>OX336392.1:119705543-129705543 GCA_946902985.2 Meconema thalassinum
GAAAAATCTCCACGACAAATTTGAATGAAGATTTCAGGACTTCAAAGTTATTGAAGAGGACTTGGAGGTTTTCAGCATGGCATTTATTGTTGACTGTGAAACAGTAAAATCAGAGTAGCAGCTAGAACTGGTTGAGTTACAATGTAACAACAAATTAAAGGAACTATTCTTCAACGTTTCGAAAATTGAGTTCTACAAGGCCCTACCAAAATCAAGCTTCCCAAACTTAAAATCTCATGCACAAAAATAACTGCCATGTTCGGATCTTAATATATCTGAACAGGTGTTTTCTACAATGAAGCTTCGCAAAAATAGCGTCAGAAATAGATTGACAGACCACCACTAAGCTGCGGTAGGCTACTAAGAATCAGCTCATCCCAGTTTCAACCAGATTATGAAGAACTTTTAGAAGCACAGTCACAGTTCACTTGCCACATATTTCTTCGTCTTCTAACAAATAATGAAGGTGAGTTCCTATTTCCTAAGTCTTCAACCATATATAGCCCAGAAGTTTTGTTTGGTTTAAAATTCAGAAACTTGCCCATGTCTCATATAGGCGCACTTAAAAACACTTTCTAAGAAGGTTGAATTTAGTAAATGATTGGGGATTTTTTCTTGAAGCTAATTTTCTTTTGTAGCACTTATCTTTATTAAAATTTAAAATGAGACTTGAAGACTTTAGGAGAAGAAACATAATTTTGAATTACTCTTAGTAACTTTAGGGACATTTGTCCAATATTATGAGCTCGTACTATCTCACGACCGATAGGCGAACTAACTTTCGATATTAGTAGGCTAATTAAGTTGTTCTTATAGCAACATGTAGGTGTCCTCCTCAGGTTAGGGGCTGCGACAACGAGGTCATGTAGCATAGATGTCTCTACTGAACTAGAATCATAGGTGGATAGGACGAACACGTGTTGCCATGGGAACCATCTTGTCCACGCTAATCTACAGCCCTCGGATTTTTTAAAGAGAGTTAAAAGTCCCTTCCGAGGGAAGTAAAGCCAGCGGTCTCATGTCATCAATTTATGGCATGTTAAAGAACCTTCCACTTATTACACCTGTGTCAAGCTAAATTATAATATAGGCTGAACATTCATTCGCAGGAGCCGACTGCGGTGGCATCTGATAATCAAGTTCTGAACTAGTAGTCGGTGACATATGGCGGCAAAAGTAGGAGCTACTTGAAAAATTCAATGTCTGCAGTCCTCACTTGAATTGAAAACAGATAACACACACTAATACAGTCATCACCATTAACATCGGTTATCAGACAGATTCTACACACACCCAAAGTACGCGGGGCAACATGACCGCGTTGTCGGAGCCCCTAAACTGAGGAACCAACCATCAATGTTAAAGTTATGTAATGATAACATGCTCACCCACAAGAATAATGTTACTGATTGACGATATTTCCAGCTCCATGAAAATGACTGATTTACTTCTCTGAATTATCAATTTTGCGTCACATTTCCAATTAGTTTGGCTAATATTATACCCAGCAGGGAGAACGGTTTGAAGATCGTGCGGGGAGATACAGAGAGACAGTCGCCATCCATCAGAGCAGGTTACTCCAGTGAGCCCTTCATTTGTAACGCCCGTCAGACTCTCAGATGCTCCGCTCGGACATTCGTTTCGGGTTTACTAGACTGACCTACATTTCCAACGTTACCTCTTGCTTTATCCTTCTACTCTTCTTTCTCCATCATCATAATCATCATCTTCATTTCCCCTTTTCCAGCTGACACTGAGCCTCCGTGGCTTAGGCGGCAGCACGCCGGACTCTCACCGCTGAGTCCGTGGTTCAAATCCCGGTCACTCCATGTGAGATCTGTGCTGGACAAATCGGAGGCAGACAGGTATTTCTCCGGGTACTCCGGTTTTCCCTGTCAACATTTCATTCCAGCAACACTCTCCACTATCATTTCATTTCATCTGTCATTCATTTAATCATTGCCCCAGAGGAGTGTGACAGGCTTCGGCAGCCGGCACACTTCATATCCTCGCCGCTAGAAGGGAGCTTCATTCATTCCATTCCTGACCCGGTCGGAGACAGGAAGCAGGCTGTGGATTTTCATTTTCATTTTTTCCAGCTGATACTGGGTGGGGGCAAATATGGTTCCTCTCCACTTTGCTCTGTCGTTCCAATATTCCTCTTCCGACGCGGTGTTCCAATACAGGTTCCGTTTTCTAATGCTATTCTCCACCGAGTCCATCCAACGCATTCTTGGTCTTCCTTGTCCTCTCTTCCCTGTCATCCGTCGTTCCACTGCTCGTCTTGGTAGCCTTACTTCATTCATCCGTCCAAACCATTAAACGTTTAAAATTATACGCCAAATCAATACATAAACAAATATATATTTTATATATTGGTACATGTTTCGACCTACATTGGGGTCATCCTCAGCCTAAGAAAATCAATTAAGAATTGAAAACTAAAATAGCATATGTGACTTAAATCTAAATTTAAATGAAAAATTCATGATAATAATTGTAATTAATTTTAATTTAGATTTAAGTCGCATATGCTCTTTTAGTTTTCAATTCTTAATTGATTTTCAATTTAGGCTGAGGATGACCCCATTGTAGGTCGAAACATGAACCAATATATAAAATATATATTTGTTTATGTATTGATTTGGCGTATAATATTAAACGTTTAATTCTAACATCATTACGGATATTTAAAAACATTTGTTTTCAATGGCAAATGTGTTTGCATTCTATGTCCAAACGATCTCAATCTTCCTTCTTATTATACGATAAATATATTTCGGCGGCTTCAGTGGCGTAGTTGGTAGCATGCTTCTATGCCCAAGGTCGCGGGTACAAACCCAGCCGAAGTCATCGGATTTTTTAAGAGCGTTAAAAATCCCTCAGAATGCCCTCCTTCGGAGGTTGGTTGGTTGGTTCCTGAGTTTTGGGGCTGCGACAACGCGGTCATGTAAACCTCGTGTACTTTGGCTGTGTGTAGAATCTGTCTGATAACCGGTGTTAATTGTGATGGCTGTATTAGTGTGTGTTATCTGTGATTCAGGTAAGGACTGCAGGTATTCAATTTTCAAGTAGCTCCTACTTTTGCTACCAAATGCTACCGTCGACGACAACTAGTTGTGAACTTGGTTACTATATGACACTGCAGTCGGCTCCTGGCGATGAACATTGGAACTTAAGAGCGGTAGTCAATTCTAACCCATAGTTTTGCTTCACACGAGTGTAATTAGTGAAATGTTCTTTTACATGCCATAAATCTATGACATGGGCCCGCCTGCTTTACTTCCCCTCCAAACGAAGGCGTACTGAGGGATTTTAACGCTCTAAAAGAATCCGACGACGGCGGCTTCGGTGACGTAGTTGGTAGCATGCTGAGCTTCTATGCCCAAGATAGCGGGTTCAAACCCGGCCGAAGCCGTCAGATTTTTTAAGAGCGTTAAAATCCCTCAGTATGCCTTCCATCGGAGGGGAAGTAAAGCCGGCGGTCCCATGTCATAGATTTATGGCATGCTAAAGAAATGTCCACTAAGTATACCTGTGTGAAACTAAATTGTATAGGTTAAGAATGTAAACAACGCTCTTAGGTTTCAACGTTCGTTGCCAAGAGCCGACTGAGGTGGCGTCTAGTAGCTAATTTCTGAACTAGGCCTAGTGGTCGTTGACGGTAGCGTTTGACGACAAAAGTAGGAACTATTTGAAAAATTCAAAGTAGCAGTCCATACTTGAATTAAAAAAACCAGATACACACACTAATACAGTCATCACAATTAACACCGGTTATCAGACAGATTCTACACACACCCAAAGTACCTGGGGCTACATGACCGCGTTGTCGCAGCCTCTAAACAAAGGAATCAACCAACCAAGAATCCGACGACTTCGGCCGGGTTTGAACCCGCATCCTTAGGCATTGAAGCACAGCATGCTACCAACTGCGCCACCGAGGAGGGGAAGTAAAGCCGGTGGGCCCATGTCATAGATTTATGGCATGTAAAAGAACCGTCCACTAATTAGAATTGTGTGAAGCTAAATTTGTAGGTCAGATTTTATTAACGCTCTATTAAGTCCCAACGTTCATCGACAGCTGCCGGTTGCGATGGCATCTAGTAGCTAAATTCGTTGACGGTAGCATTTGGTAGCAAAAGTAGGAACTACTTGAAGTTGTTCTTCTGCAGTTCTTACCTGAATTACAGATAACACACACTAATACAGCCATCACAATCAACACCGAATATCAGACAGATTCTACACACACCCAAAGTACACGGGGCTATATGACCGCGTTGTCGCAGCCCATAAACTGAGGAACCAACCATAAATATATTTCGGCTCCATGCAATATTGCTAGCTTGAGTACCTGATCAAGATTTATGCCTTGTTCTGCAGCGTAGCCGTTCTCTTTTAATAACCGGCTACGGCCGTGAGGGCACCTGCAGCAAATCCGGAGATCAGAGGTTTGAACCCGGGAGCTGACAGTGGCTATCCTGTGTGTAGTTTTTACTCGGATTTTTCCACACTCCTTCCGGGCAAATGCCAGGATAGTACCTTATTTCAAGTCCCAGGCCACGTATTCCATCCCTGTTACTAATAAATTTACACACACTGCTACACTACTAAACAAGCAAACCAACGCAGTTCAAACGTAGTTCCATAAATAGTCACCTGGAGTACAAGTAAACACTGGTAAGCCACTGACGTGATTTATTTATTTATTTATTTATTTATTTATATCGTATGGCCTGGGGTGCCGGGGGCAAGCTTTGTTATTTGACACCCAGAAGGTAGCTTGCATGTCGAATTTCGTTGTTCTTTGACTATGAAAGTCAAGGAGGTTAGATGTTAGATATCTAAGCTCCTTGAACACTATAGCGCTTTCTAGTAGAGAAATGAGGAACTTTGTGTTAGCTGGAACTCCCGAGATTAATTTTGCCATTATGAACACGACCTACTGAATTCAAATGGGTTCTTTGGCATGCCAACATCGTATGACATGCGTACCATATTTTTGCTGCCTTTCAAAAATCACTTACCACGGCCAGGAGCGAACCTGCAATCTTGGGGTGAGTAGACCGACACGTTAACCACTCACCCACCGTGGCAAGCACTGATGTGATAAGGGTCATTTAAGTAATATTTCACTGTGAAAGTAATGGTGGAGACCTTACAGGGAAGGTAATGAACAGTATGTACCAAATGCTAGTGTATTATGTTGGCAGATATTAAAATTGGGGAGTTCCAATGGATAAAATTGGAAAAAAATTCAATTTTCAGATTTGTATATGATGTGAAGTTTGGTTGGTTGGTTCTTAAGTTTAGGGGCTGCGACAACATGGTCATTTAGCCCCGTGTACTTTGGGTGTGTGTAGAATCTGTCTGATAACCAATGTCAATTGTGATGATTGTATTAGTGTGTGTTATCGGTTTTTTAATTTAAGTACTGACTGCAACTTAGAATTTTTCAAATAGTTCCTACTTTTGCCGCCAAGTGCCACCGTCAACGACTACTAGGCCAAGTTCAGAACTTAGCTACTAGACGCCACAGCAGTCGGCTCTTGGCAACGAAAGTAGAAACCTAAGAGCGTTGTTTACATTCTTAACATATCCAATTTAGCTTCACACAGGTGTAATTAGTGGAAGGTTCTTTAACATGCCATAAATATATGACATGGGACCGCCGGCTTTACTTTCCCTCCGAAGGAAGGCATACTGAGGGATTTTTAACGCTCTTAAAAAATCTGACAGCTTCGGCCGGGTTAGAACCCGCTATCTTGGGCATAGAAGCTCAGCATGCTACCGACTACGCCACCGAAGCCGCTAACTTTGATGTTTAAATAGATATATAATACTCAAAATATGTTATTTGCAAAACATCTGTAATATTTATTTAAACAATGCAGTGCACATTAGAAAACACTGAAAATTAGAACATAGACCACAAGTCTTCTCTATGAATTTGGTTTTATATGAAGGAAAATTGTCGTGTACTGGGAGCTTTATTTTTCTGGATTTGGTTATATTGTAATAGGATACTATTGATTCTAATTCTAATACTTTTTACCAATCCAATATGGCGGCCGCGCGAAATAATTCGCTAGCATTCTATATCTCCGCAACAGTAACAGATATCACCCTGAAAATTTGTACGGTGATAAAGAGTATTACTAGAAGTTCACGTATGGGTTTTATAAAACCTGTTAAGTACAAAACCAACATGGCGGCCAAACGAATTTTACATATTTAAATGGAATTTCCACGCTTTTTTATCATCCCAGCGCAGTGAAACTTGAGACGGTATATGATTATAAAATATTAAATCTACTGGCTTCGAATTTAATTCAATTGTATTTATAAACTGAAGATTGTGGCTGTGCGAAATTTTAAAAAGTAGTGTCATGTGTCCCAATCATGCAATAGAAATGAAAGTTTGAATAATAAACTTACGCAATAATCTTTATCAAATGGTGCATAACTCTATGGCCATACATATAGGACAATCCATCATGGCGACCATCCAAAATGCGTAGACGGTTCTCAATATTTACGAATCTATTACAGCAATCATAGTGAAATATTGTATGTTGATAGAGGCTAAATCATAAGATTACTTATGGGACTTTCATGGACATGGTGAGCAGAAAACCAACATGGCGTCCATACAATATAGCCTATTCTACCTTTTCACAATATCTCCCAAACTATTTAAGAGGATCCAGATAGTTTGTGGATGAGGAGAATCCAGATAGCCCCTCATAAGGTCCAGGGATACACTAGCTATACCAGAAGAGGTACTTCTCCTGGTACTAAACTTTAAATGGCATTTTCTCAGAACTTGTTGTTTTGCACATAAATGTTCGTTTTTTCAGTTGTCACTTATCACAGAAGTCTCAAATTTTTACCATCTTTAGCTCTGCTTGTAAACTACAATAGAGATTTAACACGGGATTTTTTAGCCTACTTTCGATTTTTGCAAAAAATGAAAGTAGACTTATGAGATCAACACAGGGCGAAAAAAGTGTGTCTGTCTGTGTGTGTGTATGTGTGTGTGTGAGTCTGTGTGTGTGTGTGTCTGTGTGTCTGTGTGTGTGTGAGTGTGTGTACTCTGAATGTCTGTCCCCCCCTATCAATTCGAACACGGTGAATGCGAATTGAACGAAATTTGGTACAAAGGTAGCACTAGCAAAGGACACCTCAGTGTCATGTTTTATATCGCCGCCATCTTGACGGAAACGTAATGGCGGCCACACAAATGTTCAAAGCTTAAATCAAATTACGACTAACCTAATCATCCGATCTCTACCAAATTTTGCAACAACATACCTTTATGGGGGGAGCATCCTTTGACCAAACTAATAAGTCATCAGCGTAATAGTTTGCGGATGGCGGCCATCTTTGTGTGAAAATCGATTCCCCCTATTAATTCGAACACGGTGCAACCGAATGGAACGAAATTTGGTACAGAGGTAGTACTAACAAAAGGCACCTCAGTGTCATGTTTTATATCGCCGCCATCTTGACGGAAACGTATTGGCGGCCACACAAATGTTCAAAGCTTAAATCAAATTACGATTAACCTAATCATCCGATCTCTACCAAATTTTGCAACAACATACCTTTATAGAGGAAGCATCCTTTGACCAAATAACTAGGTCATTAGCCTAATAGTTTGCGGATGGCGGCCATCTTTGTGTGAAAATCAATTCCCCCTATTAATTCAAACACGGTGAAACCAAATGGAACGAAATTTGGTACAGAGGTAGCACTAGCAAAGGGCACCTCAGTGTCATGTTTTATATCGCCGCCATCTTGACAGAAACGTAATGGCGGCCACACGAATGTTCAAAGCTTAAATCAAATTACGATTAACCTAATCATCCGATCTCTACCAAATTTTGCAACTACATACCTTTATGGAGGAAGCGTCCTTTGACCAATCTAATAGGTTATTAGCCTAATAGTTTGCGGGTGGCGGCCATCTTTATGTCAAAATTGATTCCCCCTATTAATTCGAACACGGTGGAACCGAATGAAACGAAATTTGGTACAGAGGTAGCACTAGCAATGGGCACCGCAGTGTCTTGTTTTATATCGCCACCATCTTGACTGAAACGTAATGGCGGCCACACGAATGTTCAAAGCTTAAATCAAATTACGATTAACCTAATCATCCGATCTCTACCAAATTTTGCAACTACATACCTTTATGGAGGGAGCATCCTTTGACCAATCTAATAGGTCATTCGCCTAATAGTTTGCGGACGGCGGCCATATTTGTGTCAAAATCGATTCTCTCTATTAATTCAAACACGGTGAAACCGAATGGAACGAAATTTGGTACAGAGATAGCACTAGCAAAGGGCATCTCAGTGTCATGATTTATATCGCCGCCATATTGAGAGAAACGTAATGGCGGCCACACAAATGTTCAAAGCTTAAATCAAATAACGATTAGCCTAATCATCCGATCTCTAGCAAATTTAGCAACAGCATACCTTTATGGAGGGAGCATCCTTTGACCAAACTAATAGGTCATCAGCCTAATGTTTTGCGGATGGCGGCCATATTTGTGTGAAAATCGATTCCCCTTATCAATTCGAACACGGTGAAACCGAATGGAACGAAATTTGGTACAGAGGTAGCACTAGCAAAGGGCACCTCAGTGTCATGTTTTATATCACCGCTATCTTGACGGAAACGTAATTGCGGCCACCCAAATGTTAAAAGCTAAAATGTAATTACGACCAACCTAATAATCTAGTCTCTACCAAATTTTGCAACACCATATCTTTATGTGGGAAACATATTCAGACCAAACTGCAAGAACATCAGCCCAATATTTTGCAGATGGTGGCCAAGTATGTGTGCAAATCGATTCCCCCTATCAATTCAAACACGGTGAAACCGAATTGAACGAAATTTGGTACAGAGGTAGCACTAGCAAAGGGCACCTCATATTCATGTTTAATATCCCTATAGCACGTTGTATTTCAACAAGCTACTACAACCAACATTCAATCATACTCCTTGAAAAGGGCAAAGAGTTATAACAATACCCATGCATTTAGGAGAAAGTAGGCTATATGTTCTTTACTGAACATCTTGTTTCTAGCTGAAATACATTTCGAAAAAAATTAATATATATTTATAATTTTTTTTAACAAAAAATTCGAGATTAAATAAAAATAATATTATTACGGTCATAATAGACATCGAACGCCCGTGTTAAAGTACTAAGAAATGATCACTTAGTAAGGAAATAAAATTTCATCTAAATCTACCTAGTATTTTCTATGAAAAAGGAACATGAAATTGTTATAAATTAACATTAAGAATATAGGCCATTGGAACTCCCCTTAAATTACATGGATTGCAATAGTAATCCACGCGACCAACGGAGGGTTAAATCATGCTACATACACGGAGCATTTCAGCAAAATCTTTTCAAAGTTTAGATTTGTAATTTTCACAGTTTGTTAATGCATGTATATTGGCTATTCACTGAAATGACAGTTTTGAATCAATGTAATTGTTTTTATTTATGATTCTTTTGAAGGCCAAAACGTTCAGTACTTTTTCACTAGATATCAGGAACATAAATCCAGAAATATGTTACCTACCACCAAAGTGCCATTTCTGCACATAGCTATCTCTACTTATTATAAAACTATGTCCCCGATTCCTCGATGTCACGGGATGGATGGTTTTTGATGAGGATTTTCACAATTCTGTAAAGGATATCTCGAGGAAGATTTATGTAGAAAATAATTTATATATGATCACAGGAAACCAAGCAGTAACGATTTCAGTGAAAAAGTCGAAAATAAAAACCTGGCATCCGAGCGCTTTTTAAGCTTACGCTGGGCAAACCGTTAAAAATATCAATATAGGCCTACTATGAGTGGTTCAGCATGAAACGTTCTACAAAAAAGTCCGGGAGAGCATAGCTCTATATTCAATATATCACCCACTATATGTGTTTCTACGTTTTTATTTCTTCAAACAATCTCCATTCAATTACTGTGGCGACAGTTTACGAGCTAGTTAGGGGCGAGCCTATACTCATATTATATTGATATTTTTAACGGTTTGCCCAGCGTAAACTTAAAAAGCGCACGGACACCAGGTTTTTCTTTTCGACTTTTTCACTGAAATCGTTACTTCTTTGCTTCCTTTGATCATATATAAATTACAGCCTAGCTAGCGGTCGAGCCCAGATACAGCCAGCAGCAAACTGTCGAGTCGTGTTGAGTTAAGACTTCAGTGAAGAGTGGTTGTGTTTGGATTTTTCCTGGAAGTGCAACTAGGATTTTCTTCACTTCGCCTGTGAACTTGTCGTTCCGCAGTCAAGTCAAGATTGGACCGAAGGGGGATTCGTGTTTCATGCACCTCGCCATTCTTCAATTGCGTCTGATAAGAATTCGTTGCACATGCATCTCCATGATAATATAATTAATAGTCCAGTCAGTGATTTAACCCATCATGCCGAGACGCAATACGGATATAGGTCGTAGTTCATTGACATCGAAAAAAATAGCTCTTATCACGTAAAGCATTCATACGTGTTCCTGGGCGAAACCGGGGCGGGTTTCTAGTTAATATTATAAATGTAATCTGAAAGCTTCAAGTTCGTAAATTCCATACAGGCTGAGAAAATGTTCCGTAAGTATTTAAAAAAAAACCTTATGGGAAAAGCTATTTTAAGTTGCAACACTTAATACATAAAGGCTATGCATGCTATTAGAAAATATATTTTTTAAATTACTTCCAATCTGAATATTGTCAAATTTTTAACACAGATGGAATGTTAGTTAGTTAATGTTGTTTTACGGGGTGGAACTTCGAGGTCATCTGCCCCCTCTTAACACAGATTAAAGAATACAAATTTGGAATTGAAATTAAAATTTTGAGGTGGACACCTAAATTTAAAGAGACCTAAATTAAAAAACAACAAAAAATTAATTAAAAATAAAAATTATAAAACTAAACAAAAACATCATCATTCAAAAACGAACAAGTCATTGAGTCAATGTTCACTGGAGAATTCAGATTGATGGCCCTAACTCACTCTCACTTATAAAGCGGATAACGCGATCAGCAGCCACCGCGTCATCGGCTAATATAAGTTTGAATGTCATCTGCAAACCAAGGTTTCTACGTAAGTCAGCAAGATCCACACACTCGGTTAAAATGTGGGCCACGGTGAAAACGGCTCCACAGGTACAAAGTGGGGGGTCTTCCCTTCTCATTAGGTACGAGTGGGTGGATCTTGTATGACCTATCCTTAGCCTACACAAAATGACGGACTCTCTCCGTGACCGGAAAGAGCTCTTCCACACGCGAGTAGTTCCCTTGATCGGTCTCAGTTTACTGGGCAGTGGGTCAGCTAGCCACTGACTCTCCCAAAATGCCAGAACTTGTAGGCGTAACTGAGAGCGAATATCTCTAGCGGGTACCTCCATTGGTCGAGGTGGTAGTGATACCGCCTCTTTTGCAGCTTGATCCGCTAACTCATTTCCCGCAATTCCCATGTGGCTTGGAAGCCACAGAAGGGTGATTCGAGTGCCAGCGCGGCACAACTCGGCTAGTAGGTCGTGGATTCGCTGCACTAGGGGGTGTTGCGGGAAACATGTAGCAATTGACTGCAACGAACTCAAAGAATCGGTACACACGAGAAAGTGGATTCGTGCTTCCTGTAGTGCAAACTGCAGAACTTCATAGATGGCGACGAGCTCCGCAGTAAACACACTACATGCCTCAGGCAAAGAGATTTTGGTATTAACGCCATCAATAACGTAAGCACAACCCACCTTCTCGTCCACCTTCGAACCATCCGTGTAGAGAATGCCAGCGTCCGGAAATTGATGAACTATACTGTGGAACTGCCTCCGATAAACAGAGGCATCCGTGTTCACCTTAGGTCCTCGGTGTAGATTTAAACAAATTTCCGGACGTACAGATTGAATATGAAATGATTTCAAATTCCAATATATTTTTTTAAAATTGGAATTTTTCATCAAATATTGGATTCCATGTCTCCTCCAACCACTGAATTTTGAATGGTTCAGCTAGCTCTGAAGAAAGCACCTCTAATTAGAACTAGCCAGTAGAAATCCCTAACTCACTTCGATGTGAGCGAGCAAACATATTATTCTTCCAATCAGGGGTCACTTGTTTGAAATCATGTGATATTAGTAATTCACGTCCAGTGTAATCTCATACATGGCTCGACAAACACGGAGAACTCTTATGCCATTACATCAGTCGGCATGAAGCTCAATATAACGCAGCGAGGACTAATGGTCGACCGCAATTTGAATTACAGGTTAATAACAGGATGATTAACAGTCATACGAGCTTCAGGAGTTTACAAACTAAATCCAGTGAAATTAGCACAAGATAATTATGGCTTCATGTCAATCAGCATGAATACGTGTGGTCTCCAACATTTGAGATAACACAGTTAGTATCTAATCCACGACTAGACACTTTGAAGCTTCAGCATTTGAACACCTGAATGGAGTTCGTTTTACCTCTTCAGCGGTCAACACGAATTTGGCCAATGACTGGGTGGGGATACAATGTAATAAATAAGTAAATGAACACTTCTGAAAAATACATGTATTAGTTATTATAATAGCTATCATAATCTCTATATGTATAAAAATGAATGTTTGTCTGTTTTTTTCTGAATTTCCACGGAAATTTGAGTTATTAACGCGTTTCAGACTGCTTTAAGACGGATGCGCGCAAAAACAGAATTTTTCTCTGTCTGTCTGTCTTTAGGTACAGTATGTGTACAACTTTGCACGCGCATCACTCGAGAAAGGCTGAGTGGATCAACGTAAAATTTGGTACAGATGTTCATCAGAGGCACGAAAGTAATCATTGATGTAAGTCTTCTCCATACTTCTCATAAAAAGGGGCCTACCCTCTTTAAAAAAAGCATGCTGAAATGGGCGTAGAAAGACGAGACAAAGCTCATTTTCAGCGTCTCAATGTGAGAAGCAAAACTCGGAGGCCCCACGGGCCCCAAAAACCGCATTTCAAGGTCCTAAAACAAACAGTTTTTGAGATATACCCAGAAAACTAATTTCATTTATTAAGCTATTGAAACCATGGCAACACAATCTCAGAAGTCCATCTATTGTAATTTGAAGCAATGCCATTCCATTCATTACATTACTGTGAACGTTTGCAAATGGCTATAAGGTTATCACGGAACCAACTTAAGCTGCAAAATTCATCAATACGTATATAATGCGCATACGGGGGTCAAGGGTACTCTAGAATTTTTTCACGTGATTTACACGGACGGGTGTGGTACTAAAGGGCTATTATATCCCTATCCCTGAAATGAAAATCCACAGCCTGCTTCCAGTCTCCGACCGGGTCAGCGGTGAGAGGCCGGCGTGCTGCCGCCTAAGCCACGGAGGCTTGTATATCCCTATCCCTATATTATTAAATTATTATTATGATTATTATTATATTATGGCATACAAGGACGAGACAAAAATCATTTTCAGCCCCTCGGTGGATCGGAGGCTACTATGGTTTAAGGCTCTAAAACCACGTTTCTGAGACATTCCCAAAAAACTAATTTCATTTAATAAACTAATAAATAGATGACGAGTACAGAAGAATACCAAATCAGGAGCTATATAGATATACTGAGAAAATCACAGATGTGGCCAGGAAGAGACGTCTGGCTTTCTAGGGACATGTCTCATGGATGAACCCAACAAGACTAACCAACCGACTTCTCAACTACTGGAGGAATAGAAAGAGCGTGACACCGTCGCTAACAGTAGTTAACAAGGATATCCAAGAGCTGAAGATAATGAAAAGTGATATTAGAAGCCGATCACATCTCAGAAAGATACTTAAACAGAAGAGTTTTCAGGACAGGCCCCCCTGAAAGAAAACCGGCATCATCTGGACAAAAGAGAGAAAGGAGAAACCTAGCCAAAGAATGCACGAATATTGGGCAAACATCAAGTCCCTCGCCAAACTGAAAAGTTGAACGTCGTGGTCCTTAGCTGGCCCATCCGAAAGAAGAAGAAGAACAAGAAGAAACTAATGAAGTAATGCAAGCCGGTAACCATGACAACAATAGTCCTATCACAAAAGGTGACATCCAACTTTACATCTATTTCTGTAAGAAGCAATGCCACTCAATTTATTAAATTTCTGTGAAAGTTCGCAAATGGCTATAAGGTTATCGTGGAATCAAACATAGACTGTAAAATTCAACAATGCGATTAAGGGGGTCAAGGGGTACCCTACAATTTTTACACGTTACTTATACGTGCGATATGCGATATGTTGTTCAGAAGGGCTATTATATCTCCAACAGCAACATTATTTTCAAAATTTCCTGGATTGGAATAGTGTTTTTTTTTTCAGCTTTTGGGAATTTGGTCCATTGGAGGCTAAACATCCCGAATTTTCATGCACCACAAGCCTTTATAATTTATTAAAGGGGTCTTCCTGGGGATGAAGACTTTGACATATATTGCGTTTCGTCTACAAAAGTCAAAGTCAACCCCTGGCAAGTAGTGGTTTTGTAGCGGTTCTAAATCCACCGCCACCGCCACCGCTGGAATACTAAAATGGCAATATCTCGCGAACCAATCAGGCTAGAGACTTGTACGAGGTGTCAAATTACTCAGGCGAACACTTCCTTTCCATTGGACAATATATCTCCACCCTAAAATAAAACCTACCCTACTAGGGGGTGAAATTGATTTTTTTTAGAGAATCTCTCTTTCCAATTGCAACATGTGAGAGTTTGAATGCTGATATGGAATGTAACGATGTTCTGCAAACCAATAATCAAAGAGGGGCATGTTAGGCCTTGAGGTGAGAGCCCCTGTTATTGTTGACGAGCCCCCTGCTGTCGGGCCCGTGTTGATGGGTTATTGTTGACAGGTCCTTGTGGACGAGTCCTTGTGGACAAGTCCTTGTGGACAGGTCCTTGTGGACAAGTCTGTGTGGACAGGTCCTTGTGGACGAGTCCTTGTGGACGAGTCCTTGTCCCTTTGGACTGATCCCTTTGGACGGGTCCCTTTGGCCTGGTTCCTACGGACTAGCCCACGAATTTATTTAAATTATGTCAAAGGGCCTAACTACATTTGTGTGTGTGTGTGTTGAATTGACGTTATTCGCTACTACTATAATGGGATAACGATATGAAAGGAAAGTGACGAAATACATGTGAACACGTGTGAAATGACCTTATTACCGTCCTCCTTGTGAAACAAGTTACATCCTGTTTTGGTTCATACGTGAGAAAATGCAAGTTCATGTGTAATATGACCTAACACACAAGTGTTCACCTGTACACGTGCACGATAAGAGCTAACAAGTCACAACCTGTTTTGACAGTGGTGAGAGGTGAAGGGGGGTTAGTGTAAGAGAGAACACAGGTGAAGAGAGAAAGAAATATGTATTGCTCATAATACATGTATAGCTGAGGACTGTACATAGGACTGTAGGTTAAGTACAACATGAGTAAATAAATAAATACAAGACACACAGGTTCACACAACATGTAATTTATTAATCCAAGAATTAAAGGCTGAGCTAAATCCCAACCATTTTACATATAGTTTATTTCCTTTTTGTTTCAACACTTTTTCCACAAGGTAATGTTTAGGAAACGCTGTCTTTTGAAGTTCTTGAAGATAAAACCTGCCTTTTATGGGTTGATGGTTGAGGTCCTCGAGTAAATAGGTGACTGGACTGTTCAGGTTGACTTGACGAATTCGAAATAGTTCAGTCCCCCAATTTGGTGTGTAGCCCTTGTCGAAGACGGACTTGAATTTGCTCACACGAACATGGTCCCCAATGTTAAGGCGATGACGTTTAGGGTCTGCTGTTTTTATGGGGTTAAACAGTTTATCCAGTTGTGGAATATTTTTAGTTACAAGTCGTGGCTTGGTCCCAATGGTTCTGTGTTTGCTGTCGTTGTAACGTGATACTAACTCAGGTAACAAGTCCAACCAGCGATAAGTGCCCTGAGCGGTAAACGCTTTCCACATATGGGTTTTCAATGTTCGGTTGAACCGCTCGACCACGCTGGCTTTGAGATTGCTGTACGTGGTGTAATGGTGAATATCCTTAGATTTGAGAAAACTGGAGAAATCCTTGTTGAAAAATTCTTTTCCCTGGTCGGTTTGTAGCAGCTGAGGTTGACGTTTAGATTGTTGAATAATATGTTGAAAGGCTTTGGTGACTAGTGGACTAGACTTGCGACGCACAGGTTCAACAAACGCCATTTTAGAATAAACATCAATGACCGTCAACATATAGCGTACACCATCGTTAACGTTAGCATAAGGAATCATTTCAACCAAGTCTGCTTGCCAAAGTTCATCCACACCCTGTGAAATCACCTTGAGTCGCTGATAGTGACGTCTAGCTGGACGATGCAACTCGTGAGCAATACCCATTTTAATGGGTGAGGTCTTAAACAATAATTTTGGCATTTCGAAGTTTTTCCTCAATTTCTTGTATTTCCCAATCGTGACCAGTATGGCCGGCTTGACGTGAAGCATGCAACAGCTGTAGTCGCTGGACGAGTTTATTTGGATTGTGCCAGTAGGTAACATCCACAAGGGGTTTTAATGGTTTAAATGTCACTCCTGAAGCGAACACTTTACGACGACCACTTTGACTAGTGGGGAACATTTTTGCAATGATGGTTTTATATTTTTGAGATATATTGGCATTCACTTGTTGAGTGGGATCATACTGTCTTTTGTGAGCATGGGTATCTAATAAAAAGGATTTATATTTACCAAGGTCCTCTGGCGTATAATCTTGGGATGAGGGAGTCCGAGAGAATAGTAGCTTTAACAGTCCTGGTGTTAATTTATAGTTGATCTTTTTAATGACAGCTTTAGTACGACTAAATTTAATCGATGAATCACCAATTTTAAAACTATCATCCTCATAGCGAACACCATACGTGGTATCTGTGTTTCCAATAAATAGATTGGTGAAATAGGGTTCCAGTGTTGATCCATAATATTTTATTAAAATGTTTTTCAGTTGAGCTTTATGTTGAGGAGTGGCCAAGAGTTGTGAAAATGGAGACGATCTGGAAGGGCAAGGGGTTTCGACCATGGCCAAGGATTTCCTTTTTCTTAAAAACTCTGCAAGGGGTGATGCCTTTTTTTGAGGCGTAAACACTTGTTCCTCATTATCCTCAACTTCGCTAACACTAGTTAAATCTTCCTGTTCCTCTTCATCTTTCTCTTTCTCTTCCTCAGAGTCCTCGTGGTGCGTCTGACTGGCTTGTGAAACGGTAGGAAGCGTTTCAGATGGCTTGAAAGAAGGTTTCAACATAGCTTTTAGCGGAGGTGCTAAATGTTGTTGAATAAACAAAGCATGATCCGCACGCGATCGTTTCAATTGACGAAACTTTTGGCGAATAGTATTTTTTGCTCTAATAATATGCTTTTTCAATTGACTCTCTGCTAACGCCATGATGTCGTGACAAATGACTTGAGAGGGAATGATACAGTGCCTTAAATAGCAATAAAATGATCAAACCCTAAGCGATACCGCCCTTGGTTGAGTTCACTTTGTTTGTCAATCACTAAACAGGCATGACGTTGTGTGTTCCAGCACTTGCCACACAATTCTGTAAACATTTGAAAGGTCATATCCGGATTCACATGTTCATTATAAATGTAACGACTGTTCCTCTCGTCCTGGCGAAATAAAACAATGACATTGGCATTGTCACGAATCAACTGTTTGGACATTTTAGAATACGTTTGTCCAAGATAGAAGCAATCGATATGTTTGTGTCGACCCATGCTGAAATAGCTTTGAATGATACCTTGTCGTTCAGTGGATACATCATCGAAAATCATGAGTGAATCAGGCTTTACCTCATCCGGTGAAATAACATTTTCTTGCGTGGAAAATGTAAAATACCCCATATTCTCATTTTTTAATCCAGACATGACTTGATCCAGAAACACGTAGAGGGGTTGGTAGAGAGATTTTGCGAAAATATAAATATTTTGAAAACACAGACCATTGGGCGCTGTAATAAGTGTCAGCAAAAGATTGGTCTTTCCACAGCCGGAAGGTCCCACAATGATGCAGCGAATGGAAGATGGAAACAGTGAACCATGGCGTTGTTCACGTGATGTGGGGCAGAGATGGGAACCATGTCCCTCACGGGGAATGACTCTTGCTGCTTAATTAGCTTCATTTCAACTAAGGCTTAGAGAGGCTAGCAGGCTGTCTATATACAGGACACCGAGCCTTGTCATAGAAACAGTAGACTCATACTACAGGTTGACGATGGATGTCTTTGGACGTGCGTTGATGGTCAAAGCTAGGTCTGTTCCCATACATGATCCTAAACAAGAAACAAATCCTGCTAATAAACACTATGTGGATAGGTCAGTAGTGCCACGCACAAAACAAGGAGATTATGACTTTAAAGGAAAGCGGTTAACTCATGTAAAACATCCTCAAGTGTCTACAGACGTTACTACAAAAAAGTATGTGGATAACAAGGTGTATGAGTTTTATGATAAAGTGCCTCAGCTTACGGAGGATGGCTATAGCGCTAATCATCACCGCATTATTCACGTGGAAGACCCACAGGAAGATAATGATGTCTGTACCAAGCGATACGTGACCTATGAAATGAAAAGGCTTTATAAATTTATCCCATCTGTATTTTTAGTGCATCTGACAAATGTAAAACCTGTGAATGAGAGAAACCATATACCGCTAGTTCATGACCAGCACTTGACCTATGAGCTTGCTTCGGGTTTAAGCCACTATCGACTACACTATAATGGAACCATTCACATCAAATATGCCATACCTGATGAGAACCATTTACAAATAGAGATAAATGGTCATAGGATGTTGGTCCATAACCATGAAATGGTCAATGCAGGAGATGAATTCTCCTTTCATCTCCTGTTGACATGGAATGAAAAGCAAGCTGGAAAAACCATAAATGATTTCCCACTTTATGTAGAATTGGAATATACAGCCATGAAATAACAATCTAATGTTAGTTGTGACTTAAACTTTCTTGTGAAAGGTTGTTGGTCATCATCATCATGGTGAAACAAAGATATGTGGTGAGAAAGACAAAAAATATGAGCCTGTCCTTGGCAAAGCCTGGGCTTATGACATTCGTGGACAAGCCCTTACGAAAGAAAAAAAGAAAAAATAATGTGTTGACCATAAGGAAAGCTCTTCGAGTAGCACAGAGACATGTTATTCCAAAACGTCAGCGACAGGGTTCAAAACAAGGGCGAGTGATCCCCGTCCCTAAACGAGCGGGATTTTTACCTGCATTATTTGCTGGTCTGGCTGCTCTGGGTTCACTTTTAGGCGGCGCTAGTGCAGTGGCAAAAACCATTAAAGCCGTGCAACAGGGCAGGCAACAACTCAATGAAAGTCAGCGACACAATGAAACAATGGAGGCTATTGCTATGGGGGCTAGAAATGTCAATTTGAAGCCAGCCTTTTATCAACAAGGATTTGGAATTTCACCTTTTCGAAATAAAATAAAACATCTTTAACCTCAACCATAGAAAGACATGCCCTGACGCATCAGCAAGTGGAAAGCTATGCTAAACAACTGAAGCTTTCTCATTTTCGAGGTGTGTTTATGCGAAACCAATTACCCTCACAACCCTGGAAACATGAATGTGCTGTTGTCAATTTGGATGATCACCGAGGACCTGGAACACATTATGTAGCTTATGTCAAAGAGGGATCTACTGTATGGTACTTTGACAGTTTTGGAAATTTGCCCCCGCCCATGGAACTAGTGGCTTATTTTGGAAACAGGATCAAAATATATTATAATGTGAAACGTGAGCAAACGTTTAACAGCCAACAGTGTGGACGTTTATGTTTAATTTTTTTATATAAGACGCAACATAAGCAAAAACGTCAACAGTATGTCGGCGGAAAGTAAGACGTTTACACTGCATGGACGTGGACCTGAAGTGAGTCTAGACTTTTACCCACCTATCGAATTGAGTGAAAAACCTTATGGTTTAGGACTTGTTTCTCTTGAAACGTACAATCGAATATACAACATACGTGAAAATGTGAACAACAAGTTTTACTATGATGATTCTGTGCTCACCCTGAACTCTGGTGGATATACGATAGATGACATTTATGAACACATTTATGTGGTGTTGATCAATGAATATGGTTTAAAGTCATTTCTCAATGGAACGCGCAAGTTTGAACTTGTAGGAAATACCAACACTCATCGCTGCAGTATTTTTTCTACATTCAAAATTGACTTTAAAACTCACTCCGATTCCATTGGTCCATTACTAGGATTTAAACCACGTGTGTTAGAGCCCAACAAAAAACATGAATCAGACCATGAAGTGAAATTCATTGAGGACCATCATGTGTCGGTGACGTGTAATATTATTAGTCAAGTGTACACCAATCAAGAACCGTCGCATTCGCTTTATGACTTTATTGTAACATCGCCCAATGGCTATATTATTCGTGAAAACCCTCCAGTGGTGCTTTTTCATTCTGTGGCTGTCGATGGTATTAGTAATATAACATTAAGACTGATCAATAGAGAGCAACAACTCATTGATCTAGATTCTACCACACCAGTGACTTACAAGTTGGTGCTAAAACCACTATGAAGTTTGTATATAAAGCAACAGCACCGTCTAGGAATGGTGTTAGTTGTTTACCACGTGAATACACGTTAACATCTCAGAACAAGCAGATTTTACAGCATTTGGGTTACCACATTAACCCCCGCGATGAATTCTATTCTAGAGGTAGCGAACCACATCGAGGAGCAACCAGGAGTGGTAAGAATTGATCTGCATTCTTATCAAGCTCAAACACCCGGACTCAATAACAATGATGAAATTCAATTTGTTATCAACAACCAAGATATTTACACTCTACCGCATGAAAGTGTTATTCAGATTGAAGGTCGGCTCACCAAAGCCGATGGTTCTACACCCACTACATCCAAGTTAGCCAACCATGCTTTCGCCTTCCTGTTTTCTGAAGTACGATATGTCATTAACGATATCGTGGTGGATAGCACTCGAAATGTGGGTATTTCCAGTGTCATGAAACTATATCTCTCTTATAGTGAGGAAGAAGCTAAAACACTTTGCATGGCGGGTTGGTGCCCTGACTCGACCAATGACTGGATGGTACACACCGATGGCACCTTCACTGGATATTTACCTCTTAAACTGATTTTAGGCTTTGCTGAAGATCACCAGCGCATTGTGGTCAACGCAAGGCAAGTGCTTTATCTGGTGAGAGACAGGAGTGATAATAATGCACTCAAGGGAGTCGACAATGCCCCCATTGATTCAAAAATTCAACTACAACGCTTGCTATGGAAAGTGCCTCATGTGACCCTTAACGATAGCAAAAAACTGGACATACTCAAAATGGTAAAGAGAGATATACCTCTACCCATGGAATTTAGAAGCTGGGCACTCCATGAGTACCCGTTATTGCCCACCACCAACACACATAGTTGGTCTATAAAAACAGCCCGCTATACAGAGAGACCTCTCTACATGATTGTGGGTTTTCAAACGAATCGCAAGTATCAACAAACCAAAGATGTCACGCAATTTGATCACCTGCAATTGAGAAATGCACGTCTTTTCCTCAACGGTGCTGTGTTTCCCTATGAAGGGCTGGATTTAGATTTTTCAAAAAATAAGTTTGCCTCCCTGTACGACTTGTTTTCTAAATTTAGATGGTCGTATGATCAAAAAGAGAATTGTCCAATGTTATCACCCCAAGCATTTAAGACAAGGGCGCCACTGATTGTCTTTGACTGTTCCTACTTGGAAGAGTCTGTCAAACCATCCAATATTGACATTCGACTAGATTTTGAAACGCATGACAATGTTCCAGCCAATACCACGGCCTACTGTTTGATTATTCATCACAAACAAGTCAACTATTATCCACTGTCCAACCAAGTGACAAGTGTATAAATAGCAGGTCAACACACATCAAACCACTCAGTCATGTCTTGCTTTCAAGCCTCAAGAGAAGTTACATCCATGAATTTAAAATCTGAGGAACTACGTTTCAAGACCTTTGCGACGTGGCCGGTGCCTTTTATAAACCCTCAAGCCTTAGCAGCCGCTGGATTCTACTATTTAAAAAGAAGAGATGAAGTGAAATGTGTGTTTTGTCCCATCATCTTAGACCAATGGCAAGAGAGCGATGAACCCATGCAGGAACATCAGCGCTGGTCACCTGCCTGCCCCTACCTGTGCAGAATGGAGGTGGGTAATATACCCTGTCATTCAAGTTACCCCTCACTCATGCCTCTGAGTGATGAAAAAAGTTATGATACGTGTGGACTTTATGGTGCCGGCAGTGCTTCAGTGAGCAGCTCACAGTTAAAAACATCCAGTTTAGAGACATTGGGATATCATCAGTGTTATGGACACTATAAACACAAAAGACTTTTTTGTTGTATGAGATGGTACCGCCTCTATCCTAGAATGAAAAAAGAATGTAAAACTTGTTATGCTAATAAAATAATGAAATAAAAAAAAAATGGTTGTTGTTGTTATATTATTATTTCTTATGCCCCCCTGTCATATCCTTACCTCTATAGTGACTACTCGATGTTTTTCTTTTCTTTTACTAGAATGGAATGTAAGTAAATGACATGGGTACACCTTACTGAACAATTATCAATCTGTGGTCAGTTGGACTTGATCCAGACAAGAGTGAACATGTTGCGTACACTGATTGTCGACTGTCAAGGGTTTAAAATTGGAGATAACAAATTTATATTTAAAGAAGTGGCCATCATCGATTGTTCCACTTTTTGGATATCACAAGCTACTCATTTGGTGTTTAAACCACCTTATGCTTTTGATTTGTTGTGTGATAAAGACCGTAAACAAACCCAGTGGATTGAAACTCATATGCAACTAGACTGGAAGCAGGGAACCATTTCATATAAGCACCTGGACATGGTCATGAAAGCCCACTTGTCTTCTGCCCATGTAATATTTGTGAAAGGTAGTGAAAAACGTCAATGGCTACAACCATTTTTAGCGTCTTACTGTCAATGTATCGATTTAATGGACATGGGCTGTCCCTCGCTGCAAACACTCATGGATCACTGCCCCTGTGGCAATATTACCCATAAAGCCTTGGCACAGGTGTGGCAATTGTTTCATTGGCTATCCACCAATGCCTGCTGGGAGTTGTTAAATAAAATTAAAACTAAAGGTTTACCTGTGGATGACACCAGTGAGATTTCTACAAGCGACGTGTAAACATCAACGTGATACCATGGAGAAAGGGGATGCTATCGATAAAGCGATTGGAAAGTTCTTTGTGTGTAAAAAGAAACTAGACAGTTTTACTAAAGAAGAATTATTGGCTCTTCCAAAATCATTCATTTATTACGTCGCAGCAAATGCAGTGAAAGAAATCTGGCAACATGTACCAAAATCATGGACTCAAGACCCTGTGTTAAGTGAATCGCAACCGTGTACGGATTATGATCACCATAAGCAAGTGGCTATGGCAAAAATACCCTCTATGCAACAGTGTGCTACTTGCCAGCTGGTCAAACTGTATCATGGTCATAAAAGTCAGTGTAAAGACTTTGTTTCCTCATACCACGGGTGTAATGAAGAAAAAAAGCAACAACAACAAACATCATCCACAGAGGAAGAGGAAGATCAAACCTTTTTACCATCGATGGAAAAGGATATGCCAGACCTGTACTGGCAATGGCGTCATTAACAAAGTAATTCAATACTTGACTTTCGAAATCTACCTACCTGATTATTATTTGTGTAGTCCTGGAACTTATCTTGAAGAACCTTTGCAGCGTGGTGATATACCTATTAATCCTTTGGATCAAGCATGCACCTTTATCACCACAGTCATCCTGCATTAAGACGTGTAGCGGATAAAGTATCGTTGAAAAGCTAAACAATGTTTGACATTCTGTGATGTCTCAGTAGGAGAGAGGTTGACAGTCGTCATTGTGATTAGTGTTATAAAAGGAAAGTTAATAATGAGTGGACATGGACTTTGAAAAGGATTGAGGAATTGGTATTTCTTTGTATTCTATTTTTGTAAAGCTCTATTTGTTGTGAAATAAAAACAAGGTTTACATGATCACAATGTCTTTTATTTAAAAAAAATGGTGATAGCCATTTCATTTTTTTCACACATGAATATTTACAATTTCCACTTTACATTTTTTTTTACATTCCCCTTGTTTAGTTTAAACATTCTGTACATTTTTGTTGCTGTGAAATAAAAACAAGGTTTACCAGATCACAATGTCTTTTAATTCTAAAAATGGTGATAGTCATTTCTTCATTTTCATTTTTTTTTTCACACATGAATATTTACAATTTCCACTTTACATTTTTTACATTCCCCTTGTTTAGTTCACACATTCTGTACATTTTTTTATTTTTTTTGTGAAATATAAATAAGGTTCACTAAATCACTATATCTTTTAATTTTTAAAAATGGTGATAGCCATTTCATTTTTTCACACATGAATATTTACAATTTCCACTTTTCATTTTTTACATTCCCTTGTTTGGTTTACACATTCTGTACATTTTTGTTGTTGTGAAATAAAAAACAAGGTTTACCAGATTACATTGTCTTTTTAATTTTAAAATGGTGATAGTCATTTCACTTTTTCACACATGGATATTTACAATTTCCACTTTACATTTTTACATTCCCCTTGTTTAGTTCACACATTCAGTAAATTTTTTAAAATCTTTTTCGTAATATACAAAAGCAAACATTTTACACTAAAATGTATTACTTATCTTATTTTTACTAAACTACTGTAGCCTAACATTATACATTCTACTTACAGTTTTTACAAAAAATATTACAATATAAAACACACTACAAATATTACAATATAGTGATCATTAGACTTAAGTAAAGTAATAGTCGTCAATACGACTGTTTCCCCAAGCAAGAGTATTAAATGTGTTGGGTATAATGAATCGTTTGTTGTCTTCATTACTTAAAGCAACTTTGTTCAACAAATTGGTATGTAGCTGATGATTTTTACTTCTAAATACACACATTTTCTTATATAATACAGGTGGGTTACTAACTATACAGTTTTTATAATCACTTATATCTTACTCTTTACTAACAACATTCTTTTTCACTCCTTTTAATTTTTTTACTACTACATCATCAATTGTCATATAGCTGTATGATTTAGATTTTGTGCCTACAAAGGTGTCTATAATAACACCAGCACATTCATCCTTAAATTTCCCAAGAACCTTTTTGTTTACTAGAGATAAATGGTAAATATTATCCTTGGGGTAGTCACTTGTATCAAACCTATTTAGCTCAGTTTTGATATCCTCGTAAAAATCATCAGTTTTAAACTCATAAATAAAAGAATCTGTGTCTGTGTAGAGTAATTTAGCATTATCAAGATAGTTTTTCTTTACATAATCATAGTGAAATTCATACATAAGTGTTTTTGATAATTCCAGAATGGTGTAACCCACATATATGGGTTTGTTGTAAGTTACTTTAAGACGATTCATTTGTATTACAACTAAATCCTCATGAATAATTGAACAGCTATGAAAGTTAGGCTTGCTTATTAAGTTACTCGCACCATACCTTTTACCATCATTCTCCCACTTTGTTATCAGCTTTACATCAACTCGTTTATCAACATTCTCCATAGTCTTTCCAAAAACACTATTATTCATGAGTTTATAAAAATCTTTTTCAAACGCGTTTGTTGACTGTGTTCTTAAATTATTGTTTAGATCAATATACGGTTTGAGCCATGCTGACTGATGAAATTGCAATACGCGATGAATTTTAGTTAATTTTAATCCATGCTGTAGACACTGTTTCAAGTTTTGATAATGTATTACATATTTACATTTATCATTTACATTAGCAATTAACATTTTTGTTCGTGATGAGATGTATGGAGATTTCATATTCTCAGGACAAAATGGTAAATCATTATGATCATCATGTAACTCTTTAGGGTACTCAAGATTTACCTCTAAAATATATCCTTTATCATCGTTATCATTAAGAGTGTCAACATGTAAGACATCAATTTCAGGTTGTGTCAGCCAGCGAAAACCTTTCAGTGGTAGATATTGACTCATAGCCCAGCCATATTGGTTATTTGCATCGAGGTAGACAATATACTTTGACTCTTCACAAGGGTTGTAGCTAGGCATGTATTTATTATTCGCTTTAGAGTACCGTCCACTACATTGGCTTAATCCACCTCGAATTGATGATTTTATAAAATTGATCATGTCTATATCAGTCATTAATTCTAAATTTACTTTCGTTTTTTTCAACATTGAACTGAAACTTAACCCAGGAGCAGTGAAATACTGACAAGGATCAAGGTCATACGTTTTCATACAAACATTTCGAAAATTTTCAAAAACATCTGCTAATAATAACACATCTGTCTTCAAATATATGTCTGAAAATTCTCCTAAAGTTTGAATGTGGAACTGTGTCCATACACGTTGTGCATGTAAATATTCCTGATCACTGATATGACTTGTGTTTAAGGAACTGTAAAATGCATTTTTCGGTGGTAAAGAACTCTCCTCAAGACGTTCCACACAGTTAATATATTCATAAGGGAATATACCCTTTTGACGAATCAAATTAAAATCATCTTCTTTAGGAAAGACACGATGAATTTCATGAAACTGATCTGATTTTAAATTACTAGCCAGCTTATCAAGGCTACTCGACATAAAGCGGAATGAATCTAAAAATCGCAGTTTTATAGTTTTCTTATTGTTAGTTTTGATGTATTTTGTGAACGATGTGTATTGTTCCTTATTATTTGCAATAACATCAATTTTCACATCTGAAGCTCCAAATTCTTTAACAATAAAGTGGTTATCGTATTTGCTACCGTTGTGTAGAATGACCGGAATGAATTAACTTACTCTATAATTTACATTACATTCTTGGTGAGCAGCACCACGATATTTTCCTGTTAAATGGTCATGATCGCGAACCCTGTCTGTATATAAACATTCACCACATATAAAACAATTAGTTTCAGTTTCAAAATTCATTTGCTCTGATGAAGTTAGTGGCTCCATTGGAATGATCGTATTTAAAATAGAGGATATACGGACGGCATCTTTCTCAAGCCTTTCCATAAAAACTTTAGGTGCATCAGGTCCTCTATAGAGCTCGAACTTATTTAAAGAGTCATCATAACTACATTTAATATAATATGCAAAGCTAAAAGGTTCATGAATGTGAGTAGTGTTGGTGAAAGGTTGGGCTGGATTCGATGAACATGTATTAAATGGTTTTAGCAAAGCCTCGAAGTCAGCATATATAACAAATGGTACTCGAAGCTGTTTCTCATAATCCTTAAATTTTAGAATGTTATTTTTAGGAGTCGGTAATACCGTACGAACATGATTACACCCCCATTTTTGATGTTGAGTTAGTTGATCCTCTTTTGTAAAATAGAGCAAACAGCCTTCACACAACCACTTCTTACCTTCGTATTTTGATAGTTGACTACCAACAAGTCTACTTAAATGTTTTATCCAACAATAGTGGGCATTTTCACCTTCGGTTATGTAAAGTAAATTTACATGAGCATCCTTTTTTTCCTGAGTATAATATAGAGGACCAACTATACTCTTATTTTCAATTCCATAAACATTAATACTTACATTGTTCAGCTCTTCAAAACGTTGAATGTCTTTTATGTCCATAGGAAATTCCATTTCTTCTAAATCTAACACTGAAGAATAGTGAGGATAAGATGATGTTCTATCCATATTTTCCACTGCTGGATGGAGAGCTGAGGTTACAGCCCATGCAAAGCATGCGTCATCATTATTCATAACGTTTACACAAGCATGCTTACGTTTGATCCATCCTGGCAAATCAACGTATGATGATGCTCGAAGGGGGTTGTATTTATTCATGTTGGTTTCTAAATAAAGTACTTCAACCAATGCCCAGCCCGACTCCCTTTCCTGGAACTCTTCACTCTTCACGATGATAGCACTTGAAATATCTTGGTATATATCACTAATATTAGTTGATTCACTAACAATTACGTTTTTTGTATTAAAAGATTTGATATCCGTAATTTCACCTTCGCTCCCAGTTTTTACATAGAGTCCAAAAAGTTCAAAATTCATTTTAATTGTTTTATGCTCTAATAAAACATTTTCTACTAAGCCAAACACAGTAGGTTGAACATTTTTTAAAAATAATTCAATACTTTGAGTTTTTTCTTTACTATAAAGTCTATAACTAGCAATTCGACTTTTAAATGCACTACCAATTTGTTGAACATTTCCAGTATTTCTTTCATGGCAAGCGTTATTTTTATGTTGAATACTGCGTAAATGTCCATGAATGAATGAAGAAGGTATATCAATATTACATACATCACAATGGGTTATTGAAGGTTCACCATCCTTCTTTCTTTTTGTTGCACAACTAGTTTCACAATCTTGAGAACGTTTACGCTTTTGAGCATCACATTCATTTAAAGGTTCCGTGCTAGTTGATGGTTTTACAGTTTTTAATTCCTGTTGTTCCCCATGCACTTCAACCATGTGGAATTGATATCGCTTTACAGCAGAAAAACCAAGTTCGCAAACTGAACATGAAAATGGTGCTGAACTGACATGTTTTAAATTTACATGTCGTGTAAGACTATCCTGTCTGTTAAATGTTGTAGCACAATGACTGCACACAAACATTTTCTGATTATGTTTTGTACTTGCATGACGTTGAAAGCTGTCAGGTCTTGAGAACTGTTTCTTACAGTCACCACACTTGAACATGATGATTACTTTCGAAATTACCTATAAAAGAAAGAAATCATCAATGTTAATAAAAGATAAAACAAAAAGTAGAATATATAAATAGTTTAATTATATTCCAGTCAATGGTTATAGCAGGGTATTTAAATCAATCATCTGTGAACTCCTAGCAAGTCTAACTTTATGTAGTTCTAACTGGGGGTTACTATATACCACTGTCACTGACACTTAGCAGTGAACATTAGAACTTGATAGAGTGGTAGAAACCAGCGGTCGCCAGTTAAGTGAGCTAAGTGTGGCGTCGTAGCCAGTCTTAAAACAAGTCTAAACTTGTAGAACATGTCACGTGATAGAAACCAGCGATCGCCAGTTAAGTGAGCTAAGTGTGACGTCATAGCCAGTCTTAAAACAAGTCTAAACTTGTAGAACATGTCACGTGATAGAAACCAGCGATCGCCAGTTAAGTGAGCTAAGTGTGACGTCATAGCCAGTCTTAAAACAAGTTTAAAATTGTAAAACATGTCACATGATAAGGTTAAGTTAGGTAAAGTTAGGTTATGTTAAGTGAACTGAGGTTAAGTCTTTAAATATTCCCTCTGTCACTGACACCTAGCAATGAACATTCAGACTTAATAGAGCGGTAATCAAAATCTAACCTACAAAATTAGCTTTACACACCATGGTCAAGTAGTTCTAACTTTTGACTACCAAATATACCATTTTCGCTAACATGTAGGGGTGAACATTGGAAAATATCACTCTAACTGTTTAAAAGTTATTAGAGGGGGGCACTTACCTTTTTATAATTTATCAACTGCTGTCACTGAATGAACAGATTGTAGGAATCTGGTAACCTACAGGTACCCAATTATCTGCAAACAAATCAATCAATCAATCAATCAATAAATACATTCCAATCAATAACTTCAACATCAATTAGTAATAAAAGACTGCAATCCATTAATAATAAGTACTTGCCTTGCAAAATAATTTAATGATTTTCTACCAAAACGGCTTTTTTTACAACTCTTGAGCAGTAATAGAGCACTGTTCACTCAAAGCGAGTAATAAAGACTGACAGTAGGGAGATATATGACACCCCTCTTATATATAAACTCTCATCGCTCGTGTCAGCAGTTTTTTGCAGATCATTGCAATTCCTTTCCCAATACAGCTGAGAGTCCAAGGTACACTAGGAACACCTGTGTGGTATCCAATGACTGCTGACTTTGCATGATCATCACCCATTGTCTTAGTCAACATATGGGGTTTCAAATTACTGCAGCGTCAGTCATAGCAACAGCAGTGTGCGCTCTCTAGTATGTCAGCAACACGACACCGGAAGGAAAACCTGTGTAATATCCAATAACTGCTAACTTTGCATGATCATCATCCATTGTCTTCATGAACACTTGCGGTTTCAAATTACTGCAGTGTTAGTCATAGCAACAGATCTGCGCGCTCTCCGTCATGTCTGTAATATGACACAGGAAGTAACAAGACGTCTTACTGCACGTGCCATCTCCTCAGTTTTAACATCTTAAGAACATGTATTATTCTCTTTCAACTACAAATGACTCGTTAGAACACATCCATCCACCAAGTTAGATCCCTTGTATGTTCACATGTATTTCGTCACTTTCCTTTCATATCGTTATCCCATTATAGTAGTGGTGAATAACGTCAATTCAACACACACACACACAAATGTAGTTAGGCCCTTTGACATAATTTAAATAAATTCGTGGGCTAGTCCGTAGGAACCAGGCCAAAGGGACCCGTCCAAAGGGATCAGTCCAAAGGGACAAGGACTCGTCCACAAGGACTCGTCCACAAGGACCTGTCCACAAGGACCTGTCCACAAGGACTTGACCACAAGGACTCGTCCACAAGGACCTGTCAACAATAACCCATCCACAGGGGCCCGACCGCAGGGGGCTCGTCAACAATAACAGGGGCTCTCACCTCAAGGCCTAACATGCCCCTCTTTGATTATTGGTTTGCAGAACATCGTTACATTCCATATCAGCATTCAAACTCACACATGTTGCAATTGGAAAGAGAGATTCTCTAAAAAAAAATCAATTTCACCCCCTAGTAGGGTAGGTTTTATTTTAGGGTGGAGATATATTGTCCAATGGAAAGGAAGTGTTCGCCTGAGTAATTTGACACCTCGTACAAGTCTCTAGCCTGATTGGTTCGCGGGATATTGCCATTTTAGTATTCCAGCGGTGGCGGTGGCGGTGGATTTAGAACCGCTACAAAACCACTACTCTGGCAATATCCAGCCCATGACGGGCTAAGGCCGACCAAGCGACCGCTGCCCAGCCATTTGGCCTGCAGATATTGGGGTGACGCGTGATCAGCGCGTCGGGTCCCCTAGGCCGTTAATCTTGGTATTCGTGACCGGGGCGCTGTCTCACTGTCAGACAGCTACTCAATTGTCCTCACGAGGCTGAGTGAACCCGATCCAACCCTCACGTCAGTTTTAAAATCCCTGACGGAGCCGGGGATCGAACCCGGGGCCTCCGGGTGAGAGGCAGGCGCGCTACCCCAACACCACGGGGCCGGCGCGTTTCGTCTACGAGGTTTTCAATATTATTTTCACGTCAGGAAGTACACGTAGGTGAATTTAGTTTCAGAGCACATTTTAACTAGTCATATTTTTGTAGACAAACGGGTTCATCGTAAATATGATTTTGTTTGATACCGTGTGGTTGATATATCTTTATGTTTATGTACGCCTATAATTCATGTTCGGGTGCTTGGAGCATCGTAAAATTAGGTATTTTAACAATGAGTCAATACACCAATCATTTATAAAACTCTTCAACGTACTTCTCATAGAAGGGTGGGTATAAGGAACAACTTTTCAAAATACATGCCAAAATAGGCGAAAAATAAAAATTATCCTAGAAGGACGACCAAAGCGTATGTTGCGCTTCTCAATGTGTGACACAAAACTAGGGAGTCTATAAAGGGTCTCCGAAAACCAAATTTTATGGCCCTTAAATTAACAGTGTCTGCGATATACCCAGAAAACTAACTTCGTTCTGATAAACTTAGGAATGACAAGCCCTTAACCATTGCAACAGTAGCTCAATGGATAACGTCAGATTATTAATACCAAAGACCGTTTGAAGAGCGGGTACTTCTGCTAGTCACTATTATAATTCCTATAATTCCAATTATAATAGTGTTCATAACTCGTGCATGTAATCATAATTCCAATTATAATAGTGTTCATAACTCGTGCATGTAATCATAATTCCAATTATAATAGTGATCGTTAAGGTTCGGATGTTTAGGAAATGTCATATTTTTTCCATTGATTTTATTTTCATTAAAACTGTAATTAAGCAGGAGTTCAGTGTTCCTGATTCTTTTAAGGGACACTGGGACTGAAATTTTCAAATTCTATATAAACAGAGGTACAGCTTTGAAATTTTATATGGCTATGAACAGTCATATTATAAACCACTGTGGGAAACGTGAGAATTGTAAGTTGATTAGTTCTCCAGATATTAATTATTTTGTACATTTATTGTGCTAATTATTCAAGTTTTATAAAGGTCAGCCGCGTTAAAAAAAAACAAGATAGTGTAACTTTTAGGTAATATTCTATTGCACTATAAAAATTGGAAGAAACCTACGGATACGATTTTGAATTGCATTAATGAGTGTCAAGATTTTTTTTTTTCATATCCATTTTTTTCCTACAAAATATCTTGAAATTTTCCAGTTTGAATTCTTTTTGCAGCCAGATCAAAAGTGCAATCTAAAAAACGATCCGCAGGGTTATAGTCATTGCAATGAAGATAATAAATTCCCATTTTGAAAGCAATATCATAAGATTTATGACGCGAGTAACATTTTGAATGCCTGAAAAAGTGAATTCGAGAAAACAGCAATTTTCTAAAATGATGCACAATTTACAAGGTTTCAGCTTACCAAGGACATAGGACTGTCCTGCAGCATAGGCGACACCCTCCTTCTTCTGTTTTGCAGCCTCCTCCTTCATTTCTGTCAGTTTCACCTTCCGTCGACATGCTTTTCGCTTCTCCAATTATAACCGCGGACTTACATACTTCCTGCGACTATCACATCTTTCAAGTGTTTGTGCTGTGACATGAGATACTGAAGTTAGTCTTATTCCTGAATTCAACTCTGTTGTTGCACTACACCCCATGTTGAATTCTGCTACAGAATTACAAACAGCAATTTCAAGTATCTTCCGTGAAATAAAAATCTTAGGGCACTTCCTCCAGATAACAGAATGCAGAGACTCATTCTGATTTTCAGTAGCACCCCGGATTCATCTGGATATTAGCTCACTCTGATGCCAGCCTTTGATAAACAGGCATAATCTTGACAACTAAGGGTTCTTAAAGTTCTACAGCCATTTTGTCGTGACTCTGTGGTGTTTTAGCAGCTGCGATACTTCGATTGTAGAAGCACCAAGACTCAGAACCTTCAGGACACTTACTGTGCTGGGGCGTTTATAGGACACACCATGCATTTTAAGCTACGCTAGGGCTTTAAATATGGCGGAATTCTGATTTAAAAAAACACTGCTATATGATCCGCAGGGGATAGGGATGTATTAATATGAAAAAAAAAACGGAAATCGACATTTTTCACAAATTTTACTAAAATTTCAGTCCCAGTGTCCCTTAAGTGGATTTTATAAAGCATATAGATGCATGATTGGGTCATTTTAATAGTTATTGTCATATTTCACCAACATTAATTATTTAAGATCATATTTTATTAATATTTTAGGGGAAGGTGGTGGTATCCGCTGGCCGCTACAAGGTTTGTGGGCATTTGCGGTGCTAAGAATTTTAAAACTTGCCAATTGTTGCAGACTATCAGAAAATATTTAACTGTAACTAAACTTGGTAGTATTTTCAACTTAGGGCATTTTCTTTCTCTTTTACAGGAAATGTGATTTCATATGATGATGATAATTGTTGTTTTAAGGGGCCTAACATCTGGATTATCGGCGCCTAATGGTTTGGATGATCGTGAAGATGATAATGAAATGTAAACTATAAACTAAAACTAACTACTAACTTATATACTAGAAGAAGAAATGGAAAACAAAAGGAGAATAAGGCAAATCAAGGACAGGAGGAAAAGAAATGCCCGCAACCCTCAAAGATTGCGGATTTAGGGACTTGGAAGGAAGGAGAGCCATGAATGGCAGATAGGAAAGTGAAAGAGGAGAGGGTCCTCCCCACAGGTAAGAGACAGAAGGGGAAAACCGGTCCCAGCTCAGGAATCCCTCGGGGTCGCCAACTCCCGAACTCACCAGCTGTGAGCCCCTGAGGGTGTAGCAATATCCAAGGTGCACCAGAAGCGGTGGGGCTACATACACCCTACCTCCTTGAGGGCCTTGAGCAGAAGGCAGGAGATAAGTTGAAAAGAAAAAGAAGGCTGACCCCTCGCAGAAGGAGGGTATCAGAAAAGACGAGACAAGGGCCAATTAGGGCGGGAAAGGAAGAGACTCCCTAGGCCTCAGATACCCTAATACCATCGGGGTCGGAAGAGAACAAAAGTTGACCAAGTGAGGTCGACAGGAAAAGACGGAGAGGAGCCCGGCACAAGTAAGTGGAAGCAATGCTGGACTCAGCTGGGGCCCCGTGGTCGCAACCCACAAAATGTGATGTGTGTCGCAGTTTTTAACGCAAGAAAAAGTGAAGAATATGCTGCTTTCCACGAATCTCTTGAAACATTCTGTGATAAAAGTTAGAGGAAACATTTTTATCGGGGGCCTATTCATGAAATCAGCGTAGATTTTAACAATTATTTAGGTTTAAATGTAGAATAATAAAAATAACATATCACTACACTTTTTAGAAGGCATGTAAATAGGCCTATATTAGGTCATATTGTGCCTTTTTAGGACCATATTAAAGTTCTTCTCGCAGTTCGCGGGATCAGCCGAGTCGGTTTAGCCTAACGGAACTGTCACACACGTTAGGATTGCCTGGTTTAACATTTTAAGGTATAAATGCGGCAAATGAGTCACAAAGTGAATTTAAGGGTTGAAAAAGGAGCTTGCGTTGAGAAACGGTGCAGCCAAAACTCAATTAGGGGTGTTCATTTAATGTTTTCTTTGCAAGACAAGTTCATTTGGGCACTTCAAGGCCAGCCCTATACTGCCTATGTTAAAACATCAAGAATGATGCGCCATTTTCTCAGCAACTAATAAGCACATAAGAATGATTTTTTTACAGATATTAGCATGCACCTATTTCTATTGAAAATTGAAATCCACAGCCTGCTTCCAGTCTCCGACCGGGTCAGGAATGGAATGAAAGAAGCCCCCATCTAGCGGCGAGGATATGAACTGTGCCGGCTGCCGAGGCCTGACGCACTCCTCTGGGGCAATGATTAAATGAATGACAGAGGAAATGAAATGATAGTGGAGAATGTTGCTGGAATGAAATGTTGACAGGGAAAACCGGAGTACCCGGAGAAAAACCTGTCTGCCTCCGTTTTGTCCAGCACAGTTCTCACATGGAATGACCGGGATTTGAACCACGGACCCAGCGGTGAGAGGCCGGCGTGCTACCGCCTAAGCCACGGAGGCTTCACCTATTTATCTTAACTCTATTAAAATAGTTAATCTAGAGCTGATATTTCCACAACTATATATTTTTTTAAATTCAGGTTAATTTGTAGGGGAAAATATTCTGCACTTAAAGGATATTTTAAATTACGATTTACCCTTGGCTGAGTAATTTCCATACCAAACAACACACACAGTGCGATAAAGATATGGTGAAAATTTCAAGTCTCAATCTGAATTACGTCCTGAGAAAATGGGTCTAATGTGCAGACAATTAATTTCGGCATAAATTGTATTTCAAAGTTAGTCAAAAACATAAACTTACAATAATTAGCCTACTCTCACAACAAACACATGTAGGCCTATACTTTCTTTATGCATCTCTGGGCACCATTACTGTTATGGCAGTGATGCGCACGGATAAAATGGAGTTTTCTCTAAAAACAAACAAACCCAGGTTTTCCCATTAAATAGTTTTGAAAATAGAATTTTTAAAGTAAACATGTGCAATTGTCTTATATTAAAGTGAGATGGCTAGTAGTATTAATTCAAATATGTTTTTCAATGTCTTAAAATGACAATAGACTGCCATAGAATACATCATTTTGCTCAGAGATATTCGCAGATATCTCTAAAAAAGGAAAATCCCATGTACTTGGGTGTGTGTACTAGTTGTCTGATAACATGTGTAACTGCGGTAGTTGTACTAGTGTGTGTACTTGTATTAGAGTAGGATTTGGGTAGGAAGCGGCCGTAGCCTTAAGTTAGGTACCATCCCTGCATTTTCCTGGAGTTGAGTTGAAGTGGGGAAACCATGGAAAACCACTTCCAGGATGGCTCAGTTAGGAATCGAACCCGCCTCTTCTCATTTTTGCCTCACGAGGTTGAGTTACCCCGATCCAGCCCTCAGACCGGAATAAAATTTCTTGACAGAGCCGAGAATCAAACCTGGAACTTCGCGGTAACTGACAAGAATGCTAGAATATGCGCAAGAAGAGCTTTCCACAGAATCATGCGCAGATCTTCGGCAATGTTCGGGTTGGCAATAGTAAGACCATCATTACTTCCGACTTGACGTTTCAGTGCTATGCTAGAGTTTCGTTCGTTAAATCGTGACATCGCGAATGAAACTCGATTTGTTCGTGATATATTGATTTCAATAACTGCCTGCCATTGGTTAGTTAAATTGATTTTCCTTCTGACCGCTAGATAACTCTAGGGTAACACTGAAACGTCAAGTTGGAAGTAATGATGGCTTTACTATAGGTAGAGGTAGAACACGCCCCTCCCACTTCTCTGCAGTAGCTCGCTGGCAGCAGTTCTGAACGGACCGTCTGCACAGCCGGAGGTTTGGCATCCTAAACTACGACTGGGGTTCAATTGAGATCTTAGCGCGTGTATGTAACGCCCTACACAGTAGTTATTACCTGAGCGAGGACACAGTAACCTATAGCCTAATTAGCCCATATTGTTTGCTACTTCGTTGTGCTCTACGCATGAATTACAGCTGTAGACCGCGTCTCGCAGCGAGCCCGCAAGGTTGAAGAATGCAGTGAGCCCGGTAATCAGCATTCGGGGGACACACAGGAGCCCTGCAACGAGCATTAAACTACGCCGATTGATATTGGACTCTGAACATGGTTGAGTTTCGGCAAGCTCTTCTTGCGGGTACTCTACCCACTACAGACCGAGGCGGACTCCACTTTCATTCATAACCACATTTCTAGCACGCGCGTTTTACCATACTGGTTTTCACTCGAATAAACTCGCACACGCTGATCTGCAGCTTCTTCCTCTAATTTAGCCTTCCGCGAATGCGCCAGTGCTCCCCCTGTTCCCACTCTGGTTGTCAAGATTTCATGAAAAATGGTCGTTTGTCATAGCGATATGTTTTCTAATTTTATAATACGGATTTTCCATGAAAAGGTTAGCACTCTTGGCAGTAGCCCTGGGTTCGATTCCCGGCTCTGCCAAGAATTTGATTTTCGGTCTGAGGGTTGGAACGGAGTATACATTTAGCCTCGTGAGGCATAAAACAATGAGAGAGGTGGCTTCAAGTCCTACCTCAGGCATCCTGGAAGTTGTTTTCCGTGGTTTCCCACTTCGACTCCAAGCAAATACCGGGATGAACGCTATCTACGGCCATCTCCTCTCTTCTTCTTTCCTGGGCATTTGATGGGCACGTGGCTCTCCTTACCCAATAACAAAGTTAGCAGAAGTAAAAAGTCACACGATATACCGAATACTGTGGAGGCAGAAGTCATACACTAGCACTAGTCAAGCGTAAGTTCACTCGTAAACCAAAGTCCATGAACGGAGAGAATACACTCTTGTAAGAGAAACACGCAACAAGGAAGGGGAAGAAGTTAGGAATGGGCAAATGTACCATGTTTCCTCCCCGGTCCCGCCCAAGCCGGACGACTGACACAAAACGATCTAAATGGGAACTCCAATGGTATCAAAAAACTGATTAAGTGCGCGCACTACTGGCGGTAGCGGGGCATACAAGAGATGAGCAATATTTAACGGCAACCTAAAGACTTGTAATTGTAATATCCCAAGCATAGTAGTACGCGCTGCATCGTATTGAGAACACTGAAATAAAATATGATGTAGTGAACCTTCAGCCTGTTGACAACTACATCGGCCGTCCGGATGACGCCCGACACGTGCGAGATAGCTAGGCGTAAGGGCATGATTAAAGCGCATGCGGATGATATTGACGACATGACGACGAGTGTATTGCCCCAAAGAGAACCATGGCCGAGCCCGAATTTCATCTCCTCTCCAATCTTCACCTGAATTATAACTACACAAAAGCAAGGAAAGCATTTTTACAGAAAAGGAATCTGTTGACATCGAATATACTAGATTTAGGTATTAGGAAGTCATTCTTGAAAGCCTTTGTCTGGAGCGTGGAACTCGACGGGAGTTAAATTGGACTGTTGGTGCAGCAGAAAAGAGGTGAATTAAAGCGTTTGAAATGTGGTGTTACAGGAGAATGATGAAGATCAGATGCGTAGATAGAGTTACAAATGATGAAGTATTAAGACGAGTGGGAGAGGAGGGATGTTTCCGGCGACTGCAAATTAAGAGAAGACATCGGACACGTACAAAAGCTCCCAGGAGTACAAAGTTAGTTATGGAAGGAAGGGTCGAGGACACGAACTGTAGAGGTAGACCAAGGTTAGAATATGTTAAACAGATGTTATGTGGATGCTATGTAGAGATGAAACGATTAGCTCAGAACAGGGAGGCATGGAGTGAAGCACCAAACCAGCCAAAAGACTGAAGACTCAAACACACAATAGTAGAATATTACAGGCACCACAATAACATAGGTTATCAGACAAATTCTACATCCACCTATGTGCATAGGGCTGAAATGACTCCTGAATGAAATAGGAATAACAGTTCAGGCTGTGACACTCTTGATAGAATGAATGGTAAAGTCTATTTAAAGTATTAAAGTTATGAGTGGTGTATGTCGGGCAGAATATAAGTTTAAGCGTAGAACCAATGATGATGATGATGATGATGATGATGATCAGGTGTCATCGAGTCGGCGTCGACTCCTAGCGACTGCAGGGATGGACTGTCTCCTTATGATTCGGTCATCAGTCATATACTTCAGATCCTTCAATGACATATTCATGTTGGATTTGATGGAGTCGATCCATCTCAATGCTGGCCGCCCTCGTCTCCGAGACCCTTCCACCTTTCAAAGCATATTGTATTTTCCAACGAATCAGAACGCCTTATAATGTGTCCAAAATATGACAGCTGTAATCGTGTTATCAATGCTTCAAGAGACAGATCTGGTTTGAATTTTTGGATGACATATACATTTGTCTCTTTGGCTGTCCAGGGAATACGCAAGACTAGTGGGAAAGAATAATGCCTTAACCATTCTAATTTTAGTAGGCAAAGAAACATCGGAACACTTGAAGACCTTATCCAGGCCTTAAAAAGCTGCTATTCCCAGAGCAAGTCTTCGGCGAATCTCTTGACTGCATGAGCCACTACTACTAATGGTTGATCCCAACAAACAGAAACTATTCACTTCTGTGATTAACTACAAGTATATAATATTTATAATAAAATACAAATAGATAATATAAATATTTGGGAATCTAATTCATAGTATAGGACTCGTACGTAGGAACCATGTATTTGATGTTGATGTAAGCGTCTTCACCACCATTGTCCTCTAGAATGTTCAGCGTATCCTCAATAACACTGAACATACTCTCACCTTGATTACAGTCTAAGTTTGTGCACGGTTTTTCTGGTTTATCCCTGAAGAGATTCACGATAGGCAATATCTGGCGGTAATACGGTACCAAAGCCTCTCCTACCATAGGCGAACACCTCACCAGATTTTGCAGACACTTCAATGTGGTCATTATGATATCAGGATTCTTGGTATTTAATGCGTTCTTGATGGGAATTATGAGTTGTGGTACCACAGGCAGAACCTTCCTGCCTCCATTTGCGACCATATCGTCAATGCCTAGCTGTGTGATCTTCAGTAATAGAGGATCTCTCTCGCGCAGGCCTTCAAAAAACATTGGCAGGTAGTGGTTAAAATCTAGAGTCTTAATATCACATGTCCACACTAACCTACTGGTCTGGCCACTGCCAGTCAGGTATAGTGGCAGATCTCCTCGGTAATACCTAAGGCTGAACTGCGTTTGTTTTGTTGGTAACATTTCTTTGTAGATTCCACATTTGGGAGGATCTTCTACCACCACATTCTTTTGTAAAGCTTGAATAGTGAATGCAGGCACAACTCTTGGAGGTTTCACTGGCTTTTCGTACCGAATTAACTTCGGATAGCTGGCATCATTTGGTTTCCTATTTATTATATTCATTTTTGATAGTGAATGCAAATACAACTCTGGGAGATTTCACTGGCTTTTCGTACCGAATTAACTTCAGGTAGCCGGCATCATTGGCTTTCCTTTTTATTATATCCATTTTTCAATGTGTAAACAAAGGTATAAAAAGTATAACTGATGAGGCACACTTGCATACTCATCTCAAGCACGGGACACAGGGAGAGGTGCCGGTTGCTTAGTGATGTTGCACGAGCGCAGTGCTGTAATTGTCTGCTAACAAAGGCATTGTAGTCATATTATTATTATTATTGATTGTAAGAACGGATGCTTGATAACTGAGAACAAGACTGTCCGTATGGTTTTCAGGAAAGTGGGAAATATTGGGGCCTTAGGTTACATATCGTACTTGGAAGGAAGAGTCAGGACTGTTAACTTCTTCAAATACCTAGGAGTGACAATATCACTCTCAGGTAGAATGTTTGGTTGCAGTACAGGAATGGCGAACCTTCTGAAAAACTACTTAAATTAGCCGAAATATGGTATATTGGCTTTCACGGCCAAGGAATTAAAACTCAGGAATTTTCCTGGGAAGTCGCCTCCATAGCTTAGCGGTCAAGATGGTTAGCTGCCGCCCCGGAGGTCCCACGAACTTTGAAAAGTGGTATAAGGCCTGGAACGGGGTCTACTCAGCTTCCAGTGGTCCAAATGAGTAGAGGGGATTCTATTCCCACCTCAGCCATCCTCGAAGTGATTTTCCGTGGTTTCCCACTTCGTCTTCGAGCAAATGCCGGGATGATACCTACTGTAAGGCCACGGCCGTCTCCTTCCCTCCTCCTTGCCGAATCCTTCCTAATCTTCCCCTCCCTTCCCTCATGAGGCCCCGTTCGCTTTGCAGGTGAGGGCACCTGGGCGAGGTGCTGATCACATCTCCCCAGTTGTATCCACTCGACCAGATGTTCTCAGCTATAGGACACTGCTCGTAGAGGCGGTATGGGTGAGTTCCTTCGCTGAGTCCGTGGGAGCCACCAACCTGGAGGGTAAAATCGATTTTTTTTAAATCTGGGTTTATGCTGTGTCTTGTGTGATGTTTCACCTAGGAACACCAAGCTGGCTCATCAGCGGTCTCTGGGTATCCTTTCAAATCTTGAATACTAATTGTGGAAAAGCTGTGGTAATAGATGTTTTCTCCTCTGTTGTCTTTAACCCACCCACCATAATCTTTATAGATCACGACTTCTATAGTGAAATTCCAGTCGTGTCCGCCATAACAAGCATGAATTATGAGACAAATACAATATTGCCAACCCCTCGCATGCGATACTACTCATGAATAATCTCTATCCAGACCAATGATTTTTGCCTTGATCAATATTTGCTAGATAGGTAGAAACTATAGTAAGTAGGGAAGTGAGGCCGATTCTACCCCCCCCCCCCACTACTCCCAATGCGAGCCGATAACTCCCGAACCCATGGTCGGAGATTCACGAATGAGGTGTCGTTGGACTCGAGGTGACGGGGGCTTTCTAAGGACCACTCATGCTATTTTTCAAAAATTGTTTGAAATTTTTTGTTTTTGAAAGAAGGCGATATTTCGAAAACCAAACATGATAGAACGTTCTGCAATGATTCAAACGAACGGCCTCTATGTCCTTTATTGTTAGAACAAAACTCGATATTTTTAATATTTCTTTTGAAGAAAGTTCAATTCTGAAGTTCTTATAGTTTGGAAACTAAGCATTTTACAAACACGTGTGTTTGACGTAAATGAACGGTCCCTACCCTGTCTATCCCCAACATAAATTTCAAGTCTCTAGGACAAAAACTGTGCAGTAGGGGGCTGCGGTGCTTCTAGATGAAAGCCTACTTTCCTACGAACTTTGCCGATATCTCACGAACGCATGGTCGGATTTGGACATGTGACGTTTCAAATGGCTTGTCTCAAAGCCCTCTTTATGTTGTTAATTGGTTAAAGTTTTTGAAAATGAGGGAAACAGACTTATTTAGGGTAAAACCACGATTTTAGACTTTTTGTTATATCTCGTAAACTAATAAAGGTAGGAACGTGTACGAGGTGTCAAATGACTCGGGGTGACACCCCCCCCCCCCTTCGAATATAGTATTTATGTTTTCTTTTAATTGACAAAAAGCCTAACGCTATACATGCTGAAAACCATTTTATTTTTTTTACCGCTGGGCATGTGTTTTACCGAGCCTATCGCCGGCCACTGTGGCTGTGCTCAATAGAACAATCAATATTTCGGCGGGAAGATTTATGACAGGGAAAGGGTTCGTTTTTCCGATATTTTACCCCCGAATGGGATCTTAAACTGTTAAACGATGATGGGTTACATGACAAATGATAATTCTATGATTATATGAAGGACAAACAGAACTTTCTTCTGTGTTGGTTGAAGCGAGTAGAGAAAACGAACTTGCTGAGGGACAGACTAGCAGGATTTGAATGTTATTTGAGCTTATTGGAATGAACTGACCTGATAAGACAACAGGTGCAATGGAAAACTACAAAGGGGCATAGGATACTTGATGGTCAATCGATCTGACAACAGAGGGGAGAGCGAAATGCATGTGAACACGTGTGAAACCGCATGTAAGGTAACAAGCCACATCCTGTTTTGGTTCGGCCGTGAGAAAAGGCAAGTTTATGTGTAATTTGACCTGGCACAGTTGTTCACCTTGGACGATAACTGTAAACGTGCACGATAAGAGCTAACAAGTCACATCCTGTTTTGGTTCGTACGTGAGAAAATGCAAGTTCATGTGTTATTTTCCTGGCACAGGTGTTGTCCTTGGACGTTAGCTGTACACGTGCACGATAACAGGATGTGCAAGTGAGTGCATTGCTGAGTCAGTAAAAAAATAATGCACGTGTATGAATGACATAACTGCCAATAGCTAGGCGAGAGCTGTGGACAGCATTGGTGGGAGGTGATGGGGTGGAGAGGGGTAGGGGCGGTGAAAGAGAGAACACAGGTGGATAGAGAAAGAAATATGTGTTGTTCATAATACATAACACCTAAAACTGCCTGCATGCAGTCCTTACCTGAATTACATATAACACACAATAATACAGCCATCAGAATTAACACCGGTTATCAGGCAGATTCTACACACATCCAAAGTACACGGGGCTGCATGATCGCGTTGTCGCAGCCCCTAAACAGAGGAACCAACCAACCTGTCTCACCTAGTTAAAGTAAAACGTATTACTGTAATAAGATACGTTATTAAACCTAATATGGTGCACCATATATTTAGGCTATAAAAATTAGAATAAAATAAAATGTAGTTGGTGACGGTGATCAGCCTGCAGGTGATAAAGAAGATGTATGACAAACAGTAGACACTACATTCACAGTTCAATATTGAGAAGGTCAAAAGATTGAAATGACAGACTTGGAATATCAATAATTCACCAATCCGTGTATGATTAATGAAGAGCCTGTATGCTTAAAGATCCATAAGCCTTTTCTAATTGTTACGTGCAAATGCCCGTCCCAACGTTTTTAAAATCCATCTCCCCTATATACTTGTGTTCACTGCCATTTAAAGCGCCCGCCTGATGGCTTGGTTCCGCTTGTGAACACGAGATGGCAGTATCTATCGGACTTCGGCGCCTCTAGCCGTGGTTGTTTCTTTGACCGCTAGAGTGAGTTTGTGGAGTCTTCTGGTCTCATCCTAATCGAGTCATGTTTGAAGGATATTGTATTCTACGTCATTGAACAAAAGACTATATATACATCATACCGCCAAAATAATTACATAATATGCACATTGTTACTTGATGTGTCAAGCTGTGATTGTTCAGTTACAATTAACATGAATGCAGTGCTGTATTTGACTTTGGATTCTCCGCCATCTTGTGATCTTCATAGTCTGTCGTCACGTAAACAACAAGCCAGTTGGTCGTGAAAGAGTATCTCTCCGTGTGCTAGGGGCTTGGCCCCTAGCCTTTACGAAATATGAATATATTCAAGAAATGGAAACGCCTGTGCTCCTAAGAATTTAATTTCTTCTTTTCGCCTTAAAGATGAACTGTGGTATATTTATTTTGGCGGGCTACAAGAAGAGAAGCTTCATGGGTGATCGAAAGTGGCGAGTGTGTTCTCGTGACCATTTTGAGGCAGTTCATGTCTTTTAAATCATTTAAAATGTGTTAGTTTTTTGTTCTTTGTGTCTCCACTTTGGAAGGATGTAAGGTACTGCCCCCGTAAATTGAATTATATTGAGACCACGGTGGCTGTATTGGCATATGTGAATAAAGTTATGGCCGTCATAGTTGTGACGTGTATATTTATGACGAAGGCACGGATGACGCAGACTTCATGCAAGTAGGCTGGATGAGCTGAGATTCTTGGTGACGTCATGATTTTGTTCGAGAAAGATCTGAGATTTACGACGCAGTCGCAGGGAAACAAGGAATTGTGCTGAGGAAGAAGTTGGAGGAGAGGATCGAACCAATGAATGATAGCTTGGAGGGAGACGGAGATTACTGAAACTACCATATTTAATTACTTTTGGCATGCAGAATTGTGGAAATCTATTTTCAGTTATGGCATTGATTTGGAACTTTGAAGAAATTAATTATGAGTTTTTGAAATTTGAAAATCCGTCAAGTATAGCCAAAGTTAGAACTTCTAGCAATGACGGAGGAACAAGCTATGGTAGGGATGGATACGCCCCTTATGAAGTTGATAAAAGACCTTGCACAGCAGAGAGGAAGCTCTCAAGTTCTCATGTCTCATGGCTCTCATGGCTCAGTTTTCTGATTCTGATATTGTCAGACTTCGAGTTATGAAGTGAAGCAAGTCGTCATTAGCAAGTGTGGTAGAGCCCACAGCATCGAACAAGCACGGAGCGTGCAGCAGTACAGTTTTACGGTTACTGAATCTAGGCGAAGTTGGAGCGCACACATAAACGAGTCTACAAGATTATCTATCAAGAGTTAGCTACTGCATTTATGCTAATTCAATTGTGCATTACAATATTGATGCGTGTAAGAAAGTTGAACATTTTCACTATTATACTTTGGAAGATATTCGCATTTTATGACTGCATACAAAAGTGATTTTCTCGACACCTGAGAAGCACTTTTATAATACCACATTCTACGCTACGGCTGACACATGTATTGCAACCGTGATACTGAAGATTACATTTGGTGATACAACGCTACATTCTACAATGGAATTATATAATCTGGCAGTACTTTCGACTATTATTATAACGGAAGTGGAGATGGAAGACTAAAACTTTAATGCAATTGGGACATATATCAATGGAGTGAAATAGCAGCATGGAGCTTCGTTAATCGTCATTCTACAACAGCGAGCATGTAGTGAACATCCAACTACACTCATGCATCGTAATCCATCGCTGAATTACATCAAATGGCAGTGGAAATATCTTCATACTCCACAATTATGAACATTTCTTCGGAAATAATTGCAAGAAACTTCATGGCGAATTTCTACCAGAACTTCAGGGAACTATCAAGAGAGGCCAGGGTGGACCCGGCTCACAAAGAAGAGTTTTGCCAGAAGGATGTCTATTGTCTACACGGAGCAGTGCTATTTCCGGAGGAGGAAACTGTTCTATTCTCCGAGGGCGCAGGTTCCAGGTTCGAGGTCGGAGCACATCTTTACGGTGGTGAAATGGAACCAACAGCAGTCTTCTTTGGAAATTTTCCTCTAGAACTTCAATCAACAGATAAGGGAGTCGTGAACGTTTCCTGTTTTATTTGAGCCATTTAGCGATATCTGAGCAACCATTTCTCCCATATTTTCTGTCCCATATATTTTGCCCCATATTCTTGCTTGATATTTCTGTACTCTGTACACTTTGCTGATTTATGCTTTTTTTCTACGATTTATTGAGACATTATTATGTCATTGGCATATTTAAATAATTTTGGATCAGTTGAGAATGATATTTTATATTCTTTCAGTAATTTGCATAATTTTGTAGTCACGATTTGACTGTAAAGTTCACGATTCTCTATTGCAAATTTGAATTCAGACAGCGTGTCAATTTATTAAAGCAATTCTATTCAGTAAATTACTTTGACCAAGTTTCTGTCATCCTCAAGAAAGAAGAATGATTAAAAGATTTTAGAGCGTTAAAATCTACTACTTTATCGACGATCTTGGAAATACTAGTCGTTTTATGAACATGATTGCAACATAGACATTTATCGTCAATTCTGAAATACCATTGCATTATAGACAATTTTATGAAATATGAACTTTGAGTAAGATTTATTGAGTACACTACAGTAATGAACATTTGATAGGAGTTTTTCTCAATTCTAGATTGGAACAATAATGTTGGCATTCCATAGTCTAATTGTATTCTATTGGACTATTTATGCAGTTTAGATGAACTTTGATTGAAGATAGTATTTTTATACTGCGATACTTTGATGATATTAATCTCAATTTTGATAGACCAGGGAGGCGTGTCTAATCGTATTTGCTATAAAATTTATTTGTGATTGGCAAATTTTTACTTCATATCGATTCATGAATGAAACCCACGAAGGTTAAATATAATAACAGTTTTCGACACAATTGATGAATATAAGAATTTTAAAGAGTAACTATGGATGTATAATCGTTAGTTCAGTGGACGTGTAAAAGTCGCTGATGAATAATGCCCTGTAATAAGTGAAGGAGGTTCCCACAGTAATATTGATGATGATGATGATGAATTTATAAGTGGAGGTTATTTGTATGTATTGTGGAAGATTTTGATGCCATATATAATGAGATATATGATGAATTATGGGCCAATTTTGGTGCAATTTTGTGCGTTTTGAGCGAGGTATTTTTCCGCTGAGTGTATTGTTCAGGTCCTTTGAAAATTATTCATGTGAAGTTACTGTTAAAATTAACAAGAGTGTTTAAATAATTTGAAATAACGATTTTGAATGGAGGTTACCGTCACAAATAATAATAATTATTATTAAATCTTATTAAACCTGAATCTAAAATTTAAATATAACTAACCTTCATTGGTCGATTATATCACCATGATTTAAGTAATTATCAACCGGATAAACGTGTGGTATAATGTATTTCTAATATTTCTAATATAAATAATATAAATAATATAAATAATGTAAATAACTATGTAAATATCTTTAATAATAATTTGAAACGAACGGGATTAATAGAGGCGTGTATAAATTTTTCAATTGTCGTTTGACAATGTTATAAACAATTTAAAATGTTATAAATAATTAATGAACTTTTTGTTATAAACATTAAGCGTTTTCGTTATTATACTTTAAACAACGCTAGTTAAACAATTGAAATATACAATTAAACAAGATTTGGGATTATTAGAGTAATCCATTAATATTTGAATGGTGCATTTAAAAGATTTGCGTGATAATATTTGAGTTGAGGTGTGAACATTTAAAGTGTTTTGAAAAGGAGCTAGGCTCTGAGGTAACTAGCATATGCTAACATTGGATGGACAGGTGCGTCCATTTGACGATGCAAGCATGCGACATGGTGCAGGGTGTATCGCAGGTGGCCAGATAACTGTATGATAGAGGCCAAGGTCATCTACATAGCAGCCTTGCGGTTATAAATAAAATGTGAAGTTCATGAACAAGGAAACAAATGCTATATGTCTCGTCCTAGCTCCCTTATCCATTCCAAAGTACATTGTTATTATTACGTTCTTTTGAGCTATAGAAAGCTGAAATTTTGTATGTGAAGTCTACAAGTCTGACAGGAGGACATGGTTACATTGACAATGGCTTCTGATTGCCACGTATATTTTGTTGTTAAATTTTTGTTAAATTATATTTCTCTTTATGTGAAATAAATTATTGTGCAGTTTAAATTTTATTGTTTCGTCTTGGTTCATTTTAAATATCGAGGTGGAGGTTATTGTGAGGGCATACTATTAAGTGATCCAGTTGAAAACCCAGACCCGAGATTAATTTGAATAGGTAAGTAAAAGGTAAGTATGAACCCCCGTATATTTTGGTGTGTTCCACAATAATTTCTTGTTAACTACTGTGCTCTAATCTCGGTAGTATCTGTCAGTGCAATTTTCATTGATGTAGCTGTGCCGGTGCGATTGATTATTGGCAATCCGATTGAGGGGGCGGATATCTGACAGCCTACTATCCGGATTATCGGGGACAGTAGGAACGGCGACCCTAATCCGTGGGGCTCGATTGGCTCGGATGGCTCGAATGCCAGTAGGATTGGCACCGCAAATTCGTGGGGCTCGAATAACATTAGATTACCAAGTTATCGATGTCTATGGGATTGTGAAGACTCAAATAAAGAGGTTGATTCTTTGTTAGATGTCTTGGCCAATTGTAGAATTTGAGAGTGTGATTATATAGGGATTAAATGTTGTGTTGTATTAGGAAAATTACACTCAGAAAAGATCAGATCTTATACAACCTGAGAGAGGTTAAATAGGCTGGAAACTTAGAAAAATCGCCTATGATCTGGAGTCTTATTTTATTTGACCGGCTTATGACATGTTTAGTCATATTAAAGATAAAATTAAACTATTTGGATTGTAAATGTAAATTATTTGTGTTAGGATATTTAGAATGAACCAGGGAAATTTGAACATGTGCTAGAGTTTATTTCAACATGAAGTGTCTACGAAAGTTATTTATAAGGTAATTATAAGTTAGATTTAAGACAGAAAATTGCTCAAACTTATATATGGTGAAAGATGTTGCTCAGATGTTGTTATCTTGCTCTGTTTGATGTATGTCCCTAACGCAGTCTATTATTGAAATATTATTGAGATGGCAGATGAGAGTATTAAGAAGATGTTGGACGAGATGTCTGCTAATTTAAATGCTAGCATGAATGAAAGCATGAAGGAGATGGAAGCTAGGAATACTAGTCGAATGGAGGAGAATATGAACGTTCTTCAGACCAGTTCTGCAAACTTGGAAAATAATGTGTCGCGTTTACAGACCAGTACCCAGGGAATCCAGAAAGCCGTGACTGACATTCACAAGGATGTCTCCAATGTCCATAAAGATGTCTCAGAGGTTAAAGTAGATTTATCCAATGTCCATAAAGATGTCTCAGATGTTAAGACTGATGTTTCCAAAGTACAGAAAGACCTTACTATGTTGAATCTTGATGTTGCTAATGTCCGGGGTGATATTTCATGTGCTAGAGCAGAAGTAATCGTTGTTAGGAATGATGTTGCTACTGTACAAGACAAGGTAGAAGAAGTTCAAAGAGAGATTAGAAATGTTCGAACCGATGTGTCAAACGTTCAAGTAGACATAAATAATATTCATTCTGATGTTAATGATATGCAAAGCGATATCAATAAGATGCAAATTGAAGTTAATACAGTTTTTGTAGACATTGCCAAAGTTCAAACTGATGTTAATAAGGTTAGAGAAGAAATTGAAACTTCAAAAACGCTTTGTACTCGTAACATTAGTGCTTTAACAACTAGGTTGGTTGACGAGTCTGTTAGGACAACAGCTTCTCTAGCTGGATTAAAATATGATGTAGAGGTCATGAGGACCCAAGTCTTAGATCATAATCGTTTATTTAAGGAAGACATTGAAGTAGATATTGCGGAAATGTTAACTGCAAATGTAACAGTTTGGAAAGATGAATGGAACAGGTCAAGTGGGGAACATGTCAATCAGATTCAGGAGCGAATTGAACGGAAACTTGCCAGTACACAAGTTGATATAAATAATGAGGTAGTTCAAATTAGAAAGGACTTGAATATAAGGATGGATTCGCTATCCGAAAAGCAGGTAGAGGATAGAACTCAAATAGGTCAGGACGTGCAAGCATTAAAAACCGCGTTAGAGGAACAAATTCATAAGGTTGTCTCTGATGTCAATGAAACTACGAGCAAACTTCAGAATTTGAAACTAGGAGAAGCTAGCATGATGGAAACGTATAAAGAAGAGTTGATTAGGAAAGTCATCACGGAAATCACAGATAAGGATCCAGAAGGGTTGACTTGTGAAGATAATAGAAATTACGTGAGAAGATGTAACCTCGCTACAGAAGAGAGAGATATTAGTCCTGAGGAACGTATATTCAGATTCCGGGAAGAAGAAGAGGATAGCAATATTGAACCTGAATGGAAATATCGTGATAGTGGGAAGAATTACATGGATTCATATCCAAGAAATGTGACAGTCATCCGAAACTTTGAGGACAAGCCTCAGAAATTTAGTAATACAGATAGTCTAACACCGATAGAGAACATCAGGAACCTGAAAGACTATTTTTTTGAAGCCCATATTCCTAGAGAAAGAGAGATGAGAATCGTAGAAAGATTTCTAGCTGGAGGACCCCTTGAATGGTTCAGAGCATTTCGGTACGCTTTCAGTAATTTCGATGAATTTGCAGAGGCACTGATAAAACGATTCTGGTCAATAGAAGCACAAAATTCATTAAGAGCTGAGGTATACTCGAGGAAGTATTCGGGTACTCTTCCAACACGGTACGCTGATTTCTTCACGAGCCAGTTATCGCGCTTGAGATTCTTACAACCCCCATTGTCGACAGAGCAGTTGATAGATGCTATTTCACGTATGCTGCCTGTGGAGGTAAGAAGACTTATCATATCGTCAAATGTCAGGGATTTGACCAGTATGGACGAACTATTGAGAAGGCTTGACTACACGAGTCCAATGCCAAATTTGGTTCAAAAAGGTCAGAGGCACGAATTCAAAGACATTAATACAGTCTACATGGATCAAGTTCAGCAAACTGATAAGCCTGCTGAAGAGAAAACTGAAAATGTAGGTCCTCATAGGAACAATTATTTTCGCAACAACAGATCAGAAGGTTACCGTCCATATCAGCAAAGACGAGGCTGGAATAATAATAGAGGGAATTATAATAACGTAAGAGGTAGATATTATAATAACGATGGGTACATAGGAACTACAACAGAAATAACCAGTACCAGAATCGGAATCAGAATTCTCAAGGTCAGGTTATGACACCGGACAAGTATCAAGAGAGAGAGAAAGAAAGTCAGCAGTATTTGAAGGAATTACGAGAGAAGGAAGCTGAAAACCAGAAGAAAAGACAGGATGTTGTGATCGATCCTGGTCCTTCTACAAGCCAGCAGAATTTGGAAAACAGGAATACAGGACAGAAGAGAAAGTAGAGAGGAGAGAATGCATTAGCCACACACAACCCAGGGAAGAAGAGACTTATGATTAAGGAACATAGAGGAAATACCATACCAGAGTAGAATTATAATTCAATTTCGTGTTCAAGTGAATTCAGATATTTATAACAAAGAGTTTAAAAACAATTTGCAACTGTTTTTAAAACGTGGTGAAGGGAGAATGCCCCCGTAAATTGAATTATATTGAGACCACGGTGGCTGTATTGGCATATGTGAATAAAGTTATGGCCGTCATAGTTGTGACGTGTATATTCATGACGAAGGCACGGATGACGCAGACTTCATGCAAGTAGGCTGGATGAGCTGAGATTCTTGGTGACGTCATGATTTTGTTCGAGAAAGATCTGAGATTTACGACGCAGTCGCAGGGAAACAAGGAATTGTGCTGAGGAAGAAGTTGGAGGAGAGGATCGAACCAATGAATGATAGCTTGGAGGGAGACGGAGATTACTGAAACTACCATATTTAATTACTTTTGGCATGCAGAATTGTGGAAATCTATTTTCAGTTATGGCATTGATTTGGAACTTTGAAGAAATTAATTATGAGTTTTTGAAATTTGAAAATCCGTCAAGTATAGCCAAAGTTAGAACTTCTAGCAATGACGGAGGAACAAGCTATGGTAGGGATGGATACGCCCCTTATGAAGTTGATAAAAGGCCTTGCACAGCAGAGAGGAAGCTCTCAAGTTCTCATGTCTCATGGCTCTCATGGCTCAGTTTTCTGATTCTGATATTGTCAGACTTCGAGTTCTGAAGTGAAGCAAGTCGTCATTAGCAAGTGTGGTAGAGCCCACAGCATCGAACAAGCACGGAGCGTGCAGCAGTACAATTTTACGGTTACTGAAACTAGGCGAAAATGGAGCGCACACATAAACGAGTCTACAAGATTATCTATCAAGAATTAGCTACTGCATTTATGCTAATTCAATTGAGCATTACAATATTGAAGCGTATAAGAAAGTTGAACATTTTCACTATTATACTTTGGAAGATATTCGCATTTTAAGACTGCAGACAAAAGTGATTTTCTCGACACCTGAGAAGCTCTTTTATAATACCACATTCTACGCTACGGCTGACACATGTATTGCAACCGTGATACTGAAGATTACATTTGGTGATACAACGCTACATTCTACAATGGAATTATATAATCTGGCAGTACTTTCGACTATTATTATAACGGAAGTGGAGATGGAAGACTAAAACTTTAATGCAATTGGGACATATATCAATGGAGTGAAATAGCAGCATGGAGCTTCGTTAATCGTCATTCTACAAAAGCGAGCATGTAGTGAACATCCAACTACACTCATGCATCGTAATCCATCGCTGAATTACATCAAATGGCAGTGGAAATATCTTCATACTCCACAATTATGAACATTTCTGCGGAATAATTGCAATAAACTTCATGGCGAATTTCTACCAGAACTTCAGGGAACTATCAAGAGAGGCCAGGGTGGACCCGGCTCACAAAGAAGAGTTTTGCCAGAAGGATGTCCATCGTCTACACGGAGCAGTGCTATTTCCGGAGGAGGAAACTGTTCTATTCTCCGAGGGCGCAGGTTCCAGGTTCGAGGTCGGAGCACATCTTTACGGTGGTGAAATGGAACCAACAGCAGTCTTCTTTGGAAATTTTCCTCTAGAACTTCAATCAACAGATAAGGTAGTCGTGAACGTTTCTTGTTTTATTTGAGCCATTTAGCGATATCTGAGCAACCATTTTTCCCATATTTTCTGTCCCATATATTTTGCCCCATATTCTTGCTTGATATTTCTGTACTCTGTACATTTTGCTGATTTATGCTTTTTTCTACGATTTATTGAGACATTATTATGTCATTGGCATATGTAAATAATTTTGGATCAGTTGAGACTGATATTTTATATTCTTTCAGTAATTTGCATAATTTTGTAGTCACGATTTGACTGTAAAGTTCACGATTCTCTATTGCAAATTTGAATTCAGACAGCGTGTCAATTTATTAAAGCAATTCTATTCAGTAAATTACTTTGACCAATTTTCTGTCATCCTCAAGAAAGAAGAATGATTAAAAGATTTTAGAGCGTTAAAATCTACTACTTTATCGACGATCTTGGAAATACTAGTCGTTTTATGAACATGATTGCAACATAGACATTTATCGTCAATTCTGAAATACCATTGCATTATAGACAATTTTATGAAATATATGAACTTTGAGTACGATTTATTGAGTACACTACAGTAATGAACATTTGATAGGAGTTTTTCTCAATTCTAGATTGGAACAATAATGTTTGCATTCCATAGTCTAATTGTATTCTATTCGACTATTTATGCAGTTTAGATGAACTTTGATTGAAGATAGTATTTTTATACTGCGATACTTTGATGATATTAATCTCAATTTTGATAGACCAGGGAGGCGTGTCTAATCGTATTTGCTATAAAATTTATTTGTGATTGGCAAATTTTTACTTCATATCGATTCATGAATGAAACCCACGAAGGTTAAATATAATAACAGTTTTCGACACAATTGATGAATATAAGAATTTTAAAGAGTAACTATGGATGTATAATCGTTAGTTCAGTGGACGTGTAAAAGTCGCTGATGAATAATGCCCTGTAATAAGTGAAGGAGGTTCCCACAGTAATATTGATGATGATGATGATGAATTTATAAGTGGAGGTTATTTGTATGTATTGTGGAAGATTTTGATGCCATATATAATGAGATATATGATGAATTATGGGCCAATTTTGGTGCAATTTTGTGCGTTTTGAGCGAGGTATTTTTCCGCTGAGTGTATTGTTCAGGTCCTTTGAAAATTATTCATGTGAAGTTACTGTTAAAATTAACAAGAGTGTTTAAATAATTTGAAATAACGATTTTGAATGGAGGTTACCGTCACAAATAATAATAATTATTATAAAATCTTATTAAACCTGAATCTAAAATTTAAATATAACTAACCTTCATTGGTCGATTATATCACCATGATTTAAGTAATTATCAACCGGATAAACGTGTGGTATAATGTATTTCTAATATTTCTAATATAAATAATATAAATAATATAAATAATGTAAATAACTATGTAAATATCTTTAATAATAATTTGAAACGAACGGGATTAATAGAGGCGTGTATAAATTTTTCAATTGTCGTTTGACAATGTTATAAACAATTTAAAATGTTATAAATAATTAATGAACTTTTTGTTATAAACATTAAGCGTTTTCGTTATTATACTTTAAACAACGCTTGTTAAACAATTGAAATATACAATTAAACAAGATTTGGGATTATTAGAGTAATCCATTAATATTTGAATGGTGCATTTAAAAGATTTGCGTGATAATATTTGAGTTGAGATGTGAACATTTAAAGTGTTTTGAAAAGGAGCTAGGCTCTGAGGTAACTAGCATATGCTAACATTGGATGGACAGGTGCGTCCATTTGACGATGCAAGCATGCGACATGGTGCAGGGTGTATCGCAGGTGGCCAGATAACTGTATGATAGAGGCCAAGGTCATCTACATAGCAGCCTTGCGGTTATAAATAAAATGTGAAGTTCATGAACAAGGAAACAAATGCTATATGTCTCGTCCCAGCTCCCTTATCCATTCCAAAGTGCATTGTTATTATTACGTTCTTTTGAGCTATAGAAAGCTGAAATTTTGTATGTGAAGTCTACAAGTCTTACAGGAGGACATGGTTACATTGACAATGGCTTCTGATTGCCACGTATATTTTGTTGTTAAATTTTTGTTAAATTATATTTCTCTTTATGTGAAATAAATTATTGTGCAGTTTAAATTTTATTGTTTCGTCTTGGTTCATTTTAAATATCGAGGTGGAGGTTATTGTGAGGGCATACTATTAAGTGATCCAGTTGAAAACCCAGACCCGAGATTAATTTGAATAGGTAAGTAAAAGGTAAGTATGAACCCCCGTATATTTTGGTGTGTTCCACAATAATTTCTTGTTAACTACTGTGCTCTAATCTCGGTAGTATCGGTCAGTGCCATTTTCATTGATGTAGCTGTGCCGGTGCGATTGATTATTGGCAATCCGATTGAGGGGGCGGATATCTGACAGCCTACTATCCGGATTATCGGGGACAGTAGGTTGCATAAAATATTTATATTTATTTTTTTGTTATGGAGCTCCGATATTGGCCTTATATTAATGTTTTAATTCTGTATTTTGTTTCGCCTGGTAGGCCTAATTTTTCTGTTTTGCTAATGTTACCAAATATGTAAATTTTGTTGTTTTTCTTCGTACCTTCTGGAGACACGTTTCTAGTTTATTTTACGTTGTAAATTTTTATTTATTTAGTTTTTGGTAGTCCTTGGGATAGCCCTATTATTAATTTGGATTTACGATCCGTTGCAGCCTAATATGCCTCATGTCAGTAGCGTTAAGGCGTAATTCTTTCCTCCCTTTCTGTTCTCTCTGGTGATTTTAAATTTAATTTTATGCTAATTGTTTGCCGTAATTCGATTGGACATGCGGTCATCTATATGGTGGCCATGTTTGTTTTTTGTTTTGCCCGAGTGCATTCTGGTCTCGGGAGTGTTATTCTCTAGGCGTCGAGCGGGAGACTCAAACGTGTTGTGGTGCTCGCTTAGAATGTTTTTCTTAATCTTGGTGGTTTAAACTTTGTATTTTTGTGAGTGTTCCCGATTTTTTCTCCGTCATGAAAATTGTGGATTTGTTCATTGATCCTATTTTTATTTTATTAATTTAATTTTACATTTCTCGTTTCATCGTTGGCCTTGATGTCTGCATGTCGGGTCGGTATTGCATACCTTAGTTAATTATCAAGTCCTTTCTCATTTGGTAATACCTGTATTCTATTTTTTATTTTTTGGGCGTTCTTATTTTAATTTTAATTTAAATGTTTTTCTTTTCGCTCAGCAAGCATGTTAAACCGTCTCTTGCCTACTTATGTAAATAACTTATGTTGGCCTTAAGCCATATGCATCACCAGAGAGAGGGTGTTGTGGCCATAGAGTTTCTTCTTTTTTTAAATGATTTTGTTAAATTTTATTTTTCCTTGCCCCTTTTGGTAATTAAATTTTCTTTTAAATTTTTAAGACACTGGTGTGGCATTATTTCGTCGGCGACAATTCTATTAGTTACCGGGGGGTGTCTGTAGACGAGCCTGTGCGTTTCCACCTTCTCCACCTTCCTTCCTCCTGTAGGTGTTCTTCTGTTGGGGCATGTCATCTGGCGGTGGTTTTGCAGAAAGCGTCGCGGACCTCTTGAAAAAAGGTAAGTTGCCCATCCATTCCATTCCACCCCGGGCGGCGCACTAATCAAAGCGGCTTCAAGTAACACGACGTGGTGGAAAGTACGACTCTTGGTAAAGAGGTTAGCTCAAAGTATATGGTGTCAAAAGAAAGCAATGGAAAAAACAAATATAATTACAAAAGTGACTAAGATGAAAAAATATATTAAAATCAATTTGCAATTTTAATTTAAATGACACTGAATGAATATAAATATAATAAATACGATAACTTACTTGAGGTTAAGACAATGTTTCATTTAGAAAATGATTGTCTATTGTTTGAAATTGTATGACAGTAGCAAAGTCCAAAATCTCAAATAGACGGTAGTAAGAAATGAAATAACGTCAGTGCTAGTTCTGGAAAAAGACGTAAATACGAATGGAGCGCTACTGTGAAAATATCCTGTACGCGTCCGAGTGTTGAATGGACAGGCAGTTTAAAGCAGCCAGGAGGGATGTGATCCAGCTGGCAGTGAAAATGCCGCGGCGATAACAGTCGGTTGGTGCTGCAACCTATCTTGTCTTGTGTTAAATGGACAGGCAGTTTAAAGCATCTTGGAGGGATGTGATCTACATAGCTGGCAGTGGGTGTAGCATGGCCTTTTACCGAGATAGATGGAAACTTGGTGGTCCCGTCTTGAGCTATTATTGCCATGGAGATGTCGGCTTTGCCATTACTTTATCAGTTTATTTTCTGACTTAATTAGCCTTTGCTCGAGTTCTAAATGGCCGAAATCAGAATAATGAGAAAGACTATCGAAAATTCATGTAGCCAGCCGTTCCTTCTGGGTCCTAAACTATGTGTATGCAAAATTTGGTTGAGATTGGTGGAACGGTGGGGATTTAAATACGGAACAAATATACATGCCCACATAACCACATACCCACATATCCACATACATACAGACTTGAAACATTAATCATATCTCTCTTAATAGGCACAATAGGCAAAACCGTACAAAAAGGACAATATTCCCCTAATAATTATCTAAAACTTTTATCTGAAAGATTTTTTGGTATGACCCACCATTACGCCAAGGTATGAGAAACATCATTTCGGAATAATAAGAAACTGCCAAGAGCCATCAGAAGTTGCAATGACAACGCTACTAAATTGATGAGGGATGAGCTATCAGAGGTTGCCGCGACAACGTCATTACCCGAGATCACATTCAGCTTTCCATCCGACTCTGTGGAAAGTGGCTTCGATGACGTAACTGGTGGCATGCTGAACTTCTATGCCCAAGGTCGCGGGTTAAAGGCGGCCGAAGTCGTCAGATTTTCTAAGAGCACTAAAAATCCCTCAGTATGCTTTCCTTCGGAGGGGAAGTTCGTTGTGAGTTGCTGGTTGCGGTGGCATCTAATTGCCAAGTTCACAGCTAGGTGTCGTTGACGGTAGAATTTGGTACCAGAATTAGGAACTACTACTTGAAATTGACCGTCTGCAGTCCTTACCTGAATTACAGACTAATCACAATTAACACCGTTTATCAGACAGATTCTACACACACCCAAAGTACAGACGGGGCTACATGACATGTTGTCGCAGCCCCTAAACTGAGGAACCAACCAACCAACCAACCAACCATGATTAAAAGCTATAACTACAACATAAAATATTGTTTGTCTAGTGATATTGTCTTCAAAAATCTACTGCTGATACTTAGCTGATGTTGTGGAATATCTACAGGATGCTCAGACAAGTTTACCAGTTTTGGTGTTGGTTTTAGTAAATTGTTTAAATAATCTGAGTTCTTTGAATTTAACTTGTTGTTGATTGAGTCTTCAGTCTTTCGACTGGTTTGATGCAGCACTCCATGCTTCCCTGTCCTGAGCTAATTGTTTCATCTCTACATAGCAACCACACCCTACATCCGAGGCAATCAGTTTAACATAATATTCTAACCGTAATAATAATAATAATAATATCGTATGGCCTCGGATACCGGGTGCAAGCTTTGTTATTTGCCCCCAGAGGGCAGCTTGCATGTCGAATTTCCTAAGTCAAGGAGGTTAGATGTTAGATATCTAAGCTCCTTGAACACTATAGCGCTTTCTAGTAGAGAAATGAGGAACTTTGTGTTGCGGAAAATCCCGAGATTAATTTTGCCATTATGAACACGGCCAACTGAATTCAAATGGGTTCTTTGACATGCCAACGTCGTATGGCATGCGTGGCTTAATTCTTGCCTCGTTTCAAAAATGACTTACCACGACCAGGAGCGAACCTGCAAGCTTGGGGTTAGTAGACCGACACGTTAACCACTCACCCCTACTGTTCTCATCCTCGACCCTTCCTTCTATAACTAAGTTTACTATTCCTGGGTGTCTTAGTATGTGTCCTACCAACCCATCTCTTCTCTTCATTAGCAGTTGTCAGAATCATATTTCTTCTCCCACTCGTCTTAATACCGGAGCTTTCGTAACCCCATATACCCATCTGATCTTCTTCATTCTCCTGTAACACCATATTTCGAACGCTTCAATTCTCTTCTTTTCTGCTGCACCAATAGTCCAAGATTCTCTTCCATAGAGCGCCACGCTCCAGACAAAGGCTTTCAAAAATGACTTCATAATACTTAAATTTATATTCGATGTCAACAGATTCCTTTTCTGTAGAAATGCTTTCCTTGCCTGTGCTAACCTACATTTTACATTCTCTTTGCTTCTTCCATCACTGGTTATTTTGCTTCCCAAGTAACAGAAGTAACCTACTTCCTTTAGCTGTTCACCTGCCAATTCGACATCCATAGGGGTTTCTGGTTTCTTTGAATTTAACTACCTTTCATAAAAGCATGTATCTCATGAGAAGATCTTCAGGGATTTCTGCTCACGTGTATCACATCATTAAAAAGCTACACCTTCATCGATTAGTTTGAGAGAGGGAGACTGTGTTTGTTAATGGGATATTCATTTATATGTTTTGCAACAAGGGGAGACTGTACTCCCTATACCAACAATGTTAAATTACCAGCTTTGAGGTACACTATTCTCAGAGACTATCCATTCTATATGAATGAAACTTAACACACTTGTTTAATGATTTCTTTTGTGTCTTGTGACATTTGTGTAAGAGTCTGAATTTGAAAAAAAAAAACTTTTTTTTTTAAATTGTGTGATTTTTTTATTTTGCATATAAAACACTGTATGAACAAATTTATATCAGACGTGGGACCTTGAATAAATGTCATAATGTGTATTTATATTGATCGTATAAGCAGTGAAAATTTCATATAGGCCTACATATATATTGGATAGTTTCCGAGAAAAGTGTACCTTTATATAAAACAAAAAGTTTCGAGATAGTTGGTGTTAAAGTTAAGACATGATACTCGAATGGCATCAAAACCTTCCAGGTCCATAAACATGGTAATTATCGTTCTCTGCATCCTCCGTGACCCTTTCAAGTTGCCTGGCTTGCTGTCTGGACTGTTTCTTGATGATTTCCAACTCTCTTTTAGCCCTTATCACACGAACCGTATCAATTTCAGAACAATATGTCACCATGTTCACACCTTCATGACATTAAGTTTGCCCACACTACCGTCATTGAATGATATCACTGCATCATACACACCCATCAATGTTCCCTACCCTACAAAAATGTTCTAGGTATTTTGTTAAAATTATATGATTAAAAGACTCAAGGAAGGGCCTTTCTTCCAGTAATATCTTCATATCTTCTACTGCGGAGTACAATAACCTAGTAGAGAATGCATCAATAACAAAAAGGGCTGTATATGCTCATTTCTCAAGCACCTAGTCTCACAATTAGAACAGCACTTTCCTGAGAGTCTTTGTTTTTGTTGTTGTAATGGGTGTAATTTAGACGTCCTGTTCACATAGTTCTCTTTCATTTTTAAATTGTTGCATCTACCTTTTTGAAAGGAAACAATATTTGAATTATTCAATATTTGGAATATAAAGTCGTCATTCTGGAGTCAAATAAATTTACGATTTTTAACCCCGTACAAATGGTGTGATTAATGAGAAATGGCTTATTCATGAACATTTATTTATTTATTTATTTATTTAAACCAAATCTACTTGTTAAATGTCACTTTAACTCAGAGAGTCATATCGTGACATACAGACAATAAACACATAGATAACATAAATTTACAGTATGGCGTTAGATAATTAAACCAAATTTTCATTCGACATTTCATAGCTTCTGTACAGCATCCCAGGGGTATGCACCCCTTGGAGACCATCCCCCCAACATCTGGCTAAATCCCCTAAAATGGCAACGCTTGGAAAGCCGGGGCAACATCCATTAATACTGTAAGGACAGCTTGCTACTCCATAAAGCAGCTCAAGCCTTACGTAATCATTACACTCAGCGACATAGTACTAACTGGGCCAATACATTGCTGACAGGAGGGCGTCAGAAGGTATAAGAAGACGTCCTAATGAGGTCAAACTCTCTCTCCATTGTCAGTGCTCCATCGAGACGGCCGAGGCTACGCTGGTGTCAACCGAGGTGAGTCAGTCAATCGTGTTCAGAGTTCCTATTTTTGTAACCTGCAACCCACAACTTGTATCACATTATAAACATAATTTCATTCCCTACAAGGGACTCACACAAAGAATATCACAGACCAATAAAACACTTGGTCCACACTCTACACTAGCATTACTATTATACGCCTCTTTACATCCCAACGCCCTTCCTTATTCCCGTCACGTAAAGACGTGACAGACGGTAAGCCGTTAGCGCTAACTCAGGTATCTTTGTGTTTCTCGAGCCGGCTGCCAGCAAGCAGCGCGTGCCACCCGGCTGATACGAGCAGAGTCGATTACATAACAAGCAGTCAGCTGAGCGACTAGTACAGCGACCCTTTGCAGTGGGTCCCATCCCCTCAAACACTACCACATTATTTATAGGAACGCCCCCTAGTTCCTAGCACACCACAACACACTACACTGGTCAGCTTGCCCTGTCAAGGGGAGCTACCCTTCTTTAGGCACAACCTCATAAATTAGTACAGCAACTCTCCCTTTTAGATCCACCCCCAAATAAGGGATCTAAAACACTGGTGGAGGCGGGGTACTACGCATAAAGAAAAGGGACTCAATCAACGAGCCCTCGTAGTTAAAACGACCCCTTCCGTACCGCAAAAAGCCAAGCAAATAGTGAGAAAATTTTTCCCCCAGACAAAAAGCACCATTTTTTTTTGAGTGCTCCAAACTAGCTACACAGGGGAAATTCTTAACAAACCAACCCCCCAGCCCCATACAGAATCAGAGAAATATAAGAATACACTGTCAAAACACGCACAGATTTTTTTTTTTATTATTTTTTTCACATACACTCCATTCAACATGGCCCCCCTATACCGCCTAGCTGTGCTAAGGAGCATTGGGGAGTACCAGGAATTAATTGCCTGGCACAGAGTTTTTGAAACTAGGCAGGACTACCTCAGAAGGTTTCAGCAGCTCCTGCACGCCCAGTACATGCGGATCATAAGAGCCCTTGTCCGGCCACTCCGCAGTGCTAAAAATCGCAAGATTCGGGCGAAAATCCCCACCCTCCGCACACAAATCATAAAAGCACACTGGCAACTACACTGTCGACACGAGTTTATGTTCCAACAATGGGAAACACTCATCACGGAACACAGACGGATAGGGACTCAGGACACAAAAGTCGCTGAACAGGCCATATGCCTCAATAGGCAGTACACCCAAATTTGGGATGAATACCGGGAGCTCCAAGCCAACAAGGCCATTTTTGAGTTCATGGTAGGGCCATCAGCCCCCCCGAGAGAGGACATAAGCGTGGATACGCTGACTCGACAATTTGCGAGGATGTCCCTCTCGCCACGTACTGCCACAGAATGGAAGGAGTTCGCCGTGGCCACAGTCAAGAAGACGGCCAGGTTAGGCTCCAACTTACTACAAAATAAACCTAACACAAACACACGTCCTTCAGCTCCGGATCGGAAGGCAATTTTGCCAAACCGAGGGGCAGAGCCTAGAACAATCCCCTCGGAACAAAAGGACGAGAGGGAATCGAAGCTAGGGCCATTAAATACACATGATATAACAGAGGGACAACGGGACGTAACCACGTCATGGGCAGACGACATAGAGCCCGCCCTACAGTATATAAAGCCTACATACACGTACACAGATAGGCTAACACATTGGCAGGAGTCGGCCGTGGCCACAGGCCGAAAAACGGTCAGACTACACGCCACCACATTGCTAGGCCGGACACAAGCCATTAAGCGACCTTTACCGCCAGTTCAAAGGGCAAATTTGCCAGAACAAAGGCGAACACCGGTATTAGGCCCTCAGGATGCACGATATACGCACGAACATTTTGACCGGGCATTACCACACAGTACACGGGGATTAGGAAAGGTGTTCTCACCTACCCCACAAAACCACGCAGTCAAATATATCCACACTCCCGTAAAATCTACTAGGGCAGCGCCAAGCGCAATTAGGCCCTCGAATACAGGTACATTTAAACCTATAGACACGCGCTACGGTGGGAGTAGGCCAAAGCTTACTTTGCTAGAAATTCCGCCGGAAGGTAGCAAAGGAACACCCCAGTGGATTCCAAAGGCCTATAATCTAATAACAGGGCAAAACCCTTCACCTTTCTGAGCACTGAAGCTCGAAAGAGGATAACGACTTCCACCAGGGCCACAGAAATAAACTAACATCGCTAACACCAACATTATAGGCCACATAAATTCTTTCACACGGGGGCGATAAGAAAATGGTCCAACAAGTACATAATAAACATGAAATCGCATATTTTTCTTTCTTATTTTATGTATATACAGTGCAATATAGCCAAAATAGAAGGAACAATTCTAAATCCTTCTTGTTTTTTTTTTCGGAACCATGGCATTTTTCTCTCAGGCCATCAATGGTTATTGGGCGAAAGGATTAACGCCATAACGTAAAGTCTCTAATATGCTAAGCCAAGTGGAAGCCAAGCAGGCTTCAGGCCGAAAAAGAGATATTTTGAACACAACTTAAGCATAAAATCACAGCATAAAGCTTAAGTGAGTCTTTCTAAGTAGAAATGACTAAACGTTCTATGTTAGGGTTCCACAGTTTGATAGATTCTCCTGTTGCGGGCGAAAGCCGTAAGTGTGGCAGGAATTAAGAATCTCAAACTAACTTCAAAAATTTGGTGAGGTGTGCTTTAGCCAACTGAAAAGCCCAATTGCACATCGGGACGAGACACTGTCATTTTGGTGAGTTACAATTACTTTGAAGGGCAGGTTTGACTCCCATAATGCACTGGCTTTGCTCGTGACGTGGATACAGGTATATCAATTACGTCTTGCAATGGCCTTCCTAATGTGTACTAGACAGTGTCGGTAGATTCCCCTGAGACGTAACCAGATTACGGTAGTACTCACGTTACCAAAATGGTAAATATTACACTCAGGTCCCAAGCACCATTTTTTTTTATTTTTTAACATTTTTTATGGTGTTCACGACATAATTTTTAGACATAGGTACACGTAAAGGCGGAAATACTGCCAAAAGGAAAGGAAGTAATCCCACGGGCAGGCGTGAAAAGAGGGCCAAGAAATAGCCCACTGACCGCGCCGGGATACCATCCTAACACTCACCAGAACTGTCCCGGAGACACAACCTTCATGGTGCCGGAAACAATTACTCTGGGTAAAAGGCGGTCTCCAAACCCGCAACCTTCTGAATACCAGGAATATAAGGTTGAGTAAATATCCAGTCGTAGAATAAGGATAATGGGAAAGCTAAGACTAATTGGGACAGTCCCACTAACAGCGGGTCTTAAACGAAAAACAATACAATCGCCTCTGGCATCTGGTCACCAAATACGCGACTAGCGGACCAGACACACTCGCGTACAACGCATATGGGATTTCCGAAATGAAATGCCTTGGCCTGTGGTTTGGATTCCAAGTAAAACGGAAATCCCCTGGCGCATGAGCTACAAATCAACGGTCATATTAAACCACAAAGTTTTTTTTTCTACAGCGAGAGAGGCACTGCTAGCAATCATTATAGGCAGCAATCAGGTTCACACACACACACGTGCAGAAAACTAGGACGTGGGCAGAGCATGAAACAAATGAAAGCACACAACATCGTAATTCAACACCGTCGTATCAGCAGTAACATACTCCTCAATGAGCAAGGCTGCTCGACGCAGACAAGCGAGCCAAAGCCTACTGGACAGAAATCAACACATCATTCACGCCCGATTTAGAGACCCCATGTCTTCCAAAATTACACTACAAGGGGAATTCAAAAACGTACAAACTCTACACAGGTATGCATGCTTTCATATGCGCATCGCACATCCACGGGAACATGCCATATTATAAGCGGCACGGAAATGATCACACCAAGTCTTTACAGACAACCGGATTCGAACCCATGACCACACACCACACGCGTACCAAAAACTAACTATCCAATGGTATTTTTGGTACACGGAACACAAGCAAAACCCACACTGGGAAGGCCCCAAGCCCTGTCACACAACGCAAACATAAAACACACAGAATGACATGAGGTCACGGGTCTGAGTTCCAGTAAAAATTTAGACACAAAGGAGAACATATATTCAGGCGTCCAATCATACTGAAATTGGCCCATACAAGTGCATGAACAGGGAATACTACATTTCCTCCCACCAAAAGCCAGACATAAAATTTCGAATTACACCAGGCATAGAGGAATACATTTCACGAACACAGGTAGGAAAATTTCGCAAGACACAGGTCTTAGAGAACAATGGCCAAACGACGTCATTACCTAACTAGGGCGAATTGCTACATTAGGCTAGGAATCCAAAACAATGACCACACTTGCATACTTGCAGAATTGCACATACCAATTGCTGACTGCAGACTATTCACACTGCAATACTGCGGTGACGAGACACTATTGCGTATAGCCCGTGACCATGAAATTACACACACATAACAATTATAACGCCATACATTTTTTTTTCTCCACACTGCAAAATCATTTGGCAATGGACAAGACGTGACACAGCGAAACTTATCTTGGGCCTATAGGGCACGGTCGCAAGGGCACGTTGGCAAGCCACGGGCGCCTTCTGCCCACAAAGGCGATACATATTAGGACTTAGCCTCATAACAGACCAACCGTCCGCGTGGTGTAGCGGAACGTAGTCACACACACACACGCACTCGCACTCACCAATTAGGAGCGAACATAGGGACTTTGAGGAAACAGGACCTCCCCTTAATAACTTCTTTTCGCGATTCTATTCCCCAAATAAATCATTACAGATGACTAGCACATGACCAGTCGCGTTACGACCACTGGCCACATCTACACTGCAAATGGCCGACCAGATTAGGTCATGCAGCCCTACTATCCCAAGGCGCGGATAGAAAGCCAACATGGACCAAGGGAGGACGACAGGAGAACAGGCTACCAGCGTACCACCTTACTCCCTTCCCATAACCTTCTCAAGCCTGACATAAACAACGCAAACACATCTACACGACCATAAACAGCTACACTACATTACAAAATACACACTGGGGTTGATGGACTTCATGCGTCTAAAGAGCAGGCAAGCTACGCCTTGAGCCCCGTTGCACCGCCTGAGTATTAGGGGTGGCTCAGCAAACATTAAAGAAGCATAATGCGCCTCTCCAAATGAGAGAGGAGGCCATAGATACATATTAACCATGCTTTAGTACTTAAGCTCTCCCGCATGAAAGGAACATATGGTATTATGCCCCATCCTACACCTATCCGTACATGAAGGCAAAAACTTCATATCCAGACACATGCATGAGTATCCCATCCAATTACCAGGGATTTTAATATCAAACCTGCATGAATTTTCGTATTTTTGCAATCCCGGGAATTACCTCCCCACTCCACTCACTATAGAAGCATCCCAGTGCCACCACCGGTTCTAGGCCACCACTAACGTGGAACCCAAAGGTGCGCAAAACCCTTCCTACCATGCTTTAAGCACACTCAACGAATAACTACCCCCAAATCCTAATAACAGGGTACCTGACATTACAGACCCTACTAACACCTCCATTAAGGTAAAGAAGGCATTATTGCTGGGAAGCTGACATAGCGATGGTAGGCCAGAAGTAGCCTATGTACTTAGAAGATCTGCAACCCCGCTACACTGGAAATATTTTACATTTTACACGGAGATTGAACCATTCACACAGGTTACGACACATTTTTTTTCTCTCTCTTACAAAGGAATCTGATACGAACTGATGGTTGACAACGGTGTAAGCCGAAGGTCAGGAGGGACCACATTGGAGCAGAGCTGGGGAAGGCGATGTGGACCCTTACCCCAGTTGGCTCATCAAATCACTGACCTGACCAAACAGACGAACTACGGAAGGTCAAAGCATTCGGGACCTGACACGGGCAAACATCGAGATCTAGGGGTGCATATTAGCCCATACCCCTTGTCGGAGAACGTTACACCCACTATGTGTCACGGTCATCGAAGCCGAGATCTGCAGGGTGACTTTCTGAGGATGGCGGGAGAAATAGCTCACTCAGCGCCGGCCTCGGGAACTATCCCTAGAGACGACCCCATATTATGACTAGACTGTTAGTTAAATTTACGTAAGTAGGACTTCCATGGCGGGGAGTCAGACTCCTATTCGTCAGGAGTGAAGCAGGATCCAAGGGTTCAGCAGGACCAATCCTAGATCCGACAAGTCCTTACCCCGCGAGGTGAAGGTGAAGACCACGACGGTAATCAATAATGCAGAATGAAATATGAATATATATATATGGAATGTACGCGCTCATTCGGTCCTGCGCCCACGTAAATGGACGACAACGGGTCGCCAGAGTTCTTAAATGAGTAGCATAGCGGGCACTCAAAAGGGTTCAGTGGGCCAACCCAGCAATGCCGATTAAGGCGAAGAGGACTCCCCGGACGCTCACTTCCCGGAGGACACATGAATACAAATATTGCGGCCGACACAGGCGAAGAGGACTCCCCGGACGCTTTCTTCCCGGAGGATATTATGCCATTGGACCACACTGTCCAATGCCCACATAAATGGCGACGCAGCGGGCAACCAGAGGGCATTAAGAGAGGGGCATTGCGCGCCCCTCACAGGAGCCAAGTGGGCGGCTCACCTACGTCAAATAGGAACAGCACACGGTTATGAACACGAAAGTTACAGCGGGCGAAACGGTTAGCTTAGTGGCACCGTAAGCGCCTGCGCATAGGTTAGTCCTAGTAATAGACGTCGACACCTAGAGTTAAGGGGACGGAATCTAGCGACCCTAGAGACAACCGGTGTTTCTGGGGCTCGTGCGGGTGGTGATCTGGGGATTTAATTGCCCCAGGCGATCGTCCTAGGCCAAATTTAGTTGTAAGATGGTTGCATTTGACACGCAACCTAGGATTAAGCAAATTTATTCACCGCTGTGGCCAGGTATGGTGCAGCACATTTCGGCAATAGATTAAGGCAACCCTCTCGGCTTAGTAATAGTTTTTTTTTATTATTAGACCATAATTAAGTTAGATAGTATTAAGTAACGGCGGTCGGCACTCGGTGACTTTAAATCCGTTACCGAGGTAAGCCCGACAATACTAGATTAAGATAGGAATAATCAAAGTGGAATATATCGGCACTCGGTGACTTTAAATCCGTTACCGAGGTAAGCCCGACAATACTAGGTTAAGATAGGCATAATCAAAGTGGAATATATCGGCACTCGGTGACTTTAAATCCGTTACCGAGGTAAGCCCGACAATACTAGATTAAGATAGGAATAATCAAAGTGGAATATATCGGCACCCGGTAACCACAATTCCGCTACCGGGGTAAGACCAACTATATATTATTTACGGCATTACGGCACCGTATAGGGTAAGCCCGGCCTTGCAGCTAAGTAACATTAATCATGTTTTTTTTTTTCAGTAAAAGACCAGCTTCAACCAGTACTAATATGTTTTTTTTTCTAAACCTCGCCATTTTTTTTTCACAGGCATCGTCACCAGATACAGAAAACTGGTGACAGGAATTTCACTGCCATATAGCAGTGGCATATTATTTACAGCATGCCATGATGTGTACTATTTTTTTATTTTTTTTCAACTTGCACTAATCCCGACACACTCGCAAACACTCACCACATTTTTCTTTTTCAGCTACACACTCTAAAATGAATCTGCACAGCAGGACTGGTGCCTGTGGGGTACCAGGCTTACTGGCAGATCAACTCAATTAAAACACATTAAGCGTCAAAATGTGACGCAGATTACGACAATGAGGGCGCAACCGGTTTGTGGCAGTGACTCTCATTGTCAGGTGTGAAAGCATTCACCCACAGAGGATGCTTCACAGGTTAGGTATTAAGCACACATACAAGCGGTACGACCACTATACCGTACCAAGAAGTGGCCGTACAGAATCAGCCGTGAGACGGCAAGAGTACGTACAGACGGGTAGCGTGCACGCGAGGTACCTCATGAAAACTATAATTATAAGGGATTAGCGCGATTAAGTAGACATAAGGTCATTGTAAATTATAATTTTTCAGGATAAACTGTATACCATTATTCCACTAGACATAAGGTCATTGTAATTTATAAGTTTTTCAGGATAAGCCTTATACAACTATACACTATATATATTTTTGTTTGTTCACCAAAATGCCAGTGTCCATCATGTGTATGATTTGTTTTCTTTCATTTTTCCTTCTTCTAACTTCCCCATTTGTCAGGGTGTTCCGTTTTTCCCACACAAATAAATACTTTTGAATATTTCCCTTAAATTATACCCTGGAACACCCATTTTTCTATTTTCTTCTACCTTTCTTATTGCAGGGAGCATTTTTTCCCTAAGATGGGGCGGGCGAAGCAATCATCCGTTCGGCCCTGGGATTTTCCTCCCTGCACACATATGTAACACATCACCATCAGAAACCATGTTTTTTTTTAAACTAGCAAAATGCCAGCAAATGCAAGGGCAATTTTTTTTTACATATCGAATTTATTTTAATGTTCAATTTTTCTCAAAATGTCAATTTTTTCCCAATGTTAATCAAATCTTTCGCAAATGTCAATTTTTTTTGTTTGTTTTTTCACAATGTCAATGTATACATATATATGTAAATCCCATAACCCTCCCCTCTGAACACGGGCTCACCTCACACCCACACTTCGATACGACGCCACCAGGAGATACGAGAGGGTTTTCCAGGACCACTACGTCAACATCCCAACTTCCAGTTCCGTTCCCGTTCGCGAGGACGCGAACAAATGAAGGAAGACTCTTGTACAGCATCCCAGGGGTATGCACCCCTTGGAGACCATCCCCCCAACATCTGGCTAAATCCCCTAAAATGGCAACCCTTGGAAAGCCGGGGCAACATCCATTAATACTGTAAGGACAGCTTGCTACTCCATAAAGCAGCTCAAGCCTTACGTAATCATTACACTCAGCGACATAGTACTAACTGGGCCAATACATTGCTGACAGGAGGGCGTCAGAAGGTATAAGAAGACGTCCTAATGAGGTCAAACTCTCTCTCCATTGTCAGTGCTCCATCGAGACGGCCGAGGCTACGCTGGTGTCAACCGAGGTGAGTCAGTCAATCGTGTTCAGAGTTCCTATTTTTGTAACCTGCAACCCACAACTTGTATCACATTATAAACATAATTTCATTCCCTACAAGGGACTCACACAAAGAATATCACAGACCAATAAAACACTTGGTCCACACTCTACACTAGCATTACTATTATACGCCTCTTTACATCCCAACGCCCTTCCTTATTCCCGTCACGTAAAGACGTGACAGACGGTAAGCCGTTAGCGCTAACTCAGGTATCTTTGTGTTTCTCGAGCCGGCTGCCAGCAAGCAGCGCGTGCCACCCGGCTGATACGAGCAGAGTCGATTACATAACAAGCAGTCAGCTGAGCGACTAGTACAGCGACCCTTTGCAGTGGGTCCCATCCCCTCAAACACTACCACATTATTTATAGGAACGCCCCCTAGTTCCTAGCACACCACAACACACTACACTGGTCAGCTTGCCCTGTCAAGGGGAGCTACCCTTCTTTAGGCACAACCTCATAAATTAGTACAGCAACTCTCCCTTTTGAATCCACCCCCAAATAAGGGATCTAAAACACTTCCTAGTTATTTCAAAACTTAATAATGCTTTGCAGTAGTTATCTTCATTCACAATATCACTGGGCAACTTTTCTGATGGAGACTGCACAAAGTTCTTTCTTAATCATAAATGTGGACACAGGGTTCTTCATTTTTTGACAGTTCTCTATGGGAGACACATCACAGAAATAATTACTTTTATTTCCCTATCGAGCCCTTACTGGCTGTAAGAGTCTGATAAGTTTTCTAGTAAGGAAAAAAACCCATCAAACTCACAGGAAAAATCTACAGACAGCAATATGTGGCTGTACTGTAGTAATAGTGTACCTAGTTAATACAGATAGGCTATCCTAGTCTTTAACAAGATTTATAGCTTAGAAAGCCATCTCCTGTACTTGAATGCTTAATTTACATGCATCTTTGTTCTGAATCTCATCCGACGCTTTCTTATTCCACATTGCCCTGATGGTATTAAAATATTTTGCTAATTGACCTGCTTTTCCCCATTCCCTTTTTAGTAATTTAATTAAAGTGTGATACTCATTTTCATTTTCTATTCTGTTTAGATCTGCTTTGTCAACAAACTATGCTCTTATCATTTTAATTTCCTTGCATTCCCTGATCAGGTGCGCTGCACCCATAACCCTCCCACAAAACAGGCAAATGTCCTCTTTTCCTACTTCTCTCAACGCTTTTTTTCTTATACACCCCCATTAACCACCAAATTATCCCTCTCATTTCTCTTTTCATTAGGCATTGAGGCTTTATGCTCATAAAGTTCCTTATTTCGCAGAACTCCGTTAAGGTTCTCCTACTGGTGCACTCTTCTCTTAGCACCTGCAACTCTACGTCATTAACCCTTCTACACACTTTTTTACACACCCTACCTTCCTCTCTTTGTAAGTCCCTATCCCATAGATAACCCATTCCTAATCTTTCCAGTACACTTCTTACCCCGTCCACCCAGTAGCCCTCTTGCTGATGCTTCATTTGGTGCAGGTAGGCTACCTTAAGCATTCCCCCCCCCCTCCACCTGCTTTTAAACGAATCCAAGACTTTATGACCTTTTTTATGATATGTTGTCTAATGCTTACATCCTCACACAACATCCTCGCTCCACAATTCGCCGTGCAACTAGGTAGCCCCAAAATTATCTTGGCGAACCAACTTACAATACTGTCCTTCCTCTAAACCCCATACTTCCACTCCATAAAGTGCTCTTGAAACGATGAGTGCGTTAAACACATTCTTATACACTTTGTAGTCAAGATTCGGTAACCTACGCTCTAACACTTCAACATTCGCCAATGCCGCTAGCCCTTTCGATTGTGCTCTTTTAATTTGTTCGGTCCATTTACCAGTACTCGCCATTATCGTCCATATATACTCAAGTTTTTTCACCGTCTCTAACTGTGACCCTTACATGACCCACTTTTCATTCTTAGTAAGTTTAACTCCCTTTTTGCAGACCATAACTTTGGTCTTACTCGGGTTAATTTTTATGTTCCAGTCCTCATAGTATCTCACAATCTCGTCAATACTGTATTGCATATTATAGGGTGTTAGAGCAAGCAGAAGGATGTCATCAGCAAAAGCTAGGCCCGGGATATCATAATTGTCCAAGAAAGGGTTGGACCGTTGCTCAAAGCCCTTTGAATCGAAAATATCGTTGATAAATAGCAAAAAAAAAAGCACCGGTGATAATTTGCATCCCTGTTTTAATCCTATATTAGACGTTATCTCTCCTGCAATTACATCATCTTTAGTTTTAATTGCTCATTTCACTTCGGAATACACATTCTCAATTGCTCTTATCATTTTATGTGACACCCCGACTTTTCTCAGTTTAGCCATGACAGCTCCCCTGCTCACTGAATCAAACGCCTTCTCCAAATCAATAGCTGTGATATACAGCTTACCTCTTTTCCTTCTTATGTACTTGTCCATCACCGTTTTGACCAGCATTATATTGTCACTGGTCCTCATCCCTTTTCTGAACCCTGACTGGAGTCTCGAGAACACCGAACAGCCCTCTGCTCATGCTATTAAACGCTTGGATAAGACCCCGGTGTACATTTTGCTCAAATTATCAAGCAAAGTTATGCCTCTATAGTTGCCTGGGTCTAGTTTGTCCCCACGCTTCTTATATATTGGACAAATTATCCCCTCCTGCCACGCCCTCAGAAATCTACCTCCTTCAAAGAATTTGTTAAAGATTTTTACCCAAGCTGTCCATCATGAACCTATTGTTACTCAACTCTTGCCAAAATTCATATGTTATCCCCGAAATAGCACCTGACTTCCCTCCTTTACTTTTTGCTATTACTTCCTTAATTTCCTCTATCGATATGACTTGGTCCAGCATAGGCAGAGCGGCCTCCAGCCCCCTCGGGACGCCAAACTCATCCCTCTTCCTCCAATTATCTTCAGCATTTAACAGATTCTCATAATATGCAATCCATACTTCATCACTAATAGAACTCCCCCCACCACTTCTGTGCCCCCTACAGTAAGAATTTATCCTGCTCCACACTTTGCTACAGTCGTTAGCTTTAGAATCCTTATTTAGTGCTGTTGCTTCCTTACCCTGCCATTCATCTTTCATTTTGCTGAGCAGTTCCCTATATTCTTTCCTTAGACGACAAAATTCTACTCTCATCGTATCATCCCCGCCTCCCTTGTATAACTTCAGTGCCCTAATAACTTCAGTTTTCTTCCTTCTACAAGATTCATCGTACCATCCTTTAATTCTCCCTACTTTTCACCTAGCATTCACGCGCATTTTCCGCCCGGCCATCATAATTGCATTCTCAATCATACGTATTACCCCTTCAATTTCATCATTACTGATCATTAAACTTATCCCTACATTTATCAGTTCAAAATTCTGTCCCTGGAAGTAGTTCTGGAACTTGCAGTTTTCCTCCCTCCATCTGAATCTATTTACTTTTCTCTCTATAGCTTTAACTTGTGGGTTCCCTTTTGATTTTGATTTTGTCACCGCTCCCTGCATGTTGACGACAATTGGTAGGTGGTGTGATTCCCCCCATTCTTCAACAGTGAACCTCTTAATCATGGCTAGTGCTCCTCTGGAACATATTGCTAAATCTATTACACTTCCTCCAATCTCTGTTATATACGTCAGGTTACCTCCTTCATCCCCCCACACAGACACCATTTAATATATATAGCTCTTCTGCACCACATAGTTCCAAAATATTTTCTCCGTTCTTGTTACATTCTTTGTCTTTGCTGTGCCTATCCCCACATACGGCCTCGGCAACCCCCTTGCTGTAAAGGGGCTTTCTGTCTGCAACCCTCGCATTGAAGTCCCCTAAAAGCACAATCTCTGCCTCTTCATATATATTTTGAATTCTGTTTATTTCAATAGCTAACTCATCGAAGAAGCTTTCTCTTGCATACGGGGATTTCTCCGGAGGGTTGTAGACAAAGCCTAAACATACCGTTCCTTTCCCCCTCCCCCTAATATCTGCTTTTACCCACACTACTTCTTCCAGTTCTGAACTAATAAATTCTGATAATTCCCTCACCTCTTCTTTAATTAAAACAACAATTCCCCCCGGGAACCTACCGGTACGAGCTTTCCTAATCTTAGGTTTTGTATATATATTGAAGCCATCTATATTAACCTCGCATCCTACAGGGAGCATACTCTCAACAAATCCTACAATCTGCATATCTTCTATTAGGGTCAAAACTACATCGTTCCCTCTCTTATTTAAAAATCCCTCTATATTTACGCTAGCAATATTCCAGTTTTGTTATTTTTAACCCCTACCATCTTCGCTGGCGGTGGCTTTACTTCTAGTAACTCTAGCTTTCTCTAGCTCTAGTATACTGCCACCTGGAGAAGAAATGACCTCCTTCTCCACATTAAACTGCTCTGTCAAGGTTTTCTTGCCCCAAAGTTCTTTTAGACTAGTAACTCGTTGTTTGCCAGTCTCACCTTTCTGCAAACCACGCACTTTTCCGATGTTCCTGGCGCTGACGTTAGTCGTTCCTGCTCGCGCCACTTCCGTGTTTGACTTGGAGGTCGATGCTCTCTGTTGAATCATCACCGCACTTCCCTCTGAACCGACAGCTGCTTCCACCTGGTTGCTAGGTCTAACTGTCTCCTGTTGCTGTTGCTTCTCCATATCCTGGAGTAGTGCCGCTGTCCAAACCCGATCCCAGTTGTTGCCGCTAACCGCCAGTCTATTGCCCTTTACATAAGCCATGAGACCCGAGTTTCTTGCCTTCCTTAAATGAAACTGCAAGGTCCGTTGCTCGCTTGCCTCTTCTTTACTCATTTCTCTCCTTACCCATATCCTCTCCCCTTTCAGGTTCTATGTGATCGCCAGAATTCTGTGAGCCTTCAGCGAAGAAACTAATGACACTTTCACGGGCCTCGTGCCCTTTTCCCGCCCTATCCTGGTCACATTGTCAATCTCTGAAACTCCAATGTTTATCCGCATGCCTTCACTAATCACTCGGAGCACCTTGGATGTTAGATCCTCGGTGCTTTCCTTGGCATCTTCCTTTATTCCTTAAATGAAGACATTTTTCTTTCTCTCATCCAGCTTGGTTTTCCTTAATTCATTTACCTCCACCTCTAATATCTTCACCTTTTCTCTTAGGTCTTTTATCTCTCTACTATTCTCGGTCAGCCTTTCTGTCACTCTTCCCATCTCTTCTCTTATACATGTCTTCATCTCCTTGAATTCCTTACATTGCTCACGAAGAATGTCCCGGATCTGGTCATTTTGTGACACTTCCTTTACAATTTCCCTTATTTTTTCCATTTTTTGCCATCCCAGCTGACCAGGCCCTGGGTTTGACTCCATTCCTCCAATTAATAGTAGCGTCGCCACAACCAGCGCTACCATCCCCATCGCCAAAACCCCCATCTGTTCAGTGACGTTGCCCACTATCACCTTCCCGACACCGAAATCGCACTTCACTCTAGCCTGCCAGCGGCCGATGACCGCCCGGTACTGCTCAATAGCGATTCCCATTCTTCCTTACACTTCATTGCACGTCTATTCACCTTGCTTGCTTGGTTGAAACTCTTATTCATGAACATAAGTCAGTGTGTAGACTACTATAGCTGCATATTAGGGAATAGTATTGCTGTATTTACATGCCTATTATCTCATATTGGGCGGCTTTGGTGGTGTATTTGGTAGCATTTTGAGTTTCTATACCCAAGGTCACGGGGTTGAAACCCGGCCGAAGTAATCGGATTTTTTAAGAGCGTATTCGCTGTATTCCTCCAGTTTTTAATTTCTTCTCACGTTTCTTTTGTCGATAATTTCGCATATATTCTGCTCTGGATTTACCCATGTCTGAAAATCACAAAATCATGAAAAAAGGGGCGTCAGCCCGAGTACTACAACATCTCATACAACTCCCTAACATTATTGGTTCGCAAAATATTTAAAAGTCGATGCCCCTTTAGTTTTGGGTCCTTTGGTTAAATTGAGGGGGGTAGAAAACTGGGAGCGTCACCCCGAGTCCTAGGTTACCACATACAAGTCCCTAGCATTATTGGTTCGCGAGATATTAAAAAGTCGATGACCTATTAGTTTTGGGTCCTTTGGTTAAATTAAGGGGGCTATAGGAAAAGAGGGGGCGTCACCTCACGAAAAATGGGTTGGCACCATCCCACAGCCATCTCTCCACCACCGCGCGCGCTCATTGCTCCAATCAAATAGTGCGCGCTTCCCGGGTTTCCTGTTACACATTTTCGTCCCTTTTCCAAAACCACTCCTTCAAAATGTGTCCAGCAACCGAGAGGTAACACTACATTGGCCGACAGTACGTCGTGGTACCAATCTCCACCACCGCGCGCTGGCCGACATTACGTCGCGGTACCAATCTCCGCCTCCGCGCGTGCTCATTGTTTCCTGAAACACACTTCCGTCCCTTCTCCAAAATCACTCCCACAAAAAAGTGACCGTCAGTCTGAAAGACTAGACTTTGTATCATTTTAAATGCTACAAATTCTGAAAAATGCTAGAAAGGCTGAAGCCAAAGACTCTTGACATGTTAGAAAATTATCTGCATAATACTTATCTAGCTTATCTTGTTTCAAATTACTCGCGAATGGCAAGTGCAAACCAAGGGCAAAGCAAGGTAAAGCGTGCGGGATGCCGTCACGCTCACCAGAGCGCGCGGGGACGTGCCCCTTCCATCCAGTATAAAAACACTTATAGTGGGCGATGTATTGAAGATAGAGATGTGCTCTCGCGGACATTTTTGTAGAACTTTTCATGCTGACCAATTCTTACGCTCATAGTATATTGATATTTTTAACGGTTTGCCCAGCGTAAGCTTAGGAAGCGCACTGACGCCAAGTTTGTTTTCGACTTTTTCTCTGAAATCGTTACTGCTTTGATCATACATAAATTATTTTCTACAGAATCTTTCCTCGAGATATCCTTTACAGAATGGTGAAAACCGCATCAAAATCCATCCATTGGTTCTCGAGATTACCCGTGACATCCAAGAATCGGGGATTTTTGTCTTATACTAACGAAGTAGAGATTGTCGGGGTACACATGCACCAAGCGGTACTATGATGTCACATACCTCAGTGCATCTGGGTACATTTCGTCCCGTCACCGTAACGTAACGCCAGACCCCAGCGTAACGACGAAGTCGACAAGATCATTTAAAATGATAAAATATCCAGCGACCGAGAGGAAAGATGTTACACATCAATTAACCGCGCTGTAGCAGCCCGCTTCACATGTAGGCTATACACAGCACTGAAGTGGGCGTACGTTCAACAGGCACAGCTCTATACCTCCCTTGCGGGCAGCCCTGCAATCACGTGTACTACTGTATTTATTTCCACTATCTCGACTCGGTGAACAGACTTAAGTTGTGACAACTTGAAGGGTAAGTACCACTCTATTCACCAATATTCCTCGAGTTTTCTAAGAGACGTTCTCTACGACCAACCAGTAATTTCATAAACGTTCAGTCGTGAAAAGAACCGTTCTACTATAATGCTTCGTCATTACTACACCCATTGACTTCAATATTTGAAGTCTCTTCCGGGAAGAATCCCCATTTCCTCACTCGATAGTGACAGATTAATCTGTAACGACCCTAGTATGATGATATTTACAATTTACGGTAACGAGGATGAAGACGTAACGAAGTAAGGGAGAAATGATAACTTCCTGATGAACACTCATTTTGAGAGTAATGAACGGAGTAGAAATATCGTTTACTTTTATCGCCCCGAGAAAAGTTCTGCTCGTGCTATTTCCAACGACCGAACTGGGAGTAAAGTAATGCTTCTCCAGTGCCCCAATTTTCAACGCAAAATAGAACAGCAAGGTCCTCGCTGAGTTCAAATACGGAATGTATGCTATTAGCAAACAAGAGAGAATCGGGCTTTTAAACTTCGGAAAGGAGATGTTCAATTCATCGAGGAGTTTGAATGAAGGTGTTTAAATAAAAACAAGTGAGAAACGGAGCTGATGTTTCCTCCATTGAGATAATATTCCCTTCATTGGAGTTGTAGTCTAGTGGAGCGTTTATGTTGCTAATTGTTGAAAAGGAAAAGTAAGAATTAGGATGTCTAAACTTTTCACTGTTGCGAAACAGACTATCTGTTGTAACTCTTCTGTTGGTTGGTTGGTTCCTCGGTTTAGGGGCTGCGACAACGCGGCCATGTAGCCACGTGCACTTTCGGGGTGTGTTGAATCTGTCTGATAACCAGTGTTTATTGTGATGGCTGTATTCGTGTGCGTTATCTGTAGTTCAAGTTTTTTAGTTTTTTTTGTTTTTTTAAATCTAGCGTATGGCTTTTAGTCCGGGAGTGTCCGAGGACATGTTCGGCTCGGCAGTTTTGTAGCTGCTTCGAGGCGGACACCCAATGGGTGAGCTACACGTACCGTCGCGTGTGGAGTGTTGTCTGGGGAGGAACGTTTGAATGTTAGGACAAGGAGATGAAAGGTAGCGGCTGTGGTAAACAGTTAGGGACCAACCCCGGCATTTGCCTGGTAGGAAGATGGGAAAACACAGAAGACCATCTTCAAGGTTGCCGGCGGGGGGATTCGAACCTCTTCGCCTCCCGGATGTGAGCGACTGCCAGCAGTCATGCCGTAACGACCACGGCTAACTCACCCGGTGTGGAATTCAAGTAAGGATTGCAGACGATCGATTTCAAGTATTTCCTGCTTTTTCTACCAAATGCTACCGTCAACGACATCTAGCTGCGAACTTGGCAACTAGATGCCACCGCAACTGGCACGTGGGGACGTACGTTTGAACTAATAGAGCATTAATGAAATTTAACGAACAAGTTTAGCTTCACACAATTGTAGTAAGTGGAAAGTTCTTTTACATGCCATAAATCTATGACATTGGCCCGCCGGCTTTACTTCGTCACCAAAGCCAAAGGAAGGCATGCTGAGGGATTTGTAACGCTCCTTAAAATCCAACGACTTCGACCGGATTTTCAACCGCGATTTTAGGCATAGAAGCTCAGCATGTTACCAACTACACCACCAAAGCCGCATTTATTTAAAAGTCAACGGAAATAATTATATGTGTTTATAAAGTGCGGTACATATGAACAAGTTGATAGCCCCTGACAGGGCTGTGTTGCCTCGAACACACATAATCCCCTCCCCCAGTTCTCACTCATCCTCGACTCTGCCATCCATAACTAAGTTGGCTATTCCTGAGTGTCTCAGTATGTGTGCTACCAACCTATCTCTTGTCTTCATTAGCAGTCGCAAACCCAAGATAGCAGGTTCGCTCCTGGCCGTGGTAAGTGATTTTTGAAAGCCGGCAAAAATACGATACGCATGTCATACGATGTTGGCATGTCAAAGAACCCATTTGAATTCACTAGGCCGTGTTCATAATGGCAAAATTAATCTCGGGAATTTCCGCCAACACAAAGTTCCTCATTTATCTACTAGAAAGCGCTAGAGTGTTCAAGGAGCTTAGATATCTAACATCTAACCTCCTTGACTTTCATAGTCAAGGAACAACGAAATTCGACATGCAAGCTACCCTCTGGGTGTCAAATAACAAAGCTTGCACCTGGCACCCGAGGCCATGCGATATCGTTATTATTATTATTATTATTAGACGCCAGAAACATCTCTCCTCTCCCACTCGTTTTCATACCTCTTCATTTGTTACCCTATCTACCCATCTGACCTTCATCAAACTCCAGTAACACCTCATTTCAAACGCTCCTCTTTTCTGCTGCACCAACAGTCCGAGTTTTACTTCCATATAACGCCATGCTTCAGACAAAGATTTTCAAAAATGATTATCCAATTCCTAAATACAGAGCTTCCTTCAGGGGGGACAGGGGGGGGGGGGGTACGCGTACCCCTTATACATTTGAAAACTGTTCAAGAAACATTATTGGTACATTTGTATCTAGTCCGGCAAATATAACTTCCGACTCGAAAGTTCATCGATCAGCTGGCGTCAAAGCGCTGTTCACAACAGCTGGAGGAGATTTCAAGTAATCCTCGATTTAAATCGACCTATCGAATTAGTTTCTTTTGGTCGGCAACTCGGCACTCCGTTCTTATAAGCACGCAGGCTAGTGTATGGAGGCGGGGTAGGTTGTTATTCTGTGTGTGTGGTTAGTTTTGAAGGACGAAGAAAATAATGAACTATTTAACAACCACACAGGCATCGAAAAAGCTGAAAGTTAATGATTCGAACACAAACAATGACCAGACTTTTCAAATTGCCGAAAATTGCAAGATCGAGATGTTTTGTCGACTACAACTGAGGATACCCCTTAAAATCTTTTTAAAAAATCCACTGCCTGAATCTATTTTTGATTTCAGCGGATTTCTTCTCCATAAAATGCACTTTTTGCCTGAGCCAGCCTACTCTTTCTTTTACATACTATTTGCTACGTCCATCACTGGTTATTTCGCTTCCTAAGTAGCAAACGTCTCCTACTTCCTTTCCCTTTTCACCTGCCAATTTGACGTCAATAGGGGTTTCTGATTTATTTCGTCTGCATTTAATTTATTTTTGTTTTTCATTTATTTTCACCATAAATCATTGCCACAAGTCGGAATCAATTGTATTTAAAAACACATTCAAATTCTCTGGTGAATCGGCCAAGATGGCAATGACATTGGCAAATTTTTCCTTGGATATATTAAAGAGAAAACAAAAGTATAACAAGTAGTTCCGTGAAGAACTATACAGCCTATTTTCATATATCCTGCTAATGTTAATTGCCTCTATCAACATACAAAATTTCAGTTTAATTGCTGTAACAGATTCGTAGATATTGAGAACCGTCTAAATATTTCAGATGGTCGCCAAGTTGGATTTTTAATTTTGTACTATTACATTAAGATTGTTGTGTACGTGTGGTATTCAAACTTCAATCGCATGATTAGAACACAAGAAATAAAAACGAGATTTTAAAATTACGCACAGCAGCCATCTTGTGATTATGCAAACAATTGAAATAAATTAGATGCCAGTGGATCAACATTTGTATAAGCCTTTAACGTGCAACGTTTCACGGCACTCGGATAGTTAATTCGCGAGAAACGTCCATTTAAATATTTATACTTCGCGTCGCCGCCATGTTGGAGTTGTGCTCACCGGGTTACTGAAAGTCCATTAGGTGAACATATGTTCATAGTCTCTATGAACATTAAAAAAAAACAGTTTGGTTGCTGTAAAAGATTCATAGATATTGAGAACTGTCTAAATATTTCGGAAGCTCGCCATTTAGGATTGTTATATGTATAGGCCATAGAGTTATGTACCATTCAAGGACAATTATTGCCTAGGTTCATTATTCAAACTTTCACCTCGATCGCATGATTACGACACAAGAAATAAAAACTTAATTTTAAAATTTCGCACCGCCGCCATCTTGAGGTTATGTAAACAATTGAATTAAATTAGATGGCAGTGCATTACAATCTGCAAAATCATTTACTGTACCTCATTTCACTGCGCTCAGAGAGTTAAATCACGAGAAAAGTATATTAAAACATTTCAAATTCGCTTAGTCGCCATGTTCGTTTTGTACTTTACAGGTTTATGAAATATACATAGGTAAACTTGTTTTAGTACCCTTTATCACCGTACAAAATTGCAGGGTGATATCTGTAATAGTTTCGGAGATATAGAATGTCAGTGAAATATTTCGCACAGCCGCCATTTTGAGGTTATGTAAACAATTGAACTAAATTATACTCCAGTGCATTACAGTGTGTATAGACATTTGCTGTACCAAGTTTCGTTACGTTTGGATAGTTAAATCGCGAGGAAAGTCTATTTAAAAGTCTCAACTTCGCTTGGCTGCCATGTTGGCTTTATACTCACCAGGTTTTTGAAAGTCTCATAGGTGAACTTCTAGTAGTGCCCTTTATCACCGAACACAATTTGAGGGCGATATCGGTAATAGTTTCGGAGATATTGAATGCTAGTGAAATAGTTCGCACAGCCGCCATGTTGAATTGGTGAGACGTAACAAAATTTGAAGGGCACGGTCGAGGTCGCCGGGAATAGTGCTATGAACTTATCGAGTTTCATTGAAATCGCTCCAGCTGTTTAGATTTTATTAGGGACACACACACACACACCTCACATACACACGCACACACACACACACGCACACACACACGGACAAAAGGTGATCTCATAAGCCTATTTTTTCAAAATTGAAAATAGGCTAAAAATTTAATGGAGCACAGGTTCATAGCATTCGCTTTGCAGATAATAATGCGCTTTTAGCAAACTCTGCATGTTAAATGAATAGAATGTTAAAAGTTTTTCAGAAATCCTTAGGAACATTCGGGCCAAGAGTTAATTCTCGGAAGACTAAATTAATGGTGGTTGATAAAAAGAAACAACCAATTATAGCTAATATAATGTCAAATGATAGTGCCATTGAACAAGTAACGGAATTTTGTTATTTGGGAAGTGTGATTAATTATGACAACAGATGCATCTCAGAAATTAAGAAAAGAATAGTGTTGGCGAAGAAAACCTTCAAAATAAGAAGAATTTGCAGCTCAATGAGCACCTCAACTTGAAGATAAGGAAGTAATTTCTCAAGACCTTTGTTTGGAGTGTGTTGACCTATGGTTGTGAAACATGGACACTTGGGAAAAAAGAAGAATCAAAACTTGAGGCAGCTGAAATGTGGTTTTGGAGACGAATGACCCGAAGAAGCTGGATGGAAAGAAAGACAAATGAGCTTGTTCTGAACCAAATTTTGAAGAATCGATGCGTGTTGAACACCATCAAGAAAAGGAAAGCAAAATTCATGGGACACATACTCAGGCATGACACTCTCCTCCAGGTAATGTTTGAAGGAAATATTTTGGGGAAGAAACCAAGGGGACGACCAAGAAAATCGTATCTCAATAACATTGTCAAGGAAATTGAATGTGACTCGTATGCCAATATGAAGAGGACTGCTGAAGACCGTAAGAAAAGGTTGCAACAACAAGGCTTTCAGCCTTTAGAAGCTGATGATCATGTTTTGGATTATTTGACCACATATTCTTGAAAAAATTGGATGCAGCAGCCTGCATGTTATTCATTTTGTTTGGAAGTATTTTGGAGTCCTCTTCACTATTGGAGGGATATGAGATGAATCATGACGGCCTCATAACGAATGGAGTCAAGAGGATTAGCCTTACAGAAAGTGGGGGAGCGAGAGACGGTGAATTCAGCCGTGTATTGCTGAGTGCACTTCAGAGGATAATACTTGGCTCACTGTGTTCGAAAGAACAAAGCCTGAATTTATTACGTTCCCTCTACGGCATCATTGCAATGTCACTCCTGGACGGTTTATGTAAGTGTTGACCAAATGAAACAATGAATGCTGTCTACAAACCAACACAGTATGCCAAGTGCAGCTTTTCAGCTATTAGGTTGTGTTGTGTACATTAAGTACAATAAGTCAAAATTATGATCTGACATCATACTAAAATAATACAGTATCTTGATTATCTTAAAGAAAATTAAACCTGGCCTACAAGCTAACACAGAACAGGTATAACAAACGGGCAATATCATACAAGGCCAAAATCCGACACTATAACTCAGTCATAACACCAGAAGGATTGAACGCTTCAGAGTGTCTAATTTTAAATAAAAAGGGGAGCTGCAAGAACTCGAGAAAAAGGAAAGGAAGATTCTGAGGAAAATTCTGGTACGGCAGAAGACTTCTGATGGAACTTGGAAGAAGAGAAATAACGAGGAGCTCTATAAGTGTTCTGAAAAGATCACGGACACAATGCGGAAAAGAAGGCTGAAATTCTATGGACACCTGGTAAGATTGGACGATCACGACTAGCCAAAAGGATCTTCAAATACATCATGGCCACCTCTACGTGGGTAGAATAGGTCAAGAGGGATGTAGCAGAAGTTGGAATTACTCCAGAGTTGATCCACAATAGAAGTGAGTTTAGATGAAAGGTCGACAGTTTAAAACCATTTGAAGAGAAACCCATTACATAGAGACCAGTACGGATCATTTCCGAGGAGGAAAGAAAGATAAGGAGCGAAGAAAAGAGAAGGAAGGCCAAGAAGCCTTAAGTTCTATGCAGTCCATAATTGGCCAAATTCGAAAGGAGAAGAAAAAGAGGAAGAAAAACGTACTACGACTTGACATGTTACACAACATCATCACCGTATGTCGTACAATATGCATAAAGATACCCAATTCTGTTTTCAAGTTCAACATCCTGCATAATATAAAACATCACAAAACTCATGGGAATCATTGATTATGTCTGCCTAATTAAAATTATTTTATTTTAATAATTGCAGCCAAATAACCAAGTAAAGTTACGTTACATTTTACACTAACAACATGCAAGCGTATTTACTAATTAATCACAGTCTTTTCTAGCATAGTTCTATGTAGTAACGTTCACCGACCTCACTTCACTATTCACTTAGACACGCTGGAGTTGCGTCATTATAGTTCTTGTTTCTTGGATATTAGATGATGGATACAGACTATATAGTCACGACATGGCACAGTTCATAGTTCATTGCCGTCCATGCTCGGTACGTCATTGCTTCGTTGCCGAAGAACTGTCTATCGTTTATTCTCCATGGTACTTAGTTTCCTAAGCGCTGGCGTTTTGTAACGTAAATCGGTGCTTGATGTCTTCAATTAGAATCGCCCCTCATGCTAGGAGATATATCGGTCTTGAACTAGTTGTTTTTGACAGTCCCAATGCTATTTTGAGATACGATGATTTCCCCTGCCGTCTACATCGGTTTATGAGGGACTAATGCAGGAAATGAAGTTAAAGAGAGAAAGTATATGGCAGGAATTTTATGTCAGGGATGCTATGACATCGTGGGATAGGACGAAGGGTTTCTATGAGATGAGAAACTTGTTAACCAGATTCTCGGTGCATGGATTCCACTTCAAAGTCAGTGCAAACAAAATCCATCATCAACCAGATTGCAAATGCGTGTGTGCCCTCTGCGGCAAAGCATATGACAAATATCATGTAATGCGGTGTGATCAGAAGAAGTTATCTCTGTTACAGTTTTCTACTTGTGATAGGCCTAAGTAATGCTTAATTCAATTGGATATTTTGGGTGAGTGGTTATCGTGTTGGATTACTAACCCCCCAAGCTTGCAGGTTCACTCCTGGCCATGGTAAGTGATTTTTGAAAGACGGCAAAAATCACGATACTCATGTCATACGATGTTGGCATGTTACATAACCCATTTGAATTCAGTTGGTCGTGTTCATAATGGTAAAATCAATCTCGGGATTTTCCGCCAACACAAAGTTCCTCATTTCTGTACTAGAAAGCGCTATAGTGTCAAGGAGCTTATAATTCTAACCTCCTTGACGTTCATAGTGCTTCAAGGAACAACAAAATTCGACATGCAAGATGCCCTCTGGTTGTCAAATAACAAATATTGCACCCGTCACCCAAGGCCATAAGATATTACTATTATTATTATTATTATTATTATTATTATCTTCTCAACTAAACTACTACAAATGATAAATCTTAGAAATACTACACCTATAAATACAAATTAGCTAATGTAATGCAATAAAATAAATGAATATCTATTTATTTTATTATATTTTAACTAACAATTTTAGGTTTAAATTAAATATTTAAATTTTACTTAACATATCTAGGAATTGCTGAAGATGGTCTCACCATAGACTGAGACATGTAAAATAATTGAATACATGTATCTCAATTTTTATTGTTTGACGTAGTATGTCTAAGAATTATCTATTAACCAATACGGTAATTATGCATTCCACTAGCATGATATGAGTGCAAAAGTCGTTTAATCCATTTGTGAATAAGAATCATTTTCATGAGAAACGTTTCTCTGGACTTTGCCTCACGTATCTTTTGTGTTTGTTGTTTTCTACTTTTTGCTTTGTGTTTTTGGTTTTTGGTTTTGTGTCTGCTTCGTGCTTTTGCTTTCGAATTTTACTTTTTGCTTTTCTTTCTTGGTTTTGTGTTTGTTTTCTGGTTATGCTTTTTTGAATTTTGGTCTTAGCTTTATGTTTCTTGTTTTTTGTTTTCTGCTTTTATCTTTGTTTTTGAATTTTGCTTTTTGTTTTGGTTTTGTGTTTCTTTTCTGCTTTTGCTGTTTTTGAATTTTGCTTTATGCTTTGTGTTTCTTTTTTTTGTTTTCTGCTTTTGCTTTTGTGTTTGCATTTTGCTTTTTGCTTCGTGGTTTTTGTTTTTGTTTTTGTGTTTGTTTTCTGGAAAATCAAAATAAAACCATACAAAATAAAACGAAATAAACAAAACAAAATAAACAAAACAAAATAAAAACAAAATGAAACAAAACAAATAAAAGGAAACAAAAAAATTAAAACAAAATAAAACGAAATAAAGTAAAACAAAACAATATTAAAATAAATTATACAAAACAAAATGAAACAAAATTAAACAAAGTAAAAAAAAAGATACGAGCCTTACCGTACTTGCATATGATGTGTAACATCTGACATGTTTTCCTACTCGTATACTACACAGCTTGGACATTCTTAAAATGTTAATTTACACTCCATTTCCAGATTGGTACTATGATGAATGTATAGATTGAATTGGAGATATGCTACTGTCACATTTGTGGCGCAGCATTCAAGCTGTTAGTCTCTCACCAAGGTAGACCGGGTTTGATTCCCGGTCAATAAATGCGAGATTTTCGAATTGAAATGCCATGTCCCGTGGTTCGCATTCCACGTAAAAGGGAGGTACCGTGGATCATGATCGTGAGATTAACGGACACGCAAAACTACAAGCTTCCTTCCTTCTTTTACATTAATAATTCTTAATAACAAAGTGACACACAACGTCGACAGTACTCTCAAATACTGTGAGCACATTCCTCAGTAACTTCTATACCATTCATTATTCTCAATGCTCTCATACAATTCGTCGTAAACAATCAAAACATGGCTTCCTACAACCATGAAATGACCTAGTCTTACATATTATGAAAATACAGCTTTTATTCCACTCATATAACAACATTCAGTTATGCATTTAATATTTGACTACTCACCCACAGCTTGACAATAATGCCGCTTACTTAAATGTCATTTGTCGTCTTTGTCCTACACCATGTGATATTCAACCTTGAACGCGACGCTTCATAAACTGCTCAATGACAAATGAAAGTCGGTGAAACATTTGCCACTGTGCTCGTCAAACCAGTGCCTGCTAAATGCACTGCCTACTGTATTGCCATAACATTCTCGCGCTACAGAGCACACACTGCCTTGTTTCCAATACACACATTTTCAATTGTACATCCAGCTGGCAGTGCGTCTTCACTTCCGTCCGATCCACTTCCGCCCGATTCACTTCCGTCCCACTTTTCTGGCAGTGCGTCTTTACTTCCGTCCGATACACTTCCGTTCGATCCACTTCCACCCGATTCACTATCTAGCAACCGAGCGGAAAGATGTTACACATCAAAAATTATGAGACCAAACCCTTGAAGAAGGATAATATGTATATTGTATTCGGCAAAGAGTAGCTTAAGAATGTTAATTTGTGCATATCCTTACGAATTTCCTTCATAATTTAGCATAAGTTACTTCAAACACTCACAATAAAAAGCTACTTTCTTTACACAGTTGGTGCCAGGGAATCGAACGCTGTATTTACGCACAAAGGGGAAACCACGGAGTGTCCACACCTGCCAAAGTCATGAATAGCACTAATGAAAATAAGTGAACAGAAAATTCAAGTACAGTGTTGCCACCACATGAAAGACTACTGTATTTACAAAAGGAAACACTCGTTGGTTCCAGGGACCCATACGTGTAAGTTACGGGTTAAAAGTCGGTGCCTATGACACCTCGTACAGCGGTAACACACTATTTCATACGTTCGCTCGGAGGCGAAAGGAATATTTCTAGTCCCCGTAAAGTTTTATTAATGTATCTGAGCAGAGATAAATGAGTTACGATGCCACAGTGAAGGATGTTCTGTCCGCTGTTGGAACGCGTGCACGCAAATTCGGGGACTGCACGATCGCCATATATCTCGAGCAGGAATTTAAAGTCCACACGCTTGGTAAAATATTGTCTGTGAAGACAAAGACCCGACACAGGTGGCACGATCAGACTGTCATCGTGGTTTGTTTAATTGTGGCGAGCCGGTGATGGATCGGATCGCTGCGACGTCACTTTCTTGCGATCAATCCTGTTCCTGCCCAGTGTGGCATTGAGCGATGAGCTACGGAACGCTGGGTTTATTAGCTCTGACATTGTGTGGTGACATTCCTTAAATCTGTGACACACTACAGCTCAATGTGATGTGACACAACTGTGGAAGAAAGTCTCCATCTGTCTGAAGAAAGTTGATATTCGAGGAAGACGAAAATCTTGCGCCAAGAACACATATGCTGCTGCTGGTGGTGACTATTGTTTTAAGGGGAGGAACTTCGAGCTTACCTGCTCCTAATGATAAGGATAACAATGAAAATCAGCAGACCACTTCGAGGACCCTCGCATATGTATAAACCACTCGTGCGGCTTTATTGGTATGCGGGCTCGACGCTTCACAGTTATAGCGGGTACCATCCTCTTGTTTCCTTGCTTAAACGCTTTTTTATCATTTAAAATGATCTTGTCGACTTCGTCGTTACGTTGGGGTCTGGCGTTACGTTACGGTGACGGACGGACAGATGCACTGAGGTGTGTGACGTCATGGTACCGCTCGGTGAATGTGTACCCCGACAATCTCTACTTCGTTAGTGTAAGACAAAAATCCCTGTTTCTTGGATGTCACGGGTAATCTCGAGAACCACTAGATGGATTTTAACGCGGTTTTCACTATTCTGTAAAGGATATCTCGAGGAAAGATTCTGTAGAAAATAATTTATGTATGATCAAAGGAAGCCAAGCAGTAACGATTTCAGTGAAAAAAAAAAATCGAAAACAAACTTGGCGTTCGTACGCTTCTTAAGCTTACGCTGGGCAAACCGTTAAAAATATCAATATACTATGAGCGTAAGAATTGGTCAGCATGAAAAGTTCTACAAAAAAGTCCGCGAGAGCATATCTCTATCTTCAATACATCGCCCACTATAAGTGTTTTTAGACTGGATGGAAGGCGCAAGTCCCCGCGCGCTCTGGTGAGCGTGCGGCATTCCCCGCGCTGGACTTTGCTTTGCCCTTGGTTTGCACTTGCCCTTCGCGAGTAATTTGAAACAAGATAAGCAAGGTAAGTATTATGCAGATAATTTTCTAACATGTCAAAAGTCTTTGGCTCCAGCCCTTCTAGCTTTTTTCAGCATTTGTAGCATTTAAAATGATACAAAGTCTAGTCTTTCAGACTACACTTAATAATTTGCTACACTTACTAATTTTAGTTTCTGACAGGTGTTTATATATATATATATATATATATATATATATATATATATATATATATATTTGGAGAGCAGAGACTATCTATGGGTGTCACTGTAGGTTTGGTAGTGTTTTGTAGTGCTATTCGTCTTGAAAATTTGGATCTGATGATGCTCGTTTGATGAGCGAAGCATGTCAATCATAAGTTTTCTCTTTTTCAACAGTCCATAACAATATATATATATATATATATACATCTTAAATCACCTGTGATTTAGATCAAGTTATTTCAGCCTATTTTCATTTATGAATACATAGGCTTATGAGTTCACCTTTTGTCCGTGTGTCTGTCTGAGTGTGCGTGTGTGTGTGATTTGTGGGTGTGTCCCCTAATAACTCCTAAACGGCTGGAGCGATTTCAATGAAACTCGTTAAGTTCATAGCACTATTCCGGACGACCCCAACCAGGCCTTCAAATTTTCTTACGTCTCACCAATCCAACATGGCGGCTGTGCTAAATATTTCACCAGCATTCAATATCTCCGAAACTATTACAGATATCACCCTGAAATTTTGACCTAAGTGACTTTTGAAAACCTGGTAACTGCAAAACCAACATGGCGGCTAAGCGAAGTTGCGACTTTTAAATAGACGTTTCTCGCGATTTAACCAACCATACGCAATGAAACTTGGTACAGTAGGCCTATATGTTTATACACATTGTAATGCACCGACATCTAACTTCGATCAATTGTTTACATAACCTCAAGATGGCGGCTGGGCGAAATATTTCACTGGAATTCTATATCTCTGAATCTATTACCGGTATCACCCTGGAATTTTGTACAGATAAAACGTACTGCTAGAAGTTCATCTCTGAGACTTTCAAAATCCGGTTAATTACAAAACGTACATGGCGGCCAAGCGAAGTTGAAAGTTTTAAATAGACTTTTCTCGCGATTTAATAATCCAAACGCAATGAAACTTGGTACAGCAAATGTTTATACACATTGTAATGCACTGGTAATTAATTGACATGTTTGACATTTTGAAATCAATTGGAATAAAGTACAGGGATAGGAGGGTGATATGCAATCTGTACAGAAATCAGACAGCAGTCATTCGAGTTGAAGGACATGAGAGAGAAACTGGTATTCAGAAAGGTGTATGGCAAGGCCGCAACTTATCACCCATACTTTTCAATCTTTACATTGAACAAGCAATGAAGGAAATTAGAGAAAAAATTAAAGTGGGAGTGAAGATTCAAGGAGAATTAATTTCAACTCTGAGATTTGCTGATGACATCGTCATCTTGGCCGACAAGCCTGAGGATTTGAATGAGTTTTTGAATGGTATGGACTCCGTCTTACGGAAAGAATTCATGATGAATATAAATAAATGTAAAACAAAAATACTGGAATGCAGCCGAAATAAATCAGAAACCTCTATGGAGATCAAATTGGCAGGTGAAAAGCAGAAGGAAGTAGTAGACTTCTGTTACTTAGGAAGCAGAATAACCAGTGATGGACGAAGCAAAGAGGATATTAAAAGTAGGTTGGCTCAGGCAAAGAAAGCATTTCTACAAAAAAGGAATCTGCTGACATCGAATATAGATTTAGGTATTAGGAAGTCATTTTTGAAAGCCTTTGTCTGGAGCGTGGCGCTCTATGGAAGTGAAACTTGGACTATTGGTGCAGCAGAAAAGAGGAGAATTGAAGCATTTGAAATGTGGTGTTACAGGAGAATGATGAAGATCAGATGGGTAGATAGGGTTACAAACAAAGAGGTATTAAGACGAGTGGGAGAGGAGAGATGTTTCTGGCGACTGCTAATGAAGAGAAGAGATAGGTTGGTAGGACACATACTAAGACACCCAGGAATAGCAAGCTTAGTTATGGAAGGAAGGGTCGAGGACAAAAACTGTAGGGGTAGACCAAGGTTAGAATATGTTAAACAGATTGCCTCCGATGTAGGGTGTCGGAGCTATGTAGAGATGAAACGATTAGCTCAGGACAGGGAGGCATGGAGAGCTGCATCAAACCAGTCAAAAGACTGAAGACTCAAACAACAACAACAACAATTAATTTAGTTCAATTGTTTACATAACCTCATGATGGCGGCAGTGCAAATTTTAAAATTAAGTTTTTATTTCTTGTGTCGTAATCATGCGATCGAAGTGAAAGTTTGAATAAAGAACCCACGCAATAATTTTCCTTTAATGGTACATGACTCTATGGCCTATACATATAACAAGCCAACATGGCGACCATCCGAAATATTTAGATGGATCTCAATATCTACGATTCTATTACAACAATCAATCTGTTTTTTTTAATGTGCATAGGAGCTATAAACATAAGTTCACCTATAGGACTTTCAATAACCTGGTGATCACAAATCCAACATGGTGGTGACGCGAAGTATACATATTCACGTGGACTTTTCTTGCAATTTAACCATCCGAGTGCAGTGAAACTTGGTACAGAAAATCCTTATACAATTGTTAATCCACTAGCATCTATTTTATTTCAATTGTTTCCATAACCACAAGATGGCAGCTGTGCGAAATTTTTAAATCTAGTTTTTACTTCTTGTATCCTAATCATGCGATTGAAGTTTGAATACTACACGTATACAATAATCTTCATGTAGCAGTACATAACTCTAAGATCTACATACTGTATATAAAAATCCAACATGGCGTCCATCCGCAATATTTAGTCGGTTCCCAATATCTACGAATCTAATACAGCAATCAAACTGAGATTTTGTATGTTGATAGTGGCAATTAACATAAGGTAGGTTATATGAAAATAGGCTTTAGTTCTTCACGGAACTACTTGTTTCACACATTCCAGTATTGGAATTATTTCGCATTAACAAATTGAAAGTTACAATATTATTGTTAAAAGGGCAACACTGAAAAATGGCTTCTAAGATATCCTTTCTCTAATAAGTGTTCCCGGCCACACTGACGGCAACTTGTCCCCTACAGCCACAAATATATTGTCACCTTTGTTTTCACTTATTTCGCTGTTACATTTTATTGGGCATTGTCTTCGCTTGCTACCACCATAATGGTTACATTTTATTGGGCCTTGCCTAACTCTTGCTACCACCATAGCGGTTACATTTTATTGGGCGTTGACTTGTCTTGCTACCACCACAGCAGTTACATTTTATTGGGCCTTGACTTCTCTTGCTACCACATCAGTGGTTACATTTTATTGGGTCCTGACTTTTCTTGCTACCACAACAGTGGTTACATTTTATTGGGCATTGACTTCTCCTGCTACCACCACAGTGGTTACATTTTATTGGGCCTTGACTTATCTTGCTACCACAACAGTGGTTACATTTTATTGGGCCTTGTCTTCTCCTGCTACCACCCCAGCAGTTACATTTTATTGGGCCTTGACTTCTCTTGCTACCACAACAGTGGTTACATTTTATTGGGTTCTGACTTTTCTTGCTACCACAACAGTGGTTACATTTTATTGGGCCTTGACTTCTCCTGCTACCACCACAGTGGTTACATTTTATTGGGCCTTGACTTCTCCTGCTACCACCACAGTGGTTACATTTTATTGGGCCTTGACTTCTCCTGCTACCACCACAGTGGTTACATTTTATTGGGCCTTGACTTCTCCTGCTACCACCACAGTGGTTACATTTTATTGGACCTTGACTTCTCCTGCTACCACCACAGTGGTTACATTTTATTGGGCCTTGACTTCTCCTGCTACCACAACAGTGGTTACATTTTATTGGACCTTGACTTCTCCTGCTACCACCACAGTGGTTACATTTTATTGGGCCTTGACTTCTCCTGCTACCACAACTGTGGTTACATTTTATTGGGGCTTGACTTCTACTGTTACCACCACAGTGGTTACATTTTATTGGGCCTTGACTTCTCCTGCTGCCACCAAAACTGTTACAAATTATTGGGCCTTGTCTCCTCCTGCTACCACCACAGTGGTTACATTTTATTGGGCATTGACTTCTCCTGCTACCACATCTGTGGTTACATTTTATTGGGCATTGACCTTTCTTGCTACCACAACAGTGGTTACATTTTATTGGGCCTTGACTTCTCCTGCTACTACCACAGCGGATACATTTTATTGGACCTTGACTTCTCCTGCTACCACCACAGTGGTTACATTTTATTGGACCTTGACTTCTCCTGCTACCACCACAGTGGTTACATTTTATTGGGCCTTGTCTTCTCCTGCTACCACCACAGTGGTTATATTTCATTGGACCTTGACTTCTCCTGCTACCACCACAGTGGTTACATTTTATTGGACCATGACTTCTCTTGCTGCCACCAAAACTGTTACATATTATTGGGCCTTGTCTTCTCCTGCTACCACCACAGTGGTTACATTTTATTGGGCCTTGTCTTCTCCTGCTACCACCACAGCGGTTACATTTTATTGGGCCTTGACTTCTCTTGCTGCCACCAAAACTGTTACATATTATTGGGCCTTTTCGTCTCTTGTTGCCACCACAGTGGTTACATTTTATTGGGCCTTGACTTCTCTTGTTGCCACCACAGCGGTTACATTTTATTGGACCTTGTCTTCTCTTGCTACCACCACAGTGGTTACATTTTATTGGGCCTTGACTTCTCTGTACAGTATTGCAGGGCGCGAGCTATTGTTGTTATGAGCTGTTTAAACTAATAGAGAATTTTCCTTTTCACATTCTAGTAATAAATCTAGCCCCAAAACAAAACACTGCTGTAAAAAGAGAAAGTGCTGCAATATTAATCTTTGTAATTCCTCAGACACAAGCAGGCCGTTTCCTTAATGGAAAACTGAGAACAAAGAGGAAGATGGGGGCGATAAACAAAACAAGAGACAGCAGCACAGCGCATCTGCTGATCGTCAGAGGATAAACTTTCCTTCAAGACATCCCTGGCATATCAGCATTTAATAACTTAATGGGGCTGTATTCTCCCTCACTACCGCATTAAATTGCGTTCTTATTTTAATAATAATAACAATATTAATATAATGACCATCTCATGGTGTAGCGGTTAGCATTCTTGGCTGTCACCGGTTTTATTCCCGGCTCTGCCAAGAAATTTTAATTCTGATGCGAAGACTAGAACGGAGTACACCGCCTCGTGAGGCAAAACTGAGGAGAGGAGGGTTCGATTCCCACCTCAGCCAAGATGAAAGTGTTTTTCCGTGGTTTCCCCACTTCCACTCCAGGCAAATGTTGGGATGATGAAATCTACGCCTTACAGTAACACAGCTTATCACACAAATTCCAGGGGCGTAGTGGCTCAGCGGTCTAGCTGTATGCCTCTCACCAAGGCGGTCCGGGTTCGATTCCCGGTCAATGCATGTGAGATTTTCGAAGTGAAATGCCATGTCCTGTGGTTCGGATTCCACGTAAAAAGGAGGTCCCGTGGCTCATGATCTCAAGATTAACGGTCACGTTAAACTACAAGCTTCCTTTTTTCACACAAATTCCGCACACAAATACACAGGGCTATATGACCACGATGTCGCAGTCCCTAAAATAAGCATCAACAATATTTCAATGGAATCATTCACACTACTCTGCAAGGATTGGAGAAAATGACCAAAAGGACTTTCAACGAGCAGAAATCATGACATTGGCTTATGACCAGAAGAATAAAGGTAATGCAAAATCTGATTGTCTTTCGGTGTAACAGAAATCAATTACAATAAGAAATAATATAATACATTGGCATAAAAATTTAAAAAACATTTAACTTCTACGAACATACATGGAAGGAAGAGTGGGGTATTAGCAGACAGCCAATAACATATCATCCCCAGGTCGGGAAGCCCTAATGATGTGAAAACCTAACATATAGTCCAATGTTCGTGGTATATCGTAATTAATTAATAACTTGGTTACATTATTTAAACCTTTTTAGCAGATTCTAATTTACGCTATGTTGTGCAGCAAAAAATATAAAGAAATTATGTGTGGGATGGATCTCCGTACGGCGAGTGTTTCTCCTAAAGAGCCATATTACTGCACAGTCTTGCAAGAGCGTTTGTAGGGTCACGTGTCAACGGACGGGAACCAGTTGGATTGGTTCCCTCCGCCCCACAAGATCAGCTTTCTTCTCATGACTTTCCTGTGAGACACTCTCTTGGATACCAGATGGCTACATGTCAGTTGTATGTTATCGTGTTTACATTTTTTGTTTGCACACAAAACCAGTTTGTCACGTCATATCTTCTTGTTCCCGGATTTAAGCAGAGTAGAAGGCTTACAAGTGGTGCTGCCGAATGCTTCATACTGTTCCTTATATTTTATCATAAACCAAGCTACTCTACCATACGTTATTCACGTCTTTCGGAGCTTCCTGATTTGAGGAATAATACTGTATATTCCTGGTTTTCCAGTAATACTCCATCCACACTGTATAAACCAACTCACCAAGAAAGTTACTAACATGTTATACACATTGGCAACATCAGCAAAAGTAAATATAATCATTTATAAGGTAATTTACTCAAAGAACATTTCTTTTTATGAATCACAAATTTCTTTGTATTCCGTATATTTTTTTGTTTGTTCATGATTACAGTTTTTTTTATTCATTAATATTCGGCTCTCTCCATATAAATTTTAAATCTACATAAATTTGTATCAATTAAGCCTATGTGAGTTAATAGGAGCATATGACCTCACTGTTCCCCTGCTTAAAGCAACAAAAACTGACGAATAATCGGTGCTATTCCATCGATTTTAACATGTGGAGCGTCGGTCTTGATTGAAGCCATTCACAATGACCATAATGCATTAAGCTCTAAGTCCTGTTCAGAAGGACTTGCCTGTATTATAGGATAGTGGTAAGTACTGTATAGGCCTATCAACCACCTATCACAATGACGAGATTTATTTTCAAACGTGCTGACGATTGAATCATTCTGCCTTATTTTAACGAATTCTCCTGTGAGAGTGTTGATGTTTCTGCATCCTCTTGATCTACGGTGTTGGACAAATTAAAAAAAATGAAGAATTAAAATTAGAAAGTGAAAAAATAAAGTAAAATATAGATTTTTTTATAAATAAATGTAAAAATAAATTGGTTATCTTTTCAATTTTTGAAAATAACAATTAAAATAAAATGAAAATTTAAAGTTCAGAAAGAGGAAATATGGATAAAGAGACCGATAATGGAACTATATAAACAGACAGAGACGATTACAAATGACATCAGGAAAAGAAGGGCAACATTTTATCGATACATTCATACTATAAACGAAGACAGACTGACCAAGAAACATTTTAATACAGTAATGTTATGAATCGTACATTCAAAACCAATTGGGTGAAAGAAACCGTGGAAGACATCAAGAAACTAAACATCTCTACAGAAGACATGGCTGACAGGAAAACATACAGTGAAAACTCAGAATACAGAAATGTCAATAAACGCCTAAAGAGAAAACAAAACAGGAAAGAAATGGACAGAACATGGAACGAGGAAGCACTGTGAATATATCAGAGGATTTAGGGAAGAAAGAAGAAAGGGACAGAGAAATACATGAACATTGTTTGTGTTTTAATTGTCTTCTTAAGGGGGAATTAACGAAAATAATAATAAATGTTAATGCAGCCAATTTGAATACATATTTCTGTCACATTAAATATTAATGTATTATATCTACCAGTTGTATATTTTCTACACATTATATTTGTACCAAAAAACGTGTATAGGTAAAGTAACTTTAAATAACACACTATCATAAATAACAATATTCACGTGGTTTAATCTAATACAATTTCGATTAGAATTGCACTCTTTATTTGTAGGTCAATCTTACCTCACAAATATAATTTAAAATCTTTTATCGCGAATCTGTTGCAAGTTTTACAGTACCTTTATAAGAGCAATTTGAATTTTTTCAATAGAATTTAGCAGCAGATAAGAGTAAAAATAACCCCCAATAACCGCGCCATTTGGGTAAATGATACGGAAATATCCCACACCGATGAACACATACAAACAACATCATGTAAGGTTAATCTGAATCACTGTCCCGTCAGCACTGCGGGACAACACCACAGCTAATGTAATGAAATGAGACTGCGATATCCGCATGTTTGAACTTACAAGTATGTACTCGAAAGACCAGAGGCACTTCCTGCTCCCAAAGTGACTTTCAAGAGCATGCAATCACTGTAACATTTCACAGTAATCGAACACATTTAAAAGTATTGCGCATTCATGTCCAAAACGAGGAAATGCGATAATACATTTGCTATTGATAGCAAAATGTTTGTTGATATCCGTTTGATAGATGAATTCAAAAGTTCAAAATACACGGCAATCAATAATTGAATTAAAATATACCTATTATATATTATAGTACATATTTCGACCTAAAATGGGTTCTCCAATAATCAGAGCTCAAGATTTTCATTACGCTACTGTTGTTTGACCAATCAGGTAAGGATAGCATCGCTCCTGCGCTGACTTCCACGGCCTCCTATTTTAAATTTCACTGCCTGGCTAGTGTCATAGTGAGATATTCGGGAAGGCCGTGGTCGAATGCAAGGTTCAGTAACTGAAACTGGTGGTATCTCGACAGATATTTATGAATTTTTTCGAACATAAAATCAAGTTATAATTATCGTCGAACATATACAGTCATATGTAAGTCGCCTATAATGGTAATTAAGACTCTCGTATGGAAATTTTAAACCTCGCCTCGCTCTTTTTATAAACATTATTGCCATTATAGGCTCGTTGCATAATGAAACAATAGTAGTTATAAAGATTACTATTGTTTCAAAATAATACATTGTTCAACAAGCCTATAATGGCAATATTTAAGACACGAGTATGTTTATAAAACGAGCGTATGCAAATTTTATAATTTCCATACGAGTGTCTTCATTACCATTATAGGCGAGTTGCATACGACTGTTTATGTTCGACGATTATTATTATAACTATTTTATGTTCGAACATAAATATTCATAAATATCAGTTTTATGTACTGAACAGAGTGCATGGGACGCACAGAATACCTTTTAATTGAGAATGGCCTCCTCGATTGCCGTACTATGACACTAGGCCAGGCAGTGAAATTTAAATTAGAAGGCCTTGGTCAGGGTCGAACATAAATGTATCTTATTAAACCCTTAACCCAAAACCTCACCAACTCATTAAAATTAAATCAGTCAACCGATTGTAATTGTCTGGAGCCAAAAGACGCCGAAACCGACGCCCACCATCCCACGGGGTATTGCCCAATGATGGAAGGAGGTTGGTTGGTTTATCAGTTTAGGGGCTGCGACAACGTGGTCATGTAACCCCGTGTACTTGAGGTGTGTGTAGAATCTGTCTGATGACCAGCGTTAATTGTGATGGCTGTATTAGTGTGTGTTATCTGTAATTCAGGTAAGGACTGCAGACGATCAATTTCAAGTAGCTCCTACTTTTGATATCAAATACCACCACGAACGTTGGAACTTAATAGAGCGTTAATCAAATATACCCTACAACATTAGCTTCACGTAGTTTTGCATGCCATAAATGTATGACATGGGCCTGCTGGCTTTATTTCCCCTCCGAAAGAAGACATACTGAGGGATTTTTAACGCTCTTAATAAATCCGACGATTCTGGCCAGGTTTGAGCCCGCGATCTTGAACATAGAAGCTCAGCATGCTATCAACTACGCCACCGAAGCCGCCAATGCGATGGAAGGAAATGACTATATACAGCATTATCACTCAGCCAGTTATGTGAATAAACTCTGATAAACTAACAATAAGTTACAATAATTGTTAAGGATTTTGCCTTATCAACCGTTGTTAATAATTGGTATTATCAGCAGGTCGACAGTCCAATCGCTGTTAATTAAAAGTGACATCCATCCAAGGATGTGCCTCGATTATTCAAATGTCTACTTGATGACTGCGCTGTTTTATACTCTCACTGTGGCGTTACAATATTATGCTCTTACGTTACCGTTGATTTCATTGCTAGGTACGAGGGGAGATCAGAAATTAAGGTTGCAAGGCCGGCAGCCTATTCCTGGAGTTTCGTCTGTTATAGAGAATTGTATATTGTGGGGTAATTCGAATACAATAAGGTTGGTAACTGTGGAGAGTTTCAGCCACCTAGAGCGCTAGTTGTAGGTAAATAACTAAGGCAACTCATTTGGAAAACTGGTCTCGCCAAGAGAGCCCGTCACTGATCAGGACTTCTCACCGAGGCGTAATCTTCCTTCATGACAACACGCGATCTCATACAGCTAAGAAGACTACCACCCTGTTAATGTGGTATCGCTGGGATATGATTGACCATCCTCCATACAGTTCAGACCTCGCTACATGCGATTTCACCTTTTTACCTCACTTGAAGGAGCACCTGTCGGGAAAAATGGTATAGATACTCGAATTTAGACGTCAACGAAAGCGTGACCCGTAGTCTTACATAAAAACAAGCTACACCATACTTTTCCTTATTAGCCTACTTTTCACATTTTGCAAAAATGGGGAAAAAGTAGACTTATGAGATCGGGCAAATGTGTGTCTGTCTGTCTGTCCTTCTGTCTGTCTGTCTGTCTGTCTGTCCTTCTGTCTGTCTGGCTGTGTGTGTGTCCCCCCCTATCAACTCCTAAACGGCTGGAGCAATCGAAACAAAATTTGGTTGAATTAAAGATCCATACCTGAATATCTCACGGCCATATTTGGAAATGATGTCAGTGCTACCAACTGCTAAAAAATCGCAATTGAAATTTGAGCTCCATGATGTATATCTTGGAAGGTATGAATGGGAGCTATTTCAAAATTGGCACACGTATAGATAATAATATTGTAGTTTAATTTCCAGGAGTCCATACATGGCAGTGTTGCCAAAATGATTATAAGCCTGCTGATAGGTCCAATTTTTAAATGCATATAACTTCTACACTATCAATTGGAATTCAACCAAATTTCGTATGTTTTATGTGTACATAACCAGATATGAATGAGCGTATTCTTACGACCCACCAGGGCTGCCAACTGTTAATAAATGCTCCTAATTTATTTTATCCAAATACCAATATATCAGAAAGCATGCAAGCCGACAGCTTTAAACTATGCACACGTACAGTACCTGACATTCTATATTAATTTGGAGTAACTTATACGTCAGTGCTACCAACATGATTCTAAGCCTGCTGACAGGTCCAACTTTAAATACATGCAACTTCCATACTATCATTTGGATTTGAACCAAATTTCGTATGTGCTATGTGTACCATAACAGATATGACTATGCGTATTCTTAAGAGCAACCAGGGCTGCCACTGTTTATATGTACTGTCCCTATTTTTGTTACCCTAATATCAATATATCAGAAAGTATGGAAGCCAATAGCTCCAAACTTTGCACACGTATAGTACCTGGCAATCTAGATGAATTTGGAGTAACTAATATACGTCAGTGCTGCCAACATGATTCTAAGCCTGCTGATAGGTCCAATTTTAAAATGCATGTAACTTCTATACTAACTAATGGATTTCATTCAAAATTGGCACAACAATAGATCATATTATTTCAGATTATTTCTGACCAATACAAGCATGACATTGTTGCCAACATGATTTTACGCGCGCTGTTAGATCCAATGTTTTACTGCATGTAACGTCCATGCTATTCATTGGACTTCAACCAAATTTTGTATTCTGTACCTTAAGAGATGGAACTAAGAATATATTCAGTCATCAGGGCTGCCAACTGTGGTGCCCTATTAGGCTACACTATGCCAGGTATACAGTATTTCGAACTAATTAGAAATTTCGATATTAGCAACTTAATTTCGTCATTATTCTAGATAGGTTCATATACTGTAGAATAATCATTGGCATGAAAAGTAGGCTCTTTAGTTCGTCACGGAACTTCTTGTTTTATTCTGCGTTTAGCTATGCTGAGTAAACATTCATATTGTAACCCGTTAACATTTTTAGGTTATAGAAAAGTGCCTGTTATTTTACAAAGTCTAACGGGGCGCTCACTTAGAAAGATCATTACATTAAAAGTATTAATCAGATCGTAATTAAACATTAATACATGAAGGAACTTATTGTTGACGTGTATACGGAGTTTTAAGGTGATCTAACTGTTCTGAAAATAGTTATTGTTAATATTGTAAACTAACTTCATCTCGGGTCTGGGTGGTCGTCGCAGTATGAAATATGGGTTGTTATGAGGCTCATAGCAATGCAAGACTAAACGAAAAACTACATTTTATCTACACGTGACTGTTGATTGTATATGGATTGATATTTAGTGCCGGCTCCGTGGTGTTGGGGGTAGTGTGCCTGACCCGGCGGCCCCGGATTCGTGGCTCCGTCAGGGATTTTAAAACTGACGTAAGGGTTGGAACGGGGTGCAGAGCCTCGTGAGGACAATTGAGTAGCTGTCTGACAGTGAGGCAGCGCCCCGATCACGAAAACCAAGATTAACGGCCGAAGGGACCCGGTGCGCTGATCACGCGTCTCCCCAATATCTGCAGGCCAAATAGCTGGGCAGCGGTCGCTTGGTCGGCCTAGGCCTTTCATGGGCTGTATAGTGCCAGGGGTTGACTTTTTTATTTAGTAGAAGTAGAAGGTCGACGATTCGCTTCATGCGAGGAGGTGAAACTCTTCGCGACAACGTGGTTGAACACGCAAGGACAGGATTTTTAACATGAGGGAATATTCAAACTCAGTCCACCAAGTGGCAAGTGCCTAAACCGATATGGAGACTATGTCGAAAATAAATCCTAAAGTATGTAATATCCATTGCCTGTATTGAAAAAAATCCACAGCCTGCTTCCAGTCTCCGACCGGGTCAGGAATTGAATGAATGAAGCCCCCATCTAGCGGCGAGGATATTAACTGTGCCGGCTGCCGAGGCCTGACGCACTCCTCTGGGGCAATGATTAAATGAATGACAGATGAAATGAAATGATAGTGGAGAGTGTTGCTGGAATTAAATTTTGACAGGGAAAACCGGAGTACCCGGAGAAAAACCTGTCTGCCTCCGTTTTGTCCAGCACAGATCTCACATGGGGTGACCGGGATTTGAACCACGGATCCAGCGGTGAGAGGCCGGCGTGCTGCCGCCTAAGCCACGGAGGCTTCATTGCCTGTATTGGTGGTATGAAATATCTAATTTACACGTTTCACTTCAGGCTTCGTAACTTTAGATTTTGATCACCTCTCGTACATTACATAGGGTATACTGAGCATACTGTTCTGTTGCTATAGGCTACCCCCTCCCTCACCCTCCCCCCCCAGGGGCTCACATCTAGTGGGACGTGTGTTGGCGACCACGGGACCCCAGCTGAGTCTGGCATTGCTTCCACTCACTTGTGCCGGGCTCCTCTCCGTCTTCTTTCCTGTCGACCTCTCTTGGTCAACTCTTGTTCTCTTCTGACTCCGAAGGTATTAGGGTATCCGAGGCCTAGGGAGTCTTTCACTTAATTAACCCTTGTCTCATCTTTCTTGATACCCTCATTCTTCGAGGGGTCAGCTTTCCTTTTTTAGCCTATTTTCAATTTTGAAAAAATAGGCTTATGAGATCACCTTTAGTCCGTGTGTGTGTGCGTGTGTGTGTGTGTGAGGAGTTTGTGTGTGTGTGTGTGTGTCCCTAATAACTTCTAAACGGCTGGAGCGATTTCAATGAAACTCAGTAAGCTCAAAGCACTATTCCGGTCGACCCCGACCGTGCCCTTCAAATTTTGTTACGTCTCACGAATCCAACATGGCGGCTGTGCGAAATATGTCACCAGCACTCAATATCTACGAAACTATTCCCGATATCACCCTGGATTTTTTACGGTGATAAAGGGAACTACTAGAAGTTCACCTATGTGACTTATTAAAAACTGGTAACTACAAAACCAACATGGCGGCCACGCGAATTTGCGCCTTTTAAATAGACGTTTCTCGCGATTTAACTAACCAAACGCAATGAAACTTGGTAGAGTATATGTTTATACACATTGTAATGCACCGACATCTAACTTGGTTCAATTGTTTACATAACCACAAGATGGCGGATGTGCGAAATATCTCAACGGCATTCTATATCTCTGAAACTATCAGCGGTATCACCCTGAAATTTTGTACGGAGATAAAGGGAACTACTGGAAGTTCATCTATAAGTTTAAAAAAACGGTTAACTACAACACGAATATGACGGCCAAGCGAATTTGCAAATTTTAAATATACCTTTCTCGTGATTTAATGTTCCAACCGCAATGAAATCTGGTACAGGAAATGTTTATACACATTGTAATACACTGGTATCTAATTTAGTTCAATTGTTTACATAACCTCAAAATGGCGGCTTTGCGAATTTTAAAATTATGTTCTTATTTCTTGTGTCGTAATCATTCGATCGATGTGAAAGTTTGAATAATGAACCTACGCAATAATTTTCCTTTAATGGTACATGACTCTATGGCCTATACATTTAACAATCCAACATGGCGACTATCCGAAATATTTATACGGCTCTGAATATCTACGAATCTATTACAGCAATCAAACTGAAATTTTGTATGTAGATAGAGGCAATTAACATAAGTAGGATGTATGAAAATAGGCTGTATAGTTCTTCACGGAACTACTTGTCTCTTCATGATATCTGCTGCCTTCTGCACAAGGCCCTCCAGGAGGTCGGGTGTTTGTAGCCCTACCACCTCTGGTGCACCCTGGATAGTGCTACACCCTCATGGGCTCATGGCTGGTGAGTTTGCGAGTTAGCGACCCCGAGAGATTCCTGAGCTGGGTCCGTTTTGTCCCCTTTTTCCTCTGACCTCGGGGCGGGCCCTCTCCTCTTTCCCTTTCCTATCTGCCTTTCATGGCTCTCCTTCCTTCCAAGTTCCTCAATCCGCCTTCTTCGAGGGTTGAGGGCATTTCTTTTCTTCCTGTCCTTTATTTGCCTTATCCTTTATTTGTTAACCATGTCATCTTCAAGTCTGTAAGTTTGTAGTTAGTATTAGTTATAGTTTTCATTCTCATCTCATCTTACACTATCACCCAAACCATCAGGGGCCGTTAAACTAGATGTTAGGCCCCTTAAAACAACAATTACCATCATCATTATCATCAGATATAGGCTATAGTTGAATACAGTATGTTTGGATTTGTCTATTGGCACTTCCTAGAACAAAATATGGCTTACCGTATTAATGTGTCTTATACTGTAATAGGCCAACGGTTTTGCCATGTTGAAACACCGTATTCCATGAGAACTCCGCAGTTAAGCAGCATTGGGCGTGGTCGGAACTTGGATGGTATGCCGGTTCTAGGTACTTCCCGCTGTTGGCCAACATAAGGAGGAGGGGAAAGGCCCTGGCCACCCTACCACACATAAACTCTGGCTGGGGAGAGCCTCTTCGGAGGCTCGGACCTGCCTTCAGGCAGAATACCAATTACATTACAAACTGTAATATGAAAGTCACTGAGAAGTGGATGGTGTAAATTAAGGGCATTCAGGGATCAACCAAAGTACTGTAACAGGTGCTAATCGAAGTTCTGTAGCAACGCTCAGTGGGGAGAACAATGGCACAGGTTATCAGACTGTTGATTATCGCAGCCATCAGCCCCAAGTACCTGTGTGTATGGACTTTGTCCTTTAACTTGTGTTGTTATGGTGTATGCAGCAGAATGTGTGTTGTGTATTTATAATGGACTATAGGAATTGGAAAAAGCCTAAAGTTTGAAAACTACCTGTAAAGTGGGGAACCAGAGGTTTGGGTTCGATTCCTGGATCTACCGAGAAATTTAATTCTGGTCTGAGGGCTAGAATGGGTTACACTCAAACCTCGTGAGGCAAAACTGAGAAGAGGTGAGTTCAATTCCCACATCTACCATCCTGGAAGTGGTTTTCCATGGTTTCCCAATTCTTCTCCAGGTAAATGTCTGGAAGGTTCCTAACTCAAGGACAAAATGACTGTCTCCTTTCCAATCCTCAACTGAATTACAAATACACACACTAATTCAGCCATCAGGTGAAAATCTTACACTCACCCAATTAGGCTTGCACGGAGCTAAATGATACCATGATATTCAAACCATTCAAATTCAAACAACAACAACAACAACTCAAGTAGGAAAATTACGGTAAACCTTCAGGGATACTTTCTGGGCAGACATGACTTTCCAATACATCAAGCCGCTGTCAAGGCAGATGACAACTGCACACCGCTGTATCTTATTCAAGTAAGGGATATACAGTTATCCACCGATGAGGAATGTACAGCCATCAAGCTTGAACAGTGGACGCAGAAAGCTCTGCATGGTCGTCTTCCGTATGATCACAATAAGAAACATGTCGACATTGATGCGTAGAACAGATTGTTGACTCATGTGTATCCATTCACTGTGACCGAAGGATTCATAGTTGCAATCCAGGATAAAGTTGTGACTACAAAAAACTATCTTAAATAGGCTATATAGTTAAGGAAAATATACCGGATGATAAAATCCGAAGATGCCAACTAGAACCGGAAAAATCCAACATATCACAGGAGGCTGCCAAGCAATCTCCTGTACTGATTACATGAAAAGGCACAACCAAGTGGCCAAAATAATGCACCTACACCTTGCTCAAAAGCACTTATGATCTGAAAATACTTTGTCTTACTCTCAGTTATATTACTGACCCCGTTTTGTAAAATCCTGCTCTCAAGTTGTCATGGGACCAATGAGGTATTACTGATAAAACCATACCAGCAAACCGGCCAGATATCGTTCTTTTGGACAAAGTGCGGAAGAGAACCTTTCTCGTTGATATCGCAGTGCCTACCTGCTGTGAGAAGATCACCAAGAAGCTGCCCTTCGCTGAGGATATACGGCAAATGTGGAGGCAGGAAAGTGTAGTGGTTCTGTCCATAGTCCATAGTCATCTCTACAACCGGCATTATCCCTAAATCATTGGCTCGCAATAGAGACATATAGCGACGCTCTATCAAAGTTCCAACGTTCACCACTAGGTAGCAAAAGTTGGAACTACTTGAAATTGAACGGAACTTGTAGCTCTTCCCATGGGTGTCCGCATTGAAGCAGCTACAAACTCTGGCGAGCCGAACATGTAATCAGACACTCCCGGCACTAAAAGCCATACACTAAATAAATAATGACGTAATATGTATGTAACAGGTACTACACATCATCTTGCAGAAGGCCGTCATCTTGAAGACCTGTTCCATAGTTCGCTTGTTTCTTAATGTGCCACCCTGAAAAAAGTAGTCTTACCGTCCTGCAAACAAGCCAACGATATGTTGATCTGTCCCACTTATGTGGTGAAATGAATGCCTTAACAATAATAATGTTATGAGTTTAACGTATCTTCTAACTACTGAGGCTATTAGAGACGCCGGGATGTCGGACATTTGCCCCAAAGGGGATCTTAAACGTGCCAGTTCATCTACTGACACGGCTCCCTTACATTTATTATTAAAGAAATGAGCAGAAGTTGTGCGATAAGCATACAAATACATTTACACTACATTCACTTTGTTCAGTCTTATGGTTCTAAGCAGGTCTCGATTACTGACTTTGATAGTTTTTTGCATGTTGTAATGTGGCATCGATCACATGGGCGTTCACAAAGATCACATAACTTACACATGTTTCGTCGGCTCGTGATGATTCTTCACTTTGCACAGTCTGTGGTGGTATCCGTGCGTTGCCAAAGAGTTCACGAAATGGCGCAGGTCTTGGTTGGTTTCCATCAATGATCTATTCACCATGGCGTCCGTTGCATAGAAGTCAGGCCATATCTCTTTTGACTTTAGTCTTCTTATTTCCACTTTTTTTCCCAGTTCATAGTAACAGGTAGATTATATTTGGTCCTGAGATCTTCCATCAGAAATGTTTCTGTAGCTATGACATAGACGAGTCGTGAGCGGGTGTATTTGGATATTGCTAGGGTGGACATCAGGAACCGAGCTTTGACGGCTTCCATGGCTGATAGTCTTTCATTCCTAGATTTTCCCAGGTTATTTCTATTCCGTACGTTAGGATGGGTATGATCTTCGCTTCGAATAGTTTCATGGCAGTTTGTTGGGATAGCCTAGGTATTGATGGTGTGTCAAATATTGCCTTCGTGGCTGCTGATGTTCTTGATTTAGTGTGCATCTTTTGCTTACATTTAAACACCCTCAAATGCCAACTGACTACGCTGGAATTCGATCCCACTCTCTTGAGCTAAGCAGGTGAGAACGTTATCGCTAAGCCACACAGCCAGTCAGGGCCTTTGAACTGGAGTCCCAATACATTTCTCGAGATTACATAAGCTGGAAAAAAACTCAGAAACACACTTTTAATGCCTGAATTGTGAACATTATTTGAAGTATATTGGCAGTCTAGATATTAATTGAAATCTCAAAAATTTTAGAGGCTTCAACTCCCGAATATGTTTAATATTTGCATGAATGAGCTAATATAAATTTGTAATTGGACACATTGTTTGCATGAATACACTCGACAGTGTAGTCGGGTCTGTTTGTTTTGAAAATATGTCATTACAAAAATAGACTTTTCCATTTAATTCACCCACAAAGAGACACGATATGTATTGTAGTCTCTGGAGCGACATTCCGAGCCTGTTATGTGTTTTCCCTGAAAACAAGTAAACAAGTTACTAAATATCCTTTGTTTCTGCCGGACACAGCCTATGGAACGTGCATAGAAAACAATCTAGCCTATAGAGGAATTGATTGTCGCTGGAATAATTCCATCATGTAGTGTGTGCGTATCTGAGAGATTTATTGAATGCAAATACATTGATTGACAGCACAGTGAAATAGGGCTATGTGGATTCTCTTCGCAAAGAAGACCCAGCCTCTCCGACAGTGGTGATGATGATAATAATAACAATAATAATAATAATAATAATAATAATAAACGGAGAACAAAGAAAGGCATGATGCAGTTGCTAAGATCTTGCATCAGGAGTTGGCTGATAAGTTTCAGCTTCTGAAAGGAAAGAAAGTTCCGTACCACCAATATCAGCCAGAGTGTGTTCTTGAAAACAATGAATACTGATATTTAGTCTCTGAAGATTTGCAAAGCTAAACTGGAGTTTAAAGCATACAGCTCTGAAGGTAATATACATAGGTGGAATCTTACCTCTCATTTTGTATGGAGCACCGGTATGGAGAAAGGTTATATAGAAAACTTGCTATAGAGTAAAATTGATAAGAGGCCAAAGGCTGATAAATATCAGAATAGCTAAAGCTTATCGCACTGTATCTAATGAAGCTCTCTGTGTGATAACAGGATTAATTCCAATTAATATTCAAATTGAGGAGACGGTAGCATACTACGATCTTATTAAACTTAATAGTAAAGAAGATCGCTCAATTGACACGGACATGGAAGTAAATCAATGGTCTCACCCTGCTGACATTGTTAAAATTATTGACGAAAATTATGAACAGATGCATACTTTCAATGATTACACTGATGGAAGTAAAAGTGAGGATGGAGTAGGATCTGGAATTGCCATATACAAAGGAAACGAGTTCATTCAACAGCTGCAATATAAACTAGACAAACGATGTTCTAATAATCAAGCAGAACAGCTAGCTATCGTCAAGGCATTGCAACATCTAGAATCCATGGACACGGAGAAGAGAACCGCACTCATTTTCACAGACAGCCAAATTACAATAGATGCACTTAAAAACTACAAAAACCATACATTTCTCATAGAGGAAATTAGAAGGAAAGCAATTGACATGGAGAAACAGAATTGGCTGATTGTCTTCAGTTGGGTTAAGGCGCATAACGGAAATGAGGGAAATGAATTAGCGGACAGCTGGCTAAAGAAGCAGCACAAAGTGGTTTAAGTGAGTGCTATAATAGAATTCCAAAAAGTAATATGCTAAAAGAATTAAGTGTGTTTAGTTTGAGAAAGTGGCAGAATGAATGGGACAATACATCCAAGGGCGAAATTACAAAATCATTTTTCCCCAGTGTACAGGACAGACTAAAATTGAAAATGAACATAACGCCCAATTTTACAGTTATGACAACAGGACACGGCAATATTAAATCATACTTATACAGATTTGAAATTATAGATAGTCCAACATGTATGAGCAATATCAGTCACCAGACTGTAGATCACTTACTATATGAGTGTAAGTTATTAGGGAGAGAAAGAGATATATTAATAGCACATGTATTAAGATCAGGAAGCTGGCCTATAAAGAAAGATGAAATTGTTAGAAACTACCTTAAGGAATTCTTTACTTTTGCAAACTCTATCTCATTTGAAATACTAAATAGATAATTTTTATTTATATTTTCTGAACTGTTTATCATTTTAGTGACACAAATTTCATTTAACAGGCCATAGATATAAAATATTTATAATATAAATTGTATAGTTTTAATCTGAAATGATTAATAAGCAATAATTAAGCATGTAGTATTACTACATTGTAATGGGGCATGCTGTAAATAAAATAAAATTTAAAAAAAGCTGTATTGGGATCGAACTATTTTGACTGATCAATCGGTATCAAACAACAGGCCGGATCTGGTGGTTGTAAACAAGAAAACCAAGCAAACTTCATTGATTGATGTTGCGATTCCTAACAACAAGAATCTCCAGTCAAAACACACTGAAAAGATCAGCAAATACAGCGAGTTGGTCGACCCTATCAAAAGACAATGGCATGTAGAGCGAGTAAAGACCATACCTAATTGTCTCGAGTACGGGCGTGATCCCAAGTACCTTGCTCCAAGGCCTTGAAGAACTGGATCTGGATACTCGGCTGTACAAACTAATGCAGAAGGCAGTAGTTCTATCAAAAACCAGAATCGTATGGAAGTTCATGGGTAGCGAAATTCCAGCTTAGAAGTTGCTGTTTCCGTAGCTATACTTGGGTTCACTGAAGCCCATATAGTTACGTTGTAATATACCAGAAATGTGTTATAGGTTATGTATTAACCAATAATAATAATAATAATAATAATAATAATAATTACGGCAGTTTAGTGGGGGCAATTTTTTGAAAGACGATTAAAGAGGTTGAAGGTATCCATGGGATAGAGAAAAGTCACAGGAACGTTGTCAGATGGGATAAATGAATATACAATTATTATTATTATTATTATTATTATTATTATTATTATTATTATATTATTCCCGTTTACCAACGGGGTTGGGGGTGAAAAGCGTTGAAAGTCTTTGCGGTGGATGGCTTTTACGGCCCGATGCCCTTCCTGGCGCCAACCTCATGAAAGGACTTAATGAGAGATGGAATTAATTATGGTGGATGAAAGTGAGCAAGGATGTGGAAGGAAGCGGCCGTGGCCTGTCAGAAGGTACCGTACCAGCATTTGCCTGCAGTTGAAAATAGGGAAACCATGGAAAACCATTTCAAGGACGGCCGATGGTGGGTTCAAACCCACGTCTACGGATTCCGCAGATAGCTTGGCCCCATCGCCTAGCGCTGCGCTGGTGTTAGCGAGCGTAGCTACAGCTATGGCAAATATATAATAATAATAATAATAATAATAATAATATCGTATGGCCTCGGGTGCCGGGTGCAAGCTTTGTAATTTGACACCCAGAGGGTAGCTTGCGTGTCGAATTTCGTTGTTACTTGAATCACTATGAAAGTCAAGGAGGTTAGATATCTAAGCTACTGGAACACTATAACGCTTTCTAGTAGAGAAATGAGGAACTTTGTGTTGGCGGAAACTCCCGAGATTAATTTTGCCATTATGAACACGGCCTACTGAATTCAAATGGGTTCTTTGACATGCCAACATCGTAGGCCTATGACATGCGTGTCGTATTTATGCCGCCTTTCAAAAATCACTTACCACGGCCAGAAACGAACCTGCAATCTTGGGGTTAGTAGACCGACACGCTATCCACTCACCCACCGTGGCAAGCATAATAATAATAATAGAATAATAATATTAATCACGGCCTCTTCACCAGGGGCAATTTTACATAAACGATTAAAATGATTAAGGGTATCCAGGGAATCGAGACAAGTCATAGGAACATTGTCGGTGGCGTAGTTGGTAGCATGCTGAGCTTCTATGCCCAAGATCACGGGGTCAAACCCGACCGACGTCGTCGGATTTTTTTAAGAGCGTTAAAACTCCCTCAGTAAGTCTTCCTTCGGAGGGGAAGTAAAGATGGCGGGCCCATGTCATAGATTTATGGCATGTAAAAGAGCCTTCCACTTACTACAATAAATACCGACAGCAGTGGCTACGCTGGCTAAAGATCAGCGTTAGGTCATGGGGCCAAGCTCTCTGCTGACTCGGTAGACGCGTGGGTTCGAACCCCACCGTCAGCCGTCCTTGAAATGGTTTTCCGTGGTTTCACATTTTCAACACCAGGCAAATGCTGGGACGGTACCTTCTGAGAGGCCACGGCCGCTTCCTTCCACATCCTTGCCCAGTTTCATTGATCTTCATCCATTCCATCTCTCATCCCGACGCGCAGGTCGCCCACGGGTGTCGATTAGAAAGACCTGCACTCGGCCTCTCAGGAGGCAACACGACAAAAATAAATAAAATTACAATAAATTGTGTAAAGCTAAAATGTATAGGTTGGATTTGATAACGCTCTATTAGTTCCAATGTTCGTCGCAAAGTGCTGGTTGCGATAGCATCTAGTATCCAAGTTCGCACCTAGGTGTCGTGGACGGTAGCATTTGGTAGCAAAAGTAGGGACTACTTGAAGAAATTGATCGTCTGCAGTCCTTACCTGAATCATAGATAATACACACTAATACAGCCATCACAATTAACACCGGATTATCAGACAAACTCTACACAAACCCAAAGTACACAAGGCTACATGACCACATTGTCGCGGCCCCTAAGCTGAGGAACCAACCAACATTGTCGAACGGGAATAAATGAATAAACAAAAATAACAGTTTTAACTCAACAATTTTTCTGTGTTTATGCCGTGATTTGTGTGGGGTTTCCCCTAGGAACACCAAGCTGGCTCATCAGCTAGCCGCGAAAACTAATATACCATCTTTTTGGAAGCCTTCATAGGGGAGGTTACGTCTTCTTGAGCTGTAAGCTCTCTCAGTAAAGAGGCGCAGGCGCGCAGTTCGCTACTCCTGTGGGGGTCCGGGCACGGACACCAAAAGCCCACTGATGATCCAGTTTGGTGTTCTTAGGCAAAACCCCACACAATACATGGCATATACCTAGAGAAATTGCTGAGTTTAAATTCACCGGCCGTGAAAACCAACATATCAATAATAATAATAATAATAATATTAGTAATCATGGCATCTTAGCGGAGCATTTTTATATACACGATTAAAAAGGTTCAGGGTGTCCAGGGAACAGAGACAAGTCAAAGGAACGTTGTCTGACGGGAATGAATGAATAAACAAATATACAAATAAATAGTACTATTACTACTATTAATAATCATAATAATAATAATAATAACGAGTATTACCCTCGCGGCTTCGCCCGCGAATATTCTAGTTGTAAAGAGTACACTTAGCAAAATCTCAATCATGAATGCTATGACTGATTTATCCTTGGTATGAATAATCAGACTTTATCAATTCAGCTACTGGTGCAGTGGTTAGTGATTTGTCATTCCTTCATAGGTATATCACAGCGAAGTTAGTTTTCTGGGAATATCACAGACACTGTTAATTTAAGGGCCTTTAAATGTGGTTTTCGGAGACCCTTTATAGTCGGGTGAAAAAGACCTTTCGTGAAAATTGCGTGAAAAAATTCTAGAGTGCCCCTTGACCCTCTTAAGCGCATTATACTGTATGTATTGATGAATTTTACAGCTTAAATTTGTTCAGTGATAACCTTATAACCGTCTGGAAACTTTCACAGTAATGTAATAATTGGAATTGCATTGCGACTTACAGAAATATATGGACCTGTGAAATTCTGTTACCATGGTTACCGTGTTGCATTCTTTCATTATTTCATTGTAAATATACATGTTTTAAGGTATTTATTTAATTTGAGGCATTTAAAGAGTGAGTGCGTTTCGCTTACGCATTGGGTTATGCTGAACCTGTATGTACCCCATATGTGTAGGTTGGTGTTAATGGGACCTTATTTTCGGTACAAAACTGGAAAGGGATCATAGCAGAATAATATAGGGAGGGATAAAACAAATTGAACGAAAGACAGCCTGAACGTGATAGATATAATTAATCAATAATCTTTATCCAGACCAAAGTGTTTTGTCTAAACCAATTACTATGTAACTTAGCGCAGCCTGCTAATTTATACACCCCTGTTTTGTCACGCAGAGTGGGAGTCCTCACGCATTAATAATCTTTATCCAGATCAATCATTTTGCCAATTAATGCTTGTTCACACAATTGCAAGATGTATTTTGTATCCTACAAATTGGTAACAGTAACATAACCTCAATGTGCGCGCCTCGGTAACAGTTGAAGGGATCTCATGCGCCTGACAAACATGGCAGCCGCTGAATTAGCAAGAAATAAATAAAACAAATTTACGTATAGCACATATTTCCGATGCAGTAGGCCTATTGATCAGGGTTAGTAATTTGAATTGGCAATGTTGCACAGAATATGAAACAAGATATGAAAATTTAAATCGTAGACTTTCGCCGTTGGTGTCTAGTTTAATGAAGGTTTTCAGTAGGAGCCGCGTCGTCTATTGGTGATTGTTTTCCGACGTCTTGACTGTCATTGCAGCAGCCTTAATCATGGGCACGAGTTCGTGAAAACACGGCCAAATCTGAACGTAGGAGTTTACAAAGTGCCTTGTTCCTGTGGACAGATATACATAGGGCAAAGAGAAAGACGCGTTTCCTTAGAATATCACAGCACATTCGAGACACAAAACAGATAAACTACAGATCTGCAATACCTGAACATGCTGACGTCACGAGACACGTGATAGAATTCGATAAGGCCGAAACTGCAGCTTAAGTTCCTAGATATCAAAGCAGGATAATTAGAGAGGCAATAAAGATCTTGACGCATACCAATAATATCGCGGAGATAGATTCAGGTTTAGCAACACGTGGAAAGTTCTCTTAGCGCGTGACTAGCTGGGTCTCGGGCCAATCAGGTAGCAGCATGACGTCAATGGCGATCAACCAAGCACGTCCAACTGACAACATACGGTCAGTTTGAGTACACACTACCCTACCAGGGAATTGTAACCGCTAGAAGGAAAGCGCAGCTGTAGTGTATACATCACGCCATCTCACCTCGTTATGGCTGAAGCGAGTGGCTTGCGGGGCAAGGGAGGACTCATACACAGTCATAGGCTACAATGAGAACACACCGCACAGCGCACGGCCCAGCATGAATCAGGCTCACAAATAACGTCCATCGCAGGCGTGTGGCTAGGCGGAGCGCATCAGTTCCGATTTCCGACACCGGTAACAATTCGCTGGTCGGGCAGTACAAGGACTGGTAGCCATGGCTGCTGCAATGACAGTCTAAACGTCGGGAAACAATCACCGACACATGACGCGGCTCCATCCTGAAAGCCTAGGTATTAAAAAGGTATGCAAATCGTATTTTATCCAATTGGAACTGTAAAAACCACGCTCTGCTCTCCTCCAGAATTTATGGTTATTCTTTTTCATTTTGTATCACATTTCCAAAAATTGGATTTATATTGTGTTGCCCAACTGTAAAGTTACAATATCAATTGTTAACAATGCAACACTCAAAAAATATATTCAAAGCCTAGTATTTTTCATGCATGGTATAATATCGATTTGGTTATGTGCCCTAATAACCTAAGTTGGGTGTTAAAATTTGTCAAGTTTGCTTAATTTTAAGTATTCAGATTAATGTGCACTTGATGAGTTGACATAAATACCTAAATATTTCCGTGCAATCTACTTGACAGTTCATACACATGTCCCTCGATTTGTCAAACAAACATGAGAGAATTCTCATCAAGAAGTACAGACACGTGCCGTTCATAAGCGGTACCTGTATCCAAAGCTTAATCACAGGTGAAACGTTGGGAATACTAATGCTTCCTCGGCGAAATGTTGTGTCTAACGTAACTTACTTAATGGGGAATTGCACAGCGAATCTTGAAGTAATGCAGCTAATACATCCAATCTAGGAAACTACGGGATATGGTTTTGGATCCACAAGGCGTTAATTTTTTTCAGTGCATTTACTTTAAGAAAGCCCGTACAGTTTTTGATATCTATTTTGTATACGAGAACTATGATATACCGGTACCGTACGTTATTCTTGAATTAAAATAGAAGTTTTAGAAGCTCAAAATTCGTGGGACGTGGAGAGGTGAGCATGGAGCCTCGATTCAATCTACTACTTACTATCAATTATAAAAGTACCAATAAGCCTTTAACAAATGTATTACACACAAGCGGACCGGTGCGAGAACTCTCGTATAATGGGTTGTGTGCGCCCCTTGTGTACAGACTTCCCGCCCGGTCTAGTTCTATGCGGGCTTTACGCGACAGTTCTGCCAGGGGCTATCGTATTATTTATTTGTTTAAAAGAAATTTATAAACAAATAAAAACATTTCTGTTGACTTTTCAAGAAATGCAAGGTTTTTCCTGTACCATTGAGACGATTAAGAAGATTTTGGTACATACCACACCTTCTAACTCCCTCTGGTTTAAGAGCTTGAGTTTTGTGAAGCATACACCTTAGCGTATTATATATATATATATATATATATATATATATTATTTAATAAAATTACACATTATTTAATAATAGTATATTATGCAACGAGCCTATAATGGCTAGCCGTGTTGAAACACCGGATCCCATGAGAACTCCGCAGTTAAGCAACATTGGGTGCAGTCAGAACTTGGATGCTATGCCGGTTCTAGGCACTGCGCGCTGTTGGCCAACATAAGGAGGAGCGGAAAGGTCCTGGCCACCCTACCCCACGTAAACTCCGGCTGGGGGTAGCCTCTTCGGAGGCTCGGACCTACCTTCGGGCAGAATACCAATTAAATTTAAAATAGGCGAGTTGCATACGACTGTTTATGTTCGAAGATAATTATTACTTTATTATATGTTTTAACATAAATATTCATAAATATCTGTTCAGTCACGAGAATTTTGTGATCGGGTGCTGCGCTGGGTAGTATATCTCTGTTTTACAAACTCTCTGGCCGACCGACGCATGCGCTCTGTGGGCTTCAATGCCATATGTTCAGATTGTGCACCAGTATTCCCTAAACCAGTCACCGAAGTCGTTTGAAAATCACGCGCTGTGTAGAAATTGGGTTTGGGGATATTAAGGTACAGTGATATTTCTTGTCTCATGTTCACCAGTTTATTTACGCGAACATATGGATGGTGCACTTTCGGTAATTTATATAGACATGTTGGATTTTGGGGGCATGCGCGAAGGTATCCTTATCAAATTGGTCACACAACTGTTTCCTGAGCTGTGATTGGGGGGAGAAACTGTTTAATAATGAAAAATAGTGTTATAATGAGCCTCATTATGATACAGTTTTCAGACACATAATAGTCAGGGTGGAATATAAAATTGATTTAATATACAGTATATTAATTAATGCAATGTACTAGTTTTGGTCATAATATGACCTTCTTCAGCAATGTATTTCTTTTTCTTCATAAAAGAAACTAATGAAATTGTGAGCAACGCTTTGTAGTGATATTTTACTTGGGAATTCTATGAATGAATTTATTAAAAAGTAGTTAGAAAGAATATCTGTAACAAAATAATGTGGGCTTTAATTTGATGATAATATAAATATAATTTTGTGAAAATGGCAAAATATAGTTTGTATCTGTTTTATTCCTACAAGTCTAAAAATTTCTACCTTAAAAATATCTTGAGATGGTCAATGGTCTATGAGATGAATAAGAGCTCTTTGTGGAGGATAGATTGGAATATTTACTGTATTTATCTTCTTGCTTCAATGGAAATTTTGAAGTTATATGGGAATGTCGAAAGTCCTTGACAAAGAAACAATTCAGTAAAGAACATATAGCCTACTTTCCCCGAAATGTATGGGTATTGTTATAACTCTTTTTCCTTTTCAAGGAGTTTAATTGAATGTTGGTTGTAGTAGCTTGTTGAAATACAACGTGTTATACGGATATTAAACATGAATATGAGGTGCCCTTTGCTAGTGCTACCTCTGTACAAAATTTCATTCAATTCGGTTTCACCGTGTTTGCATTGATATGGTGAATCTATTTGCACACATACATGGCTGCTATCTGCAAACTATTGGGCTGATGACCTTGTATTTCAGACAAAAGATGCTTTCCACAAAAAGGTACATTGTTGAAAAATTTCGTAGAGATCAGATTATTAGGTTGGTCGTAATTTGATTTAAGGATTTTACATTTGGGTGGCCGCCATTACGTGTCCGTCAAGATGGCGACTATATAAAACATAACACTGAGTTGCCTTTTGCAAGTGCTACCTCTGTACCAAATTTCGTCAATTCGGTTTCACCGTGTCTGAATTGATCGGGGGAATCGATTTGCACACAATAATGGTCGCTATCTGTAAACTATTGGGCTGATGACCTTGTCGTTTAGTCATAAGATGCTTACCACATAAAGGTATGCTGTTGCAAGATTTAGAAGAGATCAGATGATTAGGGTGGTCGTAATTTGATTTAGGCTTTTAACATTTGGGTGGCCGCCATTACGTTTCCGTCAAGATGGCGGCGATATAAAACATGACAATAAGGTGCTCCTTGCTATTGCTACCCCTGTACAAAATTTCGTTCAATTCAGTTTCACCATGTTTGAATAGAGAGGGGGAATCGATTAGCACACAAACCTGGCCGCCATCCGCAAATAATTGGGCTGATGACCTTGTGGATTGGTCAACAGATTCTTCGTATGCAAAGGTATAATGTTGAAAAAATTGGTAGAGATCAGATGATTCGTTTGGTCGTAATTTGATTTAAGCTTTCAACATTTGGGTGGTCGCCATTACGTCTTCGTCAAGATGGCGGCAATATAAAACAAGACACTTAGGTGGTCTTTGGTAGTGCTACCTCTGTTCCAAATTTCGTTCAATTCGGTTTCACCGTGTTTGAAAAGATAGGGGGAATCCATTTGCACACAAACATGGCCGCCATCCTCAAATGATTGGGCTGATGACTTTGTAGATTGGTCAAAAGATTTTTTGTATGTAAAGGTATAATGTTGAAAAAATTGGTCGAGATCAGATGATTCGTTTGGTCGTAATTTGATTTAAGCTTTCAACATTTGGGTGGTCGCCATTACGTTTTCGTCAAGATGGCGGCGATATAAAACATGACACTGATGTGGCCTTTGGTAGTGCTACCACTGTACCAAATTTCGTTCAATTCGGTTTCACCGTGTTTGAATAGATAGGGGGAATCGTTTTGCACACAAACATGGCCGCCATCCGCAAATTATTGGGCTGATGACCTCGTAGATTGGTCAAAAGATTGTTCATATGCAAAGGTATAATGTTGCAATAATTGGTCGAGATCAGATGATTCGTTTGGTCGCAATTTGATTTAAGCTTTTAATATTTGGGTGGCCGCCATTACGTTTACGTCAAGATGGCGGTGATATAAAACGAGACACTGAGGTGCCCTTTACTAGTGCTACCTTTGTACCAATTTTCGTTCAATTCGGATTCACCGTGTTCGAATTGATAGGGGGGGGGCAGACATTCAGAGTACACACACTCACACACACACACACACAGACAAAAACACACACAGACATACACACATTTTTTTTTTGCCCTGTGTTGATCTCATATGTCTACTTTGATTTTTTGCAAAGATCGAAAATAGGCTAAACAAGTAGTTCCGTGAAGAACTATAAAGCCTTTTTTCATATATCCTACTAATGTTATTTGCCCTATCAACATACTAAATTTCAGTTTGATTGCTGTAATAGATTCGTAGATATTGAGAATCGTCTAAATATTTCGGGTGGTCGACATGTTGGACTTATATATGTAGGGCTTAGTGTTATGCAATGTTACATGAAGATTATAGTGTACGTGTAGTATTCAAATTTCAATCGCATGATGAGTACACAAGAAGTAAAAACGAGGTTTTAAAATTTTGCACAAATGCCATCTTGTCGTTATGGAAACAATTGAAAAACATTAGATGCCAGTGGATTAATATTTGTATAAGGATTTACTGTACCAAGTGTCACTGCACTGCACTGCATTGCGAGAAACGACCATGTGAATATTTATACTTCGCTCCGCCGCCATGTAGGATTTGTGATCACCAGGTTATTGAAAGTCCTATAGGTGAACTTATGTCCATAGCCCCTATGAACATTACAAAATTCAGTTTGCTTGCTGTAATAGATTCCTAGATATTGAGAACCGTCTAAATAATTCGGATGGTCGCCATGTTCGATTGTTATATGTACAGGCCTTAGAGTCATGTACCTTCAAAGGATTTTTTTTGTGTAGGTTCATTATTCAAACTTTCATTTCGATCGCATGATTACGACACAAGAAACAAAATTTAATTTAAAAATTCGCACAACCGCCATCTTGAGTTTATGTAAATAATTGAACTAAATTAAATACGAGTGCATTACAATGTATATAAACATTTGCTGTACCAAGTTTCATTGCGCTTGGATCATTAAATCGCGAGAAAAGTCTATTTAAAACTTTCAAATTCGCTTAGCCACCATGTTTGTTTTGTAGATAACCGATTTTTGAAAGTCTCATAGATGAATTTCCAGTAGTGCCCTTTATCTCCATGCAAAATTTCAGGGTGATACCGGTAATAGTTTCAGAGGTATAGAATGCCGGTGAAATATTTCGCACAGACGCCATATTGAGGTTATGTAAACAATTGAACGAAGTTAGATGTCGGTGCATTACAATGTGTATAAACATATACTGTACCAAGTTTCATTGCGTTTGGTTGGTTAACTCGCGAGAAACGTCTATTTAAATGTCGCAAATTCGCTTGGCCGCCAAGTTGGTTTTGTAGTAACCAGGTTTTCAAAGGTCACATAAGTGAACTTCTAATAGTTCCCTCCGTTACAATACCAAATTCCAGGGTGATATCGGTAATAGTTTTGGAGATATAGAATGCTGGTGAAATATTTCGCACAGCCGCCATGCTGAATTGGTGCGACGTAACAAAATTTGAAGGGCACGGTCGGGTCGCCAGGAATAGTGCTATGAACTTACCGAGTTTCATTGAAATCGCTCCAGTCGTTTAAATTTTATTAGGGGGGGGGGGGGGGACCCACACACACAATTCTCTCTCTCTCTCTCACACACACACACACACACACACACACACACACACACACACGCGCGCACTCACACACGGACAAAAGGTGATTTCATAAGCCTATTTTTTCAAAATTGAAAAGAGGCTAAAAATGGTGTGTCGTAATGTATGGTAATGAAGTCAGATTTTGTCATAAATGTTACTGTATGTGTTGGTTTTCAATTGTAGTTCTCCTAACATTTACGTATCACTTCAAAATTTCATTCGGAGCAAGAAGATAAATACAGTAACCTACTGTACATACTGTATTCCAACCAATGCTCCACTCCAGTAAGATTTTTAGCCTATTTTCAATTTTGAAAAAATAGGCTTATAAGATCACCTTTTGTCCGTGTGTGTGTGTGAGGTGTGTGTGTGTGTCCCCCTAATAAAATCTAAACGGTTGGAGCGATTTCAATGAAACTCGGTAAGTTCATAGCACTTTTCCGGGGGACCTCGACCGTGCCCTTCAAATTTTGTTACGTCTCACCAATCCAACATGGCGGCTGTGCGAAGTATTTGACCAGCATTCAATATCTCCGAAACTATTCCTGATATCACCCTGGAATTTTTTACGGTGATAAAGAGAACTACTAGAAGTACACCTATGTAACTTTTGAAAAACTGATAACTACAAAACCAACATGGCGGCCAAGCGAATTTGAAAATTTTAAATAGACCTTTCTCGCGAATGAATGCTCCAAACACAATGAAATATTGTACAGGAAATGTTTATACACATTTTAATGCACTGCTATCTAATTTAGTTCAATTGTTTACATAACCTCAAGATGGCGGCTGTGCGAATTTTAAAATTTTTTTTTTTTATTTCTTGTGTCGTAATCATGCGATCGAATTGAAAGTTTGAATAATGAACCTACGCAATAATTTTCCTTTAATGGTACATGACTCTATGGCCTATACATTTAACAATCCAACATGGTGACCATCCGAAATATTTAGAGGGCTCTGAATATCTACGAATCTATTATAGCAATCTAACTGATTTTTTTAATGTTCATAGGGGCTATGAACTTAAGCTCACCTATAGGACTTTAAATAACCTGATGATCACAAATCCAACATGGCGGTGACGCGAAGTATAAATATTCACATGGAAGTTCCTCGCAATTTAACCATCCGAGTGCAGTGATTCTTGGTACAGTAAATCCTTATAAGAATCTTAATCCACTGGCATCTAATTTATTTCAATTGTTTCCATAACCACAAGATGGCAGCTGTGCGAAATTTTAAAATCTCTTTGTTACTTCTTGTGTCCTAATCATGCGATTGAAATTTGAATGCTACACGTACACAATAATCTTCATGTAACATTACATAACTCTAGGACCTACATATATTAAATCCAACATGACGACCATCCGAAATATATAGTCGGTTCACAATATCAACGAATCTCTTACAGCAATCAAACTGAAATTTTGTATGTTGAAAGTGGCAGTTAACATAAGTAGGATATATGAAAATAGGCTATATAGTTCTTCAAGGAACTACTTGTTTAGCCTGCTTTTCACATTTTGCAAAAATGAGAAAAAAGTAGTCTTATGAGATCGGGCAAATGTGTGTGTGTGTGTGTCTGTCTGTCTGTCCTTCTGTCTGTCTGTCTGTCTGTCTGTCTGTCCTTCTGTCTGTCTGTCTGTCTGTCTGTCTGGCTGACTGGTTGGCCGTGTGTGTGTACCCCCCCCCCCTATCAACTCCTATACGGCTGGAGCAATCAAAACAAAATTTGGTAGGAGTAAGGATCTATACTTGAATATCTCACGGCCATATTTGAAAAAGATGTCAGTGCAACCAACTGCTGAAAAAACGCAATTGAAATTTGACCTCCATGTTGGATATCTCGGATGGTATGAAAGGGAGCCATTTCAAAATTGGCACACATATGGATAATAAAATTGCAGTTTAATTTCCAGGAGGCCATACATGGCAGTGTTGCCAAAATTATTATAAGCCTGCTGATGGGTACACTTTTCAAATGCATATAACTTCTACACAATCAATTGGAATTCAACCAAATTTCGTATGTGCTATGTGTACATAAACAGATATGACGGAGCGAATTCTCAATAGCCACCAGGGCTACCAACTGTTAATAAATGCTTTCAATTCTTTTTATCCAAATACCCATATATCAGAAAGTATGCAAGCCGACAGCCTTAAAGTATGCACACGTATAGTACCTGACATTCTATATTAATTTGGAGTAACTTATATACGTCAGTGCTACCAACATGATGCTAAGCCTGCTGAGAAGTCCAACTTTAAATACATGTAACTTCTATACTATCTTTTGGATTTCAACCAAATTTCGTGTGAGCTATGTGTGCTATAACAGATACGACTATGCCGATTCTTAAGAGTAACCAGGACTGCCAAATGTTAATAAATGCTGTCTCTATTTTTGTTACCCTAATATCAATATATCAGAAAGTATGCAAGCCAATAGCTCTAAACTTTGCACACGTATAGTACCTGGCATTCTAGATTAAATTGGAGTAACTAATATAGGCCTACGCCAGAGCTGCCTACATGATTCTAAGCCTGCTAATAGGTCCAATTTTAAAATGCATATAACTTCCATACTAACTAATGGATTTCATTCAAAATTGACACAACAATAGATCATATTATTTCAGATTATTTCTGACCAATACATGTATGTCATTGTTGCCAACATGATTTTACGCGCGCTGTTAGATCCAACGTTTTTCTGCATGTAACGTCCATGCTATCCATGGAACTTCAACCAAATTTTGTATTTTGTACCTTAATTGATGGAACTAAGTATATATTCAGTCACCAGGGCTTCCAACTGTAGTTCTCTATTAGGCTACATTATGCCAGGTATACAGTATTTCGAACTAATTAGAAATTTCGATATTACCAACTTAATTTCGTCATTATTCTAGATAGATCCATATAGATTAATCATTGGCATGAATCTTAAATTTTAAGAAAAGTAGGCTCTTTAGTTCGTTACGGAACTTCTTGTTAGCCAACTTTTCACATTTTGCTAAAATGAGGAAAAAGTAGACTTATGAGATCGGGCGAATGTGTGTCTGTCTGTCCTTCTGTCTGTCTGGCTGGCTGTGTGCGTGTCCCCCTATCAACTCCTAAACGGATGCAGCAATCGAATCAAAATTTGGTAGGCGTAAAGATCTATACCTGAATATCTCACGTTCATATTTGAAAATAATGTCAGTGCTACCAACTGCTGAAAAATCGCAATTGAAATTTGAGCTCCATGTTGGATATCTTGGAAGGTATGAATGGGAGCTATTTCAAAATTGGCACACATATAGATAATAATATTGCAATTTAATTTCCACGAGGCCATACATGGCAGTGTTGCCAAAATGATTATAAGCCTGCTGATAAGTTCAAATTTTAAATGCATATAACTTCTACACTATCAATTGGATTTCAACCAAATTTCGTATGTGCTATGTGTACATAAACAGATATGACCGAGCGTATTCATAAGAGCCACCAGGGCTGCCAACTGTTAATAAAAGCACTCTTTTCTTTTCAAATACCTGTATATCAGAAAGTATGCAAGCCGTCAGCTTTAAACTAAGCACACGTATAGTACCTGTCATTCTATATTAATTTTGAGTAACTTATATACGCCAGTGCTACCAACATGATTCTAAGCCTGCTGAGAGGTCCAAACTTAAATACATGTGACTTCTATACTATCTTTTGAATTTCAACCAAATTTCGAGTGTGCTATGTGTACCATAACAGATATGACTATGCCGATTCTTAAGAGTAACCAGGGCTGCCAACTGTTAATAAATACTCTCTCTATTTTTGTTACCCTAATATCAGTATATCAGAAAGTATGCGAGGCAATAGCTCTAAACTTTGCACACGTATAGTACCTGGCATTCTAGATTAATTCGGAATAACTAATATAGGCCTACGCCAGTGCTGCCAACATGATTCTAAGCCTGCTGATAGGTCCAATTTTAAAATACATGTAACTTCAATACTAATGGATTTCATTCAAAATTGACACAACAATAGATCATATTATTTCACATTATTTCTGACCAATACATGTATGTCATTGTTGCCAACATGATTTTACGCGCGCTGTTAAATCCTATGTTTAACTGCATGTAACGTCCATGCTATCCATTGGACTTCAACAAAATTTTGTATTCTGTACCTTAAGAGATGGAACTAATAATACAGTCACCAGGGCTGCCAACTGTAGTTCTCTATTAGGATACATTATGTCAGTTATACAGTATTTCGAACTAATTAGAAATTTCTATATTAACAACTTAATTTCGTCATTAATCTAGATAGATCCATATAGATTAATCATTGGCATGAAACTTAAATTTTAAGAAAAGTAGGCTCTTTAGTTCGTCACGGAACTTCTTGTTATTCATCTCATAGAAAGTACAATTCACACCCTTTTGACCATCTCATGATATAGTTAAAGAAACAAAATTTAAACTAATTTATAGGAATAGACAAATACCAACAATTTAGATGGGGTATATGTCATTTTCCATAAAATTATTAGCCTACTTTCGATTTTTGCAAAAAATGAATGTAGACTTATGAGATCAACACAGGGAGAAAAAAAGTGTGTCTGTCTGTGTGTGTGTGTGTGTGTGTGTGAGTCTGTGTGTGTGTGTGAGTGTGTGTACTCTGAATGTCTGCCCCCCCCCCCCCTATCAATTCGAACACGGTGAATGCGAATTGAACGAAATGTAGTACAAAGGCAGCACTAGCAAAGGACACCTTAGTGTCATCATTTATATCGCCGCCATCTTGACAGTAACGTAATGGCGGCCACTCAAATGTTCAAAGCTTAAATCAAATTACGACAAATATAACCATCCGATCATTACCAAATTTTGCAACAACATACCTTTATGAAGGGAGCATCCTATGACCAATCTAAAAGGTCATTAGCCTCATAGTTTGGGGATGGCGGCCATCTTTGTGTGAAAATCGATTCCCCCTATTAATTAGAACACGGTGAAACCGAATGGAACGAAATTTGGTACAGAGGTAGAAATAGCAAAGGGCACCTCAGTGGCATGCTTTATATCGCCGCCATCTTGACGGAAACGAAATGGTGGCCACACAAATGTTCAAAGCTTAAATCAAATTACGACTAACCTAATCATACGATCTCTACCAAATTTTGCAACAACATACCTTTATGGAGGAAGCATCCTTTGACCAAATTAATAGGTCATTAGCCTAATAGTTTGCGGATGGCGGCCATCTTTGTGTCAAAATCGATTCCCCCAATTAATTCAAACACGGTGAAACCGAATGGAACGAAATTTGGTACAGAGGTATCACTAGCAAAGGACACCTCAGTGTCATGTTTTATATCGCCGCCATCTTGACTGAAACGTAATGGCGGCCACACAAATGTTCAAAGCTTAAATCAAATTACGACTAACATAACCATCCGATCTCTACCAAATTTTGCAACAACATACCTTTATGGAGGGAGCATCCTTTGACCAATCTAAAAGGTCATTAGCCTGATAGTTTGCGGATGGCGGTCATCTTTTTGTCAAAATCGATTCCCCCTATTAATTCGAACATGGTGAAACCGAATGGAACAAAATTTGGTACAAAGGTAGCACTGGCAAAGGGCACCTCAGTGTCATGTTTTATATCACCGCCATCTTGACGGAACGTAATCGCTGCCACGCAAATGTTAAAAGCTTAAATGTAATTACAACCAACCTAATAATCTAGTTTCTACCAAATTTTGCAACAACATGTCGTTATGTGGGAAGCATATTCTGACCAAACTGCAAGATCATCAGCCAAATAGTTTGCAGATGGTGGCCATGTATGTGTGCAAATCGATTCCCCCTATCAATTCAAACACGGTAAAACCGAATTGAAAGAAATTTGGTACAGAGGTAGCACTAGCAAAGGGCACCTCAGTGTCATGTTTATATCGCCACCATCTTGATGGAAACGTAATGACGGCCACCCAAATGTTAAAAACTTAAGTCAAATTACGACCATCCTACTAATTTGATCTCTACCAGATTTTGCAACAACATGCCTTTTTGTGGAAGGCATCTTATGACTGACTACAAGGTCATCAGCCCAATAGTTTGCAAATAGCGGCCATGTAAGTGTGCTAATCCATTCCCCATATCAATTCAAACACGGTGAAACATAATTGAATGAATTTTTTTTCAGAGGTAGCACAAGCAAAGGGCACCTCATATTCATTTTTAATATCCCTGTAGCACGTTGTATTTCAACAAGCTACTACAACCAACATTCAATTGTACTCCTTGAAAAGGATAAAGAGTTATAACAATACCCATGCATTTAGGAGAAAGTAGGCTATATGTTCTTTACTGAACATCTTGTTTTTATATGATCATCAAATTAAATTCCTCATTTGTTACAGATCTGGTATTAACTATGTTCTTATAAAAATGCTTCCTAAGTATCCCAGGTAAAATAGCATTACAAAGCTTTCCTCGCAATTACATTAGTTTCTTTTCTTTTAAAATATATCGCTGAAGAAGACCATATTATGGCCGAAACTAGTACATTGCATTAATCAACGTAGGCTATAGTCTATTAATTCAATGTTATTGACTAAGGTGTAATACATTTTTTAAAAAATACCTATTAGTGTTTCATTTAGAATAAATGTCAACAAGGAATCCTTTAAGTATGATTAAGTTCATATCACTACTATCAATAATGTAGACATACCTGGAACTGTAATTTACTGTGTAGGTGCACGGTTATTGGGACACACACTGAGCCCTCTTGTGTACCATAAAAAATAAATAAATCCTTTGATCATAAAATCTATACTAATGTATAAAAATGAGATGGTGTGTGTCTGTGTGTCTGTGTATTACTCAATCACGCAAGAACCACTGGTCTGATTTACATGAAATTTTACATGGATGTAGCTGATTTACCTGGTTAACATATAGGATACTTCTGATTACGATACTTTGCACTATTTAAAGATGGCGACAATTTTAGTGACGTCACTACATCCTTTCGTTTCAAAAGCTCATATTTCCATTTCAAATAAAAATAGAACGCTAAGAAATAGCAAACTATTCATGGCATATACGAGGTTTAAAATTTCATTTTCTATTCCAAGGGTTCTTATCAGTTTTTGTGTATCTCCAACGGTTAGCGAGTAAAACCTAAATTTGTGCTATAAAACACGGTCAACGCCGAGCGGTGTAGTTGAACAAAATGTTCCATCCTTAATCTCCCTCCGCGCAGCACCTCGCCTATCCCCCGTTTTAACTGTCACCTTCACATTTTAATTTATTTATGACCCGTAGCGAAGAACGGGTACTTCAGCTAGTAAATAAATACATCTATTACTGATTCCACATACTTGTACGTGCCTATATATTTTACTTTTCCTATCAAACTATTATAGGCCTAGTCAATTCTTCTCTTCATCCAACTTCGACGGTATTAGAAAATCAAGGGCCTAGTGTTAAAACAATTTCCTGTCAATTGATTGCCTTTTTCGCATCCTTTTCATCTTTCATCCTTTCATCCGAACTCTTGTCTTGTTGTTTTCACCCCTGCGTGTGAGAGGCTGAATACACACACAGTATATAATTCCTCTTTGCAAAATGTTCACGTAACAGTCCTCTTCATGGCGCACTTTGGGACATTACGCTAAGGATCATGTGTGTTGCTCACGTGCGAGGTAGTGTACAAGGCGTGTCTGATGCAACCCGGCGTCACACTGTTTCTGACTGACTTATTTCTCCACAGAAGCAAAGCAGAGAGGGGAGGAAGAAGGAACAGTGTTCAATTTTTGTTGTTGTTGTTGATCCATTTAGGGGCTTTGCGATACCATGGCCATTCTTCCCAGCTTTCTTTACATGTGCGTAGAATTTGTCTGATATCATGTGTTCTTGTGATGTCTGTAGTAATTAAGACTGATATCGAGAAGGAGGTGGTTGTGGCCCTGAGTTAGGAACAATTTGCCTGTATTAGAAGTGGGAAACCTCGGACAATTTTGTCTAGGATGACTGAGGTGGAATTGAACCTAGTTTTGCTTCACGAGATTGAATGTACGCCGTTCCAGTCCTCAGACAAGAATTTAGATTTTGTCAGAACCAGGAATCGAACATAAAACTTATGGGTGACACACTGAAATACTAGCCTCTGCACCACCAGATAGTCGAGAAGTGGGGTGGTAGGTAGAAGACCATTGCACCCGAGGAAGTTTCTTAAACATTTTAGTCACATATAGCGAGGCGCACACTCCGACAACGTTGCTACAAATTGTACTAGCGTGTCAGCTAGAGACTCCAGAAATACATGCACAAGAAACTTGCTTCCAATGCAAAGTAATTTAAAGGATATTGACAAACGAAATATCATCATCATATATATTATTTCAGTAGTATAGATCCATCCTGCGGCACTCACAAGCGACCGGTCGTGAAAATGGGCATTCAAATGAAAGAGAATAGACATTAGTAGTGACGAATTGCACTCTAATTCCATAAATATCAATAATTTCTTTAAAAAAATGACTTAAAAAAATTGTACGAAGTGTGCGATTTGCAATCACCGTTGATGTAGGAAAATACGCTCCATAATTGCTGCACATGGGCCGCTGTGACGCCTGTTTCATGTCATATTAACATTCTGAGGTCTTTTCTTAATCCTGAAATGTAAATAGTGTTCTATAATCATTTGGTTGAAATAGAAACATAACAACCTTTCTCCTTAAGTGTCTCATTATAAACCTATTGGGGAAAGTGTGGTTTATGAACATGCACGGGTCCGCTAGTTTATATTATTTCAGTAGTATAGATCCCTCCTGCGGCGCTCACAAGCGACCGATCGTGACCAATAAGCATTCAAATGAAGAAGAATAGACATTAGCAGTGATGAATTGCACTCTTTTTTCATAAATATCTGTAATTTCTATAAAAATGACTTTTAAAAAATGTAAGTGTGCGATTTGCAGATATTGTTGCTGTAGGAAAATTCGCTCCGTAATTGCTGTCCACTTCACATTTTGGCTTCTTTGACGCCTGTTTTATGTCATTTTAACATTCTGAAGTCTTTCCTACATCATTTTTCATGGTTTTCAGAAACAGAAATTCAAAGGAATGAGTACCGGTACTCAAATCGTATAATTTCATAAATATCGAATAACCGGTGAGTGTTAGGATGGTCCAGTTTTCAGTGATTGCCTTCTTAAGTTAAGAAACGAAAAACTTGGAATTCTAACTGAAATGTAAATTGTGTTCTATAATCATTTGGTTGAAATAAAAACATAACCTTTCTCCTTAAGTCTCTCAATATAAACCTATTGGGGTAAGTGTGGTTTATGAACATGCGAGATTTCTCTCAGGGGTCCGCTAGCGAGATGTGGTTTGTTAATCTTAGTAGCAAAATACGTGACAATAAATGGCAGTAGATTTATCAAATGTACTGGTCCAATGTGCTGAGCAGCAGTAAAGTGCGAAAAAAATTATTGTAATTGTTCAAAAATGTGTGAGAGAATGGGCAGGACTAGACACGTAATCTCATCATTTGGTTCCATATGAACAACCTGGGCATCGGTTGGTCTTACAATGCCAACTTTTAAGCCTGTATTGACTGTATCTTGCCCGTGTTGCTTCGGACGTCTACGTCTCATTTCAAAATAGTGGACAGAATTGGCTACTGTTCCAGGTGCAGCTCGTAAGACATGGAGGAGCCTTCCTCGTGCTTTCTCAGTGATGGTTACAATGCCCGTTTGATGCCGAATGTTGTCATTTAACATTATCGAAGAGAGTGATGCCCAATAACCATATCAGATCGTTTAACACATTATTTGAAAACTTACACTGATTATGCATGTTGCAGTTCTAGCGTCTTACATCACCTCAGCAGAGTATTCGTGGGTAATTTCTGCATTAATTTACAATGCTACAGTAGTTTAGGACTTATTGTTTCAGTACATCACAGCTATACTAGCTACACCTTCATAGATTAGTTGGTGGTCTGGGACTGTTAGTAGATGGGACTGTCATTTCTCAGTCTTACAACATAGTAGATACCGTATATAAATAGTTCATTTCCGGTTGCTTAATGCTTTAGTTCTTTACCACTAATAGTTGGCACTGTATCTAAGGTTTTGACGGTTTTATTTATTTTTGGAGGGCAGAGAACTTGATTGGGTGTTATTGTAGGTTTGGTTGTATTTTGTAGAACTATTTTGTCTTGTATAGATTTGGATGTCGCCTCCGTTGCGTAGTGTTCAGCGTGCTTAACTGCCACCGGTGAGGTTCAAGGTTCGATTCCCGGCTCTGCCACGAAATCTGAATTTTTTATGAGGACTGGAACGGGGTCTACTCTGCCTCGGGTGTTCTGAATGAGTAGAGCCATCCTCGAAGTGGTTTTCCGTGGTTTCACACTTCGTCTTCGGGCAAATACCGGGATGGTCCCTACCGTCAGGCCACCGCCTTCTCCTTCCATATTCCTTGTCTATCCCTTCCATTCTTCCCATCCCGTCCCAACCCTCATGATACCCCCTGTTCACCCTGCAGGTGAGGTCGCCAGGGCGAGGCGCTAGTCCCGCCTCCCCAGTTGTATCCTCCGTCTCAATGCCAAGCTCCAGGACACTGCCTGTAGAGGCGGTAAAGGTAAGATCCCTCGCTGAGTCCGTGGGGAAAGCCTAGCTGGAGGGTAAACTGACTACGAAAAATAAAAAGATTTGGATCTGATGATGCTCACTTGAGAAGCGAAACATGGCATCCCTTAGTTTTCTCCCTCTTCTGTTGTCCAAAACAAATAGCCTATATATACAATAATTTAATCGTATGATTTTGTTTTCAGGTTGTTTTTCGCATAACGCAGTTGGGTTTACATTGTGTTGACCGATTGAAAAGTAGTAATATCAGAGCATAGGCATTTCCATGTAATGGAATTGGTGCTCTGAACACTTCTCAATATAATCGTAAACAAATTGGTGAAGATGATAGATACTGTTGATTGTGGCTTTGAGGGGCAGAACTTCACTCCCCATGATCCTACTTCATTCCTCAGTCACTTCGTGGTAAGTTCCATTCCGACTCCTCTAATATCAGCTGAGAGGCCAATTTGAGCAGTTTGTGGAACGCGCCCAAAGGGCTGCAGATGTAATAATAGAAACCATAGAGAGCTGTTTTTAATAGCTACCCTAGGGAATACAGTGTCTCTTTGAAGCGATATCGATTATCTCTGCGGTGTGAGTTTTATAGTCTCATAAAGCTGTCTTATACCTCTGTAGTAATCACCATACAGACATTTGAACAGAATTCATACCTTTATACAGATATAAATAGCCTGTTTTAATCCGACTAGTTATATATAACCACAGGACATCCCAGTCCTTGGGCCACTATGTATGTGTTCCTCACGTGAACAGTTATGTGGTAGGGCTGTACATATTCAACAATCAAATTGTTCGAATAATTCCGAATACGAATTTTTGATTCGACCATACGAATAGTTCGACTATTCGAATTATGCGAGTCCCCAACCTATTCCAACATTGAAATTTTGAATTATACGCATTGGTGAAATAACCCGATAATATGGCTATTCAATCAATAATCGAATGTTTCGACCAACAAGTCTAATCATCAAAATGTTCGAATAATTATAATAAATATAGAAACAAAGAGAAAAGACAGCATAAGGGAAAATAGAAAGAAAGGCAGAAAGAAAGAAATAAAGAAGAAAGAATGAACGAAATAAAGAAAGAAGAAACAAAGAAAGGAAGAACGAAAAAGAGAAAGAAGGAATGAAAGATGATAGAAAGAAAGAAGAATGAGAGAAAGAACGAAAGAAAGAAAGAAAGAATGAAAGAAAGAAAGAAGGAAAGCAAGACCGATAAAAGAAAGAATGAAAGATGATAGAAAGAAAGAAAGAAAGAAAGAAAGAAAGAAAGAAAGAACGAACGAACGAACGAAAGAAAGAAAGAAAGAAAGAATGAAAGACAGAAAGAAATAAAGAAAAAAGAAAGAAAGAAAGAAAGAAAGAAAGAAAAAAGAAAGAAAGAACGAAAGGAAGAAAGAAAGAAAGAAAGAAAGAAAGAAAGAACGAAAAAGAGAAAGAAAGAATGAAAGATGATAGAAAGAAAGAAGAATGAAAGAAAGAACGAATGAAAGAACGAAAGAAAGAAAGAAAGAAAGAAAGAAAGAAGACAGATAGAAAGAATGAATGAAAAAAGAAAGAACGATAAAAATAAGAATGAATGAAAGATGATAGAAAAAGAATAAAGAAAGAAAGAAAGAAAGAGAGAGAGAAAGAAAATATATAAAAAAGAAAGAGTAACAAGTGATACTTGTTTTGAATGTTATTTATCTATCTTTCGAGCTGAAATTGAAATTTGGCAATACGTTGATATCATATTGGATATTTTCTCTGAGAAAGACACACATGCTTTACAACTTACATTTTAGATGACGTTGAATGTAAGTATTAAGACATAACAATCGATAAATTAGGGTGTACAATATTTGATTACTTCGCGAAGACTTGTCTTTCTCTTTGTTGGGGTACTACATTATATAGGAAAAATTTATAAGTCCAAGTTGATAGGAGCTTTAAGGAACATCTTGTAATAAATAGTAATAACAATTCAATCAATAATTCAGAATATGCACAAAACTTTACTCACGAAGTATGCAGTATCGCCTGTCGACAGTCACAGCATGTAGGGAAGTTCATGCGAAGTCACCCTCACGTTATCTGTTGAAAGAAAGAAAACAAATTTATTTCCTCAAAATAACAAAAAATTGAGAAATTATACTTCAGTGAACTGTCAGCATGTTGTGAGTTCCTGATTATGGATATAAAACCCTTAAAGTGTGTATTCACGTTTCCGACCCAAATCTATACTGTTCAACCAATTCTATTTTGAAATTTTCTTGGTGGTTACTAGCATTTAGGGAAGTTATTTACAGTATGGAAATTTTACATGAAGTCAACTATTTATTGAGTGATGAAGAAAACTTCTAAATTTCGCACATATTTCCAAACTTTGTAGTTTTGTTTTTGTAAAACCGTTCAAGTCCAATTTTTCTTGTTTAGAATTATTCCTAATAGTCTTTAGAGTGGGTTAAACTAATCAGAAAGGAAAAATTAACTGACGTGATAATTTTTGGAATTATTTTTCATCTAATTTGAATTTTTTAAACTCATCTTTACATTTCTTCACACGGTACCTTTGCATCTTACTTTTATTTAAAAATGTTTAGTTCAGGCCATCCTACTCTTTATCAGCTTTAATTTGATATAAGAATGAATTGTATAGCTTTAAAACTTAGGAAGCTATGGTTTTTAAAAAAGAGTGAGGATTGAAGATAATTTCACTCTTTAGGAAAATGAACTTGAAATTGGATGCTAATAACATAGATACTTATTAACTCACGTATCAAAATACAGGGCGATCAGTGTGGGAAGACATAAATATTTAAATAAAACAGGCAATAAGATAAAAAAAAATGTTGCTATTTATCCTTGTGAGATCCGTTTGAAATGTTGGGAGGTTTGTCCAATCAGGGCTTCAATATACTCAACATTGCGAACATGACATGGTATATTCCTTGAGGCTAATTCCTTATATATGTGGTATAGCATTTCAGAAATATCTGTACCAGTAGCTGAGAAAATCTTTGCACTGAGATCATAAATATCACTGGGCTGCTGTGTATACCCATCATCCTTCAGAAAACACCATAGAAAGAAATGCGGTAGTGTCAGTTCTCAGGAATTCTGGGGATATATAATAATTGGCAGTCCTCAAACCCACTTCTTGTTACCAAAAATGTGATATCGAGATAATCACTAACGTCTGTTGCCCATCATCTTGCCAGAATACGATACTAATATTGTTTTCGTCCACGTCGTGGGGTAGTGACTAGCATTCTTGGCTGTCACCATTCAGGTACAGATTCGATTCCAAGTTTTTTTTGTGGGAGATAAACAGGAGTTCAATCATTCTCGTGAGGTGTAACTGGGTTCGATTCTTACCTCAGTCATCTTAGAAATGTTTGTCCGTGGTTTACCATTTTCACTCCTGGTGAATGCCGTGCTGATACCTAAATTAAGGCCACGGAAACCTCCTATTCAAATCCTAGCCTCGTTTACCAACAATCTCACTTATACAGCCATCACAGTAACACAGGTTATCAGACAGATAGTATATGGGGGTACATTAACAAGGTATCGTAAAACCTGTCCTCGGTCAGTTATGTGACTGAATTGACAAAAGTTTGGTGCTTTTCAGTCGGTCAACAGGAATGTACCCAAATGCGTTGGGTTATACCCTAATCCTGAAAAAAATTACATGCGATTAATAAATACACTTGGATGACCAGTTTCGATCGTCAAGCGATCATCATCAGATCCATTACACTTAGGCTATAAAATGTATAGCCTATCTGAAAATACGGGTGAAAATATTTATAATATGTACACTTATTTAGTTGCGATATTGGTAATGCAACTCTTTGGTATTTGTTAGTTGTAGTCATTATGATGTTTTGGTGAGATACTGGAAGTGTTGATAGAACTCCGGAATTTGCCTGTTTGGAGTGACTATGTGGTTGTTGTGAATGGACAATTCTGATTGTGCTGTATTGTACAGGCTACTTGTCTGGTTAGGTGTCTTGTGTAGTCCAGCAACGAGCAGTTCACTGGTACACTAGTAACACGCGACTGATTGGTCTGCTATCTCACTGGGCTGCTTCCCCCTCCCCGCATTTTTAAGTGCTGTGTGTAGCAAGTGCAGGTGTAACTGTAGTGGATTGCCAAATGTAGATATGGTGGTGTATGCTACTGTATTCAGGACAGTCTTCAACTTTTAAAGACCACGGAATCAATTCTCGCCACGTATAAACTAGTAGCCTTATAAGCGCTACCGGTCTCTCAGAATGTCCCGGCACCTTTAATACTGCCGTAAATACCGGCCTAGGTTTATTGAAGAAAAGGTACATCGTACATCCTGATCCAAATAACATTTTTAGCCTATTTTCAATTTTGAAAAAATAGGCTTATGAGATCATCTTTTGTCCGTGTGTGTGTGTGTGCGTGTGTGTGTGAGGTGTGTGTGTCCCTAATAAAATCTAAACGGCTGGAGCGATTTCAATGAAACTCGGTAAGTTCATAGCACTATTCCCGGCGACCTCGACCGTGCCCATCAAATTTTGTTACGTCTCACCAATCCAACATGGCAGATGTGCGAAATATTTCACTAGCATTCAATATCTCCGAAACTATTACCGATATCGCCCTGAAATTGTGTACGGTGATAAAGGGCACTACTAGAAGTTCACCTATGAGACTTTCAAAAATCTGGTGACAACAAAACCAACATGGCGGTCAAGCGAAATTGAGACTTTTAAATATACATTTCTCGCGATTTAACTATCCAAACCTAATGAAACTTGGTACAGAAAATGTTTGTACATATTGTAATGCACTGGAGTCTAATTTAGTTCAATTGTTTACATAACCTCAAAATGGCGGCTGTGCGAATTATTTCACTGACATTCTATATCTCCGAAACTATTACAGATATCATCATGCAATTTTGTACGGTGATAAAGGGTACTGATACAAGTTTACCTATGTAAACGAAGTATAAAAGTAAAACGAACATGGCGACCAAGCGAATTAGAAATATTTTAATAGACTTTTCTCGTGATTTAACTCTCTGAGCGCAGTGAAATGTGGTACAGTAAATGATTTTGCAGATTGTAATGCACTGCCATCTAATTTAATTCAATTGTTTACATAACCTCAAGGTGGCGGCTGTGCGAAATTTTAAAATTAAATTTTTATTCTTGTGTCGTAATCATGCGATCGAAGTGAAAGTTTGAATAATGAAGCTAGGCAATAATTGTCCTTGAATGGTACATAACTCTATGGCCTATACATATAACAATCCTAAATGGCTAGCTTCCGAAATATTTAGACGGTTCTCAATATCTATGTATCTTTTACAGCAACCAAACTGATTTTTTTATGTTCATAGAGACTATGAACATATGTTCACCTATAGAACTTTCAGTAACCTGGTGAGAACAAATCCAACATGGCGGCGACACGAAGTATAAATATTTAAATGGACGTTTCTCACGAATTAACTATCCGAGTGCCGTGAAACGTTGCACGTTAAATGCTTATACAAATGTTGATCCACTGGCATGTAATTTATTTCAATTGTTTGCATAATCACAAGATGGCTGGTGTGCGTACTTTTAAAATCTCGTTTTTACTTCTTGTGTTCTAATCATGCGATTGAAGTTTGAATACCACACGTACACAATAATCTTAATGTAATAGTACAAAAATAAAAATCCATCCTGGCGACCATATGAAATATTTAGACGGTTCTCAATATCTACGAATCTGATACAGCAATTAAACTGAAATTTTGTTTGTTGATAGAGACAATTAACATGATCAGGATATATGAAAATAGGCTGTATAGTTCTTCAAGGAACTACTTGTTATTATTATTATCCCCCTTTTTATCTAGCTTGGCTGTATCGCTATGTTGTGTCTTGTTTCCGACAGGGTTGTTTTTTAGGAGAGTGAAGAGGGGTGAGCTCTCCATGAAAGTGTGTTCATTTAAATTTTTGGGGTTGTTTCTTTTGGCTAGGTGTATCTCTATTGCTTCCTTTATGCCAAGAGCTCTGCCTTTCGGTTCATGATGAATTATTTTGAAGTCTGTTTCAATGTTAGTGAAGCTGTGTCACGCGTTGCACATGTTTTCGCATACGGCTGAGTGTGTCCCGTATTTTATCGCATTTCTATGTTCATGGTAACGTGAATCCACTATTCTTCCACTCTGTCCGATGTAATTAGCTTGACAACATGTGTCTTGGCACGTAATAGAATATACCCTGACTTTGAATACGGGTCTTGTTTATTTACATTACTATTGTGCAGATGCTTACCGGTTGTGTTATTCGTTGTGAATACTGTTTTTATGCCTTGCTTTTTGAACAGATTAGTGATTTTATATGTGTTCGCATTCACATAATTGAAACGCGCGAATTTTTTATCATTATTGTCCGGCTTTGGAATCGTTTTATCTTTATTTTTATGTCTGACTACAATTTGATATATTTTGATGGGCGGGAAATTATTTTCCTTTGCTATTTGCTTGATTATTCTTATTTCCTTATTATAATTGTTTTTTGACATGTTTAAAGCCCTGTGCAACGCTGAATTGAACCCCGGTACTTATGCGTACTGGGGTGATTGGACTGATTGTCGATTGCATGCGAGGTTTGTGTGGCTTTTCGGAATATGGGATATGAAAGTTCATTATCTTTAGGTTGGATGGTTATGTCGAGATAATTTATTTACCGATCGGTTTCGGATTCCTTAGTGGATTTGATTGAGTGGTGTAGGCTATTAATAGTTTGGAGAATTAATTGTCTCTTCGCTTGTTAATTCAGTGTCGTAGATGCAAATTACATCATCCACGTATCTTTTCCACATTACTATTCCCTTAGTTGAGGTATTTTCTAAGACGCATTTTACAGTGCATTAATGATGATGTCGGCGATTAGCCCGCTTAGTGGTGACCCCATCGCTAGGCCCTCTGTTTGTGTGTACTTTTTATTGTCGAATTGAAACACGTTTTGGTTGAGTACGTCCCTCAGTAATCTCACAATCTCCAGTTTCTTTTGCCGAGTTGTTGGATTTTAAATTGTTTTCGATAGTGTGGATTGCTTCATTAATTGGAATATTAGTGTACATGTTAGATATCGAAGGATACTAGCCGCAAGCTAGGTTTCATTTGTAGCATGTTCAGTGCAGTTACTAACTCCGTTGTGTTCTTTACAGAATTGTTTTTGTCATTGGAAAGGCGGTGTTTTAAGATTTTTAGTAACTCTTTGCTGATTTTGTAATTTGGCGCATTCCTACAGTTGACTATTGGACTTATTGGGCACTCCTTTTTGTGTATTTTTGGTTGTCCCCTCAATGACGGTATTTTCGGGTTCATGTTTATTAATTTAGATTTTTCGGCTTTGGTCAATATGTATTCTGTTTCTTTTAACGCACTTTTAATTTGTTTTTGGAATTTCTTGGTGGGGTCTTTTCCTATTTCTTTGATTTCATTGTTATTCAGGAATTCGACTGTTTTATCGATGTATTCTGTTTTGTTCAGAATTACTGTGGGATTCCCCTTATCTGTTTTCGTGACGACTAAGTCAGGCTCTTTTATTTTTTGTTTCAATGCCTTTATTTCTTTGAGTTGCTTGTTGCCTTGAGTCTTGTTGCTTTCGCCCTCTCGTTTGAGGATTTTTTTCCTTCGTTGGTGGCCAGATTTTTTGTTAATTCCTTATCTTCTGCTGGAAGCTTGTGACTGGCTATCTCAATATCTGTGATTAACTGTCATACAGTATATTTTGGTTCGTGTGTGCGTCTGTGCAGTTGTATGTCCATCCTTTGTCTAACATATTCATTTCATCTTGAAAAAAAGTTGCGTTCGTTCTGTTGTTTACTCTGCTCTGGAAATTGAATTCATTGTTATTCGTGTGTTGTTCATTGGGTTGATTGTTTTGTGTTTCTCCTAGTTTTCTTAGTTTAATTTATAGAGATTCGTGCTTCCTCGTTGCTCTTATTTTGACAGTGTCATGTAGGTGCTCAGTGAAGCTGTTCCAGTGGGATGCATGTCATAAATTACTTAATTGCAATATTGAATGTCGTATAATAGCTTCAAACCCCATAATGACTGAATAGAGCTATTTATTGATATTACTTCTAGCCACGTCTGATCGACGAACGAAATATATCAACCTTCTTCTTAGTGTCCTTGAGATATAATAATATTAATAATAATAATAATAATAATAATAATAATAATGTCTTACGTCCCTCTTAACTACTGTGACTTTTAATGAGTCGGGGTGCTGGAATCTTGCCCCAAAGCGGATCTTAACGTGCCAGTAAATCTACAGACATGGCTCCCTCGCATTTTCACCCTCAAATGCTAACTGACTGCGGCAGGATGCGATCTTGCAACCATGGGCAAAGCATGCGAGAACGTTACCGCTTTGCCTAGCAGCCAGTCTTCCTTGAGAGAATACTTGAATATATTTTGCTTATCTATTTACTTATCGTTAATTTTAGATTACTATGTGTTCATTTCGTATGATATACTGTAGGTAAAATTGATCAGCCAGTGTGATTGGACTCTCGTTAACTTGTTGATAGGCTGTAGAGAAATATATTCATGGGATTCGCTGGATAACATTGGCGTAAATCGTCACAAACAGTTTGATCACAGCCACTCAGTGATTCAGGAAAATTGAGAGAACTAAAATTTCAAATATTTAAGACTAAATTTCTTGAATATACAGTACGTTAGTTCTAGCACCACATTGCTTCATGAGTATTTGTCACTGTGCGGGAATGTGTTATAATTATGTTAAAACTCGTATGAGTATTCCATTTGTTGAACTTTAAACCCCTCATGGAAAGCATTGTCTAATTTCCTCACTCCCGATGTAATTAAATTTATGTATATTCATTGTAGTTCTGTCGGCTTCTCTCCTACAACATCATGTCACATACAGTATTAGTCATAATTAATATATAATAGTAATTCCATACAGAGAAGAGACATGTATTGTGATGTAATGAACACATTACATAGAGTAAAGTAGTTCATAGACAGAAACGGACAAGAGAAACATTTACAAGTTGTATTTAATTTATCTAACTGCCAGCTCCGTGATTTAAGTGTAGCACACTTCTCTCTCTATGCAAAGATTGTTAAATATATTGATAATCAAATTCCCGTAGCGTACAATACTTCATATCACACACTGCACCCTACCCTGCCATATGTGGATGTTCCATAATTTTATTTAAGAGCATTAAATAAATAAATAAATGCTGCTACAAAACAAATCATCAAACTTAAAACCCAAGCTGCAAAGTCAGGCCTCCAGATCTCATTTGAGAAAACGGAATTTATAACTAACATCAAGCAGTCCCCCAGAGAGTTATATGTGGAACAACGAATAATCAAGTGGGCAGAAGAATTTAAGTATTTAGGCGAATGGATAAAACCAAACAACTCTGAGAAGGAGGCATTCACATCAAGGATCAACAAGATGGAAACTGCGTACCAGCTAACCAGAGATGTTTACAATAAACGATCAGTGTCCATCAATGCCAAGATAGGCATTATTGTTCAGTTATTCGTCCAGAAGGTCTGAACGTAGCAAAATGACTTGCAATGAATAATAGAGGTTTAGTTGGAAAGTTAGAGGCCAAAGAACAAAAATTCCTGAGAAAAATCCTAGGACCAGTCAGAGAAAATAGATTGTACAGGAGGCGACATAACAAGGAACTCTATATACTTGTGGAAAGGATATCGGACTTGATGCGAAAAAGGAGAATTAGTTTCTATGGCCACATAACACGCATGAGCTCGCAGAGACTGACCTACAGCATATTTTCCTACTTTATAGACAAGAAAACCAAGAGACCATGGTATTCTGAGATCAAAAAAGGTCTTATAGAAGTAGGGATTTCGCTTGAGCACATTCCAGAATGTCTTCCTCTCCAGAAAATACTTACAGCACACCAGCGATTCAAAGAAAAGCCAAAACTGAGAACAGGCAAGAAATGGATGGCTGACAGAAAGGAGGCGCACAGGAAATGGATGAAAGAAAGAAACAGTCGAATTAACGTGGTCCATAGCTGGCCGGAATGAAGAAGAAGAAATACATAAATAAATAAATAAATAAAAACAAAAGAACAAAAGATGAAAATAAAATTTTAAAAATAAGAAAAAATAAAAATAATAATTAAAAACCAAATTTTAAAAAATCTGTCATTCTTTTAATTGAATGTGTGGAAAATATAGGATGTTCCTAGAATGAATCCTCTCCATGACAACTATAAATCTGACATATATCGAGTTTGACGTGAATATGTGATCACATACGGGATTCCAACCCAAATATCCTGATCTCCTGGAAGGCACGCTGAACCGCTGAAAATCATTGCGGCCAAGTCACAACCCCAACAAATTTCTAAGTGATGACCTCTGCAATGGCCTGATCTCGCAGACGTGCACACTAGAAGCACTCATACATAAGTCCCAACTTGACTAAGGGATTCTAGAATCACAGAAATGGTTTTAGGGATTAGCCTTCTTTGGAGTGGTTATATTACTACTTTCTCCTAATTGCATGGGTATTGTTATAACTCTTTGTCCTTTTCAAGGAGAATAATTGAATGTTAGTTGTAGTAGCTTGCTGATATACAACGTGCTATACCGATATTAAAAATGAATATGAGGTGCCCTTTGCTAGTGCTACCTCTGTAAAAAAAATGTCATTCAATTAGGTTTCACCATGTTTGAATTGATATGGGGAATCGTTTTTCACACATACATGGCTGCTATCTGCAAACTATTGGGCTGATGACCTTGTAGTTCAGTCAAAAGATGCTTCACACAAAAAGGTATGTTGTTGCAAAATTTGGTAGAGATCAAACGATTAGGTTGGTCGTACATTGATTTACGCTTTTAACATTTGGGTGGTCGCCATTCCGTTTCCGTCAAGATGGCGGCGATATAAAACATGACACTGAGATGCCCTTTGCTACTGTTACCTCTGTACCAAATTGCGTTCAATTCTGTTTCACCGTGATTGAAAAGATAGGGGGGATCGATTTCCCCACATACATGGCCGCCATCCGCATATTATTGGGTGTAGGACCTTGTAGTTTGGTCAAAATATTTTCTATACATAAAGGTATAACGTTGCAAAATTTGGTAGAGATCAGATGATTAGGCTGGTCGTAATTTGATTTAAGCTTCTTACATTTTGGTGGCCAGCATTACGTTTCCGTCAAGATGGCGGCAATATAAAACATGACACTGAGGTGCCCTTTGCTAATGCTACCTATGTACCAAATTTCGTTCAATTCGGTTTCACCTTGTTTGAAAAGATATGGGGAATCGATTTGCACACATACATGGCCGCCATCTGCAAACTATTCGTCTGATGACCTTGTAGTTTAGTGAGAAGACGCTCGCTATATGAATATGTTGTTGCAAAATTTGGTAGAGATCAGATGATTAGGTTATTCATAAGTTGATTTAAGTTTTGCATATTTGGGTGGCCGTTATTACGTTTTCGTCAAGATGGCGGCGATATAAAACATGACACTGAGGTGTCCTTTGCTAGTGTTACCTCTGTACCAAATTTTGTTCATTTCGGTTTCACTGTGTTTGAATTGATAGGGGTGGGGGCAGACATTCAGAGTACACACACACAGACACTCACACACCCACACAGACAGACACACAATTTTTGGCCCTGTGTAGATCTCATAAGTCTACTTTCATTTTTTGCAAAAATCGTAAGTAGGCTAAAAATGCTCCAAATACATGTTATCGAGGTTGTCCACCCCTAATGGTAAAGGTGATAATGAAAATGTTCTCTACTACGAATCTTCCCAGGGGCTCACGACTAGTGGAGAGTGAGTTAGCGACCACGGGAACCCAGATGAGTCTGGCAATGCTTCCACTTACTTGTACTAACTTTCATATTCCCAATCGACCTTCACTTCCCAGATCTTGTTCCCTTCTAACGCCAATGGTATTGAGGTATCCGAGGCGTAGGGGTTACGTTTTCCCAACTTAATTGGCTCTTCCCCTTTTCTGATATCCTCATTTTCGAAATATCAAAACACTGTTTTATTTTTCATGTTATTTCCTGGCTCGTGCAAAATTCCCTAAAGGAGGCAGGTGTATCCTCACCACATATTGGGCACCCTGGATAGTGCTACACCCTCAAGGGCTCATGACTGGCGAGCTTGGGAATTGATGACTCTGAGTAATTCCTGAACTGGGTCCGGTTTTCACCCCTCGTTTTCATGGACTTTGAGGTAGACTCTTTCCTGTTTCCCCCTTTCCTACCTGCCTTTCATGGATCTATTTATTTTGATGTCCTTCGATGATCATTCTTAGAGGGTTCAGGGCATTTATTTTCCCCTGTCTTTTATTTACTTCATTCTCTTTTCCTTTTTCCCATTTCTTCTTCTAGTATGAGAGTCATTTATAATCCGCTACTAGTACAGGACAGTATATGAAAGTCCCGATTATCCAAAATCTGATTAACCAAATCGATAATCGATATTTTAGATTTCATTTCAGGGCCTGTACTTAACGATCACAATCATTAAAAAAAGTTATTTTACCGTTTCAAAACCTCCATTTTAAGATTGATTTATAGACGGAAAATGAGCGTCCTATCGAATTTAAGGTGCGCGTGCACTCATTTTATCGCAAAAGTAAAATATTACCGGATTATTCGAATGACCCTTGGTCCCATCAAGTTCGGATAATCTGGATTTTAGTGTAGTTATAAAAGTAGTAGTTTTCGCTTCATTCTCATTATTTATTATCACCATATCATTAAGGGCAGATGACCTAGATGTTTTGTCCCTTATAAGAAGGGAATGATTTTCCATGGTTTCTGACGTCTACTCGAGATAAGTACCAGAATGGTTTAAATTCGAGGCCGCGGCCGCATCCTTCCCAGTATTCACCTCATTTAAAAAGCTACAGACACCATGAAAACGCAGGTTATGAGACAAATTCTACATAGACACCGAAGTACACAAGGCTAATTAACCACGTTATCCAAGCTCCTGAAATGAAGCAACAACTACAATTCTGCACGGGAGAGATAGCAATCGACCCTGCGCCGGCAGTGTGCTTGCAACCTTGCTACGACAGTGGTAATTCAATATTACATGCTGTAACCGGACAATTTTTCACAGCTCTCGCAGTAAAATGAGCAGAGTAGGCTATCAAGACTTGTGTTTCTATAAAAGAGATGGTGTAATGTGAATGAGAGGAACAAACCAGCGAGGACAATAAACACACAGCAGCCTTTATAAGCGGTATTCATGTACAGCTGTGAAAATACATTCAGTGGAGCACTTGTGTCCTCCACCGACAATACAGCACAATGGCTACTCTGTTACATCATTGATAAAAAGAACATATTGACTTATTACTGGTACAGGGTGAGTTATATCAACTGAGTGATTTCAAAAATAGCCCCATTGCTGTCTGGCAGCAGACAGGAACATCCAATTACAGTACGTTTTAAATATTTTTAATAGGTCTGGGAGATTCACGCAAGAACATGTCAATGAAATACGCCGTATCTCACAATACTCTTCTACTCCAATATTCTCCTTATGATTGGTCTCGTCTCGCAGCCGCATTCACGTTGGGTTCATTTTCCTGAGGAGGAACATACATAATAATGAGTTCTAAATTCATTGTACTGTAGAAAACTACAAGTATAAGGGGAAGTCAAATTTATCTAATCGTATAGTGATTATAACAGGGAATTCATAAGTCTAGGTCCAAGATTTTGAACCACACAACAACACTTTCTGAAAGATTAAACAGATCGCTGGGGCTTCCGGAGTAGGCATGAAGAGGGCAGCGCAGGATGACATGGTCCATGATCTGCTCCTCTTCATTGCATTCACACATTAGAGAATCCATCCAGCCCACTTATGGCGCAAGAAATTACAACGCCCCTGCCCAGTTCTCAGTCTGTTGAGGCGACACCATGGTTTTCTTGGGAGGTCAAATCCATTCATTTTCGGAGTTGGATTTATCTCATAAGCATTCGTACCAGATGTTGAATTTGACCACTCTTCGCGCCTGCTCCGGTTTAGGTTAAAATTGTCCCTCAAGGGTCGGCCGGCCAGTACACTTGCTGGTCTCCTAGATCGAAGTCGTTGTGGCGATGGGTAACAAAATTCCTGGTGAACTGGTAATGAGGGAGATGACCGGATCTCCTTTGCTTCTCTCAGCAGGGCTTCCTTTCTCCTCAGGTGGGGTGGTGGGATATGACTAAGAATGGGTAACCAGTGGCAAGGTTTAGGTGTATCAGAACAATAGTTCATAGATTATTTGGGGGAGAAAGACTGTTTCAGTGGATGAGATAGTCACTTCTAAGTTTTGCAACATTAATATAACTAGTTCTCTTTTGGTTGCCTAATGCTTTAATATTTATCAGTAATAAGCAGCAGAGATAAAGTTCCTTAGAGGTATAATTGGAAAGACCCGCAGATACAAAATCAGAAACAAGGAAATTAAAGAGAAAACAGGATTCCCGAAGTTACAAGACAATATTGAGACTAGTAAGCTAAAAAGGTATGGACATATTATGTGAATGGTAGAAGACTGAGTCCCGAAGTGATTATTTTCTGGGAAAGTCGCAGGAAGGCGCCAAACGGGAAGGCCGAGGATGAGGTGGAAGGATGCAGTGAGGGAGAGCGTTGAGAAAAGAGGAGTGGAAGTGGAGGATGCACAGCAAGCGGGACGAGAGTGGTGGAGAGACAGAAAAGTATGGAGGTCCTTGATTCACACCCCGACCCAGATCACTGGAACCGGGAAATGAAGAGGAAGGGACAGTCAAATGAAAACGAGACAGACGATATAACGATGGACGGTGGTAAGGCAGGTAGGTGTGTGTATTGTAGTGCCCTATTTTGGGAATCAGGAAGGAACCGCACGAACGTACACAGCTGCGCCATTTGTCTGTTAGACATCCTCGGTGTGAGGTTAGTGAGTCGTGTGTGCGGCCGACGTCACTATGGAGGCCGGGAAAGAGGAACAGCGAGGTGTAGTGCGGTTTTTGACTGAGGAAGGAGTGTCAGCAAGTGACATCCATGCCCGAATGTCTGCTGTGCCCTGAAGAAAGACATTCGTGGCCGTCGATTTGCTTCGGATGCTGAGGTGCACGCCTGGATACAATCATGGTTCCGGAAGCAACCACAAACATTTTTCCAAGAAGGCATTGACCGTCTTGTCCCACAGTGGAAAAAATGAATTAACAGTTATGGCGAGTACTTTTGATATAACACAGAGTGAACTTACTTTTTTTTCCATCTGTCTCGTTTTTATTTGACTGTCCCTTATATATTTCCGTGTAGTTATGCATTCTTACAGTACATTAGGGGCTAACAACTTAGTGAGGACGTGGGTTGGTGACCACAGCAACCCAGCTGAGTCGAGCAGTGCTTCCAATTACTTGTGACGGACTACTTTACATTTTCTATCCTGTCGACCACCCTTTGTCAACTCTTGTTCTCTTCCAACCTCAACGGTTTTAAGGTATCCGAGGACTAACGTGACTTGCATTTTCCAACTTTAATTGGTTTCCTTCATACAGTAGGCCTATTCTTAATTTCTCTAAGTATACGTATTACATCATTTAGTTTTGTATCTTATCTTATTAGCCGTTAAGGATTATTTATGTGAGCGTAAATATTGATCAGTTTATGGTTTAATGGTGATTAATTTTCACTGGCTGATAAATAATTCAAATAAGATCGAAACAAGCCCAAAACATTCTATGTTTTGACATATTAAAGTATAGAAGAGGGGTAACGTTTAATTTGTCTTTATAATTGTAAGTTAATGCGGAAATCGCCCTTATTAACCACTACAGTTAATATTCAAGTTTACAATGTACGGCCCACCAGATCCCCGTACCTCAACCTTATTGAACATATGTCAGACATGATCGGTCGACAAGTGGCAAACTGGTTGGTTGGTTGGTTCCTTAGTTTAGGGGCTGTGACAACGCGGCCATGTAGGCCCGTGTACTTGGGGTGAGTGTAGAATCTGTCTGATAACCGGTGTTAATTGTGATGACTGTATTAGTGTGTGTTATCTGTTTTTAGCCTACTTTTCACATTTTGAAAAAATGAGTAAAACGTAGACTTATGAGATCGGGCAAATGTCTGTCCTTCTGTCTGTCTGTCTGTCTGTCTGTCTGTCCTTCTGTCTGTCTGTGTGTGTGTGTGTGTCCCTATCAACTCCTAAACGCCTGCAGCAATCGAAACAAAATTTGGTAGGAGTAAAGATCTAAACCTGAATATCTCACGGCCATATTTGAAAATGATGTCAGTGCTACCAACTGCTGAAAAATATCAATTGAAAATTGAGATCCATGTTGGATATCTTGGAAGGTATGCATGGGAGCTATTTCAAAATTAGCACACGTATAGATAATAATATTGCAGTTTAATTTCCAGGAGGCCATACATGGCAGTGTTGCCAAAATGATTATAAGCCTGCTGATAGGTCCAAATTTTAAATGCATATAACTTCTACACTATCAATTGGATTTCAACCAAATTTCGTACGTGCTATGTGTACATAAACCGATATGACTGAGCGTATTATTAAGAGCCACCAGGGCTGCCAACTGTTAATAAATGCTCTCATTTTTTATCCAAATACCCATATATCAGAAAGTATGCAAGCCGACAGCTTCAAACTATGCATACGTATAGTACCTGACATTCTATATTAATTTGGAGGAATTTATATACGTCAGTGCTACCAACATGATTCTAAGCCTGCTGAGCGGCCCAACTTTAAATACATGTAACTTCTATACTATCATTTGTATTTCAACCAAATTTTGTGTGTGCTATGTGTACCATAACAAATATGACTATGACGATTCTTAAGAGTAACCAGGGCTGCCAACTGTTAATAAATACTGTCTCTATTTTTGTTACCCTAATATCAATATATCAGCAAGTATGCAAGCCAATAGCTCTAAACTTTGCACACGTATAGTACCTGGCATTCTCGATTAATTTGGAGTAACTAATATAGGCCTACGCCAGTGCTGCCAACATGATTCTAAGCCTGCTGATAGGTCCAATTTTAAAATGCATGTAACTTCTATACTAACTAATGGATTTCATTCAAAATTGACACAACAATAGATCGTATTATTCCAGATTATTTCTGACCAGTACATGTATGTCATTGTTGCCAACATGATTTTACGCACGCTGTTAGATCCAATGTTTATCTGTATGTAACGTCCATGCTATCCACTGGACTTCAACCAAATTTTGTATTCTGTACCTTAAGAGATGGAACTAAGAATATATTCAGTCACCAGGGATGCCAACTGTAGTTCTCTATTAGGCTACATTATGCCAGGTATACAGTATTTCGAACTAATTCGAAATTTCGATATTACCAAATTAATTTCGTCGTTATTTTAGATAGATCCATATAGATTAATTATTGGCATGAATCTTTCATTTTAAGAAAAGTAGGCACTTTAGTGCGTCACGGAACTTCTTGTTTTAATTCAAGTAAGGACTGCAACTTTGAATTTTTTCAAATAGTTCCTACTTTTGCCGCCAAACACCACCGTCAACTACTACTAGGCCTAGTTCAGAACTTAGCTACTAGACGCCCCCGCAGTCGGCTCTTGGCAATGATCGTAGCAACCTAGGAGCGTTGTTTACATTCTTAACCTATACAATTTGGTTTCACACAGGTGTAATTAGTGGAAAGTTCTTTAACATGCCATAAATCTATGACATGGGACCGCCGTCTTTACTTCCCCTCCGAAGGAAGGCATACTGAGGGATTTTTAACGCTCTTAAAAAATCCGACGGCTTCGGCCGGGTTTGAACCCGCGATCTTGGGCATAGAAGCTCAGCATGCTACCAACTACGCCACCGAAGCCGCTTAAGTGGCAAACTAGAAATGTTATCGTGCCACTCTCAAAAACTCATCAATTAATGCACTGTGGTGTTGCAAATTGGACATCAGTAGTATATTAATTCAGTTTCATTATATTTCAAATTGATTCTATTATTTTACATCTGACACAAATACTCTTTCCTCAGATTATAAATATTTATTGTTGTAAAATGTTTAAGTTTATATTTAATCGTACTTATTCACTATTTTCCTGTTTCTGCATTTAATTTAATTTAATTTAATTTATTTAACTATCTATTAATCGATACGGCAATTATATTATAGGCCTACTAGGGGACCCGCCCGGTTTACTGTTCTGTGGGATTCTATAAATAAATATGTTTTAGACAAGGAAAGGGCACTGTGAAAATTGGAAGTCAGAGTTTGGAAATTGTGGACACTTTCAAATACCTAGGAAGTGAATTGATGCAAACTGGTAGGTTGGACATGGAGATTGGCAGGAGAGTACAGCAGAGCAATGCATTCTATCAAAGTGTAAGAAAACTTGTTTGGGATAAGGAAGTACCAAGGAAAAGCAAGGAGGTAATGTATAAAGTGTACTATGTTCCCATATTAACTTAGTCAGCTGAGACTTGGACCCTGACAAGCAGGCAAGAGAGTAGAATCCAAGCCAGTGAATTGAAATTCCTAAGAAGTATGATAGGAAAGACAAGGAAAGACAGAGTGAGGAATGAAGATGTTAGGAAGGAAGTTGGGATGGCAAAACTAAATGAGAGAATTGAGAAGAACAAACTAAGGTGGTTTGGACATGTAAAGAGGATGGAGGAAAATAGAATACCAAGACAGATGCTGGAGGCCAAGTGCAAGGGTAAGAGAGCATGAGGAAGACCTAGAACAAGGTGGATTGATTCAGTGAAGAACAGCATAAGGAAAACAAGTAGTTCCGTTAAGAACTATACAGCCTATTTTCATATATCCTGCTCATGTTAATTGTCTCTATCAACATACAAAATTTCAGTTTAATTGCTGTAACAGATTCGTAGATATTGAGAACTGTCTAAATATTTCCTATGGTCGCCAGGATGGATTTTTATTTTTGTACTATTACATTAAGATAATTGTGTACGTGTGGTATTCAAACTTCAATCGCATGATTAGAACACAAGAAGTAAAAACGAGATTTTAAATGAACGCACACCAGCCATCTTGTGATTATGCAAACAATTGAAATAAATTACATGCCAGTGGATCAATATTTGTATAAGCATTTAACGTGCAACGTTTCACGGCACTCGGATAGTTAATTCGCGAGAAACGTCCATTTAAATATTTATACTTCGCGTCGCCGCCATGTTGGATTTGTGCTCACCAGGTTACTGAAAGTCCTATAGGTGAACATATGTTCATAGTCTCTATGAACATAAAAAAATCAGTTTGGTTGCTGTAAATGATTCATAGATATTGAGAACCGTCTAAATATTTCGGAAGCTCGCCATTTAGGATTGTTATATGTATAGGCCATAGAGTTATGTACCAATCAAGGACAACTATTGCCTAGCTTCATTATTCAAACTTTCACTTCGATCGCATGATTACGACACAAGAATAAAAACTTAATTTTAAAATTTCGCACAGCCGCCATCTTGAGGTTATGTAAACAATTGAATTAAATTAGTTGGAAGTGCATTACAATCTGCAAAATTATTTACTGTACCACATTTCACTGCGCTCAGAGAGTTAAATCACGAGAAAAGTCTATTAAAATATTTCAAATTCGCTTGGTCGCCATGTTCGTTTTGTACTTTACAGGTTTATGAAATATACATAGGTAAACTTGTATCAGTACCCTTTATCACCGTACAAAATTGCATGATGATATCTGTAATATTTTCGGAGATATAGAATGTCAGTGAAATATTTCGCACAGCCACCATTTTGAGGCTATGTAAACAATTGAACTAAATTAGACTCCAGTGCATTACAATGTGTATAAACATTTGCTGTACCAAGTATCATTACGTTTGGATAGTTAAATCGCGAGAAATGTATATTTAAAAGTCTCAATTTCGCTTGACCGCCATGTTGATTTTGTAGTCACCAAGTCTCATAGGTGAACTTCTAGTAGTGCCCTTTATCACCGTACACAATTTCAGGGCGATATCGGTAAGAGTTTCGGAGATATTGAATGCTAGTGAAATATTTCGCACAGCCGCCATGTTGGATTGGTGAGACGTAACAAAATTTGAAGGACACGGTCGAGGTCGCCGGGAATAGTGCTATGAACTTACCGAGTTTCATTGAAATCGCTCCAGCCGTTTAGATTTTATTGGGGGGGGGGGACACACACACACCTCACACACACACACACACACACGGACAAAAGGTGATCTCATAAGCCTATTTTTTTTTTCAAATTGAAAATAGGCTAATAAATCTGGACTGGGACAAGATCGTGGAAGAAGAATGGTGGAAGGAAAGAGGAAAGTGGAGAAGTGCCATAAATACCCCGACCCGGCAGGAGCTGGATAAGGGGCAATGATGATGATGATGATGATGATGATGATGATGTCGATATTTAAGATATCAGTGTGCAATTCGTCACTGCTGTGGGTAATTCTGTTTGAATATTCCTTTGAATGCATAGTGCGCCCCGTGCGTACTGTAGAGACTACCCGCTCGGCTCTAGTGTTATACGGGCTTGACGCGACACAGTTCTGCCAGCGGCTATCGTCTTCTTTATTTGTTTAAACACGCCTTTAAAACAAATAAATGTATTTCCGTTTACTTTTCAAAAATGCGAGATTTTCCTGTACTATTGAGACGATTTGGAATATTTATGCACAAACCGCACCTTCTAACTCCTTCTGGTTCAGGATTTTGAGTTTTTTTGTCGGATTAACTTAGCGTATTACATAAAGGATTTTCCTAAAATGGGAAATGTCTTTGCTTTTTATGTCAATACGAACAATATGTTTTTGTTCGATATGGGGCCTCTATGGGAAAAGCCACAACCCGCGTTCACTTTATTTTCGACGTTCTTCCTTCTCTTGTGAATTTTATTAGAAAGTGAAAAATCGATCGCATACTGTGTCTTTGCTAGGTTCCACAGACTATGTAGCCTACAGTATTTGAACATAAAACGTCTGTGCTTTTTCTGCGTGTCACGCGGTAGATCCTGTTTCCAGGAACACAATCATCTGCTCGTTCATTGCAATGACTCCATTGGGCCCGGCCAATCAGCTGATGTGCTGGTTGGTACTTGACTTCCTTTATCTGGAGAGTGTGGGGATTCTTATCTTCCATCACGTCTTTGAGAGTTGAAGAGTTTAAACAACAGGTCTCAAGCTGGCGGAGCAATCTCGTTACTGGCCCTTCTCCATCTTGGCAAGCCACCAAACTGTAGTCTTTTGTATTAGAGAAACGTATCGATATCAAAGTAATGAATACATCGACCGTGGTTCGAGACGACCTTATGCCACATCACGTAGCCACAAGAGTTGGGGAGTCATCGAAATAGAGGGTGGTAAAAAAACGCACAGAGAAGCGACTCAACGCTGAAAACATCCTTTATGTTCGACGATGTCGAAATGTAAATATTACATGTTAGAAAACTGTATCATAATGAGGGTAATTATAACACGATTTGTAATTATGAAACAGTTTCTCCCACCAATCAGAGCTCAAGAAACAGTTGTGTGACTGACTTCCACGGCCTCCTATTTTAAATTTCACTGCGTGGCTAGTGTCATAGTGGGGTATTTGAGGAGGCCATGGTCAAATTCAAGGTATTCTCTGCGTCCCATGCGCTCTGTTCAGTACATAAAACTGGCAAAAATCTCAACAGATATTTATGAACATAAAATAGTTATAATTATCGTCGAACATATACAGTCTCGTTGCATAATGTACTATTAATATCATAGAATAGACCTCCCATTAACACTATTCCTGTAAGAAACATGGACTTGGGAATTCACGTACTGTACCATGCCGGCATGATGACACGCGGTAGACTGATAATTGCTCACCGGAACCGCAATCATATCCGGTCGATTAAATTAGCAGTTTGCCTGTTCTACCACTACGAACGCTAGTGTGAGTCAATGATGAGTTTCACTTAAGCTCGTATAAGTACTTCCGGTGTCAATAATTTTCAAAAAATCAAAAATGCCTGGGGAAGGAACAGATGAAATAAATAATTATGTATATAAGTTCATTTGACTAGGATTTGGATCAAAATGTAAACGAGTAAAAAGAAACAAGCGATTTCTATCTTTCCGGAGCTGCATTTAGGCCGGAAGATATTTTCGAAATTTGGTGTCTTAGTTTAACAGAGCTCTTCAAGACGCACAATTTGCAATTTTTCTCGGGTCTTTTGACCTTCAACGTTTGACACATCTGAGGAGACTGCTTAATTTTAAGTTTTAACTAAGATAGGGACCCCTACTTTGTCTGTTGGGATATGTTTTCAAATTTAAAATAAATATGTAATACTAGCAGAAGTACCCGTTCTTCGAACGGTGTTATATATTAACACCAGACATTATCAATTGAGCTACTGTTTCAATGGTTAGCGGTTTGTCATTCCTTCATAAGTTTATCAGAACGAAGTTAGTTTTCTGGGAATATCACACACACTGTTAATTTAAGGGCATTAAAATGTGATTTTCGGAGACCCTTTATAGACTCGCGAATTTTGTGTCTCACAATGAGAAGCGCAACATATGCTTTGATCGTCCTTCTAGGATAATTTTTATATTTCGCCTATTTTAGCATGTATTTTGAGAAGTTTTTCCCTATATCCACCCTTCTACTGTATGAAAAGTACGGTGAGGGGTTTTATAAATGATTGGTGTATTGACTCATGTTTACCATACCTAATTTTACGATGCACCAAGCATCCGAACACGATTTATAGGTGTACATAAAGATACACAGAAAGGCAGACAGACAATTCTATTGTCTACAACATATCACCAAGATATCCAAATATGGGTATATCTACCATAGAGTAACAAACAAAATCATCCTTACGATGAACCCGTATGTCGAAAAAAAAAAATAGATTAGTAAAAATGTGCTCTCAAACTAAATTCACCTAACGTGTACTTCCTGACGTGAAATAGATTTGAAAGCCTTGTAGACGAAACGCAATACACCTCACATAAAAAATTACCCTCTACGCTGTGTTACGTCCCCATACACAGGAAGACCTCTTTCATAAATTATAAAGGCTTGTGGTGCATGAAAATTCAGTTTCTTTAGCCTCAAATGGCCCAAATTCCTAAAAGCCGCAAAAAATGCTGATTCAATTCAGGAATTTTTGAAAATAATGTTGCTGTTTGGAGATATAAGAGACTTTCTGTACTATATGTCGCACGTGAAATTGCATGAAAAAATTATATGTTACCCCTTGACCCCCTTAATTGCATTGACGAATTATAGAGTCTACGTTGGTTCCGTGATAACCTTATAGCCATTTGCAAACTTTCACAGAAATGAAAATCCACAGCCTGCTTCCAGTCTCCGACCGGGTCAGGAATGGAATGAATGAAGCCCCCATCTAGCGGCGAGGATATGAACTGTGCCGGCTGCCGAGGCCTGACGCACTCCTCTGGGGCAATGATTAAATGAATGACAGATGAAATGAAATGATAGTGGAGAGTGTTGCTGGAATGAAATTTTGACAGGGAAAACCGGAGTACCCGGAGAAAAACCTGTCTGCCTCCGTTTTGTCCAGCACAGATCTCACATGGAGTGGCAAACTTTCACAGAAATGTAATAAATTTAGTAGCCTAATAATAATATCGTATGGCCTCGGGTGCCGGGTGCAAGCTACGTAATTTGACACCCAGAGGGTAGCTTGCATGTCGAAATTTCGTATTTCCTTGAATCACTATGAAAGTCAAGGAGGGTAGATATCTAAGCTCCTTGAACACTATAGCACTTTCTAGTAGAGAAATGAGGAACTTTGTGTTGGCGGAAACTGCTGAGATTAATTTTGCCATTATGAACACGGCCTACTGAATTCAAATGGGTTCTTTGACATGCCAACATCGTATGATATGCGAGTCGTATTTTTTCCGCCTTTCAAAAATCACTTACCACGGCCAGGAGTGAACCTGCAATCTTGGGGTTAGTAGTCCGACACGCTATCCACTCACCCACCGTGGCAAGGTATAAATGGAGTGACATTGCTTCTTACAGAAATAGACGGAAAGTTGGATGCCACCCCTTGAGATAATGTTATCATGGTTACCGATTTCCATTCCTTCAATAGTTTGTTAAATTAAATTAAATTAGTTTTCTGGGAATAATTCAGATACTGTTGGTTTTAGAGCCTTATAATGTAGTTTTCGAGGCCCCCAAATATTGTTTCTGGCACCGAGGGGCTTTGTATCCTCGTTGTACGCCATAATATAATGCTAATAATAATAATATAATATAGGGATTGGCATATAATAGACATGCCGTACCACACCCGCAGGTGTAAATCGCGTGAAAAAATTCTAGTGTACCCCTTCACCCCCTTAAGCGCATTATACGTATTGATGAATTTTACAGCTTAATTTCTTTCCGTGATAACCTTCTAGCCGTTTGCAAACTTTCACACCAATGCAATTAATGGAATTGCATTGCGTCATACAGCAATAGATGGACCACTGAGAATCTGTTGCCATGGTTACCGGCTTGAATTCGTTCATTAGTTTATTAAATGAAATTAGTTTTCTGGGAATATCTGAAAAAACGGTTGGTTTTAGGGCCTTAAAATGTGGATTTCGGGGACCCTTCAGGGCCCCCAAGTTTTGTCTCTCACATTGAGGGGCTGAAAATGTTCTTTGTCTCGTCCTTCTACTCCTATTTCAGCATGTATTTTAAGGGGTAGGCCCTCTTTTATGAGAGGTATGGAAAAGGGTTACATCAATGATTAGTGTCGTGCCTCTGATGGATATCTGTACCAAATTTTACGTTGATACACCCAGCCGTTCTCGAGTTATAAGGGAGCAAAGTTGTCCACAGACAAACAAACAGACAGACAGATCAAAAAATTATTTTCGCGCTCACCCATAATAAAACAGTATGAAACGCGTAAATAACTCAAATTTTCCGTAGAAATGGCGAAAAAAAAAACATACAAACTTTAATTTTTATGTATGTAGAGATATACTGCACCGCTCGGTGTTGACCGTGTTTTATTGCACAAATTTAGGTTTTACTCGCTAACCGTTGGAGATACACGAAAAGTGATAAGGACCTTCTGGATAGAAAATTAAATGCTAAATCTTGTGTATGCATAAACAGTTTGATATTCCTTAGCGTTCTCTTTTTATTTGAAATGGAAATATGAGATTTTGAAACCAAAGGGTGTAGTGACGTCATATTAGTGGGTTTTACTCGCTAACCGTTGGAGATACACGAAAAGTGATAAGGACCATTCGGATAGGAAATTAAATTCTGAAGCTCGTATGTCCCATCAAAAGTTAGCTATTTCTTAGCGTTCTCTTTTTATTTGATATGGAAATATGAAATTTTGATACCAAAGGGTGTAGTGACGTCACTAAAATGGTCGCCATTTTTTAATAGTGCAAAATATCGAAATTAAAAGTATCCTACATGTAAACATGGTAAATCAGCTACATCCATGCAAAATTTCATTTAAATCGGACGAGTGGTTCTTGCGTTATTGAGTAACAGACAGACAGACAGACAGACACACACCATCTCATTTTTATATATTAGTATGATTTTGGGAAGTTACACCTAACAAGAACAAGATGTTCAGTAAAGAACATATAGCCTACTTTCTCCTAAATGCATGGGTACTGTTGTAACTCTGTGTCCCTTTCAAGGAGTATAATTGAATGTTGGTTGCAGTAGTTTGTTGAAATACAACGTGCTATACGGATATTAAACATGAAAATGAGGAGCCCTTTGCTATGGCTACCTCCGTAAAAAAAGAACATTCTTTTCGGTTTCACCGTGTCTGAATTGATATGGGGAATCGATTTGCACTCATACATGGCCGCTATCTGCAAACTATTGGGCTGATGACCTTGTAGTTCAGTCAAAAGATGCTTCCCTCAGGAAGGTATGTTGTTGCAAAATTTGGTAGAGATCAAATGATTACGTTGGTCGAAATTTGATTTAAGCATTTAACATTTGGGTGGCTGCGATTACGTTTCCGTCAAGATGGCGGCGATATAAACATGACACTGAGGTACCCTTTGCTATTGCTGCCTCTGTATCGAATACCGTTCAATTCGGTTTTACCGTGTTTGAGTTGATAGGGGGTATCGATTTGCAAACATACATGGCCGCCATATGCAAACTATACGACTGATGACCTTTTAGCTTGGCCAAAGAACGCTTCTCACATATAGGTATGTTGTTACAAAATTTGGTAGAGATCAGATGATTAGGTTGGTCGTAATTGAAGCTTTTTAGATTTGGGTGGCCTCCATTGCGTTTCCGTCAAGATGGCGGTGATATAAAACATGACACTGAGGCGCTCTTTGATAGTGCTACCTCTGTACCAAATTTCGTTCAATTCAGTTTCACAGTGTTTGATAAGATAAGGGGAATCGATTTGCACACATACATAGCCACCATATGCAAATTATTTGTCTGATGACCTCGTAGTTTGGTCAAAAGATTCTTTATACACAAAGGAATGATGTTGCAAAATTTTTAGAGATCCATGATTACGTTGGTCGTAATTTGATTCAAGTTTTCTAAAATTCGGGTGGCCGCCATTACGTTTTCGTCAAGATGGCGGGGATATAAAATATGACACTGAAGTGCACTTTGCTACCTCTATATCAAATTTGGACGCATACATAGCCGCCATCTGCAAACTATTGGGCTGATGACTTTGTACTTTAGTCAAAAGACGCTTGTCATAGGAATATATGATGTTGCAAAATTTGGTAGAGATTTTAAGCTTTGAACATTTGGGTGGCCGCCATTACGTATCCATAAAGATGGCGGCGATATAAACATGACAATGAGGTGCTCTTTGATAGTGCTACCTTTGTACCAAATTTCGTTCAATTCGGTTTCACCGTGTTTTGAATTGATAGGGGGAATCGATTTGCACATGCTGTATACATGGCCGCCATATGTTAATTATTGGGATGATGATCTTGTAGTTTTTTCAAAATATGCTTCCCACATAACGGTATGTTGTTGCAAAATTTGTTAGAGATCAGATATTAGGTTGGTCGTAATTTGATTTAAGCTTTTAACATTTGGGTGGCCTCCATTACGTTTTCGTCAAGATGGCGGCGATATAAAACATGACACTGAGGTGCCCTTTGCTAGTTCTACCTCTGTACCAAATTGTGTTCAATTCGGTTTCACCGTCTTCGAATTGATAGGGGCAGACATTCAGAGTACACACTCGCACACACACAGACTCACACACAGACACACATTTTTTTGGCTCTGTGTAGATCTCATAAGTCTACTTTCAGTTTTTGAAAAAATCGAAAGTAGGCTAAAAATTAAGTGAAATAAATTTGAGTGCACTTATTTGCTGAAATTTCCTTAGTAGGTGTTGATAATATTTGCAGACCACCAGATAATCCTAGTTGAGAACGCTGGCATGGAATACTGATACGTCACGAGGGATAATGAATACACAAGTCTGGTTGTGAATGTCAACAGATTCGTTGTGTTGGTGCTCTATCAAACAGGGGCAGTTTGTTTGGTTATAGCCATGTTCATGTGCGTAGGTTTGCTCAGACAAGGAAAGCACAACTCCAGAAAAAATATAATTATGTTTATGATCAGATGGCCTTACTGTTCCACGCCTTAAAACTCCAACTACTAACTAACAAAATAATATGTTGATATAAAATATAGATATAGGTATTAGAAATACATTTCTTAAAGCCTTTGCCTGGAGTGTGGCACTCTATGGAAGTGAAACTTGGACTGTTGGCTCAGCATAAAAGAGGAGAATAGCAGCATTTGAAATGTGGTGTTATAGGAGAATTATGAAGATCAGATGGGTAGATTGAGTAACAAATGATGAGGAATTAAGACGAATGGGAGAGGAGATGTGTTTCCTTTGACTGCTAACGAAGAGAAGAGATAGGTAGGTAAGACACTTACTAAGACATCCAGGAATAGCAAACTAAGTTATGGAAGGAAGGGTCGAGGACAAGAACTGTACCCCTCAGGGGCTCACATCTAGTGGGACGTGGGTTGGCAACCAAAACAGCTGAGTCCGGCATGGCTTCCACTTACTTGCGCCGGGCTGCTCTCCGTCTTCTTTTATACCGACCTCTCTAGGTCAACACTTGTTCTCTTCCGACCCCGACGGTATTAGGGTATCCAAGACCTAGTGAGTCGTTCACTTTCCAGCCTTAATTGGCCCTTCTCTCATCTTTCGTGATACCCTCATTCTTCCAGGGGTCAGCCTTCTTTTCTTTTCATGTTATCTCCTGCCTACTGCACAAGGCCCGCAAGGAGGCAGGGTGTATGTATCCCCACCACTTCTGGTGCACCCTGGATACTGCTACACCCTCAAGGGCTCACGGCTGGTGAGTTAGGGAATTGGCGACCTCGAGTTATTCCTGAGCTGGGTCCGTTTTGTCCCCATTTTCCTCTGACCTTGGGGAGAGCCCTCTCCTCTTTCCCTTTCCTATCTGCCTTTCATGGCTCTCTTTCCTTCCAAGTCCCTCAATCCTCATTCTTCGAGGGAAGAGGGCATTTCTTTTCGTCCTGTCCTTTATATGCCTTATCCTTTATTTGCTTACCATTTCTTCTTCTAGTGTGTGAGTTTGTAGTTAGACAGAAATCTAGGAAGAGTTTCCTAAAAACATCAAAGGAACTCACAACCACCGAGAAAAATGCTAGACTACATTCTTGGAAAGCTAAAGGTCTTCTTCCTGGTGGCTGTACAACACCATCTGAAACTTTACCAGCGGGTCATAACGAGGTATGGATGACATGGAAATCCCTAAATAGGTTGAGATCAGGAGTCGGCAAATCAAGGGCTTATATGGTAGGATGGAACTACGCTAAAGACGGAAACATCAAGTGTGATTGCCGAGAAATTAAGACTGTTAACCACATGATTCAATGTTGTATGTGTCCAACCCCCTGCACAACAGAGGATCTACACCTAGCCACAGAGAATGCACTACAAGTCGCCAAGTTCTGGTGTCATTGTATTTAATGAAATGTTTTGTAATATATTGTGTAACATGTTTCTGATACGAGAATAATAGTTAGTATTAGTTATAGTTTTCATTCTTATCTCATCTTACACTATCACCCAAACCATTAGGGGGCGATAACCTAGATGTTAGGCCCCTTAAAACAACAATCATCATCATCATAACAAGAACTGTAGGGGTAGACCAAGGTTAGACAGATTGTAGGCTGTGGTAGCTATGTATGTGTGCTCTATATTATTCCCGTTTTCAGCGGGGTCAGGGATGAGATGCGATGAATGTCTATGTGGCGGATGGTTATTATGACTGGATGCCCTTCCTGACGCCAACATTTTGAGAGGAGTTAATGAGCGATGAAATGAATGAAACTGGGCAAGGATGTAGAAGGAAGCGGCTGTGGCCTGTCAGAAGGTACCGTTCCAGCATTTGCCTGGAATTGAAAATGGGAAACTATGGGAAAACCCATGGCCAACGGTGGGGTTTGAACCTACGTCTACCGAGTACGCAGAATGACTTGGTCCATGGCCTAGCGCTGCGCGTTAAAGAGTCATGAAGAGATGTATCAATCCAGTCTAAAAACTCAAGACTCGAACAACAACAACAATAACAACAACGTGCGTTTGTGTAAGTTACTTTTACCTCAGGGTACGTGCCGTAGTGTCTTCCTTACTTAGAAGAGCAGACAAAAGCATTGTAATGAGTGGATGCTGTATTGATGATCAGGAAAAGAACATGGAATTAATTCAACGAGGCTACAACCAACACCACCTAGAACTGACATCTATCTTAAGTACTAGAAGGTGAAGAAGAAGAAGAAGAACAAATGGATATAAACTAGGTGATAAGGGAAAGAAAGGACAGTAGAAAGAAATGCCCGTGAGAAATGAAAATAGAAGGAATTCGAATAAAGTAGATCTATGAAAGGCTGATAGGAAATGGAAAAAGGAAAGGGTCCGATCCAAAGTCACTCAAAAAGGGGGAACAAGAATTCAGGCCACCTCGTGGCACAGCGACTAGCATTCTTGGCTGTTACTCCTAACGTCCGGGTTCGATTCCTGGCTCCACAAAGAATTTTAATTCTGGTCTGAGGGCTGGAACGGAGTACACCCAGCCTCATGAGGCAAAACTGAGAAGAATTTCGTTTGATACACACCTCAGCCATCTTGGATGAGCTTTTCATTGGTTTCTCACATCTTTTCTAGGCAAATGCTGGGATGGTTCCTAACTTAATGCACGGCCGCTTCATCCCCAATCCTCATCTGAATTACAAATACACACATAATTATAGACACCACAATAATACAGGTTGTCAGAAAATTCTCTACTCATTCAAGTTAACGAGGCTAAATGATCACGAAGTCCAAATTAAGTAACAACAAAACAGCAAACGGATCCAGCTCGGAACCACCTGGGTCACCGACCTTCGAGCTCATCAGCCGTGAACCCTTGGGGGGGGGTTAGTGCTTTCCATGGTGCAGCAAGCGTGCGGTAGGCAGAGAATGAGAGTTCACAGAGAGATTTGTTGTTGTTGCTTTATTTAGAGGTTGCAGCTTCGTGCATTCTGAGTGTATATGGGATTTCTGTGATAACCTTTGTTATTGTGATGGCTATACTAGTGTGTGTGTAATTGTAAGCTGGTGATGGACTTGGGAAGGAGAAGGCTGTGGCCTTAAGGTAGGAACCATCCAAGGAAAAGTACTTCCTGGAAAGCTGAGGTGGGAATCGAACCCTCCTCTTCTCATTGTTGCCTCACGAGGCTAAGTGTACCCCGTTCCAGCCCTCGCAGCAGAATTAAAATGTCTGGGCAGAGCCAGAAATCCAACCTGGCCTTCCGGGGCGACAACAAAGAACACTAGCCACTACACCACGAGGTGGTCACCAAGAGAGGTCGATTGGAAGCCTGGTACAAGTAAATAGAAGCAATCCATGGCCAGCTGGGGTCCCATGGTCACTAACCACGTCCTCTGAGAGAATACATGTCTGGAGTTTTATCATGTTTGCATGTATCAAGTTCCAAGCAAGGCAACTCGTTTCCCTTTCACTGCTCCTTATACAAATGTGCAGAGTTTCAATACAATCAGTGAGCCAAACTTGTGACGGTACTGTAAGTCTCCCATGGGAGGCAGGACGCTGTATCTTGTAGTAATCCCCTCATCACTGCCGAACGGCTTGGGCATCATCGTCCCGCCTGCAAATGGCTTCATTACCTTACAGTGTCCCCAGGTCGCAGCGATATAATCGCCCGTTGGCGAGGTGAGAACTTGTGAAGCGTGAAGATACGACCGCTCGTTCCTAAAAGTAATGACTTCAAATGAGTCGTCCAGTTGCTAAACTCGTTTAATCCACTTGTGAATAAGAATCATTTTCATGAAACGATTCTCTGGACTTTGCCTCGCGTATCTTTTATGTTTGTTGTTTTCTACTTTTTTCTTTTTGCTTTGTGTTTTTGGTTTCTGGTTTTGTGTTTGCTTTGTGCTTTTGCTTTTGAATTTTACTTTTTGTTTTTCTTTCTTGGTTTTGGTTTTGTGTTTGTTTTCTGCTTTTGCTTTTTAATTTTGCTTTTTGCTTTGTGTTTCTTGTTTTTGTTTTCTGCTTTTGCTTCTGTTTATGATTTTTTCTTTTTCATTCTTGTTTTTGTTTTTGGTTTTATGTGTGATTTCTGGAAAATCAAAATAAAACAAAACAAAATATAATAAAATATAATAAACAAAACAACATCAAAACAAAACAAAATAAGACAGAATAAACACAACAAAAACAAAATAAAACAAAAAACATTAAATAACTCAATTTGAAACAAAATAAAACGAAATAAAATAAAGCAAAATAAAACAAAATAAAACAAAAAAAAATCAAAATAAAACAAAACAAAATAAAATAAAAATAAACAAATCAAAATAAAATAAAACAAAATAAAATAAAATAATTAAATAAATAAGTTTACGACATGATCCTTATTCACAAGTGGATTAAACGAATTTTGCAACTGGAATACTCATATGAACTACATTATCTCAGTGCAAGCAAAGGCAAGGACAATTGTTTTAAATATTTATAATATCGCCTAGATAAGAAAATAAACAGAATGGCATTAAAACTTTCATTCGTCACTCTTTCAATTTGGACCAATAGCATGTAAGAATTTTATAAAATTAAGCTAATGATAGTGCTCTATTTTGATAGCAATTCAAACTCTGATGAATATTATTGATTTGCTTTCCATGCATACTTAACTTCACAAACATTGCTCCCCAGGGGTTCACAACTAGTGGGACGTGGGTTGGCGACCACGGGGCCGCAGCTGAGTCCAGCATTGCTTCCACTTACTTGTAGCGAGCACCTCTCCGTCTTCTTTCCTGTCGACCTCACTTGGTCATCTCTTGTTCTCTTCTTACCCCGACGGTATTAGGGTATCCAAGGCCTAGAAAGTCTCTTCCTTTCCCGCCTTAATTGGCCCTTGCCTCATCTTTTCTGATACCCTACTTCTTTGAGGGGTCAGCCTTCTTTTTCTTTTCCTGCCTTCTGCTCAAAGCCCTGCTACATTATCTCAGTGCAAGCCCCCCCCCCCCCCACTTCTGGTTCACCCTGCATATTGCTACACTCTCAGGGGCTCACAATTAGTGGGTTCCGGAGTTGGCGATCCCGAGGGATTCCTGAGTTGGGTCCGGTTTTCCCCCTTTTTTTCCATTACCTCTGGGGTGGACCCTCTCCTCTTTCACTGTCCTATCTGCCTTTCATGGCTCTCCTTCCTTCCAAGTCCCCCAATCCGCATTTTTCGAGGGTTGAGGGCATTTCTCTTCTTCCTGTCCTTTATTTGCCTTATTCTCCTTTTGTTTTCCATTTCTCCTTCAAGTAAATAAGTTAGTAGTTAGTTTTAGTTATAGTTTATATTTCATTTTCATCATCACGATCACCCAAACCATTAGGGGCCAATAACCTAGATGTTAGGCCCCAGAAAACAACAATTATCATCATCATCATCATCATCATCGTCCAAACATTGCCATTGCTGTCTGTTAGATAGTCAGCCTGGAGGTTTGTTGGATCCTCATAAAGCGCCATCATAGGTTATGTGGAAGAAACCCACAAAACCCAAGGCAGCACTATAAAGAGGCGTACTAGGCAAGATGAGGAGTGAGGTAGTTTGTCATTGCTTTCCTCACTGAGTCAGAACAACAGCACTGAACCTATGAGTAGAACGTTTCACAGCATCCATAGACACTAGCTATGCCCTGAATGCCATTACTCGGCACCACTCATACCTCAGTAGCTTCCATATAATCACAGCCATAAATGAGGCTGAGACATCGGTGAAAAGTCACATTTTACTCTAGCCTGTGCCAACAAAAAATACGTAAATACTGCATACATCAAGAGGCGGTAAACAGACCCTCTTGATTGCTATACCTTCATTAATAAAATGATCCCACAAAAATAAGTTAAATGTTCATTTCGCATAGAAACAATATTCACTTATCATCTTTGAAGGAAAGTAAAATTTCCACATAAATACGTCAATCTTTTGATCATAGCAGAAAATTTCTATCATGTTATTTTATATTTTCTGAAGAAGAATTTGATATAATTTTTCAAGATAGTTTATGTAATACAATTAATAATCGGATTCATATTTATACAAATATTCAAGATTATTTTAAGAGAATTTCATAGTCCTATTTTAGATCAATTTTAATATTTCTAAACAATTAAGGAATATTTTAACAGATTTGATTTAGTAGGAATAATGTAGACATTTAAGATATTTTCTAGACGCGCAATATAAAGTAATTAGCTATTAACTTTACATTTTCAACTATTTTTTAAGATATATAATACGATGGTAATAGTGTCTCAATTTACTTGTCCCCATGACCTTTTCTTATCGCTTGTTCTCCCAGTTTGGGTTCACCCATGGACTCTGCGAGGGGTCATTCCTCTACCGTTGCAAGGACAATGTCTAGAAGCTGAACACACTCTGTGAGCAGATACAAATGGGAATGGTGACAGCTTTTTCTGTCTTCCCATAAGTTTACATAAATATAACCGATTCAATTAATATACTTGGCGAATTATGGAAATGAAATCCCATAATGGGCTACAATTACTGTGTAATGGAATCAGCACAGGCTACAAAACAATTATACAGTGAGAACATTCTCTAGAGAACGGAGCCTCGGTGACGCCGTGTGACGGGTGGGGGCACTGTGGCTAGCCGCCTGTCGAGCAAGGCATTGGCACCCAACTATTTCAACACATTTTGGTTACACTTTTCAACGTATTTAATAATCATCGCTTACATGAATTTCAGTGTAGTTGCTGCAAATGTTGTCCATCAATTTCTAACCACACATTGCACAAACGTAGGAAGTTTTAGTTTACCCGCTGTAATTCCTCCTCACTAATATTTCCTATCAGTGCAGTTATTTCGTTCTCGAGAGCATCCAGAGTACGCGGATTGTTTCTGTTTACCATTTGTTTGAGGACCCCCACAAGTAAAGATCGCCCGGTGCTGAAACGTACAGCCTGTGACAACAAAGTTCGGTGAATAGCCCTATAATATCAACATAGGTGAACAATGCACGACAGTGACCCTATTGTCCTTCGAAATAGTCCCCTCCCGTAACTATGCAATGCTGAGATCGGCGATACATGCCCTGGAAACTTTGCAAGAAGGCGTTCTTTGGGATGGCGTTCAAAAGGTTCGTCACGTGACCGAAAAGTTCGGTGAATGGGTCTATATTACGAACGGATTGTTGGCTTACCTGAAACAGCCGTTACTATCCTTCGAAGTAATCCCTGTGGATGGTTAAGCACTTCTGAGAATGTCTGAACAAGTCCTGGAAACTCTTTAGGGATAGCCTTCAGTTGGGTCGTCACATTACGTTGGATGTCCGAAATGTTCAAAAACCTCTGGCTCTTCAGCGCTTTTCGATGACCCTGGACCTGGACCCCGCCACTCCATACTTTGAAGCTTGACTTCGGTGTCGTACCTCAGACATCAGGTCTCGTCGCCCGTGACGATGGTTTTCAGATAAGCCATTCCATTCCACAGAACATTCAGCCTTCTCACTGCCACCCGCCAAGCAGATGTGCATGGTAGGTTGCATAAATTCATCGTTCTCAACACGCACAGCGTCAAACAGGTCTTATTAAGCGTTGCATTGTGTGTCGTCAAATGTTGCCAGGTCGACCGTTCTGATCTTATTCATCGAACACAACGTGACGAGCCTTTTGAACACCATCCCAAAGGACGCCTTCTTGCAAAGTTTCCACGACATGTATCGCCAATCTCAGCATTGCATAGTTACGGGAGGGGACTGTATTAACACATTTACTGGAAGAAGTCTTCGTGAGAGGATAAGTTTTCACTATGAAAAGTCGATGTTTTCTCACTAGCTAACCATGTTCACGGGATACGAGATAGGCTACAGTATTTCACCAAAAGTCTTAATTTTCTCAACTAAGGTATTTTGCAAGCTCCGTATGTAATAATTGGCATGACGCATCCGGTATTTCCCGATCCTCTCTTGTATAATCGGCAAATGCTACAGTATTCATCTAGCGCTGACTCAACATTCTTCGCTCGTCACACGACCCCAGAGAGGTTCCGTTCAATAGATAAGGCTCTCCCTGTAGTAATTCACTGTGGGCTTTGAATGAATTTTATTATCTTAATTTTGTATTAATAATAATAATAATAATAATAATAATATCGTATGGCCTCGGATGCCGAGTGCAAGCCTTGTTATTTGACACCCAGAGGGCCACTTGCGTGTTGAATTTTGTCGTTCCTTGGAACGCTATGAAAGTCAAGGAGGTTAGATATCTAAGCTCATTGACACTGCAGCGCTTTCTAGTAGAGAATGGAGGAACTTTGTATTGGTGGAAAATCCCGAGATTAATTTCAATCCGGAGGTAAACTTGTCCCCCGTTCGGATCTCCAGGTGGGGACTACTCTAAGGGGGGCTAACATCACGGAAGTGACAAAGAGGAAATCTGACATTCTACGGATCGGAGCGTGGAATGTTAGAAATCTGCTAGGAAGTGAAAGGTTAGAAAACTTAGAAAGGGAAATGGATAGGTTGAGGTTGGCTTTGGTTGGGATTAGTGAAATGTGCTGGCAGGAAGAACAGGAGTTTTGGTAGGGAGACTATAGGGTCATTAGCACTAAATCAAACAATGGACAAGCAGGGGTTGGTCTCATATTGAGTAGAAAATTTGGACAGCGGGTGGAATATTATGAGCAATATAGTGAACGGATTATTGTAGCAAAAATCAATGCTAAACCTACGTGAACCACTGTGGTACATGTCTATATGCCTACCAGTCAAGCTGATTATGAAGATGTTGATAAGGTCTACGAAGAAATAGATGAAATTCTGAGGTATATCAAGGGTGATGAATATGTTATAGTAATGGGAGATTGGAATGCTGTGGTAGGAAAAGGGAGAGAAGGGAAGATAGTAGGAGATTTCGGATTAGGTGAAAGGAATGATCGAGGAAAAATTCTGCACCGAGCATGAGTTGGTCCTAGAAAACACCTTATTCAATAACCACAATAGAAGAATATACACCTGGATGAGACCAGGAGATACAGGGCGTTAAAAATCGACTTCAATATTGTCAAGCAGAGGTTTCGAAACCAGATTTTGGATTGTAAAACATATCCTGGTGCTGACATAAACTCTGACCACAATCTGGTTGTAATGAAATGCAGATTAAAGTTGAAGAAACTGAAGAAAAGTCAAAAGCCAAAAAGGTGGGCAATAGACAGACTGAAAGAGAAGGATGTAAACGAAAGATTCAAGAAGAGTATAAAGGAAGGACTAATGAAAAACCCTAAACAAACTTCAATTGCAGACGAATGGGTACTTTTGAGGAATGAAATAACAAAATCCGCAGAAGAAAACATTGGTAGGAAAGAGAGAATAGGTAGAAAACCGTGGATCTCTCAGGATATACTCGAATTGATGGATGAAAGGCGGAAGCACAAGAATGTAAGAGATGAAAAGGGGAAAGCAGAATACAGACGTCTGAGGAATGAGGTTAACAAGAAGTGCAGGGAAGCGAAAGAAGAATGGTTGAAAAAGAAATGTGCAGGTATAGAAAATTGTCTGAAATTAGGAAAAGTAGACACAGCTTATCGAAGGATTAAGAATACTTTTTGGGAAAAGAAGACTAAGTGCTGTAATATTAAGGACACAAATGGTAAGCCTCTAACAGATAGGGAAGGAAAGGTTGAGAGATAGAAAGCTTACATAGAGTGTTTGTATGAGGGAAAGGAGATTGAGAATCATGTAATGGAAAGGGAGGAGGAATGATGAGGATGCAAAAGGAGATTTAATATTGAGATCAGAATTTGACAGAGCATTGCAGGACTTAAGCAGGAAAAAATCACCAGGCATAGATGATATACCGATTGAGTTGTTACGCTGCATAGGAGATGAAGGTCTGATCAGGTTATTCCACTTGGTGTGTAGGATTTATGAGACAGGTGAGGTACCCCCTGATTTCAAGAAGAATGTTATCATCCCTATACCAAAGGAAGTGGGAGCTGACAGATGTGAAGTTTACCGTACAATCAGCTTGATTACTCATGCTTCAAAGATCCTGTCTAGAATAATTTACAAGAGGATGGAAAGCCATATAGAAACGAAGTTGGCTGAAGACCAGTTTGGTTTCAGGAGAAATGTAGGAACAAGGGAAGCTGTACTAAGTCTTAGGCTGATTTTGGAAGGTAGAATAAGGAAAGCTAAGAGAACGTTTATGGCATTTGTAGACTTAGAAAAGGCTTTTGATAACGTTGATCGGACTAAATTGTTTGACATTTTTAAAACGATTGGAATAAAGTACGGGGATAGGAGGGTGATATACAATACATACAGAAACCAGACAGCAGTCATTCGAACTGAAGGACATGAGAGAGAAGCTGGTATTCATAAAGGTGTAAGGCAAGGCTGCAACTTATCACCCATACTTTTCAATCTTTACATTGAACAAGCAATGAAGGAAATTTGAGTAATATTTAAAATGGGAGTGAAGATTCAAGGAGAAATAATTTCAACTCTGAGATTTGCTGATGACATCGTCATCTTGGCCGACACGCCTGAGGATTTGAATGAGTTTTTGAATGGTATGGACTCCGTCTTACGGAAAGAATACATGATGAAAATGAATAAATGTAAAACAAAAATACTGGAATGCAGCCAAAATAAATCAGAAACCTGTATGGACATCAAATTGGCAGGTGAAAGCTGAGGGAAGTAGGATACTTCCGTTACTTAGGAAGCAAAATAACCAGTGATGGACGAAGCAAAGAGGATATAAAAAGTAGGTTGGCTCAGGCAAGGGAATCTTTTCTACAAAAAAGGAATCTGTTAACATCGAATATAGATTTAGGTATTAGGAAGTCATTTTTGAAAGCCTTTGTCTGGAGCGTGGCGCTCTATGGACTTGAAACTTGGACTATTGGTGCAGCAGATAAGAGGAGAATTGAAGCATTTGAAATATGGTGTTACAAGAGAATGATGAAGATCAGATGGGTAGATAGGGTTTCAAACGAAGAGGTATTAAGACGAGTGGGAGAGGAGAGATGTTTCTGGCGACTGCTAATGAAGAGAAGAGATAGGTTAGTAGGACACATACTAAGACACCCAGGAATAGCAAGCTTAGTTATGGAAGGAAGTGTTGAGGACAAGATCTGTAGGGGTAGACCAAGGTTAGAATATGTTGAACAGATTTCCTCGGATGTAGGGTGTGGTAGTTATGTAGAGATGAAACGATTAGCTCAGGACAGGGAGATTGGAGAGCTGCATCAAACCAGTCAAAAGACTGAAGACTCAAACACACAACACAATTTTGCCATTATGAACATGGCATACTGAATTTATATGGGTTCTTTAACAATTTTGTCGCCTTTCAAAAATCACTTACCACGACCAGGAGCGAACCTGTAAGCCTGGGGTTGGTAGTCCGACACGATAACCACTCACCCACCTTGGCAAGCTAATTATGTATTGATGAGCAATGAAACTTTTCAAATATTAGGTCATGTACTCTATTTTACAAAGAGTACAAGCCAGAATCAAAATGTCTGAAGCATTATAGAATGCATGAGGGCTATTATCACAGTGTCATTGTGTCAACACAGGCTGGCTTCAGACGTGTACAGTAGCCAAGAGAATTAAGGCGTTTGCGAGATTAACTCAGTTGGTAGAGCATCGGTGGCTAAAGCAGAAGGTCGCAGGTGGGTTCGACTCCCTTATCTGTCAGAGATTTAATTTCTTACCTTGTATCGACAGAGTGAGTATTTCTTTTTGCAAAAGCGCGTCCATATAAAACACTTAATCCTTTGTTATAACTCTTTGTAAACGACAAACGACGTTATATGTAGTTACCTTGACCTTATAAAGGAATCATGCTGAGCTTCTACGTCCAAGATCGCGGGTTCAAACCCGACCAAAGTCGTCGGATATTTTAAGAGCGTTAAAATCCCTCCGTAGAGTATGCCTTCCCTCGGATGGGAAGTAAATCCGGCGGGCCTATGTCATTTATGGCATGTAAAAGAGCATTCCACTAACTAAAATTTTGTGAAGCTAAATTTGTAGGTTAGATTTGATTAACGCTCTAGTAAGTTCCAACGTTCGTCGCCAGGTGCTGGTTGCGGTGGCATCTATTAAACATCTATAGAACACGTTCACAACTAGATGTCGTTGACGGTAGCATTTGGTAGCAATTGTAGGAACTACTTGAAATTGATTGTCTGCACTCCTTACCTGAATCACAGATAACACACACTAATACAGTCAAATCCTACACTCACCGAAAGTACACGGGGCTACATAACCACGTTGTTACAGCCCCTAAACTGAGGAACCAACCAAACAACCAACCATAAAGGAATCAATAAAGTGCGCAACATGAAATCCCAATTAAATCGTTAATCCTTTGTTGGAGCTCTTTGTGAATAAAAGAACGAAAAGAGCTCAGCGATAACATGGTTCTATGTAATCGAAATATCTGGTTAATTTCAGATTCTTTGACATTTGAATTATATAATGATGAAGGTGATCATCTGACCATCGGCGATTCTATGGATCATCACTCTTCAAGTTGTCCTGTGCCACACTGCATCGTTCAATTGTTCCAGGGAGGAGTTGGAGTCTGTTTTAACGGTGTCTAACCAATGTGTTGTCTGAATTATATACATGTGGAATTAATACCAAGAGGATATTCACAGTAACAGAAAGAGGCAAGGCTTCTAAGAACAAATGGATACATCAGTCAGATAAGGAAAAACTAGACATCTCACTGGAACAAATTCGTGACCGTCTGCTGTTCCGTCAGGTCATCCGACAGGGCGTTTTCCCAACATCCCTTACAAGTAAGGAGACTACAGAAGCTAAGTGGACAGAAGAAAGAAGACTGACTCATAGTCAGAAAATGAGGGACTATTGGAAGAAGAAGAAAGCAACAACTTTACCGAAGAGTAGATACGAGCCCCGTGGTCCTAAGTAAGCCTAAACGATAAAGAAAGAAAGAAAGATATGGAATTAATCATATTTGTTTCCCTTATCAACAGTTTAGTTCAATAAAGTTACCAACTGTAATTGAAATCCACCGTTATTCGATATACGAGGTGAATCAGTTACCCCTAATAATATGCAGCCCAACTAGCATTGTTTTCAAAAAGATCGATATGCAATAATCCTGCAAACGATACTGAACATGATTATTTCTCCCTCGATGTGACTCAGACTAATACGAGGGGAAAGAAAATAATAGTGTTCAGTGTCGTTTGCGGGATATGCTTGCAGTGCGTATGCAAGCAGAGAAATATCGATCTTGCTGACAACACGCGTTAGTTGGGCTGCATAAAACAATAGTATTAGGGGTAGCTGTTTTTAATTTTTTTATTTTCATTTTTTTTATTCACATAAGCTTAACCCTTTGGATGCCGACCCCGAATAGGTCATCATATGCATAGAATGCCAGGCATGTTTCACTGCATAAAAAAATATTAAAAGCCTCAGTTTAAAAGACATGAAAATACAATTTGGTATGTTAGCTTGATATACCCCAAGGACTATAAATATGTGACTTACATTTGACAAAAAATATTTCAAGGAATACTGTGCACAAAATTATAATATTTTTTTTTATAAAAAATAAAAAATTTATGATTTGAAATGAATTAGCACATTGCACAATAAATCAAAAGTGTATAAGTGAAGATAATTAATGTTATCTCATATTTAGGATCATATATACCAATTTATACTGTTTTAGTAGGCCTACTTTGCAATTTATAGATTAATTTCCAAATGCATGGAACATGTGGAGTGTAACACACCAACAGTTAACTGTCAACGACTGGATATTTATCAAATTAGGAGAGGAATAGTGATCATTTGAGAGAAATGTGCCTAGTAGCAGAAACATCATATTCATCACTTTCACTAAAATTAGAGTCTCTGATATCTTCAAAGCGATCTAAAAGTTCCCCAATTTCTTCACCCGAAATAGGCCTACGTGATGGCATGCCTTCTTGCGACAAATGTATTATTTACAACTTTACTAAGTCCTAGATAAATTGCTGTAACCGTACACATTCTTCCTTCATAGTTTTTGGGGCGTGCTTGTTATTTCACAATGGGGGATACTTAAAAATAACATTCCTCCTTTTATTATCACTTTGTCTACATCCCATAAAGCTTCCATTATCTGCACAATAATCATTTTCCACTGTTTCTATTACCAGAATCAGACCTCACCACTAAACCTATCCAATCATCCTAATTAGCAGCACTTTTCAAGCCCATACTTTTTCCTTCATTTATCATTGCAATAATCCCATCTTCACCAGCACCACAATAATCTCCATAGATAAACAAAACAAATATAAAATCTTCCAGTATGGACTCATAACAAGAAGTCAAAGATATATCTAAAAAGAAAACAGCATAAAAAAGAATATACAAAACATCTAACTTAGATGAGCATGGCCTCCTTCTACCTCACTGCCAGATCATTACAAGGAATACCATAGCTCATGGCTCAATACTCCCTGTAATGATCTATCAGCAAAGAGGTAGCCATGCTATAACCTTAACCTATAATAATCAAAGAGAAACTGTACAGTGACAATACGCCCTCCTATATATGTAATTATCACGTGTGAAACACTCGAGAATCTCATATATATAAAAAACTAGCTGAAGTACCCGTGCTTCGCTACGGGTCGTAAATAAATCAAAATGTGAAGGTGACAGTTAAAACAGGGGATAGGCGAGGTGCTGCGCAGAGGGAGATTAAGGATGGAACATTTTGTCCAACTACACCGCTCTGCCTTGACCGTGTTTTATAGCACACATTTAGGTTTTACTCGCTAACGGTTGGAGATACATTTCGGATAGAAAATGCAATTTTTAACCTCGTACATGCCATCAAAAGTTTGCTATTTCTTAGCGTTCTCTTTTTATTTGAAATGGAAATATGAAAGTTTAAAACCAAAGGGTAGAGTGACGTCACTAAAATGGTCGCCATCTTTAAAAGTGCAAAGTATTGAAATCAAAAGTAACCTGTATGTTAACCAGGTAAATCTGCTACTTCCATGTAAAATTCATGTAAATCGGACCAGTGGTACTTGCGTGATTGAGTAATACACAGACACACACACACCATCTCATTTTTAGTCTCGCTTCGCTCGCGTCATAGTCGTGTCATATTGTTATTCAATGAAATGCAGGTTTAACCCCATTAACACCCCTTTAGAACCTGAATATCCAAAAATCCCTCCTTAGTAGATCTTTTCGACACACGACAAACATATCCTCAAAATATCACTCTTCTAACATTAATAGTTTTGGTTGGTCGATGAGAGCGAACATCCAAAAATCCTTCCTTAGTGGACGTTTTTCTTCCAGAATTTCACCCCTCCCCATAGGCCCCTTAAATTGGATTTTTGAAAAGACGGTCGAACACCTATTTATTTATTTATTTATTTATTTATTTATTTATTTATTTATTTATTTATTTATTTATTTATTTATTTATTTATTTATTTATTTATTTATTTATTTATTTATTTATTTATTTATTTTTAAGCTGATTGATTTCCTCCGAGTTTCAAACTCCTCGCCTATGTCGTTTAAGAGATACACGCTCCATTAAGAATCTTTCAACCCCCACTTTTCATCCCTTTCACCTCATAATATACACTATATCGAAAAACCATTAGACATGTGTCAGCTTATTTTTAATGATTAGTATATATGCCAAGTATCAATCCCCAAATGAAACCACTCGTGAGATATTGTTATTCAATGAAATGCACGTTTACCCCCTTAACACCTATTTAGAACCTGAATATTCAAAACTCTTACCTTAGTGGATGTTTTCGACATAAAACGAACATATCCCCAAAATTTCATGTTTCCAACTTCAATAATTTTGGCTGGGCGATGATGAGTGAGTGAGTCAGTCAGGACATTTTATTTCATTTATATATGATAATTTCACCCCTCCACATGAACCCCTTAAATTGGATTTATGAAACAAATGGTCGAACACCTATTTACTTATTTAAAGCTGATTTCCCCCTGAGTTTGATGAGTGAGTAAGTGAGTCAATCAGTTAGGACACTTTCTTTCCTGTTTTATCACCCCAGAATTTCACCCCTCTCCAAGGGCCCCTTAAATTGGATTTATGAAAAAACGGTCGAACACATATTTACTTGTATTTTAAGCTGTTTTATCCCGCCGAATTTCAAACTTCTCGCCTATGTCGTTTAAGAGATACACGCTCCGTTAAGAATCCCTCAATCCCCAATTTTCACCCCTTTCACCTCATAATATACACGACATCGATAAACCTTTAGAAATATGTCTGATTATTTTTAATGATTAGTTTATATACCGAATATCACATCCCCAAAGAAACAACTCATGAGATATCGTTATTCAATGAAATGCACGTTTACCCCCTTAACATCTCTTTAAAACCCGAATAAATAAAAATCATTCTTTAGTTGACGTTTTGACATACAGCGAACATATTCCCAAAATTTCATTTTTCCAACATTAATAGTTTTCGCTGGGCGCGATGAGTGAGTGAGTCAGACAGGACATTTTCTTTCAATTATTTTTACCAGAATTACACCCCTCCCCATGGGCCCCTTAAATTGGATTGATGAAAAAACGCTTGAACACCTATTAAGTTATTTTTTTAGCTGTCTGTTTCCCCTGAGTTTGATGAGTGAGTTAGTCAGTCAGTCAGGACACTTTCTCTCCTTTCCCCCCCCCCCCCCCAGAATTTCACCCCACCCTATTGGACCTTTAAATTAATTTATGAAAAAACGGTCGAACACCGATTTACTTAATTTTTTAGCTGATTTTTTTTCGCTGAGTTTCAAATTTCTCGCCTATGTCGTTTAAGAGATAGGCCTACACGCTCCGTTAGGAATCCTTCAACCCCCAATTTTCACCCCTTTCACCTCATAATAATACACCACATCGAAAAACCCTAAGACACATGTCTGCTTATTTTTAATGATTAGTTTATATGCCGAGTATCACATCCACAGATGAAACCACTCGTGAGATATTGTTATTCAATGAAATGCAGGTTTAACCCCCTTAAGACCCCTTTAGAGCCTGAATATCCAAAAATCCTCCCTTAGTGTACGGTTTTGAGATACAACGAACATATCCCCAGAATGCCATGGTTCCAACTTCAATATTTTTGACTGGGCGATCATGAGTGAATGAGTCAGGACATTTTCTTTCATTTTTTCCTTCAGAATTTCATCCCTCCCGATGAACCCCTTCAATATGATTGATCAAAAAAACTGTCGAACAGCTATTAACTTACTTTAAAGCAGTTCCCCCTCCCCCCTGAGTTTGATGAGTGAGTCAGTCAGTCAATCAGTTAGGACACTTTATTTCCTGTTTCCCCCCCTCCCCCCAGAATTTCACCCCTCCCCATGGGCCCCTTCAATTGGATTTATGAAAAAACGGTCAAACACATATTATTTACTTATTTTTTTTTGCTGATTTTTTCCGCTGAGTTTCAAACTCCTCGCCTATGTCGTTTAAGAGATACACGCTCCGTTAGGAATCTTTCAATTCTTACTTTTCACCCCTTTCACCTTATAATATACACCACATCGAAAACCCCTCAGAGACGTGTCTTCTTCCTTTTTAATGATGAGTTTATATGTCGTGTATCATATCCCCCAATGAAACCAATCGGGAGATATTGTTATTCAATGGAATGCAGGTTTAACCCCCTTAAGACCCCTTCAGAACCTGAATATCCGAAAATCCTCCCTTAGTAGACGGTTTTGACATACAATGAACATATCCCCAAACTGTCATGTTTCTAACTTCAATAATTTTGGCTGGGCGATGATGAGTGTGTGAGTGAGTGAGTGAGTCAGGCAGGACATTATCTTTCAATTTTCTTTTTTCAGAATTTCACCCCTCCCCATGAACCCCTTAAATTTGATTTAATAAAAAAAACTGTCGAACAGCTATTTACTTACTTTAAAGCAGTTTTTCCCCCCTGAGTTTGATGAGTGAGTGAGTCAGTCAATCAGTTAGGACACTTTCGTCCTGTCCCCCCCCCCCCAGAATTTCACCCCTCCCCATGGGCCCCTTAAATTGGATTTATGAATAAACTGTCAAACACATATTTACGTATTTTGTATGCTGATTGTTTTAGTTTCAAACTCCTCACCTATGTCGTTTAAGAGATACACGCTCCGTTAGGAATCTTTCCATCCCCACTTTTCACCCCTTTCACCTCATAATATACACCACATCGAAAAACCCTCAGACTCGTGTCTTCTTATTTTTAATGGTGAGTTTACGTGCCGAGTATCACATCCCCCAATGAAACCAATCGGGAGATATTGAAATTCAATGAAATGCAGGTCAACCCCCTTAACACCCCTTTAGAACCTGAATATCCAAAAATCCTATCTTAGGGGGCATTTGCGGCCCTTTGGGAAGCTGCATACCAAATTTCATTCCAATCCGTCGGTGGTTTCTGAGATTTCGTGATGAATGAATGAGTGAGTGGTATTTCACAAATATATATAGTAGATGATAGTGTCAAGTCTTTGTTATGCTAAACTCGGTTGACAGTGCTGTGTGAGTAGGTGAGTAACTAACGGGATTTCAAGTAAAGATCCTCTTTTTCTATACCGGTAGTGCAGAGCAGAACTGGCATCCAGTCGGCCGTGTCTCGACTTGAGCTATGTTGCCATGGAAACTATCTGGCTTGCCATTCCTTCATGAGTATATTTTATGATTTGATTAGCCTGTGCTTGAGTGCAAAAGGGCCGAAATCAGAAGAACGAGAAAGACTATCGAAAATTCATGTAGCCAGCGGTTCCTTCTGGATCCTAAACTATATGTATGCAAAATTTGGTTGAGATTGGTGGTACGGTGTAGATTTGTATACGGAACAGACCCACATACAGACTTTCACTTTTATATATAAGATATACAAATAAATAACACATTCCACACACACTTAAAAAAAACACAGCGAGTATAACAAAATATAGATCATCATCATCATCTTCGTCCCCTTCAGTTTCTTCCATTCCACCTTCCTGGTTCTACCTTTTCTTCTGTTTCTCCTTCTTCCCCATTCTTCTTTCTTCCTCTGCCTTCCATCTCGTCTCTTTCTTAATTCGCCATATCCTTCCGTACCTTGTACTCCTCCTCTTCCATCTCCACCGTTCATGTCTCCTTCCTTTCTTCCTTTTCTTCTGTTTCTCCTTCTCCTCCATTCTTCCTTCTTCCTCTGCCTTCCATCTCGTCTTTTTTTTCATACGCCATGTCATTCCGTACCTTGTACTCCTCATCTTCCATCTCCACCGATCCTGTTTCCTTCCCTTCCTCATTTTCTTCTTCTTCTTCTTCTGAGTATTCACACTCTTATCTTCCTTTGCCTGACATCTCATATTCTTCCTACTCCTTTTCTTTGCGTTCCAACTCATCCTTTCATCCATTCTCCTGGTCCTTTTTGTCTTCATTCTCAACCACTTCTCTCTTCTTCTCTTCCACATTTTCCACCTCTTCCTCGTCTGTCTTGTCTTACTCAACAGTTCCTTTCCCTTCTTCCACTTTGTTTTACACTGTTTCTTCTTCACCTTATCTTCTTCTAGTATGTTGTATTCTCCATGGCTCACTATTGCATTTTACCCTCCTCTTTAGCCTCTTTTTCTTGATTGCTAATGTCTTCATTACCAACCTCATCTGATTCTCCTTTCTTTTTTTCAATTTCTCTCATATCTTTTGCTTTCTCACGCTCTTCTGTTTTACCTTCTCCCTTAACTATTTCTCCTTTCTCTTCAGTTTCTTCCATTTCACCTACTCCGTTATCCGTTTCTCCTTTCACTTGTTCTCTCTCTTGTCCATTTTCTTTCTTATGCTTCCTACCATCACGTACTTCACACATCTTCTCAATATCATGACCATTTTTCATTCCTTCTTCCTCTCCATTACCATCTTCTACACGACCTCCAGCATCATGCACTTCACACATCTCCTCAATATCTTGACCATCTTTCATTCCTTCTTCTTCTCCATTACCATCTTCTACACGCCCTCCAGCATCACGTACTATCTCACTACAATACATATGATCTCCACTCTGTGCTCTTACAAATTCCCTTTCTCCTCCTCCTGATCCTTCTTCTCTTTCTCCTTCATCTGCTCCTTCTCTTTCTTTTTCCTCCTCCACAGTCACAGTCAAAGACACTTTCCAAGATTCTATTTCCTTACTGACTCTCTTACTGATCCTATTTCGGTTCTTAAAGACTCTTCCATATCAGTGAATTTACTTAGCAACATTAGTAGCATATCCCGATTCAGATCTTCAGCCATTTCTTTTTCTACTTTCATTGTACTCACGTTATGTTACTCATATTTCATCTCAGTCACTATATGTCTTCATTTCTTTGTTCGCTCTCATGTCACGCTTTCGATCCTCACGTTGGTGCGTCATAATGTAACCGTACACATTCTTCCTTCATAGTTTTTGGGGCGTGCTTGTTATTTCACAATGAGGGATATTTAAAAAAAACATTCCTCCTTTTATTATCACTTTGTCTACATCCCATAAAGCTTCCATTATCTGCACAATAATCATTTTCCACTGTTTCTATTACCAGGATCAGACCTCACCACTAAACCAATCCAATCTTCCTAATTAGCAGCACTTTTCAAGCCCATACTTTTTCCTTCATTTATCATTGCAATAATCCCATCTTCACCAGAACCACAATAATCTCCATAGATAAACAAAACAAATATAAAATCTTCCAGCATGGACTCATAACAAGAAGTCAAAGATATATCTAAAAAGAAAACAGCATAAAAAATAATATATAAAACATCTAACTTAGATGAGCATGGCCTCCTTCTACCTCACTGCCAGATCATTACAAGGAATACCATAGCTCATGGCTCAATACTCCCTGTAATGATCTATCAGCAAAGAGGTAGCCATGCTTAACCTTAACCTATAATAATCAAAGAGAAACTGTACAGTGACATTGCTACTGAACTATTACTACAGTAGAAATAATAATAGACTTAATTTATCGCGATAAATAACTCAATTGTGTCAGTTAGAGCGTAAAATAATCAACAATAAATCACAACACGTGGACATAAACAAGGTGGCTGCCATATTGGATCATAGACGTCAAGCGCGCACAGACTATACACTCATAATGTACGAGTAAACAAGCAAAAATAATTTATATCAGTGCCATCTGATGACATACGAAGGAATTACAAACATTCTACCTTCTTACTACGTGATTTATAGAGCGATCTAGCACCACACCGCATAACTACAACACATATAAGAGCGTGCCGATCGAATCGGCATCTTGGCATTTTTCGTACGGAACTTAAGTACTGGTACTGTAAGGGACTTACAAACACACAAAAATAAATGTCACTGCACTGAGGTGCCTATGGCAAACAGGTACACTGAGGCTTGCTCTTGGACACACGGAAAGACTTTGCACACATACAAGAACAGAAAATAAATGTCATTCAACACTGAAAAGAAATGAAACTGTGGGAGTTTAAAAAGTATATAAGCACTTAGAGAAACCAGGTGCAAGTGTCTTGTTAGAGATGTACTTCCAAAGTTCTCGCCGTATATACTGGATGTAGGCTGGCAATTTCAGGTGCTGGGGGGTGGATCGTTTCTCCAATACGTATGGTTCAGTGCAGCGGCGCACAAAGGCCTGGTACGACAGGTGTACTCCACTGATAGAAGGGTTTTCTTATTGGCACTAGTGAGGGGCAGTCCGGAGATTCGTGCGATAGTATGGCATGGCCATTCCCATTGACTGGATGGTCCGGTACAAGCAGCGATACGATGTTCAAGCGTATCTAATGAGTTCCAAATGTCACGTGAGAGGGTCAGAGTTTGGTTGTGACGAAACATTTTTCTCTGGTGGGTGTAACTTCATTCACGTAGAAATAGAGTGTTTCCCGCCACTGTAATGGAAGCCATTTATTGTGCAAGTTTGTCCATATTTGCGACCAGAGCCGGTGCGGGTACTGGGCTTGAATGCGGGAAAGGGGGATGGTAGTCTCCTTAGCCACGGAGTAATGTTTACGTGTGGTAATGGCTCGGCCTGCATGTCGTAACGCTGGAGGAAGTTGATCAATAAAGCGCAGGGTGCGTTTGAGAGAGTGCAGTTGGGTAGCATAACGTGGCTGGGTCATCGGTGGACGTGTTAAGTTGTGAAGAACCGCTTTGGCATACGTCTGGCGATCCGACTGCTGCACTTTGATAATATTTCAGGCTGGAAGAGCAGTGCGTTTCCACTCCACAGATGTTAATCCCAGGCCACCAGTGGTGAAAGGTTGGTACAATTGAAGTCTGGCAACTCGATATGGTGTTCCCCTCGTAACCAATTGCAAGGTCAATCTTCTTAAGGACAATTTGCGGGGGGAGGGGGAGGATGGGGGGGGGGGGGGGGGAGGATTTATGCTGTGTACCAAACTTTAATAAGGATAAACGTATTGAGGGTCCATACTTTTTTAAGAATAGTGAGATTCCGGGTGGCTTGTTCTAAGATGATCGCACGGATTGTATTCATTATGCGATTCCAGTTGCGAGTAATCATATCACTAAGGTTGGAAGAGAACGTGATGCCCAGTATTTTATGTTCTTGAACTATTGGTATCCATGTGTCGAGAGTCGGCCACGTTCCAAAGGGTAGGAGTGCTGATTTCTGCACGTTTATGGTGGCTCCTGAGTGTAATTCATATTCATGAATGAGATCTTGTAGAGTAGTTATCTGCCTTCGACTACTTAATATGCGGGTTACATCATCCGCATACACTTGCAGGTTGATTGATGTGGTTCCCAGGGAGACTCCAGGAAGCTGGGTCGTGACGTGTCGGATGATGGGTTCCATACTCAAAGCAAAAAGTATTGTAAACAGGGGACAACCCTGTCTTATGGATTTCTGGATTACAATGTCCTTTGTGAAGAAACCATTCACTTGAATTTTTGAGATGGCGTGCTATTGAGCGTGCGTAGGGAGGCCATAGGTCTGGGTGGAAAGTTGAATCGTTGCAACACGGCCCATAGTTAGGAATGACGTACTCGGTCAAAAGCACGTTGAAAATCTATACTCTGAAGGGCGGCCTCCGTAGCAGCCGAGTAGGACATATGCAAGAGTAAGCTTCGTAAGTTCGACAAACAATCAATGATGTTGAACTATTTTAAAACACTGTATTGCTCCTAACTGAGGATGTTTGGGAGAAAGTTCTTAATGTGCGTGGCGAGAAGACTGGAATATAATTTATATTCCGTGTTCAAGAGAGTAATGGGGCGATAATCCGCCAGGGTTCTAGGTGCCTTGGTTTCCGGAACTAAAACGATGACTCCTTGTGCGAAAGCTGTGTCTTGATCTGGGTGAGAGAGCAATTCCCGAAAAACAGTCAATAACTCGTGTTGGCCACAAGTGTTTATAGGCCTAGAACTCGAATGATAAACCATCGAGTCCTGGATACTTATTTTTATTTGCGGATTTAATGGCGTTCTCCAGTTCGTGTTCCATGACATCGTCGTGAAGTGTAGCTGCATCTTCGATGCTAATGTGACGTTGCACGGGTTCGAGATAAGACGCTAATGGTGGGGTAGTATCACTGGAGTCGTGGGAAAAGATGGCGGTAAAATGATCCGTGGTTCCTTTCAGTATATTCGACAGTCCGGTAATACGGTGATCTCCTTCCTCCAGTACGGTGATGTATTTTTCCTCTGTTCTTGTGTCTCTTTCGCAAGATGATAAGTGGCAGTCCGTTCTTCCTCTTCCAGATATGGGATGTGGATCCTGTGTACGACTCCTTGCAGGGTAAGTTGTATAGAAACGAGGACATGTTTGATTTCATTCAGTTTATGATGGACCCTGTGACCCTGCTGTTGTAATTTGGTGTAATAGAGAGCTAGTTCATAAAAGACTCTCGTGCGGCGGCGTTCCGTTGCGCTCTGTTTTGCCGTTTTAAGCCACCATTGTAGAGCAGTAGGGTACTAGTACTAGTAATAGTTGGCACCTAAATATAGGGAACGTTTCTCTGGCCTCGGGGGTCTGAAGGATAACATTATTTATTTCCCAATAACCTCTTCCCAAAACGGGGACAGGTGTACCAGCTTGTAAAGTAAATACTACCATGTGATGGTCACTAAACGGCACAGAGTGCACTGCGGTATTATGCAGGGAGTCGACGAGGGGGTTAGATAAGTAAAGTCTGTCCATTCTTGATGCGAACGTGCCTCGGTAAAAAGTGAATTCAACCTTATCGTTGTGTCGGACTTCCCAGGCATGCTGGAGGCGTAAGTTACGGGTTATTCCCCGCAAAGCTTCGGATATATTGGACATTGGTCCTAGCTGATCTTTTGAATGGAGGACACAGTTGAAATCACCTGCTAAGAAAATGTGCGTGCCTCGAGCTAAATGTGGCGGTAATTTGGTTAAGAAGAAAGCTTCTCTTTCCAGTATGCGATGAGTTCCGCTGAAAGGTAAGCCCAGGTCTGTAAACAATAGCAGTTCTTCGGGCGTCTTCACCTAGATTGACAACATATTCAAATGGGGACAGGCCATCCAAATTTGTTGTGCACACCTCTTGGTGCAATAAAATATCGACATCATTGTCGGTGATGAACTGTTTAATTAACTTTAGTTTTCCAACGTTAGTGATACCATTGTTGTTGGCTGTGGCAATTGTACGTAGAATCACGAGGAGGACGGTGAGGTAGCAGAGCGAGCTGTTAACCTGGCGCGACCGGCCACGGTTATACCTCTAGCCACCTCAAAATCTAAGCGGTTCCTTTGAAGTTCTGGTCTGTGAAGAGGCTAACGTGCCCACTTTTCTGTTTGTTTATGGTACTCAACATTTCCCAGCACATGTTGCTGTTTACATAAGCTGGCTTGATTACTTTTCAGGATTTCCTCTGTAAAAAAATATGAATTTTTATTTATTTTCAAGTTAATATGGAGCTTCACCAACTTAGTTTTTCATGTGATGAATTGTGCGTGAAAATAGATTAGTGCTATTTGGAACGATACGCAGTGTGGGGAGAGGATGGTAGGCACCACCAAGTGGTGTCTGCGAAAGGCACTTCTCCAGGAAGACAAGACGCCGAGGCACATGTGGGCAAAGGTCCGCATTAAGGAGCTCCGTGTTGGTAGAGATGCAGTCGTCAGGACGGTGGTTCTTCGTACCCCTACCGGAACCACAATAACCCGCCCCTGGAGGTTGACCAGGGAGGGGATGATGTGGGGAATTGAGACGTTGAAACTCTTGAGAGTTGCAATCTATGGATTGCGATTTATGATTGTATTTTGTTTTTATTGTTACTACTTGACTTGTCACTTCGTGAGACTGAATAAAGATCAGATTGTAGTGTTCCCGTTATCCATTTCTATTAACCACAACATTTGGTGCCGAAACCCGGGATATCGCATGATATCAAGTGCTTTTAAGGAATAATCTGGTTAGGCCTATACTGCAGGAATTGAAGCCTCTCGTAAGTTTTTACTCTGCAATTGCATTACGGAACCTCAAGACTGAGGGAAGACTTGCAATTACACTATACTGGACGGAAGGTTTCCTACTTCGCAACCGACTACAGATAAGTGACAAAGCTACACATTTGTAAACCGAATAACTGTTGAATGCCCTAATAACTTCTTGTTTGGTTATGTATGTGTGTAATAACATTATGTTTCGTTCGTGCATATTGTAGTGTCAACTGGTGCTAAGCATAGATATTATAAATTTGGAGCGCAGGCCATAGATAATAGAAAACTGACCATAGTAATTAACGCACAATCTAAGCGTCGACACTAGCGATCCTAGTAGCACCTGACCGAAAATCATTCGATACTTCAGATAACAGATTAACAGCTCTTGCCTTGAACATTTCCGTGAACACACGTACAACATGAACAATAACAATCAAACAGATGGAATTTTACACCATCTAAGAAGAAAGCGAACCAGACACAGGGCAAATACAACACGCTTTGTTACGGAAATTAACAGTTTCTCTGATAATACTTCATTCGAAGACTGGGAGTACTACCGAGATAGACTACAGGAAACTCTCAACAACTTAACCACACTTGATGATTCTATACATGAGTTACTATCGGATACTGAATACGATACTGATTTTCAGAGTTGTGAAGGATATATGGACTCAGCGAAACGCGCTATCACAAAGGCATCGAGAACAATTACAAGTAAATTGTCAAATTCAGCCGCTAATTTAAGTATCCCTGAATCACTGCCAACTACATCTACTATTCCAATTCAGGCTTCACACTCAGTTCGACTCCCGCCAATTAAGATAGAATCCTTCGCTGGTGACATCGCAACTTGGCCACGTTTTTGGGAGCAATTCGAGTCATCCGTTGATAAGGACCCTTTCCTTCCTACCATAAATAAACACATATTTTTGCGCGGGTACTTGGAAGCCGAGCCGAAGCGGCTAGTCGATGGAATCGCCGTAATAGCAGATACATACGAGGAAACGAAACGGATTCTACAAGCTCGCTATGGGGATAAATACAGAATAATACAGGCGCACTTAGACTACCTAGAGGGGATCAAACCTATTCAGCTCGCTACTCCTGAAGCACTCAACGACACGTTCATCGATTGCCATCGACACATACAAGCTCTTCGTGCGCTGGGAGAAGACGTAAACGGCAACGGGAGAGTTCTTGCTCCGAAAATACTTAGAAGGTTTCCCGATGATATTTGTCGTCGTTGGATAATTCAGACGAAGAGGAAAAATATCTCGGAAGGCGATATTATCAAGCTCATGGAATTCTTGGGGGAAGAAGTAGATGCGGCTATGGTGACGCACAAGATTCGTAGATCTACATACGCTTCGACTCATGTTCCCACAACAGCAGCAGTGCACGTTGATTCACATAAGAAACAATCCAATAAGAAGGTTGCGCCAGAACCATTTTGTGTCTTTTGCGAATCCCGCGGACACTGGGCGCAAGAATGCAAGACAGTTTCTAACGTTAACGATAGACTTACCAAACTCAGTAACACGAACCGCTGCTTTCTATGCCTGAAACGTTGACACTCCGTGAAGAACTGCAACCGAAAGGGTAAGGCATTCTGTTCTTCCTGCAAAGCTTCACATCGTAGATTTGTTTGCAGTAGAAACTTATCTACTAATGCAGCGGCAACCATTACGTCCGTTAACAAGATAGATTCTCTTCCATCCGACTTTACTTACCTGCAGACCGCGCGAGTTTGGGTTACGGGTTCCAATGGGCGAACTAAACAGATGCGTTGCATACTGGATGCTGGAAGTCAATCCAGTTTTATCCATGAGTCTCTAGTTAACGAACTGAAACTCGAAGTTATTGGCCGCCAAGACTTAACTATTGCAGCCTTTGAATCGTCTCCAACCAATCGGAGTGTACGTAACCTTGTTAAGTTTTCCATAAAGAGCATCTGGACAAACTCGGCTACAAATATTACTGCATTTGAGAGTATCCATGCATTTTCAGCTCATCCGGTCGTTCCTGATGATGTTAATATGTTAGCACACACTCAAAAACTACAGTTGGCTGACCCAAAGAATGAATCAGAGCAACCTTTGCCTATCGAAATACTTATTGGAGGAGATTGTTATTGGAAAATCGTAAAGAACACTTCACCAGTGCGCATTTCCACCTCCGTGGTACTCATACCAACCATGTTTGGATGGGTATTGACTGGAAATCGATCAGGCATCACTTTGAATTCGTCACTAGTAAACCATATTCATTCTGAACACATAAACTCACCTTTAGGTGAGACACTCAGACAGTTCTGGGATCTGGAAACAATGGGAATCAGGGAAAGTCAGGATAAATATTTCAGTTCCAAAAACTCTGCGATACTTATGGAATTTCATGATGTTTACCGAATAGAATACCATCGGCGTATGGTCTCTCTTCCTACAAAATCAGGTATCATCTTGCCCAATAACCATGCTAATGCGGTAAAACAATTCAACGCATTGCAAAAGAGACTAGAGGGGAATAGGCCTTTGAAGGAAACTTATTATTCACAGATGATCAACTATATTATAAAACGCCATGTTGAACATGCTTCTTCTGAGACAACTGGTGATACGTTCTACTTGCCTAACCATTTAGTTAAGAAGTGTAAATCTGGGAAAACGAAATGGAGGATTGTGTTTGATGCATCTTCTCGTCAAGGAGGTGGTCCGTCCCTTAACGAGGCCCTCGAAATTAGGCCAAATTTACTGCCTGAGATACTTTCTGTTCTCCTCAGATTCAGAAGCTACCCGGTAGCCAACATTGGTGATGTCTCTCAGGCATTCTTACAACTTGTACTCGACTCCAAGGATCGAGACTTGACCAGATTCTTCTGGTACGATGTGATTGACAAAGGCGAAGGGGTGTACGAAACAACAGATGAAGTCGTAATATACCGTTTTGCTCGCGTCCCCTTTGGTCTAACTTGCAGTACATTTTTACTTTCAGCGATACTAAAGGACTCTGCCTTCTCAAATGCTGCCGCCCTTACAGATTGTAGTGCGTACATGGATGACTTTGTAACCGGCGGTGAAACTGAGAACCAAGTGATCAAACTTTATTATGAAGTCAAAGTACTGCTAAACACAATTCACATGCCCATGGTGAAATGGGCGACCAACTCTCAACAACTGAAGTGCATCTGGACGTCTGAAGGTCGGGTACTAGAGACCAATACGCAAGTATTAGGAGTGAAATGGTCCACTGAAACTGACACTTTCTACATAGACGACCATGATATCACCGATAATCTCATGTAGGAACCCGCTAGTAAGAGATTACTGTTACAAACTACTTCCCGATTGTATGACCCCTTGGGGCTTTTAACACCGGTATCGATTATTGGGAAAATACTGTTCCAAAAAAACCTGGTGCAGAGGGATTGGATGGGACGAACTCTTACCACATGATACAGGCGTGCGTTGGCATAATTGGATACTTCGTTTCTTGCAACATGCTCGAAGAAAGGAACGGTTCTCTGGGGAGTTAACAGCACCAGAGCTTCAAAACTCACGCAAATATTGGATTCAAACGGTACAAAAAGAGTGCTTCCCTTCAGAATATCTGGCTCTAAGAGACGGTGTAGCTCTGCCAAAAGAATCAAGAATAGCCCGCTTCAACCCATTTCTGGAGGTTCAGAGATTCGTTGATAGACGAGGGATACCACACACGGTATATACTGATAATGCTCAGACGTTTCACGCGACCAACAGAGAACTCGAGTCCATATGGACTTCTCTAACAGCCCCTCCTACTCATCAGTACTTCGCTCATCATTACATCACCTGGCGATTTATTTCTCCAAGGGCGTCTTGGTGGGGAGGATGTGGGGAGAGGATGGTAGGCACCACCAAGTGGTGTCTGCGAAAGGCACTTCTCCAGGAAGACAAGACGCCGAGGCACATTTGGGCAAAGGTCCGCATTAAGGAGCTCCGTGTTGGTAGAGATGCAGTCGTCAGGACGGTGGTTCTTCGTACTGTACCCGTAATCCACGTGGTCTTACCTGTTGCAATCCGATGGAAAAGCTGGATCGTAGATTCTAGAAGTTCCCGGCTGAAATGACCTCTGAAAAACCTACCAACTAGGATCAACCAGGGATCTGGATACGTCGATATTAAAGAATGCGGTACGAAGATGCCAGTGGTGTATAAAATTACGATGAAACAAAGCTCAAAAGAACTCGAACAAGAGACTCTAAAATAAAGTGAAAATATCTCGGGCGTTAAGTTTAAGCAAACTCAAGGAAAAACTACCCACTGGTCCTCCTAACGCACTCCCCTTTTCTGATATAAAACACCAGTCGTTCTAAGATTCTTTTAAAATTAAATTCAATTTATTGACTGGTTAATGATGAATGTCCGTCAATTAGACACAAAATTAAAGAAAAGCTTCTTTAGATCAAATGATGAAAAATATAGTTTTAAATAAATGCCTACAATAAGGCCCCATCTTACTGCTCATATAATCCGCTGAACAAATAACAAGAAAAAATACAATATTACATTATGTACTGATGTTATACCCTTATTAAAGATTTATACATGTTTTACATTTTATATACAAGTTATATCCTTAATCAGGATTTTGTTCTAAACGCTGCCTATCTCCATTTAATTTTACAAGTATGTTTCATGGTTATCATTTTCTTAATTCGTTGTATTCAACAATCAATTAAGATAATCGAATAGTGTTACAAGTTGTGAAAATAGTTTATTAACTATTTATATGCTTCAAAGAATGCAGTATATTTTTGCTAAAATTACTGAAAAATCACATGTATTATGTTGCATGAATTAACTAAAGTTATTCGAGAAGTGGCTGTGTTACTTAAATATGGGTGTCATGATATAAGCAATTTATCTCCGGCAAATCCTACTAGGCAAGAATAAAACGTAGGGCAACTTGAATAAAACAAGCTTATAAGAAAAACATTCGTGATTCCAATTCACGATAACTACAACATCATATCCAAAAAAGTGATAGCTCAAAGCTAATTTCACTCTTACTAAAACGCAATGACAACGTTAATGTCTTCTCAAAAGACTACAAGTACATTATACAACATTAATATTGACCATCCAATGATGTCAAATATTCGCTTCACTAACACAATAAATCGTATGCACAAAATTGCAATACCACAATTCAGCTTTCCAAAGCTGTCAAGAATTAATCCCAAACGTTATTAAACTTAAAACCTTTCAGAAATTGCTTTGAAAATATCATGCCCTATCATAGACGAATATAGAAATGCCACAGATTACTTCTTTTCTAACTTCATTAAACAAGAAGCAACAATTTGTTAGATAAATTGTATTATCTATTTCCATAAATTATCGTCATTTAACTCTACGACAAATTCTGTTATACTAGTTTGAACTGTTAAATTTAGTTCACAATTCCAATATATTTATATATATTTATTTCCATAAAGACGTATATATGAGAGAAAAACTTGTAAATAGACACTAGCAAAAATAGTCGTTTCAGTTTCGCCTATCCAAACTCGAAAAATGGCTCAACTACTCAGAAGAAAACACGTGAGACTTACACCATGGAAAAGAATCTATTATCATATCAATAGATACACGCAAAGCATTAAATCAAACGATGATCTATCCAAGAGTCTTCCCAAAAACGAATTGAAATAACACAAGCAAAAACTGAACGAACAAAAATATTTCATTTAAAGAAAAATCTTTAATCAAAAAGAAATATGAAAGTAGGCTGCAAATGCCTTGGCAATCAATTCACAATTGTTTTCGCTGGACGATTTCCATAAATCCATAACCATGGAAAATAACGATGAAAATGCACTATCATTTCTAAAAGAAAGAATTTCTACTAGAATGTCATAAGTCCAAACGAATAGTATCACTGAAATATTTTTGGAATAGTTCAAGTGCACGAGTGTGTGGCCATCTTCTTCCTAATTGCTATTCTTATACAAAGATATCGTCGTCTTGGTCCTAATTATGCTGCAGATATCTTCTCAACAAAATTGAATGCTTGGTTTTATTTCCAAAATTTTCAAAATCAAAAGCAACAAAGTAATGCTCTAAATAGCATCACGTTTACTGTTAACTACACAATAAATTGCACTCTCCGACAGAAATGATAAAAAATAACCAGATCTAGTCTTCGAATGAATTTCATACTAATTAATAAAATATTGGTGAAAAGTATCGAACTAAAAGTGACAAGGTCTACTGTCTACAAGAGAAGAAAAGTTTTCCAGCTACCTTGGGCGAAGTTCTGGTTGAGATTGAAGAAAGTATAGGAATATACATTCCTTTCAGGAACTGAACCATCATCCCTGAGTAGTTCATGGCTGGAGCTGCAAGTCGCCGAACCAACTTCCTCCTAACTCGAAAACTACTGGCTACGAAACGGAGTTCCTGCATATTGCTTGTACAAGCCTCCCTCGACGTTATCAGTAAAGTAGTTTCCTTTCTTTGGAGTTGTTTCTTCATTTTTGGCTACTTTAAAATCACTGGATCAGAACTAACGTTCCCCAACGTTTCTTTCTCTTCATTGTAGTGTGAAAAAGAATGTCACTCTAAATGATCAACTCTGCTTCTGCATTACATTCCTGCACGGTATGTTTAGTCCATCATTGCTACGACAACTAGGTTCTCACAATAAAATCCAGTTGTAATGTTCTTGATAATATTGCTTTCCTGCATTTCAAATAAATAAGTATTAGATTTCCACATCGAAGAGTCTGTATTAACAAGTCTGTGCAATAGCTAAGTTCACTCAGGTATATTTAATCTCTGGGTTATATCTAACACACCAGAAGTACGGACAACCGCATATTGCTGTGGTAGCAATTCACCCGTTCAAACCGCGCCGCGAGTAGAGAACACTCGTAATACCGCGTGATAAACGGAACTTCCTTACTACAGCGATAACATGTGCACTGCAGAAGTCACTGCACTCAAATGTCTGTCGTTTCAAAACTGCTCATCCATGACCCAGCTGGTAGTCTACCCAAGATGCATCACTCCTGTATCGAGGTGGACAATCGAACCCAGTCGATTATCGTGACATATATGTATCAAATAGTTGCAGGACCAAGCCAGTGAGCATGACCTGTGCACGTGATCAAGAGTGTGGCGGGATTGTCTATCCATCTCCTTAGTGAATCACAAACTTACTGCGTCTCAAACCTGCATTCACACTAATGCCAAGCAATAATTCAAAATACGTCTCGCTGTCGTATCAGGGTTCAAGTAAATAGCAAAATACTGTCTCAGTATCCCTACCGGAACCACAATAACCCGCCCCATTCAGCTGGTCATCCCCCTGGAGGTTGACCAGGGAGGGGAGGATGTGGGGAATTGAGACGTTGAAACTCTTGAGAGTTGCAATCTATGGATTGCGATTTATGATTGTATTTTGTTTTTATTGTTACTACTACTTGACTTGTCACTTCGTGAGACTGAATAAAGATCAGATTGTAGTGTTCCCGTTATCAATTTCTATTAACCACAACACGCAGAGTAATTCAGGATGAATTTGATATTATATTACATTTTTTTTTGTACAAACCTTGTTTGAGCGGCAAAAGAGTACCAGAGTGATTCGATTTTATGGCGAAATTTGTTCGAAGATTGGCAACACTGTTATGATTGCACAAAGTTCAACATGTAAAGCTTGAATCACCAATAAATTACTTCAAAGTTACCGTTATAAAAGGGGAGAGAAGTTGGGTAAACGGTGCAAACAAATCGTTTTAAATATAGGCTATATAGCAGGTGAGGGATGGCAACCATGCCGGGAACACAAGACGGGACAAAGAGAGGAGATGAGCGTAGGGACATTTTCCTCAGGACTTGACCTGACGTTTGGTATAGACTGCCGTTGCCACCATGTATGGAACCACCATAGAAGAACTACTTGTACAAGGACAGCATCATGTAACGGGAGGCCGTGAGGGGCACGGAGAGAAGTACCACAAAACAGAAGTTCAGTAGAAGGCACGGTGGTGCTATGGACTCAAATTAAATTCCGTTAGAACCGGGGCTAACTGTAAATCAAAAGCTTGTAGCGACTCGATGGGGTGAGCGCGGTATTTCGCACGGATGGTGTTTATGAATTCGGGGAGTTGACCGAATTGTCCAGTTAGAGAACACACTTGCAGAATTGAAATGATTGGCCCCGGGCTGGGAGTGGTCGTCATTTTGCATAGGTCTTCCAACATCCGTTGCACCTCCTGAACGTCGGGAGTGGTAGGGGTAGCCGCTGAAGGAGGGATGGAAACGGGAAAGCTAGGGCCAGATGTTCGTGTAGACGTAAGCGGGGATCTTTGTCACTGGCATGTGCCTCGATTTTCTTCTGCTTTCGAACTATTTGCTTAGGCTGACGAGTAGGCAGTAGTAGTAGTAGCATCTGATTCGTCGGAGAGAGAGGGCTGACTACCATGTCGTCTGGAATATCGTCGGACCATTTCGGTTTCTTATATGAACGTAGATTTTCATGTACGGGGCTGGCGGCGTATAGGAGGCTAGGTGTGACGTGGGGGTTTGGTGGAGGGGGGGAGGGTCAATGGCCGTGACAAGTTGTTGCGGCACTGCCGAGGTACAGGCCGGACGTTTGATTTAGACGATTGCCCTTCACCTTGAAGCCTGCGGATGAGCCTACACACACTCACTCTCTCATCCTATCGCTTCACACTTGTCACCACCGTTCTGATGTAATGGAATTTCAGACTTGAGCAGACAGTACAGTCCACATCGAAGTATTGTGTGACGTGGAAGTACACGTTACGTAGTTACGAACAGAACGTCATTATATTTGCCAATGACTGTACTTCAGTAGGAGTGTGGAACAGCTTTGTCAATCATCGGACCGCTTGTGGCAGCTGATAACAACACAGGTACTGTAGTAACTCGCTTCCAGGCTTCCATTAAGTTTTTTCACTCGTCTAAAACAAACGTCCGGCCTGTAGTGGCTGCAGGCGGAGGTGAGTTGTCGGGCACACACATGTTGATAGACGACTGTCTGGGCATGTTCCCTGCCTTAGGCATCTGGTCAAGTAGAGGATAGTTCTCTTCATATTGTTCACGCGAGGCACTTAGGTTGTGACCTGGTGTTTCTTCGATAGAACTGCTGGTATCGGGGGAGGCGGAAGTGGCAGGGTCAGACTGAGGGGTGACGTGGGTACGACGGGACATGACATTGAAACGGCGAGGGCAGTCAATGCGAAGGTAGTCTGTGGCATGACACAAGGCACATGTACGATCCTGGCCATCATGCGTGACTTGACCACGGTGTCCATCAATGTTTATAAAGGAGGGTATGGGTTGCTTGAGTTCTATGTGAATTTGCCGGATCCCATTTTCTACAGGTAATTTATAATATTGCGACCAGTATTCATTTGTAATGAATGCCACCGTGGCTCAGGCGGCAGCGCGCCGGCATCTTACCGCTGGGTCCGTGGTTCAAATCCCGGTCACTCCATGTGAGATTTGTGCTGGACAAAGCGGAGGCAGACAGGTTTTTCTCCCGGTGCCCTGGTTTTCCTGTCACAATTTCATTCCAGCAACACTCTCCGCTATCATTTCATTTCATCTGTCATCCATTTGATCATCGCCCCAGGGGAGTGCGACAAGCTTCGGCAGCCGGCACACTTCATATCCTCGCCCATATATGGGGGCTTCTTTTATTCCATTCCCTGACCCGGTCGGTCGACCGGAAGCAGGCTGTTGATTTTCATTTTCATTCATTTGTAATATTCTTAACAGTGCCAAATTTGGAGAAATGTAGACGTATTTTGTCAGCGGATACTTCTGGGGGAATATTAAACAATCGGACTCAGGTAACTTCCACGCCTGCTGCAGTAATTTCTACGGGGACCGTGTCTCCATTAAACTGGGTGAGTCTGTTAGCTCCAGAAAATTTACTTAAAAGTCGTTCCATAACAGTTGGAGAGATTACCTTGATATAAACATAGCTGCCAGTTGGTCCACCATGGTCTTCAGGGTGACCGCCACAAAAGTGTGTATTTCTGCTCCTGTGGGTCGCGTTGCGTTTCGTTGAAAAGAGCATTTCAAGGTATTTTTAGCCTATTTTCAATTTTGAAAAAATAGGCTTATGAGATCACCTTTTGTCCGTGTGTGTGTGCGTGTGTGTGTGATTCATGAGTGAGTCTCACCCCCCCCCCCCCCCACCCTAATAAAATCTAAACGGCTGGAGAGATTTCAATGAAACTCGGTAAGTTCATAGCTCTATTCCAGACGACCCCGACCGTGCCCTTCAAATTTTGTTACGTCTCACCAATCCAACATGGCGGCTGTGCGAAATATTTCACCAGCATTCAATATCTCCGAAACTATTACCGATATCATCCTGGAATTTTGTATGGTGGTAAAGGGAACTACTAGAAATTAACTTATGTGACCTTTGAAAATCTGGTAACTACAAAACCAACATGGGGGCCAAGTGAATTTGCGACTTTTAAATGGACGTTTCTCGCAATTTAAGCAACGAAACGCAATGAAACTTGGCACAGTATATGTTTATATACATTGTAATGCACCGACATCTAACTTCGTTCAATTGTTTACATAACCTCAAAATGGCGGCTGTGCGAAATATTTCACAGGCATTCAATATCTCCGAAATTATTTATGATATCAACCTGAAATTTTGTACGGTGATAACGAGCACTGCTACAAGTTTATCTATGTAACTTTCAAAAACCTGTAAACTACGAAACGAACATGGTGGCCAAGCGAAGTTGAAACATTCTAATACATTTTTCTCGTAATTTAATCATATGAGCGCATTGAAATGTGGTACAGTAATGATTATACATATTGTCATTCACTGGTATCTAATTTAGTTCAATTGTTTACATAAACTGAAGATGGTGGCTGTGCGAAATTTTAAAATTAAGTTTTTATTCTTGTGTCGTAATCATGCGATCGAAGTGAAAGTTTGAATAATAAAGCTACGCAATAATCTTCCTTTAATGGTACATAACTCTATGGCCTATACATATAACAATCCAAAATGGCGAGCAACCGAAATATTTTGACGGTTCTCAATATCTAAGAATCTTTTCCAGCAATCAAACTGATTTTTTTTTATGTTCATAGAGGCTATGAACATAAGTTCACTTATATGACTTTCAGTAACCTGGTGAGCATAAATCCAACATGGCGGCGACGCAAAGTATAAATATTTAAATGGACGTTTCTCGCGATTTAACCATCTGAGTGCAGTGAAACTTTGCACGTTAATGCTTATACAAATGTTAATCCACTGGTATCTAATTTATTTCAATTGTTTTCATAACCACAAGATGGCACCTGTGCGAAATTTTAATATCTCGTTTTTACTTCTTGTGTCCTAATCATGCGATTGAAGTCTGAACACCACACGTACACAATAATCTTCATGTGAAATGAAAAATGCAAATCCACAGCCTGCTTCCAGTCTCCGACCGGGTCAGGAATGGAATGAATGAAGCCCCCCATCTAGCGGCGAGGATATGAACTGTGCCGGCTGCCGAGACCTGACGCACTCCTCTGGGGCAATGATTAAATGAATGACAGATGAAATGAAATGATAGTGGAGAGTGTTGCTGGAATGAAATTTTGGCAGGGAAAACCGGAGTACCCGGAGAAAAACCTGTCTGCTTCCGTTCTGTCCAGCACAGATCTCACATGGAGTGACCGGGATTTGAACCACGGACCCAGCGGTGAGAGGCCGGCGTGCTGCCGCCTAAGCCACGGAGGCTTACAATAATCTTCATGTATTAGTACATAAATAAAAATCCAACTTGGCGACCATCTGCAATATTAAGTCGGTTCTCAGTATCTACGAATGTAACATAGCAATCAAACTGAAATTTTGTATGTTGATAGAAGCAATTAATATGAGTAGGATATATGAAAATAGGCTGTATAGTTCTTCACGGAACTACCTGTTTCTTACGTGTTACATGGTTATTCCTGGGTGAATTCCGAGTAGAAAGACTAAAACTATAACCACCGATTCGTAATACGAGGTGATATACGCGCACTAGATATACTCGGGACACTGTAGTTAACTGGGGAGAGCAAACTTGCTGTCAGAGCTCCTCGAAAACACGTCCGCACTGGTTTGTATTCCGCTCACAACTAATTCATCTGGTATAGTGCTGTAGGAAAGTTTATTCTCGTGCTAGTTTCAGGCAAACTTGTGCCCTTCCACAGTGAAATGTAATATTGTAGAGATTTGAAACCATTCCTTTCAGTGTTGCTTACACAAATTGACATGTGTAGCTTTTCAGTCGGTCAACACGATTATGCCCAATAAATGGGTGGGGCACAAGATACAAATATGTACAAGGGCTGTTTTTTAAGTAATACCCGTTGTGATATTACGCCGTTGCAGCGCTGCGGTTGGCATTCCGTGCAGGTGCGCCGTGTACCTGCATCTGTTGGCAAGGCTGAGACGACATTACGGTGACAGTCACCCATGTGTGGGTGTGTTGACAAGCTTTTGAAATGGCATCGCCGTTCGCGAGTGCCGCCGACCCGTAAACGAGAGAGAAATCTCCCCTGTAAGATATCCTGGCATTTGACCACCACTGTCAGGCTATTAACGAAAACAACAAAACTCCGCATATACAAGAAAATCGTGCGACCAGTATTAATGTATGTGTCGGAAACATAGACAGTGAGTAAGAAAATGGAGAGAAAAATTATAACATTTGAAAACAAGGTGTCAAGAAACGTTTTTGGGCCAGTGTCTGAAAATGGAATCTTTAGAAGAAGAAAAAATTATTGAAATCCACACGCTGTTTAATGAACCCGATGTGACAGCTGTAATACTCGTAAAGAGCAGAAGAATTGAATGGCTGGGACATGTCCCGAGAAGAGAAGAGAAAATGGTGAAGACAGTGGTACGTTCAGCACCTATATATGGCACATTTCAGAAGATCACGTAAGTTTTCTGAAGTAATACTGTACTTATTGAGGCCCTTTTCTAGTAGGATTTTAATATTTTTAATAACCCGCTAATTTCTCCTTATTTATTTCTCTTTTTCACAGTTTTACTACAACATCTCTGACTCTGGCTTATTATACTCACCCATTCTTCCCACTTGTTATTGGAAAGGTAGCCTATTAATGGTACATCTGAATAAAGGCTGCCTAGGGACTTTTTGAATTGGGATACTTCAAACAATAACATACATTTCTGAGATTTTAAAACCATCAAGAATTTGATTGACCACAGTTTGGACACAAAATAAGTATTTTTGGAGATTATGACATTAAACAACTCCTTCAAGAAGAGACAGTGAATTTTAAATGCAACATTCTATATAATTTTTTATGAACAGGGACAAGTTAAGTCTTCAATGTTTTTTAATGTTTTAATTCTGTGTTTTTAACTCTGTTTTTCAGTGTACCGAAATATGGTGTTTTTATATTATGTCCCTATATTTCGCGCACCATTCATTTCATTTTCATGTCATCTTCCCTATTTTAATATGTTTTCGCGCAATGGAACAATTATCATGAATGTTGGGCCTGTCACTTTGGGAACACCGGCTGAAAAGCTACAAATGACAAATATAATATTGACATTCAAAAACATAAAATGCGTATATAATTGCCTTATACAGTAGACTTACCAGAGGCCTTATACGCTTCAGAAACGACAGCTATCAAGGGACGAACAAAAATCAAGGAATTAGAAAAACAAGAGAGAAAAATTCCGAGAAAGATGTACGGGCCAGTTCAGAAATAGGGAATATGGACAAAGAGACCGACAATAGAACTGTAGAAACAGACTGCGACGATTACAAACAACATAAGGAAAAGAAGGGCAAACTTTTATGGACATATACAGAGGATGACCGAAGACTGACCAAGAAAATTATTAATATAGTTACAAATAGTACACTAAGAACCGGTTTGGTAAAGGAAACCGTGGAAAACCTCAAGAAACTATACATCTCTACAGAAGGCACGGCAGACAGGAGCCCATACAGAGATAAATTAGACAACAGAAGTTTGAGCCAACTCCCAATGAAAGGCAACCGGGAAAGAAGTGGACGGGGGAGAGGAAGAGGAAGCATAGTGCTTATATGAGAGGTTTTGGGGAAGAAAGAAGAAAGTGCCAGAATAAAACATGAAAATTGATCGTGTTGTAACGATCTCCTTATGGGGAATTAACGAATAAATAAATGATTCCCTTATGCTAACCATTACGACTGATCATTCATGGGTTTAGGCTGATTAAGGAAAGGTCAGGGAAGGGATTTTGGAAGAAAGTCAGCCGTGGACCTGTTGAAAGGAACCGTCCCAGCACTGCCTGGGGGGTGAAAATGCGAAACCGCGAGAACCATTTTGGGGACTGCTGAGGTGGGATTCAAACCCACGATCTTCCGATGCTAGCGAGGCACGATCTAGTGCATTTGTGCTCTCGGCCACCATGATGGTTTGTCCTCAAGTTACCGACTATTAATCCATGCAAGATTATCATTTAAACACAATTTATTTTGAAACGTAATTGATCAGTTAATACACCTGTAGTAAAATTCCATTATCTGGATGATACTGTGCCATTTGTCGTGCGGCGTATTAGCTCATAACCTGTGCTCAACAATTACCATAAACTTCGATGATTTTACACGAGTTGTAACATTTTAACGACATTTCAATAATAAAGTGGACCGTTAATAAAGCACACCACAAAGTGCACGAATCCGTGACGCAGAGGGCTCATAAAATACGTACTTAATTTCCACGAATGTGACTACGAAATTGATGAGTGCACACAGACAGATACATGGCACAGTGTGTTGGATAAACGTATTTCTTTGCACACTTACCTAATGTAAAACATGGAAATGAAAACCTTATTAGACCAATCTGCAAGCAATGTACAACTGCCTTTGTATCATATTATTTTCCATAATGGCTGGATGCGTGGCTCTGCAGTAACTTTCACGCCTAGTGTGCTCAAGGTTGCTGGCTCGAATCCTTGCGCAGCCAGTCGTAATTTGAGGGTCCGCAAATGCGAGGGAGTCGTGTCAGTCGATTTACTGGCACGTTATAGATCCCCTTCGTGGCAAAATTTTGGCACCCCGGTGCATCTAAAAGCCGCAATTTTTAAAAGGTAGGTAAAACCAATAACACTATTATTATATTTTCCTTACAAGGGGCTCACAACTAGTGGGACGTAGGTTCGTGATCACGGGACTCCAGCTGAGTCTGGCATTGCTTCCCCTTCCTTGTGCCAGGCTCATCTCTATCATCTTTCCTGTCAACCTCCCTTGGTCAACTCTTATTCTCCTCCGATCCCGACAGTGTTAGGGTGTCCGAGGCCAAGGGTGTCTTTCATTTCCTGCCTTAATTGACGATCGCCTAATCTTTCCTGATATCCCCACAATTCACCTCTTCTTTTCTATTCATCGTATCTTTTGCCTTCTGTACAAGGCTCAAAAGGAGGCAGGGTACCTCTATCCCGACCGCTTATGGTGCACCCTGGATAGTGTTACACCCTCAAGGGTTCATGGCTGATGAGCGCAGGACTTAGTGGCCCAGAGAGATTCCTGAGCTAGGTCCGTTGACCCATTGACTTTGAGTTGGTTCCTTTCCTCCTTTCCTATCTGCCTTTCATGACTCTACTTCTTTCTGAGACCCTCAGTCATCATTATCTTTAATTAACACATAAAGTCTTTGTCTTTTATTTTCCTCCTTCTTTAATGTCTTGTCTTTTTCTTTTTCTAGTTCGTAAGTTAGTGGTAATTCAGTAGGCCTAGTTATTTTTTTTGTACTGTAGTCTTCATTTCATGATTTTTCATTATCATCCCTACTATAAGAGGTCGATAATTAAGACGTTGGGCAATTATGATCATCATCTTTGTCCTTACAAGGAAACAGTGTGAATTCAGACAATAATTTCGGGAAAAGAATAACATGTTCATGAAGGTATTTTCTGTCTACAACAGTTCTAATACTTCGGCAATTCTTTTAAAGGGGGACGGTGGTATAGAGGGGCTCTAAGTTGACGGCCCGTATTCTGAATATAAGCCGATAAATGTCAGCACTCACAGTCAGGCACTGTGCACCCTCACCTTCCCTTTCAGGGTTGAGGTGTTGGGGGGCGCTCTGAGCATATCCTCATGCTATGACATTGCAAGGAACATGCATACATGAATGAATGAATGAATGTAAACTTGACCATAAAATCAGTTAACCAAATACTGAAGTTCGGCAGGTTTGGTAGTGTTTTGTAGGGTTAATTGTCTCTTAGATTTGGATCTGATGATGCTCGCTTGACGAGCGAAACATGTCATCATTTACTTTTCTCCTTCTCCAATAGTCCACAACAATAGGCTATACCGTATATCAAAATCACATGTAATTTATTTCAGGTCATTCTTCACATAATCCAGTCATTGGAATTAGTTCTGTTGACCGACTGAAAGTTACAATAACGTCAATAGGGTAACACTTCAAAGCTATCTTTTCTCCTTCCGTAATCTGCAACATCTATTTTTTGCCTACTTTTCTCATTTTGCAAAAATGAGGAAAATATAGACTTATGAGATCGATCTGGGAAAATGAGTGTCTGGCTGTCTGTCCTTCTGTCTGTCTATGTATGTGCCCCCACCCCCCCTATCAACTCCTAAACGGCTGCAGATATCGAAACCAAATTTGGTGAGAGTAAAGATCTATACCAGAATATCTCACGGTCATATTTTAAATTGACGTCAGTGCTACCAACTCCTGCAAAATCACAATTGAAATTTGAACTTTATGTTGGATATCTCATAAGTTATGCATGCGAGCTTTTGCAAAATTGGCACACATATAGACAATACGATTCGAGATTAATTTTCAGACGTCCATGCATGCCAGTGTTGCCAGCATGATTCTAAGCCAGCCGATAGGTCCAATTTCTAAATGCATGCACCTTCTATACTATCCATTGGATTTCAACCAAATTTCGTATGAACTATGTGTACTACAACAGATATGACTATGCATATTCTAAAGAGCCACCAGGGATGCCAACTGTTAATGAATGCGCTCTCTATGTTTTAACCCTAACTCCAATATACCAGAAAGTATTGTTACGTGTTAGCCCTAGTAGCACGTTCGTTAATTGGACTACAGTGGTCACAACACAGTTTGGCCCATTAAAGAAATATAAGTTTTATTGCAGGTCTAGCAAGTTACAGTACCACACAATAAACAAATACAAGCAATTAGTATCTCACTCTAGTTTCCCTCTTGTTGGGGACACTTCCCTTTCACTTTCTCGAGCAGCTGTCCGTTCACTAATGAGGTAGACCCGAGCGCTGTCTAGAAATAACTGTACCCTTCCTCTTGTCAATAAGCCACAGTCTGACACTCACTTGTTTTTGAGTACACGCTATCTCGCCATCTGCAGGCTAGGAAAAGAGTCCACTGCGTTTCGCGATCCACACGGCACTTCGCCTCGATACTGTCGCACAGGTAAAAGCACGAACTCGTTCTGAACACAGTTCATCCTCACCGGCCAGGGTCGCTCATATATATCGGAGCTGGTGACCCTATGGATGATTCCAGAGCAGTCCAGAATTCACAGCTTCTCGAGGATTCCATCACTAGTCAGGTCACGACATTCTGGACGGTCTCTTTGTTACTGCAGTCTTCTTGTTGCGCAAATCGCTGGTAAACTCAGGGGCAGGGGTAGCCCGAGGCGGCCTGTGACTCACGCAGCGAGGGGATGAACTAACCGCGCAGCCGTAACAGTATGCAAGCCAACAGCTCTAAACTTTGCACACGTATAGTACCTAACATTCTACCTTAGTTTGTTGTAACTTATATACATCAGTGCTGCCAACACAATTCTAAGCCTGCTGATAGGTCCAGTTTGAAATGCATATAATTTCCATGCTAACAAATGGATTTCATCCAAATTTCGTACGTGCTTTTTGAACCATAACAGTTATGACTATGCGTATTCGAAAGAACCAGCAGGGCTGAAAACTGTTAATGAATGGTCTCTCTATTTGTTTAATCCTATTATCAATATATCAGAAAGTATGCAAGCCATCAGCTCTAAACTTTGCACACGTATAGTACCTGACATTCTAGATTAATTTGGAGTAACTAATATACCTGAGTGCTGCCAACATGATTGTAAGCATTCTGATAGTTTCAGTAAATGTTTAATTACATTTAACTTCTATACTAACAAATGGATTTTATCCAAAATTGGCACTATAATAGATCGTAATATTTCAGATTAATTCTGAGCATCACATACATGGCATTGTTCCCAGCGTGATTTTACGCGCACTTATAAATCCAATATCAAACAGCATGTAACGTCCATACTATCCATTAGACTTCAATAAAATGTTGTAGGTGCATTCTATACTTTAAGAGATGGAACTAAGGATATATTCAGAGTCACCAGGGCTGCCAACTGTAGTAAGTTACTCTATTAGGCTACACTATTTCAGGTGTATTTCAAACTGCAGACCTTAGCAATGTTAGTATTACCAACATGATTGCGTCATTATTCTAGTTAGGTATATATTGATTGGCATGAATCTTAAATTTTAAGAAATGTAGGCTCTTTATTTCGTCACAGAACTGCTTGATTTAAGTCACATGCCATTTTACTCAGGTTGATTTTCGCTTTTTTTTTTAGTAATTTTGTTTATACTGTATTGTGTTGACCGAGTAAATAGTTGCAATATCAACAGTCATTACAGTAAAACAGGTCATCAGAAAATTCCCCCACGCTCCCTCCCAGAGTTGGGGAAAATACTTGCAAAATGTATTTTCTATACAAAGTTTAAAATACAATAACCAAATCCTTGAAAATACAAAATACAAAATTCTGTTAACCCATTATAGGCTAGTGGCCTCGATATTAACCACCTACTATATGCGCAATTTATAATGTAAAAGATGATGATGGTTGAATCTTTGAGCCATATATCAAGGAATAATAATAATTATTATTATTATTATTAAAGTATTATTATTATATTATTATTATTCCGTTAAATTATTATTATTTTGAAAGTGTTTATTCCTGACAACCAAATATTATACATAAGTTGCTTGATAACATTACTTTTTAAATAATAACACTTAAAATTAAGGAGTAAACAAATTAAATATGATAATAAAAATTAGAATTAAATATAAATAAGCTCAAACGAATTAACATTATAATACTGTAAGGTGAGATAAAAATAACAAATAAAATGAAAAATATAGAAATGAAGATGAACATTAAGTTGTTGATGAAAACAAAAAAATAATATTAATAATTATAGTTCGGCTAATATAATTAAAATGTAATTGAAATAAATGCAAATAAAATATCTTCATTAATATTCTGCCCTATAAAGGGTTAATCAAATTGAAAATACTGAACACTTTCTGTAAAGCTTGCTTGCAAACCATTGGTATGAAATATCGTAATTAATGGAAATCTTTTCGCTGGATGTATTTCAATGAAATGGATATCATTTTGCGGGAAGTAGACTATTCATAAAAAAGGCTCTTCAGTCGGACAACATAAATTTTTTGCCCAATTACATTAGGCGGGAAAACAAGTATTTATGTGCCCTGACATGAAAAACACTACATAAGATATTTATCACAAAATAACATGATTTTATGTACAAAAAATGAGGTTCTTAATACACGAATGACATGTTTTGAACGTCAAGCGTTCATCTTCAGATCAGCTCACTTAAGCGTAGTGATTAGTGTACTGAAGCGGATGCATAGGACTCAAGTTTGGTTCAACCCACAATATGCCACCAGGAACGGTTGATTTATAACATAATAAACAAAATAGTGTATACATAATTCCTGAATATGGTCACAATAATAATTCAATAGAACACAGGTTATAGTACATTATGCAACTCGCCTATAATGGCAATAATTAAGACACGAGTATGTTTATAATTTCCATACGAGTGTCCTAATTACCATTATAGGCGAGTTGCATACGACTGTTTATGTTCAACGATAATTATAACTTTATTATATGTTTTAACATAAATATTCATAAATATCTGTTGAGATTCAGTCACTAGAATGTTGTGATCGGAGTCAGAGCGCTGGGTAGGATATCTCTGTTTTCCATGATCTCTGACCGACTGACGCATGTGCTCTGTGTGCTTGGCAGTTTATTTACGCAAACATATGGACGGTGCACTTTCGGTAATTTATATAGACATGTTGGATTTTGAGCGCATGTGAGAAGGTATCCTTACCTAATTGTTCACACAACTGTTTCTTGAGCTCTGATTGATGGGAGAAACTGTTTCATAATGAAAAATAGTGTTATAATGAGCCTCATTATGATACAGTTTTCTGACATATAATGTTTACATTTCAACATCGTCGAACATAAACATATTTAAAATACATCAATAATAACGCAACAACCATAGAAGTTGATTAATAACATCTGTAAATAAGATTGACGCTTCACTCAAGTTTTTACGAACTTAAGTAATCTGAACATTATTGTATTTATTTATTTATTCGTTAATTGAGTCGTCCAGTTGCAAAACTCGTTTAATCCACTTGTGAATAAGGATCATGTCGTAAAATTATTTATTTAATTAGTTTATTTTATTTTATTTTATTTTACTTTATTGTACTTGGTTTCATTTTGTTTTGTTTGATTTAATTTAATTTTGTTTTGTTTTGTTTTATTTTGATTTTGTTTTGATTTATTTTATTTTGGTTTATTTTGGTTTAAATTGTTTTATTTAATTTTTTGTCTTGTTTTTTGTTTTGTTTTGTTTTGTTTTGTTTTGTTTTGTTTAAATTTTTTTTGTTTATTTTGTTTTATTTTATTTTTGTTTTGTTTTATTTTGATTTTGTTTTGTTTATTTTGTTTTATTTTATTTTTTTATGATTTATTTTGATTTTCCAGAAAACAATCATGAAACCAAAAACAAAAAACACGAAGCAAATTGCAAAATTCAAAAACAAAAGCATAAGCAGAAAACAAAAAACAAGAAACACAAAGCAAAAAGCAAAATTCAAAAAAAGCAAAAGCAGAAAACAGGCACATACCCAACACCAAGAAAGAAAAGCAAAAAGTAAAATTCCAAAGCAAAAGCACAAAGCAAACACAAAATAAAAATAAAAAACACAAAGCATAAAGAAAAAAGTATAAAATGACAAACTCAAAGGTACGCGAGGCAAACCCCAGAGAAACGTTTCTCATGAAAATGATTCTTATTCACAAGTGGATTAAACGAGTTTTGCAACTGGACGACTTAATTCCCCATAAGGAGAGCGTTACAACTCAAACAATTTTCATGTTTTATTCTGGCCCTTTCTTCTTTTCTCCCAAAAACCTCTCATATATACACTATGCTTCCTCTTTATCTCTTCTGTCCACTTCTTTCCTGGTTGCCACTCTTTGGGAGTTTGCTCAAATTTCTGTTCTCTAAGTTTTCTCTGTATGTGCTCCTGTCTGCCATGTCTTCTGTAGAGATGCTTAGTTTCTTGAGGTCTTCCATGGTTTCCTTTACCCAATTGGTTTTTAATGTACTATTCGTAACTCTATTAGAAATTAACATTGTGTATATATTTGTGCACAAGTGTAACTCATAAAAATCGTATATTAAGCCTAATTGAATAGATCTGAAGATGATCGCTTGATGTTCGAAACATGTCATCCATTTTAAATACCCCCTTCTTTGTACATAAAAGCGTGTTAGTTTGTGATTAATATCTTATGTAATGTTTTTCACGTTAGGGCATATAAAACGTATTTTCCCGCCTAATGTAACTTAATTGGGCAAACAATTTGTGTTGACCGACTGAAAAGCTTGCTTTATTAGAATTAGGCAACACTGAAAAAATGACTTCTATGACTTCAATCTGGAAGTATTTGGTATTTTCAGATTTATTTTAAAATTTAAAAACATTTGTATTTTTTTAGTTTCAAGGTTTCAGTTATTTTATCTTAAATTTTGCATCTAAAATACATTTTGTGAGCATTTTTTTCCTTCACACACACACACACACACACACACACACACACACACACACCTCAATACACGGGGATGAATTACAATGATGTTAATCCCCTTAAATGAAACAAGCACACCAATAACGAACACACTGTGGCAGATATAAAAGCTTGCATCATAAAGAGCTGCCATGTTGGCGCTCGAAAGTTTGTACCCGGCTGCAGTTTCCGGTGACAGGTTACCTGCGACCAGGTCACTTTTTAAGCCGTGTAACAAACCTGCATACATTTTGTGGCATGCGGTTTATGTGATGACGTTCCATTATGAAATTCAATTACGTCCAGTAACGAGATACTCTAGCATGTTAGTTAAATTATAATATTCAAATATCCATCAAAATGGTCAATTACAATCATCATTAACATTACCTGTAATATGATGATGAGTATGATTAACAAAACATGTCCCACATGGTGTATTCTACAACTCAGATATGTTCAAATTATTGTATTTTGTTTACGATGTGAAGGTATCGATAGAACCGGCGCGGTGGGTGGTTTGATTTCAGTAGTTTCAAGCATTGAACTCGCCAGGATGTTCTTTCGATAATGGTTGGTTGGTTCCTTAGAGGCTGTGACAACGCGAAGATATGTTGAAATTTTCCGGAAGTCGAAACATGGTACCCACTGCATTAGTTAGCTTTCTAATGAAATCTACCTAAAAGGACAGGAATCTTGAAGTTGCAGGACAGGCTGGAAACAACAAAGTTAAAGAAGTATTAAAACTCAGCAATTCTTCTAGGTTTGTGCCGTGTCTTGTGTAGGGTTTCGCCTAGGACACCAAGCTGGCTCATCGGCGGGCTCTTGGTGTCCCCGCCCAGACCCCCACAGGAGTGACGAACTGCGCGCCACCTCCCTTTATATTAGGTGCAATTGCACCACTTGACTGCGAGAACTAAAAGCTCAAGCAGCCTTAATCTCCCTATGAAGGCTTCCAAAAAGATGGTATATTGGATTTCACGGCCGGTGAATTAAACCTCAGCAATTCTTCTAGGTTTGTGCCGTGTCTTGTGTGGGGTTTCGCCTAGGACACCAAGCTGGCTCATCGGCGGGCTCTTGGTGTCCCCGCCCATACCCCGACAGGAGTGACGAACTGCGCGCCACCTCCCTTTATATTAGGTGCAAGTGTACCATTTGACTGCGAGAACTAAAAGCTCAAGCAGCCATGACCTCCCTATGAAGGCTTCCAAAAAGATGGTATATTGGCTTTCACGGCCGGTGAATTAAAACTCAGCAATTCTAGGTTTGTGCCGTGTCTTGTGTGGGGTTTCACCTAGGACACCAAGCTGGCTCATCGGCGAGCGCTTGGTGTCCCCGCCCGGACTCCCACAGGAGTGACGAACTCCGCGCCACCTCCCTTTATATTGGGTGCAACTGCACCACTTGACTGCGAGAACTAAAAGCTCAAGCAGCCTTAACCTACCTATGAAGGCTTCCAAAAAGATGGTATATTGGCTTTCAGGGCCGGTGAATTAAAACTCAGCAATTCTTCTAGGTTTGTGCCGAGTCTTGTGTGGGGTTTCGCCTAGGACACCAAGCTGGCTCATCGGCGGGCTCTTGGTGACCACGCCCGGACCCCCACAGGAGTGACGAACTGCGCGCCACCTCCCTTTATATTAGGTGCAACTGCACCACTTGACTTCGAAAACTAAAAGTTCAAGCAGCCTTAACCTCCCTATGAAGGCTTCCAAATAGGTGGTATATTGGCTTTCACGGCCGGTGAATTATAACTCAGCAATACTTCTAGGTTTGTGTCCGGGCGGGGACACCAAGAGCCCGCCGATGAGCCAGCTTGGTGTCCTAGGCGAAACCCCTCACAAGACACGGCACAAATCTAGAAGAATTGCTGAGTTTTAATTCACCGGCCGTGAAAGCCAATATACCATCTTTTAAAGTAGTGTTGTCACATGATGAGATGGAAGAGGAGACAATACCAAAGAAAGCTTTTTCCGAAAAGATAATAAGGGTAGAGACCACGAGGAAGACCCCGAAATATATGGACGGAAGCAGTCTGGGAGTGCATAGAGAAGAGGGGAAGAAAACCTAAAAAATGTACTTAATGAAGGAGAATCCAATTTATGGGACACATAGAAAGAATGGACCCGAACAGACTGTCACACAAAATACATACTTTCTTAATGAACAAGGCTACTAGACCGAATTGGTATAAATTTACAGAAAGAGACTTGAAGGAATTAGGATCACCAAACTTACATGACCGGAAGGAAATCAGAAAAATCACTCAGACGCGGGGTTTTGAGGAAGAAGAGAAGAAGACTACACAACATCGATGGTCAGAGCAACGGAAACAGATCCACTCATTGCGAATGAAGGAATACTGGGCCAACAGGAAGGCTAGAAAGTGTTGATTTCGCGTGGTCCTAAGCGACCCATTCGCGAAGAAGAAGAAGAAGGAGAAGAAGAGGAGTGGTGGAGAGACCGATGGAGGTCTTTGATTCACAACCCGACCCAGGAAGCTCGAAACGGGAAATGAAGACGATGGTTTTGAATGTATCTTGAACTACCATATTTAATGACCATCGATTGTTTTAATACAGATTGTTACATTTGTGGAAGCTAAAATTTCTAGGTTATTTTGATAACGCTATATTAGTTCGAACGTACTTCGCCAGGTGCTGGCTGCGATGACATCTAGTAGCCAAGTCCACGGCTAGGTGTCGTGGATGGTAGCATTTGGTAACAAATGTAGGAACTACCTGAAAAATTGATCGTCTGCAGTCCTTCGACCTGAATCACAGATAACACACACTAATACAGTCATCACAATATTAACACCAGTTATCAGACAGATTCTACACACACCCAAAGTACACGGGGCTACATGACCGCGTTGTCGCAGCCCCTAAACTGAGGAACCAACCAACACCTCTGCTGGAGATCAAATTTTGCGTGAAGAAGTAACACACTGTTAGATAGTTACACATCAGTTCCAAACCTTGCATAAGGACAGTGACCACAAGTATAAAAATGGACTCCAAATGACAAGAAAGTTACCGTCCCAATAAGACAATGAAATGTTAAAAATATGCATAGAAAGACAGAAAAAAGGTAATTAAGCTCTAATTGTAAAACACTTTCTCGCAATAATTGAGGTATGATCCTTCTACGAAAACCTGCATATTTTGCCTATTAAAGACTATCCCCTAGTTTACCCGGTGAAATCGACATCCGCCTTCCGGCGTGCCGAGAGGAATTTTTTAAATCACTTTATTTCTAACTTTATCCCATCTAGTCTTGCCCTCTGTGCCTCTTAGAAATGTCATCTCCGCTGCTTGTATTCTACTCTCCTCTTTGTTAGTAGTGGTCCATGTTCCAGCTGCATGTTGGTATAGTATGAAATATGAAATGAAAATCCAAAGCCTGCTTCCAGTCCACCGACCGGGTCAGGAATGGAATGAATGAAGCCCCAATCTAGCGGCGAGGATATGAACTGTGCCGGCTACCGAAGCCTGTCGCACTGCTCTGAGCCAATGATTAATTGAATGACAGATGAAATGAAATGATTGTGGAGAGTGTAGCTGGAATGAAAGTTTTGACAGGGAAATCCGGAGTACCGGGAGAAAAACCTGTCTGCCTCCGTTTTGTCCAGCACAGATCTCACATGGAGTGACCGGGATTTGAACCACGGACCCAGCGATGAGATGCCGGCGTGCTGCCGCCTAAGCCACGGAGGCTTCAGTATGAAATATATTAAGGTTTATTTATTATTTTAGAGATATTAATAAAGAGACATTTATGTGCTCTTCCGTTTGTTCTGTATACCACTTGTTTCTCCACTTTATAATAACTCCAAAGGAGTTGTTACGTTAATTTTGTTGAGTAAGTCCTCTCACTCTATGTCGGCCGTGAATTTCCTGTCAAAGTCCAACGAAATATACTTAGAGGTAGACAAGGTTCAGAGCTCTGGTGTGGTGAACAAGTGAACGAAGTTCCAGATGAATGGAGCTTGAAGAGTATCAAACCAGCCATGTGTTCATGAATGGGCTATTGTTGCTTCCTTGATGCCCGCTCATCCAACATGAGCCTAGGATTCAACTACAGAGGCTGGGGGTTTGTCTCGCTACATGTTGTATATCAAGTTATCCGAAGCTTGAAGGCAGTGTTCATTTGATGCTGTCCCTCAGCGTAGCCATGCTCCTTAAATCATGCACCATGGCCACATGGGCAGCTGAAGCAAGTCCGGAGATCATAGGTTCGATTACCAGCGCTGACGGGGGCTATGTTGAGTGAGGTTCTTCCGTGGGTTTTTCCACACTCACCACAGGGATATGGCGGGATAGTATCTTCCTTCAAGTCCCGGTGCACTTACCCCATTCCTGTCCCTAATACAGATACACACACTACCGGTACTACAGTCAACGCATAAATAAAAGTTTAATACACACGCAAGTAAACGGAGCTGGTAACCAAGGTCCCAAATCCCTATCTCTAATTAGTAGGCCTATAAAACAAAGTCCCCGATTCTTGGATGTCACGAGTAATCTCAAGAACCACTGGACGGATTTTGATGCGGGTTTCACCATTCTGTCAAGGATATCTCGAGGAAGGTTTCTGTAGAAAATATTTGATTTATGTTCAAAGGAGCCAAGCAGTAACGATGTCAGTGAAAAAGTCGAAATAAGTACCTGGCACCCGTGCGCTTTTTAAGCTTACGCTGGGCAAACCGTGAAAAATAACAATATACTATGAATGTAAGAATTGTTCAGAATGAAATGTTCTACAAAAAAGTCCGCGAGAGCATATCTCCATTTTCAATACATCACCCACTATAAGTGTTTATAGATTGAACGCAATGGGGATTTGTGTTTCATGCACCTCGCCATTCTTAAATTACTCTGTGTTAGGTAGTCAACCCAAAGGCTGGTTGGATCCTCAAAAAGTACCGCCGTTACGTTATGTGAGTAGATACCCACAAAAACCCAAGGCAGAGCTATTTTGAGGCGTTCTAGGCAAGAAGAGGAGTGAGGTAGTTTGCTATTGCTTTCCTCACTGAGTCAGAACAGTAGTCCTAACCCTACGAGTTGAACCTTTCACAGCATTCACAGGCACTGACTGTGCCCCGAATGCCATTACTAAGCACCACCCATACCTCAGTAGCTTCCATATAATCACAGCCATGAGTGAGACTGAGACATCGGTGAAAAGCCACATTTTACTCTAGCCTGTGCCAACTGACAAATGCAAAAGTACTGTATTCATCAAGAGATGGCGAACAGGCCATTACGTCTGACAAGAATTTGTTGCACATGCATCTCCATGATAATATAATTAATAGTACAGGCAGTGATTTTAGCCCATCATGCCGAGACGTAAAACAGATATAGGTCGTAGTTCATTGACATCGTAAAAAAAGCGCTTATCACGTAATGCATTCATAACTGTTCCCGGGCGAAGCCGGGGTGGGTTGCTATTTATGAACAGACAACAACAACAAATTCTGTGAGTAAGTTAATAATTGTTTGTAGCAGTAGCTAAGCTATTTGTCGACACAGTCTCCATATTGGTTTAGGCATTTTCGCTTGGTGGGATGAGTTTGAATACTCCCTTAAAGTAGCAATCCTGTCCTTGCGTGTTCAGCCACGTTGTCACGAAGTGTTTCACCTCCTCGTCTGAGGAGAATCGTCGACCTTCTAGCTGCTCCTTCAAGTGAAGAAACTGACGAAGGTCCCTTGGAGCGAGGTCTGGACTGTAGGGAAGTTGGTCAATGATGTCCCAGCGAAAGCGCTTCAACAGCGTGGTGGGGCTTTATGAGGTTGCGCGTTGTCACGAAGGTAGATGACGTTCTCGGTGAGAATTCCTTCCCGTGGTTACATGTTTCGCCCACGGAAATGGAATAAGTGAGCGGATCTCTTAAAGAGACCAGTTTTCCAAACGAGTCTCCATTAGTTGATTACCTGGAACTAGCGCTGTAGGTGGCGGGTGGCGGAAACTCTGCACGGTTATAAACCGTATGTTTTAAAATTACCCAACACAACTAATTTCTGGCGGTTTCAGTGGCGTAGATGGTAGCCTAACGTACCGAGCTTCTATGCCCAAGGTCGCGGGTTCAAACTCAGCCGAAATCGTCGGAATTTTTAAGAGCGTTAAAAATCCCTCGGTATGCCTTCCTTCGGAGGGGGATAAAGCCGGCGGTCCCATGTCATATATTTATGGCATTACAAAGAACCTTCCACTAATTACAATTGTATGAAGCTAACTTATAGGTTATAATTGACTAACGCTCTTAGTTTCCAACGTTCGTCGCCAAAAACCGACTGCGGTGGCATCTAGTAACAAAGTTCAGAACTAGTTAGTCGTTGATGGTGGCGTTTGGTAGTAATAGTTGGAACTACTTGAAAACCGAATGTCTGCAGTCTGTACTTGAATTAAAAACTGATAACACACAATAATGCAGCCATCACAATTAACACAGGTTATCAGACAGAATCTACTGCTCGGGTCTATGCTGCGTGAACCTGAGAGGAATGTGCATCGCGGACTATGAGGATGAGTAGTGGTGTTGACGAGTGATGAGGTTTCTCGGTCCGTGCATAGTACAGAACAAAATACATTGATCGGTGACTCACTCACTCATTCCTAACACAAGAGTGGTTTGAGCAACGGCCTGATGTTAGCAGTATTGGAATAGAAAGGAATACCATACATCACGGTGGGCTGTTGACAGATCCTTCTCTTCACGCCCGACCCTTCCCTGCTCTTTCCTCTTACCCCGCAAGAACAAACACCCAACGTACACGGGGCTATATGACTAAGTTGTCGCTGCCTCTAAACTGAGGAACCAACCAACCAACCAAACAAATTTCTCTATAACAGACGAAACTCCTGGAATATCGGCCTTTAAAACTTAGTTTCTGATCACCCCCGTACATATTCGGTATCATTTACATCCTAGATGACCTAGATGGTTCGCCCCTTAAAATAGCAAACTCCACTCCTATATTCTTTCTGTAAATGTAAAAAACATAAAATACATGTTCTTCTCGTAGCTTAGCACAGGCTGATAGCCAGATATATTACGACTGTCACTGCTCGGATATGAGTGGTCACTGGGCTCTGACAGCAAGAACATGCGGGTGGAATCAAAAATTAATTTAATTGCGAAGCCCGTCTCTCTCGTTAGAGCTGTCACCGAGCGCTGATGTCACCCTATGTTTCACTTATCACACGATATAGTATGGGTTAAGTTATCTGTGCCCTAACAGGTTGATGGTAGCAGATCGCCAGTATTATCAGTAGTGCTCGGATTTTTAGGTACTAAAAATCGGGAAAATATTTTTTTTTTATGGATGAAAAATACCTAAAATATGTGACAAAAAAGGAAAAATATTTAATTATAATTTAGTTTATTAATGTGAATATAAACAATATGCAGTTCACACGAATGCAATTAATGCTATGTCTCACTGACTGCTGAACCATTACAATACACAACGAGATACATCTTCAGGTTGTCCATCACAAATGACCGACGATTATCGCGAAACACTCCCTCTGAAGGCGCGAAACTTCGGCAATATGTTTCTTGCCCTCGAGATGTGGTGTAACTTGAAATCGCTGTTCAGCCTTGACTGTTTTCCCACATGGTTGGCAGAATAGAACGCTACCAACAGAAGCAAAATTAACCTTAAATCCTGCAACATACTGCTGCAGACGATAACTTGTAGTAGCTTTTATTTTAGGCATCGTATAACTGCCTTACACTTCACAGTGACAGAAATGAACTGCATGAAAGTGACACTGGTTCAGGGTAGCTAGGGGGAAGGTCTAACACGTGGTGCAAAATGGCTATGGACAAGGAAACCCCGGCTTCCACAGTGAGTGGCACGGGGCGATAAGGTGAGAAATACACAGTTGCAAGTTGACATACGCTCTGCATGAAGATTAGATAGGTCACAGGTTCTTTCCCGTTGAAGTACCACAGAAGAAAACACAGAACACTGACAAATCTAGCATACTTATTTAAAAAAAAAAAAAAAATTAGGTCGTATTATGTGCTAATAAGTGAAACGCAGGAATTTATGTAATTATAGAAAAAATGTTTAAAATATGTATTTACATTAAAAAATATTTATTTACCTAAAATCCGAGTCCTAATTATGAGCATAATAGGAGATTTAGCGCAAGTGACTACAGTTAGTAGATAATCTAGAACAGCAGTTTTGAAAATGTTGAGCATTTTTTCCGGAGTTGTGATTGTGATCAAGAAAGTATAAATCGAATCCGTAGATTATTTTTGCTCTTATTAATAAGTTCCCCATTTACTGCGCTCCCTATTTCAGGGTCTCTTTCGAGACTAATCTTACCAAATAATAGTATATTATGCATTAAGCCTGTAATGGCAATAATTAAGACATGAATTAACGAGCGAAGCGAGTTTTATAATTTCCATACGAGTGTCTCAATTAGCATTATAGGCGAGTTGCATCTGACTGTTTATGTTCGACGATAATTATAATTTTATTATATGTTCTAACTTAAATATTCATAAATATCTGATAAGATTCGGTCAGTTGACGTAAGTGCATGCGCTAGGAATTGTATGGGCTCAGGTTTTGCTCTCTACTCAATAAATTCCAAAGCTTTGAAACATTGATCCCAAACTAGCACCAAGAGATAGCGCACTATGGTGGATCATTTTGTAATTTTTGGTCAAATAACACACAAACGCTCTACAATTAAAATGTAACGTATTACCAACTAGTTGTTCTTCGAATTCGATGCGTATAGAATATCAATGGAAGGCAAATCAATGAAGTCCCACATTGAACAGTCATGACATCTGGCGGAATAGACCCGCATAAGAAATCCCTTTACTGCACAGAGAGCTGGGTTATTGATTTCCATGGATCTAATGGCATATGTGTGCTGCCTCCATGACGTCGTTATATCAACACCAGCATTCACTAAAATTGTCACCGAAATCGTACGAAAGCAATGCCCTGTGTAGAAATTGGAGCTGGGGATATTAGGGTACAGTGCTATTTATTTTCCCATATTCCCCAGTTCATTTATGTAAACATTTGGGATCGGATATCCTTTACATTGTCAACTTTCAAATCATGTAATTCATGTCCGACATGTTGGATATTCAGTGCATGTGTGAAGCTATTCTTACCTAATTAGTCACACACAACTGTTTCGTAATAAAAACATGAGCTCTGATTGGTGGAGAGAAACTGTATCATAGTGAAAACTACTACTTAAATGATTTTCATTATAGTACAGTTTTCTGCCATATAATATTTTACATTTTCACATCGTCGAACATAATAGTACGTTATGCAACGAGCCTATAATGGCAATAATTAAGACACGAGTATCATATGCACTGTGGTCCACCAGCCCCTTATTTTTTTTTTTTTTTTTTTTTTTGAGGAAGGCAACCCAACTAACGCGTATATCACAGTCACCCTAAAAACATTCGTACCTGCTCCTTTACGTCCATTGTACAACTTTACCGTTGAGTACATCCTCGCGAATATAGTAGAAATCAATAGTGGCAGTGTTCTTTCAATGACCTCAAATATAATGCATGATTGAAACAATCAGAGGGGCCGATAACCTAGATGTTAGGCCCCTTAAAACAACAATTATCATCATCATGAAACAATCAGAGCTCCGAATGACACCTTCTTACATTTGGACATGAAGCGTCTACGAATAGACTCAATACGTGCCAGGAATAAACCATGGTTGTCGGTAGCTAAGGTGGCTAAATCAAGAAGTGCTGGAGTAGCGTCAACGAAGTCGCATTGTAGTAGGTTCGAACCTTGAACTAGTGTATTTTTTTTCTTAATGTCGTTTATTGTGGATGTATTATGGACGCATATCTATCTGTTCCAACGAGTGATTTTTTATTTGGTCCTCAAAAGGATCGTACTTTTCCGATGGTACGCAGCCAGATTGGACGACGACATAATGATCTGTAGAACGAAAGCAAGGTAGACTATCCTGTATATTCAAGGTAGGAAGTGTTCGAAATTTTGACCACCTTGGTTTAAAGAAAACCTCCGACTCACTCCGACGACCCACATAACAAATAGATCAGTTATATGGGTATGCTCACGAATAAATACAACAGACCGAAACTATAATTTCTTTCAACGGCGTCTGTGCGAAAAGCGCTTGCTATACACTTAGAGTAATAGTTATTTAGTGAGGTTTTAAGGGGCGGAACTACGAGGACATCTGCTCCAAACATACACTAAATACAGATAATTATAACATTATTGGTTTTACGTCCCTTTTAACTGCTCTGGCTTTTAGATACGCCGGGGTGCCGGAATTTTGCTCCAAAGGGGATCTTCAACGTGCCAGTAAATCTACTGACACGGCTCCCTCGCATTTGCGCACCCTCAAATGCCAGGTTACTGCGCCAGGATACGAACCTGCAACTTTCGGCACAGCAAGCGAGAACGTTACCGCTGAGCCTCGTATCAAGGCAGTAATTACAGAACGTGTCATATTATGATTCTGGGATAAATATTGAACTATTAACATTCTAATTATCACGAATAGAGTCGCCTCCGTTGCGTAGTAGTCAGCGTGATTAGCTGCCAACCCGGACGACCTGGGTTCGATTCCCGGCTCTGCTACGAAATTTGAAACGAGGTATGAGGACTGGGACGGGTTCTACTCAGCCTCGGGTGGTCCAAAGGAGTAGAGGTGGTTCGATTCCCACCAGCCATCCTCAAAGTGGTTTTCCGTGGTTTCCCACTTCGCCTTCGGGCAAATACCAGGATGTTACCTACCGTACGGCCACGGCCGCCTCCTTCCCTCTTCCTTGCCTATCCCTCCCGATCGTCCCCTCCCTACCCATCCCTCAAGAGGACCCTGTTCGCTTTGCAGGTGAGGCCACCTGGGCGAGGTGCTGATTCCACCTCCCCAGTTGTATCCCGCAGACAAGATGTTTCAACCTCCAGGACACTGCCCATAGAGGCCGCAATGATGGGATCCCTCGCTGAGTCCGTGGGAAAACCTAACCTGGAGGGTAAAATCGACTAAAAAAATAATAATTATAACGAATAGTAACCATCCATGGTTTTGAACCGTATTTAGGGAAAATAACCATTTAAATGAGACAAGAAAATAGCTTTCCCTATCGTATTCGTAGATAAAGTGAACAAAACCAAGTTGAAATCTTGCTGTACGAGGTAGGGAGGGTATAATAAAATAGTTAAAAAGAATTTAAAAATTCTGCCGTTGGATAGGTTTTTGTTGTGCTTCTGATAAACACGTATGGTAAAATATTCAATTATTACAGTTAGATTCTAAATATTGAATGGAATGCATTCATTCAGTACCTGGCATGTTTTATATTTTACTTAAAGCAAGTTGCGTTAATAAGGCGAAAGAACTGCAAATAATGCCCTCAAATGACAGCCCTTCGGTTTTATTTCATACAACTTAGCGTACAAAATGCTAGCGTGTTATACACTTCGGTCATACAAGCAGGTGTACTAACGAAGAGAACAGAATCATACAGGCTTTTGTACCGCAATCACAGCAGCGTCCTTGCCAGCGAGTGTCGTGTGATACGAGTCTAGAGATATGCTATGACTTTTTGTTAAAATTTAATAACAAAACAAGATGTTCGGTAAAGAACGTATAGCCTACTTTCTCCAAAATGTATGGGTATTGTTAAAACTCTTTGTCCTTTTCAAGGATTATAATTGATTGTTGGTTGTAGTAGCTTCTTGAAATACAACGTGCTATACGGATATTATACATGAATATGATGCGCCCTTTGCTAGTGCTATCTCTGTAAAAAAAATCATTCAATTCGGTTTCACCGTGTTTGAATTGATATGAGGAATCGATTTGCACACATACATGGCCGTTATGTGTAAACTATTGGGCTGATGACCTTGTGGTTCAGTCAAAAGATGCCTCCCACAAAAAGGTATGTTGTTGAAAAATTTGGTAGAGATCAAATTATTAGGTTGGTCGTAATTTGATTTAAGCTTTTAACCTCTGGGTGGCCGCCATTCCGTTTCCGTCAAGATGGTGGCGATATAAAACATGACACTGAGGTGGCCTTTGCAAGTGCTACCTCTGTACCAAACTTCGTTCGATTTGGTTACACCGTGTTTTAAAAGATAGGGGGCATCGATTTGCACGCATACATACATGGCCGCTATCCGTACATTATTGGCCTAATGACCTTGTAGTGAGGTCAAAAGAATCTCTATACATAAAGGTATGTTGTTGCAAAATTGGGTAGAGATCAGATTATTAGGTTGGTCGTAATTTGATTCAAGCTTTTAACATTAGGATGGCCGCCATTACGTTTTCATCAAGATGGCGGCGATATAAAACATGACACTGGAGTGCCCTTTGCTAGTGCTACCTCTGTACCAAATTTCGTTCAATTCGGTTTCATCGTGTTTGAATTGATAGGGGAATCAATTTGCACACATACATGGCCGCCATCTGCAAACTAATGGGTTGATGACCTTGTAGTTCAGTCAAACGACGCTCGCCATACAAGTATATGTTGTTACAAAATTTGGTAAAGATCAAATGATTAAGTTAGTAGTAATTTGATTTAAGCTTGGAACACTTGGGTGGCCACTATTACGTTTCCGTCTAGATGGTGGCGATACAAAACATGACACTGACGTGTTCTACGCTAGTGCTACCTCTGTACCAAATTTCATTCAATTCGGTTTCACCGTGTTTGAATAGATAGGGGGAATCGATTTGCACACATGCATGGCCGCCATATGCAAACTGTTGGGCTGATGATCTTGTAGTTTGGTCAAAATATGCTCCCCAAGTAAAGGTATGTTGTTGCAAAATTTGGTAGAGATCAGATTATTAGGTTGGTCGTAATTTATTTAAGCTTTTAATATTTGGGAGGCCGCTATTACGTTTTCATCAAGATGGCGGCGATATAAAACATGACACTGAGGTGTCCTTTGCTAGTGCTACCTCTGTACCAAATATCGTTCAATTCGGTTTCACCGTGTTTGAAATGATAGGAGGAATCGATTTGCACACATACATGGTCGCCATCTGCAACTCTTGGGCTGATTACATTGTAGTTTAGTCAAAAGACGCTCGCCATATAAATATATGTTTTTGCAAAATTTGGTAGAGATCGGATGATTAGGTTATTCGTAATTTGATTTAAGCTTTGAACATTAGGGTGGCAGCATTACTTTTCCGTCAAGATGGCGGCAATATAAAACATGACACTGAGGTGCCCTTTGCTAGTTCTACCTCTGTACCAAATATCGTTCAATTCGGTTTCACCGTGTTTGAATTGATAGGGGGGGGGGGCAGACATTCAGAGTACACACACTCACACAGACACACAGTCACACACAGGCAGACACACACTTTTTGGCCCTGTGTAGATCTCATAAGTCTACTTTCATTTTTTGCAAAAATCGAAAGTAGGCTAATAATACCATGGGAAATTTTAAGGAATACGTATACTTCGATGCAAGCACTGGCGATCAGAATATCCTTCGATATGTTGTTGTTTTGTTTCATTTGAGGGGCTAGAATATCGCGGTTATTTAGCCGCGTTTACTTCAATGTGTGTGTAGAATTTGTCTGATAACCCGAGTTATTGCGTGTTTGTAATGATGTGTGTATTTGCAATTAAGGATTGGGAAGGAGGCGGCCGTGGCCTTAAGATAGAATCCGTCCCGGAATTTGGCCGGATTAGAAGTGGGAAGCCACGGAAAATCATTTCCAGGGTGGCTGAGGTGGGAATCGATCCCACTTCTTCTCATATTTGCTTCACGAGGCTACGTGTACCCAATTTCAGCCCTCAGACAAGTATTACATTTCTTGGCAGAGCTGGGAATCGAACCCGGACCTCTGGAGCAACACTTCGATATGTTATATTAATATTCATGCCAGTTTTTTAATTTTCTGCTATTACAGGTCACGTGGCATAACGTACCAATTAGATCGTATTCTCTTTATAAATCATCAAAATTCAACGTACTCTTCACAAAAATACGTCGTAAGGCAATAAATGTAGCAATGTAGTTACATCCCAACTAAAATGGAATGTGGACTTTCGTTCAAAGAAGAATGCCTACTATTGGATTCGATTCAGCATTCAACCCGATCGTGCCCACCTCATACGGTCAGGCTTTAACCCTCTCAGCCACAAGCACATAGTAGAAAACGGACCCTAAAAGTGCTTTAGTTACTGTAGCCGTCCCACCTCAAACGTTTAAGTCCATCTCAAAGTCTTCAATCACGGTTTATGGTGTTGATTTAACTTTCTACTATTACAGATCACGTGGCGTAAGCTATTAATTCGATCGTATTACGAGTATGTGTGTTATTTCAAGGAGCAGTAAGTCATATGTTAGTAGAATGGGCCATAGTATTTGGCGGGGAAAATTTTAAGGTCGGTTTTTCTATGCTAGACCCATGACCCAATTACATTGCTGACACACAGTCACAGCGCAGAGCAATATCGACCATCGGGAGAAATGCGATGTTAGTTGGGTTTCATAAAACTAAATAATAAGGGGCGGGTAGACCACACTGCATATTATTTCAGTAGTATGCATCCCTCCTGAGGCGCTCACAAGAGACCGATCGTAAAAAAATAGCATTCAAATGAAAGAGAATATACATTACCAGTGACGCATTGCACTCTAATTTCATAAATATCTACAATTTCTTTTAAAAATGACTTTAAAATACTGTACGAAGTGTGCGATTTGCAGTTACTGTTGCTGCAGGAAGATACGCTCCATAATTGGTGCCCATTTCACCTTTTGGCCGCTGTGACGCCTTTTTAGCCTATTTTCAATTTTGAAAAAATAGGCTTATGAGATCACCTTTTGTCCGTGTGTGTGTGCGTGTGTGTGTGTGTGATTCGTGTGTGTGTCCCCCCCTAATAAAATCTAAACGGCTGGAGCGATTTCAATGAAACTCAGTATGTTCATAGCACTATTCCGGGCGACCTCGACCGTGCCCTTCAAATTTTGTTACGACTCACCAATCCAACATGGCGGCTGAGCGAAATATTTCACCAGCATTCAATATCTCCGAAACGATTACCGATATTACCCTGACATCATGTATGGTGATAAAGGGAACTACTATAAGTTCACTTATGTGACCTTTGAAAACCTGGTAACTACAAAACCAACATCGCGGCCAAGCGAAGTTGCGACTTTTAAATTGATGTTTCTCGCGATTTATCCAACCAAACGCAATGAAACTTGGTACAGTATATGTTTATATACATTGTAATGCACCGACAACTAACTTCGTTCATTTGTTTACATAACCACAAGATGGCGGATGTGCGAAATATTTCACCGGCATTCTGTATCTCTGAAACTATTAGCGGTATCTCCCTGAAGTTTTGTACGGAGATAAAGGGCACTACTGGAAGTCCATTTATACGACTTTAAAAAACCGGTTATATACAAAACAAACATGGCGGCCAAGCGAATTAGAAAATTTGAAATAGACCTTTCTCGCGATTTAATGCTCCAAACGCACTGAAATCTGGTACAGGAAATATTTATACACATTGTAATGCACTGGTATCTAATTTAGTTCAATTGTTTTCATAACCTCAAGATGGCGGCTGTGCGAATTTTAAAATTAAGTTTTTATTTCTTGTGATGTCGTCATGCGATCGAAGTGAAAGTTTGAATAATGAACCTTCCCAATAATTTTCCTATAATGGTACATGACTCTATGGCCTATACATTTAACAATCCAACATGGCGACCATCCGAAATATTTAGACGGCTCTCAATATCTACGAATCTATTGTAGCAATCAAACTGATTTTTTTATTGTTCATAGGGGCTATGAACTCAAGTTCACTTATAGGACTTTAAATAACCTGGTGATCACAAATCCATCATGGCGGTGACGCGAATTATAAATATTCTCCTGGACGTTTATCGCAATTTAACCATCCGAGAGCAGTGAAACTTGGTACAGTAAATCCTTATACGAATGGTAATCCACTAGCATCTAATTTATTTCAATTGTTTCCATAACATAAAGATGGCAGCTGTGCGAAATTTTAAAATCTCCTTGTAACTTCTAGTGTCCTAATTATGCGATTGAAGTTTGAATACTACACGTACACAATAATCTGCATGTAACAGTACATAACTCTAGGACCTACATATATAAAATCCAACATGGCGACCATCCAAATTATTTAGTCGGTTCTCAATATCTACGAATCTATTACGGCAATCAAACTGAAATTGTGTATGTTGATAGTTGCAATAAGTGGGCTATATGAAAATAGACTGTATAGTTCTTCACGGAACTACTTGTTTAGCCTATTTTCAATTTTGAAAAAATTGGCTTATGAGATCACCTTTTGTCCGTGTGTGTGTGCGTGTGTGTATGTGTGTGTGTGTGCGTGTGTGTATGTGTGTGTGTGTGTGATTCGTGTGTGTGTGTCCCCCCCCCCCCCCTAATAAAATCTAAACGGCAGGAGCGATTTCAATGAAACTCGGAAAGTTCATAGCACTGTTCCCGACGACCTCGACCGTGCCCTTCAAATTTTGTTACGACTCACCAATCCAACATGGCGGCTGTGTGAAATATTTCACCAGCATTCAATATCTCCGAAACTATTACCGATATTACCCTGACATTTTCTATGGTGATAGAGGGAACTACTATAAGTTCACTTATGTGACTTTTGAAAACCTGGTAACTACAAAACCAACATGGCGGCCAAGCGAATTTGCGACTTTTAAATAGACGTTTCTCGCGATTTGACCAACCAAACGCAATGAAACTTGGTACAGTATATGTTTATATACATTGTAATGCACCGACATCTAACTTCGTTCAATTGTTTATGTAACCCCAAGATGGCGGCTGTGCAAAATATTTCACCGGCATTCTATATCTCTGAAACTATTAGCGGTATCTCCCTAAAATTTTGTACGGAGATAAAGGGCACTACTGGAAGTTCATCAACAAGACTTTTCAAAGCCGGTTAACTACAAAACGAACATGGCGGCCAAGCGAATTTGAAAATTTTAAATAGACCTTTCTCGCTATTGAATGTTCCAAACGCAATGAAATCTGGTACAGGAAATGTTCATACACATTGTAATGCACTGGTATCTAATTTAGTTCAATTGTTTACATAACCTCAAGATGGCGGCTGTGCGAATTTTAAAATTAACTTTTAATTTCTTGTGTCGTAGTCATGCGATCGAAGTGATAGTTTGAATAATGAACCTACGCAATAATTTTCCTTTAATGGCACATGACTCTATGGCCTATACATTTAACAATGCAACATGGCGACCATCCGAAATATTTAGACGGCTCTGAATATCTACGAATCTATTATAGCAATCAAACTGAACATTTTTATGATCATAGGGGCTATGAACTTAAGTTCACCTATAGGACTTTAAATAACCTGGTGATCACAAATCCAACATGGCGGTGACGCGAATTATAAATATTCACATGGACGTTCCTCGCAATTTAACCATCCGCGTGCAGTGAAACTTGGTACAGTAAATCTTTATCCGAATGTTAATCCACTGGCATCTAATTTATTTCAATTGTTTCCTTAACCTCAAGATGGCAGCTGTGAATTTTTTTTAAATCTCCTTGTTTTTTCTTGTGTCCTAATTATGCGATTGAAGTTTGAATACTACACGTTCACAATAATCTGCATGTAACATTACATAACTCTAGGACCTACATATATAAAATCCAACAAGGCGACCATCCGAAATATTTAGTCGGTTCTCAATATCTACGAATCTATTACAGCAATCAAACTGAAATTTTGTATGTTGATAGTGGCAATTAACATAAGTAGGATATATGAAAATAGGCTGTATAGTTCTTCACGGAACTACTTGTTTAATATCATTTTAACATTCTGAGTTCTTTTCTTTATCATTTTTCATCGATTTCAGGATCAGTATATCAAAGGAATATGTTCTCCAATCGTATAATTTCATAAATTAGCAGTGACGAATTGCACTCTAATTTCATAAATATAATTTTTTGTAAGATGTGTGCGATTTGCAAATACTGTTGCTGTAACATGCTGCAATTATGAGTTGTCGTCTAAAACCTTAATACGTTTATTCTCTTACGGTTTTCTCTCCTATCATTTCCCATGGTATTCAGAAACACTAAATCAATGGATTCAGTACTCTAATCGTATAACCGGTGAGTGTTACGTCGTCTAAAACCTTAGAACTATTAAAAGTTAATTCACTTACAGTTCTCTTTTCTATCATTTCTCATGGTTTCAGAATCAGTAGGCTAAATCAATGGATTGGGTACCCAAATCGTATAACCGGCGAGTGTTACTGCTAAGCTTTCAATCAATGGACTCAGCACACACATGGTTTAAGCTCATCTGGTTTTCAGAATCAGTAAATCAATGGATTGGGTACAGGTTATTCTTCTGCATTCTAATTCCATAATTATCGATTTTTGTAAGAAGTGTGCATTTTTGCAAATATTGTTGCTGTATCATGATAGAATATGAGTTCTCGTCTAAAACCTTGAAACTATCATCATCATATAGGCCTCATAAATTAGCAGTGACGAATTGCATTCTAATTTCATAAATATCAATTTTTGTAAGAAGTGAGCTAGATACGCTCCATAATTGGTGTCCACATCATATTTTTGCCGGTGTGACGCCTTTTTTTAATGTCATTTTAACATTCTGAGGTCTTTCCTTTATAATTTTGCATCGATTTCAGGAACAGTAAATCAGAGGAATGTGTACTCAAATCGTATAATTTCATAAATTGGCGGTGACGAATTGCATAAATATCAATTTTTGTAAGAAGTGTGCGATTTGCAAATACATATGCTCTAACATGCTGCAATTATGAGTTGTCTTCTAAAACCCTTGAAACTATTATACGTTAATATTTTACAGGGTTTTCTTCTGCATTCTAATTTCATAAATATCGATCATTTCGCATGGTTTTAAGAAACAGTAAATCAATGGATTGAGTACTCTAAATCGTATAACCGGCGTGGGTTACGGCGTCTAAAACCTTAGAACTATTAAACATTAATTCTTTTACAGGTTTTTCTTCTATGATTTCGCATGGTTTTTCCGAATTAGTAAATCAATGGATTGGGTACTCAAATCGTACAATTTCATAAATATCGAATAACTGGTGAGTGTTATGATGATCCAATTTTCAGTGATTGCCTTCTTAAGTAAGAGAACGTAGAGCTTGGACTTCTAACTGAAATGTAAATAGTGTTCTATAATCATTTGGTAGAAATAAAAACGTCGCCTCCGTAGCGTAGCGGTCAGCATGGTTAGCTGCCGCCCCGGAGGTCCTGGGTTCGATTCCCGGCTCTGCCACGAAATTTGAAAAGTGGTCTGAGGACTGGAACGGGGTCTACTCAGCCTCGGGTGTTCCAAATGAGTAGAGGGGGTTCGATTCCCACCTCAGCCATCCTCGAAGTGGTTTTCCATGGTTTCCCACTTCGTCTTCGGGCAAATGCCGGGATGATACCTTCTTCAAGGCCACGGCCACCTCCTTCCCTCTTCCTTGCCTATCCATCCTGACCATCCATTACCTTCCCTCATGAGGCCCCTGTTCGCTTTGCAGGTGAGGCCGCCTGGGCGAGGTGCTAATCCCATCTCACCAGTTGTATCCACTCCGATTAGATGTTCCCAGCTCTAGGACACTGCCCGTAGAGGCGGTAGTGGTGAGTTCCCTCGATGACTCCGTGGGTTCCACCAACCTGGAGGGTAAACGACTAAGAGAGAGAGAGAGAAATAAAAACATAACAACCTTTCTCCTAAGTCACTCATTATAAACCTATTGGGGAAAGTATGACTTATGAACATGCGATATTTCTCGCACGGGCCCGCTAGTGTTTATAAAACGTGCGGAGTGAGTTTTATAATTTCCATACGAGTGTCTTAATTACCATTATAGGCGAGTTGCATACGACTGTTTAATTTCGACGATAATTATTAATATTTTTGTTCGAACATAAATATTCATAAATATCTGTCGAGGTATCGCCAGTTGTATGTACTGAACAGAGCGCATGGTGCATAGAGAATACCATGGCCTCCTGGAATACCCCACTATGACACTAGAAGCCACGCAGTGAAATTTAAAATAGAAGCCGTGGAAGTCAGCGCAGGTGCGATGCTATCCTTACCTAATTGGACACACAACTGTTTCTTGAGCTCTGATTGGTGGGAGAAACTGTTTCATAATGAAAATTAGTGTTATAATGAGCCTCATTATGATACAGTTTTCTGACATATAATATTTACATTTCGACATCGCCGAACATAAAACATGTTAACGTATTACGACAGCAATAATTTGCAGATTGAAGTCCAAATAAACAGTATATTGTATTGATTTCTTAGTATATGAATGCTTTCTCTAACCCAAACGGGAAGTCATATGTAGGGCACAGTATTTATCGTTCATCATAAGAACATTGAATTATAATTGCGTTTAAGTGTAACAGGAGCACAGAGAGGCTACTGGAGCTCATTCTTATCCTACCCGCACGACTGTATCTGTCAACCAATCCGGCTTACAGCGTGACATAAGTAAACAAAGAGTACTTCCCACCTCGACCACCAGCACGCGTATCATTAAGGCTGATTCGTGATACCATGGGATTATTTTAAATTCACTTTAATCATCATCGTGTCCGGCTCCGTGGCTAAATGGTTAGTGTGCTAGGCTTTGGCCCGAAGTGACCCGGGTACGATTCCCGGCCGAGCCATCAGGGATTTTAATATCCTGAGGTTAATTCCCGTGGCTCGGGGACTGGGTGTATGTGCCGTCTTCATCATCACTTCATCCTCATTACGACGCGCAGGTCTCCCACGGGTGTCAACTAGAAAGACCTGCACTAGACCTCTCCGGAGGCCACACGATCATTATCATTATCATCATCATCATTTACTGTACTCAACAGGCCATGAAAACCCATGACAGAAATCAGAGAATTCTAGGGGACCCGTGCGAGAAATCTCGCACGTTCATAAACCACACTTTCCCCAGACTTAAGGAGAAAGCTTGTTATGTTTGTATTTCAACCAAAGGATTATAGAACACTGTTTACGTTTCAGGCGTCCCTACGGCCAAAATGCGAACTGAACAGCAATGATGTCGCGTATTATCAGACAGCAACAGTACTTGCAAATCGCACACTTCTTACAAAAATTGATATTTATGAAATTAGAATGTAATTCGTCAGTGCTAATGCCATTTGTGTGCCGAGTCCATTGATTGACAGCTTAGCTGTAACACTCACCGGTTATTCCATATTTATGAAATTATACGATTTGAGTACTCATTCCTTTAAATGACTGTTTTTGAAATCCATGCAAAATGATAAAGGAAAGACCTCAGAATGTTAAAATGATATGAAACAGGCGTCACAGCGACCAAAATGTGAAGTGGACAGCAATTATGGAGCGTATTTTCCTACAGCAACATTATCTGCAAATCGCACACTTCGTACATTTTTTTAAAAGTAATTATTTAAATAAATTATAGATATTTATGAAATTAGAGTGCAATTCGTCACTGTTAATGTCTATTCTCTTTCATTTGAATGCTCATTTATCACGATCAGTTGCTTGTGAGCGCCACAGGAGGGATCTATACTACTGAAATAATATATATGATACATTCCATTACAAAAGATATACCGTGCAAAAGATATTCCATGAAATAAGAACTAAGAAAAAATAAAACAAATTTAGAGTTTCAATCACGAGAGGCATGGTGACAATTTCAAATATTTGTTGCAGATGCTGTTCCATCGCCTTCTATCTGCAGCATCACCAAGGGAAGCTGTGTCTTCCAATGTCACCATCACTCTATCACTCCACCTAGTCCTTGGACGGCCTATTGGGGGATTGCCAAACAAAATATATTATAGTGAGTTCTTTTTTTTTAGCGTATGGCTTTTAGTGCCGGGAGTGTCCGAGGACATGTTCGGCTCGCCAGTTTTTGTAGCTGCTTTGAGACGGACACCCAATGGGTGAGCTACAAGTACCGTTGGGGAGGAAAGTTGGGATGTAAGGACGAGGAATTGGAAGGTAGCGGCTGTGGCCTATAGTTAGGGACCAACCCTGGCATTTGCCTGGAAGGAAGATGGAAAACCACAGAAGACCATCTTCAAGGTTGCCGGCGGGGGGATTCGAACCTCCTCGCCTCCCGGATGTGAGCGACTGCCAGCAGTCATGCCGTAACGACCACGGCTAACTCACCCGGTTATAGTGAGGTGAAAGGTTGCTTGAGCTTTTAGCTCTCGCAGTTAAGAGGCGCACGTGCGCTTCATAAGAAGGGAGGTAGTGACAGTTCGCTACGCCTGTGCGGGTCCAGGTGCGGACACCAAGAGCCCGCTGATGAGCCAGCTTATCGATCCTAGGTGAAACCCCACACAAGACACGGCATAAACCTAGAATAATTGCTGAGTTTTAAAATATATTAACTTTATGAAAAAAAAAATCTTCGTACGAATGTCATACGAGTTATAATATTATATTTACTTGCTATTTTATAAATTACTGTGTATTAAAACTGACCTTCGGATTAAGTTGGCACACGCAAAAAGGACAACCGTCAACTAGCTGGTGCAAAGAAGTGAACGAGACCTCATGAATATAGATTTAAGACTTTCTCAAAAACTAAAAGACTGCAAACTGTGTTCGTAAGGAAGCAGGTGTTGAATAACTTTGTTCTTGCTAAGCCATTACCTTCCCCTATTATCCAGCTGAGTTCAGAAAACCTAAGACGAAGCGTGTCTTAATCGGGTTTATTTACAAAGTGTTTATGTCATGCAGGATAAAACTTGTCATCGAACCAGGCAAGCCTGGGTGAAACTTATCCAATAAAATAACAATACAGTAGACCAGTATTGGGCAAAGTACGGCACGTCATTCTTGTCTGCGCTCCCGACTTTTACCCACTCTCTCTGTTCAAACAGTACTTCTATGTAATTTCTGTTTGTACTTTATACTTTCACCATCACTTTATAATCAACATATTGCATTATATATTAGCCTTTAGTTGAAGTAACTGTAGAGTTCCTTTGTATGTTGGATTAGGTACGGCGTTTTTCATCATTTCTTGGTAGTACATAGTTAGGGAGCTGAGTACAGGCAGCTGAGATGAGATTCCTGAGAAGTATGGTCTAGAAAACGAGGAGAGACAGAGTGAGAAATAAGATATACGGAAAGAACTGGGAGTACAGAAATTAAATGACAAACTGGAGCAAAACAGATTGAGATGGTTTGGACATGTCAAACGGATGAATGAAGTAAGGCTACCAAGACGAGCATATTCTGCTCTGTGTACCTAGAAGTGAAAAACTGTTTCAATCTAATTGCGTTTATGCGTTTTGTGTAGTAGAGTTGCAGCTAGAATTGATTTACAATGTAACAATGAATTGAAGCAACTATTCCTCAACGTTTCGAAAATTGAGTTCTACACAAGGCCCTACCAAAATCAAGCTTCCTAAACTTTAAATCTCATGCACAGGAGATAACTGACATGTTCGCATCTTACTATATCTGTGAACAGCTATTTTCTGCAATGAAGCTTCCCAAAAATAGCGTCAGAAATAGATTGACAGACCACCATTCAGCTGCACTATTTCTTTTCTTTTTTCTTTCTTTTTTTCTTTTTAGCGTATGGCTTTTAGTGCCGGGAGTTTCCGAGGACAAGTTCGGCTCGTCAGAGGCTGTAGCTGCTTCTAAGCGGACACCCATGGGGTGAGCTACAAGTACCGTCGCGTGTGGAGTGTTGTCTGGGGATAAAAGTGTGATTTTAAGGGCTAGGAATTGGAAGGTAGCGGCTGTGGCCTATAGTTAGGGACCAACCCCGGCATTTGCGTGGAAGGAAGATGGGAAACCACAGAAAACCATCTTCAATGTTATCGGCGGGGGGATTCGAACCTCCTCGCCTCCCGGATGTGAGTGATAGACTTCAGCCACGCCGTAACAACCACGGCTAACCCACCCGGTAGCTGCGCTACTAAGAATCAGCTTATCCCAGATTATGAAAAGCTTTTAGAAGCACAGTCACAGTTTCACTTAGTCACTTACTCCTTCTTCTTCTAACAAATAATGAGGATGTGAACTGTTTTCCTAAGTTTTCTACCCTTAAATTCTATAAGTTTTGTTCGATTTAAAATGAGAAAAGAAAAAGTTTATATTCTATCTATAAATACGTGTTTCTTTTTTCGGCCCGCCTGGATTATTTTGTATAGCATCTGGCCGTGCTCCTAAAACGTTTGCCCATATCTGCAGTATTCTAACTAGCCGAAACGTTTCTTCTAAGATTCTTTCCCTTACTCTTCCTAAGGTACTTGAACAAAAAAAAAAGGCCCGGTTCCAAATAAGGCCCATCTGTGATTTTATTAGCAGAATATTCGAAATTCTACAAGATTCTTAGTGTTTCTGATAGCTACTAGCATTTAATAGCTAGACTAGAAACTACAACTGTTGAAGCGAATCATTCCGCGATGTTCGCTTCAGTCGAGTAGTGAACGGCGTCCGAAGCTCTTTTTGTTACTATTTCTAGGTATTTTAATAAACCTCTTCATGTTTTTGAAATTTAACATTCATAAAACTGGTGTATATCATTTCAAAGAATGTGATTTGTAGATTAATATACTGTATTGATATTTTCCGCTTAATGTGCATTTCTGTATCTCTTTTCATACACATATGAGCCTTATTTGAACAAGTAGTGGGACTTATTCGGAAAGGGTGTTCCTAATAAGGCCCATTGCTCATATTTTAAATATTGTATCATCACTAAAACATTTTCCAGGGAATATAATTAACAACCCTTGTTTTCAATACTGCTTGCCTTCAAGTTAAATCCAGGACAATGTTCAGTTTTTTCCCCATCTAGTGAAAATAAAGAAATTCTTTAAATGTTCCTTAGTATTTTTCTCCGATCCGTTCTTTTATTTCCTTCTTATATTCTATAATATTCTTCTTTTAATTCTTCACCATCCCATCTCTTTCTTCTTCTTCTTCCTTCTCTTCCTACCCATCTTCTTCTTATTCTTCAGTGTGCACTTGGTGGTGTTGTGGTCAGCATTTTTGGCTGTTGGCTCAGCTCTTCCAAAACATTTAATTCTGGTTTGAAGGCTGGAAAGGGCTTCACTCAGCCTCGTGAGGCAAAATTGGGAAGGGTTGGGTTCGATTCCAACCTCATCCATCCTGGAAGTGTTTATCCGTGGTTTGCTATATCTACTCGAGTCAAATGTTAATTATAGTATCTTAAAGGGTGGAACAACCAGGTCATCTGCCCCCACAAACACACAAGTTATCAGACATATTTCACACACACCCAAGTGCACGGATGTTTTGTTGTTAATTTATTTTTGGGCCTTGGGACATCTTGGTCAACAACCCCGTGTAGTTGGGTGTGTGTTGAACTTTCTGATAACCTATATTTGTGCGATGACTGTATTAGTGTAACAGTTTTAGGGATAGGGATGAGATAGGTGCGGTTAGAAGTAAGGTACTATCCCAGCTTTTTCCTGGAGGAAGTGTGGGAAAACTGGAGGAGCTAGCACATTTAGGATAGCCACCACCAGTGCCAAGATTCGAACCTCTGATCTCCGGACTTTCTGCAGCTACCCTCGTGATCGGGGTGCATGATTTAACCTTTTAACTGGTAATGTATTTCCAGTTAAATAAACATCACTTGTTGGTTGGTTGGTTGGTTGGTTGGTTGGTTGGTTAATTCGTCAGTTGAAGGGCTGCGACAACTCGGCCATATAGCCCCGTGTAGCTTGGGTGTCTGTAGAATCTGTCTGATAAACGGTGTTAATTGTGATGGCAGTATTGGTGTGTTATCTGTAATTCTGGTAAGGACTGCAGGCGATCAATTTCAAGTAGTTCCTACATTTGCTACCAAATGTTACCGTCAACGACACCTAGCTGTGAACTTGGTACTAGATGCCTCCGCATCCAGCACCTGGCGACGAACGTTGGAACTTAGAGCGTTAATCAAATCTAACCTACAAATTTTATCTTCACACTGTTGTAGTTAGTGGAAGGTTCTTTTATATGTCATACATCTATGGCATGGTCCACTGGCTTTACTTCCCCTCCGAAGGAAGGCATACTAAGGGATTTTTAACGCTAACTATGCCACCGAAGCCGACTATAAACATCTTACAATAGTGCCATTCTACATTAAGGCCCTAAATCAATTTAACATATTCTACTGTATTCTCCCTTCTCCTATTGGCTCCATTACCTTGGGATACATTTTACACACATGGACTCAAATAAGTTTTCTTCAGGGGCACACGCGAAAATAATTTCCGGGGGTATAGTTGAACTTGATGTACTTAGGTAAAGACTACCGTATGTTGTGACTGGTTAAACGGCCTTTCACTAGGGGTGACAAATCAGACTTTTAAGGGGGATATATCACCTATGCCCCCTCCTGGTTACGGTAAAGTTTTAGAAGTGACACTACTCGAGCTATTACAAGGTCTGTTGTCAGCCATTACATTGCTCAGAAGTCTAAATTTGGCATCACTTTGAACAAATGAATAGCGTAATTCACATCATCATAGAGATTAAAAACGCAAAGTAAATGGTTCTATGGACTGTCACCAAAGAACAGGTAAGTCAACTTTCAAATCTCATCAAACAGCTGGAATGTGAATCTATAAAGGCGTACACGTAGCGACGAAACGTTTCGTCGATAACACAATGAAGGTTAATGGGGATACGGAATCGCCTATCTTACCCATGTTAAATTTGTTTAATTCATGTTCCTTTATTTTCATAATTTAATAAAGGTATGGTAATGAAATTTATGACACATTTCATTCAAACCTTACTTGAAAATATATTTGTATAATTCCAGCGATTCTGTAAATACAGCCTTGCATTTCATTCAAACTAGGATGCGAGTGACACCAGACAGATTTTCAAGGGCAAAGTAATAATAATAATAATAATATCGTATGGCCTCGGGTGCCTGGTGCAAGATTTGTTAATTGACTCCCAGAGGGTACCTTGCATGTCGAATTTCGTCGTTCCTTTGAACGCTATGAAAGTCAAGGAGGTTAGATATCTAAACTCCTTGACACTACAGTGCTTTCAAGTAGAGAATGGAGGAACTTTGTGTTGGCGGAAAATCCCGAGATTAATTTTGCCATTGAACACGGCCTACTGAATTCAAATGGGTTCTTTAACATGCCAACAACGTATGACATGAGTGTCGTGATTTTTGTCGCCTTCAAAAATCACTTACCACGACCAGGGGCGAACCTGCAATCTTGGGGTTGGTAGTCCAACACTATAACCACTCACCCACCGTGGCAAGCTAGTGCAAAGTATTAGGCCTGATTCCTTGGGCGCAATTACCCTAGAATCGGTAGCAACAGTCTTCACTCCAGAGATCATCAACTGTAAATACATATCTACATCATCACCAAGGGTTCTTCAGTGTATGTCTTAATTGTAATGCCATGTGAATATGATAGGGAGTGTGATAGGAGATTTTTATATTGGACTTTTGGGGAGTCAAAAATTGATTTGTTTAAAACTGTCAACAGATATATTTACTTTCTCTTAATAAAAACAGCTAAATCCCAAACAGTTTTACTTTAAACAAGTAAATTTCTCCATTAAAATGTTAACCACTATGAAACAAATTTATGGCGAAAATTTCGCAGCACTGTGAAAAATAGTCGCCTAGAATAGGAATATACAGTTCAAAACAATGGAACTGTGCAAACTGCAGTTAAAACGTTCCACACGTGATGATTATCTCATTGTTAGCGCAAATGCAAATTACAATTATGGCAATTTCTAATGTCTAAACTATAAGGTAATTCATATCGTTTTAAAGGGCAAACATCAGAGATTCTTAAAATATACAAGAATATAAAATCTCGATTTTGACAATTTTAACCATTCCGTATCCCCAATGAGCACGATCATGAGCACAGCTGAGCCAGTTATCGAGCCCAAGTCCTTCAGGATTGGACTTTATATACGCACTCCAAGACCACAGAAGGTAGTTGACTGCTGTTTAAGGCCGAAAGGAAGGAAACTTAACGTTTTACGTGACCATTAATCTCGTTATCATGAGCCACAAGTCCTCCATTTTTTGTAGAATCCGAACCATGGTCGTAATATTTCACTTTGAAAATCTCACATTCATTGACCAGGTATCGAACCCTAACCGCTTTGGTGAGAGGTAAGCAGATTACCACTGCTCCACCACATTCCTCTGTCTAAGGAAACCCCAGTAAGTCACAGAGGCTGACCTTATTTGCAACCATATCGGCCTGGTGATATAGAACCCGACTCGCTCACAGCAGATGTGCCACTGGGACACTACAGTATTTCCCCATTACGACTGGCGGGAGTATGATTGTTTCCCCCCGTGGAACCAGCAAACTAAAATGAATTGTAAAAAAGTAACGAGAAATAATGCCAGGCTACATTCAGACACATGAAGAACGAGCCCCATCGCTCATGTAATATTCAGAGCGGACTCTTGGGGCAGTGATGCAATCACAGCGTCATTACCAACACGTGGCGCAAGACGAGAACCAAGTCACTTCAGTAATGCTCTGTGACGTCATTCGCTCAGTACCACGGCCAACGAGAAATACTGGCCCTGGTGCGTTTTCGTGACGTCAGCAATGTAGTGCTGTTGCATCACTTCCGTTAGGGTTATGTATGACGGGAACATAAACCGTATTGTCTACAAGATGCTGAAATCACTCAATACTTAACCCATATCATAACAGAAAACACGCTGTAAAAAGCACTGACCTAACACAACCAAGGCTTCTGGCAAAACCTACATAGTAATTACAACTCAAGTCTTACACTGATCAATCTTATGTAGTCCAATACTTAGCCATAATTTACTTATTTATTCATTACGCTAAGTAGAACCAGTTGATTACTTATCTTTATTCGTTGAAGTTGATCACAAGGAAATACTTTTCAGGAGTATGTTATCTTTCCGTGGCGGTTGCTTGGTAATTATATGGAAATACTTGACGGGTACAAAGCGTTCAGGAATGTTATGAAAAGCTATGAATAGTGCCGGACAATGTATGCATGTATAACTCTTATAGTTTAGCGATATACGGTACATAAATGTAAAAACGTTTTTGTATTAGAAACATATTCACGAACATAATATTCTATGGTCTTCGTCTTACTGCGGTGTGGTAGTCATCTTGTCTTCATAATTGAATCTGTAGCCTATAAATACTGGTATTCATTCACCACTAGTCTTCATAGAAGTCATTGATATGAGTCGTTAGTCGGTGGCGAGAGTATTCCGCAGATCTCTTCTATAAACGTATTAATTACTGTTCCGCCACTTAAAACAACAATAACAAAGTAATACTTTCACTGCAAGTTTCTTTGATCCATTTATACTCATCTCACTGCTCATGTCCAAATAAGGTACTCACAACGAAGGTCACAGGCTCTACAACTCAACTTACTGTACTCGTTGCGGGTATTAAAGACGCAACAAATCCTTGAATCCTAATTCGAGTGGATTTTTGTTACGAGTAACTTCAACATGTAAATACAGTAGGTTATCTATAGCTGGCGTAGTTTTGTAAACCTTTACAGTATAATTTATCGTGCTTGAAAACACACGGAACATCTAAATTGGAAGGTTGCAGGTTCGTATCCTGGCGCAGTCAGCAGGCATTTGAGGGTGCGCAAATGCGAGGGAGCCGAGTCGGTAGATTTACTGGCACGTTAAAGATCCCCTTGGGGGCAAAATTCCGGCACCCCGGCGTCTCTAAAAGCGAGAGTAGTTAAAAGGGACGTAAAACCAATAACATTATTATTATTATCATCTAAATTGGGTCCATTTCAAGAAGATTGATATAAAATATCGCATTTCTGGTGCTTATGAATTTCTCTCGACTTAAACGTACAAGCTCCATCAAGCACTACATTGCCTACGTCACAAAAGGATTAGGTTAACGCGCCATGGCCTGTCTTTCTCGTTGGCCGTGCTCAGTACTCTCCGGCACATGTGGCAGTGCTGGCAATCACACCGTCATTACCAACATGTGACGCAAGAAGAGAACCAAGTCACTACAGTAGTGCTCTGTGACGTCATTCGCAGGAGCAGTATTGCTCTGTACTCTCTGGCTTTGCTTGGGGAGTCCGCCTCGTAGTGCAAAGGCTAGCGTTCTTGACTGTCACCACTGAGCTCTGTCAAGAAATTGTAATTCTTATTTGAAGGCCGGAACGGGGTACCCTAAGCCTCGGTGAGGCAAAACGGAAATGATTCGATTGTTTATGTTCGACGATAATTATAACTTTATTTTAGGTTCGAACCACGAGAAGCGCTGCAGAATGAAACTACGCAAGGAGAAAACATCTCGAACTTTGAACATAAAGATATTTGCAGTATTATTCTTTCAAAATATTATTAACAATAAGATCATTACAGTAAATTGTATACTGTTCACTCACTCTCTCACGTACGCACTTCTATAACCTCAATACTCCATTCATTCATTCATTCATTCATTCATTCTATTCACTCGGATACTCATTCATTCGAGCCTCCGTGGCTTAGGCGGCAGCACGCCGGCCTCTCACCGCTGGGTCCGTGGTTCAAATCTCGGTCACTCCAAGTGAGATCTGTGCTGGACAAAACGGAGGCAGACAGGTTTGTCTCCGGGTACTCCGGGTTTTCCTGTCTAAATTTCATTACAGCAACACTCTCCAATATCATTTCATTTCATCTGTCATTCATTTAATCATTGCCCCAGGGGAGTGCGTCAGGCCTCGGCAGCCGGCACAGTTCATATCCTCGCCGCTAGATGGGGGCTCCATTCATTCCATTCCTGACCCGGTTGGAGACTGGAAGCAGGCTGTGGATTTTCATTTTCACTCATTCATTCAGCGAGACAATGAATCACTCATACAGAAGTTTATTTGCACAATGTAAATTTTATGTACGACCTGAATTCCCGAAAGGGCAGGATCTTGGCATCCCCTGGAAGTGTTTCATAGCCGTGCATACACGAGGCTGAATTGCCCCGATATGCAAACGCGCATGTGTAACAACAACAACCACAACAACAACAACAACAACAACAAAAATAAACCCTAGTAAAATTCGGTTTAATTATACATAATAAATGTTATGATATCCATCTGTAAATACAGCTATTGTTATTCCCAGCAGTAAATGCCTAACGATCTTTTAATGCTAAACTGATGTGTGAAACTAAATAAACATATGGTTGGGTGTTATTAACATTACAAGAGGTATGAATATTTTAGCATTAATTCTACATTTGCCTGTGCTCGGCCTCTGTGCACATGCGCAGTTGGAAAGCGAACAAATAACACAGAACACGCATTGGAACTACAGTATCTCCGATATGAGCTCGGCCACACAAACGAAAAAGGAAGACCTATGGTTCAGCAGATTGTAACGTTCATAACGTACGTTCATGAAATGTATTCTATGCTAATACAGGGCGATCTACAAGGTATTTCTAAATTCCTATTACAGACTTTGAGGGCTTGCAGGGGGGACAAAGAGGTTACGTTTGGCATAGGAACTTGTGTCCGGAAACGTACCGTCTTCCCTCTATCCGCAAAAAAAAAAAAAAAACACCACAGCACATGTTCAAATCTCCCGAATTTTCAGCGCCACTGACTATAGTAGGTACGTCATTGAACGATCGCCTGATGTCTACCAACCCCAAGCTTGCAGGTTCGCTCCTAGCCATGATAAGTGATTTTTGAAAGGCGACAAAAATCACGACACGCATGGCATACGATGTTGGCATGTTAAAGAACCCGTTTGAATTTGTAGGTCGTGTTCATAATGGCAAAATTAATCTCGGGATTTTTCTCCAACACAAAAAGTTCCTCCTTTCTCTACTAGAAAGCGCTATAGTGTCAAGGAGCTTAGATATCTAACCTCCTTGACTTTCATAGCGCTCCAAAGAACAACAAAATTCAACATGCGAGGTGCCCTCTGGGTGTCAAATAACAAAGCTTGCCCCTGGCACCCGAGGCCATACGATAAAAAGAAAGAAAAAAACCCTGATGTCGCATATCCCCTACAGGTTTGTTGACATTCCATACCATTCAGTTAAGTGTGTGATTTGAACAACGGCACATCAACTCATTTTTCACTTGCGGTCCGAAATGATCTGCACCACAGCTTTGGGCAACAATGGATAGGTCGTGGTGGCCTGATTGCTTGGCCGGCACGTTCAACCGACTTGAACCGCTAGACTACTACCTGTAGGGTCACATGAAAACCTTGATTCACGAGACCCCCGTGAATCCGAGGAAGACCTACTGGCGCGGCTTATGGCTGCGGTGGATGTTGGAGGACCAGGGATTGGTGACCGTGTGTACCAGAACTTGGTACGGAGGTACCGCGTCTGTGTTGACGTCGGTGGTCTTCACATCGAGTCCCACCTCTGATTGGACCCAGACGACAAGAAGCCGGAGTCGGACAGAGGGCCAAAAATGTGGGAGCTATGAACGTGTGCTGTAGTGGCTTTTTGCGAGTAGAGGGAAGACGGTGCGTTTCCGGACACAATTTCCTATGCTAAACTTAACCGTCTTGGTCCCCATTACAAGCCCTCAAAGTCTGTAATGGGAATTTAGAAACTCCTGTATAGCGAAGACTCAACTAAATCCATAATGTTAAGGGATTGATGGAAAACATGATAAATAAAGGAAAATAGTTTTAAAAAAATAATATAGAAGTTAATCAGGCTACTACATAATTGTTTGATATAAACTAAGTTCTTAAAATCTCACCTGGCATTGCTTGTCTAAATCATCTAATTGACACTTAACACTTTTGAAGAAATTTGAATTTAGTAACTATTCAGGGAATTTTGGTTGGTAGTAGTGGTAGTCTAGTAGGGCTAAATCCGCAGTACCTTGTTTAAATCCGCAATATGAGAAATCTACCGCATAAATGCATCACCGAAATACATGAGATTTTATAATTACTTCACAAACAAATAACACGATTTTATTACCAGGTGGTAGCATTTATCTTTTCGAAATTCATAGCCATGGGAAATTAAATAGTCGACTGAACACAGCCGGTGAGATGATCTCGTCTCTTGTATTGGAGTATATCTGCAGAAAAATTATATTTCAAGTATTGTGGAATTAGCCGTACCGCGAAGTTAGCAAAGTCTCCCCTACTGTATGAAACCTTACTAACCTAATAAGTAGGCCCCGGAATATTACGGTTTTATAAAAGGGACAAGCTGTACCCGGCATGCGTTGCAATGCCAATCAAAGAAAGTGTTGGCGTTGAAATTCTGTTTTTTGAAGTGCTTTTGGATACACAACATGTTTTTCAATTTCCGTTAACTGCCCCTATGCTATCGTAAAATGGATTTTCTAATTTAGAATCAATCGTGGGAGCGTGCACAACAACTTTCAAAAGTTTCATCGCAATCGGATGAATGGTATATGAACGTATACGGGATTTTGTTTGAACGATTCGTGCGCTGTCACTCATTTGTTGATTCTACTCGTACGCTACCTATTGAGAAATGAATTTGCTAAGTCGAAACCCTACCCTGGCGTGTACACAATAACTCATCAAGGTTTCATCACAATTGAAGAAGGTTATATGAACCCAATATGGGATTTTGTTGAAACGCTTCACGCGTCGGCACCCATTTGTTGCATCTACTCTTGCGCTACTTATTGTGAAATGGATTTACTAAGTCGAAACCCTTCCCTGGCGTGTACACAATAACTGATCAATGTTTCATCGCAATCGGATGAATAGTATATGAACGCATACCGGATTTTGTTTAAACGATTCACGCTCCGTCACTCATGTGTTGAATCTACTCGTGCGCTACCTGCTGTAAAATGTATTTACCAAGTTAGAAACCGTCACGTAAGTGTCCACAACATCTCACCCAAGTTTCATCGCTATCGGACTAATGGGATATGAAGACATAGGGGAGTGTATTGAATCGCTTCGCGTGTCGTCGCTCATTTGTTGATTCTACTTGCGCTACTTATTGTAATATGGATGTAATCAGCCAGAAACCTTCCCTGGAGTGTACACAACATCTCACCCAAGTTTCATCGCAATCGGATGAATGGTATGTGAACGTATACGGGACGTTGTCGAAACGCTTCGCGCGTAGTCACTCATTTGTTGAATCTAAACGTGCGCTTCGTATTGTAAAATGGATTAACTAAGCCAGAAACCTTTCCTGTAGTGTACACAACAATTCACCAAACATTTATCACTGTCAGACGAATAGTATATGACCTTATACGGGACTTTGTTGAAACGCTTCGCGTGTCATCGCTCATTTGTTGAATCTACTGCTGCGCTACCTATTGTAAAATGGATGTACTAAGCCAGAAACCTTCCCTGGAGTGTACACAACAGCTCACCCAAGTTTCGTCGCTATCGGATGAATGGTATATGACCTTATATGGGACTTTGATGAAAAACTTCGCGCGTCGTCGCTCATTTGTTGATTCTGCTCCTGCTCTTCCTATTTTTTAAAGGGATTTACTAAGCCAGAAACCTTCCCTGGAGTGCACACATCTCAGCCTAGTTTCATCGCTATCGGACGAATGGTATATGAACGCATACGTGACTTTGTTGAAATGCTTCACGCGTCGTAGCTCATTTGTTGAATCTACTCGTGCGCTGCCTATTGTAAAGTGGATTTAATAAGCCAGAAAATTTCCCTGAAGTGTACACAACATTTTACGCAAGTTTCATAGGTATCGGACGAATGGTATATAAATGTATACGGGACTTTTTTGAAACTGACTTTGTTGAAATGCTTCGCGCGTCGTAGCTCATTTGTTGAATCTACTCGTGCGCTGCCTATTGTAAAGTGGATTTACTAAGCCAGAAAATTTCCCTGAAGTGTACACAACATTTTACGCAAGTTTCATAGCTATCGGACGAATGGTATATGAATGCATACGGGACATTTTTGAAACACTTTGCGTGTCGTCGCTCATTTGTTGAATCTACTCGTGCGCTATCTACTGTGAAATGTACTCACTAATTAGGAAACCTTCACGTAAGTGTATACAACATCTCACCCAAGTTTCATCGCTACCGGACGAATGGTATATGAACACATACGGGACTAATTTGAAACGCTTCGCGCATCGTCACTCATTTGTTGAATCTACGCGTGCGCTACCTATTGTAAAATGGATTTACTAAGTCAGAAACCTTCCTTAGAGTGTACTCAACATCTCACCCAAGTTTCATCGCAATCGGTTGAGTGGTATATGAATGCATAGGAGACATACACACACACACCCACAGACAAACTATCACGTAAGATTGATTTTTATATATATAGATTTTAGTCTTTTATTTTTGTTGAAAAGCGCTTTCTAGGTAGAAACGCAAATTATTTTAGCCTTCTTAGCTGCCCGTTTACCATCTCTTGATGAAGGCAGTACATTTGAATTTGTCTGTTGGCACAGGCTAGAGTAAAATGTGGTTTTTCACCGATGTCTCAGTCTCATTAATGGCTGTGATTGTATGGAACATACTGAGGTATGAGTGGTGCTGAGTAATGGACTCAGGGGAGAGCTAATGATTGTGGGTGTTGTGAAAAGTTCTGCTCATAGGGTTAGTACAGCTGTACTGACTCAGAGAGGAAACCATTCGCAAACTACCTCATTCCTCACCTTGCCTAGTACGCCTCATTATAGTGCTGCCTCGGTTTTGTGGGTTTCTACCACATATCCTATGGTAGTGCATTTTGAGGAGCTGACTACCTAACAGGCCGACTCTTTAAACAAAACATGTATTGAACACTACTGTAATATTTACACCCACATTTGTATTATATAGGTGATGTCACATACGTAATGTCTTTTTTTAAGAAAACATTATTTGGAAAGTTTTCTGACAAGAAATTGAACCATTCCTAAAGGTAGAGACCATCTTGAACCACCTTTCAGCGAGGTTTCTTGTCACGCGAGGTACCAGCCTCTAGATTTTGATGCGAAGAATATCGATGATTTCGATTTTTTTTCGGTCATGGACCGAATAAAATGGCAATCTTAAGGCGCAAGATCAGGGTGTATACTGGATGCGGTAGCAGTTCAACTCCTCCTGAATTTTTTCCACGGTTTTTCGTGCAGTATGAGGTCTCGCATTGACCTGCTAGGTATCTCCGTCTCAAAATATCATGAACTCACTTCAGTTGTTAAGAATAGAGATCCGTATTGACTGCACGCCTATTTGGAACAAACTGCCAGTGAATCAACCCTTCAACATTCCACCAGACACATAATATCCTTTTTAACGATGACTTTGGCGGAGAATGAGCCACTGTTTCGAGGCGTCAGCGTTGCGGTAATAACCCCATTTTTCATCACATGTGACAATTCTCCTTATAAATCTATCATCCATGGAATTACCGGTAAGCTGACGACAGATATTGTAGGGGACCTAAGTGGGGACCCTCTACAATGTAGTGTTCGGAGGGAGGAGAAAAGGAAATTTGGGCGAAGGCTGGAGATTAGCGTGTAGAGAGAGGGGGCGTTGGAGCAGTCCAAGAGCGTGGACGGGGCTCGCAATAAGAACTCCCAATTGTGCTGTATGGTTGGGTAGTTCGCGGGTACGGTCTCTGTGCTAAGGGCTGCAAGAGGTTCCGAGCAGCTGAGCGGATGCTACTTGGAATAATGCAAACGTGGGTGCGGCTCGCGCTAAGAGCGAGACACGTGAAGAGTGACGTAGGCGCGTGGCTGACTACGAGCGCCACGGAGCAATCAATTAAGTGTTCCCTGAATCCTACCGGGAACGGAGGATGAAGGATAGGATCTTAACGCTAATCAAATAAATTAGAAGACCAGATACTTGTAAAAGGAATGGCTTTAATTGGTACTTCCAACTGGGAGTACTTCTAGAAATTGCAGAGCAGTTATTAAACTTGATGCTATCACAATTCAAACAATAAGGGGCGAAAGTGTGACTGTGTGCGTGAGGAGTGTAGATCGCTGAGACACTTACCCTTCGGCGGAGCGGCGTTCTGCAGTGGTCTGGCACAAGATGACACTGAGGCAGACTGACCTGGAGTTACCTCACCTCCACCGTTTTATAACCTTTTATTGGTGAGTGTGCATAATTGCACTTTTCACAGGATGTGCGGAGTTAGCCGGGGGTCGTTGGAGTCCAAGTTGCTGGGTCATTGAAGGATGTTGCTATGAGATGTGTAGTAGAATTTCTATAAGGCGTTTATGTGGGGATGGATGTATTTGTAGATAATAGAGGGATGAGGGTGCATCCCCCGGAAGCAACAATATCCACTCCACGTTGAATCTGTTCAGGGGTCAATTCATGAGGTACAGGCCGGACGTTTGTTTTAGACGAGTGAAAAATCTTAATTGAAGCCTGGAGGCGAATTACTATACTCTGACTTACAAAAGATGCTCGGTGAAAACTGTCATCCGCTTGATGGGTGAGGTGAGGAGTGGAGACGAGAGGGGTAACGGTCTCCATGGCAACAGTGAGAAATGTTGCAATGCATGCCGACACAGCAGTAAGCACGTGGTTTAACTCAGTGTGTCTTCAATCGCCACGGTCATTAGAGTGCCAGGCACCTGTACATGTGTTGTTATCAGCTGCCCCAAGCGGTCCGATTATTGACAAAGCTGTCTGATACTACTGCTGAAGTACAGTCATTGGCAAATATAATGACGTTTAGTTCGTAACTGCGTAACGTGTACTTCCGCGGCACGCAATACTTCGACGTGGACTGTATTGTCTGCTCAAGTCTGGAATTCCATTACATCAGATCGGTGGTGACAAGTGTGAAGCGATAGGGTGAGAGAGTGACTGTGTGTAGGCTCACCCGCAGGCTTCAAGATCAAGGACAATTGTCTAAAACAAACGTCTGGCCTGTACAAATTTACAGCTTCCGTTTGAATTTCCAAGTTTGGATGGTTCCTCAGTTTAGGGGCTGCGACAACAAGGTCATGTATCACCGTGTACTTTGGGTGTGTGTAGAATTTGTCTGATAACTGGTGTTAATTGTGATGGCTGAATTAGTGTGTGTTATCTGTGATTCAGGTAGAAGAACTGCAGACGATTAATTGTATCAAGTAGTTCCTACTTTTGCTATCAAATGCTACCGTCCACGACACCTAGCTGCGGACGTGGCTACTAAATTACATCGCAGTCAGTACCTGGCAATGAACGTTGGAACTAATATAGCCTTATCAAACTAATATACAAAATTTAGCTCCACACAAATGTAGTTAGTAGAAGGTTCTTTTACATGACGTAAATCTATGACATGGGATCGCCGGCTTTACTTCCCCTCCGAAGGAAGGCATACTGAGGGATTTTTACCGCTCTTGAAAATATCCGACGACTTCGGCCGGATTTGAATCCGCGATCTTGGGCATAGAAGCTCAGCATGCTACCAACTACGCCACCGAAGCCACGATTGCAAGTTTCTTAATCTGACGATGTATGGTATCTTTCAATGACACATTCTCGCAATATACGCAATTCCAGTCATGCCCTCCTGTAAAAATAGCATTGGCGAACCAATGAAAACTAATTCTATCTTATAAAACCCGGCCGAAGTCGTCGGAATTTTTAAGAACGTTAAAAATCCCTCAGTATGCCTTCCATCGGAGGGGAAGTAAAGCCGGCGCGGCGGTCCCATGTCATAGATTTATGGCATGTTAAAGAACCTTCCACTAATTACACCTGTGTGAAGCTAAATTTTATATTGGTTAAACATTTGACTAACGTTCTTAGGTTCCTACGTTCGTCGTCAAGAGCCGACTGCGGTGGCATCTGGTAACTAAGTTCTGAACTAGTTGGTCGTTGCCATTGGCGTTTGGCGGCAAAATCAGGAACTACTTGGAAAAATTGAATGTCTGCAGTCCTTACTTGAATTAAAACAGATACACACACTAATACAGTCATCACAATTAACACCGGTTATCAGACAGATTCTACACACACCCACAGTACACGGGGCTACATGACTGCGTTGTCGCAGCCCCTAAACTAAGGAACCAACCAACCATCTTATAAAACACCAAACTTTAAAAAAAACGACATTACTTATGAGGCATCCTAATATTTTAGAAACAGTTATTCTAGTATTTTTAGAAAACGACTATTCCTTATATCGGCAGACTGTTGTGAAATTGGGGTCTTGCTGAACCCACCGTCGGAAAAGGTCTGTTTATGAAGATATCAAAGTTGAAAACATTTCTTAGCAGAAAAAAAAGTTAAATTAAGCAAACGTTGAAGCACTAAAGAGTCCGAAAAGGTTTCAAATTATAATTAAAAATACTTATGGTACAGGGCGCCAGTAAATGTTCTCCGCAGTGGTTACGTGTAGCTATGAGAGGTTGCGTCATCAGTTTAGTTGGCAGCACAGTGTCCTTGATAGTGTGAAGGCCACATGTGTGGGCTGTGAGCTGTCGATATCGTCAGTGTGTATAGTTAGATTATTGGAAGAGTGCAACAGTATGTTAAGAATGGCTGTGGTGAGTATAAAATTTACTATTTGTTTGTTTTTATACAAGCGACGGACGTGCTGCCAACGTAACAGCAGCATGTAGGCACTGCGGAGAACATTCCCTGGCGTCCGGTATAATATTCGCCAAATCAATACCATAGGTAAAAAGTATTGATTTGGCGAATAATATAACATAAGAGCTATTAATTATTCTATCAATACTGATTTACACAATTTGCTTTTATGGCAAATATTCTCAAATTATAAGTCTTGAAGAGCTACATCAAACTAAAAAAACAAATTTTGAAAATCACATCCGGTCTAAGTGAAATTCTGGGAAAACAACCTAAAATCACTTGTTTCTTTACTCGTATTCTTTTTGATTCAAAGTCTAGTCATATTAACTTATATACATAATTCCTTCATTAATGTATTCCTTGGTTCAATACCCTCAGTCATTTTTTGAAAACTCTTCACATCGGAAGTAGTTATAACTTGCAATGATAAAGAAGACAAACTGCTCATCTAATCGGCTGGATATGGTTCAGTTTCATTAACTCACACTAGCGCTTGTAGTGTTAGAAAAGACCGCTAATCTAATCGGCTGGGTATGGTTCAGTTTCATTAACTCACACTAGCGCTTGTAGTGTTAGAAAAGGCAAACTGCTAATCTAATCGACCGGAAATGGTAGAGTTTCATTAACTCATTCTAGCGCTTCTAGTGTTAGAAAAGTCTGCTAATCTAATAAGCCGGATATGGTTGAGTTTCATTAACTCACACTAGCGCTTGTAGTGTTAGAAAAGACTGCTAATCTAATCGGCTGGGTATGGTTGAGTTTCATTAACTCACACTAGCGCTTGTAGTGTTAGAAAAGGCAAACTGCTAATCTAATCGACCGGAAATGGTAGAGTTTCATTAACTCATTCTAGCGCTTCTAGTGTTAGAAATGTCTGCTAATCTAATAAGCCGGATATGGTTGAGTTTCATTAACTCACACTAGCGCTTGTAGTGTTAGAAAAGACTGCTAATCTAATCGGCTGGGTATGGTTGAGTTTCATTAACTCACACTAGCGCTTGTAGTGTTAGAAAAGGCAAACTGCTAATCTAATCGACCGGAAATGGTAGAGTTTCATTAACTCATTCTAGCGCTTCTAGTGTTAGAAAAGTCTGCTAATCTAATAAGCCGGATATGGTTGAGTTTCATTAACTCACACTAGCGCTTGTAGTGTTAGAAAAGGTAAACTGCTAATCTAATCAACCGGAAATGGTAGAGTTTCATTAACTCAAACTAGCGCTTGTAGTGTTGGAAAAGGCAAATGCTAATCTCATCGACCGGATATAGTTGAGTTTCATTAACTCACACTAGCGCTTGTAGTGTTAGAAGAGACAAACTGCTCATCTAATCGACCGGATATGGTTGAGTTTCATTAATTCACACTAGCGCTTGAAGTGTTAGAAGAGACAAACTGCTCATCTAATCGACTGGAAATGGTTGAGTTTCATTAACTCACACTAGCGCTTGTAGTGTTAGAAGAGGCAAAATGCTAATCTCATCAACCGGATATGGTTGAGTTTCGTTAACTCACACTAGCGCTTGTAGTGTTAGAAAAGACAAACTGCTAATCTAATCGACTGGATATGGTTAAGTTTCATTAACTCACACTAGCGCTTGTAGTGGTAGAAAAGACAAACTGCTAATCTAATCGACTGGATATGTTTGAGTTCCATTATCTCACACTCGCGCTTGTAGTGTTAGAAAAGGTAAACTGCTAATATAATCGACCGGATATGGTTGAGTTTTATTAACTCACACTAGCGCTTGTAGTGTTGGAAAAGGTAAACTGCTAATCTAATCGACTGGATATGGTTAAGTTTCATTAACTCACACTAGCGCTTGTAGTGTTGGAAAAGGTAAACTGCTAATATAATCGACCGGATATGGTAGAGTTCCCGGTGAACAATCATCAGTCTACCGCGTGTCATCACCTGTCCTTTACGTTTGGAAAAGTGGAGAAAACAACGGACATTAATCACAAATTCACCAGCAGTAAGATTCAGTGGAGAACCGGGTTGCTTGAATTAATTAAGTTAATCACAAGTTAATTTTAAATAGCGAAAGAAGTTGCCCATGCAATTCCGAGCGAGGCACGCCATGACGCGTGGCTATGCTCCATCTTGCCAACGCTGGACAGCTTTTCCCGTACCAGCTATCTGCTGAACCATGTCTTATATTCCCGTACAAATACAAACCAATATAAAATAAGTGAATTAACTTACGTATTTCACAGTCATACCTTTTGATGTATAAGGATTACAACGCGACCAAGAACGAAATTTTCCAACCACCCCGAGCCGAGAAAAAGTTACCTTACCCAAATTATAACAACATTGTTTCTTGGACACACAAAATTTGGCAATTAATAAACCAGTTATAAATCATTCCAATGTATATTGTGTTAAAATTTGGATTCGATATAAAAACGGGTTTAGGAGATACTAGTTCTTAAATGTGACGCATGGTTGAAACACGCTTTAAAACGGGCACATTTTGTGTTCCAACTGCCATAAAATATATATATATATACCAAAAATTCCAAACCTACATGAACTAACGTAAAATAGAATGACGAAACTGATGATGTTACTGGATTTTATGTGGGCCTATTGGTTACTTCACAAACAAGCTTCAAACTCGAGTACACATAATAGTTTGGTCGATAGTAATCCACGATATTAAAGGTTGTTTTCAACTTTCAGTTGTCTGCCTGAAGGGCTACAACTGTGGATGATTGTTTACGTACATCAAGCTATATTAAACGTACTACTCAATGCGAGTCATTGCAACTTCTCTTCCGAACTTTCACATCTAGATGATGAATAGCTTACCTGTTAACCTCTCTAACAAGGGTATATTACAGGCGATCACGTGTTTACACCACTCGCAATTTGCACGAGGATAGGTCTGTAAACCAGTTTCTTTATAACGTTGTTACCGGACGCGCTATCTCGTGCCTCGCTGGAATCGGGAGAGCGTGAGTTCGAATTCCCACCTCGACCGTCCTAAAAATGGTTTCATGGTGTCCCATTTTCACCACCAGGCAAATGCTGGTTCAATTCAATAGGTCCACGGTCGATTTCCTTCCAATATCCCTTGCCTGGCACATCCTGAAAAGAAAAGTACGTAGCCATTGGCTGCATTGAGTCTTCAGTCTTTTGACTGGTTTGATGCAGCGCTCCATGTCTCCCTATCCTGAGCTAATCGTTTCATCTCTACATAGCTACCATACCCTACGTCCAAGGCAATCTGTTTAACATATTCTAATCTTTTTCTACCCCTACAGTTCTTGTCCTCGACCCTTCCTTCCATAACTAAGCTTGCTATTCCTGGGTGTCTTAGTATGTGTCCTACCAACCTATCTCTTCTCTTCATTAGCTGTCGCCAGAAACCACTCTCCTCCCCCACTAGTCTTAATACCTCTTCGTTTGTAACCCTATCTACCCATCTGATCTTCATCATTCTCCTGTAACACCACATTTCAAACGCTTCAATTCTCCTCTTTTCTGCTGCACCAATCGTCCAAGTTTCACTTCCATAGAGCGCCACGCTCCAGACAAAGGCCTTCAAAAATGACTTCCTAACACCTAAATCTACATTCGATGTCAACAGATTCCTTTTCTGTAGAAATGCTTTCCTTGCCTGAGCTAACCTACTTTTTATATCCTGTTTGCTTCGTCCACCTCTGGTTATTTTGCTTCCTAAGTAACAGAAGTCTCCTACTTCCTTTAGTTTGTCACCTGTCAATTTGATGTGCATAAAGGATTCTGATTTATTTCGGCTGTATTCCAATATTTTTGTTTTACATTTAGTAATTTTTATCATGAATTCTATCCTCAAGACGGAGTCCATGCCATTCAAAAACTCATTCAAATCCTCAGCCGTGTCGGCCAAGATGACGATGTCATCGGAAAATCTCAGTGTTGAAATTATTTATCCTTGAATCTTCACTCCCACGTTGTTGACGCACAAAGTTAGTTTATTTTGCATTCAAAGTGGACGACATGTTGACACTGAGCAAGTTACTCTACAACTGCACAATAGAGTATCGAAACATTATATTATATTATTATTATTACACAGGGCGCCAGGGAATGTTCTCCTCAGTACCTACATGCTATTGTGGGAGCTAGCATCAGCAGTTACGTTGCCAGCACGCTTATATCAAAACAAACAATAAATTCTGTACTTACCACAGCCATTCATAACACTGATGACACACACGCTACTTACTGCAATACATACTGACGATTTCGACAGCCTACTGCCCACACGTGCGGGCTTCACCCTGTCAAGGTCACCGTGCTGCCAACTAAACTGGTGATGTTACCTCTGGAAGCAGCATGTAGGCACTGCGGAGAATATTTCCTGGCGCCTTGTATTATATTATATTATATTATATTATATTATATTATATTATATTATATTATATTATATTATATTATTTATTTATTTATTTACATATGTTACGCCCTCATTGGAGCACTTAACCAAAACAAGTATATACATATCTCAAAAACAATATTAAAGATTCAGCTTCTTATTTTTCTTCTTTTCCCAAAACATTTTCATTCTAGTCGACCTTGCCGCTCTCTCTGCATCGCTTATGGTGTAAGTTTTGCGGGTAAAGGTTTTTAAGGGAAGTCGGATGTTCTTGTTTTTCAAGATATTCTTCTCATCTTTGTTAGCAATTTGGGACATTGTCAAGCCGAGTTCATCCAGATCATTTTGAATTTCCATAAACCAAGAGTTCTTTGTTTTACTTTTGAAAAAATAATTAAATAATACTTTTAATTGTCTGGTATCCGGCAGGCGTGAGAGATGACAAAAAAAAGCAATTGGCCTTTTTCGCATAGTATCGACTATAGACTCAGTTTCTTTATAAACCACTTCATTTGGTAATAGACGCCATTGACCATCCACCTGATGTTTTTTATTAATTATAGTTCTGAGAATTCTTTTATCAATCTTCTATAATGTGTCAGTAACTGATCGAGTGTTTAACTTGAAAAGTGTTTCACAAGCATATATTGCTTCCGGTTTAATAACTGATTCGTAATGTCGTAATTTGGCATTTATGGAGAGTGATTTTTTTTGTAACTAGACCAAGTAATATATTGCGCTTGCCTTAACTTTGTTGTTCTATTTTCGATTGACGCTTTCTCATTCAAATTCCATGTTATAATCTCCCCTAAATATTTAAATTTATGTACAACTTTAATTTCTTTATTGTTGATCAAAGTAATAGCTTGTGTTTCCACATCAAAGGATGCCATTATTTTAGTCTTTTCAAATGAAATTTGAAGTCCTACTTTTGCTGCAATAGACCCAAGTTCTTCAATTTGTTGTTTAGCCTCATCTATACTGGTTGCAAGCAGTGCAAGGTCATCCGCAAAGGCCAAGCAATTCAGTTTTATATTAGTACCAATCTTTACATTTGGAGGACAAGTTTTGTTCCACTCACGCATGATCTTTTCAAGAACACAATTAAATAATAACGGTGATAGACCATCTCTCTGTCGAAGTCCAGTCCGGATATCAAATGGTTCAGACAAGGCGCCTCGAAATTTAACCTTTGATTTAGTATCTTTCAAAGTAACGCCGATGAGGTTGATAAGCTTTTGATGTGACCCAAATTCCCTAAGGATGTTAAGTAATGACCCTCGATGGATACTGTCATAAGCTTTCTTAAAATCCACAAAAGTAATGACCAAATCCTTTTGTCTCATTCTATGATATTTCATTATCCATTTCAGACTGATGATCTGATCCGGACAGCTGCGACCTGGTCGGAACCCTCCTTGATATTCTCCTAGTTCTTGATCGAGTTGTTGTTGAATTTATGTCAAGTTAATTCTAGATAGAATCTTGTATGTTACATCAAGCAAAGAAATCCCACGGTAGTTGTTCGGGTCTGATCTATCACCCTTTTTATGAATTGGGTGGATTACAGCCATTCTCCATTCCTCTGGTATTTGTTTCGAATTCCATACATCGATGAGGCGTTTATGGAGGTTGGAGATGGTTTGTTCATTTGCATATTTCCATAGTTCTGCTACCAATGAATTCTCTCCTGCTGCTCTATAATATTTGAGCCAATTAATCGCTGCACATACTTCAGTCAAGTCAGGAGGAATAATGTTCTGTAAATGCGTTTTATTTTTTGGATTAGGCTCAAAATCAAGATATTCCTTAGGTTCATCAGCATTTAGTAGTTCTCTAAAATAATCTGCTAGAATTTTAGCATTATCAGTATCATTGTGGGCTAGTTTACCTGATTTATCTTTCATTAATAGTGTAGGAGGGCTGTATTTAGAATGATATTGACGAAATGTCCTGTAATAGTCCCTTGTTTTGTGTTGCTTAAAGGAATCATCAATAATTTGTATGGACTTTTTTTGATTTTATCTTTTAATTCTCCTAATTTCTTTGGCAGTTTCCCTTCGAACAATGGTTAATTCTTCTCGCGATTGTGTGGTCCTCTTTTGCTGATCATTGAGCCATGCTGTGTGTCTTTTCCGAATTGCAGCATCACATTCCGCATTCCACCATGCATGCTTTTTCCTTTTCCTAATAGGGGCAATTTCGACAGCAACGGTTTTCAGTGTGTCAACCATCGTTTCTAGCTTGTCACTTAAGAGAGTTTTAGACTTTTCCTTATAGGACACATTATTTATTAAATAACTAGGGCCATACTGCCTTTGCAGGGTCGAGTTTGACGATTTTTGTTTACGTCGTGGAGTTAACTTGATCTTTATCTTGGATATATAATGATCAGAGTCAACATCGACCCCACGTAGTACCTTCACGTTATATATTTCTTTGTAGAACTTTTTATCCATTGCAACATGGTCTATCTGGAATTCCCCTAGTGCACTATTAGGGCATTTCCAGGTCATAAGTTTGTGTGGTCTTCGCTTAAATCTAGTAATTTCGAGACGTAGGCCATGTTCTTCACAAAGGGTGATTAATCTTTGACCATTATTGTTAGTGAATTCGTGAGCTGGCCACTTACCTACTATTGGACGAAATTTTCTTTCTTGACCAATTTTTGCATTAAAATCCCCAAGCAAGATTTTAACATGAGTGTCTGGAATGTTTGATATTAGTAAGGCAAGTTCTTCCCAAAAATTGTCCGTTTCATCTCTAAATTTTTTGACATTCTTGTCATTAGTTGGGGCATGAACGTTTATAAAAGAGTATATTTTGTTTCCTGTCCTAATTGTTAAAGTTGCTAACCTTGATGAGTTCGACGAAAAGTCTTCCACTGAATCAATAATACTGGTATGCACTAAAAATCCCATACCAAATTGGGGGACATTTTTCATAACTCGTGGTCCTGGAGGTCCCTTGTAGAGACGGTATCCTCCAGATTCAATGGGGTCTTGATCTGTGTTTCTAAGTTCTTGAAGTGCTGTTATTAAGATCTTGTGTTGGTCCAATATATCGGTTAAATGCTTAAGTTTTCCAATTTTAATTAACGAATTTATGTTTAATGTTGCAAAGAATGAAAATTCCCTATGTTTGTTAATTTTGAGTTTGTATTTGGACTTTCGGGTTTCCAGGCGCTCCGACTCACCTGACTCTTCTACGCGGCACCCCACCGTATCCGAATGGCGCCTTGCGGTGGAAGAGTTCATTAGAAGACTGTTCATACTTGAGTTGATTGTCTGGTCTAGGACCCATGATCTGACCGTAGTCAGGGATTACAATTCCAGATGTGATCTGGAAAGGTGATGAATGGAATATGATAGGATGATTGATGAGAAATGGGAGTGTGTTTGGTCCGTGAGAGCTATTTTATTTCGCTCAAGTCCGCCAGCAAAACTGGTGAGGACCCCCCTATCCGCCACCTGGGACGCGCCACGTCGGAGTATCACCTCTCCGCCTTCCTACGACAACGTAGTAGGTTCGTGGATATTATATTATATTATATTATATTATATTATATTATATTATATTATATTATATTATATTATATTATATTATGTTATATTATATTATATTATATTATGTTATATTATATTATATTATATTATGTTATATTATATTATATTATATTATATTATATTATATTATATTATATTATATTATATTATATTATATTAAGCCTCCGTGGCTTAGGCGGCAGCACGCCGGCCTCTCACCGCTGGGTCCGTGGTTCAAATCCCGGTCACTCCATGTGAGATCTGTGCTGGACAAAACGGAGGCAGACAGGTTTTTCTCCGGGTACTCCGGTTTTCCCTGTCAAAATTTCATTCCAGCAACACTCTCCACTATCATTTCATTTCATCTGTCATTCATTTAATCATTGCCCCAGAGGAGTGCGTCAGGCCTCGGCAGCCGGCACAGTTCATATCCTCGCCGCTAGATGGGGGCTTCATTCATTCCATTCCTGACCCGGTCGGAGACTGGAAGCAGGCTGTGGATTTTCATTTTCATATTATATTATATTATATTATATTATATTATGTTATATTATATTATATTATATTATATTATATTATGTTATATTATATTATATTATACTATATTATATTATATTATATTATATTATATTATATTATATTATATTATATTATATTATATTATGTTATATTATATTATATTATATTATATTATATTATATTATATTATATTATCATCATCATCATCATCATTTCCCCTTATCCAGCTCCTGCCGGGTCGGGGTATTTATGGCACTTCTCCACTTTCCTCTTTCCTTCCACCATTCTTCTTCCACGATCTTGTCCCAGTCCAGATTTCTTTTTCTTACGCCGTTCTTCACTGAATCCATCCACCTTGTTCTAGGTCTTCCTCTTGGTCTCTTACCCTTGCACTTCGCCTCCAGCATCTGTCTTGGTATTCTATTTTCCTCCATCCTCTTTACATGTCCAAACCACCTTAGTTTATTCTTCTCAATTCTCTCATTTAGTTTTCCCATCCCAACTTCCTTCCTAACATCTTCATTCCTCACTCTGTCTTTCCTTGTCTTTCCTATCATACTTCTTAGGAATTTCATTTCACTGGCTTGGATTCTACTCTCTTGCCTGCTTGTCAGGGTCCAAGTCTCAGCTGCATAAGTTAATATGGGTACATAATACACTTTATACATTACCTCCTTGCTTTTCCTTGGTACTTCCTTATCCCAAACAAGTTTTCTTACACTTTGATAGAATGCATTGCTCTGCTGTACCCTCCTGCCAATCTCCATGTCCAACCTACCAGTTTGCATCAATTCACTTCCTAGGTATTTGAACGTGTCCACAATTTCCAAACTCTGACTTCCAATTTTCACAGTGCCCTTTCCTTGTCTTTCCCCTCTTGTCATCACCATGGTCTTGCTTTTCTCTATACTGATTTTCAGGCCATACTTCTGAATATTTTCGTTCAGTGCATCTAGTTGTTTTTGCACTTCTTCGGTGTTCCTTCCCCAGACCACAATATCATCTGCAAATAACAGTAACTTCATTTCTTTATGTTCATATGCTTCCTTTGTTTCCTTTACTATTTCATCCATCACCATTATGAACAAGAGAGGTGACAGCACACTCCCCTGTCTTAGTCCAGTCTTGTTCGTAAACCAATCTGTCTTTCCAACTGGGGTCAGTACCCTGCTAACACAGTTGTTGTACATTGCTTGCACCATTTCCAACATTTCTCTTCCCAGTCTCTTCTTAACCATGGTTTCCCATACCTTCTCTCTGGGGACACTATCATATGCCTTTTCTAGATCTATGAAAGTCATGATCAAATCCTCTCCATATTCCCAGTTCTTTTCCATCACCTGCCTCAAGCTAAAGATTGGGTCCACTGTGGATCTTCCACTCCTGAAGCCATACTGTTCCTCTTGCAACTCTCCTTCCACCTTTCTTCTCATTCTTCTTTCTAATATCCTTTCCAGTATTTTTACTATCTGTGATATGAGGGTGATCCCTCTATAGTAATCACACACCTTCTTGTCCCCCTTCTTAAACACTGGTATTATTAGCCCTTTCTTCCAGTCTTCTGGTACACATTTCCATTTCCACACACACTTTAGCAGTCGATACAGCCATTGCATACCAACAGGTCCAGCAGCCTTTATCATTTCTACTATATGTTATATTATATTTAATTATACTATTTTATATTATATTATATTATATTATGTTATATTATATTATATTATATTATATTATATTATATTATATTATATTATATTATATTATATTATATTATATTATATTATATTATATTATATTATATTATATTATATTATATTATATTATGTTATATTATATTATATTATGTTATGTTATATTATATTATATTATATTATATTATGTTATATTATATTATATTATATTATATTATATTATATTATATTATATTATATTATATTATATTATATTATATTATATTATATTATATTATATTATATTATATTATATTATATTATATTATATTATATTATATTATATTATATTATATTATATTATATTATATTATATTATATTATATTATATTATATTATATTATATTATATTATATTATATTATAGCCCCAGTTACAAATCGTCACTGAACTTGCAATGCCCAGTATCTGACATTGCTCTTATTTACCATTATAGTCCTGATGATTGGTCTCGCCTCCCAGCCTTGTGTGGATGTGCTGTCCAACAAAACAATTCACGTTAGGTTCATTTGTGCAATTCTAAAGGTAAGCTAACCTTAAACATACTCTATTGTATGAGTGCATAACTACAAGGAAATAAAAGTTTCTATAGTACAATGAACTTAAAGTTCATTTCCTTGTATGCTCCTACACAGGAGCACAAGCGTGACCCCTACTAAGGGAAATAATGGGAAAGAAGAGCATTGCCGACTACGTGGTATTGCAAGTTCAGTTACGAACACACACGCTAATTCAGCCAACACAATGGCACAGATTACACTGGGGAACACGACTTTTGGTGTCTAAGATGTTAGTCCCTTTTTGGGATGTTCTTAGGTCGTAGATTCTGAAAATGGTTTTAGTTTTTTGCATATCAGCTCTCCTTCTCACGATATGGCATATTATATTATTCAATTAAGTCAAAATCATGGACAAATAAACACCAGTTGTCTTCGTTCGAGATAACACGTATTTTTGTTACAAAGTTTATAATTTGTAGTTAGCCGTTATCCATTTCTTGTTCACTATGACGTAATGCCTAGCAGAAAGAGAGCAACACAAGTCAGACACCTTCAATTTGGCTCATCGCTCAATCCAGGATTCTGTGATTTTCTGCGATGTGATATTTCTGTACATTCTCGATGGAGGCTCCAACAATTGTCCGCTATCATATGCGTATCACATCATCCACAGTACTGTTGTTCCGTGTTCCTAATTTCTATATATATAAAGGGCGCCCGAGAATGATCTACGCAGTGGGTACGTGCAGCTGTGAGTGGTTGAGTCATGAGTTTTAGTTGGCTGCACTGCACTGTGTCCTTCAAAGCGGGACTTCCCCGTGTGAGCTGTTGATGTGCATCGCGATAAGCGCGCGAGGCTGCAGGTCTTCAGCGTGTATTACAGTCAGGGAGCGTTCAGATAGATTATTATTGGAAGAGTGCAACAGTATACAGGCGGTAATGTTTACGACTGAAGAGAGAGTTCTTTTTTGGTGGAATACGTTTTACGCGAAGGCGATCGGTTTACAGAAAATGTAAAATTAAGATTTCAGGCGCGGTTTCCTAATTCAAAGTGTCCAAATCGTGATACGAATCGGGATTTGGTAAGTAAATTTCGTGTGACTGGCTCAGTTCACGATGTACCGGGAACAGGCAGGCCTACGCTTTTAACAGACGAAAAACTTGATGAAATCTCCGATATAATGCTGCGAAGCCCAAGTAAATCAACACGAAAATTAGCTCAACAAACAGGAATCTCCAAGTCGACAGCACACAAAGCTGTAAGAGACAAGCTTCAGTTGTTCCCTTATAGTGGGCGATGTATGGAAGATAGACATATGCTCTCGTGGACTTTTTTGTAGAACTTTTCATGCTGAACAATTCTTACACTCATAGTATTTAGATATGTTTAACGGTTTGCCCAGCGTAAGCTTACAAAGTACTCGGACGCCAGGTTTTTTTATAGACTATTCCACTAAAATCGTTACTGCTCGGCTTCCTTTGATCATAAATAAATTATTTTCTACAGAAATCATACTCGATATATCCCTTACAGAATGGTGAAAACCGCATCAAAATCTATCCAGTGGTTCTTGAGTTTACCAGTAACATCCAAGAAACGGGGACTTTGTTTTATAGTAAGTAGAGATGATGCAAGCGGCAGCCGTGCTACCAACGTAACTACTGTAGCTAGCTCTCGCACACGCATGTACTGCTCGGTTCCAAGCTCTGTGAACTTGCGGGATGAAGGGCAGAGGCAGAGTAGGAGCAGGCGTGAATTGAGAAGCCTGTCGACAGCCCGTCGTCTTACCTGACATTCTCGTCTATTCCAATACTGCTAACATAGGGTCTTTTCTGAAACCAGTGTGGCGTTGGGAATGAGTGACTGAGTCACCGACTAATGTATTTGCTTCTGTTACTACGCAAGGACCGAGAAACCTCATCACTCGTCACCACCACTACTCATAGTCTGCGATGCACATTCCACTCAGGTCTACGCAGCTTAGACCCGAGCAGTAGGCGCTGCGGAGAATATTCCCGGACTCACTGTATTTCGTATGGCATAACGGATACATATGTTACAAATAAGGTGAAAAACTTAATTGGTAGTATATACAAAATGTGCATAAGTTCTGACAGGGAAGAAGATACATGCATTACAAATGGATGTCCAACGAGTTTAACCAATTCACTGCTTCATCTGTAGCATCGTGTATTTCTTGGAGTGTCCCACTGAACCTCGTTATTGGACATTCCATGGCAATGTTATTAACCGTCTGTGGAACTTCACTGCAATCGCCGGCTGGGATGTCGATCAACTTCCACTTATGCCTCCAATACTGGCATCTACCATATCGGGTTCTTAGTCGATTTAGTGATGTCCAAGTTTTTCGGGATAAGTTGAAGCCAGGGGGGCGTTGAGTTGGATCCAGAATTAGATGATAATTGTCTGGATTCGAGGAAACCCAATTGTTGCGCCATGTTTGATAGGCATTAAATTGCTCTTCAGCCAATTCCTCACCTAGTAACCAGGGAGGTTTGCTAGATGTCAATCTGAGATGTGGTTGAAAAATGTCCTGATGAATTGGTAATGAAGGATCTTTACAGTAATTTTCCCATTCTTTCGTCAATACCATTCGGCTACGGAGGTGAGGAGGCGGAATGTTTGAGAGGACTGGTAACCAATCCAGAGGTGTAAATCGGATGGTTCCTATTATAGTCCTCATAGTATCATTCAGTTCAGTATCAATTTCTGTATATGAGCACTACTTAACCACACAGGACAGCAATATTAAGCCACTGAATTTCTAAATTACTGTAATAAATTATCACAAAATTATCAATGTTATTTTTTTTTTAAACTAGAGCTGATAAAACTTAATGGACAACAGTTTTGGAATCAGCAGCGCAAATATGCCCAGAATCTGTCTTTAAATTCCAGACACCACACAAAAATTCTCTTTTTGTGTTATCAGACAAATTAATTACACACACGCCCAAGTAAACGAAGCCACATGGGCGTGATGTATGAAGCTCCTAAATTAACCAACAAGAACAAGAAGAGAAGTTTATTATTTTGTGTATGCTACTCTGTTACTAGCCACAGCTACTCGGAAAGCCATATATTCAGCCGCGTTAGACTCAACGTTTCCACTTGAAGCAACCTGAACTTGTACATCACAAACTTGAATAAAGGTGGACATCAGTAATTGGATTCAGAAACTTTCCTTTTGAACTCGGCTGGTCTAAAAGAGCAACGCCCCTGGCAATTCCAACAAGCTTCGAAACAGCAGTTGAATATATTAGAAAAACTTCCTTCGCGTTCTTTATTTTCTCTAAATATTTGGGATGTTTTGCTAAATTTACAAAAAGGAGAAAACTTCACACAATACAAAGGAAATTACAAACAATCTCATGCATTTAAGGTTTTGCCTTTTTTCCTTAAACAATTGAAGGCACGTTCGTCTTTGTCATGATTATCATGGCAGCAATAATTTATCTACTTCCCTCTCCTCAGCGGGAAATATACGTACCTTGACCACCTCATGGCATAGCGGCTAGCATTCTTGGCTGTCACCCCGGAGGTCCAGTTTCAATTCCTGGCTTTGCGAGGAATTTAATTCTGGTCTGAGGACTGATACGGAGTAAACTCAGCCTCGGGAGGCAAAACTGAGTAGGCGGCTTCAATTTCCCCCTCATCCATCCTCGAAGAGGTTTTCCGTGGTCTCCCACTTCCACTCTGAGCTGGTTCCTGACTTAAAGCCACAGCCGCCTCGTTCACAACCTTTACCTGAATTACAAGTACTCACACTAATACATCCCTTACAAAAACAGGTTATCAGACATAAATTATTCACACACCTAAGTACTCGGGACGAAATGACCACCTCAAATGAATCAACAACAACAAACATATATTTACTTTTACACAACTAGTGAGGCTTCTTGCTAACTCTTCATGATTGAAGTGTGTTTCTGTGTCTGTGTGATGGCACAGGCTAGAGAAAAAATTACGAGCCTTACAGTTGTCACATATGGGGGCCAAGCTCTCTGCTGACTCGGTAGACGCGTGGGTTCGAGCCCCACCGTCGGCCGTCCTTGAAATGGTTTTCCGTGGTTTCCCATTTTCAACACCAGGCAAATGCTGGGACGGTACCTTCTGACAGGCCACGGTCGCCTCCTTCCACATCCTTGCCCAGTTTCATTCACCATCATTCATTTCATCTCTCATTAACTCCTCTCTTGAGGTTGGCGTCAGGAAGGGCATCCAGCCGTAAAAAGCATCGCCACAAAGACTTCCATCGCATCTCATCCCCGACCCCGTTGGAAAACGGGAATAATAAGGGGTAGACATACAGACATACACAGTAGTCACATATGATGTGCAACATGTGACATGTTATCCCTTGTTAACAATGAACTCTGTTGGTCATTGAAATAACTACTTGTAAAACTGCAGTGTAAAATCCCGACCTGTTTTCAGCAAATATGATATAATAAATATTTTCACACCAAAGAACGACAACTTGAAGATGATTTATTGAAGGAAGAATATATTTAATGGGGACTCCAAACCTTGAAGTAATTTTATATGCGACTAGCAGAAGTACCCGTTCTTCGAACGGTGTTCGGTGTTAACACCAGACATTGTCAATTTAGCTACTGTTGCAATGGTTAGCGGTTTGTCATTCCTTCATAAGTTTATCGGAACGAAGTTAGTTTCTGGGAATATCACACACACTAAATTTAGCATAAATAAGAGTGAGATGGTGATCACAACCAGGAAGAAGGAAATAACCATAACGGGAATAACAATTGCTGGGGAACAGCTGAAGAAAGTGGAGGGTTTCAAGTATCTGGGAAGCCTGAGACAAGATAATGGAAGAAATGATAGAGAAATAAATGAGCGGGGGAGACAGGCAGAAGCAATCCGGAGGAGTGTGAGAAGCATATTATGGAGCAAGGATGTTCCTCAGAACCGCAAAAAGATCATATATCGGATGTACTATGTCCCTATCCTGACGTATGCCTCGGAGACCTGGGTTATGAAAGGAAGGGAGAAGAGCAAAATGCAGGCCAGTGAGATGAGGTTCTTGAGAAGCAGTATTGGAGCTACAAAGATGGACAGAATAAGAAATGACAGGGCCAGAGAATTAATGAAGGAGGAACCATTACAGGATGGTATAGAGAAATCTAGACTTAGATGGTATGGACATGTAAAACGAATGGAGGAGACGAGGATATTCAGGAGGATACACGAGACGAAGTGGGAAGGAAAGAGACCTAGAGGAAGACCGAGAGACAGGTGGCTGAAGGAGGTGGAAGAAAGCGTGAGGAAGAGAGGAGAAGACTGGACAAGGGTGGAGGCTGAGAGATGGTGGGAAGACAGAAGACGTTGGAGAGGCTTGTGTTCCAAACAGACCCGCCCAGTGGCTGGAAACTGTGCATGTTGATGATGATGATCACACACACTGTTAATTTAAGGGCCTTAAAATGTGGTTTTTGGAGACACTTTATAGACTCCCGAATTTTTTGTCTCTCATTGAGAAGCGCAACATATGCTTTGGTCGTCCTTCTAGGATTTTTTTATATTTCGCCTATTTTAGCATGCATTTTGAGAAGTTTCTCCCTATATCCACCCTTCTACTGTATGAAAAGTACGGTGAAGAGTTTTATGAATGATTGGTGTATTGACTCTCATGGTTACCATACCTAATGTTACGATGCAGCAAGCATCCGATCACGAGGTATAGGTGTACATAAAGATACACAGAAAGAAAGACAGACAGACAATTCTATTGTCTACAACATATCACCCAGATATCCAAATATGGGTACATCTACCACACAGTATCAAACAAAATCATCCTTACGATGAACCCGTATGTCGACAAAAAAAAAAAAGATTAGTTAAAATGTGCTCTCAAACTAAATTCGAAAACGTGTACTTCCTGACGTGAAATAGAATTGAAAGCCTTGTAGACGAAACGCAATACACGTCACATAAAAACTGACCCTCTACGTTGTGTTAGGTCCCCATACACAGGAAGACACCTTTCATAAATTACAAAGGCATGAGGTGCATGAAATTCGGGTTCTTTAGCCTAAAATGGCCCCAATTCTTAAAAGCCGCAAGAAATGCTGGTTCAATTCAGAAATTTTTGAAAATAACGTTGCTGTTTGGAGATATAATAGACCTTCTGTACTATATGTCGCACGGGAAAATTGCATGAAAAAAATCTAGGCTACCCCTTGACCCGCTTAATTGCATTGATGAATTATACAGTCTACGTTGGTTCCGTGATAAACTTATATCCATTTGCAAACTTTCACAGAAATGTAATAAGTGGAGTGACATTGCTTCTTACAGAAATAGATGGAAAGTTGGATGCCGCCTCTTGAGATATTGTTGTCACGGTTACCGATTTGCATTTCTTCATCAGTTTGTTAAATTAAATTAAATTAGTTTTCTGGGAATATTTCAGAAACTGTTGGATTTAGAGCCTTATAATGTAGTTTTCGAGGACCCTTTAGATCACCCGAGTTTTGTTTTTGGAACCGAGGGGCATTGTCTCGTCGTTGTACGCCATAATATAATACTAACAATAATAATATAATATAGGGAGAGGAATATAAAATAGACCTGCCGTACCACACACGCAGGTGTAAATCGCGTGAAAAAATTCCAGAGTACCCCTTGACGCATTATACGTATTGATGAATTTTACAGTTTTATTTGGTTCCGTGATAACCTTCTAGCCGTTTGCAAACTTTCACACTAATGTAATTAATGGAATTGCATTGCGTCTTACAGCAATAGATTGACCTCTGAGAATCTGTTGCCATGGTTACCGGCTTGCATTCATTCATTAGTTTATTAATATCTCAAACATCTTAAAAACGGTTGGTTTTAGGGCCTTAAAATGCGGTTTTCAGGGACCCTTTTGGGTCCCCAAGTTTTGTCTCTCACACTGAGGGGATGAAAATGAGCTTTGTCTCGTCCTTCTACGCCTATTTCAGCATGTATTTTAAGGGGTTAGGCCCCTTTTATGAGAGGTACGGAGAAGAGTTACATCAATGAATAGTGACGTGCCTCGGATTGATATATGTACTAAATTTTACGTTGATACACCCAGCCGTACTCGAGTTATAAGGGAACAAAATTGTCCACAGACAAACAAACAGACAGACAGACAAAAAATATTTTCGCACGCATCCATCATAAAACAGTCTGAAACACGTAAATAACTCAAATTTCTGTAGAAATTCAGAATAGAACAGTCAAACTTTCAATTTTATATACCGGTATATAGAGATATACTGCACCGCTCGGTGTTGACCGTGTTTTATTGCACTAATGTAGGTTTTACTCGCTAACCGTTGGAGATACACGAAAAGTGATACGGACCTTTCAGATAGGAAATTAAATTTTAAAGCTCGTGTGTGCCATCAAAAGTTTGCTATTTCTTAGCGTTCTCTTTTTATTTGATATGGAAATTTGAAATTTTGAAACCAAAGGGTGTAGTGACGTCACTAAAATGGTCGCCATTTTTAATAGTGCAAAATATCGAAATCAAAAGTATCCTATACGTAATCCTGGTAAATCAGCTACATCCATGAAAAATTACATTTAAATCGGGCCAGTGCTTCTTGCGTTATTGAGTAACACACAGACAGACAGACACACACCATCTCATTTTTATATATTAGTATGATATACATTCCACATAGCCACTTGGCCGACAGTACCTCGAGTGCTTACATTAAATAAGAATACAGAAAAAGTATGAAGATTTAATAAATCATAATTGTTTTCAGCAAATATGATATAAGGAACGACAATTTGAAGATGATTTATTGTAGGAATATAATTAATGGGGTCTCCAAACCTTGAAGTAAACCGTATGCGATGTACATTCAACATAGCCACATGGCCGTGAGTACGTCGTGGTATCAATCGCCACCACCGTGCGCGCTCATTGCTTCCATCCCATCCATTTCCGTTTCATTTTCCAAAATCACCCTCACAAAACATATACAGTTACCGAGTGGAAAGATGTTACACATCAAAAGTTCAGTTTTTACCAATGTCTCAGTCTTATTCATCGCTGTGTTTGTGCAGAGTATTGTGCCCATATAAATTTCTTTCTACAATCTAATATTTTTTGGCAATCTGTGATATTGTATGACTGTATTTGTGTCTTTATTTGTAAGTGAGGTTAATATTTGTTAGGAAGCGGTGGTGGTCTTAATTTAGGAACAATCCAGGCATTTGCCTGCAGTGGAACGCAACTTCAAGGGCGACTGAGGTAGGAATCGAACTCTCCACATCTACTGTACCTTTACGACGATTATTGAACTCCTTTCCAGCCATTAGACCTGAATTAAATTCTTGACAGAGCTAGAATGATAACCATGAACGCTAGGCAATGCACTCTGTACCAGACAGGAGGCTTAAGTAATTTCTGTATCTTAAGCTAAAGAGCAGTTCTTAAGATATAATCTTTTGAAACAGTTACGTCACCAAGATGTCTGGTGTAAGCCGACCATATTTAATTTCACTTTACAGTTTTATTAGCGTAGGCACAGACGGCGCTTATTGAACTCCAGTCTCCGAACATTCATTAACTCCATGTTACGAACAGCACTGTACTTCCACGAGCAAACAGATGTGCAGGCAATAAAGAGGGAACGATGAAGTCTCATGCCTACATTATTCAATTCTAACATTTGAGAACCCCTCCCGTACAGGCGGGATGTGACAAATAAATGTATCCCTACAGGATGTATAGAAATATTGTACCTTAGGGATGTGTAATATAAAGTAAATTCTATAGGATATGAGGAAATATTGTACTGCAGGGTCCTGAATAATAAAAGGAATTGAAATATAAATGATATTAAATAAAACTATTCACTTTCACTTATTTTATAGGCTATTAGTACGGTGGGCTCGCCACACCCAAAGGCATTTTATACCTACTGCCAGGTTTAAATCAGGCCCCCCTAACATGGAGTCAGACACCTTTTGCAGCCGCTCCTCTGGAGTACAGACGCTACGGGTTTGCCTCTTCCGCCATCGACGCCGTACCAAAGTCCATCTTCTCAGCTGCCGGTCCATTGTGGTCTTCACCGTAACCCTGACAAGGGGCCCTACAACAGGGTGCGGCCATCTGGAGCCAGATGGACCCTGTTTTCTTAACAAGGTTGATACTCCTCCCGCTCCTCCTTTCTAATCGCTTGCGAGATGAGGCCCCGGTCTTGCGACCGGTAATAGCACTACTATACTCAGTAATAACACTGTATAACACTGCACTTCCTTGTGTTGCATAAGTGCAAGAACAAGTTACTGTATGGAATCAAGAGATAGAGAAATATGGAATGAAAATAAGTGTGGAGAAGAGTAAGACTGTAGTGATGACAGGAATCAAGAGAGAAGGAAGATAGAATATTGAAGCCAATGAAAATCCATTGGAAATGGTAAAAAGCTTTAAGTATTTGGGGAGCATACTCACAGAAGATGGTACAATAAATGAAGAAATTGGAAAGAGAATCCAACAAGCTAATGGGTTTTACCAGTGTGTGAGAGGTTTAGTATGATGATGATGATAATTGTTGTTTTAAGGGGCCCAACATCTAGGCTATCGGCCCCTAAGAGAGGTTTAGTATGGAACCAAGAAGTCCCAGAGAAATGCAAGAAAGTTCTATTCTCAATGTATTACACACCAACTTTGACATATGCAGCAGGACGTTGGACCACAACAAAACGCGATGAAAGCCAAATCCAAGCAGCCGAGATGAAGTTCTTTAGCCGAATAATTGGGAAGACACGGAGGGATAAAATCAGAAATGTGGACTTTAGGGAGAGAACTGGGTTCCCAAAACTGCAAGACAAGATAGAGACCAGTAGCTGAAGTGGTACCGTATGATGAGAACGTAAGAATATAGAGTACCAAACATAATATTCATGGTGAAAACACCAGGAAGAAGTCCACGAGGAAGGCCCAGAAAAGGTGGATAGATACTGTGAAGGAAAGCATAGAGAAAAGAGGAGTAAAAGAAAAATAAGTATAGAAAGAAGGAAAAGAATGGTGGAGGGATAGACAACTGTGGAGGTCCTTGATTCGCAACCTGACCCAGGAACTGGAAACGGGAAATGAAGAAGAAGATTATATAAAACCACCCCTCGGGGGAACCTGTAACCTCTAGAGGGCGCGTGCCCTGGTGGCGGGTAAGGGAGTCCTAACTGTGTTGTTAGGATTGGTTCCAATACCCTCCATTAAAACTTGTGGGCCAACAAGTAGACCATTTCTGGGGGCTTTACAATGCTAGGACACCCTCTCTCCAGGGGTTATAAATATGGAGGTCCCAGCCAGGGTTATGAGTGAAGACCTCAACGTCTCCTGCAATGGTGAAGGAGTCCTTTAGTTCAGAGGAATTGGCGGAGGAGGCAACCCAGTGCTCGTGGTTAAAAGAGTAAATGGTACTTGTCCATATTATGGACACTTATCAGGAAATGTACCGTCTGTTCCCGAGGTTAGGGGTGGCTACAAAAGGCGTCTGTTCCCCAGGTTAGAGGCAGCTTGATAAAATCCAACGACAGGTGACGCGACACATCGGTTGGAATATTTCTTGTCGTATCAAATGAATGCCCTTCAATGGAAGAAGTGGTGAACAGCAACCAACAAGTGGATCCTGCGCCAACGTGGGAAATGTGCTAGGAAAGAAGAAAAATAATAAAACCACCTACAATCAATAAATATATTAGTATTAGTTGTTTAATGAACTAGGACTAGTTTCGACCACTTCAGCAACCTTAAGAAGTTGTCGGAAGAAACTATTAAAAATTAAGTTGCGAGTAATTGAAATTATGTTGTATGTTTGCGATGTTCTTAATATATTCCAACATTATCAAAATTAGATCTGTGACAAATTTATTTAACCAACAAAATATAATGTATCTTCTAAAAATCTTATAAAAGTGCTGCGTTACTCCCAAGATATCAAATCAAATAGAAATTGTAAATTTTACAACTAAAATCCACATTATTATATTAATTCAGCCCCCTAAGGAGCACGTGGAACCATTAAATAGCACTGGAATTCTTCATCTTTTTGAAATTCTTATTCGCCCAAAATTTCTTCATTCTTTCACTCTGGGCCTGCCGTCTTTCTTGTGTACACAAGTTTTGTAGTTTCAAGCATTTCATAGTTTCTTGGGTGCAAATTTGTGGGTGTTAATGTTTTGTATGCATGTAGTCCTCATTGTAGCTATTAGATCAATGTCGACTTCAGTAAGGTCCAAATATAAATGTTCTTCTAATATTTATGCAAACATTAGTAGCGTTAGGTGTAATTCTTGAGATTTAGGCCTACTGTGTTGTAATATTGTTTATATTGGACCATGGCGAAATATAATATTATATGCCAGAAAACTGCATCTTAATGAGGGTCATTATAGTTCGAGTTTCATTTTCATACAGGTTCTCCACCAATCATAACTCAAGATTTGCATTACTATACAGCTGTTTGACCAATTAGGTGAGGATAGCATCGCGCCAGTGCTCAACGCCCTTGTTTCCAGAATCAAACATGTCGGACATAAGTGACAACATTAAGCTTACACCACCGGAAATTTCCGCAAATGTAAACGATATCGTATCAACCATTGTAGTTACATTCCCAAACACAAATACAAAACCAGCACGACCCTTTATGGTAACACGAAAATTCTATGAAATATGCAAGAAATTTATGAATCAACATCCAGAAGTTTGCAACACTCCATCATTCATTATAAATTACCGACATGGAGAGTGCACCGTCGAAAATATTGGCATAAATAAACTGTGGAATATGGGAAAAGTACATTTATCTCCCCAACTCCAATTTGTACCCAGGACATTGCTTTCGTAGGAGTTCGGCGACAATTTTAGCGAATGCTGGTGGTGATATAACCACACTAACTATCCTTGTTATTGTTTCAAAGGTTTGGAAACATATGACATTGTCAAGGTTTTCTCTGTTCAGTAAATGCAATAGGGAAATCTTATGCGAAATTTTACTGCCAGATGTCATGACTGTGGGACTCCTTTGATTTGCCTTCCGTTGATATTCTATACGCATCGAGTTTGAAGAATAGCACGTTGTTAATGCAATACATTCTAATTTTAAAGTGTTTGTAACAGCCTACTGTGTGTTATTTACAAATGATATTTGAACTACAGTACAAAATGATCCCACATAGTACCTGTGCGCTATCTGTTGGTGCTAGTTCAGGATATTCCTATTGGCGGATTATCGACAGATATTTATGAATATTTATGTTCAAACATAAAATAAAGTTATAATTATCGTCGAACGTAAACATTCGTATGCAACTCGCATATAATGGTAACTAAGACACTCGTATGATCGCTCGTTTTACAAACATACTCGTGTGTTAATTATTGCCATTACAGGCTTGTTGCATAATGTACTATTGAATGTCCAATCTCCACTTCATACGGTACACTTGAAAACTTATTTGGAATACATATGGCAACTGTATGCGTACAACCTTGAATATGGCTTGGGTCTATTAAGGTTGGAGGGTTATTTTTTATAGACGTTGCATGAAAGGTTGGGTATAATGTGTGCATTACATTGATCCACTGCCGCCTTCATAGAAGAATTATACATAATTATTTATTTTAACGAGATGTTGCTAAGGTATGAACCATGCCAAAGGTGATACTATTATTGCAATTTGAAGAAAGAGAGCTAAAAGTGTTAAATACATAATTCCCATTAACGTTATTGCCATAGTCAAAAATATGTATAAATATACATATTATACACACACATACATTAATATTTTAAACTATGGCAATTACGTTAACGGGGATTATGTATTTAACACTTGTAGGTACCCCGGAACAATCTCAACATTTGCCTGGAGAGAGTGTGGATGACACTCAGGATCTTACAGATGCAGAACGTGTGCTGTGCAGTTCTCAGTGGCACATCCATTTTTTAGCCTACTTTCGATTTTTGCAAAAAAATGAAAGTAGACTTATGAGATCAACACAGGGCGAAAAATGTGTGTCTGTCTGTGTGTGTGTATGTGTGTGTGTGTGAGTCTGTGTGTGTGTGTGAGTCTGTGTGTGTGTGTGTGTGTGTGTGTCTGTGTGTGTGTGAGTGTGTGTACTCTGAATGTCTGTCCCCCCCCCTATCAATTCGAACACGGTGAATGCGAATTGAACGAAATTTGGTACAAAGGTAGCACTAGCAAAGGACACCTCAGTGTCATGTTTTATATTGCCGCCATCTTTACTAAAACTGAATGGCGGCCACTCAAACGTTCAAAACGTAAAATCAAATAACGACTAACCAAATCATCCGATCTCTACCAAATTTGGTAACAACATACCTTCGTATAGGATGCATCTTGTGACCAAACCAAAAGGTCGTCCGCCATACCATTTCAGGATGGCGGCCGTGCGAATTATGCAAACTTTATAATCCATATCATGGGACCCACCAGTTCCGATTATCGAGCCGAGAATCGTTTTAACTGTTCTAAAGGAAGAGGCACGTTCGAAATTAAAAGTTTATTTTGTAATACAGACGTGATTTTAAAAAGCTGAGCCGATTCAGTAATAAGACAAGATGGCAGCGGATATCTTGTGCCTGACTTATATTTCACTAATTTGAGTATTGCATGCAATATAGCGTACTGATACAAAATAAATAAACTTTGTATGAAATGCCTTATATATAAATAATATACTCCAGTGATGAAATCGTTTAGTATAAATCATTATTTGCTAACAAGTTCTATGTAAGTCATTTTATATAGAACGATATTCGTTGACACAATTAGCTCAGTGGTAGAGCGTTAGCCTATCGCTCAAATGCCTATGGTTCAAACCCGAGCAGAGCTAGGTTTTTTGCTTGAAATGTTAAATGTTTATTGTTTTGTAATGACTCAGATGTTTTAAAATTAAGCGTTATATTGTGCATATTATGGTGTAAAATATGTATTTAATTAAAACATAATTCGCCAGCAGATTTACTCGAGACATCTAGCTGCCAAAAAGGTAACTGCACGGCGACCTAATTATTAACTTCCAGATTTTATTGAAAAGTTTCTTCTTCTGGCTGCTAGAATGCACTCGCTCTGTTAGGATTATATTGTTCAATATTTCACCACTAGATGTCACGACTAGTCTACGTGGGGCTCCATTGATTACTATACCATTGGCATTCTATGCGCATAGAATTTGAAGAATGACAAGATGATACTACGATACATTTTTACTTTTTATTTTAAAGGGTTTGTAACAGCCTATTGTGCGTTATTTGAAAATGTTAATTGAAGTAAAGAACAAAACGATTTCACATAGTATCTGAACTCTACCGTTGGTGCTAGTTCAGGATATTAATTAATACTTTTATTTCAGCCAAGTAGCAATCGAAAATATCCACATAGTTGGTATACACACGTCTCTGTAGGGTCATGGAAAGATTTGTTAATTCAATTAGGGTTGTGAAAGTCATACGCAGCCAGACGTGTAAAGACATGCCTCAACTCAAAGTTGGATGTTGCCCGCGTCAGGCCGATTATGTAATAATAATAATAATAATAATAATAATAATAATAATAATGTTATTGGTTTTACGTCCCTTTTAACTACTGTTGCTTTTAGAGACGCCGGGCTGCCAGAATTTTGCCCCAAAGGGGATCTTTAACGTGCCAGTAAATCTACTAACACGGCTCCCTCGCATTTGTGCACCCTCAAATGCCAGCAGACTGCGCCAGGATACGAACCTGAAACATACGGTCCAGCAAGCGAGAACGTTACCGCTGAGCCACGCCGCCAGTCCGGTCGATTATGTCTCCAGATCCATAACATTCTTGATATACATCTTATCTTTCTTTCTTCAATGATGGTAGCAGTTTTTATCTAGGTTGTGGCGTTTGGTAGAGGTAAATCGTTTCTAAGGTCTTCAACAAAGAATAGTTCTATTATACTCTTTGATAATAACAACGAGTTATAACTATACTCATACATTTAGGAGAAAGTAGGCTATATGTTCTTTAGTGAACATCTTGTTTATTTATTTAATTATTTACTTAACTAATTAATTAGTTTGCTTATTTATTTATTTGTTTATTTGTGTTTTTAAAAAATATTTATTTATTTATTTATTTATTTATCTATTTATTCATTCAATTCATCAATTCATTAATTCATGCATTTATTAATTTATTGATTTATTTGTTCGTTTGACATTTATTTACTTATTTATTTATCGATATATTGATTTATTATTGATTTATCGATTGATGTATTTATTAGTTAATTAATTGATTTATTTTAGTATTTATTTATTTATATATATTTATTTATTTATTTATTTATTTATTTACTTATTGATTTATTCATTTATTTTCTTTTACTTATTAATTTATTTGTTTATTTAATTATTTGTTTATTTGTTTTTATTGAAATATTTATTTATTTATCTATTTATTTATTGATTTACTAGCAGAAGTACCCGTTCTTCGAACGGTGTTATATATTAACACCAGATATTATCAATTGAGCTACTGTTGCAATGGTTAGCGGTATGTCATTCCTTCATAAGTTTATCAGAACGAAGTTAGTTTTCTGGGAATATCCCACACACTGTTAATTTAAGGGCCTTAAAATGTGATTTTCGGAGACCCCTTATCGACGCGCGAATTTTGTGTCTCACAATGAGAAGCGCAACATATGCTTTGATCGTCCTTCTAGGATAATTTTTATATTTCGCCTATTTTAGCATGTATTTTAAGAAGTTTTTCTCTATATCCACCCTTCTACTGTATAAAAGTACGGTGAGGAGTTTTATAAATGATTGGTGTATTGACTCATGTTTACCATACCTAATTTTACGATGCACCAAGCATCCGAACACGATTTATAGGCGTACATAAAGATACACAGAAAGACAGACAGACAATTCTATTGTCTACAACATATCACCCAGATATCCAATTACGGGTATATCTACCATACAGTATCAAACAAAATCATCCTTACGAAGAACCCGTATGTTGACAAAAAAAATTGTTAAAATGTGCTCTCAAACTAAATTCACCTAACGTGTACTTCCTGACGTGAAATAGATTTGAAAGCCTTGTAGACGAAACGCAATACACCTCACATAAAAAATTACCCTCTACGTTGTGTTAGATCCCCATACACAGGTAGACCTCTTTCATAAATTATAATGGCTTGTGGTGCATGAAAATTCAGGTTCTTTAGCCTCAAATGGCCCAAATTCCTAGAAGCCGCAAAAAATGCTGATTCAATTCAGGATTTTTTTAAAATAATGTTGCTGTTTGGAGATATAATAGACTTTCTGTACTATATGTCGCACGTGAAATTGCATGAAAAAAATCTAGGTTACCCCTTGACCCCCTTAATTGCATTGACGAATTATACAGTCTACGTTGGTTCCGTGATAATCTTATAGCCATTTCCAAACTTTCACAGAAATGTAATAAATGGAGTAGCCTAATAATAATATCGTATGGCCTCGGATGCCGGGTGCAAGCTTCGTAATTTGACACCCAGAGGGTAGCTTGCATGTCGAAATTTCGTTGTTCCTTGAATCACTATGAAAGTCAAGGAGGGTAGATATCTAAGCTCCTTGAACACTATAGCACTTTCTAGTAGAGAAATGAGGAACTTTGTGTTGGCGGAAACTGCTGAGATTAATTTTGCCGCCTTTCAAAAATCTCTTACCACGGCCAGGAGTGAACCTGCAATCTTGGGGTTAGTAGACCGACGCGCTATCCACTCACCCACCGTGGCAAGGTATAAATGGAGTGACATTCCTTCTTACAGAAATAGATGGAAAGTTGGATGCCACCCCTTGAGATAATGTTATCATGGTTACCGATTTCCATTCCTTCATTAGTTTGTTAAATTAAATTAAATTAGTTTTCTGGGAATATTTCAGATACTGTTGGTTTTAGAGCCATAAAATGTAGTTTTCGAGGCCCCCAAGTTTTGTTTCTGGCACCGAGGCGCTTTGTCTCCTAGTTGTACGCCATAATATAATACTAATAATAATAATATAATATAGGGATAGGAATATAATAGACCTGCCGTACCACACCCGCAGGTGTAAATCGCGTGAAAAAAATCTAGTGTACCCCTTGATCCCCTTAAGCGCATTATACGTATTGATGAATTTTACAGCTTAATTTGGTTCCGTGATAACCTTCTAGCCGTTTGCAAACTTTCACACCAATGTAATTAATGGAATTGCATTGCGTCATACAGCAATAGATGGACCTCTAAGAATTTGTTGCCATGGTTACCGGCTTGAATTCGTTCATTAGTTTATTAAATTAAATTAGTTTTCTGGGAATATCTCAAAAACGGTTGGTTTTAGGGCCTTAAAATGTGAATTTCGGGGTTCCTTTAGGGACCCCGACTTTTGTCTCTCACATTGAGGGGCTGAAAATGATCTTTGTCTCGTCCTTCTACTCCTATTTCAGCATGTATTTTAAGGGGTAGGCCCTCTTTTATGAGAGGTACGGAGAAGGGTTACATCAATGATTAGTGTCGTGCCTCTGATTTTACGTTGATACACCCAGCCGTTCTCGAGTTATAAGGGAACAAAGTTGTCCACAGACAAACAAACAGACAGACAGACCAAAAAATTATTTTCGCACGCATCCATAATAAAACAGTCTGAAACGCGTAAATAACTCACATTTCCGTATAAATTGCGAAAAAAACATACAAACTTTAATTTTTAGCCTATTTTCGATTTTGAAAAAATAGGCTTATGAGATCACCTTTTGTCCGTGTGTATGTTTGTGTGTGTGTGTGTGATTCGTGTGTGTGTGTGTCCCCCTAATAAAATCTAAACGGCAGGAGCGATTTCAATGAAACTCGGAATGTTCATAGCACTATTCCCGGCGACCTCGACCATGCCCTTCAAATTTTGTTACGACTCACCAATCCAACATGGCGGCTGTGCGAAATATTTCACCAGCATTCAATATCTCCGAAACTATTAGCGACATTACCCTGATATTTTCTAGTGTGATAGAGGGAACTACTATAAGTTCACTTATGTGACTTTTGAAAACCTGGTAACTACAAAACCAACATGGAGGCCAAGCGAATTTGCGACTTTTATATAGACGTTTCTCGCGATTTGACCAACCAAACGCAATGAAACTTGGTACAGTATATGTTTAAATACATTGTAAGGCACCGACATCTAACTTCGTTCAATTGTTCACATAATCACAAGATGGCGGATGTGCGAAATATTTCACCGGCATTCTATATCTCTGAAACTATTAGCGGTATCTCCCTAAAATTTTGTACGGAGATAAAGGGCACTACTGGAAGTCCATCTATAAGACTTTCAAAAACCAGTTAACTACAAAACGAACATGGCGGCCAAGCGAATTTGAAAATTTTAAATAGACCTTTCTCGCGATTTAATGTTCTAAGCGCACTGAAACCTGGTACAGGAAATATTTATACACATTGTAATCCACTGGTATCTAATTTAGTTCAATTGTTTACATAACCTCAAGATGGCGGCAGTGCGAATTTTAAAATTAAGTTTTTATTTCTTGTGATGTAGTCATGCGATCGAAGTGAAAGTTTGAATAATGAACCTACGCAATAATTTTCCTTTAATGGTACATGACTCTATGGCCTATACATTTAACAATCCAACATGGCGACCAACCGAATTATTTAGACGATACTGAATATCTACGAATTTATTTTAGCAATCAAACTGCATTTTTTAATGTTCATAGGGGCTATGAACTTAAGTTCACCTATAGGACTTTAAATAACCTGGTGATCACAAATCCAACATGGTGGTGACGCGAATTATAAATATTCACATGGGCGTTTCTCGCAATTTAACCATCCGCGTTCAGTGGAACTTGGTACAGTAAATCCTTATACGAATGTTAATCCACTGGCATCTAATTTATTTCAATTGTTTCCATAACCTCAAGATGGCAGCTGTGCAAAATTTTAAAATCTCCTTGTTTTTTCGTGTGTCCTAATTATGCGATTGAAGTTTGAATACTACACGTTCACAATAATCTGCATGTAACAGTACATAACTCTAGGACCTACATATATAAAATCCAACATGGCGACCATCCGAAATATTTAGTCGGTTCTCAATATCTACGAATCTATTACAGCAATCAAACAGAAATTGTGAATGTTGATAGAGGCAATTAACATAAGTAGGATATATGAAAATAGGCTGTATAGTTCTTCACGGAACTACTTGTTATGTATGTAGAGATATACTGCACCGCTCGGTGTTGACCGTGTTTTATTGCACAAATGTAGGTTTTACTCGCTAACCGTTGGAGATACACGAAAAGTGATAAGGACCTTTCGGATAGGAAATTAAATTTTGAAGCTCGTATGTGCCATCAAAAGTTTGCTATTTCTTAGAGTTCTCTTTTTATTTGAAATGGAATTATAAAATTTTGAAACCAAAGGGTGTAGTGACGTCACTAAAATGGTCGCCATTTTTTAATAGTGCAAAATATCGAAATTAAAAGTATCCTATATGTAAACATGGTAAATCAGCTACATCCATGCAAAATTTCATTTAAACCGGACCAGTGATTCTTGCGTTATTGAGTAACACACAGACAGACAGACACACACCATCTCATTTTTATATATTAGTATGATTGAGTTATGGATATGTGTAATTATGTATTAATTAATTACATGATTAATTAATTAATATATTTATTTATTTATTTATTTATTTATTTATTTATTTATTTATTTATTTCTTCTTCTTCTTCTTTCGATTCGGCCATCTAAGGACCACGTCATTTCAACTGTTTCTTGTTGCATCGAGCTTTAACATCCTCCCAGTAATTTCGCATTAGTTCTCGATGCTGTTGGTTCCTTTCTGCAGTCCACTTCTTGCCAGTTGGAAGCTTTGGCTTTTCTTGAAAACATCGGTGTGCTGTTAGTTTTTGTTTAAGTGTGGCACGTTCCCAAATATCGTTGTCTGTTATTCCCACTTCTTGTAAATCTTTGTCCACCTCAATGAACCAAGCTCCCTTGGTTTTCTTTTTGAGGAGGTAGGTGAAATTTCTATTTGTCAATCGTGCTGGGTTCATTCTTGTTATATGACAGTAAAAGGTAATTCTCCGTTTCCTCATGGCATCAGTTATTTTTTCCACGTAGGTTTAAAGTTCGTGGTTGTGCCTTCTCCTATATTCCCCATTTTCTTTTACCGGACCCAAGATTTTTCTTAGAATTTTTCTTTCTTTCACTTCCAGCTTCTCTGTTAGTCCCTTGCGATGCATTGCAAGGCACTCGGCAGCATACAAAGCCTCTGGACGGATGACTGTTTGGTAGTGTCTTAACTTGGCATTTGTTGATATGGATTTCTTGTTGTAAATGGCCTTTGTTAGATTGTATGCCATTTCCATTTTCCTGATTTATTTATTTATTTATTTATTTATTTATTTATTTATTTATTTATTTATTTATTTATTTACTAGCAGAAGTACCCGTTCTTCGAACGGTGTTCGGTGTTAACACCAGACATTATAATAATAATAATAATAATAATAATAATAATAATAATAATAATAATGTTATTGGTGTTACGTACCTTTTAAGTACTGTTGCTTTTAGAGACGCACCAGACATTATCAATTGAGCTACTGTTGCAATGGTTAGCGGCTTGTCATTCCTTCATAAGTTTATCAAAACGAAGTTAGTTTTCTGGGAATATCACACACACTGTTAATTTAAGGGCCTTATAATGTGGTTTTCGGAGACCCTTTATAGACTCGCGAATTTTGTGTCTCACATTGAGAAGTGCAACATATGCTTTGGTCGTCCTTCTAGGAAAATTTTTATATTTCGCCTCTTTTAGCATGTATTTTGAGAAGTTTTTCCCTATATCCACCCTTCTACTGTATGAAATGAACGGTGAAGAGATTTATAAATGATTGGTGTATTGACTCATGTTTACCATGTCTAATTTTACGATGCACCAAGCATCTGAACATGAGTTATAGGCGTACATAAGGATACACAGAAAGACAGACAGACAGACAATACTATTGTCTACAACATATCACCCAGAAATCCAAATATGGGTATATCTACCACACAGTATCAAAGAAAATCATCCTTACGATAAACCCGTATGTCGACAAAAAAAAACAAAAGAAAAAAGATTAGTTGAAATGTGCTCTCAAACTAAATTCACCTGACGTGTACTTCCTGACATGAAATAGAATTGAAACCTTGTAGATGAAACGCAATACACGTCACATAAAAACTGACCCTCTACGTTGTGTTGGGTCCCCATACACAGGAAGACCTCCTTCATAAATTATAAAAGCTTGTGGTGCATGAAAATTCAGGTTCTTTAGTTTCAAAAAGTCCAAATTCCTAAAAGCCGCAAAAAATGCTGATTCAATTCAGGAATTTTTGAAAATAATGTTGTTTGGAGATATAATAGACCTTCTGCACTATATGTCGTACGTGAAAATTGCATGAAAAAATCCTAGGTTACCCCTTGACCCCCTTAATTGCATTGATGAATTATACAGTCTACGTTGGTTCCGTGATAACCTTATATTTGCAAACTTTCACAGAAATGTAATAAATGTAATAAATTGCTTCTTACTGAAATAGATGGAAAGTTGGATGCCACCCCTTGAGATAACGTTGTCATGGTTACCGATTTGCATTCCTTCATTAGTTTGTTAAATTAAATTTACTTAGTTTTCTGGGAATGTTTCAGAAACTGTTGGTTTTAGACCCTTGTAATGTAGTTTTCGAGGACCCTCGAGTTTTATTTCTGGCACCGAGGGGCTTTGTCTCGTCGTTGTACACCATAATATAATACTAATAATAATATTATAACATAGGGAATGGAATATAATAGACCTGCAATACCACACCCGCAGATGTAAATCGCGTGAAAAAATCTAGACTACCCCTTGACCCGCTTAAGCGCATTTTACGTATTGATGAAATTTACAGCTTAATTTGGTTCCATAATAACCATCTAACCGTTTGCAAACTTTCACACTAATGTAATTAATGGAATTGTATTGCGTCTTACAGCAATAGATGGATCTCTGAGAATCTGTTTCCATGGTTATCGGCTTGCATTCGTTCCTAGTTTATTAAATTAAATTAGTTTTCTGGGAATATCTCAAAAACGGTTGGACGTAGGACCTTAAAATGTGCTTTTAGGGCCCCCTGAGTTTTGTCTCTCACTTTGAGGGGCTGAAAATGAGCTTTGTCTCGTCCTTCTACTCCTATTTCAGCATGTATTTTAAGGGGGTATGCCCCCTTTTATGAGAGGTATAGAGAAGAGTTACATCAATGATTAGTGTCGTGCCTCTGATGGATATCTGTACCAAATTTTACGTTGATACACCCAGCCGTTCTCGAGTTATAAGGGAACAAAGTTGTCCACAGTCAATCAAGCAAACAGACAGACAGACCAAAACATTATTTTCGCGCGCATCTATCATAAAACAGTATGAAACGTGTAAATAACTCAAATTTCCGTAGAAATTCAGAAAAAACAAGATGTTCAGTAAAGAACATATAGCCTACTTTCTCCTAAATGCATGGGTATTGTTATAACTCTTTGTCCTTTTCAAGGAGTATGATTGAATGTTGGTTGTAGTAGCTTGTTGAAATACAACGTGCTATAGGGATATTAAACATGAATATGAGGTGCCCTTTGCTAGTGCTACCTCTGTACCAAATTTCGTTCCATTCGGTTTCACCGTGTTCGAATTGATAAGGGGAATCGATTTTCACACAAAGATGGCCGCCATCCGCAAAATATTAGGCTGATGACCTATTAGTTTGGTCAAAGGATGCTCCCTCCATAAAGGTATGTTGTTGCTAAATTTGCTAGAGATCGGATGATTAGGCTAATCGTAATTTGATTTAAGCTTTGAACATTTGTGTGGCCGCCATTACGTTTCTGTCAATATGGCGGCGATATAAATCATGACACTGGGATGCCCTTTGATAGTGCTATCTCTGTACCAAATTTCGTTCCATTCGGTTTCACCGTGTTTGAATTAATAGGGAGAATCGATTTTGACACAAAGATGGCCGCCATCCGCAAACTATTAGGTGAATGACCTATTAGATTAGTCAATGGATGCTCCCTCCATAAAGGTATGTAGTTGCAAAATTTGGTAGAGATCGGATAATTAGGTTAATCGTAATTTGATTTAAGCTTTGAACATTCGTGTGGCCGCCATTACGTTTCAGTCAAGATGGTGGCGATATAAAACATGACACTGAGGTGCCCTTTGCTAGTGCTACCTCTGTACCAAATTTCGTTCCATTCGGTTCCACCGTGTTCGAATTAATAGGGGGAATCAATTTTGACATAAAGATGGCCGCCACCCGCAAACTATTAGGCTAATAACCTATTAGATGGGTCAAAGGATGCTCCCTCCATAAAGGTATGTAGTTGCAAAATTTGGTAGAGATCGGATGATTAGGTTAATCGTAATTTGATTTAAGCTTTGAACATTCGTGTGGCCGCCATTACGTTTCTGTCAAGATGGCGGCGATATAAAACATGACACTGAGGTGCCCTTTGCTAGTGCTACCTCTGTACCAAATTTCGTTCCATTTGGTTTCACCGTGTTTGAATTAATAGGGGGAATTGATTTTCACACAAAGATGGCCGCCATCCGCAAACTATTAGGCTAATGACCTAGTTATTTGGTCAAAGGATGCTTCCTCTATAAAGGTATGTTGTTGCAAAATTTGGTAGAGATCGGATGATTAGGTTAATCGTAATTTGATTTAAGCTTTGAACATTTGTGTGGCCGCCATTAAGTTTCGGTCAAGATGGCGGCGATATAAAACATGACACTGAGGTGCCTTTTGTTAGTACTACCTCTGTACCAAATTTCGTTCCATTCGGTTGCACCGTGTTCGAATTAATAGGGGGATTCGATTTTCACACAAAGATGGCCGCCATCCGCCAACTATTACGCTGATGACTTATTAGTGTGGTCAAAGGATGCTCCCCCCATAAAGGTATGTTGTTGCAAAATTTGGTAGAGATCGGATGATTAGGTTAATCGTAATTTGATTTAAGCTTTGAACATTCGTGTGGCCGCCATTACGTTTCTGGAAAGATGGCGGCGATATAAAACATGACACTGAGGTGCCCTTTGCTAGTGCTACCTCTGTACCAAATTTCGTTCCATTTGGTTTCACCGTGTTTGAATTAATAGGGGGAATTGATTTTCACACAAAGATGGCCGCCATCCGCAAACTATTAGGCTAATGACCTAGTTATTTGGTCAAAGGATGCTTCCTCTATAAAGGTATGTTGTTGCAAAATTTGGTAGGGATCGGATGATTAGGTTAATCGTAATTTGATTTAAGCTTTGAACATTTGTGTGGCCGCCATTAAGTTTCCGTCAAGATGGCGGCGATATAAAACATGACACTGAGGTGCGTTTTGTTAGTACTACCTCTGTACCAAATTTCGTTCCATTCGGTTGCACCGTGTTCGAATTAATAGGGGGAATCGATTTTCACACAAAGATGGCCGCCATCCGCCAACTATTACGCTGATGACTTATTAGTGTGGTCAAAGGATGCTTCCCCCATAAAGGTATGTTGTTGCAAAATTTGGTAGAGATCGGATGATTAGGTTAGTCGTAATTTGATTTAAGCTTTGAACATTTGTGTGGCCGCCATTACGTTTCCGTCAAGATGGCGGCGATAAAAAACATGACACTGAGGTGTCCTTTGCTAGTGCTACCTTTGTACCAAATTTCGTTCAATTCGCATTCACCGTGTTCGAATTGATAGGGGGGGACCGACATTCAGAGTACACACACTCACACACACACAGACACACAGACACACACACACAGACTCACACACACACATACACACACACAGACAGACACACTTTTTTCTTCCTGTGTTGATCTCATAAGTCTACTTTCATTTTTTGCAAAAATCGAAAGTAGGCTAAAAACAGACAAATTTTATTTTTTATATATGTAGAGATATACTGCACCGCTCGATGTGACCGTGTTTTATTGCACAAATTTAGGTTTTACTCGCTAAACGTCGGAGATACACGAAAAGTGATAAGAACCTTTTGGATAGAGAATTAAATGCTAAAGCTCGTGTATACCATCAAAAGTTTGCTATTTCCTACCGTTCTCTTTTTATTTGATATGGAAATATGAAATTTTGAAACCAAAGGGTGTAGTGACGTCACTTAAATGGTCGCCATTTCTTAATAGTGCAAAATATCGAAATTAAGAGTATCCTATATGTAAACCTGGTATTTTGGCTACATCCATGCAAAATTTCATTTAAATCGGACCAGTGGTTCTTGCGTTATTAGGTAACAGACAGACAGACAGAAAGACAGACACACACCATCTCATTTTAGCCTACTTTCGATTTTTGCAAAAAATGAAAGTAGACTTATGAGTTCAACAGAGGGCGAAAAAAGTGTGTCAGTCTGTGTGTGTGTGTGTGTATGTGTGTGTGTGAGTCTGTGTGTGTATGTGTGTGTGTTTGTGTCTGTGTGTGTGTGAGTGTGTGTAATCTGAATGTCTGTCCCCCCCCCCCCCCCCTATCAATTCGAACACGGTAAATGCGAATTGAACGAAATTTGGTACAAAGGTAGCACTAGCAAAGTACACCTCAGTGTCATGTTTTATATCGCCGCCATCTTGACGGAAACGTAATGGCGGCCACACAAATGTTCAAAGCTTAAATCAAATTACGACTAACCTAATCATCCGATCTCTACCAAATATTGCAACAACATACCTTTATGGGGGGAGCATCCTTTGACCAAACCAATAGGCCATCAGCGTAATAGTTTGCGGATGGCGGCCATCTTTGTGTGAAAATCGATTCCCCCTATTAATTCGAACACGGTGCAACCGAATGGAACGAAATTTGGTACAGAGGTAGTACTAACAAAAGGCACCTCAGTGTCATGTTTTATATCGCCGCCATTTTGACGGAAACGTAATGGCGGCCACACAAATGTTCAAAGCTTAAATCAAATTACGATTAACCTAATCATCCGATCTCTACCAAATTTTGCAACAACATACCTTTAAGGAGGAAGCATCCTTTGACCAAATGACTAGGTCATTAGCCTAATAGTTTGCGGATGGCGGCCATCTTTGTGTGAAAATCAATTCCCCCTATTAATTCAAACACATTGAAACCGAATGGAAGGAAATTTGGTACAGAGGTAGCACTAGCAAAGGGCATCTCAGTGTCATGTTTTATATCGCCGCCATATTGACAGAAACGTAATGGCGGCCACACAAATGTTCAATGCTTAAGTTAAATTACGATTAACATAATCATCCGATCTCTACCAAACTTTGCAACAACATTCCTTTATGGACGGAGCATCCTTTGACCTATCTAATAGGTTATTTGCATAATAGTTTGCGGGTGGCGGCCATCTTTATGTCAAAATTGATTCCCCCTATTAATTCGAACATGGTGGAACCGAATGGAACGAAATTTGGTACAGAGGTAGCACTAGCAAAGGGCACCTCAGTGTCATGTTTTATATCGCCGCCATCTTGACTGAAACGTAATGGTGGCCACACGAATGTTCAAAGCTTAAATCAAATTACGATTAACCTAATCATCTGATCTCTACCAAATTTTGCAACTACATACCTTTATGGATGGAGCATCCTTTGACCAATCTAATAGGTCATTCGCCTAATAGTTTGCGGATGGCGGCCATCTTTGCGTCAAAATCGATTCCCCCTATTAATTCAAACACGGTGAAACCGAATGGAACGAAATTTGGTACTGAGGTAGTACTAGCAAAGGGCATCTCAGTGCCATGATTTATATCGCCGCCATATAGACAGAAACGTAATGGCGGCCACACAAATGTTTAAAGCTTAAATCAAATTACGACTAACATAACCATCCGATCTCTACCAAAATTTGCAGCAACATACCTTTATGGAGGGAGCATCCTTTGGCCAATCTAATAGGCCATTGGCCTAATAGTTTGCGGATGGCGGCCATCTTTATGTCAAAATTGATTCCCCCTATTCGAACACGGTGGAACCGAATGAACGAAATTTGGTACAGAGGTAGCACTAGTAAAGGGCACCTCAGTGTCATGTTTTATATCGCCGCCATCTTGACGGAAGCGTAATGGCGGTCACACAAATGTTCAAAGCTTAAATCAAATTACGATTAGCCTAATCATCCGATCTCTAGCAAATTTAGCAACAACATACCTTTATGGAGGGAGCATCCTTTGACCAAACTAATAGGTCATCAGCCTAATATTTTGCGGATGGCGGCCATCTTTGTGTGAAAATCGATTCCCCTTATCAATTCGAACACGGTGAAACCGAATGGAACGAAATTTGGTACAGAGGTAGCACTAGCAAAGGGCACCTCAGTGTCATGTTTTACATCACCGCTATCTTGACGGAAACGTAATCGCGGCCACCCAAATGTTAAAAGCTAAAATGTAATTACGACCAACCTAATAATCTAGTCTCTACCAAATTTTGCAACACCATATCTTTATGTGGGAAACATAATCAGACCAAACTGCAAGAACATCAGCCCAATAGTTTGCAGATGGTGGCGAAGTATGTGTGCAAATCGATTCCCCCTATCAATTCAAACACGGTGAAACCGAATTGAACGAAATTTGGTACAGAGTTAGCACTAGCAAAGGGCACCTCATATTCATGTTTAATATCCCTATAGCACGTTGTATTTCAACAAGCTACTACAACCAACATTCAATCATACTCCTTGAAAAGGACAAAGAGTTATAACAATACCCATGCATTTAGGAGAAAGTAGGCTATATGTTCTTTACTGAACATCTTGTTTATATATTATATTATATTATATTATATATTATTATTATTAATAGTAAGTATGATTGCTGTATTGACTCTCATGGTTACCATACCTAATTTTAAGATGCACCAAACATCCGAACACAAGGTATAGGCGTACATAAAGATACACAGAAAGACAGACAGACAATTCTATTGTCTACAACATATTACCCAGATATCCAAATATGGGTATATCTACAACACAGTATCAAATAAAATCATCCTTATGATGAACCCGTATTTCAACAAAAAAAAATAGTTAAAATGTGCTCTCAAACTAAATTCACCTAACGTGTACTTCCTGACGTGAAATACAATTGAAAATCTTGTAGACGAAACGCAATACACGTCACATAAAAACTGACCCTCTACGTTGTGCTAGGTGCCCATACACAGGAAGACCCCTTTCATAAATTATAAAGGCTTGTGGTGCATGAAAATTCAGGTTCTCTAGACTCAAATTGCCCAAATTCCTAAAAGACGCAAAAAATGCTAGTTCAATTCAGGAATTTTTGAAAATAATGTTGCTGTTTGGAGATATAATAGACCTTCTGTACTATATGTCGAACGTGAACATTGCATGAAAAAATTCTAGGTTACCCCTTCACCCACTTAATTGCATTGATGAATTATACGGTCTACGTTAGTTCCGCGATAAACTTATAGCCATTTGCAAACTTTCACAGAAATGTAATAAATGGAGTGTCATTGCTTCTTACAGAAATAGATGGAAAGTTGTATGCCACCCCATGAGATAATGTTCTCATGGTTACCGATTTGCATTCCTTCATTAGTTTGTTAAATTAAATTAAATTTCACAAACTGTTGGATTTAGAGCCTTATAATGTAGTTTCCGAGGACCCTTTAGGGCCCCCGAGTTTTGTTGCTGGCACCGAGGGGCTTTGTCTCGTCGTTGTACGCCATAATATAATACTAATAATAATATAATATAGGGAGAAATTATAACACCTATTTTTTATTATTTTTTATTCAGCCAATGGCCATGTACTTTTCTTTTCAGGACGGGTCAGGGAAGGGATATTATCAGAGAAAGAAGCATTCACATCGCGCTTGAGCAAAATGGAAATGGCCTACCATTTAACTAAGGACATCTATATGAAAAGGTCAATATCCTTCAACGCAAAACCAAAACATTACTGCAGTGTCATCCGTCCGGAAGTCTTGCATGCTTCTGAATGCCTCACGATGAACAAAAAAGGCTTGACCTATATACTCATGTGGAGAAGATAAGCAAGGCTTCATAACGTAACAGAATTGTCAGAAATAACGAATTAATTGTTGTTACGTTACTGCTTCCGTACCCAAAACAAATGGTAAATAACGTTTTTAGTGCGGCAACGAAATAAGGGGTTATAATTTTCCCTGGTTTGTGCTATTAACGTTATAACCATCAGAGGAAAAGATTCCGTTATTTTCAAATGCGCTCCCGTTATTAACGTTATAAGTCTAGTAACGGTATGACAGCGATTTTGACCCGCTGCGCGCCATCAATAACGTTATTCAGGCAGAGTGATCAATTCGGTTATTTCAAAATGCAAACCTACTAATAACGTTATAAGCCTAGTAACGGTATACGAGAGATTTTAACCTGTTATACGCTATCAATAACGTTATTCAGGGCAGAAAAATTAATTCCGTTATTTAGAAATGTGAACCCACCAATAACGTTATAAGCTTTGTAACGGTATACGAGCATTATTTACGAGCTTTGCGCTGTCAATAACGTTATTCATGGCAGAAAAATAATTCCGTTATTTAGAAATGCGAACCCACCAATAACGTTATAAGTCTAGTAACGGTATACGAGCGAATTTTACCAGCCATACGCTATCAATAACGTTATTCAGGGCAGAAAAATTAATTCAGTTATTTTGAAATGCGAACCCACCAACAACGTTATAAGTCTAGTAACGGTATACAGGCGATTTTTACCGGCTATGCGCTATCAGTAACATTATTCTAAGCGGAGAAATTGATTCCGTTATTTCAGAAAAGAATCTCGTCAATATCGTTATGGAAGTGTCTATTTGTACGCTACCCGGACAAGCATGGAAGGTGACCGTGAACTGACGATGCTGGGCCATATGTAATTCCAGGCCAATTATTTATTCAAACATAGGATAATTACTTCTTGAAATATCAATAATAATCAACATAATGATTTCAATCTGAGCGCGTGCACCTTCAGACAGGGCAAGGCACCTTGCTCGTTTCGATCGCGGTCATATTGTAGCCTACGTTAGAAACATGTTTCCTAAAATCAATACGATGGATCCCATTGATTCGAAATATTTCTTGTTGCTTCATATAGGGGTTTGGAACATAGCCTATTGTTCATCAGTCCCATGTAGTTGAAGTCTGATGAAAATGAAAATCCACAGCCTGCTTCCAGTCTCCGACCGGGTCAGGAATGGAATGAATGAAGCCCCCATCTAGCGGCGAGGATATGAACTGTGCCGGCTGCCGAGGCCTGACGCACTCCTCTGGGGCAATGATTATATGAATGACAGATGAAATGAAATGATAGTGGAGAGTGTTGCTGGAATGACATTTTGGCAAGGAAAACCGGAGTACCCGGAGAAAAACCTGTCTGCCTCCGTTTTGTCCAGCACAGATCTCACATGGAGTGACCGGGATTTGAACCACGGATCCAGCGGTGAGAGGCCGGCGTGCTGCCGCCTAAGCCACGGAGGCTTGTCTAGTTGAAGTCTGATAAACTTTGTTATTTTTGGAGTTGGCAATGGCCTTGACTTAGGAAATATCCACGCATTTTCCTGGAGTGGAAGTGGGAAACCACAGAAAAACACTGTAAGATAGCTAAGATGGGAATCGAACTCTCCTTCTCGCAGTGTTGCCATATAAGGCAGAGTGTAACCTACACACCAAACTTTCACTCCTTTGTGACCAATAAGAGTATTTCTTTCCTAAATGAAACCTCCCGTTCTTGCTTTTCGTTTACTTGGTATCCTATTTTCATTTAGTAGTGATAGAAGCCATTTTTCAGTGATGGTTATTTCTAATGAAGAAAGCTATTCAGTCGGTCAACACGAAATTCGCATAGACAGAATGGAAAGCTTTCTTTATTATTTTCATTTATGAAAAAAATAGGCTTATGTCATCACATTTAGTCCGTGTGTGTGCGTATGTGTGTGTCCCCCCTAATAAAATATAAACGACTGGAGTGATTTCAATGAAACTCGGTAAGGTCATAGTACTATTTTGTCCGACCCCGACCGTGATCTTCAAATTTTATTACAGCTCACCAATCCAACATGGCGACTGTGCGAAATATTTCACTGGCATTCCACATCTCCGAAACTATTACAGATATCACCCTGACATTTTGTATGGTGATAAAATGAACTACTAGATGGGACTCTCAAAATTCCTGTTAAGTAACAAACGAACATGGGGGCCAAGCGAAGTTGATACATTAAAATTGATCTTTTTCTTTTTTTCGCGATTAAACCATTCGAGCGCCGTCAAATGGTATAGCAAATGTTATACACCTTGTAATGCACTGATATCTTATTCAGCTCAATTGTTTACATAACCGCAAGATGGTGCCTGTGTGAAATTTAAAAATTAAGTTTTAATTTCTTGTGTCCTAATCATGCGATTGTAGCCAACGTTTGAACAATGAACCTACCGTACGCAATTATCGTCATCAAATAGTACATTGCTCAATGGTCTACACGTATTTAGAAATATTTAGACGATTCACAATGTCAACTAATCAATGACAGCAATCAAACTGAATTGTTTTCATAACCACAAGAGGGCGCCTGTGCGAAATTTTAAAAGCTCGTATTCAGCCTATTTCCATTTATGAAAAAATAGGCTTATGAGATCACCTTCTGTCCGTGTGTGTGCACCAGGGCCGTGCAATGGGCAAGGTGAAGCAGTGCTAGCAGGTGAAGCGCAGCCCTATTCTGCCTATTTCTGAGCAGTGCAGCACGACATCACACTAGCACTGCAGCGCTTAGTCGCACAAGCACTGTCCATTTGACAGGGTGCTGCAGTACGTTTAGTACTGAGCGCATAGCCTGGTCACTAGGCACACTAGAGCCAACATTTTGTCATATGCTTGTGGTCTGCCGTGCTCATAACGTCTTTCGTGCCTGGGGAGCACAAACATACCATAGTGGGAAAGTCACACCTTAAAGAAACACACCGAAGACGTATAAAAAGTGATATTTGGACGTACATGAACCAGGTCTGAAACAAGGATACAAGAAGTTGCATACGTTTTAGCCTATTTTCATTTATGAAAAAATAAGCTTATGAGATCACCTGTTGTCAGTGTGTCTGTCTCTGTGTGCGCGTGTGTGCGATATGGTGTGTGCCCCCCCCTAATAACTTCTAAACCGCTGGAGCTATTACAATGAAACTCGGTAAGTTCATAGCACTATTCCACACCACCCCGATCGTGCCCTTCAAATTTTGTTACGTCTCACCAATCCAACATGGCGGCTGTGCGAAATATTTCACCAGCATTCGATATCTACGAAACTATTACCGATATCACCCTGGAATATTTCACGGTGATAAAGGGAACTACTAGAAGTTCACCAATGTGATTTTTGAAAACCTGATAACTACAGAACCAACACGGCGGCCAAGCAAAGTAGCGACTTTTAAATAGACGTTTCTCACGATTTAACCAACCAAACGCAATGCAACTTGGTACAGTATATGTTTATAAACATTGTAATGTACCGACATCTAACTTCGTTCAATTGTTTACATAACCTCAAGAAGGTGGCTGTGCGAAATATTTCACCGGCATTCTATATCTCTGAAACTATTAGCGATATCACCCTGAAATTTTGTACGGAGATAAAGGGCACTACTGGAATTTCATCTATAAGACTTTCAAAAACCGGGTAACTACAAAACGTATATGGCAACAAAGCGAATTTGAACATTTTAAATAGACCTTTCTCGCGATTTAATGATCCAAACGCAATGAAACTTGGTACAGGAAATGTTTATACACATTGTAATGCACTGGTATCTAATTTAGTTCAATTGTTTACATAACCTCAAGATGGCGAATGTGCGAATTTTAAAATTAAGTTTTTATTTCTTGTGTCGTAATCATGCGATCGAAGTGAGAGTTTGAGTAATGAACCCTTGCAATAATTTTCCTTTAATGGTACATGACTCTATGGCCTATACATATAACAATCCAACATGGCGACCATCCAAAATATTTAGATGGATCTCAATATCTACGAATCTATTACAGCAATCAAACTAAATCTTTTAATCTTCATTGGGGCTATGAACATAAGTTCACCTATAGGACTTTCAGTAACCTGGTGATCACAAATCCAACATGGCGGCGACGCGAAGTATAAATATTCACATGGTCGTTTCTCGCATTTTAACCATCCGAGGGCAGTGTCACTTGGTACAGTAAATCCTTCTACAAATATTAATCCACTGGCATCTAATTTTTTCATTTGTTTCCATAACCACAAGATGGCAGCTGTGCGAAATTTTAAAATCTCGTTTTTACTTCTTGTGTCCTAATCATGCGATTGAAGTTTGAATACTACACGTACACAATACACTTCACGTATCAGTACATAACTCTAAGAGCTACAGATATAAAAATCCAACATGGCAACCATGCGCAATATTTAGCCGGTTCTCAATATCTGCGAATCTATTACAGCAATCAATCTGAACTTTTGTATGTTGATAGAGGCAATTAACTTAAGTAGGATATATGAAAATAGGCTGTATAATTCTTCACAGAACTACTTCTTGGGTTAGTTATTGTTGTTTTAAGGGGCGGAACTACGAGGTCATCTGCCCCTACATTTTGGGTGATGTAGCAGGTGCAGCGAGATATAATAATCCTAAAAATGGAATCAAGCATATTGGTAATCATGCATGTGACAGTAACAGGGCCGGTATGGAATCAGGAGTGTTAAAATATATGTTTTAAATTTGTTGACATAATGTCACAAACCAGCCGACGTAGCTACACACGCTAACGTGCATGGTCAGACTACACCGAACTCGAAATACCACACACAACCATTTCATACCTTGCCTCATTAATTTCATTTGTCATTAAATCCTCTCATTAGATTGACGTCATGAAGGGCATCTATCCGTAATATCATTCCCACAAGGAAACAGTCTCACCACATCCCCTTCCTCATAGCAACCTAAATAATTACGGGTAGAACAAAAAACTACATTAGGACTATAAAGCTATAGTCTACAGTATTTCAATAACAAGATTCTGAATTCACCAACTGATTAGATTGATGCTGTTCAGGGATATGTGAATTCGAGAAACGTGCGTTAGTAAATTTATCAGGTTTTTAAACTGAACAATATTCCGTCGCAATCTGAGGTAATGTATGTCTTTTATTCGTATTTTCAACATCACCTGAAACAATAACTCATGGAATTTACCTACACATAAGATATACGGCAAAATAAGCAAGTTGACATGAAATCCTTCTAACTTTTGAAGTTTTAGGACAATTTTCATTATTTCAACAGTTTGGAGACCAAGAGTGCTCTTCATTGTAAAACAATTTTGCTCTGAAAATTACAAAATATGTTGTCTGTCTTTCTACCAGCTTGTCGGTATTTATTTCGGTTGTTTGTTGGTTTTTGGAACTATTCGGCTCTTTGGTTATGGTATGCGAACCATCTCTCTAACTTACCAGGAGCAATGTAATGCCAAAAATACGAAGAAAGGTGTACTATTATAGTTCGTGCTGAAATTACATGGCATCGTGCAATAGATTGCGCTGACAATGAAAGAGATCACCTTGTGGTGTAGCGGCTAACATTCTTGGCTGTCGCCCCGCCCCGGTGGTCCGGGTTTGATTCCCTGGCCTGCCAAGAAATTTAATTTCGGTTTGAGGTACTGAAATGGTATCGATGATACGTAAGTCATCAAAAGGGTGTTCATTTCGAGGACTTGCACCAGGTCAGTGAGCACAAGTTTTCCTTTTTTTCTACATTCTTATTCTGCAATTCGAACATTCACATGGGAACTCGGGGAGAAACTCCCCTCGTAGAGTTGTTAGAATAGCTTCCGTAAAATATTCTCAAAGGCCAATGCCACAAGTAGCCGTCGTGAGTTAATCCAATTGCATATTTATATGTAATCCACACATCGTATATTTAAGAACATTTGATTTTCATAGCATTTTATGTTCTGGGCATAGGAAAACTCGAAGCTAATTTCGCAATTTTCAGTGAATGAACATACAAAGTATAGTAATCTTCATGTAGGGACACCGTGCCACATATATACAGAGAGTGCAAGAATTGCTTGAAGGCAAGGTGACATGGTGCGTAATTTGTGTTTGTACAACGAATGAGGTTTTCATTACGGTGATGATGATGAAGATGGTGGTAACGATGAAGACAGTGATTTACTAGTTAGGAACCAAAGGAATACTTGAGAATTAAGCCTGAAGCGGATGTATGGAAAAAACAAAATGAACTTGCTGGTTGATTGAGAAAGTGTCTAATCACCATATTTTATGGAGAACAACTTATCCAGAAGTACACATGAAAGGGAGTAGTCAAGCACAAATAGGTAGAGGCAAAGGTTGCTCTTGTGTGAGACTGTATGCTGCAAACACTGTGGAGTGTCTGATAACCTAGCTCCGTTCAAACGCCAAAATTAAGAAGGGGATTCACTACAAACGTTAGGAATCACCGACATAGATCTAAGATGCATCTGTAACATTTCAGAAATGTTACGCGATCCATGTTTTCGTGTCTTCCTCGAGTTAGAAGCAAAGGTACAATATAATAATAATTGTTATTGGCCGTAAGAAGGATACAAGATTTATGCTGGACCCCACCATCAGATGTGAAGTAACCATCGGCATAACAAGACAGGTCGTTTAGAGCTAACGATAGGCTTCAAAGAGAATTGAAAGCTTGTGGTACGTTTCGAATAAGGGAAAGAAACAACATCAACATTTTTTAATAACTTATCGTGTTTGGGTATGCCTAACTTAAGTATAAATGGCATAATTTTGCTATCAAATGAATCCATTCAATAATAGAGAATTGATCTACAATGTACTCGGGAACAGTATGAGACGTAGTCTATTGGTATCCAATAACATTTTATTGCCAATAATAATAGTCTAATAATAATAATAATAATAATAATAATAATAATAATAATAATAATATGAAGAGAAGAGAAGAACGACTTCGAGAAATCCAGCCGCGACAGGCTGGCCACGTGCCCCTGAACTGACGAGTTCCAGCGTAGACAGTGCTGACAGTGTGCGCCTGGGTCATATGGCCCTAAAAGCAATTGCCTGGCTTGCAGGGTACCACGACATACTATACACGGCTCACTCGCACACGTAGCTAGCGGCAGGCGGGGAGAGTCAAGGACACAGATTACCTACTGACATGACATGACGTCACGCACCTATGCCGGGCCTTGGTGTGCACCCCCACCCCTCCCCCTCTTCCCCCACACCCCACCTAATAAAATCTAAGCGGCTAGAGCGATTTCAATGAAATTCGGCAAGGTCATAGTAGGCCTACTATTTTGGCCGACCCCGATCGTGCCCTTCAAAGCTTATTATGTTTCACCAATTCAACATGGTGGCTGTGCGAAATATCTCACTGCTATTCTATATCTCCGAAACTGTCACCGATATCACCCTGAAATTTTGTACGGTGATAAAAGTCACTTAAGTGACTTTCATAAACCTGTTAACTACAAAACGAACATGGCGGCCAAGTGAATTTCAAAATTTAAACAGACTTTTCTGGCGATTTAACCATCCGAACGCAGTGAAACTTGGTACAGCAATTGTTTATATACATTGTAATGAACTGATATCTAATTTTGTTAAATTGTTTACATACATTCAAGATGGCAGCTGTGCAAAATTTTAAAATTATTTTTTTAATTCTTGTGTCCCAATCATGCGATAGAAGTCAACGTTTGAAAAATAAACCTACGCAATAATAGTCATCTAATAGTACATAACTCTATGGTCTACATATAGGGTCTTTCATATTAAGTAAGAACGACGAGCGGCGGTTTTGTTATTCGCTACTGCAGCGGGCTTGGCCGAGTTTCTGGCGCCCCACGGCCCCCTGCTGTAGTATTGAAAGCGCGCGCATAGTACAAACTTGACCTTGCAATAAGCGTGCAGGTGTTGTCAGTCGCCAGTCTGAACCTCAGATGGTAACATGTTCAGACAGTTAATATTGCAACATCGTATTTTTGTATGTAAAACTTATTTTAAGTACGAGTCGGCCCGGTGGGTAAGTTCAGCAATTTCCTGATGAAGTGTCACTTCACTATCACAGATTCACGTAATTGTAAATAAGTTTGCCACTAGGCCTACAGACTCAGTGCTCAATAAAGAACATAAAATACAAAATCAGAAACATTACAGTGGCAGAACTCACTCGCGTGAGCCAAAATGTGGTTACCGGATACAATGCCTGTATAACCCAGGAAGGACGACACTTCCAGCATCTTTTATAAGGTAATATTTCATACAGGATTGTACACACGCTTAAAGCAGGCGGCCACGGCGCGCCACAAGCTCGACCAAGGCCACCGCAGCAGCAGGAAAGGGGAGCGAAAGTCAAGCGAGAGAGTGATGACCTTACCCCTTACCTGACGGTATGGGGTTCCTGAGCATCTAGTCCGATGTAGCGATTGCCTGTGACTGTGATGGCTAGTTCTGAATTATTGTTCAGTTTGGATATTTCTGAGTGATCCTTTGAAATTTTACCAGTTTGTACTTACGACTTCTAATTTTTTATGTTGTTTTTCCTGTTTTTAGTTCATCGATCCCTTTAATTACTTTTTACATAGTTTATTTTACCTGCAACACCATTAATTTTAGTGTTAGTTAGGTGTTCTATTTTAGGCAATTTATTTTTGGACAGTATCTCTGGTAGATCATATACATGTACGATGAACATATAGGTACGACTGATGGAGAGCATTACGGTCAACAAGTGCAGTTAGTTTTACATTTTAGGTGAAAAATGGAGCCACCACCAAAACCGATTCAAAGCAGGACTGGCATGCAAAACGAAATGTATCATCAATTTAAATTAGCGTCGCGAAATTAAATTGTTCAAAGGAATAAAATTTCACTCCTGGCGCGAAATAAAATTAGTAACAGAATTTTAATTTCTCTGCAGAGGCGAAATATAAGTCATTAGTCTTTTAATTTCGTTTCCGGCGCGAAATAAAATGCATTACTGACTTTTAATTTCGCTCCCGGTGCTAAATAAAATTCGTACCAGACTTTAAATTTCGCTCCCAGCGTGAAATAAAATCCGTTACAGACTTTTAATTTCGCTCCCGGCTACAAACAGAATTCTTAACAGACTTTTAACTTTGCTCCTGGCGTGAAATAAAATTCATTAAAGACTTTTAATTTAGCTTCCGGCTCGAAATAAAATTCTTTACAGACTTTTAATTTTGCTCCTGGCCTGAAATAAAATTCGATATAAGACTTTTCATTTCGCTCCTGGCACGAAATGAAAACCGCTACAGTCTCTTAATTTTGCTCCCGGCGCGAAATAACATTTTTAACGACTGTTATTTTTGCTCCTGGTATGACAAAAATTGCTGGCCCCATGGTGTTGGGGATAGCGTGCCTGCTTCTCACCTGGAGACCCCGGGTTCGATTCCCGGCTCCGTTAGTGATTTTAGAAACGGACGTGTGGGTTGGAACGGGGTGCACTCAGCCTCGAGAGTAGCTGTCTGAAAGTCACGAAAACCAAGATTAACGGCCGAGGGAACCCGATGCGCTGACCAATATCTGCAGATGCCTGGGCAGCGGTCGCTTGGTAGGCCTAGGCCTTTCATGGGATGTAGTGCCACGGTTTATTTTAATGACACAAAATTAACAAACAGCATTTAGTTTCGCCCCCGGCGTGAATTTAAAATGCATGGAACATATCATTTCATGTCTGAAATTAAATCTGGTCTGGCATGCGAAACAAAATGGTTGTGGACGCGTTAACATTTTAATTTCGCCATGAGCGTGATATTCGGGTGCGAAATGATATTGATTGTAAGCGCGAAAATTAAAATGGAAGCAAAATGTAATTCTAAGCACAATAACATAGTGAAAGGCGACGCAAAACTAATTGAAGTGCGAAACGAAATACTGTACGTGGCACAGGGGTTTGCTTTCGTGCCATGGTCAGTATAAATGCGCTGAGGGTAAGAAGGAAGTAGTAAGGAATGCCAAGCCCCCCCCCCCCCGAACTTTCCGGAAGTGTAAGAATAAAGAATGTAGAAATGAGAGGAATGACTCCTCAGCCCTGTTGTTCGAGTAACCCGCCTCCGAAACAGAACTCCATATACGCCGCGGTACTACCACAGACGATTTTCTGTTATTTGTAACTCTTCAGTCAGTCAACATTAATTTACCCGATAACTGGGTGGGGTACAACGTATATAAGATGTAAGTAACACTCCTGAAAAAAATACATGTATTAGATTTAAGATCACTAAAATTGCTGCATTATAATCGTGACCATAAACTAATACATATAATGTTATTTACATATTACTGTACATACATTGTACCCCTCCCAGTTATTGGGCAAATTAGTGTTGACTGACTGAAGAGTTAAACTGACAATTTGTATTGTAATTGGAGTTCTTCACTTATCTTGAATGTCTGTCCACACAGCACATTCGTCTTCTTGTTCGCTATAGAACAAGTAAAGGTACTTGTTGCCCTATTGCGTTATGAACGTCAGGGAGGGCCAGCCACGAGTCCGAGGTGCAGCCAAGGACGATGATGTTGCCATAGCACTGACTTTCTCCTCTACTGGAGTGATGACCATTGAATGACTCACGTTGCTGTTGCAGCCCTGCAGATTGTGCAGGCGGTGAACGGTAATAAGACTGCTACTGCTGCCAACGTCAGGACTTTGAAAATCGCTCCGAACATAATTTCACTCTAGAAACGAATACATTTTAATTTCAACAACGAAATGAAATGTTCCATTCATTTTAAATTCACATCGGAGGGCGAAACTAAATACCGTTTGGGAATTTTATTTCACTCCGGGTGCGAAATTAACGGTCTGTAACGAATTTTATTTCGCGCAGGGAGCGAAATTAAAAGTCTGTAACCGAGTTTTATTTCGCGCCGGAAGCGAAATTAAAAGTCTGTAACGAATTTTATTTCGCACCGGAAGCGAAATTAAAAGTCTGTATTGAATTTTATTTTGCGCCGCGAGCAAAATTAAAAGTCTGTAATGAATTGGATTTCGTGCCGGGAGTGAAATTAAAAGACTGCAACGAATTTTATTTCGCACCGGAAGCGAAATTAAAAGTCTGTATCGAATTTTATTTTGCGCCACGAGTGAAATTAAAAGTCTGTAATGAATTGTATTTCGCGCCGGGATCGAAATTAAAAGATTGTAACGATTTTTTTTCGCGCCGTGAGTGAAATTTTATTCAATTGTACAATGTAATTTCGCGTTGCTATTAAGTTTCGTGTTGATTTCGCTACGTCATTTCGCTTCGAATTAAGTTTCGCTTCGATTTAATTTCCCGCCGACAATCATTGTCATTTCGCTCCCGAGTATCGCGCTCACGGCGAAATTCAAATATATTCGCCCCTACAGCCATACATTTCGTTTCGCATGCCAGCCCTGATTCAAGGGCATACCACTAAATCCCAGGGGGAATTGCAACTACTATCGACCAAAATATTATGTGTACTCGAGTTTGAAGGTTGTTTGTGAAGTAACCAATAGACCTACATAAAATCCAATAACATCAACATTTTCGTCGTTCTGTTTTACGTTAGTTCATGTTGGTTTGGTTTTTTTTTTTATATTTTAATATTAACTTTCTTATCGCAGTTGGAACACAAAAAGTGCCCGTTTTTAAGCGTGTTTCAACCATGCGTCACATTTAAGAATTATTATCTCACAAACCCGTCAACAGATCGAATCCAAATTTTAACACAATATACATTGGAATGTTGTATAACTGGTTCTTTAATTTTAAAATTTTGTATGGCCAAGAAACAAAGTTGTTATCATTTTGGTAAGGTAACTTTTTCTCGGCTCGGGTTGGTTTGAAAATGTAGTTCTTGATCGCGTTGTAATCCTTATACATCAAAAAGGTATGCTGTATGATTGTAAAATACGTAAATTAATTCACTTATTTTATATCGGTTTGTATTTGTATGGGGAATTAAGACATGGTTCACCAGTTGGCCGCTCCAGTAAAAGCTGTACAGCGTTGCCAAGATAGGCTCCCTCACGCGTCATGGCGCGCTTCGCTCGGAAGTGATGGGCTCCATATCAGCAACGCTGTACAGAATTTCCCGGAGCGTCTAGCTGGTGAACCATGTCTTAATTCCCCGTACAAATACAAACCGATATAAAATAAGTGGATTAATTTACCTATTTCACAGTCATACAACATAACTTTTTGATGTATAAGGATTACAACGCAACCAAGAACTACATTTTACAACCACCCCGAGCCGAGAAATAGTTACCTTACAAAAATGATAACAAAATTCGTTCTTGAACACGCAAAATGTTGAAATTAATAAACCTGTTGTACAACATTCCAATGTATATTGTGCTAAAATTTGGATTCGATCTGATGACGGGTTTGTGAGATAATAATTATTAAATGTGACGCATGGTTGAAACACGCTTAAAAACGGTCACCTTTTGTGTTTCAACTGCGATAAAAAAAAATATATATAAAAAGTTCCAAACCTACATGAACTAACGTAAAATAGAACGACGAAAATGATTATGTTTGTGGATTTTATATAGGTCTATTGGTTACTTCACAAACAACCTTCAAACTCGAGTGCACATAATATTTTGGTCGACAGAAAGTACTGTACCAAGAAAAGGAAGCCAGACCCTAAGAAAAACCTCTACACATACATAAGATTTTTTCCCTAGTTTATATTTGAAATTATATATTTCTTTACGCTTGCATTAGAGAATGTGTAAAGTACTGAGCAGTTTTATTTCACTTTAAATTTATTTGTACAAGTTGGATGACTAAACGTCACCCCACAATCTGCAAGCTACATGGCTGAACAGCGGTTGCTTGGTAGAACTAGGCCCTTCAACGGCTGTCGCACCATGGGTTTAGTCTTTTTTTGAACTTCTAATATATAAGTGTAAGAGTACAAGACCACGAACTATTCAGTGACAACTTTTTTCAGAGAAGAGAGTTCGAATTCAAACGGAAACAATGCCTTGTGTGGAAAAGTAAGACGTAGCCATTGTGAAAATGGAAAATTGGTCTCCATAGATACTGACGACAGTCAAGCGCAAGTTCTCTAGGTGAAAGCGTCCTGCATAAATATCCACTTCCTTTGTACGCTCACAGAAAACGAAGAAAAGTCCCAGCAGAGCTTGTGTATTGAACGAAATAAAAGGTAAGGAACATGAACAATGTATCTTACAGCAGATGTTTATTGCCATTCAGAAATTCCTTCTTATTTTATGATTTTTTCCTAGGAAACTGTCATCAGTCCAACATCTCTCATTGACTAGTTCACCTGTCAATCAACCTACCATTGTGGTTGCACCTGAAGTTCAGTTGTATCTTGTGTTTCGCAGGGTTTTCCACACTCCCTCCAGGTAAATGCCGAGATAGTACCTTACTTGAAGACTCAGGGCACCTGCCCCATCCCTGGCTCTAATACAGTAACACACATAGTCAACTACATGGGACTGATGACCAAGATGCCCCAAGCCCCTACAATGTATTATTATCAACAAGAACAAGAACAAGAATGTTTGAGGAAGTAAGAAAGTATCTGTATAAACACATTGTGTCAACCTTACATAAGCATGACATTACTATAATTTTATTGCTCAGATATTGTTCCACACCTAGGCACTTGTACATGTAACTCGCCGAACTACAATATTCGTCAACTCGGCGTGTTCATCATTTTCCTTGCGCTAGAGATCTTGTGTAGCCGCGCCGCTACTCCTACCACCCTTTTCAAAACAATTCCCAAACTAATGTCGACGATTCCATTCACCCGATTTTATTTATGAAAAATGCATTGGAATCAGGAAATAAATCTCCGTTTTCGTATTACCAGTTTTTTTTTTTCATATTTTAAGCAGAAATATAAAAAACTGCTAGTAACGTCTTTGTTTTTTTACATTTTGGAAAATGCATTGAATTGATATCAATTCTATTGCACTCTAGTATACATAGTGGTTTTGACATCGCAAATACGAGCTTTCATTCAAGAGAAAAATTAAAACAGAAATTGTCTCACTTTGGTGCTACTACGCGGTGTCAGAATTACAAACTAAAAATCGTGACATTTAGTCTTAGTAGTAACTGGCTGCTGCACAGACTGCTGTGTTGCCTGCTGGCGTGTCTCTTCCCCGTGCTGTCCGATCGTGACGTCACAGTTCCCTCTTCATTGCTATGTAAAGTAGTCAGGGATGTTTCAGCTACGTTATCTGATGGTTGAGTTACTTCCGCAATGCTATATGTGTTTGTAGAATGGGGCCTGTTATGAAAGGCCTCTGATATGGCTGGATATTCAGGGGAAGGTACTGCAGTTTCCATGTCGGTAGTGTTGCTTAGCTTACTACTCCCATCTGACTCGCCCAGCACCGTGCTGTAGGTTTGTTGTCTGACATGAAGTACCGCGCGATTCCTTCTGTTCGGACAGTCTATTTGTAAGTGGGAGGTTTCTTTACAATAAAAGCAATACTTAGCTTGTCCTTCATATGTTAACAAAACTTTATAATCATTGACCGTCAAATATGATGGAATGGGGTATTTAAGTTCAATTGTTACAATACGTATGCCATTACTTACAGCAGAAAATTCGTATACTTCATTCCAGCACTCGTTCGGTATGTCCTTGAGAACTCCATGCGTAGAAAGCACGCGGGAGAGCCTTTCATTGTTGACTTCGGGAGGAGATTACACAGACACGCACACGTTTTGTTAAAGAGTCTGAAGCAGTGATAGTTATTTTTGTGGTGTTACCGCTAGCTAGCCGGAAGGATTTCACACCTTCATGTCGAGATAATATATTTTCATAAAGTAAGGTGTACACTAATTTAATGTACACTGAATTTTCCCCGTTGCCTAGTTGATTCGCTAGTACTTGATCTCTATTAAGCTTCAGGTCGTTCGCTATCCACCTAGGCCTATGTATTTCAAGTGGTGTCGGTCTGTTGTTCCTTTCTTCAAAAGCGCATTTAAGAGTGATTTTCCGGACATTCGCCACTTTCGCAAGTTCAACAAGCAGTTCCGTGACAAACTAAGGAGCCTATTTTCCTTAAACTTAAAGATTCATGCCAATGTTTAATCTATATGGAACTATCTAAGTTAATGACGAAATTAAGTTGGTAATATCAAAATTTCTAATTAATTCGAAATATACCTGCACTACGGTTGGAAGCCCTGGTGACTTAATATATTCTTAGTTCCATCTCTTAAGGTACAGAATACAAAATTTGATTGAAGTTCAATGTATAACGTGGACGTTACATGCAGTTAGATATTGGATCCATCAGCGCCCGTAAAATCATGTTGGCAGCAATGTCATGCATGTCTTGGTCAGAAATAATCTGGCATATTATGATCTATTTTTGTGCCAATTTTGGACGAAATCCGTTTGTATGTATAGAAGTTACATGCATTTTAGAATTGAACCTATCATCAGGCTTAGAATCATGTTAGCGGCATTGGCATAATATTAGTTACTCCAAATTAATCTAGAATGTCAGGTACTATACGTGTGAAAATTTTAGAGTTGTTGGCTTGCATGCATTCTGATATATTAATATAAGGGTAAAAAAGTAGAGACAGCAATTATCAACAGTTGTCATCAGCTGGTTGCTCTTAAGAATACGCATAGTGATATCTGGTTATGTACACATAGTAGACTACATACGAAATTTGGTTGAAATCCAATTGATAGTGTAGAAGTTCTATTAGTTAAAAATTTGACCTATCAGCATGCTTAGAATCATTTTGCCAACACTGTCATGTATGGCCTCCTGGAAATTAAACTGAAATATTATTATCTATATAATTATGTGCCAATTTTGAAATAGCTCCCATGCATACCTTCCAAGATATCCAACATGGAGCTCAAATTTCAATTGCGGTTTTTCAGCAGTTGGTAGCACTGACTTCATTTTCATTGCCTTGAGATATTCATACCAAATTTGGTTTTGATTGCTTCAGCCGTTTAGGAGTTGATAAGCGGGGGGACATGCACAGACAGACAGACAGACAGACATTTGCCCAGATCGATCTCATAAGTCTACTTTTTCCTCATTTTTGCAAAATGTGAAAAGTAGGCTAAAAATACAATACCCTATCACGGTAAGCACTTCCGAGTATTTATTAACCTCGCGGCTAAACTCAGAACCTAACACGACGTAGGTCGCAAAGTGACACTTCCACTCTTTCTACTCTATGGAGTTCTCCAACGCAAAATGTATCAAAATGGTGCCATTCTCAATCGATGATGCAGTTTGTAATATATAAACGATATGCGAATAACGTTATTAGTCCGAATAACGGTATTGAGGGAATATTTTTCGATAGATATATTCAAATAACGTTATTTCTAGTGAGCACTACCATTTCGTTCCTGCGATAACCGATATCCGAATAACGTTATTAGTCCGAATAACGGTATTGGGGGAATAATGTTCGAGAGATGTATTCAAATAACGTTATTTATAGTGAGCACTACCATTTCGTTCCCGCGATAACCGATATCCAAATAACGTTATTAGTCCGAATAACGGTATTGGGGGATTTTTTTGGAGAGATCTATTCAAATAACGTTATTTCTAGTGAGCACTACCATTTCGTTCCTGAGATAACCAATATCCGAATAACGTTATTAATCCTAATAACGGTATTGGGGGAATATTTTTCGAGATATGTATTCCGATAACGTTATTTCAGGCGGGCACTACCATTTCGTTCCTTGGTTAACTGATATTCGAATAACGTTATCAGTCCAAATAACGATATTAGGAGATTTTTTTCGAGATATGTATTCCTATAACGTTATTTCAGGTGGGCACTAGTATTTCGTTTCTACGATAACCAATATCAGAATAACGTTATATGGCCCAATAACGTTACCATGCGATACAAATGACTTCCGGATATGAAACGTAACGACCACAATGTGACCAAGACCCATTTTGTTACATAATCTACCCAAACAACCATTTTCGTTATGTTAAGTTATGAAGCCTTGAAGATAAGCAACGTCATCCGGAAGAGATGGTTACCATTTGTTGGGCATGTGAAACGAATGAGCCCAGCGAGACTGACCAACCGCAACATAACTTACTTTCAGGAGAGGAAAACAAAATGGGCCTGGTTCATTGAACTGGATAAAGATCTGAAAGAAGTGGGGATTACACCAACAGACATTCAGGAGTGCGTCCCACTCAAAGGGAAACTTCAAGCTTGTAAAGGTTTCCAAGAAAAACCGAAGCTGAAAACGGGAAAGATTTGGACCCAGGAACGGAAGGAAGTCCACCGAGAACGAATGCGGGCGTACAGGGCAAACATCAAAGCCAGTAGGAGACGGTTGGAATGACGCGGTCCATAGATGGCCTATACGAAATGAATGAATGAATGAATGAATAATATGGGGATAGGAATATAAAAGACCTGCCGTACCACACCCGCAGGTGTAAATCGCGTGAAAAAATTCTAGAGTACCCCTTGATCCCCTTAAGCGCGTTAAACGTATTGATGAATTTTACGGCTTTGGTTCCGTGATAACCTTCTAGCCGTTTGCAAACTTTCACACTAATGTAATTAATGGAATTGCATTGCGTCTTACAGCAATAGATGGGACCACTGAGAATCCGTTGGCATGGTTACTGGCTTGCATTCGTTCATTAGTTTATTAAATTAAATTAGTTTTCTGGGAATATCTAAAAAACGGTTGGTCTTCGGTCCTTAAAATGTGGTTTTCGGGGACCCGAGTTTTGTCTCTCACATTGAGGGGCTGAAAATGAGTTTTGTCTCGTCCTTCTACGCCTATTTCAGCATGTATTTTAAGGGGGTAGGCCCCCTTTTATGAGAGGTACGGAGAAGAGTTACATCAATGTTTGGTGTCGTGCCTCTGATGGATATCTGTACCAAATTTTACGTTGATACACCCAGTCGTTCTCGAGTTATAAGGGAACAAATTTGTCCACAGACAAACAAACAAACAGACAGACAAACAAAAAAATTATTTTCGCGCGCATCCATCATAAAACAGTCTGAAACGTGTAAACATCTCAAATTTCCGTAAAAATTCAGAGATAAACACACAAATTTTCATTTTTATATAGAGAGAGATATACTGCACCGCTCGGTGTTGACCGTGTTTTATTGCACAGTTCTGGTTTTACTCGCCAACCGTTGGAGATATACGAAAAGTGATAAGGACCTTTCGGATAGAACATTAAATGTTAAAGCTCATGTATACCATCAAAAGTTTGCTACTTCTTAGCGTTCTCTTTTTATTTGAAAAGGAAATATGAAATTTTGAAACCAAAGGGTGCAGTGACGTCACAAATGTCGGTTTTACTCGCTAACCGTTGGAGATACACGAAAAGTGATAAGGACCTTTCGGATAGGAAATTAAATTTCAAAGCTCATATGTGCCATCGAAAGTTTGCTATTTCTTACCGTTCTCTTTTTATTTGATATGGAAATATGAAATGTTGAAACCAAAGGGTCTAATGACGTCACTAAAATAGTCGCCATTTTTTAATAGTGCAAAATTTCGAAATTAAAAGTATCCTATATGTAAACCTGGTAAATCAGCTACATCCATGCAAAATTTCATTTAAATCGGACCAGTGGTTCTTGAGTTATTGAGTAACAGACAGACAGACTGACAGAAAGACAGACACACACCATCTCATTAGCCTACTTTCGATTTTTGCAAAAAATGAAAGTAGACTTATGAGATCAACACAGGGCGAAAAAAGTGTGTATGTGTGTGTGTATGTGTGTTTGTGTGTGTGTATGTGTGTGTGTGAGTCTGTGTGGGTGTGTGTGTCTGTGTGTGTGTGAGTGTGTGTACTCTGAATGTCTGTCCCCCCCCCCTATCAATTCGAACACGGTGAATGCGAATTGAACGAAATTTGGTACAAAGGTAGCACTAGCAAAGGGCACCTCAGTGTCATGTTTTATATCGCCGCCATCTTGACAGAAACGTAATGGCGGCCACACAAATGTTCAAAGCTTAAGTTAAATTACGACTAACATAACCATCCGATCTCTACCAAACTTTGCAACAACATTCCTTTATGGAGGGAGCATCCTTTGACCAATCTAATAGGTTATTAGCCTAATAGTTTGCGGGTGGCGGCCATCTTTATGTCAAAATTGATTCCCCCTATTAATTCGAACACGGTGGAACCGAATGAACAAAATTTGGTACAGAGGTAGCACTAGCAAAGGGCACCTCAGTGTCATGTTTTATATCGCCGCCATCTTGACAGAAACGTAATGGCGGCCACACAAATGTTCAAAGCTTAAGTTAAATTACGACTAACATAACCATCCGATCTCTACCAAACTTTGCAACAACATTCCTTTATGGAGGGAGCATCCTTTGACCAATCTAATAGGTTATTAGCCTAATAGTTTGCGGGTGGCGGCCATCTTTATGTCAAAATTGATTCCCCCTATTAATTCGAACACGGTGGAACCGAATGTAACGAAATTTGGTACAGAGGTAGCACTAGCAAAGGGCACCTCAGTGTCATGTTTTATATCGCCGCCATCTTGACTGAAACGTAATGGTGGCCACACGAATGTTCAAAGCTTAAATCAAATTACGATTAACCTAATCATCCGATCTCTACCAAATTTTGCAACTACATACCATTATGGAGGGAGCATCCTATGACCAATCTAATAGGTCATTCGCCTAATAGTTAGCGGATGGCGGCCATCTTTGTGTCAAAATCGATTCCCCCTAGTAATTCAAACACGGTGAAACCGAATGGAACGAAATTTGGTACAGAGATAGCACTAGCAAAGGGCATCTCAGTGTCATGATTTATATCGCCGCCATATTGACAGAAACGTAATGGCGGCCACACAAATGTTTAAAGCTTAAATCAAATTACGACTAACATAACCATCCGATCTCTACCAAACTTTGCAACAACATACCTTTATGGAGGGAGCATCCTTTGACCAATCTAATAGGCCATTAGCCTAATAGTTTGCGGATGGCGGCCATCTTTATGTCAAAATTGATTACCCCTATTAATTCGAACACGGTGGAACCGAATGAATGAAATTTGGTACAGAGGTATCACTAGCAAAGGGCACCTCAGTGTCATGTTTTATATCGCCGGCATCTTGATGGAAACGTAATGGCGGCCACACCAATGGTCAAAGCTTAAATCAAAATACGATTAGCCTAATCATCCGATCTCTAGCAAATTTAGCAACAACATACCTTTATGGAGGGAGCATCCTTTGACCAAACTAATAGGTCATCAGCCTAATATTTTGCGGATGGCGGCCATCTTTGTGTGAAAATCGATTCCCCTTATCAATTCGAACACGGTGAAACCGAATGGAACGAAATTTGGTACAGAGGTAGCACTAGCAAAGGGCACCTCAGTGTCATGTTTTATATCGCCGCTATCTTGACGGAAACGTAATCGCGGCCACCAAAATGTTAAAAGCTAAAATGTAATTACGACCAACCTAATAATCTAGTCTCTACCAAATTTTGCAACACCATATCTTTATGTGGGATACATATTCAGACCAAACTGCAAGAACATCAGCCCAATAGTTTGCAGATGGTGGCCAAGTATTTGTGCAAATCGATTCCCCCTATCAATTCAAACACGGTGAAACCGAATTGAATGAAATTTGGTACAGAGTTAGCACTAGCAAAGGGCACCTCATATTCATGTTTAATATCCCTATAGCACGTTGTATTTCAACAAGCTACTAAAACCAACATTCAATCATACTCCTTGAATAGGACAAAGAGTTATAACAATACCCATGCATTTAGGAGAAAGTAGGCTATATGTTCTTTACTGAACATCTTGTTTTTATATATTAGTATGATTGGAGCCTGCGATCTCATACTTGCTGCAACACCCCATCTCAATCGTGGTAAGTGATTTAGCGTGCATGGCTACCCCACGAGGACACATTATATTATGTTATGCATTAACTAAAAACCTTATCCCAAATGTTGTTCCCCAGAGTCAAGTGGTGGCGACGCTCAGTAATCGTCTCCCTGTCCGACTCATTAAGGGGGTACAATCGGTGTGGTCGCTCCATGCTCAGCCATGCACAAGGTGAACAGGTGCATTAGCCCTACACCAGTAATGTATGTGTCACCCGGGCACGCCCGATTGCTCGCTGGGAGAAGCGCAAGGTCCCCGCTGTAATACAAAATGTTTGCGGTCACCGAGTGAAAATTACCTACCGCAGGTGGACTTACTCACTGCGTGCTCGCAAGGGACCGGATACTCCCGTTAAGCTCCTTTGTTGGTGGCCAATGGTTGGTTAATTATATTTATATAATAGCAGACCCGTGCGAGAAATCTCGCATGTTCATATACTACACTTTCCCCAATAGGTTTATAATGGGAGACTTAAGGAGAAGAGTTATGTTTTTATTTCAACCAAATGATTATAGAACTCGATTTACATTTGAGTTAGAATTCCAAGTTCTACGTTCCCTAACTCAAGAAAGCAATCACTGAAAATTGGATCATCATAACACTCCCCGGTTATTCGATATTTATCAAATTATACGATTTGAGTACTCATTCCTTTGATTTACTGTTTCTCAAATCCATGCAAAATGATAAAAGAAAGACCTCAGGATATTAACATGACTTAAAACAGGCGTCACAGCGGCCAAAATTTGAAGTGGACAGCAATTATGGAGCGTATTTTCCTACAGCAACAGTATCTGCAAATGGCACACTTCATATATTTTTTAAAGTCAGTTTTTTTAAGAAATTATAGATATTTATGACATTAGAGTGCAATTCGTCACTGCTAATATCTATTCTCTTTCATATGAATGCTCATTTTTTCACGATCGGTCGCTTGTGAGCGCCGCAGAAGGTATCTATAGTACTGAAATAATATATATGATGATTTAATCCACGATTCAGTATAATTATGGGTAAACTGTTACTGCTATTCTTCTTCTTTCGGGTGGGTCTACTGGGGACCATGCTTGTTCAACAGTTGGGTTCTGACTTTTACCCAGTACTGACGCACCATTTCCCGGTGTGTTGCTTTTTCTTCCCTCGATCAGCGGGTGCCTTTCTTCAGATGTTTGTCCTGAAATCCACGGACTTCTTTATTCATTCATTCATTCATTCATTCATTCATTCATTTATTTGCAATGGGGGCTGTGTCCCCCGGTGGGAAATTGGATATACATAACAAATAAATAATTATACATAACAATTCAATACCGTAACAATTATGCAACAATTAAACTGGAGTATTTACACAAATAGTCAGTCTTTTCTTAAACACACCTATATGTTTGGGAAAAGGCTCTTAGACTGCGGCAGGTAGAGAGTTCCAATTATCAATGGCACGGTTTACAAAAGAATATTTACCATAATTTGTTCGCTGTGGTCGGCCCTTAACTTTGAAAGGATGATCGTTCCTACCCATGTAAGTGGGCTTTCCCAATCGTTTGCTAAGCTCACCCCATGCTGGTTGATTTGTATACGTGTTGTACATAGCGCAGAGTCTAGATTTCATCCTCCTAGCCTCCAGTGATTCCCACCCAAGTTTCTTTAACATACGGCTCACACTGCTCCTGGGATTAAAGTCACTGAGCACAAATCTAGCGGCCTTTCTTTGTACCATTTCCAACTCATTGATGAGCCCTACTTGATATGGATCCCAAACCGCCGAGGCATATTCCAGAATAGGTCTTACAAGTGACAAATAGCCTAATTCTTTAGCAGAGGTACTACTTCCTTTTAATACCCTCATTACAAAGTGCAGGGATTTGTAAGCTTTTGAAACTACACATCCTACATGACTACTCCATTTCATATCATTCCTTACGTGAACGCCCAAATATTTGCAAGAATCTTCTTCTACAAGTATTTCCGAGCCAATGTTATATTGAAAATCCTGCCTTCGCACTTTCCCTATTTTTAAGAGACTACATTTTCTTGTGTTTATTTTCATTTTATTTACAATCGCCCACTTATAGACCAGGTTCAGGTCCTCTTGAAGCACTGCATTGTCTTGTGAGTCATGTATCTTTCGATATATTACACAATCATCCGCAAACAGTCGACAATCTGTCTCATAGTTTGTCTGTCTTGTAGGTCTGTTAAACCCAGTTTTTTTATTTCTTTCTCAGCTTCAGTCAGCCAAGTGGTACGACCTTCATGTTTCGCCAGAAGGTGAACAGTGGGTTAGTCAGTCAGTTCGGATGCAATCTTGCCACATGACCATAAAAACCTACCCTATTCCTGAGTGGTGGAAGACCTAGCTGTTTCGCCCCTTAAAACCTCAAATACTAACTTCTTTTCCTGGCACAGTCAGAAAGCTTCTCTCTTGGTCCACAGAGCCCTGAGTTGTGTTGTCTCCAATATTCCCGAGCTTCTTGTACTGGTCCTAAGATCTTTCTGAGAATTCTTCTCTCTCTGACCTCCAATTTATCATCAAGCCTCTTTCATTCATTGATAAACCTTCCATAGCATTTTTATGGCATTTATTGTTAATATTATTATTACTATTATTATTATGTCTGACTGCGTGGCTCAGGAGTAACGTTCCTGCTTGCTGATCCCTGGCGCAGTCAGCTGGCATTTGATGGTGCGCAAATGCGAGGGAGCCGGAGTAGATTTACTGGAACGTTAAACATCCCCTTTGGGGCACAATTCCGGCACCCCGGCGTCTCTAAAAGCCGCAGTAGTTAAAAGGGACGTAAGCAAATAACATTATTATGCAGATTCATAATTCTTCATTTTACAATGACTGACAGGGCCGGCGCGAGGCCGCGAGTCATTCGAAATCATATTTTGCGGCGCTATAAAACTGAAACATAAACTTTGGTGCCCCTGAATATGTAAAAATATTAAGCATTAAATCTCGACATTTTATTGAAATATTCAATCTTAAGGTCATTTGGAATATTGGAATGGGAACATTGGCAATTGAAAATCAAATTTTAAACACTATTGATGCTGATTCAATTTTGAAAGACTTTGACAAGCTTAAGGCGAGAAAAGTATGTTTTTAAAACTTTGTTCATAAAAAGTCTTTTATCAAACAGCATTTGTTATTATATTAGTCAATTGTTAATTTAATGTAAATACAAAATACATTTATTTTAATTTGTAAAAATAATAAAAGTATTACATCCCATTAATTGCAAGACGAATAAGTCAACAGAGGGGAGCCAAACCCTGATCTCGCATGTGCTAAAAGGAACCTTGAACCGCCCCTGATGACTATAAGGACTAATATCAAGTACTTTCACAGTTCAATCTTCATTAGGAGTAGTCGCACTGTATGGTAAGTGTTCATGATCACCGACCATTGGATTTGTGAGCCGTTAATATTAATATTATTATTCATATCGTTATGGCAATTAGTGGGGCACGTTGGAACTTATTAGATAATGATGTTACCGCTTTGAGGACAGCAGGCGAGAATCTTCTATTGTCTCGGGGTACGTATTGAGATTCATAACACAAAGGTTCTGTGATAGACTACTCAGAGGGAATAGGCCTACAAATAATAATACAGGGCGCCAGGAAATGATGTCCGCAGTGGCTATGTGCGAGAGGTTGCGTCACCAGTTTAGTTGCCATCACGGTGTCGTTGATAGTGTGAAGGCCACATGTGTGGGCTGTCGAAATCGTCAGTGTTTATAGTGCAACAGTATGTTATGAATGGCTGTGGTGAGTATAAAGTTTACTGTTTGTTTTCATACAAGCGACAGCCGTGCTGCCAACGTAACTGGTGACGTAATCTCTCGCAGCAGCATGTGGACACTGCGGATAACATTTCCTGGTGCCCTGTAATAATAATGATAATGTCGCTTCCATGGTGTAGTGGTCAACATGCTTAACTGCCGCCCCGGTTTGATTCCGGGTTCTGCCACGAAATTTTAAAAGTGGTATGAGGACTGGAACGGGGTCTACTCAACCTCGGTTGGTCCAAATGAGTAGAGAGGGTTCGATTCCTACCTCAGCCATCCTCGAAGTGGTTTTCCGTGGTTTCCCACTTCGTCTAACCTAAGGCCACGGCCGCCTCCTTCCCTCTTCCCTGCCTATCCCTCCCAATCTTCCCATAAGTCCCCTGTTCGCTTTGCAGATGAGGCTCGTCCCACCTCCCCAGTTGTATCCCCGACCTGATGTTTCAAATTCCATGACACTGGTAATAATAATAATATCGTATGGCCTCGGGTGCCTGGTGCAAGCTTTGCTATTTGACACCCAGAGGGTAGCTTGCATGAATTTTGAAAGTCAAGGAGGTTAGATGTTAGATATCTAATCTCCTTGAACACAATAGCGCTTTCTAGTAGAGAAATGAGGAACTTTGTGCTGGCGGAAACTCCCGAGATTAATTTTGCCATTATGAATTCGGCCTACTGAATTCAAATGGGTTCTTTGACATGCCAACATCGTATGACATGCGTATCGTATTTTTGCCGTCTTTCAAAAATCACTTACCACGGTCAGGAGCGAACCTGCAATCTTGGGGTTAGTACACCGACACGCTATCCACTCACCCACCGTGGCAAGCTGGCCTTGAGGTGGTAATGGTGGGATCCCTCGCTGAGTCCGAGCCAACCCTGGAGGGTAAACAGACTAAACAGTATAGCCCGTAAAATATTAAACCTTTTAAAAGTTAGGGGGTACTATTTTAGATAAATACGTGTAAAGGGGTACGGGAGGAGAAAAAGGTTGGGAACCGCTGGTATCGAGGTAATATGGAGGAAAATATCATCCCAGGAAATATATAGTCAAAGTGAAAAAATTTCTCACACTTTTCGGAAAAGGCGACTGAAATTTTACGGGCACATTATTAGAATGGACAATAAAAGACTATCTAAAAGAATTCTCAACCTAGTCCTTTCATTAAAAACAAGAAATTGAAACAGATCTCCGGGAAATCAACATCTCAGAAGACTTTCTACAGGACATATGTAATTTCAGAACCAAAATTAACAATCACTAATTTGGAGACAAACGCAACATCAGAGCCACTATAACTTGGACAGATGAACGAAGGAAGAAGCTTACCGAGAGGATGAAGAGATTTTGGGAGGAATAGAAGGCCAACACATCAGCTAATCAGGTTCAAATGAGTAGGGCATAACAATGTAAAAAATATTAATAACAATAATAATAACAATAATGGTAATAAACGAAGCAAAAGTAATAACTACGGTATTGGTCTACTAATAAAAAACAAAATTCAACTGCACTGTTTGGCCGTTGCAAATAATCTACCTGTTCTTTCTAACAATAGATAAGACGCAGTTCATGCCATTGAAACACATTACAAAATTCCAAATATGAAAAAAAAAGAACATCAACACATTCAAGAATCCGCTGGTTATCTAGATAGAAAACCTCTAAGGATTAAAGGCTGGCTGCGTGGCTCAGCAGTAACTTTCATTGATATGAATATAAACTATGTTTATGACAATGGAATTATAGCTAAGTAAACAATGTACACACACAGCTGACAATTCTCCAAAATTCTTTGTTCGTATCATTTCAAGATCTTCTGTATTTCCTTTCCTATTATGTTCCAGAAAATCTCAAGAAAACGGCGATCAGTGCTACATACATTTTGTTCTGTCGGCCATAGCGGTATTTATCCATTTGAAACCGAGTGTACGCATGCGTGAGAGCCGTAAAGCGTATTTAAGTAATTGCGAACCTTAATAGCCTCGTGAAATTCATGGACGATAGCCATGCATTAACACTCGGATTTCAGTTAAGTAGGAATTAACTAACTAATCGTTAGTAAAGAGTTGGTTAAAACGGCCCTAAATGCCCTACGTGACTAACGGAGAACTAAACGGGCTACATTGAAAGCATTTCTGGAATCAAGAGTCTGGCATTATCTGACCTGAAACTTTAAGAAAGTTCTTGATGGACGACGCTAAGGCATATTTCATGGCGCTGGAGTATTGAAGTTCAGCCACGCCACTTTTCGCATTCACCTGTCAAAGAGCGATGATATATGGAGCCCGGCAACATGCTGAATGGGAGCACCATTGAATTAGCAAGTTCAAAAATAGCTCCTTCCTGCTACAGCGCTAAATAGCCTCTCGTCTTCTCGTATCGACGTAGAGAGGAACATTTTGCGAACACTTTGTAATTTATATTTCAAGCAGTGGCGTTTAGTGAATTCAAGATCTGGAGAGGAGTGTACGGAGGCAATTCAATAATACAGGCACAGGTCTAAATTTCCAATCAAAAGAGTCAACTGATGAGGCTGACTTGGTGCACGATTTACCGAGCACGGCTACGCCGAGGGTTTCCCGATCCCGTACAATCCTATACGTGTAAAACAAAATGAACCCAGTTCAAGCGTTCTAAACTTGAATATGTGTGAGAGTGTTGTTCAACATTTCTCACAAATCTTGTGGTTGGTGATGTAATACTCCACGGTGATGGAAGCAATAAAACATTCTAAGAAAGGTACTTAACACCACGTTCCGAAAGCTGGTGCATTACGTTCACAGATATATAACAAAGAAACCTGGTTCACAGTAGACAGCCACGCGACCAACGAAGCTATATCAGATACGAATGATTCAACAGCATTGGTTGAGAGCTACCTTGCGAATGTTCGTAAGGAAGGTTGGATTAATTTATCAGTTAACTTTGTGTTCAAGAATGTCTTTGTTTAAAGAATTGCAAATAAATCGTAATGATTGATGTTAAGAAAATGTTTAAGATAAGTTATTCATGTTTATCCCATCTCTACCTCTCTTAATGGTAACTGTTACAACGAAATTTATTTATTCCAAGGTTGGTGGTGGGCTCTGTGTATGTAGCAGAGTAAGTTAATGTATGCAGTGACAAAGGGATCTTAAGTAAGATGTGTAATCTCATTAGAGAATCCAGTTCCACGCCAATGTCATGGAGGGAATGCCAACATCTTCTGATCACATAGCTTGATGATGATGATGATGATGATGATGATGATGATAATAATAATCATAATAAATATTATGATGATTTTGAAGAGTTGCGACATCGTCATAACATTCCTTAAAGCAGAACAAGCATCTTGAGCAGAAGTGACTGAAGTCCGACAGGTGAAGAAAATAGTGAACATATAAAGGAGAAAGTTATCGTATTGTTATTCTTTCATAGTATAGTTTGTATTGATTTGAAATATGTAAATCATGATTAAACTTCATTTTTGTACTTTATGTACAGGTATACCAGCTGTATTACCAACTGTAAAATGTTCAGAAAATAAAGGATAATAATAATAATAAACTTGATATTTCCTATGAATAAAAACAGTATATGGATATCAAATCAACAGGAAACATCACCTTGCGAACGCAATATGGAAAAATCTCGCAGGTCACTCACTTCAAATATTTAGGAGAAACCATCCAACCCACAGGATTGAACACAATTTCTAATGCAGATAGAATAGTAAAATTGCAGAAGGCGTACAAGCTGACATGGAATCATTATAACAAAAGAGCAGTATCTCGTAATGCAAAACTGCGCCATTACAACGCAGTTGTTTTGCCTGAAGCCTTGTACGCGGCAGAAACCACAGTCAATAGAGGAATGACAAGAATTCATGATATTGAGAAACAAGAACGAAAAATTCTTAGGAAAATCCATGACGCTGTTTTCCATAATGGAATTTGGGTCAGAAGACCAAGAAAGGAACTTTATGAAAATACAGACACCATTATAGATAAATTTAGGAAGAGACGTCTGCAGTTCTATGGACACATATATAGGATGGATGAGAACAGACTCACTAAGAAGATTTTCAATATCGTGAATGCAAGTAAATTAAAGAACAGTTGGATAAAAGAAGTACATGAAGACATGGAATTACTTAAAATCTCTGAAGACGACATTAGGGACAGAGAACAATTTAGAAAAAAACAAGTAGTTCCGTAAAGAACTATACAGCCTATTTTCATATATACTACTCAAGTTAATTTCTTCTATCAACATACAAAATTTCAGTTTAATTGCTGTAACTGATTCGTAGATATTGAGAACCGTCTAAATATTTCAGATGGTCGCCAGGTTGTATTTTTATTTTTGTACTATTACATTAAGATTATTGTGTACGTGTGGTATTCAAACTTCAATCGCATGATTAGAACACAAGAAGTAAAAACGAGATTTTAAAATTACGCACAGCAGCCATCTTGTGATTATGCAAACAATTGAAATAAATTAGATGCCAGTGGATCAACATTTGTATAAGCATTTAACGTGCAACGTTTCACAGCACTCGGATAGTTAATTCGCGAGAATCGTCCATTTAAATATTTATACTTCGCGTCGCCGCCATCTTGGATTTGTGCTCACCAGGTTAATGAAAGTCCTATAGGTGAACATATGTTCATAGTCTCTATGAACATAAATAAAATTCAGTTTGGTTGCCGTAAAAGATTCATAGATATTGAGAACCGTCTAAATATTTCGGAAACTCGCCATTTAGGATTGTTATATGTATAGGCCATAGAATTATGTACCATTCAAGGACAATTATTGCCTAGGTTCATTATTCAAACTTTGACTTTGATCGCCTGATTACGACACAAGAAATAAAAACTTAATTTTAAAATTTCGCACAGCCGCCATATTGAGGTTATGTAAACAATTGATTTAAATTAGATGGCAGTGCATTACAATCTGCAAAATCATTTACTGTACCACATTTCACTGCGCTCAAAGAGTTAAATCACGAGAAAAGTCTATTAAAATATTTTAAATTCGCTTGGTCGCCATGTTCGTATTTTACTTTACAAGTTTATGAAATATACATAGAAAACCTTGTACCAGTACCCTTTATCACCGCACAAAATTGCAGGGTAATATCTGTAATAGTTTCGGAGATATAGAATGTCAGTGAAATATTTCGCACAGCCGCCATTTTGAGGTTATGTAAACAATTGAACTAAATTATACTCCAGTGCATTATTATGTGTATAAACACTTGCTGTACCTAGTTTCATTACGTTTGGATGGTTAAATCGTGAGAAAAGTCTATTTAAAAGTCTCAACTTCGCTTGGTCGCCATGTTCGTTTTCTACTTTACAAGTTTATGAAATATACATAGGTAAACTTGTATCAGTACCCTTTATCACCGTACTAAATTGCAGGGTGATTTCTGTAATAGTTTCGGAGATATAGAATGTCAGTGAAATATTTCGCACAGCCGCCATTTTGAAGTTATGTAAACAATTGAACTAAATTAGACTCCAGTGCATTACAATGTGTATAAACATTTGCTGTACCAAGTTTCATTACGTGTGGATAGTTAAATCGCGAGAAAAGTCTATTTAAAAGTCTCAAATTCGCTTGACCGCCATGTTGCTTTTGTGGTCACCAGGTTTTTGAAAGTCTCATAGGTGAACTTCTAGTAGTACCCTTTATCACCGTACACAATTTCAGGGCGATATCCGTAATAGTTTCGGAGATATTGAATGCTAGTGAAATATTTCGCAGAGCCGCCATTTTGCATTGGTGAGACGTAACAAAATTTGAAGGGCACGGTCGAGGTCGCCGGGAATAGTGCTATGAACGTACCGAGTTTCATTGAAATCGCTCCAGTCGTTTAGATTTTATTAGGGGGGGACACACACACGAATCACACACACACACACACACACACACGGACAAAAGGTGATCTCATAAGCCTATTTTTTCAAAATTGAAAATAGGCTAAAAACACGAAAATTGTACAAGTTTCAAGGAAGGAGACATCAGGGAAAAAATGAACGGAGGAAAGGAAGACAAAGTACAGTGAACTATTGAGGAGGTTTTGGGAAGAAAAGAAGAGAGGAAAAGGAAGTGAAGCTGTGATTGGCTCAAGTTCTCACGCTCTCCTGAAGGGGAATAATCGAAAATAATAATAATAATAATAAACACCTACAATAAGAAATCGATTTCTATTAGGACTAAACTACCGGGTGAGTTAGCCGAGGTCGTTACGGCATGACTGCTGGCAGTCGCTCACATCCGGGAGGCGAGGAGGTTCGAATCCCCCCGCCGGCAACGCCGGTATGCTTCGGAATGCCTAGGACTAAAAACTAAAAATGAAATTGAAGATATTGAAAAACAGGAACGAAACATTTTAAGAAAAATACTTGAACCACAAAAATGTGCTGACACATACTGATTACGTAGTAACAAAGAAGTATATAAAACATGCAGCAGAATCTCATTTACCATACGAAAACGAAGGGCTAAATTCTTTGGACATGTTTCAAGAATGCCTGTCGACAGACTCACAAAGAAAATTTTTAACCGCTTGAACAAGCCCAAAAAAGGCAACTCATATGAAAAATGGTTTGCTAACACCAAGAAAGATCTACAAGAAATGAACAACACTGATCAAGACATCCGCAACAGAACGACTTCCAGAAATAAGATACACACTTTTGAGGGGTTCCTAGAGCCAGAAACAGCGACCAAGAAGAAACAACATTGGACAGCAGAAAAGAAAGAAGCTGTGACCAAGAGAATGAAGGAATACTGGCGCCAAAGAAAACTGAAATCATGAAGAGTTATTTCCGTGGTCTTTAGATGGCCGAAATTCATTATGATGAATAAACAACTCGATGAAAACCTGCAGAATACGGTGGGTGAGAAAAGGCGCAAATAGCGACCACTTGCCGCTGAGCTCAGCCACATGTACGGCTTAAAGGAAGTTCTCGTCATCCTAGTTGTCGTCCCCGTGAATAGTTTAGTTACAAAGGCCTGGGAAAACGCAAAGGGGAACCTTGACTTGAAGAGAATACAAAAGGCTGCCCTCCTTGGTACTGCAAGTATAGTACGTAAGGTTTTGTCTCTTCAGTGACTTGCTTTGAACAACTTAAGACCCAGTGCTATCATCAGTGTCATTGGCTCGCAAGGAGTCCGACGTAGATGGTTTTGTATTTTTATGTAAATGTCATATGTAATAATAATAATAATAATAATAATAATGAACAAAGAACCCTATTTAAAAAGACTTTGTGGATTTGGGGAAAATTCATGAAAAACTTGTTAACTGCCGAACGTCTCAGCGGAAGAACAGCAGAGAAGATCACATAAAACCTGAAAAAAATACTGTGGTGGTCCACGCGGGGACACCAAGAGCCCGCTGATGAGCCAGCTTGGTGTCCTAGGCGAAACCCCACACAAGACACGGCACACACCTAGAAAAATTGCTGAGCTTTAATAATCTTAATATTAACCCAAGGCGCGTTTACCGATACAGTTCCGTTGTGACGGCCGCAGTAGTAGCCCCTGTAGATGTAACTTTGCCACGCCGAGAGGAAGTGTTTGTTCCCGGTAGTTCAGCTGGAATAGCAAAAGGTGGATATTTGAAGGTCCCTTGCCCGAGTACAAGTCACGTCAGCCCCCACCCAGAATCAAATAATAACAAGTAGTTCCGTGAAGAACTATACAGCCTATTTTCATATATCCTACTCATGTTAATTGCCCTATCAACATACAAAATTTCAGTTTGATGGTTGTGATAGATTCGTAGATATTGAGAACCATCTAAATATTTCAGATGGATGCCAGGTTGGATTTTAAGGATGTACTATTACATGAAGAGTATTGTGTACGTATGGTATTCAGACTTCAATCGCATAATTAGGACACAAGAAGTAAAAACGAGATTTTAAAATTTCGCACAGATGCCATCTTGTGGTTATGAAAACAATTGAAAAAAATGCCAGTGGATTAACATTTGTATTAGCATTTGACGTGCAAAGTTTCACTGCACTCCGATGCTTAAATCGCGAGAAACGTCCATTTATATATTTATATTTCGCGTGCCGCCATGTTGGATTTGTGCTCACCAGGTTACTGAAAGCCCAGGTGAGCTCATGTCCATAGCCTCTATGAACATTAAAAAATTCAGTTTGATTGCTGAAAACGATTCGTAGATGTTGAGAACCGTCTAAATATTTCGGATTCTCGCCATTTTGGATTGTTATATGTATAGGCCATAGCCTAGAGTTATGTACCATTAAAGGAAAATTAGTTCGTAGCTTCATTATTCAAACTTTCACTTCGATCACATGATTACGACACAAGAAATAAAAACTTAAATTTAAAATTTCGCACAGCCGCCATCTTGAGGTTATGTAAACAATTGAACTAGGGGGAAGTCCTGTAGCACCGGACGGCATGTAGTACCGGACACACTGTAGTTCACGGAAATCTCGCTAGATGTCAGCATCATGTTGAGTGCATTTCAAAGGTTTCTTCCAGTGTACGTCAGCGCAAGCAGTGTGAGTTTGTCACTCAAGCAGTAACCACGCTACGTGGTATTTTCTGATTTCCTGCGCTCATTCATGTGTCTCAAGTAAGTTTTGGAAGAGCATTGTACTGTACTAGGTAAGTGAATTGTTACTGTACTGAGAGTAGTTGTTAAATGTGGTCTTAATAACAGGTTCACAAAGTATAAATTGAAAATGAAACGTATTTAGTTAATGGCAGGTGTTTCTTTAGATGCATGCTTGTCCTGTATGACCGGACAGTACTATGTCCTGTACCATCGGACACGTAATTAGCTGTCATATTATTGTTTGCAGGTTGATTCGCAAATAAAAATATACCAAAAGACGACAAAATGGGAAGAGGAGGGGAACGTGGTCCGAAGACGGTATGAAACTGGCAGTGAACAGCGTGCTTGCTAATAATTTGAGTGTTAGGGAAGCTGCAAGTAGTTTTAGTGTTCCAAAGAGCACTTTGCAGGGCAGACTAATACAAATAAAGAGTGGAGGATAAATTCAAATTACGCCGAAATTAGGGCGCTTGGAGAGAACATTTGCAGACAATTTTGAAGAACAATTAGTCACCCATATCAAGCTGTTAGATGGCATGCTCATGCCCCTTACCAGAAAAGAGTTCCCTGAAACTTGCTTATGATTTAGCTGCAACTTTTGAGCTGCCTCATAGGTTCAATAAGGACAACAAAATTGCAGGGAAACATTTCTATTACAGCTTCATGAAGAAACATCGTGAACTTGCACCGAGATATCCAGTTCTTACCATGTTTTTTTTTAATTTCAAAGGTCTCTTTATTTTAGGGCCATAATATGTCCATAGATCTCAAGTATGAAGTTCCTATAAGACAATATCATGTCAACTACCACATCCTTTGATAAGATCATCGATATACATAGAATTTACAGTATTCAAATAACAATCCGAAAAAGTTCTAAACTGTCCGGTATTACAGGTCAGTCTTAATAAAAGGGAAAAATGCCACAAGTACGTTTATTTAAATTCCCAATAATCCTGCCACTGTTGAAAATTATGCTATCAAGAATATTGTCTTATGTTACATGAAGGGTGCCACACATGTTTTACTTGATTTTTAAATTTAAAAATTTCAGCAGTATTGGCAAAAAAAGTAATGTGTCCGGGGCTAGAGGACTCTCCCCTAAATTATACAGCAGTGCATTACAATGTGTATAAACATTTGATGTAACAAGTTTCATTACGGTTGGATGGTTATATCGCGAGAACATTCTATTTAAAAGTCTCAAATTCGCTTGGACGCCATGTTGGTTTTGTAGTTACCAGGTTTTTGAAATTCTCATAGGTGAACGTCCAGCAGTGCCCTTTATCAACGTACAAAATTTCAGGGTGATATCTGTAATAGTTTCGGAGATACTGAATGCTGGTGAAATGATTCGCACAGCCGCCATGTTGGATTGGTGAGACACAATAAAATTTGAAGGACACGGTCGGGGTTGGCCAGAATGGTGCTATGATCTTACCGAATTTCATTGAAATCACTCCAGCTTTTTAGAAGTTATTAGGGACACACACACACACGAATCACACACGCACACACAGACACACGGACAAAAGGTGATCTCATAAGCCTATTTTTTATGAAATGAAAATAGGCTAAAAAATATGGCATTTGAAGCGGTTGGCTTCTTTAATTTTGGAAAGGACCAATCTTTGGATTGATGACAAATCATTGGATTATGTAAATGTATGCTTACTAATTAAAAGAAAAATCTTTTCACTCGTGTAAAATTTAAAGTATTATCCTAACTTAACTGAACAAACTTAAATGTTCAGTTAGTCAGAGGGGGGGGGGGGGGCAGTAAGATGAGTGTGGCATTTCTTCGCTCATTCCTTTCCAAAAAAGAAAAAAATCAGTACGTGCTTGTTGCCATTCGGTTAGTAACCAAGTGTAAGTGCCATTGTGTTCAGTTTTAGTTTGTTAATATTTACACACTGTCGGGGAATAGAAAGGCCAGGCGATTTCCCGAAGAACATTACACTTTGTAATTTAATGTCTCATTATGTGCAAGCTCGAACCCTCCCTCTAACCCCCATTGTAATTTCCATTCAGCTCATCGACCTCCAGAAGAAAACTATAGGTACGCCACTGACTATAATGCAAACTTTCCTTTCCTTTCATATACATAAATTCATATTTAATTTAAGTTTGAGAAGCCACAGGCGCAACCATATTAACATTTTGTCTTGAGAATGCAGTCAGTACCAATATTCTGCACACACAAATAAATTCAAGAGATACGTACGGAGCAAAATGTAGATTTTATTATGTTGTTTGAGTCTTCAGTCTTTTGACTGGTTTGGTGCAGCTCTCCATGCCTCCCTGTCCTGAGCTAATCGTTTCATCTCTACATAGCTATCACACTCTACATCCGAGGCAATCAGTCTAACACATTCTAAGCTTGGTCTACCCTTATAGGTCTTGTCCTCGGCCCTGCCATCCATAACTAAGCTTGCTATTCTTGGGTGTCCTAGTTTGTGACCTACCAACCTATCTCTTCTCTTCATTAGCAGTCACCAGGAGCATCTCTCCTCTCCCACTCGTCTTAATACCTCTTCGTTTGTAACCCTATCTACCCATCTGATCTTCATCATTCTCCTGTAACACCACATTTCAAACGCTTCAATTCTCCTCCTTTCTGCTGCAACAATAATCCAAGTTTCACTTCCATAGAGCGCCACTCTCCAGACAATGGCTTTCAGAAATGACTCCCTAATACCAAAATTTATCTTCGATGAAAATAGATTCCTTTTTTGTAGAAATGCTTTCCTAGCCTGAGCGAAACTACTTTTTATATCCTCTTTGCTTTGTCCATCACTGGTTATTTTGCTCCCTAAGAAACAGAAGTATCCTACTTCCTTCAGCTTCTTATTATGATAAGTGAATAATTTACCAGCTGTTCTAATAATTAATACGATGACTTAATGACTTACAGAAATAACGTCCTTCATATTAGTCTTACCAGTTACATAATTTCGTGGTAAATTCTCCGTTACGTCTTGAGTTAAATGATATTTGCAAGAACCTGATGAGTATTGGCCAACGAGATAATAAGTCTGCATGAAGATTCTGTCCTCTTGAGGAATTTCATCAATATTGCTTAATTGCGTTCCGATTTATCGATTTGCTAATTTATTTTATGTTCGACCCTGACTATTATATGTCTAAAAACTGTATCATAATGATGGTCGTTATAACACTATTTTTCATTATGAAACAGTTTCTCCCACCAATCACAGCTCAAGAAACAGTTGTTTGACCAATTAGATAAGGATACCTTCGCGCATGCGCTCAAAATCCAACATGTCTATATAAATTACCGAAAGTGCACCGTCCATATGTTCGCGTAAATAACTGGTGAATATGAGACAAGAAATAGCACTGTACCTTAATATCCCCAAATCCAATTTCTACACAGCGCGTTGATTTCAAACGCATTCGGTGACATTTTTACCGAATACTGGAGCTCAATCTGTACATATGGCATTGAAGCACACAGAGCGCCTGCGTCGGTAGGTCAGAGAGCTTGGAAATCAGAGATATCCTACCCAGCGCAGCAACCTATTACAAAATTCTAGTGACAATCTCAACAGATATTTATGAATATTTATGTTAAAACAAAGTTATAATTATCGTCGAACATAAACAGCCGTATGCAACTCGCCTATAATGGTAATTAAGACACTCGAATGGGAATTACAAAACTCGCATACGCTCGTTTTATAAACATACTAGTGTCTTAATTATAGACTAGCCATTATAGGCTCGTTGCATAATGTATTATTAAATGATTATGTCGACTTTATCTGGGGTCTGGCGTTACGTTACGGTGACGGGACGAAATGTACCAAGAATGCACTGAGGTGTGTGACGTCATAGTACGACGTAGCAGCCGAGTACCAAGAAGGCAGTGCGAGAACAGACTTTCAAGATGGCAGAGCGAGAACAATCAAGTAGGCAGTGGAGAAACAAAATAGAATCTTGAAACTCTGTTCTCGCACTGCCTTCTTGGTACTCGGCTGTTAGCATTTAAAATGATATAAAGTCCAGTATTTCAGACTGACTATCCGTGTCTTTTTAAATTAGCCGAGAATTGAGATGGAATCGACCTTGGCTAACTAAGGTTTCGGTTGAAAAATTCTATTTTCTTTTCTGATGTTTTGGGTTCTCAGCATAATTAAATATCATAGGAAGTTAGTTTGGAGCAAAAGTGTTAATCTGTTTTCAAGATGAGGGTTTTAAACATTTATCAACATTGACAAACATCTACCAAATCTTTATTCATCTATCTTTGCTGCCATTTCTTACAACTTTTATTGTTATGCTAATGAGGTAGGCTACACTAGCGAACCCGTGCGATAAATCTCACATGTTCGTAAACTACACTTTCCCCAATATGTTTATAATGAGAGACATAAGGAGAAAGGTTGTTATGTTTTTATTTCAACCAAATGATTATAGAACACTATTTACATTTCAGTTAGAATTCCAAGTTCTACGTTCCCTAACTTAAGAAAGCAATCACTGAAAATTGGAAGATCATAACACTCACCGGTTATTCGACATTATATGAAATTATACGATTTGAGTACTCATTCCTTTGATTTACTGTTTCTCAAATCCATGCAAAATGATAAAAGAAAGACCTCAGAATGTTAAAATGATATGAAACACGCGTCACACCAGCCAAAATGTGAAGTGGACAGCAGTTATGGATCGTATTTTCCAACAGCAACAGTATCTGCAAATCGCACTCTTCGTAATTTTTTAAGGTATTTGTTTAAGGAAATTATAGATGTTTATGAAATTAGAGTGCAATTCGTCACTGCTAATGTCTATTCTCTTTCATTTGAAGGCTCATTTATCACGATGGGTCGCTTGTGAGTGCCGCAAGAGGGATCTAAACTACTGAAATAAAATATATGATTATCTTATAAATTACTGTACCAATCTACTCATGATGATGATGATGATGATGATGATTGTTGTTTTAAGGGGCCTAACATCTAGGTTATCCGCAGCTTTGGTGACGTATTTGTTAGCATGCTGAGCTTCTATGCCCGAGATCGCGGGTTCAAACGCGGCCGAAGTCGTTGGATTTTCTAAGAGCGTTAAAATCCCTCAGTGTGCCTTCCTTCGGAGAGGAAGTAAAGCTGGCCGGTGGTCCCATGACATAGAGTTATGGCATGAAAAAGAACATTCCACTAATTACACTTGCGGAAGCTAAAATTGATAGGTTAGTTTGATAACGCTATAATAGTTCCAACGATCGCCACTAGGAGCTGACTGCGATAAGATTTGGTAGCCACGTCCGCAGCTAAGTGTCGTGGACGGTAGCATTTGGTAGTAAAAGTAGGAACTACTTGAAAAAATGATTCGTCTGGAGTCCTCCTACCTGAATCACAGATAACACACAATAATACAGCCATCACAATTGACACCGGTTATCTGACAAATTCTACACACATCCAAAGTACACGGGACTACATGAACGCGTTTTCGCAGCCCCTAAACTAAGGAACCAACTACCAACCATCTAGGTTATCGATAACCTAGATCCTGAAATATGAAAATGATACTATAAGTAAATCCAACTACGACTTACAACTAAAACTTACTGAAGATTGCACATTAGAAGAAGAAAAGGAAAACAAAAGATGAGTAAAGGAAAGGGGAACTAAATGCCCTCAACCCCCGGAGAATGAGGATTGAAGGGCTTGGAAAGAAAGAGAGCCAAGAAGAGTAGATAGGAAAGGGAAAGAAGAGAGGGCCCGTCCCATAGGCAATGGACCGGACCCAGATCAGGAATCCCTCGGTGTCACCAATTCCTGAACTTATCAGCCGTGAGCCCTTGAGGTTGTAGCACTATCTAGGGTGCCCCGGAAGTGGTGGGGCTACACACACCATGCCTCCGTAAGTGCCTTGACCAAAAGGCAGGAGATATTATGAAAAGAAGAAGAAGGCTGAGGAATCAGGAAATATGAGATAAGGGCTAAACAAGGTGGGAAAGAAAGAGACTCCCTATGCTTCGGATACCCTAATACCATCGGGGTCGGAAGATAATAATAATAATAATGTTATTGGTTTTACGTCCCTTTTGGAGAAGTATAAGTTCTGCCCTAAAACTTCCCCATACGGGAGAACGAAACGCATCAGGCGAAAGCCTGGACAAAATAACTACTGTGGTCAAGAAAATTAGACTGAAGCGGTGCGGGGTAGTGGGCATGAAATACGTGACTAGAAAACCAATATAGGGAGCAATACATTAACAATTTTTATTCCTAATAATAAATTTATAATGAATAAACAAATCGCACTTAAGTGCTTATCACAGAAATGAACAATTATAAATGTAGCAAAGTGTGAGGGCCTGATGACAGAAACCCAGATTATGGAAAGGTCCATGAAACAAGCTTGCTTGATTGGAGAAAAGTTGAGCTTAACATATAAAAAATGCAGTTTATAAAAAGAGAGAACCATAAAAAAAATGATTAAGAGTGTAATAACTGGTATGATGTAAGTTCTTCCTAAAAGTAAACTTATCTTTGAAGAGGGTTGAAGAGCCAGCTCCTTAAAAAGGTTCCAGCTAGCACACGTTGATTTAAAAGTCTTCACGGTTTTCTCGGAAGGAGGCGTACATGGCCTAGAGTTATGTGCACCATCGATAAAATGTCAACTCTCTCTTCTTTTCTTGCGCAGGAATGACATTTATAGTTTCCAAGAGCTGATCCAGCAATATTTCGAAAGAAGATTCCAAGTATCCTCTCTAAGGTGAAGGTGAAGAGTACAGCGGCTGGCAATTATTCTTGCCATCTTGAACAATACGTCATGGTGCAGATCTTGTGACGTAACTGCTCGGTAGCGTAGATATCAGCGATGGTGTCATGAGATGCAGTAGCGGTGACCAGCAGGTTGAAGTGATCCAAAGTGATGATTGATCAGAAGTGGTGGATCAGAAGTGGCGGTTGATCAGAAGTGGAGAAGAACGCCAGCAAGCGGCGACTTAAATAGGGACCATGGAACTCTCTCGAAGTTTGGAGATCGCCCGACCAGAAAAAGACCTGCCATTGGTCGAACGAAAGTCAGGGTGACGTCAGTCGACACTACTCAGCGGACAGCGGATCAACCAGTAGATGTCCGGTATGTCGTGAGTGAGGACGCCTGAGGTAGCGAGCGACTGTAACACTCGAGGTGAGAACTATAATATCTATGAATAAGTGATTGATAACAAGATTATGCATATGGTTTAAGCAATTAACATTTGTAAAGAAATAATTACCATTCGGGGATCTCAGTAACAATAAATAAAATTTGACCGACAAATGGGCCAAGCTAAACATTGAAAGTATCACAAAAGTGATCATGCTCCGAGAACTCCGAATGAAAACAAACAAAAGAATCAGTCAAAGCAAAACATGGATAACAGACGAGGAGAAACTAAGACTCGAAAGGCAAAAGAGAAATAGCAGAGATGGGTCTAGTATAACGACCTTTACTAGTTAAAACATCAACAACTCTGACGCGTTTATCACGGCCAAAGTGGCAGTGAATAACTCTACCTAGGTTCCACACGAGAGGCGGAGATGGGTCCCGAAGAAGAACCATGTCCCCCACTCGTACATCTGGTTGAGGAAGCCGCCATTTCTCACGCCTATTTAGCAAGCTGAGATATTCTAACTTCCATCGGCGCCAAAAAAAAACAGCGCAAAGATTCTACTTTTCTCCAAAAGATAGGCAAGTTAGGATCACAGCGTCGAACCAGCAAAGGCGGAGTAGCAGCAAGCGAACAGCCAATCAGGAAGTGACTGGGAGTTAAAGGTAAAAGATCCTTAGGATCGTTTGAAAGAGGGGTCAGAGGTCTGGAATTTACAATACTTTCAATTTGAATAATCAAAGAGTTGAATTCCTCATAAGAAAGTATGGTAGGACCAAGAGTTTTCTTAAGCTGTCTTTTAGTAAGTTTGATGCAGGATTCCCAACGGCCCCCATGATGGGGAGCATAAGGCGGGGTGAAATGCCATTTGAAACCTTTAGAATAGGAAAAGTTGGAAATTTTTTCTTTAGCAGAAGGGGAGCTTAACACTTTTTTCCAGAGATCAGAAGCGCTTACAAAAATTTTTGCATTATCTGAAAAAACTTCAGATGGAACACCCCTTCTAGCAGCAAATCTAGAAAAGGCGGCCAAAAAGTAGGATACAGAAGCGTTCGTAACCAACTCAAGGTGGATAGCTCCCGTCACCATACATACAAATAACGAGATGTAGAGTTTACCTAAGATTTTGCGCTTAGATGAAGAGGGATTGGTCTGATATACGTAAGGACCTGCGTAATCGATCCCAGTAAGAGCAAAGGGCTTACTAGGTTCTGAACGAAATGGAGGTAAATTACCCATAATCTGCGTGGCGGGCCTTGGTTTAACCTTGAAGCAAGGTATACACTTTTTGACAACAGAAGAAACCTCATGAACGCCATTGATGATCCAGTAGTGTTCACGAATTATACAGAGCTAGGTGCGAGTGCCAGCATGAAGGTGTTTATAATGAAACTTTTTTATTATAAGGGTAGTGATAGGATGCTTTGAAGGAAGGATGATGGGATGCTTTTTCCCATCCTCACAACTAGACATAGCTAATCTACCACCCACACGTATTATGCCGTCCTGGTCTAGAAAAGGAGTGAGTGGTGAAAGCCTGCTAGACTTGGGTAAATCTTTACCACTTATAAGAGCTTGCTTTTCAGGAGCAAATACTTCCTGCTGAACAAGTAACAAAATCTTGCAAGTAGCAAATTCTAACTCGACTCTGGAGAGAAAGGGTTGAGGCTTCAATGGTTGATCAATTACTAAATATTTCCATCGGAAGATATAAGACACTACACGAATCAATTTATCAAATGAAGAGTATGAAAAAGGCTAGTAGAAGTAGAAGTAAGATGCGACGTGACAGGGTCATTACGGGCATCAGGTATTTCTTCTGCAAATTGATTAGCTAAGCGAGGCCAGCAAGATGATTCCTGACTTAGCCAAGGAGGACCATTCCAGTACAGGTCTGAAGAAATCAATTTTTTAGGCGTGCAACCACGTGATATTATATCCGCGGGGTTTTCACGGCTAGGAACATGTCTCCATTGTTCAGAATGAGAGACTTCATGAATCTTAGAAACGCGATTTGCCACAAAGGTATTCCAATGAGAAGAAGGCTTGGAAATCCAAGTTAATACAATAGAAGAATCGCTCCAAAAAAAATGTGCGGGAAAATTTTAACTTTAAACTGACATTTAGTTTAGTAGCTAATTCTGTTGCCATTAAAGCAGAGCATAATTCTAATCTCGGCAATGATACTGTTTTAAGTGGAGCAACCTTAGATTTAGCGCACACTAAATTAGAAAATCCAGGGAAAGTAGCTGAGGAACGTCCTACTATGTATGCACAACAGCCATAAGCCCGTTCTGAACTATCAGAAAATACATGCAGGTCATACTGCTGGTATAAGGGATTAGAAATTAAAGGGCGGGGTATAGAAACCTTGGAGAGATCCAGCAAACTGCTGCGATACTCTAACCATTCTTCTACAAGAGGAAGGGGGAGATTTTCATCCCAGTCTGATTTTAATGACCAAAGCTTTTGCAAGAACATTTTTGCAACAATAACTATAGGAGCAATATATTGCAAAGGATCAAAGATCTTTGCGATTTCTGACAGAACTTGTCTCTTAGTTACAGGGGGAGATTCTGACAGATGTACCTGATAAGAGAAGGTATCAGAAGAAGGACACCAAAAAACACCCAATGCTTTTACGGCTGCTTCATCAGTAGGAATGGCAACAAATTCATCAACTGGGACCTCTGATGAAAATTTTGATATAAATTCAGTGGAATTTGAAGTCCATTTATGGAGCGGAAAACCACCTCCCAGGAGCAGGGATTTCAAATCTTCGCACACAAGGAGCGCTTCAGAAATATTAGGGAAAGAGCACAAGAAATCGTCGACATAAAATGCCGTTTTTAATGACTCAGAGGCCAAAGGATGATACAGATGACCATCTTGCTCGGCTAACATGTGGAGAGACCGAATTGCAAGAAAGGCTGAAGGCTTCAGGCCATATGTCACAGTCTTCAATCTAAATATCTTTATGGGTTTGGAACTCTCATCGCGCCACAATATTCTTTGCAGATCTTGCTGCTCAGAATTTACGAGAATCTGCCGGTTCATATGCTTTATATCTGAGATTACAGCAATAGGAAACCTTCGAAAATTAAGCAAAACAGAGGTGAGATCTGTTTGAATCGCGGGGCCACATTGCAAGGTATCATTTAAAGAGATTCCATTGGAATCTGGTGATGAGCCATTGAAAACTACTCTTATATTGTCTTGTGTTATGGAATTTTTCCATACCGGGTGATGATTTAAATAAATTATTTCATTTAAAGGATGGTCAATTTCTTCTGATTTAGAAATTACCTCCATGTGATTGGATGATTCGTATTCCTCCATAAAGGAAGCATACTGAGTTTTGACAGAAGCATCTTGTTTGAACCGATTTTCAATAGCAAATAGTGCCCTAAGTGCTCTGGAATGCAAGCCCGTAATGGCGGGAGGATTGGGAATACGTGGAAGAGTTACTATAAATCTGCCTTCAGCAGTACGGACAGTGGTTTCCTTGTATAACTTTTCACAAATTTCGTTAGAAGAAGAAGAAGAAGAAGAAGAAGTAGCCTGAACATTCTCAAGATCCCAGAACTTGGTTAGCTCTTGGCTCAAATCGGTAACAACAAAATAACAATTCGATACAGTTTGAATAGGATTACGGTATATTTGGCCAGTAGCAATCCAACCAAAATCAGTTTCGCGGAAGAAAACATTAGGAGCAATTTTTACTTTATCGGAATGAAGACATTGCCAAAATACGCTTGAGCTGAAAAGAAGCTCTACGGGTGAAGCTCTGTTGAAATGAGGGTCAGCTAGCTGGACAAAATTCGGGATATTCCAACTTTGAATAGGATAAGAAGTGCCAGGAATATTGTTGCCTATAGACTTGATAATCAAACAATCTAATTGCAACTGCGTACCAAGATTATTAGAGTCCTTCAGATCCACTTTAGCAAAGCTTAAGGATTGCGATTTAGAGCAGTTTATTCCTGTAACCTCTATTGAGGTAGGATGTTTTGGAAGGCCTAACTTTTGTACCAACGATTCACTAATAAAATTGTTGGTAGCGGCATTGTCCAATAATCCCCTGACAGATACCCATTTTCCGTGAGAATTTTTCAATAGAACCTGCACGGTAGATAATAAAACCTGGACTTTGCCAAGCGAGGTAGAACTTTGAGCATACGACTGCGCACTATTTTGAGAAGTCTCAGAATTAGACTTGGTATTGGAACTGCTTGGTCCTGATAACCGTGATCTTTCATGCCTGTGCAAAAGTGAATGGTGTCTTGCCCTACAATGAAAGCATAAACGTTGTGAACGGCAATTGTTTAACATATGCGTTCCTGACAAACAGTTGAAACAATGTTTTTTGTTCGTAATGAACTTTCGTCTTTCATCTACTGATAAAGATTTAAATTCATCACAATTGTATAAAGTATGCGATTGCTGACACAGACCGCACGTTTGCATTTGGTTCGGTGACCGAGCATCAACAGGAAGAGCCTGTGATCTTAAAATTCTTTGATTAGAACTGCTAACCTTATGTTTTGAGAAGGCTTTTGTATCTGAACTACTAGTTTTTTGATTAGCTATGGCGGAAAAGACTTGGCTTCTGGCCTTCAAAAAGTTAATAATCGCCTCATAAGTGCATTGCAAATTCTGGGAAAGTTCTGTTTCCCACGCTTTTAATGTATTTGCATCCAATCTTGCAGAAATGAGGTGAACTAGAAATAAATCCCAGTGATTTACAGGTTGGTTTAAATTGGACAATGCTCTGACGTATAGCTCTGCAGTGTCAATCAACTTACGAAGTGATAAACTGTTATCTGCTTGCACGTTAGGTAACTCGAATAAGCTTTGTATATGGCGTTGAATAGATAGACGAATGTTCCCATATCTATCCTTAAGAAGATTCAGAGCAACTTCATAATTATCACTGGTCAAAGAAAGTGCTTGAATCAGGTTAAGTGCGTTGCCTTGAACTGCCAGACGCAAGTAGTGAAATTTTTCTATTACTGGTATAGAAGTATTCTCATGTACTAAAGAATTGAATAATTCAAAAAATGGTTCCCATTCTATGTCTTTACCAGTGAATTTGGGTATTTCTAATTTGGGTAATATAATGCGTGAAGAAGATGTAGAAGATGCTGCAGAAGTTTGATCTTCTTGTTTTTCTTTTAAAGTTAAAGCCCTAATAAGCTGTTTAGCTTCAGCAAATCCCTGATAGTATAATTTTTCAACTTCCAACCTATCACTTTGCTGGTCCGGATGCTGAGTTTCTATACTGCATTGTATCTCATCATATTTCTCAAAGGCTTGTTCATAATTCTTAAGCCTCTGCGAAATTATGTCAAGATTACGCTCTTGGGGTTCGAGCTCCGTTAAGAAAGTACGAAACCGTGTCGCTTGCCCTTACAAGAGGCTCTGGCGTTGCTAAGTTTTTCATCAAGGTTAGGCATATTAAAAGTTGTTTGTTACTCACGTCAATATTGTGACTTCGAGTACTGGAAGCCAGAAGATGACAGCTTGCTAGGTAGTAAGGTTTAGTCTGATGCGGAAGAAACCGGCTTAGCTTACGTTTCTCTCTTCTGCTGCACATGCGCCTTAAGCTGAAACGTACAATATGAATTAGTGTTGAAACACAATGAACAAAAATTGTTAATGTAAAATCCACAATATTAAACTTGTATAGGGATCCTGGGTGCAACAGATATGTTTCCCGGGGGTGAGGCACCAACACTATGGAGAAGTATAAGTTCTGCCCTAAAACTTCCCCATACGGGAGAACGAAACTCATCAGGCGAAAGCCTGGACAAAATAACTACTGTGGTCAAGAAAATTAGACTGAAGCGGTGCGGGGTAGTGGGCATGAAATACGTGACTAGAAAACCAATATAGGGAGCAATACATTAACAATTTTTATTCCTAATAATAAATTTATAATGAATAAACAAATCGCACTTAAGTGCTTATCACAGAAATGAACAATTATAAATGTAGCAAAGTGTGAGGGCCTGATGACAGAAACCCAGATTATAGAAAGGTCCATGAAACAAGCTTGCTTGATTGGAGAAAAGTTGAGCTTAACATATAAAAAATGCAGTTTATAAAAAGAGAGAACCATAAAAAAATGATTAAGAGTGTAATAACTGGTATGATGTAAGTTCTTCCTAAAAGTAAACTTATCTTTGAAGAGGGTTGAAGAGCCAGCTCCTTAAAAAGGTTCCAGCTAGCACACGTTGATTTAAAAGTCTTCACGGTTTTCTCGGAAGGAGGCGTACATGGCCTAGAGTTATGTGCACCATCGATAAAATGTCAACTCTCTCTTCTTTTCTTGCGCAGGAATGACATTTATAGTTTCCAAGAGCTGATCCAGCAATATTTCGAAAGAAGATTCCAAGTATCCTCTCTAAGGTGAAGGTGAAGAGTACAGCGGCTGGCAATTATTCTTGCCATCTTGAGCAATACGTCATGGTGCAGATCTTGTGACGTAACTGCTCGGTAGCGTAGATATCAGCGATGGTGTCATGAGATGCAGTAGCGGTGACCAGCAGGTTGAAGTGATCCAAAGTGATGATTGATCAGAAGTGGTGGATCAGAAGTGGCGGTTGATCAGAAGTGGAGAAGAACGCCAGCAAGCGGCGTCTTAAATAGGGACCATGGAACTCTCTCGAAGTTTGGAGATCGCCCGACCAGAAAAAGACCTGCCATTGGTCGAACGAAAGTCAGGGTGACGTCAGTCGACACTACTCAGCGGACAGTGGATCAACCAGTAGATGTCCGGTATGTCGTGAGTGAGGACGCCTGAGGTAGCGAGCGACTGTAACACTCGAGGTGAGAACAATAATATCTATGAATAAGTGATTGATAACAAGATTATGCATATGGTTTAAGCAATTAACATTTGTAAAGAAATAATTACCATTCGGGGATCTCAGTAACAATAAATAAAATTTGACCGACAAATGGGCCAAGCTAAACATTGAAAGTATCACAAAAGTGATCACCTTTTAACTACCCTGGCTTTTAGAGACGCCGGGGTGCCGGAATTTTGCCCCGAATGGGATCTTTAACGTGCCAGTAAATGTACTGACACGGCTCCCTCGCATTTGCGCACCCTCAAATGCCAGCTGACTGAGCCAGGTTTCGAACCTGCAACCTTGGGATCAGCAGGGGTCGGAAGAAACAAGAGTTGGCCAAGAGAGGTAGACAGGTAAGAAGACGGAGAGGAGCCCGGCACAAGTAAATGGAAGCAATGCTCGACTCAGCTATGATCCCGTTGTCGCTAACCCACATCCCACTAGATGTGAGACCCTGGGGGAGCACTGATCTACTTGATATATCCACAGTATCTCTATGTACATACTGCATGTGCGTTAATCTGTCCTAGAGCAATGGCTGCACTATTTATGTAACTTGAGGAAAGATGCATTGCTTCAAAGCTTTTTAAATTTATCAAAGAAAAATGTACAATTAAAACGTTTGAAGCACTTAAATCATGATTCTAATTTGGATTGCAAGCCATGAAATCTTCATTTGTATTAAGTTTCAACCCTTTAACTTGAATAGTTGGGTCATGAATGTAAAGTTTGCTTAATATTTTGTTTTCAAAAAGTCATTAATTGTAATGTTGTTATCAGTGAATGATAATGCATTTTTAATAACTTTTCTTCGCTCAGCAAAGGCATCAATGACGCGTTCTTTGAAGATGAGATCCCTGGAAAGATAATTCACCAAACTCTTCTCAATAGCCAGAGTACTCAAATTGCTCAGTCTAGAACATAGGTGGGCAGTGAGAGAGCGCAGCTCCGGGAACCAACTGCAAGAGCGCGAGCGGAGCCAAGGAGCCGGGACCAGCTGACTGCTCGCTAATAGTTAGTGCTAGGTGGGCAATGAGAGAGCGCAGCTCCTGGAGCCAACTGCAAGAGCGCGAGCGGAGCCAAGGAGCCGGGACCAGCTGACTGCTCGCTAATAGTTTGTGCTGGAATGACTAGATGGCAATATGCGCAGTCAAGGCGCAAGCAAAGGTACAGCATTGTACCGGGCTGAGTAGGCCTCTATTATGTGTACGGCTGTGCACAAAGTGGCTGCCAAACTTCTATCAATGTTTGGGTCAACATATCTGTGTTAGAAACTGTTCTCTCTAATGAAGATAATTAAATCTCCACGAAGAACCACTCTAACTGACACACATCTCAATGCCGTTCTTCGAATTGCAAGTGCAAGATCGATCACTACAAATGTAACCCGTCTGCTTCGGCGAAAAGATAGTCTACGCACACCTCCTCATCATCTGCAGAATGACAGTTCAGATATATAATGTTACGGCTGTGAGTTTGTGTCATCGCTCTCCGCATGAGTCACAACTGCCCCAGGGCTGGGCTGTGCCCTGCCTCGTGTATTGCGTGCGCCTTATGCAACAGGGCTACTAGGACAAAGGGATGGTCCAGAATATTCGTGACCCAGCCAGTGATGGAAATCTCTCGAAGCCGTGTGTCCTGGACGATTCTAGAATTCATTGAGTCACCAGCCTGCTATATAAGCGGCCTCAAAGTGAGGGGACTGAGTTTTTCTGTGGGTGTGTGTTTCTGAGCTGGTGCGTGTTTTCCAGAGCGACAAAAGTGTGGTGACGAAGTGCCGTGCGAGTTACGAAATCCAGTGACATTGTTTCTCCCAGCTTGTGAACGGCCTGCCACAAGTGATCGTAAGTAACTGTAGTCGGTGTACAATAAGGGAGAGGAGCAGGTAGTTTCTGTCAAGGCCACCGTACTCATTAGGACGGATTAACTTCTGTGGTCTGTTGACAAGTGAAAGGGCCAAGAGCGCTCAAGGAAGAGACTTGAGAAAACTGGAGTAAGGTTCCAATTGCTTGTATTTGCTGATGAGTAGTGTAATTTTCTGGCCGCAATAAAGTTAATTATTTCTTTAAAGAAACATTCTGTGTTGTGCTTCAACCCACCGTAATCCAGTTAACAAAAGTGCCACTAGGGGGGTGGCACGTAACAACTGGTGTCAGAAGCCGGATTACGAACTCAAGCATAACACCTGACGGTCCTGGTTTCAAAACCCGAGCAGGTCATTTTCTCTAATTTTCTTGTGAGTGCATGCCCTTTACAAGACAAACAACTAAAATGGAGGCGCAATTGGCAGCATTGCTAGAAAAGTTAAATGGCATGGAAACCAAAATGGAGGACGGCCAGAAGAATTTAACCAAGGACCTAACTGCCAAATTAGAAGACGGCCAGAAGAAGCTAGAAGACGGCCAGAAGAAGATGGAAGACGGTCAAAATAAGTTAGCGGAGGACCTGAAGAAGATGGAAGACAGACAGAAAAGTTTAGCCGAGGACCTAACTTCCAAATTAGAAGACGGTCAGAATAAGCTAGCAGAGGACCTAACCGCCAAATTTCTGGATGGCCAGAAAAATCTGGAAGAGTGTCTGCTGACGAAATTACAGGAAAGTCAAAAGAAACTGGAACAGGGTCTGCGTCAGGAAGTCAACACCGTCTGCCAGGGCCTACGTGAGGAAGTCACAGCAGTCGAAAAGAAGTTCGACGCCTTACAAGAGGAAGTTGCCGAACTGCGCCAACGCCCACTGACGGGGGTGGAAGAAAAATTCAACGCTTTTCAAAAAGAAATTTCTGAGCTGAACCAACGCCCGTCGACGGAGATGGAAGCGAGATTCAACGCTCTTCAAGAGAAAGTTGCCGAGCTGCGCCGACGCCCGCCCACAGGTACACGTGGAATATCAAGAACGGGACAGAGCAGAGCGACGCCCCCAACCTTCGACGGAAAGGTCCCGTGGAGCACCTATTTACGTCAGTTCGAGGCAGCCTGTTCAATAAACAACTGGAACAGCACGGAAAAGGCTACAGCTCTCATTGTAGCGCTGAGAGGGGACGCCCTTAACGTCCTTCAGGCCATCCCGACTGGATCCCAGGACTACGCTTCACTAATCGCCCATATGGAGTCCCGATATGGAGATAGCCATCTTCAGCAGGCCTACCAGATGCAGCTCCGGACCCGGGTACAAAAGAACGCGGAAACCCTGCAGGAGTTCGAGATGGACTTCGCACGTCTAGTAAGGCTCGCCTACCAAACAGCGCCGACCGACTTTCTGGAGCAGATAGCGACGCAGACTTTCACCGACGGGCTACGGGACTCGGACACTCAACAGGCGCTGCGACTCGCGCGCAATAAGACCCTGACAGATGCACTGAGCCACGCGCTTGAGTTCGAGACGGCAAAACAGGCAACCAGAATGCACGCGCGGGTGCGTCAAGTGGACGTCGACGAACCAGTAAAAACCAACGAGACCAAGCCCCTGGCCGACGAATTAATGGAGGCGCAAAGCCGTTTCTTCGATAGTCGCGGCACCTCCAGCAACGACACAGCCGGAAGGCAACCGGAGAGGCGGCCCGGAAGAGGACTACCGACCTGCTGGACCTGCGGTAAGAAAGGCCATCTGAGCAAGGACTGCGGTGATCGCCGCCGCCGAGGGTACCCGACGGGAAATCAGTCGTCTGAAAACCGCGCGACCCAGGGAAACGAGTATTAGCCAGCCTTGGGGGGTAAAGATTGGCTTGTGACAGTCGTCAATCCCCGGCCGTCCAGGTTCGTGTGACGAAGTTACGGAGGGACAATAGCAGTCTGATGGTCGACGGAGTCGTCAACGGAGAGAGCTGGCCCATGCTAATCGACACGGGAGCATGGAGGACCATGGTCAGTCCCACCGTGATCCCGAAGTGGAGAGCGCGACCCACACAAAGGAACCTCCAGCTAATAACCGCGACCGGAGAGACCGCACGGGTACATGGCGAAGCATCACTGGAGTTCGTCATTGGTCGACGGGTGGTGAAGCATCCAGTGCTTGTGGCTGACGTATCAAATGAAGTGATCATCGGACTGGACTTCCTGGACCAGAACAACATCATCTTGGATCTGAGTACCAACACTCTGCACTTCGGAGGTGAGGAACTTGCTTTGCTACCTGCGCACGAGTCCATCACCGCACGACGGGTAAGGCTGAGAGAAGACGTCATCGTTCCCGCCAGGACAGAGGTCAGCGCTGCCGTAACCGTCGACGGAACTGCTGAGGGAGTGGCGGCTGTCATCGAGCCAAAATATGAGGACATCCAGACAAAAGGATTGCTAGTTGCCAAGACCCTCATCAACACGACGCCTCGGCCGTACGTCCGCCTGTCCAACCTGAACGACTACGATATTACGGTTCACCGGGACACCAACCTAGGAGTATGCAAGCCCGTTACCTGGATTGCCCGCATCACAGACACGACGGACGGACACCTGCAGACGGACAACCGAAGAAGACGCGCCCTGCCAGAAGAACTATAGAAGCTGTACCAAGGATCCCAGGACCATTTAGACGAGGAGAAATCACGCCAACTTCAGGACCTGCTACGCGAATTCCAGGATGTCTTCTCCGCGGGGAGCAAAGACTTCGGTAGGACAAGCTTGGTCCAGCACAGAATCGACGTTGGGGACAGCACACCGATTAGGGCCCCATTCCGACGTGTCCCGCTCGCCAAGCAAGCCGAAGTCGACCGGATGGTAGAAGAGATGAAGGAGCAAGGGGTGATCGAGCCATCACATAGTCCTTGGAGTTCTCCGGTCGTGCTAGTGAAGAAGAAGGACGGTTCCACCAGGTTCTGCGTGGACTACAGGCGGGTGAACGACGTCACGAAGAAGGACAGCTACCCTCTACCCCGGATCGACGACACGCTGGACACCATATCAGGATCAAATGGTCCTCCACCTTGGATTTGAAGAGTGGCTGCTGGCAGGTGGAGGTCCACCCTAAGGACCGCGTGAAAACGGCGTTCTCTGTGGGAAGCGGGCTCTGGCAGTTCACAGTCATGCCATTCGGTCTGTGCAACGCCCCTGCGACCTTCGAAAGGCTAATGGAGTCCATTCTGAGGGGACTACACTGGAAGACCTGCCTGATCTACCTAGACGACGTCATCGTTCTGGGAAATAGCTTAGAGGAGCACTACAGCAACCTGAAGGAGATCTTGATGAAGCTACGGGCTGCCCAGCTGAAGTTGAGCCCCAAGAAGTGTCAGCTCTTCCAGAAGCAGGTCCAGTACCTTAGGCATATTGTCTCCGTGGAAGGGGTGCGCACCGACCAAGAAAAGACCGCAGCTGTGAGGGAGTGGCCAGTTCCGAAGGACAAGTCCCAACTACGAAGCTTCCTGGGACTCGGCACTTATTAACGTCGCTTCGTGAGAGGATTCGCCGACATCGCCAAACCTTTACATCGACTGACTGAGAAGGACCAACTCTTCACGTGGACAGCACAATGCCACAGTGCCTTCGAACAACTCAAGCAGGCTCTGTGCACCGCACCTATTCTGGCCTACCCCAGACCTGGAACAAGGTTCATCGTCGATACCGATGCCAGCGACTTTGGCATAGGGGGAATCCTGTCGCAAGTAGTGGACGGCGATGAGAGAGTAGTGGCCTACTTCAGCAAGGCCTTGTCAAAGCCAGAAAGGAACTACTGCGTCACCAGGAAGGAGCTGCTCGCCATCGTGAAGACCATTGAACACTTCCACAAGTACCTGTAGGGCCAAGAATTTCTCATCAGGACCGACCATGCATCCCTGCGGTGGCTCCTGAACTTCAAGCAGCCCGAGGGTCAACTCGCGCGGTGGTTAGAGAGGCTTCAACAGTACAACTTTGAGATTCAGCACAGGAAAGGTCAACTGCATTCTAACGCCGACGCCCTGTCACGAAGACCGTGCCCCGAAGACTGCACCTTCTGTGCCCGAAGGGAGGAGAACACCGGGATACAGTGCCGAAGGACTACCGTGGAACTTCAAGGGAGCTGGAGCCGCGAATCTTTCACGCGGGCACAAGCAGAAGATGATGACCTGGGACTGATAGCCGAATGGAAGAGGGCCTGTGTCCCCAGACCCGGGTGGGACATTGTAGTGACTGCAGCCCAAAGTTTAAGTCCTACTGGGCACAGTGGGACTCGCTGATTTAAGGGATGGCCTCATCTGCCGTACCTGGGAGAGCACCGACGGGAAGACATCTCGGGAACAAGTCGTCGTTCCAAAGGCTATGACGGAGGAAGTCCTGAAGGAAGTTCATGGAGGATCGTCTGGTGGACACCTAGGGATAAAGAAGACCCTGGAGAAGCTGAGAGAGCGGTTCTACTGGATCGGATGCCAAACAGACGTGGAGAACCACTGCGCGAGGTGCCACGATTGCGCAGCCAGCAAGGGCCCAGGACGAAGACGACGGGGTCCACTGAAGACCTACAACGTGGGCGGCCCCATGGAGAGAGTTGCCATCGATGTTGCTGGGCCATTCCCGTTAAGCGAGGCGGGGAACCGCTACATATTAGTCGTCTGCAACTACTTTACCAAATGGCCGGAGGCGTATGCGCTCCCTAACCAAGAAGCCGCGACGATTGCAGAGACCCTGGTGAAGGAATTCGTCAGCCGGTACGGAGTACCCCTGGAGCTGCACTCCGACCAAGGGAGGAACTTCGAGTCGCAGGTGTTCCAGAACCTATGCCAGCTGCTGGGAATCCGGAAGACAAGGACAACGCCGCTACACCCTCGCCCGAGGGGATGGTAGAGCGATTCAATCGCACCATCGAGAACCATCTCCGAATAGTCGTCAGCGAGCACCAGAGGGATTGGGACAAACATCTTCCACTATTTCTCCTGGCCTACCGCGCCGCCGTGCATGAAGCCACCGGGTGCAAACCAGCCCGGCTCATGTTTGGGAGGGAGCTCCTTCTACCTGTCGATCTTGCCTTCGGCCGACCTGGGAATGATCCGATCCCGGTAAGCCAGTATTGTCAAGAACTGGTCGACCAACTGGAGGACGTGCACGCGAGGAGGAAACTGTCGATCGAGACCGACCGAATGAAGACCCGATACGACCAGCAGACGGATGCCGGCGGATTCCACGAGGACGACCTGGTCTGGCTCTTCAATCCATTACGGAAGAAAGGCCTGTCACCCAAACTGCAGAAGTCCTGGGAGGGCCCGTACCGAGTCGTGAAACGGATCAACGATGTCGTCTACAGGATCCAGCGGAGCCCGAGAGCGAAGATGAAGATCGTGCATCGAGATCGCCTGACAGCCTACGGAGGGACACAGACGGACCAATGATTGATCGTGACGATCAGCCTTTTTTATTAAGGGGATGGTGTTACGGCTGTGAGTTTGTGTCATCGCTCGCCGCATGAGTCACAACTGCCCCAGGGCTGGGCTGTGCCCTGCCTCGTGTATTGCGTGCGCCTTATGCAACAGGGCTACTAGGACAAAGGGATGGTCCAGAATATTCGTGACCCAGCCAGTGATGGAAATCTCTCGAAGCCGTGTGTCCTGGACGATTCTAGAATTCATTGAGTCACCAGCCTGCTATATAAGCGGCCTCAAAGTGAGGGGACTGAGCTTTTCTGTGGGTGTGTGTTTCTGAGCTGGTGCGTGTTTTCCTGAGCGACAGAAGTGTGGTGACGAAGTGCCGTGCGAGTTACGAAATCCAGTGACATTGTTTCTCCCAGCTTGTGAACAGCCTGCCGCAAGTGATCGTAAGTAACTGTAGTCGGTGTACAATAAGGGAGAGGAGCAGGTAGTTTCTGTCAAGGTCACCGTACTCATTAGGACGGATTAACTTCTGTGGTCTGTTGACAAGTGAAAGGGCCAAGAGCGCTCAAGGGAGAGACTTGAGAAAACTGGAATAAGGTTCCAATTGCTTGTATTTGCTGATGAGTAGTGTAATTTTCTGGCCGCAATAAAGTTAATTATTTCTTTAAAGAAACATTCTGTGTTGTGCTTCAACCCACCGTAATCCAGTTAACAAAAGTGCCACTAGGGGGGTGGCACGTAACAATAAGAACACATAGGCCTATGTTTTGTTTATGATTAATGATATTTATTCATGTAGGCTATTTATTTCTGTACTCCTAGAGCAATTTCTCGTTCCTTGTGTTCTAAACAAGTTGTTAGGTTGGCTTATTGTATGTAGTTTCAGGACTATCGGTAGTGGGCAAAGGAGTGTTTAGTTATCAGCTGTCATAGTAATTATTTATGTTTCTTACACAGAACCTAATAAAAGGAATATAATTAAGTGTATGTTCGTAGCACCATAATCTAATCATCTAATGCACAAGTATAAGGCTGTTGTGATACGCCGCTTGTAACTGGAAGCTGTGCAAGCAGCTACAAGGTTAACTTCGGTGAGAGCGCATACTCGGCTCTTTCTCCTGCTGGAGCGGGAGCGCTGCTCAAGGAGCCGAATTGTGCCCACCTCTGGTCTAGAATCTGACATGGAGTTCCTTTAAAATGTCTTAACTCTCCTCAATGCACTCACACTTCGTTCACACGAAGCAGTAGATACAGGAAAGGTAAGAATCAGTCTATGAGGTGCACTGTTTCTTGATATATTTTGTATAGGCCGTTGTTCAAAACATATTCTCTTCATAGGACAACGAAGAAAATGGTATTTATTTTGAATACATTATTAGGCCTAAATCACTACACTGGTCCATGTTTTAAAACTCACAAACGAACATGCATGCACTGAGATATCGCCCGCCTCACGAATGCACTGCTTGGAGTCTAGGCTCTCTGCTAACGCATTCACCTATCGACCTTTCGCTTGACGCATGCGCAAATGCCTTCTCTACCCACAGAGACTTGAGCCTGTTTCAAAGGAGACTCACTGGCTGCTCAGTCCCGCGCTGAAAAGCTGGCGTCAACCCTACCGTGGTTACAGAGAATAATACCGATAACTAGAGATTTGATTTGCCTATGCCTATGAAAAATAGGAAAATTTAAATGTGCATATTCCTTGAGAATTAATGACTTCAGAAAATGGAATCTGCTTTTCAATCAACAAAAGTTATTTATAACAAAGAGAGTCTCTCCTGGAACTGCAAAATTCGCCACTATACAACTGTAATCAAACCTGAAGCTCTCTATGCTTCAGAGACACTCAATCTCCAACACAAAACACTAAAACACCAAAATAGAAGTGAAAGACCTTAAAATAATGAGAAAATCCTTGGACCAAGACAAAAGATGGTGTACATTATCTAAAGCCTAACACAGAAATATACAACAACAACAAAAAACACAGACACAATGCGAATGCGAAGAATCCAATTTATGGGACACATAGAAAGAAAGGACCCGATCAGACTGACACACAAAATACATACTTTCATAAAGAACAAGGCTACTAGACCGAATTGGTATAAATTTACAGAAAAAGACTTAAAGGAATTAGGATCACCGAACTTATATGACCGGAAGGAACTCAGGAAAATCACTCCGACGCGGGGTTTCTAGGAAGAAGAGAAGAAGACTACACGACATCAATGGTCAGAGCTACGGAAATAGACCCACTCGTTGCGAATGGAGGAATACTGGGCCAATAGGAGGGCTTGAAAGTGTTGATTTCGCGTGGCCCTAAGCGACCCATTCCCAAAGAGGGAGAAGAAGAAGAAGAAGAAAGAAATGGCTCAAAGATTCCCCTCCAGCTTCGCCACTAAAGCTTTGTTACTCCCCACCCACCCTGTATACATAATCTACCGGGTGCATGATAAAGCAAGGCTCTCCTACCCTGGCCCTGGCAGAATATTCAAACACTAGGGGGGTTTATGTCTTGCCTCATAATTTCAGAAGCTACCTTGTTGATCAATACGCTATTTAGTTTGAACTGTTCAGGTATTGGTTACCACGAGGTTGATTATCAACAAGTGAATGCTGAGACGAGGTGAGGGAAGTAGATCAATACGGCAATGATGAGGCCACATGTGTTCAGGTGACAATGCTTCATTGAGCTGAGGTTACACAATGGGCTACATTATTGATGCTATTACAGTAATGAGACCATGTACTATTAGGGATCAGAGGGACTCGACCACACGGACTATCGGCAAGGACACTCAGTTTCAGTGTATTCTCCCCCAGGATCTTGTGATGCTGCAACTCTGTGTTGTTAGATTATATCACACAAATATTCAAAATTAGTGCATATAAATCTACCTAGTCGATACATTAAAATTATTATTTTTTAAACAGTGTACAATTGTTTTGAGTCATAATTTTGAACTCATCTTCAGCACATGTGACATAATAATGTAAACATTTCTTAGATATGCTTATTTATAATTTAAAAACTTCTTTTAAAATGCATTATGGTAAAAGACTTTTCCCTCTTGTTCAGATAGTTCATTATTTCGTTGAGAATTACGTAGACATGCTTAAAGTAAAAAATTACGAGCCTTACAGTAGTCGCATATGATGTGTAACATCTGACATAGAAGAAACCTCACGTGAAATTGTTGATACACCTGTATTTTATACTATTATTAGCACAAATATTAATCTATTATAAAAGGGAGTGTTTTACAGATATTGTAGTTTATAATACGGAACTCATTTTATTAGATGATTTGTAGCTTCCACCAGCACTAGCCTAAATAAAGAATACTATATGGATCAACTAGATTAATAGACGTGACACCACTCATAAACCTTAAATTCTTTATAAATAGGCCAATTTGTGAGTAAATGCAATGTGCACAGCAGTAGATCATGAAAGGTTTGCCCAGTTTCCGGACCTCTTGATGCACAGACCAACACGTAATTTCCTATGGATTCTGTTAAAATGAGTCATATTGATATGATAAATATCGTTTAAAATGATAATCTGGTAGCAAAAATATCTATCCCGTCCGGGATTTGAAACCGAGATCTCTAGATTCACAGTGAGGGTAGCTAACACCACGGCTATTTCAAGCACGAAAATATAATACACAAAATGGTGACTTATTTCCACGTTCCAATAATACTGCATTACGGAATTAAGTTTCATTTATATCTTGCTTGTTTCGATAATGTTCCTGCGTGAAATTGGGTTTAAAATGCCTTATGAATAGACCCACTTGTGAGTAAAGAGACTGTATTCAGCAATAGTTCATGAAGGATTGCCTAGTTCACGTATAACATGTGCTTCAATCAGTTGACACCAGAGTTCGCATGAGCGTTTACCGCCAGAAATGGAATCGATTTCCGACACCGCGCGCTTATTCTTTCCTGGATCTTACCACTGCCAGCTGGATCGATCGATCCAGCTGGCAGTGCGTGTTACGCACTTCCGTTCGATCCACCACTGCCAGCTGGACCGTTCCGATCCACTTCTGTCCCATTTTTCAAAATCACTCCCACAAAAATATCCAGCAACCGAGTGGAAAGATGTTACACATCAAAATCGTAGCTTCTTTACAAGAAAGAAGCTACGGGTGTTTCTATATGAGAAGCTATGATTTTTATCTAATAACGCTAATTCCAGATCGGTGGCTTTGGTGGCGTAGTTGGTATCATGCTGAGCTTCTATGCCTAAGATCACGGGTTCAACCTGGCCGAAGACGTCGGATTTTTAAGAGCGTTAAAAAACCCTCAGTATGCCTTCATTCGGAGGGGAAGTAAAGCCCGTGGGCCCACGTCATAGATTTTTGGCATGTAAAAGAAGCTTTCACTAAATACAATTGTGTGAAGCTAAATTTGTAGGTTAGATTTGATTAATGCTCTATTAAGTTCCAACGTTCGTCGCCAGGTGCCAATTGTGGTGGCATCTAGTAGCCAAGTTCACAGGTAGATGTAATTGACGGTAGCATTCGGTAGCAAAAGTAGGAACTACTTGAAATTGATCGTCTGCTTTACAAATAGCACACACTAATACAACCATCACAATTAACACCAGTTATCAGACAGATTCTACACACACCCAAAGTAAACGGGGCTACTTGACTGCGTTGTCGCAGCTCCTAAATTGAGGAACCAACGAACCAAAAGCATATCCGTGTTAAATAATCTGAAATGGATAATTTATTAATATTAGATAATAGTCCACTGGTCTCCATTAGTGAGTATCACACGGGTTTATAACATTACGGGCTCTTTCAGCTGAACTGTTCCATATGATGAGATTACAACAATCTCACATTTCGCGAAGTCCTGTATAGAGCAGCAGTTTTTACGCCATAACCTGCAATCCACTTTACAGTGACAGTTTTTTAGTCCCGAGATGTCAATTATCGAAAAAGGCTTCGATTAAACTTTCCTCTCGTTGCAAGCGTCGAGTAATCGCACGGTTCAGTTATCATCGATGATCCGCCGAGCATACCAATGGAGGATCTCTCCCTCGTCACGGGAGGGCAAAATAAAAAAGAAAAGAAATCTCAGTAATTCAGCAGAAGTGTCGACAGCTACAATCGATTTCATCATCAGTAAGAGTTACCCGTCCCTTCACGGCCGCCAACGAAACAAAGAAAGCGGTAAGCGGTGTTTTAATCCACGTTCTCATATAAGTGGAAAGAAAATAAGAATTCACAGGCTTTCAACTCAATGTTGGAAACATTCTATTAAATATTCTTCCGGTTGCCAAATCGAACCTGGTTCATGCTTGAATCTTATTGATGGTGTATTTGCAAATATTTTGTTGTTGTTTTCTCCACTTTTCCAAACGTCAAGGACACACTGAACGTTTCTTACCAGGTGCCGGTACGATGACACGCTGTAGACTGAAGATTGTTCACCAGAAACTCAATCATAATCCGGTCGATTAGACTAGTAGTTAGCCTTTTCTACCTCTACAAGCGCTAGTGTGAGTCAATACAGAGTTTTACTTAAGCCCTTATAACTACTTACGATTTAAAGATTTTTCAAAAAATCAAAAAAGGCCTGAGGGAACAAATGAACACATTAAATAAAGAAAAGAAAAATCCACAGTCGTCCGACTGGGTCAGGAAATGGAATGTATGAAGCCCCCATTTAGCGGCGAGGATATGAACTGTAACCGGCTACCAAAGTCTGTCGCACTCCCCTGGGGCCATGATTAAATGAATGACAGATGAAATGAAATGATCGTGGAGAGTGTTGCTGGAATGAAATTGTGACTGGGAAAACCGGAGTACCCGGAGAAAAACCTGTCTGTCTCCGCTTTGTCCAGCACAAATCTCACATGGAGTGACCGGGATTTGAACCACGGACCCAGCGGTGAGAGGCCGGCGGTGGCGCGCTGCCGTCTAAGCCACGGAGGCTTCCACGTTAAAGAAAGAATTATGTAAATTATTTAAATTATTTAACCCCTGGCACTAGAGCCCATCAAGGGCCTAGGCCTACCAAGCGACTGCTGCCCAGCCATTTGGCCTGCAGAGATTGGGGTGATGCGTGATCAGCGCATTGGGTCCCCTCAGCTATTAATCTTGGTTTTCGTGATCGGGGCACTGCCTCACTGTCAGACAGCTTCTCAATTGTCCTCACGAGGCTGAGTGCACCACGTTCCAGCCCTCACGTCAGTTTCTAAAATCCCTGACGGAGCCGGGAATCGAACCCGGGACCTCTGGGAGAGAGGCAGGCGCGCTACCCCAACAGCATGGGGCAGGAGAATTATGTAAATGGGATATGTTAACTTGGCTAGGATTTGAATCTTAAGGAAAACGCGTAAAGAAACACCGATTTTAGGTTGTTGTTGTTTTTTTTTTCGTGTTTTTTTTTTCGGAACTGCATTTAGGCCTGAAGTGACTTTCGAAATTTGGGTTTTTAGATTGAAGGAAGGAAGATTGTAGTTGTACGTGACCGTTAATTTTGAGATCATAGGCCACGGGACCTCCTTTTTAAGTGGAATCCGAACCACAAGACATGGCATTTCACTTTGAAATTCCCACATGAATTGACCCGGAATCGAACCTGGTCCGCTGTGGTGAGAAGCCAACAGCTTGACCGCTGCGCCACCACGCCCCCTGTTTTAGTTTGATAGGGCTCTCCAAGACACACAATTTGAATCCATTCCGGATTCCTTTAGTCCTTCAACGTTTGGCACAATTGAGAAAATTGCTTAATTTTACGTTTTTGCTAAGTCTCATAATTGTTGTTGTTGTTGTTGTTGTTGTCGTTAAATTTAGTGGTATCAGATAGTATAATTAAAGAGGGATAACCTCGACATTTAGGCACATACGTCAAAAATATTAACACAATTATCACCACCACATAAATATGGTCGCAAATTCAGTGTCTCTGGGTGATTCATTTCCGAGTTTGTTTTGTTGTTGTTCTCTCCATCAATAATAATAATATTAATAATTTGTATAATCGCTTATCCTCGCAGCTCGGCTTCACCGACGGACTCTGCGAGGGAGCATTCCTCTACCGTCGCAAGGGCAGTGTCCTGGAGCTGGACACGGACACACTGGGAATGGTGACAGGTGACCGCTAACTTGGGTATAATTAAGGAAAGGTCTGGGAAGGAATATTAGAAGGAAGTTGCCCGTGGATCAGTTGAAAGGAACCGACCCGGGGTAGGCTGGTGGTGAAAATGCGAAACCTTGAAATCCATTTTCAGGATATCCAAGATGGGATTCGAACCCAAAATCTCCCGACGGCAGCGAAGCACGAGATAGCCCGCTAGAGCTCTCGGCCACTGTGGTCGTTAAATCATAATAGTAATAATAATAAAAGCAGTCTAATAATAACGTATTCTAACGAAGGTTTACTGACTAACATGTCAGGATTTCAACAGATATGTACTTAATGTGGCATGAAAATTATCATTGAAAACGTAGTTCGTTGGTTGGTTCCTCAGTTTAAGGGCTACAACAACACGGTCATGTAGCCTCGTGTACATTGGGTGTGTGTAGAATCTGTCTGATGACCGGTGTTAATTGTGATGGCTGTATTAGTGTGTGTTACCTATAATTCAGGTAAGAACTGCAGACGATTGATTTCAAGTAGATCTTACTTTTGCTACCAAATGATGCCGCCAACGACCCTAGCTGCGACTTTGGCAACTAGATGCCATCGCAACCAGCACCTGGCGACGAACGTTGGAACATAGCGCGTTAATCAAATCTAACCGACAAATTTAGCTTCACACAATTGTAGTTAGTGGAAGGTTCTTTAACAGGACAAAAATTTATGACATTACTTCCCCTCCGAAGGAAGGCATACTGAGGGAATTTTAACGCCCTTAAAATTTCTGATGACTTCAGCCAGCTTTGAACCCGCGATCTTGGATATACAAGCTCAACATGCTTCCAACTACGCCACCACAGTCGCCTTGATTGAAAACGAGTTGTTGGTGGTAAGTAAGAATGCCAAGATAATGTAATGCCAGATTGGCGGAACTACACCAGAACCGATGGGTAATTTCCAATACCTGGGTCCTCCTCATGGCGTATTAACTAGTGATTTTGGCTGCCACCACATAAGTCTGGGTTCGATTCCCAGCTCTGCCAAACATGTACTTCTTACCTCAGGGCTGGAACGGGGTTCAATCAGCCACGCGAGCCAACCCTGAGGAGGGGTTGTTTCGTTTCCTTCCTCAGCAATCCTAGAAGTGGTTTTCCATGGTTTACCAGTTCTACTCCAGGCAAATGCCGAGATAGTAGTCTACATAAGTTAAGGTCACGGCCACCTCTCACGCGGCTACACGAAGTCGCGAGCCCCCTAAATTAATCAACAACAAGGTCAACTGTAGTATTTGGGCTGAATGTTCTCCCAGGATGGCCGTATAGTGAAGTTGGTAAAGCTGAGACATATCTAGGAGGCGGTAGTTATACTCGGTATTCAACGACCTCAAGCTTGTACCCGATACCTAGTTTAGGCTATCGGCTACGCCAGCAGACATTAAGCCGTAGTTGAGGTTTTGGGAAGAGTTAGGAAAAGATAGAGCACCGATCGAGTCAAGAAGAATGTCAAGATGACGTAGGAGGTCTAGGATCAAGGAGGCACTGATATCTGTAAGAAGATGGAATTATGGATAGAGATGTGAAGCTTTATTAAGATATGTGTGGAATATGGTAATTAAACATCTTAGAAGAGGATATATAACATGCATTATATGTGGAAATAATTGTAAGGAAGTTAGATAACCCTTAAGTTATTTTATAACGGAATAGCCGAGATGATGTGGGTTCGAGACTATGATCGTGACGCGAGAGCACAGTGGTGGGGGACTACACCACGTGTCTGCGCCAGGCAGATAAGAGTGAAGACAGTGCCAGCACATTCAGTGGAGCTCTGTCAGTCGAGCAAGTAGGGTCGAGCTCTGTAGCGCAAGCGAGACGCACGGTGAAGGTCGCGTAGCATACCGAAACTGTCACGGCAGAGTGTAGGCGACAGTTTCAGCATCGCCGAGCAGCGAACGCCAAGCGGGTCGTTGATCCAGGGGGACTTGCCGAGGAAGCAATCACAGACAGCCGGGATATGTTAGAACAGCACTGCAAGTAGTTGGAGACTTTATTACAAGCTACATATCAACGCAGTTTGAACACAGCGTTTATGAATAACTTTATGACTATGCTTTTCTATAACGCATTCAAAGTTACTTTAACAATTTCAAGCAAGCGGAATGTTGTTAGCATATGCACTGATGAACATTAGAGCGTGCATTAATGAAATTTATTTCTTATGCAGTTTCATGAATTACCAAATACAGACAACTACAGGGTGTTTCGTAAACTTGGACACTCTCAAGTAAAATTTTATTTTACGAAAGTGAGACTTAGCAGTTATTAGAGATTGATCTTTCAATACTCAAACTGAACATTTAACGGAACAGTGGCGTAACTTAGAAGAGGAGTAGGGGGTCCGCTGTTTCCATGAACTTTTTCGAGAGGAGTTGGACAATATCCGCTATGGGTAATCCGAAGTTCAACATGTCAGAGTAGACGCAGATAGAGACAAGATGGCACCGCAGAGCGATGGATTCGATTCCTGACGAGAGAGGTCCACCAGCTGATTCACTTGAGATTTCGAAGGCAATCGTCATTTCATGGATGGAATGATATTCACGCCGATCTTTCGAGAAATTCATTATGTAGGGAAAATCGACGATCTTGGAAATTTAATTACAGCTGATTATGAAAGGTACTGTAAGAGTCATAACTACCTGATACGATTATTTTCATGAATACTGGGCACACATGTATATTTTTCTAATAGGAGTGATACGGTTATATAGACATGGTTTGACTTTATATACTTCGAATTTGCTAGAATATGGAGTGACCATATGATATGGCAGGCATCATTATACGAAATTCTCACCATTGGTTGGCTTTATTAAGCAGATGATTGGTTTTTTAGACATTTTTCCAGCTAGGATATTTTTCATAAATAGTTTTTTTGTGTAACGAGTATTTCGAACTCGTGATCTGCAATTGATTATCTAAAATTACTTCGTCAGTTCATTGCATACTAGCGAGTGTGTATTATTCATCAGTAGGGATTTTTTCCATTGGATTGTTTGGAGATATTAAGAAGTTATTCACTTTAGTGAATGAACATCGCTTTTATATGACAACTAGAAACTTGTTGATTCCTATCTGGTACATTCACTCATATAGCCTACGAGATGGGGTCTTTCGTATTTATACGATTGTATGGTGGTACTCATCTTACCCATCGTTCAGGGAACTATCATCCAAGTCGACGGGGCGAGGTCTTTCGTATTTATACGACTGTACGGTGGTTACACATCTTACTCGCCATTGAGGGACTCATTTTTATCATCCGAGTGTACACGAGATTGTAAGTGAATCAAACAAGGAACTACTAGTCATATATCAGTCGAAATTTTGTTAAACAAAGTAACGATAAATGTCAGCAGGATTGCATTTAGTAATTCTTGTTTGCCAATCCAATATTTTGTTGCTATACTCTTTTGAGAGTAATTTCAGTTTAACAGCTGTTATAGCTGATGCTTTTGATGAGTTTTATAATTGTGTTTGATACCTTTGAGAAGGATTTAAAGTAATTGAATCTTGTAAGATTAATCATTAATGGTCAGATTTATTTTAAGGCAGATCAGTATTGCAGATTTTGATATGGGAGATTATAGCACATTGGTGTTTTTCTGTGATGTGAGTTATGAAAATTGTAAGAGAATTTATGCTATTTGAAAGCAGATCTTAAATTACTGAAGTAATATTTTTCCAATTGTTTAAGAAGTTGTCTAGATGTGATCAGAGTAATTACAGTTATTGGAGATTGTGTGCGTTGATAATTTGAAGCCAGTTATATATTTTTTGTAGATCATGCAACATGGTTAGGTGGAGTTTGTGATAGGCATTTTGTGGAAGTTGCCAAGTGATAGTAGCAATGTTGCTAATGTATTTTGAAGCAGACATGAGGTCGTCGTACCCAGTCTAGCGTAATTGTTGAGATTCATGCTGTATGTGCTGAATATTTATGGAGTTTTGTGGAATGATTGTTGTATTCAAATGTGATATTTGAAGTATTGAGGAAATGTAATGTCGTTGTGGATAGTTAGATCCAACGTGATGTCGTGGAGGCAATAATATTTTTGGCATGATAAATTAAATATGAGATATAACTTGGAAGTGATAAAACTGTAAGACAACGTTCTATAAACCATATTAAACAATTTGTTAGGAAATTAAACAAATAAATAAAATTGATAATACAAGATTTTCTGAAAATAATAATTAACGAAATAATAATCTGAGATTTAAGCATATTAACGATCTGACCTAATGAAATAAAAATCAGAATGACTAGATGAAATAATGAAAAACTAAATAACCAGAAGAATGAAATTTAAATAAGTTGATAAATTAAATTTTGGAATAAATCGATGAATTAAATAAATGGATGAATTAAAGATTGGATAAATTAAACTGATTGAAATAAATTAATAGACGATTGTAATGATGATGAATAACTGAATTAGAAGGTGATAATTAACTAAAGAAGCTGATGATTAATGAATTTATATGGAATTAAATAAATTTAATTGAGAGATAATTTGAAGGAATTGCAACTTGAGTTGAAGATTTAAATGATGTAATGGTGATGAATTAAGGATTCTGACAGGAATATGTAGAATTTTGAGGTGAGAATTAATGTGAGAAATATTTAATTTTGATGATGACGATAACGATGACCAATGAGCCATGAATTTTCTGTAATTCACAGATAAGTAATTATGAATGACAACGTAAATAGTGTAAATTAATTATTCAATGTTTAGGAGCATTTGACTAACATGTTCAACATTTAAATTATGCCATGCAAACCATAAAATACTTGATATTTAATATATGTGATTATAATATGTGTATGTTTAGACAGATTAATAACTTTTTCAAATCCACATTGATGATGTTAAATTAAAGAGAAATTAGGTCTCAGGTTTCACAAATGTCAGTGACGAAAGACATAGTGCTACAGTGATCCTGAGAACCCAAGAGAACTTTAGAGATTTTTCTTGTTATGTGGATTAAAAAAAAAATTGGATTAGAAAAGAGATGGTTCGATTTTTGTACAATGACAATTTAACGTTGGCATTCGACCATACTCTCAGGTAGGAGTTATATTTAAAATGTCTGTCTGACTATCAAAGTAAAATAAATTTGTTTTTATCTTAGTTGTGATCTTATGATGGTGTGATGTTCCTTTTTCTTTCCTTGTCTTGAGTAAGGCTTGTCCGGAAAGGAAGTGGTTTGCTAGGAATTCAGTTGATGGCGCCCATTTATATTTGCATTATTTCTATTAAACTTAAGCCCGTAACGACCCTAGAGATACTTTGTCTCGTGATACCCACTGCTTTTTCGATAACTCAGCTGAATTTCCGACACATTCCTTATTTGACTAGAGGTTCATTTAACTCCGCTCTGTCCTGGAACTCCAGGAATGCGATGTTATAGCAGATGGGTCATCGCATCCCCAGGACGAACGGGTACAGAAAGAGAGAGGGAGAATTGGCTTTATCCAACTAGTGGGGCTTCGATTTTGTTTATTCTATGGAATCACATCAGATTTAGATTTCTGAGAGATTGATCTCAAGTTCATTTAATTGTGTTACAAAATTTATTAAACTTATCAGACAATGTACTTGTGTGCCCATTCCAGTGTTCATGTTAATCGTATTAGTAATATCATGTTAGTTATAAGACATTTTTCCTATACCCAAGTGAATGCAGGAATTGAGACATTGTGATGTGTGGTTGTCTAACGTCTCTATATAAAACGTATATTGAAAATATAATTATGTTGCCAGAAGATTTAGCTAAGGTGTTAGGAGAGTTACAGATGGGTATGTCTGGTATTGCAGAAACTATTTCTAAAATGGAAACGGAAGTTAAAGAACAGATTAATAGTTCAGAAGCTAGATTAGAAGCTAAATGTAAAGAAAATGTGCAAGCATTACAAACTAGTACTGAAGAAAATTTAAAATTATTACAGTCAAATAGTGAAGACAATTTTAAGTCCTTAGAAGAAAGATTACAGTCAACTAGTGAAGATAATTTAAAGTCATTAGAGACTAGGTTACAGTCAAATAGCAAAGATGAGTTGATGTTATTAGAGACTAGGTTACAGTTAAATAGTGAAGACAATTTTAAGTCCTTAGAAGAAAGATTACAGTCAAATAGTAAAGATGAGTTGAAGTCATTAGAAACTAGATTACAGACTAGTACTGAAAGTCATTTAAAAGCTAGTGAAGCTAACTTTAAATCATTGGAAGAGAAATTACAGTCTCGTAGTGAAGAAACTAACAATGAATTAGAAAATAAGTTAACTAGATTAGAGAATAGCTTAACTTTAAAGAATAATGAAATGCTAAAGACTTTACAATTAGACATAATTGCAGTAAATATGAAAGGAGAGGAAAATGTTCAAATATTAAGAAAAAATATTATTGAATTAGAAAGTAGAGGAGAAGAAAATATTTTTACTTTAAGAACAGACGTTATGTCCATACAGAAAGACATTAAATCAGATGTATCGAAGTTGAGATTCGACATCGATGGTTTAGTGGCAGATGTAGGCAAAATTCAAGAGTGGTCTACCGAAGTATCTTTCGAGACTAAAATTAAAGGTCTAGAAATGAATCTAGGTAATGAGATTAAAGATTTAAAGACAGTAATTGGGACCATTAAAGAGGAAGTCTTAGGAGAGGTTAATTCTAATTTAAAATCATTAGAAAATCAATTGCAGAAAGATATTAGGAAGATAGACGACGATATAGAGCAAAAGGTTAATGAAAACTTAGCTTTGTTCAAAAATAGAGTCGGTGCAATTGTGGAAGAACGGTATAGTGAGGTCGATGCCGAAGCAAAAGAGAAACGTGAAGGGTTAGATGAAAAATTAATCGCAGGTATGGCAAACTTAGAAGCGAGGTTTACGGAAAACAAGGAAGCGATGAAGATAGATTCAACTCTATTTAGAACAGATGTTGATCTGTTAAAGGAACAAGTCGCGTTAGTAAAGAACACGTGCGAAGGCAAAATTGACAAGTTAAAAAACGACTTAGACGAGAGTAACAAAACGCAGGATGTTACATCGTTAGATGAATTAAAGACTCAGGTCAAGAAATTAGCAGAAGACAGGATAACTAAACTAGAATCCATGTTTAACAGTTTCACCAGTCAGAATATAACATCAGGGGAAACATTGATAAATCAGACAGCGATAGACCGCAGTATGACTAATCAAGAAGCGAGCATGGGAGAAGACCGTCAAATGCAACCGAATGTGACATTCGAAAGGGCCAGTTCAACCCCTCAGGATAATCCAAGTTCGAATAGGAGTACGTTGGGTCCAAGCGAACGATACTCAGGTCCAGTCACCATTATTAGGAATCTGGATGACAAGCCGAGGAAGTTTTCGGGAAATACAGGAGTCACACCAGTCGAATTTCTGCGAGATATTCGAGACTACATGGCGGAACATAGGGTAGCCAAAGAAAGAGAGCTAAGGATAGTCGAACGCGCCTTAGATGGGTCTGCGCTTACTTGGTTTAGAGCGTTCAGAAGCAATTTTGCGAACATGGAGCAATTTGCCATAGCTTTCTTGAGGAGATTTTGGAGTGCCGAGGATCAACTTAACGTAAGAGCGGAAATGTACACAAAGCGCTATTCTACGTCACATCCGACGCATTATGCCAATTATTTCACGTCACAGCTGGCTAAATTACAGTTTCTGATTCCTCCATTGCCAGAAGAAGAGCTTTTGCAAGCTATAGCGAGACAGTTACCGATTGAGGTACAGCGATCACTAATAGCGTCGGGAGCCAATACACTTGAGCATTATGACGACATTTTGCGGCGATTGGACTATACAAGCGCACAAGTTACGCCTAGAAATACCAGAAACGACAATAGAAACACGCAAGAAGTGAATGCGGTAGTCGTAGACAATGCAGCTCAAACGGACAGAAGAGATTCCTGGGAAAACCGACGGAACGAAGGGAATCGAGGAAACATCCGTAACGCTCGAGGAAATGATCGATATAGAGGACCTTATGAGAGGCCATACGATCAAGAAGCAAGAGATAGCCGATATAGAAATTATAACCAGAATTCCAGATATCAAGACAGGAATCGATATAACAATAGATATCGGGGCAGAAATAACTGGAGCCAAGGTCAACAGTATAATAGGAACGACAGGCAGGATGGCCGAAGAAACGATCCTAACGACAGACGAGATAATCGTGGACATGAGAAGTCGAGGCAAGAAGATAGACAGCCTAGTGCACCACCCGAAGAGACAGTGAGAGATGTCAATCGAGCAAGCACGAGTGGCGAAGGAAGAAACAAACGTCAGAATAACACGGAATCAAGATGCTAATCATTGGAAGTCAATCATCATTATTGAGAGTCAGAAAGTACCATCATGCTGAGTAAGGGAATTGTAGAGCTATCGTGTACATGTATTATATATAGAATGCCTGAGAGTGTATTTTTTTTCTCAATCCTGATAAAAAAAGGAGATGTACGGGAGAGATGTACCCGATACCTAGTTTAGGCTATCGGCTACGCCAGCAGACATTAAGCCGTAGTTGAGGTTTTGGGAAGAGTTAGGAAAAGATAGCGCACCGATCGAGTCAAGAAGAATGTCAAGATGACGTAGGAGGTCTAGGATCAAGGAGGCACTGACATCTGTAAGAAGATGGAATTATGGATAGAGATGTGAAGCTTTATTAAGATATGTGTGGAATATGGTAATTAAACATCTTAGAAGAGGATATATAACATGCATTATATGTGGAAATAATTGTAAGGAAGTTAGATAACCCTTAAGTTATTTTATAACGGAATAGCCGAGATGATGTGGGTTCGAGACTATGATCGTGACGCGAGAGCACAGTGGTGGGGGACTACACCACGTGTCTGCGCCAGGCAGATAAGAGTGAAGACAGTGCCAGCACATTCAGTGGAGCTCTGTCAGTCGAGCAAGTAGGGTCGAGCTCTGTAGCGCAAGCGAGACGCACGGTGAAGGTCGCGTAGCATACCGAAACTGTCACGGCAGAGTGTAGGCGACAGTTTCAGCATCGCCGAGCAGCGAACGCCAAGCAGGTCATTGATCCAGGGGGACTTGCCGAGGAAGCAATCACAGACGGCCGGGATATGTTAGAACAGCACTGCAAGTAGTTGGAGACTTTATTACAAGCTAAATTTCAACGCAGTTTGAACACAGCGTTTATGAATAACTTTATGACTATGCTTTTCTATAACGCATTCAAAGTTACTTTAACAATTTCAAGCAAGCGGAATGTTGTTAGCATATGCACTGATGAACATTAGAGCGTGCATTAATGAAATTTATTTCTTATGCAGTTTCATGAATTACCAAATACAGACAACTACAGGGTGTTTCGTAAACTTGGACACTCTCAAGTAAAATTTTATTTTACGAAAGTGAGACTTAGCAGTTATTAGAGATTGATCTTTCAATACTCAAACTGAACATTTAACGGAACAGTGGCGTAACTTAGAAGAGGAGTAGGGGGTCCGCTGTTTCCATGAACTTTTTCGAGAGGAGTTGGACAATATCCGCTATGGGTAATCCGAAGTTCAACATGTCAGAGTAGACGCAGATAGAGACAAGATGGCACCGCAGAGCGATGGATTCGATTCCTGACGAGAGAGGTCCACCAGCTGATTCACTTGGGATTTCGAAGGCAATCGTCATTTCATGGATGGAATGATATTCACGCCGATCTTTCGAGAAATTCATTATGTAGGGAAAATCGACGATCTTGGAAATTTAATTACAGCTGATTATGAAAGGTACTGTAAGAGTCATAACTACCTGATACGATAATTTTCATGAATACTGGGCACACATGTATATTTTTCTAATAGGAGTGATACGATTATATAGACATGGTTTGACTTTATATACTTCGAATTTGCTAGAATATGGAGTGACCATATGATATGGCAGGCATCATTATACGAAATTCTCACCATTGGTTGGCTTTATTAAGCAGATGTTTGGTCTTTTAGACATTTTTCCAGCTAGGATATTTTTCATAAATAGTTTTTTTGTGTAACGAGTATTTCGAACTCGTGATCTGCAATTGATTATCTAAAATTACTTCGTCAGTTCATTGCATACTAGCGAGTGTGTATTATTCATCAGTAGGGATTTTTTCCATTGGATTGTTTGGAGATATTAAGAAGTTATTCACTTTAGTGAATGAACATCGCTTTTATATGACAACTAGAAACTTGTTGATTCCTATCTGGTACATTCGCTCATATAGCCTACGAGATGGGGTCTTTCGTATTTATACGATTGTATGGTGGTACTCATCTTACCCATCGTTCAGGGAACTATCATCCAAGTCGACGGGGCGAGGTCTTTCGTATTTATACGACTGTACGGTGGTTACACATCTTACTCGCCATTGAGGGACTCATTTTTATCATCCGAGTGTACACGAGATTGTAAGTGAATCAAACAAGGAACTACTAGTCATATATCAGTCGAAATTTTGTTAAACAAAGTAACGATAAATGTCAGCAGGATTGCATTTAGTAATTCTTGTTTGCCAATCCAATATTTTGTTGCTATACTCTTTTGAGAGTAATTTCAGTTTAACAGCTGTTATAGCTGATGCTTTTGATGAGTTTTATAATTGTGTTTGATACCTTTGAGAAGGATTTAAAGTAATTGAATCTTGTAAGATTAATCATTAATGGTCAGATTTATTTTAAGGCAGATCAGTATTGCAGATTTTGATATGGGAGATTATAGCACATTGGTGTTTTTCTGTGATGTGAGTTATGAAAATTGTAAGAGAATTTATGCTATTTGAAAGCAGATCTTAAATTACTGAAGTAATATTTTTCCAATTGTTTAAGAAGTTGTCTAGATGTGATCAGAGTAATTACAGTTATTGGAGATTGTGTGCGTTGATAATTTGAAGCCAGTTATATATTTTTTGTAGATCATGCAACATGGTTAGGTGGAGTTTGTGATAGGCATTTTGTGGAAGTTGCCAAGTGATAGTAGCAATGTTGCTAATGTATTTTGAAGCAGACATGAGGTCGTCGTACCCAGTCTAGCGTAATTGTTGAGATTCATGCTGTATGTGCTGAATATTTATGGAGTTTTGTGGAATGATTGTTGTATTCAAATGTGATATTTGAAGTATTGAGGAAATGTAATGTCGTTGTGGATAGTTAGATCCAACGTGATGTCGTGGAGGCAATAATATTTTTTGGCATGATAAATTAAATACGAGATATAACTTGGAAATGATAAAACTGTAAGAAAACGTTCTATAAACCATATTAAACAATTTGTTAGGAAATTAAACAAATAAATAAAATTGATAATACAAGATTTTCTGAAAATAATAATTAACGAAATAATAATCTGAGATTTAAGCATATTAACGATCTGACCTAATGAAATAAAAATCAGAATGACTAGATGAAATAATGAAAAACTAAATAACCAGAAGAATGAAATTTAAATAAGTTGATAAATTAAATTTTGGAATAAATCGATGAATTAAATAAATGGATGAATTAAAGATTGGATAAATTAAACTGATTGAAATAAATTAATAGACGATTGTAATGATGATGAATAACTGAATTAGAAGGTGATAATTAACTAAAGAAGCTGATGATTAATGAATTTATATGGAATTAAATAAATTTAATTGAGAGATAATTTGAAGGAATTGCAACTTGAGTTGAAGATTTAAATGATGTAATGGTGATGAATTAAGGATTCTGACAGGAATATGTAGAATTTTGAGGTGAGAATTAATGTGAGAAATATTTAATTTTGATGATGACGATAACGATGACCAATGAGCCATGAATTTTCTGTAATTCACAGATAAGTAATTATGAATGACAATGTAAATAGTGTAAATTAATTATTCAATGTTTAGGAGCATTTGACTAACATGTTCAACATTTAAATTATGCCATGCAAACCATAAAATACTTGATATTTAATATATGTGATTATAATATGTGTATGTTTAGACAGATTAATAACTTTTTCGAATCCACATTGATGATGTTAAATTAAAGAGAAATTAGGTCTCAGGTTTCACAAATGTCAGTGACGAAAGACATAGTGCTACAGTGATCCTGAGAACCCAAGAGAACTTTAGAGATTTTTCTTGTTATGTGGATAAAAAAAAAAAAATTGGATTAGAAAAGAGATGGTTCGATTTTTGTACAATGACAATTTAACGTTGGCATTCGACCATACTCTCAGGTAGGAGTTATATTTAAAATGTCTGTCTGACTATCAAAGTAAAATAAATTTGTTTTTATCTTAGTTGTGATCTGATGATGGTGTGATGTTCCTTTTTCTTTCCTTGTCTTGAGTAAGGCTTATCCGGAAAGGAAGTGGTTTGCTAGGAATTCAGTTGATGGCGCCCATTTATATTTGCATTATTTCTATTAAACTTAAGCCCGTAACGACCCTAGAGATACTTTGTCTCGTGATACCCACTGCTTTTTCGATAACTCAGCTGAATTTCCGACACATTCCTTATTTGACTAGAGGTTCATTTAACTCCGCTCTGTCCTGGAACTCCAGGAATGCGATGTTATAGCAGATGGGTCATCGCATCCCCAGGACGAACGGGTACAAGCTAGGAGTATATTTTGTAAGCAGAGGAGACTTAAGTGCTAATTGCAAATAGGGGATCATTGACAGTGGCGATTCTGCCATGTAGGACGTGAGGATCATCCTACAGTCAGCTGTCAGCTGTAACTGTGTTAAACAATTAAATTGTAAAATAGTGTTTGGGGCTACCTTGCGCGCCCTCTCGATAAGCTCTGTCTCACTGTCGATGTCAGTACTTGTAACTAGTTCTACATTTCACCCCTAGATGGGTGAAGTGTGACCTTTACCGCCCGGTGTAGAACGCTGAGGAAGGAAGCCTTGCATCCCCAAAGCACGTGTTTATAGCTTTAAAAATGTATGGGAGCCCTTGAGGGGGAAGGGGAAGGTTTGGTCTGTTTAATGGCGCTCTGAGGACGTCGACTGAGATCCTCAAGTCTCGCTATTGGTCGAATGTAAACCAACACTACGGGCTTGTTGGTTACGATTTCGCGCGGTCAAAATGGGTAGTCAGTTTTCAGCGTGTGCACATCTTTGTAGTGGTATTCGATTGTTCAATGTGTTCGTAATAGTGCTGTGAGACTGAATCTCTACTGGTATGAAACAAAGTCATCGATTTTTGGATGTCACGGGTAATCTCGAGAACCACTGAATAGATTTTGATGCGGTTTTCACCAGTGTAAAGGATATCTCGAGGAAGGTCAGTAGAAAATAATTTATTTATGAGCAAAGGAAGTTGAGCAGCAACGAATTCAGTGAAAAAGTCGAGAAAGAACCTAGCGTCCCTGCGCTTTTTAAGCTTACGCTGGGCAAACCATTAAACAGATCAATATACAATGAGTGTAAGAATTTTTCAGCATGAAAGGTTCTACAAAAAATTCCGCGACAGCATATCTCTAACTTCAATACATCGCCCAGAATAAGTGTTCTTTTAAGTTTTCATTTCTTCCAACAATCTCCACTCAATTACTGAGGCGTCAGTTGACGAACTGGCAAGGGGCGAGCCTATCACCCCAGTTACAGCCTAGCTAGTGGGCGAGCCTTTTATTACCTCAGATACAGCCAGAAGCAAACTGTCGAGTCGTGTTGATTTAAGACTTTAGAGAAGAATGGTTGTGTTTGGAGTTTCCCTGGAAGTGCAACTCTGATTTTCTTCATTTCGCCTGTGAACTTTTCGTTCCGCAAAATACACAGTCAAGTTAAGATTGGACGGAAGGGGGATTTGTGTTTCATGCACCTAACCATTCATAAATTCGTTGCACATGCAAATCCATGACAATATAATTAATAGTCCAAACAGTGATTTTAAGCCATCATGCCGAGACGTAAAACGGATATAGGGCGTAGTACATTAACATCGAAAAAAAAGCCCTTATCACGTAATGCATTCATAATTATTGTTCCCGGGCGACGCCAGGGTGGGTTGCTAATAATTTATATTAGACTGAGTGTAATATCTCAAGCCGGCCCCGTGGTGTTGGGGTAGCGCGCCTGCCTCTCACCCGGAGGCCCCGGGTTCGATCCCCGGCTCCGTCAGGGATTTTAAAACTGACATGAGAGTTGGAACGGGGTGCACTCAGCCTCGTGAGGACAATTGAGTTGATGTCTGGCAGTGAGACAGCACCCCGATCACGAATACCAAGATTAACGGCCGAGGGGACCCGATGCGCTGATCACGCGTCACCCCAATATCTGCAGGCCAAATGGCTGGGCAGCGGTCGCTTGGTCAGCCTTAGCCCATCATGGGCTGGATAGTGCCAGGGGTTGTTTGTAATATCTCAATATAGCCCAGCTATAATAATTATGTTAAGTTAAGCCTATCATATTACGTCCTACACGTTACAAAAATCAGCAGTCACCACTGATCATTGAAACACCTCGTTCACTCCCAGAGGTTTGCGGACTTGGTCGGTATAGGGTTAGCTGACTCCCCTTAAAAGAAGACTCCACCATAAGGAATTTTCATTGGCTATTTGAGACCCTTGGAGTGTTTTCTCTTAGATCCCAAGAAGGATTTGGTTCTATTCGAATCATAAATAAGTATAAATAATATTTGATATATGGACTGTACGAGGGGAGGGGGATGGCACATTGAAAGCTGTCAAAGATAGTATTTGAAGTTATCACCATCAAACACGACCATCTTCTCACCAATGGGATAATTTTTGTTCCAAATTTGGCTCTTTGCTATTACTTCAAATATTGCGATTACTGGTGATAGCAAGCTGAACTAGCGATGTCAACAAACTTTTTAAAATCCATTTTCCTGAAAATTTGTTTTTCTAACTTCTATACCTACTTTGTTGTCCTAAATATTAACCAATCTCAGTAAAAGTTTTGCAGGAAGTAGTCATGATGAATTTGCATACTTCTGGGCATTAATATTAAATGATATGCAGTTTCAATGATTTTTTATGACATTTATGTACAAATTATTTGAAAAAAAAATTAAAATTGAAAAAGAATCTAAGGGTAAATAAACAAACATTCTCATAAAATAAATGCACAGAACTCTTAAACTAGGTCCTGTTTCTGTGTCTGAAGGAATTAAAAATTAAAAATGATATTTGAGTACCAAAAATTGGTTTTTTAAAATGCCATTAAAAACCACATTAAAATGAATAATTCTGAAACCATTCAAGATATGGCCTTCAAACCTTAGACATTGCTACATCGTTACGTGATGTAGGCCTATATGATCACAAAATTAATTTGAAATCGATATAGTAGGAGAGAAGTTACATTTTTCAGTGGAGTCTCCTCTTAAATGAATTGGATAGTGTTCCTAAACATCTATGTTAACTAGAGTTATCGTGTTCCTATCTTGGGTGTGTGTTCGTGTGACTGGAAGTTGGTGAGAACAAGGGCAGCCCCGGCCAGTAATCCCCTCTCCAGCACTCACAGATGGGAGCCGACAGGTGCAACCTGCAGATACTCACTTTTAAGAAGCGCTCCTAATGGTAAGCGCTTGTTCGCTGGATTATGCAACTTTGTATCACGTGACAAGGCTGATATTTAACTATGTCGCTACATGTTGTGCTATCAAGCACCTTGTTTCACCGAGTGTCTCGCCTGAGAGTCGTCAGGCGCATTTCCTCCCATGATTTTGAAAATGTTTTTAATTATAGGAAAGTGAATCCCCAAATCAATACTATTTTGCTAAAATTTGTTTCGGCTCAATTCTGGAGTTCTTTTAAGCACTATAATTGCAATAAGAATTTATTATCATGAAAGTTCTGAAATTAACATAAAATTATAGTGATCTATACACTGGCTCTAAGATTAATTACTTCATAGAATTATCAAGTAGATATCCTTACAATTTAACAAGTAGTTCCATGAAAACTAAATAGCCTATTTTCATGTATCCTACTTATGGTCATTGCCTTTATCAACATACAACATTTCAGTTTGATTGCTGTCATCGATTCGTAGATATTGAGAACTGTCTATTCCGCATGGTCGCCATGTTAGATTTTTATGTATGGAGGCCATAGAGTTATGTACTATTAAATGACGATTATTGCTTAGGTTTATTATTCAAACGTTGACTTCGATCGCATGATTAGGACACAAGAAATAAAAACATAATTTAAAAATTTTGCACAGCCGCCATCGTGAAGTTATGGAAACAATTGATCTAAATTAGACGTCAGTGCATTACAATGTGTGTAAACATTTGCTGTAGCATGTTCCACTGCGCTTCGATGGTTAAATCACGAGAAACGTCTATTTAAATGTTTCAACTTCGCTTGGCCACTTTGTTCGTTTTGTACTTACCAGAGTCACATAGGTGAACTTCTGGTAGTGCCCTCTATCACCGTACACAATTTCAGGGTAATATCAGTAAAAGTTTCGGCGTTATAGAATGCAGGTGAACTAATTCGCACAGCCGCCATGTTCGATTGCTGATACATAATGAAATTTAAGGGGCACGGTCGGGGTCGGTAATAATAGTACTATGTCCTTGCCGAATTTCAATGCAATCGCTCCAGCCATTTCGATTTTATTAAGGGAACATACACATACATACACACATGGATAAAAGGTGATCACATAAGCCTATGTTTATAAATGAAAAATAGGCTATAAATCAACGCTGATAAATTAAATATAAAGAATGTATAATTCATTGAAAGTTGTTCAAAAATTAAGGATTTTTGATTTAAAATGAATTTTTAGTTCATGATGCAAGGTGAAAATGAGTCCATGTAAGTATAGTAATGTGAATTGAATGGTAAAATAGTCTTGGAAATGGTTGGTTTTACAGATGCAGAAAATATGAAGTCAGAAATTGCACTCAGTAATTATAAGGTTAATGTGAATCCAATGGTAAAATGAAGTCATGAGATAGTTGCTGATCTTATAGTTGCAGATATAAAGTTACATCTCATTTATCTCCTCAGTTCAAAAATGAACACTTGGTGTATCGCAGAGCGATCCCGGAAACCACATCTCAAAGTCCTAAAACTAACCGTTTCTGAGATACTTCCAGAACACTGCTCTTTGATAGAAACTGATCAAAGTACGACCAACCGCAGCCATGAGACGCCAGCTCAAGAGGTCCCATTCAGCTTTTCATCTAGCTCTGTAGGAAGCAGTTGGCTACCCAACAACGTTAATCACACGATCGTTATGATACAATAAATAGCGAATCGAACAAAGTGTAAAAACATTACTTTCATAATCAGCACTTTGATATATAAACTTAAGTAACGAGTATAAGCCAGTTGACCTCCTTTGTGATGTAGCAAAGGTCTTGGCCATGCTATCATTCCCATGGGTGCTTTCATCAGTGAAAGAGCAGAAGGAATAGGGATACGAATGGACGCAGCCTTGGAAGCATTTGCATACATTTGCTTGTGAAATAAGTTTTGGCTACAGAACGGTGCCTGTAGTCCGCGTGGGATGTGTGTGTGGAGAGGCAATGACCAGAGCAACTGTGATCTAACATAAACTAAACTAAAATACGAACAACTCAGTTAAATGATAGTGTCAGTATTAGCGTGTGTTCATTAGTATGTTAGGTGGGGTATGGAGAAGACGGCTGTGGAGAATAATGGTGAAATTATTTTTATGTTCGACCCTCACTATTATGTGTCAGAAAACTGTATCATATTAATGGTCATTATAACACTGTTTTTCATTATGATACAGTTTCTCCAGCCAATCAGAGCTCGTTCATTGACCAATTAGGTAACGATACCTTCGCGCATGTGCTCAAAATCCAACATGTCGGACATAAACACAACATCGAACTATAATAAATTACCGACATGGAATACGCACCGCACAGTCCATATGTTCGCGTAAATAAACTGGTGAATATGAGACAAGAAATAGCACTGTACCTTAATATACCCAAATCCAATTTCTACACAGCGCGTTGATTTCAAACGACTACGGTGACAGTTTTACTGAATACCGGTTTACGATCTGCAAATATGGCATTGAAGCACACAGAGCGCATGCGTCGGTCGGCCAGAGAGCTTGGAACACGGAGATATGCTACCTAGCGCACCACCGATCACAATACTCTAGTTACTGAACAGATATTTATGAATATTTATGTTAAAACATGTAATAAAGTTATAATTATCGTCGAACATAAACAGTCGTATGCAACTCGCCTATAATGGTAATTAAGACACTCGTATGGAAATTATAAAACGAGCTTTACTCGTGTCTTAATTATAGCCATTATAGGCTCGTTGCATGATGTACTATTATTAGTTACAATTATCATTTAATGGTTATCACACATAGGAACATATCATGAATGGATATATATATAATCAATTTTGATATTATTTTAAACCTCACTCTTGATTTTAAGAATACATCAAAATAACAGATTTCTTAAAGCGGTTGTATTAAGTTCTTTCACATTTAGCACAGTAATTAACAAAGTAGTACAGGGTCATTACCTTTGTGTGCTCTGGTAATCGCGGCAAACTATGGCGTCATTTGGCTGGTCAGGTGCAGAGCGAGTGGACCTCGCAATACCCCGCTCCGCTGATTCATATCGTTAGTTCACACATGTATTATCATTCATATGGTCGTGTATCTGCAAAGCTTAGACGTTAGTGTTGCACGTTTAGTGAGTATTGTGATTACTGTGATTGTTGGTCATGCCTAGACACCAATTCACATTGCGCGAATGTGTGTATACCCATAATTCGTATCTGTAAAGCAGAAAGTCTTTTTCTGAAACAAGACGAAAATTTGGAATCAAGTTTCCAGGAAGACCTGTGCTAATGCCAGTATAATTTGGAGGCTCGATAAACGATTCAAGAAAACAGGCTCCGTAAATAAATAAAAAAAAGGTTAACAGACAACGTTGTGTTCTTACAGAACAAACATTTTATGAGATTGTTGTCCAATCTTTCATCAGATGTCAGGTGTGTATTACAAGAGAGGGAGGACATTCTCAGCAACGGCTATGAGCATTGTAAGTACTCATTATTGAACATGTTTGGTAAAGGTGTGAAAGTGCGCGTCAACTACCGACTTAACCGTGTACGCGCGCCCGTGATCAGTGCCAGTCAACGCCAGCTTAGCTTGCCTTGTTTACCGGAGCGCACAACGATAATAACCCTGTGGAATGGGCCAAAGGAAATAAGAGAGAAACTGGTATTCAGTCAGGTGTAAGGCAAGGCTGCAACTTATCACCTATACTACCGGGTGAGTTAGCCGTGGTCGTTACGGCATGACTGCAGGCAGTCCCTCACATCCGGGAGGCGAGGAGGTTCGAATCCCCCCGCCGGCAACCTTGAAGATGGTCTTCTGTGGTTTCCCATCTTCCTTCCAGGCAAATGCCGGGGTTGGTCCCTAACTATAGGCCACAGCCGCTACCTTCCAACTCCTCGTCCTTACATTCAAACTTCCCTCCCCAACGGTACTTGTAGCTCACCCATTGGGTGTCCATCTCGAAGCAGCTACAAAACTGGCGACTCGAACATGCCCTTGGACACTACCGGCAATGAAAGCCATACGCTAAAAAAAAAACACCCATACTTTTCAATCTATACATTGAACAAGCAATGAAGGAAATTAGAGAAACATTTAAATTACGAGTAAAGATTCAATGAGAAATAATTTCATCTCTGAGACTTTCTCATGACATTGAAATTGTCATCTTAACCGATTCACCAGGGGATTGAATGCGTTTTTAAATAGTATGGACTCCGTCTTGAGGATAGAACTAATGATTACAATTGAAATGAAATGAAAATCCACAGCCTGCTTCCAGTCTCCGACCGGGTCAGGAATGGAATGAATGAAGCCCCCATCTAGCGGCGAGGATATTAACTGTACCGGCTGCCGAGGCCTGACGCACTCCTCTGGGGCAATGATTAAATGAATGACAGATGAAATGAAATGATAGTGGAGAGTGTTGCTGGAATGAAATTTTGACAGGGAAAACCGGAGTACCCGGAGAAAAACCTGTCTGCCTCCGTTTTGTCCAGCACAGATCTCACATGGAGTGACCGGGATTTGAACCACGGATCCAGCGGTGAGAGGCTGGCGTGCTGCCACCTAAACCACGGAGGCTTCAATGATTACAATTAAAAAATGTAAAACAAAAATAATGGAATGCAGCCGAAATAAATCAGAAACCCTTATTGACGTCAAATTGGCAGGTGAAAAGCTAAAGGAAGTAGGAGACTTCTGCTACTTAGGAAGCTGCTGCTGCTGATGATGATGATGATAATTGTTGTTTTAAGGGGCCTAACATCTAGGTTATCGGCCCCTGATGGTCTGGGTGATAGTGAAAAATTAGATGAGAATGAAAAACTATAACTAATAAATACTAACTACAAACTTACATACGGGAAGAAGAAATGGTAAACAAATCAAGGATACGGCAAATAAAGGACAGGAAGGAAAGGAATGCCCTCAACCCTCGAAGAAGGCGGATTGAGGGACTTGGAAGGAAGGAGTGCCATAAAAGGCAGATAGGAAAGTGAAAGAGGAGAGGGTCCGCCCCACAGTAATGGATAAAATGGGGAAAACCAGACCCAGCTCAGGAATCCCTCGGGGTTGCCAACTCCCAAACTCACCAGCCGTGAGCCCTTGAGGGTGTAGCACTATCCAGGGTGTACCAGAAGTGGTGGAGCTTCATACACCTTACCTCCTGTAGGGCCTTGTGCAGAAGGCAGGAGATCTCATGAAGAGAAAAAGAAAACTGACGCCTCGAAGAATGAGGGTATCAGGAAAGATCAGAGAAGGACCAATTAAGGCGGGAAAGTGAAAAACTCCCTAGGCCTACACTAATACCGTCGGGGTCGGAAGAGAACAAGAGTTGACCAAGAGAGGTTGACGGGAAAGAAGACGGAGAGGAGCCCGGCACAAGTAAGTGGAAGCAATGCCGGACTCAGCTGGCGTCCCGTGGTCGCCAACCCACGTCCCACTAGATGTGAGCCTCTGGGGGTTACTTAGGAAGCAGAATAACCAGTAATAGACGACGCAAAGAGGATACAAAAAGAAGTTCGATTCAGGCAAGGAAAGCATTTCTACATAGAAGAAATTTGTTGGCATCAAATATAGATTTAGGTATTATAAAGTCATTTTGAAAGCCTTTGTGTGGATCGTGGCGCTCTATGGAAGTGGCGCAGCCGAAAAGAGGAGAATAGAAGGGTTTGTAATAAGGTGTAGTTACAGGAGAATGATGAAGATCAGATGGGTATATAGAATAGCAAATGAAGAGGTATTAAGACGAGTGGGAGAATAGAGATGTTTCTGGTGACTAATAATGGAGAGAAGAGATAGGTTGGTAGGACACATACTAACGTACGACATCCAGGAATAGCAAACTTAGTTATGTAAGGAAGGGTCGAAGACAAGCACTGTAGGGGTCGAAAAAGATTACAATGTGTTGCCTCGGACATAGGTAGCTATGTAGAGATGAAACATCAAAGGTTTGGTGCTTTTCGGCCGGGACTTTCTCAGAGGCCAGGTACGCTTAGTTTGAATGGATAGGCTTACTAGTCTACGCGTGACGAGGAATGTTCCACGGTCTTTAATAGTTGATGACCTTCCTGCATACAGCAACATACACCATGTGTCTAGTCTTGGCAAACCACCAAGTACACTTGCACTTGACACAAACAGCTTTTAGGAATGCGAGGAGGGGGAAGCAGCCCTGGGAGATACCAAACCAGTTCAGTAGCGAGTTACTAGTCACCGAGTGAACAGCACGCTGCCGAACTGCACAAGTAAATAGCCTGTATAATACTTTACAATCAGAATTGACCATTCACAACAACCACATAGTCATTCCAAAAACAGGCAAATTCCGGAGTTCTAACACAACTTTCAGCATTTCAGGTAGACTACAACTAACAAATATACCGACAAGTTGCATTACCAATACAGCAACTAAATAAGTGTAAATATTGTAAGTATTTTTACCTGTATTTTCAGACATAGACTTGTGGCCTATGTGTAATGCGCTCATACCGGCCTAGACAATGAAACCTTTTTCATGAAATCTTGTTAGTTACTCAACTGCTCACACAGCGCTGTTAACCAAGCATTGCACGACTAAGACGTATCTCTACTTAGTGTAAAACAAAGTCCCCGATTCTTGGATATCACGGGTAATCTCGAGAACCACTGGATGGATTTTGATGCGGCTTTCACCATTCTGTACAGGTAATATCGAGGAAGATTTCTGTAGAAAATTATTTATTTATGATCAAAGGGAGCCAAGCAGTAACGATTTTAGATTTCAGTGAATAGGTCGAAGAAAGAACTTGACGTCCGTGTGCTTTTTAAGCTTACGCTGGACAAACCGTTAAAAATATCAATATACTATGAGTGTAAGAATTGTTCAGCATGAAAAATTGTACAAAAAAGTCCGCGTGAGCATATCTCTATCTTCGATACATCGCCCACTATAAGTGTTTTTAGTTTGGACGGGAGGGGGATTTGGCTTGCACCTCGCCATTCTTAAATTACGTCTGACAGGAATTCCTTGCACATTCATAACTGTTCCCGGGCGAAGCCGGGGCGGGTTGCTAGTGACACTATTATATTATCATTATAATTCCCACAATATCAAAATGCAAATTATATCACAAAATAAAATAGCGTGCTAATAAATCTAAGAGAAATTAGACATACCTTGCACCTCGTTACAGTTGAATTCGATCAGAATCACTCGGTTTTCATTAAAGTTTATGCATTTTTCTGCTGAACGGTTTGGAAGTTCGGCAACAGGAAACTAGGACTGTTATTTACTTAAAATATTCATTTTTGTATTTTTGTACTATTTGTGTTCATGATTTCATTACATTGTCAGAATTACCGACAGTAGTGGCTACGCTGGCAAAAGCGCAGCGTTAGGCCATGGGGCCAAGCTCTCTGCTGACTCGGTAGACGCGTGTGTTCGAGCCTCACCGTCGGCCGTCCTTGAAATGATTTTTCGTGGTTTCCCATTTTTCAACACCAGGCAAATGCTGGGACGGTACCTTCTAACAGGCCACGGCCGCTTCCTTCCACATCCTTGCCCAGTTTCATTCATCTTCATCCATTCCATCTCTCATCCTGACGCGCAGGTCGCCCACGGGCGTCGACTGGAAAGACCTGCACTCGGCCTCTCAGGAGGCCACACGAAAAAAAATGTCAGAATTAATGCTTTAATTAGTAGGGTATACTATTCAGTGTACCTATTATAAATGAAAACCGTGAGGTTTCTCACCTCCCCATATTACGAAACCCGGTTGCCTAATACGAGGAAAGTGCACTTTTAAAGTTAACAATAATATCAGAGGGTATTACAACATCAAACGTGCCCATATTTGTAATATACATAGTATATCGCCTGAGGTTAACATTGGTGAGAAAACCAAAATTATTCCGTTCCTTCTTATGTCTAATGTGAGCCCTATAAAAAAACTCCCCATATTTGGCGACTTTCCTCTACCCATTTTTAGAAGATACCTTATGCACTGGACAGCTGAATCCGTGATTAATTGTATAGGTAGCTTCGTAAGTCGCAGAACTCAGGAAGTCCTTTCTAGCAGCGTTACTAGCAGCTTTCAAAGTTTCAAGGTAAGAAAGAAAATATTCCTCTAGCCAGTTTAGGCGACTGACATTTAATGAGAAAAAATGCCCTTTATCTGGATTTCTAGACTGAATATGATGATATGTGATGCTTACGTCATGCATAGCGAACCATTTATTAACGTTTTTCAAAAAAAATGGTTGCTTCTGCGTCCATGAATGTGTACGCTTCCGGGTGCATGCCTATATTTTCTTTTAGTGTACTAATGGCACCAATAACTTCTGACGAGAACACTTCCTTGGCACGCCGAACATTCATTTTTTCAAATTTAGTGGGTTCGATGTGTTTTTTAGTGAGGTGTCTGACCGGTTTGACGATCTCACCCTTTTGCATTGTGTATAGTAATTTACCTGAAATTATTCCAGTACCATCAGTCATCTCTCGTTACAGAAACTGCGTTCTAATGTTTCTTTTTAGAATGTGACAATGATCAAAACTAGGGAATACATTCCTAGACTCGTCGTATGGGTGATTGACCATTGGTTGCAAATTCCCTCCCCCTAAATGCCTCATCATTGTAGTGTTAGTTTTGTGATTATCAGAGACAGTTATTATAATTATGAAACCACATTGTTCAACCTCGAGAATAACGTCCAGCAGGAGTTTATGTAAGTCCCGTCCTGACATCTGCTTCGTGAAAAAGAAGGCACACGGTATCTGATAATTTGTAGAAAGATCTCTTAGCACAAAACACAACACACGATTAGCTGCTACTTGTTCCCGGCTGTAATTTTGATCCTCTCTTTCCTTTTAATGAGACGGTGTTGGAGTAGTGTCCTTGTACCCGAAGAAGGTGCAAGGTATGTCTAATTTCTCTTAGATTTATTAGCACGCTATTAGCCTACTTTCGATTTTTGCAAAAAATGAAAGTAGACTTATGAGATCAACACAGGGCGAAAAAAAGTGTGTCTGTCTGTGTGTGTGTATGTGTGTGTGTGAGTCTGTGTGTGTGTATGTGTGTGTGTGAGTCTGTGTGTGTGTGTGAGTGTGTGTACTCTGAATGTCTGTCCCCCCCTATCAATTCGAACACGGTGAATGCGAATTGAACGAAATTTGGTACAAAGGTAGCACTAGCAAAGGACACCTCAGTGTCATGTTTTATATCGCCGCCATCTTTACTAAAACTGAATGGCGGCCACTCAAACGTTCAAAACGTAAAATCAAATAACGACTAACCAAATCATCCGATCTCTACCAAATTTGGTAACAACATACCTTCGTATAGGATGCGTCTTGTGACCAAACTACAAGGTTGTCCGCCATACCATTTCAGGATGGCGGCCGTGCGAATTATGCAAACTTTATAATCCATATCATGGGACCCACCAGTTCCGATTATCGAGCCGAGAATCGTTTTAACTGTTCTAAAGGAAGAGGCACGTACGAAATTAAAAGTTTATTTTGTAATACTATAGTGCAGACGTGATTTTAAAAAGCTCAGCTGATTCATTAATAAGACAAGATGGCAGCGGATATCTTGTGCCTGACTTATATTTCACTAATTTGAGTATTGAATGCAATATAGCGTACTGATAAAAAATAAATAAACTTTGTATGAAATGCTTTATATATAAATAATATACTCCAGTGATGAAATCGTTTAGTATAAATCATTATTTGCTAACAAGTTCTATGTAAGTCATTTTAAATAGAACGATATTCGTTGACACAATTAGCTCAGTGGTAGAGCGATAGCCTGTCGCTCAGATTCCTATGGTTCAAACCCGATCAGAGCTAGTTTTTTTTGCTTGAAATGTTATATGTTTATTGTTTTGTAATGACTCAGATGTTTTAAAATTAAGCGTTATATTGTGCAAATTATGGTGTAAAATATATATTTAATTAAAACATAATTCGCCAGCAGATTTACTCGAGACATCTAGCTGCCAAAAAGGTAACTTCCAGATTTTATTGAAAAGTTTCTTCTTCTGGCCGCTAGAATGCACTCGCTCTGTTAGGATTATATTGTTCGATATTTCACCACTAGATGTCCCGACTAGTCTACGTGGGGATCCATTGATTACTATACCATTATCATTCTATGCGCATCGAATTTGAAGAATGACAAGTTGATACTACGATACATTTTAACTTTTTATTTTAAAGGGTTTGTAACAGCCTATTTTGCGTTACTTGAAAATGTTATTAAGCGTTATATTGTCCACATTATGGTGTAAAATATATATTTAATTAAAACATAATTCGCCAGCAGATTTACTCGAGACATCTAGCTGCCAAAAAGGTAACTTCCAGATTTTATTGAAAAGTTTCTTATTCTGGCCGCTAGAATGCACTCGCTCTGTTAGGATTATATTATCGAAAATATCCACATAGTTTGTATACACACGTCTCTGTAGGGTCATGGAAAGATTTGTTAATTCAATTAGGGTTGTGAAAGCCATGCACAACCAGACGTGTAAAGACATGCCTCAACTCAAAGTTGGATGTTGCCCACGGCAGGTCGTAATAATAATAATAATAATAATGTTATTGGTTTTACATCCCTTTTAACTACTGCTGCTTTTAGAGACACCGGGGTGCCGGAATTTTGGCCCGAAGGGGATCTTTAACGTGCCAGTAAATGTACTGACACGGCTCCCTCGCATTTGTGCACCCTCAAATGCCAGCTGACTGCGCCAGGATACGAACCTGCAACCTAGGGCCCAGCAAGCGAGAACGTTACCGCTGAGCCACGCCGCCAGTCCGGTCGATTATGTCTCCAGATCCATAACATTCTTGATATACTTCTTATCTTTCTTTCTTTCTTTCTTCAATGATGGTAGCAGTTTTTATCTAGGTCGTGGCGTTTGGTAGAGGTAAATCGTTTCTAAGGTCTTCAACAAAGAATAGTTCTATTATACTCTTTGATAATAACAACGAGTTATAACTATACTCATACATTTAGGAGAAAGTAGGCTATATGTTCTTTACTGAACATCTTGTTTTATTTTGTGATATAATTTTAATTTTGATAATGCGGAAATTATAATGATAATAATTATATAGTGTCACTAGCAACCCGCCCCGGCTTCGCCCGGGAACAGTTATGAATGTGCAAGGAATTCCTGTCAGACGTAATTTAAGAATGGCGAGGTGCAAGCCAAATGCCCCTCCCGTCCAAACTAAAAACACTTATAGTGGGCGATGTATCGAAGATAGAGATATGCTCTCGCGGACTTTTTGTAGAATTTCTCACGCTGAAGAATTCTTACACTCATAATATAATGATATTTTTAACGGTTCGCCCAGCGTAAGCTTAAAAAGCGCACGGACGCCAGGCTATTTTTTCGACCTTTTCACTGAAATCGTTACTGCTTGGCTCCCTTTGGTCATAAATAAATTATTTTCTACACAACTCTTCCTCGAGATCACCTTTACAGAATGGTGAAAGCAGCATAAAAATCCATCCAGTGGTTCTTGAGATTACACATTTAATATACGTACTGTTCAGCTTATTCCTTATCGCGCCTATAATGGGAGGGGAGTGCGCTCTACCGGCAACGAGTAGAAACTTTCCAATTACATGTTATACATGGGTTCTGACTGGGAATGTCAAGGCCGGTATAGAGCGCAGCTCGTATTCAGTCGGCCGTGGTGTAATGGATCTGATGATGATCACTTGACGGTCGAAACTGGTCTTCCTAGTGTATTTATTAATCTCATGTAATTATTTTCAGGATTAGGGTATAACCCAACCCTTTTGGGTACATTCGCGTTGACCGACTGAAAAGCACCAAACTTTTGTTTACTAAGGCAACACTGAAAATGACTTCAAACCCCACAAAGAAATGAAACAATTAGCTCAGGACAGCGGGGCCATGGAGATCTGCATCAAACCAGTCAAAAGACAGAATATTCAAACGCACGCAAATTCATGGGTCTGAAGTTGATCGTAGTTCCTAATGAGAAAGCAGAAAACAAGATATTTGCATTCAGATTACGCGGAACATAAAAGAGGGTGCTGCGAGCATTCTCTTTGCGATTAGTCATACTGAACATAAATCTTCTGAGACATTTTGAAGTGCTAAGAAAATCCTTCTAGTTGAAGACAGCGTGACATACAGCTCATTTATTACTTCCTTCAGAGTTTTCTTGCAAGGGTAAGAGGATTATTTGCAATCCCCTGCTAATGGAAGTGTTTAGCAAACATCACCACTTGACATTCCGAGAATCGTGAGGCAATTGTGCAGGCAAGGCGAGTGTTCATGACGGCAGTGCAGCCAACATGACATGTATCCCAGTAGAGCAACGTCCCACATTGTTTGCTTCGTAAGGCTTTGTACTGTGCACACAGCAAGATGAGACGACTCATTCTGAATGCACGTTTCTCATCGGCCATGTTCATTGCTTCTCGTACTTCTCTTCTTTTTCTATTCTTCTTATGCTTCTTCCTGCTGTGCTGTTGTCCCTCTGATAAAGATCACAACCCCTTAATTTAAAGTAGTTGGTTGGTTAGTTTAGGGGCCGCGTCAACGCGGTCATGTAGCCCCGTGTACTTTGGTTGTGTGTAGAATCTGTCTGATAACCGGTGTTAATTGTGATGGCTGTATTAGTGTGTGTTATCTTTAATTCAGGTAAGGACTGCATATGATCTTTTTTTAAGTAGTTCCCACTTTTGCTACTCAATGCCACCGTCCACCACGTATAGTTGCGAACTTCGCTGATAGATGCCATCACAACCAGCACATAGCAACGAACGTTGGAACTTAGAGCGTATCAAATGTAACCTACACATTTTAGCTTCAAATAGATGTAGTTAGTGGAAGGTTCTTTTACATGCCATATACCCAAGACATGGACCTGCCGGCTTTACTTTCCCTCTAAACCTCATTTTTCCTAAGTGAAGTTAGTATTTGAGTTGACTGCTTAGTTGTTGGTTGGTTGGTTCCTTAGTTTAGGGACTGCAACAACGCGGTCATGTAGCCCCGTGTACTTTGGGTGTGTGTGTAGAATCTGTCTGATAACCGGTGTTAATTGTGATGACTGTATTAGTGTGTGTATCTGTTTTTTTTTTTAAATTCAAGTAGTAGGCTACTGCAACTTTGAATTTTTCAAATAGTTCCTACTTTTGCCACCAAACGCCACCGTCAACGTCTACTAGGCCAAGTTCAGAACTTAGCTACTAGACGCCACCGCAGTCGGCTCTTGGCAACGAACGTAGCAACCTAAGAGCGTTGTTTACATTCTTAACTTATACAATTTAGTTTCACACAGGTGTAATTAGTGGAAAGTTCTTTAACATGCCATAAATCTATGACATGGGACCGACGGCTTTACTTCCCCTCCGAAGGAAGGCATACTGAGGGATTTTTAACGCTCTTAAAAATCCGACGGCTTCGGCCGGGTTTGAACCCGCTATCTTGGCCATAGAAGCTCAGCATGCTACCAACTACGCCACCGAAGCCGCTGACTACTTAGTTGTGTGTCCCAGTGAAGTTCTGTCGTGTGCAAATCACTCACCATGGAAACGAGATGGCCGGACAGAAGCCCCTGTAAGCTAGCTATTGATACACTTTTACCGAGCGGGACTGTAAATTGAGGAAGGATTACATCACTTCCAGCCTCCTGAACACAACGGTGTTAAAACAGTAGGAGGTAATATTTGAGATTTGCATTTCAATGGACTGCGTGCTGGACGCACAATGGATTGCGTTAAACCAAACACAGGCACTCTGGTTCTCAATGGCGTGTGCCGTCACTGTTGTTACAAGTCACCTGACGCTTGATTTGTGATTCGGCCCATGGCGCCCACTCTCGTTCAGCAACATTGCTAGGCCTATCCGAATTATCGCCATAGTCTTCGAAACAAGTACGAACAGGGTAGTTTAGAGTGCTATCTCTGCAGTGGGCAAGAAACTCCTCAACTGGGTCCGGTTTCTTTTCCTTTCAGCATGGATATGCTTTAGGGCTGGGGGTCTAACTGGAATTAGTATCATCACGTTCCCCGATAACATGGTAACCATGGCAACTAGTGTTGATCTACGCATACTACGCTATGTCAGTTGCTATAAGAACGCAATATCTTAGTTACGCTCCCCCAAGGGCTCACGACTAGTGGGTCGTGGACCCCAGCTGAGTTCGGCATTGCTTCCACTTACTTGTGCCGGGCTCCTCTCCGTCTTCTTTCCTGTCGACCTCCCTTGGTCAAGTCTTGTTCTTTTCCGACCCCGACGGTATTAGGGTATCCGAGGCCAAGGGAGTCTCTTCCTTTCCCGCCTGAATTTGCCCTTGTCTCATCTGTCCTGATATCCTCATTCTTCAAGAGGTCAGCCTTCTTTTCTCTTCATGTAATCGCCTGCCTTCTGCTCAAGGCCTTCAAGGAGGCAGGGTGCATGTAGTCACACCACTTACGGTGCCCCCTGGATGTTGCTACACCCTCCGGGGCTCACGGACTGTGAGTTCTGGGAGTTGGCGATCCCGGGGGAATCCTGAGCTGCGTCTGTTTTTTTCCCCCATTTTCCACTGACTTTGGGGCGGGACCTCTCATCATTCCCTTTCCTATCTGTCTTTCATGGCTCTCCTTCCTCCAAGTCCAACAATCCTCATTCTTCGAGGGTTGAGGGCTTTTTTTTCTTCCTGTCCATTATTTGCCTTATCCTTTATTTTGTTTTCCATTTCTTCTTCTAATATGTAAGTTAGTATTAGTTATAGTTTTCATTCTCATCTCATCTTTCACGAGCACCCAAACCATTAGGGGCCGATAACCTAGATATTAGGCCCCTTAAAATAACAGTAATCATCATCATCATCTTAGTTACGTGTTGTTTGTTCATCTATGTATACTAACTTAGGTCAGTAGCGTCATCTAGACGGTACTATAAGAACGCAAGCTCTTAGTTACGTGTAGTGCATCTATATATACTAGATCAGTATCACCTACACGTTGCTACAAGAACACAAGCTCTTAGTTACATGTTGTTCGTTTGCGAATTTATTCGTTTCGTATAATCTTGAACGTTGAAAAGTGTAAAATTATCGCAATCGGAAACGTGCCGAGAAGGAAGTGAATGAGTTTCCGAAATCTATCCTCGTCACGTCATTTTCCTCTACAATTACCGATACAGGAAACTACTAAAGGTGCCAAGGATTCAAAGAGGCTCACAAGTCAGAAAATTTGTAAACACGTCAGTAAGTCAGAGAGTCTTGTCTATATTTTTTCGTGTAGGCCTAATGGAGAAAATATACGTTATATTTTTCGTAGACTTCGAGTCCGAACGTCTCCTGTTTCCCATTCAAATTTGTCCTTCACGGTTCTATTTCCTTCCATGTCTCAAAATCCTCATTCTTCTGGGATTGAGGGCAATGTGTTTCTCTCTTTAGTCTTCGTGTAATAATTTGAAAACAAGAATGCCCATAGAGAGTTATGCTGATCTTTCTTAAAACTCTCCACGTGATCAGTTCAATATGCACGAGAAACACCCATAACTACTCAGTAATAAATCACCTGAAAATTTTCCAGGGTAAATAAGCTAACGAAATCTGTGGCAGAAGATTTAAATGAGTTAGTGTGTAATTTTTCAAATTTTAGAGTGATCTGCTGAAAAATATACTGGATGTAAAATTATAATTATCGAAATTAGCGCACTTGCCATCAATAATCAATTCATGACAATTATATTTTAGTTTTACATGCCGGAATCTTTAGAGAAATGTGCCGGTTTGTTTTATGAAGTTTTGCAGCTATGAGCTCAGTAGATTATATGAATCAGAGAATATTATCACCCTATTACACGTGGGATATCCCCGTCTTCTAGGAAATTTTGAGATGCCAGCAATTAGATTGAAATTGATCTGTATGCAGTTACACCTAGTCAATACAAAAATAAAAAATAAATATAAAAACTATAGTAGATTATTTAAGTATTGACTAGGTAGAACTATATATATCAATTTCATTCTAATTGTAAGTCAATATGGAACCGAAAAGCAAGCAAAAACAAGATGTTCAGTAAAGAACACATAGCCTATTTTCTCCGAAATCCATGGGTATTGTTATAACTCTTTGTCCTTTCTAAGGAGTATAATTGAATGTTTGTTGTAGTAGCTTGAAGAAATACAACGTGTTATACGGATATTAAAAATGAATATGAGGTGCCCTTGGCTAGTGCTACATCTGTACAAAATTTCATTCACTTCGGTTTCACCGTGTTTAAATTGATATGGTGAAAAGATTTGCAAACATACATGGCCACTATCTGCAAATTATTGGGCTAATGTCCTTGTAGTTCAGTCCAAAGATGCTTCCCACAAAAAGGTATGTTGTTGCAAAATTTGATAAGAGATCAAATAATTAGGATGGTCGTAATTTGATTTAAGCTTTTAACATTTGGGTGGCCGCCATTACGTTTCCGTCAAGATGACGGTGATATAAAAGCTGACACTGAGGTGCCCTTTGCTGTACCAAATTTCCTTCCGTTCGGTTTCACTATGTTTGAATTAATAGGGGGAATCGATTTGCACACAAACATGGCGGCCATCCGCAAACTATTAGTCTGATGACCTTGTACTTTGGTCAAAGGATGCACCCCACATAAAGGTATGTTGCTGCAAAATTTAGCTGAGATCGGATTATTAGGTTAGTCGTAATTTTATTTAAGCTTTGAACATTTGGCTGGCCGCCATTACGTTTCCCTCAAGATGGCGGCGATATAAAACATGACACTGAGGTGCCCTTTGCTAGTGCTACCTCTGTACCAAATTTTGTTCAATTCGGTTTCACCGTGTTTGAATTGATAGGGGGCACAGACATTCAGAGTACACACACTCACACACACCCCCCCACACACACACACACATACTCACACACACACAGACAGACACACAATATTTAGCCTATTTTTCCCATTTTGCAAAAATGAGGAAAAAGTAGACTTATGAGATCGATCCGGGAAAATGTGTGTGTATCTGTCTGTCTGTCCTTCTGTCTGTCTCTCTGTCTATCTGTCTGTCTGGCTGGCTGTGTGTCTCCCCCTATCAACTCCTAAACGGCTGCAGCAATCGGAACCAAATTTTGTATGAGTAAATATGTATACCGGAATATCTCAAGCCCATATTTGAAAATGATGTCAGTGCTACCAACTGCTAAAAAACGCAATAGAAATAGCTCCATGTTGGATATCATGGAAGGTATGCATGGGAGCTATTCTAGAATTGGCACAAATGTAGATACTACTATTTCAGTTTAATTTCCAGGAGGCCATACATGACAGTGTTGCCAAAATAATTTTAAACCTTCTGATAAGTCCAATTTTAAATGCATATAACTTCTACACTATCAATTGGATTTCTACCAAAATTTGTATGTAATATGTCTACATAAACACATATGACTGAGCGTGTTCTTAATAGCATCCAGGGCTGACAACTGTTAGTAATTGATCTCTCTATTTTTTTTCCAAATACCAATATATCAGAATGTATGCAAGCCGACAGCTTTAAGCTATGCACACGTATAATACCTGACATTTTAGATTAAATTGGAGTAATTCATATAAGTCAGTGCTGCCAACATGATTCTATGCCTGGTGATATGTCCAATTTTAAAATCCATGTAACTTCTATACTAACAAATGGATTTCATCCAAAATTGGCAGAACAAGATATCATAATAATTCAGATTATTTCTGACGAGCACACCAATGACATTGTTGCCAACATGCTTTTACGCGTGCTGATAGATCCAATGTAACGTCCATTGGACTTCAACCAAATTCTGTATTCTGTACCTTAAGAGATGGAACTAAGAACATATTCAGTCACCAGGGCTGCCAACTGTAGTGCTCTATCAGGCTACATTATACCAGGTATATTTCTAACTAATTAAACATTTCGATATTACCAACTTAATTTCGTCATTATTCTAGATAGGTTAATATACTGTAGATTAATCATTGGCATGATTCTTAATTTTAAGAGAAGTAGTCTCTTTAGTTCGTTACGGAACTTCTTGTTCTCCCTGTGTTCATCTCATAAGTCTACTTTCATTTTTTTTTGCAAAAATCAAAAGTAGGCTAATAACCAATTACGGTCTCTTTTTAAAGGTTATCTATGCCAGCAAACACTTAACAAATGTGATCATGTTGCTTTAGAACATCATATGCGCAAGTTGGCTCCGAGTGAAGTTATTTTTTCATTGTTAGAAGCGGGAATTTGCCACCTTCAGTAGCGACTAGTGCTTAAATTCTCAGGGTAGGCTAATTATACAGTATGTATTAACAGACCTACCGGCAACATAACTCACAGAGCAAAAATAAAAAAGATACGAGCCTTTCAGTAGTCGTATATGATGTGTAACATCTGACATCCTACTATGAAATCGAGATGAAATGTATGTGAAGTCATCGGACGTGTTATCCTACTCGTATACTACACAGCTTGGACATTCTTAAAATGTCAATTTACGCTCCGTTTTAATACTGGTACTGTGATGAATGTATAGAGGAATGAATCCATAGTCTCTAGCCTATCTATAGACTACTAGAAATAATTGTCAATACAATCAAATTTACCAACTACTGCTTGGTGCAAACTATTGTAATTAAAATTAGATAAATCGTAATTTCGTGTAGATTCTGTTAAAATGACGCATAATGTTATGATATATATCGTTTAAATCGAGGGATGCGATCTAGCTGGCAGTGCGTCTTACACACTTCCGTCCGATCCACTTCCGTCCCATTTTTCAAAATCACTCCCACAAATATATACAGCAACCGAATGGAAAGATGTTACACATCAATAAACTACCTTACAAACACCAATTATGTAATATTTTACGTGTAATTGCATGATTGCTAACAAAATATTTGAGGGGGGTTATTCAACAGTCAAACATCGTAAGCGATCGGAGAGGACAAAAGAGATCTCAACATGCCGGCCCAAGTGTTATACGCATGCGTGGAGTGTGGATGTAAACGGGGCTGATTCTGGTATGCTCATTCAGGGGTAGAGCACTCTGCAGCTGTATGACGAGGCAGGCTCTTAACTTGCTTGCCCTGCGAAGAGATTTTTTGGCGATAAATGTGTCGCTCCCCAGTCGTGTTCGGTGGATTGGTGCTCAGATTAGAAATGTGGAGAGCATACAATCAGAGCTCCCGCACATTGGAGACATTTTGCTGCAGGACAGTTAGTCGACGTTTAGCACTGGGTGAGACAGCTTAAAGACAGGGCTGTTTTGTCACAGTACCTGCGCGTATATACCAGTAGCGACCAGTGGCCCAGGCAGTCGTCTAACCTAGTGGCGACCAATTATTTCGTCTTGGCCTTGACTTGAGGAGAGTGCAGTGCAACCTTATAATTAAATTGAACAATATTAAAAGCAATATGTAAACATTTATAACTTACTACCAAACCTTGCACACCATTCAACACCTCAAAACATGTGACCACATCCGCATGTAATTGCACACTGTTTGAAACCTCACACCAGTATTTAAAAAAAGAATTAAAACAGCAGTGTTAAATAGTGTAATTTAAAAGCATTACAACAAACAAACAAATAAACATCAACGTCCGTACGTCATGCGTGACGTCATCAACTACAAAAAAATGCCTCCCCTAGACAGGTATAATTGGCCCCAAATTATATCAATTTTAGAGAACCGCCATGTAGTATTCACAGGAAATACACTTTAATATTACATACAGGTGTATTTAACTTGTAGTATTGGTTCAGTACACCAGATATCTATGTGACGAATTAATAAACTCATTTCTGAGAAAAAATGACAAGCACAATCAAATACAGTCTTAATTCATTTTCAGCACTCTACCAAAATTAGGAAAACAATCAATCATATAGGAAACGTCAGAGAGCCAATATACAAGGTCATCAGCAGAATTAAACGAAGATGGCGTGTGAGCTAATTACGCAAACATAATCCGAGACTTGTGATCCAATAAAGCATATCTCACAGTTATTGGCATTCATATTATATTATGTAAGGAACATGTGTTGCCAATGCGATGAGCTAATGACTATATGACAATAAATATTACGCGCTGCCACCATCTTGAAAATTAAACTATAAAATTAAACAACTCTCAACACTTACGGGTTACAATAAAAACAAGAAGTTCCGTAACGAACTAAAGAGCCTACTTTTCTTAAAATTAAGATTCATGCCAATGCTTCATCTATAGTATATGAACCTATCTAGAATAATGACGAAATTAAGTTAGTAATATCCAAATGCTTAATTAGTTAGAAATATACCTGGTATAATGTAGCCTAATAGAGCACTACAGTTGTCAGCCCTGGTGACTGAATATATTCTTAGTTCAATCTCTTAAGGTACAGAATACAGAATTGGGTTGAAGTCCATTGGACGTAACATGCAGTTAGACATTGGATCTATCAGCACGCGTAAAAGCATGTTGGCATCAATGTCATGCGTGTGCTGGTCAGAAATAATCTGAAATATTATGATATCTTGTTGTGCCAATTTTGGATGAAATCCATTGGTTAGTATAGAAATTATATATTTTTTTAAATTGGACGTATCAGCAGGCATAGAATCATGTTGGCAGCACTGACTTATATGAATCACTCCACATAAATCTAAAATTCAGGTACTATACGTGTGCATAGTTTAAATTTGTCGGCTTGCATACTTTATGATATATTGGTATTTGGATAAAAACAAGAAGTTCCGTGAAGAACTAAACAGCCAACTTTTCATGCCAATGATTATTCTACAGTATATGAACCTATCTAGAATAATGACGAAAATAAGTTGGTAATATCGAAATATCTAATTAGTTCAAAATATACCTGGTATAATGTAGCCTAATAGAGCACTACATTTGGCAGCCCTGGTGACTGAATATATTCTCAGTTCAATCTCTTAAGGTACAGAATACAAAATTTGGTTGAAGTCCAATGGACGTTACATGCAGTTATACACTGGATCTATCAGCACGCGGAAAAGCATATTGCGAACAATACCTTGCGTGTGCTGGTCAGAAATAATCTGAAATATTATGATATCTTGTTGTGCCAATTTTGGATGAAATCCATTTGTTAGTATAGAAGTTACAAGTATTTTAAAATTGGACATATCAGCAGGCATAGAATCATGTTGGCAGCACTGCCTTGTATTAATTACTCCAAATTAATCTTGAATGTCAGGTGCTATACGTGTGCAAAGTATAGAGCTGATGGCTTGCATACTTTCTGGTATATTGATATTAGTGTAAAATAAATATAGACAGCATTTATTTACAGTTGGCAGCCCTGATTGCTCTTAACAATACTTAGAGTCATATCTGTTATGGTACACATAGCACATACGAAATCTGGTTGAAATCCAACTCATAGTATAGAAGATACATGCATTTAAAAATTGGTCGTATCAGCAGGCTTATAATCATGTTGGTAGAACTGACGTTTATAAGTTACTCGAAAGTAATCTAAAATGTCAGAATATACGTGTGCATAGTTTAAAGCTGTTGGCTTGCATACTTTCTGATATATTGGTATTTGAATAAAAAAATAAAGAGAGCAATTATTAACAGTTGGCAGCCCTGATGGCTCTTAAGAATACGCTCAGTCATATCTGTTTATGTACAGATATTACATACAAAATTTGGTTGAAATCCAATTAATAGTGTAGAAGTTATATGCATTTAAACATTGGACTTATCAGAAGGTTTAAAGTTATTTTGGCAACACTGTCATGGTTGGCCTCCTGGAAATTAAACTGAAATAGTATTATCCACATGTGTGCCAATTTTGGAGTAGCTCCCATGCATACCTTGCAAGATATCCAACATGGAGCTCAAATTTCTAGTGCGTTTTTTCAGCAGTTGGTAGCACTGACATCATTTTCAAATAATGGACGTGAGATATTCCGGTGCACATCTTTACTCATACTAAATTTGGTTTTGATTGCTGCAGCCGTTTAGGAGTTGATAGGGGGGGGGGGACACACACAGCCAGCCAGACAGACAGACAGACATTTTCCCGGATCGATCTCATAAGTTTACTTTTTCCTCATTTTTGCAAAATGTGAAAAGTAGGCTAAAAATAGAGAGAGCAATTATTAACAGTTGGCAGCCCTGGTGGCCCTTAATAATACGCTCAGTCATATGTGTTTATATACACATATTACATACAAAATTTGGTTGAAATCCAATTGATAGTGTAGAAGTTATATGCATTTAAAATTGGACCTATCAGAAAACTTAAAATTATTTTGGCAACACTGTCATATATGGTCTCCTGGAAATTAAACTGAAATAGTATTATCTACATGTGTACCAATTTTGGAATAGCTCCCATGCATACCGTACCATCCAAGATATCCAACAAGGAGCTCAAATTTCTAGTGCGTTTTTTCAGCAGTTGGTAGCACTGACATCATTTTCAAATATGGGCTTAAGGATATTCCGGTATACGTCTTTACTCATATTTAATTTGGTTCCGATTGATGCAGGTGTTTAGGAGTTGATAGGGACACACACACACACACACACACAGACAGACAGACAGACAGACAGACAGAAGGACAGACAGACATACATTTTCCCGGATCGATCTCATAAGTCTACTTTTTCCTCATTTTTGCAAAAAGTGAAAAGTAGGCTAAAAATTAAGGACGTGGTAGGACCGTATGAATGGCATGGAACACACAAGGCAAAAAGAAATAGTAAAACAGTAAATTCACGATGGCGGCTGGACGTACTATTAAACAAGTAGTTCCGCGAAGAAATAAACAGCCTATTTTCATACATCCTACTTATGTTGATTGCCTCTATCAACGTACAAAAATTTCAATTTGATTGCTGTAATACATTCGTGGATATAGAGAACCGTCTAAATATTTCGAATGGTCGCTTTGTTGGATTTTTAGCCTACTTTCGATTTTTGCAAAAAATGAAAGTAGACTTATGAGATCACTACAGGGCGAAAAAAAAGTGTGTCTGTCTGTGTGTGTGTATGTGTGTGTGTGAGTGTGTGCACTCTGAATGTCTGTCCCCCCCTATCAATTCGAACACGGTGAGCGCAAATTGAACGAAATTTGGTACAAAGGTAGCACTAGCAAAGGACACCTCTATGTCATGCTTTATATCGCCGCCATCTTGACGGAAACGTAATGGCGGCCACACAAATGTTCAAAGCTTAAATCAAATTACGACTAACCTAATCATCCGATCTCTACCAAATTTTGCAACAACATACCTTTATGGGGGCAGCATCCTTTACCAAACTAATAGGTCATCAGCCTAATAGTTTGCGGATGGCGGCCATCTTTGTGTGAAAATCGATTGCCCCTATTAATTCTAACACGGTGAAACCGAATGGAACGAAATTTGGTACTGAGGTAGTACTAGCAAAGGGCACCCCAGTGTCATGTTTTATATCGCCGCCATCTTGACGGAAACGTAATGGCGGCCACACAAATGTTCAAAGCTTAAATCAAATTACGACTAACCTAATCATCCGATCTCTACCAAATTTTGCAACAACATACCTTTATGGAGGGAGCATCCTTTGACAAATCTAATAGGTCATTAGCCTAATAGTTTGCGGATGGCGGCCATCTTTGTGTCAAAATCGATTACCCCTATTAATTCGAACACGGTGAAACGGAATGGAATGACATTTGGTACACAGGTAGCACTTGAAAAGGGCACCCCAGTGTCATGTTTTATATCGCCGCCATCCTAACGGAAACGTAATGGCGGCCACCCAAATGTTCAAAGCTTAAATCAAATTACGACTAACCTAATCATCCGATCTCTACGAAATTTTGCAACACCATACCCTTCTGGAGGAAGCATCCTTTGACAAATCTAATAGGTCATTAGCCTAATAGTTTGCGGATGGCGGCCATCTTTGTGTCAAAATCGATTACCCCTATTAATTCGAACACGGTGAAACCGAATGGAATGAAATTTGGTACAGAGGTAGCACTAGTAAAGGGCACCTCAGTGTCATGTTTTATATCGCCGCCATCTTGACGGAAACGTAATGGCGGCCACACAAATATTCAAAGCTTAAATCAAATTACGATTAACCTAATCATCCGATCTCTACCAAATTTTGCATCAACATACCATTATGGAGGGAGCATCCTTTGACCAAACTAATAGGTCATTAGCCTAATAGTTTGCGGATGACGGCCATCTTTGTGTGAAAATCGATTCCCCCTATTAATTCGAACACGGTGAAACCGAATGGAACGAAATTTGGTACAGAGGTAGCACTAGAAAAGGCCACCTCCGTGTCATGTTTTATATCACCGCCATCTTGACGGAAACGTAATCGCGGCCACCCAAATGTTAAAGGCTAAAATGTAATTACGACCAACCTAATAATCTAGTCTCTACCAAATTTTGCAACAACAAATCTTTATGTGGGAAGCATATTCTGACCAAACTGCTAGATCATCAGCCCAATAGTTTGCAGATGGTGGCCAAGTATGTGTGCAAATCGATTCCCCCTATCAATTCAAACACGGTGAAACCGAATTGAACGAAATTTGGTACAGAGGTAGCACTAGCAAAAGGCACCTCAGTGTCATGTTTTATATCGCCGCCATCTTGACGGAAACGGAATGACGGCCACCCAAATTTTAAAAGCTTAAATCAAATTTCGACCATCCTAATAATTTGATCTCTACCGGATTTTGCAACAACATGCCTTTTAGTGGAAAGCATCTTATGACTGACTACAAGGTCATCAGCCCAATAGTTTGCAAATAGCGGCCATTTATGTGTGCAAATCCATTCCCCGGATCAATTCAAACACGGTGAAACCGAATTGAATGAATTTTTTTACAGAGGTAGCACTAGCAAAGGGCACCTCATATTCATGTTTAATATCCCTATAGCACGTTGTATTTCAACAAGCTACTACAACCAACATTCAATTATACTCCTTGAAAAGGACAATGAGTTATAACAATACCCATGCATTTAGGAGAAAGTAGGCTATATGTTCTTTACTGAACGTCTTGTTTTATACTGTATGTAGGCCATGGAGTTGTGTACTATTGCGTGAAGATTATTTCGTATGCGTATTATTCAAACATCAATCGCGTGATTAGGACACACCAAATATAAACGAGATTGTAAAATTTCTTGTAGTTATGAAAACAATTGAAATACATTAGATGTCAGTGGATTATAGGTTGTAAAAGCATTTGCCGTAAAAGTTTCACTGCTCTCGGATGGTTGTTGTGGTGCCTATGGAAGTGTATGTGTAAATGGGCAGACTGCTAGGATGTGGATGAAGGTTTTATCTACCAAAGCACATCTGCTTCGACAGGTGACACACAGAAGTAATCGATTTGTTGTTGATAAAGTTGTTGCTAGCCACGAAATGAAGCAAAAGAAGAACTTTTACACAATGAATGTATTGGGGAACTGACATTTTCCACAGTAATCATTATATCCAGAACACATTATCAGAGAGAACTCTCGCAATGTTTTATCCCCACAAGGAGTTTGATTGACGATAAATTCAACAGAGTATTTTGCTGCAGATTTATTCTCAATCTGAATGGAAGCAATCTAGAATAGTGGCACTGATGAGTTGTTCTTGTTCGATATTGGTGTAACGTTCCGTCACTCCGTCAAGAATGAAACGCAACATCAAACCTTATACCCTCCCGAAGAATAATGGATTGAGAATAAAAATATCGCTGCGGCAGGGACTCATTTACAAACTAAGGGCCATGGGCATAACAAATCCAGCATGCATCAATAATTTTAGGGTGTCAGGGAAAAAGAGAATAAGTAAATAACAAGTAGTCCCGTGACGAACTATATAGCCTACTTTTCATAAAATTTAAGATTTATGCCAATCTAGAATAATGACGAAATCAAGTTGGTAATACTACCATTTCTAAGTACTAAAGTTTGAAATACACTTGAAATAGTGTAGCCTAATAGAGTAACTTACTACAGTTGGCAGCCCTGGTGACTCTTCACAATACGCACAGTCATATCTGCTGAAGTACACATAGTACATACGAAATGTGGTTGAAATCCAATGGATAGTATAGAAGTTATATGTATTTAGAAATTTGACAAATCAGCAGGCTTAGAATCATGTTGGCAACACTGGCATGTATGAACTTCTGAAAATTAATCTGAAATATTATTATCTATATATGTGCCAATTTTGGAATAGTTCGCATGCATAACTTTTGAGATATCCAACATAGAGCTTAAATTTCAAATGCGATTTTTCATTAGTTGGTAGCACGACGTCAATTTAAAATATGGCCGTGAGATATTCAGGTATAGGTCTTTACTCTTACCAAATTTCGTTTCGATAGCTGCAGCCGTTTAGGAGTTAATAGGGAAGCCACACACACACAGACAGACAGACAGACAGACAGACAGAAGGACAGACAGACAGACACACATTTTGGCGGATCGATCTCAAAAGTCTACTTTTACCTCATTTTTGCAAAATGAGAAAAGTAGGCTAAAAATTAAAAATTGTGAACAAAACACCTTAAGAATGCTACATTGCACAATTTAGATTACTGAAGCGTCTTAACACTACATGCATAGGCCTACATACGGTGTACCTGCTGGAAATAACAAGTGTTATTTCCAGCTATGAAAGCACCTCAAATTATAATAGAAAAGTTAATCCATATTGGTGATTTGCGAGTGGTTTCACACCCAGAATTATTCTAGTTTAGGGCGTATTGCTTAAGTGTATCACAGCAACAGTAGCTACACCACAATAGATACGTTGGTGGAGGAAGACTGCTGGTTGATAATATTGTCATTTCTCAGTCCTGCGACATAGTAGACATTAAAATACTGTAGATAGTTTATTTTTGGAGAGCTTAATGCTTTAGTATTCAGAGTTGCCACACTTTCTTAGTTGTTGCCCAAGACAGCGGGATCGAATCCTGGCACAGTCATTTGGCATTTGAGGGAACGCAAATGCGAGGGAGCCGTGTCAGGAGATTTACTGGAACGTTCAACATCCCCTTCTGGGCAAACTTCCGGCACCCCGGCGTCTCTAGAAGCCACAGTAGTCAAAAGAGAAGTACAACCATTAACATTATTACTATCATCTAAGTTGTTGCTGTTCGTTTTGTTTTTAGAGGACTTAGACCGTTTGTTGGTTTGGTACATTTTGACCTGATGATGCTCGCTTGATGAACGAAACATGTCATGCTATATTTTTCTCCTTCATCTGTAGTTCGAAACATATATATTTTAATCTCATGTATTATTTTCAGGTTAATTTTAATTTAGATTTTTCGCATGTCCCAGTAAATGCGATTATATTGTGTTGGCAGAATGATGATGATGATGATGATTGAGTCTTCAGTGTTTTGACTGGTTTGATGCAGCTCTCCATGCCTCCCTGTCCTGAGCTAATCGCTTCATCTCTACATAGCTACCACACCCTACATCCGAGGCAATCTGTTTAACATATTCTAACCTTGGTCTACCCCTACAGTTCTTGCCCTCGACCCTTCCTTCCATAACTAAGCTTGCTATTCCTGGGTGTCTTAGTATGTGTCCTACTAACCTAACTCTTCTCTTCATTAGCAGTCTCCAGAAACATCTCTCCTCTCCCACTTGTCTTAATACCTCTTCGTTTGTAACCCTATCTACCCATCTGATCTTCATCATTCTCCTGTAACACCACATTTCAAAAGCTTCAATTCTGCTCTTTTCTGCTGCACCAATAGTCCAAGTTTCACTTCCATCTAGCGCCACGCTCCAGACAAAGGCTTTCAAAAATGACTTCCTAATACCTAAATCTATATTCGATGTCAACAGATTCCTTTTTTTTTTTTGTAGAAATACTTTCCTTGCCTGAGCCAACCTACTTTTTATATCTTCTTTGCTTCGTCCATCACTGGTTATTCTGCTTCCTAAGTAACAGAAGTCTCCTACTTCCTTCAGCTTTTCACCTGCCAATTTGATCTCCATAGAGGTTTCTGATTTATTTCGGCGGCATTCCAGTATTTTTGTTTTACATTTATTCATTTTCATCATGTATTCTTTCCGTAAGACGAAGTCCATACCATTCAAAAACTCATTCAAATCTTCAGGCGTGTCGGTCAAGATGACGATGCCATAAGCAAATCTCAGAGTTGAAATTATTTCTCCTTGAATCTTCACTCCCATTTTAAATATTACTCAAATTTCCTTCATTGCTTGTTAAATATAAAGATTGAAAAGTATGGGTGATAAGCTGCAGCCTTGCCTTACACCTTTCTGAATACCAGCTTCTCTTTCATGTCCTTCAGCTCGAATGACTGCCGTCTGGTTTCTGTATAGATTGTAGATCACCCTCCTATCCCTGTACTTTATTCCAATAGATTTCAAAATGTCAAACAATTTAGTCCAATCAACGTTATCAAAAGCCTTTTCTAAGTCTACATATGCCATGAACGTTCTCTTATCTTTCCTTATTCTACCTTCTACAATCAGCCTAAGACTTAGTACAGCTTCCCTTGTTCCTACATTTCTCCTGAAACCAAACTGGTCTTCACCCAACTCCGTTTCTATCTGGCTTTCAATCCTCTTGTAAATTATCCTAGACAGGATCTTTGAAGCATGAGTAACCAAGCTGATTGTACGGTAATATTCACATCTGTCAGCTCCTACTGTCTTTGTTATAGGGATGATAACATTCTTCTTGAAATCAGGGGGTACCTCACCTGTCTCATAAATCCTACACACTAAGTGAAATAACCTGATCAGACCTTCATCTCCTATGCAGCGTAGCAACTCAATCGGTATATCATCTATGCCTGGTGCTTTGTTCTTGCTTAAGTCTTCCAATGCTCTGTCAAATTCTGATCTCAATATTAAATCTCCTTTTGCATCCTCATCAATTTCCTCCTCCCTTTCCATTACACGATTCTCAATCTCCTTTCCCTTATACAAGCACTCTATGTAAGCTTTCCATCTCTCAACTTTTTCTTCCCTATCTGTTACAGGCTTTCCATTTGTGTCCTTAATATTACAGCACTTAGTCTTCTTTTCCCCCAAAGTATTCTTAATCCTTCGATAAGCTGTGTCTACTTTTCCTAATTTCAGACAATTTTCAATACCTGCACATTTCTCTTTCAACCATTCTTCTTTCGCTTCCTTGCACTTCTTGTTGACCTCTTTTCTCAGACGTCAGTATTCTGCTTTCCCCTTTTCATCTCTTACATTCTTGTATTTCCGCCTTTCATCCATCAATTCTAGTATATCCTGAGTGATCCACGGTTTTCTACCTATTCTTTCTTTCCTACCAATATTTTCTTCTGCGTATTTTGTTATTTCATTCTTCAAAAGTGCCCATTCGTCTGCAATTGAAGTTTGTTTAGGGTTTTTCATTAGTCCTTCCTTTATACTCTTCTTGAAACTTTCGTTTATATCCTTTACTTTCAGTCTGTCTATTGCCCACCTTTTTGGCTTTTGACTTTTCTTCAGTTTCTTCAACTTTAATCTGCATTTCATTACAACCAGAGTGTGGTCAGAGTTTATGTCAGCACCAGGATATGTTTTACAATCCAAAATCTGGTTTCGAAACCTCTGCTTGACCATAATGAAGTCGATTTGGTAACGCCCTGTATCTCCTAGTCTCATCCATGTGTATATTCTTCTATTGTGGTTATTGAATAAGGTGTTAGCTATGACCAACTCATGCTCGGTGCAGAATTCCATCAGCCTGCTTCCTCGATCATTCCTTTCACCTAATCCGAAGTTTCCTTCTATCTTCCCTTCTCTCCCTTTTCCTACCACAGCGTTCCAATCTCCCATTTCTATAACATTTTCATCACCCTTGATATACCTCAGAATTTCATCTATTTCTTCGTAGACCTTTTCAACATCCTCATCATCAGCTTGACTGGTAGGCATATAGACTTGTACCATTGTGGTGCACGTAGGTTTAGTTTTTTTTTTTTTTTCTACAGTAATCCGTTCACTATATTGCTCATAATATTCCACCCGCTGTCCAAGTTTCCTACTCGATATGAGACCAACCCCTGCTTGGCCATTGTTTGATTTAGTGCTAATTACCCTATAGTCTCCTGACCAAAAGTCCTGTTCTTCCTGCCAGCGCATTTCACTAATCCCAACCAAATCCAACCTCAACCTATCCATTTCCCTTTCTAAGTTTTCTAACCTTCCACTTCCTAGCAGACTTCTAACATTCCACGCTCCGATCCGTAGAATATCAGATTTCCTCTTTGTGACTTCTGTGATGATAACCCCCTCTCGAGTAGTCCCCACCCGGAGATCCGAACGGGGGACTAGTTTACCTCCGGATTGAAATTTTACAAGGGAGGAGGCCATCATCACATGTAATTATGCATAGAGAGGTGCATATCCTCTGGAATAGCATTACGGCTGTAGTTTCCCGTTGCTTTCAGCCGTGCAGCAGAATGCAGTGGAGCCATTAGTTGGCTTATATTATCAATATCTTAACCGTCTATAAGACTAGTATAGAATTGATTTATTCTGAAAGGCTGCTACTCCCTTTCAGAATATGTAAAGAGCAATTCTACTAACAAAGATACTAACCTTCTACTACCAATTAAATACCAAAATTCTACTAACCTAAACAATACTAAAGTTCCACCAACAACAAATACTACCACTAAAACCACTAAAACCACTAAAAACCACTAAAATTCTACTAACGAAAACAATACTAAAGTTCCACCAACAACAAATACTACCACTAAAACATTCTGTCACCAGGCACACTGGCATGTATGAACTTCTGAAAATTAATCTGAAATATTATTATTATCTATATATGTGCCGATTTTGGAATAGTTCGCATGCATAACTTTTTAGATATCCAACATAGAGCTTAAATTTCAAATGCGATTTTTCATTAGTTGGTAGCACGACGTCAATTTAAAATATGGCCGTGAGATATTCAGGTATAGGTCTTTACTCTTACCAAATTTGGTTTCGATAGCTGCAGCCGTTTAGGAGTTAATAGGGGGGCCACACACACACACACACACACACAGACAGACAGACAGAAGGACAGACAGACAGACACACATTTTGGCGAATCGATCTCAAAAGTCTACTTTCACCTCATTTTTGCAAAATGAGAAAAGTAGGCTAAAATTAAAAATCGTGAACAAAACACCTTAAGAATGCTACATTGCACAATTTAGATTACTGAAGCGTCTTAACACTACATGCATAGGCCTACATACGTTGTACCTGCTGGAAATAACAAGTGTTATTTCCAGCTATGAAAGCACCTCAAATTATAATAGAAAAGTTAATCCATATTGGTGATTTGCGAGTGGTTCCACACCCAGAATTATTCTAGCTTAGGGCGTATTGCTTAATTGTATCACAGCAACAGTTGCTACACCACAATAGATACGTTGGTGGAGGAAGACTGCTGGTTGATAATATCGTCATTTCTCAGTCCTGCGACATAGTAGACATTAAAATACTGTAGATAGTTTATTTTTGGAGAACTTAATGCTTTGGTATTCAGAGTTGCCACACTTTCTTAGTTGTTGCCCATGACAGCGGGATCGAATCCTGGCACAGTCATTTGGCATTTGAGGGAACGCAAATGCGAGGGAGCCGTGTCAGGAGATTTACTGGAACGTTAAACATCCCCTTCTGGGTAAACTTCCGGCACCCCGGCGTCTCTAGAAGCCACATTAGTCATCACACATGCACCCTCACACATCACAATCTAATGAAACAATGAACTATAACTAATAAACAATGCAACTGCCACCAGACACACTCACATACCACAGTCTAATAGAACAATGACATATATATAACAAACAGAAGCAGAATGAAAAATTGCAATATAAATTGTCAGTATGGCAACACTGAAAAATGGCTTCAAAGCTATCTTTAAACAGTAATGATGTTGGTATGTTGGCTTTAAGATCCAAGGAATTAAAACTCAGCAGTTGTTCTAGGTTTATGCCGTGTCTTGTGTGGTGTTTCGCCTAGAAACATCAAGCTGGCACATCAGCAGGCTCTTGGTGTCCGCGCCCAGACCCCCACAGGAGTAGGGAACTGCGCGCTACCTTCCTTCTTATGAAGCGCAAGTGCGCTTCTTTACTGCGAGATCTAAAAGCTCAAACAGCCTTTTTCCTCCCTATAAAGGCTTCCGAAAAGATGGTGTCCCTAGGTGAAACCCCCCACAAGACACGGCATATACCTAGAAAAGTTGCTGAGTTCTAATTCCTTGGTCGTAAATGTCAATATACCATCTTTTTGAAAGCCTTTATAGGGAGGGGAAAGGCTGCTTGAGCTTTTTACTCTCGCAATAAAGAAGCGCAGGTGTGCTTCATAAGATGGTAGGTAGCGTGAAGTTTGCTACTTGTGTGGAAGTTCGGGCACGGATACCAAGAGCCCGCTGATGGTCCTATCTTGGTGGTCCTAGGCGAAACTCCGCACGAAACACGACATAAACCTAGACACATGCCTGAGTAATGATGTTATTGATACATTTACGGCATGTGCGATAATGTGGTCATGTAGATGCGTGTACTTAGATGTATACAGAATTTGTCTGAAAACTAGTCTTACAGTGATGTCTTTCTTAGTGTGTGTATGTGTAATTCGGGCTTAGATTGGCTGTGATCTAAATTTAGCAACCATCGCGACACTTGCCTAGAATTGAAATGTGTAACGACGGAAAACTACTTCCCGGATGATTGAGGTGTGAATTCAACTCACTTCTTCTCAGTTCTGCCTAACGACGTTGAGTTTACTTCGTTCCACCCTTCAGATCAGAAATACATTCCATAACGGAGCCGGGAATAACATTCCGAGCTCAGGGGTGACAGTCAAGAATGCTAGTCACTCGACTACGAGGTGGTAATCAGACAGTTATTTGTCTATGTTAAAAGTTGTGTTTTAGTCGCTCTTTCCCTGTCAACTTAGAATTGTATTTTCACGACCGCAACGATGACAAATGGTAGTTTTCATCATTAGTTAGAGTGCAAGATAAAATGTTACAACGATGGCGTATCTCTATGTCTGCATTCTTTGCATAGTTCTCCTACTTAACTCGTTAACAATCGGCTCGCTGGGTGACTATGTTTGCGTGGATTTAGGGCTTTCCCTTCTATGTTAACAGAGTTAATTGTTAATTGTGGCCCTGAAAAGGGCTCAACTGTTAATATTTCTGTTGTGAAAGGATCAGCCGTCAGTGTTTCATAAGTTGACTGACGTTGCCCAGGATACGCCCGATTGTAAATCATTCATTTGAATTATAATGTAGACACAATCTTCGGGGAGGCTCCATTCCTGTGAGGACAGGAGCGGCCAGATCCAAAGTCAACCTAGGAAGATGGGCCTATATCGATGCGAGCAACATCACATGTGACTTTGGAGAAGAACAAACTATGCAGCATATGATCCAGTGTCCATTGTGTCCATCTTCCTGCATCGAAGATGATATTCTTAATGGAACACAAAATGCACTTGATGTTGCGAGTTCAAGTCGAGAATGGTGTGAAGTGCCTTGAAATTTATTTGTGTTATGTTGCTTACAATGCATAATTGAACTGAGTAAGTGGTATTTCTGGTACGATAATAATAAGGGCTTTCCCAAGCTCGAGGCATAGCGTTGTCAATTTTCCACTGTAGCCACTGAGAGCTAGGAATGCGACTGCACAGAATTGCATGCAACACTGAAGACCCGACAAGTGACCCGGTAGTCAGATCCGGGCTCTGGACTCCACGTGGGGTGATAGAGCAAGCATGCTACTGGTCAACAGTGAACAATAGTTGACCCGCGAGGACTGGCGCATGCGGATTTTTGACCCGAGGCTTGCCTAATGCTCTACATTTTCGTTTTGGTCAGCCCTCATTTCCTGTCGCTTACTGTACCTTCCTTCCTGGCCTTGAACTTCACCCTGCAAAACAAACATGTCCATAGCGTCTGGAACAACCAAGTTATTTCTATGCTATTTAATGTCGGGCCAGATTTACCCAAGGCGCCAGTCTTCGCGTGACAATATTCGGCTTACATTAGTTGGAACAATCTGTAAAAAATAAGGGGGGAAATCCAACTATGCAGCACAATCACAGAGGTCATGTTCTTGTTGATCCATATTTGCGGTCTAGGGACACCTTGGTCATCAGCTCCTTAGTAAAAAAACAAGATGTTCAGTAAAGAACATATAGCCTACTTTCTCCTAAATGCATAGGAATTGTTATAACTCTTTGTCCTTTCCAAGGAGTATAATTGAATGTTGGTTGTAGTAGCTTGTTGAAATACAACGTGCTATAGGGATATTAAACATGAATATGAGGTGCCCTTTGCTAGTGCTACCTCTGTAAAAAAAATCATTCAATTCCGTTTCACCGTGTTTGAATTGATCTGGGGAATGGATTTGCACACATACATGGCCGCTATTTGCAAACTATTGGGCTGATGACCTTGTAGTCAGTCATAAGATGCTTTCCACAAAAAGGCATGTTGTTGCAAAATCCGGTAGAGATCAAATTATTAGGATGGTCGAAATTTGATTTAAGCTTTTAACATTTGGGTGGCCGTCATTCCGTTTCAGTCAAGATGGCGGCAATATAAAACATGACACTGAGGTGCCTTTTGCTAGTGCTACCTCTGTACCAAATTTCGTTCAATTCGGTTTCACCGTGTTTGAATTGATAGGGGGAATCGATTTGCACACATACTTGGCCACCATCTGCAAACTATTGGGCTGATGATCTAGCAGTTTGGTCAGAATATGCTTCCCACATAAAGATTTGTTGTTGCAAAATTTGGTAGAGACTAGATTATTAGGTTGGTCGTAATTACATTTTAGCCTTTAACATTTGGGTGGCCGCGATCACGTTTCCGTCAAGTTGGCGGTGATATAAAACATGACACTGAGGTTGCCTTTTTTAGTGCTACCTCTGTACCAAATTTCGTTCCATTCGGTTTCACCGTGTTCGAATTAATAGGGGGAATCGATTTTCACACAAAGATGGCCGCAATCCGCAAACTATTAGGCTAATGACCTATTAGATTTGTCAAAGGATGCTCCCTCCATAAAGGTATGTTGTTGCAAAATTTGGTAGAGATCGGATGATTAGGTTAGTCGTAATTTGATTTAAGCTTTGAACATTTGGGTGGCCGCCATTACGTTTCCGTCAATATGGCGGCGATATAAAACATGACACTGGGGTGCCCTTTGCTAGTACTACCTCTGTACCAAATTTCGTTCCATTCGGTTTCACCGTTTTCGAATTAATAGGGGCAATCGATTTTGATACAAAGATGGCCGCCATCCGCAAACTATTAGGCTGACGACCTATTAGTTTGGTCAAAGGATGCTGCCCCCATAAAGGTATGTTGTTGCAAAATTTGGTAGAGATCGGATGATTAGGTTAGTCGTAATTTGATTTAGGCTTTGAACATTTGTGTGGCCGCCATTACGTTTCCGTCAAGATGGCGGTGATATAAAGCATGAAACTGAGGTGTCCTTTGCTAGTGCTACCTTTGTACCAAATTTCGTTCAATTCGGTTTCACCGTGTTTGAATTGATAGGGGGAATCGATTTGCACACATACTTGGCCACCATCTGCAAACTATTGGGCTGATGATCTAGCAGTTTGGTCAGAATATGCTTCCCACATAAAGATTTGTTGTTGCAAAATTTGGTAGAGACTAGATTATTAGGTTGGTCGTAATTACATTTTAGCCTTTAACATTTGGGTGGCCGCGATCACGTTTCCGTCAAGTTGGCGGTGATATAAAACATGACACTGAGGTTGCCTTTTTTAGTGCTACCTCTGTACCAAATTTCGTTCCATTCGGTTTCACCGTGTTCGAATTAATAGGGGGAATCGATTTTCACACAAAGATGGCCGCAATCCGCAAACTATTAGGCTAATGACCTATTAGATTTGTCAAAGGATGCTCCCTCCATAAAGGTATGTTGTTGCAAAATTTGGTAGAGATCGGATGATTAGGTTAGTCGTAATTTGATTTAAGCTTTGAACATTTTGGTGGCCGCCATTACGTTTCCGTCAATATGGCGGCGATATAAAACATGACACTGGGGTGCCCTTTGCTAGTACTACCTCTGTACCAAATTTCGTTCCATTCGGTTTCACCGTTTTCGAATTAATAGGGGCAATCGATTTTGATACAAAGATGGCCGCCATCCGCAAACTATTAGGCTGACGACCTATTAGTTTGGTCAAAGGATGCTGCCCCCATAAAGGTATGTTGTTGCAAAATTTGGTAGAGATCGGATGATTAGGTTAGTCGTAATTTGATTTAAGCTTTGAACATTTGTGTGGCCGCCATTACGTTTCCGTCAAGATGGCGGTGATATAAAACATGAAACTGAGGTGTCCTTTGCTAGTGCTACCTTTGTACCAAATTTCGTTCAATTTGCGCTCACCGTGTTCGAATTGATAGGGGGGGACAGACATTCAGAGTACACACACTCACTCAGACACACACACACACACAGACAGACACACTTTCTTTTCGCCCTGTAGTGATCTCATAAGTCTACTTTCATTTTTTGCAAAATGTGAAAAGTAGGCTAAATATAAGATGTCTATTTTACCGCCACTACAAAGGCAAACCATCCTGTTACGAAAATTATTGTCCTTTCGCTGCATGTAAAATTTGAAAAATATAAATGAACCTCATTTTATATTGTGAATAGTTCATAGGAAGACACCAGGGGTAAAATTACTTTATTAAAATACGTACGACTACGACAAAAAGGGAGTGTTACATTATGGGTCAAAATTACTCGGTGCCAGTCCTCGTGTTATAATTTCTCACGCCAGTTCTTACGCGTTAAATTGTAGGCATGTGCTACTGCCTAACGTTTGAGTCGTCGGTCGTTTCAACTAACCCACTGGGTCTTATATATAAACCAGGACAGTCTGTCTGTCTGTTTGTTCCATATAAAAAACTGTACCTTTTCAACAATCCGAGCCAAATTTCGCTAATTTACTTTTAGATTTCTGCGGGTAAACATTTGGGTGACATTTGGACAGCGCTCTCTATTCCATAGATTTAGGCCCCTTTACATACAAGCATGGGCTATTATACACTAAGATTGAATTTGTCATAGAAGGACGAGACAATGCTCAATTTTCTTTAAGCCTCACGATGCGAGAACCAAAACTCGGCAGGTTCCAAAGAGATTCCAGAAACCCCGTTTCCAGACCGAAGAGCCAACCATTCAAACCCGGCTGAAGTCGTCACAATTTCTGAGAGCGTTAAATTCCCTCTGTATGCCTTCTTTCAGAGGAGAAGTAAAGCCTGAGGGCCCTGTCATAGATTTATGGCATGTAAATGAACTTTCCACTAACTACAATTGTGTGAAGCTAAACTTGATTTGATTAACGCTCTATTAAGTTCCAACGTTCGGCACCAGGTGCCGGTTGCGGTGGCTTCTAGTGGCCAAGTTTGCAGCTAGATATGGTTGACGGTAGCATTTGGTTGCAAAAGAAGGAACTACCTAAAATTGATCGTCTGCAGTTCTTACCTGTACTACAGATAACACACACTAATACAGCCATCAAAATTAACACCGGTTTTCACACAGATTCTACAGACACCTAAATTACACGGGGCTACATGACCGCGCTGTCACAGCCCCTAAACTGAGGAACCAACCACTACTCCATGACATATATAGGTGATTGGTTACCTTCCACTACCCCATGGCCTGTATAGTATATCGGTTACCTGCCACTACTCAATGGCCTGTAAAGGAGATTGGCTTTCCTTTTTGAACCTATGGATGTTCGCTAGCCTTTGAATACGCCACACTCTCATGGCCAGTGAGATTGTAAATGCCCTTGAATTGACATTCAATTTCGTAACACAAGAGTAGTGGTTTTCATTTCGCACAAAATGTCACACATAACCTTATAGAAAATAATTATGTGGTAATGAACAGAGACGTCATACTCCAAAACCGAACATTGATTAAATGACAAATAAAAACCTGGCCCTGTGGTTGTTTATTAGCTCTGGTTGATTGCATTGCACTTGTGTGCTCTAGTAACCTCGTTACGGCCACAAAAATTAAGTTAGCTGGCACAAAATTGAGCGATGATGTGATAAAATGTTCCCCAAACTGATGGAAAACTCAATTTGACGTTGATGTGGTGAAACTCAATATTTCCTATTGTGCTACATACAGTATTGTGTTATCAGATGATCGTTGTCGCATATAAATAAGAGCGAACAATGCGCTTAACTCTCAGGGGAGAATATTTATAATCGTTTGCTATGCACGGCTCGTCACACCATATTATAAACATGCAGCAGTGGTATTGTTCTATTATTGTTCCAGTGTCCAACAAAAGCCAACTCGAACATCATCGTTCTAATAATTCCAATTGTACTTGAAGCACAGAATGAGATCTAGTTCTGTCTTTTGTGTGGTCTTGACGTACTTAAGCTGTGTCCCATAGTTAGTTATATTTTCTGCCATAGTGGACTAGATATTCAACTAATATTCCAGATATGACGTCACAAGTCATGATCCAAAGCTGCTTAGCAAATGGCAATCAAGGCTGTAGTAGCTAGTGAACGAAAGTGCTTGCTTGATTGTCGACTTGTACAAATAATTTACAGATCTAGCTAGTCTTTTGTCTGTTCGTCGAAGCAAAAATGGACAGCTCATAAAAAAAAAGTTAATGACCTGAAAAGAAGATGTTTTCCTAGGTTATTATCAGAATTTAGTCCGGCTCTGTGGCTAAATGGTTAGCGCGCTAGGCTTTGGCCCATAAGGCCCCAGGTTTGATTCCCGGCCGAGCAATCAGGGATTTTAATCTCCTGGGGTTAATTCCCATGGCTCGGGGACTGGGTGTATGTGACGTCTTCATTCTCATTACGACGCGCAGGTCGCCCCTGGGCGTGAACTGCACTCGGCCTTTCCGGAGGCCACACGATCATGATCATCTGAATTTTAACATAATTTATTTATTCATTTATTTAGCGTATGGCTTTTTGTGATGGGCGTATCCGATGACATGGTCGGCACGCCAGAGTTTGTAGCTGCTTCTATGCGGACAACCATGGGGTGAGCTACAAGTACCGTCGGGTGTGGATGAGATGAAATGAATGAAGATGAATGAAACTGGGGAAGTTCAATTTCAAGTAGTTCCAACTTTGGCTACCAGATGTCACTGACACCCAGCGGCGAACGTTGGAACCTGATAAAGTGTTTCTAGCCGAAAATCTTACAAATTTAACTACACACTACCAATTGTAGTGGTAGGTTCTTCTTTACGCCATAAATCTATGACATCATTAAGAGTATAAGTAAACTTTTATTATTGTTTGAGTCTGCAGACTTTTGACTGGTTTCATTCAGCCCTCCATGCTCCCCTGTCCTGAGCTAATCGTTTCATCTCTACATACCTACCACACCTTACATCCGAGGCAATCTGTTTAATTTATTGTAACCTTGGTCAACCCTTCCTTCCAAAACTAAGTTTGCTATTCCTGGGTGTCTTAATATGTGTCCTGCCAACCTATCTCATTTCTTAATTATCAGTCACCAGAAACATCTCTCCTCTCCCACTCGTCTTAATAACTCTCCATTTGTTACTCTATCTAGCCATCTGATCTCCATCATTCTCCTGTAACACCACATTTCAAAGGCTTCTATTCTCCTGTTATCTGCTGCACCAACAGTCCAAGTTTCACTTCCAGAGAGCGTCACGCTCCAGACAAGACTTTCAAGAATGACTTCCTATTATCTAAATCTGTATTCGATGTCAACATATTTCTTTTCTGAAGAAATGCTTTCCTTGCCTGAGCCAACCTACTTTGTATAACGCCTTACTTCGTCTATCACTTGTTATTTTGCTTCCTATGTAACAGGAGTTTTCTACTCCTTTTAGCTTTTCACCCGACAATTTTATGTCTATAGCGGTTCCTGATTTCTTTCGGCTGCATTTAAATGTTTTTGTTTTACATTTATTAGTGTTCATCATGAATTCTTTCCTCAAGACAGCGTCCAGACCATTTAAAAACTCATTATAAAACTCATCCAAATCCTCTGGCGCGTCGGTTAAGATGACAATGTCATCAAAAAATCTGAGAGTTGGAGGTTAAAGCCCTAAAATAATCCGTCTCCATCTTATGTGTGGTCCTGACGTACATACTGAGACTCTAACACAAACGTCCTGGGTTCGATCCCCAATTCTAATCTAAAAAAAAGTATTTCTGCTCTGAGTCAAAATTTTTGTTGTTCATATTTCGTTTTAGGGACGTGGTACAATTCGATCACCAGCTCCGTGTGTTTGGGTGTGCATTCAATTTGTCTGATAACCTGTGTTTCTGTGGTGACCGTAGTAGAGTGTGCACTGTAACCAATATGATGCCCCAGGGCTCACAGTAAACTAACGTAGTGTTCCGGCTCATGCTTGGAAGAAGTGTGGGAATATCCAGGGTAAATACCACTCTCAGGAAAGCCACTGTCAGCACTGGGGTTCGAACCTATGATCCCCTGAGTTGCTGCAGCTTCCCAACACAGTCGTAGTAAGCGAATTTACAAGGAGTTCAAAACTGAGTAGTAAATCATCATAACTTATAATGGTAACTCTATTTCAAATCGTTGTAATGAAATTTAAAAATGGAAATTTGGAATTTTTCATTTCATGGATTTAAGACGCTGGAAATAAGCTATTCAATTATTGTTAAATAACGCCAAGTATTACATTGAAGAAATTGCATAAAGGAACGGAAACTTTTAAGAAAAATTCTCGGACCAAGAAAATGTAATGTCACATACCGATTACGCAGTAACAAAGAAGTATATAAAACATGCAGCAGAATCGCAGATACCATACGAAAACGAAGGTTTAAATTCTTTGGACATGTTTCAAGAATGCCTGACGATAGACTCACTAAGAAAATTTTTAACCACTTCAACAAGACCAATACAGAAGATAACTCTTATGAAAAATGGTTTGCTAACACCAAGAAGGATCAACAAGAAATTAACAACACTGATCAAGACATCCGCAACAGAGCCAGTTTCAGAAATAAGATACACACATTTGAGGGGTTCCTAGAGCCAGAAACAGCGACCAAGAAGAAACAACATTGGGCAGCAGAAAAGAAAGAAGCTGTGACCAAGAGAATGAAGGAATACTGGCGCCAAAGGAAACTGAAATCATGAGATATTTACGTGGTCCTTAGTTGGCCAAAATTGATTATGATGATGAACGCCAAAAATTACCGCTGGTTTCAAAGCCTCAATTTTGTTACAATTTCTGAAGCATTTCGGAGGAAGTTGCAGTCCCAATGCCTCTCCTTCTGGATACTGGAGAGAAATGACTCACAAAAATCTTCCTGAGCTGCGTTATTTCTTTAAATGTATTCTAAGATCAGATCTAATGACGTTGCTCCATTTCAGTGCACGTTAGGCCTTGCACATTGACTGCAATGGTCAGCTTTTGTTTGAGGCACTAAATCCAGCGTTGACAGCGACTATCTTTAGCTTGGTGTTCCCCCAGGTTTCCCCATACTCACTCTAGGCATATTCCGGGATGGTAACTTATTTCAAATTTCTGGACAACAACCCCAAACTTAGAAAGCAATCATAACAATCAAACACACTATAACAGTTACGCCCCCACCCATCCACCCCATGGATTCTGGAATATTGGGACGTGAAATGGCGACCGCGGTATCCCAGCTGAGTATAGCATCACTTCCACTTGCTTATCCTGGGCTCCTCACCTTAATGTTCCCTATTGACCTCCCATGGTCAACTCTTGTTCTCTTTCAACACCGACGGAATTTCATTATCCGAGGCCTAGGGTGTATTTCACTCTCACGCTTCAATTGGCCCTTTTCTTATATCTCCTGATACCCTCACTTTTTCGCAGTCTTAGAAACCGTATTTTCTTGGTTGCCCCTACTTTATTTTAAATGCCCTAAATGAGGCACAGTGCGTGTAACCACACCCTGGAAAGTGCTTCGCCCTCAAGAGCTCACCGTTGGTAAGCTCGGAAGTTGCCAACACCGCAATATTCACGAGTTGTTTCCCCTTTTTCCAATCAGCCCTCGGTGTATTCGTGCGTGTTAATTATCTCACCACGACTCTATTGCAGAGCTGAATCATAGCGCTCCAAGGAGCGATAAAATTCGACATGCAAGCTGCCCTCTGGGCGTCAATTAACAAAGCTTGCACCCGGCATCCGAGGCCATACGATATTATTATAACAAAAAAAAACATCTTGTGTCAAGTCTATTATTTAATGCATAAATTCTGAATGTTTTGGCAGACTGTTTAGGGGACAACGGCTTTGAACACGTCAAGATTCTGAGAGTTGTTGATATATAAGACTTCTTTTCCGAAATTGTTACAAGCTAAAATTAATGCTGGTATTTTCGTCGATCCACAAATAAAGAAACTAATAGCCAGTGAAAAATGTCCACAATTAATCAAAACCCACAAAAAACAAGTATGGTACAGCTTTAAAGCAGTGATCCATTGCTTCCTTGGAAATAAGAAGGCTGAGAATTACAAAGAGCTTATTAGCCTATTTTCAATTTTGAAAAAAATAGGCTTATGAGATCACCTTTTGTCCGTGTGTGTGTGCGCGCGTGTGTGTGTGTGTGTGTGTGTGTGTGTGTGTGTGTGTGTGTGATTCGTGTGTGTGTCCCCCCCTAATAAAATCTAAACGGCAGGAGCGATTTCAATGAAACTCGGAAAGTTCATAGCACTATTCCCGGCGACCTCGACCGTGCCCTTCAAATTTTGTTACGACTCACCAATCCAACATGGCGGCTGTGCGAAATATTTCACCAGCATTCATTATCTCCGAAACTATTACCGATATTACCCTGACATTTTCTATGGTGATAGAGGAAACTACTATAAGTTCACTTATGTGACTTTTGAAAACCTGGTAACTACAAAACCAACATGGCGGCCAAGCGAATTTGCGACTTTTAAATAGACGTTTCTCGCGATTTGACCAACCAAACGCAATGAAACTTTGTACAGTATATGTTTATATACATTGTAATGCACCGACATCTAACTTCGTTCAATTGTTTACATAATCACAAGATGGCGGATGTGCGAAATATTTCACCGGCATTCTATATCTCTGAAACTATTAGCGGTATCTCCCTAAAATTTTGTACGGAGATAAAGGGCACTACTGGAAGTCCATCTATAAGATTTTCAAAAACCGGTTAACTACAAAACGAACATGGCGGCCAAGCGAATTTGAACATTTTAAATAGAACTTTCTCGCGATTTAATGTTCCAAGCGCACTGAAACCTGGTACAGGAAATATTTATACACATTGTAATCCACTGGTATCTAATTTAGTTCAATTGTTTACATAACCTCAAGATGGCGGCAGTGCGAATTTTAAAATTAAGTTTTTATTTCTTGTGATGTAGTCATGCGATCGAAGTGAAAGTTTGAATAATGAACCTACGCAATAATTTTCCTTTAATGGTACATGACTCTATGGCCTATACATTTAACAATCCAACATGGCGACCATCCGAAATATTTAGACGATACTGAATATCTAAGAATCTATTTTAGCAATCAAACTAAATTTTTTAATGTTCATAGGGGCTATGAACTTATGTTCACCTATTGGACTTTAAATAACCTGGTGATCACAAATCCAACATGGCGGTGACGCGAATTATAAATATTCGCATGGACGTTTCTCGCAATTTAACCAACCGCGTGCAGTGAAACTTGGTACAGTAAATCTTTATCCGAATGTTAATCCACTGGCATCTAATTTATTTCAATTGTTTCCATAACCTCAAGATGGCAGCTGTGAAATTTTTTTAAATCTCCTTGTTTTTTCTTGTGTCCTAATTATGCGATTGAAGTATGAATACTACACGTTCACAATAATCTGCATGTAACAGTACATAACTCTAGGACCTACATATATCAAATCCAACATGGCGACCATCCGAAATATTTAGTCGGTTCTCAATATCTACGAATCTATTACAGCAATCAAACTGAAATTGTGTATGTTGATAGTGGCAATTAACATAAGTAGGATATATGAAAATAGGCTGTATAGTTCTTCACGGAACTACTTGTTTACACTGTGCTTGAGAACTTAAAACTCATGTGTTGCAGAATGTCCCTTAAAGTAGCCTACACATGTTACATGCTCACTTGGACCAATTTAAAGATAACTTGGTGGTTATTCAGAAGAGCAAGGGGACGTTTTCGCCAAGACTTGATGGACTTTGAGCAGCGTTATCAAAGACAATATACAGTAATGAGAACACGATGAGTGATTAACATTTGGGGACTAATACGAGAACGTTCGTACCCACACAGAAGAAGTACCAAAAATATTCATTTTTGAAGCTTGTTTGTATTGTTTTTTGATTTGTAGATTAATGTTAACAATGTTTTGTAAATATACGTCGCGTAGTTGGTAGCATGCTGACCTGCTGTGCCCAAGATAACGGGTTCAAACCCGGCTGAATTTGTCGGATTTATTTAAGAGCTTTAAAAATCCTTCAGTATGCCTTCCTTCGGAGGGGAAGTACAGCCGGCGGTCCCATGTCATAGATTTATGGCATGTAAAAGATCCTTCCAGAGACTAAACTTGTGTGAAGCTAAATTTCTAGGTTAGATTTCGTTGGAACGCTCTTCCAAAGTTGCAACGTTCACCACTAGGTATCAGTGACATCTGGTAGCGAATGTTGGAACTACTTGAAACTGAACGGAACTTGTAGCTCACCCTATGGGTGTCCGGTTTAAGCGGCTACAGCCTCTGGTGAGCCGAACATGAACTCGGACACTCTCGGCACTAAAAGCCTTACGATAAATAAATAAATAACCTTAAACTTCTACATTTATTTATTATTGGAATTAAACACAATGTGTACTTCTACATTACAACTCAGTAGTAAGACCTTCCGTTCTATATGCCTCTGAGTGTCTCCTGATGAACCGGAGAGGCCCACTGAGGAGACCAGAGCTCAAGGAACGGAAAATACTTAGAAGGATTTTAGGACCAATAAGGGAAGAGGATGGTACTTACAGGATCAGGCACAGCAATGAGCTCTATGATCATCAAGAAGATATCGTCACATCCATGAGGAAGAGACGATTAGCTTTCTACGGACATCTGACACGCATGGGTCCAGATAGACTTACCAGCCAGATCTTCACCACGACTGGAAGAGGGAAAGCGTCCAAAAACAAATGGATCACCTCAGTGAAGTCAGACCTAGAGCAACTTGGAATTTCATCAAAAAGCATACAGGATCGATCATAATTCCGACAGATGATTCAACATGGTGTCTTTCCAGTGTCTCTCACCAGCAGGAAGAGTACAGGGACTACCAGACCGAAGTGAACACAGGAAAGAAAGCAGACACACAGCCAGAAGATGAAAGCTGCCTGGGCTAAGAAGAAACATAAATTACTTACAAGAAGTCAAAACGAGCCCTGTGGTCCTCAGTAGGCCCAAACGAAATGAAGAAGAAGAAATAAATAAATAAATAAATAAATAAATAAACATTTGAACTTATAAAAATAGAGAATTTCCTTCAAATTTGAACTTTCGTTGTGGTAGCTACAAAAGCAATCTTTATTAGCTAAATCTATTTTGTTTCTTTCATTGGATGGGCATCACAAATCAAAATTAAACTAACAGAACTCAGACTCAAAATTCGTGTTGACTTGTGTTATCAGACAAATTGTACACACCCCCAACTATAGTTCATCTACTGTAAGTTTGCACTTTTTTGACAGATAGGGTTGCAACCTTCATAAAAAAAGACTCAATTTATAACATGTAGTCCATAACAAATATATACATGTTTTAATCACATGAAAGTTTTTCAGACCTAGAGCAACTTAATACGCGTGAGGGCGAGCGTGACATTTATCGGATAATCAAATCGAGGCATCGAAAAACGGAAGATATCCAACATTTCTATGGCATCAACAATGAAGTGGGTGAGCTGCTAGTAGACTGGGGGAAAGCAAGGGAACGCTGGCGGAGCTACTTCGAGAACATTTCGACTGAAGAATTTCCCCATCCACCAATCCCAACCACCTGTGCTGTTGAAGGACCAATTAAGGAGATCGACATTGCCGACGTTGAGGCTGCTCTGAAAGAGATGAAGCCTGGGAAAGCCACCGGCCCCGATGATCTTCCAGCAGAGTTATGGTGCTCTAAGTAGTGGGATGCTGCAGGATGGTTAACACAATTCTTCAATCGGATCACCAAAGAAGGTCGAATACCAACAGATTGGCAATGGAGTATCACAGTACCAATCTTCAAAAAGAAGGGAAGCCCTGCCGAATGTTCAAATTACCGCCCGATCAGACTTCTGTGCCACGCAATGAAAGTTTTCGAGCGTATCCTTGGCAAAAGAATTCGTGCGATTGCCAAAATCACAAGGAACCAAGCAGGCTTTGTGAAAAACTGCGGCTCAACAGATGCAATCTTCGCTGTACGGCAACTGGTTGAGAAATACTCCGAAAGAAATAAACCTTTGCATCTTGCTTTCCCCGACCTTGAGAAGGCTTTTGATCGGGTGCCACATGACCTAATCTGGTTAGCGCTCCGTCAACACGGCATCCCAGAACACCTTCTTAAATGGGTGCAGCTGCTTTACGCAGAACCAAGGAGCTATGTCCTAGCTGCCGCGGGAGCGTCTAATGACTTCCGCATCACCGTAGGTGCCCATCAGGGCTCTGCCTTATCACCACTGCTGTTCATTCTTGTGATGGACACTGTAACGTCAGACCTGCACCAGCCGCTACCATGGACACTTCTCTATGCAGATGACGTCATGTTGGCTGCTGAGACGAAGCTTGATCTCCAACGTCAAACACAAGAGTGGTACAATCGACTTGCGCAGTATGGTCTGCGTCTCAACAAGAAGAAGACAGAATACTTGACATCCGATACACAAGAATTGGGCACCATTACTGTTGACGGAGCAGATTTACCACGTGTAGCGAAATTTAAGTATCTTGGTTCCACTATCTCTGATGATGGGCGACTTACTGACGAGGTCAAAGGATACACGCAGCCTGGACGAAGTGGCGAATGACAACTGGCATCACCTGTGACCGTAGGATGAATGACCATCTGAAATCTAAGATCTACCGGACTGTCATTGGTCCTGTCGCTCTCTACGGCACGGAGTGCTGGCCATCTACTAAGGAAGCAGAACGTCGCCTATGTGTCATGGAGACGAAGATGCTTAGATGGTCAGCAGGTTTCACTAGGCTGGATCATATTTCAAATGATGCCATCAGAAATCGGTTTGGTGTTACTCCAATCGGGAAAAAAATGCAGGAAAACCGTCTGAGATGGTTTGGACATGTGCTGAGCGCAGAGGGCGACACAATGACAAAAGCAGCTTACACACTGGATGTGGCTGGAAAGAGGCCCAGAGGGCGACCAAGGCAACGGTGGGCCGATACACTGCACAATGATCTAAAGGCTGTCAATCTTCATCCAGACATGGCCCATGACCGAGGGAAATGGAGACTACGATCCCACATAGCGGACCCTGCCACAAGGTGGGACAAACGCTAAAGAAAAAGAAGAAGAAGAAGAAGAAGTAAGTTTTTCAGGTTATTTTTTCGCTTGTCCCAGTAATTGTGAATATATTGGCAACATATTCTGTCGGCCAGACAGAAAAGTTGCATTATCAAACTGAACTACCACGTGCTCGTGGCATGGGTGTGCGGTTGATAATTGACGCTTTACCGTGTTCATCCACCTGTTCAAATGACGTGATAGTTATATTAAATAATAATAATTATAATTGCTAATATTGCTCAAATTCGTCTGAAAGTATTATTTCCATTAGAACATATGTTCACATTTCTGATAAATTTATAGTGGTTATCTTAAATGTTGAGTAAATATGTAGCCCGAGAGGTTTCCAGGTCTGACATCTTGGTTTTGACTGTTGATTCGGAAACAGATACGGTATATCATGTTCAAGATCTATTTCTCTCTTTTTGAAGGTAAAAGAAAAGGCAGCACAACAAGTGATTTCCTCAAGGACATTGCCCTGGTGAATAATTGGTGAATACTTTTCATATTTATTTGTGCAAAAAATTAGGCCTAAAATATGAGTGGTTGCTTAGGCCTGAAAGTTAACTTACATGGTGAAATTTTTCGTAGGTTTTATTTTAATATCAATCCAACAGGTCAAGTAATTATCTTATCGCCTTAAGGACATCTTACACCATACCATAGTAAGCATTTTCCTTGAGCTGGGAAATGATGAGCCTAGAAATAATTCCACTCTAACATTTAAGTTATCAGCTGCTGTGTCACAGCGTGCCCAATGATTCAACATTCTGTCGTCAGTGGGTTTTAGGTGTGCTGTTAGAACGATTATTTGATAAATGCCACAAAGAAATACAAGTTTCCTTTAAAAGGGGCAATGAATTGATATTGCAAGATGAATGTAGGTTTAGGCAACTCATAACAGCTGTTCACCCCTTGACGGAATACAACGGCCATTGCTGGCTGCCACGTGGGTAATGGCTCATTGGCTGGAATGCACGTGGTAGCGGCTGATTGATATGTTCTGTTGGACAACTTGTTCCCGCGAGAACTGACAAAAAAGTGCAAACTTACAATAGATGAACTATACACGGGGTTGATGACCAAGATGTCTCAAGCCCTTCAAATGAATTTACAACAACATCAAGCTTGTCAACATCACCCACAACATGACATGAACAAACATTTCAAATTACTGTGGTGGAATAAAACAGAGTAGCTCTAAAAAGGGAGTATGATGAAAGGGCCGACGATCTGTTCAGAGAAGAAGTGAGTGAAATAAAGAGTCTTGTTAGGAGCCACGCTTCATCTTTACTGCCTGTTGCCCATAAACAGTATATCTTGGTGCGGCCACCGCAAATTGCACGTCACGGCAGCGCGCTGTATGTGTTCTTTTGTTTTCCGACATCAGATGCACTCTAGCAAATAGCACACCCATAATCCTGACATTTATAGAATTTCTTGTTCCACATGGCGGGAGTCAGAATAAAAAGGCTACTGTTCTCGCTGACATTTAAATATGAGATAATGTATTTCATTTTACACTTACAACGGAGCAGAGTGGAATTAAGAAAGGAGGGACGAACGTGCCAGGGATCTTCCGACACCCACGAGTACTAAATAGGTCACAAGCAGAAACAAATTCAAATTGTTTATGTTACATGCGCACTTTGCATTAAAATAGGTTCAAATTTAAGTAATCATTTCTCATGGAAAATTGTAGTCGTTACTATTCGTAGTTCAGGTGAAATGGAACAGTGGGAACGCTGCTTGCCTTACACCGGGACGGACCGTATTCGGTTTCCGGTTATTATTATTATTATAGCTTGCCACGGTGGGTGAGTGGATAGCGTGTCGGTCTACTAACCCCATGATTGCAGGTTCGCCCCTGACCGTGGTAAGTGATTTTTGAAAGGCGGCAAAAATACGATACGCATGACATACGATGTTGGCATGTCAAAGAACCCATTTGAATTCAGTAGGCCGAGTTCATAATGGCAAAATTAATCTCGGGAGTTTCCGCCAGTACAAAGTTCCTCATTTCTCTACAAGAAAGCGCTATTGTGTTCAAGGAGATTAGATATCTAACATCTAACCTCCTTGACTTTCATAGTCAAGGAACTACGAAATTCGACATGCAAGCTACCCTCTGGGTGTCAAATAGCAAAGCTTGCACCAGGCACCCGAGGCCATACGATATTATTATTTATTATTATTATTATTATTATTGTTATTATTATTATTATTATTATTATTATTATTATTATTATTATTTTCGATAAATAAATAAATAAATAAATATTACAGTGGAACGTGGCTAATTCGAAATCTTCTTCAATTCGAATTTTTTCCTTGGTCCCTAGCATTTTATATACAATAAATGCTAAAAAAAAGTGGTTAATTCGAATTATACTTTGGATAATTCGAAGTTTTTAGTGTAAAAAGCCGATCAGAAGCCAAACAGTTTGGTCAGTTGGGTCAGTTCCCGAAAAAACTGTTCCGAGTACAGCCCAAGCAACAAACCACATAAAAGAACTTAGGCGTTTTTTTTTTGTAGAAATGACGTAAGTGATTAGGTTTTCCGTTCCTTAAATTTGTTAGATTCTTTTGTGATGGCTGAGAGACTTCATTGTAGAAAACCGGTGAAAATCTCAAATATTTTTGAAAACAAGTAGATTTCTCTAAGACTTAACTAGATTTCTGGATCACTACTGTCGTTAAATAGCTGAATAGCACATTTTGGTTTTATTTTTCACTTGAAACTTTTGAGGTTATTCACGATACAGTCATTATAAAGTACCGTTGTCTGTTAATCTGCTTTGTTGAATGAAAATCATTACCGTATGTAAACGTAATACAATATATTTTCTCTACCCTTTTCAAAGAAATTTCTTAATTCGAATTTTTGGATAATTCGAATTTTTTACTGGTCCCTTGAGGTTCGAATTATCCAAGTTCCTCTGTATATATAATATTTGCAAATGGGGGTAATTACCCGGTGGCAAATTGCAGGCTTCAAATACAGAGATTTATCAACAATAACATTAAACACAATATACACAGTTCACAATTAAGGAACAATAGTAATTACATCGTAGTATTTACACAACATGTCAATCTTCTCTTAAACACATCAATATGTTTGGGGAAAGGCTCTAAGACTGAGGCAGGTAATGAGTTCCAATTGCCAATACCACGGTTAATGAAAGAATATTTCCTATAATTTGTACGCGGTGGTCGGACCTTAACTTAATGTGGATGATCTGCCCTGCTCAGGTTGGTGGGATGTCCCAGACATTTACTTAGTTCTCCCCATGCTGGCTGATTAGTGTAAGTGTTAAACATAGCGTATATTCTGGATTTCATCCTTCCATCTTCCAGAGATTCCCACCCTAGTTTTTCTATCATTCGAGTTACACTACTTCTAGGATTAAAATCATTGAGCACAAACCTAGCAGCCTTCCTTTGTACCATCTCCAGGTCATTGATGAGCCCTACCCTACTTGATATTGGTCCCAAACCGCTGAGCCGTATTCCAAGATTGTCCTCACCAGGGTCAAATATCCTAATTCTTTTGCGGTAGAGCTCCTGCCTTTTAATACCCGCCTGACAAAATGAAGTGATTTGTACGCTTTGGAGACGACACAACCCACATGAGTACTCCATTTCATGTAATTCCTTACATGGATGCCCAAGTATTTGGACGAGTCTTCTTCTAAAAGTATTTCCGAGCCGATATTATATTGGAAATCATGCCTTCGCCCTCTCCCTGTTCTCATGAGACTACCTTTCATTTACTCGTATTTATCTTCATTTTGTTGTCAACCGCCCATTTATGAACAAGGTTGAGGACAGTTTAGAACTGAGCGTTGCCTAATGATGTTTGAAGTTTTCGGTATATTACACAATCATCCGCAAGTTTGTAGTTGTTTTAGGGTGCCGATCAGCGAGGTAATCTGCCCAAAATTTTCCGGTTAAAAATGTTTAAGTTTTGAGGTGAAATATCACGTCCTGTGATTCGGATTCCACGGGAAATTGAGGTTTCGTGAGATAAACGGTCAAGTAAAACTACAAGCTTCCTTTCTTCTTTCATCTCTACTGTAATCTCAGGGTTGGGACCGGGTTTGCTCAGCCTCGTGAAGCAAATCTGAGAACAGGTGTTTTCGATTCCCACCTCAGTCATCCTAGAAGTGGTTTTCTGTAGTTCTCCACTTCTACTCCAGGAATAAGCTGAGATGATGTCAAAACTTCAGACCATGACGGCCTCCTTCCCAACCCTACCTTCAATTATTACAAATACACACACTACTATAGTCATCGCAATGACACAGGTTATCAGAAAGGTTCCTATTTTTATAGAAAGGGAAACGAAATATGATTATTCTGTAATATCAATGAGCCATGTAACTTGATAATCAAAATTTCATAAGTAACTTAAATAAAAAAGATACAGTCAGTCTAAGAGACTAGTCTTGATATCATTTCAAATGACGCATGCTACAAATGCTACACATGTTAGAAAGGCTCAGGAGGGCTTCCCTCTTTGCTCGAAACCCCAGGACTCTTTCAACAGACTCCATTACCCATTAACTTAGGCTTCCCGCACGGGGAACGGAGAGCGGGAGGTGCACTCTGCTGCATGACGTCACGCACTCGCCGTCTCCATATCGCATAACGCCAGACTCCAGGAGTAAACTCAGACTCAACAGACTCCATTACCTTTAAGTTAGGCTTCCCGCGCGGGAAACGGAGAGCGGGAGGTGCACTCTGCTGCATGACGTCACGCACTCGCCGTCTCCATATCGCATAACGCCAGACCCCAGGAGTAAACTCAGACTCAGTGTATATGCACTGAACAACACGATGACGTCATACACGCCGTAAGCGTAACGCATAACGGTAGACCAAAGCATAACGATGAAGTCGACAAAATCATTTGAAATAATAAAACTAAGCTAAACGATAGTGCAAAAAAGCCAAGCCAACTCCATACAGGCCATGGAGGCCCTGTGAGTAGTGGAAGGTAGAGGCTTCCACTTGTTGTGACATCGGCACTAGATGGGATGGAGTTGTCAGCTCCATGCCCGGCCGTCTTTGCTCCCAGGAATTACCCTGGTACTCATTTCTGGTGTAGGCTGAGTGAACCCCAGGGCCATTTGCGTTTCCGAAAATGGTAGTTTTGTTTCTAAAATCCACTACCTGGGTGGGGATCAAGCCCACTTCCTTTCAGTTAAAAGTTCAGCGCCTCTACCGACTGCGCCACGCACCCCCCTAAAAGATAGTGCAGTAGTAGGAAATCATGTTACAACAGCAAAAGTCCAACGATTATCCAGATGTGATAATAACGATCTGTAACTTATTAATAGTACATTATGCAACGAGCCTATAATAGCCATTATAGGCGAGTTGCATACGACTGTTTATGTTCGACGATAATTATTATTACTATTTTATGTTCGAACATAAATATTCATAAATATCTGTCGATATTTCGCCAGTTTTATATACTGAACAGAGCGCATGAGACGCAGAGAATGCCTTGTATTTGACCATTGCCTCCTCGATCACCCTACTATGACACTAGGCCAGGCAGTGAAATTTAAATTAGAAGGCCGTGGAACTCAGCGCATCTAATTATCTAATTGGTCAAACTACTCTTTCTTGAGCTGTGATTGGTGGGAGAAACTGTTTTATAATGAAAAATAGTGTTATAATGAGCCTCATTATAGTAGCCTACTGTTTTCTGACTTATAATAGTCAGGGTCGAACATAAAAACCTTTATTGTCAACTGAATGTTTAGGTTAAGTAAGGTCTTTTTCTTCGTTTATTTTATTTAACTGCCCTCTGAATGAATTGGCTTGCATAGAGAGGCATTGTAGCCTCAGTGTCTTTTATAAGAGAAACAATTGTATGTATGTCTACCCCTTATTATTCCCGTTTTCCAACGGGGTCAGGAATGAGATGCGATGAAAGTCTTTGTGGCGGATGGTTTTTACGGATGGATGCCCTTCGTGACGCCAACCTCATGAGAGGAGTTGATGAGAGAGCAAATGAATTCTTGTGAATTAAACTGGGAAAGGATGTGGAAAGAAGTAGCTGTGGCCTGTCAGAAGGTATCGTCCCAGGATTTTCCTAGAGTTGTAAATTCTAAGAGAAACACACCCAAGTGCACGGGCATATAAAACCCCAATATCACAAATCTCCTAAAGTAAATCACAATAATAACAATAGTAATTATAATATTTTCGTCCTGCACTGGTCAAATAACTGTCCAATTTCCTAATATATTCACCCATTGCTTTGTAGGCCTATTACAAAGTCTGCTCTCATAATGCTACTCCTATGAGTGAATTGTTGTCATACAGAACCACCCTATTCACCGGATATGGGTCACTGTGATTTCTATGTTTTCGACGAACGATATAGACCCGTCTAATGGAAGCGATTACAAACAAAAGATGCCATCGTTCAACCAGGAGGACTCTCCGTCGAGGACATCAAAGAAGTGACATTGCTATTGGTACCTTATTCTTTCCACACATCTAGCATCTTGTGCGAGATGTTGAAGACCTGTAGAGTGGTATGGTGAGTTTACAATAGCCTAAATGATTTTTTTATACACTCATTGAATTATTATCGTACTTTTGGTGTGTCCTATTTAGAGTAGGTGTTCACTTTCTCTCATTGTCCTCTTTTTGGGATAGCAACGGTAGGGAGTTGCAGAATGTCTTTAGACTTAACAAACTGTTTGCATATCTCGCAGCACGATACATGAGGGTCTGCTACGGGCAGAGGGAGTGTTGTCGCTACATCCATCAAGCTGTCTCCTAGTTTCAGCGCTTCTAGCCTCAAGCCTGCGGAGTCGACCTTACAGTGGCATTCCCCTAATATTACACTGAAATGACCAATCCATACTAATATAATAAAGCTGTTTGTTTGTTTGATTGTGTTTTTAAACGCGCTAATCTCTGAAACTATCATTCGTATTCGAAGAATTCTTCTTGTATATGTTAGCCAGATTCAAGAGGAATAGTTTAGGCTACGTAGAATTAGGCTACACCTCTCAGGTAACCTTAAAGATTGATTTTTGTTCAGTAAGTCGAAAGAATAAGCGCTTCCGAACGCCTTCGATAATACCTACGTCTATTGTTGCCTGGCAATGCGGGCTGCATCACGTCGCCCCTACCAGTGTTCTGGTACATAATTGCGAGCTGCTTATAAATTGCAGTCACGGGGAGTAATTAGTGCAAAAAAGATTTCTTAGGCCCCTTAAAACAGTTATCATCACGACAATAGTATGCCTGTGTATAAGAGCGATGGTGTTCGTGTAGTATACTGTGGTTATCAGCTGCAATAAACCGGGTGAGTTAGCCGTGGTGGTTACGGCATGACTGATGGCAGTCGCTCACATCCGGGAGGCGAGGAGGTTCGAATCCCCCCCACCGGCAACCTTGAAGTTGGTCTTCTGTGGTTTCCCATCTTCCTTCCAGGCAAATGCCGGGGTTGGTCCCTAACTATAGGCTACAGCCGCTACCTTCCAACTCCTCGTCCTTACATTCCAACATGTCCTCGGACACTCCCGGCACTAAAAGCCATACGCTTAAAAAAAAGCTGCGATAAGCGTTGATGCTTTCCGATCCTTATCCTAGAGCGCTCCAGTTCTGTAGTAGTATTCATTATCATCCATAAAACAAATAAATCCACCGGGCGAAGCTTGCACTACTACCTATATATATATATATATATATATATATATATCTTTATATATATAATTCTTCGACACGTGTGTATGTGACTGAACTCCTCCTAAACGACTGAACCGATTTTGATGGAATTTGGTATGTATAATAGGGTTGGTCCATGTATGGTTTAGATTCACAATCTGACCCGGTAGGTGGAATGAACACAATTTTTGAACCACAATTTACACACAATTTTAGAACCACAATATACAGTCAAAAAGAGTCGTCATGGAAACCACTAGCCTTGGCCTTCGTGAAAGCTGATGTCTTTGGACGGTTTGTCTCTGCACGTTAGAGCCACCTGGTCGCAACCTGTGCAACTACGCCATTACTTACCTTCACTCCGTCCGTGGCGGAAAGTTGTGTTTCATACCAAAGGTGGCAGTGATGTCGAATTCTACTGATTGTCTCTGCACGTTAGAGCGATTCAAAGTCCCGTATGCGTTCATATACCATTCATCCGATTGCCATGCAGCTTGGGTGATATGTTGAGTGAGCTCCAGGGAAGGGTTTGGCTTAGTAAATCCATTTTACAATAGATAGCGCACGAATAGATTCAACAAATAAGCGACAACGCGCGAAGCGTTTCAAAAAGGTACCGTATGCGTTCAATTACCTATCGTCCGATAGCGATGAAACTTGGGTGAGATGTTGTGTACACTCCAGAGAAGGCTTCTGGCTTAGTAAATCAATTTCACATTAGGTAGCGCACGACTAGATTCAACAAATGAATGACGACGGGCGCAGCGTTTCAACAAAATCCCGTATAAGTTTATATTCCATTCATAGATTGGGATGAAACTTTGATGAGATGTTGTGTACACTTAAGTGAAGGCTTCTAACTTAGTAATCCATTTCACAGGAGGTTGCGCACGAGTAGATTCAACAAATGAGCGGCGACGTGCGAAGCGTTTCAACAAAGTCCCGTATGCGTTCAAATACCATTCGTCCGATAGCTATGAAACTTGGGTGAGATGTTGTTTACACTTACGTGTGGGTTTCTAACTTAGTAAATCCATTTTACAATAGGTAGCTCACGAGTAGATTCAACAAATGAGCAACGACGCGCGAACTTTTAATCAAAGTCCCGTGTGCGTTCATATACCATTCATCCGAATGCAATGAAACTTGGGTGAGATGTTGTGTACACTTACGTGAGGGTTTCTAACTTAGTAAATCCATTTCACAGGAGGTTTCGCACGAGTAGATTCAACAAATGGGCGACGACGCGCGAAGCGTTTCAATATGGTCCCGTATGCGTTCAAATACCATTCGTCCGATTACGATGAAACTTGGGTGAGATGTTGTGTACAACCTAAGGAAGGTTTTTGGCTTAATAAATCCATTTTACAATAGGTAGCGCACGAGTAGATTCAACAAATGTGTGACGGCACGCGAATCATTTCAACAAAGTACCGTATGCGTCCATATACCATTTATCCGATTGCGATGAAACTTTGGTGAATTGTTGTGTACATTCCAGGAAATGTTTCTGTCTTAGTAAATCCAGTTTTTAATAAGTAGCGCACGAGTAGATTCAACAAATGAGCGACATCGCGCGAATCGTTTCCACAATGTCCCGTATGCGGTCATATATAATTCATCCGATTGCGATCAAACCTTGGTGAATCATTGAGTACACGCCAGAGAAGGTTTCAGGCTAAGTAAATCTATTTTACAATAGGTAGCGCATGAGTAGATTCAACGAATGAGAGACGGCACGGGAATCGTTTAAAGAAAATCACTTATGCGTTCATATGTCATTCCTCCGATTCCGATGAAACTTTGATGAGTTGTTGTGACACGCCAGGGAAGGTTTCAACTTGGTAAATCCATTTTACAATATTGGTAGCGCACGAGTAGATGTAACCAATGAGTGTCGACGCGCGAAGTGTTCCAACAAAATCCTGTATGCGTTCATATACTATTCATCGATTACGATGAAACTTTGATGAGTTGTTGTGTACACTTACGTGAAGCTTTCTAACTTAGTAAATCCATTTCACAGTTGGTAGAGCACGAGTAGATTCAACAAATGAGTGACAGCGCACGAATCATTTAAACCAAATCCCGTATGCGTTGAATGCCATTTATCCGTTTGCGATGAAACTTTGGAGAGTTGTTGTGCACGCTCCAACGAATGTTTATAAATTAGTTAATACAATTCACGATAGTTAAGAGGCAGTTAACAGAAATTGTAAAAAAATATTGTGTATCCAAAAGCACTTCAAGAAACAAAGTTACAACACTTTCTTTGATTGGCAGGACAACGTCTGCCGGGTCAGCTAGTATATATATATAATTCTTAGACACGTGTGTATGTCACTGAACTCCTCCTAAACGACTGGACCGATTTTGATGAAATTTGGTATGTACATTAGGGTGGGTCCATGTATGGTTTAGATTCACAATCTGACCCGGTAGGTAGAATGAACACAATTTTAGAACCACAATTTACACACAATTTTAGAACCACAATATACAGTCAAAAACAGTCGTCATGGAAACCACGAGCCTCGGCCTTGGTGAAAGCTGATGTCTTTGGACGGGTTGTCACTGCACGTCAGAGCCACCTGGTCGCAACCCGATCAACTACCGCCATAACATACACTCCGCCCGTGGCGGAAAATTGTGTTTTATACCAAAGGTGGCAGTGATGTCGAATTCTACTGTTTGTCTCTGCACGTTGGAGCGTTTCAAAGTCACGTAAGCGTTCATATACCGTTCATCCCATTGCGGTGAAACTTTCGTGAGATGTTGAGTGTACTCCAGGGAAGGTGTTTGGCTTAGTAAATTATTTTACAATAGATAGCGCACGGCTAGATTCAACAAATGAGCGACGACGCACGAAGCGTTTCAAGAAGGTCCCGTATGCGTTCAAATACCATTCGTCCGATAGCGATGAAACTTGGGTGAGATGTTGTGTACACTCCACGGAAGGCTTCTGGCTTAGTAAATTCATTTTACAATATGTCTCTCACGAGTATATTCAACAAATGAGCGACGACGCGCGAAGCGTTTCAACAAAATCCCGTATAAGTTTACATACCATTCATCGATTGAGATGAAACTTTGATGAGTTGTTGTGTACACTTACCTGAAGGCTTCTAACTTAATAAATCCATTTCACAAGAGGTTGCGCACGAGTAGATACAACAAATAAGCGACGACGTGCGAATCATTTCAACAAGGTCCCGTAAGCGTTCAAATACCATTCGTCCGATCGCGATGAAGCTTGGGTGAGATGTTGTGTACACTCCAGGGGGAGGCTTCTGGATTAGTAAATCCATTTTACCATAGGTAGCGCACGAGTAGATTCAACAAATGAGCGACGACGCGCGAACGTTTAAACTAAGTCCCGTATGCGTTCATATACCATTCATCCGATTGCAATGAAACTATGGTGAGATATTGTGTACACTTACGTAAGGGTTTCTAACTTAGTAAATCCATTTTACAGGAGGTTCCGCACGAGTACATTAAACAAATGAGCGACGACGCGCGAAGCGTTTCAATAAGGTCCCGTATGTGTTCAAATACCATTCGTCCGATTACGATGAAACTTGGGTGAGATGTTGAGTACACCGTACGGAAGGTTTCTGGCTTAATAAATCCATTTTACAATAGGTAGCGACGAGTAGATTCAACAAATGAATGACGGCTCGCGAATCATTTCAACAAAGTACCGTATGCGTCCATATACCATTTATCCGATTGCGATGAAACTTTGGTGAATTGTTGTGTACACTTCAGTTAAGGTTTCTGACTTAGTAAATTCATTTTACAATAGGTAGCGCACGAGTAGATTCAACCAATGTGCGATGGCGCGAGAATCGTTTCAACAAAGTCCTGTAGGTGTTCATACACCATACATCCAATTGCGATGAAACGTTGGTGAATTGTTGTGTACACTTCAGTAAAGGTAAATTCATTTTACAATAGGTAGCGCACGAGTAGATTCAACAAATGTGCGATGGCGCGAGAATCGTTTCAACAAAGTCCTGTAGGTGTTTATATACCATATATCCGATTGCGATGAAACTTTGGTGAATTGTTGTGTACACTCCAGGAAAGGTTTCTGGCTTAATAAATCCAGTTAATAATAATTAGCCCATAAGTAGATTCAACAAATGAGTGATGGCATGGGAATCGTTTAAAGAAAATCCCGTATGCGTTCATATGTCATTCATCCGATTTCGATGAAACATTGATGAGTTGTTGTGTACACGCCAGGGAAGGTGTTCAACTTGGTAAATCCGTTTTACAATATTGGTAGCGCACGAGTAGATGTAACAAATGAGTGACTACGCGCGAAGCGTTCCAACAAAATCCCGTATGCGTTCTTATACTATTCATCGATTGCGATGAAACTTTGATGAGTTGTTGTGCACACTTACGTGAAGCTTTCTAACTTAGTAAATCCATTTTACATTTGGTAGAGCTCGAGTAGATTCAACAAATGAGTGACTGCGCACGAATCATTTAAACGAAATCCCGTATGCGTAATTTGCCATTTATCCGATTGCGATGAAACTTTGGAGAGTTGTTATGCACGCTCTCACGAATGTTTCTAGATTAGTTAATTCATTTCACGATAGTTTAAAGGCAGTTAACAGAAATTGAAAAAAATATTGTGTATCCAAAAGCACTTCAAGAAACAAAGTTACAACACTTTCTTTGATTGGCAGGACAACGTCTGCCGGGTCAGCTAGTATATATATATATATATATATATATATATTCCGCTTTGATTTAAAGAAATTACAATTTTCAAATAACAGAACTGAAAAAAATGAATAAAATTTAAAACAGAAATAATTGCATTTTCACAACAGTATTGGTGATAAATAGAAATCGAAGCTGGTTGGTTGGTTCCTCAGTTTAGGGGCTGCGAAAACGCGGTCATGTAGCCCCGTGTACTTTGGATGTGTGTAGAATCTGTCTGATAAGCGGTGTTAATTTTGATGGCTGTATTAGTGTGTGTTATCTTAAATTGAGGTAAGGACTGCAGGCGATTAATTTTTTCAAGTAGTTCCTACTTTTGCTACCAAATGCTACCGTCCACGACACCTAGCTGTGGACGTGGCTAATAAATGCCATCGCAGTCAGCACCTGGCGGGGAACATTGGAACTAATATAGCGTTATCAAACTAACCTACACATTTTAGCTTCCACAAGTGTAGTTAGTGCACGGTTCTTTTTCATGCCATAAATCTATGGCATGGGACCGCCAGCTTTACTTCCTCTCGGAAGGAAGGCATACTGAGGGATTTTTAACGCTCTTAAAAAATTCGACGACTTCGGCCGGCTTTGAACCCGGATGAAATCAAAGCTTACAGATATTAGTTCGATTGATATTGCAACTTTTCAGTCAGTCAACACAATGTAATCCCTATTAATGGGCCATGAGAAAATACAACCAAAAAAGGAATGCAATGCCAAACCTAGAAAAATATGTTTGTATGTTAATTCTGTTTATTGAAGTACTTTTGGATACATTATATTTATTTTCTCTGGTGCGTACATGAATAAATCAGAAAGCTTTCCGACGCGTGAGTAGGTCATAAACAGCTCTCCAGTTGAGAGCACAAATTTTTCTAATGTAGTGCCCACGTAGGGATTGTCCCTGTGCTTTGGTGATAGTCATTGCAAATGTGAGTCACCGGAAACTGCAAACATATGGAACACATAAACTGGCGCTAAACTGTATGATATATATGCATTTTTGTAACGACTCACGCGTCACCTATTGTCTAATGGATTTACTAATTCAGAATCATAATATGTGCAAGTGCGCTCAACTCACCCAAGTTTCGTCGTAGTTCGGATGAATGATATATGAACGCATACGGTACGTTGTTGAAACGAATCACGCACCATATAACTTATTGTAAATTGGATTTACTGATTCAGAAACATTTGCAAGAGTGTGTACATCAACTCACGAAAGTTCATTTGTAGAAACGATTAGCGCGCCAACGTTTATTTGTTGAAATGACTCTTGAGCCACCAATTGAAAAAAACATTTACTAATTCAGAAATCTTCGTGGAAGTGTGCACAGCTCACCGAGATGATATGAAGGTAGCACGAATAATTGCTGGGACAAATACTGTAGATTGGAGCAATGGCAGGAAGCTCGATGAAGCTGTTCGTATGAGCCGACTCAGATGATGGGGTCATCTAATGAGACTGAGAGAGAACAATTTACCTGAAAATATAATGAGTTCGGCTGTCGTGGGCAAGAGAAGAAGAGGTATACCTAACAGGCGATGGTTAGATTGAGTATTGAGCGAATTCAAATTGAGGTGTGAAGAAGCAGAGGAGACCGTAGTGCTAACTGCTGATAGGGGATCATGAATGCGACTTGTTCGCAAGCAGAGCCTTGCAGACTAGACCAGCCTCTGAGAGGAAAAACAGCCTCAAATGATAATGTATGTATGTTACGCTCAGGAATAAGGATAAACATTAGGAAATGAAAATCCACAGCCTGCTTCCAGTCAACCGACCGCGTCAGGGAATGGAATGAATGAAGCCCCCTTCTAGCGGCGAGGATACGGACTGTGCCGGCTGCCGAATCCTGTCGCACTCCCCTGGGGCAATGATTAGATTAATGACAGATGAAATGAAATGATAGTGGAGAGTGTTGCTGGAATGAAATTGTTGACAGGGAAAACCGGAGTACCCGGAGAAAAACCTGTCTGCCTCCGTTTTGTCCAGCACAAATCTCACATGGAGTGACCGAGATTTGAACCACGGACCCAGCGGTGAGAGGCCGGCGTGCTGCCGCCTAAGCCACGGAGGCTTATGATAAACATTAGGTATATACTAATAATTGAAGTGGTGTACTCGATGTTTCGTTATCAATGTTCGTACATATCTCTTCCATAGGCCTATCATAAGGGGACCATTTAATTATTCAAAATACTTTTTTAAACTAATCGTTTCAGTCTTCTATGGACCACGTTATTGCAACTGACTTTTCCCTCGTTCTTTCACATTGGCCCAGTATTCGCGCATTCTTCTTCGGTAAGCTTCCTTTCGTTCTTCGGTCCACTTCTTGTGAGTTTTCAATATAGGTTTTGGCTGAAAACTCTGCATTTCCCCAAGTTTCTTCTTCAAAGAGTCACGTTCCAAGATGTCCTCATGTTATATCCGCAGTTCTTGTAGGTCTTTTTCCACCTCTGTAAACCAGATCCCTTTGGTGTTCTTTCCACAAAGTAGGTACAGATTCGATTGGACAATCTTCCGGAGTTCATTCGTGTTAGATGGCCATAAAAGGAGAGACTTCTTTTGCGAATGGTGTCCGTTATTTTCTCCACATGTACATAAAGCTCATCGTTGTGTTGTCTTATATACTCTCCTTGTTCCTTGACCAGGCCCAAGATCTTTCTGAGAATCTTCTTCTCTTTGGCTTCGAGTTGTTCTGCCAGGCCTCTCTTATTCATCGCCAGGCATTCTGTTGCATATAACGCCTCCGGGCGAATAGCGGTGACATAGTGCCTCAGTTTGGCCCTGAAGGACATTCATCGTGTTTTGAAGATACATATATTATTATTATTATTATTCATTTAAGCGAAAATCCCCTACAGGAGAGCAATTAAACTTGATAACATGATGTCATTTGGAGGTGTGTCTCCTCCCAAAATCTCTTCATTCTCGCAGAATACTCCCTCTTCCTCTCATCCAACCACCTTTTTCCTGGTTGTCTTAATGATCTTGGTTCAAACTTAACTTTCGCGATTTACATCTTACACTCAGTTCGGCCTTCGAAATTTTCTATGTTGAATACTAGTAACTCTCTCTCTGTACCTCTTTAAGCCATTCTTTGCCGCATTTACTCTGTGGTATGATACCAAGTTGTTTATTTGGCAATCTGGAGATGGCCATCGTGAGTGTAAAATTTGGCTCTGCGTTTTCTAATTTCGTCTGTTATCGCATTGGACTTTTGATAGAATTCAGTACTAGGTCTCTTCATCCAAATGCAGTTTCTTTTGTTTGCTCGTACATCTTCCGGAGAATTTTTCATTCCTGCATTTCCAGTTCCCTAATCTCGGAATGACCATCAATTACTATTGTTTCAGCGGCATATGTTGCTTTCGGAAGGATAACTGTTTTATAATGTTGTAATTTGGCGTTCGTCGAAATGCATTTCTTGTTGTAATGGGCCCACGTTAGCCTGTAGGCCTTATGGAGCTTAGTGATTCTGTCTTCATTGGCGATTCGATTAAGTCCTGACGGTTGTATAATTTCGCCTTGGTATTTAAAAGTGCAGAGTTGGGCGATTTTACCGTATTTGGTGTTTAAAGGGGATTTATTTTCTGGCCTTCTCTCGATATATTTTGTCTTGTCGTAAGAGATATCTAATCCAGTCTCATGGAGCTTTTCCACTGCGTAAGTCACTTCCGATCTGTTGTCTGCGACAATTGCAATATCGTCCACGAAAGCGAGGCATTTGACTTTAGTTCAGTTCTCTTTTCTAATACCGATTTGAGTGCCCTTTATAAGAGATTGTTATTATTATTACTATTATTATTATTACTATTATAACCCGTAGGCAACATTTGATGTAGTTCATAGTAGAGGCCCATTTTGAGAGCCTTGTTGCCCTGGTAACCATAAATGCCTGGATCATTCGTGCAATTAAATCACTTTCTTAGAAATTTGAATTTAGTAACTTTTAGGAATTTTTGGTTTACTCTAAAATTTTATGTTGGTAGCACTGATTTGTATAATTTAAAATGACACTCGGAGACGCGAGAAGAAAAGAGCTAAAATGTTGAACGACTGTTAGTAACTTTGAGGACTTTAAGTCCAAAACTAGGAGTTGTAACATCTCGTGACCGATATAACCATACTCGTAACTTACATTAATAGAAAGTAACATGTTCTGATGGCAATACTCGAATATAGGTGGGAGTCTCTACTGAAGTAGAATGCATAGGCCTAGAAGACGACCACTTATTGCCATGGTAACCAGTGGATATCCGTATCGATTTAGGTAGATTTCATTAGAAAGCTAACTATTGCAATGGGTACCATGTTTCGATTTCCGGAAAATTTCGACATATCTGCGCGTTTCACATCCCCCAGACCCCAAAACCACCGTCAGTTCAAAAGTTTATATATAATTTATGTAATATATGTATATATGTATATCAGTTTCTTGTGGACACGATAACTGCCGTAATTTTGCACCAATCACTTTGAATTTTTTACCGAATATGTATACCCATAAAATCTCGGACGAGTTCGTTACTGGGCTAAATCGGTCGAAGGGGATGAAAATGGGGGACTTTTTTTTTTCGAAAAAATGAAATATTGCTATAACTCTCTTAATATGTGAAATATCGAATCCGTTCAAAGTTCATACTATCTCTGTTAATAGGCACAATATCAAAACCGTACAAAATGGACAATATTCCCCTAATAATTACCTAAAACGTTTGTCTGAAATAATTTTTGATATGAGCCACCATTGCGCCAAGGGATGAGAAAAATGATTACGGAATTATAAGAAAATGCCAAGAGCTATTAGTGGTTGACATGGCAACACTACTAAATTGATGAGGGATGAGCCATCAGACGTTGCCATGACAACGCACTTGCGCGAGATCAGATTCAGATTTCCTGGCTTTTCACCGATGTCTCAGTCTCACTCATGGCTGTGATTATATGGAAGCTACTGAGGTATGGGTGGTGCTTAGTAATGGCATTCAGGGCACATTCAGTGCCTGTGGATGCTGTGAAAGGTTCAACTCATAGGGTTAGGACTACTGTTCTGACTCAGTGAGGAAAGCAATGGCAAACTACCTCACTCCTCTTCTTGCCTAGAACGCCTCAATATAGCGCTGCCTTGGGTTTTTGTGGGTATCTACTCACATAACGTAACGGTGGTGCTTTTTGAGGATCCAACCAGCCTTCGGGCTGACTACCTAACAGACAGAAGTGTGAAGCGGCTTCGGTGACGTAACTGGTAGCATGCTGAACTTCTATGCCCAAGGTCGCGGGTTCAAAGCCGGCCAAAATCGTCGGATTTTCTAAGAGCGCTAAAAATCCCTCAGTAAGCTTTCCTTTGGAGGGGAAGTTCCAACGCTCGTTGCGAGTTGCTGATTGAGGTGGCATCCAGTAGCCAAGTTCACAGCTGGGTGGCGTTGACGTTAGTATCTGGTAGCAACATTAGGAACTACTGCTTGAAATTTAGCGTCTGCATTCCTTACCTGAATTACAGACTAATACAGCCATCACAATTCACACCGTTTATCAGACAGATTCTACACTCACCCAAAGTACACGGGGTTATATGACCGCGTTGTCGCAGCCCCTAAACTGAGGAACCAACCAACATCTCTGCGGGAGATATAATTTTGCGTGAAGAAGTAACAGACCGTTACATAGTTACACATCAGTGTCGAAACCTTGCATAAGGACAGTGTGACCACAAGTATAACAAGTCGTTCCGTGAAGAACTGTACAGCCTATTTTCATATATCCTGCTCATGTTAATTGCCTCTATCAACATACAAAATTTCAGTTTAATTGCTGTAACAGATTCGTAGATATTGAGAACCGTCTAAATATTGCAGACGGTCGCCAGGTTGGATTTTTATTTTTGTACTATTATATTAAGATTATTGTGTAAGTGTGGTATTCAAACTTCAATCGCATGATAAGAACACAAGAAGTAAAAACGAGATTTTAAAATTACGCACAGCAGCCATCTTGTGATTATGCAAACAATTGAAATAAATTAGATGTCAGTGGATCAACATTTGTGTAAGCATTTAAAACGTGCAACGTTTCACGGCACTCGGATAGTTAATTCGCGAGAAACGTCCATTTAAATATTTATACTTCGCGTCGCCGCCATGTTGGATTCGTGCTCACGAGGTTACTGAAAATCCTATAGGTGAACATATGTTCATAGTCTCTATGAACATAAAAATTTCAGTTTGGTTGCTGTAAAAGATTCATATATATTCAGAACCGTCTAAATATTACGGAAGCTTGCCATTTAGGATTGTTATATGTATAGGCCATAGAGTTATGTACCATTCAAGGTCACTTATTGCCTAGGTTCATTATTCAAACTTTCACTTCGATCGCATGATTACGACACAAGAAATAAAAACTTAATTTTAAAATTTCGCACAGCCGCCATCTTGAGGTTATGTAAACAATTGAATTAAATTAGATGGCAGTACATTACAATCTGCAAAATCATTTACTGTACCACATTTCACTGCGCTCAGAGAGTTAACTCACGATAAAAGTCTATTAAAATATTTCAAATTCGCTTGGTCGCCTTGTTCGTTTTGTACTTTACTGGTTTATGAATTATACATAGGTTAACTTGTATCAGTACCCTTTATCACCGTACAAAATTGCAGGGTGATATCTGTAATAGTTTCGGGGATATAGAATGTCAGTGAAATATTTCGCACAGGCGCCATTTTGAGGTTATGTAAACAATTGAACTAAATTAGATTCCAGTGCATTGCAATGTGTATAAATATTTGCTGTACCAAGTTTCATTACGTTTGGATAGTTAAATCGCGAGAAAAGTCTATTTAAAAGTCTCCACTTCGCTTGGCCGCCATGTTGGTTATGTAGTAACCAGGTTTTTGAAAGTTTCATAGGTGAACTTCTAGTAGTACCCTTTATCACCGTACACAATTTCAGGGCGATATCCGTTATAGTTTCGGAGATACTGAATGCTAGTGAAATATTTCGCACAGCCGCCATGCTGGATTGGTGAGACGTAACAAAATTCGATGGGCACGGTCGACGTCGCCGGGAATAGTGCTATGAACTTACCGAGTTTCACTGAAATCGCTCCAGCCGTTTAGATTGTATTAGGGGGACACACACACCCACACCTCACACACACACACACACACACACGCACACACACACGGACAAAAGGTGATCTCATAAGCCTATTTTTTTCAAAATTGAAAATAGGCTAAAAATGGACTCCAAATGACAAGAAGGTTACCGTCCCCGTAAGACAATAAAATGTTTAAAATATGTTTAAAATGAAGACAAACAAAGTTAATTAATCTCCAATTATAAAATACTTTCACGCGATAAATGAGGTCTGATCCTTCTACGAAAACCTGCATATTCTGCCTATTTTCGCCTATCTGCAAGTTTGTCCGGGGAAATCTACCTCCGCCTTCCGGCGTGCCGAGAGGACTTTTATTTTATTTGTCCACGCTAATCACAGATACACCTGTGGCTTCGGTGGCGTAGTTGGTAGCATGCCGAGCTCCTATGCCCAAGATCGTGGGGGCAAACCCGGCTGAATTCGTTTTCTTTTTAAGAGCGTTAAAATCCTTCAGTATGCCTACCTTCGGAGGAGAAGTAAAATCGACGGGCCCAAGTCATAGATTTATGGCATATAATAGAACCTTCCACTAACTTCAATATCGAGTGAAAAAAAACTTGTAGGTTAAATTTGACTAATTCTCTATTAGTTCCAACGTTCGCTGCCATGTGCTGGTTGCGAAGGCATCTAGTAGCCAAGCTCTCAGCTAGGTGTCGTGGATGGTAGCATTTGGTAGCAAAAGTAGGAACTACTTGAAAATTGATCGTCTGCAGTCCTTACCTGAATTACAGATAACACACACTAATACAGCCATCACAATTAACACCGGTTATCAGACAGATTCTACACACACCCAAAGTACCCAGGGCTACATGACCGCGTTGTCACAGGTCCTAAACTAAGGAACCAACTAACCAACAGATACACCCCTCCAGCCCTAAAATATATGGATATAATTATTGTTACGTGCCACCACCCTAGTGGCACTTTTGTTAACTGGATTACGGTGGGTACAAAGCACAACACCAATTACTGCTTAAAGAAATAATTAAATTTATTGTGGCCAGAAAGATACACTACTCATCAGCGAATACAAGCAATTAGGACCTTACTCCAGTTTCCTCACGTCTCTTCCTTATGGAGCGCTCTTGCCTCCTTTCACTTGTCAACAGACCACAGTTAATCCTCTGCTAATGAGTCCGGTCCCGTATGCTAGCTGGAAATAGCTGAACTAAGTCTGTCACTGTACTACACACTGTTTCACAATGTACCACTATCACCTCTGTCGCTCGGTGAAATCACAATCTCTCAAAACACAGGCAGTCCCCTGTAAGCTCCTCACTTCCTTCGCTGTCAAGAGAATCGGCTCCACTAGGGTTTCGCAAGTCACCACACTTCTGTCGCTCAGGATAATCGCTCGCACCAGCTCGTAAAACACAACAACCCCCACTGCTTGACAGGTCGCACTTATATAGCAGGCCGGTGACTCAATAAATGCTTCTAGATCCATTCAGGGTTCACGGCTTCCCGAGGTTTCCATCGCTGGCTCAGTCACGAATATTCTGGACCATTCCTTTGTCCTAGTAGCCCTGTTGCATAAGGCGCACGCAATACACGAGGCAGGGCACAACCCAGCCCTAGGGCAGTTGTGACTCATGCGGCGAGCGATGACACAAACTCACAGCCGTAACACCACCCCCTTCCTAAAAAGGCTGATCGTCCGTAGGCTGCCAGGCGATCTCGATGCACGATCTTCATCTTCGCCCTCGGGCTCCGCTGGATCCTGTAGACGACATCGTTGATCCGTTTCACGACTCGGTACGGGCCCTCCCAGGAATTCAGCAGTTTGGGTGACAGGCCTTTCTTCCGTAATGGGTTGAAGAGCCAGACCAGGTCGTCCTCGTGGAATCTGCCGGCATCCGTCTGCTGGTCGTATCGGGTCTTCATTCGGTCGGTCTCGATCCGCAGTTTCCTCCTCGCGAACGCGTGCACGTCCTCCAGTTGGTCGACCAGTTCTTGACAATACTGGCTTACCGGGATCGTATCATTCCCAGGTCGGCCGAAGGCAAGATCGACAGGTAGACGGAGCTCCCTCCCAAAAATGGCCCGGGCTGGTGTGCACCCGGTGGCTTCATGCTCGGCGGCGCGGTAGGCCAGGAGAAATAGTGGAAGATGTTTGTCCCAATCCCTCTGGTGCTCGCTGACGACTATTCGGAGATGGTTCTCGATGGTGCGATTGAATCGCTCTACCATCCCGTCGGACTGAGGGTGTAACGGCGTTGTCCTTGTCTTCCGGATTCCCAGCAGCTGGCATAGGTTCTGGAACACCTGCGACTCGAAGTTCCTCCCTTGGTCGGAGTGCAGCTCCAGGGGTACTCCGTACCGGCTGACGAATTCCTTCACCAGGGTCTCTGCAATCGTCGCGGCTTCTTGGCTAGGGAGCGCATACGCCTCCGGCCATTTGGTAAAGTAGTCGCTGACGACTAATATGTAGCGGTTCCCTGCCTCGCTTAACGGGAATGGCCCAGCAACATCGATGGCCACTCTCTCCATGGGGCCGCCCACGTTGTAGGTCTTCAGTGGACCCCGTCGTCTTCGTCCTGGGCCCTTGCTGGCTGCGCAATCGTGGCACCTCGCGCAGTGGTTCTCCACGTCTGTTCGGCATCCGATCCGGTAGAACCGCTCTCTCAGCTTCTCCAGGGTTTTCTTTATCCCTAGGTGTCCAACAGATGATCCTCCATGAACTTCCTTCAGGACTTCCTCCGTCATAGCCTTTGGAACGACGACTTGTTCCCGAGATGTCTTCCCGTCGGTGCTCTCCCAGGTAGGGCAGATGAGGCCATCCCTTACAATCAGCGAGTCCCACTGTGCCCAGTAGGACTTAAACTTTGGGCTGCAGTCACTCACAATGTTTTGTAACGTAATCTTGATTACGGTACAAATTATTATTATTATTATTATTATTATTATTTTTAAAGTCATTGTGTAATTATTATTATTATTATTATTATTATTATTGAAATATCAACGTTATATCGTTTTATTCACCCATTAATATCAAGGGAGGGGCCATACCATATTCACGTCATTACCATAATCATATATAATATTGTCAAGTGCTTAGATTAAGAAACAGGGTTTTTATAGAGGTCTAGGGCTGTTTTATTAGTTAAATTGTAAAGACAGGACGGGCATGGTTGGAAGAAGTTACGGACGGTGAAGCAACATATTGCAAGAAAATGTATTTCTGGAACGAAGCCACGCTGACTGGAGACAAGGGCTTGGAGAAAGATTTGGGCGGAATATATATATGCGCAACGAGAGGAATAGCGGGTTCTGAGTGGAATATTTGAAGTACGCGGGCCTGTATTCCCGCTCGGAGAAGTTTCAGCGTCGCTTGAGGACTAAGAAATGCTTTGCTATAATTGGTCTGATGGGTCGCGGGCAAATTTATGCCGCGAAACATCGGGACCATTCCGAGTGTATAAAAGCCCAGCGCGACTTCAGCACTGGCTATTCTATAGATTCTATTCTGTCATTCACTTATTCGATCACGCACTCACTCATTGACTTTGTGAGTCGTAGACTCTGTCAGTCTCTCAGTAAGATGGGACTTAGTGAATTCAATTAGCCTGGTTTGTTCAAATTTGCTTACCATGGTGATCAAACTCAGAAACAAGCCGCAGCAGCAACAACAACAACCACAACAACTAGACGAAGTACAGTTAGCAAAGTGAAAACATATGTTTTCAAAGGTCAATAAACGCGTGTTGGCGTAAGATCTCAAATTAGCCTACAAGCAGACCAACGAGATGGACTTTGAACCACAAGGCACCAGGTATGTGGACCGAGTTATTATCAACACAGAAGATCAGCGCTAGCGAGAAGACAGTCAATATTGCCTAGCAATTAGGGAATATTAATGCACATATTGTACACAGCTCGAAACCTCAGATCAAATGTTATTAATAATTTTGTTGTAAATAAACCCGTATTAGTTAAAATGTCTTGTTCATTGGGAGTTGAATATATAGGATAGTTGGAATGCAAAGAGTATCTCATGGAGCAAGTTTATTGCCCTACGCTCCGATGATAGATCTTGGCTCAAGGAAGGGAGCGGCCGTGGCTAAATAAAATTTTAATGTGTTATCTCTACGATAACTGGCGCCCAGTAAATCTAAATTAATAAAGTGTATGTCGTTTGTCTAGACAGGCCAATGCTAAATAAGAACGATGAGGTGGTTTTAAGGAGTCTTGAGTGTAATATCTGTAGAAACGTTATAAATGATCGCCCAACTTGTAGAGCGATATCCAACGACAAAGGTAGCCGTTACAAATGGCGCCCAACGTGGGGATACGAAATATCGTACTGAAGTGAATGGATATTATGTATAAATCCAGTTTATTTCAAGTATGTTAAAGTTTAAAGTTGTTTTCATGTACGATATAAACGAGTACTCTTTGCATTCATTCCGAGTTTTTCAATAAAGAGGCATATATCAAGTTAGGGAACTACGGTTATAAATTAGGAGTGTTCTTTTGGTGAGTTGCTTTTTGGGTAATGAGTAACAGGGATAATTTGGGGAATATACATTTGAGAAACCGTAGTATTATAAGATCAGTTAAAATGTCAAAATTAGATGTGCAGGGTACCAATGATGAGATGTCAAAAGTAAGCGAAAATCAGGAAACTTAGGAAAATAAACAAGACGGGGCTACAACCATCCAGAGTAATGAGGGGGAGAATCCTTCCTGGCTTCGAAACCTGACGATGCTCATAACTGAACAGAGTAAGAAGTTAGAGGAACAAAGTAAGAAATTTGACGTGCGTAGTGATCAGTTAGAAAAAGCAATAGATCTTAAGTTCTCTGAGCAGAGTAAGAAGCTAGATGAACAAGGTAAGAGGTTTGATGAAGCCACAGAGAACTTCAATAGACAAATTAAAGAAGTAGGCCGAGAATTTCACAATAAGTTAGAAAACAGGATTAGAGAGTTGGAGGAATCATGGTCACTTAAGTTTGATGCCAGAATGCAACAAGTGTCGGAGCGAGTTGACAAAATTGACGAGGAAGTGAAAATTAAATGTAGTAAGGTTAGGGTTGACTTAGAAGGAGAAGTCAACAGTATGAAGGTCAAGTGTGATAATAATATTGCTAAAGTAGGTAATTTAGAAAATAAACTAGAGAGCGATAATCAAGAAATTAGGGAAGAGGTTAACAGTAAATTTAACAGTATCAGTGAAGAAGTAGCGAGTAAAACAGATAAAATGGAGGAGAAATTGCAGAGATGTCAGAAGCAAATAGCAACAAATAGCGGTAATGTACAAATAGGAAATTTAAGTAGATTTCTAACTAAAGAGGCAGATTTGCCAGTATTCACAGGCAAGGCATATAACCCAATGGAATTCTTAAAAACAGTAGAAAATAAGTTCGCTAAAGATTTAGAAGAGGGGATCGTTCAATGGGAACAAGTACTTGAGATGCTAGATAAATCTTTTGTTAGGGATTCAAGGTCATGGTTCAGTGTGTATAAATACCAGATGACTAGTTTTAGAAAATTTAAAGAGAAGTTCATAGCCAAGTACTGGAATGAAAATGTGAAAGAAAGAGAAAGATGTAACATTATTTTTGGAAAGTACCAAAGGAGAGATGGTGTTTCGTACACAGAGTATTTCTTAGCGCATGTACTTATATGCCAGAATTTAGAAGGTTTAGAGACTGAATCACAGGTAATTAAAACATTATTAAGGCATTTTCCTGATATAATTAAAGAAGCATTCTTCATGCAGAATATCACTACTATTGACGGGTTCGAGAAGCTATTGGAAAACTTTGACTCTCTTGAAAATAGTAGGACCGAACGCAAGCCAATAAGTAGAGGAGATAATTTCGGGCAGGGTGAGAGAGAGAGGGGAAGAGAACAAGGCAGGAATGCGAATTACGAAAGACGACTTGACAATGGGGGACGCACAGCAAATACGAGGAACGAGAATTTGAACAGAGTAGGGGAAGGTACTAGGCCAGACAGACGTACAGGTCAACAACAACAACAACAACAATCTACACCAGGGGCAGGTAGGCCTAATTTAAACGAATAACGGGTTGCAGTGAGGTCAACAGACAGCCCGAAGTGATTGCAGTTCAATGTCCTAGGAATATTGAGTATTAAGGAGATTTTAATATAGATGTTAGAGAAGAACTGCTTTATGACCTAAATGGTGGAAATTTAGACAATATCGAGAATGAGATTATGTCACCAGTAATTAAACTTAATGTGTGGGGTAAAGAAGTTGATGTTTTATTGGACAGTGGAAGCGAAAACTCTTGTATAAATTTAAGATTTTTGGAAGATGTAATGAGAGAAGGTATTCATGTTGATATAATTCCAGTTAAGTCCACTTTCATTGTCACAGCTGTAGGTAGTAGGTCTCAGAAAATATGTAAGCAAGTCGCAGTTCCAATTAACATTAGTGAGTTAGTTAAATTTCAGCCCTGTTTGGCAGTTCCAAATTTATTATATCCGGTGATTCTTGGTGCGGAATGGTTATCATTATATCAAGTTAAATTAGATTTTCATTTTGGCAGGATATGTTTATTTTGGCAGGATAAAGAAGTTCAGGTTACGTATAAGGTGTCTAAGACTGACAAACAGATGAAAGTGTGTATGTTTGAGGAAGAAAGCAACGTGGTTGTGAGTGATGAGTTTCCTGAAGTAAATGAGGTAGACCGCGGAGATGCTAGTGAGAGCAAAGTTTTTAAGGTGTGTCAGGTTGCAATGGAGTCTGAACTTAAGAGTAAGATCCATGATGCATTGTCACAATGTAAGCTGGATGAGGTGCAAGGTCATCAGTTACATGAGGTATTAATAAAATATAAGGAAATTTTCAGCACAAAACCCGGAGCAACACACTTATATGAGCATAGTTTTGTCGTTAAAGACACAAGTAGTTTCGTAGGGCCTAGGTATCCTGTCGCAACTAAATATATGAAAGCCGTCGAAGAACAGATAGAATTAATGTTGGAAAACGACATAATTGAGCCTTCAGCTAGCCATTGTTTAAATCCATTAGTTGTAGTAGCCAAGAAAGACAATTCAGTGAGACTGTGCATAGACGGCAGAATGTTAAATACTAGAGTCGAAAGCGACCAGCTGAGAACTGAAGCAGTGGAGGATTTAGTTCAACGTTTTCAGGGGCGGAAGTGGTTCTCAACAGTAGATTTTAGTAGTAGTTGCTCAACGTTAGTGAGGAAATTAGGTAGGACACTAGGTAGTTATTTCAGGTATGTATTGTTGACTCATGTGACGTTATTCAGGCTAGCCAGTGTTTTGTTGAGAGGTAGGAAGTACATGGAAGTTTGTAGCAACGATTGTTACGTAAGCCGTTGCCATCTTGTGCATTGGAAGGGAAAATGTCAAAGCTGTTTTTATTGTTTACTGGACCTTATGTCGTTTCCAAGGGGATAGGAAAGAATGCCTACTTATTGAAAGATCAGGAAAATTGTGTCATAGGTACATATAACATTTACAATCTGAGGAAATATCATAGAAAAGAGCAAGTGCTGCAAGAAGGGCAGACTGCCGTGTGTTTGTAATTAGAGTCGTGTCGTGGCTCTAAGGAATTGGTGGAAGTGAGATAAATCACTTGTGTTGCGTGAAACAAGAAGCAATATATTGCGTTCTGTTATTGTAAGGGACTACAAGAACAAATGTAGCATGTAAATCCTGTATGACTGCACAGGACAATCAGAATGTTTATGTAACATTGCAAGAAGAGTGCAGATCAATCAAGGAAAATGAAAAGGGTATAATCATTATGTTTGTAATTTGAAGGGTCATATATGTATATTCAGTGTATTTCCTGTTAAGTTTTAAAGGGAAGATTTGTGATTTCATCATTCATTACATTCTTTATGAAACCATGGGGACGTTTTGTAACGTAATCTTGATTACGGTACAAATTATTATTATTATTATTATTATTATTTTTAAAGTCATTGTGTAATTATTATTATTATTATTATTATTATTATTGAAATATCAAAGTTATATCGTTTTATTCACACATTAATATCAAGGGAGGGGCCATACCATATTCACGTCATTACCATAATCATATATAATATTGTCAAGTGCTTAGATTAAGAAACAGGGTTTTTATAGAGGTCTAGGGCTGTTTTATTAGTTAAATTGTAAAGACAGGACGGGCATGGTTGGAAGAAGTTACGGACGGTGAAGCAACATATTGCAAGAAGATGTATTTCTGGAACGAAGCCACGCTGACTGGAGACAAGGGCTTGGAGAAAGATTTGGGCGGAATATATATATGCGCAACGAGAGGAATAGCGGATTCTGAGTGGAATATTTGAAGTACGCGGGCCTGTATTCCCGCTCGGAGAAGTTTCAGCGTCGCTTGAGGACTAAGAAATGCTTTGCTATAATTGGTCTGATGGGTCGCGGGCAAATTTATGCCGCGAAACATCGGGACCATTCCGAGTGTATAAAAGCCCAGCGCGACTTCAGCACTGGCTATTCTATAGATTCTATTCTGTCATTCACTTATTCGATCACGCACTCACTCATTGACTTTGTGAGTCGTAGACTCTGTCAGTCCCTCAGTAAGATGGGACTTAGTGAATTCAATTAGCCTGGTTTGTTCAAAATTGCTTACCATGGTGATCAAACTCAGAAACAAGCCGCAGCAACAACAACAACAACAACAACCACAACAACTAGACGAAGTACAGTTAGCAAAGTGAAAACATATGTTTTCAAAGGTCAATAAACGCGTGTTGGCGTAAGATCTCAAATTAGCCTACAAGCAGACCAACGAGATGGACTTTGAACCACAAGGCACCAGGTATGTGGACCGAGTTATTATCAACACAGAAGATCAGCGCTAGCGAGAAGACAGTCAATATTGCCTAGCAATTAGGGAATATTAATGCACATATTGTACACAGCTCGAAACCTCAGATCAAATGTTATTAATAATTTTGTTGTAAATAAACCCGTATTAGTTAAAATGTCTTGTTCATTGGGAGTTGAATATATAGGATAGTTGGAATGCAAAGAGTATCTCATGGAGCAAGTTTATTGCCCTACGCTCCGATGATAGATCTTGGCTCAAGGAAGGGAGCGGCCGTGGCTAAATAAAATTTTAATGTGTTATCTCTACGAAAACTGGCGCTCAGTAAATCTAAATTAATAAAGTGTATGTCGTCTGTCTAGACAGGCCAATGCTAAATAAGAACGATGAGGTGGTTTTAAGGAGTCTTGAGTGTAATATCTGTAGAAACGTTATAAATGATCGCCCAACTTGTAGAGCGATATCCAACGACAAAGGTAGCCGTTACAGTGTCCACCAGATGATCCTCCATGAACTTCCTTCAGGACTTCCTCCGTCATAGCCTTTGGAACGACGACTTGTTCCCGAGATGTCTTCCCGTCGGTGCTCTCCCAGATACGGCAGATGAGGCCATCCCTTACAATCAGCGAGTCCCACTGTGCCCAGTAGGACTTAAACTTTGGGCTGCAGTCACTCACAATGTTCCACCCGGTTCTGGGGACATAGGCCCTCTTCCATTCGGCTATCAGTACCAGGTCATCATCTTCTGCTTGTGCCCGCGTGAAAGATTCGCGGCTCCAGCTCCCTTGAAGTTCCACGGTAGTCCTTCGGCACTGTATCCCGGTGTTCTCCTCCCTTCGGGCACAGAAGGTGCAGTCTTCGGGGCACGGTCTTCGTGACAGGGCGTCGGCGTAGAATGCAGTTGGCCTTTCCTGTGCTGAATCTCAAAGTTGTACTGTTGAAGCCTCTCTAACCACCGCGCGAGTTGACCCTCGGGCTGCTTGAAGTTCAGGAGCCACCGCAGGGATGCATGGTCGGTCCTGATGAGAAATTCTTGCCCGTACAGGTACTTGTGGAAGTGTTCAATGGTCTTCACGATGGCGAGCAGCTCCTTCCTGGTGACGCAGTAGTTCCTTTCTGGCTTTGACAAGGCCTGGCTGAAGTAGGCCACTACTCTCTCCTCGACGTCCACTACTTGCGACAGGATTCCCCCTATGCCAAAGTCGCTGGCATCGGTATCGACGATGAACCTTGTTCCAGGTCTGGGGTAGGCCAGAATAGGCGCGGTGCACAGAGCCTGCTTGAGTTGTTCGAAGGCAGTGGCATTCTGCTGTCCACGTGAAGAGTTGGTCCTTCACAGTCAGTCGATGTAAAGGTTTGGCGATGTCGGCGAATCCGTTCACGAAGCGACGGTAATAAGTGCAGAGTCCCAGGAAGCTTCGTAGTTGGGACTTGTCCTTCGGAACTGGCCACTCCCTCACAGCTGCGGTCTTCTCTGGGTCGGTGCGCACCCCTTCCTCGGAGACGATATGCCCAAGGTACTGTACCCGCTTCTGGAAGAGCTGACACTTCCTGGGGCTCAACTTCAGCTGGGCAGCCCGTAGCTTCAACAAGATCTCCTTCAGGTTGCTGTAGTGCTCCTCGAAGCTTCTCCCCAGAACGATGACGTCGTCTAGGTAGACCAGGCAGGTCTTCCAGTGTAGTCCCCTCAGAATGGACTCCATTAGCCTTTCGAAGGTCGCAGGGGCGTTGCACAGACCGAATGGCATGACGGTGAACAGCCAGAGCCCACTGCCCACAGAGAACGCAGTTTTCTCGCGGTCCTTAGGGTGGACCTCCACCTGCCAGTAGCCACTCTTCAAATCCAAGGTGGAGAACCATCTCGACCCTGATATGGTGTCCAGGGTATCGTCGATCCGGGGTAGAGGGTAGCTGTCCTTCTTCGGGACGTCATTCACCCGCCTGTAATCCACGCAGAACCTGGTGGAACCGTCCTTCTTCTTCACTAGCACGACCGGAGAACTCCAAGGACTATGTGATGGCTCGATCACCCCTTGCTCCGTCATCTCTTCCACCATCCAGTCGACTTTGGCTTGCTTGGCGAGCGGGACACGTCGGAATGGAACCCTAATCGGTGCGCTGTCCCCAACGTCGATTCTGTGCTGAACCAAGCTTGTCCTGCCGAAGTCTTTGCTCCCCACGGAGAAGACGTCTTGGAATTCGCGTAGCAGGTCCTGAAGTTGGCGTGATTGTTCCTCGTCTAAATGGTCCTGGGATCCTTGGTACAGCTTCTGTAGTTCTTCAGGCAGTGTGCGTCTTCTTCGGTTGTCCGTCTGCAGATGTCCGTCTGTCGTATCTGTGATGCGGGCAATCCAGGTAACGGGCTCGCAGACTCCTAGGTTGGTGTCCCGGTGAACCGTAATGTCGTAGTCATTCAGGTTGGACAGGCGGACGTACGGCCGAGACGTCGTGTTGATGAGAGTCTTGGCAACTAGCAATCCTTTTGTCTGGATGTCCTCATATTTTGGCTCGATGACAGCCGCCACTCCCTCAGCTGTTCCGTCGACAATTACGGCAGCGCTTACTTCCGTCCTGGCGGGAGCGATGACGTCCTCTCTCAGCCTTACTCGTCGTGCGGCGACGGCCTCGTGTGCTGGTTGCAAAGCAAGTTCCTCACTTCCGAAGTGCATAGTGTTGGTACTCAGATCCAAGATGATGTTGTTCTGGTCCAGGAAGTCCAGTCCGATGATCACTTCATTTGATACATCAGCCACAAGCACTGGATGCTTTATCGCCCGTCGACCAATGACGAACTCCAGTGATGCTTCGCCATGTAACGGTGCGGTCTCTCCGGTCGCGGTTATTAACTGGAGGTTCCTTTGTGTGGGTTGCAGTCTCCACTTCGGGATCACGGTGGGACTGACGATGGTCCTCGATGCTCCCGTGTCGATTAGCATGGGCCAGCTCTCTCCGTTGACGACTCCGTCGACCATCAGGCTGCTATTATCCCTCCGTAACTGCGTCACACGAACTTGGACTGCCGGGGCTTGACGACTGTCACAAGCCAACCTTTGCCCCCCTAGGCTGGCTGATACTTGCTTTCCTGGGCCGCGCGTTTTCCCTACGACTGAATGTCCCGACGGAAACCCTTGGCGGCGGCGATCACCGCAGTCCTTGCTCAGGTGGCCTCTCTTACGGCAGGTCCAGCAGGTCGGTAGTCCTCTTCCGGGCCGCCTCTCCGGATGTCCTTCGGCTACGTTTTTGTTGGTGGTACTGCAACTCTCGAAGAACCGGCCTAGCGCCTCCATCAGTTCATCGGCCAGGGGCTTGGTCTTGTCGGCTTTGGCTGGTTCGTCGATGTCCACCTGACGCACCCGAGCGCGCATTCTGGATGCCTGTTTTGCCGTCTCGAACTCAAGTGCGTGGCTCAGCGCATCTGCCAGGGTCTTATAGCGCGCGAGTCGCAGCGCCTGTTGAGTGTCCGAGTCCCGTAGCCCGTCGGTGAAGGTCTGCGTCGCTATCTGCTCCAGAAAGTCGGCCGGCGCTGTTGGGTAGGCGAGCCTTACGAGGCGTGAGATGTCCATCTCGAACTCCTGCATGGTTTCCGCGTTCTTCTGTACCCGGGTCCGGAGCTGCATCTGGTAGGCCTGCTGAAGATGGCTATCTCCATATCGGGACTCCATATGGGCGATCAGTGAAGCGTAGTCCTGGGATCCAGTCGGGATGGCCTGAAGGACGTTAAGGGCGTCACCTCTCAGCGCTACAATGAGAGCTGTAGCCTTTTCTGTGTTGTTCCAGTTATTTATGGAACAGGCCGCCTCGAACTGACGTAAGTAGGTGCTCCACGGGACCTTTCCGTCGAAGGTCACTCTGCTATGTACCGTTCCTGATATTCCCGGTGTAACGGTGGGCGGGCGTTGGCGCAGCACGGCAACTTCCTTTAGTAAGGCGTTGAATTTCTCCTCCACCCCCATCAGCGGGCGTTGGCACAGCTCGGCAACTTCCACTTGTAAGGCGTTGAATTTCTCCTCCACCCCCATCAGCGGTCGTTGGCACAACTCGGCAACTTCCACTTGCAAGGCGTTGAATTTCTCCTCCACCCCCATCAGCGGGCGTTGGCACAGCTCGGCAACTTCCACTTGTAAGGCGTCGAACTTCTTTTCCACAGCTGCGACTTCCTCACGTAGGCCCTGTTCTAATTTCCTTTGGCTTTCCTCTAATTTCGTCAGCAGACACTCTTCCAGATTTTTCTGGCCATCCAGAAATTTGGCGGTTAGGTCCTCTGCTAACTTATTCTGTCCGTCTACTAATTTAGAAGTTAGGTCCTCGGCTAAATTCTTCTGGCCGTCTTCTAGTTTGGCAGTTAGGTCCTCGGCTAACTTCTTCTGGCCGTCTTCTAGTTTGGCAGTTAGGTCCTCGGCTAACTTCTTCTGGCCGTCCTCCATCTTCTTCTGGCCGTCTTCCATCTTCTTCAGGTCATCCTTCAGGTCCATCTTGGTTTCCATGCCATTTAACTTTTCTAGCAATGCTGCGAATTGCTCTTCCATTTTAGATGTTTGTCTTGTAAGGGGCATGCACTCACAGGAATATTAAAAAAAATGACCTGCTCGGGTTTTGAAACCAGGACCGTGAGGTGTTGTGCTTGTGCTGGAGTTCGTAATCCGGCTTCTTACACCAGTTGTTACGTGCCACCCCCCTAGTGGCACTTTTGTTAACTGGATTACGATGGGTACAAAGCACAACACCAATTACTGCTTAAAGAAATAATTAACTTTATTGTGGCCAGAAAGATACACTACTCATCAGCGAATACAAGCAATTAGGACCTTACTCCAGTTTCCTCACGTCTCTTCCTTATGGAGCGCTCTTGCCTCCTTTCACTTGTCAACAGACCACAGTTAATCCTCTGCTAATGAGTCCGGTCCCGTACGCTAGCTGGAAATAGCTGCACTAAGTCTGTCCCTGTACTACACACTGTTTCACAATGCACCACAATCACCTCTGTCGCTCGGTGAAATCACACTCGCTCAAAACACAGCCAGTCCCCTGTAAGCTCCTCACTCCCTTCGCTGTCAAGAGAATCGGCTCCACTAGGGTTTCGCAAGTCACCACACTTCTGTCGCTCAGGATAATCGCTCGCACTAGCTCGTAAAACACAACAACCCCCACTGCTTGACAGGTCGCACTTATATAGCAGGCCGGTGACTCAATAAATGCTTCTAGATCCATTCAGGGTTCACGGCTTCCCGAGGTTTCCATCGCTGGCTCAGTCACGAATATTCTGGACCATCCCTTTGTCCTAGTAGCCCTGTTGCATAAGGCGTACGCAATACACGAGGCAGGGCACAGCCCAGCCCTGGGGCAGTTGTGACTCATGCGGCGAGCGATGACACAAACTCACAGCCGTAACATTATGAGTGAAACTTGGACCACCTACAGGAGACACATAATCTGCTTGGAGAAATATCATCAACGTTGTTTGAGAAGAATCTTGAAAATAACATGGCAAGACCAGCATACCAACATCAGCATCCTCGAAGAAGCCAATGCTACAAGCATCGAGGTCACAATAATCAAACATCAACTTCCGTAGGCTGTTCATGTTGTCCGTATGCCTGATTCTCGTCACCCTAAACAAATCTTGTATGCTCAACTTACGAATGGACACCGTACGTAGGGAGGACATCGCAAAAGGTACAAAGATACCCTGAAATCTAACATTCATAATTGTATGATCAACACCAAAAACTGGGACACAACAGCTTCTAACCAACAAGCATGGTGTCAGCTTGTTCACGGAGGTCCACAACACCTCGAACATGAACGTCGAAGACATTCAGTGGATGTGCGACAGGCAAGGAAAGAACGAATGGTCACTCAAAGGAACAATCCTCAGCGAGTTGTGGGTGAAATATAAGGTGCGTTCAAAAAGTAACGAGCCGGAGGCATAATTGCAGAAACCAGTACCTGTATGTTAGAAGTATTGGCCCTGGCTGTTGAGGCACTTGTCCACTGTGACACGAGGCGGTGAATGACTGTCGCATAAAATTCCCTGGGCTGCGATGTGAACCAGTTCCAAGCGTACAGCTGGATGTCGACGTCCGAGGTGAATCGTTGGCCCAGCTGAGCCCTTTTCAGGGGACCAAACATGGCGTAATCACAGGGAGAGAGGTCTGGCCTGTATGGAGAGTGGCCATGAACCTCCCATTTGAATTTCTGCATTAGTGCCGCGGCTGTGTCGGCCGTATGATGTCGTGCATTGTCGTGGAGCAGAATGACCCCACGGGTGAGATTGCCTGGTCGTTTTGTTTTGATCGCTACGCGAAGCGTGGTCAAGGTTTGCGAGTAACGCTGGGAATTCACTGTTGTCCCGTGCGGCATAAAGTGTATCAGAAGGGGGCCTTCTTGGTCAAAAAGAACATCAGGATTACCTTTCCTGCACTCGTGTGGATGGCCTTCCCATCTTTGGGTGTTGGTGACCCTGGATGCTTTCACAGGAGGCTTCGTCGTTTGGATTCTGATTCGAAGTGATGACACCATGAATCATCTCCAGCCACCACTCGTGCCAGGAGCCCATTCCCTTCCCTCGCATAGCGCTGCAGATGACCAAGACAGTGGGCCATTCGAAATGCTTCCTGGTGTGGTTGAAGACTGTGGGGCACCCATTGGGCACACACATTGCGCAAATGCAGGTCCTTCATGATGGTGCGCACACTTCCGACGCTCAAACCGACCACGGTGGCTATGGTGCCCCAGACTGGGCATCATTGGATAACGACACCCGTCCTTCTCTGAAGCGCTTATGCCACGCCTTGATTCTTGCAAGGGGAATGCAGTGTTCACCGTACACTTGTGACATTCGGCGATGAATGTCCGTTCCCCCTACTCCTTCCGCTGTAGAAACCGAACAACACATCTTTGCTCTTCGTTTGACGCCTCCATGTCACTGTTTGCAATGCGACTGGTAGCGTTGGACGATTGATGCATGCTGTTGCTCGCTTTGTATCGTCACGTGACGTGCACGTGTGCCCTCTAGCGACGGGCGGTGACCTTCCACGCTCTGGATGGAACCACACCTCGTTACACACGCCACGATTAGCCGATGTCGTAACCTGTTTGCGCATTCCCGCCTCCGGCTAGTTACTTTTTGAACGCACCGTATATATGGAAGAGGTTGCAGCTTCATGGTCTACACAGTCATCAGAGGACCCTCAGACATTAACGTATGTTATTCCCAAAGAAGACATCATATTCGTTAGCGATCCATCATCGCCATCATCATCATCATATCATATCCATGTTAAAAAGTTAACCCTTCTCTCTTCTTTCTTGATTTACGCGCACGGCTACGCCACAGGATAAATAATTTGACAAATATTAAACTTAGGGCATATTTGTTTATTATACTTAGGTACAGTACATCTCATCCTGGATATTAAAAATAGCAGAAAATCCAAAATCTTCGGACAGAGAGCTTACGTATTTCTACCCCTTATTATACCCAATTCTACGCAATCGCGGATGAGGTGAGATGAGTTTTCATTCTGGCTTATGGTTTTCACTGCCGGATGTCTTTCCGGACGACAATATCATCACAGGAGTTAATACTTTCATTAAGGGATTTTGGAAGGAAATCGGCCGTGGACCTATTGCAAAAACCATACCGGCAATTACCTTGTGGTGAAAATGGCAAACCATGAAAAACATATTCAGGACGTCTGAGGTGGATTCGATCCCACGCTCTCCCGATGCCAGTGAAGTACGAGGTAGGGCGTTATCGCTCTCGGCGATATCAAAGTTCCAACGTTCATCACTATGTATCATTGATATCTGGAAACTTGGAACTACTTGAAATTGAACGGAAGTTGTAGCTCATCCTAGTGGTGTCCGCTTGAAGCAGTTACAGCCTCTGGCGAGCCGAACATGTCCTCGGACAATCCCGGCACTAAGCCATACGATAAATAAATTAATAAAATCGCTCTCGGCCACTGCGGGCGATATCACTAGAGCTAATGCGAGATGGAATTAATTAAACCACGGAAAATCACTTTAAGGACGCCCTACGGTGAGGCTCTAGGCCACTTGTCTTCCGAGACCAAATGATGAAGATGATAACTGTTTTAAGGAGCCTAACATCTAGGTTATCGTCCCCTAATGGTTTGGGTGATCGTGAAGATGAAAATGAAATGCAAACTATAATTAATACTAACTTACATACAACAAGAAGAAATGGAAAACAAAAGGAGAATAAGGCAAACAAAGGACAGGAGGAAAAGAAATGCCCTCAGCCCTCGAAGAATGTGGATTGAGGGACCTGGAAGTAAGGAGAGCCATGAAAGGCAGATAGGAGAGGGTCCGTCCCAGAGGTAAGAGCTAAAAGGGGGAAAACCGGACACAGTTCAGGAATCCCTCGGGTTCGCCAACTCCCGAACTCACCAGCCGTGAGCTTCTGAGGGTGTAGCAATATCAAGGGTCCACCAGAAGGGGTGGGGCTACATACACCCTGCCTGCTTGAGGGCCTTGTGCAGAAGGCAGGAGATAACATGAAAAGAAAAAGAAGGCTGACCCCTCGCAAGAGGAGGGTATCAGAAAAGATGAGACAAGGGCCAATTAAGGCGGGAAAGGAAGAGACTCCCTAGGCCTTGGATACCCTAATACCGTCGGGGTCGGAAGAGAACAAGAGTTGACCAAGTGAGACGGAGAGGAGCCCGGCACAAATAAGTGGAAGCAATGCCGGACTCAGCTGGGGCCCCGTGGTCGCCAACCCACGTCCCACTAAATGTGAGCCCCTGGGGGGGGGGGGAGACCAATGAATGTTATCCTGGCCGCACGTTCTTGTGTTGGCCGGCTTTTAACACCAAACATACCGTAGGCCTACTCGTATTATTTTTGTTGATCCTTTAATTTCAAAGTTTATACAGTAATTCATTTCAATAATCTCTAATATTTTATGTGAACAGGGGATTCACTTTATGGTGTGTTGTAATTGTAATGGATTTATAGGCAATCACTTCAAACAGTTGGCACTGCAGAGCACCTAATGTTTATTAGTTCTGACTTTCCCTTCATCAAATTTAGTGCTCGCCAATCGATCATGTAATATACACTTATTTATTAACATAACAGCCCGACAAATCAGGAATTCGAAAACATTATTCCCCATGATGGATTGAGCAACGGGACCGTTCCAGTAACGACGTGGGGGAGTTTATAATTATTTTTATTTTATTATTATTATTATTATTAATTAAATCGTTGCAAATACTGTGCACATTTTATGTATTTCCTTACAATTCCTACTCTTTTCTTTAACCTGTAAATTAACAATTATTAAATATAGGCCTATTATATTATTACATTATGATAACCTCCGTGGCTTAGGCGGCAGCATGCTGGGTCCGTGGTTCAAATCCCGGTCACTCCATGTGAGATTTGTGCTGGACAAAGCGGAGGCAGACAGGTATTTCTCCGGGTACTCCGGCTTTCCCTGTCACAATTTCATTCCAGCAACACTCTCCACTATCATTCCATTTCATTTAATCATTGCCCCAGGGGAGTGCGACAGGCTTCGGCAGCCGGCACAATTCCTCTCCTCGCCGCTAGATGGGGGCTTCATTCATTCCATTCCGTGACCCGGTCGGTCGAGTGGAAGCAGGCTGGGGATTTTCATTTTTATTACAATATGATCAAGACAGGTTGACATAGGCCATCGAATTCATACAGAGAAAAAGGAAGGAAGGAAGCTTGTAGTTTAACGTGACCGTTAATCGCGAGATCATTAGCCACGGGACCTCCTTTTTACGTGGAATCCGAACCACAGGACATGGCATTTCACTTCGAAAATCTCACATGCAATGACCGGGAATCGAACCCGGACCGCCTCGGTGAGAGGCATACAGCTAGACCGCTGAGCCACCACGCCCCTCATACAGAGAAGGAAGAGATATCACTAAACGGTGCAACCTTGTGTGTGGCATGCATATCATTGATTACTATTTCTTAAAATTGTACAATGGCTTAGTCGAATAACACTTTCTATATAGACCTAATGCTTTATATACTAAAAAATAATGGATAAGAAGGAAAATTGAATTTGTATTTGTATAAACTTGTAGGCTCAACTAATTATATTTTCAATTTTAATTTTGTTTTCTAGGAGAAAATGTTTCATACGCATCTTCAGGTTTGCATTTCCTTTAAATTCTTTTAATTTAATTGCGAGAATCTTATATATTAAAATAGTTTTCAAAATATTTCACCCTTTACTAAAACTGAAATATCTCGGGAAGTATTTGCCCTACGACGACGTTTGTTGTCTTAAAATGTAATGCCCGTCAAGCACCGTCGATTGATATCCACCTTACTTGATTATATCATTCAAGTTGTAAAATAATTGCGAATATTACTTCCTTCAAGGTCTCGCGAAATTAGAATCGAATGACTTGACGGACATATTGTCGCTAGGCGACAACGACTAACACTGTATCATGATATTCAACGCCGCCGCAATAATAAATCTAACTTGATATTAACAGGGAGTTCCCTTATTACGTCATTATATCGTTAACTTCTACCTGCTCCACTCGGGCGCTTATGTCACATGTATCCATACATGATATCGTTAACTTCTACCTGTTCCACTCGGGCGCTAATGTCGCATGTATCCATACAATAAGCAGAAGGGGATTATGTGCACATAATTTAATTAAAACTTCTCAAAGAATGGATTACTTTGAGACTGAAATGCTCATGCACAATCAGCAGTCATTTTGCTAATGACACTGTCATGTCAACATCTCTTTGAATGACAACAAATACTGTATACGAAAGACAACTAATTTCACGAAGATGCCGCTACAGTCGAATGTTGGAACCGCCATTTTGTATTCTGTTATATAGTCTTTGGTCTCCCCAGCTACAAATTGTCTTCTTTTCGTTTCATCATTCGTCCTTATAGGTTGTGTGCTCAATCAATACAATGAGTCATATTATGATGAATGAGAGGCGACACTCAATTACAAATGTTATAAAGATTAAAGGTGACGGTAATTGTCTGTTCAGGTCATTGGCATATTGTGAGTACAACAATCAGAGTTTATTTACACAGGTTAGAAAGATGAATTGAAAAACATGTTACAGAACTGCTATCAATACGAGCGATGATCACAAAATGTATATGTCTATGAATGGTGTTCATGGAGGTCATGTTGAGTTAGTTGTCACTGCTCAAGTTTGCAAAATGGATATTTATTCGTGGATTACTACTGTCGTATGGAAGGTGACCGGTTAAAATATATACGTCATCAACAAACGAAGTTACGAGTTGATACATATGCCGGTTTAGCAGACGCCTTGCATTGACGAGCAGAAAATGAATATCTCAGAGTCGGTCGTATTGTAGTTTTGCCATCTTCTTTTACAGGTAGCCCAAGGAAAATATTGCAAAATTATCGGGATGCGATGGCGATAGTGAGGAAGTTTGGAAAGCCAGATTTATTCATTACGTTCTCCTATAATGCGGGCTGGCCAGAAATACTTAACAGCATTCATCTCTGGGAAACGGCTAATAATAGGCCTGATATTGAAGTGAGAGTTTTCCATTGCAAATAAAGGAATTGCTAAGATTGATTAATGTTAACGACATGTTCGGTAAAAGCATATCTAAATACAGCGGAATTTCAAAAACGAGGTCTCCCGCACATCCATTTACTCTTAACATTAACGGAAGATTGTAAGTTTCGAGAAATTTCTGGCATTGACAGTGTGGTGTCAGCCGAAATACCAGATCTCGAGGATGAAGCGCTACAAGTTGGTAAGGCGTCATATGGTACATGGTCATCGTTGATCTCCGAATCCTTCTTCAGTCTGTATGAAAGATGGGGTTTGTAAGAAAGATTTCCCTAAACAGTTTCAGGAAGAGACCAAAGATAATGCCAATGGTTATCCTTCGTATAGGAGAAGAAATAATGGACGGATTACTATAAAAACAATTCGAGGCATTGACATTGAAATCGATAGTCGATTCATTGTTCCCTACAATCCATTTCTTTTACTTTACTTGCAAGCTCATATTAATGTTGAAATATGCTCAAGTGTTCGGAGTGTTCGGAGTGTTAAATACATCCACAAGTATCTTATATATTAAAATCCACAAGTATGTGTATAACGGTCATGACTGCTGCATTGTTAAAATATGTCCTGAAGGCGAAACGGTGAACTACGATGTAATTACTTCTTTCCTAAATGCTAGATATGTTGGTCCAACAGAAGCCGCATTCAGGATATTTTCATTTCACATGCATGAACAGTCATTGTGGTCATCTTCATCTTCATGAACAGTCACATTCCATCGTGCGATTACCAGTTCACTTGCCAAACTTGCAAAATATCTATTTCAAAAGTGATAACGCTCTTGATATTTTACTTCAAGCACAGTTGCACAACACGGAATTACAATCAAGATTCGCAAACCAGAAGTCCGTATATATATCCTGAAACACCAGTACATTACGTCTGGAATAAGAGCAGCTACCATTGGCAAAAAAGAAAAAATGTTTCAGAAACTATAGGCAGAATGTATAATGTTTCGCCTACAGAAACAGAAAGGTATTATTTACGCCTGTTATTTCCTCACGTCATAGGTGCTACCAGCTTCCAGGATCTACGAACATACAAAGCAGTTGTCTATTCTACTTTTAAAGAAACATCTAAGGAGCGAGGTGTGCTGATTGACGATTCTGAATGGCAGCTTTGTTTGGCAGAAGCATCACAATTTCAGATGCCTTCTCAGTTACGACAACTGTTTTCTTACATATGTATCTTTCAGACCCCTTCAAATGTAAGACAGTTATGGGACATTTTCAAGAATTAATTATCAGAAGATTATCTGCAGTTTCACGAACCTAACATTGCATATCAGTTCACTCTTATACATATTTCTAATACATTAAAGCTCCATGGTCTTCCCATTACTTCTCTCGAAGTAATTTTGGTAATTTCCTTCAGACAAATTTACCAATGAATTATCCAAAACTTAATGAGGATCAATTAAGTCGGATGATAAACCATGCAAATGGAAACCAAACGGCTATAATTACAGAAATTTTGGGGTTAGTACAAAACAGCAATGAAAGGGTGAGTAATGCATATTTCATTGACGGTCCAGGGGGCACCGGGAAAACATTTATTTCTTGATCCACAGTTGCACACATTTGGGGTTAAATATAGTTTCTGTTGCATGGACTGGTATTGCAGCAATGTTGCTACCTCAGGGGCGCACTGTACACAGCCACTTCAAGTTACCTCTACATTTACATGAAAGTTCTGTATCAGGAATAAAAGTTAACAGCAAGGAAGCGTTTTATATTCGTTCGGCAAAACTTTTCATCCGGGCTGGAAGCCCCTATGGCTAATAAGCACGCGTTGATGTGTGTAAATCGGTTGCTCAAGGACATCATGAATAACGACACGCCTTTCGGAGGAAAAACTATCATCTTAGGTGGAGATTTTAGGCAGGTATTGCCTGTTGAGCCTCACGCATCTAAAGCAGCATCAGTCCAAATGTCAGTAAGGTTCTCTCCTTTGTGACTATTATTCAAAATTTTTAAACTCAACAAAAATATGGGAGCGGATACAGATCAACGTGACTTTGCAAACTTCTTGATACAAATTGGTAACGGTGAATACCCTCACGTCGATGGAGAAAATTCAGAATTAGTCCCACGCTGAAAAATATTTCACGCTTTTCAAAAATAGCGATTTTAGCACCTAAAAATGAACATTGTAAAGACATAAATGACAAAGTTTTAGAGCTAATCCCAGGATCATCGAGAACTTACTTCAGTGTGAATAATTTGATCACTGAAGATGAGAGTGAACTTCTACAATTCCCAATATAATTTTTAGACAGCATAGGCATAAGTGGATTACCACCTCATATCCTTCGAATAAAAGAAGGCTCAATTGTGATTTTGTTGAGAAATATTAATGTTACCCAAGGTCTGTTGAACGGTACTAGACTGTTGGTTTGGAAGATGCATGACAATTGCTTTCACCTGGAAATTATTACTGGCGTAAATGTTGGAATCAATGTCCTACTCCCTCGCCTTGACCTTACGCCATCCGATACTTCTATGCCATTTTCCTTCAAAAGGAGGCAGTTTCCTGTACGTTTGGCTTTTTGTATAACTATCAATAAAGCTCAAGGTCAAACACTAGATCAAGTAGGCATTTATTTACCTCAACCGGTGTTTAGCCACGGACAACTTTACTGTATGCCGCACTATCGCGAGAAAAATCCTTTCATGACGTCAAAGTTGAAATAGAACCAAAAGGCAAGCAAACAGCAAATGTCGAATGGAAGGAAGTACTATTAGAATTTTGAAATGAATGTTGCGGAGGCGCACAGACCTCAGCAAACGGGGCACAGATTAAATAACAATTATACAAGGACGTCCGCATTCCTAATACGATAACTGTCCTGTGGAAATGGTAAAAAAATACTGTTGTCCTACATCTGTGATTACTATCCTACATCCTGTTATTTCATTCCCTCAGTTCTATAACAAATATATACTCAATCAAATTTACAGCTTAATAAATATTAACTCCTTCTGTGTGAGTTATCTTTTCATTTATCATCAATCGCCTTTACTTACTATTCTATCTGTAGGGGTGGAGGCGATAGCTGTCTTTACAGAGATGTGCAAATTATTAGATTCGATGTCAGTTTTCCAAAATTGCATTTTTACTTTTCACGATTTAATGCACTAAGTATGTTTACAAGGCGGTGAAATTACTTCAAATGTTTAACCAAGACTCCTAATTATATTTTGATTTAAGAAACTCATATTAAAATGATTTTTTAGATTTTCCACTACAGAGGAGCCTTGCAAGTGCAAAATGCCACACGTTTCGTTTTTATTACTTCACTCTACTTTACGTGTGAATTTAGAGCGGAGGGATTTGGGTTCTTTTAACTGATGAATGCTATTGAATTATTCAAAGATTCATGAACTATGCATTGAAATCACCTGACTTGAATTCTAAAGTCAATGAAAAATTTAAAATGGACCCAGCTCAGATATCCCTCAGAATCCAATAATCTGAAAGTTTCCAGACGCAATTCCTTATGGGAAAAGGTGTAATTCCACGGGAGAGGAAACACTACTAAGTAGGACAACAAAAGACGTTGGTTAACCAAGAGTTACATCTCTAAATTCAAATATAAGAGACCCATCTTTTATTTTAAATTTATACCATTGTTCATAAGTAGACAAAACACCAAATTGTACCGTTGTAGCCTTAAATTGTGTTGATATCTCTATCTACTTAGTATAAAACAAAGTTCCCAATTCTTGGATGTAACGGGTCATCTCGAGAGAAACTTGATGGATTTTGATGCGGTTTTCACCATTCTGTAAAGGATTTCTCGATGAAGGATTAGGTAGAAAAACATTTATTTATGACCAAAAGATGCCGAGCATTTACGATTTCAGTGAATTGAGTTGAAGAAAAACCTAACGTGCATGTGTCTTTTAAACTTACACTGGGTAAACCGTTAAAAATATCGATTTTCTCTGAGAATTGTTCAGCATGAAAAGTTCTGATAGAAAGTCCACGACAGCTCCCACATTGACCACTGTAAATTGTTTTTATGTTTTCATTTCTTCTAGCAATCTCCATTCAGTGGAATTTAAATTACTAGCTTCAGAGTGAGTTTACGAGCTTGCGAGCGACCTATCACTCTAGCTTCAGCCAGCATCAAACTGCCGAGTCGAATTCTTCAGAGATGAGTATAGCTTATGTGTTTGGAGTTAGCTGTTCACCTCGTCTTTTCAGAATTGCGTCTGGAATCTGACGTCCGTGCGCCTTTTAAGCTTACGCAGGGTAAATAGTGGGACACACACACAGAGGACAGGCAGACACCCACACATTTGATCTCATAAGTCTTCTTCATCATTTACCCAAAAGCGACGGTACAGTAAATGTCTGTTCAGGTCACTAGCATGAAGACATGCATATGTCATAAGGACAGAAGTGCTGTAGGAGCTGCGGAGCAGCACGGGTCTTCAAGTGTTATATAATTTTGATGAGAATTACAGAAAGTTACCTTTAACTGGATAATAAGTTTTGGTTGTTGTTGTTGTTAATTCATTTTATGGACTTGGGTCACCTTGGTCATCAGCCCCGTGTAGTTGCGTGTGTGTTGAACTTTGTCTGATAACCTGTGTTTCTGTGATGGCTGTAGTAGTGTGTGTAACTGTATTATGGACAGTGATCGGGTAGGTTCCTCGGGACTTCAAGTAAGGTACTACTTCCGCATTTTCCTGGAGGAAGTGTGGAAAAACTCGGGAAAGAACCTCACTCAGGACGGCCACTGACAGCACCGGTATTTGAACCTCCAATCTCCGAACTTGCCGTGGTCGTGGTGCCAGATTTAACGAATACAGCTGTGCGCGGGTTGGGAAATACTGTAAGTATCTCTACTTTATTTTTAGAAAACATGTAGAACTGTTTAGATGGTATCGTTTGATGATGAACGAAAAAAAAAGTGTAAAAATTATCGCAAACGGAAGCATGCGGAGAAGGAAGAGAATACATTTCAAACATTTCTCTTCACGCCATTACCTTCTTACAATGTTCCAAGGAAGGGCAGACGTCATAAAGTCCGAAACATCTATATATACAGTGCGTCAGGGAATGTTCTCCGCAGTGCCTAGGCACTGCTACGTTAGGTGAGAGCCTCAGTTAAGTTGGCAGCGCGGTGTCAGACCTTTCGCTCACTCTCCGACAGCCAGGTACTAGCTTGTCTTCTCCAAGGTCGACAGGATAACAGAACACACGTGTGAGCTGTGCTGTGCTGTGGAGAGCGTCAGTGTGAATGCAGTAAGGGAGCGTTTAGATTATTGGAATAGTGCAGCAGGCGGTAATGTTTACTACTGAAGAGAGAGCGTTTTTGGTGGAATACATTTTACGTGAAGGCGATCGGTTTACAGAAAATGTAAAACTAAAATTTCAGGCGAGGTTTCCTAAATCAAAGTGTCCAAACCGGGATACCGTTCGGGATTTGATAAGTAAATTTCGTGTGACTGGCTCAGTTCACGATGTACCAGGAACAGGCAGGCCTACGCTATTAACAGACGAAGAACTTGATGAAATATCCGATATAATGCTGCGAAGTCCAAGTAAATCAATACGAAAATTAGCTCAAGAAACAGGAATCTCTAAGTGGACTGTTTGTTGTTTGTTTTGTTTTGATACAAGCGGCGGCAGCTGCGCTGTCAGCAGCAACCGTGCTGCCAACTTAACTCCGGCTCTCACCTAACGTAGGAGTGCCTAGGCACTGCGGAGAACATTCCTAAGGTGTATACGCTAAGGTGTATGTTTCACAAAACTCACGCTCCTTAACCAGAGGGAGTTAGAAGGTGTGGTTTGTACCAAAATCTTCCAAATCGTCTCAATACTACAGGAAAAATCTTGCATTTCTTGAAAAGTCAACGGAAATATATGTATTTGTTTATAAAGTGCTTTTAAAAAATATAAACAAGACGATAGCCCCTGGCAGAACTGTGTCGCGTACAGCCGCATAGCACTAGAGTCGGGCGGGTAGTCTGTACACATGGGGCGCACACAACCCATTGTGCAACCAGCAGCAGTGATGAATTGCTCTCTGACTTCATAAATATCACAATTTGTTTAAAAAGTGCGTTTAAGCAAATAACCATATTTATAGAAGCCCGCATAACAGTAAAGCCAGGCGGGTGGTTTATACACATGCGAAAGTTCTCGCACGGGTCCGCTAATAGCCTATCTATAATTCTACGCTTTTCCTTGTACGAGATTTTGAAGAACATTATTTTATGTCACAGTTGAAATACTGGTACATGATTCAATGACACCCTGTGTAAACGTTACTGACCTTTAGCTCTAATAAATATCGCGCATGTTGAGACACATCGACAAGGTTGACGATGACGCTGATTCCTCAGTCACAAGCGAACTGATCGCGCGCTGAAGGGTATTGAGATTTACCGTACCTATAATGTAATTAAGTAAACACTGTCAATAAACATGCTAACCTAGTTAGAGTAATTGAGTTTCCTGACTCACTACATCAAGCTCCGCCACAGTAATCACAAGCGATGCGAGGACCGCCGACCATAAAGAACGAGCACATCAGAAGCGGATGCATTCACATCCACAAGAATTGAACGTTTACGACCACATTGAAAACGAAAGGGGCGACCAGCTTTTATATTGTGCTAGCAGTAGAGCCCAGCTTCGCCCGGTGGCTTTATGGATGATAATGAATACTACTACAGAACTGGAGCGCTCAAGGATAAGGATCGGAAAGCATCAACGCTTATTGCAGCTGATAACCTCAGTATACTGCACCAGCACCATCGCCCTTATACAGAGTCATACTATTGTCATGATGATAACTGTTTTAAGGTGCCTAAGAAATCTTTTTGAATCAATTACTCCCCGTGACTGCAATTTATAAGCAGCTCGCAATTCTGCACCAGGACACTGGTAGGAGCGACGTGATACAGCCCGCATTGCCAGGCAACAATAGACTTACTATTATTGAAGCTGTTCAGGAGCGCTTGTTCTTCCGACTTACAGAACAAAAATCAACCTTTAAGGTTACATCAGAGGTGTAGCATGATGCTAAACAGCCTAAACTATTCCTCTTGAATCAGGCTATCATATTCAAAAAGAATTTTACGAATCCGGCTGGCAGTTCCAGAGATTAGCGTGTATAAACACACAAACACACAAACAATCTCTTCAGCTTTATTATATTAGTATAGATTTATTAGAAAGATCGAAGGCACTGTTGAGAATTGGTATGTCTGACGCATGTGAGGTTCGACCTACCACTTCCGACTTGGGCCACCGTTAGTTATTAACGCAGTCATGCAAATACAATGATGTATTGCTTGACAATGACATTACACACAGCAGGCAATTCATTTTTGGGAAGAGAAAACACTTAATTGGACGACATGTTTTGATCACCACGCGTTCATCCTCTGATCCTGCCACTTAGGCTTAATTAGTGAACGATGTTTATGAATCACACTTAAACACAAAATGATATATACAATATTTGTATTACATAAGTTTGTAAAAACTTGTATAACAAGTCAACTCTTTACAGACAGTATAGTACTCTTGTATAGTTGTTGCGTTATTATTATTATTATTATTATTATTTTTTTTTATTATTAATGTGGAATAAGTATATTTATGTTCGATGATTTCCTGTCCTCATTTGATAATATTAATACTAGATCTGGCTCTTCCCTCGCTATTCCCGTTAACCACTCTTCCAAATACAATAAATCCTTCGTTGTGACCGGGTCGCGACTTTGGAATACACTCCCAGCTAACGTAAGGAAATGCAAGACTTATACAAAATAAAAGACTGCTTGCAGAAATTTCCTTATGAACACCGCTGACTCTTTCGTGTGACTGGTGATGCATGATTGAGCCATTATGGATGCAAATAACTCTGTCATTTAAAAATTAAAATACGCAGTTATTTACTAGATCTAACACTATCACTTATTATTATTATTAGTAGTAGTAGTAGTAGTAGTATTAGTAGTAGTAGTAGTATTGTTGTTATTATTATTATTGTTTCACGTAACTGTTTTATATGTTTCTTTGTTCGATGTGCATTGCTATCTTTATTTTTTATGTCCTGTATTATTCTAACTTAATTTCTAGTTTACGTGTCTTATTCAATGGTAGTATTTGTGTATTTTATTATAACTATGTGGTTAAGTGTAAGAGAGGGCCATGAGCCCTAACTTCGCCACTGCAAAAGACATGAATAAATAAATGTAATTATATGTCAGAAAACTGTATCATAATGATGGTCATTAAAGTACTAGTTTTCATTATGATACAGTTTCTCCAACCAATCAGAGCTCAAGATGTATGATGTGTGACCAATTAGGTACTTGATAGCATCGCACTTGAACACAAAATCCAACATGTTGGACGTGAATTACATGATTTGAAAGTTGACAATGTAAAAGATATCCGATAAACCATTGTAATTATAATGGCAAACGCAAAGACAAAATCAGCCCGAACCTTTAATGTAATAAGAAAATGCTATGACATATGAAGGAAATTTATGAATATACTCGTACGTAGCGAAGTTAGCAACACAGCATCCTTCTATATAAATTACCGACATGTAAAGTGCTGCTGCTGCTGATGATGATAATTGTTGATTTAAGGGGCCTAACATCGAGGTTATCGGCCCCTGATGAAATGAAATAGCGTGAAATGAAAGGATAATAATAAAAACAGCTCACTGCTATGGATGAAACGAAAATGGTTTATATAAAATAGACAGTGAGCCCCAACAATTATGGCTTATTTTAATAAAAAAGAATAAAAGGTGGATGGTAAAACACAATAAAACAAATAAGGCAGAGTGAACATTAAAATAGATGAACACAATAAAAAACATAAAACAGACTTAACTTGAATTAAAAGCCTTAACTTACATTAAAACCTAAAAAAGTAACCACTCTCCTTCATGAACCGGATGACGAGGTCTACTGACGGCCTGTCATCACGGAGAATAAGGGAGAGGGTATGTAAAGTGCACCGTACCATATATTCGCGTAAATAAACTGGCCAATTTGAGACAAGAAATAGCACTGTACCTTAATATCTACAACTCCAATTTATACACAGCCACAGCGCATTGCTTTCAAACGACTTCGGTGACAATATTAGTGAATGCTAGTCTTGATCGGCACTGGATATCATGCAGGCTGTAAATAATAGCACTGCCAAGCAAAGTAAATGGTCTCTGCTTCCGAATGTCTTTGACCCAAGCATGCACTCTGTTCAGTGTGCAAAACCAGCGCGCTCTGTTCACTAACTGAAGTGAATGAATCCCGCAGTTATTTATGAATATTTATGTTAAAACATACAATTAAGTTATAATTATCGTCGAACATAAACAGTCGTATGCAACTCGCCTATAATCGTAATTAAGACACGAGTATGTTTATAAAACATAGTTTAGTTTTATAATTTCCATATTGCCATTATCGGCTCGTTGCATAATGTACTATTCATGTTGTCTATTGAATTGTTATTATGTTGTTTTTTTTTGTCGTGTAGCCTCCTGAGAGGCCGAGTGCAGGTCTTTCTAGTCGACGCCCGAGGGCGACCTGCCCGTCGGGATGAGAGATGGAATGGTTGAAGATGAATGAAACTGGGCAAGGATGTGGAAGGAAGCGGCCGTGGCCTATCAGAAGGTACTGTCCCAGCATTTGCCTGGTGTTGAAAATGGGAAACCACGGAAAACCATTTCAAGGACAGCCGACGGTGGGGCTCGAACCCACGCATCTACCGAGTCAGCAGAGAGCTTGGCCCCTTGACCTAACGGAGCGCTTTTAGCCCGCGTAGCCACTACTGTCGGTGTTATTATGGATAATCTTAGTATTGTGATTGTCTGTCTATTTCGTTATTATTGTTCTAAATCAACCGCTCCTATTAAAACTATTGCCCTAGTTGTATTGCAATGTCTCGCGTGGTGAATACGCAGTTACAACAAGATGTTCAGCAAAGAACATATAGCCTACTTTCTCCATAATGTATGGGTCTTACTACTCTTTGTCCTCACCCCTAATACAATCACCTCTATCACCATGTATTTTTTGTTTTCTTTTATATTGATAATTAACCGGTAAGAGACAAAATCAATATTATATACTTTATGATGATTGAATATCAAAACTACTAACTTACTGTGATGCATTCACGTCCGTTAATCTCGATATTAAGCCTCCAAACTGAAGAATACTTCCTTTTGGGTGGCGGTGATCACAGAGACAGTGAGAAGGCTGTGGATGCCAACGGGTAGGCTATCTTTTTTCTCTATTCTCCTTTTCCTTTCAGCTTCTGTGTATGTGCGATGCTGGGGCAGTGATTATTAATAAGCGAGTGTATACATTAGCTTCTCCTTTGAGCTAAATTGCATTGTCTTTATTATCTGTGTTAAGAGCTCGCCCACATCATTTGTAAAATAATTTAAGTAAATAAAAAAGCTAACTCTTGTAGTTTTCGATCCACAGTCAACCGCGTGAGACACTAGCGCACTAGCCCAGAGCGAAGAATGTCGTTAACACTTGAGTGTTATTAAATGACTTAGATACAGCGTATTAGCAAATAATATCTAGAAATAAACCATTCATATTTGGTAAAGATGGCGGCGATATAAAACACGACAATGAGGTGCCCTTTGCTAGTGCTAACTCTGTACCAAATTTCGTTCAATTCGGTTTCACCGTGTTTGAATTGATAGGGTGACAAGACACTTAGAGTACACACACTCACACACTGACAGACACACAATCTTTGGCCAAGTGTAGATCTGATAAGTCTACTTTGATTTTTTACAAAAATAGAAAGTAGGCTAAAAATACACAAATGCACTGGAAGTAATGGAGTTATGTCAACTTACTCGATTTTAGAGCTGATCCTTGTGGACACGAAGCTGGCTCATCAGCGGGCTCTTGGTGTCCCCGCCTGGACCTCTACAGGAGTAGCGAATTGCGCGCTGCCTCCCTTTTTATGAGGATGAACACGTGACGTTTGAAACATGTCATCTAATTAAGTAGGTATTTGTACATAAAAGAGTGTTAGTTTGTTGGGTATGAAAATACTTGTTTCCCGCTGACTATAATTGGGCACAATTCGTGTTGACCGACTGAAAAGCTTTCTTTATTATTATTATTTTCAATATCTTGAACATATCATTTGACTCATCATCATCCAGAAGTGAAACTGGGAACTCAGGGTATGAGCTCATTAGTTTCATTCATCGACATCCACTATATGGTCACCAAGCAGCAAGGTCTCGCCTCAGATCCCGAAAGAGTTTCCTTCCTAGGACTCTGACGCTGGAGAGAACACCAGAGACAACTCGTCTCAACAGATGGAGCAGCTCACTGCCCACAGACATGTCACCAAAGGAAGAACTGGCTTCTGCCGCCGACCTACCTTATCCTGTTCGGAGGTCCCTCAACCGCTTAAGAGTGGGTGTCCCTCGATGAAAGACCCACCTGCAAAAATGGGGGATCCTTCCAGCAGACGCAGACACCTCTTGTGAATGTGGAGCTGAACAAGATCCAAGCCACCTACTTATCTGCCCCCTTCTGGACAACCCATGCACAATAGAAGATGTTTTTAGATGAAGTAACAAGGCCATTGCAGCTGCAGTTTTTTGGAAATGTTGACCGGACACAGAAATGAATGAATGTTAAAGATAGCTATCAATCGTGACATGATCACGTTTTCATCTTGCAATTCCTAACACTATGTACTGCAATTCCGAACTGAATCCACAGATTCCATGACTTTCCAGTAATCTCAACGTATTCAGCGTGAGGAGAAGAAGGCCTATACAGTATAATTGTACAGGTTTTGAAATTGGGTTCTTTAAATGAACTGGATATTTTATATGTGATATATTTTATGGATCTCAGAATGGAGACTCTGAAGAAATAGAAGACAGTCTGTGCAAGTGGTATATGAGGGAAGTATTTTTCGAAGACATATGTGGTTGTAAAAATGCTACGAAACTTGCAAAACAGATAGTGTGTGTAACTATGTGTGTGAACTTGTTCATCATGGCAGCAAGGGTGTGACTAGTAGTGAGAGTGGAGTGGGCAGTGAGTCATGACTAAGACAAAACAGGTGTATGCGGTACAAGCACATTGTTATCACAACTTTTACTTCGCAGGCAGAATACCACAAGCCAGCCTTACCGCGGTCTATCGATAGAATGTTTTTTTACAGCGGTTCTTAACGTCTGACTTCTTTCTCGCAGACAGATTCAAACTACGTGCCAGCACAGTATTATTCTCTCAATATTCTTACAGTGATAAAACCCTACCGTACTATACGCTAACAAAATGCGCTATCACTAAGCAAGCATGTGTACTGTGAACCTATAATACAGTACTTGGTATTCATATTCATTCATAAAACACATCCCTGCAATCTTGAAGCATGCTCTCAGGAAATGGAATTCCCGACCTATGGCCTCGTTTCCCCTGCAACGAGATATATCTAGTACGTACAATAAAAGCTCCCTCTCTGTGATTTCCAGTCTTTAAAAGTAGTTCGAATACACCCTGTATTTAACACACATTACCTAATTATTACTCATCTCAATTAGGTATTCAACTCTCGTGCAAGAGAACGTTCGGTATTCTTATATTTGTGTGTGATGCTCATCTCAGTTCTATTTCCTCACCTCGAGAACCACATTGCGCTGTAAATCCTCTTTTCCATTTGTAGAGCGAATCCCTGCATATCCCCTTGGGTTTCGGAAGCAGATCAAATCTTTTATTGGTATCTCATGGATGGCATCCTTTTGCCAATGGAACAGTACAAGGCAGTATCAAAATATACCGTGTATCAGGCTAATCGTCCAGTTGCAAAACTCGTCATGTTCTTGCAAATATTTTTTAGTCTATTTTCATTATGAAAAAAAAAAGGCTTATGAGAACACCTGTTGTCCGGGTATGTGTGAGTATATGTGTGTGTCCCTAATAAAATCCCACATGGCGGCTATGCGAAATATTTCGCTGGCATTCTACTATATCTCCGAAACCATTACTAATATCACCATGAGATTTTGTACGGCGATAAATGGCTCTACTATTAGTACACTTATGTAGCTATCAAAAACCTGTCAAGTACAAAACGAACAAGGTGGCCAAGCGAAGTTGAAACATTTAAATCAACGTTTCTCGCGAATTAACTATCCGAGCCCAGTAAAACTAGGAACGGTAAATGCTTGTACAAATTATAATCCACAGATATCTAATTTGTTTCAATCGTTTTCATAACGATAAGATGGCGGCTGATAGAAATTTTAAAACCTCATTTTTATTTCTTGGGTCCTAATCATGCGATTCAAATCTGAATAATACACCTACGCAATAATCTTCGTGTAATAGTAGGCTATATAGCTCTATGACCTACATATATAAAAATCCAACATGGCGACCGTCCGAAATATTTAGACATTTCTCAATATCTACGAATCTATTACAGCAATCTAATTGACATTTTGTATGTTGATAGAGGCAATTAACTTAAGTAGGATGCTGTATATAAAAATAGGCTATTTAGTTCTTCACGGAACTATGTGTTTTGTAATTAATTTCATCATAGCACAAAACCTCAAAAAGCGTATCTGACAAAAACTGTGCCATTAAAAAAAATGTTTGGACCTAACGAGTTTTGCAGCAGTTTATGGAACGGTGTGAGTAGATATATGGTGAAATCAGTTTAAATAACTTCAGTTAACAATATATATGCAAGTTTAATATAATTATGATCTATTTTGATTGAACCACTCTTTGATTATAAGATTACATCAATAAATCATCATTCTTTAAATAATTTATAATAAGTTCTTTGAAATTTAGCACAGTTATGTTAACAGGTTAGCTTGCCACGGTGGGTGTGTGGTTATCATGTCGGACTACTCTCCAATCTTGCAGGTTCGCTCCTGGCCGTGGTAAGCTATTTTTGAAAGACGACAAAAATCACTATACGCATCTCATACGTTGTTGGCATGTTAAAGGACACATTTGAATTCAGTAGGCCGTGTTCATAATAGCAAAATTAATCTCGGGATTTCCACTACACAAAATGTTCTTTCTTTCTTTCTTTCTTTACAAGAAAGCGCTTTAGTGTCAATGAGCTTAGATATCTAACCTCCTTGAGATTCATAGCGCTCATAGGAGCATTACATTCGACATGTAAGCTGACCTCTGGGCGTTAATAACAAAGCTTGCACCCGGCACTCGAGACCATACGATATTATTAATATTATTATTATTTTGTTAATACGTTTTATGATGGGACACAATGAGTTTTGTTGTGTGGAACATAATGCACTTTGCTGCATAACACACGCTGGCCATAACAACTTTTGAAGCAGTTTCACTTCCTCATGACTCTTGACGTGAGATAAAATGGAGTTTACAAACTGTAACAACCTCCGTGACCTAAGATGCCGACTATAATTCAAAAATGTAAAAATAAAAACAATTGAAATTAAGCTGAATTGCTATGCCCAAGATCGCGGGTTCAAACTCGGCCGAAGTCGTCGGATTTTTAAGAGCATTAAAATCCTTCATATGCCTTCCTTCGGAGGGTAAGTAAAGCCGGAGGACTCATGTCATACATGCATAGATGCATGCAAAAGAGCCTACCAGTACAATTGGTATTGTGTAGCTAAATTTCCAGGTTATCTTTGGCTGGTTAGAAACATCATATCACGTTCCAACATTCACCGCTAGATGTCAGTGACAGTGGCACTTGGTAGCCAAAGTTGGAACTATTGAATTTGAACTTGCTGGGAACCCTCGGGTGTTCAGTTTAAATAACCTGCTATGGCCATTGGCTGCAATTCATTCTATAAGTGTTATTATTAGAACTGAGAAGAGGTGGATTCGATTCCCGCCACAGCCATTGAATTCTAGGCAAATGCTAGGATTGTACCTAGACAATGGCCAGGGCCTCCTCCTCCCCAATCCTAGTCTAAGGTACATATGGACACAAACAGGTACACGGGCTGAAATCACCGTGAAATCGCTGGCCCGTAGTTGAAACACCATAACAATTCTCTTGTTTTTCAGTGACATCTTCGTATAAATTCATTGATGATATCATTTGCAATTACACTTTGAATGAAACAGATATCTATCTCATTGTTTCCTTTCATATCCTTTCTCTCGGTAAATAGATTGTGTACTTCCTGTACGCAAGGAGTTGAAGACTGAAATCACTCACCGATAAAAGTGAGACGTACTTTACCGTCATTGTTCGTTACGCGCTGGGATGTCTTTGTTACGTCTCACAATAGGGATATCCTTTGTGAGCGACACAGCAAGAAATAAGGTAAATCAACCAGAGAAGTTCTTTTTATCTGAAGGACCCGATATTCTTATCGACCTAGCTCACAAGAGCCTTGAAATAACGATGTAGATCCTTCACATTACCGTACTATCCGAATGGATGTGTCGTTCGAGCCAGTCACTTGGCAAAGTGCAAATGTGAAGTCCATACTGTTGAGAAATAAAGTGGTAAATGCCAGCCAATTAGGAAGGATTGTAGCCAGTCAAGATAATCTAATCGTTGTGATTGATTTACATAAGAACTTGTGACATCGTGGTCAGTAAACTTGAGTGATATTTGAATAGCTGAAAACATGTGCGATTTTGTGTTTGTAATTGTTAATAATGCATTTAGGCAGCCTCTGTGGCTTAGGCGGAAGCACGTCGGCCTTTCACAGCTGGGTCCGTGGTTCACATGCCGGTCACTCCATGAGAGATCTGTGCTGGACAAAAAGGAGGCAGACAGTTTTTTCTCCGGGTACACCGGTTTTCCCTGTCAACATTTCATTCCAGCAACGCTCTCCACTATCATTTTATTTCATCTGTCATTCATTTAATAATTGCTTCAGAGGAGTGCGTAGGCTTCGGCAGCCGGCACAGTTCATATCCTCGCCGCTAGATGGAGGCTTCATTCATTCCATCCTTGTCCCGGTTGGTCGACTGGAAAAAGGCTGTGGATTTGCATTGATGCATTTGGGGACTTTGCGACATCAAGATAACCTAGCCCCATATACTAAGGTGTGTGTGGAATCTATCTGATAACTTGTGTCAGTGTTGGCTGTAGCCTACTAAAGGATCAAATATTATAAATACCCTCCCCCCCCCCCTTTTTCCCTTGTCTGTGTGTCAATTAACTGATATATAACACAGGCCTGTGATGAAAAAAAAAAAAGGAAGTAATATCTGAATGTTATGTATTCTTCGGTGCTGATTTAGAAAATATTAATTAGAAAGTTCTATCATGTCACGTTTCATTGAAAAATTCAATTGTACTGGGAATTTTATGAACATTTACCTGAGATTGAACATAATAGAAGAACGCCAAGAAGATGCAAAGGAAAAAAAAACTACGTACTACCCAGCCAGTGAATTGTTGCCGGTAGCAGAAATCGGAACTAATGCGTTCCGCCCAGCCACACGCGTACGATAGACGTGCAATCTACGTCAGCGAAACCTCATCGCATGTCGTGTGTGTGCAAGGTTCGAGCTGGGTCGTGCGCTATGCGGTGTATTCGCATTGTATGACTGTACATGATTTCCCCCTCTTGCTACGGACCCACCCGCGGCAGCCATAACGTGGCGAGCTGACGTAATGTTTACACAACAGCCCCGCTCCACGTCTAGCAGTAACAAATCCCTGGTAGGGTAGTACTTAAATATAAGGTGCGTTCAAAAAGTAACGAGCCGGAGGCTGGAATGCGCAAGCCGGTGACTACATCCGCTAATTTTGGCGTGTGAAACGAGGTATGGTTCCGAGCAGAGCGTGGAAGGTCACAGCCCGTCGCTGAGGCCACGCGTGCACGTCACGTGACGATACAAAGCGAGCAGCAGCATGCATCAATCGTCCAACACTGCCAGTCGCATTGCAAACAGTGACATGGAGGCGTCAACCGAAGAGCAAAGAGGTGTTGTTCGGTTTCTGACAGCGGATGGAGTAGGGGAAACGGACATTCATCGCCGAATGTCACAAGTGTACGGCGAACACTGCATGTCCCTTGCAAGGGTCAAGGCGTGGCACAAGCGCTTCAGGGAAGGACGGGTGTCGTTAGCCCGGTCTGGGGCACCCCCCTGCATTACCAATGACAAGGTTCAGCTGGTTGATGCACTCATTACCCAGTACCGCCGAGTGACAGTGAACGCCATAGCCGCTCCACGACAATGCACGACCTCATACGGCCAACACAGTCTCGCGGCACTCCTGCAGAAATGGGAGGTTCTCGGCCACCCTCCATACCGTCCAGACCTCTCTCCCTGTGATTAGGCCACTTTTGGTCCCCTGAAAAGGGCTCTGCGGGACCAACGATTCACCTCGGACGCTGTACGTGCGGAACTGGTTCACATCGCAGCCAGGGAATTTTATGAGACAGCCATTCACCGCCTCGTGTCACAGTGGAACAAGTGCCTCAACAGCCAGGGCCAATACTTCTAACAAACTGGTACTGGTTTCTGTAATTATGCCTCCGGCTCGTTACTTTTTGAACAAACTTTATGGACACTTTCTTGTTTGTTTTGATTTTTGCTCAGTTCAAAAATTGTATCGAACATTCATTTGTTCCTATTAGTCAATCGTCTATTGTATGTTAGTTTCTTCTAGAAACTGCACAAAAATTTGCTGTAAAAAGTTTAAATCCATGGGATTTATTTTTCTCTTGATTCTAGCAAAAATATCGATATCAATTTTTCAAGAAAACTCTGACGTGATGGAAAATGATGGAGGTAATTTTCGAAATAAGCACACCAAATAACATAATAATTAGCAAAAACTCTCTCTTGTATTTTTCAAAAACTTAAATTTCGCAGACCTGTGTAATTCATGATATACTTCTTTATGGCTAATGCTTGCCACGGTGGGTGAGTGGTGATCGTGTCAGATTACTAACCCAAAGCTTGCAGGTTCGCTCCTCGCCATGGTAAGTGATTATTGAAAGGCGGCAAAAATCATGACACGCATGTCATCCGATGTTGGCATGTTAAAGAATCCATTTGAATTCAGACGGCCGTGTTCTTAATGGAAAAATTAATCTCGGGATTTTCCGCCAACACAAAGTTCCTCGTTTCTCTACAAGAAAGCACTATAGTGTCAATGATCTTAATATCTAGCCTCCTTGACTTTCATGGTGCTCCAAGGGACAACAAAATTTGACATGCAAGCTGCCCTCTGGGTGTCAAATAACAAAGCTTGCACCTACACCCAGGCCATACGATATTATTATTATCATTATGGCTAATGTGATTGGGCACAGTCATGTTGACTGTGAAAAAGTATTCTATAATAGATACTAGGCCCTCAATACTTCAATGTTCTAAAGTGTGTAATTTTAATTAGGCTTCGGATTTTTGTATGAGGTGGACGTGACTTTAATTTTAGGTACCATACCGGGATTATCCTTGAGTGGAAGTGGAGAAACCACAGAAAACTACTTCCAGGATGGCTTGGGTGGGCATACAACCCACCTCTTCTCCGTTCTACCTCACGAGGCTGAGCGATATCAGTTCAAGTTATCAGATCAAAATCGACTGGCTGCATGGATCAGCGGTAGCGTTCTATCCTGCTGTTTCTAAGGTTGCAGGATCGAATCCTGGCACAGTCAGCTCTCATTCGAGGGTGCGCAAATGTGAGGGCAACTCTAAAAGCCGCAGTAGTTAATAGGAACATAAAACCAATAACATTATTATCAGATCAAGATTAAATTGCTGGGCAGGACTGAGAATCGAACCCAAAACTCCACAGTGACTGCCAAGAATAATCTTCACTACTCCACAAGGTAGACAGTTGTAATTGTATCTGGGATTGGATACAATGTAGCACTGTACTCATCATTCGAACATTCGAAGTTCTCGGATATTTCGAATAGTCGATTATCAAAACAATTCGGGTGGCTTCGGTGGCGTAGTTGGTAGCATTCTGAGCTTCTATGCCCACGATCGCGGGTTCAAACCCGGCCAAAGTCGTCGGATTTTTAAGAGCGTTTATGAACCCTCAGTATGCCTTCCTTCGGAGGGGAAGTAAAGCCGGCGGGTCCATGTCATGTATTTATGGCATGTAAAAGAAACGTCCACTAACTACAATTGTGTGAAATTAAATTTGTAGGTTAGATTTGATTAACGCTCTATTAAGTTCCAACGTTCCGCGCCAGGTGCCGGTTGTGGTAGCATCTAGTAGCCAAATTCTCAGCTAGGTGTCGTTGACGGCAGCATTTGCTAGCAAGAGTAGGAACTACTTGAAATTGATCGTCTGCAGTCCTTACCTGAATCACAGATAACACACACTAATACAGCCATCACAATTATTAAGACCGGTGATCAGACAGATTCTACACACACCCAAAGTACACGGAGCTACATGACCGCGTTGTCGCAGCCCCTAAACTGAGGAACCAACCAACCAATTCAAATCAAACATTTCAAATATCTGAATTATTCCAAGATGGTAAGTATCTGAAAATTACAGCAATTTGTGTAAAGAAATCATGTCTAGTGGACGAGTTGTTCGAAGCAGGGGCAATCCAAGTGGCCGGAACCCCCTTTTCCATTCAGCCAGAGAGAAACGTATCAATAAAAACTCATTCAAAACAAGCATCTCTTGTTATCTGTTTCTTCCTCTCGGTCTTTATTTTTTAGCCTACTTAAACACATTTGGAAACAAGTAGTTCCGTGACGAACTAAAGAGCCTACTTTTCTTAAAATTAATGATTCATGCCAATGATTAACCTATATGACGAAATTAAGTTGATAATATCGAAATTTCTAATTAGTTCGAAGAACTGTATACCTGGCATAATGTAGCCTAATAGACAACTACATTTGGCAGCCCTGGTGACTAAATATAATCATAGTACCATCCCTTAAGGTACAGAATACAAAATTTGGTTGAAGTCCAATGGATAGCATGGACGATACATGCAGTTAAACATTGGATCTAACATCACGCGTAAAATCATGTTGGCAACAATGACATACATGTATTGATCAGAAATAATCTGAAATAATATGATCTATTGTTGTGTCAATTTTGAATGAAATCCATTAGTTCGTATAGAAGTTACATGCATTTTAAAATTGGACCTATCAGCAGGCTTAGAATCATGTTGGCAGCACTGGCGTAGGCCTTTATTAATTACTCCAAATTAATCTAGAATGCCAGGTACTATACGTGTGCAAAGTTTAGAGCTATTGGCTTGCATGCTTTCTGATATATTGATATTAGGGTAACAAAAATAGAGACAGTATTTATTTACAGTTCGCAGCCCTGGTTACTCTTAAGAATCGGATTAGTCATATCTCTTATGGTACACATAGCACATACGAAATTTGGTTGAAATCCAAATGATAGTATAGAAGTTACATGTATTTAAAGTTGGACCTCTCAGCAGGCTTAGAATCAAGTTGGTAGCACTGACGTATATAAGTTACTCCAAATTAATATAGAATGTCAGGTACTATACGTGTGCATAGTTTAAAGCTGTTGGCTTGCATACTTTCTGATATATGGATATTTGGATTTAAAAAAATGAGAGCATTTATTAACAGTTGACAGCCATGGTGGCTCTTAAGAATACGCTCAGTCATATCTGTTTATGTACACATAGCACATACGAAATTTGGTTGAAATCCAATTAATGATGTAGAAGTTATATGCATTTGAAATTTGGACCTATCAGCAGGCTTATAATCATTTTGGCAACACTGCCATGCATGGCCTCCTGGAAATTAAACTACAATATTCTTATCAATACGTGTGCCAATTTTGAAATAGCTCCCAATCATACCTTCAAAGATATCCAACAGGGAGCTCAAATTTCAATTGCGATTTTTCAGCAGTTGGTAGCACTGACATCATTTTCAAATATGGCCGTGAGATATTCAGGTATAGATCTTTACTTCTACCAAATTTTGTTTCGATTGCTGCAGCCGTTAAGAGTTGATAGGGGGGGGGGACACCCACACAGACAGACAGACACACATTTGCCCGATCTCATAAGTCTACTTTTTCCTCATTTTTGCAAAATGCTAAAAGTAGGCTTAGATAGTTCCATATAGATTAATCATTGGCATGAATCTTAAATTTTTAGAAAAGTAGGCTCTTTAGTTCTTCGCGGAACTTCTTGTTTTCTTTATGCTTACTTATCTCTTTGTGTCTATTTTTATTACAATTATTCAAACTTATGAATGGTTTATTTCACTTGTAACCTACCCAGGTACCAATTATTTCAATGTCAATAACACCAAGGAAGTCGCGGGATGTTAACAGATAATATGAAAGGAAATAAAAGAAAAACTAAATATCTATCTATTGTGCATAAATATATACTTTGACGAGGTTCATGCCGTACATGATAAATGAGTTAGGCCTAATTTTTTACTTTAGTATCTGTAGTTTTATAACAGGGTTGCTTTGCTGGTTATTCCGTTATAAGCGAACACATATTTTATTTATTGAAAAACAGTTTCAACTTCTGACTGCATCTCTCATTACTTTTAATATATTCCAGGGAATTCATTCCTAGAAGAATATCAACAAGCCCTTGCCTGCCAATTTAAATAACTTATTTTTCTCCTTCAACTTCACACAACAGGCTTGTCATTCACTTCTTATTTTTGTATTGTTATCCATTCCACCGAATAAACAATACAAGTCGTTTTCCTTGCTTTACAATCTCCTTCCTAGTTCAGTATATCGCCACTACAAAAGTTCCAAAGCCATCTTTGTGCTTCATGTAAAGCCTGTTTAGTTCCACGTTTCACCACTATGATACTTTCAAAATTGTGACAGGACAAGTACATCTATGCTTTTTCTCAAGAATGCTACAATCACGTTTCCCTCCAACAGCTCATCGCAATAGCACCATTTTAACTCTAAATAGTCCTAACCAAATATCTTAGCCACTTCCCATGGCATAAACCTGGCTTACCTAAACAATAAATAACCTCTTGAATCTACATAATGAGATGAATGAAAACATATATGCAATGGATTAAAACAAATTATACAAGTACATGGGTTCAATCCCTTGTAACCAATATGTTACATATTAATGCGAATATTTCGAGATTTGAATAAGTTGGAATTTTGAGTAATTCGTTTATTCGAAAGTGAGAATAATTTTAACAGTCGAACTTTTCGTATGTTAGAATAAAATATTCATATTAGAAATTGTTCAATCAATTCGATGTTGGAATACGTACAGTCCTAATAAAAGGCAGCCTCTGCCTTCCGTTTGAACTTTCCAGGAATTTATCTGTTTTTAATTAAACCACAGAAAACCACTTGTAGAATGGGTCAGGAGAGCAATTAAATCCAGTTTTAGCCACCCAAAGCCAGATACACCACGTTCCAGACATCACGCCAACACTAAATTTCCTGACAGAGTAGGTTTTGAGCCCGTACCTCAGGGGTGACATCTAAGAGTGTTAGCACCTACACCATAAGGTGGCCTGTGGAGGACTGGGTGATAGTCAGCCGCAATTATTTATTTATTTATTTATTTAGCGTATGGCTAAGTGAAGGACATGAGAGAGAAGCTGGTATTCAGAAAGAAGTAAGGCAAGGCTGCAACTTATCACCCCTACTTTTCAATCTTTACATTGAACAAGCAATTAAGAAAATTGGAGAAAAATTTAAAGTGGGAGTGAAGATTCAAGGAGAAATAATTTCAACTCTGAGATTTGCCGATGACATAGTCATCTTGGCCGACACGCCTGAGGATTTGAATGAGTTTTTGAATGGTATGGTCTTGAGAAAAGAATTCATGATGAAAATTAATAAATTTAAAACAAAAATACTGGAATGCAGCCGAAATAAATCAGAAACCTCTATGGACATCAAATTGGCAGGTGAAAAGCTGAAGGAAGTAGGAGACTTAGGAAGCAAAATAACCATTGATGGACGAAGCAAAGAGGATATAAAAAGTAGGTTGGCTCAGGCAAGGAAAACATTTCTACAAAAAAAAGGAATCTGTTGACATCGAATATAGATTTCGGTATTAGGAAATCATTTTTGAAAGCCTTTGTCTGGAGCGTGGCGCTCTATCGAATTGAAACTTGGACTATTGGTGCAGCAGAAAAGAGGAGAATTGAAGCATTTGAAATGTGGTGTTACAGGAGAATGATGAAGATCAGATGGGTAGATAGGGTTACAAACGAAGAAGTATTAAGACGAGTGGGAGAGGAGAGATGTTTCTGGCGACTGCTAATGAAGAGAAGAGATAGGTTAGTAGGACACATACTAAGACACCCAGGAATAGCATGCTTAGTTATGGAAGGAAGGGTCGAGGACAAGACCTGCAGGGGCAGACCAAGGTTAGAATATGTTAAACAGATTGCCTCGGATGTAGGGTGTGATAGCTATGTAGAGATGAAACGATTAGCTCATGACAGGGAGGTACGGAGGGCGGCATCAAACCAGTCAAAGACTGAAGACGCAAACAACAACATGACTTAAAGTGCCGGGAGTGTCCGAGGACATGTTCGGCTTGCCAGAGGCTGTAGCTACTCCAATGCGGACACCCATGGGTGAGCTACAAATTCCGTTCAATTCCAAGTAGTTCCATCTTTCACTAACAGATGTCACTGACACCTAGTGGTGAACGTTGGAACTTTGATAGAGCGTTTTGATAGCGTATCAATGAAATCTGCCTTGTAAATTTAGCTTCACACAAGTTTCATTAGTGGAAGGGTCTTCTAGATGCCATACATCTATGATATGTGCCCGCCAGCTTTACTTCCCCTCCGGAGGAAGGAATATTGAAGGGTTTTAACGCTCTTAAAAAAATCTTACTACTCGGCTGGTTTGAACCCGGGATCTTGGGCATAGAAGCTCAGCATGCTACCGACTACGCCACCGAAGCTGCGATGAAAAGTCCGTATTCAAATATTGAGTGATAGCCAATCAGGATGGAGGGTCCGTATTCAAGTATTGAGTGATAGCCAATCATGATGGAGGGTTAGAGTTTAAGAATTGAGTGATAGCCAATCAGGTTAGAGCGTCCGTATTCAAGTATTGAGTGATAGCCAATCAGGATGGAGGGTCCGTATTCAAGTAGCCTATTGAGTGATAGCCAATCATGATGGAGGGTTAGTGTTTAAGTATTGAGTGATAGCCAATCAGGTTAGAGCGTCCGTATTCAAGTATAGAGTGGTAGCCAATCAGGATGGAGGATTCGTGTTTAAGTATTGCGTGATAGCCAATCAGGTTAGATCGTCCGTATTCAAGTACTGAGTGATAGCCAATCAGGATGGAGGGTCCGTATTCAAGTATTGAGTGATAGCCAATCATGATGGAGGGTTAGTGTTTAAGTATTGAGTGATAGCCAATCAGGTTAGAGCGTCCGTATTCAAGTATTGAGTGGTAGCCAATCGGGATGGAGGATTCGTGTTTAAGTATTGCGTGATAGCCAATCAGGTTAGAGTGTCCGTATTCAAGTATTGAGTGATAGCCAATCAGGATGGAGGGTCCATATTCAAGTATTGAGTGATAGCCAATCAGGATGGAGGATTCGTGTTTAAGTATTGAGTGATAGCCAATCAGGGTGGAGGGTTTGTGTTCAAGGACAGAGTTATAACTAGGGCTCGGATCGATATGCTCGATACAATCTCCAGATATGCTCGAAAACCATGTGCTTTATGCTCGATAGATATGCTCGAAAAACCCATTATATGCTCGAAAAACCCAATATAAACCCATTATATGCTCGATAGATATGCTCGAAACCCCCATTATATGCGGTTAAATATGCAGAATATGCTCGAAAAACACCGTTAAAAACTATAGAAAGGAAATTGAAACGAAATAACCAATAACATACCTTTATATACGAGCTTCATTTTCTAATTGTATGTATGATACACTGCAATATACTCGCATTCAAGTTTTACAAGTATATATAAGAGAAGTGCTCTTATAAAAGATACAGTTTAAAAGTTCATTTACAAAATGTTCAGAATTAGGCGAGTCAATGAAGTAGGCCTAGATCTGCATTGGTCTGTACAACAAGAAATTTTCTATGTTTTCAGTTTTGAATGATTTTCTTAAACCAGTCAATAAAAGTTTCAATGACGAGAACGACCTCACTAAAGGTTAAAAACCTGCGGTTCCATTATTCGCACCAGATAGGCTTTTCAATAATTATTTCTCTTTTCGAACTTTAAGGATTATCAGGGCCCGAATTCGGGGGAGAATTCGAAGAAAAACAAACTATTTAGACGAAAACCACAAGAATATGCATGTATATGCTTCTATTCTGAAAACCGCGGTTTTATGCATTTATATGCTCGATAAATTTCAATTCTCTTGGTCCCAGAGAGGTGAAAATACCACCGAAAGGCTTCTTTCAATGTGTACTATTCAGGAAAAAATATGCAAATATGCTCGAATCCGAGCCCTAGTTATAACCAATCGATTGAATTTCAACATTTTAAATGTTTTTATTTTCTCGCGATTTATTTACCCGCGTGCAATGAAGCTTGGCACGGTAAGTCTTCATTTAAAACGTAATTATATTGACATTTAATGTAATTCAATTATTATGAATAAATCAAGATGGTCCTTCCTTCATACCTGCTCTACCCTAAGGACTGCTATTAAAATATTTGATAATTATATATTTAGGGGAATCACCCACAGGTCCAACAATTTGATGGCCCGCACACTTTTAATCCTCTATCAAGCACGCCAATTCTCATGCAGTTATCAATGGTGGCCATGTTACACAAGCACAGAAAAGACCTTGGGGGAAATGGCTACTAAGCGGCCGACACCACACCACTATAAGAGCATTACAAGTCCCACGAAGCAAAGCAGGTTGGAACTACTATATCGGAAACCAATATTAGCCAATTGGCTATCAGAACATTTAGTTTTGTCCCAATAAATTCCTGTGTAGTAGGGCATACAGAGCATTCAGAGCACGAAGTTAAAGAGAGATTACCGGCAGAGGAACACTTTATTCCATTTTGGAACTGCCCTCTCCATTCAATTAAAATGCTGATGTAGAACGGATCGCGCACATATTTCCCTCGGATAATCTTTCTACCTGTAGGAACGTGAGCTGAATCCTAGGCCAAGCCCACTTTCTGGTTGAACCAATAAAGTCTTATTCCGCGCAAGACGCGCTGCACGTCTCAGATATAAACCTCGGTGCAATCTGTTTCGTAGCAGCCTACATCCGCATAGCGCCGCCCTGAGATCAGGACCGAAACAAGAGCAGACTCGAGGTCTATTATTGACTCTCATGTTGCAAACGACACGGAATACCATTTGAGCTATCAACTGGGTGATTCGGCAGGGCTCTTGAGATGTCTTTTGGCGCCAAAACACATACTGCGTGCCCGGTTTTGATGTATAATCAAACAAGTATTAGCCCTCCGTTTCCGTCTTAAGTGCTAAGCATTTCAAAGGGAGGCTGGGACTGAATTTATGAAAAATAGTAATTATTGATAGAATTGAATGAAGTTTGGTTTGTAGTCTCCTGATGGTGAAATAAGGCCATAGACCAATTTTCAGGAAAATAGCAACAGCACTTTATGAGAAATTAACACTTACAATATAAAATTAAAAAAAAATCGATAAGCATAAAAAATGCTCCAGCTGAACAGTTACTTCAAATATCACATTAAAAACTGGTGTACAGGCACATCAAGGTATGGAAAGAATTTTAACAGGGAGAAAGTCTGCATATGTAGTCCATGAATGTGAGGAAAACATATGTTTTATGTGTTTATGTTTTTTCTCAAATTATGCTAAAAATACCCCTCTGAAGGCTACTATCTTTTAAAGTATCAACATTATAAAAAATCCTTCTTTTAATATCAAGACAATATAGGTGTTAACAACCCATGAAATTCTCATGGAATTTGAAACCAAATTGGTTCAGGTGGAACATTTTAAATACCTGAAAATGTATATATGAAAATAGAACATTTTAGTAAATAAAACATGGTTGAAGGCTAAACTAGTAATACGTCAGTTATATAAATAAAACTGAACACAGAAGAAACACGTTACGTAATTGGCATTTCTATACTTACCGTAGTATTGTTACCTCGTCAACTCACTAGATAGTTGCTCTGGGGGCAATTTGAAGATGGGCATTGTTGCGTTGAAGCTAGTGGATGGGGGCGTTTCCCCAGCACTCAACCGGATATTTAAATGTCACGCTAGTACTTTAAAAATGGCCGAAAACGAAAAATACCACCGCCAAATGATCCGCAGGAGTCCGGCGTACAATAATAATATGCACAAATTGAAAAATCGATATTTTTTTCTTTTTTTCACCAAAAACTCAGCCCCAGCCTGAGATATATTTAAAAACAAGTAGTTCCGTGAAGAACTATACAGCCTATTTTCATATATCCTACTTATGTTAATTGCCACTATCAACATACACAATTTCAGTTTGATTGCTGTAATAGATTCGTAGATATTGAGAACCGACTAAATATTTCGGATGGTCGCCATGTTGGATTTTATATATGTAGGTCCTTGAGTTGTGTACTGTTACATGCAGATTATTGTGAACGTGTAGTATTCAAACTTCAATCGCATAATTAGGACACAAGAAATAACAAGGAGATTTTAAAATTTTTCACAGCTGCCATCTTGAGGTTATGGAAACAATTGAAATAAATTAGATGCCAGTGGATTAACATTCGTATAAGGATTTACTGTACCAAGTTTCACTGCTCTCGGATGGTTAAATTGCGAGAAACGTCCATGTGAATATTTATAATTCGCGTCACCGCCATGTTGGATTTGTGATCACCAGGTTTTTTAAAGTCCTATAGGTGAACTTAAATTCATAGCCCCTATGAACTTTAAAAAATGCAGTTTGATTGCTAAAATAGATTCGTAGATATTCAGTATCGTCTAAATATTTCGGATAGTCGCCATTTTGGATTGTTACATGTATAGGCCATAGAGTCATGTACCATTAAAGGAAAATTATTGCGTAGGTTCATTATTCAAACTTTCACTTCGATCGCATGACTACATCACAAGAAATAAAAACTTAATTTTAAAATTCGCACTGCCGCCATCTTTAGGTTATGTAAACAATTGAACTAAATTAGATACCAGTGGATTACAATGTGTATAAATGTTTCCTGTACCAGGTTTCAGTGCGCTTGGATCATTAAATCGCGAGAAAGGTCTATTTAAAATTTTCAAATTCGCTTGGCCGCCATGTTCGTTTTGTAGTTAACCGGTTTTTGAAAGTCTTATAGATGGACTTCCAGTAGTTCCCTTTATCTCCGTACAAAATTTTAGGGAGATACCGCTAATAGTTTCAGAGATATAGAATGCCGGTGAAATATTTCGCACATCCGCCATCTTGTGAGTATGTAAACAATTGAACAAAGTTAGATGTCGGTCCATTACAATGTATATAATCATATACTGTACCAAGTTTCATTGCGTTTGGTTGGTCAAATCGCGAGAAACGTCTATTTAAAAGTCACTAATTCGCTTGGCCGCCATGTTGGTTTTGTAGTTACCAGGTTTTCAAAAGTCACATAAGTGAACTTATAGTAGTTCCCTCTATCACCATAGAAAATGTCAGGCTAATATCGGTAATAGTTCCGGAGATATTGAATGCTGGTAAAATATTTCGCACAGCCGCCATGTTGGATTGGTGAGACGTAACAAAATTTGAAGGGCACTGTCGAGGTCGCCGGGAATAGTGCTATGAACTTTTCGAGTTTCATTGAAATCGCTCCTGCCGTTTAGATTTTATTAGGGGGGGGACACACATACACACACGAATCACACACACACTCACACACACACGCACACACACACGGACAAAAGGTGATCTCATAAGCCTATTTTTTTCAAAATTGAAAATAGGCTAAAAATATAATAAATACAAATTTCTAACTATATACGGGATATTATACTGTATATCAATGTATTCAGGAATAATTAGAGAATAAAATAATCAATTATTGCAATGTGCAATGTGCGCGCAATGTGCATTGGTATAACTATTATTCATCCAAGCAGAACTGTGTTAGAGTCTCTCTCCTGTCTGGACACTTCAGCCACATGATATCGTTCACAGAAGTTGTTGCATCGCTTACACACGCATTCTGAGCACGGTGTGTGATACGATTCAGTCAAGCATATGCGGTGATGAAAACCGTGTACTGCTAATCGGGTCACCAGGTGACGCAGCTCGTAGTTTGCTTGTCTACAATCCTGTGTCATCAAAGCATCTGTAGCGTAGAACTCGCTCCATATATCTTCTTTCTTCCTCTGCAGCTCAGCAAGCACATGCGTGTAGCTGGCACTAGATGACAGGAGCATCTTCATTCGAAGTTCTTCAATTTGGAACGGCTCTCTAGACAGCTCGTATACTGTGCGAGATCTGGTTGTTTTAGATACCCCCAATGAAAAATCCACAGCCTGCTTCCAGTCACCAATCGGGTCAGGAATGGAATGAATGAAGCCCCCAACCAGCGGCGAGGATATGCACTGTGCCGGCTACCGAGGCCTGACTCACTCCTCTGAGGCAATGATTAAATGAATGACAGATGAAATGAAATGATAATGGAGAGTGTTGCTGGAATGAAATTTTGACAGGAAAAACATATCTGCCTCCGTTTTGTCCAGCACAGATCTCACATGGAGTGACCGGGATTTGAACCACGGACCCAGCGGTGAGAAGCCGGCGTGCTGCCGCCTAAGCTACGGAGGCTTAGATACCCCCCCCCCCCCCCAATACTGTTTTAAAAAATATACTTTATCTTTCTCCTGTGTATATAGATTTTTAGCCTACTTTTCACATTTTGCAAAAATGAGGAAAAAGTAGACTTATGAGATCGATCGGGAAAATTTGTGTCTGTCTGTCCTTCAGTCTGTCTGTCTGTCTGTCCTTCTGTCTGTCGGGCTGTGTGTGTGTGTGTGTCCCTATCAACTCATAAACGGCTGCAGCAATTATAACCAAATTTAGTATGAGTAAAGATGTATACCGGAATATCTCAAGCCCATATTTGAAAATGATGTCAGTGCTACCAACTGCTTAAATCACGCACTAGAAATTTGAGCTACATGTTGGATATCCTGGAAGGTATGCATGGGAGCTATTCCAAAATTGGCACACATGCAGATAATACTATTTCAGTTTAATTTCCAGGAGGCCATACATGACAGTGTTGCCAAAATAATGTTAAGCCTTCAGATAAGTCCAATTTTTAAATGCATATAACTTCTACACTATCAATTGGATTTCAACCAAATTTTGTATGTAATATGTGTACATAATCACATATGACTGGCCGAATTATTAAGATCCATCAGGGCTGCCAACTGTTAATAATTGCTCTCTCTATTTTTTATACAAATACCAATATATCAGAAAGTATGCAAGCCGACAGCTTTAAACTATGCACACGTATAGTACCAGACATTTTAGATTAATTTGGAGTAATTCATATAATTCAGTGTTGCCAACATGATTCTATGCCTGCTGATATGTCCAACTTTAAAATACTTGTAACTTCTATACTAACAAATGGATTTCATTCTAAATTGGCACAACAAGACATCATAATATTTCTGATTATTTCTGACCAGCACACGCATGACATTGTTGCCAACTTGCTTTTACGTGTGCTGATAGATCCAACGTCTAACTGCATGTAACGTCCATTGGACTTCAACCAAATTCTGTATTCTGTACCTTAAGAGATGGAACTAAGAATATATTCAGTCACCAGGGCTGCCAACTGTAGTGCTCTATTAGGCTACATTATACCAGGTATATTTCTAACTAATTAAACATATCGATATTACCAACTTAATTTCGTCATTATTCTAGATAGGTTCATATACTGTATATTAATCATTGGCATGAATCTTAATTTTAAGAAAAGTAGGCTCTTTAGTTCGTTATGGAAATTCTTGTTTCTGTTAAGATCAGGCCAGATAATTTCTATACCGTAATTTAATACTGGTAGTATTTTCACTTTGAATAGTTTCATAGCCGTCTCGAGGCTTAGTGTTTGAGAATAAAAGAATAATATTTTTTTTTTTTTTTACTTACAAGTATCCAGTAGAAGTATAATCGATGATTAGGCTAGTCAGATTTTAAGAAAATCAAAAGAAATTCCAAATTTAGAGGTTGGTCACAAGCACTACTTTATCTGAAATAAAATTCGAAGATGTACAAAATGTGCCAAATTTCATTAGAAGCGCAATGACATATAACTTAATAATAGCAACTTTGATGAATAATGAATAATAAAAAAGTCTAGCCACATTACTTTTCACTGAATTTCAATTACATATTGTACCCGATACCTAGTTGAGGCTATCGGCTACGCCAGCTGACATTAAGCCGTAGTTGAGATTTATGGGAAAAATTGTAAAGATAGCGCTCAAATCGAGTCGAGAAGAATGTTAGGAAATGACGTAGAAGGCCAAGAATCAAGAAGGCACTGCCAGTCAAGTAGATGGAATTATGGGAGGAATATTAAAGTTTTATTAAGATCTATATGGAACATGGTATTATATCATCTCAGAAGAGAAGAAATGTCAAGCATTATATATGATAATTACTTGAAGAAAGACAGATAATCCCTTAAGTTATTGTATAACTTAATAGCCGAGATGATGGTGGTCGAGATTATACTTGTGACGCACGACCGTAGATGGTGGGGGAGCATCACGTGACAGCGCCAGGTAGGAGCTGGTCAACGGAGTCTAGAGACATCAGTCGAGTTCAGTCGTCAGGGCTGAGTAGAACACATGCGCAGAGCGTACGGCAGAGTTGAGCGGTGCACAACATTTGTTACGTGGCGTAAAAGCGACAGTATTACTTAACCAAGCGGAGAGTGGAAGTAGGTCAGTGAGTCAAGGCGAGCAACGCACGGTAGACGGCGAGAGGACCGGTTCCGAGGCAAGCTGTGCGGGCCGTGTAAGCATGATAAAAGCCGGGGTTCAGAACAGCATTATAATACGAGATTGAGAACTTTATTTCGAGCTGCATTTTGTGACGCAGAACATTACAGGAAGCAGCATGGCGAGGCCGGCTTTAAGCGTAGATCATTCTGGAACAGTGCAGTAGATCAGAGCGTGCTAGTTCCGACTTTTATACGCAGGCAACATTAAAGAAGCTGAACTTCATTTCAACATTCAGTTACAACATTGAGTTGGGACTTGTATTCAGTAATAGAATCGTGCAGGCAGATAGTTACAATATACTGCAATAGTAAACTTCAAATGAACTTAGATATTCAAATGACATTACGACTATGCATTTCATAACGGAACATGTAGAGCGACCATGGGGTCAAGCTAACATTAACGCTTTTAAGCAAACGAACTTTTACAATTATATGCACTTATGAACATTGGCACGTGCATTAATAGAATTCTTTTTCATGAATTATCATAAAATATCGAGTACGAACACAGCTACAGGGTGTTTCAAAAACTTATACACTCTCATAAATAAAATGTATTTTCTACAAGTGAGACTTAACCGCTGTGAAGATTGAACTTTTAACAGGCGAACCGAACATTATATGGGACAGTGGCGTAACATAGAAGAGGAATATGGGGTACGCTGCTTTTATGAACTTTTACGTAAGGATTTGGACAGTATCCGCTATGGATAACATGCAGTTCATCATGTCGGAGTAAACGAAGACAGAGACGCGATGGCACCCCGGAGCGATGGATTCGATTCCTGAAGAAGAGGAGGTCTAACAGCTGATTCACTTGGTATATGAAGGCGATCGTTATTGCGTGGGTGAAACGATATTCACGTCGATCTTTCGAGAAATTTATTACACACAAGAATAATCGACGATCTTTGAAATATAATAACAGCTGATATGAGAAGGTACTGTAAGAGTTATGACTTTCTGATATGATATTTTCATGAACACTGGGCATACTTGTATATTTTCTAGTAGGAGTTATACGTTTATTGAGACATGGCTTTGACATTATTTGCTCCAAATTTTGCTAGAATATGGCGTTACCATATGATATGGCAGGCACCATTATACGAAATTCTCACCATTGGTTGGCTTTATTAAGCAGATGTTTGGTCTTTTAGACATTTTTCCAGTAAGGATAGTTTTCTTGGATAGTTATTTTTTTTTGTGGCGAGTATTTCGAACTCGTGATCTGCAATTGGATTATTTAAATCACTTCGTCAGTTCATTGCATACTAGCGAGTGTGTATTATTCATCAGTAGGGATTTTTCCATTGGATTGTTTGGAGATATTAAGATGTTATTCACTCAAGTGAATGAATATCGCTTTTATGTGACAACTAGAGACTTGTTGATTCCAATCTGGTACATTCACTCATTAGACGACGAGATGGGGCCTTTCGTATTTATACGATTGCGTGGTGGTACACATCTTTACCCATCGTTCAGGGCATTATCATGTTAGACGACGGGGCAAGGCCTTTCGTATTTATACGATTGTGTGGTGGTTACTCATCTTACTTGCCATTGAGGAACTCATTTTTATCATCCGAGTGTACTTGAGAGTGTAAGAGGATCAAACAAGGAACTACTAGTCACATATCAGTCGAATTTTGTTAAATAAATTAAAAATAAATGTCAGCAGGGTTACATTTTGTAATTCTTGTTTGCCAATCCAATATTTTGTTGCTATACTCTTTTGAGAGTACTTTCAGTTTAACAGCTGTTACACCTGATGCTTTTGATAATTTTTATGATTGAATTTGATACCTTTGAGAAGGATTTAAAGTAATTGAATCTTGCAAGATGAATCATTAATGGTCAGATTTATTTTAAGGCAGATCAGTATTGCATATTTTGATGTGAGAGATTATAGCACATTGGTGTTTTTCTGTGAAGTGAATTTATGAGAATTTTGAGAGAATGTATGCTATTTGAAAGCAGATCTTGAATTTGATTTCGATTACTAAGGTAATATTTTTTCTAATTGTTTAAGAAGTTGTCTAGATGTGATCAGATTAATTACAGTTATTGGAGATTGTGTGCGTTGATAATTTGAAGCCAGTTATGTATTTTTGTAGATCATGCAACGTGATTAAGTGAAGTTTGTGATAGGCATTTTGTGGAAGTTGCCAAGTGGAAGTTGCAATATTGCTAATGTATTTTGAAGCAGACATGAGGTTGTCGAACCCATTCTAGCATAATTTTTGAGATTCATGCTGTGCGCTGAATATTTATGAAGTTTGTGGAATAATTGTGGTATTCAAATGTGATATTTGATAAAGTGAGAAAATATAATGTAGTTGTGGATAGTGAGATCCAACGTGAATTTGTGAAGGCAATAATATTTTTTGGCACGATAATTGAATACGAGATATAACTTGGAAGTGATAAAACTGTAAGACAACGTTCTATAACCCATATTAAACAATTTGTTAGGAAATTAAACAAATAAATAATACAAGATTTTCTGATAATAATAATTAATGAAATAATAATCTGAAATTTAAGCATATTAATGATCTGACCTAAAGAAATAAAAATCAGAATGACTAGATGAAATAATAAAAATCTAAATAACCAGATGAATAAAATTTAAATAAATTGATAAATTAAATTCTGGAACAAATCAATGAATTAAATAAATGGATGAATTAAAGATTGAATAAATAAGCTGATTTAAATAAATTAATAGATGATTGAATAGAAGATGAATAACTGAATTAGAAGATGATAATTAATTAAAGAAGCTGATGATTAATAAATTTAAATGGATTTAAATAAAGTTAATTGAGAAATGATTTGAAGAATTGCAACTTGAGTTGATGAATTAAACAATTTATATTGATGATTTAAGATTATTTAATCTGAAGGAGATGATGAAAGGAGAGTGTGTGAATAATTAGAGAGCATAAAGAATTGATGATTATAATATTCATTTAAATGATTTGATAATAATGAATTAATTATTCTGACTTGAATATATTGAATTTTGAGATGAGAACTAAAGTGAGAAATATTTAATTTTGATGATGATGATTATGACCAATGAGTAGTGGATTTTCTGTAATTCACAAACAAGCAATTATTAATGACAGTGTAAATAGTGTAAATTAATTATTCGATGTTTAGGAGCATTTTACTAACATATTCAGCATTTGAATAATGCCATGCAAGCCATAAATTATGTAATATTTAAATATGTGATTATAATATGTGTGTTTAGACAGATTAATAATATTTTTACATCCACATTCATGATGTTAATTTAAAGAGAAGTTAGGTCTCAGTTATCACGAATGTCAGTGACGCAAAGACATAGTGCTACGGTGATCCTGAGAACCCAAGAGAACTTTAGAAATTTTTCCTATTTTATGTGGATTAAATACACTTTGTGTAGAATAGAGATGGTTCGATTTTCTGGACAATGACAATTTAACGTTGGCATTCGACCATGCTCTTAGGTAGGATGAGTGTTTAATATGTCTGTCTGACTATCAAAGTTGAATAAATTTGTTTTTATCTTAGTTGTGATTAGATGATGATGTGATTTTCTTATTTCTTTCCTTGTCTTAATTAAGGCTTAACCAGGAAGGATGTGGTTTGCTAGGGATTCAGTTGATGGCGCCCATTTATATTTGCATTTTTTAAAATTAAATTTAAACCCGTAACGACCCTGGAGATACTTTATCTCGTGTTACCCTCTGCTTTTGAGATATTTCAACTGAATTTCCGACACATTCCTTATTTGACTAGATGTTCATTTAACTCCGCTCTGTCCTGGAAATCCAGGAATGCGATGTAATAGCAGATGGGTCATCGCATCCCCAGGACGAATGGGTACAATATACTACCCTACAAGCGAATTGTTACCGGTGGTGGAAATCGGAACTAATGCGCTCCGTCCAGCCACACGCCTGCGAGAGACGTGCAGTTGTCGCATTTGTGTGCATGATTCGTGCTGGGTCGTGCGCTGGGCGGTGTATTCTCATTGTAGGCCTACGCCTGTACATGCGTTCTCCGTTTTGCCGTGCAGCCGCTCGCTGCAGCCATAACGAGGCGAGGTGACGTAATATATACACAACAGCACCGCTCCACGTCTAGTGGTAACAATTTCCTGGTCGGGTAGTACATAAGTAGAAAGTCTTTTTTTTCAGAAGATCAATAACCAACTTGCATTGCCTACCAGATAGAGAATTTCATTTCACAGCGAGACTATTCGCAAAATCGATTGTTATATAGATTTTACGATTTATTATTACTTACCGATTTTTGAAATAGTCTCACTGCGAGACGATAGAACATCGAGAGTTAATATCTTGAAAACTAATAGAGATAGTTATTAGCGTTTTTTTTTTCCACAAGTAGAGAAACTCAAAATGGATTTAATGTTGGGAACATTTCATAGCAGACAAAGTATTACACATTTAAGATTTGATTGCCGCTGAGCGTGGCTGCGCCAGCGTTTGTTGATTATTGTGGCAGGGATAAATCTGGAGACACAGTGATGACAGAGTGCAGTCTGCACATAAGTCACGCAGCATTGTGCGTGGTACCTGTCTTAGAAGCGCAGATAAGTGCCACAGGAGCTCATGTCATCACAGACAGTTAAACGATGACTGAAACTACTGGAGCTGAGTTATCTCCTACTCGAGCAACTGTACCTGTCAACGAAGCTGATTGAGGCGTGACACAAGTAAACCGAGAATAGTTCCCATCTCGACCGCCAACAATTAATTCATGAATGGGTTATAGGGGTCCTCATCTTAACAAATACGTAAAATTATGCAATTTCCCCAATTGTGTCAAAAGTTGAAGGACTAAAGGGCACGGAAAGATTTCAAATTGTGAGTCTTGGAAAGCTCTATTAAACTAAAAAGAGAACATTTGATAATCAATTCCAGCCTAAATGCAGTTCCGTAAAAGTAGCCCAAAATCGCTGGTTTCTTTACTCGTTTTCTATTATTGATTAAAATCCTAGTCAAATTAACTTATTTACATAATTCTTTCTTTAATGTGTTCCTTGGTTCAATACCCTCACACTGGAAGTAGTTATGAGGGCATAAGTGAAACTTTGCATTGACTCACTCTAGGGCTCATAGTTGTAGGAATGGTAAACTGCTAATCTAATCGACCGGATATGGTTGAGTTTCATTGACTCAAACTAGCGATCGTAGAGGTAAAAAAGGTAAACTGCTAATCTAATCTAAACATACGGAGTTCTCCTGAGTAAGCACGCAATTTGCCTGACAGTGGTGGCCAAATGGCAGCAAATCTTACAGGGGAATTTTCTCTCTTGTCTACGAGTCGGCGGAACTCGTGATCGACGATGCCCTTTCAAAAGGTTGTCAATACACCCACACATGGGTGACTGTTCCAATAGATGCAGGTACACAGCGCACCTGCACGGAATACCAACCTCAGCGCTGCAATGTCGTAATATCACAACGGGTATTACCTAAAAAACGCCCCTCGTATGATAATAAAGAAATAGAATTGACAATAAATAAGCTCAAAATAATTAAATTATAATAATTTGAGATTGCAAAAATATTAGATAAAAATGAAAATAATGGAAATGAACATGAATATTAAGATGTTGAAGTTAAAAAAATATAATTATAGGACGGCTATATAATTAAAATGTAATTAAAATAAATACAACGAAAATATCTTCATAAATATTCTGCCCTATAAAGGGTTAAATGATGTTTTCAACATTGTCTTGCTTTCCCAAACTGTGGATTTTTACACATAAAACGAAATTGCCAAACGAGTGACTAACATGGTTTTAAAGCTAAGCGATCTTATACAGTAGGTTAATTACTTGAAAGAACATTAAAATATAATTGACTTGATGGCTAGTTGTAAATGTAAAACAAAAATATTGGAATGCAGCCGAAATAAATCAGAACCCTCTATGGACATAAAATTGGCAAATGAAAAACTAAAGGAAGTAGGAGACTTCTGTTACTTAGGAAGCAAACTAACCAGTGATGGACGAAGCAAAGAGGATCTAAAAAGTAGGTTAGCTCAGGCAAGGAAAGCATTTCTACAGAATAGGAATCTGTTGACATCGAATATAGATATAGGTATTAGGAAGTAATTTTTGAAAGCCTTTGTGTGGAGCGTGGTGCTCTATGGAAGTGAAACTTGGACTATTTGTGCAGCAGAAAAGAGGAGAATTGAAGCGTTTGAAATGTGGTATTGCAGGAAAAAGATGAAGATCAGATGGGTAGATAGGGTTACACACGAAGAGGTATTAAGACTAGTGGGAGAGGAGAGATGTTTCTGGCGACTGCTAATGAAGACAAGAGATAGGTTGGTAGGACACATACTAAGACATCCAGGAATAGCAAGCTTAGTTATATAAAGAAAGGGAGGGTCTAGGACAAGAACTGTAGGCGTAGACCAAGGTTAGAATATGTTAAACAGATTGCCTCGGATGTAGGGTGTGGTAGCTATGTAGATATGAAACGATTAGTTCAGGACAGGGAGGCATGGAGATCTGCATCATAACAGTCGAAGGCTGAAGGCTCAAACAACAACAGCTGGTTGTGTAGAATTAGCTGTATTGGGGAAGTTCCACTTCACTTCATTCGTCATTGTGACATGGCTTGGTAGACTGCGGGGTTGTAGTATATAAACAGTGCTATCAGATTAGTATCACGCAGACTCTCTTCACAGGTGGGGGAAAAATTCCGTCTCGGAAATGTACCTGCGGTGCTGAAAAACAAACTATTCAGCATATCACACAAGTTTGTCCACTAACAGCCTTCTCTGGGGCTTCTGTTGAGTTCCTGATGGCTACACAAAATGCATCGACTACATACATGATGTAAATCTGACATTGTTACCCTTATCTGAGTTCAGCCTTATATATTTGTTTTTCAATGCTGTTTTAATTATCTTTATACAACCTCTGTCTGAAAAGTTCGGTGAATGGGCTATATTACTTACGGATTGTTGGCTTACCTGAAACAGCCGTTACTACCCTTCGAAGTAATCCCCGTGGATGGTTATGCACTTCCGAGAACGACTGAACAAGTCCAGGAAACTTCTGGTATAGTCTTCTTTAGGAATAGCCTTCTGTTTGGATCGTCAAAACTCTATTGAAAGCGAGAGAGAAGCGTGAATTTATGCAACCCGCCTTGCACACCTGATAGACGGGCGGCAGTGAGAAGGGTGGATATATGCAACCTAATGTACACACCTGTTCGACGGGTGGCAGTGAGAAGGGTGAATGTTCCGTGGAATGGAATGGTCCTGAAAACCATCGTCATGGGTGACGAGACCTGGTGCCTGAGGCACGACCTCGAAGGCAAGCGTCAAAGTATGGAGTATCGGGGTCCAGGGTCGCCGAAAAGCCCTGTAGGGCCAGAGGATTTCGGACATCCAACGTAATGTGACGAACCAACTGAAGGCTATCCCTCAGGGAGACTATGCCAGGACTTGTACAGCCGTTCTAAGCAGTGCATAACCATCCACGGGGATTACTTCGAAGGATAGTAACGGCTGTTGCAGGTAAGCCAACAATCTGTTCGTATTATCGACCCATTCACCGAACTTTTCAGACATGGGGTGTATTATAATAAATGTTGTGATGTTTTTGTACCATACGCTAAATAGTATCGCATGGAGTTGAGAGGACGCACGTCCTATGAACTGCCAGCCCATCCTTAACAGACGACGAACCATGAGAAAAGTCCATTTATCCGCTGTACGTGACATGTGTTCACAGAAGGAGCTTCCACGTGCCCTATAGTATGGTGCGATCTAACTTCATTGCACACGTACTAAAACCCCGCAGCCTGGTCATAAGATACTATGGCGTGTTGCGTAGAGAAAATGTCCATCCCTATGACTTAATCTTCTCATTTTTGTCTCAATAAGATACAATTTAAAAATCAAATATTCACAAACATCCCAGTACCGTATACTTTATTTTGTTTGGACAAAGACAATTCTAACTGAAACTTCATCCGCCATGAGCTCGTTGATTCTTGATAATTTCTGGCTTAAGTCGACTAGCTTCTTCTTTAGTGAGAAAAGTCACGTTAACAATAGTTCAAATGACACTGTCTTATATTAGTCGAACGTAAGAATGAAGAATGGTTCATGTTCCGAGGTAACAGAGGGCTTTGACTAGACACTTGAAGTGGCTTATGGGAGCTCCAAAGTTTCTCTAATTTCAAATTGATTTTCTTCATTCTTTTATATATTGATTGGGTTGTAAAAAGTTGGCATAGTACCATATTTGGCTTTATTTGGGCAATTTATTTCATATTTATGGATATTTATAAAAAAATCTGTTATCAAAATACAGGTAATTCAAAATGCTCGATTTCTCATGTATCAAGACGTAAAAATGTAATCCAATTATTATTAATTAATTTGTTTTGATTTCATATTTAATATTAAATAATGTTTAAGAAATACAAAATTGTGGTCATATGCAACACTGCGAAAGTATATGAATGGAACACTCCTTCTTTTAACATAATTTGAAAAAGGAACCCGTATATTAAGAAAAGCACTTGGAGAATGTACAATTAAATATTTTCCCCACCTAGAATGAATTCAGCGGACCCGCAAAGGGAATCTTGGAGGAAGGAATTGAAATTAGTATTACTAAAATCATATTTGGCTGAACCACCCTAGGGTTACAGAAATTTAAATTAGTATCACTAGAATCATATTTTTTCTTAACGACACTAGGTAAACTTTATCCCAGTGGGCATTGCAGTATATGGGATTTGTATTGGATTATACGGTTGAATTCCTTGTAGGGGGTCATCTCCAGGTTCTTAGGTGTAAAGGATCGCGGATTTCAGACAGCACGTTACGAATCATCGAAAATCTTCTTTCCTCATCAACGGATGTTAAAGGTGCATACTTAAAAAGGAAGTGATATTTCGAGGTGAAAAAGTTGTTAAGACCTTTAGAAAATCTATAAAGGTCTAATAAGCCAAAATATGCCAAAGAAAGGCAAAAAGGGGCAAATAAAACCATCTATTTTCCGTCCTGCAATGACTCAAAATGAACATAGTATATTATGTTTGGCCTCGTTTTCGGACACTCGACTAAAATGGATTTTTCCTGAATTTCCGAGCCCTAACATTATAAAAATCACTTTGAAGGTGAATTTTAGAGTGTTATAGGTCATCAACATCTGATTAACTGAACCGGTGGAGGCAATGTTGCTAATATAACATTACCTATTCTATATAATATTATTATAGACATTTTAATATAATATAATAATACATGCTTCAGGATTCGTGAGGCAAGACGAGATAAATACAGGGACTCCCTCATGGCTTGCACAGCGCGCTCATTATCCACTGTAGCTCCGAGGAGAATCATCTTTATAATGAGTTTTTCTGCCACAATGAACAGATGGACTTAATGTGAAAGGACATATAGAGGCACTGATCCACTATCAGGCTAATCCTCCTCATACTCGTGGTCTTTACCCACCAGATTCTATTGATATTGTAAGGGTTACTTTTTATAATACTTACCAGACTCTGTATAGTTCATGAAACATTCTGAGCACATTTAATCCTCATTACAGTAATGTTCTTTTGAGTATTATTATACAGAATTAGACTAGATTATGTTAAGAGAGAGAATTATTAATTTATTTATTGATTTATTTATCTATTTGTTTCTTGTTCTTGTTCCGTATAGGCCAACTACGGACCACGATATTCAACTATTTTGCTTGGAGTGGAATTTGATATTTGCCCAGTAGTCACGCATTCTCTGGCTGTGTTGTTCCTTTCTCTCCTTTGTCCAGAGGGAACCTGTCTTCTTCCATGTTTTTTTTTCTGGAACTTCATTTGATTTTATTTACTCCTGAGAGACGTTCGATCTTTTATGTCTTTTTCCTTAACTCCCGGTTCCAGCAGATCTTTGTGCACTTCTGTCAGCCATGGTGACTTGGTCTACCTTCTTTGCCAGTATGTGAGAAGCTGGTTGGTCAGCCTGGTTGGATGGATCCTGGAGACGTATTTATAAAATGACCTCACTGTTCCACCCCTTAAAGCAACAATAACTAACTAACTAACTCACTAACTGACGTACTATACTGTGGTGATATGCTCCTCTTTACAAAGGTCAAGAATTCATCTATGAAGAGGAAGAAGCTTGCATTTTAACGTGACCGTTAATCTCTAGATCATCAGCCACGGAACCTCCTTTTTACGTTGAATCCGAACCACAGGACATGGCATTTCTCATCGAATATCTCACATGCATTGACCGGGAATTGAACTCGGACCACCTTGGTGAGAGGCATACAGCTAGACTGCTGAGCCACCACGCCCCTGAGAATTAATCTAACACAGGCATATTTAATAAGTTGAATTTTTGTATTCAGCGACTCTGAAGTTGTTGTTTCATTTGAGGGGGTTGGACATCGTGGTCATTTACTCCGTGTACTTGCTTGATAACCTGTGTTATTGAGTGGCTTCATTAGTGTGTGTATTTGTAACTCCAGGTGCTTGCCACGGCGGTTGAGTGGTTATCGTGTCAGACTACCAACCCCAAGCTTGCAGGTTCGCTCCTGGCCATGGTAAGTGATTTTTGAAACGCGACAAAAATCATGACACGCATTTCATACGTTGTTGGCATGTTAAAGAACCCATTTGAATTCAGTAGGCCGTATTCATAATGGCCAAATTAATCTTAGAATTTTCCGCCAGCATAAAACAGTTCATGCTTTCTCTACTATTATAGAAACCGCTATAGTTCAAGGAGCTTAGATATAAGTTTTAACCTCCTTGACTTTCATAGCGCTCCAAAGAACAACAAAATTTGACATGCAAGCTGCCCTCTGGACGCAAATAACAAAGCTTGCACCTGGTATCCGAGGCCATACGATATTATTATTATTATTAACTCCAGGTGAGGCGGTTGTGACCTGAAGTTAGGAATCATCCCGGCATTCACCTGGAGTAGAAGTATAAAACCACGGAAAACCATTTCCAGGATGGCTGAGGTGGTAATCGAACCCACCTGATCTTTTTTTATTTTATTTTTATTTTGCCTCACGAAGCTGAGTGTAGCCTGTTCCAGCTCTCAGACCAAAATTACATTTCTTGGCAGAGCCGGGATTCGAAATGGACCTCCGAGACGACAGCCAAGAATTCCAGCCACTACACCACGAGGTCGTCAGCATCTCTAAAGTATCATTATATACTACTGAGCAGTAAAGGATATACCAACGACTGTGCGAATAATTCTTGAGGGAGTTCGTAATATGTAATATGCCTCCTCCTTCTGATTGTTTGTTAGCCATCCCATTGACACCACAGGAAGCGCAGCTGTATTTTATGGACACGAAGTGGGGCACCAACAATGAATATATAAAATATGATATTACAAACGTAGCCAAGTCGGCCACTGCACTGCGACTGGACTTGGCGGCTGTAATTAAACTTGGATTTACAATCACCTTAGCGTAAAAAAATTTAATGTGTCAATAACAAGTTCATTACATTTTAATTAATTACAGTTCGTACCAAAGTTTTAAATACTTCGCTGAAAAATACTGCATCCACACAAAAAACAACAGCGTAATTATTTTTCTAAAAGTAACAAGTGTGCTTGTTAGAGCTTATACTTCAAGTTGTTTTCCACAATCATGGATGAGCAGTGAAGTTAACTCAGCGGAATTATTCCTAGTTTTAGCACAGTTTTTATATTTTGTATTGTTTTTTGCAGGCCAGTTCCACCACTGACACGGTGGTTGTGCCTGCAGCCCAGTCAATTGGTGAATCAAATTCAACCTCACTCCCTCCAGCGGAAGCCTGTGCAGAACCGCACCAGGTGCACCTTGTTTATATTCGATAGGCAGTATTTATTTCTACTGCAAGTGGCTTACATCCCCGTGGAAACATAACAGACACATCAACACAACAAATTGTAAATTCTTAAGTAACCTTAAAATACCATATGGAAAACCTTTGCACTCCACGCCCAAGAGTCAACCACACGAAACCATCCCCCACCCTTACCTACCAGCAACTAAACACTGGTGAATTTAAAATATAGAAAGATGGTGAATTGGCTTTCACGGCCAGAGAATTAAAACTCAGCAATTATTATGAAGCGCACCTGCGCCTCTTAACAGCGGGAGCTAAAAGCTCAAGCAGCATTAACCTCCCTATGAAGGCTTCCAAAAAGATGCTAATTTATATTGGCGCAGGAGCGCTTCCTAAAAAGGGAGGTAGCGCGCAGTTCGCTACTCCTGTGGAAGTCCAGGCATGGAAACCAAGAGCCCGCTGATGAGCCAGCTCTGTGTCCTAGGCGAAGCCCCACTTAAGACACAGCACAAACCTAGAAAAATTGATGATTTTTCAATTTACTGGCCCTGAAAACCAATATTACATATTTTTGGAAGCCTTCATACGGAGGTTAAGGCTGCTTGAGATTTTAGCTCTCGCAGTTAAGAGGTGCAGGTACGCTTCATAAAAAGGGAGGTAGTGCGCAGTTTTCCACTCCTGTGGGGGTCCGGGCGTGGGCATTAATAGCCCGCTGATGAGCCAGCTTGGTGTCCTAGCCGAAACTCCACACAAGACTTAGAAAAAATGCTGAGTTTTAAAATCTAAAATTTAACTCATACCAATAATCTCTTAATTAAAACACGTATCACCGTGACGAACTAAAGAACTAAATCACTTCCAACGGTTTTGATTCTACGTAAAAAGGAGATTCCATGTCTTGAGATCGCAAGGTTAAAAGTCATGTAAATTCAGAAGCTTTAACACAAAATACAATGTAACAGCAACGTAGAATCATATCCATTGGAAGTGGTTTGATCACACATGCATTAACCACGAATGTTGAGATGACCGTCGCGTCATCAAACCTCGCAATCTTAATTGACACCCTTTTATATGCTCCAACTTACAAATATTTGTTAGTGAAATACTTTATCACTAAACCAGCTCATGAAGATTTTATGAATAAGGAACGATTATGGAAATGAGAATAGAAAGGATATGCATTTCGTTTTATGAATACTGTAAAGCTCGGGAAGTTCAACTAAAATGAGGGCGCTGCCGGCGCAAGCGAGTGAAGGATCAAGGAAGGAAAGTACGTGATGAGAGAGTGGTAAATCATCCTCACGTGCGTGCTACCCAGCACCAGTTGGTTTCTGTCCAAGTCACGCCATTCCGCGGTAGCAAATAACAGTAGATCCAGCAACATGATGGCAAAAAGGGCAAGGGGTAGCTGAGTAGTTCGCATATTTTGTGGGGCTTCAGATGAACTCGTCACGCAGTAATTGTTAAACTAGTTTTGAGAATTAGATATTTATTTTATTTAGTGTATGATGCTTACGAGACAGTACTGTAATTAATAAATATAAATTTTCAAATAAACAATTTACAGCATTAGGACCCTTCATAATTAGATATAATTAGATATAAGCAATTTGGATGACGATGACCTCAATGAACGGTTGAAACATGCGCCAACGATTGAATAGATATTCAAAAATTTGAATAAGTTTGATGTTCATAATTTTGTATTGATAGGAAAAATTTCAGCACAACAGATGCAATCCACGCCACACGGCTTTTAGTCGAAAAGTATCGTGTGAAAAGAATAAGCCGCTGCACCTTGCTTTCTTAGATCTCGGAAAGGCTATTGATCGTGGGCCGCATGACTTGATCTGGTTGACTCTCTGGCAACATGGCATCCCAGAGTACCTTGTCAACTGGGTACAGTTGCTCTACGTGGAACCAAGAAGTTACGTCCAAGCCGCCGCAGGAGCGTCGGAAAACTTCCATGTAACAGTTGGTGTTCATCAAGGTTCGGCCCTGTCACCATTGCTGTTCATTATGGTCATGGACACGGTTACTGCAGATCTACAACAACCGTTACCTTGGATCATTCTTTACGCTGATGACGTTATGTTGGCCGCTCAAAACAAGCTGGATCTCCAACATCATGTCCAGGAATGGAGAGGTCGGTTAAGTCAATATGGCCTGTGGCTTAACAAAGCTAAAACAGAAAATATGACAACGGATGCAGGAGAAATCGGAACAATCCAAGTCGACGGCGATGATCTGCCTTGAACGACAAAATTTAAGTAACTTGGCTCTACGATACCTGCTGAAGGTCGTTTCACCGTTGAGGTAAATATAAGAATTAATGCTGTGTGGATTAAGTGGCGAACAACAGATGAAAGACCACCTAAAATCGAAGATTTACTGCACTGTCATTCGTTCCTTGACGCTTTATAGTACTGAATGTTGGCCGACCACCAAGGAAGCAGAACGTCGGCTAAGTGTCATGGGGACCAAGATGCTTAGATGGACAGCTGGCATTACTAGGTTGGATCACATTCCCAATGAAAGAATAAGGGAACTATTTGGTGTCGCGGCAATCAATAACAAAATGCGTGAGGGTCGTCTGCGATGGTTTGGGCCTGTGCTACGGTCAGGAGCGGACACCATTGCAAAACAGGGCTACACACTACTAGACGTTGCCAGGAAAAGACCAAAGGGGCGACCGAGACAACGTTGGGCCGACACACTGCACAGGGATCTGAAAAGCGTCAACCTACATCCGGACATGGCCCATGACGGAGTAAAGTGGAGACAGCGGATTCACATAGCGGATCCTGCCACGAGGCGGGACAAGTGCTACAGGAAAAGAAGAAGAAGAGGCGTTATATTTTAAAGGTTATCTGTTAATAAAATCAATACGGCAAATATCAAACATTTCCTAACATGGTAAATCTTATTGTACTCGGCATGCATTGCGGAAACAATCAAAGAAAGAAAGAAAGAAAGAAAGTGTTTGTGTTGTAATGTTGTTTATTGAAGTGCGATGGATACACAATATATTTTTGTTTTTCTGTCTGGCGCGTACATGAACAAATAGAAAGGCTCCCCACGCGTGAGCAGATCACAAACAGCTGTCCATGTAAGAAGCTTGGATTTTCCAAATTTTATCCACACACTTGTATGGATTGGCCCCATGCTTTGTTGATGATCATCGCTAATGTGAGTCGCATCGGATACTGTAAACGTTAGGAAACACACAAACTGCCGCTAAACTGTATATAATACACTCATTATTTGTAACGACTAATTAGCCATCTATTGTGAAATGTATTTTATAATTCAGAAACCTTTCCGAGCATGGGCACAAAACTCATCCAATCTCATTTGTTTAAACAATTCACCTGTCAACACACTTTTATTGAAACGACTTTCACACCACCTATTGTAAAATAGATTTCCTAATTCTGAAACTATGGCGAGAATGCGCACAATAGATCACCAAAGTTTCGTCGTAATCGGATGAATGGTATATGAATGCATATGGGACTTGGTTGAAACGATCTGCGATCCATCACTCCTTTGTTGAGATTACTCGTTCGCCACCTATTGTAAAATGGATCTAATAATTCTGAAGCAATCACGGGAGTGTGCACAACAACTCACCAAAGTTTCATCGGAATCGGATGAATGATGCATGAACGCATACGGGACAAACTACCACGTAACATTCATTTTTAAATATAGAGAAGATACGTCAAGTAAGAATTATCAAGATGTTATCGTAGTATGATAGCAGATTGATAACCAACATATTAATCAGGGGATCAATAATAAAGGGCGCCAGGGAATGTTCTCCACAGCGGCTACATGCTTGTACGAGAGTAGCATCAGCAGTTATGTTGGCAGCACGGTAAACTTTGTTCTCACCACAGCCATTCATAACAGATGCTAGAAATGTTGTCTTTGTGCTCGAAGGCAGACTTCAACACATATTGTCCAAGACTTTCACTAAAGTTTCTTGCGTAATGGACTGCATATGGAAATGAAAATCCACAGCCTGTACCAGTCATTCGACCGGGTCAAGGATGGAATGAATTAAGCCCCCATCTAGCGGCGAGGATATGAACTGTGCCGGCTACCGAAGCCTGTCGCACTCCTCTGAGGCAATGATTTAATGAATGACAGATGAAATGAAATGATAGTGGAGAGAGTTGCTGGAATGAAATTTTGACAGGGAAAACCGGAGTACCCGGCGAAAAACCTGCCTGCCTCCGTTTTTTTCAGCACAGATATCACCTGGAGTGACCCGGATTTGAACCACGGGCCCAGCGGTGAGAGGCCGGTGGGCTGCCGCCTAAGCCACGGAGGCTCCAATGGACTGCACATAATTAATGATATTCACTTTAAATTCATCAATCGTTTTTTGATTAGTTTGAGAGCCGGTCATACGAAATTTACATATCAAATCCCGAACGGTATCCCGATTTGGACACTTTGAAGTAGGAAACCGCGCCTGAAATATTAGGTTTATATTTTCTGTAAACCGATCGCCTTCGCGAAAAACGTATTCCACCAAAAAAAGCTCTCTCTTCAGTAGTAAACATTATCGCCTGTATACTGTTGCACTCTTCCAATAATCTATCTGAACGCTCGCTTTTTGCAATACACACTGACGATTTCGGCAGCCTACAGCCCACACGTGTGGCCTTGACTGTACCGCTACCTTGTCCAAGACACCATGCTGCCAACTTAACTGCTGACGCTACCTCTCGCAGCAGCGTGTAGCCGCTACGGAGAATATGTCCTGGCGCCCTATACCATCACAGATGTGTTCCTTCAGATCTTACCAACATGTATGCACAGTTTCAGCATGATAGGAAGACTTTCTTTGTAATCGTGTCAGAAACAACGAAGGATAACAGAAAAAGGAGAAACAAGACAACTAAAATTACCACAAAAAAGGATAAAATCAAGAACTGGTAGTATAAAAATTGTCATTTCTGATAAACATTCAGTTGTGCCACACACAAATATGAATTTAATTAAATTAGATTTGGCTTGACCAGTATGCGGCAAGTTCACATGCTTCTGTGGTAGAATCAATTACATTCTGGGGAGAGCATGTAGTTGGACACAACCTGCAGACAAGTAGATGACTCATTGTCTGTTCTTCACCGCAATTGCAGAGTGTGGAGTCACAGGCAAATCCCCACTTTTGCATGTTGCTCTTTGTTCTTCCGACTTCTCAGCGGACCCTGTTCAGTGTCTTCCATGTAGACCAACTTTCTTGGTGACCTGGAGGGAGGCTCTCAGAGGGTACCATCCATCCTGCGAGGTGACTGGATCTGGAACGCCATGAGTCCACTCTGAAGTTCATCGGTGATTCACTAAGACTTTCTGTTGAATCGAGAAAGTTTTTCCTTGACTTGAGCCTTTGTGTTGCTGTTTGATACCCATATAAAATATGGGTTGTCAGATTCAGTGCTGTAGATTTCTCTAGTCTGGATGCACACTCACGACGAATATCTGGAGGAATAGGATGATTGAAGTTATGGATGTTTCCTTATACCACATAATAATTGCCCCATTATAGAGTCATTTAACCGCTGTGGCTCTTGACATGATGGAAATAGAACTATAGCTGCACATTTAGTATGGGTACGATGTTGTCCCAACGCAACGACATTCTGCATCACACAGCTGAGGATGGCTCAGCTATTTAATAGGAAAGTAGTGAGAGCTAGGCTGCAATCCGGCGCGCGAGTTCCACATAACTCTGGCCATGGATATTCTAATAATCATGGAATGGAATGGTATTGCAGGCGGGATTATTGAAATAGTCCAGGCCTTTTCTAAATCTCAGCAACATTCCACATATTTGAGAACCCCAATGAAATATCAATAAGGGTAAATACCGTTCATAGCAATCACACAGGTATTGTTGGGAATAAAGTTATACTATTAATTTACGAATAGGAGAATGTGAGGGTTGTAAAAAGTAAACACGTACTAGCCAACTCACCCGGGTGGTAAATCCCCATCACTTCCGATAGATGAGAGCAGATAAGAGGATAGTTGGTTGGTTCCTCAGTTTAGGGGCTGCGACAACGTGGTCATGTAGTCCCGTGTACTCTGGGTGTGTTGAATTTGTCTGATAACCGGTGTTAATTGTGATGGCTGTATTAATGTGAGTTATCTGTTTTTAATTCAAGTAAGGACTGCAGACATTCGATTTTCAATTAGTTCTAACTTTTGCTACCAAACGCCACCGTCAACGACCAACTAGTTCTGAACTTTGTTACTAGATGCCACCGCAGTCAACTCCCGGCGACGAACGTTGGGACCTAAGAGCGTTAGTCAAAGATATTTAGCTTTACGCAAGTGTAATTAGTGGAAGGTTCTTTATCATGTCATAAATCTATTACATGGGCCCGTCGGCTTTACTTCCCCTCCGAAGGAAGGCATACTGAGGGATATGTAACGCTCTTAACAAATCCGACGACTTCGACCGGGTTTGAACCCGCAACCTTGGGCATAGAAGATTCCGAGGATAGTAAGGTCAAAATACTTGTGGCCTTCTGGTTACATCTTTCAACAGAAATGCTTTTTAGTCGGTGAACACAAGCGTGCCCAGTTAGACTGAGCGGGAAAGAAATTATGTTGTTGTTGTTATGTGAATCATCAGTCTTTCGACTGGTTTGATGCAGCCGTCCATGCCTACCTGTACTGAGCTAATCGTTTCTTCATCCGAGGCAATAAGTTTAACATAAGTTACTCTAAACTTGGTCTACCTACACAGTTCTTGTTCTCAACTCTTAACTAAGTTTGCTATTCGTGGATGTCTCAGTATGTGTGCTACCAACCTATCTATTCTCTTCATTAGCAGTCGCCAGAAACATCTCTCCTCGCCCACTCGTCTTAATACCCCCGCATTTGTTACTCTATCTACCCATCTGAGCTTCATCAATCTCCTGTGATACCACACTTCAAACAATTCTATTCTGCTGCGCCAACATTCCAAGTTTCACTTCCATAGAGTGCCACGCTCCAGACAAAGGCTTTCAAAATTCACTTTCTAATACCTAAATCTATATGTCAACACAATTATTTTCTGTAGAAACGCTTTCCTTGCCTGACCCAATCCACCTTTTATATCCTCTTTGCTTCGTCCATCACTGGATATTTCGCTTTCTAAGTAGCAGAAGTCTCCTACTTACTTTAGCTTTTCATCATCCAATTTGACGTCCATAGGGGTTTCTGATTTATGTCGGTTGCATTCCATTATTTATGTTTAACAAGAATTATTATAAACTTATTTGATGGGCTTGGGACATCTTGGTCATCAGCACGGTGTACTTGGGTGTGTGTTGAATTTATATCATAACTAGCTTGCCACGGTGGGTGAGTGGTCAACGTGTCAGTCTACTAACCGCAAGCTTGCAGGTTCGCTCCTGTCCGTGATAAGTGATTTTTGAAAGGCGGCAAAAATTACGACACCATGCCATACGATGTTGGCATGTCAAAGAACCCATTTGAATTCAGTAGGCCTTATTCATAATGTCAAAATTAATCTCGGGAGTTTCCGCCAACACAAAGTTCCTCATTTCTCTACTAGAAAGCGCTATAGTGTTCAAGGAGTTTAGATATCTAACCGCCTTGACTTTCATAGTGCTTCAAGGAACAACGAAATTCGACATGCAAGCTACCCTTTGGATGTCAGATAACAAAGCTTGCAACCGGCACCCGACGCCATACGATATTAATATTTATATTATTATTATTATTATTGTTATTATTATTATCATATGATAACTGTGTTATGGTGTGCATTTGTAATTCAAGTGAGGATTGGTAAAGAGGCAGCCGTGGCTTTAAGTTAGAATCCATCCCGGCATTTGCCTGGAGTAGAAGTAGGAAACCACAGAAATCCACTTTCAAAATGTCTAATATGGAAATCGAACCCTCCTCTTCTAAGTTTTGCTTCAAGAGGATGGTTGTACGCTGTTCTAGCCCTCAAACAAGAATTAAAATATCTTAGCAGAGCAGGGAATCCAACCTAGACCTCCGGGCTGGCTGCCAAGGACGCTTGTCACGACTCCACGAGGCGAACAATGTTTTATTTTTAGGGATGCCTTCTAATAGAAACTAATTTCAATGCCATTTGCTTCAGTAGTTTTGATGGCAACGCATAACAAGTAGAAACGGATTATACCGAGTGAAGAAGAATGGTTTTCAGCCCAAAAAAACGGGTTTGCACTTTCGAAGAGGTGGTCCGGATTGGAGTTTACTTGCAGTAGGGTGGCCATTTCATTTCCGCTTCTCCTTCCCTTAAGCCGCCAAAAGAACGTGGTACCCAGATCCGGTCACTCGTCACCGTACTGGCCATGCTCGAGGTTGATTAACTTCTGAGATCTCTCGGGATCCAGTATTTCAAAATGGCAAAGCCATTGACCTTAACTTGAGGTTAGATTTGTTAATTTTACACCTCATCCATAATAAATACAAAGGTGTAACCTTAAAATCATAGAACATAAATTCAAGGACAAATTAAGAGACCAAATAATTGAGGGGAGTCAAGTGTTAGACCTATTTGATCAGGCCACACCCTCTTTCCTCCCCATGTAGTGACGGTAGCACACGGAAGTAGGGGGGTAAGGCGGTTTCTAACGCACAGCCTACTTTCCTGGGAACATTGCTGATATCTCTCGAACGCATGGTCCGATTTTGACAAATGAGGTGTCGTTGGACTCGGGCTGACGTCCTCTTTGCTATGGACCACTCGTTATATTTTTGAATTTTTTTTGAAAATTTTCGTTTTTGAAAATAGGTAATAGTTTGAAAACTAAACATGATAGAACGTTGTGCCATGGCTCAAACGAATGGTCTTTATGCCCTTTATTTTCTATAATGAAACTTTTTTACTTTTATGTTTTTTTTGAAAACACTCGAATTTTGAAAATCCTATATTTTGGAAACTAGGAACTCTACAAAAACGTTTATTTGACATAAATGAAAGGTTCCTATGCCCTCTACCCCCAAAATAAATTTCAAGTCGCTAGAGCAAACATTTGTGTTTTGTAAGTAGTGGGATTGGGACAGAGCTGCTTACTAACTTATTGAGCCCTCCTCGTATTTGCCCCGACGCTGATATCTCGCTAACCAATGGTCGGATTTGAACATACAGGGTGTCCTAGCACTCGTAGTGATGCCCCCTATTTTCCTATAGGCTCTTAATTTAATGAAAAGACCAAAACTAAAAGGTCATGTGCTTTTAATATCTCGCGAACCAATCATGCTAGAGGCATGTTCGACAGGTCCAAGGACTCGGGGTGACGTCCTCTCTGCTATGGACCACTCATTGTAATTTTTAAAAATTTGGGAAACTCGATTTTGGGGTAAACACGTGTTTTTTGTGATTTTTGCCGATATCTCACGAACCAATAACGCTAGAGACGTGTACGAGGTGTCCTAGGACTCGGGCTAACGCCCCCTTTCAAATGTGGTAGATATTTTTTCCAAAAAGATAATTCACAAAGGGCCTAACGCCATACATGTTGAAATAACGTTTTCTTTTTCTTTGCCTGTTTATAATGTCCATGAAGCGTGGCGGTTGAGAGAGACGATACGGCTGGATGTGTGTGTGTTTCAACGAACCTGTCGCTAACCACAAGGACCATGCTTAATAGAACAATCGCTATTTCGACGGGTCGGTTTATGACAGTGCGAGGGTGCGTTTTTCTGATATTTTACCTTTGACGTGTAAACGGTGATGAGAACTTGATTCTATGTTGGTCGAAGCGAGTACAGAAAACAAACTTACAGGAGGTGAAGGTCATTTGAGCTTATTGGAAGGCTCCGGTCTGACTTGACAACAGGTGCAATGGAAAAAATGACCAAGACGCTTGAAGGTGAAATAATCTGACCATCGTGGTGGCAGGGGAGTGTGAAAGGCATGCACACACATTTGTGAAACCACATGTATGCTAAACCAGTGACATCCTGTTTTGCTTCGTACGTGACAAAATGCAAGTTCATGTGAAATTTGATCGTACACAGGTGTTCGCTTGGGTGTTATCTGTCCACGTGCGCGATAACTGTTAACAAGTCACATTCTGTTTTGCTTTGTACGTGACAAAATGCAAGTTAACGTGAAATTTGATCTGCCACAGGTGTTCACCTTGGACGTTATCTGTCCACGTGCATGATAACAGAATGTTCAAAGCGTGGGAAAAATGATCATACATGCAACGTAGCATATATAAAGACATGTCGTTATCATTTCCACTCTCACTTGGGTGGACTACCTTTGAACATACTGCGTTGCGTGAAACACTTGGTCTTGTTTAACAGTTTTGGTGTTGGTGGAAAATACTTAACCTTGTTGTGAGGTAGGTATATATTTATTCATTTATATATTTATTGATTTATATATATATTTACATGCAATTATTTATTGCTTAGGTAATTAATGATTTTTTAATTTATTTGTTTGCAGATAACCGGTATACCTTACATGTCTGAGAGAGAAGAAACCATTGCACTTTTGAGCCCACTAGAAGGAAACAGCAAGAAGACACTGCAAGTAAAGATGAAATGATTTTTTTAAACTAACTTGTTTCATTTTTTTGTTTTATATTTTATTTTATGAAATAAATGTATTAACCTGAATTTAGGTATTTATAACGGTTTATTTTATTTATTTTTAGAAACTTGGAAAGAAAAGCCTTACCGCCGTAGCAGTCGCTGAAAACCCGAGACGCAGTAAAGTGCAATTATTGTTTCCAGGCAGTGAACTATTTAAAACTCAGGTAAGCCTAACATAAAATGCTATTCCATTTTACCACTACTGAAAACTCGTAGACAAAAATTTCATTACCTGTTCATGACTGGGACGATGATTGCTTTCTTGATTAATGGCTATGTATTGGCAACCGGTACAAGACCATATTGGATTTTGTAAAAAACAAAGATTTTAATTTAACTGACATGTCGTTCCCTATAATAATAATAATAATAATAATAATAATAATAATAATAATAATAATAATAATATTGTATGGCCTCGGATGCCGGGTGCAAGCTTTGTTATTTAACACACAGAGGGTAGCTTGCATGTCGAATTTAGTTGTTCCTTGACTATGAAAGTCATGGAGGTTACATGTTAGATATCGTATATCTTTAAACTCTATAGCGCTTTCTAGTAGAAAAATGAGGAACTTTGTACCCTATGAACTCAATGAATATTCACAGGTTTGAACATGATAATCTGAACAAAGTGACATGACATTCATTTTTGTTTATATATTGGTTAAGGGGGGGGGGGGGGTGTAAATGACTGTAGCTTTATAAAAAGAAAATAAGAGCCAACATACAGTTTATTTTTAATGATGTTTTGATATATTAATGCCAATTAACGTTAACGTTTTATTTACAAGTGTTGATTGATTGAGTGATGGGTTATTTTGTTTGCTTTTAGGTGTCGTCATGCGCCATTAACGTAATGAACAGACAGTGAACAAGCATACATTGTGCTTTAAAGTACTCTGTGCAACGTTAATAACTTAGAAAAAAAAGTTGTATTATAACACATGGCGTTAGTACCAAATACAACAAGTGAGCAAGTTGGTTTACCACGTGGGTTCAATTTAAAATCAGAACATGACCGTTGGTTAACATTTGAATCCTGGCCTGTAGGCTTTTTGTCGACACATGAACTAGCAAAAGCAGTTTTTTTTTACTTGGACCGAGAAGATGTGGTGCGCTGTGTGTTTTGTCGTATTGAACTTTCACACTGGGAAGAAGGGGATGATCCCTTTAGAGACCATTTGCGATGGTCTCCTCATTGTCCTTACATGCTTGGAAAGCAAGTGGGTAACATACCTGTGTATTCATTCTACCGAACCACAAGACCATTGGCCGCTACTTACGTTGCTGAATCACAAATAAATAATAATAATGTATTACCAGCCAACAACGGTAGTGTCGATATATGTGATCCATATGCCATAGACAGTGTTGAATTGGCATGTGCTATTGAAAAATTGGGAGTTTGCAAGGCTAAAGCACTAGCACACCCAGAGAACAGCTCTGTTGGAAAACGTTTAGAATCTTATAAAATGTTTGGCCATTAATATTAAAACACCTTATCAAACAGCTAAGTGAAGCTGGATTTTTTTATACTGGTGAAGGGGATAAAACAATATGTTTTTATTGTGGATTTGCTTTAAAGGATTGGCAAATGACTGATGACCCTTTTGTGGAACACGCTCGTTGGTTACCTAACTGTAAATACATGGTGTTGCTTAAAGGTCAGGAATTTGTGAACACTATTCGTAAAGAAAACATGATTGCAGCACAAGACTTAAAAGTGCCTTTAGAGTTAGAACACGCAGAGCAAATACATAAGGCTGAAAGAAAAGACTTGTCTCACGAACAGATACAAAAGTGTGACCAACAATTATGTAAAATTTGTTATCAAGATGAACTAGGTGTTGTATTTTTGCCTTGTGGACACATGATAGCCTGTGTCAAGTGTGCATTAGAACTTAACACTTGTGCTATATGCAGAAAAGTAGTATCTGCTACAGTTAGGGCATTTCTTGCATAACTAGTATAATTTATTCGCCATGCATAGTGCAAAATCCCTAATTGCACAATATTATTAAAGCTGTTTTAGAGTGTAATAGGTATGCTTTTGTTTTGTTTATAGACTACTACAATGAATGATTTGAATGCTGTGGGACAATCATGTGGCTTAGAGACAAAGAAGCTCAGCGAATTGCCAACGCATATTCCATTCCGCATTATCAAGATTCGGAAATTGAAAACAGCATATGGTGATCGTGTACTTTGTGTATGTGAAAACTTTGAGACATTTCTGCCTATACGGTTTAATGATATGTCGGAAAGTGTTTTTGATGAAGTCAATAATGCTGTGCAACCTGTTCACTTAATTTATGAAGGTTTTAAAAACAATAGGTGCATGATTCGTTTTAATTAAATAAAAAAGTCAAATAATAATGGAAGAAATAAGTCATGACAATGGACTGAAAGGAAAATATGTGTATAGAATAATAATGTCTTAGTGTTTAGTATTGTCTTAAAAAAATATTATCATGAAACCAAAAAAAATGTATATAAAGTTTGTAAATAAATAAAAATAATGGTACAATGTTGTTTTATTTTCTATAGAAGTCAGAATATTTAACATTGCAGAGTATACATGATTATGACAATAAAAAGCACACTTAATACAAGTCTTTGCCTTTACGATAGTGTGTTATAGTTTTAAAAACAAAGCTTGTTGTAGATCTTTTTTCTTCCACGGTAAACAATAGGCATGAAAACGTTATTGTCCTGTTTTTGGATCATTATCACTATCATAATCATAAGCAGCATGATATATCACTATTATTATAATTACTATAATTATCCTCAACATTATCCTCAACATTACTAAAACCAGTTAAATAATCCTGGTCCTCTTCCTGTTCCTCTTCCTCTTCCTCTACAGTGTCCTCATGTAGAGTCTGCGTGGCTTTTGATAATGTTAAGGGTTTTTTGAACAAAGAATTATTTTCAATAGTAGTATTGTTTTGTAGCACTTGCTTTTTAACATTTTCATGATTTTCTGTTGACAGCAATAGTGTTTCATGCAGTACACTACATTGATGATCACTGACACTTAAAACCACACTATTTTTGCTTTTTAGCTCACTGCGACATTGTTTTGAACGTTGTTTTGTACAACGCCAAATAACAGTTCCATTTTTATTGGTTCGTTTCACAATATATGAATATCCTTTATAGAATGCATAAGGCTTACCTTACCTAGTCACAGATACTTCCATATCAACTGTCAAGCTTAGACTAAGCTCTAGTAAAGACAACTTGGTAATAAGAACAATAGTTTAATGTGCGAGCATATATGGGTGCAAATGTGGGAGCAAACAAGATGTTCAGTAAAGAACATATAGCCTACTTTCTCCTAAAAGCATGGGTATTGTTATAACTCTTTGTCCTTTTCAAGGAGTATGATTGAATGTTGGTTGTAGGAGCTTGTTGAAATACATCGTGCTATAGGGATATTAAACATGAATATGAGGTGCCCTTTGCTAGTGCTACCTCTGTACCAAATTTCGTTCAGTTCGGTTTCACCGTGTTTGAATTGATAGGGGGAATCGATTTGCACACATACTTGGCCACCATCTGCAAACTATTGGGCTGATGTTCTTGCAGTTTGGTCAGAATATGTTTCCCACATAAAGATATGACGTTGCAAAATTAGGTAGAGACTAGATTATTAGGTTGGTCGTAATTACATTTTAGCTTTTAACATTTGCGTGGCCGCGATTACGTTTCCATCAAGATAGCGGTGATATAAAACATGACACTGAGGTGCCCTTTGCTAGTGCTACCTCTATACCAAATTTCGTTCCATTTGGTTTCAGCGTGTTTGAATTAATAGGGGGAATCGATTCTGACACAAAGATGGCCGCCATCCGCAAACTATTAGGCGAATGACCTATTAGATTGGTCAAAGTATGCTCCCTCCATAAAGGTATGTAGTTGCAAAATTTGGTAGAGATCGGATGATTAGGTTAATCGTAATTTGATTTAAGCTTTGAACATTCGTGTGGCCGCCATTACGTTTCAGTCAAGATGGCGGCGATATAAAACATGACACTGAGGTGCCCTTTGCTAGTACTACCTCTGTACCAAATTTCGTTCCATTCGGTTCCACCGTGTTCGAATTAATAGGGGGAATCAATTTTGACATAAAGATGGCCTCCATCCGCAAACTATTAGGTGAATAACCTATTAGATTGGTCAAAGGATGCTCCCTCCATAAAGATATGTAGTTGCAAAATTTGGTAGAGATCGGATGATAAGGTTAATCGTAATTTGATTTAAGCTTTGAACATTCGTGTGGCCGCCATTACGTTTCAGTCAAGATGGCGGCAATATAAAACATGATACTGAGGTGCCCTTTGCTAGTGCTACCTCTGTACCAAATTTCGTTCCATTCGGTTCCACCGTGTTCGAATTAACAGGGGGAATCAATTTTGACATAAAGATGGCCGCCATCCGCAAACTATCAGGTGAATGACCTTTTAGATTGGTCAAAGGATGCTCCCTCCATAATGGAATGTAGTTGCAAAATTTGATACAGATCGGATGATTAGGTTAATCGTAATTTGATTTAAGCTTTGAACATTTGTGTGGCCGCCATTACGTTTCCGTCAAGATGGCGGCGATATAAAACATGACACTGAGGTGCCTTCTGTTAGTACTACCTCCGTACCAAATTTCGTTCCATTCGGTTGCACCGTGTTCGAATTAATAGGGGAATCGATTTTCACACAAAGATGGCCGCCATCCGCAAACTATTACGCTGATGACCTATTGGTTTGGTCAAAGGATGCTCCCCCCATAAAGGTATGTTGTTGCAAAATTTGGTTGAGATCGGATGATTAGGTTAATCGTAATTTGATTTAAGCTTTGAACATTTGTGTGGCCGCCATTACGTTTCCGTCATGATGGCGGCGATATAAAACATGGCCCTGACGTGCCTTTTGATAGTACTACCTCTGTACCAAATTTCGTTCCATTCGGTTGCACCGTGTTCGAATTAATAGGGGGAATCGATTTTCACACAAAGATGGCCGCCATCCACAAACTATTACGCTGATGACCTATTGGTTTGGTCAAAGGATGCTCCCCCCATAAAGGTATGTCGTTGCAAAATTTGGTAGAGATAGGATGATTACGTTAGTCGTAATTTGATTTAAGCTTTGAACATTTGTGTGGCCGCCATTACGTTTCCGTCAAGATGGCGGCGATATAAAACATGACACTGAGGTGTCCTTTGCTACTGCTACCTTTGTACCAAATTTCGTTCAATTCGCATTCACCGTGTTCGAATTGATAGGGGGGGACAGACATTCAGAGTACACACACTCACACACACACACACATACAGACTCACACACACACATACACACACACAGACAGACACACTTTTTTTCGCCCTGTGTTGATCTCATAAGTCTACTTTCATTTTTTGCAAAAATCGAAAGTAGGCTAAAAAGTGGGAGCAAAAATTGGGAGCACAAAGTAGGAGCAAAAAGTGGGAGCAAGAATTGGGAGCAAAAAGTGGGAGCAAATAGTGGGAGCAAAAATTGGGAGGAAAAGGTGGGAGCAAAAATTGGGAGCAAAAATTGGGAGCAAAAAGTGGGAGCAAAAAGAGGGAGCAAAAATTGGGAGCAAAAAGTGGGAGCAAAAATTGAGAGCAAAAAGTGGGTAACAAAAAAAAGTAGGAGCAAGTATGGGAGCAAATGTGAAAGCAAAAGTGGGAGCAAGTATGGGAGCATATGTGAAAGCAAAAGAGGGAGCAAAAAGTGAGAGAAAAAAGTGGGAACAAAAAGAGGGAGCAAAAAGTGGGAGCAAAAATTGGGAGCAAAAAGTGGGAGCAAAAAGTGGGAGCAAAAATTGGGAGCAAAAAGTGGGAGCAAAAAGTGGGAGCAAAAATGACGTCACAGATGAATGGCGGTGGGAGGCTGGACATGACTTTTTATTACACAAAAACATTTTCCTTTTTACCAGCCTCCCACCGCCATTCATCTGTGACGTCATAGCCAGTCTCAAAGCAAGTCTATACTTGTAGAACATACCATGTGACAAGGTTAGGTTTACTGAGCTGAGGTTAACTTAAGTTAGCTAGCTCTATCTCACTCCTAGCCAATCATTAACCTTAAAAGCACTCTAGAGATCTTGGAATCTGTTCATGTAATTATTATTCTTGACAGTACTTTGGAAATTAGACCCTGAAAAATATCAATCCCCTTGATTTTTTTTTAAACTGTTAATATTATTATTATTATTAGCCAAGACACTTTACTAAAATTTAATTTATGTGTATTAGTTGAAATGAAAGTCTCTACAACCAGCCATGCTTGCACCCACTTTTTGCTTTCACTTTTGCTCCCATATTAATGCCAACTCTTATAACTATAAGCAACAGCAAAATGTAAATGGAATAATATTTCTGATTATGTTCAAAACAAAAGTCCTGAGATCTTGGGTTTGAATTTTCAACTATGATTGTCAGCCAATGAGTTACAGTACAGAAAACTTTTTATTTTTGTATTGTGTTATATGATAATTTGCCCATTTCGCGGTGTAGTGGCTAGTATACTTGGGTGTTATCCCAGAGGTTTTGGGTTCCAACTCGACTATGGCCAGAATTTCATTTTTGATCTGAGAGTTGGAAGGTTAGGTTAAGGTTAGCTGAAATTAGGTTGGGTGAAGTTAGGTTAGGTTAGGGGTGATTGTTTTAGTAAAACACCACATTTGCCCCCACTTTTTACTCACACATTTTGCTCCCACTCTGTGCACTCACTTTTGCTCGCTCTTTTTGCTACCACTTTTGCATTCACATTTGCTCCCACTTTCTGCTCCCATATTTGCTCACACTTGTTTGCTCCCACTTCTGCTTACACGTTTTGCTCCCACATTTTTGCTTCCACTTTTTTTTTGCTCTCATATTTGCTCCCACTTTTGCTTACACTTTTTCGTCTCACTTTTTTTCTCTCACGTTTTGCTCCCTCTTTTGCTTTCACATTTGCTCCCATACTTGCTCCTACTTTTTTGCTCTCATATTTTCTCCCACTTTTGCTTACACTTTTTGCTCCCACTTTTTTCTCACTTTTTTTGCTCCCACTTTTGCTTTCACACATGCTCCCATACTGGCTCCCACTTTTGCTTTCACATTTGCTCCCATACTTGCTCCTACTTTTTTTTTTGCTCGCACGTTTTGCTCTCAATTTTTGCTCCCACTTTTTGCTCCGTCTTTTTGCTCCCCCTTTTTGCTCCCACTTTTTGCTCCCAATTTTTGCTCCCACTTTTTGCTCCCGCTTTTTGCTCTCAATTTTTGCTCCCACTTTTTGCTCCCACATTTTGCTCCCACTTTTTGCTCCCAATTTTTGCTCCCACTTTTTGTTCCCAATTTTTGCTCCTACTTTTTGCTCCCTCTTTTTGTTCCCACTTTTTTCTCTCACTTTTTGCTCCCTCTTTTGCTTTCACATATGCTCCCATACTTGCTCCCACTTTTGCTTTCACATTTGCTCCCATACTTGCTCCTACTTTTTTTTGCTCCCACTTTTTGCTCTCAATTTTTGCTCCCACTTTTTGCTCCCAATTTTTGCTCCCTCTTTTTGCTCCCACTTTTTGCTCCCAATTTTTGCTCCCACTTTTTGCTCCCACTTTTTGCTCCCAATTTTTGCTTCCACTTTTTGCTCCCAATTTTTGCTCCCACTATTTGCTCCCACTTTTTGCTCCCAATTCTTGCTCCCACTTTTTGCTCCTACTTTGTGCTCCCAATTTTTGCTCCCACTTTTTTTGCTCCCACATTTGCACCCATATATGCTCGCACATTAAACTATTGTTCTTATTACCAAGTTGTCTTTACTAGAGCTTAGTCTAAGCTTGACAGTTGATATGGAAGTATCTGTGACTAGGTAAGGTAAGCCTCATGCATTCTATAAAGGATATTCATATATTGTGAAACGAACCAATAAAAATGGAACTGTTATTTGGCGTTGTACAAAACAACATTCAAAACAATGTCGCAGTGAGCTAAAAAGCAAAAATAGTGTGGTTTTAAGTGTCAGTGATCATCAATGTAGTGTACTGCATGAAACACTATTGCTGTCAACAGAAAATCATGAAAATGTTAAAAAGCAAGTGCTACAAAACAATACTACTATTGAAAATAATTCAATGTTCAAAAAACCATTAACATTATCAAAAGCCACGCAGACTCTACATGAGGACACTGTAGAGGAAGAGGAAGAGGAACAGGAAGAGGACCAGGATTATTTAACTGGTTTTAGTAATTTTGAGGATAATGTTGAGGATAATTATAGTAATTATAATAATAGTGATATATATCATGCTGCTTATGATTATGATAGTGATAATGATCCAAAAACAGGACAATAACGTTTTCATGCCTATTGTTTACCGTGGAAGAAAAAAGATCTAGAACAAGCTTTGTTTTTAAAACTATAACACACTATCGTAAAGGCAAAGACTTGTATTAAGTGTGCTTTTTATTGTCATAATCATGTATACTCTGCAATGTTAAATATTCTGACTTCTATAGAAAATAAAACAACATTGTACCATTATTTTTATTTATTTACAAACTTTATATACATTTTTTTTGGTTTCATGATAATATTTTTTTAAGACAATACTAAACACTAAGACATTATTATTCTATACACATATTTTCCTTTCAGTCCATTGTCATGACTTATTTCTTCCATTATTATTTGACTTTTTTATTTAATTAAAACGAATCATGCACCTATTGTTTTTAAAACCTTCATAAATTAAGTGAACAGGTTGCACAGCATTATTGACTTCATCAAAAACACTTTCCGACATATCATTAAACCGTATAGGCAGAAATGTCTCAAAGTTTTCACATACACAAAGTACACGATCACCATATGCTGTTTTCAATTTCCGAATCTTGATAATGCGGAATGGAATATGCGTTGGCAATTCGCTGAGCTTCTTTGTCTCTAAGCCACATGATTGTCCCACAGCATTCAAATCATTCATTGTAGTAGTCTATAAACAAAACAAAAGCATACCTATTACACTCTAAAACAGCTTTAATAATATTGTGCAATTAGGGATTTTGCACTATGCATGGCGAATAAATTATACTAGTTATGCAAGAAATGCCCTAACTGTAGCAGATACTACTTTTCTGCATATAGCACAAGTGTTAAGTTCTAATGCACACTTGACACAGGCTATCATGTGTCCACAAGGCAAAAATACAACACCTAGTTCATCTTGATAACAAATTTTACATAATTGTTGGTCACACTTTTGTATCTGTTCGTGAGACAAGTCTTTTCTTTCAGCCTTATGTATTTGCTCTGCGTGTTCTAACTCTAAAGGCACTTTTAAGTCTTGTGCTGCAATCATGTTTTCTTTACGAATAGTGTTCACAAATTCCTGACCTTTAAGCAACACCATGTATTTACAGTTAGGTAACCAACGAGCGTGTTCCACAAAAGGGTCATCAGTCATTTGCCAATCCTTTAAAGCAAATCCACAATAAAAACATATTGTTTTATCCCCTTCACCAGTATAAAAAAATCCAGCTTCACTTAGCTGTTTGATAAGGTGTTTTAATATTAATGGCCAAACATTTTATAAGATTCTAAACGTTTTCCAACAGAGCTGTTCTCTGGGTGTGCTAGTGCTTTAGCCTTGCAAACTCCCAATTTTTCAATAGCACATGCCAATTCAACACTGTCTATGGCATATGGATCACATATATCGACACTACCGTTGTTGGCTGGTAATACATTATTATTATTTATTTGTGATTCAGCAACGTAAGTAGCGGCCAATGGTCTTGTGGTTCGGTAGAATGAATACACAGGTATGTTACCCACTTGCTTTCCAAGCATGTAAGGACAATGAGGAGACCATCGCAAATGGTCTCTAAAGGGATCATCCCCTTCTTCCCAGTGTGAAAGTTCAATACGACAAAACACACAGCGCACCACATCTTCTCGGTCCAAGTAAAAAAAAACTGCTTTTGCTAGTTCATGTGTCGACAAAAAGCCTACAGGCCAGGATTCAAATGTTAACCAACGGTCATGTTCTGATTTTAAATTGAACCCACGTGGTAAACCAACTTGCTCACTTGTTGTATTTGGTACTAACGCCATGTGTTATAATACAACTTTTTTTTCTAAGTTATTAACGTTGCACAGAGTACTTTAAAGCACAATGTATGCTTGTTCACTGTCTGTTCATTACGTTAATGGCGCATGACGACACCTAAAAGCAAACAAAATAACCCATCACTCAATCAATCAACACTTGTAAATAAAACGTTAACGTTAATTGGCATTAATATATCAAAACATCATTAAAAATAAACTGTATGTTGGCTCTTATTTTCTTTTTATAAAGCTACAGTCATTTACACCCCCCCCCCCTTAACCAATATATAAACAAAAATGAATGTCATGTCACTTTGTTCAGATTATCATGTTCAAACCTGTGAATATTCATTGAGTTCATAGGGTACAAAGTTCCTCATTTTTCTACTAGAAAGCGCTATAGAGTTTAAAGATATACGATATCTAACATGTAACCTCCATGACTTTCATAGTCAAGGAACAACTAAATTCGACATGCAAGCTACCCTCTGTGTGTTAAATAACAAAGCTTGCACCCGGCATCCGAGGCCATACAATATTATTATTATTATTATTATTATTATTATTATTATTATTATTATTATTATTATTATTATTATTATTATTATAGGGAACGACATGTCAGTTAAATTAAAATCTTTGTTTTTTACAAAATCCAATATGGTCTTGTACCGGTTGCCAATACATAGCCATTAATCAAGAAAGCAATCATCGTCCCAGTCATGAACAGGTAATGAAATTTTTGTCTACGAGTTTTCAGTAGTGGTAAAATGGAATAGCATTTTATGTTAGGCTTACCTGAGTTTTAAATAGTTCACTGCCTGGAAACAATAATTGCACTTTACTGCGTCTCGGGTTTTCAGCGACTGCTACGGCGGTAAGGCTTTTCTTTCCAAGTTTCTAAAAATAAATAAAATAAACCGTTATAAATACCTAAATTCAGGTTAATACATTTATTTCATAAAATAAAATATAAAACAAAAAAATGAAACAAGTTAGTTTAAAAAAATCATTTCATCTTTACTTGCAGTGTCTTCTTGCTGTTTCCTTCTAGTGGGCTCAAAAGTGCAATGGTTTCTTCTCTCTCAGACATGTAAGGTATACCGGTTATCTGCAAACAAATAAATTAAAAAATCATTAATTACCTAAGCAATAAATAATTGCATGTAAATATATATATAAATCAATAAATATATAAATGAATAAATATATACCTACCTCACAACAAGGTTAAGTATTTTCCACCAACACCAAAACTGTTAAACAAGACCAAGTGTTTCACGCAACGCAGTATGTTCAAAGGTAGTCCACCCAAGTGAGAGTGGAAATGATAACGACATGTCTTTATATATGCTACGTTGCATGTATGATCATTTTTTCCCACGCTTTGAACATTCTGTTATCATGCACGTGGACAGATAACGTCCAAGGTGAACACCTGTGGCAGATCAAATTTCACGTCAACTTGCATTTTTTCACGTACAAAGCAAAACAGAATGTGACTTGTTAACAGTTATCGCGCACGTGGACAGATAACACCCAAGCGAACACCTGTGTACGATCAAATTTCACATGAACTTGCATTTTGTCACGTACGAAGCAAAACAGGATGTCACTGGTTTAGCATACATGTGGTTTCACAAATGTGTGTGCATGCCTTTCACACTCCCCTGCCACCACGATGGTCAGATTATTTCACCTTCAAGCGTCTTGGTCATTTTTTCCATTGCACCTGTTGTCAAGTCAGACCGGAGCCTTCCAATAAGCTCAAATGACCTTCACCTCCTGTAAGTTTGTTTTCTGTACTCGCTTCGACCAACATAGAATCAAGTTCTCATCACCGTTTACACGTCAAAGGTAAAATATCAGAAAAACGCACCCTCGCACTGTCATAAACCGACCCGTCGAAATAGCGATTGTTCTATTAAGCATGGTCCTTGTGGTTAGCGACAGGTTCGTTGAAACACACACACATCCAGCCGTATCGTCTCTCTCAACCGCCACGCTTCATGGACATTATAAACAGGCAAAGAAAAAGAAAACGTTATTTCAACATGTATGGCGTTAGGCCCTTTGTGAATTATCTTTTTGGAAAAAATATCTACCACATTTGAAAGGGGGCGTTAGCCCGAGTCCTAGGACACCTCGTACACGTCTCTAGCGTTATTGGTTCGTGAGATATCGGCAAAAATCACAAAAAACACGTGTTTACCCCAAAATCGAGTTTCCCAAATTTTTAAAAATTACAATGAGTGGTCCATAGCAGAGAGGACGTCACCCCGAGTCCTTGGACCTGTCGAACATGCCTCTAGCATGATTGGTTCGCGAGATATTAAAAGCACATGACCTTTTAGTTTTGGTCTTTTCATTAAATTAAGAGCCTATAGGAAAATAGGGGGCATCACTACGAGTGCTAGGACACCCTGTATGTTCAAATCCGACCATTGGTTAGCGAGATATCAGCGTCGGGGCAAATACGAGGAGGGCTCAATAAGTTAGTAAGCAGCTCTGTCCCCATCCCACTACTTACAAAACACAAATTTTTGCTCTAGCGACATGAAATTTATTTTGGGGGTAGAGGGCATAGGGACCTTTCATTTATGTCAAATAAACGTTTTTGTAGAGTTCCTAGTTTCCAAAATATAGGATTTTCAAAATTCGAGTGTTTTCAAAAAAAACATAAAAGTAAAAAAGTTTCATTATAGGAAATAAAGGGCATAAAGACCATTCGTTTGAGCCATGGCACAACGTTCTATCATGTTTAGTTTTCAAACTATTACCTATTTTCAAAAACGAAAATTTTCAAAAAAAATTCAAAAATATAACGAGTGGTCCATAGCAAAGAGGACGTCAGCCCGAGTCCAACGACACCTCATTTGTCAAAATCGGACCATGCGTTCGAGAGATATCAGTAATGTTCCCAGGAAAGTAGGCTGTGCGTTAGAAACCGCCTTACCCCCCTACTCACGGAAGATTTGATTTCATTTTATAAAGGTGTTGAGGAACAAGATCTCCCGAGGATCCATGCCCTTGCCCTGAAATTTGTTGCTATGTTCGGAACAACCTTCGTTTGTAATCAAATGTTTTCAATTATTAATATTATCTAAACAAAAACAAGGTCAAGTTTGTCTGATGGTTCCTTGGAGGCTATACTTCGGATTGCAACTGCCAAAACGGTTGTTCCAAATATCAGAGAATTGGTGACTTCAAAACGATGCCAAAGGTAAACAAAGAATGTTGAAAATTGGTGCAAAATCAGGAGAGCAATAAAACTATTATTTATGTCTGTACACAAAATTGGCATAATAATAATAATTATTATTATTATCACGTTTCATGAAGCCTCCGTGGCTTAGGCGGCAGCACGCTGGCCTCTCACCGCTGGGTCCGTGGTTCAAATCCCGGTCACTCCATGTGAGATCTGTGCTGAACAAAACGGAGACAGACAGGTTTTTCTCCGGGTACTCCGGTTTTCTCTGTCAAACTTTCCTTCCAGCAACACTCTCCACTATCATTTCATTTCATCTGTAATTCATTTAATCATTGCCCCAGAGGAGTGCGTCAGGCCTTGGCAGCCGGCACAGTTCATATCCTCGCCGCTAGTTGGGGGCTTCATTCATTCCATTCCTGACCCGGTCGGAGACTGGAAGCAGGCTGTGGACTTTCATTTTTTCAATAGTTTTCATACCGGTACACTGCCTGACACGCGCTGATTTGCCCAGTCCCATTCACCAAACAACAACACGACTCTCGCCTCGCTAAGCGCTGCTCCTACACGTTCCTCTCCTATCATTACCACAACAATGCTGTGACGGCCTCCCCAATCTTCTCCCAACCTACCGGCGGTACAGAAGAGCACCGGTGCTTTTGGCGGTGCCGGCTGGTGCTCGCGTAGCACCTGAGGTGGCGTGGCCTGTATTAGAACATGCTTTCATAGGTGAAACCAAGAATTTCTATATTCTATATTTAGCGGCTTCGGTGGCGTAGTTGGTAGCATGCTGAGCTTCTATGCCCAAGACAGCGTGTTCAAATCCGGCCGAAGTCGTCGGATTTTTTAAGAGCGTTAAAAATCCCTCAGTATGCCTTCCTTCGGAGAGGAAGTAAAGCCGGCGGTCCCATATCATAGATTTATGGCATGTTAAAGAACCTTCCACTAATTACACCTGTCTGAAGCTAAATTATATAGGTTAAGAATGTAAACAACGCTCTTAGGTTCCTACGTTCGTTGCCAAGAGCCGACTGCGGTGGCGATTGGTAGCTAAGTTCTGAACTGGTAGTCGTTGACGGTGGCGTTTGGTGGCAAAAGTAGGAACTATTTGAAAAATACGAAGTCTGCAGTCCTTACTTGAATTTAAAAAAGTCCTCTCGGCACGCCGGAAGGCGGAGGTAGATTTCACCGGACAAACTTGGGGATAGGCGAAAATAGGCAGAATATGCAGATTTTCGTAGAAGGATCAGACCTCATTTAATGCGAGAAGGTATTTTATAATTGGAGCTTAATTAACTTTGTTTTTCGTCATTTTATGCTTATTTTAAACATTTTATTGTCTTATGGGAACGGTAACCTTCTTGTCATTTGGGGTCCATTTTTAGCCTACTTTCAATTTTTGCAAAAAATGAAAGTAGACTTATGAGATCAACACAGGGCGAAAAAAAGTGTGTCTGTCTGTGTGTGTGTATGTGTGTGTGTGAGTCTGTGTGTGTGTGTGTGTGTCTGTGTGTTTGTGTGTGTGTGAGTGTGTGTACTCTGAATGTCTGTCCCCCCCTATCAATTCGAACACGGTGAATGCGAATTGAACGAAATTTGGTACAAAGTTAGCCCTAGCAAAGGACACCTCAGTGTCATGTATTATATCGCCGCCATCTTGACGGAAACGTAATGGCGGCCACACAAATGTTCAAAGCTTAAATCAAATTACGACTAACCTAATCATCCGATCTCTACAAAATTTTGCAACGACATACCTTTATGGGGGGAGCATCCTTTGACCAAACCAATAGGTCATCAGCGTAATAGTTTGCGGATGGCGGCCATCTTTGTGTGAAAATCGATTCCCCCTATTAATTCGAACACGGTGCAACCGAATGGAACGAAATTTGGTACAGAGGTAGTACTAACAAAAGGCACCTCAGTGTCATGTTTTATATCGCCGCCATCTTGACGGAAACGTAATGGCGGCCACACAAATGTTCAAAGCTTAAATCAAATTACGATTAACCTAATCATCCGATCTCTACCAAATTTTGCAACAACATACCTTTATGGGGGGAGCATCCTTTGACCAAACCAATAGGTCATCAGCGTAATAGTTTGCGGATGGCGGCCATCTTTGTGTGAAAATCGATTCCCCCTATTAATTCGAACACGGTGCAACCGAATGGAACGAAATTTGGTACAGAGGTAGTACTAACAAAAGGCACCTCAGTGTCATGTTTTATATCGCCGCCATCTTGACGGAAACGTAATGGCGGCCACACAAATGTTCAAAGCTTAAATCAAATTACGATTAACCTAATCATCCGATCTCTACCAAATTTTGCAACTACATACCTTTATGGAGGGAACATCCTTTGACCAATCTAATAGGTCATTCACCTGATAGTTTGCGGATGGCGGCCATCTTTATGTCAAAATTGATTCCCCCTATTAATTCGAACACGGTGGAACCGAATGGAACGAAATTTGGTACAGAGGTAGCACTAGCAAAGGGCACCTCAGTGTCATGTTTTATATCGCCGCCATCTTGACTGAAACGTAATGGCGGCCACACGAATGTTCAAAGCTTAAATCAAATTACGATTAACCTAATCATCCGATCTCTACCAAATTTTGCAACTACATACCTTTATGGAGGGAGCATCCTTTGACCAATCTAATAGGTCATTCGCCTAATAGTTTGCGGATGGCGGCCATCTTTGTGTCAGAATCGATTCCCCCTATTAATTCAAACACGCTGAAACCAAATGGAACGAAATTTGGTATAGAGGTAGCACTAGCAAAGGGCACCTCAGTGTCATGTTTTATATCACCGCTATCTTGATGGAAACGAAATCGCGGCCACCCAAATGTTAAAAGCTAAAATGTAATTACGACCAACCTAATAATCTAGTCTCTACCTAATTTTGCAACACCATATCTTTATGTGGGAAACATATTCTGACCAAACTGCAAGAACATCAGCCCAATAGTTTGCAGATGGTGGCCAAGTATGTGTGCAAATCGATTCCCCCTATAAATTCAAACACGGTGAAACCGAATTGAACGAAATTTGGTACAGAGGTAGCACTAGCAAAGGGCACCTCATATTCATGTTTAATATCCCTATAGCACCTTGTATTTCAACAAGCTCCTACAACCAACATTCAATCATACTCCTTGAAAAGGACAAAGAGTTATAACAATACCCATGCATTTAGGAGAAAGTAGGCTATATGTTCTTTACTGAACATCTTGTTATACTTGTGGTCACACTGTCCTTATGCTAGGTTTCGACACTGATGTGCAACTATGTAACGGTCTGTTACTTCTTCACGCAAAATTATATCTACCGCAGAGATTTTGGTTGGTTCCTCAGTTTAGGGGCTGCGACAACGCGGTCATGTAACCCCGTGTACTTTGGGATGGCTGTATTAGTCTGTAATTCAGGTAAGGACTGCAGACGGTCAATTTCAAGCAGTAGTTACTAATGTTGCTACCAGGTACTACCGTCAACGACACCTAGCTGTGAACTTGGCTACTAGATGCCACCGCAACCAGCAACTCGCAACGAACGTTGGAACTTCCCCTCCAAAGGAAAGCATACTGAGGGATTTTTGGCGCTCGTAGAAAATCCGACGACTTCGGCCGGCTTTGAACTCGCGACCTTGGGCATAAACATTCAGCATGCTACCAGTTACGTCACCGAAGCCGCTTCACACTTAGATGGAAATCTGAATCTGATCTCGTGCAAGTGCGTTATCTTGGCAACGTCTGATGGCTCATCCCTCATCAATTTAGTAGTGTTGCCATGGCAACCACTGATAGGTCTTGGCATTTTCTTATAATTCCGAAATTATTTTTCTCATCCCTTGGCATAATGGTGGGTTATATCAAAAATTCTTTCAGACAAAAGTTTTAGATAATTATTATGGGAATATTGTCCATTTTGTACGGTTTTGATATTGTGCCTATTAAGAGAGATATGATTAATGTTTCCCGAAAAACCCACTTTTTCCCACCCCTTTGGTCAATGGTTGGTGCTATAAAAAAAACTCTTCAAACATACATTTTTGGGCTTTATCCGACACATAGTATGAATGTTGAACGGATTCGATATTTCACATATTAAGAGAGTTATAGCAATATTTCACTTTTTCGAAAAAAAAAGCCCCCCATTTTCACCCCCCAACGACCGATTTAGCCCAGTAACGAACTCGACCGAGATTTTATAGGTATACGTATTCGGTAAAAAATTCAAAGTGATTGGTACAAAATTACGGCAGTTATCGTGTCCACAATAAACTGATATACATATACATACATAAATTATATATAACTTTTGAACTGACGGTGGTTTTGGGGCCTGGGGATGTGAAACGCGAAGATATGTCGAAATTTTCCGGAAGTCGAAACATGGTACCCATTGCAATAGTTAGCTTTCTAACGAAATCTACCTCTGGTTGGTTCCTCAGTTTAGGGGCTGCGACAACGCGGTCATCTAACCCCGTGTACTTTGGGTGAGTGTAGAATCTGTCTGATACACGGTGTGAATTGTAATGGCTGTATTAGTCTTAATTCATGTAAGTACTGCAGACGGTCAATTTCAAGCAGTAGTTCCTAATGTTGCTACCAGGTACAACCGTCAACGACACCTAGCTGTGAACTTGGCTACTAGATGCCACCCCAACCATCAACTCGCAACGAACGTTGGAACTTCCCCTCCAAAGGAAAGCATACTGAGGGATTCTAGTGCTCTTAGAAAATCCGACGACTTCGGCCGGCTTTGAAACCGCGACATTGGGCATAGACATTCAGCATGCTACCAGTTACGTCACCGAAGCCGCTTCCCACTTTATCAGGCGGCTTTGGTGGCGTAGTCGGTAACATGCTGAGCTTCTATGCCCAAGATACCGGGTTCAAACCCGGCCGAAGCCGTCGGATTTTTTAAGAGCGTTAAATATCCCTCAGTATGCCTTCCTTCGGAGGGGAAGTAAAGCCGGCGGTCCCATGTCATAGATTTATGGCATGTTAAAGATCCTTCCACTAATTGCACCTGTGTGAAGCTAAATTGGATAGGTTAAGAATGTATACAACGCTCTTAGGTTTCTATGTTCGTTGCCAAGAGCCGACTGCGGCGGCGTCTAGTAGCTCAGTTCTGAACTTGGCCTCGTAGTCGTTGACAGTGGCGCTTGGCGGCAAAAGTAGGAACTATCTGAAAAATTGTTAGTTGCAGTACTTAAATTAACAAACAGATAACACACACTAATACAGTCATCACAATTAACACCGGTTATCAGACAGATTCTACACACACCCAAAGTACACGGGGCTACATGACCGCGTTGTCGCAGCCCCTAAACTTAAGAACCAACCAACCAACCACTTAATCAGATGGAAATACTGAATCTGATCTCGTGCAAGTGCGTTGTCATGGCAACGTCTGATGGTCCATGCCTCATCAATTTAGTAGTGTTGCCATGGCAACCACTGATAGCTCTTGGCATTTTCTTATAATTCCGAAATCATTTTTCTCGTCCCTTGGCGTAATGGTGGGTCATATCAAAAATTCTTTCAGACAAAAGTTTTAGGTAATTATTAGGGGAATATTGTCCATTTTGTACGGTTTTGATATTGTGCCTATTAAGAGAGATATGATTAATGTTTCCCGAAACACCCACTTTTTTCCACCCCTTTGGTCAATGGTTGGTGCTATCAAAAATCTTATTTGACATAAATTTTTGGCACTTATCCGACACATATTATGAACTTTGAATGGATTCGATATTGCACGTATTAAGAGAGTTATAGCGAAATTTCACTTTTTCGAAAAAAGCCCCCCATTTTCACCCCCTTCGACCGATTTAGCCCAGTAACGAACTCGACCGAGATTTTATAGGTATACATCTTCGGTAAAAAATTCGAAGTAATTGGTGCAAAATTAGGGCAGTTATCGTGTCCACAAGAAACTGATATACATATATATATACATATATATACATAAATTATATATAAACTTTTGAACTGACGGTGGTTTTGGGGTCTGGGGGATGTGAAACGCGAAGATATGTCGAAATTTTCCGGAAGTCGAAACATGGGACCCATTGCAATAGTTAGCTTTCTAATGAAATCTACCTAAAACAGATAACACACACTAATTCAGCCATCACAATTAACACCGGTTATCAGACAGATTCTACACACACCCAAAGTACACGGGGCTACATGACCGCGTTGTCGCAGCCTCTAAACTGAGGAACCAACCAACCAACCGCAGTCTACAGGAACAGCTTGGAGAACTTAGAGACATTAACACACGGTTTCGTGGGAAGTTTTGGAGTCATGAAATTCAAGCGCAACAAAGAAAGTTGAAGTTATTTATGGAGATTTAACTTCCACAGGCCACGTTAGCCGAGAGTGCTAACGCGCTAGCTCGTACCTCGCTGGCATCGGAAGAGCGTCCGGCCCCATGGCGAATTGGTTAGCGCGCTAGGCCTTGATCCATAGGGTCCCAGGTTCGATTCCCGGCCGGGCCATCGGGGATTTTCATCTCCTGTAGTTGACTCCCCTGGCCCGGGGACTGGGTGTATGTGACGTCTCCTTCCTCCATCTTCATTAGGTCGCCCACGGGCGTTCACTAGAAAGACCTGCACTCGGCACCCCAGGAGGTCACACAATTTTTAAAAAATCGGAAGAGCAATGGGCCGAACCCTACATTAGTCTTCCTGAAAGTGGTTTATCGCGGTTTCCAATTTTCACCATCAGGCAAAATTCGGGGACGGCTTCTTTCAACAGGTCCATGACCGACTTCATTCCAAAATCCCTTCCCTGGCCCTTCCTTAATTAGACCTAACTTAGCGGCTGCTTGGACGATCGGCCTGTCACCATCCCCAGTTGTATCTACAGAGAAAGTGTTTTCAGCTGCCTGACACCGTCCTTACGACGGTAGAGGAATGATCCTTCGCAGAGTCCATGGGTGAAGCCGAGCTGGGAGGAACAAAGGAGCCTACTTTTCTTAAAATTCGAAATGAATTTGTTACATTGGTTCTATCAGCACGCGTAAAATCATGTTGGCAACAATTACATGTATGTGTTGTTCAGAATTAATCTGAAATGATGATTTTTACTGTCCCAATTCGGGATGAAATCCATTTGTTAGCATAGAAGTTAAACTATTTGAAAATTGGACCTATCAGCTGGCTTAGAATCATGTTGGCAGCACTGACATTTATCAGTTATTCCAAATTATTACTAGAATGTCAGGTGCTATAGGTGTACAAAGTTTAGATCTGTTGGCTTGTATACTTACTGATATATTGGTATTAGGATGAAAGAATAGAAAGAGAGCATTTATTAACAGTTAGCAGCCCTGCTGGCTCTCAAAAATACGTATAGTCATATCTCTTATGATACACAAAGCACATAAGAAATTTGGTTGAAATCCAATCAGTAGTATAGAAGTTACATGCTTTTAAATATTGGACCTATCAGCAGGCTTAGATTCATGTTGGCAGCACTGTCATAATTATATGGGCTTCTGAAAATTAATCTGGAATGTTATCATCTCTGTGTGTGCCAATTTTGGAAGAGTTCGCATGCATAAAGTCCGAGATTTCCAACATAGAGCTCAAATTTCATTAGTAAATGTTTCAGCAGTTGTCAGCACTGATGTAATTTTCTAATATGACCGTGAGATATTCAGGTATTGATCTTTACTCATAGCACATTTGGTGTTGATAGCTGCAGTCGTTTAGGAGTTGATACGGGCGGGGGCAACACACAGACGGACAGACAGACAGATGGACGGACAGACAAACAGACGTTTGCCCGGATCGATGTCAAAAGTCTACTTTTTCCTCATTTTTACATAATGTTAAAAGTAGCATAAAAAACAAGAGATTTACATTTCTAATGTCACCACCATAAAATGATATGACCTAATTCTTGAGTGTAGCCTAAAGTTTCAAGGAAAGGATACGTCGGCTTGAATGAGAAAAGCATAAAATGGCAGAGACTGCAATTATACTATAGAAATGTACTTTCTCTGTCAGCCTGATGGACATTTAAAGGAGATAAAACTCGCGTGATTAAGTAAAGCCATTACACTGAGGAACCTTAAAATAGAGTTATCACTCGTCTGCTGGATTAAATGAAACTTAGAGACAGAAGCTCGTTCGCTGCCGCAATTAGTCAGTATTCATTTCCTGGCGCACCGCATTAATCTGTACTCGGAGCTGTCGATCGCGGGCCCACCTGAATACCAATTACCGCCATCTGGAGAAACGTTGTAACTTCAGCCACAGAAACGATCTGAATCTCCTGGTAATTTTAATCTGTCTTTTGATTTGCTCAATTTCAGAAAGCTTCAATTCCACATTCATTATTTTGTCCTCGATAGATGATTAATGCCACATTACTTGGCTCGAGTGAAGCTTTCCCTAACAGCTAGGTAATCTTAACAAAAACCTCATTTTAAGGTAGAATTCGGCGGCTTCGGTGGCGTAGTTGGTAGCATGCTGAGCTTCTGAGCCCAAGATCGAGGGTTCAACCCGGCCAAAGTCATCGAATTTTTAAAAGCGTTAAAAATCCATCAGTATGCCTTCTTTTGGAGGGGAAGTAAAGCCGGCGGGCCCATGTTATAGATTTATGGCATGTTAAAGAACCTTCCACTAACTACAATTAATTTTGTGAAGCAAAATTTATAGGATTATTTTGTTTGAAGCCATTTTTCAAGTGTTGCCTTAGTAAACAAAAGTTTGGTGCTTTTCAGTCGGTCAACACGATTGCACCCAAATGAGATGGGTTATTCCCTAATCATGAAAAAAATTACATGAGATTAATAAATACATTTGATGACCAGTTTCGATCGTCAAGCGATCATCATCAGATCCCTTACACTTAGGCTATAAAATCTGTCTGAAAATATGAGTGAAAATATTTACAATAAGTACACTTATTATTTAGTTGCAGTATTAGTTGTGCAACTGAAGCCTCCGTGGCTTAGGCGGCAGCACGCCGGCCTCTTACCGCTGGGTCCGTGGTTCAAATCCCGGTCACTCCATGTGAGATCTGTGCTGGACAAAACGGAGGCAGACAGGTTTTTCTCCGTGTACTCCGGTTTTCCCTGTCAAAATTTCATTCCAGCAACACTCTCCACTATCATTTCATTTCATCCGTCATTCATTTAATCATTGCCCCAGAGGAGTGCGTCAGGCCTCGGCAGCCGGCACAGTTCATATCCTCGCCGCTAGATGAGGGCTTCATTCATTCCATTCCTGACCCGGTCGGAGACTGGAAGCAGGCTGTGGATTTTCATCATTTCATTAGTTATGCAATTCGTCAGTATTTGTTAGTTATAGTCTATATGATGTTTTGTTGAGATACTGGAAGTGGTGAATGAGCTGCGGATTGTGCCTGTTTGGAGTGAATATGTGGTTGTTGTAAATGGTCAATTCTGATTGTACTGTATTATACAGGCTACTTATTTGGTTAGGGTCTTGCGCGGTCCTGTTGAGAGCAGTTCTTGGACACATATTGCACTCGACTAACTGGAAATTCCTGTGTGTAATGATCTGTTATCTCGCTGGTATGTTCCCCCTCTCCGAATTCCTAAGTGCTGAGTGCTCCTGGTGCAAGTGTACCTGTAGTGGGTTGCCAAGTGAAAAAAATGAAAATCCACAGCCTGCTTCCAGTCAGGAATGGAATGAATGAAGCCCCCATCTAGTGGCGAGGATATGAACTGTGCCGGCTGCCGAAGCCTGTCGCACTTCCCTGGGGCAATGATGAAATGAATGACAGATGAAAAGGAATTATAGTGGAGAGTGTTGCTGGAAAGAAAGTGTGACAGGGAAAACTGGAGTACCCGTAGAAAATCTGTCTGCCTCCGTTTTGTCCAGCACCAATCTCACATGGAGTGACTGGGATTTGAACCACGGGCCCAGCAGTGAGAGGCCGGCGTGCTGTCGCCTAAGCCACGGAGGCTAGTGGGTTGCCAAGTGCAGACTCTAAAATGTGGTACAAGTGTATTTATTAATCTCATTTAATTATATTTCAGGATTAGGGAATAACCCATCTCATTTGGGTACAATCGTGTTGACCAAATGAAAGGCAGCAAACTTTTGTTTTGCTAAATTTGTAGGTTATATTTGATTAACGCTCTATTAGTTCCAACGTTCGTCGCCAGGTGCCAGTTGTGGTGGCATCTAGTAGCGAAGTTGACAGCTAGGTGTCGGTGACGGTAACAAAAGTAGGAACTATAGAACTTGAAATTGATCGTCTGCAGTCCTTACCTGAATTACAGATTATATTATTATACAGTATTCTGCCTAGTGGCAGGTCCATGTCTTCATACAGAGAATTTCTGATGCCAACGTTCCCGGTCTTCAGCTTCTTTCTTCAGTCTGCTGTAACTCCTTCCATCTTTCATATCATCCATGTGTTGAATTCTTCTTCTTCCTCGTCCTGTCGTTCCTTTGATCTCCCCTTCAATGACGTCGTGCATGGGCCCCTCAGGTCTAAGTAGGCCTATGTGCCCTATCCAGTTGGCCTTCCTCTGAAGAATTGTATTCAGAAACGTTTTCTTCTCACCTACTCTTCTCAGTACAGCATCGTTTATCACCTGATCTGTCCACTTGAACTTCTCTATTCTCCTCCAGCACTACATTTCAAAACTTTCTAAGTATTTTCTTTCCCTTTTTCTCATTGTCCACGTCTCTGCCCCGTACAGTGCAATGCTCCAGATGTAACACTTCATCAATTTCTTCCTTAGTTCTAAACTCAACTTGCTGGTGAGCAGAGTCCTCTTCTTTTTGAATGCGGCTTTGGCCATGGCGATTCTGGCGCGAATTTCTTTTGTGCATTGAGCATCTTTTGTCAGCAAACTTCCCAAGTACTTGAACTGCTTCACATTCTCCAATTCTTGATAGTTGATAGTTATCCTCAAAGGTTTCTACCGTTTTGAAATCCTCATCACTTTTGATTTCTTGATGTTGATTTCCATGCCATATATCCTTCCAGTTTCCACCAACCGGTTCATCATGTGCTGCAGTTGTCTTTGATTTTTGGCGAGCACTACTAGGTCATCTGCATACTTGATGGTGTTTATGAGGCGTCCACCAATCCTGAAATTTCCGCATCATTTCAAAGCTTCTTTCACCAGCCATTCACCATACAGGTTGAAGAGACTTGTGATCACAATTAACACCGGTTATCAGACATTTTTACACACACGCAAAGTACACGGGGCTACATGACTGCGTTGTTGCAGCCCCTAAACTGAGCAACCAACCAACCATGGTAGATTTCATAAGAAGGCTAACTATTGCAATGGGTACCCTGTTGTGACTTCCGGAAAATTTCAACTTATCATCACGTTTCACATCCCCCAGACCTCAAAACCCCCGTCAGTTCAAAAGTCTATTTATATAGGCCTATATAGTGAGTATCACTTTCTAGTGGACACGATAACTACCGTCCTTTTGCACCAATTACTACCAAATGTATAGATACAGGGTCATTATCTATGTTCGCGCGAGGAAACATGGCAAGCTAAGCCGGCTGTGACTGGCGCAGATCGCGGGTGCACGTACCCGGTTCAGCCGGCGGTGGCGCGCACTTTCACACTTTTACCAAACATGTTCACATTAGTGTGTACGTACAGTGCTCATTCTCCTTCTTTATGTGCCATCTCCTCTCAGGAGGTTGGCAACCAACATAGAGACTCTTGCTTTAGATGATGCAGCACGAAACAGCTCGATAGTGGAACAATTGAACCAAGTTTTCAGATTATCGACCAAGAAATGCGTCTTCTTCCTGGTCTTCTTTTCCCTTGTAACTTTCCTTGCATGACCAGCTGCAACAGATGATATTTCTCTCCTCTCATCACATGTCCCAGATACTGTAGTTTTCTAATTTTGACAGTATTTATTATTTCCTTTCTCTTTCCCATCCACCTCATCACCTCATTTTTGGTGACCTTATCTTTCCAACTCAGCCTCAGTATCCTTCTGTACGTCCATAGCTCAAATGCCTCCAATCTGTCCATTTCTCTTTTCTTTATGGTCCAGGTCTCAACTCCATAGAACAAGGTGGAGAAGACATAACATATCAGAAGTCTAATTTTTAGATGTAATTTACGGTCCCTGCTCATAGGCGATGCTGAAAATGTCCTCCGTCTCTTGTAACACACACCTGACTTCTTCTGATGAAAGAATGTCTTTCAACTCATTCATTATTTACGGTGCCTGTTTCGTTGAATCGTTCAGCGAGCCTCCTAATTGTACTGGCATTAGCCACAGGTCTTCCTGGAAACTTGATTCGAAATTTTCGTCTTGTTCCTGAACAAGACTTTCTGCTATTCATAAACTAAGTATGGATATACACACGTTCGTGCAATGTGAATTTGTGTCTAGGCATGACTAACATTCACAGTAATCATGATACTCACTAAACGTACAACACTAACGTCTAAGCTTTGCAGATACACATCCATATGAATGACAAAACACGTGTGAACTAACGATATGAGTCAGCGGAGCGCGCCACCACCGGCTGAACCGCGTACGCGCACCCACGATCTGCACCTGTCACAGCCGGCTTGGCTTGCCGTGTTTACTCAGGCGCACATAGATAATGACCCGGTAAAATATAACCGTGCAAAATCTCATTCGAGTTCATTAAAAGGCAAAATTGCACTCAGGGAGTTGAAAAGGGGTGCCATTTTATTTACGTTTCCTTGGAAAATGGAAAATATCGCTATAACTTTCTTCTTGTTGTTGTTGTTGTTGTTTGAGTCTTCAGTCTCTTTACTAGTTTGATGCAGTTCTCCATTGCCTCCTGTCCTGAGCTAATTGTTTAATCTACATGCCAACCACACCCTACATCCGAGGCAACCTGTTTAACATTATTCTAACCTTGGTCTACCCCTACTGTTCTTGTCCTCGGCCCTTCCTTCAATAATTTTGTTATTGTTTGTTGTCTTAGTAGGCTTGAATGTCGTACCAACCTATCTCTTCTCTTCATTAGCAGTCGACAGAAACATATCTCCTCTCCCACTCGTCTTAATACATCTTCATTAATCTCAAGCTCTTAAACCAGACGGAGTTAGAAGATGCGGTTTGTGCAAAGGACCCTCCAATAGTACAGGAAAAATCTTATCTTTCTTGATAAGTCATCGGAGGTATATACATTATTTATAAAGTGCGTTTAATCAAATAAACAAGACGATAGCCCCTGCAAGACCTGTGTCATGTCCAGCCCGCATAACTGCAAGCCGGACGGGTGGTCTATACACATAAGGCCTACACAAGTAACCAATCGTAACAAATGGTCATTCAAAAAAGTAGAATTACCCGCAGCAGTGTCACATTGCACTGTGATATCATATATCGTCAATTAGTTTAAAAAGTGTGCTCAAACAAATAAGCAAGATGATATATCTTGCCAGAACTGTGTTACCAAGGCAACAAGTATTCGTCATCAAAATCTGAAGTGTAAAGACCACCTAGGCCTGGTATATAGTTACCAAAGCAACAAGTATTCGTCATCAGAATCAGAAGAGTAAAGGTCATCTAGGCCTGCAATATGGTTACCAAGGCAACAAGCATTCGTCATCTAGATATGAAAACCATATCCATGGTTCGATGTTAAACAGTGTAACGGAGGAGCTTTAGTTTTGTCCATTTATAAAAGTGGCTTCATGGCCTAGACGCACAATTTTTCCATGCCGGTATCGATGCCTAGTAATACAATAGGAACGTGCTTGGGCAAGAATGCTGACTATGTTGAAATATAATGCGAATCATTTTCTTACCTAAGTTTGTCCCTATATTTGCAAAAATAAATGTTTTCTCCATACGAGCACTTCTTAACTTATGGTTTGAAGCTTTCTCATGTTTCTCAGTATTTTGGGATATGTTTTAGCCTCTGCTTCACCCTTTGTTTGCCGGTACTTACCAAGGATATGAGGTGTGTCAACATTGTCAGATGTTCGCTGGGGTGGGAAATCAATCTCCATTGAGGCAGTCCAGCCCCTTGATGCAAGCTTCCTGCAGGGCACAAGGACGGATCAATTCCGCTATAGTTGAGACTATTGACAAAGCACGTACCGGTACATGACCCATGTTCATGATACTCGGAAGACTTCTTTAAAGTACTTAATTTGAATTAAATGGATAACAAACTATGGAGTGCCTAATGAACCAATCCTTGTAAGGCACCGATCGATGTAATATAGAGTACACTTGCGAAAAATGAAATCTGAGCACATTTAAAGAAGTGGCGTAAAAACACCATACTTTCATGTGGCACTGATAGATAATAATAATAATAATGTTATTGGTTTTACACCCCTCTTAACTAGCTACCGTGGCTTCTAGAGACGCCGAGGGTGCTGAAATTTTACCCTGAAGGGGATCTTAAACGTGCCATTAAATCTACTGATACGGCCCCCTCACATTTGCACAGCCTCAAATGCCAGCTGACTGCGCCAGGATTTGATCTTCAAACCTTGGGAACAGCAGGCGAGAACATTACCGCTGAGCCACGCAGCCAGCCTCCGTGGAAGTGAAACTATCCAAAGTTAAGGGAAGACGTACGTAAAATTATAGGCCTATAACTGAATTTTATAATCTTTAATTAAGCTATTATGAAACGTAGAAAACTGTAGCTTAGCATCTAAAAACGATATTATGACAGGAATATTAGTTGCTTTTTTTGAGGGCCATGACTCAGGATTTAAAACAATTATAATAAATAAAATTCGGATGATTAAGGAACTAAAATGTTCTAGTGGTTCCGAGTTGTATGGTCTCAGTAATGTACGTAATGTTAAAATGTTAACAACGATAATCCCTTTAGACGCTGCAGAAACCCTGCAATGTTATACTCCCTGTAGATGAAATTTAATTACACAGTTCTCACGATTTGCTGTGTTCCAAAGCATAGAAACGGGGTGGAGAACTACAATTATTATTATTATTATTATTACTATCATATATAGGCCTATATAAAACTCTAAGGTGTATGTTTCACAAAATTCGAGCTCTTAAATCAGAGGGAGTTAGAAGGTGTGGTTTGTGCCAGTATCTTCCAAATCGTCCCAATAGTACAGCAAAAATTGTGCATTTCTTGAAAAGCCAACAGAAATATGTTTATTTGCTCATAAAGTTAAACAAATAAACAAGAATATAGCCCCTACCATAACTGTGTCACGTCGAGCCCGCATAACACTAAAGGTGGGCGGGTAGTTTAACATGTGCGAGAGTGCTCGCATAGGCCCTCGAGTTGTTATTTTTGATGTGTAACATCTTGCTGGATACTTTTGTGGGAGTGATTTTGAAAATTGGGGACGGAAGTGAATCGGGCGGAAGAGGATCGAACGGAAGTGGATCGGACGGAAGTGAAGACACACTGCCAGAAAAATGGGACGGAAGTGGATCGAAAGGAAGTGGATCGGACGGAAGTGAAGGCGCACTGCCAGCTGGATGTACAATTGAAAATGTGTGTATTGGAAACAAGGCAGTGTGTGCTCTGTAGTGCGAGAATGTTATGGCAATACAGTAGGCAGTGCATTTAGCAGGCACTGGTTTGACGAGCACAGTGGCAAATGTTTCACCGACTTTCATTTGTCATTGAGCAGTTTATGAAGCTTCATGTTCAAGGTTGAATATCACATGGGGTAGGACAAAGACGACAAATGACATTAAATAAGCGGCATTATTGTCAAGCTGTGGGTGAGTAGCCAAATATTAAATGCATAACAGAATGTCGTTAAATGAGTGGAATAAAAACTGTATGTTCATCTTATCTGAGACTAGGTCATTTCATGATTGTAGGAAGCCATGTTTCGATTGTTTACGACCAACTGTATGAGAGCCTTGAGAATAATTAATGTCATAGTTACTGAGGAATGTGCTCACAGTATTTGAGAGTACTGTCGACGTTGTGTGTCACTTTGTTACTATGAATTATTAATGTAAAAGGAAGGAAGCTTGTAGTTTTGTGTGTCCGTTAATCTCACGATCATGATCCACGGTACCTCCCTTTTACGTGGAATGCGAACCACAGGACATGGCATTTCAATTCGAAAATCTCACATGTATTGACCGGGAATCAAACCCGGTCTACCTTGGTGAGAGACTAACAGCTTGACCGCCGCGCCACAAATGCATCAGTAGCATATCTCCAATTCAATCTATACATTCATCATAGTACCAGTATGAAAATGGAGTGTAAATTAACATTTTAAGAATGTCCAAGCTGTGTAGTATACGAGTGGGATAACATGTCAGATGTTACACATCATATGCGACTACTGTAAGGCTCGTATCTTTTTTTTATTACTAGTGGACCCGTACGAGCACTCTCGCATAATGTGCTGTGTGCGCCCCATGTGTACAGACTAGTCGCCCGGCCCTAGTGCTAGGCGGGCTTTACGTGACGCAGTTCTGCCAGGGGTTATCGTCTGGTTTATTTATTTAAAAGCACTTTATAAACAAATGAATATATTACCGTTGACTTTCAAGAAATAAGTTACAAGATTCTTCCTGTACTATTGAGACGATTTGGAAGATTTTGGTACAAACCACACCTTCTAACTCCCTCTGGTTTAGGAGCTTGAGTTTTGTGAAACATACACCTTAGCGTATTATATAATAGGATTATTGAGAGAGGAGCAGTATGGATTCAGACCTGGGAGATCAACAGTGGATCTCATATTTTCAGTGAGACAGCTCCAGGAACACCACTACGAATTTGGAGAGGATCTGTTGATGGCCTTCCTGGACATCGAAAAGGCCTATGATAGTGTGTGTAGGGAGAAGGTTTGGAAAGCAATGGAAAACATGGGAGTGGAAAAAGGGACTGTAGGCAGAGTGAAGGAGATGTATTGTGGAAGTGTGTGTTGTGTGAAAGTTGGAGGGGAGAGAACAGACTGGTTCAGACAAATGAGTGGCCTGAAACAGGGTAGTGCGCTGTCACCCCTTCTCTTTATTGTGGTTATGGACGAAGTAATGACACGGATAGCAGGGAAGATAGGAGAAGATAAGATGAAAGCAATGGTGTTTGCAGATGATCTCATGGTCTGGGGAAACAAGGAGGAGGAAATTCAGGAGCAACTGAAGGCTTGGGAAGAAACAGTGGGAGAGTACGGATGGAAGTTCAACATCAGTAAATGTGAGATCCTGTTAACGACCAGGAAAATGGACAGACCAATGCGTGGGATAACACTTGGAGGTGGACAGCTGGAGAAGGTGGAAAGTCTCAAGTACTTGGGAAGTATAGTGGAGGAAAATGGGAGAAATGACAAAGAGATTACGGAACGTGGCAGACAGGCAGAAGCATTTCTGAGAAGCATTAGGAGCTTAGTGTGGAATAAAGATGTCCCACAAAAAAGCAAGGAAGTGTTATACAGAAGCTACTATATCCCGATACTGACCTATGCTTCAGAAACGTGGACAATGAAGAAAAGAGACATAAGCAGAATACAGGCAGGTGAAATGAAGTTCCTGAGAAGTAGGATCGGAGTAACAAGAAGAGACAGGGTGAGGAATGAAAAGGTCAGGGAAATGGTGAAAGAGGAGCCCTTGCAAGGTAGGATTGAGACATCAAAACTGAGGTGGTATGGACACTTAAAGAGAATAGATGAGAAGAAGATTCCCAAGAGGATACATGAGATGCAGATGCAGAAGAAACGACCAAGGGGAAGACCAAGAGATAGATGGCTGAAAGGAGTGGAGGAATGTGTCAAGAAGAGAGGCGAGGACTGGACCAGAGTGACAGCGGAGAGGTGGTGGGAAGAAAGGACCAAGTGGCGAGGCTTATGTTCCAAACAGACCCAGCCTGGGGCTGGAAACTGTACAAGATGATGATGATGATTATTATTATGACTTATCTTCAGCATCATCATCAACCTGTAACAGCACCTTTCTTGTGGAGGGAACACATCGTGTACTTGATGGGCAACTAACAGTCAAGGGACAGCCGCCATAAGCTGTGGTGTTCCAGCGCGCTCTTCACTTCGTAATGTGACAGTCATTCGTAGGTTTTTGCTTCGCCCCCAAAGCAATATGCGCTCCCAGAGCACATCAAGCCTACGTGGGAAAGCCTGGCTTAATCTAAAAAGTGGTCTGCCTCGTTGTGCAGTGGCTAGCACTCTTGGCAGTCACCGCGGAGGCCCGGGTTCGATTCCCGGCTCAGCAAAGAAATTTAATTTTGATATGAGGGCTGGAACGGGGTACACTCAACCTCGTAAGCTGAAACTGCGTAGGGGTGGGTTTGATTCCTACCTGTGCCATCCTGGAAATACCAGTTTGATTCCTAAAATAAGGTCATGGCCACCTCCTTCCCAATCCTTATCTGAATTGCAACTACACACATTAATAGAGTTATCACAATAACACAGGTTATCAGACAAATTCCACAAACACTCAAGTAGACGGGGCAACCACGATGTCGCAAAGCCCCTCAATGAATCAACAACAAATCTAAAAAGTAACTTACATATTAGGAGAATAGAAGAGTACCTTACATGTTGAGGTTCTTGGAATGAAGTAGTGCCATGAAAGGCAAGTAGAAATAGGTTCGTTCCAAGGTCAGTGGAGATAGAAGTAAAATGGACTCAGCCCCGGGATTTTCTGTGGTCACCAACTTCCAAGCTTACCAATCGTCAGGGCATGAGGGTGTAGCGCCTTTCAGATCCCCATGCATGAGAGGCTACACATAAGCCTTAAGGCCTCATACACTATGCAGACACCCCCCAGGGGCTCGGCACTAGCGGGAGGTGGATTGGCGACCACGGGACACCAGCTGTGTCCGGCATCCACTTACTTGTGACGGGCTCGTCTTTCGCCTTTCCTATTAACATCCCTTGGTCAACTCTTGTTCTCTTCCAACTCCGACGGTATTAGGGTTTCCGAGATCTAGAGAGTCTCAATTTCCCGCCTTAATTTCCCCTTCACAGACCTTTTGTTTTCATGTTATATTCTGCCCCCTGTTCAAGACTCTCCAGGAGGCAGTGTGTATGCGGCATCCTTGACAGTGCTCAAGGGCCCACGGCTGGTGAGTTCGGGAGTTGGCAACGTCGAGGAATTCCTTATTTGGGTCCGTTTCCCCCCTTTTTGCAGTGCCTTTGGGGCGGACCCACTCTTTTTATTTTCGTATCTGCCTTTCATGGCCCTCCCTTCTTCCAATTACCTTAATTCTCATTCTTCGTGGGTTGAGGGCATTTTCTTTCCTCCTGTCTTTTATTTACCTTAATCTTCCTTTTGTTTCTCCATTTCTTCTTCTAGTATGTGAGTCTGTACTTCATTTGAGTTGTAGAATAGGTGTGAAGTTTGGTTTAGTAGTTTCCATTTCATTTTCATGATCACCCAAACAGTTAGGCGCCGATAACCCAGATGTTAGGCCTCTTAAAACAATAATTAGGTCTATCACAATCATCGTAATCATCATCACAATAAGGAGGGAATAAAACCGTGAAAAATGAACAGTTCTGGCCCATCGAGAATATCAGGAAAGAGAAGGCTAGAACAAATTAAGGCAGGAAAAATGAATAAATACAATAATAATAATAATAATGTACTGAACTACGAATTGGATACATTAGACGTAGTAGAAAGAAGAATTATACGCAAAATACTCGGCTCTTTAAAATCTGGAGAATTCTGGAAATTAAGAAATAATGATGAAATATATCGAAAAATAGAAAACATATCTGAATTAATACGGAAGAGGAGATTGCTATTCTTTGGACATTTGTACAGGATGAATGACGGTAGGTTAACCAAGAAGATCTTCACATTCCTGTGGAACAAGAAGTCAAAAACAACCTGGGTACAAGAAGTCAAAAAGGATTTGGAAAGAAACAATATCAGAGAAGAAGATACACCACAGAGAGATTTTTTAGGCTAAACGTACTAATAATGGAAGGATTCCAAGGGAGGAAGGGAAAGAAAACTGGCTCGAAATGGACCTAGGAAAGGAAGAGGAATCATAGTGAAATGAGGAAGGAATACTGGAGGAAGAAGAAGGAACAGCAAAGGACAAAGCATTGAAATTGGTTCGTGGTCCCTAGACGACCGAAATGAAAATAATAATAATAATAATGTTATTTGTTTTACGTCCCTCTTAACTACTGTGGCATTTAGAGACGCTGGGGTGCCTGAATTTTTTCCCGAAGGGGATTTTTAACGTTACACTTTAAATCTACTGACACGGCTCCTTCGCATTTGCGAACCCTCAGATGCATGCTGACTACATCAGGATTCAGTTCTGCAACTTTGGGTACAGCAAGCGAGAACGTTACAGCTGAGCCACGCAGCCTGCCTTCGAAAAATGAAGGACATCCTAGAACTCATATTTGGGGTCGGAAGATCACCGCAGGTCAACAGGAGAAATGAGTACTAGTGAGTAAGGAATTTCGTTTTCTCCACACTATGCTATGTTTAACACTTACACTAATCGGCCAGCATGGGGAGAACTAAGCAAACGTCTGGGAAATCCCACCTACCTGAGCAGGGCAGATTATCCACATTATATCAAGGTCCGACCACCGCGTACATATTATGGGAAATATTATTTCATTAACAGTGGCATTGATAATTGGAACTCATTACCTGCCACAGTCTTAGAGCCTTTCCCCAAACATATTGATGTGTTTAAGAGAAGATTGAAATTTAGTGTAAACTAGCAGAAGTACGGTACCCATTCTTCGAACGGTCTTCGGTATTAATAGCCAGACGTAATCAATTGAGCTACTGTTGCAATGGTTAGGGGCTTGGAACCTGTTTGTCGACAAAGATAAATGATTAGTTGAAATATGCTCTGAAACTAATTTACCTAACGTGTACTTCCTGACGTGAAAATGAAATTGAAAACCTCGTAGACGAAACGCAATACACGTCACATAAAAACTGACCCTCACTGTTGTGTCAAGTCCGCATCCAGGGGAAGACCCCTTTAATAAATTATTAAGGCTTGAGGTGCATGAAAATTCAGGTTTTTTAGCCTCCAATGGCCCTAATTCCAAAAAGCAAAATTAAAATTTAAAAAAACTATTTCAATTCAGGAATTTTTGAAAATAATATTCCTGTTTGAATATATAATAGACCTTCTGTACGACAGATCGCACGTTTAAGTCTTGTGAAAAAATCGAGGGTACCCCTTCACCCCCTTAAGCGGATTGATGAATTTTACAGTTTTTGTTGGTTCCGTGATAACCTTATAGTCATTTGCAAACTTTCACAGAAATTTAATAAATGGAGTGGCATTACTTCTTGCAGAAATAGATGGAAAGTTGGATGTAACTTTTTGAGACACTGTTGTCATGGTTACTGGCTTACATTCCTACATTAGCTTATTAAATGAAATTAGTTTTCTGGGAATATCTCAGAAACTCTTGGTTTTAGAGCTTTAAAATGTAGTTTTCGGGGACCCTTTACGGCTGTTTAGGGGCCCCGAGGTTTTTTCTGACACCAAGGGGCTGAAAATAAGCTTTGTCTCGTCGTTGTAGACCGTTGTATCATCATCATCATCATCTTGCACAGTTTCCAGCCACTGGCGGGTCTGTTTGGAACACAGGCCTCTCCAAAGTCTTCTGTCTTCCCACCATCTCTCAGCCTCCACCCCTGTCCAGTCTTCTCCTCTCTTCTTCACGCTTTCTTCCACCCCCTTCAGCCACCTGTCTTTCGGTTTTCCTCTCGGTCTCTTTCCTTCCCACTTCGTCTCGTGTATTCTCCTGGGTATCCTCTTCTCCTCCATTCTTTTTACATGTCCATACCATCTAAGTCAAGATTTTTCTGTACCATCCTGTAATGGTACCTCCTTCATTAATTCTCTGGTCCTCTCATTTCTCATTCCGTCCACTTTGTAGCTCCAATTCTACTTCTCAAGAACCTCATCTCACTGGCCTGTATTTTGCTCTTCTTCCTTCCTTTCATAACCCAGGTCTCCGAGGCATACGTCAGGATATGGACATAGTACGTCCGATATTTGATCTTTTTGCTGTTCTGAGGGACATCCTTGCTCCATAACATGCTTCTCACACTCCTGCGGAATGCTTCTGCCTGTCTACCCCGCTCATTTTTTCTCTATCGTTTCTTCCATTACCTTGTATCAGGCTTCCCAGATACTTGAAACTCTCCACTTTTTCAGCTGTTCCCCACCAATTGTTATTCCCGTTGTGGTTCTTTCCTTCTTCCTTGTTGTGATCACCATCTCACTCTTATTAATGCTAAATTTCATCCTATATCCTCCTCCTCCTTGTTTTCCCAAATCATCAAATCATCCGCAAACACCATTGCTTTCATCTTTCCTTCCCCAATTACTTGTGCCACTCGGGTCACTATGTCATCCATCACCACAATGAAAAGTAACGGTGCCAGTGCACTTCCTTGTTTCAGGCCGTTTCTCTGTTCCAACCAGTCCGATCTCTCTCCTCCCACTTTCACACAGCTCATGCTTCCCTTGTAAATCTCCTTTATCCTCCTTATAGTCCATTCTTCTACGCCTCTATCCTCCAGGGTCTTCCATACTTTGTTTCTGCATACACTGTCTTATGCTTTCTCAGTGTACAGGAAGGCCATCAGTAGATCTGTTCCATACTCATAGTGCTGTTCTTGTAACTGCCTTACAGCAAAACCAAATCCACTGTGGACCTTCCTGCTCTGAAGCCATGTTGTTCTTCCCTCATCCCTCCTTCTATCCTTGTCCTAATTCTCCTTTCCAAAACTTTCTCAAACATCTTTGCACAATGACTCATCAGTGTTATTCCCCAATAGTTTCTGCATTCTGTTCTAATACCTTTCTTGAAGTTCGGGACAATTATTCCCTTTTTCCAGTCCTCTGGGGTGTTCCTTTCCGTAGTATAATAATAATAATAATTATAATAACAATATAAAAATATAGGGATAGGGATAAAATAGACCTTCTGTATCACACCAGCACGTGTAAATCGCGTGAAAAAATTCTTGAGTACACCTTGACCCCCTTATGCGCATTATAGGCTATGTATTGATGATTTCTACAGCTTAATTTGGTTCCGTTATAACCTTATAGCCGTTTGCAAACTATCTCAGTAATGTAACAAGTAGTTCCGTGAAGAACTATACAGCCTATTTTCATATATCTTGCTCATGTTAATTGTCTCTATCAACATACAAACTTTCAGTTTAATTGCTGTAACAGATTCGTAGATATTGTGAACCGTCTAAATATTTCAGATTGTCACCAGGATGGATTTTTATTTTTGTGCTATTACATTAAGATTATTGTGTACGTGAGGTATTCAAACTTCAATCGCATGATTAGAACACAAGAAGTAAAAACGAGATTTTAAAAGTACGCACACCAGCCATTATGCAAACAATTGAAATAAATTACATGCCAGTGGATCAACATTTGTATAAGGATTTAACGTGCAACGTTTCACGGAACTCGGATAGTTAATTCAAAGAGAAACGTCCATTTAAATATTTATACTTCGCGTCGCCGCCATGTTGGATTTGTGCTCACCAGGTTACTGAAAGTCCTAGAGGTGATCATATGTTCATAGTCTCGAAGAACATAAAAAAATCAGTTTGGTTGCTGTAAAAGATTCATAGATATTGAGAACCGTCTAAATATTTCGGAAGCTCGCCATTTAGGATTGTTAAATGTATAGGCCATAGAGCTATATACCATTCAAGGACAATTATTGCCTAGCTTCATTATTCAAATTTTCACTTCGATCGCATGATTACGACACAAGAACAAAAACTTAATTTTAAAATTTCGCACAGCCGCCATCTTGAGGTTATGTAAAAAATTGAATTAAATTAGATGGCAGTGCATTACAATCTGCAAAATCATTTACTGTACCACATTTCACTGCGCTCAGAGAGTTAAAACACGAGAAAAGTCTATTAAAGTATTTCAAATTCGCTTGGTCGCCATGTTCGTTTTGTACTTTACAGGTTTATGAAATATACATAGATAAACTTGTATCAGTACCCTTTATCACCATACAGAATTGCATGATGGTATCTGTAATAGTTTCGGAGATATAGAATTTCAGTGAAATATTTCGCACAGCCGCCATTTTGAGGTTATGTAAACAATTGAACTAAATTAGACCCGAGTGCATTACAATGTGTACAAACATTTGCTGTACCAAGTTTCATTACGTTTGGATATTTCAATCGCGAGAAATGTCTATTTAAAATTCTCAATTTCGCTTGACCGCCATGTTGGTTTTGTAGTCACCAGATTTTTGAAAGTCTCATAGGTGAACTTCTAGTAGTACCTTTTATCACCATACACAATTTTAGGGCGATATCTGTAATAGTTTAGGAGATATTGAATGCTAGTGAAATATTTCGCACAGCCGCCATGTTGGATTGGTGAGACGTAACAAAATTTGAAGGGCATGGTCGAGGTCGCCGGGAGTAGTGCTATTAACTTGCCGAGTTTCATTGAAATCGCTCCAGCCGTTTAGATTTTATTAGGGGGACACACACACACACACCTCACACACACACACACACACACACACACGCACACACGGACAAAAGGTGATCTCATAAGCCTTTTTGTCAAAATTGAAAATAGGCTAATAAATGGAATTGTATTGCGTCTTACAGCAATAGATGGACCTGTGAGTTTCTGATGCCATGGTTACCGGCTTGCTTTCTTTCATTATTAGCCTATTTTCAATTTTGAAAAAATAGGCTTATGAGATCACCTTTTGTCCGTGAGTGTGCGCGTGTGTGTGTGTGAGAGAGAGAGAGGTGTGTGTGTGTATGTCCCTAATAAATTCTAAACGGCTGGAGCGATTTCAATGAAACTCGGTAAGTTGATAGCACTATTCCGGGCGATCCCGACCGTGCTCTTCAAATTTTGTTACGTCTCACCAGTCCAACATGGCGGCTGTGCTAAATATTTCACCAGCATTCAATATCTCCGAAACTATTCCCGATATCACCCGCGACCATCCGAAATATTTAGACGGTTCTCAATATCTGCGAATCAATTACAGCAATCAAACTGAAATTTTGAATGTTGATAGTGGCAGTTAACATATGTAGGGTATATGAAAATAGGCTGTATAGTTCTTCACGGAACTACTTGTTGTATTAAATGACATTAATTTTCTGGGAATATCTCAAAAACTGTTGGTTTTAGGGCCTTAAAATGTGGTTTCTCTCATTGAGGGGCTGAAAATGAGCTTTGTCTCGTCCTTCTACGCCTATTTCAGCAAGTATTTTAAGGGGGTAAGCCACCTTTTATGAGAGGTAGAGAGAAGTGTTACATCAATGATTAGTGTCGTGCCTCTGAAGGATATCTGTAACAAATTTTACGTTGATCCACCCAGCCGTTCTCGAGTTATAAGGGAACAACATTGTCCACAGACAGACAGACAGACAAACAAACAGACATACAGACAAAAATATTTTCGCGCGCATCCGTTATAAAACAGTCTGAAACGCGCAAATAACGCAAATTTCTGTAGAAATTCAGAAAAAACAGACAAACTTTCATTCTTATATAGAGAGAGATAGATACTACGATGAAATTACTATAGTTCCTAAATTGCGAATTGTGTGAATTGTATTTGATGTTATTGTTGGTAATTTTCTGTATTTGTACAATTTGCCAATACTATATCTAATAATAACAATAATAATAGCTAGCTGTAAGGCGGTAGTGGGGTAAGTAGATGACCCCCAACAGTATCTCAAGTCTATTACCCGTGGCAAGGAGATGTATTTAACACATTCGTTAGAGACGCAAATTAAAAGTCTGAAGGGTACCTGAAGTACAATAGCGGAGGGTGAGAGGGGGAAGTTAATCTCACAGGCGGGTCGTCATAACAGGTAATGACAGCGTTTACCTGCAATTTGCATGTATCGTGGTGTTTAGTGTGGTTCAGAGAGCACGTACCAGTCTTCAGCACACGGGTAATACAACTTCTAAAGTTTAACGAGATAGGCTGTAATAAAGTTGGTGGGAATATAGACCTTCATTGCTAGTAGTAACTGTTGTTTTAAGAGGATTAACATCTAGGTAATTTTCCCTTGGTTATATGGATGACTAGCAGTAGTACCCGCCTTCGCCCGGTGGATTTATTTGTTTTATGGATGATAATGAATACTACTACAGAACTGGAATGCTCAAGGATAAGGATCGGAAAGCACCAACGCTTATTGCAGCTGATGACCTCAGCATTCTGCACCAAAACCATCACCCTTACACAGAGGCATACTATTGTCATGATGATAACTGTTTTAAGGGGCCTAAGAAATCTTTTTGCACAAAATATTCCCCGTGACTGCAATTTATAAGCAGCTTGCAATTCTGCACCAGAACACTGGTAGGGTTGACGTGATGTAGCCCGTATTTCCAGGCAACAATAGACTTAGGTATTATTGAAGCTGTTCGGGAGCGCTTGTTCTTCCGACTTACTGAACAAAAATAAACATTTAAGGTTACCTGAGAGGTGTAGCCTAATGCTGCATAGCCTAAACTATTCCCCTTGAATCTGGCTATCATATACAAAAATAATTTTTTGAATACGACTAGTAGTTACAGGGATTAGCGGGTTTTAAAAACACAAACACACAAACAAACTCTTTAGCTTTATTATATTAGTATAGATTGTGTAAAGTAATTTCAAATCTCATACTTCTACTGCTGCAACTAATATACCAGTTCATTGTAACCAGTGGAAGTGTTGGCAGTTGCTCGAACCCACGTCGCTCAAACAATAAGCTAAGTTCATATTCAATACCAACCTAACCGCTCACTACCAATCACAGATATCACGCTAAACAAGCAAACTTTAAGGTCAATAACCTATTTGTTTCAGGTTTACGGAAACGCCCTTTAAAATTGGGTACAATCGTGTTGACCGACTGAAAAGCCAGGGGAGACCTACACCTATAAGGATCAAAATTTGTCATTTTGTTCTACGTTTATTGATCCTTCCATTTAAAAACACTGCAACAATTTCTTTGATATGTATTGTAACGTAATCTTGATTACGGTACAAAGTATTCATTCATTCATTCATTCAATTTCGCTAATCGGCCAACTAGGGACCACGATAAGCCTCATTTTACATTCTGGCATTTGCTCATTTTTTTCTTGATCCACATTGCCTTCATGAGCTCACTGTGTTTAGCACGACGTTCCTCTGTCCATTTCGCACCAGTTGTCCGTTTTTCGTCCCGGAAAGTCCCAAACGTCTTGATGGCTGCTCAATAAAGATTTCGGTCTTGTGCATCTTCTGCTCGTATCCCCATTTCTTTCAGATCTTTCTGGACGTTAACATACCAATTATTATTATTATTATTATTATTATTATTATTATTATTAAAGTCATTAGCTTGCCACGGTGGGTGAGTGGATAGCGTGACGGTCTACTAACCTCAAGAGTGCAGGTTCGCCCCTGACCGTGGTAAGTGATTTTTGAAAGGCGGCAAAAATACGATACGCATGTCATACGATGTTGGCATGTCAAAGAACCCATTTGAATTCAGTAGGCCGAGTTCATAATGGAAAAATTAATCTCGGGAATTTCCGCCAGCACAAAGTTCCTCATTTCTCAACTAGAAAGCGCTATTGTGTTCAAGGAGATTAGATATCTAACATCTAACCTCCTTGACTTTCATAGTCAAGGAACTACGAAATTCGACATGCAAGTTACCCTCTGGGTGTCAAATAGCAAAGCTTGCACCAGGCACCCGAAGCCATACGATATTATTATTATTATTAAAGTCATTGTGTAATTATTATTATTAATATTGAAATATCAAAGTTATATCGTTTTATTCACCCATTAATATCAAGGGAGGGGCCATACCATATTCACGTCATTACCACAATCATATATCATATTGTCAAGTGTTTAGATTAAGACACAGGGTTTTTATAGAGGTCTAGGGCTGTTTTATTAGTTAAATTGTAAAGACAGGACGGGCATGGTTGGAAGAAGTTACGGACGGTGAAGCAACATATAGCAAGAAAATGTATTTCTGGAACGAAGCCAAGCTGACAGGAGACAAGGGCTTGGAGAAAGATTTGGTGGAAATATATGCATGCGCAACGAGAGGAATAGCGGGTACTGAGTGGAATATTTGAAGTACGCGGGCCTGTATTCCCGCTCGGAAAAGTAACGCGACGCTTGAGGACTGAGAAATGCTTTGCTATAATTGGTCTGATAGATCGCGGGCAAATTTATGCCGCAAAACATCGGGACCATTCAGAGTGTATAAAAGCCCAGCGCGACTGCAGCACTGGCTATTCTATTGATTCTATTCTGTAATTCACTTATTCGATCACGCACTCACTCATTGACTTTGTGAGTCGTAGACTCTGTCAGTCCCTCAGTACGATGGGACTTAGTGAATTCAATTAGCCTGGTTTGTTCAAATTTGCTTACCATGGTGATAAAACTCAGAAACAAGCAGCAGCAGCAACAACAACAACCACAACAACTAGACGAAGTACAGTTAGCAAATAGAAAACAAACGTTTTCAAAGGTCAATAAACGCGTGTTGGCGTAAGATCTCAAATTAGACTGCAAGCAGACCAACGAGATGGACTTTGAACCACAAGGCACCAGGTATGTGGACCAAGTTAGTATCAACACAGAAGATCAGCGCTAGCGAGAAGACAGTCAATATTGCCCAGCAATTAGGAAATATTAATGCATATATTGTACACAGCTCGAAACCTCAGATCAAATGTTATTAATAATTTTGTTGTAAATAAACCATTATTAGTTAAAATGTCTTGTTCATTGGGAGTTGAATATATAGGATAGTTGGAATGCAAAGAGTATCTCATAGAGCAAGTTTATTGCCCTACGCTCCGATGATAGATCTTGGCTAAGTAAATTTTAATGTGTTATCTTTACGATAACTGGCGCCCAGTAAAACTAAATTAATAAAGTGTATGTCGTCTGTCTAGACAGGCCAATGCTAAATAAGAACGATGAGGTGGTTTTAAGGAGTCTTGAGTGTAACAGCTGTATAAACGTTATAAATGATCGCCCAACTTGTAGAGCGATATCCAACGATGAATATAGCCGTTACAGTATAATACTCGTACTTTTGAAGTTACAACCAAAAACATGCGGGACTGTCACCGACGATTTAGAAGTTTTCCTACACATTGGTAACGTTGTTGCTCGTTTCCCGAAACGTTGGATTTTCAAATCCGTTTCCTTAGTAACTGCCAGTGTTTTCAAGATAATTAAGTGAAATTTAGTATACGTGTGTATCTTTTAGGGAAGACTAATATGAGCTAAAACTGTTGATGTACGATACGTGTCATAGTTTTTTTTAATATTCAGTGAAAACTTGCAAAAATGTTTACTTTAATATAAGTTTTTTTTAAAGAATTTTCTTTATAGATTCCAATTATTCTAGGTCAACCTCTAGCTACTGCATATTTGAAATATTTAAAAAACAATGATATTTGTGTAAAATATTAGGGAAACGGTATAACAGTGCACAGTATGCAGCTGCCATTTTAAATGCGTAATTTCCTGAAAGGCATTCGCCATATGACTTTTAAATACACGAACATATTTGCAAAGCATAGTGTGATGGAAGACCAAATTACAATTCTTTAGTACTTTCTATTGCTGAGAAATAAAAAAGTGAAATATACATGACTTTTGGATTCTTATAGGTTTACGTCCCCCCTTGTTAGGGACCATCTCGGCATTAGCCTGGAGTAGAAGTGAGAAACCACGGTAAGCCACTGATTTATAAATGGCTGAGCTAGAAATCGAACCCGTCTCTTTTCAGGTTTGCCATATGAGTGCACTCCGTTCCAACCCTCAGACCAGAATTAAATTTCTTGGCAGAGCCAGGAATCGAGCCCAGGCCTCCATAGCGACAGTCAGAAATGGTTTGAGTGACTGTATAACCACTATTGCTGTATTAGTGTGACCTAACTTTTGCTGTACTAACGATGCTCGTTGCATAGAGCCCACTTGGAACTAGAAGACACATAAGCACGCCACGTTCTCTGTCGGAAGGAGAGAGAGTTAAAACATGACGCTCAGAGTCTAATGGGAAAAGTTACAGCGCTTCCTTTTGCAAGAACAGATACCATTAACTGAGCGACGCTTCCATCCAGGATTTGTGAGCTCACTGGCTAGGACACTCCCAAATAGTAACTCCTGGAATCTTGTGATCGCTTTTTGGCTCTGAATATAGAGTGGTCCTGTGTAACAGCAAGAGGTCGTTGGATAGATGTGACTAACATTTATTTGTAAAAGAAGGAAAGGCGTACATTTCTGTTCGTTACGCATTTTCTCTACCAGAAGCAGAATTGTTTATCGAATCAGCTAACTACGAGGGTTGTTGTTGTTGTTGTTTGAGTCTTCAGTCTTTTGACTGGTTTGATGCAGTTTTCCATGCCCCCCTCTCCTGAGCTAATCGTTTCATCTTTACATAGCTACCACACGCTACATCCGAGGCAATCTGTTTACCATATTCTAACCTTGGTCTACCATTTCAGTTCTTGTCCTCGACCCTTCCTTCCATAACTAAGCTTGCTATTCTTGGGTGTCTTAATAAGTGACCTAAAACCTATCTCTTCTCTTCATTAGCAGTCGCCAGAAACATCTCTCCTCTCCCACTAGTCTTAATACCTCTTCGTTTGTAACCCTACCTACCCATCTGATCTTCATCATTCTCCTGTAACACCACATTTCAAATGCTCCAATTCTCCTCTTTTCTGCTGCACCAATAGTCCAAGTTTCACTTCCATAGAGCGCCACGCTCCAGACAAAGGCCTTCAAAAATGACTTTTTAATACCTAAATCCTTATTCGATGTCAACAACGAGGGCTGTAACGAAAATAAGTTTCGTCATGTATAGCCCCAGGTGACACAAACTATCGCCATAAGAATCCATACCTGTGGATCGCTCAAAGACGGAAGGAGCGTCCGCGGAGGGGGAATGACGCATGCGCAGAGTGCTGACGAAAAGGGAGGAGCAGCAGACTGGCGTGCCCGATATCATTTGAGTACTACTCCCGATGGCAGACATACGTGTACTGACAACGTGGTCGCCAATGGAGGTGCGTGCGGTTATCCGGTATGAATGGGCACGTAACTAGTGTGTCAGTGGTTAATGAGCGCCTACAGACCGTGTATGGTGAAGCGGTCATGTCTCGCTGGTGTGTCATGCTCAGTAAGGGACGGCAGAGTGTGGAGGATGAAGTTCGAAGTGGGCGTCCCTCCACATCCTCGAATGAAAACAACATTGCTCGAGTAAATAACATGGTGTTAGCGGAGAGGCGCATAAAGGTGGCAGTGATAATAATAATATCGCATGGCCTCGGTGGCCGGGTACAAGCTTTGTTATTTGACACCCAGAGGGCGGCTTGCATGTCGAATTTTGATGTTCCTTGATGATTACCGTACAATCAGCTTGATTACTCATGATTCAAAAATCCTGTCTAGAATAATTTACAAGAGGATGGAAAGCCAGATAGAAACGGAGTTGGGTGAAGACCAGTTTGGTTTCAGGAGAAATGTAGGAACAAGGGAAGCTGTACTAAGTCTTAGGTTGATTTTGGAAGGTAGAATAAGGAAAGATAAGAGAACGTTCATGGCATTTGTAGACTTAGAAAAGGCTTTTGATAACGTTGATTGGACTAAATTGTTTGACATTTTGAAATCTATTGGAATAAAGTACAGGGATAGGAGGGTGATATACAATCTATACAGAAACCAGACAGCAGTCATTCGAGCTGAAGGACATGAGAGAAAAGCTGGTATTCAGAAAGGTGTAAGGCAAGGCTGCAACTTATCACCCATACTTTTCAATCTTTACATTGAACAAGCAATGAAGGAAATTGGAGAAAAATTTAAAGTGGGAGTTAAGATTCAAGGAGAAATAATTTCAACTCTGAGATTTGCTGATGACATCGTCATCTTGGCCGAAACGCCTGAGGATTTGAATGAGTTTTTGAATGGTATGGACTCCGTCTTACGGAATGAACACATGATGAAAATTAATAAATGTAAAACAAAAATACTGGAATGCAGCCGAAATAAATCAGAAACCTCTATGGACATCAAATTGGTAGGTGAAAAGCTGAAGGAAGTAGGAGACTTCTGTTAATTAGGAAGCAAAATAACCAGTGATGGACGAAGCAAAGAGGATATAAAAAGTAGGTTGGCTCAGGCAAGGAAAGCCTTTCTACAAAAAAGGAATCTGTTGACATCGAATATAGATTTAGGTATTAGGAAGTCATTTTTGAAAGCCTTTGTCTGGAGCGTGGCGCTCTAAGGAAGTGAAACTTGGACTATTGGTGCAGCAGAAAATAGGAGAATTGAAGCATTTGAAATGTGGTGTTACAGGAGAATGATGAAGATCAGATGGGTAGATAGGGTGACAAACGAAGAGGTATTAAGACGTGTGGGAGAGGAGAGATGTTTCTGGCGACTGCTAATGAAGAGAAGAGATAGATTAGTAGGACGCATACTAAGACACCCAGGAATAGCAAGCTTAGTTATGGAAGGAAGGGTTGAGGACAAGAATTGTAGGGGTAGACCAAGGTTAGAATATGTTAAACTGATTGCTTCGATGTAGGGTGTGGTAGCTATGTGGAGATGAAACGATTAGCTATGACAGGGAGGCATGGAGAGCTGCATTAAACCAGTCGAAAGACTGAAGACTCAATCAACAACAACCAAGCACTATGAAATTGACACTATAGCGCTATCTGGTAGAGAAATGAGGAACTTTGTGTTGGCGGAAAATCCCGAGATTAATTTTGCCATTATGAACACAGCCTACTGAATTCAAATGGGTTCTTTAACATGCCAACATCGTATGGCATGCGTGTCGTAATTTTTGCCGCCTTTCAAAAATCACTTACCACGGCCAGGAGTGGACCTGCAAGCTTAGGGTTAGTAATCCGACACGATAACCACTCACCAACCGTGGCACGGTGGCAGTTGTGGCGTCCACACTGCATATTGGTCATGCCTGGGTCCATCGCATGCTCCATGATGTGTTGGGTTACCGTAAAGTGTCCGCAAGATGGGTACCGGAGCAGGCTGTGCGACAATTCCTAGCATCGCAGGGAACCGAGTTTAACCAGAGTCGTTTCTTCAAACTGATGGCATGTTACTAGCATTCCAATGTCGGTGGGGACCCTGTCGAAAAAAAATGCAAGTGCATAATTCATTATGCCATGGCGTATGTCAGTTTGGCAATAAATGGTCCCTCGGAAAATATGACGAAAATTATTTTGGGAACTTCACTCGTATTATGATTTAGGAATGAGATATGAATATCAGTCCGGCTCCATGGTGTTAGGGTAGCGTGCCTGCCTCTCACCCGGAGGACAAGGATTCGATTCGCGGCTCCGTCAGGGATTTTAGAAACTGACGTGAGGGCTGGAATGGGGTGCACTCAGCCTCGTGAGGACAATTGAGTATCTGTCTCACAGTGAGGCAGCGCCCCGATCACGAAAACTAAGATTTTCGGCCGAGGGTACCCGATGCGCTGATCACGCATCACCCCAATATCTGCAGGCCAAATGTCTGGGCAGCGGTCGCTTGGTAGGCCTAGGCCCTTCACGGCAGTAGGGCCAGGGGTAAAAGTAAAAGTATACGAATATCAGTAAAGAAAAGTCCCGTGAAAAAGAAGTTGTTGTTGCATAATTTCAGGGGCATTTGGTCATTTAACTGCATGTAGTTGAGTGTGTGTGTGCGCACGTGTAGAATTTTGTCTGATAACCTGTGTTATTATGATGACTGTCTTAGTGTGTGCATTTGTAATTCCCGTGAGGATTGAGAAGGAGGCAACCATGGCCGTAAGATAGGAACCATCCCGGCATTCACATGGAATAGTGGTAAGAAAGCACGGAAAACCACTTCCAAGATGGCTGAGGTTTGAATCGAAGTCACGTGTCTTCAGTTTTGCCTCACGATTCTGTGTTTATCCCCGTTCCAGGTAACAGACCAGAATTAAATTTCCTGGCAATCCCGTGAATTGAACCCGGACTTCCTACGTACGCAGATATCAATGGTCTTTCAGCACACAGAAAAAATGATAAAAGCTTGATCTAAGGATATTCCCCATCGCCATAGTGGTGGCACAATAGGGAAGAGATAGAAGAACGAGAAAACATTTTAAAACATCAATGAACTCCGCCACTGCCACCAGCATGTTTATGGCATAGTTTCAGTTAATGTATATAAGACTTGCAGCCAATGGCCATAGCTGGGTATTTTTGATTGAACGCCCGAGAGCTTCCATCAAGTTCAATTTCAAGTAGTTCCACCTTTGGCTAACAGATGCTGCTGTCACTAACACCTAGCGGTGAACGTTGGAACTTGATAGAGCGTTTCAATCTAGCCAAATATGACCTGCAAATTTTGCTACACACTACCAATTGCAGTGGTAGGTTCTTTTACATGTCATTAATCTATGACATGGGCCCGCCGGTTTTACTTCCCCTTCGGAAGAAGGCATACTGAAGGATTTTAACGCACTTAAAAATCCGACGACTTTGGCCTGGTTTGAACCCACGATCTTGGGTATAGTAGTTCAGCATGCTACCGACTACGCCGCCGGAGCCGTTTATTGTTGAGTTAATGTTCGGTGTAGCGGCTTCGGTGGCGTAGTCGGTAGCATGCTGAGCTTCTATGTCCAATATCGCGGGTTCAAACCCGGCCGAAGACGTCGGATTTTTTAAGAACGTTGAAAATCCCTCAGTATGTCTTCATTCGGAGGGGAAGTAAAGCCGGCGTTCCCATGTCATAGATTTATGGCATTTTAAAGAACCTTCCGCTAATTACACCTGTGTGAAGCAAAATGGATATAGGTTAAACATTTGACTAACGTTCTTAGATTCCTACGTTCGTCGTCAGGAGCCGACTGCTGTGGCATCTGTAAACTAATTTCTTAACTAGTTGGTCGTTGACGGTGGCGTTTGGCGGCAAAAGTAGGAACTACTTGAAAATTGATCGTTTGCAGTCCTTACTTGAATTAAAACAGATAACACACACTAATACAGTCATCACAATTAACACCGGTTATCAGACAGATTCTACACACACCCAAAGAACACGGGGCTACACGGCCGCGTTGTCGCAGCCCCTAAACTGAGGAACCAACCAACCAACCAATGTTCAGTGGATGCGAATATTGTTCTACAGTCAGTAAAATACCTTGTGTCCCCAAAAATATTCAAAACGTCAGATTTTACGTACCGTATCTGACGAGGATGACATTAATTTAATATGACGTGGAATGAGTTCCTTGCATATCGGATGCTGAGGGACAATTCCTACGGTCATCCATGTTATGTAGGGTTGGAATGTGGATGCACTGAGAGTTATAGTTACATAATTACAACGTGGCTGCTCGTATGTCTCCGAGGAGGTCATACTGCACCAATTATCGTGATGGGACGCTTCATCACTTCGTCTGACTGCGGACATTCTCTTTGGGCACAAAATTACTTACTCGTAATGAGATAAGCTTATGATAACAGTCATATTAGTGTGCATTATTAAAATAGATGAATATCCAGTTCACAAGTAAAATATGTCTTGTGAGTGTTATGTGTCTTTACTTTCAGTCAAACCAACTTCACTTACAGCGTCCGCAAAGAGCCTCATAAGCCTACTTTTCACATTTTGTAACAAGTAGTTCCGTGAAGAACTATACAGCCTACTTTTCATGCCAATGATTATTCTACAGTATATGAACCTATCTAGAATAATGACGAAATTAAGTTGGTAATATCGAAATATCTAATTAGTTCAAAATATACCTGGTATAATGTAGCCTAATAGAGCACTACAGTTGGCAGCCCTGGCGACTGAATATATTCTTAGTTCAATCTCTTAAGGTACAGAATACAAAATTTGGTTGAAGTCCAATGGACGTTATATGCAGTTAGACACTGGATCTATCAGCACGCGTAAAAGCATGTTGCCAACAATACCATGCGTGTGCTGGTCAGAAATAATCTGAAATATTATGATATCTTTTTGTGCCAATTTTGGATGAAATCCATTTGTTAGTATAGAAGTTACATGTATTTTAAAATTGGACATATCAGCAGGCATAGAATCATGTTGGCAGCACTGCCTTGTATTAATTACTCCAAATTAATCTAGAATGTCAGGTGCTATACGTGTGCAAAGTATAGAGCTGTTGGCTTACATACTTTCTGGTATATTGATATTAGTGTAAAATAAATATAGACAGCATTTATTATCAGTTGGCAGCCCTGATTGCTCTTAACAATACTTACAGTCATATTTGTTATGGTACACATAGCACATACGAAATTTGGTTGAAATCCAACTGATTGTATGGAAGTTACATGTATTTAAAAATTGGTCGTATCAACAGGCTTATATTCATGTTGGTAGAACTGACGTATATAAGTTACTCGAAATTAATCTAAAATGTCAGAATATACGTGTGCATAGTTTAAAGCTGTTGGCTTGCATACTTTCTGATATATTGGCATTTGGATAAAAAAGAAAGAGAGCAATTATTAACAGTTGGCAGCCCTGGTGGCTCTTAAGAATACGCTCAGTCATATCTGTTTATGTACAGATATCACATACAAAATTTGGTTGAAATCCAATTGATAGTGTAGAAGATATATGCATTTAAACATTGGACCTATCAGGAGGCTTAAAATTATTTTGGCAACACTGTCATGGTTGGCCTCCTGGAAATTAAACTGAAATAGTATTATCTACATGTGTGCCAATTTTGGAATAGCTCCCATGCATACCTTGCAAGATATCCAACATGGAGCTCAAATTTCTAGTGCGTTTTTTCAGCAGTTGGTAGCACGGACATCATTTTCAAATATGGACATGAGATATTCCGGTGCACATCTTTACTCATACTAAATTTCGTTTTGATTGCTGCAGCCGTTTAGGAGTTGATAGGGGGGGGGGGGGCACACACAGCCAGACAGACCGACAAACAGAAGGACAGACAGACACACATTTTCCCGGATCGATCTCATAAGTCTACTTTTTCCTCATTTTTGCAAAATGTGAAAAGTAGGCTAAAAATGAGGAAAAAGTAGACTTATGAGATCGATCCGGGAAAATGTGTGGCTGTCGGTCTATTGTTCGTGTGTATGTCCCTACCCTCCCCCCTATCATCTCCTAAACGGCTGGAGATATCGAAACCAAATTTGGTATGGATGAAGAGCTAAGCCTGAATAACGCAAGGCCATATTTGAAAATGACGGCAGTGCTACCAACTGCTGAAAATTCACAATTGAAAATTGAGGTCTAAGTTGGATATCTCGGAAGATATGCATGGGAATTGTTCCAAAACTGACACACGTATAGATAATATTACAGCAGACTAATTTGCAGGAGCCCAATCATGAGTGTTGCCAACATGATTCTATGCGTGCAGATAGGTCCAATCTTTAAATGCCTTTAACTTCCATACTATCTATTGGATTTCAACCAAATATGGTATGTGATTTGCGCACTGGAAGAGATATGAAAATGCATTCTTTTTCTTGTTTACTGTCAACAGGGCTGCCAACTGTTGAAAAATGCACTCTATACATTTTTTACTAATCTCAATATATCATGCCAACAGTTCTAAACTTTGCATAGATATAGTACCTGCAAATGTAAGTTAATTTTCAGTAACCGATATACGACAGTGCTGCCAACATGATTGTACGCGTGCTGATAGGCTTAATGTTGAATGACATACAACTTCCATAATAATAAATGTTAGCTCTTTCAAAATTGGCACACATATCGATCATAATATTTCAATTTAAATTTGAGCATCCAATTTATTGCAGTGTCGCCAACCTGATTTTATCCATGCTGATAAAATCAATATTTAAATACATGTAACGTGCATACTATCTATTGGATCTCAACGAAATTTTGCAGGTGCATTGTGTACTTTGAGAGATGGAACTAAGAATATATTTAAGAGTCGCCAGGTCTGCAAACTGTTGACATATGGTCTCTATAATTTGAAGAAAAGTAGGCTCTTTAGTTCATCACGGAATTACTTTTGTTTATGAATTTTAATTTATTGTAGGTCTTGTACAGACCACTGAGGCTACAAAGCCCTCTCTTCATTCACAGGGTTGTTATCATCTTAAATGATCTTGTCGACTTCGTCGTTACGCTGGGGTCTGGCGTTACGTTACGGTGAAAGGACGAAATGTACCCAGATGCACTGAGGTGTGTGACGTCATATTACTGCTTGGTGCATCGCCAATCTCTACTTCGTTAGTATGAGACAAAAATCCCCGATTCTTGGATGTCACGGGTAATCTCGAGAACCACTGGATGGATTTTGATGCGGTTTTCACCATTCTGTAAAGGATATCTCGAGGAAAGATTCTGTAGAAAATAATTTATGTATGATCAAAGGAAGCAAAGCAGTAACGATTTCAGTGAAAAAATCGAAAACAAACTTGGCGTCCGTGCGCTTCTGAAGCTTACGCTGGGCAAACCATTAAAAATACCAATATACTATGAGCGTAAGGATTGGCCAGCATTAAAATTTCTACAAAAAAGTCCGCGAGAGCATATCTCTATCTTCAATGCATCGCCCACTATACGTGTTTTTAGACTGGATGGAAGGGACACGTCCCCGCGAGCTCTGGTGAGCGTGACGGCATCCCGCGCGCTTGACCTTGCTTTGCACTTGCCGTTCGCGAGTAATTGGAAACAAGATAAGCAAGATAAGTAATATGCAGATAATTTTCTAACATGTCAAGAGTCTTTGGCTTCGAACCAAGCGAGAAGCCTTCAGCCTTTCTAGCATTTTTCAGCATTTGTAGCATTTAAAATGATACTAAGTCTAGCCTTTCAGACTGACTGTCACTTTGAACCCTAGAATGGTAGCGTTCGTCTCCGAGACGTATACGGGATACACTTCTCCCTTTTGTCCAATCCCCACCAGTGTTTGACAGTCCTAAAATACACTAGTGTCCAAAAGTTAAACATAAGTTACGAATAAGCAGGGCAACGGGAAATAGGCCGCAAATCGCACGGCATATGCACCTATCAATCTTACGTGTTCGCTCTGTATAGGAAAGGAGTATTGCCTGCTTTGACTACTGTCGACCAAAGTATTGTGTGCACTCGAGTTCGAAGGTTGTTTGTGAAGTAACCAATAGACCTACATAAAATCCAATAACATCATCATTTTTGTCGTTCTATTTTACGTTAGTTCATATAGGTTTGTAATTTTTAATTTATATTTTAATATTTTTTTATCGCAGTTGGAACACAAAAAGTGCAAGTTTTTAAGCGTGTTTCAACCATGCGTCACATTTAATATTTATTATCTCAAAAACCTCTCACCAGATCGAATCTAAATTCTAACACAATATACATTGGAATGTTGTATAACTGGTTTATTAATTTCACAAGTTTGTGAGTCCAAGAAACAAAGTTGTTTTCATTTTCGTAAGGTAACTTTTTCTCGGCTCGTGGTGGTTAGAAAATGTAGTTCTTGGTTGCGTTGTAATCCTTATACATCGAAAAGTTATTCTGTATGACTGTAAAGTACGTAAATTAATTCACTTGTTTTATATCAGTTTGTATTTGTAGGGGGGGAAAAGGCATGGTTCACCAGCTAGCCGCTCCAGGGAAAGCTGTATAGCGTTGCCGAAATGGAGCCCACACGCATCATGGCGCGCCTCGCTCGCTTGCGTAACCGCAAGGTAAACACAGCCAGTGCCTGCGCCCCATATTCCTTCAGTCGTGTTTGCCCTGTTATAGCGTGCGGGGTGTAGCCTCGTGGCGAACGTGACAACATAATGGCACAACGACGCTATTTGGACATCGTTTTTCAGGGTAGAATACTCTGCCACCTGGAAGCAGGCCGGACACAGACCGAAGTCGCCGTATCCTTGAAAGTGCCACAAAGTGTCATTTCCAGGCTTTGGATACGATTTCGAGGCACATGAGATGTTAGTCGTAGGCCAGTACCAGGTCGACCAAGAGTAACCACCCCAAAGCAGGGCCGATATCTGGCCTTAACTGCCCGATGAAATCAGAGTGCACCTGCAAGACAATTGTCGGCGGAGCTTGCAGCCGTCTCAGGGGTTGCCGGCAATCGGCTCTGAACAGCAGGGCTGTTTGCCAGACGTCCAGCGGTGTGTGTCCCGCTCAACCCAGCACAGAGACTGGCCCGTTTACAGTGGAGCAGTCAACATCGAAACTGGACTGGCTAAATACCTCTTCATTTGTAACCCTATCTACCCATCTGATCTTCATTCTCCTGTAACACCACATTTCAAACACTTCAGTTCTCCTCTTTTATGCTGAACCAATAGTCAAAGTTTCACTTCCATAGAGTGCCAGACTCCAGACAAAGGCTTTAAAAAATACTTCCAAATACCTAAACCTATATTCGATGTCAACAGATTCCTCTTCTGTAGAAATGCTTCCCTTTCCTGAGACACCCTACTTTTTATATACTCTTTGCTTCGTCCATCACTGGTTATTTTGCTTCCTGAGTAACAGAAGACTCCTACTCTCTTCAGCATTTCACCTGCCAATTTGATGTCCATAGAGGTTTCTGATTTATTTCGGCTGCATTCCAATATTTTTGTTTCACATTCGTTAATTTTCATCATAAAATCGTTCCTCAAGACGGAGTCCATGCCATTCAAAATCTCATTGAAATCCCATGGTGAGTCGGCAGAATGACGATGTCATCAGCAAATCTCAGAGTTGGAATTATTTCTTGTTGAATCTTCACTCCCACTTAAAATTTTTCTCCAATTTCCTTCATTGCTTGTTCAATGTAAAGATTGAAAAGTATTGGTGATAAGTTGCAGACTTCCCTTACACCTTTCTGAATACCAGCTTCTCTCTCATGTCCTTCATCTCGAATAACTGCTGTCTGGTTTCTGTATGGATTGTAGATCACCCTCCTATCACTGTACTTTATTCCAATCATTTCAAAATGTCAAACAATGTAGCCCAATCAACGTTATCAAAAGCTTTTTCTAAGTCTACAAATGCCATGAACGTTCTCTTATCTTTCCTTATTCTACGTTCCAAAATCAACCTAAAACTTTGTACAGCTTCCCTTGTTCCTACATTTCTCCTGAAATCAAACTGGTGTTCACACAACTCCGTCTCTATCTGGCTTTCCATCCTCTTGTAAATTATTCTAGACAGGATTTTTGAAGCATGAGTAATCGAGCTCATTTCACGGTAATCTTCGCATCTGTCAGCTCCTACTTTCTTTGATATATGGATGATAACATTCTTCTTGATATCAGAGGGTACAAAAAGAAAACTTGCTAAAACTGTTAATAATTCTCTTTAGTGGTTGAATAATTGGTGCAGATAAATAAAAACATTAATTAATATGAACTTATAATGTATTTTAATGTAATAATACACATAGACCGACATATGTATTATACAATATGTACATATTTACAAAATACTGTACAGTTTATACATTGCCACAGCTCTTTAAAAATTGCTTATTGATTTTTGAACTGCAGTAATGGGTCGCTTTTTTGCGGGCAAGTCTATGAATTGTAGCGGTAAGGCGATCCCACCCAGCATATCTCAGCAACGCTTTGTGATGTGTAACATCTTTCTACTCGGTATCTGAATATTTTTTGTGGGGGTGATTTTGAAAAATGAAACGGAAATGGATGGGACGGAAACAATGAAACGGAAATCGATGGGACGGAAATAATGAGCGCGCGGTGGCACAGATTGGTACCACGACGTACTATTGGCCATGTGGCTATTTGGAATGTATATCGCATACGGTTTACTTCAAGGTTTGGAGGCCCCATTACAGATATTACTAAAATAAATCATCTTCAAGTTATTGTTCTTTGGTGTGAAAATATTCATTATATCATATTTGTGAAAACAATTATGATTTATTAAATCTTCATACTTTTGCTGTATTCTTATTTAATGTAAGCACTCGAGGTACTGTCAAGGTTTGGAGGCCCGTTCCCTGAAATCCTGTAGGCTGTGATATGTACAGCGTGTTCCGATTCATCACGGAAATGTAAGATGGGTTGCCTACCCCCCCCCCCCCCCCCACACACACACACAATAGGCTTGAAATCTGCTCGCAGCGCGCTAGAGACGGGGCTAAGTTCAATTTCACTGATTGCCGCCTTCTTATGCAGCATTGCAAAGTATTTTGCTGTTTCAATATATATTTGCACAGGCTTCACAATAAGTCTGAACGATTTCTGTTTCAGGACTTGTTATTTTACGCTTCTGTTAATGGCTTTTGCAGAGCACTTCTATGAAAAAAAATATTTTACAACAAGTTTATTGCAACACAATGTGTTTTGTGTTGTATTTTATTTACAACACAATTTATTGCTTTATACTCCAATACCACAAAACGAGATACAATTTCGATTAATTAAGAATACGTTTCAACGATTTCTATTTCAGAACTATTTACCTGCAACAATGTAAAATGATAGAACGACAAACACAGCATGTTTAGTCTTACTTCATACTCCAGGACATATTGGATGATTTTACATTGGTGGAGTTGAACAACATATTTTTTCAACAATCCAGCGCACTTCTCCAGACTGGCGGGAGACGTTTTAAACCGTTTGTTTCCTGGCCAGTGGATAGGAATTGGCGGCTTGATAGAATTGCCACCACGTTCACCTGATCTGACCGTCCTGGATTTCTTCATTTGGGGCGAGAGTATTTTTAAGATCACCACAAACACCCGAAGAAATGGAGCTCGTCATTATCAAAGCCTTTGCGGAAATTACTCCTCAGATGTTGTCGAACGCAAGAGAGAACTTCATGAGACGAGTGGCCCTCTGCTTGGAAAATGATGGACGCCACTTCGAACACCTTATTTAAATGTCCATTTGCAGTAGATGTAACGTCTGTGATAAATTAAAACTTTCCTAGTCCCATCGAAGACTGATTACACTTTTATTTATTTATTTATTTATTTATTTTATGTCTCGGTAGTGGCGAAGTTAGGGCTCATGGCCCTGTCTTACACTTAACCAAGAAATATGGTACCAGTACATAGCTTACGACAATTTCGAAAACACAAAAAATTATTATGATGATAAATAAGGAGTAAATTAATTATGCTAATACTAATATTAGTAAAAAAAGGCACATGAATAATGATAGTAATAATTATAACAATACAAATAATAGCAATAATCAGAATGTCACAGACCTTTCTATAATATCCTAGATATAATCCTAGCTCAGTCATACGTCCTATCATCCATCACCATTCACACGGGGCAATCAGCAGTATTCAACAGGTAATCTCGGCATGCGGTCTTAAATTTATTTATTGTTGTGGAATTTTTGATATCGGGAGGAGTTGAATTCCATAGTCGAGACCCAGCTACAGCAAAAGAGCGGTTAAACATGGATGAGTGGTTGATGGGGATGGCGAGGGAAGAGCCAGATCGAGTGCTTTGATTATGATATGAGGACAAGTAACTAAATTTTGATGACATGTACGTGGGGGTGTTTTCATGCAGAAATCAATAGATGGATGTCAACAAGTGAAATTTACGGCGTTCATCAGGTTTAAGCCACGAAAGAGCACGGTAGCTTGGGGTTATGTGGGCATCGTATCTTAGATTGAAAGCGAACCGAAGACAAGAGTTCAATGCTTGTTGGAGTTTCGTTATTTGTCCATGAATCGCGTCAACGAGAACGACGTCACAGTAGTCTAGAATTGGTAGTATTAGTGTCTGGATGAGTTTAATCTTAATGTCTAGTGGTAAAATATTATTATGGCGCACGAGTGGGTGGAGGGATGCGTATATCTTTTTACGTGTATTTCTTATAGCCTATGTGGTGACCAGTCGAGAGTTTCAGTTAAGGTTAACCCAAGGATCCTTACTTCTTTACTAAAGGGGATGGTGATTGAATTCAGTGTTACTGGAGGCACAACGTAGTTGTTTTTTAATGAGCTTAGTAACTTATGAGAGCCGATGATGATAGTTTGGCTTTTCTTAGGATTGAGCAGAAGAGAGTTGTCATCGGCGTATACACTAAGTTGATGGATATCAGTGTTTGTAACAAATCATTTCCAAATTGTATCTCGTTTTGTGGTATTGGATTAAAACGCAATAAATTGTGTTGTAATAAAATACAACACAAAAACACATTGTGTTGTAATAAACTATGTTGTAAAATAAAATGTTATTTCATAGAAATGCTCTGCAAAAGCCATTAACAGAAGAGTAAATTAACAAGTTCTGAAACAGAAATCGTTCAAACTTATTGTGAAGCCTGTGTAAATATATTTTAAAGAGCAAAATACTTTGCAATGCTGCATAAGAAGGCAGCAATCAGTGAAATCGAACTCAGGCCCGTCGCTAGCGCTCTGCGAACAAATTTCAAGCCAATTGCGGGTGGGTAGGCAACCCATCTTACAGTTCCGTGTTGAATCGGAACACGCTGTATGTCCATGGTATGTTGAGTGTTCCTAGGAGGTGGCGTGAGATTGAACTAGAGTTGTTATGTTAGGGGGATATGCAAGATGGCCAGCGCTTGAGTGAGGGTTGCTGGAACATGTCGAGCGGGAGTGTCTGCTCTGTGGATTCCAGAAGTGTGAGAGACAATAGCAGGAAGGCTTTTACCCCAGGCATTATATGCAAAAAAACACGGCCAACCTCAAAAAAATAATGTAAAGCTGAAATTTGGCATAGATGTTCCCCAGTACCCTAGAAACAAATCCTGAAAAGTCCCCATCTCTGCGGTGTCCGCATCATAGTTATTGGAGGGTTCAAAGGGCTTAAATAGGGCCTAAGTGCCAAAAACAGCATTTTTGCTTCCTGCGTTAAAAATATTGATCCAAATTTAGTTCTCGCGAGCTTTAGCAATTAATAAAAATGAACCAGTAGGATAACGGACTTATCAGGCCTAATTATTGCTATTGACGAAGGGAAAGAAACGACTAATTTAACATTCTTAGCACTATTTTACACGAAAATTTGGTTAATTTGATTAGCAGGTCATTATTTTTTAAACGACTGCTGATATTGACTAAAGACCCAGAATGAAAGTTATAAAGCATACTTTTAGCTTTACATTGGCACATTACCCATGTCTATGCGAGAAACGGTTACCGACTTACGGTCCCAAAGCATAACCGCTGTTGAAAAGGCACCCGATCGCGTTTCTAGGTGACAGCGCTCGGCCTGTCGGAGCAGGCCAACAATAATCCAAATAATTAGTTCAGCTTCTAAACAGTCTTGGATTTTCAGTAAATTTGGTGGAAGTCCACATGTACGAAGTTTCAGCGCTTCGTGAAGAACGTCCAATCCCGAATACTGGAGCGTTCACGCAGTTTTGCTTTAACAACGCTGAATTCAACATAAGGACATTGGACAAGCGAAACACATTTCACTGCATGGGAGTCGTCAAGTGCCCAGGTCCAGCACCTGACAGTGAAATATCTCCACTCCCACGTACACGAGAAGTTCTTAATGCTGGTGTGATTGCGGCGATGGGAAAGTTCAACATTTCGTTGTTTCGGAAGCCCTCTTCCCGTGGTTCAAAGGACGTCAAGATTAAGGAATTAACTGTGGAAGCCCCAAACTCTGTGGCTATTTCATCGATGATGGACTCCTTGTTGTTATCTGGACGGTGGTCAGGTATTAATTTACCCGCCTCGTGGAACGGCGTTATGAAGACGTCACTGTCTGCTCATGCTCAACCAGCTCCCCAGACGACGTCAGTTGATACCCTGCTGTTCATTAACTTGGAACCGAGCAATCCATCAACTATACATTCCGCGTTGAAGTTTGCCGCAAGAGAGTGCGTGGAACTGAAACAAATCACTTGTTTCGGAACCTTTGACCAGCCCCTATTCGCGAAAGCTGCAGAGATAGTCGCCTCGGACACTTCAGAGGAACTCAAAATCGTGGTTGTTCGTCTAGGCGGATTTCACATTCTAATCTCGTTTCTTGGGGCAATCGGCTACGTGATGAATGGAAGCGGTTCGGAGGAGCTCTGGGCGGAAATATACGCTAAATCGTCAGTGACTCACATAATGTCTGGACACGCATATTCTAGGTAGGCTTGCAATTAGCTCGCTCTTAAAAATGATTACGTTATGCCTTCAATTTCAAATGTATCAATAACGCGAAAATGTGCATGTTCTAGCGCCCTCAGGGCGCATTTTCTGACAAAACAGGCTGTCGGGACAATGTTACTCAACATGAACGACGGGCTGAAGGATGACAAGGACGAAATACAGGCGCTTTTTACCGCATTCCAAGAAGGCACCGCCAACGATTCGCTATCATATCCTTGGCTTCAACGTCTCAAAGAGTCGCTTCATGACACATTTTCTTCAATGAGCCAGAAATCTCGCACAGGAAAGCTATGGGTAGAGTACATCAAACAGCAAGCCTGGAAAATATTGAAGGATTCCGCATCTTTACGCGAGGAAATGAAGGTATTCGTCTCTACGGCTCCAGATGAAAAGGCCATACTATCAGCTGGAGAGAAGTTCGCCATTTGTCTCTATGATAGTGCCAAATCGGAGTGCAAAAGCCTCGACGAACTTCGGGGTAGTGAAATACAGCCAAAAAATGGCCAGCAACCGGTCACAGCGTCATTTCAGCTGGCTTCACTTCCGCCGACTTCGGCGGCATGCAAACAACATTCACTGCGGGTATATTTGCAAGATCAGGAATGATTAGGATTTTCTTTGGACCCTACCCAATGGGGATGGAAATTCCAACACTCAGCTTTAGTACCAGTGACAACTCATCTTCCAGCTGCTCCAGATCATCTCCTAAATTTGGTGTCCTGCAACTGCAAGAACTCTTGTGGCAGTCGGTGTGAGTGCTGCTGATAGCGACTAAAGACCCGAAGTAAAAGTTGTAAAGCACACTTGTAGCTTTAAAACGATACATTGCCCATGCTCCTTAATGTGTGGGCACTGCAGTTGAAAAGCATGTGGCAACGTCACATTTGATGGCTCAGACGATGAGGAGGACGATTGAGTCCGATGTAAGCTTTGTTTTGCAAGTGTTCTTTGTCTGAAGAAAGCTTTTTAAGCTTTGTTTTGTTATTATTTGCATTATGCGTATTATGAATGTACGTTTAACTGCTAACTGCATTAAACTCGTTTTGTTCTATGTAAACTGTTTCTGCTAGTTTACCTGGATTCAAAGGAATACCATCCTAAAAGCTCTTGAGCAAAGATACAAAATGGTGTCAGCAAAGGTGAATAGAGGAGCCCACCAGAGTAATTGGGCGTTCGTTCGGAAAAGCGACTGCCAAACTTCCACTTTTATATTTGTAACTGTATCTCTGCTGCTGTTTGTCGGATGAACATGGGCAATGTATCGTTTTAAAGCTACAAGTGTGATTTACAACTTTTACTTTGGGTCTTTAGTCGCTATCAGCAGCTGTTTACACGATAAGTCCCGGCAAATGACAAATTAGCTAAATTTTCGTGAGAAAAGTTGAGCTAAAAATGTTTGATTACTCATCTGTTTAAATATATGGCAATAATTACGACCAATAAGAGCGTTATATATAACGCAGTCATTCTCTTATTACTATCAAAGCTCATTATAACTGATTTTGGATCAATATTTTGAACGCAGGAAGCAAAAATGCTGTTTTAGGCACTTAGGCCCCATTTAAGCCCTTTTGAACTCTCCAAAAACTATGACGCGGACGCCGCAGAGATGGGGACTTTTCAGGATTTGTTACTAGGGTACTAGGGAACATCTATACCAAATTTCAGCTTTACATTTTTTTTGAGGTTATAACTTAATATGCCAGGGCTATTTGTAAAGGAATAGATGAAGGTTATAAATTGTGCTATTAAAAATTTTAGGTAGATTTCATTAGAAAGCTAACTATTGCAATGGGTACCATGTTTCGACTTCCGGAAAATTTCGACATATCTTCGCGTTTCACATCCCCCAGACCCCAAAACCACCGTCAGTTCAAACGTTTATATATAATTTATGTATATATGTATCTATCTATCTATATATATATATATATCAGTTTCTTGTGGACACGATAACTGCCGTTATTTTGCACCAATCACTTTGAATTTTTTACATAACATGTATCCCTATAAAATCTCGGTCGAGTTCGTTAATGGGCTAAATCGGTCGAAGGGGGTGAAAATGGGGGGCTTTTTACGAAAAAGTGAAATTTCGCTATAACTCTCTTAATACGTGAAATATCGAATCCATTCAAAGTTCATAATATGTGTCGGATAAGTGCCAAAAATTTATGTCAAATAAGTTTTTTGATAGCACCAACCATTGACCAAAGGGGTGGAAAAAAGTGGGTTTTTCGGGAAACATTAATCATATCTCTCTTAATAGGCACAATATCAAAACCGTACAAAATGGACAATATTCCTCCAATAATTACCTAAAACTTTTGTCTGAAAGAATTTTCGATATGACCCACCATTACGCCACGGAGTGAGCAAAATGATTTAAATTATAAGAAAATTCCAAGTGCCAAGAGTGGTTGCCATGACAACTTTACTTTTAATTGATACGGGTTGAGCCATCAGCAGTTGCTATGACAACGCCACTGCACGAGATCACATTCTGTTTTCATATGTCTGTGGGAAGCGACTTCGGTATCGGAACTGGTAGCATGCTGAACTTCTATGCCCAAGGTCGCGGGTTCAAACCCGGCTGAAGTCGTCGGATTTACTAAGAGCGCCAAAAAAACCTGAGTATGCTTTCCTTCGGAGGGGAAGTTCCAACGTTCGTTGCGAGTTGATGGTTCCGGTGGCATCTAGTGGCCAAGTTCACAGCTAGGTGTCGTTGATGGTAGTATTTTAAATTATGTAGCCTCTTTTAGGTAGATTTCATCAGAAAGCTAACTATTGCAAAGGGTGCCATGTTTCGACTTCCGGAAACTTTCGACATATCTTCGCGTTTCACATCCCCCAGACCCCAAACCACCGTCAGTTCAAAAGTTTATATATATGTGTGTGTATATATATGCATATATATCAGTTCCTTGTGGACACGATAACTGCCGTAATTTTGCACCAATCACTTTAATGTTTTACATAATATGTAACCCCTTAAAAAATCGGTCGAGTTCGTTAATGGGCAAAATCGGTTAAAGGGGGGGGGGGCTTTTTTTTCGAAAAAGTGAAATGTCGCTATAACTCTCTTAATACGTGAAATATCGAATCAATTCAAAGTTCATAATATTTGTCGGATAAGTGCCAAAAATTTATGTCAAATAGGTTTTTTGATAGCACCAACCATTGACCAAAGGGGTGGAAAAAAGTGTTTTTTTCGGGAAACATTAATCATATCTCTCTTAATAGGCACAATATCAAACCCGTACATAATGGAATATATTTCCCTAATAATTACCTAAAACTTTGTCTGAAAGAATTTTTGATCTGACCTACCATTACGCCAAGGGAAGAGAAAAATGATTTCGGAATTAAAGAACATGCCAAGTGCCATCAGAGGTTACCGTGACAACGCTTCTAAGTTGATGAGGGATGAGCTATCAGAGGTTGCCAAGACAACGCCATTGCACGAGATCACATTCATTTTTCCATCTGACTGTGGGAAGCGGCTAACTGGTAGCATGCTGAACTTATATGCCCAAGGTCGCTGGTTCAAAGCCGGCCAAAGTCGTCGGATTTTCTAAGAGCGCTAAAAACCCTCAGCATGCTTTCCTTTGGAGGAGAAGTTCCAACGTTCGTTGCAAGTTGCTGGTTGCGGTGGCATCTAGTAGCCAAGTTCACAGCTAGGTGTCGTTCACGTTAGGATATGGTACAAAATTAGGAACTACTACTTAAAATTGACCGTCTGCAGACCTTACCTGAATTACAGACTAAAACAGTCATCACAATTAACACCGTTTATCAGATTCTACACACCCGGGGTTACATGACCACGTTGTCGCAGCCCCTAAACTGAGGAACCAACAAAAATCTCTGCGGGAGATAAAATTTTGCGAGAAGAAGTAACAGACTGTCTGATAGTTACACATCAGTTCCAAACCTTGCATAAGGACAGTGTGATCAGAAGTATAAAAATGAACCCCAAATGACAAGAAGGTTACCATCCCCATAAGACAATAAAATGATAAAAATATGCATACAAAAACGAAAAAAAGTTGATTTTTAACCTCCAAATGTAAAATACTTTCTTGCAATCAATGAGGTCTGATCCTCCTACGAAAACCTGCATATTTTGCCTATTATAGCCAATCCCCTAGTTTGCCCGGTGAAATCTACCTCCGCCTTCCGGCGTGCCGAGAGGATTTTTTGAGATATTATGTGAAGACATATAATAGGAAATATTCTATTGTCTTTACTATGTCGCATTGGTTGTATCTTATTACTACATATTATATAGCTCCTCCAAATAAATAAAATGATGGAATGAGTACTGTTGGCCATGTAGCTATGTGGAATGTATATCGCATACGGTTTACTTCAAGGTTTTGGAGGCCCCATTACAGAAATTCCTGCAATGAATCATCTTCAAGTTGTCGTTCTTTGGTGTGAAAATATTCATTATATCATATTTGCTGAAAACAATTATGATTTATTAAATCTTCTTACTTTTCTGTATTCTTATTTTATGTAAGCATTCGAGGTACTATCGGCCATGTGGCATGTTTCACATCATATGCGAATACTGTAAGGCTCGTAATTATTATTATTTTTGTACAAACATGTATATTTGTATTCACTTCAACTTTTAGGTAGATTTCATTAGAAAGCTAACTATTGCAATGGGTACCATGTTTCGACTTCCGGAAAATTTCGACATATCTTCGCGTTTCACATCCCCCAGACCCCAAAACCACCGTCAGTTCAAAAGTTTATACATAATTTATGTATATATGTATATATATATATATATATATATATATATATCAGTTTCTTATGGACACGATAACTGCCGTAATTTTGTACCAATCACTTTGAATTTTTTACATAATATGTATCCCTATAAAATCTCGGTCGAGTTCGTTAATGGGCAAAATCGGTCGAAGGGGGTGAAAATGGGGGGCTTTTTTCGAAAAAGTGAAATTTCGCTATAACTCTCTTAATACGTGAAATATCGAATCCATTCAAAGTTCATAATATGTGTCGGATAAGTGTCAAAAATTTATGTCAAATAAGTTTTTTGATAGCACCAACCATTGACCAAAGGGGTGGAAAAAAGTGGGTTTTTCGGGAAACATTAATCATATCTCTCTCAATAGGCACAATATCAAAACCGTACAAAATGGAAAATATTCCCCTAATAATTACCTAAAACTTTTGTCTGCAAGAATTTTTGATATGACCCACCATTACGCCAAGGGATGAGAAAAATGATTTCGGAATTTTAAAAAATGCCAATTGCCATCAGAGGTTACCATAACAACGCTTTTAAATTGATAAGGGATGATCTATCAGAGGTTGCCAAGACAACGCCATTGACGAGATCACATTCATTTTCAGCCTACTTTTCACACTTTTCAAAAATGAGGAAAAAGTAGACTTATGAGATCGATCCGGGAAAATGTGTCTGTCTGGCTGTGTGTGTCCCCCCCCCCTATCAACTTCTAAACGGCTGCAGCAATCGAAACCAAATTTAGTATGAGTTAAAGTTGTATACCGGAATATCTCAGGCCCATATTTGAAAAAGATGCCAGTGCTACCAACTGCTAAAAAAACGCACTAGAAATTTGAGCTCCATGTTGGATATCTTGGAAGGTATACATGGGAGCTATTATAAAATTGGCACACATGTAGATAATACTATTTCAGTTTAATTTCCAGGTGGCCATACATGACAGCGTTGCCGAAATATTTTTAAGCCTTCTGATAAGTCCAATATTTAAATGCATATAACTTCTACACTATCAATTGGATTTCAACCAAATTTTGTATGTAATATGTGTAAATAACAGGTATGACTGAGTGTATTCTTAAGAGCCACCAGGGCTGCCAACTGTCAATAAATGTTATCTCTATTATTTTATCTAAATACCAATATATCTGAAAGTATGCAAGCCGACAGGTTTAAACTATGCACACGTAAATTGCCTGACATTTTACATTAATTTGGAGTAACTTATATACGTCAGTTCTACCAACATTATTCTAAGCCTGCTGATAGGACCAATTTTTAAATACATGTAACTTCTATACCAACAAATGGATTTCATCCAAAATTGGTTCAAAAAGATATAATATTTCAGAGTATTTCTGACCAGCACTCGCATGACATTGTTTCCAACATGCTTTTACGTGTACTAATAGATCCAATGTCTAAATCCATGTAACGTCCTTTGAACTTCAACCACATTTTGTATTCTGTACCTTAGGAGATGGAAGTGAGAATATATTCAGTCACCAGAGCGGCCAACTGTATTGCTCTATTAGGCTACATTATGCCTAGTATACCTTATTTCGAACTAATTAAGACATTTCGATATTACCCACTTAATTTCGTCATTATTCTAGATAGTTTCATATACTGTAGATTAATCTATGGCATGAATCTTAATTTTAAGAAAAGTAGGCTCTTTAGTTCGTCATGGAACTTCTTGTTCCATCTGACTTTTAGGGAAGCGGCTAACTGGTAGCATGCTGAACTTCTATGCCTAAGGTCGCTGGTTCAAAGCCGGCCAAAGTCGCCGGATTTTCTAAGAGCGCTAAAAATCCGTCAGCATGCTTTCCTTCGGAGGGGAAGTTACAACGTCCGTTGCTGGTTGCGGTGGCATCTAGCAGCCAAGTTCACAGCTAGGTGTCGTTGACGTTAGTATTTGGTACAAAATTAGGTACTACTACATAAAATTGAACGTCTGCAGACCTTACCTGAATTACAGACTAATACAGTCATCACAAATAACACCGTTTATCAGACAGATTCTACACACACCCAATGTACACGGGGTTACATGACCACCTTGTCGCAGTCCCTAAACTGAGGAACTAACCAACATCTCTGCGGGAGATAAAATTTTGCGTGAAGAAGTAACAGACTGTTAGATAGTTACACATTAGTTCCAAACCTTGCATAAGGACAGTGTGATCACAAGTATAACAAGTAGTTCCGTGAAGAACTATACAGCCTATTTTCATATATCCTGCTCATGTTAATTTCTTCTAACAACATACAAAATTTCAGTATAATTGCTGTAACAGATTCGTAGATATTGAGAACCGTCTAAATATTTTAGATGGTTGCCAGGTTGGATTTTTATTTTTGTACTATTACATTAAGATTATTGTGTACGTGTGGTATTCAAACTTCAATCGCATGATTAGAACACAAGAAGTAAAAACGAGATTTTAAAATTACGCACAGCAGCCATCTTGTGATTATGCAAACAATTGAAATAAATTAGATGCCAGTGGATCAACATTTGTATAAGCATTTAACGTGCAACGTTTCACAGCACTCGGATAGTTAATTCGCGAGAGTCGTCCATTTAAATATTTATACTTCGCGTCGCCTGCATGTTGGATTTGTGCTCACCAGGTTAATGAAAGTCCTATAGGTGAACATATGTTCATAGTCTCTATGAAAATAAAAAAAATCAGTTTGGTTGCTGTAAAAGATTCATAGATATTGAGAACCATCTAAATATTTCGGAAGCTCGCCATTTAGGATTGTTATATGCATAGGCCATAGAATTATGTACCATTCAAGGACAATTATTGCCTAGGTTCATTATTCAAACTTTCACTTCGATCGCATGATTACGACACAAGAAATAAAAACTTAATTTTAAAATTTCGCACAGCCGCCATATTGAGGTTATGTAAACAATTGATTTAAATTAGATGGCAGTGCATTACAATCTGCAAAATCATTCACTGTACCACATTTCACTGCGCTCAGAGAGTTAAATCACGAGAAAAGTCTATTAAAATATTTCAAATTCGCTTGGTCGCCATGTTCGTTTTTTACTTTACGAGTTTATGAAATATACATAGGTAAACTTGTACCAGTACTCTTTATCACCGTACAAAATTTCAGGGTAATATCTGTAATAGTTTAGGAGATATAGAATGTCAGGGAAATATTTCGTACAGCCGCCATTTTGAGGTTATGTAAACAATTGAACTAAATTAGACTCCAGTGCATTACTATGTGTATAAACACTTGCTGTACCTAGTTTCATTACGTTTGGATGGTTAAATCGTGAGAAAAGTCTATTTAAAAGTCTCAACTTCGCTTGGTCGCCATGTTCGTTCTCTACTTTACAAGTTTATGAAATATACATAGGTAAACTTGTATCAGTACCCTTTATCACCGTACTAAATGGCAGGGTGATATCTGTAATAGTTTCGGAGATATAGAATGTCAGTGAAATATTTCGCACAGCCGCCATTTTGAGGTTATGTAAACAATCGAACTAAATTAGACTCCAGTGCATTACAATGTGTATAAACATTTGCTGTACCAAGTTTCATTACGTGTGGATAGTTAAATCGCGAGAAAAGTCTATTTAAAAGTCTCAACTTCGCTTGACCGCCATGTTGGTTTTGTAGTCACCAGGTTTTTGAAAGTCTCATAGGTGAACTTCTAGTAGTACCCTTTATCACCGTACACAATTTCAGGGCGATATCGGTAATAGTTTCGGAGATATTGAATGCTAGTGAAATATTTCGCACAGCCGCCATTTTGCATTGGTGAGACGTAACAAAATTTGAACGGCACGGTTGAGGTCGCCGGGAATAGTGCTATGAACATACCGAGTTTCATTGAAATCGCTCCAGCCGTTTAGATTTTATTAGGGGGGGACACACACACGAATCACACACACACACACACACACACACACACACGGACAAAAGGTGATCTCATAAGCCTATTTTTTTTCAAAATTGAAAATAGGCTAAAAATGAACCCCAAATGACAAGAAGGTTACCATCCCCATAAGACAGTAAAATGTTAAAAATATGCATAGAAAGACGACAAAATGTTAACTAACGTCCAATTGTAAAATACTTTCTCGCAATAAATGAGGTCTCATCCTCCTACGAAAACCTGCATATTTTGCCTATTATAGCCTATCCCCTAGTTTGCCCGGTGAAATCTACCTCCGCCTTCCGGCGTGCCGAGAGGAATTTTTTTTTTCAGCGGAATTGAATCCGGATTAAGCACGCTCTACTGTGTTAGCTTCTGTATAACACAAGTAACGCGCTCAATGCTGCTTGACTTATGTGTAAACGGGACTACGTCAACGCTGTCTCCCTCTGCTCGCCCGTAAGGCTCCTGCTCCAATAAACAACCATCGCTGGCACAGCCACGTTCAGCGGCAATCAAATCCTGAAAGGCTAATACTTGCCTTTACACGAAGCAATAAATGAGTCAATGCTGTGTACGTGTTAACAGAACGACCGAAGTGAGAACTTCTTGCAAAGGAAACGGATTGATATCAATTTACTCAGAACAAAAGTTATGACGAGACTGAATGAAGAAAAGAGAAATGAGAGGAAATTATGAAATAAGGGAAAAGAACAAGAAATGTAGATATCAGAGCAGCGTTGTGAGATAGTAGAAAGGAAGCAGTCATGAGGAAAGGACGGATATTGTGCTGTATAATGAGAATGGAAATAAAGAGTTATATCGGAGTACGTTTGCTGCATGAAGTTGCCGGTGTCAAGGAAAGATAAAGGGGTCTCTAATAATAATGTAAAGAACAGAATTTACTGGCTCAATTGAGAATAAAATATTATGTAAGATATGGGAAGGAAAAGGAAAGTAAGAGATAAGGCGAGAAGAATTGATCTCAAAGAAAATCAGAATAGGTGATGACAATAGTGGTCCTCATTTATTCCTTGGGCTTTAAAATGGATTGCGGCTCAGTTCAAAACGAACACAGAATGAAACAGTCATCAATATGATCGTGCCCACTGATCGCAAAGACGCATACACAACTACTACGTCAGGTATAGGCCTACAGAACTCCGTAAGTACTGTATATCGTAGTACCGGCTTCGGTGGCGTAGTTCGTAGCATGCTACACTGCTGTGCCCAAGATAGCGGGTTCAAACCCGGCCGAAGTCGTCGGATTTTTAAGAGCGTTAAAATCTTTCAGTATGCCTTCCTTCGGAGGGGAAGTAAAGCCGGCGGTCCCATGTCTTAGATTTATGGCATGTAAAAGATTCTTCCACAGACTAAACTTGTGTGTAGCTAAATTTCTAGGTTAGATTTCGTTGTAACGCTCTATCAAAGTTCCAACGTTCACCGTTAGGTATCATTGACATCTGGTAGCGAAAGTTGGAAATACTTGAAATTGAACGGAACTTGTAGCTCACACTAGGGGTGTCCGCTTGAAGCAGCCACAGCCTCTGGCGTGCCGAACATGTCCTTGGACACTCCCGACACTATAAACCATACGATAAATAAATAAATAAATAAATAAATAAATAAATAAATCTATATATATAAAAATCAATGTAACGTGATAGTTTGTCTGTGGGTGTGTATGTCTCCTATGCGTTCATATACCATTCGTCCGATTGCGATGAAACTTGGGTGAGATGTTGAGTACACTCCAAGGAAGGTTTCTGACTTAGTAAATCCATTTTACAATAGGTAGCGCACGCGTAGATTCAACAAATGAGCGACGATGCGCGAAGCATTTCAACAAAGTCCCGTATGTGTTCATATACCATTCGTCCGATTGCGATGAAACTTGGGTGAGATGTTGAGTACACTCCAAGGATGGTTTCTGACTTAGTAAATCCATTTTACAATAGGTAGCGCACGCGTAGATTCAACAAGTGAGCGACGATGCGCGAAGCATTTCAACAAAGTCCCGTATGTGTTCATATACCATTCGTCCGATTGCGATGAAACATGGGTGAGATGTTGAGTACACTCCAAGGATGGTTTCTGACTTAGTAAATCCATTTTACAATAGGTAGCGCACGCGCAGATTCAACAAATGAGCGACGATGCGCGAAGCATTTCAACAAAGTCCCGTATGTGTTCATATACCATTCGTCCGATAGCGATGAAACTTGGGTGAGATGTTGAGTACACTCCAAGGAAGCTTTCTGACTTAGTAAATCCATTTTACAATAGGTAGCGCACGCGTAGATTCAACAAATGAGGGACGATGCGCGAAGCATTTCAACAAAGTCCCGTATATGTTCATATACCATTCGTCCGATTGCGATGAAACTTGGGTGAGATGTTGAGTACACTCCAAGGAAGGTTTCTGACTTAGTAAATCCATTTTACAATAGGTAGCGCACGCGTAGATTCAACAAATGAGCGACGATGCGCGAAGCATTTCAACAAAGTCCCGTATGCATTCATATACCATTCGTCCGATAGCGATGAAACTTGGGTGAGATGTTGAGTACACTCCAAGGAAGGTTTCTGACTTAGTAAATCCATTTTACAATAGGTAGCGCACGCGTAGATTCAACAAATGAGCGACGATGCGCGAAGCATTTCAACAAAGTCCCGAATGCATTCATATACCATTCGTCCGATAGCTATGAAACTTGCGTAAAATGTTGTGTACACTGCAGGGAAATTTTCTGGCTTAGTACATCCACTTTACAATAGGCAGCGCACGATTAGATTCAACAAATGAGCTACGACGCGCGAAGCATTTCAACAAAGTCACGTTTGCGTTCATATACCATTCGTCCGATAGCGATGAAACTAGGCTGAGATTTTGTGTGCACTCCAGGGAAGGTTTCTAGCTTAGTAAATCCCTTTAAAAATAGGTAGAGCACGAGTAGAATCAACAAATGAGCAACGGCGCGCGAAGCGTTTCAACAAAGTCCCATTTAATTTCATATACCATTCATCCGATAGCGATGAAACTTGGGTGAGATGCTGTGTACACTCCAGGGAAGGTTTCTGGCTTAGTACATACATTTTACAATAGGTAGCGCACCAGTAGATTCAACAAATGAGCGATGACACGCGAAGCGTTTCAACAAAGTCCAGTATAAAGTCATATACCATTCGTCTGATAGTGATAAATGTTTGGTGAATTGTTGTGTACAATCCAGGAAAGGTTTCTGGCTAAGTAAATCCATTTTACAATACGAAGCGCACGTTTATGTTCAACAAATGAGTGACTACGCGCGAAGCGTTTCGACAACGTCCCGTATACGTTCACATACCATTCATCCGATTGCGATGAAACTTGGGTGAGATGTTGTGTACACTCCAGGGAAGGTTTCTGGCTGAGTACATCCATATTACAATATGTAGCGCAAGAGTAGAATCAACAAATGAGCGACGACACGCGAAGCGTTTCAACCAAGTCCCGTATGCATACATGTACCATTCGTCCGTACCTATGAAACTTGGGTGAGATGTTGTGTACACGTCATGGAAAATTTCTGGCTTAGTAAATCCCCTATACAATATGCAGCGCATAAGTTGATTCAACAAATGAGGGACGACGCGCGAAGCGTTTCAACAAAGTCCCGTATAAGGCCATATACCATACTGCCGTTAGCGGTGAAACTTGGGTGAAATATGGTTGACACTCCACGGAAGGTTTCTGGCTTAGTAAATACACTTCACAGTAGGTAGCACACGAGTAGATTCGACAAATGAACGACCTTAGCGATGAAACTTGGGTGAGATGTTGTGGACACTTACGTGACGGTTTCTAACTTAGTAAATACATTTTACAGTAGGTAGCGCACGAGTAGATTCAACAAATGAGTGACGGAGTGCGAATCGTTTAAACAAAATCAGGTATGCGTTCATATACTATTCATCCGATTGCGATGAAACATTGATCAGTTATTTTGTACCCGCCAGGGAAGGGGACTTAGTAAATCCATTTCACAATAAGTAGCGCAAGAGTAGATGCAACAAATGGGTGACGACGCGCGAAGCGTTTCAACAAAATTCCCTATTGCGTTCATATAACATTCTTCGATTGCGATGAAACCTTGATGAGTTATTGTGTACACGCCAGGGAAGGGCTTCGACTTAGTAATACATTTCTCAATAGGTAGCGCACGAGTAGATTCAACAAATGAGTGACAGCGCACGAATCGTTTAAACAAAAACCCCTATACGTGCATATACCATTCATCCGATTGCGATGAATCATTGATGAGTCATTGTGTACACGCCAGGGAAGGGTTTCGACTTAGTAAATCCATTTCACAATAGGTAGCGTACGATTAGATTCAACAAATGAGTGACAGCGATGAAACTTTTTGAAAGTTGTTGTGCACGCTCCCTCGAATGGTTCTAAATTAGAAAATCCATTTTATGATAGCTTAGAGGCGGTTAACATGTTGTGTATCCAAAAGCACTTCAAGAAACATAATTTCATCGCCAACACTTTCTTTGATTGGCATTGCAACGCATGCCGGGTACAGCTTGTAAATATATAAAATCATAGAAGTAAGTTCTTCAACATAGGGCATACGTGTTTCCTCTTACGCGTATCATTTGTTTTTTTCCCAATGTATTTTTTTTTTTGATTTGTTGTTGTTTCATTTTATTGACTGAGATGGGTATTGGGCCCACCTCTTCTCAGTTTTGCATACTTCATACAGACTAGATTTAAGTTCATTTTATATTCATTCCGAAACCCCTTTAGTGCACAGGTGACATTGTGAGTTGATGTAGTGATTTATAATGTAACGATTACATAGACAACATGTTTCGTTCGTCAAGCAAGCATCGTCAGGTTTGGATTAACTAGCACTACAAGAATTATATTTCTGGGCAAAACTGGGAATCGAACGTGGACCTTTGCGGTGAGAGTCAAGAATGCTAGCCACTACACTATGATGTGGTCAATTATAAGTGCAAACTACCTCATTTTGGGGCACCCATAGGAAGCAGCATGATAATCTGGATGGTGGGTGAGAAATCGGAGGATATAGGCTATATCACCACTCTGCTAGGGTACGCGCCTTTTGAGGACCATTTATTATACCAATAGTTTTAATGTTGCGATATATTTGCGATAAAGCAGCGATACAGTCAGTAACCAAACGCCCAGTATATTTATTGGATCTGTTCTGGGTTTATTCTTTACACAAGAAGATTGGGACTCACGTTTCTCCGCCGCCCAATATCACGTCCCAGGCTGAATGCGGCTCAACATTCTTTGACGATGCGGCACGTTTACTCTGTGAATCGATGGATGAAGCAAGCTGTGGCTAAATTACCGTCTCCTATGGTTACTTGAGCCCAATATTTTCAGCTCAAGCTATTGTTTGCGTCCTCACAGACTATCGACCCGGTACTTCACTTTACCCTCTGCGGCATAGCTTGATTCATGTCACATCCTCGATCAGGGAGCTCAAGACTATAGCTGCACGTGCCAAGCCAACAATAAGCAGTCTATAGGGTGGTTCGACTTCCTCAGCAACAGAGAGCACAAGACTATCGCTTCCCGCGCTAGTTCAACAATCAGTAGTCTATAGGGTAGATCGACATCCTCACCATTAGGGAGCACAAGACTATGGCTTCACGTGCCAAGTCAACAATGAGCAGTCCATACGGTGGATCAGTTTCTTTGTCATGCCAACTACCAATGCAACTTCTTCCGTTGGTGCTGTTGGCCGTCAAGGTGAGCTCTTGTTATCACCTCCTATTATTTACATCCTTCCCTATTTTAGCAGTAAATCCCGACTAACAAATCTGTTTCCAACCTTTGAGTCACAGATCGACAGTTCCAGTCATGATTTTGAGATTATATTCTCCACAGGAGATCCATGTTTTCTAATAAAGTGGAATAGCTACAAACTAGTGAATTACACACATCAAAAAAGGTTTTGCATCACCTCGGTTCCCAGATCTCCGGCATATAGACGTTGACTGTGTATATTGTATCCAAGATACAGTCCCTTTGACTGTTCATAGATGTCACTAAAACTGCTCAAAGATGTAAACAACCATGCATGAGCAGGGCCTATTAGACGGAGGGGGTACGACAGCCGATCAGTTCCATTCATTCCACCAGGACGAAGGTACGCTGCTCATGTTGTCTGTAGTTCTACCATGCCTAGAAGGTCAATACCGCAGTTCGATCGCGTTCGCATTGTTACTTTGTGTCAAGAAGGGCTCTCAACAAGGGAAGTTTCCAGGCGTCTCAGAGTGAACCAAAGCGATGTTGTTCGGACATGGAGGAGGTACAGAGATACAGGAACTGTCGATGACAGGCCTCGCTCAGGCCGCCCAAGGGCTACTACTGTAGTGGATGACCGCTACTTACGGATTGCCGCTCGGAGGAACCCTGACAGCAATGCCACCATGTTGAATAATGCGTTTCGTTCAGCCACAGGACGTCGTGTTTCAACTCAAACTGTGCGCAATAGGCTGCATGATGCGCAACTTCACTCCCGACGTCCATGGCGAGGTCCAGCTTTGCAACCCCGACACCATGCAGCGCGGTACAGATGGGCCCAACAACATGCTGAATGGACCCCACGGAATTGGCATCACGTTCTCTTCACCGATGAGTGTCGCATATGCCTTCAACCAGACAATCGTCGGAGACGTGTTTGGAGGCACCCTGGTCAGGCTGAACGTCTTAGACACACTGTCCAGCGAGTGCAGCAAGGTGGTGGTTCCCTGATGTTTTGGGGTGGCATTATGTGGGGCCGACGTACGCCACTGGTGGTCATGGAAGGCTCCGAAACGGCTTTACGATACCTGAATGACATCCTCCGACCCATAGTGCAACCATATCGGCAGAATATTGGAGAGGCATTTGTCTTCATGGACGACAATTCTCGACCTCATCGTGCACATCTTGTGAATGCGTTCCTTCAAGATAACGACATCGCTCGACTACAGTGGCCAGCATGTTCGCCAGACATGAACCCTATCGAACATGCCTGGGATATGTTGAAAAGGGCTGTTTATGGACGTCTTGACCCACCAACCACTCTGAGAGATTTACGCCGAATTGTCGTTGAGGAGTGGGACAATTTGGACCAACAGTGTCTTGATGAACTTGTGGATAGTATGCCACGGCGAATACAGGCATGCATCAATGCAAGAGGACGTGCTACTGGGTATTAGAGGTAGTGGTGTGTACTGCAATCTGGACCACAAATGCTGAAAGTCTAGCTGTATGATGGTACAACATGCAATGTGTGGGTCTCATGAGCAATAAAACGAGCTGAAATGTTGTTTGTGTTGATCTCTATTCCCTTTGTATTTAACGGTTCCGGAACTCTTGGAACCGAGGTGATGCAAAACTTTTTTTGATGTGTGTACATAACTTTGAGCACTATTTCCCTGTATTCATAGAGCTCGTTTTAAGCAGAATTGGCGTATGACTGCAATTCTGTAGCTAAGTTGTGAAAGTCCTCCTGAGTACTGCTCTAGGTAAATATTGGAAAGGTTTTAAAATTCCCATTTAATACCAAACATTTAAACAAGGTTCTTCTCTCCAATACTTTGATGGAGATGGAGGGGATGGCTACCGCCGGAAAGATAAAAAGACATGGCCTGGAATAGTAAAATTAGTATTAACGTAGATACAAGATAACGACCATGTCTGAAAATGTCTCTTATTGACAATGATTTAGAGAAAATGATGAGTGAGTACTCTTGTCAATAAATAATATATTTATTTACGAGGGCAGATCAAAAAATAAATTGCACTTCCCAGTTATGGCCATTTATTACACCACATATACAACAGCAATACGCCTATAAAGACATACAATGTAACGTCTCTTTTTCCACATAGTTTCCAAGGGACATTTCTGCGAACGCACAACCAACTTGTCGATGCCGGATGTATAGAAAGTTCCTCCAGCGTTCTGCAACCACACGGAGACAGCGGCCTTCATCTCCTCCTCGGGGGTGAAGTGGTGGACCCACGTTTCATCGCCTGTGACGATTCGCCGCAGAAACCCGTTGCCGTCTGCGGCATAGCGTTGCAAAAATGCCAGGGAGGATTGGAAACGTCCTCCCGTGATATCCGTGCGTCCGGCTTCGAATTGCTAACACCACTTTACGATCCCGTGCCGGGAAATGGCCCGCTCCCCATACAGAGCACTAATTTCACGATGAATGTCCGTGCAATTCTTCCTTTTGTCCCATAGGAATCGGAATGTCGCATGCACCTCATATTTGGAGTGAACGTCCAGTCGACGCGCCTTTGCATTAAGCCGCTATTCCCACCACACAAGACGAGACACCACAGCGACCTGCCTAACAGACGTGAGGGCAGTGTCTGTCCCTTTCTCCACTGTGCCCACGTTTGCGACACACAACGCGCTGCTGCAGCGCGTTAGTGCAACTAACTTCTTGATCCACCTTCGTATAATATAATAAAAAAAGAAACAAGTATTAAGTTGCAGGTCAATGATAAAAGATACTTTATAGAGAGAAGCAATACATTTCTTAGGGCTGAAAAATTAAAATGTTTTTTCTCTAAAATACATAAAAATAAAACCAGATCTGTTACAAATTTGATTAATTAATGTGAACAGTTGTCCAAAAGCAGCTCGATGTGAAGAGGGTTTGCCATTGTTGTGGAACTGAGCTACTATTTGAATGTTGGAAGAACGTATATTGAATTATGTAGGTAGATGCTTTGAAACCTTTTGACGTGAAATATCAATTTATACAATCACTTTGCTGGAGAATTTCTTATTTCATGAATAATGGTATTTACGACCAAATTTTGACTGAGTTTATCTATGGAAACGATTCATCAAGCTGTTCATTTTGTCAATGGGCAATTAAAGTGAAACCTCAATCCGACAAATTGTACTCAACTATTTGTGATTCAGTATTGGTGGTGCTTGCGCAGATCTGCTGAACTGAATGATTCTCAAATGCAGTTGACGAATTTAAAGAGTACTACAAAACGACAGCATGAAAGACAACTCACCTAGATTGGTCTTGTGACGAATGAGGATTGATGGATGTGGTTTGATGGAAGGACGGTGGGTAAGAGAATGAGGCTACAAGATAAAGGCCATGCACCACGTTTGTTGACCGGTTCATAGAATCGGCACGGCTGAAGAAGATGTGGTTAATTCATTTTAAGGGATTGAGATATTTTGGCCATTAGCCCTGTGTACTTGGGTGAGTGTTTACATTATCTGAGAGAATGTGTTTCTGTCATGACTGTCATAGTGTGTGTAAGTATAAACTTGAGGATCTAGTAGTGAGGTATTCACCTCGGGATTTGAACGTCCGCGTACAGCACCACAGCAGTATACGTACGGAGCCTATAGTTACACTTGATATACAGTACTTGCAGAGAGTTTAGCAAGGGACAGATGACCTCGTAGTTCCGCCCCTTAAAACAACAATAACTAACTATAGAGTTTAGCGACAGGTCTAAATTTCGTTTAATGTCCATTTGTCCCTAAAATAACAACCTTTCAATCAATGATTTACATGATGTTATTACATGTTTTTGAGAAAAAGAAACATTTTAGTAGGAAAGCGGCTTCGGTGGCCTAATTGGTAGCATGCCGAACTGCCTTGCCCAAGATAGCGGGTTCAAACCCGGCCGAAGTCATCGGATTTTTTAAGAGCGTCAAAATCCTTCAGTATGCCTTCCTTCGGAGAGGAAGAAAAGCCGGCGTTCCATGTCATAGAATTATGGCATGTAAAATATCCTTTCAGAGACTTAACTTGTGTGAAGCTGAATTTCTAGGTTAGATTTCGTTAGAACGAAAGTTGGAACTACTTGAAATTGAACGGAATTTGTAGCTCACCCTATGGATGTCCACTCGAAGCAGCTACAACCTATGGCGAGCCGAACATGTCCTCAGACACTCCCTGCATTAAAAGCCATACGATAAATAAATAAATAAATACAATTAGTAGGAAAAACAGGGATTTTTAGCCCTGTTAAAGAAAGGTAAAACATTCTATCTCCGAAAGTATCAGAGCTAGAGCAGCGAAATTTTAAATGAATACCCCTCATATAGATGTCTAATAACATAATTTCAACAATAACTGAAATGAAGTTAATTTAGGGACAAGTAGGCATCGAACAACATTTAGAGCTGTCCCTAAACTTTCCGCAAGCACTGTAGAGTATATCTTGGACGATATCCAGTGAGACGCTCTGAAATGAAATTACATATCGGAAATTGATCGGGGTCTGTCGGATATCAGTGTAGGGAATCCACTTGCTTTCAGTGCTGGAGATTCAGGTTTGAATCTGGACTCTGGTTTACGTTTCAAGTCTTATACAAGAGATATGATTCAAGTCTTATAGCCTACAACAGTCATGACTGCTCTAATGGTAGCTGTTATCAAAAAAGTTCTGTGATTACATTACTTTTCCTGTCCGGCTCCGTGGATGAATGACTAGCGTGCTAGGCTTTGGCCCGAAGTGACGCAGGTTCGATTCCCGGCCAAACCACCAAGTAATTTCATCTCCTGGGGTTAATTCCCGTGGCTCAGGGACTGGGTGTATGTGATGTCTTCATCATCACTTCATCCTCATTACGAAGCGCAGATAACCCACGGGCGTCAACTAGAAAGACCTGCACTCGGCCTCTCCGGAGGCCACACGATCATTATCATTATCATTACTTTCCCTACGTTATTAGGTTGTTTCCCATCGTGTGGCTGTTTAAGGGACGCTAGGACAGAATTTTTCAACTCCCACATTTTTTATCAGAATGAGTTGAAATTTAAACTGAATAATTAAAATAGTAACACTAACTGTCACATACCAAATTTGAAAAAAGTCCTCTCGGCATGCCGGAAGGCGGAGGTAGATTTCACCGGACAAACTTGGGGATAGGGGAAAATAGGCAGAATATGCAGGTTTTCGTAGAAGGATCAGACCTCATTTATTGCGTGAAAGTATTTTATAATTGGAGAGTAATTAACTTTGTTTTTCGTCATTTTATGCATATTTTAAACATTCTATTGTGTTATGATGACGGTAACCTTCTTGTCATTTGGAGTCCATTTTTATACTTGTGGTCACACTGTCCTTATGCAAGGTTTCGACACTGATGTGTAACTATGTAACGGTCTGTTACTTCTTCACGCAAAATTATATCTCCCGCAGAGATGTTGGTTGGTTCCTCAGTTTAGGGGCTGCGACAACGCGGTCATGTAACCCCGTGTACTTTGGGTGAGTGTAGAATCTGTCTGATAAACGGTGTGAATTGTGATGGCTGTATTAGTCTGTAATTCAGGTAAGGAATGCAGACGCTCAATTTCAAGCAGTAGTTCCTAATGTTGCTACCAGATACTACCGTCAACGACACCTAGCTGTGAACTTGGCTACTAGATGCCACCGCAATCAGCAACTCGCAACGAACGTTGGAACTTCCCCTCCAAAGGAAAGCATACTGAGGGATTTTTAGCGCTCTTAGAAAATCTGACGACTTGGGCCGGCTTTGAACCCGTGACCTTGGGCATAGAAGTTCAGCATGCTACCAGTTACGTCACCGAAGCCGCTTCACACTTAGTCAGATGGAAATCTGAATCTGATCTCGCGCAAGTGCGTTGTCATGGCAACGTCTGATGGCTCATCCCTCATCAATTTAGTAGTGTTGCCATGGCAACCACTGATAGCTCTTGGCATTTTCTTATAATTCCGAAATCATTTTTCTCATCCCTTGGCGTAATGGTGGCTCATATCAAAAATTCTTTCAGACAAAAGTTTTAGATAATTATTAGGGGAATATTGTCCATTTTGTACGGTTTTGATATTGTGCCTATTAACAGAGATATGATTAATGTTTCCCGAAAAACCCACTTTTCCCACCCCTTTGGTCAATGGTTGGTGCTGGTGTATTCTCGGAATACACGGTACGAGAGAATATAATGTTTAATGCTCTTTGCATGTTCTTTCCTTCCTCTTTGTCAAACACCAACAGTGATCTTCTATTTTCTCTGTGGTGATCACTTCGCTTATATCTTTTATGAGTCTGTTCTAGATATGTATCTTCCATGACCTACCTAGCGTCATCTAGCAGCGAATCTCTGAAGCTCTTCAACTCTTCCTGGTGCAAGAGGACTTCTTTTTCCATCTGGCCACCAGATCTCGTTACCATCGCCAGCTATTATCTCCATGAGCAAGAGAACTTCGTCTACTTTTTCACTCACCATGCTGTGCTGGTATCGCCTACTATCAACTCTTTGAAGACCATTCATCAAGAAGAACATTTATTTTTGATAAGTTGTCTATTCTGATATGTATTCCTTTTGTTTCCTACCCCCACTCTTTTCCCTTCCTTGGACCCTCTGTGCTCCGCTGAGTGGGTCTCACTTGTGCGCCGGCCGTCGACTCAGTTAAGGCTCAACTAGAGCTAGCCTCCTGACCTAACGAGGCATTTTTTAGTTTCCACGCCATGTGGTAGCTTAACCATCAAGGAGAACCTCACTTTCGCCATGCAGCAAAGTTAAGTACAAACTTCAAGTTTTAACCTCATCTTCATGATTTTAACGTCTACATGCTTTTAACGATCTTTTATAGGCAGTGTGAAATTACTTATTTTGGGGCAAAAATCATCCTTCGCGGGATTTTCCATGTTGGGCTTTTGTCTAATCAAGCCAATCTTTGTGAAAGGCAGCATTTCTTATGCTTGTTAAATGAGAAATCTTCTCACCACGTGGGATATTATCTAATACCCGCTGTCTATAAATTACAAAGCTAGTTCCTCCGCTGGATTAACTTTGACCCCATACTTCTATAAAGATCGTTCTGGAACCTTCCAGATCCTGTACTCTATCTGCGAGTCTTGCCGTCAGGTATTCTTCACTCACTTGTGAAAATACTATTTAAAATGAGGAATCTTCCTTATAAATTACTGCAATAGCGAACTTTCGTCCACCGTTGGAATGTTCTATGGCGCATTTAGTTGTAATTCCCAACTTTCTCAAGAAATAGACTCTCGCCTACCTAGTGCAACCAGTTATTTTCATAATTGCAATAACTTTCTTTCCCATAAACTTTCGCGCCTCTACAGTGAACTTTTCATCTATTTAAAAGACTATAGTGATAACTAGTGCTTGTCCCACTTTTCTACCGCGTCGCGATCGTCCGTTTACATTAAATAAGGCCATGAACATTGATCCTAAATCCCAATGATCTTTCCTCAACCTTCTACTAACAAACCATATTAATAAAATTGTAACTTTTCTATAAGGTGTCACTCACGAAGTGCCCTTCCATTTTGCTGGTTTATCATTATTTAATTTATGTATAATTACGTGTTTTATACACGGTTCAAACTTACATTGGTTCTTCCCCATAATCAGGGAAAACAATTCTTTTAACTCCTGAGTGAGTTATTTCTAGGTCTCACGAAATGGAAACTTCCCCATTTGGCTCGTGATTACTATTTAAACATAGGAAGTCTAGAACCTTCCTTTTGACTTTCTCTTCAGGTTTCACCGTAAGTGACCTGCTCTCTTTTGTATAATTGTTATAAAGTAATTCAGCTTAAATATAAGAAGTTGTAGGAACTTCTATCTTATTCTTCATGTTTTTCTTATTGTTATTTTCGAAGTTGTCACTCTCTCTAGAATATTCTCTCAGAAATTTCTTATAGTACACTCCTTATACTCAATTTAATGTTTAAACTTTAATTACTTCATTTGTCTTTTAAAATCTTATAAAGATTTTAGAACATATATAAGGTTTGAAACCTAAAGGATTGTTATTTGCCTGGAGCAATCTCTAAATGTTAGGAGGTCTGCGACCCCATTTGTTAAAAAGTCTAAATGATCTATATTTGTCAAAAAGATATTACATACTTGTTAAATTCATTAAACTTCTTTTGAATTGTTAAATAAATTAAATATTTGTTTTTGGATTTATCATTTCGCTAGTACAACGGTTAGGCAAGATCCTGTTTTCCTTGGCTCTCCCTACTCAATGCCATTAAATCTATTAATAGGGCTTTCACCACTCGTTGCATTTGAGCAAGAACTCTTAGTGGTAATCTCATTAAAGTTTCTTTTAGCTTTAATAGCTAATTCTAACTGGCCAGTAAGGCAAGTAAAGCTCGCTACGCCAGCTACCTGCTTGTGGAGATCCTCTCCGAAAACGTATGGTCAGTTTTCCAAAAGATAAGTGTTTCTCTTTGTCTAAACGTTTAGCCGGCTCCTCGCTGAGTAAAAGCTTAGCCATTTGCAAATGCAACCATTGGTTCATTTACCAAAATTACTCCCCAAGGTATAATCTTTTATTATTTTCCTTCTTGGAAGCACTTGGTCGCTTTTTCAGGAACTCCATAACTTTGAACATTGGAAATACCAAACCTGATTTAAATCATTGGCATTCTTCGAATTACCTTGCAAAAACGAATTGCTTTGAACAGGCATACAATAAATTTGTTACTCTTAGTCTTGCCAGACCATCACTCTTCCCCATAGTAGGCAGATACATGCTTGAGAGGGATTACACTAAAGCCACTCTCTTGCAAACCGCCCAAGTTCTAGCTGTGGTTCCCGTCAGCTTGGACCAAGCTCTTACCCACTTTAGGTATCTGAGAGAGGATTTGCGGTGGCAACCGCCTCTAAGTGCATTTAAGGGTAAATTTATAACTTTTGTGAGACTCTCCTCCTATTTTTCTATCCTTTTTCTCCAGTCCGAAACCTATCTCCTTTTCTTAATCATCTTCCCTTGGTGGGTGGGTTATTCCTTAGCCAATAATCTACCCAGGTGCTATCAAAAAACGTTTCAAACATAAATTTTTGAGCTTTATCCGGCACATAGTATGAACTTTGAACGGATTCGATATTTCACATATTAAGAGAGTTATAGCAATATTTCATTTTTTCGAAAAAAGTCCCCCATTTTCATCCCCTTCGACAGATTTAGCCCAGTAACGAACTCGACCGAGATCTGATGGGTATACATATTCGGTAAAAAATTCAAAGTGATTGGTGCAAAATTACGGCAGTTATCATGTCCACAAGAAACTGATATACATATATATATATCTTTATATATATATAATTCTTCGACACGTGTGTATGTGACTGAACTCCTCCTAAACGACTGAACCGATTTTGTTGAAATTTGGTATGTATATTAGGGTGGGTCCATGTATGGTTTAGATTCACAATCTGACCCGGTAGGTGGAATAAACACAATTTTAGAATCACAATTTACACACAAATTTAGAACCACAATAAACAGTCAAAAACAGTCGTCATGGAAACCACTAGCCTTGGCCTTCGTGAAAGCTGATGTCTTTGTACGGTTTGCCTCTGCACGTTAGAGCCACCTGGTCGCAACCTGTGCAACTACCGCCATTGCGTACACTCCGCCCGTGGCGAAAAGTTGTGTTTTATACCAAAGGTGGCAGTGACGTCGAATTCTACTGTATGTCTCTGCACGTTAGAGCGTTTCCAAGTCCCGTATGCGTTCATATCACATTCATCCGATTGCCATGAAACTTGGGTGATATGTTGAGTGAGCTCCAGGGAAGGTGTTTGGCTTATTAAATCCATTTTACAATAGATAGCGCATGAATAGATTCAACAAATGAGCGACGACGCGCGAAGCGTTTCAAAAAGGTCCCGTATGCGTTCAAATACCAATCGTCCGATAGCGATGAAACTTGGGTGAGATGTTGTGTACACTCCAGGGAAGGCTTCTGGCTTAGTAAATCAATTTCACATTAGGTAGCGCACGACTAGATTCAACAAATGAGTGACAACGCGCGAAGCGTTTCAACAAAATCCCGTATAAGTTTATATTCCATTCATAGATTGAGATGAAACTTTGATGAGTTGTTGTGTACACTTAAGTGAAGGCTTCTAACTTAGTAATCCATTCCACAGGAGGTTGCGCACGAGTAGATTCAACAAATGAGCGGCGACGTGCGAAGCGTTTCAACAAAGTCCCGTATGCGTTCAAATACAATTCGTCCGATAACGATGAAACTTGGGTGAGATGTTGTGTACACTTACGTGAGGGTTTCTAACTTAGTAAATCCATTTTACAATAGGTAGCTCACGAGTAGATTCAACAAATGAGCAACGACGCGCGAACTTTTAATCAAAGTCCCGTATGCGTTCATATACCATTCATCCGATTGCAATGAAACTTGGGTGAGATGTTGTGTACACTTACGTGAGGGTTTCTAACTTAGTAAATACATTTCACAGGAGGTTTCGCACGAGTAGATTCAACAAATGAGCGACGACGCACGAAGCGTTTCAATAAAGTCCCGTATGCGTTCAAATACCATTCGTCCGATTACGATGAAACTTGGGTGAGATGTTGTGTACACCCTACGGAAGGTTTCTGGCTTAATAAATCCATTTTACAATAGGTAGCGCACGAGTAGATTCAACAAATGTGTGACGGCACGCGAATCATTTCAACAAAGTACCGTATGCGGCCATATACCATTTATCAGATTGCGATGAAACTTTGGTGAATTGTTCTGTACACTCCAGGAAATGTTTCTGTCTTAGTAAATCCATTTTTTAATAAGTAGCGCACGAGTAGATTCAACAAATGAGCGACGGCGCGCGAATCGTTTCCACAATGTCCCGTATGCGGTCATATATCATTCATCCGATTGCGATCAAACCTTGGTGAATCATTGAGTACACGCCAGAGAAGGTTTCAGGCTTAGTAAATCTATTTTACAATAGGTAGCGCATGAGTCGATTCAACAAATGAGTGACGGCACGCGAATCGTTTAAAGAAAATCACTTATGCGTTCATATGTCATTCATCCGATTCCGATGAAACTTTGATGAGTTGTTGTGCACACGCCAGGGAAGGTGTTCAACTTGGTAAATCCACTTTACAATATTGGTAGCGCACGAGTAGATGTAACAAATGAGTGACGAGGCGCGAAGCGTTCCAACAAAATCCTGTAAGCGTTCATATACTATTCATCGATTGCGATGAAACTTTGATGAATTGTTATGTACACTTACGTGAAGCTTTCTAACTTAGTAAATCCATTTCACAGTTGGTAGAGCACGATTAGATTCAACAAATGAGTGACAGCGCACGAATCATTTAAACCCAATTCCGTATGCGTTAAATGCCATTTATCCGTTTGCGATGAAACTTTGGAGAGTTGTTGTGCACGCTCCAACGAATGTTTCTAAATTAGTTAATTCAATTCACGACAGTTTAGAGGCAGTTAACAGAGATTGAAAAAAATATTTTGTATCCAAAAGCACTTCAAGAAACAAAGTTACATCGCTTTTTTTGATTGGCAGGACAACGTCTGCGGGGTCAGCTTGTATATATATATTGCTTACTGGAACATTGGGACATTGACAGGTCGCAGTCGAGAATTGGCAGCAATCCTAAAATCTCGTTGCGTAGATCTGGCTTGTCTACAAGAGACACGGTGGAAAGGGCAGAAATCTAGAGATATTGGAGAAGGGTATAAGTTGATCTATCATGGTACGACTAATAGCCAGGGAGTCGCTATTGTAGTGAATGAAAAACTTCGCAACCAAGTATCAGCTGTACATCGCTACTCCGATCGTCTCATGTCAGCAGTTATCGACACCCCAACTCGCCGTATACATATATTTTCAGCGTATGCCCCACAGATAGGCTGTGATGAGACAGCTAAAGACACATTCTGGAACGAACTTCAAGATGCCGTTACAACGTGCAATGAAGAAGACCTATTTCTACTTTGTGGAGATCTTAATGGACATGTTGGCAGTACCAGCGAGGGGTATGAATGCCATGGAAATTTTGGCTATGATCTCAGAAATGAAGACGGGAACAGGATCCTTGAATTTGCTGAAGCAAATGATCTAATTATCACTAACACCTTCTTTAAGAAACGCAAATCACACTTGATCACCTACACTAGCGGAGGGCACAATACTCAGATTGACTATGTACTACTTCGTAGGAGAGATTTCCCAATTGTCATAGACACTAAGGTCATACCATCTGAATGTTTAGCCCCTCAACATAAACTGCTAGTTACCGATCTTAGAATGAAAGGTTACATAAGAAAACCCTATGTGAAATGTCATGCCAAAATCAAATGGTGGAAGCTACAAGACCATAAAGTGGCATTCAGTGAGAATATTGTGTTCCCTCCAGTTGATTCTGTAAATACGGATTATACTTGGGCATCATTCAACAACTGCGTAACTAGTATAGCTCAATCTGAGCTTGGTGTAACACAGCCCGGCACACGTAGAATTGATAAACAGACGTGGTTGTGGACAGACAAGGTACAGGAAATGGTACATGAAAGAAAAACCGCTTTTAAACAGTTGAGAACATCACCGACTGAGGAGAATCTTCTGAAATACAAAGCCACCAAGAAGGAGGCAAAAAGAGCAGTTGCTGAGGCTAAAGTAGATCACTACAAACATTTATATGATCAACTGACAACTAAAGACGGAGACAAAATTATCTACCGACTAGCCCGAGCACGGTGTAGAGCAGGTCAGGATATAGAACACTATATGTGTGTGAAGGATAAGAATGGTCGACGACTTCACGATAGCAAGATGATTCTGCACCGTTGGCGAGAGTATTTTAGTGAAGTATTCAACACTGAATTCCCTCACCTACAAATACCAGACATCTATGTTACTGCTGGACCAGTACCTTGTATCACTGAAGATGAAGTCAAAGTTGCCATTCGTAGCGTGAAAAATGGAAAGGCCCCAGGGCTAGATGACCTTCCTGCAGACATCTGGAAAATTGAGGAACTTACTGACAACGCGACCACCTGGCTGACAGAGTTCTTCAATTCAATTATTCTCTGTGGTCAAATACCTACAGATTGGTCAACCAGTATCACAGTACCTATCTTTAAGGGTAAGGGTGACCCAGCTGAATGTACCAATTACCGTCCAATTAGACTTCTCTCCCACACTATGAAAATATTCGAACGTATCCTAGACAATAGGCTGAGGAACATCGTACAGCTCTCAGCAAATCAATGTGGGTTTGTCAAGGGATGTGGCACGATAGACGCAATCTTTGCTGTGCGCCAGCTGATGGAGAAATTCCGAGAGAAGTGGAGGCCACTACATCTTGCTTTCCTTGACCTCGAGGAGGCATTTGATCGAGTACCACACCAGATGATTTGGTACGCTCTCCGAGATCATCAAGTTCCAGAAATGTATATAAACTGGATAAAAATGCTGTACAACAACACCAAAAACCAAGTGTGATGCCCCGCAGGACTCACTGACAGCTTCCCTGTGACAGTTGGGGTTCATCAAGGCTCAGCTCTGTCTCCCCTGATCTTTGTTATCGTCATGAATTCCATAACGCGAGACCTGCAGAAGTGTGTCCCATGGACATTGCTATACGCTGATGATGTGATGCTTGCGGCAGACTCCAGGAAGGATCTTGAAACCCAAGTGCAGACATGGCATGATCGTCTGCAAGGATTTGGTCTTCGTTTGAACATCCACAAGACTGGATACCTCGAAACGAATCCATCCCCTGGAACTATAGGTATTAATGGAGCTCCTCTTACCAAGGTAAATACATTCCGATACCTAGGCTCACGATTGAATGGCGACAGCTCTGTGAATGAAGATGTGCGAGCACGAATCAATGCGACTTGGATGCGATTCAGAGATGTCACCGGTGTTCTTTGTGATATGAAGATGCCTATCCGCCTAAAATCAAAGATATACCGCACAATGGTGAGACCAGTTGCATTATATGGTACCGAGTGTTGGCCAGCACCTAGAAGTGCTGAGCACTCGCTTCATGTCATGGAAATGCGGATGCTGCGAAGATCATTAGACATTTCTCTGCTCGACCATATCCCCAACACAACGATTCGACATACAGCTGGCGTGGCTCCAATCAATGAGAAAATGCAGGAATGGAGACTCCGTTGGTATGGGCACGTTGTCCGTGCACCACAAAGTTCAGTCATCGGCTCGGCCTACCATCTAACGGTCGACGGCCAGAGACAGCGTGGGAGACCAAAATTGCGGTGGCTCGACACCATTAACGCCGATTTACGATCAAGAAACTTGAAATCACGCGAAGCATTAGATCGCAAGAAATGGCGTGCATTGATCCAAAAAGCGGACCACGTTCCTACGGGATGACGCTAAGAAGAAGAAGAAGATACATATATATACAAATACATAATTATATATATACATACATACATACATAAATTATACATAAACTTTTGAACTGACGGTGGTTTTTGGGTCTGGGGGATGTAAAACGCGAAGATATGTCGAAATTTTCCGGAAATCGAAACATGGTACCCATTGCAATAGTTAGCTTTCTAATGAAATCTACCTAAAATATTACCATCAACGACACCTAGCTGTGAACTTGGCTACTAGATGCCACCGGAACCATCAACTCGCAACGAACGTTGGAACTTCCCCTCCGAAGGAAAGCAAACTCAGGGTTTTTTAGCACTCTTAGAAAATCCGACGACTTCAGCCGGGTTTGAACCCGCGACCTTGGACATAGAAGTTCAGCATGCTACCAGTTCCGATACCGAAGTCGCTACCCACAGACAGATGGAAAACTGAATGTTATCTCGTGCAGTGGCGTTGTCATAGCAACTGCTGATGGCTCATCCCTTATCAATTAAAAGTAAAGTTGTCATGGCAACCTCTCTTGGCACTTGGCATTTTCTTATAATTTAAATCATTTTGCTCACCCCGTGGCGTAATGGTGGGTCATATCAAAAATTCTTTCAGACAAAAGTTTTAGGTAATTATTGGAGGAATATTGTCCATTTTGTACGGTTTTGATACTGTGCCTATTAACAGAGATACGATTAATGTTTCCCGAAAAACCCACTTTTTCCCACCCCTTTGGTCAATGGTTGGTGCTATCAAAAAACTTTTCAAACATAAATTTTAGGGCCTTGTCCGACACATAGTATGAACTTAGAATGGATTCAATATTTCAGATATTAAGAGAGTTATAGCGATATTTCACTTTTTCGAAAAAAAAAAGCCTCCCATTTTCACCCCCTTTGACCGATTTTGCCCATTAACGAACTCGGCCGAGAGTTTAAGGGGATACATATTATGTAAAAAAGTTCAAAGTGATTGGTGCAAAATTACGGCAGTTATCGTGTCCACAAGAAACTGATATACATATATATATATACATACATAAATTATATATAAACTTTTGAACTGACGGTGGTTTTGGGGTCTGGGGGATGTGAAACGCGAAGATATGTCGAAATTTTCCGGAAGTCGAAACATGGGACCCGTTGCAATAGTTAGCTTTCTAATGAAATCTACCTAAAACAATCGGATGAAATTTAATTGATTTTTTACTAATTATATTATTAAAATATACCTTGTGATCAAAATGCTCCCCGCGTAGTAGAAATTATGTAAATTGCTTGATTTGTTCACTACATACACATAAAACTATTCTAAATATTATAACATTGAGACATTTCAGGAAAGTGATACATGTATGCTGTCAGATTAATTTTTCTTGATGTGCCATCACGTTTTGTGAATTTTGATAATTTTTCTTAGTATTTAATTTTTAGCCTACTTTTCACATTTTGCAAAAATGAGGAAAAAGTAGACTTATGAGATCGATCCGGGAAAATGTGTGTCTGTCTGTCTGTCTGTCTGTCTGTCTGTCTGTCCGTCTGTCTGTCTGTCTGTCTGTCTGTCCTTCTGTCTGTCTGTCTGGCTGTGTGTGTGTCCCCCCCTATCAACTCCTAAACGGCTGCAGCAATCAAAACCATATTTAGTATGAGTAAACATGTGCACCGGAATATCTCACGTCCATATTTGAAAATGATGTCAGTGCTACCAACTGCTGAAAAAACGCACTAGAAATTTGAGCTCCATGTTGGATATCTTGCAAGGTATGCATGGGAGCTATTCCAAAATTGGCACACATGTAGATAATACTATTTCAGTTTAATTTCCAGGAGGCCAACCATGACAGTGTTGCCAAAATAATGTTAAGCCTTCTGATAGGTCCAATGTTTAAATGCATATAACTTCTACACTATCAATTGGATTTCAACCAAATTTTGTACGTACTATCTGTACTTAAACAGATATGACTGAGCTTATTCTTAAGGCCACCAGGGCTGCCAACTGTTAATAATTGCTCTCTTTATTTTTTTCATCCAAATACCTATATATCAGAAAGTATGCAAGCCAAGAGCTCTATACTTTGCACACGGATAGCACCTGACATTCTAGATTAATTTGGAGTAATTAATACAAGACAGTGCTGCCAACAGGATTCTATGCCTGCTGATATGTCCAATTTTAAAATACATGTAACTTCTATACTAACAAATGTATTTCATCCAAAATTGGCACAAAAAGATATCATAATATTTCAGATTATTTCTGACCAGCACACGCATGACATTGTTGCCAACATGCTTTTACGCGTGCTGATAGATCCAATGTCTAACTGCATGTAACGTCCATTGGACTTCAACCAAATTTTGTATTCTGTACCTTAAGAGATGGAACTAAGAATATATTCAGTCACCAGGGCTGCCAACTGTAGTGCTCTATTAGGCTATATTATACCAGGTATATTTTGAACTAATTAGATATTTTGATATTACCAAATTAATTTCGTCATTATTCTAGATAGGTTCATATTCTGTAGAATAATCATTGGCATGAAAAGTAGGCTGTATAGTTCTTCACGGAACTTCTTGTTTTTCTGTAATTTACAATGTGACTGGAGGTATTGCGATGTTATTTTACAACACATGTATTTCTGAATATCCAGTGAATTTTTTAGTAAAATTGGTGAATAACTCAAGCACATGGAGCACTTTGATTATCTAAAGATGTTGTTTGGAGATGAAAGCATTTTTATAAAATCGCATGCTATATTAACATGTTTAGCTCTCATAATGGAACTTTTACGGAAAAAATCTGAAAAATTTAATGTTTTGTTTTTGAGATAAAGAGCATAGAGACCTTTCGTTTGAGATAACATACGACTTTCTAGGATTTCTAGTTATAACAATATAGCCTACTTTCATATGATTTGCCTTCCATATTTTTCTTATGCAGAGGGGATTTAAAAAAGTCGCTGAGCCTTTAAAAATGGCGGTGCATGAAAACTGTTTTACTGAAATGATCCGCAGGGGTTATATATATATATATATATATATATATATATATATATATATATATATATATGAAAAAAAACCAGTTATTTTGTCATTTTTGCCTAAAAATTCAGTCCTAGTGTCCCTTAAACTGCTTTTCATTACTTCTGAGTGGTTGTCATGTCCGGCTGCCGTGTTCTGAGTGTATGAGACGTTTAACATAGCAAATGAATTTAAAAATTCCTCTCGGCACGCTGAAAGGGGTAGGTAGATTTCACAAGGCAAAGAAAAATATTTCAAATTCACTAAATTTGCCAATCGTTGTATACCTACTTTATTTCGTGACATACCTTATTTCTTGACAGCAGACATAATATTTATCCTGAAGTAAGGTAGCCGTTCTCCACCAAGTTCCATCATTCCTCAACATATGGCAGGATATTCGTTACACGGGAAAATTGCTCTGAGCGGAAATCGTCACGGGATTTACGACAGGTAGTTGAGGGAATGGAATTTGAGTGAAAACCCGTTGCTCCTGTACTACAAGGTCGTTTGGAAAGTTGTTGACGTAATCATTCATTACCTTCTATGCAGCTGTATTCCCTAAAGAACATACTTGCAACCTCAGTCGTCAGAGTTGGATTTATATGCATTGTTAACAAATAATTGCCTAGAAAATATAGTCATGGAATTAAGTATGCTACTACGAAATTAAGTAGCATGCCCACTACGCACATATCATTGTATAACATTAATAGTTATACATTTCTTGAATGCTCTTTGTCATGGATAAGTAGAACAATGTATTGGTTTTGTACGCGTAAAAAATTTTTTTTTGTTCGAATATTTCTTTTGGTTTCTCAGCACGAAGTTAGGTAGGTTTCCTATTTCCGGAAATATTTGGCTCATCCCTTGGCGTAAGGTTGAGTCATATCAAAAGTACTTTCATGCAAAAGTCTTAGGTAATTTTTAGATGACTAATGATTATTTTAAACAATTTTGATATTGTGCCTATTAAAGATAGGTATAATTTTGTTTCTCTGAACACTCCAATTTGCCCAACCCTTTGTTTAACGGTTGGTGTTTTTTCTTACTTGTTTCTGTTTTTTTTCTAATTGTTTCTAGGGTTTGGTTTCTTTGTACACGAAGACGTCACAAACACCCAGTCCCCGAGCCAGAGGATATTAAATACCCCATGGCACGGCCTGGAATTGAAACCGGGACCCTTTGTGCCATAGCCTAGCACGCTAACCTATTAGCCACGGAGCCGAAATGTGCTAAGAAAGAGCTTTACTGAGATGAGGTTTTGGCCCTTATCCGAAGAATGGTACGAACTTTGAATGGATTCGATTTTTCACAAACTAAGATAGTTACTGTATAGTGACATTACCCTTTTTCAAAAAAAAGCCTGCAATTCGACCCCTATTGTGCAATTTATCCCATTAACGAACTCCAGCGAGATTTTGAAAGGTTATATCCCTATATACAGTGTGTCGCAAAATTACGTCGACAAACTTAAACCAGAGGGTCCGGCCCTTATCTGAAGCAACTTGAGATAGGACACTTATGGCCGGAAGCGAACCGTTAAAAATCTGTGCGACGTTAAACTTTTAACGAGGCAAATCGCCAACACTGCACCGAGAAAGTCCCACTTTTTCGATGTGAGACAAAAAACTACGGAGTCTATAAAGAGTCTCCGAAAACCACATTTTAGGGTCTTTATTTAACAGTGTATGTGATATGCCCAGAAAGCTAACTTCGCTCTGATAAACTTATAAAGGAAAGCCTCTAACTTTTGCAACAGTAGTTCAATTGATAACGTCTGGTTATATTAATACCGAAGACCGGAAGAACGGATACTTCTGCTAGTTTTATGTATAAATTTGAAAGTGATTGGTGCATAATGGTGGTAGTTATCGACCGTGTCCACAAGGAAGTGATATTTATGTATGGTATATCTAAATATACAAAGTATATAGACACTTTTGAAATGACGGTGGCTTTGGAGTCTAGAATATGTGAAACGCGAATATGTCGAATTTGCCGGAAGTTGCAACATTGTACCCATTGTAAGAGGTAGCTTTGTCACGAAATCTACCTAATAAGAGTACTGTCTCAGAAAACGGATAGACAAGAACCAATTAAAATGGATAATGTAAGAAACCCCAGATCTGGTATACCATAACACCGCCGGTAGCTGATCAAGACTGGTCGGCACATGTACATGGAAGTATTATCAGGCTTGCCTGGGATCCCGTAGTTAAAGCACTGCGTGGATGTTGATATCCGAAAAAAAATTCGCCGCGTGGATATGGTAGTTTGCATGGCTTTGCGGACAGCGGATACGCTGCGGATAATGTTTGGAGTAAATTTGCGGATATCTTTTAGAATACAATCCGAACTTGTTTACTATCATTATTAAGACCCGGACATTTGCGACATATATTTTACTCTTATGTCTTTTTTTTAATGAAAAATATAAGTTGATGATTTACGCAAATCTCATTCAAATTACGTCATTAAGCATAATTAACACCGAGATGAAAATGGTTGCAATTCTCGCTGTAAAACCTTCATTTTAAACATACAGTAGAACATGGCAAGCATGGCCTAGGGGAACGACTTCTTCCTGAAAATGAAAATCCACAGCCTTCTTCCAGTCGACCTACCGGATGAGGGAATGGAATGAATGAAGCCCCCATCTAGTGGCGAGGATATAAACTGAGCTGGCTGCCGAAGCCTATCCCACTCCCCTGGGGCAATGATTAAATGAATGACAGATGAAATGAAATGATAGTGGAATGAAATTGTGACAGGGAAAACCGGTGTACCCACAGAAAAACCTGTCTGCTTCCGCTTTGTCCAGCACAATTCTCACATGGAATGACCGGGATTTGAACCTCGGACCCAGCGGTGAGAGGCCGGCGTGCTGCCACCTAATCCACGGAGGCTTCCGACTTCTTCCTGAACTGTCTAAATGTGTTGCTTTAATATATTATCTAATTGAAAATATTAATGTAATGCCAGTAGATTCGGATAAAAGTCGTACGGATGGGGGCTGATGCGGGTAACCGTCGTACGGATGCGGGGCGGATGTAAATAACAGCCATGCGGATGTGGGGCGGATGCGGATACCTGCCGTGTGGATGCGGGGTGGATGCGGATAGCTGCCGTGTGGATACGGGGCGGATGCGGATAACAGCCGTGCGGATCTGGGGCAGATGCGGATAACAGCCGTGCGGATCTGGGGCAGATGCGGATAGCTGCCGTGTGGATACGGGTCGGATGCGGATAGCTGCCGTGTGGATACGGGGCGGATGCGGATAGCTGCCGTGTGGATACGGGGCAGATGCGGATAACAGCCATGCGGATGTGGGGCGGATGCGGATAGCTGCCGTGTGGATACGGGGCGGATGCGGATAACAGCCGTGCGGATCTGGGGCAGATGCGGATGGCTGCCGTGTAGATACGGGGCGGATGCGGATAACAGCCGTGCGGTTGCGGGGCGGATGCGGATAACAGCCGTGCGGTTGCGGGGCGGATGCGGATAGCTGCCTTGTGGATACGGGGCGGATGCGGATAACAGCCGTGCGGTTGCGGGGCGGATGCGGGGAGGATGCGGATGACGTATTGTTCATCCGCGCAGGGCTTTACCCGTAGTGGCCAAGACACGTAGTATTAGTTGTGATCCCCTAAGAGGAACCACGGATATGCTCAGCGAGTAACCAGTAATTACTGCTGTATAAGTTCTGTTCGTAAGTAGAGCATTATCTTATCAAGGAAATTAGACCAACTTCTTATAAAGTTTTAATGTGAAGTAGGAGAGAGTAATTGAGTACACGGAACAGTTCTTAACGTAGCTGACTGCTCATACACTTCAATCAGATCTCATTCGCACGACAAATATACCCACTTTAATTCGATGTCACAGTCCAGAAACTAATATGAAGTTAAATTATTTCAGATAACGAAACGTAATTTCCCTTACTAGATCGCAGGTTCTTATCGCTTGGCAAGTTAATCTCGCTAACACGCATGAAGTGAATGTCAAAGCTCAGCCGACCCATCTCCGACAGCCTCTAATAGAGCTCACTCCACATTGCCTGAGGACAAAAAAACAAAAAAAAAAAAACAAACTTCATATCTCCTCAGAAACCACTCTTTGTTAAGAAGTAGTGAATATGAATTTTGCTTTTAGGGGCGAAACTTCTACGAGGAGCATTTTTAAAGTAATATCCGTTGTGATATTACGCCGTTGCAGCGCAGCGGTAGGCATTCCGTGCAGGTGCGCTGTGTACCTGCATCTATTGGCAAGGCTGAGATGCCATTACGGCAACAGTCGCCCATGTGTAGTTGTGTTGACAAGCTTTTGAAATCGCACGCCGATTGCGAGTCTCGCCGACTCGTAGACAAGAGAGAACTCCCCTGTAAGATATGTTGCCATTTGGCCAACATTGTCAGGAAAATTGCGTGCTTACCAGGAGAACTTCGTATGTTGAGGAGTTCTCCTGACCACATACGCAATTTGCCTGACAGTGGTGGCCAAATGGCAGCATATACGAGTATTACACGGGAGTTCTCTCTCTTGTCTACGAGTCAGCAGGACTCACGATCGGCGGTGCGATTTCAAAAGCATGTCAACACACCCACACATGGGCGACTGTTACCGTAATGGCGTCTCAGCCTGGCCAATAGATGCAGGTACACAGCGCACCTGCACGGAATGCCGACCGCAGCGCTGCAACGGCGTAATATCACAACGGGTATTACATAAAAAACGCCCCTCGTAGCTCATTTGCCCCTAATGAAATGGCTAATCGTGGAAATATATCAAATGATAACCACTATTACCTGTCTAGGCTCTTCCGGTCTTCTTAGTTATTTCTGCGGCTGGAACCCCTTCCAAATATATCACTATGTACTCTCACTTGCCATTATTTATTAACTTTATAACCATCCGTCTAGTCATCAAAATTATTTTATAAACATAAATTGCATAAGATAAATCAGATCATTTCGGAGGAACAATATTGGAAAAAGGAAAGATAGTCCTACATGTGAGAAAATGCTTGGCTGAGCCATACTTTAATGAATTATACTTGATGCCTTGGAAATGTCGCATCCCTCGTAGAAGACTGCCACATCAAAAACAAAATGCAATCTCATTTATTTGGTGTACGGTATATAACTCAATTTATTTAAGTATGTGTCCTAGAGAGCAGTCACAACTCTGATCGTAAATACAGCGTTTCTACTGCACGTAATTCAGTTTTCTTTTAACGTCATCTGTACAATCCAAGTAGTAGAGAACTGCTACATATTTTGTAGTGGGAGGATATATTTTCTTTTTGAAATTGAATTTAAATGCTTTTCAGTCAGTCAACATAATTGTACCCAAATTGTAATTGACGTTGTGCCCTAACCTTTTCCGCTCCTGTGTCGACCTGAGGTCGACAGCCTTCACTTAGCGTTATAGGTCGTGTGTCGACCCAGAGTCGACACAATGTTTGGCCGCTCGTTTCTAGGTTACCTGGCATGCCAGGGTTTTTGTACTTCGTTTGGTAAGTGCTGGCCCCTTCCGGAAACTGGAAGGAACCAATCGGGAGTGTTTTAGTTTATCTTTACTCGGCAAAATTGCTCCGTTTCCTTGACATGGAAAGCATTCGCGGTGAAGCAACATGGTGGCGCGGCGCCTCGTTTGTAGGTTACCTGGCATGCCAGGGATATTGCACTTCGTTTGGTAAGTGTGGTTCCGGAAACCGAAAGAAACCGAACAGGAGTGCTTTAGTTTCTCTTTGCTTGGCAAGACTGCTCCGTTTCCTTGACATTGAAAGCAGTCGCGGTAAAACAACTTGTCGTTATAGCTCGTGTGTCGACCCTGAGTCGACACATTGTTTGGCCGCTCGTTTCTAGGTTACCTGGCGTCTTTTGCACTTCGTTTGGTAAGTGCTGGTCCTGGAAATCGAAAGTAACGAAACACGAGTGTTTTGGTTTCTCTTTGCTCGGGAAAACTGCTCCGTTTCCTTGACATGAAAAGCAGTCGGCGGTGAAGCAACATGGCGGCGCACAGTCTGACCGAAGCTGAGATCCGGGCGTCTATTTCGGCTGATTTTGATGATGGTGACCATAAGAGCGATGCAATTTTTGAATCTGGTGATGAAAATGATATATTCGTGAGTGGTTCAAGTGACGATATTGATATCGGCGTCGCAAGAAATCATGGAGGAGGCGATAACATTATGTGAAGCAATCAGGGTCAATCCAGGCATTTGCTTTGAACGCTTCCACACACTCAATACATACCGTTAAGAAAGTTAAAAACATTATTTTGTGTCATGTAAATGCCATACTTTCATTAATTTTGTACTTCCTTCCTGTATATAGTGTTACAACCAGTACTTAATACCAGGTTTTAAAATATGAAGAATGCTGACAGAAATAAATACGAGTTGGGAGAAACCGGGACTTACAATAATTCGAGTGGAAAGGGCTAAACCTGAAAGAAATTACATGAGGTTAATTATTATTACACTTTGATGACCAGTTTCAATCTACAAGTAAGAATCATCAGATCCTTTACACTTTGGCTAATAATCTATGTCTACAAATTTTGGTTATTAATCTGTGAGAGGAATGAGAGAGTCAGAGAGATAGTAAGAGAGGAACCATTGCAAGTAGAATAGAGTGGTCTAGGCTACAATGGTATGGACATGTGAGGAGGATGAGAGAGGAGAGGATACCGAAGATGATGTTTGGAATGGTAATGAAGGGAAGGAGGCCAAGGGGAAGACCAAGAGACAGATGGACAAAAGGAGTTTAGAAGAGGGCGGAGGAAAGAGGAGTGTCCTGGGACACAGTGAGAGACAAGATATGGTGGATGGACAGGAAACGATGGATAGACCTATGTTCCAAGCAGACCCGAAACTTTTATCAATACCACTCTGAAATTTCGTGGGGTTGTAAAAGGCACTACCACACGTTCACCGGTAGAACTATCAAAAACCTGTTAACTACAAAACCAACATGGCGGCCAAGCGAAGTTGAAACTTTTAAATGGACTTTTCTCGCGATTTAACCATCTGAGCGCAGTGAAATATGATACAGTAAATGTTTATACACATTGTAATGCACTGCCATCTAATTTAATTCAATTGTTCACATAACCTCAAGATGGGGGCTGTGCGCATTTTTTAAATTAAATTTTTATTTTTCGTGTATTAATCATGCCATGGAAGAGAACGTTTGAATAACGAACCTATGCAAAAATCTTCTTCTAATAGTATATAACTGTATGGCCTACAACATGGCGACCATCCGAAATATTTAGATGGTTCTCAATATCTACGAATGTATTACAGTAATCAAAGTGAAATTTTGTATGTTGATAGAGGCAAGTAACATAAGTAGGATATAACAAAATAGGTTTTAGTTCTTCAAGGAACTACTTGTTTATTAATCGATTAAATCGGCAGCTCTAGTATTGCAGTTTATGTCTCGTTAGAATAATTATTTTTGGATTACTTAACACTTTTTAAGCTGTGTCAAGTATTGTTCGCGGATACTCATAATAAGCCTTATTTTAAGCCAGACAATTTATTTTTAATAAATCTTATTCTCTCTCTCTCTCTCTTTAAAAATTGATATTGTAGTTATCAGTCGGTCAACACAAAATCATTGAAATTACTTGGTGAAAGACAAGCAACTTGACCACTGGACTATTACGTCCTGAAACAAGTTAGGTAAAGGTGCGTGCTTTAGGAGAAAAAGGAAGGAAGGAAAGTAAGTGTAGACCTGTTAATAATAATATGTGTAAACCCGCTAATTAGAAGGTATGACGTGAGAAACTGGTTTGATTAGTAAACATCAAAAGGGCCAGATGGCCAAGCTTTTCCGCCCCGTAAAACAACAAAGACTAACTAGTGATCATCAAAGAATCAAACAAATGTAAAGCGAAAATTGAGTGTATCAGAAAAGAAAGACAAGGGGAAGTTAAGGCAAGAAAATGAAAGATGCCTAGGACGCAAATACAAGGGAGATGAACAAGAGGAGTTGATCAAAATTATTGGAATCCATGCTAGGCTCTGTGGTCCCGTGGTCACCAACCCATGTCCCGCTAGTAGTGAGTCCTTCAGTGGGTTAAAGAACAGAGATATTTTTCTAAATCCCGAAAAAGACCTTGCCTTTCTGACTGTCAACACTTTTGACTTATACACCCTCTGTCTGAAAAGTTCAGTGAATGGGTCTATATTATGAACGGATTTTTGGCTTACCTGAAACAGCCGTTACTATCATTCGAAATAATCCCCGTGGATGGTTATGCACTTCTTAGCACGGCTGTACAGGTCCTGGCATAGTCTTCCTGAGGGATAGCCTTCAGTTGTGTCGTCACATTACGTTGGATGTCCGAAATGTCCAAATATCTCTGGCCCTTCAGGACTTGTCGGCGACCCTGGACCCCGATACTCCATACTATTACGCTTGCCTTCGAGGTCGTACCTCATGCACCAGGTCTCGTCACCCGTAACGATGGTTTTCAGAACCATTCCATTCCACGGAACATTCACCCTTCTCACCGCCACCCGTCGAACAAGTGTGCACGTTAGGTTGCATAAATTCACCCTTCTCTCTTGCTTTCAATTTAGAGTTTTGACGACCCAAACTGAAGGGTATTCCTAAAGAAGACTATGCCAGGAGTTTCCAGGACTTGTTCAGTCGTTCTCAGATGTGCATAACCTTCCACGGGGATTATTCCGAAGGTTAATAATGGCTGTTTCAGGTAAGCCAACAATACGTTCGTAATATAGACCATTCACCGAACTTTTCAGCCAGAGGTTATATATATATAAGCACTACATGCTAATGCTGGAATTGTCCTGAGCCACCTACTGTACTCTAATCCCTTACCATAATGTTTATAAATACCCAGTACATGCGCCATAATATCGGTTATTTGACGACTGCAATGATAAACGAACCCTAAAATATTAGGTGGCGCAACGCACAAATGGTGCAAGCCATAGAGATGGAAGATTGAGATGTAAAATCGCTGATGCATTGACGATTCGAACCAACGACCTACAGTTTTCTTAAAATACAATACCTGGAATCCACAGTGAACATCTACCGCATGATCGACTGTCACAGGCCAGTGTCACAGATGTATCATTGCCAAGTGATATTTTAAGTGTCTGTCAATAAGTCAGTGGCCGAGAGCATCTGTTGTGGTTAATAGGAAATGGGTACCGGGAACACTATCTCTCATCTCTATGCAGTCTCACGAAGTGATAACAAGTCAAGTAGTAACATTAATACAAAAGACAATCATAAACCATATCCATGCAATGTCTCAATTCCCCACAGCATCAGCGCACAAAGCCAGAGGTCACACGTTCGAATCCTACATGGCCATACATTATAACTCTCCATTTTCCATTGACATGGCTTGAACTAACTGTGCAATAAAGCAAAGCCAACACCGTACAGGTCATGGAGGCGCTGGGAGTAGTGGAAGGTAGAGGCTTCACTTTTTGTGACATCGGCACAAGATGGGATGGAGTGGTCAGCTCCACGCCACAGTGGGTCAAAATCGAAATCTAGCGGGACAAAATTATTTCTACGTTTTAATCATGAATTTAGAGTGAAAGCAACGTATATAATTTGTTTACTTCATAATAAACATCAGTTAAGACCTTTTTTAAGCTACGTCTACACATGCAAGAAATTGTCTATGACTAGGAGTTGGATAGAGCATTCAGTTATCACTTCAGAACAATTTTCTACCCTTAATTTACTTTTAACAAAGTCACAGAGTTCCACTTTTGTCATAATCGTCGAACCCAGTGCTTCAAACAGTTGTAAACGTGTGAGAACTGGTTGTGCGGCGTCTTCTAAAACGTAAAAAACTAAGTAAGTTGCAAAAAGATGCAAAAAATCTTATAACAGGCGTAAACTATTAGACCTTATCTACATTTTAACATTAAGTAGAAAGTGACGCCGAGTGATGCGACATAGCCTACTAAAAATCCAAGTGAAAACATAATTTTAAAAATTATAATTAAATATTATATAATGCAAATATAGTTAAAATTATGTAACAATTAAGCCCATTAATAACTGAAACACGTTACAAAGATCAGAGCTACAGCTGCATGATCCATCTTAAAGCATCACACTAGCCACAAAGACAACCAAACCACAGCCACTTACATTCACCCTCCAATCCAAACTGCTCGAACAGTGGTGACAGATTTACACTAAGGTGCGTTTATATCCCAGAATAGTGAGCGGCAATTGTATGAGAATGCTGTAGAAGTAATACATTTTGATTTTTTAATTATGAAAATAAATAATTTTGTCCTGGATTTCGATTTTGACCCGCTGTGACGTCCGGCCGTCTTTGCTCCCAGTAATGGCCCTAGTACTCATTTCTGGGGTAGGCTGAGTGAACCCCCGGGCTATTTGCGTTTCCGAAAGTGGTAGATTTGTTTCGAAAATCCACTACCTGGGTGGGGATCGAGCTACCACCTTTCAGTTAGAAGCTCAGCGCCTCTACCGACTGCGCCACGCAACCCCCTACTGTGCAATACATGATTTAACAGACAACAGCCTTAATTTGCCGTGCAATATTTTGCTTCGATTTCTTCAATAAAAGTACTGCCGTGGTCTCTCGATTTCTGCACGGACTGTACGTTGTCGGAAAAAGCCGATATCGTTCATCAAGGAGACTAATTTTATTTCGGGAAGACAGAAGTAGCTAATTAAATTGCAGTGCAATAATCGATGTTCCCTTAGAAAAGGTAATTTACCTTAACGCTTGCAAATGTTGGTATTAAATTAACGAGAGATGTTTCCAACTTCCACCATCTTCTCTGTGGCAACAGTTACTTGGCTACGGTACATAAAAGTTACCAACTTATATAAACGTGCTTGCTAAGCCAAATAACATTAAGGATCAAAGCTGACGTGATTACAAGAATTATTATTTTGGGGGAGTGGATGTAATATGCATCGAGTTCTCTCACGTACGTTTTATTTGTCACATGATCTCAATGTTCCTATGGTTATAGCCCAGGAATTTTAGGTCAAAAATCGACTAAAGAGGGAATAATTACGGTGATGTAAAGGTAATTCTTTGCACAGTGGTCCTATTTGATGTACTTAACAACATATTAATACTCCAAGTTTATGGTATACACAGCACTTAGGAATGCGGGGAGGGGGAAACAGCCCAGCGAGATAGCAGACCAGTCAGTCGAGTGTTATATAAGTGTCCAAGTGAACTGCTCGCTGCTGGACCGCCCAAGACCCTAACCAGATAAGTAGCCTGTACAATACAGTACAATCAGAATAGACCAATCACAACATCCACATAGTCACTCCAAACAGGCAAATTCCGGAGTTCAATCACCACTTCCAGCATCTCAATAAAACATCACATAGACAACAACTAACAAATACTGACGAGTTGCATTGCGAATACTGCAACTAAATAATTGTACATATTGTACATATCTTCACCCGTATTTTCAGACATAGATTTTATAGCCTAAGTGTAACGGATCTGATGATGATCGCTTGACGATCGAAACTGGTCATCCAAGTGTATTCATTAATCTCATGTAATTTTTTTCAGGATTAGGGTGTAACCCAACCCATTTGGGTACATTCGTGTTGACCGACTGAAAAGCACCAAACAATTGTACTCCAACTTTCCTATGCCGGCTTACTTGAATTCCAGGCACTGGAACTCCTGGAGTCCTTGAAAAGTACACTGCTCAACAAAAGTTTCGACTACCGTCATCAATTATTGTACGCTGACGTTTCCACAAAGGAGTGGACCTCTTACCCCAAGAAAATCTTGATGGTCTCATTCAGAGCATGTCTCCTCTCCGTATGTGAGGAGGACTACTAAAGACTGATACTGATCATCACGAGATACAAATTTGCAATGTTTTTGTTGTCAAAAGGGACACTTAGAAGCGAGTTCACTTTGATTTTGTACCGTTTCATTGTTATCTAACCTCGATTGTTATTGTTTTCAGAAGGACTGATGATTACTTTGTTAATAAGTTATTGTATAAACCCCAATGCTTGGCATTCTATAAGAAGTCTTTGTTCGCTAGTTCAAACTTATGTTGAGCAGTGTACATGTTCTCACTGGAATTGGTATTCAATGCGAACGGTTGTACCAAAATCGACCTGAGGTATCCCAAATTATAGAAGAAGGATAGAGATACAGTTTAAGGTAGTTGAAGTGCATGTCCCATAACATCCGGTGATGCCGGAAGTGCCAAACCAAGGCGCCAAATGGCGGAAAAGAATTGAGAATTCGCAATTCAGTCTCTATGTATTTGGGTTTGTAATGGAATGGGCGGTTCAATATGTCAGATATCACAAAATCGTCTTAACTAAATCTTTCAAAATAAATGTATTGTTAATGGTGAAAATATATAATAATAATAACAAAGGGGTCATTTCATTCCCACCCAACGAGGGTGGGCGGGCCCCTATAGATGGACGCACCATCTCTTGGGCCAGAGGAGGGGATTGATTGGAAGGTTGAGAGTTATTGGAGAAGGGTGGTGGTGGATTGTGAAAATTGGAGAAGGAGATATGATATGACCTCTTGGCTAAGATTAGAGCCGTGAAATTTTGGAGTATGTCGGAATATTCTCTTTTATTCATTGTACTATTGTAGGTTGAGGCGTTAGATTTTGAATTTTGAGATTTTAATTTTAATGGTTGTATGGTTCTTGTACAACTAATAGAGACTAAACCACAAGTGTCAAAGCGGTAGCGTGCGCAACTTTTCTGCATGGTCGTCAAGACCACATTTCAATATGGTGCGCTTGGAAATAAACGTGAATCTAGGATTGTTAAAAAAAAAATCACGAAATTATGGTATTTTTCACACTACTTACTAGAACACGTGCATATATAATTAGTGCAAACTAACTTTTTGGTGTGTGCTGCCACCTTCCCGTATCAATGCAAACCACTTCCTATGAGAATAGACAGAGTGACTTACAGTGACATAGCAGCGGGAACTATTTTAAACACACCATCTTGTACTTTGTTGTTGCTTACTTTAGGGGCTCCGTGTAGGTGAGCGTGTGTGTGTGTGAGTGCAACGTTTGTGATAACCTGTGTTCTTGTGTTGGCTGTACTAGTGTGTGTATTCGTAAATTGTGGACAGAATTGGGAAGCAGACAGCCGTGGCCTTAACTTAGGAACTATACCAGCATTTTTCTGGAGTAGAAGTGGAATACCACGGAAAACCACGGAAATCAAATGTTAATGGTTTACCTGAGGTGGGAATAGAACCCTCCTCTTTTCAGTTTTATCTCACGAGGCTGAGTGTACACGCTCCAGCTATCACATCTAAATTAAAATTTCTCAGCCTCGTGAGGGATACGTGAGAAGATGTGAGTTCGATACCAACCTCAACCATCTTGGAAGTGGTTTTCCGTGGTTTCCCACTTCTACTCCAGGTAGATGCCGGAATGGTAACTAACTTAAGGCCACGGCTGCCTCCTTACCATTCCTCACAAAAATAAATTACAAATACACAGAATAATACAGCCATAAAAACAATACAAGTTATCATACAAAATTCACATACACCTAAGTGCACGGGGCTGAATGAATACGATTTTCAAGCCCCTCAAATGAAACAACAATATCGACAACTAACTTCAACCAACACGTCTTTAAACTTTCAACATTTCAATCGCAATAACTTCGAGGGATATGAGTTACTTTATAATCTGTCCGGCGAAAGTTTTGCCGAATATTCATAATGTTTAGATAGCTTACATTATTTATCGATATGTTTGCAACTACATTATATAGCCAACTAATTTACGAGTATGAGGATGTGCCGGGCGTGGATTTTGATGGCATGTCATCATTTAATTGGTTCAACACAAACATTGCTAATTACACAGAAATCCTGATCATAGTTGCCATATTGCAGAAATGCTAATTTATTATGTCATTTTACGGTCATTATTTGTATTTTTTATATTTTTGGTCATCTTCTGAAAATATAAATCATTATTTGGTAATTTTGTGGGATTAATTAGACTTACTTTTGGGTCATTGATTTATGTTTTCAACGGTTTTGATGTTTTTTTTTTGCGAGTGGTTTTGGATATTATCGCAGGAATGTAGGGACATGAGCATCTTCAGAACTTACTAAAGTTAGTTTAATTCTTACTTCTTGGAAATATCCACATTCCTGGAGACACACGCATGCTTGCAACTAATCCGGGAGTGATGTTGACAGTGAGGGTAACAGGACAGACTAAAGTAGGCCCAATAATGCCAGTTTCAGTGCAACCATACGTGTGTTGACTGAAACTGTGCTATTAGCTGGATTGTTATTTCGAATGCCTATTTAAAATTCCGAAGTTAAAGCCATCTGGGGCTGCTCATTTCAAACAAATAATTTTGGAATTTTAGGCGAGAAATTTCTTTCTATCAATGGTGAAATTCTTTTCCTCAAAATATGTGAAGTGAAAGTCTGTGATTGCATTTCATTGTGTGTTAAAAGTAAATCAGAAATATAAATATACCTGTGTGAACTCTAAGAGTAAACTGATCGTAAAATTTCCTTCAAATCTTTAGAAAAAAAATTAAGTTTTCGCGTTATTTTATTGGAGTTTTGTATTAATTTTATAGGTCATTATTTTAACATTTTAAGTCATCAAGACCCTCGCCCTGATGTGTGTGTGTATTTATGTTCATGGTGAGTGTATTGTTGGTTTGTTGGTTCGTCAGTTTAGGGGCTGCGACAACGCGGTCATGTAGCCCCGTGTACTTTGGGTATGTGTAGAATCTGTCTGATAACCGGTGTTAATTGTGATGACTGGTGTTATCTGTTTTTTAATTTAAGTACTGCAACTTAGAATTTTTCAAATAGTTCCTACTTTTGCCGCCAAGCGCCCCCGTCAACGACTACTAGGCCAAGTTCAGAACTTTACTACTAGACGCCACCGCAGTTGGCTCTTGGCAACGAACGTAGAAACCTAAGAGCGTTGTTTACATTCTTAACCTATCCAATTTAGCTTCACCCAGGTGTAATTAGTGGAAGGCTCTTTAACATGCCATAAATCTATGACATGGGAACGCCGGCTTTACTTCCCCTCCGAAGGAAGGCATGTATTGTCTTAAAGGTTATATGTCACACCTGGAAACACCGTCCCACCAGCCGGGGAACTGTCAGGTTGGAAGTAACAATGACGCAACTATAATAATATTGTACACATTCATTGAAATGGACGATGTGGTGTGAGCTGATAAATTTGATTCACTCCTCGTTATAATCCGCGATCACTGTGTAATAATATTGTGGACAGAAATATCGTTATTAGGCAATCAGTGCTGTTGATCTTTCTGTTAACATATAACATGATGGAAATGATTATAATATGTGACGTAACGTGTAGAACTAATCTCATACACCACCTGTCAAAATATGTTTGAGTAACACGAGTGGTGCAAACTATATCATGTATATTCAATTATTATGAACCTCTAAAACATGGATTGATTTACATTATAAATATGCATAACGAAGTGAAGCCAATTTGTTTGTTTACTATCAAACGATGTACGAATGATTGAATCATATAATATCTTTCCTTTTCCAACAATTACTGCAGGATTACTGACCTTAATTTGTTTCAGATGTAATAGCAGTGATCCTATATTCATTACGCGGTACAGGCTGTGTCGAAACATAGTTCCCCAGGGAACAATTTTCGGGTCCAGCTGCTTCCTTCATTTAAGGGGTGGGCCATCGATTCTGTTTACCCTTTTGAACTCTAAAGCACTTTAAAGTCACTTGCCCCTTATTCTCCTTATTTTCTGAGAGTAATTCTTTTTTTTATGTTTTCTTTAATTAACTTTCGTTCTTTATTTAGTTTTTAAATCTATTTTTTTAATACATTTTAATCATTTACTCTTTATTTTATATTTAAATATTTTTTCTTTGGTTTTATTTCTATTACCTTTATAATTTTAACAATATATTTATGTCAATAACATTTTCAACGTAATTTTGATTCTGAAACAAAAGAAAATACTCAAATTAACAAGAATACAAAGTATTAACTGTCCAGCCATTCATGGCCAGTCGTATGAGCGTGAGAATTCAAGAGCGAGTCTACATAATAGCACATGGCAACCCCTCAACACGCTTCCTGCACGCTCGCCCGCACACCACTGCGCATACAAATTGTATCTGCCAAGAAAGAACGGTGCATTTATAATATGGGTTTCGCAAAATATCCTTAAGTACCAATTGATGTTAGTTATTGTTGTTGTTGTTGATTTATTTAGAGTTATTGTGACATCGTGATCATGTACTTGGAAATGTGTGTATGTGGAATTTTTCTGATAATCTGTGTTATTGTTATGGCTGTATTAGTGAATGTGATTATAATTGATTTAAGGATTGGGAAAGGAGGCGGCCGTGGCCTTAATTTAGGTAAAATCCCGCCATTTACCTGGAGTAGAAGTGGGAAACTACGGAAATGCACGCCTAAGATGGCTGAGAGGTGGGAAACAAACCCCGGTTGTCTCAGTTCTGCCTCAGACAAGAATTCAATTTCTTGTCTGGGTCGGGAATTGAACACGGACCTCAGGGAGGACAGAAAAGAATGCTAGCCATTATGCCACGAGGTGATCCAGTTGATGTTATTCCAATCAGTAAAGATGGCATCTCAAAATGAGGATAGAGCCTCTAAGACTCTGAACACCCAGTGCATAAGTTCGTCAATACAGATCCTGAAGATCCTCACGGTTTCCATCACATTTTTGGGATTGTCTCCTTATTATCGATCATAACAGTATTACAGTTCGACATTTATTGTTCTGGTTACGGCAGACCAGGAGGTATAATATTCACCAAAATCTATTTTATTGCTATTCGAAGTAGGAGTGACGATGCACGCTAACACAAGTATTATCAACTCCAAGACGCCGTAACCCGAGATGTCCTTACTAGCGGCAAGTGTTCGGTATCCAGGTGCAGCCGAGAGTAGCGCAAGAAAGACTTTAGGTAATATCGTTCAAGTTAAAATATATTGCTTTCTGAGTACATTTTCTCATGTGTCTGACGTAAAATCCTTCTAGTCGTAATATATGGTACTCACAATCAGCAATACTTGCAATTACTGAAATACTCTTTCAGACATGATTTTAGCCTACTTTCGATTTTTGAAAAAAAAAATGAAAGTAGACTTATGAGATCTACACAGGGGCAAAAATTGTGCGTCTGTGTGTGTGTGAGTGTGTGAGTTTGTGTGTGTGTACTCTGTATGTCTCCCCCCACCTCCTATCAATTTAAACATGGTGAAACCGAATTGAACGAAATTTGGTACGGAGGTAGCACAAGCAAAGGGTACTTCAGTGTCATGTTTCATATTGCCGCCATCTTTACCAAAACTGAATGGCAGCCACTCAAACGTTAGAAGGTAAAAACAAATTACGAATAAACTAATTATCCGATCTTTACCAAATTTGGTAACAACATACCTTTATATAGAACGCGTCTTGTGCCCAATCTATAAGGTCATCAGCCGTGTCATTTCAGGATAGTGGACGTGTGATTTATGCAAGCATTATAATTAATAACTTTGAAAGCATTAGTTCCGTTTATCGAACAGAGAATTGTTTAAACTGTCCTAAGAGACGTGGCCCGTTCGATATTTTAATTTCATATTATAATATTACATGGTAGCAGTGGCTTTAAAAAGCCGAGCCGTCTCGGTTACAAGACAAGATGGCAGCTGATATCTTGTTCCTGACCTATATTTCACTAGTTTGAGTATTGCTTGCAATATAGCCTACTGAGAGAAATATATAGAAAATATACTCCACTGCAGAAATCTTTTAGTCCAAATCATTATTTGCTAAGACGTTGTGTGAAAGTCAATTGATAACGGCGAATTTCGGTGGACATGTTTGGCTGTGTGGTTAAAGCATTAGTCTTTTACCCGTTTGATTTGGGTTCAAACCCTATCAGAGTTGGATTTTTTGCTTGAATTTTTTTATATTTATTGTTTTGCAATTACTCAGACGTTATAAAATTAAGCGTTATATTTTGCATATTACAATGGAGAATATATATTTAATTAAAACATTATTCTCTATCGGATCTGCACGAGACATCTAACAGCTGCCACATGGACAATCATGGTCAACAGGTTGCGAGCTGCGCACCGGCCTGCATGTTGGAACAGCTTTATTGAAAAGTTTCCTTTTGTAGCCGCTAGAATTCACTCGCCCTATTAGGATTATCTTATGCGAAACTTTTCCGCCAGATGTCATAACTGGTCAATGTGGGACTCCATTGGTTAGTCTCCAGTTGGCATTCTATGCGCATCGAATTTGAAGAATGACAAGTTGATAATACGGTACATTTTTATTTCAAAGTGTTTGTAACAGCCTGTTGTGTGTTATTTGTTAATGTTACTTTAACTAAAGAACAAAACGATCTCACATTGTACCGATACTCTATCTGTTGGTGCTAGTACAGGATATAAATTAATACTTTTATTGCAGCCAAATAGCAATTACAAATAAAGAAAGAACATGTACACTAAAATTGCGCTCTGGGGATTTTAATTGTATAGTCTCTGATTGATTGTTTTCTTTTACTACTTCCTTCGGAGGGGAAGTAAAGCCGGCGGTCCCATGTCATAGATTTATGGCATGTTAAAGAACCTTCCACTAATTGCACCTGTGTGAAGCTAAATTGGATAGGTTAAAAATGTAAACAACGCTCTTAGGTTTCTATGTTCGTTGCTAAGAGCCGACTGCGGTGGTATCTAGTAGCTAAGTTCTGAACTTGGCCTAGTAATTGATGACGGTGGCGCTTGGCGGCAAAAGTAAGATCTATTTGAAAAATTCTAAGTTGCAGTACTTGAATTAAAAAACAGATAACACACACTAATACAGTCATCTCAATTAACACCGGTTATCAGACAGATTCTACACAATCCCAAAGTACACGGGGCTACATGACCGCGTTGTCGCAGCCCCTAAACTTAAGAACCAACCAACCAATCTTTTACTACAGAGCTCTAAATGGTAGCGTTCACGTCCTTGTTCACATAGTTGGCATACACACGTCACTGCAGGGTCATGGAAAGATTTGTTAATGCAATTAAGGTGGTGAAAGCCATGGACAGCCAGGCGTGTAAACACATGCCTAAACTCAAAGTTGGATGTTGCCCAAGTCCGGTTAATCATGTCTCCAGTTGCATAAAATTCTTGATATATGTCTTCTCTTTCTTTCTTCAATAATAGTAGTAGTTTGGCCGAGGTTCTGGTGTTTCGTAGAGGTAAATAGTTTCTATGGTCTTCAACCAAGTATTGATTCTCTTATGCACCTTGATAAAGACAAAGAGTCATAACTATACTCATATATTTAGGAGAAAGTAGGCTATATGTTCTTTGCTGAACATCTTGTTTTACAGTTTTACAATGCAATAATGAATTTCCAATTTGAAATATGAAACTCTTTGTAGATATTAAATCATTGTAAAGCAATACCTGTCTATTGTACAGGCCCGGGGGGCTGAACCACCTGGGAGCCACCCCCCCATCTTTTACCAAAACCACCCCAACTGGCAACACCATAAGACCAGAACATTATCCATACACAGCAAGAGGCGGCCACCCAGCTCGGGAGGTTAGCCAACTACTTGCAACACATACATAAACATCTACATCAACAACTAACTGGTGCAGCTTCTGTGACGTAATGCTGACCATGCAGCACCTAAAAGTATAAGAAGTGGAGTGCTGACTGGAGCCATTATCTGTTATACAGTGTGCGTCGCCAGCGGCCCTAGCCGACGTCTGTTCCAGTTTCATCATCAGGTGAGAGTCAGTAGTGCTCAGAATCCTTTATTTTGTGAACACCTACCCCTAATTTGTACACACCAATTGTATACTTGTCTACATTCCCCAAGTGGGACTTACCAATTCACATCTACTGACCAAATAAACACATGGTCAGTAAACTACACTTGCATTTACTAATTACACTCCTCTTCACGTCCTAATACCCCGCCTGATCTTTGTCACGATTGTCCGTGACCGTAGTAGCCAGTAATTGCTTGGTCAGACTCCATTGTGCTTCCCGCACGCGACTCGACTGCCTAGCATCGAGCCGCTGACATTGCACGTTTATTGTTCCGCCTAACTGGCAGGCCAGTACAGTAGCCTGTATTTAGAGATCCATCCCCCAATAAACACTTGCACCTTTGCAGGAACATCCCCTAGAGAGTAAACACTAAACAACACACTACACTAGTAAGCTTTTTCAGCTACGGGAAGCTACTCTCATTTAGGAACAACCTTCCAAATTAGTACAGTAACACAAAGTGTGTTTTATCCCAAACTACCCCCCAACCAGGGGATTAAAACATATTTGGTGGAGGCGCTACTACCACGCAAAATAAGGGTAGGACTCATACAACGAGCCCTCGTGGTAGAACGACCCGTACCGCACACAGCCAAGCGTTAATTAATTTTTTTTGAAGACAGCATTATTTTTTTTTCTCTTATCCCTTCACTCTAGAAATACAAGGGAAATTTTAATCAACCCACCCACCCCCACCCCCTGGTAAGCATCAGAAACATAATACACTGCAAAACACACACAGTTCTTTTTATACATACTCCAGCATGGCCCCTCTATACCGTCTAGCCGTGCTGAGGAACATTGGGGAGTACCAGGAGTTAATTGCCTGGCACAAGGTCTTTGATACAAGACAGGACTACCTCAGAAAATACCAACAGCTCCTGCACGCACAGTACATTCGAGTCATTAAGATACTTGTCCGACCAAGGAGCACGGCTCAGAATAGGAGAATGAGAACCAAAGTTCCCACCCTTCGCAGACAACTGAATCACTCCCACTGGAGCCTACACTGTCTACACGACATAATGTTCCAACAGTATAATACACTTTGGGAACAACACAAACATATAGGGACTTGTGGGACAAAAGTCGCTGAGCAGGCCATACACCTTAACAGGGAGTATGCCCAAATTTGGGATGACTACCGCGAACTCCAGGCCAATAACGCCATATTTGAGTTCACAGCAGGGCCGCCAGCAAAACCAAGAGAACACATAGAAATCGACACGATAACGCAGCAATTCGCACGAACATCCATTGCAGACACTAACAACACAAAGAGGAAGGAGGCAGCCGTGGCTATGCCACAGAAATCGGGCAGACCACCCTCCAACACATTGCGGGGGCAGACACACACACACAAACAATCTTCGGAACCGGCCCGGAAGCCTAACAGGACAGAGAACAGGCGAAACCGGGGACATGTCCCTCCAAAACCAAGACAGGAAGGAACGGGGCTACCCACCCCGACGTTGCGTAAAAGAACATTCAAACAAACAACTAGGGGGGACAAGGAAAGACACATTAGGGAAGAGCGAGAGAGGGCCTACAGGCGAACACACTACCGGGACTATAGGGGCCCAACTAGGACGACAGCAGGAGCACACGCCGCGACAAGGGATGAAACCCGCGATCGGCGGCGAAACGACATGATGGGGCGATAGGGTGAGCGAGAGCGACACTTGCATGACATCTGGACATCCACAGTACAATATGACGATAGGGCATACATGTTCACCAGGCACACGGTCCTGACTACGCACGCAATGGCTAATTCGACGCCAGGACCACGAGTGCAAGTGCAGACGTTGACACATACAGAGGTCCACACCCGGCACACATACATAACCACACACAGTTGGTAGCACATTATCCCATCCACACGAAATCACGTTCCAAATTTAGCATGATTACCGGGAGCTCCAGGCTAACAAGGCCATTTTTGAGTTCATAGCAGGGCCACCAGCCCAGCCTAGAGAGGACATAAGCGTAGAACGCTAACGCAGCAATTCGCACGGATGTCCATCTCAGACACTAGCAAGACACAGGGGAAGGAGTTCGCCGTGGCCACAGTTCAGAGGACGGCCAGGTTCGGCTCCAACACACCACAGGGCCAAGGTGACATGAACACACGTCCCTCAGCTCCGGTTTGGGAGGCAAATTTGCCAGGACGAGGGGCAGAACTTACGCCAACCCCCTCGGAACGGACGAACGAGAGGGAGTTGACGCCAGGACTCCCGGGCACACATAATAACACAAGAAGAAACCGGGAGGTAACCATGTCATGGGCTGAGGACATAGAGCCCGTGCCACAGCACATTAATCCCACACAAACCTACACACATAGGCAAACACAAGGGCAGGAGTGTACCGTAGTCATAGGCCAGAAATCGGTTAGACTACACTCCAATACATCGCCAGGGCAATCACAGGCAATTACACGGCCTTTTCCGCTAGTTCAAAGGGCAATTTTGCCAGAATGGAAGCGGGCACTAGCATGTGTACCCCAGGTGCAAAAGCATAAGAGGGTGTTGCCTTCAGCCCCTCAGGGTGCAAAACGTACGCCTGTGAACACTGTCCAGGCGCAGACACACAATACGCGGGGCATAAGGAAGGTGTTATTACCTACCCCACGAGGCCAGGCAGACAGGTGGACACACACCCCTATAAACACTGCTAGGGTAGCGCGGAGCGCAACCAGCCCCGCAGACACAAGCACACTCAGGCCAATATCCAGGCACTACGGTGAAAGTAGGCCCAGACATACTTTGCTACAAACCCCTCCAGAAAATAGGAAAGAAGCACCCCAACGGGTATCAGGGGCCTACGCCTTAGTGACAGGGCGAAAGTATTCACCTTCCCGAGCAATGACGCTCGGACGTCGATAGCAACTTTCACCAGGAATGTAACATACACCAATGTCACTTGCTTCACAAACATACACACGAGTAAGTTCTTTTACATGAAGGAAACACTACAATTGACACACAAAGGGCAGGTTCCACCCCTGTAAACGGTAGACACGCAGAGACTCATGCACAAAACTGCACATTTTTCATGTATATACAGTGGAACATGGCTAAGTCAAAATTGTATAATTCGAAAATTTCCTTAATTTTTTCTTGGCCCTAGCATTTTTTAGGCCATCAATGGTTTATAATCGTGGTTAGTTCAAAGTATATTCGGGACAATTCAAAGTTTTTAATGTGCAAAGCCAAGCGGAAGCCAATCAGTTGGGCCACGCAGCTCAGGGCCGGAAAGAACTGTTCCGAATACAGCCTAAGCAACAAACCACAGCACAGAGCTTAGGCGGGTCTTTCTAAGTAGAAATGACTAAGTTGTTCTATGTTCCGTTCCTACAATTTGCTAGATTCTTTTGTGATGGCTGAGAGCATTAATCGTAAGAAACAGTTAAGAATTTCGAACTATTTTTGAAAAAAATAGTAGATTTTTCTGAGACATAACTAGATTACTGCCCTACTAACGGCGTCAAATAGGTGAATAGTACACTCAGGTTTTACTTTCATTTGAAACTTTTGAAATTATTTACGGTACAATCTTTGTAAAGCACCATCGTCTGTTAATTTGCCTTAGTTAACATAAATCACTATGTAAACGTGAAACAATGTATTTTCTCTACTCTTTTTTTCTTCATTCGAATTTTTGGATAACTCAATTTTTTTTACTAATCCCGTGAAGTCCGAACCATCCAAGTTGAACTATATATATTTGACCCATAGGTATACGCTATTTATTAAACGGCCTATAGCATGAATTTTTCTCGCCCCCCATAATAGCGCTCAAACTAAACATAAACACCATAGGGTGAAAATCCCAGACTTTGGGAAAACCCACGTATTTCTGGAAGGCACACAGTAAGCTCAAATTGCCACAAAACATCAGTAAAACTGACAAAACTGTCCCGGAGACACAGGCCTAAAAGGCACCAGGAATAATTACCCTGGACGAAGACGGTCTCGAACCCGCGACCTCCTGAACACCAGGAATACAAGGTCGGGTAACTATCCAATTGAAGGATAGGGCAATAAGGGACAGTCACACCAACAGGAATATATTCACCCCACGCCCACAATAACACAAAATTTGGGGCTACAATTATAGAGAGAGGCAGGTTCTTTTTCATGACGGAAAGCCATGCTCACAACAGGAGAGCGAGCAACCAAGCCCACACACACGTGCTTGACATATGCACATCGCCAGACAAGTAACAGGTAATGCCCACGTCAGTGAAATTTGATACTATCGCAGTCAGCGACAACACACACGTGAGCAGGCGACCTTCACTAGCTACGGACAACCTAAGAGTGTTCCAGTCCTGGCTGTAACATACACAGTCATTCACGCCAGTTTCAAAACCCGATAACTCCCAAAATTAGAGTACGAGGGTCGTCTCGAATGGCACAAAATAGTCACGCTAAAGCATATTTTCATACGCGTGTCTCAAACACACGATACACGCGCCATGGTACACACAGTACAGAAAATGTAATACCAAGGCCTTAGACCAAGGCGTGAACAAACACACAGAAACACAATACAAACGTGCCAAAAATAAGCTAACCAATGGTATTTTTGGCGCGAAAACACAATCAAAAGCCACAATAGGGACGCACTAATCCCAACAGACAACGCAGACATGAAACACGGAGTATTACACGGGATCGCGGGTCCGAATGCCCAATAAGAGCGGACACCGTGGAAAACAAGAATTGTCGACCGACGAAAGATCACTCACAGACAATTACACGGGTGCCATCGCACAAATAGCATCCATACACCATCCCCTACAGAAAAAACCATAGGGTCCCATACAGACACAAAACAGGTAACACCACATTTTTATGGCCAGAAATCATGCCAAAATTTCGATTACCCCGAACATGGGCAATAGACTTCCTAGACATGAATTACAGATAATTACACAGGGCAAAGGTCTTGCGGAAGAAATGTCTACACAACATCGGTAGCAAAAACAGGACAGATTAACACATTGGCCCTCCCGGAATGTCAAACAATGTCAACACACGGACATTGGCAAACGTCACGTTCCGTCAGCCGCCATACGTAACATCAGAGACTTCCCGTATACAAGGACCTGAAAACAAAACACATTAAAACACTGAGTTGCGAATTCTAGCGCATCGCAACACTGCGGTCGGCAGACATTCATGTTATAACGGAAGTGACAATGAAATGCAGACATGACCACAACAAAAACAAACAATAATAATAGCATACAGTTGACACAGGATTCAGCGCTGTTACAATAGGTGTAACATTTAGCAATGTACAGATACTATAGGCCGGATTTATCTTAGGGCTACAGGAGCATGTTTACAAGGATGTTAGCAAGCCACACGCGCCACCTGACAATCAGCCACGCGACACACGATAAAACTTATCCGATAACAGCCCACCCGCCAGCGTGCTGTAGCGGAACGCAGCCACACACACGCAGCTGCGCTAATCACAGCTACGGCCACGTCCTTCCTACACACGCCCCATAATTAAGGGTGGACACAGACTGCGTCCATAAGGGAACAACCCCCCTCCCTAATAACTTCGCCTCTCGGGTTTTTTTTAATTAAAAAACGATCATAGGCGATCAGGACATAACCACTTACACTTACAGTCACTTCCTACCTTAACGTTACAGATAAGAGACCAGATTAGGCCGTGACGTCACAGCGTCACCACACTTACCCATCCCAAGGAGCGGATAGGAAACAGATATTGACCAAGTGAGGATGACAGGAGCAGAGATGGATAGTGCCATCAGAATGGCCAATGTACCACCTACGGGCTACCATTATACCACCCTTCTCCTTACTTAACCCTGTCACTCACAACGCCATCCAACACAGACACACAAACACATAAAAACAGATAGACTACATTCAAAAATATACATCGGGGTTAATAGGCTTCATGCGTCTACCCAAAATTCGGGTATGCTAAGTCCTGGTCACAAATGCCCACACCCGAGTATTAGGGGTGAGTCAGAAAGAATAGCACGCGTAATGCACATCTCAATATAAAGAGATGCGGCCACACTTAAACTAACAAATATTTTCTTACTAAATAATCCCGCATGCAAGGGACATAGAACTATCACACCCCAAACCATACTTTATCCCCAAATGAGAGCGGATACGCCTCATATCCAGCCACATGCATGGAATATCCTACCCACATACCAGGGGTTATTATTATTGAACCTGCATGGCACTTTTTGAAAAATTTTTACACACTTGGGAAAAACCTACCCCTTCCACTCACTGTAAATACATCCTGATAGCATCACCGGCTCTCGGCCACCATTAACATGGAGTCCAACGATGCACGACCCTCTCCTACCATGCTTTAAGCCCATTCAGCAGATAAAACCCCCGGATCCCAATAACAAGGTACCCAACGCCATGGAAACCTACTAACGCCTCCAAGAAATTCCACAAGGCATCAACGCTGGACATCTGACATGGCGAACAGGCCTAAAGTAGACAATGCATTTAGAAGATCCAATAACCCCAGGACACTTAAGAACTATACATAATTACATGACACACAGAAAATTATTCACAAACCACACTTATATATTTTTTGGAAATAAAAGGAATCTGATGTCACACTGAATGGTGATGAGACGTAAACAGAACGGCAGGGACGGGGCAAGGCGCCAACAGATCCTGACTCGGACCAAAAAGACGGAACTACGTAAGGTTGAAGCATTGATGGCCTGGCGCGGGCAAACGCCAAAACCGGGGGTGCGTCTAGCCTACCCCCTCGGCAAAGGAAAGTTACACCCACTATGCGCCACAGTCGTCGAAGCCAAGACCTGCAGGGGAGACTTTTTGACGGACGGGGGGAGAATTAGCCAGTTCCACACCGGACTCAGGAGAGGAACCTAGGGACGACCACATTATGACTAGACTCCTAGTTTAGTATGTAAGTTAAGTAGAGCTTCCATGGCGGGAAGTTAGTCTTCCACTCGCGGAAGTGAAGCAGGATCTCAGGATTCAGCGGGATCAATCCTAGATCCGCCAAGTCCTTGCCCCGCGTGGCGAGGTGAAGACGATCTGTTGTTGTTTGAGTCTTCAGTCTTTTGACTGGTTTGATGCAGCTATCCATGCCTCCCTGTCCTGAGCTAATCGTTTCATCTCTACATAGCTACCACACCCTACATCCGAGGCAATCTGTTTAACATATTCTAACCTTGGTCTACCCCTACAGTTCTTGTCCTCGACCCTTCCTTCCATAACTAAGCTTGCTATTCTGGGTGTCTTAGTATGTGTCCTACCAACCTATCTCTTCTCTTCATTAGCAGTCGCCAGAAACATCTCTCCTCTCCCACTCGCCTTAATACCTCTTCGTTTGTAACCCAATCTACCCATCTGATCTTCATCATTCTCCTGTAACACCACATTTCAAATGCTTCAATTCTCCTCTTTTCTGCTGCACCAATAGTCCAAGTTTCACTTCCATAGAGCGCCACGCTCCAGACAAAGGCTTTCAAAAATGACTTCCTAATACCTAAATCTATATTCGATGTCAACAGATTCCTTTTTTGTAGGAAGGCTTTCCTTGCCTGAGCCAACCTACTTTTTATATCCTCTTTGCTTCGTCCATCACTGGTTATTCTGCTTCCTAAGTAACAGAAGTCTCCAACTTCCTTCAGCTTTTCACCTGCCAATTTGATCTCCATAGAAGTTTCTGATTTATTTCGGCTGCATTCCAGTATTTTTGTTTTACATTTATTAATTTTCATCATGTATTCATTCTGTAAGACGGAGTCCATACCATTCAAAAACTGATTCAAATCCTCAGGCGTGTCGGCCAAGATGACGATGTCATCAGCAAATCTCAGAGTTGAAATTATTTCTCCTTGAATCTTCACTCCCACTTTAAATTTTTCTCCAATTTACTTCATTGCTTGTTCACTGTAAAGATTGAAAAGTATGGGTGATAAGTTGCAGCCTTGCCTTACACCTTTCTGAATACCAGCTTCTCTCTCATGTCCTTCAGCTCGAATGACTGCTGTCTGGTTTCTGTATAGATTGTATATCACCCTCCTATCCCTGTACTTTATTCCAATAGATTTCAAAATGTCAAACAATTTAGTCCAATCAACGTTATCAAAAGCCTTTTCTAAGTCTACAAATGCCATGAACGTTCTCTTACCTTTCCTTATTCTACATTCCAAAATCAGCCTAAGACTTAGTACAGCTTCCCTTGTTCCTACATTTCTCCTGAAACCAAACTGGTCTTCACCCAACTCCGTTTCTATCTGGCTTTCAATCCTCTTGTAAATTATTCTAGACAGGATCTTTGAAGCATGAGTAATCAAGCTGATTGTACGGTAATCTTCACATCTGTCAGCTCCCACTTTCTTTGGTATAGGGATGATAACATTCTTCTTGAAATCAGGGGGTACATCACCTGTCTCATAAATCCTACACACCAAGTGAAATAACCTGATCAGACCTTCGTCTCCTATGCAGCGTAGCAACTCAATCGGTATATCATCTATGCCTGGTGCTTTGTTCTTGCCTAAGTCCTCTAATGCTCTGTCAAATTCTGATCTCAATATTAAATCTCCTTTTGCATCCTCATAAATTTCCTCCTCCCTTTCCATTACATGATTCTCAATCTCCTTTCCCTTATACAAGCACTCTATGTAAGCTTTCCATCTCTCAACCTTTTCTTCCTTATCTGTTAAAGGCTTTCCATTTGTGTCCTTAATATTACAGCACTTAGTCTTCTTTTCCCCAAAAGTATTCTTAATCCTTCGATAAGCTGTGTCTACTTTTCCTAATTTCAGACAATTTTCTATACCTGCACATTTCTCTTTCAACCATTCTTCTTTCGCTTCCTTGCACTTCTCGTTAACCTCATTTCTCAGACGTCTGTATTCTGCTTTCCTCTTTTCATCTCTTAGATTCTTGTGTTTCCGCCTTTCATCCATCAATTCTAGTATATCCTGAGTGATCCACGGTTTTCTACCTATTCTTTCTTTCCTACCAATGTTTTCTTCTGCGGATTTTGTTATTTCATTTTTCAAAAGTGCCCATTCGTCTGCAATTGAAGTCCGTTTAGGATTTTTCATTAGTCCTTCCGTTATACTCTTCTTGAACCTTTCGTTTACATCCTTTACTTTCAGTCCGTCTATTGCCCACCTTTTTGGCTTTTGACTTTTCTTCAGTTTCTTCAACTTTAATCTGCATTTCATTACAACCAGATTGTGGTCAGAGTTTATGTCAGCACCAGGATATGTTTTACAATCCAAAATCTGGTCTAACAAATATAAAATATGAAATGAATAAAGAATAATACACATGAAATGAATGCGATCATTCGGTTCCGTGCCCACATAAATGGATGACAGCGAGTCACCAAAGATATTAAATAGGTATGCAGCGGGCTGCCAAAAGGGGTTCCGTGGGCAATCCAGCAATGGAGAACAATGTCAATATAGGCGAAGAGGATTCCCGGACGCTAAATTCCTGGATGATATTATTAATGCCAATATAGGCGAAGAGGATTCCCGGACGCTAAATTCCCGGATGATATTATTCTATCGGACGATTTTCCCCGAACGATGCCCCGTGCCCACATAAATGGACGACAGCGAGTCACCAGAGCGTAAATGGTAACGCAGCGAGCGGCCAGAGATATTAAATAGGTATGCAGCGGGCTGCCAAGAGGGGTTCTCGTGGGCCAACCCAGCAATGATAAATATATCAACAAATCACCAATGAAGAATGATGGCAACATAGGCAAATTCAACGGCAATGAACAGGATAGCGGGCGAGGCGTTTGCTCTTAAGCAGCGCAGTCGCCCGGGACTTTATTAATTACTATTTATTAATTACTTACAAATGTCGACAATTAGTATTAAGGGAGGGGAATCTAGATGGGCTTTCGGGCCTGGTGGTTTTAGAGACAACCGGTGTTTCTAAAATACAGACGGGTGGTGCCCTGAGGAGGTAAAACTGCCTCAGGCGATCGCTCCGATCAAAATTCTAGCATGTAAGGCAGTTGCATTTGGAACGCAACTTAGATGTAAGCAAATTCAATAAGCGCTGTTGCTAAATAATAGAACAGCACATTTCGGCATTAGATTAAGGTCCACTCGGCATGTACATACAGCATATTCTTACATTTAAGTACTAATTAACATAACTTAAGGCAATTTTTTTAAAATTAAGGTAAAACCATCCGGCACCTGGTAACTAAATTTCCGTTACCAGGGTAAGTCCAACAACACGCTAAGATAAATAATATTAAGATAAAGCCGTTCGGCACCTGGTGACTGGAAATTCGTCACCAGGGTAAGCCCGACAACATATTAATATAAATAGGATTAAGATTAAGCCATCCGGCACCTGGTAACTAAATTTCCGTTACCAGGTTAGGTCCGACAACACGCTAAGATAAATAGTATTAAGATATAGCCGTTCGGCACCTGGTGACTAAAAATCCGTTACCAGGGTAAGCCCGACAACACTAGGCTAAGATAGGTTAACATAGGCTAACCTAGAAGTAAGTTAGACTTCAGTGGCGCCACACTTAGTTTTATAAATTAGGCGCTGCCTAATAAAAATGTCACATGTAATGTATTGTAATGTATTGTCATGTATTGCTAATAATTATTCCGCTTTTCCAAACACAGGAAAAACAGGGAGCAACGCATCCACAGATGTACAGATGTACAAGACAGAAAAAGAGTTGCCATTAATACCTTTTTTTTACAGATAACAAGGAGCATGAGCATGTCTATTATAAATATATTTCCCACACCAAATTACACATACCCTTATCTCTGTCACACAAACACACTGCTCCTCATCATTCTTCAGTCGCGCCAATAAGGTGACGGCGCCGCGATCAGCGACGTAAGGTGACGTGGGGCACCGAGCGACGCTGACGCAAACACACGTATGGATACGCTTCAATAATAAGCAATATACGGTAGCCAGCGGCGGTGCAGAGATTGTGAGCACCTACCCTCGCTGCCAAGGTGAATTTTTCCGCCCACGGGGAAAATTTGCGAAAGGTAAGGTTAACGGCATGACCACTAACCCACAGCCATAGGTGAGAAGCACCTACAGCTCAGCGAATAGCAAAGTGAAGGGAGAATGAGTCGACAGACGAGAGCGCTACAGAAGGCCTATAGAATAAGACAAGGTACCAGGCGCATGAGCAAAGCGGTCTAATAATAAGATTATTATTTTATGTTATATCATGATTGAAAAATAAAATGTAAACCCAAAGCGTACACAAATATATATTAATGCTCAAGTGTACGCCTACGCACATAAACTTCCAATTCAACACTGCCATAATGTCAACACTGAATACACTGTTTTGTTTTTTCCTTTCTACTCTAATAACGCCCAAATTTGTGAAGGTGTACCGTTTCATCCCAAGAACAATAAACCATTATGATATATCCCTTTAACATATACCCTGGGACACCTGTTTTTTCTATTCTCTTCCATCTTTTAAACTATACACTGCAGGGAGCAATTTTTTTCTCCATACAGCGCCGGACGGCACAACCATCCGTCCAGCCATGGTTTTTTTCCTCCCTGGGTAATAACACCATATATATTGAACCCTTATTAATCTGCGATAAATAAGTATTCATGATTTATTATTATTATTACTGCGGCCCAGGCAGTACTTGTGGAAGTTGACAAGGAGGAAGGCAAGTTAGTGTGTTGCAATGATTGCCACAGAAGCAGGGCTTGGTAGCTATTCTTGAAAACGGCCGGGTAAGCTGAGTTCAAGGCCAAATTGTGTAACAACTTGCACCGAAATTGGAGTCATGAGGGGATGGTCACGAGTTAGTTGCAACCGACCTACGATTGAATCACCCAATCACGAGAGGCCAAGCCAAAACCACGCGATGGGTGGCGTCACTGGTAAAAAGCGCTTGGAATTGATGATCTAAAGAACCGCCAATCCGAAATATCTCCGCATGAGTGCGCTGAGACGTTTGAATTAAATGATGAAGATTGACGCTAGTCCCATGTGTGTGAGATAAAACTCTAGAAAATGTTTCTTAATTCACCCCACTCCTCCTCACTTTGTCAGTTTCCAATAAATTGATCGACGAGACGTTATTTGAAGTCATTCGTTTTGAGCTCTGGTGAGCTAACTTCACGCCAGTTTGCGTAGTGATTTTTAAAGCTCTAATATTATTTGAAGACAATCGTTTTGAGCTCGGGTGAGCTAACTTCACGCCAGTTTGCGTGGTGATTTTAAGCACTTAAATATTTATTTTGAAGACAACTATTTTCAGCTCTGGAGGGGCAAGACTTGAGTAACATTCCAATTAGCGCTCAACGCGAGCGAAGGTTCACAAGTGCAGTAGAGATTACCGAGCGAGATAACGACTGCGAGACGGTCAGATTTAAAACTTGTATTGTCAAGCCAGTGACGATGGGTTTGAAGTGTATATTTCATGTAAATTTTATTGTATTTTTCAAGTGTTGTATTGTGCGTGTGTAAGCGAGAGCTAGGGAAAGTCTTCGTTGATTAATCGCATAGGACAATCGTGGGCGAAATTAGTAACTCACAAGCGATTATAGCCAGGCAATTTATAATAACATTGAACTTTTCTGTCGAAGAGACTACACCAAGATGTCCGAAGTGTGGTCAGGAGCCGGAGTGATGTCCAACGCTTCTACGAAGACAACGATGGAGGGCTAATTTCCCGTAGGGACATGGGCCGAGATGGAAGTTATATGTTCTACAAGCTGATACGGTGATGTACAAAAATTGATTATTCAATATGTAGTTAGATATGGCGGGGGAACTTTGTAAATAGTTCATTTTCTTCTTTTTCTTGTTTTAGATTGTTTTTCTTGCACCGACACTAACGTTTTAAATGTACGTTGGCGCGTGGCCAAAGTTGTTTGTTGTGTATTATTTTTCTTTGGAGTCATATTTAGTGTACACGGCGCGTGTACGTGATTTTTATCCATGCGAATGCGAAACCCGTTACATTCGATATGTGGTGCTTTATTAAAGTTCATATTTTTGATAGGAAATGGAGGTAATTACTGCAAAATGTTTGCTGAACAGGTTATTCTTCATGTTAGGGTTGCCGAGCGCAACAAATTAAGATGTAATTGTAGAACACCTTAGTTCTAATTTTTTTTTGATTTTTTTTGAGTCCTTTTCAGGTTCGTTAGTCACAGGCATAGAACGGAGGCGCCAGCAGGTGGAAAATATTTATGTCATTTTATTTCAGGGTCTGTCAAACCCATACGTGTGATTCTGTGTGTGTTATGGTGTCAGGTGTGTGTTTTGATTCTACGTGAAGAGGGGTAGAGGTCCTACCGCCCTCATATTTGTGGTTGTTGTAGTTTTTTTTGATGGAAAGGCAGGGTGCTCCGAGGAGACCACTGTACCTTGTCCATATGCTGATTCTTGGGAGTCATTATGGGAGTTTTGTTTGTTAATTCATTTTTGTAAATAGCTGATCTGTCATTAAATTCATTTGTTTTAACCCTGGCTTCACTTTTTCCTGCATGTTATTTTGTTATATGTTACCCTGCATGTTAATGAAGCGCTTTAACAACTTACGATATGGACTGTTACACCCCCCGAAACTGAGTCTCGTAAGCTTCTTTGCAAGGGTTCAATATGTATAACGACAAGACCATGCATTTTTTGTACCTTATTATTACTATGTCAACTTTCAAAAATGAACTATGCCAAATTTACTATGTATAACATGTATAACCCAAAACCTACCCCTCTGAGCACATGCTGAACTCACATCAACACAACATCGACACACCTACACCAACACGGAAGAAAAGAAGAAGAAGTACAAGGAGCATTCAAGAACAAACCATCACATCGACGCGCCCACTCTACTTCCAGTTCGCGGGGACGCGAACTAATCGATGAGGGGGTCTTGTACAGGCCCGGGGGGCTGTACCACCTGGGAGCCACCCCCCATCTTTTACCAAAACCACCCCAACTGGCAACACCATAAGACCAGAACATTATCCATACACAGCAAGAGGCGGCCACCCAGCTCGGGAGGTTAGCCAACTACTTGCAACACATACATAAACATCTACATCAACAACTAACTGGTGCAGCTTCAGTGACGTAATGCTGACCATGCAGCACCTAAAAGTATAAGAAGTGGAGTCCTGACTGGAGCCATTATCTGTTATACAGTGTGCGTCGCCAGCGGCCCTAGCCGATGTCTGTTCCAGTTTCATCATCAGGTGAGAGTCAGTAGTGCTCAGAATCCTTTATTTTGTGAACACCTACCCCTAATTTGTACACACCAATTGTATACTTGTCTACATTCCCCAAGTGGGACTTACCAATTCACATCTACTGACCAAATAAACACATGGTCAGTAAACTACACTTGCATTTACTAATTACACTCCTCTTCACGTCCTAATACCCCCGCCTGACCTTTGTCACGATTGTCCGTGACCGTAGTAGCCAGTAATTGCTTGGTCAGACTCCATTGTGCTTCCCGCACGCGACTCGACTGCCTAGCATTGAGCCGCTGACATTGCACGTTTATTGTTCCGCCCAGCTGGCGGGCCAGTACAGTAGCCTGTATTTAGAGATACATCCCCCAATAAACACTTGCATCTTTGCGGAACATCCCCTAGAGAGTAAACATTAAACAACACACTACACTAGTAAGCTTTTCCAGCTACGGGAAGCTACTCTCATTTAGGAACAACCTTCCAAATTAGTACAGTAACACAAAGTGTGTTTTATCCCAAACTACCCCCCAACCAAGGGATTAAAACACTATATTATTTAAACATTTATTACAATTTTCATTACTCACAAGCATCTTCTTGAAAACATAAAAATAAGTAAAAAAGTTTTTATATCGTTTAACCTTCATGTGGTCACGCCCTTTTTATGTAACACATGCGGTCGGGCGACGGTAGTCTACCGTCCTCCCGGTTTTTGTCAATTGTGAGTTTTTCTTTCACCTTCAATGGCAATACGACTGGATTTGAGGTTGATCGCACATATAATTGACATACACAGGTGTAGGCCTAAATATAGAAACATTTATTCAACAAAAAGCCTTAATAAGAGCGACAACGGTGGTGGCAAAAAAGAAAAAGCACCACATGACAGCTTCAAAGATAGTGTTGTGTGCATGCGTGTGTGTGGATGTTGGGGGGAGAATGAGCAACTGGGTTATCAATAGTGAATGAAATGTGTTAGAAATTAGAAAAAACAATGATAAATACTCACATTTTGTTTTGGGCGTTCAGCAAAAAAAAAAGTACTTCCGGTCGCGCGCGACTTTAGTTAACCACTCGACTGAGCCCTTGGCATTTTGATGAACAACTGAGCGAAAACGTCGCCGTCAAGAACCGCTACTCCTCTGTCGTCTAGCGAAGGATATCGTACCTTGAGAATACATGTGCCTTTTGCGCTCTATGTAACGATCAGAGAAGCTCCACGCGCATTTTTTTTTTCAATAGGACGGTAATCTACCGTGGGCGCGATCGGATGAAGGTTAAACAGCTTATTACAATAACACTACTAACAATCAATATTCTAGCTTCCAGTCAACACAAAATCATTTGAAATAGTCCGTAAAAATATAATATAAATCTTAATCAAATGTAATTTATTTCAGGCTATTTTTCACACATTCCAGTAATTGGAATGATTTTTGAGTTGACCGACTGAATGCTACCATATTAATTGTAAATAAGGCAACACTGAAAAATATCTTCAAAGCTATTTTTATTGCCCACAATCATCGCCTTGAAATCATAAAATTAAATTCTATATCTGGTAAACTTTTAAGTCCACAAACTTAGTAAGAAGTTTGTGTCGTATTAAACCAGGCAACGCCAACTCAGGTGCTTCGCGAGCACCAGTCGGCACAGGCAAAAGCGCCGGTGCTGTACTGTAGCGCCAGTGGGGTGAGGGAGGCAGACACAGCACTGTTGTGGTAGTGATGGGAGAGAACCGTGTAGTGACAGCGCTTAGCGAGGCGAGAGTCGTGTTGTTGTTTGATAAATGGGGCTGGGCAAATCAGCGCACGTCGGGCAGCGTGCCTGTATGAAAACGAATAATAATAATTATAATGCATGTGTACAGACAAAAATTATATTTATATTGCGCTCCAGATTTTGCACTTATTTTCAACATACTTTATTCATCTTTGGCATCGCTTTGAAGCCACCAATTTTCCGATATTTGGAACAAACATTTTTTCAGTTGCAATCCAAATTATAGCTTCCAAGGAATATTCATAATTGAAAACATTTGTTCACAAACGAACGTTGTTCCGAACATAGTAACAAAATTTCGTTGTATTGCCACTCGCCTCAAGGAGCACGAACGACACAGCCGGCTGGGACAAACAGATATAAATCCACTGTAGCTGCACACTCGCTACTCGCAGGTCACGATATAAGATATGGAGACACCGAAGTTCTGTCCACCACGGTGTCTTATCATGCCAGGCTACAAAGGGAGGCCATTGAAATCCTGAAGCATACTAACAGATTCAATCTTAAGGAGGAAGAAGAACGTGTGAACAGAGCTGGGTTTCCAGTCCTTAATCCCCTCAAGCCTGCCCTCATTGACCATCGTAGACGAGAAGATGCAACAGACGAGCAGCCCTGTTCTTGATGCATTACTTTTATGTGATACGCCGTTGCTATGGTAGCCTCTATGTGTGGGTTGTTGACTATTTATATATCTTCTGTTTACTTGTTTTACCTCGCTTAATGTAACCTGTGAACATGCTGAACGCAGTATTCAGCGAAACGTCAGGACGACAAAATGTCCTTGGAACACGGCCTATAAGCCCGCGAAACAGCGATTCCTATTTCAATGCCGGTCGTGAAAGTCTAAATTATAAGGTAATGTTTGTATAGGGCAAGGGATGTATGGGTTATTTAGTTGGCAACATTCGATGCCCTATCAAAACAATACTTAAACCATATTAATAATAACGTAACAACCATAGAAGTAAACTATACTGTCTGGAAATAAGTTTTTACAAACGTATGTAATCTCAGCAATTCTTCTAGGTTTGTGCCGTGTCTTGTGTGGGGTTTCGCCTAGGACACCAAGCTAGGTTCATCGGCGGGCTCTTGGTGTTCCCGCCTGGACCCCCACAGGAGTGACGAACTGCGCGCCACCTCCCTTTATATAAGGTGCAACTGCACCACTTGACTACGAGAACTAAAAGCTCAAGCAGCCTTAACCTCCCTATGAAGGCTTCCAAAAAGATGGTATATTGGCTTTCACGGCCGGTGAATTAAAACTCAGCAATTCTTCTAGGTTTGTGCCGTGTCTTGTGTGGGGTTTCGCCTAGGACACCAAGCTAGGCTCATCGGCGGGCTCTTGGTGTCCCCGCCCGGACCCCCACAGGAGTGATGAACTGCGCGCCACCTCCCTTTATATAAGGTGCAACTGCACCACTTGACTACGAGAACTAAAAGCTCAAGCAGCCTTATTGTGATTAACCGTAATTCATAAACATCGTATAGCCTACTAATTAAGGCTAAGTGAAGAGGATCTCAAGATGAACGCTTGACGCTCGAAACATGTCATCCAATTATGTACCCTAAAAGCGTGTTAGTTTGTAATAATATCTCTTTTCTTTCAGGTTAGGGCAAGTAAATACTTGTTTGCCGCTTAATGTAATTGGGCACAATTTGAGTTGACCGACTAAAAAACTTTATTTAATAAAATTAAAAAAGGAAATTTTCATGAAATTGGCTAGTAATAAGAGAGATAACTCATTGATGCTTCAAGAGTGTGCATAGCTACACGCAAATATACTTCTCTACAGTACAATGAATATTAAGTTCAGTTTTCCTTATGCTCCTACACAGGGAAATTAACCCAACGTGAATTGTTCTGTTGGACGGCACACCCATATACGGCTGGGAGGTGTGACCAGTCATGCGGAAAATATGGGAAACGCAGAGCATTGTCAGATACACGATATTGCATTGACCCTGTCGATATTTAAATATAATTTACATACATTCACAAATATTGTTCTTATTCTTTTGTCATAAGGACTCCATTGTTGATCCACGTGCTCACCCCACGCTGTTTTACGGTTGGTTTGGTTCCTTAGTTTAGGGGATGTAGCCCCGTGTACTTTGTGTGTGTGTAGAATTTGTCTGATAACCGGTGTTAATTGTGATGGCTGTGTTAGTGTGTGAATTCGGTAATTCAGGTAAGGATTGCAGACGATTATTTTTATCCAGTAGTTCCTACTATTGCTACCAAATGCTACCATCCACGACACCTAGCTGCCGACGTGGCTACTAAATGCAATGGCAGTCAGCACCTGGTGGCGAACGTTGGAACTAATGGAGCGTTATCAAACTAACCTACAAATTTTAGCTTGCACAAGTGTAGTTATTGGAAGGTTCTGTTTCAAGCCATAAATCTATGACATGGGTCCGCCGGATTTACTTCCCCTCCGAACGAAGGCATCTTTAACGCTCTAAAAATTCCGACGACTTCGACCGGGTTTGAGCCTGCGATCTTGGGCATAGAAGCTCGGCATGCTTCCAACTACGACACCTAAGCCGCCTGTTTTACGGTGAAGGGAATGAAATCATTCAAGAAACAAAACAAAAATCCCTTCTCAGTAGTCCTTGGTACCGGTACAGTGCGCCATGCCAATATTGATAAGCTCAATGGTGCACTGGGCCGAACGCTGGAAAACAGATTGATATAACCACATAAATGTTTCAGTATTTTTATTCGTGTTCACCAACTGAAAGTTAATTAGTTAGGCAACACTGAAGTGTGATATAATAAGAAGATTAAAACCTTCAGTCAATATATGATGTACTTTTATTGTTGTCACGTTGTGACATTCCTCAGCGCAAATTATAATAAGAAAAGGTGCAAGAAATTACATTTAACAAATTTACCACAACAGAAGTTGTTATCCAAAAAAAGTTAAATACAACACATTAAAATTTTGATGTATTTTTAAATTTTAATGTATTGTCGATTTAATATGTTGTAGACGATTCATATATTTAGATATATTTCTTTTTGATAACAACTTCTGTGTTGGTAAATTTGTTAAATGTAAGTTCTTGCACCTTTTCTTATTATAATTTGCGCTGAGAAAAGTCGCCGGCCCCCTGGTGTTGGGGTAGCGCGCCTGTCTCTCACACGGAGGCCCCGGGTTAGATTCCCGGCTCCGTCAGAGATTTTAGAAACTGACGTGAGGGCTGGAACGGGATGGACTCAGCCTCATGAGGACAATTGAGTAGCTGCCTGACAGTGAGGCAGCGCCCCGATCAAGAAAACCAAGATTAACGGCCGAGGGGACCCGATGCGCTGATCACTCGTCACTCCAATATCTGCAGGACAAATGGCTGGGCAGCGGTCGCATGGTAGGCCTTGGCCCTTCATGGGCTGTAATGCCAGGTGTTATTGTTATTATTATTATTATTATTACTCAGGAAGGTCACGATGTGACCAATACAGGTACAACATTGAAAGTACATCATTATATTGTCTTAAGGTTTAATCTTCTTTAATCTTCTTTTTCAACAAGGAACACGGAAAATATTGTCATGTTCATGTCCTTTCATTCTGAAGTGTGACTTCAAAACTTTCCATAGAATGAAATTTGATACAATATGTCAGCACACCCTCGCAGGAAATTGCTATGTGATAGAGAGAAAAGGACTCCTTACTCGACTATCAGCACAAGTAAATTGTTTTCAGTCTGCGATTTTTATTTCTAAGAGTGATAAAATTTTGTTATCGTTGTTGATTATTTAGAGGCTGGGGGTGAAGCTGATTCCTGCCCGTGGTGCCCCTGCTAAGGTAGTTGGAATTATATTTCCATTACCGAACTGAACGTCAGCAATCCAGAAGCAAATCAAAGAATGGTGAAAATTAATATAAACCGGCCCTTTTCAGCGCCAAAACTGACAATCATCTCTGTCAATATTGAAGGTCTTTCATCCACCAAGGAAGAGTTATTAAGCCAGATATGCCATGATCAGAAATGTGATTTACTATGTATTCAGGAAACCCACCGAGACTTGACTCTCCACCGTCCAAAAATCAAGGGTATGAGCCTAATAGTTGAACATCCTCATCGACATTATGGCAGCATTATCTTTGCCAAACCTAATATTCAGATCGTCTCCACAGGAATTTCCATTGTAGATGACACCGAAATTCTTACAGTAGAGCTTAGCAACTGTTCTGTAACATCAGTTTATAAGCCCCCAGGTACTGTATTTAAATTTGTAGAACCCAGCAACTTCCAGCATCAATCTGTGAAGTTTGTTGTTGGTGATTTCAACAGCCGTAACACAATATGGGGTTACTCAACTACCGATGAAAGTGGTGAGGCCGTGGCTGAATGGGCAGACTCATATGATCTCAACTTATTGCATGATAACAAACTTCCAGCATCTTTCAACAGTGCAAGATGGAGGCGTGGATATAATCCCGATATGATATTTGTGAGTGAAAACATATCTCATTTATCAATAAAATCAGTGGGTCAAGCTATTCCTCACACGCAACACCGGCCTATTATATGCCAGGTTTATGCTGCCATTCGACCACAGTCAGTTCCTTTCCGACGTAGATACAATTTTAAGAAGGCTGATTGGGAGAAATTTACCATTTCTCTAGATGAGAATATTCTAAATATTGAGCCAGTTCCTGAATTATATGACGACTTTGTAAATATCGTGAAGTATTGTTCCCGTGTTTCAATTCCCCGAGGCTGCAGAGCACAATATATAAAAGGTCTGACTTCGGAAACTGAGGAACTTTTGAAAAACTATCTTGACCTCTTTGATAATGACCCATTTGGTAACGATACCCTTCAAGCTGGGGAAGATCTTTTAACAGCGATTTCCAAGAACAGGAACGATGCATGGTGCCAATTGATGGAGGAGACGGATCTAAGTAAGAGTAGTCAGAAAGCCTGGAGACTCCTTAAGTACCTGAGTTGTGATCCAACAACAAAAGAGGGACACAAAAATATAACAGCTAATCAGATTGCTCGTCAGCTCGTGGAAAATGGTAAATCTGACCATCCATTACGCAGGTCAGATCATAAAATTGCTCGGTCAGAAGAACTCGAGACTAGTCAACTTATGCAACCTTTTTGCATGGCAAAACTGACGGCAGCCATTGATAGTTGTAAGATCGGCAAGGCAGCAGGAGTAGATGATATCAGATTAGAGCAGATCAAACACTTTGGGGAACGAGCAAGAGAATGGGTCCTAGCTTTCTTCAACAACTGTTTGAAATCCTGCAATTTCCCAAAAACCTGGAGGAAATCACGAGTCATACCGATTCTGAAACCTGGTAAAATGTCAACTGAACCTCAAAACTACAGGCCAATATCCTTGTTGTGTCACCTGCTTAAAATCTTTGAACGAATGTTACTGAACCGCCTAGTTCATGTCGTAGAGCCTGCTCTCATACAACAACAAGCAGGCTTCAGACCAGGGAAAAGTTGTACATCCCAGATCCTTAACCTCACTCAATTCATTGAGGATGGCTTTGAAACACGGAATATCACGGGAGTAGCTTTTATCGATTTGACCGCTGCCTATGACACTGTCAATCATCGTGCTTTGTTACAGAAGATTTATGGAATCACGAAGGATTACAGTTTCACAAAACTTATTGAAAGTTTCCTTCAAAACAGGAGATTTTATGTGGAATTCCAAGGACAGCGCAGTCGATGGAGACGTCAAAGAAATGGCTTACCTCAAGGTAGTGTTCTATCACCAATGTTGTTTAACGTCTACACTAACGACCAACCACTTCCAAGGAACACTAGAAGTTTTCTTTATGCCGACGATCTAGCATTAGCTTGTCAGGGGAAATCCTTCGAAGATGTTGAAGCTCATTTAACACAAGCATTGACTGAGTTGGATGTCTATTACTATGATAATCAACTTCGTCCAAATCCATCAAAAACTCAGTTGTGTGCATTTCATCTGAAGCACAAGCAGGCTCGTCGTGAACTTAACGTCTCTTGGCAAGGAACACGCTTAGTTAACACTCCTCATCCAAAATATCTGGGAGTTACCCTCGATCGTACTCTGACATACAAACAGCATTGCCGGAATACCAGACTAAAGGTGGAAGCTAGGAATAACATCCTACGTAAGATCACTGGTAGCACCTGGGGCTCTCAACCATCAACCTTGAGAACGACAGCGCTTGCAACATGTTACAGTGTTGCAGAATATGCATGTCCAGTGTGGTACAAATCCACTCATGCAAATAATGTTAACAAGGCGCTTAATGAAACATGTAGGCTTATTACAGGTTGTTTGAAGCCTACACCTCTTGCAAAACTTTACCAGCTTGCAGGGATAGCACCACCGGATATACGTCGTGAGGTAGCAGCCAATGAAGAGAGAGCTAAACAGGTTAATCAGTTTTCCCATCCGTTGTACGGTTATGTACCAGCCACCCGTAGGTTGAAGTCCAGGAGAAGTTTCCTCAACACCACTGCAGTCTTGCTAACTACACCAGCTACAGCTAGAAAACAATTGTGGACTTCTCGGCTTGGGAATAACTCTCTATGGGATCACCCTTCGGAAAGCCTCCCACCTGGACATGATCAGAAATGGATCGTGTGGAGGGCACTTAATCGTCTCCGTTCTGCTGTTGGAAGATCTAAGGATAACTTGCAGAAATGGCACTTCCCCGTCGACTCCATCAACTGCGACTGCGGTATGCCCCATACCATGGAGCATCTACTGAATTGTCCGCTGTGCCCTGCCACTTGTACAGCAGAAGATATTTTACTAGCAACTTCCAATGCTATACAGGTTGCACATTTTTGGTTGACCGTGGTTTGAAAAGACATTGTGTGTTGTATGGTTTACTTTTTGTAAATATGTATGTCATTTTAGTGTAATCCAGTATTTTGTTTGCTTCTGACACGAATAAATAAATAAATTTAGAGGCTTTGGAACATCGTGGTCATGCAGCCCCGTCTACTTCGATGTGTATAATATTTGTCTGATAACATGTGTAACTGTGATATCTGTACTAGTGTGTGTATTAGTAATTGAGGTAGAATTTGGTTACGAAGCGGCCGTGACCTTACGTTAGGTACCATCGCGGCATTTGCCTGAAGTAGAAGTGGGAAATCACGAAAACCACTTCCATGAGGGCTTAGTTAGGAATCAAACCCGCCTCTTCTCAGTTCTGCCTCATGAGACTGAGTTTACCCCGTTTCAGCTCTCAGGCCAGAATTAAATATATTGGCAGAGCTGGGAATCAAACCCAGGTGATAGCCAAGAATGATAGCCACCACGCAACGAAGCGGACTGTGATAAAATGATAAAATGTGTTGCACTGTTGAATAACACAGATTAATATTTCCTTGCCTTCTAGAAAGAATTGTGTTTTATCAGACGGCAGTAATTGGCGTGGGTGCTTGAGGCTTGATATGTTGATAAAAACCGTATTTGCTGAAAGAAAAGCATGAATAATTTGTTTCCAATACAATAACATCCAAGTTTGAACAACCTGGCCGCAAGCCTGCCAACGGCAAAAAATAAAATAACAAAAGTTATTCACCTCCGTCGCTCGTTAGGGAGGTTGTGCAAGAAGACAGTACGAGGTTACAAATAACCAGCCACGGAAGCAGATATACACAAACTATGTCCAACTCGATGAGCTTCCGTTTCCTCCACTGTTCAATGAAACTTTTTAGGCTTCCGGTTCATTCATGTATTTGTAACCCAGAAGGCGGCGAATTATGATAACTTGTTTGAATAGGAGGAAGGACTGTTTGAATGTTTCAGGTGTATTATTCACGCTTAAAAAAAGAGACTCGTCTCATTTGTCATTCTGTCTATGTGCTACCATTGTGATATACGAGCACATCATGCTTGTTGACCCTACTGTTTACTTGCACAGTGGTTGGGCTGTTATTGTCGCTTTGAATTACTCTCGCTGCACAAGAATGGAGCATATACACCGTATTTGAGTTCCACAACTATGGTGTGCAACGCGTGATATGAATACTTATGATAACTTACGTATGAGACTGAGAAAATTATGTAAAATCCCTTTAAGGTGTAATAATCACAGAAGGCCTGCGATGAAAAGAACACAAGGGAAGTGATATCTAAACTTAATGTATGATCCGGTACTGATTTCAAAAACGGTAATGAAAACGTTCTATCACGTCACGTTTTCTTGAAAAATTCAATTGTACTTCAATTTGATACTGGTTGGTTCCTCAGTTTTGAGTCTGCGACAACGCGGTCATGTAGCCGCGTGTACTTTGTGTGTGTGCATAATCTGTCTGATAACCGGTGTTAATTGTGATGGCTGTATTAGTGTGTATTATCTGTATTTTTAGCCTACTTTTCACATTTTGCAAAATTGAGGAAAAAGTATACTTATGAGATCGGGCAAATGTGTGTCTGTCTGTCTGTCTGTCTGTCTGTCTGTCCGTCTGTCTGTCTGTCTGTCTGTGTGTCTGTCTGTCATTCTGTCTGTCTGTCTGGCTGTGTGTGTGTCCCCCCCTATCAACTCCTAAACGGCTGCAGCAATCGAAACAAAATTTGGTAGGAGTAAAGATCTATACCTGAATATCTCACGGCCATATTTGAAGATGATGTCAGTGCTACCAACTGCTAAAAAATCGCAATTGAAATTTGAGCTCCATGTTGGATATCTTGGAAAGTATGAATAGGAGCTATTTCAAAACTGGCACACGTACAGATCATAATATTTCAGTTTAATTTCCAGGAGGCCAAACATGGCAGTGTTGCCAAAATGATTATAAGCCTCCTGATAGGTCCAATTTTTAAATGCATATAACTTCCACACTATCAAGCGGAATTCAACTAAATTTCGTATGTTGTATGTGTACATAACCAGATATGACTGAGCGTATTCTTAAGACCTACCAGGGCTGCCAACTGTTAATAAATGCTCCTAATTTATTTTATCCAAATACCAATATATCAGAAAGTATGCAAGCCGACAGCTTTAAACTATGCACACGTATAGTACCTGACATTCTATATTAATTTGGAGTAACTTATATACGTCAGTGCTACCAACATGATTCTAAGCCTGCTGACAGGTCCAAATTTAAATACATGTAACTTCCATACTATCATTTGGATTTCAACCAAATTTCGTATGTGATATGTGTACAATAACAGATATGACTATGCGTATTCTAAGGAGCAACCAGGGCTGCCAACTGTTAATATGTGCTGTCCCTATTTTTGTTACCCTAATATCAATATATCAGAAAGTATGCAAGCCAATAGCTCTAAACTTTGCACACGTATAGTACCTGGCATTCTAGACGAATTTGGAGTAACTAATATACGTCAGTGCTGCCAACATGATTCTAAGCCTGCTGATAGGTCCAATTTTAAAATGCATGTAACTTCTATACTAACTAAAGGATTTCATTCAAAATTGGCACAACAATAGATCATATTATTTCAGATTATTTCTGACCAATACCTGCATGGCATTGTTGCCAACATGATTTTACGCGCGCTGTTAGATCCAATGTTTAACTGCATGTAACGTCCATGCTATCCAGTGGACTTCAACCAAATTTTGTATTTAGTACCGTAAGAGACGGAACTAAGAATATATTCAGTCATCAGGGCTGCCAACTGTAGTGCTCTATTAGGATACATTATGCCAGGTATACAGTATTTCGAACTAATTGGAAATTTCGATATTAGCAACTTAATTTCGTCATTATTCTAGATAGGTTCATATTCTGTAGAATATTCATTGGCATGAAAAGTAGGCTGTATAGTTCTTCACGGAACTTCTTGTTCTTTATTCAAGTGAGGACTGCACACATTTAATGTTCAAGTAGTTCCAACTTTTGCTACCAAACGCTACCGTCAACGACCAACTAGTTCTGAACTTGGTTACTAGATACCACCGCAGTCGACTCCTGGCGACGAACGTTGTAACCTAATAGCGTTAATCTAATCTAACGTATAATTTAGCTTCATACATGTGTAATTAGTGGAAGGTTCTTTATCATCCCATAAATCTATGACAAGGGCCCGCCGGCTTTATTTCCCTCCGAAGGAAGGCATACGGAGGGATTTTTAACGTTCTTAAAAAATCCGATGACTTCGGCCGGGTTTGAACCCGCGACCTTGGGCATAGAATCTCAGCATGCTACCAACTACGCCACCGAAGCAGCCATATTTGAGACTAGCATGACAACAAAGGAAAAAGAAACTTGGGTTGCCTTCAAGGAATTCGTCAGTAAATTTCTGGAACATTACAAGGATGCTGACTATAAAGCAATTGTAACGAATATGTTGGACAAATTTCAAGCGTCATGAGATGAGTGACGAAATACATTTCCTTCACTGACATGTGGACTTATTTCCCGAAAATTTAGGAGCAGTCAACGAAGAACAGGGTGAGAGGTTCCACCAAGAGATCAATTTTTCTGCTCTCTATTTTAGCAAAAATATCGATATCGATTTTACAAAAAAAGATACAGTACAGTCAGTCTGAATGACTAGACTTTATATCATTTCAAATGACGCATGCTACAAATGCTACACATGTTAGAAAGGCAGGAGGGTTTCTCGCTTCGCTCGAAGCCCCAGGACTCTTTCAACAGACTCCATTACCCAATAACTTAGGTTTCCCGCGCGGGGAACGGAGATTGGGAGGTGCACTCTGCTGCATGACGTCAAGCGCTCTCCGTCTCCGTATCGCACAACGCCATAGCCCAGGAGTAAACTCAGACTCGGTGCATATGCACTGAACAACATGATGACGTCATACGCTCAAGCGCAACCTTAGTACATTTCCTCTCCGTAACCGTAACGCATAACGGTAGACCAAAGCATAACGATGAAGTCAACAAGATCATTTGAAATTATTTATTGTTTTATTTATCGTATGGCTTTCAGTGCCGGGCGTGTCCGAGGACATGTTCGACTCGCCAGAGGCTGTAGCTGCTTCAAACGGACACCAATAGGGTGAGCTACAAGTTCCGTTCAATTTCAAGTAGTTCCAACCTTCGCCACCAGATATCAATGATACCTAGTGGTGAACTTTGGAACTTTGATAGAGCGTTCCGACGAAATCTAACCTAACAATTTAGCTTTACACAAGTTTAGTCTGTGAAAGGATCTTTTCCATGCCATAAATCTATGACATGGGACCGCCGGCTTTACTTCCCCTCCGAAGGAAGGCATACTGAAGAATTTTTAACGCTCTTAAAAAATCCGACGACTTCGGCCGGGTTTGAACCCGCTATCTTGGGCACAGCAGTTCAGCATGCTACCGACTACGCCACCTAAGCAGCTGAAATGATAGAATGGAAATAAATGGAGGTCATTTTCGAAATAAGCGCACCAAATAACATAAAACTTAGAGAATACCTCTCTTGTATTTTTCTAAAACTTAAATTTCGCAGGCCTGTGCTATCTACACGATTTCTATCAAATGTTCAAACTTCAATCGGAGAAGGGCATTTTAGGAATCGAGATACAGTCGAACGTCGATATCTCGAAGTGCTTTCGGAAATATAAATTATTTCGAGAACAAAAAATTCAAGATATAGAAGTTCGACTTACAGAAAGTCGAATGTATCTGTAACATTTACCATGTTCTCTTTGAAACCTCTCTTTATATGAGTTGATGATTATTTAGGAGCTTTGTGGCATTGTAGTCATCGTGTCACTGTGATGTCTGTATTAGTGTGTGTATTTGTAATTGAGGGAGGATTTGGGTAAGAAATGGCCGTGGCCTTAAGTTAGGTACCATCCCGGCATTTGCCTGGAGTAGAAGTCGTGAAACAACGGTAAACCACTTCCAGGAATGCTGAGTTGGGAATCAAACGTACCTTTTCTCTCAGTTTTTCCCCACGAGGCTGAATGTACCCCGTCCCAACACTGACACCAGAATGAAATTGCTTGGGCAAGCCGGCAATCGAAATCGGATGTCCTATAAAACATTCATCCGATCCAGGGTTACACAATGTTTGCTAGTTAAGGGTGACACCAATGTATCGTCCCTTATAATTTCACATAATGAAGTGTACAAACTCGATATTCGCTTTTAGCATTAAATCTTGATTAAACCGTTGTTTGATAATAATTAACCATGATTCTCCATTACACCGGTAAGCTCCTGCTTACAACATTTATACTGGCTTTGTTTCAGAATAATATTCAGATTTAGATTTATGATCTTGTAAATTGTAACTAAAATTACTAGCATTATATGCTGGTTGGTTGGTTCCACAGTTTAGGGATGCGACAACGCGGTAATGTATCCCCGTGTACTTTTGGTGTGTGCAGAATCTGTGCTGATAACCAGTGTTAATTGTGATGGCTGTATTAGTGTGTGTTATCTGTGTTATCTGTTTTTTGTTCAAGTAAGGACTGCAGACATTTAATTTTGAAGTAGTTCCAACTTTTGCTACCAAACGCCACCGTCAACGACCAAATAGTTCTGAACTAAAAATCTAGTTACCTATAATTTAGCTTCACACACGTGTAATTAGTGGAAGGTTCTCTATCATGCCATAAATCTATGACATGGGCCCGCCGACATTATTTCTCCTCCGAAGGAAGGCATACAGATGGATTTTTAACGCTCATAAATAATCCAACATGTTCGGCCGGTTTTGAACCTGCGACCTTCGGCATAGAAGCTCACCATGTTACCAACTACGCCACCGAAGCCGTATAATTTGCTGTATTGATGTTAATACATTTTAGGAACATGGAACATGTTTCTCATCAGCCCCGTGTACCTGGGTGTGTGTATAATTTGTCTGATAACCTGTGTGTCTGTTGGCACTGTAGTAGTGCATATACAAAGGTGTGTACATTAATGAACTCAAAGAAACAATTTAAGGGGCTCCGGAATATCCGAAATCTTCATAATTTTCCAAATTTTGTTTTTGGGCCATATTAATCTACGGACTTTTAGCTGTCTGAGGATGCATATATTTTCTTCCTACCTCATTTTTGAGGCTACTTTCCTTATACTTTCCCAGAATCATGCGTGCTATTGGTAAAACAACCAAAGAAATTATCTTCATCACATTTATTATTTCAGCAGTATAGATCCCTCCTGCGGCGTTCACAAGCGACCGATCGTGACAAATGAGCATTCAATTGAAAGAGAATAGACATTGGTAGTGACGAATTGCACTCTAATTTCATAAATATCTACAATTTCATTATAAACTGAATTTTAAAAAAATGTACGAAGTGTGCGATTTGCAGATACTATTGCTGTAGGAAAATTCGCTCCATAATTGATGTCCACTTCACATTTTGACCGCTGTGACTCCTGTTTCATGTCATTTTAACATTCTGAGGTCTTTCCTTTATCATTTTGTATGGATTTCAGAAACAGTAATTTCATAAACATCCATAATTTCTTTAGAAAATGACTCTTAAAAATGTACGAAGTGTGCGATTTGCAGATACTGTTGATGTAAGAAAATACGTATCTCATTATAAACATATTGGGAAACGTGTGGTTTATAAACATGCGAGATTTCTCGCACGGATCCGCTAGTTTATTTTTATTTGTCGTCGGATACAAAAAATAACTTTTAAGAGAGAAGCTGCGTTTAAGCAAGGGCAAAGGGACATTGCACAACAGTAAAATGGATGGTATTGTTTCAACTGGAAGATTAGGAAACCTATGGAAATGGCGTGTTTTAAAACCCGGAAAAACATTTATTCCAATTTCTCGCTAATATGCTTCTCTAGATATAAAATGCCACGATATTTCGAAACTAATTTACATACAAAGCTGAAATGTTTAGATAAAATTCCGCCTTATTTTATGTGATTACAGATCCGTTAGAAAAATTTAGTACAATTTTGCCAGAAATAAATAATCAGGAAAGTGCTGTTAAAATCATGCAATTTTTAAAAGATTAATAAAAATTCTAAAATTCAATTAATTTTCAAAAAAGCCTATGTCAATGTAAGGAGAGAATCTTGAAGAACATCGATGAAAATATCGATTAGTTCCTGTTGATAGTTTCTAAAGAAAAACGTATATAAAATTTGGAAATACTGTAAGCGAGGGCAATATAGGCTATTCCGGAGTCCCTTAACCCTTTATAGGGCAAAGCTATTTTTTACTTTTATGTGTTTCTACAATTTAATTTATTTTTATTATTATAATTATAAATAATGTTCATTTTTGTTTCTCTAATTTAAATGTTTATATATTTATTTTTCATTTTCAATTTATGTTCTTATAGGCTGTATTTAATTTTGATATTTTTATTGAATTAATTGATTAACTAATTTCGAATTAATATTTACAGTTATTTTCATAATTATTTTATAGTTAATTTATTTTTATGATTTTTATTTCTATATTTATATTTTAGTTTTACACTTTAATTGTTAACGTTTTTAGATTTTTAATTTTATTCATGTTCGACCCACTATTATGTGTTAGAAAACTGTATCATAATGATGGTCATTATAACACCGTATTTCATTATGATACAGTTTCTCCAGCCAATCAGAGCTCGTTCATTGACCAATTAGATAACGATACCTTCCCGCATGCACTCAAAATCCAACATGTCGGACATAAACACAACATCGAACTATAATAAATTACCGACATGGAATACGCACCGTCCATATGTTCGCGTAAATAAACTGGCGAATATGAGACAAGAAATAGCACTGTACTGGTACCTTAATATCCCCAAAACCAATTTCTACACATCGCGTGGTTTTAACACGACTTCAGTGACAGTTTTACTGAATACGGGTGCGCAATCTGAATATATGGTATTGAAGCACACAGATCGCATGCGTCGGTTGTCCAGAGAGCTTGGACAAGAGAGATATACTACCCACCGCAGCACCCGATCACAACATTCTACTGTAGTGACTGAACAGATATTTATGAATATTTATGTTAAAACATATAATAAAGTTATAATTATCGTCGAACATAAACAGTATGGAAATTATAAAACTCGCATACGCTCGTTTTATAAAAATACTCGTGTCTTAATTATAGCCATTATAGGCTCGTTACATAATGTACTATTAACACATTACGTTAGAAATACTAGCTAGCACTTTGGCATGAAAATTCTCCGAATTTGGCTTAAATATTCAACTATCAGTATCTTTGAAAGCATAGACTGTCCTTATGACAGGTGGTTAATATAGAGACCACTATCCCATAAAGTGTTAAAGCAGTTATGTGTAAATATCATGTTATTGACCGACTGGTTACAAATTGTATTACTCAGTTATATTTATCTCACCTATGGCTTTCCCATAGATATTATTGTCTGGCTATTTAAAGAATTGGATTGGGTCAATTTAGTCGTTTTTCAATAACTTTGGAGGGAACCTCTACATCAGGCGTCTTCAACTCATGGTCTATGAATGCCTCAACAGTTCCAGAGCTATCTTCAAGAAGTTAGGTCTCTTGGCACATCTCTCACACTTAACCATATAGAATGCAACTTAATACATACAAACCACACATGCTGTACTTAACCAAACATTCTATGTCTTATAGAACCGAAATATTAAAATTGGGACTATTGGAAGTACCATTCACCGTACGCACGTCCACCCTGAGTCACATTTATTTGTTTCGTTATGTTACACAACATATTGCAAACTCAGAAGTCTATGGAACGAACAATAATTAGAATGCTATGCAGGTTTCAATACTCAGATGAATACATTTCGAAATCCTTTAGTTGGAGCGTGGCTCTCTATGGAAGTGACACTTGGACTGTTGGCGCAGCAGAAAAGAGGTGAATAGAATCGTTTGAAATGTGGTGTTACAGAAGAATGATGAAGATCAGATGGTTAGATAGAGTAACAAATGAAGAGGTATGAGAGAGCGAGAGATAAGAGATGTTTCTGGCAACTGCTTATCAAGAGAAGAGATAGGTTGGTAGGACATTGACTAAGACACCCAGGAATAGCAAACTTAGTTATGGAAGGAGGATTGACGACAAGAACTGTAGGGGTTAGAATACGTTGGTCAGATTGTCTTGGATGCAAGGTGTGGTAGTTATGTAGAGTTGAAACAATTAGCTGAGAACAGGGAGGCAAGGAGAGCTGCATCGAACCAGTCAAAAGACAAACCACGCACATGCTACCAAATGCTTGTCACAACTTTCGGCTCTTTCTTACCTGGCTGCTTAGTTATACCGCACCCATACCGTATGTGTTTATTCAGAATTATTTAATTTTCATTCTCGTAAGTTTAAAGCCCTACTAGTCTGATTAAGATTCCGTTTGTTCTTTGGTGTTATGAGACCAAGCCATATAACAATCAGAATTATCCATAGAAGAAAAACAGCAGATTTACGGAGAAATCATGATATAGGCCTACTCGTAAATTAAAATTCTGAGAAAATAGTGCTAAATATATTCGAACTAAGATCGACGTACAGATGGTCGTAATTTCGGACCTTGCCAGATATTCCAAATATTTATTTATTTAGTTTATTTATTTCGTATGGCAAAATGAGGATACATTGCGGCAAGGAATTAAAAACATACAGATAACACAAAGGTTAAAATATATACAATATTTACAATGTAGATTGTAGGTGCCGTAACAGTTTAGGTATTTACAACACAATGTCCAGGGTATTCAGCCAGTTGACAGCATCATTAGTGGCACTGTGTAAGTCTTGGATAGTTCCTTCAAATCTCCTCCTTGGACACTCAAGGGCTACATGCTGAATGGCCTGAGTTACATTGTGCAGCCAGAAATTGCATTGTCCATAATTTGTGCGAACTCTGTTCAATGATGTCCATACCTTTTTCGGTAAATTGAAACATGCGATTCTCGGCAGGGATCAGTCATTAAACACACATGGTCTGGTTTTGATGCACCCATTCAAAAATCATTTCTGTAAATCAGGTTAGCTTCGCAAAATACGAATGTATTTTAAATCGTAATTGTTTTGACCTGGAAAACTGAATCTCGCCACTTAGAGGGGAAAACTTTCTAGCAGATTCTGCTGGTTTTCAAATCTGAAACACTTCAGTCATTGGTGTTGTGAAGCGTGTCTGGACGCATTTTGCTACGCCAACTCATGTAATGGGGCATCGAAACATATTTCTCGCGGCTTGTGTATATTTCAGGAAGCTATGAATATTTAACTGGCTACGGGGTCTTGTAAGGTAATCGCCTATGAAGGAAGTATTGCGGAAGGGGGATGACAGGCCTAATAGGTGGATAAATATTCATATATTTAAAGTGGCTCTAGACTAACTGAGGCTTATATACTTCATTAGGTACTTCCAGTCAGTGCGGACAGGAGATGAATGGTCGCTTGCAGCTCAAAGTGAATTCAGCGTAATAAGGTCGAACCTAGGTATCTCGAATCGTTAGGGAGTGACAAATTAAATTCAAGTTATCGGAAATTCGAATAATCGAAATTTTGAGTTATGGATATAGCTAAGGATAATGAAAGGAAAAGGAAGCTTGTAGTTTAACGTGACCGTTAATCTCGAGATCATGAGCCACGGGACCTCCTTTTAACGTGGAATCCGAACCACAGGACATGGCATTTCACTTCGAAAATCTCACATGCAGTGACCAGGAATCGAACACGGACCGCCTTGGTGAGAGGCATACAGCTAGACCGCTGAGCCACCATGAGTATCTTACGAGCGGCTGAAACAACACACTGGATTGGAATTGCGGATAGATGGGAAGAGACCAATAGGATGGCCGAGACAGCGTTGGCTTCACAATCTACATTACGACCTAAAATTTACTCGACTTCACCCTGACATGGCAGACAATTGTGTAATATGGCGACAGAGAACCAAAAGAGCAGCCCCTGCTACTTTGTGAGACAAATGCTAAAGAAAAGAAGGAGAGGAAGAAGAAAGGAAAATGTTAAAGTTTGTAATATACTGGTCGCAAAATATTGAATGCAGGCTTGTAACTTATAAAGTAGTTGTCTAAATTTATGTAATAAATGGATGTTCGTAATGATAACAGCTTTATTATATTATTGGATTCTGCAACTGTTGTGAGGCTCTACGCAACACTCGACAGCACTCAGTGAGTTCTATCCTTGCGGAGAGTCTGAGGGATGTAGGCTTCGTGGTGCATGAAGAAGTTTCAGGGCTAACCACGCAAGGCAGATCCAGGCGCATTGACATCGTAGCCCACAAGGAGGATAAAAAGAAGGGATACATATTGGATACAACCGTACGTTTTGAAACACATGCAGAGCAGCCAGATGAAGTCAACAATGAAAAGAAAGAAATTTATGAGCTTACAGACGCTTTATACAAAGAAAACTACCATATTCAAGGTATAGAAGTTATTGGGTTACTAGTGGGGGTCCGGAGAATAGTAACTTCTCTTTTTTCTACAACACTTATATTCGTAAACTATGTGCATTTTAAGGCAGAACAGCTATCTTAATTATGTATTTTTAGTTGCAGTGTGCCCACCCTTCAGTTTATTTCTAATTTATATGTATGAGATGCATTTTGTAGTTCAGTATTTTGTTAAACTTCAAATAATTCTTCTTTCGCCTTATTATGATGATTGTTAAGCTTTGTATATTGGCAGCCTTGTAAGTCGAGGAAGAATATAAAATTAAATTAACTACGTTTACATGGCGAACTCAAATCAATTTGAATACGATACTGTATTCAGTACGATGCCCATTTACATGAGCAGTTTCAGTTCGTATTCTGTAGCTGGGGAGTATGAATTTGTATTGTTATCATTTTAAATGATCTTGTCGACTTCGTCGTTACGCTGGGGTCTGGCGTTACGTTACGGTGACGGGACGAAATGTACCCAGATGCACTGAGGTGTCTGACGTCATAGTACCGCTTGTGTTCCCCGACAATCTCGACTTGGTTAGTATAAGGCAAAAATCCCCGATTCATGGATGTCACGGGTAATCTAGAGAACCACTGGATGGATTTTGATGCGGTTTTCACCATTCTGTAAAGGATATCTAGAGGAAAGATTCTGTAGAAAATAATTTATGTATCATCGAAGGAAGCCAAGCAGTAACGATTTCAGTGAAAAAGTCGAAAACAAACTTGACGTCAGTGCGCTTCTTAAGCTTACGCTGGGCAAACCGTTAAAAATATCAATATACAATGAGCGTAAGAATTTATCAGCATGAAAAGTTCTTCAAAAAGTCCGCGAGAGCACATCTCTATCTTCAGTACATCGCCCACTATAAGTGTTTTTACACTGGATGGAAGGGGCGCGTCTCCACGCGCTCTGGTGAGCGTGACGGCATCCGCGCGCTTGACCTTGCCTTGCCCTTGGTTTGCATTTGCCGTTCGCGAGTAATTTGAAACAAGATAAGCAAGATAAGTATTATGCAGATACTTTTCTAACATGTCAAGAGACTTTGGCTTCGAGCGAAGCGAGAAGCCTCCAGCCTTTATAGCATTTTTCAGCATTTGTAGCATTTAAAATGATACAAAGTCTAGTCTTTCAGACTGACTGTCACTTTTTTACGCAGTAAACTTATTTCTAAATATTTATAATAGCTACCACCGTGATGTGGACTACTCCACGCTTACTCTACTCAGACAGAGAAATAACCTATATCTCGTACCAGAGAATGTAGTATATTTGGGTCAGTTAGCATTTCAGAATACCTTAGGTTCTTGTATAATTGAAGAATTATTGATTTTCAGTTGGTCAACACACTAATGTGGCCAAGTAAATATGGCGAGAAATAACAATTATTATTTCTTCTTTCTTCGAATGAGCCAACTAAGGACTAGGTAGATTAACCAAAATGGTTTTCAGCTTGATGAGTTGGGATTCGTTTCATATTCTTAAGAGTCTTCTTCCTAGCCCATATCTACTTCATTTTCTGACTTTGTAGTTTTTAGCTGCTTCTGACCTCTTTGGTCTCTGCCCTTTCTCAAGTTTAATCTGTGGATCTTCTTTTAACATTTTCCGGAAAGTTTGCCTGTCTTGTATAACGTATTCAGAAATATTAAAGTCTTGCAGATCTTGTTTGACTTGCTGGTAACACAGTGGTGTTGTTGTCTTGCAGGAGCTGGCTCTGTGGATTACACTGGTCAATCTTGACTCGTTCACTCTCTCAAGGTGTCCGTAGAATTGGAGGCGTCTCTTGATGATTGTGTCCAGTAGAGGTTCTTGCTTTAGGTATAGATCATCGTTGGGCCTGTGATACCTTTCTCCATTTATGTTCCTTGGGCTTAAGATCTTCACACTTATTATTATTAATATTAGAATTATTAATAATAGAGTCAACCGACAGTAGTGGCTACGCTGGCTAAAGCGCAGTGTTAGGTCATGGGGCCAAGCTCTCTGCTGACTCGGTAGACGCGTGGGTTCGTGCTCCACCGTCAGCCGTCCTTGAAATGGTTTTCCGTGGTTTCCCATTTTCAACACCAGGCAAATGCTGGGACGGTACCTTCTGACAGGCCACGGCCGCTTCCTTCCACATCCTTGCCCAGTTTCATTCACCATCATTCATTTCATCTCTCATTAACTCCTCTCATGAGGTTGGCGTCAGGAAGGACATTCGGCCGTAAAAACCATCGCCACTAAGACTTCCATCGCATCTCATCCCCGACCCCGTTGGAAAAACGGGAATAATAAGGGATAGACATTAATAATAGAGTCACCCACTTTAAATACCTAGATGAAGTGCTTGAACCGACGGGAAAAGATAAAATCACGCATAACACTAGGTTAATGAAAAGGATGAGAGTCTTATGCAAAACACAGGTTGTCTACAACTAAAAATGTCTGTCCACATTCACCAAACTTCGTCATTACAACACGGTTATTAAACCTGAGGTGCTTTATGCCAGTGATACATTGACGTTACACATTAAGGGCGACTTGGAAAATACCCTCACAGTGGAAAGAAATATAATAAGGAAAATTATTGGACCAAAACACTCGAAGGAAACAGGATTCACTCCAGAGACACCTCAGAGAATTGTCCAACCTCGCAGCAGACATCAGAAAGGGGCGACTAAAATTTTACGGCCGCATCAATAGACTTTCACAAACCAGACTCACCAACAAAATTCTTAGACACATACAGCGGCTCAAGACTACTACACCCTGGATAATGCAAGTCAAAATTGATCTGGAAAAAGCACAGGTCGACTTAAAAGACGTCATTGACAAAAGCGTCTTTCGACCCAAAGTATACACGTTGGAAGTGATGTCAGAGAGAGCTGCACCTACAGCCCAAAGACCAAAGTGGACCGAAAGAGGGAAGAGGGCCTATAGTGGACGAATGAAAGAGTACAGGAAGAACAGGAAGAACAAGTAGTCATGTTTGCTTCGCGTGGTCTGAGAGTCCTGTAACGTGTAAAATAAAATAATAATATTATTTTTATTGTTATTAATATATATTTCTTCCTTGCGAAACGACCAAAACTAAGGACCACGCAAATATCACTTCATTTCCTTCTCATTGATCTTTCTTCCTTCCTCTCCCTCCACATTTCCTTCATTCTTTCAGAGTGTCGCGCGTTTCTCCCTTCTGTCCATCCTTCTCCCCTGCGCTCTCTCTTTTCTTCCACGAGAACCTTTATGCTAGAAAGTCTTTCACTGAATTGTTTTCTGTCATGACAGTCTTCATCTGTGATACCTAGCCTCCTGCGTTCTTCCTTCACCTGCTTGGTGTTGCCCCCCTGGCTCTTCAAATTGTATATTTTCATTATTATTATTATTATTATTATTATTTACTTAACGTAAATCATACTGGAAGTATGGAAGATCTAATGAAGCCTCACATATAGGCCTACATTTTATGCTTCACTGGCATAACTTAATACTACATTTCGTTTTTACACTCAATTACAAATACACACGCAAGTACAGACATCACAGTGACACAGGTTATCAGACAAATTCATCACACACCCGAGTACACGGGGCTAAAATACCAAGTCCCTAATGAATCAACAACAACACCAACAAAAATAAACATACATATAAAAATTAAGAAAATATTGACAGCGGTAGCTACGCTTGCAAACGCGCAGGGCTAGGCTATGGGGCCAAACAATCTGCGGACTCGGTAACCGTGGGTTCGAGCCTCACCGTCGGCCGTCATTGAAATGGTTTTCCGTAGTTTCCCAAATTCAACTCCAGGCAAATTCTGGGACAATACCTTGTGATACGCCACTGTCGCTTCCTTCCACATCGTTGTCCAGTTTCATTCATCTTCATTAATATCACCTCCCATTAACTCCTTTAATGATGTTGGCGTCAGGAAGGGCATCCGGCCGTAAAAGCCATCCGACAAATAGAATTTCATCGCATCTCATCCCCGACCCCGTTGGAAATAGGAATAATAAGGGGCAGCTATACATTCAAAGTAAGAAAAAAACAAGATGTTCAGTAAAGAACATATAGCCTATTTCCTCCGAAATGCATGGGTATTGTTATAACTCTTTGTCCTTTTCAAGGAGTATAATTGAATGTTGGTTGTAGTAGCTTGTTGAAATACAACGTCCTATAGGGATATTAAACATGAATATGAGGTGCCCTTTGCTAGTGCTACCTCTGTAAAAAAATTCATTCAATTCGGTTTCACCGTGATTGAATTGATATGGGGAATGGATTTGCACACTTACATGGCCGCTGTTTGCAAACTATTGGGCTGATGACCTTGTAGTCAGTCATAAGATGCTTTCCACAAAAAGGCATGTTGTTGCAAAATCTGGTAGAGATCAAATTATTAGGATGGTTGTAATTTGATTTAAGCTTTTAACATTTGGGTGGCCGTCATTCCGTTTCCGTCAAGATGGCGGTGATATAAAACATGACACTGAGGTGCCCATTGCTAGTGCTACCTCTGTACCAAATTTCGTTCCATTCGGTTTCACCGTGTTCGAATTGATACGGGGAATCGATTTTCACACAAAGATGGCCGCCATCCGCAAAATATTAGGCTAATGACCTATTAGTTTCGTCAAAGGATGCTCCCTCCATAATGGTATGTTGTTGCAAAATTTGGTAGAGATCGGATGATTAGGTTAATCGTAATTTGATTTAAGCTTTGAACATTTGTGTGGCCGCCACTACGTTTCCGTCAAGATGGCGGCGATATAAAACATGACACTGAGGTGCCCTTTGCAAGTGCTACCTCTGTACCAAATGTCGTTCCATTCGGTTTCACCGTGTTCGAATTAATAGGGGGAATCTATTTTGACACAAAGATGGCCACCATCCGCAAACTATTAAGCTGATGACCTATTAATTTGGTCAAAGGATGCTCTCCCATAAAGGTATGTTGTTGCAAAATTTGGTAGAGATCGGATTATTAGGTTAGTCGTAATTTGATTTAAGCTTTAAACATTTGTGTGGCCACCATTACGTTTCCGTCAAGATGGCGGCGATATAAAACATGACACTGAGGTGTCCTTTGCTAGTGCTACCTTTGTACCAAATTTCGTTCAATTCGCGTTCACCGTGTTCGAATTGATAGGGGGGGGGGGGGGGACCGACATTCAGAGTACACACACACAGACTCACACACACACATACACACACAGACAGACACACTTTTTTTCTCCCTGTGTTGATCTCATAAGTCTACTTTCATTTTTTTTTGCAAAAATCGAAAGTAGGCTAATAATAACAAGAAAAACAAAAAAAACTAAAAACTAGAAATAAAATTATAAACGAAAATGAAATTTATCAAATCAAATAACTGAAATTGTTTAAAATTTGAAATAACACAATCATAATGAAAATTATAATAATATATTGAATGCAGCCAGATAGCCAAATAGGGAACAATATTACAATACCAATTTACATTATTGATCTCTCTCACATCTTGGCATATTCACCTCGGGTTCTCGGGCAACATAATACTAAGTGATAGCGGTCACAGGTTTGCTTACACAGGCTAGTTTACATTTGCACTTGTCATTTGGGTCGTGAAAGGATGTATTGTCGCAGGTAAGGTGATGGAAGCCATGAACAGCCTGTCTCGTGAAGACAGTTCTCATTTCGGCATTTTCTTTTGTCCACGTTCGGTCAATCATGGCCCCTGTGTCGTAGAAGACTTGGCATATTTCTTCTCTTTTCGTATGTAGTGTTCTTAGTAAGTTTTCTGATGGGCTGGTATTTGGCAGTGTCAGTAAATTCCTCAAGTCTTATATGAGAAAGGTCTCTTTCGTTATTAATGTTGACCGTGCAGACTTTGCGACTCCTATCGCCTTCTTTATGTAAACTTCTTTCACTCTTTCTAAAGTGGACAAGTTCCTAACTGTAAGATGAGGCCAAATGATGTCTATTCCATAAGTAAATTGGTGAAACGTTTATTTTGAATAACGTCACTGCTCTCTGCAGACTAAGTGATTGGATGAATCTTATTTCTTGCATAGCCATTATTGCTTGGGTTGCCTTCTCAATTGTGTGTTCTTTAAAACACTTTGCACTTGTTTGCAATGTTACTCTTATGTATTTGAATTCTGAAACTATCTGAAGTTTTCTTCTCTGTTAAAAATATTCGTCTAATGCAGACGTCTTTCCTCCCTTTCTTAAGACTTGTCATTTCTGTTTTAATAGTGTTTATTTCGTATTTGTGTCTTCCATATCATCTAATGATTCCTGGATAATATCTGTTGGTCCCGACACAATATCGTCTGCATAAGCATAGGAAATCAAAATTATAAAAAAAAGTATTTTTACAATGGGATCTGGGTGTGATGCTATGAAAGTCTTTGTGGTGGATGGTTTTTATGGGCGGATGCCCTTTCTGACACCAACATCGTGAGAAGAGTTATTGAGAGATGAAATGAAAGATGATGAATGTAACTGGGCAAGGGTGTGGAATGAAGCGACCGTGGCCTGTCTCTGGGTCAGATTAATGCATATATGCATGTAAAGATACTGGGAAAATTTCAAGTGGATCGGCACAGTTATTTCTCAGATAACGTAGACTACCTTATTTGCATAAAAGTAAAAGTTGTAAGAAATGGCTGTCAAAGATAAGCCTGCAAAGGTGCATGAATCAAGACTCTGTAGTTGACAAACTTCACAAGCCCTTATTTCGGAAATGGATTAAGATATTTATTTCAGCTACCGTGAATTGAGGTGATCTACTCTCCAAATTTGACGTTATCGTCAACACTGACATCTGGCGATGAAAACCAGAACACTATTCCGTGACCTGGTTAATTAAATTTCTAATGAGTAAATATCGCAGGACTCGGAATGTCCTATATTGTTTGTCATCCTTCAAAATTCCGACTTTCTCGCCTGGAAATCGAACCCAAGCTTTTGAGATGGATGCTCTACCACTGACCCTCCAAGGAAGGTAAAATCGAGTGAGGGAAGATAGAGTCTGGCGTGAAGGATTCTTTGCGATGCTTGATGAAACTCAAACCTGCTAACATATGACACTGTTCGTTCCGGTTGGAAATGTATGTAAATTCTTCTCAAAGAATATGATGCTGACTTTCACGTCAATAGTCGTGTAGGTGTATGGCATTGAGCAAACACAAGCAAGTTTGTTGTATGTAGCGGGGAAATGCCTTTTATGACTCCTCTTTCAAATATCCGGACAGAAAGTGATTCAAAGCACCGGTATTTCAACAGAAGCTTGCCATAAAAGAAGAATCGCACCTACGAGGCTCTTTAACAGACCTATCCCATTCTAAGCATATTTTTAATCTCATGGAAGCGTACATGAAGAGTTTATTAAATGCACATTTGAAGACCCCTCTGAAAGAACATGGTAAGTCCATTTTTTCGGAAATGAGTTTAATCAGTTTATGGCGCATTCTGGTGGTCAGCTATCGTCACTACAGATCAGTTGAAATAACTTTCAAATAAAGCGGAATGTTACCGAGATACAGAGGTTTTTATTTTTAGTGGAAACGGAAAGAACGTCCCATATCCTCTCACTTTCTTCATAATTTAACTTTGGATGATTTTTGTTTTAAATGTAGTTCTTTTATAAGAAATAAATTTGGCAAATAAACTATATTGCTTACCTTCAATTAGGGTGCTTTAAGTATTTTTAGCCAATTTTCATTTATGAAAAAAAAAAGGCTTTATGAGATCACCTTTTGTCCGTGTGTCTGTGTGTGTGTGTGTGTGTGTAAGAGAGAGGGGGATTTTTGTGTGTGCCCCCCTAATAAAATCTAAACAGCTGGAGCGATTTCAATGAAATTTGGTTAGTTCATAGCACAATTCCGACCATGCCCTACACATTTTGTTACGTCTCACCAATCCAGCATGGCGGCTGTGCAAATTATTTCACCAGCATTCAATATCTCCGAAACTATTAGCGATATCACACTGGAATTTTGTACGGTGATAAAGGGAACTACTAGAAGTTCACCAATATGACCTCTGAAAACCTGGTAACTACAAAACCAACATGGCGGCCAAGCGAAGTTGCGACTTTTAAATAGACGTTTCTCGCGATTTAAATTTTGTAAGTGAATAGAGGCTATAAACATAAGTTTACCTATGGGACGTGTATACACATTGTAATGCACCGACATCTAACTTCGTTCAATTGTTTACATAACCACAAGATGGCGGCTGTGCAAAATATTTCACCGGCATTCTATATCTCTGAAACTATTACCGGTATCACCATGAAATTTTGTACGGTGATAAAGGGCACAACTGGAAGTGCATCTATGAGACTTTCAAAAACCGGTTAACTACAAAACGAACATGGCGACCAAGCGAAGTTGAAAGTTTTAAATAGACTTTTCTCGCGATTTAATGATCCAAACACAATGGAACATCGTATAGCAAATGTTTATACACATTGTAATACATTGGTATCTAATTTAGTTCATTTGTTTACGTAACCTGAAGATGGCGGCTGGGCGAATTTCAAAAATTAAGTTTTTATTTCTTATGTTCTACTCATGCGATCGAAATCAACATTTGCATAATGAACGTTCACAATAATCATCATCTAATAGTATATAAGTCTATGGCCTACATATATTAAAATCCAACATGGCGACCATCCGAAATATTTAGACGGTTCTCAAGATCTATTAATCTACTACAGCAATCAAACTGAAATTTTGAAAGTGAATAGAGGCTATAAACACAAGTTTACCTATGGGACGTTCAATAACCTGGTGAGCACCAATCCAACATGGCGGCGACGCGAATTTTAAATATTCAAATGGACGTTTCTTGCGTTTTAACCATCCGAACGCAGTGAAACTTGATACTGTATATGCTTATACAAATTTCAATCGACTGGCATCTAATTCATTTAAATTATTTTCATAACCACAAGATGGCGGCTGAGCGAAATTTCAAAATCACGCATTTATTTCTTGTGTCCTAATCATACGATTGAAGTTTGAATAAAACACCTACACCTAGTACATAAATTTAAGGCCTATAATATAAAAATCCAACTTGGTGACCATCCAAAATATTAAGACGGTCTCAATATCTACGAATCTATTACAGCAATCAAACTGACAATTTGTATGTTGTTAGACGCAATTAATATTAGTAGCCTATGATATATGCAAATAGGCTATTTAGTTCTTCTCGGAACTACTTGTTTTTTAGTGTTAAAAGTTTAAATTCGCTCTCCTTAAAACATTACAGAATGTGACTTACCCCGTTTTTCCCGTGGAGTCTTCAATTACCAGTGAAAATGAAGCTCACAGCCCCAAACCAACATCGTGTTACTGAAATGGGTCACTGCTCCTCATTTTTCAGTAAGATTGTTAAAAGTGACTGCAATATTGGAATTCGAACCCAAAATACCTGCTATCCTGGAATGTGGGTTTAGTCTCTTACACCAATGTGGCCAGGCTCCAACTACGGCAATTTTCAAGTTTTAGATGGAGGCACTGTTGCGGAGACTTTTGGAATGGCGTGAAAACTTTATGACACCTAGAGCCATCTGTGCACGAAAGCCTCAACTTGACTAGGGATTTTTGAATCATTTAGGGAATAGCTCCCCTTGCAGCTCCGAGTAGCAACAGTTGGAAGATTCTCAATTTGCCGAGACATCAATGTAGGCTATTACTGCTTGCCACGGTGGGTGAGTGGTTATCGTGTCGGTCTATCAACCCCAAGCTTGCAGGTTTGCTCCTGGCCATGGTATGTGAGTTTTGAAAGGCGACAAAGATCACGACACGTATGGCATACGTTGTTGGCATGTCAAAGAACCCATTTGAATTCAGTAGGCCGTGTTCATAATGGATAAATTAATCTCGAGATTTTCCGCCAACAATAAAGTTCCTCCTTTCTCTACTAGAAAGCGCTATAGTGTCAAGGAGCTTAGATATCTAACCTCCTTGACTTTCATATCGCTCCAAGGAACAACAAAATTTGACATGCAAGCTGCCCTCTGGGTGTCAAATAACAAAGCTTACACCCGGCATTCGAGGCCATACGATATGTGGCTATGTGGCTGGTTATTATTATTAGTCTATTATTATTATTATTACTACTATTATTGTGTGTGTGTGTTAGGTAGTCAGCCCGAAGACTGGTTGGATCCTCAAAAAGTACCGCCGTTACGTTATGTGAGTAGATACCCACAAAAACCCAAGGCAGCACTATTTTGAGGCGTTCTAGGCAAGAAGAGGAGTGAGGTAGTTTGCCATTGCTTTCCTCACTGAGTCAGAACAGTAGTCCTAACCCTATGAGTTGAACCTTTCACAGCATTCACAGGCACTGACTGTGCCTCGAATGCCATTACTAAGCCCCACCCATACCTCAGTAGCTTCCATATAATCACAGCCATGAGTGAGACTGAGACATCGGTGAAAAGCTACCTTTTACTCTAGCCTGTGCCAACTGACAAATGCAAAAGTACTGTATTCATCAAGAGATGGCGAACAGTATTACTAAACTGGACCCGTTGTAGCTCAGGTGGTTACGCATTGACTGACCAACGCTGCATACTACATTCAAATCTCAATCAGTGTAAGTGGAATGTGTACGGACCAAGTGCACGAGGGACAGAAATTTGTCGGGATCTCTGGTTTTCCCTGTATGTTTCAGTCTAGTAATACTCCATCATCATTTATTTATCATCCCTGCGGTGTAGCCAAGCGCGTTAAATCATGCACCACGGCCGCAAGGGAATCTGCAGCAAATCTGGAAATCGAAGGTTCGAAACCCGGCGCTGACAGCGGCTATCCTAGCAAATGAAGGGTTATTACTTTACTTCAAGCCCCGGAGCGCCTACACATCCATATTCCTAATACAGTTGCTCACACTACTAGAGTTATCACAGCAACACAGGTTATCAGACTAGTTCAACATACACCCAACTACACAGGCGTAATGATCAAGATGCTCCAAGCCTTTCAAATGAATTAATAACTCATTTATCATGGTGCTGGAGGAGTGCGACAGGCCTCACCGGCCTGCACTCTTTCATTCCTTTACGGTAGATAGGGCATAATCCCCAACCTTGGCTGGGAATAAGCTTAGTAGATCTGTTGCTACATGACATTCTTGAACAATGTCAAAAATGTCAGCTGCACGAAGAGATGACAACTAGGTCAACTAATAATAATAATAATAATAATAATAATAATAATAATAATAAACTACCCCACATTTGGACCCAAAATACACCGCGTAACCAAGGATTATTACCACCCACTTAAATGGCGTACGGATTATGTGGGCCGAAAGGCCAGCGCAATGCCACCCTCGGCCGTTATTCATTGAATTTAGGCCATGGGAATGTACTTCTTATATCAAGCGGCTACTCAATTATCCTCACGAGGCTGAGTGTATTCCGTTCCATCTCTATTGTCAGATTTTAAATCTTTGGTGGGGACGGGAATAGAACCTCCTAGGTAAGAGATAAGCGTACCACCCGTATACCGTGGGAACGGCAATAATAATAACAATAATAACACCGGTAATAATAATAATAATAATAATAATAATAATAATAATAATAATAATAAAATAATAATAATAATAAGAAAATGATATGGATTTAACAGAAGACTCGGGGTTCTATTCTTAGCCCTATCAGGGATTTATAATCTGACGTAAGGACTGAAATGGATTCCACACAGTTCTATGAGAACAAATCAGTAGTTGCTTGATATGAAAAGTGTAGTTCCGTGCTACAAAACGAAGGTAATGCGGCTGAGGGTAATTTAGCACTGCCCATGGGCCCCACAATCCGTAGATCATTAACCAGGTGGCAGTTGTTCTTGGAGGCAATTCTTGTAGGTTTGACATTCTTTTAAATGTTATTGCCAAAGTACCCGAATGTTGCCCTGAAGGTGATCATTAACAAACCAGTAGGCCGGCTTTTTGGTTAAAGTAAGTAGTTACCTGCCATTAATCCGAAAGGTACCAGGTTCGATTTCCTCAGGGTCATACGATTACAAAATCTTACTGGTAATTGCCTAGTTCGGAGAATGGACTTTCGTAACGTCTTCATAATTCACAAGTCGCTCGGGGATGTCAATTCAAAAGATCTGCACCAGGCCTTTCCGGTAGCCACACACCTTCAACGTGCCAATAAATCTACTGACACGTACTTCTCGCTTCTAGGAACCAAGACCCTCAAATGCCAGCGAGCAGTGCCTCCAACTTGGGGCACAGAAGTTGAAAGCCTTGCCCTCTACCCCCAATGACATCTCTTATTGAGAGACCACCCCGTGGCATTCTTGGCTGTCAGCCCTGAGTTCTGGCTTCGATGCTCGACTCAGACAAGGAATTTAATTATGTTGTTCTGCTGAGGGGCTTGGACATCGTGGGTATTTAGACCTGTGTATTTGGTTGTGTGTGTGTGTGTGGGGGGATTATCTGATAACCTGTGTTATTGTGATGGCTGTATTCGCATGCGTATTTATAATTAAGGTGACGATTGGGAAGGAGGCGGACGTGGCCTTAAGTTAGGAACCATCCCGGCATTTGCCTCGAGTAGAAGTGGGGAAACCACAGTTAATCACTTCTAAGATGACTGCGGTTGGAATCGAAACCACCACTTCTCGGTTTTGCCTCTGGAGGCTAAGTGTACCCCGTTCCAGCCCTCAGACCAGTATAAAATCTTGGCAGAGCCGGGAATCGAAGCCAGATATCCGGGGTGACACACACGTGCATTCTTGGCTGTCACTCAGTCTTGTGAGTAAAGGCGAGCTCAATTCCTACCTCAGCCATCCTGAAAGTGGTTTTCCGAGGTTTCCCACTTCTATTCTAGATAAATGCCAGCCAGGGTGGTATCTAACTTAAAGCCACAGCCCCTTCCTGCTGAAATCCTACCTTAATTACAAATATACACACTCTTACAGACATTACAGTGACATAGGTTATCCGACAGGTTCTACATACGCAAGTACATGATACTGATGACCACGATATCCAAGTACTTAAATGAAACAACATCTACTGAATATACAATATATGTGAGGGAGAGCGACGTACTGGATTTCAGTTCATCTAACGTGAACTCATTCACACGCGCACTGTATAATATCGTAGCGGGTTCTTCGTTCATAAACGGGAAATTGCACTTCAGAACATTTGAACCCACTATTGGTGTAATAAAGTACTGTAATGGGTGTAGAAAATCAATTCCTTTATGCCTCAAATTCCTTGCAAAATAGCGTAAAGATTCGTAGAAACCTTATTTTTCGTCCTAAATAAGTGAAGTCAGAAACGGAATTACTCTCGCGTTTGTCTTTGATTATTTGTTTGCGTTTTATAACGAAGCTGTATTTATAACATCTTCTAATGAGCTATTACATTCATTGAAAATAATTCAAAAATACAACACAATTGAAATGTTATGATTGAAGAAATGGGATGCTTGCCTTACCTGAAGTTAATCTCCCGGGTAGTTTAAATGGCAATCAATCGTATCCAGTCAGTGCGTATTAATACACACAAAAAGTTCAAAATTATTCAAAACTAACTTGGCTATTTGTTCTTATATTCTTAGAATGTTCACTTTACTTTGATTAAATATTACATGTTCTCTAAACTGCCACACTAACTAAGCAACATCAAGTCACCAACCTTGAAGTTCGAATGAAATCACAACAGTTCAAAAATGTAAAATGTCATAATTCATAAAAATTAAATGTCATCTATTAATATTTTGTTTAAAAATGATTTTGAATGAATATCACAATAGATATGACAAGAGCGAAAATTGTCTTTGATTTTCTTTTTCACGTTTAATTTGATCTGCTTACTTATGTTAATTTGTTTAAGAATACGGAACACGCCCTATGCTATGCGGCGCTATCGACTGCTCGCTGGCATCGAACTCGCGACTCACGCTGGCGGGCGCAGTGACGTCCCGACGGCGACTGGACTCAGCTGACGCCTGCCCGCGCGGCCTGGCCTAGCTCTGCGCGCACCGCCTGCGCGCCATTCTACCCTGCAGCCGACGTCTACCAGGTACCGTATACTTTCGTCCTGTCAAAATGAAGTCAACATCGTTTCATTTCCATATAAAAGAAGACAAATGAAGCTGCAAGAGACGACAGGCTAACTTCTGCAAACAAGTCACTCGATAAAGAGGCATTCAAGTTTGAGGTGGCAGATGGGTCTGCGATCACGAGCCACGGGACGTCCTGATTACATGGATTCCGAACCACCAGACGGGAGATTTAATCTCGAAATATCACGTGTATTAGTCGAGAAACGACCCAGTTACGCTTTAGTGCAAGCCTTTCTAATAGGCGGCCCGCGGGATAGATCCAGCCCACCGAGAGATTTCTGTTGGCCCGCCATGAAAAGCGAGGAAAAATAAGTTTGAATAATTCAAAGAAACTTATTGAACTTAAATGATACTCTTACAAGTTATATCCCTTCTTGTTTTCAAATTTGCCAGTTTTCTAAATGTAAATGATAATGGAGAGTGTTGCTGGAATGTAATTGTGACAGGGAAAACCAGAGTACCCGGAGAAAAACCTGTCTGCTTCCGCTTTGTCCAGCACAAATCTCACATGGAGTGTCCAGGATTTGAACCACGGACCCAACGGTGAGAGGCCGGCTACTTCCGCCTAAGCCACGGAGGCTTCAATACTTTTAAATGTCAATTAAAATTAAATTCATACAAATTAAAATGAAAAGCGCAATTTACATTTAAATAGTTTTTGTCCTTCTAATGCATGCACACTGGTTACCAGCAAATCCTGCACTGATTTTGGTGATGGACACAGGGTCACTGGCATATATTTGACAGTCTGTTCTTCTCCACACATCCACTTGGAAATGATACGATGAATCTACGAGCCAACAGTTCCTCATTGCAAGAAGAAGAACAACATGAAGGAAATAACGGTCTCGGGTTTGATGGAGGCGGTTAGTGGAACTATATCGAGATTCCTCGCGGAATCTATTGGTAGCGCACAGGGCGCAACATTCACAGTGTGATGAGCTGGCACAGGCAAGTGTCATAGATACATCATTGACATGTGAGAATTCAAATATGTCCTCCATTAGCTAAATGGTGGCTTGCCACGGTGGGTGAGTGGTTAACGTGTCGGTGTACCAACCCACAGTGGATCAAAATCGAATTCTAGGAGGACAAAATTATTTATTTTCATAATTTAAAAAAATCAAAATGTATTACTTCTACAGCATTCTCATATAATTGCCGCTCACTATTCTGGGATATAAACGCATCTTAGTGTAAATCTGTCACCACTGTTCGAGCAGTCTGAATTGGAGGGTGAATGTAAGTGGCTGTGGTTGTCTTTGTGGTTAGTGTGATGCTTTAAGACGGAACATGCAGCTGAAGGTATGATCTTTGTAACGTTTTTAAGTTATTAATGGGCGTAATTGTTACGTAATTTTAGCTATATTTGCATTATATAATATTTCGCTAATATTTTTAAAATTATATTTTCACTTAGATTTTTAGCCTATTTTCAATTTTGAAAAAATAGGCTTATGACATCACATTTTGTCCGTGTGTGTGTGCGAGTGTGTGAGAGGTGTGTGTGTCCCCCCTAATAACTTCTAAACGGCTGGAGCGATTTCAATGAAACTCGGTAAGTTCATAGCACTATTCCGGACAACCCCGACCGTGCCCTTCAAAATTGGTTACGTCTCATCAATTCAACATGGCGGCCGTGCGAATTATTTCACCAGCATTCAATATCTCCGAAACTATTCCCGATATCACCCTGGATTTTTTTACGGTGATAAAGAGAACTATTAGAATTTCACCTATGTCACTTTTGAAACACTGGTAACTACAAAACCAACATGGCGGCCACGTGAATTTGCGACTTTTAAATAGACGTTTCTCGCGATTTAACCAACCAAACGCAATAAAACTTGATACAGTAGCCTATATGTTTATACACATTGAAATGCACCGACATCTAACTTGGTTCAATTGTTTACATAACCACAAAATGGCGAATGTGCGAAATATTTCACCGGCATTCTATTTTTCTGAAACTATTGGCGGTATCACCCTGAAATTTTGTATGGAGATAAAGGGAACTACTGGAAGTTCATCTATAAAACTTAAAAAAACCGGTTAACTACAAAACGAACATGGCGCCCTAGCGAATTTGAAAATTTTAAATAGACCTTTCTCGCGATTAAATGTTCCAATCGCAATGAAATCTGGTACAGGAAATGTTTATACACATTGTAATACACTGGTATCTAATTTAGTTCAATTGTTTACATAACCTCAAGATGGCGGCTTTGAGAATTTTAAAATTAAGTTTTCATTTCTTGTGTCGTAATCATGCGATCGATATGAAAGTTTGAATAATGAGCCTACGCAATAATTTTCCTTTAATGGTACATGATTCTATGGCCTATACATTTAACAATCCAACATGGCGACCATCCGAAATATTTAGACGGCTCTGAATATCTACGAATCTAATATAGCAATCAACCCGTTTTTTTATGTTCATAGGGGCTATGAACTTAAGTTCACCTATAGGAATTTAAATAACCTGGTGATCACAAATCCAACATGGCGGCGACGCGAAGTATAAATATGCACATGGACGTTTCTCGCAATTCAACCATCCGAGTGCAGTGAAACTTGGTATCGTAAATCCTTATACGAATGCTAATCCACTGGCATCTAATTTATTTTAATTGTTTCCATAACCACAAGATGGCAGGTGTGCGAAATTTTAAAATCTCCTTGTTACTTCTTGTGTCCTAATCATGCCATTGAAGTTTGAATCTTCATGTTACAGTACATAACTCTAGGAACTACATATATAAAATCCAACATGGCGACCATCCGAAATATTTTGTCGGTTCTCAATATCTACGAATCTATTACAGCAATCAAACTGAAATTTTGTATGTAGATAGAGGCAATTAACATAAGTAGGATATATGAAAATAGGCTGTATAGTTCTTCACGGAACTACTTGTTAGTTCCGCCTCACCTTCTACTTAATGTTAAAATGTAGATAAAGTCTTGTAGTTTACGCCTGTTATAAGTTATTTGCATCTTTTTGCAACTTACTTAGTTATTTTACGTTTTAGAAGATGCCGAGCAACCAGTTCTCACACGTTTACAACTGTTTGAAGCAGTGGGTTCGACGATTATGTCAAAAGTGGAACTTTGTGACTTTGTTAAAAGTAAATTAGGGGTAGAAAATTGTTCTGAAGAGATAACTGAATGCTCTATCCAACTTTTAGTCATAGACAATTTCTTGCATGTGTAGACGTAGCTTAACAAATAGTTCCGTGATGAACTATACAGCCTATTTTCATATATCCTACTTATGTTAATTGCCTCTATCTACATAGACAATTTCAGTTTGATTGCTGTTATAGATTTAGATATTGAGAACCGACTAAATATTTTGGATGGTCACCATGTTGGATTTTATATATGTAGTTCCTAGAGTTATGTACTGTTAAATGAAGATTATTGTGCACGTGTAGCATTCAAACTTTAATCGCATGATTAGGACACAAGAAGTAACAAGGAGATTTAGAAAATTATCACAGCTGCCATCTTGTGGTTATGGAAACAATTGAAATAAATTAGATGCCAGTGGATTAACATTCGTATAAGGATTTACTGTACCACGTTTCACTGCACTCGGATTTTTAAATTGCGAGAAACGTCCATGTGAATATTTATAATTCGCGTCGCCGCCATGTTGGATTTGAGATCACCAGGTTATTTAAAGTCCTATAGGTGAACTTAAGTTCGTAGCCCCTATGAACATAAAACAGTTCAGTTTGATTGCTATAATAGATTCGCAGATATTCAGAGCAGTCTAAATATTTCGGATGGTCGCCATGTTGGATTGTTAAATTTATAGGCCATAGAGTCATGTACCATTAAAGCAAAATTATAACGTAGGTTCATTATTCAAATTTTCTCATCAATCGCATGATTACGACACAAGAAATAAAATCTTAATTTTAAAATTCGCAAAGCCGCCATCTTGAGGTTATGTAAACAATTTAACTAAATTAGATACCAGTGTATTGCAATGTGTATAAACATTTCCTGTACCAGATTTCATTGCGGTTGGAACATTTGATCGCGAGAAAGGTCTATTTAAAATTTTCAAATTCGGTAGGGTGCCATGTTCGTTTTGTAGTTAACCGGTTTTTGAATGTCTTATGGATGAACTTCCAGTAGTGCCCTTCATCTCCGTACAAAATTTAAGGGTGATACCGCTAATAGTTCCAGAGAAATAGAATGCCGGTGAAATATTTCGCACATCCGCCATCTTGTGATTATGTAAACAATTGAACCATGTTAGATGTCGGTGCATTACAATGTGTATAAACATATACTGTACCAAGTTTTATTGCGTTTTGCTAGTTAAATCGCGAGAAACGTCTATTTACATGTCGCAAATTCGCGTGGCCGCCATGTTGGTTTCGTAGTTACCAGTTTTTCGAAAGTGACATAGGTGAACTTCTAGTAGTTTTCTTTATCACCGTAAAAAATTCCATGGTGATATTGGGAATAGTTTCGGAGATATTGAATGCTGGTGAAATATTTCGCACAGCCGCCATGTTTGATTGGTGAGACGTAACAAAATTTGAAGGGCACGGTCGGGGTCGTCCGGAATAATGATATGAACTTACTGAGTTTCATTGAAATCGCTCCAGCAGTTTAAAAGTTATTAGGGGACACACACACACACACACACACTCCTCACACACACACACACACACACGCACACACACACGGACGAAAGGTGATGTCATAAGCCTATTTTTTCAAAATTGAAAATAGGCTAAAAATGTCTTAACTGATGTTTATTATGAGGTAAACAAATTATATACGTTGCTTTCACTCTCAATTCATGATTAATACGCAATAATAATTGTGTCCCCCTAGATTTCGATTTTGACCCACTGTGCAACCCCAAGCTTGCAGTTTCACTCCTGGCCATGGTAAGTGATTTTTGAAAGGCGACAAAAATCACGAGACGCATATCATACGTTGTTGGAATGTTAAAGAACCCATTTAAATTCAGTAGGCCGTGTTCTTAATGGCAAAATTAATCTCGGGATTTTCCGCCAACAGAAAAGTTCCTCCATTCTCTACTAGCAAGCGCTATAGTGTCAAGGAGCTTAGATATCTAACCTCCTTGACTTTCATAGTGCTTCAAGGAACGATAAAATTCGATATGCAAGCCGCCCCCTGGGCGTCAGGTAACAAAGCTTACACCCAGCACCCGTGCCATACGTTATATTTTTTTGTTTGTTTATACAGTACATATAACACATTTCTGGTATATTACAACGTAACTATACGGGCTTCAGGGAACCAAAGTATAGCTACGGAAACAGCAACATCTAAGCTAGAATTTCGCTACCCATGAACTTCCGAACGATTCTGGTTGTTGATAGAACTACTGCCTTCTTCACTAGTTTGTACAGCCGAGTATCCAGATCCAGTTCTTTAAGGCCTTGGAGCAAGGTACTTGGTATCACGCCCGTACTCGAGACAATGATAGGTATAGTCTTTACTCGCTCTACATGCCATTGTCTTTTGATAGGGTCGACCAACTCGCTGTATTTGCTGATCTTTTCAGTGTGTTTTGACTGGAGATTCTTGTTGTTAGGAATCGCAACATCATTCAATGTAGTTTGCTTGGTTTTCTTGTTTACAACCACCAGACCCGGCCTGTTGTGTGATACCGATTGATCAGTCAAAATAGTTCGGTCCCAATACAGCTTGTATTCATTGTTTTCAGTAACACACTCTGGCTGATATTGGTGGTACGGAACTTTCTTTCCATGCAAAAGCTGAAACTTATCAGCCAAACTCCTGATGCAAAATTTTAGCAACTGCATCATGCCTTTGTTTGTGCTCTGTTGCCAGGAAATATCTACATGCAGATGTAATATGCTGTATTGTTTCTGACTGTTGACATCCGTAGCGGCACTTATCATCTGGTACAGCGGGATCTTTTACACTGAACTTGAGATAGTTCCTTGTAGGGATGACTTGGCCTTGAATTGCTAGCATAAAACCTTCAGTTTCTAGAAAGATCTGTCCTGAAGTGAGCCAGTAGTTTGACGCAGTTATATCAACATTTTCTTGACTCACCTCATTTGGATGTGTTCCGTGCAAAGACTTTGCTTTCCATGCTTCCATCTTCTGAAGGTCAGTATGTAGGAGGTGTTGAATCTCTTGCTGACACAAGACCAGTGGCGTTGATCTGTCCGTCTCACTCATGGCTCTGTGAAGTACAGATGACCTCGCTTCTGCGTAGAAGTACTCCCTAAGGCTGACTGTCTGTCGTTTCATCTGATTATCAATGTCAACGAATCCACGTCCACCTAGGCTTCTGGGTAGATTCAATCGCTCTATTGAAGATCGTGGGTGGTGTTTCCTTCCTTTTGTGAGCATCGTTCTCATTTTTCGCTCAAGTCCTTCGATGTCCGTTTTACACCATTTGATTATGCCAAAGGAGTAGCTCAGCACAGGTACAGCATACGTGTTAACAGTTTTCACTAGGTTTTTGCTGTTCAAGTGCGTTTTTATGATTTGTTTTAATCTTTTGACAAATTCACAGGACAGATCTTTCTTTATTGACACATGATCAATATGCTTAGCTTGTTTTACTCCTAAGTAACTTATTTGTAGGTGTCTTCTGCCAATATAGCCCTAATATGCTGTCCATCTTCCAGCTCATTCCCGGACTTCTGTACTTTTCCTCTCACCACCTTTAGTGTCCGACACTTGTCCAAACCAAATCCCATTTGTATGTCTCGTGAGAATGCTTCAACTATTCTCAACAAATTTTCCAGATGCGACTCTGTTTCGGCATAGAGTTTAAGGTCGTCCATTTATAGCAGATGATTGAGCCGAGTACCAACTCTCTTTCCAATCTTGATAGAAAAGCCGTAGTGAGTAGAGTTAAGCTGGGTAGATAAAGGATTCATTGCCAGGACAAACCATAAGGGGCTAAGGGAGTCTCCTTGAAAGATGCCTCTCCGAATCGATATCTCATCTGTTCGTATATCTCCGCGTGGCGTACTGAGACACAGTCTAGTTTGCCATGCTGACATAACCCTTTCCAAGAATCTGACAAATATCTCATTGATCCTATAAAATCGCAGCACTGCTACTAGCCAGTCATGGGGCACAGAATCAAAGGCCTCCTTATAATCGATGTACGCCATGTGAAGGTTTCGGTGATTTAAGTGTGCCTGGCCACACACAACTGAGTCAATTATTAGTTGTTCTTTGCACCCTTTTGAACCCTTTTTACAACCTTTCTGTTGCACGGCAATTATATTGTTTCTTTCACAGTGTGCATATATCCTGTTAGCCAAGCATGATGTAATGATCTTATACAACGTGGGCAGACATGTGATGGGACGATATTTTGTAGGATCCCATGTATTCTGAAGATCTTTTGGAAGCAAATATGTGATGCCATGTGTGATGAATTCGGGCAAGCTATCAGGACGAAGGATGGCATCATTAATGAACTCACCTAGTCGATTGTGAATGCTCCAGAACTTCTTATACCAAAAATTCTGAATCTGGTCAGGGCCAGGGGCTTTCCAATTCGCTAAGTTGTTGATAACTTCCTTAATATCATTTGTGGTGAATTTCTCGTGCTGCATTTGCTCAAATCTTTGGGAAGCTTGCTGTTCTTCTCTTACCCAACTTGATTGAGTGTCATGATGTGATGGTGTAGACAGTTGTTTGCCCCAAAATTCTTGAACTTCTTCTTTAGTCGGATAGTTTTTGTCCGCAGAAACCTTTATCATACCCAGAGTCTGATAGAATCTTCTCTCTGAGTTGGCGAAAAGGAAGTTATCTTTCGCCCTCTTCATACTCTCCCTATACTTTGCAAGTCTGGCGGATAAAACAGACAGCCTTTGTTTCAAGGTATCTAAGCACTCTTCAGGTGTTGAATTCGGTACATCTCGCTGTGTGCGGTCTGTGTTTTGTCTCATTATATGCTCAGATTTCCTCAGTAATTTTCTTGTTCTTGTACCACGAACATTATTATTATTATTATTATTATTATTATTATTATTATTATTATTATTATTATTATTATTATTATTATAGCTCAATTGTCATAGCATAGTCTTTCATAACCGAAGGTCGTGGGTTCAAACCATGACGGGTCAGGCACTTTAATTTTCTTTATACATGCATCGCAATATTTGTGTATTATACGACCTAAATATCTATCTTTAATTTGTCATTGACTGGCTTCGTGGCTCAGCGGTAACGTTATCGATTGCTGGGCCCAAGGTTGCAGGTTCATATCCTGGCGCAGTCAGCTGGCATTTCAGGGTGCGAAAATGCGAGGGAGCCGTGTCAGTCGATTTACTGGCACGTTGAAGACCCCCCTCGAGGCAAAATTTCGGCACCCCGGTGTCTCTAAAAGCCTTAGTAGTTAAAAGGGGCGTAAAAGGAAGAGCATTATTATTATTATCATTTGTCATTATAATTATTGTTGTTACTTCCCCTCAGAGGCAGTGTTTCCTGAAGATGAGATGGAACCTTTGAGAACCACCACTGCGATATTCTTAAAACCGCTGAGTCAAGGGAGAAAGATCGCCAAACTTACGCGAGGTGTCCCGGAAATGTACGTGCGTTCCCGACAACAAAATTATGGTTCTTTTTACTTGCAAATTGAACTCCTTTCTGTAATGCGAAACTGTAGGCTCCTAGAATCATCGTTTTATTGCGTCAACATGAGCAGGACCTCCACTGTAGCTTTCAAAGTTGGATCTATTTTCTATCCTACTGGGGAGTGTTTGATAAGAGGCCTTAAATCTTTGAAACTTTCGAAATTTCACTAGAAAATGATAAGAGTGTGACCCTTAGTCGTTAAGTAGTATAATCATTATTCTTATATAACCAATTTCGGTCACATTATGACATTCATCAGCAACAGACTGAACACGTATTTCGTTGCACGTCACAGAAAAGTTACATGGTATTAGAACCAAACAATAATTTCTTAGGGTATTTCAGGAGACAAAAACTATTCAATAGGTGGGGAATCTGTAAATTGTTATAATACATTTATATTATTACGGAGGTGAAATTAAATAATACAAACCTTTTGCTGTCTAAAATACTTAAACATAAAACCAGAACTGTTACAAATTTGATTAATTAATGCAGAGAAAATTTTATGAAATCGCTACTTAGTATAAAACAAAGTCACCGATTCTTGGATGTCACGGGTAATCTCGAGAACCTCAGGATGGATTTTGATACGGTTTTCACCATTCTGTAAAGGATATTCCGGGGATGATTTCTGTAGAAAATAATGTATTTATGATCAAAGGAAGTCGAGCAGTAACGATTTCAGTGAAAAAGTCGAAAAAAAAACCTGGCATCCGAGCGCTTTGTAAGCTTACACTGGGCAAACCGTTAAAAATATCTAAATGCTATGAGTGTAAGAATTGTTCAGCATAAAATTTTCTACAAAATGTCCGGGAGAGCATATCTCTATCTTCAATACATCGCCCACTATAAGTGTTTTTACGTTTTCATTTCTTCCAACCATGTCCATTCAAATACTGAGGCGACAGTTTACGAGCTGGCTAAGGTCGAATCTGTCACTCCTGTTACAGCTTAACTAACGGGCGTATCTATTAACCCAGACACAGCCAGCATCAAACCGTCGAGTCGTGTTGAGTTAAGACTTCTGAGAAGGGTGGTTGTGTTTGGAGATTCCCTGGTAGTGCAACTCGGCTTTACTTCATTTCCCCTGTGAACTTTCCGTTCCGCAAAATACACAGTCAAGTTAAGATTGAACGGAAGGGGAATTTTTGTTTCATGCATCTCGCCATTCCCTGGAAGTATAACTCCGCTTTTCTTGATTTTGCCGGTGAACTTTTCGTTCCGCAAAATACACAGTCAAGTTGAAATTAAAAGAGATATAGGTGTGTAATGTAAATTGCAGAGTGAACATGGAAACAAATTGATAGGACACACTTACGTGGACAGAAGCACTTATATTGTAGTATAATTAATATTTTGATTGGAAGAATGCATATTCAGAATGAATTATGTTGGTAGATTAAGGTTATAACCTATAACTTTAAGTTATGTAAACACGTTGCTTGTATGATGAGAAAGGAAACAATTTTGAGTGTTTGAGTCTTCAGGCCTTTGACAGGTTTAGTCCAGTCCTCCATGCATCCCTGTCCTGAGCTAATCGTTTCATCCCTACATATTGTAGCTACCACACACTGAATCCGAGCCAATCTGTTTAACATGTTCTAACCTTGGTCTACCCCTACAGTTCTTATCCTCGACCTTTCCTTCCATAATTAACTTTGATATTCCTGGGTGTCTTAGTGTGTTCTATCAAGCTATCTCTTCTCTTCATTAGCAGTCGCCATAAACATCTCTCCTCTCCCGCTCGTCTTAATACCTCTTCATTTGTAACCCTATCTTCCCATTTGATCTCCATCATTATCCTGTAACACTAGATATTGAGAACCGACTAAATATTTCGGATGGTCGCCATGTTAGATTATTATATATATAGCGGCTTCGGTGGCGTAGTCGGTAGCATGCTGAACTGCTATGCCCAAGATAGCGGGTTCAAACCCGGCCGAAGTCGTCGGATTTTTTAAGAGCGTTAAAAATCCTTCAGTATGCCTTCCTTCGGAGGGGAAGTAAAGCCGGCGGTCCCATGTCATAGATTTATGGCATGTAATAAATCCTTTCACAGACTAAACTTGTGTAAAGCAAAATTTGTTAGGTTAGATTTCGTCAGAACGCTCTATCAAAGTTCCAACGTTCACCACTAGGTATTATTGATATCTGGTGGCGAAAGTTGGAACTACTTTAAATTGAACGGAACTTGTAGCTCACCCTTTAGGGCATCCGCTGGAAGCAGCTACAGACTCAGGCGAGCCGAACATGTCCTCGGACACTCCCGGCACTAAAAGCCATACGATAAATAAATTATATATATAGGCCATAGGGTCATGTACCATTAAAGGAAAATTATTGCGTAGGTTCATTATTCAAACTATCACTTCGATCACATGATTACGACACAAGAAATAAAATAATAATTTTAAAATTCGCACAGTCGCTGTCTTGAGGTTATGTAAACTATTGAACTAAATTAGATACCAGTGCATTACAATGTGTATAAACATTTGCTGTACCAAGTTTCATTGCGTTTGGATCATTAAATCGCGAGGAAATTCTATTTAAAACCTTACAAATTCGCTTGATCGCCATGTTCGTTTTTTAGTTAACCAGTTTTTGAAAGTCTCATAGATGAACTTCCAGTAGTGCCTTTTATCTTCGTACAAAATTTCAAGGTGATATCGGTAATAGTTTCAGAGATATAGAATGCCGGTGAAATATTTCGCACAGCCGCCATCTTGAGGTTACGTAAACAATTGAACGAAGTTAGATGTCGGGTGCATTACAACGGGTATAAACATATACTGCACTAAGTTTCATTGCATTTGGTTGGTTAAATCGCGAGAAACGTCTATTTAAAACTTGCAAATTTGCTTGGCCGCCATGTTGGTTTTGTACTTACCAGGTTTTTAGACGTCATATAGGGGAACTTCTAGTAGTTCCCTTTATCGCCGTACAAAATTTCAGGGTGATTTCGGTAATAGTTTCGGAGATATTGAATGCTGGTGAAATATTTCGCCCAGCCGCCATGTTGGATTGGTGAGACGTAACAAAATTTGAAGGGCACAGTCGGGGTCGCCCGGAATAGTGCTATGAACTTACCGAGTTTCATTGAAATCGCTCCTGCCGTTTAGATTTTATTAGGAGGACACACACACACAAATCACACACATACGCACACACACAGACACACGGACAAAAGGTGATCTCATAAGCCTTTTTAGCATACTTTCGATTTTGGCAAAAAATGAAAGTAGACTTATGAGATCACTACAGGGCCCAAAAATGTTTGTCTGTCTGTGTGTGTGTGAGTCTGTGTGTGAGTCAGTGTGTGAGTTTGTGTACTCTGAATGTCTGTCCCCCACTATCAACTCGAACACGGTTAAACCGAATTGAACGAAATTTGGAACAGAGGCAGAACAAGAAAAGGGCACCTCAGTGTCATGTTTTATATCGCCGCCATCTTTACCAAAACTGAATGGCGGCCACTCAAACGTTCAAAACGTAAAATCAAATAACGACTAACCAAATTATCCGATCTCTACCAAATTTGGTAAAACATACATTCATATAGGACGCGTCTTGTGACCAAACTACAAGGTCATCCACCGTACCATTTCAGGATGGCGGCCGTGCGAATTATGCAAACTTTATAATCCATATCAAGGGACCCACCAGTTCCGATTATCGAGCCGAGAATCGTTTTAACTGTTCTAAAGGAAGAGGCACGTTCGAAATTAAAAGTTTATTTTGTAATACTATAGTGCAGAAGTGATTTTAAAAAGCTGAGCCGTCTCAGTAACAAGACAAGATGGCAGCAGATATCTTGTGCCTGACTTATATTTCACTATAGCGTACTGATACAAAATAAATAAACTTTGTATGAAATGCTTTATATATAAATAATATAATCCACTGATGAAATCGTTTAGTCTAAATCATTATTTGTGAACAAGTTCTATGTAGGTCATTTTATATAGAACTTTGTTCGTTGGCACAATCGGCTCCTTGGTAAAGCGTTGGCCTATCTCTCGTATGCCTATGGTTCAAACCCCTTCGGAGTTAGATGTTTTGCTTGCAATTTTATATATTTATTGTTTTGTAATGACTCAGACGTTTTAAAATTAAGCGTTATATTGTGCATAACACGGTGGAAAATATATATTTAATTAAAACATAATTCGCCAGCAGATTTGCTCGAGATATCTAGCAGCCAAAATGGTAACTGCACGCCGACCTACTTATTAACTTCCAGATTTTATTGAAAAGTTTCTTCTTATGGCCGCTAGAATGCACTCGCCCTGTTAGGATTATATTGTTTGATACTTCTCCACTAGATGTCACGACTGGTCAACGTGGGACTCCATTGATTAGTATACCATTGGCATTCTATGCGCATCGAATTTGAAGAATGACAAGATGATACTACGATACATTTTAAATTTTTATTTTAAAGGGTTTGTAACAGCCTATTGTGCGTTATTTGAAAATGTTATTTGAAGTAAAGAACAAAACGATTTCACATAGTAACTGAATTCTAGCCGTTGGTGCTAGTTCAGGTTATTGAAAATGAAAATCCACAGCCTGCTTCCAGTCTCCGACCGGGTCAGGAATGGAATGAATGAAGCCCCCACCTAGCGGCGAGGATATGGACTGTACCGGCTGCCGAGGCCTGACGCACTCCTCTGGGGCAATGATTAAATGAATGACAGATGAAATGAAATGATAGTGGAGAGTGTTGCTGGAATGAAATTTTGACAGGGAAAACCGGAGTACCCGGAGAAAAACCTGTCTGCCTCCGTTTTGTCCAGCACAGATCTCACATGGAGTGACCGGGATTTGAACCACGGATCCAGCGGTGAGAGCCCGGCGTGCTGTCGCCTAAGCCACGGAGGCTTCAGTTCAGGTTATTAATTAATACTTTTATTTCAGGCAAATAGCAATCGAAAATGTCCACATAGTTTGTATACACAGTCGCCTCCTTAGCGTAGCGGTCAGCATGGTTAGCTGCCACCTCGGAGGTCCTGGGTTCGATTCCCGGCTCTGCCACGAAATTTGCAAAGTGGTATGTGGACTGGAACGGGGTCTACTCAGCCTCGGGTGGTCCAAATGAGTAGAGGGGGTTCGATTCCCACCTGAGCCATCCTCGAAGTGGTTTTCCGTGGTTTCCCACTCCATCTTCGGGCAAATGCCGGGTTGGTACCTACTGTCAGGCCACGGCCGTCTCCTTCCCTCTTCCTCGCCTATCCATCCCAATCATCCATCCCTTTCCATCCCTCTTCCTCCCCTGTTCACTTTGCAGGTGAGGCGGCCTGAGCGAAGTGCTAATCACACCTCCCCAGTTGTATCCATCCCGACCAGATGTTCCAAGCTCCAGGACACTGCCCATAGAGGCGGTAGTGGTGAGTTCCCTCGCTGAGTCCGTGGGAACCACCAACCTAGAGGGTAAATTGACTAAATTAAAAAAAATGTATACACACGTCTCTGTAGGGTCATGGAAAGATTTGTAAATTCAATTAGGGTTGTGAAAGCCATGCCAAACCAGACGTGTAAAGACATGCCTCAACTCAAAGTTGGATGTTGCCCACGGCAGATCGATTATGTAATAATAATAGTAATAATTTTATTGGTTTTACGTCCCTTTTAACTACCGCTGCTTTTAGAAACGCCAGGGTGCCGGAATTATGGCCCGAAGGGGATCTTTAACTGACACGGCTCCCTCGCATTTTGCACCCTCAAATGCCAGCTGACGGCGCCAGGATACGAACCTGCAACCTAGGGCCCTGCAAGCGAGAACGTTACCGCTGAGCCACGCAGCCAGTCCGGTCGATTATGTCTCCAGATCCATAACATTCTTGAAATACTTCTTATCTTTCTTTCTTCAATTATGGTAGCAGTTTCTTTTCTAGGTTGTGGCGTTTGGTAGAGGTAAATAGTTTCAAAGGTCTTCAACCAAGAAATGATTCTATTATACTCTTTGATAATAACAACGAGTTATAACTATAGTCATACATTTAGGAGAAAGTAGGCTAAATTTCTTTACTGAACATCCTGTTTTTTTAGCCTATTTTCAATTTTGAAAAAATAGGCTTATGAGATCACCTTTTGTCCGTGTGTGTGTGCGTGTGTGTGTGTGTGAGGTGTGTGTGTGACCCCCCTAATAACTGTTAAACGGCTGGAGCGATTACTATTAAACTCCGTAAGTTCATAGTACTATTCCGCGCGACCTCGACCGTGCCCTTCAAATTTTGTTACGTCCCACCAATCCAACATGGCGGCTGTGCGAAATATTTCACCAGCATTCAATATCTCCGAAACTATTACCGATATCACCCTGGAATTTATTACGGTGATTCAGGGAACTACTAGAAGTTCACCTATGTGACTTTTGAAAACCTGGTAACTACAAAACCAACATGGCGGCCACGCGAATTTGCGACATTTAATTAGACGTTTCTCGCGATTTAACCAACCAAACACAATAAAACTTGGTACAGTATATGTTTATACACATTGTAATGCACCGACATCTAACTTGGTTCAATTGTTTATATAACCACAAGATGGCGGATGTGCGAAATATTTCACCGGCCTTCTATATCTCTGAAACTATTAGCTGTATCATCCTGAAATTTTATACGGAGATAAAGGGCACTACTCGAAGATCATCTATAAGGCTTTCAAAAAGCAGTTAACTACAACACGAACATGGCGGCCAAGCAAATTTGAAAATTTTAAATAGACCTTTCTCGCGATTTAATGTTCCAAACACAATGAAATCTGATACAGGAAATGTTTATAGACATTGTAATGCACTGGTATCTAATTTAGTTCAATTGTTTACATAACCTCAAGATGGTGGCTGTGCGAATTTTAAAATTAAGTTTTTATTTCTTGTATCGTAATCAAGCGATCGAAGTGAAAGTTTGAATAATGAACCTACGCCATAATTTTCCTTCAATGGTACATGACTCTATGGCCTATACATTTAACAATCCAACATGGCGACGATCCGAAATATTCAGACGACTCTGAATATCTACGAATCTATTATAGCAATCATACTGATTTTTAGCCTATTTTCAATTTTGAAAAAATAGGCTTATGAGATCACCTTTTGTCCGTGTGTGTGTGCGTGTGTGTGTGTGTGATTCGTGTGTGTGTGTGTCCCTAATAAAATCTAAACGGCAGGAGCGATTTCAATGAATCTCGGAAAGTTCATAGCACTATTCCGGGCGACCTCGACCGTGCCCTTCAAATTTTGTTACGACTCACCAATCCAACATGATGGCTGTGCGAAATATTTCACCAGCATTCTATATCTCCGAAAGTTTTACCGATATTACCCTGACATTTTCTAAGGTGATAAAGGGAACTACTATAAGTTCACTTATGTGACCTTTGAAAACCTGGTAACTACAAAACCAACATGGCGGCCAAGCGAATTTGCGAATTTTAAATAGACGTTTCTCGCGATTTGGCCAACCAAACGCAATGAAACTTGGTACAGTATATGTTTATATACATTTTAATGCACAGACATCTAACTTCGTTCAATTGTTTACATAATCACAACATGGCGGATGTGCGAAATATTTCACCGGCATTCTATATCTCTGAAACTATTAGCGGTATCTCCCTAAAATTTTGTACGGAGATAAAGGGCACTACTGGAAATCCATCTATAAGACCTTCAAAAACCGGTTAACTACAAAACGAACATGGCGGCCAAGCGAATTTGAAAATTTTAAATAGACCTTTCTCGCGATTTAATGTTCCAAGCGCACTGAAACCTGGTACAGGAAATATTTATACACATTGTAATCCACTGGTATCTAATTTAGTTCAATTGTTTACATAACCTCATGATGGCGGCAGTGCGAATTTTAAAATTAAGATTTTATTTCTTGTGATGTAGTCATGCGATCGAAGTGAAAGTTTGAATAATGAACCTACGCAATAATTTTCCTTTAATGGTACATGACTCTATGGCCTATACATTTAACAATCCAACATGGCGACCATCCGAAATATTAAGACGATACTGAATATCTACGAATCTATTTAGCTATCAAACTGCATTTTTTAATTTCCATTGGGGCTATGAACTTAAATTCACCTATAGGACTTTAAATAACCTGGTGATCACAAATCCAACATGGCGGCGACGCGAATTATAAATATTCACATGGACGTTTCTCGCAATTTAACCATCCGAGTGCAGTGAAACTTGGTACAGTAAATCCTTATACGAATGTTAATCCACTGGCATCTAATTTATTTCAATTGTTTCCATAACCTCAAGATGGCAGCTGTGAAAAATTTTAAAATCTCCTTGTTACTTCTTGTGTCCTAAATATGCGATTGAAGTTTGAATACTACACGTTCACAATAATCTGCATGTAACAGTACATAACTCTAGGACCTACATATATAAAATTCAACATGGCGACCATCAGAAATATTTAGTCGGTTCTCAATATCTACGAATCTATTACAGCAATCAAACTGAAATTGTGTATGTTGATAGTGGCAATTAACATAAGTAGGATATATGAAAATAGGCTGTATAGTTCTTCACGGAACTACTTGTTTTATATTCATGGGGGCTATGAACTTAAGTTTACCTATAGGACTTTAAATAACCAGGTGACCACAAATCCAACATGGCGGCGACGCGAAGTATAAATATTCACATGGACGTTTCTCGCAATTTAACCATCCGAGTGCAGTGAAACTTGGTACAGTAAATCCTTTTACGATTATTAATCCACTGGCATCTAATGTATTTCAAATGTTTCCATAACCACAAGATGGCAGTTGTGCGAAATTTTAAAATCTCCTTATTACTTCTTGTGTCCTAATCATGCGATTGAAGTTTGAATGCTACACGTACACAATAATCTTCATGTAACATTACATAACACTAGGACCTACATATATAAAATCCAACATGGCGACCATCCGAAATATTTCGTCGGTACTCAATATCTACGAATCTATTACAGCAATCCAGCTGAAATTTTGTATGTTGATGTTGGCAGTTAACATAAGTAGGATATATGAAAATAGGCTGTATAGTTCTTCACGGAACTACTTGTTTTCATAAGTGAAAATAGGCTAAGAATCAGTAATAAATTTATTTTCTCATAACCATTGCTAAAATACGGAGGGAGATTTAAGGAACATCCCTGAGAAAACTCAATGAAATCTTGTGAATATTTTCTGAGGAAAAGGTAAATAAAAGGTTGAAAACTAACATGTGCAGTATAGGACTTTCTGGAGTTCCGTAAGAGGTGAATATTTCAATACTTTGACTGCTGCAATCTGTTGTCAATCCATGTACTTCTTACCTCTGATTGTATCAGATATTTCTGTTCTGGTGGTCCGTATAACCTCTCCATGTGGCCAGACTTCAAGGACGTGAAAAGAGGTTTCTATCTCTCAGAAGAATCGACTACATAGATTAATGTCCTGGGCAGTGGCGTACTAGGATTTGCTTCTGAAAGGGGATGAGAGAAGTCATCTGAACTAAAGATTATTAATAGGACTATATTCTTTATAGGACAGAAATCATTTTAGCCCACTTTTCACATTTTGCAAAAATGAGGAAAAAGTAGACTCCCTTATGAGATCGATCCGGGAAAATGTGTGTCTGTCTGTCCTTCTGTCTGTCTGGCTGTGTGTGTGTGTCCCTCTATCAACTCCTAAACGGCTACAGCAATCGAAACCAAATTTGGTATGAGTAAAGATGTATACCGGAATATCTCAAACCCATATTTGAAAATGATGTCAGTGCTACCAACTGCAGGAAAATCGCACTAGAAATTTGAGCTCCATGTTGGATAACTTGGAAGGTATATATGGGAGCTATTCCAAAATTGGCACACATGTAGATAATACCATTTCAGTGTAATTTCTAGGAGGCCATATATGACAGTGTTGCCAAAATAATGTTAAGCCTTCTGATAGGCCCAATATTTAAATGCATATAAATTCTACACTATCAATGGGATTTCAACCAAATTTTGTATCTAATATGTGTACATAAACAGATATGACCGAGCGTATCTTTAAAAGCCACCAGGGCTGCCAACTGTTAATAATTGCTCTTTCTATTTTTTAAAATCCAAATACCAATATACCAGAAAGTATTCAAGCCGACAGCTTTAAACTATGCACACGTATAGTACCTGATCTTTTAGATTAAATTGGAGTAACTTATATATGTCAGTTCTACCAACATGATTCTAAGCCTGCTGATAGGACCAATTTTTAAATACTTGTAACTTCTATACTATCAGCTGGATTTCAACAAAATTTCGTATGTGCTATGAGTAACATAACAGATACAACTCTAAGTATTCTTAAGAGCAATCAGGGTTGCCAACTGTTAATAAATGCTGTCTATATTTTTACCCTAATATCAATATATCAGAAAGTATGCAAGCCATCAGCTCTATACTTGGCACACGATTAGCAGCTGACATTCCAGATTAATTTGGAGTAATTAAGATAAGTCAGTGTAGCCAACATGATTCTATGCCAATTTTAAAATACATGTAACTACTATATTAACAAATGGATTTCATCCAAAATTGGCACAATAAGATATCATAATATTTCAGTTTATTTAAGACCAGCACACGCATGACATTGTTGCCAACATGCATTTACGCCTGCTGATAGATCCAATGTCTAACTGCATGTAACGTCCATTGGACTTCAACCAAATTTTGTATTCTGTACCTTAAGAGATGGAACTAAGAATGTATTCAGACACCAGGGCTGCCAACTGTAGTGCTCTATTAGGCTTCATTATTCCGGATATATTTCGAACTACAGGTAATTAGACATTTCGAAATTACCAACTTAATTTCGTCATTATTCTAGATAGGGTCATTTACAGTAGATTAATCATTGCCATGAATCTTTATTTTAAGAAAAGTAGGCTCTTTAATTCGTCACGGAACTTCTTGTTTTAGATGTTTTCCTCTGTTTATCTTTATGTCGAAAGAATATTCTCGAGGGAGAAACATGTTGTTTATCTTTCTCATTTGCTTTAAGTTTAGATTTTCTTTTTTTTTGTTGTGTTTTATTTTTAGCCTCCTTTTCACATTTTGCAAAAATGAGGAAAAAGTAGACTTATGAGATCGGGCAAATGTGTGTCTGTCTGTCCTTCTGTCTGTCTGGCTGTGTGTGCATGTCCCCCCTCCTATCAACTCCTAAAAGGCTGCAGTAATCGAAACAAAATTTGGTAGGAGTAAAGATCTATACCTGAATATCTCACGGCCATATTTGTAAATGATGTCAGTGCTACCAACTGCTGAAAATTCGCAATTGAAATTTGAGCTCCATGTTGGATATCTTGGAAGGTATGAATGGGAGATATTTCAAAATTGGCACACGTATAGATAATAATATTGCAGTTTAATTTCCAGGAGACCATACATGGCAGTATTGCCAAAATGATTATAAGTCTGCTGATATGTCCAAATTTTAAATGCATTTAACTTCTACACTATCAATTGGATTTCAACCAAATTTCGTATGTGCTATGTGTACATAAACAGATATGACTGAGCGTATTCTTAAGAGCCACCAGGGCTGCCAACTGTTAATAAATACTGTCTCTATTTTTGTTACCCTAATATCAATATATCAGAAAGTATGCAAGCCAATAGCTCTAAACTTTGCACACGAATATTACCTGGCATTCTAGATTAATTTGGAGTAAATAATATAATTCAGTGCTGCCAACATGATTCTAAGCCTCCTGATAAGTCCAATTTTAAAATGCATGTAACTTCTATATTAACTAATGGATTTCATTCAAAAATGACACAACAATAGATCATATTATTTCAGATTATTTCTGACCAATACATGTGTGTCATTGTTAGCAACATGATTTTACGCGCGCTATTAGATCCAATGTTTTACTGCATGTAACGTCCATGCTATCCATTGGACTTCAACCAAATTTTGTATTCTGTACCTTAAGAGATGGAACTAAGAATATATTCAGTCACCAGGGCTGCCATCGGTAGTTCTCTATTAGGCTACATTATGCCAGGTATACAGTATTTCGAACTGATCAGAAATTTCGATTTTACCAACTTAATTTCGTCATTATTCTAGATAGATCCATATACTTTAGATTAATCATTGGCGTGAATATTAAATTTTAAGAAAAGTAGGCTCTTTAGTTCGTCACGGAACTTCTTGTTCGTTTTTAGCCTACTTTTCACATTTTGCAAAAATGAAGAAAAAGTAGTCTTATGAGATCGATCCGGGAAAATGTGTGTCTGTCTGTCTGTCAGTCTGGCTGTGTGTGTGTCCCCCCCCCCCCCCCCCTATCAACTCCTAAACGGCTGGAGCAATCGAAATAAAATTTGGTAGGAGGAAAGATCTATACCTGAATATCTCACGGCCATATTTGAAAATGATGTCAGTGCTACCAACTGCTGAAAAAATCGCAATTGAAATTTGAGCTCCATGTTGGATATCTTGGAAGGTATGAATGGGAGCTATTTCAAAATCGGCACACGTATAGATAATAATATTGCAGTTTAATTTTCAGAAGGCCATACATGGCAGTGTTGCCAAAATGATTATAAGCCTGCTGATAGATCGAATATTTAAATGCATATAACTTCTACACTATCAATTGTAATTCAACCAAATTTCGTATGTTGTATGTGTACATAACCAGATATGACTGAACGTATTCTTATGAACCACCAGTGCTGCCAACTGTTAAAAATGCTCTTAATTTCTTGTATCCAAATACCAATATATATGAGAAAGTATGCAAGCCGACAGCTTTAAACTTTGCACACGTATAGTACATGACATTCTATATTAATTTGGAGTAACTTATATACGTCAGTGCTACCAACATGATGCTAAGCCTGCTGAGAGGTCCATCTTTAAATACATGTAACGTCCATACTATAATTTGGATTTCAACCAAATTTCGTATGTGCTATGTGAACTATAACAGCTATGACTATGCGTATTCTTAAGAGCAACCAGGGCTGCCAACTGTTAATAAATGCTGTCTCTATTTTTGTTACCCTAATATCAATATATCAGAAAGAATGCAAGCCAATAGCTCTAAACTTTGCACACGTACAGTACCTGGCATTCTAGATTACTTTGGAGTAACTAATATACGTCAGTGCTGCCAACATGATTCTAAGCCTGCTGATAGGTCCAATTTTAAAATGCATGTAACTTCTATACTAACTAATGGATTTTATTCAAAATTGGCACAACAATAGATCATATTATTTCAGATTATTTCTGACCAATACATGCATGACACTGTTGCCAACATGATTTTACGCGCGCTGTTAGATCCAATGTTTAACTGCATGTATTGTCCATGCTATTCATTGGACTCCAACCAAATTTTGTATTCTGTACCTTAAGAGATGGAACTAAGAATATATTCAGTCACCAGGACTGCCAACTGTAGTGCTCTATTGGGCTACATTATGCCAGGTACACAGTATTTCGAACTAATTAGAAATTTCGATATTACCAACTTAATTTCGTCATTATTCTAGATAGATCCATATCGATTAATCATTGGCATGAATCTTAAATTTTAGGAAAAGTAGGCTCTTTAGTTCGTCACGGAACTTCTTGTTGTGTTTGTGTTTGATTTTGATTTTATGTTATTGTATTTTTTAATTTTTCTTTTGTTTCTTTTGTTTATATATTTTATTTGTGATATCGTATTTGATGTTTTCTGCTTTGGCTTTTGTTTTTTCTTTTTGCTTTTGTTTTTGTTTAGGTTTCAATTTTGCTTTTGTTGTTATTTTCTGTTTTTCTTTTGTGTTAATTTTTCTTATTTGTTATTTTTTGCTTTGGTTTTGTTTTTGAATTTTTGGGCTTTCGAAATAGCGGTTTGTTTTCTTTTCGATTTATTTTGATTTTGCGGGGGGGGGGGGGGGAGGGGGAGGGAGGCTTGGGCAATATGAGAAATAATCAATGAAATCAAAACTACACGTTTCCCTGTTTCATCGTTCATACGCTTTATTTGCACCTATCAACATACCAAAGCACGACAATGAACAGTTTTACTTATGCGAGTGATCAGGCTAGGGTAACACTAAATATTTTACACGAGTAAAGGGAAATATTCTCTAATTAGTGAGTTATAAACTTACATAATAAATAAACATTTCAACGAATTACTAATTTTTATAATTTGACTCTGCAGATTGGAGGAGAGGAGGTGGAGGGAGGAAAAATTGATTCAACCGATCAACCTCCTCCATCCTCCCAGAGTAGTTACGCCACGGGTACTGGGATATAACTTGGAATAAATCGAACAGCGGAACTGTTAGTATTCGTTTTAAAATAGTTTCTCACTATTCATGACATAAAACCCCATCGTGATTAAATAGCCAGCTATCCACCGGTGTGTCCTCCTTTAAACGATGATGATGATAATGTTGATGATAATTGTTATTGTTTTAAATGAAAGATGATGACATTAAAAATAGAACTAAACCAAATTACAAACTTACGACTAACTACGTACCAGAAGAAGAAATGAATAAATGAAAAAGGAAAAAGAGAAATAATGGACAGGAGGAATAGTATTGCCCTCATTCCACGAAGAATGAGGATTAAGGGTATCGGAAGGAAGAAGAGCCATGAAAGGCAGATAGTAAAGGGGAAAGAGGAGAGGGTTCGCCCCAAAGTTAGTGGAAAAATAGGGCAAAAACGGACACAGCTCAGGAATCCTTTGGTGTCGCCAACTCCCAAACTCACCAGCCACGAGCCCTTGAAGACGGTGCAGCACTATCCAGGATGCATCATAAGGGGTGGGGCTGCACACTTCCTGCATCCTTGAGGGTCTTGTGCAGAAGAGAGGAAATACCATGAAAAGAAAATGAAGGTTGACCCCTCGAAGAATGAGGGTGTCAGGAAAGATGAGACAAGGGCCAATTAAGGCAGGAAACTGAAAGACTCCTTAAGCCTCGGATACCCTAATACCATCGAGGTCGGAAGAGAACACGTGTTGACCAAGGGAGGACAACAGGAAAGATAATTGAAAGGAGCCCGGCACAAGTAAGTGGAAGCAATGCCGGAATCAGTTGGATCCCAAGGTCACCAGCCCACGTTCCACAAGTTGTGAGCCCCTGTGGAATCCTTTAATATGGCTAGGTCTTTTCCTTTGTGAAGAAAAATTACTCAACTAATAGAATTCATGGTTGTTGAGTTCTAAGCAAACCTCTCCAACAGCAAAGGATGCTCCCTCCATAAAGGTATGTAGTTGCAAAATTTGGTAGAGATCGGATGATTAGGTTAATCGTTATTTGATTTAAGCTTTGAACATTCGTGTGGCCGCCATTACGTTTCAGTCAAGATGGCGGCGATATAAAACATGACACTGAGGTGCCCTATGCTAGTGCTACCTCTGTACCAAATTTCGTTCCATTCGGTTTAACCGTGTTTGATTTAATAGGGGGAATTGATTTTCACACAAAGATGGCCGCCATCTGCAAACTATTAGGCTAATGACCTATTCATTTGGTCAAAGGATGCTTCCTCTATAAGGGTATGTTGTTGCAAAATTTGGTAGAGATCAGATGATTAGGTTAATCGTAATTTGATTTAAGCTTTGAACATTTGTGTGGCCGCCATTACGTTTCCGTCAAGATGGCGGCGATATAAAACATGACACTGAGGTGTCCTTTGCTAGTGCTACCTTTGTACCAAATTTCGTTCAATTCGCATTCACCGTGTTCGAATTGATAGGGGGGGGGACAGACATTCAGAGTACACACACTCACACACACACAGACACACACACACACAGACTCACACACACACATACACACACACACACAGACTCACACACATACACACACACAGACAGACACTCTTTTTTCGCCCTGTGTTGATCTCATAAGTCTACTTTCATTTTTTGCAAAAATCGAAAGTAGGCTAAAAATAGATATTCATTCTCATATTAAGTTTTGTAGTTCTAGCAGCTATTTGATAAAAGAACTAAAATACATTCAGTTCAGGTATTAGCAGACCAAGGCGTTGTATTGACATCATTGCCTTTAGAACCGAACACTACCATCGATCCGATCGTGAGGTAGGAATCTCACGTAGCTCAGTCCCAAGAGAAGTGCGTGGAAAGAAAACAAGCCATATACCGAGCACAGTATGGCTACATGTAGAGGTTCAACATATTGATGTAACCAGCACCTCATGATAGGGGCTCAGGGCAGCACCTTCTCTCTCCCTCCCTACATCGGGTGTGCAAGAAATGATGGATCCCTGTGTTCTAGTCCTCAGTCATATGATACGTTTGATGCAGAAGCCTTTCAGTGATTGTGCGAGGAGTTAGAATTATTTTCCTTGTGCCTGAAATAAATTACGTGCATTAATTATACCCATAATAACTCTTCCGACATAAATGGGTGGGGAATTGCAATAACTAATTTCATTCGTCAAGCAAACATCATGCGATCCTCCTCACTTAGGCTTAATTTAGGTGGCGACGTTGGCAGCATGCTGAACTGCTGTGCCCAAGATAGCGGCTTCAAACCCGGCCGAAATCGTCGGATTTCTTAAGAGCGTTAAAATCCTTCAGTATGCCTTCCTTCGGAGGGGTAGTAAAGTCGGCGGACCCATGTCATAGATTTATGGCATGTGTGAAGCTGCATTTCTAGGTTTGATTTCGTTTGAACGCTCTATCAAAGTTCCAACATTCACCACTAGATATCATTGACATCTGGTAGCGAAAGTTGGAACTACTTGAAATTGAACGGAAATTGTAGCTCACCCTATGGGTGTCCGCTAGAAGCAGATACAGCCTCTGACGAGCCGAACATATCCTCGGACATTCCCGACACGAAAATACATACGATAAAATAAAATAAAGAAGTGGGTCAATTGATTGTACGAGGAGTTTGAATAATTTCCTTTGTGCCTGAAGTAAGTTAGGTGAATTATTTATACCCATAATAACAATTCTGATATAAATGTGTGGGGAAATTCAATGACTAATTTAATTCGTCAAGCAAACATCATGAGATCCTCCTCACTTAGGCTTAATTTAGGTTCAGTGGATACGTATTGAACCCTTATTAATCTGCGATGAATAAGTATTCATGATTTATTATTATTATTACTGAGGCCCAGGCAGTACATGTGGAAATTGACAAAGGGGAAGCCAAGTTAAGGTGTTGCAATGATTACCACAGAGGCAGGCTTGGTAGTTATTCTTGAAGACGACCGGGTAAGCCGAGTTCAAGGACAAATTGTGTAACAACGCGCACCAAAATTGGGGTCATTAGGGGATGGTCACGAGTGAGTTTCAACCGACCTAGGATTGAATCACTCAATCAGATGAGACCACGCCAAAACCACGCGATGGGTGGCGTACCCTCTAAAAAAGGCGCGGGAACGCATATCTAAAGAACCGCCGATCCGAAATAACTCCGCATAAGCGCGCTGAGACGTTTGAATAAAATGATGAAGATTGATACTAGTCCCAAGTTTGTGAGATGAAAACTCTAGAATATGTTTCTTAATTCTCCCCACTCCACCTCACTCTGTCAGTTTCCAATAAATTGATCGAGGAGAAGCTGTTTCAAGGACAACTGTTTTGAGCTCTGGTGAGCTAAGGTCACGCCAGTCTGCGTCACGATATTCAGCTCATAATGGGCAAGACTTTTGTAACATTCCAGTAGTGCTCATAGCGGGCAAGGTTCACTTAGAAGCAGTGGAGATATCTAGTGAGATAACGGCTGCGAGACAGTCAGGTTTAAGACTTGTTTTTCAAGCCAGTGACGATGTGTTTGAAGTGTATAATTTATGTAAATTTTGTATTGTATATTTTTCAAGTGATAATTGTGCGTGTGTATGCGAATGCTAAGCTAGGGAAAGTCTTCGATCATTAATCGCATAGGACATTCGTGGGTGAAAGTAGTAACTCACAGCGACTATAGCCAGGCAATTTATATTAACATTTGAACATTTCTGTCCAAGAGACTACGCCAAGATATCCGACGTTTGGTCAGGAGACGGATTGATGAGCGCCGCTTCTTCGACGACGTCATCGATGGAGGGCTAATTTCCCGTAGGGAAATGAGTCGGGGCGGAGGTTATATGTTCTGCAAGCTGATACGGTGAGGTACAAAAATTGATTTACTCAATATGTAGTTAGATAAGGCGGAACTTTGTAAATAGTTCATTTTATTTCTTTTGCTAGTTTAGATTTTTTGTGCACCGATACTAGTGTTTTAAATGTACGTTGGCGCGTGGCCAAAGTTGTTTGTTGTATATTTTTCTTTGGAGTCATATTTAGTGTACACGGCGCGTGTACTTGATTTTATCCATGCGGATGCGAAACTCGTTACATTCGATAAGTGGTGCTTTATTAAAGTTCATATTTTTTTTGATAGGAAAGGGAGGTAATTATGTAAGATGTTTGATGAACAGGTTATTAATCATACTAGGGTTGCCGAGCGCAACAAATTAAGATGTAATTGTAGAACACCTTAGTTCTAATTTTTAGCCTAGTTTCGATTTTTGCAAAAAATGAAAGTAGACTTATGAGATCAACACAGGGCGAAAAAAGTGTGTCTGTCTGTGTGTGTGTATGTGTGTGTGTGAGTCTGTGTGTGTGTGTGTGTGTGAGAGTCTGTGTGTGTGTGTGTGTGTCTGTGTGTGTGTGAGTGTGTGTACTCTGAATGTATGTCCACCCTATCAATTCGAACACGGTGAATGCGAATTGAACGAAATTTGGTACAAAGGTAGCACTAGAAAAGGACACCTCAGAGTCATGCTTTACATCGCCGCCATCTTGACGGGAACGTAATGGCGGCCACACAAATGTTCAAAGCTTAAATCAAATTACGACTAACCTAATCATCCGATCTCTACCAAATTTTGCAACAACATACCTTTATGGGGGGGAGCATCCTTTGACCAAACCAATAGGTCATCAGCGTAATAGTTTGCGGATGGCGGCCATCTTTGTGCGAAAATCGATTCCCCCTATTAATTCGAACACGGTGCAACCGAACGGAACGAAATTTGGTACAGAGGAAGTACTAACAAAAGGCACCTCAGTGTCATGCTTTATATCGCCGCCATCTTGACGGAAACGTAATGGCGGCCACACAAATGTTCAAAGCTAAAATCAAATTACGATTAACCTAATCATCCGATCACTACCAAATTTTGCAACAACATACCCTTATAGAGGAAGCATTATTTGACCAAATGAATAGGTCATTAGCCTAATAGTTTGCGGATGGCGGCCATCCTTTTGTGAAAATCTATTCCCCCTATTAATTCAAACACGGTGAAACCGAATGGAACGAAATTTGGTACAGAGGTAGCACTAGCAAAGGGCATCTCAGTGTCATGTTTTATATCGCCGCCATATTGACAGAAACGTAATGGCGGCCACACAAATGTTCAAAGCTTAAGTTAAATTACGACCTTTATGGGGGGGAGCATCCTTTGACCAAACCAATAGGTCATCAGCGTAATAGTTTGCGGATGGCGGCCATCTTTGTGTGAAAATCGATTCCCCCTATTAATTCGAACTCGGTGCAACCGTGCAACCAAACTTTGCAACAACATACCTTTATGGAGGGAGCATCCTTTGACCAATCTAATAGGTTATTAGCCTAATAGTTTGCGGATGGCGGCCATTTTTATATCAAAATTGATTCCCCCTATTAATTCGAACACGGTGGAACCGAATGGAACGAAATTTGGTACAGAGGTAGCACTAGCAAAGAGCACCTCAGTGTCATGTTGTATATCGCCGCCATCTTGACTGAAACGTAATGGCGGCCACACGAATGTTCAAAGCTTAAATCAAATTACGATTAACCTAATCATCCGATCTCTACCAAATTTTGCAACTACATACCTTAATGGAGGGAGCATCCTTTGACCAATCTAATATGTCATCAGCGTAATAGTTTGCGGATGGCGGCCATCTTTGTGTGAAAATCGATTCCCCCTATCAATTCGAACACGGTGCAACCGAATGGAACGAAATTTGGTACAGAGGTAGTACTATCAAAAGGCACCTCAGTGTCATGTTTCATATCGCCGCCATCTTGACGGAAACGTAATGGCGGCCACACAAATGTTCAAAGCTTAAATCAAATTACGACTAACCTAATCATCCGATCTCTACCAAATTTTGCAACAACATACCTTTATGGGGGAAGCATCCTTTGACCAAACTAATAGGTCATCAGCGTAATAGTTTGCGGATGGCGGCCATCTTTGTGTGAAAATCGATTCCCCCTATTAATTCGAACACGGTGCAACCGATTGGAACGAAATTTTGTACAGAGGTAGTACTAACCAAAGGCACCTCAGTGTCATGTTTTATATCGCCGCCATCTTGACGGAAACGTAATGGCGGCCACACAAATGTTCAAAGCATAAATCAAATTACGAATAACCTAATCATCTGAGATCTACCAAATTTTGCAACAACATACCCTTATAGAGGAAGCATTCCTTGACCAAATGAATAGGTCATTAGCCTAATAGTTTGCGGATGGCGGCCATCTTTGTGTGATAAGCAATTCCCCCTATTAATTCAAACACGGTGAAACCGAATGGAACGAAATTTGGTACAGAGGTAGCACTAGCAAAGGGCACCTCATATTCATGTTTAATATCCCTATAGCACGTTGTATTTCAACAAGCTACTACAACCAACATTCAATCATACTCCTTGAAAAGGACAAAGAGTTATAACAATACCCATGCATTTAGGAGAAAGTAGGCTATATGTTATTTACTGAACATCTTGTTTAGATTTTTTTTGAGTCCTTTTCAGGTTCGTTAGTCACAGACTAGAACGGAAGCGCGAGCTGGTGGAAAAATATTTATGTCATTTTATTTCAGGTTTCTGTCAAACCCATACGTGTGATTCTGTGTGTGTTCTTGTGTCAAGTGTGTGTTTTGATTCTTCGTGAAGAGGGGTAGATGGTGCTACCGCCCTCATATTTGTTGTTGTTGTATTTTGATGGAAAGGCAGGGCACTCCGAGGAGGCTACTGTACCTTGTCCAATGCTGATTCTTGGATTTCCTAGGGGAAATGCTGAGATATATTTTGTTCTGACACACACGCACGTATATATTGTGCTTTGGGGCACGCTTCTTCGAGACTCGATCCCGTGCCTTGGGAGGTCGAGGTTATTGACACGTGGGTTGACAGATGTGCAGATTTCCACTTAGCGCCCGTCTAGCCTTGGTGACTTATTTTATTAGGCAGTCCTGTTGTCCGACTGACCCCTATTAAGCTATCATTAGCAAACCTGTTCTTTTGTGATGGTTATTTGGACCATAATTAATTGGGGAGTTCGCCACGTTTGTTACGAATTATTGCACGTCGTATGGATGGAATATTGTGTTAATGATGTAAATGTTGGCTTTGAGCCTAGTGATTTGTCTATGACTCTGTGACATGATTTGTCATGTTTGTTTGTGTGTGACGCCCGAGTGGTGTAGTGGTATTTTACTTGTAAAAATGACGGCGGTCATATGTGTTTCTTTTGTTGGTCACGTGTTAACTTACTTGTGTTGATTTTTGAGAAGTCCTAATTTTTAGGCAGTAATGTTTTGCTACGGCAGTTCTTGATTCCAATTTCAAGCGGAAATTATTTGTTGTTTATTTAGTATAGGAAGTGTCGGTTTAGTTTTAAGTTGTGTATAGTTGTTCCCCGCGTCTGTCTAGCTCTAAGCAATGCAGATTCGTCTTCTGAAAGTTTATCCGGATGATGACGAATCATGCATTCAATTGTACTCATCGTTAAGCATGTAGAACAGCACACACGTTATACATTGTCATTGCAGATTTTTGGGACATTTGGTCCGAGTAATAATCTCTCCTGAGATTAGGCCTAGTTTTTGGCAAATTAATTTATTCAGTCGGAGTCATTTTTGGGAGTTTTGTTTGTTTATTTCTTTTTGTAAATAGCTGATCTGTCATTAAATTCATTTGTTTTAACCCTGGCTTCACTTTTTCCTGCATGTTATTTTGTTATATGTTACCCTGCATGTTAATGAAGCGCTTTAACAACAACTTACGAAATGGACTGTTACACCCCCCGAAACTGAGTCTCATAAGCTTCTTTGCAAGGGTTCAGTATATAACACTTATGTACAACAGTATTTAAAATTATTATTCTACAAACGTTTTTAATTAAACTTTTTAACAAGTAGTTTTTCATTTGACCAATTAGAGTCATGGTTTTATACCGTTGAACTATTACACTTCTATAGTGATGTGGTTTATTTTGTTAGCAATTTTTATGACTATAACTATGAAAACTTTTTGAATTCGTTAACTTCTATTATTCAGTTGGAAGTGAAGAGGACACCTATCAGGAACAGCCACAAATCAGCTGTCTACAAAACTACATTTACAGCACAGTTACATTTAAGAGTTTGTTTAAATGTTTAACAAAAGTAACTAGCTAAAAATATTTATGAAGTAAGTGAGAAATTTGAAAACTTACAATTAATAACAAAGCATTTCAGAACGCAAGTTTGATACTCCCGGGTGCCTAAGTGTACTACCAACCTATCTCTTCTCTTCATTAGCAGTTGCCAGAAACATCTCTTCTCTCCCACTCGTCTTAATACATCTTCATATGTTACTCTATCTACCCATCTAATCATCATCATTCTCCTGTAACACCACATTTCAGAAGCTTCTCCTCTTTTTTGCTGCACCAACAGTCCACGTTTCATTTCCATAGAGAAGTACGTTCCAGACAAATGCATTCAAAAGTGACTTTATAAGACGTAAGTTTATATTTGATGTCAACAGATTTATTTTCAGTAGAATTACTTTCTTTGCCTGTGCCAACCTACTTTTTATATCGTCTTTGCTTTGTTCATCACTGCTTATTTCGTTTCCCAAGTAGCCGTTAGCCTTTCAGCTGCCAATTTGATGACACAAGTTACCATTTTGCACATAGTTTGGTTTTTCACTTTGTCGTTGATTGATTTAGGCTCTTAACGACATCGTGGTGATGTAGCTCCGTGTACTAAAGTTTGTTTGTAATATTTCTGATTTTATTATAATTTTTACAATTTAAGTGAAAATTCCCCTACAGGTGAGGGATTAAACTTGATAACATGATGTCATTTGGAAGTGTGTCTCCTCCGCTCCTCCAAAAATCTCTTCTTTCTCGCGGAATGCTCCCTCTTCCTCTCATCCGTCCACTTTTTCCCAGGTTGTCGAAATGATCTTGGTTCAAACTTAACATTCGCGATTTTCGTTTGGCACTCAGTTCGGTGTTCGAATTTTTCTATGCAGATTACTTGTATGTCTCTCTGGACCTCTTTAAGCCATTCGGTGCTCCATTTTCTCTGTATTATGATACCAAGTAGTTTCTTTGGCAATCTGTAGGTGGCCATCCTGTGAATGTGAGTGTAAAATTATTATCATTATTATTATTAATTTTACGTCGCAAATTTTATAATTCTCTCAGGATCGACTCATACATAATATTCTTTAAGTTGTTAGACGTTCTTTACCTGTTACAAATGGCAGCCGTTTAATCAAGGGATTCTGGTAACCTAGTTCTGGACTATCAGTCGTTGACAGTGGCGTTTGGCGGCAAAAGTAGGAAATACTTGAAAAAATGCAATGTCTGCAGTCCTTACTTGAATTGATAACAGATAACACACACTAATACAGCCATCACAATTAACACCGGTTATCAGACAGATTCTACACACACCCAAATTGCACCGCGTTGTCGCAGCCCCTAAACTAAGGAACTAACCAACCTTAATCAAGGGACCTTGAAGCAAGCAAGTATCCCAGGCAAACGCCGAGACAGTTCCTTTCTACAGGTCCGCGGCCGTCTTACTTCCTAAATCCCTTTCCTGACTCTTCCTTAATTAGACCTTAGTTAGCGGTCACGTGGGTGATCGGCCTGTCACCACCCCCAGTTGTATCTGCAGCAAAGTGTGTTCATCTCCCAGACACTGCCTTGCGACGGTAGAGGAATGATTCCTCGCAGAGTCCGTCGGTGAAGCCAAACTGGGTGGAAAATCGATTTTTTCAAAAAATATAGAAATATATAGGCTAACTAAGAATAAAGACTCCCATTTCTTGTGACTTACTTCCTATTTTAGACCATCAAGTGTTCTTCTAAAACAAGTACATGTACCTTTTGATCAGTCTTTCAACATAGTAGCGCAGCAAAATGCAAGCGTAGCCGAGTGACTCGTTGCCGATGTATCGCTGCGATGCTATGTTGCTATTATATACTCTTTATTACCAATAATGAACGCTGACGTTTGTCAAAGCTAGCTGCTGCGTTGCCACTGGGACAGGCCATGACTCATAACATTCCAAGAGGCTTGCAAGAAGACAATACCGGGAGAAGTTATCCCCACTGCCTGACGGTCTAATGCCAGTGACGAGTCAAGGCACAGTAGAACACTGCGTCAAACCATGTGCTCACTGCTCTGTCTACATACATTGCAACACTGCTCGCTGTTGCCATGGAAACCATTACCCCTCTCGTCTCCACTCCTCACCTCACCCTTCAAGCGGATGCCAGTCGTCACCGTTCACGTTTCGTAAATGAGAGTATAGGGCCGTGTTATCATCCATGGACAAAACAGCAGCGAGCGATTTCAGTTTCATGATTTAAATATACTGGGACATAAATAAATATCAACAAGGTTGCAATGAAAATAAATGCCTGTGGTGCTCCGGATAATTTAATTATGCCCTGTTTATTACCTAATTAGTATTGGGCATTTATTCAGTAACGACCTTTGTAGGTCGCGGGATTTTGATATAATAGAGTAATATTAATAAATTGAAAGATAAAATGAAATCTGTCATCCCAGTGCGCAATGAAATATGGATGTGCATATATTATATTGGACATGGCGTTAGTTAACTATAATGTGCTGATTCATTGATTGTGATAAGTATATTGTATGTCATTGATAATCTTAATTTAGTCCCAACCTGGATTCAAAGTGGGAGTGTACCATAGGGTTCCCCCCAGGGGCATACAGCTAGTGGGATGTGGGTTGATCACACGGCCCCAGCAGTGTCGGGCACTGCTCCCAGTTACTTGTATCTTTCCTTAGTAAACAGAATTGCTTTTCTGTTGGTCAACTCAACGGTTGCAATCAGGTTGAGCGTGAGGTAACTAAGTACATAACCTAAGGCCACGACCGCCTCCTTCCCAATCCTATACCCAATTTATAAATGCACACACTAGTAGAGCCATCACAATAACACATGTTATTATATAAACACACACACTATATACGTATATGAGTCGCCAGTTACAAAACTCGTTTAATCGACTTGTGATTAAGAATCATTTTCATGAGAAACGTTTCTCTGTACTTTGCCTCACGTATCTTTTTTGTTTGTTGTTTACTACGTTTTCTCCATGCTTTATGTTTTGGGTTTTGTGTTTGCTTTGTGCCTTTGCTTTTGAATTTTACTCTTTGCTTTACTTTCTTGGTTTTGGTTAAATGTTTGTTTCCTGTTTTTGCTTTTTTGAATTTTGCTTTGTGTTTCTTGTTTTTTGTTTTCTGCTTTTGCTTTTGTTTTTGAATTTTGATTTTTGCTTCGTGTTTTTTGTTTTTGGTATTGTGTTTGTTTCCTTGAAAATCAAAATAAAATGAAATAAAATAAAATAAAATAAAATAAAATAAAATAAAATAAAATAAAATAAAATAAAATAAAATAAAATAAAATCAAATAAAATAAAATGAAACAAAAAAATGTAATTTTATGTTACAACCGACAGCGGTAGCTACGCTCCCTAACGCGCAGCGCTAGGCCATGCTCTCTGCGGACTTGGGTAGACGTGGGATCGAGTCCCACCGACGGCCGTCCTTGAAATGGTTTTCCGTGGTTTCCCCATTTTCAATTCCAGGCAAATGGTGGGACGTTACCTTCTGACAGGCCACGGACACTTCCTTCCACATCCTTGCCCAGTTTCGTTTATATTCATTCATTTCATCTCTCATTAACTCCTATCATGAGGTTGGCGTCAGGAAGGGCATCTGGCCTTAAAGACCATCCGCCACAAAGACTTTCATCGCATCTCATTCCCGACCCCGTTGGATTTAAAAAAATGGGAATAATAAGGGGTATACATACACATCATTTATGTCACACGTGTCTTTACGAGACAAGAATCCTTGCCTTTACAATGTTTACGGAATTTAATTATTTTGCCAGATTTCAATTGTTTAATTTCGGAGGATTACCACATGTAGTTAGAAGCTGGTGATTATCCTTGCTGTGCACTTCTCTACGGTGAAACTGCTTTCATTTGTTGTGTTAGTTAAATGTCTGTCGGCATTAAGGGAGAGGGCAAGTAATAAGCATTGCAATAGCTCCAATCAACGGGGTGCACTCAGCCTCGTGAGGACAATTGAGTAGCTGTCTGACAGTGAGACAGCACCCCGATCACGAATACCAAGATTAAAGGCCGAGGGGACCCGATGCGCTGATCACGCGTCACCCCAATATCTGCAGGCCAAATGGCTGGGCAGCGGTCACTTGGTCGGCCTTAGCCCGTCATGGGCTGTATAGTGCCAGGGGTTGACAATTTTTTTTTTGTGAGAAGCTCCAATCAAGAAATGGTCGCTCAACTTTGGAGCATATGTATGAAACATTACATTTGGCTTTACAACGAGGGACTAGCCTGTGTTTGAGTGTAACATTTCAACAACCAAGTTCACGGTTCTAAATGACCAAGATTGTCAAGCCCCCAATCGAAACAACAACAAAAATATAATTCGAGAGCTGATACCAATACTACTGTAGTAGTTTTCAGTTCATCCTAAATTTTCATTACCATAATATTAGGGGAAGGTGACCTAGATGACACTGGGTGGTGAAAATGGCATATTTTACACAATTACATGAGCAAATGTTGAAAACAAATTTATGTTATTTGTTTTTTCGTGAATGTTTGTTAATTTTATATTAAACAAAGATCTAACATTATTGTCTGATTTTGTACAGGGTGTTCAAAACCAAGGTCACAGAAAGCAATTCTAATATATACAATTTTCTTGGTTGGTACACTTTTCTTGGAACTTTATTATCAAACATACTTAATTTTTTCCTGGAATGTACAGAACATTTGGCTTGACAAAATGAACGGATTGTATTTTCTAGAATAATTATTTAGAGCTGTTTAAGAATTAACAAATTCAAATCATTTGTTGCCTCTTATAACGTACTGTATGATCTTTTAATTTATAAATTGAAAAGATAAAGATTACTTTAAATATCTTTAGGTTCATTCTTTAAAACTACATGGTTGCCAACACATTAAAATAATCAGGCTTGCAACTTATATAGTTCCCCAGAAAAATGTACCAGAATCTCTAAAATCTTAATTTCCGGGATTGTTTTCTGTGATCTTGTTTTGGAACACCCTGTATAAAATTAAACAACACTATTTCATATTTATTGTTAGCAGGTGGTTTATAAAGGTTAGATCTTTGTTTAGTATAAAATTAACAATCAATGACGAAACGGAAATAACAGAAATTTGTTTTTAAAATGTGCCAATTCAGTTGATTAAAATAAGCCATTGTTACAACCCAGTGTCCTTAACCCTTTATAGGGCAAAGCTTTTTTTTGTTTACTTTTATGGGTTTTTACATTTTAATTTATTTTAACTATTATTTTAACTATTATGGTTACACGCATTCTTGACTTTTCCTCACCAAACGATAGAACATCGGTACTTTCCTTCAGTTGTAAGAATAGAGGATACTCTATGATTAACTTCCACGCTCCTACCAATGACTCTAACAGAAACAATCCATTACTGGGATGCCCTTGAGGAAACCCTAGACAAGGTCCCAGATCACCATACGACTATATTGTTAGGAGATTTCAATGCCCAGATCGGTAGAGAATGGAAACACCGGAAGATTGTAGGAAGATATCCTGCCCATAAGAGAACCAACACCAATGGGGAACGATTAATCAGTGTCTGCACCAAGTATGGATTACGTTTGATGTCTACAGCTTTCAAACACCTTCCCAGGAAGGCCATGACATGGCGATGCCCAAATAGCATGTTGGGTGAATTCCAAATCGACCACGTAGCAGTAGACAAGCTGCACCATAGGGATATTATGAATGTCATGGTGCTACGAGGAGCCATCATTGACTCTGATCACTACCTGTCTCTGGTTAAGACGAACCTGAAACCACTAATAAAGACCACTGGTATGCTAGAAAAGAACACGAAAATCCCTAGGTTTGATATCACCAAACTTAAAGAAGACAGCACTAGTTACCAAGAGAGGCTGATTCATAATTCCAACAGGATTAACACATCTACAGAATGGGATCCGCTTAGGGATGCCATAACAGTAGCGGCTCAGAAAACAATCCCCAATAGACCTAAAGGGAACAAGCATCCGTGGTGATCCAACGAATGTGATAAAGCTATAGAAGCCAGGCGACTAGCGTGGATCAAATGGAATGTACATAAGAACGAAGCTAATTTACAAGCCTTTATTGCACAAAGGAAAACTACGTCGAGCATATCATAAGAGGGGCCAAGAGGAAGCACAACCAGGAACTGATTAAGCAGGCAGAGGAGGATTTTGTAAGGAACAACTCTAGAGATCTATACAAAAGCCTCAAGCAACAAACAACCCAATTCGCGTCCCCTACCTTACACCTCCAGAGACCAGATGGATCCCTATGTCTTAATGACAGCGATTGTACCAAGACCCTAGCTAACTACTTCAAAGGACTCTTAAATGCAAAAGAACCTATTGAGCGTCTCCAAGTTACAGAACCAGCTAACCCCAATACTGAGTATATCGCTCGTCCAACCTATGAAGAAGTCAGAGGTATAATTAAACTACTCAAGAATAATAAAGCTTCTGGGGAAAACGGGATAGTAGCAGAAATGCTAAAACATGCCGGAGAACACACCTTCAGGAGCATACATAAAGTAATTCTGGACATATGGACTAGTGAGAGGCTCCCAGATGATTGGACTTAAGCCATTATCCATCCAATCCACAAGAAGGGAAGCAAAACTGATCCCAGTAACTACAGAGGAATATCACTCATTGCTGTTACCTATAAGATATTTTCCAAGATTCTGGAACGCCATGTAACGAGACAGCTGGATAAAGAGTTAGGAGAATATCAAGCAGGGTTCAGAGCATCGAGGTCCTGTACCGAGCAGGTACACAATCTGAAGACCATCCTTCAATACTGCAAGTCAAGAGCCAGACAATGGGTAGCTATATTTGTCGACTTCCAGAAAGCATACGACTCAGTGGACAGAATTACTCTTTTTAACACCTTGAGAGAACTAGGACTCAACGACAAGATCAATAGGCTGGTGCAAGCCACCCTGCACAACACCACAGCCAGAGTAAAGTTTAGAGGACAGCTCTCGGAGAGTTTCACCATTAAAACAGGGGTGAGACAAGGAGACAGCATCTCATGCATATTATTTAATTGTGTTCTGGAAAAGATCATTAGAGAGTGGACGAGAATCCTACCAGAAAATACTGGATTATGGATGGGGATTAAAGCTGACAACCTAAGGATTCCATGCCTAGCCTTTGCAGACGATCTGACTTTATTGGCAAATGACATACAGGAGGCTACTACTCAGCTCCAAACACTGCACTCCATAGCGGCTAAAACGGGTCTTTTGATTAACATAGGAAAGACCGAGTTTGTTACTAACATCAAGGATGCCCCTAGAATGATGAGAGTCAGTGATAACATCTACATCAAGAGAGTCAAAAGTGTAAAATACCTTGGGGAATGGTTTTCAGAGGACCTCAGTGAAACAGTGGATCTTGAACACAGGAGACTCAAACTAGATAAGGCTTACCATGCCTGTAGAAAACTATATGCTTCAAAAAATTTGTCGATGAATGTCAAACTAAGACACTACAATGCAGTAGTCAGACCTTCAGTCCTCTATGCAGCAGAGTGCCTATGTCTAACTAGGAAGACCCCATTAAGAGCCCTCGAGGTACAAGAAAGAAAGTTCCTGAGACGGATAGTAGGACCAAGAATTCTACCAGATGGAAGCCGATGGTATCAACCAAATCGTGAGCTATATAAACACCAAGAAAATCTCATAGATGCCATCAGAAGAAGGCGACTGGCTTTTTACGGACATCTATTCAGAATGGACTCAAACAGGTTATCCCATGGGATCTTCAAGGCTGCTAACAAGGGCAAAGCTACTGGATTCTTGTGGAAGAAGCAAGTGGAGAAGGATCTTTCGGAACTCCATATAAATTAAAATGACACAGCTGACCGGAGTAACTATCATACAGCTCTTAAAATTAAATCCTTCGTAATATCCCTCACAGAAGTTACCCACAGACCAAAAGACGAGAATAGGAAATGGTCTGAGGAACGTATGATTCAATTTAGCCGGAAAATGAAGGACTACTTGGCCATCAGAAAAGCTCGAGGTACCAACATGAAAGCAGGTGCCAAACCCACCACTAAGAACACCAATCATGGCAAGCCTGACGATGACATCAAAAAACAGCTAAAACACAAGCACCGTGGTCCATAGTTGGCCCTAACGAAATTTAAAAAAATATTAATAACGTTATTTCTTTGTTTCTCTACTTTTAATGTTTATGTACTTATTTTAGCCTACTTTTCACATTTTGCAAAAATGAGGAAAAAGTTGACTTAAGCGACCGAGCAAATGTGTGTCTGTCTGTCTGTCTATCTGTCTGTCTGTCTGTCCTTCTGTCTGTCTGTCTGTCTGTCTGTCCTTCTGCCTGGCTGTGTGTGTGACACCCCCCCCCCCCTATCAACTCCTAAACGGCTGCAGCAATCGAAACAAAATTTGGTAGGAGTAAAGATCTATAACTGAATATCTCACGGACATATTTGAAAATGATGTCAGTGCCACCAACTGCTGAAAAATAGCAATTGAAATTTGAGCTCCATGTTGGATATCATGGAATGTATGAATGGGAGCTATTTCAAAATTGGCACATGTATAGATAATAATATTGCAGTTTAAATTCCAGGAGACCATACATGGCAGTGTTCCCAAAATGATTATAAGCCTGCTGATAGTTCCACATTATAAATGCATATAACTTCTACGCTATCAATTGGATTTCAACCAAATTTCGTATGTGCTATGTGTACATAAACAGATATGACTGAGCTTATTCTTAAGAGCCACCAGTGCTGCCAACAGTTATTAAATACTGTCTCTATTTTTGTTACCCTAATATCAAAATATGGGAAAGAATGCAAGCCAATAGCTCTAAACTTTGCACACGAATAGTACCTGGCATTCTAGATTAATTTGGAGTAACTAATATAAGTCAGTGCTGCCTACATGATTCTAAGCCTGCTGATTGGTCCAATTTTAAAATGCATGTAACTTCTATACTAACTAATGGATTTCATTCAAAATTGACACAACAATAGATCATATTATTTCAGATTATGTCTGACCAATACATGTATGTCATTGTTGCAAACATGATTTTACGCGCTGTTAGATCCAATGTTTAACTGCATGTGACGTCCATGCTATCCATTGGACTTCAACCAAATTTTGTATTCTGTACCTTAAAAGATGGAACTAAGAATATATTCAGTCACCAGGGCTGCCAACTGTAGTTCTCTATTAGGCTACAATATGCCAGGAATACAGTATTTCGAACTAATTAGAAACTTCGATATTACCAACTTAATTTCGTCATTATTCTAGATAGATCCATATAGATTAACCATTGGCATGAATCTTAAATTTTAAGAAAAGTAGGCTCTTTAGTTCGTCACGGAACTTCTTGTTTTAATTTGCAATTTATGTTGATATAGATTTATTTTTTATTTTTTTATTGAATTATTCAATTAACTCACAATTATTTTCATACATTTTTAAAAGTTATGTTTATTATTTAATTTTTTATATTTCTTTTATTATTGTAATGAAAATGAAAATCCTCAGCCTGCTTCCAGTCTCCGACCGGGTCAGGAATGGAATGAATGAAGCCCCCATCTAGCGGCGAGGATATGGACTGTGCCGGCTGCCGAGGCCTGACGCACTCCTCTGGGGCAATGATTAAATGAATGACAGATGAAATGAAATGATAGTGGAGAGCGTTGCTGGAATGAAATTTTGACAGGAAAAACCGGAGTACCCGGAGAAAAACCTGTCTGCCTCTGTTTTGTCCAGCACAGATCTCACATGGAGTGACCGGGATTTGAACCACTGACCCAGCGGTGAGAGGCCGGCGTGCTGCCGCCTAAGCCACGGAGGCTCTTTTATTATTGTAATGCTATTTTTAGCCTACTTTTCACATTTTGCCAAAATGAGGAAAAAGTAGACTTATGAGATCGATCCGGGAAAATGTCTGTTGTCTGTCTGTCTGTCCTTGTGTCTGTCTGTCTGGCTGTGTGTGTGTCCCCCCCTATCAACTCCTAAACGGCTGCAGCAATCAAAACCAAATTTAGTATGGGTAAAGATGTGCACCGGAATATCTCACGTCCATATTTGAAAATGATGTCAGTGCTACCAACTGCTGAAAAAACGCACTAGAAATTTGAGCTTCATGTTGGATATCTTGCAAGGTATCCACGGGAGCTATTCAGAAATTGGCACACATGTAGATAAGACTATTTCAGTTTAATTTCCAGGAGGTCAATCATGACAGTGTTGCCAAAATAATTTTAAGCCTTCTGATAAGTCCAATGTTTAAATGCATATAACTTCTACACTATCAATTGGATTTCAACCAAATTTTGTATGTAATATCTGTACATAAACAGATATGACTGAGCGTATTCTTAAGAGCCACCAGGAATCCGAACTGTTAATAATTTCTCTCTCTATTTTTTTTTATCCAAATACCAACATATCAGAAAGTATGCAAGCCAATAGCTTTAAACTATGCCCACGTATATTCTGACATTTTAGATTAATTTGGAGTAACTTATATACGTCAGTTCTACCAACATGATTATAAGCCTGCTGATAGTACCAATTTTTAAATACATGTAACTTCTATACTATCAGTTGGATTTCAACCAAATTTCGTATGTGCTATGTGTACCATAACAGATATGACTATAAGTATTGTTAAGAACAATCAGGGCTGCCAAATGTTAATAAATGCTGTCTATATTTTTTTACCCTAATATCAATATATCAGAAAGTATGCAAGCCAACAGTTCTATACTTTGCACACATATAGCACCTGACATTCTAGATTAATTTGGAGTAATTAATACAAGGCGGTGGTGCCAACATGATTCTATGCCTGCTGATATGTCCAATTTTAAAATACATGTAACTTCTATACTAACAAATGGATTTCATCCAAAATTGGCACAACAAGATATCATAATAATTCAGATTATTTCTGACCAGCACACGCATGTTATTGTTGGCAACATGCTTTTACGCGTGCTGATAGATCCAGTGTCTAACTGCATGTAACGTCCATTGGACTTCAACCAAATTTTGTATTCTGTACCTTAAGAGGTGGAACTAAGAATATGTTCAGTCACCAGGGCTGCCAACTGTAGTGCTCTATTAGGCTACATTATACCAGGTATATTTTGAACTAATTAGATATTTCGATATTACCAACTTAATTTCGTCATTATTCTAGATAGGTTCATATACTGTAGAATAATCATTGGCATGAAAAGTAGGCTGTATAGTTCTTCACGGAACTTCTTGTTAATGTTTTAGTTTAAAATTGTTTATGTTCGACGATGTCGAAATGTAAACATTCTATGACAGAAAACTATATCATAATGAGGCTCATTATAACACTATTTTTCATTTTGAAACAGTTTCTCCCACCAATCAGAGCTCAAGAAACAGTTGTGTGACCAATTAGGTGAGGATACCTTCGCGCATGAGCTCAAAATCCAACGTGTCTATATAAATTACCGACATGGAAAGTGGTCCATATGTTCGCGTAAATAAACTGGCGAATATGAGACAAGAAATAGCACTGTACCTTAATATCCCCAACTCCAATTTCTACACAGTGCATTGCGTTCAAACGACTTCGGTGACAGTATTAGTGAATGCTAGAGCTGGACGGCAGGCTGTAAGCAATAGGTGTTGTGTGTTGGCAAGCAAAGTGAATGGTCTCTGCTTTCGGAGTGCCTTGACCCACGCATGCACTCTGTTCAGTCAGCAAAGCCAGCGCGCCCTGTTCACTAACGGAATTAACTGAATTCCACCGATATTTATGAATATTTATGTTAAAATATATAATAAAGTTATAATTATCGTCGAACATAAACAATCGTATGCAACTCGCCTATAATGGTACTTAAGACACTCGTATGGAAATTATAAAACTCACTTACGCTCGTTTTATAAACATACTCGTGTCTTAATTATTGCCATTATAGGCTCGTTGCATAATGTACTATTAAAATGTTATCCATCACATTACGTCGAGTAGATACGTATATAATATTAGCACTTCGGCATGAAAATTCTCCAAAATTTGGCTGAAAGATTCAACTATCAGCATCTTTGAAAGCATAAACTGTCCTTACGACAGGAGGTTAACAAAGAGACCACTATCCCATAAAGGGTTAAATGAACACCACCACCATCACACCCGTCAATAAAACTACAGTAAGCTCGAATGCATTCAAGTTTCTAATTCCACTCACAGAATCTTAACCACGCAGAACTTCCTTGGTGGTCTGAGCACAGGACTGTTTTGTTCCTTTGTTTTGTAGGCACCGTGTACACTGTAAATGTTCCCGCAACACAAGCTATATGTGGGGTTTTTAGAAGGCATTTGTGCTGTTAAGAGGCGATCTATCACCGTTCTGTTCATTACCCACCACATTGTTTGCTGAACAGGGAGCTATATTTTTTGTTCCATAAATTTTCACCATCACACTGGAACCGCAGTGAAAATATTCGCAAGTCCTCTGAGTTTATGTGGCAGTAAACAGTCCCCGCTGTGATCAACTGCCTGTTGTTTTAATGAAGGAAATGGTGACTTCAGAGGCGAACATTTAGTCAAGTACAATATGAGAATAATGTCCCCCTGGAGTATAAACCGCTCACTGCGCACAATCCAATGACAAGTGCACTTTGTATGCAATTAAAAGCTCCATGAGCCATGGCAAATGGCTAGAGAAATACTGCACAGCGTTTTGAGTTAAATTATGACACGCACTGTGTTTAGTTGACTAGGAGATCAAAGATATTTCCGACCACCTCGTAATGTAGTGTCTAACGTACTTGGCTGGCGCCGCGGAGGTCCAGGTTCGATTACCGGCTCTGACCAAGAGGGCTGGAACGGGGCATTTAGCCTCGTGAGGCAATATTAAGTAGAAGATGTTCGATTCCCACTTCAGCCATCCTGGAAAGGTTTCCCGAGGTTTCCCACTTCCACATCAGACAAATGCCGGCATGGTTCCTAACTTGAGGTCACCACGTACTCTTACACGATGAAAAAGTATATTTTTGTGGAATCACTTAACTAGGTATTTTCGGGGTTTATGCTAAAAGTACAGCTATGATTCTTGTAACATATAAGAAGCGGTATATTCTGAGCTGATGGTGACCATGTAGTTCCCCATTTTGCTTTTATAGGATGTGTGAAATGAATACAAATTTGGACAGATACATTTTCAAAAAAAAGTTGTATAAGTTGCTTCAGGTGTTCAGTTGCTTCAGGCTTCTCAGTTGTTTTTCAATCAATTACTCTCAAATATTGTTCACATACTTGGAATGGATCATGGCAGATGAGTAACCACTTTGTTTCATTATTATTGGGATAGAATGCAAGGAAAAAATCCGATCTCTTTCTTTTTAAATTTATTAAAAAATATGGATCAATTTTTCTCGTCCCAATCCATGCCTACTATGTTTTGGAAGTCAAAATAGGTTAACATTCAAGTACTCCATTAGGCAAGTTAATGTAAAAAATAGCCCTCTATCTTAAATGGTTTCCTAGTTATTGGTACCTAAACATGAAAAATGGGTATTGACGGAAAACAGCTGGTAAAGTTAAAAGTGTCTTATTCAGAGAATGGGAGGCTAATTTAAAAAAACGAAATTAAGGTACTTGTAGACATCAAAACCCCAACAAACTATATATATTTGGATTCAGAAAAGAATGAAGAATTTTATGGCGCAAAAATCAAAAAATCGATTTTTTCATCATGCAAGAGTAGGCCTACGTGGTGTCCTTGAGGCCATGGCTGTCTCCTTCCCAATCAGGGGCAGATGACCTCGTAGATCCGTCCCTTAAGACAACAATAACTAAATAATTAACTCATTTCCCAATCCTCGCCTGAATTACAAATACACACACACCTTACAGTCATCACAATAACACAGGTTATCAGAAAAATCCACATACACCCAAGTACACGGGGATACATGACCACGATGTCACAGAGCCCCTAATTCAATCAACACAAACATCCTGGAAGTGGTTTTCCATGGTTGGTTGGTTGGTTCCTCAGTTAAGGGGCTGAGTCAACGTGTTCAAAGGAAGGAAGGAAGCTTGTATTTTAACGTGACCGTTAATCTTGAGATCTTGAGCCACGGGACCTCCTTTTTACGTGGAATCCGAACCACAGGACATGGCATTTCACTTCGAAAATCTCACATGCATTGACCGGGAATCGAACCCGGACCGCCTTGGTGAGAGGCATACAGCTAGACCGCTGAGCCACCACGCCCCCTCAACGTGTTCATGTAGCCCCGTGTACTTTGGGTATGGGTAGAATCTGTCTGGTAAATGGTGTTATTTGTGATGGCTGTATTACTGTGTGTTATCTGTAAGGTACGGACTGGGGAGATAAATTTCAAATAGTTTCTGCTTTTGCCACCAAATACTACCGTCAGTGACATCCAGCTGTGAACTTGGATACTAAATGCCACCGCGACCGGCACCTGGCGACGAACGTTGGAATTAATAGAGCGCTATACTCTGATTTACAAAAGACGCTCGCTGAAAGCTGTCAGTTGTTTGGAGGGTGAGGTGAGGAGTGGAGACGAGCGGGGTAACGGTCTCCATAGCAACAGCCATCAATGTTGCAATGTATGCCGACACAGCAGTGAGCACATGGTTTGACTTAGTGTTCTACTGTGTCTCGACTCGTCACGGTCATTAGACCGCCAGGCAGGGGGTTAACACCCCCAGTATTGTGTCTTCTTGTAAGCCTCTTGGAATGTTATGAGTCATGATCTGCCTCAGTGGCAACGCAGCATTTCACCACGTGCTAACTTCGACAGCTGTCAACGATCTTTATTGGTAAATCAGAGTATAGTCAAATCTAACCTAGATATTTAGCTTCACACCATATTATAGTTAGTGGAAGGTTATTTAACACGCCATAAATCTATGACATGGGCCCCCCGGCTTTACTTCCCCTCCGAAGGAAGTCATACTGAGGATTTTTTAAAGCTCTTAACAATTCCAACGACTTCGGCCGGGTTTGAGCCCGTGATCATGGGCATAGAAGCTCAGCATGCTGCCAACTAGGCCACCGAAGGTGCCGTTTTCCATGGTCTAGGCCCCTTATACTCCAGGCAAATGCTAGGTTGCTTCATTATTTACGGCCACGGCAGCCTCCTTCCCAATCATATCCCCAGTTTACAATACACATACCTATACAGTCGTCACAATAACACAGGTTGTAAGACGAATTCCACATACACCCAAGTACACGGGGCTACAAGACCACGGTGTCGTAAACCCTAAAATAGGCAATAACAACAGTTAAATATATTATCATGGTATTCCTGAAGCCTCCGCAACAGCGCCTTTTAATCTAAAACTTGAAAATTTGCAGTGGTCGGCGAGAGGCCGCGTTGGTGTATGTGATTTAACTCACCTGCCCTTACAGCAGAAGCTTCGGGTTCGAATGCTAACTTCGGCACATGTACAAGTCTTATTCAGCAGATACGTATTTAGTTACTCGAGTGACTTATTTATTTTATTTAGCGTATGATGAATATTGACAACCTATAAACTATTTACACATCCAGTGGAAGATAAGCACACAGTAAATACAAATTATCATGTCTATACAGTCAACGCAATTTACGAAGCTTAAAAAAACAGGTATAAAAGACTTCTTCTTCTTAGCGTTATCCCGTAGGAACGGGGTCCGCTTTTCGGATCAATGCACGCCATTTCTTGCGATCTAATGCTTCGCGTGATTTCAAGTTTCTTGATCGTAAATCGGCGTTAATGGTGTCGATCCACCGCAATTTTGGTCTCCCACGCTGTCTCTGGCCGTCGACCGTTAGATGGTAGGCCGAGCCGATGACTGAACTTTGTGGTGCACGGACAACATGCCCATACCAACGGAGTCTCCATTCCTGCATTTTCTCATTGATTGGAGCCATGCCACCTGTATGTCGAATCGTTGTGTTGGGGATATGGTCGAGCAGAGATATGTCTAATGATCTTCGCAGCATCCGCATTTCCATGACATGAAGTGAGTGCTCAGCACTTCTAGGTGCTGGCCATCACTCTGTACCATATAATGCAACTGGTCTCACCATTGTGCGGTATATCTTTGATTTTAAGCGGATAGGCATCTTCTTATCACAAAGAACACCGGTGACATCTCTGAATCGCATCCAAGTCGCATTGATTCGTGCTCGCACATCTTCATTCACAGAGCTGTCGCCATTCAATCATGAGCCTAGGTATCGGAATGTATTTACCTTGGTAAGAGGAGCTCCATTAATACCTATAGTTCCAGGGGATGGAATCGTTTCGAGGTATTAAGTCTTGTGGATGTTCAAACGAAGACCAAATCCTTGCAGACGATCATGCCATGTCTGCACTTGGGTTTCAAGATCCATCCTGGAGTCTGCCGCAATCATCACATCATCAGCGTATAGCAATGTCCATGGGACACACTTCTGCAGGTCTCGCGTTATGGAATTCATGACGATAACAAAGAGCAGGGGAGACAGAGCTGAGCCTTGATGAACCCCAACTGTCACAGGGAAGCTGTCAGTCAGTCCTGCAGGGCATCGCACGTGACTTTTGGTGTTGTTGTACAGCATTTTTTATCCAGTTTATATACATTTCTGGAACTTGATGATCTCGGAGAGCGTACCAAATCATCTGGTGTGGTACTCGATCAAATGCCTTCTCGAGGTCAAGGAAAGCAAGATGTAGTGCCCTCCTCTTCTCTCGGAATTTCTCCATCAGCTGGCGCACAGCAACGATTGCGTCTATCGTGCCACATCCCTTGACAAACCCACACTGATTTGCTGAGAGCTGTACGATGTTCCTCAGCCTATTGTCTAGGATACGTTCGAATATTTTCATAGTGTGGGAGAGAAGTCTAATTGGACGGTAATTGGTACATTCAGCTGGGTCACCCTTACCCTTAAAGATCGGTACTGTGATACTAGTTGACCAATCTGTAGGTATTTGACCACAGAGAATAATTGAATTGAAGAACTCTGTCAGCCAGGTGGTCGCGTTGTCAGTAAGTTCCTCAATTTTCCAGATGTCTGCAGGAAGGTCATCTAGCCCTGGGGCCTTTCCATTTTTCATGCTACGAATGGCAACTTTGACTTCATCTTCAGTGATACAAGGTACTGGTCCAGCTGTAACATTGTTGTCTGGTATTTGTGGGTGAGGGAATTCAGTGTTGAATACTTCACTAAAATACTCTCGCCAACGGTGCAGAATCATCTTGCTATCGTGAAGTCGTCGACCATTCTTATCCTTCACACACATATACTGTTCTATATCCTGACCTGCTCTACACCGTGCTCGGGCTAGTCGGTAGATAATTTTGTCTCCGTCTTTAGTTGTCAGTTGATCTTATAAATGTTTGTAGTGATCTACTTTAGACTCAGAAAATGCTATTTTTGCCTCCTTCTTGGTGGCTTTGTATTTCAGAAGATTCTCCTCAGTCGGTGATGTTCGCAACTGTTTAAAAGCTGCTTTTTTTCATGCACCATTTCCTGTACCTTGTCTGTCCACAACCACGTCTGTTTGTCAATTCTACGTGTGCCGGGCTGTGTTACACCAAGCTCAGATTGAGCTATACTAGTTACGCAGTTGTTGAATGATGCCCAAGTATAATCCGTATTTACAGAATCAACTGGAGGGAACACAATCTTCTCACTGAATGCCACTTTATGGTCTTGTAGCTTCCACCATTTGATTTTGGAATGACCTTTCACATAGGGTTTTCTTATGTAACCTTTCATTCTAAGATCGGTAACTAGCAGTTTATGTTGAGGGGCTAAACATTCAGATGGTATGACCTTAGTGTCTATGACAATTGGGAAATCTCTCCTACGAAGTAGTACATAGTCAATCTGAGTATTGTGCCCTCCGCTAGTGTAGGTGATCAAGTGTGATTTGCGTTTCTTAAAGAAGGTGTTAGTGATAATTAGATCATTTGCTTCGGCAAATTCAAGGATCCTGTTCCCGTCGTCATTTCTGAGATCATAGCCAAAATTTCCATGGCATTCATACCCCTCGCTGGTACTGCCAACATGTCCATTAAGATCTCCACAAAGTAGAAATAGGTCTTCTTCATTGCACGTTGTAACGGCATCTTGAAGTTCGTTCCAGAATGTGTCTTTAGCTGTCTCATCACAGCCTGTCTGTGGGGCATTCGCTGAAAATATATGTATACGGCGAGTAAGGGTGTCGATAACTGCTGACATGAGACGATCGGAGTAGCGATGTACAGCTGATACTTGGTTGCGAAGTTTTTCATTCACCACAATAGCGACTCCCTGGCTATTAGTCGTACCATGATAGATCAACGTATACCCTTCTCCAATATCTCTAGATTTCTGCCCTTTCCCCCGTGTCTCTTGTAGACACGCCAGATCTACGCAACGAGATTTTAGGATTGCTGCCAATTCGCGACTGCGACCTGTCAATGTCCCAATGTTCCAGGAAGCAATACGCAATGGTTTATTTTGGACTCGCTTCTTTAACCAATTTCGTCCTTGAATTGGTAGCCGTTGCTCTCTTCTCACGTTGGCCAGGCGAGACCATCGCGCGTCGCTTGCGGGGGACGCCCTAGCATTTTCCGATAGTTCAACTTGTGCCATTGATCCATGAGTTGCGACGGTGATAAACCGACCGGCCTGTCGCCCGGGCCTGTCATCGGGCATTTTAACGCTACTGCCAGCATATAATTCGGCCGCCCCTAACATGTGGTACAGACGCCGTTTGTAGCCGCCCGCTCCGGATCAGACGCTACAGCTGATATCTGCCCTCAAGTGAGGACGATACCTTGTACTCAATCCCGAGCACTGGGCTGCCCCTTCCGCCATCTACACTGTACCAGAGAATATCCCCTCCACTGTAGCTTCCGTTGAGGTCTTCACCGTAACCCTGGCAAGGGACCCTCACATGGTACTACCAGCCGGGTCAGCTGGCCCAAGGTTTTTCTAAGAGGTGTTACTCCTCTATCACTCCCCCTTTGTCCTGACTTGTGACAGGCAGAGCCTGGCTGCCCAAAATAATGGGTCCAGGTTGGTGGGGTTAGGTATAAAAGACAATATACAGTATTTACATCAATATCTACTGTGCCCATTCAGCAATGAAATATGCAAATCACAGTTTGCCAGCAATGCTCAATCGGGAGTATCGGGGTTCATGGTTTGTTCTCCCTCTCTGTGACTTACACACTTTGGATTAAGCAGAGGATAAACTTCCAAAAAATAAACAAAAATCAAATCCTAATATTAAGACATTTAATTATCCAAAAATATGGCGCTACAAAAGTTAAACAAACAAAAATACTGACACTCCACTTCACACTTGTCCAAAGTTGAACAAGGAATTCATATTAAACAATTACAAAATCACAATGACTGGTTTTCCAAAAACCAACCAACTTCAACTAAGTTTCACTTCCATATGGTGTCAATTCAAATTCTTCAAAATAGCGAGCTCCAAATGGCTCGGTAATGTTTACATACACTGTGATATCAATTTAATACACATCAATTACTATTTACATGAGTATATCTTTTTATCATAATTATCAAAGTATGGCTAATCATCAATTAATTTTGGTCTTTCACAAGGCTCACATGTTACCATCCCTCTCTCACAAGCTAACAACTCACTACCGTGATTGGGAAAAATTTGCGTACTCCCGAGCTACAGAAGACTACTGAACAAGTCAAACTTAAGATTACTCCCGGAATCTAATGTCTTCAATAGAACTCGTGAATCACTGAATCATTTAACAATAAAGTTAAGGATTTATCATTTTTGTCTTAAAAGACCAGTATATTATAAGAAAGGAACGATCTGAACTCTGCAAGCGATAATAATGGATATCAAGGGACCTCGGTTCAAAGACCGGGTCGTTCAAACAATCTTTAAACACTTCTGTATATATTATGACTCAGACAGTCCGTCCTAACCTACCGCACTACCAGAGGGTAAGGGTCTAATCTTAACTACTTGGCGTGATTTATTGCAGGGAGAGAAGAGAGCTCACAGTCTCGCTTTCACAAGGGACTGGCTACATCAGCTTTCCACACAGCTGTTTCAAATGCAATTCTCTGAATGACAAGGCTTCTAATACAAAATCATAAAACAACATATTTAGGTTCTACACACCTATTCTCTTAGCTTCGGTATATAATAATTATGAAGTGTCCTCATTAGCGGGTAAGAAAAATCCATAATACAACCAATATTAAAGGCGCTTCAACACGGACGACTCTGAGTTCGATCCATTCAAATGCCTCGGGAGCAGTATCCCAATTTGGAGGACTTATAACATTAGCGACTTAGGGTAGGCCTCGCCTTTTACCAGCGCTCATAATACAACATAAATAGCACCCTTTTTAACATACAACACACAATGCCTCGTGATCACTATCACAACTTTGAGGGCTTATACAGTTCATTTACCCCCGACTAACTCTCCCTCATAATTACTTTTACCGAGCAGTTCAACGCATTCCTAGCGTGACAAATTACTTCAATGCGCTACTTGGCGCTCATACATTAATTAGCCAAGTTGCCTTCAAAGAACTAAATAAATTCAAAATCAACGTTTGATCTACATCTCAAAATATATTACTCTTCTTCCCTTAACAATACTCATTTTTACCATAAAGAACATGTATTCATAACATGTATTAATTCATCTAAAGGATCTCGGAAGCTACTACTTTCAATATAAAATTCATCACAATATTCATTCATTTACACACATCAAAAAAAGTTTTGCATCACCTCGGTTCCAAGAGTTCCGGAACCGTTAAATACAAAGGGAATAGAGATCAACACAAACAACATTTCAGCTCGTTTTATTGCTCATGAGACCCACACATTGCATGTTGTACCATCATACAGCTAGACTTTCAGCATTTGTGGTCCAGATTGCAGTACACACCACTACCTCTAATACCCAGTAGCACGTCCTCTTGCATTGATGCATGCCTGTATTCGCCGTGGCATACTATCCACAAGTTCATCAAGACACTGTTGGTCCAAATTGTCCCACTCCTCAACGACAATTCGGCGTAAATCTCTCAGAGTGGTTGGTGGGTCAAGACGTCCATAAACAGCCCTTTTCAACATATCCCAGGCATGTTCGATAGGGTTCATGTCTGGCGAACATGCTGGCCACTGTAGTCGAGCGATGTCGTTATCTTGAAGGAACGCATTCACAAGATGTGCACGATGAGGTCGAGAATTGTCGTCCATGAAGACAAATGCCTCTCCAATATTCTGCCGATATGGTTGCACTATGGGTCGGAGGATGTCATTCAGGTATCGTAAAGCCGTTTCGGAGCCTTCCATGACCACCAGTGGCGTACGTCGGCCCCACATAATGCCACCCCCAAAACATCAGGGAACCACCACCTTGCTGCACTCGCTGGACAGTGTGTCTAAGACGTTCAGCCTGACCAGGGTGCCTCCAAACACGTCTCCGACGATTGTCTGGTTGAAGGCATATGCGACACTCATCGGTGAAGAGAACGTGATGCCAATTCCGTGGGGTCCATTCAGCATGTTGTTGGGCCCATCTGTACCGCGCTGCATGGTGTCGGGGTTGCAAAGCTGGACCTCGCCATGGACGTCGGGAGTGAAGTTGCGCATCATGCAGTCTATTGCGCACAGTTTGAGTTGAAACACGACGTCCTGTGGCTGAACGAAACGCATTATTCAACATGGTGGCATTGCTGTCAGGGTTCCTCCGAGCGGCAATCCGTAAGTAGCGGTCATCCACTACAGTAGTAGCCCTTGGGCGGCCTGAGCGAGGCCTGTCATCGACAGTTCCTGTATCTCTGTACCTCCTCCATGTCCGAACAACATCGCTTTGGTTCACTCTGAGACGCCTGGAAACTTCCCTTGTTGAGAGCCCTTCTTGACACAAAGTAACAATGCGGACGCGATCGAACTGCGGTATTGACCTTCTAGGCATGGTAGAACTACAGACAACATGAGCAGCGTACCTTCGTCCTGGTGGAATGACTGGAACTGATCGGCTGTCGTACCCCCTCCGTCTAATAGGCCCTGCTCATGCATGGTTGTTTACATCTTTGAGCAGTTTTAGTGACATCTATGAACAGTCAAAGGGACTGTATCTTGGATACAATATACACAGTCAACGTCTATATGCCGGAGATCTGGGAACCGAGGTGATGCAAAACTTTTTTTGATGTGTGTATATAGTTATTATTATTACGCTTGCTTTCTCATATTTATATCATTTATCCATTACACTGATATTTTACTGAATATATTCCACAAGGGATTCATTTATATTTCACATATTTATTATATTTCTCTCAAATTAATCGTTCAGATTGCGCAATCTTTCTGTCACCTGTTATTAAACTTCCCTACTCTCTCTCTCATGAGGAGAATACGCAAATCTTCCCATACACATAATAATGAAAATAGTTACTCACATGAATGTATGGTCAGCGACCGAATTCTCCAGCGATGGAACATTTTCGCCCACCAACTTTTTCATAAGCCATTTTCATGGTTACATTTACACTCAATGACACTTTTTTAACACCACCTAAAATATATACCCTAATCACTTGGAATATAATGAATACCATTTTGTATTCGTTTTCACTTTACACAATACAATTTCACTGAAATATTACACTCAAAAATTTCACTCTATTTACTTTACATAACAATTTTTTCACTTGGGCGTTAATTATTCGCCTTACAAACGTGATTTCTTTTCCTTTCCCGTTTCCAAGTGTTGCACTATAGCACGTTGGCTTCCTAATGTGACGAGATGATGGAAAGTCTCGATCGAACTAAACCTCACTGGAACGGCTGATCTTCTAATCCTGGGTTTGACTATCGGCATCTATAACTTTACTGCACGATGTCGTATCTGGCTAGACGCTAACTTGTTCGTCTAAATAAAAGTCTGTCCTTGATGTATTACTTTCTCGATCGCTCGAACTGTTTACCGGTGACCTAGTAATTTCCTTGTACTTTCTGTTACTTTAATGTGTAGCTTATTGGAGTACTCCCCAATGTTTACTGTTCATTTGTCCACCCAGACAAAGCCTGGAACCATAATTTCCAATTTTTCATCGTCCTGCGCTCTAGTCCCTAAATTTCCGGAACACTAGGCGTTACTATTTCGTTCTACCCTGATCTGGTTCCTTAACGTAGATAGAACTGTCTATTTCACTTTCCTTGGGTACTTCGAAACCTTATGATGCGTCGGTTCTTTAACTGAACTATTATATTCGAGTACCTCCTGCCTGTTATTTCTCAAGTCCACAGCCCAAACGTTGACTATACTTGTGAATTTTATAAAGTCTGAAGCTTGCCGATATTATTCCTATACTAGGATTCTGATGTGTCTCCACACGGTGATACTAATGACGATACTGCATGGCCACTCCCATACGGGGTGCTCGTTGGTGATACAGCGTAACACGACGTCTCAAGGTCTGGTAAAGACTGCATGTATATTGAAACAGTACCATGCGCTCCCGCGCCCTTGGTAAACTGAATGATACTTGATACAGCCGGACGCCCCCTCTCGGGCTCTCGGAATAACTGCATGCTCCTCCTGGCACCTCCAGGGTTTATATCGTAATCGGTGGCAAAAAGATAAAATCCGCGTCTTCTCCAGCACTAACTTCTGAAGTAATTGTCGTATAATTTTGAGAATTATATCTCTGGAAAGCTCTTGTTTTAAACGTAAACTTGTTTCTTTGATCTTGAAAATCGATCACACAATTCCAAGATATTAAATAATTTGTCTCCTCCGATATGTGGGCGTTGAGGTTTATTTTTCCATCCCTACCAACTCTGGTCTCGGGGAATTACTAACGACGTCATGCTACGTCTGCAGTTCTTTGCTGTGCAAATATTATAAACTTTATCCCCACACAAATATCTCTATTCCAAAATGATCAACACTGATGTGTTTCTTTCATTAATTAAATGCTTGCAACTGGCTTAATTCTAATTATTTCTCTTCTTGCACCATTGCGAGGTTGTCGTTTTCTAGCTGAGTAAGGTCTATTTCCGAAACCTCTTCTCTCTTACTCGTCGTGGAAAGTTTTTCTCGTTCTATTTATAATCATGAGCCAGCTCCTCTCGATGCGTCAAGCATGATCTCACGTCCGCATGACTCGCGGTCACCCATTCTTGCGCCACATTATAACAGCCCACTTCTTAAAATCTTTCTAAGTCATTCTAAAGACTGTATTATTTCCTCTCTTGTTTTGCAAATAAAATATGGATTCGACGCTTGAACCAATTGCAGATGGGTTCAATTCTCCCCAACTTAGATAAATTAATTTTCGAAATTTTGAGGAAATTTATTTAAATATTTTTCATAAAAAATCTTATTTTTTCTGTGTCGAAGCCATCATAACACTTCGCAGTACCTTCTGATCTTCCTTTACAAGCACTTCCTTTCTCTGGCTTGTTATTGTCTCAACAGGGTTTCCCTTCATTCATTCCATTTAAGCGGACGTCCACACTTAAGGTCATAAATTACTTGTCTCGTTCGGGTATTTCTCTGTCTCCTCACAGTCTGGCGTGCACTCCCAAACTTGTGTCAGACGGTTTCCTTTTCCTTTTCTTATTTCATGGGACTGGCGTTCTGCCTGTCTGTCTCTCTTCTCTGGTTATTCACTGGCAACCTATATATTTACAAACTGTTTAGACTCAACGGGTGCGGTCTGGCCCTACCCCGTTATTCCTTCCTTATTTCTATTTTCTGGACTCCAAGTCTACAGAATTTCATTTTTCCTTACGGGTGAGGTCTATTCCTACCCCTCTTCTCTGTTTTCTTCCTTTTTCCTTTATCTCGTATCGAGATGGCATTTCTCCAAAATTTCTTTTTTTTTCTTTACTGGGTGCATCTAGGCTTAGCCCGTTAGAATTCCTGTTCTGGGGTAACCTTTTTCTACCCTTTGTGCCTCCACCTTACATCTCCCACTGTTACTATTCCTCCTTGCTCTTCTTCTTCATTATTCTCTTCCTCTTCTAAGTCTTCCTCGTTATTTTCATCGACCATGTTTCCAATTTCCATAACTTCTTCTCCTCCTGCCCTCAAATCTTCTATCATTTCGTATTCCCATTTTATAAGTAGCTCTTGAGCTCGTATATTCACGTCCCCTCCTTGTTCGTGAATGCCTTCAACTGTCTCTACGACTTTAGTTTCTATCAACTGTCGAACTGTTATGGGTAAATGTCTTAATATATTTAGTCAATACAATAAAACATTTTCATTCCCCATACACCGTTCAATGGCTTTCTGGTAATAAATAATGGTGTTCGTTAATTCCATACTTTCGTATCCCACCATCTCTTGTTCTTCATCTTCTTCTTCTACGCTTTAATTGCCTTCTATTTCCATATACTCTCTTTCTTCTTCTTCACCTTCAAATTTTTCTTCTTCACTTTGGTCTTCCATTACCATTTCCTTCCAAAGTTTTACCAATGCTGTGCATACGTCTCCTACCAGACCTTCTCGTCTTCTCATTTCATTGACAACCCTGCCAATTCTTGTTCTTTCCAGATGCTGAACAGATATTGGTAAATTATATAACTGTTTTAAACAATGCATCGTTCTTTCTTCATCTCCTTCACATCTTTCTATGGCTCTTATGTAATGCTCTATTTTCTTTATGATCTTAGCATCCTTCTGGCTCTCTTCGTCCCTTACTCCTTCTTCCTCGTCTCTTATTTCCTCGTGTTCAATATTCTCTCGTCTTCTTATTCCTATACGATAAGTTTTATTTCTTCTTTTCCACACCCTATATCTCTCTTGTTTTATGAAACAAATCCTTGTTCCTTTCATCCTTGTCCATAAACGTGCTCTCCTTCTATTTCCCTTTTTCCATTTTTTCTTTTTAAGCTTCCAGCTGTAAAACGCTTGTGAATTATCTTTCTCCAGGGGAATTTGCATTATTTCTAGTCCTTTCCTAATTTCAATAGGGTTTTTCTCATCCTGTAAACCTACTACAATTAGTGGCTTTTCTCCTCTTTCATCATTTCTTTCAAAGACATTTCCTCTCTTGTCTTCATTATTTCCAATGGTCTCATCCTTTTCTATGAGGTTTTCTTTACTCAGATTTGAGTCCATTTCAATGTTTCTTTGTTCGGCCTTTTTCGTTGGCATTCCTGATATTTCATCATGAGTTCCAGAATTTGTGCCTTCAATTGTTCTTCTTCTAATTCCATTTTGTCTTCCTCCGACTTATGACTTTCTTCTGGAAATTCGCTTTCCTTTTCAATTTCTATTGGATCCTGAATTTCTACTTCCATTCGTGCCTCGACGACACTCTCTATTTGGGTTTCATTTGTCCTATCCTTTTCCCTAGGAACTATTATTTTAGTCTCCCCAACTTCCACTTCTTCTATTATCCCCACTTGATCTGGGCTGTTCTCTTTTTCTTCATGCTCAGTTTTGGCATAAGAATGGTCTTTTTAGCCTACTTTCGATTTTTGCAAAAAATGAAAGTAGACTTATGAGATCAACACAGGGCGAAAAAAAGTGTGTCTGTCTGTGTGTGTGTATGTGTGTGAGTCTGTGTGTGTGTGTGTCTGTGTGTGTGTGTGTGTGTGAGTGTGTGTACTCTGAATGTCTGTCCCCCCCTATCAATTCGAACACGGTGAATGCGAATTGAACGAAATTTGGTACAAAGGTAGCACTAGCAAAGGACACCTCAGTGTCATATTATATATCGCCGCCATCTTGACGGAAACGTAATGGCGGCCACACAAATGTTCAAAGGTTAAATCAAATTACGACTAACCTAATCATCCGATCTCTACCAAATTTTGCAACAACATACCTTTATGGGGGGAGCATCCTTTGACCAAACCAATAGGCCATAAGCGTAATAGTTTGCGGATGGCGGCCATCTTTGTGTGAAAATCGATTCCCCCTATTAATTCGAACACGGTGCAACCGAATGGAACGAAATTTGGTACAGAGGTAGTACTAACAAAAGGCACCTCAGTGTCATGTTTTATATCGCCGCCATCTTGACGGAAACGTAATGGCGGCCACACAAATGTTCAAAGCTTAAATCAAATTACGACTAACCTAATCATCCGATCTCTACCAAATTTTGCAACAACATACCTTTATAGGGGAAGCATCCTTTGACCAAACTAATAGGTCATCAGCGTAATAGTTTGCGGATGGCGGCCATCTTTGTGTGAAAATCGATTCCCCCTATTAATTCGAACACGGTGCAACCGAATGGAACGAAATTTGGTACAGAGGTAGTACTAACAAAAGGCACCTCAGTGTCATGTTTTATATCGCCGCCATCTTGACGGAAACGTAATGGCGGCCACATAAATGTTCAAAGCTTAAATCAAATTACGATTAACCTAATCATCCGATCTCTACCAAATTTTGCAACAACATACCTTTATAGAGGAAGCATCCTTTGACCAAATGACTAGGTCATTAGCCTAATAGTTTGCGGATGGCGGCCATCTTTGTGTGAAAATCAATTCCCCCTATTAATTCAAACACGGTGAAACCGAATGGAACGAAATTTGGTACAGAGGTAGCACTAGCAAAGGGCATCTCAGTGTCATGTTTCATATCACCGCCATATTGACAGAAACGTAATGGCGGCCACACAAATGTTCAAAGCTTAAGTTAAATTACGACTAACATAACCATCCGATCTCTACCAAACTTTGCAACAACATTCCTTTATGGAGGGAGCATGCTCTGACCAATCTAATAGGTTATTAGCCTCATAGTTTGCGGCTGGCGGCCATCTTTATATCAAAATTGATTCCCCCTATTAATTCGAACACGGTGGAACCGAATGGAACGAGATTTGGTACAGAGGTAGCACTAGCAAAGGGCACCTCAGTGTCATGTTTTATATCGCCGCCATCTTGACTGAAACGTAATGGCGGCCACACGAATGTTCAAAGCTTAAATCAAATTACGATTAACCTAATCATCCGATCTCTACCAAATTTTGCAACTACATACCTTTCTGGAGGGAGCATCCTTTGACCAATCTAATAGGTCATTCACCTAATAGTTTGCGGATGGCGGCCATCTTTGTGTCAAAATCGATTCCCCCTATTAATTCAAACACGGTGAAACAGAATTTAACGAAATTTGGTACAGAGATAGCACTAGCAAAGGGCATCTCAGTGTCATGATTTATATCGCCGCCATATTGACAGAAACGTAATGGCGGCCACACAAATGTTTAAAGCTTAAATCAAATTACGACTAACATAACCATCCGATCTCTACCAAACTTTGCAACAATATACCTTTATGGAGGGAGCATCCTTTGACCAATCTAATAGGCCATTAGCCTAATAGTTTGTGGATGGCGGCCATCTTTATGTCAAAATTGATTCCCCCTATTAATTCGAACACGGTGGAACCGAATGAACGAAATTTGGTACAGAGGTAGCACTAGCAAAGGGCACCTCAGTGTCATGTTTTATATCGCCGCCATCTTGACGGAAACGTAATGGCGGCCACACAAATGTTCAAAGCTTAAATCAAATTACGATTAGCCTAATCATCCGATCTCTAGCAAATTTAGCAACAACATACCTTTATGGAGGGAGCATCCTTTGACCAAACTAATAGGTCATCAGCCTGATATTTTGCGGATGGCGGCCATCTTTGTGTGAAAATCGATTCCCCTTATCAATTCGAACACGGTGAAACCGAATGGAACGACATTTGGTACAGAGGTAGCACTAGCAAAGGGCACCTCATATTCATGTTTAATATCCCTATAGCACGTTGTATTTCAACAAGCTACTACAACCAACATTCGATCATACTCCTTGAAAAGGACAAAGAGTTATAACAATACCCATGCATTTAGGAGAAAGTAGGCTATATGTTCTTTACTGAACATCTTGTTTAATTTGCAACTCGTTTTCATTTCGGCATTCTTTCTGACATGGAATTATCGTTTCCCCTTGAATCTCCGTTATTTTCTCTTGAGGTAGCTCAATAGTTTTCTCCGTTTCCATAGGAGTCACACCCATTTCTACTTCTTGTTCTTCTTTGGATTGTTTAAGGCAATTTTCGGGCTCTTCCGGCACCGTTATGTCCTTTTCTTCTACAGCTCCAGTTTTTCTTTCAGCTTGGATAACTGCTTCTTTTGATTCGAGGTCCTGCGCTAATATATATTCATCATATATTTTCTGGGCGGCCTCTAATGTTTCTTTATATTCCTGAATTTTAACCTTCCTCACTTCGGCTAACTCCTGAATACTTATTATTCCCTTGTTGTCATACATGCTCATTATGAACTGATGCATCTTATTCTTTTCTTCTCCTATACAAGCCCTTTGTTCCTTCGGATATTTCCTCCTTTCATCATCAAACAACTGATCTTCCGTAAAACTATAGACCATTTATTATTCACTTCCGACCATTGTTCCCTTAGTTCACTAATTTCCTCAGTGAATGTCTCTATCTGTTCCCACGAAGCTAATTCTATTTTTCCTTCTTTAACCATGCGTCTCACAAATTTCTTTTTCGTTTCTCTTAATGACTTTTTAACCTTAGGGATTTCAGTATACAATTCTTCTAATTCTTGTTTGGGCATCGTAGACCAATTTTTACTTGCCCTATCACGAAGTTCGGATGTCTTATTATTTTCCTTAAAAATGTCCCTTATTTGTTCTTCAATTCCCTGGGTCTTGTTTAGATCTTCATACCACATTTTCCAAAGTTCATCACTCATCTTAGAATGCTCTTTTCGCATTTCTCTAATTATACCCAAGAATTCTTTTATTTCGTCCCAGATCGCTATTTCTACTTTTTCCTGATCCTGAATGCTAAGACTATCATTCTTTTCCCCTTCGCTTTTTGATCCTACTTGGACTTGCCTTAGTAAATGAGACTTTGAATCATCCTTATTATTCTCATTATTGCTTTTACTATCCACGCATTCTCTTGGAACTGGTTTACATATTTCCTTCTTTACTTGGAGCTCTATAGGCTCAAACTTTACCCTGTTTTCTAAAGACATGTTACCTTCTCTTCGTGCAACTATGCTTCTAGATGCACGCATGCTTCCTAAGGAAATCTCTACATTTTCCTTGGTTGGGTACCCATTTTCATTTTGTTGGAGGTTCATTTTAATGTCTATAGATTCATATCTATCTTTACTATCTACCTCCACGGCCTTCAAGAACCTCTTCCTTTCCTCACTCAATGACATCTTACTATCTTAGAAAATTCAGTGGGCTACTCTGGCCCATCGTCGGTCCATGCGTGAGAGATGGTATCCTGAACTTTTGTGTCCCAATTTCCAAAATTTAACCTCAGTACGGGTGTTTACTAAAACGTACCCGTTTGGTATACTCATTCTAATATCAGCACCTTTTTGGAAGTGATTTAAAACTCAAAAATTTTGAAAAACCATATTTTTCAAAAAATGAAATTTTTGTTTCTTCAAGAAAAACTCGGGTTTTCCCTAGGAAAACTCATACCTACGTACTGGGCGCCATAATATTGATGTATTATGGGGTGTTTATTATTATACAGGCCCCACGTTAGAAATTAAACAAATAAAAATACTGACACTCCACTTCACACTTGTCCAAAGTTGAACAAGGAATTCATATTAAACAATTACAAAATCACAATGACTGGTTTTCCAAAAACCAACAAACTTCAACTAAGTTTCACTTCCATATGGTGTCAATTCAAATTCTTTAAAATAGCGAGCTCCAAATGGCTCGGTAATGTTTACATACACTGTGTTATCAATTTAATACACATCAATTACTATTTACATGAGTATATCTTTTTATCATAATTATCAAAGTATGGCTAATCATCAATTAATTTTGGGCTTTCACAAGGCTCACATGTTACCATCCCTCTCTCTCAAGCTAAAAACTCACTACCGTGATTGGGAAAAATTTGCGTACTTCCGAGCTACAGAAGACTACTGAACAAGTCAAACTTAAGATTACCCCCGGAATATAATGTCTTCAATAAAACTCGTGAATCACTGAATCATTTAACAATAAAGTTAAGGATTTATCATTTTTGTCTTAAAAGACTAGTATATTATAAGAAAGGAACGATCTGAACTCTGCAAGCGATTATAATGGATATCAAGGGACCTCGGTTCAAAGACCGGGTCGTTCAAACAATCTTTAAACACTTCTGTATATATTATGACTCAGACAGTCCGTCCTAACCTACCGCACTACCAGAGGGTAAGGGTCTAATCTTAACTACTTGGCGTGATTTATTGCAGGGAGAGAAGAGAGCTCACAGTCTCGCTTTCACAAGGGACTGGCTACATCAGCTTTCCACACAGCTGTTTCAAATGCAATTCTCTGAATGACAAGGCTTCTAATACAAAATCATAAAACAACATATTTAGGTTCTACAGACCTATTCTCTTAGCTTCGGTATATAATAATTATGAAGTGTCCTCATTAGCGGGTAAGAACAATCCATAATACAACCAATATTAAAGGGGCTTCAACACGGACGATTCTGAGATCGATCCTTTCAAATGCCTCGGGAGCAGTATCCCAATTTGGAGGACTTATAACATTAGCGACTTAGGGTAGACCTCGCCTTTTACCAGCGCGCATAATACAACCTAAATAGCGCCCTTTTTAACATACAACACACAATGCCTCGTGATCACTATCACAACTTTGAAGGCTTATACAGTTCATTTACCCCGACTAACTGTCCCTCATAATTACTTTTACCGAGCAGTTCAACGCATTCCTAGCGTGACAAATTACTTCAATGCGCCCTATGGCGCTCATACATTAATTAGCCAAGTTGCCTTCAAAGAACTTAATAAATTCAAAATCAACGTTTGATCTACATCTCAAAATATATTTCTCTTCTTCCCTTAACAATAATAATTTTTACCACAAAGAACATGTATTCATAACATGTATTAATTCATCTAAAGGATCTCGGAAGCTACTACTTTCAATATAAAATTCATCACAATATTCATTCATTTATATAGTTATTATTATTATTATTATTGCGCTTGCTTTCTCATATTTATATCATTTATCCATTACACTGATATTTTACTGAATATATTCCACTAGGGATTCATTTATATTTCACATATTTATTATATTTCTCTCAAATTAATCGTTCAGATCGCGCAATCTTTCTGTCACCTGTTATTAAACTTCCCTACTCTCTCTCTCTCTCATGAGGAGTATACGCAAATCTTCCCAAACACATAATAATGAAAATAGTTACTCACATGACTGTACGGTCAGCGACCAAATTATCCAGCGATGGAACATTTTCGCCCACCAACATTTTCTTAAGCCATTTTCATGGTTACATTTACACTCAATGACACTTCTTAACACCACCTAAAATATATACCCTAATCAATTGGAATATAATGAATACCATTTTGTATTCGTTTTCACTTTACACAATACAATTTCACTAAAATATTACACTAAAAAAATTCACTCTATTTACTTTACATAACAATCTTTTCACTTGGGCGTTAATTATTCGCCTTACAAACGTGATTTCTTTTCCTTTCCCGTTTCCAAGTGTTGCACTATAGCACGTCGACTTCCTAATATGACTAGATGATGGAAAGTCTCGATCGAACTAAACCTCACTGGAACGGCTGATCTTCTAATCCTGGGTTTGACTATTGGCTTCTATAACTTTACTGCACGATGTCGTATGTTGCTAGACGCTAACTTGTTCGTCTAAATAAAAGTCTGTCTTTGATGTATTACTTTCTCGATCGCTCGAACTGTTTACCGGTGACCTAGTAATTTCCTTGTACTTTCTGTTACTTTAATTTGTAGCTTATTGGAGTACTCCCCAATGTTTACTGTTCATTTGTCCACCCAGACAAAGCCTGGAACTATAATTTCCAATTTTTCATCGTCCTGCGCTCTAGTCCCTAAATTTCCGGAACATTAGGCGTTACTATTTCGTTCTACCCTGATCTGGTTCCTTAACGTAGATAGAACTGTCTATTTCACTTTCCTTGGGTACTTCGAAACCTTATGATGCGTCGGTTCTTTAACTGAACTATTATATTCGAGTACCTCCTGCCTGTTATTTCTCAAGTCCACAGCCCAAACGTTGACTATACTTGTGAACTTTATAAAGTCTGAAGCTTGCGCATATTATTCCTATACTAGGATTCTGATGTGTCTCCACACGGCGATACTTATGACGATACTGCACGGCCACTCCCATACGGGGTGCTCGTTGGTGATACAGCGTAACACGACCTCTCAAGGTCTGGTAAAGACTGCATGTACGTTGAAACAGTACCATGCGCTCCCCCGCCCTTGGCAAACTGAATGATACTTGATACAGCTGGACGCCCCCTCTCGGGCTCTCAGAATAACTGCATACTCCTCCTGGCACCTCCAGGTTTTATATCGTAATCGGCGGCAAAAAGATAAAATCCGCGTCTTCTCCAGCACTAACTTCTGAAGTAATTGACGAATAATTTTGATAGATATATCTCTGGAAAGCTCTTGTTTTAAACGTAAACTAGTTTCTTTGATCTTGAAAATCGATCACACAATTCCAAGATATTAAATAATTTGTCTCCTCCGATATGTGGGCGTTGAGGTTTATTTTTCCATCCCTACCAACTCTGGTCTCGGGGAATTACTAACGACGTCATGCTACGTCTGCAGTTCTTTGCTGTGCAAATATTATAAACTTTTTCCCCACACAAAAATCTCTATTCCAAAATGATCAACAATGATGTGTTTCTTTCATTAATTAAATGCTTGCAACTGGCTTAATTCTAATTATATCTCTTCTTGCACCATTGTGAGGTTGTCATTTTCTAGCTGAGTAAGGTCTATTTCCGAAACCTCTTCTCTCTTACTCGTCGTGGAAAGTTTTTCTCGTTCTATTTATAATCATGAGCCAGCACCTATCGATGCGTCAAGCATGATCTCACGTCCGCATGACTCGTGGTCACCCATTCTTGCGCCACATTATAACAGCCCACTTCTTAAAATCTTTCTAAGTCAAGCGATTTAGTCTACTCCAGGTGAAGCCTGCCAGTTTTGTAGATGGATTATTAATGTTGACTATTGCACGAGGCGGGGATAAAGACCACTCTGTTGACCACATTGAAGTGGAGGTGAAGAACCTGGATGTTAACTTCACAGCCGTCTTCCAAGCAGGCCGACGAGACTGATGGCGTGTGCATTTCTGTCTGATATCCTCATGAACAGGTAGATGTTCATTCTTCAACATTCTTGTCCACAGCTGAAAAAGGGCCCTCTGTCTCCTGATATGTGGAGGTACTATATTTCTGAGTACCTGTAACCATTTGATCGGCGTAGCACGAATTGTACCAGTTATGATCCGCATGGTTTGGCGAAGTTGTGAATCTGCTAGCTGTGTGTGAGCACTATTAAGTCAGATACCAGAGCAGTATTCTGCTGCAGAATAGACCAAGGCCAAAGATGTCCATAAAGTGTTTCCATCCGCTCCCCAAGAAGTTCCGGCCAGTCATTGGAGAATGTTATTACGACTTTTTAGTTTGTTGGCGGTTTTCTGCAGATGATGTTTTTACGTAAGAGACCTATCCAATGTTACTCTTAAATAACTGGAATTGGCACAATATTGTAGTTCATGACCCTTGAGGGATCGCATTGGATGGTAGATCGCTTCTGTGTTGTTTAGATGAAATGTAGATGTCACTGTTTTATGTGGGTTAGGATGTAGATACCATCTTTGAAAATAGTCATCCAACAGTTCTAGGTCTTGATTAAGAACTGTTTCAGCTTCTGCGAAGCTGGGTCGCTGAATTGTAAGGCAAATATCGTTCTCATATATGAACTTTCGGGACACTGTTTCAGGCAGGTCGTGGATATATACGTCGAAAAGAGCAGGAGGTAGAACCGACCCTTGTGGCGGACCATTATTGAATTTGTGGAATTTGCTTCTGATGTGTTCTGAGTGAACTTGAAATAGTCGGTTGTTTAACATTCTGTCAATTAGTGTTGTAATTTTTATGCAAGGACCAGCTTTAATCAGTTTAAGCAAAAGACCTTCCCTCCAAACTGTGTCAAATGCAGCTGTAAGATCTAAGAAGACAGATAAGTTTTCCAATTTCTTCTCAAAACCAACCTCTATATACGTGGACAAGGACAGTACTTGGTCACTGCAGTCACGGCCTGCTCTACTGGAAGGAATGCTTCGATGGCCGGTGCTATTCGTTTCAGTACCAGTCTTTCTAATAACTTGTAGGTGACGCAGAGTAGAGCAATAGGTCGATAGCTTTGTGGGAGAGTTGGATCCTTTCCAGGTTTCAGAAGAGCAATAATTCTTGACTTCTTGAAGATTGGGGAGAGTCTTCCTGATTGAAGTATGGAGCTGAAGAATGCAACGAACCATCTTTTTGTAGCTGGACCTCAGCTTTTTAGGAGTTCTGGATAGATTCTATCTAGTCCTGCAGCTTTGCAATTTCGGAGTGAATTTAATCCCTCGTCGATCTCTTGTGATGTAAAAGGTTGTGAATAGGTGGCGTGCGGGTGGGTTTCTCGTTTTGCCTGTTTAAGCTCACTTTTAACCCCTTTCGTGGTCAGTTTATTCCTTGTTGTTTTTTAGATAGAAACGAGGTGATTTGCTATTGCTTCTACCTTGATTGGAGAATGTTGCTATTGGGGTATGGATGTGGAATCTAATTTCCGAATAACTGGCCATGCTTTTCTGCTAGAATGGGTGAAATTCATGTCTTGTACAGTTTATACCCACATATCTTTTCTAGCAAGATCAAGTGGCTGTAGCAAATCTGTTTCTTTCTCGTGTCTCCTATTTCCCTCGAATTCCTTACTCAGTCTACTGGACTCATCGCTGCAACCCGGTATATAATCTTTACGAAACCCTCTAGGAATAAATGATTTTGCTGCTGTTTTTATTAAGCCCACCAACCTTATGTAGTTCTCTCGGATAGGTTTAATCCATCTGATGTTGGCATCAGTAGACTTGCATAAGCATCCTAGTTTGCTTTCTGAAAGTTCCAGCGAGGTTTGGTGTGTATTGTATAACTGGGATCTGAATTCCTATTTGGTAAATTATGGGTCTATGCTGGCTGTGAGGGAAGTTATTGAGCACTTGTCTCCTAACACGGCAAGATGGTGACATAAAACTGTGCGAGAAAAAATAAAGGTCTGGAGTGTAGTAGCATTTCCAACGGCCAGAGTGAAACGTTCCTATGTATTTAGGGTCATATATTAGTGCAAGGTTGTTTGCTTCAGCCCATTCAGTGACCTTAGTTCCATTGTCATCGTCTTGTGTATAGCCCCAAGGTGTGTGGTGGCTGTTGAAATCCCCAAGGTTGATGTTATTTTGAGAGAGTTATGGGAATGGGATCAGGCCATGTTTCAGTAGGTGGCTTGTAAATATTCGTTACCACGATGTCTTCTATTTGTACTGAGGAGGAGACATAATTTGGATGATCGCTTTCTCGGTAATGGACTGTAGTTGCGAATGTTATTTCTAATGTAAGTAGAAATTCCATGATCGTGAGCTGCTATCATTTTAAATCCTGGTATCTTTCCCCTTGGCAATAACTGTCCAATGTTCTCTGAATGAGTTTCCTGTAGTACGACAATGTCAACTGAGTGCTTCTGTAAAATGCTTGATAAATACTCACTCTTGGCTCTACAAATGCTTTCGATGTTAAACTGGCAGATGTTGATCTGAGGGCCTATCTTCCGTGTATGAAACTCATAGTCTTTAGAAGGACTGTTAGACGATTATAGGTTATTATGACCGAGAGGTCGACTATGACAGTTCAGTCAAATCTTAATTGTTGTTGCTCGCTTAGCACCACCCGGAGGACAAATGCAGGGTGATGATGATGATCATCATCATCGTGTGGCCTCCGGAGAGGCCGAGTGCAGGTCTTCCTAGTTGACGCCCATGGGCGACCTGTGCGTCGTAATGAGGATGAATTGATGATGGAGACGTCACATACACCCAGTCCCCGAGCCACGGGAATTAACCCCAGGAGATTAAAATCCCTGATGGCTCGCCGGGAATCAAACCCGGGGCACTTTGGGCCAAAGCCTAGCGCACTAACCATTTAGCCACGGAGCCGGACAAAAGTGCAGGGTAATAGTAGGTAATGGCTGCGGACGTGAGCAACAATGGTCCTCCCTCGAGTGACTGATAATGTGTGCCATTGTAATGGCTGTGCTGATGTAAGTATTTGTTACAGAAAACCGACCCAGCTCAGGTAACCCTCGGAATACCCAATTCTGAAAGTTTCCACACACAAATCCTTATGGGAAAAGGTGTAAGTCCATGGGGGAGAAAACATTACCAACTAGGGCAAGAAAAGATGCCAGCAGTTGGTCAATTAAATTATGTTGCATAAAAATTGGGGCTGAATTAAATTCTTTATTTGATTGTAATAATTTAAGCCTCCGTGGCTTAGGCGGCAGCACGCCGGCCTCTCACCGCTGGGTCCATAGTTCAAATCCCGGTCACTCCATGTGAGATCTGTGCTGGACAAAACGGAGGCAGACAGGTTTTTCTCCGGGTACTCCGGTTTTGCCTGTCAAAATTTCATTCCACCAACACTCTCCACTATCATTTCAATTCATCTGTCATTCATTTAATCATTGCCCCAGAGGAGTGCGTCAGGCCTCGGCAGCCGGCACAGTTCATATCCTCGCCGCTAGATGGGGGCTTCATTCATTCCATTCCTGACCCGGTCGGAGACTGGAAGCAGGCTGTGGATTTTCATCTGATTGTAATAATTTGCACACCTCTGTACACTACGTGTATGAAGACTTGGACCAGCTATGGTGTGTCTGCTCACCGAGTTTTCATATCTTCTTCGACCAATCGCACTACTTAAACAACTCCCCCATAAGGCTGCCTACAGCAGTGGCCTAACTAGGAATTTCTTCTCGAAGATGAGCTGAGTCAAAATTACAATTGGGGGAGGGGGTGAGAGCTCGGGCATTATGGGACTTAATCAATGCAAGCCAATATACGATACCTAACTTTTAAGGCCTCCTAACTACACCTCTGTCTGAAAAGTTCGGTGAATGGGTCTATATTACAAATGGATTGTTGGCTTAACTGAAACAGCAGTTACTGTCCTTCGAAGTAATCCCCGTCGGTAGTTATGCACATCTTAGAACGGCTGTACAAGTCCTTGAAACACCTGGCATTGTCTTCTTCAAGGATAGCTTTCAGTTGGGTCGTCACATTACGTTGTATGTCCGAAATGTCCGAAAACCTCTGGCCCTTCAGGGCTTTTCGTGACCCTGGACCCCGTCAATCCATACTTTGACTGCTTGCCTTCGAGGTCGTAACTCAGGCACCAGATCTCGTCACCCGTGACGATGGTTTTCAGGACCATTCCATTCCACGGAACATTCCCCCTTCTCACTGCCACCCGTCGAACAGGTCTGCATGATAGGTTGCATCAATTCACCCTTCTCACTGCCACCCGTCTATCAGGTGTGCAAGGAAGGTTGCATAAATTCTTGCTTCTCACTCGCTTTCAATTCAGAGTTTTGAAGACCCAAACTGAAGGCTATCCCTAAATAAGACTATTCCAGGAGATTCCAGGACTTGTTCAGTCGTTCTCAGAACTGTAGCTATCCACGGGGATTACTTCGGAGGACAGTAACGGCTGTTTCAGGTAAGCCAACAATCCATTCGTAATATAGCCCTTTCACCGAACTTTTCAGACAGAGGTTGTACATTATTTTAGTATTTAATTTCATTAGTCGATATTTGATGTTTTTCTGTCGGTCAAAGCGATTGGACCCAATTGTGACGGGTTATTCCCCAATCCTGAAAAAAAAAAATACCTGAGATTAATACAGATGAGAGCAGACAGTGACGAAGTTAACTGCTCTCAACCGGACCGCGTACGACTAACCAGATAAGCTCAATACAATCTGAACTGATCATTTAACAACAATCACATATTCACACTAAACAAGCAAATTTCGAGTTCAATCACCACTTCCAGTATCTTAACAAAACATCACATATAACTAATAACTAGGGCCCGGATATTGATGACATGTCATCTTTTTACTGAGCTGTCTAAAACAATGCTGAAGTACATAGAAACTCCGAACAGGCCATCCCGTCTTCAAATATGTCATATTTATTTTGCATCTTTTTGCATTTTTTTTTCTATTTTTCCATTTTAAGAGCATTTCTTTAAATTTTGGTAGATTTTTTGGTCAAATTTTAGAGAAATCGGCCTTTTGTGGTCATTTTCTTTTCCAATTTTGTAATTTCACAGCTTTATATGAGAGATTTGCGTCTCTCAGAGTTAAGAAGAAGCTAGTAGCTGATACAAGATAATTGAAAATATTGAAATAAAACATTTCAATATTGCTATTAGTAGAAAAATATGTGTCTTGGACGCAAAAGAACGGTGCCGTTTTCGTCGCAAACCAGTTATTAGCGGAATGGAATGTTATCTGCTCTGTTGACCAAGGTCAGCTGTGGCGGGGTAGAAAGGGGAAGGGGTGTATATTCTTGTCTAAATTCTGCATAGTTCACGGCGAGAGATATCGTTCATTGCCGATTTCTCCATTTTATAGTGCATTTTTCGAATTTTTGAAAGATTGGTGAGTTTATTTTTATAAGATCATTCTCTCCATTCTTCGATTTTTTTAGGTCATTTATTACAGTCAATTTTTCAAAATTCTAAGTGCATTTTTTAATCTTTTTACGGCATCAACATCCGAACCCTACTAATAACTCTCTACAATGAACCTTTAGAAGTAGTCCCAAAATTTAAATACCTCGGAGTTACTTTACAATCAACATTATCATCCTTCAACTTCCATGTTGCCATCTCATATAATTTCTCTTTCACGACTACGTAATAACCAATCACAATTGGGTACAATCGTGTTGACCGACTGAAAGACAACAAATTTCGATCACTAAGGAAACAGTGAAAATTGCTTCAAACACCATTCTGTAATTTCATTAGCTTTTGAAACGTTGTATTTGCACTTATTAGCCTACTTTCGATTTTTGCAAAAAATGAAAGTAGACTTATGAGATCAACACAGGGCGAAAAAAGTGTGTCTGTCTGTGTGTGTGTATGTGTGTGTGTGAGTATGTGTGTGTGTGTGTCTGTGTGTGTGTGTGTGTGTGTGAGTGTGTGTACTCTGAATGTCTGTCCCCCCCTATCAATTCCAACACGGTGAATGCGAATTGAACGAAATTTGGTACAAAGGTAGCACTAGCAAAGGACACCTCAGTGTCATGTTTTATATCGCCGCCATCTTGACGGGAACGTAATGGCGGCCTCACAAATGTTCAAAGCTTAAATCAAATTACGACTAACCTAATCATCCGATCTCTACCAAATTTTGCAACAACATACCTATATGGGGGCAGCATTCTTTGACCAAACTAATAGGTCATCAGCCTAATAGTTTGCGGATGGCGGCCATCTTTGTGTCAGAATCGATTACCCCTATTAATTCGAACACGGTTAAACCGACTTGAACAAAGTTTGGTACAGAGATAGCACTAGCAAAGGACACCTCAGTGTCATGTTTTATATCGCTGCCATCTTGACGAAAACGTAATGGCGGCCACACAAATGTTCAAAGCTTAAATCAAATTACGACTAACCTAATCATCCGATCTCTACAAAATTTTGCAACAACATACCTATATGGGGGCAGCATCCTTTGACCAAACTAATAGGTCATCAGCCTAATAGTTTGCGGATGGCGGCCATCTTTGTGTCAAAATCGATTGCCCCTATTAATTCGAACACGGTGAAACCGAATGGAACGAAATTTGGTACAGAGGTAGTACTGGCAAAGGGCACCCCAGTGTCATGTTTTATATCGCCGCCATCTTGACGGAAACGTAATGGCGGCCACACAAATGTTCAAAGCTTAAGTCAAATTACGACTAACCTAATCATCCGATCTCTACCAAATTTTACAACAACATACCTTTATGGAGGGAGCATCCTTTTACAAATCTAATAAGTCATTAGCCTAATAGTTTGCGGATGGCGGCCATCTTTGTGTGAAAATCTATTCCCCTATTAATTCAAACACGGTGAAACCGAATGGAACGAAATTTGGTACAGAGGTAGCACTAGCAAAGGGAATCTCAGTGTCATGTTTTATATCGCCGCCATCTTGACTGAAACGTAATGGCGGCCACACGAATGTTCAAAGCTTAAATCAAATTACGATTAACCTAATCATCCGATCTCTACCAAATTTTGCAACTACATACCTTTATGGAGGGAGCATCCTTTGACCAATCTAATAGGTCATTCGCCTAATAGTTTGCGGATAGCGGCCATCTTTATGTCAGAATTGATTCCCCCTATTAATTCGAACACGGTGGAACCGAATGGAACGAAATTTGGTACAGAGGTAGCACTAGCAAAGGGCACCTCAGTGTCATGTTTTATATCGCCGCCATCTTGATGGAAACGTAATGGCGGCCAAACAAATGTTTAAAGCTTAAATCAAATTACGACTAACATAACCATCCGATCTCTACCAAACTTTGCAACAACGTACCTTTATGGAGGGAGCATCCTTTGACCAATCGAATAGGTCATTAGCCTAATAGCTTGCGGATGGCGGCCATCTTTATGTCAAAATTGATTCCCCCTATTAATTCGAACACGGTGGAACCGAATGAACGAAATTTGGTACAGATGTAGCACTAGCAAAGGGCACCTCAGTGTCATGTTTTATATCACCGCTATCTTGACGGAAACGTAATCGCGGCCACCCAAACGTTAAAAGCTAAAATGTAATTACGACTAACCTAATAATCTAGTCTCTACCAAATTTTGCAACACCATATCTTTATGTGGGAAACATATTCTGACCAAACTGCAAGAACATCAGCCCAATAGTTTGCAGATGGTGTCCAAGTATGTGTGCAAATCAATTCCCCCTATCAATTCAAACACGGTGAAACCGAATTGAATGAAATTTGGTACAGAGGTAGCACTAGCAAAGGGCACCTCATATTCATGTTTAATATCCCTATAGCACGTTGTATTTCAACAAGCGACTACAACCAACATTCAATCATACTCGTTGAAAAGGACAATACCCATGCATTTAGGAGAAATTAGGCTATATGTTCTTTACTGAACATCTTGTTCTCGAAAATTGACAATTTTGTTGATATTAAATTATGAAATCCAGGTTTCTTCGCGAAATCATCTGGCCCTCTATATTCCCCAACACTGTATAAATATTAATAATACTATAGTTCCCAACTGAAGTTTAGCTTAAATCAGCAATAAAAGAATATTATTCACTTTCCTAAGAGAAAAGCTGACAAATTTTCTCATTCAATAAATATTAAGTTTAGGTACAGCTAAAGAGAATCATACGAGTGAAGAAAAATGCTTTCAAATCCGTTAATATAAACTTGCATAATCCAATCATGTGTCATCAATCCGAAGATTGGTTTTACTCAAAATTAACAACTTCAACAAATTTCATATTTTTATTATTTGGCCCCTCGTTGTTACGCCACTGATCTACAGTAATAAATAATATCGTATGGCCTCGGGTGCCGGGTGCAAGCTTTGTTATTTGACGCTTAGATTAGCTTACGACGGCAGCTTACATGTCGAATTTTGTCGTTCATTGGAGCGCTATGAAAGTCAAAGGTTAGATACCTAAGTTCCTTGACACTATAGCGCTTGGAAAATCCCGATATTCATTTTGCCATTATGAACAAGGCCTACTGAAGTCAAATGGGTTCTTTAACATGCCAACAACGTATGACATGTATGCCGGTTTTTTTTTCGCTTTTCAAAAATCACTTACCAAGGCCAGGAGCGAATCTGCAAGCTTGGGGTTGGCAGTTCGACACGATAACCACTCACCCACCGTGGTCTACAGTGAATCGACTAGGGTTGCTTGGTGGGGGAAGCAGTCCACTTGGGCTATCCCTAGAGGGAGCGAAATTGTTCAGTACGTGATGAATACTGGTACAAGATTGGTTGGTTCCTCAGTTTAAGGGTTGCGACAACGCGGTCATGTAGCCCCGTGTACTTTGGGTGTGTGTAGAATCTGTCTGATAACCGGTTTTAATTGTGATGGCTGTATTAGTGTGTGTTATCTGTTTCTCTTTAATTCAAGTAAGGGCTGCAGACATTGAATTTTCAAGTAGTTTCTACTTTTGCTACCAAACGCCACCGTCAACGACCAACTAGTACTGAACTTGGTTACTAGATGCCACCGCAGTCGGCTCGTGGCGACGAACGTTTGAACCTAACAGCGTTAGTCAAATATATCCTATAATTAAGCTTCACACAAGTGTAATTATTGGTAGGTTCTTTATCATGCCATAAATCTATGACATGGGACCGTCGGCTTCACTTCTCCTCCGAAGGAAGGTATACTGAGGGATGTTAACGCATTTAAAAAAATTACGAGCCTTACAGTACTCACATATGATGTGTAACATCTGACATAGAAGGAACCTCACGTGAAATTGTTGATACACCGGTATTTTATAGTATTATTGGCACAAATATTAATCTATTGTTAAAGGGAGTGTTTTACAGATATTGTAGTTTATAATACGGAACTCATTTTATTAGATTATTTGTAGCTTCCACCAGCACTAGCCTAAATAAAGAATACGAAATGGATCAACCAGATTAATAGACGCGACACCGCTCATAACCTTAAATTCCTTATAAACAGGACCTCTTGATTCACAGACCAACAAGTAATTTCATATGGATTCTGTTAAAATGAGTCATAGTGAAATGATAAATATTGTTTAAAATGATAATCTGGTAGCAAAAATATCTACCCCACCCAGGATTCGAACTCAAGATCTCTAGATTCACAGTCATACGCAATAACCCCACGGCTATTTCGACAACGCAAATATTGTGCACAAGATGGTTCCTTATTTCCACGTTCCAATAATACTGCATTACGGAATTGTTTCATTTATATTATGTTTGTTTCGATAATGTTCCTGAGTGACATTGAGTTTAAAATGCCTTATGCCAATGCAATGCCGACTACTAACAATGTTTGAGATTAAGGCATTTTACCATTTAAATACTGATACGAAGACTTCGAACATGTACCATGTCATTTATTTAAATCACTTGACACCAGAGTTCGCATGAGCGTTTTCCGTTCAGTATGTCATATACATTCCACATGGCCGAGAGTGCGTCATGGTATCAATTTTCGACACCATGCGCTGATTGTTTCTCTTACCAATGCCAGCTGGATCGATCGATCGAGTTGGCAGTGCATCTTATACTTCCGTTCGATCCACCACTGCCAGCTAGGGCACACTTCCATTCGATCGATCGAGCGGGCAGTGCATACTTCCGTTGTCCAGCACTGCCAGCTAGTACACTTCCGTTTGATCGATCGAGCGGGCAGTGCATACTTCCGTTGTCCTCCACTGCCAGCTCGATCGTTCCGATCCACTTCCGTCCCCAATTTTCAAAATCACTCCCACAAAACTATCCAGCAACCGAGCGGAAAGATGTTACACATCAAAAATCCGATGGCTTCGACCGGGTTTGAACCCGCGACCTTGGGCATAGAAGCTCAGCATGCTACCAACTACGCCACCGAAGCCGCCGAGTTACGAGATTGTACCAGCTGCGGTGCGGGGGTGTGTTTACATGTTCTTTAGCATTACTTAAACAACTCCCCCATAAGGCTGTCTACACTTCACCTACAGTAAGATCCAAACTATTATATTAAAGTACTTTCTAAACAAGTGAACAGAAGATTTATTAGATTTACCTGAAGTTATAGTGATATCGTGAAAGTTTCCACGGCCATGTTTGCGAGGAGCAATATGAGGTTTCACCAAGTCCAGTTCAGTGCGGAGTTGTGTGCAATATGCGGGCCATCACTGTTGCTAAGCCCAGTTGAGTAAGCTGTCCTATTAGCATAGCGCTGACTGGGCATTACTAGACCGAGAATTACTGTCAGCGTGGATTATTGGACACAACATGTTCCAACTGCATTCCATGCTTCTTTAATTAGTCCCTTAATCCTTCCTTCAATATGAGCAGCAGCCTTCTATATTAAGAGACCGACTCGTGGTTTAATGGTTAGCGTTCTGCGCTCACATCCTTCAGGTCAGGTTCGGTTCTTGGCTCTGACAAAGTGGTGATTATGATGGTGAATCTTTTCATAAGGGAAGAAACATCTGGGTGTTGGTAAAATGAAAGTTTGTAGTTATTTTGTATTAGGGCGTCAGTACACGAACCTCAGGAAATCAGCTAAGTCAAAATTATCAACTGGTGACATCGGTGGCGTAGTTGGTAACATGCTAAGCTTCTATGTCCAAGATCACGGTTCAAACCCGGACGAAGTCGCCGGACTTTTAAAAGCGTTAAAAATCCCTCAGTATGCCTTCCTTCGTAGGGGAGTAAAGGCGGCTGGTTCTTGTCATAGATTTATGGCATGATAAAAAAAACCTTCCACTAACTACAATTGTGTGAAGCTAAATTTCTAGGTTAGACAAGATTAACGCTGTATTAAGTTCGAACGTTCGCCACAAGGTGCCAGTTGCGGTGGCATCTAGTAGCCAGGTTCCCAGCTAGGTGTCGTTGACGGTAGCATTTGGTAGCAGAAGTAGGAACTACTTGAAATTGATTGTCCTCAGTCCTTACCTGAATTACAGATAACACACACTAATACAGCCATCACAATTAAAACCGGTTATCAGACAGATTCTACACACACTCAAAGCACACGGAGCTACATGACCACGTTGTCGCAGCCCCTAAACTGAGGAATCAACCAACCAATAAATTATTATTGAAGATACAGTGCACAAATTGTCCATAAAGTTGATTACAAACTTGATTGATCATACTTTTAAAGTGTATTCTGTACCTCTCACTTGTACAAAAGATCACAACGGACAATCCCCGATATTTTGCCTACTTTTCACATTTTGTAAAAATGAGGAAAAAGTAGACTTATGAGATCCATCCGGGTAAATGTGTGTCTGTCTGCCCATCTGTCCGTGTGTGTGTGTGATCCCCCCTATCAACTCCTAAACGGCTGCAGCTATCGAAACCAAATTTTATATCCGTAAAGATCTATACATGAATATCTTACGGCCATATTTGAAAATGTCGTCAGTGCTACCAACTGCTAATAAATGCTCTCTCTATTTTTGTATCCTAATACCAATATATCAGAAGAAATGCAAGCCAACAGCTCGAAACTTTTTACACACGTATAGTACATGACTTTTTTCATTAATTTGGAGTAACTAATATACGTTAGTGCTGCCAACATGATTCTAAGCCTGCAGATAGGTCCAATATTTAAATGCATGTAACTTCTATACTAACAATTCGATTTCAACGAAATTTTGTATGTGCTTTGTGTATCATAATGTTCATGCCTATGCGTATTCTTTAGAACCAGCAGGGCTGCCAACTATAAATAAATACTTTCTCTATTTTCACTCTAATATCTATAAATCAGAAATGTAAGTCAACATCTCTTAACTTTGCTGACGTATAGTACATGACATTTTAGATTAATTTGGAGTAACTGATATACATCAGTGCTGCCAACATGAATCTAAGCCTGCTGATAGGTCCAATTTTAAATGCATTTAACTTCTATAATAACAAGTGAATTTAATCCCAAATTCGCGCAATAATAGATAATAATATTTCAGATTAATTCTGAGTAACACATGCATGGCACCGTTGCCAACATGATTTCAGGCGCGCTGATAAATCCTATATCTAGCTGCATGTAAGGGCATTATTATGCTCTGGACTTCAACCAAATTTTGTATGTGTATTCTGTACCTTACAAGATGGAACTAAGAATATATTCAGAGTCACCAGGGCTGCCAACTAACACTGAGCTTTAGCGAGTGTAGCCACTAACTACTGATTTAACAACATAACATACTAGAAGAAGTAAGAGGAAGAAATAAGAATAAGGGAAATAAAGGCTGAGAGAAAAGTTGCCCTCCAGCCAGTAATAATGCCCAATGAGGGACCTTTAAGGAAGTAAGGAAGTACGGCTATGAAAGGCAGATATAAAAGATGAATAGGAAAGGATCCGCTTCAAAGTTACCTAGCTCAGGAACCACTTGGAGTCACCAAATTCTAATCAGGGTGCATCATGCATGGTGGGGCTACACGCATCCTGTCTCATAAAGTGCCTTGTGCTAAAGCTGGAGTTGCCACGAAATGAAAACAAGAAGTTTGACATCTTGATAAATGAGAATATCAGGAAGGATGAGACAAGGGCCAATTAAGGCGGGATAAGAAGAGAACAAGAGTTGACCGAAGACAGGAGGCCGGCACAACCAAGTGGAAGCAATGCTGGACTCAGGTGGGGTCCTGTGGTAACCATGCCACACCCCATTTGTGGTAAGCCAACGCGAGGGGAGAGGGGTCTAGAAACTAGAAGAGGAAATGGAAGACAAAAATAATAAGAAGAAGGTAAATGAATGAAGGAAAGGAAATGCCCTCAACTCTCGAAGAATGAAATTTAAGGGACTGGGAAGAAATGAGAGCCATGAATGGCAGAAAGGGGGAGGGGAGTAAGTCCACCCCAAACGCAATGGAAGAAAGAGGAGATGTAATTAGAAAATCAGCCCGCACTGTAACCAAATAGGGAAAGGGTATTACCCATAATGAACCACAATAGTGTCTTGTTGTTTACTGGAAGGTAAGCTCACATAATGTAGTACCACCACTGCTCCCCAGAGGTCGGGATTAATACGATAACACTTTAACCTGGGTTGGCTCGCCATATATCAGCACTCGCTCTGAATTACAGCTGGACTTATAAACCACTGCTCACAACCCAGTTCCACGTAGTTAGAAGAAGTAGACAGGTTCTAATTTATTCTCGGGTGGATTTTATGTCAATGTGATCACCTCGTAGTGCTGGCGTCCGGCTATGAACTGTGGTCTCGGGATACCCATTGAGACTCCAGAGCCAAAGGTTCTGGGCTCTATTAGTGGATCTGTGAATAAGTCTAGTTGTGGTCTGAGGGTTGGACTGGATTACGCTGACCCACGTGAGGTAAAACTGAAAAGAGATGGGTTCGATTTCCACCTAAGCTGTCCAGGAAGTGATTTACCGTGGTTTCCCCACTTCAAATCCAGACAATTGCCGCGAGTGGTTGCTAGCACAAGGCCTCATCCACCTCCTTCCAAATTCTAGCCTTTTTGTCACCGGTTACCAGGCTGATTCCACATACACACAACCACTTGAAACGAAACAAAACTTAACTAAATTAAACTGAACTAAATAGAACTAAACTAAACAGATTTAAGCAGAACTAACCAAAATTAAAGTGAATTTAACTAACGAGAATTAAACTAAACTATACAGAACTAAACAAAACTAAACTAAACGGAACTAAACGAAACCAAACAGAATTGAACAGACTAAACTAAACTAAACTAAAGGGAACTAAACTAAATAGAATTAAAATAAGATAAACTATACAGAACATAACTAAAGTGAACTAAACTAAACAGAACTAAACATAAATAAATAGAACTAAAGAGAACTAAACGAAACAAAACAGAATTAAACAGAACTGAACAAAACTTAAGTGACTCAAAATAAACATAATAAAACTAAACTGAACTATACAGAACAAAATTAAACTGAACTAAACTAAACAGAACTAAACAAAACTAAACTACACATAACTAAACGAAACTAAACAGAATTAAACAAAACTAGCCTAAACATAACTAAACAAAACTAAAATAAACAAAACTAAACTAAACGCAACTCAACTAAACTAAACAGAATTAAACAAAACTAACCTTAACGTAATTAAACTAAACTAAACAGAACTTAACTAAACTAGACTAAACAGAACTAAATAAAACAAAATTAAACATAACTTAACATAACTAAACAAAACTAACCTAAACAGAACTAATCAAAACTAAACTAAACAGAACTTAACTTAATTAAACAAACCTAAACTAAACAGAACTTAGCTAAACAAAACAAAACTAAACAGAACTTAGCTTAGGTAAACAAAACTAAACTAATCAGAACATAACATAAGTAAACAAAACTAAACTAGACAGAACTTAACTTAAGTAAACAAAACTAAACTAATCAGAACATAACATAACTAAACAAAACTAAACAAGACAGAACTTAACTTAACTTAACAAAACAAAACTAAACAGAACTTAGATTAGGTAAACAAAAATAAACTAATCAGAACATAACATAACTAAACAAAACTAAACTAGACAGAACTTAACTTAAGTAAACAAAACTAAACTAATCAGAACATAACATAACTAAACAAAACTAAACTAGACAGAACTTAACTTAAGTAAACAAAACTAAACTAATCAGAACATAACATAAGTAAACAAAACTAAACTAGACAGAATCTAAATTAACTAAACAAAACTAATCTAAAGAGAATTAAACAAAATTTAACTAAACTAAACGGAATTTAAGAAAACTAAACTAAACAGAACTAAACAAACATAAACTAATCAGAATTAAACAAAATTAAATTGAACAGAATTATGCAAACCTAAACTAAACAGAATTAAACAAAACTAAACTAAGCAGAGAACTAAACTAAAGAAAATGAAACAAATATTGCTGTATGTTCCTTTGACGGTATTCAATGTGGGACGAGGATCTACTGTAGGCTATAGAGTAGAGACTCCACGGTCGCCCAGTGCTGGGCTATTTCCCTCAGGGAATTATAAGAGGCTTTGCACATTGAGATACTCAGCAGCAGGTTATTGTTCATTGTAGCGATAGCGCTGCGCCGGTGAGAGTCCTACATCACCACTTGGAACATCGCAACAGCCCACTCAAACTAATAGCCACAATTACTTGTGTTACAACAACAGATCACACAGTACAATAATGGTACTGATTGTTGTATTAAGGTAAGAAATACCTGCCTATCTCGCCCATGTTAAATCTCCAAATTTGTGGTACACTTAACTCAAAATCTGTTTGGGTTAGCCAATTGAAATTTTTAGGGATTACTGTTTGGATCATTATCTGCAAAAATAAGAAGGATTATTGACAAAAACAAAATACTTTTACCAGTATGAATTTGTTTAACGTACGATGTTTTAATCCAAAATTATGCCGGAAAATATTTATATATCATTTGGTATAGTATACTTTTATTACACTTATTACTCTTCAATAGGATGATGGTGATACATAAAGGAAAATTATGGACCTATCTTTATTAGTTGTCTTACAAATGGTACCAAAGTAGTGAAAAATTTTAAATTGAGAAAAATGAGGTTGACGTTTTTCATTATATTTTGTTACCTCTAACAAATTTGAGAACATTCCTGCCCCATATCATGCATCATTTCGTCCATCACTGGTTATTTTGCTTCTCCTACTTCCTTTAGCTTTTAAGTCAATACATAAATGAATAAATAAATAAGTAAACAAATAAATAAATAAAAACAATATAAATTAATACATGCGTATTTCAACTTATCTGTTTGCAAATAAGTGGAATTGTTTCCCTCTTTAAATCAATGATTCAATTATTAATAATTGGGGCAGATTACATCGCTGTTCTGCCTCGTAAACAATATTTCTTCAATAGGTCAGTGCAAAATCACAGTGATTATAACATTATGACGATGTTCAGTAACCACTAGTAACATAAACAATGCAGGAAGTTGTTACTGTTACCATCACAAAGTCTGCTCTCAACAGAGCAGACAAGAAGTGACTTCAGAAATCTATCTATGACAGTTCAGATGTTATACGTACAAACATAAATCTCTGTAAACGTGGAAATTGTCATTCTTGGTGTAGCATAGTCATTTATATCTTATAAAATGACCATTTTTCATATTATCTGGACTATTTTTGACAAATTCCTGTTCTCTACATTGTAAATAACTAGAAACGCCCAAAAAATATGTTTTCATATTTTTTGCCCCTAGACGGGTCTTTCTTACTTTAAGGAATGGAACTATCAGATTATCTGCTCCTATCATAGGATAGGACCCGTGCAAGAACTCTTGCATGTGAATAAACCACCCGTCTGGCTTTACTGTTATGCGGGCTTTGTGTATAAACCACTCACCTGTTTTTACTGTTATGCGGGCTTCTACAAATATGTTTATTTGTTTAAACGCACCTTTTAAACAAATTATCGATACTTATTAAATCAGAGAGCAATGCTGCTGGTTGTACAATGTGTTGTGTGCGCCCCATGTGTACAGACAACCCACCCGGCTCTAGTGCTATGAGTCTGTACGCGGCACCGTTCTGCCAGGGGCTATCGTCTTGTATGTTTGCTTAAAAACACTTTATAAACAAATACATATATGTCCGATGTTTTTTCATGAAATGCAAGTTTTTGCCTGTACTATTGAGACGATTTGAAAGATTTTGGTACAGACCACACTTTCTAACTCCCTCTGGTTTTTTTTTCGTGTGGCCTCCTGAGCGACCTGCGCGTCGGGATGAGAGAGGGAATTGATGAAGGCGAATGAAACTGGGCAAGGATGTGGAAGGAAGCGGCCGTGGCCTGTCAGTAGGTACCGTCCCAGCATTTGCCTGGTGTTGAAAAATGGGAAACCACGGAAAACCATTTCAAGGACGGCCGACGGTTGGGCTCGAACCCACGCGTCTACCGAGTCAGCAGAGAGCTTGGCCCCATGACCTAACGCTGCGCTTTAGCGCGCGTAGCCACTACTGTCGGACTCCCTCTGGTTAAGGAGCGTGAGTTTTGTGAAACATACACCTTAGTGTATTATAGATGATCCGCGTCACTAAGTTACTAACAATGTGACTTTACATTTATTTGTCCCTATCTCTAGGAACATGGTTAAGCCTCCGTGGCTTAGGCGGCAGCACGCCGGCCTCTCACCGCTGGGTCCGTGGTTCAAATCCCGGTCACTCCATGTGAGATCTGTGCTGGACAAAACGGAGGCAGACAGGTTTTTCTCCGGGTACTCCGGTTTTCCCTGTCACAATTTAATTCCAGCAACACTATCCACTATAATTTCATTTCATCTGTCATTCATCTAATCATTTCCCCAGAGGAGTGCGAGAGGCTTCGGCAGCCGGCACACTTCATATCCTTGCCGCTAGATGGGGGCTTCATTCATTCCATTCCTGACCCGGCCTGAGACTGGAAGCAGGCAGTGGATTTTCATTCTAGGAACATGATTACTTATAGTGTAGTATATTGTTCTTGATTCATTTAGGGGCTTGCAATATCGTGATCAATTTGCCCCGTGTATTTGGGCGAGTATAGGATTTGTTTGATATCGTGTGTTATTGTGATGTCCGTATTAATGTGTGTACTTGTAATTCACACTAGGATTGGGAAAGATGCAGCCTATTATTCACCTGGAATAGAAGTGGGGTACCCACGGAAATCTATTTTCAGGATGGCTGAGGTGGAAATCGAGCCCATCTCTTCCCAGTCTTGCCTGCTGAGGCCGTGTGTACCACGTTCCAGCACTCAGACCAGAATTAAATGTCTTTGTAGAGGTGGAAATCGGAAACGGAACTCCGGGGTGACTGACAAGAATGATAGCTGTTATAGGAAATCTAACTCAGGCCCTGGTGGTGACATCCTAGGAGGCTAGCTAGTCACTACACCATCCGGAGGTCTATTCATAGTATATAATATATTGCTGTTACTTTGAATCAGGGTTGTATTCACTGTTATATATAGGCCGTTCCTTCTAGGCCGGTAGTACCTGCGTGCGCAATTGTCTCTCCGCGTATAGCGAGCCAACATACGCTAGTGACCAGTGCAAACGAAGTGCACTATGTGCATAGTAAAGACGAGGTGATGGGTGGGTATGCTGGAAGTTTGTAAAGGTAATGTCACATGGCTTTATGTAGACTCGCTCGCAAATTCTGACGCGTATACGATCGGCCAAGAATAGCCCGCCCATGTTTACCACTCATGATTCATTTTCACCATGTGTGCAGATCACTCGTTACGTATAACCTGAAACTTGACAGCATGGGCTTACGATGATCTGTTCTTTCTGACGTCATTCAATTTTTCCAATCGTTAATCTTCATAATGTTAGCAACATAACAACGCATTAACACATCTATATATTTAAAACAGTAAGGTGATTTTTGTTACCACGAGATTGAGAGAACGACAGAACCGATTTATTTCGTAGAGCACTCTAACGAAAGCTATTGGCCTCTAGATTTGCAGAGTGTCTCTAAAATAAACAAATATATTACGGTATATTTTTGAATTAATATAGAAAATAGCAGAATTCTTGCCCCTCGCGCATGCGCACAAACCGCCTGGAGTCATGACAAAATGGCGGTGAGAAGTCCAAAGTTATTTAATAAGCTTCCATGTAATTGAAAACATACATTAACCAAGTTCTGACAATAAAATATAATAACAGTATGAACGTATACGAATCTGCAACATTGATTTATTTGGATAATGAAATGGATTATTTCCTTCAGACAGCGGCTTTTGAAGATAATGAACGGCTGCGTCTGCTACTGAATTAGAGTGCGCGAGTTGCTATGTGGTTAAGGCGACTGACTGCGGTTCCAAGGTTCACCGGTTCGATTCCAGCCCTCGCTAATATATTTTTTTAGCACTGAAATATTGTTTAATCAAGGAGTATTAGTAAGGTTTTATGTCTGTTAAAAATACATATTTCTACATTCCCTCTCAATACGTTTTATTTCCGTTTTACCATTGCATTACAGCATGTGATCAAAAGAGAAAACTGTTGTCCTCAGTACGCCCAATCTGTGAGTACGCCGTTCAAATATCTGCAATCAGTTCCTATAACTGACAACAGATGACAGCACCATTGCATCGATATATTTAAAACACAAGACATGGCACGTTTTCACGTGATGGAGAATTATAAAGGAGGGGAATATTTAAGAAGGGAAATTTTGAGGAACATTAACCGACAGTTGAATGTGTAGGCTATGTTGTTTATGTACCTTAATATTGCAATTTCTTCCCAATGCTTCGGTGGTCAAGTTATTAGCGTCCTAGACTAAAAGTTATAATTATGCATCGTCGATATACTCTTAAATTATTAAAGAAAAAAAAAGTTTTCCAGGCACTCGCGCGTGTCCACAATTGCTTTCGCCATGAGAGACGCTTGGCAAACATAATTCGTTTGAAGGGCTCCGACATCGTGGTCACTCAGCCCCGTGCACTTGGGTGTGTATGTGTGAAATTTTTTCTCATAACCTGTGTTATTGTGATGGCTGCATTACTGTGTGTATTTGTAACTAAGGTGGTAAATGGCAAGGAGACGGCCAAGGCCTTAATTTAGGAACCATCCCGGTATTTGCCTTAAGTGGAAGTGGGAAACCACGGAAAACCACATCCAAGATTGTCGAGGTGGGAATTAAACCTTCCTCTTCTTAGTTATACCTCAAGAGACGGAGTGTGCCCCGTATTTGCCCTCAGACCAGAATTAAATTTCTTGGTAGAGCAGGAAATGTAACCCGGGTCTCCGGGGCGATAGACAAGAATAGGTGGGCCTCCATGTGTTAATTCGATTTTTGACATGCACGGGACATAGAATTCAAAAACTGCCTCCATTAGGGTGACTGCCGAAGTGAGTATTGAGTATAGGCCTATGGTCGTTCCAGTAGTTGGCGAAGTGATTCTATGTTCCCCTGCAAAATATACTGCCATAACCTGTAACAGGTGATGGAAATTGCTTATTTAGAGCAGTTTCGTACTGTTTATAACAAAATGAAGAACGTCATTCTGAGCTGCGTTTTCAAGCTATTGCAAAAAATTTCGCTGGCAGGAACAATTATAAGGAATTTATTTTAAGCGATCAGTCTCATCGCATTCTCCTCACCAGCCAACTTGAGTATGAAAGTCTCTGGACGGTCATGTTGAACTTCATTGTATAAGACAATTGTTTAATGATTATTTGTTTAGAGTACTGAGTCTAACTACGCAGTTGATTTCGGCAATGGAAGTATTATTTGCCATTTAATATTTAGCGGCCCCGTTATTGCAGGACACTAATGTGTTATCGAATAATACGAAGCCACATTTAAAATCCAATATAAATAGGCCATTTCAGAAACAATTTCAGATAATATGCAGTACAGTGTACTGTAAGGTCTTTGACGATCAAATGTAAACATTGTTCTACATTGTATTTCTCTCGCATAAAATCTATGCGTGGTTACTATGGTCTTTACTGTTGTGAGGGTAAAATTGATCTGCTGGAATATAAAATATTTGCCAAGCTGCAACAATGTAATGATATTAATTTAAAAGTCATTGAACTTATACCCAGTAGTTCAAACACATACATCAGCGTTAACAGATTGGATACTGAAGATGAAAGCCAGCTACTTCATTTCCCTATTATTGAATTTTCCAATTTCTTGGAATTAAGTGATTCGTCTCCACATACTCCGAACGTTTGAGCCATAGTAACTATGCTCCTTAGAAATATGAACGTTTCCCAAGGACTCATATATGGTAATATATTAATTGTAAGAAATATGTAAGAAATTGCTTGGATTGGGATATAATAGGTGCGGTAATATTAGGCAGAGAGCTCAAATCCTACGACTTGATTTAACACCTTCCGATAAAACACTTGCAGGTACAGTACATTTTCTTTTAATAGGCAACAATGTCCTATTCGCTCGGCCTACTTTATCACAATCAATCAAGCTCAAGGAGAAACTCTTGAACGTATTGGGATATTTACCTCATCACGTTTTAAGTCATGACCTGCAGGATAGTGAAGGTACAAAAAAGGTCCTGTATGGGATGGTAAAGAATAAGAGGCGGAAGGATCCTACGGATTATGTTACGATGGTGAACAAAAGGGGACAAGAGATAGAAAATACGGAAGAACTGAAGAAAATGTGGAAAGAATATTTTGAAGAACTCCTGAACCCAAATGGAAACCACGGCGAGGAGGAAGAAATCGGGGAAGAGGTACAGTAGATGAACTGCAAACAGAAAAGGACTTAACATGGAAAGAAGTGGAAGATGCAGTGAGGAAGATGAAAGGAGGGAAGGTACCGGGTGTGGATGAGTTGAGTGTGGAGATGGTGAGAGCAGCAGGAGAGGTGGGGATACAATGGTTGTACCGAGTGATGAAGACAGCATGGAAGGAAAAGAAGACCCCAGAGGACTGGAAGAAGGGAATAATTGTCCCGATCTTCATGAAAGGTAGTAGAACAGAATGCAGAAACTATCGGGGAATAACACTAATGAGTCATTATGCAAAGATGTTTGAGAAAGTTTTGGAAAGGAGAATTAGGACAAGGATAGAAGGAGTAATGAGGGAAGAACAACATGGCTTCAGAGCAGGAAGGTCCACAGTGGATTTGATTTTTGCTGTAAGGCAGTTACAAGAACAGCACTATGAGTATGGAACAGATCTACTGATGGCCTTCCTGGACATTGAGAAAGCATATGACAGTGTATGCAGAAACAAAGTATGGAAGTCCCTGGATGATAGAGGAATAGAAAAATGGACTATAAGGAGGATAAAGGAGATGCACAAGGGAAGCGTGAGCTGTGTGAAAGTGGGAGGAGAGAGATCGGACTGGTTGGAACAGAGAAACGGTCTGAAACAAGGAAGTGCACTGTCACCGTTACTTTTCATTGTGGTGATGGTTGACATAATGACCCGAGTGGCACAAGTAATTGGGGAAGGAAAGATGAAAGCAATGGTGCTTGCAGATGATTTGATGATTTGGGGAAACAAGGAGGAGGAGGTACAGGAACAGTTGGACGTGTGGGAAGGAATAATACAAGGTTATGGGATGAAATAAATAAGAGTGAGATGGTGATCACAACAAGGAAGAAGGAAATAACCACAACAGGAATAACAATTGGTGGGGAACAGCTGAAGAAAATGGAGAGTTTCAAGTATCTGGGAAGCCTGATACAAGAGAATGGAAGAAACGACAGAGAAATAAATGAGCGGGGGAGACAGGCAGAAGCATTCCGGAGGAGTGTGAGAAGCATGTTACGGAGCAAGGATGTCCCTCAGAACAGCAAAAAGATCATATATCGGACGTACTATGTCCCTATCCTGACGTATGCCTCGGAGACCTGGGTTATGAAAGGAAGGGAGAAGAGCAAAATACAGGCCAGTGAGATGAGGTTCTTGAGAAGCAGTATTGGAGCTACAAAGAGGGACAGAATAAGAAATGAGAGGACCAGAGAATTAATGAAGGAGGAACCATTACAGGATGGTATAGAGAAATCTAGACTTAGATGGTATGGACATGTGAAACGAATGGAGGAGAAGAGGATACCCAGGAGGATACACGAGACGAAGTGGAAAGGAAAGAGACCAAGAGGGAGACCGAGAGACAGGTGGCAGATGGGGGTGGAAGGAAGCGTGAAGAAGAGAGGAGAAGACTGGACAAGGGTGGAGGCTGAGAGATGGTGGGAAGACAGAAGACGTTGGAGAGGCTTGTGTTCCAAACAGACCCGGCCAGTGGCTGGAAACTGTGCAAGATGATGATGACCTCATCACGTTTTCAGTCATGACCAGCAATATGTTGCAATGCTGAGAGTGCTATCTTTTGACGCCCTGAAAGTTGCAATAGTGCTAAAAAGTAATCGTACAAGGAATGTAACTTATATAAGAAGCTTCTTCAGTAAATTTGTTTTGCATTGTCCGTCATGTTTTGACGGGTTTCATCTAGTTTGTATAAAGCTTAATGTTGTCTTTTCTGTCTGTTTGCCTATCTGTGTGTCTGTTATTTATACAAATCTACACCGTTTCACCGATATGATCCAAATTTTAAGTACTTACGTCTTGAAATCCTGCAGGCAACACTGTCCTCTTGAAATTTAAGAAAGACCTCTCCATTCCCTTCATTTTGCCCCTTTGGTACTGTCCCCGTAAATCCGGATAGTAGGCTGTCAGATATCCGCCCCCTCAATCGGATTGCCAATAATCAAACGCACCGGCACAGCTACATCAATGAAAATGGCACTGACAGATACTACCGAGATTAGAGCACAGCAGTTAACAAGAAAATTATTGTGGAACACACCAAAATATACGGGGGTTCATACTTACCTTTACTTACCTCTTCAAATTAATCTCGGGTTTGGTTTGCCAACTGGATCACTTAAAGTATGCCCTCACAATAACCTCCACCATGATATTTAAAATGAACCAAAACGAAAACAAGAAACTTTAAACTGTACAATAATTTATTTCACATAAAGGGATGACTCTAACAAAAATTCAACAAAATACACGTGGCAATCAGAAGCCATTGTCAATATAATCATGTCCTCCTGTAGGACTTGTAGACGTTACATACAAAATTTTATCTTTCATTAGCTTATAAAGAACGTAATAATAGTAATACACTTGGAATGGATGAGGGAATTGGAACGAGACATGGAGCAATTGTTTTCCTCTTTCATAAACATCACACTTTATTTATAACTGCAAGCCTGTTATGTGGTCGGCCTTGGCCTCTAACATACAGTTGTCAGGCCAGCTGCGATCCACCCTACATCATGTCGCATGCCCACGTCGTCAAGTGGACCCACCTGTCCAGTCAGCCTTAGCATATGCTCGTAACCTCTGAGCCTAGCTCCTTTTCAAACGCTTATAAATGTCCTCAACTCAACTCAAATATTATCACGCAATCTTTTAAATGCTCCAATCACATATTACTGGATTACTCTAATAATCCCAAAACTTGTTTAATTACATAATCCATATGTATAATTAGCGTTCTTTAGAGTATATTAACAAAACTCTTAATGTTTATAACAAATGCTCATTAATTGTTTATAACAATTATAAATTGTTTATAATATTGTCAAATGACAATTGAAAAATCTATACACGCCTCTATTAATTCCTTACATTTCCATTATTGTTAAAGATATTTACACAATTATTTACAATATTTATATTATTTATTTTAGAAATACATTAAACCACACGTTTATCCGGTTGATAATTACTCAAATCAGGTTAATATAATCGACCAATGAAGGTTAGTTATATTTAAGCTTATATTCAGGTTTAATAAGTTTTAATAATTATTATTATTAATTGTGACGGTAACCTCCATTCAAAATCGTTATCTCAAATTATTTAACACTCTTGTTAATTTTAACAGTAATTTCACATGATTAATTTTCAAAGGACCTGGACAATAAACTCAGCGGAAAAATACTTCGCTCAAATGCACAAAATTGCATAAAATAGGCCCAGAATTCATCATATATTTCCATATATATGGCATAAAAATCTTCCACAATCCATACACAAAACCTCCACTTATAATCTCATCAACTTCATTAATATTACTGTGGGAACCTCCTTCAATTATTCAAGGGCATTATTCATCAGCGACTTTTACATGTCCACTGAACTAACGATTATACATCCATAGTTCCACTTCAAAAATTCTTATATTCATTAATTGTTTCATAACTGTTATATATTTAACCTTCGTGGGTTTCATTCATGAATCGATATGCAGTAAAAATTTGTCAATCACAAATACATTTAATAGCAAATACGATTATACACGCCTCTCTGGTCTATCAAAATTTGAGATTAATATCTCATAAGTATCGTAGTATAAAAATACTATCTTCAAACAAAGTTCATCAAAACTGCATAAATAATCGAATAGAATACAATTAGATTGAGGAATGCAAACATTATTGTTTCAATCTAGTATTGAGAAAAATTCCTATCAAAAGTTCATTACTATAGTGTATTCAATAAATCGTAATCAAAGTTCATATTTCATAAAATTGTCTATAATGCAATGGTAATGACGATAACTGACGATAAATGTCTATGTTGCAATCATGTTCATAAAACGACTAGTATTTCCAAGATCGTCGTTACAGAAATAGATTTTAACGCTCTAAAATCTTTTAATTATTCTTCTTTCTTGAGGATGACAGAAAATTGGTCAAAGTAATTTACTGAAAAGAATTACTTTAATAAAATGACACGCTGTCTGAATTCAAATCTGCCATAGAAAATCATTAACTTTACAGTCAAATCGTGACTTCAAAAAATGCAAATTACTGAAAGAATATAAATATCAGTCTCAACTGATCCAAAATTATTTAAATCTGCCACTGACATAACAATGTCTTAATAAATCGTAGAAAAAGCATAAATCATCGAAGTGTACTGAGTACAGACATATCAAGCAAGAATATGGGGCACAATATAGGACAGAACATATGAGAAAAATGGTTGCTCAGACATCGCTAAATGACTCAAATAAAACAAGAAACGTTCACGACTACCTTATCTGTTGATTGAAGTTCTAGAGGAAAATCTTCCAAAGAAGACTGGTGATGGTTCCATTTCACCAAAAAGATGTGCTCCGTCCTCGAACCTGGAACCAGCGCCCTCGGAGAATAGAACTGCTTCCTCCTCCGTAAATTGCACTGCTCCGTGTAGACGATAGACATCCTTCTGGCAAAACTCTTCTTTGTGAGCCGGGTCTACCCTGGCCTCTCTTGATAGTTCCCTGAAGTTCTGGTAGCAATTCGCCATGAAGTTTATTGCAGTTATTTCCGTAGAAATATTCATATTTGTGGAGTATGAATATGTTTCCACTGCCATTTGATATAATTCAGCGTTGGACTACGAGGCATGAGTGTAGTTGGATATTCACTACATGCTCGCTTTTGTAGAAAGACGATTAGCGAAGTTCCATGCTGTCATTTCACTCCATCGATATATGTCCCAATTGCATTAAAGTCCTTAGCCCTCCATCTCCATTTCCGTTGTAATAGTTGAAAGAGCTGCGATATTATATTGTTCCATGTTAGAATGCAGCGTTATATCATCAAAAGCAATATGTAGTAGCACGGTTGCAATACCTGTGTCAGCCGTAGCGTAGAATGTGATATTTTTAAAAGTGCTTCTCAGGTGGCGAGAAAATCACTTTTGTCTGCCGTCTTAAAATGCCAATATCTTTCGAATTATAATCTTGAAAATGTTCAACCTTTCTACACACTTTAATATAGTACTGCACAATAGAAGTAGCTTAAAGGCATTAGTCAACTCTTGATATATTATCTTGTAGACTTGAAAATGTGTGCGTTTCAACTTCGCCTAGTTTCAAACACCGTAAAATGGAACTGCGGCACGCTCGAAGCTCGTTCAATGCGGTTGGCTTTACCACACGCGCTAAAGACGACTTGTTTCACTTATTCACTCGAAAACGACTATATGACATCAGAAATATATATGCGGTATGAGATATATATGAGCTATGAGACACATGAGTTATGAGAGCTCCTCTCTGCTGTGCAAGACCTTTTATCAACTTCTTAAGGGGCGTATCCATCCCTTCCAAAGCTTGTTTCTCCGTCATCGCTAGAAGTTCTAACTTTGGCAATACTTGACGGATTTTCAAATTTCAAAAACTCAAAAATAATTTCTTCAAAATTCCAAATCAATGCCATAACTGAAAATAGTTTTCCACAATTCTGCATTCCAAAAGTAATTAAATATGATAGTTTCAGTAATCTCCGTCTCCCTCCAAACTATCATTCATTGGTTCGAGTCTCTCCTCCAATCGCGTAACTTCTTCCTCAGCACAATTCCATGTTTCCCTGCGACTGCGTCGTAAATCTCAGATCTTTCTCGAACAAAATCATGACGTCACCAAGAATCTCAGCTCAAGCGGCCTACTTGCATAAAGTCTGCGTCATCCGTGCTTACGTCATGAATATCCACGTCACAACTATGACAGCCATAACTTTCTTCATATTTTCCAATACAACCGCCGTGGTCTCAATATAATTCAATTTACGGGGGCAGTACAAATCTACACCGTTTTACCGATCAGAACCAAATTTTTACATACTTACCCTTTGGAACCCGACGAGTAACGCTGTCCAGTTGAAATTTCGAACAGCCTTCTCCATTCCCTGTACTTAGCCCCTTTGGCACAAATCTACGCCGATTCACCGATATCAACAAAATGTTACGTTCTTACCCTTTGGAACCCTGCGCATAACACTGTTCACTTGAAATTTTGGACAGACCTTTCTATTCCCTGCATTTAGGCCCTTTGGTACAAATTACACCGTTTCGCCGATCTGAACCAAATTTTACGTACTTGCCCTTCGGAAACCGACGAGTAACACTGTCTAGTTGTAATTTTGGACAGCCCTCTCCATTCGGTGCATTTAGACTCTTTGGCACAAATGTACACCGTTTCACCGAACTAAACCAAATTCTACGTCCTTACCTTTCGAAACTTGAAATTCGGACAGCCTTCTCCATTTCCCAGATTTAGGCCGTTTTGCGCATAGATGACGAATCAAGTAGTAGGAATACCAATCTAGGCTCATTTTGAGTCTCGCAAAGCAAGAAACAAAACTCGTGACGTAAACTTTATTTTGTGCAGATTTGTGTATATAACAGACAAAAATAGACCCTAAAACCACGTTTTGAAGCCATAGTACCAATTGTGTCGGAAGTAGTGTAACTGTAGGAATATTTAAAAAAGTATATTTTTGGCTGGCAAAGTGGGCTGCATCACGCCTCCTCTTCCAGTGTTGCGGTGCAAAATTGTGAAAATTGTTACATCTTACGCTGCTTACAAATTACAGTCACGGGGGTACATACAGTGTACATACAGTGTAGATACAGTATTCATAAATGTACATACAGTGTACATACAGTATACATTCAGTGAACATACAGTGTACATACAGTATACATACAGTATACATACAGTGTATATACAGTATTCATACAGTATACATACAGTTGCAAAAGATTTCTAGTTTTCATCATGAAAATATTGGGTCTCTGTATAAGTGCGAGGTGTTGGCGCAGTACTTTGAGGTTGTCAGATGCAATATGTGTCTGTCTGTGCTTTAAAATGTTCTTTGATGTATTCCGATCATTATCCTATAGCGCTATGTGGCGAAACATTACACTATTGCTCCCTCAGAACTCGGGACAGCCGAGGTTTCCCGAAGTGCTCCGATTATTTTCGTACGGCCAATGCGGCAAAAGGAGACTCTATTGTTCTCTACTTTTCTAACAGCCAGTGATATACAGGCAACGTCTTTTATTTCTCTTACTCCTCTTTCTAATCATGTTTCCCCCATTTGTAGTAATTTACATGTGTCTGTCCATTGTTTCAAGGGATCGAACCCTCACTTTTGGGACATAGTATGTCATATTATCATGTGTATTGTTCTTAATTGCTTTTATTTATACTTAATTATTCATATTAATTTACAATCTAATGTCGTTTAATGTAATTTTTTAAATTAAATTTTAATACATATAGAACGGAACTTGTAGCTCACCCCATGGGTGTCCGCTTTAATCATCTACAGCCTGTGGCGAGCCGAGCATGTCCTCGGACACTCCCGGCACTAAATTCCATACGCTAAATGATAATTATAACAATTAAGACATATAATTTAGTGCGGGATCTTTAGTCTAGATTGGATGTCACAATATTGTAACATTTAATACACAGTATATAGAATTATGAATTGCTCATATGCGGAAATGACCTACAAGTACTCTGCTGTGATGATAGTAAAAGGCTACAACTACAACATACAACATAGTTTAGGGCTTACTGCTTAAGTGTATCACAGCAATAGTGGCTACACCTTCATAGATTAGTTTGGGGAAGGAAGACTGTTTTGTTGCTCGGATCGTCATTTATAAGTTTTGCAACATTAAAATAACAAGATGTTAGTGCTTTTCAGTCGGTCAACACGAATGTACCCAAAAGAGCTGGGTTATGCCCTAATACTGAAATAAATTACATGAGATTAATACATTCACTAGGATGACCAGTTTCGATCGTCAAGCGATCATCATCAGGTCCATTACACTTAGGCTATAAAATCTATGTTTGAAAATACAGGTGAAAATATTTACAATATGTACAATTATTTAGTTGCAGTATTGGTCCTGCAACTGTCAGTGTATGCTAAATGCAGTATGTATGATGTTAGGTGAAATGCTAAATGGTGATATATATCCGGAGTTTGTTATTTGGAGTGATTATGTGGTTGTAAAAATAAACTATGGTTAAACTGTAATATTACAGGCTACCTGTACTACTTATCTGGTAGTCTTCCTTGCTGGAGCTACGCGCAGTTGTCATGAGGTTCACTGTAACTCCACGAAACTGAACACGAAATCTGCGCGCAGCTCCAGCAAGGAAGACTACCAGATAAGTAGTAGCCTGTAATACTACAGTTTAACCATAGTTTATTTTTACAACCACATAATCACTCCAAATAACAAACTCCGGATATCTATCACCATTTAGCATTTCACCTAACATCATATATACTGCATTTAGCATACACTGACAGTTGCAGGACCAATACTGTAACTAAATAATTGTACATATTGTAAATATTTTCACCTGAATTTTCAAACATAGATTTTATAGCCTAAGTGTTATGGATCTGATGATGATCGCTTGACGATCGAAACTGGTCATCCTAGTGTATGTATTAATCGCATGTAATTTATTTCAGGATTAGGGCATAACCCAGCTCTTTTGGGTACACTCGTGTTGACCGACTGAAAAGCACTAAACTCTTGCTTACTAAGGCAACACTGAAGAAATTGCTTCTAACCCCACAATATTAAAATAAATAGTTCTTTTTTCGGAAGATTAATGCTTAAATAATTTATCGGTAATAATTACCACACTTACTAAGTTTTCTGTCAGGCTATTTTTTATTTTTTATTTTGGAGGGCAGAGACTATCTGTGGCCGTCACTGTATATTTGGTAGTACTCATTTGTAGATTCATTTGTCTTATAAATTTGGATCTGATGACGATCGCTTGACGAGCGAAACATATCATCCCTTAGTTTTATCATTCTTCAATAGACCATAACAATATTTGGTGGCGCAGCGGTGAAGCCTCTCACCAAGGTGGACCGGGGTCGATTCCCGGTCAATGCATGTGAGATTTTCGAAGTGAAATGCCATGTCCTGCGGTTCTGATTCCACGTGAAAAGGAGGTCCCGTGGCTCATGATCGCATGATTAACGGTCACATAAAACTAAAAGCTTCCTTCCTTTCTTCCTTTCCTTTTCAATATTATATACTCTATAGGTGAATATGCTAATTTGTCGTCAATAGGGGTTTCTGATTTTATTCGGCTGTATTCCAGTATTATTGTTTTACATTTTTTGATTTTCATCATGAGTTCTTTCCTAAAGAGTGAGCCTATACCATTTAAAATGTGTTGAAATCTTCTAGTGAATCAGCTGAGATAATATCATCATCATCAAATATTGCGCAGAACAGGAGAAATTTACGATAATGGATGCTTCTTAGAGTATTATCGCTAGAAATAACAGTTTAGTCTCGCTGGGAATTGTTAATCTCTTAACCAAGTGTCTGATGGCGCAGGCTGTGCGATGGACTTGGTATAGCTTCGTTAAGCTGGAGCCCGGAGTTTGCCCATATAATTAGCATCCCGCACGTTGTGTGGGTGCACTGAACAATACACATGCAAATAGTGCCAGCTCTGAATTAACACCAGAGGTCACAAGGAAAAAATATGAGGATCAACTTTACGAACAACCACTCACGCTTCTGGAACCGAGTGAATCAAATTAAGAGGAAGGAGAACTATGTAAGATACCGTAATGTATTCAAACTTCTCAGTATCGTACCTACAGACAGTCTTTTCTTAAAAATTCTTGGGTAAAGCATATTAGCCTTACCTCCATGAGTGAGAGGGGAAAATTGTTGGATAAAAATACATTCGTGAGAAGAGAAAATCATTGGATAAAATACGGTCAAATCTAGAGCTCTATAATACAGTAAGTGTGAAGGGATTTCTGTCAGTATGAGAAAAAGAAGATTGAAGTTCTATGGGCATGTTAAACGATTGGGAACTGAAAGGTTAGCTAATAAAATTTTTAAAACTCAAGAGAAGTGGAAGATACAACCTCCAGGAGAAATATCAAGACTTAATAAAAAGAGCAAATATTGGACTGGTTGAAGTGTGGGGGAGGACAAGAGTCTGAACTAAAGTTGTAAGTGTGAAGGATCCCCCCAAAAGAAGACTCACACTTTCAGTGGAAGAAAGATTGAGAAGGAGTCATAAAGATTGAAAAATCTCTGGCAGGAAGCTAAACGGCATGGAAAAAACAGCTTGAATTCGAAGACCTGGATAATTGTGGTGTATTTGTAGTCCATAGATGGTTATATCAAATTAATAATAATAATAGTAATAAAATACATTAGCCTCAAATCAGTGACTGAAAGGTGAAAATTCCCGGGAAAATGACATGAAATTTCTTGAGTGAAATATAACAACCCGAAATTCAATTAATGGGAGAAAATTGAAAATTATTGGGTAACATAAACGAAAGTTTTGCATGATATGCATTAGCATAAAATCAGCGTCTGAAAGGAGAAAATTCCCGGATAAATTACATGGAATTTCTTGAGTAAAATTATTACAATCTGAAATTCAATTCATGGGTGAAAAGTGAAACTTATTGGGTAACATGAAGAAATATTCTTTGATGAGGTGCATTAGCTTAATATCAGTGAGTGAAAAGAGAAACTTCCGGCGTAAAGTACAGGAAAATTCTTGGTTAAATTTTTAATAGCACAAAATTCAATTCATGGGTCAAAAGTGAAAATTCATAGGTAAAATACAAGAACATTCGTGGGTGAAATACATTAGTGAAAAGAGAAATTCACCCAATAAAATATACAGTATTAGCCTCACAACAGTGAGGGAAAGGAGATAACTCCTAGGTAAAATAACGGGAAAATCCTTGGGTAAAAGTACATTAGCCTGAAATTCATATGTGAAAAGAGAGAATTCCTGGGTGTACCATTCCAGTCCTCAGAAGAGAATTATATTCTTTTGGCAAAGTGAGGATTTACAGTAAACACGAATTTTAGGGGTGATAGTCAGAAATCCTAAACATTGCATACGGGGTGGTCAATGATGGTTCGTGCGAACACCTCAAAATGGAACACTTTTCGCATAATAAAGAAGGTGCTGAAAACATGAAGAATTTTAAATATGATAAATTTCAGAAATGCAAACTTATGACCTATAAAAATGTTCTGATGGCAATTGGAATTCTGACCGCTAGAAAGCGTAACCCTGCACCTTTTGCTTAAAATGTGAAATATGCCGATGCAGTATATCTCAATGCTTGGCACACCGTGCTGATCACTCAGAGTGAAGTACATCCTGGCCTCTCGGGCTGTCACTATAAAAATGTCAACAGTAAATGAAATGTGTACCGTAAAGGATGTGGAACGCTTCCACCCACGCGGGGTCACGGTCCACATTGCCTTCAGACACTTCAAACAGGAAGCGGGGTAAACGCGAATGCATTCTAGAAGGGAGATTGCAAGCGGAAGCTGTGTAATATAGGACAGGCAGAGATACTTTACCGGCTCATTGGTGAGCTTGCTAACTCCGTGTGCCGTAAATGGGGACATAGACAGGCTCTACAAACTAGGTGGTGAGTGAATTTGTTGTTGCTGCTTTTTTATGGGCTAATTTGAATTTAGGCCAGTCTTCCAACATTTATTTAACACCCATGACCTGCTGTCCATAATTTTCTACAAAGCAATCAAGTTATTCCAGATTTTTATTTCTGGTTTTACCAGTAGTTTTATGTCTTTTCCTGCCCCAGGGGCTCACAACTTTATGGGATGTGGGTTGCCAACCATGGAATTCCAGCTGAGTCCCTCATTGCTACCACTTACCTGTGCCGGGCTCCTCTCTCTAACATATTTCCTGTCGACCTCCTGTGGTCAACTTTAGTTCTCTTCCGACCCCGATGGCATTAGGGTATCCGCGGACTAGGAAGTCTTTCAATGTCCTGTCTTAATTGGTCCTTGTCTCATCTTTCCTGATACCCTCATTCTTAGAAGGGTTAAACCCCTTCAGTTCATCGTATCTCCTTCTGCACAAAGCCCAAAAGGAAGCAGGATGTATGTAGCCCTACTATTTATGGTGCACCCTGGATAGTCCTACACCCTCAACGGCTCACGACTGGCGTGTTCGAGATTTGGTGACCCTGAAGAAATGCTGAGCTCGGCCCATTTTTCCCTTCTTCCATTCACTTTGGGGCGGATCCTATCCCTTTCCCTTTCCAATCGGCCTTTCACGGTTCCACTTCTTTCCAAGCCCCTCAATTTTCAATCTTCGAGGGCTGAGAACATTTATTTTCTTCCTGTGCATATTTTTCCTTATTCTTTTTAGCCTACTTTCGATTTTTGCAAAAATTGAAAGTAGTCTTATGAGATCTACACAGGGCCAAAAATTGTGTGTCTGTGTGTGTGTGTGTGTGAGTGTGTGTGTGTACTCTGAATGTCTGTCCCCCCCTATCAATTCGAACCCGGTGAAACTTAATTGAACGAAATTTGGTACAGAGGTAGAACTAGCAAAGGGAACCTCAGTGTCATGTTAGGTAGATTTCGTTAGAAAGCTAACTATTGCAATGGGTCCCATGTTTCGACTTCCGGAAAATTTCGACATATCTTCGCGTTTCACATCGCCCAGACCCCAAAACCACCGTCAGTTCAAAAGTTTATATATAATTTATGTATGTATATATATATGTATACTGTATATATATGTATGTATGTATATATATATATATATGTATATCAGTTTCTTGTGGACACGATAACTGCCGTAATTTTGCACCAATCACTTTGAATTTTTTACCGAATTATGTATACCTATAAAATCTCGGTCGAGTTCGTTACTGGGCTAAATCGGTCGAAGGGGGTGAAAATGGGGGGCTTTTTTCGAAAAAGTGAAATATTGCTATAACTCTCTTAATATGTGAAATATCGAATCCGTTCAACGTTCATACAATGTGTCGGATAAAGCCCAAAAATATATGTTTGAAGAGTTTTTTTATAGCACCAACCATTGACCAAAGGGGTGGGAAAAAGCGGGATTTTCGGGAAACATTAATCATATCTCTCTTAATAGGCACAATATCAAAACCGTACAAAATGGACAATATTTCCCTAATAATTACCTAAAACTTTTGTCTGAAAGAATTTTTGATATGACCCACCATTACGCCAAGGGATGAGAAAAATGATTTCGGAATTATAAGAAAATGCCAAGAGCTATCAGTGGTTGCCATGGCAACACTACTAAATTGATGAGGGATGAGCCATCAGACGTTGCCAAGATAACGCACTTGCACGAGATCAGATTCAGATTTCCATCTGACTAAGTGTGAAGCGGCTTCGGTGACGTAACTGGTAGCGTGCTGAATGTCTAAGCCCAAGGTCGCGAGTTCAAAGCCGGCCGAAGTCGTCGGATTTTCTAAGAGCGCTAAAAATCCCTCAGTATGCTTTCCTTTGGAGGGGAAGTTCCAACGTTCGTTGCGAGTTGCTGGTTGCGGTGGCATCTAGTAGCCAAGTTCACAGATAGGCGTCGTTGACTGTAGTACCTGGTAGCAACATTAGGAACTACTGCTTGAAATTGACCGCCTGCAGTCCTTACCTGAATTACAGACTATTGCAGCCATCCCTAAGTACACGGGGTTACATGACCGCGTTGTCGCAGCCCCTAAACTGAGGAACCAACCAAAATCTCTGCGGGAGATATAATTTTGCGTGAAGAAGTAACAGACCGTTACATAGTTACACATCAGTGTCGAAACCATGCATAAGGACAGTGTGACCACAAGTATAACAAGATGTTCAGTAAAGAACATATAGCCTACTTTCTCCTAAATGCATGGGTATTGTTATAACTCTTTGTCCTTTTCAAGGAGTATGACGAATGTTGGTTGTAGTAGCTTGTTGAAATACAATGTGCTATAGGGATATTAAACATGAATATGAGGTGCCCTTTGCTAGTGCTACCTCTGTACCAAATTTCGTTCAATTCGGTTTCACCGTGTTTGAATTGATAGGGGGAATCGATTTGCACACATACTTGGCCACCATCCGCAAACTATTGGGCTGATGTTCTTGCAATTTGGCCAGAATATGGTTCCCACATAAAGACATGGTGTTGCAAAATTTGGTAGAGACTAGATTATTAGGTTGGTCGTAATTACATCTTAGCTATTAACATTTGGGTGGCCGCGATTACGTCTCCGTCAAGATAGCGGTGATATAAAACATGACACTGAGGTGCCCTTTGCTGGTGCTACCTCTGTACCAAATTTCGTTCATTCGGTTCCACCGTGTTCGAATTAATAGGGGGAATCAATTTTGACATTAAGATGGCCGCCATCCGCAAACTATTAGGCTAATGACCTATTAGATTAGTCAAAGGATGCTCCCTCCATAAAGGTATGTTGTTGCAAAGTTTAGTAGAGATCGGATGGTTATGTTAGTCGTAATTTGATTTAAGCTTTAAACATTTGTGTGGCCGCCATTACGTTTCTGTCAATATGGCGGCGATATTAATCATGACACTGAGATACCCTTTGCTAGTGCTATCTCTGTACCAAATTTCGTTCCATTCGGTTTCACCGTGTTTGAATTAATAGGGGGAATCGATTCTGACACAAACATGGCCGCCATCCGCAAACTATTAGGCGAATGACCTATTAGATTGGTCAAAGGATGCTTCCTCTATAAGGGTATGTTGTTGCACAATTTGGTAGAGATCGGATGATTAGGTTAGTCGTAATTTGATTTAAGCTTTGAACATTTGTGTGGCCGCCATCACGTTTTCTTCAAGATGGCGGCGATATAAAACACGACACTGAGGTGCCTTTTGTTAGTACTACCTCTGTACCAAATTTCGTTCCATTCGGTTGCACCGTGTTCGAATTAATAGGGGGAATCGATTTTCACACAAAGATGGCCGCCATCCGCAAACTATTACGCTGATGACCTATTAGATTGGTCAAAGGATGCTCCCTCCATAAAGGTATGTTGTTGCAAAATTTGGTAGAGATCGGATGATTAGGTTAATCGTAATTTGATTTAAGCTTTGAACATTTGTGTGGCCGCCATTACGTTTCCGTCAAGATGGCGGCGATATAAAACATGACACTGAGGTGCCTTTTGTTAGTACTACCTCTGTACCAAATTTCGTTCCATTCGGTTGCACCGTGTTCGAATTAATAGGGGGAATCAATTTTCACACAAAGATGGCCGCCATCCGCAAACTATTACGCTGATGACCTATTGGTTTGGTCAAAGGATGCTCCCCCCATAAAGGTATGTTGTCGCAAAATTTGGTAGAGATCGGATGATTAGGTTAGTCGTAATTTGATTTAAGCTTTGAACATTTGTGTGGCCGCCATTACGTTTCCGTCAAGATGGCGGTGATATAAAACATGACACTGAGGTGTCGTTTGCTAGTGCTACCTTTGTACCAAATTTCGTTCAATTCGCATTCACCGTGTTCGAATTGATAGGGGGGGACAGACATTCAGAGTACACACACTCACACACACACAGACACACACACACACACACAGACTCACACACACACACACACAGACTCACACACACACATACACACACAAAGACAGACACACTTTTTTCGCCCTGTGTTGATCTCATAAGTCTACTTTCATTTTTTGCAAAAATCGAAAGTAGGCTAAAAATGGACCCCAAATGACAAGAAGGTTACCGTTCCCATAAGACAATAAAATGTTTAAAATAAGCATAAAATGACGAAAAACAAAGCTAATTAAGCTCCAATTATAAAATACCTTCTCGCAATGAATGAGGTCTGATCCTCTACGAAAACCTGCATATTCTGCCTATTTTCGCCTATCCCCAAGTTTGTCCGGTGAAATCTACCTCCGCATTCCGGCGTGCCGAGAGGACTTTTTTTTATATCGCCGCCATCTTGACGGAAACGTAATGGCGGCCACCCAAATGTTCAAAGCTTAAATCAAATAACGACTAACCTAATCATCCGATGTCTAACAAATTTTTCAACAACGTATAATTATATGTCGAGCGTCATTTGACTAAACTACAAGGTCATCAGCCCAGTAGTTTGCAGATCGCGGCCATGTATGTGTGCAAATTGATTCCCCCTATCAATTCAAACACGGTGAAACCGAATTAAACGAAATTTGGTGCAATGGTAGCACTAGCAAAGGACACCTCAGTGTCATGTTTTATATCGCCACCATCTAGACGAAAACGTAATGGCGGCCACCTAAATGTTGAAAGCTTAAATCACCTTACGACCAACCTAATCATCTGATCTCTAACAAATTTTTCAGCATTATACCTTTGTGTAAGAAGAATTTGTTGACTAAAGTACAAGGTCATCAGCCCAATACTTTGCGGATGGCGGCAATGGATGTGTGCAAATCGATTCCCCCTATCTATTCAAACACGGTGGAACCGAATTGAACAAAATTTGGTACTGAGGTAGCACTAGCAAAGAGCACCTCTGTGTCATGTTTTATATCGCCGCCATCTTGACGGGAACATATTGGTGGCCACTAAAATGTTCAAAGCTTAAATAAAATTACGACTAATCTAATCATCCGATCTCTACCAAGTTTTGCAACAACATATAATATGGCGAGCGTCTTTTGACTAAACTACAAGGTCATCAGCCCAATAGATTTCAGATAGCGGCCATGTATGTGTGCAAATCGATTCCCCATATCAATTCAAACACGGTGATACCGAATTGAATGTTTTTTTTACAGAGGTAGCACTAGCTAAGGCACCTCATATTCATGTTTAATATCCGTATAGCACGTTGTATTTCAACAAGCTACTACAACCAACATTCAATAATAGGACTCCTTGAAAAGGATAAAGAGTTATAACAATACCCATGCATTTAGGAGAAAGTAGGCTATATGTTATTTACTGAACATCTTGTTTTAAATTATGTTTTATCCTTCTTCTAGTATGTTTGATAGTGATATGTCTATAGTAATAGTCGTAGTAGTAGCAGTGGTTTCTATTTCATAATGTTTGCGAACACCCCAACCTAAGGGGCTGATAACCTAGATGTTAGGAGCGTTAAAACAACAATTATAATCATAATCATTGGTATTTTCCTGTGATGAAATTGATGGGAATTAAGGGGAACTAGTTAAAAACCCATCAATCGACATGTTTATCCAAAATTGAATAATTAGTACTGTGCTAATCTAAGCATTGAAATCCACTGACATATACACAATTTCTCTTCATGGACGGGAAAATCAATACCGTATGGTGTATTTTAATTACAGGACGCAGGACAGTGAAAGATTATTCAATGCTCTGAAAGAAAATTTCCTCAACAACACGGAGATCTCAAAGGAAACAAAATTGGCTATCTTCAGGTCAGTCTTTGCGCCTACTCTATCTTACAGCTTTAAAACCTGGTGCCTTACATCGAAACACAGAAACAAGATACAAGCCACAGAAATTAGATACCTGAGGAAAGTTGAAGGAAAGACGCGAAGGGATAGAATCAGGAATAAGACCATAAGAACTAGTCTAGTAGTAGAGCTGCTGCAGCAAATCTATCTATCTATCTATCTATCTATTTATCGTATGGTTTTTAGTGCCGAGAGTGTCCGAGGACATGTTCGGCTCGCCTGAGTCTGTAGCTGCTTCCAGCGGACACCCATGGGGAGAGCTACAAGTTCCGTTGAATTTCAAGTAGTTCCAACTTTCGCTACCAGATATTAATGATACATTGTGGTGAACGTTGGAACTTTGATAGAGCATTCCGACGAAATCTAACCTAACAATTTAGCTTCACACAAGTTCAGTCTGTGGAAGGATCTTTTACATGCCATAAATCTCTGACATGGGACTGCCGGCTTTACTTCTTCTCCGAAGGAAGGCATACTGAAGAATTTTTAGCGCTCTTAAAAAATCCGACGACTTCGGCCGGGTTTGAAGCCGCTATCTTGGGCACAGCAGTTCAGCAAGCTACCAACTACGCCACTGAAGCCGGCGCTACAGCAAAGAATACAGGCGAGTCAGCTAAAGTGGTTTGGACATGTCCTCTGGATGCCTGAATCAAGAATCGTTGGAGCTGTCTATGGAGCACGAATGCAAGGCACCAGACCGAGGGGGAAACCTAGGAAAAAATGGGAGTAAGACGTCAGAGGCGCTGTGGAATTGAGAGGAATGTCGTGAACTCAGGCTAAACAACTTACAAGAGACAGGAAAGCCTGGCGCTCTTTTGGAAAACCTCGACACCCGAGGGGTAAAAGAGGACCACTAAGTAAGTATATCTTAATTAAAAATTGCTTATCATGGCTGAGAAATGTTGACCTCCCATAATGCACTACACTTCATTGAATAGTAAAACTTGCTCAAAGCGGAACGTCTATAAAGAGGACACTTGTCCAACGTGAACAAAAGTTATGGTCCCGACTCTCTGGGTATGGCTTAGCTTTGTATTTATGTTGTATAAAGCGTTATCTGCTCAAGGCGGAAACCGAAGGAAATTATGAATGTAATTGTTCAACCCTTACTGCATTATGCGGAACTAATGCTTTGGCTGTGTAATTTACGTAGGCTACTACAGTAGGTTACTACAGTAAAATTGCTACATAAAAATTTTGCCAGGGGGAGAACCAGGTGTTTTGGTACCGTATCACGCTGCTCTGAAGAGGTCCGGGTTTCCCAAATTCTTCGAAGAATGGGATTTAAATCTCCACTAATTGCCTGACTCTGGCTATGGTTCGTAAAGATCTGTATCTCTATGTACGCCTTGAGTTCAATTCTAATGTAAACTGTTTTGTCACTTTGTGTCCAATCAGCAAATTTGTGCCAGTTGTGAAAAGAACAGCACGATGGCTATGAAATTTACGTCATTGGCACTGAACGAGAAGGTGTAGGTTATTGAAGCGAGTTAAAAGAAAAGTTGTTTGAGCGTGAAATTGACCGGTTTTCAGTGTTTAAGTACATTGAGTACATGCATAATATGTTGAGTGCAGGCCTGTTTTTGTTGTTGTTTTTGTTTGAGTCTTCAGTCTTTCGACTGGTTTAATGCAGCCCTCCATGCCTCCCTTGGGTGTCTTAATAAGTGTCCTACTAGCCTATCATTTAGGGGCAGATGTCCTCGTAGTTCCGCCCCTTAAAACAACAATCACTAACTAACTACTAACCAGCCTATCTCTACTCTTCATTATCAGTCGCCAGAAACATCTCTCGTCTCCCACTCGTCTTAATACCCCTTCATTTGTTACCCTATCTAGTATCTACCCATCTGATTTTCTACATTATCCTGTAACATCACATTTCAAGCGCTTCAATTCTCCTATTTTCTGCTGCATCAATAGACCAAGTTTCACTTCTACGCTATAGACAAAGGCTTTCAGAAATAACTTCCTAATACCTATATCTATATTCGATGTCAACAGATTATTTTCCTATATAAATGCTTTCCTTGCCTGAGCTAACCTACTTTGGGCCGATAACCTAGATGTTAGGCCCCTTAAAACAACAGTTGTCATCATCATACCAACCTACTATTTATATCTTCAGTGCTTCGTCTATCACTGGTTACTTTGCTTCCTAAGTAACAGAAGTCTCCTACTTTCTTTAGTGCTGGCCTATGGGCGAGTAATAAAAAAATTACATCGAGATATTGTGTTACTGAGATATGTTATCACCAACACTAGACTATTGGATCGGGGGTAGGTAATCTATACTAATATAATATAGCTGAAGAGTTAGGTGTTTGTGTGTTTAAACGCGATAATCTCTGGAACTACCAGTCGGATTCCAAAAATTATTTTTGTATATGATAGCCAGATTCAAGAGGAATAGTTTAGGCTATGTTCAATTTCGGACAGACCACTCCATTCCCTGCATTTAGGCCCTTTGGCACAAATCTACACCATTTAACCGATCTGAACCAAAAATTGTATAGTTACCCGTTGGAACCCTGCGAGTAACACTGTCTACATGAAATTTATGACAGACCAGTCCATTCCCTGCATTTAGGCCCTTTGGCACAAATCTACACCGTTTCACTAATTTAAACCAAAATGTGTATACTTACCCTTTGGGACCCTGCGAGTAACACTATCTACATGAAATTTATGACAGACCAGTCCATTCCCTGCATTTAGGCCCTTTGGCACAAATCTACACCGTTTCACTAATTTAAACCAAAATGTGTATACTTACCCTTTGGGGCCCTGCGAGTAACACTATCTACATGAAATTTATGACAGACCAGTCCATTCCCTGCATTTAGGCCCTTTATCAAAAATCTACACCATTCCTCCTAATTGCACCAAATTTTACTTACACTTTGAAATCCTGCTGGTAACACTGTCTACTTGATATTTTGGACAACGCTCTCCATTCCCTGCATTTAGAATAACAAACAAACTGAACTTGAAAACCACGTATTAAGGCCCTAGAACCATTCATGTCCGTAGTAGTGTAACTGTAAGAGTATTTATAAGTCCATTGTTGACTGGCAATTCAAGCTGCATCACGTCGCCCCTACCAGTGTTCTGGTGCAGAATTGCGAAAATAGTTAAATCTTGCGCTGCTTATAAATTGCAGTGACGGGGAGTAATTAGTGCAAAATGATTTCTTAGGCACCTTAAAACAGTTATCATCATGAACATATTATGCCTCTGTATAAGTGCAATGGTGTTGGTGCAGTAAATTGCAATAAGCGTTGGTGCTTTCAAATTTACCTTCATTTATTCCGAAACTTATCGTTGAGTGCTATGTAGCGGTAAATGATACAATTCTACCTCAGGACCTCAGGACAGCCGAAGTTTTCCAAAGTGTTCCAATTATTTTCCTACGGCGCTATGAGACAAAAGAAGACACAATTGGTCTCTACATTTCTAACAGCCAGAGAGATATAGACCCTAGGCAGTGTCTTATTTCACTTACTCCGCTTTCTAAACATATTTTAAAATTTGTTTGTAAATTACATATGTCAATGCTGTAGTTAGTAAACACCCGTTTCCCTATTCATTATTATCATAAGGGGAAAATGACCTGAATGTTACGTCCATTACACTGTACTACTTATCACCCCCTCTACAACCACCACCACCACCACCACCACCACCACCACCACAAAAAGTTATATTTAAAAAATATTTATTTTCTGTTAGTTTAAGTATCATGTGCCAGTTCGGTAGTAGTAACAATTATCATCCATAAAACAAATAAATCCACCGGGCGAAGCATGGCACTACTGCTAATGTGTGTATATTTTTGCCTAATGTTGTTAAATCCGGAAACTTGCTTAATTTGGAAAGAAACTCGAAACTTGCGATTCCGTTTTACTGTATAAAGAATTACAATGTGTAGTGTTTTAAGCTCTCAATCAAGCAGCACGTGCGTTACCAAATCTCTGTTTGCTGCCTGGAGTAGGGATGATCGATTCTCTTCACAGCTTAGGTTTATTGCTATGTCTCAAAATTCCACTGGTTATCTTTTCGACAAAGCTTGTTGTTGCTTACTTTAGGGGATGCAATATTGCGATCGTATAGCGTCTTGTATTTTGGATGTGTTTGGAATTTGTGTAATAAACTGTGTTACTGTGATGGTTGCACTAGTGTGTGTATTTGTAAAATGGGGATGGAATTTGGAAAGAGGTGGCCGTGCCTTAAGTTAGGAACCATCCCAGCATTTGCTTTCTCTCTGAACATTTTTTTTAAGTCAAATTTCGTACTGTTTATATCCAAATCAGGTGCATATCACTATGTAACAAATTTTAAAATTTTGTCTGTCCTTGTTTTGAAAGTGTTATTTCCTGATTTTTTGCCTGAAAAGTATGGAAAATGGCCATTTTGTTACAAAAACTTTGCTTTGCTCATGAGGAAAAGCAACATACTTCTAAGTATATGCTGGTATTTATTTTACTATGATCCAAGCTTTTAAATTGCATTTAACATAATCTTTCTCTTTCTTTGAATCTTTGCTAGTTATGATTAAAAGAAATGGCAAAATAAATGAAAATACGTTAAGATCAAAAAATTTGTGATTATTTAATATCAATGTCTTGCTCACAAAAGCACAGTTTGACATGGATAATTATGTTTTTCATACCTTTTCAGACATAACCAATGAGAAAATATAATTTACTTTCGAGGACAAAAATTGTTTTACTTAGAGTAATAACCATAGGCCAAACCATCAATTCAATTTCTAATATTATCATTTAGACTTTCACGGCCCTGTACTTGTGGTAAGGTTTACATCGGGCAGACTTCGAGAACAATATTCACTCGCATTAAGGAACATAATAGATGTAACAGGCTCCTTCAACCTGATAAATCAGCTGTTGCTGATCATGCTTTAACACGTGGCCATGATGTTATGTTCCAAGGAGAGGATGTTCTTGCCCGTATAAAGCAGTATAGTCCCAGAATCCTCAGGGAGGCGGTTGAAATACGTAAACACCCAGATAATTTCAACCGCGACACCGGCTACAATCTCAGTGAATCCTGGCTACCTATAATCAGAACCCTGAGAAAGTAATACACTGCTGCTTTTCGTTGTCCCTACATGGGGCTATAATGGCGTCCATCTTTGGGCACCTTTTATTATGTTCTTTGTTGCTTTCTCCTAGCAATCTTTTGTCGTATTTCAGATTATTCCTGACGAAGAAAGACATGGTTTCTTTCGAAACGCGTCGAATTTTAATATAATAATTCAACATTATGAAGAATTCAATTTCTGTTTGTTGGTTGCGTGTTTGTTTGTTTGTTTCTTTGTTTGTTTGTTTGTTTGTTTGTTTGTTTGTTTGCTTCTGTCTTTCTATCTTTCATTGTCATGTGTTGGTATGAAAACAACTGAGTGAATTGCATTAAATTAGTATTTAAATACAGTAAAAGACGCCCCTAAAATTAAACTACGATACAAATTATTTATGCAATTGAAAGAGGGTGAGGGAGTAATTGCCAGCAAGATAATTTGCTGGATTCGTGCTCATCGCTTCAAATGAAGTCATTGGTTCAGACATAAATTCATGGAACGCACTCAGAGATGGTTCCAAATCACTCACCAGCTAATAGAACGACGACAAGCCATGGTTCTGACTATGATAAAATTTAAAATTACAATTCAAAATTCCATCTTATATTTTCAGTATACCTTCACCCTTGCAGTCAGTTTATAACCATGTGAATAGACAGAAAATGTTCAAGACAAGTTACCTTACAAAGCCAAGAAAAAATAAATATATTGCTGAAAAAGCGTACATTTGCGTTACAATTTGGAAACATTAATGAACAACAACTTCCGTGACAAACTAAAGAGCCTACTTTTCTTAAAATTTAAGATTCATGCCAATGATTAATCTATATGGACCTATCTAGAATAATGACAAAGTTAAGTTGGCATAATGTAGCCTATTAGAGCACTACATTTGACAGCCCTGGTGACTGAATATATTCTTAGTTCCATCTCTTAAGGTACAGAATACAAAATTTGGTTGAAGTCCAATGGAAAGCATGGGCGTTACATGCAGTTAGACATTGGATCTATCAGCGCGCGTAAAATCATGTTGGCAACAATTTCATGCTTGTGTTCATCAGAAATAATCTGAAATAGTATGATCTTTTGTTGCGCCAATTTTGAATGAAATCCATTTGTTAGTAAAGAAGTTACTGGTATTATAAAATTGGACCTATCAGCAGGCTTAGAATCATGTTGGCCGCACTGGCGTATATTAGTTACTCCAAATTAATCTAGAATGTCAGGGACTATACGTGCGCAACGTTGAGCTGTTAGCTTGCATACATTCTGATATAATGACATTAGGGTAAAATCATAAGCAGTATTTACAAACAGTTAGCAGACCTGATCGCTCTTAAGGATACGCATAGTCATATATGTTATGGTACACATAGCACATACGAAATTTGGTTGAAATCCAATTGATAGTAGAGTAGTTACATGTATTTAGATATTGGACCTATCAGCAGGCTTAGAATCATGTTGGTAGCACTGAAATACATTAGTCGCTCCAAATTAGAATGTCTGCCACTATACGTGTGCAAAGTTTAAAGCTGTTGGCTCGCATACTTTCTGATATATTGGTATTTGGATAAAAAAGTTGTTCCGTGTAGAACTATACAGCCTATTTTCATAAATCCTACTTAAGTTAACTGCCACTATCAACATACTACATTTCAGTTTGATTGCTCTAATAGATTCGTAGATATTGAGAACCTACTAAATATTTCGGATGGTTGCCATGTTGGATTTTATATATGTAGGTCCTAGAGTTATGTTATGTTACATGAAGACTATTGTGTACGTGTAGCATTCAAACTTCAATCGTATGATCAGGATACAAGAAGTAACAAGGAGATTTTAAAATTTTGCACAGCTGCCATCTTGTGGTTATGGAAACAATTGAAATAAATTAGATGCCAGTGGATTAACATTCGTATAAGGATTTACTGTACCAAGTTTCACTGCATTCGGATGGTTAAATTGCGAGAAACGTCCTTGTGAATATTTATACTTCGTGTCGCCGCCATGTTGGATTTGTGATCACCAGGTCATTTAAAGTCCTATAGGTGAACTTAAGTTCATAGCCCCTATGAACATTAAAAAATCTGTTTGATTGCTATAATAGATTCGTAGAAATTCAGAGCCGTCTAAATATTTCGGATGGTTGTCATGTTGAATTGTTAAATGTATAGGCCATAGAGTCATGTACCACTAAAGGAAAATTATTGCGTAGGTTCATTATTCAAACTTTCACTTCCATCGCATGATTACGACACAAGAAATAAAAACTTAATTTTAAAATTCGCACAGCCGCCATCTTGAGGTTATGCAAACAATTGAACTAAATTAGATTCCAGTGCATTACAATGTGTATAAACATTTCCTTTACCAGATTTCATTGCGTTTGGAACATTAAATCGCGAGAGAGGTGTATTTAAAATTTTCAAATTCGCTTGGCCGCCAAGTTCGTTTTGTAGTTAACCGGTTTTTGAAAGTCCTATAGATGAACTTCCAGTAGTGCCCTTTATCTCCGTACCAAATTTTAGGATGATACCGCTAATAGTTTCAGAGATATAGAATGCCGGTGAAATATTTCGCACATCCGCCATCTTGTGGTTATGTAAACAATTGAACGAAGTTAGATGTCGGTGCATTACAATATGTATAAACATTTACCGTACCAAGTTTTATTGCGTTTGGTTGGTTAAATCGCGAGAAACGTCTATTTAAAAGTCGCAAATTCGCGTGGCCGCCATGTTGGTTTTGTAGTTATCAGTTTTTCAAAGGTCACATAGGTGAACTTCTAGTAGTTTCCTTTATCACCGTAATAAATTCCAGGGTGATATCTGTAATAGTTTCGGAGATATTGAATGCTAGTTAAATATTTCGCACAGCTGCCATGTTGGATTGGTGGGACGTAATAAAATTTGAAGGGCACGGTCGGGGTCGCCCGAAATAGTGCTATGAACTTACCGAGTTTCATTGAAATTGCTTCAGCCGTTTAGAAGTTATTAGAGGGACACACACACACTCCTCACACACACACACACACGCACACACACACGGACAAAAGATGATCTCATAAGACAATTTTTTCAAAATTGAAAATAGGTTAAATAGAGAGCATTTATTTAACAGTTGGCAGCCCTGGTAGCTCTTAAGAATATGCTCAGTCATATCTGTTTATGTACACATAGTACATACGAAATTTGGTTGAAATACAATTGATAGTATAGAAGTTATATGCATTTAACATTTTGGCAACACTGTCATGTATGGCCTCCTGAAATTTGAACTGAAGTTTTATTATCTATATGTATGCAAATTTTGGAATAGTTCCCATTTGTACCTTCCAAGATATCCCACATGGAATTCAAATTTCAATTGCGATTTTTCAGCAGTTGGTAGCACTGACATCATTTTCAAATATGGGCTTGAGATATACAGGTATAGATCTTTACTCATACCAAATTTGGATTCGATTGCTGCAGCCGTTTAGGAGTGGTTTGGGGCACACCCACACAGGCAGACAGAGAGACAGACAGATATTTGCCCGGATCGATCTCATAAGTCTACTTCTTCCTCATTTTTGCAAAACGTGAAATGTAGGCAAAAAATACAAATGAGGATAAAATTGGAAAAGAGCTAAAATTAACAAGTAGTTCTGTGACAACTAAAGAGCCTACTTTTCTTAAAATTGAAGATTCATGCCAATGATTAATCTATATGGACCTATCTAGAATAATGACGGAACCAAGTTGGTATAACTAACATTTCTAAGTACTGCAGTATGAAATACACCTCAAATAGTGTAGCCTTATAGAGTACTACAGTTGGCAGCCCTGGTGACTCTGAATATATTCATATTTCCATCCCTTAAAGCATAGAATGAATTATACAAAATTTGATTGAAGTCTAACAGACAGTATGGACGTTACATGCTGTTAGATACTGGATGTATCAGTGTGCGTAAAATCATGTCAGCAATAATGAGTTATGTATATGTTGCTCAGAATTGACCTACAATATTACGATCTTCTGTATTATAGTGCAATTTTGGATAAAATCCATTTGGTAGTATAGAAGTTACATGTAATTAAAAATTGAAACTATCAGAAAGCTTAAGATCACGTTGGCAGCACTAATGTAGAATGTCAGATACAATATGTGTGCAAAATTTAGAGCTGTTATCTTGCATACTTTCTTGATTTATTGATATTAGGGTTAAAATAATAGAGATAGCATTTATTAACAGTTGGCAGCCCTTGTGGCTCTTGAAATACGCACTGTCATATCCGTTATAGTACACTTAGTACATACGAAATTTGGTTGAAGTCGAATCGATAGTATAGAAGTAACATGCATTTAAAAATTGGACTTATCGGCAGGCTTATAATAATGTTGGCACAACTGTCATGTATGGGCCCCTGAAAATTAATCTGGAATGTGATTATCTATATGTGTGTTAATTTTGGAACAGTTCCCATGCATAACGTCTGAGAAATCCACTATTTCGCTTAAATTTCAATTGCGATTTTTCAGCAGTTGGTAGCACTGACGTCATTTGGAAATATGGGCACGAAATATTCCAGGTATAGATATTTACTCATACCAAATTTGGTTTCAATATCTGCATCTGTTTAGGAGTTAATAGGGGGGTGGGGGGAAGGCACACACACAGAAAGACAGACAAACATACAGACAGAAGGACAGACACACATATTCCCGAATCGATCTCGTAAGTCTAAACCAGGCTAAAAATGAACGACTAATTATCATTTGAAAAAAAAAAAATTGCTTAAAACGTGAAGTAGTTACGTTAGTTGTACAAAATGAAAGAATTGTTTATGAATAATCTTAAAAAATTATTTAAAACAATAGTACAATTAATGATGGAGGCTCATGAATATTATATCAAAAATTGTAAAATTAACTACATTGAATAAATGATGCTTTGCTAATTATAATTCGAATGTGGTTTTTATTCATCAATTAGATTTATTTATTTATTTATTTACTGGCTTATTTAATTAATTAATGCATTAATTAATTTATTTGTTTATTTATTTTTTATTCATTTAATAGTTTAATCTATTTATTTATTCATTAACTAGCAACCCTCCCCAGCTTCGCCCGGGAACAGTGATGAATGCAAGGTGATAGGCTACTTTTAACCGAGGTCTTATAAGATTTCCTTGTATACGACATTAGTCGTTTTCCCTCCAGCAGTGAACACGAAAAGATTTCAGTTTGATGTAACACGCGATAGAGCCACGTAAAGCTGTCCATGAGAAACACATTCTCCACTGAGATCAACTCCAGTCACGCTAAGTGTCTAACACTGTGCTTTGTTTATAGTCATGCCAAAGCAGACTCTTACTGGGAATTGTACTCGTTTGAAATGATAAGGCAAATCTGAAGGAATCATAGGAATTCTGGGTACTAAGACCGTTTCTCCTGTACCACAGCCAGTTAAGATAGTTGCTTCAAACAGTTTTTCAAAGTTTTCACAACCAATCACGTCCCATTACATAACTTTGGTGGGTGTAAATTACGTAACAATTTAATACACACTCCCACTTTTAAAATAAGCTTGTGTGGTGGCAAGACAGAGGGAAGTACAGAATTTAGGAATTCTGTAGGGAAATGAACAACTTCTTCACTATCGACTACTGCGTCTACTGAGTAATATACTTGAGCCTGGGCAGTGCATTTTGAGAACACCAAGTCATTAATTTTCACAACTTGTTCGTTTGTCGGCGATAATATTGATCTTTCTTTAAACTATGAATGAGATTTGTTAGATAGGTCATGGATTTGAGGATAAACGCTATCAATCAATTCTTGAATGCTGCTTACAAAAACACTGAAATCGTGACTGAGGGTAATTTTCCCGTCAATGACCGGTAAATCTCCATTTCCGACTCTAAGTAACGAATTAGCAAACAGACTATTATCTTCTGGAGATAAGAGTACTCTCATGTTAGTTTTTAGTGCCAATTTGTTATATCCGACCAGATGTAAGATCTTTTTAATGAAGCGTTTACTTCGTCGGCTCTCGTTCCTCTGGTAATAACTGGTAAGATTTGACGAAAATCACCGGCGAACAAAACTGTGCAGCCACCCATAGGTGTGTTCCGATTCCTTAGATCACGCAAGGTCCTGTCTACAGCTTCAATGGAAGTTTTGTGTGACATTGTAGCCGCATCCCCTACTACTAAAGAGCAATTTTGGATTAAACTGGCAGTGTTACTTTGTTTTGAAATATTACATACGTTTCCATCATTACTGCTGACTTTCAAAGGAAGTTTAAATGTTGCATGTGCTGTTCTTCCCCCTTCCAAAAGAGTGGCTGCAATTCCAGATGATGCGACGGCAAGAACAATATTACCACCAGGCCTCACTTTGGCGAGCAACAAATTAATCAAGAACGTATTGCCTGTGCCTCCAGGGGCATCGAGAAAAAATATCTTACCTTCCTTCTCAGTGATGCTAGATATGATGGTGTCATAAGCTTGTTTCTGATCGTGGTTCAGACGGTGTTCTTCTTGAGCAACGGTTTGAAGGAGCCGAGGACGATCGCTGAAGGACTTATTATTGATTGGCTGTAAGTTATGGTTATTTGGGAGTGGAAGTCCAAAATCTCTGATAGATTTTTTAGCAAAGGATTGCTCTATTTTGTTGACTTCAGTCAGCCCTTCATCGAACACACGTATGTCATAGTTTAATTCTTGTAATGGTGCCTCTTTTCGCTTTCTGATCAATATGTCTTCTGACATGCTCTCCTGGTGATTATTCCAAAGACCTAATAGATCCGCAACTTGGCAAAAGACGATAATGATGGCAAACAAATATCTAAGTGAACTTGCCGAACTACACAGAGCAGCTTCTGATAATGTGTTTTCCCAGTGAGAAACACCTTCCAACAATCCCTTGACTCTGCATGCTTCCTGAAATGAGTCGTAAGTTATTCCTTCTACAGTCCTTAAATAATGAAACGAAGTAGGACCTTTGACAATATGAAGTAACATCCTTAGATGAAAACATTCACTGTTGTTGGGATGGACTACATACACTCGTCCAAGTGCATTAGTTCTTTTAATGTCATCGTAACCATCAACCGACTCACCCTGTTTCCTCCGTTGACATTTTCTGTTAGTTTGATTCCAAGTGTAATAACTTGGAACCTCGGCATAAGTAAGAGTCTTCGCAAAATCGTCACCTGCACATAACTTAAAGAATGCTGTTAGCGTAGTATCACGAGGAATATTTGCAATATCAGAGGCAGTATTTTCAGTGAAATTTACGCGTTGCCCATTTTCTAAATGGACTGGAAGGTGAGTGATTGTAGGTGCTCTTTCATGTACACTGAACGATAAAATTCGCCACACTGCCTCGGAGGTGCAAATATATCTTCCAGATTGATATTGTTGAACCTCATTTGTAGATTGAATGCTGAAAGAAGCCTGATCGCTGCCTTTATTTATGTACTTACATACATATTTAATGGATTTGACGGAATTACATAATTCGACGTTGATGTGTGTGTCAAAAATGTTAAGGATAACTGGATTATAGGGAACCACCCATCGGTTATCTATCTCATTGTTCCTGAGAGTTGCAGTTTCTCCGCCGTCATCAGGTGGCAACCTACGGTACTTGGGATAACCATCATTACCAGTAGATGTGTAGTTTTGGAAATGTTTTGGATACCTTTTGGTGCAAACTCCTTCACGCATGCAAGGCAAATTTGCATTTAAAGCACCACATGGACCATGAATCATGTGCTTTGACACGATAACATGTCGGATCGGATTGTTTATTGGGTAACTCTGCAGAAATTACACTGTCTACCTGTTCTGGTCTAATCTTATTATGCAACCATGGAAGAAGATGGATGTGAGGTAAGCCACGTTTCTGCCATTCGACAGTGTGCATGTAGCAGCGAGTTTGGCCAAAACTTTTCTCTCTATTAATTAGGAACATTAATTTTTGAATTTTCTAATGAAATACCCTGTTCACTATATCGTATCTGTTTTGATTTGTGGTGATGTATTTTTGGGGTGATTTTCTTTAATTTCAATCCAGTTAGAATTACAGGTAAGTGTACCATATTTTCTGACATAAGTCATCGCATCTTGTGTTCTTTCATGAAGATACCTTGGCCCTCCTGTAAATGAAGGCGGCAATATGACCAACTGACCGATATTTCCAACATGTTCATTTTCCCGCAAAGAATCTTGCAAATGGATGTAATTTTACGCTCGTAGTTTTGTCTGATTATTCCGTATGTAGGCTAACGTTCCGATTCCATTTTAGCATACATATCTACCAAATACTGGTTTAGTAGCATTCCAAATCTAAGTATTGTATTGAAATCATAAGTCTCGTCATTATTCTGTAACGGTAATAATTGATGCACTACACCGTTTTACGTATCGGTTGTCCATTGATCGGGTCATGTTGCGAAATATTAATGGAATAGCCGTCTTCGCCTCTACATAATATTAAAGGATATTGCAAGCTATCATGCGATCTGTGAATTTCAGGAATTTTCTGAAGGTTGTTATCTCGACTACGTAATACTATCTCCCATCTGTCAAACTGTAGCCCAGCTATTACAACAGCTATTTCACTCGTAGTAGGTGCATTAAACCGGCCGCGATGTTCACCTACAGGAATACTATCGGCGTGGATAACAATATCGAAATCCATTACGTGGTACACTATCAATCGCAGCTTTGAAAGATTGAACGTATTTATCATGAGAGTGTAACATTTCTTGCAAAGACCTCACTAATCCATTATTAAGGGGTTGCGTAATGATGCTACATCTAGTAGAAGCTTGTATTTCTGGGTCCGCTATGAAATAAATCTGTAGGAACTTATGATCATTAGGTTCATGAGGATACTGACTGACGGCCAAATGGTACACTTGTCCTTGTACCTTAAATGTCGGCATGAAGCCACGTTCGATTACTTGTGTACTCATGAAGAAGGTCATTTGAAATGCATTATTATAATGACGTATGTGCTCATGAATTCTTTACTCTTAGGGTGGTTTCCTGTCAGAAGGTAATGCAAAGGTTCGGGAGGGGTAAGGATTACATCTAGTTTTACTTTTCCCTGCAAACAACATATACCTTTTCCTTCCTCTTTCCATTTTTGATCTGAACAGTATTGGCAGACAACAGACATTGTACCAAAAGATACTGAAGCATCATTTATATAATTTATGGAGGAATCATAATTCATAGCAGAATTATCTTTATCGGAACACAAACCATGAACATTTCTTCCCTGTGTCAAAGGAACCCTTTGTCTTTGTGAAGCCATTCTTTCTCTCACTTGTGACAATCAAGAAATTATTTGTTGCTCTGTTTCATTGCTACGTGATAAGCGCATTTTTTTCGATGTCAATGAACGTTGACCTATATCCGTTTTACGTCTTGGCATGACGACTTTAAATCACTGACTGGACTATTAATTATAACGAATTCTTGTCAGGCGTAATTCAAGAATGGAGAGGTGCAAGAATGCAAATACATGTGCAATTGATAGCACAATTGTTTGTAGATATCCGTACTGATTATATTATATTATATTATATTATATTATATTATATTATATTATATTATATTATATTATATTATATTATATTATATTATATTATATTATATTATATTATATTATATTATATTATATTATATTATATTATATTATATTATATTATATTATATTATATTATATTATATTATATTATATTATACGCCAATCAGTATAATTTAATATAATATAATCCTCCTTCCGTCCAATCTAAATTGACTGTAAATTTTTCGGAACGAAAAGTTCACAGGCGAAATGGAGAGTTGCACTTCCAGGGAATGGCGAGGTGAATGAAACTCAAATCCCCCTTCCGTCCAATCTTAACTTGACTGTGTTTCACAGGCGAAATGAAGAAAACCCGAGTTACACTTCCAGGGAAACTCCAAACACAACCACCCTTCTCAGAAGTATTAACTCAACACGACTAGACGGTTTGCTGCTGGCTTTTATCTGGGACAATAGGTTCGCCCGCTAGCTAGGCTGTAACAGAGATGAGTTTAGCATGCTACCAACTAGGCCACCGTAGCCGCTAGAAATGAGCCCGTTAGATGAAGCTGATCGTATAAGCCGACTGAGATTGTGGGGTGATGTGATGAGAATACGGGAGGAGAAATTACCTAAGAAATTAATGAGTTCTAGTGTAGATAGATGGATAGCTTTATTTTGTCTGTCGCCCTTAGCTAGCTCGTACTCTGTCGCCTCAGTAGTTGAATGGACATGGTCGGAAGAAAAAAGACGTAAAAACGCTTGTAGTGTGCGATGTAATGAAGATAGACATATGCTCTTGCGGACTTTTTTGTAGAACTTTTCATTCTGAACAATTCTTACACTCATAGTATTTAGATATTTATAACGGTTTGCCCAGCGTAAGCTTACAATGCGCTCGGACGCCAGTTTTTTTTCGACTTTTCCACTCTTACTGCTCGGCTTCCTTTGATCATAAATAAATTATTTTCTAAAGAAATAATCCTCGAGATATCCTTTACGGAATGGTGGAAACCGCATCAAAATCCATCCAGTGGTTCTCGAGTTTACCCGTAACAAACAGGAATCGGGGACTTTGTTTTATACTAAGTAGAGATTCATGTATTTATTTATGTATTTATTTATTCATTTATTCATTCATTCATTCATTCATTCATTCATTCATTCATTCATTCATTTATTTATTTATTTATTTATTTATTTATTTATTTATTTACTTATTTATATACTAGCTGAACCCAGAATGCGTTGCAACGCCAATCAAAGAAAGTGTTGACGTTTTAATCTTGTTTCTTGAAGTGCTTTTGAATACACAATTCTTTTTTTCATCTCCAGCTAACTACCTCCAAACTATCGTAAAATGGATTAATGGATTAACTAAATTAGGAACATTCGTGGGAACGTCCACAACAACTCACCAAAGTTTCATTGCAATCGGATGAATGGCATATGAATACATACGAAATTGCATTTATACGATTCGTGTGCTGTCTCTCATTTGTTGAATCAACTCGTTCGCTACCTACTGTGAAGTGCATTTACTAAGTTAGAAACCTACACTTAAATGCTCACAACAACTCATCAAAGTTTCATCGCAATTGATGAATGGTATACTGTATGAACGCATACAGGATTTTGTTTAAACGCTTCAAGCGTCGTCACTCATTTGTTGCAACTGCACGTGCGCTAAGTATTGTAAAATGGATTTACTAAGTCAAAACCCTTCCCTGGCGTGTACACAATAACTCATCAAAGTTTCATCGCACTCGGATGAATTGCATATGAACGCATACGGGATTTTGTTTAAACTATTCGCATGCCATCACGCATTTGTTGAATCTACTCGTACGCTACATATTGTAAAATGGATTTACTATGCCTGAAAACTTCCCTGGAGTGTACTCACCGATCCACCAAAGTTTCATCGCAGTCGGAAGAATGGTATATGAACGTATACGGGACTTTGTTGAAACGATTCGCGTGCTGTCCTCATTTGTTGAATCTACTCGTGCGCTACCTATTGTAAAGTGCATGTACTAAGCCAGAAACCTTCCTTGGAGTGTAAACAACATCTCACCCAAGTGTTATCCCTATTGGACGAATGGTATATGAACGCATTCGGGCCTTTGTTGAAACGCGTCGCAGGTCGTCGCTCATTTGTTGAATCTATTCATGCGCTACCTATTGTAAAAAGGATTTACTAAGCCTGAAACATTCCCTGGAGTATACATAATATCTTATACATGTTTCATCGCTATCGGACGAATGGTATATGAACGCAAATGGTACTTTGTTGAATCGCCTCGCGCGTCGTCGCTCATTTGTTGTATCTACTCGTGCTCTACCTATCGTAAAGTGGATTTACTAAGCCTGAAAGCTTCCATGAAGTGTACACAACATCTTAACCAAGTTTCATCGCTATCGAACGAGTGGTATATGAACGCATACGGGTCTTTTTTGAAACGCTTCGGCGTCGTCGCTCATTTGTTGTATCTACTCGTGCCCTGCATATCATAAATTGGATTTACTAAGCCAGAAACCTTCCATGAAGTGCACGCAACATTTCACACAAGTTTCATCGCAATCGAACGAATGGTATATAAACGCATACGGGACGTTGTTGAAACGCTTCGCGCGTCATCGCTCATTTGTTGAATCTACTCGTGCGCTACCTATTGTAAATTGGATTAACTAAGCCTGTAACCTTCCCTGAAGTGTACACAACTTCTCACCGAAGTTTCATCGCAATGGGATGATCGATATATGAATGGATGTGGGACTTTTTGAAATGAATCGCACGCCATTTTGTTGAAGCTACTTGCGCGCCGTCTATTGTAAATTGGATTTACTACGCAATTACATTTTTCGGGAGTGTGTCCTGCAACTCACCAAAACTTGATCGCAATCGGATGAATTGTATATGATGGCATCGCCATCACTCATTTGTTAAAATACTCGCACTCTATCGTTTGTGAAATGGATAAACTATGCCTATGAACATCCCGAAAGTGTTTTCAACAACTCACCAAAATTTGATCGCAATCGGATGAATGGTTTATGAACGCATAAAAGACGAACAGACAGACATTCCTTTATATATATATATATATATATATATATATATATATATATATATACTTGCTTTGCTCGTTGGGGGCTCCGCCCCCAAGCCTCCGTTGCGTTTGGCGATCCGTGTAATTTTAGGCAAAGTAATGGTTTGAAGTGTTTAAAATATATTTTTCTGAATTTAAGATTTTTATGTTTGCTGTGACTTTGTAATAACAATAAAGACGAATATATTGCATGCAGATTTTCCATGGATGTAAATTGTTTAGTTGATTCGTGGTTGTCACCTACCAAAATACATTATGCTAATGGTCTGAATAAAATCTTTGTTTTGCTTTGTTATAATTTTTCTTAAAGGTTATAGTGTCTTTAGTGTACGAAGTCCCACACATTTGTTGCATGTCAAATTTTCGTTTTTTTTTTTGCCCCTGCCCTCAAGTCCATAAAATGCACTGCTTAAAATCTGATAATAATTTGTTACGAGTCCAAATTTTAATTCTCTATAGTGTTATTGCATCTTATGACATCTCTTTTCCCTCTTTTAAAATTGATTTCCATTTGAGGATGGAATGTGCGCACTGCTATGTTTTAAGTCTGCTAGGACATGGCTGGTCCTCTAGTATACTTCTAGTTATAATATATTTTTTTTGGGGGGGAGGGGGTTCCAAGGCATGTCCCCTAGCCTACTGCCAGTTATATCAGGACAGGAAATTTCGTTAACGCAGATCCCCTAGCCTACAAGTAATACCGTTTTCAGGAGTTTTATTATGAAAGGTCAGTTAGCCTACTGCCAGATACTGTATATCATGGCGGGAAGATTTGATAAAGCAGGTCCCCTAGCAAAACAGTCTGTATTAAATTGTGTGGTGTGGCTAACGAGTTCCAAAATGCCGATGCGCTGCTGTCCAGAACATGTAATATAATTACCCAGTAACATTACCACAGAAACTGTAAATTTCTTGGAACTAAGAAACGTACACGAACGCATAACCTCCTGTAATTAGTTTACAACATTACGCATATTTGCAAAGATAGATTCTTTTCCCCATTCAGTTCTATATGTGTTTGGCAATAACATTCGACTTTCTATTCCGATTATTATTATTATTATTATTATTATTATTATTATTATTATTATTATTATTATTATTATTATTATTATTATTATTATTATTATTATCATTATTATTATTATTATGAAGGTGACGTGGTGATGCTGAAGTCACGCCTCTTGCCTCTTACCAAGGCTGACTGGGTTTAATTCTCATCGAATGCATGTGAGATTTACCATCTGAAATATCAAGTGCTGTAGTTGGGAATCCACACAAAAAAAAGGTCCCGTGCCCCATGTTCAAGAGATTAACGGTCATGTCAAATTAACTTCCTTCCATTTTCACTAATATGATGTGTAGACTATATGGGTATTTACTCATCCGATTATTAATCACAGGAAGAAAAATACGTATATATATTGAATATCAGTTTCTATATGGTAAAATGTAAATTAATTTTCTACAATATTGATCCCCTCTAAATATGCCCCTCGATTAACGTCCTAATATGATAATTTCAAAAAAAATTACAGCAGTATGCTTAAAATATATGAAATGAAGTAGCACATTGCATATCCGCAGTGAATATTATTAAGGAAAGTACGTAAAATGTATCATGTCATGACTTAGAGTTTCAGAAATAAAACCAACTTTAATCATTCTAAGTTATAATACCAAACCAGTTATATTAAATACGTTTGTGCAATACAACCGTTAAGTTACGGCAGAAAAATAAAACTAAGTACTCTGAAAGTCGGTAGGATTCGTCACATTCATCTGTGAATTCAAGTTGCTCGTTTCTTTCAAAAAACGGCTAAGAAGAGTCAAGTACTGGCAAACGGAAATATCCAATTGTCGACAAATGAAACCCGTCATCAGAATTAAAGCAACCGGCGGAAAATATTAGGTATTATACCTTTCTAAAAAGCCTAATGAGACAGTAACTCACATTATACAGACGGCACGAAGAGGATAAAATTAGACTCAAAATCAGGTATTGTTTCCGACCTCACAAAACCCCTATATAAATATTACAATACATAACCAGATCATACCGGAAAGAAACCAATAAACAATAGTAGCCTATATAGATAAGCATGAGTCCTAGCGAAAAATATATATATCACCTGAAAGCAAAAATGCATGGGACGAAAAAAAACATCAAAATATCATGTTCGTAAACATTTATGTCAGTCAGTGAGTGTGTCAGTCTTGTGGCTTTATATTATATAGTTTATAGGTCCTGGTGGAAAAAAATCTATCACCTGAAACCAAAAATGAATGGGACGAAAAAAAAACCACATCAAAATATCATGTTCGTAAACATTTATGTCAGTCAGTGAGTGTGTCAGTCTTGTGGCTTTATATTATATAGTTTATAGGTCCTGGTGGAAAAAAATCTATCACCTGAAACCAAAAATGAATGGGACGAAAAAAAAACCACATCAAAATATCATGTTCGTAAACATTTATGTCAGTCAGTGAGTGTGTCAGTCTTGTGGCTTTATATTATATAGTTTATAGGTCCTGGTGGAAAAAAATCTATCACCTGAAACCAAAAATGAATGGGACGAAAAAAAAACCACATCAAAATATCATGTTCGTAAACATTTATGTCAGTCAGTGAGTGTGTCAGTCTTGTGGCTTTATATTATATAGTTTATAGGTCCTGGTGGAAAAAAATCTATCACCTGAAACCAAAAATGAATGGGACGAAAAAAAAACCACATCAAAATATCACGTTGGTTTTCGACCCTACAAGACGTAAAAAAATAATAAAAGTGTTAAAAAAATATTATTTGAAATTTCATTCGATTCAATTTTTTAGTTATTCGTGGGACTTACAAAATTTCGACCAAAAAGTACAAAATCATTAATAACTCCCTTATTGTTCGTCATATGATGAAATAGCAGGTGACAAAAAAAGATGCAATGTGTTACTGTCTACAACATAGGCCATGATCAACATCACTCTCAAGATATATTACCGGAGATTTGTTGCTTCCCCGATTTTCTTGCAGCTTTTTCCGGTTGAAAATTTAAAAATGTTCCTTTTCGGAATTTTTCCGTTGGTTGCTAGGTTAAAGGAGTATTTTTTACCAAGTTTGTAACTCATTTGGAAGTGGGTAAACATTTATGTCAGTGAGTGAGTGAGTCAGTCAGTCAGCCATGTGGCTTTATATTATAGAGACTAGCAGAAGTACCCGCTCTTCGAACGTTATCAATTGAGCTACTGTTGCAATGGTTAGGGGCTTGTTATTCTTTCATGTGTTTATCAGAACGAAGTTAGTATTCTGGGAATATCACACACACTGTTAATTTAAGGGCCTTAAAATGTGGTTTTCGGAGACTCTTTATAGACTCCCAAATATTGTGTCTCACATTGAGAAGCACAACATATGCTTTGGTCGTCCTTCTAGGACAGGCTGTTCCAGGCGCGCAGCTCGCCAGTGACCAGTCGATTACTCGCCGCCTTGCGTGAGTAAACCTGCAACATGCAATACAGCTCTGCCGTGTGGGCTGCCGTCACTGTGCGGTGAATACCTCAAGTCTGGCAGGAAGCGCATGCACTTCTGTTATGACCTTCGCCCAGTGACGTATTGGCTATCACCCCCAGTCCCTTCCCAGCCGTGCTCTGAGCATCACTGCTGAGTACTAGCGTGTACGCATACTCAAACTCGTGGATTTGGAACAGTCTGTTCTAGGATATTTTTTATATTTCGCCTATTTTAGCATGTATTTTGAAAAGTTTCTTCCTATACCAATCCTTCTATGAGAAGTACGGTGAAGAGTTTTATAAATGATTGGTGTATTGACTCTCATGGATACCTAATTTTACGATGCTCCAAACATTCGAACACGAGTTATAGGCGTACATAAAGATACACAGAAAGGCCGAAAATCCCTAAGTATGCCTTACTTCGGAGGGGAAGTAAAGCCGGCAGTCCCATGTCATAGATTTATGGCATGTAATAGAACCTTCCACTAACTACAATTGTGTGAAGATAAATTTGTAGGTTAGATTTGATTAACGCTCTCATAGTTCCAAAGTTTGCCGGTTGCGGTGGCATCTAGTAGCAAAAGTAGGAACTACTGGAAATTGATCGTCTGCATTCCTTACCTGAAATACAGATAACACACACTAATACAGCCATCACAATCAACACCGGTTAGCAGAAAGATTCTACACACACGAGGCTACGTGAACGCGTTGTTGCAGCTTCTAAACCGAAGAACCAACCAACCAACCAACCTACAACATATCACCCAGAAGTCCGAATATGGATATATAATAACCACACAGTTTCAAACAAAATCATCCTTACGATGAACCCGTTTGTTTGAAAGAAAAAGTTAGAATGTGCTCAATCTAAATTCACCTAACGTGTACTTCCTGACGTGAAAATAAAATTGAAAACCTCGTAGACGAACCGCAACACACCTCATATAAAGACTGACCCTCACCGTTGTATAAAGTCCCCATCCACAGGAAGACACCTTTAACAAATTATAAAGGCTTGTGGTGCATGGATATTCAGTTTTCTTAGCCTCCAATGGCCCAAATTCCTAATAGCCGCAAAAAATACTATTTCAATTGAGTATTTTTTGAAAATAATGTTGCCGTTTGGAGATACAATTCTGTACGACATATCACACGTGTAAATCACGTGACAAAATCTAGGGTACCCCTTGACCCCCTTATGCGCATTGATCAGTTTTACAGTCTGTGTTGGTTCCGTGATAACCTTATAGCCATTTGCAAACTTTCACAGAAATGTAATAAGTGGAGTGGCATTGATTTTTACAGAAATAGATGGAACGTTGGATGTCTTCTCATGAGAACCTGTTGTCATGGTTGCCGGCTTGCATTCCTTCATTAGTTTATTAAATTAAATTAGTTTTTTTGGGAATATCTCAGAAACTGTTGGTTTTAGAGCGTTAAAATGTAGTTTTCGGGAACCCTCGTGTTTTGTTTCTTCCACCGAGGGGCTAATAATGAGCTTTGTCTCGTCGTTGTATTCCAAAATATAATAATACTAATACTAATACTAATAATAATAATTATAATAATAATAATAATCATCATCATAATAATAATGATAATATAATCCCGTGGGGGTTTCTGCCTGTTCCCCTATCGGGCGCGTCCCAGGTGGCGGATAGGGAGGCTCACCGGACTTGTCCGGAGGGTTTGAGGGAAATACAATACCTCTCGCGGACCAAAAACAGGCACAGCTTGACAACATCTTCAGCAACCTCTGAAGCTCACTACTTCAGTTGTAACCATGACACCGACATATATCGATGTCCCCACTACTTTCAACTTGTTAGCATGATGGAAACAACCTACAATATAACTACCCCAGGCCCTAGTAGACATACTAGTTATTTTTCTCGGTCATCGGATTCTGGGGGACCGAGAACATCATGCGGGAATGTATCGGAGCTTCCCAAATCTCTTCGCCCAAAATGCAAAACTTTCATTGGTAGCTTAAACATCAACACACTTCGGAAAACTGGCAAGTTAAAACAATTAACAGACATGTTGGATAACTTCAACATCCAAATTTTAGCACTACAGGAAACCAGATACACGGATGAAAATCATTTTGAATCAGCAAATTATAGAATTCATAAAGGCAAGCCAGCAATCTCCCTCCATATGAAGCCACTACAATTTGGCACTGGATTCGCTGTCAGAAAAAACATTATAAACTCAGTGCTTAACTTTTCCTCGCCTTCTGAAATAATTTCAACACTATCCATTAAATCAGGAAACAAAGCTTATACGCTTATTAATGCGCATGGACCCACCAACAACTACAATCGTAAAGATCCACAAAAGGTGGAAGACTTCTGGGAACTGCTGGAAGAAACTACAGCCATCATTCCAAATCATCACATAAAAATCCTATTGGGAGATTTTAATGCCCAAATTGGTAGAGAAAGGAAATTCAGGACCATTGTAGGACTAATAATAATAATATCGTATGGCCTCGGGTGCCTGGTGCAAGCTTTGCTATTTGACACCCAGAGGGTAGCTTGCATGTCGAATTTCGTAGTTCATTGACTATGAAAGTCAAGGAGGTTAGATGTAAGATATCTAATCTCCTTGAACACAATAGCGCTTTCTAGTAGAGAAATGAGGAACTTTGTGTTGGCGGAAACTCCCGAGATTAATTTTGCCATTATGAACTCGGCCTACTGAATTCAAATGGGTTATTTGACATGCCAACATCGTATGACATGCGTATCGTATTTTTGCCGCCTTTAAAAATCACTTACCACGGTCAGGGGCGAACCTGCAATCTTCGGGTTAGTAGACCGACACGCTATCCACTCATCCACCGTGGCAAGCAATTGTAGGACTATATCCAGCACACAATAGAACTAATAAAAATGTAGAAAGATTACTTGATTTTTGCAAAACTTTTGATCTCAAACTAATGTCAACACATTTCCTAGCACTTCCACACAAGAAAAAAAGAAGTGCTAGGAACACAAGAAAAAGACCTGGAGATCCCCTAATTTTCACTTAGGAGAATTTCAAATAGATCATGTGGCTATTTCCAAAAAGAATCAAAAAGAAATTATGAATGTCAAAGTCAAGAAAGGTTTTGTGAGGTCGGAAACAATACCTGATTTTGAGTCTAATTTTATCCTCTTCGTGCCGTCTGTATAATGTGAGTTACTGTCTCATTGACTCTGACCACCATCTATCCTTAATCAAGGTAATATTTCAACCAAACAGGTCCAAACCAAAAATAACAAAAAATCTGCGCGTCGATCCAGAATTTATTAAACAGAACGCCAGTACTTTCCAAGAAAGTATCCCTACTCACGATTCTTCTGGCTGGGTAGAACTCAAAGATATACTTTCGAAAGTTTCTCAAAACATTGGCACACCGCCCAGGAAACGCAAGCATAGGTGGTGGAACGAAACCTGTGACAAGGCTATAAACTTCAGAATTAAAGCCTGGCAGAATTGGAATTCTCACAAAACGGAACAAAATTGGCATGAATTCACCAAAGTACAGAAACAAACCTCTAAGATCATCATATCTGAAAAACGCAAGTACGATCACTACAGATTGGCTGAAATTGAAAAAGATTTTACTATAAACAATTCACGAAACTTCTACAAAACATTCAGAGAAGAATTATCAAATTATCAGGCACCCAGTCTTTGCTTCAAACGCCCGGATGGAACATTGGAAACAAATAATCAAGAAAATTGCAAACTTCTAGCAGATTATTTCAAGGATCTTTTAAACTGTGAATCCCCTAAAGAACAACTCATCTTTGAAAAAAAAAACATCCAACCAAGATTCAGAACCCCCAACATTGGAAGAAATTAAAGAAATAATCCATGGACTCAAAAATAATAAAGCCCCAGGGGAAGATGGTATAATTGCCGAAATGCTGAAGATAGGTGGTGAGAACGTAGCCCGGAAAATCCACTCAATTATTGAGAACATCTGGATCACCGAAGAAATACCTGAGGATTGGAAATGTGCGCTAATCCATCCACTGCACAAGAAAGGGGATAAAACCAGCATCAATAATTATAGAGGAATTTCCTTGATACCAGTTATTTATAAAATTTTCTCCAAAGCCCTGCTCACTAGACTTGAGAAACAAACAGACCGTCTGATTGGAGAATACCAGGCAGGTTTCAGAAAAGGAAGATCATGTACGGAACAAATTCTTAATCTCAAAACTATCCTACAAATGCGCAAAACCATACAGGCAGTCATTACCTTTGTAGATTTCAGAAAAGCATATGACTCTATAGATCGTCAAACACTTTCCAATACTCTAGAAGAATTTCAAGTGGATAGAAAAACAAGAGAATTAATCAGACAAACACTAACTGGCACTACGTCAAAAGTTAAATTCCTCGGCGAAATATCTGAGCCTTTTGCAATTAACACTGGGGTCCGCCAAGGAGACGGATTATCTCCGTTACTGTTCAACCTCGTACTTGAGAAGATAATCAGGACCTGGGAAAAGGAAACTAAGGGAATAACCCTTGGCAGACTACTCAAAGATAGAATTCATGTACATTGTTTGGCCTTTGCTGATGACATAGCAATCCTTTCTAATAACAGGCAAGAAGCAATTCATTCCATTGAAAAATTTCATGAAATTGCCACCAAAACGGGACTTCAAATTTCTTATGAGAAAACTCAGTACATGGAAGGAGCCTCACGATACTTAGACGGACAACCTATGAGAACTAAATTCGGCAAAACCTTTCAAGTGAACGAATTCAAATATCTGGGAGAAATTATTCAGCCCTCTGGTTTAAACCGTGAAGCAAATAAAGAGAGAATTTCCAAATTACAGAAAGCTTACGTAATCACTTGGAATAGGTATAACAAAAAATCAATATCTCGGAAAGCAAAACTTAGACATTATAATACAGTAATCAAACCGGAGGCGTTATATGCATCAGAAACCTTAATCATTGGTGGCAAATCTTTAACCAAAGAGATTGAAAAAACAAGAAAGGAAAATTTTACGAAAAATTTTTGGCCCAGTTTTTATAGAGGGAATCTGGAGGAAAAAGTCATCCCAGGAAATATATCGCCAATGTGAAAAAATGTCTCATACTTTTCGGAAAAGACGATTGAAATTTTACGGGCACATTATCAGAATGAACAATGGCAGATTGACTAAAAGAATTCTCAACTTGGCCCTCCACTAAAAACCAAGAACAGCTGGCTACGTGAAATTGAAACAGATCTCCAGGAAATCAACATTTCAGACAATATTATACAGGACACATGCAAATTCAGAACCCTAATCGACAATCACCAATTTGAAGACAAACCCAACACCAGGGCCACCATAACTTGGACAGAAGACCGAAGAAAGGCGCTCAGCGAGAGGATGAAGAGATTTTGGAAGGAAAAGAAGGCCAACACATCAGCTAAACAGGATCAAACGTGCTACTGAGTCGGGCATAACGATGCAAGAAGAATGAAAATATAATAAATCTAGGCCTATATATATAAAGCACAAAGTTTGTCTGTCTGTTTGTCTGTTATGTATACAAATCTGCACCGTTTCACCGATCTAAACCAAAATTTGTATACTTACCCTTTGGAACCTTTCGGGTAACCCTGTCTACTTTAAATTTCGGACAAACCACCCCATTCCCTGCATTTAGGCCCTTTTGCTAAAATCTACACCGTTTCTCCGATCTGAACCAAAATGTGTATACTTACCCTTTGGAACCCTGCGGGTAACACTGTTCACTTAAAATTTCGGACAGACCACCCCATTCCCTGCACTTAGGCCCTTTGGTCCAAATCTACACCGTTTCACCGATCTGGACCAAAATTTGTATACTTACCCGTTGGAACCCTGCGAGTAACACTGTCTACTTACAATTTCGGACAGACCACCCGATTCCCTGCATTTAGGCCTTTTTTCACAAATCTACACCGTTTCACCGATCTGGACCAAAATTTGTATACTTTGGAACCCTGCGAGTAACACTGTCTACTTACACTTTCGGACAGACCACCCCATTCCCTGCATTTAGGTCCTTTGGCATAAATCTACACCGTTTCACCGATGAGAGTTAAACATTCGGATACTTACCCTTTGGTACCCTGCGAGTAATACTGCCTGCTTGAAATTGCGGACAGACCACTCCATTCCCTGCATTTAGGCCCTTTGGCCCAAATCAACACCGTTTCACCGATCTCAACCAAAATTTGTGTATTTACCCTTTGGAACACTGCGACTAACACTGTCTGCTTGGAATTGCGGAGAGGCCACTCCAACCCCTGCTTTTAGGCCGTTTGGCACAAATCTACACCGTTTCACCGATCTGACCCAAATTTGACATACTTACCCTTTGGAACCCTACAAGTAACACTGTTCACCTTAAAATTTGGACAGACCACACTATTCCCTGCTTTTTGGCCCTTTGGCACAAAACTACACCTTTTCACCGATCTCAAATAATTACCCTTTGGAACTCGACGAGTAACACTGTCCACTCGAAATTTCGGACAGACCACTCCATTCCCTGCATTTAGACCCTTTGGCACATAAATTATCTACGTCGTTTCACCGATCTCAACCTAAATTTGTAAACTTACCCTTTGGAACCCGACGAGTAACACTGTTCACTTAAAACTTTGGTCAGACCACTCCATTCCCTGCATTTAGGCCCTTTGGCAAAAATCTGCCCTGTTTCACCGATCTGAACCAAATTTTACATGCTTACACTTTGGAACCCGACGTGTAACACTGTCTAAATGAAATATCGGATAGACCCTTCCATTTACTGTATTTAGGCTCTTTGGCAAAAATCAACATACTTTCACCCATCTAAACCAATCTTTATGTAAGTTACTTACCCATTGGAACCCGACGAGTAACACTGTCTGCTTGAACTTTCGGACAGAGCACTCCATTCCCTGTATTTAAACCCTTTGGCACAAATCTACATCGTTTCACCAATCTGGACCAAAATTTGTATACTTACTCCTTGGAACCCAACGAGTATCACTGTCCACTTTAAATTTCGGACAGATCACCCCTTTTCCTGCATTTAGGCCTTTTGGGACAAATCTACACCGTTTCACTGATCCGAACCAAATTGTTTACAATTACCCTTTGGAACCCGACGAGTAGCACTGTCGACATGACATTTCGGACAGACCAATATATTCCCTGCATTTAGACCCTTTGGCACAAACCTACACGGTTTCACAGATCGTAACCAAATTTTACATACTTACCCTTTGGAACACGATGAGTAACACTGTCCACTTGAAATTTCTGACATACCTCTCCATTCCCTGCATTTATCTCAGGAATCACTCGGGGTTGCCAGCTTCCTAACTCACCAGCCATGAGCCCTTGAGGGTGTACTATAAGTGGTGGGGCTATACACACCCTGCCTCTTTGAGGACCTTTAACATAAGACAGGTGATATTATGGAAAGGAAAAGAAGGCAGCCCCCTCGAAGAATGAGGGCATCAGGAAAGATGAGACAACGGCCAATTAAGGCGGGAAATTTAAATATTCCCTAGCCCTCGGATACCCTAATACAGTCGGGGTCGGAAGAGAACAAGAGAGTTGACGAATGGAGGCCGACAAGAAAGAGAACTGAATTAGAAGCGGAATTAGAAGAGGAATTAGAAGCGATGCCAGACTCAGCTGGTGTCCCATGGTCGCCAACCCACGTCCCACAAGTTGTGAGACCCTGGGGGGGGGGCAGTTGTGAGAATAGCTTGCTGATTCATCGCGAGGTGACATGAGAAGACTTTCCAGTGCCCACCGTGTTATCTGCTGTCGATGCTGATGCCAGCACAGGGCCGTTGCTCAAGCCACTGTGGTGTTGCGAAAGAGTGAGTGGTTCCCGGCCAATCTAAATACGGCGGGGAACCCCGAATGTGTGTCTTCATATTTCATCATCATCTGCGATCATCTCAGGTTCATGCAGCATGGACCCATATTCTTTGCCGAGCAATACGCCATAAGCTCTTTCACTAGACGCATCGAGTACTGGCCTAAGCCAGAAAATAAGGTTGAGACATTGGAAGACATCGATGCTATAGAGCATCCAGCGTTTAGAAAAGACTGTGGGTCTTATGGGCTTTTACTTTTAACGGAAATCCCCCCTACACTGGTTTTGTTGTCTCACCTTTTATCATGAAGGAACTCTGAACATATATATTTTTCGTCATAATAGTTTCCTACAATTATCTGCCAACTGATTACCTTTGTTATTGCGTACAAGTATCGTTTATATTACGTCTTAGTAATTTAAAATAATTGGAGGTTAGCACGCTGGAAAGAAGAGCCTCGTCCTGTGCTGCATGCTCGCCCGGAGTGGAGCACGTGCTCAGTTCCGCCGACAACATAAGTTCTGAAGCTCTATCCGTCATTGGTGTTACTGTTGTGTGTCTGTTTTATTTTCTGTTCGATCGAATCATGGCTGCCGACAGTTGGGTTCCAACCCACTATCTCCCGAATGCAAGCTCACAGCTGCGCGCCCCTAACCGCACGGTTAACTCACTACAATATTACAAATATTAATCTAAACAAAACAACAAGAATAAAATTGAAAGAAACTAAATTACAGCCTAACTAATAACTAAAGAGGTGATGATCAACAGTATTGCTGATATAAAAATTAACATCGTCTGCATACATCCGAGAAGAAAGGAAGGGTTGTGCTCTCGACATCTGTCAATCAGTAATGCGTCGTATCACAACGAAATGAATGTCGTTATTGGTTCTCTTCGCATACAGTATCCTTAATACAGGTCCAATCCGTTAACACCTGCAACACTGCTCCTTCCTGGGCGTGTTCTATTTCAGGTAGCTGCTGGGGTTGTGTCGTTAACTTATGAAAATACAGTACTCGAAGCGGGTGAACATAACGTATAACGTCAGCGTTACCTCTGCCTAGAGTTAGCAACACTGTCACCATAAGGCTCCACAGTCTTTTCTAAACGCTGGATGCTCTATAGACATCTGAATTTCCTATATCAGTTTTAAAATTACACCATGTTCGTTTAGTAGTCATTTTTTCATTACCTTATTATTAACATCTTAAGTGCAAATGACCTAGATGTTACGCGCATCATACCACTAATCACCGCCGCATAAAGTCATTCTCGACTGTGATTTTTAAAATATTTATTTTTATTACAGTACATTGTGTACATTATAAGTTGAAGTGTCAATTCCATACAGGTAGTTGTTTCCCTTATCATCCTCATCATAAAGGCAAATGACCTAGATGTTACGCCCATTACACCATTGATTACCACACACAATAAGTTTTCCTCGCCTGTAAATTTTGAAATATGTATTTCTATTACTGTAGTTTGTAAGTTTGACGTGTCAATTCAACAGTAGTTCTCATTATCATACTTATCAAAAGGGCAAATGACCTAGATATTACGCCCTCATTGTCTTTGGGGGCAAATGACCTAGATTTTAAGTCCATTCTATTTCTAAGGATACTTTGAGACATTATCATCATTCCACCGGGCGAAGCCGGGTACTACTGCTAGTACAATATAAGGATAGGGATATGAAAGACCTTCCGTACCACACCCGCACGTGAAAATCGCGTGACAAATTTCTAGTGTACCCCTTGACCCCCTTAAGCTCATTATACGTATTGATGAATTTTACAGCTTAATTTGGTTCCGTGATAACCTTATAGCCGTTTGCAAACTTCACAGTAATGTAATAAATGGAATTGCATTGCGTCTTACAGAAATAGATGGTCCTCTGAGATTTAGTCGCCATGGTTACCAGCTTGCATTCTTTCATTAGATTATTAAATGAAATTAGATTTCTGAGAATATCTCAAAAACTGTTGGTTTTAGGGGCTTAAAATGTGGCCCCGAGTTTTTTTTCTCACATCGAGGGGTTGAAAATAAGCGTTATCTCGTCCTTCTACGCCTATTTCAGCATGTATTTTAAGGGGGTAGGCCCCCTTTTATGAGAGGTACGGAGGTGAGTTACATCAATGATTAGTGTGGTGCTTCTGCTGGATACCTGTATCAAATTTTACGTTGATCCACCCAGCCGTTCTCAAGTAATAAGGACACATAGTTGTCCATAGACAGACAGACAGAAAAAAAATTGCGCGCATCCGTCATAAAACAGTATGAAACGCTGGTGGAAAAAAATTCTATCACCTGAAAACAAAAATGAATGGGACGAAAAAAACATCAAAATATCATGTTGGTTTCCGACCTTACAAGACGTAAAAAATATAATAAAAGTATTAAAATAAACTATTTTTTGAAATTTCATTCGAATCAATTTTCAAGTTATTCGTGGGACTTTGAAAATTTCGACCAAAAAGTACAAAATCATTAATAACTCCCTTATTGTTCGTCGTATGATGAAATAGCAGGAGACAAAAAAGACGTAATGTGTTATTATCTACAACATAGGTCATGATCAATATCACACTCAGATATATTACCAGAGATTTGTGGCTTCCCCTATTTTATTGGAGCTTTTTTCGGGTTGAAAATTAAAAAATGTTCCTTTTCGGAATTTTCCCGTTGGTTGCTAGGTTAAAGGAGTAATTTTGCCAAATAGCAAGTTTGTAACTCATTTGGAAGTGGGTCAACAATCATGTCAGTGAGTGAGTGAGTCAGTCAGCCATGTGGCTTTATATTATAGAGATATAAGCATGGGTCCTAGTGGAAAATAATTCTATCTCCTGAAACCAAAAATGCATGGGACGAAAGAAACATCAAAATATCATGTTGGTTTCCGACCCTACAAGACGTAAATTCATACTAATATATAAAAATGAGACGGTGTGTGTCTGTCTTTCTGTCTGTCTGTCTGTCTGTCTGTGTGTTACTCAATAACGCAAGAACCACTGGTCCGATTTAAATGAAATTTTGCATGGATGTAGCTGAAATACCAGGTTTACATATAGGGTACTTTTAATTTCGATATTTTGCACAATTAAGAAATGACGACCTTTTTAGTGACGTCACTACACCCTTTGATTTAAAAATTTCATATTTCCATATCAAATAAAAAGAGAACGCTAAGAAATAGCAAGCTTTTGATGGCACATACGAGCTAGCAAATTTAATTTTCTATCCGAAAGGTCCTTATCACTTGTCGTGTATCGCCAACGGTTAGCGAGTAAAACCTACTTTTGTGACGTCAGTACACCCTTTGATTTCAAAATTTCATACTTCCATTTCAAATAAAAAGAGAACGCTAAGAAATAGCAAACTTTTGATGGTATATACGAGCTTAAGCATTTATTTTTCTGTCCAAAAGGTTCTTATCACTTTTCGTGTATCTCCAACGGTTAGCGAGTAAAACCTAAATTTGTGCAATAAAACACGGTCAACACCGAGCGGTGCAGTAGGCTATATCTCTACATGTATAAAAAAGAAAATTTGTCTGTTTTTTTTCTGAATTTCTACGGAAATTTGAGTTATTTACACGTTTCAGACTGTTTTATGATAGATGCGCGCGAAAATAATGTTTTGGTCTGTCTGATTGTCTGTGGACAACTTTGTTCCCTTATAACTCGAGAACGGCCGGGTGTATCAACGTACAATTCGGTACACTTATCCATCACAGGCACGACACTAATCATTGATGTAACTCTTCTCCGTGCCTCTCATAAAAAGGGGCACCTACCGCCTTAAATTATATGCTTAAATAGGAATAGAAGGACGAGGCAAAGCTCTTTTTCAGGCCTTCAATGTGAGAGACAAAAAAAAACAAATTTTAATGCCATAAAACCAACCGTTGTTTTAGATATTCCCAGAAAACTAATTTCATTTTACAAACTAATGAACGAATGCAAGCCGGTAACAATGGCAACAGATTCTCAGTGGTCCATCTATTGCTGTAAGACGGTAGTTCCATTTATAATATTAGTGTGAAAGCTTGCAAACGGCTAGAAGTTTATCACGGAACCAAATTAAGCTGTAAAATTAATCCATACGTATAATGCGCTTAAGGGGGTCAGGGATAATCTAGAATTTTTTCACGCGATTTACACCTGTGGGTGTGGTACGGCAGGTCTATTATATTCCTATCCCTATATTATATTATTATTATTAGTATTATATTATGGCGTACAACGAAGAGTCAAAGCCCCTCTGTGCCAGAAAAAAAACTCGGGGGCCGTAAAGGGTCCTCGAAAACTACATTATAAGGCTCTAAAACCAACAGTTTCTGATATATTCCCAGAAAAATAATTTAATTTAATTTAACAAACCAATGAAGTAATGCAAATCGGTAACCATGACAACATTATCTCAAGGGGTGGCATCCAACTTTCCATCGATTTCTGTAAGAAGCAATGCCACTCCATTTATTACATTTCTGTGAAAGTTTGCAAATGGCTATAAGGTTATCACGGAACCAACGTAGACTGTATAATTCATCAATGCAATTAAGGGGGTCAAGGGGTAACCTAGATTATTTTCATGCAATTTTCACGTGCGACATATAGTACAGAAGGTCTATTATATCTCCAAACAGCAACACTATTATCAAAAATTCCTGAATTGAATCAGCTTTTTTGGCGACTTTTAGGAATTTGGGCCATTTGAGGCTAAAGAACCTGAATTTTCATACACCACAATTCTTTATAATTTATGAAAGAGGTCTTCCTGTATATGGGGACCTAACACAAGGTAGAGGGTCAGTTTGTATGTGACGTGTATTGCGTTTCGTCTACAAGGCTATCAATTCTATTTCACGTCAGGAAGTACACGTTAGGTGAATTGAGTTTGAGAGCACATTTTAACTAATCTTTTTTTCTTTTTTGTCGACATAAGGGTTCATCGTAAGGATGATTTTTTTTGATACTGTGTGGTAGATATACCCATATTTGGGTATCTGGGTGATATGTTGTAGACAATAGAATTGTCTGTCTGTATTTCTGTGTATCTTTATGTACGCCTATAACTCGTCTTCGGATGCTTGGTGCATCGTAAAATTAGGTATGGTAATCATGAGTCAATACACCAAACATTTATAAAACACTTCACCGTACTTTTCATAGAGTAGAAGGGTGGATATAGGGAAAAACTTTTCAAAATACATGCTAAAATAGGCGGAATATAAAAATTATCCTAGAAGGACGACCAAAGCATATGTTGCGCTTCTCAATGCGGGACACAAAATTCGCGAGTCTATAAAGGGTCTCCGAAAACCACATTTTAAGGACCTTAAATTAACAGCGTGTGTGATATTCCCAGAAAACTAACTTCGTTCTGATAAACTTATGGAGGAATGACAAACCGCTAACCATTGCAACAGTAGCTCAATCGATAATATCTGGTGTTAACACCGAATACCGTTTGAAGAACGGGTACTTCTGCTAGTATATAATAAAAGTATAAAAAAAAAATGAAATTTCTTTCGAATCAATTTTTAAATTATTCGTGGGACTTTGAAAATTTCTTCCAAAAAGTACAAAATCATTAATAACTCCCTTATTATTTGTCGTCTGATGAAATAGCAAGAGACAAAAAAGATGTAAAATGTTATTGTCTACGAAATAGGCCATATACGATATTACTTAAAGTCATATTACCGGAGATTTGTTGCTTCCCCTATTTTGATTCTTACTTTTTCCGGTTGAAAATTAAAAATTTTACTTTTCGGAATTTTCCCGTTGGTTGCAAGGTGGAAGGAGTGTTTTTTGCCAAATATCAAGTTTGTAACTCATTTCGAAGTGGGTGAACATTTATGTCAGTCAGTGAGTGAGTCAGTGAGTCAGTGAGCCTTGTGGCTTTATAGTATATAGATATAAGCATGGGTCTTAGTGGAAAATAATTCTATCTCCTGAAACCAAAAATGGTTAGGACGAAAAAAACATTAAAATATCATGTTGGTTTTCAACCCTACAAGACGTAAAAAATATAATAAAAGTATTAAAAAAATATTTTTTGAAATTTCATTCGAATCAATTTTAAAGTTATTGTGAGACCGAAAATGTCGGCCTGAAAGTACAAAATCATTAATAACTCCCTTATTATTTGTCGTCTGATGAAATAGCAAGAGACAAAAAGGATGTAAAATGTTATTGTCTACGAAATAGGCCATATACGATATTACACAAAGTCATATTACCGCAGATTTGTTGCTTCCCCTATTTTGTTTCTTACTATTTCCGGTTGAAAATTGAAAAATGTTACTTTAAAGAATTTTCCCGTTGGTTGCATGGTGGAAGGAGTGTTTTTTTTTTGCCAAATATCAAGTTTGTAACTCATTTCGAAGTGGGTAAACATTTATGTCAGTCAGTGAGTGAGTCAGTGAGTCAGTGAGCCTTGTGGCTTTATAGTATATAGATATAAGATTTATTTATCTTCTTCTTCTCCTTCTCAAATGGGCACGAACAATGTACAGTATGTTATCTTGAATTTCTCTCTGTTTCCACGAAACCGCTAGTTTGTGTGATTTTTGTGAGTGTTATTCGGTCTTGTAAATTTGGTGACGTCTATTATTTGAGATCATTCTCCGTTTGTTTGTACCAATTAAGTCTGACGATCTTATTCTCTAAGAATGTATGAATTTATTCCATTTGTTAGCCTGTTGGAATCCATTCATTCTATGTGCGCCATGAATTGGATTCTTCGCATACGCATTGAATCTGCGAGTTTGGTAATCTGTTTGTAGATTTCTGCATCAGGTTTTGGATATCGTATTCCATTCTTGATTCTTGGTCCAAGAATTGTCTTCATTATCCTATTATCCTATTATTTATCTATCTACTTATTTATATTTTTGATGATAAAACATATGCTGTCGCCTCCGTAGCGTAGCGGTCAGCATGGTTAGCTGCCGCCCCGGAGGTCCTGGGTTTGATTCCCGGCTCTGCCACGAAATTTTGAAAAGTGGTATGAGGACTGGAACGGGGTCTACTCAGCCTTGGGTGGCCCAAATGAGTAGAGGGGTTTCGATTCCCACATCAGCCACCCTCGAAGTGGTTTTCCGTGGCTTCCCACTTCGTCTTACCTACTGTCAGGCCACGGCCGCCTCCTTCCCGCTTCCTTGCCTATCCCTCCTAATCTTCCCCTCCCTTGCTCCATGAGGCCCCAGCTCGCTTAGCAGGTGAGGCTGCCTGGGCGAGGTACTGATCACACCTCCTCGGTTGTATCCACTCCGATCAGATGTTCCCTGCTCTAGGACACCGCCCGAAGAGGCGGTAGTGGTGAGTTCCCTCACTGAGTTCGTGGGAACCACCAACCTGGAGGGTAAAATCGATTTAAAAAAAAAACATCATATATATTATTTTAGTAGTATAGATCCCTCCTGTGGCGCTCACAAGCGACAGATCGTGACAAATGAGCATTCAAATGAAAGAAAATAGACATTAGCAGTGATGTATTGCACTATAATTTCATAAATATCTAGAATTTATTTAAACAATTACTTTTAAAAAATGTACGATGTGTGCGATTTGCAAACACCGTTGCTGCAGGAAAATACGCTCCATAATATATTGCTGTCCACGGGCCGCTGTGACGCCTGTTTCATGTCATATTAACATTCTGAGGTCTTGCCTTTATCCTGAAATGTAAATTGTGTTCTATAACCATTTGGTTGAAATAAAAACATAACCTTTCTCCTTCAGTGTCTCATTATAAACCTATTGGGGAAAGTGTGGTTTATGAACATGCGAGATTTCTCGCACGGGTCCGCTAGTATAATTGAATTACAACTACACCGCCTAAACTAATTGGGCAATGGCGTGTTGACTGATTGGAAAATATTAATGGACAGTTTGTACAGGCCACACTGATACAATGGCTTCAAACCCTCGGATGTCTAAGAAACCCTAGGATATATTGAGCACCCCACAACACTGAGCAAGCTGGCACTTTCTCTCCAGCCCACAACTTACTTCTCTTTGAAACATGACTCGGCCAGAGGAAATTGAACGAGCGTGTTAGACGTCTTGCCTGTAAAAAGAAAAATACACTCTTGTTCGGGAAACGCACGCACTGCAGATTTAAGGCAATAAGCGAGGGGAAAAAGTAAAGAATAATGTTCTCTATTTCTCAAAGGGGAAGCCTGTTTGAATCGGCAGCGGTTCCCGATGGCAAGCAAACCAGCTTGGTGATATAATCCCACTATTATAAGCACTCGAAACCACTGAAAATTACCTTCAAACATCTCACGTTCATTAACAGGGAAACGAACTCGGCAATCTCGTTGAGAACCGAGCAGTCCTTCCTCTGGTGTAACGGCTAGCACTCCTGGCTATCACTCCAAAAGATTGCCACGGAGGGTGAGTGGTTATCCTGTCGGACTGACAACCCCAAGCTTGCAGGTACGCTCCTGGCCGTGGCAAGTGAGTTTTGAATGGCAACAAAAATCACGGCATGCATGTCATACTTGTTGGAATGTAAAGAATCCATTTAAATTCAGTAGGCCGTGTTCATCATCTTCCTAGTGCTTGTCCCGCTTTGGAGCAGGGTCCGCTACTTTACATGCCAATCTCCATTTCTGTCGGTCAAGGGCATCATGCCGACACAGATTAACATGTCGCATGTCTTCTCTAAGGCGATCAAGCCACCTCTTCTTAAGTCGCCCACGAGGACGTTTGCCATCCTGGTTGAGGCACAAGGCAGTTTTAGCCACTGATTGTTCGTGGCTACGTATGATGTGGCCGTACCAGCGTAGACGAGCCTCCCGCATGTTATCCTGTATGGGCGCAACTCCCATTCTCCCTCGGACATCGCAATTCTTGATATGGTCAAGTCGCGTCAGACCAAGCACCGAACGAAGCATGCGCATCTCCATAACATGCAGGGCTTGCTCGTGTTTAACAGAGGCCGGCCAGCATTCAGAACCGTAGAGGGCGACTGGGCGCACGACGGTCTTGTAAATCTTGGCCTTAAGATAGGTGGATATCTTGCGGTCAAAGAGGACTCCAGTTACCTCTCTCCATTTGAACCAACTGGCACTCACACGAGCTCGGGCATCAGGGAGGGTGTCACCATCTGAACGAGTCAAGGAGCCAAGATACCTGAATTGGTCGACTCTTTGAAGATCTTGACTACCTACAAGGATGGTGCCAGACGTCGGTGACCCACACTCCATATACACGGTTTTCTGGACATTCAGCTTCAGTCCATTCTCAGCCAGCGTCGTATTCCACTCCTGCAGTTTCTCTTCAAGAACGTTGCGTTCTTCTGCAGCCAATAAGAAATCATCAGCATACAGAAGCGTCCATAGATGTTGCGATTGGATATCTGATGTTATTGTATCCATGCATAGAATAAACAGAAGTGGTGACAGGGCTGATCCTTGATGGACACCGACTTGAATGGGGGAAAGGAGATGTGATTCCCGCGGGACATCGCTCAACACTACTGCACTTACGATACAGAAGTTGTGTCCAGCGGCCGTATTCTTCAGGAACACAATGTGAACGGAGTGCATGCCAAATCAGTTCATGTGGAACCCGATCAAATGCCTTCTCGAGATCTAAAAAGGTGATATGAATAGATCTGTTCTTCTCACGGTATCTCTCAATGAGGAGCCGTGCTGCATGAATAGCATCAGTTGTCCCACATCCTTTCACGAAGCCACACTGGTTGCTAGTGATCTGGACAATGTCACGCAGTCGACGGTCAAGGATTCGCTCAAATATCTTCATCGTGTGTCAGAGGAGGCGAATAGGTCTATAGGTGCCGCATTCACTGCCATCGCCCTTGCCTTTCCAAATAGGCACCGTGGTACTCGTTGTCCAAATTTGAGGCACTACACCTTCTTCCAAAATCTGGTTGAACAGAGATGTCAGTAGTTCAATACCATTCTGACCAAGTAATTTCCACAGTTCGGCTGGAATGTCATTACGACATGTAGCCTTCCCGTTCTTCATCTTTCTGACTGCCTGTGTAACCTCTGCCATAGTTATTAGCGGTACTGGTCCAAGGATATTTACCGCACTGTGGATAGGTGGATGAGGGATCTCTTCGTTACTTATTACTGAGAAGTGTCTTTCCCAACGACTCAGAATAGCAGATGGGTCTCTGAGAATTTGGTGGTCTTCATCTTTGATGTGCATAACGTGTTCATAATGTCAAAATTAATCTCGGCATTTTCCGTCAACACAAAAAAGTTCCTCCTTTCTCTACTAGAAAGCGCTATAGTGTCAAGAAGTTCACATATCTGACCTCCTGGACTTTCAAAGCAGCCCTCTGGGCGTAAAATAACAAAGCTTGCACCCGGCACCCGAGGCCATACGATATTATTATTATTATTATTATTATCACCCCAAAGATTCAGGTTTGATTCCTGGCTCTGCCAAGAAATTCGATTGTGGTCTGTGGGCCGAAACGCGGTACACTCAGCCTCGTGAGGAAAAATTTAGAAGAGGAGGGTTCGATTTCCCTTTCAGCCATCCTAGAAGGGGTTTCCAGCATCTACTCTAGACAAATTCCAGGATGTTTTCTAACTTATGACCACGACCGCCTCTTTACCAATCCTATCCTAAATTTCAAATACATACACACTACTACAGACTCCACAATAACACAAGTTTTCAGGCACATTTGCTCTTTTTCAGTGTTGCCTTAGTGAATGAAAATTAGATGCTTTTCAGTATCCAAATAGCTTGCCACGATGGGTGAGTGGTTAACGTGTCGGACTACCAACCCCAAGCTTGCAGGTTAGCTCCTGGCCGTGATATGTCATTTTTGAAAGGCGAAAAAAATACGACACGCATGTCATACGATGTTGGCATGTCAAAGCACCCATTTGAATTCAGTAGGTCGTGTTCTAAATGGCAAATTTAATCTCGGAAGTTTCCGCCAACACAAAGGTCCTCATTTCTCTACTAGAATGCGCTATAGTGTTCAAGGAGCTTAGATATCAAACCTCCTTGACTTATATAGTGCTGCAAGGAACAACGATATTCGACATGCAAGCTACCCTCTGGGTGTCAAATAACAAAGCTTGCACCCTGCACCCGAGGCCATACGATATTATTATTATTATTATTATTATTATTATTAAGGATCCAGATGACCGCAATGTTCCACCCCTTACAGCACAGTAGGCAGTGCCATAGTAAGCTTTGCAATCATTGACTGCAGCGTCATAAGGAACAATGTTAAATATTTATGCAGTTCACAGGCGATTATTTTTTAACGTTTCGCCGATTGAAATGAAAATCCTCATTTATTGCGGAAACGTGGAGACATACAGGAAATGCAGTGAAGCGTGATACGGTTTGCAGCATCGATAACGAGCTGATATTCCGGTCAATGAAGGGACCATGTCGAGCTGTGCGCTCCATGTGACCTCTAATGGAATGTAGCCTATTCCTTGCTTACAGTACCAATACTTCTATTCCTTTGTTCTGCAGTAGTTCTTGTTTAGTTGTGGAGCGACGACAGTATGCCATGGTTCTGACTGTAATAAAAGAAATTCAAATTAAAAATACTATCTGAAGGGTAAGAGAGGACCTAGAGCCCTAACTTAGCCATAATAAACGCACCAATAAATAAATTATAAATAATTGTACATTATGCAACCAGCCTATAATGGCAATGATAAAGATACGAGTATGTTTATAAAACGAGCGAAGCGAGTTTTATAATTTCCATACAAGTGTCTTAATTACCATTATAGGCGAGTTGCATACGACTGTTTAGGTTTGACGATAATTATAACTTTATTATATGTTCTAACTTAAATATTCATAAATATATGTCGAGATTCAATCACCTGAGTTTAGTTTAGTAAACAGAGCGCATGCGCTGTGTTCCCAGTAAGGATCAAAAAACTTCTCACTGTCATGTTTCCAGAGACATTGAATATTGTACATTAGAGATAACTTATCCTGAACTAGCGCCAGCCAAATGATAACGCAAAGGTACTAAGTGGGTTCATTTTGTTATTTACTACAAATAACACAAAATAGGCTGTTTCAAACGCTTTAAGATTAAAATGTATCGTAGTATCAACTAGGTATTCTTCAAAATCAATGCGTATAGAATGTCAACGGAATGCAAATCAATGGAGTCCCACAAAGAACAGTCATGACATCTGGCGGAAAAGTTTCGCTTAATAAATCCAGTTAACGAAAGGAGAGCAGTATTATAATTTCTGTGGAACTAATGTCATACGGATCCTTCCTCCATGACGTTCTGTTGTATTTATGTCAACAACAGCACTCAATAAAATTGTCGGCGAGATCTTACGAATGTGTAGAAATTGGAGTTGCGGATATTAAGGTACAGTGCTATTTCTTTTGCAATATTGCCCAGTTTGATTATGCATTATAACTACAATGGCTGATCCAAACATAGGCTACATTGTAAACTTTCAAATCATGTAATTCATGTCCGACATGTTAGATTTTGAGAAGCCTACACGTGAGAGCTATTCTTACCTAATTGGTCAATGAATGAAAATATTGAGCTCTGATTGGTTGGAAAAACTGTGTTATAATGAAAAGTAGCACTTTAATGACCCCCATTATGAAACAGTTTTCTGACATATAATATTTACATGTCGACATCGTCGAACATAATAGTACATTATGCAACGAGCCTATAATGGCAATAATTAAGACACGAGTATGTTTATAAAACGAGCGTATGCGAGTTATATAATTTCCATACGAGTGTCTTAATTACCATTATAGACGAGTTGCATACGACTGTTTATGTTCGACGATAATTATCATAACTATTTTATGTTCGAACATGAATAATCATACATATCTGTCGAGATTTCGCCAGTTTTATGTACTGAACAGAGTGCATGAGACGCAGAGAATGCCTTGTATTTGACCATGGCCTCCTCGATTACCCTACTATGACACTAGGCCTGGCAGTGAAATGTAAATTACAAAGCCGTGGAACTCGTTATCTAATTGGTCAAACAACTGTTTCTTGAGCTCTGATTGGTGGGAGAAACTGTTTCATAATTAAAAATAGTGTTATAATGACCATCATTATGATGCAGTTTTCTGACATATAATAGTCAGGGTCGAACATAAATATATTATCAGTACGCCAACCCCCTTGCAGTCAATTTAGAGCCATGTGAACGGACAGAAACTGTTCGAGATAAGTTACCTTACAAAACTAAAAATAAATAAAGGTAATCGATGAAAAAATATACATTTGCATTACAATTTGGAAACATTAATGAAAATAAAGATAAAACACTTTGTAAAAGAACTAAAATTAAAAATGATCGACTAATTATAATTTGAATGAAAGCAAAAAACTCACTGAATCTTCTATGCATCTTATAATCATTCAAAGAATGCAAGCACATGCCATTAATGGCGAAATGTTTGTTGATATCCGTATTGATAAATGAATTCGAAAGTTTAAAACACACGCTAATCAATAGTCTACTTGAATTAAAATATATCTATTAAGGATGGGTGCATGTTTCGACAAGACATTGACGTCTTCTTCAGCCCATTTAAGAATTAATTTACTAATTATTTATTTAAGTCTAATGATGAATGTTTGATATGAAAAAAATATGATAAATTCAAATTCAAATAAATAAATAAAATAACAAAATAGATCTCCTTACAACATTTGTTTTGTTCGTTTAGCGTATGGCTTTTAATGTCGAAAGTGTCCGAGGATATGTTCGGCTCGCCAGAGGCTGTAGCTGCTTCGAGCGGACACCCAAAGGGTGAGCTACAATTTCCGTTCAATTTCAAGTAGTTCCAACTTTCGCTACCCAATATCACTGTCACCTAGTGGTGAACGTTGGAACTTTTGATAGAGTGTTACAACGAAATCTAAGCTAGAAATTTAGCTCCACACAAGTTTAGTTAGTGGAAGGATCTTTTACATGCCATAAATCTATGACATGGGACAGTCGGCTTTACTTCCCCTCCAAAGGCATGTTGAAAGATTTTAACGGTCTTAAAAATCCGACGAATTTGGCCGGGTTTGAAGCCGCGATCTTAGGCATAGCAGTTCAGCATACTACCAACTACGCTACCGGAGCCGCTTCCTTACTATGTAATTAAATGTAAATACAATATATTACTGGGCTTTACATTAATAATTCCAGAAATACGATAGAAAATCAATTGATTTAGAAATAACAAGTGCAGAATATCAATAAATACGTTAACGTTAATGTTTCGTATCAATCATTCATCATTAGACCGGCTCAACGCATGACAATACGAGGCACAGTTGATGGTCGTTCCTTTCAGTATACATTCCACGTGCACAACACCCTCTATGTCAAAGGCCAATGCCACCATTACCTTTCCTGCTGAAGGTTGGACCTTGGCCTTCGTTCGTTGTGGTGATGTGGAGTGCACCCATTCCATCGATGACTTCTTTGTTTCGGGGGTGAAGTGGTGGACGATGAGGAGGTGAAATCAGCTGCATCCAGGTGGTTACATAGCGCAGGAGGTGATTTCTACGCAACTGGAATCGAACAGTTGGTTCCCCGGTCCCGAGAAATGTTTGCAGCCTGTTGGGGTCTATGTGGAAAAGGGAACTCACATTGTATGGTATCATAGCCGTGTTGCCTATGTGTATGTGACTTAATAAAGGACCATAACTGAGAAGTGTAACTTACTTAATGTTCGACTATGTCGATATGTAAATATTATATGTCAGAAACTGTATCATAATGGGGGTCATTAAAGTACTACTTTTCATTATAACACAGCTTTTCCAACCAATCAGAGCTCAATATTTCTATTCATTGATCAATTAGGTAAGGATAGCTTCTGACACGCACACAAAATCAAACATGTCGGACATGAATTGCATGATTTGAAAGTAGGCAATGTAGCCTATATTGGATCAACCATTGTAGTTACAATGCATAAAAAAACTGGGCAATAATGCAAAAGAAAAAGCACTTTACCTTAACATGCGCAACTCCAATTTCTACACATTCGTAAGATTTCGCCGACAGTTTTAGTGAATGCTGTTGTTGACATAAACACACCATAACGTCATGGAGGGAGCAAGCCTATGACATTAGTTTCACGGAAATTATAATCCAGCTCTCTGTTCAGTAAATGGATTTCTTATGCGAAACGTTTCCGCCAGATGTCATAACTGTTCTATTTGTGACTCAATATTGATTGCCATCCGTTGACATTCTATACGCATCGAATTTTAATAATAACTAGTTGATAATACGATACATTTTAATTATAAAGCCTTTGTAACAATCTATTTGGTGTTATTTGACCAAAATAACAAAATGATCCAACATAGTACCTGTGCGCTATCTGTTGGAGCTACTTCAGGATAAACAATGTTTCAAAGCTTTTGGGATCGTAATTGGGTAGAGATCAAATGCTGAGCCCTGACAATTCCCAAGAAGAAGAATTGAACCGACAGAATCTCGACAGATATTTATTAATATTTACGTTAGAACATATAATAAAGTTATAATTATCGTCCAACATAAACAGTCGTATGCAACTCGCCTATAATGGTAATTAAGACACTCGTAAGGAAATTATAAAACTCGCTTCGCACGTTTTATAAAATTACTCGCTTCTTAATTATTGCCATTATATGCTCGCTGCATAATGTGCTATTTTGATTCGCCATCATATATAGGGATTCACTGTGTAGTATTAGACCAATGTCTATTAATTATTACTGATTTTTGGAAACTCAGTCCTACTGTGCATCAACAATCATGCCATGTTGAACCAACAACGCCAAGTATGGAGTCCTGGTTGCACGGTTGGGCAGCGCTTTGTACTGGTGTCATTTCTAGCATTTATGAAACTCGGATACCAGGCGGGTAGTGTGGTTCATGAAGAGATACACGTGTGTTTATCCGAAGCACCGCCCTCGATATGAATGTCGAGTATCTGGTGTATCGACCAGCCTGCTGTCATTGACACTCGATATAAGAAGCGAGGTTCATATTTCAAGTTGTAGAGCACTAGTGGCCTCTGGATGACAGTTATGAAGTAGCAGCTGGCCTCAACATGGACGCCACTTGAATATTTGTCAATATCTGCCCCGGTCACTGGCTGTCCACATACCTGTCTCGTGGACTTTATAAATCGGCCTCGGTCTTCATCCTACCTCGTGATTTATTTCACTTACTGGCCATTTATTAACTCTAGTGTACTTTATGTTCGATGATGACGAAATGTAAATATTATATGACAGAAAACTGTATCATAATGAGGGTCACTATAACACTATTTTTCATTATGATCCAGTTTCTCCCACCAATCAGAGCTCAAGAAACAGTTGTCTGACCAATCAGGTAAGGATAGCATCGCATCTGCGCTGACTTCCACGGCCTCCTATTTTAAATTTCACTGCGTGGCTAGTGTCATAGTGGGGTATATGAGGAGGCCAAGGTCAAATACAAGGTATTCTCTGCGTCCCATGCACTCTGTTCAGTACATATAACTGGCGAAATCCCCACAGATATTTACAAATATTTATTTTCGAACATAAAATAGTTATAATTACCGTCGAACATAAACAGTCGTATGCAACTCGCCTATAATAGTAATAAACCGCTCGCTTCGCTCGTTTTATAAACATACTCGTGCCATTATAGGCTCGTTGCATAATGTACTATTATGACATTCTGCGGTTTATTTTTTCATAATTAATCCTAAATGCAATTTTCTGTATAAGATTTCATTAAGGATTGTGAACGATTCCGAGATAATATTCAGAAAACGATATACTGTAAGTATTTATTAGAAGCGTGATTTATATTATAACTTTCAATCGGTTAAACAAATAATTCCAATAACTGAATATAACAATTAGGTTCGCAAAAGCAAGGTTGGTTGGCTAGTTGCTCAGTTTAGGGGCTCCGACAACGCGGTCATGTAGCTCCGTGTACTTTGAGTGTGTGCAGAACTTGTCTGATAACCGGTGTTAATTGTGATGACTGTATTAGTGTGTGCCATCTGTAATTGAGGTAAGGACTGCAGGCGATCAATTTCAGGTAGTAACTACTTTTGTTACCAAATGCTACCGTCAACGACACCTTGCTGTGAACTTGGCTACTATATGCCACCGAAACCGGAACCTGGTGTAGTTCGTTGGAATTTAATATAGCACTAATCAAATCTAACTTATAAATTTAGCCCCACACAATTGTAGTTAGCCGAGTGAAAGGTTCTTTTACATGCCATAAATCTATGACATGGGACCGCCGGCTTTACTTCCCCTCTGAAGGAAGGCATACTGAGGGATTTTTAACGCTCTTAAAAAATCTGAAGACTTCGGCCGGGCTTGAACCCGCGATCTTGGGCATAGAAGCTCAGCTTGCTACCAATTACGCCACCGAAGCCGTGCCACAGGCAAAGAAAGCATTTCTACAAGAAAGGAACCTGTTGACATCGAATATAGATTTTGGTATTTGAAAGTCATATTTTGAAAGCTTTTGCCTGAAGCATAGCGCTCTATGGAAGTGAAACTTGGATTGTTGGAGCAGTGGAAAATAAGAGAATTGAAGCGTATGAAATGTGGTGTTACAGGAGTTGTTTTTTTAAATTTATTTTTTAGCGTATGGCTTTTAGTGCCGGGAGTGTCCGAGGACATGTTCGGCTCGCCAGTTTTGTAACTGCTTCGAGGCGGACACCCAATGGGTGAGCTACACGTACCGTCGCGTGTGAAGTGTTGTCTGGGGAGAAAAGTTTGAATGTACAATAAGGACGAGGAGTTGGAAGGTAGCGGCTGTAGCCTATAGTTAGGGACCAACCCCGGCATTTGCCTGGAAGGGAGATGGGAAACCACAGAAGACCATCTTCAAGGTTGCCGGCGGGGGGATTCGAAACTCCCCGCCTCCCGGATGTCAGCGACTGCCAGCAGTCAAGCTGTAACGACCACGGTGAACTCACCACAGGAGAATAATGAAGATCAGATGGTTAGATAGGGTTACAAATGAAGAGGTATTAAGACGATTGAGAGAGGAGAGATGTTTCTGGCGTTTGCTAATGAAGAGAAGATATAGGTTGGTAAGACACATATTAAGACACCCAGGAATAGCAAAGTTAGTTATGGAAGGAAGGGTCGAGGACAAGAACTGTAGGGGTAGACCAAGGTTAGAATATGTGAAACAGATAGCCTCGGATGTTGGGTGTGGTAGAAATGAAACAATTAGCTCAGGACAGGAAGGCATGGAGTGCTGGATCAAACCAGTCAAAAGACAGAAGACTCAAACAACAACAACAACAACAAAAACAACAACAATAATAACTGGAATATGTTTAAAAATTAAATAAATTACATGTGATTAAGATATACGTATTTATATCATTATGGAGTATTACCGACGGCAGTAGCTACGCTCGCTAAAGCGCAATGCTAGGCCATGGGGCCAAGCTCTCTGTGGACTCGGTAGACCTGGTTTGAACCCCACCGTCGTCCAGCCTTGAATTGGTTTTCCAAGATTTCCAATTTTCAACTCCAGACAAATGCAGTGACGGTACCCTCTGACAGGTCACGGCCGCTTCCTTCCGCATCCTTGCCTAGTTCCATTCATCTTCATTGATTTCATCTTTCATTAACTCCTCTCATCAGGTTGGCGTCAGGATGGGTATCCGGACGTACAAACCATCCACCACATAGCATTTCATCACATCTCGTCCCCGACCCCGTTGATAATCGGGCTTAATTAGGGGTATATATACAATACCATTATGGACTTGAAAAATAGTGGACAAAAATTATTTTGAATGTTGTAGTTATAGCTTTTTATAATGATCAGAGAAAAAAACACTGATAGTCAGTCTGAAAGACTAGACTTTATATCATTTTAAATACTACAAATGTAACAAATGCAGCGTGAACTCAAAGTCCGTTAGCAAAAATAAAAATAAAAAATAAAAAATCAAGTGCATACTGTGCCCGTTTCTCCAATGGGACAGGCGATCACCCGGCCAACATCCCGACCCCATCAGAAGAAACGGCCTAGGGAGTGGGTGAAATAGATTAGGGCGTAGATCTTGGTTCATACCGACAAGAATAAAAGAAATGCTCCAGCGAGCCAGAGACAAAGGGTCTCGGGTCGCTTACGGGTTGGGATGGCAAATAAACTGAACCAGGAATCAAATCAAACTCCCTAGCTTGAATTAACAAACAGAGAAGAAAAGAAAAGCCCTCGTAAAATCACATCTGCTCCTTTATTGGCCAAAGGATAAATAAATATGCAACCTGCCTACCACGCACGAGTATAGAGTTAGGGTGGGACAAAGTCCGAAAAAAAATAAAGTTCATAGTCCCTAAACAAACAAACAAAAATTATAGTTATTCAAACTCGTGGGTGTCCTCTCTTAAAGTTCCGACAAAGAGATCGCCTTTCAAAAACTAAATTAAGCCTTAATTTATCAGTGCACACGCATGTAAACATCACTGGCCACTTATCACAAAGTTCACCTGCGGCAAAAACTCGAAGAAAATATCGAATATCTGTGTATATCACAACTGTCTACCCTTATACAGCAATGGACGGATCTCCTCTATCGAACTGCAAATTAATAACTAAAGAGCATCATATCACATCAAATAACACTCAAACATCAACTCAGCATCACATAATATGGCATTTCAACAATTAATTATAACTTATCATAAATTATTAACACACCCGCATTGTGCTCACATATTTACACTGCTAATTATTATTATTACTGATTTATTCGCCGTTCCAACAACCTTGATCCACACTGTCATATTTGTTATTGTAATTGAATTATAGCATTGTCTAACGTTTAGGAAAGGTTAAGAACTTCGTAATAAGGCACCCTAGTGTATTTCATTCTCACAACGAACATTTAATCGCAACCCTTCCGTCGAACACTCTGTGTGAGGATCCGAACAATCTGACTGTAGAGCGCACTATCAATTACACCCCTGCGCTATTCAATATACAACTCATCGATAAACGTAACACGTTCGTCAAGAGTAAAGGACCCTGTCCTCACAAATTCAATTCAACGGTCATACGTCGCCCCGTGAATAACCTCGTCACATATGACGGAATAATACCATATTTAATTATCACATTAACTTTACACAACATCATTACAAAAATCATGCATTATTAGTATGTCTCAAGAACCCACACTTAACAGAGCGTATCAACTTTATCGGGACCACGAGGTCGTATGATAATATGGCATCCTATCCAAGGAACCTTACTCGACAATCTCCAACCATATTCATTTTGCTATCCTTTTGCTATTAAAATCTATGCAATACATGACAAACCTTTCAGAATTAAATTCATATAATGACCTCGGAAATCGAAATGCTAGAATCTCCCAGCAAAATGGGCATCTCATATTATCGTCACCCAATTTCAACTTATTATTATTATTAGGTCTCAGAATAAATGTATGTCTTACTCCTACCATTGATACTGTTAATTTATGTAAGTCAAAACGACCCGAAAAGAAAGGGGAAAAAATATCTGTACAACCCTATGAGAAAATGATGCTCTTGTTCAATCTGGAATAAATGATTATGAATGGCGTTAAGTTACACGATCTCAGGTCATCTCATGGCACGGCTATCCGAGGTAGAAGTTCTCTTCTTCCTGATGAACAAGGATGGGAATGAAACGTCTTACGTTAGATCCGGCGTCCTCGGAAACCCTTGGCGTCGGCGTTGGCGTCGTCTGCGGCATTTGGGCAGCGTCTTTCCTCCAGCGTCTCCGCGATGTGGTTTCCCAGCGTACTGGTAGAGGTATTCGCCCCCGGCTCCTCTCGATCTCCTGGCGACGCCCATGTCCGCCCACTGGTTGCCCCCGGTCACCGTCGGCGACGGTGTCTCCTGACGTCCCAACCAAGGTCCACTCGTCCATCTCGTCACGACCGTTCACCCCATTATGACCCCTTTAGATGTTCATTGCAGCATAATTTGCGTATTAATATGCATGTTGATTCCCAGAATATTTGAGTCCATGGTTATAAGGTTCATGCTGCCGTGTAGCAATATTACATTTCACTATATCAGAGCACTTTCACGCCCACGCACTAAAGCGTCTAGTTCCTGGTTCACTTGAATTATATGTACTCACTTTCCTCAACCAGTGGCACACTTCCTTCCATGAGAAGCTATTTCGACCTGGCCTTGACCGACATATGAAGTCGCCTGCAGCCTGCAGTCCCTCCACGCAATCTTAAAGCAGATGTAGTCTTCCGTCACATTCTCACTGTGTCCCTTTGATGCCAGCCCAGCTATGATATTTTCGAATGAATGTCTGTCACAATATAGGGCCTCGCGATAATGTTTCGCCTCGACTATCGTTATTATTGTTCTTTCACCGATACTCGTAATGTTAAACACCTCCTGGTATTCACCTTTAATTAACATAAATTGTCGGCATGATAATTCAGTTTTTCATTACGGCCTCCACTCGGACGTTCAAAGGCGCACAATTTTGTCTTGCTATTACCACAGTACATGCCGTCAACACCTTACTTAACCGGACCACGTGCATTAATCTTCGTAATCAAAATGGTAAAGTACTGTATAATATTCCACGCGTCTTCACATATCAATAGCAGCATATGCATGAATTTAACGAACCTTCGTTTATCAGTTCTGATTATTTCCTCACATACTAGCGAGTCCGATATCGTCTTGAAATTCACGATTATCGTTCTAGTGACACCTTACTGAACACTGTTCAACAAACAAACTGACACACTTCATTGTAAACAACTCACTGGCACTACACGCACGCTAGCCTCATGGCCTGCTGATCACTCCTCGTATCAAATGGCCACGAGCACTGACCACTCACGTAAACCGTTCAAGTTCCCGATGCAAATTTCAGTCCACATGACATAGGCTACTCGTCCGTGCCACGCTGGATATTATACTCGTCCATGCCCCGCTGACTAACTGAACATTCCGGAACTGTGTCCTCCTCTCGAGAAAAAAACAAGATGTTCAGTAAAGAACATATAGCCTACTTTCTCCTAAATGCATGGGTATTGTTATAACTCTTTGTCCTTTTCAAGGAGTATGATTGAATGTTGGTTGTAGTAGCGTGTTGAAATACAACGTGCTATAGGGATATTAAACATGAATATGAGGTGCCCTTTGCTAGAGCTACCTCTGTACCAAATTTCGTTCAATTCGGTTTCACCGTGTTTGAATTGATAGGGAGAATCGATTTGCACACATACTTGGCCACCATCTGCAAACTATTAGGCTGATGTTCTTGCAGTTTGGTCTGAATATGTTTCCCACATAAAGATATGGTGTTGCAAAATTTGGTAGAGACTAGATTATTAGGTTGGTCGTAATTCCATTTTAGCTTTTAACATTTGGGTGGCCGCGATTACGTTTCCGTCAAGATAGCGGTGATATAAAACATGACACTGAGGTGCCCTTTGCTAGTGCTACCTCTGTACCAAATTTCGTTCCATTCGGTTTCACCGTGTTCGAATTGATAAGGGGAATCGATTTTCAAACAAAGATGGCCACCATCCGCAAAATATTAGGCTGATGACCTATTAGGTTGGTCAAAGGATGCTCCCTCCATAAAGGTATGTTGTTGCTAAATTTGCTAGAGATCGGATGATTAGGCTAATCGTAATTTGATTTAAGCTTTGAACATTTGTGTGGCCGCCATTACATTTCTGTCAATATGGCGGCGATATAAATCATGACACTGAGATGCCCTTTGCTAGTGCTATCTCTGTACCAAATTTCGTTCCATTCGGTTTCACCGTGTTTGAATTAATAGGGAGAATCGATTTTGACACAAAGATGGCCGCCATCCGCAAACTATTAGGCGAATGACCTATTAGATTGGTCAAAGGATGCTCCCTCCATAAAGGTATGTAGTTGCAAAATTTGGTAGAGATCGGATGATTAGGTTAATCGTAATTTGATTTAAGCTTTGAACATTCGTGTGGCTGCCATTACGTTTCAGTCAAGATGGTGGCGATATAAAACATGACACTGAGGTGCCCTTTGCTAGTGCTACCTCTGTACCAAATTTCGTTCCATTCGGTTCCACCGTGATCGAATTAATAGGGGGAATCAATTTTGACATAAAGATGGCCACCACCCGCAAACTATTAGGCTAATAACCTATTAGATTGGTCAAAGGATGCTCCCTCCATAAAGGTATGTAGTTGCAAAATTTGGTAGAGATCGGATGATTAGGTTAATCGTAATTTGATTTAAGCTTTGAACATTCGTGTGGCCGCCATTACGTTTCTGTCAAGATGGCGGCGATATAAAACATGACACTGAGGTGCCCTTTGCTAGTGCTACCTCTGTACCAAATTTCGTTCCATTTGGTTTCACCGTGTTTGAATTAATAGGGGGAATTGATTTTCACACAAAGATGGCCGCCATCCGCAAACTATTAGGCTAATGACCTAGTTATTTGGTCAAAAGATGCTTCCTCCATAAAGGTATGTTGTTGCAAAATTTGGTAGAGATCGGATGATTAGGTTAATCGTAATTTGATTTAAGCTTTGAACATTTGTGTGGCCGCCATTACGTTTCCGTCAAGATGGCGGCGATATAAAACATGACACTGAGGTGCCTTTTGTTAGTACTACCTCTGTACCAAATTTCGTTCCATTCGGTTGCACCGTGTTCGAATTAATAGGGGGGATCGATTTTCACACAAAGATGGCCGCCATCCGCAAACTATTACGCTGATGACTTATTAGTTTGGTCAAAGGATGCTCCCCCATAAAGGTATGTTGTTGCAAGATTTGGTAGAGATCGGATTGTTAGGTTAGTCGTAATTTGATTTAAGCTTTGAACATTTGTGTGGCCGCCATTACGTTTCCGTCAAGATGGCGGCGATATAAAACATGACACTGAGGTGTCCTTTGCTAGTGCTACCTTTGTACCAAATTTCGTTCAATTCGCATTCACCGTGTTCGAATTGATAGGGGGGGACAGACATTCAGAGTACACACACTCACACACACACACACACACAGACACACACACACACAGACTCACACACACACATACACACACACAGACAGACACACTTTTTTTGCCCTGTGTTGATCTCATAAGTCTACTTTCATTTTTTGCAAAAATCGAAAGTAGGCTAAAAAATGGAAGGGGTTGGAATCGGAAGCCTCGCCGCGTCATGCCATGACGTCATACTCACCCTCCGGTCTCCTCTCGATCTCCTATCATCCGGGGCCGGTAATTGACCCTGACTGGATCGGTCAAAATACCAAGGTCAAAGGAGGTAGCTGGATGGATGACGTCACGCTCACCGGAGCGCGCGGGGAAACGAGGAGGCTCAAGTAGTACTATGACGTCACACACCTCAGTGCATTCTCGGTACATTTCGTCCCGTCACCGTAACGTAACGCCAGACCCTACCAAAGTCAACATAATCATTTAAAATGATAAAAAGTACTTGAAGATAATAATAATAATAATAATAATATCGTGTGGCCTCGGATGCCGGGTGCAAGCTTTGTTAATTGACACCCAGAGGGCAGCTTGCGTGTCGAATTTAATGCTCCTTGGCGCTATACCGCTTTCTAGTAAAGAAATGAGGAACTTTGTGTTGGCGGAAAAGCCCGAGAATAATTTTGCCATTATGAACTCGGCCTACTGAATTCAAATGGGTTCTTTAACATGCCAACAACGTATGACATGAGTATCGTGATTTTTGTCGCCTTTCAAAAATCACTTACCATGGCCACGAGCGAACCTGCAATCTTGGGGTTGGTAGTCCGACACTATAACCACACACCCACCGTGGCAAGCTACTTGAAGATAATTTCTGCATATTAATTAGTTTACAATTCTACAGTAGTTTTAGGACTTATAGCTTAAGTTTATCACAGCAATAGTAGCTACACCTTCATAGATTAGTTGGGGGGAGGAAGACTGTTTTTTGATGAACTCATCATTTCTAAGTTTTAGCGAGCGGCTTCGATGGCGTAGTTGGTAGCATAGTGAGCTTCTATGTCCTAGATCACAGGTTCAAACCCGGCCGAAGTCGTCGGATTCTTTAAGAGCGTTAAAAATCCCTCAGTATGCCTTCCTTCGGAGGGGAAGTAAAGCCGGTGGTCCCATGTCATAGATTTACGGCATGAAAAAGATCCTTCCACTAACTACACTTGTGTGAAGCTAAAATTTGAAGGTTCGAATTGATAACGCTCTATTAGTTCAAACGTTCGCCACCAGGTGCTGATTGCGATGCCATCTGCTAGCAAAGTCCGCAAGCTAGGTATCGTGGACGGTAGCATTTGGTAGCAAAAGTAGGAACTACTTGAAATTACTGTCTGCAGTCCTCACTTGAATTTAAAAAGATAACCCACACTAATGCAGCCATCACAATAATTAACACCGGTTATCAGACAGATTCTACACACACCCAAAGTACACGGGGCTACATGACCGCGTTGTCGCAGCCCCTAAACAAAGTTGTAGGCCTATATCGTGTTCGGGAGCTTAAAGCCTTAATATTAGTAATAATTACCACACTTGGTAAATGTTCTCTCTTAGGGCTGGAACGGGGTACATTCATCGTTGTGAGGCAAAACTGATAAGAGGCAGGTTCGATTTCCACCTCACCCTTCCTGGAAGTGGTTTTCCGTGGATTCTCACTTCTACTCCAAGCAAATGCTGGGATGGATCCTCAATCTAGGCCATGGCCGCCTCCTTCCCAATCGTCATATGAATTACAAATACACACATTAATACAACCACTAAATTAGCACAGGTTATCTGACAAATTCCACACACACACACACACACACACCCAAGTACACGGGGCTACATGACCACAATGCCGCAAAGCTCCTAAATGAATCAACAACTAAGTTTTCTGGCAGTTTTGTTTCTTGGGGTGGACATAGACTATGTGTGTGAGTCACTGTATGTTTGGTAGAGTTTCGTAAATTGTAAATTTTGATATGATGATGCTCGCTTGACGAGCGAAACATGTCATCCCTTAGTTTAGTCCTTCTTCAATAGGCCATAACAATAATATGTTACTACTTACTTACTTACTTACTTACTTTGCCGGCCCCGTGGTGTTGTGGTAGCGCGCCTGCCTTTCGCCCGGAGGTCCCGGGTTCGATTCCCGGCTCGTCAGGGATTTTAGAAACTAACGTGAGGGCTGGAACGGGGTGCACTCAGCCCCATGAGGACAATTGAATCGGTGTTTTTTGAAAGGGCGGAATCGACATTTTTTTACATTTTCATTTTTTTAGCGTTTTGTCTTCCTTCTGCATAGAGCCATTTGTTTCCATTGAAAGGACGCTCGTGCAAGCGTTCTCTCTGTATAAAACGCATGTTCATAATTATTGAGTTTGTTTGAAAGGGCGGACGTGCGTCGCCTCCAAAGTACACGGGACTACATGACCGCATTGTTGCAGCCCCTAAACTAAGGAACCAAACAACAATGACTATCTTATGTTGTGTTTCCCTGTGCTTCAGATGTGTTGCAATTTTTGTGTGTAGCAAATCCATTCCATCTGATCACAATTAATGTCTGTGCTTTAGATTTGCACTAATTTCTTAGTATTGCAAAACAATTCCAATTTAAGTCCTAAACTGATATTTAACAATGATCCATTATATTTTGTGTCCATCTTTGCCATATATTTGTGTAAATATCTGTCTCTAGCAAATAGATTGTATTTTTGAACAATTTAATGAACATTTTTGTGTCTAATTATTCGACATTTTTTGGAAGGGCCTAGTTGCACGAATTTCTTTTGCGCATATCTTCCGGAAAAAAAAAATATAAAATTATTTTGGAGAGTGGAACATATTCCATAAAAGCATGTTAGTCACAAAATCCATTAAAATAAAAATTAAATTAAAAATTGAGCCTTTGGGGAAGTTTTATTTAGTTTCCCTACAATTTCATTTCGTTCACCTACGCCCTTTTAAAAAACACTGATTCATGAGTATCTGTCTGACGGCGAGGCAGCGCCCCGATCACGAAAACCAAGATTAACGGCCGAGGGGACCCGATGCGCTGATCACGCGTCACCCCAATATCTGCAGGCCAAATGGCTGGGCAGCGGTCGCTTGGTAGGCCTAGGCCCTTCACGGGCTGTAGTGCCAGGGTCTTGCAAATTTGGCGCTACAGCCCGTCAAGGGCCTAGGCCTCCCGGACAATCTCCACCTATTCTTCCCTGTTGACTGCTTTGGTTCTCTATCTTCTGACTCCCATCCTTCTCAGATCCTCCTCCACGTTGTCCAGCCATCTGGTCCTAGATCTTCCCCTCACACGCCGTCCTCCTGGCTTCCCATTGAAGACCTTCCTTACTATCCTGTTCCCTGTCATTCTTTCTACATGTCCTACCCAACGCAGTCTACTACTCTTTATTTCCACTATATCTGGCTTACCATGAAATGAAAAATCCACAGCCTGCTTCCAGTCTCCGACCGGGTCAGGAATGGAATGAATGAAGCCCCCATCTAGCGGCTAGGATATGGACTGTGCCGGCTGCCGAGGCCTGACGCACTCCTCTGGGGCAATGATTAAATGAATGACAGATGCAATGAAATGATAGTGGAGAGTGTTGCTGGAATGAAATTTTGACAGGGAAACCCTGAGTATCCGGAGAAAAACCTGTCTGCCTCCGTTTTGTCCAGCACAAATCTCACATGGAGTGACCGGGATTTGAACCACGGACCCAGCGGTGAGAAGCCAGCGTGCTGCCGCCTAAGCCACGGAGGCTTACTATATCTGGCTTACCATACAACTCTCTAATCTCCTTATTATTTCTGATTCGCCAGAATTCACCCTTTTTTACTGCTCCATATACTTTCCTGAGTATCTTCCTTTCCCATCTCCTTAGCAATTCCTCATCACTAGGGCTCGGATTTTTAGGTGCTAAAAAACGAGAAAATATTTATTTTTTATGCATTAAAAATACCTGAAATATGTGTCAAGAAAGTAAAAATATTTAATTATAATTTAGTTAATTAATGTGAATATAAACAATATGCAGTACTCACGAATGCAATTTATTCTATGCGTCACTGATTGCTGTAGCATTACAACACACAACGAGACACATCTTCAGGTTGTCCATCACTAATGACCGACGATTATCACGAAACACTTCTTCTGAAAGCGCGAAACTGCGGCAATATGTTTCTTGCTCTTGAGGTGTTGTGTAACTTGAGATCGCTGTTCAGCCTTGGTTGCTTTCCCACATGGTTGACAGAACAGAACGCCCCAAATCATAAGTAAAATTATCTCTAAATTCTGCAACAGACGATAACTTGTAGTTGTTTTTACTTTAGGCATTGTGGAACTGACTTACACTTCACAGTGCCAGAAATGAACTGCACGTGAGTGACACTGGTTCCATGTAGCTGGTGGAGGGGAGGTCTAGCCACCTGGTGCAATATGGCTATGGACAAGGAAATCCCCGGCTTCCAAAGTGAGCGGGACGGGGCGACAAGTTAAGAATAACACAGTTGCAAGCTGAGATACGCTCTGCATGAAGATTAGATAGCTCATAGGTTCTTCCCCGTCGAAGTTACACATAAAAAAATGCAAAGAACTGAAAGATCTAGCATACGGATTTAAAAAAATTAAATATTATGTCTTTTTATGTGATAATACGCGAAAAGCAGGAATTTATGTATTTATAGAGAAAATGCTTAAAATATGTATTTACATTAAAAAAACTAAAAATCCGAGTCCTACTCATCACCTTGTGTCATGGTCCAAGTGTCTGAACCATACATCACCACAGGTCTCACTACCGTACGATATAGTCAGCTTCATTCAACTTCATTTAGGTAGATTTCATTAGAAAGCTAACTATTGCAATGGGTCCCATGTTTTTTCAACAATATAGGTTAATCACATGTAATTCATTTCAGGTTATTTTTTCACATATTCCATTAATTGGTATTAGATTCTGTTGTCCGACTGAAAGTTATAATATCAAGATTCACTACACTCCGTATAAGCAATCTGCGCTGTGCCAGTGTGAAAACACGTAGTCTGCGCATAGGAGTGACTCGCTGACTGGTCCAATGAGGCGTGATGCCACTGAATAATTAGCGCAGCAGGGTGGCGCGACCTTGGCTTCGACCAACTCTCGCAATGGCTGGGCTGCCAAGCTCCACCCATCACTTCCTCTGTGTGACGTCATGCACAGACCTACTTCACAGATTTCGTGGATGAGGTATAGTGTCTTTAAACTTGTGGACCAGTAGAAACTCTTTAGTTAGTTCCTCAGTTCAGGGGCTGCGATCACGCGGTCATGTCTACTTTGGGTGTGTGTAGAATCTGTCTGATAACCGATGTTAATTTTGTTGGCTGTATTAGTGTGTGTTATATATTTTAATTCAAATAAGGACTGCAGACATTGAATTTCATTCAAGTAGGCTAGTTCCTACTTTTACCGCCAAACGCCACGTTAATGACTACTAGTTCAGAACTTGGTTACTAGATGCCACTGCAGTCGGCTCCTGGGGACGAACGTTGGAACCTAGGAACATTAGTCAAATTTAACCTATAATTTAGCTTCACACAAGTGTAATTAGTGGAAGGTTCCTTAACATGCCATCAATCTATAACATGGGACCGCCTGCTTTACATTCCCTTCCGAAGGAAGATATACTGAGGGGTTTTTAACGCCCTTATAAATCCGACGACTTCGCCCGGGTTTGAACCCGCGATCTTGGGCATAGAAGCTTAGCTTGTACCAACTACGCCACCGAAACCGCTTGACAAAGTGTTCAATATTACCATAGTTACAGAGTACCTCTCACAAGAATGAGCAGTAGATAGTAACGTACGTTGAGTATTGAAAAACTGCAACATTAATTCATTTCGTTTATCCACTGTTACAAATGTGTCTTTCTATTCGGAGGTCGCTACCTCTATCACGATGTTTTAAATGCAAATTACATTTCGCCGGGGATAAATGTCACTTCTCGTGTTGAGTTCTGGGACGGCAGAGATCATGACAAAATGAATCCGGAGGTAATCCCGGCTTATCTTTTTATAAACAGAGGTTTGAATTTATCAGAAGTTGGAGCGCTTTCTGTATGCAGGTCATGCGGGAAGTTAACAAACTAGACATGCACATCACGTGACCGGAACAGTGCTGGTATCTGGTCAGGGTAGAAAATGTACTGTGCTCAATCGTATCCGGTATTAGCTATCGCAATGAAACCGAATAAGGAAAAATACCATAACAAAATAAATTGATTGTAAAATGATTAAACACAAAGAAATATTACAAACAATATGCAGTTATGTTTCTTCAAATATTAAGAAGGTTTGCAGTACCAGAAAAACTTATCAGTATGGCAAAACTGTGCACAGATGGGTCCAAATGCAAAATTAGAATCAATAATGAATATACCGAAGAATTTAATGTCAACACTGGAGTAAGACAGGGAGTTGGACTCTCACCTTTATTATTCAATTTAGCTTCAGAAGAAACATTGAAATGAGTAAACCAGCTCCACCCAGGCTTTAAAGTGGGAAACAAAATAAACATATTAGCTTGTGCTGATGACATAACACTCATGGCAGAATACGAAAACGATCTAAAAATACTGACAGAAACCCTTATTGAAGAAGCCAAGGAGGTAGGTCTAATGATAAAAGAAACACAAAACAAAATATCTAGTTGTAGGAAAGAATGCAGCACAAGTACAAAATCCCTTAACAGTTGCTTCATACGCTTTTCACAGATATACTGAGTTCAAATATCTGGGGATTATACTAGACCAGAATAATATGGAGGAAACAGAAATAAAATCAAGAATTCTCAGTGGCAACAAAAGCTACTGGTCTCTGCAAAATCTCTTAAAGAGTAAAATTATATCTAGAAAAACTAAAGTGAGAATTTATAAAAGCATTATACTTCCTGTTGTCACGTACGGCTCAGAAACTTGGGTATTGTCCAAGCAAACTGAAAGGAAATTAGTAACTTTTGAAAATAGAATACTACGACGCATTTTCGGACCGATAATAGTAAATGGCCAATGGAGAAACTAGAACAAATTAGAACAAATAAGTAATTGCGGGATCTCTGCAAAGAACCGGATATCGTGGCCCGTGCCAAAAGCCAAAGACTGCGCTGGGCCGGTCATGTACATAGAAGAAGTAGAGAATTGAATTTAAGAGCAGTTTTGGAAGGTGTACCCAGAGGATGGCGACCATTGGGACGACCGAGACTTCGCTGGTGGGACCAAGTCCAAAAAGATATAAGAAAAATCGGAGTCACGGAGAACATAATGGATGATCGAGAAAGATGGCGCCGTGCTGTTGGGGAGGCCAAAAACCTGCTTAGGTTTGAGTGGCCATATAGGTAAGGTAAGGTAAGGTAAGGTTGCAGTTGTTAAGCCAGTGTAAGAGGCAAATAAAATTGAACACCATCTTCCAATGGGCAAATTCATGGACTCATGGACAAGGAGAGAGTCCGCCCCAAAGTCAGTAGAAAATGGGAAAACAAACCCAGCTCATTATTCACTCAGGGTCACCAACTCTCGAACTCATCAGCCGTGATCCCTTGAGGGTGTAGCACAATACAGGATGCACAATTAGGGGTAGGTATAAATACACCCTACCTCCGTTAGGGCCTTGAGCAGAAGGCAGGAGATACCATGGAAGAGGTCTGTCCCCTCAATGAATGAGGGTGTCAGGAAGGAGGAGACAAGGGCCAATTAACGCGGGATAGTGGAAGACTCCCTAGGCCTCAGATACCCTAATACCATTGGGGTAGGAAGAGAACAAGAGTTGACTATGGTAGGTTGATAGAAAAGATGGAGTGGAGCCCGGCACAGTTGAGCGGAAGCAATACTGGACTCAGCTGGGGCCCCATGGTCACCAACCCACGTTCCACTGAGAGCCCATGGGGGCGATTTGTGACAGTATTTATGGTAAGAGTAGGTAAGATATTTCATGTAATATACATAACTTTATAAAAGGTGCGTTTAAAAAGTAACGAGCCGGAGGCTGGAATGCGCAAACGGGTGACGACATCGGCTAATCGTGGCGTGTGTAACGAGGTGTGGTTCCGACCAGAGCGTGGAAGGTCACAGCCCGTCGCTAGTGGGCACGCGTGCACGTCACGAGACGATACAAAGCGAGCAGCAGCATGCATCAATCGTCCAACGCTGCCAGTCGCATTGCAAGCAGTGACATGGAGGCGTCAAACGAAGAGCAAAGAGGTGTTGTTTGGTTTCTGATAGCGGAAGGAGTAGGGGGAACGGACATTCATCGCCGAATGTCACAAGTGTACGGCGAACAGTCCATGTCCCTTGCAAGGGTGAAGGCGTAGTACAAGCGTTTCGGGGAAGGACGGGTGTCGTTAGCCGATGATGCCCGGTCTGGGGCACCCCCCCCCCCCCGCATTACCGATGGCAACGTCCAGCTGGTTGATGCACTCATTACCCAGGACCGCCGAGTGACAGTGAATGCCATAGCGGCCGTGGTCGGATTGAGCGTCGGAAGTGTGCACACCTTCATGAAGGAACGAATGGCCCACTGTCTTGGTCATCTGCAGCGCTATGCGAGGGAAGGGAATGGGTTCCTGGCACGAGTGGTGGCTGGAGATGAGTCATGGTGTCATCACTTCGAACCAGAATCCAAACGACAAACGTTCTGGTCGAGGAACCACATCTCGTTACACACGCCACGATTAGCCGATGTCGTCACCGGCGTGCGCATTCCAGCCTCGGGCTCGTTACGTTTTGAACGCACCTTATATATTGCCGGTATATATTGTGTAATATAACTTAAATCTGAGGTTTATTACATGTCAAAAACTAATTAAGACTGACAATAAATAACTTCACCTTTTATTCATACACAAATTCTTCTTCTTCTTCCTCTTTTTCTTTTCTTCTTATTCTCCTTCCTCTTCTTTCGTTTCACCCTCTTTGAGGTACGTTGAATCAATCATTTCTCTGTGTGTTGTTCTTTCCTTCTTTCTGATCTTCTTTTTTTCTCTTCTTCCGTGATGATGGGTTTGGACTTGAGTGAAGAATTGTCTTGGAACCTTATATTTTCGTCTTTAAGAATTATTTTAGCTTTTCAATTGAATAGTGATTTTAATTCTACTAGCGTTAAAATCACTCAGTTTACCTTCCTTTGGAGAGGAAATAAAGCCGGCATAGATATATGGCATGAAAAAGAACCTTCCACTAACTACACTAGTGGAAGCTGAAATGTGTGGGTTAGTTTGATAACGCTATATTAGTTCCAACGTTCGTCGCAAGATGCTGGCTGCTATAGCATCTAGTAGCCAAGTCTGCAGCTAGGTGTAGTGGACGGTAGCATTTGGTAGCAAAAAATGAATTACTTGAAAAATTGATCGTCTGCAGTCCTTCTACCTGAATCACAGATAACACACACTAATACACCCATCAAAATTAACACAGGTTATGAGACAAATTGTACACACACCCAAAGTATACGGGGCTACATGACCGCGTCGACGCAGCCCCTAAACTGAGGAACCAATCAACCAACATTTTGAAGTGTACTATTCTCAGTATTCGATAAAATGTGCAGTGCATTTGGTTGAAAAACACCAAGCTGGCTCATCAGCAGGCTCTTGGTGTCCCCGCCCGGACCCCCCACAAGAGTAGCGAACTGCGCACTACCTCCAGGCGGGGACGAAACCCCACACAAGACACGGCACAAACCTAGAAAAATTGCTGAGTTTTAATTCACTGGCCGTGAAAGCCAATGTACCATTTTTTTGGAAGCCTTAATAGGGAGGTTATGACTGCTTGCGCTGTTGGTTCCTGCAGTGAAGAGGCACAGGTGCGCTTCATAAAAAGGGAGGTAGCACGCAGTTCCTTGTGGGGGTCCGAGCGGGGACACCAAGAGCCCGCTGATGAGCCAGCTTGGTGTCCTAGGCGAAACCCCACACAAGACACGGCACAAACGTAGAAACATTGCTGAGTTTTAATTGAGACAAGTGTTCTTGAATGAACCAATGTTACTATTTCCGGAATTTTCTTTTGTTACAATTAGTATTAATGAAGAAAAAAAAAACACAGCCTGCTTCCAGTCTCCGACCGGGTCAGGAATGGTATGAATGAAGCCCCCATCTAGCGGCGAGGATATGGGCTATGCCGGCTGCCGAGGCTTGACGCACTTCTCCGGGGCAATGATTAAATGAATGACAGATGAAATGAAATGATAGTGGAGAGTGTTGCTGGAAATAAATTTTGACAGGGAAAACCGGATTACCCGGAGAAAAACCTGTCTGCCTCCGTTTTGTCCAGCACAGATCTCACATGGAGTGACCGGGATTTGAACCACGGACCCAGCGGCGTGCTGCCGCCTATGGCACGGAGGCTGTAGCGAAGAGACGCAGGTGCGCTTCATGAAAAGGGAGGTAGCGCGCAGTTCACTATTACTGTGGGGGTCCGAGCGGGGAGCCCGCCGATGAGCCAGCTTGGTGTCCTAGGCGAAATCCCACATAAGACACGGCACAAACGTGGAAACATTGCTGAGTTTTAACTGAGAAAAGTGTTCTTGAATGAACCAATGTTACTATTTCCAGAATTTTCTTTTGTTACAAATAGTATTAATAATTACAGAATTTCTAACCTCAATATATCATCGTATAGTTATCATTCAGTTGAGAATAAATTACCTTTACAAGAATCCTAGCCGAGAAAATGCTTGGTATAATGATGCCTGATAATGTACACAATCCACTTGCTCAAGAGTATATAGAACATACAAAGCTATAGTCAATGCCTAGGGCGAACAGTACATAAAGTATTGCGTGATTTATTGATAGGACAATATTTGTAATTATTTAAACGTCATGGATCACAAAGAACACGATTTAACAAGAAATACCAGTCTGAATGAAATGATTTTTGTTTCATATAAAGAAAACACATAAATACCGAGGATGACCACCATTAATGTTATAATAGCGGACCCGTGCGAGAAATCTCGCATGTTCATAAACCACACTTCCCCCAATAGATTTATAATGAGAGACTTAAGGGGAAAGGTTACTATAACACTCACCGGCTATTCGATATTTATGAAATTATACGATTTGAGTACTCATTCCTTTGATTTACTGTTTCTGAAATCCATGCAAAATGATAAAGGAAAGACCTCAGAATGTTAAATGACATGAAATGGGCGTCACAGGGAATAAAATGTGAAGTGGACAGAAATTATGGAGCGAATTTTCATACATCAACAGTATTTTGCAAATCGAACACTTCGTACATTTTTTTTAAAGCCATTATTTAGAGAAAATATAGTTATTTATGAAATTAGATTGCAATTCGTCACTGCTAATGTCTATTCTCTTTCATTTGAATGCTCATTTTTACGATTGGTCGCTTGTGAGTGTCGCAGGAGGGATCTATACTACTGAAATAATATATATGATATGACAGCGATATTGTTGGCGTATTTGGAAGCATGCTGAGCTTCTATGCCCAAGATCGCGGGTTCAAACCCGGCCGAAGTCGTCAGATTTTTTAATTAAGTCCGTTAAAATACCTCATTATGCCTTCCTTGGGAGGGGAAGTAAGGCCGGCGGTCCCATGTCGATGATTTACTGTATGGCATGTTAAAGAACGTTGCACTATTTACACCTGTGTGAAGCTAAATTATAGGTTAAACATTTGACTAACGCACTTAGGTTCCAACGTTCGTCGCCAGGAGCTGACTGCGGTGGCATCTGGTAACCTAGTTCTGAACTAGTAGTCGTTGACACTGGCGTTTGGTGACAAAAGTAGGAACTACTTAAAAACATTAAATGTCTGCAGTCCTTACTTGAATTGAAAACAGATAACACACACTAATACGGTCATCACAATTAACACCGATTATCAGACAGATTCTACACACACCCAAAGTACACGAGATAAGTTTTTCGTAGATCTCCGGCCAGTTATCTAGTTGGAGAAGAGTGAACTTATCGACACTCACTTAATTTGAAGATTGCTTGAGGATCTACTATTTAGGTCCGCTCAAGTTCTACCGCGCTGTATACTGTTATACTTACAAAAGAATAGAAGACGTTGAGAAGATGTTAATTTATTGGTTACCAACACCTAAGTAATTACAATACTTTCACATGAAGCCTGACTTGCTTGCCGTGAGGCAGAGCGTACACAGTATATATATAGCTGTCTTGAAGAGTGACCACATGGTCTGCTGTATGGTTATGAAGAGAGCATGTCTCCTAGAGAGACATCTCCTTCGAAGTGATTTGTTACGAAGAGGGCGATTATGAGCTGTGCATCAGTATACAAACTATAACTTTCGCTGGAGAGGGAAAAGCTGTCGCATGTTGAGATTCACCAATGGCGTGTATCTCTAGTGGTAAGAGGGGGTTTTAGACAATCAAACCATAAGCGTTGGTGTTTGGTTGGGCTGACCTTAAAGTTGTTGTGGAAAGCTCAATACTGAGAATTATTATGAGGAAGGAACAGAAATATGTGTTCCTTGTGAAATAGTGGAGACAGTCTGGAAACTTAAGAATGTTAGCAGTGGCCAACTCTTAGTTCTGTTCTTCCGAGAAATATCTAATGGAAATATGTTCACTTAAAGTGCTTTTGAAATAGCAAGCTTTTACTTGCTTTGCCTGTGGGCTTGGAGTGGACTCTTATAATATTCTGACTTCCTCAAGAGAATATACTTCGTCTCTCCTGGACAGTAATAATAATAATAATAATTATTATTATTATTATTATTATTATTATTATTAATATAATAATTATTATCATCTAAAAACCAAAATTAGTAAGGGATGTCTCTTGGTCGAGGCTAGTGAGGGGTTTACCGGGCAATGGACATTACTCACGGAGCTACATGACTGCGTTGTCGCAGCTGCTAAACTAAGGAACCAACCAACAAACCAATGTTATATTGTTAATAGTAGTCTATGTTTAAAAAAAAAAAAAAAATCTTTAGAAAATAGCTTTTTGTTAAATTGTTAAATCTTAATTATTTTGTAATATAATCTATGTTCGACCATGGCGAAATGTAAATATTATATGTCAGAAAACTGTACTATAATGAGGCTCATTATAGTACAAGTTTTCATTATGATACCGTTTCTCCCACCAATTAGAGTTCAGGAAACAGTTGTGTGACCAATTAGGTAAGGATAGCATCGAACATGCGCTGACTTTCACAGTCTCCCATTTGAAATGTCACTGCGTGGCCTAGTGTCATAGTGGAATAATCGAGGAGGCCATGGTATTCACTGCGTCCCATGCGCTCTATTTACTACATAAAACTGGTGAAATCTCGACAGATATTTATGAATATTTATGTTCGAACATAAAATTGTTATAATTATCGTCGAACATAAACAATCGTATACAACTCGCCTATAATGGTAATTAAGACACTCGTATGGAAATAAAAACTCGCTTCGCTCGTTTTATAAACATACTCGTGTCTTAGTTATTGCCATTATAGGTTTGTTGCATAATGTACTATTGATGAATGAGGTTCATCCTCCGTATTCATGCGTTTTCTTTACAGGAAAAACGAATCATTGCATTCAGCGTGTTATTTCTTGTTTTTGTGATTCATGACGTTTAAAAAATCACAAATATTTTCCTACCAATAAATTGCGTGACGTGCACGCGTGCCCTCTAGCGATGGGCTGTGACCTTCCACGCTCAGGTCGGAACCACACCTCGTTACACACGCCACGATTAGCCGATGTAGTCACCGGTTTGCGCATTTCAGCCTACGGCTCGTTACATTTTGAACGCACCTTATGTAAGTTTGTAAGTTTTCATAATTCCATGTTACAGATCAGTGAAGCTATGATTTAATTGTTAACTGTGTGTGAAAACTCCCACACGCGGTGTATGAGTGCCCTTAAAACAACAATAACTAACCATGTACAATGTTACCCTAATGTGAGTTAACTGGCTACAAAATTTAAACATTGACCGCCCCGCAGTGCACGTCAACAGCAGGAAGCAGAGGTGCGCCTGTGGCAGCAAATAAACCGAAATGCAGTCCACCACCTCGTGGAATCAATGCTTCACCGAGAGTCTGCGGTGTGCGGTCAAAACATGCTCCTACACCATTTTATATAGGTGGTTTTTTTTTTCGTTTTTTTTCGTGTAGCCTCCTGAGAAGCCGAGTGCAGGTCTTTCTAGTCGACGCCCGTGGGCGACCTGCGCGTCGGGATGAGAGATGAGATGAATGGATGAAAGTTGGCAAGGATGTGGAATGAAGCGGCCGTGGCCTGTCAGATGGTACTGTCCCAGCATTTGCCTTGTGTTGAAAATGGGAAACCACGTAAAACCATTTCAAGGACAGCCGACGGTGGGTCTCGAACCCACACGTCTACCGTGTCAGCAGACAGCTTGGCCCCATGACCTAACGCCACGCTTTAGCCAGCGTAGCCACTACTGTTGGTATATAGGTGGTCATTATGCATTAGAACATCAGTGAATGTTTTGTTCTCTTCTCCAAACACATAATGTAGCATTTTCTTGTACTAATCAGCAGTTTTTTTTATTTTTTACTTTTTGTCATTTAAAGCCGCACATTTTTCCGTATTGACAGAATATAATAATAAACAATAGTACATTATGCAACGAGCCTATAATGGCTATAATTAAGACACGAGTATTTTTTATAAAACGAGCGTATGCGAGTTTTATAATTTCCATACGAGTGTCTTAATTACCATTATAGGTGAGTTGCATACGACTGTTTATGTTCGACGATAATTATAACTTTATTATATGTTTTAACATAAATATTCATAAATATCTGTTGAGAGTCAGCTACTGGAATTTTGTGATCGCAGAGCGAGCGTTGGCTGTTATATCTTTGTCTTTCAAGAGCTTTGAACGACCGACGCATGCGCTCTGTGGGCTTGCAATGCCATATGCAGCCATATGTTTACATCAGCCGTCCCTCAGTAATATTGTCACCGCAGTCATTTGAAGACAATGCGCTGTGTAGAAATTAGTGTTGGTGGTTTTAAGGTACAGTGCTATTTCTTGTCTCATATTCGCCAGTTTATTTACGCGAACATATGGACGGTGGGTATTCCATGTCGGTAATTTATTATAGTTCGATGTTGTGTTTATGTCCGACATGTTGTATTTTGAGCGCATGCGCGAAGTTATCGTTACCTAATTGGTCAATGAACGAGCTCTGATTGGCTGGAGAAACTGTATCGTAATGGAAAACAGTGTTATAATGACCATCATTATGATACAGTTATCTGAAACATAATAGTGAGGGTCGAACATAAAGTTTTTTATGGTTCCGCCTAGTCAATACTTGTTTTATTAAAGATTGTATCGTGACATAATCACTTGTCTTTATGTATGTTGGTACATGTTTCGGTGTCTTATAACAATGACACCTCCATCAGCCTACGGTTTTGGTAGCACTCAATGACATTCATTACTAGTCCATAAAAGTACTTATTAATAATAACACACGGATGATTAAAATAACACTTTAAAAAGGTTTGTTAAAACACTGTCATAATAAAAGTTCGTTAAAAGCCTTAGAAATGGCTTGGTGCACTGTTTTGTTAACCAATGTCCGTCTTCCGATAATAGCCCCCGAAAACCAGCAAGACGTGACCATTCATAACTGGAAAAGAAAGTCCCTGTGTAAACTAAGGTAGGTATTCAACCGAGAATGTGGAAGGCTGACAAAGAATAAGTAATAATATATTAAAACAAGTAGTTCCGTGAAGAACTATACAGCCTATTTTCATATATCCTACTTATGTTAATTGCCACTATCAACATACACAATTTCAGTTTGATTGCTGTAATAGATTCGTAGATATTGAGAACCGACTAAATATTTCGGATGGTCGCCATGTTGGATTTTATATATGTAGGTCCAAGAGTTATTTACTGTTACATGCAGATTATTGTGAACGTGTAGTATTCAAACTTCAATCGCATAATTAGGACACAAGAAGTAACAAGGAGATTTTAAATATTTTCACAGCTGCCATCTTGAGGTTATGGAAACAATTGAAATAAATGAGATACCAGTGGATTAACATTCGTATAAGGATTTACTTTACCAAATTTCACTGAACGCGGATGATTAAATTGCGAGAAACGTCCATGTGAATATTTATAATTCGCGTCGCCGCCATGTTGGATTTGTGATCACCAGGTTATTTGAAGTCATATAGGTGAACTTAAGTTCATAGCTCCTATGAACATTAAAAAATGCAGTTTGATTGCTAAAATAGATTCGTAGATATTCAGCATCGTCTAAGTATTTCGGATGGTCACCATGTTGGATTGTTAAATGTATAGGCCATAGAGTCATGTACCATTAAAGGAAAATTATTGCGTAGATTCATTATTCAAACTTTCACTTCGATCGCATGACTACATCACAAGAAAAAGAAACTTAATTTTAAAATTCGCACTGCCGCCATTTTGAGGTTATATAAACAATTGAACTAAATTAGATACCAGTGGATTACAATGTGTATAAATATTTCCTGTACCAGGTTTCAGTACGCTTGGAACATTAAATCGCGAGAAAGATCTATTTAAAATTTTCAAATTCGCTTGGCCGCCATGTTCGTTTTGTAGTTAACCTGTTTTTGAAAGTCTTATAGATGGACTCCAGTAGTGCCCTTTATCTTCGTACAAAATTTTAGGGAGATACCTCTAATAGTTTCAGAGATATAGAATGCCGGTGAAATATTTTGCACATCCGCCATCTTGTGATTATGTAAACAATTGAACGAAGTTAGGTGTTGTTGCATTACAATGTATATAAACATATACTGTACCAAGTTTCATTGCGTTTGGTTGGTCAAATCGCGAGAAACGTCTATTTAAAAGTCGCAAATTCGCTTGGCCGCCATGTTGGTTTTGTAGTTTCCAGGTTTTCAAAAGTCACATGTGAACTTATAGTAGTTCCCTCTATCACCATACAAAATGTTAGGGTAATATCGGTAATGGTTTCGGAGATATTGAATGCTGGTGAAATATTTCGCACAGCCGCCATGTTGGATTGGTGAGTCGTAACAAAATTTGAAGGGCACGGTCGAGGTCGCCCGGAATAGTGCTATGAACTTTCCGAGTTTCATTGAAATCGCTCCTGCCGTTTAGATTTTATTAGGGGGGGGGGGGGGGGCTCACACACGAATCACACACACACACGGACAAAAGGTGATCTCATAAGCCTATTTTTTCAAAATTGAAAATAGGTTAATAAAAAGATATGAGATGAACTTACGGTGTGGTTGCGGCAGCGAGAAATAGGGCCGTGCTGAGGCATACGGAGACAGTGCAGCATTTACACTTACTTTAAATCTCTATCACTTTTGGGACCATTATTGATGAAATTGTGGTTTTGGGGGATGTGGTGGCTGGTGTATCACCTTCTAGTCCTCAATTCAAAATAATATTGATATTGATTATTATTTCGTATGGAATTGATTTTTTATTTATTTTGCATAAAGCTTTTAGTGCCGGGAGTGTCCGAGGACATGTTCGGCTCACTAGAGAATGTAGCTGCTTCATGGGACACCCATGGGGTGAGCTACAAGTTCCGTTTAATTTCAAGTAGTTCGAAATTTCACTACCAGATGTTACTGACACTTAATGGTGAACTTTGGAACTATGATAGAGCGTAGTTGGCGTAGTTCGGTGGCGTAGTTGGTAGCGTGCTGATCCTCTATGCCCAAGATAGCGGGTTCAAACCCGGCCAAAGATGTCAGATTTTTTAAGAGCGTCAAAAATCCCTCAGTGTGCCTTCCTTCGGAGGAGAAGTAAAGCTGGCGGTCCCATGTCATAGATTTCTGGCATGTTAAAGAACCTGCCACTAATTACACCTGTGTGAAGCTAAATTTTATAGGTTAGGAATGGAAACAACGCTCTTAGGTTTCTACGTTCGTTGCCAAGAGCCGACTGCGGTTGTGTCTAGTAGCTAAGTTCTGAACTAGGCCTAGTAGTCGTTGACGGTGGCGTTTGGCGGCATAAATAGGAACTATTTGAAAAATTCTAAGTTTGATTCCTTACTTGAATTTAAAACAGATACACACACTAATACAGCCATCACAATTAACACCGGTTATCAGACAGATTCTACACACACCCAAAGTACACGGGACTACATGACCGCATTGTCGCAGCCCCTAAACTGAGGAACAAACCAACCAACCGAAATATAACCAAGACATTTAGGTTCACACAAGTTTAGTTAGTGGAAGTTTTTTTTACATGCCATAAATCTATGTCATGGGACCGCCAGCTTTACTTCCCCTCCGAATGAAGGCATGCTGAAGGATTTTTACGCTCTTAAAAATTCCGACGGCTTCGAACGGGTTTCAACCTCTATCTTTGGCACATCATTTCAGCATGCTACCAACTACATAATAATTAGAAATGAACATCAAGAATCTTCAACCTTCTTTTATGGTAAAATGTTTCATGTTCTGTAAGTCTTGTTTTTCTATTCATTTTATTATTTTCACTAATAATAATATCGTATGGCCTCGGGTGCCGGATGCAAGCTTTGTTATTGACACCCAAAGGGTAGCTTTCATGTCGAATTTCGTTTTTCCTTGAAACACTATGAAAGTCAAGTAGGTTAGATATCTAAGCTCCTTGAACACTATAGCGCTTTCTAGTAGAGAAATGAGGAACTTTGTGTTGGCGGAAACTCCCGAGATTAATTTTGCCTTTATGAACTCGGCCTACTGAATTCAAATGGGTTCTTTAACATGCCAACATCGTATGACATGGTGTCGTGATTTTTGCCGCCTTTCAAAAATAACTTACCACGGCCAGGAGCGAACCTGTAATCTTGGGGTTAGTAGGCCGACACGTTGACAACTCACCCACCGTGGCAAGCTATTATTTGCACTGAGGAAGGACACAATGTGGTACAATAAAAAGTTCAAATTAATATTGCCTTAAGGTTTTAATCTTCAGGACTTATTATTAATAATATTATTATTGATGCTTTGAGGGGGCGGAACAGTGACTTCATCTGTCTGTTAGGACTCTGTTTAAAAATTAAATTCAAATTTTGATTAGTTAAAATTTAGAACTGATATCCTAAATAGGAACAACCTAATATCAATAAATCAAAAATAAGTATAACTAGCCTATTGTTAGCCTATTTTCAATTTTGAAAAAATAGGCTTATGAGATCACCTTTTGTCCGTGTGTGTGCGCGTGTGTGTGTGTGTGTGTGTGTGTGAAGTGTGTGTGTGTGTCCCCCTAATAAAATCTAAACGGCTGGAGCAATTTCAATGAAACTCGGTAAGTTCATAGCACTATTCCCGGCGACCTCGACCGTGCCCTTCAAATTTTGTTACGTCTCAACAATCCAACATGGCGGCTATGCGAAATATTTCACTAGCATGCAATATCTCCGAAACTATTACCGATATCGCCATGAAATTGTGCACGGTGATAAAGGGCACTACTAAAAGTTCACCTATGAGACATTCAAAAACCTGGTGACTACAAAACCAACATGGCGGTCAAGCGAAGTTGAGACTTTTAAATAGACTTTTCTCGCGATTTAACTATCCAAACGTAATGAAACTTGGTACAGCAAATGTTTATACACATTGTAATGCACTGAAGTCCAATTTAGTTCAATTATTTATATAACCTCAAAATGGCGGCTGTGCGAAATATTTCACTGTCATTCTATATCTCCGAAACTGTTACAGATATCACCCTTCAATTTCGTACGGTGATAAAGGGTACTGATACAAGTTTACCAATGTATATTTCATAAACCTGTAAAGTAGAAAACGAACATGGCGACCAAGCGAATTTGAAATATTTTAATAGACTTTTCTCGTTATTTAACTCTCTGAGCGCAGTGAAATGTGGTGCAGTAAATGATTTTGCAGCTTGTAATGCACTGGCATCTAATTTAATTCAATTGTTTACATAACCTCAAGATGGCGGCTGTGCGAAATTTTAAAATTACGTTTTTATTTCTTGTGTCGTAATCATGCGATCGAAGTGAAAGTTTGAATAATGAACCTAGGCAATAATTGTCCTTGAATGGTACATAATTCTATGGCCTATACATATAACAATCCTAAATGGCGAGCTTCCGAAATATTTAGACGGTTCTCAATATCTATGAATCTTTTACAGCAACCAAACTGAATTTTTTTATGTTCATAGAGACTATGAACATATGTTCACCTATAGGACTTTCAGTAACCTGGTGAGCAAAAAACCAACATGGCGGCGACGCGATGTATAAATATTTAAATGGACGTTTCTCGCGAATTAACTATCCGAGTGCCTTGAAACGTTGCACGTTAAATGCTTATACAAATGTTGATCCACTGGCATCTAATTTATTTCAATTGTTTGCATAATCACAAGATGGCTGCTGTGCGTAATTTTAAAATCTCGTTTTTACTTCTTGTGTTCTAATCATGCGATTGAAGTTTGAATACCACACGTACACAATAATCTTAATGTAATAGTACAAAATAAAAATCTAACCAGGCGACCATCTGAAATATTTAGTCGGTTCTCAATATCTACAAATCTGTTACTGCAATTAAACTGAAATTTTGTATGTTGATAGAGACAATTAACATGAGCAGGATATATGAAAATAGGCTGTATAGTTCTTCACGGAACTACTTGTTTTTAATAACAAAACAAATAGGGCCTATACAAAGTTTAATATAAAATATAAAATAAAAAGAGAACAAGTTCAGATAAGAATTTAATTTCTTTCCTGAGGCAGGAATAGAAACTCGGACATTAGCGGTGACATCCAAGAATGTGAACCACTACACCAAGAGTTGGTCTGATTCCTTAAGTTCCCACTCTTCACAGTCAAAGTATTCGCTCATAAAATATGTGATCTGGCTTATGGAACACGATGTTTGGTAATCTGTATTGAAATCCCCCTTCTTTTTTGGCTTTGAAGCTTAAGTTATGCCTTCTAACACAGATGCGAGCAGAGTGGCTGGAAGGGAAACTATCCCGATACTTTCTGTGAGCAGCTGTGTACCCTTAATGGAGTAACGAGGACGCTTTTGTCGTTGACTTATTCTGTTTCCAAGGCAACATAAACAGGTAAACTGACATCACAGCGCTGGTAATGGCGTCATAGTGATCGTAGGGAGCACCTGTTGAGGACATTGTCTTGCGTGTGCACTGTGCAGTATTAATGTTTATAAGGTGCGTTCAAAAAGTAAAGAGCCGGAGGCTGTAATGCGCAAACTGGTGACGACATCGGCTAATCGTGGCGTATGTAACGAGGTGTGGTTCCGACCAGAGCGTGGAAGGTCACAGCCCATCGCTAGAGGGCACGCGTGCACGTCACGTGGCGATAAAAAGTGAGCAGCAGCATGCATCATTCGTCCAACCAAGACCAAGAGAGTAGGCCATACGACATGCTTCCTGGTGTGGTTGAAGACTTTGGGGCACCCATTGGGCACACACTTTCCGTAAGTGCAGTCGTTCCTTCATGATGGTGTGCACACTTCCGACGCTCAATACGACCACGGCGGCTATGGCGTTCACTGTCACTCGGCGGTCCTGGTTAATGAGTGCATCAATCAGCTGGATGTTGTCATCGGTAATGCAGGGGGTGCCCCAGACCGGGCATCATCGGCTAACGACACCCGTCCTTCCCTGTAGCGCTTGTGCCACGCCTTGACCCTTGCAAGGGACATGCAGTGTTCGCCGTACACTTGTGACATTCGGCGATGAATGTCCGTTCCCCCTACTCCTTTCGCTGTCAGAAACCGAACAACACATATTTGCTCTTCGGTTGACGCCTCCAGTTCACTGTTTGCAATGCGACTGACAGCGTTGGACGATTGATGCATGCTGCTGTTCGCTTTGCATCGTGCACGCGTGCCCTCTAGCGACGGGATGTGACCTTCCACGCTCTGGTCGGAACCACACCTCGTTACACACGCCACGATTAGCCGATGTCGTCACCGGTTTGCGCATTACAGCCGCCGGCTCGTTACTTTTTGAACACACCTTATAGAATGCTTGTGTAAGTAGTGTTTGCTCAGTTCAGTGATAGACGAACAGTGTGTGCATTGGAGAGGAAATAAAGAAGGTGGGGAGAAGTAGAGTACACGTGTTGGTTTTCCGAATATGGGCGTAGCTGCTACGTAATTTCATCCGTTTTGATTGAACCTAAAGACAACGAGGATATGTACGATTTGTCTACATTGTGGCAAAATCTATCTTATATATAATACGCTAAGGTGTATGTTTCAAAAAATTCAAGCTCCTAAACCAGAGGGAGTTACAAGGTGTGGTTTGTACCAATATCTTCCAAATCGTCTCAATAGTACAGGAAAAATCTTGCATTTCTTGAAAAGTCAACGAAAATATATTTATGTGTTTAAAAAGTGTGTTTAAACAAATAAACTAGAAGATAGCCCCTGGCAGAACTGTGTCACGTACAGCCGCATAGCTCTAGAGCCGGGGGGATGGAGGTGTCCATACACATGCGAGATCTCGCTCGGGTCCACTAGTATACATATATTATACAACGGAAGTTCCGAAAATAAGTTTCGTCATTTTTATCCATTGCCGAATTGACATACACCATGGCATCATGAATTATGCACCTTGCACTATGTTTCGACATACACTGCAGAAAATCGAAATTGCAACACCTTGAAGGCATTGGAGGTTTATGTTGATTTTCAAGATATGGAACGATGCCATGTAGGTATGTAAACGATCAATGTTTCAGACCCATTGGATTGTTGCTACAGGTCTCCCCACGTGATTGATCGCGGAGGAATCGTTTCCAGTATACGGACTCTGGTGTAGCGTAGTTGACTTGTAGTCTGTGCAGAGAAGTGTTCCCCGTCAAACATGCCTCGACGACAGAGAAGAGCACGCTATCAACAACTGTCGCCATTTGAGAGGGCTCGGATAATTGGGCTGTGTGATGCTGGATTATCGCTAAGGACTGTCGCTGCAGGTGTTGGCCGACAGGCATCTACGGTACAACGTGTATGGCAGCAGTGGTCAAATGAAGGTACCCACACTCGTAGACCTGGCACAGGCCCAGCGCAACAGACAACTGTGTGAGAGGATCGCCGCATCATTCGGATGGCCCGGATGGAACCCCATGCAACAGCAGCGCAAATTCGAGCAGCTGTGGTACCCCACGTTACACAACATACAGTTGGTAATCGCCTGCGTGCAGCTGGCTTACGATCCCGTGTCCCTGCAGAAGGTGATCCATTGACCCCGCAACAGCGCCTTGTAAGGCTGGCCTGGTGTCGAGAACGATTGGCGAGGGTCGACGAATGGCATACGGTCGTCTTTAGTGATGAATCGCGCTTCTGTCTTGCCCGCAGTGATCGTCGGAATCGTGTGTGCCGACGTACCGGCGAGAGGGGCCGCCCAGACCTTATTGTCGAGAGGCACACAGGACCAACACCAAGCATTATGGTCTGGGGAGCTTTTGGCTGTAATGTGAAATCACAATTAGTGCTTGTTGAGGGCACTATGACTGCTTGACAGTACATTGATAGGGTACTCAATCCAGTGGTTGTCCCTATGATGGCGAAGAATGCTAATGGGATGTTTCAGCAGGACAATGCCCGGGTTCACACTGCACGCATCTCCAGAGAAGCTCTCCACGACATCACAACCTTTGAATAGCCCACCAGATCCCCGGACCTCAGTCCTATTGAGCATGTGTGGGACATGATGGGTCGAAAACTGGCCAACCGTCCTCAGCCACCCACAACTCTGGAACAACTGACCTGTGCAGTGCAGCAAGCATGGGCCACAATTCCTCAGGAAGCGATCCAGGGCCTTATTGGCTCCATGCCTCAACGAATTCATCAATGTATTGCAGCTCGTGGTGGGCATATCCTGTATTGATTGCAGTCAAACTTGCGGTCAGAGGGACCTGAAAGTGTAATCATGGAATCACAACCGACCACTCGTCCTGCATGTTCAATTGCAGCAATGTAGCACCAATCCTTCTGGGTGTTGCAATTACCATTTTCTTCAGTGTAGTTGCCACCGTCGTTGTGACGCTTGTCCTAGCGTGCAATCAGTTTGAAGAAACCACTCTGGTAAAAAGCAGTGCCTTGCGATGCCTGGAATAGTCTCACAGCCTGCTCCGGGAACAGGTTTCTCGGTACCCATCTTAGGAACACTCTTCGGTAAGCTAACACTTCATGGAGCAAGTAATGGGCTTGACTCGACCAATATTACGTAGTGTGTCTGCCACAGTTATGCGCCTGTATGCTAGCACCAGGTCCTGTACTTGAGCAATGTTGCTTTCATTCGTTGATGTGGAGGGACGTCCACTACGATCTTCATCCTCCACACTCTGCCGTCCTTCACTGAACATACAACACCAGCGACCGACCGAATGATATCAGGCACGCCGGTCTGCTGCTCCTCTCTCTTCGTTGATGCTCAGCGCATGCGTCGTTCCCCTCCTTCCCTACTCTTTCCATCCACGGGTGTGGATTCTTGTGGCGATTGTTTGCGTTATCTGGAGTACCATCCGCTCTTGCAATAAAACGGCGAAACTTATATATATTAAAAAATAATATTGAGATATACTTGGGAAATTAAGCAAACAGACTGTTAAATTTTGAAAAAAAAAATCATACTATTTATAGTATAACTTTCATGGAGGTACACCCTCGGTACCGGTATTTATGTGTTTTCTTTACATGAAAAACAAGAAGTTCCGTGACGAATTAAGAGACTACTTTTCTTAAAATTTAACATCATGCCAATCTATATATAGAGAGATACCTGTCAAGACTAATGACGAAATTAAGTTGGTAATATTGAAATTTCTAATTAGTTTTAAATATATCCTACCTGGTAATATGTAGCCTAATAGAGCACTACAGTTGGCAGCCCCGGTGACTGAATATATCCTTAGTTCCATCTCTTAAGGTACAGAATACAAAATTTGGTTGAAGTCCAATGGATAGCATGGACGTTACATGTCGTTAGACATTGGATATATCAGCACTCATAAAACCATTTTGGCAACAATGTCATGCATGTGTTGGTCAGAAATAATCTGAAATATTATGATCTTTTGAAATCCATTTGTCAGTATAGAAGTTACATGTATTTTAAAATTGGACCTATCAGCAGGCTTAGAGTCATATTGGCAGCACTGACGTATATTAGTTTCTCCAAATTAATCTAGAATACCAGGTACTATACGTGTGCGAAGTTTAAAGCTGTTGGCTTACATACTTTATGATATATTAATATTAGGGTAAAAAAATAGAGACAGCATTTAGTAACAGTTGGCAGCCCTGGTTCAACTTAAGAATAAGCATAGTCATATGTGTTATGGTACACATAGCACATACGAAATTTGGTTGAAATACAATTGATAGTATAGAATGTACATGTATTTAAAAATTTGTACTATCAGCAAGCTTAGAATCATGTTGGTAGCACTGACGTATATAAGTTACTCAAAATTAATCTAGAAGGTCAGGTACTATACGTGTGTATAGTTTAAAGCTGTCGGCTTGCATACTTTCTGATATATTGGTATTTGGATAAGAAAATAAAGAGCATTTATTATCAGTTGGCAGTCCTGGTGGCTTTATGAATACGTTCAGTCATATATGTTTATGTACACATAGTACATACGAAATTTGATTGAAATCCAATTGATAGTGTAGAAGTTATATGCAATTAAACATTTGACTTATCAGTAGGCTTAGAATCATTTTGGCAACACTGCCATGCATGGCCTCCTGGAAATTAAATTAAAATATTATTATCTGTATGTGTGCAGATTTTGGAATAGCTCCCGTTCATACCTTCCAAGATATCCTACAAGGAGCTCAAATTTCAATTGCGGTTTTTCAGCAGTTGGTAGCACTGACATCATTTTCAAATACGGGATTGAGATATTCAGGTATAGATCTTTACTCATACCAAATTTGGATTCAATTGCTGCAGCCGTTTAGGAGTTGATAGGGGGGGGGGGCGAGTGGCACACACACAGCCTGACAGATAGACAGATAGACAGACAGACATTTGCCCGGATCGATCTCATAAGTCTACTTTTATGTTCGACCCTGACTACTATATGTCAGAAAACTGTACTATAATGAGGCTCATTATAACACTATTTTTCATTATGAAACTGTTTCTCCCACCAATCAGAGCTCAAGAAACAGTTGTTTGACCAATTAGATAATTAGATGCTCTGAGTTCCACGGCCTTCTAATTTAAATTTCACTGCCTGGCCTAGTGTCATAGTAGGGTAATCGAGGAGGCCATGGTCAAATACAAGGCATTCTCTGCGTCTCATGCGCTCTGTTGAGTACACAAACCTGGCGAAATATCGACAGATATTTATGAATATTTATGTTCGAACGTAAAATAGTTATAATAATTATCGTCGAACATAAACAGTCGTATGCAACTCGCCTAGAATGGTAATTAAGACACTCGTACGGAAATTATAAAACTCGCATACGCTCGTTTTATAAACATACTTGTGTCTTAATTATTGCCATTATAGGCTCGTTGCATAATGTACTATTTCCCCATTTTAGCAAAATGTGAAAAGTAGGCAAAAACATTCCATTCAGACTGGTATTACTTGTTAAATCGGGTTCCTTGTGATTTATGACGTTTAAAAAATCCCAACAATTATTGTTCTTTCAATAAATCACGCAATTCTGTTCCCTGTTATATATCAAATGAAAGTCGTTTGTAATAACTATAACTATATCATATTCCATAATTATATGTTACATACTAGTGAAGCTATTGTTTAATTCTTAACTGGGTACGAAAACTCCCACTCCTGGTGTAAGAGCCCTCTTAATACCTTGGTGTATCAGTGATGGAGTGTCCCTTAATCCCTTGTTCACTGGTTCGATCCGCGGTTGAAGCAGTCATACCTTTGAGGGGTGTAAGATCCCCCTGCTGTGCCTGACTTGGTGCAAAAGTCACTGCAATAACCCTAGAAGATTTGATGGAGTATATTGTTACGGCTGCGCGGTTAGTTCATCACCTCGCTGCGTGAGTCACACCCCGCCTCAGGCTATCCCCCGCCCCTGTGTTTACTAGCGATTTGCGCAACAAGAAGACTGCAGTAACAAAGGGGCCGTCCAGAATGTTCGTGACCTAACCAGTGATGGAATTCTCGAGAAGCTGTGAATCCTGGACTTCTCTGGAAACATACATTTAGTCACCAGCCCCGCTATATAAGCGACCTGGCCAGCGAGGGGAGTGAGTTTTTGAGGTCTGTGTTTATGAGCGAGTGAGTGTGTTTTCCAGTGCGACAGAGGCTATTGCAGTGCGGTGAAGTGCTGTGTGGATTGCGAAACGCAGTGGACTCTTTTCCTAGCCTGCGGACGGCGAGACAGTGTACATTCAGAACAAGTCAGTGTCGGACTGTGGCTTCTTTGCATGCGGAAGAGTGCCGTTACTTCTAGCCAGGAACTGGTCTACCTAATTATTGAGGGATTAACTGCGCGAGCAAGTGAAAAGGAGGTGAGTGAACTCCATAAGTGAGGGACCTGACTGAGACTGCCCAGTGCCCATTGGTTTCCAAGTGTGTATGGTGTACTGTAACTTGCTAGACCTACAGTGAAACTTATTTCTTTAAAGGGCCAATTGTGTTGTGCTTTCTACCTACTGTGATCCAATTTAAGAACGTGCTACTAGGACTAACACGTAATAATATACTTCTAAGAGGACGGCCTAGGACGAAGTATTTGTAAGAAATCAAGAATAGAATGGTATGTGACAATTACATGGAACTGAAACGAACTGCCAACGACAGAAGAGTGTGGTAGCATCGACAAGGCATTAGCCTTTAGAGTTTAGAATATGATGATGATGTACTTGGAAGAAAGTTTAGTTTCTGAAACATTGTGTTGAATATTTATCATTGCTATAACGTTAAGTTTTAACATTAGAAATAAATTATATCCGAAATTTTAAAACAATACTTGATTCGTAGTAATTTTCATAAAAAGAACACTAAAAAGTAAATACAATAACACAACAATACGAAGACAATATGCTGTACATCCTAGCCGTTCCTACAATTATTATTAGTGATAGTGTGTTGTTTTAACTGAATTTCGGTGCTTATTTTCAGTAATTCCTGTGTTTATTTTTATAATTATTAGAATGATTTTCGTGCTCTTTTCGTGAAAATACCAGCTAGAACACAAACATAACTGTATGCAAAACAAATGATACTATAATAAAACAAGATTATCAACTTTACTTTAAATATGTATTTACAGAGAAGAAACGTTGGTGCACGCGTTCAATTCCACACTCCGACTGCAATGAACAGCTCCAGAAAGTCCAGAGGTCGAAGGTTTGAACTGCGGCGCTAACAGATCACATCTTAAGTTTGAATGTTCCAGGACCTTTCGATACATTCTCCAGCCAATGTTGGAAGTTTGTTAATAATTTGTGTATTTTATTTGCAAGTATTTCGTGAAAAATATGCACTTTCCAAATAATTTCACGACATTGCCCTGATATCGTGAAAATTATTTCATTTTGCGTTAATTCACGAATAGAAATGCATTATTTTCTGATTTAATTACGCGATTCTCGTATTCCCCACTTGCAGTTAGGCTTTCAAACATTTCTCTACTTTCTGTTAGAACCATATTTAGGCTACTATTACACACCTATTAAGCGCGTAAAATGAACACAAAATTTTCTAATATGATTCATATCCAAACTCCTCAATATGACAACCAATTAATAGGAAGAAGATTTGGAATACATTTCACCGCTGAACTTGCAATACCACGCATCCGACAATGTTCTTCGTTTAGTTAGTTAGTTATTGTTGTTTTAAGGGGCGGAACTACGAGGTCATCTGCCCCTCAAGCTCTTCGTTTCCATCACTGTCCTTATGATGATTAGTCACGCCTCCCACCGTATGTGGATATGCCGGCCAACAGTACAATCCACGGCAGGTTCATTCTCCGGTGTAGAAGCCTAAAAGAAAATTAGCCTTAAATATATTGTGCTCTATGAATGCATAACTACCCGGAAATGTATTTGTATACATTAAATTGATATATTTGATGTGTAACATCTTTCCATTCGGTTGCTGGATATGTTTGTGGGAGTGATTTTGAAAAATGGGACGGAGTGTGTAAGACGCACTGCTAGCTGGATCGCATCCCTCCCTGCAGCCAGGAGGGATGCGATCCATCTAGCAGTGGTAAGAGGAAACAAGGAGCGCGCAGTGTTGGAGATTGGTACCATGACGCATTGCTGGCCATGTGGAATGTATATCACATATGGATTACTTCAAGGTTTGAAGGCGCCATTAAGAATATTCCTAGAGTAAATCATCTTCAAGTTGTCGTTCTTTGGTGTAAAAATATTCATTACATCATATTTGCTGAAAACAATTATGATTTGTTAAGAGTCTCTTTTCCAATCTCTGGATAAAAATGATGGTTACTCCCCGAGTACATTTGGATCAACATTTTCATACTGAACGGTAAACGCTCATGTGAACTTTGGTGTCAACTGATTGAAACGCAAACCACATGTTCAAAATCTTCGTATCGGTATTTAAATATGATATGCTTTAATAATGAAACATTGTAACTAGTCGGCAAAGCCGGTATTATATTTCTGCACAATGGCTATTCATATATTAACCCACATTGCAGTAATGCAGTGATCAATATAATATATATAGATTTTTATACGGGAACTGGGCTAGTCTTTCATAGGAATTCCCTTTACTGTCAAGAAGGCATATTCATAACTAATTTAAAACTCAACTAGTTGAAACCCGTCAAAACATGACGGTCATTGGGAAAATATTTACGGAAGGATTTTCTTATATGCATTATTTGTATGATTACAGAGAAAGACGACTTTGCAACATATAACTGCCCATGACTGAAAACTTGATGAGGCAAATAGTGAGCTACACTTTCCATAGCTTCCCCTTGAGCTTTATTGATTGTGATAAATTATGCCAAGCGATTGGAAATTGGTGGCTCTTAAAAGAAAATGGGAGTATTTTTATGGCATATTTATATTGGATTTTTAAAGTGGCTTCGTATTTTGTCCGATTTCTCACTTTATTGCGTCAATTTGCAGTTAACATACGACCGGACAATGTTCCTTTTCGTCGAACGGGGTTTTATAGTAGTATTTTTCCCAAAATTAACGTCTTATTCGATAACAGTATAGTGCCCTGCATCAATGGAGCCGCTAAATATTAAATGCCAAATAATACTCCCCATGCAAAAACAACAGTGTGGTTAGACTCATTGTTATGTACTCTAAACAAATAAAATCAATGAACAATTGGCTTATACAATGAAGTTCCACATGATCAGTGTATTCACCGTTCAGAGACTTTCATACTAAGTTGGTTGCTGAGGAGAACGCGATGAGGCTGATCGCCAATAATAAAATCCTTAAAATTATCCTTGTCAGCAAAAATGTTTGCAATAGTTTGCAAATGAAGCTCAGGGCGATGTTCTTCATTTTGATATAAACAGCACGAAACTTCTCGAAATAAGCAATTTCTATCGCCTGTTATAGGTTCAATCCTTTGGGTTTCTTTAACAGCAAACTATGCAGGGGAGCATAGAATCACTTCACCAATTACAGGATGAGCACTGACTCTTTGCCAGCCACCGTAAAGGAGGCAGTTTTAGAATTAAATGTCCAGTGCATGTCGAAAAACGCATTAACATAGGGAAGCCCACAATTAAGTATATTCTTGGCCATCGCCCCAGAGATCCGGATTCATTTCCCTTCTCTGCCAAGAAATTTAATTCTGGCCTGAGGGCTGGAACGGGACGCACTCAGCCTCGTGAGGTAAAACTGAGGAGAGGTAGGATCGATTCCAACCTTAACTATCTTGGATGTGTTTCTCTTCGGTTTCCCACTTCCACTCCAGGCAAATACCGGGATGGTTCCTTAAGTAAGGCCTCGGCGTTCTCCTTCCTAATTCTCACGTTAATTACAGATACACGCATTAATACAACCATCACAATAACACAGGTCGGTAACATTTTTTTTTTCTCTTAAAGACACTCTGCAAATCTACAGGCCAAGAGCTTTTGTCAGAGTGCTTTACGAAGTCGAAACATGATGGTCAATGGTAAAATAATTACCGAAGGATTTCCTTATATACGACATTCTTTGTACGACTACTTTTTGGCACTATTGAAACTTTAAGGGCGTCAAAAGATCGCACTCTTGACATTGCAACATATAACTGGCCATGACTGAAAACTTGCTGAGGTAAATAGAGACCTACACGTTCGAGAGTTTCCCCTTGAGCTTTATTAATTGTGATACAGAATGCCAAGCGAATTGGAAATTGACGTCTCTTAAAAGAAAATGGAAGGGTTTTGTCGGATGGTGTTAAATCAACTCGAGGGATTAGAGTTCTCTGCCCAATTTTATCTCCGCTGATTATTTCCAAATCCAAGCAATTTTCATACATATTCTTTACAAATAATCTGGTTCCGTTCAGGAGCCCTTGGGAAACGTTCAGATTTCTGAGGAGCATAACTATGGCTCCAACTTTTAGAGTAAGAATATGTGGAGGCAAACCACTTAATTCCAAGGAATTCAAGAATTCTGTAGGAAATTGAAGTAGCTGGCTTTCATCTTCAGTAATTAATCTGTTAACGCTGGTGTATGTTTTTGAACTACCGGGTATAAGTTCGATGACTTTCAAATTAATTTCATTACAGTGTTCATTTTTTGGTGTTAGAATGCATACTTTCGAGAAATTGATGATATCTTTCGTTGAAATGAATGTTTCGCCGTAAATCTCAGTCACGATGTCATCATGCGCTAAAATTCTGGGTGGTAGTTCAATAACATTTGATTCCTCACCATCTACAGAGGGGTGGTCACCGTTACCAATTTGTAACAAAAAATCATAAAATTCAATTTCTTCTGGTTTCAACCGCATGTTTTTATATAAGCAGCGTATTTTGAAGAAGGGCCAGAGAGGAGAGTATTTAATACAGTTTTGAATAATTGTTTGGCGAGAAGCGTGCGGAACAACAGGCAAAACCTGCCTAAAGTCTCCTCCAAGAACAGTAATTTTCCCACCAAATGGAATGTCATTACCCATAATATCTTTTAGAAGACGATTCCCACACATTAATGAATGAATATTTGCCATTGGGGCTTCATCCCATATTATGAGCCGTGCTAATCGAATATCGTCAGCTGCTTTGGAATTTAATTTTAATCCAGACACTGAACTCTCATTCAAATTTAGAGGAATTTTGAATGTACTGTGTACTGTTCGACCGTTGGGTAGCAAAACAGCGGCTATTCCGGTCCATGCTACTGATATAACATGAAGCCCTAAACTCCAGAACTTTTGTATTAAGCATCGGTAAATAAATGTTTTTCCTGTGCCCCCAGCACCGTCAATAAAGAATGCGTTCGTGACAGTTGTGTTGTTATTTTGAAGAACGCTAGTGATTTCATTAATAATTGAAAGTTGTTCCTGGTTTGCTAAGGACATCAGGTCAGCCAAATCTAAAGGGAACACTGGCTCATTAGTAGTTTGATCGTTTGAGTGTGTGTCAGTACCAACAGGCAAGTTAAATGTTGGCAGAGAGAAACCATGCAATTGCAGAGTTTTATTAATATCTCTGAGAGATAGTTGATAAGCTGTATTTTCATCTTCAGACTTTAAATAATCTTCACAGAGAGAGTTTTTGTGCATGTCCCATAAGTGACTGGCATTGCAAGGTTGATGAAATATGCATATGTAGGCGAATAACTGTCTCAGTTGAAAGGGCATTTGGAAAACCGATGCTTCCATCAAACAGCGTTGCCATACTGAATCATCGATAAGCAAACCAAGTTTAATTGCCATATCCTTATATGTTGGGCAGGTAACACTTCGGTATGTTCGGAGATCCTCAAAGCTTGTGGCACCTACTATGTGAAGTAAAAGTAAGCGCAGATGGTATCTTTCTGATTCAGATGGAGAAACATTGTACATCCGACCTATTACCTTTTCGAATCTAAGTAGTTTTTTCCAAATGCATTTGCATTTATCCCATACATAATGAACGGGTGTTTCAGGATAAATATATGCACTCCTAGTTGTTGGATTTTGGTTCAGCTGAAACCATGCAGTGAGTTGTGTACCTTTTAACTGAGCCCGTATTAATGCTTTGGGAGCATCATCGGCATGAAAAAATACATCTTGTTGGTCTGGTAAATGGACAGGTAACCGGGCAACAATGTGGGACTGTTCGTGCATGTAGTAACCAAAAATCCTGTATGCAGCCTCACTTGACCCAACATATCTAGCATTCAAATACATAGAAACTTCGTCATGATGTAGCATTCCATCGTTTGCCGTGATTTTCAAGTTAGCGCAATCATGCCCCTTATAAACATATTTATGTATGTATTTGATGCTGTGTACACTTGCACAGATTTCGACGTTAATATGGGCCTGAAAGTACATCAATAGATATCGATTGTATGGAACAATGAAGCGATTGTCGATTTCAACATTGGTGCCTTGTACTCGTTTACTATATGATCTTCCATTCTGTCGCCTACGGTAAAGTGGATAGCCGTTCACATTCTCTTTAGTTTCTGGCACAAAGTCTTTTGGAAAACCCTTCTTACATCTTCCATCCTTCATGCAAATTGAATTGGGATTCAGAAGGCCGCAAGGTCCATGTACCATGTGTGTCTTTACTAAGTTGTACAATGTTGTATTGGAAGGATCTGGTATTTCTGCAGAAACTGTCATATCAATATCATAGATTTCTCGTAATTTACAACTATCTCGAAGACAAACCAGTAAGTGTATATGAGGTAAACCTCACTTCTGGAACTCAACCGTGTATAAGAAAGTTTGTACCTCGCCAAAAATTTGCTTTTGATTTATTAAACGCAAGAGTTCCTTCACTTTCGCATGAAAAACGCGAACAACGACATCAGGTCTATTGTTTGCATTTTCATAAGGTTGGAGGCTAGTAGTAATTTCAGGCCATGATGGGTTGTAAGTGAAAGTTATGAAGAGGTCTGGCTTGCCAAATTTTCTCACAATTGCCATTGCATCCTGATAATTTTGCAACATATTTCGGGGACTACCAATAAAAGTAGAAGGCAAAATAACTATGCGACCAGCTCTTAAACTTTCATTTTCAGCTCTAAAGTGTAAAGCATCAGCAAGACCAACGTAGGTATCGACACGCAATTTCGTTTGTTGATTGCGAATATATTTTAGTCTATCTCCTTTTATTCGACAATAATAGTCAACTATTAATTGTTGGGTAAGTTTACCTGCATTAAGTAAAGGGTTGAAACCTCCTGCGGGAGCACAACCTCGAATCGACAGCCTATACAAAATATATTCACGCATTGTCATATTTTGCCTAACGTTCGTCTTACGGTTCCCTCCTGTTGACAGTGAAATATGCCACCCTGTTTCTCCGCAATGCCAGATTAAAACGTAAGTTAATGGATCACAATGCATGGTGTCAACATCAATTTCCTTTAAAACTCCCTGATTAGAAAATACGGCTATGTGGCGGTGTGAAGCCGGAGCGCCGTCAGTTGTTTCAAAAATAGCTGCAATCTCTGAGGAAGCTGGGTTATTGTAACGTCTAGGATCTTCTTGAGGTTCATGGTAAAAGCGCATGACCAAATCGAACGGTTGACGTTTTTCTCTTAAAGCCAGTTCATTTTCTTCGCATATTTTTGAATGCATTGTCTTATACAGTTGAATGTAAGGGTTACGCTCTTGCAAAATATTATTTAGAATATGAAGTGTACCCTCTCTGATGCAAGAATTCGCTCGATTTGCTAATCTGATTTGATTAGCTTCTGAGCAGTCTAATACATACAATTGGCCGTAACAACTGTCGCTTATATTTTTGGAATATATGGAAGAAATGCGATGATGTACAATTCCTGAAATTTTAAAACAATATGGACCGTGTTCAGGTGGTACGGTAACATTGGCACCAAAGGAAACGAAGGACATAGAATTGTTGTACTGCCGAATATTCTCTCTGAAGTTCTTTGAGGTATCATCATTTCCAGTGAAAAATGGTTTAAGCCTGTCAAGTATTTTATATTCCGGCAGATTAATTTTACCATTGCAACAGCAAAGGCCGAAGTAACCAAGAGTAGTTTTTTCGCAAGAGAAGAACAATGCAGAACAATGTTTACATTCGTTCGCTGTACGGCATAATATCTGGCATTGTTTCTGAAATGGCAGATTTATATTTTATATTAAAAGTGGTTTCGCCTTTTCTCCGATTTCTCATTGTTTTGCGTCTATTTGTAGTTTCCACACGACCGGTTAATGTTCTTTTTCGTCGAATGCGTCTATTTACAGTAGGATTTATCCCCAAATTAATGTCGTATTCGATCACATTATAGTGTCCTGCATCAACGGAGCCGCTAAACAATAAATGACAAATAACACTTCCATTGCCATAATCTACAACGTGGTTAGTCTCATCGTTATGCACTCTAAACAAATAATCATTAAACAATTGGCTTATACCATGGAGTTCAACATGACCAGCATATTCACCGTTCCGAGACATAAGATTTTCATACTCAAGTTGGTTGTTGAGGGGAAGGCGATAAGACTCATCGCCAATAATAAAATCCTTATAAATATTCCAGTCAGCAACAATTTTTGTAACAGTTTGCAAACGCAACTCGCTATGACGTTCTTCGTTTCGATACAAACAGTACGAAACTGCTCTAAATAAGCAATTTCCGTCACCTGTTATTGGTACAATTCTTCGGATATCCATGACAGTAAATTATGAAGAGGAGCATAGAACCACTTCGCCAGTCACCTTAATAATGGAGCCAGTTTTACAATTATATTTCCTGTACGTGTCAAGAGTCGTATTTACACAGGGAAGCCCACTCTTAAAGCTGGCAATGAATTATCGAGACAAACCGGACCAGTAATTCTGCGTAGTCACTTTCTAGTATGCCGTAGTTATGGTATATACAATGAAAGGTTTAACAATTTGTAGAAGCTGCGATATGTATTCTCGACAGAAAACGACTCACCACCAAAGACTATATAACGGAAAGATCGGAAACACAATACAAATGGCGGTTCCAACATTCGACTGCAGCGGCATCTGCTACTGAAATATAGAAGTTAATTTGGATAACAATCTAATCAAAAGTAGGCCTACATTTTGTAATACCGGTATCAGAATTTCAACGTAGGCCTACTGTATTATTGCCGTATAACTGGTAAAGGTACAATTCATTAGTGGAATTTCATGTAACAACATTTTGGACATGCCTTGTATGTTTATAAGGCAAAGAAAGAACTGAGGAAAACAAATGAGTTACGTAGCACATGGCTCGATTTGAAGACACTCGGGTGGATTCACTGCATATATTCTTCGTAATGTGTTGGAATTCGTACAATCCTTGATTCACAGTTATCCCATGTGCAAAAATATGCCAAAACTTCTGTAGCTATAAAGATAAATAGCCTACCGTTATTGCAAATGTAATCTGTCGAATGTTGGAACTTATAAAGCTTTTCAATGAAATTACCATAGCGTTTTAAGTTAAATTGAGATGGGAACGTAGAATTCCTTAGTTACGGGAATGCCAAGAGTTAAATATGTTTTGGCAATATAATAGCAATTGCAAGAAAGGAAAATACGGAAATAAAAAAATATGCCGGAGGGGGGATTCGAACCCCTTACATTGGGTGATGCATAAATTAAGACAGTACAGCGTAACCACCTGAGCTACCGAAGCACACGTAATGACGCGCAATATTAAGGGAGTTAAACATCAAGCACACTCAAAATTTGATGTCAGTTTACGTTTTTCAGCATTTTCTGTCTGGTAATTCCAGTGTATGTCATGAAAACGTAATAAGCAATGTTCCCTTCCATTATAATTCTTATACATAAACATGAAATTAAAACGCGATGGACTTGTAACCGCCATGACTGTCATAAAGCAAGGCGATTGTGCGCATGCGTGATAGGCAAGATTTCTGAATTTTTGTTTATTAATTTAAAAATATTCTGTAGCATATGGGAATGCCAAGAGTTAAATATGTTTTGGCAATATAATAGCAATTGCAAGAAAGGAAAATACGGAAATAAAAAAATATGCCGGAGGGGGGATTCGAACCCCTTACATTGGGTGATGCTTAAATTAAGAGAGTACGGCGTAACCACATGAGCTACCGAAGCACAGGTAATGACGCGCAATATTAAGGGAGTTAAACATCAAGCACACTCAAAATTTGATGTCAGTTTACGTTTTTCAGCATTTTCTGTCTGGTAATTCCAGTGTATGTCATGAAAACGTAATAAGCAATGTTCCCTTCCATTATAATTCTTATACATATCTATGAAATTAAAACGCGATGGACTTGTAACCGCCATGACTGTCATAAGGCAAGGCGATTGTGCGCATGCGTGATAGGCAAGATTTCTGAATTTTTGTTTATTAATTTAAAAATATTCTGTAACATATTTGTTTATTTTAAAGACACTCTGCAAATCTACATGCCAAGAGCTCTCGTTAGAATGCATTACGAAGTCAATCGGTTGAGACGTTATCTCATTCTCGATGTAACAAAAATCGCCTTAGTGTTTTAAATATATAGATTCCACGCAGGAACATTATCGAAAAAAGTAAAATATTAATGGAGCATAAAAATTACTTCCATATTATTACCGGCAGGTGAAAATAAGTAATTGTCTTGTACTCTAAATATCGGTGGTTGTAATAGCTGTAATAGCCCCTTGGTCTGCGAATCATTAGGTCTCAGGTTCGAACACCAGTCCCGGCAAAAATAACATTATGCGTCATTTTAACAGAATCTACATGAAATTACGATCAATCGAATTTTAATTACAATAGTTTGCACCAAGCAGCAGTTTGGAAATTTGATTGTATTGAACATTATTTCTAGTAGTCTATAGATAGGCTAGAGGCTATGGTTTCATTCCACCTCTTGATTTACAATATAATATGTGATGTTTGTTCAAACAATTGTGACAGCAGCATACTCCAATTCGATCTATTCATTCATCATATTACCAGAATGAAAATGGAGCGTAAATTAACATTTTAAGAATGTCCAAGCTGTGTAGTATACGAGTAGGATAACATGTCAGATGACTTCACAAACATTTCATCTCAATTTCATAGTAGGATAACATGTCAGATGTTACACATCATATGCGACTACTGTAAGGCTCGTATCTTTTTATTTATTTTTTACTTTTAGCCTATTTTCATTTTATGAAAAAAAAAATAGGCTTATGAGATCACCTTTTGTTCGTGTGTGCTGTGTGTATATATGTGTGACCCCCCTACTAACTTCTAAACGGCTAGAGCGATTTCATTGAAACTCGGTAGTCATAGTGCTAGTTCGGCCCACACCGTCCGTGCCCTTCAAATTTTATTACGTCTGACCAATCCAACATGGCGGCTGTGCGAAATATTTCACCGGCATTCCATATCTCCGAAACTATCATCGATATCACCCTGAAATTTTGTAGGGTGATAAAGACCACTACTACTCGTTCACGTGTAGGACTATCAAAAAACTGTTAACTACAAAACCAACAATATGGCCATGCGAATTTGAAACTTTTAAATACACTTTTCTCGCGATTTAGCCATCCAAACGCAATCAAGCTTGGTTCAGCAAATGTTTGAACACATTGTAATGCGCTGGCATCTAATTTAGTACAATTGTCTACATAACCTCAAAATGGCGCCTGTGCGAAATATTTCACCGGCATTCTATATCTACGAAACTATTACTGATGTCACCCTGACATTTTGTAAGGTGATATAGGGTAATACTAGAAATTCAGGTATGAGATTTTCAAAAACCTGTAAAGTACAAAACGACAATGGCGGCCATGTGAAAGTGAGATATTTTAATAGACTTTTCTCGCGATTTAACCATCTGAGCGCAGTGAAATATGGTACAGTAAATGATTAGATACATTGTAATGCATTGGCGTCTAATTTAGTTCAATTGTTCAACTGTTCACATAACCTGAAGATGGCGGTTTTGCGCATTTTTTAATGTTTTTTTTTTCTCGTGAGTAGGATAAATAAGCCGGTCCTGGCGCAGGGGCTAATGGGCAAGATGGCCGCCGCACGCAACCAGTCCTATGTTATTCTTATAGAGGGGGCAGTCATAGCTAGCGCAGGGGCTAACGGGAAAGATGGCCGCCACGCTGTTTCAGGGGGAGGTCGGCCGTGTAGTTGCTAAATGGCATATTTAATATTATTATTATTATTATTATCAGGTAATTATTAATTGATCATGTACAATTTAGACCAGCCGTATATTGTGGAACTCTTGGTGTAGTGGCTAGCATTCTTGGCTGTTACTGTGGAGGCCTGGGTTCGAGTCCTGACTCTACCAAGAAATTTAATTTCTGGTCTAATGGTTGGAATGGGGTACACTCAGTCTTGTGAGGCAAAAGTAAACAAGCAGTTCCGTGAAGAACTATACAGCCTATTTTCAAATATCCTACTTATGTTAACTGCCACTATCAACATACAAAATCTCAGTTTGATTGCTGTAATAGATTCGTAGATATTGAGAACCGACTAAATATTTCGGATGGTCGCCATGTTGGATTTTATATATGTAGGTCCTCAAGTTATGTACTGTTACATGAAGATTATTGTGTACGTGTAGCATTCAAACTTCAATCGCATGATTAGGACACAAGAAGTAAAAACGAGATTTTAACATTTCGCACAGCTGCCATCTTGTGGTTATGGTTACAATTGAAATAAATTAGACGCCAGCGGATTAACATTCGCTATAAGGATTTACTGTACCAAGTTTCACTGCACTCGGATGGTTAAATTGCGAGAAACGTTCATGTGAATATTTATACTTCCCGTCGCCGCCATGTTGGATTTGAGATCACCAGGTTTTTTAAAGTCCTATAGGCGAACCTAAGTTTATAGCCCCTATGAATAGAAAATAATTCAGTTTCATTGCTGTAATAGATTCGTAGATATTCAGAGCCGTCTAAATATTTCGGATGGTCGCCATGTTGGATTGTTAAATGTATAGGCCATAGAGTCATGTACCATTAAAGGAAAATTATTGCGTAGGTTTATTACTCAAACTTTCACTTCAATCGCATGATTACGACACAAGAAATAAAAACAATTTTCGAAATTCGCACAGCCGCCATCTTGAGGTTATGTAAACAATTGAACTCAATTAGATACCAGTGCATTATAATGTGTATAAACATTTCCTGTACCAGATTTCATTGCGTTTGGAACATTAAATCGCGAGAAAGGTCTATTTAAAATTTTCAAATTCGCTTGGCCGCCATGTTCGTTTTGTAGTTAACCGGTTTTTGAATGTCTTATAGATAAACTTCCAGTAGTGCCCTTTATCTCCGTACAAATTTTCAGGGTGATACCGCTAATAGTTTCAGAGATATAGAATGCCGGTGAAATATTTCGCACATCCGCCATCTTGTGGTTATGTAAACAATTGAACGAAATTAGATGTCGGTGAATTACAATGTGTATACACATTTACTGTACCAAGTTTTATTGCGTTTGATTGGTTAAATCGCGAGAAACGTCTATTTAAAAATCGCAATTTCGCGTGGCGGCCATGCTGGCTACGTAGTTACCAGTTGTTCAAAGGTTATATAGGTGAACTTCTAGTAGTTTCTTTTATCACCGTAAAAAATTCCAGGGTGATATCGGGAATAGTTTCGGAGATATTGAATGGTGGTGAAATATTTCACACAGCCGCCATATTGGATTGGTGAGACGTACCAAACTTTGAAGGGTACTGTTGGGGTCGCCCGGAATAGTGCTATGAACTTACCGAGTTTCATTGAAATCGCTCCAGCCGTTTAGATTTTATTAGGGGACACACACACACACATCACACACACACACACACACACAAGCGCGCGCGCACACACACACGGACAAAAGGTGATCTCATAAGCCTATTTTTTCAAAATTGAAAATAGGCTAAAAAAAGGCGGGTTTAATTCATACCTTAGCCATTTTGCCTAACCCAACTCTACCTAACCTCACCTAACCTAACATAACTTCAGTTCACCGAACCAAGCATTTCCTCATCTAACTTTACCTAACCTAACTATACCTAATATATATATATATATGCAGTCGTATCATTCCGCCGCATGGCTATTGCCCTTGCGGCGGCGGGCCCCCTTAGACGGTTTCGCCGTCTATTCGGGCCAAGGGGTTAAGGATTTTAGGAGAGGTGGAAATTTTGGTGATGGGTGGGTTTGGTTTTGGGATTTGGAAGAAAGTGTGTGAGAATTTTTGGTTGGGGCATTACTGGGGAGATTTGGAGAAGGCCGCGGGGGGCGAAGAATTGTTTTAAGAAGGAAGAGTTAGATGCAGGATTGGGGAAGTGGGGGAGAAGGGTGACTGCTTCATTGTATGTAGGTATAATTTTTAAATGTCGGAAATTTTCGACAAACAAAGAAAACGCGGAAAACATGGAAACAACTGCTGCATGTGCCAATGTAGATGATGGAACTTCTATTGCTCGGGAATTTGCGTGTATTGGAATGGTTAAAGTAAGTAAGTGTGGTGGAGAAAAAAGGGGGGCTGTATTTACGTCCAGATCATCAGGTTTTTTTATGCTGTAGATGAGAAGGGAGGAGTAGATGTTTGTTGAGAGGAGAAGGAGAGTGGTATGGTAGTAAAGAGAGGGAAAGATTGACTTTAAGTAACCTAACCTATTCAAGGTTATCAGGTACTTACTACATATCAAAAGGCTGTACACCCGTGTGTTAGACACTCTATCTTGCAAAGGACCCCTATATGCCCTATACAAGGCTATACATGATAGTTCTAAACACTTAGTGGTTATTTGTATATTAAATTTATATACACAGCTTATACAAGCACGTTTTTTTCACACAATAAAACTTTATCAAGTAGCCACATGCGACACGCAAAGTATGTTTCCGCTATCTAGCGGTGACTATGGAAACTACCTGAACGACCAGTATGAAACCTAGCGCTTCATATCATCACTACTGAACGACCAGCATGCTATCTAGCGGTCGATATCAACACGCCACTCAACTACCAGCATCCTACCTAGCGGCCGATATCAACACTCACTCAACTCACCTAACCTAACCTGACCACGCCTGACTTGTCTACTGAACCTATCCTAATCTAGTCCTTGCTAACCTCACCTGACGTGACCATACCTGTTTGTAAGAAACAACAACAACACACTAAGATTCCATGAATTCAAGAGTACTTTTAGATTAATTATGGACTCTCAACTCTTGTAAATATGTCTATCCCACTCTGTCAAAAACACGATTTTTTTTTAATTTTTGCTCGTTGTCACTACTAAAGTGATAATGGGTTTACCGATCCTATCACGATAAATTCATTACCCCTGCTCTTATCTCGGTCTCGACAACAACCATGCCTATTTTTATTATGACAAATGATGCAATGTTCGGGTGCAAAGTGGGTGCAAAGTAGGTTTAAAAGTGAGTGAAAAGTGTGTGCAAAGTGAGTGCATAAACCCTTGGCAATCCACAATCAGTGTGCGCAACATGTTCACACATGTCTGGACCAAGTCCAACTGACTACAGACTGACTATCAGTGACTAACGTACACCTATGACATTGACTTACAGCCCATTCTAGTAAAAATAAAAATAACAAGTAGTTCCGTGAAGAAATATAAAGCCTATTTTCATATATCCTGCTCATGTTAATTGCCTCTATCAACATACAAAATTTCAGTTTAATTGCTGTAACAGATTCGTAGATATCGAGAACCGTCTAAATATTTCAGGAGGTCGCACAGGTTGGATTTTTATTTTTGTACTATTATATTAAGATTATTGTGTACGTGTGGTATTCAAACTTCAATCGCATGATTAGAACACAAGAAGTAAAAACGAGATTTTAAAATTACGCACAGCAACCATCTTGTGATTATGCAAACAATTGAAATAAATTAGATGCCAGTGGATCAACATTTGTGTAAGCATTTAACGTGCAACGTTTTACGGCATTCGGATAGTTAATTGGCGAGAAACGTCCATTTAAATATTTATACTTCGCGTCGCCGCCATGTTGGATTCGTGCTCACCAGGTTACTGAAAGTCCTATAGGTGAACATATGTTCATAGTCTCTATGAACATAAAAAATTCAGTTTGGTTGCTGTAAAAGATTCATAGATATTGAGAACCGTCTAAATATTTCGGAAGCTCGCCATTTAGGATTGTTATATGTATAGACCATAGAGTTATGTACCATTCAAGGACACTTATTGCCTAGGTTCATTATTCAAACATTCACTTCGATCGCATGATTACGACACAAGAAATAAAAACGTAATTTTAAAATTTCGCACAGCTGCCATCTTGAGGTTATGTAAACAATTGAATTAAATTAGATGGCAGTACATTACAATCTGCAAAGTCATTTACTGTACCACATTTCACTGCGCTCAGAGAGTTAACTGACGAGAAAAGTCTATTAAAATATTTCAAATTCGCTTGGTCGCCATGTTCGTTTTGTACTTTACAGGTTTATGAATTATACATAGGTAAACTTGTATCTATACCCTTTATCACCGTACAAAATTGCAGGGTGATATCTGTAATAGTTTCGGAGATATAGAATGTCAGTGAAATATTTCGCACAGCCGCCATTTTGAGGTTATGTAAACAATTGAACTAAATTGGACTCCAGTGCATTGCAATGTGTATAAACATTTGCTGTACCAAGTTTCATTACGTTTCGATAGTTAAATCGCGAGAAAAGTCTATTTAAAAGTCTCAACTTCGCTTGGCCGCCATGTTGGTTTTGTATTCACGAGGTCTTTGAAAGTCTCATAGGTGAACTTCTAGTAGTGCCCTTTATCATCGTACACAATTTCAGGGCGATATCGGTAATAGTTTCGGAGATATTGAATGCTAGTGAAATATTTCGCACAGCCGCCATGTTGGATTGGTGAGACGTAACAAAAAATGAAAGGCACGATCGAGGTCGCCTGGAATAGTGCTATGAACTTACCGAGTTTCACTGAAATCGCTCTAGCCGTTTAGATTTTATTAGGGGGACACCCACACACACCTCACACACACACACACGGACAAAAGGTGATCTCATAAGCCTATTATTTTCAAAATTGAAAATAGGCTAAAAATGTACTCTGTGTATAGGTTAGGGTATGACAAGAGACATGGGAAACAACAACAACAACAATCTATTTTAGCCTATTTGCAATTTTGAAAAAATAGGCTTATGAGATCACCTTTTGTCCGTGTGTGTGTGCGTGTGCGTGTGTGTGTGTGAGAGGTGTGTGTGTGTCCCCCCTAATAAAATCTAAAAGGCTGGAGCGATTTCAAAGAAACTCGGTAAGTTCATAACGCTATTCCCGGCGACCTCGACCGTGCCCTTCAAATTTTGTTACGTCTCACCAATCCAACATGGCGGCTGTGTGAAATATTTCACTAGTATTCAGTATCTCCGAAACTAATACCGATATCGCCCTGAAATTGTGTACTGTGATAAAGGGCACTACTAGAAGTTCACCTATGAGACTTTGAAAAACCTGGTGAATACAAAACCAACATGGCGGCCAAGCAAAGTTGAGACTTTTAAATAGACTTTTCTCGCGATTTAACTATTCAAACGTAATGAAACTTGGTACTACAATTGTTTATACACATTGTAATGCACTGGAGTCTAATTTAGTTCAATTGTTTACATAACCTCAAAATGGCGGCTGTGCGATATATTTCACTGACATTCTATATCTCCGAAACTATTACAGATATCACCCTGCAATTTTGTACGGTGATAAAGGGTACTGATACAAGTTTACCTATGTATATTTCATAAACCTGTAAAGTACAAAACGAACATGGCGACCAAGCGAATTTGAAATATTATAACAGACTTTTCTCGTGATTTTACTCTCTGAGCGCCGTGAAATGTGGTACAGTAAATGATTTTGCAGTTTGTAATGCACTGCCATCTAATTTAATTCAATTGTTTACATAACCTCAAAATGGCGGCTGTACGAATTTTTAAAATTACGTTTTTATTTCTTGTGTCGTAATCATGCGATCGAAGTGAAACTTTGAATAATTAACCTAGGCAATAATTGTCCTTGAATGGTACATAACTCTATGGCCTATACATATAACAATCCTAAATGGCGAGCTTCCGAAATATTTGGACGGTTCTCAATATCTATGAATATTTTACAGCAACCAAACTGAATTTTTTAATGTTCATAGAGACTATGAACGTATGATCACCAATAGGACTTTCAGTAACCTGGTGAGCACAAATCCAACATGGCGGCGACGCGAAGTATAAATATTTAAATGGACGTTTCTCGCGAATTAACTATCCGAGTGCCGTGAAACGTTGCACGTTAAATGCTTATACAAATGTTGATCCACTGGCATCTAATTTATTTCAATTGTTTGCATAATCACAAGATGGCTGCTGTGCGTAATTTTAAAATCTCGTTTTTTACTTCTTGTGTTCTAATCATGCGATTGAAGTTTGTATACCACACGCACACAATAATCTTAATGTAATAGTACAAAAATAAAAATCCAACCTGGCTACCATCTGACATATTTAGACGGTTCTCAATATCTACGAATCTGTTACAGCAATTAAACTGAAATTTTGTATGTAGATAGAGGCAATTGACATGAGTAGGATATATGAAAATAGGCTGTATAGTTCTTCACGGAACTACTTGTCATTAGATCATTTTATTTGTATAACAAGTTTTACATGCTTTTATCATTTTAGGATAGTCACGCCTACTATCACTTACGCCTTCTATAAATAACGCCTACTATGAATCGCGTCAACTATTAATTCCGCCTACTATCAATCGCGCCTACTATCAATTAAGTTTACTATCAATCACGCCTACTATCAATTGCGCCTACTATCAATCGTGCCTACTGTCAATCGCGTCTACTATCAATTGCGCCTACTACCAATCGCGCCTATTATTATTGCGCCTACCACCAATTGCACCTACTACCAATCGCGCCTACTATCAATTGCGCCTACTATCAATTGCGCCTACTTCCAATTGGGCCTAATATCAATAGCGTCTACTACCAATTGCGCCTACGCTCAATTGAGCCTAATATCAAATGCACCTACAACCAATCACGCCTACTACCAATTGCGAACACTGTCAATTACACCTACTATCAATAGCGCCTACTATCAATTACACCCACAACCAATCACGACTACTACCAATTGCGCCTACTGTCAATTGCGCCTACTAACAATCGCGCCTTCTACCAATAACGCCTACTATTAATTGCGCCTACTACTAATTGCACCTACTACCAATCGCGCCTACTATCAATTACGCCCACTACCAATCGCGCCTGCTGTCAATTGCGCCTACTACTAATCGTGCCTACTATCAATTGCACCTACTACCAATCGCGCCTACTACTAATCGCGCCTACTAATTATCGAGCCTACTGTCAATTGCGCCTACTATCAATAGCGCCTACTATCAATTACGTCCACTACCAATCGCGCCTACTGTCAATTGCGGCTACTACCAATCGTGCCTACTATCAATTGCGCCTACTATCAATTGTGCCTACTATCAATTACGCCTACTACCAATCACGCCTACTACCAATTGCGCCTACTAAGAATAGCGCCTACTGCCAATTGCGCCTAATGTCAATTGCGCCTACTATCAATTGCGCCTATCAATCGCGCCTACTATAAATTGCGTCTATTATATATCTCGCCCATGTCAAATTGCGCCTACTATCAATCACGTCTACTATCGATCACGCCTACTACCCATTGCGCCTACTATTAATCGCGTCTACTATCAATTGCGCCTACTACCAATCGCACCTACTAGGACATGACTTTTCATTAAACCAAAAAACATTTCCTTTTTTTGTCAGCCTCTCACCCCTCCCATCAATCAATGACGTCATAGTCATAGTCAGTCTTAAAGCAAGTCTAAACTTGTAGAACATGTCACGTGACAAAGTTAGGTTAGGTAATGTTAGGTTATGTTAGGTGAGCTGAGGTTAAGTCTTAAAATAGCCCCTCTCTCTTGTAATTTGTGTAAACATTGACACTGTAACTTCATGATATCTGTGCCGTTTCTACGTCACATTTCGACAGTCTTGCTCCTCGTATCCCCTAGGTGTATGTCTTGCTGTAGCTGTGTGAAGATAGTTCCATGATTTACTGATAGGGCAAGGTAAGAACTTCTTTTGGGTCAACAGCTGTTGTGCATTCTGGGAGAAAGTTTGCAGGCGACAAAATGGTAGGCTTTTGTCATCTTAGTGTCATAACAACGATTATTGTGTTCTAATTTATATAAAAGGAGTGTAAAATTGACCACCGTACTGACAAGATGTGAGATACATTAGCGGAGAGTTCCGTTGGGAACTAGATAGCCTAGGGCTATTGGGTGCTATTTATTTACTTCAACTACATCTGAGGAAATGTACTGTACCAACATATTATACGTCGTTACAACATTAAGATTTTTATGATTGAATTTATACTGGAAAAGGAAATGGTATCGGAGTACTGGGCTCGTGTAAGTTGGAATCGATATGTATTGGCAAGTCACTAGTTTCGTGGAACTAAGATGTGGTTTGTAATATACTGGAAAAGAGAATGTCATCGGAGTACAGGGATCGTGTAAGTTGGAATAGATATGTATTGGCAAGTCACTAGTTTCGTGGAATTAAGATGTGGTTTGTAATGAAGGCGGCTCTGAAGGTAATATAATGTCTTAGTAAATATTCCGTGAATATGTGAGTCCAGTGTCCGTGTGGTTTAATACATTTAAAAGTCTCCCTCATAATGTCTTGCGATGTGGTAGGCCTACAATTTGGAACGTGGATTTAGGGTTTAAAAATATTTGTTCTTTTAATAGTTTATTTCACTATACCTAATCCACATGTAGTATGTCCGTCGGGACCTATAATAATTTTTATTGAAAACATTCTTCTTGTTATGAGTACTCAGGCAATACAGATTGTACAGTAGTTAGTTACGCTTTGTTTTCCTTTTATTCTATTTGAAGTATGTCAACCATGCGAGGCTGCCAGCTGATAGTAAACAAAAGAGAATCGCGGTAGCCATTACAGAAATATGACATGATTTGGAAATTGCTCCCCAATCTTCGTGATTTATTAATGAATTATATTGACTTATCGAGTTATATACTGGTCATGAATGATAACGGCATCAAGCATATTCTGAAGTCATAAGACTGCATGTGGTATCATTATATTATAATAGTATATCGAAGGATGGATCGCTAGATGTAGTAGGCTATTACTTTATGATATGAATGCCTACGTATTAATAAATGGGAAACAGTTGTTACAATACCGTACCCTCATTCTGATTTGTACTTCACATCTGAAGTAAGTACGTGGTTAGTACACATTTTCGCACCTTGTATGATCTTGTGTTTGTTATTGTTTATGATTACATGTTTATACTAGAAGACCCGTGCTGCTCCGCAGCATTCACTTCAATCCTACAGCACTTCTGTCCATATGGCATTTGCATGTGTTCATGCTAGTGACCTGAACAGACATTTAACGTACCGTCGCTTTTGGGTAAATGATGAAGTAGACTTATGCGATCAAATGTCCTCTGTGTGTGTGTGGCACTATTTACCCAGCGTAAGCTTAAAAGGCGCATGAACGTCAGGTTCCAGACGCAATTCTGAAAAGCCGAGGTGAACAGCTAACTCCAAACACATAAGCTATACTCTTCTCTGAAGTACGTGGGTTGGCGACCACGGGACCTCAGCTGAGTCCGGCATTGCTTCCACTTACTTGTGCCGGGCTCCTCTCCGTCTTCTTTCCTGTCGACATCCCTTGGTCAACTCTTGTTCTTTTCCGACCCCGACGGTATTAGGGTATCCGAGGCCTAGGGAGTCTTTCACTTTCCTGCCTTAATTGGCCCTTGTCTCATCTTTCCTGATCCCTCCTTCTTCGAGGGGTCAGACCTCTTGTTTTCTTTTCATTATATTTCCTTTACTCAACCCTAAACCGGGCGCGCTGGTGAATTTCGTTCACCTCAACCCGCGTATTTCATCTGTAGTTGTTAGTTCCTAAGATCTACAGCCGTGGCGCTGCTAGTACCTTCCGACAAAGGCTTATCGATACTCTCAGTGTAGCGGTATCTGTTCAGGAAGTTGTACGTGTCACGCTATTCGACCTTGACTCGCAAGTGCCGTCATTTGCTGAACTTTCTTCACCACGCGCCCGGAAATGTAAGTAAAATTATACCTTATGCGTTCTTGGAGTTTCATTATTTTAAAATATAGACTATAGAGGATACAAAATTAACTATCTATTTTTATTGTAGGGCGAAGTTTGTGAAGGATGAAGACATACAAACGCTGTTACAGGAATTATCTGATGAAGAGGAAGGATCTGAGGGGGCTGAAGTTTGTGATTTTTCTGATGGTGAAGATGAAGTGGTAAATTATTCAGACAATAGTCATGACAGTGAGAGTGAACAAGAAGGTGATGTAGGCCTAGTTGATAGCTATGAACACGCTGAACTAGAGAGGGATTTTTTTTCTTCGGGAAAGACGAAACAATGTGGTGCACCAATAGCTTTTCAAGGGCTGCCTCTTGGACAAAATCAAAAAATATAATAAAAATATTTCCTTGTCCAAAAGGAGATGCGAAAACAGTGTTGTGTGAAATGGATGCTTTCTTACACATAATTGATTCTGAAATGATTGATGAAATAATTTATTTTACTAACATTTATATTGCAAGTCATTGCGAAGAAGTGACTTACAGTCGTGAGCGCGATGGTAAAGCTACTTGCCATGAAGAAATATTGCTTTGATTGGATTATTGTTCCTCACTGGTTTGAAAGGTGAACAGTACACATCTGTGGAAGAAATCTGGGCGAAGGATGGAACTGGAATGGGAATAGCAAGAGCCTGCATGTCTTCAAAGAGGTTTCTATTTTTGTTACGGAGTCTTCGTTTTGACGACAAAACTACACGTAACGATCGCCTGCGAATAGATAAACTAGCAGCAGTTCGCACTTTGTTGGATTCCTTTGTAGTGAACTGTAGAAAGAGCTACACACCAAGTGAGTTCGTAACAATAGACGAGAAGCTAGTGCCTTTTCGAGGGAGATGTGCATTCATACAGTTTATGGCAAGTCAGTCGGCAAAGTATGGGTTAAAATTCTACGCCCTGAATGATGCTAAAACTTTTTATACTTCATCCCTGGAGTTATACTGTGGCAGGCAACCTCATGGCCCCTATGAACTCTCTAATAAACCATATGATATAGTGAAACGTCTAATAGACCACGTGAAGGGAAAAAATCGTAATCTAACAATCGACAACTGGTATACCAGCTATGACCTAGTCCTTGATCTTTTAGAAGATAAAATAACGTGTATAGGCACTCTCAGGAAGAATAAAAGAGAAATTCCACAGCAGTTTCTTCCTCATAAAGATAGGCCAGTTGGTTCAACAATGTTTGGGTTTCAGTATGAAATCATGCTCATTTCGCATGTTCCTAAAAGGAATAAAGCAGTTTTATTACTTTCTTCTATGCACGACGAACCCTCCGTGGATCTCAACAGTTCAAAGCCCCAGGCTATACTTGATTATAATCTAACTAAAGGTGGAGTCGATACTTCCGACCAAATGGAAGGCAAGTACTCGGTAGCCCGGAAAACCCCACGGTGGACAATGTGTGTCTTTTTTGCTCTACTCAACATTGCTGGAATAAATAGTCAGGTACTTTACAAAAGGAATCCGAAGAACCAACCAGTAAAGAGACGCATGTTTTTGAAGAATCTTTCATTTCAACTCATGAATAAGTGATTGGTTGAACGAGCTAAGGTAGGAACACTGCCTCCAGATATCCGAGCAGTGTTATCTCTATACCATCAGGAAGAAAGATCAGAAGAGATAAAAGTGCCAACGAAGAGAGGACGATGGATTCACTGTGAGCGGAAACAAAATCAAGTCACCACAATGAAATGTAATGAGTGTCATAACATTGTGTGTAAAACACACTCTAGAAGATGCATTAGATGTATAAACTGTGAGAATAATGATAATGATTAATGAAGATTGTTAGAAGTGATTCATTTTAAGTTCTAATGAGTGAAGTATTCATCGGTTTCAATTGTATTTTCAGTCTTCAACCCATGAACATTTTGACCCTTTATTATTATATGTATGTACTGTCAGTTGTAATTTGTATTGTAATTATTATATCTAAGGTTTATAAAGCACATAAGGAGTAACAATATCAATCGTGTAAGAGTAAGTACTTGTTAACCAGTTGCTAAGACTAAGACAAATTAATGGTGAACGAAATTCACCACGCGCCTGGCAATGTAACATTTATAGGCGCGCCCGCTCTAGGGTTAAATCCCGCACTGTTTCTTGTTAATTGGCTCCCGTGTATCTAAATTCCATTGAGCGATTTCTTTTGCATCCACACTCCATTTTGTAGGTTTTTTCAGACTACGTTGCATTTTTAAGTCTTTTCGATCTACAGTAAATTGCATTTTGCTAGTGTTTTCAACCTCGATTGCATTTCGTAAGGATCGACAATCTAAATTGTCTTTTAGTAAGTCTTTCAATATAGGGGATGGGACTTTTGTGAGTATTTTGAATCTAAATTGCATTTTGTATGGTGGTCATTTTGCAGGTATTTTGATTCTCAATTGCATTTTGTGGGTATTTTGAATCTAAATTACATTTTGTAAGTATTTTAAATCTAAACTAGTTGAAACCCGTCAATACATGACGGCCAATAAGAAAATAATCACTGAAGAATGTTATTATATACGTTCTTTGTTCAATTATTTTTGGCACTATTGAAACTTTAAGGGCGTCAAAAGATTGCACTCTATAGACATTGCAACATAATGCTGGCCATGATTGAAAACTTGATGAGGCGAATTGAGACCTATACGTTCCAGAGTTCCCCCTTGAGCTTTATTGATTGTGATAAAGTATGCCAAGCGAATCGGAAAATGTTGCCTCTTAAAAGAAAATGATTGTTTTATCCGGTGGTGTTAAATCAAGTCGAAGGATTAGACCTTTCTGCCTAATTTTAACTGCGCTTATTTCCAAATCCTAGCTTTTTCATGCATATTTCATATAATTAATATGGAATCAAGTCGAAAGGTTAGATCTCTCCGCCTAATTTTAACTGCACTTATTATTTCCAAATTCAAGCAATTTTTGTACATATTTCTTTTACGGTAATTAATATGGTAGTATTTAGATGCCCTTAGGAAACTTCAGATTTCTCAGGAGCATATCTATGGGTCAATCGTTTGGAGTATGTGGAAGCAAATCACTTAATTCCAAGGAATTCAAGAATTCTGAGGAGTCTAATATATACAACTGGCCGCAGAAACCGTCGCTTATAATTTTGGAATATACATTAACGAAGTTCTCTCTTAAATTCCTTGAGATATCATTTCCAGTGAAAAATTGTTGCAGTCTGTCAAATATGTTATACCGTATTTAGGAAGATTAATTTTGCCATTACAACACCAAAGGTCCAAGTAACCTTGCGTAGATTTCTCGCTATAGAAATACAGTGCAGAACAATGTTTACATTTGTTCGTCAAGGACCATACACTGTACGGCATAATATCTGGAATTGTTTCTGAAATGGCATTTTTATATTAGATTTTAAAAGTGGCTTCGTATTTTCTACGATTTCCCACTTTTTTGTGGCTAATGTTCCTTTTCGTCAAATGGATATATTTATTGCAGCATTTCTCTCCAAATTAACGTCATATTCAATAACACTATAGTGGCCTGCATCAACGCAGCCGCCAAATATTAAATGGCAAATAATACTTCCATTGCCAAAATCAACAGCGTGGTTAGACTCATTGTTATGTGCTCTAAACAAATCATCAATAAACAATAATAATCAAGTATACAATGAAGTTCAGATACTTTCATTCTCAAGTTTGTTGCTGATGAGAATGCGATGATACTGATCGCCAATAATAAAATCCTTATAATTATTCATGCCAGCAACAATTTTTGCAATTTGCTTGCAAACGCAGCTCAGGATAACGTCCTGCATTTTGGAATAAACAGTACGAAACTGCTCTAAATAAGCAATTTCCATCACCTGATGTAGGTACAATCCTTTGCATTTCCATGACAGTAAATTAAGCAAGGGAGCATACTTCGCCAACTACTGGAATAAGCATAGACTCACTTCGACAGCCACCTTAATGGAGGGAGTTTAAGAGTTAGACTATATGCTCAGTGCTTGTCAAAAATCGTATTAACACAGGGAAGCCCAATCTGAAGGCTACATTCTGAGCTATCACCCCGAATTCCAGGTTCGATCCCTGGTTTGCCAAGAAATTTACTTCTGGTCTGAGGACTGGAACGGGGCGCACTCTTCAGGCAAAACTCAGGAGAGCAAGGTTAGATTCCTATCTCAACAATCTGGGATGTGGTTTTCCGTGGTTTGCCACGTCCACTGCAAGTAAATACCGGGATAGTTCGTAACTTAAAGCCTCGGTCGTCAATTCCCCATTCCCCAATTGAATTACAAATGCACACATCAGTACAGCCATCACAATAACACAGGTTATCAGATAAAATTTTACACACACACACACCAAAGTAGACGGGGCTGAGTGACCACGATGTCTGAGTCCATCAAATGAATTATATTCGTCAATTGTCTCTCATGGCGAAAGCGATTGTGGCCATCTTTTATTTAATAATTTAAAAGTATATGGCAATGTAAATCGTACCGGGTGAGTTAGCCGTGGTGGTTACGGCATGACTGATGGCAGTCGCTCACATCCGGGAGGCGAGGAGGTTCGAATCCCCCCGCCGGCAACCTTGAAGATGATCTTCTGTGGTTTCCCATCTTCCTTCCAGGCAAATGCCGGGGTTGGTCCCTAACTATAGGCCACAGCCGCTACCTCCCAACTCCTCGTCCTTACATTCCAACTTCCCTCCTTCCCTCCCCAACGGTACTTGTAGCTCACCCATTGGGTGTCCGTCTCGAAGCAGCTACAAAAACTGGCGAGCCGAACATGTCCTCGGACACTCGCGGCACTAAAAGCCATACGCTAAAAAAAAAAAAAATGTAAATCGTGGAGAATTCCTTACTGTACGGGATCAATAAAAGTAAAATATGTTAAGACAATGAATTACCAATAGACAGAAAGAATAATTAGGAAATAAAAATACATGTCTGAGGTGAGACTCCTTCGACTATGCAAAATTCATTCCTGGGTCCGCAATGTTACCCCTGAGCCACCCAGTCAACAGACTTTTAAACCAATATTAAGTTACTTAAACAACAAACGAACTCAAACGCCTGCTGAAGTTCTTCAATCCCCTCCTTTTAATTCTCAAAAACAAAGATCACACTACGATACGGTGAATCCTTTATTCGCCATTTCTCTAAAACTGTAATTCTGGTCTGAGGGCTGGAACGGGGCGCACTCTTGAGGCAAAACTAAGAAGGGCAAGGTTCGATTCCCATCTCAACAATCTGGGATTTGGTTTCCCGTGGTTTGCCACTTCCACTGCAGGTGTAATTCTGGTCTGAGGGCTGGAACGGGGCGCACTCTTGAGGCAAAACTAAGTAGGGCAAGGTTCGATTCCCATCTCAACAATCTGGGATGTGGTTTTCCGTGGTTAGCCACTTCCACTGCAGGTAAATACCGGGATAGTTCCTAACTTAAAGCCTCGGTCGCCAATTTCCCATTCCCCACTTTAATTACAAATGCACACATCAGTACTGCCATCACAATAACACAGGTTATCAGAGAAAATTTGACACACACACCAAAGTAGACGGGGCTGAGTGACCACGATGTCTGAGTCCAACAAATGAATTATGTTCGTCAATTGTCTCTCATGGCGAAAGCGATTGTGGCCATCTTTTATTTAATAATTTAAAAGTATATGGGAACGTAAATCGTGGTTAATTCCTTACTTTATGGGAATAATAAAAGTAAAATATGTTAAGACAATGTATTACCAATAGGCAGAAAGAATAATTGAGAAATAAAAATATATGTCGGAGGTGGGATTCGAACTGCTTCCATTGCGCGATGCATAAATTAAGAGTTTTAAACGCTAGCGTCTGAGCTACGGAATCACTGGTAGTAGAATGCAATATTAAGTTACTTAAACAACATTCACTCTCAACAGTCAGTATAAGTTCTTCTACATTTCCCGTTTTTTATAATATTCTATTTCCGTTTATATCCTGGAAACTTCATAATCAATATTCCCCTCCTTTATTATAATTCTTATAAATAACTATTGCATTAAAACGCGGTGGACATCCGCCATGTCTGTCATTAATCAAGATGATTCTGCGCATGCGCTTGAGCCAATAATTTTGCAGCTTTGTTTATAAATTTAAAAATATGTGGTAACATATTTGTTTATTTTAAAGACACTCTGCAAATCTACAGGCCTACAGCTTTCGACAGATTGCTCTACGAAGTGAATCGGTTCTACCGTTCCCTCAATCTCGCGGTAACAAAAATCAGCTTAGTGTTTTAAATATATAGATGGCAACAGAATATTCGTTACTTTACAGGAATGATAAAAGTGAAATATGTTTCTACACTCTAATACCAATCGTAGGAAGGAAGAAAACAAAAAAAAAACATATCCGAGGTGGGAATCGAACCCTCTCGACCATGCAAAGGATGGCAACAGAGAATTCGTTACTTTACGGGAATGAAAAAGTGAAATATATCTCTACAATGTAATACCAATCGTAGGAAGGAAGAAAATGAAAATAAATAAACGTATCCGAGGTGGGAATCGAACCCTCTCGACCATGCAAAGGATGGCAACAGAGAATTCGTTACTTTACGGGAATGATAAAAGTGAAATATGTTTCTACAATGTAATACCAATCGTAGGAAGGAAGAAAACGAAAATAAAAAAAACATAACCGAGGTGGGAATCGAACCCTCTCGATGGGAACAGAGAATTCGTTACTTGACGGGAATGATAAAAGTGAAATATGTTTCTACAATGCAATACCAATCGTAGGAAGGAAGAAAACGAAAATAAAAAAACATATCCGAAGTGGGATCGAACCCTCTCGATCATGCATAATACAAATTTCTGGCCAGTAACCTTATCCCCTTGGCCAACCAGACAACTATGTGACACTTCAGTATTAAGTTATCTAACCAGTATACACACTCAACCTGCACTTTATGTCCTTCAATTCGTGGTTTATTTAATATAATTCTATTTCAATGCATATTGTAAAAACATAACTAACATTATTGGAGACCCTTTTTAATTCTCATAAACAAAGATCTCAGTTAGACGCGACCGGAATCGCCATTTTCCTTGTTGAGAAAGGCCATTGTGCGCATGCGCGAGAGTGTCAATATTTTCCTTTTAAAGAAACTCTGCAAATCTGCATGCCAAGAGCTTTCTACAATGCAATACCAATCGTAGGAAGGAAGAAAATGAAAATAAAAAAACATATCCGAGGTGGGAATCGAACCCTCTCGATCATGCATAATACAAATTTCAGGCCAGTAACCTTATCCCCTTAGCCATCCAGACAACTATGTTTCACTCCAGTATTAAGCTATCTAACCAGTATACACACTCAACCTGCAGTTTATGTCTTTCAATTCGTGGTTTATTTAATATAATTCTATTTCAATGCACATTGTAATAACATAACTAACATTATTGGAGATCCTTTTTAATTCTCATGAACAAAGATCTCAGTTAGACGCGACCGGAATCGCCATTTTCCTTGTTGAGAAAGGCCATTGTGCGCATGCGCGGGAGTGACAAATATTACATATTTCCTTAATCATTTAAAAATATACCGTAACATATATTTTCCTTTTAAAGAAACTCTGCAAATCTGCATGCCAAGAGCTTTCGTTAGAATGTCTTACGAAGCCAATCGGTTAAGTCGTTTTCACAATCTCGTGTGTACAAAAAACAGCTTAGTGTTTTAAATATATAGATTGCATTCTGTAAGTATTGTCCATCCAATTGAGTAGTTTGAATCTACCATGCATTTTGTAAGCATATTCAATTTCAATTGCATTTTGTAAGTATTTTGAATTTCAATTGCCCTGCGTGTTTTTTCGGAATCTGAAATGCGCTTTTTGCAATCTAAATTGCATTGTGTATTTTCAATTTCAATTGCATATTGTAAGTATTTTGAACCTCATTTGCATTTTGTACGTATTTCCAATCTCATTTGCATTTTGTAAGTATTTTTCAATATATTCCTTTTGTGAGTATTTTCGTTCTAAATTCCCTTTTGTAAGTATTACCGCTCTCCATTTTGTGAGTAGTTTCAATCTGAGTTCTTTTTTAAAGTATTTTCCTTCTCACTTAATTTTCGTTCTGGTTTCCACTTCATTGTCATTTTTGCTATCACCCAGACCATTAAGGGCCGATAACCTAAATGTTAGGCCCCTTAAACCAACAATTATCATCATCATCTCTGAAGTATTAACTCGACACGAAGCGACAGTTTGATGCTGGCTGAAGGAAGGGTGATAGGTCGCTGGCAAGCTCGTAAACTCACTCTGAAGCTAGTAATTTAAATTTCCACTGAATGGAGATAGCTTGAAGAAATGAAAACGTAAACACACTTACAGTGGTCGATGTGGGAGCTGTCGTGATCTTTCCTGCAGAACTTTTCGTGCTGAACAATTCTCAGGGTATATCTATATTTTTAACGGTTTACCCATAAAATGTCATAAATATTTTTTTCTACCTAATCCTTCCTCTTAATCGAGAAATCATTCACAGAATGGTTAAAACCGCATCAAAATCCACCAAGTTGCTCTCGAGATTACCCGTTACATCCAAGAATTGGGAACTTTTGCTTTATACTAAGTAGATAGAGATATCCACACAATTTAATGCAACAGCAGTACAATTTGGTGATCTGTCTACTTATGATACCAATGGTATACATTTAAATTAAAAGAAGGGTCTCTTATTTTTGAATTTAGAGATGCACCGTAACTCTTGGGTAACATAATTATAAAAGTGTGCAAATTAATAGAATTAAATAAAATAATTTTAATAAGTCATAATTTCTTTTATACAAAATCATTTTATTGACCAACTTCTTTTGTTATCCTACTTAGTAGTGTTTCCTATCCCGTGGAATTACACCTTTTCCCATAAGGAATTGCGTCTGGAAACTTTCAGATTATTGGATTCCGAGGGATATGTGAGCTGGGTCCGCTTTCAATTTTTCATTGACTTTAGAATTTAAGTCAGGTTATTTCAATGAATAGTTCATGAATGTTTGAATAGTTCAATAGCGTTCATCAGTTAAAAGACCCCAAATCCATCTGCTCTAAATTCACACGTAAAGTAGAGTGAAGTAATAAAAACGAAACGTGTGGCATCTTGCATTTGCAAGGCTTCTCTGTTAGTGGAAATTCTAAAAATCATTTTAATTTGAGTTTCTTAAATTAAAATATAATTAGGAGCCTTGGTTAAACATTTGAAGTAATTTCATCGCCTTGTAAACATAGGCCTACTTAGTGCATTAAACCGTGAAAAGTAAAAATGCAATTTTCGAAAACTGACATCGAATCTAATAATTTGCACACCTCTGTAAAGACAGCTATCGCCTCCACCACTACGGATAGAATAGTGAGTCAAGGAGATTGATGAGAAATGAAAAGATAACTCGCACAGAAGGAATTAATATTTATTAAGCTGTAAATTTGATTGAGTATATCTTAGTTATAAAACTGAGGGAATGAAAGAACAGGATGTAGGATAGTAATCACCTATGTAGGACAATAGCACTTTTTTACCATTACCGCAGGACAGTTATCGTATTAGGGATTCGGACGTCCTTGTATAATTGTTATTTAATCTGTGCCCCGTTTGCTGAGGTCTGTGCTCCTCCGCAACATTCGTTTCAACATTCTAATAGTACTTCCTTCCATACGACATTTGCTGTTCGCTTGCCTAATGGTTCTATTTGAACTTTGACGTCACGAAAGGATTTTGCTCGCGATAGTGCGACATACAGTTGTCCGTGGCTAAACACCGGTTGAGGTAGATAAATGCCTACTTGATCTAGTGTTTGACCTTGAGCTTTATTGATAGTCATACAAAAAGCCAAACGTACTGGAAACTGCCTCCTTTTGTAGGAAAACGGCATAGAAGTATCTGATGGCGTAAGGTCAAGGCGAGGAAGTAGAACATTGTTTCCAACATTTACGCAAGTAATAATTTCCAGGTGTAAGCAATTGTCATGCATCTTCCGAACCAACAGTCTAGTACCGTTCAACAGACCTTGGGTAACATTAATATTTCTCAACAAAATCACAATAGAGCCTTCTTTTAGTCGAAGGATATGAGGTGGCAATCCACTTATGTCTAAGCTGTCTAAAAATTCTGTTGGGAATTGTAGAATTTCACTCTCATCTTCAGTAATTAAATTATTCACACTGATGTAAGTTCTCGATGATCCTGGGATTAGCTCTAAAACTTTGTCATTGATTTCTTTACAGTGTTCATTTTTAGGTGCTAAAATCGCAATTTTTGAAAAGCGTGAAACATCTTTCAGTGTGGAAACTTCGTTTCCATATATTTCAGTGATGATATCAGTTTTAGCAATGATGGAGGGTGGTAAGTCGACTACTTCTGAATTTTCTCCATCGACGTGAGGGTATTCACCGTTACCAATTTGTATCAAGAAGTTTGCAAAGTCACGTTGATCTATTTCCGCTCGCATATTTTTGTTGAGTTTAAAAATTTTGAATAATGGTCACAAAGGAGAGAACCTTACTGACATTTGGACTGAAGCTGCTCTAGATACGTGAGGCACAACAGGCAATACCTGCCTGAAATCTCCACCTAAGATGATAATTCTTCCTCCGAAAGGCACGTCGTTATTCATGATGTCCTTGAGCAGCCGATTTACACACATCAATGCGTGCTTATTAGCCATAGGGGCTTCATCCCAAATGATAAGTTTTGCTGAACGAATATAAAAAGCTTCCTTGCTGTTAACTTTTATTCCTGATACTGAACTTTCATGTAAATGTAGAGGTAACTTGAACTGGCTGTGTACAGTGCGCCCCTGAGGTAGTAACATTGCTGCAATACCAGTCCATGCAACAGAAACTACATTTAACCCCAAATTTGTGCAACTGTGAATCAAGCAATGGTAAAGAAATGTTTTCCCGGTGCCCCCTGGACCGTCAATGAAATATGCATTACTCATCCTTTCATTGCCGTTTTGTACTAACCCCAAAATTTCTTTAATTATAGCCGTTTGGTTTTCATTTGCTTGGTTTATCATCCGACTTAATTGATCCTCATTAAGTTTTGGATAATTCATTGGTAAATTTGTCCGAGGGAAATTATCAATAATAGTTGGCAATTCGAGTGAAGTAATGGGAAGACCATGGAGCTTTAATGTATTAGAAATATGTATAAGAGTGAACTGATAAGCAATGTTAGGTTCGTGAAACTGCAGATAATCTTCTGATAATGAATTCTTGAAAATGTCCCATAACTGTCTTACATTTGAAGGGGTCTGAAAGATACATATGTAAGAAAACAGTTGTCGTAACTGAGAAGGCATCTGAAATTGTGACGCTTCTGCCAAACAACGCTGCCATTCAGAATCATCAATGAGCAAACCTCGCTCCTTAGCTGTTTCTTTAAAAGTAGAATAGACAACGGTTTTGTATGTTCGTAGATCCTGGAAGCTGGTAGCAACAATGACGTGAAGCAATAACAGGCGTAAATAATACCTTTCTCTTTCTGTAGGCGAAACATTATACATTCTGCGTATAGTTTTTGAAACATTTTTTTCTTTTTTGCCACTGGCAGTTGCTCTTAATCCAGACGTAATGTACTGGTGTTTCACGATATATATACGGACTTCTGGCTTGCGAATCTTGATTTAACTTGAACCACGCTTGTAATTCCGTGTTGCGCAACTGTGCTTGAAGTGAAATATCAGAAGCGTTATCATTTTTAAAATAGATATTTTGCAAGTTTGGCAAGTGAACTGGTAATCGCACGATAGAATGTGACTGTTCATGCATGTGAAATGAAAATATCCTGTATGCGGCTTCTGTTGGACCAACATATCTAGCATTTAGAAAAGAAGTAATTTCATCGTAGTTCACCGTTTCGCCATCAGGACATATTTAAACATTGCAGCAGTCATGACCTTTATACACATACTTGTGGATGTATTTAACACTCCGAACACTCGAGCATATTTCAACATTAATATGAGCTTGAAAGTAAAGTAAAAGATATGGATTGTAGTTAACAATGAATCGACCATCGATTTCAATGTCAATACCTCGAATTGATTTTACAATAATCCGTCCATTATTTCTTCTCCTATACGAAGGATAACCATTGAAGTTATCTTTGGTCTCTTCCTGAAACTGTTTAGGGAAATCTTTCTTGCATACGCCATCTTTCATAAAGACTGAAGAAGGATTCAAAGATCTGCAAGGACCATGTACCATATGACGCCTTACCAACTCGTATAGCGCTTCATCCTTGAGATCTGGTATTGCGGCTGACATCACACTGTCAATGTCAGAAATTTCTCGAAACTTACTATCTTCCGTTAACGTTAATAGTAAATGGATGTGCGGGAGACCTCGATTTTAAATTCCACTGTATATAGATATGCTTTTACTTAACCGAAAAGTTCATTAATATTAATTAATCGTAGCAATTCCTTTACTTTGCAATGGAAAACTCTCAATACAATATCAGGCCTATTATTAGCCGTTTCCCAAGGATGAATGCTGTTAAGTATTTCTTGCCAGCCCGCATTACAGGTGAACGTAATGAATAAATCTGGCTTTCCAAACTTCCTCACTATCGCCATCGCATCCTGATAATTTTGCATAATATTCCTTGGGCTACCTGTAAAAGAAGATGGCAAAACTACAATACGACTGACTCTGAGATTTTCATTTTCTGCTCGTACATGCAAGGCGTCTGCTAAACCGGCATATGTATCTACTCGCAACTTTGTTTGTTGATGACGTATATATTTTAACCGGTCACCTTCCATACGACAGTAGTAATCCACGAATAGCTGTTGAGTCAATTTACCAGCGTTAATAAGGGGATTGAAATCGAACTCAGCTCCTAGACCTCGAATGGCAATTCTGTACAGAATATACTCACGCATTGTGACAGTATGACGTATTTTAGTTTGTCTCACTCCAGCAGTTGGCATTGAAATGTGCCAACCAGACTCTCCGCAAGGCCAAATCAAGGTATAACACATAGGATGACAGTGCATACTATCATAATCAACATTCCTCAAGCCACCTTCTCTCTCATATACTGCAATGTGTCGATGAGATGGTGGAGCTCCATCAACAGTTCCAAATACAGCAGCAATTTCTGAACATGTGGGGTCATTATAACGTCTTGGATCTGAGGAAGGTTCGTGATAGAAACGTATTACCAATTCCATTTGACGACGATTTTCTTTTGGAGCTGATTTTTTCTCTTCACTTACTTTCTCGTGCATTGTTTTATAAGAGCGCACGTAAGGATTGTGCTGATCTAGTAAACGATTTAAAAGACTGAGGGTATCTTCTCTCAGTTCGTGATTAGCATCATTCAGTAGCCTTAAATCATTTGCCTCTGTAAATTCTAATATGTATAATTGGCCATATGAACTGTTTTCCTCTTTTCTGGCATATAAAGGGGAAATTCTATGATGAATGACACCATTGATTTTGAAACAGTAAGGCTCATGGCTCGGTAGTAGCTCAGCAGTAGCACCAAAGGATACAAACGACATAGCATTATTATACTGCCGAACATTTTTCCTAAATTTTTTACTGATTTCTTCACAATTCGTAAACAACTGCTTAATTTCTGGAAGTATTGTGTATGGTGGAAGTTTGACTTTGCCATCGCTACAACAAAAAGAAAAGCGACCACTTGTATTTTTCTCTTTTGAAAAGTATACAGCTGAACAGTAGTGACAAATGTTACACAGACTTCCAATTGAGAATGGTTCTATGTAGGGAATAGTATCAAAAATAACACATCGATAAGTGGCTGAGAACGGTTTTGTGACAATCTGTTTCTGATATCGATTTGAGTCGCGTAGTGCTCGTTTCTGTTTCTTGGTATTGACGTTTTCGACCATGCTTGACTCTGAGTTAGCACTGATATCTAGGACGTCATAGTGACCGTTCCGGCCATCTCCAGAATACAGTAAGGAAATTATTCTATTTGGTGGCGTATTTTCGGCGTTTACAGTATGCGTTTTATTATTAGTAACTATGCTAATATTCATTTTGTAAACTTGAGCAGCGGCAACTAACTCAACATGACCTCCATGAATACCATTCATAGACATATGCATTTTGTATTCATCGCTCGTATTGATAGCAGTTTTGTACATATCGCTGTTGTCAACAATAAAGGAAGAATACTTATTTCAATTGTCTGTAACATGTTGAAGAATTCGTTTTCTAACCTTTGTAAATAAACTCTGACTGTTGTACACACAATATGTCAATGCCCTGAACAGACAACTTCCGTCACCTTTAATTCTTATCACATTTTGTCTCTGGCTAACTGGTTCTGAGGTTCGCTTCCGACACGATCCTGGGGTTTTACTGCACGCAAACCCACTCTTAGTTTGAAACTGTAAATCAGCCACTGAATCGAGTGACTTGGCATCCACGTTCTCAACTGAGTTAGCACTGATACCGGTATTTAAGACGTCATATTAACCGTTCCACCCATCCGCAGAGTATAGCAAAGAAATTATTCTATTTGATGGCGTATTTTCTGCTTTTACACTATGAGTTTTATTATTAGTGATTATGTCAAAAACCATTTTGTAAACTTGAGCAGCGGCAACTAACTCAACATGACCTCCATGAACACCATTCATAGACATATACATTTTGTAATCATCGCTCGTATTGATAACAGTTTCGTACATATCGCTGTTGCCAACAATAAAGGAAGAATAATTATTCCAATTGTCAGTAATGTGTTTTACAATTCGCTTTCTAACCTGTGTAAATAAATTCTGATTCTTGTACTCACAATATGCCATTGACCTGAACAGACAATTACCGTCACCTTTAATCTTTATAACATTTGTAATCGAGTGTCTCCTCACATTCATCATAATATGATTCATTGTTTTGATTGAGCACACAACCTATAAGGACGAATGATGAAAAGAAAAGATAAGAAGACAGTTTGTAGCTGGTGAGACCAAAGACTATATAATTGAAAGATCGGATACACAATACAAAATGGCGGTTCCAACATTCGACTGTAGCGGCATCTTCGTGAAATTAGTTGTCTTTCGTATACAGTAAATGTTGTCATTCAAAGAGATGTTGACATGCCAGTGTCATTAGCAAAATGGCTGCTGATTGTGCATGAGCATTTCAGTCTCAAAGTAATCCATTCTTTGAGAAGTTTTAATTAAATTATGTGCACAGAATCCCCTTCTGCTTATTGTATGGACACATGCGACATTAGCGCCCGAGTGGAACAGGTAGAAGTTAACGATATCATGTATGGTTACATGCGACATTAGCGCCCGAGTGGAGCAGGTAGAAGTTAACGATATCATGACGTAATTAGGGAACTCTCGGTTAATATCAAGTTCGATTTGTTATTGGGGCGGCGTTGAATATCATGATACGGTGTTAGTCGTTGTCGCCTAGCGACAATATGTCCGGCAAGTCGTTCGAATATTCCATTTTCGTGAGACCTTGAAGGAAGTAATATTCGCTATTATTTTAATACTCGAATGATATAATCAAGTAAGGTGGGTATCAATCGACGGTGCTTGATGGGCATTACATTTTAAGACAACAAACGTCGTCGTAGCGCAAATACTTCCCGAGATATTTCAGTTTTAGTGAAGGGTGAAATTTTTTGAAAACTATTTTAATATATAAGATAGGTTTGTGTTAATTGTACTCAGATTGCTTGTTCAATAGATGTTGGAATTTACTGAGTACCGTGTGTCATTTCTAGACATAAGCTCGTCAACATAACATTTTCTATGGTAGGCCTCTGTCGGTAGCAGGTGGGTCCGGTTCCTCCAAGTAACAAGGGTCAATGAGGGGTGTGTCAATATCAAAGGTGATCTGAGTCGCACCCATATCAATCACGTCTACTATCACGCCTACTATCAATCACGCCTATTATCAATTGCACCTACTATCAATTGCATCTACTATAAATTGAGCCTACTATGAATCGCGTCTACTATCAATCACGACTACTATCAAATGCGCCTACTATAAATCGCGCCTACTATCAATCACGTCTACTATCAACTGTGCGCCTACTATCAATGACGCCTACTATCAATCACGCCTACTATAAATCGCGACCATGTCTAATTACGCTTACTATCAATCGCGCCTACTATCATTTGCGTCTAGTATAAATCGCGCCCATGTCAAACTGCGCCTACTATCAATTGCGTCTACTATTAATCGCACCTACTATCAATTGCGTCTACTACCAATCGCGTCTATTAGGACATGACTTTTCATTAAACCAAAACATTTCCTTTTTTGACAGCCTCCCACCTCTCCCATCTATCTATGTCGTCATAATCAGTCTTAAAGCAAGTCTAAACTTGTAGAACATGTCACGTGACAAAGTTAGGTTAGGTAAAGTTAGGTTATGTTAGGTGAGCTGAGGTTAAGTCTAAAAATATCCCCTCTCTGCCTTGTACTTTGTGTAAACATTGACACTGTAACTTAGAGATATCAAAGATGATCTGAGTCGCGCCCATGTCAAATTTTGCCTACTATTAATCGCGCCTACTATGAATTACGCCTACTATCAATTGCATTTGCAATCAATTGCGGCAAGTGTTTAACATTTTACAATCGGCTTATGATGAAGGATTATGTTGGTGGCTTATGTTGGTGGCTTACGGTGGTGGCTTATGGTGGTGGTTTATGGTGGCTTATGGTGGGGATTATGGTGGTGGCATATGTTGGCGGCTTATGGTGGTGGCTTATGATGATGGCATATGTTGGTGGCTTATTTTTGGTGGTTTATGTTAATACCTTATTTGTAATGGCTTATTTGACAAGTTATTTTTGTCAATGTATTTAGAGGATATTTCTCTTGGTCTTGGAAAGTATCTCAGTCCTTTTTATGGTAGCATAATGCTTACCACCATTTTTGTAAGCAACAACAACACACTAAAATTCCAAGAATCCAAAGTACTCTAAGGTTAATGATTGTCTCTCAACTCCATTCCACGCCTAGTCAAAAACATTATATGTTTTTCAAATTTTTCTAAAAAGGTAAATTGGGGAAGTAGGCTATATGTTTAAACTAAAAATCATATAAAATCATATGCTAACTCCAACAACTACGTCTATCCCACTCTCAGTCAAAAAATATAACATTCTTCAAATTTTTCCAAAACAATATTTGGAATGTAGGCCATATTTTGAAAACTAATCATCCTATAATGTCATATATAGACTCAAACCAATGGCTTTTATATCCTTAATCGTTAGAACAAAATATGGAATTTTTGACATTTTTTCCAAAAATGTTCATTTTAAAACGGGCTATATTTTGGAAACGAGGAATTTTACAAAAAAAAGTGTGTTTGACATAAATGACAGGTATTTACCCCCACTACCCACAAACCAAGTCCGAGGTCTCTGGGACAAAATCCAAAAAAGTTCAATTTGGAAAGTAGGCGATATTTTGAAAACTAATCATCCTAAAAAGTCATATATAGACTCAAACCAATGGCTTTTATGTTCTTAATCGTGAGAACAAAACTTAACATTTTTTCAGTCTTTCCAAAAAAGTCCAATTTTCAAAATTGTCTATATTTTTGGAACTAAGAATTTTACAAAAAAGTTTGGTTGACGTAAATGAAAGGTCTTTACCCCCTCTACCCCATAAATAAATTTCAGGTCCCTAGGACAAAAACTGTCCAGTAGTGTGTTTTGGGCGGTTCTGTGACCACCGCCACCGCTCCACCGCCAAGATGGCGGCCGTAGCTTAACTTAACCAAGCCTAACCTAAGATGATGGCGGCCATAGCTTAACCTAACCTAGCCTAACCTAACAAAATGGCGGCAGTAGGTTAACTTAACCTTACCTAACCTACGAGGGGTAATCAAAAAATTCCAAAATGGCGACCGTAGCTTAACTTAACCTAGCCTAACCTAAAGCCTCTGTCATCTTGTGTGGAGGAATGTGGAGGAGGGTCTAGAGTTTTGTTTTTTGTTTTTGCGCATGCCCACCCAGGGCTTTTCATAAGAGGGCGTGCTTTTTAAATATGGCGGCTGTAGCGTAACCTAACCTAACCCAACCCACAAGGCGTGATTAAAAAGCATTCCAAGCGGCGCTTGTCGATAGGCATACCAATAATCAAAGAGGGGTATGTCAGACCTTGAGGCGATAACCCATTTTGATTGTTCCCTGTTGATTTGTCCCTTTGGACTGGTCCCTGTTGACTAGCCCCTGTTGACTAGCCCTTTGGACGGGTCCTTTTCGAAAGGAGTCAGTTTTGACGGGTCCCTGTGGACGGGTCCTTGTTGACGGGTCCTTGTGGACGGGTGCCTGTGGACGGGTCCTTCTTGACAGGTCCCTGGACCCTTTGACATAATTTGGATAAGTGCATGGCCCAGTCCATAGGGACCAGTCCAAAGGGACCGGTCCAAAGGGATCAGTTTTTGACTATGCGTGGAATGGAGTTGAGAGACAATCATTAACCTTAGAGTACTTTGGATTCATGGAATTTTAGTGTGTTGTTGTTGCTTACAAAAATGGTGGTAAGCATTATGCTACCATAAAAAGGGCTGAGATACTTTCCAAGACCAAGAGAAAAATCCTCTAAATACATTGACAAAAATAACTTGTCAAATAAGTCATTACAAATACGGTATTAACGTAAACCACCAAAATTAAGCCACCAACATATGCCACCACCATAAGCCACCACCATAAGCCACCAACATATGCCACCACCATAAGCCACATTAAGCCACCACCATAAGCCACCACTGTAAGCCACCAACATAAGCCATCAACATAATCCTTCATCATAAGCCGACTGTAAAATGTTTAACACTTGCCGCAATTGAAAGTAAATGCAATTGATAGTAGGCGTAATTCATAGTAGGCGCGATTGATAGTAGGCACAATTTGACATGGGCGCGACTCAGATCATCGTTGATATCACAAAGTTACAGTGTCAATTTTTACACCAAGTACAAGGCAGAGAGGGGATATTTTAAGACTTAACCTCAGCTCACCTAACATAACCTAACTTTACCTAACCTAACTTTGTCACGTGACATGTTCTACAAGTTTAGACTTGCTTTAAGACTGACTATGACGTCATAGATAGATAGGAGAGGTGGGAGGCTGACAAAAAAGGAAATGTTTTACTTAATGAAAAGTCATGTCCTAATAGACGCGATTGGTAGTAGACGCTATTGATAGTAGGCGCAATTAATAGTAGACGCAATTGATAGTAGGCGTGATTGATATTAGGCGCAATATGACATGGGCGCGATATATAGTAGACGCAAATGATAGTAGGCGCGATTGATCGTAAGCGTAATTAGACATGGGCGCGATTAATAGTAGGCGTAATTGATAGTAGGCGCGATTGATAGTAGGCGCACAATTGATAGTAGACGTGATTGATAGTAGGCGTGATTTATAGTAGGCGCATTTGATAGTAGTGGGATTGATAGTAGACGCGATTCATAGTAGGCGCAATTTATAGTAGATGCAGTTGAAAGTATGTGCAATTGATAGTAGGCGTGATTGATAGTAGGCGTGATTGATAGTAGACGTGATTGATATGGGTGCGACTCAGATCACCTTTGATATCTTGAAGTTACAGTGTCAATGTTTACACAAAGTACAACAGAGAGGGGATATTTTAAGACTTAACCTCTGTTCACCTAATATAACCTAACTTTACCTAACCTAACTTTGTCACGTGACATGTTCTACAAGTTTAGACTTGCTTTAAGACTGACTATGACTATGACGTCATAGATTGATGGGAGGGGTGAGAGGCTGACAAAAAAAAGTTTTTTGGTTTAATGAAAAGTGATGTCGCAGTAGGCGCGATTGGTAGTAGGCGCAGTTGATAGTAGACGCGATTAATGGTAGGCGCAATTGATAGTAGGCATGATTGATGGTAGACGTGATTGATAGTAGGCGCAATTTGACATGAGCGCGATTGATAATAGATGCAATTCATAGTAGGCGCGATTGATAGGCGCAATTGATAGTAGGCGCAATTGACAGTAGGCGCACTTGGTAGTAGGCGCTATTCTTAGTTGGCGCAATTGGTAGTAGGCGCGATTGGTAGTAGGCGTAATTGATAGTAGGCGCAATTAACAGTAGGCGCAATTGATAGTAGGCACAATTAATAGTAGGCGCGAATGGTAGTAGGCGCAATTGACAGTAGGCGCGATTGGTTGTGGACGTAATTGATAGTAGGCGCTATTGATAGTAAGCGCAATTGACAGTAGGTGCGATTAGTAGTAGGCGCGATTGGTAGTAGGCGCAATTGATAGTAGACGCGATTAATGGTAGGCGCAATTGATAGTAGGCATGATTGATGGTAGACGTGATTGATAGTAGGCGCAATTTGCCATGGGCGCGATTGATAATAGATGCAATTCATAGTAGGCGCGATTGATAGGCGCAATTGATAGTAGGCGCACTTGGTAGTAGGCGCTATTCTTAGTTGGCGCAATTGGTAGTAGGTGCGATTGGTAGTAGTCGTAATTGATAGTAGGCGCAATTAGTAGTAGGCGCAATTGATAGTAGGCACAATTAATAGTAGGCGCGATTGGTAGTAGGCGCAATTGACAGTAGGCGCGATTGGTTGTGGACGTAATTGATAGTAGGCGCTATTGATAGTAAGCGCAATTGACAGTAGGTGCGATTAGTAGTAGGCGCGATTGGTAGTAGGCGTAATTGATAGTAGGCGCGATTGGTAGTACGTGCAATTAATAGTAGGCGCAATTAATAGTAGGCGTGATTGGTAGAAGGCGCGATTGGTAGTAGGCACAATTGACAGTATGCGCAAATGGTAGTAGGCGCAATTGATAGTAGGCGCAATTGATAGTAGGCGTGATTGGTAGTGGGCGTAATTGATAGTAGGCGCTAATGATAGTAGGTGTAATTGACAGTAGGCGAAATTGGTAGTAGGCGTAATTGATAGTAGGCACAATTAAGAGTAGGCGCGATTGGTCGTAGGCGCAATTGACAGTAGGCGCGATTGGTAGTGGGCGGAATTGATAGTAGGCGCGATTGGTAGTAAGTGCAATTAGTAGTAGGCGCAATTAATAGTAGGCGTGATTGGTAGAAGGCGCGATTGGTAGTAGGCGCAATTGACAGTAGGCGCAATTGGTAGTAGGCGTGATTGGTAGTGGGCGTAATTGATAGTAGGCGCTTTTGATAGTAGGTGTAATTGACAGTAGGTGCAATTGGTAGTAGGCGTGATTGGTAGTAGGTACAATTGATAGTTGGCTCAATTGACAGTAGGCGCAATTGGTAGTAGACGCTATTGATAGTAGGCGCAATTGGTAGTAGGTGCAATTGATAGTAGGCGCAAGTGATAGTAGGCGCGATTGGTAGTAGGTGCAATTGGTAGTAGGCGCAATTAATAATAGGCGCGATTTGTAGTAGGCGCGATTGGTAGTAGGCGCAATTGATAGTAGACGCGATTGACAGTAGGCACGATTGATAGTAGGCGCAATTGATAGTAGGCGTGATTGATAGTATACTTAATTGATAGTAGGTGGTGTATTCTTTGAATACACGGTACCTGAGATATAATTTCTATTGCTCTTTGCATGTTCATTTCTTCCTTCCTCTTTGCCAAACACCAACAGTGATCATCTGTTTTCTCCTTGTTGGGCATGTCTCTTATGTCTTCATGAGTATGTTTCAGATATATAACTTCTGTGATCCACCTAGCGTCATCTAGTAGCAAACCTCTGAAGCTACTCAATTCCTCATCGTGCAAGAGGACTTACTTATCCATTTGGCTACCAGATCTCGTTACCATCGTCAGCTATTTTCTCCTTGAGCAAGAGGACTACGTCTACTGTTTCACTCACCATGCTGCGCTAATATCGCCTACTATCAACTCTTTGAAGACCACCCATCAAGAAGAAAATTATTATTTTTTGCTAAGTTGGTTATGCTGATATGTATACCTTTTGTTTCCTACCCCCACTCTCTCCCCTTCCTAGGACCTTCCGTGCTTCGTTGAGCTGCTCTTACTTCTTAGTCGGCAGTCGTAGTGGTCAGTTAAGGCTCAACCAGAGTCAGCCTCCTGACCTAACGAGGCATTTTTTAAATTCCACGCCATGTTGGAACTTTAAGCATCTGTGAGGAACTTCACCTTCGCCATGCAACAAAGATAAGTACCTGATTCAAGTTTTAACCTCATCTTCATGATTTTACTTACGACATGCTTTTAACCATCTTTTATGGGCATTGTGAGGTTACTTGTTTTTGGGCAGAATCATCCTCCGCGGGATTTTCCATGTTGAGCCTTTGTTTAATCAAGCTAATCGTGGTGAAAAGCAGCATTTCTTATGCTTGCCAAATGAGAAATCTTCTCACTACGTGGGATATTATCTAATACCCACTGTCTACAATTTACAAAGCAAGTTCCTCCGCTGGATTTACATTAGCCCCATTTCACTACTAAGATTGTTCTGGAACTTTCCAGATTCGGTACTCAATCTACGAGTCCTGCCGTCATGTATTTCTCACGTACTTGGGAGAATTCTGTTTAAAACTAAATTACTACAATAGTGAACTTTCGTCCACCGCTGGGACATTCTATGGCGCATTTAATTGTAAATTACAACTGGTTCAAGAAATAGACTCTCACCTACATAGTGCAATCAGTTCTTCCTATAATTGCAATAACTTTCTTTTCCACAAACTTTGTGTCTCCACAGTGAACATTTCATATGTTTCAATGAACTATAGTGAAAACCAGTGCTTGCTCAACTTTTCTACCGCGCCGCGATCGTCCGTTTATATTCAAATAAGGCCATGAACATTTTCCTTAATTCCCATTTCTCTTTCCTAAACCTCTCACTAACAATCTGCAATAAATTTGTAATCTAGGTCTGTTCCAATAAGGTGTCATTCTAAGAAGTGCCCTTCCATTTTTGTTGGTTTATCATTAAGTATCTCTGTATAATTTTTGTGATACGTGTCTAGCACACGTTTCAAACTTACATTGTTTCTCCCTTCAAAATCAGGGAAAACAATTCTCTAAACTCTTGAGCGAGTCATGTTCAGGTTTCACGAAATGGAAACTGCCCCATTTTCTCGTGATTCCTAATTAAACATAGGAAGTCTAGAAACTTCCTTTTCACTTTCGCCAGGTTTCACAGTAAGTGACCTGCCCTCTTTGTATAATTCCCATATATTAACTTTGTATAAATATAAGAAGTTGTAGGAACTTCTATCTTATTTTCACGTTGTTATTATTGTCCTTTTCAAAATTGTCATTTTCTCTAGAACATTCTCTCAAGAATTTCTTAAGGTACACTTTTGTACTCCAATTCACGTTCAAGCTTTAATTATTTCATTGTTTATTGGTTTAACTTTTATAAAGATTTATAAACATGTAAGGTTTGAAACCTTGTAAATTGTTAATTGCCTGGAGCAACCGTTTAATGTTAAGAGGTCTGCGACCCTATTTGTTAAAAAGTTCAAATGAACTATATTTATTAAAATCATATTGCATAATTGTTAATTTCCTCAAACTTCCTGCATTGTTAAATAAATTAAATATTTGGTTTTGGATTCATCATTTCTTTGATAATACAGTTAGGCAGGATCCTGGCTTTCCTAGCTCTTCCTAGGTTTATGCCCTCGTTCATATACAATAAATCGTTTACTATCTGTCTGGCCAGATCATCACTTTTCCCTATAGTACTTTTATTCGTGCTTGGAAGGAAACACACTAAAGCCTCTCTCTGGCAAACTGCCCAAGCCTTAGCTGCGGTTCCCGTCAGCTTCGACCAAGCTCGTAGCCACTTTAGGTATCCGAGCGCATATTTGCGGTGGCAACCGCTTCTAAATGGATTGAAAGTCAAATTAATAACTTTTGTGGGACTCTCCTCCTATTCTTCTATCTTTCTTTTCCAATCCCAAATCTACTTCCTTCTCTTAATCATCTTCCCTTGGTGGGTGGGTTATTCCCTAGCCTATAATCTACCCAGTAGGCACGATTGATAGTAAGCGCAATTGATAGTTGACGCGATTGATAGTAGGCGTGATTTATAGTAGTCGTAATTCATAGTAGGCGTGACTATCCCAAAATGATAAAAGCATGTAAAACTTGTTATTGCAATAAAATAATCTAATAATAATAGATTGTTGTTGTTGTTGTTTGCCATGTCTCTTGTCATACCCTAACCTATACACGGAGTACATTTTTATTTTAATTCTTACTAGAATGGGATGTAAGTCAATGTCATAGGTGTACGTTAGTCACTGATAGTCAGTCTGTGGTCAGTTAGACTTGGTCCAGACAAGTGTGAACATTTTGCGCACACTGATTGTGGATTGCCAAGGGTTTATGCACTCACATTGCACCCACTTTGCACACACTTTTCGCTCACTTATATACATACTTTGCACCCAACCTGCACTCACTTTTACACCCACTTTGCTCCCACTTTGCACCCGAACATTACATCATTTGACATAATAAAAATAGGCATGGTTGTTGTCGAGACCGAGATAAGAGCGGGGGTATTGAATTTATAGTGATAGGATCGGAAAACCCATTATCACTTTAGTAGTGACATCGAGCAAACAATTTAAAAAAATCGTGTTTTTGACAGTGTGGGAAAGACATAGTTAGGCCTATAAGGGTTGAGTGTCGATAATTAATCTAAATGTACTCTGGAATTCATGGAATCTTAGTGTGTTGTTGTTGTTGCTTACAAACAGGTATGGTCACGTCAGGTGAGGTTAGCAAGGATTAGATTAGGATAGGTTCAGTAGACACGTCAGGCGTGGTCAGGTTAGGTTAGGTGAGTTGAGTGAGTGTTGATATCAGCCCCTAGGTAGCCTGCTGGTAGTTGAGTGGGGTGTTGACATCGACCGCTAGATAGCATGCTGGTCGTTCAGTAGTGATGATATGGAGCACTAGGTACCATACTGGTCGTTCAGGTAGTTTCCGTAGTCACCGCTAGATAGCGGAAACATACCTTGCGTGTCGCATGTGGCTATTTGACAAAGTTTTACTGTGTGAAAAAACGTGCTTGTATAAGCTGTGTATATAAACTTAATATACAAATAACCACTAAGTGTTTAGAACTAACATGTATAGCCTTGTATAGGGAATATAGGGGTCCTTAGCAAGATAGAGTGTCTAACAAACGAGTGTACAGCCTTTTGATATGCAGTAAGTACCTGATAACCTTGAGTAGGTTAGGTTAGGTAAAGTTAGGTTAGGTAAAGTTAGGTGAGGAAATGCTTGGTTAGGTGAACTGAGGATATGTTAGGTTAGGAAAGGTTAGGCTAGGTGAGGTTAGGTAAAGTTGGGTTAGGCAATATAGCTAAGGTATGAATTAAACCCGCCATTTTTCTACTTTTGCCTCACAAGACTGAGTGTACCCCATTCCAACAATTAGACCAGAAATTAAATTTCTTGGTAGAGTCAGGACTCGAACCCAGGCCTCCACATTAACAGCCAAGAATGCTAGCAACTACACCAAGAGTTGCACAATATACGGCTGGTCTAAATTGTACATGATCAATTAATAATTACCTCATAATAATAATAATAATAATAATAATAATAATAATAATAATAATAATAATATTAAATATTCCATTTAGCAACTACACGGCCGACCTCCCCCGTGACAGCGTGGTGGCCATCTTACCCATTAGCCCCTGCGCTAGCTAGGACTGCCCCCTCCATAAGAATAACATAGGGCTGGTTGCGCGCGGCGGCCATCTTGCCTATTAGCCCCTGCGCCAGGACCGGCTTATTTATCCTACTCTCGTGTATTAATCATACGATCGAAGTGGACGTTTGAATAATGAACCTGCGCAATAATCGTCTTCTAATAGTATTATAACTCTATGGCCTGCATATACACACATCAAAAAAGGTTTTGCATCACCTCGGTTCCCAGATCTCCGGCATATAGACGTTGACTGTGTATATTGTATCCAAGATACAGTCCTTTTGACTGTTCATAGATGTCACTAAAACTGCTCAAAGATGTAAACAACCATGCATGAGCAGGGCCTATTAGACGGAGGGGGTACGACAGCCGATCAGTTCCAGTCATTCCACCAGGACGAAGGTACGCTGCTCATGTTGTCTGTAGTTCTACCATGCCTAGAAGGTCAATACCGCAGTTCGATCGCGTCTGCATTGTTACTTTGTGTCAAGAAGGGCTCTCAACAAGGGAAGTTTCCAGGCGTCTCAGAGTGAACCAAAGCGATGTTGTTCGGACATGGAGGAGGTACAGAGATACAGGAACTGTCGATGACAGGCCTCGCTCAGTCCGCCCAAGGGCTATTACTGTAGTGGATGACCGCTACTTACGGATTGCCGCTCGGAGGAACCCTGACAGCAATGCCACCATGTTGAATAATGCGTTTCGTTCAGCCACAGGACGTCGTGTTTCAACTCAAACTGTGCGCAATAGGCTGCATGATGCGCAACTTCACTCCCGACGTCCATGGCGAGGTCCAGCTTTGCAACCCCGACACCATGCAGCGCGGTACAGATGGGCCCAACAACATGCTGAATGGACCCCACGGAATTGGCATCACGTTCTCTTCACCGATGAGTGTCGCATATGCCTTCAACCAGACAATCGTCGGAGACGTGTTTGGAGGCACCCTGGTCAGGCTGAACGTCTTAGACACACTGTCCAGCGAGTGCAGCAAGGTGGTGGTTCCCTGATGTTTTGGGGTGGCATTATGTGGGGCCGACGTACGCCACTGGTGGTCATGGAAGGCTCCGAAACGGCTTTACGATACCTGAATGACATCCTCCGACCCATAGTGCAACCATATCGGCAGAATATTGGAGAGGCATTTGTCTTCATGGATGACAATTCTCGACCTCATCGTGCACATCTTGTGAATGCGTTCCTTCAAGATAACGACATCGCTCGACTACAGTGGCCAGCATGTTCGCCAGACATGAACCCTATCGAACATGCCTGGGATATGTTGAAAAGGGCTGTTTATGGACGTCTTGACCCACCAACCACTCTGAGAGATTTACGCCGAATTGTCGTTGAGGAGTGGGACAATTTGGACCAACAGTGTCTTGATGAACTTGTGGATAGTATGCCACGGCGAATACAGGCATGCATCAATGCAAGAGGACGTGCTACTGGGTATTAGAGGTAGTGGTGTGTACTGCAATCTGGACCACAAATGCTGAAAGTCTAGCTGTATGATGGTACAACATGCAATGTGTGGGTCTCATGAGCAATAAAACGAGCTGAAATGTTGTTTGTGTTGATCTCTATTCCCTTTGTATTTAACGGTTCCGGAACTCTTGGAACCGAGGTGATGCAAAACTTTTTTTGATGTGTGTATAAAAATCCAAAATGGCGACCAACCAAAATATTCAGACGGTTCTCAATATCTAATTATGTATGATAGCAATCAAATTGAAATGTTGCATGTTGATAGAGGCTATGAATATAAGTTCACCTATATGACTTTCAATAACCTGTTGAGCACAAATCCAAGATGGTGGCGACGCGAAATATAAAGATTTAAGTGGACGTTTCTCGCTTTAACCATCCGAGTGCAGTAAAGCTTGGTATGTAAATGCTTATAGAACTTTCAATCCACTGGCATCTAATGTATTTCAATTGTTTTCCTAACCACAAGATGGCAGCTCTGCGAAATTTAAAATCTGATTTTCATTTCTTGTGACCTTGTCATGCGATTGATGTTTCAATACTACAACTACACAATAATCTTCTCATATTAGTACACAACTCTAAGACATACATATAAAAAAGATTCCAACATGTTGACAGTGGCAATTGACATAAGTAGGATATTATGAAAATAGGCTGCATAGTCATGGAACTACTTGTTATTATTAACGCAGTCAATGCCCATTTCTTTTGTTTCCAGGACGGGTCAGGAAAAATATTGTGGATGGAAATCGGACGCGAACCTATTGAAAGGAATTTAAAGCTCATTTTTAGCCTATTTCCAATTTTGAAAAAAATAGGCTTATGAGATGACCATTTGTCCGTGTGTGTGCGCGTGTGTGTGAGTTGTGTGTGTGTGCTCTCCCCTTAATAACTTCTAAACGGCTGGAGCGATTTCAATGAAACTCGGTAAGTTCATAGCACTATTTCGGGCGACCCGGAACGTGCTCTTCAAATTTTGTTACGTCTCACCAATCCAACATGGCGGCTATGCGAAATATTTCACCAGAATTCAATATCTCCGAAACTATTACTGATATAACCCTGGAATTTATTACGGTGATAAAGGGAACTACTAGAATTTCACCTATGTGACTTTTGATAAACTGGTAACTACAAAACCAACATGGCGGCCCCGCGAATTGGCGACTTTTATATAGACGTTTCTTGCGATTTAACCAACCAAACGCATTAAAACTGGGTACATTATATGTTTATACACATTGTAATGCACCGACATCTAACTTCGTTCAATTGTTTACATAACCACAAAATGGCGGGTGTGCGAAATATGTCATCGGCATTATATATCTCTGAAACTATTAGCGGTATCACCCTGAAATTTTGTACTTTGATAAAGGGCACCACTGGAAGTTCATCTATAAGACTTTCAAAAACCGGTTAACTACAAAACGAACATGGCGGCCAAGCGAATTTGAAAATTTAAATAGACCTTTCTCGCGATTTAATGTTCCAAACACAATGAAATCTGGTACAGGAAATGTTTATACACATTGTAATGCACTGGTATCTAATTTAGTTCAATTGTTTACATAACCTCAAGATGGCAGCTGTGCGAATTTTAAAATTAAGGTTTTATTTCTTGTGTCGTAACCATGCGATCGAAGTGAAAGTTTGAATAATGAACCTACGCAATAATTTTCCTTTAATGGTACATGACTCTATGGCCTATGCATTTAACGATCCAACATGGCGACCATCCGAAATATTTAGACGGCTCTGAATATCTACGAATCTATTATAGCAATCAAACTGATTTTTTTATGTTCATAGGGGCTATGAACTTAAGTTCACCTATAGGACTTTAAATAACCTGGTGATCTCAAATCCAACATGGCGGCGATGCGAAGTATAATTATTCATATGGACGTTTCTCGCAATTTAACCATCCGAGTGGAGTGACACTTGGTACAGTAAATCCTTATACGAATGTTAATCCACTGGCATCTAATTTATTTCAATTGTTTCCATAACCACAAGGTGGCAGCTGTGCGAAATTTTAAAATCTCATTGTTACTTCTTGTGCCCTAATCATGAGATTGAAGTTTGAATACTACACGTACACTATAATCTTCATGTAACAGTACATAACTCTAGGACCTACATATATAAAATCCATCATGGCGACCATACGCAATATTTAGTCGGTTCTCAATATCTACGAATCTATTACAGCAATCAAACTGAAATTTTATATGTAGATAGAAGCAATTAACATAAGTAGGATTTTATGAAAATAGGCTGTATAGTTATTCACGGAACTACTTGTTATTTATTCCCCTACACAGGAAAATGAACCTAACGTGAAATATTCTATTGGACAGCACATCCACACACGGCTGGGAGGCGAGACCAATCTTAAGGACAATAATGGAAAGGAAGATACGCGGTATTGCAAGTTTAGTGACGGCCTGTAAATATGTTCATGATCTTAAAAATACACTTTACTCTGTGGTATGCCCATCTCATTTGAAACGCTTGGTATAACTGGACTTTGAACTTGAGAACTCAGCAGCTAGTGGTACATATGGACCGTTAAGTATATGGATGTGTGTGGTTATCGCCTTACTTCTCCTGAATAGCCCATCATTAACCATGGGACCAGCCATTATCCCCTCCGCTGGAAACTCACAAATGAAGCATTGTGTTCCTCCTCTGCTAATAACGTTCTCCACAAGTACCGGCGAAAGCTTTCGAAATTAGCAGATATTCAAACACCTTCTCTGCCACATCACAGCTGACCACTTTACAAAGTTAACAAATCGTCACAACACTCTTCGGAAAGCTTCGTGATTTAAGTTTTCACAATACGATTGTCCCAAAATCTAAACGTCCATTAAGAAAGAAAGAAAGAAAGAAAGAAAGACAGAAAGAAAGAAAGAAAGAAAGAAAGAAAGAAAGAAAGAAAGAAAGATGGAACGAAAGAAAAGAAAAGGAACAATATCTTCATAAATAAAGCAAGCATTCTTTCTGAATATTTTGAATTTTCGAATAATAATTTTTATTTATCATCGGATGAGGTAAATAATGGCGGATTCGGTGGCGTGGTTGGTAGCATGCTGAGCTTCTATGCTCAAGATAGCGGGTTCAAACCCGGCCGAAGCCGTCGGATTTTTTAAGGGCGTTAAAAATCCCTCAGTATGCCTTCCTTCAGAGAGGAAAAAGCCGGTGGTCCCATATCATGGATTTATGGCATGTTAAACAACCTTCCTCTAATTACACCTGTGTGAAGCTAAATTGTAAAGGTTATGAATGTAAACAACGCTCTTAGGTTCCTACGTTCGTTGCCAAGAGCCGCCTGCGGTGGCGTCTAGTAGCTAAGTTCTGAACTAGGCCTAGTAGTCGTTGACGGTGGCATTTGGCGGCAAAAGTAGGAACTATTTGAAAAATTCAAAGTTGCAGTTCTTACTTGAATTAAAAAACAGATACACACACTAATAAAGCCATCACAATTAACACCGGTTATCAGACAGATTCTACACACACCCAAAGTACACGGGGCTACATGACCGCATTGTCGCAGCCCCTAAACTGAGGAACCAACCAACTGAGGTAAATAATGACCGAGCCCCAGATTTTTAGGTTCTAGAAAATTAAAATTAGAATGTTATTGGATCTTACAGAGGTGTTAATATTATTAGAATTAAAATCCTTCTCATTTTTTTGTTCTAAATCATTTCATTGACCACCCGCTGACGTATTTTCTTACTATACTTAGTAATGTATTCTTCCCTATGGACTTACAACTTTTCCATAAGGAATCATCTCTAGAATTACCGACAGTAGTGGCTACGCTGGCTAAAGCGCAGTATTAGGTCATGTGGCCAAGCTCTCTGCTGACTCGATAGACGCATGGGTTCGAGCCCCACCGTCGGCTGTCCTTGAAATAGTTTTCCGTGGTTTCCCATTTTCAACACCAGGCAAATGCTGGGACGGTACCTACTGACAGGCCACGGCCGCTTCCTTCCACATTCTTGCCCAATTTCATTCATTCATCTTCATCCATTCCATCTCTCATTCTGACGCGCAGGTCACCCACGGGCGTCGACTTGAAAGACCTGCACTCGGCCTCTCTGGAGGCTACACGAAAAAAACAACTCTAGAATGTTCAGAATTGGACATTCTGAAGGATGCCTGAGCTGGGCCCGTTTTCTCGTTTTTCAATGACTTTGGAATGTACACTATAAATCAGGTAATTTCAGTGCATGGTCCACGAACCTGTGAATAGTTCAACAGGGGACCATCTGTAAACAGCACTTCCAAACCCTCCGCTCCAAATGCACACGAAAACTAGAATAAGTATTCAAAAGAAAACGTATGCCATTTCTGTAATAGCAATGTTCCTCTGTTAGCGAAAATTCAAAATAGACATTATGCAATGAATTTCTTGAAAGGAAATGTAGTTATGACTAATTGCTAAACATTTGAGGTACTTTCAGCGCCTTGGAAACATTTCTACAGCATTAATTCATGAAAAGAAAAAAATGAAATGTTGGTTAACTGGAATCTATTCTAATAATTTGCATACCACTGTATATGTTCAATTTACGATTGTATAGGCTTTTTGGAATATATATTTGTATACATCACTTGGCATGCCATGTTAATTGTTGCAAATCTCTATAATGAAAGATGCAATAATACATGCATACCAAATAGTGCTAATCACGGTTTACGCCACGGTTTTTGGCCGACCAGTTCCGGTTTCACAGTCGTACAGAGGACAGTCTACGAACATCAATCGGGGCTCACTGCCCAAAAACCGTGGCATGAACTGCTCTTTGTTTGCCTAGAGTTATAACCTATTGTTGCGGCATGTTAACATCACTCGTTTCAGAAATTTCAGAACCTTTTTATTACAACTCTGCAATTTTTCTAGGTTTGTGCCGTGCCTTGTGTGGGGTTTCGCCTGGGACACCTAGCTGGCTCATCAGCGGGCTTTTGGTGTCACCGCCCAGACTCCCACTGGAGTAGAGAACTGAGCGCTACCTCCCTTTTTATGAAGTGCACCTGCACTGATGAGCCAGCTTGGTGTCCTAGGCGAAACCCCACACAAGACACGGTACAAACCTAGAAAAAAATTGCTGAGTTTTAATTCACTGGTCGTGAAAGCCAATATACCATCTTTTAATTACAGTTTATTATTCTAAGTATTATGCCGGAATATTACGCAAGATTTCATAAGATCATAATTATTTAATTATATGTGATCTGCAGCCAATGGCCATAGCAGAGTATTTTAATTGAACTTCCGTAGGCTCCCCCATCAAGTTCAATTTCAATCGCGTTAAATTTGCTTGATCGTAAATAAATCACTTGTTTATTATGTAATTTAGATTAAAATAATTTGATTCATCACGTTAGGTAAAACATTCATTATTGATATTATTCAAATCCTCATTAAATCTTTGAATGTCCTAAAGTTCAATCATTCGAACGGTTTCCTTTCGCTTTGAATATATTTTTATATGAATAAATGTAGTATACTGAATTTGCTTAAATAACCGAATTAGGGTATATTTAAAGTTCTGTCATTGAAATAGGTCTTATTTAGTCCTAACGTAAAATTAGGCCTATTTAAGCTCAATAATATTGGAGTATATTACTCGTTGGTACCAAAAACATTAAAACAAACTGAAATTTGGAGTGTAGGTTAGGAATAAAATACGCCAGAACCTGAGAATCTGGGGCCTGGCAATAAATAAATAGAATATTTTTATTAATGCAGCCAATGGCCTTGTACATTCCTTTTGAGGACACGTCAGGGAAGGGATTTCGGAAGGAAATATAACTTCGGTTTAATTTTTGTCTATTTGCGTAACTGTGACTGTCACGATAGACCAAGGGCGTATGAGAAAATACTTTGGGGAAGCCATACGAAGGATTTTCGGAGAAAACCACCATCTGCTGGATATAAAAAATTGTACTTTGGTTTCCTAGGCCTCTCCAAGTACGAGGGCCCATGGAGGATGATAATACTGGCAAGAGACAAATCCCTGTAGTGCTTGGAATTCACACACTGATAGGTTAACAAAAGGCTTCGTCTACAACAATAGAATGACCAACTCGATTGAAGTTGGGAGAAACTTGCAGGAGGCAATGGCTTGTGGAGGCTCAAATACGCTTTGCTGAAGAGCTTGCCAGCTTCAAATTAGCTCAACATTCTCTGGTTCTGGTTGTCAACTTTGTGAAGTTTTAAAAGTATGCAATAACTGGGGAATGTGAGGTGAGTTGGTGTGCTATGTTCAAGATGGGGCTGGTACTTAAAATTGATTAATTTCAGTTACAGAATAATCGAATAACCGTAGCAGGAAAAAGATTAAAATTAAAAATAACTATTAATCGAGCGTGCGTTTAATTGATTAGTCGATTATTTGGTTAGTCGAATAATTGATTAATTGTTTTCTGGATTAAATGTTTAAAATTATACACCAAATCAATACTCAACACATATATATATTTTATATAGGACATGTTTCGACCCTCAATGAGGTCATCTTCAGCTAAAAAAATGAAACTCAATTAAGAATTAAACCAAAATAGTATATATGTACTTAAATCTAAATAAGAAATGAAATGTTAATGAAAAAATTGTAATAAAATGAAATAAAATACTAAAATGGATATCCCTACAATTCAGTATTAAATAAAATAAAATATAATACTGGGTCGCCTCCGTAGCGTAGCGGTCAGCATGGTTAGCTGCCGCCCCGGAGGTCCTGGGTTCGATTCCAGGCTCTGCCACGAAATTTGAAAAGTGGTATGAGGACTGGAACGGGGTCTACTCAGCCTCGGGTGTTCCAAATGAGTAGAGGGGGTTCGATTCCCACCTCAGCCATCCTCGAAGTGGTTTTCCGTGGTTTTCCACTTCGTCTTCGGGCAAATGCCGGGATGGTACTGTATCCGATAATCCTGAAAGGATCCTGTTGGAATATCCATTGCCCCCGCTGGATTGCCTATTTCTCATTGCTCCGGCTATATACAACATTAGAAATCGCTTCCAACATGGTCTTTACGGATTTACAGACAGCAGTTACAAGAATATTGTGTATCAACAACCAACTACAGGGGGCACTCACCTTTACTTACCTCGGGGACTGGGACTTCAGCTTCGCCTAAACTATATCCACAATACTCTGCTCCTTATATTTAAAATGAATCACTCAAACAACAATAGAAAACAATCTGAACAAATTTATTATCAAAAAGGTAAACTACTCAACTATAAACAAAATAACAACAAATGAATTTAACAATTAACATTAAAATTAAAAACACGCACTCATTCACACCTCCTTTCAATTCTACATCTTACTACAATGCTGTATTAAAAACAAGTAGTTCCGTGAAGAACTATACAGCCTATTTTCATATAGCCCACTTATTGCAACTATCAACATACACAATTTCAGTTTGATTGCTGTAATAGATTCGTAGATATTGAGAACCGACTAAATAATTCGGATGGTCGCCATGTTGGATTTTATATATGTAGGTCCTAGAGTTATGCACTGTTACATGCAGATTATTGTGTACGTGTAGTATTCAAACTTCAATCGCATAACTAGGACACTAGAAGTTACAAGAAGATTTTAAAATTTCGCACAGCTGCCATCTTTAGGTTATGGAAAAAATTGAAATAAATTAGATGCTAGTGGATTACCATTCGTATAAGGATTTACTGTACCAAGTTTCACTGCCCTCGGATGGTTAAATTGCGATAAACGTCCATGTGAATATTTATACTTCGCGTCACCGCCATGTTGGATTTGTGATCACCAGGTTATTTAAAGTCCTATAAGTGAACTTGAGTTCATAGCCCATATGAACAATAAAAAATTCAGTTTGATTGCTACAATAGATGTTGATGATGATAATTGTTGTTTTAAGGGGCCTAACATCTAGGTTATCGGCCCCTGGCTACAATAGATTCGTAGATATTGAGAGCCGTCTAAATATTTCGGATGGTCGCCATGTTGGATTATTAAATGTATAGGCCATAGAGTCATGTACCATTATAGGAAAATTATTGGGTAGGTTCATTATTCAAGCTTTCACTTCGATCGCATGACTACATCACAAGAAATAAAAACTTAATTTTAAAATTCGCACAGCCGCCATCTTGAGGTTATGTAAACAATTGAACTAAATTAGATACCAGTGCATTACAATGTGTATAAATTTTTCCTGTACCAGATTTCAGTGCGTTTCTAGCATTAAATCGCGAGAAAGGTCTATTTCAAATTTTCTAATTCGGTTGGCCGCCATGTTTGTTTTGTGTATAACCGGTTTTTTTAAAGTCGTATAAATGGACTTCCAGTAGTGCCCTATATCTCTGTACAAAACTTCAGGGAGATACCGCTAACAGTTTCAGAGATACAGAATGCCGGTGAAATATTTCGCACAACCGCCATCTTGTGGTTATGTAAACAAATGAACGATGTTAGTTGTCGGTGCATTACAATGTATATAAACATATAATGTACCAAGTTTCATTGTGTTTGGTTGGATAAATCGCGAGAAACGTCTATTTAAAAGTCGCAAATTCACTTGGCCGCCATGTTGGTTTTGTAGTTACCAGGTTTTCAAAGATCACATAAGTGAACTTATAGTAGTTCCCTTTATCACCATACATGATGTCAGGGTAATATCGGTAATCGTTTCGGAGATATTGAATGCTGGTGAAATATTTCGCACAGCCGCCATGTTGGATTGGTGAGTCGTAACAAAATTTGAAGGGCACGGTCAAGGTCGCCCGGAATAGTGCTATAAACTTACCGAGTTTCATTGTAATCGCTCCAGCCGTTTAGATTTTATTAGGGGGGGACACACACACGAATCACACACACGCACGCACACACACACACACGGACTAAAGGTGATCTCATAAGCCTATTTTTTTCAAAATTGAAAATAGGCTAATTATGAGTATAAATCTTGGCTTGATATAGGCCTGCACAGCGTAGAAATAAAAACGTTTAGTGAAGCCTCTTAATGGCATTCCATACACATGGTTTCATTCACAATGAAATATTGGCACCACGCCGAACTCAAAACTGGTTTATACAATAAACAGAAGGCTGTGAGTCTACACCTGCATAAATATTATGTCATCGCTCCCCAGAGCTAACGGTGGATCATACTTGCTAGCCCACAGGGGCTGCATGTGTGCATTTATAAAACACGTAAAAAGTAACATTTAGATCTTACAAAAGTTCATATAACTGCCCTGTTTCTTAACCAATCATTCTAAAAATTTTTATGCATTCTTTCATTCGCACTCCGGATTGTTCTAGACCATACGGTTCCACATATGCTCTTAACAATAATCAGTCATTCATTCCCAAAACATCCGCTCATAAGCACACTCTATTCCAAAACAATTGATTGATAAATCCTACTAAATTGTTTAACTAATTAAATCATTTCCACAAAAATTATTTACATATAATATGTTTATAATAATATCCATTGTCTAGTGTTGCTAACGTGACACTTTCGAGATTCTAACTTCTCGGTTACAATATAATTCTTAACTAAATATATACACTGGTTTTTCACATAACCACTTTTTCTTTAACGTTCTGTTGTTTCAATATACTGCGTACACCTCGTCTTATATCGGTTTCATTACATTATCGGTATAATACAGTCGACTGATTAAGGTAAGCTGTACGTAATTACATTAATTCGGGTTCAATAAAATTTAACAATAGTATTATAGACGTGAGTAGACAATCTTTCTCATGTTGCTGTTCCGCTGAAACCCTCCTGTTAACACAGCTAAATCGTTAATTCACAAGAACTGGACTACTTGTATACAACGGCTCTTATCATGATACATGCCTTTTTATCAAAGAACAACAAAACTTTGACTTCCTAAACATGCGGAATTCCCTCGCCTGAGCACTCCATAGCTCTACAAAACGTCATATTACAGTATACAGGGTCATTCATATAAAATAAGAACGCCAAGCGGCGGCTTTGTTCTCCGCCGTTGCGGTGACCTTCGCCGAGCAGGTGGCGCGCCACGGCCCCCTGCTGTAGTATTGAAAGCGCGCGCATAGTACATAAGAGGGCTGTTTTTTTTCTTTTTTTTCCAACTTCCGATGGACTGTATAAAAATAATAGATTGACATTACCAAACTTGACCTTGCAATAAGCGTGCAGGTGTTCAGTCGCCAGTCTAAACCTCAAGTGCTAACATGGTGAGACAGTTATCATTGCAACATCGTATTTTTTATGTAAAACGTATTTTTAGTACGAGTCGGCTCGGCGGGTACGTGAAGCATTTGTTCAGCAATTTCCTGATGAAATGCCACCTTCACTAGCACAGATTCACGTAATTGCAAATAAGTTTGACACTACTGGCTCGGTGCTCAATAAAACACATACGCGCACACGAACAGTTTTAACAGAGGATAAGTTAGATGACATTGGCGAGAATCTTGAACGGTCTCCGAGTAAATCACTCACAAAATTAGCACAACAAGTAGTGGTTTCGGTTTCATCTGCATACAGAGCTACAAAGCTGTTACATATCAAACCGTACAAGTTTACACGGGCCCAATGTTTAAAACCTGCTGATCCAGCCACAAGAGTGAGATATTGTGAGTGGTATCTTGCATCATTGAATGATCGTTTATTTGACCCACAGCTTGTGTTCTTTTCGGATGAGGCCTGGTTTCACCTTAATGGGCGTGTGAACAGTCATAACTCTCGCTATTGGTGTGCAGAAAACCCTAATGGTGTTTATGAAGTCCCTCATAATGGTAGGAAGATCGGTGTTTGGTGTGCTGTTCGTGCCGGAAGAATAATAGGGCCAATTTTTTTCGAGACGACAGTAAATGCAGAGAGGTACCAAGATAACATTTTGAAGCCGTTCTTCAATCAGTTAACGGAAGAAGAAAAATCGCAAGGGTGGTTTCAACAAGATTCAGCCCCTGCTCATACAGCAGAAGATTCCCTTCTTACAATCTCGGAAGTGTTTGCAGACAGAGTGATCAGTGTTGGTCTATTTCCCCCTCGTTCTCCAGATCAAACAGTGTGTGATTTTTACTTGTGGGGTAAACTGAAAGAACAAGTGTATCGAACAAATCCTCACACATTGGAGGAACTGAAAGAAAACATTACGCTGGCAATCAGGAACATTACAGCGGCAGAACTCGCTCACGTCGGCCAGAATGTGGTTACCAGATACAATGCCTGTATAACCCAAGAAGGACGACACTTCCAACATCTTTTATAAGGTAAGACTCAACGACTTGTTCGTTTTTTAATGATGGATTTTTGTTTTTCCGTAAATTTTAGTTATTTTTATAATTATTAGGTTTTTTTGTTTCATTAATTTTCGGTCTTTCCACCCCTAAATTTTAAATTTAATTCCAAATTTGTATACTTCAATCTGTGTTAAGAGGGGCAGATGACCACGTAGTTCCTCCCCTTAAAACAACAATAACTAACTAATTAACTGAAGTAAGATTTCAGCATTGTACACACGCTAGCAAGGCCGCTGCATCTGTAGCATATCTGGATTGTACACACGCTTAAAGCAGGGGGCCGTGGCGCACCACATGCTCGGTGAAGGTCACCGCAACAGCGGAGAACAAAGCAGCCGCTTGGCGTTCTTATTTTATATGAATGACCCTGTATATGGCATAAACATTTATCATCTACTATGTTAAACAATAATCAAAAGGGATTAATTGTTATTAATATATCTTATGTAGGAATTTCTCTCAAATAATGGCATGACCCTCAGTATCATTGCACATGATTACTGGACTACAATTATACATTCGTAAGTTCTTCAAACGAAACTTCCAATTGTAATGAACGATATTAGACAGTCGTGATTAACCTCCTAAAGTTTACTCCACAACAAGATAATTAACTGTTAACTCGTCTGTCGCAAATACATGTAATAAAAATAATACTCCTGTTTCATCTCACTTGTCTAGCTATAAATTGTTTATCGTTGTAATATCATGTCGACAAAATGACTTGATGTTACACAAATAGAATGAAATAACACACATGTTATTTATAGTGTCAGATAGAATTCAATCCTGACCGGGATAAACTAGCTTTGAATTCCCAGCCACAGATTTGAATAATCTTCTATCAAAAGGAAATTCCTCTAACATATTAAATGAATAAAGCTCTTAGCTTTACAGATAATAACAAAGGTTTGTCAATGTAGTAATGTTTTTCCACTCTACACAAAGAATGTTCATAGGAATAAAGACTTTGGTCTTATCAAACGACTAGTATTTCTTAGATCGTCGACCGTTTATGTACAATAATGATATAACAATATCATTCGATGTGTTTTCTTTTCTTGAAGTAATATGATGTTACATTAAAGTGCTCAAATTACATTTAATAAGAATTTAATTTGAAGCTATGACACAATGTCAGAATACTTGGTTAAATGAAATTATTAAAATTGGAGAGTCGAAACGACTAGTCTCTAATGAGGCAATATGGTTCCTCAAACAAAATTTTAATGTCAGTTCCACAACTGATCCGTAGAATAAAATTGAAAAATAGATATAATGCAATCATCATCTAAATAATCTTGCAGTATAAAAATCTCAACACACATCTGAAGTGTAAAATACATAAAAGCACTGAAATACATGAAATGTGGAAACATAGAAATATGTAATAAAATCGCCGAACATATGGAATAAGATTGCTGCTCAGAATGTCACTAATCAAGCTCTATATAACAATTGAGATACACTAATACCTTATTTAGACGAAAACTTGAAGATCAATGTAAGTATTGCCACAATACTTTAGATGTTTCCTCAGTACAAGACACTGATATGGATCTGCATTCCAACCTTGGATCTGCGACCTCAGAGATAAGAAACGTCTCTCTCTGGAATTCACCAACATTCGCCTGGGCTCGAAAGACATCCTTCTGGCAAATTCTTCTGGGTTGCTGGGTTACATTCCCTAACATCTTGACAAATCTCTTCTGTAAAGTCTCCATTCTCCGTCGTAAATATGTATCGGCTTCATCATTGGAATATAATTATGGAAATATTCATATAAATAGTGAATGAAATGTTTCCATTGCTAATTGATGTTATATTAGTATTCGTAGACTGACGAAAATGCACAAGGTGGACTGTACACTACGTCTGTATTCAAGTATACGTTGTCTAACGAAGCTCCATTGTTGTATCTTAACTCCTGTTATTGAATATGTCTCTGGCGCATGACTGTTTAGTTCATCATATCAACAATATTAATTAAGTTGAATGATAATGTTTGAAGAATAATTATAGTCATACTGTTAATGTTTATGTGTTGCGCCAATACTAAAAGTTCTCCGCCACTGTTCACTTGAACTGCGTTTGCCAACTTCATGTTGCAATTTATAATGATCTTCAGCTCTGTTTCCAACACATTTGGAAATGTAACTAGACAGGCTGATATTGTCGAAACGGTGAATATTTAAGCGCTCGACTTTCCACAATATATAGTAGGCGACCTGTTCTTGTTAAATGTTCACTTATTTAACTTCAAATCTCAATATTATAAGAGATATAATCAATACTATGTTCCTCGCAACTTCACACAGAATAGAAGTGCGGTGATTTCTAACGCTCCACCTAGCTATACTCGCGTCTTCACAAGTCGACAATCGTCGCACTCGGACTAACAAGCTTTGGGATATCCGTTAACCCAGTAAAATCACTTCCTCACTCTTCAAAGTCTGCAGGAATAAGAACCTCGATCCTTGGATCTCCCCTTCCAAGTCGAATTTCTGGCGGCCATATCAATCTCCCACCATAATTTTAGCGCGTAGATTACTAAGGCTTATTACTGCGTAGATTAACCGATCTGTGGTTTTTAAAGTATCAGACATAATTTCTCTTAATATTCTCTTCATTACCAAATAAGAAAATCTTCTTCTAAGGGCCTAAATGCATAATTTCATCATGTTGTGTAATTAAAGTTGATCCCGTCTTCAATAAGACCTCTCCTCATTGGCTCTGGGCTGGGATCCAATAGCATAATTTTTTAACAATATTTATAATATTAATTCCCAAACTCGCTGTTCCTATGCTAAGAATAGCCTTCTAGAAGCGTCCATTGTGCAATCTATCACGTGATCGGGCTCTCCCACAGCGTTGAGCTAGTAACACGACCCTCTTGTGTCACACTTCCAGAAATTATATTTGCTAGTTAAATTTTATCATGGGGACGGAAAATACTCTCATTTTGTCCCTAAATAATTAAATTTACGGGGGCAGTACCTTCTTCAAGGCCACGGCCGCCTCCTTCCCTCTTCCTTCCCTATCCATCCTTACCATCCATTACCTTCCCTCATGAGGCCCCTGTTCGCTTTGCAGGTGCGGCCGCCTGGGCGAGGTGCCAATCACACTTCACCAGTTGTATCCACTCCGATTAGATGTTCCCATCTCTAGGACACTGCCCGTAGAGGCGGTAGTGGTGAGTTCCCTCGCTGAGTCCGTGGGTTCCACCAACCTGGAGGGTAAACGACTAAGAAAAGAAGAAAAAGAGAAAATAATACTGGTCCTTTGACAATAATTTTCTAAATGTAGTTAAAAAGTGAGAAATATTACTTGTGATTGTAAATAAATGTTAAGCTATACAATAAAATTGTTATCAAAATAATAGACGATATATAAAATAATTTAGAAAATTAAGTTCTAAAATCAATAATTAATTCAGTTCAGTGCTTGAATGAATGGATTAATCGATGTCCTTTCACCACCCTCTCATAGAAAGAAAACAGACAATTAATTAATTAAAATATATTGTAACATATATTTTTAAATAATGTACCTCTTTGCGAAAACTAGGTTAAAACAAAGTGAAACAAAAAAAGTTCCAGTGTTAAATTTTCAACATTGAACAAGAATTAAAAATATTTGTTGAAAACTCTCCGTTTTCTTTTATTGAAACCCTTCCCTATTTGATTGTTGTTTGTCCTTCAACTGTCACAGACTCTAATTTGGTTATTGTTAACATAAACAAGGAAGGACACTTTGTATATTTAGACATACTCTAGAGTAACTTTTACAGACTTCTACACTGTACATCATTCCCAAAATAAGCGTAACTCAACTTAAGCGGTGACCTTTCATTAATTGATTCTTCGGTTAGCCGATTAATCTATTATTCAGATAGTCAATTAATCGATAGAACGGTTTGTTGAATAATCGATTAGTCGTTTTCAATTTATTTCAAATTATTCGATTAACCGATTGTAAAAAATAATAAAATATTTATTGCGGCCAATGGCCTTAGGTAAGAACAACATATGCCTATAACAATGCGAAAATTTGAATTCCAGTCTGGGGTAGAAAATACCAAACTATTCACTACACTATCATACACTACACTACACTTTCATCATTAGGCATCGTAATCAGTCCTTGTATGAACAAAACTGAGTCAGTGATATCAATCTCTTATCACACTCCATGGCGTGGTATGTATCTCACTGATTGTTGCATAATAGAAAAACACACTCCTTGCTGGGCTGATGGAAGGACTTCCTAGAATAATAATTATAATAATTAATTAATCAATCGATTAATCGAACATCGATTATTACCAGCTGTGGTTCAAGACCCGTATAACCTACGGAATTTGTCATGCCGTTTATCAACAATATACTGGAAATTGAAACTCTGGACAATATTACCCGTACTTACACAAGTCCTAACTGAGGGGAACTATCCATTTGTTTGCGGCAAACGTAATATATTTACGGTACGTATAGTTAATTGCAACCTCAAACTCCATTTAATATTGGAGCTTAATTTACGACATGGAACCACCTGTATTTGCTTGTTTCACTACAACAGTGTTAACATCCTCATGTATAATAATCATTCATGTCTATAACCTTACTCTTATGTACGTTGAATTAATCTTGGAAATGAAACAACAGAAGGGAATAGAACCCGAATGTCCTGATGCACAGGCAGGTGCCTTCAACCACTTAAGGCCCACGACGACGAGTCATTTCCAAGTCTTAGATGGAGAGGGCGCTATACGGTGGCGTTTTGGACATCATAAAGAAAACCGTGTTCTCGTGGACGACACCAGAGCGACCTGTGTCCCAAAGTTGGAGCCTAGTTTAGGATTTTATTATAATCATAGAAATGAGTTTTGGGGCTTCTGCCATTATTATTAAAAATTAGTCTATATATGAGGTTAGTGCATACGGCCGTAGCGTTTTTTGTCTTGCTTGTTGGTAATCCGGTTACTATGTTTTCATTTATCGACTGACAGTTGCTTTGTAGTTTAATGCTTGTTCTTGAGTCTACACATTGAAGTTTTTTTTTCTTCATTTGCAGATTGTGAGTGGAGCCGTGGAGAAATTGGAACATTTCCGACATATTCTTCTCATTGAATTCAACAGAGGGACGTAAGGAGTGGTGGCGGCCAGAAACATTTGAACCGTGTATGGAAACAATGCTGTTGGAGTTATCACGGCAAGAAAGTGGTTTTCTCGTTTTAAGGTGGTCGTTTTGACCTTAGTACTCCTCACGCTCAGGAAGGCCGTCGGAATTTGATGAAGAGCGTTTAAACGCATTAATTAACAATGATTCACGTCAGTGTACACGAGAACTGGCAAATGTGATGAATTGTGATCATTCCACCATTGAGCGACATTTGCATTTAATGGGTAAGGTTCGAAAATCCGGTGTATGGGTACTGCATGCTCTAAACCAAAATCACAAAAATCAGCGGGTGGCCAAATGTGAATCTCTGCTTGCTCGTTGTCGATTGGGTTGTAAACAACATCGACCATTCCTATCCTGTATCGTGACGAGAAATGGTGTCGTTACGCTAACATAGGAGAAGAACGCAATGGTTAAGCCCAAACGAACAAGCGACTCCCCGTACAAAGACCTGCGCGCATCCAGTAAAGATAATGTTATGCATCTGGTGGAACACCGACGGTGTGCTATACTACGAATTGCTTCCCCGAGGTGTAACCATCACTGCTGACATTTATTGCCAACAGCTGAGACGTCTTGCAGATGCAATCCAAGAAAAAGACATCCTGCAATACTGCGTGAAGTGATGCTCCTTTATGATAATACCCGCCCACACTCTGCTAACCTGACAAAAACACTACAGTATACAGGGGTTGGGCTGGGAAATCATTCTGCACGAACGTTATTCACCCGATCTTGCGCCCTCAGATTTTTACCTTTCTCGCTCGCTATCGAACAACCTTCAAGGAACTTCCTTTCTGGATGAAGATGCGCTCCGAACATGGCTTGACGAATTCTTCAACCCAAAACCACGTGATTCCTACATGCGCGGAATCGAAAAATTAACAGCGCGTTGGTAGACTGTTGTAGATAGTGTTAGGGCCCTAAGGGCACATAGCGCCCTTAACAGATATATTCACATACGCCAGCGAACCTGCAATTAAATCTAGACTCCAGAGATCTATCTATAATTATCCATTACATCTACGCCAATTACATCTATCTGCCCAACACCCTACACTATTTCACCCTTCAAGATACCCCTAGGCTTTAACCAACAACAACAGCAATACACTTCTTGCTACACCAAGCTAGCAGAGCTAAACCACAGCTCTTGCATAAACGCTTACAACATTCATAAACAGGAATACAGGAACTGGCTACTAAAACAACGATGTACAAACTTGCAACAGTCAGCAGTAGGCAATTACATAAATGGATCCTCCAAAACTGGAGGGGGGTGTGTCGCAGCCCGTCTCCACGCAAGTGCCCACATCGACGCCGACGTACCTCAGATGAGTGTGTCTCTCAGGGCCCTATACTTAATTATTGTCCTTCCCAATTTTCACACCTATTCACATTGTAATTACATTTGTTTGAGCTATTCCTACATTCAAGGGAAGCGCATCTACATCCACACAAAAGACACTAGTAAACTAGTACATTTTTATAATCAACGCCCGATTTTTATTATTGTTGCCTTCACCCTGCTATACTGCCTGCTTCCCTGCACACATCTCCTCAGACACCGCCCCCACCACAAAATCGCTGTGCCAGCGCTATCAGTTTATTTACACTCAGGCGACCTTGTCCGCTAGCGAGCACGCGTGACCGCTGCTCGTAACGCCGCACCGTCAGCACTACTAGCTTCGCTCGTTCCCCCGTTTGCTTGCCAGGTATTGTCTTCCACCCGAGGGTGAATCCCTTAATTATTGTGATCGTTCGTCCCTAGAGCTTCACCCTTCACCCTCAACGCTTTCCAGCACCCATCCGACGGTTCTGCCCATCCGCTAAACTTCCCCAAGCTGCAGACCACCCTCCTCACATACTCACCCCTAGTTCTACCCCCGCGAAAAGGGCAGAACAAAGTGGTGGAAGCGCCGGGTACTTTTATTACCTAACCCTGGTGAGCCACCGGCCAAACACTTTTAATAATTGTATACTTTCATCAAAGGAGAATAACTAAGAAAACACTTAAGTGTTTTCTTAGTTATTCTGTCAATACGGATCAAAACAATTTGCTATTATGGCAAATATTTTTGCTTATTATCAAAGGAGAATATGTTCCTGATGATTAACTTCTCTCTTATGTGTAAGTATCTGATGTGTTTTATAAACTTACTAGCAGAACTACCCGTTCATCGAACGGTGTTCGTTGTTAACACCAGACATTATCAATTGAGCTACTGTTGCAATGGTTAGCAGTTTGTCATTCCTTCAAGTTTATCAGAACTAAGTTAGTTTACTGGGAATATCACACACACACTGTTTATTTAAGGCCCTTAAAATGTAGTTTTCGGAGACCCTTTATAGATTCCCGAATTTTGGGTCTCACATTGAGAAGCGCAACATATGCTTTGGTCGTCCTTCTAGGATAATTTTTATATTTCGCCTATGTTAGCATATATTGAGAAGTTTTTCTCTATATCCACCCTTCTAATGTATGAAAAGTACGGTGAAATGTTTTATAAATGATTGGTGTATTGACTCTGATACCTAATTTTACGATGCAACAAGCATCCGAACACGAGGCATAGGCGTACATAAAGATACACAGAAAGACAGACAGACAAATCTATTGTCTACAACATATTACCCAGATATATAAATATGGGTATATCTACCATACAGTATCAAACAAAATCATCCTTACGATGAACGCGTATGTCGACAAAAAAAAAAGTTAAAATGTGCTCTCAGACTAAATTCACCTAACGTGTACTTCCTGACGTGAAATACATTTGAAAGCCTTGTAGACGAAACGCAATACAGTCACATAAAAACTGACCCTCTACGTTGTGCTAGGTGCCCATACACAGGAAGACCCCTTTCATAAATTATAAAGGCTTGTGGTGCATGAAAATTCTGGTTCTTTAGCCTCAAATTGCCCAAATTCCTAAAAGCCGCAAAAAATGCTGGTTCAATTCAGGAATTTTTGAAAATAATGTTGCTGTTTGGTGATATAATAGACCTTCTGTACTCTATGTCGAACGTGAAAATTGCATGAAAAAATTCTAGGTTACCCCTTGACTCCCTAAATTGCATTGATGAATTATACGGTCTACATTAGTTCCGTGATAACCTTATAGCCATTTGCAAACTTTCACTGAAATGTAATAAATGGAGTGACATTGCTTCTTACAGAAATAGAAGGAAAGTTGTATCCCACCCCTTGAGATAATGTTCTCATGGTTACCGATTTGCATTCCTTCATTAGTTTGTTAAATTAAATTAAATTAGTTTTCTGGGAATATTTCAGAAACAGTTGGATTTAGAGCCCAAAATGTAGTTTTCGAGGACCCTTTAGGGCCCCTGAGTTTTGTTGCTGGCACCGAGGGGATTTATCTCGTCGTTGTACGCCATAATATAATATAATATAGGGAGAAATTATAACACCTATATTTTATATTTTTAATTCAGCCAATGGCCATGTACTTTTCTTTTCAGGACGGGTCAGGGAAGAGATATTATCAGAGAAAGAAGCATTCACATCACGCATGAGCAAAATGGAAATCGTCTACCATTTAAGTAAGGACATCTATAAGAAAAGGTCAATATCCTTCAACGCAAAACTAAAATATTACTGCAGTGTCATCCGTCCGGAGGTCTTGCATGCTTCTGAATGCCTCACGATGAACAAAAAAGCTTGGTCGAGAAACTGGAGGCCAAAGAAAGGAAATTTTGAGAAAGATATTGGATTCCATCAAAGACAATGGGGAATGCAGAAGGCGGCATAACCATGACCTATATACTCATGTGGAGAAGATAAGCAACGTCATCCGGAAGAGAAGGTTACCATTTTTTGGGCATGTGAAACGAATGAGCCCAGCGAGACTGACCAACCGCAACATAACTTACTTTCAGGAGAGGAAAACAAAATGGGTCTGGTTCATTGAACTGGATAAAGATCAGAAAGAAGTGGGGATTACACCAACAGACATTCAGGAGCGCGCACTCAAAGGGAAACTTCAAGCTTGTAAAGGTTTACAAGAAAAACCGAAGCTGAAAACGGGAAAGATTTGGACCAAGGAACGGAAGGAAATCCACCGAGAACGAATGCGGGCGTACAGGGCAAACATCAAAGCCAGTAGGAGACGGTTGGAATGACGCGGTCCATAGATGGCCTATACGAAATGAATGAATGAATGAATGAATGAATAATATGGGGATAGGAATATAATAGACCTGCCGTACCACACCCGCAGGTGTAAATCGCGTGAAAAAATTCTAGAGTACCCCTTGATCCCCTTACGCGCATTATACGTATTGATGAATTTTACGGCATAATTTGGTTCCGTGATAACCTTCTAGCCGTTTGCAAACTTTCACACTAATGTAGTTAATGGAATTGCATTGCGTCTTACAGCAATGAGAATCCGTTGGCATGGTTACTGGCTTGCATTCGTTCATTAGTTTATTAAATTAAATTAGTTTTCTGGGAATATCTCAAAAACGGTTGGTCTTCGGTCCTTAAAATGTGGTTTTCGGGGACCCGAGTTTTGTCTCTCACATTGAGGGGCTGAAAATGAGTTTTGTCTCGTCCTTATACGCCTATTTCAGCATGTATTTTAAGGGGGTAGGCCCCCTTTTATGAGAGGTACGGAGAAGAGTTACATCAATGATTAGTGTCGTGCCTCTGATGGATATCTGTACCAAATTTTACGTTGATACACCCAGCCATTCTCGAGTTATAAGGGAACAAATTTGTCCACAGACAAACAAACAGACAGACAGACAAAACATTTATTTTCGCGCGCATCTATCGTAAAACAGTCTGAAACGCGTAAACAACTCAAATTTCCGTAGAAATTCAGAGAAAAACACACATATTTTCATTTTTCTATATAGAGAGATCTACTGCACCGCTCGGTGTTGACCGTGTTTTATTGCACAGATTTTGGTTTTACTCGCTAACCGTTGGAGATATACGAAAAGTGATAAGGATCTTTCGGATAGAAAATTAAATGTTAAAGCTCATGTATACCATCAAAAGTTTGCTATTTCTTAGCGTTCTCTTTTTATTTGAAAAGGAAATATGACATTTTGAAAACAAAGGGTGTAGTGACGTCACAAATGTCGGTTTTACTCGCTAACTGTTGGAGATACACGAAAAGTGATAAGGACCTTTCGGATAGGAAATTAAATTTCAAAGCTCGCATGTGCCATCAAAAGTTTGCTATTTCCTACCGTTCTCTTTTTATTTGATATGGAAATATGAAATTTTGAAACCAAAGGGCCTAGTGACGTCACTAAAATGGTCGCCATTTTTTAATAGTGAAAAATTTCGAAATCAAAAGTATCCTATATGTAAACCTGGTAAATCAGCTACATCCATGCAAAATTTCATTTAAATCGGACCAGTGGTTCTTGCGTTATTGAGTAACAGACAGACAGACAGACAGACACACACCATCTCATTTTTAGCCTACTTTCGATTTTTGCAAAAAATGAAAGTAGACTTATGAGATCAACACAGGGCGAAAAAAGTGTGTCTGTCTGTGTGTGTGTATGTGTGTGTGTGAGTCTGTGTGTTTGTCTGTGTGTGTGTGTGTCTGTGTGTGTGTGAGTGTGTGTACTCTGAATGTCTGTCCCCCCCTATCAATTCGAACACGGTGAATGCGAATTGAACGAAATTTGGTACAAAGGTAGCACAACAAAGGACACCTCAGTGTCATGTTTTATATCGCCGCCATCTTGACGGAAACGTAATGGCGGCCTCACAAATGTTCAAAGCTTAAATCAAATTACGACTAACCTAATCATCCGATCTCTACCAAATTTTGCAACAACATACCTTTATGGGGGGAGCATCCTTTGACCAAACCAATAGGTCATCAGCGTAATAGTTTACGGATGGCGGCCATCTTTGAGTGAAAATCGATTCCCACTATTAATTCGAACACGGTGCAACCGAATGGAACGAAATTTGGTACGGAAGTAGTACTAACGAAAGGCACCTCAGTGTCATGTTTTATATCGCCGCCATCTTGACGGAAACGTAATGGCGGCCACACAAATGTTCAAAGCTTAAATCAAATTACGACTAACCTAATCATCTGATCTCTACCAAATTTTGCAACAACATACCTTTATGGGGGGAGCATCCTTTGACCAAATGAATAGGTCATTAGCCTAATAGTTTGCGAATGGCGGCCATCTTTGTGTGAAAATATATTCCCCCTATTAATTCAAACACGGTGAATGCGAATTGAACGAAATTTGGTACAAAGGTAGCACTGGCAAAGGACACCTCAGTGTCATGTTTTATATCGCCGCCATCTTGACGGAAACGTAATGGCGGCCTCACAAATGTTCAAAGCTTAAATCAAATTACGACTAACCTAATCATCCGAGCTCTACCAAATTTTGCAACAACATACCGTTATGGGGGGAGCATCCTTTGACTAAACCAATAGGTCATCAGCGTAATAGTTTACGGATGGCGGCCATCTTTGAGTGAAAATCGATTCCCACTATTAATTCGAACACGGTGCAACCGAATGGAACGAAATTTGGTACGGAAGTAGTACTAACGAAAGGCACCTCAGTGTCATGTTTTATATCGCCGCCATCTTGACGGAAACGTAATGGCGGCCACACAAATGTTCAAAGCTTAAATCAAATTACGACTAACCTAATCATCCGATCTCTACCAAATTTTGCAACAACATACCTTTATGGGGGGAGCATCGTTTGACCAAACTAATAGGTCATCAGAGTAATAGTTTGCGGATGGCGACCATCTTTGTGTGAAAATCGATTCCCCCTATTAATTCGAACACGGTGCAACCGAATGGAACGAAATTTGGTGCAGAGGTAGTATTAACAAAAGGCACCTCAGTGTCATGTTTTATATCGCCGCCATCTTGACGGAAACGTAATGGCGGCCACACAAATGTTCAAAGCTTAAATCAAATTACGATTAACCTAATCATCCGATCTCTACCAAATTTTGCAACAACATACCCTTATAGAGGAAGCATCCTTTGACCAAATGAATAGGTCATTAGCCTAATAGTTTGCGAATGGCGGCCATCTTTGTGTGAAAATCAATTCCCCCTATTAATTCAAACATGGTGAAACCGAATGGAACGAAATTTGGTACAGAGGTAGCACTAGCAAAGGGCATCTCAGTGTCATGTTTTATATCGCCGCCATATTGACAGAAACGTAATGGCGGCCACACAAATGTTCAAAGCTTAAGTTAAATTACGACTAACATAACCATCCGATCTCTACCAAACTTTGCAACAACATACCTTTTTGGAGGGAGCATCCTTTGACCAATCTAATAGGTTATTAGCGTAATAGTTTGCGGATGGCGGCCATCTTTATGTCAAAATTGATTCCCCCTATTAATTCGAACACGGAGGAACCTAATGGAACGAAATTTGGTACAGAGGTAGCACTAGCAAAGGGCACCTCAGTGTCATGTTTTATATCGCCGCCGTCTTGACTGAAACGTAATGGCGGCCACACGAATGTTCAAAGCTTAAATCAAATTACGATTAACCTAATCATCCGATCTCAACCAAATTTTGCAACTACATACCTTTATGGAGGGAGCATCCTTTGACCAATCTAATAGGTCAGTCTCCTAATAGTTTGCGGATGGCGGCCATCTTTGTGTCAGAATCGATTCCCCCTATTAATTCAAACACGGTGAAACAGAATGGAACGAAATTTGGTACAGAGATAGCACTAGCAAAGGGCATCTCAGTGTCATGATTAATATCGCCGCCATATTGACAGAAACGTAATAGCGGCCACATAAATGTTTAAAGCTTAAATCAAATTAGGACTAACATAACCATTCGATCTCTACCAAACTTTGCAACAACATACATTTATGGAGGGAGCATCCTTTGACCAATCTAATAGGTCATTAGCCCAATAGTTTGCGGATGGCGGCCATCTTTATGTCAAAATTGATTCCCCCTATTAATTCGAACACGGTGGAACCGAATGAACGAAATTTGGTACAGAGGTAGCACTAGCAAGAGGCACCTCAGTGTCATGTTTTATATCACCGCTATCTTGACGGAAACGTAATCGCGGCCACCCAAATGTCAAAAGCTAAAATGTAATTACGACCAACCTAATAATCTAGTCTCTACCAAATTTTGCAACACCATATCTTTATGTGGGAAACCTAATCTGACCAAACTGCAAGAACATCAGCCCAATAGTTTGCAGATGGTGGCCAAGTATGTGTGCAAATCGATTCCCCCTATCAATTCAAACACGGCGAAACCGAATTGAACGAAATTTGGTACAGAGGTAGCACTAGCAAAGGGCACCTCATATTCATGTTTAATATCCCTATAGCACGTTGTATTTCAACAAGCTACTACAACCAACATTCAATCATACTCCTTGAAAAGGACAAAGAGTTATAACAATACCCATGCATTTAGGAGAAAGTAGGCTATATGTTCTTTACTGAACATCTTGTTATATATTAGTATTGTTACGGCTGTGAGTTTGTGTCATCGCTCGCCGCTTGAGTCACAACTGCCCCAGGGGCTGGGCTGTGGCCTGCCTCCTGTATTGCGTGTGCCTTATGCAACAGGGCTACTAAGACAAAAGGATAGTCCAGAATATTCGTGACTGGACCAGCGATGGAAACCTCGAGAAGCCGTGAACCCTGGATGGATCTCGAAGCATGTATTGAGTCACCGGCCTGCTATATAAGTGCGACCTGTCTAGCAGTTGTTGTTGTTGTGTTTTACGAGCTAGTGTGAGCGTTTATTCTGAGCGACAGAAGTGTGGTGACTTGCGAAACCCCTAGTGTAGCGGCGAAGTGAGGAACATACAGGGGACTGCCGTGTTCTGAGTGAGTGTGCTTTCACTGAGTGACAGATATTGTGGTGTCGAAATCCAGTGACATTGTTTCTCCCAGCTTGTGAACAGCGCACAGCAAGTGCTCGTAAGTACTGTAGTAGGCGCACATTAGGAAGAAGTTGCATGTAGTTCTGTCAAGGCCACTAGGCTCATTAGCGGCAGGATTAACTTCTGTGGTTTGTTGACAAGTAAAAGGGGCAAGAGCTCTCCACAAGCAAGAGACTTGAGGAAACTGGAGTAAGGTTCCTATTGTCTGTAATTGCTGATGAGTAGTGTAATTTTCTGGCCGCAATAAAGTTAATTACTTCTTTAAGCAGTAATTGGTGTTGTGCTTCCTACCCACCGTAATCCAGTTAACAAAAGTGCCACTAGGGGGGTGGCACGTAACAACTGGTGTCAGAAGCCGGATTACGAACTCAAGCACAACACCTGACGGTCCTGGATTCAAAACCCGAGCAGGTCATTTTCTCTAATTTTCCTGTGAGTGCATGCCCTTTACAAGACAAACAACTAAAATGGAGGAGAGATTGGCAGCATTGCTAGAAAATTTAAATGGCATGGAAACCAAGATGGAGGACGGCCAGAAGAATTTAACCAAGGAGCTAACAGCCAAATTAGAAGACGGCCAGAAGAAGCTAGAAGACGGCCAGAAGAAGATGGAGGATGGCCAGAAGAAGTTAGCCGAGGACCTAACTGCCAAACTAGAAGACGGCCAGAAGAAGTTAGCCGAGGACCTAACTGCCAAACTAGAAGACGGCCAGAAGAAGATGGAAGATGGTCAAAATAAGCTAGCGGAGGACCTGAAGAGGATAGAGGACGGCCAGAAGAAGATGGAAGACGGTCAGAATAAGTTGACACAGGACCTGAAGAAATTAGAACTGGGTCTGCGTGAGGAAGTCACGGCAGTGGAAAAGAAGTTCGACGCCTTACAAGTGGAAGTTGCCGAGCTGCGCCAACGCCCGCTGATGTGGGTGGAGGAGAAATTCAACGTCTTACAAAAGGAAGTTGCCGAACTGCGCCAACGCCCACTGACGGGGGTGGAGGAGAAATTCAACGCCTTGCAAGTGGAAGTTGCCGAGCTGTGCCAACGACCGCTGATGGGGGTGGAGGAGAAATTCAACGCCTTACAAGTGGATGTTGCCGAGCTGTGCCAACGCCCGCTGATGGGGGTGGAGGAGAAATTCAACGCCTTACAAAAGGAGGTTGCCGAGCTGCGCCAACGCCCACTGACGGGGGTGGAGGAGAAATTCAACGCTCTACGAGAGGAATTTGCCGAGTTGCGCCAACGCCCGCCCACCGTTACACCGGGAATATCAGGAACGGGACATAGCCGAGTGACGCCCCCAACCTTCGACGGAAAGGTCCCGTGGAGCACCTACTTACGTCAGTTCGAGGCGGCCTGTTCCATAAATAACTGGAACAACACAGAAAAGGCTACAGCTCTCATTGTAGCGCTGAGAGGTGACGCCCTTAACGTCCTTCAGGCCATCCCGAATGGACCCCAGGACTACGCTTCCCTGATCGCCCATATGGAGTCCCGATATGGAGATAGCCATCTTCAGCAGGCCTATCAGATGCAGCTCCGGACCCGGGTACAGAAGAACGCGGAAACCCTGCAGGAGTTCGAGATGGACATCGCACGCCTCGTAAGGCTCGCCTACCCAACAGCGCCGGCCGACTTTCTGGAGAAGATAGCAACGCAGACTTTCACCGACGGGCTACGGGACTCGGACACTCAACAGGCGCTGCGTCTCGCGTGCAATAAGACCCTGGCAGATGCGCTGAGCCACGCACTTGCGTTTGAGACGGCAAAACAGGCAACCAGAATGCACGCGCGGGTGCGTCAAGTGGACGTCGACGAACCAGTAAAAACCAACGAGACCAAGCCCCTGGCCGACGAATTGATGGAGGCGATAAGCCGTTTCTTCAAGAATCGCAGTACCACCAACAAAAACGTAGCCGAAGGACATCCGGAGAGGCGGCCCGGAAGAGGACTACAGACCTGCTGGACCTGCCGTAAGAGAGGCCACCTGAGCAAGGACTGCGGTGATCGCCACCGCCAAGGGTTTCCGTCGGGACAGTCAGTCGTAGGGAAACCGCGTGGCCCAGGAAAGCAAGTATCAGCCAGCCTAGGGGGGCAAAGGTTGACTTGTGAGAGTCGTCAAGCCCCGGCAGTCCAAGTTCGTGTGACGCAGTTACGGAGGGATAATAGCAGCCTGATGGTCGACGGAGTCGTCAACGGAGAGAGCTGGCCCATGCTAATCGACACGGGAGCATCGAGGACCATCGTCAGTCCCACCGTGATCCCGAAGTGGAGAGTTCAACCCACACAAAGGAACCTCCAGCTAATAACTGCGACTGGAGAGACCGCACCGGTACATGGCGAAGCATCACTGGAGTTCGTCATTGGTCGACGGGCGATAAAGCATCCAGTGCTTGTGGCTAACGTATCAAATGAAGTGATCATCGGACTGGACTTCCTGGACCAGAACAACATCATCTTGGATCTGAGTACCAACACTCTGCACTTCGGAGGTGAGGAACTTGCTTTGCAACCTGCGCACGAGTCCATCACCGCACGACGAGTAAGGCTGAGAGAAGACGTCATCGTTCCCGCCAGGACAGAGGTCAGCGCTGCCGTAATTGTCGACGGAACTGCTGAGGGAGTGGCGGCTGTCATCGAGCCAAAATATGAGGACATCCAGACAAAAGGATTGCTAGTTGCCAGGACCCTCATCAACACGACGTCTCGGCCGTACGTCCGCTTGTCCAACCTGAACGACTACGACATTACGGTTCACCGGGACACCAACCTAGGAGTCTGCGAGCCCGTTACCTGGATTGCCCGCATCACCGACACGACGAGCGGACACCCCCTGACGGACAACCGAAGAAGGCGCACACTGCCAGAAGAACTACAGAAGCTGTACCAAGGATCCCCGGACCATTTAGACGAAAAGCAATCACGCCAACTTCAGGACCTGCTACGCGAATTCCAGGATGTCTTCTCCGTGGGGAGCAAAGACTTCGGCAGGACAAGCTTGGTCCAGCACAGAATCGACGTTGGGGACAGCGCACCGATTAGGGCCCCATTCCGACGTGTCCCGCTCACCAAGCAAGCCGAAGTCGACCGGATGGTAGAAGAGATGAAGGAGCAAGGGGTGATCGAGCCATCACATAGCCCTTGGAGTTCTCCGGTCGTGCTAGTGCAGAAGAAGGACGGTTCCACCAGGTTCTGCGTGGATTACAGGCGGGTGAATGACGTCACGAAGAAGGACAGCTACCCTCTACCCCGGATCGACGACACCCTGGACACCATATCAGGGTCGAGATGGTTCTCCACCTTGGATTTGAAGAGTGGCTACTGGCAGGTGGAGGTCCACCCTAAGGACCGCGAGAAAACTGCGTTCTCTGTAGGCAGCGGGCTCTGGCAGTTCACCGTCATGCCATTCGGTCTGTGCAACGCCCCTGCGACCTTCGAAAGGCTAATGGAGTCCATTCTGAGGGGACTGCATTGGAAGACATGCCTGGTCTACCTAGACGACGTCATCGTTCTGGGGAGGAGCTTCGAGGAGCACTACAGCAAACTGAAAGAGATCTTGTTGAAGCTACGGGCTGCCCAGCTGAAGTTGAGCCCCAAGAAGTGTCAGTTCTTCCAGAAGCGGGTCCAGTACCTTGGTCATATCGTCTCCGAGGAAGGGGTGCGCACCGACCCAGAGAAGACCGCATCTGTGAGGGAGTGGCCAGTCCCGAAGGACAAGTCCCAACTACGAAGCTTCCTGGGACTCTGCACTTATTACCGTCGCTTCGTGAGGGGGTTCGCCGACATCGCCAAACCTTCACATCGACTGACTGAGAAGGACCAACTCTTCACGTGGACAGCAGAATGCCACAGTGCCTTCGAACATCTCAAGCAGGCTCTGTGCACCGCGCCTATTCTGGCCTACCCCAGACCTGGAACAAGGTTCATCGTCGATACCGATGCCAGCGACTTTGGCATAGGGGGAATCCTGTCGCAGGTAGTGGACGGCGAGGAGAGAGTAGTGGCCTACTTCAGCAAGGCCTTGTCAAAGCCAGAAAGGAACTACTGCGTCACCAGGAAGGAGCTGCTCGCCATCGTGAAGACCATTGAACACTTCCACAAGTACCTGTACGGGCAAGAATTTCTCATCAGGACCGACCATGCATCCCTGCGGTGGCTCCTGAACTTCAAGCAGCCCGAGGGTCAACTCGCGTGGTGGTTAGAGAGGCTTCAACAGTACAACTTTGAGATTCAGCACAGGAAAGGCCAACTGCATTCTAACGCCGACGCCCTGTCACGAAGACCGTGCCCCGAAGACTGCACCTTCTGTGCCCGAAGGGAGGAGAACACCGGGATACTGTGCCGACGGACTACTGTGGAACTTCAAGGGAACTGGAGCTGCGAATCTTTCACGCGGGCACAAGCAGAAGGTGATGACCTGGGACTGATAGCCGAATGGAAGAGGGCCTGTGTCCCAAGACCCGGGTGGAACATTGTGAGTGACTGCAGCCCAAAGTTTAAGTCCTACTGGGCACAGTGGGACTCGCTGATTGTAAGGGATGGCCTCATCTGCCGTACCTGGGAGAGCACCGTCGGGGAGACATCTCGGGAACACGTCGTCGTTCCAAAGGCTATGACGGAGGAAGTCCTGAAGGAAGTTCATGGAGGATCATCTGGTGGACACCTAGGGATAAAGAAGACCCTGGAGAAGCTGAGAGAGCGGTTCTACTGGATCGGATGCCGAACAGACGTGGAGAACCACTGCGCGAAGTGCCACGATTGCGCAGCCAGCAAGGGCCCAGGACGAATACGACGGGGTCCACTGAAGACCTACAACGTGGGCGGCCCCATGGAGAGAGTGGCCATCGATGTTGCTGGGCCATTCCCGTTAAGCGAGGCAGGGAACCGCTACATATTAGTCGTCAGCGACTACTTTACCAAATGGCCGGAGGCGTGTGCGCTCCCTAAACAAGAAGCCGCGACGATTGCAGAGACCCTGGTGAAAGAATTCGTCAGCCGGTACGGAGTACACTTGGAGCTGCACTCCGACCAAGGGAGGAACTTCGAGTCGCAGGTGTTCCAGAACCTATGTCAGCTGCTGGGAATCCGGAAGACAAGGACGACGCCGCTACACCCTCAGTCCGACGGGATGGTAGAGCGATTCAATCGCACCATCGAGAACCATCTCCGAATAGTCGTCAGCGAGCACCAGAGGGATTGGGACAAACATCTTCCACTATTTCTCCTGGCCTACCGCGCCGCCGTGCATGAAGCCACCGGGTGCACACCAGCCCGGGCCATGTTTGGGAGGGAGCTCCGTCTACCTGTCGATCTTGCCTTCGGCCGACCTGGGAATGATCCGATCCCGGTAAGCCATTTTTTTTCAAGAACTGGTCGACCAACTGGAGGACGTGCACGCGTTCGCGAGGAGGAAACTGCGGATCGAGACCGACCGAATGAAGACCCGATACGACCAGCAGACGGATGCCGGCGGATTCCACGAGGACGACCTGGTCTGGCTCTTCAACCCATTACGGAAGAAAGGCCTGTCACCCAAACTTCAGAAGTCCTGGGAGGGTCCGTACCGAGTCGTGAAACGGATCAACGATGTCGTCTACAGGATCCAGCGGAGCCCGAGGGCGAAGATGAAGATCGTGCATCGAGATCGCCTGGCAGCCTACGGAGGGACACAGACGGACCAATGATTGATCGGGACGATCAGCCTTTCTAGGAAGGGGGTGGTGTTACGGCTGTGAGTTTGTGTCATCGCTCGCCGCTTGAGTCACAACTGCCCCAGGGGCTGGGCTGTGGCCTGCCTCCTGTATTGCGTGTGCCTTATGCAACAGGGCTACTAAGACAAAGGGATAGTCCAGAATATTCGTGACTGGACCAGCGATGGAAACCTCGAGAAGCCGTGAACCCTGGATGGATCTCGAAGCATGTATTGAGTCACCGGCCTGCTATATAAGTGCGACCTGTCTAGCAGTTGTTGTTGTTGTGTTTTACGAGCTAGTGTGAGCGTTTATTCTGAGCGACAGAAGTGTGGTGACTTGCGAAACCCCTAGTGTAGCGGCGAAGTGAGGAACATACAGGGGACTGCCGTGTTCTGAGTGAGTGTGCTTTCACTGAGTGACAGATATTGTGGTGTCGAAATCCAGTGACATTGTTTCTCCCAGCTTGTGAACAGCGCGCAGCAAGTGCTCGTAAGTACTGTAGTAGGCGCACATTAGGAAGAAGTTGCATGTAGTTCTGTCAAGGCCACTAGGCTCATTAGCGGCAGGATTAACTTCTGTGGTTTGTTGACAAGTAAAAGGGGCAAGAGCTCTCCACAAGCAAGAGACTTGAGGAAACTGGAGTAAGGTTCCTATTGTCTGTAATTGCTGATGAGTAGTGTAATTTTCTGGCCGCAATAAAGTTAATTACTTCTTTAAGCAGTAATTGGTGTTGTGCTTCCTACCCACCGTAATCCAGTTAACAAAAGTGCCACTAGGGGGGTGGCACGTAACAGTATGATAAACTTGATGTGGATAAACTTATGGAAAACGCTACGGTCTTATGCACCAACCCAATATATACGTTATATTTCTTCTTCTTCTTTTCAAATCACCCACTTTGCGGTAAGTCAGACCAATCACTCCTTAGATACTTGTGCTCTCCTTTTCTCCCAATACTTACACATATATTTATAAGTGCTTAAATCATATTTTCAATAACTGTGTTGTCTGGTTTCGTGGCAATATAAATAGCATTCTAGACGTTGGCCTGAAGTGCCTTGTGTTTAATTCATGACTGAGTTGTAGGATCTGAGCTTCGTACGATTCTTCCTTGGTGGGTCATTGATAGCGTGCCCGCCACATGAACGAAATATCGCGTATACAATTTGCAGCCAATTAAGTGGGATTTTCGAAGAACGGAATGAAACCACGGCACTTCGAGTCGTACGATGTCGACTCCTAAAACATCAATAATAATAATAACCCCTGGCACTACAGCCCACGAAAGGCCTAGGCCTACCAAGCGACCGCTGCCCAGCCATTTGCCTGCAGCTATTGGGGTGACGCGTTTTCAGAGCATCGGGTCCCCTCGGCGGTTAATATTGGTTTTCGTGATCGGGGCGCTGCCTCACTCTCAGACAGCTACGCAATTTGCCTCACGAGGCTGAGTGCACACCGTTCCAGCCCTCACGTCAGTTTCTAAAATCCCTGACGGAGTCGGGAATCAACCCAGGGGCCTGAGGGTGAGAGGCAGGTACGCTACCCCAACACCTCATCTCCTGAATCACAATTCGTGATCACAAGACAAAATTAATTAAATCTAAGTCACAGGTTGCCCAGTAGATTTCCAGTTTCCCTACGAGATGGTAGGACTAAACGGAACGATGAAATTGGAAAGAAGTTCAGAAGTTTCGGTCATCTACGGATTGCTTTTTTTCCTCGATCCGTCGCATTTTCCCAGTATTCCTGCATTCTTCTTCGGTGAGCTTCCTTCCATTCTTCGGTCTACATCTTCCCCGTTTTCATTTTGGGTTTTGGCTGAAAATTCTTTATTTCCCCAAGTTCTTTCTTCAAAGGGCCACGTTCCAATATGTCCTCATGAGATATCCCCAGTTCTTGCAGGCCTTTTTCCATCTCTGTAAACCAGATTCATTTAGTTTTATTTCCCACAAAGTAGACAAGATTCTATTGGACAATCTTCCAAAGCTCATTCGTGCCAAGTGGTCATAGAAAGAGATTCTCCTTTTGCGTGTGGTGCCAGTTATTTTCTCCAGGTGATACGAGTATAGTTCATCGTTGTGTCGTCTTCGGTAATCATTTTGTTCCTTGACCGGGCCCAAGATCTTTCTCAAGAACGTCCTCTCTTTGCGTTCCAGTTGTTCTGCCAGCGGCTCCGGTCAAATAACGGTACAGTAGTGCCTCAGTTTGGCCTTGAAGGACACTGATCGTTCATTGTAGGTGTATTTGGTTAGATGGTAAGCCATTTTCATATTGTTGATTCTTAACACGAAAGCTTCTTTTTACAAATGTTGGGCTCTATCCACTCACCCAGGTATTTGAATTTCTCTGCCTGTTTTATTATTATGGTGATGATTATTATTATTATTATTATTATTATTATTATTATTATTCTTTAATCGTATCGGCCTACTACGGACCATGTCATTTCAACTGTCTTCTCTGGGCTGTGATCTTTGCCCAGTGCTCCTTCATACGTTGCCGGTGTTGTTCTTTTCTTTCTTCCGTCCACATTTTTCCCGTCTTCAACTTTGGTCTTCTTGAAAACCCTGGTGGTCGTTTAGTTTCTTCCTGAGGGGGTTGCGTTCTTGATTCTCTTCATGGGTAATCTCCATCTCCTGTAGGTCACTTTATATCTCTTCGAAACAGTCTTGGTCTTCTAATCTCTAAGATAGGTAAAGATCCGGTTCGTCAAACGTGTGGGTTTCATTGTTATAATTTATTATTACTATTACTATTAGTAGGGGGACAAGGCGGGTTCTGCTTCACCCATTTTATTTCTACCCGACTGTACATGTTAAATCATTAATATTTGGTGAACCCATGGTCGGATGTTGACAAATTAGGTGTCGTTGTACTCGAGCTGACGTCCTCTTTCCTATGGACCACTCGTCATATTTTTGAAAAACATTTTGAAAATTTTTGTTTTTGAAAGTAGGCGATAGTTTGAAAACCAAACATGATAGAAAGTTGTGCCATAGTTGAAACGAATGGTCTCTATGACCTTTATTTTTTATAATAAAACTTTTTTAGTTTTTGAGATTTTTTGAAAACACTTAAATATTGAAATTTTTATATTTTGGAAACTAAAGAGTTGACAAAAAATTTTGTTTGACGTAAATGAATGGCCCTGCCCCCTCTACCCCCAAAATAAATTTCAAGTCTCTTGGACTAAAACTGTGCAGTAGTGCTAGAATGGGGGTTCTGAGTCACCCCCTACTTTCATATAAACTTTGGCCGATATCTCTGGAACGCGTGGTCGGATTTTAACGAACGAGGTATTGTTGGCGTTGGGATGACGTTCTCTTGGCTACGCATTTGTGTTTGTATTTAAAAAAAAATGAAAATTTTTGTTTTTTGGATTGGCGCTATTTTGGAAACGGTGAATTGGAAAAAAGTTTGTTTGGCGTTAATGAAAGGTGGGTATGCCCTCTAGGCGGGCAGCAAGTTTTAACGGTGTAGGAGGAAAAACAAAATGATAGCCTACTTTCTCGCGAACATTGGTGATCAATGGCGAACGGATGGTCGGATTTTAACAAATGAGGTGTTGTTGGACTCGAGCTGACGTCCTCTTTTCTATAGACCACTCGTTATATTTTTCAAAAAAAATTTGAAAAATTTTGTTTTTAAAAGTAGGCGATAGTTTGAAAACCAAACATGATAGAATGTTGTGCCATAGTTCAAACGCCACGCCGGATTACGAGGTAAGAAGATACTGGAACTTCTACACGCGCCACATACTAACGTGATATCTTAGTTTTTCATCTTATTGCGAAGTGTTACTACTACGACTAAACAGTGCACGAATTGTAATATAATTACTTTACACCACGTAACTGAATTCACGAATGATAGACGAGCAAGTGCTGCCATCTTCCGGTATATCCTAAACTAAATACCTGGTAGCCATCACGGACATTACAAGACGATCTCACGATTATTACGCATGCGCTGACATCAGACAATCACCTTCACTTGTCTCAGCATGGTTCTATTTATCTATTCTTCAAGATGCAAGACGAGAGTGTTAAGAGTAAACTAGCGTTTTTGAACAGAAAGCGGAAGACGCTACGAGCAACTATAACTAAATTCAGTACGATAATAAATAGCGCTACAGGCGGCGACATCTCAGAATACGAATATAATCGCATTAGACTCCAAGAAGCTTTAGATCATCTCACAGTTCTGGACGATAGTATACAGGAATGTTTGACCGACGCAGAATACGAGGCCGATGTCGAGAAATGTGAAGAATACATCGACATCGCGAAGAGAGCGATTCTAAAAGCATCACACGCCGAGAATAAATCTAAGTCACTCTCCAGTTTGACAACATCGGTCGCCGGAATGAGTATGCAACCAACGCCAGGATCTCCATTCCCAACACCCGTCACGCACACAGTGAAGCTCCCTGCCGTAAAATTAGACAAATTCGCAGGTGACATTGAGAATTGGGCACGTTTTTGGGAGCAATTCCAGTCTTCTGTTGACAACAATCAATATCTCGCTCACATTGACAAGCACGTCTATATCCGTGGATATCTGGAGGGTGAGCCGAAGAATCTAGTTGATGGAATACCGATAACGGCTGATGCTTATGAAGAAACAAAACGGATATTAATATCTCGCTACGGAAACACTGACCGCATAATTCAGGCCCATCTTGACTATCTCGAAGCCTTACAACCAATTTCAGACGATACTCCTTCTAATCTAAAAGCCATGTACATCGAATGCAAAAGACGCGTACAAGCCTTACGGGCCTTAGGGGAGAATGTAGATAATTACGGACGGATGTTATGCCCTAAAATTCTCCGAGCATTCCCGAGAGTCACATTACCAAGTTGATGGAGTTCCTGAACGAGGAGGTAGAGGGCGCTGTGATCACACAGAAGATCAGAGGAGATATCACTTCACTCGAATCCTTCTCAGGCACTGCCGCGACACTCCATGTGAACACAAAGTCAAAACGGACTGACATGAAAGCAAAGAAAGTGTATTCCGAATTCTGTGTGTTCTGTGAGACTCAAGGCCACTGGGCCCAGAACTGTGTGAAGATCCGCAATGTAGCTGAGCGGATTGAGAAGTTAAAAACTGCCTACCGATGCTTCTTGTGCCTCAATAAAGGTCACAGTGTGAAGGCCTGCATGAAGAAGAGTAAGGTATCATGCGCAAAGTGCAAGAAATCTCATCACATCCATCTGCACTGGAGAACAGCCTGCATCAATATCTGTGGGTAAGATAGACGTTACTATGCCGCAGTTCACTTATCATCAAACGGCGAATATTTGGATCACAGGGCCCACCGGACTGAGAAAACGTACACGATGCATATTGGATGCTGGCAGTCAATCAACCTTCGTAAGCCGAAGTCTGGTAGATCAGCTTCAACTGAATATCGTGGGATACAAGGATTTGACAGTCTCTATGACCTTTATGTTTTATAATTAAACTTTTTTATTTTTTTATGTTTTTTTGAAAACACTTAAATTTTTATTATTTTTATTTTGGAAACTAACACGTTGACAAATAAGTTTGTTTGACATAAATGAAATGTTTAATAATAATAATAATAATAATGATAATAATAATAATAATAATAAGACACACACACATGTTTTGAATGCTAACACGCACACAGTCCAGCTCACTGGTGACTGAATATTGTACCTAGCCAGAGGACTCGTGAGAGCTGTTGCTGGTGCGTGTTAGCATTCAAAATATGTGTGTGTGTCTTATTATTATTATTATTATTATTATTATTATTATTATTAAACATTTTACTGTAATAATAATTACTAGCAAGCGGCCATCCTCAATACATGATCATGTTAACCACATATTTTCATCCTAAAACACATGACTTTACCCAGTTCAATATTTAGTTGATAACATTTCAGGCCAATGACCTTACCGTTTTGGCTCTTTGCGTACATGCACATGACTTGGTCGAGCAATTGTTATAGGTTTTCATATTCTAAAACCATTTACTGTGCCAGACAGCAGCCTCGCTTATCACCGTTTACTAGCATGTTAAAGATCCCCTTCAGGGGTAAAAAACATCCTAGCACACTTCAAATATTCGCCTCTATCTGTCATAGGAAATGTCACAAAATGTCACCAACCGTCATAAGCTGCCCCCGCCATCCCACCAAAATAGCTATTCATTTCTTCCGGGCACGGTCACCGAGATCGCCAACGTCTAAGAATCACTTGGTCATATCCTACAAGCGTCTGTAGTATCAGAGAGCGATATCGCTCATCACCGTTAACTAAAACGTTAAAAGATCCCCTTCAGGGGAAAATTTTTTAGCATGCTTGTCACATTTCAAAATACTCGCCTTCATTCATTGGTCATAGGAAAAAATATCGAAAAGCAACCCCTCGTTCTGCCATACATCGCCCCGTCGAAATAGCCATTTCCCGTATCCACCATGCTCAGTCATAGCCTCGTTGGAACATGTATCAAGCGCTACCGGCTCTCTGTCTACAAACACACTTTTATTTTAAAAAAATCCTAATTTTTTGTCCTAGAGACTTGACATTTATCTTCATGGTAGAGGAGGTAGGGAACTTTCATTTATGTCAAACAAACTTATTTGTCAACGTGCTAGTTATCAAAATAAAAAAAAATAAAAGTTTAAGTTCTTTCAAAAAACATAAAAAATAAAAAAGTTTAATTATAAAACATAAAGGTCATAGAGACCATTGGTTTGAACTATGGCACAACATTCTATCGTGTTTGGTTTTCAAGCTATCGCCTACTTTCAAAAACAAAAATTTTCAATTTTTTTTTCAAAAATATGACGAGTGATCCATATGAAAGAGGACGTCAGCTCGAGTCCAACGACACCTCATTTGTTAACATCCAACCATGGGTTCACCAGATATTAATGATTTAACATGTACAGTCGGGTACAAATAAAATGGGTGAAGCAGAACCCGCCTTGCCCCCCTACTACTATTATTATAATAATAATAATAATAATAATAATAATAATAATTATTATTATTATTATTATTATTATTATTATTATTAACTGCTTACAACGATCGTGATAGGTTGATGCAGCAAGTTCGGAGATCTGATCATTGAATCTCGGCGCTGTCAGTGGATATCCTATGTGAGAATTTTCTTCAAGGGAAATTATTAAAATTTCCAGGGAAATACCAAGTTAGTACGGTACCGTACATTATTTCAAGTTTTGGGGCACCTATGTACTATAAATGCTAAGTGGTATATTTAAAAAAAATACAGGAATATTTCTTTCATGCTGTAATTTTTTAAATTAGTTCACCTTATATAAATATGTTCTTCATATTCTGTGAAAAATAAGTGTCATTTTCGTAGTCGTATTTGCTTGGATATACTTATAATGCCAATCAAAAACAGACAAAAATTAAACTCAGGGTATTGTACAACTTATCCGGGTTATATACAAAGTTTGATCTGACAATTCGAAATGTTCAGACAGAAAGTTTATTTTATTGTAGAGATGATAATCACGTCAAATTGGACCCATAACAAACTTGATTACGGTCATATCTCTCTCTATATATAAGAATGAAAGTTTGTCTGTTTTTTCTGAATTGCTACGGAAATTTGCATTATTTTCGCGTTTCAGACTGTTTTATGACGGATGCGCGCGAAAATAAAAGGTTTGTCTCTCTGTCTTTTGGTCTGTTTGTTTGTCTGTGGACAATTTTGTTCCCTTATAACTCGAGAACGGCTGGGTGGATCAACATTCAATTTGGTACAGATATCCTTCCGAGGCACGACACTAATCATTGATATAACTCTTCTCTGTACCTCTCATAAAAGGGGGCCTACCACCTTAAAATACTTGCTGAAATAGAAGTAGAAGGGCGAGACAAAGCTCATTTTCATCCCCTTGGTGTCAGAAAAAAAACTCGGGGCCAATAAACAGCTGTAAGGGGTCCCCGAAAACTACTGTTTAAGGCTCTAAAACCAAGAGTTTCTGAGAAATTCCCAGAAAACTAATTTCATTTAATAAATTAATGTAGGAATGCAAGCCAGTAACCATGACAACAGTGTCTCAAAAATTTACATCCAACTTTCCATCTATTTCTGCAAAAAGTAATGCCACTCCATTCTCTGAAAGTTTGCAAATGGCTATAAGGTTGTCACGGAACCAACAAAAACTGTAAAATTCATCAATGCGCTTAACGGGGTCAAGGGTTACCCTAGATTTTTTCACAAGACTTAAACGTGCGATATGTCGTACAGAAGGTCTGTTATATCTTCAAACAGCAACATTATTTTCAAAAATTCCTGAATTGAAATAGTTTATTTTTTATTTTATTTTTTTGCTTTTAGGAATTTGAGCCATTGGAGGCTAAAAAATACTTAATTTTCACGCACCACAAGCCTATATAATTTATTAAAGGGGTCTTTCTCTGGATGCGGACTTGACACAACAGTGAGGGTCAGTTATTATGTGACGTGTATTGCGTTTCGTCTACGAGGTTTTCAATTTTATTTTCACGTCAGGAAGTACACGTTAGGTAAATTAGTTTCAGAGCATATTTCAACTAATCATTTATCTTTGTCGACAAACAAGTTCCAAGCCCCTAACCACTGCAACAGTAGCTCAATTGATTACGTCTGGTTGTTAATACCGAAGACCGTTCGAAGAATGGGTACTTCTGCTAGTCAATCTCCATAGCCTACTGAAACCTTAAAAGTTAAACTATGACCAGGTGACGGACCAATTTAAATAATGTAACATCCAGTATTCTCAACGAGTGGATGTAAATGCGATGGCTAGGGAAATAATAATGAACACAGTCACTTTAAACCCCGCCTCACCTTGCACAAGAAGCTTCCACCCTTAGCCTTTTTAAAGCAGGCTCAGTCTTAACAGAATACCAAGTTGGGGACATGTCAAGATCGTGCCCTACTCGGGAGAAAAGACTGGTAACGTTGTGTTTGCGACTTATGTTGGGATCCTCTTAACACGCCGGTCATCAAGCCCTTAGTTACCGCACCAGCCTCGGAACACTAAGTCGCCAGTGCAGGTGGTCCCACACACACACCGAGGAAATCCGATTTAGAGCAAGCAAGGATTTTAATAATGTAATTCCACTTGAATTTGTGACGGAATTAGTAAACGGCTTAGGTGAGCCCTGTGTGGTGAGGGGACGAGAATCACGCTCAAATTGAGAGAGGGGAAGTTTGTTGGTCCCTTGTGGAATATTTCAGACAATGCCTTCAGAGTGAACCCATACCAGATATTGAGCCAGGTAGAATATTGTTCACAATATCTTCAGTGTGAAATCACTCCGGATATCGAGCGAAGTGGAATATTGTTCACAATAACATCAGTGCGAAACCACTCCGGATATCGAGCAAAGTGGAATATTGTTCACAATACCCTCAGGATGAATCCTTACCAGATATTGGACAAAGTGGAATATTGATCATAATACCTTCAGAATGAATCCTTACCAGATATTGGACAAAGTGGAATATTGATCATAATACCTTCAGAATGAATCCTTACCAGATATTGAGCAAAGTGGAATATTGTTCATAATACCTTCAGAACGAATCCTTACAAGAAATTGAGCAAAGTGGAATAATGTTCACAATACCTTTAGAAATAATCCTTATGAGATATTGAGCAAAATGGAAAATAGTTCATAAAACCTTGAGAATGAATTCTTACCAGGCATTGAGCAAAGTGGAATATTGTTCACAATACCTTCGAAATGGAACCTTACCCGATGGAACATATTTCACAATACCTACCGAGAGAAATCTTACTAGATATTGGGTAAAGTGGAATATTGTTCTATTGTAGATAATACATTCATAGTGCAGCCGTACCGGGTATTGAATCAGGTGAAATATTGCTCTATTGTAGAGAATACCTCCATAGTGCAGCCGTACCGGATATTGAATCAGGTGTAATATTGTTCTATTTTAGACAATACCATCATAGTGCAGCCGTACCGGATACTGAAACAGGTGCAATATTGTTCTATTGTAGATAATACCTTCATAGTCCAGCCATACCGGATATTGAATCAGATGCAATATTGCTCTATTGTAGATAGTACCTTCATAGTGCAGCCGTACCGGATATTGAATCAGGTGCAATATTGTTCTATTGTAGATAATTCCATCATAGTGCAGCCGTACCAGATATTGAATCAGGTGCAATATTGTTCTATTGTAGATAATTCCATCATAGTGCAGCCGTACCGGATATTGAATCAGGTGCAATATTGTTATTTGTAGATAATACCTTCATAGTGCAGCCGTGCCGGATATTGAATCAGGTGCAATATTGCTCTATTGTAAATAATACCTTCATAGTCCAGCCATACCCGATATTGAATCCGGTGCAATATTGTTCTATTGTAGAGAATACCTTCATAGTGCAGCCGTAACGGATATTGAATTAGGTGCAATGTTGTTCTATTGTAGATAATACTTTCATAGTGCAGCCGTACTGGATATTGAAACAGGTGCATTATTGTACTATTGTAGAGAATACCTCCATAGTGCAGCCGTACCGGATATTGAATCAGGTGTAATATTGTTCTATTTTAGACAATACCATCATAGTGCAGCAGTACCGGATACTGAATCAGGTGCAATATTGTTCTATTGCAGATAATACCTTCATAGTCCAGCCATACCGGATATTGAATCAGGTGCAATATTGCTCTATTGTAGATAATGCCTTCATAGTGCAGCCGTACCGGATATTGAATCAGGTGCAATATTGTTCTATTTTAGATAATTCCATCATAGTGCAGCCGTACCCGATATTGAATCAGGTGCAATATTGCTCTATTGTAAATAATACCTTCATAGTCCAGCAATACCCGATATTGAATCCGGTGCAATATTGTTCTATTGTAGAGAATACCTTCATAGTGCAGCCGTACCGGATATTGAATCAGGTGTAATATTGTTCTATTTTAGACAATACCATCATAGTGCAGCCGTACCGGATACTGAATCCGGTGCAATATTGTTCTATTGTAGATAATACCTTCATAGTCCAGCCATACCGGATATTGAATCAGGTGCAATATTGATCTATTGTAGATAATATCTTCATAGTGCAGCCGTACCGGATATTGAATCAGGTGCAATAATGTTCTATTTTAGATAATTCCATCATAGTGCAGCCGTACCGGATATTGAATCAGGTGCAATATTGCTCTATTGTAAATAATACCTTCATAGTCCAGCCATACCCGATATTGCATCCGGCGCAATATTGTTCTATTGTAGAGAATACCTTCATAGTGCAGCCGTACCGGATATTGAATTAGGTGCAATGTTGTTCTATTGTAGATAATACCTTCATAGTGCAGCCGTACCGGATATTGAATCAGGTGCATTATTGTACTATTGTAGATAATACCTTCATAGTCCAGCCATACCGGATATTGAATCAGGTGCAATATTGCTCTATTGTAGATAACACCTTCATAGTGCAGCGGTACCGGATATCGAATCAAGTGCAATATTGCTCTATTGTAGATAGTTCATTCATAGTGCAGCCGTACCGGATATTGAATCCGGTGCAATATTGTACTATTGTAGATAATACCTTCATAGTACAGCCGTACCAGGTATTGAATCCGGTGCAATATTGTTCTATTGTAGTTAATACCTTCATAGTGCAGCCGTACCGGATATTTAATCAGGTGCAATATTGTAATATTGTACTATTGTAGACAATACCTTCAGATTGCAGCCGTACCGGATATTGAATCATATGCAATATTGTACTATTGTAGATAATACCTTCATAGTGCAGCCGTACTGGATATTGAACCAGGTGCAATATTGTACTATTGTAGACAATTCCTTCAGAGTGCAGCCATACCGGATTTCGAATCATATGCAATATTGTTCTATTGTAGATAATACCTTCATAGTGCAGTCACACCGCGTATTGAATCAGGTGTAATATTGTTATATTATGGATAATACCGCCATAGTGCAGCCGTACCAGATATTGAATCAGGTGCAATATTGTTCTATTGTAGATAATTCTGTAATAGTGCAGCCTTACCGGATATTGAATCCGGTGCAATATTGTTCTATCGTAGACAATACCGTCATAGTACAGCCGTACCAGATATTGAATCAGGTGCAATATTGTTCAATCGTAGGCAATACCGTCATAGTGCAGCCGTACCGGATAATGAATCAAGTGCAATATTGTTCTACCGTAGACAATACCGTCATAGTGCAGCCGTACCGGATATTGAATCAGGTGCAATATTGTTCTATCATAGACAATACCGTCATAGTACAGCCGTACCAGATATTGAATCAGGTGCAATATTGTTCTACCGTAGACAATACCGTCATAGTGCAGCCGTACCGGATAATGAATCAAGTGCAATATTGTTCTACCGTAGACAATACCGTCATAGTGCAGCCGTACCGGATATTGATTCAGGTGCAATATTGTTCTATTGTAGACAATACCGTCATAGTACAGCCGTACCGGATATTGAATCAGATGCAATATTGTTCTATAGTACTTATAGATAGTACAGTACTTTCTTAGTGCAGCCGTCCCAGGTATAGAATCAGGTGCAAAAGTGTCCTGTTGTAGATAATAACTTCATAGTGCAGGCGTATCGGATATTGAATCAGGTGCAATATTGTGCTATTTTAGACAATACCTTCAGATTAATGTTTTACCACATATTGCATCAATACATGCAGTGTGTCGAGTAAATGCTCAAAGACGTTTCAATGAATGGACCGTTCTCTGATTAAGGAGATTTCTACCTTTCATTTATGTGTAAGACACGTATTAAACTTGCGCCCAAATTACTGCAGCTGTTCAGAGCTACGAAAGTGGATAAGTGGCAAGTTAACTGTTGCTCATTAGTAACAGTAGCTTAGCGGGGAGAGGAACCCGCGACCTCATTATTGAGTGATAATTAGTGGTGAGCCTTAGCAACCACCAGGTAATTACAGGTAGAATCTCCTTACGTTTCTGTATTTCTCACGATACTTTAAATTGCGTTAATTATTTTGCAGTGTTCAGCTCGTTATATAGCATTCTTGACTGTCATCCCGGAGGTCTATGACCGATTGCCAGCTCTACCAAGAAATTTAATTCTAGTCTAAGGGCGGGAGCGGGTACACTTAGTTTCGTGAGACAGGCCTGTGAAGAGGTAGCGTCAATTTTCACCTCAGCCATCAGAGAAATGACAATTCTTGGTTTTCCACGTATGCTCCAGGCAAATGCCGGAATGGTGGCAGCTTTCGCACTTTTGGGATGAGGACAGGCGAGTAGGCAGAGTGTTCAAAATAGGGCTGGTACTTTAAATAGATTAATTTTATTATCCGAATAATCGATTAATCGAAGGATAAAATTGATTTATTGCTACAAAACGATTAATCGATATGTGGCCGAGAGCGTTAAAGCGCTACCTCGTGCCTTGCTGGCATCGGGAGAGCGTGGGTTCGAATCCCACCTCAGCCGTCCAGAAAATGGTTTTCGTGGTTTCCCATTTTCACCACCAGGCAAATGCCGGGACGGTTCCTTTCAATAGGTCCACGACCGATTTCCTGCCAATATCCCTTCCCTGACCCGTCCTGAAAAGAAAAGTACATGGCCATTGGCTGCATTAATAAAATTATTATTATAATAGATTTATCGATTGAATCCTTGATCGATTAATCGGTTGTTAAAATAATTGATTAATTGTTTTGTTGATTATTCGATGCTACTACCTTGCCAGCGAATCGCTACCGGTGGCGGGAATCGGGACTAATGCGCTCTCCGTCCAGCCACACGCCTGCGATAGACGTGCAGTCGTCGCCAGCGAAACCTCATCGCATGTTTTTGTGTGCATGTTCCGTGCTGGGTCGTGCGCTGTGCGGTGTGTTCTCACTATATGACTGTACATGCGTTCCCCCTCTTGCTCCGCAACCGCTCGCTGCAGCCATAACGTGTTGAGCCGACGTAATGTATACTCAACAGCCCCGCTCCACGTCTAGTGGTAACAAATCCATGGCTCTCACAAAAGCAAAACAGAGATTTAATTAATTAATTAAAATATATTGAATTATATATCTTTAAATAATGAACAATCTTTGTGAAAACTAGGCATGCAGACTAGACTTGACACTGAAAGGTAAAGCAGCCTCAAATGAAAATGATGATGAGGATTATCATATTGCAAATAACAAAGACATGTAATCAATAATATGGGACGGCTGGTGTGTTGTGCCTGACACCACATACGAGTAGCAACATCTCATGATAACTGTCAGCCTTCAATCCCATTCTACCTGCTGTGCGTGATCAAGTACGCCAGAACACATCAAGACCAGCTGTGGAATTGTGGGAACACACTTCAGTCGCTATACAATAATATCACAACTAATATCAGTGTTGTGAAATGAACGCAAGAAAATAAGTTCAAATCTCTGTATCAATGTTGATTTATAAAAGAAGTTTGGGAAAAGCTCCACATGAGATTTCTTGAACAACTGGCTAAATATATGTTTCAGTCCCATGATTGAGATCTATTTGAGAAAATTTCGCCACGTCTATAAGTCTACATAGAGTGAAAATGTATCAATATTCTTCAATTAGCATTAGCCTGCTTCCAGTCGACCGACCGGTTCAGGGATGGATGAATGAAGCCCCCACCTAGTGGCGAGGATATGAACTGTGTCGGCTGCCGAAGCCTGTCGCACTCCTCTGGGGCAATGATTAAATGAATGAGAGATGAAATGAAATGATAGTGGAGAGTGTTGCTGGAATGAAAGTTTTGACAGGGAAAACCGGAGTACGCGGACAAAAACCTGTCTGCCTCCACATTGTCCAGCACAAATCGCACATGGAGTGACCGGGATTTGAACCACTGACCCAGCGGTGAGGGGCAAGCGTGCTGCCGCTTAAGCCACGGAGGCTCAAGCATTGCATTACTGGTCATTAATAATTCTACCTTTTATTTTCGACATTATGTTATTCTTTAAATTATTATTATTATTATTATTATTATTATTATTATTATTATTATTATTAATGTTATTATTATTATTATTATTATTATTATTATTATTATTTCGTATGGCATAAAGGATACATATGTTACAAATAAGGTGAAAAACTTAATTGCTAGTATATACAAAATGTATAAAAGTTCTGACAGGGAGGAAGATACCTAGCATTACAAATGGATGCCCAACGAGTTTAACCAATTCACTGCTTCATCTGTAGCCTCATGAATTTCTTGTAGCGCCCCACTGAACCTCCTTACTGGGCATTCCATGGCAATGTGATAAACCGTCTGTGTCACTTCACTGAAATCGCAGGCTGGACTCTCTCCAATACTGGCATCTACCATGTCGGGTTCTTAGTCGATTTAGTGACGTCCAAGTTTTTCGGGATAAGTTGAAAACAGGTGGGCGTGTAGTTGGATCCAGAATTAGATGATATTTGTCTGGATTCGAGGAAACCCAATTGTTGCGCCGCGCTTGACAGACATTAAATTGCTGTTGAACCAATTCCTCACCTAGTAACCAGGGAGGTGTCCTAGATATCAATCTGAGATGTGGTTGAAAAATGTCCTGATGAATTGGTAATGAAGAATCTTTACAGTATTTTTTCCATTCTTTCGTCAGTTCCAATTGTCTACGAAGGTGAGGGGGCGGAATGTTTGAGAGGACTGGTAACCAATCCAGAGGTGTAGATCGGATGGTTCCTGATATAGTCCTCATAGAATCATTCTGCTCAGTATCAATTTTCTGTATATGAGCGCTATTTAACCACACAGGACAGCAATATTCGGCCACTGGGTATACTAAGGCAAGAGGTGTTGTTCTAAGAGTTGATGCAGTTGCACCCCAGCTTGACCAAACAATTTGTGAAGAATATTGTTTCGGGCTTTGACTTTAGCAGATCTTCTGCTTGCAAGTTAGAGTTCGATCAAGGACAACACCAAGGTATTTTGGGTGAGGATTGTACTTCAATAGTTGACCATTAAAGTGAACTTGGGGAGAATAAATTGCTATATTGTGGCACAGGTGGAAACAGCTAACGTCAATTTTGGAGATGTATGGCTTTAGATGATTAGTGTTGAAGAACTTGCTCACTTCCAGGAGATCTCCCGAGAGGACAGCTTCCGCAGTTTTAAAATCATGGGATTGAGCAGCAATGGCTAGATCATCGGCGTAAATGAACTTTCGAGAAGTGGTAGATGGTAAATCAGCTGTATATGTATTAAACAGTAGGGGTGCAAGCACTGAACCCTGTGGTAGTCCATCATTAAGTCTAAAAGATCGGCTTATATTACTGTTTAAATGCACTTCAAACATTCTGTTACACAGCATATTATTGAAGAGGATCGCAAGGGACTTACTCGGGATTATCTTCAAAAATTTAAGAATCATAGCTTTGCCCCAGACAGTTATGATACGCTGATGTCAAGTCTACAAACACAACGATTGTCTTCTTCCGGTCTTGGAAGCCTTTCTCAATGTGGGTAGTTAGAGCCAACACCTGATCAGAACAGCTTCGATTTGTTCTAAAGCCAGCTTGTTCAGCTGGTATATGGTCTAAAAGTCTGCTTGAGATTCTGTTGTAGATGAGTCTCTCTAGTAGCTTATAACATACACTTAGGAATGCTATCGGTCTGTAATATTCCGCGTTTTGTCCACTTTTCCCTGGTTTGATTATGGCCACTATCTTAGTTCTTGTAAGTAATGGTGGGAGTTTGCCTTCTCGTAGAATATTGCTATAAAAGTTAGTTAACCATTGAATTGTGCGAGGGCCACAATGCAGTAGAAATTCAGGATATATTCCATCTGAACCTGCTGCTTTACCTGGTTTCATTTCTCGGAGTGCAGAGGAGACTTCAACATTAGTAAATATTGCAGACAGTTGATGTGATGTACTGGCTTGGGATAACTTGGTTTTTAATTCGCGTAGAATTCTTTTGGATTCTGGTTTCGAGCAGTTGCTAGGGTTTCTAGTCAGACCCGCTAACCTTCTTGCCACACCATCTGCTTTAACTATGGAGTTCTTACTACTGAATTTTGGAGTGCTGCTACCTATCTTCCTGAGGAGAGACCAGGCTTTTCTGCTCGAGTGTTGAAAGTTCAGGTTTTCCATTAGTTCGGACCATTTTTCTTTTCTTTCTGTATCCCAGGAATGTAACAATTCATTTGCAACATCTGGATCACTACTCAGTTTATAGTCCTGGTACAATTCGCTACATCTGGGGTTCCATCCAGGTATGTATTCTCGTCTGTATCCTCTTGCAATGTGCTTTTTTTTAATCTATGGAGCACATTAGGCGTACAAAGCGCTCAAAGTTTTCTTTCTTGGGTGGGATCCACTGTATGTTATGATCTACTTCGCTTGTGAATTGAGACCAATTTGCTTTCCCAAAGTTCCAGCGAGGCAAAGGGATTGATCTAAAAACTGGGATTTCTAGGCCAACAAGAACTGGTCTGTGCTGGCTTCAAGGAAAATCAGGTAAGACATTCCTACTGCAGTGTAAAGGTTTTCCAAGAGAATCCTTTGAAACGAAACATAGATCAGGGTTATAATCCTTATTCCATCTGGCAGAGTGGAAGGTGCCCTTTTCCTTGGCATCATACACTAGGAAAACATTCTCAGCATCCGCCCAGTCTTGACCGTCGCTATTTGTATCACTGCAGCCCCAGTTGGAGTTCCGGCTATTATAATCTCCGAGAATAACTGCTGGATGTCGGATGTTTTGAATGGTTGCATTCAAAGTGCAGAGTTTGCAAGGAGGTCTATAAATATTTAGAATTGCAATATTGGCTATCTTCATTCTAGAGGTAAATATTATGTCGTTAGGGTTTGAGGTTATTATTTCAACTTCCTCGATATCGTTCTTCACAAAGACATCAGAACCCAGGGATCTTGCATCTGATGTGAAGCTGGCTTAGATCTTCATAATGAGTCTGTTGCAATAGGACGACATCCACCTGATATTCCTTTAGTGTTTTAGTCAGATATTCACTCTTGGACCTGCTTGCTCCTTCAATGTTACGATGAAAAATCCGTATGGACTGATGAAAATCCCTCCCTGCCAAGCTCTGACAAGAGCTGTTTCTAGGCTGAGTCATAGTATTCATTGTATCCTCAAATTGCTGCGATATCCAATAGTAAAACTTAAGGTCTAGCAGCCAATATAGCTGTTGCTTTCTTAGCACCACCCAGTAGGAACTTTAAGGTAATACCTACTCGACCTCCCATTCTTAAAATAATAATAATAATAATATGAACAAGAAGAAGAAATAATTGTGCAATAGTCTATGATTAGGAATGATTTTTAGCATTTTGAAATCACAAATTAAGTATTTTGATTTGAACAATTAGACATATTTAGCATTTAAAATAATGTAATTTAGCATTTTATAGCATATTGGATAAATAATTTAATTTGGGTTTAATCAGATAAACGAGTAATGTCTTTTAGGAATTACAATAATGTGAAACTAAATTCACATTTGTACTCCAAAGAAAACATCTTCGCTAGGTCTTCAAGAATAGCCCTTTCACTTTTATTTAAGATTTATAGCCCACTTTTCTCATTTTGCAACAAGTAGTTCCGTGAAGAACTATACAGCGTATTTTCATAAATCCTACTCATGTCAATTGCCTCTACCAACATTTAAAAAAATCAGTTTGTTTGTTGTGATAGAATCGTAGATATTGAGAACCGTCTAAATATTTCAGATGGTTGCCAGGTTGGATATTTATTTATGTACTATTACATGAAGATTATTGTGTACGTGTGGTATTCAAACTTCAATCGAATGATTAGGACACAAGAAGTAAAACCGAGATTTTAAAATTTCGCACAGCTGCCATCTTGTGATTATGAAAACAATTGAAATAAATTAGATGCCAGTGGATGTACATGTGTATAAGCATTTAACGTGCAACGTTTCACCACACTCGGATGGTTAAATCGCGATAAACGTCCATTTAAATATTTATACTTCATGTCGCCGCCATGTTGGATTTGTGCTCATCAAGTTACTGAAAGTCCTATAGGTGAACTTATGTGCATAGCCTCTATGAACATTAAAAATTCAGTTTGATTGCTGTAAAAGATTCGTAGATATTGAGAACCGTCAAAATATTTCGGAAGCTCGCCATTTTGGATTGTTATATTTATAGGGCATAGAGTTATGTATCATTAAAGGAAAATTATTGCGTAGCTTCACTATTCAAACTTTCACTTCGATCGCATGATTATACTCTGGGAGCTGCCTGAATAGGATTGACATTTGGCCGGATGTTTCACCTCAGTCATCACCTCTCTGCCTCTTGACCAATCCATGATCGCATAGTTGATGTCATAATTCTCTGCTTTGCAATATCACAGCCCACGTGCGTCAGTGCATGGTTAGCTGTGTCTCTGACTTGTATAGTGTGAACGCTTGTTATTCTAACCGTGTGTTGGTGCTTTAATGATAATAATAGTGCTTTAATAATTGTTTGTGTAGTACTGTAGAGTAGAACAGCAGTAGTTAAAAGTAATTAGAAACTTATATTTGTGACTTTATTCAGTTTTCATTGACATTAACAGTCTATTTTCTTATTATATTTTGCTATGTCGGAGGCGGGTACGTTGGCTAAGGGAAAGGGTAAACTGAAAACCACTGGGCGAGGAATCGTTCTGCGAGGTCAGTTCCGTGAATTGGTATGTACTTTACGGGAATATTTCGAGAAGGAGAGAGATAACGGCGGTCCATTAGTGCCTTTTAGTAAAGTTATCGAGAGAACTTCTGATGTCCTAAACATCAATAAGAATACAGTAGTGAAGATATGCAAGGAGAGATTCCAGCTCGAGGAAAGTCAAAATAAATGTGTCAAACTCCAATAACTACCTACCTGAACCTTCGTTTAAAATGACTAGTAGGAAATAAATCTACGGATACACCTGCAACGAGAATTTCCAGTAATGTCAGTCTTAGTGGGTCACCCATCATCTAGCTACCAGTGTGAAGGTCCTTGATGCTATCCTTCAAATGGTAAGTTTCCTTTTTTAAAATCTCTGAACTGACAGTTCACTTTTTGTGTGTGTGTTTTCTTAAACATGATTTTGCTTTGAGTAACAAATTCCTCTCTCCAAAGTTAAGGCGTAGCTTGAGACGTTAAGCTAAGTAGCCGACTTGATGATTGTTAATGATGCCACAATGAAAACTAACAAGATTACTGACAGCGTTATGACTGGTGCGTATAGCAATAATGGTAGTGAGAGCTGATGAAATGGGAGACCTTCTACTCGAACATACGGTACTTAATAAGCTGTAAGAAAAACACGTTGAAAGCATGTGAATAAATATTTCTCGGGTTTAAGTGCAAACCTGGCCTAACTATTTCGTTCGCAATATAGAAGCAAAATCCTCTTTTAAGCCTGAAGCAGTAGAAATGCAGGCTACCATTATTGTAAGTTATCAAACTCAGCGTTTTCTTAAAGCCGTTACTATTATCGCAAAAAATAAGGAGATATTGTATATTCTACATCTGTAGCAACTATTCTAGATTCTAAATAGTTCTGTAGCTTATCACTGAAATAATATTATTAAATATATTATAGCGAGTTGAATGTACTGCAGTAACTCATTTGCCCACGCGCGCGCGGTAGGAGCGAGCAGTTTGGCAACCTCGTTCTCAGACCACATGGCGAGGCGATAACTGTCAATCCCTTTCTGGTAGCTCACCGAGTATACGACACAAGATATAAAAATTTAATTTTAATATTTCGCAAAGCCTCCATCTTGAGGTTATGTAAACATTGAAATAAATTAGATGCCAGTGCATTACAATATGTATAATCATTTACTGTACCACATTTCACTGCGCTCAAATGGATAAATCACGGGAGTAGTCTATTCAAATGTTTCAACTTCGCTTGGCCGCCATGTTCGTTTTGTACTTTACAATTTTCTGAAGGTTACATAGATAAACTTGTAGCAGTGCCCTTTATCACCGTACAAAATTTCAGGGTGATATCTGTAATAGTTCGGAGATTTAGAATGCCAGTGAAATATTTCGCACAGCCGCCATTTTGAGGTTGAGTAAACAATTGAACTAAATTAGACGCCAGTGCATTACAATGTGTATATACATTTGCTGTACCAAGTTTCATTACGTTTAGATGGTTAAATCGCGAGAAAAGTCTATTTGAAATTCTCAATTTCGCTTGGCTGCCATGTTGGTTTTGTAGTGACCAGGTTTTTGAAAGTCTCATAGGTGAATTTGTAGTAGAGCCCTTTATCACCGAACAAAATTTCAATGTGATATCTGTAATACATTCGGATATACTGAATGCTGGTGAAATATTTCGCACAGCCGCCATGTTGGATTGGTGAGAGACAATCAAATTTAAAGGGCACGGTCGGGGTCGGCCTGAATGGTGCTATGATCTTACCGTGTTTCATTGAAATCGCTCCAGCTGTTTAGAAGTTATTAGGGGACACACTCACACGAATCACACACGCACACACAGACACACGGACAAAAGGTGATCTCATAAGCCAATTTTTTCATAAAATGAAAATAGGCTAAAAATTAGGAAAAAAGTAGACTTATGAACTCAACCAGGAAAATGTGTCTCTGTCTGTCCTTCTGTCTATCTGGTGTAACCCCCTCCCTCCCACCCCCTATCAACTTCTAAACGGCTGTAGCTATCAAAACCAAATTTGGTAAGAGTACAGACCTATACCTAAATATCTCACGCCCATATTTGAAATTGACGTCAGGGCTACCAACTGCTGAAAAATCGTAATCGAAATTTAAGCTCTATGTTGGATATCTCAGAAGTTATGCATGCGAACTATTCCAAAATTGGCACACATATAGATAATAACATTGCAGAATACTTTTCAGATGTCCATACATGACAGTGTTGCCAACATGATTCTAAGCCTGCAGATAGTTCCAATTTCTAAATTCATGTAACTTCTATACTATTGATCGGATTTTACCCAAATTCCGTATGTTCTATGTGTACTACAACAGATATGAATGTGCGTATTCTTAAGAGCCACCAGGGCTACCAACTGTTAATAAATGCTTTCTCTATGTTTTAACCCTAATATCAATATATCAGAAAGTATGCAAGCCTACAGCTCAAAACTTTGCACACGTATAGTACCTTATATTCTATCTTAGTTTCGTGTAGGCTACTTTATATACATTAGTGGTGCCAACACGATCCTAAGTCTGCTGATAGGTCCAGTTTTTAAATGCATATAACGTCTATACTAACAAATGGATTTCAACCAAACATCGTATGTGCTTTGTGTACCATAACAGTTATGACTAAGCGTATTCGTGAGAACCAGCAGAGCCGCCAACTGTTAATATATGCTCTCTCTATTTGTTTAATCCTATTATCAATATATCAGAAAGTATGCAAGCTATCAGCCCTAAACTTTGCACACATATAGCACCTGATATTCTAGATTAATTTGGAGTAACTAATATACCTCAGTGCTCCCAACATGATTCTAAGCTTTCTGATAGTTTCAATTTTAATTACATGTATCATCTATACTGTTACGGCTGTGAGTTTGTTTCGTCGCCTCGCCGCGTGAGTCACAGCCGCCACCGGGCTATGCTCTGCCTCTGTGTATTACCTGCGCCTTACGCAACAGGGCTACTAGGACAAAAGGGATGGTCCAGAATATTCGTGACCCGGTCAGGAATGGAAATCTCGAGAAGCTGTGAATCCTGGACGGGTCTAGAAGCATTCATTGAGTCACCAGCCTGCTAAATAAGAGCGACCTGGCCAGCGAGGTGGACAGTGTTTTTGAGCTAGTGCGTGCTTTTACCTGAGCGACAGTTGTTGGTGACGTGACTTGCGAAACCCTAGAGAAGCTGATTTTCTTGACAGCGAAGGAGTGTGAAGCCTACGGAGGAACTGTGTCTTGAGCGAGTGTGTTTTTCAGTGCGACAGAGATATTGTGGTGAATTGCGAAAACACCGGGGGCTGTTTCCCTAGCCAGCGGACAGCGAAGCAGTGTGTAATGGTGAGTGACTGGCTATCGGTAATAACTGTAGCTTGTGTATTCAAGGAAGTGTTGCAGGTAGTTCTACCGAGGCCACTGGTCCCATTAGGAGGGATTAATTCTGTGGCTTATTGACAAGTGAAAGGCAAGTGTTCCCGACAAGAGGAAACTAGAGTGAGATACTAATTGCTTGTATTTGCTATTGTGTGGTGTATCTTTCTGGCCCGCAATAAAGCTAATACGTTTGTGTTGTGCTTCTACCCACCGTAATCCAGTTAACGGAAGGGCCACTAGCGGGGTGGCACTTAACAACTGGTGTCAGAAGCCGGATTACGAACCCAAGCACAAGCACAACACCTGAAGGTCCTGGTTTCAAAACCCGAGCAGGTCATTTTACCACAGTTCTCTTACTTTCCTGTGAGTGCATGCCCTTTACAAGACAAACATCTAAAATGGAAGTGCAATTGGCAGCATTGCTAAAAGAGTTAAGTGGCATGGAAACCAAGATGGAAGACGGTCAAAATAAGCTAGCGGAGGACCAGAAGAAGTTGGAAGACGGCCAGAAGAATTTAACCAAGGACCTAACTGCCAAACTAGAAGACGGCCAGAAGAAGATGGAAGACGGCCAGAAGAATCTAGCCGAAGACTTAACTGCCAAACTAGAAGACGGTCAAAATAAGCTAGCGGAGGACCTGAAGAAGATAGAGGACGGTCAGAAGAAGATGGAAGACGGTCAGAATAAGTTGGCACAGGACCTGAAGGAATTAGAACTGGGTCTGCGTGAGGAAGTCACGGCAGTGGAAAACAAGTTCGACGTCTTACAAGTGGAAGTTGCCGAGCTGCGCCAACGCCCGCTGATGGGTGTGGAGGAGAAATTCAACGCCTTACAAAAGGAAGTTGCCGAGCTGCGCCAACGCCCACTGACGGGGGTGGAAGAGAAATTCAACGCTTTACAAAAGTAAATTGCTGAGCTGAGCCAACGCCCGCCGACGGGGATGGAAGCGAGATTCAACGCTCTACAAGAGAAAGTTGCCAAACTGCGCCAACGCCCGCTGACAGGGGTGGAAGAGAAATTAAACGCCTTACAAAAGGAAATTGCTGAGCTGAACCAACGCCCGCCGACGGGGATGGAAGCGAGATTCAACGCTCTTCAAGAGGACGTTGCCGAGATGCGCCGACGCCCGCCCACAGGTACACCGGGAATATCAGGAACGGGACAGAGCAGAGTGACGCCCCCAACCTTCGACGGAAAGGTCCCGGTGGAGCACCTATTGACGTCAGTTCGAGGCAGCCTGTTCCATAAACAAATGGAACAGCACGGAAAAGGCTACATCTCTCATTGTAGCGCTGATAGGGGACGCCCTTAACGTCCTTCAGGCCATCCCGACTGGATCCCAGGACTACGCTTCACTAATCGCCCATATGGAGATAGCCATCTTCAGCAGGCCTACCAGATGCAGCTCCGGACAAGGGTACAAAAGAACGCGGAAACCCTGCAGGAGTTCGAGATGGACATCGCACGCCTCGTAAGGCTCGCCTATCCAACAGCGCTGGCAGACTTTCTGGAACAGATTGCGACGCAGACATTCACCGACGGGCTACGGGACTCAGACACTCAACAGGCGCTGCGACTCGAGCGCAATAAGACTCTGGCAGATGCGCTGAGCCACGCACTTGAGTTCGAGACGACAAAACAGGCATCTAGAATGCACGCGCGGGTGCGTCAAGTGGACGTTGACGAACCAGCAAAAACCAACGATACCAAGCCCCTGGCCGACGAATTGATGGAGGCGCTAAGCAGTTTCTTCGATAGTCGCGGCACCACCAGCAAAGACACAGCCGGAAGACAACCGGAGAGGCGGCACGGAAGAGGACTACTGACTTGCTGGACCTTCGGTAAGAAAGACCACCTGAGCAAGGACTGCGGTGATCGCCGCCGCCGAGGGTATCCGACGGGAAATCAGTCGTCTGAAAACCGCGCGGCCCAGGGAAATGAGTATTAGCCAGCCTTGGGGGGCAAAGGTTGGCTTGTGACAGTCGTCAAGCCCCGGCAGTCCAAGTGCGTGTGACGAAGTTACGGAGGGACGATAGCAGCCTGATGGTCGACAGAGTCGTCAACGGAGTGAGATGGCCCATGCTGATCGACACGGGAACGTCGAGGACCATCGTCAATCCCACCGTGATCCCGAAGTGGAGACTACAACCCACACAAAGGAACCTCCAGTTAATAACCGCAACTGGAGAGACTGCACCGGTACATGGCGAAGCATCACTGGAGTTCGTAATTGGTCGACGGGCGGTAAAGCATCCAGTGCTCGTGGCTGATGTATCAAACGAAGTGTTCATCGGACTGGACTTCCTGGACCAGAAGAACATCATCTTGGACCTGAGTACCAACACTCTGCACTTCGGAGGTGAAGAACTTGCTTTGCAACCAGCACACGAGGCCATCACCGCACGACGAGTAAGGCTGAGAGAGGACGTCATCGTTCCCGCCAGGACAGAGGTCAGCGCTGCCGTAATTGTCGACGGAACTGCTGAGGGAGTGGCGGCTGTCCTCGAGCCAAAATATGAGGACATCAAGACAAAAGGATTGCCAATTGCCAAGACCCTCATCAACACGACGCCTCGGCCGTACGTCCGCCTGTCCAACCTGAACGACTACGACATTACGGTTCACCGGGACCCCAAACTAGGAGTCTGCGAGCCCGTTACCTGGATTGCCCGCATCACAGAAACGACGGACGGACACCTGCAGACGGATAACCGAAGAAGACGCGCTCTGCCAGAAGAACTACAGAAGCTGTACCAAGGATCCCAGGACCAGCTAGACGAGGAGCAATCATGCCAACTTCAGAACCTGCTACGCGAATTCCAGGATGTGTTCTCCGTGGGGAGCAAAGACTTCGGCAGGACAAGCTTGGTCGAGCTCAGAATCGACGTTGGGGGCAGCGCACCGATTAGGGCCCCATTCCGGCGTGTCCCGCTCGCCAAGCAAGCTGAAGTCGACCGGATGGTGGAAGAAATGAAGGAGCAGGGGGTGATCGAGCCATCACATAGTCCTTGGAGCTCTCCGGTCGTGCTAGTGAAGAAGAAGGACGGCTCCACCAGGTTCTGCGTGGACTACAGGCGGGTGAACGACGTCACGAAGAAGGACAGCTACCCTCTACCCCGATCAACGACACGCTGGACACCATATGAGGATCAAGAACGTTCTCCACCTTGGATTTGAAGAGTGGCTTCTGGCAGGTGGAGGTCAACCCTAAGGACCGCGAGAAATCGGTGTTCTATGTGGGCAGCGGGCTCTGGCAGTTCACCGTCATGCCGTTCGGTCTGTGCAACGCCCCTGCGACCTTCGAAAGGCTAATGGAGTCCATTCCGAGGGGACTACACTGGAAGACCTGCCTGGTCTACCTAGACGATGTCATCGTTCGGAGTAGAAGCTTCGAGGATCACTACAGCATCCTGAAGGAGATCTTGATGAAGCTACGGGCTGCCCAGCTGAAGTTGAGCCCCAAGAAGTGCCAGCTCTTCCATAAGCAGGTCCAGTGCCTTGGGCATATCATCTCCAAGGAAAGGGTGCGCACCGACCCAGAGAAGACCGCAGCTGTGGGGGAGTGGCCAGTTCCGAATGACAAGTCTCAACTACGAAGCTTCCTGGGAATCTGCACTTATTACCGTCGCTTCGTGAGAGGATTCACCGACATCGTCAAACCACTGCATGGACTGTCTGAGAAGGACCAACTCTTCACGTGGACAGCAGAATGCCACAGTGCCTTCGAACAACTCAAGCAGACTCTGTGCACCGCACCTATTCTGGCCTACCCCAGACCTGGAACAATGTTCATCGTCGATACCGATGCCAGCGACTTTGGTATAGGGGGAATCCTGTCGCAAGTAGTGGACGGCGAGGAGAAAGTAGTGGCCTACTTCAGCAAAGTATTGTCAAAGCCAGGAACTACTGTGTCACCAGGAAGGAGCTGCTCCCCTTCGTGAAGACCATTGAACACTTCCACAATTACCTGTACGGGCAAGAATTTCTCATCAGGACCGACCATGCATCCCTGCGGTGGCTCCTGACTTCAAGCACCCCGAGGGTCAACTCGCGCGGTGGTTAGAGAGGCTTCAACAGTACAACTTTGGGATCCAGCACAGGAAAGGCCAACTGCATTCTAACGCCGACGACCTGTCACGAAGACCGTGCCCCGAAGACTGCACGTTCTGCGCCAGAAGGGAGGAGAACACCGGGATACAGTGCCGAAGGACTACCTTGGAATTTCAAGGGAGCTGGAGCCGCGAATCTTTCACGCGGGCACAAGCAGAAGATGATGACCTGGGACTGATAGCCGAATGGAACAGGGCCTGTGTTCCCAGACCCGGGTGGAACATTGTGAGTGACTGCAGCCCAAAATTTAAGTCCTACTGGGCGCAGTGGGACTGGCTGATTGTAAGCGATGGCCTCATCAGCCGTACCTGGGAGAGCACCGACGGGAAGACATCTCGGGAACAGGTCGTCGTTCCAAAGGCTATGACGGAGGAAGTCCTGAAGGAAATCCATGGATGATCATCTGGTGGACACCTGGGGATAAAGAAGACACTGGGGAAGTTGAGAGAGCTGTTTTACTGGATCGGAAGCCGAGAAGACGTGGAGAACCACTGCGCGAGGTGCCACGATTGCGCAGCCAGCAAGGGCCCAGGACGAAGACGACGGGGTCCACTGAAGACCTACAACGTGGGTGGCCCCGTGGAGAGAGTGGCCATCGATGTTGCTGGGCCATTCCCGTTGAGCGAGGCAGGGAACCGCTACATATTGGTCGTCAGCGACTACTTCACCAAATGGCCAGAGGCATATGCGCTCCCTAACCAAGAAGCCGTGACGATCGCTGAGACCCTGGTGAAGGAATTCGTCAGCCGGTACGGAGTACCCCTGGAGCTGCACTCCGACCAAGGGAGGAACTTCGAGTCGCAGGTGTTCCAGAACCTATGCCAGCTGCTGGGAATCCGGAAGACAAGGACGAAGCTTCTACACCCTCAGTCCGACGGGATGGTCGAGCCATTGAATCGCACCATCGAGAACCATCTCCGAATAGTCGTCAGCGAGCACCAGAGGGATTGGGACAAACATCTTCCACTATTTTTACTGGCCCACCGCGCCGCCGTGCATGAAGCCACCGGGTGCACACCAGCCCGGGCCATGTTTGGAAGGGCACTCCGTCTACCTGTCGATCTTGTCTTCGGCCGACCTGGGAATGATCCGGTCCCGGTAAGCCAGTATTGTCAAGAACTGGTCGACCAACTGGAGGAGGTGCACGCGTTCGCAAGGAGTATATGCAGATCGAGACCGATCGAATGAAGACCCGATACGACCAGCAGACGGAAGCCGGCGGATTCCACGAGGAGGACCTGGTCTGGCTCTTCAACCCATTACGGAAGAAAGGCCTGTCACCCAAACTGCAGAAGTCCTGGGAGGGCCCGTACCGAGTCGTGAAACGGATCAACGATGTCGTCTACAGGATCCAGCGGAGCCCGAGGGCGAAGATGAAGATCGTGCATCGAGATTGCCTGGCAGCCTAAGGAGGGACACAGACGGACCAATGATTGATCGGGATTATCAGCCTTTTAGGAAGGGGATGGTGTTACGGCTGTGATTTTTTTCGTCGCCTCGCCGCGTGAGTCACAGCCGCCCCCGGGTATGCTCTGCCTCTGTGTATTACCTGCGCCTTACGCAGCAGGGCTACTAGTGGGTAGATTATTGGCTGAGGAATAACCTGACCACCAAGGGAAGATGATAAAAAAGGGAGGTGGGTTTCGGACTTGAGAGAAAGGATGGAGAAATAGGAGGAGAGTTTGAAATCAGTTATGCCTAAGATTTCTTGCTCAAATGCAACAAGTTGTGAAACCCCTATTAAGAGATGTATTTGCATTAAGAAGGGCATGGACCTAGGAGGAGTTAGGAAAGCCAGGATCTTGCTTAACTGTAGTATTAGAGAAATACTGAGTCAAAAAAAAGAACTTGAATTTATTTAACAATGAAAAAGAGCCTAATAAATTTAACAAGCACATAGTTTCAATTTTTGTTAACAATTTGGGGTCGCAGACCTCCTAACATTTAAAGTTTGCTCCAGGCAATTAACAATTCTTTAGGTTTCAAACCTTTATATGTACTAAAATCTTCGTAAGATTTAAAAAAGACAAATGAAGTGATTAAAGTTAGACATTAAATCGAGTACAAGGTGTGTACTTTGAGAAATTTCCAAGTACCTATCTTAGAAAAAGTTACAACTTCGAAAATAACAAAAAAGAAAGCAGGTAGAATGAAAGAGAAGTTCCTATAACTTCATATATTTACGCTGAATTAGGTTTATAATAGTTATACAAAATAGGACAGGTCACTTACTGTGAAACCTGAAGAGAAAGTCAAAAGGAAGGTTCTAGATTTCCTATGTTTAAGTAGGAATCACGAGACAAATGGGGCAAGTTTCCCCTTCGTGAGACCAAGAAATAACTCACTCATGAGTTGAAAGAATTGTATTCCCTAATTATAAGGGAGAAACAATGTAAGTTTAAAACGTGTACTAGACACGTATTTATGCAGAAGTTAATTAATGTTATATAAGAAAAAGGGGAGGGCACTTCTATAGAGTGACACCTCATTGAAAAAAGACTTAAAGTAACAACTTTATTATTATGGTTTGTTAGTAAAAGGTTTAGGAAAGATCAATTGGGATTGAGGAAAAATGTTCATGGCCTTATTTATGGTAATCGGACGATCGCGACGCGGTAGAAATGTTGAACAAGCACTAGTTTTCACTATAGTCTGTTGAATGGATGAAAAGTTCACTCTAGTAACACAAAAGTTTATGGCAAAGAAAGTTATTGCAATTGTGAAAAAAAACTGGTTGCACTAGGTAGGCGAGAGTCTATTGCTAGAGAAAGTTATAGATTGTCATTAAATACGCCAGAGAAAATCCAAACGGAGGAAGAAAAGTTAGCTATTGAGCGTAAAATAATAAGGAAGATCCTTTAGTTTGAAAAAGTATTCATACATGTGAGTGGAAAATACATGACGGCGTGACTGGTAGATTCTGGAAGGTTCCAGAGCAATCTTGACTGAAGAATAGGGCCAAAGTTATTCCAGCGGTGGAACGAGCAAAATATTTTTATAGACAGTTGAAATTCATTGGTATCCCACGTTGTGAGAAGATTTCTAATTTAATGCTTAAGAAAAGCTACTTTCTATTAAGGTTAGCTTAGACAGACAAAAGCCCAACATGGTAAATCCCGCGAAGGATGATTATTGCCCCAAAATATAGTAATCTCACACTGCCTATAAAATGATAGTTAAAAGCATGTAGAATTAAAACCGATGAAGATGAGGTTAAAACCTGAAGTCTGTACTTATCTTTGCCGCATGGCGAAGGTGAAGTTCCCTTTGACGATTAAAGTTCCAACATGGCGTGGAATCTAAAGAATGCCTTTTTAGTTCAGGAGGCTGGCTCTAGTTGAGCCTTGACTGACTAAGTCAACTGCCGACGTACAAGTGAGACCCACTCAGCGAAGCGCAGAGGGACCAAGAAAGGGAAGAGAGTGGGGGTAGGAGACAAAGGAATACATATAAGCATAACCAACATACAAAAGTTACATTCTCATGGGGAAATGGGCTTCAAAGAGTTGATAGCAGGCGATACTAGCGCAGCATGGTGGGTGAAAAAGTAGACGAAGTTCTCTTGATCACGGAGATGATAGCTGGCGATGGTGACGAGATCTGGTGGCGAGATGGATAAGAAAGTCCTCTTGTACAGGGAAGAATTGAGGAAATTCAGAGATTCGCTGCTTGATGACGCTAGGTGGGTCATGGAAGATATATATCTAGAACAGACTCACAAATGGCATAAGAGACATGACCACCAAAGAGAAACTAGAAGATCACTGTTGGTGTTTGAGAAGAGGGAAGGAATGAACAAGAAAAGAGCATTAAAAATATACTCTATCATACCGTGTATTCCAAGAATACACCAACTAGGACAAAAGGGATGGTCCAGAAGATTCACGACCTAGCTAGTGATGGAAATCTCGAGAAGCCGTGAGTCCTGGACGGGTCTAGAAGCATTCATTGAGTCACCAGCCTGCTATATAAAAGCGACCTGGCCAGCGAGGTGGACAGTGTTTTTGAGCTAGTGTGTGCTTTTACCTGAGCGACAGTTGTTGGTGACGTGACTTGCGAAACCCTAGTGAAGCTGATTCTCTTGACAGCGAAGGAACGTGAAGCCTACGGAGGGACTGTACTTGAAGAGTGTGTGTTTACCTAGTGCGACAGAGATATTGTGGTGAATTGCGAAAACACAGGGGGCTGATTCCCTAGCCAGCGGACAGCGAAGCAGTGTGTAATGGTGAGTGACTGGCTATCGTAAATAACTGTAGCTTGTGTATTCAAGAAAGTGTTGCAGGTATTTCTACCGAGGCCACCGGTCCCATTAGCGAGGATTAACTTCTGTGGCTTATTGACAAGTGAAAGGGAAGTGTTCCCTACAAGAGGAAACTAGAGTGAGATACTAATTGCTTGTATTTGCTATTGTGTGGTGTATCTTTCTGGCCCGCAATAAAGCTGATATGTTTCATTAAACGAACAATTTGTGTTGTGCTTCCACCCACCATAATCCAGTTAACGGAAGTGCCACTAGGGGGGTGACTCTTAACAATACTAACAAATAGATTTTATACGAAATTGGCCCTATAATAGATTGTAATATTTCAGATTAATTCTGAGCATCATATACATGACATTGTTCCCAACATGACTATACCCACACTGATAAATCCAATATCAAACAGCATGTAACGTCCATACTATCCATTAGACTTCAACCAAATTTTGTATGTGTATTCTATACCTTATGAGATGGAACAAATATATATTCAGAGCCACCAGTACTGCCAACTATAGTAAGTTACTCTATTAGGCCACACTATTTCAGGTGTATTTCAAACTGCAGAACTTTGAAATGTTAGTATTACCAACTTGATTTCGTAATTATTCTAGATAGGTCTATATAGATTGGCATGAATCTTAAATTTTAAGAAAAGCAGGTTATTTTGTTCGTCACAGAACTACTTGTTCACTTTTGACTTGACTTGCCACGTTGGTCTTCTTCGCATTTATTGTTACAGCATTCGTTTACATTGACACGTTCCCGATTTTTGACGTGCTTGTCTAAATTTTCTTCCTTTTGCCATTTCAGGCGCTAATTACGCAACGTACAAGTTAAAATCCACTACCACTGATATAAAAAGTTTCCTAATTTTATTTTATCGATATTATTGATCTCACCATCTAAGGACTTGTTAACTTGACCTACGAGAAGGGAATGGAAGCAACGGGTGAGCAAGAAGTTGTAAGAGGTTTTACTTTTCGCATTACAGATCGGTAGTCAAGCCGTCATAAATACCCTCACTTGAAGTTTTCGGAAGAAAGGAAAGAAAGATAAAAAGAAAGAAAGAAAGATGTTTCATTTGAAAACAAACTCGTGGATTTCACATTTACATACAATTTTAATATATTTTTCGCAGTTTGGGTCAATTGCGCATTTTATTGCTTTTTCAAAACACATTAAAAAGTGGTTTACTGGTCTTGAAAATGGAAATACATAGTACAAGTATTTCTGAGCATTTCGCGCTTTACCGAATTTGTGAAAAATCACCACCCCTATCTATGATCGATATCACACACTTTTAATATCCCCCTACATGATGAAAATCCACAGCCTGCTTCCAGTCTCCGACCGGGTCAGGAATGGAATGAATGAAGCCCCCATCTAGCGGCGAGGATATGGACTGTGCCGGCTGCCGAGGCCTGACGCACTCCTCTGGGGCAATGATTAAATGAATGACAGATGAAATGAAATGATAGTGGAGAGTGATGCTGGAATGAAATTGTGACAGGGAAAACCGGAGTACCCGGAGAAAAACCTGTCTGCCTCCGTATTGTCCAGCACAGATCTCACATGGAGTGACCGGGATTTGAACCACGGACCCAGCGGTGAGAGGCCGGCGTGCTGCCGCCTGAGCCACGGAGGCTCACATCCCCCCCCCCCCCTACATGATAACGGTCACAATGATTATCACAGAGTTTACAGACACATTCCGAACCTGCGCCGTGGTGATATTTTCCTGTGCACACTTTGTGGTAGTAACCATGTGCTGCCATATAGATCACAGCTCTTGGATTGTGCCGATCCAGAATCTGTTCATCATTGCCTCCGTAGCACAGAAATCAGTTCAGATATATTTGCTTTTTATTCGCCCTATCTTCCATTAAATTCCTCAAGCTATAGGTGGAGCGTAGATCTAATCTCCTGTCATGTCAAATGGGACACATCAGGTTGTTGCATGTATCCTTAAGGAACCCGAGATAAGTTATTCGTAGATCTCCGGCCAGTTGTCTAGTTCGAGAAGAGTGAACTTATCGACACTCACTTAATTTCAATATTGCTTGAGGATCTACTATTTAGGTCCTTCAAGTTCTACCGCGCTGTATACTGTTATACTTACAGAAGAATAGAAGACGTCGGGAAGATGTTAATTTATTGGTTACCAACACCTAAGTAATTACAATACTCTTTACATGAAGCCTGACTTGCTTGCCGTGAGGCAGAGCGTACACAGTATATAGCTGTCTTGAAGAGTGACCACATGGCCTGCTGTATGGTTATGAAGAGGGCGATTATGAGCTGTGCATCAGTATGTAAACTATAACTTTCTCTGGAGAGGGAAAAGCTGTCACATGTAGAGATTCACCAATGGCGTGTATCTCTAGTGGTAAGTGGGGGGTTTAGCCAATCAAACCATAAGCGTTGGGGTTTGGTTGGGCTGACCTTAAAGTTGTTGTGGAAAGCTCAATACTGAGAATTATTATGAGGAAGGAACAGAAATTTGTGTTCCTTGTGAAATATTGGAGACAGTCTGGAAACTTAAGAATGTTAGCAGTGGTCAACTCTTAGTTCTGTTCTTCCGAGAAATATCTAATGGAAATATGTTCACTTAAAGTGCTTTTGAAATAGCAAGCTTTTACTTGCTTTGCCTGTGGGCTTGGAGTGGACTCTTATAATATTCTGACTTCCTGAAGAGAATATACTTCGTCTCTCCTGGACAGTAATAATAATAATAATAATAATGATAGTAATAATAATTATTATTATTACTTATAATAATTATTATCATTTAAAAACCAAAATTAGTAAGGGATGTCTCTTGGTCATGGCTAGTAAGGGGTTTACTGGACAATGGACATGACTCCCGTACCTCCAACGACACTTGTTTCGTGTGCTCAGAGAACTTTTTGCGGGAATCTTTAGTGCTGTAAGAAAAGTACAAAGCATAGGTTTAACCAATAAATGTAAATGTTTTGACTACATGGACACAAATAATTGTTTAATACAATTTATGTTCGACGATGCCGATATGTAAATATTATGTCAGAAAACTGTTTCATAATGGGGGTCATTAAAGTACTACTTTTCATTATAACACAGTTTTTTCAAGCAATCAGAGCTCAATATTTTCATTCATTGACCAATTAGGTAAGGATATCTCTCACATGTACTCAAATTCAGCATGTCAGACATGAATTACATGATTTGAAAGTTGACAATGTAGCCTATATTGGATCAACCATTGTAGTTACAATGCATAAACAAACAGGACAATATTGCAAAAGAAATAGCACTGTACCTTAATATCCGCAACTCCAATTTCTACACATCCGTAAGATTTCGCCGACAATTTTAGTGAGTGCTGTTGTTGACATAAACACACCAGAACGTCATAGTGTGCCCAACTCTAGGAATGGGTATTCCAAGTTTCAGACACCTAGATATCAAGGGAAAGGCTGTAGCCGCTTTTGAAAGTTCAGATATTTGAATATCGCGCTACATTGCTTCGAGAAGCATTTAGAAGAATTTTACCGATAGTTGGATGTCAAGTGACGTAGCGAGTAATAGCAGAGGTGGAGGCTATTTATTGATTAAATAGTTAACTATGGAGGAGAGACTTGAGATTGGGATCAGATTACTGGCACTGCCAAATGAAAGAGAACGCAATTAGTATCAAGTAAATCGGACCAGGGATTCAAGAGATATGAGGATTTCTAGATATCAGGTGATGACGCGTGACGTGACCGTTTTGAATAAAAGCCAGCTGGAGCAGGCATGGTTAGCTCATTCTAACACAAGCACTTGGCAAGCAAGTTGCATCTACGCTGAGCCAAGGCACATGGTTGCCGTATCTACGCAGAAGTTCTTTTCAAGTCGTGATAGTCACGAGAAGTGCTGCGCAAACGAGTTGGAACTTAGTAAGTTTCTGGTGAGGAGAATCACTGAGGTGATTGTTTTTCTACAGACATTGGTGGAAATATTTATATTTCTAAAAGGACATATGCTAGACTTTGTCTAGAAAATAGTATTTTGTCACAGTCCAGTAGTAACTTAATACTTGGATGTTTAAATCCATTTCAAGTCAGTTTTCATTTTTGTAACTAGTTAACCACTTCGATCTGTCAGTACACTGAAGACTAGTCTATAACGGTGGCGTTCATTAGTCTACGCAAGGGAAACTGCAAGTTGTCTAGCGCATGGCAGATGGTGATATACAAACCATGCCCAGGGAACGATCTTCAGAACAGCCGTTAATTGCTTAGACTGTCAATGTTTTTCTTGTACTGATGAGATTACAGTGAGTTATGTTACAACTGACATATTTAAGAAGAGATCACTTAGATCTGACCCTATTTCAACAAACTGTTATGGCTTTGATAGAAGCCCATATTAAAATGGAACCACAGTTTATTCAAACGTCGAAAGATACTACCACTATGTCTGACTAGACGATTTGTGGGTCTACAATGGCGGCCGATACAAGGTTTATACGTGCTTGTCCGATAGGGCATGTCTATGGATAAATCTGGTACAGACCAGGTTTACTACACTTCAAGACCATCAAGAAATGTAAGCCACATTTGAATTATATTATGCCTAGCTAATTGGAACAAACTATTTTTTTCTGCAGATGACCAACACATTTTTTCGTCGTATTTAAAGCTTGCAATGATTTACGCAAGACTTGTTAAGAGTTATTCCGAGCATTTTCAGCACTCAGAACAGTTTAGGATCGATGACCGAGCATTTCGAAGATTTATTTGAATTTTTCATATTTTAAGGAAACCACGGAAAACCGATGTAACTGTAAAAGTTAAATTTATTTTTGTTGAGGAATGGATATTTTTTTCCATATTCGAAGGTTCGAACATGTGGATTCTCACATAATGAGATGATAATTAAACATATTTAAAATGATATAAATATTAATAATAATAATAATCCACTAATAATAATAATAATAATAATTTTCATAATTTTTCTAAATAATTCTTGGATATTATATTTTCTAATAATCATATGTATTGAGAAAGAGCCTATGAAGTAGTTTAATCATTTCTAGTTTGGAACAGGAGATTTTCCGAAGGAGAGTGGTTAGCGCAAGCCCGCATTCAACCAACATGTCAGTTCTGGTTGAACAGTTGATATTTGCATTGAGTAAAGTACATTTTTCAGATAACACGGAGAGGCATGAAACGGGAAGCAAATGATATTTGTATCAAATAGGATATTTTTGTATTTATATAAAATCATGACGTAAATACACTCGAAAGTGAAATAAAGATTTTCATAAGTATGGTAAATTCACGGGTTGAACTGAATGGTAAAATAAAATAAACTTGTAAGTTTATTAATCTTCCAGTGTTGATAACAAGCAGAGGCTTGATTTATTGTATAAATTTTGGGAAGAAAATTTATGTGTGTGGAGTAGTTGAAATGCCATTTCCAGGTGCGCATGTTAAGTCGCAGGAATGAAGGTTTTTTCGAGCATCAATCAAATAGCAGGTTCGATGGCTCAGGTTTATAGTAGGAGTATTTGAGCCACACATTTCGTCGTATGAATGACCCGAAGGTTATTTCTTGAAAACCATCAGTTCTTATTTCAACCTTGTTTTCGAATTCCATTTAGACTTTGATTTTTCTAGAACCCGGATTTGTCATGATAGTAGTTTATTCTTCTTCAGAGGAAGACCTTTGCCGTTGTTGTTGTAATATTGTGTTCTTACACAAATAAGAGAATGGGCCACTGCCAATTTAAAATAATTCTTTAACCACGAATAATTTGAAGGATATTTTCAATCCTAGTGCCATGAACTAAATGAATTCATTATAAAACTACAATTCTAATTTCCGCATTCTGTCGAAGAATTGCAAGTTGTGAAAGTTGCTAGTAATGGCCATGAATATAAATATTTTTATAATAATGATTCCAAGTGGAAAATCTAATAGTTGAATGGTTCAACCATTTATTGATCAAGTTGATGATTCAGAAATCTTATATTTTGTTTGGAACTTGAAGTTCATAATCGAGTCACTTCTCGAATGTTTAATGTCAGAAGAACAATTAATTGTTGTTGTGCTTCGCACAAGTTCTTCGATGCTATGCTCAATGGTCAAATACTTTTCAGATGTTATTAATATGTGTTAATAATTTGTGTTGCTTCGATGATAATATTTTCGACGATATATTTTTGAAACTGGAAAAACAAGTGAAAGTTTAAGAATTCTATAAACATTTATTCTACGAGTGTTAATATCATGTAAATAGTCAAACAGTGATCTACGTTATTTCCAGTATGGACAATTAATTTTGAACTGGAATTAAATATTAATAATTTTGGAACACAGTCCACAGGACTATTAATCGGACTTGTGTTTTCAAAAAGATTGTCAAATGTGTTTTGGAAGATTTCTGTATATTGTGTGTAAATAAGAGTGTGGATCGCCACACGTGGAGTGATGCTGCTTTGAGCATCCTTGCAGTCAGATTTTAACTTTAAAATAAACTGAGATAATTTTACCAGATGTGTTTCACCCAATTAAATCTCCTTCTATCCTTATTGTTGCATTGAGCCAAAAATCAGTAAAGCATTTTTTTAATTTGATGTCGTTTTTGCGATTTGCTTTAACCCATCTGGCGCTCCGGGATATTTTGACTCTCGTGCTGACTGATTATTGGTAAAATGCATATGTGGTCGTGCGGACTCCGGTCTAAACGGGCACAATAGAGGAAGCAGTAGTATGACATAAGTTCCACGGAAATTATAATACAGGTCTCTTTTCGTTAAATGGATTTATTAAGCGAAACCTTTCCGCCAGATGTCATGACTGTTCTATGTGAGACTCCATTGATTTGCATTCCGTTGACATTCATTACTCATCGAATTTGAAAAATAACAAGTTGATAATACTATACATTTTAGATTTAAATCGTTTGTAACAACCTATTTTGTGTTATTTGAAGTAAATAACAAAATGATCCCACATAGTACCTTTGCGCTATCTTTTGGTGCTAGTTCAGGATATCCCTAATGTACAATAAACAATGTTTCAAAGCCTTGTAAACATGATATTGAGAAAGTCTTTGATCCTTACTGGGAACACAGCGCATGCGCTCTGTTCACTAAACTAAACTCAGGTGATTGAATCTCGACAGATATTTATGAATATTTCTGCTCGAATATAAAATAATGTTATAATTATCGTCGTACATACACAGTCGTATGCAACTTGCCTATTATGGCAATTATGACACTCGTATGGAAATTATAAAACTCGCTTCGCTTGTTTTATAAACATATTCGTGTCTTAATTATTGCCATTATAGGCTCGTTACATAATGTACTATTTTAAGACAGTACGAAAACAAAATAAATTGAAAATTTGATAAATTCTAGACACCTTGGCCGACTTACGCCCACTTGAAGTATTTATTATATGGGTTTTCACGAGCTAGATCATGCCCCAGCCTCCTGTATAATCCACACTACAAGTTTTAGATTTAAAATGTTCTCTGTCCTTGTTGCAGGACTATCCCGCGCTCTCTCGGGACAAGTTGTGCAATTGTTTGAAACATCGGAGCGTTTCAAAAGCAATGTAACTGTTATCGAACATTGGAAGTCAATTCTGTCGCCATGTGAGCACGTACAAATGGTGGCACTGGAGCTTTATGGCCTCGCTACAATGCCTGTATAATCTTGGCTGTTAGTGGGTAACTCTGTAAAACACAACCAGGTTTTAGCTAGATTTACTTAGTTTTATTACAAAATCTATTATCCTTTAATTCCAATAATTAAGTCCCATAAACTACAATTAGTATGCCTCATTTATTCTTCACAATGACTTCTCTCTGGGAACTAGCCGTAAGTGACGGCAATGGGAGTCGTAATGGCGCATTAGTGAGTTCTATACAGCATCTCGATCTTAAAATACAGTATGATATGCGTATAAAGCGCGCTGTTGCCACACATATTGCACGACCAAGCACATGATGTAGCAAAACTCTTATACAGGGTGTAGGCTAATTGATATGCATGAAGTCCGTTACACTGGTGATAGAAGAGACTATTGCTGAGTAAAAAATATGTCATCTATCTTTAAATTGAAAATAAACATTAAAAAGTCATTGTTTGTAGGTGTTTCAGAAACTGTTCAAGCAGAGGGTGGAAACTAAGTCTGTGGAGCTTGGGGCAGAGTGAAGTAGCGTGAGGTGGGATCAGGGAGGGGTGAGAAGTTGTTGCGTAATTGGAGCATTGACCTTCCTGTTGAAGAGGGAGAGTATCAGCTGGCATGAGGATAGCAGTACTCGTCACGTAAAATCACTATGTAAGAAAATTTGTATTGTTGTTGTTGTTGTTGTTGTTGAAATCGCACGCAATGGCTTGGAATGATAGGACCGGTAGTATTGTGTAGCCTACTTTGTTGATGTTCATGTAAAGGATAAAATACTTTCGATAATCAGCCGTGGTGTGTCGATGCCTTCCGGCACGTTAAAGAAATACAGTAGGACAAAATTCCGACATCCCTTTGTCTGTTCAGAACTATCATTTAAGAGGGACGTAAAATACTTAATTTCGTTTCGTTTGACAGGCTTGGCGATTGTGGTCATTTTGCTCCATATAGTTGGGTGTGTGTAGAATTTGTCTGATAACCTGTGTAATTGTGGTTTCTGTAGTATCGTGGGTATTTGTAATTCAGGTGAGGATTGGGAAGAAGATGGCCGTGGCCTTAAGTTAGGAACCATCCCGGAATTTGCCTGAGGTAGAAGTGGGGAAACCCTGGAAAACTACTTCCAAGATTTAATACTACATTATTACGGTACCACATGTACATAATAATAATACCGGGTGAGTTAGCCGTGGTGGTTACGGCATGACTGATGGCAGTCGCTCACATCCGGGAGGCGAGGAGGTTCGAATCCCCCCGCCGGCAACCTTGAATATGGTCTTCTGTGGTTTCCCATCTTCCTTCCAGGCAAATGCCGGGGTTGGTCCCTAACTATAGGCCACAGCCGCTACCTTCCAACTCCTCGTCCTTACATTCCAACTTCCCTCCTTCCCTCCCCAACGGTACTTGTAGCTCACCCATTGGGTGTCCGTCTCGAAGCAGCTACAAAAACTGGCGAGCCGAACATGTCCTCGGACACTCCCGGCACTAAAAAAAAAAAAAGCCATACGCTAAAAAAAAAAAAAAAAAATAATAATAATAATAATAATAATAATAAAAGTAATAATAATAATAACAATGATAATAATTTAATGATAGCGAGGCTGTGTAGCTCAGGTAGGAGAGTGCTATTCTTCTCGAGGGTTCGATCTAGGCTCAGTCATGTAATGAATGAAGGTGGCACGTACAAGAAATTCTGTGAACACAAAATTCCGACAGCTTGACATCCCCGAAAAGCAATAAATAGTGTTTCTCAAAACCAATTATTATTATTATTATTATTATTATTATTATTATCATCATTATTATTAGTTATTCAATTCACCATTACAAACATGGGTTACTCTAAAGCACGGGTTAAACCAAGTGCTTTACAACAATACATAAAAACTATAATACAAACTATAATACATACATATCATGTATACAAAATATAGAGTTCATTATCACTCATTCACTAGCCAGGAAGGATCGCACAATATTGCATGTGGACAATAGGACAGAATGCTGCATACTCTTGTAGATGGTCGGCGGAAGATCCAATTCCTTCAGACTCTTGTGGAGTGTGTGAAGTATGAGGCACTTGACTGACAAGATTACAGGCACTATCCGGACGCAGTTCATCTTCCATATCCTCTTGATTTCCTCTGCAAGCTGTCTATACTTGGTGATTTTTTCATTGTGTTCCCGTTCGATGTTGGTGTCGTTGGGAATTTCTATATCTATTATAAATGTAGTGCCATCAACCTTATTTACCACTATGATATCTGGTCGATTGTGATCTATTGTTTTATCTGTCACAATACCAGTGTCCCAGTATATTTTACACAGTTCATTTTCGAGGAGGGATGGTGGATGATACTTGTAGTAAGGGATATACTCCTCAGTTAGTTTATATTTCTGTGCGAGTGCTTGATGAATGATGCCTGCAACCTGATTGTGCCGCTTTGTATATTCAACTGATGCTAGTATTGGGCAACCTGCAGTGACATGATCAATGGTCTCGAGATAAATGGCGCATCGCCTGCATTTGTCTGAAATTACACTGGTATCTTTGATGATGTATTTCTTATAATTTTTTGTAGCAATGACTCGATCTTGGATGGCAATTGCGAATCCCTCTGTTTCTCCAAACAGTCGACCACTTTGTAACCACAAACACGATGCGTTTTTATCAATACTCTGTTGGGTTAGGTTGCTGTAGTATTTTCCACGGAGGGTCTTTTCTCCCCATGCCTTTTCTTTTTCATGTAAGTGTAGTTGCTGGCTGATATGATCATCAGAGTTTGTACGAAGGTTCACTACAGTGTGCTTATCAGCATGTACAATGGCTTTATGCAGAATGCGAAATTTGTAAATCCAGTACTTCTCGACCTCCCAACTTCCTTGCAGGCGTTTGGATGATGTAAACGGTAAGTAGTGAGAAGGGTCCTTGTTTTTCTCTGCAGGCTTTCCATTTCTGTTGCTGACCATTTCAGAATCCCAAATGAATAGCCTATACTAGGGTAGGTATAGCGTATGTGTTGATAGCTTTAATTTTGTTCTTTGCACATAGATTGGTTCGTAGCAATTTATGTATTATTGTGGTATATTTGCCAATGAGTTCATCTTTGATACTTTTATGGTCCAAAGTTGTATTTTGAGCAAATCCCAGATATTTTTAGGTTTCTATTTCAGTCATTTCTTCAATTAGAGATCCTTTGCGAAGCTCATGTGGTTCACAAGTTGCATATTTACCTCTTTCAATTGTCAAATGCTTGCATTTCTTCACTCCCAGCGTCATTCGGACATGTGATGAAAATGAATCTATTATATTTAGCATGGCATTCATTTGAGTCTGATTGTGTGTATATACTTTGAGGTCATCCATATAAAGGAGATGGGATATTCTGTATTTCCTGTTGTAGTGTTTGATGTCAAATCCAAAACCGGTGGATTATTATTATTGTTATTATTATTATTATTATTATTATTATTATTATTATTATTATTATTATCAATATTATTATAAGATTCGGCCAACTATGGACCACGTTACTTCAACCGCTTTCGTTCCCGAGCTTTAGTTCCATCCCAGAATTCCCGCATGAATTGTTATCAGTCCTTTTTGTTTCCCGTTTTCAGCTTTGGCTTTTCCGAGAATCACTGATGTGTTCCAAGTTTTCTCGATCCCTACTTCTCGAATATCTCTTTCAATCTCGGTGAACCAAGGTCCCTTCGTTTTCTTGTTATTATTAGCCTATATTTTTCTATAATAGTTTCGGTCTTCTATGAACCACGTTATTTCAACTGCCTTCTCTCTCATTCCTTCACATTGGTCCAGTGTTCTCACATTCCTCTTCGGTGATCATCTTCTCGATCTTCGGTCCACTTCTTGCCGGTTTTCAATATGGTCATTGGCTGAAAACTCTGTATTTCCACAAGTTTCTTCTTCAAAGAGTCACGTTCCAAGATGTCCTCATGTCATACCCCCAGAGCTTGTAGGTATTTTTCCACCTCCGTAAACCAGATCCCTTTGGGTTTTCTTTCCCACAAAGTAAGCACAGATTCGATTGGACAATCTTCAGCAGCTCCTTCGTGTTAAATGGCCATAAAAGGAGAATCTTCGTTTGCGTGTGGTGTCCGTTATTTTCTACACATGCTATGTCCATCGTTATGTCGTCCATGTTCCATGACCGGGCCCAAGATCTTTCTCAAAATCTTCCTCCCTTTGGCTTCCTGTTGTTCTGCCAGCCTTTCGTATTCATCGCCAGGCATTCTGATGCATATAACGCCTCCGGGCGAATGACGGTAACGTAGTGCCTGAGTTTGGCTTTGAAGGGCATTGATCGTTCTCTGTAAACGTATTTGGTTAAATGGTAAGCCATTTCCAGTTTGTTAATCCGTGATACGAAAGCTTCTTTCTTACAAATGTTGGGCTCCATCCATTAACCCAGGTATTTGAATACCTGTGTTATCTGTCGTCCGTTTACCACACGTTCTCTGGGTTCTGAATTGATGTTCGTTATAAACTGCGTTTTCTCAAAACAAATCTGAAACCCTGCCATTGCTGCTTGCACCTGTAATTGATTGATTTGTTGCGTGGCCGTGTCAAGAGAATTAGAGGAAAATTGCAACATCATCTGTGAAAGCTAAACAGTCGATTGTCAGGTTCTTGTTCTTACAACCTAGTCTGACTCCATTCTCTACATCATTCTTACACAATTCATTATTCCATTCTCGAATAACTTTCTCCAGAACACAAGTTGAATAACAGAGGCGAGAGCCCATCTCCCTGTCTCACCATTGTCCGTATTGCGAAGGATTCAGAAATCTCTCCCCTGAATTTTACTTTGGAGGCTGTTTCCAACAGGGTTTGGTGAATGATTGCTTTTGTCTTATTATCTAAACCAAATTCTCTTAAAACCTGGATCAGGGTAATCATTGTAGATGTCAAGGAAGCACTGGGAATTTGGAAGAAAAACGTGCCAAACGTAAATGGAGACTTACCTTGCCAGGATATGGTGGGAGTGATCTTGGCATGGAAAAGGGTCATGGCAGTTCTTAAAGAGAGTTTTGTTATGTTCTTCAGAGCATGTATTCCTTTAATAGGTGCTGCTACTCTTTCCACGTGATGTATGAATGAGTGACATGTTGTCTGCAAGGTGATGGTGAGATGTTTGAAGGCGATAACTGACAAAATATTAGAATATTAGGCTAATATATTGCTTATATTTGAAGCTCACTATGTGGTGGATGAAAAGTACTATTAGGTTATATATGCACTCATCCGATTTAAAGGTACACACTGTTGATCAGGTCCTCGGGTGTTGCAACTCCTGGCTATATATCAACGCGAGTGTAATTTAATTGCCACCAATAGCAATTAGTTCCATAATCCTAACGCCCACAGCATTCGCCTTGGGAGGTGTCCCCTAATGGATACAGAGGAAACTGGTTATGCCCATAATGATGCTCTACCAGAATGCGTGAAACCCCTAAGTATAGTGATTGCAATACCACAGCACTATTTCCAGATTAGAGCAATCATTTTACTCGATAATCTAGCAATAACATTTTAATAGTTAGTGTTTGTTCTTGCTGTTCTATCAAAGGAAGGAAGGAAGGAAGTAAGGAAAGAAGGAAGTAGTTATACGTGACCTTTAATCTCGTGATCATTGGGTATAAGACCTCCTTTTTACGTGGAATCTGAACTACAGGACATGGTATTTTACTTTGAATATCTCACATGACTTGACCGAGAATGAAACCCGGTTCGCCTTGGTGAGAGGCAAACAGCTTGACCGCTACGCCACTACGCTTCTTGTTCTCTCATTGTAGGGACTTGCACAGGGTGTAACAGCTTATTAAAGAAAGCTTTTTCAGTCGGTCAACACATTACATTAGGCGGGAAAACAATAGTATATAACGCCCTGTCTTGAAAGAAATATTAAATTAGATATGTGTTACAAAATAGACTGGCCGCGCGGTTCAGCGGTACATCAGTAGTAGTTTGTCTTTGGTGTATTTCTTTAGGATTCACAATTGAATCTCGTTATATGTTAGGTTGGTAGTCACAAAAGTTTATACAAGTGTGTAAAATAACAATTGATGGACGAAGCAAAGAGGATATAAAAAAGTTACGAGCCTTACAGTAATTATCGCATATGATGTGTAACATCTGACATAGAAGAAACCTCACGTGAAATTGTTGATACACCGGTATTTTATACTATTATTGGCACAAATATTCATCTATTGTAAATGGGAGTGTTTTACAGATATTGTAGTATATAATACGGAACTCATTTTATTAGATGATTTGTAGCTTCCACCAGCACTAGCCTAAATAAAGAATACGATATGGATCAACTAGATTAATAGACGCGACACCGCTCATAACCTTAAATTCCTTATAAACAGGACCTCTTGATTCACAGACCAACACGTAATTTCATATGGATTCTGTTAAAATGAGTCATATTGATATGATAAATATCGTTTAAAATTATAATCTGGTAGCAAAAAATGTACCCCATCCGGGATTCGAACCCGACATCTCTAGATTCACAGTCATAGGCGCTAACCCCACGGCTATTCCGACTACGAAAAAATGTGCTCAAGATGGTGACTTATTTCCACGTTCCAATAATACTGCATTACGGAATTAAGTTTCATTTATATTTTGCTTGTTTCGATAATGTTCCTGAGTGAAATTGAGTTTAAAATGCCTTATGAATAGGCCCTCTTGTGAGTAAAGAGAATGTATTCAGCAATAGTTCATGAAGGCTTGCTCAATTCTCGTGTAACCACAACGATTATATTATATTGACGACTGCATTACCGTTATGTGGGTTAATATTTGAATAGCCATTGTGCAGAAACATAATACCGGCAATGCCGACTACTTACAATGTTTGATATTAAGGCATTTTACCATTTATATACTGATACGAAGACTTCAAACTTGTACCATGTGCTTTGTTTCAATCACTTGACACCAGAGTTCGCATGAGGGTTTTCTGTTCAGTATGTCATATACATTCCACATGGCCGAGAGTACGTCATGGTATCAATTTCCGACACCGCGCGCTTATTGTTTCTCTTACCACTGCCAGCTGGATCGATCGATCGAGTTGGCAGTGCGTCTTACTCTTCCGTTCGATCGAACGGAAGTGTGCTAGCTGGTGCCAACTCAATCGTTCCGATCCACTTCCGTCCCATTTTTCAAAATCACTCCCACAAAAATATCCAGCAACCGAGTGGAAAGATGTTACACATCAAAAAGTAGGTTAGCACAGGCAAGGAAAGCATTTCTACAGAAAAGGAATCTGTTGACATCGAATATAGATTTAGGTATTATGAAGTCATTTTTGAAGGCCTTTATCTGGAGTGTGGCACTATATGGAAGTGAAACTTGGACTGTAGGTGCAGCAGAAAAGAGCAGAATTGAATCGTTTGAAATGTGGTGTTACAGGAGAATGATGAAGACCAGATGGGTAGATAGGGTTACAAATGAAGAGGTATTAAGACGTGTGGGAGAGGAGAGATTTTTCTGGCGACTGCAAATGAAGAGAAGAAATAGGTTGGTAGGACACTTACTAAGACACCCAGGATTGGCAAACTTGGTTATAGATGGAAGGGTTCAGGATAAGAACTCTAGGGGTAGACCAAGGATAGAATATGTTAAACAGGTTGCCTCAGATGTAGGGTGTGGTAGCTATGTAGAGATGAAACGATTAGCTCAGGACAGGGAAGCATGGAGCGCTGCATCAAACCAGTCAAAAGACTGAAGACTCAAACAACAACAACAACGACAACTCGTGTGTACAATTTAGATAACACAATGTAATACTAAATCAATAAAATAAACAAAAACTTAGCATTAGTCAGTAGTAACAGGCTGAGTGATAAGTCAACACCTGTGCAGCGACACCCTACTGAGTAAGTAAACATTGCAAATATAATTTTCTAGTCCATTCCTTTCTTCTTTGTTTATTTTGTTGATTTAGTACTGCATTGTGTTTTTAAAATTGTACACACATGTATAGTTTACACACGTTCAATTACGTAATTCATAAAACCTTCAGACAAAACCAACCTAACTTATAACGAAAAACAATTGTGAATCGTGAAGAAATACACCAAAGACAAACTACTACAATTGTAGCGTAATTAATTCTATGTTTGACGATATCGATATGAAAATATTATATCTCAGAAAATTGTATCATAATGGGGGTCATTAAAGTACTACCTTTCATTATAACACAGTTTTTTCCAACCAATCAGTGCTCAATATTTTCATTCATTGACCAATTAGTTAGGGATAGGTTCTGACATGCACTCAAAATCCGAAATGTCGGACATGAATTACATGATTTGAAAGTTGACAATGTAGCCTATATTGGATCAACCATTGTAGTTACAATGCATAAACAACTGAGTAATTTTGCTAAAGGAATAGCACTGTACCTTAATATCCGCAACTCCAATTTCTACACATTCGTAAGATTTCGCCGACAATTTTAGTAAATGCTGTTGTTGACATAAACACACCAGAAAGTGATGGAGGAAGCAGGCGTAAATCATAATCCAGCTCTCGATTCAGTAAATGGATTTCTTATGCGAAACTTTTCCGCCAGATGTCATAACTGTTCTATTTGGGAATCAATTGATTTTCCTTCCGTTGACATTCTATACGCATCGAATTTGAAGAATAACTAATTGATAATACTATAAGTAGTGGGGTAGTAGTTCTAACGCACAGTCTGTTCCAAAAGTAAGTACACACTTTTTGATTATTAATATTTCTCAAACGCATGGTCCGATTTTGACAAATGAGGTGTCGTTGGACTCGGGCCAACGCCCTCTTTCCAATGGACCATTCATTTCAACCCCTAAATAAAACCTACCCCTACTAGGGGGTGAAATGGTTTTTTTTTTTAGTGAAAGTCTCTTTTCAAATGCGCTGCTAAAATGAACTTAAACGTTGTTGCTCATATAGCGCATGCGTTTTTCTGGCTGCCGCTATGGATTAACATTTTTGTTTTTGTTTTGTACGCATGCGCACTTGGGATTTTTGTAAGAGGGCGAGCACTTTGAAAAAAAAATGATTGATAAGAAGAGGTTTTGGTGGTGAGGAGAGAGCCAGATAGTCGCCTACTTTCCTACGAAGTTTGCCGATATCTCTCGACCGCAAGGTCGGATTTGGACGTGTGACGTGTCAAATCGCTTGTCTCAAAAGTCTATATATGCTATTAATAGGTTAAAGTTTTGAGAATGAGGGAAACAGGCTTTTTGGGGGTAAAACCATGATTTTAGACTTTTCCGATATCTCACGAATGCATGGTCGGATTTGGCCCTATGACGTGTCAAATGGCTTGTCTCAAAACCCTCTTTATTTTGGTAATAGATTAAAGTTTTTGATAATGAGGGGAAACAGAATGTTTTGGTGTAAAACTGTGATTTTAGACTTTTTGCTATATTTCGCGAACCAATCATGCTAGAGGCATGAACGAGGGGTCCTAGGACTCGAGGTGACGTCCTCTTTACTATGGACCACTCGTTAAATTTTTAAAAAAATTTGGAAACTCGATTTTGGGGTAAAAACATGTTTATTGTGATTTTTGCCGATATCTCACGGACCCATAACGCTAGAGACGTGTACGAGGTGTCCTAAGACTCGGGCTAACGCCCCCTTTCAAATGTGGTAGATATTGTTTCCAAAATATAATTCACAAAGGGCCTAACGCCATACATGTTGAAAAAACGTTTTCTTTTTCTTTACCTGTTTATAATGTCCATGAAGCGTGGTGGTTGAGAGAGACGATACGGCTGGGTGTGTGTGTGTTTCAACGAACCTGTCGCTAACCACAAGGACCATGCTAAATAGAACAATCGCTATTTCGGCGGGTCGGTGTATGACAGAGCGAGGGTTCGTTTTCTGATATTTTACCTTTAACGTGTAAACAGTGATGAGAACTTGGTTCTATGTTGGTCGAAGCGAGTAGAGAAAACAAACTTGCCGAGGAGCAGGAGGTGAATGTCATTTGAGCTTATTGGAAGGCGCTGATCTGACTTGACAACAGGTGCATTGGAAAATGAAAAAGACGCTTGAAGGTGAAATAATCTGACCATTGTGGTGGCAGGGAAGAGCGAAAGGCATGTGAACACTTGTGAAACCACATGCACGCTAAACAAGTTACATCCTGTCTTGCTTCGTACGTGACAAAATGCAAGTTCAGGTGAAATTTGATCTGCCACAGGTGTTCACCTTGGGCTTTGGCTGTCCACGTGCACGATAACATGTAACAAGTTACATGTTGTTTGCTTTGTACGTGACAAAATGCAAGTCCATGTGAAATTTGATCTGCCACAGGTGTTCACCTTGGACGTTATCTGTCCACGTGCATGATAACAGAATGTTCAAAGCATGGGGAAAAAAATGATTATACATGCAACGTAGCATATATAAAGACATGTCGTTATCATTTCCACTCTCACTTGGGTGGACTACCCTTGAACATACTGCGTTGCATGAAACACTTGGTCTTGTTTAACAGTTTTGGTGTTGGCGGAAAATATTTAACCTTGTTGTGGGGTAGGTATTTATTTATTCATTTATATATTTATTGATTTATATATATGTATATATATATAAACATGCAATTATTTATTGCTTAGGTAATTAATGATTTTTTAATTTATTTGTTTGCAGATAACCGGTATACCTTACATGTCTGAGAGAGAAGAAACCATTGCACTTTTGAGCCCACTAGAAGGAAACAGCAAGAAGCCACTGCAAGTAAAGGTGGGATTATTTTTTTAAACTAACTTTTTTTTTCATATTTTATTTTATGAAATATATGTATTAACCTGAATTTAGGTATTTATAGCGGTTTATTTTATTTATTTTTAGAAACTTGGAAAGAAAAGCCTTACCGCCGTAGCAGGTGCTAAAAAAACCGAAACGCACTAAAGCGAAACCACTGCCAAAGAGTGAACTGTTTAAAACTCAGGTAAGTCTAACTTAAAAATGCTATTCCATTTTACCACTACTGAAACTCGTAGACAAAAAAAATTCATTACCTGTACATGACTAGGACAATGATTGCTTTCTTGATTAATGGCTATGTTGTTGTTGTTGTCAGGGAAAATTACAAGGCCATGTTGGATTTTCTAAAAATAAAAATAAAAAATTTATTAATGGGTGGTTCCCTATGGACTCAACGAATATCCACAGGTTTGAACATGATAATGTGAACAAAGTGACATGACATTCATTTTTGTTTATATACTGGTTAAAGGGGGGGGGGGTGTAAATGATTGTAGATTTATAAAAAGAAAATAATTACATGGGTTACTGTTAGTGCCAACATACAGTTTATTTTTAATGATGTTTTGATATATTAATGCCAATTAACGTTAACGTTTTATTTACAAGTATTGATTGATTGATTGATTGATTGATTGAGTGAGTGTATGGTTATTTTGTTTGCTTTTAGGTGTCGTCATGCGCCATTAACGTAATGAACAGACAGTGAACAAGCATACATTGTGCTTTAAAGTACTCTGTGCAACGTTAATAACTTACAATAAGAAAAAGTTTTATTATAACACATGGCGTTAGTACCAAATACAACAAGTGAGCAAGTTGGTTTACTACGTGGATTAAATTTGAAATCAGAACATGGCCGTTGGTCAACATTTGAATCCTGGCCTGAAGGCTTTTTGTCGTCACATGAACTTGCAAAAGCCGTTTTTTTTACTTGAACCGAGAAGATGTGGTGCGCTGTGTGTTTTGTCGTATTGAACTTTCACACTGGGAAGAAGGGGATGATCCCTTTAGAGACCATTTGCGATGGTCTCTTTGTTGTCCTTACAAGCTTGGAAAACAAGTCGGTAACCTACCTGTGTATTCATTTTACCGAACCACAAGACCATTGGCCGCTACTTACGTTGCTGAATCACAAATAAATAATAATAATGATGTATTACCAGTCAACAACGGTAGTGTCGATATATGTGGTCCATATGCCATAGACAGTGTTGAATTGGCGTGTACTTTTGAAAAATTGGGAGTTTGCAAGACTAAAGCACTAGCACACCCAGAGTACAGCTCTGTTGAAAAACGTTTAGAATCTTATAAAAATGTTTGGCCATTAATATTAAAACACCTTTCCAAACAGCTAAGTGAAGCTGGATTTTTTTTATACTGGTAAAGGGGATAAAACAATATGTTTTTATTGTGGATTTGCTTTAAAAGATTGGCAAGTGACTGATGACCCTTTTGTGCAACACGCTCGTTGGTTACCTAACTGCAAATACATGGTGTTGATTTAAGGTCATGAATTTGTGAACACTATTCGTAAAGAAAACATGATTGCAGCACAAGACTTAAAAGTGGCTTAGGAGTTAGAACACGCGGAGCAAATACACGAGGCTGAAAGAAATGACTTGTCTCACGAACAGATACAAAAGTGTGACCAACAATTATGCAAAATTTGTTATCAAGATGAACTAGGTGTTGTATTTTTGCCTTGTGGACACATGATAGCCTGTGTCAAGTGTGCATTAGAACTCCACACTTGTGCTATATGCAGAAAAGCAGTATCTGCTACAGTTAGGGCATTTCTTGCATAAATAGTAAAATTTATCAGCCATGCATGGTGCAAAATCCCAAATTGCACAATATTATTAAAGCTGTTTTAGAGTGTAATAGATATGCTTTTCTTTTGTTTATAGACTACTACAATGAATGTTTTGAATGCTGTGGGTCAAGCATGTGGCTTAGAGACAAAGAAGCTCAGCGAATTGCCAACGCATATTCCATTCCGCATTATCAAGATTCGGAAATTGAAAACAGCATATAGTGATCGTGTACTTTGTGTATGTGAAAACTTTGAGACATTTCTACCTATACGGTTTAAGGATATGTCGGAGAGTGTTTTCGATGAAGTCAATAATGCTGTGCAACCTGTACATTTAATTTATGAAGGTTTTTAAAAACAATAGGTGCATGGTTCGTTTTGATTAAATAAAAAAACAAATGTCAAATAATAATAATGGAAGATATAAGTGATGACAATGGACTGAAAGAAAAATATGTCTATAGAATAATAATGTTTTAGTTTTTAGTATTGTCTTAAAACATATTATCATGAAACCAAAAACATGTATATAAAGTTTGTAAATAAATGCAAAATGATGTTACAATGCTGTTTTATGTTATACAAAGTTAGTATATTTAGCATTGCAGAGTATACATGATTATGACAATAGATGCACACTGAATACAAGCCTTTCTCTCTCTTTACAATAGTCTGTTATAGTTTTAAACACAAGACTTTTTGTAGATCATTTTATAGCAATGTCCATTCACTGTTGTTTTCGAAAACTGGGGAAGCCGCAATGGTTTTATAGGCATAAAATCCTTATTGTTATTACTATTTAGTCATTTTTATCCTCTTGCATATCAAGAGCAGATGACCTAGTTGTTCCACTCTTTAAAACGACAACAACAACACTACCTCTTGCACAGCTTGTGATGTTGATGGCTCTGGCGACGTGGTAGATGGATTAAAAATAACTTTTAGAACAGGGGTTAAACGTTGCTCATTAAACAATGCACTATTTTGAGTAGCAATATGGTTTTCTTGTTTTTTTTTGTCGACGGCAACTGTGTTTCATGCAGTACATTACATTGATGATCACTGACACTTAAAACCTCACTATTTTTACTTTTTAGGTCACCACGACAATATTTGGAACGTTGCTTTGAACAACGCCAAATAGCAGTTCCATTTTTATTGGTTCGTTTCACAATATATGAATATCCTTTATAGTATGCGTAAGGCTTACCATACCTAGTCACTGATACTTCCATGTCAACTGTCAAGCATAGACTAAGCTCTAGTAAAGTCAACTTGGTAATAAGAATAATAGTTTAATGTGAGAGCAAATATGGATCCAAAGAGTTCAGGTAAAAGTGGAAGCAAATAAGCAAATATAAGAACCAAGAGTGGGGTTAAAAGTGGTCGCAAAGTGGTAGACCCATTACACAATAATTTCAGCACGACGAAGCTCTTGTTCAATTTCTTTGATTTCCCAATCGTGACCGGTATGCCCAGCTTGTTGTAAAGCATGCAATTGTCGAAGCCGTTGAATTAGCTTACTGGGTTTGTTCCAGTATACAAATTTAACAAATGGATGTTTAGGTGTAAACAAAGCATTACCATTATCATCATCATCATCATCATCATTATCATTATCATTATCATGATCATCATGACCATCATCACTATTACTATATAGTCCTTTTTGATCCTCTTGCAATACCACTTCATTTATAGTCTGTGTTGATTTTGATAGTGTTGAAGGTTTCTTGGACATTGACAACTGTCTTAACATGACTTTTTGAGGACATGATAAGTCATTTTGAACAAACCCTGCACTATCATTAGCCGCAATATCGTTTTCTTGAACTTGCTTTTTAGCATTTTGATAATTGTTTGTAAACAGCAAGCGTGGTTCGTTTAGAGCACTACATTGATGAACACTCACACTTAAAACCTTTCCATTTTTACTTTTTAGATGGCCCCGACATTTTGTTGACCTCTCTTTTGAGCATCGCCAGAATATTATTTCATTCACATTCTGGCGATTATAGTTATAGGAGTAGCCTTGATAGAGTGCACATAGCCTACCTTTGTTGGTAGTAATAAGTTCCATAGTAGTAACTGACCTGTCAGTACGATGTTCACACTACAAAGGTTACAACTGTTTTGCTGATGGATTGACCTACCATAAGCTTATATATTGGCTTATGTGTTGGCTTTTTGTGTTGGCTTTTGTGTTGGCTTTTTGTGTTGGCTTTTCATGTTGGCTTTTTGTGTTGGCTTTTTGTGTTGGCTTTTTGTGTTGGCTTTTTGTGTTGGCTTTTTGTGTTGGCTTTTGTGTTGGCTTTTTGTGTTAGCTTTTCGTGTTGGCTTTTTGTGTTAGCTTTTTGTGTTGGCTTTGGTATTGGCTTTTGTATTGGCTTATTTGACAAGTTATTTGTGTCAATGTATTTAGTGGATTTTTTCTTTGTGTTGGAAAGTAGTTGAAAGAGAGGGAATATTTAATGACTTAACCTCAGCTCACTAACCTAACCTAACCTAACTTTACCTAACCTAACTTTACCTAACCTAACTTAACCTTTCAACTCTCAGATGTTAATTAAATTCTGGGCATAGTCGAGTTGGAACCCAAGACCTCAGGGGTAAAAACCAATTATTTTTGATGGCTTATTTTGGTTGCATGTGACACTTGTGAAATTTAACCACATGCAAGACGTGCTTGTATAAGTTCTCCATTTAAACTCAATATACAATTAACCACTAAATGATCAGAACTAACCTGTATAGCCATGTTTAGGGTATATAGGAGACCCTTAGCAAGAAAGGCTGTCTAACCCACGAGTGTACAGCCTTGTCATACGCAGTAAGCACCAGTTGGCAGAAAACAACAACAACAAAAATTTGAGAAAGCCAACAGTAAGTTTCAACTACCTAGCGGTAAATATGAGCACTACCTGTACTACTAGCATTCTACCTAGCGGAGGATATGAACACTTACTAGTGATATCGAAAGTGAGCTGAGGTTAGGTTAGGTTAGGTTAGGTAAAGTTAGGTTAGCCATCAAAATAAGTTACCAAAATAAGCCATCAAAAATAATTGTTTCTTTTACCCCTGAGGTCTTGGGTTCCAACTCGACTATGCCCAGAATTTAATTAACATATGAGAGTTGAAAGGTTAAGTTAGGTTAGGTAAAGTTAGGTTAGGTTAAGTTAGGTTAGGTTAGGTTAGTGAGCTGAGGTTAAGTCTTTAAATATTCCCTCTCTTTCAACTACTTTCCAACACAAAGAAAAAAATCCACTAAATACATTGACACAAATAACTTGTCAAATAAGCCAATACAAAAGCCAATACTAAAGCCAACACAAAAAGCTAACACAAAAAGCCAACACGAAAAGCTAACACAAAAAGCCAACACAAAAGCCAACACAAAAAGCCAACACAAAAAGCCAACATGAAAAGCCAACACAAAAAGCCAACACAAATGCCAACACAAAAAGCCAACACTTAAGCCAATATATAATCTTATGGTAGGTCAATCCATCAGCAAAACAGTTGTAACCTTTGTAGGGTGAACATCGTACTGACAGGTCAGTTACTACTATGGAACTTATTACTACCAACAAAGGTAGGCTAAGTGCACTCTATCAAGGCTACTCCTATAACTATAATCGCCAGAATGTGAATGAAATAATATTCTGGCGATGCTCAAAAGAGAGGTCAACAAAATGTCGGGGCAATCTAAAAAGTAAAAATGGAAAGGTTTTAAGTGTGAGTGTTCATCAATGTAGTGCTCTAAACGAACCACGCTTGCTGTTTACAAACAATTATCAAAATGCTAAAAAGCAAGTTCAAGAAAACGATATTGCGGCTAATGATAGTGCAGGGTTTGTTCAAAAGGACTTATCATGTCCTCAAAAAGTCATGTTAAGACAGTTGTCAACGTCCAAGAAACCTTCAACACTATCAAAATCAACTCAGACTATAAATGAAGTGGTATTGCAAGAGGATCAAAAAGGACTACATAGTAATAGTGATGATGGTCATGATGATCATGATAATGATAATGATGATGATGATGATGATGAAGATGATGATAAAGGTAATGCTTTGTTTACACCTAAAATCCATTTGTTAAATTTGTATACTGGAACAAACCCAGTAAGCTAATTCAACGGCTTCGACAATTGCATGCTTTACAACAAGCTGGGCATACCGGTCACGATTGGGAAATCAAAGAAATTGAACAAGAGCTTCGTCGTGCTGAAATTATTGTGTAATGGGTCTACCACTTTGCGACCACTTTTAACCCCACTCTTGGTTCTTATATTTGCTTATTTGCTTCCACTTTTACTTGAACACTTTGGATCCATATTTGCTCTCACATTAAACTATTATTCTTATTACCAAGTTGACTTTACTAGAGCTTAGTCTATGCTTGACAGTTGACATGGAAGTATCAGTGACTAGGTATGGTAAGCCTTACGCATACTATAAAGGATATTCATATATTGTGAAACAAACCAATAAAAATGGAACTGCTATTTGGCGTTGTTCAAAGCAACGTTCCAAACATTGTCGTGGTGACCTAAAAAGTAAAAATAGTGAGGTTTTAAGTGTCAGTGATCATCAATGTAGTGTACTGCATGAAACACAGTTGCCGTCGACAAAAAACAAGAAAACCATATTGCTACTCAAAATAGTGCATTGTTTAATGAGCAACGTTTAACCCATTTTCTAAAAGTTATTTTTAATCCATCTACCACGTCACCAGAACCATCAACATCACAAGCTGTGCAAGAGGTAGTGTTGTTGTTGTCGTTTTAAAGAGTGGAACAACTAGGTCATCTGCTCTTGATATGCAAGAGGATAAAAATGACTAAATAGTAATAACAATAAGGTTTTTTATGCCTATAAAACCATTGCGGCTTCCCCAGTTTTCGAAAACAACAGTGAATGGACATTGCTTTAAAATGATCTACAAAAAGCCTTGTGTTTAAAATTATAACAGACTATTGTAAAGAGAGAGAAAGGCTTGTATTCGGTGTGCATCTATTGTCATAATCATGTATACTCTGCAATATTAAATATACTAACTTTGTATAAAATAAAACAGCATTGTAACATCATTTGGCATTTATTTACAAACTATATATACATGTTTTGGTTTCATGATAATATGTTTTAAGACAATACTAAAAACTAAAACATTATTATTCTATACACATATTTTTCTTTCAGTCCATTGTCATCACTTATATCTTCCATTATTATTATTTGACATTTGTTTTTTTATTTAATTAAAACGAACCATGCGTCTATTGTTTTTAAAACCTTCATAAATTAAATGTACAGGTTGCACAGCATTATTGACTTCATCAAAAACACTCTCCGACATATCATTAAACCGTATAGGTAGAAATGTCTCAAGGTTTACACATACACAAAGTACACGATCACCATATGCTGTTTTCAATTTCCGAATCTTGACAAAGCGGAATGGAATATGCGTTGGCAATTCGCTGAGCTTCTTTGTCTCTAAGCCACATGCTTGACCCACAGCATTCAAAACATTCATTGTAGTAGTCTATAAACAAAAGAAAAGCATATCTATTACACTCTAAAACAGCTTTAATAATATTGTGCAATTTGGGATTTTGCACTATGCATGGCTGATAAATTTTACTATTTATGCAAGAAATGCCCTAACTATAGCAGATACTGCTTTTCTGCACATAGCACAAGTGTTGAGTTCTAATGCACACTTGACACAGGCTATCATGTGTCCACAAGGCAAAAATACAACACCTAGTTCATCTTGATAACAAATTTTACATAATTGCTGGTCACACTTTTGTATCTGTTCGTGAGACAAGTCTTTTCTTTCGGCCTCGTGTATTTGCTCCGCGTGTTCTAACTCCTAAGGCACTTTTAAGTCTTGTGCTGCAATCATGCTTTCTTTACGAATAGTGTTCACAAAATCATGACCTTAAATCAACACCATGTATTTGCAGTTAGGTAACCAACGAGCGTGTTGCACAAAAGGGTCATCAGTCATTTGCCAATCCTTTAAAGCAAATCCACAATAAAAACATATTGTTTTATCCCCTTTACCAGTATAAAAAAAATCCAGCTTCACTTAGCTGTTTGGAAAGGTGTTTTAATATTAATGGCCAAACATTTTTATAAGATTCTAAACGTTTTTCAACCGAGCTGTACTCTGAGTGTGCTAGTGCTTTAGTCTTGCAAACTCCCAATTTTTCAAAAGTACACGCCAATTCAACACTGTCTATGGCATATGGACCACATATATCGACACTACCGTTGTTGACTGGTAATACATCATTATTATTATTTATTTGTGATTCAGCAACGTAAGTAGCGGCCAATGGTCTTGTGGTTCGGTAAAATGAATACACAGGTTGGTTACCCACTTGTTTTCCAAGCATGTTAGGACAACAAAGAGACCATCGCAAATGGTCTCTAAAGGGATCATCCCCTTTTCCCAGTGTGAAAGTTCAATACGACAAAACACACAGCGCACCACATCTTCTCGGTTCAAGTAAAAAAAAACGGCTTTTGCAAGTTCATGTGACGACAAAAAGCCTACAGGCCAGGATTCAAATGTTAACCAATGGTCATGTTCTGATTTCAAATTTAATCCACGTGGTAAACGAACTTGCTCACTTGTTGTATTTGGTACTAACGCCATGTGTTATAATAAAACTTTTTCTTATTGTAAGTTATTAAGGTTGCACAGAATACCTTAAAGCACAATGTATGCTTGTTCACTGTCTGTTCATTACGTTAATGGCGCATGACGACACCTAAAAGCAAACAAAATAACCAATCACTCACTCAATCAATCAATCAATCAATCAATCAATCAATACTTGTAAATACAACGTTAACGTTAATTGGCATTAATATATCAAAACATCATTAAAAATAAACTGTATGTTGGCAATAACAGTAACCAATGTAATTATTTTCTTTTTATAAATCTACAATCATTTACACTCCCCCCCCCCCCTTTAACCAATATATAAACAAAAATGAATGTCATGTCACTCTGTTCACATTATCATGTTCAAACCTGTGGATATTCATTGAGTCCATAGGGAACCACCCATAAATAATTTTTTTATTTTTATTTTTAGAAAATCCAACATGGCCTTGTAATTTTCCCAGTCAACAACAACAACATAGCCATTAATTAGGAAAGCAACCATTGTCCCAGTCATGTACAGGTAATTAATTTTTTTTTTGTCTACGAGTTTCAGTAGTGGTAAAATGGAATAGCATTTTTAAGTTAGACTTACCTGAGTTTTAAACAGTTCACTCTTTGGCAGTGGTTTCGCTTTAGTGCGTTTCGGTTTTTTTTAGCAACTGCTACGGCGGTAAGGCTTTTCTTTCCAAGTTTCTAAAAATAAATAAAATAAACCGCTATAAATACCTAAATTCAGGTTAATACATATATTTCATAAAATAAAATATGAAACAAAAAAATAAAACAAGTTAGTTTAAAAAAATAATCCCACCTTTACTTGCAGTGGCTTCTTGCTGTTACCTTCTAGTGGGCTCAAAAGTGCAATGGTTTCTTCTCTCTCAGACATGTAAGGTATACCGGTTATCTGCAAACAAATAAATTAAATATCATTAATTACCTAAGCAATAAATAATTGCTTGTAAATATATATATATATATAAATCAATAAATATATAAATGAGTAAATAAATAACTACCCCACAACAAGGTTAAGTATTTTCCGCCAACACCAAAACTGTTAAACAAGACCAAGTGTTTCATGCAACGCAGTATGTTCAACGGTAGTCCACCCAAGGGAGAGTGGAAATGATAACGACATGTCTTTATATATGCTACGTTGCATGTATAATCATTTTTTCCCCACGCTTTGAACATTCTGTTATCATGCACGTGGACAGATAACGTCCAAGGTGAACACCTGTGGCAGATCAAATTTCACATGGACTTGCATTTTGTCACGTACAAAGCAAACAGGATGTAACTTGTTACAAGTTATCGTGCACGTGGACAGCCAAAGCCCAAGGTGAACACCTGTGGCAGATCAAATTTCACCTGAACTTGCATTTTGTCACGTACGAAGCAAGACAGGATGTAACTTGTTTAGCGTGCATGTGGTTTCACATGTGTTCACATGCCTTTCGCTCTTCCCTGCCACCACAATGGTCAGATTATTTCACCTTCAAGCGTCTTTTTCATTTTCCAATGCACCTGTTGTCAAGTCAGATCAGCGCCTTCCAATAAGCTCAAATGACATTCACCTCCTGCTCCTCTGCAAGTTTGTTTTCTGTACTCGTTCGACCAACATAGAACCAAGTTCTCATCACCGTTTACACGTTAATGATCATCTTTGGGGTAAAGTATCTGAAAAAACGCACCCTCGCTCTGTCATAAACCGACCTGTCGAAATAGCGATTAATCTATTGAGCACAGCCACCGTGGTCAGCGACAGGTTCGTTGAAACACACACATCCAGCAGTATCGTCTCTCTCAACCACCACGCTTCATGAACATTATAAACAGGTATCGGTAAAGAATTTTTTTCAACATGTATGGCGTTAGGCCCTTTGTCAAAATGTCAAACATAGTTTCTAAAATGGGGCGTGATCCCGAGTCCTGGGACACCTCGTACACGTCTCTAGCGTTATGGGTTTGCGAAATAAAGCAAAAAGTCTAAAATCATGGTTTTACCTCAACATGGTTTTTCATTCCTGCTCATCACGAACATCCTCGGCAAGTGGGCAACACAGTGAAAAAAATGACACCTCGCACTTGTCTCTAGGCTTCCTGGTTCGTGAGTTATCAGCAAAAATCACAAAAAAACACTTGTTTACCCCAAAATCGAGTTTCCAAATTATTTTAAAAATTATAACGAGTGGTCCATAGGAAAGAGAACGTCAGTCCGAGTCCTTGGACCCCTCGTACACGCCTCTAGCATGATTGGTTCGCGAGATATAGCAAAAAGTTTAAAATCACGGTTTTACCCCAAAAAAGCCGTGTTTCCAGATTTTCACCTCTTCGACACCTACATTTCCGTAAAGAGCGCAACGAGACGAAAAACTAAATCCAGGCACGCCCTCCTAGCATGGCTCCTTCCATTCCAAGGTCGCAGGGGCTCACCACTTGCTTTTTAAGCAGCTCTCTCACAACCCCACTACTGTCAGGTATTTATCCTAGAGACTTGAAATTTATTTAGGGGGTAGAGGGGGTAGGGACCATTGATTTACGTCAAATAAACTGTTTTGTAAAATTCCTCGTTTCAAAAATATCGGATTTTCAAAATTCAAGGGTTTTCAAAAAACATAAAAAATAAAAAAGATTTATTACAAAAATTAAAGGTCATAAAGGCCATTCGTTTGGGCTGTGGCACAACGTTCTATTATGTTTGGTGTTCAAACTATCACCTACTTTCGAAAACAAAAATTTTCAAAAAAAATTCAGAAATATAACGAGTGGTCCATAGGAAAGAGTAGGTCAGCTCGAGTCCAACGACACCTCATTTGTTAAAATCCGAGCATGGGTTCACGACATATTGGCTTGGACTCACGCGGCGGCCATGACACTGGTTAGAATCGGCCTCACTCCCCTACTATTATTATTATTATCTTGATTGGTCACATTGGACCACTTGAGTCGTTCCACAATCACTTCTTCTTTGAAGGTAGTACTGCTTGGTTCTTGCGCTCTTTCCAGTACTTTTTCATTCTTTCAGATCGGGATTTTCTCAACTCATCTGAAATCTCCATAGGCTTTCTATGTGTCATTTCTGCAAAAAAATTGTGAGTTTTAAGAATGGTGTTAATTTTATTTTTCTCCCCTACTACTATACATTTTAATTTTAAAGCGTTTGTAGCAGCCATTTTTGTTTGTTATTTGACCAAAATAACAAAATGAACCCAAAGATTTGGGTTTCGTTATTGGGTAGAGATCAAATGATGAGCCCACACAATTCCCAAGAAGAATAATTGAACCGACAGAATCTCGACAGATATTTATCAATATTTATGTTAGGACATATAATAAAATTATAATTATCGTCAAACATAAACAGTCGTATGCAACTCGCCTATAATGGTAATTAAGACACTCGTATGGAAATTATAAAACTCGCTTCGCTCGCTTTATAAACATACTCGTATCTTAATTACAGTGTAAATTTTAAACCTCAAGACAGGGATCAGGATCCGATGAGGATCCAAACGCGTAATCTTAAATTGCACCATTTAATATTGATAATAAACTAATACAAATGTATTTTTCCTGGAGTGTATTTACATATTTAATTCTTGTACCCCACTCATTCTGGGGGCCCCCAGGGGCTCACATCTAGTGGGAAGTGGGTTGGCGACCACGGGGCCCCAGCTGAGTCCGGCATTGCTTCCACTTACTTGTGCCGGGCTCCTATCTGTCTTCTTTCCTGTCGACCTCACTTGGTCAACTCTTGTTCTCTTCCGACCCCGACGGTATTAGGGTATCCGAGGCGTAGGGAGTCACTTCCTTTCCCGCCTTAATTGGCCCTTGTCTCATCTTTTCTGATTCCCTCCTTCTGCGAGGGGTCAGCCTTCTTTTTCTTTTCATGTTATCTCCTGCCTTCTGCTTAAGGCCCTCAAGGAGGCCGGGTGTATGTAGCCCCACCAATTTTGGTGCACCCTAGGTAATGCTACACCCTCAGGGGCTCACGGCTGGTCAGTTCGGGAGTTGGCGACCCCGAGGGATTCCTGAGCTGGGTCCGGTTTCCCTATTTGTCCCTTACCTTTGGGGCGGACCATCTCCTCTTTCACTTTCCTATCTGCCTTTCATGGCTCTCCTTCCTTCCAAGTCCCTCAATCCGCCTTCTTCGAGGTTTGAGGGCATTTCTTTTCCTCCTGTCCTTTATTTGCCTTATTCTCCTTTAGATTTCCATTTCTTCTTCTAGTATATAGGTTAGTAGTTAGTTTTAGTTTTAAGTTCCTTTTTCATTTTCATCTTCACGATCACCCAAACCATCAGGGGCCGATAACCTAGATGTTAGGCCCCTTAAAACAACAATCATCATCATCATCAACCATTCTGGGGCATAATCGTGTTGACCAACTGAAAAGCTACAAATGACAATATTTGCATAGGCAACACTGAAAGAATGGCTTCAAATCTCTATATTACTTCTCTCGCTGCTTTGTTTTTATACATCCCCAATATCCACCAAATACGGGGTGAGTTAGCCGTGGTCGTTACGGCATGACTGCTGGCAGTCGCTCACATCCGGGAGGCGAGTATGTTCGAATCCCCCCGCCGGCAACCTTGAAGATGGTCTTCTGTGGTTTCCCATCTTCCTTCTAGGCAAATGCCGGGGTTGGTCCCAAACAATAGGCCACAGCCGCTACCTTCCAACTCCTCGTCCTTACATTCCAACTTTCCTCCACAACGGTACTTGTAGCTCACCCATTGGGTGTCCGTCTCGAAGTACCTACAAAAACTGTCGAGCCGAACATGTCCTCGGACACTCCTGGCACTAAAAGCCATAAGCTAAAAAAAAACACCAAATTATCCCTCTCATTTATTTTTATCTTTGTGGCTTCGGTGGCGTAGTTGGTAGCATGCTGAGCTTCTATGCCCAAGTTCGTGGGTTCAAACCCGGCCGAAGTAATCGGATTTTTAAGAGCGTTAAAAATCTCTCCGCATGCCTTCCTTCAGAGGGGAAGTAAAGCCGGCGGCTTATTTCATAGATTTATAGCATGTAAAGGAACCTTCCACTAACTAAACTTGTGTGAAGCAAAATTTTTAGGTTAGGTTTGATTAATGCTCTTAATCTCCAACGTTCGTCACCTGACGCTGGTTGCGATGGCATCTAGAAGTAGCCACGTTCACAGCTAGGTGTCGTGGATGGTAGCAGTTGGTAGCGAAATTAGGAACTATTTGAAATTATCGTCTGCAGTCCTACGTTGAATTAAGAACAGATAACACACACTAATACAGTCATCACAATTAACATCGGTTATCAGACAGATTCTACACACACCCAAAGTACACGGGGCTACATAACCCCGTCATCGCAGCCCCAAAACTATGGAACCAACCATCTCATTTATCTTCAGAAACTATGTTACTAAGCCATTGTGACAGGAGTGAGAGCCGAGAATGCTAGCTCCAGCACCACGTTACGGACACCCACTAGTAATTGGAAGCAATGAATGTTCAACACCAGTTATGAGCCCCTGGGGGTATCTCACTCCACCACTTGTTTTACAGCAACAGGAAGAATTAGAGATAGAAATATATTCTGTTCCTTGTAATCTCTGCATTACATTCCCGATAAAATAATATCCTTTAGATTGCAGTCCGTGTAAATGCTAATGCAGTCGTACATCTGTCGTGAGGTACAGCAGTGCGCTCACTAAACCAATTTGGAGAACACTACGATATCCCCATTAGCATTAATGATCGCTGCTTCAAAGGCAAGACATCCTCTTTTAGTTTCCGACCAATCGATACGATTCAAGATTGAAGTAGCTTGACCTATGTCAATCAGTGGGTGAAGAAGATACAGTCAGTCTGAGAGACTAGACTTTATATCATTTCAAATGACGCATGCTACAAATGCTACACATGTTTAAAAGGCTCAGGAGGGCTTCTCGCTTCACTCGAAGCCCCAGGACCCTTTGCACTCTGCTGCATGACGTCAAGCACTCGCCGACTCCGTATCGCATAACGCTAGACCCCAGGAGTAAACTCAGACTCGACAGACTCCATTACCCTTTAACTTAGGCTTCCCGCGTGGGGGCTGCATGACATCACGCACTCGCCGTCTCCGTTCGCATAACGCCAGACCCCAGGAGTAAACTCAGACTCAACAGACTCCATTACCCTCTGACTTAGGCTTCCCGTGCGGGGGCTGCATGACGTCACGCACTCGCCGTCTCCGTTTGCATAACGCCAGACCCCAGGAGTAAACTCTGATTCGGTGCATATGCACTGAACAACATGATGACGTCATACACGCCGTAAACGTGATGCATAACGGTAGACCTAAGCATAACGATGAAGTCGACAAGGTCATTTGAAATGATAATAATATTGCAGTGATTGAAGCCATTTTACAGTGTTGTCAAATTCTAATAAAGAAAGCTTTTCAGTCGGTCAACACAAATTGTGTCCAATTACTTTAGGTGGGAAACAAGTATTTACAAACCCTACAAACTTTTATGTACAAATACCTACTTAATTTGATGATATGTCTCGTACGTCACGCGCTCATCCTCAGATCTTGTTCACCGTAGGCTTAATTAGTGTACTGTGTTTATGAATTACACTTTAACACAATTATATACGATGTTTATCTATACTAATCCACGGAAATGAAATAACTGAGCGGATCTCATCTCAAGACCAGTTTCCCAATCGAATTATCATTGTATGTAGGTAGCGCTGTAGGTAGCGGGTGGATGAAACTCTGCACGGCTACCAACCGTATGTATACGAATTACACCACACGACTAATTTCCCTATAACAGACGAAACTCCAGGAATATCGGCCTTGTATCCTTAGTTTCTCATCACCCCGCGTATTATGGAAGAAGGAAATGATTAGACCAAATCAAGGGTGATCTGGAAAACATCGGGCGGATTGGGGGTGTACTCATAAAGACCAACTATTCATGGACAGAAAGAAGTAGAGAGAATTCGTGAACAGCACACGGGCGAATGGACCTGATTAAGATGATGACGATGATGATGGTGTTGATGTTGATGATGATGATGATGATGATGATAATAATATAGAGGAATGCAAAACAAACTTTTTAATATGGCTTTCAAAGCCTGGGCGAGCATGAACACAAGGTAAGATAAGCTTTGAAAAGGGAGATGAAGTTTTTCACAGAACTACTTGTTTTAACTGATGTGGTTTTTAGTAATAATGGGAATCGTCGCATGTTATCACCCTTGAATAGCGGCTTCGGTGGCGTAGTCGCTAGCACGCTGAACTTCTATGCCCAAGATCGCGGGTTCAAACCCGGCCGAAGACGTCGGATTTTTTAAGAGCGTTAAAATCCTTCAGTAAGCCTTCCTTCGGAGGGGAAGTAAAGCCTGCGTTCCCATGTCATAGATTTATGGCATGTAAAAGAACATTCCACTAATTAAACTTGTGTCAAACTAAATTTGCAGGTTAGATTTCGTTGAAACGCTCTATCAAATTTCCAACGTTCACCACTAGGTGTCAGTGACATCTGGTAGCGAACGTTGGAATTACTTGAAATTGAATGGAACATGTATCTCACCCTATGGGTGTCCGCATTGATGTAGCTATAGCCTCTGGCGAGCAGAATATGTCCTCGGACTCTTCCGACACTAAAAGCCATACGCTAAATAAAATAATAATTGCCCTTGAATGCCATCGGACAGAGATGGAACTGAACTCACTATTTTGGGTTTTAACCGACTGCGACACTAACGCGTGAAGGTAAGGAAACAGTGACCTTTCGACCTCAGTCCGGGTCTCACATGGAAACTCAATTTGCAGCCAGCTTTCCAATTACTTTACGTAGGACTGTAACAACAGCAGATGTCAACAGGCAGCACCTGCTCTGCGCTCGTCTCCTAATTCTCCTACCGCTCCTCCAAGGTACTGTATTATTCTTATCTTGGGCAGGAAGAAAGGAATCGATTACACAGTTCCACTTGCTACCTTACGTACAGTCTGTTCCGATTCAACACGGAACTGTAAAATGGGTTAAAACTCAGCAATTGTGCCATGTCTTGAGTTTCCATGAAAGACCCGGAGTGAGGTCGAATGGTCACCGTTTCCTTCACCGGCCATGAAAACCAAAATACCATCTTTTTGGCAGCCTTCATAGGGAGGTTAAGGCTGCTTGTGCTGTTAGTTATCGCAGTAAAGTGGTGCAGTTGCACTCTATATAAAGGGAGGTAGCGCGCAGTTCGTTACTGCTGTGGGTGTACGGGCGGGGACACAAAGAGTCCGCCGATGAGCCAGGTTGGTTTCCTAGGCGAAACCCCACACAAGACACGGCATGAACCTAGAAAAATTGCTGAGTTTTAATTCACTGGCCGTGAAAGCCATTATACCATCTTTTTGGAAGCCTTCATAGGGAGGTTGAGGCTGCTTGAGCTTTTAGTTCTCGCAGTAAAGTGGTGCAGTTACACTCTATATAAAGGGAGGTAGCACGCAGTTCGTTACTCCTGTGGGGGTCTGGGCGGGGACACCAAGAGCCTACCGATGAGCCAGCTTGGTATTCCTAGGCGAAACCCCACACAAGACACGGCACAAGCCTGGAACAAGTAGTTCCGTGAAGAACTATACAGCCTATTTTCATATATCCTGCTAATGTTAATTGCCTCTATCAACATACAAAATTTCAGTTTAATTGCTGTAACAGATTCGTAGATATTGAGAACCGTCTAAATATTTCAGATGGTCGCCAGGTTGGATTTTTATTTTTGTACTGTTACATTAAGATTATTGTGTACGTGTGGTATTCAAACTTCAATCGCATGATTAGAACACAAGAAGTAAAAATGAGATTTTAACATTACGCACAGCAGACATCTTGTGATTATGCAAACAATTGAAATAAATTAGACTAGTTGAAACCCGTCAAAACATGGCGGTCATTGGGAAAATATTTACGGAAGGATTTTCTTATATGCATTATTTGTATGATTACAGAGAAAGACGACTTTGCAACATATAACTGCCCATGACTGAAAACTTGATGAGGCAAATAGTGACCTACACGTTCCATAGCTTCCCCTTGAGCTTTATTGATTGTGATAAATTATGCCAAGCGATTGGAAATTGGTGGCTCTTAAAAGAAAATGGGAGTATTTTTATGGCATATTTATATTGGATTTTTAAAGTGGCTTCGTATTTTGTCCGATTTCTCACTTTATTGCGTCAATTTGCAGTTAACATACGACCGGACAATGTTCCTTTTCGTCGAACGGGGTTTTATAGTAGTATTTCTCCCAAAATTAACGTCTTATTCGATAACACTATAGTGCCCTGCATCAATGGAGCCGCTAAATATTAAATGCCAAATAATACTCCCCTTGCAAAAACAACAGTGTGGTTAGACTCATTGTTATGTACTCTAAACAAATAAAATCAATGAACAATTGGCTTATACAATGAAGTTCAACATGATCAGTTATTCACCGTTCAGAGACTTTCATACTAAGTTGGTTGCTGAGGAGAACGCGATGAGGCTGATCGTCAATAATAAAATCGTTAAAATTATCCTTGTCAGCAACAATGTTTGCAATAGTTTGCAAATGAAGCTCAGGGCGATGTTCTTCATTTTGATATAAACAGCACGAAACTTCTCGAAATAAGCAATTTCTATCGCCTGTTATAGGTTCAATACTTTGGGTTTCTTTAACAGCAAACTATGCAGGGGAGCATAGAATCACTTCACCAACTACAGGATGAGCACTGACTCTTTGCCAGCCACCGTAAAGGAGGCAGTTTTAGAATTATATGTCCAGTGCATGTCGAAAAACGCATTAACATAGGGAAGCCCACTATTAAGTATATTCTTGGGCATCGCCCCAGAGATCCGGATTCATTTCCCTGCTCTGCCAAGAAATTTAATTCTGGCCTGAGGGCTGGAACGGGACGCACTCAGCCTCGTGAGGTAAAACTGAGGAGAGGTAGGATCGATTCCAACCTTAACTATCTTGGATGTGTTCCTCTTCGGTTTCCCACTTCCACTCCAGGCAAATACCGGGATGGTTCCTTAAGTAAGGCCTCGGCGTTCTCCTTCCTAATTCTCACGTTAATTACAGATACACGCATTAATACAACCATCACAATAACACAGGTCGGTAACATATTTTTTTTCTCTTAAAGACACTCTGCAAATCTTCAGGCCAAGAGCTTTACGAAGTCGAAACATGATGGTCAATGGTAAAATAATTACCGAAGGATTTCCTTATATACGACATTCTTTGTACGACTACTTTTTGGCACTATTGAAACTTTAAGGGCGTCGAAAGATCGCACTCTTGACATTGCAACATATAACTGGCCATGACTGAAAACTTGCTGAGGTAAATAGAGACCTACACGTTCGAGAGTTTCTCCTTGAGCTTTATTGATTGTGATACAGAATGCCAAGCGAATTGGAAATTGACGTCTCTTAAAAGAAAATGGAAGGGTTTTGTCGGATGGTGTTAAATCAACTCGAGGGATTAGAGCTCTCTGCCCAATTTTATCTCCGCTGATTATTTCCAAATCCAAGCAATTTTCACACATATTCTTTACAAATAATCTGGTTCCGTTCAGGAGCCCTTGGGAAACGTTCAGATTTCTGAGGAGCATAACTATGGCTCCAACTTTAGGAGTAAGAATATGTGGAGGCAAACCACTTAATTCCAAGGAATTCAAGAATTCTGTAGGAAATTGAAGTAGCTGGCTTTCATCTTCAGTAATTAATCTGTTAACGCTGGTGTATGTTTTTGAACTACCGGGTATAAGTTCGATGACTTTCAAATTAATTTCATTACAGTGTTCATTTTTTGGTGTTAGAATGCATACTTTCGAGAAATTGATTATATCTTTCGTAGAAATGAATGTTTCGCCGTAAATCTCAGTCACGATGTCATCATGCGCTAAAATTCTGGGTGGTAGTTCAATAACATTTGATTCCTCACCATCTACAGAGGGGTAGTCACCGTTACCAATTTGTAACAAAAAATCATAAAATTCAATTTCTTCTGGTTTCAACCGCATGTTTTTATATAAGCAGCGTATTTTGAAGAAGGGCCAGAGAGGAGAGTACTTAATACAGTTTTGAATAATTGTTTGGCGAGAAGCGTGCGGAACAACAGGCAAAACCTGCCAAAAGTCTCATCCAAGAACAGTAATTTTCCCACCAAATGGAATGTCATTGCCCATAATATCTTTTAGAAGACGATTCACACACATTAATGAATGAATATTTGCCATTGGGGCTTCATCCCATATTATAAGCCGTGCTAATCGAATATCGTCAGCTGCTTTGGAATTTAATTTTAATCCAGACACTGAACTCTCATTTAAATTTAGAGGAATTTTGAATGTACTGTGTACTGTTCGACCGTTGGGTAGCAAAACAGCGGCTATTCCGGTCCATGCTACTGATATAACATGAAGCCCTAAACTCCAGAACTTTTGTATTAAGCATCGGTAAATAAATGTTTTTCCTGTGCCCCCAGCACCGTCAATAAAGAATGCGTTCGTGACAGTTGTGTTGTTATTTTGAAGAACGCTAGTGATTTCATTAATAATTGAAAGTTGTTCCTGGTTTGCTAAGGACATCAGGTCAGCCAAATCTAAAGGGAACACTGGCTCATTAGTAGTTTGATCGTTTGAGAGTGTATCAGTACCAACAGGCAAGTTAAATGTTGGGAGAGAGAAACCATGCAATTGCAGAGTTTTATTAATATCTCTGAGAGATAGTTGATAAGCTGTATTTTCATCTTCAGACTTTAAATAATCTTCACAGAGAGAGTTTTTGTGCATGTCCCATAAGTGACTGGCATTGCAAGGTTGATGAAATATGCATATGTAGGCGAATAACTGTCTCAGTTGAAAGGGCATTTGGAAAACCGATGCTTCCATCAAACAGCGTTGCCATTCTGAATCATCGATAAGCAAACCAAGTTTAATTTCCATATCCTTATATGTTGGGCAGGTAACACCTTGGTATGTTCGGAGATTCTCAAAGCTTGTGGCACCTACTATGTGAAGTAAAAGTAAGCGCAGATGGTATCTTTCTGATTCAGATGGAGAAACATTGTACATCCGACCTATTACCTTTTCGAATCTAAGTCGTTTTTTCCAAATGCATTTGCATTTATCCCATACATAATGAACGGGTGTTTCAGGATAAATATATGCACTCCTAGTTGTTGGATTTTGGTTCAGCTGAAACCATGCAGTGAGTTGTGTACTTTTTAACTGAGCCCGTATGAATGCTTTGGGAGCATCATCGGCATGAAAAAATACATCTTGTTGGTCTGATAAATGGACAGGTAACCGAGCAACAATGTGGGACTGTTCGTGCATGTTGTAACCAAAAATCCTGTATGCAGCCTCACTTGACCCAACATATCTAGCATTCAAATATATAGAAACTTCGTCATGATGTAGCATTCCATCGTTTGCCGTGATTTACAAGTTAGCGCAATCATGCCCCTTATAAACATATTTATGTATGTATTTGATGCTGTGTACACTTGCACAGATTTCGACGTTAATATGGGCCTGAAAGTACATCAATAGATATCGATTGTATGGAACAATGATGCGATTGTCGATTTCAACATTGGTGCCTTGTACACGTTTAGTATATGATCTTCCATTCTGTCGCCTACGGTCAAGTGGATAGCCGTTCACATTCTCTTTAGTTTCTGGCACAAAGTCTTTTGGAAAACCCTTCTTACATCTTCCATCCTTCATGCAAATTGAATTGGGATTCAGAAGGCCGCAAGGTCCATGTAACATGTGTGTCTTTACTAAGTTGTGCAATGTTGTATTGGAAGGATCTGGTATTTCTGCAGAAACTGTCATATCAATATCATAGATTTCTCGTAATTTACAACTATCTCGAAGACAAACCAGTAAGTCTATATGAGGTAAACCTCGCTTCTGGAACTCAACCGTGTATAAGAAAGTTTGTACCTCGCCAAAAATTTGCTTTTGATTTATTAAACGCAAGAGTTCCTTCCCTTTCGCATGAAAAACGCGAACAACGACATCAGGTCTATCGTTTGCATTTTCATAAGGTTGGAGGCTAGTAGTAATTTCAGGCCATGAAGGGTTGCAAGTGAAAGTTATGAAGAGGTCTGGCTTGCCAAATTTTCTCACAATTGCCATTGCATCCTGATAATTTTGCAACATATTTCGGGGACTACCAATAAAAGTAGAAGGCAAAATAACTATGCGACCAGCTCTTAAACTTTCATTTTCAGCTCTAAAGTGTAAAGCATCAGCAAGACCAACGTAGGTATCGACACGCAATTTCGTTTGTTGATTGCGAATATATTTTAGTCTATCTCCTTCTATTCGACAATAATAGTCAACTATTAATTGTTGGGTAAGTTTACCTGCATTAAGTAAAGGGTTGAAACCTCCTGCGGGGGGACAACCTCGAATCGACAGCCTATACAAAATATATTCACGCATTGTCATATTTTGCCTAACGTTCGTCTTACGGTTCCCTCCTGTTGGCAGTGAAATATGCCACCCTGTTTCTCCGCAAGGCCAGATTAAAACGTAAGTTAATGGATCACAATGCATGCTGTCAACATCAATTTCCTTTAAAACTCCCTGATTAGAAAATACGGCTATGTGGCGGTGTGAGGCCGGATCGCCGTCAGTTGTTTCAAAAATAGCTGCAATCTCTGAGGAGGCTGGGTTATTGTAAGGTCTAGGATCTTCTTGAGTTTCATGGTAAAAGCGCATGACCAAATCTAATGGTTGACGTTTTTCTCTTAAAGCCAGTTCATTTTCTTCGCATATTTTTGAATGCATTGTCTTATACAGTTGAATGTAAGGGTTATGCTCTTGCAAAATATTATTTAGAATATGAAGTGTACCCTCCCTGATGCAAGAATTCGCTCGATTTGCTAATCTGATTTGATTAGCTTCTGAGCAGTCTAATACATACAATTGGCCGTAACAACTGTCGCTTATATTTTTGGAATATATGGAAGAAATGCGATGATGTACAATTCCTGAAATTTTAAAACAATATGGACCGTGTTCAGGTGGTACGGTAACATTGGCACCAAAGGAAACGAAGGACAAAGAATTGTCGTACTGCCGAATATTCTCTCTGAAGTTCCTTGAGGTATCATCATTTCCAGTGAAAAATGGTTTAAGCCTGTCAAGTATTTTATATTCCGGCAGATTAATTTTACCATTGCAACAGCAAAGGCCGAAGTAACCAAGCGTAGTTTTTTCGCAAGAGAAGAACAATGCAGAACAATGTTTACATTCGTTCGTCAAGGACCCAACGCTGTACGGCATAATATCTGGCATTGTTTCTGAAATGGCAGATTAATATTTTATATTAAAAGTGGTTTCGCCTTTCCTCCGATTTCTCATTGTTTTGCGTCTATTTGTAGTTTCCACACGACCGGTTAATGTTCTTTTTCGTCGAATGCGTCTATTTACAGTAGGATTTATACCCAAATTAATGTCGTATTCGATCACACTATAGTGTCCTGCATCAACGGAGCCGCTAAACAATAAATGACAAATAACACTTCCATTGCCATAATCTACAACGTGGTTAGTCTCATTGTTATGCACTCTAAACAAATAATCATTAAACAATTGGCTTATACCATGGAGTTCAACATGACCAGCATATTCACCGTTCAGAGACATAAGATTTTCATACTCAAGTTGGTTGTTGAGGGGAAGGCGATAAGACTCATCGCCAATAATAAAATCCTGATAAATATTCCAGTCAGCAACAATTTTTGTAACAGTTTGCAAACGCAACTCGCTATGAAGTTCTTCGTTTCGATACAAACAGTACGAAACTGCTCTAAATAAGCAATTTCCGTCACCTGTTATTGGTACAATTCTTCGGATATCCATGACAGTAAATTATGAAGAGGAGCATAGAACCACTTCGCCAGTCACCTTAATAATGGAGCCAGTTTTACAATTATATTTCCTGTACGTGTCAAGAGTCGTATTTACACAGGGAAGCCCACTCTTAAAGCTGGCAATGAATTATCGAGACAAACCGGCCCAGTAATTCTGCGTAGTCACTTTCTAGTATGCCGTAGTTATGGTATATACAATGAAAGGTTTAACAATTCGTAGAAGCTGCGATATGTATTCTCGACAGAAAACGACTCACCACCAAAGACTATAACAGACCACCAAAGACTATATAACAGAAAGATCGGAAACACAATAAAAATGGCGGTTCCAACATTCGACTGCAGCGGCATCTGCTACTGAAATATAGAAGTTAATTTGGATAACAATCTAATCAAAAGTAGGCCTACATTTTGTAATACCGGTATCAGAATTTCAACGTAGGCCTACTGTATTATTGCCGTATAACTGGTAAAGGTACAATTCATTAGTGGAATTTCATGTAACAACATTTTGGACATGCCTTGTATGTTTATAAGGCAAAGAAAGAACTGAGGAAAACAAATGAGTCACGTAGCACATGGCTCGATTTGAAGACACTCGGGTGGATTCACTGCATATATTCTTCGTAATGTGTTGGAATTCGTACAATCCTTGATTCACCGTTATCCCATGTGCAAAAATATGCCAAAACTTCTGTAGCAATAAAGATAAATAGCCTACCGTTATTGCAAATGTAATCTGTCGAATGTTGGAACTTATAAAGCTTTTCAATGAAATTACCATAGCGTTTTAAGTTAAATTGAGATGGGAACGTAGAATTCCTTAGTTACGGGAATGCCAAGAGTTAAATATGTTTTGGCAATATAATAGCAATTGCAAGAAAGGAAAATACGGAAATAAAAAAACATGCCGGAGGGGGGATTCGAACACCCTTACATTGGGTGATGCATAATTTAAGAGAGTACGGCGTAACCACCTGAGCTACCGAACCACTGGTAACGACGCGCAATATTAAGGGAGTTAAACATCAAGCGCACTCAAAATTTGATGTCAGTTTACGTTTTTCAGCATATTCTGTCTGGTAATTCCAGTGTATGTCATGAAAACGTAATAAGCAATGTTCCCTTACATTATAATTCTTATACATAAACATGAAATTAAAACGCGATGGACTTGTAACCGCCATGACTGTCATAAGGCAAGGTGATTGTGCGCATGCGTGATAGGCAAGATTTCTGAATTTTTGTTTATTAATTTAGAAATATTCTGTAACATATTTGATTATTTTAAAGACACTCTGCAAATCTACATGCCAAGAGCTCTCGTTAGAATGCATTTCGAAGTCAATCGGTTAAGACGTTATCTCATTCTCGATGTAACAAAAATGGCCATAGTGCTTTAAATATATAGATGCCATTGGATCAACATTTGTATAAGCATTTAACGTGCAACGTTTCACGGCACTCTGATAGTTAATTCGCGAGAAACGTCCATTTAATTATTTATACTTCGCGTCGCCGCCATGTAGGATTTGTGCTCACCTGGTTACTGAAAGTCCTTTAGGTGAACATATGTTCATAGTCTCAATGAACATAAACAAATTCAGTTTGGTTGCTGTAAAAGATTCATAGTTATTGAGAACAGTCTAAATATTTCGTAAGCTCGCCATTTAGGATTGTTATATGTATAGGCCATAGAGTTATGTACCATTCAAGGACAATTATTGCCTAGGTTCATTATTCAAACTTTCACCTCGATCGCATGATTACGACACAAGAAATAAAAACTTAATTTTAAAATTTCGCACAGCCGCCATCTTGAGGTTATGTAAACAATTGAATTAAATTAGACGGCAGTGCATTACAATCTGCAAAATCATTTACTGTACCTCATTTCACTGCGCTCAGAGAGTTAAATCACGAGAAAAGTCTATTAAAACATTTCAAATTCGCTTGGTCGCCATGTTCGTTTTGTACTTTACAGGTTTATGAAATATACATAGGTAAACTTGTATCAGTACCCTTTATCACCGTACAAAATTGCAGGGTGATATCTGTAATAGTTTCGGAGATATAGAATGTCAGTGAAATATTTCGCACAGCCGCCATTTTGAGGTTATGTAAACTATTGAACTAAATTAGACTCCAGTGCATTACAATGTGTATAAACATTTGCTGTACCAAGTTTCATTACGTTTGGATAATTAAATCGCGAGAAAAGTCTATTTAAATGTCTCAACTTCGCTTGGCCGCCATGTTGGTTTTGTAGTCACCAGGTTTTTGAAAGTCCCATAGGTGAACTTCTAGTGGTGCCCTTTATCACCGTACACAATTTCAGGGCGATATCAGTATTAGCTTCAGAGATATTGAATGCTAGTGAAATATTTCGCACAGCCGCCATGTTGGATTGGTGAAACGTAACAAAATTTGAAGGGCACGGTCGAGGTCGCCGGGAATAGTGCTATGAGCTTACCGAGTTTCATTGAAATCGCTCCAGCCGTTTAGATTTTATTAGGGGGACACACACACACACCTCACACACACACACACACACACGCACACACACACGGACAAAAGGTGAACTCATAAGCCTATTTTTTCAAAATTGAAAATAGGCTAAAAAATGCTGAGTTGTAATTCACTGGCCGTGAAAGCCAATATACCATGTGTAAAATGGGTTGCCTACCCACCCGCAATCGGCTTGAAATCTGCTCGCTGCGCTCTAGCGACGGGGCTGAATTCAATTTCACTGATTACCGCCTTCTTATACAGCATTCAATAGTATTTTGCTCTTTCAAGATATATTTACACAGGCTTCACAATAAGTTTGAACAATTTCTGTTTCAGAACTTGTTATTTTACGCTTCTGTTAATGGCTTTTTCAGAGCATTTCCATGAAATAAATTTTAATTATTCAATTAATTATTAAAAAACGACAACACCGCCTATGCGCCAGAAGAAGAATAATTAAATTTAACCCGTTTACGAGTATAAAAATAAGTAAACAATTACAGTACGGTGAATCATTTCGAATGAGAGATTTTTGTGTAAAGAAAAACCTTGTAAATATTGCACAGGAAAAAACTGCAAACGCAAGTATACGTCATCGGGGATTTACCAAGGCCTGTAGAGAGGGGAGAGTACAAAAGAACAGCAACACCTACGCAGTTGAAGACTACAAATTAATTAATATCTCCGAATTGCACGATCGATTCTTATGCGCAATGAGATTATTTGACATTGAGGAGACGAGCTTTCGGAAGGTATAATTTTTATAATGGTGCAACCATTATTTTAAAAGTTGGGCACGGAATGGGCTAGAGTCTTATCTTTTTGTAGCGAAAAGGTATAAAACTCCTGGCCTCACCAAGCCAATCATGCAGTTATTCTGACAACCCGTGAGGGGTGTTACTACGCATCAGTACAAGCAGTTCCAAACAGCCCGAGGGGGCGTTGCTACGCATCAGTATTCAGATAGCCGTGTAGGGCGTCATTCTGCTTTACACCGAAGACAGTTTACCAGTACTCCTTGAGGGGAGAAACGCTGTATTACACCGCAGAATTAATATCCGATAGCCATAGGCGTCGCAGTATTAAGAACTTACGTGCCTCCATAAGGAGTTGTAAAGAAGAAATATTAAAGTATCGCCGTGTTAAAAATTTAGGAAAATCCTAGTTACAGGATTTAGGTCCGACAGTACACAAGTTTACAGTGAAAAGTTCGTAAAATATAGTCAGAGCAGGCTGCGAACGTTGGACTTAAGGCGATAGGTCTTTAAATAGACGAACGAAAATATCATAACGTACGGAAGTACCGTAACAGGAGGATAAACAGTTATCTAAATTAAAGAACCCAAAGTAGGGAAAAACAGAGTAAGGTTCGCAACGTATCTCAGAAAAGTAGGAGTGCTAGAACCGATTAAATAAAGAAGAACGGAGACTATAGACATTATCTCCAGAAAGCAGACGAACCATTCTAGAGCACTAGACTCGAGAAGTACTAGCTGTTATAAAAAATCCATAGGTCACCGATAGGTTATCGAGGGGACCTCGATCCGAACAGACTTTCACTAGGATCGATAAACTAGATCTAAAGGAAGCCGTTCAAGCTAGAGAAATAGCCGGTCATCCAGAATAGGATTCGAAGAATTAGGATTCCAGGGAAAAGTAGATGTTTCGAGACTTTCGTATTCTGCAGGATAGGAAGCCGACATTGAATAAATTTCACCCTTGGAAACGGGAGATTAAGAGGTCACGTGTGATAGGCTAAGAAATACGGCCTAGTGATCAAGAGTTGTGAAGTGTAAATCTATCAAGATTGTGTGTTAAATTAATATTTTTAGTGTTTATTGTGTGTTCTAAAGGGATACACCAGTGTATTAAAAATGTCGTCAATGTTAAGTGTATTAAATATGTGTCAAGAAGTGTTTGTACATAAGATGAATTTCTATAATATGGAGTAAATTTCAAAGTGGGCCAAAATGAAACACCGCACAAGGATAAAGGTCCTGAGACGACCTTAAAAACATGTGAGTAATGAATTTCATTATATTTTGGTGTCAGGGAATGATTGTGTACAAATCCACCGGAGTTTTTGAGTAAAAGGGATGTGTTTTAATAAATAAATACTGAATAAACAAAAACGCGGTCTGAACAAAAATAGAAATTTGAGAAACTATAAATAATTATGTAAAGAATAAATCCAGTAGAGGAAATATATGAATAAAATGTTAATGTATTTAACGACTGTCATAAGAGCAAGCGAAAAATTAATAATTATCATGAAAGATAATTAAATAAAGGTAAATTTGAGATATGAAAGAAATAGCTTTTGAGCTTGTGTAAAGAATAAAGATATGAAATAATAATAATAATAACCAAGTAAGGAAATATTAAATAAAGATCAAATAAATTGATGTGAACATAAGAGCGTTAGAGCCTTAATAAAAAGTATAGACATGATGTTTAAATGCATGTTCTTGGAATAGAGAAAGTTATATCAAAAGAAAAGAATAATATAAAAATGAAGATATGATATGGTATTATCAGTTCTTTGGATGACGCTAGGCTTAAAAAAATGTATAGCGCAAAAGGAGCGCAATTAAAGTAAAATGTCACGCTAGGAACGCGTAAAAGTTAATGTACTTGGTAAATTACTTATGAGAGGTAGTTGATTGTAGCGAATTGAGATTTGGTATAAGTCCTCTATTTGTGACGTAGTATCACGAGGCATTGTGTATGTTATTGAAAGGGAGCAAATGTATGGTATTGAGCGTAGGTCTTATAGCTATTGGCTGACCCTAAATCGCATTTTGTATAGTCCTCTATATGGGAAAGGTTCCCGAGGCATGTGAAGAGATTCGAACTCAGAATCCTCTTATTTTAAAGCCCCTTTATTATTCGTCGTTAATTACTCTTCCACAATCAATGAGGACCTTTCATAATTAATAAACGCCAAGATTACGAATGTGGTTTATGAGCCCAATAATATGGTTGAATGTACACGAAGAGTAGAATGCCAGGTCTCCCTAAAGAACTGAGAATGAAAGGTTTGTGTTTTGTAAAAGCATTAAAGAGAGCTCTAGCTCGGGCTAGACGGGAGGGATCCCGCATAGTCATAAATAACTCTCAAGTTTCACGGCCAGACCCTTGGAGTAGGAGGGTGTCTGGAGGCCGTCTTGTAAGGAGTAATGAATACACCAGGAGTGTTTAAAGTTGTTAATGACCCGGGCGTTGAACCGAGGTCCTTGTAGATTGATATTTCCGCTTGCCTGTTCAGATCGTAGTTTTTTTTATGTGATAATGGTGTGATAAGACATATGAAATAAATAACAATCCCTATTGTAATGTTGTATGGAAGTAGGATTCCACGAGTTAATTGAAGGCAACTAGGTTTCGGGAGTGACCATAGTTTTTTGACTGTGTCAAGTATCTTCATACTCTGGAGTACACAAGTAATTTCCTGATTACCTTAATGTATTTGTAAGGCTAGAGAGAGATGATAACAGCTGAAAATATGTGAAAATGCCCAAATATTGAGTTAGATAATTAACATGTAATTTTAAATGTAATTATACATTTGTTTTGAGGATTAAGAAAATATAAAAAGTAGTATTTGAGGTGTGTACATAATGACACCATTATTACAGAAAGCATTGAGCCAAAAGAGCTCGGAGTTATATGAAACTCACAGTTGATGCTTTATGGAAGTAAAAATAATTAGGAATTGTTGGTTTATGTGGAAACCATATGTTTTAATAGAATATTTGTTTTATTCTATTGTTATTCCTTGTTCATTTGGAACAAGTAGATGATTATGGGTCAGTAATTTAATTGTTAAATTGTTTGTAGCGCCATAATTTTGATTAATTAAATGTGTTAAAATAGGAGTTGATTTTGTTGTTATTTTGCAAGTGTATCCTCTAATTAATCCAAAATATGTGAGTCACAGAGTGGGGGAACTTACCGCTGCCCCGAAAATCCCGAATTGAGCTACGCTGGTATACTGTGAGTGGCATATTTCTTGCTAAAAGGGCACAGTACAGAGTTAGAACTAGCAAAGGGCACCTCAGTGTCATGTTTTATATCGTCGCCATCTTGACGAAAACGTAATGGCAGCCACCCAAACGTTAAAAGCTTAAATCAAATTACGACCAACATAATCATCTGATCTCTACCAAAATTTTCAACATTATACCTTTATGTACGAAGAATCTTTTGATCGAACTACAAGGTCATCAGCCCAATAATTTGCGGATGGCGGCCATGTATGTGTGCAAATCGATTCCCCTTATCTATTCAAACACGGTGAAACCGAATTGAACGAAATTTGGTACAGAGGTAACACTAGAAAATGGCACCTCAGGGTCATGTTTTATATCGCCGCCGTCTTAAGGAAAACGGAATGGTGGCCACCCAAATGTTAAAAGCTTAAATGAAATTACGACCAACCTACTTATTTGATCTCTACCAAATTTTGCAACAAGTTTCCTTTTTGTGGGAAGTATCGTTTGACTGAACTGCAAGGTCATCTGCCCAATAGTTTGCATATAGCGGCCATGTATGTTTGCAAATCGATTCACCATATCAATTCAAACACGGTGACCGAATTTAATGAAATTTTATACAGAGGTAGCACTAGCAAAAGGCACCTCATATTCATGTTTAATATCCGCATAACACGTTGTATTTCAACAAGCTACTACAATCAACATTCAATTATACTCCTTGAAAAGGACAAAAAGTTATAACAATACCCATGCATTTAGGAGAAAGTAGGCTCTATGTTCTTTACTGAACATCTTTTTTACGGCTTCAGTGGCGTAGTCGGTAGCATGTTGAACTGCTATGCCCAAGATGGCGGGTTCAAACCCGGCCAAAGTTGCTGTATTTTTAAGAGATTTAAGATCCTTCAGTATGCCTTTCCTCGGAAGGGAAATAAAGCCGGCGGGCCCATGGCATAGATTTATGGCACGTAAAAGAACCTACCACTGCGATTTGTGGTGTGTAACAAATATTTGTAGATTATATTGGGCTGGTTAGGAAATGCTCTATCATGTTCAAACAATCGCCGCTAGTGTTAGTGGCAGTAGCATCTGGTGGACAAAGTTGGAACTATTTGAAATTGAACTTATTGGGAGCCTTCGGGCGTTCAATATGAAATACCCAGCTTATGGCCATTGGCTGCGATTCATAACCATTTTCAATAATATTGTTTTATGCAGCCCAACTAGTGTTGTTATCAGGAAGGTCAATATTTCTCTGCTTGCATCCCGTACGATAGTCTACTAATGCACTGCAACCATATCTTATAGTGTTCAGTTCATTTGAGGGTATGCTTGAAGTAGAAACGTACCATACGTGATGCAAGCAGATAAATGTCGACCGACCTTACAACACGCGTTAGTTGGGCTGCATAAACAATATTAGTAGGGGCAGCTGATTCACCTTGTATATTCATTTTATTAATGCAGACAATGGCCATTTGTTTTATTTTCAGGTCGGGTCATGGAAGGGATTTTGGAAAAAATCGACCATGGGCCTATTGAAAGCAACCCTCCCGGCATTTCCTCGATGTGAAAATGGGAAACCACGAAAACTATTTTTGGGACGGCCGAGGTGAGATTAGAACCTTGATGACACGAGATAGCGCATTCTCGTTCTCGGCCACCGCGGGCGGTTCGTGTATATTTATATCAGGTGAAGCAGCTGCCCCTATGAGGTTGGTCGATATTTCTTTGCCTGCATCTCCTATGATACTAACTGCAAGCATATTCCGCAAACGATTCTTAAGGACTAATGTTTTTCCTTCCATGTGACTACAGACCGTTCGAATAATGTGAGTGCAACATATCATCTGAAAAAGTCGTTCTAAGTGGCTGGGTATCGCAAATCATGAAATTAAAGCTTAAATCTACGATACAGTAACCAAGAGAGCGTTTGGAACAGTGAAATGGAAGAGTAACGTACTCTGAGGATTTTAAGACCAAATTCCATCAACCCCGAGGCGTAGCACATGTGGATAACCACTGGATTACCAAGTACTGGACTGGAGGAGCAAAGGTTCGAATTCCCCATTGGACAAAAATGTTTGCAACGTTCTGATGCGTCAATGATTTTCTAATCCATTTATCTCAAAATAAGCGGCTTTGGTGGCGTAATTAGTAGCATGCTGAACTGCTGTGCGCAAGATAGCGGGTTCAAATCCGGCCGAAGTCGTCGGATTTTTCAAGAGCGTTAACAATTCTTCAGTATGCCTTCCTTCGGAAGGGAAGTAAAGCCGGCAGTCCCACGTCATAGATTTGTGGCATGTAAAAGATCCTTTCACAGATTAATCGTGTGTGAAGCTAAATTGTTAGGTTAGATTTCCTCGGAACGCTCTATCAAAGTTCCAACGTTCATCACTAGGTATCGTGGATATCTGGTAGCGAAAGTTGGAACTACTTGAAATTGAACGGAACTTGTAGCTCACACTAAGGGTGTCCTCTGGAAGCAGCTACAGACTCTGGCAAGCCGAACATGTCCTCGGACACTCCAGGCATTAAAAGCCATACGATAAATAAAAATAAATAACAAGTAGTTCCGTGACGAACTAAAGAGCCTACTTTTCTTAAAATTTCAGAACGATGCCAATCTATATAGATCTATCTAGAATAATAACGAAATCAAGTAAAAGAGTAATAGAGTAAATTACTACAGCAGGCAGCCCTGGTGACTCTGAATAGTCTGACTTAGTTCTATCTCTTAAGGTATAGAATGCACATACAAAATTTGGCTGAAGTCTAATGGATAGTATGGGCGTTATATGCTTTTTGATATTGGATTTATCAGTGCGCGTAAAATCATGTTGATAACGATGGCATGTATGCGATGCTCAGAATTAATCTGAAATATTACGATCTATTATAGTGCCAATTTTGGATAAAATCCATTTGTTAATATAGAAGTTACATGTAAATAAAAATTGAAACTATCAGAAAGCTTAGAATCATGTTGGCAGCACTGAGGTATATTATTTACTCCAAATTTATATTGAATGTCAGGTACTATACGTGTGCAAAGTTTAGAGATGATGACTTGTATACTTTCTGATATATTGATATTAGGATTAAACAAATAGAGAGAGTATTTATTAATAGTTGGCAGCCTTGCTTGTTCTTACGAATACACATAGTCATAACTGTTATGGTACGCAAAGCAAATACGAAATTTGGTTGAAATTCATTTACTAGAAGTTATATGCATTTAAAAACTGGACCTATCAACAGGTATAGAATCATGTTGGCAGCAGTGATGTATATAAGTTACACCGAACTAAGGTAGAATATTAGGTAATATACGTGTGCAACGTTTAGAGCTGTTGGCTTTCATACTTTCCGATATATTGACATTACGGTAAAATCATAGTGAGAGTATTTATTAACAGTTGGCAGCCCTGGTGGCTCATTAGAATACGCACAGTCATATCTGCTGTAGTAAACATAGTACATATGAAATCTGGTTGAAATCCAATCGATAGTATAGAAGTTACATGCTTTTAGAAATTGGACCTATCGGCAGGCTTAGAATCATGTTGGCAATACTGGCACGTATGGTCTTCTGAAAATTAATCTGGAATGCTATTGTCTATGTGTGTGCCAATTTTGGAATAGTTCGCTTGTATAACTTCTGAGATATCCAACATAGAGCTCAAATTACAATTGCGATTTTTCAGCAGTTGGTAGCACTGACGTCAATTTAAAATATGGCCGTGAGATATTCAGGTATATCTTTGCTCTTACCAAATTTGGTGCCGATAGCTGCAGCCGTTTAGGAGTTGATAGGGGGGGGGACACACACACACAGCCAGACATTTTTGCAAAATGTGAAAAGTAGGCTAAAAAATCTCAAAATGCCTCTAGGTTCCATTTTTAGTTGACTCTCCTCCTATCCAACATCTTGGTATGTAGCCCCGTGCACTTGGGTCTGTGTGAAATTTGTTTAATAATCTGTCTTGTTGTGGCGGATGTGTTGTGTGTACCGGTAAGTCACGGACAGTGGTGGCTACGCTCGCTAAAGTGCAGCGTTAGGCCATGGGACCAAGCTCTCTGCTGACTCGGTAGTAGCGTAGGTTCGAGACCCACCGTCGGCCATCCTTGAAATGGTTTTCCGTGGTTTCCCGATTTTCAACACCAGGCAAATGCTGGGACGGTACCTTCTGACAGACCATGTCCACTTCCTTCCACATCCTTGCCCAGTTTCATTCATCTTCATACATTCCATCACTCATCCCGACGCGCAGGTCGCCCACGGGCGTCGACTTGAAAGCCCTGCACTCGGTCAGTCAGGAGGTCACACGACATAAAAAAAAACGGTAAGTCAGTTGAGTATTGGGAAGGAGACGGCCGTGACCCTAAGTTAGGAACCATCTCACTATTTGTCAGGAGTAGAAGTGGGAAACCACGGAAAACCACTTCCAACATGGATGAGTTGGAAGTAGATCTAAGCTCTTCTCAGTTTTTCTTCATGAGGCTGAATGTTCCCCGTTCCAACTCTCAGAGCAGAATTGAATTTCTTGCAGAGCCGGGCATCGAACCCGGATCTCCGCAAATTGTACATAGATATCTAGTACAAATTGTTAGACTTGATGCCAGTTTTCCAACATTTATTTTGTACGTTCTGTGACTTAATACAGTGAAAATGTTTTGCAAGGCGCTGAAGTTATTTCAAATGTTTAATTAATATCTTAATAATATTTTTTTAAAGAATCTGACAGTAAACGGTTTCTTTATTCAGTTTCCACTAAAAGAGGAGCCTTGTTAATGCAGAATTCCACACGTTTTGCTCTGATTGCTTTATTCTAGTTTTTTTTTTTGTGAATTTAGACCAGAGAGTTTGGAAGTTGTTTTTTATTTTTACCATTTCAAATGATCTTGTCGACTTCATCGTTATGCTTTGGTCTTCCGTTATGCGTCACGGTTACGGCGTGTATGACGTCATCATGTTGTTCAGTGCATATGCACCGAGTCTGAGTTTACTCTTGGGGTCTGGCGTTATGCGATAAGGAGACGGCGAGTGCGTGACGTCATGCAGCAGAGTGCACCTCCCGCTCTCCGTTCCCCACGCGGGAAGCCTAAGTTAAAGGGTAATGGCGTCTGTTGAGTCGAAGTTTACTCCTGGGGTCTGGCGTTATGCGATACGGAGACGGCGAGTGCGTGACGTCATGCAGCAGAGTGCACCTCCCGCTCTCCGTTCCCCACGCGGGAAGCCTAAGTTAAAGGGTAATGGCGTCTGTTGAGTCGAAGTTTACTCCTGGGGTCTGGCGTTATGCGATACGGAGACGGCGAGTGCGTGACGTCATGCAGCAGAGTGCTACTCCCGCTCTCCGTTCCCCACGCGGGAAGCCTAAGTTAAAGGGTAATGGCGTCTGTTGAGTCGAAGTTTACTCCTGGGGTCTGGCGTTATGCGATACGGAGACGGCGAGTGCGTGACGTCATGCAGCAGAGTGCACCTCCCGCTCTCCGTTCCCCACGCGGGAAGCCTAAGTTAAAGGGTAATGGCGTCTGTTGAGTCGAAGTTTACTCCTGGGGTCTGGCGTTATGCGATACGGAGACGGCGAGTGCGTGACGTCATGCAGCAGAGTGCTACTCCCGCTCTCCGTTCCCCACGCGGGAAGCCTAAGTTAAAGGGTAATGGCGTCTGTTGAGTCGAAGTTTACTCCTGGGGTCTGGCGTTATGCGATACGGAGACGGCGAGTGCGTGACGTCATGCAGCAGAGTGCTACTCCCGCTATCCGTTCCCCACGCGGGAAGCCTAAGTTAAAGGGTAATGGCGTCTGTTGAGTCTAAGTTTACTCCTGGGGTCTGGCGTTATGCGATACGGAGACGGCGAGTGCGTGACGTCATGCAGCAGAGTGCTACTCCCGCTCTCCGTTCCCCGCGTGGGAAGCCTAAGTTAAAGGGTAATGGCGTCTGTTGAGTCTAAGTTTACTCCTGGGGTCTGGCGTTATGCGATACGGAGACGGCGAGTGCGTGACGTCATGCAGCAGAGTGCTACTCCCGCTCTCCGTTCCCCGCGTGGGAAGCCTAAGTCAATGGGTAATGGAGTCTGTTGAAAGAGTCCTGGGAGCCCTCCTGAGCCTTTCTAACATGTGTAGCATTTGTAGCATGCGTCATTTGAAATGATATAAAGTCTAATCTCTCAGACTGACTGTATCTTTTTTATTCATTTATGTATTTATTTATTTATTTATTTATTTGTTGGGTTTATTATCTACATGCTCCACTACAAGGTAGTACTACATGCTTTCAACTATTTCACAACACTATATCTATGTCTCTTGTAGTTTATAAGTGTTTACTTACTGGTGACTAATCTTAATTGTTTTTAAATCTTGAAGGTCTAAAGAGTTCACATATTTTGCAAAGGATTTTGAGTATGTTTTAATTAAATTGTTTCTAAGGATTTCTTGTCACTTTTCACCACATTACAATCGATGATTAGGGGATCCACTGTTTTTGGTCCTTCGTTGCAGGAATGATAAGGACTGCGTACTATTTTAAGCCGATGCAGATAAGAATTAATGTTTCCAAGACCAGTTAGTATTTTTGTCATGCTAGGCGTGAGGTTGAATTTAATTGCTAATCTACTTGCTATTGTTGGAAAGAATTGCTTAGTAATGATTCCTTTCGAAGTCTCTTCCCATTCTTGTTGCCATTCACTGTTGGTTTGTTTGCAGAGTTGATTTTTTTTAAACTTTTTTGATAGGTATTTTGTCCTAACAGATTTCATTTAATTTAGCCGCTTCCTTGGCTAATTTATCAGACAACTCGTTACCTTCTACGCCGATGCCTGCTTTAATCCATTCGAATTGTATCTTCCAGTTGTTACTCCTAAGTGTTGCCGCGGTTTTCCTGATTCTTTCAATTAGGTGAGCGTGATGTTTATAATCTGCTATAGAATTGCCGTTTTGCTATCTGTTCGTATAGTTACTTTTTTATTACTGATTGTCCACTCTTGAACTATTCAAAGATTCATGTACAATGGATTGGCACCACCCGATTTTGAGGATTCATTCCAAAGTCAATTTAAAAAAATGAAAAACGGACCCAGCTCAGGTGTTCCTCAGAATCTCCAATTTTGAAAATTTCCAGATGTATTTCCTTATGGGAAAGATTGTAAGTCCACAGGGGATGAAACATTACAAAGCAGGGTAATAAAACAAAATAAAATGATTTTGAATAAAAAATTGACAGATTTAAATTCTTTATTTGAGTCTAATGTAGAGCCTCGGTGGCTTAGGCGGCAGCACGCCGGCCTCTCACCGCTGAATCCGTGGTTCAAATCCCGGTCACTCCATGTGAGATCTGTGCTGGACAGATAGGGTTTTCTCCGGGTCCTCCGGTTTTCCCTGTCAAAATTGCATTCCAGAAACACTCTCCACCATCATTTCATTTCATCTGTAATTCATTTAATCATTGTCTCAGAGGTGTGCGACAGGCTTCAGCAACCGGCACAGTTCATATCCTCACCCCTAGATTGGGGTTTCATTCATTCCATCCCTGACCCGGTCGGTCGACTGGAAGCAGGCTGTGGATTTTCATTTCATTTGAGTCTAATAGTTGGCCCTCCGAGAGAAGGAGGTGAAAGCTTGTAAACCTTTTCCTCCGCTCCATCGAGAACAACATTTACGGCAGTAAAAGGCTTCCTTAAAACGTTTTCATTGAACTGCACAGTGTATCACATGGCTTCTCATGAATCCCATTTCACGCCTCCTTGGCATTAAGCAAAGTGGCAGCAGAATCTGGGGATTGATTCCCTTCTCCAAGGATCAACCCTTTTCTTTTGACCCGATTAGCTCTACTAAGCTACAAAGTGTAACATCTGTTGGCGCTTATTAGCCCTGCAGCTGTGCGATACGCTGATAAATTGGTTTCGATACAGACCTACTGTGGTGTGGCCCGCTGAATTGACTTATTTTCTTTTCTGGAAGAGTCGGAGCGATGAAAGAAGGTTTTCTTCTGCTAAAGACGTTTGGAGTCGTGCCAGAGCTGCTTTCAATTCATTCGTCATGCTTTTATCAGTGTGTAGAAGTGGAGAAGCGCGGTATGCCCTCAGAATAACAATCCACGGTGTTATTTTCTAATTTATCATTAGTCTTTAGAAATAACTCCTGGCACATAGGCCTACAAGAAGTAGGCTATAGTGCTTCCTAAGCAAAACATTGAATCGAACCATGACAAACAAAAGCTCTCTTGAAATGTTTACGATCTATAAGCGTTGATGAGAAAAGCACCACTACTGGACTAGTTGAGACTGAGATTTCATATGTGTTTTATCTTTTAATCACAATATTTAATTAAAACAGCAATTTTTCTAGGTTTGTGCCGTGTCTTGTGTGGGGTTTCGCCTAGGACACCAAGCTGGTTCATCAGTGGGCTTTTGGTGTCCCCGCCCGGAGTAGTGAACTGCGCGCTACCTCCCTTTATATGAAGCACACCTGCGCCTCTTTACTGCGAGAACTAAAAGCTCAAGCAACCTTCCAAAAAAGATGGTATATTGGTTTTGCCGGCCAGTGAATTAAAACTCTGCAATTTTTCTAAGATTGTGCCGTGTCTTGTGTGGGGTTTCACCTAGGACACCAAGCTGGCTCATCAGCGGGCTCTTGGTGTTCTCGTTCGGACCCCTAAATGAGTAGCGAACTGCACGCTACCTCCCTTTTTATGTCCGGGCGCGGACACCAAGAGCCCGCTGATGAGCCACAGCTTGGTGTCTTAGGCAAAACCCCACACAAGACACGGCACAATCTTAGAACAATTGCTGAGTTTTAATTAACTGGCCGGGAAAGCCAATACAAAAAATTTAATGATAGATGTTTTACAAGACGACAACATGTGACTCGGATTGCCGTACATCCTCTCCTCCCTTCAAAAATCAAATTCCCTCAGCCAGATACCGAAGCCACGTTCTTGGGATCGTGAGGAGGACACTCTACCACTTTCACAAAATGTTAATGTTGAAAACCTTTTTTAAATGACACTAGGAGCACTCAGGGTCCAGCTTAGCAAAAAGTAAAGTTAAGCTATTTTGAAAATTGTGCCAAAAGTTGAAAAGTGCGTGTTTTAAAACGCTCTATCATATTTTGAAAATTACTTTCGACTTAAATGATATCTTGTTAAAACATGCTAAAAAATGTTTGTTTTTAAAATGCAACTTGTTCTACAGATTTAAATAAAACTAAAGTTTTTATCTATTCTCAATTTGTGGGAATTAATTTTTGAATTTCTTAAAAGGGAAGTAGATATCTCGATTTTGATTTTGGCCATGTATGGGTCAAATCTAGCGCTTGTAGTGATAGAATTAGTGAACTACTGTATATACGATAAAATATGTGGACTAGCGCTTGGTGTCCATGACTTGTGTGTCACCATGCCGCCAACTCGTAAGAGGCGTTTGGGCAATACACAGCATATTCAAAAGTGGAATAATAAAATTAAAAATCAAAAAGCAGTGACGAACCAGGATTCTTTTCTTTTTTGTTATCCTAAAAATTTAATTCCCAAGTCATATATTCAACAAGAAGTTCTAGCCTGACATTGGTGGCCAAATGGCAGCATATCTTACAGGGGAGTTTTCTGTCTAGTCTACGAGTCGGCGGGTCTCTCGATCGACGATGCCATTTCAAAAGCTTGTCAACACACCCACACATGGGCGACTGTCGCCGTAATGGCGTCGCAGCCTTGCCAATAGATGCAGGTACACAGCGTGTCTGCATGGAATGCCGACCGCAGCGCTGCAACGGCGTAATATCACAACGGTTTTTACTATTTAAAAAACGTGCCCCGTATGTACTTGTTATTATTATTATTCATCGTATGACCATAGTAAGGAGTCTAGTATGTATTTACTGCGAGAACGAACGAGATGACGTATATCATACGTTCTTCGTCTGCGCTCGTTGGGCAGCGTAAAAACAACGACTTGAAGCTGAGGTTGGTCCAATAACGCTGGACAATATAGTTGGAATTATGCTGAGGAACGATCACAGCTGGGATACGGTCGCTTTCTTTGTTGAGGTGGTCCTTCGTCAGAAGAAGTCGGATGGGGACTTGCTCGATTTAGATGATTAAGTCTGCGATCCGCGGACTATGAATTGAGAAGTAAGATGGTGCTTGTGAAGCAAAGAAAATGGCTCCATCCTGAAGTAATACGAAAGCGGTCCCGGGATGGGTTTTGTCAAGAGGACAAAGTGTGGTTTTTAGTGGGTAAGAATCCCACACTCTTCTCAAGGTCTTATGCAAGATTTTTCCACTTCCCTCGTAAAATAATATATTATTATTAATGTGATTCATGTATAATGCCATACGCTATATAATAAAAAAAACAGTTATCGAATAACGCACGTGTATTATATTTAGTTCACAAATACATAAGCTTGCAATATGCAAAACTTTTTTTGACCGTGTATTTCAAAAATGATGATAAAGTAGACTTACACGAGTACGATCACGCGGCCAGATGTGTGTGTGACCCCCTCTTAAATGGCTGCAGCGTTCAACACCAAATTTAGTATGACTGAAGAACCATACCATGACATAGCAAAGCCATATTTGAAAATGACGTCAGTGATACCAACTGCTAAGAAAACACAATTGATATTTGAACACTAGGTTGTATATCTCAGAAGATGTTCATGGGAACAGTTTCAAAATTGGCACACGTATAAAACATATTATTTCAGATCAATTTTCAGGATCTCAAACATGACAGTGCATCCAATATGATTGTATCTCGTAATGTGTGTACGGAACAAACCTAGGACACTGTAAGGTCAAGATGTTTTATACTCATACATAGTAAATCGTCAAATAAGTGCTACCAACAAAAATCAGCGCACGCGTATCATATCCAGTGTTCAACACTATGCAACTGCCACACTAATTTATGTATTTTTTACATAATTTTGCACGTGAAAATATTTCACAAGTGTGCCTATTTACAGAGTTTACGAGACCACCAACTGCCTAGTAACCTGCTGAGAGCATTTGAGCCCTAGACTCAATATCAAAGAATTGTGCATATAACAATTTCGATACTACAGTAGGCTATCTTCAATACAATGTGTTAACATTGCAGATAAATTTCAGCAACACGCATATGTCAGTGTTACGATAATAATTATACGTACGTTTATAGGCATCATGTTACACTGAATGTAACTTCAATACCATTCAGTGGATTTCTACCAAATTTTGTGTAGGCCTGTACAGTGTATGTCATAACAGATTTCTGAGATCTTTCCTTCATCACTTGAGCCGTAGACTCTGAATATCTCAGGAAAAAATCAAGGAAACAATTTTGAATATATTCTACTGCTCTAAGTTTTTAGGCCACAATATTTCAGTTATCGTTGGAGCAAATTCCATAATACCAGTGCTTCCAGCATAATTCCGTAGATAAAGATCTTTTTCTTTTTTGCGTTATCGTTTTACCCTCCAGGGTTAACTTTTCCCACGGACTAAGTGAGGGATCCCACCTCTACCTCCACTGAGGGCAGTGTCCTGGAGCTTGAGACTCTGAGTCGGGCATACAACTGGGGTATGTGACCAGCACTATGCCAAGGCGGTCTCACCTGCAAAGCGAACAGGGGCCTGATGAAAGGATGGGAAGAGTGGCAGGGTTAGGCAAGAAAGTGGGTAGGAGGCGACCGTGGCCTTACGGTAGATACCATCCTGGCATTTGCCCGAAGACGAAGTAGGAAACCACTGGAACCCGAGGGTGGCTTAGGTGGGAATCGACCCCCCTCTACTCATTTGGACCACCCGACGCTGATTAGACCCGGTACCAGTCCTCACACCACTTTTCAAATTTCGTGGCAGAGCCTGGAATCGAACCGCGGACCTTCGGGATGGCAGCTAATCACGCTGACCACTACGCAATGGAGCGGATAATGATATTACTCTAAATCGGTCAATTTTGTGTAATAAGGGCTGAATCTTGAAGTTTAAGAAGAGCAGGCTCTTTAATTAAGGAATTACTTGTTGTTACTTTAATATACTTTAATTTAAACTTTACTTTTTATTCTATTTGCAGTTTGTTTTGATGATTACCCCACAAACAATACACACTCTACTACGGACACAACAATAACACAGATTATCAGGCGAATTTTACACACACCGAAGCACACGGGCCTGATAATCAAGATGTCCCATGCCTCTAGAATGAATAATCAACAACAACAACAACAACAACAACAACAACAATATTTCTAATTTTTCTTGTATAGAACCCCCAGTTTGAAATACTGACTGACAAGCTCGGAAGTGTTTCCCACTGAAATATCGAAAAGTGCTCTTATCTAAGTCTTAAAGATTATTCCTGCGAAGTCTTTTCCGCCAAGCTTCCAGAACTCTCACTTGCTTATTTCAAATAATAATTTAATAGCTCACAGAAGGCTTCATCTTTCCCTTAAAAGTTCCTTAATAACTTCCTTAAGAAACTTGGAATAAAACTGTGGAATGGATTTAGAATCCGTCATTAGTGTGAGAGCCACGGTCGATCAAGCTAGAGGTTCAATAACATCTGTCCACGGCATCGTCTTAGACCTTGACAAGTACACACGCATATGACTTTGAGACAAGGAATATAATGTGCACTCTTGTAGGTCGTTTGACCTAGCTCCAACAGGAGGTTAAACAAGAGAAACTTTACAGTGGTGCAGGGGAGTATATAAGCGGGGGGAGCGAGCTGTGGGGGCTCCAGCCCCCACCCCAAAAATGCCAATAAAATTAAGAATGTGTTGCTTTGGTAAAAGCATAAAATAGGCTTATATTGTAAATTTGGTTCTACCCTAATATTAACTTATTGGCTATGTTATAAACAATATTAATATTGAAATTAGACTAGTTCGTGGTGTAGTGGCTAGCATTCTTGGCTGCCATCCGGGAGCTCCGAATTCGATTCCTGGCTCTGCCAAGAAATTTTAATTCTGGTCTAAGGGTTGTAACGGGGTACACTCAGCCTTGTGAGGCAAAACTGAGAATTCCACGGTACGATAATTTTGAGAAATAAATTATCAATTTGTAAAAAAACAAGAAGTTCCGTGAAGAACTATACAGCCTACTTTTCATGCCAATGATTATTCTACAGTATATGAACCTATCTAGAATAATGACGAAATTAAGTTGGTAATATCGAAATATCTAATTAGTTCAAAATATAACTGGTATAATGTAGCCTAATAGAGCACTACAGTTGGCAGCCCTGGTGACTGAATATATTCTTAGTTCCATCTCTTAAGGTACAGAATACAAAATTTGGTTGAAGTCCAATGGACGTTACATGCAGTTAGACACTGGATCTATCAGCACGCGTAAAAGCATGTTGCCAACAATACCATGCGTGTGCTGGTCAGAAATAATCTGAAATATTATGATATCTTGTTGTGCCAATTTTGGATGAAATCCATTTGTTAGTATAGAAGTTACATGTATTTTAAAATTGGACATATCAGCAGGCATAGAAACATGTTGGCAGCACTGACTTATATTAATTACTCCAAATTATCTAAGAGGGTCAGGTGCTATACGTGTGCAAAGTATAGAGCTGTTGGCTTGCATACTTTCTGATATATTGATATTAGGGTAAAAAATACAGCATTTATTAACTGTTGGCAGCCCTGATTGCTCTTAACAATACTTATAGTCATATCTGTTATGGTACACATATCACATACGAAATTTGGTTGAAATCCAACTGATAGTATAGATGTTGCATGTATTTAAAAATTGGTACTATCAGTAGGCTTATAATCATGTTGGTAGAACTGACGTATATAAGTTACTCCAAATTAATCTAAAAGGTCAGAATATACGTGTGCATAGTTCAAAGCTGTTGGCTTGCATACTTTCTGATATATTGGTATTTGGATAAGAAAAATAGAGAGAGCAATTATGAACAGTTGGCAGGCCTGGTGGCTCTTAAGAATACGCTCAGTCATATCTGTTTATGTACAGATATTACATACAAAATTTGGTTGAAATCCAATTGATAGTGTAGAAGTTATATGCATTTAAACATTGGACCTATCAGAAGGCTTAAAATTATTTTGGCAACACTGTCTTGGTTGGCCTCCTGGAAATTAAACTGAAATAGTATTATCTACATGTGTGACAATTTTGGAATAGCTCCCATGCATACCTTGCAAGATATCCAACATGGAGCTCAAATTTCTAGTGCGTTTTTTCAGCAGTTGGTAGCACTGACATCATTTTCAAATATGGATGAGAGATATTCCGGTGCACATCTTTACTCATACTAAATTTGGTTTTGATTGCTGCAGCCGTTTAGGAGTTGATAGGGGGGGACACACACACAGCCAGACAGACAGACACACATTTTCCCGGATCGATCTCATAAGTCTACTTTTTCCTCATTTTTGCAAAATGTGAAAAGTAGGCTAAAAAACTGAATACCTATCTGTTTAATAAATTGACAAACATTTAGATATTTTCCACATACGCCATAGAAAATTCATTAAATGTAAAATTTCATTTGTGTGTTGTGTTGTATTTTGCAACTCTTTTGCATTGCCACTAATTGTAGGCTATATAAAGAATTTTACAATTAACTATTGTCTAAAATAATTACTCAAAGTTATATGCCCTAAGATATTGGTTGATATTCTGGGTATTTTGCGGTGACAATCCCTTGAGAATATTCACAAATTTCCGGGATAGTCACACCCCCCAACCGAATTATAATTGTATATACGCCCCTGCAGTGGTGCCATGGATAAAGAGTACAGAGGTTGAAATTGACTTGCACGAAGTCTAGTATTAGGTTAGGCCATTCCAAGACAAATGTCCAGAACATTTTGGTATATCATTCAATTTAAAATTATTACTAAAACGAATATAGATTTAGGTATAAATAAGTAATTTTTTAGCGTGGCGCTATTTGTAAGTGAAACTTGGACTGTTGGAGCAGCAGAAAAGAATTCAAACGTTTGAAATGTGATGTTACAGGTGAATGCATATCAGATGGGTAGATAGAGTTAAAAATGAGCAGATATTAAGAGGAGAGGAGAGATGTTTCTGGCGACTGTGCCTTCCTTCGGAGGGGAAGTAAAGCCGGCGGTCCCATGTCATAGATTTATGGCATGTTAAAGAACCTTCCACTAATTTCACCTGTGTGAAGCTCTTAGATTCCTACGTTGGTTGCCAAGAGCCGACTGCGGTGACTTCTGGTAGCTAAGTTCTGAACTAGTAGTCGTTGACGGTGGCGTTTGGCGGCAAAAGTAGGAACTACATGAAAATTGATCGTCGGAAGTCCTTACTTGAATTAAAACAGGTACAAACACTAATACAGTCATCACAATTAACACCGGTTATCAGACAGGTTCTACACACACCCAAAGTACACGGGGCTACATGACCGCGTTGTCGCAGCCCCTAAACTTAAGAACCAATCAACCAACTAACTTTCTGGCGACTGCTAATGAAGAGAAGAGATGAGATAGGTTGATAGGACACATACTGATGATGATGATGATGATGATGATGACGATGATAGGCTATCACTCGCTAACGAGTATGATGTCTTCTCTAGGACTATAAAACATCCATGTCTGTGGGTCCTCTGATGAGCGTGTAGTCCTATCCTGGAGCAGCAAACTCTTCCACAATGTTCACAAAGGACGCTTACTAAGACACCCAGGATTAGCAATAATATTTATGGAAGGAAGGGTCGAGTATAAGAATTTCTGGGTTAGACCAAGGTTAGAATATGTTAAACGAATTTCCTGGATTGTTAGGTGTGGTAACTATGTAGAGATGAAACGATTAGCTCAGGACGGGGAAGCATGGAGTGCTGGATCAAAACATTCCATAGGCTGAAGACTCAAACAACAACAACTACAGTCACCATAGAACCGTAGGTTATTATTAGACGAACTGAACACATACTCCAGTACACAAAGCTGATGGCATTGATGATCCAGGCCCCTAAAACTATTTAATTACAACAAGATATCAAAATTAAGTTCAAAAATTTAATGTTTATAGCCTATTAAATGGCTTTAATACGGGGTACACTCAACCTCGTAAGCAAAACTGGGAAGAGGTAGATTCGATTCTCAATCCTACAAATACGCAAAATAATACAAGGCACCACATTAATACAATTTATCAGAGAAATCGTACTCACATCCAAGCACGCAATGCTGATGATCACGATGTCATAAGCTCCTGGACGATTAACAAACAAGTAGTCCTGTGAAGAACTATATAGCCAATTTTCATATAACCTACTTACTGTATGTTAATTGCCACTAACAACATACAAAATTTCAGTTTGATTGCTGTAATAGATTCGTAGATATTCAGAACCGACTAAATATTTTGGATGGTCGCCATGTTGGATGTTTATATATGTAGGTCCTAAAGTTATGTACTGTTACTTGACGATTATTGTGTTCGTGTAGCATTCAGACATCAATCGCATGTTTAGGACACGAGAAGTAAAAACAAGATTTTAAAATTTCGCACAGCTGCCATATTGTGGTTATGGAAACAATTGAAGAAATTAGATGCCAGTGGACTAACATTTGTATAAGGATTTACTGTACCAAGTTTCACTGCACTCGGATGGTTAAATTGCGAGAAACGTCCATGTGAATATTTATACTTCGCGTCGCCGCCATGTTGGATTTCTGATCACCAGGTTATTTAAAGTCCTATAGGTGAAACTCAGCAATTCTTCTAGATATGTGCCGTGTCTTGTGTGGGGTTTCGCCTAGGACACCAAGCTAGGCTCATCGGCGGGCTCTTGGTGTCCCCGCCCGGACCCCCACAGGAGTGACGAACTGCGCGCCACCTCCCTTTATATAAGGTGCAACTGCACCACTTGACTACGAGAACTAAAAGTTCAAGCAGCCTTAACCTCCCTATGAAGGCTTCCAAAAAGATGGTATATTGGCTTTCACGGCCGGTGAATTAAAACTCAGCAATTCTTCTAGGTTTGTGCCGTGTCTTGTGTGGGGTTTCGCCTAGGACACCAAGCTAGGCTCATCGGCGGGCTCTTGGTGTCCCCGCCCGGACCCCCACAGGAGTGACGAACTGCGCGCCACCTCCCTTTATATAAGGTGCAACTGCACCACTTGACTACGAGAACTAAAAGTTCAAGCAGCCTTAACCTCCCTATGAAGGCTTCCAAAAAGATGGTATATTGGCTTTCACGGCCGGTGAATTAAAACTCAGCAATTCTTCTAGGTTTGTGCCGTGTCTTGTGTGGGGTTTCGCCTAGGACACCAAGCTAGGCTCATCGGCGGGCTCTTGGTGTCCCCGCCCGGACCCCCACAGGAGTGACGAACTGCGCGCCACCTCCCTTTATATAAGGTGCAACTGCACCACTTGACTACGAGAACTAAAAGTTCAAGCAGCCTTAACCTCCCTATGAAGGCTTCCAAAAAGATGGTATATTGGCTTTCACGGCCGGTGAATTAAAACTCAGCAATTCTTCTAGGTTTGTGCCGTGTCTTGTGTGGGGTTTCGCCTAGGACACCAAGCTAGGCTCATCGGCGGGCTCTTGGTGTCCCCGCCCGGACCCCCACAGGAGTGACGAACTGCGCGCCACCTCCCTTTATATAAGGTGCAACTACACCACTTGACTACGAGAACTAAAAGTTCAAGCAGCCTTAACCTCCCTATGAAGGCTTCCAAAAAGATGGTATATTGGCTTTCACGGCCGGTGAATTAAAACTCAGCAATTCTTCTAGGTTTGTGCCATGTCTTGTGTGGGGTTTCGCCTAGGACACCAAGCTAGGCTCATCGGCGGGCTCTTGGTGTCCCCGCCCGGACCCCCGCCGATGAGCCTAGCTTGGTGTCCTAGGCGAAACCCCACACAAGACACGGCACAAACCTAGAAGAATTGCTGAGTTTTAATTCACCGGCCGTGAAAGCCAATATACCATCTTTTTCCTATAGGTGAACTTATGTTCATAGCCCCTATGAACATTAAAAAATCAGTTTGATTGCTATAATAGATTCGTAGATATTCAGAGCCGTCTAAATATTTTGGATGGTCGCCATGTTGGATTGTTATATGTATAGGCCATAGAGTCATGTACCATTAAAGGAAAATTATTGCGTGGATTCATTATTCAAACTTTCACTTCGATCGCATGATTACGACACAATAAATAAAAACTTAATTTTTAAATTCGCGCAGCCGCCAACTTGAGGTTATTTAAACAATTGAACTAAATTAGATACCAGTGCATTACAATGTCTATAAACATTTCCTGTACCAAGTTTCATTGCGTTTGGATCATTAAATCTTGAGGAAAGTCTATTTAAAATGTTCAACTTCACTTGACCGCCATGTTCGTTTTGTAGTTAACCGGTTTTTGAATGTCTTATAGATGAACTTCCAGTAGTGTCCATTATCTCCGTAGAAAATTTCAGGGTGATACCGCTAATAGTTTCAGAGATAGGGAATGCCGGTGAAATATTTCGCACAGCCACCATCTTGAGGTTTCGTAAACAATTGAACAAAGTTAGATGTCGGTGCATTACAATGTGTATAAACATATACTGTACCAAGTTTTATTGCGTTTGGTTGGTTAAATCGCGAGAAACGTCTATTTAAAAGTCGCAAATTCACTTGGCCGCCATGTTGGTTTTGTAGTTACCAGGTTTTCAAATTTCACATAGGTGAACTTCTAGTAGTTCCCTTTATCACCGATAAGCTGGAAATTTTGAGGGACGAAGTATATGAAGCTACAAACCAAATACAGCAAAATCGTATTGACACAGCCGTTAATATAATAACTGACGTTATCAGAACGGCTGCAGAACCATACAGAGAAAGAAAGGCAAAAATATGGTTTGACCAAGAATGCTTTCAACTAAGGAAAATAACTTTGCACGCACTCCAGAAGGTCAGAAGTAACAATAAATTAGAAGATCTGGAAGAATATTCAAAAATAAGAAAGACATATAAACAACTCGTTAAGGAAAAAAAAAACAACACATAGAAAGGGAAGCAGAAAAGACAGCTGAAAAAGCAAATAAGGACCCATTCATCGCATTACGAAAGAAAAAGAGTAGTCCTATCACAGAAATTCAAATGGACACAAGGAAAAGGCATTTTGAGGAGATTCTAAACACGAAGAAATTATCGCCAGACATTCACTATGTCTCAACAACGGAATCCCAAATAAAACATATACAAATAACCCAAGAAGAGGTGAAAAGTGCAATTGCAAGAACTAAGAATAAGAAGGCAGCAGGTCCAAACGGAATATTCAATGAGCACATTAAAGGAACTGCAGCCCTGTTTTGGATGTATGGACAGATCTCTTTAATCATTGTTTGAACACAGGCCAAATACCTGAATCATGGAGACAATCAGTCATAAAAGTATTGTATAAAGGGAAAGGGGACACATCCAACCCACACTCCTACAGAGGTATTGCACTTGAAAACAATGATTTCAAAGTATTTACAAGAGTGATTACGGACCATCTAGTTAAGGAAATAGATCACCTCCTTCCTGATCAGCAATACCGATTCAGGAAACAACGAGGCACCATACAAGCAGTTAGCAACCTTGTGAGTGAAATAGAACAGACATTGCGATTTCCAACAGGAAAATATTATGCAATATTTATAGATTACACTAAGACTTTTGATCTTCTAGACAGAGAAATTCTCTTACAAAAATTGGCAACAATGATAGGAGAAAACCATAGTATTACAATATTACTAAGAAACATTTTATCATATAATAGAGTCAACATCAGTGACGGAATCGCTATTTCCGAAGAATTATACCAGACAAATGGGGTGATGCAAGGAGATCCGATTAGCCCAATTCTGTTTAATATTGCCACAGCCGACATACCTATGATTATTGAGCATGAGACAACATCATTACACGTATATGCAGATGACATGGTGCTGAGCTCAGCCAATCTAATACACCTGCAGGAAGCAGTGAACAAGTTGACGGTATGGGTAGATAAAAATAGCCTTCAAATTAACACAGACAAGACCAAGCAAATGACTTTTAGAAAAGGAGGAAGGCCTGCAGAAGACGATCACATAAAGATAAGAGGGGAAAATGTTCCAATCGTTCGGGCATTCACATATCTCGGGATTACGTTACAAACAACAGGTCACTGCTACAGACTTCACGTAAAAGAAAGAGTGTCAGCTGCAATTAGAGCAATATATACAATAAAAGATCTACAGAATGTATCAATAAAATCAGCAATGAAACTGTTCCATGCAGTATTGAGCCCTGTAGCAACTTATGGGATACAGATTAAATGGGATCACCTAACACTAGCAGACCTCCGATCCATAGAAAAAGTGAAGGCAAGGTTTCTTAAAAGAGCACTCTGTGTTGGAATAAACACACAGTCGAGACTGGTATATGAAATGGCCAAAGAGACTTTCTATATCGATGACATAAAGGCAAGTTTCTTACTACCATCCACTCAAAATAGTGCCAAGGTACTTGAAGAGAGAAGACAAAAAAGAGAGGATATTTGGCTTGAATTTTATTGTACAGACGCCATGTGGGACCGACAGTGGACGGAGGCAAATCAAGAATTAAGGCATGTCATCACAAGTTTAGCGGTTCATGGATATCACCACAAACTATGTGCGACGACACATTTCCATGACGTAGGAAATGAGTGTGTGTGTACTTTGTGTGGTGAAAGATGTGAACGCTATCACATCAACCGATGCAAAAATAGGACAAAATCAATTTTAGAATATAGCAAAGCTCAATAGACTAAATAACCAACATCAATATTGTATTTTGGCCATTCGGCTGCAATTAAATTTATTATTTTTATCACCGTACAATATTCCAGGGTGATATCGGTAATAGATTCCGAGATATTGAATGCTGGTGAAATATTTCGCACAGCCGCCATGTTGGATTGGTGAGTCGTAACGAAATTTGAAGGGCGTGGTCGGGGTCGTCCGGAATAGTTCTATGAACTTACCGAGTTTCATTGAAATCACTCCAGCCGTTTAGAAGTTATTAGGGGACACACACACCATCACACACACGCATACCCAGACACACGGACAAATGGTGATCTCATAAGCCTGGCTTTTTTTTTCATAAATGATGATGATGATGATGATAATTGTTGTTTTAAGGGGCCTAACAACTTTCATAAATGAAAATAGGCTAAAATATTAGGTGATCGTAGGACAAATTTTACTAATGTAGTTGGTCATTGTCGTTTTAAGAGGTGGAACAGCGAGGTCATCCGCCTCTAAGGCTAAAGTAGGAATTCTGAAATTCCAAGTATCGTTAGACTAGTTACAAAGTCCATTCACGAGGCAGCACTCCTGCAGCTTGTCGCCAAGCAACCACGTCTTAAAAGGACGGAAGAATGGATGGAATGAAGGTAGGAAAGACGGAAGGAAGAGAAGAGGAAATGGAGAAAAGAAAGAAAGACGTAAAAGAGAAGGAAAAATAGGAAGGACAGAAGGCTAAGAAGGGAAGGAAAGTTAGAAAGAAAGAAAGAAAGAAAGAAGCAACGATATAAATAGGCAAGGAAAGAAGGAAGGATTCAAATAAGTAAGGAAAGAGAGAAGGAAGGTAATAAGGGAGAGGGAAGGAATGATATAAGCTGAGAAGGAAGAAAGGGAAGCAAGAAGGAAGGAAGGGAAGAAGGAAGAGGGAATGAAGGTAACAAGGAGGAGGGAAAGAAAGAAGGAAGGAAGTGGAGAAGGTCGAGGGAAGGGAAGAAGGAAGGAAACAAGCAAGAGGGAAGGAAGGTAACAGGGAAGAGGGAAGGAAAGAAGGAAGAGGAAAAGGAAGAGGGGAAGGAAAGAAGGAAGGAAGGAAGGAAGGAAGGAAGGAAGGGAACAAGCATGGGCGAAAGGAAGTAAGAAAGAAAGAAGCAACGATATAAATACTGTAGGTAAGGAAAGAAGGAAGGATTCAAAGAGGTAAGGAAAGAGAGAAGGAAGGGAATGAGGAAGAGGGTAGGAATGATATAAGCTGAGAAGGAAGAAAGGGAAGCAAGAAGGAAGGGAAGAAGGAAGAGGGAATGAAGGTAACAAGGAAGAGGGAAGGAAATAAGGAAGGAAGTGGAGAAGGTCGAGGGAAGGGAAGAAGGAAGGAAACAAGCAAGAGGGAAGGAAGGTAACAGGGAAGAGGGAAGAAAAGAAGGAAGAGAAAAAGGAAAAGGGAAAGAAAAAAGGAAGGAAAGAAAAGAACAAGCAAGGGGGAAGGAAAGAAGAAAGGAAGGGAAGAAGGATGTAGGAAGGAAAAAGGAAGAAAGGGAAGAAAGAAAAGGGAAGGAAAAAAGTCACAGTTATTCTGAAAGACTAGACTTTATATCATTTCAAATGACGCATGCTACAACTGCCTTCTCGCTTCGCTCGAAGCCCCAGGTCGCTCGACGCCCCAGGACTCTTTCAACAGACTCCATTACCCATTAACTTAGGCTTCTCGCGTGTCGTCATGACGTCACGCACTCGCCGTCCATTACCCATTAACTTAGGCTTCCCGCGCGGCTGCAAGACGTCACGCGGTCGCCGTCTCCGTAACGCATAACGTTAGACTCAAGCTTCTCGCGTGGCTGCATGACGTCTCGCACTCGCCATCCATTACCCATTAACTTAGGCTTCCCGCGCGGCTGCATGACGTCACGCGGTCGCCGTCTCCGTAACGCATAACGTTAGACACAAGCATAACGATGAAGTCGACAAGATCATTTGAAATGATAAAAAGACGGAATGAAACGAGAGAAGGAAGGAAAGAAAGAATGAAAGAAAGACAGAAAGAACAAAAAAAAGAAGGACGGAAGGAAAGATGGAAGGAAGAAAAAAAGAAGAAAAGGAAGAAAGGGAGGAAGGAAATAAGTAAGCTCGTAGATTCAAAGTTTTTGTTTTACGTGACCGTTATCGTACGATAATAATCCACGGGACTTCCATTTTATATGAAATCCGAACCACCAGACATGTCATTACGTCTCAAAAATCCCACACACATTAACCTAGAATCGAACCCGAGAGGCAAGCATCTTTACAGCAGCTCAACTTCATATTAAATCTAACGATTGCACGTGAATCGCTGCAGTACGTTAGCCATCAAACAGAGCCGATGTGGCGCTGCTGTCTATGATTGCCGGCTGTGAATCAAGCTGTAGTGGGTAGACCACCTGTGGTGGACATATTCATAAGACAGTGAAGCTGTATAATAAAATGGAATAGCCTATTGGATCGTGAGAAGAAGACAGGTGATAGGGAATTATGACATCAATAACTGGTCGGAGAAAGTGTGTTGAGCACACGGCTTGTTTCTTGGAACAAAGTAGCCATTGAAGCAGTGCGAGAAGTACCACAGATGTGCGCTTTACGGCTCGAAGCCTGCCCGAGAAGCAACGTTTATGCCCCACTAAAATAATAACGATCTCATATGAATTCCAAGCTCTGTGTTCTCTGGAGGAATCCAAATCCCATTCATACGTAAGCACACTATTTTATTCTTTGAATATCATGAATGTAGCAACAGAATGGCCAATAACCCGCTGCAAGACGTAAACACATTCAATTTACGGCATTTGGTGGAACATACTCTAACGCAGCCATTTACTGCAGTCCATTTTAAAGCAAAACTTCCCTAAATGTTTCCCTGCTCCCAGTGTTTGTGATGAACATACTTCAACAGTTGTTTCTGGAGCGGGACCGGCGGCCGGCTACCGGGCGTGCGCGCCTTCCGCCAGCCAACCGAGCTTGCGCCGTGGGGTTGCGCGAGGTGGAGGCGAGCTAACCAGGGTCATTAAAATCCATTAAGTCACTAAACTTTCATCAACGAGGGTGTGTAGTGTCAGCGCACAGATAAGAAGGTAGCATAAACAACAGCTGCAAGATTTAATTAAAGAAGCACAGATAATTCTTTATTTCTTGGGAATCTGGATGACCTCACGTCACCAGTTAAAGGTCAGAACTTATCTTTTACAGAAGATACTAAATATGTTCTCCTTCAGCTGACAGACAGACAGACAGACATCGTTACATTATGTCGCCACTCCTGCCCTCCACACCTGCATGTTTACTGTAATTAATCAAAGCACGGACCTAAGCCCGTTTGTTGTTCAATTGTGGGTTAATTTAAGATTCAAAGTGTACAGATCAATTACCCGTACACTAGTGGAGCTGGATAACAATATACGGCAGCAGATATCCATCACAACAGAAGGGAACAACGTGTAAACGTTAATTTATTTACACGGTACAACGCCTGTCTGTCAGTTGAAGGAGAACATTTTCAGCATCTTCTGTGAAAAGGTAAGTTCTTTAGTCATGATTTGCTGGTGAATTTACCATTAATTAATGTACTTTGTTACGGTTTCCACCTGCGCACAATCCGCGGTGCGAGCTCGGTTGGCTGGCGGAAGACGCGCGCGCCCGGCAACCGGTTGTCCGTCCCGCTCCAGCAAAATAACCACCCTGTACCTTCCCGTTAGTTGGTCAATCTGGAAGCGGATCGGAGCTTCAAAAACCCACAGTTTTAGCCTTTCAGACAAGCAACTCAATGTTGTCGTGAAATCCGAACCACCGGATATGTCATTACATCTCGAAAATTCCACATACATTAACCTGCTCCTTTTTTGGTGCATTTGTAATTAATTTTCGTTGTTTTCTCCACTTTTCCAAACGTAAAAGGAAACGTTCCGTACGAGACTGTTGATTGTTCACCGGAAACTCAACCATATCCGATCGATTAGATTAGCAGCTTACCGTTTCTACCACTACGAACGCTAGTGTGAGTCAATGAAAGTCAACCATACCCAGCCTTTTCTACCACTACGTTCGCTAGTGTGAGTTAAAGCACAGTTTCACTTAAGCCCTTATAACTATTTCCGGTGTGAACATTTTTCATATGAACAGTACAAAATACAGTATAAAATCCTCAGCAAGATTTTCGGACCTATTTGTGAAACAGGTGAGTGGCGAAGGAGAAAGAACAAGGAACTAAAGGAGTTGTATAAAGAACCCGATGTTGTTGTGGAAGCTAAGACAAGAAAACTGAGATGTGCTGGCCACGTGTATAGAAGAGAAGAGGGATCTAGACTGCGAGAAGTGTGTGAGAAAAAGCCAGACGGTCGAAGACTTATAGGCAGACCAAGAATGAGATGGACAGACCAGGTAGTCAAGGACATCCAGCTACTGGGAGAGCGAGAGGAAGATGCCAAGGACAGAACGAGGTGGAGGAGGCTACTTGACGGGGCCAAGAACCGACTGCGGGTTGTGGAGCCAGGAGGGTAAGAGTAAGTAAGTAAATACAGAACAAAGTGCGTGGGGGTGTCGTCCTTTCCCATCAAGTACGAGTGGGTGGATCTCGCATGACCTATATTTAAACTGGATAAATGCCAAATACCATCAATAAAATAAAACAATGTTTCATATATAATATTCTTCACAATGCAAGTAAGAAGAGGCAAGCAGAGAAAATTACGGATAACATACGCAAGGGGAGACTGAAATTTCATGGGCGCCTCAAGAGAATGAGCGAGTCGTTTGACGGAGAAAATCTCTTCTTGGTATAAAACAAAGTCTCCGATTCTTGGATGTTTCGGGTAAACTCAAGAGCCACTGAAAGGGACTAGATGCAGTTTTCACCATTGTGTAAAAGATTTATCTAGGAATGTTTCTGTAAAAATTAATTTATATATGTCCAAAGGAAGAGGAGCAATAACAAGTTCAGTCAATCGAGCCGAAAAAAAACCTACCGTCTGTGCACCTTTTACGCTTACGCTGGGTAAACCGTTAAAAATATCTATACACTATGAGTGTAACAACTGATCAGCATGAAAAGTTCTACAAAGAGTTCACGACACCATATCTCTAACTTCAATTCATCGCCACTGTAAGTGATTTTACGTTTTCATTTCTTCCAACAATCTCCATTGAATTACTAACTTCGGGGACAGTTTACGAGCTAGCTAGCGAGCCTTCAGTTTCAGGCGGCGCTGCAGAGTATGAGAACATGTGTTTAAAACATTGTAAGTAATGAAATTGGCCAAAATAACTGTAGTAATGGTATCTGGAGATGATATAGTAATAGATGTTCACTCGTACGCTGCCGTAGACCCACCATCCCGTCCTAATAGGTGCTAGACTTATTGTAACCGTTCGGTCGGGAGGTTGTTAGGAATAGCCAACAACCGCGATGACTTCCCTAACATCTCACCCGTCGAGCACATAAACAAAAAGAAAAATTACCGAGAGGATCAGGTGACCTTCCATAAAGGCTAAAGCGGCACGAGAGTCCGTAGTCCACAGGGATCGTGGTACATGGTGACGATGGTCATAGACCACCTAAGGAAAGGTTCACCTTAAAACTAGACTGAGAAAATAAACATCCAGACATGTGTAAAACACCGTGAAAATTTATTTATAAAATTCACAAAGCCCTAGCCTAGTTCGGAGGGTTATAATCGGCTAGTCCGCAAACTAATAAATAAACAAGAAAATAAAGAGCAGGTCCCTACCTGAGAAGTCACGGAAAACCCTCGCGAAAGATCTAACTCACAATAATAAAGCAACAACAGCAACGCTAGGAATATGGTACAACGCAAGTCCCTAGTTCAAGTTACAAGATCAAGCTAATATCAGAATTTACATTTAACAGGGTAGCTAAACAAATCGAAGTTAGGATGGTACCATTTCGACATTTACATTTAACGTTAATTCATCTAGCTAAGTCCTATCAATTAACAAAATTTACGGCGATGACGTCCGTAAAAGAAAACAATTACATCCAAAAGCTAAGTGTACAGCCATGAAAAAAAAACAATTTAATTATGCTTAATAACTATGTGCTAACAGCACACAAAAAGGTAACATGTAGGATTTATACACTTGACATCATAAATAAGTAATGAAATAGACACAGTAGTTTATTAAAAATTCCTGCCTGCACCTTGGTTTACTCTTTGTAAGCCATAGTCATCTAATGTGTATAATTACGGTGACGAATGCGTAGTTGAGACCACGTCTGACATCGCATGGCCTGAGCTCCACAAGCTACGAACTCTAGGTTCGCGCATGCTTCAGGTCGCTACAAAAATGTCAACTGTCCTAGTCATTTCCCCACAAGGAAATTATCTTCAACTGCACGGCTATGTCAACAGTTCCAAAATGCAAAGAACAAAGTTAGATAGAAAGAATCGTTAGTTAGCCTTGTTTTACAACAATTATGCGTCTTATTATTAAGATGTCGGTTTATAGGTTTATCGTAGGTTTATGGCGAATAACATTGACAATAGCCTGGGCACGGAGTGTCTCCACTGAGATCATTCTCCACCAAAAAGCCTCGACTCAACAGTCGGAATATAATCAACGAGTACAACAACTCGGACACAAAATAACACGGGTTACCAGCGGCGCTAAGCTCGCGTTCAATAATTATGGGATAGGCCTGTACACAACAGTTACCTTCCAATAACATCTAGTCAACGGGAACAGTCCCGGACAAGGCATACTCAAAATACCTCCATACAATAACATCCTGCTATAACAGGGTAGCCTTCACCATACTATAGAAAACCTGACATAACTGTACCTGTCAGAAGACAGTACAAGCAGCAGAGCGTTTAACTAACAAAAAGCGATCTATAAAACATGTGATCAAATACAAGAGTGGAAACTGATTTCCATAAGCAAAATAGCAATGAAAGGAAAAGCGAATACAAATCGTACTCTGTCCTTGTCAATAGTAGTTTTGTCTCACAATAAAGCAGGCATGCTTTCAGGTCACTGGGTTACATAACCAGTTTATTCAAGGCCGGCGATTTAATCAATATAAAACCACACACCTGGCCAGTTCATAAAAGACTTTACCATAGGTTACGGACTTCTAAAGAGTCCGTGTATAAAACACACGCAATAAATCTGAATAGAATAATATAATTCCGTCTTTCTACCAAAGACGTCTAAATGAAAGTAATCTTACAATCACTGGAACTCTTTGCTTTAAAAATACAATTCAGTAGTTGCTAGTACATCAAATAAAAACGTGTCTTACATGACACAAGCAAAAATGATAATTATGGCGCAGATTCACAACAAGGATCTGCTCAATGATACGTTGGGAACTGAGTTCGATGCTAGGCAACGAAACATTCCTTCTAGTTGTTAGGTTCAAACATGACCAAGAATAGCTTCTGAGCCTATTCAAAATGAAATATAATGCACTTACAAAACTGGTAGTTACAGTCGACTACCTAAATGATACGACCGTTCTAACGACAGTCAGGGGTATAACAAAGGATGGCTGCAAAGAATGCAGTTAATTAATAACCATGGCATCTGATTGCCATAACTAAAGTCTGCAAAGACTTGAAAATTACCCCAAGTAGGGTTGAACAAAATAGCCTCAAAATGACTACAGTCAGGTTCAGCAAAAGGTAGGCATTGACGTTCTACGACGTTCATCAAGCTGCACCAGGGCTGACCAAAATGTCTGACCCAAGGGTGTCTCACTCTAAACTGAAATAAATGACATCTAACTAATCTAGTTTCATCCCTACCTAGAAAAATGGCTGACACTGAGTGCGGTTGGTTCACAAACTACATTAAATCTACTATACCACCAGAAACTAGAACAAGAAAGGGGTGTGACAAAAACTCACGAAATGGAGGAGCTCTCACTCAGCCCTCTATTCCACAACAAGGGTTGTACAAAATCCTCTCTGGCTCTCTGGAACGGTATCCTCCTCATCAGGATTCCCATCTGGACTCCTCCAAAGATCAGGGTTCGATTTGTCCCTGTCGACAACTTCGTGGATATGCCTGGAAATGGCATTTTTGGCTCCTTCCTTCCCGTTCGTCGTCCTGGAAGTTCCACCATCATGCTGGTTCCCGTAGAAACATCACCCTCATACCGGGATGGTATTAGCCCATGGTGACTGCTTCAATCATGGTGAAGAAAGGTCCAATCACGTGGATAGTGAAATAAGTTGCGTAATAATTCATCCTCTCACTTTCAAAATTATAATGTTCGTCGTGAATGTTATAGGCTTCAATTGTAAAATACGACACAGACTGAATTTTGCAGATGTGGATTAGCATGTGAGCTAACACTGTTTTATAATTCTGCACGTGCTAGTGACGCTACTTTTGTATCACTCAGCATCCGTGAATTATACGTCCTTTTTAAAATGAAATTTCCACTTTGGCAATTTAAATATCTCATACAATTATAATCACACTTATTCAGGATAATTGTAACACTATTACCTGTATATTTCCACTAGGCATCTGCCCCCCACATACGCGTGGGTAAAATGTGGTGTTACAGCAATGTTGTGCAATACACTATACTTGCCAATTATTATTTCCCAAACTTCTTCTTTAGTTCACTGGGCTTCAACAACAGTGAATAATAGTATTAGCGTGCTCGATGGCACCTTATAATCACTTTCCACGCTCAACAGCGGATATTCTTCTGCGTCTCGTAGGACAAATGTAATTCCACGCCTACACAAGGCGGATTCTCCAGACGCAGTGTAAGGCACTGGGTGTCTCTAGAAAGTAGGTCGTCAAAACGAAATCGTTGAGCGACTACTTACGTTCCTTTTTGCGTATCTGCAAGGGTATTACCTTACCTAAAGTAAAAATAAATATTCTCCAAAATGTTTTAATAATGCAGCATGACGAAATGGAATATTCTGAGTCTTGTGGAAAGATAAAAATTAATTAATAAGACCTCAGATAAATAATTAGCAGTTTTCACCAAAGTCAAAAGTGCGATTCACCGCTACTTCAAAAAGTATCGCGTGATCTCTCAGCTCCACGTGGCTTCCTGGGTGTGTTCAAAAGTACAACATCCCATCATAAATGCTCTGTCATAAAAAGTATCACATGAACCATAGCTCAGCGGGTTCATCTGCCTCTCCGTCGTTTCAAATAAAATGTTGGGATAACATTTTTATTTGCTTTGAAATTCATTCAAGAGTGATATTTTTTTAGATTGGCTGCATTAAAGGTTCCAATGCGCTCTCCTGTCCTAATATCTTCTATTACATAACTTCCATTGTTCAAAGGCTGTCGGATACGACTTGGGCCATAATCCAAGGACAGAAATTTTCCATATATGCGGTCTATAGGACTAGAAATTCCGGGTCTCCTTATAAGGATAAGGTCTCCTTCTACTAGTGGTTCTCTAAACCTCTGTCGTCTAGTTCTTCTCAAGCGCTTGGCAGCTTGTCTGTCCATAGTCTCTCTCTCAGCTAAAATTCTGCTGGCATGTGATGGTTGTAAACAAGGTGGATTTACAATCACACGATCCCATATTCTCAGCGGCATCTGGTTCAAATGCAAGACCATAGGTATTTGACCAGTGCTTTCATGGACTGTTGAATTAATACATTTTGCCATAATAACAAAGACTTCAGTCCATCGCCAGTGTTCTTCTTGACAATATAAACGACAGAATTTTGCGATAATGGACATCACGCATTCTGCTGGGTTGCTCTCTGGATGTCGAATAGATGATAAAACATGACCTATTTCAAGCTCATTCATGGCATTGGCAAATTCTGCTGAGGTGTACTGTGATCCGTGATCAGTCAACAGGAATTGTGGCTTTCCTGCCTCCGGTATCACTTGACGTCTAATCCTCTGAATAATCTGATGTGCAGTAGCTTTTTGAATCGGATGAAGCATCGTATATTTCGTGAACACATCAATAGTTACAACGATGTATCGATTCCCACGACGAGCCTTAGGTATTGGGCCATACAGGTCCTGTGCATATAACTCTCTAGGTTGAGTTGGTAGTATTGGTCTAGGTTGTTCCTTCAGCAAGTGTGACGTGTACTTGTTCCGCTGGCATGCGTCGCAAGCACGTAAACACTGTCTAACGGTGGCTCCTAACCCTTTCCATGTAAAAGACTCCTTGAAGGTTGCAATGGTTTTGTCTGTTCCACCATGTCCAATGGATAAATGTACCATAAGAATAACAGATTCTTGGTATCTCCTAGGAATAACTGCACGCAGTTGAGTGTGGTCCTCGTCTGCAAACTTGTATAAGACACGATGATAAATCAAATAATCATCTGCAAGAGCAGCAATTCTTGCATAATGATCATCCTGTGGATCCATTCTTCGTTCTAGGAAACGGATAATATGTCTGAGTTCCTCCTCACGTCGCTGTCCTTCAGGTAGATGACGAAGTCGGTGAAGGTGTTCCTCGCATTCTCCCTCGATGTCTATGGCATTAACAGTAGCTTCAGGATTCCGGCTCAAGATGTCGGCCAACACATTCTCTCTGCCTGGTCGATAAACTATTTCCAAATCGAACTGTTGGAGAAACAGCGTCCATCGTGTGATCCTGTCGCTTGCCAGTCTTGTTCTTAAGATGAAGGTTAACGCATGATGATCGGTTCTCACAATAATCCTCTGGCCTAACAGAAGTTTCTGCCAATATTCAAGTGCGTAGACAATTGCAAGTGCTTCTATCTCGGTCGTGAAGTAGTGAGATTCATGTGCTCTTAAACGTCGGCTTAAGAAAGCGATGTAATGACGTGTCTTCTCATCATCCTCCTGCAGTAAAATGGCTCCTATACCAATAGCAGATGCATCAGTTTCTAGAATAAAGTTCCGAGAATAATCTGGATATTCTAACTGAATTGAGTCCACAAGCATCTGTTTAGCTCTCCTGAAAGCTATCTCGCATTCATCATTCCAGTTCCACCTGCAGTTCTTTTTCAATAATCCTTGCAGTGGTGCAACAGTCTCGGAATACTTCTCACAATGAACAGCAAAGAATTGGAGAATTCCTAAGAATTGTCTCACGTGTTTCACACGGGTTGGCGTTGGAAATGCAGCAACAGTTCTAATCTTTGCCGGATTCGGTCTACATCCTTCTCCATTGATTATGTGTCCTACGAATTTCACTTCTTTCTGAAAGAATCGACACTTGTCAAATTTGACCTTAAAATTCGCCTGTCGAAGATTCTCAAAAACAAGGCGCAATGTCTTTAAATGCTCTTCTTCTGTTTCTGAAGCTATGATTATGTCATCCACATAACATATTACTCTCTGCTTCACTTCAGGAGTCAGCTTGGCATCAAGTGCTCTGATTAATGCGGCTCCGGCATTTTTCAACCCAAATGGTAGTTTTCGGAAGACATAAGTAGTCTGATCAAACAGGAATCCAGTATATTTCTGAGTATGCTCAGATAATCTGATATGGTAATAAGACTGAACCAAGTCCAATGATGAAAATATCCTTTTTCCTTTGAACTACCTGAGAATGTCCCTAATCTTGGGCGGTCTGTCGTGCTCAGGAGCTAGGCGTTCATTCAAGGCTCTGGCATCAAGACAAAGTCTCAAGCTTCCATCTACCTTAACCACAGGTATTATGGGATTCAAGAAAGGAGTCGGTGATTTCTTGATTGTACCTGCTGCTTCCATCTCATGGATCTTCTTAGCAGCTTCTTCGAGATGTTCCTCGGCAATCGGATAGATCTTTTTCTGGAATGGGGAATCATCCAGTAACACAAGATCATACTCGTAGTCTAATATCTCACCAGGTGTGGTGTCGAATATATCCCTGTATTCGTTCAATATTACCTCAAGATCCTCACGTATGGGTGCTGATAACGATTCTGCCTCTCCGTCGGTATCTAGTGTCTCCTCAATTTCCTTGCCATTTAATTCTTCCACTACGTCGACTTCGGATAGGAATTCCGGTTCTTCTTCAATTAGGCTCATCTGAATGGGTTCGTTCGGCTTGAACTCTACCGTATTCCGTCCCATGTCAATGATTCCATCATATTTTCTAATGAAGTCTGCGCCTAAAATGGCATCATGATGCAGGCCCTTCATTACAAGAAATTCGTGCAAGTACACGTGGCTCGAAATCTTCAGAGTACACAGAGTCTGGATTTTGCACGTTTCAACGCGGTCAGGTATGACACCTCTGACTCTTACAGCTGAAATAGGCAGCTCTGTCACCTCAGAGTTTGCTTTCAGTCTGGCATGGCAATCGGCGGAAATTACAATAATCATCGCCCCAGTATCGATGAGTATGACTACACTGACTTCATTCAAGGTGGCTACGATCTTGGGTAGACGTGTCAATTCATAATTGTGGTTCGTCGTTCGTCCAACAAGTCTTCTTGGATTGGCTCCCAGAGTAATATGGTGGCAGTTACTCTGTGCTCAACCGAACAAGAATCTATTGATTTTTCGGCGTTTTTTTCTGTCCTGGCGAGAAGTACTGGGCTGGTTCTGCTCCGTCTCCTGCGCCGAATTTCTATTTTCCCTCGATGTAGGGTTCCGTTCTCCCTCTTCTTGGATCTGCAATTCTCTCTGTTGTTGGAGGTACTCACGGCTCTCCCGTGCTCTTCCTTTCCAATCCCTGTCTGGCTGGTATCTAGGGTCTCGATTTCTGTCGTATCCCCTACTATATCGATAGTCTCTACGGATACTTCCGTGTTGCTGATTTCTTCCTTCATTCTCTCGGCGGTTGTTTTCATGACGTCGGTTGTCGTCCGTCCTTCGGTCGAATCGTCGGTTCCAATGACTTCGCCGGTCATCTTGTTGATTTCGAGTATAAGGAGTGTTGTTCCATTCTCTCCTGTTATAACTGTAGTTGTTATCATGTCACCCAGAGTCCTCTGTGGTTTGCGTTTGTTGTGTTGTCTGGCTCACTTTATCAACAGTCGTCAGATTTATATGTCTATCCTCGCGCCTATCAGCCTTCTGCTGACGGTGTGTGGGGAACTGTTCTGTGTTAGCATCCAACCTTCGCAGTATCTGGTCACACTCCTGGAAAGTGGATGCCCCTGCAGCGATCAACACACGTTGTACGTCCGCAGGGTACTGCCAAACAATTGTGTTCACCAAATCTTGTTCGGACAACGGAGGCTGAAGACAACGAAGCTTCGCAAGCTGTATTGCGAAGTAATTCGCATAACGAGTAGGTGTATTGGAACTGTACCTTCGAGTGTACATCTCAGCTCGGATGCTCTGCTGGATGTCGCTCGACCAATATGTTCTTAATAATGCTTCCTTAAAGTCCTGGTAGCCTGTAAATGAGTATCTGAATGCTCTGAACCAGGTACCGGCTTGTCCCTCTAGCAGTCGCTCTATAACTCTTAGTTCCCTCTCTGGAGTTACCATTGTATCACGTAAGTAGCTTTCGACATTAGCTAGGAATTCCACTGGAGTAACACCACTTCCAGTTCCTGAGAAGCGAGCTGGTTGCTCCTCTCTTGAACGAATTATGGTGACATTTCCCTGCGTATGCGCGGGTCTGAACGTATTTTGCATGTAACTCTGCGTAGGAGTGTTAGTCTCATGAAACGGATGAGCGTCAAAGTTCAAGGTCTGACCTTGCGCTGAACCAGTGAATTGTGACGGCTGCGATTCCATAGGCGCGCTGGGTTGGAAATGGAAATGGGTAGGCATCATTCCTCCTGAATGAGATATAGGCGTTTCCTGAGATTCTCCCATCTGTGGGTGTACGTGTCTCTCTCTAGGAATCGCCTCGAGTCTGTCCAGACGTCTTTCTATTACTTCAAGTCCTGGGATGGTTCTGGCTGCGACTTTGTTGCCTAAGTCGTTCAATTGCAGCTCGATCCTGTCGACCTTTCCCTTGAGGTTTGTGTCTACCTCGCGTATGGCCGTCCTAAGGTTATAACTGAGGTCTAACCTCTCGGTCACCGCGACTTCCTCAAATCGTTTTTGCAAGGAATCGATCTCTCCTTCAACTCTGGACATATTTTCTTGGATTTTACCCACATCGTCTCTAACCTCGGCTACCTTAGCCTCGACTGTGGTCTCGTGTTCGTTGAGGTCACCTCTCAATAACATGAGGTCAATTTTGTGTTCCTCATGATGAACATCAACTGTCTCACGTAGACTGGCTACGGTTTCCGTCAATTCAGAAATGTTTCTCCTGTTGGTGTTGAGTTCTTCTTTAACCTCCATCATGCCATCAACGATAGTCTTCACGTTGTTATTAACGGCATTGGCAGCTCCCCTCATCAAGATTAAACCAATGTTCATGGTTGCCATGTCTTTCTTCACATTGCCGATAAACCCCTCGACGTGATCTAGTCGAGTCCCGAATTCTTCCCTAGTATGTTCCAGATCTGCTCTCATGTCTATCTGGACTCTATTCAAGGTTGTCTGAATTTGAGCTGTGTGCTCCTCCGATCGGATTTGCACATCCTCCCTAGCCCTATTCATCTGGTCGGTTAAGCAATCTACGCGCTGGTTAGCCTCCTTATGGTGTCGTATGACATCAACCCTAACAGCTGCTAAACCTGCCGTCAGATCATTTCTCGCTTCGACCCTATATGTGTCCATGTCTGCCCTGACTTGAGTTAAATCAGTCCTAACATTGTTAACTTCTAGCCTTACTTGATCTACATACCACTAACATTGTTGACTTCCTGTCTAACCTGGTCCACATGACCACTTACATTATTGACTTCCTGTCTAACCTGGTCCACATGACCACTGACATTGTTTATAGACTGAGTGTTAGCCTCTAAATCTAATCTTACTTGATCTACATGACCACTAACATTGTTGACTTCCTGTCTTACATTGTTTATAGACTGAGTGTTGACTTCTAGGTCCTGTCTAACTTGATCTACATGACCACTTACAGTATTGACAGCCTGAGTATTCTGACCTAAGTCAGCAGTAATCTGTTGAAGATTGGCATTCACACCTGCCAACATCTCTCCAAACACATGACGAATAGTTTCCTCATCCATAGATAAGAAATATATGAGAAAGTGAGGGATCAATTTCTACTGGAACTTACAGCTATGATTAGTTACTTGGTGGTATAAAGCTTGCTTCATTTATATAAATATCACGAGTACAGCTGGAGTATGCAAACTAAGTGTTTCTACATTTACAAAGACAACGGCGAGCAAAGCAAAGTATTACATTTACTTAGGATGAGGCATCATCAAAGAAAATCCTATCCTTCATTCATCCAACACTAAAGCCTCACCCCATGGACTTCTATCAAACATGAATGCCATGCGGTCAATTGATCTGCAGTACGACTTTCTAAGTTCGTCCCAGTCCTGACAATTTACCATTAATCAACATTAAGATCCTCATAAATAACATGGTACTGACGGTCACCACGTTAAAGTCGGCACATGAGTTGGGCGCCATTTATATGTAACCTGTCGGTCGGGAGGTTGTTAGGAATAGCCAACAACTGCGATGACTTCCCTAACATCTCACCCGTCGAGCACATAAACAAAAAGAAAAATTACCGAGAGGATCAGGTGACCTTCCATAAAGGCTAAAGCGGCACGAGAGTCCGTAGTCCACAGGGATCGTGGTACATGGTGACGATGGTCATAGACCGCCTAAGGAAAGGTTCACCTTAAAACTAGACTGAGAAAATAAACATCCAGACTTATGTAAAACACCGTGAAAATTTATTTATAAAACTCACAAACCCCTAGCCTAGTTCGGAGGGTTACAATCGGCTAGTCCGCAAGCTAATAAATAAACAAAAGAAAATAAAGAGCAGGTCCCTACCTGAGAAGTCACGGAAAACCCTCGCGAAAGATCTAACTCAAAATAATAAAGCAACAACAGCAGCGCTAGGAATATGGTACAACGCAAGTCCCTAGTTCAAGTTACAAGATCAAGCTAATATCAGAATTTACATTTAACAGGGTAGCAAAACAAATATAAGTTAGGATGGTACCGTTTCGACATTTACATTTAACGTTAATTCATCTAGCTAAGTACTATCAATTAACAAAATTTACGGCGATGACGTCCGTAAAAAAACAATTACATCCAAAAGCTAAGTGTACAGCCATGAAAAAAAACCAATTTAATTATGCTTAATAACTATGTGCTAACAGCACACAAAAAGGTAACATGTATGATTTATACACTTGACATCATAAATAAGTAATGAAATAGACACAGTAGTTTATTAAAAATTCCTGCCTGCACCTTGGTTTACTCTTTGTAAGCCATAGTCATCTAATGTGTATAATTACGGTGACGAATGCGTAGTTGAGACCACGTCTGACATCGCATGGCCTGAGCTCCACAAGCTACGAACTCTAGGTTCGCGTATGCTTCAGGTCGCTACAAATATGTCAACTGTCCTAGTCATTTCCCCACAAGGAAATTATCTTCAACTGCACGGCTATGTCAACAGTTCCAAAATGCAAAGAACAAAGTTAGATAGAAAGAATCGTTAGTTAGCCTTGTTTTACAACAATTATGCGTCTTATTATTAAGATGTCGGTTTATAGGTTTATCGTAGGTTTATGGCGAATAACATTGACAATAGCCTGGGCACGGAGTGTCTCCACTGAGATCATTCTCCACCAAAAAGCCTCGACTCAACAGTCGGAATATAATCAACGAGTACAACAACTCGGACACACAATAACATGGGTTACCAGCGGCGTTAAGCTCGCGTTCAATAACTCTGGGATAGGCCTGTACACAACAGTTACCTTCCAATAACATCTAGTCAACGGGAACAGTCCCGGACAAGGCATACTCAAAATACCTTCATACAATAACATCCTGCTATAACAGGGTAGCCTTCACCATACTATAGAAAACCTGACATAACTGTACCTGTCAGAAGACAGTACAAGCAGCAGAGCGTTTAACTAACAAAAAGCGATCTATAAAACATGTGATCAAATACAAGAGTGGAAACTGATTTCCATAAGCAAAATAGCAATGAAAGGAAAAGCGAATACAAATCGTACTCTGTCCTTGTCAATAGTAGTTTTGTCTCACAATAAAGCAGGCATGCTTTCAGGTCACTGGGTTACATAACCAGTTTATTCAAGGCCGGCGATTTAATCAATATAAAACCACACACCTGGCCAGTTCATAAAAGACTTTACCATAGGTTACGGACTTCTAAAGAGTCCGTGTATAAAACACACGCAATAAATCTGAATAGAATAATATAATTCCGTCTTTCTACCAAAGACGTCTAAATGAAAGTAATCTTACAATCACTGGAACTCTTGGCTTTAAAAATACAATTCAGTAGTTGCTAGTACATCAAATAAAAACGTGTCTTACATGACACAAGCGAAAATGATAATTATGGCGCAGATTCACAACAAGGATCTGCTTAATGATACGTTGGGAACTGAGTTCGATGCTAGGCAACGAAACATTCCTTCTAGTTGTTAGGTTCAAACATGACCAAGAATAGCTTCTGAGCCTATTCAAAATGAAATATAATGCATTTACAAAACTGGTAGTTACAGTCGACTACCTAAATGATACGACCGTTCTAACGACAGTCAGGGGTATAACAAAGGATGGCTGCAAAGAATGCAGTTATTTAATAACCATGGCATCTGATTGCCATAACTAAAGTCAGCAAAGACTTGAAAATTACCCCAAGTAGGGTTGAACAAAATAGCCTCAAAATGACTACAGTCAGGTTCAGCAAAAGGTAGGCATTGACGTTCTACGACGTTCATCAAGCTGCACCAGGTCTGACCAAAATGTCTGACCCAAGGGTGTCTCACTCTAAACTGAAATAAATGACATCTAACTAATCTAGTTACATCCCTACCTAGAAAAATGGCTGACACTGAGTGCGGTTGGTTCACAAACTACATTAAATCTACTATACCACCAGAAACTAGAACAAGAAAGGGGTGTGACAAAAACTCACGAAATGGAGGAGCTCTCACTCAGCCCTCTATTCCACAACAAGGGTTGTACAAAATCCTCTCTGGCTCTCTGGAACGGTATCCTCCTCATCAGGATTCCCATCTGGACTCCTCCAAAGACCAGGGTTCGATTTGTCCCTATCAACAACTTCGTGGATATGCCTGGAAATGGCATTTTAGGCTCCTTCCTTCCCGTTCGTCGTCCTGGAAGTTCCACCATCATGCTGGTTCCCGTAGAAACATCACCCTCATACCGGGATGGTATTAGCCCATGGTGACTGCTTCAATCATGGTGAAGAAAAGTCCAATCACGTGGATAGTGAAATAAGTTGCGTAATAATTCATCCTCTCACTTTCAAAATTATAATGTTCGTCGTGAATGTTATAGGCTTCAATTGTAAAATACGACACAGACTGAATTTTGCAGATATGGATTAGCATGTGAGCTAACACTGTTTTATGATTCTGCACGTGCTAGTGACGCTACTTTTGTATCACGCAGCATCCGTGAATTATACGTCTTTTTTAAAATGAAATTTCCACTTTGGCAATTTAAATATCTCATACAATTATAATCACACTTATTCAGGATAATTGTAACACTATTACCTGTATATTTCCACTAGGCATCTGCCCTCCACATACGCGTGGGTAAAATGTGGTGTTACAGCAATGTTGTGCAATACACTATACTTGCCAATTATTATTTCCCAAACTTCTTCTTTAGTTCACTGGGCTTCAACAACAGTGAATAATAGTATTAGCGTGCTCGATGGCACCTTATAATCACTTTCCACGCTCAACAGCGGATATTCTTCTGCGTCTCGTAGGACAAATGTAATTCCACGCCTACACAAGGCGGATTCTCCAGACGCAGTGTAAGGCACTGGGTGTCTCTAGAAAGTAGGTCGTCAAAACGAAATCGTTGAGCGACTACTTACGTTCCTTTTTGCGTATCTGCAAGGGTATTACCTTACCTAAAGTAAAAATAAACATTCTCCAAAATGTTTTAATAATGCAGCATGACGAAATGGAATATTCTGAGTCTTGTGGAAAGATAAAAATTAATTAATAAGACCTCAGATAAATAATTAGCAGTTTTCACCAAAGTCAAAAGTGCGATTCACCGCTACTTCAAAAAGTATCGCGTGATCTCTCAGCTCCACGTGGCTTCCTGGGTGTGTTCAAAAGTACAACATCCCATCATAAATGCTCTGTCATAAAAAAAAAATATCACATGAACCATAGCTCAGCGGGTTCATTATATACTGTAGTTGAAATTGCTGCCCCGACTTCCATAATTGTGAAGGACTCCATAATGCCAACCCCACGCATTCGGAACTATATCGCATGTGGCAGACCAATGGTTTTGCCTAGACCAATATTTTCGTCCAGACCAATGGTGGATTGATAGCGCGGCACCGCGGGCATCAATAATCTTTATCCAGGCCAATGGTTTTGTCTATTATTTCATTATTCATGTTGGCAACGTGTCACGTGGGTATGACGTAGTGTCCGGAGTGAATGGAAAATGGCCGACGATGTTCAAATGAAAACGACCAATAATGCTTTATTTACGTTAAAGGTAGCTTAATTATTTCCGGTGCAGCAGTGGCAATAGAAATTTGTGAAACGACTCCCAACGACTCCGAGAAAGGTTTGTCAATTATAATTACTACATTTTCAATAATATACCTTGTTAAAAGTTACGAAAAGGCATGTTCTCACAGTCTGCAGAATTAGTGTCAAGTTTACTGTGGATTGGACGGAAGGGGGATTTGTGTTTCATATACCTCGCCATTCTTAAATTACAGTACGTCTGATAAGAATTCGTTTGCATATGTTATCTCCATGATAATATAATTAATAGTCCAGTCAGTGATTTTAACCCATCATGCCGAGATGGAAAGCGGATAGAGGTCGTAGTTCATTGAAATCGAAAAAAATACGCCATTTAAGCTTACGCTGGGTAAACCGTTAAAGATCCCGGACGACGCCGGAGCGGGTTGCTAGTCTTTATCTAAATCATAAAGATGAAGGCGGCTGTAAAATGGATTAAGGAAAAAAGAAAAATACTTCGAGGAAGTTGGTATCCTTCAAGCATTTGGACTGTGCCAATACAGGAGAGTGATCCAGACTAGATGCATAAATAAAATAATACATGAAGAGGTATTGAGACGAGTGGGAGAGGAGAGATGTTATTGGCGAGTGCTAATGAAGAGAAGAGATGGGTTGATAGTGCACATTTTAAAACATCCAGGAATAGAAAGGGTCGAGGACAAGAACTGTAGGGGAAGGCCAAGGTTATAATATGTTAAACACAATAAGGAGTGGTAGGATAGCTAAGTAGAGATAAAACGATTAGCTCAGAGCAGGGAGACATCAAACGAGTCTAAAGACTAAAGACTCAAACAACTCACTTTCTTCTTCTTGTTTCGTATAGGCCAACTATGGACCTCGATATTCAACTATTTTGCTTGGAGTGGGTGTTGATGTTTGCCCAGTATTCACGCATCCTCTGGCTGTGTTGTTCTTTTCACTCCTTTGTTCAGAGGGCACCTGTCTTCTTCCTTGGGGGTTTTTCCTGAAACTTTATTTGCTTTAATTTACTCATGAGAGGTGTTCAATCTTTTATGTCCTTTACCGTAACTCCCAGTTCCAGTAGATCTTGTGCACTTCTATCAACCATGGTGACTTGGTCTTCCTTCTTTGCCAGTATGTGAGTAGCTGGTTGGTCAGTCTGGTTGGATGCATCCTGGAGACGTGTCCATAAAATGTTAGACGTCTCTTCCTGGCCATTCAGAGTAACTATAGAGCTCCTGGTTGGGCCGTCTTGTGTATTTACTCCCTTCCTTGACTGGTCCCAATATCTTCCTCATTATCTTCCTCTCTTGGATTTCTAGTTTGTCCGTGAGTCCTTCCCTGTTTAATATGAGGCATTCAGAGGCATATAAAGCTGCAGGGTGGATTACCGTTTGATAGTGCTTCATTTTGGTGTTGCGGGAGAGACACTTCTTATTGTAGATGTTCATAGTCATTCGGTATGCCAGTTCTAGCTTATTTACTCGTGTTGATAATGCTGTTCCTTCGGAGAGACTGGGTTCCAAGTACTTGAAATTGTTGGTTTTCTTGATACTTCCCTGTTCTAGAAGTAGTTCATGTGGTGATTCACTGATGTTCGTGATGTATTGTGTTCTCTCAAATGACACTTGCAGTCCTATCGTCGCTGCTTCTTGTCCGAGAATATTGAGTTGTTTCACAACTCACTTTATTTATAACAAATTCTTATTTTATAATTTTAAAAGATCTTGTCGGCTTCGTCGTTACGCTGGGGTCTGGCATTACGTTACGGTGACGGGACGAAATGTACCCATATGCACTGAGGTGTGTGACGTCATAGTACTGCTTGGTGCATGTGTTCCCCGACAATCTCTACTTCGTTAGTATAAGACAAATATCCCCGATTCTTGGATGTCACGGGTAATCTCGAGAACGACTGAATGGATTTTGATGCGGTTTTCAACATTCTGTAAAGGATAACTCGGGGAAAGATTCTGTAGAACATAATTTATGTATGATCAAAGGAAGCCAAGCAGTAACGATTTCAGTGAAAAAGTCGAAAACAAACTTGGCGTCCGTGCGCTTCTTAAGCTTACGCTAGGCAAACCATTAAATTATATGAGCGTAAGAATTGGTCAGCATGAAAAGTTCTACAAAAAAGACCGCGAGAGAATATCTCTATCTTCAATACATCGCTCACTAAAAGTGTTTTTAGACTGGATGGAAGGGTCACGCCCCCACGAGCTCTGGTGAGCGTGACGGCATCCCGCGAGCTTGACCTTGCTTTGCCCTTGGTTTGCACTTGCCGTTCGTGAGTAATTTGAAACAAGATAAGCAAGATAAGTATTATGCAGATAATTTTCTAACATGTAAAGAGTCTTTGGCTTCGAGCGAAACGAGAAGCCTCCATCCAGCCTTTCTAGCATTTTTCAGTATTTGTAGCATTTAAAATGATACAAAGTCTAGTCTTTCAGACTGACTGTCACTTTTTTTATAAGGCAGTTCACCTCTGCAATAAGGCAAAGTGAGATATGGAGTCTCACCTCATCAGTGGGACCCACATTTCAAAAAGCCGAGCGAGGCTTCCCCTTTGTCCTCGTCTTATTTCGCTCCCTCGCTGGACCTCCTAAAAGTGCATCTTGCTGGGAAATTGCTTTGGAATAGCCTGGCGAGCGCCGCGGAGAATCTAATAAAGCCTCGTCCACTTCATTACTCGCACCTGCCGGTTTTTCGTCCTTTACGTTTGTCTGCCACAGACAGGCTCTCTCCTCACTTTCATCAGTCCGCAATCAGCGAGCTGCCGGAACTTGCTCTAAACAAGCATCACGTTAAAGCATTTGCATACGATAACAATAACATAGCAGTAAACCAACACACACAACTGTTTGTGAAAATTTCAACCCCGACAATTATGCACGTGAACAGAATGCTCTTCTTGTTCGTAATTCATTTTAAGGGGTCGGGATCTTGGTCATCAGCTCCATCGTATTTGGGTGTGCCCTCGTGTAGTGAGCCAGCCCCGTGGTGTTGGGGTAGCGCGCCTGCCTCTCACCCTGAGGCCCCGGGTTCGATTCCCGGCTCCGTCAGGTATTTTAGTAACTGACGTGAGGGCTGGGACGGGGTGCACTCAGTCTCATTAGGACAATTGAGCAGCTGTCCGACAGTGAGGCAGCGCCCCGATCACGAAAACCAAGATTAACGGCCGAGGGGACCCGATACGCTGATCACGTGTCATCCCAATATCTGCAGGCCAATTGGCTGGGCAGCGGTCGCTTGGAAGGCCTAGGCCCTTAATGGGCTGTAATGCCAGGTGTTATTATCTTATATATTAAAATAGTTTTCTAAAAATTTCACCCTTTACTAAAACTGAAATATCTCGGGAAGTATTTGCGCTACGACGACGTTTGTTGTCTTAAAATGTAATGCCTGTCAAGCACCGTCGATTGATACGCACCTTACTTGATTATATCATTCGAGTTTTAAATTATTGCGAATATTACTTCCTTCAAGGTCTCATGAAAATAGAATCGAATGACTTGACGGACATATTGTCACCAGGCGACAACGACTAACACTGTATCATGATATTCAACGCCGCCCCAATAATAAATCTAACTTGATATTAACAGAGAGTTCCCTAATTACGTCATGATATCGTTAAATTCTACCTCCTCCACTCGGGCGCTAATGCCGCATGTATCCATACATAATATCGTTAAATTCTACCTGTTCCACTCGGGCGCTAATGTCGCATGTATCCATACAATAAGTAGAAGGGGATTCTGTGCACATAATTTAATTGAAAATTCTCAAATAATGGATTACTTTGAGACTGAAATGCTCATGCACAATCAGCAGTCATTTTGCTAATGACAGTGCCATGTCTACATCTCCTTGAATGACAACAAATACTGTATACGAAAGACAACTAATTTAACAGTCGAATGTTGGAACCGCCATTTTGTATTGTGTAACCGATCTTTCTGTTATATAGTCTTTGGTCTCACCAGCTGTCTTCTTTTCGTTTCATCATTCGTCCTTATAGGTTGTGTGCTCAATCAATACAATGAATCATATTATTATGAATGAGAGGCGACACTCAATTACAAATGTTATAAAGATTAACGGTGACGGTAATTGTCTGTTCAGGTCATTGGCATATTGTGAGTACAACAATCATAGTGTATTTACACAGGTTAGAAGGCGAATTGTAAAAGATGTTACAGACAAGTGGAATAATTATTATTTTTTATTGTTGGCAACATCGATATGTACGAAACTGCTATCAATTCGAGCGATGATTACAAAATGTATATGTCTATGGTGTTCATGGAGGTCATGTTGAGTTAGTTGTCGCTGCTCAAGTTTGCAAAGTTGATATTTATTCGTGGATTACTACTGTCGTATGGAAGGTGACCGGTTAAAATATATACGTCATCAACAAACGAAGTTACGAGTTGATACATATGCCTGTTTAGCAGACGCCTTGCATGTACGAGCAGAAAATGAAAATCTCAGAGTCGGTCGTATTGTAGTTTTGCCATCTTCTTTTACAGGTAGCCCAAGGAAAATATTGCAAAATTATCAGGATGCGATGGCGATAGTGAAGAAGTTTGGAAATACAGATTATTGATTACGTTCACCTGTAATGCGGGCTGGCCAGAAATACTTAACAGCATTCATCTCCAGGAAGCGGCTAATGATATGCCTGATATTGAAGTGAGAGTTTTCCATTGCAAAGTAAAGGAATTGCTACGATTGATTAATGTTAAGGAAATTTTCGGTAAAAGCATATCTATATACAGTGGAATTTCAAAAACGAGGACTCCCGCACATCCATTTACTCTTAACATTAACGGAAGATTGCAAGTTTCGAGAAATTTCTGACATTGACAGTTTGGTGTCAGCCGAAATACCAGATCTCGAGGATGAAGCACTATACGGGTTGGTAAGGCGTCATATGGTACATGGTCCTCGCAGATCTTTGAATCCTTCTTCAGTCTGTATGAAAGATGGCGTATGTAAGAAAGATTTCCCTAAACAGTTTCAGGAAGAGACCAAAGATAATGCCAATGGATATCCTTCGTGTAGGAGAAGAAATAATGGACGGATTATTATAAAAACAATTCGATGCATTGACATTGAAATCGATAGTCGATTCATTGTTCCCTAAAATCCATTTCTTTTACTTTACTTGCAAGATCATATTAATGTTGAAAAATGCTCAAGTGTTCGGAGTGTTAAATACATCCACAAATATCTTATATATTAAAATCCACAAGTATGTGTATAAAGGTCATGACTGCTGTATTGTTAAAATATGTCCTGAAGGTGAATCGGTGAACTACGATGAAATTAATTCCTTCCTAAATGCTAGATAGGTTGGTCCAACAGAAGCCGCATTCAGGATATTTTCATTTCACAAGCATGAACAGTCACATTCTATCGTGCGATTACCAGTTCACTTGCCAATCTTGCAAAATATCTATTTTAAAAGTGATAACGCTCCTGATATTTTACTTCTTGCACAGTTGCGCAACACGGAATTACAAGCGTGGTTCAAGTTAAATCAAAATTCGCAAGCCAGAAGTCCGTATATATATCCTGAAACACCAGTACATTACGTCTGGAATAAGAGCAACTGCCAGTGACAAAAAAGAAAAAATGTGTTTCAAAAACTATAGGCAGAATGTATAATGTTTCGCCTACAGAAACAGAAAGGTATTATTTACGCCTGCTATTGCTTCACGTCATAGGTGCTACCAGCTTCCAGGATCTACGAACATACAAAGCAGTTGTCTAGTCTACTTTTAAAGAAACAGCTAAGTAGCGAGGTTTGTTGATTGACGATTCTGAAAGGCAGCGTTGTTTGGCAGAAGCGTCACAATTTCAGATGCCTTCTCAGTTACGACAACTGTTTCCTTATATATGTATCTTTCAGACCCCTTCAAATGTAAGATAGTTATGGGACATTTTCATGAATTCATTGTCAGAAGATTATCTGCAGTTTCACGAATCTATCATTGCATATCACTTCACTCTTATACATATTTCTAATACATTAAAGCTCCATGGTCTTCCCATTACTTCTCTAGAATTGCCAGCTATTATTGATAATTTCCCTCAGACAAATTTACCAATGAATTATCCTAAACTTAATGAGGATCAATTAAGTCGGATGATAAACCTAGCAAATGGAAACCAAACGACTATAATTACACAAATTTTGGGGTTAGTACAAAACAGCAATGAAAGGATGAGTAATGCATATTTCATTGACGGTCCAGGGGGCACCGGGAAAACATTTCTTTACCAATGCTTGATTCACAGTTGCACAAATTTGGGGTTAAATGTAGTTTCTGTTGCATGGACTGGTATTGCAGCAATGTTACTACCTCAGGGGCGCACTGTACACAGTCAGTTGAAGTTACCTCTACATTTACATGAAAGTTCTGTATCAGGAATAAAAGTTAACAGCAATGAAGCATTTTATATTCGTTCAGCAAAACTTATCATCTGGGATGAAGCCCCTATGGCTAATAAGCACGCGTTGATGTGTGTAAATCGGTTGCTCAAGGACATCATGAATAACCACGTGCCTTTCGGAGGAAACATTATCATATTAGGAGGAGATTTTAGGCAGGTATTGCCTGTTGTGCCTCACACATCTAAAGCAGCATCAGTCCAAATGTCAGTAAGGTTCTCTCCTTTGTGGCCATTATTCAAAATTTTTAAACTCAACAAAAATATGCAAGCCGATACAGATCAACGTGACTTTGCAAAATTTTTGATACAAATTGGTAACGGTGAATACCCTCACGTAGATGGAGAAAATTAAGAATTAGTCCCACGCTGAAAAATATTTCACGCTTTTCAAAAATAGCGATTTTAGCACCTAAAAATGAACATTGTAAAGAAATCAATGACAAAGTTTTAGACCTAATCCCAGGATCATCGAGAACTTACATCAGTGTGAATAATTTGATTACTGAAGATGAGAGTGAACTTCTACAATTCCCAATAGAATTTTTAGACAGCATTGGCATAAGTGGATTGCCACCTCATATACGTCGGCTCAATTGTGATTTTGTTGAGAAATATTAATGTTTCCCAAGGTCTGTTGAACGGTACTAGACTGTTGGTTTGGAAGATGCATGACAATTGCTTACACCTGGAAATTATTACTGGCGTAAATGTTGGAAACAATGTCCTTCTCCCTCGCCTTGGCCTTACGCCCTCAGATACTTCTATGCCATTTTCCTTCAAAAGGAGGCAGTTTCCAGTGCGTTTGGCTTTTTGTATAACTATCAATAGAACTCAATGTCAAACACTAGATCAAGTAGGCATTTATTTACCTCAACCGGTGTTTAGCCACGGACAACTTTACTGTATGCCGCACTATCGCGAGAAAAATCCTTTCATGACGTCGAAGTTGAATAGAACCAAAAGGCAAGCAAACAGCAAATGTCGAATGGAAGGGAGTACTATTAGAATTTTGAAATGAATGTTGCGGAGGCGCACAGACCTCAGCAAACGGGGTACAGATTAAATAACAATTATACAAGGACGTCCGCATTCCTAATACGATAACTGTCATGTGGCAATGGTAAAAAATACTATTGTCCTATATCCATGATTACTATCCTACATCCTGTTATTTCATTCCCTCAGTTCTATAACAAATATATACTCAATCAAATTTACAGCTTAATAAATATTAACTCCTTCTGTGTGAGTTATCTTTTCATTTCTCATCAATCGCCTTTACTTACTATTCTATCTGTAGGGGTGGAGGCGATAGCTGTCTTTAAAGGGATGTGTAAATTATTAGATTCGATGTCAGTTTTCCAAAATTGCATTTTTACTTTTCACGGTTTAATGCACTAAGTATGTTTACAAGGCAATGAAATTACTTCAAATGTTTAATCAAGACTCCTAATTATTATTAATTTAAGAAACTCAAATTAAAATGTTTTTTTAGAATTTCCACTAACAGAGGAGCCTTGCAAATGCAAAATGCCACACGTTTCGTTTTTATTACTTCACTCTACTTTTCGTGTGAATTTAGAGCGGAGGGATTTGGGGTCTTTTAACTGATGAACGCTATTGAACTATTCAAAGATTCATGAACTAAGCATTGAAATCACCTGACTTGAACTCAAAAGTCAATGCAAAATTGAAAATGGACCCAGCTCAGATATCCCTCGGAATCCAATAATCTGAAAGTTCCCAGACGCAATACCTTATGGGAAAAGTGTAATTCCACGGGAGAGGAAACACTACTAAGTAGGACAACAAAAGAAGTTGGTCAATGAAATGATTTTGAATAAAAGTAATTATGACTAATTAAAGTTATTTATTTAATTCTACTAATTTGCACACCCTATATGTTAACCAAGAGACCCATCTTTTATTTTAAATTCATGCCATTGTTCATAAGTAGACAAAACACCAAATTGTACCGCTGTAGCCTTAAATTGTGTGGATATCTCTATCTACTTAGTACAAAACAAAGTTCCCAAATCTTGGATGTAACGGGTAATCTCGAAAGCAACTTTATGGATTTTGATGCGGTTTTACCAATCTGTAAAGGATTTCTCGATGAAGGATAAGGTATAAAAACATTTATTTATGACCAAAAGAAGCCGAGCATTTACGATTTCAATGAATTGAGTTGAAGAAAAACCTAGCGTCCATGTGTCTTTTAAGCTTACACTGGGTAAACCGTTAAAAATATCGATATTCTCTAAGAATTGTTCAGCATGAAAAGTTCTGCAAGAAAGTCCGCGACAGCTCCCTCATCGACCACTGGAAGTGTTTTTACGTTTTCATTTCTTCCATCAATCTCCATTCAGTGGAAATTTAAATTACTAGCTTCAGAGTGAGTTTACGAGCTTGCGAGCGACCCATCACCCTAGCTTCAGCCAGCATCAAACTGCCGAGTCGTGTCGAGTTAATTCTTCAGAGAAGAGTATAGCTTATGTGTTTGGAGTTAGCTGTTCACCTCGGCCTGACGTCCGTGCGCCTTTTAAGCTTACGCAGGGTAAATAGTGGGACACACACACAGAGGACAGGTAGACACACACACATTTGATCTCATAAGTCTACTTCTTCATTTACCCAAAAGCGACGGTACCGTAAATGTCTGTTCAGGTCACTAGCATGAAGACATGCAAATATGGACAGAAGTGCTGTGGGATTGTTCAAGTGAATGCTGCGGAGCAGCACGGGTCTTCTAGTATTATATTATTATATTTTCGTGTAGTGAACGGTGTCCCGTTTCAATTGTTATTTATGTTAATAACACTCTGAAAAATAAACGGAAGAAACGTAGAGGATGTTAAAGAATTTACCCAGGCCTATCTTGGTAGCATCGTTTCTAAAACTGGAGGAGCAGAGGAGGATGTGAGCAGTAGGATCAAGAAAGCAAATGCAGCCTTTATCCAGTGGCATCCTATCTGGAAAAGCAATGACATCTCCACACGAACTAAACTCCGAATATTCAATAGCAAAAATCAGTGTTGCTATAATGGGTGTGTGACTTGGAAAGTAACAAAATCAATCATTAAAAATATCCAGACCATTATAAACTGAGGCTTACGAAGAAGAATCTTGAGAGTGTTTTGGCCAAATGTAATATCCAATGAAGAACTATGAAATCTTACAAACGAGAAGCCCGTGGATTTACAGTTAAAGACAAGAAAATGGAAGTGGGTTGGACATACACTGCGCAATAACCAGACGGCAATAGAGAGGCAAGCCCTGAGTTGGAATCCTCGGGGACATCGCGGAAGAGGAAGACCGAGGGAAACTTGGAGAAGGACAGTGAAGAGGGAAGCTGCAGAAGTGGGGAGAACGAGAAGAGAAGTGAAGGCAATTGCACGAAACCGAGTCCGATGGCGATGCTTCGTCGAAGCCCTATGTTCCAGCGATGCGAACAACAGGACTTAAGTAAAATCACTCTGAAACTTGTTTGTATGTACTTATTGTTTTTAAGTAACACCACATTCACAATTTCTTCTTCTTTCGTTTCACCCTCTTTGGGGTAGGTTGAATCAATCATTTCCCTATACGCTGTTCTTTACGTAGAGCCCAGTACTTCTTCAGTCTTTCAGATCTTCTTTCCCTCTCTTCTTCCGAGATAATGGGTTTGGATTTTAGTGTAGCTCTGTCTTGGAACCTTATATTTTCGACTTTAGTAATTAATTTGGCTGTTCGATCGAGTAATGACGTTTTTGTCATTTTCATTTCTACTAGGTCTTTTTCAATTTCTTTCAACCGGTTGGGGTTTGTTTTACGATTACGGAAAAAGTCAAAGATTTGTTTCGTTAATCTATTAGAATCCATTCTCAGAAGATGACCGTATAAATTTATCCTCCTTTTTTGCATGGTATCTGAGAGTTTTCCAATTTTCTGGTAGAGAGTTTTATTCCTAATGTACATAATCTTGTTATCCTGAAATTTTGGTCCTATAATTTTTCTTAAAATTTTCCTTTCCTTAAGCTCGAGGTTTTCCATTTGGCCCTTATAATTTAGGCCTATAGTTAGTGTTTCTGCTGCGTACAGTTCTTCTGTCTTAATCACTGTCTTGTAATGTTTAATTTTGGACCCCCATGAAAGGGATTTTTATTGTATGTATCTTTTGTTAAGTCACACTTTAATATGAAAATTATCAACATTTTCACATTTCAGCAATAAAGTGACGGAAAGGAAACCATGTCGTCATGTTGGATACGTTTTGTATCAGGCAGTGCTGCCAGATTCACTTAACCACACTCCCCTCTGTAGCGAGGTTAGACAACCTTCTGGACAAAAATTACTCACTGTCATTTGTAGCTCTTCAGTCGGTCTACACTAATGGGCGAGGTACAAGATTTTGGTCCTATAATTTTTCTTAAAATTTTCCTTTCCTTAAGCTCGAGGTTTTCCATTTGGCCCTTATAATTTAGGCCTATAGTTAGTGTTTCTGCTGCGTACAGTTCTTCTGTCTTAATCACTGTCTTGTAATGTTTAATTTTGGACCCCCATGAAAGGGATTTTTATTGTATGTATCTTTTGTTAAGTCACACTTTAATATGAAAATTATCAACATTTTCACATTTCAGCAATAAAGTGACGGAAAGGAAACCATGTCGTCATGTTGGATACGTTTTGTATCAGGCAGTGCTGCCAGATTCACTTAACCACACTCCCCTCTGTAGCGAGGTTAGACAACCTTCTGGACAAAAATTACTCACTGTCATTTGTAGCTCTTCAGTCGGTCTACACTAATGGGCGAGGTACAAGATATAAATATGTAAATACACTCCTGATAAAAATTACATGTATTAGGTAAATTTCACTATTCAATGGGGCAATTTAGGATTACGCCTTTGGACCCTCAAGTGTCTGTGTTCAACTGTGTTGAGGTTTAAATATTCGTTAATATTATTGCGCAATTAATGTAGTTAGTTTGTTTGGTGTTTTTAATACGATTCGCAATTTGCCCCATTTAATATTGTGAGGAATGTAATAAATTGATTATAAAGCTTGCCACGGTGGGTGAGTGGTTAATGTGTCGGACTACCAACCCCAAGCTTGAAGGTTCACCCCTGGCCGTGGTAAGTGATTTTTGAAAGGCGACAAAAATCACGACATGGATGTCATACGTTGTTGGCATGTTAAAGAACCCATTTGAATTCAGTAGGCCGTGTTCAATGGCGAAATTAATCTCGGGATTTTCCGCCAACACAAAGTTCCTCCATTCTCTACTAAAAAGCGCTGCAGTGTCAAGGAGCTTAGATATTTAAACTCCTTGACTTTCATCGTGTTTCAAGGAACAACGAAATTCGACATGCAAGCTGCCCTCTGGGTGTCAATTAACAAAGTTTGCACCCGGCACCCGAGGCCATACGATATTATTATTATTATTATTATTAATTGATTATAATAAAGATCAGTAAAATCAAATAAAACAAGCTATTTTACTTCAATCTGGTTGGTTGGTTCCTAAGTTTAGGGGCTGCGACAACGCGTAATGCAGCCCCGTGTACTTACGGTGTGTGTAGAATCTGTCTGATAACCGGTGTTAATTGTGATGACTGTATTAGTGTGTGTTATCTGTTTTCTAATGAAAGTAAGGACTGCAGACTTTTGAATTTTTCAAATATTTCCTACTTTTGCCGCCAAACCCCACCGTCAACGACTACTAGTTCAGAACATATCTACCAGACGACACCGCTGTCGGCTCTTACCAACCAACGTAGGAACCTAAGAGCGTTGTTTACATTCTTAACCTATACAATTTAGCTTCACACAGGTGTAATTAGTGGAAGGTTCTTTAACATGCCATAAATCTTTACTTCAATCTATTCGATAGCTATGTTCATTTACATGAGCACATGCCATTGATTTATATTTCCAATTGACTGCAATATTTTAAAGTACCACTCCCTGATATTAATATTGACATTTTGAAGAGTTGAATATGGTATATGGAACAATAAAACGACGACAATTTATGAAGCTATAGACGCGGCAAAAAAAAACACAACAGTAAATAGAAAACGTGAAATTTTGTCGATAGACCATTTATGATTCTCAGACCTTGATTAATAATCATGTTATCATTTTTCGTTTCATTAACCAGACTGTTGAGCGGCTTCGGTGGCCTAGTCGGTGGCATGCTGAGCTTCTATGCCCAAGATTGTGGATTCAAACCCGGCCGATGTCGTCGTTTTTTTAGGATATTTAAAAATCCCTCAGTATACCATCTGTGGGATATTACAGCGTGAAGTTTGGACGAACAACACCGTGACATTGACTATTTTATTCCATTAGCTACTACTACATACAACACCAGTTGCATTGTCCTTGTTTCATTCCCCAACATCTCCCCCCACCCCCCCCCCCACCCTGGTCAACCTCAAGGGGGATGACCAGCTGGACAGGTCGGGCGATCATGGTCCCCTCTGGCGTGGATAGAATCACCGTCCGGATAAGTCCATCTCTGCCTGGTTTCAGCTCTTGAATCCGGGCCTTCCTCCACAGAGTCCTGGCCGCACCTCGTCCTGGAGTAGAACGATGCCTCCAAGCCTCAATCGTTGTGACGTCCCTTTCGGTTGCTTCACCTGGTGGAAACTCTGAAGCTGAAGCAGGTATTCTTGCTCCATCGTTTCCAGAAATGGTCCGCCAGTTGCTGAAGTCTGAGGTTCAGGTCCAGAGGGCAGTGCATTGAGTTGTCCACCGACAGGGAAGTGAGCTGTGGTGAGCAAGTTGGCGTCGTCGTCTTTGGTGTGTGGTCTGGAGTTCAGCGCGGATTCGATAGATGTCAGTATCGTCTGCAAACCATCGTCATCTACAGAAGACCGCCCAAGTGTCTTTCGCCAGCATCGCTTGGTAGAGCCAACCGTTCTATGCCTTCCTTCGGAGGGGAAGTAAAGCCGGCGGGCCCATGTCATACATTTATGGCATGTAAAAGTATCTTCCACTAACTACAACTGTGTGAAGCAAATATTTGTAGGTTAGATTTGATTAATGCTCTATTAAGCTCCAACGTCTAGCGCCAGGTGCTGGTTGCAGTGGCATCTAGTAGCCTAGTTCACAGCTAGGTGTCGTTGACGGTAGCATTTGGTAACGAAAGTAGGAACTACTCAAAATTGATTGTCTGCAGTCCTCACCTGAATTACAGATAACACGCACTAATACAGTCATCACAAAAGTTTGGTGCTTTTCAGTCGGTCAACACGAATGTACCCAAAAAAAGTTGGGTAATATCCTAATCCTGAAAAAAATTACATGAAATTAATAAATACACTGGGATGACCAGTTTCGATCGTCAAGCGATCATCATCAGATCATTACACTTAGGCTATAAAATATATGTTTTAAAATACAGGTGAAAATATTTACAATATGTACAATTAGGTATTTAGTTGCAGTATTGGTAATGCAACTTGTCGGTGTATGCTAATTGTAGTATATATGATGTTGGATGAAATGCTAAAATGGTGATATAAATCCGGAGTTTGTCTGTTGTAAAAAGTCAACTATGGTTGTACTGTAATAGTACAGGCTACTACTTATCTGGATGGATGTCTTCCTCGCAGGAGTTACGAGCAGTTACAACTTCACTCTTACACCAGTTGCGGTCGACTGAATTGGAATGTTATCTCCTGAACTGGTTTTCCCCTCCTCCCACCCCGTATTCCTATGTGCTGTTTGAGGTCAGTACATGTGTATTTGTGGGATTTTGCCAAGTCTAGATATGATGTATGTTATTGGATTCAGGAAGATCTTCAACTATTAAATACCGTGGATCAGTCCTCCCCACGCGTAGACTATTAGCCATTCCCACTAAGCGCTGCCCGGTCAAAACTCATAACTAGGCCTCGGATCGATATGCTCGATAAAATCTCCAGATAGCTCGAAAACCATGTGTTCTATGCTCGATAGATATGCTCGACAAACCCATTATATGCTCGAAAAAAACATTATAAACCCATTATATGCTCGATAGATTTGCTCGAAACCCCCATTAGATGCGGTTAAATATGCAGAATATGATCGAAAAACACCGTTAAAAACTATAGAAAGGAAAGTGAAACGAAAAAACCAATAACATACCTTTAAATACGAGGTTTATTTTCTAATAGTATGTATGATACACTGCAATATACTCGCATTCAAGTTTTACAAGTATATATAAGAGAAGTGCTCTTATAAAAGTTAGTTTAAAAGTTCATTTACAAAATGTTCAGAAATTGGCGAGTCAATGAAGTAGATCTGCATTGGTCTGTACAACAAGAAATTTTCTATGTTTTCAGTTTTGAATGATTTTCTTAAATCAGTCAATAAAAGTTTCAATGACGAGAACGAACTCACAAAAGGTTAAAAGCCTGCGGTTCTATTATTCGCACCAGATAGGTTTTTCAATAATTATTTCCGTTTTCGAACCTTAAGGATTGTCAGGGCCCGAATTCGGGGGAGAATTCGAAGAAAAACAAACTATTTAGACGAAAACCACAAGAATATGTATTTATATGCTTCTATTCTGAAAACCGCGGTTTTATGCATTTATATGCTCGATAAATTTCAATTCTGTTGGTCCCAGAGAGGTGAAAATACCACCGAAAGGCTTCCTTCAATGTGTACTGTTCAGGAAAAAATATGCAAATATGCTCGAATCCGAGCCCTACTCATAACAGTCATCACGATTAACACCGGTTATCAGACAGATTCTACACACACCCAAAGTACACGGAGCTACATGACCGCGTTGTCGCAGCCCCTAAACTGAGGAACCAACCAACAAGATTGTTTCGAGCAGACGTGACTGAAATACTGTACTTCTCAAATAGTTGTGCTAGGCAGAGTTTGCCATTAGCAAGGTGTTTGAAGCTACTGGATCTGAGAAATATCCTACCCGCACGACTGTACCTGTCAACACTGCAAGCTGTCGTGAAAACAACGAATAGTTTCCAAGTTGTCCGTCCACATTCGTATCCCTATCAAGTATCACACATAGCACGAACCATATAGATGGATTTTTTTCGTTCCTTGGAGTGCTAAGGAAGTCAAGGAGGTTAGATATCTAAGCTCCTTGACACTATAGCGCTTTCTAGTAGAGAAACGAGAAACTTTGTGTTGGCGGAAAAACCCGAGATTGATTTTGCCATTATGAACACGGTCTACTGAATTCAAATGGGTTCTTTAACATGCCAACAACGTATGACATGCGTGGAGAGATTTTTGTCGCCTTTCAAAAATTCACTTGCCACGGCCAGGAGCGAACCTGCAAGATTGGGGTTGGTAGTCCGACACGATAACCACTAACCCACCGTGGCTTGCAGCTACAATAGAGACACCAATAAATAAATAAGATGTTCAGTAAAGAACATATAGCCTACTTTCTCCTAAATGCATAGGTATTGTTATAACTCTTTATCCTTTTCAAGGAGTATAATTAAATGTTGGTTGTAGTAGCTTGTTGAAATACAACGTGTTATACGGATATTAAACATGAATATGAGGTGCCCTTTGCTAGTGCTACCTCTGTACAAAATTCAATTCGGCTTCACCGTGTTTGAATCGTATGGTGAATCGATTTGGTTACATGGCCGCCATATGCAAACTATTGGACTGATGACCTTGTAGCTTGGTCAAAGAACGCTTCTCATAAAAAAGTATATTATTGCAAAATTTAGTAGAGATCAGATGATTAGATTGGTCGTAATTTGATTTAAGCTTTTAACATTTGGGTGGCCGCCATTACGTTTCCGTCAAGATGGCGGCGATATAAGACATGACACTGCGGTGCCCATTGCTAGAGCTACTTCTGTACCAAATTTCGTTCAATTCGGTTTCATCGTGTTTGAAAAGATAGGGGGAATAGATTTGCACACATATATGGCCACTTTCCACAAATTATTGGGCTGATGACGTTGTAGATTTGTCAAAAGATTCTTCGTACATAAAGGTATAATGTTGAAAAAATTGGTAGATATCAGATTATTAGGTTGGTCGTAATTTGATTGAAGTTTTTAACATTTGGGTGGCCGCCATTACGTTTTCGTCAAGATGGCGGCGATATAGAACATGACACTGAGGTGCCCTTTGCTAGTGCTGCCTCTGTACCAAATTTCGTTCCATTCGGTTTCACCGTGTTTGAATTGATTGGGGGAATCGATTTGCACACATACATGGCCGCCATCTGCAAACTATTGGGTTGATGACCTTGTAGTTTAGTCAAAATACGCTCGTCATATAAATATATGTTGATGCAAAATTTGGTAGAGATCGGATGATCAGGTTAGTCGTAATTTGATTTAAGCTTTGAACATTTGGGTGGCCGCCATTACGTTACCGTCATGATGGCGGCGAAATAAAACATGACACTGAGGTGCCCTTTGCTAATGCTACCTCTGTACCAAATGTCGTTCAATTCGGTTTCACCGTGTTCGAATTGATAGGAGGGGGGGGGGGGGACAGACATTCAGCGTACACACTCACACACACACACACAGACTTACACAGACACACAGACAGACACACAATTTTTCGCCCTGTGTTGATCTCATAAGTCTACTTTCAATTTTTGCTAAAATCGAAAGTAGGCTAATAATAAATAGAACCAATAACAGTATTATTTCATGTCGTTTTGCCCTTTGAAGTAAAATTAATCATGATTATAAAGGCTGCCCTGTTTCAGGGAGGAATCCAGGTTAGTTAGTACAGTAATATCGCACAATGGCGCCATTGTTCCCATTCCGACTGAGACAAGCCAAACTTAAATAATATAGCTCGGTTTATTTATTGGATTCCGAGAGCTCTGGTCGGCGATATTAAACGTTCTGACAGCGAATTCCAGACCGAAATGAGCATTACTTAATAAATACAATCCACTTGGCTATATTAATATAGCACATGAACATTCCAACCCCTAACTGTTCCGCAAGTATGATTTTAACATTATTGTTTCATTTATTTTCTTGCTAACGGAATAATGTAGTTATGAACATAACAAGACAATAATAGGAACCAGTAAAACAAGAATAATCGCAAGTCAAGTGAGTTTATAGACCAAATTGCTGTTCTTGTGGACTGTGACTAAGAGGATTTATACAACTTGTGGTTTTATGCAAGGGATTTGCGACATCGAGGTCATGCAGACCCGTGTACTTGGGTGTATGTGTTTATATATGAGTCATCCAGTTGCAAAACTCGTTTAAGAATAATTCTCATGAGAAACGTTTCTCTGGACTTTGCCGACGTATCTTTTGTGTTTGTTGTTTTCTACTTTTTGCTTTGTGTTTTTGGTTTTGTTTTAGCTTTGTGCTTTTACTAATGAATTTTGCTTTTTGGTTTTCTTTCTTGGTTTTGGTTTTGTGTTTGTTTTCTGCTTTTGCTTTTCTTGAATTTTGCTTTTTGCTTTATGTTTCTTGTTCTTTGTTTTCTGATTTAGCTTTTGTTTTGAAATTTTGCTTTTTGCTTCGTGTTTTTTGTTTTGTTTTTGGTATTGTGTGTTGTTTTCTGAAAAACCAAAATAAAACAAAATAAAATAAAACAGAATACACAAACCAAAATAAAAATAAAACAAAACAAAATAAAAAACAAAATAAACAAATCAAATTAAAAACAAAATAAAATGAAACAAAACAAAAAACAAAACAATTTAAAACAAAATATAACGAAATAAAATAAAACAAAACAAAATAAAATAAACCAAACAATATCAAAATAAAACAAAACAATAAAACTGAAATAAACAAAACAAAATTAAACAAAATAAAATAAAATAATTAAATAAATAACATTACGACATGATCCTTTTGCACAAGTGGATTAAACGAGTTTTGCATCTGAGCCACTCATATTTTATCCGTGGTCATTAGGCCAAACTCTGCTTCCACTCACAGAAGATCTTAAATTAATAAATAAATAAATAAATAAATAAATAATGTATGTGGCTTATACCCTTTGTACAATACAAGGTATAATACTGTTTCATGGCGGCCGCGCGAGATATTACACTGGCAATCTATATCTCCGCTACAGTAACATATATTCCCCTAGATTTTTTACGGTGATAAAGGGTACTCTAAGAAGTTTATCAATTTGATTTTCATTAACCTGTTAAGTACAAAACGAACCTGATGACCAAGCGAAGTTTAAACCATTTCAATAGACTTTTCTCGTGATTTAACCAACCGAGCGCAGTGAATCTTGGTACAGCAAATGTTTATACACATTGTAATGTACTGACATCTAATTTAGTTCTCTTATTTACATAACCTCAATATAGCGACTGTGTGAAATTTCCAAATTAAACTTTTATTTGTTGTGCCCTAATCGAAGTGAAAGTTTGAATAATGAATCCACGCAATAATCTTCATCTAATGGTACATAACTCTATGACCTACATAATATATAACAAACCAACATGGCGATCATCCGAAATATTTAGACGGCTATCAATATCTACGAATCTAGTGCCGCAATCAAACTGAAATTTTGTACGTTGATAGAGGCTATGTTCTCCTATGGGACTTGCAATAACCTGGTGATCTCAAAATCTAAACATTTAAATGGATTAGGAATCTCTGTTTCGCGGGCTTATAGGCCATGTTCCAAGGACATTTTATCGTCCTGACGTTTCGCTGAATACTGCGTTCAGCATGTTCACAGGTTAAATTAAGCGAGGCAAAACAAGTAAACAGAAGATATATAAATAATCAACAACCCACACATAGAGGCTACCATAGCAACGGCGTACCACATAAAAGTAATGCATCAAGGACAGGGCTGCTCTTCTGTTGCATCTTCTCGTCTACGACGGTCAATGAGGGCAGGCTTGAGGGGATAACCTTCTAGCCGTTTGCAAACTTTCACACTAATGTAATTAATGGAATTGCATTGCGTCTTACAGCAATAGATGGACCTCTGAGGATCCGTTGGCATGGTTACTGGCTTGCATTCGTTCATTAGTTTATTAAATTAAATTAGTTTTCTGGGAATATCTCAAAAACGGTTGGTCTTCGGTCCTTAAAATGAGGTTTTCGGGGACCCGAGTTTTGTCTCTCACGTTGAGGGGATGAAAATGAGTTTTGTCTCGTCCTTCTACGCCTATTTCAGCATGTATTTTAAGGGAGTAGGCCCCCTTTTATGAGAGGTACGGAGAAGAGTTACATCAATGATTAGTGTCGTGCCTCTGATGGATATCTGTACCAAATTTTACGTTGATACACCCAGCCGTTCTCGAGTTATTAGGGAACAAATTTGTCCACAGACAAACAAACAGACAGACACACACACAGAGCAAAAAAATATTTTCGCGCGCATCCATCATAAAACAGTCTGAAACGTGTAAACAACTCAAATTTCCGTAGAAATTCAGAGAAAAACACACAAATTTTCATTTTTAGCCTACTTTTCACATTTTGCAAAAATGAGGAAAAAGTAGACTTATGAGATCGGGCAAATGTGTGTCTGTCTGTCTGTTTGTCCTTCTGTCTGTCTGGCTGTGTGTGTGTCCCCCCACCCCCTATCAACTCCTAAACGGCTGGAGCAATCGAAACAAAATTTGGTAGGAGTAAAGATCTATACCTGAATATCTCACGGCCATATTTGAAAATGATGTCAGTGCTACCAACTGCTAAAAAATCGCAATTGAAATTTGAGCTCCATGTTGGATATCTTGGAAGGTATGAATGGGATCTATTTCAAAATTGGCACTCGTATAGATAATAATTTTGCAGTTTAATTTCCAGGAGGCCATACATGGCAGTGTTGCCACAATGATTATAAGCCTGCTCATAGGTTCAATTTTTAAATGCATATAACTTCTACACTATCAATTGGAATTCAACCGAATTTCGTATGTTGTATGTGTACATAACCAGATATGACTGAGCGTATTCTTAAGACCAACCAGGGTTGCCAACTGTTAATAAATGCTCTTAATTTATTTTTCCCGAATTCCAATATATCAGAAAGTATGCAAGCCGACAGCTTTAAACTATGCACACGTATAGTACCTGACATTCTATATTAATTTGGAGTAACTTATATACGTCAGTGCTACCAACATGCTTCTAAGCCTGCTGAGAGGTCCAAGTTTAAATACATGTAACTTCCATACTATCATTTGTATTTCAACCAAATTTCGTATGTGCTATGTGTACCATAACAGATATGACCATGCGTATTCTTAAGAGCAACCAGGGCAGCCAACTATTAATATGTGCTGTCTCTATTTTTGTTACCCTAATATCAATATATCAGAAAGTATGCAAGCCAATAGCTCTAAACTTTGCACACGTATACTACCTGGCATTCTAGATGAATTTGGAGTAACTAATATACGTCAGTGCTGCCAACACGATTCTAAGCCTGCTGATAGGTACAATTTTAAAATGCATGTAACTTCTATACTAACTAATGGATTTCATTCAAAATTGGCAAAACAATAGATCATATTATTTCAGATTATTTCTGACCATTAAATGCATGACACTGTTGCCAACATAATATTACGCGCGCTGTTAAATCCAATGTTTAACTGCATGTAACGTCCATGCTATTCATTGGACTTCAACCAAATTTTGTATTCTGTATCTTAAGAGATGGAACTTAGAATATATTAAGTCACCAGGGTTGACAAATGTAGTGCACTATTGGGCTACATTATGCCATGTATACAGTATTTCGAACTAATTAGAAATTTCGATATTAGCAACTTAATTTCGTCATTATTATAGATGTATCCATATAGATTAATCATTGGCATGAATCTTAAATTTTAAGAAAAGTAGGCTCTTTAGTTCGTCACGGAACTTCTTGTATATAGATATATACTGCACCGCTCGGTGTTGACCGTGTTTTATTGCACAGATTCTGGTTTTACTCGCTAACCGTTGTAGATATACGAAAAGTGATAAGGACCTTTCGGATAGAAAATTAAATGTTAAAGCTCATGTATACCATCAAAATTTTACTATTTCTTAGCGTTCTCTTTTTATTTGAAAAGGAAGTATGAAATTTTGAAACCAAAGGGTGTAGTGACGTCACAAATGTCGGTTTTACTCGCTAACTGTTGGAGATACACGAAAAGTGATAAGGACCTTTCGGATAGAAAATTAAATGTCAAAGCTCATATGTCCCATCAAAAGTATGCTATCTCCTACCGTTCTCTTCTTATTTGATATGGAAGTATGAAATTTTGAAACCAAAGGGTCTAATGACGTCACTAAAATGGTCGCCATTTTTAATAGTGCAAAATTTGGAAATCAAGAGTATCCTATATGTAAACCTGGTAAATCAGCTATATTCATGCAAAATTTCATTTAAATCGGACCAGTGGTTCTTGAGTTATTGAGTAACACACAGACAGACAGACAGACAGAAAGACAGACACACACCATCTCATTTTTAGCCGACTTTTCACATTTTGCAAAAATGAGGAAAAAGTAGACTTATGAGATCGATCCGGGAAAGTGTGTGTTTGTCTGTCTGTCTGTATGTCTGTCTGTCTGTCTGTCTGTCTGGCTGGCTGGCTGTGTGTGTGTGTCCCCCTATCAACCCCTAAACGGCTGCAGCAATCAAAACCAAATTTAGTATGGGTAAAGATGTGCACCGGAATAGCTCACGACCATATTTGAAAATGATGTCAGTGCTACCAACTGCTGAAAAAGCGCACTAGAAATTTGAGCTCCATCTTGGATATCTTGCAAGGTATGGATGGGAGATATTCCAAAATTGGCACACATGTAGATAATACTATTTCAGTTTAATTTCGAGGAGGCCAACTACGACAGTGTTGCCAAAATAATGTTAAGCCTTCCGATAGGTCCAATGTTTAAATGCATATAACTTCTGCACTATCAATTGGATTTCAACCAAATTTTGTATGTAATATCTGTACATAAACAGATATGACTGAGCGTATTCTTAAGAGCCACCAGGGCTGCCAACTGTTAATAATTGCTCTCTCTATTTTTTATCCAAATACCAATATATCTGAAAGTATGCAAGCCAACAGCTTTAAACTATGCACACGTATATTCTGACATTTTAGATTAATTTGGAGTAACTTATATACGTCAGTTCTACCAACATGATTATAAGCCTGCTGATAGTACCAATTTTTAAATACATGTAACTTCTATACTATCAGTTGGATTTCAACCAAATTTCGTATGTGCTAAGTGTACCATAACAGATATGACTATAAGTATTGTTAAGAGCAATCAGGGCTGCCAACTGTTAATAAATGCTGTCTATATTCTTTTTACCCTAATATCAATATATCAGAAAGTATGCAAGCCAACAGCTCTATACTTTGCACACGTATAGCAACTGACATTCTAGATTAATTTGGAGTAATTAATACAAGGCAGTGCTGCCAACATGATTCTATGCCTGCTAATATGTCAAATTTTAAAATACATGTAACTTCTATACTAACAAATGGATTTCATCCAAAATTGGCACAACAAGATATCATAATAATTCAGATTATTTCTGACCAGCACACGCATGGTATTGTTGGCAACATGCTTTTACGCGTGCTGATAGATCCAGTGTCTAACTGCATGTAACGTCCATTGGACTTCAACCAAATATTGTATTCTGTACCTTAAGAGGTGGAACTAAGAATATATTCAGTCACCAGGGCTGCCGACTGTAGTGCTCTATTAGGCTACATTATTATTATTATTATTATTATTTTTATTATTATTTTGAACTAATTATATATTTCGATATTATCAACTTAATTTCGTCATTATTCTAGATAGGTTCATATACTGTAGAATAATCATTGGCATGAAAAGTAGGCTGTATAGTTCTTCATGGAACTTCTTGTTATATATTAGTATGATTATGTTCGAACATAAAATAATTATAATAATTATTGTCGAACATAAACAGTCGTATGCAACTCACCTATAATGGTAATTAAGACACTCGTATGGAAATTTTAAAACTCGCATAAGCTCATTTTATAAACATACTCGTGTCTTAAATATTGCCTTTATAGGCTCGTTGCGTAATGTACTAATTCCAGTCCGTCTGTTAGCTAGTCAGCCCAGAGGCTGGTTGGATCCTCAAAGAGAACCGCCATAGCTTAGGTAGGAGGGTACCCACAAAACCTCAAAGAAGCACTAAAATGAGGCGTACTTAGTAAGTTGAGGAGTGAGGTAGTTTGCTATTGCTTTCCTCGCTGAGTCACAACAGTAGCGCTGACCCTGAGAGTAGAATCTTTCACAACACTACAGGCACTGGATGTGCCCTGAAGGCACCACCCATACCCCCAATAGCTTCCATATAATCACAGCCATGCATGAGACTGAGATATCGGTGAAAAGCCACATTTTACTCTAGCCTGTGCCAACAGACAAACACAAATGTACTGCATTCATCAAGAGATGTAAACAGGCTTTAATTATGCCTACCTGTATTTTTAAGATTAAATATTGAAATATTTCAAACGTATTAGATGTTAAATATTGTAATTAACAGTTTGTTTCATCAAATCTTTTTTATTGGAATATTTAATATACTTTTCTTAGCCTAAATAGCATATTTTTTCAAAGCCTTAATTATTTTCCCTTCATTCAATGCTGTAGCATATTTATTACCAGGTATCTTAATTAGCTCCGATTAAGAACGTAAACAAACACGACTTAGAAAGATAACAAACGTGCATGACTGCAGTACGTATTCACAAAAGTAAACACATCGATATATTCAGAGAGAGAATGATTCTCGCGTTGTCTTGTTTACAGCGTTGAGAGCAGTGCGTGGCTGGAAATAATATTAAAAAGCTTATAATATCGGTGCCTATCTCGGCCCGTGGCACTTTTAATAGAAGCTACTTTGGACGATACATCGGTCCCCTAGCACTAAAAGGGTTAAAACTGGCAACAGTGCTACAAGTTATTTATGCCTTTTAGTGCCGGGAGTGTCCGAGGACATGTTCGGCTCGCCAGAGGCTGTAGCTGCTTCCAGCGGACACCCAGAGCACCCTCTACACGTAGTAGTTCCAACTATCGCCACCAGATCTCAATGATACCTAGTGGTAAACGTTGGAACCTAAGAGCGTTAGTCACATCTAACCAATAATTTAGCTTCACACAAGTGTAATTAATGGAAGGTTCTTTTACATGCCATAAATCTAGGACATGGGACCGCCGGCTTTACTTCCCCTCTGAAGGAAGGCATACTGAGGGAGTTTTAATGCTCTTAAAAATCCGATGGCTTTGGCCGGGTTTGAACCCGCGACCTTGAGCATAGAAGCTCAACATGCTACCAACTACGTCACAAGTATCACGTGTTAATTAGGGGAAGTGATTTGCATGTTGTTGACATGTTCCCTGCATCTTCATGTATGACCTGTCTGTGCGACCTTCACCTAGATAAAGCAGCTATGTGTTAATTTGCTCTCTTTCCTCCGATGTGTTTATATTTATGCACAAAATCGTTTTATGTAACTACTGATTCGTTTACAAGTGGCATTTCCTTGTTCCAAATTTTACACACTTCCATGCGGAGTTACAGAATGCGACGTACGAATGGCAGCTTTGGTCTGTTGCAGATATTGTGAAGTTGTTGCCTCATTATTCGCCCTGTCTTCCAGTGTTTCATTGTACAGTCTTGGTTACTACTTGCTCAGAAAAGACGTTCCTTGCGCATCTCTCCTGTTAGAAGGTTTTTCTTTACAGGTTTGTGGGCCTTCCTTCCAGCTAACAGAAGCCCACGGTGAACCCTTGGAAACGTGGAAATTCACTCCCGTTCCTCCCAATGCACGTGCCAAATCCACTGCAGTTAGGTGGAATTGATCCAGTCTGTTTGTACCACTGACCAATTCCATTGACAGTGCCTACACCGACACCTAATTTACTAACTAAATCTCTTTGTGTCATAGCAGTATTTTGAAATAATGCTATAATCGAACAACAATTTCTGGAAGACGTATCCATTGAAGAAAAAGGCAGTATCTCCTCAAAAGGCATCCAAAGTGACTCACTTCGAATTAAATACAGTTTTCATCCATAACAATCGCCACACAAATTAAACAACACTGAAAAACAGTGCAAATAACGTGTTGAGAGCGCGGGAACCAAGGGCAAGTCATGTGCAGCACACTGTTGCCAACCATTCAGAAAATAATGAAAATAATTCCATTGTTCCGATTTATTTGCATGCGACTAAGAGAATGTGAACCGCTACAGCTCGAGCTGGTAAATAAGTAACAAACAAGTAATTATAAAAGGAAGTGTAAATAGGTCAGTAGGTAATTATTAAAGTAAGCAAGCAAATAAGTAATTATGAAAACGGACAATTAAGTAAATATGCACGAAAACAAGCAAGTAAGAAAGTAAGCAAACGATCAAACAAGTAATCATCCAAGTGGGTAAACAAACAAACAAACAAACAAACAAACAAAAAGAAAGAAATGAAGCAATTAAGTAAGCAAGTAAACGAACCGGCAAGTAAGGGAGCTGCTAAGTAGGTAAGAAATCCAGGAAGCAAGTAAGCTTATGAGTAGTAGCAATCATCCTCGTAATCATCCAGATGACCTTTAAACATCTATCACAGCCACAATCTCGACTCCAGGGAAAGAAATCTCAAGTTGAAGAGGAAACACATGATGGATATGAATATTTAAGTAAACTTATCTTGTTAGAAAATTTGAGGACTGGAATTCAATCTTACTCTTTCCGTGCTATGACTCTCCTTGTCTAGATTCTCTGTGACTGTGACTGCCAGAGGGAAAATATTTGTTCTGTGAAACTCAAGCTCAAAGGAGCTCAGAATTTGAGAAGTTTATCAGATACTTCCTTCTCCTCAGTGTGTTGATTCAAGAGAGAATATTCACGGCTCTAGAAACAGAAAGGGAAGGTAATTGAAGTAATAACGGGCAACATGTACTCTGTCCTTCAAAAGCTCACACCTAGGAGTACGTGTGTTGGTGAATACACGGCATTGCTCCTATCTTTTACCTTCTTCTCAATTTCCCATGGTCAATTCTTGTCTTGTTCCGACCCCAACTGTATGAGGTTATTCAAGAATACCTCTCATTTTTCTGCCATAATTGACATTTCCTTGACTTTCCAGATACCGTACTCCCATATTTTGAGGGACCAATCCCCTTCTTTCACAGTTCAATTTACTCTTAAAAATGAGAAGAAAGCTGGATTGTGAAAGCAATGAGGGGGCGACATGCGTTTGTTTATCTGTCCCGCCATTAACTCTTGAGCGTAGCTCCGACTATTGCCAAAATTTTGTCAACTTCTTGGTTACGCTTGAGGAAATCTAAACGGTTGATCCTCTCTTGACGTAAATTTGTACGAACATAGTACGTCGAATCCTCCAAGGATGGAATTAGCTAACAAGTTTCATGAACTTACGTTTTGACGAACGATCAAATGTTACTCGAACAAAACTTGACCTCATGAAACTACAATTAATGTGATGATAACAGGCTAAACTGTACCTATTCTTCTTCTTCTTATAATTATATATTTGTACACCCACCATCTCGATTATTATAAACTAGTAAAATACTTGTTACTCACCGGAATGATCAGGTAACCAAAAAGGGATTTTCTTAATATTGTGTGATCATCAAGTTAGTTCGCTGCTTAATACGCGCTTTAAACGCATACTAATTATCTTATTAGACTATCTTCATAACAAATAGTCATATGAAATCAATCGAGGATCTCTGTGTGTGTCTGTGTATCAGGTTTGTGTCACTCGTGTGTATGACTCCCAACTCAGTATAATTTTCTAAATATCTGAACCAAATTGAACAGCAATTAATTGTTGGAGAGGTACAGGCAGTCACCCTCTTGTAAACGTTATCCACATACTTCATATTGCCACCATATTACCGAAAACAAAACCTGGTGATCACAAATCCAATATGGCGGCGACGCGAAGTATAAATATTCACATGGACGTTTCTCGCAATTTAAACATCCGAGTGCAGTGACACTTGGTACAGTAAATCCTGATACAAATATTAATCCATTAGCATTTAATTTTTTCAATTGTTTCCATAACCACAAGATGGCAGCTGTGCGAAATTTTAAAATCTCGTTTTTACTTCTTGTGTTCTAATCATGCGATTGAAGTTTGAATACTACGCGTACACATTAATCTTCATGTAACAGTAGTCTACACAACTCTAAGACCTACATATATAAAAATCCAACATGGCGACCATACGCAATATTTAGTCGGTTCTCAATATCTACGAATATATTACAGCAATGTAATGTCTGAAATGTACTGAAATGTTGTATGTTGATCAAGGCAATTAACATAAGTAGGATATATGAAAATAGGCTGTATAGTTCTTAACGGAACTACTTGTTCATAAATGAAAATAGGCTTAAAATAGTGTTCAGTATTGCTTGCGGATATGCTTGCAGTACATTAGTATAGTAGCTTCACTTTCATGGTTAACAACCGGCGACTCAAACGTTAGGCATTAGCGCGAGCCGACAATAGGCGTTATGTATGGCTGACAAATACCTGTCGGTTCTTGACCAATAAGATGCTTCCTCCATATGTCCACGAGGAGTGCAGACAAGGTGTTGCCGCCAGTCCTGTCTACCTGCTCACCGGCCTTAAGCCGTGAATGCCTCGGCACCCCGCAGCTATGGAATGTAAACATCCGTCCATCTAGGTTTCAATGACGAGCCGGTCGTTAACGAGGAAAGTGAGGCTACTATACCATACGGGATGCAAACCGAACTTCCTGCCAAATCGCGTTAGTTGGGTTAGAGCAAACGATATTGGAGGGGCTGCTGAATCACCCGGTATAGGCTGGTATGTGTGTGCTATAATTTTTTTTTATTTTATTTAGTCGATTTACCCTCTCGGTTGGTGGTTCCCACGGACACAGCGAGGGAACTCACCATTACCGCCTCTATGGGCAGTGTCCTGGAGCTTGGAACATCTGGTCGGAGGGGATGCAACTGGTGAGGTGTGATCAGCACCTCGCCCAGGCGGCCTCGCCTGCAAAGCGAACAGGGGCCTCATGAGGGAAGGGAGGAGGGGAAGATTAGGATGGATAGGCAAGGAAGGGGGAAGGAGGCGGCCGTGGCCTTGAAGTAGGAACCATCCCGGAATTTGCCCGAAGACGAAGTGGGAAACCACGGAAAACCTCTTCGAGGATGGCTGAGGTGGGAATCGAACCCCCTCTACTCATTTGGGCCACCCGAGGCTGAGTAGACACCGTTCCAGTCCTCATACCACTTTTCAAATTTCGTGTCAGAGCCGGGAATCGAACCCAGGACCTCCGGGGCGGCAGCTAACCATGCTGACCGCTACGCTACGGAGGCGACCTGTGTGCTATAAAATATGCTTAATTTTCGAAAACTTCCATTTATATCTTCTCGTAATTTAAATGCGGCCTTCAACAAGAATCGATTAAAGACCCCTGGTGTACAGGGCTGGAAAGTTCTCCCGCCCTGCCCCTCTTAAGTTCACTGATGCAAGAATGAGGGGAAGGGCATAAGCACGAGGGTGATATTAAGAAGACTTGCTGCTAATGGGCCAAGCTCCACTGAATTGCTTAGAAGAGGCTCTAGTTGCGCTCGACTGAGTCGAACAATTCAATTATATCCCGAGGTAGTGGGGGGAAACCAAACGCGTGACGTCATCAACCTGCTCGTGTTTCATATAATACAGTCATTGTCAGTGTGTGGTGTCGTTTAAGTTATGATAAATTGATTGAGTTATGCAAATCATCTTCAATATGTGTTGTAAATAGAACCTCATTCGACTTACAACATACTGAGTATGACGTCATTTAACCAGGCAATGGCCAGTGAGGCAAAACATTGCGTTAATAGTTGCCCGTTGAGGCAAATTCTACTTCAGCGAGAAGGGTTTCATTTTGGGTTATTGTAGTAGTTGTTGAGCCTGCGTGGCTTAGGCGGCAGCACGCCGGCCTCTCACCGCTGGGTCCATGGTTCAAATCCCGGTCACTCCATGTGAGATCTCTACTGGACAAGAAGGAGGCTGACAAGTGTTTTTCCGGGTACTCCGGTTTTCCCTGCAAAAAATGTCATTCCAGCAACACTCTCCACTATCATTTCATTTCATCTGTCTTTCATTTAATCATTGCCTCAGAGGTGTGCGACAGGCTCCGGCAGCCAGCACAGTTCATGTACATCCTCGCCGCTAGATAGGGGCTTCATTTATTCCATTCCTGACCCGGTCGGTCGACTGGAAGCAGGCTGTGGATTTTCTTTATAGTATTTGTTGCTTCAGTCAAGGGTTTGGACATCGTGATCATTATCCTCTGTACATAAGTGTCTGTAACATTTGTCTGATAACCTTTGTTATTGTGGTGTGCATTTGAAGGGTCCACGGGAAGAAGGGGTAATGTCAAATAATGTAAATGTTCAGGAAACGAGATTTATCATTTCAAATGATCTTGTCCACTTCGTCGTTATGCTTGGGTCCAACGTTATGCGTTACGGAGACGGAGACGGAGACGGGAGTGACGTCATGCAACCGCGCGGAAAGCGAGTGCGTGACGTCATGCAGCCACGCGGGAAGCAGAAGCAAATGGTTATTGGAGTCTGTTGAAAGAGTCCTGGGGCGTCGAGCGACCTCGGGCTTTGAGCGAAGCGGACACAAGAATACAGGGTGACTTCTAAAGAGATATACAAGGTGCCATATAAGAATACAGGGTGCCTCCTAAAGAGGTGTGCAGGATGTCAGAGCAAAATACAGTGCAAGATGCCAGATAACAATACAGGGTGACTCCAAAAGAGATATACAAGATGCCAAATAAGAATACAAGGTGACTTAAAGAGGTGTACAAGATGGCAGAGAAGAATACAGGGTGACCCCTAAAGTGATGCACAAGATGTCAGATAAGAATACAAGGTGACTCTTAAAGAGGTGTACAAAATCGCAGAGAAGAATACAGGATGTCTCCTAAAGAGGTGCACAAGATGTCGGACAAGAATACAGGGTACCTCCTAAAGAGGTGTGCAGGATGTCAGAGCAAAATACAGTACAAGATGCCAGATAAGAATACAGGGTGACTCATAAAGAGATACACAAAATGCCAATTAAGAATACGAGGTGACTCTTAAAGAGGTGTACAAGATGGCAGAGAAGAATACAGGGTGACCCCTAAAGAGATGCACAAGATGTCAGACAAGATTACAGGGTGACTCCTAAAGAGGTGTACAAGATGTCACACAAGAATACAGGGTGACTCCTAAAGAGATATGATGATGATGATATTTGTTGTTTTAAGGGGCCTAACATCTAGGTTATCGGCCCCTGACTAAAGAGATATACAAGATGCCAGATAAGAATACAAGGTGACTCTTAAAGAGGTGTACAAGATGGCAGAGAAGAATACAGGGTGACTCCTAAAGAGGTGCACAAGATGTCAGACAAGAATACAGGGTGACTCTTAAAGAGGTGTACAAGATGTCACACAAGAATACAAGGTGACTTCTAAAGAGATATACAAGATGCCAGATAAGAATACAGGGTGCCTCCTAAAGTGGTGTGCAGGATGTCAGAGCAAATTACAGGGTGACACTTACCGAGGTGTACAGTATGTTAGATTCAATTCAAATACAGGGTGACCCTTAAAGAGGTTTGCGAGATATCAGATTCAAATAATGGGTGACTCTTAAAGAGTTGTAAAAGATGTCAGACTCAAATACAGGGTGACCCTTAAAGAGGTGCCCGCGTGGGAAGCCTAAGTTAATGGGTAATGGAGTCTGTTGAAAGAGTTCTGAGCCTTTCCAGCATGTACAGCATTTGTAGCATGCGTCATTTGAATTGATATAACGTATAGTCTTTCAGACTGACTGTAATTTTTTTAAAGTTTCATTACTTATACAGTGTGTCACAAAATTACGTCAACAAACTAAAACCAGAGGCTCCGGCTCTTATTTGAAGCAACTTGAGATAGGACACTTATTTATTGCCGGAAACGAACGATACTATTGAGCTAGTGCGCCAGACCGGAAGTGGCGGCATTCCTCCGCGGCTGGTATGGAATGGAAACATTAGAAAAATTCGCACTTTCTCTGCGCGGCGTTGCCGATTTGCCTCGTTAAAAGTTTAACGTCGCACAGATTTATAACGGTTCGTTTCCGGCCGTAAGTGTCCTATCCAAAGTTGCTTCAGATAAAGGCCGGAACCTCTGGTTTCGGTTTGTCGACGTAATTTTGCGACACCCTGTATGTACCTATATGTACGAGGTCAACTTGAAAAGTCATTTTCTCACGACCCTCATTGTTCTTAGCCAGACACAATTGTGCCATCAATACGTCGCAAAGAGGCCTACCTGATCACGATGATATCACGATTTTACATTTTGAGTGACATTCCTCCTCCTTCCCGTGAACCCTTCATTTGTCATTAAGGATGGGATTAAGAAGGCAACAGCCATGGCTATAAGTTAGGTACCATGACTTAAGAGTAGAAGTAGGAGCCCAGTGGCTTAGCCACGCGCGTTGAATCGCTGAACACGACCATGATGGGGAACTGCAGCAAGGTTCGAATCCCGACATTGACAGTGATTCTCCTGAGTGTGGATTTTTCACATTTCCTCCGGGTAAATAACGCGAAAGTTCCTTATTTAAAGTCTCGAGGCAGTTCTCCCACAGACTTATGAGATCGACCCGGGAAAATGCCCCTCTGTCTATCTGTCCTTCTGTCTTTGTGTGTGTGTGTGTGTCCCATATCAACTCCTAAACGTCTGCAGCTATCAAAAGCAAATTTGGTATAAGTAAAGATCTATACCTAAACATCACACGACCACATTTGAAAATTACATCAATGCTACCAACTGTTGAAAAATCTCAATTGAAATTTGAGCTCTATGTTCGATATCTCTGAAGGTATGCATGGGAACTGCCCCAAAATTGACACACATATGGACCATATTACATCAGACTAATTTACAGGAGCCCATATATGTCATTGTTGCCAAAATGATTCTATGCCTGCGTTTAACTCCAATCTTTAAATACATGTAACTTCCCTACGCTACTATCTTTTGGATTTCAACCAAATTTGGTATGTGATTTGCGTACCAGTGCACGTTGTTTTAGTGTCAACAGGGCTGCACAGGTGTTGAAAAATGCATTCTATAAATTATTATCCTAATCTCAATATATCATAAAGTATGAAGGCTAACAGTTCTACACTTTGCATACATATAGTGCCTGCAAATGTAGATTAATTTTCAGTACCCTATATATAACCATTCTACCAACATGATTCAACGCGTGATGATAGTTTAACTGTTTAATCACATGGTTGGTTGGTTCATAAGTTTAGGGGCTGCGACAACGTGGTCATGTAGCTCTGTGTACTTTGGATGTGTGTAGAATCTGTCTGATAACCGGTGTTAATTGTGATGACTGTATTAATGTGTGTTATATGTTTTTTAATTCAAGTAAGGACTCCAGACTTTTAAATTTTTCAAATATTTCCTACTTTTGCTGCCATACGCCACCGTCAACGACTACTAGTTCAGAACTTAGCTACCAGACGCAACCACAGTCGGCTCTTGGCAACGAATATAGGAACCTAAGAGCGTTGTTTACATTATTAACATATACAATTTAGCTTCACACATGTGTAATTAGTGGAAGGTCCATAAACATGCCATAAATCTATGACATGGGACCGCCGGCTTTACTTCCCCTCCGAAGGAAGGCATACTGAGGGACTTTTAACGCTCGTAAAAAATACGACGACTTCGGCCAGATTTGAACCCGTGATCTTGGGCATAGAATCTCAGCATGCTACCAACTACGCCACCGAAGCCACCGTTAATTACAAGCAACTTCCATACTAATAAGAAGAATTTCTTTCAAAATTGGCACATATATAGATCATAATATTTCAATTTAAGTTTAAGCATCCCATATATGGCAGGGTCGCCAACCTGATATTACGCATGCTGCTAAATTCAATGTTTAAATACAGGTAACGTGCATACTATCTATCTATTGGACCTCAACCACATTTTGCTTGTGCATAGTGGAACTTAAGAGATGGAACTAAGAATATATTCAGAGTCGCCAGGACTGGCAACGGTTATATGGTCTCTATAATTTTAAGAAAAGTAGGCTCTTTAGTTCGTCATGGAACTACTTGTTATGGAATACAATCAGAAAAGTTCAACTCACACACAAGAAAACAACGCTCATGACTAAGATATCCCAAGCCCCTAAAATGAATTTAACAACAATTGTCTATAGTCGTGGGAAAACACAGGAATTAATTAATATTAATGTTGCAAATGTTCCAAATAATCTTTCAACTATTGCTGTGATACTTTTACAGTAAGGCCCAGTTGTACGAACTCGGGTTATCCATCGGAATAGCTATACCTGGGCTAGCGTCTTCCTTGGTATATCTCCAAGGGTGGGTTGTACGACAAGATTTTATTCCGGGGCTCGCTATTCCATGTTTGTCTGAGAGACTAGCTAAGTTGGTAAAAAACGGAGCTAACTTTGTGGACATATTGACACGAAATTTGAACTTCTTTGGAAACAGGTAAATATCGAATTTACCACTGCGATACGCCATGAAAGGTCGTGAGAATAACAAACCACGGCCGTGAACAAACATAATAAATACATGCATTGGTTACGAGTCAGTAAATAATAGTATATCGCATATATAAATATAATGCAAACTAAAATAGCATATCCAAGAATTAAGTACCTGTCAGTCATATGTTACAGTCCATCGATAATTTGATCTATTAACCTCAAAACTGTGTATTTTTCCAGTCTGAACCTTATAAATAAATAATATTCAACACAGCTCAGAAAATGATCCGGCATCTGTCTGAGCTTCTTTGCTTTTCTCCTTTGCAGAAATATTCTTTCTGTTAAGGGATCCTCTGCATCAGCATGAACGCTCTCTTGAATAATTATGAGTAGCCTACGCTCTTGACTGACGCAAAGTTATTATTAATACCCTGTTGAACCACGGATCACCCCCATTGATTACCGGTACATATAAAAGATAATACAGAAACACCAAGCATAACATTAAAAAAATAATAAGCAAAAAATGTTGGACCTGGTGAGATAGCACGCTAGCCACTGGACCACCGCTACCTAGCGTAACTTCCTGAAGACTGTGCATATGATGCTTTCGTTATTTTCTGTAAAAATATGTATGTAATTACTGTGCTGCTATTAAGATTATACATTTTCATGTACATATATGAATAGTTCACTCGAATTAAGAGTTTGCGATGATTTAACTTCGGTTGTTTTCTAATAAGTGAGCCTCTGCATCACTCTCTACATTAATTCCTGGCATCTACAGCATGATTGTTCTCTTGAATATGAGTAGCCTATGCTCTCGACTGACACGGAGTTATTATTAATTGCCCAGTTGAACCTAGGATCACCCCAAGTGATTACTGATAGGCTACATATAAAATATAATGTAGAAACACCAAGCATAACATAGCAACAAAAACGAATAAGCAAAAAAAGTTGGAACTGGTGGGGTTCGATCCACAAAATTTACGTTGTTCCATCCTGAGTCTGGCACGCTAACCTTTGGACCACTACGAAATGTCGTTCAGAGTTGAAGACAATGCATATGATACATATATTTGTAATGTCGCTGGCTTGCTTTGGTATTTTTTTCTGCAGAAATTTGCATGTAATTATTGTGCTGCTATAAAAATTATACGTTCTCATGTACATTTATGAATAGTTCACTGGAATTAAGAGTGTGCGATGATTTAACTTCGGATGTTATACCGGTCTCTCCCGTCCACCATATATATACTCGGTATAAGCAGACAGCACGTCATTCCATGCCCGGATAGCTATGCCGTCGTTTATACCCGGATTATCTCTTATACCAATGTCGTACAACTCAATTCTGTGCTAACTACGGAGATAACTTTAGCCGAGGTATAACCCGAGTTCGTACAACTGGCCTTAAGCATTGTAACCTTCCCAGGTTACAAGGGATCGAAGCCTAAATTTCGGAACTTATGATTTTCATAATAGTCAATATATTTTTATTTGATGCCTTTTTATGTTATATAATTATTTAATGAAGTGTATAATATCATGTGATTGATTCGCAATTAATTTGTTTAGGTTTTAAGATATTGTAATTGGCAGGATCCGAGTCAAGTTAGATATACATATTTTAACATTGTAATAATTTTTACTTCGAGAGTCCGGAATTGTGACCGGCAACCAGGAAGTAGGCTAGCTAACGCTCGGTTTTTCTCGCGCACGCGCAGTGCATTATGACTCATGCAGGTACGAGGTTTGGCAGCCCTGTGCTATTGGTGTGTCTGTGGAATTTAGGAAGAATAAGGAGGCGCTCCTTATATGGTAATGGTTTTTCAGGATTGGCTGAACCCATGTAGGAAGTCAGGTAGACCAGTGATTTGTGGAGGGGAGGTGAATGATATTAGGAATTGGTGAAGCTTTGAAGACGACTTTCTTGTGGAATCCGTGTGGAGTGGAACTTTTATTCAGGGCTCCGATAGGGAGTGTACTCGTATTCTGGACTCCGTGTGGAGTGGGACTTTATTTTGGACTCCGTGTGGAATGGAACTTATTCTTGGTAGGGCTCCGTGAGTGAGTGAACTTTTAGTTTGGACTTGTGTGTGGGTGTGTGGAGAAGGAAGGTATTTCAGACAATCATAAGTATGCGATTAAGTTCAATTACCGAGTTGCTGACTCTACATTCTCAAGGGAATAATGATTCTAGTTTCTGACAAATCGCCTAGATTGTCTGCCTCGGGGCAGATGACCTTGCTGTTCCGCCCCCTTAAAACAATAACAATTGTTTGTCTCGAATCGCATGAAGTATTTTAAAGTAAAGTCTGTGTACCGAAATCTGAGACCATAGTGGTAAATTTGTTGTAGGATGAAAACTAGTAAAATATGCTATGTATTATTAAACTTAGGAGCAAACTAGTTGCGATAATCCAACACACGGATTTAAAGCATCTTCATACAATCAGATCCACGAATCTATATAAATCATTGGATTCTGACCACCAATATAATACAGTACGTAATGAACCCTTCAGAATAGCAGTGTTTTATGCAAGAATCTTAGATCAAGGGGTCGCGTTCAGTTCATAGTGTGGTGTTTACGTCCGCCAAACAACGTGCTTTTCTGAGGCAAGGGTTATAGGATAAAAACTATAACTAAGAAAGAAAGGAGACAAAACGTAAGATAATAACAAGATTTAATAACTAATTTGTGCATAAAAGAATAAAACAAACAATAATAAAAATCCTCCCTGAATTTCCCCCTGACAGGAATATTTATCACTTTGAGGAGTCAGACATTTCTCCCCTTTTCTAATAAAATGTGGATCCAAGTTCCACTATCTTGCATATGAATTTATGTTCGCGTGATGACTATCTACGAGAAATGAGTACTTGGATGATCATTCGTTCACAACGGGTTAACAGCCACGGTGCTCACGAACAATCATCTCGTAAATCAACGTTTATGGATATGGGCATAACATTAATAAAAATCCTTAAATCTAATTCTGACACACATATTACAACTCTACTATTTACAGGCATCTCTCTGAGACCCTTATTAGTGTGGTGACACACTTAACCAAATGAGCTGCCACCATGGCCAGATACTCAACAACAAGGAAAAACAGCGCCGCACGTGACTCACGGGTCACTGACATGGAAAACAAACATAGAATAAACCAACAACAACAAACAACCTGAGTGGTTAAGATTACTTTATATTAACAAAATTGCTTCGAAGATTATCGTGTTTCGTAGGCAACTCCCATTTATTTAAACAATTTTACCATTGATCAGTTTCTCACATTTATATTTATTTCAAGTAATTGGGAGCCAGACGTGCACTCCACTAATGATGAGCTTGCTTGCGAAACTCAGCCAGCCCTTGTGACAACAACTCACCCTTTCCTCAATACCAGTCAAGTCTACGTCCGTAGACGCACAGAATAATAATAAAATCTCGGCTCTTCGACACACTTATAAATGAACTGGCCCTTGGGTCTAGATGGAGGGGGATTTTATGTAAACATTTCTCGAAATAATTGTGATACAGGAATGAAATAAATATCACTGAACTCGTAATATTGCACAGGTCAAGAATATGCCCATTAATCCTAGAATCGATCGTAGAGATTTTGTCTAGGCGATTTCCCGCGTGAATGCTAGCCGCCGCGTACCCCAGCCGGAGTTGGCGCGCAAGTAGGCATTCTCTTCTCATTGGTTCTCCATTTTCTGTAATTTGGCGGTTTCTAGTAGATCTTGGCGTCTTGGGAGTGTCTATTTTCTTCATCAGCCATTCACGTTACTGCATCATATTTCTTCTAGGCGCGAATATCACAATGAACATACCAGAACCATGTCTCACCGCGCGTCGCTTCTAAAATTGAGGTAGCCACACCTGTCCTTGTGATACATAGCTATGCTATTTCTTTTCATAGCTCAAGTATTTAGCCTTTTGTTAAACTGATGCAGGTATGTCCCTACTGTCTCCAACAAATGCTTGAAATTTCCTCATCACTGTCTGGCTACTTTCATGATGCTGGTTGAAATATTTATTAATTGAAGAAATAAAAAGTAGAATCATTTAACCAACATAGGGTAAAGGGTTCAGTAATGTTCTTAGTTGAGAAGGATGCGTGTGAAATAACTAGTAACTGTGCTGCGAGTAATTAGGACTGATTCTCTGGGAGCATCAACCCCAGAATCAGTAGAGTAGTCATCACAACGTCTGTAAGTACCTGTTATCATCACTTCCAAGGGTCATCAATGTATGTCATAAGTATGTCCCGGATTCTGAAGACATGACATCCTTTAAATTGTTCACCACAGACATTGCTAACTTATATACAAATCCTGTTAATGGCCCACACATTACAGAAATGCATGTTTATTAAGTCATTGATTTGCCATTTTCCTAAGTATTTTCCTTTTAGGTCATTTTTTTGCTTTTCGAGTCATTATTATGTCATTTTATGGAATTTATTAGAATATTTTATAGGTTTTGAGTCATTTTCTCACCATTTTTAATGTTTTTTTTGCGTATGGTACTGGTTATTAACGGAACTGAAAGTGACGATGAATACGAGGACATGAGGATCTTCACTACTTTGTTAAACCCGTATTTCTTGGAATATCCACTTTCCAGGAGACACACTAAACTGAAATCATAACCAGTATTTGTGTGCAAATAATTCGTATTTATCAAATAATAATTAAATTATATGAGTACCTATTAAAATCATTTCAACATACAATGACGTAACCTGTTTGGATTTTTGTGTGATGAAATTATGTCAGTTCCATTCAAATTTTAGGTAATTTTTTTAAAGTTTTCGGGTCATTTTATGGGATTTTTGCAAGTCACTTTATAGGTCATTTTTTAAACATTTTTAGGTCATCAAAATCCGGGCCCTAGTCATACGTGTGCCTGTGTAAATATGATAGGGAGTATTACGTAGTCTGTCCGACGAGGATCTTGCAAAGTGTGTTATAATGTCTGGTATCAGAATAGATATTAATTTTTACCAGATCTCTAGTGTCTTTATTTTATGCGGTAACCAGTGTAGTTAAGTGTGAATGTTTATTGCTGCTGTTCAAATCGTACAGGTGTTTAACCCCCTTAAACCCCGGTTTATTACAGCAATAAGCCCTAAACTACAGTAGAATTGTAAACTCTAATATTCGGTAATGATCTACAAGAACCCTGCAGTGATGATGGTAAAATATTATAACTACAACGTACAAGAAATTGATTTTTCTACTATTAATGTGTTGAAACATCTCCTGTTGATACGTATCTGAAATTGTGAAATGTCTACAGGCAGCTCAACAACCTTTTTTGGTGTAAGTAAAATCTGTATGAAGAAGTAACAATCTCATTTCTTTGAATTTGAGTAGCTTTTATAAAAGCAGGTATCTGTTGAAGAGTTTTTAGACTATGTAAGAATCCTTAAAATTCAACTGTATAGGCTACTATAAATCGCCATGTTTGTAGTCTTTTTGTTAGGTAGTCAGCGCGGAGTCTGGTTGGATCCTTAAAAACGTGCCACTATCGGTTATGTGGGCTGAAACCACTGAGGCGTACTAAGCAAGGTGAGGAGTGAAGTAGTTTGCCATTGCTTTCCTCACTGAGTCGGTACAGCAATACCAACCCTACGAGTGAAACCTTTCACAGCATCCACAGACTCTAGTTGTGATCTGAAGGTCATTGCTCAGCACCACTCATACCTCAGTAGCTTCCATATTGTTACGTGCCACCCCCTTGTGGCACTTTTGTTAACTGGATTATGGTGGGTAGAAAGCACAACACCAATTACTGCTTTAAAGAGAAATTAGCTTTATTGCTTGCAGGTCAGAAATCTACACCGTACAATAAGCAGGTAGAAACAATTAGCTGTCTTACAGAAGCTCCCTCAGCATGGGGCTTGACACACCCTTTCACTTGTCAATGGGCCACAGAGGTTAATCCCTCCTAATGAGTCCGGTCCCGTACGCTGGCTGGAAATAGCTGCACTAAGTCTGTCGCACTAGGTAAGCACACACTCTTCAATACCCAGCCTCTCCGTATGATTCACACTCCTTCACTGGCAAGAGAATCAGCTTCACTAGGGGTTTCGCAAGTTACGTCACCACACTTCTGTCGCTCAGGGTAAACGCTCGCGCTAGCTCGAAAAAACACTCGCTCACTGGTTGAGAGGTCGCTCTTATATAGCAGGCCGGTGACTCAATAAATGCTTCTAGACCCATCCAGGGTTCACTGCTTCTCGAGGCTTCCATCACTGGCTGAGTCACGAATATTCTGGACCATCCCTTTGTCCTAGTAGTCCTGTTGCATAAGGCACACGCAATACACTGAGGTAGAGCAGCCCAGCCCTGGGGCAGTTGTGACTCATGCGGCGAGCGATGAAAGGAACTCACAGCCGTAACACCACCCCCTTCCTAAAAGATTGATCGTCCCGATCAATCATTGGTCCGTCTGTGTCCCTCCGTAGGCTGCCAAGCGATCTCGATGTACGATCTTCATCTTCGCCCTCGGGCTCCACTGGATCCTGTAGACGACATCGTTGATCCGTTTCACGACTCGGTACGGGCCCTCCCAGGACTTCTGCAGTTTTGGTGACAGGCCTTTCTTCCGTAATGGGTTGAAGAGCCAGACCAGGTCGTCCTCGTGGAATCCGCCGGCATCCGTCTGTTGGTCGTATCGGGTCTTCATTCGGTCGGTATCGATCCGCAGCTTCCTCCTCGCGAGCGCGTGCACGTTCTCCAGTTGGTCGACCAGTTCTTGACAATACTGGCTTACCGGGACCGGATCATTCCCAGGTCGGCCGAAGGCAAGATCGACAGGTAGACGGAGCTCCCTCCCAAACAAGGCCCGGGCTGGTGTGCACCCGGTGGCTTCATGCACGGCGGCGCGGTAGGCCAGGAGAAATAGTGGAAGATGTTTGTCCCAATCCCTCTGGTGCTCGCTGACGACTATTCGGAGATGGTTCTCGATGGTGCGATTGAATCGCTCTACCATCCCGTCGGACTGAGGGTATAACGGCGTTGTCCTTGTCTTCCGGATTCCCAGCAGCTGGCATAGGTTCTGGAACACCTGCGACTCGAAGTTCCTTCCTAGGTCGGAGTGCAGCTCCAGGGGTACTCCGTACCGGCTGACGAATTCCTTCACCGGGGTCTCTGCAATCGTCGTGGTTTCTTGGTTAGGGAGCGCATACGCCTCCGGCCATTTGGTAAAGTAGTCGCTGACGACCAATATGTAGCGGTTCCCTGCCTCGCTTAACGGGAATGGCCCAGCAACATCGATGGCCACTCTCTCCATGGGGCCGCCCACGTTGTAGGTCTTCAGTGGACCCCGTCGTCTTCGTCCTGGGCCCTTGCTGGCTGCGCAATCCTGGCACCTCGCGCAGTGGTTCTCCACGTCAGTTCGGCATCCGATCCAGTAGAACCACTCTCTCAGCTTCTCCAGGGTCTTCTTTATCCCAAGGTGTCCACCAGATGATCCTCCATGGAATTCGTTCAGGACTTCCTCCGTCATAGACTATGGAACGACGACTTGTTCCCGAGATGTCTTCCCGTCGGTGCTCTCCCAGGTACGGCATATGAGGCCATCTCTCACAACCAGCGAGTCCCACTGCGCCCAGTAGGACTTAAACTTTGGGCTGCAGTCACTCACAATGTTCCACCCGGGTCTGGGGACACAGGCCCTCTTCCATTCGGCTATCAGTCCCAGGTTATCATCTTCTGCTTGTGTCCGCATGAAAGATTCGCGGCTCCAGCTCCCTTGAAGTTCCACGGTAGTCCTTCGGCACTGTATCCCGGTGTTCTCCTCCCTTCGGGTACAGAAGGTGCAGTCTTCGGGCGCACGGTCTTCGTGACAGGGCGTCAGCGTTAGAATGCAGTTGGCCTATCCTGTGCTGAATCTCAAAGTTGTACTGTTGAAGCCTCTCTAACCACCGCGCGAGTTGACCCTCGGGCTGCTTGAAGTTCAGGAGCCACCGCAGGGATGCATGGTCGGTCCTGATGAGAAATTCTTGCCCGTACAGGTACTTGTGGAAGTGTTCAATGGTCTTCACGATGGCGAGCAGCTCCTTCCTGGTGACGCAGTAGTTCCTTTCTGGATTTGACAAGGCCTTGCTGAAGTAGACCACTATTCTCTCCTCGCCGTCCACTATTTGCGACAGGATTCCCCCTATGCCAAAGTCGCTGGCATCGGTATCGACGATGAACCTTGTTCCAGGTCTGGGGTAGGCCAGAATAGGCGCTGTGCACAGAGCCTGCCTGAGTTGTTCGAAGGCACTGTGGCATTCTGCTGTCCACGCGAAGAGTTGGTCCTTCTCAGTCAGTCGATGTAAAGGTTTGGCGATGTCGGCGAATCCTTTCACGAAGCGACGGTAATGAGTGCAGAGTCCCAGGAAGCTTCGTAGTTGGGACTTGTCCTTCGGAACTGGCCACTCCCTCACAGCTGCGGTCTTCTCTGGGTCGGTGCGCACCCCCTCCTCGGAGACGATATGCCCAAGGTACTGGACCTGCTTCTGGAAGAGCTGACACTTCTTGGTGCTCAACTTCAGCTGGGCAGCCCGTAGCTTCATCAAGATCTCCTTCGGGTTGCTGTAGTGCTCCTCGAAGCTTCTCCCCAGAACGATGACGTCGTCTGGGTAGACCAGGCAGGTCTTCCAGTGTAGTCCCCTCAGAATGGACTCCATTAGCCATTCGAAGGTCGCAGGGACGTTGCACAGACCGAATGGCATGACGGTGAACTGCCAGAGCCCGCTGCCCACAGAGAACGCCGTTTTTTCGCGGTCCTTAGGGTGGACCTCCACCTGCCAGTAGCCACTCTTCAAATCCAAGGTGGAGAACCATCTTGACCCTGATATGGTGTCCAGCGTGTCGTCGATCCGGGGTAGAGGGTAGCTGTCCTTCTTCGTGACGTCGTTCACCCGCCTGTAGTCCACGCAGAACCTGGTGGAACCGTCTTTCTTCATCACAAGCACGACCGGAGAACTCCAAGGACTATTGGATGGCTCGATCACCCCTTGCTCCTTCATCTCTTCTACCATCCGGTCGACTTCGGCTTGCTTGGCGAGCGGGACACGTCGGAATGGGGCCCTAATCGGTGCGCTGTCCCCAACGTCGATTCTGTGCTGGACCAAGCTTGTCCTTCCGAAGTCTTTGCTCCCCACGGAGAAGACGTCCTGGAATTCGCGTAGCAGGTCCTGAAGTAGGCGTGATTGTTCCTCGTCTAAATGGTCCTGGGATCACTGATACAGCTTCTGTAGTTCTTCTGGCAGTGCGCGTATTCTTCGGTTGTCCGTCTGCAGGTGTCCGTCCGTCGTATCTGTGATGCGGGCAATCCAGGTAACGGGCTCGCAGACTCCTAGGTTGGTGTCCCGGTGAACCGTAATGTCGTAGTCGTTCAGGTTGGACAGGCGGACGTACGGCCGAGACGTCGTGTTGATGAGGGTCTTGGCAACTAGCAATCCTTTTGTCTGGATGTCCTCATATTTTGGCTCGATGACAGCCGCCACTCCCTCAGCAGTTCCGTCGACAATTACGGCGGCGCTGACCTCCGTCCTGGCGGGAAAGATGACGTCCTCTCTCAGGCTTACTCGTCGTGCGGTGACGGCCTCGTGTGCTGGTTTCAAAGCAAGTTCCTCACCTCCGAAGTGCAGAGTGTTGGTACTCAGGTCCAAGATGATGTTGTTCTGGTTCAGGAAGTCCAGTACGATGATCACCTCGTTTGATACGTCAGCCACAAGCACTGGATGCTTCACCGTCCGTCGACCAATGACGAACTCCAGTGATGCTTCGCCATGTACCGGTGCGGTCTCTCCGGTCGCGGTTATTAGCTGGAGGTTCCTTTGTGTGGGTTGCACTCTCTACTTCAGGATCACGGTGGGATTGACGATGGTCCTCGACGCTCCCGTGTCGATCAGCAAGGGCCAGCTCACTCCGTTGACGACTCCGTCGACCATCAGGCTGCTATTGTCCCTCCGTAACTTCGTCACACGCACTTGGACTGCCGAGGCTTGACGACTGTCACAAGCCAACCTTTGCCCCCCAAGGCTGGCTAATACTCGTTTCCCTCGGCGGCGCGGTTTTCAGACGACTGATTTCCCGTCGGATACCCACGGCAGCGGCGATCACCGCAGTCCTTGCTCAGGTGGCCTTTCTTACCGCAGGCCCAGCAGGTCGGTAGTCCTCTTCCGGGCCGCCTCTCTGGTTGTCTTCCGGCTGTGTCGTTGCTGGTAGTGCCGCGAGTATCGAAGAAATGGCTTAGCGCCTCCATCAATTCGTCGGCCAGGGGCTTGGTCTCGTTGGTTTTTACTGGTTCGTCGACGTCCACTTGACGCACCCGCCCGTGCATTCTAGATGCGTGGCTCAGCGCATCTGCCAGGGTCTTATTGCGCGCAAGTCGCAGCGCCTGTTGAGTGTCCGAGTCCCGTAGCCCGTCGGTGAAGGTCTGCGTCGCAATCTGTTCTAGAAAGTCGGCCGGCGCTGTTGGATAGGCGAGCCTTACGAGGCGTGCGATGTCCATCTCGTACTCCTGCAGGGTTTCCGCGTTCTTCTGTATCCGGTTCCGGAGCTGCATCTGGTATGCCTGCTGAAGATGGCTATCTCCATATCGGGACTCCATATGGGCGATCAGTGAAGCGTAGTCCTGGGATTCAGTCGGGATGGCCTGAAGGACGTTAAGGGCGTCACCTCTCAGCGCTACAATGAGAGCTGTAGCCTTTTCTGTGTTGTTCCAGTTATTTATGGAACAGGTCGCCTCGAACTGACGTAAGTAGGTGCTCCACGGGACCTTTCCGTCGAAGGTTGGGGGCGTCACTCTGCTATGTCCCGTTCCTGATATTCCCGGTGTAACGGTGGGCAGGCGTTGGCGCAGCTCGGCAACTTCCTCTCGTAGAGCGTTGAATTTCTCTTCCACCCCCGTCAGCGGGCGTTGGCACAGCTCGGCAACTTCCACTTGTAAGGCGTTGAATTTCTCCTCCACCCCCATCAGCGGGCGTTGGCGCAGCTCGGCAACTTCCACTTGTAAGGCGTCGAACTTCTTTTCCACTGCTGCGACTTCCTCACGTAGGCCCTGTTCTAATTTCCTTTGGCTCTCCTCTAATTTCGTCAGCAGACACTCTTCCAGATTTTTCTGGCCATCCAGAAATTTCGCGGTTAGGTCCTCTGCTAACTTATTCTGGCCGTCCTTCAGGTCCTCTGCTAACTTCTTCTAGCCATCCTCCATCTTCTTCTGGCCGTCTTCCATCTTCTTCAGGTCATCCTTCAGGTCCTTGGCTAATTTCTTCTGGCCGTCCTCCATCTTCTTCAGGCCGTCCTCCATCTTCTTCTGGCCGTCCTCCATCTTCTTCTGGCCGTCTTCCATCTTGGCTTCCATGCCACTTAACTTTTCTAGCAATGCTGCAATTGCGCCTCCTTTTTAGTTGTTTGTCTTGTTAAGGGCATGCTCTCACAGGAAAATTAGAGAAAAATGACCTGCTCGGTTTTTGAAACCAGGACCGTCAGGTGTAGTGCTCGAGTTCGTAATCCCACTTCTGACACCAGTTGTTACGTGCCACCCCTTGTGGCACTTTTGTTAACTGGATTACGGTGGGTAGAAAGCACAACACCAATTACAGCTTTAAAGAGAAATTAGCTTTATTGCTTGCAGGTCAGAAATCTACACCGTACAATAAGCAGGTAGAAACAATTAGCTGTCTTACAGAAGCTCTCTCAGCATGGGGCTTGACTCACCCTTTCACTTGTCAATGGGCCACAGAAGTTAATCCCTCCTAATGAGTCCGGTCCCGTACGCTGGCTGGAAATAGCTGCACTAAGTCTGTCGCACTAGGTAAGCACACGCTCTTCAATACCCAGCCTCTCCGTATGATTCACACTCCTTCACTGGCAAGAGAATCAGCTTCACTAGGGGTTTCGCAAGTTACGTCACCACACTTCTGTCGCTCAGGGTAAACGCTCGCACTAGCTCGAAAAAACACTCGCTCACTGGTTGAGAGGTCGCTCTTATATAGCAAGCCGATGACTCAATAAATGCTTCTAGACCCATCCAGGGTTCACTGCTTCTCGAGGCTTCCATCACTGGCCGAATCACGAATATTCTGGACCATCCCTTTGTCCTAGTAGTCCTGTTGCATAAGGCACACGCAATACACTGAGGCTGAGCTGCCCAGCCCCGGGGGAATTGTGACTTATGCGGCGAGCGATGAAACGAACTCGCAGCCGTAACAATATAATCACAGCTATGAATAAGACTGAGACATCGGTGAAAGGCCACATTTTACTCTAGCCTGTGCCAACAGACAAATGCAATAATGCTGCATCCCTCAGTAGCTGGTAATGTTTGTAGTAATGGGGGATAAATGGTAATATAGATAGATTTATTTTGTCTGGCAAGATTAGGGCCATTGGGCCCTCTCTTCCATCTAACCTGATTATAGAATTGATACATAAAGAGCAATACAAATACTAGTTAAATTTAGCAATAATACAATGTTGATACAATATAAAATACATATAAAACAGATTAGCTTGGTGTAGGCAGGAAATTGTAGTATTGCTAATTTATTGCTAGGGTGAGTAAGTAAGATACTTAGAAGTACGTTTAAAATTAGAGTAGAGAAAGAAAATACTGATGAAATATAGACTAATGATGATGATGATGATGATGATGATTATGATGATGATAATGATCATGATGATTATTTATTTATTTATCGTTTGGCTTTTAGTGCCGGGAGTGTCCGAGGACATGATGATGATTAGTTGTTACTGACTTATGAGCAAGATTAATTATGCAGTGTATTTTGAATGGATGAAGAAGGTTATATATATGTTTAAATAGCGAGTAAATATGAAAGGGAGAATTGGAAAGATTGAGTATATGTAATACGACATAAGAATGTAAGAATAAGAGTTGAGTTCAACTTTCATTTACGTACTGATTTTGTACTGCTGGCAACGCTGCTTGAAGCACCTCTGACAGAGCGAGACAGATTATTCCACAGTCGTGCAGTAGCAACAACGAAGGAGTTGGTATAGCGTACTGTGCGGTGTATGAGTATCAGTATGTGAGTGTCGTTTTTTAGCCTACTTTCGATTTTTGCAAAAAATGAAAGTAGACTTATGAGATCAACACAGGGCGAAAAAAGTGTGTCTGTCTGTGTGTGTGTATGTGTGTGTGTGAGTCTGTGTGTGTGTCTGTGTGTGTGAGTGTGTGTACTCTGAATGTCTGTCCCCCCCTATCAATTCGAACACGGTGAATGCGAATTGAACGAAATTTGGTACAAAGGTAGCACTAGCAAAGGACACCTCAGTGTCATGTTTTATATCGCCGCCATCTTGACGGAAACGTAATGGCGGCCACACAAATGTTCAAAGCTTAAATCAAATTACGACTAACCTAATCATCCGATCTCTACCAAATTTTGCAACAACATACCTTTATGGGGGGAGCATCCTTTGACCAAACTAATAAGTCATCAGCGTAATAGTTTGCGGATGGCGGCCATCTTTGTGAGAAAATCGATTCCCCCTATTAATTCGAACACGGTGCAACCGAATGGTACGAAATTTGGTACAGAGGTAGTACTAACAAAAGGCACCTCAGTGTCATGTTTTATATCGCCGCCATCTTGACGGAAACGTAATGGCGGCCACACAAATGTTCAAAGCTTAAATCAAATTACGATTAACCTAATCATCCGATCTCTACCAAATTTTGCAACAACATACCTTTATAGAGGAAGCATCCTTTGACTAAATAACTAGGTCATTAACCTAATAGTTTGCGGATGGCGGCCATCTTTGTGTGAAAATCGATTCCCCCTATTAATTCAAACACGGTGAAACCAAATGGAACGAAATTTGGTACAGTGGTAGCACCAGCAAAGGGCACCTCAGTGTCATGTTTTATATCGCCGCCATCTTGACAGAAACGTAATGGCGGCCACACGAATGTTCAAAGCTTAAATCAAATTTCGATTAACCTAATCATCCGATCTCTACCAAATTTTGCAACTACATACCTTTATGGAGGGAGCATCCTTTGACCAATCTAATAGGTCATTCGCCTAATAGTTTGCGGATGGCGGCCATCTTTGTGTCAAAATCGATTCTCCCTATTAATTCAAACACGGTGAAACCGAATGGAACGAAATTTGGTACAGAGATAGCACTAGCAAAGGGCATCTCAGTGTCATGATTTATATCACCGCCATAATGACAGAAACGTAATGGCGGCCACACAAATGTTCAAAGCTTAAATCAAATTACGATTAGCCTAATCATCCGATCTCTAGCAAATTTAGCAACAACATACCTTTATGGAGGGAGCATCCTTTGACCAAACTAATAGGTCATCAGCCTAATATCTTGCGGATGGCGGCCATCTTTGTGTGAAAATCGATTCCCCTTATCAATTCGAACACGGTGAAACCGAATGGAACGAAATTTGGTACAGAGGTAGCACTAGCTAAGGGCACCTCAGTGTCATGTTTTATATCACCGCTACCTTGACGGAAACGTAATCGCGGCCACCCAATTGTTAAAAGCTAAAATGTAATTACGACCAACCTAATAATCTAGTCTCTACCAAATTTTGCAACACCATATCTTTATGTGGGAAACATATTCAGACCAAACTGCAAGAACATCAGCCCAATAGTTTGCAGATGGTGGCCAAGTATGTGTGCAAATCGATTCCCCCTATCAATTCAAACACGGTGAAACCGAATTGAACGAAATTTGGTACAGAGGTAGCACTAGCAAAGGGCACCTCATATTCATGTTTAATATCCCTATAGCACGTTGTATTTCAACAAGCTATACAACCAACATTCAATCATACTCCTTGAAAAGGACAAAGAGTTAAAACAATACCCATGCATTTAGGAGAAAGTAGGCTATATGTTCTTTACTGAACATCTTGTTTTGTCCGTGTTCCAAGACTATGCTCGTATGAGAGGCGGTGAAACTGAGAATGCAGGTAAGCTGGAGTGGAAGTTGAGAGTATTTGTTGAATAAGGCATAAGGAATCGTGGTCACTTCGTTAATTTAGACATATCCAGTTAAGTTGCTCATAAGTGGGGGTTATATGGTCATAATACCGTAAATTGCATTAGTAAATGGTAATATCTTATTTGAAGTGACGCGTAGTATGTTAATTCGCCCACTGAGGCACACAGTCCAGTGGAATGGCTGTCGTGAAGTCAAACTATTCATGTCTATGACGCGAATATCTAACATGGAGTACGGTATTTCGGAAGGACCGAGACAGTTGTGGGCTCTCACGGGACGTGGCTGAGCGAGCCTGCCCGCCCGGAGTCCGGAGCCCAGAGACATCGAACTGAATTGCAAATGATCACAAACATATTCCAGCCTCTTGGCTTCACTCGCAGATACCAGCTTTATATTCGCGCCAGACTCTGAAGTCTTCTCAGGAAATACAACACATGGTGCAAGGAAGAACTTTACCTTTACCACGGATTTCATGAATTGGTGATTGTGAATATCTTGTTGTTGTTGTTCATTCATTTAAGGACACCACGTACTTTTGGGCATACGATTTGTGCACATTAGCTGGCATCATTATACTATGCATTTTCTGGATTTATGGTACAGGTACAGCTATGACTCTTGTAACATGTAAGAAGATTTAGCTTACTCGTTCAAGCGCTGAGCTGAGTTATTTATTGATTTTTGGCACTTGATTTTTAGGTAGATTTCATTAGAAAGCTTACTATTGCAATGGGTCCCATGTTTCGACTTCCGGAAAATTTCGACATATCTTCGCGTTTCACATCCCCCAGACCCCAAAACCACCGTCAGTTCAAAAGTTTATATATAATTTATGTATGTATATCAGTTTCTTGTGGACACGATAACCGCCGTAATTTTGCACCAATCAATTTGAATTTTTTACCGAATATGTATACCTATAAAATCTCGGTCGAGTTCGTTACTGGGATAAATCGGTCGAAGGGGGTGAAAATGGGGGGCTTTTTTCGAAAAAGGGAAATATTGCTATAACTCTCTTAATATGTGAAATATCGAATCCGTTCAACGTTCATACTAAGTGTCGGATAAAGCCCAAAAATTTATGTTTGAAGAGTTTTTTATAGCACCAACCATTGACCAAAGGGGTGGGAAAAAGTGGGTTTTTCGGGAAACATTAATCATATCTCTCTTAATAGGCACAATATAAAAACCGTACAAAATGGACAATATTTCCCTAATAATTACCTAAAACGTTTGTCTGAAAGAATTTTTGATATGACCCACCATTGTGCCAAGGGATGAGAAAAATTATTTCGGAATTATAAGAAAATGCCAAGAGCTATCAGTGGATGCCATGGCAACACTACTAAATTGATGAGGGATGAGCCATCAGACGTTGCCAAGATAACGCACTTGCACGAGATCAGATTCAGATTTCCATCTGACTAAGTGTGAAGCGGCTTCGGTGACGTAACTGGTAGCATGCTGAATGTCTACGCCCAAGGTCGCGAGTTCAAAGCCGGCCGAAATCGTCGGATTTTCTAAGAGCGCTAAAAATCCCTCAGTATGCTTTCCTTTTGGAGGGGAAGTTCCAACGTTCGTTGCGAGTTGCTGGTTGCGGTGGCATATAGTAGCCAAGTTCACAGCTAGGTGTCGTTGACGGTAGTACCTGGTAGCAACATTAGGAACTACGGCTTGAAATTGACCGTCTGCAGTCCTTACCTGAATTACAGACTAATACAGCCATCCCTAAGTACACGGGGTTACATGACCACGTTGTCGCAGCCCCTAAACTGAGGAACGAACCAAAATCTCTGCGGGAGATAGAATTTTGCGTGAAGAAGTAACAGACAGTTACATAGTTACACATCAGTGTCGAAACCTTGCATAAGGACAGTGTGACCAAAAGTATAAAAATGGACCCCAAATGACAAGAAGGTTACCGTTCCCATAAGACAATAAAATGTTTAAAATAAGCATAAAATGACGAAAAACAAAGTTAATTAAGCTCCAATTATAAAATACCTTCTCGCAATAAATGAGGTCTGATCCTTCTACGAAAACCTGCATATTCTGCCTATTTTCGCCTATCCCCAAGTTTATCCGGTGAAATCTACCTCCGCCTTCCGGCGTGCCGAGAGGACTTTTTAAATTATTTATGTGTGTATATTTAAAATTTTTATTACAAAGCTTGATATTTATTTATACTTACCATTAATATTTCTGATTTTCTAACTGAATTTTTGAAAAATGATTGTAAAAAGACAAATGCTGATTTTTATTTTTATTAGTATTGCATTGTAAGGATATATATTTATTAATATATTTCACTTTAATACAGTTTTTATCTTTAACATTTCACTTCTTATTTAGATTTAAGCCATGTATATTATTTCATTTTAATTCTTAATTGATTTTCATTTATTTTAAGCTAAATATGACCTCATCGTAAGGTCGAACCATGCCCAATATATAATAAGAAGTTCCGTGACGAACTAAAGAGCCTACTTTTCATAAAATTTAAAATTCATGCCAATGATTAATCTATATGGATCTATCTAGAATAATGACGAAATTAAGTTGGTAATATCAAAATTTCTAATTAGTTCGAAATACTGTATACATGGCATAATGTAGCCTAATAGAGAACTACAGTTGGCAGCCCTGGTGATTAAATATATTTTTAGTTCCATCTCTTAAGGTACAGAATACCAAATTTGATTGAAGTCCAATGGATAGCATGAACGTTACATGAAGTTAAACATTGGATCTAACAGCGCGCGTAAAATCATGTTGGCAACAATGTCATGCATGTATTGGTCAGAAATAATCTGAAATAATATGATCTATATTTGTGCCAATTTTGAATGAAATCCATTAGTTGGTATAGAAGTTACATGCATTTTAAAATTGGACCTATCAGCAGACTTAGAATCATGTTGGCAGCACTGACGTATATTAGTTACTCCAAATTTGTCTAGAATGCCAGGTACTATACGTGTGCAAAGTTTAGAGCTATTGGCTTGCATACTTTCTGATATATTGATATTAGGGTAACAAAAATAGAGACAGTATTTATTAACAGTTGGCAGCCCTGGTTACTCTTAAGAATCGGCATAGTCATATCTGTTATGGTACACATATCACTCACGAAATTTGGTTGAAATCCAATGATAGTATAGAAGTTACATGTATTTAAAGTTGGACCTCTCAGCAGGCTTAGATTCATGTTGGTAGCACTGACGTTTATAAGTTACTCCAAATTAATATAGAATGTCAGGTACTATACGTATGCATAGTTTAAAGCTGTTGGCTAGCATACTTTCTGATAAATGAGTATTTGGATTAAAGAAATTGAGAGCATTTTTTAACAGTTGGCAGCCCTGGTGGCTCTTAAGAATACGCTCAGTCATATCTGTTTATGTACGCATAGCACATACGAAATTTGGTTGAAATTCAATTGATAGTGTAGAAGTTATATGCATTTAAAATTTTGACCTTTCCGCAGGCTTATAATCATTTTGGCAACACTGCCATATATGGCCTCCTGGAAATTAACCTGCAATATTATTATCTATACGTGTGCTAATTTTGAAATAGCTCCCATTCATACCTTCCAAGATATGAAACATGGAGCTCAAATTTCATTTGCGATTTTTCAGCAGTCGGTAGCACTGACATCATTTTCAAATATGGCCGTGAGATATTCAGGTATAGATGTTTACTCCTACAAAATTTTGTTTCGATTGCTGCAGCCGTTTAGGAGTTGAAGGGGGGGGGGGGGCACACACATAGCCAGACAGACAGACAGACAGAAGGACAGACAGAAGGACAGACACACATTTGCCCGATCTCATGTGTCTACTTTTTCCTCATTTTTGCAAAATGTGAAAAGTTGGCTAAAAATATATAATTGTTGAGTATTGATTCGGCGTATAATTTTAAACTTTTAATTCTGTGTAAGAAGCAGTATATTTCGATCTGATTATGGTCATGAAATGGTACTTTCCATTTATTGTGTGAAATGACTACGAATTTTGACATAGATTTTTTTTTAAATTGTATTAGTTACTTCAGGTACACATTCCTCAGTTGTTTACTGATCAAATACTCTCATATCTTGTTCACAAACTGGGAATGGATAATGGCAGACGTTGGTTATAATATTCTATGAAAAAAATCCCAAGAAACATTTTGGATACTTATCTTATATAAATTTAAAAAAATGTTTGTTGGGATATTTTGTTCTTACATTCTAACCCAAGAATAATTAAAAAGTGGTTACACGCCTGTCATTATCCATTCCCAGTTTCTTAACAAAATTTAAGAGTATTTGATCGGCAAATAACTGAGGAATGTGTACCTCGAATAACGAATATAATATTTTTTCTAAACAATTCTCTCTCAAAATTCGTACTCATTTCACACATTCTATAAAATCAAAGTAGCATTCCATGGCCATAATCAGCTCAGAATATACTTCCTTTTACATGTTACAAGAATCATAAACCATAAACCCAGAAAATGTAAAATGATCCAGCTAATGTGCACAATTCGTATGTCCAAGATTACGTGGTGTCCTTAAAGGCTTTGTGACATTATTGGTCTGATAACCTGTATCATTGAGCCTCCGTGGCTTAGGTTGCAGCACGCCGGCCTCTCACCGCTGGGTCCGTGTTTCTAATCCCAGTCAATCCATGTGAGATTTGTGCTGGAAAACGCGGAGGCAGACAGGTTTTTCTCCGGGTACTCCGGTTTTCCCTGTCACAATTTGATTCCAGCAACACTCTCCACTGTCATTTCATTTCATCTGGCATTCGTTTAATCATTGCCCCAGGGAAGTGCGACAGGCCTCGGCAGCCGGCACAGTTGATATCCTCGCCGGTAGATGCGGGCTTTATTCATTCCATTCCCTGACCCGGTCGGTCGACTGGAAGGAGGCTATGGATTTACATTTTCATTTCTAACCTGTATCATTGTCGTGTAGTGATTGTGGTGTATATATCAGGTGAATCAGCTTCCCCTAATAATATTGTTTTATGCAGCCCAACTATCGTTGTTATCAGGAAGGTCGATATTTCTTTGCTGCATCCCGAATGGTACTAATGCACGGGAAGCATATCCTGCAAACGATACTGAACCCTATTATTATTCCCTCGATGTAACAACAGACTAATACGACTCTGTCAATATATTTAATTCTGGTCTGAGGAATGGAACGGGGTAGGCTCAGCCTAGTGAAGCAACCCTGGGAGAATGTTTCCTGTGGTTTCCCAATTCTACTCCAGGCAAATGCTGAGATGTTACCTTACTTGAGGCCACGGCCACTTCCTGCCTAAATTCCACCTCAATTACAAATACACACAATGGTACAGATATCACAGTTACGCAGGTTGACTGACAGGTTTAACACACACCCAAATACACGGAGCTACATAACTACGATGTCGCAAAGCCCCTAAAAGAATCAACAAAAAACACTACCATTATTCCCGTCAAGAATGAAAATGAAAATCCACAGCCTGCTTCCAGTCGACCGACCGGGTCAGGGAATGGAATAAATGAAGCCCCCATCTAGCGGCGAGGATATGAACTGTGCCGGCTGCCGAAGCCTGTCGCACTCCCCTGAGGCAATGATTAAATGAATGGCAGATGAAATGAAATGGTAGTGGAGAGCGTTGCTGGAATGAAATTGAGACAGAGAAAACCGGCGTACCCGGAGAAAACCTGCCTGCCTCCGTCTTATCCAGCACAAATCTCGCATGGATTGACTGGGATTTGAACTACGGACCCAGCGGTGAGAGACCAGCGTGCTGCCGCGTAGCCATGGAGGCTTAATTCTCGTCAAGAATACAATACCTAAATAATATTTATCAATCCTCTCTAGAGGTCTACTCAAGCTATTCGCTATTTACGATACCCTCCCAAGACAAATGTCTACAGTCATTTTATTTCTTCTTGTTAAATGCAGGTACACATAATTTCTATTAAAATATACGATGTACAGGCATCGTAGTTGAGGTCACAAAGTCGCCTTCAAGGGGTAATGTAGTGGAAAATTGGAATCATACAGCATTATTTAGACTGAGCGCAATTTCCAGAAAAATAGAATCGTGTGTGTAAAATTAGGAGAATTGTTATATTTTCCTCATGATGGCCAAGAAATAAGATATTCTATAAAGATTGTTCAAATAAAATGCATACTCATGTCTAGAAACAAACACAATAAATATTGTGCACTATTCACTATACCACAACAATAGCATAGCCTACTTATATTGTTGTTATTGATTCATTTAGAGGCTTTTTGAGTTTCCCCTTGCACTTGGGTGTGGTCAGATTGTGTCTCATAACCTCGTAGTGCAGCAGCATCGGTGGCGTAGTTGGTAGCATGCTGAGCTTCTATGCCCAAGATCGCGGGTTCAGACCCGACCGAAGTTGTCAGATTTTTTGAATGCGTTAAAAATCCCTCAGTATGCCTTCCTTCGGAGGGGAAGCAAAGCCGGCGGTCCCATGTCATAGATTTATGGCATGTTAAATAACCTTCCACTAATTACACATGTGTGAAGCTAAATTATATAGGTTAAGAAATTAAACAACGCTCTTAGGTTCCTACATTCATTGCCATGAGCCGACTGCGGTGGCGTCTAGTAGCTAAGTTCTGAATTAGTAGTCGTTGACGATAGCGTTTGGCGGCAAAAGTAGGAACCATTTGAAAAAATCAAATTCTTCAGTCCTTACTTGAATTTCAAAACAGATAACACACACTTATACAGTCATCACAATTAACACCGGTTATCAGACAGATTCTACACACACCCAAAGTACACGGAGCTACATGACCGCGTTGTCGCAGCCCCTAAACTGAGGAACCAACCAACCAACCACCCTCGTGGTTGTAGTCGTGTATACATATGTACTTATATGATATTCGTACTTCTACTTATAAGTCATCCGCCTATTCCGTAGCGGTTAACATTCTTGGCTTTCACCGCGGGGGCCCGGGATCGAATCCCAGGTCTGCCAAGAATTTAATTCTGGTCTGAAGAATGTAACAGGCTACACTCAGCCTCGTGGGGAAAAACTGATGAGGTGGGTTCGATTCCTGCCTCAGCCATCCTAGAAGTAGTTTTCCATGGTTTCCCACTTCTACTCCAGGAAAATGAAGGAATGGTGCCTAACTTAAGGCCACGGCCACTTTATCAGGTTATCACACATTCTCAAGAACACGGGGCTATATGACCACGTCGTCGCTAAGCCCCTAAAAGAATCAACAACAACAGAATCTGAATAGAATATGTTCCCAAGTCCAGTACAGTATAGCTTATCTGTATCAATTATGATAAGATTAAGTTAGTACGAGGGCTACTCCAAAACTAAGGTCCGGTTTAAAAAAAAAAATTGTTTCCAAAATAATTGTTTTATTGACATTCCTTACGACTTTCTCTATTAGCCTACTTTCAACTTTTGCAAAAAATGAAAGTAGACTTATGAGATCACTACAGGGCCAAAACTTGTGTGTCTGTCTCTGTGTGTGTATGTGTGTGTGTGTGTGTGTGTGAGTGTGTGTGCTCTGAATGTCTGCCCCCCCCTATCAATTCGAACACGGTGAAACCGAATTGAACGAAATTTGGTACAGAGGTAGAACAAGCAAAGGGCACCTCAGTGTCATGTTTTATATCGCCGCCATCTTTACCAAAACTGAATGGCGGCCACTCAAACGTTCAAAACGTAAAATCAAATAGCGACTAACCGAATTATCCGATCTCTACCAAATTCGGTAATAACATACCATCATATAGGACGCGTCTTGTGACCAAACTACAAAGTCATCCGCCGTACCATTTCAGGATGGCGGCCGTGAGAATTTTGCAAACTTTATAATCCATATCATGGGACCCACCAGTTCCGATTATCGAGCCGAGAATCGATTTAACTGTTCTAACGGAAGAGGCACGTTCGAAATTAAAAGTTTATAATGTAATACTATAGTGCAGAAGTGATTTTAAAAAGCTGAGCCGTCTCGGTAAGAAGACAAGATGGCAGCGGATATCTTGTGCCTGACTTATATTTTACTAATTTGAGTATTGCATGCAATATAGCGTACTGATACAAAATAAATAAACTTTGTATGAAATGCTTTATAAATAAATAATATACTCCACTGATGAAATCGTTTAGTCTAAATCATTATTTGCTAACAAGTTATATGTAAGTCATTTTATATAGCACGGCGTTCGTTGGCACAAATGGCTCCGTGGTAAAGCGTTGGCCTATCACTCATATGCCTATGGTTCAAACCCCGTCAGAGTTTTTTTTTTTTTGCTTGAAATTTTATATATTTATTGTTTTGTAATGATTCAGACGTTTTAAAATTAAGCGTTATATTTTGCATATTACGGTGGAAAATATATATTTAATTAAAACATAATTCACCAGCAGATTTGCTCGAGACATCTAGCAGCCAAAAAGGTAACTGTACGCCGGCCTACTTATTAACTTCAAGATTTTATTGAAAAGTTTCTTCTTATGGCCACTAGAATGCACTCGCCCTGTTAGGGTTATATTGTTCGATACTTCTCCACTAGATGTCACGACTGGTCTACGTGGGACTCCATTGGTTAGTACCGTATACCATTGGCATTCTATGCGCATCGAACTTGAAGAATGGCAAGATGATACTACGATAAATTTTTACTTTTTATTTTAAAGGGTTTGTAACAGCCTATTGTGCGTTATTTGAAAATGTTATTTGAAGTAAAGAACAAAACGATTTCACATAGTAACTGAATTCTAGCCGTTGATGCTAGTTCAGGTTATTAATTAATACTTTTATTTCAGGCAAATAGCAATCGAAAATACCCTCATAGTTTGTATACACACGTCTCTGTAGGGTCATGGAAAGATTTGTTAATTCAATTAGGGTTGTGAAAGCCATGCACAACCAGACGTGTAAAGACATGCCTCAACTCAAAGTTGTATGTTGCCCACGGCAGGTCGATTATGTAATAATAACAATAATAATGTTATTTGTTTTACGTCCCTTTTAACTACTGCTGCTTTTAGATACGCCGGGGTGCCGGAATTTTGGCCCGAAGGGGATCTTTAACGTGCCAGTACATCTACTGACAAGGCTCCCTCGCATTTGTGCACACTCAAATGCCAGCTGACTGCGCCAGGAAACGAACCTGCAATCTAGGGCCCAGCAAGCGAGAACGTTACCGCTGAGCCACGCAGCCAGTCCGGTCGATTATGTCTCCAGATCCATAATATTCTTGAGATACTTCTTATCTATCTTTCTTCAATGATGGTAGTAGTTTTTTTCTAGGTTGTGGCGTTTGGTAGAGGTAAATAGTTTCTAAGGTCTTCAACCAAGAAATGATTCTATTATACACTTTGATGATGACAACGAGTTAAAACTGTACTCATACATTTAGGAGAAAGTAGGCTATATGTTCTTCACTGAACATCTTGTTTTTCTACATAATTTCCATACTTATTTATACATTTGTCACATCGTTCCACAAACTTATGAATGCCTAAGTCGTAGAACTCGGCCGCCTGTGAAGCTAACCAGTCTTTAACAGCTTCTTTCACTTCATCATCTGTGTCGAAGCGCTTGCCGCCAAGAAACTCCTTTTGGTAGCGGAACAGGTGGAAATCACTTGGCGCCAAGTCCGGACTGTACGGTGGGTGGTCCATCTGTTCCCATCCAAATTTCTTGATTAGAGTTTGCGTGTCATTCGCAGTATGGGGTCAGGCATTGTCATGCAACAACAACACTCCAGACGACAAAAGACCACGTCGCTTATTCTGGATTGCATGTCGAAGTTTAGTCAGGGTAGCGCAGTAGGCGGCTTTATTGATCGTTGTCCCTGAAATAGTGAATCGTCGATCTTCACGAATTTTATCGTTAACCGCATGATCCAACTCGTCTGAAATCACTGATGGTCTTCCTTAGCGGAGTTCATCGTGCACATTTTCCCGTCCTTCATTAAGGGCTCACACCCACATGCGCACTTTACTATCACTCATTATGTTAGGACCGAACACTTCAGTAATCTGCCGATGAATTTCTGCCGCAGAAATGTTTCATGCAGATAGAAACCGTATCACTGCCCATACTTCACAATCGGCGGGCTGATTAATTGTCTTAAACATTGTGAACTGACACTATCAACAGCACACAGTAACAGTAACAACGCTACTGGCGGCTTTTGCCGCGCAAGGCATGCCAGGAGTCGGCGCACATGCGTGTTTTGCTCTTGGCGCCGCTTTCAAATATTTAAGGCGAATCGGACCTTACATTTGGAATTACCCTCGTATATAATTAATAGATATTATTAGTGTTTTGATAATTGTTTATAACATTTAATTCAATGTAAATTAGTTGTGGGTTTGTGACTTATGTTTACATTTATGTTGCGATTTATTAATCTTACTGAGAAGGATTCTTGTTTTACGCTATTGGGGAATCGCTGTAGCCACTGTAAAAATCACATGTATCAGGTGATGGTTGTAGTAAATAATACTCTCGTCCCAATCTCGAAGTCGACTGACTGCGTGACGCAAAGGTAACGGTCTCGCCTGTTGTTACCAAGGTTGCAGAATCGAATCCTGGTGCAGTCAGTTGGCAGTTGTGGGTGTGCAAATGGGAGGGAGCCGTGGCAGTAGACTTATTGGCACTTTAAAGAACCTCTTCGGGGCTAAATTCCGGCACGCTGGTGTCTCTATAAGCCACATATGATAAAAGAGACGTAACAATAATTAGGGTACTTACTTTTAAACACGCCCTCCATTCAACTCCCATAAACGTATCATCCCACTTCGAAATATCCACTATTAAAAGGTATGTTAGTCTTCAATATAGTGATCTCTTCAAGGGCAGTTACAAGCCGGACGTTTGTTTTAGACGATTGCCCTTGACTTTGAAGCCTGCGGGTGAGCCTGTACACAGTCATTCTCTAGCCCTATCGCTTCACATTTGTCATCACCGGTCTGATTTAATGGAATTCCAGACTTGAGCACGTGACGACATCAGTGTTCAGACAGTACAGTTCACGTCTAAGCATTGTGTGACGCGGAAGTACACGTTACATAGTTACGAACAGAGCGCCATTATATTTGCCAATGACTGTACTTCATCAGTAGTGTGAGATAGATATGTAAATCATATGACCGCATGGGGCAGGTGACAGCAACACAGCTACTGTAGTAACTCGCCTCCAGGCTTCCATTGAGATTTTTCACTCGTCTAAAACAAACGTCCGGCCTGTAAACATCGAAGTTCCATAAATGACATTCAGCATCATATTTTCACTTCGCAACAGTCTCCATATCTCTGGTCCATATATACTTTTCACATATCAACAACAGTCTTTTCATCCAACTTGATAGTACTATAAGTCCGACAGTAATACAATTTATCTCACAATCAATCACAGTCGTAACTTAAGATGAAATCAGACGTATTGCTTAATATGTATCAACCAATATGATCCTTTCATCTCCATACTGTTTCCTTTCCTTAGTTCGACCCGTAACACCAACAGAATACGTTAGCCCATTCATTGTTCGTCAACTTGGTTCTCCAAAATATATTTGCAGTGAACTTGACGATAATATCTTTTTTTCTCAAAGGTTAAATTCATCACAGTCCAATGTTACATAATTAACACACTGCAAACATATACCAACGACTCTACAAATCTTCTTACAACATTTCGTTACCTTCCTTCGTATCTCTTTCAAAACATCGTAACAGCTGATCGTCATCTCCCCACAACCACATAGTTACAGTCATAAACTTTAACTGTAAACTACAAATTTATATCCACAACTGAACATATCTTCTTACAATATCTTTCGTTACCATTTCCGGGTACTTTTTCCTCATCAACCTCACCGCTGATCGTCAACTTATTACCCTTTTCGTTGTTGTCCATCTTCAACAAAGTACCCCAGAGAAATCGCACGCAGTACAGCAATACAATCATTCCAAGGGATCCAAGTTTTACGGAAATATCGAGTGAACTCTGTTTTCGGAGAGGCGAAAACATGACATAAATTCTCCTAGACATCTACTCCATAGAGAACACAAGGTAGCATTTTCCTCATACATTACCACTCATCCGTATCCAACATATCTTTTCATCATAAAATAACTTACTAGCGTCTCCAACGTCGTAATAGCTCCAGATCCATAATGTCATTACTTTCAGGTCACGTACAATCTCATAGGCCTACCACATATCAAAACTGTCAGTGGCCAAAGATATAATATTACTACTTCTAAGACATCAACAAATCTCTTCCCGACAGAAATGACAGTTCCAAATAAACCATCATTATTACTATCCAGAACACATGCCTAGAAGATAGTCAAAGTCAAAGAAGGCCAGAAATAAACATTTTCGACATCTCACGAATAGAATGCCAATTAACTGCACTCTGGCGGTTTCATTTCAAATCTTACACTCATAACTCCAATACTAGCACAAATGCTGCTACCTAACGGTAGACCTTGAAATCAATGCACTGTAGCATTTCACAATTTTCTCGCGGATCACTTTTTCATACTAGAAGCGTAGAAGAGAGTCAAGAATTGGCTCAGGCTCGCCGCCCTCAAACTTGTCGAAGGTTCAACGAACCAAGACAACGTACCATAAAAGAATCCAACAAAAGTCCCTAACAAATCTCTACTCTACCTCAAGGGTAAAGACACATATCAGAAAAAAAAATATCCCAATATTCACACACATCAAAATAAAATAACTACATCAAACAATTTTCTACATAGTCTCAGTTGTAGTAGATACAGGTCCATACGAAGATTAAGACCTTCGATCCAACTTTCATGTTCACCTAAATCTTCTCCTCACTCCACAATATCTCAATTCCGAACCAGACCACGAGGCATACACTGCAAACAAAATATCTTTCCGACAGCAAAATATTTAGAATTCTTAAATCTAACAAGTTACCAAGAAGTTAAAGATAACAAGGAGACCTCCAAATTAATAATTTACCCCAACTACACGTTTCTACATCTTTACAATCAAAATAAAACTTCACCCAAACTTCACACACTACAATTTACATGTAAGTACAAATAAACAAATCAACCAGAAAAGGTAAAGATAATAACAGTTTTCAGAATTACACATGAACAGACACTGAATGGTACATGAACACAAAAAATTAATACCCAAAAGAGAAAAAACCCTCAATAAACAATGGCGTGTGTCTGACATTGTAAATGTGTCCGACCCAAAAATGGAAATCATAAGAACAAGACAAACAAGAATACAACAAAAAATAATAAATTACGCCGAAATTCCAAGAAATTACTGGTATGAGACCAAAATGAAAACATTCAATCACAAGTACGGACAAACGAACACACAAATAACATACACACGTCAAATAGTACACCTATCGTACATCTTTACGTCAAAACACAATCTCAACTAAACACAACATATACACACCACAAGACAGTTCAATCACCCACACACAAACAAAAATTACTCACATACAAAAAACTTACAGCATAGCACTATTCAGACGAATACGCGTCACAAGAGCAGAGGAAAAGAAAAATATATCCGGTACTCAATTCAGGAAATAACAGACAATTACCCCACCATAAACAAATACACCCATACAAGATACTAGAAGAGAAAGAAAATCACACAATACGACAGAATGTGACTCACACGTGCAGACCAATAAGTTAAAAACGTTCTCAATCTTTCATCTAATTCACACAACCTTACAAACGCCCCCAAGTTAACAAATCATTAACCACCCGCAATATTTCCCAAATATTTCCAGAATATAAATAGACACACGTTGAGACATCGACATACACAAAATAATAACCTCAATTAAACACACAGTAAATCAACATGTCCTACTAGCCGCATTTTATCCTGGCATAGCATGATCACCCATCATCACACAACATTTTCGGCAAGCACTTACCTTCATGAATCAACAAGTAAATAGATGAACAAGTCAACACTCAGAGAAAGAAGTGGTTTGTAAATACCTACCTATAATATCTCAAGGTGATGTCATTTTATAGGTACGGCGTTTTTACTCAAATAAGTTTTACAATTAATCTAGAACCAATCCTAACCTTAATTCACACCAAGAAACAACAAGAAGACCCGCCCGATTATAAGAACAAAACTAATTAGCATCGCTCACACTCATACACTCAAATACATTTACACAAGTTTGTCACCTTAGACCGTACACAATTTCGAAAAGAAAATACAAGAAGAAAAATTACAGATTTGCACGATGCAGAGAAATAAAAATTTCCCACACACAATTTAGAAAAGTTACACGACAGCATTATTTCAAATTTTCATTTCCATTCTTAATAAAAGACAGATGTAGCCTAAAAAACTTATTTTTAACCGGATCACTAACTAGGCATGTGACAGGAGTTAGGAAACTAACAACCTTAAAAGGTCTACAAAAACCTTTCTCTCAATTTCCCTGACTCCATTGGACCCACTTCTTTCAAGGAAAAAATCTTCACGTATACCATATTCCCTATTTTAACAGACGTAAGTTTACGACCTTTATTGTACTTCTCAGCCAATCTCTCATGAGCAACCTTCATATTCCCTTTTGCTGTCTTCCAAATTTTTCTGATATCGTTACAGGTATATTGTTCCGGAAGTAATTGATTCAAAGTCCACAGGTTTGAAATAGGAGAGTTAGGACGAAAGGAGAACACAAGTAGTTCCGTGAAAAACTATACAGCCTATTTTCATATATCCTGCTCATGTTAATTGCCTCTATCAACATACAAAATTTCAGTTTAATTGCTATAACAGACTCGTAGATATTGGGAACCGTCTAAATATTTCAGATAGTCGCCAGGTTGGATTTTTATTTTTGTACTATTACATTAAGATTATTTTGTACGTGTGGTATTCAAACTTCAATCGCATGATTAGAACACAAGAAGTAAAAAAACTAGATGTTAAAATTACGCACAGCAGCCATCTTGTGATTATGCAAACAATTGAAATAAATTAGATGTCAGTCGATCAACATTTGTAAAAGCATTTAACGTGCAACGTTTCACGGCACTCGGATAGTTAATTCGCAAGAAACGTCCATTTAAATATTTATACTTCGCGTCGCCGCCATGTTGGATTTGTGCTCTCCAGGTTACTGAAAGTCCTATAGGTGAACATAGGTTCATAGTCTCTATGAACATGAAAAAAATTCAGTTTGGTTGCTGTAGAAGATTCATAGATATTGAGAACCGTCTAAATATTTCGGAAGCTCGCCATTTAGGATTGTTATATGTATAGGCCATAGAGTTATGTACCATTCAAGGACAATTATTGCCTAGGTTCATTATTCAAACTTTCACTTCGATCGCATGATTACGACACAAGAAATTAAAACTTAATTTTAAAAATTCGCACAGTCGCCATCTTGAGGTTATGTAAACCATTGAATTGAATTAGATGGCAGTGCATTACAATCTGCAAAATCATTTACTGTACCACATTTCACTGCGCTCAGAGAGTTAAATTACGAGAAAAGTCTATTAAAATATTTTAAATTCGCTTGGTCGCCATGTTCGTTTTGTACTTTACAGGTTTATGAAATGTACATAGGTAAACTTGTATCAGTACCCTTTATCACCGTACAAAATTGCAGGGTGATATCTGTAATAGTTTCGGAGATATTGAATGTCAGTGAAATATTTCGCACAGCCGCCATTTTGAGGTTATGTTAACAATTAAACTAAGTTAGACTCCAGTGCATTACAATGTGTATCAACACTTGCCGTACCAAGTTTCATTACATTTGGGTAGTTAAATCGCGAGAAAAGTCTTTTTAAAAGTCTCAACTTCGCTTGGCCGCCACGTTGGTTTTGTAGTAACCAGGTTTCTGAAAGTCTCATAGGTGAACTTCTAGTAGTGCCCTTTATCACCGTACACAATTTCAGGGCGATATCGGTAATAGTTTCGGAGATATTGAATGCTAGTGAAATATTTCGCACAGCCGCCATGTTGGATCGGTGAGACGTAACAAAATTTGAAGGGCACGGTCGAGGTCGCCGGGAATAGTGCTATGAACTTACCGAGTTTCATTGAAATCGCTCTAGCCGTTTAGATGTTATTAGGGGGACACACACACACACCTCACACACACACACACACGCGCACACACACACGGACAAAAGGTGATCACATAAGCCTATTTTTTCAAAATTGAAAATAGGCTAATAAGATTGAAAGGCGTAGTTTTATGTGAATGGTGAACAGCGGTGTTAAATGAATAAGTAAGCCAAGAAATACACGAGTCCCACCAACCGTGGTCTTTATGATGGTAAGCTATAAGAGCGGCACGCAAATTCCGGTTTACCCTTTCGGCGTAAGACCCCTTTGGATAATAAAGAGATGAAGTGGTGTGAGAAATCGCCAGCTCAAAAAGAAAATTTCTAAAGATACTGGATTTGAAACATTGGGCATTATCCGTCACTAAAATTGACAAGGACCAAACCATGCAAAAATGTATTCAAGACACTTAATCACGGTTTGAGTAGTCGCCGACCTGGTTGGAAAGATCCAATTGAATGTAGAAAACCGTCGGTGCAGACCAACGCAAATCTATTTCCAGCTCGCGACCTAGGAAACGGCCCAATAAAGTCAATAAACAACTTCTCCATAGGTATCTTGACTATATCAGAGGCTAACATTCCAACTTTCGTATTTAATGAAGGTTTTGCCAATTTACACATATTACAATTATTTACCAATCGACGAATATCATTGTCCATACCTCGCCAAATAAAATTTTCCCTAATTCGCTGTCTGGTTTTAATCACACCCAGATGTTCCCCAATAGGTGACTCGTGAAAATACCTAAATATTTCAGTAATTAAGACGGTAGGTAATACAATTTTCGCGAGTTGATCGGTCCTAGCAGCACAACATAATATGTTTCCTTTCATTAAATAAGGTTTTATCACTTCACCTTTCTCAATCTTACCTATTATTTCTCCTAAAATTGGGTCTTCTTTCTGATAACGAGAAACATCACCAAAAAGCAAAGGACAGTTTGAAAAAATTACATTACATGACCCATCTGCTATATACGCTTTATCAGCTTTACTATCTTGATGACAATACTCAGAAGCTTCACCATACATCCGGCTTAAGCAGTCGGCGATAACATTGTCACTCCCTTTTATGTGCTTTACAGTGAACTTAAAGGAAAAGGTTCTAGTAGCCCAGCGCACTATGCGTCCTGTCTTCCTTGGTCTACCCAGAACCCAACTCAGCGCTTGGTTGTCATTCTCAAGCTGGAACTCTACATGTTCAACATATAGCTTGAACTTTTCAAGCGCGAACATCACAGCAAGCCCTTCTAGATCATACACCGAGTACTTCATTTCAGGATCAGTAAGCGTTCTGGAAGCATACGCAACAGGTAACCTGTCACCTTGATGTTCCTGTAAAAGTACAGCTCCGATAGCCCAATTCGACGCGTCAATTTGCACTATAAACGGTTTACTAAAATCCGGTATCACCAATATTGGAGCATTGATCAACACCATCTTCAAGTCCTCGAATGCTGATTCCTGGGACGAACCCCAAATAAACTCAGTTCCTTTTTTCCTAAGACTATTAAGGGGAGCAGCTCTATGGGCGAAGTTAGGAACAAACTTCTGAAAATAATTTAACATGCCAATAAAGCGGGCAAGTTCCTTTACATTCTTTGGGGTCTTAAAATCTCTGATTGATTGAGTTCTGGAATGATCGACCGAGATAACATTAGAAGAAACAATATGCCCTAGAAATGGGATCTGAGATTTTGCGAATGATACCTTAGATGGCTTTAATGTTAAACCCGCTTTTGTAAGACGAGTTAAAACTTCTCTGACGTGTTCAACATGTTCATCAAAATTCCTACTGAATATTACAACATCATCCAAATAATGATAAACCGTCTTGAATTTGATCCCGTCAAAGACGTTATCCAACAAACGATTAAGCCATCTTTTACCTTTATCGTTGTTACCCAACTCGGGTCTCTGGACGAGTCGCTCCTGAAAAGCATAATTCTGAAAAACATTACTATCCTGAGCTGTATTTTCCTGAAATAAATTTCTAAAATGAACAGTATTCCGATGACTGTCAATCTGCTGCACCGCTTTACGCCTCTGTAAGTTACTCTGAGGATGAACATAACCTACATTACCCAAAACATAGTTACACTGCAAAGAAATATAATCCACTCGTGGCATGTTGGCTCCCTTAACCTTTTTACCAAATAAAATCAGTTCATCGAATTCAACGAAGGTTCTAGGTTTTGGCATTCATGGTTAAATAAGCACGATAAATAGGATTCATCCCTTCTACTAAAGAGCTTACAATCTGTTCTTCAGTTAGATTAACCGCAAAAACCTTAGAATAAGTTTTGATGTCCAGAAAATATTCGTTTAAGGTCTCTTCCATACGTTGAACTCTAAACAAATAGTCACGATGTAAATCAGACAAGGTACGTGGAGTAATGAAAAAATTTAAGACATCCATATGAAATTCATCAAGAGTACTATTAGTGCTCAACTTGTCAATTAATTTCTCTTGTAACATACCCTCAGTACATGGGTATACAATCCTAAGAATTTGTACTTCCGAGAGTCCAAATACACGGGCACTATCCTTCAGCTCAACTAATTTCTTCAAAAACTTCACTAACATTGCAAACATGAAAATCCTTCAAAATCAGAGATAAAGGATTGGGCAGATTAACAAATTTAATATCACTCACATCACTTACCTTAATTGGAGAGACAACATTAAAAGAGGCATTCTCATTTACTACATCATTCAAATTAACCCTATCAACCACTTCTCGAACACCAAGTACGTTATCATAAGTTTGTACGCCCCTAGAATTATGCGAATGACCAAATCCAGCATTAATTAGAGTACTACCAGCGTTATGGAATGAAAAAAGATTCAGTCGACTGGTTACCTCTTTCATTTAAATTGTTAGAGCTATCTGAGTTCAACATATTTGAGTTCGACCTAACCTCAGTTGCATTATTGGGAGACTCACTCTGGTCAATTACCCCTGTATTAGATCTAGTTTGTAAGTAATCCGACCTCCTTTCAGTATTCTCCATCGCCCTAGATAGTAAATTATCAATACAATAATTATTCACACTCAAATCACACGAATCACAGCCATTAGAATCCACACTTTCCAAACATACAACCGATTCACCAGTATTATCCCCAAAACCATCCGATGAAAACCGATTAAAACATTCAATAAGTTTGGAACGCAAACTAGTCAACTTAACAGAAACATCAACATCGCTTTTCGACCAAAAATCAATTAACCTCCTTAAACGATGAATCCAATGCAAAGAACGAGAACGCAATTTGTTCACACGATAAGACGAAGACTTGTCAACACTGTCCAACACTTCATATGATTTTAACAATTCAGAGACACAATTTTCAATACCAGACTCACCTTTTGTCCAGTAAGGGTGATCGTCAGGAAGTTCACAAATAGGAATAGATTTCAATGACTTTAGCAGAATGACATCCAGTTCACGATGACAATTAGGTACGCCACCTCTTATTTCAATCTCATCACATAATTCTTCCTTCGATAAATAAGATATAGCTTTTCTCAAATATTCGTCCATTCAGAGTGATATGTAGTCCATGAAACAATAAATACAACATTATAAAACATTATACACAAATACATCATAACACACTTGGAGGTAAGTTTTTTTTTGTTTTTGTTTTTTTGTTTATCGTTTCCCAATCCGGCACTCACAACAACTTCAAACCAATAAAATGTGGGATAATTCGTAAACCACGCTACTGCATAAGCACTAACACATTACCCCCTTAAGGCAAACTCTCTTGATGGGTGGTGCTGGACCATTTGCAATCATCTACCCTGGCTACCAGTTTGAAGCTGCTAATGAATACCATAACTAGGAAATGATACACTGACACGACTGGTAGACATATGATGTATTCAACAACATTTGAACATTGGCACACATAACATGACATGACATAAGAGATGTAGAAGCATTAAGTAGGGTACTTACTTTTAAACAAGCCCTCCATACAACTCCCAAAAACTTATCATCCCACTTCGAAATATCCATCATTAAAAGGTATATTAGTCTTCAATAGTGTGATCTCTTCAAGGGGAGTTAAATATCGAAGTTCCATAAATGACATTCAGCATCATATTTTCACTTCACAACAGTCTCCATATCTCTGGTCCATAGATACTTTTCACATATCAACAACAGTCTTTTCATCCAACTTGATAGTACTATTAGTCCGACAGTAATACAATTTGTCTCACAATCAATCACAGTCGTAACTTAAGATAAAATCAGACGTTTTGCTTAATATTGTTGCATCCGCGTGATGCATCACCATCCCCCTCTATCTACGAAATATATATTTATCTATACACAGACGCCTGCGGCATACATCACCTAGACTTCTAACATATGGCCAGGTCCAAGGCATAGTAACAACCTCCAGTGACCTCAGCCAACAACGCACATCCTGTTAAAACTGCAATTCCACAGACGCGGCACTCCTAAACCTATATAAGTGGGGAGGCGTGGTACCTCAGGATCATTCAATAGATCAATCGATCACTCAGTCAGTCAGGCACTCTGCCTCAGTGCTTCTTTGTGCCGAACCGCTGCCACAAACACATCAACGCAGAAGGGTAAGTGTCATAGCGATACACCATCCTCAGTACAGACATTTACACTACCACCCCTTTGTGCTTGGTTTATAGAAGTATCTGTTTTAATAACTGTTTTGCCACTGCAAAGAGTACTTCAAGTCTGAAGTACCCCACATTAAACTCAGTAATATTAGAAGCAACTGGTCTTTCTAGTTTATTTAATTAATTGATAAGAACCTGCCCTTCATCCCTCATCACAGGTAGAAGCCATGTAGGCATTTAACTAATTGTTTCACGGCGCACGTAGCCAGTTACTCGCTGACGTCACACTGCGTGCTTCGCCCAGCGGCACGAGCCATTCGCTGCCCACACGGCAGTATTCCGAACAGCGGCTCTGCTGTTCAAAGCTCATAGCGTCAGACCGCCCCTCATCCCTTAACCGCATATCCGAACTACCCGATTAAGCAGTACATTCGGGAGTTCTCATTTCGAGCGCTTATACGCTCTCGAACCCGTCCACGTTTACACCTCTCACAGCCAAGCTACGAGCAGCCCCCCAGCTACTCTCATTTCATCCCCTAAGACAATACATTGTAGAGGACACCCTCTCAGGTACCCTACAATATGTATCAACCAATGTGATCCTTTCATCTCCGGACTGTTTCTTTTCCTTAGTTCGACCCGTAACACCAACAGAATACGTTAGCCCATTCATTGTTCGTCAACTTGGTTCTCCAAAATACATTTGCAGTGAACGTGACGATAATATCTTGTTTTCTCATAGGTTAAATTCATCACAGTCCAATGTTACATAATTAACACACTGCAAACATATACCAACGACTCTACAAATCTTCTTACAACATTTCGTTACCTTCCTTCGTATCTCTTTCAAAACATCGTAACAGCTGATCGTCATGTCCCCACAGCCACATAGTTACATTCATAAACATTAACTGTAAACTACAAATTTATATCCACAACTGAACAAATCTTCTTAGAATATCTTTCGTTACCATTTCCGGGTACTTTTTCCTCATCAACCTCACAGCTGATCGTCAACTTATTACCCTTTTCGTTGTTGTCCATCTTCAACAAAGTAGCCCCAGAGAACTCCCATGCAGTCCAGCAATACAATCATTCCAAGGGATCCAAGTTTTACGGAAACATCGAGTGAACTCTGTTTTCGGAGAGGCGAAAACATGACATAATTTCTCCTAAACATCTACTCCATAGAGAACACAAGCTAACATTTTCCTCATACATTACCACTCATCCGTATTCAACATATCTTTCCATCATAAAATAACTTACTAGCGTCTCCAACGTCGTAATAGCTCCAGATCCATAATGTCATTACTTTCAGGTCACGTACAATCTCATAGGCCTACCACATATCAAAACTGTCAGTGGCCAAAGATATAATATTACTACTTCTAAGACATCAACAAATCTCTTCCCGACAGAAATGACAGTTCCAAATAACCCATCTTTCTTACTATCAAGAACACATGCTTAGAAGATAGTCAAAGTCAAAGAAGGCCAGAAATAAACATTTTCAACATCTCACGAATAGAATGCACATTAACTGCACTCTGGCGGTTTCATTTCAAATCTTACACTCATAACTCCAATACTAGCACAAATGCTGCTACCTAACGGTAGACCATGTAATCAATGTACTGTAGCATTTCACAATATTCTCGCGGATCACTTTTTCATACTAGAAGCGTAGAAGAGAGTCAAGAATTGGCTCAATTATTATTATTATTATTATTATTATTATTATTATTATTATTATTATTATTATTATTATTATTATTATTATCTCATAAGTCTTTACTCATGAGGCTGAAGTTACCCCGTTCCAACCCAGAGACGATAATTAAATATCTTGGCAGAGCCCGGAACAAAACCCAACACCTCTGGTTGCGAAGTCTCTATATGTACCCCGAGACACTGAAAGCAACAATAGCATACAGTTAACAGTTCCAGGGAGTCTACACATATCCATGTCCACTGTTCCAATGCCAAACAAGCTTCTCTATAACCTTCGCGATGAAGGACGCTGGATGGTGGTAAAACCACTCTTCCACAGAATCACGAACTAATTGGTCAGTTGTGAAACGCTTATTATTCAGAAACTCCTTCAGTGGACCAAACACATGACAGTTGCAAGGAGAGAGATCTGACCTGTAAGGTGGCTGATTCATTAGATCGAACGTTGCAGTTTTTGGTTGGTTGGTTCCTCAGTTTAGGGGCTGCGACAACGTGGTAATTTAGCCCCGTGTACTTTGGGTGTAATTCTTACAATAGCAATAAGTGTTAAAAATAAATAATTTACTAATATAAGTGTAATCTGTCTGATAACCGGTGTTGATTTTGATGGCTGTATTAGTGTGTGTTATCTGTAATTCAGATAAGGACTGCAGACGGTCAATTTCAAGTAGTTCCTACTGTTGCTACCAAATGCTACCGTCAACGACACCTAGCTGCGAACTAGGCTACTAGATGCCACCACAACCAGAACCTGTTGTTGAACGTTGGACCTTATAGAGCGTTAATCAAATCTAATCTACAAATTTATCTTCACACAATATTGTAGTCTATGACAAGGGCCCGCCGGCTTTTCCTCTCCTCCGAAGGAAGGCATACTGAGGGATTTTTAACGGATGCACTTTTTCCGGTAGCCTATTGCGTGACCGTGCGCGTTCATGGAGCATAAGCACACCTCGTGACAGTTTCCCCTGCCATTTGTTTTTGATGATCCTGCAGAGATTCTGTGAGGTGACGCAGTAATGTTCCTTGTTGATTGTGGCACCAACTGGTGGACACTCCAACAGCAAGGGTCCTTTGATATCAGAGAATACCGTCAACATGGCCATGTCAGCAGCTTGAGGTCACATCGGCAACAATTTGCAGTGTTGCCAGTTATTTCTCTGTTTCAGTACAACAAATCTTATACACTGGTCTAAAAATGTTTTGCATATTGCAAGCTTATGTATTTGTGCACTAAATATAATACACATGCTTTATCCTAAAACTGTTTTCTTTATTTATGTAGCGTATGACATAACACATGAATCACAATAATAATAATAATAATAATAATAATAATAATAATAATAATAATAATAATAATAATAATAATAATAATAATAATAATAATAATAATAATAATAATAATAATAATAATAACAAGTACATATGGGGCGCGTTTTTTAAGTAAAACTCGTTGTGATATTACGCCGTTGCAGGGCTGCGGTCAGCATTCCGTGCAGACAAGCTACGTACCTGCATCTATTGGCAAGTCTGAGACGCCATTACGGCAAAGTTGCCCATGTGTAGGAGTGTTGACAAGCTTTTGAAATGGCATCGCCGATCGGGAGTCCCGCCGACTCGTAGACATGAGAAAAAACTTCCCTGTGGGGTATGCTGCCATTTGGCCACCACAGTTAGGCAAATTGCGTGTGTGCGCAGGAGAACTCCGTATGTTTAGGATTTCTCCTGAGTACACACGCAAATTGCCTGACAGTGGTGACTAAACGGCAGCATCTCTTACAGGGGAGTTTTATCTCTTGTCTACGAGTCGGCGGGACTCTCGAACGGCGATGCTATTTCAAAGGCTTGTCAACTACCTACACATGGGCAACTGTTGCCATAATGGCGTCTCAGCTTTGCCAATAGATGCAGGTACACAACGTGCCCGCACGGAATGCCGACCGCAGCGCTGCAACGGCGTAATATCACAACGGTTCTTACTTAAAAAAAAGCGCCTCGTATGTACTTGTTATTATTATTATTATTATTATTATTATTCATGTGTAATGCCATAGGCTACAAAAATAAATAAAACAGTTATCGGACAAAGCACGCATATTATATTTAGTAAATAAATACATAAGATAGCAATACGCAAAATGTTTTTTGATAAGTGTAATATAATGGTTGATCATAAGTTTCCGTTTGTTGGCCGCACAGTCCCAAATCGGTTTGACAATCAGGCAAAATCGCCGTGGGCATTGAGGAACTCATCCCACCGACGCACCAGGTTGAAGATTCCCGTGTGGTAAAATACCGCGTACTGCTGCAGATCCTCTTCAGACAGGAATTATCGACACTTCAAAGTCTTCTTGAGAAATCGTAGGCATGATTTTCGCATAGAAAATGATCAGAACTATAGGGGGGATGCTTGAGTATCTCCCAATTGAGTTGTCGTACTGTACCCGAAATACCTACCATCAGCATGTTGTAATCCCTCGATGGTAAGTTGATCGTAGAACCTGGAAACCCCGGCTAGAAAACCCCCAGATTCTACCCAACATGTGACGAGGGTAATGGGGTACAGGAATTCCTAACTGAGACTATGTTAAGAAAAACCATGGTAAACGACTAAAAGAAAGCTCAAAAGCACGATAATTACGAAAAGACGTAACCTATGGTGTGTGGAAAACCACTGAAATACCCACCACTGGCCTTCTTAACGTGTTCTCTTATCCTTTCTATGAAGTATCACACTTCGAAGATCGGCATCCAAAGGGTTAAGTTTTTTTTTTTCAGGGTATAAATTTGTGTGTATTATAAATATGAAATTTTCAGGGACTCGATTTAAATGATTGCATCGCTTTCCAACATCTCTGTTGGACTGTATAAATTGTTCTTGTATATATTTGGGTAAAATGCAGTCATTTCCAGTGGTGACTGGGAGCTAGCATTTGTTCCCAATGATCGTAAAACTTCAGTTGGAAGTTGAGCACTTTGCCTTAGTTATAATATAGTGGTTCTCACTATATCTTTGATTTTTGAATAAATTATTTAGTTCATTTTAATGTTATAATACATAATTATGTACAGTTATATTGTAACACTTTCTTAGTGTTCTTCGCAAGATTCAGAAATGACACCTTCCATAAGTGTCTTAATAGATTCTTGTTTGCTGTGTTATTCTGATTTATTCATTTCATCAGACCAAGCAATTAAGCTAAGTCGAATTTAATTTATTTTACATCCACCTAAAATGAACTCTCATCACCAGATCGGAGTTAGGGATGATTATAACACCTGATAAGCGTTGCAGTGATACTATGATTCAAAAATCTACCAAGTATATTTAATTATACATGCCTGAAATGCATGATTCCCGCAACATACTATTAACGTGAAGAGATGCTGAAATTCAATGCCTTAGGTCATAATTACTCTTACTTTTATAATCCATCTGAGTGGATTGTATTTCATATTACAGTACAACTCGGAATATTCCATTGAATATCCCATCAACAATAAACGACACTAGCCTCTAAATGGCTTTACCATAAAATATCATGCTGCACTGAGCATTCATATCACTATTTTTATTGCACTACTATAATTTAGTGCCTCAAACAATCACCTCCCTTGGTGAACGAAGAATTCCATACTAGGCTTAATCAACAAATCAAATACACATTAAAATAGTGTTGCTAAAATTATACAAGTTTCGTTCCATTTCAATTAATCAATGTTTATTTATTGTGTCATTTACTCTTATATTATTATTTATAACGATCAATGTCCGCTGCTTCTTATAAGTGTTAATTACAATCACAAATATGGCGATAGATCTGCCTCCACATAAATCTAAACTGGGAATCACGTTGATAAATCGGATGAATGTTTGCAAAAAGTCTTCAAACTTCAAACTGTGTATAAAACACTTATATTGTCCATCTCCAATAGATCTTAAACGTATCTAACGAAGCGATCGTAATACAAAATCTCAAAAGGTTACTGAAGAAATAAATTGGATCAAGTCAAAGGTCGGAATAAATCTACTCGAATGGTTTCAAGAACGACAAATAGTGTCCTACAACACCGGTCTGGGTGATCATAACAATCAGCTCTCCAAATGATCGGTTAGAAGCGTCAATCTTCCAGAAGAGCAGAATATAAATTCCTAGGAAAGCAAAAGAATCCGCTTTCTTCACTGAAATAGCTTCAAAAAGCTTCTGCAATATTTAATAATCAACCTGAATACTGAAATTCAACTTTCAAGTGTATAACAGTTTTTTGTAGTCGAACTATAATAGAAACTCAAAACTGAGTCTACCCAAAATTGAATAATGTCATAACTAGACATGTAACGTCGAATGACGAATCTTGGCCTAATGTTCCTCTTCTCTACATTAAATAAATTTCCAATTAAATAATCTTGAATTTACGGTTACCAAAAATGTTAAACAACAATACATTTAATCACAATGGGTGCATCCTTTAGTAGGATCAAAACCCTGTCTAGAATAGAATCCTATAAAATGTGGCAATGTAACAGCATTAGAATAAACATGCTTTACTACGATTGATGAGACTTTTTCAGTACCTTGGATGATTCTTGGAGCTCATGAACGAACAATGGCATGTCCTTTATGACTATTCCTTCCATATATGAAGTAGTGGTCTAGATTCTCCAGGAAAACAAGAACCGAATCCCGGGTCTCCAGACATCTCTCCCCTGGTTCCCTTTGATCCTCAGGATATGTCCCACCCATCCTGGCAGAATTGCCAGCCTCCACTCCACCGAAAGTTCCTTCCATCACAGGATAACGTCCTAACAATCGTAGCACAACGATGTCCATTTCGGCTTGATTTGTAAGTTCAATAGCCTCGTGAAACTGGATCATTGCGTAACACACTGTACTCAATTGCAACAACTGTGTCCGCCGACACTCAAAAGCGCGAACAGCTATGCCGGTTGCATAAAAATGTTCGTGGCCTTGCCAGAATAGTGACACTCATGCTTGCTGCGTCTAACCGCCCATAGTTAGATTAATAAAGCACATACTAGTCTTCCTCCTGACATCCAATTACTCAACATGGTTGTGATGTCAGACAAGCATAGTTCAGGCTCTATAAATGATGAAGTACTTGCAATATCGAATAATAGCACTCACTGTTCTCAACATACACAAGATGTGTGCCTTATAATAGCCAGTCCCAATACGGTGAACTGTGCCTGCATGTGCAATATGTCTCTAAGCTTGTAAAAGCAAGTATAAATTTTACAAGAACAGTACATGGCTTGTCTATAACGAACAGTTGTCTGACCTGACAAACTGCATTGCTACTTCGTCCGCAATAACATATGCGTATATGAAATTGGAGTCCTGTTCGTCACCAGGAATCTCCACGCTGTACAGTGCTAATACAATTTACGCAGCGCGAACTTTCACTTTCGGTTCACGTGATCTGACACTACGGTCACCGGTCCAACTTTGTATGTATATTCAAGAGTGATACAATCCGTTATGAGCTCTCTGTCGAGCAAGCAAACTCGCGTCTCCGGTCGCACTGACCGCCGCGCTACCTGTGCTCAAAATTGGTTATCATAATATACAAATATCTTATTTTCCATATTCCTGGGATTTCAATTACTTGAAAGTAGTTGATAATCCGTCACCTGCTACAATTGCAGACATGTGATGATACACCAGTACGTGAAAAAAGCTTCAATTCCCGTTTTATGGGCATAATTTATCTCTCGGTGGTGGTCGATATAATAATCAATAGGACTGACCAACCACCTGTAACGTTAGTTCTGTCAACGCATGCGCTATGCTTCGCTCAGCCTAACTGCTCTCCATAGTCAGCTAGTGGGCCGCGAAACATATGATCCTGAACCACTCTCCATGTTCTCAAGTAATTTACGTATTACCTTCTAATAAAGGCATTATGGTCATGAGAATGAGGGTACAGTACCTTCTGCGTTACGACCTTTGTGTTATGGGGACGTGCGTTATCATGAAGCAGCAACATCCCTTGCCACTGTTTTCCTGGAGTTTTCACCTTAATTACACGCAGTTATTTCCCCAGTGTTATGCATTACCATTCCCCAGTAATGGAGACACTAGGATCCTTAAAATCTATAAGCAATGGGCGGCGGTATTCTAAGAACTGGGTGAGCATCACCTTCCCAGGGGATGGTTGACTCTTGAACTTCTTGGGACGAAGGGCAATGGATGACACCACTGCATCGTCGACGCTTTCGATTCCGTTTCCCAGTTGTGGCACCACTTTCGTCGCCTAAACAATGAACGTGTTGCATTCAACTTGAAACGCATCAGGTGCTCCGGGCAAACAGCCATCTGGTGGGCTTTTATCATTTTAAATGATTATGTCGACTTCTCTGGGGTCTGGCGTTACGTTACGGCGACGGGACGAAATGTACCGAGAATGCACTGAGGTGTGTGACGTCATTGTACTGCTTGAGCTTCTTCCTTTCCCCGCGCGCTCCGATGAGCGTGACGTCATCCAGCCAGCTACGTTATTTGACCTTTCTTTGCACTTAACTTTTTTTTTGCTAACGTACTTTGTGTTCACGCAGCATTTGTAGCATATGTAGCATTTAAAATGATATAAAGTCTAGTCTTTCAGACTGACTATCAGTGATTTTTTTTGGTTCGGCATTCTACGCCCGGGGTATCGCTGCAGCAACGCTGTCAAATGGAAACCTTTCAGTCTTTAATAGAGGACAGCCATTTCCTAGCTCAGAACGTTTCATTTATGCGTGTATTTAGCGAGACAGAGACAAAGAGTGTATTGTAACAATAATAATAATATCGTATGGCCTCGGGTGCCGGGGGCTGCAAGTTTTGATATTTGAGACCCAGAGGGTAGCTTGTATGTCAAATTTCGTTGTTCCTTGAAGCACTATGAATGTCAAGGAGGTTAGATATATAAGCTCCTTGACACTATAGCGCTTTCTAGTAGAGAAATAAAGAACTTTGTGCTGGCGGAAACTCCCGAGATTAATTTTGCCATTATGAACACGGCCTACTAAATTCAAATGGGTTCTTTGACATGCCAACATCGTATGACATGCGTGTCGTAATTTTTTCCGCCTTTCAAAAATCACATGCCACGTCCAGGAGCGTACCTGCAAGCTTGGGGTTAGTAATAATAATAATATCGTATGGCCTCGGGTGCCTGGTGCAAGCTTTGCTATTTGACACCCAGAGGGTAACTTGCATGTCGAATTTCGTAGTTCCTTGACTATGAAAGTCAAGGAGGTTAGATGTTAGATATCTAATCTCCTTGAACACAATAGCGCTTTCTAGTAGAGAAATGAGGAACTTTGTGCTGGCGGAAACTCCCGAGATTAATTTTGCCATTATGAACTCGGCCTACTGAATTCAAATGGGTTCTTTGACATGCCAACATCGTATGACATGCGTATCGTATTTTTGCCGCCTTTCAAAAATCACTTACCAATGGGGTTAGTAATCCGACACGATAACCACTCACCCACCGTGGCAAGCAAAGAATGTATTGACCGAGTGATGAACATATTTATATAGATTGTATGTCAACTTCTTATTATTTCATTTTCTATGAGATCGGCGATGAAGTCAGATGAGTATCTATAGGTATATGCCAATGGTTCTTGCGACCGGATGCTCTTTCTGACACTATGCTTATGAGAAGAGTTAATCACAGATGAAATGGATGAAAATGAATGACATTGGGAAAGAAGTTGGAAGAAAGAAACCTAGGGCAATTATTAGATATCATAGCAGCATTTTCCTGGAGTTGAAAGTAGAGAATCACAGAAGAATGGTTTCAATGATAGCGGACTCATTTTGAGTCCGGAGATAGCCAAGCCTTATGACTTTGTGCTGTGACTTAGCAAGTGTAGCTACTTTGGATATAGAGGAAATATCTCAAATTTCAATTATTACTATAATTATTTACACCTCTGTCTGAAAAATTCGAAGAACGGGCTATATTACGAACGGATTGTTGGCTTATCTGAAACACCGTTACTGTCCTTCGACGTAATGGTTATGCACTTCTGAGGACGACTGAACAAGTCCTGGAAACTCCTGGCATAGTCTTCTTTTGGAATAGCCTTCAGTTTGGGTCGTCAAAACTCTGAATTGAAAGAGAGAGAGAAGCGCGAGTTTATGCAAACTGCCTTGCACACCTGATAGATGGGCGGCAGTGAGAAGGGTGAATTTATGCAACCTAACGTGCACGCCTGTTCGACGGGTGACAGAGAGAAGGGTGAATGTTCCCTGGAATGGAATGGTCCTGAAAACCATCGTCATGGGTGACGAGACCTGGTGCCTGAGGTAGGACCTCGAAGGCAAGAGTCAAAGTGTGGAGTATCGGGGTCCAGGGTCGCCGAAAAGCCCTGAAGGGCCAGAGGTTTTCGGACATCCAACGTAATGTGACGACCCAACTGAAGGCTCTCCCTCAGGAAGAATATGCCAGGACTTGTACAGCCGTTCTAAGAAGTGCATAACCATCCACGGGGATTACTTCGAAGGATAGCAACGGCTGTTTCAGGTAAGCCAACAATCCGTTGGTAATATAGCCCATTCACCGAACTTTTCAGACAAAGGGTGTATTTAGTGTATGGCTTTTAGTGCCGGGAGTGTCCGAGGACATGTTCGGCTCGCCAGAGGCTCTATCTGCTTCAATGCGGACACCCATGGGGTGAGCTACAAGTTCCGTTCAATTTCAAGTAGTTCCAACTTTCGCTACCATATGTCACTGACACCTAGTGGTGAATGTTGGAACTTTGATAGAGCGTTTCAACGAAATCTAACCTGAAAACTTAGCTTCACACAAGTTTAATTAGTGGAAGGTTCTTTTACAAGCCACAAATCTATGGCATGAGACCGCCGGCTTTACTTCCCCTCCGAAGGAAGGCATACTGAAGGGTTTTAACGCTCTTGAAAATTCCAAGGACTTCGGCTGGATTTGAACCCGCGATCTTGGGCATAGAAGTTCAGCATGCTACCAACTACTCCACCGAAACCACTTCAAATTTCAATGAGTAATAGGGATACTACTCTCACTGTTTTCTCGTCACGCGCTCTGAGAGCGTTGTATTTCCAAGTCGAGTAAATTACTCGCAATTTTTTTGTGCCGCTGTCGTCTCGCACAGAGTGACGTCATTTATCATGCGCACACACCATCAGCTACCATAGCGTATAGTGTAGCGAGTGTAAGACTCACACAGTGTATTTAAGACTCGCTAGAAAGGGGAATAAACATTCACTTACGTGACGAATGCAACGGATTAGAAAATGCTGATTAGGATTATATTATCCGCGCTGAGTTTGTACCGGAGTTTCAATAACCAACGGGCTTATAAACCCAAAATCACTTTACCCTAGCAATAGCATGCTATTTTTTGAAACCATGGGCTATTAACGCGGGGTATTTTGTGACCACCAGACTAAATTTCTTTTATGTGATTTGCATTATACTTTAATCAACATATCTTGTATCTTGAATCTTAATTGAATCGTAAATGACAAAAATAGAACATTATTAACAACAATATTGGAAAAAAAAATCAAAAAATCATGGAAAAAGAAGTTCAGACGGTAAATTTTTCACTACACCATCTTCAACACACGTTGAACATACGACTGTTTTCTTTTTACTGTGTTCTCCGCATGTGTACCGCTTGCAACCAGAACAAATTGTGATGGTTTTGTTAACTTTGTCGTACTCTTGCCCATTGGAATGACATTCTTTGGTGCATAAGTGGCGACGAACAAGAACTACCAACGGGAGGGATTTTCGTGTCCACCAAAAGATAATTGTTTATTCCTATACCAGAATTAAAATTTTATAAAAGTAAATGTGTGGTTAGGTAATCGGATTCAAAATAGACAATAACTGTCTGTACAGTGAGCGTAGAAAGGGAATACATTGAATAAACCGTAAAAAATGGAACTGGAGGGCACGAAATGCCCCTCCGTTGGTATTGCTAGGGTTATGGGGTTCCGGATTGCTGAAATTCTTAACAATGATCAAAATTTCATTTTTACATCATATTAAGCTGTGGACTTTCTAACGGTACTTTCCGTTTATTTTCTTCATGGTTAATTTTTAAGACTAATTATAATGTTTATGACTCAGTCCACAGAGAAACGGTGTGGGGAATCATGGCAGAATTCGGAATCCCACAGAAACTCATCAGCCTGGTCAAAATGTGTATGGAGGAGACAGTGAGCAAAGTGACACACTGTGGATCCGTATCAGACGGTTTTGAAAAGAGAACAGGACTAAAACAAGGTGATGCGCTCTCCCCACTTCTCTTCAACATCGTTCTGGAAAAAGTAATTCGGGAAACCAAAGAAGCTGCAACTGGAGACCTAGCAGATAACAAACACAACATCTTGGCATATGCAGATGACATTGTATTAATAGGAAATAATGGAGGAGAAATTGAAGCTCCATTCAGGAAATTAAATGAAACTGCTGCTAAAATAGGTCTAAAGATTAATGAAGAGAAGACAGAATTCATGATCAGAGAGAAAACATGACTACAGATCAACGCAACAACCTTCATATAGGCGATTTTACCTTTAAAAACACGCCAAACTTCAAATACCTTGGAAATAATATAAATGACTGCAATAGAAGACAAGTTGATCACCAAATTAGATTACGGAATGCAAACTAAGTTTACTTTTCCCTGCATAAATTAATTTCCTCCAAACTTTTGACCAGGAAAACAAAACTAAAACTATACAACACGGTCATCAGGCCAGTACTGCTATATGGAGCCGAAACATGGAGTGTGACCAAAAGGTAGGAAAACCAACTTACAGTCTTCGAAAACAAAATATATAGGACAATTTTTGGCCCCATTTTTGACAAGGAAATACAAAGATGGGTTCTCAGATCAAATCATGAGCTGTACAAGTTAGCCAATCAACCCAGGGTATTGAACATCATGACAGCGAAACGGCTGCAATGGGCAGGGCATGTTATCAGAATGGACGCTGCCAGAATAGTTCGCCAGGTGTACGAGAAGAAGATCGAAGGCTCGAGACCCCCTGGAAGACCTAGGAGTAGATGGCAAGATGAGGTGACCTCTGACTGCAGACAGATGGGTATTACTGGATGGGAGAATACTGCGCTGGATAGGAGGAAATGGAGGCAGATAGTGAGAGCGGCACGGGATCGTCACGTCCCAGAGAAGCCAACGGAGTGAGTGAGTGAGTATAATTTTTATTGAAACATGTTTTCAACCCTTCATTGGGTTCTTCATGATGAACGCTCTCGGGCACTGCGTTCGGTTTGGGGATTAGTATAGTTGTTAAACTTTCGTTGTACGCGCTGCTGGACCATTTCCTGACTCATTATTGCTAACGTATTACGTCTCAGTGCGACTGGTGGACTAACTGGCGGGGCTACAAACACCTCAGATGGTGCTTAGTCGAGACAAGGGACTGCAGTGGAGAACAAGAGAAGCACGAGGTGACATTTGGACTTGCCGCACCACTGAAGGAGAAAATGAACGTAGCTAGAAGGTCTTCATCTCGCATGTCGAGGCAATACAGGGGAGAGAAAGCTCGCTTCTCTAGAAGACCAACACAGTGATAATAGTCACCATTGTATACTGAGTTGATGCCAGACGCGCAACCAGGGATTCAATAAATATAACTATAGGCAGCAGCATGTACAGATTAATAGTTTTCAAAACTAATATGTGAAGTAAATATTTAAATAAATACATCTAAATTAATGCTTTTCAGTCGGTCATCACGAATGCACCCAATTATAACGGCTGTTTCCCTAAACCTGAAAAAATAGGGACACTATAGTGACAGTCGTCAAGCTGCTCGCCTATCATCTAGGCATACATAGTCCGATTCCTGGTTAATGCACGTGAAATTCACTCCCACAGGTTGAGATTTTACGTATAAAGGTTAGTCATTTCGTTTATTGATGTGTAACATCTTTCCAATTGGTTGCTGGATATTTTTAATGTGTGACATCATTCCACTCGGTTGCTGTATATTTTTGTGTGGGGGTGATTTTGTAAAAAGGGACGGAGTGGGACGGAACTGCAACGGAAATAATGAGCACGCGCGTGGCGGAGGTTGGTAAACCGACATACTGTCGGCCATGTGGCTATGGGGAATGTAAATCGCATACGGTTTACTTCAAGGTTTGGAGGCCTCATTGCAGATATTTCTACTATAAATCATCTTCAAACTGTCGTTCTTTGGTGTGAAAATATCCATTATATCATATTTGCTGGGAGGATTTGGCACAGAAGTTTTACAAGTAGTGCGGGGTGGCAAATATTGGTACAAGGACGTACTGTTGTCAATGTGGCTATGTGGAATGTAAATCCGATACGGTTTACCTCAAGGTTTGGAGGCGCCATTACAGACATTCATACAATAAATCATCTTCAAACTGTCGTTCTTTGGTGTGAAAATGTTCATTATATCATATTGGTGAAAACAATTATGATTTATTAAATCTTACTACTCTTGCTGTATTCTTATTTCATGTAAGCACTCGAGGTACTGTCGGCCAAAATACAGCACTATTATATCATATATGATGAAAGGATTTGTCACTGGAGTTTTACAAGTAGTTATTGCAGAAATAATAGTAATGAGAACTTACCGACGGTAATAACACGAAGGAATCCTTCATGTTTGCTGGCACAAGGTAGCACTATGAGTTCAGTCTTTTAAAAATGCGAGTAAGTAATATGGAATTATTCAGATAACATGTCAGATGTTACACATTATATGCGACTATTGTAAGGCTCGTGGTTTTTTAATCATGAGGTTAATCGTGTAAATGAACAATATTGCTTACTTTCAAGCAAGTATAACATTACCGGGCTCAGTCGTGACCCCGTGGTCGTCAACCCACGTCCACTTAATTGTGTTGTTGTCGATTCATTTAACCACTTTGTGACATCGTCACAATGTTGCCCTGTGTACTTTGGTGAGTGTGTATTGGATCTGTCTGATAACCTGTGCCATTGTGATGGGTGTCTGTATTTATAATTAAGGATAGGGTTCGGGAAGGAGGCGGTCGTTGTCTTAAGTGAGGTAGAAGTGGGATACCATGGAAAATAACTTCTAGAATGTCTGAGGTAGGAATCACATTCACGAATCTGAGCAAACCCCGTTTCAGCTCTCAGACCAGAATTTTACGTCTTGCCGGAGCCGGGATTCGAACCAAAACCCACGCATTCAGAGCCAAAAAATGCTAGCCACTACGCCACGAAGTGGACGCTAGTTTTGAGACCCTGGGGTCCACCGAGGCAATAGAGTAGACACTGTGTGATTTTTAACGACACTTAGGACTGCTGTAATGCGCTAATGGTATTGAGCGCACATCACGATATGCGGCCACTGTTCTCAGTAGAACGTTAATGGAAGACGCGTGAAAAATGTATGCACCCTAATGGGCTCGTACAATGTTTAGGCAGAGAAGGGTGAAAAGTCTGTGGTGACACTTCCCATGACAGGGTAAGTAGGGTCCTTCTATACCGCCCCTGCTAAATGAAACTCGTTCATTAAATCACTCACACGAGGAAATTATCCAACTTACCGTGCAGTTCGTGCGCATGAGAAAATTGTACAAAGTTGAATGTCAACTTTCGCCAAGAAATGACTTCTTCAGGAAGGTGTTCCAATATTTTCTTCTCCCATCCAGCCCTTCTCCCATTCATTCATTTATTTACCTTACTTGCAAATAGGGATAATTCCCCTGGGGCAAATGGTACACACACAGAAAATTACCAGAAATAATATAGCTTACCACGGTGGTTGAGTGGATATCGTGTCGGTCTACTAACCCCAAGATTGCAGGTTCGCTCCTGGCCGTGGTAAGTGATTTTTGAAAGGCGGCAATAATACGATACGCATGTCATACGATGTTGGCATGTCAAAGAACCCATTTGAATTCCGTAGGCTGTGTTCATAATGGCAAAATTAATCTCGGGAGTTTCCGCCGACACAAAGTTCCTCATTTCTCTACTAGAAAGCGCTATAGTGTTCAAGGAGCTTAGATATCTAACCCCGTTGACTTTCATAGTGATTCAAGGAACAACGAAATTCGACATGCAATCTACCCTCTGGGTGTCAAATTACAAAGCTTGCACCCGGTACCCGAGGCCATACGATATTAAAAATAAAAATTAAACATAATATCAAACACAATGTACACAAATCGGGATTTGACATCTATAGTAATTACATCGGAGAATTTACACAACATTTCAGTCTTCTCTTAAACACATCAATATGCTTGGGGAAAGATTCTAAGACTGTGGCAGTTAATGAGTTCCTATTATCAATACGACGATTAATTAAAGAATATTTCCCATAATTTTGTACGCTGCGGTCGGCACCTAACTTTATGAGGATAATCGGCCCTGCTGAGGTAGGTAGGATTTTCCAGATATTTGCTGAGTTCTCCCCATACTGGCCGATTAGTGTAAATGATTAATATAGCGTATAGTCTGGATTCCATCCGTCTGTCTTCCAGGGATTCCCGCCCTAGTTTTTATATCATTTGAGTTACACTACTTCTAGCCGGACTAGATTTGTGACGGTAAGCACCGGTACGCCGTACCGAAACCTCTGATTGGGTGAAAAGTCGAATATATAACATAATTTTTAGAACTGTGGAACGTTAGTTGTAAGTCAAGGTCAACTTGGTCTTAGACTGGACTGTACTTCTAGCCGTACGCAAGATGCTAGCTGACTCATCCTCCCCCTCCTTTGCCGTGCAACAGTTCAGCTTTCAATTAGTCGTCAATGTCAGTGCAGTCAGAACATTCGACAGCCTGTCACTGTTTTACGGTTTTGTTCTGTTTAAATGTGTAGTGTTTTGGAATCAAAGTGTGTAAATTTCGCTAATTGTGTGTTCTTGTACGAGTACGTGCCTTTACAATGCAAAAAATAACTAATTAATTTAGTAAACCGACCAAACCAAAACTAGACGAAGTAACTGAAACATGTACGACACTTCCAATACACTTCAACCGGAGTCAACACAGTCTACATCCTCCAGCGTTACTTCATCTTCTTCTAATGACGACATCAAAGGAGGAGATAAACAGTTTCGAGTTTTGTAAAAAAAAAAAAAAAAAAAATTGGCTTATTGTACACAACAAAAGCTGGGTTGTGAGATTTTCCGGAATGTTGGATATCTAGGTATAGCAAAGAATCTGGTATGAAAACGTCTAAACAATGGACTGGATGTATTACTACTGTAGTTAGTGGGAAACTCGAGCCCAGCAGCAAACAGCTTTGAGGATGAAAATATATGATCACAAAGACAGTGCTGTACATTTAGCAGCTTTAAAAATGGTTGCAGAGTCCCATAAAGAAACATTAGAAAACGTATGTTTCAAAACAGTATCAAAAGAGAAATATGTCACAGCGAGAATTTTTCGAACTGCCTATAAGGTTGCAAAACAGAATCAGTCTTTTAACGACTTTGAGTCAAAAATCGATATACAACAGCTTAATGGATTGAATATGGGTCGCATCCTACATTCTAATAAGGCTTGTGTGAATGTTATAAACCCCATAATTGCAGAAATGAGAAAGCTCATTGTACAGGAAATAATCAAATCAATCGATAAGTTTGCGATCATCATCGATGAATCAACAACTTTGAGCAAAACATCAACTCTGATATTGTACATTAAAGTTTGCCTAAAAGATTTAAGTATGGAATTCCCTGTGAAATTATTTTTGGACCTGGTTGTGCTTAACAGTGTAGCGTTGATGGAATTTTTCAAGCAATAATCAAATGCCTTGAAGTTTATAAATTAGATGATAATGTTTTGCAAAACAGATTAATTGCTTTGGCATGTGATGGAGCAGCAGTGATGCTTGGCAGGAAGTCTGGAGGGTGTGCCTTGTTTGAAGGCAAGTTTCCCTCAATCATTATTTGGCATTGCTCTAAAGGGCTTGAACTTTGTGAGAGTGATGTTGCGAATAAAATGGCCAGTATGAATCGCTTTAAAATGTTCATTGATAAATTGTACGTTTTGTACCACGCCTCGCCAAAGAGCAGCCTAGAGTTGCATTTGGTTGTAAATGAGCTTGGAGTTCAACTATTGAAAACTGGAAGGCTGTTGGACACACGTTGGGTAGCCTCCAGCTTCCGAACAGTTTCAGCAATTTGGGAAAACTATGAAATTCTAGCAAACCATTTTATGTCGGCTGAAGACCAACCCCGTGATAGTTTGACCAGATGCAAGTATGAAGGTCTACTTAGGAAACTTACATCCACTGCTCTTGTTCTAGATTTGGCTCGAATGTGTGATGCACTTCAAGAAGTATCAGGAGTTAGTGAAGAACTGCAGAACCGAGATGTAGATTTGTTCCGAGTTAACAAAAGTTTACAGATTCTGGCAAACGCATTTATTGCTTGGAAACATAGCCCGGGAACATTTTACGAGCCAGCTGTGGCGTTTGTCAACAACAAAAGATATATGGATATCTATGACTAGTCATTTTTCCAAGTTTTCCCGTATTGATTTTGATATGTTTAGCAAGTTGTAAAGTGGACATTTGCATAACTTACAAAAGATATATGGGAATTGAACTTTTAGAAAAGAATAATGAACTGCCCATTGATCCTGTTGTCTATAATGAGGTACTATCAAAAGCAATTAAAATAGAATGTTGAGTGGTGAAGACGCAGCTATGGCTAATTCGGCCCGCATAGTTGACCCAAGCACTTGACCCAATGACATTGAAGACAATAATTTTGGTGGAAAAAGATATTGTGTCACTAGCCGTTCGCTTACACTTAAAGCATTTCGTGAACATGTTTTTGACAATTGTGTGCTCTTAAGTGGAAATTGTTAAAATAAAGTGAAGTATCCCAATCCCAAAAATTTGCTTCTGTTACAAATGCAATCGAGATAGTTCCAGTGTCTTGAAGCGAATGTCAGAAAGGCTTCATAAATGATTCCAGAGCGTTAACACAAACTGTCTCCTCACTACTTTTCCTGAAGCTAGTTAGTAATTGTTGTTTTAAGGGGCGTAACTACGAGGTCATCTGCCCCTATTTCCTGAAGCCGAATGGTCCACCACTCACTCGTTTTGAACCTTCAAGGTACATGGAATCTTGACTAATTCGAGGACGGCACTCCGCTCTGGATACTAACATCAAGGTGAGAGAGCGAGATGGCACACACAACGAAAACTTTTCTAAACTTTGGACAATTTTATAAACTGTGAGGTAAAACATGTTTGAGTACAGTACCTTTTATAATAAATAAATATTTTAGAAAACTGTAAAGACAACATTATAAAACAAGAAATTGTCGGTGAACATGTGTGTATTTACAAACCGAATGTATTTATTTTTTAATTACGTTAAAATTATTAATGATAATAATAATGTACATTGTTTGAATGGTAGCCAAGTTGGCCTACATTAAAATGTAATATAGGACAACGGCTATGGTAAGAAAAATATTGCTACAGCAGTCTCAATTTAATTTAAAATTGCAATCATTGTTAGATTGCTATTTTGTCAACTGATTAATTTTTACAGGTGTTCATAGAAGCATAAAAATATCGTTTTTAGAACTCTATATTTCAATATTCCACAAATCTCCACCCTCTCCCACCACCACACGGTAGCCCACACTACCGGAACCTCTTCATTTACAAATCAAGCACTGACGTCTAAGATTAAAATTCTTGAGCGAAAACCTAGCAGTCTTCCTTTGTACCATCTCCAGCTCACTGATGAGCCATACCTGATATGGATCCAAAATGCTGAGCTGTATTCCATGATTGGCCTCACCAGGGTCAACTACCCTATTTCTTTTGCGGTTGAAATATTGCCTTTTAAGCCCCTCATTACAAAATGATGTGATTTGTACGCTTTGGGGATGACACAACCCACATTTCATATCATTCCTTACTTATCCTACTTTTCGTGCAGTTTGTGCCTCGGAGAGATATGTACAAAGGACGTCAAGTTTCGACAAGAAATTACATCTTCAAGAAGGTGTTCCAATTTCTTCTTCTTCTTCTATCCAGCCATTTTCCCATTCCATCAGGGTCCGGGCTTCCTTGTTCACCTCTGCCAAACAATTCAATCTCGGGTCGACCCTATTTCTATAAGTTCCTGTCGGAGATCGTTCTCGCTATTGTTTCACGAGGATGCTTGAGGTCTGCCTCGCTGTTTCTACGGTTGTTAGATATTAAATTGTTGATGATTTATTTACGAGCTTTGCGATATCGTGAAGTCCCATGAGTAGGGGAGTAGTGGTGCTTCTAAAAACTGTCATGGCCGCCGCGTGAGTCCAAGCCAATATTTCGTGAACCCATGGTCGGATGTGGACAAATGAGGTGTCGTTGGACTCGGGCTGACGCCCTCTTTCCAATAGACCACTCATTTCAACCCCTAAATAAAACCTACCCCTACTAGGGGGTGAAATTTTAATTTTTAGTGAAAGTCGCCATTCAAATGCGACATGTATAAGGTGCGCTGCTAAAATGAACTTAAACGTTGTTGCTCATAAAGCGCATGCGTTTTGCTGGTTGCCGCTATGAATCAACATTTTTGTTTTTGTTTTTTTACGCATGCGCCCTTGAGGATTTTGTAAATAATTATTTATGGATGAGTTTTTTTTAATTTAACCAAAAGATTGAAAACTAATAGGTCATGTGCTTTTCAATATCTTGCGAACTAAGAAGGCTATGGACTTGTATGAGGGGTCGTTGGATTCGGGATGACGCCCCGTTTTTTAATGTAGATTTGATTTTTGTCAAAAGGGCCTAAGTACGCTGTTGTTAATATTTTGAGAACGAATAAGGCTTCGGACTTGTATGAAGGGTCGTTGGATTTGGGATGACGCCCCGTTTTTTAATGAAGTTTTGATTTTTGTCAAAAGGGACTAAGTGCACTTTTGTTAATATTTTGAGAACGAATAAGGCTACGGACATGTATGAGGGGTCGTTGGATTAAGGATGACGCCTCGTTTTTGAATGTAGTTTTGATTTTTGTGAAAAGGGCATAAGTGCACTTTTGTTAATATTTTGAGAACTAAGAAGGCTACGGACTTGTATGAGGGGTTTTTGCACTTGGGGTGATGCCCTGTTTTTGAATTGATTTTTTGATTTTTGTCAAAAGTGCCTAAGGCCCTATTTTTTTACCTGTTTAAATTTTAATTAAGAGTGGTCGTTGAGAGAGCCGGTACTATTATTATGTGTCTCAATGAGCCTGTTGTTGAGCACAGTGACCATGCCCGGAAGAAATGAATTGCTATTTTGGCGGGATGGTGGGGCAGGTTATTACGGTTGGTTTTGTGATATTTCCTATGACGGATGGAGGCAAATATTTGAAAATGTGTGCTAGTTTTTTTTACCCTGAAGGGGATTTTTAACATGCTAGTAAACGGTAATAAGAGAGACCGCTGTCTGGCGCAGAAATGGTTGTAGGGTATGAACAAGTGGTTCTTGGACGTGGTGAAAGTATGTGGTTATCATGGTCATGTAATGAGGATGGCCGCTTGCTAATGATTATTATTATTACAGTAAAATGTTTAAGAATAATAATAATAAGACACACATGTTTTTCAATGCTAACTCACACACAGTACTGCTCACTGGAGACTGAATATTGTACCTAGCCAGAGGCCTCGTGAGAGCTGTTGCTGTTGCTGACGAGGCAGGAAGTGTGATATCAGCTTACTTGCCTCGTGGTGGTTAGCAGGTGCGACGTTCAAGCAGCCGCCATGTTGGTTCTTATGCAGTAGTACTACCAATGTATAACAGGCCGCCATTTTGGTTCCTTATTAAAAACATGAAACTAGTATAAGGTACGCAAATCTTATGGAGATTGAGGAATGTGGGGAGGCGTGGGAACATGTGAGAGACAGACATGAGTTCAAGGTCAAAACGCAGAGAAAATGCAACTCTCTCTGTTGCTAAGCAGACTGATAAGGTTTGTGTTAGTAATCCACTGACGGGACTAGCAAATAGCCTCTTTTTTTTTTTGGTAAGTACCTATGAATGATTATTTTAATAATGTCATGCTAATGAACCTTAAATTTGTAGTTATAGATTAGGTAATGAACCCTTATTAATCTGCGATGAATAAGTATTCATGATTTATTATTATTATTACTGATGCCCAGGCAGTACCTGTGGAAATTGACAAAGGGGAAGCCAAGTTAGTGTGTTGCAATGATTACCACAGATGCAGGCTTGGTAGTTATTCTTGAAGACGACCGGGTAAGCCGAGTTCAAGGACAAATTGTGTAACAACGCGCACCAAAATTGGAGTTATTAAGGGATGGTCACGAGTGAGTTTCAACTGACCTAGGATTGAATCACCCAATCAGATGAGACCACGCCAAAACCACGCGATGGGTGGCGTACCCTGTAAAAAAAAGTCGCGGAAACGCTTATCTAAAGAACCGCTGATCCGAAATAATTCCGCATAAGCGTGCTGAGACGTTTGAATAAAATGATGAAGATTATTATTATTATTATTTATTTACCCTAAATCGTACACGAAGTATGGAAGGCCTAGTGAAAAAGGGCAAGCCCCACATACATATTTCATGCTCCACAGGCACAGCTTACATCTACATTTGTTTTAACAATATTTACAAGTTTTACAAAGATATTTGCAGTATTTACATATTTAGAATATTGACATAGTACATTTTCCTGTTCACTCACTCTCTCACGCACGCACTTTCATAACCTCAATCACTCGATACATTCATTCATTCATTCATTCCATTCAGATACTCTTTCATTCAGCGAGACAATCAATCACTCATACATACGTTTATTTATACAATGTACCTTTTTACGTACGGCTTGAATTTCCGAAGAGGCAAGATCTTGGCATCCCCTGGCAGCGCGTTCCATAACCGCGCAGAGCGGCCGTAGAAACCTGTCAGGTAAGCATTGCTACGTGTGAAGGGCGGAACGAGGGTTACACCTCGTCCTCTCCGAACTGAGCGATATGCCAATGACAGTCGGCAAAAAGGGTCAATATTAATGGAACCTGTAAGGGATTTAAAAAAAAAAAATTAGATCAATTTGTTTGGCTGTTGCCTCTATAGATTGAAATTTTGACAAAGGGGAAGGGGAATAACGAGCTATTAGCCTTTCTGCACGGCGCTGTACACGCTGGAGCTTGTTCATGTTTTCCGCTGTAGTGGGATGCCAGGCAGGTAAGCCGTACGTTAATATTGGACGGACCATGCATGTGTAAGCCATCCTGAAGGCTCTAGGTTTACAACCTCTCATGTTTCTGTACAAGAAACCCAGAACTTTTGTGGCCTTACATCTTGCCTCTTCACTTTGAATGTTCCAATTCAGGGATTGAGACTGGTCCCAAGTTTGTGTGATGAAAACTCTAGAATATTTTTCTTAATTCCCCCACTCTACCTCATTCTGTCAGTTTCCAATAAATTGATCGAGGAGAAGCTGTTTCGAGACAACTGTATTGAGCTCTGGTGAGCAAGGGTCACGCCAGTCTGCGTCGCGATTTTACCGCTCTTAATAATCATACTAGTGACAACTGTACTGAGCTCTGGTGAGCAAGGTTCACGCCAGTCTGCGTCACGATTTTTCAGCTCTTAATGGGCAAGACTTTACTAACTTTCCAATTAGTGCTCAATGCGAGCAAGGTTCACGTAGAGCAGTAGAGATATCTAGCGAGATAAGGACTGCGAGACAGTCATGTTTAAGACTTGTTTTTCGAGCCAGTGACGATGTGTTTAAAGTGTATAATTTTTGTAAATTTTTTATTGTATTTTTCAAGTGATAATTGTGCTTGTGTAAGCGAATGCTAAGCTAGGGAAAGTCTTCGATCATTAATCGCATAGGACATATCGTGAGTGAAAGTAGTAACTCACAGCGATTATAGCCAGGCAATTTTTAATAACATTGAACATTTCTGTCCAAGAAACTACGCCAAGATGTCCGACGTTTGGTCAGGAGACGGATTGATGTGCATCGCTTCTTGGACGACGTCGACGATGGAGGGCTAATTTTCCGTAGGGAAATGAGCCGGGACGGAGGTTATATGTTCTGCAAGCTGATACGGTGATGTACAAAAATTGATTTACTCAATATGTAGTTAGATAAGGCGGGGGAACGTTGTAAATAGTTCATTTATTCTTTTTCTTGTTTAGATTTGTTTGTGCACCGACACTATTTTTTAAAATGTACGTTGGCGCGTGGCCTAAGTTGTTTGTATATTTTTCTTTGGAGTCATATTTAGTGTACACGGCGCGTGTACCTGATTTTTATCCATGCGGATGCGGAACTCGTTACAATCGATAAGTGGTGCTTTATTAAAATTCATATTTTGATAGGAAAGGGAGGTAATTATGTAAGATGTTTGCTGAACAGGTTATTACTCATATTAGGGTTGCCGAGCGCAACAAATTAAGATGTAATTGTAGAACACCTTAGTTCTAAATTTTTAGATTATTTTTTGAGTCCTTTTCAGGTTCGTTAGTCACAGCCTAGAACGGAAGCGCAAGCTGGTGGAAAAATATTTATGTCATTTATTTCAGGTTTCTGTCAAACCCATACGTGCGATCCTGTGTGTGTCCTTGTGTCAAGCGTGTGTATTGATTCTTCGTGAAGAGGGGTAGATGCTGCTACCGCCCTCATATTGTTGTTGTTGTATTTTTGATGGAAAGGCAGGGCGCTCCGAGGAGGCTACTGTACCTTGTCCAATACTGATTCTTGGATTTCCTAGGGGAAATGCTGAGATATATTTTGTTCTGACACACACACACGTTTATATTGTGCTTTGGGGCACGCTTCTTCGAGACTCGATCCCGTGCCTTGGGAGGTCGAGGTTATTGACACGTGGGTTGACAGATGTGCAGATTTCCACTTAGCGCCCATCTAGCCTTGGTGACTTTTTTGGTAGGCAGTCCTGTTGACCGACTGACCCCTATTAGCTATCATTAGCAAACCTGTTCTTTTGTGATGGTTATTTGGACCATAATTAATTGGGGAGTTCGCCACGTTTGTTACGGATTATTGCATGTCGCATGGATGGAATATTGTGTTAATGATGTAAATGTTGGCTTTGAGCCTAGTGATTTTTCTATGACTCAGTTCATGTTAGTCTATATGACACCCGTGTGGTGTAGTTGTATTTACTTGTAAAAATGACGGCGGTCATATGTGTTTCCTTTATTGGTCACGTGTTAACTTACTTGTGTTGATTTTGAGAAGTCCTAATTTGTAGGCAGTAATGTTTTGCTACGGCAGTTCATGATTCCAATTTCATGCGGAAATTATTTGTGGTTTATTTAATATAGGAAATGTCGGTTTAGTTTTATGTTGTGTATAGTTGTTCCCCGCGTCTGTCTAACTCTAAGCAATGCGGATTCGTCTTCTGAAAGTTTATCCGGATGATGACGAATCATGCATTCAATTGTACTCATCGTTAAGCATGTAGAACAGCACACACGTTACATATTGTCATTGTAGATTTTTGGGACATTTAGTCCGATTAATAATCTCTCCTGAGATTAGGCCTAGTTTGGCAAGTTAATTTTATTCAGTGGGAGTCATTTTTGGGAGTTTTGTTTGTTTATTTCATTTTGTAAATAGCTGATCTGTCATTAAATTCATTTGTTATAACCCTGTCTTCACTTTTTCCTGCATGTTATTTTGTTATATGTTACCCTGCATGTCAATGAAGCGCTTTAACAACAACTTACGAAATGGACTGTTACACCCCCCGAAACTGAGTCTCATAAGCTTCTTTGCAAGGGTTCAGTAATTAACGATTTTTATTTATTTATGTATTTATTTGTTTGCAGATAACCGGTAAACGTTACATATCTGAGATACAAGACACCATTGCGCTTTTGGGCCCACTAGAAGGAAACAGTAACAAGCCAATGAAAGTGAAGGTGAGATTATTTTTTTGAACAAACTTGTTACATGATTTTGTTTGATATTATTTTATTTTATGAAATGCATGTATTAACCAGAATTTAGGTATTTATAGCGGTTTATTTTACTTATTTTTAGAAACTTGGAAAGAAAAGCCCTACTGCCGTAGCAGTTGCTGAAAACCCAAGACGCAGTAGAGCAAAACCATTGCCAAAGAGTGAAGTATTTAAAACTCAGGTAAGTCTAACATAAAAATGCTATTCCATTTCACCACTAACGAAAAACCATAGACAAACAAATATTCATTACCTGTACATGACTGGTACAATTATTGCTTTCTTGATTAATGACTATGTATTGGCAACCGGTACAAGACCATATTGGTTGTTTACCGAGAATGCACAAGGCCATATTGGATTTGAAAAATAGTAATTTAATTTATGGGTCGTTCCCTATGGACTCAACAAATATCTACAGGTTTGAACAAGATAATCTGAACAAACTGACATGACATTCATTCATTTTTGTTTATATATTGGTTAAAGGGGATGTAAATGACTAAAGCTTTATAAAACGAAAATAAGTGCATGGGTTACTGTTAGTGCCAACATGCAGTTTATTTTTAATGGTGTTTTGATATATTAATGTCAATTAACGTTAACGTTTTATTTACAAGTATTGATTGATTGAGTGAAGGGTTATTTTGTTTGTTTTAGGTGTGGTCATTCGCCATTAACGTAGTGAACAGACAGTGAACAAGTATACATTATGCTTTAAAGTACTCTGTGCTCTTGTGCAACGTTAATAACTTGCAAAAAAAGTTTTATTATAACATATTGCGTTAGTACCAAATACAACAAGTGAGCAAGTTGGTTTACCACGTGGGTTAAATTTAAAATCAGAATATGATCGTTGGATAATATTTGAATTCTGGCCTGTAGGTTTTTGCCGGCATATAAACTTGCAAAAGCCGTTTTTTTTACTTGAACGGAGAAGATGTGGTGCGCTGTGCGTTTTGTCGTATTGAACTTTCATTCTGTTAAGAAGGGGATGATCCCTTTAGAGACCATTTGCGATGGTCTCTTTGCTGTCCTTACATGCTTGGAAAACAAGTGGGTAACTTACCCGTGTATCCATTTTACCGAACCACAAGACCATTGGCCGCTACTTACGTTGCTGAATCACAAATAAATAATAATAATAATGATGTATTACCAGCAAACAACGGTAGTGTCGATATATGTGGTCCATATGCCATAGACAGTGTTCAATTGGCATGTGCTTTTGAAAATTGAGTGTTTGAAAGACTAAAGCACTGGCACACCCAGAGTACAGCTCTGTTGAAAAACGTTTAGAATCTTATAAAAATGTTCGGCCATTAATATTAAAACACCTTACCAAACAGCTAAGTGAAGCTGGATTTTTTTATACTGGTGAAGGGGATAAAACAATATGTTTTTATAGTGGATTTGCTTTAAAGGATTGGCAAATGACTGATGACCCTTTTGTGCAACACGCTCGTTGGTTACCTAACTGTAAATACATGGTGTTGCTTAAAGGTCAGGAATTTGTGAACACTATTCGTAAAGAAAACGTGATTGCAGCACAATACATAAAAGTGCCTTTAGAGTTAAAACACGCGGAGCAAATACATGAGGCTGAAAAAAAAAAGACTTGTCTCACGAACAGATACAAAAGTGTGACCAACAATTATGTAAAATTTGTTATCAAGATGAACTAGGTGTTGTATTTTTGCCTTGTGGACACATGATAGCCTGTGTCAAGTGTGCATTAGAACTCAACACTTGTGCTATATGCAGAAAAGCAGTATCTGCTACAGTTAGGGCATTTCTTGCATAAATAGTATAATTTATTAGCAATGCATAGTGCAAAATCCCTAATTGCACAATATTATTAAAGCTCTTTTAGTGTGTAATAGATATGCTTTTATTTTGTTTATAGACTACTACTACAATGAGTGTTTTGAATGCTGTGGGTCAAGCATGTGGCTTAGAGACAAAAAAAAAGCTTAGCGAATTGCCAACGCATATTCCATTCCGCATTATCAAGATTCGGAAATTGAAAACAGTATACGGTGATCGTGTACTTTGTGTATGTGAAAACTTTGAGACATTTCTGCCTGCACGGTTCAATGATATGTCGGAGAGTGTTTTTGATGAAGTCAATAATGCTGTGCAACCTGTACACTTAATTTATGAAAGTTTTAAAAACAATAGGTGCATGGTCCGTTTAAATTAAATTTTAAAAAATGTGAAATAATAATGGTAAATATAAATGATGACAATGGACTGAAAGAAAAAAATATGTGTATAGAATAATAATGTTTTAGTTTTTAGTATTGTCTTAAAAATATTATCATGAAACCAAAAATTGTATATAACGTTTGTAAATAAATGCAAAATGGTGTTACAATGTTGTTTTATTTTAAACAAAGTTAGAATATTTAACATTGCATAGTATACATGATTATGACAATAGATGCACACTTAATACAACTCTTTCTCTCTTTACATTAGTCTGTTATAGTTTTTAAACACAAGGCTTGTTGTAGATCTTTTTTGAGCAATGCCCATTCACTGTTGTTTTCAAAAACTGGGGAAGCCGCAATGGTTTTATAGGCATAAAATCCTTATTGTTATTACTATTTAGTCATTTTGATCCTCTTGCAATACTACGGTACCTTTTTGCATATCAAGAGCAGATGACCTAGTTGTTCCACTCCTTAAAACGACAACAACAACACTACCTCTTGCATAATTTGTGATGTTGATGGCTCTTGCGATGTGGAAGACGGATTAAACAGAACTTTTAGAACAGGGGTTAAACGTTGCTCATTAAACAACCCACTATTTTGAGTAGCAATATGGTTTTCTTGATTTTTGTCGACGGCAACTGTGTTTCATGCAGTACACTACATTGATGATCACTGACACTTAAAACCTCACTAGTTTTACTTTTTAGGTCACCACAACAATGCTTGGAACGTTGTTTTGAACAGCGCCAAATAACAGTTCCGTTTTATTGGTTCGTTTCACAATATATGAATATCCTTTATAGTATGCATAAGGCTTACCAAACCTAGTCACTGATATTTCCATGTCAAATGTCAAGCATAGACTAAGCTCTAGTAAAGTCAACTTGGTAATAAGAATAATAGTTTAATATGAGAGCAAATATGGATCCAAAGAGCTCAGGTAAAAGTGGAAGCAAATAAGCAAATATAAGAACCACGAGTGGGGGTAAAATGGTTGCAAAGTGGTAGACCCATTACACAATAATTTTAGCACGACGTAGTTCTTGTTCAATTTCTTTGATTTCCCAATCGTGACCGGTATGCCCAGTTTGTTGTAAAGCATGCAAGTGTCGAAGCCGTTGAATTAGCTTACTGGGTTTGTTCCAGTATACAAATTTAACAAATGAATTTTTTAGATGTAAACAAAGCATTACCATAATCATCATCATCATCATCATCATCATTATCATTATGACCATCATCACTATTATTATATATAGTCCTTTTTGATCCTCTTGCAATACCACTTCATTTATAGTCTGTGTTGATTTTGATAGTGTTGAAGGTTTCTTGGACGTTGACAACTGTCTTAACATGACTTTTTGAGGACATGATAAGTTGTTTTGAACAAACACTGCACTATCTTTAGCCGCAATATCGTTTTCTGGAACTTGCTTTTTATCATTTTGATAATTGTTTGTAAACAGCAAGCGTGGTTCGTTTGGAGCACTACATTGATGAACACTCACTCTTAAAACCATTCCATTTTTACTTTTCAGATTGCCTCGACATTTTGTTGACCTTTCTTTTGAGCATTGCCAGAATATTATCCCATTCACATTCTGACGATTATAGTTATCAGAGTAGCCTTGATAGAGTGCACGTTGCCTACCTTTGTTGGTTGTAGTAAGTTCCATAGTAGTAACTGACCTGTCAGTACGATGTTCACACTACAAATGTTACAACTGTTTTGCTGATGGAGTGACCTACCATAAGCTTATACAGTATAATGGCTTATGCGTTGGCTTTTGTGTTGGCTTTTTGTGTTGGCTTTTTTCGTTGGCTTTTCGTGTTGGCTTTTTGTGTTGGCTTTCCGTGTTGGCTTTTTGTGTTGGCTTTTTTGTTGGCTTTTTGTGTTGGCTTTTTGTGATTGCTTCAGTATTGGCTTTTGTATTGGCTTATTTGACAAGTTATTTGTGTCAATGTATTTAGTGGATTTTTTCTTGGTGTTGGAAAGTAGTTGAAAGAGAGGGAATATATAAAGACTTAACCTCAGCTCACTAACCTAACCTAACCTAACTTCACTTAACCTAACTTCACCTAACCTATCCTAACCTTTCAACTCTCAGATAGTAATTAAATTCTGTGCATAGTCGAGTTGGAACCCAAGACCTCAGGGGTAAAAACCAATTATTTTTGATGGCTTATTTTGGTAACTTATTTTGATGGCTAACCTAACTTTACCTAACCTAACCTAACCTCAGCTCACTTTGGATATTACTAGTAAATGTTCATATCCTTCGCTAGGTACATGCTAGTAGTACAGGTAGTGCTCATATTTACCACTAGGTATTGGAAACATACTTTGCGTGTTGCATGTGACACTTGTGAAGTTTAACTGCATGCAAGATGTGCTTGTATGAGTTCTCTATTTAAACTCAATATACAATTAACCACTAAATGTTCAGAACTAACATGTATAGCCATGTTTAGAGTATATAGGAGACCCTTAGCAAGAAAGGCTGTCTAAACCACTAGAGTACAGCCATGCCATACGCAGTAAGCACCTGTTGGCAGAAAACAACAACAACAATTTGAGAAAGCCAACAACAAACTGTTTCCCTTAAATACATTAATGGATATGTTGTTGGCTTTCTCAAATTGTTGTTGTTGTTTTCTGCCAACAGGTGCTTACTGCGTATGACAAGGCTGTACACTAGTGGGTTAGACAGCCTTTCTTGCTAAGGGTCTCCTATATACCCTAAACATGGCTATACATGTTAGTTCTGTACATTTAGTGGTTAATTGTATATTGAGTTTAAATAGAGAACTTATACAAGCACGTCTTGCATGCGGTTAAACTTCAGAAGTGTCACATGCAACACGCAAAGTATGTTTCCGCTACCTAAAGGTAAATATGAGCACTACCTGTACTACTAGCATGTACCTAGCTGAGGATATGAACACTTACTAGTAATATCCAAAGTGAGCTGAGGTTAGGTTAGGTTAGGTAAAGTTAGGTTAGCCATCAAAATAAGTTACCAAAATAAGCCATCAAAAATAATTGGTTTTTACCCCTGAGGTCTTGGGTTCCAACTCGACTATGCACAGAATTTAATTAACATCTGAGCGTTGAAAGGTTAGAATAGGTTAGGTGAAGTTAGGTTAAGTGAAGTTAGGTTAGGTTAGGTTAGGTTAGGTTAGTGAGCTGAGGTTAAGTCTTTGTATATTCCCTCTCTTTCAACTACTTTCCAACACCAAGAAAAAATCCACTAAATACATTGACACAAATAAGTTGTCAAATAAGCTAATACAAAAGCCAATACTAAAGCCAACACAAAAGGCCAACACGGAAAGCCAATACAAAAAGCCAACAGGAAAAGCCAATAAAAAAGCCAACACAAAAAGCCAACACAAAAAGCCAACACAAAAGCCAACGCATAAGCCAATATATAAGCTTATGGTAGGTCACTCCATCAGCAAAACAGTTGTAACATTTGTAGTGTGAACATCGTACTGACAGGTCAGTTACTACTATGGAACTTACTACAACCAACAAAGGTAGGCAACGTGCACTCTATCAAGGCTACTCTTATAACTATAATCGTCAGAATGTGAATGGGATTATATTCTGGCAATACTCAAAAGAAAGGTCAAAAAAATGTCGAGGCAATCTGAAAAGTAACAAGAAGTTCCGTGAAGAACTATACAGCCTACTTTTCATGCCAATGATTATTCTGCAGTATATGAATCTATCTAGAATAATGACGAAATTAAGTTGGTAATATCGAAATATCTAATTATTTCAAAATATACCTGGTATAATGTAGCCTAATAGAGCACTACAGTTGGATTTGGCAACACTGTCATGTATGGTTGCCAATACATAGTCATTAATCAAGAAAGCAATAATTGTACCAGTCATGTACAGGTAATGAATATTTGTTTGTCTATGGTTTTTCATTAGTGGTAAAATGGAATAGCAATTTTATGTTAGACTTACCTGAGTTTTAAATACTTCACTCTTTGGCAATGGTTTTGCTCTACTGCGTCTTGGGTTTTCAGCAACTGCTACGGCGGTAAGGCTTTTCTTTCCAAGTTTCTAAAAATAAGTAAAATAAACCTATATAAATACCTAAATTCAGGTTAATACATGCATTTCATAAAATAAAATAATATCAAAAACATGTAACAAGTTTGTTTAAAAAAATAATCTCACCTTCACTTGCACTGGCTTGTTACTGTTTCCTTCTAGTGGGCCCAAAAGCGCAATGGTGTCTTGTATCTCGGATATGTAACGTTTACCGGTTATCTGCAAGCAAATAAATAAATAAATAAATAAAGAATAATCATTATCTACCTAATCTATAACTACATATTTAAGGTTCATTAGCATGACATTATTAAATAATCATTCATAGGTACTTACCAAAAAAAAAGAGGCTATTTTTTCCAAAGTTCAGTTCAGAGCTCTAATGTATACGTCTATTTGCTAGTCCCGTCAGTGGATTACTAACACAAACCTTATCAGTCTGCTTAGCAACAGAGAGAGTTGCATTTTCTCAGCGTTTTGACCTTGAACTCATGTCTGTCTCTCACATGTTCCCACGCCTCCCCACATTCCTCAATCTCCATAAGATTTGCGTGCCTTATACTAGTTTCATGTTTTTAATAAGGAACCAAAATGGCGGCCTGTTATACATTGGTAGTACTACTGCATAAGAACCAACATGGCGGCTGCTTAAACGTCGCACCTGCTAGCCACCACGAGGCAAGTAAGCTGATATCACACTTCCTGCTAACGTAGACATCCCTGCCTCGTCAGCAACAGCAACAGCTCTCACGAGGCCTCTGGCTAGGTACAATATTCAGTCTCCAGTGAGCAGTACTGTGTGTGAGTTAGCATTGAAAAACATGTGTGTCGTATTATTATTATTATTAAACATTTTACTGTAATAATAATAATAATAATAATCATTAGCAAGCGGCCATCCTGATTACATGACCATGTTAACCACATACTTTCACCACGTCCAAGAACCACTTGTTCATATCCTACAACCATTTGCTGCGCCAGACAGCGGTCTCTCTTATTACCGTTTACCAGCATGTTAAAGATCCCCTTCTGGGTAAAAAAATTAGCACACGTTTTCAAATATTTGCCTCCATCCTCCATAGGAAGTATCACAAAACCAACCGTAATAACCTGTCCCACCATCCCGCCAAAATAGCAATTCATTTCTTCCGGGCATGGTCACTGTGCTCAACAACAGGCTCATTGAGACACATAATAATAGTACCGGCTCTCTCAACGACCACTCTTAATTAAAATTTAAACAGGTAAAAAAATAGGGCCTTAGGCACTTTTGACAAAAATCAAAAAATCAATTCAAAAACATGGCATCACCCCAAGTGCAAAAACCCCTCATACAAGTCCGTAGCCTTCTTAGTTCTCAAAATATTAACAAAAGTGCAGTTAGGCCCTTTTGAGAAAAAGCAAAACTACATTCAAAAAACGGGGCGTCATCCCTAATCCAACTACCCCTCATACAAGTCCGTAGCCTTCTTCGTTCTCAAAATATTAACAAAAGTGCACTTATGCCCTTGTCACAAAAATCAAAACTACATTCAAAAATGAGGCGTCATCCTAAATCCAAAGACCCCTCATACAAGTCCGTAGCCTTATTCGTTCTCAAAATATTAACAAAAGTGCACTTAGGCCATTTTGACAAAAATCAAAACTACATTCAAAAACGGGGCGTCATCCCAAATCCAACGACCCCTCATACAAGTCCGTAGCCTTATTCGTTCTAAAAATATTAACAACGGTGCACTTAGGCCCTTTTGACAAAAATCAAACCTACATTAAAAAACGGGGCGTCATCCCAAATCCAACGACCCCTCATACAAGTCCATTGCCTTCTTAGTTCGCAAGATATTAAAAAGCACATGACCTATTATTTTTCAATCTTTTGGTTACATTTAAAAGAAACTCATCCATAAATAATTATTTACAAAATCCTCAAGTGCGCATGCGTAAAAACAAACAAAAAAAAGTTGATTCATAGCGGCATCCAGCAAAACGCATGCGCTTTATGAGCAACAACGTTTTACTTCATTTTAGCAGCGCACCTTATACATGTCGCATTTGAAAGGCGACTTTCACTAAAAAATTACAATTTCACCCTCTAGTAGGGGTAGGTTTTATTTAGAGGTTGAAATGGGTGGTTCATTGGAAAGAGGACGTCAGACCGAGTCCAACGACACCTCATTTGTTCACATCCGACCATGGGTTCACGAGATATTGGCTTGGACTCACGCGGCGGCCATGACACTATTTAGAAGCACCACTACTCCTCTACTCCCATGGACATGGGTCTGTTTGGAATTTGTGTGATAACCTGTGTTATTGCGATGGCTGTGTGTATTTGAAAATTGGGATAGGATTGAAACGGAGGCAGCCGTGGCCTTAAGTTAGGAGCCATGTCAGCATTCGCCTAGAGTAGAAGTGGGGAAAACCACCTCCAGGAGGGCTGAGGTGGGAATCGAACCCACCTCAACTCAGTTTTGCTTCACGAGGCTGAGTGTACCCTATCTCAGCTCTCAGAGCAGAATTACATTTCTTGGCAGAGCCGGGAATCGAACTCGGGCCACCACAGTGACTGCCAAGAATACTAGTCACTATGCAGTGAGGCGGAAGCAATACTAAGAACTCGGCGTACTGCGTGGTTATCGACCATGCCCATTCCATCTCAATCGTTTCTCCTTCATCTTCTCAATCACTGGAGCTAATTCGAAAGATCTTGGGATCTTGTCCAGCTTGGTTACGGCACCCTACCATTCCAGCATCTTCATTTCAGTTACATGCAGTCTCTTTACATGTGTTTGGCTGACTATTCAGAATTCCTTGCCAATCAATAGTGCGTATCAGGGTGTTGATTCTATCCATTCAATGTGCATGTTCCTTGCAATGTAGTTGTTCTCAGAAATTCATCATGGTGGCTATGTGAAGTTAAAAACAAGATGTTTAGCAAAGAACATATAGCCTACTTTCTCCTAAATGTATGGGTATATTTATGACTCGTTGTCCTCATCCCTAACACAATCACCTCTACCACAATGTATTGTTTGTTTTCTTTTATATTGATAATTAGCCAGTAAGTGTCACGATCAATATTGTATACTCTATGATGATTGAATAACAAAACTACTAACTTATTGTAATGCATTCACGTCCGTTAATCTCTATATTAGGCTAGCCTGCTAAGTTAAGAATCTTCTGTTTTGGGTATCTTCCCCTTTAAAAATCCACGCCGATCACAGTAGGTTGGTGCTGCGACCTATCAGTGAATTAATCCTTATGTTGTACGCCTATGCACTGCCATCGTAATGTACTACGATGGCAGTGGCCTAAGGGTGTTGAATGAGTAGACAGTTTAAAGTAGCCAAGAGGGAGGCGATGCAGCTGGCAGTGTTTAAAGGTATTCGGAGCGCGATCGTGGCTAATAGTTGAACTACCAGTATCACAAAATTGCCATACTTCAGGAGGCCAGGTATTTACACAGCGGTAAGTTTGGAACAATATTACCCACATAACCCACAAGAGGACAGCACCGTACAGAGGCATTAAGAAGGCTGTGGTTAATGACAACGTGTATCTAGTTCTTCTATTCTCCTTTTCCTAATGTCTTCTGTTTATGTGCGATGCTGGGGCTGTGATTTTATTAATAAACGAGAGTATACATTAGCCTCTCCTTTGAGCTAAATGACATCTTATTCAGTATCTGTGGAAAGAGCTCGTGCACATCATTTGTAAAAGAATTCAAGAAAAAAAAGTTATCTGCAGCAGTACTCGATCCCCAGTCAACTGCGTGACAGACTAACACGCTAGCCCAGAGCTAATCCGATCCTTAATATCATGGTGTTCTTAACTGACATTAGATACAACCTGTTGGCAAATAATGACTTTAAATAAACAATTTCTTCACAGCAGTACATCTTCATTAAAGATAATTTCATACAAAGTTTATATTATTGTATCAGTAGGGTATATCACATACAACATACTAAAACTACCGTATTGAAATATAAGACAGGCACATGAGGACAGCTGCCATCTCGTCGTGTGACACAGACAGCTCAGCTCTTTTAAGCCACTCATACAGTATAATATTATAATATTAAATTATAATAATTAACGGATCACGACCTTCAGGATAGCTTAAACCACCCTAGGCTCGATAATCGGAGTTGGTGGGTCTTAAGCCATTGATTAAAATGGTTGAATAATTCACACGGTTGCCATCCTGAAATGGTACGGCCGATGACCTTGAATGTTGGATGAAAGACGCGTCCTATAGGGGAAGGTACCCCAGTATCGGACGGAACTCAATATCGGACAGTGTTAGTTTCTGATGTTCAGCATAATGTTGCGGAAACTTTTGTGATGGTAGTACTGACCCTTCACGAGGTACGTTGGAGGGTGACCATTGTGTGTCCATAAACAAAGAAGTAAGCACGTGGTGAGATGCTCTCTCTTTTGTGACTCTTTCTTGCTGCACGAAGATAATTTTGTGAATCTCTTCGGCACCTTAATACTGATGAGTGAAATATTTTAAGGGTTGTTGATTGTTAACCATACGTTAATGAAGAAATGTGGATGATGGCGTAGCTTTTGTTTAAATGTGTTACGTATGATGACCCGTTCAAGTTTTACGAGTTGGGCACCCAATATCGGACAAGCTTCCGGCACACAGTATCGGACAAACGTACCCGAAGTTTTCTTACCAATTCTTACAATACCTTCGCTTGTTTCAGACAAATACGGGAGTATAAAGGTGAATCTGGGTGATGGAAAACATAAAATTAGCAATTGATAAAGCAAGAGGGGCTAAAATGAGCATTAGGTACGCGAGTGAGCAGTTCTGTGTCCCTAGAAGTACATTAGGTGACATATTGAAATTAATTTCTCCAGCGAAAGAAGGACAAATGAAAACTGCCATGGGTGCATTTAAAAGCACGTTTTCCGATGAGCAAGACGCTGATATATACATGTTTAGACAAATTTTTAGAACTGAATTTATGTCACAATTACGTAATAATTTAATTTCTATGTTAATTTTTGGAAATCGTTTCCCTAAGTTTATTATTATATTATGTACAAAGCATAATGTGAACTCAAGGCGTGTTGACCTGAATTTACAATCTTTGGCGTAATTGGGGAAAATAGCTAGGAAGGCACTGAATTTTGATTGCGAAACAACCCACTGAATAATTTGTGGTGAGAATTTCAGTGAGGACTGGACCCACTGCAACATATATGCAAAGGTTTCCTTGAAGGGACACTTCGTTATTATCAATGTGACATATGTGCTAAAAAGTAATATGGATATACTGTACATACATGAGCATAATAATAGAATAATCTTACAATATTGAGACTGTCCGATACTATGTGCCTCGTTTTTGAATTGTGAAAAATGTAAGATTTATAAATGTTTTAAATTCTTGTATATCAGTATATAATGTAGAAAGATGATTTGCTACAATCAAAGAGAATCAAATCAAGTTTTCAAAAATAATTTTTAATTTTAATTTGACCCTTTCCTTAAGTAATTATATAAAAGGAACCTTAAGTGTCCGATACTGGGGTACCTTCCCCTATAAAGGTATGTTGTCACCAAATTTGGTAGAGATCGTATGATTAGTTAAGCCGTAATTTGATTTTACGTTTTGAACGTTTGAGTGGCCGCCATTCTGTTTTGGTAAAGATGGCGGCGATATAAAGTATGACACTGAGGTGCCCTTTGCTAATGCTACCTCTGTACCAAATTTCGTTCAATTCGGTTTCACCTTGTTCGAATTGATAGGGGAGGACAGACATTCAGAGTACACACACACACACACAGACTCACACACACACATACACACACACAGACAGACACACAATTTTTCGCCCTGTGTTGATCTCATAAGTCTACTTTCATTTTTTGCAAAAATCGAAAGTAGGCTAAAAAATGCTTTTATATTTCGTGTCAATGAAAGTATGTACAACGAACCACCGTAATAACATTCAGAGAAAGCACCCCACAATAAAATTAGACATCGAATTACAATATTTAATACAGAGGGGAGAGGGAATTAGGATGAAACCTGTAATCCCGGCTGTAAGGCTATTGTGCAATCTGTATCCCTATCTTGCCAGTGCAGAACCAGTTGTGAAAATAGTTTGGTGAAACACTTGCCTCCGCTATTCGGAGAACTTCGTGATTCGAGATGGAAACCTTCGTGACGCGAATAAGTCACAACACAGTTTTAACCGATGTGTCTCAATCAGGCTTATAAATAAGTCACGAAATACATGTTAATCGCTCCAAACGTCCCATGCTAATGTGTGTGTTAACGTTGGTACCGTTACGCTGAATATTTTCAGAGTTACAGCGAATTGTGATAGAAGTTGAACGGGTATGATCATTACATCGCCCGAATAGCCTAAGCAGTTAAGTTCATTATTCAATGGCAAAGTTTAGAACACCAATCTTAACGGTTTATCAACTGGACCATTTACCAACCATTATTAGTCTGTAGTCACATCGAGGGAAAAATAATTGTGTTCAGTATCGTTTGCGGCATTTGCTGCTGATGATGATGATGATGATAATTGTTGTTTAAGAGGCCTAACCTCTAAGTTATCGGCCCCTAATGGTTTGGGTGATCGTGAAGATGATAATGAAATGTAAACTACAACTAAAACTAACTACTAACTTATATGCTACAAGAAGAAATGGAAAACAAAAGGAGCATAAGGCAAATAAAGAACAGGAGGAAAAGAAATGCCCTCAATCCTCGAAGAATGCGGATTGAGGGACTGGGAAGGAAGGAGAGCCATGAAAGGCAGATAGGAAAGTGAAAGAGGAGAGGGTCCGCTCCAGAGGTAATGGATAAAAGGGGGGAAACCGGACCCAGCTCAGGAATCCCTCGGAGTCGCCAACTCCCGAACTCACCAGTCGTGGACCCCTGAGGGTGTAGCGATTTCTAGGGTGCACCAGAAGTGGTGGGGCTACATACACCCGGCCTCCTTGAGGGCCTTGAGCAGAAGGCAGGAGATAAGTTGAAAAGAAAAAGAAGGATGACCTCTCGCAGAAGGAGGGTATCAGAAAAGATGAGACAAGGGCCAATTAAGGCGGGAAAGGAAGAGACTCCCTGGACCTCGGATACCCTAATACCGTCGGGGTCAGAAGAGAACAATAGTTGACCAAGTGAGGTAGACAGGAAAGAAGACGGAGAGGAGCCCGGCACAAGTAAGTGGAAGCAATGCCGGAATCAGCTGGGGCCCCGTGGTCGCCAACCCAAGTCCCACAAGATGTGAGCTCCTGGGGGGAGCCCAGCCAACGGCCCGCGCCGTGTCGTCAAACCTTTGAAACAAGTTCCAGTCGTACCACTCTAAACTATCATGAACTTTATTTCATAATATGATTAGTAATTGTGTCAAATGAACATAAATACTCACTGTTTGACATTCATGCTGTATGAGTGCATTGAATATCATCGTACTTCTATTTTAAAGGGATTTATTGAACATATTTAAATTTATTTTTAGTGTTTTACTTTGTCTTTACAACAAATAAATATAGAAAACTGTAACAATACTAAGAGAACTAAGCTCAGACAGTCACAAAACTCACCATTTTGCGCCTATATAAAATAAATCCATACCCCTTTAACCCATTGGCCCGCAAGAACCCCCAACTATTTACAATGGGACCCTTAGTTTAAAAAAAGGGGTTGGACACCCCTGCCATACGGGATGCAAGCAGGGAAATATCGACCTTCCTGATAACAACGCCAGTTGGGCTGTATAAAACAATATTATTAGGGGCAGCTGATTCACCCGGTATATTCACCCACATACTGACAAACTTTGGTATGGTTACGCTGAATATTTTCAGAGTTACAATGAACGAGAAAGAGCACCATATCGCCCAAATAACTGGCTACGTCCTTAAATCCATATACGAATACAAGAACTGACTTAAATGCAAATTATGAAAGTCATTCGAGCTGAAGGACATGAGAGAGAAGCTGGTATTCAGAAAGGTGTAAGGCAAGGCTGCAACTTATCACCCATACTTTTCAATCTTTACATTGAACAAGCAATGAAGGAAATTGGAGAAAAATTTAAAGTGGGAGTGAAGATTCAAGGAGAAATAATTTCTACTCTGAGATTTTCTGATGACATAGTCATCTTGGCCGACAAGCCTGAGGATTTGAATGAATTTTTGAATGGTATGGACTCCGTCTTTCGGAAGGAATTCATGATGAAAATTAATAAATGTAAAACAAAAATACTGGAATGCAGCCGAAATAAATCAGAAACCTCTATGGAGATCAAATTGGCCGCTGAAAAGCTGAAGGAAGTAGGAGACTTCTGTTACTTAGGAAGCAGAATAACCAGTGATGGACGAAGCAAAGAGGATATAAAAAGTAGGTTGGCTCAGGCAAGGAAAGCCTTTCTACAAAAAAGGAATCTGTTGACATCGAATATAGATTTAGGTATTAGGAAGTCATTTTTGAAAGCCTTTGTCTGGAGCGTGGCACTCTATGGAAGTGAAACTTGGACTATTGGTGCAGCAGAAAAGAGGAGAATTGAAGCATTTGAAATGTGGTGTTACAGGAGAATGATGAAGAACAGATGGGTAGATAGGGTTACAAACGAAGAGGTATTAAGGCGAGTGGGAGAGGAGAGATGTTTCTGGCGACTGCTAATGAAGAGAAGAGATAGGTTGGTAGGACACATACTAAGACACCCAGGAATAGCAAGCTTAGTTATGGAAGGAAGGGTCGAGGATAAGAACTGTAGGGGTAGACCAAGGTTAGAATATGTTAAACAGATTGCCTCGGATGTAGGGTGTGGTAGCTATGTAGAAATGAAACGATTAGCTCAGGACAGGGAGGCATGGAGATCTGCATCAAACCAGTCAAAAGACTGAAGACTCAAACAACAACAACAAGGGACTTCATTCATAAAAAGCTTGACCATAATCGATTATAATAATAATAGTAGTAGTAGTAGTAGTAGTGGTAGTAATAGTAGTAAATAAGGTTGATGGTAGTGCATTTATAATAGACATAGCAGTCCCTAACGACACCAATATCTAATCACCAAGTATAGACAGCTTGCAGAGGAAATCAAGAGGATATGGAAGATGAACTGCGTCCGGATAGTGCCTGTAATCTTGTCAGTCAACGGCCTCATAGGCTACCTCACACACTCCACGAGAGTCTGAAGGAATCGGATCTTCCGCCGACCATCTACAAGAGTATGCAGCATTCTGTCCTATTGTCCACATGCAATATTGTGCATTCCTTCCTGGCTAGTGAATGAGTGATAATGAACTCTATATTTTGTACATACATGATGTATTATAGTTTGTACTAGCGGCCCCGTGCGGGAAATCTCGCATGTTCATAAACCACACTTTCCCCAATAGGTTTATAATGAGAGACTTGAGGAGAATGTTTGTTATGTTTTTATTTCAACCAAGTGGTTATAAAACACTATTTACATTTCAGTTAGAATTCCAAGTTCTACGTTCCCTAACTTAAGAAGGCAATCACTAAAAATCATGACACTTGCCGGTTATTCGATATTTATGAAACTATACGATTTGAGTACTCATTCCTTTGATTTTCTGTCTCTGAAATCGATGCAAAATGATAAAGGAAAGATCTCAGGATGTTCAAATGACATGAAACAGGCGTCACAGTGGCCAAAATGTGAAGTGGACAGCAATTATGGAGCGTATATACCTACAGCATCAGAATCTGCAAATCGCACACTTCGAACGTTTTTAAAAGCAATTTCTTTTAAGAAATTATAGATATTTATGAAATTAGAGTGCAATTCGTCACTACTAATATCTATTCTCTTTCTTTTAAATGCTCATTTGTCACGATCGGTCGCTTGTGAGCGCCGCTGGAGGGATCTATACTACTGAAATAATATATATGATTATATTTTTTAGCCTACTTTCGATTTTTGCAAAAAATGAAAGTAGACTTATGAGATCAACACAGGGCGAAAATTGTGTGTGAGACTGTATGTGTGTGTGAGCGTGTGTGTACTCTGAATGTCTGTTCCCCCCTATCAATTCAAACACGGTGAATCTAAATTGAACGAAATTTGGTACAGAGGTAGCACTAGCAAAGGGCACCTCAGTGTCATGTTTTATATCGCCGCCATCTTGACGGAAACGTAATGCCGGCCACCCAAATGTTCAAGGCTTAAATCAAATTACGACTTACCTTATCCATTGATCTCTTCCAACTTTTTCAGCAACATATCATTGATTGGGAAACATCCTTTGACCAAACTACAAGGTCATCAGCCCAATAGTTTGCGGATGGCGGCCATGTTTGTGTGCAAACCGATACCCCTATCAATTCAAATACGGTAAAACCGAATTGAACGAAATTTTCTGCAGAGATAGCACAAGTAATGGGCACCTCAGTGTCATGTTTTATATCACCGCCATCTTGACAATAACGTAATGGCGTCCACCCAGATGGTAAATCAAATTACGACCAACCTAATCATCCGATCTCTACCAAATTTTTCAACATTATACCTTTATGTACGAAGAATATTTTGACCAAACTACAAGGTCATCAGCCCATAATTTGCGAATGGTGGCCATGTATGTGAGCAAAGCGATTCACAATATCAATTCAAACACGATGAAAGCGGATTGAATGAAATTTTGTACAGAGGTAGCACTAGCAAAGGGCACCTCATATTCATGTTTAATATCCGTATAACACGTTGTATTTCAACAAGCTACTACAACCAACATTCAATAATACTCGTTGAAAAGGACAAAGAGCTATAATAATACCCATGCATTTAGGAGAAAGTAGGCTATATGTTCTTTACTGAACATCTTGTTATGTATTGTTGTAAAGCACTTGGTTTAACCTGTGCTTTACAGTAACCCATGTTTGTAATGGCGAATTGAATAAATAATATTAATAATATCGTAGTCGCCTCCGTAGCGTAGCGGTCAGCATGGTTAGCTGCCGCCCCGGAGGTCCTGGGTTCGATTCCCGGCTCTGCCACGAAATTTGAAAAGTGGAATGAGGACTGGAACGGGGTCTACTCAGACTCGGGTGGTCCAAATGAGTAGAGGGGGTTCGATTCCCACCTCAGCCATCCTCGAAGTGGTTTTCTGTGGTTTCCCACTTCGTCTTCGGGCAAATGCCGGGATGGTACTGAGCCAGTATTTTGCTGTATACTTGAACCCTGATACGACTGCGAGACGTATTTTGAAATTATTGTTTGGCATTAATTTGGCTGCAGGCTTGAGAAGCAATACACTCGCCATTCACTTAGGAGATAGATAGGCAATCCCGCCATGCTCTTGATCACGTGGACAGGACATGCTCACTAACTTATTTCTGCAACTGTCTGATGCATATATAAGATGATAATCGACAGAGTTCGATTGTCAACCTCGATACAAGGAGAGATGTATCATGGGTAGACTGCCAGCTGTGGCGTGTCTGCGAGCAGTTCTGAAATCACAGACACTTGAGTTTTGTGACACACGGAGTGAACGTGCTATCGGCTATGTAAGAAAAGTTTCGTTAAACACGCGGTCGTACGAGTGTACTCTAATCACGGCGCGGAGCGAACAGGCGAATTGCTTCATAGCAACATGCGGTTGTTCATATTTCTGGCGTGTTTGACATAACCCAGAAAATAGATAAATGCGAGTGAGCCCAGTTATTGCATGGACTTGTCAGTACAAACTCCACGAAGAGGAAATCTACTACATATATGGTTGAAATGCAGGAAAGCATTAGTATTATCAAGAACAATACGACTGGACTTCATTGTGAGAATCTAGCTGCTGTAGCAATGTTGGGCTAAGCAGATAGTACAGGAATGCAATGCAGAGGCAGGATTGATCATTTGGAATGACAACCTTATAAATACTACAATGAAGAAAAAGAAACGATTGTAGGCGTTCGTTCTGATCCAGTGGTTTTGAAGTACATGAGAATGGAGAAACAACTCCAAATGAACGAAACTACTTTACTGATAACGTCGAGGGAGCCTTGTACAAGTAATATGTAGGAACTCCGTTTCGTAGACAGTGGTTTTGGAGTTAGGAGGAAGTTGGTTCGACGACTTACAGCTCCAGCCATGGACTACTCAGGGATGAGGGTCCAGTTCCTGAAAGGAATGTATATTCCTTTACTTTCTTCAATCTCAACCAGAACATCGCCCAAGGTAGCTGGAAAACTTTTCTTCCTTGTAGACAGTAGACTTTGTCGCTTTTAGTTCGTCACTTTACACCAATATTTTATTAAATAGTATGAAATTCATTCGAAGACTAGATTTGGTTCCTTGTATCATTTATATCGGAGAGTGTAATTTATTTAGTAAACGTAATGCTATTTAGAGCATTATTTGTGTTTCTTTTTGAAAATTTTGGAAATAAAACCAAGCATTGAATTTTGTTGGAAAGACATCTGCAGCATAATTAGGACCAAGACGACGATATTTTTGTATAAGAATAGCGATTAGGAAGAAGATGGCCACACACACGTGCACTTGAACTATTCCAAAAATATTTCAGTGATACTCTTCGTTTGGACTTATGGCATTCTAGTAGACATTTCTTTCTTTTAGAAATGATAGTTCATTTTCATCATTATTTTCCATGGGTATGGAATCGTAGAAATCGTCCAGCGAGAACAATTGTGAATTGATTGTCGAGGCATTTGTAGCCTACTTTCATATTTCTTTTAGATTAGAGATTTTTTATGAAACTTTAGTTCGTTCAGTCTTCAGCTTGTGTTATTTTAATTCGTTTTTGGTAGGCTCTTGGCTAGATCATCGTTTGATTTAATGGTTTGCGTGTATCTGTTGATACGATAATAGACTCCTTTCCATTGTGTAAATCTCACGTGTTTTCTTCTGAGTAGTTAAGCCGTTTTTCGAGTTTAGATAGGCGAAACTGAACCGAGTATTTTACTAGTGTCTATCTACGATTCTTTTAATATATATAAGTTATTGTGGAAATAATTATGCATATATATATATATTGGAATAGTGAACTAAATTAACAGTTCAAACAAGTATAACAGAATTTGTCATAGACTTAAATGACGATAATTTATGGAAGTAGATAATACAACTTATCTAATAAATTGTTGCAACTTGTTGAGTGAAGTTGGGAAAGAGGTACTCTGTGACACTTCTATATTCGTCTACGATAAGGCGTGATATCTTCAGAGTAATTATTGAAAGGTTTTGAGTTTAATTACGTTTGGGAAAAATTCTTGACAGCTTTGGAAAGCTGAATTAATGTATTGCAATTTAATGAATACGAATTTATTGTGCTAATGAAGCGAATATTTGACATCATTGGATGGTCAACATTAATATTGTATAATCTACTCGAAGTCTTATGTGAAGACATTAACGTAGTCATTTCGTTTTGTAAGGGTGAAGTTAGCTTTTGAGCTATCACTAATTTGAATAGGAAGTTGTTGTGAACGTGAATTGGAATCACGGATGTTTCTCTTAAATGCCAGTATTATTTCAAGTAACCCTACGTTTTTATTCTTGCCTATTAAGATTTGCCGGAGATGGATTGCTTATATCGTGACACACATATTTAAGTGACACAGCCACTTTTCGAATAACTTTAATTAATTCATGCAATATAATACATTTGATATTTCAGTGATTTTAACAAAAATATACTGCATTCATTGAAGCATCTGGATAGTTAATAAACTATTTTCTAACTTGTAACACTATTCGATTATCTTAATTGATTGTTGAATGCAACAAATTAAGAGAATTATAACCTTGAGATATACTTGTCGAATTAAATGGAAATGGGCAGCGATAATAACAAAATCCTAACTAAGGATATAATCTGTATATAAAATGTAAGATATGTATAAATTTTTAATAAGGGTATAGCATCAGTGCATGATTTAATATTGTATTTTTCATGTAATGTGTTCAATGAATGAGATATTTAAATACTGCGATTAAGAGCAGTAAGTTGGGGCCTTATTATAGGCGTTTATTGAAACTTTTTTTCGTCATTTGATTTAGAGAAGCTTTCTTCATTTTTGTCTAATTGGCAGACATACACCATTTGCCAGTTAATAAACTGAATTTAATTTTTTTTAAATTCTTTGAACGACTGGTGTTTTCTATTAGAAAAGGGAGTGCGTTAGGAGGACCAGTGGGTGGTTTTTCCTTGAGTTTGCTTAAAATTAACGCCCGAGATACTTTCGTTTTCTTTTAGAGTCTCTTGTTCGAGTTCTTTTAAGAGCTTCGTTTCATTGTAATATATACACCACTGCATCTTCGTATCGCATTCTTTAATATCGACGTATCCTAATCCCTGGTTGATCCTAGTTGGTAGACTTTTAGGGGTTATTTCAGCCGGGAACTTCCAGAATCTACGATCCAGCTTTTCCATCGGATATCAACAGGTAAGACCACGTGGATTACGGGTATATCTATATATGGCGTCCCAACCTAAGGGGCTTTCGAATTGGCATTCTCGAGTTTTCCAATGCTAAACCCATGTGTGAGAATCCATTTTTATAAGGTTATTGAGTTTAGCAGTTTTCGAACGATGTAGTCGTTAGCAATTTTTTTTTTGGCACTGCTACGATTATACACGTCGAATTCGTTGGGAATTCACGTTTCTTCAAAACGTGAAGATGAGTTTACTCAATCTACCTGGCATACAGATAGAATTATCGCCATTGCTTAAATTTATTTGTTTTGTGTGTGCCTAGTAAAATGTAATTTGATTGATTACGACATGATCATAAAAGACATTTCTAGGAATTTTTTATGGATCAGCGTGGTCAGATGGGACATGACATGGGGCCATTTTTCACTCCATGCTTGTCGGCCATTTCGTGTTAGTCACCGGCGATGATTATTTGTAGATCATCTGTAATGATAGAATCACTTTCTTTAATAATAAAATAAATAATTCGGCATCTCAACTTTAATTTAAACCGTTTCTAATATAAATCACCGTCGTTGCATTCCTCCTCTTTTCTTATAGACTTAATTTATATAAGAAGTTTAGAAGCAAAACGAAATACAATGTTTGTATTTGTGAAAAGGGTCATTCTAAATGTGTCAATTCTGCTATTTATGCATTGCATTCCTGTGTTTTCTATAATTGTATTTATCATGACAACTGTGTCAAATGAGGACATTGCCAATATGTTGACGGCAATACAGGAGAAGATGGGCAGTCACACCAATGAATTAGCTGAGATCAGGAGTAATTGCCAAACTAGTTTTGACAATATCAACGCCATTGTCAATAAGAATACTGAATTAGTTCAGGAATCTATAGGGGAGAATTTGAAGGCAGAGATTAGTCAAATGTACTTGTCCCTGAAATATCTTCAAGATAGTAATCGCAAGATTTCAGCTAAAACTAAAGATATAAAAGAAAAGATAGATGATATAGAAACGGGCATCGACAGTGTGACGGCCGATGTCAGGCTTGTTCAACTTGATATTAATAATATTAATGTAGAAGTTAGCCATGTTAGATCTAATGTTGCATCATTAGAAGTAAGAGCCATAAGCACTGAAAATAAATTAGATTCAACTGAAGGCAAATTAGATGCAGCTCAATTTGATATAACTGCAATGCAGTATAAAATAAATTCAACTGAAAATAAAATAGATTCGACTGAGAAAAAGATAGATGCCACCCAGGCTAAAATTAACCTAACAGAAGACATTGTAACTGGTATACGATCTAGTATTTCTACCATAAAGGAGGATGTTAGAAATATTAAATCGGAACTAGACAGTAACCAAAAAGAAAATAAAAATAGCTTAGATGCATTGCAATTGCAGTTTTCAAACGAAGCAATTACAACGCAAGAAACTCTAGCCAAATTAGAGGGTGATATGGCCCAACTTAAGGAAAAGGTTGAAGAACACAACAAGGTCTTGAGAAAGGATATAGAGATCGATCTCAAGGCTATTGTTAACGATCAAGTGACCATCTTAAGGGGGAAATCACAAAAATAAATGAAGACGTCATTAAAAGTATTAAGTCAGATTTTGAATTAAAGATTAACAGAACGGAAATAAGACTTAACGAAGATATTTCCCAGGCTAGAAAAGACACTGATAAACGAATCGATTCAGTACAGACTATGCAGGTCGAAAGCGTCACTGTTCTTAGGGAGGATTTAGAAACGCAGATTAAAGGCGTAATTCTGAAAGTAAACCAAGTTAAGATAGATCTAAACTCAGAGCGTGAAAAGAAAACATCGGAATTAAACGAGATTAGACAAGAGTTGCAAACGTTCAGTTTAAAGGATCACATAGACATAAATGAATTAAGAGAGGAAATCAAGTCACAATTGGACGAGTTGGGGAAACATATAAATTCCGATGGGGAAGGAACGGTACACTATTTATGGGACAGGATGGATACCACTACTCCAGCTAGAAACTATTTAGCGAGGTTGAATAAGGCACGTGAAACAGAACAGAGTCAGGCTAGATCAGAGATCCCGAATGAGGCTACATCAGAAATAAATCCCAGAGATTTTAGGACATCAACGCCTAATGACAGATCTAATGTCATGATAGTGAGGAATTACGAGGAGAAAGTTAAGAAATTTTCAAATACGGAGGGCTTAACTCCCATAGAATTCATTAGAAATCTACAGGATCATTTTGCGGAACATCATGTTACAAGGGACAGAGAACTGCGGATTGTTGAGAAGCATCTGGCAGATGCACCGCTAAATTGGTTTCGCGCTTTCCGATACACTTTCGATAACTTCGAACAGTTTTCGGAAGCATTTATTAAAAGATTCTGGTCGATAGAGATACAACACGCAGTGAGAGCGGAAGTATATTCAAGGAAGTATAGTAGTACTGGACCCACCAGTTACTCTGAATTCTTCACATCTCAGTTAGCCCGCCTTAGATATCTTCAACCCCCACTGAGACAGGAGGAAATTCTCGAGACAATGTCACGCCAGTTACCGGTGGAAGTTAGAAGGAAATTAATCTCATCAGGCGTAGAGGATTTAGCGGCAATGGACGACTTGCTGCGTAGGCTAGACCATACTTCTATGTCGCTTACCATAGTCAAAAGCGGAAGGACGGAAACTAAGACCGTGAACGCGGTAGTCGTTGATCAAACTCAAATAATAGAAAGGTCAAATAGGACAGAATCTAGATGGGAAGGTCCGATGAGGAACAGTAGAACGTATAGTCGAAGGTTTGATGATAGAAACAACCAGCGACCATATGGAAACTACCAACAGAGATATGACCGAGACCGGTATAGTCCTAACCAAACAGATCGTAATAAAGAAAGATATAAACCTTACGAAGGTAGAAATAGGAATGACAGGTATATGAATGGAAATCAGGAAAGGGAACAATACCAACCTAGGAACAACAGGTATCGAGGTTATCAGAACAATAACCGATACTATGATAATAGGGATAGACAAGGCCAGTATCAGCAACAGAACAGAGGTCAACAAGGGTTTGCCAGATACAAAAACTACCGAGACAAGAACTATAATAACCAGGAAGATAAAGAACAGTCTAGAAAAGACAGGGATAGGCGTGAAGAAAGGAAGGATCGAAGGGACACTGAAAGTGAGCCAGAACCTAACACTAGCCATCATACTAGTGACAATGAAAGGGGTTCACAAGAAAAAAGAACTCCAATTACGAAATCCCGGAAGGATTAAACAGCCAGCCGTCTCCATTTGACATAATTATACAAGATGTTTATGAGGTCACGGACGAAGATTTGTGGTACGAAGAAAAGGAAGGAATTGTGAGCGAACAAGCTGAATTGCCTATCATTGAAATCTCTGTGGGTAAACAACATTGTAGGTCTCTCATAGACACGGGAGCGGTCATTTCAATCATGTCCGAAGATTGCTTTTTGAAATTAGAAAAGGAACAACAATTTACCACGTTGCCAGCTTCATCGATCAAAGTTAGAGGACTATTTCAGGATTAGTCGATGAAATGTAAATTACAAGTCCAGATGAAGTTCAGTATAAATGAAAGATGTTTTGAACATATTTTTGTGGTGCTCAAAAATATCAACTTCGAAATAATCCTAGGGATTGATTTTATTACCCGTGCCAGAATCACCATTGACATGGACAGGAGAATTATCAGGTTCCCAGAGAAAATTATTAGGAAGATAGTACCTGAAGATATTGATTCCAATGAGGATGTGGAAAATTTGATCAGGGAAGAAGTTTTAGAAAATATAATAAACCAGACCGAGCAAGAAAGAGAGCATTTTGCACTTTACGTCGAGGGATTTACAGAAATAGAAAAAGAATTCAAAGACTTAATCGAGGAGTTTACTGATATCTTCGATGATAAGCCAGGCCTAATTAAAAACTTCAAGTATCAGATTAGATTAAACGATGACACTCCATACCAGGCCAAACTGTATCCCATTCCGGATAAATATTATGAAGAACCTCAGAAAGTATTTTAAGAGAGTGGAATAAAACACAAAATACTGTTCATGAACGAATACCTAGAATGGCGTAATAAAAGTATTTGCACACTTTTATTAGCTAGGTTGGGAGGAGGATGAGCCAGTATTTTGTTATTTACTTGAACCCTGATACGACAGCGAGACGTATTTTGAAATTATTGTTTGGCATTAATTTGGCTGCAGGCTTGAGGAGCAATACACTCGTCATTCACTTAGGAGATAGAAAGCAATCCCGCCATGCTCTTGATCACGTGGGCAGGACATGCTCACTAACTTATTTCTGCAACTGTCTGATGCATATATAAGATGATAATCGACATAGTTCGATTGTCAACCTCGATACAAGGAGAGATGTATCATGGGTAGACTGCCAGATGTGGCGTGTCTGCGAGCAGTTCTGAAATCACAGACACTTGAGTTTTGTGACACACGGACTGAACGTGCTATCGGCTCTGTAAGAAAAGTTTCGTTAAACACGCAGTCGTACGAGTGTACTCTAATCACGGCGCGGAGCGAACAGGCGGATTGCTTCATAGCAACATGCGGTCGATCGTATTTCTGGCGTGTTTGACATAACCCAGAAAATAGATATATGCGAGTGAGCTTAGTTATTGCATGGACTTGTCAGTACAAACTCCACGATGAGGAAATCTACTACATATATGGTTGAAATGCAGGAAAGCATTAGTATTATCAAGAACAATACGACTGGACTTTATTGTGAGAATCTAGCTGCTGTAGCAATGTTGGGCTAAGCAGATAGTACAGGAATGCAATGCAGAGGCAGGATTGATCATTTGGAATGACAACCTTATAAATACTACAATGAAGAAAAAGAAACGATTGTAGGCGTTCGTTCTGATCCAGTGGTTTTGAAGTACATGAGAATGAAGAAACAACTCCAAATGAACGCAACTACTTTACTGATAACGTCGAGGGAGCCTTGTACAAGTAATATGTAGGAACTCCGTTTCGTAGACAGTGGTTTTCGAGTTAGGAGGAAGTTGGTTCGACGACTTACAGCTCCAGCCATGGACTACTCAGGGATGAGGGTGCATTTCCTGAAAGGAATGTATATTCCTTTACTTTCTTCAATCTCAACCAGAACATCGCCCAAGGTAGCTGGAAAACTTTTCTTTCTTGTAGACAGTAGACTTTGTCGCTTTTAGTTCGTCACTTTTCACCAATATTTTATTAAATAGTATGAAATTCATTCGAAGACTAGATTTGGTTCTTTGTATCATTTATGTCGGAGAGTGTAATTTATTTAGTAGTTAATAGTAAACGTAATGCTATTTAGAGCATTACTTGTGGTTATTTTTTTGAAATTTTTGGAAATAAAACCAAGCATTGAATTTTGTTGGGAAGACATCTGCAGCATAATTAGGACCAAGACGACGATATTTTTGTATAAGAATAGCGATTAGGAAGAAGATGGCCACACACACGTGCACTTGAACTATTCCAAAAATATTTCAGTGATACTCTTCGTTTGGACTTATGGCATTCTAGTAGACATGTCTTTCTTTTAGAAATGATAGTTCATTTTCATCATTATTTTCCATGGGTATGGAATCGTAGAAATCGCCCAGCGAGAACATTTGTGAATTGATTGTCGAGGCATTTGTAGCCCACTTTCATATTTCTTTTAGATTAGAGATTTTTTTTTACTGAAACTTTAGTTCGTTCAGTTTTCAGCTTGTGTTATTTTAATTCGTTTTTGGTAGGCTCTTGGCTAGATCATCGTTTGATTTAATGGTTTGCGTGTATCTATTGATACGATAATAGACTCCTTTCCATGGTGTAAATCTCATGTGTTTTCTTCTGAGTAGTTAAGCCGTTTTTCGAGTTTGGATAGGCGAAACTGAACCGACTATTTTACTAGTGTCTATCTACGATTTTTTTTAAATATATATAAGTTATTGTGGAAATAATTATGCATATATATATATTGGAATAGTGAACTAAATTAACAGTTCAAACAAGTATAACAGAATTTGTCATAGACTTAAATGACGATAATTTATGGAAGTAGATAATACAACTTATCTAATAAATTGTTGCAACTTGTTGAGTGAAGTTGGGAAAGAGGTACTCTGTGACACTTCTATATTCGTCTACGATAAGGCGTGATATCTTCAGAGTAATTATTGAAAGGTTTTGAGTTTAATTACGTTTGGGAAAAATTCTTGACAGCTTTGGAAAGCTGAATTAATGTATTGCAATTTAATGAATACGAATTTATTGTGCTAATGACGCGAATATTTGGCATCATTGGATGGTCTACATTAATATTGTATAATGTACTCGAAGTCTTATGTGAAGACATTAACGTAGTCATTTCGTTCTGTAAGAGTGAAATTAGCTTTTGAGCTATCACTAATTTGAATAGGAAGTTGTTGTGAACGTGAATTGGAATCACGGATGTTTCTCTTAAATGCCAGTATTAATTCAAGTAACGCTACGTTTTTATTCTTGCCTATTAAGATTTGCCGGAAATGGATTGATTATATCGTGACACACATATTTAAGTGACACAGCCACTTTTCGAATAACTTTAATTAATTCATGCAATATAATACATTTGAAATTTCAGTGATTTTAACAAAAATATACTGCATTCATTGAAGCATCTGGATAGTTAATAAACTATTTTCTAACTTGTAACACTATTCGATTATCTTAATTGATTGTTGAATGCAACAAATTAAGAGAATTATAACCTTGAGATATACTTGTCGAATTAAATGGAAATGGGCAGCGATAATAACAAAATCCTAACTAAGGATATAATCTGTATATAAAATGTAAGATATGTAATTTTTTTTAATAAGGGTATAGCATCAGTGCATGATTTAATATTGTATTTTTCATGTAATGTGTTCAATGAATGAGATATTTAAATACTACGATTTAGAGCACTAAGTTGGGGCCTTATTATAGGCGTTTATTGAAACTTTTTTTCGTCATTTGATTTAGAGAAGCTTTCTTCATTTTTGTCTAATTGACAGACATACACCATTTGCCAGTTAATAAACTGATTTTTTTTTTAAATTCTTTGAACGACTGGTGTTTTCTATTAGAAAAGGGAGTGCGTTAGGAGGACCAGTGGGTGGTTTTTCCTTGAGTTTGCTTAAAATTAACGCCCGAGATACTTTCGTTTTCTTTTAGAGTCTCTTGTTCGAGTTCTTTTAAGAGCTTCGTTTCATTGTAATATATACACCACTGGCATCTTCGTATCGCATTCTTTAATATCGACGTATCCTAATCCCTGGTTGATCCTAGTTGGAAGACTTTTAGGGGTTATTTCAGCCGGGAACTTCCAGAATCTACGATCCAGCTTTTCCATCGGATTTCAACAGGTAAGACCACGTGGATTACGGGTACAGTACCTACTGTAAGGCCACGGCCGCCTCCTTCCCTCTTCCTAGCCTATCCATCCCTATCTTCCATCCCTTCCCCTCCCTCATGGGGCCCCTGTTCGCTTTGCAGGTGAGGCCGCCTGGGCGAAGTGCTGATCACACCTCCCCAGTTGTATCCATCCTGACCAGATGTTCCAAGCTCCAGGACACTGCCCATAGAGGCGGTAGTGGTGAGTTCCCTCGCTGCGTCCGTGGGAACCACCAACCTAGAGGGTAAATTGACTAAATAAAAAAAATCGTATGACCTCAGATGCCGTGTGCTAGCTTTGTTATTTGCCGCTCAGAGGGCAACTTGCATGTCGAATTTTATTGCTCCTTGAAGTGCTATGAAATTCAAGGAGGTTAGATACCTAAGCTCCTTGACATTATTGCGCTTTCTGGTACAGAAATGAGGAACTTTGTGTTGCCGGAAAATCTCGAGATTAATTTTGCCATTATGAACACGGCCAATTGAATTCAAATGGGTTATTTAACATGCCAACCTCGTGTAACATGCGTATCGTGATTTTTGTCACCTTTCAAAAATTACTTATCATGGCCAGGAGTGAACCTGCAAGCTTGGGATTGGCATTCCCACCCGATAACCACTCACCCAACGTGGCAAGCTCCCATAATCGATTGAATCGTCCATCGTTAATATGGGCGGACAGATAAACACCCCTACATACATCGTCACTCGCCACGAACTGATCTCATAACCCTACTGTTCTATTTAATTAAAAACTAGAATACAATGCTTCTTTTTCTTCATTACAGGGAACGTTTAATTCTATCAGTGACCCCTTACAACCCTGTTTGGGACGACATAGTCAAATGGAAATGTGTGTGCCCCCCACAAAGGACTCCAGCCAATGGCCTTATGAAACAGAGGCCCGTCACAGAGACACGACAGGCTGATTGGAGATTGTAACTTAACCTTACAGTCTAATCCTGTATCGATCCACCGATCGTGCTTCTGACAAGTGTCAGCCAGTCCTCTTTGATCGCGTCACTGCTCTTGACATCACTTAATGAGTCACACCGAATATTAACTCTGACAAAGTGGCAATTCTCCTTCGACATGCGGTGATCAGACAAGGTGACTGCTGGTTGGCAAGATCAATATCCACTAAAACACTGAACATGCGAGGAGTAGGAAATAAAAGCAAAGGTGTTCGAACCTTGCTACCGTGACTCGCGTTTGTTTACCATACATTTGTAATTCCTGGGTTTGCATTCTTAACATGGATGTGTTTTTGAACTAGGGGTTATCTCGAATTATCTTCATCGATTTCCAGACAGCCTGGTAAATAACAAGTGTTAGTCATCTGTGTATCCAAACCCCGTAGCACTACAGCTCAGGAAGAGCTTTGTATAGAAACGTCGCATGCGTAATTGCTTTCAAAAATTCAAGATGCCATTGATTTAAAAAAAAAAGATACGAGCCCTACAGTAGTCGCATATGATGTGTAACATGTTATCCTACTAGGAAATTGAGATGAAATGTATATGAAGTCATGTGACATGTTATCCTACTCGTATACTACACAGCTTGAACATTCTTAAAATGTTAATTTACGCTCCGTTTTCATACTGGTACTATGATGAATGTATAGATTGAATTGGAGATATGCTACTGTCACACTTGTTTGAACAAACATCACATATTATATTGTAAATTAAGAGGTGGAATGAAACCATAGTCTCTAGCCTACATATAGACTACTAGAAATAATGTTCAATACAATCAAATTTCCCAACTCCTGCTTGGTGCAAACTATTGTAATTAAAATAGATAAATCGTAATTTCATGTAGATTCTGTTAAAATGACGAATAATGTTATGATTGAATTCGTTTAAATCGATAATCTGGTAGCAAAAACATTTGCCGGGACTGGGGTTCGAACCCGAGACCTCATGATTCGCAAACCCTGGGGGCTAGACACGCAGCCATTACACCCACAGATATTCAGATTACAAGACAGTTACTTATTTTCACGTGCCGGTAATAATATGGAAGTAATTTTTTATGCTCCATTAATAATTTTGCTTTTTTCGATAATGTTCCTGCGTGAAATTGAGTTTTAAATTAGTTATGAATACGCCTACTTGACAGTTAAGGGAATTCCTATGAAAGGCTAGCCCAGTTCCTGTATACAAAAATCGATATATATTATATTGATCACTGCATTACCGGAATGTGGGTTAATATATGAATAGCCATTGTGCAGGAACATAATACCGGCTTTGCCGACTAGTTACAATGTTTCATTATTAAAACATATCATCATTTAAATACTGATACGAAGATTTTGAACATGTAGTTTGCGTTTCAATCAATTGACACCAGAGTTCGCATGAGCGTTTACCGTTCAGTATGAAAGTGTTGATCAAAGTTACTCGGGGAGTAACTATCACTTTTATCCAGAGATTGGAAAAGAGGCTTTTAATAGCCTACATTATAATTGTTTTCAGCAAATATGATATAATGAATATTTTACACCAAAGAACGACAACTTGAAGATGATTTACTGTAGGAATATTCTCAATGGCGCCTCCAAACCTTGAAGTAATCCATATGTGATATACAGTCCACATGGCCGGCAGTGCGTCATGGTACCTATCTCCAACACCGCGCGCTCATTGTTCCCTCTTACCACTCTCAGCGCTAGCAGTGTGTCTTACACACTTCCGTCCGATCCACTTCCGTCCCATTTTTCAAAATCACTCCCACAAAAATTCCAGCAACCGAGTGGAAAGTTGTTACACATTTTAAAAAAACGTATAAGAAAATCAAGTCCTATTCCAGCGATTGTAAAGAAAATTCATATGATAATTATTATCTAATAGCACCCTATTCTGTGGCTTACTTTTCGTATATAATAACAGCCATACATTTTCATTTTCTTAAAATAAATTCCCGTGACCCGTCACAGGAAGGTGCCATCTCTCGGGAGGAGTCTTAATCACCGATACTGATTGTTATATATTTCTTAATGTAATGGTGTTGATAGAAATATATGCCATATACGAAAAGCTATTGAAAGATTCTCGTCATAAGAGAGGAGAATTTTCAACTTTTAACTTTTTAAATTGTGTGAGGTCGCTTCCGTAGCGTAGCGGTCTGCATGGTTAGCTGCCGCCCCGGAGGTCATGGGTTCGATTCCCGGCTCTTCCACGAAATTTGAAAAAGCGGTATGAGGACTTGAACGGGCTCTACTCAGCCTCGGGTGGCCAAAATGAGTAGAGGGGGTTCGATTCCCACCTCAGCCATCCTCGAAGTGGTTTTCCGTGGTTTCCCACTTCGTCTTCGGGCAAATGCCGGGATGGTTCCTCCTGTAAGGCCACGGCCGCCGCCTTTCCCCCTCCTTGCCTATCCATCCTAATCTTCCCCTCCTCCCTTCCCTCACGAGGCCCCTGTTCGCTTTGCAGGTGAGGCCGCCTGGGCGAGGTGTTGATCACACCTCACCAGTTGTATCCCTTCCGACCAGATGTTCCCAGCTCTAGGACACTGCCTGGAAAGGCGGTAGAGGTGAGTTCCCTCGCTGAGTCCGTGGAAGCCACCAACCTGGAGGGTAAAATTGACTAAATAAAAAAATAAAAATAAACAAGATGTTCAGTAAAGAACATATAGCCTACTTTCTCCTAAATGTATGAGTATAGTTATAACTCGTTGTTATTATCAAAGAGTATAATAGAACTATTCTTTGTTGAAGACCTTAGAAACGATTTACCTCTACCAAACGCCACAACCTAGATCAAAACTGCTACCATCATTGAAGAAAGAAAGAAAGAAAGAAAGAAAGAAAGAAAGAAAGAAAGATAAGAAGTATATCAAGAATGTTATGGATCTGGAGACATAATCGACCGGACTGGCTGCGTGGCTCAGCGGTAACGTTCTCGCTTGCTGGGCCCTAGGTTGCAGGTTCGTATCCTGGCGCAGTCAGCTGGCATTTGAGGGTGCACAAATGCGAGGGAGCCGTGTCAGTACATTTACTGGCACGTTAAAGATCCCCTTCGGGCCAAAATTCCGGCACCCTGGTGTCTCTAAAAGCAGCAGTAGTTAAAAGGGATGTAAAACCAATAACATTATTATTATTATTATTATTATTATTATTATTATTATTATTATTATTATTATTATTATTACATATACGACCTGCCGTGGGCAACATCCAACTTTGAGTTGAGGCATGTCTTTACACGACTGGTTGTGCATGGCTTTCACAACCCTAATTGAATTAACAAATCTTTCCATGACCCTACAGAGACGTGTGTATACAAACTATGTGGATATTTTCGATTGCTATTTGCCTGAAATAAAAGTAGTAATTAATAACCTGAACTAACACCAACGGCTTGAATTCAGTTACTATGTGAAATCGTTTTGTTCTTTACTTCAAATAACATTTTCAAGTAACGCAAAATAGGCTGTTACAAACCCTTTAAAATAAAAAGTAAAAATGTATCGTAGTATCATCTTGTCATTCTTCAAATTCGATGCGCATAGAATGCCAATGGTATAGTAATCAATGGAGCCCCACGTAGACTAGTCGTGACATCTAGTGGTGAAATATCGCACAATATAATCCTAACAGAGCGAGTGCATTCTAGCGGCCAAAAGAAGAAACTTTTCAATAAAATCTGGAAGTTAATAAGTAGGTCGGCGTGCATTTGAGTTATCAGTTGGCAGTCAAAGTGAAAGGTCGTGTTTTTCCCGAGCTCTCAGGTGTGCTGAAATGGGTTGTTCTCAGGAGTGTTATCGGGCGAGGATCGGACTGTGGTATGCGAAGGGTAGTCGGGATTTCCGGTGTTTGTGTGTGCGTACGGGACCTAGCAACTTGTGGTTCATAGCCCTAGTGATAGCTGCATAGCTAGTTATTGGTGGAGTGGAAGTGAATCCAGGGCCTGTTACTCCAAATGTGAATCAGGCAAATGATCCAGTGGCAGTTTTAAAGTGTTCGACGTGCAGTAAAACATTGAAGAATGGTGTTGAGTGTGGGCTATGTGAGAAATGGTTTCACTTCGGCTGTAGTAAGGTCAAGAAGGAGGATTGTGATGTCGGAAATTGGTTTTGTAAAGTATGTGATACGCCGGACTGTTTGAGGGTGCAAATCAAAGCAAGGGATCAAATAATACAGGAACTTAGAGCAAAGCTTCGTGAATCAGAAGAAACGGTGAAGGATGTGACTGAACGGCTTTCTACTGGGATCAGTGTGGAAGAGGGCGTGCAGGAGCAAACTGTGGATGACGTTATCATAATGGGTGATTCTATGATACGATGGAGTGCGAATATCTCGAGGAAATCAGGTGCGAAAGTGCGGTGTTATCCGGGGATTAAAATTGACCAGCTTGCTCAGCAAGTGGAAGAAGCAAATATAGAGGACTGTGACAAAGTTAAAGTGATGTTGCTCCATGTTGGGACGAACGATTTGAAGAAGAGGGCTACAGCTGATTACATCATGGGGGAGCTCTACGAACTAGGCAGAAAAGCTAAAAGCAAGTTTAGAAATGCAAAAATTATAATGAGTGGCATTGTTCGGCGGGGAGATGTTCCGTTAAGGCGAGTTAAGATTGTAAATGACCGCATGGACTGGGTATGTGCACAACTGGGATTAGTGTACGTAGAAGCTGACTGCTGGATTGGTGGCCGTGACTTCGCCCGAGACGGGCTGCATCTAAATCGACGGGGCGCTTTCAACTTAGGGAGCCTACATGACAGGGTCATCGGTTTGTGCCAGCTTTTGTGAGGAGGAGCAGGTCCAGAGGTTGCCAGCCGATGGGAACAGAAGGAGCTATTTCGAGATATTTGCTGCGGAGGTAAGACTCTAAGATTACTGCAGGTTAATTGTCAGAGTTTAGGAAATAAATTAATTGAATTTTGGAATCTTGTAGATACGTATTCTCCGGACATTGTCATTGCAACTGAATCTTGGTTATATGAGGACATAAATAGTAGCGAAATAATTCAAGGGACATACGAAATGTACAGAAGGGATCGGGGGAAGCGAGGTGATGGGCTATCTATTTGTGTGCGCAAAAATATAGCTAGTTTCTTAAAGTGGGCTGATATGGATCATGAAATGTTACGTGTACAAATTTCGGATAAAGGAAATAAATTCCCTCTTCAGGTGATAGGGGCGTATAGAGCACCAAAAGATAACTTTTCTCTCCTCGAAACACTGTACGATAAAACTTGTACGGGTAATGCTATGAAAAAGAGCATAATAATTGCTGGAGATTTAAACCTCCCCAAAGTAGACTGGTCTGGTGAGTCAACTAGCTGTGCTCAAGCTCAGAGCACTGCAAATAAATTCTTAAGGGAGGGGGGATTTTCCCAAGTAGTTGACTTCCCAACTAGAGACGATAATACCATAGATGTTTATCTCGTAAGGCCTGTAGAGCTGTATATTAACTGTCTGAAAGTACCAGGAATTAGTGACCATTCTGGGGTTGAATTAAATATTAGATATGGTGACATTACAAAATTAGACTCTGATGTAGCAAAAAAGATCATATTCCAGTATCGGAGGGTGGATCAGGGCAAGTTTCAAGGGTATTTGAATGAGCTATTTGTAGGATGGGCATCGGAAGGAAATCACATTAATATCCTGTGGACTAACTTTTTGAAAATTTTAAATAGCGCTGTTGATAAATTTGTCCCATTTAAATTGCTGAAACAAAACCCAGATCCTGAGTATTACACGCGAGAAATTAGGAGTCTAAAACGGAAAATTAGGAAATTATACAATAAAAGACATGATAGTGACAAGTATATGTTGAAATTTAAGTCCTTATCAAGAGAGCTCGTCTTAAAAAAGAGGGCTGCTTATGACAGTTATATGCAAGGTTTACTTGGTTCGGGAGGTGATGGGTGGAAAAATTTTTACAGTTATGTTAGGAGAAGAAAGGGAAATTCAAATAATTTGTCGATGATAATGTCCGGTGACGGTAAATTAATTACTGAGAAACAGGCCATTGCTAATGAATTAAATGTCTTTTACGGTAGTGTGTTCAATAAATCCAATAGCTGTGCGTTGGACCTTAACGACGAATCAGGGGCTCCCCTGTTCCAAATAAACCAGTCAGCAATTGTAATGCTAATACAAAAACTACGTTTCAATGTATCAAAGGGTCCTGATAATATTGTTAGTGAAGTACTTAAACTAGGGGGTAGGGCCGTGGCACGATACTTGGAGGTGATGTTTAATGTGTCCCTAAACAATGCGCAAATCCCAGATGACTGGAAAACAGCTACGGTAGTCCCAATATTTAAGGGAGGGAGCAGACTTGAATTGGGCAACTACAGGCCGGTTAGCCTTACGTCCATCGTTTGTAAACAGATGAAGCATCTCATTTGCGACTACTTGAGGGAACAGTGGGAAACATTATCATGGTTTAATGATAGGCAACATGGATTTCGGAAAGGTTACTCATGCGAGAGTCAGATGCTATCACTTTTTCAAGACATTAGCGATTCGTTAGACCATGGAGTTTCAGTCGACGCCGTGGTTATAGATTTTGCGAAGGCATTCGATGTCGTGCCGCATGACATGCTACTCCATAAATTAGCTTCGACGAAGATTGATAGAAGAGTAATTTTATGGATCCAAGAATTTTTGACGGGTCGTTCCCAGAAAGTGAAAGTCGAAGGCATATTCTCGGATGAAATTACCGTAACGTCGGGTATCCCTCAGGGCAGCGTAATCGGAACTTTGTTATTTTTGGCGTTTATAAATGACTTACCAAATGGGATTCGCAGTGACTGTCGATTGTTTGCGGATGATTGTGTAATATATCGAAAGATACATGACTCACAAGACAATGCAGTGCTTCAAGAGGACCTGAACCTGGTCTATTAGTGGGCGATTGTAAATAAAATGAAAATAAACACAAGAAAATGTAGTCTCTTAAAAATAGGGAAAGTGCGAAGGCAGGATTTTCAATATAACATTGGCTCGGAAATACTTGTAGAAGAAGATTCTTGCAAATATTTGGGCGTTCACGTAAGGAATGATATGAAATGGAGTAGTCATGTAGGATGTGTAGTTTCAAAAGCTTACAAATCCCTGCACTTTGTAATGAGGGTATTAAAAGGAAGTAGTACCTCTGCTAAAGAATTAGCCTATTTGTCACTTGTAAGACCTATTCTGGAATATGCCTCGGCGGTTTGGGATCCATATCAAGTAGGGCTCATCAATGACTTGGAAATGGTACAAAGAAAGGCCGCTAGATTTGTGCTCAGTGACTTTAATCCCAGGAGCAGTGTGAGCCGTATGTTAAAGAAACTTGGGTGGGAATCACTGGAGGCTAGGAGGATGAAATCTAGACTCTGCGCTATGTACAACACGTATACAAATCAACCAGCATGGGGTGAGCTTAGCAAACGATTGGGAAAGCCCACTTACATGGATAGGAGCGATCATCCTTTCAAAGTTAAGGGCCGACCACAGCGTACAAATTATGGTAAATATTCTTTTGTAAACCGTGCCATTGATAACTGGAACTCTCTACCTGCCGCAGCCTTAGAGCCTTTTCCCAAACATATAGGTGTGTTTAAGAAAAGACTGACTATTTGTGTAAATACTCCAGTTTAATTGTTGTATAATTGTTATTGAATTGTTATGTATAATTATTTACTTGTTATGTATATTCAATTTGCCACCGGGGGACACACCCCCCATTGCAAATAAATGAATGAATGAATGAATGAATGAGTTACCTTTTTGGCAGCTAGATGTCTCGAGTAAATCTGCTGGCGAATTATGTTTTAATTAAATATATATTTTACACCATAATATGCACAATAAAACGCTTAATTTCAAAACATCTGAGTCATTACAAAACAATAAACATATAACATTTCAAGCAAAAAACCTAGCTCTGATCGGGTTTGAACCATAGGCATTTGAGCGATAGGCTAACGCTCTACCACTGAGCTAATTGTGTCAACGAATATCGTTTTAAATAAAATGACTTACATAGAACTTGTTAGCAAATAATGATTTATACTAAACGATTTCATCACTGGAGTATATTATTTATATATAAAGCATTTCATACAATGTTTATTTATTTTGTATCAGTACGCTATATTGCATGCAATACTCAAATTAGTGAAATATAAGTCAGGCACAAGATATCCGCTGCCATCTTGTCTTATTACTGAATCGGCTCAGCTTTTTAAAATCACGTCTGCACTATAGTATTACAAAATAAACTTTTAATTTCGAACGTGCCTCTTCCTTTAGAACAGTTAAAACGATTCTCGGCTCGATCATCGGAACTGGTGGGTCCCATGATATGGATTATAAAGTTTGCATAATTCGCACGGCCGCCATCCTGAAATGGTATGGCGGACGACCATGTAGTTTCGTCCCAAGACGCATCCTATACGAAGGTATGTTGTTACCAAATTTGGTAGAGATTGGATGATTTGGTTAGTCGTTATTTGATTTTACGTTTTGAACTTTTGAGTGGCCGCCATTCAGTTTTAGTAAAGATGGCGGCGATATAAAACATGACACTGAGGTGTCCTTTGCTAGTGCTACCTTTGTACCAAATTTCGTTCAATTCGCATTCACCGTGTTCGAATTGATAGGGGGGGGACAGACATTCAGAGTACACACACAGACACACACACACAGACTCACACACACACATACACACACACACAGACTCACACACACACATACACACACACACAGACTCACACACACACATACACACACTCACACAGACTCACACACACACACACATACACACACACACAGACTCACACACACACACATACACACACAGACAGACACACGTTTTTCGCCCTGTGTTGATCTCATAAGTCTACTTTCATTTTTTGCAAAAATCGAAAGTAGGCTAAAAATAAAATGAAAGACCAGTACGATATATATAGTTCTTCACGGAACTACTTGTTTAGAATCAGGTTGATCGGTTCGTTAGTTTAGGGGATGCAACAACGCGGTCATGTAGCCCCGTGTACTTTGGGTGTGTCTAGAATCTGTCTGATGACCGGTGTTAACTGTGATGACTGCATTAGGGTGTGTTATCTGTTTTTATTTCAAGGATGGATTGCCGTCATAGATTTTCAAGTTGTTCCTACTTTTGCCACCAAACGCCACCGTCAACGACTACTAGTTAAGACCTTGGTTACTAGACGCCACCGCAGTCGGCTAATGGCGGCAAACGTTGGAACCTAAGAACGCTATTCAAATGTTTAACCTATAATTTAGCTACACACAGATGTAATTGGTGGAAGGTTCTTTAACATGCCATAAATCTATGACATGGGACCGCCGGCAGGAAAGAATACTGAGGGATTTTTAACGCTCTTAAAATATCCGACGACTTCGGCCGGATTTGAACCCGCGATCTTGGGCATAGAAACTCAGCAAGCTACCAACTACGCCACCGAAGCCGCGTTTAGAGCCAGATACCACTACGAACACTAACCTGCTCAGTGGAGTCATAGAGTGAATTAAGATGAATGAAACTGGGCAAGGTGTTGTTATTAATTTGTATTAGAGGCTTGGGGAATATTTGTCATTAGCCCCGTGGGGCAAGGAATTAGGAGGAAGCCTACTAGAAGGTAGAATTCCATCTCTTTATTTGCCTGCAGTTGAAAACAGGCAACCGTATAAAATTATTCCTAGGATGATCGACTGAGCGGTTATAACCCAAGTGTGCGTATTACAGCGTAGCTTAGTCCAGTTATCACGCTCAGCTAAACCGGTATAAATCTGGTGTTAAAATTACCGTACGTCAATGAAGACCACATAAAGGGAACTGGAAGAAGTATGATAGCGTGTTTAATAGCACCAGAGGAAATGAGTAACGGAAACATATTGTTGACTGAGATAAAAGCGAGAATTGTTGTACTGGTTGTGATTAATAGGACTAGGTTTGTATTTAACCACATGTTCAACAATGATCCGCATTCATTAGAAGTGACGCATTGTCGATCAGACTGAAAATGATTATAGCCCTCATAAATATATCATGACATTTCACCAGCAATAATTTAGTTTTTTGTTCTCTTGAAACACAAAGGGCAGTTTTTGAAACCAGCACCTAGTGCAGTACCCATTGATATCAGTTGGTAGCAAAAATACAATAGTTATGCACAAAACTTCCCACTATTAGCAGTCTATAGCAGGGTTTCCAGACGTAATGATTTGTTACTAAAATTATGGCAGTTTTAGTTTGCTTCCCTCACAAAGAAAAAATAATAGCAAGTAGGCTCATGAGATCAATCACAGGTGATGTGCGTGTGTCTGTCTGTCCCGAATTAACTTCTGAACGGCTGCTCCGGTCACAATGACATTTTGTATGGTGGTAATATTGCCTTCAAAAATCTACGTAGGGTATTTTCGGTATTATAATAATAATAAATTAGTTCTACGTCCCTTTTAATTACTCTGGCTTTTAGAGACGCCAGGCTGCCGGAATTTCACCCCGAAGGGGATCTTTAACGTGTCAGTAAATCTACAGACACGGCTCCCTCACATTTGCGCTCCCTCAAATGCCACTTGACTGCGTCAGGATACGAACCTGCAACTTTGGTACCAGCAAGCGAGAACGTTACCGCTGAGCCACGCAGCCAGTCTATTTTCAGTATTTTCACCATTGTCGTCTCTTAATAATGTGTGGTACCAACTTAACAGTCAAATTTCGAAAACTCACAAACTATTAATCCTATTTGGACCAGACTGGCTGCTTAACTCAGCGATAACGTTCTCGCCTGCTGAACCCAAGGTTGCAGGTTAATGAACCCCTTCGGGGATACATTCTGGTATCCCGGCGTCTTTAAAATCCACACTGCTCCAGCCCTAAAAGCAGCAACAACTAACTACTCTGGCTTTTAGAGACGCCGGAATTTTGCCCCGAAGGGGATCTTTAATGTGCCAGTAAATCTACTGACATGGCTCCCGTGTAGGCCTATTTGCGCGCCCTCAAATGCCAACTGACTGCGCTAGGATTCAATCCTGCAATCTTGGGGGCTGAAATGACCAGTATGCCCAATAACGATTATAATATTGGGAAGGAGGCTCCCGTGGTCATAACTTAGTACAATCCTGACTATGCCTGGAGTTCCGTGGCAAATTTTTAAGAACTACGTGGACGGGCACTGTTGCGGTTGTTTCAGGAATAGCGAGAAAAAAGTGACAGTCAGTCTGAAAGACTAGACTTTGTATCATTTTAAATCCTACAAATGCTGAAAAATGCTAGAAAGGCTGGAGGCTTCTCGCTTCGCTCGAAGCCAAAGACTCTTGACATGTTAGAAAATTATCTGCATAATACTTATCTTGCTTATCTCGTTTCAAATTACTCGCGAACGGCAAGTGCAAACCAAGGGCAAATCAAGGTCAAGCGCGAGGGATGCCGCACGCTCATCAGAGCGCGCGGGGACTTGCCCCTTCCATCCAGTCTAAAAACACTTATAACGGGCGATGGATTGAAGATAGTGATATGCTCTCGCGGACTTTTTTGTAAAACTTTTCATGCTGACCAATTCTTACGCTCATAGTATATTGATATTGTTAACGGTTTGCCCAGCGTAAGCTTAAGAAGCGCACGGACGCCAAGTTTGTTCTCGATTTTTTTTCACTGAAATCGTTACCGCTTGGCTTCCTTTGATCATACATAAATTATTTTCTGCAGAATCTTTCCTCGAGATATCCTTTACAGAATGGTGAAAACCGCATCAAAATCCATTCAGTGGTTCTCGAGATTACCCGTGACATCCAAGAATCGGGGATTTTTGTCTTATACTAACGAAGTAGAGATTGTCGGGGTACACATGCACCAAGCGGTACTATGACGTCACACACCTCAGTGCATCTGGGAACATTTCGAACCGTAACTGTAACGTAACGCCAGACCCCTGCGTAATGACGAAGTTGACAAGATCATTTAAAATGATAAAAGGTGTGATCGCCTGATCGTCACACGCAGAGTTATACAGTACGGCTCCCAGCTCATGATCCCTGGCGTGAGGGGACGGTTGAGGGAGGGAAAGTAGAGTAGAGTGGGTGTGTGAGGGAGAGCGGCACTGACGATGAGTGCGAGACAGGGAAACGATTCCGAATGCTGTTATGAAAGCATTGGGCGCGCAGGTGGTATTGTACCCATATACACCGGCAGTGATTCGAATGATGTTTCTAGTTCTTCTGACAACACGGTTTCCAGATAAGCTGAATCTGGATGTGAGTCTGAACTAGCAAGTAAATGTTTCCTGTACCGTTAGTAGTAGTGTTAGCCCCTGGGAAGCTGTGCGTTGAGGTGACGCAGGTGGTGCGACCAAATTCCTTGCAGGGGTTACGAGCTCAGAGCCGGATATAACACAAAATCTGAATCTAACTTGAGATATTTACTCAATAGATTTGACCACTCCAAGCAGAGCTGTGTCCTAAAACTATTTCTAAGTAAATACTTTATTAGACTACGAAGGTAATAACTGTCAATTGGTTTCTAAAATTTATATTAACGGATGCCGAAATCAGTAGATTTACTGGCACGTTTAAAGACCCCCTTCGGGAAACAATTCTGTCTCTAAAAACCGCTGTAGTTAAAAGGACGTTAAAAGAATTATTATTAGTTGTATTATTATATTTATGATTATTAGCGGACCCGTGAGAGAACTCTCGCATAATGGTTTGTGTGCGCCCCATACGTACAGACTACCCGCCCGGCACTAGTGCTATGCGGGCTGTACGCGTCACAGTTCTGACAGGGGCTATCGTCTTGTGTATTTGTTTAAAAGCACTTTATGAACAAATTAATATATTTCCGTTGACTTATCAAGAAATGCAAGACTTTTGCTGTACTATTGAGACGATTTGGAAGATTTTAGTACAAACCACACCGTCTAACTCCCTCTGGTTTAGGAGCTTGAGTTTTGTGAAACATACACCTTAGCGTATTATATAATAAGATTATTATCATCAATATTATTATTGACTGGCAACTTAAAGAAGGTACTTTCGAATATCGTAAAAAATGAAAGTAGACTTCTGAGATCTTCCCGAGCCAAATGTTCGTGTGTGTATGTGTATATCTGTCTCCTCCCCCCACTCCTCCCAATCAATTACCACACGACGAAACTGAATTGAATCAAATTTGGCACTGGTAAAGGACACCTCGGTTTCATGTCTTATATCGCCACCATGGTTAACCAAAACAAAATGGCGGCCACCTGAGTTTTGAAAGCTGAAATGAAATTACGATTAAACTATTCATCGCATCTCTACAAAATGTTGTTATAACAGACCTTCATGTGCAAAGCGTCTGGCGCCCAAACTAGTCGGTGCTCAACCGAATAAGTTGAGGATTACGGCCGTGTGAAACATGGTATCCATAATGCATGATCCAATGAATCAATTTTCACAGTACTTGGCATTCAGGTAGGTTTATATAAGGACACTCTTCTACCAATGTGTTGACTAAATAAGAGTGAATATTACGTGCAAATTCCATATTGAAATTATAAGATAATACACAAGTAGCTCTCGACGTGAGCTGCAATAACGAAAATCCGTGACATAATACGGCCAAGGCAAAAAGAACAGACTCTCAATACATTCAAAATGGCGGCTGCGCGAAATATTATAACATTAAAAATCGACAACTCAGAATGTAATTGTATAATTAAGTCGAATCTAGGCATGAGATGAATATCGTATATGGGTTCTCACCTGTGTTAGTCAAATGATTATCACTTTGAATATAGCATACAGCAGCCATCCTGAAATCTCTACTTAGTATAAAACAAAGTCCCTGATTCTTGGATGTTACGGGTAAACTTGAGAACCACTGGATAGAGTTTGATGCGGTTTTCACCATTTTGTAAAGGATATCTCGAGGAAGATTTCTGTAGAAAATAATTTATTTATGATCGAACGAAGCCGAGCAGTATCGATTTCAGTGGAAAAGTCGAAAAAAATTGCGTCCGAGCGCTTTGTAAGCTTACGCTGGGCAAACCGTTAAAAATATCTAAATACTACGAGTGTACGAATTGTTCAGCATCAAAAGTTCTGCAAAAAAGTCCGTGAGAGCATATGTCTATCTTCAATACATCGCCCACTATAAGTGTTTTTCAGTTTTAATTTCTTCCAAACATGTCCATTCAACTATTGAGACGATAGTTTACGAGGTAGCTAAGGGCGAGTCTATCATCCATGTTACAGCCTAGCTAGCGGGCGAACCTATTGCCCCAGATACAGCCAGCAGCCAACTGTCGAGTCGTGTTGAGTTAAAAACTTTAGAGAAGAGTGGTTGTGTTTGAAGTTTCCTTGGAAGTGCAACTCAGCTTTTCTTCATTTCGCCTGTGAACTTTTCGTTCCGCAACACAGTCAAGTTAAGATTGGACGGAACGGGGATTTGTGTTTCATGCACCTCGCCATTCTTAAATTACGTCCGACAAGAATTTGTTGCACATACATCTCCATGATAATATGATTAATAGTCCAGTCAGAGATTTTAACCCATTATGCCCAGACGTAAAACGGATATAGGTCCTAGTTCATTGACATCGAAAAAGAAAAGCGCATATCACGTAATGCATTCATAACTGTTCCCGGGCGAAGCCAGGTCGAGTTGCTAGTTTAAAAATACAATAGCTCTCAGTAACTTCAAAATAAATAGCTCACGATCCAATTGCACAATTAGTGCGAAGCTTTGTATGCCACGAAACACATGAAACATATACCTACGACGCTAGCATTAGTCATAAATATAAGGCTCACACTGCGTATATAACGCAGCCGCCATCTTGAAATGCAGCAATTTTGTAGTCTCACATTATGTATCTTTTCTGCAGAAGGCACAAGGTCAACGATTACATACTAAGCAAACGTCTGGGAAACCCCACCTACCTGAGCAGGGCTGACCGCAGCGTACACATTATGGGAAATATAATTTTATTAATCGTGGTATTGATAATTGGAACTCATTACCTGCCTCAGTCGTAGAGCCTTTCCCCAAACATATTGATGTGTTTAAGAGAAGATTGACATTTTGTGTAAATACTACGATGTAATTACTAGGGGGCGGATTTCTATGACAAGTCATATTTTTCCCCTAACATTATATCTTATAGTAGACTATTGTATTTTCAACACGTTTCCAAGCATGATAATAAAAATTAAACAGTTTTTTGGGCATATAAATGCATATTTAGGCTTTCTTAAGTTTTATGGCATATTTAGAACAAAATATCATTATAAACGGCATATTTTGGTAATTTTCATTTGAATTTCGTTTTATAAAAGTCAGAATAAGGTCTAAAAATTATTGTTCAGTATGGACTGGAATATACTACTGAAGAACCATTCTAAAGTTGTGTATGGAATGTTTCTAACAGGTAGGAGCTATTGTTTGCTAGCTGGATCAATTCCTGGAAACCGGGCTATTGTTTACACGGAAGCAGAGGTAATTCCGCAGTTATTTGTCATCGTTCTTATCTCTCTCCTTCGCCCTTCCCTCTTCCCTCTTCCACACACTGAATGACTTTGGTCACTCATTAGGGAGCTTAACTCTTAATTAATTGCAGCCTGTAGCAATTGTAATAAAAGTGTTTCTATGTAACGTAGATGCTATTCATTGAGTCATATTTTGAAATTTGTAGGTCATATTTTTACGTTTTTAGGTCATAAATGCATACATATTTCATACATTTTTAGGTCATAGAAATCCACCTCCTAGTAATTACTATTGTTCCCAAAATCGTGACTTGTGTAGGCCTACTTTAAGTGTGTTCGACATTATTGTTGGTAATTTTTTGTAATTAATTGTACAATTTGCCACCGGAGAATTACCCCCATTTGCAAATAATGTAATTGAATAAATTGAAGATGGTGGTTGAATGTACTTTTCTAATGTTAGAATACATTTCTCTGGATGCAATAGGGGAATTACAGCGAAACTTAATAAACGAGGACTCTTATAACTGTTAACGTTATTCGCAAGAATATTCAATTATACTGCTTGATAATAATAAAGAGTTATAATATTTATAACATACATTTAGGAGAATGTTGGTTACATGTTCTTTACTGAGCATCTTATTTTATACTGGGCTTAAACAGAATCTGTTATACAAACTGTCAAATCATGTTTTTCTATTTACGAGAACGGAACAAAACAAAAAGAAACATTTAAAACCCAATATTAAATTTATTCTCGAGAAGATAATTCAGCCATTTATTTGGCAAGTCTGAGGTAATTCCCCTCGTGGCTACGTGGTTATTTTTGTGGTTATGAAGAAACAGGTAGAAATGTTTCTTTTCCCCTCTATCTCCGTCACACCAGGACGGAGTTCATACTTTGTAAGTGGATTACTTGAGAACCAAGTTGGTACTTTTAAAAAACTTTTGTTTGCAACATTGCCACACCTGCCTTGCGAATTCACTTTTTTAATCAAGACAAGTAACTTTATTTTTCTTCTGCTTTGGAAGTACTTTAAACATCAATTCTCTCTCTCTATTGAAATATTTGCTCATAAATCCTCGGTCTGTGTGAGGGGTAGGTTATACTACAAAGCTTAATCTCGCCTCCTATTTCCTACAATCTCTCAGGGTTCCACAACTAGTAGGACATAGGGTGGCGATCATGGGACTACAGCTCCAGCATTGCTTCCACTTACTTGTGCCGAGCTCCATCCTCTCTGTCAACTTTCCTGTTGACATCCCTTGGTCAACTCTTGTTCTCTTCCGACCCTGACGATACTTTAGGTTCTTGTGTCCTCTGCCCTGATATCTTATTCTTCGAGGCAGCAGAAATAATCTATTTCTTTTCATGGTAACTTCTGTCTTCTGCAAAAGACCCTCAAGGTTGCAGCGTATGTGTAGCCCCATCACTTATGGAGCACCCTGGGTATTTCCAATTTAAGATTTGATTGCCGCTGAGCCTGGCTGCGCCAGTGTTTGTTGTTGATTGTAGCAGCTGCCCCACGGGGCGAAGCGCAGAACACAGCGATGACAAGAGTTTATTCTGCACAAAAGACAAGCAGCATTGCGCGTCACAGGAGCTCATGTCACCTCGGACAGTTAAAGGATGACTGAGGCTACTGGAGGTGAGTCATATCCTACCCGCGCAACTGTATCTGTCAACGAAGCAGGCTGACGTGTGACACACGTAAACAAGGAATAGTTCCCATCTCGACCGCCGGCAATCAATGCGTGAAAGGGTAATAGTGCTACAGCCTCAAGAGCTCACGACTGGTGAGTTCGAGATTCGATGACCCCGAGGGATTCTTGAGCTAAATCTGACCTTCCCCTTTTTCCACTCACATTGAGGCGCACCCTCTCCTCTTTCCCTTTCCTAACTGCCTTTCATGAGTCTATTTCTTTCAAAGTCCCTCATTCTTCAAGGGTTGACGCCATTTCTTTCCCATTTCTTGTATTACCCTTATTTCTTTTTCGTGAATTTCTTCTTCTAGTCTGTAAGTCACTAGTTAGTTTTACTTAAAGTCTACATTTCATTTTCACTTCACTATCATCCAAACCATTAACGGTCGATAACGTTGATGTTAGGGCCCACAAATCAACTATAATCATCATATTTGCTATAATACTCACTCCATAGCTGTGCACGTTAAATCACTCACCACAACCACGAGAGAGTTTTCCCACACTCCCTCCAGGTAAACGTTGGCAGTGTCATCAAATCATGTGGCATGCCCTTAAACATGGAACTTTCTCTGGGATGTAATATGATATAACCAACCAGGGACGGTGCGTCATTAAGGGCCGAATGGGCCCTGCCCACCCAAGGCCGTTAGGCAGCATTGCAAAGAATTTGTTTAATTAATGTTTTTTAAAATTACTTTATATTGCAGAGAGAATTCATTATAAATAACTCATCCCTAGGTTAAGATCCTGACAGTCTCGTACGGTGTATCGTCTTAGCGAGGGCCGGTCCAGAGAAAGTCCCCTGTAAAGTATATGGCTTGTTGGGCCAGGTGAGGAAACAGTGGACATAGCACTGTCTTGCACGCGAATTCTTCAGTGCTAAGAAAGGAATTTTCTCTCACTTCAAGGGCCAACAGATTGGGGCCATAGCGTTGCTTTGAAGCGAAACAGAAGATCTCTTGATTCCACTTCCTGCTTCTGTCTCTGTTAAATACGGGAGAAGGTTCCACCCCACCCCACGCCCTTAAACAGGTATTCAGCCATTGTTCGCAGCTTTCTGACATTAGACAAAACTATATTTATACATTTTCAGTTGTCTGAAGTTAATTCCTACTGTATAAATGTGTTTTTAACTTTTGTGGCACGGTACGTAGTTATTTATTTTGTCGACTGTATGCGACATAGGAAAATGAAAGTGGTATTTTTATTAACAAATCCATTTTCTTCTATAGCTCTGAACACAAAGTTAGAAATTAAATAATTATGACCTCATCGACCAATCTGATAGTTAAATTTGCTTCATCCAAGCACAGGAGAGAATATATTTATAAATAAAGAGCCATGAGAGTACAGTTGTTAATGCATCAACTATTTATTAAAACTTGTTTAAAATGTTGTGTTGTGTGGAATGATGATAATGGCAATATTGGCAACAATGAATGTCAAATATAAAACAATATTTAATATGAAACAACAATACAGTAGTATCATCTGGCCCACCCCAGAATTTTCATCAGGAGCCGCCTCTGTAACCAACTATAAGAGGAACACGATTAGAGCAGTGAAGAGAGGGCTACCTGACACTGATGAGCCATCTTGTGGTGCAGAGATGCATTGATCAACTTTCGAGGTTTATTTCCGAATGTTAATTGAGCCGTGCATGCTGTCTCAAACATTTTCCTGCATCGTTAGACATATAATCCCTACCCTTCCCCTACCATTTAAAGTGCCCGCTAAGATGTCTTGCTTTGGGTAATGAACTCGAGATGGCAGCAACTTCTGAGGCACTGTTCGGGCGATGAGGTTGAAACTCTACCCACCAGAGCGCAGCTTCGTCTGTATGAAATGTGAAATGTTCAATTAAATCTTCGTCATTAAAACACAGGACTATATATAAAATATTCCGCCAAATTGATTATATAATATGCACATTGTTACATGATGTGTCAATCTGTGATTGGACAGTTTCAATTATCATTAATGCACTGCGGCCTATAACTGTGATCTCCGCCATGTTGTCATTATCTCTGGCTGTCGTCTGGACTGTTTGAACTAAGTGGTCGTGAAAAAGTGTGTCTCCGTGAAGCTGGGGGCTTGCCCCCTAGCCTCCACGAAATATGGATGTATTCTATAAAAAGGAAATGCCTGTGTTCCTAAGGCTATAATTTCGTCATTTCGCCTTGAAGATGAAGTGTGGTCTATTTATTTTTACTGGCTACAAGGAGAAACTTCGTGGGTGATCGAAGCGGTGTGTGTGCTCGCGTAGCCATTTTGAGGCAGTTTATGTCTTCTAAAATTATTTAAAATGTGTTAGTTTAATGTTACTTTGTGTCTCCACAAAGGAAGGATTTTAAGGTACGTTTTATTATATAATATTTTTATTTATTGTTATGCAAGCTCCGATATTGGCCTTATATGGATGTTTTAATAATGTATTTTATTTCGCATTACAGGCCTAATTTTTCTGTTTTGTTAATATTAACTGTTATGTAAATTTTGTTGTTTTCTTTCGCACCTTCCGGAGACACGTTTCAAGTTTATCTTACATTGTAATGTATTATTTATTTATTTTATTTTCTTGAGGGGTAAATATCTTCTCGTAATGTGGGGTTGACCTTTTTTTTTCTTTGGTCTTTAGTTTTTGGATCCGTCGCTTCCTATTTCTATTTTTATTGTTCGTATTTTGTTAAAAGATAATATTTATCTCCTTTTTGTCATTTCTGTCTGGCCGAATGTAATTTTTTTTTTGGCGTAATGGGGCAGAATATTCAGTCATCTGTTTCGCGGCCATTGCAGTTTTGTTTTTTCATGATGCATTGTGGTCTTAGGTAGGAGTTTCTTTCGGCGTCTTGCGCGGCGTTCAAACGTGATGTCGTAGTTCTTGATTTTTTGTTCTTGTTCTTAATCATGCTGATTTATGGTCTAGTGCTAATTTAACTTCTGTTTTAAGTTTCCCTGCGTGTGCCGCAGTAATTTTAATTTGTTTTTGTTTTTTGATCTCTTTATTTTATTTAGCTTATTGATTTTTGGCATGGTACGGTTGATTGAATGTCGAGCCTAATTTTCAGTGTTTGTGGTTCATTAAATCGCTTCATTTTGTAAGTGATAATCTAATCCTTGTAGGCTCCCATTTTCCTTGATTTTGTTTATTTAAATTTTTTCTTTCGCTTCTCAAGTTACATGATTTTTTTTCTTTTACATCACCTGTGGGTGATTGTTTGTTTGGCTCGAGCCATTAGTTTTTTAGAGCCCTTGTAAGAATTTAGTTTTGTTTAGGCGTATAATGTTATGTCTGTTAATGTTGACCGAATCCCCTGTCCTTTCATGTTAACATGTGTGCTTGCTTCACTTTTGGATTAAATGTTTTCTTAAGCTAAGCTAATTGTCGTGGCTTTTTTTTCGCCGGTGGCATTTCTATGGGTTATTGGGAGGGTATCTGTGTACTGGCCTGTGGCATCCTTCTTCCCCCTCCTTCCTTCATCTGTAGGTGTTAGTCTGCTGGGGTATGTCATCTGACGGTGTGTTGTAGTCGCGAGCGGACCTCTGAGAACAACGTCAGTAGGCCCATTCCGTCCTCCGGTGGTCGTAGGTGGCAGTGGTAGCAGATCGAGCTCGTTTATCGCTTCTGCAGCTATCCCCTCCCCCTTACCCGCAGTCTTGTTTATGGATCTTTCTGGTGCTTGTGGGGCGGTTACTGGTGGAATGAGTCATGTCAGTGTGCTTAATGTTAATTTATGTTAATCCTTGTCGTTTTGTTTGATTTCATGTATGCCTCTAAAAATCCATGTGGTGATATATGGAAGTGAACTGTTCCAAGCGAAGTTTCTGTGGTGAATTATGTCCTATTAATTGTGCAGCATTCCTAATGAAGAAGAAGTTTGGTAAGTGAGTGGCATGGATGTTCGGCATGGGAAATGTGGGTTTTGATATGCTGATAGCCTATATGCTGCGAGTGAAGCCGTCGAGGAGATCTGTCTGAAGCTGTTCGCCCTGTGATTTGTAACGTCTATATTGTAGCAATTTGTTGTATTTTAGCTTACTGTTCTGGAGCCAAGCAAAGGATGAGGTCTGCAATCCTGAGCAACGTTGTGCATGATTTTATTTGTTCAAATTTCAGGTGTCGAGGCAGTGTTGGTGTCTAAGAAGACTGTTGTGTTCATATATATTTCCTTTGCATGGAATTCTGTTGAGATATGCTGTCCTCGTGATATATTTATTATGGAACTGTCACGCCTACTGGTGTTATTGCGAAGTGTAGTCCGATTAAAAGGGCTAAACTATGGAAATCAGTCCTCCCTATGTCCCTACTGTGGTGCCAGAAGGCACATTTAACGTGCATATCACTATTAGTATGCTATAAAGTCTTCCCACACTTATTCAAGGTAAGTGTTTGTTTTGAGATGTTTTTATCGCATTGTGCGGTTTGTAAATTTGTGTTCATACACCTATATTATGCTGCAATCGTGCTGGGAGAAGTGTGTATTTTGTGCAAATCGTGTCTGTGTGTATGTGTTAACGTTAGATTTTGATTTAGATTTGTGGGGTGGGGTAATTCAGGCCTTGTTGTTGTTGTTCCAAAGTAAGTCTAGGATCGTATTTTTATTAGTTGCCTTAATGGTAATTCTGAACTAAACCTAATATGTAGGTGTGTTTTACGTGGAGATATCTACTGTCAGGGGTTAGCTAGGTTAGAAGTATGGGATTCTTTCTTGGTTTATCCCTGGGCAGGTTGTATATAGGACTTGCACGATCCGAATAGCCTAGGTATGGGACTAGTCTGTTCGATGCCATGCGAGCATGTGTCATGTAATGAAATTGTAAGGGTATTGTGTTTGTATTTGTTTTGTTTGTGTCATGATATCACTAGGACTACACAACTTGCATATTTGAGTATAATGGGAATTATTTTTGTGGGTGGTTTAAACTTTATCTATCTCTGCTATTTGAGTATGTTTTTAGGAACTGAAATAGGACTACCCGTCTTATTCTTTCCACTTACAAAACATAATTTATTCTTTCACTTATAATACAGTACACCATGCTTCTGCTCTAGCCATTTTCATAACTGATGCCCACAGGGATTTGGCAAAATGCCCTGTCTATTTACAAAGAATAAATACTTCACTGTTCTGTTGACATTTTGAGTCCAAGTCCAACATACTCCCACCTTTTGATTAACAATGTTGAATCAAAACCACTAAAATAGTAAACAATTTCACAATAAAGAGTGATAAGAAAAAGGAAAGACACTATACACAATTAAATCACTGAAGAAAGCGTGATGGAATGTTTACTCTTCTACGGGACCTTGTAACGTACACTTTCTCATCTCTCAAGGTAACGGCAGGCTCAGGCTCATCCATCGGTACATTAGTTGTCTTGGAACAAATCTCCAAAGGATAGATGCGTTGAACTGGTCGGATCAACATACCAGTAGCAGTTTTCACCTTCACCACTCGTATTTTGTTGTCCTTCCCTGGGTATACAGCTGCGACTCTCCCCATCGGTCAGTCCATTTTCTTCCTGTCGTCACCACCAATAAGCACGACTTCACCTACTTGAAGGTCTCGCGTCATCTTCTTCAGCTCGTTCCTTCTTTGGATGAGCTGACCAAGATATTCCACTCTGAACCTCTTTCTCAGGTCTTCCTTTAGTCGTTGTTGGTACCTATACCTCTTTGACAGATTAACACTATCGATGTGATCAAGATCAGGTACTCCCACCCTTGGAATGTCTTGTATAAACATTGCAGGCGTCAAAGGCACCAAGTCATTCTGATCTTCAGACAGATAAGTTAGTGGTCGTGAATTAACAACAGCTTCACAGTCAATCAAAATGGTCAACATTTCATCATATTCCACACATGCACGCCCAAGTACACGTCGCACCAACTTCTTAAGTGTTTGAATCAATCGCTCCCAACACCCACCCCACCAAGCTGTTGTGGGTGGATTGAATCTCCATTCAATTCTTGAAATAGCAGTTTCCTTTACTATCTTATCCCAGTCAAGTGCTTTGAGTAAGTTCTCCGTTCCATGAAAATTTGTCCCGTTGTCACTATAGACGACATGTGGTCTACCCCGTCTGGAAATAAATCTTCTCAGTGCCAAAATGAAGCTGGATACCGAAAGAGAAGTAACCAGTTCAAAATGAACCGCTCTGAAGACTGCACAGGTGAAGATCACTATCCAAGACTTGGTACTATTCTTCAAGTGCAATGGACCCGCTAGATCGATTCCTACTACTTCAAATGCACTGGCTTCTCTCACCCGACTTTCAGGAAGTTCCACAGGTACTGATTCAATACGTTTTGCTTCAAACCGTTTACATTTCACACATTTGGAAAGAATGCTGCGCAGAGTCTTCCGCCCTTTGACAATCCAGAATCGTTCTCTTATGATAGATAGCAGAATTTGCACTCCTGCATGAGAGGCTTTCATATGTTCTTCCATAACCAACAGATGTGTTACTTTGTGATCGGATGGCAACAGAATGGGGAATCTGAAATCTGCATCATCTTTTCTTCTCACAATCTTTGTCTTGATTCTCAGCAGTCCGTCCTCATCTTCTAGAGTACACAAGGATTTGAAGTTCATCTTCTCTTTCTTCATAAACATGTCATTTTGTACAAAGTTCAAAAGGCGTCTTTCTGCATGCTTTACTTCGTGGGTGGACAGTTCAGAATCGAGATGCTTATCCCTTTTAACCCGAACATTATGAATGAACCGTAGCATCCAGGCCATCATTCGTACAATCTTCGTATAAGACGAGAAATACTTCAAGTACCATGCCTCCTCTTGTGTAGCAACAGTTAACGATACCGCGTCTCTCTTCCTTTCCTGATCTATGTCGTCCTCCTTTGCCATTGATTCAGACTTTGGCCAGTTCTCTTCGGAGAGCTTAAGCCAGCTCGGTCCCTCCCACCATCGGGATTCTAACAGTTTTTTCGCACTACAGCCTCTTGATGGTAGATCAGCAGGATTTTCATGGCCAGGAATGTGCCTCCAGTCTTGAACATTGGAACTACTACAAATTTCCTTCACCCTATTTCTAACAAATGTTCCCCACTGTCCATCTTGGGTAATCCAGTGTAATGCGGTGGCAGAGTCAGTCCAGTAATATTCCTTTAAGTCCTTCATGTCAAGACCTTTCCTCACATGTGTAGCTAAACGAGTCCCAATACAACAAGCGAGCAGTTCTAACCTTGGAATTGTGATCCTTTTCAAAGGTGCAATCCTAGATTTAGCTTGCAACAACTTAACCGACACTCTCCTGCTGTCTTCACATCTCAAGAACACCACGGCTGCATAGGATGACTTTGATGCGTCGCAAAAGACGTGTAGAGCACACGAGTCTGTCTCCTTCATTGAAGTCCATCTTGGGATTCTTACATCCGATAAAATTGGAAGGTCCTCAACCCATCTCACAAATTTGTGGGACATCTCTTCTGGAAGTTCAGCGTCCCAGCCTAATTTGCTTTTCCAGCTTTTTTGGAGAAGTATTTTAGGGCAAAGAGTAACAGGAGAGGTGAAGCCTATTGGGTCGAAGACTCTCTGCGCTGTGGATAAGATATTTCTTCTTGTAATTGCTCTTTGAGGGTAGCTTATCCCACTGACATCGCAGTACAACTTATCTTCTACCTTATCCCACAGTAGTCCAAGAACTGGTGACGGTTTGGCAGTACCTTCGGTGCATAAGGCTGTATGCTCCCAACCTCTCAGGTCAAACTTCCCTTCAGCCATTATCTCAGTAGCTTGTCCAACAAATGTATGCAGCTCCTCTTCGGAATTGACAGACGTGACACAATTGTCAACATAAAACGAGTCCTTCAGTGTTTCAGTCACTCCTTTTAAAGGCGGTTCATACTGACTCAAGTGATGCTGGATAACTGCTCCTAGGAGGAATGGGCTGCAGTTTACTCCAAAAACAACTCTACGATGTCTCAATATTTTTACCTTCTTCTCTTTGACATTTTCCCACCAGAGAAATCGCAGACAGTCACGATCTTGTTCGTCCACAGAGATTTGTAGGAAGGCCTGCTTGATATCGGAAATGACACCAATTTTACCTTGTCGAAACTTAAGCAAAATCTTGGAGATCAAATCCAGCAAGTTCGGTCCTTTTGCCAAACAGTCATTTAAAGAGCAGCTCCCTTTCTGCTTGCAGGATGCATCAAAGACTGGCCTCACACTCGTCGTTGAATTGTCTTTGAAGACTCCCCGATGCGGAAGATAGTGCCCACGTTTCTGTTGCTCGTCATCTTGAACCACTTCTACCACGCCCTCATTCAACCAGTGTTTCAATACTTTATCATAGTCATCAAATTTCCCTGCCACTTCAAGTTTCGTAGTTGTAACTATTAACCTCTTCTCAGCTACCACTCTGTTATCAGGTAGCTCTTCCCGACCATCCAACCAGGGAAAACTAACCTCATACCTTCCCTCAGGATCCCTCTTCACAGTTCTCTTGAAGTGATCTCGCACAGCTGTCTCGATTTCCTCATTTGTTTGGCTTTCACAGGGATCCAAAATTCCCAGGGCATCCAACTTCCATAGGTCCGGCAGATGACTAGTGTGAGTCAAAAGGGTAGTCATCATGGCAGCATGGGTATTTGTGCCAGACTTGTCCATCACTTTACCCATTACGACCCAGCCTAATTTCGTTTGCACAGCAGTGAGTCCACACTCTAATTCTTTTACAGTTCCAGTGTACAGCTTCCCTAGTGCATCCGATCCTATCAGGATTTCAATTGGTGGCTGTCCAGCTCCGACATCTGTGAGGTGAATCCCCTTCCTCCTCAATTCTCCCAGGCAAGTACTTAAATATGGCCGTGAGATTGACCCACATATTATTGGTTGGTCTAAAACTTGAATTATGCACGAATAGTCTTCTACCAAACTCTTCAAGAGAACATCATAACATTGGTGCTCCATTTTCTTGGATGAACCCCCTCCAAATAAGGCATGTATCACGACTTCTGATTTGACTGGTTGATAACCCATTTCCCGCGCAGTACTTTTCAATATGTATGACCGCTGTGAACCGGTATCGATGAGTGCTCTTACGGTCCGTCTCCTCCCATAGGCCTCAAGATTCACTAGCAGGGTCTGAAGAACTACATCCGAGGAGCACTGACTTGATAGCGAGGTGTTCTGGTTTTCTTCTGTCTCTTCCTCACATTTTTGGTCCTTTTGCTTGACTTCCAGCTGTGGACACATGATGGTGCAATGCTTCTTAGAACAGACAATGCAGCTCACTTTACCTTTACAATCTTTAGCACGATGTCCTGGCTTTAGACAGACGAAACATCCCTTGTTTCTCTTTAACATGTCCTGCTTCTCACTTAAAGACAACCTCTGTGCTTGAAAACACTCCTTACTCTCGTGTGGTTTTCCGCAGAACACACACATCAATTTATACTTCTTCTGCTCACCGGAGAACAAGTCTGTTGCAGTAGGTACAATTTTATCAGGTTGCTGCTTCTTCTTATATCTTTGTGGACTAACCTCACTCAGTCTGAAGCCCGCTTTCGCCAAAGAAATTCTTTCTTCGCCTTCAACTTCCTTCCTGAGGAATAGCATTAAGTGCTTCAACCGGTCTCCATAGATTTTGCTTCCGCCCTCTTCATTATCAATTGTCATTGGACTTCTCAGCCACACCCTAAAAATATATTCAGGGATGCAGGACTCCACGAGCGGAAAGAGCATGGCAGCATATTTGTCTGAAGTCATTCCAATTGACTCTAAAGCACGCAGGTGAGATTCTAGGTTATCATAGAGGCGAGCTGTGTCACGTTTTCCTCTGTCTTCAGTGGCATTCTTTATCACTAGTGACAGGAGTTCTCTTACATAATATTCGATAAGCAACTCTTCTTTTCCAAATCTATTCTTCAGGCTCTCTATAGCCTTATTATAGTTCTCCGCAGTGGAAGGGAAGCTATCAACAATCTCCCGAGCTCTTGAGCCTTCTGTGGTAGCCTGAATCAGGTACTGGAATTTGTCCTCATTTTCCAAATCCCCGTCCTCGTGAATTCGCCTAAATTGGCTCCAAAAGCCAAGGTAGTCTTTTATATCCCCACTGAACTTCTTTAATTCAATTTTGGGTAACCTAAGTTTTCGTCTGCTGGAGTTTGGGAAAGAAATGACCGACTGCCCATTGTTTGTGATTTGGACACCGGTATGTTGCCTCACAATAAATTGTTCTACTTTCACACGAGCACAATCCATGTCCTCATTGAACTTCTCTACACTCTCGTATTCTCGTTCAAATTCACCTTCAGATTGATCACTGTCTTCTAACATTAATGCTGCCACCTGTTCATTGAGGTTATGTAAGTCGGTAGTTAACCGTTCCAGAGTTGTTAATTTGCTTCTTACAATTTCTTCTTTACAATTTTCTTATCATTTAATACTTGCAACAGGTCATCATAATTCTTAGTGAACCTCGTTCTCACAGGTTTTCACCTCTTTACAAGCACTTCCATTGTTAAAATTTATGAATATAACCAGATCGAGACTTACCAATATCTGCGTTATTAATCACGTCGGGGTCACCACTATTTTAGGAACTGAAATAGGACTACCCGTCTTATTCTTTCCACTTACAAAACATAATTTATTCTTTCACTTATAATACAGTACACCATGCTTCTGCTCTAGCCATTTTCATAACTGATGCCCACAGGGATTTGGCAAAATGCCCTGTCTATTTACAAAGAATAAATACTTCACTGTTCTGTTGACATTTTGAGTCCAAGTCCAACATATGTTGTGCAATGAATATGTTGTAAATATGAGATCTCATTTCGTGAACAGCCATAATGTAATGTGCTTTTCTGGTTAGTTAATTAATATAGGGTCTTCAAAATTAACTTGGGTTAAATTTCTGTTGAAAATTGTGGTCATCAGCTTCTGTAAGTCAGCTTGTTTTGCGTTTTAAGCCAGTAATCTGTTGTTGTTGGAAATCAGGGTCATCAGTTGCCTCATGTTAACTGTAAATGACATAGGCCTTCTGTTTTAGTACATGCTATGGCAATCACGGTCATCAGCCACTGTAACTTGAGTAAAATTTTCTGCTTTTGACTGGTAATTCTAATTTTTTCTGATTCTATCGTTAGGAATGGTGCGAAAGTGTTCCCTGTTAGCTTCGTCTTTCGACAAGAGCGGCTTGTTTTCTCATCTAACCGTATTTTCGGACCATGTTAGGCATCCTTTGGTTGTACGTGTTCGTATCTTAAACCTGAACGAGGAAACCTCATTTGTACCTCTTGTACTGTTGAACTTAGCACTTTTTTGTTGGATTTTTCTCACCCAGGCGGATTTCGGCTGTATTGTCATCTGGTGTCAAACCTCAATGTCGTTACTTGTGTTAGTGTACTGGTGTTTTGTTTTCTGCGCTGCCATTTCCTCTTCGTTTTGGTCGTTACTGTAACTGCGTTTGTATTTCTCATTGTCCCCATGCCAAGCAATTAGTGCGATCACGAACCATCAAACGTAGACGCATACATGTCAACTTAATTAATTTTCTTATTCGAAGCCCTAAGGCCAATAAAATATCCAGAGGGCATCTGTCGCACATAAAACGAGGTGGAGAGATTTGTAATGAAGAAATGGTACCATAAATTTGTAAACTGATATTTTGTATAATGTAGAGTATCCCAAACCTTCATTGAAGCCTACAGGCATCTGTTCCTTCTGGAATCTTGAATTGTATTTCCTAACTCTACTGGGATACAGCTTGTAACTGTTAGGTAATTCTCATTTAATGGTAAAATTTTAACATCGTGTAATAGCCTACCCTTTGTAAAATTGTAACTGTTTTCGATGTTTCACGTTGAAGATTCTTGCATGTAAGTAAGACTCGGTGGGAGACCTAACTCATGGTGATCTTGTATACCTGTTTCCTCGGGAATTTGAGTGGTGATTCCTCTACCGTAGCTCCTTCTGAATGTATGGTCGTTCAAATCGTGTACTCTTTAAAAGCCTAACTAGTCTGTAAAAACTTAACCTTGGTAATGAACTTTACTTCTGTAAATCTTGTTTGTTGAATGAACTATTGTGAGCACGGATCTAGGGCATGGTCAGGATTTTCTTCATATAAATTCAAACTTGTTTCTCATATGTAAAATGTATTAAGAATTAGTAATTTCTGTAAACTTTTATTTTTGAAATAAGATTAACGACTGTACTGTAAATGGCTACCCACTCGTCGCATGGTATCGAGCACATTGCATCCACCTACTTCTTCGAAAGTTAACAACATTGGACTTAGTGAAAAATTTACTTAACGCGTCTCGGACTATATAAGCACTGCAAGTGCTGGTGTAAGGCATTTCTGTAGAATTTTGGACACAGTGAAGCTGTTAACTAAGTGGTTTTCGAGGTGAACAATTATCCCTTCACTGATAATCTGACCCTGCACTCTTCCTAACCAAAACGATGCGGTTTAATCCATCTATTGGAACATTGGAACATTTTCTTCTGGAAACATTGGACATAACATTATTTTGTGAATCGACTAGTTATGGAGTACTACCTGTGCCTACGCATGTTCGTGAACTGTGTTCACGCTTTAAGGAGGGAGAATGAGCCGTGCATGCTGTCTCAAACATTTTCCTGCATCGTTAGACATGTAATCCCTACCCTTCCCCTACCATTTAAAGTGCCCGCTAAGATGTCTTGCTTTGGGTAATGAACTCGAGATGGCAGCAACTTCTGAGGCACTGTTCGGGCGATGAGGTTGAAACTCTACCCACCAGAGCGCAACTTCGTCTGTATGAAATGTGAAATGTTCAATTAAATCTTCGTCATTAAAACAAAGGACTATACATAAAATATTCCGCCAAATTGATTATATAATATGCACATTGTTACATGATGTGTCAATCTGTGATTGGACAATTTCAATTATCATTAATGCACTGCGGCCTATAACTGTGATCTCCGCCATGTTGGCATTATCTCTGGCTGTCGTCTGGACTGTTTGAACTAAGTGGTCGTGAAAAAGTGTGTCTCCGTGAAGCTGGGGGCTTGCCCCCTAGTCTCCACGAAATATGGATGTATTCTATAAAAAGGAAATGCCTGTGTTCCTAAGGCTATAATTTCGTCATTTCGCCTTGAAGATGAAGTGTGGTCTATTTATTTTTAATGGCTACAAGGAGAAACTTCGTGGATGATCGAAGCGGTGTGTGTGCTCGCGTAGCCATTTTGAGGCAGTTTATGTCTTCTAAAATTATTTAAAATGTGTTAGTTTTTTGTTACTTTGTGTCTCCACAAAGGAAGGATTTTAAGGTACGTTTTTTTTTCTTCACGCGAATTGACCACTTAGGATCACGCAACAACTTTATTTCTTTTTCTTATTCTTTGCCTGGAATTTCCTCTGTCTCCAATATTCCTTCATGCGTTCACTGGCATTTTTTCTTTGGTCTTCTGTCCAAGTTCGTCCACTTCTCTTAGGTCTTCCTTCATCTTGAAACCCTTCCAGATTGTTCACTTTGCTCTTAAATACATTTCTTTCTAGCATTTGAGATTCTGTGATGTTTAACTTTTCTAAATCTTTCCTAACTTCCTTAACCCATGTTGTGGTGGTCTTTTTCTTCCAGAGATAGTCGAATATTTGTTTAGTTAATCTATGGTCGTTCATTCTATAGAGATGTCCGAGAAATGTCAGCCTTCTCTTCCGCATAGACGCGGAGATTCTTTCCACGTTCTGGTAGACTTCTCCGTTGCTTCTCAGTCTCCATCCATCTTCAGTCTGAACTGCACCCATGATTTTTCTAAGAATTCTCCTTTCCATGACTTCTATCTTTTCGAGGCTATAGTTCATCGAGAGGCATTCACTGGCAAAGAGGCACTCTGTTTTTACGACAGTGTTATAATGCCTTATTTTGGCATTCCAGGAGATGCACTTTTTGTTGTAGATATTTTTTGTTAATCCATACGCTCTTTCCATTTTTATAATTCGATCTCCAACAGCTGCATTTTCTAACCCATTCTCCTGTATAGTCTCTCCTAGGTACTTGAACTTTTTTACCCTTTCAATCCGTCCTATCTCCGTGTCAAGGAACTTTGGTCCATGTTTGTCATTTGTCATAAATTTTGTCTTTTCAACTGATATCCTTAGTCCTGTTTGGCTAGCGATCTTTTCCAAGAGGTTGATTTGTATGACTGCTTCTTCCGTGGTTTCCGATAGTACTGCAAAATCATCTGCAAACGCCAGGCAGTTGACTTTAATTCCTACCGACTTCCTCCCGAGGCAGATTGGGTTTATTCCTCGACTCTCCAATTCCGAGTTCCAAATTCTCACAACCTTCTCTACGACACAGTAGAAAAGGATTGGTGATAGGCCATCCCCTTGCCTGACTCCTGTCTTAATTTCGAACGGCCGAGAAAGCTCTCCCATGAACTTCACCCTGGAAGTTGTGTTTGTTAGGGTCTCTTTGACTATATTTGCTAGTTTGGTTTTGATTCCAAATTCCCTTAGGATCCTGTCTAAGGTCTCTCTGTCCACTGAATCAAATGCCTTTTTAAATTCTATGAAGGATACCACAATTTTCTTATTACTCAGCAGTCTGTGACGGATTATTGATTTCAAGTTGAAGATCTGCTCAACACAGGAGCGTCTTTTCCTAAACCCTCCTTGGTACTCGCCTAGTTGTTTGTCCAGCGTATCTTCTATTCTGTTTAGAAGAATCTTGGAGAGAATTTTATAATCAATTGAAAGGAGGGACACACCTCTGTAGTTGTTCACGTCTTGCTTATCCCCTTTCTTGTGGAGCGGATGGATCAGCGCTGAAAAGGATTGGTGATAGGCCATCCCCTTGCCTGACTCCTGTCTTAATTTCGAACGGCCGAGAAAGCTCTCCCATGAACTTCACCCTGGAAGTTGTTTATATTTATTTATTGTTATGCAAGCTCCGATATTGGCCTTATATGGATGTTTTAATAATGTATTTTATTTCGCATTATAGGCCTAATTTTTCTGTTTTCTTAATATTAACTGTTATGTAAATTTTGTTGTTTTCTTTCGCATCTTCCGGAGACACGTTTCAAGTTTACCTTACATTGTAATTTATTATTTATTTATTTTATTTTCTTGAGGGGTAAATGTCTTCTAGTAATGTGGGGTTGACATATTTTTAGTTTTTGGATCCGTCGCTTCCTATTTCTATTTTTATTGTTCGTATTTTGTTAAAAGATATTATTCATCTCCTTTTTGTCATTTCTCTCTGGCCGAATGTTAATTCTTAAAATCTTTTTTGGCGTAATGGGGCAGGATATTCAGTCATCTGTTTCGCGGCCATTGTAGTTTTGTTTTTTCATGATGCATTGTGGTCTTAGGTAGGAGTCTCTTTCGGCGTCTGGCGTGGCGTTCAAAAGTGATGTCGTAGTTCTTGATTTTTTTGTTCTTGTTTTTAATCATGCTGATTTATGGTCTAGTGCTAACTTAACTTCTGTTTTAAGTTTCCCTGCGTGTGCCGCAGTAATTTTAATTTGTTTTTGTTTTTTGGTCTCTTTATTTTATTTAGCTTATTGATTTTTGGCATGGTACGGTTGACTGAATATCGAGCCTAATTTTCAGTGTTTGTGGTTCATTAAATCGCTTCATTTTGTAAGTGATAATCTAATCCTTGTGGGCTCCCATTTTCCTTGATTTTGTTTATTTAATTAAATTTTTTCTTTCGCTTCTCAAATTACATGATTCTTTTTTTCTTTTACATCACCTGTGGGTGATTGTTTGTTTGGCTCGAGCCATTAGGTTTTTAGAGCCCTTGTCAGAAGTTAGTTTTGTTAATGTTGACCGAATCCCCTGTCCTTTCATGTTAACATGTGTGCTTGCTTCACTTTTGGATTAAATGTTTCCTTAAGCTAAGCTAATTGTCGTGGCTTTTTTTCGTCGGTGGCATTTCTATGGGTTATTGGGAGGGTATCTGTGTACTGGCCTGTGGGATCCTTCTTCCCCCTCCTTCCTTCAACTGTAGGTGTTACTCTGCTGGGGTATGTCATCTGACGGTGTGTTGCAGTCGCGAGCGGACCTCTGAGAACAAGGTAAGTAGGCCCATCCCTTCCTCCGGTGGTCGTACGTGGCATTAATAATTTCCATGTAAAAGGAACATTTCCTCAGAATGTATAATATTCATCTATATATTTAAAACACTAAGGCGATTTTTGTTACATCGAGAATGAGATAACGTCTCAACCGATTGACTTCGTAATGCATTCTAACGAGATCTCTTGGCATGTAGATTTGCAGAGTGTCTTTAAAATAAACAAATATGTTACAGAATATTTTTAAATTAATAAACAAAAATTAAGAAATCTTGCCTATCACGCATGCGCACAATCACCTTGCCTTATGACAGTCATGGCGGTTACAAGTCCATCGCGTTTTAATTTCATGTTTATGTATAAGAATTATAATGGAAGGGAACATTGCTTATTACGTTTTCATGACATACACTGGAATTACCAGACAGAAAATGCTGAAAAACGTAAACTGACATCAAATTTTGAGTGTGCTTGATGTTTAACTCCCTTAATATTGCGCGTTGTTACCAGTGGTTCGGTAGCTCAGGTGGTTACGCCGTACTCTCTTAAAATATGCATCACCCAATGTAAGGGGGTTCGAATCCCCCCTCCGGCATGTTTTTTTATTTCCGTATTTTCCTTTCTTGCAATTGCTATTATATTGCCAAAACATATTTAACTCTTGGCATTCCCTTAACTAAGGAATTCTACGTTCCCATCTCAATTTAACTTAAAACGCTATGGTAATTTCATTGAAAAGCTTTATAAATTCCAACATTCGACAGATTACATTTGCAATAACGGAAGGCTATTTATCTTTATTGCTACAGAAGTTTTGGCATATTTTAGCACATGGAATAACTGTGAATCAAGGATTGTACGAATTCCAACACATTACGAAGAATATATGCAGTGAATCCACCCGAGTGTCTTCAAATCGAGCCATGTGCTACGTGACTCATTTGTTTTCCTCAGTTCTTTCTTTGCCTTATAAACATACAAGGCATGTCCAAAATGTTGTTACATGAAATTCCACTAATGAATTGTACCTTTACCAGTTATACGGCAATAATACAGTAGGCCTACGTTGAAATTCTGATACCGGTATTACAAAATGTAGGCCTACTTTTGATTAGATTGTTATCCAAATTAACTTCTATATTTCAGTAGCAGATGCCGCTGCAGTCGAATGTTGGAACCGCCATTTGTATTGTGTTTCCGATTTTTCTGTTATATAGTCTTTGGTGGTCTGTTATAGTCTTTGGTGGTGAGTCGTTTTCTGTCGAGAATACATATCGCAGCTTCTACGAATTGTTAAACCTTTCATTGTATATACCATAACTACGGCATACTAGAAAGTGACTACGCAGAATTACTGGGCCGGTTTGTCTCGATAATTCATTGCCAGCTTTAAGAGTGGGCTTCCCTGTGTAAATACGACTCTTGACACGTACAGGAAATATAATTGTAAAACTGGCTCCATTATTAAGGTGACTGGCGAAGTGGTTCTATGCTCCTCTTCATAATTTACTGTCATGGATATCCGAAGAATTGTACCAATAACAGGTGACGGAAATTGCTTATTTAGAGCAGTTTCGTACTGTTTGTATCGAAACGAAGAACGTCATAGCGAGATGCGTTTGCAAACTGTTACAAAAATTGTTGCTGACTGGAATATTTATAAGGATTTTATTATTCGCGATGAGTCTTATCGCCTTCCCCTTAACAACCAACTTGAGTATGAAAATCTTATGTCTCTGAACGGTGAATATGCTGGTCATGTTGAACTCCATGGTATAAGCCAATTGTTTAATGATTATTTGTTTAGAGTGCATAACGATGAGACTAACCACGTTGTAGATTATGGCAATGGAAGTGTTATTTGTCATTTATTGTTTAGCGGCTCCGTTGATGCAGGACACTATAGTGTGATCGAATACGACATTAATTTGGGTATAAATCCTACTGTAAATAGACGCATTCGACGAAAAAGAACATTAACCGGTCGTGTGGAAACTACAAATAGACGCAAAACAATGAGAAATCGGAGGAAAGGCGAAACCACTTTTAATATAAAATATAAATCTGCCATTTCAGAAACAATGCCAGATATTATGCCGTACAGCGTTGGGTCCTTGACGAACGAATGTAAACATTGTTCTGCATTGTTCTTCTCTTGCGAAAAAACTACGCTTGGTTACTTCGGCCTTTGCTGTTGCAATGGTAAAATTAATCTGCCGGAATATAAAATACTTGACAGGCTTAAACCATTTTTCACTGGAAATGATGATACCTCAAGGAACTTCAGAGAGAATATTCGGCAGTACAACAATTCTATGTCCTTCGTTTCCTTTGGTGCCAATGTTACCGTACCACCTGAACACGGTCCATATTGTTTTAAAATTTCAGGAATTGTACATCATCGCATTTCTTCCATATATTCCAAAAATATAAGCGACAGTTGTTACGGCCAATTGCATGTATTAGACCGCTCAGAAGCTAATCAAATCAGATTAGCAAATCGAGCGAATTCTTGCATCAGGAAGGGTACACTTCATATTCTAAATAATATTGTGCAAGAGCATAACCCTTACATTCAACTGTATAAGACAATGCATTCAAAAATATGCGAAGAAAATGAACTGGCTTTTAAAGAAAAACGTCAACCGTTAGATTTGGTCATGCGCTTTTACCATGAACCTCAAGAAGATCCTAGACGTTACAATAACCCAGCTTCCTCAGAGATTGCAGCTATTTTTGAAACAACTGACGGCGCTCCGGCCTCACACCGCCACATAGCCGTATTTTCTAATCAGGGAGTTTTAAAGGAAATTGATGTTGACAGCATGCATTGTGATCCATTAACTTACGTTTTAATCTGGCCTTGCGGAGAAACAGGGTGGCATATTTCACTGCCAACAGGAGGGAACCGTAAGACGAACGTTAGGCAAAATATGACAATGCGTGAATATATTTTGTATAGGCTGTCGATTCGAGGTTGTCCTCCCGCAGGAGGTTTCAACCCTTTACTTAATGCAGGTAAACTTACCCAACAATTAATAGTTGACTATTATTGTCGAATAGAAGGAGATAGACTAAAATATATTCGCAATCAACAAACGAAATTGCGTGTCGATACATACGTTGGTCTTGCTGATGCTTTACACTTTAGAGCTGAAAATGAAAGTTTAAGAGCTGGTCGCATAGTTATTTTGCCTTCTACTTTTATTGGCAGTCCCCGAAATATGTTGCAAAATTATCAGGATGCAATGGCAATTGTGAGAAAATTTGGCAAGCCATACCTCTTCATAACTTTCACTTGCAACCCTTCATGGCCTGAAATTACTACTAGCCTCCAACCTTATGAAAATGCCAACAATAGACCTGATGTCGTTGTTCGCGTTTTTCATGCGAAAGTGAAGGAACTCTTGCGTTTAATAAATCAAAAGCAAATTTTTGGCGAGGTACAAACTTTCTTATACACGGTTGAGTTCCAGAAGCGAGGTTTACCTCATATACACTTACTGGTTTGTCTTCGAGATAGTTGTAAATTACGAGAAATCTATGATATTGATATGACAGTTTCTGCAGAAATACCAGATCCTTCCAATACAACATTGCACAACTTAGTAAAGACACACATGGTACATGGACCTTGCGGCCTTCTGAATCCCAATTCAATTTGCATGAAGGATGGAAGATGTAAGAAGGGTTTTCCAAAAGACTTTGTGCCAGAAACTAAAGAGAATGTGAACGGCTATCCACTTGACCGTAGGCGACAGAATGGAAGATCATATACTAAACGTGTACAAGGCACCAATGTTGAAATCGACAATCGCTTCATTGTTCCATACAATCGATATCTATTGATGTACTTTCAGGCCCATATTAACGTCGAAATCTGTGCAAGTGTACACAGCATCAAATACATACATAAACATGTTTATAAGGGGCATGATTGCGCTAACTTGAAAATCACGGCAAACGATGGAATGCTACATCATGACGAAGTTTCTATGTATTTGAATGCTAGATATGTTGGGTCAAGTGAGGCTGCATACAGGATTTTTGGTTACAACATGCACGAACAGTCCCACATTGTTGCCCGGTTACCTGTCCATTTACCAGACCAACAAGATGTATTTTTTCATGCCGATGATGCTCACAAAGCATTAATACGGGCTCAGTTAAAAAGTACACAACTCACTGCATGGTTTCAGCTCAACCAAAATCCAACAACTAGGAGTGCATATATTTATCCTGAAACACCCGTTCATTATGTATGGGATAAATGCAAATGCATTTGGAAAAAACGACTTAGATTCAAAAAGGTAATAGGTCGGATGTACAATGTTTCTCCATCTGAATCAGAAAGGTACCATCTGCGCTTACTTTTACTTCACATAGTAAGTGCCACAAGCTTTGAGGATCTCCGAACATACCAAGGTGTTACCTGCCCAACATATAAGGATATGGCAATTAAACTTGGTTTGCTTATCGATGATTCAGAATGGCAACGCTGTTTGATGGAAGCATCGGTTTTCCAAATGCCCTTTCAACTGAGACAGTTATTCGCCTACATATGCATATTTCATCAACCTTGCAATGTCAGTCACTTATGGGTCATGCACAAAAACTCTCTCTGTGAAGATTATTTAAAGTCTGAAGATGAAAATACAGCTTATCAACTATCTCTCAGATATATTAATAAGACTCTGCAATTGCATGGTTTCTCTCTCCCAACATTTAACTTGCCTGTTGGTACTGATACACTCTCAAACGATCAAATTACTAATGAGCCAGTGTTACCTTCTGATTTGGCTGACCTGATGTCCTTAGCAAACCAGGAACAACTTTCAATTATTAATGAAATCACTAGCGTTCTTCAAAATAACAACACAACTGTCACGAACGCATTCTTTATTGACGGTGCTGGGGGCACAGGAAAAACATTTATTTACCGATGCTTAATACAAAAGTTCTGGAGTTTAGGGCTTCATGTTATATCAGTAGCATGGACCGGAATAGCCGCTGTTTTGCTACCCAACGGTCGAACAGTACACGGTACATTCAAAATTCCTCTAAATTTAAATGAGAGTTCAGTGTCTGGATTAAAATTAAATTCCAAAGCAGCTGACGATATTCGATTAGCACGGCTCATAATATGGGATGAAGCCCCAATGGCAAATATTCATTCATTAATGTGGGTGAATCGTCTTCTAAAAGATATTATGGGTAATGACATTCCATTTGGTGGGAAAATTACTGTTCTTGGAGGAGACTTTAGGCAGGTTTTGCCTGTTGTTCCGCACGCTTCTCGCCAAACAATTATTCAAAACTGTATTAAATACTCTCCTCTCTGGCCCTTCTTCAAAATACGCTGCTTATATAAAAACATGCGGTTGAAACCAGAAGAAATTGAATTTTATGATTTTTTGTTACAAATTGGTAACGGTGACTACCCCTCTGTAGATGGTGAGGAATCAAATGTTATTGAACTACCACCCAGAATTTTAGCGCATGATGACATCGTGATTGAGATTTACGGCGAAACATTCATTTCTACGAAAGATATAATCAATTTCTCGAAAGTATGCATTCTAACACCAAAAAATGAACACTGTAATGAAATTAATTTGAAAGTCATCGAACTTATACCCGGTAGTTCAAAAACATACACCAGCGTTAACAGATTAATTACTGAAGATGAAAGCCAGCTACTTCAATTTCCTACTGAATTCTTGAATTCCTTGGAATTAAGTGGTTTGCCTCCACATATTCTTACTCTAAAAGTTGGAGCCATAGTTATGCTCCTCAGAAATATGAACGTTTCCCAAGGGCTCCTGAACGGAACCAGATTATTTGTAAAGAATATGTATGAAAATTGCTTGGATTTGGAAATAATCAGCGGAGATAAAATTGGGCAGAGAGCTCTAATCCCTCGAGTTGATTTAACACCATCCGACAAAACCCTTCCATTTTCTTTTAAGAGACGTGAATTTCCAATTCGCTTGGCATTCTGTATCACAATTAATAAAGGTCAAGGGGAAACTCTCGAACGTGTAGGTCGCTATTTACCTCAGCAAGTTTTCAGTCATGGCCAGTTACATGTTGCAATGTCAAGAGTGCGATCTTTCGACGCCCTTAAAGTTTCAATAGTGCCAAAAAGTAGTCGTACAAAGAATGTCGTATATAAGGAAATCCTTCGGTAATTATTTTACCATTGACCATCATGTTTCGACTTCGTAAAGCACTCTGACAAAAGATCTTGGCCTGTAGATTTGCAGAGTGTCTTTAAGAGAGAAAAAATATGTTACCGACCTGTGTTATTGTGATGGTTGTATTAATGCGTGTATCTGTAATTAACGTGAGAATTAGGAAGGAGAACGCCGAGGCCTTACTTAAGGAATCATCCCGGTATTTGCCTGGAGTGGAAGTGGGAAACCGAAGAGAAACACATCCAAGATAGTTAAGGTTGAAATCGATCCTACCTCTCCTCAGTTTTACCTCACGAGGCTGAGTGCGTCCCGTTCCAGCCCTCAGGCCAGAATTAAATTTCTTTGCAGAGCAGGGAAATGAATCCGGATCTCTGGGGCGATGGCCAAGAATATACTTAATAGTGGGCTTCCCTATGTTAAAGCGTTTTTCGACATGCACTGGACATATAATTCTAAAACTGCCTCCTTTACGGTGGCTGGCAAAGAGTCAGTGCTCATCCTGTAATTGGTGAAGTGATTCTATGCTCCCCTGCATAGTTTGCTGTTAAAGAAACCCAAAGTATTGAACCTATAACAGGCGATAGAAATTGCTTATTTCGAGAAGTTTCGTGCTGTTTATATCAAAATGAAGAACATCGCCCTGAGCTGAATTTGCAAACTATTGCAAACATTGTTGCTGACAAGGATAATTTTAAGGATTTTATTATTGGCGATCAGCCTCATCGCGTTCTCCTCAGCAACCAACTTAGTAAGAAAGTCTCTGAACCGTGAATACACTGATCATGTTGAACTTCATTGTATAAGCCAATTGTTCATTGATTTTATTTGTTTAGAGTACATAACAATGAGTCTAACCACACTGTTGTTTTTGCAAGGGGAGTATTATTTGGCATTTAATATTTAGCGGCTCCATTGATGCAGGGCACTATAGTGTTATCGAATAAGACGTTAATTTTGGGAGAAATACTACTATAAAACCCCGTTCGACGAAAAGGAACATTGTCCGGTCGTATGTTAACTGCAAATTGACGCAATAAAGTGAGAAATCGGACAAAATACGAAGCCACTTTAAAAATCCAATATAAATATGCCATAAAAATACTCCCATTTTCTTTTAAGAGCCACCAATTTCCAATCGCTTGGCATAATTTATCACAATCAATAAAGCTCAAGGGGAAGCTACGGAACGTGTAGGTCACTATTTGCCTCATCAAGTTTTCAGTCATGGGCAGTTATATGTTGCAAAGTCGTCTTTCTCTGTAATCATACAAATAATGCATATAAGAAAATCCTTCCGTAAATATTTTCCCAATGACCGTCATGTTTTGACGGGTTTCAACTAGTAAGTTATTAAAATATAACTTTCGTGAGTTATGGAATGGATTGTAATTGATTTAAATACGGTACTTTTAAGATAATTTGACATGAATTTGTATTAAGCGACAAAATGTGTCCATTTTTGAACGAAAATTTTCCAATTCTTTTTAAGCATAAAAATGAGAATTAATTTTGTAACGTTATGCAAAGTCCTACAAATACTCTGCAAAAAATCTCAACATTCTAAGATTAATAGTTTCAGAGGAAATGATCCTTAAATGTTACCAAAATTATCATTGGTAAATTATCCCCCTTCGGCACCCCTTCAGGAGGAAAGGGGAGGGGGAGGGCTCATCAGCGGGCTGGGTGTCGTAGGCGATACCCCACACAAGACACGGCCCATATCTAGAAAAATTGCTGAGTTTTAATTCAGTGGCTGTGAAAGCCAATATACCATCTTAATACTGTTCACTTTGTCAGTTCACGTGGAGTCCAGATTCCGGCTCACTTTTCAGGTCTCCAGAGTTGCACAGTTGCACCCAGTTGTGTCCAGTCTCGCTGCTTGCTCTCAGTAGCTACAGTGGAGAGTTGACAATGCTGTGCCTCGAGCTGGGAGTCTCGGCCCCGTCCACCTCGAATTACTGAGACTCTATTGCAGTCATATCAATGGGACAAGTAAACAGTTAAAATCCAAACACACACACCCATGAACGTCTAGGTGTCCAAAGTGGCATTGGTGGCGTAATCGGTAGCATGCAGAACTGCTAAGTTCAATTTCAAGTAGTTCCAACTTCGGCTACCAGACGTCACTGACACACAGCGGTAAACGTTGGAACTTGATAGAGAGTTTCCAGCAAAATAAGCTACAAATTTAGCTTCACACCAATAATTTTCGTGGAAGGTTCTTTCTCATGCCATAAATCTATGACATGGGCCCACCGGCATTACTTCCCCTCCGAAGGAAGGCATACTGAAGGATTTTAACACTCTTAAAAATCTGACGTCTTCGGCCGGATTTGAACCCGTGATTTTGGGAACAGCAGATCAGCTTGCTACCGATTACGCCACTGAAGCCTCCCCGCTGTATTGTAATGTTTAATGTTGGTGTCACATGATAATACCTTTTTCTTCTATAAATATCTCTGGTGATCTAAAATACTAATTTGATTTTCTCCGCTCTGGTATTAAATTAATACACTCCATCCTCATCTGTTTTATTATCAGAATAATATAAGGTGCGTTCGAAAAATAACGACCCGGAGGCTATAATGCGCAAACCGGTGACAACATCGGCTAATCGTAGCGTGTGTATCGAGGTGAGGTTCCGACCAGAGCGTAGAAGGTCACATCCCGTCGATAGATGGCACGCGTGCACGTCACGTGGCGATACAAAGCGAGCAGCAGCATGCATCAATCGTCCAACCAAGACCAAGTAAATAGGCCATTCGACATGCTTCCTGGTGTGGTTGATGACTGTGGGCACACACTTTCCGTAAGTGCAGTTGTTCCTTCCGACTTCCGACGCTCAATCCGACCACGGAGGCAATGGCGTACACTGTCACTCGGCAGTCCTGGGTAATGAGTGCATCAACCAGCCGGACGTTGTCATCGGTTATGCAGGGGTGTGCCCCAGACCGGGCATCATCGGCTAACGACACCCGTCCATCCCTGAAGCGCTTGTGCCACGCCTTGACCCATGCAAGGGACCTGCAGTGTTCGCCGTACACTTGTGACATTCGGCGATGAATGTCCGTTCCCCCTACTCCTTTCGCTTTCCGAAACCGAATAACACCTCTTTGATCTTCGTTTGATGCTTCCATGTCACTGTTTGCAATGCCATTGGCAGCGTTGGATGATTGATGCATGCTGCTGCTCGCTTTGTATCGTCACGTGACGTGCACGTGTGCTCTCTAGCGACGGGCTGTGACCTTCCTCGCTCTGGTCGGAACCACACATCGTTACACACGCCACGATTGGCCGATGTCGTCACCGGTTTGCGCAGTACAGCCTCCAGCTCGTTACTTTTTGAACGCGTCTTATAATTGTAGTGGTAGGTTCTTTTTCATGCCATAAATCTATGACATGGGCCCACCTGCCTTACTTCCTCTCCGAAGGAAGGCATACTGAAGGATTTTAACGCTCTTAAAAATCCGACGTCTTCGGCTGGATTTGAACCCGTGATCTTGGGAACAGCAGTTCAGCATGCCACTGAAGCCTCCCCACTGTATTGTAATGTTTAATGTTGGTGTCTCATGATAATGTCTTTTTCATCTATAAATATCTCTGGTGATCTGAAATACTAATTTCATTTTCTTCTCTCTGGTATTAAATTAATACACTTCACCTTCACCTGTTTTATTATCAGAATAATATATCCATACGTAACGCTGGGATCCAATTTCAGTAATGATAATGATCGTATGGCCTCCAGAGAGGACGAGTGCAGGTCTTACTAGTTGACGCCCGTGGGCGACATGCGTGCCGTAATGAGGATGAAGTGATGATGAAGACGGCACATACACCCAGTCCCCGAGCCACGGGAATTAACCCCAGAAGATTAAAATCCCTGATGGCCTGGCCGGGAATCGAACCAGGGACACTTCGGGCCAAAGCCTAGCACGCTAACAATTTAACCACGGAGCCGGACCTCCATAATCGGTGATGTCACACCAGATGAAAATTATAAAAAACAAAGAACTAGTTTAGTTTTTATTTATTTATTTATTGAATTTAAAATAGGCACCTTAGCCATGACTCGTGATGGTGCAGTACATAGAAATTATATTTGTCGACAGAGAAAGGAATTACATGTTTTTACAAGTTATAACGTACATGAACAGAAGTCAGGGGCATATGACCTCGTAGTTCCGCCCCCTTAAAACAACAATAACTAACTAACTATGAACAAAAGTAATACAATAAAGAGACAAAACTGTATAAACATTCATAATAATTTCAATTAACCCGGGAGAGGTGGCGCGGGGACTTTGTGACCCTACGTAGTTTCGTTAAGCTGGGGTTTCTACCTTTTACTACACACAGACCAAACCTGCCACATACCTTTCCCCATATGCCTTATGTATTGTCTGAGGGCAGTAGCCTATTAGTGAAAGGGATGAGGGCCGAAACAAATATATTTTTATCGAGCCCTGTTGCAATGTGTTCTGAAAGACCCCGCGCCACCAGCACCGCTGGAAGAGTGAACAGCTGTTCTAGTCTTACGTGTAGACCATGAGAATGTAGCTGTCTGATCGCGAAATAGAATTGATTGTAGTTAAGTGTTAAAATAAAATATTATGAATCGTCCGGGCTACGAAGAGCAAGAATCCATAGTGTTATCTCTTCTACAAGATGTTGAAGAGGAAGACATATTAGGAGGTGGAAACCGTGATAGTGAAGATAAAGTAGAAATAGCAGAATCTTGAAGTGACATTGAGCAGAGTGCAGACGAAGAAGAAAATGAAGAAAGTGACGATGATATGCCTCTTTCTCAGTGGGTGTGGACCCTTACTGGCAAAGACAGTTACAAAATGGAGCACAATACAACCACAATACAATAGTCTACAACAAGAGACTTCTCTAAAATGTGTCATTGGTTAAAAACTAGAATCCTACATTATCTAAAACTTGTCTAATCATTGATTTTGATATTGTTAATAGGCAAACTGAAGGTCAAATAACTTGCTAAGAACTTAATACTCAAGGCGATAACAAGGCCTTTAAAATTGGAATACCTTTTCAATACTTAGAGGCAACTTTAGACTCAGGTTTTTGGCCAAAGAGGGATTTAGTACGGCGATTTCGTTTCTCCCGTAAGAAATTTGATCCCCCCTCCCTTGAATAAAAATAGATCTGCCAAGTTCATCCTATGGAACGCAGAAGGATTAAGGAATGCTCTTCAGTTTATTCCACCAGAAATGACACAGATACCGGACGCCCTGATAACGACTGAGACCTTCCTATTAGAACCTATAGATATCCCTGGATATTATAGTATACACATGCTCGCAAAACCAACGAAAGGGAGACCGGAAGGTGGTGTCTCTTGTTTTTTGAAACCTAAAATTGGCACCATAAAAGCAACATATCAGGAAGATATTTCATACAAATAGATGATTACCTGTCAGATCCGCACCATATCTAATATAGTGTAAATAGCCGTTTATAATATGTGCATGATTTTCATTTTAGACAAATATACTTGCCATATCAGTAGCATAAACGAAATAATTGTCGTCATTACTGAGAAATAATAGGGAGGGGTCAAAATGAACCCACGCCACCTCTAACGTTGCTCACGTAAGCGCCACCTCTCCCGGGTTAATTAACAAGATTTCTTTTACATTCTGGTAGAGAAGGAGCCTCACTCATCAAAATTATTGAAGTAATTAACAGAGTAATGCCACAAAGAGTTGTTATCATACTTGGAGGAGTGAATGGAGTTACAATAACAGTTGTTAGCTCCTCTTGTTTGATGCGCATTTATATCAGATTTCAACTTACACAATTCATAAGAATGTTGTTGTTTGAGTCTTCAGTCTTTTGACTGGTATGATGCAGCTCTCCATACATCCCAGTCCTGAGCTAATCGTTTCATCTCTACATAGCTACCACACCCTTCATCCGAAGCAATCTTTTTAACATATTCTAAACTTGGTCTACCCCTACAGTTCTTGTCCTCGACCCTTCCTTCCATAACTAAGCTTGCTATTCCTGGGTGTCTTAGTATGTGTCCTATCAATCTATTTATTCTCTTCATTAGCAGTCGCCAGAAACATCTATCCTCTCCCACTAGTCTTAATACCTCTTCTCCTTCCATAACTAAGCTTGCTAATCCTGGGTGTCTTAGTATGTGTCCTACCAATCTATCTCTTCTCTTCATTAGCAGTCGCCAGAAACATCTCTCCTCTCCCAATAGTCTTAATACCTCTTCGTTTATAACCCTATCTACCCATCTGACCTTCATCATTCTCCTGTAACACCACATTTCAAACGCTTCATTTCTCCTCTTTTTTGCTGCACCAATAGTCCAAGTTTCACTTCCATAGAGTGCCACGCTTCAGACAAAGGCCTTCAAAAAAGACTTCCTAATAAGTTACCTAAATCTATATTCGATGTCAACAGATTCCTTTTCTGTAGAAATGCTTCCCTTGCCTGAGCTACACTACTTTTTATATCCTCTTTGCTTCGTCCATCACTAGTTATTTTGCTTCCTAAGTAAGAGAAGTCTCCTACTTCCTTTAGTTCTTCACCTGCCAATTTGATGTCCATAGAGGTTTCTGATTTATTTCGGCTGCATTCCAATATTTTTGTTTTACATTTATCAATTTTCATCATGAATTCTTTTCTCAAGACGGAGTCCAAACAATTCAAAACCTCATTCAAATCCTTAGGCGTGTCGGGCAAGATGAGTATGTCATCGGCAAATCTCAGAGTTTAAATTATTTCTCCTTGAATCTTCTCTCCCACTTTAATTTTTTCTCCAATTTCCTCCATTGCTTGTTCAATGCAAAGATTGGAAAGTATGAGTGATAAGTTGCAGCATTGCCTTACACCTTTCTGATTACCAGCTTCTCTCTCATGTCCTTCAGCTCGAATGAATGCTGTCTGGTGTCTGTATATTTTGTAGATCACCCTCCTATCCCTGTTCTTTATTCCAATCGTTTTCAAAATGCCAAACAATTTAGTCCAATCAAAGTTATCAAAAGCCTTTTCTAATTCTACAAATGCCATGAACGATCCCTTATCATTCCGTATTCTACCTTCCAAAATCAGCCTAAGACTTAGTACAGCTTCCTTTGTTCCTACATTTCTCCTGAAACCAAACTGGTCTTCGCCCAACTCGGTTTCTATCTGGATTTCCATCCTCTTGTAAATTATTCTACACAGGATCTTTGAAGCATGAGTAATCACGCTGATTGTACGGTAATCTTCACATCTGTCAGCTCTCACTTTCTTCGGTATAGGGATGATAACATTCTTCTTGAAATCAGAGGGTATCTCACCTGTCTCACAAATCCTACACACCAAGTGAAATAACCTAATCAGACCTTCATTTCCTATGCAGCGTAGCAACTCAATCGGTATATCATCTATGCCTGGTGCTTTGTTCCTGCTTAAGTCTTCCAATGCTCTGTCAAATTTTGATCTCAATATTAAATCTCCCTTGCATCCTCATCAATTGCCTCCTCCCTTTCCATTACATTATTCGCAATCCCCTTTCCCTTATATAAACACTCTCTGTAAGCTTTCCATATCTCAACCTTTTCTTCCCTATCTGTTAGAGGCTTTCCATTTGTGTCCTTAATATTATAGCACTTGGTCTTCTTTTCCCCAAAAGTATTCTTAATCCTTCGATAAGCTGTGTCTACTTTTCATAATTTCATACAATTTTCTATACCTACCTTATATTTCATTTTATACAGCTTGATCGCAGAAGCTTTATTGCGGAGGTCATTTAGAGAAAGTACATTACTATATCGGTATACCTCATTGTTTAGTGAAAAAATAAAATAGATTGAAGATTATCTTTATTTCTCAGAGAAGGTTTTCCTTATGCAATCCTGTGACTACTTTAGGGCGTTAAAATCCCTCAGTATGCCTTTCTTCGGAGGGGAAGTAAAGCCGGCAGGCCCATGTCATAGATTTATCGCATGAATAAGAACCTTCCACTAACTACACTTGTGTGAAGCCAAATTTTGTAGGCTAGAATTGATAACGCTCTATTAGTTCCAACGTTCGCCACCAGGTGTGGACTGTGATGTCATCTAGTAAGAGAGTCCGCAAGCTAGATGTCGTGGACTGTAGCATTTGGTAGCAAAAGTAGGAAAATTAATGTCTGCAGTCCTTACTTGAATTAAAACAGATAACACACACTAATACAGTCATCACAATTAACACCGGTTATCAGACAGATTCTACACACACACCCAAAGTACACGGGGCTACATGACCGCGTTGTCGCCGACCCTAAACTAAGGAACCAACCAATTGACTACCTGCGGTTTGCGTATCCATACATTTCTGTGAGTACTGCGCAATGTTCGGTTAACTCTTCATTTAAAGCGCTGAAACCCAATGCAATAGGCAATTTAAATGGATGTAATGAGCAAATCATTGTGTAGTTGTTCATTAATAAGCTGTTGACTGTGCCAGTTAATAGCGTAACAGTTTGCACAGCCTGGAACCACGCTGCATCAGAAATATTCCACGTGTATCCTGCCAATTCACATTTCACTAGGACTGTGATTAAATTGGGACTCGTGAATATTTTATTCTAGTAGTCTAGTAATATTAATCGGAAATGCTCTTGAGTTTCATGTTCTTTCCAAGCTAATTCCACAACGGTAAGAACAGAATTATTGCAGTCTCCTACGGTCTTGTGGTACGTATTCAAATTCTAGACCTTCAAAAGTCCTGGGATTGATTCTCGGACTGATGGTACAGTCAGCTATATGGGGATAACCGGGAGGAAATAGGTTAAATTGCCACTTCAGTCATCCTGCCAGGAATTGAACCAGGGGCAATATGGGCCAAAGCCTAGCGCGCTAATTATATATCCACGGAGCTGGACTACCAACTTCAGAATTTTTTAAATGAAAGTTGACTTATGTGATACACACGAGATAGGCCTAAATGCCCATGTGTTTTTCGGTCTGTGTGTATATGTATGTCGCCCCCCCCCCCCCCTCTATCAATTCAAACACAACGAAATCGAATTGAACCATAGTGTCTACAGAAGTAGCAATAGCAAAGGACACCTAAATGTCATGTTTTATATCGTCGCCATCTTAACCAACACAATATGGTGGTCATCCGAGTGTTTGAAGCTTAAATCTAATTAAGGCAAAACTATTCATTGGATCTCCACCAAATTTTGGACAAAAATAACTTCATACAGGTATCAAGAGAAATAGTCCAGTAGGGGAGTGGTGATGGTTCTAACTCATCCGGCATTGCTCGGGCGGCGTCCATGTTAAATAATTAATATATCTCGAACGCATGGTCCGATTTTGACAAATGAGGTGTCGTTGGACTCGAGCTGACGTCCTCTTTCCAACAGACAACTCATTTCAACCCCTAAATAAAACCTACCCCTACTAGGGGGTGAAATTGTATTTTTTTGTGAAAGTCGCCTTTCAAATGCGACATGTATAAGGTGCGCTGCTAATATGAACTTAAACGTTGTTGCTCATAAAGCGCATGCGTTTTGCTTGATGCTGCTATGAATCAACATTTTTGTTTTTGTTTTTTACGCATGCACACTTGGGGATTTTGTAAATAATAATTTATGGATGAGTTTCTTTTTAATTTAACCAAAAGATTGAAAACTAATAGGTCATGTGCTTTTTAATATCTTGCGAACTAAGAAGGCTATGGACTTGTATGAGGGGTCATTGGATTTAGGATGACACGTCGTTTTTGAATGTAGTTTGATTTTTGTCAAAAGGGCCTAAGTGCACTTTTTGTTAATATTTTGAGAACGAAGAAGGCTACGGACTTGTATGAGGGGTCGTTGGATTTGGGATGACACCCCGTTTTTGAATGTAGTTTTGAATGTAGTTTTAATTTTTGTCAAAAGGGCCTACGTGCACTTTTTGTTAATATTTTGAGAACGAATAAGGCTACGGATTTGTATGAGGGGTCGTTGGATTTAGGATGACGCCTCGTTTTGAATGTAGTTTTGATTTTTGTCAAAAGGGCCTAAGTGCACTTTTTGTTAATATTTTGAGAACGAAGAAGGCTACGGACTTGTATGAGAGGCGTAGGATTCGGGATGATGCCCCGTTTTTTAGTGTAGTTTTGATTTTTTGTCAAAAGGGCCGAAGTGCACTTTTGTTAATATTTTGCGAACGAAGAAGGCTAGGGGGTTTAGCACTTGGGGTGATGCCCTGTTTTTAAATTGATTTTTGGATTTTTTCAAAAGCGCGTATGGCCCTATTTTTTACCTGATTAAATTTTAATCAAGAGTGGTCGTTGAGAGAGCCGGTACTGTTGTTATGTGTCTCAACGAGCCTGTTGTCGAGCACAGTGACCATGCCCGGAAGAAATGAATTGCTATATTTGCCGGATGGCGGAGCAGGTTATTACGGTTGGTTTTGTAATATTTCCTATGACGGATGGAGGCAAATATTTGAAAATGTGTGCTAGGTTTTTTTTACCCTGAAGGGGATCTCTAACATGCTAGTAAACGGTAATAAGAGAGACCGCTGTCTGGCGCAGCAAATGGTTGTAGGATATGAACAAGTGATTCTTGGACGTGGTGAAAGTATGTGGTTAACATGGTCATGTAATGAGAATGGCCGCTTGCTAATGATTATTATTATTATTATTACAGTAAAATGTTTAATAATAATAATAATAATAAGACACACATATTTTTCAATGCTAACTCACACACAGTCCTGCTCACTGGAGAGTGAATATTGTACCTAGCCAGTGGCCTCGTGAGAGCTGTTGCTGTCGCTGACGAGGCAGGAATGTCTACGTCAGCAGGAAGTGTGATATCAGCTTACTTGCCTCGTGGTGGCTAGCAGGTGCGACGTTTAAGCAGCCGCCATGTTGGATCTTATGCAGTAGTACTACCAATGTATAACAGGCAGCCATTTTGGTTCCTTATTAAAAACATGAAACTAGTGTAAGGTACGCAAATCTTATGGAGATTGAGGAATGTGGGAAGGCGTGGGAACATGTGAGAGACAGACATGAGTTCAAGGTCAAAACGCTGAGAAAATGCAACTCTCTCTGTTGCTAAGCAGACTGATAAGAATTGCGTTAGTGATAAACTGAGGGGACTAGCAAATAGACGTATACAGTAGAGCTGAGGAAGAAAAATCCTTTCATTTTTTTGGTAAGTACCTTTGAATGATTATTTTAATAATGTCATGCTAATGAACCTTAAATTTGTAATTATTGATTAGGTAATTAATGTATGTATTTCTACCCCTTATAATTCCCGTTTTTCAACGGGGTCGGGGATGAGATGCGATGGAAGTCTTTGTGGCGATGATTTTTACGGCCGGATGCCCTTCCTGACACCAACCTCATGAGAGGAGTTAATGAGAGATGAAATGAATGATGGTGAATGAAATTGGGCAAGGATGTGGAAGGAAGCGGCCGTGGCCTGTCAGAAGGTACCGTCCCAGCATTTGCCTGGTGTTGAAAATGGGGAAACCACGGAAAACCATTTCAAGGACGGCCGACGGTGGGGCTCGAACCCACGCGTCTACCGAGTCAGCAGAGAGCTTGGCCCCATGACCTAATGTTGAGCTTTAGCCAGCGTAGCCACTACAGTCGGTATTGATTAGGTAATTAATAATTTTTATTTATTTATTTGTTTGCAGATAACCGGTATACCTTACATGTCTGAGATACAAGAAACCATTACGCTTTTTGGCCCACTAGAAGGAAACAGTAACAAGCCAGTGCAAGTGAAGGTGAGATTATTTGTTTAAACTAACTTGTCTCATTTTTTAGTTTGATATTATTTTATTTTATATTATGAAATTCATGTATTAACCTGAATTTAGGTATTTATCGCGGGTTATTTAATTTATTTTTAGAAACTTGGAAAGAAAAGCCTTACCGCCGTAGCAGTTGCTGAAAACCCAAGACGCAGTAGAGTGCAACCATTGTTTCCAGGCAGTGAACTATTGAAAACTCAGGTACGTCTAACTTAAAAATGCTATTCCATTTTACCACTAATGAAAAACCATAGACAAAAAATATTCATTACCTGTACATGACTGGTACGATGATTGCTTTCTTGATTAATGACTATGTATTGGCAACCGGTACAAGACCATATTGATTGTTTACCGAGAATGTACAAGGCTATATTGGATTTTTAAAAAACAAAAATGTAAATTTAATTTTGGGGTGGTTCCCTATGGACTCAACAAATATCTACAGGTTTGAACAAGATAATCTGAACAAACTGACATGACATTCATTTTTGTTTATATATTGCTTAAAGGGGGATGTAAATGACTAAAGCTTTATAAAAAGAAAATAAGTGCATGGGTTACTGTTAGTGCCAACATACAGTTTATTTTCAATGTTGTTTTGATATATTAATGCCAATTAACGTTAAAGTTTAATTACAAGTATTGATTGATTGATTGATAGATTGAGTGATGGGTTATTTTGTTTGTTTTTAGGTGTGGTCATGTGCCATTATCGTAGTGAACAGACAGTGAACAAGCATACATTATGCTTTAAAGTACTCTGTGCCCTTGTGCAACGTTAATAACTTGCAATAAAAAGGTTTTATTATAACACATGGCGTAAGTACCAAATACAACAAGTGAGCAAGTTGGTTTACCACGTGGGTTAAATTTAAAATCAGAACATGATCTTTGGTTAACATTTGAATCCTGGCCTGTAGGCTTTTTGTCAACACATAAACTTGCAAAAGCCGTTTTTTTTTACTTGAATCGAGAAGATGTGGTGCGCTGTGTGTTTTGTCGTATTGAACTTTCACACTGGGAAGAAGGGGAGATCCCTTTAGAGACCATTTGCGATGGTCTCCTTGTTGTCCTTACATGCTTGGAAAAAGAGTGGGTAACATATCCGTGTATTCATTTTACCAAACCACAAGGCCATTGGCCGCTACTTGCGTTGCTGAATCACAAATAAATAATAATAATAATGATGTATTACCAGCCAACAACGGTAGTGTCGATATATGTGGTCCATATGCCATAGACAGTGTTGAATTGGCAAGTGCTTTTGAAGAATTGGGAGTTTGCAAGACTAAAGCACTAGCACACCCAGAGTACAGCTCTGTTGAAAAACGTTTAGAATCTTATAAAAATATTTGGCCATTAATATTAAACATCTTACCAAACAGCTAAGTGAAGCTGCATTTTTTATACTGGTGAAGGGGATAAAACAATATGTTTTATTGTGGATTTGCTTTAAGATTGGCAAATGACTGATGACCCTTTTGTGCAACACGCTCGTTGGTTACCTAACTGTAGATACATGGTGTTGCTTAAAGGTCAGGAATTTGTGAACACTATTCGTAAAGAAAACGTGATTGCAGTACAAGAGATAAAAGTGCCTTTAGAGTTAGAACACGCGGAGCAAATACATGAGGCTGAAAAAAAAGACTTGTCTTACCAACAAATACAAAAGTGTGACCAACAATTATGTAAAATTTGTTATCAAGATGAACTAGGTGTTGTATTTTTACCTTGTGGACACATGATAGCATGTGTGAAGTGTGCATTAGAACTAAACACTTGTGATATATGCAGAAAAGTAGTATCTGCTACAGTTTGGGCATTTCTTGCATAAATAGTATAATTTATTAGCAATGCATAGTGCAAAATACCTATATGCACAACATTATTACAAGCTATTGTAGAGTGTAATAGATATGCTTTTCTTTTGTTTATAGACTACTACAATGCATGTTTTGAACGCTGTGGTGCAAGCTTGTAGCTTAGAGACAAAGAAGCTCAGCGAATTGCCAACGCATATTCCATTTCGGATTATCAAAATTCGGAAATTGAAAACAGCATATGGTGATCGTGTACTTTGTGTATGCGAAAATTTTGAGACATTTCTGCCTACACGGTTTAATGATATGACGGAGAGTGGTTTTGATGAAGTGAATAATGCTGTGCAACCTGTACACTTAATTTATGAAGGTTTTAAAAAGAATAGGTGCATGGTCCGTTTTAATTAAATAAAAAAACAAATGTGAAATAATAATGGAAAAATATATTTATATATTTATTTATTGGTGCCTTTATTGTGGCGAAGTTAGCGCTCTAGGCCCTCTCTTACACTTAACCACACACAGTGCAACTTACATGAATACTCACATATGTTATTCTTAACCTACCAAACTTAAATACTAGGAAACCTTAAATACTAGAATAAAATAAAATAAAATAAAATAAAAATTAAATTAAATTAAATTAAATTGGCGACTGCGTGATATTAACTAAGCTATACAATTTAAATGACATACATTTTTAACAAAATTATACTATGGTTATTCACTCACACATTCATACACAAATTGTTCCAGTTGGCCTACGAATTCAAGAGGAAATCTTTACATGCACGTTTGAAAGTTGTTAGGGATGTACAATTTCTGACGTCACGAGGACAGTTATTCCAAATTCTAGTTCCCGACACGAGGAAAGAGTTACTGAAGGCAAATGAATGATGTAGAGGAATTGCAATTATAGATCCAGATCGCGTGTGACGATCATGAAAGGAAGAAAGAAAACGAAAATTACAAGAGAGATAGTGACGAGTACTTTCATTGAGAAGTCGATAGATGAGGGTACATATGTGCAGGTTTCTTAGTTGTTCTACTTTTAGCCAGGAAAGTAGATCATAAAAAGGAGACACGTGTGAGGAAAATTTCAAGGAGAAAATAAATCTAATGCAGGAATTTAAAGCTCTCTGAAGTTTCTTGTTTTTTTCACCGGTAGCATCTACTAATACAACATCACAGTAGTTAAATATAGGGAGTATCAAGGTTTGGACGAGTTTTATTTTCAAGTTACGGGGTAGAACGGACTGGTGAATCTTAAGTGGATGAAGTGACGAGTAAACTTTCCTGCGTGTATTAGTAACGTGCCCATCCCAATTCAAAGTTTCATTTAGTGTGACTCCAAGACTTTTTACCGATTTAGAGAACGGGATAGCAACACCATTAAGTTGAATTAAAGATAGCGGTCTACTGTGTAAATGGAAAAGCAATTTAGTCTGCCCTATTATGATAGCTTGTGTTTTAATTGGGTTGATGGCAAGAGAATTTTCAGTTGCATAGCGGCTGATCCTCTAGATTTAGATTCATATTTTCAATAGCCGCATCTATGTCGTTTACTTTTGTGTGGCAATATATCTGAAGGTCATCAGCATATAGATGGTAGTTGCAGTTTTCCAGTTTCGAAGAGATGTCGTTCAGATATAGAATGAATATAAGGGAGCCGAGAATTGAATCCTGAGGTACTCCATTTATTTTGAACTTCCACTCAGTTCTGTTTTCATTAAGGAGTACACGTTGTCTTCGGTTATGAAGATAGGAGGCGAATAATTTGAGAGCAACGGGGCTAAGATGGAAGGATTGCAATTTAGCCATAAGTATGTCCGTGTTAATGGTGTCGAATGCACTGCTGAAGTCTAGAAGAATGAGTATAGTCACTTTACGCTCATCCATTGCTCGTCTTACGTCATCAGTGATCTTAATGAGTGCAGTAGATGTGCTGTGTCCTTTCTTAAATCCAGATTGTAACGGATCAAGTAGTGAGTATTGCGTCAAGTACTGAAGAAGTTGTTCATGCATAAGTTTTTCTAGTATTTTGGAAATTGAGGAAAGTATGCTTACAGGTCGATAGTCGGATGGAGAATTTGCAAGAGAATTTTTCGGAACTGGAATAACTAAAGCATCTTTCCATATTGTTGGGAAGAAACCACCTAAAAGACATGTGTTACAAATGTGCGTAATAATTGGCAGTAATACTTCTATCAGGTTAACGATAAAGGAAATTGGGATGTCATCTATTCCGACTGCTTGTGATTTGAGAGATATAATTTTTTTTCTTACGACAGTATCATCTAATTTACGAAACTTGAATAACGGTCGGTGAGGAAGTGGGACACATTGCAGTGTATTTATTGTTGTTTGTATTATTTGGGGATCAGTACTAATTATTTCTCGAGCAAAGTGAGCATTTAATTCATTGGGATTAATATCCTGCTTATTGGTGTTTTTAGTGCGTCTCCCAATACCTACCGACCTGAGTTGCTGCCAGGTGCTCCTAGCATTCAAGTTGCCGGCTAGCTATTGGAAGTAGGCATACTTTTTATTTCGAATCATTTGTTTAACTCGATTTCTAAGCACACGATATTTTTCAAAATCGTCACTTGATAAGGTCTGCTTATAACGTCTGTGAAGTGCGTCATGTTCGGCCATTGCGGATTTAATGTCACTTGATAGCCAGGGGGCAGCTTTACGAGTGAGTTTAGCTGTTCGTTTAGGTGCATGTTTGTCATATAGTTCCGGCAGTATTGAGTTAAATCTGCTCACCTTTTCATCAACGTCAGTCAAGTGTAGTATGTCGTTCCATGGACAGAGAATTGCGTCTTGTGTTAGTTCTTGAAGGTTCAATCTTTTCATGTCTCTATATGTTATGTATTTAGGTGCAGATTTTGGAGTTTTTAGAGAATAAGCTAAATAAATCAGGTCGTGTAAAGATATGCCAGGTACTGAAATCTGTCAGTGTTTTAGTATTTTCTGTGGGTTATTTGTGATAATTAAATCAATTAGAGTGCGTGAAGACCCTTGGGGGGGGGGGTGTACGTGGTGAGTAGGACCGAGTGGTAATATTGTCATGTTACAAGAGGTAAACATATTCCGTAAACGATTTGCGTCAGTGGAGTCTATTAATATGTTTGTGTTAAAGTCACCAAATAAAAGTACGTGTTCGTAGGTAGGTAACAGTCTTAGTAGAGTTTCTTCAAAATCCATGAAGTTCCCTTCTTTAGGTGGTTTATATACTACACCAATAAGCACTTTAGTCACGTCAACAGTGAGCTCAACAAACATATATTCGGTCAAGGGGTCAGTAGATAGGTTCGATGTTTTTATAATCTTTGCCGTCAAATTGTTATTATAGAATAAAGCTACTCCTCCTCCTCGACGTTTCAGTCTGTTGTGAAAGAGCGAATTGTACCCTACTAGACTTATCATGTTTAAAGGGGCAGAGTCTTTCATCCAGCTTTCACTAATTGCTACAACGTTTACCATGCTTCCTTCAAAAATAGCTTGGAGCTCAGCGTGATGCGCTATTATGGACTGGGCATTGACATGTGCACGCAGCAGTGAACGGGGAAAGGCGGAAAATTTCCTTTCCAGATGATTGCGGGTGGGGGGAGACGGAGACAGGGGTTGGGGAGGGCTGGGAGGCTCATTGTCAAGGTGAAGGTCATTATCTCTGTCGGGACTGAATGTAACGGTACCAACTACACTGGCCATAAAACAGAAGAGAGCATGCAACTTACCATTGTTTCCTCATGTATGCACAAGCCACTAGAAGCAATTAAACAACCACTCTCACTGAATTTAAAATTAAACCCCCTATCACCTACACTAAAATTAAAATAATATATTAAACACACACTCACAATTACACACATTAACCTGTTCACTTAACTTCCGATACCTGCCCTTTCATTAAGCAGGCAAGTTCTGCTGGAGTGTTAACATAATGTTTTTTACCGTCAGAATCCACGATCACTATCCGCCCATCCAGAGTGAAGGTGTTCCTTGCTCCAAAGTGATCCCTGGCCTTGTTGAGCATGTCCTTGCGTGATGCTGTGAGGGACTCAGTTATGAGGATCGAAGTCCCTTTGAGAAGCCTCTTGGCGCGCCAGACACGTTCCCTCTCGTGGTAGCGGGTGAACTTAACAATTATTGGTCTTTTACCGGTAACCACCACATCCGCAGACGATCTCTTTGGTTTTCCCAAACGATGACACCGATCTATGCTCATCATAGTCAGTTCTATGTTAAGCTTGCCCTTAAGTACATCCGTGACTCTAGCGTACACGTCTTCGTTGGGAGTTTCACTTACCCCATGTAGCAGTAGGCAGTTCCGGCGGCTGTATTGTTCTGCCTCATCAATTCGAAGTTTTTGATTCACAATCTGGTCATTCAAATCCTTTTTTAAGTCACTTAGCTCCGTTATGACTTCGAGGCGAAAAGTCTCGAGCTAGGGTTTCCACTTTCACGGAGTTGAGGTTGGTAGAAGTGCTCGTTCCAGCTGTGGTGGCTCCCTCTAGGCGAGTTTGAAATACTTTGAGCTTTTCTTCAAACGCTGAAATTCTTTGATTGACGGCTTTTAGGGTCATGACTGTTGACTGAATATTCACTAAGTTGTATATCTAATATATAAAAGTGAAAGTCTGTATGTGGGTATGTATGTGGGTGGGTCTGTTCCGTATACAAATCTACACCGTTCCACCAATCTCAACCAAATTTTGCATACACATAGTTTAGGACCCGGAAGGAACCGCTGGCTACATGAATTTTCGATAGTCTTTCTCATTCTTTTGATTTAGGCCCTTTTGGACTTAAGCACAGGCTAATCAAATCATAAAATATACTCATGAAGGAATGGCAAGGCAGATAGTTTCCATGGCAACATAGCTCAAGTCGAGACACGGCCGTCTGGATGACAGTTGCGCTCTGCACTACCGGTATAGAAAATGAGCATCTTTACTTGAAATCCCGTTAGTTACTCACCTACTCACACAGCACTGTCAACCGAGTTTAGCATAACAAAGACTTGACACTATCTTCTACTATATATTTGTCAAATACCACTCACTCACTCATTCATTCATCACGAAATCTCAGAAACCACCGAACGGATTGGAATGAAATTTGGTATGCAGCTTCCCCAAGGACCGCAAATGCCCACTAAGAAAGGATTTTTGTATATTCAGGTTCTAAAGGGGTGTTAAGGGGGTAGACCTGCATTTCATTGACTAGCAATATCTCCCGATTGGTTTCATTGGGGGATGTGATACTCGGCACAAAAACTCATCATTAAAAATAAGAAGACCCGAGTCTCAGGGTTTTTCGATGTGGTGTATATTATGAGGTGAAAGGGGTGAAAAGTGGGGATTGAAATATTCCTAAATGAGCGTGTATCTCTTAAACGACAAAGGCGAGGAGTTTGAAACTCAGCGAAAAAAAATCAGCATAAAAAATAAATAAATATTTGTTTGACCGTTTTTTTTTATAAATCCAATTTAAGGGGCCCATGGGGAAGGGTGAAATTCTGGTGGGGGGGACAGGAAAGAAAGTGTCCTAACTGATTGACTGACTGACTCACTCATCAAACTCAGGGGGAAAAACTGCTTTAAAGTAAGTAAATAGCTGTTCGACAGGTTTTTTTTCATAAATCAAATTTAAGGGGTTCATGGGGAGGGGTGAATTTCTGAAAAAAGAAAATTGAAAGAAAATGTCCTGACTCACTCACTCACTCATCATCATCGCCCTGCCAAAATTATTGAAGTTAGAAACATGACAGTTTGGGGATATGTTCATTGTATGTCAAAACAGTCTACTAAGGGAGGATTTTCGGATATTCAGGTTCTAAAGGGGTCTTAAGGGGGTTAAACCTGCATTTCATTGAATAACAATATCTCTCGAATGGTTTAATTGGGGGATGTGATTCACGGCATATAAACTCATCATTAAAAAGTAAGAAGACACGTGCCTGATGGTTTTTCGATGTGGTGTATATTATGAGGTGAAAGGGGTGAAAAGTAGGGATTGAAAGATTCCTAACGGAGCGTGTATCTCTTAAACGACATAGGCGAGGAGTTTGAAACTCAGCGGAAAGAAATCAGCATACAAAATAAGTAAATATTTGTTTGACCGTTTTTTCATAAATCCAATTTAAGGAGCCCATGGGGAGGGGTGAAATTCAGGGGGGAAAAAACTGGAAAGAAAGTGTCCTAACCGATTGACTGACTCACTCACTCATCAAACTCAGGGGGAAAACTGCTTTAAAGTAAGTAAATAGCTGTTCGACAGTTTTTTTTGATCAATAAAATTGAAGGGGTTCATCGGGAGGGGTGAAATTCTGAAGAAAAACAAATGAAAGAAAATGTCCTGACTCATTCACTCACTCATCATCGCCCAGCCAAAAATATTGAAGTTGGAAACATGGCATTTTGGAGATATGTTCGTTGTATGTCAAAACCGTACACTAAGGGAGGATTTTTGGATATTCAGGCTCTAAAGGGGTCTTAAGGGGGTTAAACCTGCATTTCATTGAATAACAATATCTCAAGAGTGGTTTCATTTGTGGATGTGATACTCGGCATATAAACTAATCATTAAAAATAAGCAGACAGGTGTCTAAGGGTTTTTCGATATGGTGTATTATTATGAGGTGCAAGGGGTGAAAAGTGGGGGTTGAAGGATTCCTAACGGAGCGTGAAGGCCTATCTCTTAAACGACATAGGTGAGAAATTTGAAACTCAGAGAAAGAAAATCAGCTAAATAAATAAGTAAATCGGTGTTCGACCGGTTTTTTTCATAAATTAATTTAAGGGGCCAATGGGGAGGGGTGAAATTCTGGGGGGAAAAAGGAGAGAAATAGTCCTAACTGACTGACTGACTCACTCACTCATCAAACTCAGGGGAAAAAGACAGCTTAAAAAATAAGTTAATAGGTGTTCAAGAGTTTTTTCATCAATCCAATTTAAGGGGCCCATGGGGAAGGGTGAAATTCTGGTAAAAATAATTGAAAGAAAATGTCCTGTCTGACTCACTCACTCATCACGCCCAGCGAAAACTATTAATGTTGGAAACATGAAATTTTGGGAATATGTTCGTTGTATGTCGAAAACGTCAACTAAGGAATGATTTGTGTTTATTCGGGATTTAAAGAGGTGTTAAGGGGGTAAAGATGCATTTCATTGAATAACGATATCACATGATTTGTTTCTTTGGGGACGTGATATTCGGTATAGAAACTAATCATTAAAAATAATCAGACATATGTATAAGGGTTTGTCGATGTGATGTATATTATGAGGCGAAACGGGTGAAAATTGGGGGTTGAGGGATTCTTAACGGAGCGTGTATCTCTGAAACGACATAGGCGAAAAAATTTAAATTCGGCGGGAAAAACAGCTTAAAATACAAGTAAATAGGTGATCGACCGTTTTTTTTTCATAAATCCAATTTCAGGAGCCCTTGGAGAGGGGAGAAATTCTGGGGGGAAAACAGGAAAGAAAGTGTCCTAAATGATTGACTCACTTAGTCACTCATCAAACTCAGGGGGAAAACAGCTTTAAATAAGTAAATAGGCGTTCGACAGTTTGTTTCATAAATCCAATTTAAGGGGTTCATGGGGAGGGGTGAAATTATCAAAAATAAATGAAAAAATGTCCTGACTGACTCACTCACTCATCATCGCCCAGCCAAAATTATTAAAATTAGAAACATGAAATGTTGGGGATATGTTCATTGTATGTCGAAAACGTCCACTAAGGAAAGAGTTTTGGATATTCAGGTTCTAAAGAGGAGTTAAGGGGGTAAACGTGCATTTCATTGAATAACAATATCTGACGAGTGGTTTCATTTGGGGATGTGATACTTGGCATATATACTAATCATTACAAATAAGCTGACACATGTCTAATAGTTTTTCCATGTAGTGTATGTTATGAGGTTAAAGGAATGAAAAGTGGGGGTTGAAAGATTCCTAACGGAGCGTGTATCTCTTAAAATACATAGGCGAGGAGTTTGAAACTCCTCGGAAATCAATCAGCTTAAAAATAAATAAATAAATAAATAAAATAAATAGGTGTTCGACCGTTTTTTCATAAATGCAATTTAAGGGGCCTATGGGGAGGGGTGAAATTTTGGAAGAAAAACGTCCACTAAGGCATGATTTTTGGATGTTCACTCTCATCGACCAACAAAAACTAATAAAGTTAGAAGAATTACATTTTGGGGATATGTTCGTTGTGTGTCGAAAACGTATACTAAGGAGGGATTTTTGGATATTCAGGTTCTAAAGGGGTGTTAACGGGGTTAAAACTGCATTTCATTATATAACAATATGACACTCATTCGTTCATTCATTCATTTATTTGCAATGGAGGGTGTGGCCCCCGGAGGCAAATTGGATATACATATCAAATAAATAATTACACATAACAATTCAATAACAATTATACAACAATTAAACTGGAGTATTTACACAAATAGTCAGTCTTTTCTTAAACACACCTATATGTTTGGGAAAAGGCTCTAAGACTGCGGCAGGTAGAGAGTTCCAGTTGTCAATGGCACGGTTTACAAAAGAATATTTACCATAATTTGTTCGCTGTGGTCGGCCCTTAACTTTGAAAGGATGATCGCTTCTACCCTTGTAAGTAATGTAAGTAATGACGCGAGCGAAGCAAGGCTAAAATTGAGATGGTGTGTGTCTGTGTATTACTCAATCTGGCAAGTACCACTGGTCCGATATACGTGAATTTTACATGGAATTAGCTGATTTACCTGGTTAACATATAGGTTACTTTTCATTACAATACTTTGCACTATTTAAAGATGGCGACCATTTTAGTGACGTCACTACACCCTTTGGTTTCAAACTCATATTTCCATTTGAAATAAAAAGAGAACGCTAAGAAATAGCAAACTTTTGATGGCATATACGAGGTTTAAAATTACATTTTCTATCCGAAAGGTATCTCCAACGGTTAGCGAGTAAAATCTAAATTTGTGCTATAAAACACGGTCAACGCCGAGCGTTGTAGTTGGACAAAATGTATCATCCTTAATCTCCCTCTGCGCAGCACCTCGCCTATCCCCTATTTTAACTGTCACCTTCACATTTTAATTTATTTATGACGCGTAGCGAAGCACGGGTACTTCAGCTAGTAGTTAATAATACACACCCTAGCAGACTCTATTTGTGAGTTATGTTGCGGTTTCGGCAGGTATTCTACGGAGCACTTTTACACACGATGCATCTTAGTCGCGATGACACTTGTTAGTGATGACAATAGACTGAAAGAAAAAAATGTGAATAGAATAATAATGTTTTACTTTTTAGTATTGTCTTTAAAAATACTAGTTGAAACCCGTCAAAACATGACGGTCATTGGGAAAATATTTACGGAAGGATTACCTTATATGCATTATTTGTATGATTACAGAGAAAGATCCACTTTGCAACATATAACTGACCATGACTGAAAACTTGATGAAGCAATTAGTGACCTACACGTTCCATAGTTTCCCCTTGAGCTTTATTGATTGTGATAAATTATGCCATGCGATTGGAAATTGGTGGCTCTTAAAAGAAAATGGGAGTTTTTTTACTGCATATTTATATTGGATTTTTGAAGTGGCTTCGTATTTTGTCCGATTTCTCACTTTATTGCATCAGTTTGTAGTTTACATACGACCGGACAATGTTCCTGCTCGTCGAACGGGGTTTTACAGTAGTATTTCTCCCAAAATTAACGTCTTATTCGATAACACTATAGTGCCCTGCATCAATGGAGCCGCTAAATATTAAATGGCAAATAATACTCCCATTGCAAAAACAACAGTGTGGTTAGACTCATTGTTATGTACTCCAAACAAATAAAATCAATTAACAATTAGCTTATACAATGAAGTTCAACATGACCAGTGTATTCACCGTCCAGAGAGTTTCATACTAAGTTGGTTGCTGGGGAGAATGCGATAAGGCTGATCGCCAATAATAAAATCCTTATAATTATCCTTGCCAACAACAATGTTTGCAATAGTTTGCAAATTCAGCTCAGGGCGATGTTCTTCATTTTGATATAAACAGCATGAAACTTCTCGAAATAAGCAATTTCTATCGCCTATCACTTCACCAATTACAAGATGAGCAGAGACTCACTTTGCCAACCACCGTAATGGAGGCAGTTTTAGAATTATATGTCCCGTGCATGTCAAAAAACGCATTAACATAGGGAAGCGCACTATTAAGACTATATTCTTGGCCATCGCCCCAGGGATCCGGATTCATTTCCCTGCTTTGCCAAGAAATTTAATTCTGGCCTGAGGGCTGGAACGAGACTCACTCAGCCTCGTGAGGTAAAACTGAGGAGAGGTAGGATCGATTCCAACCTTAACTATCTTGGATGTGTTTCTCTTCGGTTTCCCACTTCCACTACAGGCAAATACCGGGATGGTTCCTTACTTAAGACCTCGGCGTTCTCCTTCCCAATCCTTACTTTAGTTACCGATACACACATTAATACAACCATCACAATAACACAGGTCGGTAACATATTTTTAGCCTACTTTCGATTTTTGCAAAAAATGAAAGTAGACTTATGAGATCAACACAGGACGAAAAAGGTGTGTCTGTCTGTGTGTGTGTATGTGTGTGTGTGAGTCTGTGTGTGTGTGTCTGTGTGTCTGTGTGTGTGTGCGTGAGTGTGTGTACTCTGAATGTCTGTCCCCCCCTATCAATTCGAACACGGTGAATGCGAATTGAACGAAATTTGGTACAAAGGTAGCACTAGCAAAGGACACCTCAGTGTCATGTTTTATATCGCCGCCATCTTGACGGAAACGTAATGGCGGCCACACAAATGTTCAAAGCTTAAATCAAATTACGACTAACCTAATCATCCGATCTCTACCAAATTTTGCAACGACATACCTTTATGGAGGGAGCATCCTTTGACCAATCTAATAGGTCATTCACCTGATAGTTTGCGGATGGCGGCCATCTTTATGTCAAAATTGATTCCCCCTATTAATTCGAACACGGTGGAACCGAATGGAACAAAATTTGGTACAGAGGTAGCACTAGCAAAGGGCACCTCAGTGTCATGTTTTATATCGCCGCCATCTTGACTGAAACGTAATGGCGGCCACACGAATGTTCAAAGCTTAAATCAAATTACGATTAACCTAATCATCCGATCTCTACCAAATTTTGCAACTACATACCTTTATGGAGGGAGCATCCTTTGACCAATCTAATAGGTCATTCACCTAATAGTTTGCGGATGGAGGCCATCTTTATGTCAAAATTGATTCCCCCTATTAATTCGAACACGGTGGAACCGAATGGAACGAAATTTGGTACAGATGTAGTACTAGCAAAGGGCACCTCAGTGTCATGTTTATATCGCCGCCATCTTGACTGAAACGTAATGGCGGCCACACGAATGTTCAAAGCTTAAATCAAATTACGATTAACCTAATCATCCGATCTCTACCAAATTTTGCAACTACATACCTTTATGGAGGGAGCATCCTTTGACCAATCTAATAGGTCATTCGCCTAATAGTTTGCGGATGGCGGCCATCTTTGTGTCAGAATCGATTTCCCCTATTAATTCAAACACGCTGAAACCAAATGGAACGAAATTTGGTATAGACGTAGCACTAGCAAAGGGCACCTCAGTGTCATGTTTTATATCACCGCTATCTTGATGGAAACGTAATCGCGGCCACCCAAATGTTAAAAGCTAAAATGTAATTACGACCAACCTAATAATCTAATCTCTACCTAATTTTGCAACACCATATCTTTATGTGGGAAACATATTCTGACCAAACTGCAAGAACATCAGCCCAATAGTTTGCAGATGGTGGCCAAGTATGTGTGCAAATCGATTCCCCCTATCAATTCAAACACGGTGAAACCGAATTGAACGAAATTTGGTACAGAGATAGCCCTAGCAAAGGGCACCTCATATTCATGTTTAATATCCCTATAGCACGTTGTATTTCAACAAGCTCCTACAACCAACATTCAATCATACTCCTTGAAAAGGACAAAGAGTTATAACAATACCCATGCATTTAGGAGAAAGTAGGCTATATGTTCTTTACTGAACATCTTGTTTTCTCTTAAAGACACTCTGCAAATCTACAGGCCAAGAGTTTACGAAGTCGAAACATGATGGTCAATGGTAAAATAATTACCGAAGGATTTCCTTATATACGACATTCTTTGTACGACTACTTTTTGGCACTATTGAAACTTTAAGGGCGTAGAAAGATCGCACTCTTGACATTGCAACATATAACTGGCCGTGACTGAAAATTTGCTGAGGTAAATAGAGACCTACACGTTCGAGAGTTTCTCCTTGAGCTTTATTGATTGTGATACAGAATGCCAAGCGAATTGGAAATTGACGTCTCTTAAAAGAAAATGGAAGGGTTTTGTCGGATGGTGTTAAATCAACTCGAGGGATTAGAGCTCTCTGCCCAATTTTATCTCCACTGATTATTTCCAAATCCAAGTAATTTACATACATATTCTTTACAAATAATCTGGTTCGCGTTCAGGAGCCCTTGGGAAACGTTCAGATTTCTGAGGAGCATAACTATGGCTCCAACTTTTAGAGTAAGAATATGTGGAGGCAAACCACTTAATTCCAAGGAATTCAAGAATTCTCTAGGAAATTGAAGTAGCTGGCTTTTATCTTCGGTAATTAATTTGTTAACGCTGGTGTATGATTTTGAACTACCGGGTATAAGTTCGACGACTTTCAAATTAATTTAATTACAGTGTTCATTTTTTGGTGTTAGAATGCATACTTTCGAGAAATTGATTATATCTTTCGTAGAAATGAATGTTTCGCCGCAAATCTCAGTCCCGATGTCATCGTGCGCTAAAATTCTGGGTGGTAGTTCAATAACATTTGATTCCTCACCATCTACAGAGGGGTAGTCACCGTTACCAATTTGTAACAAAAAATCAGAAAATTCAATTCCTTCTGGTTTCAACCGCATGTTTTTATGTAAGCAGCGTATTTTGAAGAAGGGCCAGAGAGGAGAGTATTTAATACAATTTTGAATAATTATTTGGCGAGAAGCGTGCGGCACAACAGGCAAAAGCTGCCTAAAGTCTCCTCCAAGAACAGTAAGTTTCCCACCAAATGGAATGTCATTAGCCATAATATCTTTTAGAAGACGATTCACACACATTAATGAATGAATATTTGCCATTGGGGCTTCATCCCATATTATGAGCCGTGCTAATCGAATATCGTCAGCTGCTTTGAAATTTAATTTTAATCCAGACACTGAACTCTCATTTAAATTTAGAGGAATTTTGAATGTACTGTGTACTGTTCGACCGTTGGGTAGCAAAACAGCGGCTATTCCGGTCCATGTTACTGATAAGACATGAAGCCCTAAACTGCAGAACTTTTGTATTAAGCATCGGTAAATAAATGTTTTTCCTGTGCCCCCAGCACCGTCAATAAAGAATGCGTTCGTGACAGTTGTGTTGTTATTTTGAAGAACGCTAGTGATTTCATTAATAATTGAAAGTTGATCCTGGTTTGGTAAGGACATCAGGTCAGCCAAATCAGAAGGGAACACTGGCTCATTAGTAATTTGATCGTTTGAGAGTGTATCAGTACCAACAGGCAAGTTAAATGTTGGGAGAGAGAAACCATGCAATTGCAGAGTTTTATTAATATCTCTGAGAGATAGTTGATAAGCTGTATTTTCGTCTTCAGACTTTAAATAATCTTCACAGAGAGAGTTTTTGTGCATGTCCCATAAGTGACTGGCATTCCAAGGTTGATGAAATATGCATATGTAGGCGAATAACTGTCTCAGTTGAAAGGGCGTTTGGAAAACCGATGCTTCCATGAAACAGCGTTGCCATTCTGAATCATCGATAAGCAAACCAAGCTTAATTGCCATATCTTTATATGTTGGGCAGGTAACACCTTGGTATGTTCGGAGATCCTCAAAGCTTTTGGCACCTACTATATGAAGTAAAAGTAAGCGCAGATGGTATCTTTCTGATTCAGATGGAGAAACATTGTACATCCGACCTATTACCTTTTCAAATCCAAGTCGTTTTTTTTTCAAATGCATTTGCCTTTGTCCCATACATAATGAACGGGTGTTTCAGGATAAATATATGCACTCCTAGTTGTTGGATTTTGGTTCAGCTGAAACCATACAGTGAGTTGTGTATTTTTTTACCGAGCCCGTATTAATGCTTTGGGAGCATCATCGGCATGAAAAAATACATCTTGTTGGTCTGGTAAATGGACAGGTAACCGGGCAACAATGTGGGACTGTTCGTGCATGTTGTAACCAAAAATTCTGTATGCAGCCTCACTTGACCCAACATATCTAGCATTCAAATACGTAGAAACTTCGTCATGATGTAACATTCCATCGTTTGTCGTGATTTTCAAGTTAGCGCAATCATGCCCCTTATAAACATATTTATTTGATGCTGTGTACACATGCACAGATTTCGACGTTAATATGGGCCTGAAAGTACATCAATAGATATCGATTGTATGGAACAATGAAACGATTGTCGATTTCAACATTGGTGCCTTGTACTCGTTTGGTATATGATCTTCCATTCTGTCGCCTACGGTTAAGTGGATAGCCGTTCACATTCTCTTTTGTTTCTGGCACAAAGTCTTTTGAAAAACCCTTCTTACATCTTCCATCCTTCATGCAAATTGAATTGGGATTCAGAAGGCCGCAAGGTCCATGTACCATGTGTGTCTTTACTAAGTTGTACAATGTTGTATTGGAAGGATCTGGTATTTCTGCAGAAACTGTCATATCAATATCATAGATTTCTCGTAATTTTCAATTGTCTCGAAGACAAACCAGTAAGTGTATATGAGGTAAACCTCGCTTCTGGAACTCAACCGTGTGTAAGAAAGTTTGTACCTCGCCAAAAAGTTGCTTTTGATTTATTAACCGCAAGAGTTCCTTCACTTTCGCATGAAGGACGCGAACAACGACATCAGGTCTATTGTTTGCATTTTCATAAGGTTGGAGGCTAGTAGTAATTTCAGGCCATGATGGGTTGCAAGTGAAAGTTATGAAGAGGTCTGGCTTGCCAAATTTTCTCACAATTGCCATTGCATCCTGATGATTTTGCAACATATTTCTGGTACTACCAATAAAAGTAGAAGGCAAAATAACTACGCGACCAGCTCTTAAACTTTCATTTTCAGCTCTAAAGTGTAAAGCATTAGCAAGACCAACGTAGGTATCGACACGCAATTTCGTTTGTTGATTGCGAATATATTTTAGTCTATCTCCTTCTATTCGACAATAATAGTCAACTATTAAATGTTGGGTAAGTTTACCTGCATTAAGTAAAGGGTTGAAACCTCCTGCGGAAGGACAACCTCGAATCGACAGCCTATACAAAATATATTCACGCTTTGTCTTATTTTGCCTAACATTCGTCTTACGTTTCCCTCCTGTTGGCAGTGAAATATGCCACCCTGTTTCTCCGCAAGGCCAGATTAAAACGTAAGTTAATGGATCACAATGCATACTGTCAACATCAATTTCCTTTAAAACTCCCTGATTGGAAAATATGGCTATGTGGTGGTGTGAAGCCGGAGCACGGTCTGTTGCTTCAAAAATAGCTGCAATCTCTGAGGAGGCTGGGTTATTGTAACGTCTAGGATCATCTTGAGGTTCATGGTAAAAGCGCATGACCAAATCTAACGGTTGACTTTTTTCTCTTAGAGCCAGTTCATTTTCTTCGCATATTTTTGAAAGCATTGTCTTATACAGTTGAATGTAAGGGTTATGCTCTTGCAAAATATTATTTAGAATATGAAGTGTACCCTCCCTGATGCAAGAATTCACTCGATTTGCTAGTCTGATTTGATTAGCTTCTGAGCAGTCTATTATATACAACTGGCCGTAACAACTGTCGCTTATATTTTTGGAATATATGGAAGAAATGCGATGATGTACAATTCCTGAAATTTTAAAACAATATGGACAGTGTTCAGGTGGTACGGTAACATTGGCACCAAAGGAAACGAAGGACATAGAATTGTTGTACTGCCGAATACTCTCTCTGAAGTTCCTTGAGGTATCATCATTTCCAGTGAAAAATGGTTTAAGCCTGTCAAGTATTTTATATTCCAGGAGATCAATTTTATCATTGCAACAGAAAAGGCCAAAGTAATCAAGCGTAGTTTTTTCGCAACAGAAGAACAATGCAGAACAATGTTTACATTCGTTCGTCAAGGACCCAACGCTGTATGGCATAATATCTGGCATTCTTTCTGAAATGGCAGGTTTATATTGTATATTAAAAGTGGTTTCGCCTTTTCTCCGATTTCTCATTGTTTTGCGTCTATTTGTAGTTTCCACACGACCAGTTAATGTTCTTTTTCGTCGAATGCGTCTATTTACAGTAGGATATATCCCCAAATTAATGTCGTATTCGATCACACTATAGTGTCCTGCATCAACGGAGCCGCTAAACAATAAATGACAAATAACACTTCCATTGCCATAATCTACAAAGTGGTTAGTCTCATTGTTATGCACTCTAAACTAATAATAATTAAACAATTAGCTTATACAATGGAGTTCAACATAACCAGCATATTCACCGTTCAGAGACATAAGATTTGCATACTCAAGTTGGTTGTTGAGGGGAAGGCGATAAGACTCATCGCCAATAATAAAATCCAGTCAGCAACAATTTTTGTAACAGTTTGCAAACGCAACTCACTATGACGTTCTTCGTTTGGATATAAACAGTACGAAACTGCTCTAAATAAGCAATTTTCGTCACCTGTTATTGGTACAATTCTTCGGATATCCATGAGAGTAAATTATGAAGAGGAGCGTAGAACCACTTCGCCAGTCACCTTAATAATGGATTCAGTTTTATAATTATATTTCCTGTGCGTGTCAAAAGTCGTATTTACACAGGGAAGCCCACTCTTAAAGCTGGCAATGAATTATCGAGACAAACCGGCCCAGTACTTCTGCGTAGTCACTTGCTAATATGCCATATTTATGGTATATAAAATGAAAGGTTTAACAATTCGTAGAAGCTGCGATATATATTCTCGACAGACAACGGCTGACCTGGACTGACCACCAAAGAATATATCAGACCACCAAAGACTATATAACAGATAGATCGGAAACACAATACAAATGGCGGATCCAACATTCGAATGCAGCGGCATCAGCTAATGAAATATAGAAGTTAATTTGGAAAACAATGGAATCAAAAATAGGCCTACATTTGTAATATCAGAATTCAAACGTCGGCCTACTGTATATTATTATCGTATAACTGGTAAAGGTGCAGTTCATTAGTGGAATTTCATGTACCAACATTTTGGACATGCCTTGTATGTTTATAAGGCAAAGAAAGAACTGAAGAAAACAAATGAGTACCGTAGCACATGGCGCGATTTGAAGACACTCGGAAGTAAGTCGCCCAGGCGGGGGGATTCACTGCATATATTCTTCGTAATGTGTTGGAATTCGTACAATCCTTGATTCACAGTCGGCTTAACAGTTATCCCATGTGCAACAATATGCCAAAACTTCGGTAGCAATAAAGATAAATAGCCTACCGTTATTGCAAATGTAATCTGTCGAATGTTGGAACTTATAAAGCGTTTCAATGAAACCACCATAGAGTTTTAAATTGAGATGAGAGCGTAGAATTCCTTAGTTTACGGGAATGACAAAAGTTAAATATGTTTTGATAATATATTAGCAATTGCAAGAAAGGAAAATACGGAAATAAAAAAACATGCCGGAGGGGCGATTCGAACCCCTTATATTGGGCGATGCATAAATTATCAAACTACGGCGGACCCACCTGAGCTACCGAACCACTGGTAGTGGCGCGCCATATTAAGGTAGTTAAACATCATGCACACTCAAAATTTGACGTCAGTTTACGTTTTTCAACAATTTCTGTCTGGTATAATTATATTCCAGTGTATATCATGGAAACGTCATAAACAATGTAATTATAATTCTTATACATAACTATGAAATTAAAACGCGGTGGACTTGTAACCGCCATGACTGTCATGAGGCAAGGCGATTGTGCGCATGCACGACTGGCAAGATTTCTGAATTTTTGTTTATTAATTAAAAAAATTCTGTAACATATTTGATTATTTCAAAGACACTCTGCAAATTCACATGCCAAGAGCTCTCGTTAGAATGCATTACGAAGTAAATCGGTTAAGACGTTATCTCATTCTCGAAGTGACAAAAATCGCCTTAGTGTTTTCAATACATAGATTATGATGAAACAAAAAAATTTACTGTATATAAAGTGTGTAAATAATTCCAAAAGATGTTACAATGCTGTTTTATTTTCTACAAAGTCACAATATTTAACATTGCAAAGTATACATGATTATGACAATAACTGCATACTTAATACAAGTCTTTGCCTTTACGATAGTGTGTTATAGTTTTAAAAACAAGGCTTGTTGTAGATCTTTTTTCCACGGCGAACATTAGGTATAAAAACGTCATTATCACTATTATAATCATAAGCAGCATAATTATTATCCTCAACATTATCCTTAACATCACTAAAACCGGTTAGATATTCCTGTTCCTCTTCCTGTTCCTGTTCCTCATCCTCTTCCTCTACAGTGTCCTCGTGTAGAGTCTGCGTGGCTTTTGATAATGTTAAGGGTTTTTTGAACATTGAATTATTTTCAATAGTAGTAGTGTTCTGTAGCACTTGCTTTTTAGCATTTTTATGATTTTCTGTTGACAGAAACAATGTTTCATGCAGTACACTACATTGATGATCACTGACACTTAGAACCTCACTATTTTTACTTTTTAGCTCACTGCGACATTGTTTTGAACGTTGTTTTGAACAACGCCAAATAACAGTTCCATTTTTATTGGTTCGTTTCACAATATATGAATATCCTTTATAGAATGCATGAGGCTTACCATACCTAGTCACTGATACTTCCATATCAACTGTCAAGCATAGACTATGTTGTAGTAAAGACAATTTGGTAATAAGAACAATAGTTTAATGTGCGAGCATATACGGATGCAAATGTGGGAGCAAAAAAAGTTGGGAGCAAAAAGTGGGAGCAAAAAGTGTAAGCAATAGTGGGAGCAATTATGAGAGCAAAAAAATGTAGGAGCAAGTATGGGAGCAAAAAGTGGGAACAAATGTGAAAGCAAAAGTGGGTGCAAATATGAGAGGAAAAAAAAGTAGGAGCAAGTATGGGAGCAAAAAGTGGGAGCAAATGTGAAAGCAAAAGTGGGAGCAAAAAGTGAGAGAAAAAAGTGGGAGCAAAAAGTGTAAGCAAAAGTGGGAGAAAATATGAGAGCAAAAAAAAAAGTGGGAGCAAATATGGGAGCAAAAGTGGGAGCGAAAAGTGGGAGCAAAAAAGTGGGAGCTAAAAAGTGTAAACAAAAGTGGGAGCAAACAGATGTGAGCAAATATGAGAGTAGAAAATGGGGGCAAATGTGGTGTTTTACTAAAACAATCTCACCTATCCTAACCTAACCTAACCTAACTTTTCCTAACCTAACTTTATCCAACCTAACCTAACCTAACTTCACCTAACCTAACCCAACTTCACCTAACCTAACTTGACCTAACTTCACCTAACCTAACTTCACCTAAGCTAACCTTCCAACTCTCAGATCAAGAATTAAATTCTGGGTATAGTCGAGTTGGAACCCAAAACCTCTCGGATACCATCCAAGTATACTAGCCACTACACCGCGAGATGGGCTAATTATCATGCAACACACCACAAAAATAAAAGTTTTCTGTAGTGTAACTCATTGGCTGACAACCATAGTTGAGAATTCAAACCCAAGACCTCAGGACTTTTGTTTTGAACATTATCAGAAATATTATTCCATTTACATTTTGCGGCTGCTTATAGTTATAAGAGTTGGCATTATTATGGGAGTAAAAGTGAGAGAAAGAAAAGTGTGAGCAAAAGTGAGAGCAAACGTGAAAGCAAAACGTGGGAGCAAATATGAGAGCAAAAAGTAGGAGCAACCGTGGCTGGTTGCTCAGACTTTCAAATCAACTAATACACATGAATTAAATTTTAGTAAAGAGACTTGGGTAATAATAATAATTATAATAATAATAACAGATAAAAAACAAGATGTTCAGTAAAAAACATATAGCCTACTTTCTCCTAAATGTATGAGTATAGTTATAACTCGTTGTTATTATCAAAGAGTATAATAGAATCATATCTTGGTTGAAGACCCTAGAAACTATTTACCCCTACCAAACGCCACAACCTAGAAAAAAACTACTGCCATCATTGAAGAAAGATAGATAAGAAGTTTCTCAAGAATGTTATGGATCTGGAGACATAATCGACCGGGCTGGCTGCGTGGCTCAGCGGTAACGTTCTCGCTTGCTGGGCCCTAGGTTGCTGGTTCGTATCCTGGCGCAGTCAGCTGGCATTTGAGGGTGCACAAATGCGAGGGAGCCGTATCAATAGATTTACTGGCATGTTAAAGATCCCCTTCGGGCAAAGATTCCGGCACCCCGGCGTATCTAAAAAGCAGCATTAGTTAAAAGGGACGTAAGACAAATAAGATTGCTATTATTGTTATTATTACATAATCGACCTGCCGTGGGCAACATCCAAATTTGAGTTGAGGCATGTCTTTACACGTCTGGTTGTGCATGGCTTTCACAACCCTAATTGAATTAACAAATCTTTCCATGACCCTACAGAGGCCTGTGTATACAAACTATGTGGATATTTTCGATTGCTATTTGCCTGAAATAAAAGTAGTAATTATTAACCTGAACTAGCACCAACGGCTAGAATTCAGTTACTATGTGAAAACGTTTTGTTCTTTACTTCAAATAACATTTTCAAATAACGCACAATAGGCTGTTACAAACCCTTTAAAATAAAAAGGAAAAATTTATCGTAGTATCATCTTTCCATTCTTCAAGTTCGATGCGCATAGAATGCCAATGGTATACGGCACTAACCAATGGAGTCCCACGTAGACCAGTCGTGACATCTAGTGGAGAAGTATCGAACAATATAACCCTAACAGGGCGAGTGCATTCTAGTGGCCATAAGAAGAATCTTTTCAATAAAATCTTGAAGTTAATAAGTAGACAGGCGTGCAGTTACCGTTTTGGCTGCTAGATGTCTCGATCAAATCTGCTGGTGAATTATGTTTTAATTAAATATATATTTTCCACCGTAATATGCAAAATATAACGCTTAATTTTAAAACGTCTGAATCATTACAAAACAATAAATATATAAAATTTCAAGCAAAAAAAATAACTCTGATGGGGTTTGAACCATAGGCATATGACTGATAGGCCAACACTTTACCATGTAGCCATTTGTGCCGACAAACATCGTTCTGTATAAAATGACTTACATATAACTTCTTAGCAAATAATGATTTAGACTAAACGATTTCATAAGTGGAGTATATTATTTATTTATAAAGCATTTCATACAAAGTTTATTTATTTTGTATCAGTACGCTATATTGCATGCAATACTCAAATTAGTGAAATATAAGTCAGGCACAAGATATCCGCTGCCATCTTGTCTTCTTACCGAGACGGCTGAGCTTTTAAAAATCACTTCTGCACTATAGTATTATAAAATAAACTTTTAATTTCGAACGTGCCTCTTCCTTTAGAACAGTTAAATCGATTCTCGGCTCGATAATCGGAACTGGTGGGTCCCATGATATGGATTATAAAGTTTGCATAATTCGCACGGCCGCCATCCTGAAATGGTATGGCGGATGACCTTGTAGTTTGGTCACAAGACGCGTCCTATATGAAGGTATGTTATTACCAAATTTGGTAGAGATCGGTTAATTTGGTTAGTCGCTATTTGATTTTACGTTTTGAACGTTTGAGTGGCCGCAATTCAGTTTTGGTAAAGATGGCGGCGATATAAAACATGACCCTGAGGTGCCCTTTGCTTGTTCTATCTCTGTACCAAATTTTGTTCAATTCGGTTTCACCGTGTTCGAATTGATAGGGGGGGGGACAGACATTCAGAGTACACACACTCTCACACACACACACACACACACACAGACAGACTCACACACACACACATACACACACACACACAGACAGACACACAATTTTGGCCCTGTAGTGATCTCATAAGTCTACTTTCATATTTTGCAAAAATCGAAAGTAGGCTAATATTCAACTGGATTTTTTTTTTGAAGGTGGAAAATCCAAAGTTCCGTCAACAATAATAATTACATGAACAGTGGGAATTCAAACCCAAGACCTCAGGACTTTTGTTTTCAACATTATCGGAAATATTATTACATTTACATTTTGCTGCTGCTCATAGTTATAAGAGTTGGCATTAATATGAGAGCCAAAGTGGGAGCAAAAGTTAAAGCAAAAAGCGGGAGCAAGCATGGCTGGTTGTTGAGACGTTCATATCATCTAATACACATAAATTAAATTTTAGTAAAGTGACTTGGCAAATAATAATAATAATAATAATAATAATCATCATAATAATAATAATAATAATAATAATAATAACAGTTTTAAAAAAATCAACGGGATTGATATTTTTCAAGGTGTAATTTCCAAAGTAATGTCAAGGATAATAATTACATGAATAGATTCCAAGAACTCTAGAGTGCTTTTAAGGTTAATGATTGGCTAGGAGTGAGATAGAGCTAGCTAACCTAAGTTAACCTCAACAACTATGAGCAGCAGCAAAATGTAAATGGAATAATATTTCTGATAATGTTGAAAACGAAAGTCCTGAGGTCTTGGGTTTGATTTCCCACTGTTCATGTAATTATTATTGTTGACGGTACTTTGGAAATTCCAACTTAAAAAAAATGAATCCACTTGAATATTTTTTTAACTGTTATGATGATGATGATGATGATGATTATTATTATTATTACCCAAGTCTCTTTACTAAAATGTAATTCATGTGTATTAGTTGATTTGAAAGTCTCAGCAACCAGCCATGGTTGCTCCTACTTTTTGCTCTCATATTTGCTCACACTCTTTTTAGCCTATTTTCAATTTTGAAAAAATAGGCTTATGAGATCACCTTTTGTCCGTGTGTATGTGCATTTGTGCGTAAGTGTGTGAGAGGTGTGTGTGTGTCCCTAATAAAATCTAAACGGATGGAGCGATTTCAATGAAACTCGGTAAGTTCATAGCGCTATTCCTGGCGACCTCGACCGTGCTCTTCAAATTTTGTTACGTCTCACCAATCCAACATGGCGGCTGTGCGAAATATTTCACTAGCATTCAATATCTCCGAAACTATTACCGATATCGCCCTGAAATTGTGTACTGTGATAAAGGGCACTACTAGAAGTTCACCTATGAGACTTTCAAAAACCTGGTGACTACAAAACCAACATGGCGGCCAAGCGAAGTTGAGACTTTTAAATAGACATTTCTCACGATTTAACTATCCAAACGTAATGAAACTTGGTACAACAATTGTTTATACACATTGTAATGCACTGGAGTCTAATTTAGTTCAATTGTTTACATAACCTCAAAATGGTGGTTGTGCGAAATATTGCACTGACATTCTATATCTCCGAAACTATTACAGATATCACCCTGCAATTTAGTACGGTGATAAAGGGTACTAATTCACGTTTACCAATGTATATTTCATAAACCTGTAAAGTACAAAACGAACATGGCGACCAAGCAAATTTGAAATATTTTAATAGACTTTTCTCGTGATTTAACTCTCTGAGCGCCGTGAAATGTGGTAGAGTAAATGATTTTGCAGTTTGTAATGCACTGCCATCTAACTTAATTCAATTGTTTACATAACCTCAAGATGGCGGCTGTGCGAAATTTAAAAATTAAGTTTTTATTTCTTGTGTCGTAATCATGCGATCGAAGTGAAAGTTTGAATAATGAACCTAGGCAATAATTGTCCATGAATGGTACATAACTCTATGGCCTATACATATAACAATCCTAAATGGCGAGCTTCCGAAATATTTAGACGGTTCTCAATATCTATGAATCCTTTACAGCAACCAAACTGAATTTTTTTTAATGTTCATAGAGACTATGAACATCATGTTCACCTATAGGACTTTCAGTAACCTGCTGAGCACAAATCCAACATGGCGGCGACGCGAAGAGTAAATATTTAAATTGACGTTTCTCGCGAATTAGCCATCCGAGTGCCGTGAAACGTTGCACGTTAAATGCTTATACAAATGTTGATCCACTGGCATCTAATTTATTTCAATTGTTTGCATAATCACAAGATGGCTGCTGTGCGTAATTTTAAAATCTCGTTTTTACTTCTTGTGTTCTAATCATGCGATTGAAGTTTGTATACCACACGTACACAATAATCTTAATGTAATAGTACAAAAATAAAAATCCAACCTGGCGATCATCTGAAATATTTAGACGGTTCTCAATAACTACGAATATGTTACAGCAATTAAACTGAAATTTTGTATGTTGATAGAGGCAATTAACATGAGCAGGATATATGTAAATAGGCTGTATAGTTCTTCACGGAACTACTTGTTTTCTCTCACTTTTACTCCCATATTAATGCCAACTCTTATAACTATAAGCAGCCGCAAAATGTAAATGGAATAATTTCTGATAATGTTCAAAACAAAAGTCCTGAGGTCTTGGGTTTGAATTCTCAACTATGGTTGTCAGCCAATGAGTTACACTACAGAAAACTTTTATTTTTGTGGTGTGTTGCATGATAATTAGCCCATCTCGCGGTGTAGTGGCTAGTATACTTGGATGGTATCCGAGAGGTTTTGGGTTCCAACTCGACTCTACCCAGAATTTAATTCTTGATCTGAGAGTTGGAAGGTTAGGTTAGGTGAAGTTAGTTTAGGTGAAGTTGGGTTAGGTTAGGTGAAGTTAGGTTAGGTTAGGTTGGATAAAGTTAGGTTAGGAAAAGTTAGGTTAGGTTAGGTTAGGTGAGATTGTTTTAGTAAAACACCACATTTTCCCCCTTCTTTTTACTCACACATTTTGCTCCCACTTTTTGCACCCACTTTTGCTCGCTCTTTTTGCTCTCACATTTTGCTCCCACTTTGGCTTTCACATTTGCTCCGACTTTCTGCTCTCATATTTGCTCACACCTGTTTGTTCCCACTTCTGTTTACACTTTTTGGTCCCACTTTTTTCTCCCACTTTTTGCTCCCACTTTTGCTCCCTCTTTTTGCTCCCATATTTGCTCCCACTTTTTTCCTCTCATATTTCCTCCCACTTTTGCTTACACTTTTTGCTCCCACTTTTTTTCTCTCACTTTTTGCTCCCACTTTTGCTTTCACATTTGCTCCCACTTTTTGCTCCCATACTTGCTCCTACTTTTTTTGCTCTCATATTTGCTCCCACTCTTGCTTTCACATTTGTTCCCACTTTTTTCTCCCATACTTGCTCCTACTTTTTTGCTCTCATATTTGCTCCCACTATTGCTTACACTTTTTGCTCCCACTTTTTGCTCCCAACTTTTTTTGCTCCCACATTTACATCCGTATATGCTCGCACATTAAACTATTGTTCTTATTACCAAGTTGTATTTACTACAACATAGTCTATGCTTGACAGTTGATATGGAAGTATCAGTGACTAGGTATGGTAAGCCTCATGCATTCTATAAAGGATATTCATATATTGTGAAACGAACCAATAAAAATGGAACCGTTATTTGGCGTTGTTCAAAACAACGTTCAAAACAATGTCGCAGTGAGCTAAAAAGTAAAAATAGTGAGGTTCTAAGTGTCAGTGATCATCAATGTAGTGTACTGCATGAAACATTGTTGCTGTCAACAGATAATCATAAAAATGCTAAAAAGCAAGTGCTACAAAACAATACTACTATTGAAAATAATTCAATGTTCAAAAAACCCTTAACATTATCAAAAGCCACGCAGACTCTACACGAGGACACTGTAGAGGAAGAGGAAGAGGAACAGGAACAGGAAGAGGAACAGGAATATTTAACCGGTTTTATTGATGTTGAAGATAATGTTGAGGATAATAATTATGCTGCTTATGATTATAATAGTGATAATGACGTTTTTATACCTATTGTTCGCCGTGGAAAAAAGATATACATCAAGCCTTGTTTTTAAAACTTTAACACACTATCGTAAAGGCAAAGACTTGTATTAAGTATGCAGTTATTGTCATAAACATGTATACTTTGCAATGTTAAATATTGTGACTTTGAAGAAAATAAAACAGCATTGTTACATCTTTTGCATTTATTTACAAACTTTATATACAGTACATTTTTTTGGTTTCATCAAAATATTTTTAAAGAAAATACTAAAAACTAAAACATTATTATTCTATACACATATTTTTTTCTTTCAGTCTATTGTCATCACTTATATTTTTCCATTATTATTTCACATTTTTTAAATTTAATTAAAACGGATCATGCACCTATTGTTTTTAAAACCTTCATAAATTATGTGTACAGGTTGCACAGCATTATTCACTTCATCAAAAACATCCTCCGCCTTATCATTAAACTGTGTAGGCAGAAATGTCTCAAAATTTTCGCATACACAAAGTGCACGATCACCATATGCTGTTTTCAATTTCCTAATCTTGATAATCCGAAATGGAATATGCGTTGGCAATTCGCTGAGCTTCTTTGTCTCTAAGCCACAAGCTTGCCCCAGAGCGATCAAAACATTTATTGTAGTAGTCTATAAACAAAAGAAAAGCATATCTATTACACTCTACAACAGCTTGTAATAATATTGTGCATATAGGTATTTTGCACTATGCATTGCTAATAAATTATACTATTTATGCAAGAAATGCCCTAACTGTAGCAGATACTACTTTTCTGCATATATCACAAGTGTTTAGTTCTAATGCACACTTCACACATGCTATCATGTGTCCACAAGGTAAAAAATACAAGACCTAGTTCATCTTGATAACAAATTTTACATAATTGTTGGTCACACTTTTGTATCTGTTCGTGAGACAAGTCTTTTTTTTCAGCCTCATGTATTTGCTCCACGTGTTCTAACTCTAAAGGCACTTTTATCTCTTGTACTGCAATCACGTTTTCTTTACGAATAGTATTCACAAATTCCTGACCTTTAAGCAACACCATGTATCTACAGTTAGGTAGCCAACGAGCGTGTTGCACAAAAGGATCATCAGTCATTTGCCAATCGTTTAAAGCAAATCCACAATAAAAAAGATATTTTTTTATCCCCTTCACCAGTATAAAAAAATCCAGCTTCACTTAGCTGTTTGGTAAGATGTTTTAATATTAATGGCTGAACATTTTTATAAGATTCTAAACTTTTTCAACAGAGCTGTACTCTGGGTGTGCTAATGCTTTAGTCTTGCAAACTCCCAATTTTTCAAAGCACATACCAATTCAACACTGTCTATGGCATATGGACCACATATATCGACACTACCGTTGTTGGCTGGTAATACATCATTATTATTATTTATTTGTGATTCAGCAACGTAAGTAGCGGCCAATGGGCTTGTGGTTTGGTAAAATGAATACACGGGTATGTTACCCACTTGTTTTCCAGGCATGTAAGGACAACAATGAGACCATCGCAAATGGTCTCTAAAGGGATCATCCCCTTCTTCCCAGTGTGAAAATTCAATACGACAAAACACACAGCGCACCACATCTTCTCGGTTCAAGTAAAAAAAATGGCTTTTGCAAGTTTATGTGATGACAAAAAGCCTACAGGCCAGTATTCAAATGTTAACCAACGATCATGTTCTGATTTTAAATTTAACCCACGTGGTAAACCAACTTGTTCACTTGTTGTATTTGGTACTAACGCCATGTGTTATAATAAAACTTTTTTTATTGCAAGTTATTAACTTTGCACAAGAGCACAGAGTACTTTAAAGCATAATGTATGCTTGTTCACTGTCTGTTCACTACGTTAAGGGCACATGACCACACCTAAAAACAAACAAAATAACCCATCACTCAATCTATCAATCAATCAATCAATACTTGTAATTAAACTTTAACGTTAATTGGCATTAATATATCAAAACAACATTGAAAATAAACTGTATGTTGGCACTAACAGTAACCCATGCACTTATTTTCTTTTTATAAAGCTTCATTTACATCCCCCTTTAACCAATATATAAACAAAAATGAATGTCAGTTTGTTCAGATTATCTTGTTCAAACCTGTAGGTATTTGTTAGAGTCCATAGGGAACCACCCATAAATTAAATTTAAATTATTGTTTTTTTTTAATCCAATATGGCTTTGAACATTCTCGGTAAACAACCAATAGGGTCTTTCACCGGTTGCCATTACATAGTCATTAATCAAGAAAGGAATCATTGTACCAGTCATGTACAGGTATTGAATATTTTTTGTCTATGGTTTTTCATTAGTGATAAAATGGAATATCATTTTTAAGTTAGACTTACCTGAGTTTTCAATAGTTCACTGCCTGAAGACAATGGTTGCACTCTACTGCGTCTTGGGTTTTCAGCAACTGCTACGGCGGTAAGGCTTTTCTTTCCAAGTTTCTAAAAATAAATTAAATAACCCGCTATAAATACCTAAATTCAGGTTAATACATGCATTTCATAAAATAAAATAAAACAATATCAAACTAAAAATGTAACAAGTTAGTTTAAACAAATAATATCAGCTTCACTTGCACTGGCTTGTTACTGTTTCCTTCTAGTGGACCAAAAAGCGCAATGGATTCTTGTATCTCAGACATGTAAGGTATACCGGTTATCTGCAAACAAATAAATAAATAAATATCATTAATTACCTAATCAATAACTACAAATTTAAGGTTCATTAGCATGACATTATTAAAATAATCATTCATAGGTACTTACCAAAAACAAAGAGGCTTTTTCTTCCAAAGTTCAGTTCAGAGCTCTACTGTATACGTCTATTTGCTAGTCCCGTCGGTGTATCACTAACGCAATTCTTATCAGTCTGCTTAGCAACAGAGAGAGTTGCATTTTCTCAGCGTTTTGACCTTGAACTCATGTCTGTCTCTCACATGTTCCCACACCTTCCCACATTCCTCAATCTCCATAAGATTTGCGTACCTTACACTAGTTTCATGTTTTTAATAAGGAACCAAAATGGCTGCCTGTTATACATTGGTAGTACTACTGCATAAGAACCAACATGGCGGCTGCTTAATCGTCGCACCTGCTAGCCACCACGAGGCAAGTAAGCTGATATCACACTTCCTGCTGACGTAGACATTCCTGCCTCGTCAGCAACAGCAACAGCTCTCACGAGGCCTCTGGCTAGGTACAATATTCACTCTCCAGTGAGCAGGACTGTGTGTGAGTTAGCATTGAAAAACATGTGTGTCTTATTATTATTATTATTCTTAAACATTTTACTGTAATAATAATAATAATAATCATTAGCAAGCGGCCATTCTCATTACATGACCATGTTAACCACATACTTTCACCACGTCCAAGAACCACTTATTTCTCTTCCTACAACCATTTGTTGCGCCAGACAACGGTCTCTCTTATTACCGTTTACTTACATGTTAAAGATCCCCTTCAGGGTAAAAAAACTAGCACTCATTTTCAAATATTTGCTTTCATCCTTCATAGGAAATATCAGAAAACCAACCGTAATAACCTGCCCCGCCATCCCGCCAAAATAGCAATTCATTTCTTCCGGGCATGGTCACTGTGCTCGACAACAGGCTCGTTGAGACACATAACAACAGTACCGGCTCTCTCAACGACCACTCTTAATTAAAATTTAAACAGGTAAAAAATAGGGCCTTAGGCCCTTTTGACAAAAATCAAAAAATCAATTCAAAAACAGGGCATCACCCCCTAGCATTCTTCGTTCGCAAAATATTAACAAAAGTGCACTTTGGCCCTTTTGACAAAAAATCAAAACTACATTCAAAAACGGGGCGTCATCCCAAATCCAACGACCCCTCTTACAAGTCCGTAGCCTTCTTCCTTCTCAAAATATTAACAAAAGTGCACATAGGCCCTTTTAACAAAAATCAAACTACATTCAAAAACGACGTGTCATCCTAAATCCAATGACCCCTCGTAAAAGTCCATAGCCTTCTTAGTTCGCAAGATATTAAAAAGCACATGACCTATTAGTTTTCAATCTTTTGGTTAAATTAAAAAGAAACTCATCCATAAATAATTATTTACAAAATCCCCAAGTGTGCATGCGTAAAAAACAAAAACAAAAAAGTTGATTCATAGCAGCATCAAGCAAAACGCATGCGCTTTATGAGCAACAACGTTTAAGTTCATATTAGCAGCGTACCTTATACATATCGCATTTGAAATGCGACTTTCACTAAAAAAAAAAATACAATTTCACCCCCTAGTAGGGGTAGGTTTTATTTAGGGGTTGAAATGAGTTGTCTGCTGGAAAGAGGACGTCAGCTCGAGTCCAACGACACCTCATTTGTCAAAATCGGACCATGCGTTCGAGTGATATTAATCATTTAACATGGACGCCGCCCGAGCAACGCCGGGTGAGTTAGAACCTTCACCACTCCCCTACTTAGTTCTAAAAGTGAAAATTAATGTTGCTGTCAGAGGACATCGAATCAGCTATAATGCAAGAAGAAATAGCGGGAAAGAACGGCCTTCAAATATCGTTTGGAAAGACCCATTTCATGACCAACATTAAAGAAGCCCCGAGATACATAATGGCAATTAAAGAGGAGTTGTAAATTTCATGTACCTTGGTGAGATAATCCAACCTAACGTACTCGACAACGAAGGAAATCATGAGAGAGACAGGAAAATGGAGTTTGTTTTCCACCTTGCGAAAAACACATACAACAAGAAAGCTATTTCTATTAGGACTAAACTACGACACTATCAAACAGTAATTCAACCAGTGTGCCGGTATGCTTCGGAATGCCTAGGACTAACATCTAAAAAGGAAATTGAAAAAATTGGAAAAAAGGAACGAAAAAAATTAAGAAACATTCACGTCCAAAAAAAAAAGTGCTGACACATACCGACCACGCAGTAACAAAGAAATCCACAGCAGAACCATTTTTAGCCTACTTTTCACATTTTGCAACAAGTAGTTCCGTGAAGAACTATAAAGCCTATTTTCATATATCCTACTAATGTTAATTTGCCCTATCAACATACTAAAATTCAGTTTGATTGCTGTAATAGATTCGTAGATATTGAGAACCGTCTAAATATTTCGGGTGGTCGCCATGTTGGACTTTTGTATATGTAGGGCTTAGAGTTATGTACTGTTACATGTAGATTATTGTGTACGTGTAGTATTCAAACTTCAATCGCATGATTAGTACACAAAAAGTAAAAAAAAAAGATTTTAAAATTTCGCACAAATGCCATCTTGTCGTTATGGAAACAATTGAAAAACATTAGATGCCAGTGGATTAACATTTGTATAAGGATTTACTGTACCAAGTGTCACTGCACTCGAATGGTTAAATTGCGAGAAACGACCATGTGATTATTTATACTTCGCTCTGCCGACATGTTGGATTTGTGATAACCAGGTTATTGAAAGTCATATAGGTGAAATTATGTCCATAGCCCCTATGAACATTAAAAAATTCAGTTTGATTGCTGTAATATATTCGTAGATATTAAGAACCGTCTAAATAATTCGGATGGTCTCCATGTTGGATTGTTATATGTACGGGTCTTAGAGTCATGTACCTTTAAAGGAAAATTATTGCGTAGGTTCATTATTCAAACTTTCATTTTGATCGCAAGTTTACGACACAAGAAACAAAAACTTAATTTAAAATTCGCACAGCCGCCATCTTGAGGATATGTAAATAATTGAACTAAATTACATACTGAACCCATGTGCTATAGGGTCCAAGGAGGTCGAATCCATGTATTTGGGGAAGAAATGAAAGAAACGTACAGTTTCTAATGTAACATAGAGAAAGATCAAGCTAGGATGCTAGCCTAACGTTGTGCAAGCAACGAGCGCCAGGTGTTCGAGAGATGAGATCACCCCTCTTGACATTCAGAAGGGAGCTAGTCATGAGTATTAATAACCGAGTGGATAATTCCCACTATTAGACAAGGAAGCCTGACTCGGAAATCGAGCTTAGCTTGCTGAAAAACGACAACACCGCCTATGCGCCAGAAGAAGAATAATTAAATTTAACCCGTTTACGAGCATAAAAATGAGTAAACAATTACAGTACAGTGAATCATTTCGAATGAGAGATTTTTGTGTAAAGAAAAACCCTTTAATAATTGCACAGGAGAAAACTGCAAACGCAAGTAGACGTCATCGGGGATTTACCAAGGCCTGTAGAGAGGGGAGAATGCAAAAGAACAGCAACACCTACGCAGCTGAAGACTACAAAGTAATTAATATCTCCGAATTGCACGATCGATTCTTATGCGCAATGAGATTATTTGACATTGAGAAGACGAGCTTTCGGAAGGTATAATTTTTATAGTTGTGCAACCATTATTTTAAAAGTTGGCCACAGAAAGGGCTAGAGTCTTATCTTTTTGTAGCAAAAGAGTATAAAAACTCCTGGCATCAACTAGCCAAACATGCAGTACGAGTCCGTCCAGGGGGGCGTGACGCTGGAGCATCAGTACAAGCAGTTTTCGAACAGCCCGAGGGGGCGTTGCTACGCATCATGCAGTATTAGTCCGTCCAGGTGGGCGTGACGCTGGAGCATCAACAGTATATGCAGTTATTCTGACAACCCATGAGGGGGTGTTACTACGCATCAGTACAAGCAGTTCCAAACAGCCCGAGGGGGCGTTGCTATGCATCAGTATTCAGACAGCCGTGTGGGGCGTCACTCTGCGTTACACCGAAGACAGTTTACCAGTACTCCTTGAAGGGAGAAACGCTGTATTACACCGCAGAATTAATATCTGATAGCCATAGGCGTCGCAGTATTAATAACTTGCGTGCCTCCATAAGGAGTTGTAAAGAAGAAATATTAAAGTATCGCCGTGTTAAAAATTTTAGGAAAATCCTAGTTACAGGATTTAGGTCCGACAGTACACAAGTTTACAGTGAAAAGTTCGTAAAATATAGTCAGAGCAGGCTGCGAACGTTGAACTTAAGGCGATAGGTCTTTAAATAGACGAACGAAAATATCATAACGTGTGGAAGTACCGTAAGAGAAAGATAAACAGTTATCTAAATTAAAGAACCCAAAAAGGGAAAAACAGAGTAAGGTTCGCAACGTATCTCAGAAAGTAGGAGGGCGAGAACCGAACAAATAAAGAAGAACGGAGACTATAGACATTATCTCCAAAAAGCAGACGAACTATTCTAAAGCACTAGACTCGAGAAGTATTAGCTGCTATAAAATAAATCCATAGGTCATCGATAGGTTATCGAGGAGACCTCGATCCGAACAGACTTTCGCTAGGATCGATAAACCAGATCTACAAAGGAAGCCGTTCAAGCTAGAGAAATAGCCGGTCATCCAGAATAAGATTCGAAGAATTAGGATTCCAGGGAAAAGTAGATGTTTCTAGACTTTCGTATTCTGCAGGATAGGAAGCCGACATTGAATAAATTTCACCCTTGGAAACGGGAGAATAAGAGGTCACGTGTGATAGGCTAAGAAATACGGCCTAGTGATCAAGAGTTGTGAAGTGTAAATCTATCAAGATTATGTGTTAAATTAATATTTTTTAGTGTTTATTGTGTGTTCTAAAGGGATACACCAGTGTATTAAAAATGTCGTCAATGTTAAGTGTATTAAATATGTGTCAAGAAGTGTTTGTACATAAGATGAATTTCTATAATATGGAGTAAATTTTTAAGTGGGCCAAAATGAAACACCGCACAAGGATAAAGGTCCTGAGACGACCTTCAAAACATGTGAGTAATGAATTTCATTATATTGTGGTGTCAGGAAATGATTGTGTAAAAATCCACCGGAGTTTTTGAGTAAAAGGGATATGTTTAAATAAATAAATACTGAATAAACGAAAACGCGGTCTGAACAATAATAGAAATTTGAGAAACTATAAATAATTATGTAAATAATAAATCCAGTAGAGGAAATATATGAATAAAATATCAGTGTATTTGACGAAAGTCATGAGGGCAAGTGAAATTAATAATTATCATGAAAGATATTTAAATAAAAGTAAATTTGAGATATGAAAGAAATAGCTTTTGAGCTTGTGTAAAGAATAAAGATATGAAATGATAATAATAATAACCAAGTAAGGAAATATTAAATAAAGATCAAATTAATTGATGTGAATATAAGAGCGTTAGAGCCTTAATAAAAATTATAGACATGATTTTTAAATGCATGTTCTTGGAATAGAGAAAGTTATGGTCAAAGGAAAAGAATAATATAAAAATTTGAAATGTGTATCAATTGTTAATATGATATTATCAGTTCTTTGGATGACGCTAGGCTTAAAAAAATGTATAGCGCAAAAGGAGCGCAATTAAAGTAAAATGTCACGCTAGGAACGCGTAAAAGTTAATTTACTTGGTAAAATACTTATGAGAGGTAGTTGATTGTAGCGAATTGAGAATTGGTGTAAGTCCTCTATTTGTGACGTAGTATCACGAGGCCATTGTGTATGTTGTATTTGAAAGGGAGCAAATGTATGGTATTGAGCGTAGGTCTTATAGCTATAGGCTGACCCTAAATCGCATTTTGTATAGTCCTCTATAAGGGAAAGGTTCCCGAGGCATGTGAAGAGATTCGAACTCAGAATCCTCTTATTTTGAAAGCCCCTTTATTATTCGTCGTAGAATGTGTCATGACTCTTCCACAATCAATGAGGACCTTTCATAATTAATAAACGCCAAGATTACGGATGTGGTTTATGAGCCCAATAATATGGTTGAATGTACACGAAGAGTAGAAGGCCAGGTCTCCCAAAGAATTGAGAATGAACGAAAAGCTGTTTTGTAAAAGCATTAATGAGAGCTCTAGCGTAGGCTAGGCGGGAGGGATCCCGCATAGTCATAAATAACTCTCAAGTTTCACGGCCAGACCCTTGGTGTAGGAGGGTGTCTGGAGGCCGTCTTGTAAGGAGTAATGAATACACCAGGAGTGTTTAAAGTTGTTAATGACCCGGGCGTTGAACCGAGGTCCTTGTAGATTGATATTTCCGCTTGCCTGTTCAGATCGTAGTTTTTTTATGTGATAATGGTCTTATAAGACGTAAGAAATAAATAACAATCCCTATTGTAATGTTGTATGGAAGTAGGATTCCATGAGTTAATTGAAGGCAACTAGGTTCCGGGAGTGACTATAGTTTTTTGACTGTGTCAAGTATCTTCATACTCTGGAGTACACAAGTAGTTTCCTGATTACCTTAATGTATTTGTAAAGTTAGAGAGAGATGATAACAGCTGAAACATGTGAAAAATGCCCAAATATTGAGTTAGATAGTTAACATGTAATTTTAAATGTAATTATACATTTGTTTTGAGGATTAAGAAAATATAAAAAGTAGTATTTGAGGTGTATAAAGAATGACACCATTATTACAGAAAGCATTGAGCCACAGAGCTCGGGGTTATATGAAACTTACAGTTGATGCTTTATGGAAGTAAAAATAATTAGGAATTGTTGGTTGATGTGGAAACCATATGTTTTAATGCAATATTTGTTTTATTCTATTGTTATTCCTTGTTCATTTGGAACAAGTAGATGATTATGGGTCAGTAATTAAATTGTTAAATTGTTTGTAGCGCCATAAGTTTTATTAATTAAATGTGTTAAAATAGGAGTTGATTTTGTTGTTATTTTTGCAAGTGTATCCTCTAATTAATCCAAAATATGTGAGTCACAGAGTGGGGGAACTTACCGCTGCCCCGAAAATTCCGAATTGAGCTACGCTGGTATACTGTGATTGGCATATTTCTTGCTAAAAGGGCACATGGGGGGCATAGAAGTAATGTGCTGGATTAATAACTAGAGGAACACTTAAGACGGTCATAACATGTAAAGTAAAGTAATGATAGGAATAGCTACAATGTAAAATATTAACTGACCGCATGGGTCCCTGGAAACTCATACCGAGCAGCCCTGAATATTATATCATTAACCCCCCCCCCCTAGCAAACGTAGATTTTGGCGCCCAGTACGCAGGGCTGAGTTTTCCTAGGGAAAACCCGAGTTTTCTCGAAAAATCAAAATTTTCATTTTTTGAAAAAAAAAAGGTTTTTCGAAATTTTGAATTTTAGATACTTCCATAAAGGTTTATGAAGGTGAATAAGAGTATCAAAAGGGTACGTTGTAGTAAATACCCGTACCAAAGTAAAATTTTTAAAATAAATTGGGACACAATGATTCAGAGTATCATCTCTCAAGCATGTACTAGTGTGGTGGCATTAATGGCCCACTGTATTCTAATAAGATGTTGACCATAAGGGATTTTAAGGAATGCCTAGGGGAGCATTTCAATAAAGAGATGGAGGAAACGGCAAAGATGTTGTTAAGTGAAGAGAGGCGGAGGCTCTCAGAGAATGTAAGGGCCGAGAGTCCAGATAAGGGTAAAATTACAGGTGATAAAAAGTACCCAAATAAGGAAATTGTAAAGGTTTCTGTAGAAATCATGCGTGCACCTGGAGACATAGTTACACGAAGAGAAGGTAACATGTCTGCAGAAAACAGGGTAACAAATGAGCCTTTAGAGCTCCAAATGGAAAAGGAAAAATGTAAACCGATTCCAAGGGAGAATGTAAGTAGTACCGAGGATAATAATAGTAAAGGTAATTCAAAGTCTCACGTAGAAAGGCAGGTTCAAATAGGCCCGGAAAGCGAAGGGAAAAAGAACGATAGTCTTTGCGTTCAGGATCAGGAAAAGGTAGAAATGGCGACCTGGAAGGAAATAAAAGAATTCTTGGATATAATTAGAGAAATGTGGGATGAGCATGAGAAGATGAGGGATGAACTTTGGAAATTTAGAGATGTAGACTCGAAGGACAGAGAGAAAATTAAGGAACAAAGAGAAAGTATCTCCGAGGAAATAAAGAAGATAGATAAACTTCGTGATAGGGCAAGCAAAAATTGGTATACGATACCCAAACAAGATTTAGAGGAATTGTACAAAGAAATTCCTAAGGTTAAAAAGTCCTTAAGAGAAACGAAGAAGGAATTTGCAGAACGTATGGAGAAAGAAGGAAAGAGAGAGTTAGCTCCGTGGGAACAGCTAAAAATGTTTATTAAGGAAATAAGTGAGATAAGGGAGCAGGTATGGGATGTGAAGGAAGAATGGGGTAAGATTTCGTGGAAGATCGAATATAAAGAGCACGAACGGAAGAAATATGTTCGGGAACAGAAAGATTATATGGTAGAGGAATGGAGTAAGATGCATCGGTTCATAAGGAGCATGTATGGTGAACGAGATATAATAACCATTCAGGAGTTGGCTGAAGTAAGAGAAGTCAAGATTCGGGAATACGAAGAAATAGTAGAGGCTGCCCAGAGGATATATGATGAATACATATTAGCAGAGGACCTCAAAGCAAAAGAAATGGCTATCCCGGTCATAAATGAAACAGTTGTCCAGAAGGAAGTTGAAAAGCCATCAAAAATTAAAGAAGAAAAAGAAGTAACGGTGCCAGAAGAGCCCAAAATTGATATTAAAGAAGAAAAACAAGAAGTAGAAATTATAATGACTCCAGTGGAAACTGAAGAAAACCTTGAGATCCTTCCTGAAGAAGATATGGAAATTCAAGAGGAAATAGTAAGTCCAGACCAGGAGAACAGTCAAGATGAGATCGAGCTGCAAACTGAAGAGACTCATTTTGATGAAAAGGTTGAGCTGGAAGAGACAGAAATAATCTCGGAACAGGAAATAATGAAAGAAGCGGAAGTTGAAGAGACGGAAATAATAATTCCTGAAGAAACAGAGAAGTTAAATGAAACAATAATAGAAAATATCAACGAAACACCGATAGAAACAGAGGTTCAAGAGTTCACAGGAATTGAAAAAGAAAACTCCGAAGAAAATGAGGAGGTAAAAAAAGAAAACCTAGAAGACATTCAGGAGGATCAAGAAGATAAAACGGCATTAGAAGGACCAAAATTGAAAGCCCAGATCCTTGAATTACTGATTAAATACCAGGACTGGCAACAAAAGAACAGAGAAAGGGAAACAGATGCCAATAAGAGCCAAGAAAACCTAAAAGAACAAGATGAGATTGTTGGAAATAATGAAAAGATGAGAGGAGATGTCTTTAAAGAAAATCAGGAAAGAAGGAAACCGAAATTGGTAGACGGTTTACCAGGAAATGGATACCCCATGGAAACAATGAAAGGAGGAGGAATAACATACGAAGCCCTGGAGAAAGAGGATGCTCAGGCATATTTCAGCTGGAAGCTCCGTAAAAAGAAAGGGAGAGATAAAAAGAAGAGAAAGAAGGGAGATCTGAAAGATCTAAAGAATTGGAAGAGTCGAAAAAAGAAATACACTTTGGAAATGCCATCTCGATGCGAGATGAAGGAAAAGGATTATTCCATCATAAGCCGACGAGTTAAGCCGTTTGCAACCGTCGAAGAATAAGAGGAATAAAAATATTTGTTCGAAATACCATCTCAAAGAGAGATGAGGAAGGGGGAAGAAAACCAGAAAGAGTCAGGTGAGGTTAGACCGAGCTCTTAAAAAATCAAATGAAGTATTACAGACTTGAAGTCTGAGAACAGTAATGAAGAAAGTTACGGGTAAAGCTAGTTGCACCCGCAAGGTAATTTAAATAAGGTCATTAAGTTGAAAATATGTAATGAATAGAGAACAGACCGACAAGAAGTCCGTCTTATGAAAAGAAGAAAAGAAACCAACTGTTTGACTCAAGTTTGGAGAGAGCTCGCCAGACGAGGGTAGAAGTTGTAAACACCCGAACGTGACAAGAAATTTATGACCCTGAGTGTAGACGACCACTAGGGGAAGGAATTAATGAATGGGACCTTTAAGAAGACCCAATACAAACACAGACCAGAGAGGAAGGGAACTTTAAAGAAATAATTGATTTTATTGAAGAAGAAAATTTCAATTTAATAAAGGAAAAAGAAAGAAAGGGTAGGGACAGAGCATACCCAACCTACACAATTAGAGGAAGGAACTTTAAAGAAATAAAAACAACAGAAGGTACGAATAACGTTATGATGGCTTCGACGAATAAAGAAATATAAAATTAATTGAAATAAATTTCCTCAAAATTTTTCGAAAATTTATTTATCCTAAGGAAGGGTGTGATGAACCCATGTGCTATAGGGTCCAAGGAGGTCGAATCCATGTATTTGGGGAAGAAATGAAAGAAACGTACAGTTTCTAATGTAACATAGAGAAAGATCAAGCTAGGATGCTAGCCTAACGTTGTGCAAGCAACGAGCGCCAGGTGTTCGAGAGATGAGATCACCCCTCTTGACATTCAGAAGGGAGCTAGTCATGAGTATTAATAACCGAGTGGAAAATTCCCACTATTAGACAAGGAAGCCTGACTCGGAAATCGAGCTTAGCTTGCTGAAAAACGACAACACCGCCTATGCGCCAGAAGAAGAATAATTAAATTTAACCCGTTTACGAGCATAAAAATGAGTAAACAATTACAGTACAGTGAATCATTTCGAATGAGAGATTTTTGTGTAAAGAAAAACCCTTTAATAATTGCACAGGAGAAAACTGCAAACGCAAGTAGACGTCATCGGGGATTTACCAAGGCCTGTAGAGAGGGGAGAATGCAAAAGAACAGCAACACCTACGCAGCTGAAGACTACAAAGTAATTAATATCTCCGAATTGCACGATCGATTCTTATGCGCAATGAGATTATTTGACATTGAGAAGACGAGCTTTCGGAAGGTATAATTTTTTTAGTTGTGCAACCATTATTTTAAAAGTTGGCCACAGAAAGGGCTAGAGTCTTATCTTTTTGTAGCGAAAGAGTATAAAAACTCCTGGCATCAACTAGCCAAACATGCAGTACGAGTCCGTCCAGGGGGGCGTGACGCTGGAGCATCAGTACAAGCAGTTTTCGAACAGCCCGAGGGGGCGTTGCTACGCATCATGCAGTATTAGTCCGTCCAGGGGGGCGTGACGCTGGAGCATCAACAGTATATGCAGTTATTCTGACAACCCGTGAGGGGGTGTAACTACGCATCAGTACAAGCAGTTCCAAACAGCCCGAGGGGGCGTTGCTATGCATCAGTATTCAGACAGCCGTGTGGGGCGTCACTCTGCGTTACACCGAAGACAGTTTACCAGTACTCCTTGAAGGGAGAAACGCTGTATTACACCGCAGAATTCATATCTGATAGCCATAGGCGTCGCAGTATTAATAACTTGCGTGCCTCCATAAGGAGTTGTAAAGAAGAAATATTAAAGTATCGCCGTGTTAAAAATTTTAGGAAAATCCTAGTTACAGGATTTAGGTCCGACAGTACACAAGTTTACAGTGAAAAGTTCGTAAAATATAGTCAGAGCAGGCTGCGAACGTTGAACTTAAGGCGATAGGTCTTTAAATAGACGAACGAAAATATCATAACGTGTGGAAGTACCGTAAGAGAAAGATAAACAGTTATCTAAATTAAAGAACCCAAAAAGGGAAAAACAGAGTAAGGTTCGCAACGTATCTCAGAAAGTAGGAGGGCGAGAACCGAACAAATAAAGAAGAACGGAGACTATAGACATTATCTCCAAAAAGCAGACGAACTATTCTAAAGCACTAGACTCGAGAAGTATTAGCTGCTATAAAATAAATCCATAGGTCATCGATAGGTTATCGAGGAGACCTCGATCCGAACAGACTTTCGCTAGGATCGATAAACCAGATCTACAAAGGAAGCCGTTCAAGCTAGAGAAATAGCCGGTCATCCAGAATAAGATTCGAAGAATTAGGATTCCAGGGAAAAGTAGATGTTTCGAGACTTTCGTATTCTGCAGGATAGGAAGCCGACATTGAATAAATTTCACCCTTGGAAACGGGAGATTAAGAGGTCACGTGTGATAGGCTAAGAAATACGGCCTAGTGATCAAGAGTTGTGAAGTGTAAATCTATCAAGATTATGTGTTAAATTAATATTTTTTAGTGTTTATTGTGTGTTCTAAAGGGATACACCAGTGTATTAAAAATGTCGTCAATGTTAAGTGTATTAAATATGTGTCAAGAAGTGTTTGTACATAAGATGAATTTCTATAATATGGAGTAAATTTTAAAGTGGGCCAAAATGAAACACCGCACAAGGATAAAGGTCCTGAGACGACCTTCAAAACATGTGAGTAATGAATTTCATTATATTGTGGTGTCAGGAAATGATTGTGTAAAAATCCACCGGAGTTTTTGAGTAAAAGGGATATGTTTAAATAAATAAATACTGAATAAACGAAAACGCGGTCTGAACAATAATAGAAATTTGAGAAACTATAAATAATTATGTAAATAATAAATCCAGTAGAGGAAATATATGAATAAAATATCAGTGTATTTGACGAAAGTCATGAGGGCAAGTGAAATTAATAATTATCATGAAAGATATTTAAATAAAAGTAAATTTGAGATATGAAAGAAATAGCTTTTCAGCTTGTGTAAAGAATAAAGATATGAAATGATAATAATAATAACCAAGTAAGGAAATATTAAATAAAGATCAAATTAATTGATGTGAATATAAGAGCGTTAGAGCCTTAATAAAAAGTGTAGACATGATGTTTAAATGCATGTTCTTGGAATAGAGAAAGTTATGGTCAAAGGAAAAGAATAATATAAAAATTTGAAATGTGTATCAATTGTTAATATGATATTATCAGTTCTTTGGATGACGCTAGGCTTAAAAAAATGTATAGCGCAAAAGGAGCGCAATTAAAGTAAAATGTCACGCTAGGAACGCGTAAAAGTTAATGTACTTGGTAAAATACTTATGAGAGGTAGTTGATTGTAGCGAATTGAGAATTGGTGTAAGTCCTCTATTTGTGACGTAGTATCACGAGGCCATTGTGTATGTTGTATTTGAAAGGGAGCAAATGTATGGTATTGAGCGTAGGTCTTATAGCTATAGGCTGACCCTAAATCGCATTTTGTATAGTCCTCTATAAGGGAAAGGTTCCCGAGGCATGTGAAGAGATTCGAACTCAGAATCCTCTTATTTTGAAAGCCCATTTATTATTCGTCGTAGAATGTGTAATGACTCTTCCACAATCAATGAGGACCTTTCATAATTAATAAACGCCAAGATTACGGATGTGGTTTATGAGCCCAATAATATGGTTGAATGTACACGAAGAGTAGAAGGCCAGGTCTCCCAAAGAATTGAGAATGAACGAAAAGCTGTTTTGTAAAAGCATTAATGAGAGCTCTAGCGTAGGCTAGGCGGGAGGGATCCCGCATAGTCATAAATAACTCTCAAGTTTCACGGCCAGACCCTTGGTGTAGGAGGGTGTCTGGAGGCCGTCTTGTAAGGAGTAATGAATACACCAGGAGTGTTTAAAGTTGTTAATGACCCGGGCGTTGAACCGAGGTCCTTGTAGATTGATATTTCCGCTTGCCTGTTCAGATCGTAGTTTTTTTATGTGATAATGGTCTTATAAGACGTAAGAAATAAATAACAATCCCTATTGTAATGTTGTATGGAAGTAGGATTCCATGAGTTAATTGAAGGCAACTAGGTTCCGGGAGTGACTATAGTTTTTTGACTGTGTCAAGTATCTTCATACTCTGGAGTACACAAGTAGTTTCCTGATTACCTTAATGTACTTGTAAAGTTAGAGAGAGATGATAACAGCTGAAACATGTGAAAAATGCCCAAATATTGAGTTAGATAATTAACATGTAATTTTAAATGTAATTATACATTTGTTTTGAGGATTAAGAAAATATAAAAAGTAGTATTTGAGGTGTATAAAGAATGACACCATTATTACAGAAAGCATTGAGCCACAGAGCTCGGGGTTATATGAAACTTACAGTTGATGCTTTATGGAAGTAAAAATAATTAGGAATTGTTGGTTGATGTGGAAACCATATGTTTTAATACAATATTTGTTTTATTCTATTGTTATTCCTTGTTCATTTGGAACAAGTAGATGATTATGGGTCAGTAATTAAATTGTTAAATTGTTTGTAGCGCCATAAGTTTTATTAATTAAATGTGTTAAAATAGGAGTTGATTTTGTTGTTATTTTTGCAAGTGTATCCTCTAATTAATCCAAAATATGTGAGTCACAGAGTGGGGGAACTTACCGCTGCCCCGAAAATTCCGAATTGAGCTACGCTGGTATACTGTGATTGGCATATTTCTTGCTAAAAGGGCACAATACCATTGCATTACTATGTATATAAACATTTGCTGTACCAAGATTCATTGCGTTGGGATCATTAAATCGCGAGAAAAGTCTATTTAAAACTTTCAAATTCGCTTGGCCGCCATGTTCATTTTGTAGATAACCGATTTTTGAAAGTCTCATAGATGAACTTCCAGTAGTGCCCTTTATCTCCGTGCAAAATTTCAGGGTGATACCGTTAATAGTTTCAGATATATAGAATGCCGGTGAAATATTTCGCACAGCCGCCATATTGAGGTTATGTAAACAATTGAACTAAGTTAGATGTCGGTGCATTACAATGTGTATAAACATATACTGAACCATGTTTCATTGCGTTTGGTTGGTTAACTCGCGAGAAACGTCTATTTAAATGTCGCGAATTCGCTTGGCCGCCATGTTGGTTTTGTAGTTACCAGGTTTTCAAAGGTCACATAAGTGAACTTCTAGTAGTTCCCTCTGTCACCATACAAAATTCCAGGGTGATATCTGTAATAGTTTCGGAGATATTGAATGCTGGTGAAATATTTCGCACAACCGCCATGTTGAATTGGTGAGAGGTAACAAAATTTGAAGGGCACGGTCGGGGTCGCCCGGAATAGTGCTATGAACTTACCGAGTTTCATTGAAATCGCTCCAGTCTTTTAGATTTTATTCGGGACACACACACACACACACACACACTCCTCACACACACACACACACGCACACACACACACACACACACACACGCACGCACACACACACGGACAAAATGTGATCTCATAAGCCTATTTTTTCAAAATTGAAAATAGGCTAAAAATTAGGAAAAAGTAGACATATGAGATCGATCCGGGCAAATGTGTGTCTGTCTGTCCTTCTGTCTGTCTGGCTGGCTGTGTGTGTGCCCCCCTCCCCAATCTACTCCTAAACGGCTGCAGCAACCTAAACAAAATTCGGTAGGAGTAAAGTTCTATACCTGAATATCTCAATGCCGTATTTGAAAATGATGTCACTGCAACCAACTGCTGAAAAATCGCAATTGAAGTTTGAGCTCCATGTTGGATATCTTGGTAGGTATGAGTGGGAGCGATTTCAAAATTGGCACACCTATAGATAATAATATTTCAGGTTTATTTCCAGGAAGCCATACATGGCAGTGTTGCCAAAATGATTATAAGCCTGCTGATAGGTCCAATTTTTAAATGCATATCACTTTTATACTAACTTTAAAAAAATCTTCGGCTTTTCCCAATTTATTGGGGTCGCCGGAGCCAACAAGGCTCATTTTGGTTTTGGCCGGATGCCCTTCCTGACGCCACGTGATTTTCCAGGTGAAAATTCCACCCCGCTGCCACCTGGATTCGTACTCCGTCCGTCCTGGTGAAAGGCGAGAAGCTAAGCCACTGTGCCATCACGCTCCCCTCTTATAACTTCTATACTATCAATTGGAATTCAACCAAATTTCGTATGTGCTATGCGTACATAAGCAGATATGACTGAGCGTATTCATAAGAGCCACCAGGGCTGCCAACTGTCATTAAATGCTCTCAATTTCTTTTATCCAAATACCAATATATCAGAAAGTATGCAAGCCCACAGCTTTAAACTATGCACACGTATAGTACGTGACATTATATATTAATTCGGAGTAACTTATATACGACAGTGCTACCAACATGATTCTAAGCCTGCTGAGAGGTCCAACTTTAAATACATGTAACTTCTATACTATCATTGTGATTTCAACCAAATTTCGTCTGTGCTATGTGTTTCATAACAGATATAACTATGTGTATTCTTAAGAGCAACCAGGGCTGCCAACTGTTAATAAATGCTGTCTCTATTTTTGTTAGAAATAAGATACACACATTTGAGAGGTTCCTAGAGCCAGAAACAGCGACCAAGGTGAAACAACATTGGACAGCTGGAAAGAAAGAAGCTGTGAGCGGGAGAATGAAGGAACACTGGCGCCAAAGAAAACTGAAATCATCAAGAGTTATTTACCTGGTCCTTAGTTGACCAAAATCCATTATGATGATGAAAATAGGTGAGATTCAATAATATTTCTAAAATATTTTCTGTCTAAATTATTTAAAAATAATAAAATCAGATCTGTTAAAAGTTTTGATTAATATGAAAAGTGTTTCTCCTAAAGTAGTTGGATGTAGGAATGCCATTGTTGTGGAACCGATGTATTAGTACTGTGTTAATTTGTCATTTGAATGTTGGAAGAACGTATAATTGTCTGAATAACAACATGATACAGTTAGATGATAATGTGGACATGTCAGAACCAATAGAGCAGAGGATCGGAGTATTACAAGGTAATCCAATCACTCCATTGCTCTTCAATATTGCGACTGCGGATATTCCTAGGGTTGTTGCTTCAGGAAATGTGAAAATGTATGCATACGCAGACGACATGGTACTGGTGTCTCGTGATATAAAAGAACTTCAAGAAGCATTCAATAAACTAACACCTTGGGCTATACACAATGGATTTCAATTAAATGAGAAGAAAACAGTGACAATGACTTTCGGGAAAGGTGGTAGGCCAGCAGTCAGTGTTATAATATACTACAGACGAGAACCACTGACAGTTGTTTCACAATTTAAGTAGCCTATCTTGGATTAACAGTACAGACAAACGGAAACGCGTTCAGCTTCCACATCAAAGAAAAAGTGGCAATTGCAATATCTGCCATGAACAGCATTCAGAATATACAGAAAATTTCATTAGAAACTGCGTTGAAAATATTTAAGCGAAAGATCTCACCGATATTAACTTACGGCCTGACATTAATCTGGGACTAACTGCAAAAGAGGGACATCAAAGAAATTGAAAAGGTAAATGCTAAAGGAGTCTCTAAATTTACCCTATCGCGATTGGTTTACCTGCTGGCCAGAGAACCATTCTACATTGAAGATATCAGGTTTGAATTATCATTGCCCACAACTAGAGCATACCAGAGCCGATTACAAGAACTTCGGGACAAAAGGGAAGATATATGTCTAGATTTCTTCTCCACAGAAGCGATGATAAACAGGGAATGGATAACGGCTAACTATGAACTGAGGCACACCATGATTCGCTTTGCGATCCATGGTTTTCACTACAAAATCTGTAAAAGAGATACCTACCATGAACCAAGAGTCCTGTGCCAGTGTAAACTCTGTGGTGACCAATGTGATAGATATCATGTGATAAAATGCAAAAGCAGGAAAATCTCGTTGACAAAATTTTACAATAGTTAAGTGCTATAGGCCTATGAACTATAGAACTATACATTGACTATATAACTATATTATTATTGTATGGCCATTGGCTGCATTACATATTCAATTAATTAATTATTTTCTATATGCTTTATTCTCTTTTGCATGGTCTATCTATTTATGTCTACCCTAAATTAATCCCATTTCCAACTAGGTCGCGGATGAGATGCGATGAAAATTCCACGTGGCTGATGGTTTCAATGTCCTGATGGCCTTCCTCTCACGAGGCTATCTCATGGCAACACTTAGACTATTATTGTTTTACCTCTATCATATAATTTCACGAACTTGCAAATTTATACTTGTTTCTATTCCAGATCTTATAACTTACCAGAAAACAAACTTCATGGAGGGATCTCTTCGGCACCTAGATCGACTACCAATGACAACCAAATTTAGCAAAATATCTCAAGTGTCTAAATTAAAATACCTGGGAGAAGTCATCAAACCTTCCGGACTGAATCGTGAAGCAAACAAAGAGAGGATCTGTAAACTGCAAAAAGCTTACAGACTCACTTGGAACAGATGTTCAGTAAAGAACATACAGCCTACTTTCTCCTAAATGCATGGGTATTGTTATAACTCTTTTTCCTTTTCAAGGAGTATAATTGAATGTTGTTTGTAGTAGCTTGCTGAAATACAACGTGCTATACGGATATTAAACATGAATATGAGGTGCCCATTGCTAGTGCTACATCTGTACAATATTTCATTGAATTGAAATGACGAATCGATTTGCACACATACATGGCCGCTATCTGCAAACTATTTGTATAACGATTCTTCATACATAAAGGTATACTGTTACAAAATTTGGTACAGATCAGATGAATAGGTTGGTCGTAATTTTAATTAATCATTGGATGGCCGCCATTACGTTTACGTCAAGATGGCGGCGATTTAAAACATGACAATGAGGTGCCCTTTGCTAGTGCTACCTCTGTACCAAATTTCGTTCAATTCGGTTTCACCATGTAAGAAAAGATAGGGGGAATCGATTTGCACACAACCATGGCCGCCATCCACAAATTATTGGGCAGATGACCTCGTAGTTTGGTCAAACGATTCTTCGTACATAAAGGTATAATGTTACAAAATTTGGTAGAGATCAGATGAATAGGTTGGTCGTAATTTGATTTAAGCTTTGATCATTTGGGTAGCCGCCATTACGTTTTCGTCAAAATGAGGCGATATAAAATATGACACTGAAGTGCTCTTTACTAGTGCTACCTCTGTACTAAATTTCGTTCAATTCGGATTCACCGTGTTTGAAAAGATAGGGGGAATCGATTTGCAGGCAAACATGGCCGCCATCCGCAAATTATTGGGCAGATTACCTCGTAGTTTGGTCAAAAGATTCTTCTTACATAAAGGTATAAAGTTACAAAATTTGGTAGAGATCAGATGAATAGGTTGGTCGTAATTTGAATTAAGCTTTGCACATTTGGGTGGCCGCCATTACGTTTACGTCAAGATGATGGCGATATAGAACATGACACTGAGGTGCCCTTTGCTGGTGCTACCTCTGTACCAAATTTCGTTTCAATTCCTTTTCACCGTGTTTGAAACGATAGGGGGAATCAATTTGCAAACAAACATGGCCGCCATCCACAAATTATTGGACAGATGACCTCGTAGTTTGGTCAAACGATTCTTCGTACATAAAGGTATAATGTTACAAAATTTGGTAGAGATCAGATGAATAGGTTGGTCGTAATTTGATTTAAGCTTTGATCATTTGGGTAGCCGCCATTACGTTTTCGTCAAAATGAGGCGATATAAAATATGACACTGAAGTGCTCTTTACTAGTGCTACCTCTGTACTAAATTTCGTTCAATTCGGATTCACCGTGTTTGAAAAGATAGGGGGAATCGATTTGCAGGCAAACATGGCCGCCATCCGCAAATTATAGGGCAGATTACCTCGTAGTTTGGTCAAAAGATTCTTCTTACATAAAGGTATAAAGTTACAAAATTTGGTAGAGATCAGATGAATAGGTTGGTCGTAATTTGAATTAAGCTTTGCACATTTGGGTGGCCGCCATTACGTTTACGTCAAGATGGCGGCGATATAGAACATGACACTGAGGTGCCCTTTGCTAGTGCTACCTCTGTACCAAATTTCGTTTCATTTCCTTTTCACCGTGTTTGAAACGATAGGGGGAATCAATTTGCAAACAAACATGGCCGCCATCCACAAATTATTGGACAGATGACCTCGTAGTTTGGTCAAACGATTCTTCGTACATAAAGGTATAATGTTACAAAATTTAGTAGAAATCAGATGAATAGGTTGGTCGTAATTTGATTTAAGCTTTGAACATTTGGGTGGCCGCCATTCCGTTTACGTCAAGATGGCGGCGATATAAAACATGACACTGAGGTGCCCTTTGCTAGTGCTACCTCTGTACAAAATTTCGTTCAATTCGGATACTCCGTGTTCGAATTTATAGGGGGGGGGGGGGGGCAGACATTCAGAGTCCACACACACACACACACACACAGACAGACACACAATTTTTGGCCCTGTGTTGATCTCATAAGTCTACTTTCATTTTTTGCAAAAATCGAAAGTAGGCAAATTCAATATCCAGAAATGCAAAATTACAGCATTACAACACAATAATCAAGCCTGAATCAATATATGCTGCTGAAACGCTGATTATTGGGGGCAGATCATATAGATGTGGAAAAAAAGAAAGGAAAATCCTAAGAAATGTTTTTGGACAAGTCTGTACAGGGGTATCTGGATGAAAAGAAAATCCCAGCCCTTGGAGAAAATCTCAGACACATTTAGGAACAGACGATTGAAATTTTACAGGCATATCCTCAGTATGGGAAATCAGAGACTGACCAAGAGAATTCTTAACCTTGCCCTGTCAATTAAATTTAAAAACACCTGGCTGCTTGATATTGGAAGAGATATTCATGAAATAGGTGTCACAGATGACATTGTACTAGACAGAGCTAAGTTCAGAGAATTAATCGATAATCACCTCTTTGGAGACCATCCGACCACTATCACCAACAAAACCTGGTCAGAAGATCGCAAGAGAAGCCACAGCGAGAGGATGAAGAGATTTTGGGAGAAGAGAAGAGAAGAGAAAGGCACTGACATCAGCTAAATGAGACATCAGCTCCTTAATCGGGCATGACGAAGAAATAAGAAGAAATATTCATTATACATTGCTGATGAAGGTCGTAATGTGACCGAAACCGGTTCTTTAGAACATAAAGAATGAAAATGAAAATCCACAGCCTGCTTCCAGTCTCCGACCGGGTCAGGAATGGAATGAATGAAGCCCCTATCTAGCGGCGAGGATATGAACTGTGCCGGCTGCCGAGGCCTGACGCACTCCTCTGGGGCAATGATTAAATGAAGAACAGATGAAATGAAATGATAGTGGAGAGTGTTGCTGGAATGAAATTGTGACAGGGAAAACCGGAGTACCCGGAGAAAAACCTGTCTGCCCCCGTTTTGTCCAGCACAGATCTCACATGGAGTGACCGGGATTTGAATCACGGACCCAGCGGTGAGAGGCCGGCGTGCTGCCGCCTGAGCCACGGAGGCATTAGAACATAAAGAATAATAAATTGTATTGACTAAAGGTATATTTTCGTTGTCTCTCAAGCTTCGTCAAAAGGATAATTTACGAGGCATGGCTTTTTATCATTTCAAATGATCTTGTCGACTTCGTCGTTATGCTAGGGTCCAACGTTATGCGTTACGGAGACGGAAGTGACGTCATGCAGCCACGCGGGAACTGAGTGCGTGACGTCATGCAGCCACGCGGGAAGCAGAAGCTAATGGTTACTGGAGTGTGTTGAAAGAGTCCTGCGGCGTCGATCGACCTGGGGCTTTGAGCGAAGCGAACACAAGAATACAGGGTGTCTTCTAAGGAGATATACAAGATGCCATATAAGAATACAGGGTGCCTCCTAAAGAGGTGTGCAGGATGTCAGAGCAAAATACAGTACAAGAAGCCAGATAAGCATACAGGGTGACTCCTAAAGAGATATACAAGATGCCAGATAAGAATACAAGATGACTCTTAAAGGGGTGTACAAAATGGCAGAGAAGAATACAGGGTGACTCCTAAAGAGGTGCACAAGATGTCAGACAAGAATACAGGGTGCCTCCTGAAGAGGTGTGCAGGATGTCAGAGCAAAATACAGTACAAGATGCCAGATAAGAATACAGGATGACTCATAAAGGGATATACAAGATGCCAGATAAGAATAAAATGTGACTCTTAAAGAGGTGTACAAGATGGCAGAGAAGAATACAGGGTGACCCCTAAAGGGGTGCACAAGATGTCAGACAAGATTACAGGGTGACTCCTAAAGAGGTGTACAAGATGTCACACAAGAATGCAGGGTGACTCCTAAAGAGATATACAAGATGCCAGATAAGAATACAAGGTGACTCTTAAACAGGTGTACAAGATGGCAGAGAAGAATACAGGGTGACTCCTAAAGAGGCGCACAAGATGTCAGACAAGAATACAGGGTGACTCCTAAAGAGGTGTACAAGATGTCACACAAGAATACAGGGTGACTTCTAAGAGATATACAAGATACCAGATAAGAATACCTCCTAAAGAGGTGTGCAGGATGTCAGAGCAAATTGCAGGGTGACACTTAACGGGGTGCCCGCGCGGGAACCTTAAGTTAATGGGTAATGGAGTCTGTTTAAAGAGTCCAGGGGCTTCGAGCGAAGCGATAAGCCCTCCTGAGCCCTCCTAACATGTGTAGCATTTGTAGCATGCGTCATTTGAAATGATATAACGTCTAGTCTTTCAAACTGACTGTAATTATTTTTCCTGTAGACTTTCATCTGAAAACAAAGAAAATTCCATCCAAGTATGCCATTTCAAACGTATAGGATTCCTTAAATACCAATCATTATCACGAAACCTACTTTCATCTGATTTCATTATTTATGAATATTTTCCTCAGTATCATACCTGTGGGTTTGGTGCATATACACTGGCCAGAACTGTATTTCTGCTGAGTGCGGAGTGATGTTGAAATATCGGAGCCCAATTCTTCTTGCAGTTCACGCTTGGCAGAGAACATGGCAATGCACTACGTAGCAAGGAGTATAGGAGAGTTATGAAAGATGTATATAGTCTACACGTTTGCGTCAACAAGCTATTGATTCAAACTGTAGAAGAGCATTCACGTAGATATCATTACTCCCCATGATTAAGTTAATGCAGCGAATAGCTTTGGTAGATAAGTTTCTGAGCGAGGAGAGAAATGTGTTCCTTAGTGAAGACAGCATTGCCATTTTTGGCCTATTTTCATTTATGAAAAAGAATAGGCTTATGAGATCACCTTTTGTCCTTCTGTGTGTGTGTGTGTGTGTGTGTGTGTGTGTGTGTGTCCCTGATAAAATCTAAACGGCTGGAGCGATTTCAATGAAACTCGTTGAGGTCAGAGCAACATTTGGCCGACCCCGACCGCGCCCTTCAAATTCTATTTTGTCTCACCAATCCAAGATGGCGGCTGTGCGAATTATTTCACTGGCATTCAATATCTCCGAAATTATTACCGATATCACCCTGAAATTTTGTACGGTGATAAAGGGCTCTATTAGAAGTTCACCTATGTGACCTTCAATAACCTGGTAAGTACTAAATGAACATTGCAGCTTAAGTGAAATCGAAACATTTAAATAGACGTTTGCCACGACTTAACCATCCGAGCGCAGTGAAACATGATACAGAAAATGTTTATACACATTGTAATGCACCGACATCTAATTTAGTTCAATTTATTACATAATCTCAATATGGCGGCTGTGCGAAATTTTAAAATTAAGTTTTCATTTTTTGTGTCCTAATCATGTGATCGAAATCAACGTTTGAATAATGAACCTACGCAATAATTGCCATCTAATAATACATAACTTTAAGACACCCAGGAATAGCAAACTTAGCTACGGCAGAAAGGGTCGAGGACAAGAACTGTAGAGGTAGACCAAGGTTAGAATATGTTAAACACATAACGTAAGAAGTAACGTGTAGTAGCTATGGAGAGATAAAAAGATTGGCTAAGAAGAGCCATCAAACCAGTCAAAAGACTGAAGACTCAAACAAACACAACACTGAGTTCAGCCCCCCAGCATAAAAGCAGTTCTTCATTGGACCATAATTCATTTTTTCTCAAGCTTTCACGCTCAGTTCATATCTCCTCGTGTACAGTGTAACTATATCCATGCATAGTCAATATGACGAGGCGTAATGATTCTTGTTAATGAAATATCCATCAGCATACATGAAATTGTGTTGTAGGACAGAACACGTAAGGTCTACGAGTTGGTGTCTTAGGACCGTATTAAGGCAGGTATTAGCAAACGCCTGAGGGCTGCTACAGACATTAACATCTTTAATCTCTCCCCAAGGAGCGGTAATTGGTCCCAGAACACCTTGCGGAGGGAGCCAATTGCTACATCTTGTAGAACACGATAACAGCTTATCGGGAACATTCAGCTGAACAGTTTCTCACTCAATAGTATTTTTTCTTTTTTTCCTTTATTTTGTCGTGATCCCGGGTCTACTTTAAACCGTTTTTAGAATCGTTAGTTTCAGAAACAGTATTTAGTTAGTTAGTTATTGTTGTTTTAACGGGCGTAACTACGAGGGCATCTGCCCCTAGTGATTACTGAGACAGAGCTGTACAGTTTGGAACAGAAAAGACACTTTCATCATTAGCCTCTGTCACTAGTTCATGATTTGAAGTTTCTGTAACAGAAAACTTTGGTTGGTTGGTTCCTCAGTTTAGGGGTTGCGACAACGCGATCTTGTAGCCCCGTGTACTTTGGATGTGTGTAGAATCTGTCTGATAACCGGTGTATTAGTTTGTGCTATCTGTAATTCAGGTAAAGACTGCAGACGATCAATTTCAATTAGTTCCTACTTTTGCTACCATATGCTACCGTCAATGACACCTAGCCCTGAACTTTGATACTAGATGCCACCACAATCATCACCTGGCATTGAACGTTGAAACTTAAAAGAGCGTTAATCAAGTCCAACCTATAAATTTAGCTTCACCCAATTGTAGTTATTGGAAGGTTCTCTTACATGCCATCAATCTATGACATGGACCCGCCGCCTTTACCTCCCCTCAGAAAGTAGGCATACGGAGGGATTTTAACGCTCTTGAAAAATCCGACGATTTCGACCGGGTTTGGACCCGTGATCTTGGGCACAGCAGTTCAGCATGCTACCGACTACGCCACCGAAGCCGCTTCTTTTTTCTATCGTATTTTAAGAGGCAAGATGATTCAAGTTCTGCCTCACGAGGCTAAATGAAACCCATTGCATTCCTCAGGCAGATTCCTGGCAGAGCGGGAAATCGAACAGTAGTGGTTTTTGAGGGGTTCTGGCACCACCTCCACCTCCCCACCTCACAAGATGGCGGCAGCCCGATAACTCCCGGACCCGTGGTCGGATGTTGACAAATGAGGTGTCATTGAACTCGGGCTAACACCCCCTTTCCCATGGACAACATATTTCCACCCCAAAAGTAAAACCTACCCCTACTAGGGGGTGAAAATGTATTTTTTTAGAGAATCTCTCCTTCCAATTGCAACATGTGAGAGTTTGAATGCCGATATGGATTTAAACGTTGTTCCACATAAAGTGCATGTGTACGGTGGATAGCCACTATGAATTAACATGCCTGTTTTTTGTTTTTTACGCATGCCCACTCATAGCTTTTGTAAGAGGGTGGGGGAGTGGTTCCCTGTGGACGGGTTATTGTTGACGGGTCATTGTTGGCGGGGTCATTGTTGTCGGGTCCCTGTGGACGAGTCTGTGTGGACAAGTCCTTGTGGACGAGTCCTTGTCCCTTTGGACTGATCCCTTTGGACGGGTCCCTTTGGCCTGGTTCCTACGGACGAGCCCATGAATTTATTTAAATTATGTCAAAGGGCCTAACTACATTTGTGTGTGTGTTGAATTGACGTTGTTCACCACTACTATAATGGGATAAAGAGAAAGGAAAGTAGCGAAATACATGTGAACACGTGTGAGATGACCTTATTACCGTCCTCCTTGTGAAACAAATCACATCCTGTTTTGGTTCATACGTGAGAAAATGCAAGTTCATGTGTAATATGACCTAACACACAAGTGTACACATGTGCACGTGCACGATAAGAGCTAACAAGTCACAACCTGTTTTGACAGTGGTGGGAATAAGGCTAGAGACATGTACGAGTAGTCAAATTACACCGGCAGACAACCCCTTTCCTATGGATAACTTATTTCCACTCTAAAATAAAATCTACCCCTACTAGAGAGTGAAATAATATTTTTTTTTTGGTAAAAGTCGCTTTCCATGTGCAACATGTGGGAGTTTGTACGCCAATATGAAATTAAACTCGTTACACATAAAGTGCATGCATACAACTGAATGCCGCTATGATTTATCATTTTCGTTTTTTGTTTTACAAATGCGCAATTGTTTTTTTTTTGTAAGAGGGCGGGCTTTTTGAATAATGATTTATAGATACGTTTTTTTACAAATTAACCAAATATCCAAAAACTAATAGGTCATCGGCTTTTTAATATCTTATGAACTAAGAAAGCTAGGGACTTGTATGAGGGGTCGTTGGACTTGGGGTGACGCCCTGTTTTTGAATGTATTATTCATTTTTTGTCAAAAGGGCCTAACTGCACTTTCGTTAATATCTCGCTAACTAATTATCACAGAGGGTCAAGTGAGGTGTCATAGAACTTAAAATGGCCAACCCCTCCCCATGACCAATGAATTTACCCCAAAATAAAACAGCAAGGTCATTAACCTAAGATTTTATCAACTAATAATCAGAGAGGGACAAGTAAGGTGTCACAAGACTCAGGATGGTCACCCCTTTTCCATGACCAACGAATTTACCCAAAATACCCAAAACAGCAAGGTCATTGACCTAAGATTTTATAAACTTATCAGTAGAGAGGGTCAAGTGAGCTGTCATAGGACTACGAATGGTTAACCCTTTCTCATGACCAATGAATTTACCCCAAAAATCCAAAACAGCAAGGTCATTGACCTGAGATTTTATAAACTAATAATCGGATATCAACATGTGAGGTGTCATAGGACTTAGAATGGTCAACCCTTTCCCATGGCTAATGAATTTACCCAAAAATACCCTATACATCAAGGTCATCGACCTGAGATTTTATAAACTAATAATCGGATATGGACATGTGAAATGTTTACAGTGAGTGATGAAACATAGCTAGGTAGTGAAAGAATTATTATAGGCTACAAGTATGGTGACTGACAAATCTTTCACCATTGGAACTTGTTTTCAGATCAAACTGCAGTACAGAGAGAGCATAGGTTGTAGGTATGGGATAATAAATGACAAATGGTGTATACAAAATCTGATTTATCGATTCAAGAAATAAGAGTAGACAATCTTTAATTGATTGGTTAAAGAGGATAGCTAAAATCCAAAATGGTGACTATATCGAACTAAACTGATCTAAGCTGAATCAAACTCAACTAAACCGAACTAAACCGAAGCAAACTTAATCAAAAACAAGTCAATGGTTTAAGTGTAAAACTTGTGGGTGAATGTGGTCATTGGTAATGTCAGAAAGGAAAGGGATAACGCTCTACCTATAGAGGGTAGGTAAAGCTAGTCATAATGCTAATGCACACACACAAGTACATGAAACACACACAACTAACCTATACTGTTTTTATGGGTTGACTGTTAAAACTTGCTCAGTGGTTACTGGGACAAGATGGTCGCTACACACAACAAGCGTTAAATACTTGAGGCTAATAATCTACACACACACACACACACTTGTTCTAAACTAAACTGTCTTGCTGACAGTGCTCACACTGTAGGCAGATGACAGAAATGCTTGGCTAACAGAAATACAATCATTTCCGGTTGTCTAATGTTACCAGCTAACCATTTTGTGCTGCAGTGGCGAGCACATGTACCACATGTACCACTTACACTAGAGATTTTAACTCGATTTCAAGCTCTAAGTCCTAGAACGAATCAATCTAAGAAAAAAGGGCATGGTGGCGCAGTTGTTAAGCTGTTAGCCTTTCACTAAAGTGGACTAGGGTTTGATTTTAGGTCAATACACATGTCATAAATATATAAAAAGCAGAGATAATGTTTTAAACCGATTACACTCATCTCTTTTCAAATTATTACTTGGATTGCAAATACAAAGGTGGACTGGGTGTGATATACAGTTAATGCTGCCTATCGCACACTAGCTGTAAGGAAGCCATATGTAGAGCTATATGTAGAGAACTACCTAGCGATTTCATGAACTGGTACAGCTATGTCGCATAAACGGTGCAGGATACAATCCAGCAACTATAATTCGTATCTTGTGGAACAGAGAAAATGCACTTTTGCCTTGATGGATAACAAATGTGTGCAGACGAATGACCTACTGTACGCATTAGCCTAGCAAGGGGTTATAACCACGAGGAGGAGGTGTGATTTCTATATTTTATTGTTTAGAGACATGGCTTTTGTAACCAGTAGATTTAATTGATTCAGTATTTTGTAAATATTTATTTTTGTAATTGTAAATAGTTAATTTTTTTTGTAAATAGTGGAAACCATTTATTTTTGTAATGGTAAATGTTAAATGTATAATTAAAGTTCTTTGGGGTGAGTGTGCATGTCAATGAAGTTTTTAGGGATAAATAGAGTGGTTGTGTGTTTGTTCTCAAAGACAGGCAAGGTTGTGTGGATGTATGACTACACAGAAAGAGAGAGAGAGAGAGTGTAGAAACAGCCTTACCTGCAGTAGTAATAGTAGACCTCTATGTTTTGCATACACATAGACAGACTGTACGATCGCAATGGCCAAGCACTCACTTTAACACCATTTACAAAATCTTAAAATGAAAAAATCATGTTTCGCAAATATGAACTTTTGATATAAACAAAATAAAAATAAAATGTGTAAACAACAAATTGGAAAATCCATGTTTCCATATCATGAAATTCAAAAAAACTTTAAACTGACATTTAAAAGAAGTGCAAATGGAAAATCGACAAATTGTAATGTGTGAAATGTGAAAATGAACAAATGGCTATCATTATTTAAAAAAAATAAAAAAATGGTGTTGTATGGTTGAGGTGTGAATCAAACCCTACATATTTTGGACCACCCGAGACTGAGTATACTTGTTTTAGTCCTCATACCAATTTTAAAATTTTGTGTTAAAGCTAGGAATTGAACCTCAGAGCTTGTAGGGGGGACAAAGGTTAGAATATGTTAAACAGATAGCCTTGAATGTAGAATGTGGTAGCTATATAGAGATGAAACGATTAGCTCGGGACAGATAGGTACTGAGATCTGCATCAAACCAGTCAAAGGACTAAAGACTCAAACAACAACATGTACGTTCACCAAAATAATGTTGTGTAACGGTAAATGTTAGTCAACGAACAGTAATGCATTACTAAAACCCATGACACGATACCTAAGAGCTTTTCTAAAATGATTTTAAAATGCCTTTAACCCTATATTGAACACCCAGTTCACAAGACTCATAACTGCAATGTTATGGTAAAACAAAACAAAATCTATATTTCAAAACAAACAAGTGGTTTAGTCAATGTATACTGGAAAAAGTTTTGTAAACACTCAAGTCCTCAAGACCAATTAAATTAGTAACTGTCAGGTTGGCCGAGTGGTTAAGGTGTTTGACTTAAGATCAAATTTCTGTATAAGGAAGCAAGGGTTCGAATCCCTTACCTGACATAACTATTGCCTTAACATGGCTTGGCCACACCGTATTATTATGATACTCAGTACACAAACCATAGATATAGTGTATTGTTTAAGGCCACTCTCTTTCTGAACATAGTCAGAGACTGTTGATGGTTAACAATTGTATTAATAGTGGGACATGGGGATAGCAATTAAGAAAAAACAGCCAATACCCATACAATATTTTTATTCATTTTAGTTTTTTGTTTTTTTTTACAATAGTTACACATTGAATACAACTTTTTATCTCTTTACCATTGTTTGATATAGATTTTAAACACAACGCTTGTTGTAGATCCTTTTACAACTTTCTCCAGGTACTCTTGTTCTTAAAAACTGGGGAAGCCGCAATGGTTTTATAGACATTAAACCCTCATTCTCTTCTTTTTCATCATCATCATCATCATTATAAATATTATCTTTATAATTATTATAGTCATTGTCACCATCATTATCATCATCATCATCATCCTCAACATCACTAGAACTATCCAATTCCATTTTTTCCTTTTCAAAAGGGATCTCTTGAAGAGTCTGTGTTGCTTTTGATAGTGTTACGGGTTTATTGAACGTTGACAACTGTCCTAACATGACTTTTTGAGGAGATAAATGTTTTTTCATAAGGAAGTCACTATGTTGAGTAACACTATGTTTTTGTCGGACTTGCTTTTTCTTGTCCTTTTGATCATGTTTTGTTAACACTAACGGTGTTTCATTTGGTATACCACATTGATGAGCACCAACACTTAAGACCTCACCATGTTTACTTTTTAGATGACCTAGACATTTTGTTGTTCTTTGTTTTGAGCACTGCCAAAATATGATGCCATTCGCATTTTCTCGCTTATAGTTATAAGAGTACCCATGATACAGGGCACGTGGTTTACCTTTATTGGTTATAGTATATTCCATAGTAGCCACTGACTTGTATAGTCGATCCGCCTACTACAAAGGTCTGAACACTTGTGGTGAAAGAATGATGTTGTGTTGACGTTTTATGCAGGATAATGTTGGTGGCATATGTGGGTGGCTTATGTTGATGACATGTGTTGTTGGCTGATTTTGGTGGCTTATGTTGATGGCTTATGTTGGTGGCTTATGTTGATGACATATGTTGGTGACTTTTGTTGATAGCTTATGTTGGTGGCTAATGTTGATGACATATGTTGTTGGCTTATGGTGGTGGCTTATGTTGATGGTATATGTTGCTGGCCTATGTTGATGGTTTATGTTAACGGCTTAGGTTAATGTCTTAGGTTGATGGCATAAGTTAATGGCTTATGTTGGTGGCTTATGGTGGTGGCTTATGCTGGTGGCTTATGCTGGTGGCTTATGGTGGTGGTTTATGGTGGTGGCTTATGTTGATGACATATGTTGGTGACTTATGTTGGTGGCTTATGTTGGTGGCTTATGGTGGTGGCTTATGGTGGTGGCTTATGTTGATGACATATGTTGGTGACTTATGTTGGTGGCTTATGTTGGTGGCTTATGGTGGTGGCTTATGGTGGTGACTTATAGTGGTGGGTTATGGTGGTGGTTTATGGTGGCTTATAGTGGTGGCTTGTGGTGGCTTATGATGGTGGCTTATGGTGGTGACTTATAGTGGTGGCCTATGTTGGTGGCTTATTTTTGGTGGTTTACGTTAATACCTTATTTTTAATGGCTTATTTGACAAGTTATTGTTGTCAATGTATTTAGAGGATTTTTCTCTTGGTTTTGGAAAGTATCTCAACCCTTTTTTTATGGTAGCATAATGCTTACCGCCATGTTTGTAAGCAACAACAACACACTAAAATTCCAAGAATCCAAAGTACTCGAAGGTTAATGATTGTCTCTCAACTCCATTCAACGTCTAGTCAAAAACATTATATATTTTTCACATTTTACAAAAAAGGTAAATTGGGAAAGTAAGCTATATGTTTAAACTAAAAATCATATCAAATCATATGCTAACTCCAACACCTACGTCTATCCCACTCTCAGTCAAAAAAATATTTGCTGACGTAATCATATGTTCCCCGCAAGCACACTTTGGACGGGTCCTTTTTGAAGGGAGTCATTTTTTTTACGGGTCCCGGGGGACGGGTCCATGTTGACGGGTCCCTGTGGCGGGTCCCCTTTGACATAATTTGGATAAAATGCAAGGCCAGTCCATAGGGGTCAGTCCAAAGGACCCGCCACAGGGACCCGTCAACATGGACCCGTCCCCCGGGACCCGTAAAAAAATGACTCCCTTCAAAAAGGACCCGTCCAAAGTGTGCTTGCGGGGAACATATGATTACGTCAGCAAATATTTTTTTGACTGAGAGTGGGATAGACGTAGGTGTTGGAGTTAGCATATGATTTGATATGATTTTTAGTTATACATATAGCTTACTTTCCCAATTTACCTTTTTTGTAAAATGTGAAAAATATATAATGTTTTTGACTAGACGTTGAATGGAGTTGAGAGACAATCATTAACCTTCGAGTACTTTGGATTCTTGGAATTTTAGTGTGTTGTTGTTGCTTACAAACATGGCGGTAAGCATTATGCTACCATAAAAAAAGGGTTGAGATACTTTCCAAAACCAAGAGAAAAATCCTCTAAATACATTGACAACAATAACTTGTCAAATAAGCCATTACAAATAAGGTATTAACGTAAACCACCAAAAATAAGCCACCAACATAGGCCACCACTATAAGTCACCACCATAAGCCACCATAAGCCACCATCATAAGCCACCACAAGCCACCACTATAAGCCACCATAAACCACCACCATAACCCACCACTATAAGTCACCACCATAAGCCACCACCATAAGCCACCAACATAAGCCACCAACATAAGTCACCAACATATGTCATCAACATAAGTCACCACCATAAGCCACCACCATAAGCCACCACCATAAGCCACCACCATAAGCCACCAACATAAGCCACCAACATAAGTCACCAACATATGTCATCAACATAAGCCACCACCATAAACCACCACCATAAGCCACCAGCATAAGCCACCAGCATAAGCCACCACCATAAGCCACCAACATAAGCCATTAACTTATGCCATCAACCTAAGACATTAACCTAAGCCGTTAACATAAACCATCAACATAGGCCAGCAACATATACCATCAACATAAGCCACCACCATAAGCCAACAACATATGTCATCAACATTAGCCACCAACATAAGCTATCAACAAAAGTCACCAACATATGTCATCAACATAAGCCACCAACATAAGCCATCAACATAAGCCACCAAAATCAGCCAACAACACATGTCATCAACATAAGCCACCCACATATGCCACCAACATTATCCTGCATAAAACGTCAACACAACATCATTCTTTCACCACAAGTGTTCAGACCTTTGTAGTAGGCGGATCGACTATACAAGTCAGTGGCTACTATGGAATATACTATAACCAATAAAGGTAAACCACGTGCCCTGTATCATGGGTACTCTTATAACTATAAGCGAGAAAATGCGAATGGCATCATATTTTGGCAGTGCTCAAAACAAAGAACAACAAAATGTCTAGGTCATCTAAAAAGTAAACATGGTGAGGTCTTAAGTGTTGGTGCTCATCAATGTGGTATACCAAATGAAACACCGTTAGTGTTAACAAAACTAGATCAAAAGAACAAGAAAAAGCAAGTCCGACAAAAACATAGTGTTACTCAACATAGTGACTTCCTTATGAAAAAACATTTATCTCCTCAAAAAGTCATGTTAGGACAGTTGTCAACGTTCAATAAACCCGTAACACTATCAAAAGCAACACAGACTCTTCAAGAGATCCCTTTTGAAAAGGAAAAAATGGAATTGGATAGTTCTAGTGATGTTGAGGATGATGATGATGATGATAATGATGGTGACAATGACTATAATAATTATAAAGATAATATTTATAATGATGATGATGATGATGAAAAAGAAGAGAATGAGGGTTTAATGTCTATAAAACCATTGCGGCTTCCCCAGTTTTTAAGAACAAGAGTACCTGGAGAAAGTTGTAAAAGGATCTACAACAAGCGTTGTGTTTAAAATCTATATCAAACAATGGTAAAGAGATAAAAAGTTGTATTCAGTGTGTAACTATTGTAAAAAAAAAAAACTAAAATGAATAAAAATATTGTATGGGTATTGGCTGTTTTTTCTTAATTGCTATCCCCATGTCCCACTATTAATACAATTGTTAACCATCAACAGTCTCTGACTATGTTCAGAAAGAGAGTGGCCTTAAACAATACACTATATCTATGGTTTGTGTACTGAGTATCATAATAATACAGTGTGGCCAAGCCATGTTAAGGCAATAGTTATGTCTGGTAAGGGATTCGAACCCTTGCTTCCTTATACAGAAATTTGATCTTAAGTCAAACACCTTAACCACTCGGCCAACCTGACAGTTACTAATTTAATTGGTCTTGAGGACTTGAGTGTTTACAAAACTTTTTCCAGTATACATTGACTAAACCACTTGTTTGTTTTGAAATATAGATTTTGTTTTGTTTTACCATAACATTGCAGTTATGAGTCTTGTGAACTGGGTGTTCAATATAGGGTTAAAGGCATTTTAAAATCATTTTAGAAAAGCTCTTAGGTATCGTGTCATGGGTTTTAGTAATGCATTACTGTTCGTTGACTAACATTTACCGTTACACAACATTATTTTGGTGAACGTACATGTTGTTGTTTGAGTCTTTAGTCCTTTGACTGGTTTGATGCAGATCTCAGTACCTATCTGTCCCGAGCTAATCGTTTCATCTCTATATAGCTACCACATTCTTCATTCAAGGCTATCTGTTTAACATATTCTAACCTTTGTCCCCCCCTACAAGCTCTCAGGTTCAATTCCTAGCTTTAACACAAAATTTTAAAATTGGTATGAGGACTAAAACAAGTATACTCAGTCTCGGGTGGTCCAAAATATGTAGGGTTTGATTCACACCTCAACCATACAACACCATTTTTTTATTTTTTTTAAAATAATGATAGCCATTTGTTCATTTTCACATTTCACACATTACAATTTGTCGATTTTCCATTTGCATTTCTTTTAAATGTCAGTTTAAAGTTTTTTTGAATTTCATGATATGGAAACATGGATTTTCCAATTTGTTGTTTACACATTTTGTTTTTATTTTGTTTATATCAAAAGTTCATATTTGCGAAACTTGATTTTTTCATTTTAAGATTTTGTAAATGGTGTTAAAGTGAGTGCTTGGCCATTGCGATCGTACAGTCTGTCTATGTGTATGCGAAACATAGAGGTCTACTATTACTACTGCAGGTAAGGCTGTTTCTACACTCTCTCTCTCTCTCTCTCTTTCTGTGTAGTCATACATCCACACAACCTTGCCTGTCTTTGAGAACAAACACACAACCACTCTATTTATCCCTAAAAACTTCATTGACATGCACACTCACCCCAAAGAACTTTAATTATACATTTAACATTTACCATTACAAAAATAAATGGTTTCCACTATTTACAAAAAAAAATAACTATTTACAATTACAAAAATAAATATTTACAAAATACTGAATCAATTAAATCTACTGGTTACAAAAGCCATGTCTCTAAACAATAAAATATAGAAATCACACCTTCTCCTCGTGGTTATAACCCCTTGCTAGGCTAATGCGTACAGTAGGTCATTCGTCTGCACACATTTGTTATCCATCAAGGCAAAAGTGCATTTTCTCTGTTCCACAAGATACGAATTATAGTTGCTGGATTGTATCCTGCACCGTTTATGCGACATAGCTATACCAGTTCATGAAATCGCTAGGTAGTTCTCTACATATAGCTCTACATATGGCTTCCTTACAGCTAGTGTGCGATAGGCAGCATTAACTGTATATCACACCCAGTCCACCTTTGTATTTGCAATCCAAGTAATAATTTGAAAAGAGATGAGTGTAATCGGTTTAAAACATTATCTCTGCTTTTTATATGTTTATGACATGTGTATTGACCTGAAATCAAACCCTAGTCCACTTTAGTGAAAGGCTAACAGCTTAACCACTGCGCCACCATGCCCTTTTTTCTTAGATTGATTCGTTCTAGGACTTAGAGCTTGAAATCGAGTTAAAATCTCTAGTGTAAGTGGTACATGTGGTACATGTGCTCGCCACTGCAGCACAAAATGGTTAGCTGGTAACATTAGACAACCGGAAATGATTGTATTTCTGTTAGCCAAGCATTTCTGTCATCTGCCTACAGTGTGAGCACTGTCAGCAAGACAGTTTAGTTTAGAACAAGTGTGTGTGTGTGTGTGTAGATTATTAGCCTCAAGTATTTAACGCTTGTTGTGTGTAGCGACCATCTTGTCCCAGTAACCACTGAGCAAGTTTTAACAGTCAACCCATAAAAACAGTATAGGTTAGTTGTGTGTGTTTCATGTACTTGTGTGTGTGCATTAGCATTATGCACTAGCTTTACCTACCCACTATAGGTAGAGCGTTATCCCTTTCCTTTCTGACATTACCAATGACCACATTCACCCACAAGTTTTACACTTAAACCATTGACTTGTTTTTGATTAAGTTTGCTTCGGTTTAGTTCGGTTTAGTTGAGTTTGATTCAGCTTAGATCAGTTTAGTTCGATATAGTCACCATTTTGGATTTTAGCTATCCTCTTTAACCAATCAATTAAAGATTGTCTACTCTTATTTCTTGAATCGATAAATCAGATTTTGTATACACCATTTGTCATTTATTATCCCATACCTACAACCTATGCTCTCTCTGTACTGCAGTTTGATCTGAAAACAAGTTCCAATGGTGAAAGATTTGTCAGTCACCATACTTGTAGCCTATAATAATTCTTTCACTACCTAGCTATGTTTCATCACTCACTGTAAACATTTCACATGTCCATATCCGATTATTAGTTTATAAAATCTCAGGTCGATGACCTTGATGTATAGGGTATTTTTGGGTAAATTCATTAGCCATGGGAAAGGGTTGACCATTCTAAGTCCTATGACACCTCACATGTTGATATCCGATTATTAGTTTATAAAATCTCAGGTCAATGACCTTGCTATTTTGGATTTTTGGGGTAAATTCATTGGTCATGGGAAAGGGTTAACAATTCGTAGTCCTATGACAGCTCACTTGACCCTCTCTACTGATAAGTTTATAAAATCTTAGGTCAATGACCTTGCTGTTTTGGGTATTTTGGGTAAATTCGTTGGTCATGGAAAAGGGTTGACCATCCTGAGTCTTGTGACACCTTACTTGTCCCTCTCTGATTATTAGTTGATAAAATCTTAGGTTAATGACCTTGCTGTTTTATTTTGGGGTAAATTCATTGGTCATGGGGAGGGGTTGGCCATTTTAAGTTCTATGACACCTCACTTGACCCTCTGTGATAATTAGTTAGCGAGATATTAACGAAAGTGCAGTTAGGCCCTTTTGACAAAAAATGAATAATACATTCAAAAACAGGGCGTCACCCCAAGTCCAACGACCCCTCATACAAGTCCCTAGCTTTCTTAGTTCATAAGATATTAAAAAGCCGATGACCTATTAGTTTTTGGATATTTGGTTAATTTGTAAAAAAACGTATCTATAAATCATTATTCAAAAAGCCCGCCCTCTTACAAAAAAAAACAATTGCGCATTTGTAAAACAAAAAACGAAAATGATAAATCATAGCGGCATTCAGTTGTATGCATGCACTTTATGTGTAACGAGTTTAATTTCATATTGGCGTACAAACTCCCACATGTTGCACATGGAAAGCGACTTTTACCAAAAAAAAATATTATTTCACTCTCTAGTAGGGGTAGATTTTATTTTAGAGTGGAAATAAGTTATCCATAGGAAAGGGGTTTTCTGCCGGTGTAATTTGACTACTCGTACATGTCTCTAGCCTTATTCCCACCACTGTCAAAACAGGTTGTGACTTGTTAGCTCTTATCGTGCACGTGCACATGTGTACACTTGTGTGTTAGGTCATATTACACATGAACTTGCATTTTCTCACGTATGAACCAAAACAGGATGTGACTTGTTTCACAAGGAGGACGGTAATAAGGTCATCTCACACGTGTTCACATGTATTTCGCTACTTTCCTTTCATATCGTTATCCCATTATAGTAGTGGTGAACAACGTCAATTCAACACACACACAAATGTAGTTAGGCCCTTTGACATAATTTAAATAAATTCATGGGCTCGTCCGTAGGAACCAGGCCAAAGGGACCCGTCCAAAGGGATCAGTCCAAAGGGACAAGGACTCGTCCACAAGGACTTGTACACACAGACTCGTCCACAGGGACCCGACAACAATGACCCCGCCAACAATGACCCGTCAACAATAACCCGTCCACAGGGAACCACTCCCCCACCCTCTTACAAAAGCTATGAGTGGGCATGCGTAAAAAAACAAAAAACAGGCATGTTAATTCATAGTGGCTATCCACCGTACACATGCACTTTATGTGGAACAACGTTTAAATCCATATCGGCATACAAAAACTCTCACATGTTGCAATTGGAATGAGAGATTCTCTAAAAAAATACAATTTCACCCCCTAGTAGGGGTAGGTTTTACTTTTGGGGTGGAAATATGTTGTCCATGGGAAAGGGGGTGTTAGCCCGAGTTCAATGACACCTCATTTGTCAACATCCGACCACGGGTCCGGGAGTTATCGGGCTGCCGCCATCTTGTGAGGTGGGGAGGTGGAGGTGGTGCCAGAACCCCTCAAAAACCACTACTTCGAACCCGGGAGACAGGCAAGAATACTAGCAACTACGCCACGATGAGGACTATATGATTTAGTATAATAGTTGTAAAGGTAATGTTCATATGATCCTCATCATTCGGAGTTAATAACCTGTATATTAGTTATAAATAGTCCCTGGCACTGCAGCCCATGAAGGACCTAGGCCTACCAAGCAACCACTGCCCAGCCATTTGGCCTGCAGATATTGTGGTGACGCGTTGTCCCTCAGCCGTTAATCTTGGTTTTCGTGACCGGGGCGCTGCCTCACTGTCAGATAGCTACTCAATTGTCCTCACAAGTCTGAGTGCACCCCGTTCCAGCCCTGACGGAGCCGGGAATCGAACCCGTGGCCTCCAGGTGAGAGGCAGGCACGCTAACCCAACACCACGGGAGCGGATATTAGTTAGGCTCCTACAATCGACAATATGTTTAGCCTACTTTTCACATTTTGTAAAAATGAGGAAATGGTAGACTTTTGAGATCGTTCCGGGCAAATGTGTGTCTGTCTGTCTGTCTGTCTGCTGTGTGTGTGTCCTCCCTCCCTCCCCCCCCCCTCTACTCCGAAACGGATGCAGCTATCGAAACCAAATTTGGTATGAGTAAAGAAGTATGCCTGAATATCTCACGGCCATATTTGAAAATGGCATCAGTGCTACCAACTGCTGATATGTCATAATTGAAAATTGAGGTATATGTTGGATATCTCGGAAGATATACATGGGAATTGTTCCAAAATTGACACACATATAGAAAATATTAAATCGGACAAATTTACTGGAGTCCGTTTATGACAGTGTTACCAACATTATCTATGCCTGATGATAGGTCCAATCTTTAAATGCATGTAACTTCCATACTATCTATTGGATTTCAACCAAATTTCGTATGTGATTTGCACACCGGAGCAGATATGAATTTATATTTTTGTGTCAACAGAGCTGCCAACTGTTGAAAATGCACTCTATACATTTGTATCCTAATCTCAATATATCAGAAAGTATCAGTTCTAAACTTTGCATATATATAGTACCTGCAAATGTAGGTTATTTTTCCGTTACCTATATACGACAGTGCTGCCAACATGATTCTACGCGTGCTGATATGTTTAATGTTGAATCACATGTAACTTCCATACTAATAAATGAATTTCTTTCAAAATTGGCACGTTTATAGATCATCGTATTTTAATTTACAGTGCGTTTGAGCATCCCATTTATGGCAGTGTCGCCAACCTGATTTTACACATGCTGATACATCCAATATTTAAATACATGTAACGTGCATACTATCTATTGGATCTGAACCAAATTTTGCATGTGCATTGTGTAACATAAGAGATGGAACTAAGAATATAATTAGAGTCGCCAAGTCTGCCAACTTTTGATATATTGAGGCGCGTAGATGCAAAAGGGACATTATCCACTCTTTTTAAAATTAGAGTTATTGATACTGCCATATTGTGGAGGTAGACATATATCTTATAACAGTAACATTTTACGTTAAAATGGACATTATCCTGGTTAAGTTACACATTGAATATTGCGTCTTTCTTCATAAGCGACATTATCCATGCAGCAGTGTACTGTTAAAGGTACACTATCCTCTCCTCCAATAAGAGACATGAATACAGAGTCACATGATGTCAACAAAAAAGATGGCGTAAATCACGTAGGTTTGATTAATTTGGAATATTTGTAAAGTAATTCGATATCAGAAAGTAGTTTTGTAATAATAATCACTTTGTGAATTGGAAGAATATCAGACACTTATGCCTAATGGAGGAGTAACAAGGAAAAAATCAAGGACACCTGGACTGTGGAAGAAGGGAAAATCAAGGACACCTTCACAGTAAAAGCGGGGAATATCAAGGAAGTTTCTTTTGATGCTGCATTCTCTTTTGAAATGCAAACTTTGTAATTTTAATAATACAACATTTCTTCCGAAATGCATCCATCATTTCCAATCAAAAGGTACATTATCCGTTTTATACTACTTTTATTCAGTACTTTTTTTTGAATTTTATAACTGGAAATTGCAGACTTAACCTGTGTCATCAAATATTAATGAGTTAGTGAAGCAAAATCAAGGATTACACAACTATATGATTAATTATACATTTTTAGCCTATTTTCAATTTTGAAAAAATAGGCTTATGAGATCACCTTTTGTCCGTGTGTGTGTGTGTGTGTGAGAGAGGTGTGTGTGTGTGTCCCCCTAATAAAATCTAAACGGTTGGAGCAATTTCAATGAAACTCGGTAGGTTCATAGCACTATTCCCGGCGACCTCGACCGTGCCCTTCAAATTTTGTTACGTCTCACCAATCCAACATGGCGGCTGTGCGAATTATTTCACTAGCATTCAATATCTCCGAAACTATTACCGATATCGCCCTGATATTGTGTACGGTGATAAAGGGCACTACTAGAAGTTCACCTATGAGACTTTCAAAAACCTGGTGACTACAAAAACAACATGGCGGTCAAGCGAAATTGAGACTTTTAAATAGACATTTCTCGCGATTTAACTATCCAAACGTAATGAAACTTGGTACAGAAAATGTTTGTACACATTGTAATGCACTGGGGTCTAATTTAGTTCAATTGTTTACATAACCTCAAAATGGCGGCTGTGCGAAATATTTCACTGACATTCTATATCTCCGAAACTATTACAGATATCATCATGCAATTTTGTGCGATAATAAAGGGTACTTATACAAGTTTACCTATGTATATTTCATAAAACTGTAAAGTACAAAACGAACATGGCGACCAAGCGAATTTGAAATATCTTAATAGACTTTTCTCGTGATTTAACTCTCTGAGCGCAGTGAAATGTGGTACAGTAAATGATTTTGCAGATTGTAATGCACTGCCATCTAATTTAATTCAATTGTTTACATAACCTCAAGATGGAGGCTGTGCGAAATTTTAAAATTAAGTTTTATTTCTTGTGTCGTAATCATGCGATCGAAGTGAAAGTTTGAATAATGAAGCTAGGCAATAATTGTCCTAGAATGGTACATAACTCTATGGCCTATACATATAAAAAAAACTAAATGGCGAGCTTCCGAAATATTTAGACGGTTCTCAATATCTATGAATCTTTTACATCAACCAAACTGATTTTTTTATGTTCATAGAGACTATGAACATATGTTCACCTATATGACTTTCAGTAACCTGGTGAGCACAAATCCAACATGGCGGCGACGCGAAGTATAAATATTTAAATGGACGTTTCTCGCGAATTAACTATCCGAGTGCCGTGAAACATTGCACGTTAAATGCTTATACAAATGTTGAGCCACTGGCATGTAATTATTTCAATTGTTTGCATAATCACAAGTTGGCTGGTGTGCGTACTTTTAAAAGCTCGTTTTTAGCCTACTTTTCACATTTTGCAAAAAGAGGAAAAAGTAGACTTATGAGATCGATCCGGGAAAATGTGTGTCTGTCTGTCTGTCTGTCTGTCTGTCTGTCCTTCTGTCTGTCTGTCTGGCTGTGTGTGTGTCCCCCCCTATCAACTCCTAAACGGCTGCAGCAATCAAAACCAAATTTAGTATGAGTAAAGATGTGCACCGGAATATCTCACGTCCATATTTGAAAATGATGTCAGTGCTACCAACTGCTGAAAAAACGCACTAGAAATTTGAGCTCCATGTTGGATATCTTGCAAGGTATGCATGGGAGCTATTCCAAAATTGGCACACATGTAGATAAGACTATGCCAGTTTAATTTCCAGGAGGCCAACCATGACAGTGTTGCCAAAATAATGTTAAGCCTTCTGATAGGTCCAATGTTTAAATGCATATAACTTCTACACTATCAATTGGATTTCAACCAAATTTTGTATGTAATATCTGTACAAAAACAGATATGACTGAGCGTATTCTTAAGGCCACCAGGGCTGCCAACTGTTAATAATTGCTCTCTCTATTTTTTTCATCCAAATAATTATATATCAGAAAGTATGCAAGCCAACAGCTTTAAACTATGCACACGTATATTCTGACATTTTAGATTAATTTGGAGTAACTTATATACGTCAGTTCTACCAACATGATTATAAACCTGCTGATAGTACCAATTTTTAAATACATGTAACTTCTATACTATCAGTTGGATTTCAACCAAATTTCATATGTGCTATGTGTACCATAACAGATAATACTATTAGTATTGTTAAGAGCAATCAGGGTTGCCAACTGTTAATAAATGCTGTCTATTTTTTACCCTAATATCTATATATCAGAAAGTATGCAAGCCAACAGCTCTATACTTTGCACACGTATAGCACCTGACATTCTAGATTAATTTGGAGTAATTAATACAAGACAGTGCTGTCAACATGATTCTATGCCTGCTGATATGTCCAATTTTAAAATACATGTAACTTCTATACTAACAAATGTATTTCATCCAAAATTGGCACAAAAAGATATCATAATATTTCAGATTATTTCTGACCAGCACACCCATGACATTGTTGCCAACATGCTTTTACGCGTGCTGATAGATCCAATGTCTAAATGCATGTAGCGTCCATTGGACTTCAACCAAATTTTGTATTCTGTACCTTAAGAGATGGAACTAAGAATATATTCAGTCACCAGGGCTGCCAACTGTAGTGCTCTATTAGGCTACATTATACCAGGTATATTTTGAACTAATTAGATATTTCGATATTACCAACTTAATTTCGTCATTATTCTAGATAGGTTCATATACTGTATAATAATCATTGGCATGAAAAGTAGGCTGTACAGTTCTTCACGGAACTTCTTGTTACTTCTTGTGTTCTAATCATGCGATTGAAGTTTGAATACCACACGTACATAATAATATTAATGTAATAGTACAAAAATAAAAATCTATCCTGGCGACCATGTGAAATATTTAGACGGTTCTCAATATCTTCGAATCTGTTACAGCAATTAAACTGAAATTTTGTATGTTAATAGAGACAATTAACATGAGTAGGATATATGAAAATAGGCTGTATAGTTCTTCACGTAACTACTTGTTCCATGTTTCTGTAGTATTTTACAAAGTGGACAATGTCCCTTATGCATCTAAACGCCTCATATGGTCTCTATAATTTTTTAAAAAGTAGGCTCTGTAGTTCGTCACGGAAATACTTGTTATTATTATAAATTACCTGAGTATACTTGTGTCCAGCAGGGGATACTCTTGTCGAGTTTGTGTGGCGGTGATCTTACCGCACTAATCTTGTCTGACAGCTTCACATGAATGTAATGCCAGCTGTTTCACTGTTCCAGCTTTAATAACTCTGACACGAACATTTAATCATAAATGAATTGTGAAGCCATGTCACATGTGTTAGTCACTCGGCCAAATCAAACTCATTCTGTTGCACTGCGTGTTCCACTGCTGTTGCTCGCAAATTAAATATTTATCTGTAATTTGTTCTCACTCATGCTATTGTTACAGGTCGGATCTTTAATATCGTGATACGTGTGTGATTCAATAAATAACTAAATAAATTAAGAAGAATTATCACTTTTATCCAACAAAAATGACAAAGGGATGCTGCTACAATGATGCACGGAAAGATCTGCAAAAGAATGGGATCTCATGTGAAGGTATCCAGGAGCGTAACCACCTTAAGGGAAAACTTCTAAAGTTTCAAAGTTTCCAAAGCAAAGTCGACGCTGAAGCTGGAAAGACGTGGACGAAAGAGAGAAATAAACAAGTTCGACTACGAAAAATGGAATACTGCAACAACATTAAGACTCAAAGGAAACTGTTGAAATGACGTGGTCCTTAATTTGGCAAAAATATATATACAGTATTGTGCCCAACTCTAGGAATGGGTATTCCAAGATTCAGACACCTAGATATCAAGGGAAAGGCTGTAGCCGCTTTTGAAAGTTCAGATATTTGAATATCGCGCTACATTGCTTCTCGAAGCATTTGGAAGGAATTTACCGATAGTTGGATGTCAAGTGACGTAGCGAGTAATAGCAGAGGTGGAGGCTATTTATTGATTAAATAGTTAACTATGGAGTAGAGACTTGAGACTGGGATCAGATTACTGGCACGGCCAAATGAAAGAGAATTAAATTAGTATCAAGTAAATCGGACCAGGGATTCAAGAGATATGAGGATTTCCAGATATCAGGTGATGACGCGTGACCCTGACAGTTTTGAATAAAAGCCAGCTGGCCGAAGCAACGTCAGCTCACTCCAACACAAGCACTTGCAGAGCAAGTTGCATCTACGCTGAGCCAAGGCACATGGTTGCCGGATCTACGCAGAAGTTCTTTTCAAGTCGTGATAGTCACGAAAAGTGCTGCGCTACGAGTTGGAACTTAGTAAGTTTACGGCGAGGAGAATCACTGAGGTGATTGATTTTTCTACAGACATTGGTGGAAATATTTATATTTCTACAAGGACATATGCTAGACTTTGTCTAGAAAATAGTATTTTGTCACAGTCCAGTAATAACTTAATACTTGGATGTTTAAATCCATTCAGTCAGTTTTTCATATTTGTAACTAGTTAACCACTTCGATCTGTCAGTACACTGAAGACTAGTCTATAACGGTGGCGTTCATTCGTCTACGCAAGGGAAACTACAAGTTGCCTAGCGCATGGTAGATGGTGATATAACAAACCATGCCCAGGGAACGATCTTCAGAACAGCCGTTAATTGCTTAGACTGTCAGTGTTTTTCTTGTACTGATAAGATTACCGTGAGTTATGTTACAACTGACATATCTAAGAAGAGATCACTTAGATCTGACCCTATTTAAACAAACTGTTATGGCTTTGATAGAAGCTCATATTAAAATGGAACAACAGTTTATTCAAACGTCGAAAGATACTACCACTATGTCTGACTAGACGAATTGTGGGTATATGATGGCGGCCGATACAAGGATTATACATGCTTGTCCGATAGGGCATGTCTATGGATAAATCTGGTACAGACCAGGTTTACTACACTTCAAGACCATCAAGAAATGTAAGCCACATTTGAATTATTTTATGCCTAGCTAATTGGAACAAACTATTTTTCTGCAGATGACCAACACATTTTTTCTTCGTATTTAAAGCTTGCAATGATTTACGCAAGACTTATTAGAGTTATTCTGAGTATTTTCAGCACTCAGAACAGTTTAGGATCGATGACCGAGCATTTCGAAGATTTATTTGAATTTTTCATATTTTAAGGAAACCACGGAAAACCCTCGATGTAAAGGTTGAGTTAAATTATTTTTGTTGAGGAATGGATATTGTTTCCATATTCGAAGGTTCGAACATGTGGATTCTCACATAATGAGATGATAATTAAACACATTTAAAATGATATAACGAATAATAATAATAATAATAATCCACTAATAATAATAATAATAATTTTCATAATTTTTCTAAATAATTCTTGGATATTATATTTTCTAATAATCATATGTATTGAGAAAGAGCCTATGAAGTAGTTTAATCATTTCTAGTCTGGAACAGGAGATTTTCCGAAGGAGAGTGGTTAGCGCAAGCCCGCATTCAACCAACATTTCAGTTCTGGTTGAACAGTTGATATTTGCATTGAGCAAAGTATATTTTTCAGATAACACGGAGAGGCATGAAACGGGAAGCAAATGATATTTGTATCAAATAGGATATTTTTGTATTTATATAAAATCATGACGTAAATACACTCGAAAGTGAAATAAAACTTTTCATAAGTATGGTAAATTCACGGGTTGAACTGAATGGTAAAATAAAATAAACTTGTAAGTTTATTAATCTTCCAGTGTTGATAACAAGCAGAGGCTTGATTTATTGTATAAATTTTGGGAAGAAAATTTATATGTGTGGAGTAGTTGAAATGCCATTCCCAGGTGCGCATGTTTAAGTCGCAGGAATGAAGAGGTTTTTTCGAGCACCAATCACATAGCAGGTTCGATGACTCAGGTTTATAGTAGGAGTATGGGAACTACACATTTCGTCGTATGAATGACCCGAAGGTTATTTCTTGAAACCATCAGTTCTTATTTCAACCTTGTTTACGGATTCCATTTAGACTTTGATTTTGCTAGAACCCGGATTTGTCATGATAGTAGTTTATTCTTCTTCAGAGGAAGACCTTTGCCGTTGTTGTTGTAATATTGTGTTCTTACACAAATAGTAGTATGGGCCACTGCCAATTAAAATAATTCTTTAACCACGAATAATTTGAAGGATATTTTCAATCCTAGTGCCATGAACTAAATGAATTCATTATAAAACTACAATTCTTATTTCCGCATTCTGTCGAAGAATTGCAAGTTATGAAAGTTACTAAGAATGGCCATGAATATAAATATTTTTTTTTTCATAATGATTCCAAGTGGATAATTGAATAGTTGAATGGTTCAACCATTTATTGATCAAGTTGATGATTCAGAAATCATATATTTTGTTAGGAACTTGAAGTTCATAATCGAGTCACTTCTCGAATGTTTAATGTCAGAAGAACGATTAATTGTTGTTGTGCTTCGCACAGTTCTTCGATGCTATGCTCAAGGTCAAATAATTTTCAGATGTTATTAATATATGTTAATAATTTGTGTTGCTTAAATGATAATAATATTTTTCGACGATATATTTTTGAAAACTGGAAAACAAGTGAAAGTTTAAAAATTCTATAAACATTTATTCTACGAGTGTTAATATCATGTAAATATTCAAACAGTGATCTACGATATTTCCAGTATAGACAATTAACTTTGAACTGGAATTAATTATTAATAATTTTGGAACACAGTCCACAGGACTATTAATCGGACTTGTGTTTTCAAAAAGATTGTCAAATGTGTTTGGAAAATTTCTGTATATTGTGTGTAAATAAGAGTGTGGATCGCCACACGTGAGTGATGCTACTTTGAGCATCTTTGCAGTCAGATTTTAACTTCAAAATAAACTGAGATAATTTTACAGGATGTGTTACTCCCAATTAAATCTCCTTCTATCCTTATTGTTGCATTGAGCCAAAAATCAGTAAAGCATTTTTTTAATTTGATGTCGTTTTTGCGATTTGCTTTAACCCATCTGGCGCTCCGGGATATTTTGACTCTCGTGCTGACTGATTATTGGTAAAATGCATATGTGGTCGTGCGGACTCCGGTCTAAACGGGCACATAAAATAAGATAGAGAGAGAAATGGCTTCGAACGTGGGTCCCGATTTAGACATGGTCAATCGCATGCCGATTTAAATTGTGATAATTTTTATAGAAATATTTTGGGAGTTGAGAGATGTCTGGTTTGAATGAATAAATTAGTAGGAAACCCAATTAGTGGGGAAAATAATTTAACTTGGTTAATAATTAGAATGGGTTTGATTATTTTTGATAATGGCTTAACCATTAGGGCGTCAAGTAAATTCAGTAGTAAACGTTCGATGACTGGACATACACATTATTAGAATCCAGGTGGAGGATATTTGAGAACTTGCATATTTTTCTTGTGATATTATGGTAAATGTAATTCGTAAAAGTAGAGAATTTTGTTTTTCCATCACGTCGACATTAGGACAAATCTCATTTTATTATAGTGTTCCAATTAGCTATTCATATTTCTTGTTCTAGTTATAAGCTTGTGTTTGCCACTGTTGTATACCCCTAAGTTTTGAATAATAATTGAAAATTATGGAAGAAATGATGAGGATGATGAGGAGTTTGGAGGAGAGTTCAAAAGAGGCTGGACTGCGTGTAGCAGCCATTATGAAAGAAAATACTGAGGCTTTGGAAAGAAAACTTAAAGACAATTCTGATTCTTTAGAAAATAAACTTAAAGAAAGTTTAAACGATAAACTTAAAGAAAATTCTGATAATTTGAAAGAAAGTTTAGATGAAAAACTTAAAGAAAATTCTGATTCTTTAGAAAATAAACTTAAAGAAAATTCTGATTCTTTAGAAAATAAACTTAAAGAAAATTCTGATTCTTTAGAAAATAAACTTAAAGAAAGTTTGAAGGATAAACTTAAAGAAAATTCTGATTCTTTGGAAAATAAACTTAAAGAAAGTTCTGATTCTTTAAAAAGTAATTTGAAAGAAAATTTAAATAGTAAATTTAATTCAATGGAAAGTAAATTTAAAGAGAATTCTGAAATTTTGAAAATGACACTTGAAAGTAAAATGAATAAATTATGCGAAAAAACACATGAGCTCGAAACTTCATTAGCTACTAACGCAAATTTAATGGACGATAAATTTTGCGATGCCGATCTTAGATCTCAAAGCTTAGCTGATAGGATAGAACATGGTCTTAGGAAAGTTGGTGAAGACATGGTCAACCTGGAAGTCAGAGTGAAGAAGGAGAGTAACGAGATGGGAATTCTAGTTGTTCAACGTTTAACGGAACAATTCAAAGAACTTGTCATGGGAGAAATAAGAGAAGGTGTGATTAATGAGTTGCAAACTGAAATTAAAACCACAGTTGTCAATGAAATTAAAGACACACTCAAGCTGGAGAACCAAGAAGGAATCAAGGAGATTAGGGAATCTTTGTCATCCCATATTGAAGTAATTGCCAAAGATATCCAAGCAACTCAGAAGGACATATCAGATATGACAGGGTCATTGAAAAGTCATGAGGCTGTTATGAACCAGATATCCATTGATGTTAAGGACAATTGTAAAGAAACTGAAGCAATTAAGAAGATGGCAGAAGAAAACCAGAAGGAACTTGAGGCTATGAAAACTCAAATCAAGGATGAGAAACAGTCTGATCATCTGTTGAAAATGCCAAATGTAAGGGGAAAGGAACAGATACAGATAAATCTAGGAGCAGCTAGAGAAACAGATAGTCAAAGACAGGATGAGGTCAGGACAGTATTTCAATCCAACCCCATAACTGTATTTAAGAATGTAGAAGACAAGCCTTTTAAATTTTCAGGGCGAGATTCTGTGACACCCGTGGAATTTTTGAGAGAAGCAGGTGATTACCTGAAAGATTCTAAGATCCCTAAAGAAAGACAGATCCGAGTGATAGGGAAGTTTTTGGAAGGTCCTGCACTTCTTTGGTTTAGAGCTTTTAGATCCACTCTAACCACTTTTGAGGAGATTTCTCGTGGGCTATTGAAAAAGTTTTGGTCCCCGGAAACCCAACAGCAAGTCAGAGCAGAGTTATATTCGAAGAGATTCTCGACGTCACAACCTACTCGATACTCTACGTACTTTTCTGGACAGCTGTCTAAACTCCAACATTTAGATCCGCCGATGCCAGATAACGAGTTGATTACTGCATTGATACGTCAGTTTCCAGCAGACGTCCAGAGGACTTTGATCGCTGCTGATATCTATAATATGGAACAATTTGATGAAGTATTACAGAAGCTGGATCATACAAACGCTCAATTCTTCCATCAGAAGAGAGGAAAGAATAACAACGCTGTGTACGCTGTTATGGATGATAGTTATTCTCAGACACCTCGAGAGATTCGAGAGGAGCGAGAAGAGAAAACGCCGAGGGAAGATTCCAATAAGAGAGGATGGAACCAGTACAGTAACAGATACAGTTACAAGCCATATGCGAGACCGGATGGTGGTAATCGATACAATACTCGATGGAGAAGACCACGAGATAGTCAAGGAAGGTACCAGGAAAGAAGATATTATGGTAGAAACAACTACAATAACAGAGGGAATGTAGATACTCGTCAGTCCAATGAAGAGTTTAACAAGGAGACGAGGAAAAATTTGGAAGCAAGACACCAAGATAACTTGCATTTTTTGGAGCAGAGGCCCAATGATCCAGGTCCATCGGGAACACAACAATCCCGGGGGAATTGTAATGAAAAAAAAAAGTTCGAATTCACAGTAGAAGATAGAATTTAGAACACTTTCACTTCCAGAATTATTAAATGGCAAGCAGAGGATGATGACTTAATTCAACAGAATGACGAACGAAAAGAAATGGGTACCAGAATTAGAATGCCAATCATATCATGCGAAGTATTCGGTATGCCTGTCGATACTTTGATCGATACTGGGGCTATGCTTTGTCTGGTGAGTGAGAAGCTTTATATTCTGTGGAAGCTCAAAGAGAATTTAGAGGAGATTCCAGTATCAGGAATTAAGATCCAAGGAATAATACCCAATAAAATATATCTGTGTAAAACACAATTATACTTATGTATTACGATTGGAGGACATGATTTCCGACATGTATTTGTTGTAATGAAGGACATGGCTTTTGACATGATATTGGGAGCAGATTTCATTCAGAAATATCAAGCAGTGAACGATATGAAGACAGAGACGATCAGATTCAAGAATACCGAAGAGATTAACTTCGAGGGAAAAGAAGAGGAAGACATCGAGGGAGATGCTCAATGGTCCCTGATTTTTCACGAAGCTGAAGGAAGAGAAGTCTACACTGAGAAGGAGTCCCCAGAGCTAGGGAAAATTTTGGAAGAGTATCACGATATTTTTGATATTAAACCTGGTGAAATTAAAGATTTTGAATATCGTATTCGTGTAAATGATGATGCACCTTTTCATGCTAAATTGTATCCAGTAGCAGAAAAGCATCGAGAAAAAGTAAAAGTGCTTATCAAGGAGATGGAAAGCAACAATGTGATTGAAAAGTACACTACATCTTATGTCAATCCATTAGCAGTAGTGTCTAAGCAAGATGGAAGTCTGAGACTATGTTTAGACGCGCGAAATTTGAATTCAAGATTACTGCCAGAGTATGACAGACCACCAATCATTAGGGAACTGTTAAGGAAATTCCAAGGCAAGGTCTGGTTCTCTAATGTTGATCTCACTTCGTCCTACCATCATATTAGGCTTAGTGAAGATTCTAAGAAGTTTACAGGATTTATGTTTGACCAGCAGACATATGTATTCCGCCGTCTACCATTTGGAGTCAAAACATCTGGATCCGTTTTGATCAGAGCACTGGAACAAAATTTGAGTCCTGAAGTAAAAGAGATAGCAATTCGTTATATTGATGATATCTTAATTGCATCCGAGACTCAGGAGGAACATTTGTTACATCTTCAAATGTTATTCGCAGATTTGAGAAAAGCGAACTTCAAAGTGAACCTTCGAAAATGTCAGTTCTTTCGAAAGGAAATAAAATTTTTGGGTCATATTTTGGATGGAGAAGGATACCGTCCCAATGAGACGAAGATACATGCAATTGCAAATTTCCCTAGACCTACTAGAGTGAAGAATGTCCGCAGTTTTCTCGGGACATGCCAATTCTTTGCAGGGCATTGTCCGAACTTCACCAAGACAGTTGCGCCATTGCAGGAATTGTTAAAGAAAGGAAATAAATGGAAATGGGATAAAGATTGTGAACAGTCATTTCAAGATGCCAAGAGGTTATTGGTAAACAGTGTGAAATTGGAGTATCCTGACTTTACCAAGAATTTCATCATAGAATCTGATGCATCCACCGTAGGGATTGGAGCTATTCTACTTCAAGAGGATGAAGACCACAAGAGACATTACCTGGCGTTCATTAGCAGGAAACTTCGTCCATCAGAGAGGAATTATTACACCACAGAGTTAGAAGCACTTGCTGTAATATTCGCATTGGAGTCGTGGAAGAAAATGTTAATTGGACATTCAGTCATTGTGAGGACTGATCACCACGCATTGGAGTTCATTTTGAGAACAAACTTTGCCAGCGATAGAATAACTAGATGGTCACTTTTTATTCAGCAATTCAACCTAGTTATTGAACACACTCCTGGGAAGTTGAACGTTGGAGCTGATTTATTGAGTAGAGCAGTGGAGTCCACATCTAAGGTTTTTCAAGTTAACCTGACGCAGGAGGATGAAGATACCTTGAGAAGGTTAAGGTTATTGCATTTATCCCAGAGGAGAGACCGACGTCTTAGAAACATTTTTCGTTTTCTACAGGGGAACATGGATCCAAATGATGATGATTTTATGGAAACTGAAAGAATTTCAAGAGATTTTATGATGTTAGATGGTTTAATCTACAAGTTTGCAGATCCCGACCATACGAAGCTGAGAGTAGTGATACCTCCACGATTGCAAAAACCCATTATTTGGATGGCACATAGAATCGCAGGTCATGCTGGAGTAGATAAGACAGTCAACATGATTCAAGAGAAATTTTCGTGGGAGCGAATGCGACAAACTGTCAGAAACACCATTCGAGAATGCGACTTATGCCAAAGGAGTAAACATAATTCTAGATTATTGAGAGAATTACCAAGGCCTATTATTCCTTCTAAGCCTTGCGAAATCTTCGCGACTGATTTATATGGTCCTCTCCCAAAGTCTAAAAGAGGTAACCGATATATTCTGGTGACCATGGATGTATTCAGCAAATACACCATGTTACATCCAATTCAGAAGGCAAATGCAAAATATTGTGCGAAGAGAATTAGAGACAGCGTAATTCCGGAAGCAGGCAAACCGGAATTCCTTTTATCAGATCGTGGACCTCAATTTACATCTTTGGAATTTCGAACCATCATGAATAATCTTGGGATTAGACAATTGTTTTGTTCTATTAGACATCCAGAGAGCAATCCAGCGGAACGCGTGATGGCTGAAATAGCAAAATTTTGCCGCCTCTATTGTCCAAATGAGCATTGGAAATGGATGGATGTTTTTTCTTTAGCATCCGAACCCATCAACTCTACGATTCATGAGAGTACTGGACAGATTCCTATGTTGCTTCATCATGGAATTAAACCAACACGATTATGGGATCGAATCATCTCTATTCCACCTGAGATTGAACCAAGTCGTCAGATGAGGGAAACTCTAGCTTTAGACAAGTTAAGGAGCCAAGCTGAGAAGAGAGAGCGCAGAGTGAGAGGAAAGCGTTTTCGCAGACCCTTGCGCGTAGGAACTCTTGTTTTAGTGAAAAGACCTACACCCTCTGACGTGCAAAATCGAGTGTACTCGAAATTTGCAAGCCTTTACGCTGGACCCTACCGTATTGTGGAAGTCAACAATAATGGAAGCTATGAAGTCGCCAATACACGAACTGGTAACATCGTGGGAACTTATAATGCGTCGAATTTGAAGATTTATTATTCAAGAACCAGATGATTTAATGTGTAGATAGGAAAAATAAAAATTTTTCAATTTTTATTTTTTGCTAGGTGTGGGGTGGATGTGCCCAACTCTAGGAATGGGTATTCCAAGATTCAGACACCTAGATATCAAGGGAAAGGCTGTAGCCGCTTTTGAAAGTTCAGATATTTGAATATCGCGCTACATTGCTTCTCGAAGCATTTGGAAGGAATTTACCGATAGTTGGATGTCAAGTGACGTAGCGAGTAATAGCAGAGGTGGAGGCTATTTATTGATTAAATAGTTAACTATGGAGTAGAGACTTGAGACTGGGATCAGATTACTGGCACGGCCAAATGAAAGAGAATGAAATTAGTATCAAGTAAATCGGACCAGGGATTCAAGAGATATGAGGATTTCCAGATATAAGGTGATGACGCGTGACCCTGACAGTTTTGAATAAAAGCCAGCTGGCCGAAACAACTTCAGCTCACTCCAACACAAGCACTTGCAGAGCAAGTTGCATCTACGCTGAGCCAAGGCACATGGTTGCCGGATCTACGCAGAAGTTCTTTTCAAGTCGTGATAGTCACGAAAAGTGCTGCGCTACGAGTTGGAACTTAGTAAGTTTACGGCGAGGAGAATCACTGAGGTGATTGATTTTTCTACAGACATTGGTGGAAGTATTTATATTTCTACAAGGACATATGCTAGACTTTGTCTAGAAAATAGTATTTTGTCACAGTCCAGTAATAACTTAATACTTGGATGTTTAAATCCATTCAGTCAGTTTTTCATATTTGTAACTAGTTAACCACTTCGATCTGTCAGTACACTGAAGACTAGTCTATAACGGTGGCGTTCATTAGTCTACGCAAGGGAAACTACAAGTTGCCTAGCGCATGGTAGATGGTGATATAACAAACCATGCCCAGGGAACGATCTTCAGAACAGCCGTTAATTGCTTAGACTGTCAGTGTTTTTCTTGTACTGATAAGATTACCGTGAGTTATGTTACAACTGACATATCTAAGAAGAGATCACTTAGATCTGACCCTATTTAAACAAACTGTTATGGCTTTGATAGAAGCTCATATTAAAATGGAACAACAGTTTATTCAAACGTCGAAAGATACTACCACTATGTCTGACTAGACGAATTGTGGGTATATGATGGCGGCCGATACAAGGATTATACATGCTTGTCCGATAGGGCATGTCTATGGATAAATCTGGTACAGACCAGGTTTACTACACTTCAAGACCATCAAGAAATGTAAGCCACATTTGAATTATTTTATGCCTAGCTAATTGGAACAAACTATTTTTCTGCAGATGACCAACACATTTTTTCTTCGTATTTAAAGCTTGCAATGATTTACGCAAGACTTATTAGAGTTATTCTGAGTATTTTCAGCACTCAGAACAGTTTAGGATCGATGACCGAGCATTTCGAAGATTTATTTGAATTTTTAATATTTTAAGGAAACCACGGAAAACCCTCGATGTAAAGGTCGATTTAAATTATTTTTGTTGAGGAATGGATATTGTTTCCATATTCGAAGGTTCGAACATGTGGATTCTCACATAATGAGATGATAATTAAACACATTTAAAATGATATAACGAATAATAATAATAATAATAATCCACTAATAATAATAATAATAATTTTCATAATTTTTCTAAATAATTCTTGGATATTATATTTTCTAATAATCATATGTATTGAGAAAGAGCCTATGAAGTAGTTTAATCATTTCTAGTCTGGAACAGGAGATTTTCCGAAGGAGAGTGGTTAGCGCAAGCCCGCATTCAACCAACATTTCAGTTCTGGTTCAACAGTTGATATTTGCATTGAGCAAAGTATATTTTTCAGATAACACTGAGAGGCATGAAACGGGAAGCAAATGATATTTGTATCAAATATTATATTTTTGTATTTATATAAAATCATGACGTAAATACACTCGAAAGTGAAATAAAACTTTTCATAAGTATGGTAAATTCACGGGTTGAACTGAATGGTAAAATAAAATAAACTTGTAAGTTTATTAATCTTCCAGTGTTGATAACAAGCAGAGGCTTGATTTATTGTATAAATTTTGGGAAGAAAATTTATATGTGTGGAGTAGTTGAAATGCCATTCCCAGGTGCGCATGTTTAAGTCGCAGGAATGAAGAGGTTTTTTCGAGCATCAATCAAATAGCAGGTTCGATGGCTCAGGTTTATAGTAGGAGTATGGGAACTACACATTTCGTCGTATGAATGACCCGAAGGTTATTTCTTGAAACCATCAGTTCTTATTTCAACCTTGTTTACGGATTCCATTTAGACTTTGATTTTGCTAGAACCCGGATTTGTCATGATAGTAGTTTATTCTTCTTCAGAGGAAGACCTTTGCCGTTGTTGTTGTAATATTGTGTTCTTACACAAATAATAGAATGGGCCACTGCCAATTAAAAATAATTCTTTAACCACGAATAATTTGAAGGATATTTTCAATCCTAGTGCCATGAACTAAATGAATTCATTATAAAACTACAATTCTTATTTCCGCATTCTGTCGAAGAATTGCAAGTTGTGAAAGTTACTAAGAATGGCCATGAATATAAATATTTTTTTTTTCATAATGATTCCAAGTGGATAATTGAATAGTTGAATGGCTCAACCATTTATTGATCAAGTTGATGATTCAGAAATCATATATTTTGTTAGGAACTTGAAGTTCATAATCGAGTCACTTCTCGAATGTTTAATGTCAGAAGAACGATTAATTGTTGTTGTGCTTCGCACAGTTCTTCGATGCTATGCTCAAGGTCAAATACTTTTCAGATGTTATTAATATATGTTAATAATTTGTGTTGCTTAAATGATAATAATATTTTTCGACGATATATTTTTGAAAACTGGAAAACAAGTGAAAGTTTAAAAATTCTATAAACATTTATTCTACGAGTGTTAATATCATGTAAATATTCAAACAGTGATCTACGATATTTCCAGTATAGACAATTAACTTTGAACTGGAATTAATTATTAATAATTTTGGAACACAGTCCACAGGACTATTAATCGGACTTGTGTTTTCAAAAAGATTGTCAAATGTGTTTGGAAAATTTCTGTATATTGTGTGTAAATAAGAGTGTGGATCGCCACACCTGAGTGATGCTACTTTGAGCATCTTTGCAGTCAGATTTTAACTTCAAAATAAACTGAGATAATTTTACAGGATGTGTTACTCCCAATTAAATCTCCTTCTATCCTTATTGTTGCATTGAGCCAAAAATCAGTAAAGCATTTTTTTAATTTGATGTCGTTTTTGCGATTTGCTTTAACCCATCTGGCGCTCCGGGATATTTTGATTCTCGTGCTGACTGATTATTGGTAAAATGCATATGTGGTCGTGCGGACTCCGGTCTAAACGGGCACAGTATATTTAGTTTCAGTATTTATTTATCTATTTATTTCCTCACGTATTTATTTACTCATTTTATTTACATATTTACTTATTTACTTTTATATTTATTCATTTCTTTCTTTCTTTCTTTCTTTCTTTCTTTCTTTCTTTCGTCTTTATTTATTTATTTATTCCTTTCTTCCTTGTCGTTTGGGCATTATTTATTTATTTATTTATTTACTAAATTGAGTCATTTAGTTATTTATCAAGTACCAGCAGAAGTACCCGTTCTTCGAACGATGTTCGGTGTTAACACCAGACATTATCAATTGAGCTACTGTTGCAATGGTTAGCGGTTTGTCATTCCTCCATAAGTTTATCAGAACGAAGTTAGTTTGCTGCGAATATCACACACAAAGTTAATTTAAGGGCCTTAAAATGTGGTTTTCGGACACCATATATAGACTCCCGAATTTTGTGTCTCACATTGAGAAGCGCAATATATGCTCTGGTGGTCCTTCTAGGATAATTTTTATATTTCGCCTATTTTAGCATGTATTTTGAGAAGTTTTACCCTATATCCACCCTTTACTGTATGAAAAGTACGGTGAAGAGTTTTATAAATGATTGATGTATTGACTCTCATGGTTACCATACCTAATTTTACGATGCACCAAGCATCCGAACACGATTTATAGGCGTACATAAAGATACACAGAAAGACAGACAGACAATTCTTTTGCCTACCACATATCACCCAGATATCCAAATATGGGTATATCTACCACACAGTATCAAACAAAATCATCCTTACGATGAACCCGTATGTCGACAACAAAAAAAGGATTAGTTAAAATGTGCTCTCAAACTAAATTCACCTAACGTGTACTTCCTGAAGTGAAATAGAATTGAAAGCCTTGTAGACGTAACGCAATACACGTCACATAAAAACTGACCCTCTAAGTTGTGTTAGGTCCCCATACACAGGAAGACGCCTTTCATAAATTATAAAGGCTTGTGGTGCATGAAAATTCAGGTTCTTTAGCCTCAAATGGCCCAAATTCCTAAAAGCCGCAAAAAATGCTGATTCAATTCAGGAATTTTTGAAAATAATGTTGCTGTTTGGAGATATAATAGACCTTCTGTAGTATATGTCGCAAGTGAAAATTGCATGAAAAAAATCTAGGTTACCCCTTGACCCCCTTCATTGCATTGATGAATTATACAATCTAAGTTGGTTTCGTGATAACCTAATAGCCATTTGCATACTTTCACAGAAATGTAATAAATGGAGTGGCATTGCTTCTTACAGAAATAGATGGAAAGTTGGATGCCACCCCTTGAGATAATGTTGTCATGGTTACCGATTTGCATTCCTTCATTAGTTTGTTGAATTAAATTAAATTAGTTTTCTGGGAATATTTCAGAAACTGTTGGCTTTAGAGCCTTATGATGTAGTTTTCGAGGACCTTTAGGGCCCCCGAGTTTTGTTTCTGGCACCGAGGGGCTTTATCTCGTCATTGTACGCCATAATATAATACTAATAATAATAATATAATATAGGGATAGGAATATAATAGACCTGCCGTACTACACCCGCAAGTGTAAATCGAGTGAAAAAATTCTAGAGTACCCCTTGACCCCCTTAAGCGCATTATACGTATTGATGAATTTTACAGCTTAGTTTGTTTCCGTGATAACCTTCTAGCCGTTTGCAAACTATCACACTAATGTAATTAATGGAATTGCATTGCGTCTTACAGCAATAGATGGACCTCTGAGAATCTGTTGCCATGGTTACTGGCTTGCATTCGTTCAATAGTTTATTAAATGAAATTAGTTTTCTGGGAATATCTAAAAAAAAGGTTGGTTTTAGGGCCTTAAAATGTGATTTTCGGGGACCTTTTAGGGCCCCCGAGTTATGTCTCTCACATTGAGGAGCTCGTCCTTCTACTCCTATTTCAGCATGTATTTTAAGGGGATGGCCCCCTTTTATGAGAGGTACGGAGAAGAGTTACACCAATGATTAGTGTCGTGCCTCTGATGGATATATGTACCAAATTTTTCGTTGATACGCCCAGCCGTTCTCGAGTTATAAGGGAACAAATTTGTCCACAGACAAACAAACATACAGAAAGACAGACCAAACAATTATTTTCGCGCGCAACCATCATAAAACAGTCTGAAAAGCGTAAATAACTCAAATTTCTGTAGAAAATCAGAAAAGAACAGAGAAACTTTCATTTTTATATATGTAGAGATATACTGCACCGCTCGGTGTTGACCGTGTTTTATTGCACAAATTTATGTTTTACTCGCTAACCGTTGGAGATACACGAAAAGTGATGAAGACTTTTCGGATAGAAAATTAAATGTTAACGGTCGTGTATGCCATCAAAAGTTTGCTATTTCTTAGCGTTCTCTTTTGATTTGATATGGAATTTTGAAACCAAAGGGTAATAATAATAATAATAATAATAATATAATATCGTATGGCCTCGGGTGCCGGGTGCAAGCTTTATTATTTGACACCCAAAGGGTAGCTTGCATGTCGAATTTCGTTTTTCCTTGAAGCACTATGAAAGTCAAGGAGGTTAGATATCTAAGCTCCTTGAACACTATAGCGCTTTCTAGTAGAGAAAAGAGGATCTTTGTGTTGGCCGAAACTCCCGAGATTAATTTTTCCATTATGAACACGGACTACTGAATACACATAGTATGACATGGTGTCGTGATTTTTTGCCGCCTTTCAAAAAACACTTACCACGGCCAGGAGCGAACCTGCAATCTTGGGGTTAGTAGGCCAATACGTTGACCATTCACCCACCGTGGCAAGGGTGACGTCACTAAAATGGTCGCCATTTTTAATAGTGTAAAATATCGGAATTAAAAGTAGCCTATATGTAAACCTGGTAAATCAGCTAGATCCTTGCAAAATTTCATTTAAATCGGACCAGTGGTTCTTGAGTTATTGCGTAACACACAGACAGACAGACAGACAGAAAGACAGACACACACCATCTCATTTTTATATATTAGTATGATTACTTTTGAATGAAAATCCACAGCCTGCTTCCAGTCTCCGACCGGGTCAGGAATGGAATGAATGAAGCCCCCATCTAGCGGCGAGGATATGAACTGTGCCGGCTGCCGAGGCCTGACGCACTCCTCTGGGGCATTGATTAAATGAATGACAGATGAAATGAAATGATAGTGGAGAGTGTTGCTGGAATGAAATTTTGACAGGGAAAACCGGAATACCCGGAGAAAAACCTGTCTGCCTCCGTTTTGTCCAGCACAGATCTCAGATGGAGTGACCGGGATTTGAACCACGGACCCAGCGGTGAGAGGCCGGCGTGCTGCCGCCTAAACCACGGAGGCTTAGTATGATTACTTTTAATGTTTGTAAATACATTTATTTATTTAATTATTTATTTCTTAATTTATTTATGTCTTTATTTATTTATTTATCTAATTTACTTATTTTTGTTTATTTATTGAATCATTTATTCGTTTATTCATATATGAATTAATTAATTAAATTATGCATTTGTTAATATATATATTTATATATACATTTCATTATTCATTTATTTAACTGTTTATTTATATATTTATTTATTTCAAGGTGAAAAGGTTTGGGGTAGAGGACGCCGCAAATGTAACAGCAAATAGGTGATCCTGGAGGTAACTCGTTGTTGTGGCACTGGCCAGGAATAGAAGAGAGAAACCATGGAAGAACAACTACTTGGACAGCTGAGGAAGGAATCGAACAGATCGCTTCTCGGTTTTTCCTCACGAGGCTGATTGTACCCTGGTTCTCAACCTAGTGTTCGCGAGCACCACGGTGCTCTTCAAATGAATAAGTGATTGTTAAAAGGGACCTGAGTCACCAAATTGGTCGTTTTGGCAGATTCTAATTGGCTGAGGTTAGATTCACAGGTAAGTGTCAAAACGGTCTTGATGTCGGCCCTCTGTCATGTTGTACCACACCATATGTTTTTAGATTTGATTGTAAGAAGGAACCTCAGCCATTGACTCACGTCCCTCTTAATTTTGTTCTTTAGTGTCATACAGTACATTGTTTTGATTTGTGAAAGTTACAATATATACTGTTCAGCAATACAATAAAAAGTCAACCGGAGGCCCCGAGTTCGATTCCCGGCTCCGTCAGCGATTTTAGAAACTGACGTGAGCGCTGGAACGGAGTGCACTCAGCCTCGTGAGGACAATTGAGTAGCTGTCTGCCAGTGAGGCAGCGCCCCGATCACGAAAACAAGATTAACGGCCGAGGGGACCCGATGCGCTGATCACGCGTCACCCCAATATCTGCAGGCCAAATGGCTGGGCAGCGGTCGCTTGGTTGGCCTAGGCCCTTCACGGGCTGTTGTGCCAGGGGCTATTATATTATTATTATTATAATACAATAAAAAGCAGTGATTTGTTGTGGCACAGAAATTATGACTTGATTGCTAAAAGGTACCCAAGTCATCATGTTATAAGTATGCCCTTCATTCCATTCTCAGTTAACTATATCCTCAAAAAATCTCTACTTTGGTGCAAAATTCAGAGGACAGGACATTCTTTTGTGGTTTTCTCAGAACTAACCATAAGTGACTTAGGTCCCTTTTAACAATCTTACTTACAATCCGCAGTCGGTTCTTGGCCTCGTCAAATAGCCTCCTCCACTTCGTTCTGTCCTTGGCATCTTCCTCCCGCGCTCCTTGTAGCTGGATATCCTTGGTTACCTGGTCTCTCCATCTCATTCTTGGTCTGCATATAGGTCTTCGTCCGTCTGGCTTTTTCTCACACACGTCTCGCAGTCTAGATCCCTCTTCTCTTCTCTACACGTGACCAGCCCATCTCAGCCTTCATGTCTTAGCTTCCGCAACAACATCGGGTTCTTTATACAACTGCTTTAGTTCCTTGTTATTTCTCCTTCGCCACTCACCTGCTTCACAAATTGATCCGAAAATCTTCTGAGGATTTTATTTTCAAAAACATTTATCTTTGTAAAAACTCAGCAAATCTTCTAGGTTTTAGCCGTGTCTTGTGTGGGGTTTCACCTAAGACACCAAGCTGGCTCAACGGTGGGCTCTTGGTGTCCCCGCCCGGACCCCCACAGGAGTGACGAACTGCGCGCCACCTCCCTTTATATTAGGTGCAACCGCACCACTTAATTGCGAGAACTAAAAGCTCAAGCAGCCTCAACCTCCTTATGAAGGCTTCCAAAAAGATGGTATATTGGCTTTCACGGCCAGTGAATTAAAACCTCAGCAATTCAGAGCTTTTAGTTCTCGCAGTCAAGTGGTGCGGTTGCACCTAATATAAAGGGAGGTGGTGCGCAGTTCGTCACTCCTGTGGGGATCCGGCCGGGGCACCAAGAGCCCGCCGATGAGCCACCTTGGTGTCCTAGGCGAAACCCCACTTATGACACGGCACAAACCTAGAAGAATTGCAGAGTTTTTAATTCACCGGCCGTGAAAGCCAATATACCATCTTTAGCTTTCTCTTTGTGCATTTGCTTAATTTCCATGTTTCTGCACCACATAGTAATACTGGCCTAAGTATAGTCTTATATATTCGTTTTTTGGTCCCTCTTGATAACAATTTGGATGTGAGTAGTTTGTTAACTGAATATAATGCCCTGGATGCAGCTTTAACTCTCGCTTCTATCTCACACATTTAAATATAATTTGTAGCTCTCTTCATACGAGTCGAAAAGTGCTCGTGAGCACAAGCTCCACTGAGATCCATTCTTCATTCCAAATGTTGTTGCACGAACCAGAATAACAGTGTTTTCATTACATGTTTTGACGGTTAGATATTTAATGAGTTTGTGAAATTGTATTTTCTTTAATCTACAGTAAAAATTATTGGACATTTATGTTTTATCAGTAACACGAAAATGCTGATTAGACTCGGCTGTTCAAACGTAAATGTATCTTTACGGCATGACACATGCTAGCAGTTGCAGCATGCCTGGTGAGCGGTGAATCCCTAGCTATTTCACCACTTATGAGGGAGACAGAGAGGAAAATGAAAGAGATGCGTTTGCTTGTTCAATAATAATAATAATAACAACAACAACAATGATAAAATTTATTATTAATATTATAATAATGATAACATTATTATTATTATTATTTCTACATTCATTTCACCACATAAGTGGGACATATCAACATATCGTCGGCTTGTTTGCAAGACGGTATGGCTTATTCTCTTAAGGTGGCACATTGAGAAACGAGCGAACAATGGAACAGGTCTCCAAGATGACGGCCTTCTGCATGGTGATATGTAGACTAGGATGTATTCCCAATATTTGTAGATTGCGAGCCAATAATTTGGGGACGATGCCGGTAGAAGAAATTACTATGGGCAGAACCACTACACTTTCCTGTCTCCACATTTGCCGTATTTCCTCAGCCAAAGGCAGATATTTGGTGATCTTATCACAGCAGGTTTGTTGCTGATTATGGGAATTGGGCACTGCAATATCAATTAGGAAGGTTCTCTTCTGCACCTTGTCCACAAGAACGATATCTGGCCGGTTTGCTGGTATGGTTTTATCACTAATAACTGACCGGTCCCATAACAACTTGTGACTGGGATTTTCCAAAACGGCATCAGGAACATACTGATAGTAAGGCAAAATATTATCAGATAATAAATGCTTTTGAGCAAGGTGTTGGTGCATTATTTTGGCCACTTGGTTGTGCCTTTTCATGTAATCAGTACAGGAGATTGCTTGGCAGCCTCCTGTGATATGTTGAATTGTTTCCGGTTCTAGTTGGCATCTTCTGCATTTATCATCCTGAATATTTGCCTTAACTATATATTTAAGGTAGTTTTTGGTAGCCACAACTTGATCCTGGATTGCAATCATGAATCCTTCAGTCTCAGTGAATAGGTCCGCATGAGTCAACCAGCTGTTCGACGCATCAATGTCGACATGTTTCTGGTTGAGATCATACGGATGACGACCGTGCAGAGCTTTCTGCGTCCACTGCTGAAGCTTGATGGCTGAACATTATTATTATTATTATTATTATTATTATTATTATTATTGTTGTTTTATGCAGTACATTTAACACATTGCTAGTACATTACACCATAACTATACGGGCTTCAGGGAACCAAAGTATAGTTACTCAAACAGCCACTTCTAAGCTGGATAGTCGCTACCCATGAACTTCCAGGCGATTCGGGTTGTTGAGAGAACTACTGCCTTATGCATTATTATTAATATTAAGATGATAATAATAATATATTAATAATATCGTATGGTTTCGGGTGCCGGGTGAAAGCTTAGTTATTTGACGCCCAAAGGGCAGCTCACATGTTGAATTTTGTTGTACATTGGAGCGCTATGAAAGTCAAGGAGGTTAGATATCTAAGCTCCTTGACACTATAGCGCTTTCTAGTAGAGAATGGAGGAACTTTGTATTGGCAGAAAATACCGAGATTAATTTTGCCATTATGAACGCGGCCTACTGAATTCAAATGGGTTGTTTAACATGCCAACAACGTATGACAAGCATGTCATGATTTTTGTCGCCTTTCAAAAATCACTTACCATGGCCAGGAGCGAACCTGAAACCTTCGGGTTGGTAGCCCGACACGATAACCACTTATTATAATTATTATTCTTTCTTCGATTCGGCCAACCAGGGACCACGCCAGTTCAACTGTCTCTTCTTCCGAGCTCCAACTACCGCCCAGTGTTCCCGCATTCGTCTCCGGTGTTGTTCTCCTCTCTCTTGGAACCACGCCTTGGCTGCCTTCAGCTTCGGCTTTTCCTGGAAACCTTTGTGCGTACGTAGTTTTTCCCGAAGTGGAACACGCTCCTGGATATTATTATTATTATTATTATTATTATTATTATTATTATTATTAGGCCCACATATATAATAATAATAAAAATAATAATTCGTTGAGACCATCCAGGACCACGTTAATTCTTGCTACTTGGCAATTTGTTTCGCTTTCATCTGAGCGCAGAATTCCCTCATTCCCTGTGAGTGGGCCATCTTGCGCTCCGCTGTCCAGGTGGTACCTTGTCTTCTTTTCGGGTTTGGTGTCTCGTCTAAGGTTAGCCCATTAGTCAATATCATTTTGCGGAAGAGATCTCTATTGGAGGCGTCGTCGGGTTTTAGATGCAGCATTTTGAGGTCGTCTTTGGTATTCATAAACCAGGGCATTGTGGTTTTGGGTTTGGAGTCAATATTATTTTTATTATTATTATTATCAGTATTATTATTTTCGAATTAATGGTGTTCGGGTACTTGGTATGGCTTGAGGGTGGTGCTGAAATTTTTAAAAGTGTTAAGAATGCCTGCCTTAGACCAATACGTATTGCGAGATCACACAAGCGGCAGACTGTATACTGAAAGGCAAGAGGGTCTGTGATGAATGAATGAGTAATATACTGTACTGTATCTCTCCACTACTGACAACAAGTAGTTGAGTAATCTATTCAATCAGGATGGTCCAAGTCTGGCGACCCATCCACTGGCACTCACCGGAATTAAACTGTTGATACACAGTAAATGGAGCTGTTAGCGTTAGACTACTGTTTTCCCTCACTTCATTAAGGGCTGGCATCTCTTGTGGTCACCCGGTCTCCTGTTCCAGTCTGTCAGAGATAAGAGAGAGTGTTCTGCAATTCCCTCTACACATCCAGTCTACGTTGTAAGCAAATGTAATGTAACCTGGCACGTTAAACTTCTACTTCTCCTTCTGCAAACTTAATTCAAGACATCCTACGTTCGAATCCCGGGCTAGTTACTGCCCATATAGGCTACTGATGGGATGTATCCACACTCACTCCAGAGAATTGGCGTAATGATATTATGTATTAACATTTGAGATTAATTTGCCTTTTAACGTCTAGTCTAGTCTGCAAGTCTCGGTTTTCTAAGGCGGCTTCGGTAGCGTAGTTGGTAGCATGCTGAAGCTTCTATGCCCAAGGTCGCGGGTTCAAATCCGGCCGAAGTCATCGGATTTTTAAGAGCGTTAAAATTCCTCAGTATGCCTTCCTTCGGAGGGGAAGTCAAGCCGGTGGTCCCACGGCATAGATTTATGGCATGATAAAGAAACTTCCACTGATAACACCTGTGTGAAGCTAAATTATAGGTTATCTTTGACTTACTCTCTTAGGTTCCAACGTTCGTCGCCAGGAGCCGACTGCGGTGGCACCTAGTAACAAGGTTCAGAACTAGTTGGTCGTTGACAGTGGCGTTTGGTAGCAAAAGTTGGAACTACTTGAAAATCGAATGTATGCAGTCATTACTTGAATTGAAAACAGATAACACACACTAATTAAGTTATCACAATTAACACCGGTTATCAGACAGATTCTACACACACCCAAAGTACACGGGGCTACATGACCGCGTTGTAGCATCCCCTAAACTTAGGAACCAACCATCTGTTTGCAAACAAGTCACCTCCATGATCTCCTATTAGCATTTAGCAATACGGCCTACTCTCCTTCTACACCTCCCACTTTGAGATCGTTCAACACTGAATCTAACCATCGCCTCCTAGGTCTACCTCTGCTTCTCTTACCCTCTACAGCCGAACTCAGTAACCTCTTAGGTAATCTCTCCTCCACCATTCTTTTCACCAACTGAGTCGCCTCATACGAACAGTTTCATCTACGAGGGCAGATCAAAAAATAAGTTGCAATTCCCAGTTATGGCCATTTATTACACCACCTGTACAACAGCAACACGCCTATAACGACATGCAATGTAACGCCATTTTTCCACATAGTTTCCAAGTGATTCCAAACATTTCCGCGAACGAACAACAAACTTTTCGATGCCGGATGCATAGAAAGTTCCTCCAGCGTTCTGCAACCACACGGAGACAGCAGACTTCACCTCCTCATCGGTCTGGAAACGTCGACCACCGAGCTCCGTTTTGAGATTACCGAACAGATGAAAGTCACATGGCGCTAATTCAGGACTGTAGGGTGGATTTTGCCAGACCTCCCACTAGAAACGCTGCAGCAGTTCGCTCGTTTGGCGGGCCGTGTGAGGTATTGCGTTATCGGGCAACAAAATCACACCGGCGCTCAATTTCCCCCCGGCGCTTCTCTTTAATCGTGCAATTCTTCCTTTTGGCCCATACGAATCGGATTGTCTCACGCACCTCATATTTGGAGTGAACGTCCAGTCGACGCACCATTGCATTTTGCCGCTATTCACACCATACAAGACGAGACACCACAGCGACCTGCCTGGCAGATGTGTGGGCGGTGTCTGTCCCTTTCTCCGCTGTGCCCACGTTTGCGACCAACAGCGCGCTGCTGCAGCGCGTTAGTGCAACTAACTTTTTGATCCACCTTCGTAGCGTGTTCATTTCTAACTAACGTGTTCATTATGAGTACCTTCCTGCCATTGTTCCCATCCATCTTTTCCAGCAATCACTCGTGATACCCTCATGTCAGTTACCTCTAGCTTATGTATCAGATAACTTGAATCTACCCATCTCTCACTTCCATTCGGCGGCTTCGGTGGCTTAGTTGGTAGTATGCTGTGCTTCTATACCCAGGATCGCGGGTTCAAACACGGCCGAAGTCATCGGATTTTTTAAGAGCGTTAAAAATCCCTCAGTTTGCCTTCCTTCGGAGGGGAAGTAAAGCCGGCGGTCCCATGTCATAGATTTATGGCATGTTACAGAACCTTGCACTAATTACACCTGTGTGAAGGCAAATTATAGGTTAAACATTTGATAAACGCTCTTAGGTTCCGACGTTCGTCGCCAGGAGCCGCCTGCAGTGGCATCTGGTAACCAAGTTCTGAACTAGTAGTCCTTGACGGTGGCGTTTGGCGGCAAAAGTAGGAACTACTTGAAACAATTCAATGTCTGCAGTCCTTACTTGAATTGAAAACAGATAATACAGCCATCACAATTAACACCGGTTATCAGACAGATTCTACACACAACCAAAGTACACGGGCCTACATGAACACGTTGTCGGAGCCCCTAAACTGGGGAACCAACCAACCATCACTTCCATTCAGCACGGTCGGTCTAAATACTGAGCAATGAACGGAGATATTCGACACTATACTAACTTCTTCCTTGCAGAATACTGTAGATTGCAACTGAAAACTCACAGCATTGGCTTTTATGAACCTTGACTCTATTCCTTTCCCAATAGTACTAACTTTAGAGAACAAACAGCCTACGTAGCCTATTCTAAATGGACCGCTTGCTCCAATTAAGGCTAGTTCCTCCTATCTGGCATTCTATTTTCTTGCGTTTCTTCCCTACCGGCATAATCTCTGCCTTTGAAATTTCAAATTTCAGACCTCTTACCAAATTCTTACTTTAATAACACACACTACTATAGACAAAACAAAATCACATGTTCTTAGATAAATCAAATGCACACCCAACTAAACACGGGTAATGATTTATTTATTTATTTATTTATTTATTTATTTATTTATTTATTTATTTATTTATTTTACTTAGCGTATGGCTTTTAGTGCCGGCGGTGTCCGAGAACATGTTCGGCTCGCCAGAGGCTGTAGCTGCTTCAATGCGGACACCCATGGGGTGAGCTACAAGTTCCTTCAATTTCAAGTAGTTCCAACTTTCGCTATCAGATGTCACTAACAATATAGTGGTGAACGTTAGAACTTTGATAGAGCGTTTCAACGAAATCCAACCTGCAAATTTAGCTTCACACAAGTTTAATTAGTGGAAAGTTCTTTTACATGCCATAAATCTATGACATGGGACCGCTGGCTTATTTCCCCTCCAAAGGAAGGCATACTGAAGGATTTTAACGCTCTTAAAACATCCGACGACTTCGGTCGGGTTTGAACCCGTACTCTTGGGCATGGAAGCAAGCATGCTACCGACTACGCCATCGAAGCCGCTGACTAATGATTGATGTATACTAACTAACGCCCATAAATTAGTCAAAAACAGTAATCGTATAAACGTGTTCCGTCTCCTGTGGTCTAGAGAGACGTAGGCCTGGTGGTCCTGGGTTCGATTTCCAGCTCTGATTTGAAATTTCACTCTGTTTTCTTTTGAAGTTGAGTTTTCTTCGCTTTTTTTATCTTTCGTATTAAGCACAATACGCTTAAGAGAAACACAAGTTATCGGACATATTCAGAACACCCCCTAGTTCACGGGGATGATGATCAGGATGACCCAGTCATTGTGATTACTTAGTGTTGACCGACTGAAAAGTAGTAATATCATTGACCTGCCCTTACATCACAATTACTTGTTTTGCTCCTTTCCAAAGCTTCCTGTTTTCTAATCTTTTACGTTCTAGAAACCTTTACCTAGAGCCATCTGTTTCTTAGGTTTCCAACTTAGAACTAAGTTCTTATAAATTCAATAATTAATGTGTTTTATTCAAAACTAAACTTCTTTTTTATTTCAAGATTTCTAGCGTTGATATATTTTAGGCCTGTGGATCTATCTCTGATTAGCGTGGACAAGAACTAACACGGATATGATGCCATGCCAAAGAATGTTCGTCATCTAGGCCTGTGCATTCTCGTTTAGGGGAGCCTTCTATATGGTGCTATAAAAACATTTTGTATTACTGAAAGTTGGTACGCATATCGGTCGCGAGATATTACAAACTTGTAATGTTGGACTTAAAGTCCTAAAGTTACTAGAGGTAATTAAAACGTTCGACTTTCATTTCTTCTAGCCTCTCTAATTTTAGAAATCAGTGCTGCCAACATAGAATTTTAGTGATAACAAAACCTAAAAGTTGATACTATTTTTTTTTTTTTTTTTTTTTTACAAAGAGTTGAAATCTAGGCCTATATGGTTACCTAGGCAAAATGCCTCTCAAAATGGGCCAGAACTATGGTTTCAGCAAATGTTGCCATAAATGCCAGTAGGGGGGCAAGGCGGGTTTAAACGCACAGCCTACTTTCCTGGGAACATTGCTGATATCTCTCGAACACCTGGTGGGATTTTAGGTAGATTTCATTAGAAAGCTAACTATTGCAATGGGTACCATGTTTCGACTTCCGAAAAATTTCGACATATCTTCGCGTTTCACATCCCCCAAACCCAAAAACCCCGTCAGTTCCAAAGTTTATATATAAGGAAGGAAGGAAGATTGTAGTTTTACGTGACCGTGAATCTTGTGATTATGAGCCACGGGACCTCCTTTTTACGTGGAATCCGAACCACAGGACATGGCATTTCACATATAAAGTCTCACATGCATTGACCGGGAATCGAACCCGGACCGCCATGGTGAGAGGCATACAGCTAGACCGCTGAGCCACCACGCCCCTTTAGTTTATACAGGGTGCTTAAAAAAAATGTATACACACTTTAAACTATCGTAGTTTTCCCGCTCTACAAGGCTAATGTTATATTTCTTCGCCAGGTGGCAGCATAATCGTCCGTCTATGTTATATTGTCAGTTGGAATTTGTAATATCAACATGGCGGACGTACGTTTGAGTTTTGAAGAACGTAAGCAGGTTATTAAGTGGTACTGGAAGTTTGAGAATGTAAATGAAGTTCAAAGACAGTGGAGACGGGAGTATGATACAGAACCATCTTCAAGATTAATAATTACACGCATACGAGACAAATTCGAAGTTCATGGAACAGTGTGTGATGTGCATAAAGGTCATTCAGGTCGACCTCGAACTGCTACAAGTGATGAGTTATCAACGGCAGTCTTGGAACTGTTTCAACGCTCTCCTAACAAATCTTCAAGGCAAGGGGCACGTGAAAGTGATGTAAGTGCTAGCAGCGTGCTACGCATTCTGAAGAGAGGCAAGTATCGTGTTTACATTCCAAGGCTGGTGCAACAGCTAAGTGACGACGATCCAGATCGAAGGTTGCAATTTTGTGAATGAGTTCAGGAGATGGTGATACGTGAACCGGGATTTATGGGTAGCATCATTTGGTCGGATGAAGCCCAATTCAAAGTTAATGGAACTGTCAATAGGCACAATTGTGTTTACTGGGGTGAAGAAAATCCTCACATTACAATTGAAAAAGCTGTAAATTTGCCTGGTGTAAATGTGTGGTGCGGTTTGTCTTCTAGGGGACTCATTGGACCTTTTCGATTTGAAGGCACTGTAACTGGTATAACTTACCTAACAATGCTTGCTGATTCCATATTTCCTGCCATTCGTGCATTATACGGTAATGATAATTTTTATTTTCAACAAGATGGTGCCCCGCCGCACTATCACAGGGACGTACGAGCTTACCTGGATCAAAATTTGCCGGGCCAGTGGATAGGACGCAGGGGGCCAATCGAGTTTCCAGCACGCTCTCCAGACCTTACACCACTGGATTTCTTCTTATGGGGCACAGTAAAAGATGAGGTGTACAAACGTAAACCACGTAACCTAGACATTCTTTGGAATGAGATTCAAGCCGTGTGTAGAGAAATCTCATTGGACGTTTTGATACGATGTACAGAATCAGTAGTGACTCGTACTCAGAATTGTATTGATACTGCAGGTCGCCAATTTGAACAGTATTAACATTTGTTATTTACGTTTCATTTACATTGGACTTTCAGCTTTCTAATTTCCTAAAATTTAACTTTGTAGAACGGTAAATAAATTTTCTATGGAAGTTCAAAGTGTGTATACATTTTTTGAAGCACCTTGTATATAATTTATGTATACATATATCACTTTCTTGTGGACACGATAACTACCGCAATTTTACACCAATTACTTTGAATTTTTTTTACATAATATGTATCCCTATAAAATCTCGGTCGAGTTCGTTAATGGGCACAATCGGTCGAAGGGGGTGAAAATGGGCGGGGGGGGGGGGGGTTCTAAAAGGTGAAATATCGCTATAACTCTCTTAATATTTGAACCATCGAATCTATTCAAATTTCATACAATGTGTCGGATAAGGCCCAAAATTTTATGTTTGAAAAGTTTTTTTGACAGCACCAACCATTGACCAAAGGGGTGAGAAAAAGTGGTTTTTTCGGGAAACATTAATCATATCTCTCTTAATAGACACAATATCAAAACCGTACAAAATGGACAATATTCCCCTAATAATTACCTAAAACTTTTGCCTGAAATAATTTTTGATATGACCCACCCTTTCGCCAAGGGATGAGCAAAATGATTTCGGAATTAGAAGAAAATGCCAAGTGCCATCAGACGTTGCCATGACAACACTACTGAATTGATGAGGGATGAGCCATCAGACGTTGCCATGACAACACCATTGCACGAGATCACATTCATTCCTCCACCTGAGTCTGTGGGAAGCGGCTTCGGTGAGGTAACTGGTAGCATGCTGAACTATGCCCAAGGTCGTGGGTTCAAAGCCGGCCGAAGTCGTATTTTCTAAGAACGCTAAATATCCCTCAGTATGCCTTCCTTTGGAGGGGAAGTTCCAACGTTCGTTGTGAGTAGCTGGTTGCGGTGGCATCTAGTAGCCAAGTTCACAACTAGGTGTCGTTGACGGTAGTATTTGCTAGCAAAATTAGGAACTACTGTATTACTTGACATTGACCGTCGCAGTCCTTACCAGAATTACAGACTAATAGAGCCATCACAATTAACACCGTTTATCAGACAGATTCTACACACACCCAAAGTACACGGGGCTACATGACCGCGTTGTCGCTGCCCCTGAACTGAGGAACCAACCAACATCTCTGCGGGAGATAAAATTTTGCGTGAAGAAGTAACAGACCGCTAGATAGTTACACATCACTGTCGAAACCTTGCATAAGGACAGTGTGACCACAAGTATGAAAATTGACTCTAAATGACGAGAGGGTTACCGTCCCCTTAAGACAATAAAATGTTAAAAATATGCATAAAAAACGAAAAGATAAGTTAATTAAGCGCCAATTGTAAAATACTTTCTCGCAATACATGAGGTCTGATCCTTCTACGAAAACCTGCATATTCTGCCTATTTTCGCCTATGCTCTAGTTTTCCCGGTGAAATCTACCTCCGCCTTCCGGCGTGCCGAGAGGATCTTTTTACAAATGAGATGTCGTTGGACTCGCGCTGACGTCCTCTTTCCTATGGACCACTCGTCATATTTTTGAAAAAAAAATAATTGAAAATTCTTGTTTTTGAAAATAGACGACAGTTTGAAAACCAAACATGATAGAACGTTGTGCCATAGTTGAAACGAATGATCTCTATGACCTTTATATTTTATAATAAAACTTTTTAATTTTTTGAGATTTTTTGAAAACACATAAATTTTGAAATTTTTGTATTTTGGAAACTAAAGAGTTTGGTTGGTTGGTTGGTTGGTTCTTAAGTTTAGGGGCTGCGACAACGCGGTCATGTAGCCCCGTGTACTTTGGGTGTGTGTAGAATCTGTGTGATAACCGGTGTTAATTGTGATGACTGTATTAGTGTGTGTTATCTGTTATTTTAATTTAAGTACTGCAACTTAGAATTTTTCAAATAGTTCCTACTTTTGCCGCCAAGCGCCACCGTCAACGACTACTAGGCTAAGTTCACAACTCAGCTGCTAGACGCCACCGCAGTCGGCTCTTGGCAACGAACTTAGAAACCTAAGAGCGTTGTTTACAATAACCTATCCAATTTAGCTTCACACAGGTGCAATTAGTGGAAGGTTCTTTAACATGCCATAAATCTATGACATGGGACCACCGGCTTTACTTCCCCTCCGAAGGAAGGCATACTGAGGGATTTTTAACGCTCTTAAAAAATCCGACGGCTTCGGCCGGGTTTGAACCCGCTATCTTGGGCATAGAAGCTCAGCATGCTACCGACTACGCCACCGAAGCCGCTAAAAACTAAAGAGTTTACAAAAAAATTTGTTTGACGTAAACGAATGGCCATAACCCCCTCTACCCCCAAAATAAATTTCAAGTCTCTAGGACTAAAACTGTGCAGTAGTGCTGACTGGCCGGTTCTGAGTCACCCCCTTCTTTCATATAAACTTTGGGCGATATCTCCCGAACGCGTGGTCGGATTTTAACGAACGAGGTATTGTTGGCGTTGGGATGACGTTCTCTTGGCTAAGCATGTGTGTTGGTATTTCTAAAAAAAATTGAAAATTCTTGTTTCTTTGGATTGGCATTATTTTGGAAACGGTGAATTGGAAAAAAGTTTGTTTGACGTTAATGAAAGGTGGGTATGCCCTCTAGGCGGACAGCAAGTTTCAAGGGTGTAGGAGGAAAAATAAAATGATAGCCTACTTTCTCGCGTACATTGGTGATCATTGGCGAACGGATGGTCGGATTTTAACAAATGAGGTGTCGTTAGACTCGAGCTGACGTCCTCTTTCCTATAGACGACTCGTTATATTTTTGAAAAATGTTTTGAAAAATTTTGTTTTTATAAGTAGGCGATAGTTTGAATACCAAACATGATAGAATGTTGTGCCATAGTTCAAACCAATGGCCTTTATGACCTTTATTTTTTTATGATTTTTTTTTTAAATTTGAGATTTTTTGAAAACCCCTAAATTTTGAATTTTACTATTTTGGAAACTAACACGTTGACAAAAAAATTGTTTGACATAAATGAAAGATCCCTATCCCCTCTACCAAGAAAATAAATGACACGTCTCTAGGACAAAAACTAGGCATTTGAATTTTTTTTTATATATAAAAGCGTGTTTGTACACAGAGAGCCGGTAGCGCTTGACACATGTTCCAACGAGGCTATGACTGAGCATGGAGAATACTGGAAATGGCTATTTCGACGGGGGGGGGGGGGAGATGTATGGCAAAACGAGAGGTTGCTTTTCGATATTTTTTCCTATGACGAATGAATGAAGGCGAATATTTTGAAATGTGACAAGCATTCTAAGATTTTTTACCGCTGAATAGGATCTTTAACGTTTTAGTTAACAGTGATGAGCGAGATCGCTCTCTGACACATCAGACGGTTGTAGGATATGACCAAGTGATTCTTAGACGTTGGCGATCTCGGTGACCGTGCCCGGAAGAATTGAATTGCTATTTTGGTGGGATGGCGGGGGCAGCTTATGACGGTAGGTTTTGTGACATTTCCTATGACGGATAGAGGCGAATATTTGAAAATGTGTTAAGTGTGCTAGGATTTTTTACCCCTGAAGGGGATCTTCAACATGCTAGTAAACGGTGATAAGCGAGACTGCTGTCTGGCACAGTAAATGGTTTTAGAATCTGGAAACCTATAACATTTTCTCGACCACGTCATGTGCATGTACGCAAAGAGCCAAAACGTTAAGGTCGTTGGCCTGAAATGTTATAAACTAAATATTAAACTGGGAATAGTCATGTGTTTTAGGATGAAAGTATGTGGTTAACATGATCATGTATTGAGAATGGCCGCTTGCTAGTAATTATTATTACAGTAAAATGTTTGATAATAATACTAATAATAATAATAATAATAATAATAATAATAATAAGACACACACATGTTTTGAATGCTAACACGCACACAGTCTAGCTCACTGGTGACTGAATATTGTACCTAGCCAGAGGACTCGTGGGAGCTGTTGCTGGTGCTGACGAGGCAGGAATATCTATGTCAGCGGGAAGTGTGATATCAGTTTACTTGTCTCGTGGTGGCTAGCAGGTGTGCTGTTTAAGCAGAGACCGCCATTTTGGTTCTGAGACAGTAGGACTACCGATGTATAAGAGGTAGCCATTTTGGTTCCTTATTAAAACCATGAAACTAGTATAAGGTACACGAATCTTATTCTGATTGAGGAATGTGAAGAGGTACCGGGTGAGTTAGCCGTGGTGGTACGGCATGACTGATGGCAGTCGCTCACATCCGGGAGGCGAGGAGGTTCGAATCCCCCCGCCGGCAACCTTGAAGATGGTCTTCTGTGGTTTCCCATCTTCCTTCCAGGCAAATGCCGGGGTTGGTCCCTAACTATAGGCCACAGCCGCTACATTCCAACTCCTCGTCCTTACATTCCAACTTCCCTCCTTCCCTCCCCAACGGTACTTGTAGCTCACCCATTGGGTGTCCGTCTCGAAGCAGCTACAAAACTGGCAAGCCGAACATGTCCTTGGACACTCCCGCCACTAAAAGCCATACGCTAAAAAAAAAAGTTAAGAGGCGTGGTAACACGTGCGAGAGAGAGACAGAGAACCATTCAAGGTCAAAACGGTGAGAAAATAAAACTTTTTCTGTTGCTAGGCTAACTGATAACGATTGCGTTAGTCATGCACTTGCCATTTTAGCATACGGACGTATACAGTAGAGCTGTGGAAGAAAAATCCTTTTATTTTTTGGTAAGTACGTATGAACGATTATTTTAATAATGTCATGCTAATGAACATTAAATATGTAGTTATTGATTACGTAATTATTGATTTTTTATTTATTTGTTTGCAGATAACCGGTATACCTTACATGTCTGAGATACAAGAAACCAGTTTATTTTTGAGCCCACTAGAAGGAAACAGCAATAAGCCACTGCAAGTGAAGGTGGGATTATTTTTTTAACTAACTTGTTTCATTCTTTGTTTCATATTTTACTTTATGAAATGCATGTACTAACCTGAATTTAGGTATTTATAACGGTTTATTTTATTTATTTTTAGAAACTTGGAAAGAAAAGCCTTACCGCCGTAGCAGTCGCTGAAAACCGAGACGCTGTAAAGTGCAACCATTGTTTCCAAGCAGTGAACTATTTAAAACTCTGGTAAGCCTAACATAAAATGCTATTCCATTTTATCACTACTGAAAACTCGTAGACAAAAAATTCATTACCTGTACATGACTAGGACGATGATTGCTTTCTTGATTAATGACTATGTATTGGCAACCGGTACAAGACCATATTGGATTTTGTAAAAAAAAAAAATGAACTGACGTGTCGTTCCCTATAATAATAATAATAATAATAATAATAATAATAATAATAATAATAATAATAATAATAATAATAATAATAATATTAATATCGTATGGCCTCGGGTGCCGGGTGCAAGCTTTGTTATTTGACACACAGAGGGTAGCTTGCATGTCGAATTTAGTTGTTCCTTGACTATGAAAGTCAAGGAGGTTAGATGTTAGATATCTAATCTCTTTAAACTCTATAGCGCTTTCTAGTAGAAAAAATGAGGAACTTTGTACCCTATGAACTCAACGAATATTCACAGGTTTGAGCATGATAATCTGAACAAAATGACATGACATTATTATTTTTTGTTTATGTATTGGTTAAAGGGGAATGTAAATGACTGCAGCTTTATAAAAAGAAAATAATTACATTGGTTACTGTTAGTGTCGACATACAATTTATTATAATTTTTATGGTGTTTTGATATCTTTATGCCAATTAACGTTAAAGTTTTATTTACAAGTATTGATTGATTGATAGAGTGATTGGTTATTTTGTTTGTTTTTAGGTTTCGTCATGCGCCATTAACGTAATGAACAGACAGTGAACAAGCATACATTATGCTTTAAAGTACTCTGTGCAACGTTAATAACTTACAATAAGAAAAAGTTTTATTATAACACATGGCGTTAGTAGCAAATACAACAAGTGACCAGGTTGGCTTACCACGTGGGTTAAATTTAAAATCAGAACATGACCGTTGGTTAACATTTGAATCCTGGCCTGTAGGCTTTTTGTCGACACATGGACTTGCAAAAGCCGTTTTTTTTTTACTTGAACCGAAAAGATGTGGTGCGCAGTGTGTTTTGTCGTATTGAACTTTCACACTGGGAAGAAGGGGATGATCCCTTTAGAGACCATTTGCGATGGTCTCCTTGTTGTACTTACATGCTTGGAAAACAAGTGGGTAACATATCCGTGTATTCATTTTACCGAACCACAAGACCATTGGCCGCTACTTACGTTGCTGAATCACAAAATAATAATAATAATAATAATAATAATAATAATAATAATAATAATAATAATAATAATAATAATAATAATAATAATAATAATCATGTATTACCAGCCAACAACGGCAGTGTCGATATATGTGGTCCAAATGCCATAGACAGTGTTGAATTGGCATGTGCTTTTGAAAAATTGGGAGTTTGCAAGACTAAAGCACTAGCACACCCAGAATACAGCTCTGTTGAAAGACGTTTAGAATCTTATAAAAATGTTTGACCATTAATATTAAAACACCTTACCAAACAGCTAAGTGAAGCTGGATTTTTTATACTTGTGAAGGGGATAAAACAATATGTTTTTATTGTGGATTTGCTAAAGGATTGGCAAATGACTGATGACCCTTTTGTGCCACACGCTCGTTGGTTACCTAACTGCACATACATGGTGTTGCTTAAAGGTCAGGAATTTGTGAACACTATTCGTAAAAAAAACGTGATTGCAGCACAAGACATAAAAGTGCCTTTAGAGTTAGAATATGCCGAGCAAATACATGAGGCTGAAAAAAAAGACTTGTCTCATGAACAGATACTAAAGTGTGATCAACAATTATGTAAAATTTGTTATCAAGATGAACTAGGTGTTGTATTTTTGCCTTGTGGACACATGATAGCCTGTGTCAAGTGTGCATTAGAACTCAACACTTGTGCTATATGCAGAAAAGCAGTATCTGCTACAGTTATGGCATTTCTTGCATAAATAGTAAAATTTATCAGCCATGCATAGTGCAAAGTCCCTAAGTGCACAATATTATTAATGCGATTATTAAAGCTGTTTTAGAGTGTAATATATATGCTTTTCTTTTGCTTATAGACTACTACAATGAATGCTTTGAATGCTGTGGGTCAAGCATGTGGCTTAGAGACAAAGAAGCTCAGCGAATTGCCAACGCATATTCCATTCCGCATTATCTAGATTCGGAAATTGAAAACAGCATATTGTGATCCTGTACTTTGTGTATGTGAAAACTTTGAGACATTTCTGCCTACACGGTTTAATGATATGTCGGAGAGTGTTTTTGATGTAGTCAATAATGCTGTACAACATGTACACTTAATTTATGAAGGTTTTAAAAACAATAGGTGCATGGCTCGTTTTAATTAAATAAATGCAAAAATGTTAAATAATAATAATGGTAGATATAAATCATGACAATGGACTGAAAGAAAAATATGTGTATAGAATAATAATGTTTTAGTGTTTAGTATTGTCTTAAAAATATTATCACGAGACCAAAAAAATGCATATAAAATTTGTAAATAAATGAAAATTATGGTACAATGTTGTTTTATTTTCTATAGAAGTCAGAATATATAACATTGCAGAGTATACACGATTATGACAATAAAAAGCACACTTAAAACAAGTATTTGCCTTTACGATAGTGTGTTATAATTTTAAAAACAAAGCTTGTTTTTTTTTACTTCCACGTTGAACAATAGGCATGAAAACGTTATTGTCTTGTTTTGGATCATTATCACTAACATAATCATGAGCAGCATGATCTATATCACTATTATTATAATCACTATAATTATCATCATCATTACTAAAACCAGTTAAATATTCCTGTTCCTCTTCCTGTTCCTGTTCCTGTTCCTCTTCCTCTTCCTCTACAGTGTCCTCATGTAGAGTCTGCGTGTCTTTTGATAATGTTAAGGGTTTTTTTGAACATTGAATTATTTTCAATAGTAGTATTGTTTTGTAGCACTTGCTTTTTAACATTTTCATGATTTTCTGTTGACAGTTACAGTGTTTCATGCAGTACACTACATTGATGATCACTGACACTTAAAACCTCACTATTTTTACCTTTTAGCTCACTGCGACATTGTTTTGAACGTTGTTTTGAAAAACGCCAAATAACAGTTCCATTTTTATTGGTTCGAGTCTGGACATGACTTTTTATTACACAAAAGCATTTTCCTTTTTGCCAGCCTCCCACCGCCATTCATCTGTGACGTCATAGCCAGTCTCAAAGCAAGTCTATACTTGTAGAACATGTCATGTGACAAGGTTAGGTTTAGTGAGCTGAGGTTAACTTAGGTTAGCTAGCTCTATCTCACTCCTAGCCAATCATTAACCTTAAAAGCACTCTAGAGTTCTTGGAATCTGTTCATGTAATTATTATTCTCGACAGTACTTTGGAAATTACACCCTGAAAAATATCAATCCCCTTGAATGTTTTAAACTGTCATTATTATTATTATTATTAGCCAAGTCACTTTACTAAAATTTAATTTATGTGTATTAGTTGATATGAAAGTCTCAACAACCAGCCATGCTAGCACCCCCTTTTTGCTTTCACTTTTGCTCCCATATTAATGCCAACTCTTATAACTATAAGCAACAGCAAAATGTAAATGGAATAATATTTCTGATAATGTTCAAAACAAAATTCCTGAGGTCTTTGGTTGAATTCTCAACTATGGTTGTCAGCCAATGAGTTACACTACAGGAAACTTTTATTTTTGTGTTGTGTTGCATGATAATTTGCCCATCTCGCGGTGTAGTGGCTAGTATACTTGGGAGTTATCCCAGAGGTTTTGGGTTCCAACTCGACTATGGCCAGAATTTAATTTTTGATCTGAGAGTTGGAAGGTTAGGTTAGGTGAAGTTAGGTTAGGTGACGTTAGGTTAGGTTAGGGGAGATTGTTTAAGTAAAACACCACATTTGCCCACACATTTTGCTCCCACTTTGTGCACTCACTTTTGCTCGCTCTTTTTGCTCCCACTTTTTGCTCCCACTTTTGTTTTCACATTTGCTCCCACTTTCTGCTCCCATATTTGTTCACATCTGTTTGCTCCCACTTTTGCTTACACTTTTTGCTCCCACTTTTTGCTCCCATATTTGCTCTAACTTTTTTTGCACTCATATTTGCTCGCACTTTTGCTTACACTTTTTGCTCCCACTTTTTTTTCTCTCACTTTTTGCTCCCACTTTTGGTTTCACATTTGCTCCCATACTTGCTCCTACTTTTTTTTGCTCTCATATTTGCTCCCACTTTTGCTTACACTCTTTGCTCTCACTTTTTTTCTCTCACTTTTTGCTCCCACTTTTGCTTTCACATATGCTCCCATACTTGCTCCCACTTTTGCTTTCACATTTGCTCTCATACTTGCTCCTACTTTTTTCTTGATCCCACTTTTTGCTCCCATATTTACTCGCACTTTTTTTTTCTCTCATATATGCTCCCACTTTTGCTTACACTTTTTGCTCCCACTTTTTTTCTCTCACATTTTGCTCCCGCTTTTGCTTTCACATTTGCTCCCATACTTGCTCCTACTTTTTTCCCTCTCATATTTGCTCCCACTTTCGCTCACACTTTTTGCTCCCTCTTTTTTCTCTCACTTTTTTGCTCCCACTTTTGCTTTCACATATGCTTCCATACTTGCTCCCACTTTTGCATTCACATTTGCTCCCATACTTGCTCCTACTTTCTTTGCTCCCAATTTTTGCTCTCAACTTTTGCCCCCACTTGTTGCTTCCACTTTTTGCTCCCACTATTTTGCTCCCACATTTGCACCCATATATGCTCGCACATTAAACTATTGTTCTTATTACCAAGTTGTCTTTACTAGAGTTTAGTCTATGCTTAACAGTTGATATGGAAGTATCTGTGACTAGGTATGGTAAGCCTCATGCATTCTATAAAGGATATTCATATATTGTGAAACGAACCAATAAAAATGGAACTGTTATTTGGCTTTGTTCAAAACAACGTTCAAAACAATGTCGCAGTGAGCTAAAAGGTAAAAATAGTGAGGTTTTAAGTGTCAGTGATCATCAATGTAGTGTACTGCATGAAACACTGTAACTGTCAACAGAAAATCATGAAAATGTTAAAAAGCAAGTGCTACAAAACAATACTACTATTGAAAATAATTCAATGTTCAAAAAACCTTTAACATTATCAAAAGCCATGCAGACTCTACATGAGGACACTGTAGAGGAAGAGGAAGAGGAACAGGAAGAGGAACAGGAATATTTAACTGGTTTTAGTAATGATGAGGATAATGTTGAGAATAATTATAGTGATCATAATAATAGTGATATAGATCTTGCTGCTTATGATTATAATAGTGATAATGATCCAAAACAAGACAATAACGTTTTCATGCCTATTGTTCACCTTGGAAGGAAAAATATCTACAACAAGCTTCGTTTTTAGCCTACTTTCGATTTTTGCAAAAAATGAAAGTAGACTTATGAGATCAACACAGGGCGAAAAAAGTGTGTCTGTCTGTGTGTGTGTATGTGTGTGTGTGAGTCAGTGTGTGTGTGTGTCTGTGTGTGTGTGTGTGTCTGTGTGTGTGTGAGTGTGTGTACTCTGCATGTCTGTCCCCCCTATCAATTCGAACACGGTGAATGCGAATTGAACGAAATTTGGTACAAAGGTAGCACTAGCAAAGGACACCTCAGTGTCATGTTTTATATCGCCGCCATCTTGACGGAAACGTAATGGCGGCCACACAAATGTCCAAAGCTTAAATCAAATTACAACTAACCTAATCATCCGATCTCTACCAAATTTTGCAACAACATACCTTTATGGGGGGAGCATCCTTTGACCAAACCAATAGGCCATAAGCGTAATAGTTTGCGGATGGCGGCCATCTTTGTGTGAAAATCGATTCCCCCTATTAATTCGAACACGGTGCAACCGAATGGAACGAAATTTGGTACAGAGGTAGTACTAACAAAAGGCACCTCAGTGTCATGTTTTATATCGCCGCCATCTTGACGGAAACGTAATGGCGGCCACACAAATGTTCAAAGCTTAAATCAAATTACGACTAACCTAATCATCCGATCTCTACCAAATTTTGCAACAACATGCCTTTATAGGAGAGCATCCTTTGAACAAACTAATAGGTAATCAGCGTAATAGTTTGCGGATGGCGGCCATCTTTGTGTGAAAATCGATTCCCCCTATTAATTCGAACAAGGTGCAACCGAATGGAACGAAATTTGGTACAGAGGTAGTACTAACAAAAGGCACCTCAGTGTCATGTTTTATATCGCCGCCATCTTGACGGAAACGTAATGGCGGCCACATAAATGTTCAAAGCTTAAATCAAATTACGATTAACCTAATCATCCGATCTCTACCAAATTTTGCAACAACATACCTTTATAGAGGAAGCATCCTTTGACCAAATGACTAGGTCATTAGCCTAATAGTTTGCGGATGGCGGCCATCTTTGTGTGAAAATCAATTCCCCCTATTAATTCAAACACGGTGAAACCGAATGGAACGAAATTTGGTACAGAGGTAGCACTAGCAAAGGGCATCTCAGTGTCATGTTTCATATCACCGCCATATTGACAAAAACGTAATGGCGGCCACACAAATGTTCAAAGTTTAAGTTAAATTACGACTAACATAACCATCCGATCTCTACCAAACTTTGCAACAACATTCCTTTATGGAGGGAGCATGCTTTGACTAATCTAATAGGTTATTAGCCTAATAGTTTGCGGCTGGCGGCCATCTTTATGTCAAAATTGATTCCCCCTATTAATTCGAACACGGTGGAACCGAATAGAACGAAATTTGGTACAGAGGTAGCACTAGCAAAGGGCACCTCAGTGTCATGTTTTATATCGCCGCCTTCTTGACTGAAACGTAATGGCGGCCACACGAATGTTCAAAGCTTAAATCAAATTACGATTAACCTAATCATCCGATCTCTACCAAATTATGCAACTACATACCTTTATGGAGGGAGCATCCTTTGACCAATCTAATAGGTCATTCGCCTAATAGTTTGCGGATGGCGGCCATCTTTGTGTCAAAATCGATTCCCCCTATTAATTCAAACACGGTGAAACAGAATGGAACGAAATTTGGTACAGAGATAGCACTAGCAAAGGGCATCTCAGTGTCATGATTTATATCGCCGCCTTATTGACAGAAACGTAATGGCGGCCACACAAATGTTTAAAGCTTAAATCAAATTACGACTAACATAACCATCCGATCTCTACCAAACTTTGCAACAATATACCTTTATGGAGGGAGCATCCTTTGACCAATCTAGTAGGCCATTAGCCTAATAGTTTACGGATGGCGGCCATCTTTATGTCAAAATTGATTCCCCCTATTAATTCGAACACGGTGGAACCGAATGAACGAAATTTGGTACAGAGGTAGCACTAGTAAAGGGCACCTCAGTGTCATGTTTTATATCGCCGCCATCTTGACGGAAACGTAATGGCGGCCACACAAATGTTCAAAGCTTAAATCAAATTACGATTAGCCTAATCATCCGATCTCTAGCAAATTTAGCAACAACATACCGTTATGGAGAGAGCATCCTTTGACCAAACAAATAGGTCATCAGCCTGATATTTTGCGGATGGCGGCCATCTTTGTGTGAAAATCGATTCCCCTTATCAATTCGAACACGGTGAACCGAATGGAACGACATTTGGTACAGAGGTAGCACTAGCAAAGGGCACCTCAGTGTCATGTTTTATATCGCCGCCATCTCGACGGAAACGTAATGGCGGCCACATAAATGTTCAAAGCTTAAATCAAATTACGACTAACCTAATCATCCGATCTCTACCAAATTTTGCAACAACATACCTTCATAGGGGAGCATCCTTTGACCAAACTAATAGGTAATCAGCGTAATAGTTTGCGGATGGCGGCCATCTTTGTGTGAAAATCGATTCCCCCTATTAATTCAAACACGGTGAAACAGAATGGAACGAAATTTGGTACAGAGATAGCACTAGCAAAGGGCATCTCAGTGTCATGATTTATATCGCCGCCATATTGACAGAAACGTAATGGCGGCCACACAAATGTTTAAAGCTTAAATCAAATTACGACTAACATAACCATCCGATCTCTACCAAACTTTGGAACAATATACCTTTATGGAGGGAGCATCCTTTGACCAATCTAGTAGGCCATTAGCCTAATAGTTTGCGGATGGCGGCCATCTTTATGTCAAAATTGATTCCCCCTATTAATTCGAACACGGTGGAACCGAATGAACGAAATTTGGTACAGAGGTAGCACTAGTAAAGGGCACCTCAGTGTCATGTTTTATATCGCCGCCATCTTGACGGAAACGTAATGGCGGCCACACAAATGTTCAAAGCTCAAATCAAATTACGACTAACCTAATCATCCGATCTCTACCAAATTTTGCAACAACATACCTTCATAGGGGAGCATCCTTTGACCAAACTAATAGGTAATCAGCGTAATAGTTTGCGGATGGCGGCCATCTTTGTGTGAAAATCGATTCCCCCTATTAATTCGAACACGGTGCAACCGAATGGAACGAAATTTGGTACAGAGGTAGTACTAACAAAAGGCACCTCAGTGTCATGTTTTATATCGCCGCCATCTCGACGGAAACGTAATGGCGGCCACATAAATGTTCAAAGCTTAAATCAAATTACGATTAACCTAATCATCCGATCTCTACCAAATTTTGCAACAACATACCGTTATAGAGGAAGCATCCTTTGACCAAATGACTAGGTCATTAGCCTAATAGTTTGCGGATGGCGGCCATCTTTATGTCAAAATTGATTCCCCCTATTAATTCGAACACGGTGGAACCGAATGGAACGAAATTTGGTACAGAGGTAGCACTAGCAAGTGGCACCTCAGTGTCATGTTTTATATCGCCGCCTTCTTGACTGAAACGTAATGGCGGCCACACGAATGTTCAAAGCTTAAATCAAATTACGATTAACCTAATCATCCGATCTCTACCAAATTTTGCAACTACATACCTTTATGGAGGGAGCATCCTTTGACCAATCTAATAGGTCATTCGCCTAATAGTTTGCGGATGGCGGCCATCTTTGTGTCAAAATCGATTCCCCCTATTAATTCAAACACGGTGAAACAGAATGGAACGAAATTTGGTACAGAGATAGCACTAGCAAAGGGCATCTCAGTGTCATGATTTATATCGCCGCCATATTGACAGAAACGTAATGGCGGCCACACAAATGTTTAAGGCTTAAATCAAATTACGACTAACATAACCATCCGATCTCTACCAAACTTTGCAACAATATACCTTTATGGAGGGAGCATCCTTTGACCAATCTAGTAGGCCATTAGCCTAATAGTTTGCGGATGGCGGCCATCTTTATGTCAAAATTGATTCCCCCTATTAATTCGAACACGGTGCAACCGAATGAACGAAATTTGGTACAGAGGTAGCACTAGTAAAGGGCACCTCAGTGTCATGTTTTATTTCGCCGCCATCTTGACGGAAACGTAATGGCGGCCACACAAATGTTCAAAGGTTAAATCAAATTACGACTAACCTAATCATCCGATCTCTACCAAATTTTGCAACAACATACCTTTATAGGGGAGCATCCTTTGACCAAACTAATAGGTAATCAGCGTAATAGTTTGCGGATGGCGGCCATCTTTGTGTGAAAATCGATTCCCCCTATTAATTCGAACACGGTGCAACCGAATGGAACGAAATTTGGTACAGAGGTAGCACTAGCAAAGGGCACCTCAGTGTCATGTTTTATATCGCCGCCTTCTTGACTGAAACGTAATGGCGGCCACATAAATGTTCAAAGCTTAAATCAAATTACGATTAACCTAATCATCCGATCTCTACCAAATTTTGCAACAACATACCTTTATAGAGGAAGCATCCTTTGACCAAATGACTAGGTCATTAGCCTAATAGTTTGCGGATGGCGGCCATCTTTGTGTGAAAATCAATTCCCCCTCTTAATTCAAACACGGTGAAACCGAATGGCACGAAATTTGGTACAGAGGTAGCACTAGCAAAGGGCATCTCAGTATCATGTTTCATATCACCGCCATATTGACAAAAACGTAATGGCGGCCACACAAATGTTCAAAGTTTAAGTTAAATTACGACTAACATAACCATCCGATCTCTACCGAACTTTGCAACAACATTCCTTTATAGAGGGAGCAAGCTTTGACCAATCTAATAGGTTATTAGCCTAATAGTTTGCGGCTGGCGGCCATCTTTATGTCAAAATTGATTCCCCCTATTAATTCGAACACGGTGGAACCGAATGGAACGAAATTTGGTACAGAGGTAGCACTAGCAAAGGGCACCTCAGTGTCATGTTTTATATCGCCGCCTTCTTGACTGAAACGTAATGGCGGCCACACGAATGTTCAAAGCTTAAATCAAATTACGATTAACCTAATCATCCGATCTCTACCAAATTTTGCAACTACATACCTTTATGGAGGGAGCATCCTTTGACCAACCTAGTAGGTCATTCGCCTAATAGTTTGCGGATGGCGGCCATCTTTGTGTCAAAATCGATTCCCCCTATTAATTCAAACACGGTGAAACAGAATGGAACGAAATTTGGTACAGAGATAGCACTAGCAAAGGGCATCTCAGTGTCATGATTTATATCGCCGCCATATTGACAGAAACGTAATGGCGGCCACACAAATGTTTAAAGCTTAAATCAAATTACGACTAACATAATCATCCGATCTCTACCAAACTTTGCAACAATATACCTTTATGGAGGGAGCATCCTTTGACCAATCTAGTAGGCCATTAGCCTAATAGTTTGTTGATGGCAGCCATCTTTATGTCAAAATTGATTCCCCCTATTAATTTGAACACGGTGGAACCGAATGAACGAAATTTGGTACAGAGGTAGCACTAGTAAAGGGCACCTCAGTGTCATGTTTTATATCGCCGCCATCTTGACGGAAACGTAATGGCGGCCACACAAATGTTCAAAGCTTAAATCAAATTACGATTAGCCTAATCATCCGATCTCTAGCAAATTTAGCAACAACATACCGTTATGGAGGGAGCATCCTTTGACCAAACTAATAGGTCATCAGCCTGATATTTTGCGGATGGCGGCCATCTTTGTGTGAAAATCGATTCCCCTTATCAATTCGAACACGGTGAAACCGAATGGAACGACATTTGGTACAGAGGTAGCACTAGCAAAGGGCACCTCAGTGTCATGTTTTATATCACCGCTATCTTGACGGAAACGTAATCGTGGCCACCCAAATGTTAAAAGCTAAAATGTAATTACGACCAACCTAATAATCTAGTCTCTACCAAATTTTGCAACACCATATCTTTATGTGGGAAACATATTCAGACCAAACTGCAAGAACATCAGCCCAATAGTTTGCAGATGGTGGCCAAGTATGTGTGCAAATCGATTCCCCCTATTAATTCAAACACGGTGAAACCGAATTGAACGAAATTTGGTACAGAGGTAGCACTAGCAAAGGGCACCTCATATTCATGTTTAATATCCCTATAGCACGTTGTATTTCAACAAGCTACTACAACCAACATTCGATCATACTCCTTGAAAAGGACAAAGAGTTATAACAATACCCATGCATTTAGGAGAAAGAAGGCTATATGTTCTTTACTGAACATCTTGTTAAAACTATAACTCACTATCGTAAAGGCAAAGACTTGTATTAAGTGTGCTTTTTATTGTCATAATCATGTATACTCTGCAATGTTAAATATTCTGACTTCTATAGAAAATAAAACAACATTGTACCATTACTTTCATTTATTTACAAACTTATATACATTTTTTTTGGTTTCATGATAATATTTTTTAAGACAATACTTAACACTGAAACATTATTATTCTATACACATATTTTACTTTCAGTCCATTGTCATGATTTATATCTACCATTATTATTATTTGACAATTGTTTTTTTATTTAATTAAAACGAGCCATGCACCTATTGTATTGTTTTTAAAACTTTCATAAATTAAGTGTACAGGTTGTACAGCATTATTGACTTCATCAAAAACACTCTCCGACATATCATTAAACCGTGTAGGCAAAAATGTCTTAAAGTTTTCACATACACAAAGTACACGATCACAATATGCTGTTTTCAATTTCCGAATCTAGATAATGCGGAATGGAATATGCGTTGGCAATTCGCTGAGCTTCTTTGTCTCTAAGCCACATGCTTGACCCACAGCATTCAAAGCATTCATTGTAGTAGTCTATAAACAAAAGAAAAGCATATCTATTACACTCTAAAACAGCTTTAATAATATTGTGCAATTAGGGATTTTGCATTATGCATGGCTGATAAATTTTACTATTTATGCAAGAAATGCCCTAACTGTAGCAGATACTGCTTTTCTGCATATAGCACAAGTGTTGAGTTCTAATGCACACTTGACACAGGCTATCATGTGTCCACAAGGCAAAAATACAACACCTAGTTCATCTTGATAGCAAATTTTACATAATTATTTGTCACACTTTTGTATCTGTTCGTGAGACAAGTCTTTTTTTTCCAGCCTCATGTATTTGCTCCGCATATTCTAACTCTAAAGGCACTTTTATGTCTTGTGCTGCAATCACGTCTTCTTTACGAATTGTGTTCACAAATTCCTGACCTTTAAGCAACACCATGTATGTACAGTTAGGTAACCAACGAGCGTGTTGCACAAAAGGGTCATCAGTCATTTGCCAATCCTTTAAAGCAAATCCACAATAAAAACATATTGTTTTATCCCCTTCACCAGTATTAAAAAAATCCAGCTTCACTTAGCTGTTTGGTAAGGTGTTTTAATATTAATGGCCAAACATTTTTATAAGATTCTAAACGTCTTTCAACAGAGCTGTACTCTGGGTGTGCTAGTGCTTTAGTCTTGCAAACTCCCAATTTTTCAAAAGCACATGCCAATTCAACACTGTCTATGGCATATGGGCCACATATATCGACACTACCGTTGTTGGCTGGTAATACATCATTATTATTATTATTATTTATTTGTGATCCTGCAATGTATGTAGCGGCCAATGGTCTTGTGGTTCGGTAAAATGAATACACGGGTATGATACCCACTTGTTTTCCAAGCATGTAAGGACAACAAGGAGACCATCGCAAAAGGTCTCTAAAGGGATCATCCCCTTCTTCCCAGTGTGAAAATTCAATACGACAAAACACACAGCGCACCACATCTTCTCGGTTCAAGTTAAAAAAAACGGCTTTTGCAAGTTCATGTGTCGACAAAAAGCCTACTGGCCAGGATTCAAATGTTAACCAACGGTCATGTTCTGATTTTAAATTTAACCCACGTGGTAAACCAACTTGCTCACTTGTTGTATTTGGTACTAACGCCATGTGTTATAATAAAACTTTCTCTTATCGACAGTTATTAACGTTGCACAGAGTACTTTAAAGCACAATGTATGCTTGTTCACTGTCTGTTCATTACGTTAATGGCACATGACGACACCTAAAAGCAAACAAAATAACCAATCACTCAATCAATCAATCAATCAATCAATACTTGTAAATAAAACTTTAATGTTAATTGGTATAAATATATCAAAACACCATAAAAATTATAATAAATTGTATGTCGACACTAACAGTAACCAATGTAATTATTTTCTTTTTATAAAGCTGCAGTCATTTACATTCCCCTTTAACCAATACATAAACAAAAAATAATGTCATGTCATTTTGTTCAGATTATCATGCTCAAACCTGTGAATATTCGTTGAGTTCATAGGGTACAAAGTTCCTCATTTTTTCTACTAGAAAGCGCTATAGAGTTTAAAGAGATTAGATATCTAACATCTAACCTCCTTGACTTTCATAGTCAAGGAACAACTAAATTCGACATGCAAGCTACCCTCTGTGTGTCAAATAACAAAGCTTGCACCCGGCACCCGAGGCCATACGATATTAATATTATTATTATTATTATTATTATTATTATTATTATTATTATTATTATTATTATTATTATTATTATAGGGAACGACACGTCAGTTCATTTTTTTTTTTACAAAATCCAATATGGTCTTGTACCGGTTGCCAATACATAGTCATTAATCAAGAAAGCAATCATCGTCCTAGTCATGTACAGGTAATGAATTTTTTGTTTACGAGTTTTCAGTAGTGGTAAAATGGAATAGCATTTTATGTTAGGCTTACCAGAGTTTTAAATAGTTCACTGCCTGGAAACAATGGTTGCACTTTACAGCGTCTCGGTTTTCAGCGACTGCTACGGCGGTAAGGCTTTTCTTACCAAGTTTCTAAAAATAAATAAAATAAACCGTTATAAATACCTAAATTCAGGTTAGTACATGCATTTCATAAAGTAAAATATGAAATTAAAAATGAAACAAATTAGTTTTAAAAAATAATCCCACCTTCACTTGCAGTGGCTTATTGCTGTTTCCTTCTAGTGGGCTCCAAAGTAAACTGGTTTCTTGTATCTCAAACATGTAAGGTATACCGGTTATCTGCAAACAAATAAATAAAAAATCAATAATTACCTAATTAATAACTACATATTTAAGGTTCATTAGCATGACATTATTAAAATAATCATTCATAGGTACTTACCGAAAAATAAAAGGATTTTTCTTCCACAGCTCCACTGTATACGTTCGTGTGCTAAAATGGCAAGTGCATGACTAACACAATCGTTATCAGTTAGCCTAGCAACAGAAAAAGTTTTATTTTCTCAGCGTTTTGACCTTGAATTTTTCTCTGTCTCTCTCTCGCACGTGATACCACGCCTCTTCACATTCCTCAATCTGAATAAGATTCGTGTACCTTATACTAGTTTCATGTTTTTAATAAGGAACCAAATTGGCTACCTCTTATACATCGGTAGTCCTACTGTCTTAGAACCAAAATGGCGGTCTCTGCTTAAACAGCACACCTGCTAGGCATCACGAGGCAAGTAAACTGATATCACACTTCCTGCTGACGTAGACATTCCTGCCTCGTCAGCACCTGCAACAGCTCTCACGAGTCCTCTGGCTAGGTACAATATTCAGACACCAGTGGGCTGGACTGTGTGCGTGTTAGCATTCAAAACATATGTGTGTATTATTATTATTATTATTATTATTATTATTATTATTATTATTATTATTATTATTATCAAACATTTTACTGTAGTAATAATTACTAGCAAGCGGCCATCCTCAATACATGATCATGATAACCACATACTTTCATCCTAAAACACATGACTTTACCCAGTTCAATATTTAGTTTATAACATTTCAGGCCAACGACCTTACCGTTTTGGCTCTTTGCGTACATGCACATGACTTGGTCGAGAAAATGTTATAGGTTTCCAGATTCTAAAACCATTTACTGTGCCAGACAGCAGTCTCGCTTATCACCGTTTACTAGCATGTTAAAGATCCCCTTCATGGGTAAAAAAAATCCTAGCACACCTAACACATTTTCAAATATTCGCCTCTATCCGTCATAGGAAATGTCACAAAACCTACCGTCATAAGCTGCCCCCACCAAAATAGCAATTCATTTCTTCCGGTCACGGTCACCGAGATCGCCAACGTCTAAGAATCACTTGGTCATATCCTACAACCGTCTGTTGTGTCAGAGAGCGATCTCGCTCATTAATGTTAACTAAAACGTTAAAGATCCCCTTCAGGGGTAAAAAAATCTTAGCATGCTTGTCACATTTCAAAATATTCGCCTTCAATCATTCGTCATAGGAAAAAATATCGAAAAGCAACCCCTCGTTTTGCCATACATCCCCCCCCGTCGAAATAGCCATTTCCAGTATTCTCCATGCTCAGTCATAGCCTCGTTGGAACATGTGTCAAACGCTACCGGCTCTCTGTGTACAAACACGCTTTTATAAAAAAAAGAATTAAAATGCCTAGTTTTATTGTCCTAGAGACTTGACATTTATTTTCATGGTAGAGGGGATAGGGATCTTTCATTTATGTCGAACAATTTTTTTTCAACGTGTTAGTTTCCAAAATAGTAAAAATTCAAAATTTAAGGGTTTTCAAAAAGTCATAAAATATAAAGATGTTTTATCATATAAATAAATGTTATAGAGACCATTGGTTTGAACTATGACACAACATTCTATCATGTTTGGTATTCATTCTATCGCCTACTCTTTGAAACAGAATTTTTCAAAAAAAATCAAAAATATAACAAGTCGTCTATAGGAAAGAAGACGTCAGCTCGAGTCCAACGACACCTCATTTGTTAAAATCCGACCATTCGTTCGCCAATGATCACCAATGTTCGCGAGAAAGTAGGCTATCATTTTGTTTTTCCTCCTACACCCTTGAAACTTGCTGTCCGCCTAGAGGGCATACCCACCTTTCATTAACGTCAAACAAACTTTTTTCCGATTCACCGTTACCAAAATAGTGCCAATCCAAGAAATAAGTATTTTCAATTTTTTTGTATAAATACCAAGACACATGCTTAGCCAAGAGAACGTCATCCCAACGCCAACAGTTCCTCGTTCGTTAAAATCCGACCACGCGTTCGAGAGATATCGCCCAAAGTTTATATGAAAGTAGGGGGCGACTCAGAACCGGCCAGTCAGCACTACTGCACATTTTTAGTCCTAGAGACTTGAAATTTATTTTGGGGCAGAGGGGGTTAGGGCCATTCATTTACGCCAAACAAATTTTTTTGTAAACACTTTAGTTTCCAAAATATAAAAATTTCAAAATGTAAGTGTCTGTAGGAAAGAGGACGTCAGCTCGAGTCCAAAGACACCTCATTTGTAAAAATCCCACCAGGCGTTCGAGAGATATCAGCAATGTTCCCAGGAAAGTAGGCTGTGCGTTTAAACCCGTCTTGCCCCCCTACTAATGCCCGTCATAGTATCTATTCATCTAAGTGCCTCTCCAAGAACGTCAATCTCAGACACTATAACTTGGTCATCAAGCCATCTGTTCTGTATGCTTCTGGGCCTTGTAATGACCAGAAAGGGCCTACTTAGAAAACTGGAGTTAAAAGAGAGGAAGATCCTGGGTAGGATATTAGGTCCAATTAGAGAGGAAAGAGGCATTTACAGAATCCTTCATAATGATGAATTGTATAGGAGGATATCTTCACGCCTATAAGGAAAAAAAGCCTGACTTTTTGGACACTTGGCACGTCTGGATTCTGAAAGACTCACCAACAGGATATTCACAGTAACGGGAAGGAGCAAAGCTTCTAAGAACAAATTGATTGCGTCAGTTAAGTCAGATATTGAACAACTAGATATCCCACTGAAACAAACTCGTGGCCGTCTGAAGTTCCAACAGGGAGTTTTCCCAACGTCCCTTAAAAATAAGAAGGAACTATTGGAAAAAGAAGAAAGCAACAACTTTACCGAAGAGTAGATACGAGCCCCGTGGTCCTTAGTCGTATCTTAAATAGTGTAGGTGGAATTAAATCACAAAAAATGTCGGTCAATGTCTTGGAAAAGGGAATAGACTGCGTTCCCCTCACAGCACAGCTGATTTCTCATCGCCTGCATCCCCTCCAACGCTGTGGAATGTTGACCAGAGTCTGAAGTTGAGTGACCTCCTCGCCGGGTTTTTCCAATGGCACAAACCTGGGAACTAACCAGCATGAGTAGTAAAGATCAAGGCCGCTACAAGGTGTCCGTTAGTGGCGCTAAATACTTACAAACTTGCCAATTGTTACAGACTATCAGAAAATATTAACTGTAACTAAACTTGGCAGTATTTTTATCTTAGGGTATTTTCTTTCGATTAACAGAAAATATGATTTGTGTCGCAGTTTTAACGCAAGAGAAGGTGAAGAATATGCTGCCCTCCACGATTCTCTAGAATCATTCTGCGATATAAACTTGAGGAATACATTTTTATCGTAGGCCTTGTCATGCAATCAGCGTAGATTTTAACATTTTTTCAGGCTTGATTGCAGAATTCATAATAAAAATAATATTTCACTTCATTATAACACTTGTTTTTAGAAAGCATGTAAATATATTAGGTCATATTGTACCTTATTTGGTTCATATTTCAGTACTTTTAGGGCATATTTGCCTACATACTGTATTTCTCGTTTCTTTAGGTCCTAGTAGTTTTCCATGGTTTCCCATTTCTACCCCAGGCAAATGCCGGGATGGTTCCTAGCCTAAGGCCACGGCCGTCTTCTTACCAATCCTCACCTGAGTTACAAATACCCACAATACTACAGAAACCACAAAAACACAGGTTATCAGACAAATTCTACACACACCCAACTACTGTACATGGAGGTTTTGATCACAATCGCCAAGCCTCTCAAACCAAACAATATCAAGTATTTTACATCCGTCTTAAATGCTAGTTCTGAACAGACGACGGGATATCGGGATTTTGTCCTACTGTATTTCTTTAACGTACCGGAAACCAACTACTCCCCAGGGCGGATTATCGAAATTATTTTATCCTTTACATCAACATCAATCAATGACTTCCACACTTACAAAGTAGGCTACACAATACTACCAGTCATATCATCCCAAGCCATTGTGTGCCATTTCAACACCAACAAGAACAGCAATACAATTTTTTTTCCGTACGGATTTTACGTGACTAGTACCGTACTGCTATCCTCATGCCAGCTGATACCCTCTCCTCCTCACAGGTAGGTCAATACTCAAATTACGCAACAACTTCTCGCCCCTCCCCATGTCTAAAGTAACACGCGCTTACTCAAACCTCCCACGCTTGGATTGCAGATTCAGAAAACCCTACAAACATTGACTTTTTAATGTTTAATTTTCAACATTTCTTACCTAGAAAGCCTAGAATAGTATCTTCTATCACCAGTGATTTGGACTTCACGTATATCAATTACACCTTGTATAATTCCAGCTACACACACACATACAGTTACCACAGAAACACAGGTTATGAGACAAATTGAAATCACACCCAATTATACGGGACTGATGACAATAAATCTTCCAATTCCCTAATATGAATGAAAAACAACGACTCTCGTTAGGACTGGGACGGAAGACTTTTCATTTTGTTTTGCCTGTGGGAGTCACTGTCGAGCATTCTGAAACATTATTCCGCTTGATATTATATCGTGAATTAACTCGGTTAGAACAAATAATGGCTGGATGAACGTCACTAATATATGTAGATCACATTTTATATCCCTCGCAGATTTATATCCCGCCCCACCATCAGGTAGGCATTAGCGCGCTCAATATTCCCATTGTTACTTTTGTATTGCGAGTCCAGTGAATGTATGACACAGTATCTAACAACAGGCTTCCATATGATCATAAGGCATCCCGCTGTTTGATTAATTTCAGCGATGTATATGGCTTTTTATTTCATAGATTATTGCTCCGTGTATGTAAATCAAAATCACATGCAACATAACAGATTGCCTTGTTGTTGTTGTTGATTCATTTTAATTGTGAGGGGAGGATGTGACAGTTTAGCAGCAAAGCTGGTGCCTGGTTAATTTTGAGGTGAAATACCACGACCGGTGGTTGAGATTCCACGATGCTAGAACCACGTAAAACCACCAGATGCCTTCCTTTTAATTTAAAAGGCTTGGGGAAACTTGGTCATCAGTCCCACGTACTGGGATGTGTATTGGATCTGTTTGAAAACCCGTGTTTCGTTGCTAACTGTTGTAATGAATGTTTGTGTAACTATTGTGATCTGGAATTGGGGTAAGTGACCCAGGACTTGAAATTAAGTAGGTACTATTTCGGCATTTATCTGAAAGACGTGGGAGAAATCCACAGCCAGAATAGCCACTGTCAGCATTAGGATTGGAATATGTATTTCCATGGCCCCCTGAAAGTCGAGGTGGGTCACTCAGCGAAGGAAGGATGGAAGGATGGAAGAAAGGAAGAGAGGAAGGATGGAAGGAAGGAACGAAGAAAGGATGGAAGGAAGAAAGGAAGGATGGAAGGATGGAAAGAAGGAAGAAAGGAAAAAAGGAAGGATGGAAGGATGGAAGGATGGAAGAAAGGAAGGATGCAAGGATGGAAGGAAGGATGGAAGGATGGAAGGAAGGAAGGATGGAAGGAAGGAAGAGAGGAAGGATGGAAGGAAGGAAGAAAGGAAGAAAGGAAGGATGGAAGGAAGGAAGAAAGGAAGGATGGAAGGAAGGAAGGGTGGAAGGATGGAAGGATGGAAGGATGGAAGGAAGGAAGAAAGGAAGGATGGAAGGATGTAAGGAAGGAAGAAAGGAAAAAAGGAAGGATGGAAGGAAGGAAGGATGGAAGGATGGAAGGATGGAAGAAAGGAATGAAGGATGGAAGAAAGGAAGGATAGAAGAAAGGAAAAAAGGAAGGAAGGATGGAAGAAAGGAAGAAAGGCAGGAAGGAAGGATGGAAGAAAGGAAGGATGGAAAGAAGGAAAGAAGGAAGGAGGGGAAGGATGGAAGAAAGGAAGAGAGGAAGGATGGAAGGAAGGAAGAAAGGAAGGATGGAAGGATGGAAGGAAGGAAGGATGGAAGGAAGGATGGAAGGATGGAAGGAAGGAAGGAAGGATGGAAGGATGGAAGGATGGAAGGAAGGAAGGAAGGAAGGATGGAAGGATGGAAGGAAGGATGGAAGGATGGAAGGAAGGATGGAAGGATGGAAGGATGGAAAGATGGAAGGAAGGAAGGATGGAAGGATGGAAGGAAGGAAGGATGGAAAGAAGGAAAGAAGGGGGGAAGGAAGAAAGAAAGGATGGATGGAAGGAAGGAGGAAAGGAAGAAAGGAAGGATGGAAGGAAGGAAGAAAGGAAGAGAGGAAGGAAGGAAGGAAGGATGGATGGATGGAAGGATGAAAGGAAGGGAAGAAATTAGGGTTTATTATGTTCTTTACTGAACATCATTACTTTGCAACATGTAGCCATGGTATTTCTGTGTGTATGGATATAGTAGTCTAATAACCTGTATTATATGATAGAATGCAGCCAAATGAAATCAGAAACCCCTATTGACATCAAATTGTCAGGTGAGAAGTTAAAGGAAGTAGGAGACTTTTTTTTTACTTAGAAAGCAAAACAACCAGTGATGGGTGAAGCAAAGAGGATATAAAAGGTACGTAGGCTCAGGCAAGGAAAGCATTTCTACAGAAAATAAATCTGTCGACATTAAATATATTTTAAGTATTAGGAAGTCATTTGTGATAGCCTTTATCTGGAGCGTGGCGCTCTATGGAAGTGAAACTAGGACTGTTGATGCAGAACAAAAGAGGAAAATATAATCAATTTAAGGTGTTACAGGAGAATGATAAAGATCAGATGGGTAGATAGAGTAACAAATGAGGAGGAACTAAGACGAGTGGCAGAGGAGAGATGTTTCTGGAGGCTGCTAGCGAAGAGAAGAGATAGGTTGGTAGGACAAATACTAAGTCACCCAGGAAAAGCAAACTTAGTTAAGGAAGGGAGGAGGGTCGAAGATAAGAACTGTAAGGGTACAACAAGGTTAGAATATGTTTAAACAGATTGCCTCAAACGGCGGCTTCGGTGGCGTAGTTGGTAGCATGCTAAGCTTCTATGCCCAAGGTCGCGGGTTCAAACCCGGCCGAAGTCGTCGGATTTTTTAAGAGAGTTAAAAATCCCTCAGTATGCCTTCTTTCGGAGGGGAAGTAAAGCCGGCGGTCCCATGCCATAGATTTATGGCATGATAAAGAACCTTCCACCAATTACACTTTTGTGAAGCTAAATTATAAGTTAGATTTGACTGACGCTCTTACTTCCAACATTCGTTGCCAGGCGAGACTGCAGTGTTATCTAGTAACCAAGTTCAAAACTAGTAGGTCGTTGACGGTGGCGTTTGGTAGCAAATGATGGAACTACTTGAAAATTGAATGTCTGCAGTCCGTATTTGAATTAAAAACAGATAGCACACACTAATACAGCCATCACAATTAACACCGGTTATCAGAGAGATTCTACACACACCCAAAGTACGTGGGGCTACATGACCACGTTGTCGCAGCCCCTAAACTGAGGAACCAACCAGGTGTGAGGTGTGGTAGCTATGTAGAGATGAAACGATTATCTCAGGAGAGGGAGGCATGAAAGGCTGCATCAAACCTGTCATTGGACTGATGACACAAGAACAGCAAGTAGTTCCGTGAAGAACTATACAGCCTAATTTCATATATCCTGCTTATGTTAACTGCCACTAACAACATACTACATTTCAGTTTGATTGCTGTAATAGATTCGTAGATATTGAGAACCGACTAAATATTTCGGATGGTCGCCGTGTTGGATTTTATATATGTAGGTCCCAGAGTTATGTACTGTTACATGAAGATTATTGTGTATGTGTAGCATTCAACTTACACAAGAAGTAACAAGGAGATTTTAAAATTTCGCACAGCTGCCATTTTGTGGTTATGGAAACAATTGAAATAAATTAGATGCCAGTGGATTAACATTCGTATAAGGATTTACTGTACCAAGTTTCACTGCACTCGGATGGTTAAATTGCGAGAAACGTTCATGGAATATCTATACTTCGCGTCGCCGCCATGTTGGATTTGTGATCACCAGGTTATTTAAAGTCCTATAGGTGAACTTAAGTTCATAGCCCCTATGAACATTAAAAAATTCAGTTTGATTGCTATAATAGGTTCGTAGATATTCAGAGCCGTCTAAATATTTCAGATGGTCGCCATGTAGGATTGTTAAATGTATAGGTCATAGAGTCATGTACCATTAAAGGAAAATTATTGCGTAGGTTCATTATTCAAACTTTCACATCGATCGCATGTTTAAGGTACAAGAAATAAAAACTTAATGTTAAAATTCGCACATCCGCCATCTTGAGGTTATGTAAACAATTGAACAAAATTAGATACCAATACATTACAATTTGAATACAAATTTGCTCTACCAGATATCATTGCGTTTGGAACATTAAATCGCGAGAAAGGTGTATTTAAAATTTTCAAAGTCGCTTGGCCGCCATGTTCATTTTGTAGTTAACCGGTTTTTGAAAGTCTTATAGATGAACGTCCAGTAGTGCCCTTTATCTCCGTACAAAATTTCAGGACGATACCGCTAATAGTTTCATAGATGTAGAATGCCGGTGAAATATTTCGCACATCCGCCATCTTATGGCTATGTAAACAATTGAACGAAGTTAGATATCGGTGCATTACAATATGTATAAACATATACTGTACCAAGTTTTATTGCGTTTGGTTGGTTAAATCGCGAGAAACGTCTATTTAAATGTCGCAAATTCGCGTGGCCGCCATGTTGGTTTTGTAGTTACCAGTTTTTCAAAAGTCACATAGGTGAACCTCTAGTAGTTTTCTTTATCACCGTAATAAATTCCAGGGTGATAACAGTAATTGTTTCGGAGATATTGCATGCTAGTGAAATATTTCGCACAGCCGCCATGTTGGATTGGTGAGACCTAACAAAATTTGAAGGGAACGGTCGGGGTCGCCCGGAATAGTGCTATTAACTTACCGAGTTTCATTGAAATCGCTCCAGCTGTTTAGAAGTTATTAGAGGGACACACACACACTCCTCACACACACGCGCACACACACACGGTCAAAAGGTGATCTCATAAGCCTATTTTTTCAGAATTGAAAATAGGCTAAAAATAGCGTGTATTATAATGATGGCTATATAAGTGTGTGTAATTTTAATTGAGACTAGGATTCGGGAGGGCAGCGGCCGCGGCCTTAAGTGAGGAACCATCCCAGCATGTTCCTGGACTGGCAGTGAGAAATCACGAGAAACCACTTCCAGGATGACTGTGATGGGAATCGAACCCTCCTCTTCTCAGTTTTGCTTCACAAAGCTGAGTGTATCCAGTTCTAGCCCTAACCAGCATTTTCTTTTATTTGGAAAGCCATGGATCGAACCCGAATCTCCACGGATACAGCCATGATGCTTGCCACTACACCAGGATGTGGATTTACAGAGAAGAAGATTTTAATGGGTCAATGAATTTCAAAACAAATGTAGGCAATACGTTCTTTACGGAATATCTTGTTTTATTGAATGTTCAAGGTGAATTCTCTCGGAAAGTAATTCTGCCGACTCCTTTGAAATTGCGGGTTCCCAATTACATTTGTGGGTTAATATCAATAGCTATAGAAATTGCATGCTGGAATTGCATCTGACCCACAAGTTGATCCAGGTATGCTTGTATGTTAATATTACGAGGTCTAATATCTGGAATGTGGGTTACTATGGCCCGCACAGGAGATGATGTCGTCGTAAAATACATGTACCTTATGTAATACGGCCCTCGGTGTTTCATAACAACTCGTTGAAATAGCACGAGCTTGTCCCTCGAGCCTCTTCAATAACACCGCGGACAGCGCACGGTGTGTTCCATTTCTACCAGTCGCGTCCCTGCTTGTAGAAACAGCTCGTGGACCAAGCCTCGCATAATCTAAACCAGAGTTTATTCTTTGTCTGTGTCATTGGTTTTCAAATAGTACGGTAGAACGGGAGAACCTTTGGGGTGGGACATAGAAGAATTTTCCCAAGAAAGTTGGATGCTCCGCCCCCAAGTTCGGTACCTGAGGGCAGTACATAGTTCCCTCACTTTCCTGGTTAACGAGGGGCTACTCAAACGCGCCGACAATAACCATTGTTCGCTACTGACCAATAGCTGACGGTTGTTGACCAATAGCATGCTTCCTCTATCACACCACGTGGACTACAAAGTCCTGCCCTAGCGGCTAGCTCGTGTCTCCGACAGGTATCAGTGTCCAATGTTGCACATCTACACATAGTTTTATCCAGTCTCGCTGCTTGCTCTCAGTCGCTAGGGTGGAAATTTGACAACGCTGTGCCTCGTGATGGGAAAGCCTTGGCCCCAGGTGCTATGGAATGTAATCATATCCGCCCAGCTAGATTTCAACGTTAACCAGGAAAGTGAGGGAAATATAGCATACTGTAGGTCAAGTTCCAGGAACTGGCTGACTGGTTTCTTACCCATATAGAATACGTCCATTTATCTCTTAATAGTACATTATGCAACGAGCCTATAATGGCTATAATTGGAGGGTCCAATAAATAAAATCCCTAAGTCCGTTTTTTCAACTTTTCAAGAAATGAAATACAAAGTTTCAAACTTACACAAAATCTATATTTTTCACTTCTGTAATCCAATTTTCTGTTACATGGAAATATACATATCAACTATTATTTAAAATAACTAAAAGCTCTTATTAGTAGTGAAATGTAGTTTATAAAATGCAAAATACACTCATGGACAAAGTGATTTTTTGGTTTGTATAATGTTTTCCTGTTAATTTTTGGGCTACAAATGTCACTCGTACTCATCCACATCACCCATTTCTTCAGACTGGAGTCTTAAAATGTGGTTTTCGGGGCCCGTAGGGCTCCCGAGCTTTGTTTCTCACATTGAGACGTGGAAAATGAGCTTTGTTTTCTACGCCCATTTCAGTATGCATTTTAAGGGGTTAGGCCCTCTTTTATGAGAGGTATGGAGAAGAGTTACATCAATGATTACTTTCGTGCCTCTGATGGACTTCTGTACCAAATTTTACGTTGATCCACTCTGCCGTTCTCGAGTGATGCGCGTGCAAAGTTGTACACAGACTGACCGACAAAAATTTTGTTTTTGCGCGCAACCGTCATAAACCAGTCTGAAACGCGTTAATAACTCAAACAATATCTAGGATGGGAAGAGAGAAATGTTGGATTTATTTCAATGGATTTACTGGACTTAGGGATTTCTTTCGTTGCCTTGAGCAGACTTAGGGATTTTATTTTGCTGCATTGAGTGGACTTAGTGATTTATTTTGCTGCATTGAGTAGACTTGGTGATTTCTTTGGACTTAGGGATTTCTTAAATTTTATTACTAGAAAGTACGAATTATACATATGCAAGTTATATAGACTTAGAGTTATTTATCATTGAAACTGATTGAAGATTGGAAAAGAGCGGGAAATTTTAGTCCAGATACATGCATTATCTCCATTTTTCAAAAAACGGACTTAAGGATTTTATTTATTGGACCCTCCAATTAAGACACGAGTATGTTTATAAAACGAGCGTATGCGAGTTTTATAATTTCCATACGATAATTATAACTTTATTATATGTTTTAACATAAATATTCAAAAATATCTGTTCAGTCACTAGAATGATGTGATCGGGTGCGGCGCTGGGTAGTATATCTCTGTTATCCAAGCTCTCTGGCGAACCGACGCATGCGCTCTGTGTGCTTCAATGATATATGTTCAGATTGTGCACCAGTATTCAGTAAAACTGTCACCGAAGTCGTTTCAAAACAACTCGCTGTGTAGAAATTGGAATTGGGGATATTAAGGTACAGTGCTATTTCTTGTCTCATATTGACCAGTTTATTTATGCGAACATATAGACGGTGCACTTTCGGTAATTTATATAGACATGTTGGATTTTGAGCGCATGCGCGAAGGTATCCTTATCTAATTGGTCACACAACTGTTTCTTGGGCTCTGATTGGTGGAAGAAACTGTTTCATAATGAAAAATAGTGTTATAATGAGCCTCATTATGATACAGTTTTCTGACACATAATAGTCAGGGTCGAACATAAAGTTTTATTGATGTTTATGGATTTCGTTTCCTTCTCTGGCGCTGTACTTCCAGAGAGTACTTCTGTGTCTTCGAAACAGAATACATGATCTTTTCCCATGCATGTTTCGCTACAGCTGATTTTACTAGTTGTTGGACTCTGCAATGTCTAGAATGTTCTTTAACTCTTGTCTTAACGCTGCACTTCTTGTTCTTCTCTTTTGGGGCGCTACAGTCCGGGGTGAACCTTGTCCTTTAGAACGAGCTTCCAATATCCGTCACGGTCACATGGCGTCCTCCTTCTGTTTCTGCATTTCAGCTACCGTATATCCTCTTCTACTGTGACCTGCAATCTCATTCACTCGTCCTCTTTGTCCTCCTGGTTTTCCAGAGATAATCTTCTTGCCCATTTCAGCCTCCGCCATTCTCACGACATGGCCTGTCCATCTTAACCTTCCAGATCGTATGACTCTTGTTACTGGAGCATCGGAATAAATAGTATACTATACTGCATTGCACCTTTTCCTCCGCGTTCTCTATCATACACGGGTCTAATTATTCTCTTCAGAACTTTCCTCTCAAATCCATCAAGAAGTCTTGCGTCAGTTTCTGTCAAAGGCCACGTTTCTGATACGTAAGTGAGAAGTGGTCTAAAAAGGGTTTTATAAATAAGGAATTTGTTGAGCGGCTGAGAAGTCTTGACCGGAATAAGTTACACAGGCCCAAGTATGCACTAAATGCTGCAAACAGCCTGACCTTGATTTGCTTTCAGTGAAAGCATCATCTAAGCCGTCTTCGGTGGCAAAGTCGGTAGCATGCTGAACTGCTATGCCGAGTATGCCTTCCTTCGGAGAGGAAGTAAAGCAGGCGGGCCCATGTCATACGAAGGTGGATCAAAAAGTTAGTTGCACTTACGCGCTGCAGCAGCGCGCTGTGTGTCGCAAACGTAGGCACAGTGAAGAAAGGGACAGACACTGCCCACACGTCTGTTAGGCAGGTCGCTGTGGTGTCTCGTCTTGTGCGGTGTGAATAGTGGTCAAATGCAATGGCACGTCGACTGGACGTTCAGTCCAAATATGAGGTGCGTGCAACAATCCGATTCCTATGGGCCAAAAGGAAGAATTGCACGATTAAAGAGAAGCGCCAGGGGAAATTGAGCGCCGGTGTGATTTTGTTGCACGATAACGCAATACCTCACAAGGCCCGCCAAACGAGCGAACTGCTGCAGCGTTTCAAGTGGGAGGTCTGGCAAAACCCACCCTACAGTCCCGACCTAGCGCCATGTGACTTCATCTGTTCGGAAAGCACAAAACGGAGCTCAGTGGTCGACGTTTCCAGACCGATGAAGAGGTGAAGGCCGCTGTCTCCGTGTGGTTGCAGAACGCTGGAGGAACGTTCTATGCATCTCGCATCGAAAAGTTGGTTGTGCGTTCGCAGAAATGTTTGGAGTCTCTTGGAAACTATGTGGAAAAGTGACGTTACATTTTATGTCGTTATAGGCGTGTTGCTGTTGTATAGGTGGTGTAATAAATGACCGTAACTGATCTGCCCACGTAGATTTATGGGATGTAAAAGAACCTACCACTTCAATTGATAGTGTGTAGCTAAATTTGTAGGTTATTTGGTTAGAAACGCTCTATCAAGTTCCAACCTACGGGCGTTCAATTAAAACAACCCGGTATGTCCATTGGCTGCAATTCATATATAATAATCATTTAAGCATTTTCTTGTGCAGCCAAAACAGGCCTAGTTGAAGCTATCAACCCTCTCGCATGTGCATCCATCCAAGAACTTAAATGAAACACGAATTAAACATAAATACATATTCCAACCTATATAAATTATTGTTACGGATGCGGGGTTGCTTCATTCCCTCGCGCGTGTCTCACAGCCGCCCAAGGCCACCCCCGGGCTCTGTGTCGGCCGACCGCTTGCGCAGCGAGAACAAAAGGCATGATCCAGAATGTTCGTGGCCCAACCAGTGTTGGAAATCTCGAGAAGGTCTGAGAGTAGCTATGAACCCTGGTCCACTCTAGAAACATCTGTGAGTCGTCAGCCCCGATATATAAAGAGTGACCCTGGCCAGTGTCAGTGAGTGTGTTTATACCTGTGCGAAAGAGGTAATGCGGTGACGTGTGAATTGCGAAACAGTGTGTAGTATTCAATAACAGTGAGTGTCAAACTGTGGCTTGTGAACTTGAGGAAGAGTTGTTGTTATTTCTAGCGAGGACACCGGTCTCATTATTGAGGGATTAACTGCATGAGCAAGTGAAAGGGTGAGTATTCTCCATAAGGGAGCAAACATGAGTAAGACAGCTAATGGTTTTTATGTACCTATTGTGTGGTGAATATTTCTGACCTGCAATAAAGCTAATATTTCTTTAAATGACCATTTGTGTTGTGCTTTACCTACTTTGATCCAATTAACGAACTTGCTACTAGGGGTAGCAGGTATCATTATAATTACATGAATGTATTCTTATCTTGCGTTTCTTAAAGTATCTTAATTCCTTATCCTGAATGGACTCCTGTTTTTCGTTTTCTCACGGCTACTCATTTTGCTTACAGGCTCCACTCCACAAAGAGCCCTTATTCATCATATAGAAAACACGCACCACACCCTGTTGACCATCTCAGACTAAAAAAGAACAGAGAAATGTTTTAGACAGATTCATTTTTTATATATGAATATCAGCCAATGGCCATAGCAGGGCATTTTTATTGAACGCTCGTAGACTCCCAACAAGTTCAATTTTAAGTAGTTCCAACTTCGGCAACCAGGTGCCACAGACTAATTTATAGGAATAGCCTATACAGTACAAATACCAACTATGAAGTTATATGTCATTTTCGCAAAATTATTAGTCTACTTTTCACATTTTGCAAAAATGAGGAAAAAGTAGACTTATGAGATCGATCCCGGAAAATATGTGTCTGTCTGTGTGTGTGTTCCCCCCTTTCAACTCCTAAACGGCTGCAGCAATCGAAACCAAATTTGGTATTAGTAAATACCTATACCTGAATATCTCAAGGCCATATCTGAAAATAATGTCAGTGGTACCAACTGCTGAAAAACCAAAATTGTACTTTGAGCTCCATGTTGGATATCTTGGAAGGTATGCATGAGAGCTACTCCAAAATTGGTACACATATAGATAATAATATTTCAGTTCGATTTCCAGGAGGCCATACATTATAGTGTTACCAGAACGATTCTAAGCCTGCTGATAGGTTCAATTTTTAAATACGTACAACTTCTACACTATCAATTGGATTTCAACCAAATTTCGTATCCAGTATGTGTACATAAACAGATATGACTGAGGGTATTCTTAAGAGCCACCAGGGCTGCCAACAGTTAATAAATACTCTCTGTATTCTTTTATCCAAATACCAATATATCTGGCAGCCTCCGCGGCTTTGGCGGCAGCGCACCGGCCTCTCACCGCTGGGTCCGTGGTTCAAATCCAGATCACTCTATGGGAGTTTTGTGCTGGACAAAGCGGAGGCAGACAGGTTTTTCTCCGGGTACTCCGGTTTTCCCTGTCAAAAATTTCATTCCAGCCACACTCTCCACTATCATATCATTTCATGGGTCATTCATTTAATCATTGCCCCAGGGGAGTGCGACAGGCTTCGGCGGCCGGTACAGTTCATATCAACACCTCTAGATGGGACCTTCATTCATTCCATTCCCTGACTCGGTCGGTCGACTGGAAACAGCCTGTGGATTTTCAGTTTCATTACCAATATATCAGGAAGTATGCCAGCCGACAACTTTAAGGGACACTGCGACTGAAATTTTCAAATTCTATATAAACTGAGGTACAGCTTTGAAATTTTAAATGGTTATGAGTAGTCATGTTATAAACCACTGTGGGAAACATGAGCATTGTAAGTTGATTAGTTCTCGAGATATTAATTATTTTGTACATTTATTGTGCTAATTATTCAAGATTTATAAGGGTCAGCCGCGTTTAAAAAAAACAAGATAGTGTAACTTTTAGGTAATATTCTATTGCACTATAACAATTGGAAGAAACCTACGGATCCGATTTTGAATTGCATTAATGAGTGTCAAGAACTTAATTTTTTTTCATATCCAAGTTTTTTCTACAAAAAAATCGTATTTTTTTCAGTTTGAATTTTTTTTGCAGCCATACCAAAAGTGCAATCTAAAAAACGATCCGCAAGTTTATAGTAATTGCAATGAAGATAATAAATTCCCATTTTGAAAGCTATATCATAAGATTTATGACGCGAGTAGCATTTTGAATGCCTGAAAAAGTGATTCCGAGAAAACAGCAATTTTCTAAAATGATGCACAATTTACAAGGTTTCAGCTTACCAATGACATTAGGATTGTCCTGCAGCATAGGTGACACCCTCCTTCTGTTTTGCAGCCTCCTCCTTCATTTCTGTCAGTTTCACCTTCCGTCGACATGCCTTTCGCTTCTCCAATTATGACCGCGGACTTACATACTTCCTGTGACTGTCACATCTTTCAAGTGTTTGTGCTGTGACATGAGATACTGAATTTAGTCTTATTCTTGATTTCAACTCTGTTGTTGCACTACACCCCATGTTGAATTCTGCTACAGAATTACTAACAGCAATTTCAAGTATCTTCCGTGAAATAAAAATCTCTTTTGGGCACTTCCTCCAGATAACAGAATGCAGAGACTCATTCTGATTTTCAGTAGCACCACGGATGCATCTGGATAGTAGCTCATCTGATGCCAGCCTTTGATAAACAGGCATAATCTTGACAACTAAGGGTTCTTAAAGTTCTACAGCCATTTTGTCATGACTCTGTGGTGTTTTACCAGCTGCGATACTTCGATTGTAGATGCACCAAGACTCAGAACCTTCAGGACACTTACTGTGCTGGGGCGTTTATAGGACACACCATGCATTTTAAAGCTACGCCAGGGCTTTAAATATGGCGGAATTCGGATAAAAACACTGCTATATGATCCGCAGGGGATTGGGGTGTATTAATATGGAAAAAACCGAAATTCGATATTTTCCACAAATTTTACTAAAGTTTCAGTCCCAGTGTCCCTTAAACTATGCACGCGTATAGTACCTGACATTGTAGATTAATTTTGAGTAACTAATATACGTCAGTGCTACCAACATGATCCTAAGCCTGCTGATAGGACCAATTGTTAAGTACATGTAACTTCTATACTAACAAATGGATTTAATCTAAAATTGGCCCAACGATAGATCATAATATTTCAGATTATTTCTGACCAACACATGCATGACATTGTTACCAACATGATTTAACGCGGGCTGATATATCCTATGTCTAACTGCATGTAACGTCCATGCTATCCATTTGACTTCAACCAAATTTTGTATTCTGTACCTTATGAGATGGAACTAAGAATAGAATCAGTCACCAAGGCTGTCAACTGTAGTGCTCTATTAGGCTACATTATGCCAGGTATATTTCGAACAAATTAGACATCTCAATATTACCAACTTAATTTCGGCATTATCCTAGATAGGTCCATATATATTAATCATTGGCTAAAGAAGTTATGTGCAAAGCATATTATGTTCCTCTAATGACATACGCAGCAGAAACTTGGACAATGACTAAGAGGGATGAGAGCAGAGTACAAGCAGCTGAGATGAGATTCCTGAGAAGTATGGTCCAGAAAACGAGGAGGGACAGAGTGAGAAATGAAGATATACGGAAAGAAACTAAATGACAAACTGGAGCAAAACAGATTGCGATGGTTTGGACATGTCAAACGGATGAATGAAGTAAGGCTACCAAGACGAGCACTGGAACGATGGATGACAGGGAAGAGAGAACGAGGAAGACCAGGAATGCGTTGGATGGAGAATATTTTTAGAAAACTGAACCTGGATTGGAATACTGTGTCGGAAGAGGAATGGTGGAACGACAGAACAAAGTGGAGAGGAACCATATTTGCCCCCACCCAGTGTCAACTGGAAAAGGGGAAATGAAGATGGTGATGATTGGCATGAATCTTAAATTTTAAGAAAAGTAGGCTCTTTAGTTCTTTACGGAACTTCTTGTTTTTATTAATATCAAATTACAGCCCACATTTGTCACACATCTGTTTTTTACTATTTTTATAAATATTTTCGTAGAAAACCCAAGTAAAATATTAATAACAAAGCTTTGCTCGTAATTACATTAGTTCCTTTTCTTTTTGAGAACATTGCTGAAGAAGGCCATCGTATGGCCGAAACTGGTACATTTTCGTTAATTAAATTAACTACGGTGCTATACATTTTGCCGGCCCCGTGGTGTTGGGGTAGCGCGCCTGACTCTCACCCGGAGGCCCCGGGTTCTATTCCTGGCCCCTTCAGGGATTTTAGAAACTGACGTGAGGGCTGGAACGGGGTGCACTCAGCCTCGTGAGGACAATTGAGTAGCTGTCTGACAGTGAGGCAGCGCCCCGGTCACGAAAACCAAGATTAACGGCCGAGGGGATCCGATGCGCTGACCACGTGTCACCCCAATATCTGCAGGCCAAATGGCTGGGCAGCGGTCGCTTGGTAGGCCTAGGCCCTTCATGGGCTGTAATGCCACGGGGTTAGGTTAGGTTAGCTATACATTTATAAATTACTCATTGGTAGGCTATTTCATTTGGATACCGTATTTTGTAGTTACTAATTGTAAGACAAATGGACTTTATTAAGAAGAACATATCGGATAGTTTGACCTCTAATAATCCGTTTTGCTCGGCCAGGAATCGAACCCGCGATCTTGGACGCTCTGGTACTGAGAGAGCTCCTTGTGAGGGAAAGGTGGGATTGAGAACAGACTGGCTGTCGCTAACGTACTTACAGTGAGCTACCCTGCGTTGCCCAAGGCCCTCCGGTATCTCCATTGATTTGAATGAACGCCACGGTGCTGCGCGCCGGCAGAGTCTATGTCGTGGGAAGCGTTGCACATGTCTCCAACTTCTTCTCGCCAACAAACTTCTCTGCAGCGTTACCGTTAACTTTGATTTTAATATAAAAAATCAACTTAGGAAGAAAGTTTTTATCTGAAATCATACAGCCTGTTTCCCTTCTCTGAGAAAAATTACTTCTCACGTTGAGTTCCAGACTGAAGAATTGTAAGGTAAACTCGCGAGAAATCTTCATTACATCGGTTGCGATTTCTGTTGCAAACCATTGCAGTTTTCCACGTGGAGTGTAATACTTTTGGAGAAAAATATGAAATATGTTTTAACCCTCAACTGAGCACGATGATTGACTTTCCGTGCGCTCTTTTAACGCCTTGATTTCTGGAACTGTCATCTCCTCACCACTATATAGTAGGCTACATTCCTTGTCACTCCTGACATTTGCTGCAGTGCTGTTTTGACATCAATGTAGCCGATACATGAGTTATTATTGCGAGCGAATTCTTGGAAAACCAAGCAGGTTGACAAAGATAATCATGTACCCGGTTATGTAAATTAAATGTAGCTTACTTCTTTAAAATATTGTTTCCTCTGTACCTTTGGGGTAATTACGAGGCAAGTCAATAAAGACTGAGATCGATTAAGATCATGACGAAAGGGATTGTTTTAAATGTTGTCAACAATTTTTAGGCGACAAAGTAAGGGTCTCCATTGTAACAAAAACGTAACATTAAGCAATTACCTCAATTGTGCCAATCGTTGAAGGTCTAAAGGGCCGGAAAAGTTTCAAATTGTGCGACTTGGTGAGCTCTACCAAAATAAAAATTCAATGCTCCGTATCACTATTAGAAACGTTATCTGATTTGTTTGTAAGTTCCTCCTTCCCATCCTAAGAATCCGAAGCAACGTCTTTTCCGTTCCCAATATCTCTTGAGCCCTGCTGATAATTTCTCCTTTCTCTCCTGCGAAAGGGGCGTCCGACATTTAGGGACTCTAGGTGGTGGGGTCCAAGATTCGACCATAGCACCACATTTAGAACGATCTTCTACATCAAGGTCAGCAATTCCAGCCGAATCCAAGTCCTTTAGTACTTCATTAAGCCACACTCTTCCAGTCTTGTAGCTTTTAACCAAGGAGATCTTCTTGGTAAGCCTGTTGCTGTTCATTCGTTGTAGGTGCCCGTCGAACTTTAGCCTCCTACGTCGCATACTGGTATTGGCTGATTCAAACTGTCGATACAGGTCAGAATAAGATTTCAAACGGTAGGTTCCATCTGGGAGCAATCTCGGGCCATGTATATTCCTCAGGATGCGTCTTTCGGCTTTCTCCAGGTCATCCATGGTGCCTTTTCTGTTCATCAAGAGGGTCTCTGTGGCATACAGAAACTGTGGTCTGACAGCAGTTCTGTAGTGACAAATCTTAGCATTCCTCGAAATGCATTTCTTGTTGTACAAATTGTGGGATAGTTGGTATACTGCGTTGAGTTTGGTACACCTTGCTAAGATGGAGGTGCCTTCTCTACCATTGGGGTGGACCCATTCACCAAGAAGTCCGGCTCCGTGGCTAGGCTTTGGCCCGAAGTGCCCCGGGTTCGATTCCCGGCCGAGCCATTAGGGATTTTAAACTCCTGGGATGAATTCCCATGGGTCGGGAACTGGGTTTATGTGACGTCTTCATCGTCACTTCATTCTCATTACGATGCGCAGGTCGCCCGCGGGCGTAAACCAGAAAGACCTGAACTCGGCCTCTCCGGAAGCCACACGATCACATCATTCACCAAGATAACGAAAGCGATTGACTCTTCCAATCGTTCCATGTATGGTCGTTTAATTAACTAATAATAAAATAAAGTTACATTACAATAATTATCACTGTTTTGCAGCAGCTGACTACTGACTTATGCTAATCTGGCCAGTCGCTTTTTGTGAGTTCACACTGTATATGAAACATTGCAATTTTAAATGTAGCATCTGTGTTATCGCACGCAGTTCACCCGAAATTCATCAAGTATTTGCCTTATTGCGGCCGGCTTAATCCTTATTCTTCTTTCTTGGCTTGTGCTCTTGTCATCAAAACAGATAGAACGTACAGTAACTCATCACAGCCCTCGTGTTCTCCAAACATGTGCCATCTGCTGCCCGAGTTTAAATGGCAATAGTATGGTTTAATTTCTTAGTCACGATGAGATACAGCAATTCCAACAATGCCATTATTTCACACTTTGTAATTTCTTTAGCATCCTTTTCTCTTGAATATTGAACACTTAGACTGAACTTTGGATCCTCGTTGAGTAACCACCCAACTCCAGCTTTTCTCCCGACCTGCTCACAGTGACAGGAATCCACTGGTAACGATATAGCCTATATTACGTTGCCTTTAAAAGGTAACGATATAAAACTGAAGGACACATTACTACTACGACCGAGTGCGAGGCGTACTTTGTACTTTGTAAGATGACACACTCCCAGCCGCTCACTTGTCGGTATGAATTATCAGCACTACTGTATGCTAGATGAAGCAACAATGAAGGAATCGGTGCGAGCTCGCAACTCTAAAACAATAATGGACGGGTTCAAGGCATTGTTATTCTTGATTGGTGCATTTTATACTTAGGCGCGCCCACTCGAGGGCTAAGAAAAAAATTAGTTTAGTAGATCACACGTATTCTATTTTATGCTCTAAAATAATTGAGTACTGTACATGCAGGGTTTTCAATTATATGATAAAAGAGCTTAAATATGACTCATTAGTTTATGCGAGGTGGGTCGTTTATATTTGAGATTGCCCTTTAAAATTGTCACACATGATCACAGGTTATGCCATTGCCGGTTCATGACAACCAAGAAAGGTTTGAAGGAGCAACAACAGATGGCGCGGACAACACTTAGTTATAGCGCTTAGTAACACAGTCCACAGAACTACAAGTAGAGAGCAGCACTATAGTGAGGTGGAAGCTAACAAATCTCACAGATTTCAGTCCGAGATGAACAGAAAACAAGAGCGGACGCCGTAGGACTCAGGTTTCAAATTGCAGATAAGTTGAAATAACCTTATTACATTCTAGTGCCGTGCATCTTATAACCACATACAACAGGCCACCAGTTTAAATAGGAATATAATTAACAAAATAATGTAGTGTAGACATCATTACCACTGAAGTTATTCACAATAATAATTCAATAGAACACAGGTTAAACTACATTAACAATAACGCAACAACCATAGAAGTGAACAATAACATAATGTAAATAAGATTGACAAGTTTTTACGAACTCTGAACATTGTAAGTTATATATATTTGTGCAGAAGTGTAATTCATGAACTAATAGTATTCCTTGCCGTAAAAACACTGATAGTCAGTCTGAAAGACTAGACTTTATCATTTTAAATGCTAGCAGCCGAGTACCAAGAAGGCAGTGCGAGAACTGAGTTTCAAGATTCTATTTTGTTTCTTCACTGCCTACTTGATGCCGGCCCCGTGGTGTTGGGGTAGCGCGCCTGCCACTCACCCGGAGGCCCCGGGTTCGATCCGCGGCTCCGTCAGGGATTTTAAAACTGACGTGAGAGTTGGAACGGGGTGCACTCAGCCTCGTGAGGACAATTGAGTAGCTGTCTGACAGTGAGACAGCGCCCCGATCACGAATACCAACATTAACGGCCGAGGGGACCCGACGCGCTGATCACGCGTCACCCCAATATCTGCAGGCCAAATGGCTGGGCAGCGGTCGCTTGGTCGGCCTTAGCCCGTCATGGGCTGGATAGTGCCAGGGGTTGACTTTTCTTTTTTTGACTGCCTACTTGATTGTTCTCGCACTGTCTTCATGAAACTCTGTTCTCGCACTGCCTTCTTGGTACTTGGCTGCTACATCGTACTATGACGTCACACACTTCACTGCATTCTCGGTACATTTCATCCCGTCACCGTAACGCAACGCCAGTCATCAGTGTAACGACGAAGTCGACAAGATCATTTAAAATGATAAAAAGCAAGTACAAACCAAGGTCAAAGGAGGTAGCTGGCTGGATGACATAACGCTCACTGGAGCGCGAGGGGAAAGGAGGAAGCTCAAGCAGTACTATGACGATCACACACCTCAGTGCATTCTCAGTACATTTTGTCCCGTCACCGTAACATAATGCCAGACCCCTGCGAAGTCGACATAATCATTTAAAATGATAATATAGACTGCATTGGATAACTCAATTTCTTCTTCATAATTTCACAGTCACATTATATTTTCTGTATATATGTATATTCACTCACACAGCCTACACGTTCACGTCAGTCGTATAACCTGCAAATTTTCCGTGCACATATAATAACCACACCACTGTTTTAACGTCAAGCTACTTTTAATCAAGATTAATATCTTTCATTTTATTACACATGGTAAAGGATCTGATTTAAAAAAAAAAAGTTCCTTTTCAGTCTTTAGACTATTAGTATTTTAAGTAATTATTTGATAACAACATTTGATAAGGAAACCTTTCTATGTAAATCTTGCTTCTTTTTGTAATTGATAATATATATTCACAATGTGACCGAAACCGTTACTGTGATTAAATTACACCTATTTATAGACTCAAGGTTTCAACTTACTGAATATTTAAGCTTCGTCAATAAGGACAAGGGCTGCCATGGTTATATTCTTGGTTTTTCACACTTATGTTAAACTACCAGTAGAGCCCGGCTTCGTGGATTTATTTATTTTATTGATGATAATGAATACTACTTCAGAACTGGAGCCCTCAAGGGCAAGTATTCGAAAGCACCAACGCTTATTGCAGCTGATAACCTCAGTATACTGCCCTTATACAGAGGCATACTATTGTCATGATGATAACTGTTTTAAGGGGCCTAAGAAATTTTTGGCTCTAATTACTCCCCGTGACAGCAATTTATAAGCAGCTCGCAATTTTGCACATGAACACTGGTAGGGGCGACGTGATGCAGCCCGTATTTCCAGGCAACAATAGACTTAGGACTTATTGAAGCTGTTCGGGAGCACTTGTTCTCCCGACTTTCTGAACAAAAATCAATCTTGAAGGTTACCTGAGTGGTGTAGCCAAATGCTACATAGCCTAAACTATTCCTCTTGAATCTGGCTATCATATACAAATGGAATTTTTCGAATCCGATTGGTAGTTCCAGAGATTATCACGTTTAAACGCACAAACAAACAAATTCTTCAGCTTTATTATAGTAGTATACGTATATTATATAATATGTTTGATAGTAGGGCATATAAATAGGCTACTTGTTTTCGCGCCTAATGTAATTGGGCACAATGATTTGTGTTGACCGACTGGAAATCTCTCTTTAATACAGGGTGGGCGAAAAGTCCCTATCTACTGCTGCAAAGTTTTACCAGCGCATTGCAAGTTCGTGAGCGATCGCCAATGAAATCAACACGTAAATGTTCAGCAGAATTAGACATTCCAAGGTCGACAATGAGTGATATTTGGAAAGGACCTAAAAATTAAATGTTTCCGTCCGGTGTCATTTAATGAGTTAAGTGATAATAATAATAATATCGTATGGCCTCGGGTGCCGGGTGCAAGCTTTGTTATTTGACACCCAGAGGGTAGCTTGCATGTCGAATTTCGTTGTTCCTTGTCTATGAAAGTAAAGGAGGTTATATGTTAGATATCTAAGCTCCTTGAACACTATAGCGCTTTCTAGTAGAGAAATGAGGAACTTTGTGTTGGCGGAAACTCCCGAGATTAATTTTGCCATTATGAACTCAGCCTACTGAATTCAAATGGGTTCTTTGACATGCCAACATCGTATGACATGCGTATAGTATTTTTGCCGCCTTTCAAAAATTCACTTACCACGGCCAGGAGCGAACCTGCAATCTTGGGGTTAGTAGACCGACACGCTATCCACTCACCCACCGTGGCAAGCTAGTTAAGTGATGGTGATGTGGAAAAACGTGTAAAAGCATGCCATTTGATGCTCCAGCGTTTTCGTACAGAAACAGCTAAATCTAACGTCTTGTTCTGTGATGAATGTGCAATTTACCGAGGCACCCGTAATCGAAACGTCTATTTCAGGGCAAATGAAAATCCACATTTTTATGAAGAAATCGCCAACAATCCTCTACATGTGATGATTTGGGCAGGAGTGACCGGTAAACATCTGTTTGGCCCGTATATTTTGATGGGTCTGTAAATCAAGAAACTTATCTGAGAATGCTGAACGGGTGGCTGTTCCCACAACTGAGAGCCAGAAGATTAATGGAAACCGTTACTTTTCAACAGGACGGTGCTACACCGCATTTTGCAATGTCAGTTCGAAGGTGCCTTAAACAGTTTTTCCAAACTACTGGACTGATCCAGGATCAGATAATGCTCCTGCCCCATTGCCTTGACCTCCAAGAAGCCCTGACCTCACTCTGGGGTATTATTAAAGAAGAGGTGCGGAAACATTGGTACTTCACAAATATGATCACCTGAAGGAAGCAGTTCATGCTTCCTTTACAACAGTCACACCAGATATGTTGAAGAGGATGAATAAACGGACATGACACCGTATCCAACCGTGCGTTGATACTGATGGGATGCACTCAGATGTTTAGTATCCCTAATCATGTAAGCATTGCGTTGATTTATTATTTTTCCCCAGCAGTGGGTAAGGAGTTTTCGCCCACCCTGTAGAACTAGGCAACAATGAAAAATGGCTTCTTTCAGTTTGATCAAAGTGTAGCTAAAGTCAAGGAAGGATAAGATGAAATGAATTTGATATTATTTAAAAAAATTAAAATGATTGCAGGTGTATCAAATTGATTCGCCATGGCGGATACTCTCGCCAAGTCTACTCGATCAAACATTCATCAAATAAACTGCGTGTATAATGACCACCCACACGGAAACACATTAATGGTGCTAAATGCATAATTTTTCCATTATTATTTCATGATCTGAAAATCCAATAAATTAAGCTGAAACATTGCGATACCCATTGGTATAAATTTTTCATTATGACATTAGTACACTGTCACCCCAGCGTACCATTACATTATAGGATGGACCGCTCATGAAATATGAACGAACAATATTACACTACCGTACATTATTTGCGCACCTGAGGGACTAACAGAATGCGACGACGGTAATTATGGTCATCAGGACTCTAATATAGGACATAGCCACGTGTAGTGATTTTAGCAACTTCAAATAAACCATTCAGAAACTTGTTGAATGGTAACTTTAGGCCGGAAAACCAATGGTGGTTAGTAATAACGTACCAGTGTTGCACAACTGTCAGTTCTTCAATAAAATTAATAATAATACCGTGACAAAAGTTTTTTAACAAGAAAAAGCTATGCATTTCCTTTTACCTGCATAGAAATTCATAGCTTTGCTCATAAATCTATCTATGTCTACGCCTTATATCCCGTTTCCAACGGGGTCGGGGATGAAATGCGATGAATCACGTAGCTGATAGTTTCTACGGCTGGACGCCCTTCCTTACACCAACCTCACGAGAGGAGTTAATGAGAGATGAAATGAATTAGGATGAATGAAAGATGAATTTCAAGTAGTTCCAACTTTGACAACAAATTGTGCCAGTTATAAAGTTACAATAACGAATATAGGAACATGGCTATTCTTCATTTGGTGCAAAAGTCTATAGTTGATTTCCCACGTTTTTTGCAGTGAAGCACATGATATCAGTCACATTTTTGTTCTCAGAACTCACAGTTGCACATCAGGTTGGTAACCTTTCGTTTTTCACAACTTGTGGTGGTAGCCATGTACAGCCATGGAGTTTACAAAATGACTGCGATCATGGATAGCTTCAGTCCTTGCTCTGTTTGTCATGACTTCTGCATGTCCAACTACATCCAGATATCTTCTCTTTTGTGCGCACTTTCTTCTATTGACCTCCTCCAAGCGACCGTAGGTGGTAGCTTACTTACTTTACTTTACTTTCCGTGTCCGGGAGACACACTAAATTCTTCCTTTCCAGAACTCAGCAGCTCTTATCCCTCGGTCTGTGGCCAACATAAGGTCTTCCTGGCTGCAGGTTTCATTAAGATCTTTGCACGTGAGCAGGTGTTGTGGAGTCTGGATTTCTCCACAGGCACATCGTGGATCTTCTGCACAACCCCAAGGTGGTAGCAAGAGTTTGTTTCTAAGGTCCTTAAGAGGATGGGCTCACCAGCGAATTTGTATAGACTACCTTACCAGCCTTGAGCGGGTTATTTATATCCAGTGTGTGTGTCAGTTATTTCGGGGCAATTTAATTAGGGCGGAGCTCTTTCTTTTGTCAAAAATATTTCGAGGCTAGTATACGAGCTCGCCAGTGAACCGTTCTTTATAGAGGACCTACGTATGAGGCTCCCATTCACCGTCAGCTCGAATAAACTGCTCCTTGAAACAGAAAAGAAAAGAAGGGAGATTTGGTTGGACTTTTACACAACAGAAGCCATGATAAATACATCCTGGGCCGACACGAATCAGGAGCTCCGACACCTGGTGGCCTCAATGGCTGTGCGTGGGTACCACCACAAGGTATGCAAGACCAAGTGTTTTCACGACCCCGGGAATACCTGTGTTAGTGAATTGTTCGATCAGCCCTGTGACCGTTACCACGTGACCAGCTGTAAAAAGCGAGTGAAATCCCTGGTAGACTTGTGTGCACAATAAACAATATATACAAATGCGGGGTACAAAGCGTATGAAACGTACGGTATAACTGAGCGATTACATCAGGTGAACGACGAGTGTGTGATCGCAAACACTAATAATAATAATAATAATAATAATAATAATAATAATAATAATATCGTATGGCCTCGGGTGCCGGGTGCAAGCTTTGTTATTTGACATCCAGAGGGTAGCTTGCATGTCGAATTTCGTTGTTCCTTGACTATGAAAGTCAAGGAGGTTAGATGTTAGATATCTAACTTCCTTGAACACTATAGCGCTTTAGAGTAGAGAAATGAGGAACTTTCTGTTGGCGGAAACTCCCGAGATTAATTTTGCCATTATGAACTCGGCCTACTGAATTCAAATGGGTTCTTTGACATGCCAACATCGTATGACATGCGTATCGTATTTTTGCCGCCTTTCAAAAATCACTTACCACGGTCAGGAGCGAACCTGCAGTCTTGGGGTTAGTAGACCGACATGATATCCACTCACCCACCGTGGCAGGCTATCGCAATCGCTTACTTACGTGCAAAGAAAGAACAAGGTCCATCAACGACTATAGTATTGTTAAGACGCGTAACTGTTATTCTAATTGTTTTACTATTAAAGTGGAACATAATTCCACAACATTAAGTAACTTAGAACATGTTCACATATACTGTACCTTTATGGCCGTATGGCTGCAATAAATTCTTACTATAATGCATAGCAATCATGAATTTTACATCCATCAAGTACATTGTTGCCAAATGTCGGTTCATATCTCTAGAAAATGTGTCACGTGGAACATTTTTGTATATGCATAAAAATATATAAACAGCAGTATAACTTTAAAACTAGATTACTTAAATGAATGAAATTTAGTATACAGCTTAGTAAAAAGTGTTTATTTAAGTGAAACTAGTGATATAAATTGCATTATACAGTAATAGCTTAGAAACTGTAGACGTTTGAACATTCGCTCATTCCCGGTCAATGCATGTGAGATTTTTGAAATGAAATATGACGTTCTGCGGTTCGGATTCCACGTAAAATTGGAGTTCAGTGGCTAATGAACGCGATACTAATGGTCACGAAAAAACTACAAGCTTTCTTCTTTGAAGCAATAATAGCCGTGTTTCAGAAAAAAATGCGATATTTTAATATGTTACATTGCACATGAAGACGTAAAGAACAATTGTTGGAGGAAACCATTTACGCATGACAAGGCGGATGCTCTTATTGGATTGAATAACGACTGTTTAATGTGGAAAGAATTCCTCTCTCCTATCTCTGGAGGCTTCTTGCTTCTATTATAATTTGCGTTACGGCTCTCTTTATAGTAACTTTCTAAAATATCGCTTTCACGTGCAACAGAGCCTACTCCTTGCTCAAGTTCTCTTTGCAAACATTTTGTGTGCGGTTCACTTTCAGCGCTTGAGCGAGAATAATTTGTCACTCACTCCTTACAAATACAATATCCAGGGATCACGGAGCGTGACGAAGCAAAAAAATATCTGTCTATTGTGGGTTCGTGAAAATTCAGAGCCTTGGTACAAATTGGAAACAATCATGGGTGTAATATTGTGTATTGGCTATTGAGTAGAACGGAAACAATTCAGATAAGGGATGGGGTAGGATAATTAATAAAAATACTCATAACAATAATAATAATAATAATGAGCCAGCTTGGTGTCCTAGGCGATACTCCACACATAACACGGCACAAACCTAGAAAAATTGTTGAGTTTTAATTCACTGGCCGAGAAAGCCAATTTACCACCTTTATGGAAGCATTCATAGGGAGGTGAAGGCTGTTTGAGCTTTTAGATCTCGCAGTGAATAGGCGCAGGTACGCTTCATAAAAAGGGAGGTAGCGCACAGTTTGCTACTTCAGTGAGGGTCCGGGCGTGGACACCAAGAGCCAGCTGATGAGCCAGCTTGATATCCTAGGCGAAACCCCACACAAGACATGGCACAAAAATAGAAAATTTGCTGAGTTGTTATTAGTTAGTTGGCTATTTTAATTACATATAACTAGAAGACCCGTGCTGCTCCGCAGCATTCACTTCAACAATCCTACAGCACTTCTGTCCATATGACATTTGCATGTCTTCATGCATTTACGGTACCGTCGCTTTTGAGTAAATGATGAAGTAGACTTATGAGATCAAATGTGTGGGTGTCTGCCTGTCCTCTGTGTGTGTGTGTGTCCCACTATTTTTCCTGCGTAAGCTAAAAAGGCACACGGACGTCAGGTTCCAGACGCAAATCTGAAAAGCCGAGGTGAACAGCTAACTCCAAACACATAAGTTATACTCTTCTCTGAAGAATTAACTCGACACGACTCGGCAGTTCGATGCTGGCTGAAGCTAGTGTGATAGGTCGTTCGCAAGCTCGTAAACTCACTCTGAAGCTAGTAAATTAAATTTCCACTGAATGGAGATTGTTGGAAAAAATGAAAACGTAAAAACACTTACAGTGGTCGATGTGGGAGCTGTCGCGGACTTTCTTTCAGAGCTTTTCATGCTGAACAATTCTCAGAGATTATCGATTTTTTTAACGGTTTACCCAGTCTAAGCTTAAAATACACATGGACGTTAGGTTTTTCTTCAACTCAATTCACTGAAATCGTAAATGCTCGGCTTCTTTTGGTCATAAATAAATGTTTTTCTACCCAATCCTTCATCGAGAAATCCTTTACAGAATGGTGAAAACTGCATCAAAATACATCAGTTGCTCTCGAGATTACCCGTTACATCCCAGAATTGGGAACTTTGTTTTATACTAAGTAGATAGGGATATTCACTCAATTTAAGGCTACAGCGTTACAATTTGGTGTTTTGTCTACTTATGAACAATGGTATACATTTAAAATAAAAGATGGGTCTCTTATATTTGAATTTAGAGATGTAACTCTTTGTTAACATATAGAGGTGTGCAAATTAATAGAATTAAATAAATAATTTTAATTAGTCATAATTACTTTTATTCAAAATCATTTTACTGACCAACTTCTTTTTTGTCCTACTTAGTAGTGTTTCCTCTCCCGTGGAATTACACCTTTTCCCATAAGGAATTGCGTCTGGAAACTTTCAGATTTTTGGATTCCGAGGGATATCTGAGCTGGGTCCATTTTCAATTTTTCATTGACTTTAGAATTCAAGTCAGGTGATTCCAATGCATAGTTCATGAATCTTTGAATAGCTCAATAGCGTTCATCAGTTAAAAGCTACCCCAAATCCCTCCGCTCTAAATTCACACGTAAGGTAGAGTGAAGTAATAAAAACGAAACGTGTGGCATTTTGCATTTGCAAGGCTCCTCTGTTAGTAGAAATTCTAAAAAATCAATTTAATTTGAGTTTCTTAAATGAAAATATAATTAGGAGTCTTGGTTAAACATTTGAAGTAATTTCATCTTCTTGTAAACATACTTAGTGCATTAAACCGTGAAAAGTAAAAATGCAATTTTGGAAAACTGACATCAAATCTAATAATTTGCACATCTCCGTAAAGACAGCTATCGCCTCCACCCCTACAGATAGAATAGTAAGTAAAGGCGATTGATGAGAAATGAAAAGATAACTCACACAGAAGGAATTAATATGTATTAAGCTGTAAATTTGATTGAGTATATCTTTGTTATAGAACTGAGGAAATGGAATAACAGGATGTAGGATAGTAATCACCGATGTATGGCAATATTTTTTTTTAACCATTACCACAGGACAGTTATCGTATTAGGGATGCGGACGTCCTTGTATAATTGTTATTTAATCTGTGCCCCGTTTGCTGAGGTCTGTGCTCCTCCGCAACATTCGTTTCAAAATTCTAATAGTACTTCCTTCCATTCGACATTTGCTGTTCGCTTGCCTTTTGGTTCTATTTGAACTTTGACGTCTTCCTTGGGCTACCTGTAAAAGAAGATAGCAAAACTACAATACGACCGCCTCTGAGATTTCCATTTTCTGCTCGTACATGCAAGGCGTCTGCTAAACCGGCATATGTATCAACTCGTAACTTCGTTTGTTGATGACGTATATATTTTAACCGGTCACCTTCCATACGACAGTAGTAATCCACGAATAAATATCCATTTTGCAAACTTGAGCAGCGACAACTAACTCAACATGACCTCCATGAACACCATAGACTTATACATTTTGTAATCATCGCTCGTATTGATAGCAGTTTCGTACATATCGCTGTTGCCAACAATAAAGGAAGAATAATTATTCCACTTGTCTGTAACATCTTTTACAATTCGCTTTCTAACCTGTGTAAATAAACTCTGATTGTTGTACTCACAATATGCCAATGACCTGAACAGGCAATTACCGTCACCTTTAATCTTTATCACATTTGTAATTGAGTGTCACCTCTCATTCATCATAATATGATTCATTGTATTGATTGAGCACACAACCTATAAGGACGAATGATGAAACCAAAAGAAGACAGTTTGTAGCTGGTGAGACCAAAGACTAAGTTATATAACAGAAAGATCGGATACACAATACAAAATGGCGGTTCCAACATTCGACTGTAGAGGCATCTTCGTGAAATTAGTTGTCTTTCGTATACAGTATTTGTTGTCATTCAAAGAGATGTTGACATGACAGTGTCATTAGCAAACTGACTGCTGATTGTGCATGAGCATTTCAGTCTCAAAGTAATCCATTCTTTGAGAAGTTTTAATTAAATTATGTGCACAGAATCCCCTTCAGCTTATTGTATGGATACATGCGACATTAGCGCCCGAGTGGAACAGGTAGAAGTTAACGATATCATGTATGGATACATGCGACGTTAGCGCCTGAGTGGAGCAGGTAGAAGTTAACGATATCATGACGTAATTAGGGAACTCTCTGTTAATATCAAGTTAGATTTATTATTGGGGTGGCGTTGAATATCATGATACAGTGTTAGTCGTTGTCGCCTGGCGACAATATGTCCGTCAAGTCATTCGATTCTATTTTCCTGAGACATTGAAGGATGTAATATTCACAATTATTTTAATACACGAATGATATAATCAAGTAAGGTGGGTATCAATCGACGGTGCTTGACGGGCAAAACATTTTAAGACAACAAACGTCGTCGTAGCGTAAATACTTCCCGAGATATTTCAGTTTTAGTACAGGGTGACATTTTTTGAAAACTATTTTAATATATGATACTTGTTGCTGGCTGAAGAAGACCTCATTGCTTGGTTGAAACATGTACCTTTGATACATGAAAAGATATGTTTAAGTTATGTAGGCTACTGATGGGCGTATATTTAACGATTTTTGAGAATTGTGTCCTTTGTCGAACTGCTTCTGAAGCCCACCATCTCAGCTTGATCACAAGACTTTTAAATATTCTGAATTTCTAAGGAAGTTGGCAACATCAGCTTCCCTTATTCCTAGTTAGCCTACTTTCGATTTTTGCAAAAAATGAAAGTAGACTTATGAGATCAACACAGGGCGAAAAAAGTGTGTCTGTCTGTGTGTGTGTATGTGTGTGTGTGAGTCTGTGTGTGTGTATGTGTGTGTGTGAGTCTGTGTGTGTGTGTGTGAGTGTGTGTACTCTGAATGTCTGTCCCCCCCTATCAATTCGAACACGGTGAATGCGAATTGAACGAAATTTGGTACAAAGGTAGCACTAGCAAAGGACACCTCAGTGTCATGTTTTATATCGCCGCCATCTTTACTAAAACTGAATGGCGGCCACTCAAACGTTCAAAACGTAAAATCAAATAACGACTAACCAAATCATCCAATCTCTACCAAATTTGGTAACAACATACCTTCGTATAGGATGCGTCTTGTGACCAAACTACAAGGTCGTCCGCCATACCATTTCAGGATGGCGGCCGTGCGAATTATGCAAACTTTATAATCCATATCATGGGACCCACCAGTTCCGATTATCGAGCCGAGAATCGTTTTAACTGTTCTAAAGGAAGAGGCACGTACGAAATTAAAAGTTTATTTTGTAATACTATAGTGCAGACGTGATTTTAAAAAGCTCAGCTGATTCATTAATAAGACAAGATGGCAGCGGATATCTTGTGCCTGACTTATATTTCACTAATTTGAGTATTCCATGCAATATAGCGTACTGAAACAAAATAAATAAACTTTGTATGAAATGCTTTATATATAAATAATATACTTCAGTGATGAAATCGTTTAGTATAAATCATTATTTGCTAACAAGTTCTATGTAAGTCATTTTATATGGATCAATGTTCGTTGGCACAAATGGCTCAGTGGTAAAGCGTTAGTCTGTCATTCATATGCCTATGGTTCAAACCCCATCAGAGATATGTTTTTTGCTTGACATTTTACATATTTGTTGCTTTGTAATGACTCAGACGTTTTAAAATTAAGCGTAATATTGTGCATATTACGGTGCAAAACATATACTTAATTAAAACATAATTCGCCAGCAGATTTAATCGAGACATCTAGCTGACAAAAAGGTAACAGATTTTATTGAAAAGTTTCTTCTTCTGGCCGCTAGAATGCACTCGCTCTGTTAGGATTATATTGTTCGATATTTCACAACTAGATATCACGACTAGTTTTTATATTTATTGTTTCTTGAGTACTGAGACGTTATAAAATAAAGCTTTATATGGTGCTTTTTGCAATGGAAATTATATATAAAAAAAAACGACATTCTCCACTGGAGTGACATCTTCCAGCCTTCAGTTGTACTATGCAGAAACTATAGATTCGAGCAGCGCTCTATACCGGCCAGTTAGTGAACCCAGTCTTAACGACTGCTAGGAGTAATAAGACAGTAACATTCGTTTATTCCTTGTGCACAGAGGCGTTGTTGATAATCTCAAAACTTGCAATATGGATGATTTGGAGATGGATTATTTTGTTATACCGTGTATTTAAGATTAGCCTATAAATTAACGGGTTGCGAAGTTACTTCACTTAGTTCTATATCATTCGTACACGACACAGAACAACAACGTGACGTCAGTTTCTGATCTGCTCTGATTGGCTATTACATTGCTGCAGTCGGGTAGTTGGCAGTCAAGGATAAAATTCTCGACTGCCAACTGCCAGCTACCAACTGCAACTTCATGTTGTGTATGGTGCCTATAGTATACACGGAGTCGATCGCGACTGCCGACCGAGGACTACCAACTACGGACTGCCGACTGCGCATTGTAGATGGGCCTTATTAGAGCAACGAAGTTTCAATTATTGTAAGTAGTCGGTGTTTGGAGTGTTTGCTGATGAAATTGCAAAATGCTGGGGTAAATTATAAACTATGGTTTGAACGCCACTGTTCAAATCCTGTGTGCCAATTTGCACTTCAAATAGGAAGAAATTAGGAGATGATAAGGACAGAGAGTTATAACTATACCCATACATTTCGGAGAAAGTAGGCTATATGTTCTTTCCCGAACATCTTGTTTTAAGTTTCTAGGATACCCGGGACTGTTTCATTACTTCACGCCTACATATTTTTAGCCTACTTTCGATTTTTGCAAAAAATGAAAGTAGACTTATGAGATCAACACAGGGCGAAAAAAGTGTGTCTGTCTGTGTGTGTGTATGTGTGTGTGTGAGTCTGTGTGTGTGTATGTGTGTGTGTGAGTCTGTGTGTGTGTGTGTGAGTGTGTGTACTCTGAATGTCTGTCCCCCCTATCAATTCGAACACGGTGAATGCGAATTGAACGAAATTTGGTACAAAGGTAGCACTAGCAAAGGACACCTCAGTGTCATGTTTTATATCGCCGCCATCTTTACTAAAACTGAATGGCGGCCACTCAAACGTTCAAAACGTAAAATCAAATAACGACTAACCAAATCATCCAATCTCTACCAAATTTGGTAACAACATACCTTCGTATAGGATGCGTCTTGTGACCAAACTACAAGGTCGTCCGCCATACCATTTCAGGATGGCGGCCGTGCGAATTATGCAAACTTTATAATCCATATCATGGGACCCACCAGTTCCGATTATCGAGCCGAGAATCGTTTTAACTGTTCTAAAGGAAGAGGCACGTACGAAATTAAAAGTTTATTTTGTAATACTATAGTGCAGACGTGATTTTAAAAAGCTCAGCTGATTCATTAATAAGACAAGATGGCAGCGGATATCTTGTGCCTGACTTATATTTCACTAATTTGAGTATTCCATGCAATATAGCGTACTGAAACAAAATAAATAAACTTTGTATGAAATGCTTTATATATAAATAATATACTTCAGTGATGAAATCGTTTAGTATAAATCATTATTTGCTAACAAGTTCTATGTAAGTCATTTTATATGGATCAATGTTCGTTGGCACAAATGGCTCAGTGGTAAAGCGTTAGTCTGTCATTCATATGCCTATGGTTCAAACCCCATCAGAGATATGTTTTTTGCTTGACATTTTACATATTTGTTGCTTTGTAATGACTCAGACGTTTTAAAATTAAGCGTAATATTGTGCATATTACGGTGCAAAACATATACTTAATTAAAACATAATTCGCCAGCAGATTTAATCGAGACATCTAGCTGACAAAAAGGTAACAGATTTTATTGAAAAGTTTCTTCTTCTGGCCGCTAGAATGCACTCGCTCTGTTAGGATTATATTGTTCGATATTTCACAACTAGATATCACGACTAGTTTTTATATTTATTGTTTCTTGAGTACTGAGACGTTATAAAATAAAGCTTTATATGGTGCTTTTTGCAATGGAAATTATATATTAAAAAAAACGACATTCTCCACTGGAGTGACATCTTCCAGCCTTCAGTTGTACTATGCAGAAACTATAGATTCGAGCAGCGCTCTATACCGGCCAGTTAGTGAACCCAGTCTTAACGACTGCTAGGAGTAATAAGACAGTAACATTCGTTTATTCCTTGTGCACAGAGGCGTTGTTGATAATCTCAAAACTTGCAATATGGATGATTTGGAGATGGATTATTTTGTTATACCGTGTATTTAAGATTAGCCTATAAATTAACGGGTTGCGAAGTTACTTCACTTAGTTCTATATCATTCGTACACGACACAGAACAACAACGTGACGTCAGTTTCTGATCTGCTCTGATTGGCTATTACATTGCTGCAGTCGGGTAGTTGGCAGTCAAGGATAAAATTCTCGACTGCCAACTGCCAGCTACCAACTGCAACTTCATGTTGTGTATGGTGCCTATAGTATACACGGAGTCGATCGCGACTGCCGACCGAGGACTACCAACTACGGACTGCCGACTGCGCATTGTAGATGGGCCTTATTAGAGCAACGAAGTTTCAATTATTGTAAGTAGTCGGTGTTTGGAGTGTTTGCTGATGAAATTGCAAAATGCTGGGGTAAATTATAAACTATGGTTTGAACGCCACTGTTCAAATCCTGTGTGCCAATTTGCACTTCAAATAGGAAGAAATTAGGAGATGATAAGGACAGAGAGTTATAACTATACCCATACATTTCGGAGAAAGTAGGCTATATGTTCTTTCCCGAACATCTTGTTTTAAGTTTCTAGGATACCCGGGACTGTTTCATTACTTCACGCCTACATATTTTTAGCCTACTTTCGATTTTTGCAAAAAATGAAAGTAGACTTATGAGATCAACACAGGGCGAAAAAAGTGTGTCTGTCTGTGTGTGTGTATGTGTGTGTGTGAGTCTGTGTGTGTGTATGTGTGTGTGTGAGTCTGTGTGTGTGTGTGTGAGTGTGTGTACTCTGAATGTCTGTCCCCCCTATCAATTCGAACACGGTGAATGCGAATTGAACGAAATTTGGTACAAAGGTAGCACTAGCAAAGGACACCTCAGTGTCATGTTTTATATCGCCGCCATCTTTACTAAAACTGAATGGCGGCCACTCAAACGTTCAAAACGTAAAATCAAATAACGACTAACCAAATCATCCAATCTCTACCAAATTTGGTAACAACATACCTTCGTATAGGATGCGTCTTGTGACCAAACTACAAGGTCGTCCGCCATACCATTTCAGGATGGCGGCCGTGCGAATTATGCAAACTTTATAATCCATATCATGGGACCCACCAGTTCCGATTATCGAGCCGAGAATCGTTTTAACTGTTCTAAAGGAAGAGGCACGTACGAAATTAAAAGTTTATTTTGTAATACTATAGTGCAGACGTGATTTTAAAAAGCTCAGCTGATTCATTAATAAGACAAGATGGCAGCGGATATCTTGTGCCTGACTTATATTTCACTAATTTGAGTATTGAATGCAATATAGCGTACTGATAAAAAATAAATAAACTTTGTATGAAATGCTTTATATATAAATAATATACTCCAGTGATGAAATCGTTTAGTATAAATCATTATTTGCTAACAAGTTCTATGTAAGTCATTTTAAATAGAACGATATTCGTTGACACAATTAGCTCAGTGGTAGAGCGATAGCCTGTCGCTCAGATTCCTATGGTTCAAACCCGATCAGAGCTAGTTTTTTTGCTTGAAATGTTATATGTTTATTGTTTTGTAATGACTCAGATGTTTTAAAATTAAGCGTTATATTGTGCAAATTATGGTGTAAAATATATATTTAATTAAAACATAATTCGCCAGCAGATTTACTCGAGACATCTAGCTGCCAAAAAGGTAACTTCCAGATTTTATTGAAAAGTTTCTTCTTCTGGCCGCTAGAATGCACTCGCTCTGTTAGGATTATATTGTTCGATATTTCACCACTAGATGTCCCGACTAGTCTACGTGGGGATCCATTGATTACTATACCATTATCATTCTATGCGCATCGAATTTGAAGAATGACAAGTTGATACTACGATACATTTTAACTTTTTATTTTAAAGGGTTTGTAACAGCCTATTTTGCGTTACTTGAAAATGTTATTAAGCGTTATATTGTCCACATTATGGTGTAAAATATATATTTAATTAAAACATAATTCGCCAGCAGATTTACTCGAGACATCTAGCTGCCAAAAAGGTAACTTCCAGATTTTATTGAAAAGTTTCTTATTCTGGCCGCTAGAATGCACTCGCTCTGTTAGGATTATATTATCGAAAATATCCACATAGTTTGTATACACACGTCTCTGTAGGGTCATGGAAAGATTTGTTAATTCAATTAGGGTTGTGAAAGCCATGCACAACCAGACGTGTAAAGACATGCCTCAACTCAAAGTTGGATGTTGCCCACGGCAGGTCGTAATAATAATAATAATAATGTTATTGGTTTTACATCCCTTTTAACTACTGCTGCTTTTAGAGACACCGGGGTGCCGGAATTTTGGCCCGAGGGGGATCTTTAACGTGCCAGTAAATGTACTGACACGGCTCCCTCGCATTTGTGCACCCTCAAATGCCAGCTGACTGCGCCAGGATACGAACCTGCAACCTAGGGCCCAGCAAGCGAGAACGTTACCGCTGAGCCACGCCGCCAGTCCGGTCGATTATGTCTCCAGATCCATAACATTCTTGATATACTTCTTATCTTTCTTTCTTTCTTTCTTCAATGATGGTAGCAGTTTTTATCTAGGTCGTGGCGTTTGGTAGAGGTAAATCGTTTCTAAGGTCTTCAACAAAGAATAGGTCTATTATACTCTTTGATAATAACAACGAGTTATAACTATACTCATACATTTAGGAGAAAGTAGGCTATATGTTCTTTACTGAACATCTTGTTTTCCTTATTTTTACACCACATTACGTCCTTAATATTTCGGAAATTTTCATCCACTCTTTCTCGGGGTTTGATGTTTAGAGTTACTTTGGACATTCAAGAAAACGTTTGAGCCAGCTAGAACTATAGAACATCGTTCTGTAAAATAAATTAACCGAAAGTGTTATTATAACACTTAAGTAAATACACCGTTCTTCTCCTGAGGCGCAATTTAAAATCCCTAGAGATATCTAAACTGGCTGATTCCTCATCTTAGGGGCTGCTACAACGCGGTCATGTAGCCCCGTGTACTTTGGGTAGATGTAGAATCTGTCTGATAACCGGTGTTAATTGTGATGTCTGCATTAGTGTATGTTACCTGTTTTTATTTTTTATTTTTTTATTTTTTAAAGTAAGGACTGTATACAATCGATTTTCAAGTAGTTCCAACTTTTGCTACCAAACGCCACCGTCAACGACCAACTAGTTCTGCACTTTCTTTGTTACTAGATGCCCCCACAGTCGGCTCCTGGCGACGAACATTGGAACCGAAGAGCGTTACTCAAAGATAACCTATAATTTAGCTTTACACATGTGTTATTAGTAGAAGGTTCTTTATCATGCATAAATCTATGACATGGGACAGCCGCGCCGGCTTTACTTCCCATCCGAAGGAAGGCCTACTGAGGGATTTTCAACGCTCTTAAAATATCCAACGACTTCGGCCTGGTTTGAACCCGCGACCTTGGGCATAGAAATATTTAGAGATCTTGTGAATATCAGTTTCATGTTTTTAGGATGTCTCAAAATGCCTAATTTATGTTTATTTTCAGAATATACTGTACCTACACCCTCTACATACATAGCTCCATCTCAACCATGGTAATACTCAAGAGCTTATAAGTTTGGTCACTAGTAGCGTGGCGGTGTATTTCTCCCCTCAGTGCACAGAGCCTCCCAAATAGCTGCAGAGATATTGAATATTGTGTGAAATTTGTGTTCACTTGTGTATGAATGCCCTTAAATCATTGCGTCCCTTACTCTCGTCTGAGTGTCGTCTTTTACCCGCTACATTATTTCACACCCTACCTGCCACGCGCAGGAGAATTCATCTAAAGCATTCTGAATTCTATTCCTTAACCAAGCCACTTCCCAAATGTGCCCAGTTCATTTCGTTAAGAAGTGGCTATAAAGCCGTTTTATGATCTAAAGTAGTTACATTCCTCTCGCCGCCAGTACTTCACGTTTAGAAGTGCCAGATGTTTGGCTGCTATTTAAAAGTAAATTACTATGCCAGGGGTGATGTGTGAAGTAGCCTATAACTCACAGTAGAGTTCTTCAACCGATATGGTGCAGAAAACGTCTGGTATGGCAATCGCGGTATTTTAACCTTTTAAGTGCTGATTTACATTCTTTTGAGATGTGGTGATGTAGGGGCATGCTCAAAATACAATGGATTGACAAGGTTACAAATGAAGAGGTCTTGAAATGAGTGGGTGAGAAGAGAACTACTCAAATGGGCAGTTAAGGAGTGATACGGATTTCCACATAACTTTTCAGTGACTTTGTCCTCTTTACACAAAATTCGAAATTATAAGTTTCACACTTCTGACCACGTACTTCACATACACAGTCTTCGTTGGGGTGTTGCCTTTCTTTCTCTCAGACATAATTTTACCCGTTTCATATATACTTTCTGGAGAGCCTCCATGACTTAGGCGGCAGCACGCCGGCCTCTCACCGCTGGGTCCGTGGTAACAATCCCGGTCACTCCATGTGATATTTGTGCTGGACAAAGCGGAGGCAGACAGTTCTTTCTCCGGGTACTCCGGTTTTCCTTGTCAAAATTTAATTCCAGCAACACTCTCCACTATCTTTTCATTTCATCTGTCATTCATTTAATCAATGCCTCCGAGGAGTCCGACAGGCTTCGGCAGCCGGCACAGTTCATATCCTCGCCGCTAGATTCATTCATTCCATCCCTGACCCGCAGGCTGTGGATTTTCATTATATCTGCTTTCAATGGCTCAATTTCTTTTTCAAGTCCCTTGATCTTCATTCTTCGACGATTGAGGGCATCTCTTATGCCCAGCCTCACGGTGTAGCCTTGCTCGTTAAATCCTTCACCAAGTCCCGGTGTACCTAACCCATCCCATGCCCTAGACAATGCAAGCGTCGACTACTGTTGTCCACAGCGCAGCGCAGATTCCTGTATGGAGTGGAGATTTGGTCTGATTCGCTGAGGATAGAGAAGTATAGGAAACTCCTAGCTGCAATTCAGAGGAGAAGAGCTCTGAGGGTGGCGTGTGCTTACCGTACAGTTTCGGAGCCTGCAGTTCTGGTTGTCTCAGGTGTTGCGCCAATTGACTTACTCGCACAAGAACGTAAATATGAATACATGCGACGAGTAGAACTGGGCAATGCTCAAGCCCGGAAGGAAGCCGTGGCACGCAAGATGGAACTTTGGCAGCAGAGGTGGAATGACATCTCAGAGGAAGATGGAAAGCTCGGCTGATACCGAGTCTGGTGGAGTGGACAAGTAGAAAACATCGGGAATCTAATTACTTTCTGACTCAGATGTTGACAGGTCATGGCTACTTTCGATGTTACCTTCATCGTATGGCCAAAGTACGGAGTCCAGTATGTATTTACTACGAGAACGAACGAGATGACGTATATCATACGTTCTTCGTCTTCGCTCGTTGGACAGCGGAAAAACAACGACTTGAAGCTGAGGTTGGTCCAATAACACCGGACAATATAGTTGGAATTATGCTGAGGAACGAGCTCAGCTGGGATACGGGCGCTTTCTTAGTAGAGGTGTGCTTCGTCAGAATAAGTCGGATGTGGACTTGCACGATTCAGTTTAACAAGTCTGCGATCCACGGACTATGAATTGAGAAGTAAGAAGGTGCTTGTGAAGCAAAAAAAAAGGCTCCATCCTGAAGTAATACGAAAGTGGTCCCGGGATGGGTTTTGTCAAGAGTACAGGGTGTGGTTTTTTAGTGGGTAAGAATCACACTCACTTGAGCAGTGTGGACCCTTCTCAAAGTCTTATGTATAACAAAAATAAAAAAAACAACTCTGCACACAATACTACAGTCATCACATAAATACTGGTTATCAGTCAAATTCAACACACACCCAACTATACGGGGATGGTGACCTAGAGGTCCCAAGCCCATAAAATAAATTAATATAACAAAGCTTATTAGGAGGCACTTTCCCGGCATTTACCTGGAATATAAAATTTTATCTACGGAAAACAATTTCCGACCACCTCGTGGTGTGGCGGCTATCATTCTTGGCTGTCGCCCCGAGGTCTCGATTCGATTCCCGGTTCTGACAAGATATTTAATTTTGCAATGGGGTACACTCAGCCTTATGAGGCATAACTGAGAAGAGGTGAGTTTCGTTTCCACCTCAACTGTCCTAGGAGGGGCTCTTCCGTAGTTTCCCACTTCTACTCCGGTCAAATATTGAGATGGTTAATAACACCCAATCCTCACCTGAATTACAAATACATACAGCCTGATCCAATTCAACACGGAACTGTGAAATGGGTTGCCTACCCACCCGAGGCTGAGTTCAATTTCAATGATTGTCGCCTTCATATGCAGCGTTGCAAAGTATTTTGCTCTTTCAAAATATGTTGCGTCGAAGACTGATTACAATTTTGTAACACATCATTTCCATATTGTATCTCGTTTTTTGGTATTAGGTTGAAAAGCAATAAATTGTATTGTAAATAAAATACAACACAAAAATACATTGTGTTGTAATAAACTATGTTGTATAGTAAAAATTTATTTCATGGAAATACTCTGAAAAAGCCATTAACAGAAGCGTAAAATAAAAAAGTTCTGAAACAGAAATCGTTCAAACTTATTGTGAAGCCTGTGTAAATATATTTTGAAAGAGCGTGATACTTTGCAATGCTGCATAAGAAGGCGGCAATCAGTGAAATCGAACTCAGCCCCGTCGCTAGCGCGCAGCAAGCAGACTTCAAGCAAATTACGGGTGGGTAGGCAACCCGTTTTACAGTTCCGTGTTGAATCGAAACAGGCTGTATACTACTACAGACACCGCAATGCCACATGTTGTGAGTCACATTCTATAGGAACACACCCAAAATGACAACGAAGCCCTCTCAAGTGATATAACAAAACAGTTTCAAGGATGACCGGCATTGGAGTTCCAATTATTTACTCGTCTCCTAAGTCCAAAAATAGACTGACCACATGAACTTCCGCCTTAGCTCGTATAACTACCCCGGTTGGTGACCATCTTAACCCAGTATAATCCATGAGGTGGTTCCTGCTCCAACACTAACACCTACAGTACTGCAGTTGACGGAGGCTGGATAAGATGAAGATTACGACTCAGGGTGAAACGACGTGTGAAAACCTGAAAGAAGAAACGAGGAGATTTTGTACGGAGAATTTCCCCGTGCTAATTTCACGCGGGGTGAGTGCAGTGATTATTCTCATAAGTATCTACTGTAAGAGTGTTCTTTCTCGTTTCACGCGAGGAGAATTGTGCATGGCCACTTTGATATTTCTTATTTAAAGAAAGGTTTGAAGCCATTTTTCAGTGTTACCTTCTCGACAATTGTTATTGTAACATTCAGTCGGTCACCACAACGTAATTCCAATTACTGGAATATGCGATAAAATAACAAGAAACAAGTAGTTCAGTGAAGAACTAAAGCCTATTTTCATATATCCTACTTATGTTAATCAACATGCAACATTTCAGTTTGATTGCTGTAATAGATTCGTAGATATTGAGAACCGTCTAAATATTTCGGATGGTCGCCATGTTGGATTGTTATATGTATAGGACATAGAGTCATGTACCATTAAAGGAAAATTATTGCGTAGGTTCATTATTCAAACTTTCACTTCGATCGCATGATTACGACACAAGAAATAAAAACTAAATTTAAATATTTGCACAGCCGCCATCTTGAGGTCGTGTAAACAATTAGACAGTGCATTACAATGTATATAAACATTTCCTGTACCAGATTTCATTGCGTTTGGAACATTAAATCGCCAAAAAGGTCTATTAAAATTTTTAATAGCTTGGCCGCCATGTTCGTTTTGTAGTTAACCGGTTTTTGAAAGTTTTATAGATGAACTTCCAGTAGTGCCCTTTATCTCCGTACATAATTTCAGGGTGATACTGCTAATACTTTCAGAGATATAGAATGCCGGTGAAATATTTCGCACATCCGCCATCTTAGACACCAGTGCATTACAATGTGTATAAACATTTCCTGTATCAGATTTCATTGAGTTTGGAACATTAAATCGCGAGAAAGGTCTATTTAAAATTTTCAAATTCGCTTGGCCGCCATGATCGTTTTGTAGCTAACCGGTTTTCGAAGGTCTTATAGATGAACTTCCAGTAGTGTCCTTTATCTCCGTACAAAATGTGTATAAACATATACTGTACCAAGTTTTATTGCGTTTGGTTGGTTAAATCGCGAGAAACGTCTATTTAAATATCGCCATCGCGTGGTCGCTATGTTGGTTTTGTAGATACCAGTTTTTCAATAGTCACATAGGTGAACTTCTAGTAGTTTCCTTTATCAACGTAAAAAATCCCAGGGTGATATCGGGAATAGTTTCGGAGATATTGAATGCTGGTGAAATATTTCGCACAGCCGCCATGTTGGATTGGTGAGACGTAACAAAATTTGAAGGGCACGGTTTGGGTCGCCCGGAGTAGTGCTATGAACTTACCAAGTTTCATTGAAATCTCTCCAGCCGTATAGAAGTTATTAGGGGGACACATAGACACACCTCACACACAAACACACACAGACACGGACAAAAGGTGATCTCATAAGCCTATTTCTTTTTTAAAATTGAAAATAGGCTAAAAATGTATATATCTGAAATACAAAATTTCTCTTTAATTGATATAAACTTTAATTCACCATTCAGAGAGTGGTTCCAAGAGACAACATAGAAAATCTCAGAATTCTATCTCAAACAATTCCTGAGAAAAGTGTACCTGAAGTTGAGCGTGCATGGAACAATTTTTTTTTGACATTTCGAAAAATACATATCGTAGGTGAAATAATTGAATTAGAATGTATAATGTACTATCACAGTCAGCAACACTCAACAAGTATTTGGAGAAAATTTCATCATCGTTTTAAGAATAGCTGACCAGCTGTATTAGTTTGAATGTTGCCCAAATTAGGAAACAAAATAACAGCGATAACCTAGCTTCTGTCCTTAAGTGTATCACAGCAATAGTAGATACACCTTCATAGATTAGTTTGGGGAGGAAAACGATGTTACATGTCGGTGCATTACAAAGTGTATAAACATATACTTTACCAAGTTTCATTGCGTTTGCTTGGTTAAATCGCCAGAAACGTCTATTTAAATGTCGCAAATTCGCATGGCCGCCATGTTGGTTTCGTTAATAACAGGTTTTGAAATGTCACATAGATGAACTTCTAGTAGTTCCATTTATCACCGTACAAAATTCCAGGGTGATATCGGTAATAGTTTCTGAGATATTGAATGCTGGTGAAATATTTAGTTCAATTGTTTACATAACCTCAAAATGGCGGCTGTGCGAATTTTAAAATTAAGTTTTTATTTCTTGTGTCGTAATCATGCGATTAACGTGGAAGTTTGAATAATGAACCTACGCAATAATTTTCCTTTAACGGTACATGACTCTATGCCCTATACATTTAACAATCCTACATGGCGACCATCTGAAATATTTAGACGGCTCTGAATATCTACGAATCCATTGTAGCAATCAAATTGAATTTCTTTATGTTCATAGGGGCTATGAACATAAGTTCACCTATAGGACTTTAAATATCCTGGTGATCACAAATCCAACTTAGCGGCGACGCGAAGTATAAATATTCACATGGACGTTTCTCGGAATTTAACCATCCTAGTGCAGTGAAACTTGGTACAGTAAATCCTTATACGAATGTTAATCTACTGGCATCTAATTTATTTCAATTGTGTGCATAACCACAAGATGGCAGCTGTGCAAAATTTTAAAATCTCCTTGTTACTTCTTGTGTCCTAATCATGCGATTGAAATTTGAATGCTACACGTACACAATCATCTTCATGTAACAGTACATAACTGTAGGACCTACATATATAAAATCCAACATGGCGACCATCCGAAATAATTAGTCGGTTCTCAATATCTACGAATCTATTACATCAATCAAATAGAAATTTTGTATGTTCATAGTGGCAGTTAACATAAGTAGGATATATGAAAATAGGCTGTATAGTTCTTCAGGAACTACTTGTTATTAATACATTATTTTTTAATGAATTATTTATTTGGAAATATTTTTGCTAAATAATAGATGATTTTAGTAATAATATTACATTCAGTAGATCACATTTCTCAACAAGTTTAGTGCATGTAGATTTGTAGTTTTATGGGAAAAATAGCGATGCCCTACCTTCTGTCCTTAAGCAGTAAACCCTAAACTACTATAAAATTGTAAACTAATGCAGAAATGACCAACAAGTACTCTGTTGTAATTAATGTAAAAATCTATAACTATAACATACGAAATGGTATTTGTCTAAAGGCTGCTCAGATAGCACATTTTGATATAAATAAAATCTGTTCGAACAATTACTCTGAATTCTTTGAATTTGAGTAGCTTTTATAAAATAAATAATTTATTGCGCACAACGTGCATGAATGTGTTTCTTACGATCCAGCATTGTTCCAGCATATTGTGAAGAATTCTACCCTCAGTTGACATGTAAGCACGTGATATCGTTCCCATGGGCTGTCACTCCTTCTACACCTACACACAGGTCCTGGTTAATGAAATTTCTTCGTACGACACAAACGGTGGTGAAAACCATGCACTGAATGTCGAGCAATAACGTGCCTCAATCATAACGACTATGTGTCATTGCAATGCACAGGCAGAAATCATCGCATATACTAATATTTTCTGATGAAGCTATTGTAGAAGTTTGTTACATGCTGGAGTGGCTGGAAACAGAAGCTTCAAACGCAACTCTTCCACGAAAAACAATTCTCTAGACAGCTCGCAAAAATGGCGGGATGGAGTATATTTGGACAAGCAAAGCACTTTCTTAAAATAAAATAAAATGTTGTTGCCCCAGATACAGCCAGCAGCAAACCGTCGAGTCGTGTTGAGTTAAGACTTCTGAGAAGGGTGGTTGTGTTTGGAGTTTCCCTGGAAGTGCACGTCGGGTTTTCTTCATTTCGCCTGTGAAACACAGTCAAGTTAAGATTGGACGGAAGTGGGATTTGAGTTTCATTCACCTCGCCATTCCCTGGAAGTGCAACTCTCATTACGCCTGTGAACTTATCGTTCCGCAAAATTCACAGTCAATTTAAGATTGGACGAAAAGGAGATTATATTATATTAACTCATACTAATTGGCGCATAATCTCTACTTAGTATAAAACAAAGTCCCCGATTCTTGGATGTCACGGGTAATCTCGAGTACCTCGGCATGGATTTTTATGCGGTTTTCACCATTCTGTAACGGATACCTCGAGGAAGGTTTCTGTAGAAAATAATGTATTTATGATCAAAGAAAGCCAATCAGTAACGATTTCAGAGAAAAAGTCGATAAAAATCCTGGAGTCCGTGCGCTTTTTAAGCTTACGCTGGGCAAACCGTTCAACACATCAATATTCAATGAGTGTAAGAATTGTTGAGAATGAAAAGTTCTACAATCACGTACGCGAGAGCACATCTCTATATTCAATATATCGTCCACTGTAAGTGTTTTTAGATTGGAGGGAAGGGGGATTTGTGTTTCATGCACCTCGCCATTCTTAAATTACGCCTGACAAGAATTTGTTGCACATGCATCTCCATGATAATATAGTTAATAGTCCAGTCAGTGATTTTAACCCCTCATGCCGAGACGTAAAACGGATATAGATCGTAGTTTACGTAATGCATTCACAACTGTTCCCGGGCGAAGCCGGGCCGGGTTGCTAGTGTTTATATAAACTATCTACTTTTGTTGCAATCCAATTCATCAGTAGGCCTAAATATTGGAACCATTTTTTCATACACCTGTATTTCACGAATAAATAGGAATATACTTTCTGGATTATGAAGAGCCTTAAGGAATGACTGCCAATATGTACACAGGTTCAGGAGTATTGAGCCCAGTAATGGTGTAAAGTAGTCTCCGACAACTGGGCCCTCACATATCATATGCTGGTTGATCTTGTCAGGGGGTAGAAACGCGCCATATTTCAGTACGATAAGCCCGACATCACACAAGTCATAGAGCAGTGACCGCACAGCGGGAAAGTGCGGAACATAATCTGGCAGGCAATTTGTGGCTCATGTAAAATGACGCATGTGTGGCTGTGAACATGCAACGCAGGTATAGAGATTATCGTATCCACATCTCATGAATATACACCACTTTTATATCCCTAACAATGGAATTTTTGTGTAACATTTCATGTAGTGGGGCAGTGGCTATCAACATTGGCTTTCAACCCCGGGTTCGACTCTTGGCTCTGGTAAGAAATTTATTTCTGGTCTGAGGCCTGGCTCGTGAGGCGGAACTGAAAATATGTGGGTTCGTTTCTCACCTCAGCCATCCTAGTAGTGGTTTGAGCGTGGTGTTGCAAATGCAGGGATTGTACCTAAATTAAGGCCATGGCCGCATCCTTCCTAGATCCCGAAACAGTTCAGATACACACATTATCCGTTTTGATGGCAATCTATTATGAGTGGGTATTTTAAAAATGGCCAAGTTTAATGAAATGGCCAATGGCCATAGCAGGGCATCAATTGAATGCCCGTAGGCTCCCAACAAATTCAATATCAAGTAGTTCCAATTTCGGCTACCACTGTCACTGACACCCAGTGGCGAACGTTGGAACTTTATTGCGCGTTTCTAACCAAATAACGAACAAATTTAGGCTGCAAACTACCAATTGTAGTGGTAGGTTCTTTTACATGCCACAAATCTATGACATGGGAAAGAGCAGCGCATCAATACATTGGTTTATTAAAATTATCCCCTGCCTGTATATTTGAAGATAAAATGTTCATATATATTTCCATAGGAGGTATAGAATTATAAACATATTAGATGCTAAATACTGTTATTAAACTTTGTTTCGACATTTACTGTTCTTAAGTTGGTCAACACGATTGTACCCAGTTGTAATGAGTGATTTCCTAATCCTGAAAAACATTTACATGAAATTAATGACCTGTTTGAAAATGAAAATAAACAAAAGTAAATGTAGTCTCATAAAAATAGAGAAAGGGTGAAGGCAAGATTTTCAATATAACGGCACGGAAATACATGTAGAAGAAGATTCTTGCAAATTTTTGGGCGTTAATGTAAGGAATGATATGAAATGGAGTACTCATGTAGGATGTGTAGTTTCTAAAGCTTACAAATCTCTGCACTTTGTAATGAGGGTATTAAAAGGAAGTAGTACCTCTGCTAAAGAATTAGGATATTTGTCACTTGTAAGACCTATTCTGGAATACGCCTCGGTGGTTTGCGATCCATATCAAGTAGGGCTCATCAATGAGTTGGAAATGGTACAAAGAAAGGCCGCTAGATTTGTGCTCAGTGACTTTAATCCCAGGAGCCGTATGTTAAAGAAATTTGGGTGGGAATCAATGGAGGCTAGGAGGATGAAATCTAGACTCCGCGCTATGTACAACACGTAGGCCTATGCAAATCAACCATCATGGGGTGAGCTTAGCAAACGTATGGGAAAGCCTACTTACATGGGTAGGAGCGATCATCCTTTCAAAGTTAAGGGCCGACCACAGCATACAAATTATGGTAAATATTATTTCGTTAACCGGGCCATTGATAACAGGAACTCTCTACCTGCCGCAGTCTTAGAGCCTTTTTCCTAACATACAGGTGTGTTTATGAAAAGACTGACTAATTGTGTAAATACTCCAGTTTAATTGTTAATTGTTATTGAATTGTTATGTATTTGTTATGTATACCCATTTTGCTACCGTGGGACACACCGCCAATTGCAAATAAATGAAAAAATGAATGAATGAATGAATGAATGAATGAATGAATGAATGAATGAATGAATGAGTTTCGATCGTCAAGCGATCATCATCAGATCCTTTACACGTAGGCTATTAATAATAATACTGTAATAATATCGTATGGCCTCGGAGGCCGGGTGCAAGCTTTGTAATTTGACACCCAGAGGGTAGCTTGCATGTCGAATTTCGTTGTTCCTTGAATCACTATGGAAGTCAAGGAGGTTAGAAATCTAAGCTCCTTGAACACTATAGCGCTTTCTAGTAGAGAAATGAGGAACATTGTGTTGGCGGAAACTCCCGAGATTTACTTTGCCATTATGAACACGGCCTACTGAATTTAAATGGGTTCTTTGACATGCCAACATCGTATGACATGCGTGCCGTATTTTTGCCGCATTTCAAAAATCACTTACCACGGCCAGGAGCGAACCTGCAATCTTGGGGTTAGTAGACCGACACGCTATCCACTCACCCACCGTGGCAAGCTATTAAATCTATGTCTACACGTATGGGTGATGATATTTACAATATATACACTTATTTAGAGTTGCAGTAGTGATTAAACCAGCACAAGAAGTCAAAACATGTGATTTGTTTTTTTGTTGAGATACTGGCAGTGGTGATTCATTATCCTTCAAGTTTGCTTCCTTAGTCTGATTATGTAATTGTTATTAACTGGTCAGTTTATTGTGGAGTGTTTACTTAGCTGTTTGAGCGATGTGTTGTCCGTATCCACCTACCACCTCCGGCAGCATGCACGGAAATGATGATCGCTTGACGATCGAAACTGGTAATCCAAGTGTATTTAACACTTAGAGCGCGGGCGCCGTAATATTACGTTGATCGATTTCTCGCGCTTTGTGTTGGAGACGAACGTAATATTACAGCTCTAGCACTCGCGTGTGGGTGCCAGTAAGCACGAAGTTGCACATACTATCGCTAGATAGCATCACGTCACTGCTCAGCGGAAGAATATCGATCTGTTCGAAGGCAAGCAATGCAAGTTCAGGTAGGTCAAATCTGTTTTCCTTTCCTTTGTTTTTAACTTTGTGGACAGATTTTTCTCTCGCAAAAACAGCCGAGTTTATTCTACGACTAGTATACTTGGTGTTATAATTCGCATTACAGATTCTGAATCTGACGCAACCGAAGAGACAGTTCTCCCTTCTACTTCTGCCAGCGCGCCCGCTCGTTCCAGGAAGGGAGCGCGCGCAAACAGCTGTTTACGGCATTATTATTATTAGCCTACTTTTCACATTTTGCAAAAATGAGGAAAAAGTAGACTTATGAGATCGGGCAAATGTGTGTCTGTCTGTCTGTCTGTCTGGCTGGCTGTGTGTGTGTGTCCCCTATCAACTCCTAAACGGCTGCAGCAATCGAAACAAAATTTGGTAGGAGTAAAGATCTATACCTGAATATCAAACGCCCATATTTGAAAATGACGTCAGTGATACCAACTGCTGAATAATCGCAATTGAATTTAATCTCCATGTTGGATATCTTGGAAGATATGAATAGGAGCTATTTCAAAATTGGCACACGTATAGATAATAATATTGCAGTTTAATTTCCAGGAGGCCATACATCGCAGTGTTGCCGAAATGAATATACGCCTTCTGATAGGTACACATTTTAAATGCATATAACTTCTACACTATCAATTGGATTTCAACCAAATTTCGTATGTGCTATGTGTAAATAAACAGACATGACTGAACGTATTAATAAGATCCACCAGGGCTGCCAACTGTTAATAAATGCTCTCAATTTATTTTATCCAAATACCAATATATCAGAAAGTATGCCAGCCGACAGCTTTAAACTATGCACACGTATAGTACCTGACATTCTATATTAATTTGGAGAAACTTATATACGTCAGTGCTACCAACATGATTCTAAGCCTGCTGAGAGGTCCAAATTTAAATACATGTAACTTCTATACTATCATTTGGATTTCAACCAAATTTCGTGTGTGCTATGTGTACCATGACAGATATGTATATGCCGATTCGTAAGAGTAACCAGGGCTGCCAACTGTTAGTAAATACTGTCTCCAGTTTTGTTACCCTAATATCAATATATCAGAAAGTATGCAAGCCAATAGCTCTAAACTTTGCACACGTATAGTACTTGGCATTCTAGATTAATTTGGAGTAACTAATATACGTCAGTGCTGCCAACATGATTCTAAGCCTGCTGATAGATCCAATTTTAAAATGCATGTAACTTCTATACTAACTAATGGATTTTATTCAAAATTGACACAACAATAGATCATATTATTTCAGATTATTTCTGACCAATACATGTATGTCATTGTTGCCAACATGATTTTACGCGCGCTGTTAGATCCAATGTTTAACTGCATGTAACGTCCATGCTATCCATGGGACTTCAACCAAACTTTGTATTCTGTACCTTAAGAGATGGAACTAAGAATATATTCAGTCACCAGGGCTGCGAACTGTAGTTCTCTATTAGGCTACAGTATGCCAGGTATACAGTATTTCGAACTAATTAGAAATTTCGATATTACCAACTTAATTTCGTCATTATTCTAGATAGATCCATATAGATTAATCATTGGCATAGATCTTAAATTTTAAGAAAAGTAGGCTCTTTAGTTCGATACGGAACTTCTTGTTTTTTTGCAATATAGTTTTTTCAATCGTGTCGGATTTTTATTAAATTTGTAGTGTAAGGATTCGGAAATCGAACGGACTTTTCAATTTATTCGTAACTCAAACCACTTAAGTTACAGTTTGTGCCATAGCCATAAATTCTGGAAATCAGCCAGCGCACGGGAGAGGAACAACATTTAAGGCATCAGCATGGTAAGTGTTTTAATAATTTCATGTAATTTTATTTTAAGGACTAGGGAATAACCCACAATCGGGTACAATTATTGTAGACTATTGACCGACTGACCTACATTATATTTCGATTACCAAGGCAACACAGAAAAATGGCTTAAAACACGGTAATACTTTGTTTCATTTCATTTGTTTCATTAAAAAACTTTCATATTTTAAACATGTAGTTCCGTGAAGAACTAGTGTACCCGTTTGGACCGAAGTCCGGACGACCACATATGCATTTCACCAAAAATCAGTCAGCGCGAGAATCAAAATATCCCGGGGCGCCAGATGGGTTAAAGTCGAATGCAAAGACCCAACAAAAAATGCTTAACAGATTTTCGGCTCGATGCAACAATAAGGATAGAAGGAGATTCCTGAAAACGGTGATTGCATACCATAAAATTATCTCATTTTATTAAAACTTTAAAATGACATGAAGAAAATGTCCCCAAAATGGCATATGAGATGACTGGAAAAGAATAAATTATTTACACAATATACAATATCGCCAACACATGAACACTAACAAAGTTGAAACGAGAGGTCAGAATATCGGTCCTGTTGACTTCGTTCAACATAATTATGTACAGGGGTAGGGTTTTATCAGCGCAAAGTCAATCGTCCATACTGATCCCCAAATTATTTAGCATTCACACGTTGAAGATCAATAAGAAAATTTATCACTGGTTGGAAAATCACTTTCACTGTTCATTTCTCAAAACTATTATCGTAGCATTTCGACTAACACTTTTTAGGCAATAGTAATATTAGGATTTGTCAAATACAATGTTGTTCATAATAAGTGAAATACACTATGATTTACATGGACCTTGAGCATTTTTGTGGATTCAAAAATAACAGAAAATATCTATTGAAACATAGATCTCAATCCTAAGTCTGTCAAAAATAATTTTGACTTAATCAAAAATATAATTATCCCAAATATATCTTTCATTCCATATGGATTCAGTCAACGAAATAATTAATTATTCCTTGAAAACATTAATTAGGAAATTTGAAATATCATTTAACATGTTTTATAATGAAACAAATTATTATTATTATTATCATCAAAGTGATTTTGAAAAAATGTCAAATATGTTCAGCATCAACTTATAAAAGAAAATGTGTATTAATTTTTATAGGATCTGAAAATCCTTTCAGCTTATAGTGGTTGTTAATAAGTAACAATTTCAAACAACAGCATTGGCCCATATGATTGACACGTGATAAAAATCACAGAATTATAAATCAGCATTTAGACAAAGGTAAAGCTTTACGAATGAAAGGAACTAGTAGAATAATAATTTTCCGGGTAAGCAATTACTAGAAATATTTTCAAACACGTGGATCAACAGTAATTTAATAATGATGGTTCACAAAATAACCTGTGGTTATATTACGACGAAAGTGTGGCGAAAAACGACTCTCCTACTACATCAAAAACATCCAACCTACAATTTGATTGGTGCTCCATTTTACACAACCTCATTCCTGCGACTAAAATTGCGCACTCAGAATGGCATATAATTATCTGCACACACACAATGACATCTTCCCAAATTATACAAAATAATCAAGCCTTTGCTTGTTATGACAAATGGAAGATTAAAATTCAGTAAACCTCACCAATGAGTTTACGACAATATCCAATATAATTTCACCATCAGAAATTCCACACAGTGTTAATATTAGCAAACGTTGTGGAAGATGATTTTATTTTATATAAACTCTAGCAAAAACCCTGCTTTATACATGCTTAGCTTCCCATTTCACTTCTTTCCGTGTCTTTATCAAACTTTAAATATGAAATGCAAACGTGAAATAATTTCACTGGATTTAACTGTTCATTATAAGTGGGCATGTGTTAACCACTAACCTTCGGAATTAACAAATATCCGATTTAGAGTATGACTTCAAATGTAAACTGTATTAATCATACAACCAGAAAATGATTATTATAAATCACAAATGTTTATTATTATTATTATTATTATTATTATTCCAGAAAAATAGAAAAATAATAATTATTATTAAATCCCATTATTAGTATTATTATGTTCAAAACTAGGTTTAAAGTTATCAAACTGTTCGGGGAATATCACCCTCGACTTCAAAATGATGGATAACTATCCATTCCTCAATTTAGATTAACTCTTAAATCTCAAATTATGACGGCTAATGACAGCAATAAGGAAAAAATATCGAACTAAAATAAATGCTCGTTCTGCTCGTCCATAAATATCGAATCGTATAAATCTGAGTAAAAATCAACTCAGGTCCTAGCTCAGGTTTCGAAAGAAAATATTTGCAAAAGCAAATAAACATATCGATGACTATAGAGAAAAAAAATGTGTTGGCAAGACTGTAGAAAATACGAGAAAATCCAACTAACTACGCATAGAAATAATGTAAATTGCAGCTTACATTCTTGTAGGTCTTGATGGTAGGAATCTGGACTGAACCAGACTACTCAGCCTTCCTGTTGTCTGTCCCATTAGGACGCGTACTTATATTCTCGTATCAGCTTCCATGTTATACCCACAAGCTGTTTACGCAACATAGTGGCGATTATAATATCTTGCAGAAAATTGTTGGCAACTTCAAGAGCTGAAGTGTAGTTGACAGGGGTCTGATATAAGCGATCCATGAAGAAATAATTACCAAGACCCACTGTGATACAATCAATATTCCAATACTCTTACAATCTTTTCAGCACAATTACAAATTCTGTCGAGTTGGCTGGGCAAAGCTTCTCACTTTTCAGATCGCACAAGGCTAAACCTGTATTCCCATCCGGCTTTCGAATTGTAATATGCAAGACTGGTTTTGAAGTTACTGACTTGTCTTGTCTGGTCCAACTATTGGATATAAATAATCCAGCTTGAAGTGAATGTGGACTGAAGAAAAAGTTGTAGACATAGTCTATCATATGTCCAAGTTGTAGCGGTAAGAATTTCACTTCTGTAAAATCGAAGAAAAGTTCTAAACCCACTCGAAATAGTTTAACACTTTCAGTACCGTAACCATGTACTGTCGAAAATTCTAAGTCCACAGCTTGTGCTGTAAGTTGAAGTTGAAATGCAACCATGTGCTCGGCGATAATAACGATGTTTGAAGTTCGGTGATAGTCAAGCGGCTAGAGCGCTTACGTAGCGTAGCACGACCAAGTCAACGGAGTGCTTGTGATGAAGTGAACATACCTCTGCCTGCGAGGCTCGCCTTATATACCCATCCGCTTGCTGGCTCGAGGTCACTGGGGCGAAAACGCTGGAACTAAAACAGCTCATAACTCGGCTTCTGTTCAATCAATTTATTTGAAACAAAGCTCATTCTTCTTCTCTTGTTCTTGCCAGTAAGCTGATATAGGTTTCATGTTTCCATCTCAACGGGAAATATTTAGTGACATATAGCCTCCACTATGACGCTCTCCTCCTACGTCACTTACCCACTTCTTGGCTGTAAATTCCTTCGAAAAGCTTCTAGGAAGGTTTGGAGAGCACTATTCAAACATCCATATCCGAAGTTAGAATCGTGGCCTGTTCCCTCAAATCTAGGCTCACGGCTTGTACCCTTCAATCTAGGAAACTGGATTTGGGCACACTATATAGCCTATTTTCATATATCCTATTGGTCTTCTCTATTAACAATTCTCCCACCTATGAAAAGATCACCATGTTGGATTGTTATATACCTACTGTAACCTACCCACGTACTAATTATTTCACTGTCAATATCACCAAGGAAGTCGCGAGATGTTAACAGATAACATGAAAGGAAATAAAAGGAAAACTAAATATCAATCTATTGTGAATTAATATATACTTTGCCGAGGTTCATGCCGTACATGATAAATTAGTTAAGCCTAGTTCTTTACCTTAGTATCTGTAGTTTTATAACAGGGTAGCTTTGCTGGTAATTCCGGTATCAGCGAACACATATTTTATTTATTGAAAAACAGCTTCATATTCTGTGCATCTCTCATTATTTTTAATTATTTTATTTAGCGTATTATGCTTCATTTGACAATCGTTTGAAATGTATTTTACATATAATTGCTATTAGAAAAAAAACATATTTATATACATGGATATAAAATATTACAGACTAACTAGGAGACACGCATACACACACACAGCTATAGATTCTGAGATTTCATCACAAGTTGATGTGTAGTCCTTCCAACCAAGTGAGTGCCGTTACTTGACGTAGCTCCTCCATAGGCCCAGTGAATGCTCGTAGAGGACATTCTTTCACGATGTGGCTGATGGTTTGCACTTCAGCACCACAGTTGAAGGAACGAGACTCCAACCACTCCCATTGGTGTAGTGCAGAAGCAGTTCTTTCCACACAGCAGCGTATCCTGTTTAGTCTGGTCCAGATGGTGCGTGGGAGGTTGAACCCAGGAGGTTTCGCTGTTGGGTCATCGATGTTCATTAGACTATGTGGGTGTAATCTGACACATTCTTGCTTCCATGCTTCGTCAGGTCTAAAAGGTATGTCGGCTAGATTCCTGGCCGTCCTCCAGGCAGGTTTCTGGGATTTCAGTCTCACTACGTCGTTTTCATCTGTATCCTGGTGGATGGGAAGTGAGCTGTTCATCATCACCTTAGTCTATAATCTGACAAGGGCATTTTGTCGCCTGATGTGAGGAGGTTGAATTTTGCTCAGTGCGAGTAACCACTGTACATGAGTAGAGTGCAGGGTGCCAGATATGATTATCATTGTGTGGTGTAGCTGGACGTCGATCAGACGAGTATGGGAACTATTCAGCCATACAGCAGAACAGTATTCAGCTGAAGAATATACTAGTGCTAAAGCAGTTGTTCGCAGTGAATTTGCATCTGCACCCCATGATGTTCCAGCTAGTCTTCCCAGAAGGTTGTTACGACTTTTCAGTTCAGCTGCCAGTTTCTGAAGGTGATTGCGATAGGTTAGAGAACATAAACGAGCCCTTGCCTGGCAATTTAAATAACTTATGTTTCTCCTCCAACTTCACACAATATGATTTTTATTCCCGTCTTATTTTCCTTTTGTTATCCATTCCAAAGAATAAACAATACTATTCGCTTTCTTTGCTTTTCGTTCTTCTTCCACTAGTTCACGATATCGCCACTACAAAAGTTCCAAAGCCATCTTTGTGCTTCATGCAAAGCATCTTTAGTTCCACGTTTCACCACTATGATATTTTCTCCATTGTGACAGTATATGTACATCTATACATTTTCTCAAGAATGCTACAATCACGTTTCCTTCCAACAGCTCATCGCAATAGCACTAGTTTACCTCTAAATAGTCCTAACCAAATATCTTAACCACTTCCCTTGGCATAAACCTGGCTTTACCTAAATAATAAGTACCCTCTAAAATCTACATAATGAGATGAATGAAAACATATATGCAATTAATGAAAGCAAATGACACAAGTGATTCTAAAGTACATGGGTTCAAACCCTTGTAACCAACATGTTAAAATACGTAGGCCATATAGTTAAGTACCATTCGATAAAGATTATTCCGTAGGTTCATTTTTCAAACTTTCACTTCGATCGCATCATTAGGACACAAAAAATGAAAACATGAATTTAAAATTTCGCAAAGCCGCCATCTTGAAGTTACGAAAACATCTGAATTACATTAGATACCAGTGCATTAAAATGTGTAAATACATTTACTGTACCAAGTTTCACTTCGCTAGGATGGTTAAATCACGTGAAAAAAGCATTAAATATTTGAACTTCGCTTGGCCGCCATGTTCGTTTTTTAGTCAATAGCTTTTTAAAGTCACATAGGTGAACGTGTAATAGTACCCTTCATCACTGTACAAACTATCAGGGTGATATCTGTTACCGTTGCGAAGATATAGATTGCCAGTGAAGTGTTTCGCGTGGCCGCCATGTTGGATTAAGGAAACGTATCAACATTTCAAAGGCACGGTCAAGGTCGGACGAGGTAGTAGTATGTAATTATGCTTCATTGAAATAGCTTAAGCCGTTTATATTTCATTAGGGTGACTCATACACATACGCATACCTATACATACCTATACACACACACACGGACAAACGGTGATCTCATATGAAAACAAAAGTTATGAGATTTAGAAGGGGTGGGAAACTTTGCGAATCGGACAAGTTCACCTGAGGAGAAGACCAGCTTGAAATCGTTACCTCGTACAAATACCTGGGAATCACCCTGCAAACAACAGGACCAGCCTTTTCTACACACATTAAAGAGAAAACAGCAGCAGCCATCAAAGCAATGTATGAAATTCCTAAAGCCTACAATCCATCACTAGCTACAGCAATGGCACTATTTAAAATTAAAGTGACCCCAGTAGCAACATATGGTATTCATCTCATATGGAATAATCTTACGGTAACAAACTTAAAACGACTAGAAAATATAAAAGCCGGGTACTTTAAACGCATTCTGCAGATCTCCAAGTTTTCAGAAAATCGAATAGTAGATCTTCTTGGCAATGAAACATTCTTCTGGAAGATATCAAATCGCTCTTCAAGCAACCCAACATGGCTGCCTTGGACGTGGTCTTGGAAAAGAGGAAAACAAAATCACGTCAAATTCCAGGATAATTTTTAGATACCGAACCAAAGATGAATCACGCTTGGAAAGGACCAAATTTCAAGTTACGTCGCGTCTTCGTGCGTTAAGCTGCACATGGTTTTCATTGAAAATGAAAATCCACAGCCTGCTTCCAGTCAACCGACTGGGTCAGGAAATGGAATGAATGAAACCCCCATCTAGCGGCGAGGATATGAACTGTGCCGGCTGCCGAAGCCTGTCTGAGTCCCCTGGGGCAATGATTAAATGAATGACAGATGAAATGAAATGATAGTGGAGAGTGTTGCTGGAATGAAATTTGTGACAGGGAAAAACGGAGTACCCGGAGAAAAACCTGTCTGCCTCCACTTTGTCCAGCACAAATCTCACATGGAGTGACCGGGATTTGAACCACGGACCCAGCGGTGAGAGGCCGGCGTGCTGCCGCCTAAGCCACGGAGGTTAGTAAAATATGTACAAATCCGAGATTCCACAAATCGACAGAAAAGTGCATATGTCGCCTATGTGGGGAGCTATGCCCTCTGTACCATCTTGGAGGCTGTGCTGAAAGATCACAACCGATTAGTACATTAATTAGCTAAAGACTGATATAAATCAGGATTATCTTATTCATTCAATAATTTCATTTAGTACACATTGTGTTTAATAATATATAACATTTATAAGTTACGGCCAACTATGGACCACGTTTGACAGCTTTTACATTGTTTGTTGTCTTCACTCTCTGTCAATATCTCTCCCACTTCCTTCTTCTGTTCCTCCGTGTAAGCCCTTCCTTTCCCTGTCTCCTGGAAACTTGTAAGACCTTTAACCAGCCGTCTGAATCGCTCTCTGTCCATTATATCTTCTTCTTTCACGCCATGCGATACAAATCCAATCTTAATTCACGAAACCATTTCGGCTCCGTCTTCCTCTTCCTGAAGAATTCAAACATCCTCTTCGTCAATCGGGCATTGTTCATCCTCACCAAGTATCATTGTTCATTTACATAGGTTAAGGTTAGTAGCATGGCCACCTCTTGCTGGTGGGCCAATGCAAGGAATCTAGCGCCTGAGCTAATAGATTCTTTGTAATGGTCCAGCAGTGAGCTAGTAGGGGGCCTTGTTCTATGATGTTCCATATCTATATAGATATTCTTTTTAATGATTGTCGATTGTTTTTTTAATTAGTAGGAGACTTGTTGAGATAGTGGGAGGTCTGATAGTATATTCCTTGGTTGGTGGAAGTAAAAGAAGAAAGAGTATAATATGTTTGTTGATAGAAAAAGAAGGAGTTACTATGAAAATATATGTTTATAAAATAAAGATTTCCTTTTTGTGTTTAACAACCACCACCCCGATATTTAGTACAGTTACACAAGTGCCCATAAAACTGTATTCTCCTTTTTCTCATTAGGGCTACGATTCCTTCTGTCCTCAGGTATAGTTCTTTGTTAGGTTTGAGTCGCCTCTCTCCATCCTTGATACTTGGGCCTAGGATTTTTCGGATCATTTTCATTTCCCTCTTTCGGATAATAATAATAATAATAATAATAAATAAGATGGTATATTGGCTTTCACGGCCAGTGATTTAAAACTCATCACTTCTTTTAGGTTTGTGCCGTGTCGTGAGTGGGGTTACACCTAGGACACCAAGCTGGCTCATCAGCGGGCTCTTGATATCCCCGCATGGACCCCCCACGGAAGTAGCAAACTGCGCGCTACCTCTCTTTATTAGGTAATAATAATAATAATGTTATTGGTTTTACGTCCCTTTTAACTACTGTGGCTTTTAGAGACGCCGGGGTGCCGGAATTTTGCCCCGAAGGGGATCTTTAACGTGCCAGTAAATCTACTGACACGGCTCCCTCGCATTTGCGCACCCTCAAATGCCGGCTGACTGCGCCAGGTTACGAACCTGCAACCTTGGGCTCAGCAAGCGAGAACGTTACCGCTGAGCCACGCAGCCAGCCCTCTTTATTAGGTAGATTTCATTAGAAAGCTAACTATTGCAATGGGTCCCATGTTTCGACTTCCGGAAAATTTCGATATATCTTCGCGTTTCACATCCCCCAGACCCCAAAACCACCGTCAGTTCAAAAGTTTATACATAATTTATATATATATATATGTATAGATATCAGTTTCTTGTGGACACGATAACTGCCGCAATTTTGCACCAATCACTAATATGTATCCCCTTAAAATCTCGGTCGAGTTCGTTAATGGGCAAAATCGGCCAAAGAGGGTGAAAATGGGAGGCTTTTTTCGAAAAATTGAAATATCGCTATAACTCTCTTAATATCTGAAATATTGAATCCATTCAAAGTTCATACTATGTGTCGGATAAGGCCCTAAAATTTATGTTTGAAAAGTTTTTTGATAGCACCAACCATTGACCAAAGGGATGGGAAAAAGTGGATTTTTCGGGAAACATTAATCATATCTCTGTTAATAGGCACAATATCAAAACCGTACAAAATGGACAATATTCCTCCAATAATTACCTAAAACTTTTGTCTGAAAGAATTTTTGATATGACCCACCATTACGCCACGGGGTGAGCAAAATGATTTAAATTATAAGAAAATGCCAAGTGCCAAGAGAGGTTGCCATGAAAACTTTACTTTTAATTGATAAGGGATGAGCCATCAGCAGTTGCTATGACAACGCCACTGCACGAGATAACATTCAGTTTTCCATCTGTCTGTGCGAAGCGACTTTGGTATCGGAACTGGTAGCATGCTGAACTTCTATGCCCAAGGCCGTGGGTTCAAACCCGGCTGAAGTCGTCGGATTTACTAAGAGCGCTAAAAACCCTGAGTATGCTTTCCTTCGGAGGGGAAGTTCCAACTTTCGTTGCGAGTTGATGGTTCCGGTGGCATCTAGTAGCCAAGTTCACAGCTAGGTGTCGTTGATGGTGGAATTTTTAATTATGTAGCCTATTTTAGGTAGATTTCATCAGAAAGCTAACTATTGCAATGGGTGCCATGTTTCGACTTCCGGAAAATTTCGACATATTTTCGCATTTCACATCCCCCAGATTCCCAAACCACCGTCAGTTCAAAAGTTTATATATACTGTATATGTGTGTGTAAATATATGCATATATATCAGTTTCTTGTGGACACGATAACTGCCGTAATTTTGCACCAATCACTTTGAATGTTTTACATAATATGTATCCCCTTAAAATATCGGTCGAGTTCGTTAATGGGCCAAATCGGTTGAAGGGGGGTCAAAATGGGGGGCTTTTTTTTTTCGAAAAAGTGAAATATCGCTATGACTCTCTTAATACGTAAAATATCGAATCCATTCAAAGTTCATAATATGTGTCGGATAAGTGCCAAAAATTTATGTTTGAAAAGTTTTTGATGGCACCATACATTGACCAAAGGGGTGGAAAAAAGTGGATTTTTCGGGAAACATTAATCATAACTTTCTTTAATAGGCACAATATCAAAACCGTACAAAATGGAAAATATTCCCCTAATAATTACCTAAAACTTTGTCAGAAAGAATTTGTGATCTGACCTACCATTACGCCAAGGGATGAGAAAAATGATTTCGGAATTAAAGAAAATGCCAAAGACCATCAGAGGTTACCATGACAACGCTTCTAAATTGATGAGGGATGAGCTATCAGAGGTTGCCAAGACAACGCCATTGCACGAGATCACATTCATTTTTACATCTGACTGTGGGATGCGGCTAATTGATAGCATGCTGAACTTATATGCCCAAGGTCGCTGGTTCAAAGCCGGCCAAAGTTGTCGGATTTTCTAAGAGCGCTAAAAATCCCTCAGCATGCTTCCTTTGGAGGGGAAGTTCCAACGTTCGTTGCAATTTGCTGGTTGCGGTGGCATCTAGTAGCCAAGTTCACAGCTAGGTGTCGTTGACGTTAGTATATGGTACAAAATTAGGAACTGCTACTTAAAATTGACCGTCTGCAGAGCTTACCTGAATTACAGACTAATACAGTCATCACAATTAACACCGTTTATCAGATTCTACACACACCCAATGTACACGGGGTTACATGACCACGTTGCAGCAGCCCCTAAACTGAGGAACCAACAAAAGTCTCTGCGGGAGATAAAATGTTGCGAGAAGAAGTAACAGACTGTCAGTTAGTTACACATCAGTTCCAAACCTTGCATAAGGACAGTGTGATCACAAGTATAAAAATGAACCCCAAATGACAAGAAGGTTACCATACCCATAAGACAATAAAATGATAAAAATATGCATACGAAAACGAGAAAAAAAGTTAATTAACCTCTAAATATAAAATACTTTCTTGCAATAATTGAGGTCTGATCCTCCTACGAAAACCTGCATATTTTGCCTATTATAGCCTATCCCATAGTTTGCCCGGTGAAATCTACCTCCGCCTTCCGGCGTGCCGAGAGGATTTTTATAAAGTGCAACTGCACCTTTTTACTGCGAGAACTGAAAGCTCAAGCAGCCTTAGCGTCCATATGAAGGCTTCCAAAAAGATGGTATATTGGCTTTCACGGCTAGTGAATTAAAACTCAGCAATTCTTCTAGGTTTGTACCGTGTCTTGTGTGGGGTTGAGCTGATGAGCCAGCTTGGTGTCCTAGGCGAACCCCCACACAAGGCACGGCACAAACCTTAAGGAATTGCTGAGTTTTAAATAAAAAATAAGTCTATTTGCTTTTCATTAATGATAATATGCTAAAGATTTCACTCACGCTAAGTCACATGACTGAAGGATGTTCAAAGAATACTTGCTATGAATCCAGTAGCCTAATTCACGAAACTAAACACATCGGTATATTCAGGTAGAGAATGATTCCCGCGTTGTCTTGGTTACAATGTTGATAGCAGCACGTGTTTGGAAATACAGTAGCCTTTATTCCCATAATTGGATCACTGCTGACTTTCTTCATTTTCTTTCTATCGTTAATTGATTTCCGGCAGTCACGTGACGCATTTTCCGAGGAGTGTTCTTTGTGCCTGTGCTACCTCATTGCACAAATATCCAATGTTCTCAGAAGTGTTGGCTTGCCGATAGCGTCCAATTAAAATGGTTGTACCGGAAGAATGAAGACAATTAGTGGCTCTTCGATCTGGAAGCTTTGAAGTGCGGCGCCACACAATTTAGGATCAAAGGACTAATTAATGACTGCTAGACTGAACTCGACGATGCTCTTCGTACCACAGAACTTGAACCTGGAGCGCCTTAGTGACAGGATTGTTTGATAAGTTGTTTACCATATGTGCATATTTCCACGAAATTCGTGTAATTTTGTTAACATGTGTGTAACCTATATTTTAGTGGTATATTTATTTATTTATTTATTTATTTAGCGTATGGATTTTAGTCCCGGGAGTGTCCGAGGACATGTTCGGCTCGCCAGAGGCTGTAGCTGCTTAAAGCGGACACCCATGGGGTGAGCTACAAGTCTCGATCAATTTCAAGTAGTTCCAACTTTCGCTACCGGATGTCACTGACACCTAGTGGTGAACGTTGGACCTTTGATAGAGCGTTTCAATGAAATCTAACCTAGAAATTTAGCTTCACACAAGTTTAGATAGTGGAAGGACCTTTTACATGCCATAAATCTATGACATGGGGCCGACGGCTTTACTTTCCCTCCGAAGGAGGGCATAGTGAAGTATTTTAATGCTCTTAAAAATCCGATGACTTTGGTCGGGTTTGAACCCGCGATCATGGGCACAGCAGTTCAGCCTGCTACCATCTATGCCACCGAAGCTATTTAGTGGTTCCCCCATTTCAGATTAGGCTATTGATGTCGTATTCTCCTTTTTCAATTGTTTACGTATCTTATTGTTTTGGTCGCGGGTCTATTTGTTTAGCCCGTCGATTGTAGATTACGACATGAATGAAACCATTGAACACAGTAAAATATTTATCTATGCTGATGACACCACTATATATACCATATATAAAGACTCTAAAACAGCTTTTGATAGACTTCAAGAAGACTTCAATAACATCACAAGATGGTGTCATGACAATAATTTGTATATAAATACAACCAAATCTAAAATAATGCAAATCAGAGTTGATCACTTCACACAAGAAAAATACAAACTAACGCACCACAGCATATCATGCATACACCAAAACATCCTGGCAGGTTGCAAATGTAACACCTTCATAAATAGTACTTCGACACAAAAATACCTAGGAATTACCCTTGATGAACACTTTAAAATGAATACACACACAGTAAACATAATAAAAAACCTAAGAGCAAACCTCTACACCTACTACAATCTCCGATTTTATGTAGATAGGAAAACTTACAAAATAATTTACAGTGCTCTGATTGAAAGCAAATTAAGATATGCTATAGCAGCTTGGGGGAAATCAAAACACAACTTTAATTAATAATCTTCAAGATAGCCAAAACAGGTTCTTTAAATATTTCACTGATATCCCTTATTTTTATATTAAAGAGTTGTTCCAAATTACTGTACTGAATCTCTACTACCATGATCCAAGATTCAGGCATAAGGTCTCTCACAACATACAAACAAGAGCCATAACAAATATTAAATATGTAAAACCCTGTAACGTGTTTTTCGAGGTTTTTTTATGCAACTGGCATAAGTCAGTAGGAAGCCATTCTCTATTTATTTACGCGGCAAATTGTTCAGCCAAGAGAATTTTTCATGTTAATTTATTATTATTATTAATTTATTATAATTATTATTAAGGTATTTTCGGAGCATTTTATAAAAATAATTAGCATTCAGATAGGTTTTCTATGTCTTAGAAAACGCTATCAAGCAAATTATTACGAACGACAATATCATAGAAAGTTATGTGATTGCGGAATTTTACGGAGTTTTCGTCAGTTTGGATATTTTGAGAGACATGAGTCACTGGAAATTCATATACAGGATTAATCTTGTCGGGAAGCATGACGCAATCCTGCGTTGCAGCTTAACGAAAAGGCGGATGTATGGAACGGAATACGACTTCACCCTACCGCCGAGTGTAATGAGCCAGAGGAGGGGAATATAGCGCGTGGGGTGCAGCCAATCAGTGGAGACAACGTAAGCTAGAAGTCGGATGAAGAGTGGGGAGCCGACGTGTGGATATATCGTTCGACGCGCCGTGGAACGAGGAAAATCTGTGTAGAACTTGCGGAGTGTGGTTGCACGCGGGAGTCGCTCCGATGTTCCGTGGAGTGGAGGACAATCTGTGTAGAACTTGCCGAGTATGGTTCACGCGGGAGTCGCTCCGATGTTCCGTGGAGTGGGGGACTATCTGTATAGAACTTAACGAGTACGGTTGTACGCGGGAGTCGCTCCGATGTTCCGTGGAGTGGAGGACTAACTTTTGTAAACCTTAACCAGTGTGGTTGTACGAGTGTTTGGGTCCGATGTACGGACCATAGAATTATCTAATCTACCAGAATCTCATCAAATATCGACAAAGATGTCGACGTCCAGGAGACTGTGGGAAGCTCACAGCATCATCCAGTACGAGGGAAAGGCTTCGGCCATTTCCAGTGGTAAGCGCGAATGACGCAGAAATACGCAATCTCTCATTTCTCTTTGTTTTATATTTCATATTTCAGTAACTTCATAGCTTGGGAATAAGAGTAAAATCAATAATTTATCAGACTCCGTTTTCACGTAATTTTCTATCGGTAATATTAAAATCGCAACGTTCCAATTTAAATTTTAAACTTATTATTATTATTAATTTTGCTATTCTTGTTTTATATAATAAATTCATTTCTTTTACAATGCAATCTTTGCTTTCAGTAGGTAGCATTAGATATAGACTAATTCCTTCTCCTGATACAATTGTTTGTTGGGTTAATGATCAAATCATACCACGATCTGAGTGAATAGATTCTTGAAGGTGTTCTACCAGAGCTAGACGTTGTTAAATACAAATTTAGATTTCAGCATTGCATTGAGGTCTTGGCGCCCATTAAAACAACATAGCTTAGGCAAAGGTAAACAGTTACATTTATCACCCAACAGTTTGGGGCAGCCAAACCGTTACATTTGTCGCTACCAACGTGAGGGTCAAACTGTTACACTTGTCGCTCAACGTGTGGGCTAGCGAAAATGTTACACTTGTCGCTACCAACATGGGGCATTAATTAACATTACATTTGTACGCTCAACGTGGAGCAAAGCTTAATTAACGCTACACTTGTCGCTCAACGTGTGGGCTAGCAAGACTGCTACAACCCTTATGTGTAAATAGCTATGGTTTCAAGAGACTAGATTATATTATACCATCACTACTTAATGAACTACCACCTGGATTGACGAACATTAACAGCATACAACTAGCTATAAGTCGCATTAAAAAATATTACTTAACCAAACATTAACTCATAACATAAATGTATTAATATAACTACTATAGTGTAACTTTTTGTGTCTTTAATTATTTACATTAATACTTTATCATTATCATAACAAAAAAAATTGCATGCACTCCTGTATTGAAATATAATCTATATATATGTTGTAAATAATAATTAATATGTCTCACAGATAATCTGTACTGTCATCAGATTCGTGAGACATATCACAATAATGTAACATAAATAGTATTTAATAAATAAATAAAATAAAATAAATTAAATTATTACCTGCTATAGTTGTGTCCCTCACGTCATCATGTTTTCATCTGTAATGACTAGTGGTGGTGTGAATGCATGGACACGGTATTATAAAAATGGCCATTCTGCGTATTGCTATCTAGTGGCAGCACTAGACATTCATAGCCTCCTTGAGGAAAAAAGAATCTCCATGACAAAATGCACCAAAAATATGGACGTGAATACTGGAATGAGAAAGCCAACTCAATTCTAAACACACTGTCGAAATAATAGCTTTCAAATATTTTTTCTGAACCTTCTGCAGTGCTGGGATTTTTTACGTATATTTGAGCCTCCTGTACCTAAGGTCCTGGCTGAACCCCTTTTCCGTTTGAAAGTGTACAGCACTCTTCACTACTTCCCCAGCATTCCACGCACCCTCCCGAACTTTAACACTGCACTTCGAATTTCTTTCTTGATGAAGGTCGTACGTCCTGCACCAAACGAAAAAAGATACCTGTGTAAACACAACTCAATGCAGTGGCGAAACTACGAGGGCTGGTTTTTAAGTAAGGGCCGTTTCTTTTTTAAAACCCGTAGCTAGTGCACATGTCGCAACAAGCATGCGCGCTACCTCCCGGCATCCTTTGCGAACACGCAGGCGTCAGTTGCAGCTGTGTAGCTAACCTGTACGCTGAACTGTGCTTCTTTACAATGGTCAAGATTATTAATTCACTCGCCGCGTGTGAGGTACGATCTGTGATAGGTTTTTTGAGTGCAAGAAATATGTCGGCTGCAGACATTCATCGTCAGCTTTGTGAGGTGTATGGTGATAATGCAATGACGGAAGGTAAAGTGCGAAAATGGTTACGCGAGTTCAAAATTTTCGTTGAAAATATTCATGACGATGAACGCTCAGTCTGTGATCACAGATGACTTGGTGACTGCAATTGACCTGAAAATTCACGAGGACCGAAGATTCATGATTACCACTCGATCAATGGATTTTCTTCAAGTGTGAATTCTTGGTTGTCAGAGCAGGCGGCAAACTTTTATGCAGAGGGATTTCAGAACTTAGTTTTAAGGTATGACAAGTGCCTAAATAAACAAGGCAACTATGTAGAAAAATATAGGAAGGTATGCAAAACCTAAAAATAAATGTGGTTTCAAAATCAAATGTTCGGTTAATTTTTAAAAAGAAAACGGTCCTTACTTTAAAAACAGCCCTCGTATATTCATGCAACTGGGTATTCTTAAGTTTATACCTTATAGTTTTTTGTAAATAAACTCGAGTCGTCAGGTTTTTTTGCTCAGCAAAGATATCAATTATGCTTTCTTTGAAGATGTCATCCCTGGAATGATGGTTCACAAAACTCTTCGCAATAGCCAGAGTACGGTACTCAAATTGCTCAGTATAGAATCTGACATGGAGTTCCTTAAAAATGTCTTAAGTATTCTCTTCTATGCACTCATACTTCGTTCCCTCGAAGCAGTAGACACAGGAAAGGTAGGAACCAGTCTATGAGGCGCAATGTTTATTGATATATTTTTTCTAGACCGTTGTTCAAAAAATATTCTCTTCATAGGACAACGAACAAAATGGTCTTGATTTTAAATACACTATTAAATCACTACACTCAGTGCTTGATTTGTAAAAAAGGAGGTTCCGGTACTGTGGGCTACCGGGTGGGGGTGGGAGGGGAGTGGGGGGGCTTTATGGAATATTGAAATATAGAGTTCTAAAAGCGATATTCGTTCGCTTTTATGAACACCTTTAAAAATTAATCAGTGGAAAAAATAGCAATCTAATTTTGATTGCAATTTTAAATTAAATTGAGACTGCTGTAGCACCATTTTTCTTACCATAGCAGTTGGCCTGTATTAAATTTTAATGAAGGCCAACTAGGCTACCATTCAAACAATGTAGGCTACATTATGTCAATGTATTTTTTACGTAATTTAAAAAATTTAATACATTCGGTTGGAAAATACACCCAAGTTCACCAACAATCTTTTATTTCTTGTTTTATAATTTTAGCTTTACAGTTTTCTGAAATAATTATTTATTATAAAAGGTACTGTACTTAAACATGTTTTACCTCACAGTTTATAAAATTGTCCAAAGTTTAGAAATGTTTTCGTTGTATGTGCCTCCTCTCTCCCTCACCTTGCTGTTAGCATCCAGAGTGGAGTTCCGTCCCCGAAGCAGCCAAGATTCCACGTACATTGAAGTACAATTCAGTCAAAGACCAAGTTGACCCTGACTTACAACTAACGTTCCACAGTTCTAAAAATTATGTTATAAATTAGACTTTTCCCCCGATCATAGGTTTCGGTACGGCGTACCGGTGCGTACCGTCACAAATCTAGCCCTGACTACACTGATCCATGTTTTAAGACTCACAAAACAAACATGCACGCGCTGAGATACCGCCCGCCTCACGAACGAACAGCTTGGAGCCTAGACTCTCTGCTGACGCATTCAGCTACCGTCCATACACTTGGCGCATACGCAAAATCGTAAATTGTTGAAACCGAATAAGTCAAAATCTTTACATTTTATCTTTTTTGCTTCATTGTACATTTTAGTGTAAGGCCGATCATTTGGTGTTGAAATCAAAGAAGTCAACGTTCTCCGTATGGCTCAAACAAGGGACTCGATTTTCCTGTTTGGTGTTGATACCGAATATGTCACTGACTTATTTGATTTCAACAATTTTTATTATCAGCGTGCGCAAACTCTATAAGGCAGTGTAAAGTGAGGTCGGCAGTATAATATCATGATATTGGTACATCTGGTTTCATTATTATTGTATTGGCGGTCGAAGCCACACTCAGTGTTTATTTTGGTTATTACGTGCTTATAATGGCCAAAAGTGGAGGAATAACTCTGCAGATTACGATGGAAACAAACTAAAAGTAGCCCGTGTAAAGGGAGTGGTGTATAAAAACTACAAAGGGAATTATATACCAGGAAAAGTAGTTAGAGAATCTTGCAGGTAAGAATAAATTTATTCTTTTATTAAGTCTAACCATTGCTATGTTATGTTACTTGAGCTGGGTTCTATAAAACGCACATATTAAAACTTACTGTACTATTAAGTTTAATGCGTATTATCTGTTATTAATATAACGTATTTTACTTATTTGATTAATCTGGTATTCCTATTTTCTTGTCATTATTAACATACATATTATTTATTTTCAGGTGTCGGTTAAAGTGTTATAGCGTTATTGATGAAGACAGTGTCAGATTAATTTCTCAGTTACTGTGATGATAATACATTATTATTGAAATAAAAACAACCAAAACTGATGTAAAATACTAGTACTAATTAGTTTCTTATAGTTTGTGTAAATAAGTTGACAAAATTTAAAGAAATAGTAGTTTTATAGTTTAATTTTGTAAGTAAGATGTTGAAACCATATAAGTCACAAAATTTTAATATTGTTTATCAAGAAAAGCCTTTGCAATACGTGAGCTGTTTCACGTTCTTTAAAACAACTATCTTCGCAATAAAAATAATCATATTGATAATAACAACAGAAGCCGAGATAATCAGTGTTTTGTTTCCCCTAAAAATGCAAAAAAAAAAGACTTATTTGGTTTCAACAATTTACGATTTGCCTTCTCTACCCACTGAGACTTACGCCTGTTTCAAAGGAGACTCACTGGCTGCTCAGTCCCACGCTGTGAAGCAGCGTCAATCCCACAGTGGTTGCAGAGAAAAATACCGAAAACTAGAGATTTAATTTGCTTATGCCAATAAAAATAGGGAAACTTAAATGTGCATATTCCTTGAGAATGAAATGAGTATTCTAAGGCTCAAAGATTCCCTACCAGCTTCGCCACTGATACAATGACATCCCATCTTCTGTGAGCATTCTCTTCAAATGATATAGGGAAACTTAGGCTACATTCTGACTCCTCCACGAAAGGTTAGAGTGATTTCAAACACTAGCATTACCCGTCGCGGCTTCGCCCGCGACTATTCTAGTTGTAAATAGTACACTTAGCAAAATATCAATCATAAATGCTATGACTGATTTATCCTTGGTATGAATGATCAGACTTTATCAATTCAGCTACTGGTGCAGTGGTTAGGGGTTTGTCATTCCTTTATAGGTATATCAAAGCGAAGTAAGTTTTCTGGGAATATCACAGACACTGTTAATTTAAGGGCCTTTAAATGTGGTTTTCGGAGAACCTTTATAGTCGGGTGAAAAAGACCTTTCGTACCACACTAACACGTGAAAATTGCGTGAAAAAATTCTATAGTGCCCCTTGAGCCCCTTAAGCGCATTATACTGTATGTATTGATGAATTTTACAGCTTAATTTGGTTCAGTGATAACCTTATAACCGTCTGGAAACTTTCACAGTAATGTACTAATTGGAATTGCATTGCGTCTTACTGAAATAGATGGACCTGTGAGATTCTGTTACCATGGTTACCGTGTTGCATTCTTTCATTATTTCATTGTAAATATACATGTTTTAAGGCATTTATTTAATAGTGAGGCATTTAAGGAGTAAGTGAGTGCGTTTCGCTTACGCATTGGGTTACGCTGAACCTGTAGGTACCCCATATGTGTAGGTTGGTGTTAATGGGACCTAATTTTCGGTACAAAACTGGAATGGGACCTTAGCAGAATAATATAGGGAGGGATAAGGTTGAAGGGAGATCCCTCGCGAGGAATTATTTGAACTATGAGCGAATCAATATGAAATCATCAAGCTATGTAAACTCTGGTATGCTGGCAAAATCTACCTATACACATAAGCGCAAGCCCCGATAACTTACGGAAATATCGGATGTTAACATTTGAAACAACAATAGTGAGATTTGATAAATCGTATTGTCTCGCGAATGGACATTTGTTCCATCGTAATTAGAAATTCCTACATTCATGATTCAATGTCACCTTACCTGCAAAACAAATGAATCTTAAAGAATACAATTAATGATGTTGGTTGAGTCTTCTGTCTTATGACTGATTTGATGCAGCCCTCCAATCCTCCCCATCCAGAGCTAATCATTTCATCTCTACATAGCTACCTCACCCTACAGTCGAGGCATTCTTTTTAACATATTTTATTAACCTTAGTCTATCCCTGCAATTCGAACCTCCTTTCCATAAATAAGTTTGCTATTCCAGAGTTTCTCTCTTCATTAGCAGTCGCCAGAAACATCTCTCCCATTCCTTCTTCTTCTTCTTCTTCTTCTTCTTCTACGCGATCAGGCCCAGTGGATCGCGCGCTGCTACAAGTTTCCTTCTCCGTTGTCTCCTATCCATAGCTGTCATCCGCCAACTATCCACACGTATCGCTGCCTGTTGCAGATCTTCATGGAGCCCATCACTCCACCGCTTCCTTGTTCTACCTGGTGGTCTTCTTCCTGTGGGAATGAAATCCAGTAGCTTCCGTGGCCATCGGTGGTCTTCCATCCGGGCTACATGTCCAGCCCACTGCAGTCTTCTGGTTTCGATGGTTCCAGCTATATTGGCATCATAGTACAGGTCTTCTACTTCATGATTGTGTCTAATCCTACATTCACCCGTGTGTACATCCCTCACCGGTCCGAAGATCTTCCGAATAACTTTTCTCTCAAAAACGAGTAGTTTATGAAAGTCCTGTTTTCGGATACTCCATGTCTCACATCCATATAGTACAACGGGTTGGATCAGAGTTTTATATAGACGAATTTTGAACTGTCTGGAGAGACATCTGCACCGAGGAAGCTGTGTTAAGCTGTAGAGAGTTCGGTTTCCTGCTTGGATCCTGGCGTTGATTTCTCCTATTCCACTCTTCTTAATTCGACTGGCTGCGTGGTGCTACGGTAATGTTCTCATCTGCTGTTGCCAAGGTTGCAGGATCGAATCCTGGCGCAGTCAGTGTGCATTTGAGGGTGCGCAAATGCGAGAGAGCCGTGCCAGTGGATTTACTAGCACGTTAGAGATCCCCTTCGGAGCAAAATTCCGGCACCCCGATGTCTCTAAAAGCCAGAGTAGTTAAAAGCGACGTAAAACCAATAACATTATTATTATTATTATTCGTCTTAATTGTTTTTCATTATTTGTTACTCTATCTATCACTCTGATCATCATTCTCCGGTAAACCCATATTTGAAATGCTTCTATTCTCCTCTTATCAGCTACGCTAACAGACCAAGTTTCACTTAGAGTGCCCCCCCCCCCCCCCCTCCCGGGGCAAACATCTAGTGGGACGTGGGTTGGCAACCACGGGGCCCCAGCTGAGTCCGGCATTGCTTCCACTTACTCGTGCCGGGCTCCTCTCCGTCTTCTTTCCTGTCGACCACACTTGGCCAACTCTTGTTCTCTTCCGACCCCGACGGTATTAGGGTATCCGAGGCCTAGGGAGTTATTCACTTTCCCGCTTTAATTGGCCCTTGTCTCATCTTTTCTGATACCCTCCTTCTGCGAGAGGTCAGCTTTCTTTTCATGTTCTCTCCTGCCTTGTGTTCAAGACCCTCAAGGAGGCAGGGTGTAAGTAGCCCCACCACTTCTTGCTACATCCTCACGGCTGGTGAGTTGGCAACCCCGAGGGATTCCTGAGCTGGGTCCGTTTTTCCCGGTTTTTCCTCTGACTTAGAGGCGGGCCCTCTCCTCTTTCTCCTTTCCTATCTGCCATTCATAGCTCTCCTTCCTTCCAAGTCCCTCAATCCTCATTCTTCGAGGGTTGAGGGCATTTATTTTCTTCCTGTCCTTAATTTGCCTTATCCTTTATTTGTTTAACATTTCTTCTTCTAGTATGTAAGTTTGTAGTTAGTATTAGTTATAGTTTTTCATTCTCATCTCATCTTTCACTATCACCCAAACCATTAGGGGCCGATAACCTAGATGGTAGGCCCCTTAAAACCACAATTATCATCATCATCATCAACTTAGAGTGCCACGGTCCAGACAAAGGCTTTCAAAAACTACTTACTAATACTTAAATCTAGATGCCAACTGTTTCCTTTCCTGCAGAATAATTAGCAGGCTATGTATTCGAAGTGTTCTTGTTGTTAGTTAACCAGCAAGTACCGAGATCCGGTCACAAAGACCACTAATGCCCGCATTGTCTCCAGGTTAATGTCTCTGCTTTACAGTATAGTCGGGTATAACCTTCATATTGAGGAAGAAACTTGTCGTAGTATAAAATATTATTATCACTTTTGTGGTGACAAATTTCATGCACAATAAACTATTCGACGTCTTCACTTAGCGAAACTTTCCTTGCTAATTTCACTATCACGTGACAGCTTCGTCAGGTTATTTTTTATTTTCCGTATGACTGTTTGTGCCGGGAGTGTCCGAGGACATCTTTGGCTCGCCAGAGGCTGTAGCTGCTTCAAGCGGTCACCCATAGGGCGGGCTACAAGTTCCGTTCAATTTCAAGTAGTTCCAACTATCGCTACCAGATGTCACAGATACCTAGTAGTGAACGTTGGAACTTTGATAGCGCGTTCCAACGAAATCTAACATAGCAATTTAGCTTCACACAAGTTTAGTCTGTGGAAGGATCCCTTACATGCCATAAATCCATGACATGGGACCGCCGGCTTTACCCCTCCGAAGGAAGGCATACTAAAGGATTTTAACGCTCTTAAAAAATCCGACGACTTCGGCCAGGTTGGAACCCGCTATCTTGGGCACAGCAGTTCAGCATGCTACCAACTAATCCATGATGATGATGATGATGATAATTATTGTTTTATCGGCCTAACATCTAGGTAATCGGCCCCTGATGGTTTGGGTGATCGTGAAGATGAAAATGAAATGCAAACTTAAAACTAAAACTAACTACTAACCTACATACTAGAAGAAGAAATGGAAAACCAAAGGAGAATAAGGCAAATCAAGGACAGGAGGAAAAGAAATGCCCTCAACCCTCGAAGAATGCGGACTAAGGGACTTGGAAGGAAGGAGAGCCATGAAAGGCAGATAGGAAAGTGAAAGAGGAGAGGGTCCGCCCCAAAGGTAAGGGACAAATGGGGGAAACCGGACCCAGCTCAGGAATCCCTCGGGGTCGCCAACTCCCGAACTCACCAGCCGTGAGCCCCTGAGGGTGTAGCATTATCTAGGGTGCACCAAAAGTGGTGGGGCTACATACACCCGGCCTCCTTGAGGGCCTTGAGCAGAAGGCAGGAGATCACATGAAATTAAAAAGAAGGATGACCCCTCGCAGAAGGAGGGAATCAGAAAAGATGAGACAAGGGCCAATAAAGGCGGGAAATGAAGAGACTCCCTAGGCCTCAGATACCCTAATACCGTCGGGGTCGGAAAAGAACAAGAGTTGACCAAGGGAGGTCGACAGGAAAGAAGACAGAGAGGAGCCCGGCACAAGTAAGTGGAAGCAATGCCAGACTCAGCTGGGGTCTCGTGGTCGCCAACCCACGTCCCTCTAGATGTGAGCCCCTGGGGGGACCAACTAATCCACCGAAGCCGTCAGGTGAATGGTTACCACTGCACTGCGCAATGTGCTGGCTGTGAGAAGATGCACGATCAGCGATAGTGCGTGTTTGAAATGAGCAAGCTGAGTTGGATATCTCGTGTACTTTTGGCTTTCCAGCACAAACGGCCTGGAAGAAAATGAACGAAGGTGAGGAGAAATGAGTAGTGAGAAAAAAGAAGAGGTAAGAAGGAGGAAAGGACAGGGATATTCGTTGTTCTCTCCATCAATGAAACTTGAACGAAAATCGGTCTGTCCAAGAGATGAGAGGAGACCATTTCCACAGTGTAAGATGCGTACTGGAGATTGGGGAGCTGGATAGTGGGCGTCGACACACAGAGGAGATGTGCTGAGCTCTAGTTGGAGAGGAACAAAGATCTAGTTTAGATTGCTCTGACGCCATTTTTCAGCGTTGCCTTATTGACATTATCAAGAAAGACTTAATACATGACCGAAGGCTGTACAATCTTAGGATTAGAGGACCCGACCATAGGTGATTAATAGTTTACCTGGGAGTTACTGGTACTTGCCAACAAAAACGGCATGGAAGAAGAAAATGGTAAGAAAAATAGGAAGAAGGGAGGAGAAGGAGGAAGAAAGAGAAACAACAAGTAAAAATGGAAGGAGTGGATAAAGAAGAAACGAAGATTGATGAAGAGGAAATAAGAAGGCATAAGAAGGAACAAGAAGTTCCGTGACGAAATAAAGAGCCTACATTTCTCGAAATGTTAGATTCATTCCAATGATTAATCTATATGGACCTAATTAGAATAATGACGGAATTGAGTTGGAAATATCGAAATTTCTAATTAGTTCGAAATATAACTAGCATAATGCAGCCTAATAGAGCACTACAGTTGGCTGCCCTGGTGACTGAATATATTCTTAGTTCCATCTCTTAAGGTACAGAATACAAATTTTGGTTGAAGTCCAATGGATAGCATGGACGTTGCATTTAGTTAGACATTGGATTTACCAGCGCGCGTAAAATCATGTTGGCAACAATGTCATGCATGTGTTGGTCAGAAATAATCCGAACAATTATGATTTATTGTTATGCCAATTTTGGATGAAATCCATTTATTTGTATATAAGTTACATGTATTTTAAAATTGGACTTATCAGCAGGCTTAGAATCATGTTGGAAGCACTGACGTATATTAGTTACTCCAAATTAATCTAGAATGTAAGGTACTATACGTGTGTAAAGTTTACAGCTGTTGGCTTGAATACTTTCTGATATATTGATATTAGGGTAAAAAAATAGAGACAGCATTTATTAACAGTTGGCAGCCCTGGTTGCTCTTAAGAATACGCATAGTCATATCTGTTATTGTACACATTGCACATACGATTTTTTTTTGAAACCCAATTGATAGTATAGAAGTTACATGTATTTACAATTGGTCCTATAAGCAGGCTTAGAATCATGTTGGTAGTACTGAGGTCCATTAGTTACTCCATATTATTCTAGAATTTCAGGTACTATACGTGTGCATAGTTTAAAGCTGTCGGCTTGCATACTTTCTGATATATTGGTATTTGGATAAAAACAATAGAGAGTGCATTTATTAACAGTTGGCAGCCCTAATGGCTCTTAAGATTACGCTCGGCCATACCTGCCTATCTACACATAGTACATACGAAATTTGGTTGAAATCCAATTGATAGTGTAGAAGTTATATGCATTTAAAAATTGGACTTATCAGCAGGCTTAGAATCATTTTGGCAACATTGCCATGTATGGCTTCCTGGAAATTAAACTGAAATATTATGATCTATATGTGTGCCAATTTGGGTATAGCTCCCATGCATATCTTCCAAGATATACAACATGGAGCTGAAATTTCAATTGTGTTTTTTCAGTAGTTGGTAGCACTGATATCATTTTCAAATACAGCATTAAGATATTCAGATAGAGATCTTTATTAATACCAAATTTGGGTTAGATTGCTACAGTCGTTTAGGAGTTGATAGGGGGGGGGGGGCACACACTCAGCCAGACAGACAGAAGGACATACAGACAGACACACATTTTCCCGGATCGATCTCATAAGTCTACTTTTTCCTCATTTTTACAAAATGCGAAAAGTAGGCTAAAAAAAGAGGAGAAGAGGAAGAAAAGAAGAAGGGAATAAAGCGGAAGAAAAAGGAGATAAATGAAGAAAGAAGTAGGTCCATGAATAACTAAATAGCCTATTTTCGTATATCCTACTGGTCTTACTTAGGACACGAGAAATGAAAAGAAGACGTTAAAATTACACAGCTGCCATTTATAAGTTCTCAAAAAATGTCATTAAATTAGACGTCAGTATATTGAGGCTTGTATGAAGATATACCGTGCTCAGTTTTACATCGCTCGGATGAAAAGTCACGAGAAAAATCCAATTAAATATTTAAATTTTGCGTCGCCGCTCACCAGGTTATTGAATGACCCATATGTGAACTTATAAGCCTCTATTAACATACAAAATTTCAGTTTGATTCTGTAATGGATTCGTAAATATTGAGAACCGTCTAAATATTTCGGATGGTCGCCATGTTTGATTGTTATATGTTGCCATAGAGTTATGTACCATTAGATGAAGATTGTTGCGTAGGTTCATTATTGAAACGTTCACTTCGATCGCATGATTAGGCCACAAGAAATAGAAACGTAATTTTAAAAATTCGCACAGCCGCCATCTTGGGCTTATCAATACAATTGCGTTGAATTGGTTGTCAGTAGATTAACTTTTCTACGAACATTTACCCTACCATGTTTCACTGTCCTTGAATAATTAAATCGAGAGTAAATTCCATTTAAGTATTTAAAATTCGCTTGGCCACCATGTTAGTTCTGTTATCACCAGGTTATTAAAAGACCCGTTGGTGAACTTATGTTAATAGGCTCTATCGACATCCAAAATTTCAGTTTGATTGCTGTAATAGAGAAGAAGGAGAAAAAATTTGAATGAAGGAATGAGAAAGAAGGAGAGGAGAAAGAAGAACGAAGGGGGACAAAAAGGGAAAAAGAAGATGGAAGAATAAACTGAAAGATGAAAAGCTTAAGGAATAAGGAGAACGAAGGCGAGAAAATGAGAAAGAAAAAGGAAGATGAAGATGGAAGACAGAAGAAGGAGGACAAGGAGAATAGGAAGAGGACTGTAGAAGAAGAGGAAGAAGGAGGCCTAAGAAGAAAAATAGTACGATGAAAACGTAGGAGGAAAAAGAGGAAGAAAAGGAAGGAAAAAAGAGAAAGAAGGTTGAAGAACGAAAAACGGCTGAAAAGGAAGAAGAAAAGGAAGGGAAAAGGAATTAGAAGGAGGGAAGAAATAAGGAGGATAAAAGAGGAAGAAGAAGGTGGAAGAGGAGAAGCGGCAAAATGCTGGACAAGGAATACCCCAAAGATATAGTTCAGGGCTCAAGGAACTTAACTATTCTTTTGACATAAGTGTACTAAATAACGCTAAAGAGCTTTAAGGACACTACAATTTACTCAGTAGGTGAGCCTAGAAAGAGCCTCCGTGGCTTAGGCGGCAGCACGCCGCGCCGGCCTCTCTCCGCTGGGTCCGTGATTCAAATCCCGGTCACTCCATGTGAGATTTGTGCTGGCAAAGCGGAGGCGGACAGGTTTTTCTCCGGGTACTCCGGTCTTCCCAGTCACAAATATCATTCCAGCAACGCTCTCCACAACATTTCATTTCATCTGTCATTCATTTAATCATTGCCCCAGGGGCTTCGGCAGCCGGCACAGTTCATATCCTCACCGCTAGATGGGGGCTTCATTCATTCCATTCCCTTACCCGGTCGGACGATGGGAAACAGGCTGTGGATTTTCAGGTGAGCCTAGAACGTGATTCACTGGACTTGCGAGGACAATTGGAGAACTCTCTGAGGAGAATTATAGCGTCCTCGGTAAGCTGTGGTAGGGGATCAGTGGTTTCCACTACCGTACCAAGGAACTTAGTCATCTGTCAATGGGCTTAGTAGAAGTAAATAAATCTGAGGATGATTGAGATTGGCGTATTGAGTCAATCACCCATTAACAAAGGAACTACTATAAATGTTTCTCCGTGATAGGTGGTTTTTCAACCTTGAGCCTTCAAAACGTCCGACAGTGTTGTTCTATTTCACCTTTGCACTACGACCTTGTACAGAAGTGTGCAAATTATTAGACTCGATGCTAGTTTTTCAACATTTCATATTTTCTTTTTATGCCTTAATGTAGTAAAAATGTTTGAGTGATTTTTTTTTTCAAATGATTAACCACTAGTTTTACTTAAATTTTCTCTTAGTAAACTGACAGTAAAATGATTTTCTTAGAATTTCCACTAATTGAGGAGACTTGCTAATGCAGAATGTCACGCGTTTTGTATGCTCTTCATTACGTTATTGTAATCTTCTTGTGAATTTAGTGCAGAAGGATTCGAAGTCTTTTATAACAGATGGTCGGCTCTTGAACCATTCAAAGATTCATGGATCATGGATTGAAATCACCTGATTTAGAGACTACATTCCAAAGTCAATGAAGAAAGAGGAAACGGACCCAGCTCATGAGTCTCCCAGATTCTCCAATTTTGGAAATTTCTCCGCGAAATTCTTTATGGGAAAAGTTGTAAGTTGTTAGGGGAGAAAATAACACTAAGAAGGATAATAGAATTAAAATAAAATGATTTTGAATGAAAAATTGTGAGTGATGTAAATCAATTCATTTAGTCTAATAATTTATACACGTATGTAGGTCAACTATTGTTATCATCCTACCATGGCGATATTGGGGAAGGTGTTTGGTGGAGCCTCTTTTTCTCTCATGTACCACAGCCCTTAATCTTTATTTACAAATATCGTAATTCTTGAGGGGTTTGGATCTCTTTGCACCCCTTAAAAATCAATCATCACCCACATCTGTATTTCTGGACACTTCTTTGTTGTCCCTGGTTTTAAGAACAATTCTTGATTTGACCGCGACAACAAAAGTCTTTGTGAGAGAGATATGTAATTCATTCAGAAGGAAGAGAGCAGAACAAGCAAGACTGAAATGGAGACTCTTTTGACACAGACAAATGAACACTTAATGTGGCTTGTCAAGGTCCAATGTAAACACTGCGTCAAGAACCAGCGCCGTCAACAATAAAATGTTGTGTTGATTTGTGCGGCGCTACATTATATTCTCAACGACAAAGAGATTTTGAGTAATTGTTTTATCATTCACTTAACATAAACATTTAATCTGAAAACGGCAAATTAGCTTACGCTACGTGATAGGTAAGGTTCGGATGTTTAGAAGCTACGGAAACGAGAAATATGCAGGCATAACTGCCCTAAAAATACTGAATTATGATCCAAAAATTGTACAATACGACCTTCCGTATATTTACTGTACATGCTTTCTAAAAACACGTGTTAATAATGTAGTGAAATGTTATTTTTGTTATTAATTCTACTTTCAAACCTAAGAAATTGTTAAAATCTACGCTGATTTCATAAATAGGCCTACGATAAAAATGTATTCCTCAAATTGTTATCGCAGAATGTTTCATGAGACTCGCGGAAAGCAGCATATTCTTCACCATTTCTCGCATTATAAACTGCGACACAAATCACATTTCCTGTAAAAGAGAAAGAAAATGCCTAAGTTAAAACTACTAACAAGTTTATCTTATTTATTTATTTATTTATTTATTTATGCATTTATTTATTTATTTATGTATTGCCTGCAATAGAATAAAATTCCAATTACTGGAGACTGACCAATTTTACATAGCATTATCACAATCACATGTTAAATATTTTTTTAAAAACACAAACAAGTTTAACTATTCTTAACACAAATATATGCTGTTTGCTAACTTGATAAAGTGAAAGTAAACTGTAATTAAATTAAGAATATTACAGAACTCAATACGTCGTGATTAGTAAAGGATGAAAACAACAAATTATTAAATGTATTAATACCTGGTGATTATCACTTGATACTTTTGTGCAGATGGTCTAGATTTGACTATCAACAGGGTTCAATCAACAGTTACATAAAGTATGATGCATAGATTTTGACATTTTATCAGACATTTTCCAAGATGTATTTGTGTTATTCAATTTTATAGGTACTGACTTAGTATTTTTTTTAAACTGTTGCAAAGATAAAGTGAAATCACACTGGTGAGATTAGTTGTCCGGCAAATTGTATGAAGCGGCGAGTTTTGTTGAGGGCACGTTCTTGGTTTGGGGACGACTAGCAAAGCACGTTGTCTGAGATTCATTCTCCGGGTATTAAAACTGAGACTTGTTCTCATACAAAACTGTTGCTTGCAGTAACATCGGACAAGGGTGTAAACTCTCAAAGATTGATCGCCACTTAGGTGGAAAATGAAGCGCATCAATGCGGTTCCAAACAGGAGGAAAACTGATGTAATTTAGAAATTCGGTATTATCAATAATATTATTTATAAGCTTATAAAGAAATATCTGTTGGGATACTTCTCTTCTGTCCGACAAGCTATTTAAATTAAACTCATGAAGCATTTCAGTGTAAGAGATTCCATCTGATATTGCAAACGTTCCATGTTTTCTATGATAGAGATACCTAATGAACGTCTTCTGATTTTTTTCAATATGATTCTTATAAGTAGAATAACTAGGAAGCCAGACAGAAGATGCATATTCAAGTCTGCTTTTAACAAACGATTGATACAATACTGACAGTGAAGTTATATTTCGGTAGTCTCTAGCATTTCTAAACAGGAAGCCTAGGTTTCTATACGATTGTAGCACTATTCTATCAACATGTTGCCTAAAAGACAGATCGTAAGAAATTGTTACTCCTAAATCGTTATATTCGTATACTCTTCCAATGAAATTATTGTTAATAATGTAGGGCTGTATCGGATTGTCAAATTTCCGAGACATTACCATGTAACAGCACTTCTTACTGTTAAAGTTAAATCAATTCTCTATGCCCCAAACATAAGCTCTATTCAAATCATCTTGTAAATCTGACATATCACCCACGCTATTAATTGTTTTATACAGTTTAACATAGTCTGCATACAGCAAACATTCTGAGTGCCGTACAACCTGTGGTAAATCATTAATATACAAAAGAAAGTATAATGGTCCTAGGTTTGACCCTTGTGGCACTCCTGAGTTCACGACATAAGAGTATGATTTGGTATGACGATACATTACCAATTGCTTTCTTCCTTTAAGGTAAGATGATGTCAATTTTAACAGCTGTAGGGAAAGTCTATACCGTGACAGTTTACTTAAGAGTATGTCATGATCAATTTTATCAAATTCTTTTGAGAAATATGTATAAATTGTGTCTACTCTTTGAGAGTTATCTAGTTAATTGGAAATATACTGAACAAAGTTAATTAGATTTGTAGTTGTTGACCTTCGAGGGTAAAAACCGTGTAGCTTTTCACTTACGGTATGTTAACTTCTAACGTGGGAAAAAATACGACTATAGAGGTTTTGTTCAAAGATTTTACCTGCGTTACATATTAGAGAAATAGGTCTATAATTTTCAAAAAGATCTATGTTGCCAGATTTAAAGACAGGACACACTTTACTAATTTCCATAGGCTTGGGAATATTTGACTCCTTAATATTAAGTTGTAAATGAAACATAATGGAATTTTCAGCACATCTGAACAGCCCTTTAATAAGTATGCTGGGATGTCATCTGGTCCACTAGATCTCTTCGATTTAAGTTTCTTAATGGCATTATTATATTCTTTCTCGTCTATTTCTTTTATACATAAACTGAATGGAATAACCTGCTCCTGGTCAACAGTGACGTCATAAGATGAGATATTATCACAATAAACAGACTTAAAATAATTCGCAAATTCATCAGCTATTTTCTTGGGATCGTCTAAGATCTTGTTATAAGACTTGCGATGTACTCTGATTTGACTTTCGTCATTTTTCTTCACAGCTCCAAAATGACTGTGGATTTACATTGATGTTTTGTTGTGCAGAATTAATATAATCATGATACGCTTTTCGTTACTCTCCGGAATTCTTTGTAAAACCTGCAACTTAGCTCCGAAAACTTCAATCATTTTCTATGATGTTCCTTTGATTTTAAAGGATCTATTATTTCTTTTGTAAACCAGCACGGATATTTACTTTTATATCGAGATATGTTTCGAGGTACCGTAGAATCAAAAACTTCTTCTTCTTCTTTTCTTCGGCTTTTCCCAACTAATTGGGCTTGCCGGAGCCAACCAGGCTATTTTTTTGGTTTTGGCCGGGGATTTAAGGCCAGATGCCCTTCCTGACACAACGTAAATTTTCAGTTTAAAATCCCACCCCGCTGTCACAGGGATTCGAACCCCGGCCGTCCGGGTAAAAGACGAGCAGCTAAGCCACTGCGCCATCATGCTCCCACCGTCGTATCAAGAACATGATTTAATATTTCATAAAATCCAACAAGAGCGTTGTCAACATCACAACTGCTAGGCACTGGATTCCAATTTCAATGCGCCAACAATGTATATAAATTATAGAAATTGGCTCCTTTGAAATTATACATCAGATTTTCTTCATATTTGACTTGCTTAGGCTTGCCTTTCAAATGTTAGATTAATAACCAATGAAGGATGGTAGGAATCTTCGTATATCAGTGGATTCACTCCCTTCTCCACCGTCACACCATTCGGTATATTCGATAAAACAAGATCTAAAGTCCTATCATTCATGTTTAGACGCTTGCCACGGTGGGTGAGTGGTTAACGTGTCGGTCTACTAACCCCAAGCTTGCAGGTTCGCCCCTGGCCGTGGTAAGTGAATTTTGAAAGGCGACAAAAATCACGACATAGATGTCATACGTTGTTGGCATGTTAAAGAACCCATTTGAATTCAGTAGGCCGTGTTCAATGGCAAAATTAATCTCGGGAATTTCAGCCAACACAAAGTTCCTCCATTCTCTACTAGAAAGCGCTGTAGTGTCAAGGAGCTTAGATATCTAACCTCCTTGACTTTCATAGCGTTCAAAGGAACGACGAAATTCGACATGCAATCTACCCTCTGGGTGTCAAATTACAAAGCTTGCACCAGGCACCCGAGGCCATACGATATTATTATTATTGTATTCATGTTTGGACGATATTAAAAAACTGTAAGTGATACAATGCTATAAAACCTAACAAAGCTCTGTAGCATGGACCAAAGGCAACAAGATTATAATTTACACCTGGAAAATGTGGGAGGTTAAAATTCCCAATTGTGGCTCCGATTTATGTTCAACGTCGTTTTGCACTACAGTATTTCTTTTTCCCAAATACATTTCGATAGTCCAAGTTTTCAGTAGTTCAAGGTGGTCGTGGTCCCCTTCATCTCAAACTATCGAAACTCTACTGTTGATACCACCATTGGGTATTAAATATTAGAAATTCCAACCATTGCACGGATCAGAATAAATGAGAAGAACAGTTACGCTATTTTAAAGCATTCATATTCGTAAATTACCATAATTTTAAATCTACCATTTTGAAATTGGTTAAGTAGTTAACTGGAAAGTAAATAAAGGCAGTTATGCCATTAGAATGGTTAGTTTACAATTTAAGGGGTGACCAAAAATTATTTTTGGAAAACATACAAGCATTTTTTGAGGTTTATTTTTTAATATCGAATGGCCTCGGGTGCCTGGTGCAAGCGTTATTATTTGCGCCAAGAGGGCAGCTTGCATGTCGAATTTTGTCGCTCCTTGGAACGCTATGAAAGTCAAGAAGGTTAGATATCTAAGCTCCTTGACACTATAGCGCCTTCTAGTAGAGAAAGGAGGAACTTTGTGTTGGTCGAAAATCCCGAGAATAATTTTGCCATTATGAACACGGCCTACTGAATTCAAGTGGGTTCTTTAAGATGCCAACAACGTATGACATGAGTGGCAAGATTTTGAGATCACCTTAGCAAATAGCACAATATAATTACTCTATTTCAATTTCTCTTCCACATAACTATTAACATTAATGTTTTTGATGTACCCTACTAAATGTATTAGTTTGTCACTATTACACCTGGCAGGTGGAAAGCTAAAGGAAGTAGGAGAGTTCTGTAGCTTAGGAAGCAAAATAACCAGTGATAGACGTGGCAAAGAAGATATAAAAAGTAAGTTGGCACAGGCAAGGAAAGTATTTCTACAGAAAAGCAATCTGTTAACATAGAATATAGATTTAGGTATTGGGAAGTCTTTTTTGAAAGCCTTTGTCTGGAGCATGGCACTCTATGAAAGTGAAACTTGGACGGTTGGAGCAGCAGAAAAGAGGAGAATCGAAGCATTTGAAATAGGGTGTTACAGGAGAGTGATGAAGACCCGATGAGTAGATAGGGTTACAAATGAAGAAGAGTTGTTTCTGGCGACTGCTAATGAAGAGAAGAGACGAGGACAAGAACTGTAGGGGTAGACCAAAGTTAGAATATGTTAAGCAGATTGCCTCGGATGTAGGGTGCGCTAGGTATGTAGAGATGAAATTATTAGCTCAGGACGGGTTGCCATGGACTGCTGCAACAAACCAGTCAAAAGACTGAAGACTCAAAAACTAAAAAGTCTATTAATCCAAGAAAAATAACATATTCTTTGAAAAATTCAACATTTTAAATTATTTCTTTAATTTCTTTCTATTCAGTTTCTAAATGCGGAAATATTTTTCTCGTTTTTAGTACAGAACATTCCTAATTTAATGATGTTTAAATTGAAACACCGGTTATCAGATTCTACATACACCCAAAGTACACGGGGCTACAAGATCACGTTGTCGCAACCCCTAAACTGAGGAACCAACCAACATCGATTTGAACGCGACAACAAAAGTCTTTGTGTGAAAGATAGAGTATGTAATTAATTCAGAAGGAAGAGAGCAGAACAAGCAAGTCTGAGATGGAGACGGTTTTGACACAGACAAATGAAGACTTAATGTGGCTTGTCAAGGCCCAATGTAAACACCGCGTCAAGAGCCAGTGCCGTCAACAATAAAATGTTGTGTTGCTTTGTGCAGCGCTACATTATATTCTCAACGACAAAGAGATTTTGAGTAATTATTTTATCATTCACTTAACATTAACATTTAACGTTTATATTTAATCTGAAAACGGCAAACTAACTTACGCTATGTGATAAGTAACGAAAGAATGCGCATGCGTCTAACGTACAGTAGAGCCTCGATATTTCGAGCCTCGGAATTACGAGTTTCCCTCAACCTCTATTGGTCTGTGGTCAGTATATTTACCACCTACTATAAGGACAATTGCATATTGTCAAAAATACTGATGGTTGAATATATCAGCGATATAGAGTACAACATTAACGAGGTATTACTTTTGGGAAGTTTTTTTTAATTATTTAGCGTATGGCTTTTGGTGTCGGGAGTGTCCGAGGTCATGTTCGCCTCATCTGAGATTGTAGCTGCTTCTAGGCGAACACCCATTGGGTGAGCTACAAGTACCGTCGCTTGTAGAGTGTTGTCTGGGGAGGAAAGTGTGTATGTAAGGACGAGGAGTTGGAAGGTAGCGGCTGTGGCCTATAGTTAGGGACCAACCCCGGCATTTGCCTGGAAGGAGGATGGGAAACCACAGAAGACCATGTTCAAGGTTGCCGGCAGGGGGATTTGAACCTCCTCGCCTCCCGAACGTGAGCGACTGCCTGCAGCCACGCCGTAACGACCACGACTAACTCACCCGGTTTAGGGAAGTGTTAATATTTCTCAAAACCAAATACAGTATTAGACCAAATATGATTGCATGTTTTTTTAAATAATAACAATTAAAATTAAAGAGAGAAAAATATGATAATAAAAATTGTAATAAAAATAAATATGCTTCTAAATATTTAAAACAAGTAGTTCCGTGAAGAACTAAAGCCTATTTTCATATATCCTATTTAAGTTAATTACCTCTTTGAACAAACAAAATTTCAGTATGATTGCTGTAATACATTGCATTGCAATGTGTTTAAACATTTTTTGTACTAAGTTTCATTGCGTTTGGACAGTTAAATCACGAGAAAAGTCCATTCCAAAGTCTCAACTTCGCTTGTTGGTTTTTTAGTTGCCAGGTGTCTGAAAGTCTCATAGGTAAACTTCTAGTAGTGCCCTTTATCACAGTACAAAATTTCAGGGTGATATCGGTAATAGTTTCGGAGATATTGAATGCTGGTGAAATATTCCGCACAGCCGCCATGTTGGATTGGTGAGACGTGATAAAATTTGAAGAGCACGGTTGGGGTCGTCCAAAATGGTGCTATGACCGCACCAAGTTTCATTGAAATCGCGCCAGACGTCTATAAGTTTTAGAGGAGGACACACACACACACCACACAGACACACACACACACACATAAGCACACACATACACACACAGAGACACACACACACACACACACACACCACACAGACACACACACATACACACACACGAACAAAAGGTGATCTCAAGAGCCTATTTTTTTTTCATAAAATGAAAATAGGCAAATAAATAAGCTCAAAAAATAAAAATTATAATAATTTTATATTCTTTATTTTGAGATTATAAAAATAATATAAGAATTTTAATTATCAAAATAATTAAGAACATTTAGATGTAAAAGAAAGATTTCTCGAGGAAGGTTGCTGTAAAAACATTAATTTATGACCAAAGAAAGCCGAGCATAACTATTTCAATAAATGGAGTCGAAGAAAATCCTGCCGTCCGTGCGCCTTTTAAGCTTACGCTGGGTAAACCGTTAAAGATACCGGGCGAAGCCGGACCGAGTTGCTAGTATTAAATAATACGTAACATGGTTGGGATTTTTTCATGGTGTCTATTGTAGTATCATTAAAATAAAAAGATTAACATTCAAAAGTTTTCTATCCTCAGTATGTGATAAAATTTGGAGGTCATTTGGTTGTAAAACAAATGAGATAATTGTTCTTCTGTTACTCTATTTATAAATTGCGTTTTGTTAATATATGTAGTAATCTTCTAAATTTTCTGACCTCAAAATATCATCATGTGGTTGTTTGGTTCCTCAGTTTAGGGGCTGCGACAACGCGGTCATGTAGCCCCGTGTACTTTGGGTGTGTGTAGAATCTGTCTGATAACCTGTGTTAATTGTGATGGCTGTATTAGTGTGTGTTATCTGTTTATAATTCAGGTAAGGACGGCAGATGAGCAAATCCTACTTTTGCTACCAAACGCCACCGTCAACGAGTGAGTGAGTGAGGCACCGACTAATGTATTTGGTTCTGTTACTACGCACGGACCGAGAAGCCTCATCATTTGTCGCCATCACTTCTCATAGTCCGCGATCCACATTCCTCTCAGGTTCACGCAGCTTGGACCAGAGCAGAATATAATCATGCAACTTGGTGGTGGTACCTATATAAGGTGTGAAATATCCAGGTCATCTGCTCCCATTGATTTGGTTCAAAAAGAAAATGATGAAATGGAAACTAATACTAACTACTGACCTATAACTGTTGTTGCTTATTTTAGAAGCTTTGTGACATCGTGGCCATGTATCCCCGTGTACTTGGGTATGTGTGAAATTTGTGTCTGATAACCTGAATTATTGTGATGGTTGTATTAACGTGTTTATTTATAAATTGGTAAGAAGGCGGCCGTGGCCGTAAGTTAGGAACTATCACGGCATTTGCCTGGAGTAGAAGTGGGAAACCACGAAAAATCATTTCCAGAATGGCTGAGATGGGAATCGAACCCTCGTCTTCTCAATTTTGCCTCACGAGGCTGAGATTTCATCGTTCCAGCCCTCACACCAGAATTATAATTTCTTGGCAGAGCCAGGAATTGGACCCAGCCAAGAATGCTAGCCGCTACACCAGGAGGTGGTCATAGTTGACTTACAATTAACGAACTAGAAGAAGAAGAAAAGGACAAAGGAAAGGAATAAGGGAAAGAACAGACGGGAAAAGAAATACCTTCGAAGAATGAGGATTGTGGGACTTGGAAATAAATAGAGCCAAGAAAGGTACATACCAAATGGAAAGACGAGCAAAAACGTAAAATTAAGTAATTTCCTCAATATTGTGCCAAACGAAGAAAGGCTAAAGAGCCCGAAAAGTTTATCAGAAAGTCAATGGAAAAGGAGGAAAACGGACCCAGCAAATAATCACTTGTGGTCGACAGCTCCAGAATTCACTAGCTTTGAATTATTAAAACGTAAAATGTCACTTGGAGACACTGTGAAACGACCGGCTTCGGTAGCGTAGTTGGTAGCATGCTGAGCTTCTATGCCCATGATCGCGGGTTCAAAACCGGCCGAAGTCATCGGATTATTTTAAGAGCGTTAAAATCCCTCAGTATGCCTTCCTTCGGAGGGGTGGTAAAGCCGGCGGGCCCATGTCATGGATTAAAGGCATGTAAAAGAACCTTCCACTAACTACAATTCTGTGAAGCTCATTTTATAGGTTAGATTTCATTAACGCTCTTTAGGTTCCAAAGTTTGTCGCCTGGTGTCGGTTGCGGTGGCATTTAGTAGCCAAGTTCCCAGCTAGGTATCGTTGACGGTAGAATTGTGCAGCAAAAGTAGGAACTACTTGAAATTGATCGTCTGCAGTCCTTACCTGAATTACAGATAACACACACTAATACAACCATCAGAATTAGCACCGGTTATCAGATAGATTCTACACACAACCAAAGTACACGGGGCTACATGACCGCGTTGTCGCAGACCCTAAACTGAGGAACCAACCAACCAACTCTGTGGAACATCGAATCAAGGATAGGTTAATGTTTAAAACGTTCCTCGGCAGACAAATTAGGAGTCCCCATTTTAGTAAAAACATAAAATTATGCAATATCAACATTGTGCCAAACTTTGAAGAGCCCGTATTGGTTTGAAATTGTGAGTCTTGGAGAGTTCTATCAAACTAATTAACCAAATTTGGAAAATCACTTTCGCCATAAATGCACTTCCGGAAAAACAGCCTAAAATCGCTTGTTTCTTTGCTCATTTTCTTTTTTTATTCAATTCCTAGCCTAATTAACTTATTTACATCATTCTTTAGAGACTCCGTGGCCTCTCACCGCTGGGTCCGTGGTTCTAATCCCGGTCACTCCATGTGAGATCTGTGCTGGACAAAACAGAGTTAGACAGGTTTTTCTCCGGGTACTCCGGTTTTCCCTGTCACAATTTCATTCCAGCAACACTCTGCACTATCATTTCATTTCATCTGTCATTCATTTAAACATTGCCCCAGAGGAGTGCGACAGGCTTCGGCTACTGGCACACTTCATATCCTCGCCGCTAGATGGGGGCTTCATTCATTCCATTCCTGACCCGGTCGGAGACTGGAAGCAGGCTGTGGATTTTCATTTCACATAATTCTTTATTTAATGTGTTCCTTGGTTCAGTTGCCTTTGTTGAAAATTTATCAAACCAGGAGTAGTTATAAGGGCTTAATTGAAACTCTGCATTGACTCACAATAGTGCTTGTAGTGGTAAAAAGCAAACTGCAATCCTGACCAGATACGGTTCAATTTCATTGAGTCAGACTAGCGCTCGTAGTGGAAGGAAAGGCAAACTGCTAATCTAATCGACCAGATATGGTTGAGTTTCCGGTGAATAATGATCAATCCATCGCGTGTCTACATGCCAGAGCCGCATACGAAACGTTTAGTGTGTCCTTTACGTTCGTAAAAATGAAGAAATTAACGAAAATCTTATTATATAATACGCTAAGGCTAAGGTGTATGTATCACAAAACTCAAGATCCTAAACCAGAGGGAGTTAGAAGGTGTGGTTTGTAGCAAAACCTTTCAAATCGTCTGAATAGTACAGAAAAAATCTTGCATTTGTTGAAAAGTCAACGGAAATATAATTATGTATTTGTTTATAAAGTGCTTTTATGCAAATAAACAAGACGATAGCCCCTGCCACCTACAGCCCGCATCGCAGTAGGCTGGGCGGGTAGTCTGTACACATGGGGCGCACAGAACACATTTTGCGAGAGTTCTCGCATGGGTCCGCTAGTTATTTACAAATGCTCCAACAATAAGAGGCTTTAGCTGAGGCTGAGTCTACCAAGTTCCATCCCTTAGACCACAATTAAATATCTTAGCAGAGCCTGGAATCGAACCCAGGCCTCCGCGGTGACAGTGAAGATAGCCAGCCACTACGCAACGACAAGGATTGGTTCAAAATTACGAGTTCGTACTATCCCGCGACCGACTGACGTAGCCTACTAACTTTCAAACATAATAAGTAAGATGTTCCTATAGCAACATATTGTATAGATGTCTCTACTGAACTAGAATGCATAGTCCTAGATGAACACTTGTTGCCACGGTAACCACCGGATATCCGTGCCGTCCTTAAACACAGCCATAGCGGCTTCGGTGGCTTAGTTGGTAGTATGCTGAACTGCTGTCCCGAAGATTGCGCGTTCAAACCCGGCCGAAGTCGTCAGATTTTTCAAGAGCGATAAAAGTCCTTCAGTATGCCTTCCTTCGGAGGGGAAGTAAAGCTGGCGGTCCCATGTCATAGATTTATGGCATGTAAAAGATCCTTCCACAGACTAAACTTGTGTGAAGCTAAATTTTTTAGGTTAGATTTTGTCGGAACGCTCTATCAAAGTTCCAACGTTCACCACTAGGTATCATTGATATCTGGTTGCGAAAGTTGGAACTACTTGAAAATTTAACGGACCTTGTAGCTCACTCTAAGGGTGTCCGCTGGAAAAAGCTACAGAGGCGTGCCAAACATGTCCTCTGATACTCCCGGTACTAAAAGCCATACGATAAATAAATAAATAAATAAATAAATAAAAAGCCATATTAACAATTAATAGTAATAACAATAACATTATTATTAACAATATTACTAATAAAACCCATGAGTTATAGAAACAGTAGGAGGAGTCGAGGCATTCCACTCGGTCTCATTACTCAGGAAGCGTGGCTCAGTTCGACAGTCCGCTAGCTAGTGACAGTGAACTATGCCAAGTAGTGACCAGCCCATTAATCAAGAGGCCTCGCTTCACGCCTCGTGCGCGCCAGATTTACTCCGCGATCTGCGCGCTCCCAACAACAGGACTTTCTTTGTTCGCCCAGTAGGAGAGGAAGTTCACCATAACTCCAACTTTTAAAGAATTTAAAAGATTTATGAGGGGCGGTCTCCCGTGCTACCTTCTCCTAAAATAAGATAATATCTACAGAGAACAGCACGCGGCACTGGACAAATGACTGTGGTTCCTGCGTGTTGGGATGAAATACATGGTAAATACATAACGTACCATTACAGTCAAAATGTTCGAGGACTAAGCCAGTTGTGGACATACATAGCAAGTTTTAGACCATATTTGTCAGAGTTTCTTAGCTAAATTCTGTTTATCCACCTTCTGCTGTATCAGGGCACTTATTGAGACTCCGTTCCTAACGTGCTAATTGATGTTAGTGGTGGTTATTTATTTATTTATGTATATATTATTTTGATTTATGTATTTATTTAGCATATGGTTACATCACTGATTGCAAATTATACTCGTAATTACAGTTTGCTTTAAATTATAAACTAATATCCAGGCCACGAATGTAGTCAATAGAACTCCCCGGCATCACCAGATACTTCGTTGGATAGCCAGGAAAAGCTCTCCTGAACTATTTGGCGAATAGTCTGATTTTAGCGCCACAATCACAACCCGAAGAAGGTAGCCTACTCTCTTCTACTTGAGCAGAAAATCAGCACATTCTTATTCGATGAAACACTGACCAGATCCTACGAGACAAGTCAAATCCAGGTGGTTTGGACGATACACACGGCATCTGGAGTAGTTCCGTCGTAGTATAAGCCGGCCATGTATGTCTCCAGCATTTTTGTATGATAAAACCGTTGTCAACTAAGACCTTGGTAGTTTCCAGGGATTGATGAGTAGAACGAAGCCTTCTTTTACTGATTTTACGGTGTATTTTCAATAGTTTCCTTCCATGTATACTGAGAGTCTGCGGTTCAAATGCATTGAGAGAGTTATTTGGTACTTGGTAAGTCTGCTGCCTCTGAAGATGCGCACAAATATATTCCTTACGGCATACAGACAATATACAAACATTTTTAGTTATCCATTATACACCCTCTGTCTGAAAAGTTCGGTGAATGGGTCTATATTACGAACGGATTGTTGGCTTACCTGAAACTGCCGTTACTATCCTTCGAAGTAATCCATGTGGATGGTTATGCACTTCTTCGAACGGCTGTACAAGTCCTGACATATTTTTTTCTGAGGGATAGCCTTCAGTTGGGTCGTCACATCACGTTGGATGTCTGAAATGTCCGAAAACCTCTGGCCCTTCAGGGCTTTTCGATGACCCTGGACCCCGATACTCCATACTTTGACGCTTGCCTTCGAGGTGGTACCTCAGGCTCTAGGTCTCGTCAACCGTGACGATGGTTTTCAGGACCATTCCATTCCACGGAACATTCACCCTTCTCACTGCCACCCGTCAATCAGGTGTGCACGTTAGGTTGCACAAATTCACCCTTCTCACTGCTGCCCTTCTATCAGGTGTGCAAGGCAGGTTGCATAAATTCATGCTTCTTTCTTGCTTTCAATTTCGAGTTTTGACGACCCAAACTGAAGGATATTCCTAAAAAAGACTATGCCAGGAGTTTCCTGGACTTTTTCAGTCGTTCTCAGAAGTGCATAACCATCCACGGGGATTACTTCTAAGGACAGTAACGGCTGTTTCACGTAAGCCAACAATCCGTTCGTAATATAGCCAATTGACCGAACTTTTCAGAGAGAGGGTGTATGTTATGTGGCCACGGACTAATACGAGGGAGATATAATAATGTTCAGTATAATTTTCGGGATATGCTTGCTGTGCATTAGTACCATATGGGATACAGACAGAGAAATATCGACCTTCCTGCCAACACACGTTATTTGGGTTGCAGTAAACTATATTGGAAGGAGCTGCTGAATCACCCGGGATAATAAAGCGGATTGGCATAATTTAAAAGATTAAGAAACAAACATCTGAAATCCATAAGAGGTGAACTACATCAGCTGGTTGAATAAAAGGTAAACTAATCATCATTAGTTTCCTGGTAATATTTAAGGTAGTCTTAATGTTTTCTATGTTCGTGAATTAAATGTAAGCAAGAGAGAGGAGGACATTTCATTTATCAAAGTAGTTGAGGAAATTTTAGGAGATAGATTATATTTTTTGCTAAAGTGACAATTAATTCAAAGTAATATTGACCTAATTCGTGATTTCTGGATAATTCCTAGAGGAACATTAAGCTACGTTTAACTGGAATCCTCTCCGTGTCGAGATCTTGGAGCATGCAGAAATTGAATATGGATAGGGCTTGCAAAACCCTAGTGTGCTCTTACCCTTAGCTCTTACCCCTCCTATGTCCTTTTAAACTCTCTTATGGACAATCCTCACCTTGGAGGTAACGGAAGTTTGATAGCAGGTGATTTGAGTTATTGATTTCGGAATGACTTGTAAATAATAATAATAATAGTACGGTCATATACGACGGATGATTGACTCTCGATGGACGAAACGTATCTTCAGTATCTTTGACTCAAAACCAAAAACGGCAATGCCATGGTACGTTAACGTCCAGAAAGATCTTAAAGAAATGGAGATACGCGCAGAAGATGCACAAGACAGAAATCTTTATAGAGTAGCCATCAAGACGTTTGGGACTTTCCGTGACGAGAAACGGGCAACTGGTGTGAAATGGACAGAAGAACGTCGTGCTAAACACAGTGAGCTCATGAAGACAATGTGGATCAGGCGAAAAATGAGCAAATGCAAGAATGTAAAATGAGGCTTATCGTGGTCCCTAGTTGGCTGATTAGCGAAATTGAATGAAGGAATACTAATATATTCATGTAGAATATTCAAGAGATATGTTGAAAAATACAAACACTCCTGACCGAACATCGAATGCAACACTTCAATTATTAGCATGGATGTTATCGTTCCTGAGCGTAAAAATATTATTTCGCAAGATGGATTTATTTTAGGGGAGAAAATCCATTTACGCACATAGTGTAGGACTCCAGAGTGGCAGACTACCGACTAAAACTCTCCCCATTGCTTCTAAACACTAGCCTGGAACCGTTTATCGCATTACTTTACACTAGAGTCATTTTATCTTTGCCCGCAGGGCACTCTTCCGTAGTGAATTATCTTCAGTGGCGATCCAGATCTGTCTTCTTGCTACCAGTTTACAATGTTCTTCATTTTGTAGCATCACTGCAACAAGAGAAGAAGGTGTGATTAGCATTATCTAGGTCATTAATACAATCGATGCAATCTGGTGAATCCGCCTCCCCCATCTTCTTAAGGTAAGAACAGGAGTTCCCATGCCCAATCAAGAATTCAGCGAGATAATAACCAACCTCATCATGTTTCCTCTCTGTCCAAACCTGCACCTGAGCGATCATTCTCTTATTCCACTGGCTTCGGTCCCCTTGCTCCAATTTGATCTGCCAAATATGAAAGGTTTACCCTCTTGCTGTTCGTCTTGTATTTTGTAAACCTACCTCTGATTTCCTCCAGTAAATGTTCTTACGTTCTTTCGCTAGAAAATAAATTGGAATAATCCGGGCAATAACAAAAACTGCTTCTTTTTTAACCGTGCGATAAGCAGATGCCATGCGCAAAGCACCACGCTTCTGAGCTTCCGCTAGTGACTTCCTATAAATTTCCTTATCCAAGGCATCCGCCCATATTTCTGCTCCATACAGCAGAACTGAATGGATGGCTGTCATCAGTAATCTCCTCTTACTAGATTTTGGCCCACCAACATTGGCCATGAGCCGACTGAGGGACAGTACTCCTCTAGCCGTCTTATCTGCAGTCTGTCTAATTTGGTTGAAAGATGGATAATAATAATAATAATAATAATAATAATAATAATAATAATAAAAATAGTAATAATACAGAGAATACTGGATTACGGATGGGGATTAAAGCTGACAACCTAAGGATTCCATGCCTAGCCTTTGCAGACGATCTGAATTTTAGGGCAAATGACATACAGGAGGCTACCACTCAGCTCCAAACACTGCACTCAATAGCGGCTAAAACGGGTCTTTTGATTAACGTAGGAAAGACTGAGTTTGTTACTAACATCAAGGATGCCCCTAGAATGATGAGAGTCAGTGATAACATCTACATCAAGAGAGTCAAAAATGTAAAATACCTTGGGGAATGGTTTTCAGAGGACCTCAGCGAAACAGTGGCTCTTGAACACAGGAGACTCAAACTAGATAAGGCCTACCATGCCTGTAGAAAACTATATGCTTCAAAAAAGTTGTCGATGAATGTCAAACTAAGACACTACAATGCAGTAGTCAAACCTTCAGTCCCCTATGCAGCAGAGTGCCTATGTCTAACTAAGAAGACCCCATTAAGAGCCCTCGATGTACAAGAAAGAAAGTTCCTGAGACGGATAGTAGGACCAAGAATTCTACCAGATGGAAGCCGATGGTATCAACCAAATCGTGAGCTATATAAACACCAAGAAAATCTCCTAGATGCCATCAGAAGAAGGCGACTGGCTTTTTACGGACATCTATTCAGAATGGACTCAAACAGGTTATCCCATAGGATCTTCAAGGCTGCTAACAAGGGCAAAGCTACTGGATTCTTGTGGAAGAAGCAAGTGCAGAAGGATTTTTCGGAACTCCATATAAATGAAAATGACATAGCCGACCGGAGTAACTATCATACAGCTCTTAAAATTAAATCCTTCGTAACATCCCTCACAGAAGTTACCCACAGACCAAAACACGACACTAGGAAATGGTCTGAGGAACGTAAGATTCAATTTAGCTGGAAAATGAAGGACTACTGGGCCATCAGAAAAGCTCGAGGTACCAACATGAAAGCAGCTGCCAAACCCACCACTAAGAACACCAATCGTGGCAAGCCTGACGATGACATCAAGAAACAGCTAAAACACAAGCACCGTGGTCCATAGATGGCCCTAACGAAATTTAAAAAAACACAGTAATAATAATAATAATAATAATAATAATAAAGAGTGAATCATGGGAAAATCAAGCGGTTTGTGAAATTTGAGAATCTCGGTAAATGGATAGACCCTACAATGTTTGAAAACGAGGCTTTTGCGTCACGCTTGAATAAAATTGAAATGACTTAACATCTAACTAAGAATGTGTACAACAAAAGAGCTATATCCCTGAATTCAAAACTCTAACATTACTCCACGGTCATCCGGCCAGAAGCTTTGTATGCAGCGGAATGTCTCGCCATGAATAAACAACATGCTCAGTAAAGAACATATAGCCTACTTTCTCCTAAATGCATGGGTATTGTTATAACTCTTTGTCCTTTTCAAGGAGTATAATTGAATGTTGGTTGTAGTAGCTTGTTGAAATACAACGTGCTATAGGGATATTAAACATGAATGTGAGGTGCCTTTTGCTAGTGCTACCTCTGTAAAAAAAAATTCAATTCGGTTTCACCGTGTTTGAATTGATCTGGGGAATGGATTTGCACACATACATGGCCGCTATTTGCAATCTATTGGGCTGATGACCTTGTAGTCAGTCATAAGATGCTTTCCACAAAAAGGCATGTTGTTGCAAAATCCGGTAGAGATCAAATTATTAAGATGGTCGAAATTTGATTTAAGCTTTTAACATTTGGGTGGCCGTCATTCCGTTTCCGTCAAGATGGTGGCGATATAAAACATGACACTGAGGTGCCTTTTGCTAGTGCTACCACTGTACCAAATTTCGTTCAATTCGGTTTCACCGTGTTTGAATTGTTAGGGGGAATCGATTTGCACACATACTTGGCCACCATCTTCAAACTATTGGGCTGATGATCTAGCAGTTTGATCAGAATATGCTTCCCACATAAAGATTTGTTGTTGCAAAATTTGGTAGAGACTAGATTATTAGTTTGGTCGTAATTACATTTTAGCCTTTAACATTTGGGTGGCCGCGATTACGTTTCCGTCAAGATGGCGGTGATATAAAACATGACACTGAGGTGGCCTTTTCTAGTGCTACCTCTGTACCAAATTACGTTCCATTCGATTTCACCGTGTTCGAATTAATAGGGGGAATCGATTTTCACACAAAGATGGCCGCCATCCGCAAAATGTTAGGCTAACGACCTATTAGTTTGGTCAAAGGATGCTCCCTCCATAATGGTATGTTGATGCAAAATTTGGTAGAGATCGGATGATTAGGTTAATCGTAATTTGATTTAAGCTTTGAATATTTGTGTGGCCGCCATTACGTTTCCGTCAAGATAGCGGCGATATAAAACATGACACTGAGGTGCCCTTTGCTAGTGCTACCTCTGTACCAAATTTCATTCCATTCGGTTTCACCGTGTTCGAATTAACAGGGGTAATCGTTTTGACTCAAAGATGGCCGCCATCCACAAACTATTAGGCTAATGACCTATTAGATTTGTCAAAGGATGCTTCCTCTAGAAAGGTATGTTGTTGCAAAATTTGGTAGAGATCGGATGATTAGGTTAGTCGTAATTTGATTTAAGCTTTGAACATTTGGGTGGCCGCCATTACGTTTCCCTCAAGATGGCGGCGATATAAAACATGACACTAGGGTGCCCTTTGCTAGTGCTACCACTGTACCAAATTTCATTCCATTCGGTTTCTCCGTGTTCGAATTAATAGGGGTAATCGATTTTGACACAAAGATGGCCGCCATCCGCAAACTATTTGGCTAATGACCTATTAGATTTGTCAAAGGATGCTCCATCCATAAAGGTATGTTTTTGCCAAATTTGAAAGAGATCGGATGATTAGGTTAGTCGTAATTTGATTTAAGCTTTGAACATTTGTGTGGCAGCCATTACGTTTCCGTCAAGATGGCGGCGATATAAAACATGACACTGGGGTGCCCTTTGCTAGTACTACCTCTGTACCAAATTTCGTTCCATTCGGTTTCTCCCTGTTCGAATTAATAGGGGCAATCGATTTTCACACAAAGATGGCCGCCATCCGCAAACTATTAGGCTGATGACCTATTAGTTTGGTCAAAGGATGCTGCCCCCATAAAGGTATGTTGTTGCAAAATTTGGTAGAGATCGGATGATTAAGTTAGTCGTAATTTGATTTAAGCTTTGAACATTTGTGTGGCCGCCATTACGTTTCCGTCAAGATGGCGGCGATATAAAACATGACACTGAGGTGTCCTTTGCTAGTGCTACCTTTGTACCAAATTTCGTTCAATTTGCGCTCACCGTGTTCGAATTGATAGGGGGGACAGACATTCAGAGTACACACACTCACACACACACACACACACAGACTCACACACATACACACACACAGAGAGACACCTTTTTTTTCGCCCTGTAGTGATCTCATAAGTCTACTTTCATTTTTTGCAAAAATTGAAAGTAGGCTAAAAAGGCATAATGGAAAAACTGGAGACCAAGGAAAGGAAGATTTGAGGAAAATCCTGGGTCCAGTCAAAGAACACGGCGAGTTGCTAAGACGCCAAAACCAAGAGCTGTACACTCACGTAGAGAAAATAACTGACCTGATGAGGAAAAGGAGGATATTTTTCTATGGGCATATAACCCAAATGTAATCAACACGGCTATCCAACCGAATTTTTGCTTTTCTGCGCGAGAAAAATACAAAGGGGGCCTGGTCAGTGAAGTAGAGAAAGATCTGTTGGAGATTGGGATAACATGTGAAGATATCGAGAAGCGTGGCCCATTTATGGAAAAACTTCAAGTATATCGGAGTTTTCAACCTACTCCGAAATTAAAAATCCTCTCGGCACGCCGGAAGGCGGAGGTAGATTTCACCGGGCAAACTAGGGGATTGGCTATAATAGGCAAAATATGCAGGTTTTCGTAGGAGGATCAGACCTCATTGATTGCAAGAAAGTATTTTACATTTGGAGGTTAAAAATCAACGTTTTTCGTTTTTGTATGCATATTTTTATCATTTTATTGTCTTATGGGGATGGTAACCTTCTTGTCATTCGGGGTTAATTTTTATACTTCTGATCACACTGTCCTTATGCAAGGTTTGGAACTGATGTGTAACTATCAGACAGTCTGTTACTTCTTCTCGCAAAATTTTATCTCCCGCAGAGATTTTTGTTGGTTCCTCAGTTTAGGGGCTGCGACAACGTGGTCATGTAACCCCGTGTACACTGGGTGTGTGTAGAATCTGATAAACGGTGCTAATTGTGATGACTGTTTTAGTCTGTAATTCAGGTAAGGTCTGCAGACGGTCAATTTTAAGTAGTAGTTCCTAATTTTGTACCATATCCTAACGTGAACGACACCTAGCTGTGAACTTGGCTACTAGATGCCACCGCAACCAGCAACTTGCAACGAACGTTGGAACTTCTCCTCCAAAGGAAAGCATGCTGAGGGTTTTTTAGCGCTCTTAGAAAATCCGACGACTTTGGCCGGCTTTGAACCAGCGACCTTGGGCATATAAGTTCAGCATGCTACCAGTTAGCCGCTTCCCACAGTCAGATGGAAAAATGAATGTGATCTCGTGCAATGGCGTTGTCTTGGCAACCTCTGATAGCTCATCCCTCATCAACTTAGAAGCGTTGTCACGGTAACCTCTGATGGCACTTGGCATGTTCTTTAATTCCGAAATCATTTTTCTCTTCCCTTGGCGTAATGGTAGGTCAGATCAAAAATTCTTTCAGACAAAGTTTTAGGTAATTATTAGGGAAATATATTCCATTATGTACGGGTTTGATATTGTGCCTATTAAGAGAGATATGATTAATGTTTCCCGAAAAAAACACTTTTTTCCACCCCTTTGGTCAATGGTTGGTGCTATCAAAAAACCTATTTGACATAAATTTTTGGCACTTATCCGACAAATATTATGAACTTTGAATTGATTCGATATTTCACGTATTAAGAGAGTTATAGCGACATTTCACTTTTTCGAAAAAGATCCCCCCCCCCCATTTCCCCCCCCCCCCTTTTAACCGATTTTGCCCATTAACGAACTCGACCGATTTTTTTAGGGGTTACATATTATGTAAAACATTAAAGTGATTGGTGCAAAATTACGGCAGTTATCGTGTCCACAAGAAACTGATATACACACATCAAAAAAAGTTTTGCATCACCTCGGTTCCCAGATCTCCGGCATATAGACGTTGACTGTGTATATTGTATCCAAGATACAGTCCCTTTGACTGTTCATAGATGTCACTAAAACTGCTCAAAGATGTAAACAACCATGCATGAGCAGGGCCTATTAGACGGAGGGGGTACGACAGCCGATCAGTTCCAGTCATTCCACCAGGACGAAGGTACGCTGCTCATGTTGTCTGTAGTTCTACCATGCCTAGAAGGTCAATACCGCAGTTCGATCGCGTCCGCATTGTTACTTTGTGTCAAGAAGGGCTCTCAACAAGGGAAGTTTCCAGGCGTCTCAGAGTGAACCAAAGCGATGTTGTTCGGACATGGAGGAGGTACAGAGATACAGGAACTGTCGATGACAGGCCTCGCTCAGGCCGCCCAAGGGCTACTACTGTAGTGGATGACCGCTACTTACGGATTGCCGCTCGGAGGAACCCTGACAGCAATGCCACCATGTTGAATAATGCGTTTCGTTCAGCCACAGGACGTCGTGTTTCAACTCAAACTGTGCGCAATAGGCTGCATGATGCGCAACTTCACTCCCGACGTCCATGGCGAGGTCCAGCTTTGCAACCCCGACACCATGCAGCGCGGTACAGATGGGCCCAACAACATGCTGAATGGACCCCACGGAATTGGCATCACGTTCTCTTCACCGATGAGTGTCGCATATGCCTTCAACCAGACAATCGTCGGAGACGTGTTTGAAGGCACCCTGGTCAGGCTGAACGTCTTAGACACACTGTCCAGCGAGTGCAGCAAGGTGGTGGTTCCCTGATGTTTTGGGGTGGCATTATGTGGGGCCGACGTACGCCACTGGTGGTCATGGAAGGCTCCGAAACGGCTTTACGATACCTGAATGACATCCTCCGACCCATAGTGCACCCATATCGGCAGAATATTGGAGAGGCATTTGTCTTCATGGACGACAATTCTCGACCTCATCGTGCACATCTTGTGAATGCGTTCCTTCAAGATAACGACATCGCTCGACTACAGTGGCCAGCATGTTCGCCAGACATGAACCCTATCGAACATGCCTGGGATATGTTGAAAAGGGCTGTTTATGGACGTCTTGACCCACCAACCACTCTGAGAGATTTACGCCGAATTGTCGTTGAGCAGTGGGACAATTTGGACCAACAGTGTCTTGATGAACTTGTGGATAGTATGCCACGACGAATACAGGCATGCATCAATGCAAGAGGACGTGCTACTGGGTATTAGAGGTAGTGGTGTGTACTGCAATCTGGACCACAAATGCTGAAAGTCTAGCTGTATGATGGTACAACATGCAATGTGTGGGTCTCATGAGCAATAAAACGAGCTGAAATGTTGTTTGTGTTGATCTCTATTCCCTTTGTATTTAAAGGTTCCGGAACTCTTGGAACCGAGGTGATGCAAAACTTTTTTTGATGTGTGTATATGCATATATATACACACACATATATATAAACTTTTGAACTGACGGTGGATTGGGGTCTGGGGGATGTGAAACGCGAAGATATGTCGAAATTTTCCGGAAGTCGAAACATGGCACCCATTGCAATAGTTAGCTTTCTGATGAAATCTACCTAAAATAGGCTACATAATTTAAAATACTACCATCAACGACACCTAGCTGTGAACTTGGCCACTAGATGCCACCGGAACCATCAACTCGCAACGAACGTTGGAACTTCCCCTCCGAAGGAAAGCATACTCAGGGTTTTTTGGCGCTCTTAGTAAATCCGTCGTCTTCAGCCGGGTTTGAACCCGCGACCTTGGGCATAGAAGTTCAGCATGCTACCAGTTCCGATACCGAAGTCGCTTCCCACAGACATATGAAAACAGAATGTGATCTCGTGCAGTGGCGTTGTCATAGCAACTGCTGATGGCTCAACCCGTATCAATTAAAAGTAAAGTTGTCATGGCAACCACTCTTGGCACTTGGAATTTTCTTATAATTTAAATCATTTTGCTCACTCCGTGGCGTAATGGTGGGTCATATCGAAAATTCTTTCAGACAAAAGTTTTAGGTAATTATTGGAGGAATATTTTCCATTTTGTACGGTTTTGATATTGTGCCTATTAAGAGAGATATGATTAATGTTTCCCGAAAAACCCACTTTTTTCCACCCATTTGGTCAATGGTTGGTGCTATCAAAAAACTTATTTGACATAAATTTTTGGCACTTATCCGACACATATTATGAACTTTGAATGGATTCGATATTTCACGTATTAAGAGAGTTATAGCGAAATTTCACTTTTTCGAAAAAAGCCCCCCATTTTCACCACCTTCGACCGATTTTTCCCATTAACGAACTCGACCGAGATTTTATAGGGATACATGTTATGTAAAAAAATCAAAGTGATTGGTGCAAAATTACGGCAGTTATCGTGTCCACAAGAAACTGATATATATATATATATAGATAGATACATATATACATAAATTATATATAAACTTTTGAACTGACGGTCGTTTTGGGGTCTGGGGGATGTGAAACGCGAAGATATGTCGAAATTTTCCGGAAGTCGAAACATGGTACCCATTGCAATAGTTAGCTTTCTAATGAAATCTACCTAAAAACGGGGAAGGCGTGGACGACGGAGAGAAAGGTGCAACATTGATTGCGAATGAATGAGTACTGGGCCAACATTAAAATGCAGAAGAAACAGTTGACATGACGTGGTCTTTAGTAGGCCGTAACGAAGCAAGAAGTAGAAGAATAACATATCCATTTTTCGATGTCTCCTAGTGTAGCGGAGCTCTCATTGAGCTCATCGTGACTCAGGTTGATAACTCCAGACTTGTACTAAGAAGACTAGACACACGTCATAAATAAACTGCCACACCAGGCCGGTGGCAGATGATCCTGTGAATAAGTTCACGGGAGGCGATAATTCTCCAGCCCTGCACAATGGCGGCATAAGGGGGCGACATCTGAGATGATGTAGAACGGTGCAGCTCCTTGCTTGCAGGCATTGAACACTGATCTAATAAGTTTACTACAACCCCCAGACGAACTTTTCACAAACTGACTTGAGGATGTTTATCTCCAGCTTGGTAAAGACGAGTCGCATCACTATTCTAGACAGTCTTCTGGTGCTCATTGTTAACATCTAGGTCATCTGCTTCTAATGTTATGAGTGAACAAATAGTTCCGAGATGAACTAAATAGGCTATTTTAATAGAAGCGATGCGCCGAAAAGGGATCTAACCGCCATTTTACCGAAAATGATGTTACATTTGAATAGGGATCTATATGAAAGTTCCTGCAATGTAGCGTAGTAATGTGGACGAATTCAGAACTTGTTGCGGTGCTAGGGGGCGGGGAACTTCCGTCTCGCGCGGAATAGGGATCTAACTCCAGTACAAGATGGCGGAGCATAGTTCTTTGCTTGTGACAACGAGTGCATTAAAGTATGAAAATACAACTAGAAAACGCGTACGTTATTTGAATGAGAGGAAGGACGTAAACAGTAGATATTTTTCTTCCTGACATGCGTGTCACTTCACTTTTTAAGGTTAACAAGGTTGTAAATTATTTCTTTTGTATGTAGTTGGTGGGCTGTTTCATTGCATCGGTCATCATAATAGTTATCAATCTGCACATAATTGCACAAATTATACCTAAATTTCGTTTAACTACGTTTTTTGCACCTGGTGTATTCTTGGAATACACGGTACCAGAGATTATAATTTTCAATGCTTTTGCATGTTCTTTCCTTCCTCTTTTGTCAAACACCAACAGTGATCTTCTGTTTTCTCTTAGGGGTTCAGGTCGCTTATATCTTTTATGAGTCTGTTCCAGATATATATTCTATGACCCACCTAGCGTCATATAGCAGCGAATCTCTGAAGCTCTTCAACTCTTCCTCGCGCAAGAGGAATTCCTTCTCCATCTGGCTACCAGATTTTACTGCCATCGCCAGCTATTATCTCCATGAGCAAGAGAACTACGTCTACTTTTTTACTCACCATGCTGCGCTAGTATCATCTGTTATCAACTCTTTGAAGACCAGCTCAGCAAGAGAAGATCATTTTTTGTTGTAACATTGGCAATGCTTATATGTTCTCCTTTTGTCTCCTACCCCCCACTCTTTTCCCCTTCCTTGGACCCTCCGTGCTCCGTTGAGCAGGTCTCACTTCTTAATCGGCAGTTGACTCGGTCAGTTAAAGCTCCTCTCGAGCTAGTGTCCTCAAACCAAGAGGCACACTCTCTTCTACGCCATGTTGGCAAGGTAGTTGTCATCCAGGGAAACTTCGCCTTCAACATGAAATCAAGATAAGTACCATCTTAAAGTTTTAACCTCATCTTCATGGTTTTAACTTCCACGTGCTTTTAATGATACTTTTATAGACAGTGTGAAATTATTTACTTTGGGGCAAAAATCATTCTTCGTGGGATTTGCCATGTTGAGCTTTTGCTTGTATAAGCCAACTTTACTAAAAAAAGAGCTTTCTTAAGCTATTCAAATGAGAAATTCTCTCACTACGTGGGATATTACCTAATACCCGCTGTCTATAATTCATCAAGCTAGTTCCTCCGTTGGATTTTCTCAACCCCATTTTTTCTTCTAAGGTCGTTCTGGAACCTTCGAGATCTTGTACTCTATCTGCGAGTCTTGCCGTCAGGTATTTTTCACTCACTTGTGACAATAATATTTAAAATGAGGAATCTTCCTTACAAATTGTTGCAATAGCTAACTTTCTTCCACCGCTGGAACCACTGGAATGTTTTATGGTACATTTAATTGTAAATCACAACTTTTTCAAGAAATAGACTCTCACCTATATAGTGCAATCAGTTATTTCCATAATTGCAATAACTTTCTTTCTCATAAAATTTAGTGTTTCTATAGTGAACTTTGCATCCATTTTTATAGACTAGAGTGATAACCAGTGCTTGCTCCACGTTTCTACCGCGTCGCGCTCGTCCGTTTACATTAAATACGGCCATGAACATTGATCCTATATCCCAATGATCTTTCCTCAACCTTCTACTAACAACCAATATTAATAAAATTGTAACTTTCCTATAAGGTGTCACTCACGAAGTGTGCTTACAACTTTGCTAGTTTAACATTAATTAAATTCTGCATAATTGCTTGTGTGATACAAGTTTCAAATTCACATTGTTCCTTTCCTATAATCAGGGAAAACAATTCTTTAAACTCTTGAGCGAGTCATGTTCAGGTTTCACGAAATGGAAACTGTCCCATTTGGCTAGTGATTCCTACTCAAACTTGGGAAGTCTAGAACCTTCCTTTTAACTTTCTTCAGGTTTCACAGTAAGTGACCTGACCTTATTTGCATAATAACCAACATTAATTCTGTATAAATATAAGAAGATGTAGGAACTTCTATCTTATTCTTCATGTTTTTCTTACTGGTATTTTCGAAGTTGTCACTTTTTCTAGAACATTCTCTCAAGAATTTCTTAAAGTACACTCTTTGTACTCCAATTCACGTTTAAACTTTAATTACTACACATGACTTTTTATTTTCTTATAAAGATTTTAGAAACATGTAAGGTTTCAAACCTTGTAAATTGTCAATTGCCTGGAGCAAACGTTTAATGTTGAGAGGTCTGCGACCCCATTTCTTAAAAAAGTTTAAATGAACTATGTTTGTCAAAATTATATTACATGCTTGTCAATTTCCTCAAACTTCTTTGCATTGTCAAATAAATTAAATATTTGTTTTTGGATTCATCATTTCTCTGATACTACAGTTAGGCAAGATCCTGGCTTTACTAGCTCTTCCTAGGTTTATGCCCTCGTTCATACTCAATAAAGCTTTTACTATTTGTCTTGCCAGACTATCACCCTTCCCTATAGTAGTCTTATTCGTGCTTGGGAGGAAATACACTAAAGCCTTTCTCTGGCAAACTGCCCAAGTCTTAGCTGCGGTTCCCGTCAGCTTCGACCAAGCTCGCACCTACTTTAGCTATCAGAGAGTTAATTTGCAGTTGCAACCGCTTCTAAGTGTGTTTAAAGTTAAACTTATTAATTTTGTGGGACTCTCCTCCTATGTTTCTATCCTTTTTCTCCAATCCAAAATCTACTTCCTTTTCTTAATCATCTTCCCTTGGTGGGTGGGTTATTCCTCAGCCAATAAACTACCCAAAATTTGGTGCCGAAACCCGGGAGAGTCCATTTGTCATTTTTCTGTTTGGCAATATATTGCAAATTATTAATATCTGCTTTGGATCTTTCAGCTATATCCACATCATGCAAAGCCTGTGAACGGGAAAGAGGCCGCTCCTGTCTCCTTTGGGGTGTCCTGTTCTTTCTACCCATTCGCTGCTGCAAACTTGACAGCATCTCCAAGGTTCTACAGTTTCGTGAGTTGTATTTCAATTTATTCTCTTTATCATGGCTCCTACTGAAAAAGATGAAACTCTCATTGCTAGACGTTCTTCCTATAAAGGGCAACTCACTAGATTCAGAAATTTTATCAACAAGTTAAATCCCGCTGAGTGTGATTTAGACATCTTGACACATCGCCTTAAGTTGTACGAACGGTCTTATGATTATTATGATCAAATTCAAACCGAGATTGAATCCGCTTGCCCAGAACTGCAATCGGATCGGGACGAGGTCGAACCCTTGTACTTTGAAGGGATTGCAAAGGCCCACCAACTGATCCGCAATATCTCAGAACCGGACACTAAGGTCATCAATCCGGCCCAGTTCGCACCCGCTTCAGTTCACGAGAACAAACCGAAACCGTTACTTCCTAAGATAAGCCTACCGCACTTCTCAGGCAAGGAAGGTGAATGGTATTCTTTTTATGAACTTTACTGCTCCCTAATTCATGAAAATACCGAGATCCCCGATATTCATAAATTCTACTTCCTCCGTACTTCTTTGGAAAGAGAGGCCTTAGCCTTAGTGGAGTCACTGCCTTTAAGCGCAGACAACTACCACATCGCCTTTAATCTCCTTAAAGAGAGATATGGCAATTTACGTTTGAGTGTAGCTCGCCACATACGCTGTCTCTTCAACCTACTAGCCGTCAAACCTAATGACGTCACCTCTTTAAGAGACCTCTTAGACTCTATACAGTTGAATGTCAGAGCATTATACCAACTTAAGCAGCCTGTCCAAACATGGGACACCATACTCATTCATCTGGCTACATCAAGATTCGATTTTTCAACTTTAAAGGCTTGGGAAATTGAACTCGCTCGCAAGGAAGAATTTTCCTTCGAACACTTAATCTCGTTTCTCAACAGCCGATGCCAAGTTCTTACAGCACTCGCATTTCAGTGCGAATAGGTCGAAACGAATCATCAGTCTCACATTTTTGAGAAAAACCTTGCTTTTTCAAAGGGACATCAGCCCCCATCTGTCGAGAACAAGCAACCCCGTTCTTCTTTCAATCATGCAAGAGAACAAATCAGGCCGCTCAACAAATCGTTAAAATGCACGCTCTGTAAAAAGCTTCACACATTGTATTCGTGCAAATCCTTTAAGGAATTGTCTGTCGAAGATCGAAGGAAGTTTGTCTTCAATAGCAAACATTGTTTCAATTGCTTGTCACCTAAGCATTCTTCTTCAAACTGTACGTCATCCAATCTCTGTTTTCATTGCAAAAAACCGCATCATTCTTTATTGCACGTTCACGATAAATGGAGGTCATCAGTACCTGCCTCTTCAAGATCCTTGCAGAGCCGCTCCGAACAAACTAATGCTTCTTCCTGCATTTCTAACGCCGAAACTTTTCATAGTGCGCAAACCCTTTTGACCACTGTACAATTCGAAATCCAAGATAAATTTGGAAATTGGTTTAGAACCCGTGGTCTTCTCGATTCCGCTTCAACTCATAATTTTGTTTCGCAATCGTTGATTAAAAAACTAGGTCTTTCGTCATCGCCTACTTCTATCAATGTGACCGGCATTGACAATTTGAAAACTCAAGTCTTGCAGTCTTCAAAATTGAAAATCAGAGACGTTTGCCAAAGAAACACCAATCTTAATTTAAACTGTCTCATTCTTACCAGTATTGGCAAGGACACTCCAAGTCACTCAATTAATACTTCCGGTTTAAACATTCCCTCGTACTTAAGGTTAGCCGATCCTCAGTTTAATGCTCAAGGTCCCATTGATGTACTTTTCAGTGCCAATGTTTTTTGGAAGTGCATTCGCAAACAAACACGCAAGTTATCTTCAACCGTGGTCGCCAGAGACACCGATTTTGGTTGGGTTATTACTGGTGAAATCAAACATACCAGTGTTCAAACCAAAGCGCAATGTCATTTCGTTACAGCTGACATAAATCCTATTTCTGAAAAAGAGAACGCTCATGTTTCAGATCTCAATATTTTTGAAAAACACTTGCCGAAACGATGTCTTATCGTGAACAACTACATTACCTCTGTAAGTTGTTTAAATGGTTTTTCCTTCTTCCCGCACAAGATGGTAATTCAAGTTCGCCTTGTTTTGTGTTATTTCGTTTACCTTCTCATGTCATTTTTTATAGCAGGTAATTGCTTAAACTCTTTCTCGAAAACTATCTTCCCTTTGTGTAAAACCATGGCTATCAGTCTCCATCACTTTGCTGTACGCTATGTTTCACTTCTTTCGCTATGTAGAAGGATGGCCACGGCCGGCTCCTCCCTCCTTCCTCACAATTGGAAGTCGCTTTTGAAACCGCTTGAAAATCTGAATTCTATAGCATCTAGAATAACTATTCTTATGCATAAACTGCTTCTCAATGTCCCAGCTTTTCTTCTCTGTTCGGAAGAATTAAGCTTCTTTCTGTTGAAAATTGTCCGATTTCGTGATCCTCAAAATTATGCGAAATTGATTTCCTACTCTGTTTCATACGGCTTTAAATTGCTTTTTCACGTCCAAGTTACGATTGACTGCATGCCGTCCAACCTGAATATCTGCTTTAAGTTACAGCTGATTCAACAAGTGTTGTTTGTGTACTTTGAACTGCTTGTTTTTCAAACTTGTTTGTATACAAGCCGGAGTAAGGTCAAGTCACTGTTTATTTCCTGTACGCTTGACAAAGTTCAAAGCAAGTTTCTCTTATCTCAACTTTGGCTGATTGCCAACCATTGTCTGGCGAGTCGCTACCGCACGCTCGGAAGCCGCTCACCAATTTCCCAAAATAAACTTGTTCTAGTCAAGGACTCTTTCAGATATTTATATTCGTTATCTCGCTGTTCTCTGTGGGTCAAGGCCGCGCTTGCTTACGTCTCTCACTTACTCACGCTCGTATCTTACAATTGCTTCGATTCTTGCTTCAAAACTTCGTTGCGTATTTCTTACGCGTTTATGTATTACACTTTGCATACATATTTTGCGATCTTAATGTTCATTGATGAACAAACTTGTTTTTTCTCGTCGTCACATTCGATGTGTTTTTGCATTTATACTTGTCATGTCACGTTTCTCGCTGACTTAAGTATTTTTCTGAGTAACCCCTTTGATACTCATTATGACTTAAGGTCATTGTTTATGGCTACTAGTTTGTTACCTATGGCGTTCTTGCTTTCTACTCGCATAGTTTCTTTGTTTATTTGGTATATTCTTAACCTGAATAGATGTACTTGTTTCTATACGCTTTTTTTAAACTTGTCAATTCTTCTTTGTCATCGTATCGCAATCTTTACTAGTGCTTTATTTCTCTCAGCTTCCAGCTATTTCGTGATTGAAGGTGTTGTTAAATCTCGTTTTTTAACTCCGCTTTCCAATGACCCTGATGACCTCCTTCCACTTACACCTGGTCGCTTCCTTACACTCACTTCTCTCTCTGCCCCTCCTCCCCTTCCTAATTCTTACAGGGATTCCAATCTACCTATTGTTTGGCGTAAACTTGAAGCCCTCCGCAATTCCTTTTGGAAGAGGTGGAACCTGGAATATTTAACTTCCTTGCAACGGAGACAGAAGTGGTTTCTTTCCAGTCCTGACATTAAGGTGGGGGACTTGGTCTTAGTTATGGATGTTTCACCCCCCTTAGTATGGATTTCTGGTAGAGTGACCAAGTGTTATCCTGGGAGAGATGGGAGAGTCAGGGTGGCCAAAATCTTGACCACTAATGGCGCGATCACAAGACCACTGTCTTTGATCGCATGCCATTAAATGTGTAACTGCTTATTTGTTCTCTGTTGGTGGTTCCCCCCCCCCCCCCCAGTATGGTGTATTCTTGGAAAACACGGTACCACAGATTATAATTTTCAATGCTTTTGCATGTTCTTTCCTTCCTCTTTGTCAAACACCAACAGTGATCTTCTGTTTTCTCTTAGGGGTTCAGGTCGCTTATATCTTTTATGAGTCTGTTCCAGATATATATTCTATGACCCACCTAGCGTCATATAGCAGCGAATCTCTGAAGCTCTTCAACTCTTCCTCGCGCAAGAGGAATTCCTTCTCCATCTGGCTACCAGATTTTACTGCCATCGCCAGCTATTATCTCCATGAGCAAGAGAACTACGTCTACTTTTTTACTCACCATGCTGCGCTAGTATCATCTGTTATCAACTCTTTGAAGACCAGCTCAGCAAGAGAAGATCATTTTTTGTTGTAACATTGGCAATGCTTATATATTCTCCTTTTGTCTCCTACCCCCCACTCTTTTCCCCTTCCTTGGACCCTCCGTGCTCCGTTGAGCAGGTCTCACTTCTTAATCGGCAGTTGACTCGGTCAGTTAAAGCTCCTCTCGAGCTAGTGTCCTCAAACCAAGAGGCACACTCTCTTCTACGCTATGTTGGCAAGGTAGTTGTCATCCAGGGAAACTTCGCCTTCAACATGAAATCAAGATAAGTACCATCTTAAAGTTTTAACCTCATCTTCATGGTTTTAACTTCCACGTGCTTTTAATGATACTTTTATAGACAGTGTGAAATTATTTACTTTGGGGCAAAAATCATTCTTCGTGGGATTTGCCATGTTGAGCTTTTGCTTGTATGAGCCAACTTTACTAAAAAAGAGCTTTCTTAAGCTATTCAAATGAGAAATTCTCTCACTACGTGGGATATTACCTAATACCCGCTGTCTATAATTCATCAAGCTAGTTCCTCCGTTGGATTTTCTCAACCCCATTTTTTCTTCTAAGGTCGTTCTGGAACCTTCGAGATCTTGTACTCTATCTGCGAAACTTGCCGTCAGGTATTTTTCACTCACTTGTGACAATAATATTTAAAATGAGGAATCTTCCTTACAAATTGTTGCAATAGCTAACTTTCTTCCACCGCTGGAACCACTGGATTGTTTTATGGTACATTTAATTGTAAATCACAACTTTTTCAAGAAATAGACTCTCACCTATATAGTGCAATCAGTTATTTCCATAATTGCAATAACTTTCTTTCTCATAAACTTTAGTGTTTCTATAGTGAACTTTGCATCCATTTTTATAGACTAGAGTGATAACCAGTGCTTGCTCCACGTTTCTACCGCGTCGCGCTCGTCCGTTTACATTAAATACGGCCATGAACATTGATCCTATATCCCAATGATCTTTCCTCAACCTTCTACTAACAACCAATATTAATAAAATTGTAACTTTCCTATAAGGTGTCACTCACGAAGTGTGCTTACAACTTTGCTAGTTTAACATTAATTAAATTCTGCATAATTGCTTGTGTGATACAAGTTTCAAATTCACATTGTTCCTTTCCTATAATCAGGGAAAACAATTCTTTAAACTCTTGAGCGAGTCATGTTCAGGTTTCACGAAATGGAAACTGTCCCATTTGGCTAGTGATTCCTACTCAAACTTGGGAAGTCTAGAACCTTCCTTTTAACTTTCTTCAGGTTTCACAGTAAGTGACCTGACCTTATTTGCATAATAACCAACATTAATTCTGTATAAATATAAGAAGTTGTAGGAACTTCTATCTTATTCTTCATGTTTTTCTTACTGGTATTTTCGAAGTTGTCACTTTTTTTATAACATTCTCTCAAGAATTTCTTAAAGTACACTCTTTGTACTCCAATTCACGTTTAAACTTTAATTACTACACATGTCTTTTTATTTTCTTATAAGGATTTTAGAAACATGTAAGGTTTCAAACCTTGTAAATTGTCAATTGCCTGGAGCAAACGTTTAATGTTGAGAGGTCTGCGACCCCATTTCTTAAAAAAGTTTAAATGAACTATGTTTGTCAAAATTATATTACATGCTTGTCAATTTCCTCAAACTTCTTTGCATTGTCAAATAAATTAAATATTTGTTTTTGGATTCATCATTTCTCTGATACTACAGTTAGGCAAGATCCTGGCTTTCCTAGCTCTTCCTAGGTTTATGCCCTCGTTCATACTCAATAAAGCTTTTACTATTTGTCTTGCCAGACTATCACCCTTCCCTATAGTAGTCTTATTCGTGCTTGGGAGGAAATACACTAAAGCCTTTCTCTGGCAAACTGCCCAAGTCTTAGCTGCGGTTCCCGTCAGCTTCGACCAAGCTCGCACCTACTTTAGCTATCAGAGAGTTAATTTGCAGTTGCAACCGCTTCTAAGTGTGTTTAAAGTTAAACTTATTAATTTTGTGGGACTCTCCTCCTATTTTTCTATCCTTTTTCTCCAATCCAAAATCTACTTCCTTTTCTTAATCATCTTCCCTTGGTGGGTGGGTTATTCCTCAGCCAATAAACTACCCAGCACCACGTTTGTGGTGGCTAGACCCCTGTTCGGCGCATTGCTTCATACTAGCGGACTCGTGTGAGAAACCTCGCATGTTCATAAACCACACTTTCCCCAATAGGTTTATAATGAGAGACTTAAGGAGAAAGGCTGTTATGTTTTTATTTCAACCAAATGATTATAGAACACTATTTACATTTCAGTTAGAATTCCAAGTTCTACGTTCCAGAACTTAAAAGGCAATCATTGAAAATTGGATCATCATAAAACTCACCGGTTATTCGATATTTATGAAATTATACGATTTGAGTACTCATTCCTTTGATTTACTGTTTCTGAAATGCATGCAAAATGATAAAGGAAATACCTCAGAATGTTAAAATGACATGAAACAGGGGTCACAGCGACCAAAGTGTGAAGTGAACAGCAATTATTGTGCGTATTTTCCTACAACAGCAGTATCTGCAAATCACACTCTTCGTACATTCTTTTAAAAGTATTTTTTAAAGAAATTATAGATATTTATGAAATTAGAGTGCAATTCATCACTGCTAATGTCTATTCTCTTTCATTTGAATGCTCATTTGTCACCATCGGTCGCTTGTGAGCGCTGCGGGAGGGATCTATAGTACTGAAATAATTTTATGATGATTCGACTCCACATTTCCATTTAAAAACTCTTCTACCTATTAAAGGGATTTTATTTCCTAGTTGTGTGCTAAATACGAGGGAAGTTCTATAAGTAAATTCCGTCATTTCATTGAAAGAGCAGATGGTACACCAGGTGACACAAACAATCCACACCCGGGGCTGGTTCAATGACGGAAGGAGCGTCATTGGAGGGGGAATGACGCATGCGCAGAGCACCGACGTAGAGAGAGGAGCAGCAGACCAGTGTGCCCGATATCATTCGGTCAGTCACTGGTGTTGCATGTTCAGTGAAGGACGGCAGAGTGTGGAGGATGAAGATCAAAGTGGACGTCCCTCATCATCACGAATGAAAACAACATTGCTCGAGTACAGGACATGGTGTTAGTGGACAGGCGCATAACGGTGGCGTCCACACTGCGTATTAGTCATGCCCGGGCCCATCGCATGCCCCATGATGTGTTGGGCTACCAAAAAGTGTCCGCAAGGTGGGTACCGAGAAACCTGACCCCTGAGCAGGCTGTGCGACAATTCCTTGCATCGCAAGACACTATTATTTTACCCGAGTGGTTTCTTCAAACTGATTGCACGCGACGACAAGTGTCTCAATGTCGGTGGCGACTATGTCGAAAAAAAAACTACAAGGCGTATGATGCCATGGTGTATGTCAGTTAGGCAATAATCAGTCCCTGGAAAAAATGACGAAAGTTATTTTCGGAACGTCCCTCGTGCTTTTGGTACATGACCTACATTGTGATAATCTATAGTTACAATTTCGAACTGAAAACTCATTATCCATACGTTATAGCCGTTCGAGGTAATAACAGGTTGACAGAAATATCATTTGAATTGTTTGAATTTTTTTTAGTTGTTTATCCGGTGTTTTCAAAGCCACATATGTGTGTACCTAATTAATAATCCTTTATCACCGTAAAGAATTCAGTTTGATTGCTGAAATAGTTTCTGAGATATTGTGAATTGGTGAAATATATCGCATTACTGCCTAGTTGGATTGTTTTGTATGTAGGCAATATAATGATATGCAGGTGAAGATTATATTGGGGGTTTATTATACTAACTTTCGTTGTGATTGCTTAGATAGGACACAACAAATACAAATGGTATGTTAAAATTTCAATTACTGTACTATGACTTTTCTCTCGATTTAATCATCCGAACGCAGTAAAAATTGGCACTGAATTTCTATACAGTGCTTAATACACTGACATCTAATTCAATATAATTTTTATTAGAACTTGAAAACGGTAACTGTGAGTAGTAAGTGTTTCCTAGACTCCAAATATTGCATCATCATGACCAGAAATTGCGTAATCCTGATGACGTCATGAGATGACGTCATGGGTCCTTAGAGCGAGCACGTGGTCCAGGAGCGAACATGTGCACTGCACGTGTTAGCGTGGGAAGGGGTTGACCTTTTGGCTTATTTGTGCGATGTTGATAAAAAGTTAATGGGTGTTGACGTCATGGGGGTTGTTTATTAGGATGCTAACTGTCATCTGACACCTATGCGAGTGTGAGCATGTGTGCCACTGCCAGCGATCCGCACATGTGGTGTGCAGCTGTTATGTTTTTTTTTTTTTTTTGGTCGCGTCGGGTGGGCTGAGCGGAGAGGCGGTTCCCATCCACACATGTGGTGTGCAGCTGTTATTGTTTTTGCTTAGGATGCTAACCATCATTTGACACCCGTGCAAGTTTGACCATGTGCAGCAGTGTGATTGATCTCGTCTGCGGTGTTCGCGTGAGACAGAGTTGACCTTTAACGTCATTGGTTAAGAATGTAATCTTTGACTTCTTTAAGCAATAGTGGAAAAAAAGAAATGTTTGCGATAGAAGCTAGTTTGCAGCATATGGTTTCTGGAGTGTGGGTGGGGGTGAAGGATATATAAATGGACGAGTGCATGGAAGAGTTTAACTTCTACTTTTGCGCGAAGAGTGTGTGTGTGAAAGAAATAAAGAAAGTCAACGACGAGGAACAAATTGTGTGATGGAAGCTCTAACGAAGTTCAATAACTTATCATCTTGTACTGAGTATTCTAATAAGAAACTAGCAGAACTAGTCATTGATTTACCATATGCGGTCCAAATTATTCGCCCCGTACAGACGAGGTTTGGAAGAAAAATAGTGGTGGACATTAACATTGAAGATGAAGTAACAAGTGTATTTCTACCAGCAGTATTTTCAAAATTAAGCGCATCCGAGATCGATGAACTAAACTCAATGGGAGGCACACTGATGCTGGTGTATTTGGGGGTGAAGAACCGCTCACATCAAGTCATTTTGAAACAGTACTCGAAGGCAAACTGATGACGGTGTATTTTGGGTTGAAGAACCGCTCACATCGACATGTTTTGGTGAGTATTGGATTATATATTATGTATTGATTGATATAACGATTGATATATTTAGTTGCTAATTATTTCTTAATTTGTTTAATTTTTCAGATTATCTAAAAAACTAATAAAACAACCAGCATAATGAAGTGGAAAACTGTTAATTTCCTGAGTGGAACTGAACATCGATCACACCCGCTAATAGAGTATCATCGTGTATGCTTTCAACAACCGGAAGAAGAGGAAGAAGATGATAACGAGGTGAGTCGTAATGAGAAAGAAGCTTGTTTTAACAAATGGACATCTTCGAGTGGAATTTCAACATTTTCAGTCTACGTTACCAATGTTAGCAAATCAGAGGATAGTCAGCGAGAGGTGACAGAAACAGTTCTAAGATATCTATTGAAAGAATTATGTGAAGATGAACATTTTATTTGTTTCTTCGGATACAATACATTTGATGAAGTTTTCAAAATCGAATTTTCCATGACGTGTTACGATGTAACAAAATTGAATGTGTATAGAAACAATTTGCTTGGTAAACTTCAGGATGAATTTCCTTTTGAGGCTGTTCATTGTTCATTGGAGATTACTGGCAGTAATTTGTCACAATGGCTTGAATATACTTTAAAAGATTATAGGTTTATGGTAAACCGATGTTACAGCAACTGCTGGTGGTGTATTAACAATAGTGCAAATTGGACGTATGCTTAGACATCAGTGATGGTACACCAACTGTTGGTGGTGTATTAACTTTAGTGCAAATTGGACATTTGCTTAGACAACAGCAACAATGACCTCGCCTCCTAGCAAACGTAGAAAGATCGATATTGTATTACATAATAACAGTGAAAATATAAGAAACCAATTGGACAATGCATTTGAAAGTGTTTCTAATTTTCGAAGTGAACTAAACGGTGCTATTTCAGTATCATACCAAATCGGGGAAAACACTCAAACCGAGTTGATTGAGAACAGTGATGAGTTGATTGAATGTTGGAGAGTTATTAGTGAGCACATATTGCAACAAGCTGTGAATTTCAAAGAAATTACAATTCAAATAAAGGATGAATCTTTCTTGAGCTGTGAGTTAATTGAAACGGCATTCAATTCTAGAGTGTACACACTTGCAGTATCAAATGTTAAGAATGAGTTTTTGGATCCTCGCGAATTTTTAGCGAATGCTAATATTTGGTTTACAAAGTATGTTAAGAAAGCGTTAACTGTACAAGCTTTAAAGGTGAATTCAGTTTTGTGTGCACAATACATGCTTCGCGACATATCAGAAACAAAATATTTTGCTATCAAAAATGAGGTAGTTTTCGAGTATACTGATTTAAATGAATTTTATAATAAGAATATCATTGAAGGTACATTGACAAAAATGAGCGAATTTGAAGCAAATGGTTCTGGGTGGGCTTTAGAAAAAATTCATAGTTTGAGAATTAATATAAATAAATATGTTGGATTTCGAGTAGGAATGTCCAATACTAGTAGATTGCCTGACGTAATAGTCAATAAAAATGCAGTGCTAAATTTGTATGATACAAAGGAAGCTTGTTTTGCGTGGAGTGTGGTTGCTGGTTTGTATCCAAAAACTCGAAACGTGAATCATCTTTCTTCCTATCCTAATTACAGAGATGTTTTAAATTTAGATGGTATTCCAATTCCGATGGAAATGAAATATTTAAACAAGTTTGAAAACCAAAACAATATTTCTGTAAATGTGTTTGGAGCACAATATGATGAAAACAATTGGGTATGTATGGGAACAAACGAAGTAAAAGGAAAAAAAACTTTTACTATTGTACCTTTGTATGTATCAGATAAAGTATATGAAAGGAGTGTAGACTTATTGATGTTGCAGATTGGAAACAGTGAAAGTTATCACTTTTGTTTAATTAGAAATCTTGCTCGCCTTGTGCGTTCAAGCCTCACTAGCACTCAGAGAAAGATTTATATATGTAGACGTTGTTTGTCATATTATTTTCTTGAGGATGAGTTAAATGTTCACTTTGCAGACTGTAAACAGTTTCCTGTTGCAAAAAGCATAATGCCGACTGATGAACAAAGATTTGTTAATTTTACAGAATTCCGAGTTAAAGATACAGTTCCATTTATAATATATGCAGACACTGAATGCGTCTTGTCTCCAATTTCCTCCTGTTTTCCAAATAGTGACATTCATAACTCTACTTTAACACATAAACATATTCCTTACAGCATTTCTTTATACCTTCATTGTAATTTCGATAGTGAATTGTGCAGTTTCAAGCTCTTTAGGGGAAATAATTGCATTGAATTGTTTGTAAAGGAACTTTATAGTATTGTGGATAAACTTCAAACATATTACTTAACGGTTAAGCCAATGATAAAGATGACCGAAAATGAAGAAAGATTATTTTTGTCAAGTAAAATGTGTCACATTTGCGAGAAACCGATTGCAGTTAATGAAGTCAAAGTACGCGATCATTGTCACTTAACTGGAAAATATAGAGGAAGCGCACACAATAGTTGTAATTTAAATTACAAAGTAACAAAGGTTTTGCCGATAGCATTTCATAATCTAACAGCCTATGATGGACATTTTATAATTAAAGAAATTCGCGAGAAACAAGATGGAGAGGTGATACATAATCCTGGTCATATAAAATTGTTAGCGATGAATATGGAACGTTATAAAGGGTTTACAAAGTATGTACGGACTAAGAATGGATTCATTCAGTTAAGATTTTTCGATACATATAATTTCTTGTCCTGTTCACTAGATCAATGTTCATCTTCGTTAAGCGAAGATTCAAAGCAAATAACTCGACGTTATTTTAATGATGATGCTCAGTTTCGACTTACTGCGAGAAAAGGTGTGTTTCCCTATGAATACGTCACGAGTATGGATGTTCTTAACGAAACTAAATTACCTGAAATATCCAAGTTTTATAGCAGCCTTAATGATCAAACAATATCGAATGAAGAGTATGAGTTTGCTCAATCGGTGTGGGAAACGTTTTCCTGTCAAACATTAGGAGAATACGCAGATTTGTATTTAAAAGTTGACACACTTCTTTTGGCAGATGTCTTTGAAAATTTTAGATCGAATGGCATGGAAACTTATGGCATTGATGCAGCTCATTTTTACACTGCTCCATCTATGTCTTGGTGTGCTATGAAAAAGATAACCAACGTTCAACTTGAATTGCTTCAAGATATTGATATGTTACACTTTTTTGAACGATCTATTCGAGGAGGAAATGTTCAGTGTATAACACGACATGCGATTGCTAATAATAAGTATATGAAAACTTATGATGAGAAAAAGCAAGAGTCCTACATAATGTACTTTGACGTTAATAATTTGTATGGATATGCGATGATGGAATATCTTCCAACGGGTGGCTTTAAATGGATTGCAAATGTTGAAGGCTTTGATGTTTTAACTATTGATGATACTTCAGAAATTGGATATATTTTGGAAGTAGATTTGACTTATCCTCAAGAGTTACATGACAAACATTCAGATTACCCTCTATGCCCCGAAAAGTTGACAAAGCTAATGGCTACCCTAGATAATAAAGAACGTTATGTTTTGCATTATAGATTGTTAAAGCAATGTATTCAACTAGGAATGAAATTAGATCGTATTCACAGAATAATTGAATTCAATCAGAGCCAATGGCTAAAACCATATATTGATGTGAACACAGAGAAACGAAAACAAGCCAAAAATGATTTTGAAAAGAATTTTTATAAATTGATGAATAATGCAATTTTTGGTCGTTCACTGATGAATGTGAGGAAGTTAAGGGACATCAAATGGGTCACCAAATGGCATGGAGCTCGTGGTGCTAGGTCTTTAATAGCTAAGGCTAATTTTAAACATAGAATTATATTCGATGAACAATGTATGGTCATCGAGATGAGTAGACTAAAGATTTTTCACAATCAACCAGTATATGTTGGTGCATCTATATTAGATTTGTCTAAATGTAAAATGAATGACTTTCATTACAATGTTATTTTAGCAAATCCTGAATCAAATGTGAGGTTGTTATACACAGACACCGATAGTTTTATGTATATATTCTATTATGATATTTATGAGTTCTTGAAACAACATTCAAATTTGTTTGATACTGGAAACTATGAAACAAACAATCCTTTTGGCATTGTGAGACAAAATAAAGGTGAAATTGGTTTAATGAAAGATGAAAATGCTGGAAGGATTGTTGAAGAATTTGTGGGGTTACGACCCAAAATGTATGCAATAAAATTGTGTGATGAAATGAATAGCTTGTGTAAGGCTAAAGGCATTAAGAAGAGTGTGAGTAAAAGTATGAATATTGATGAGTATCGAAAGTGTCTTTATAACAGAGAAAAAGTCAACAAAGTTCAAGTTTGTATAATTTCAAAATCTCATTCTGTATTTACTGTTCGGCAAAATAAGTTGGCAATTTCATCAAACGAAGATAAAAGACACATAACTGAAAACGGAATTGATACTTTACCGTTTGGTCATTTTTCTCTGAAAAATGATTAGAAACAAATTGAGATTAAAGCAGTTCATCTCACTTACTTTATTTCTTTCACACACACACTTTTATGCTGGTAATAATACTAATTTTTGTGTGTTCCTTTGCTTATGAAAAAAGAATAAATAATAACCCAAATTTTGTGTGTATTATTTAAAAAAAAAAAAACACCTCCCCCCACCATTCCCATTTTCCAGAAATATAATTATATATGTATAATTACTTTATATTACATATCATTTAGTAATGGTGCGTTGTAAGAGGAGCAACTCTACCACTCAATATAAACGAACAGGAAGTGGATCATTAATCAGTCGTGTACTTAATAAAACTATTGATAATTTACCCGTGGAATTACACATCCCGGGATATGAATATTGTGGACCAGGAACAAAATTAGAAAAGCGATTGAGCCGTGGTGATCCAGGAATAAATATATTAGATAAAGCGTGCAAAGAGCACGACATTGCTTACGCAAAGCATAAAGATTCAAACAAAAGAAGAGAGGCTGATGAAATTTTAGCTTCAAAAGCTTGGTCTCGTGTAAAATCCCGTGACGCATCATTTGGAGAGAGAGCGGCTGCACTAACAGTGGGTGGCATCATGAAAGCTAAGTCTAAGATTGGAGGAGGTAAGCGAAACTTAAATAATAAAAAAAAAACAAGAAAAGATTAAAAAAAAGAAGAACATCGAAAAAGCAAGGTGGTATTTTACCCCTACTTCCGATATTTGCAGCCTTGTCGGGCTTGGGGGGTCTAGCAGGCGGAGCAGCAGGGGTGGCGTCTGCTATAAACAAGGCGAAAGCTGCTCAAGAAGAACTAAAAGAAATGAAAAGACACAATCGAATGATAGAAGCAATGCGAGGAAAAGGAGGTCAAGGCATTTATTTAAATCCTCCTGCATACAAAAGATAATTAACCAAATACCAAATAAAGCATTAAGTAATTTCGATTTAGCTAAATACGCACATCAATTAAAGATTCCAAATTTTAGAGGAGTCTTTATGCGAGATACGTTACCAAGATATCCTCGAAAAAATGAAAACTGTATTGTTAACCTTGAACCGATGGATAAATCCGGTTCACATTGGGTAGCTTTCAGTAAACATGGTAAATATGTGCATTATTTTGATAGTATTGGTAATTTAAGACCACCATTAGAAATTTTAACATATCTTAAAAATTGCTATCTACAATATAATTTTCATTCATATCAATCGATTACTTCTTCGATTTGTGGACATTTATGTTTAGTCTTCTTGTATTGTATAAATAAGGGAAACACAGACCGTCTTTAAACATTTCAAAGATGGCTTTCGAAAGACGGATAACTCTTGAAGGTAAAGGCTCGAAGATTGATGTTACATTGGAGAACCCGATTCATCTTGTAGGAGCAGAGTTTTTTGAAATAGGACTTGCAGGATTGTATACATCTAATTCTATTCGAAATGTTACCAACAGAAATAATAAATTTCGCATTCATTTTACTAATTTTTTATCAATTGATTTAGTGGTACCACCGGGTATTTATGAATTTGAAGATCTAGCCTCAGCTTTTGATGATTTACTTAGTTATCACTCATTGTCGAAACTTATACCAGAACATTTAGAAAAAACAAAATTGTATGTGGAAGAGGATATAGATGGAAAAAGAGACAACCGTCTCGTTTTGTCTTCCCCGTTTAATATTGATTTCACTGTAGCCAACAGTGTAGCAGGGCCTTTAGGTATTGAAAAGAAAGTTTACCCTAAAGAGAATAAAAGAGAAATTGAAATTCATCGAAATAGAATCGATAATGAAGTTGCAATTAACGAGAATAATAACATTTTGGCTATAAAGTTGAACGAAGCGGATAGAGCGATTTTAATAATACCCAATGCTAGCTATACGTTAAAACAATTAAGTGAAAAGATTAATGAATTATTAGTTGAACATTTATTAGGCGACAAAGACAAATTCCCATCATTTTATATTAATTATGATAAAGTCTTTTATCATTGTAAACTACATTCGAAAGTGTTTGCTATAGATTTTGGTGTTGCAGATTCTATTGCAGATTTGTTAGGCTTTTCTCATAGAAAGTTCAAGGCAAACACAACTCATCATTCTGAATATATGATTAAAATTAACACTGTTAATAGTATTCGAGTATGTTGCAACCTTGTGCTTGGTACGAGTTCTTATTTGAACCATAAACCAACACACTCTTTATATAATTTTAAAGCTCATGTTCCTGCTGGTTACCCGATTGTTGTACAACCAACAACGATTAATTTTTTGCCCATGAACACCAAGCTTATTCAACATGTATCTGTGCAACTTGAAGATCATCTTCAACAGCTCATTGATTTGCAAGATGAAGATTTAACTGTAGAATTAATTATTCGTCCAGCACGATATCTTGCTATATAAAGTAATGAAATACTGTTATGTTTTCATTCTACTTGAGTAAGCATACTAGAAAACAATCACAAATATGGTTATACTATATAATACTCAAAGTTTGAAAAAAAAGAAGTCGACTCTGATTCGAAAAAATAATATAAATCAATCAGCTAAAATTTGTAAAAAAAACAAACAACGACATCGCACCTTGAAATCTAAGAAACAGTTATCGAGTAACAACAAACAATTCTTACAGTCTTTAGGCTATCGCGTACTTTAATTTCAATATAAATATATATGCAATTGTTAATCTTATTTAGTTTCTATCTATAGTTGAAGCTGTTAACATGTTTAGCATGTTTAACATAACAGATAAAAGAGAGGTTGACAACAGAGTTGTGCGACGAGAAGAAAGAGTTTATCAACCTTATTCAGCTAATAAATTCGAAAATAATGATGAAATTCGAATACCGATTCAAAATGAAGAAAACATAGTTTTATTATCAGAAGGTGTTCTTCACTTAGAAGGTCAAATTATTACTTCTAACATAAATCCAGCTGCTTCTACTACAGCGCATCCTGACCAAAATTTTGGGGCTAATCTTTTTAGCGAAATTCGCATCACGTTAAATGGTAAAGAAATTGATCGTACACGCCATCTAGGTATAACAAGTTCTATAAAAACCTTTGCATCATATTCAAAAAACGAATATACAGCTTTACAAAATGCTGGTTATTTTCCCTCTTTAACAACGCCAGCAAGTGAAGCAAATATTGTTGATAGTAACACAAAACGTTTTCATATAATACTTCCTTTAAGCAACCTGTTAGGAATAGCAGAGGATTACAGAAAGCCGATTTTAAACTGCAAGCATGAGGTAATACTTCTCCGATCGTCAAGTGACGCACGTGCGTTGCAATCGACAACCGAAAACGATCTTTCTAAGGTCAAGTTATTTAAAGTTTATCTAAAAATTCCTGTTTTATTATTATCAGACGAAGAACAAATTAAAAGATTAAAACTAATGCAGAAAAATATTCCCATTCAGGTTGGTTATCGATCGTGGGATGTTCACGTCTTGCCTTCTCTTCCTAGAACAACTAAATATAGTTGGACTGTAATGACAACTTCTGAAACTCAAAAACCGCGTCAATTTTTATTAGGTTTTCAAACTAGAAGAAATTTACTAAACACATGCTCTTCCTATTTCGACCATTGCAACATTAAATCTATAAGAGTTTTTTTAAATTCAATTTTTTATCCCTATGAAATGCCAACTTCTGAAATTGCCATAAATGACTACAGCGAGTTGTATGACATGTTTGTTAAATTTCGTAATGTATATTATCAGATCGATGATGTTCGTTCAGAGACTCTGGTTTCACGAGATGAATTTAAGTCTCTTTGTCCTATTATTGTAATTAATTGTCTCGAACAAGTGGAAGCAGTGAAGACATCTTCAGTCGATGTGCGAATTGAAATCGAGACAAGTGAGAATATACCTGAAGATACAACTCTTTATTGTGTTCTTATTCATGATCGTCAAATATCTTACAGACCATTAACGAATGAAGTAATTATCTAAACCAATATTTGCTAAGTTATAAGCAAGCAAGTAAACAAGTATTCTCACTTTAGTTGCAATCATGGAATTGACAACAACAAACTCTCCTTCTACTGATGCTGGCACGTGGAATAAGAAGCAACCAATAGTTGCAGACATTCGCAAGCTACCAAACGGCAGTTTGGAACTTGCTTACTGTATGTTAAATAACGGCAATATACCTTCATTCAGCCCCGTGATCACATGGGTTGCAGCATATTGTGAAAAAACTCTTTCTTCTTTTTTTGAGTCTATTAAGAATAAATATGATTATTTAGTTGTATATAATTTGCCACAGGAATTTTCTTTGTTTGCACTAAAAGCACTTTCCCCAGACTCATTATTCGATCTTAATACGATTGATGGAATGTCAGACCTAATGTTGAGGCATAGCCATCGTTTACCTACAGATTGTCCAAAACATTTACCATCTCTAGCAATGGGAAGCAATAGTTGTGCTAAATTCAACGTCAATGCTGTTCAACATTGGTTAAATTCTTCTGATGGCATCATGAAAATCGTGTGTTCGATAATAAACAAGTTTCGAAACAGTGGACTTCGAGGTTTTAATAAGTTAGATTGGAACTACTTTCCTATAAACGTGCTGACTATATATGAACCACAACGAATTCGTCTAGAGTGGGAACATCTACCAGATCATCTAAAGAGGAAATTTCAACTGTTTCATCTTCGCTGCAAATGTGACAACTGTAATCGCTATCTATAAAAGGTGATTAATTTAGATCTACTACTGTAGTTGACAGCTATACATATTTTGTTTTTAGTTTGCTTTTTAACACAGTGTATCTTTTTTTTGTCTACAGAAAATAATCATCTGGACAACTAAAAAGAAGAAGATCATCTCAACACAGCCACACTCATCTGGACAACTAAAAAAGAATGAGATTACTTCAAGAGAAATAAAATTGTATTAATTGTAATTCTAAATGAATAAAGAAGAAAAAAAAAATGTCTTTTGTACCATTTCATATGAAAGTTCTTATTAATGATCAATTACCTCCTCACTCTACATGTAAATAAAATAATAATAATAATAATAATAATAATAATAATAATAATAATAATAATAATAATAATTTTTTTTTTTTTTTTTTTAGTTTTTCGAGGGAAACCGTGGGGAAATCTTCAAAAGACAGATTGCAAGCTTCCGGACCTACAACTGTGCAGGATTCTTACCTACTAAAAACCCACAAACCCTATACTTGGCTTAAGGCCACCCCGGAACTGCCTGTTCAGCCTTACTTCAGGGTGGAGCCACTGTTACGACCAGAGGTCTCAGTCAATTTCATTTAACATGATGATAATGAAATTACTCACCATCATCTTCACTGTCTTCAGCAACCAATCTTCTCGGTTCCTCCTCTTTTTTTGTTTTCAGCAGCTCAGAGATGTAGACTGCAATCTGTGCCCAACTTTCTCTGCTGCTGAGCATTTTATCCACCACATTGTCTGGTGTAATGACTCCAACTTTTGTCTCCAGAAGCCTTCGAAGATTTCTCCACCTCAAGCATGCAAAGAATGTGTGCTGAACATCGTCCCATTGATCATCACAATAACGACACCGTGAACTCGGTGAAATTCCCATTCGATGGAGGTATGCATCATAATAACCATGGCCAGAGAGAAACATGGTAATGTAATAGTTAACCTCACCATGTTCCCTCGACAACCATGGCTTCAGTTGCTTGATGAGCCTAGCGGTCCACCTGCCACGATGTTCACGTTCCCATTCTTCCTGCCATTCCAGAAGAGATCTGTTTCTTTCCTCCATCTTCACGCGTATCTTAGAATGCTCGTCTTTGCGCAAGTATATACGGCGCCTTTCCTTGGCCAGGATGTAAATGGGTATCGCCCCAGCTATTACTAGCACTGCCGGTCCAGACACTGTACGATAGGCAGAAGTTATTCTGAGGGCAGCTCTTCTGTGAACAGAGGTTATCCGCTTCCTATACATCTCAGAGCCAAGAGCTACTGACCAAATCTCTGCACCATAAATAATAACTGATTCCGCCACTCTCATCAGCAGTTTCCTCTTCAATGGTGAAGGGCCGCCAATATTAGCCATGAGCCGCGACAAGTTGTTAACAATCCTTGCAGCCCTATCAGCAATCTTGCTGATATGATTCCAGAATGTTAACTTGCTGTCAATCATAACACCTAAGTAACGAACAGCAGGAGCTGTTTCTATCACTTGATTATCTACTAGCATTGGTACAACTCGTGGAACTCTCTTCTTAGTAGCAAGGACTAGTTCTGTTTTATGAACTGCTAGTTGGAGACCATGTTCATTCATCCAGGTGGAAACTCTCCGCATTACCTGATTAAGTTTAAGTTGCAGACCCTCCATGGAGCGCTCCATAATGAGCACAACAAGATCATCAGCATATCCCACCAAAGATGTGTCTTCTGGCATCTCCATCCGTAAAATGCTGTCATAATTTACGTTCCATAAATCAGGACCTAACACGGAGCCTTGAGCCGCCCCCGCTGTTACCTTGCGGCACTTGACTCCTTCATCTGTGTCATACTGTATCCAACGATCACAAAGATAATTCCTCAGAACAGACGCCAAGTAGCGAGGAATGTTGAATGTTGTTTCAAGTGCAGCTATTATGTCAATCCACCGGGCAGAATTGAAGGCATTTTTCACATCCAGAGTAACCAGTAAGCACATTTTCCTAGAGAAATGGTTGCCCTGCTCAATGGATCTGACAGCCATCACCACTTCTTCAATGGCGCTGATGGTGGACTTACCCTTCACAAAACCGTATTGTTTGGGGGACAGACCTCCTGCAGCAACAATCGCTGCCTGAAGCCTTCCTTTAATCATCTTCTCAAACAGTTTGCCAGCCATGTCCAACATGCATAGAGGTCTCTGACCTGAAGCAGTAGTGGGATCTCCTTTGCCTTTAGGCATGAGCACAAGCCTGGACACTTTCCACGGGGTCGCAAAGACTCCCTGCAGTAAACAACAATTATACATGTTCAGCAAAACATCTGGTTCCTCTTCGGATATCATCTTTATCACTTCAGCAGGAATTCCATCCGGCCCTGGTGCCTTCTTATTCTGAAAAGATCGTGCTGTAGTTTGTAATTCCTCTCTAGTGAATAGCGGAATATCATCAAGCATCACCGGAATGTGATCGGGAAATCTCTCTGGATGATTAGGAAATAGCTCATCTATAATAGCTTCCTTCTGGGATGCCGTCATAGCAGCAGTAGACACCATAATGCCGCCGAGCTTCTTATTGACAACTTTGTAGCCCAGACCCCATGGGTCCTGATCCAGATCGTTAATGAGCTCGTTCCATTTATGTGCCTTACTTTGAGCTATGGCCCGTTTTAGAGCCCTCCTCGCTACTCTACACTCTTCTATCGCATTTGCAAACTCTAGAGAATCTCTGCAGAGCCTTTGTGCCCTTCTCCTTAATCGAAAACACAATCGTCGAGCCTCTGCTATTTCAACATTCCACCAATAGGCTGGCCGTTTGTTCGGAAATATCTTCTTTTTGGGCATGGATGCTCCGCAAGCCTTAACAATGAGATCAATGGTCGACCTAACCAGGGTTTCTGCAGAATTCGCGGGGCTATGTCGATACAAATCCTCCAGAACTTGTTTCCCTTGTGCTATTACTGCAAGAAGAATTTCACCATCAATGTGTTCAACATTCCATCTAAACGGTATTGGAATTTCATGGACTAGGCCTCCTCGAGGCCTAGTATTAAAAAGGATGTATCTATGATCACTGTTGTTATAATCTAGCATTACATGCCAGTCTGCAATGCAAGCAGCAAGATCTGCAGAGACAAACGTTAGGTCTGGTGTGGTTCCGTTTTGCCCAGGCCGACAAAATGTTGGAACATCACCGCTATTTAGCAGCACCAAGTCCAACCTAGCAGTCATCTCCAAAATTCTATGGCCTCTCCCGTTTGTATGAGCCAAGCCCCACTCAACTGCTCGACCATTAAAATCACCGGCCACCAGAATACCCCCAGTTACTGTACCTAGGAAATCCTCAAGGGCAGATAGTCGGGTCTCAAACTGCCGAATTGATTCATTGGGTGTTAAGTAACAGCTTACATAAGAAATATTTCTGCTCTTGACCCAGACAAAGCCATTTCCAGCACCAAACTTTTCAATAAAAACTCTGCTTGGATCCGCTACCCATATAGCAGCCGTCCCACTTTCATCAGAGTACCAAGATGGAATATCCCTGTTCTTATATTGTTCGCTAATAAGCACAACATCAATATTCTTTTCCGCGGCAAACTGAACTAGGAGATCGTTAGCCACCCTGCTACGATGAATGTTGCCTTGTAGAAATCTTAGCATTTTGACTGTTGAGCACTCTCCAATGCACGTCGAAAGACAGCACACATACCTGACCCGATCACATGGTCGTCATTTTTGCCTTCACACGCGCAGATCGAGCATTTTGGGGCAGTCGTGCAGTGAGCAGCTTTATGCTCCTTTCCCCCGCATCTGTAGCACAACTTAGACCTGTCAGGACCTGTACATTGTCTTGCCATGTGACCATAGCCCATACATCGAAAGCATTTCAGCACATTGGTCCTTTTCCGAATACGGCAGCTAACCATGCCTATCTTAATGTGCTGATCAAGGAGCAACTCATTTGCCGCATTGGAGTTTACCACAACTATGGCCATACGCTGTTCTCTGGAATTGGGCTTGGTAATAGTAACTTTTATTTCACCCATGTTATCCTTAAGCCGGTCCTCTAATATTGCCTGGACTTCCTCTGTTGTTGTAAGACAGTCCAAATCCCTAATTTCCAAGGTTATGGTAGGAGCCAACATTTTGACTTCACCCAAACCCTCAGCGGCTTTGTAAATCATCTCCCTGAACTTAGATTTATCTCCATTTTTCCCTCTCATTTCAAGGAGCACCGCACCAGTCGACGTTCTGCGAATCGATTTAAGGTTTACGCCACTGCAATCAGTTGTTGCTTGCTGACGCAATGATTGAAGAACTTCTGAATATGTCTTCCCCTCAGTAGGCTTGATAACCATTGCCTCGTTGCGTCTCCTATCCTTCGTTTTATTTCCCTTCTGATGTAGAGAATGATTACTTCTAAGTTCTCCCTTTTCGTCCTCCAGAATAACTTTACCGCTATGACCCCTGTGTTTCCTTGTTCGAACTGTTTGCCAGGCATTTTCTGCTAACTTCTCCACGGGAGGTTCAATGGCCACAATTTCATTTGCAGATATGTTTTCGGAATTGACACTGCTCTCAATAACAGTAATCATTGTTTCTCCTTGACTTGCAGCCTTCTCGCATATGGGAGTTCTAGGTCGAGTGATAGTAGTGACCTCTGTTGCCAATCTAGTTTTGCGGCAGTGATCGAGGACATCAAAAACCTCTACTAACTGCGCTAGGCTATTCTTGATATTATTACTCACATTTCTTTGAGTTTTGGTAGCTGCCGTCATGATCTTCAGTAATCCTATTCCTTTCAGAATCTCTGACTCTTCTTTTATGTCTATTTCATTTCGACATTTACCTTTGTCCGCAGTGAATCTCAATTCATCTGAACCTCCATTCTCACCCGAGAGTATTGTACTCTGCCCCGCCATGACATTAGATACAACGTCCAGCTCCCTAGATGAAGTAGTTCTTGTAGACGCCACACATCGCGCGCCATTGGAATCTCCCACTTGGGCCTGAGCGCTGGTATCTGCGCGGCTTACAATCTCGGTGGATTCCACACACAATCTCTCCATGACACCAATCTCTTCTCTACTGTTGGACATAACCTTACTTTCCACAAGCGACGGGGACACAATTCCTGAACAGATGGAAGAATTACTCACCCAGCCACCCCTCAGGTAGAGAAATCACTTCGTCGTGCGGAAGAGGCACTGCCACACAAAACCCAACCCTTTCAACTAATATAGTCACTGAAATATACCGTCAAACTCACTTAAACCACGAAAGCCAAGACTCACCAACCGCTCAGTACGACAACCTAATAATAATAATAATAATAATAATATTAATAATAATAATAATAATAATAATAATAATAATAATAATAATAATAATAATAATAATAATAATAATATTGTCAGGTGAGGGATTCGAACCCTCGCTTTCAATTTCTGAAAATTAGATCTTAAGTCTAACGCCTTAGACCGCTCGGCCAACCCAACACGTGCATATTAGCCAACGTGTTTTGTTGATTCATGTCAGTTCGCATTTAGCTTTGTGTGGTGAACATCTTTTCTTTGTGAAGTAAACCAGCATCATGAAGTATTTTAATTGTGTAAAGTATTCCAAAAAACAGTTAATGCAAATGATATTGAGTCAAAAAGAAATGAATTTAAAATCTGAAAGAGATCGGCTAAAAACATTTAAGACCTGGTCTTCAGACAGTTTTACGAACACTGCATGGTTAGCAGCTGCAGGATTTTTCTATTTTGGATATAAGGATATGGTTAGGTGTGCTTTCTGTAATCTGCAACTTAGTTATTGGGAAGAAGATGATGATCCGTTTGAAGAACATAAGAAATGGGCTTTTTCTTGCCCCTACGTAAACAATATTTCTCCTAGCATAGAATTGAAATGCGAATATGAAAGACTTAAAACTTTTCAAAATTGGCCTCTTCCCTGTCCAAACGAATTTTGTTTAGCACCAGCAGGGTTTTATTATACTGGACATGGTGATAAGGTGAAATGTATATTCTGTAAGATTGAAATTGAAAATTGGAGGGAAAACGATAATCCTTTAAATGATCATGAAAAATGGGCGCCATATTGTCCATATATAAGAGGGTTTTACGTCGGCAACGTTGATTTAAATCCTGAAAATCCTACTATTATTCCACATAATACAAGTTATGATACGTGTGGAAGCAATATATGTTGATGTGATGTGATTTTTTGTGCAGTGTGCATTCTCAGACGTAAACGTAGACATGTTGAAGTTTGTTAAGCAGTCAAACACTCTACCAGTAATTTCATTTACTAATGCTGAAAACCAGAGTAAAAGTGAAAAAAGAAAGCATGGTGTTTTACTACCGAACACAATTCGATGTATCATTTGCGGTCCATCGAACTGTGGCAAAACAAACGTAATGCTAAATTTATTATGCCACAAAAATGGAGTTCGTTTTGAAAACGTTTATATTTATTCTAAATCACTTGCTCAAAGTAAATATGTTGAATTAAAAAAGTTTTTGGACTCCATAAAAGAAATAAAAAGTGATTTTTTTTCCGATAATGATGAAGTAATGCCTCCAGAAATGGCTAGAAAAAACTCTATATTTGTTTTTGATGATGTAGCCAGCAATAAACAACAACACATGAAAGATTATTTCAGTAGAGGTCGTCATCACGACGTTGACGTATTTTATCTTTGTCAAACATATTCTTGTATACCTAAACATCTAATTAGAGATAACGCTAATTTTTTAATTCTTTTTAAACAAGACGGAACAAACTTGCGTCACGTATATAACGATCATGTAAATACAGATATGAGCTATGAACAGTTCTTTGATATTTGTTCGTATTGTTGGCAAAACTCTAAGTTTGGTTTTTTGGTTATCGATAAAGATAGCGATTTACAAAATGGTCGATATCGCAATGGTTTTGATGTTTATTTTCAGTTATAAATATGACTTCAAAAAGAGGTAAATGGCCATTCGTGTTATAGCTTTTGCGTGGTTAACAACTTAACTATGACATCGTTTAACAAAACCAATAATGTGTCTATCGGACGACCGACTTCACGACATGATATTGCAACTAAATCATATGTTGATGATAAGCTAGTGCAATATGGAAATCAACTAACAACAACAACAAGCGACGGACATCTAAGTATTAACGGCAAACGGTTAAAAAATGTTGGAATGCCAATACATGTTGAAGATGCATGCAACAAAGGTTATGTAGTGAAGTTATTAAATGAGCTAAATAAAATCGAGTCTAAAGAAGACATACAACGAAACTTTAACGAGCTTAAAGGTTTAATTTTTTCAATTTGTAAAATAGAGAAAAAAGAACTTGACTTTCAAAACAAACGTCTCGCGGGCTTAGCTTTACCATCATCTGCAAATGATGCAGTAAACCTTATTGCAATGCAGCAACATACATCGAATATAAAAAAATATCTTGAGACCCGAATAACCGAAGTGTTACAACGAGTAGAATTCATTCATGGTTTAGTGCGAGAATTTTCAGAAGATCACTTTCCGTATGATCAAGATACTCTCGACTTGGGTAACAAAAGAATAAGAAATGTTAAAGATCCAATTCAAAATCAAGATGCGGTAACGTATTCTTTTCTTAAAACTCATGTAACAAATGAACTCGATGAAATTAGAAAATCTCTTTTGAATATAAACAGAGATAATGAAACTGTAGATATGTTAAATAGAAGAATAACAAACATATCTCAACCAATCGATTCGTTAGATGCAATAAACAAATATTACTTAGAAAACTTTGCTGCCTCTCGAAAAGATCTAGAAGACTTAATCGCTAAATTTAATAAACAAAACGTTTTAAACGTAGACGATGGTGGAACTTTAAATATGATGAGTAGACGAATTACTCACGTAAACAATCCCATATACGATAACGATGTTGCAAATAAGACGTTTGTTGAACAATATGCCGCTTCCCAACGTGAATTTGATCAATTGAAACAAACTGTAAACAATCTACAACATCAAAAACAAACAAATGTTGAGTTCCCTGTTAACGACCAAGACGTGACAAATAAACGGTTTGTAGAACACTATGCTGCGTCACGAACTGAAGTTAATCAACTAAAAGAAATTTTAAGCAATTTACAAACTCGTATTGAGGGTGTTGCTAACAATCTCAATATTGTTAAAAAAGAAGATCTTGAAAGTTATGCTGCTGAATCCAAAGAAGAATATAACAAGTTAAAAACTGAACTGGAAAAAATTGAGCAAATGGTTAACAAAGAACCACTCGAAAGTTTTACTGCATCCAAAGAAGAATATGGTATATTAAAAGATGAAGTAAAGAAAAAGAACTTATCGAAATTTATTCTGAAATTCTCCAACACACCATCAATCCATTCACCAGTATACACGCTTCATAATCATAACATACAGTACCAACTTCCCTACAAAGGTGTATTAAAACCAATTTTTGTTTCACCAAGATCTCCAATTGTGTATGCAATTTTAAATATACGTCAAGAGATTGAACTGGATGGCAGTGATATTGTCGTTGAAGAGCAAGATGAAATTCAGTTTCGACTTAGAGACCCGAAAAAACATAAAACTGATGATCTTCCTCTTCAAATCGATTTTGAATATACTATAAATAAGTAAAACAACCACAATTTCCGTTTAGTCATGGAGAAGAGCTCAAAGATTAAAGCTGAAAGTCGAGTAAAGGATAAACTTTCTCGCTTAAAAAAAGATGTTAAAGACAAGTATCTTTCACTTCAAGATGATGTTAGACGAAAAGAATTAGATATAGAGACTAACTTTAAACCAGTAACAAGTTCATTAAATCAACTTGTAGCTATTGCTAATACGTCGACTCAAAATAAAGAAAATCGAAAAAGAAAAGGAAAATATAACGATTCTGAATCCACTGCTACTTCAGACGAAGAAGATGGAGATAGCATCAAAATAATTTCACTACTTAACCGCTACTTTGATCCGTTCATTAAACAAAACGTGGATAGAACATTTGGTATAACGATAAGAAATGATAAACAATACTTGGGACGCGAACGAGTTTTCTTCGATAAAAAGTGGATAAAAGTTGGCGGTGAAAAATTTCCTATTACAGAAGGTCTACTTGAATTGATTCAAAGGAAAGTACCAGACCCCACTCTAATAGATAGGAGTGATTTAAGTTCATATTTGAAATTATTAAATGTTTCAAACGTGCACAAAAGAAATTATACAAGCAATGCAGCTCCAAGAGGAACGCAATCTTATAAGTATAGACATATAATTGAACCCCTTCTCACTGAAGACATAGATAGAATTATAAAAACAGCAGATGAAAATGAAGAAGCAAATACTACAATGCATACTGGATATGGTCAAAAAAAACACATCGCGCCACAAGCCATTTGGAAATTTGAAGGCGGAAACAATATTGAATTCGTTCACTGGAATGAACCAAACAAATTGGTATCAAGACTTAAAAAATTAATTGCATCGAAAGCTGCAGGTCACACAGGACTAGACAGCGAAATCTTTGCAATAGAAGAAGAACTAAGAAATGCTGGATATATTGAATAAAAATTCCAACGTTTGTAAAACAATGCACAGTATGTTATAAAACATTGTTTGGAAAATAACTATGAACGAAATCAGACGAGAAATTGCAAAAGAACTTCACGCACCGCTTAGAAAAAAGTTTAAAAGACGACGTGTTATTAGCAAAGGAATCGATGACCTCCATGAAGCTGACCTTGTGGACATGTCCAAACTTGCAAAATGGAATAATGGATTTAAATATTTATTAACCATTATTGACGTTTACTCGAAATATGCATGGGCAATTCCTCTTAAAACCAAAAAAGGAAGTGAGATTGTGAAAAGCTTAAAATTTGTTTATTCTCAAAGTAAAAGATTGCCCAATTATTTTCACACCGATCGAGGAACGGAATTTTATAACAGTGAATTCAAAACATGGTCTCAGAAACAAAATCTAAAGCATTATTCCACTGGCAGCTCCATTAAAGCGAGTGTGATAGAAAGATTTAATCGAACTCTTAAGGAATCGATGTGGAAAGAATTCACAACACGAGGTTCTTACCGATGGGTACATATTTTGCCTGAGTTACTAGTAAAGTATAATCACAAAATACATCGCAGCATTGGCATGAAACCTAATGATGTGAAAAGAAACAATCCACCCCGCTTGCCAACACAATATAATGAAACTTTAAGAAAACCAAAATATAAAATCGGCGACATTGTAAGAATATCAAAAATCAAGAAACACTTCAGTAAAGGGTACGAAGCTAATTGGACAACAGAATTATTTACAATTTATAAAGTTCAAAATACTAATCCACGAACATATCTTTTAAAAGATAATAAAAATATCCCAATATTTGGTGCGTTCTACGAAGCAGAGTTACAACGAACAAAACATCCTAATATTTACTTAGTCGACAAAGTACTACGTAGAAAAGGAACCCGAGCCTTCGTATCTTGGCTTGGATTCGATTCAACTCACAACTCTTGGATCCCCAACAAAAATATCTTATAATTAGAACAGTGTAAGTTTTTTTTATTTTTATTTTTTATTCCTCACAAAAGATATTATTATTATTATTATTATTATTATTATTATTATTATTATTATTATTATTATTATTATTATTAATGTGTCTCTATATATATTTTTCAGCTCACTAAAACCAACACACGCAAGAAAGAAAAGAATGATTGTACTTACCCCGTGCACAAGACCAGCATATTCCACTCTGCAAACAACACAGCATCTTCAATTCTCTCTGCAGCTTGTTGGAAAAAGAACTACTTACCACTTTAAGAACGAAGATCATATCATTTTTCACTAATTCATATTATATAATTAATGTAAACCACAAATGATCAAATAAATATATTTTTAAAAAAGATTTACACCACACAAATTATTATTATTATTATTATTATTATTTTTTTTTTTTTTTTTTTTTTTTTACACCCACTGTCCAACGTCCATTTAATTAATCATTTGGACTTCTTCTTCTTCTTCTTCTTCTTCTTCTTCTTCTCCACCTTCTTCGGCATCCATACGATCTTCACCCCCCACACTCTCTTCCTCCAGCGGTGGAAAATCGAGCAGCTCGATACTGTCGGAGTCGATTGATTCCAGCCGCTGAATGATCACCCCCAATATGTGGGGGGTTACGCCATCCGCCGTCAACTCTCTGCAATGCTGGCGGTCTCGAATTATTTCCAATAACTCGCAATTATACATGTCCTGCTGAAGATTGCTAAGCCCGTTGAACCAAACGTCCTCTTCCACTTTGAACGCGCTCACTGCGAAGTTTAGCCCCAGCCTCTCTGATTGTTCTCTCAGAGATTTTATCTCATAGAGCTGCTGGAGCTTAACTAAAAGATTTCCATACATGGTCATGTTGATTGTTAACTGAGTTGCTTTGAAACTAAGTGTTACTTCATAGCTATGTGCTCTTATATATTGCGAATATCAAACTGCAAAAAGCTATTTTAAACATTTTCACATGGAGCTCTGGGAACCGACATCCAATCTCGTTCTCGCATTAAAAATTACAGACTTGACTAATGACGTCTGTGAATCTAAAAACAAACAGATCGAAATTCATTTCACACACTCAAAGTTATACATGTCATATAAAACACTTTAACCAGATTGAGATCATGAAGCAAGCCAGAACACAAAAAATGTTAACATCATTTAAATTAAACAGACATAACATAGCGAGAAGGAGTAACACAACTCCACTCCCACGCTGTGGTAATATATGTCGTACTTAAACAGAGTGTGGCATTACAACATCGGATTACTTATTTAGCTTGCGCGAGCAAAAACTTTAACGACAACCATGCACTACATGCGCTGGCTGCTCTCATGGCTTGCCGCACGGCGCGAGCAAAAACGGAACAGCTGCACACCACATGTCTGGTAGCGATCCGGCTATGTCGAGTGCCTCACCGTACACTCTCATTCAAAAGTTATGACACACAAGACTCTCTACACTTCCTTGGGAAATTACCAAAATATAATTCAATAATCAATCAATACTTAATAACCATGATACACAGGCTGTCCCGGGAATTAAATAACAAAACACAGAATCGAACCAAGAAACTCCCCTGTAGGAGTGGAAGAGGAGTCTGAATTTCGAGTTACCATCCTAATAAACAACCCCCATGCCGTCAACACCCATTAACTTTTTATCACCATCACATAAACAAGCCAAGAGGTCACCCCCTTCCCACGCTAACACGTGCAGTGCACATGCCCCGCTCCTGGACCACGTGGTCGCTCAAAGGACCCACGACGTCATCAGGATTACGCAATTTCTGGTCATGATGATGCAATATTTGGAGTCTAGGAAACACTTACTACTACTGTGCGAACATACTTAATTTCGGTTTGAATGTTATAATAGGTTCGTATATATTGAGAACCAGTGATAGATATTGGATGGCCGCCATGTTGTATTATTTTATCAGTAGACCGGAGAGTTATGTACCAATAAATGAAGATTATTGCGTTGGTAACTATAATTTCTATAGCTTGATTAGGACACAAGATATAAAAACATATTAAAATGTTGAAAGCCAATATGTCATCTTTTGAAACCTCTATAGGGAAATAATGGTTCAGTAACATTATTCAAACAAGTCTATCAGACTAATCGTACGATATATGTATTACTTTGTGTTTGCTCTATGTTGTGCTGTATAACAAAATATAGAAATAATGACCGGAGTCGTTCCACGTACGACAAGTAGTTCTTCCAAAAATTTATGTTACTACACTTTTTTGTGGGAGGTTGCTCTATGTAAGCGGTCTGGCAACAACGTTTCAAGGGTTGTGTGTCAAGAAACGGAAATCAGTTGGATAGGTTCCCTCCCTATCCGTGAAACCGGCCTCGTCATGGCTTCCCTGCGTTATACTCCCCTGGGTATCAGCTGGTGACATGACTGTTACATGCTATCTTGTTTACGTTTCTTTAGAATTGCTCCCCTTTAGACACAAAACCAGTTTAAAACGTCTCGTTTTATGGTTTCCTGGTCACACAGTAGTAGGTTTTCAGGCAGTGTTGCCAAATGAGACGTAAATTTACTCCAGTTTTCTCCTAAACCACGCTCCTCTACCATTACTTTATTCACATCTGTCAGTGCTTCCTGACCTAGGGAATCATGTGTTTCGGGCTGCCTAGTATTACTCCACCTGCGGGGGGACGTGGTGGCGCAGCAGTGAAGCTCTTTGCCTCTCACCAAGGCGGAGACAAGGTTCAATTTCCGGTCAATGCATGAAAGATTTTCGAAGGGAAATATCATATCCTGTGGCTCGGACTCCACGTAAAACGGAGGTCCCGTGGCTCATGATGGCGAGATTAACGCCCACGTTAAACCACACGCTTCGTTATAACTCAACTCACCCTTTATGGGCTGAATTTTGTAATTTGTTGTTAGCACTTGAAAGGAAAAGGTATACCCAAACTGTCACAACACTTTGAGTGAAATTCATGATATGGAAGCATATTTTAAGTCTAATTGTGCCTTTCCGTCACGCAGGAGAGCAGCAGAAACCGTAAAGGCCGCATTAGGAATAATGTACGGACTCTGCAGTTTGCACGAATATAATGATGTTATTACAGTCCTCGTAGACTGCTGAGCTAAAATTATGTTAATGAACTCATATAATATTAGCTTTATAGTAATAATTAAATTATTGCTTGGCTACAAGTGTGTAGGTGCGTGTGTGTTTGGGTATGATATTCAGACTGGAAGTCCATATCGTGGCGTAATGACTACAAATCTAGGTTGTCACTACAGATTCGATTCTTGGCTCTGCCAAAATATTTACATCTGTTCTGAGGTCTGCAACGGTGTTCATTCAGCGTTGTGATCCAAATTTGAGAAGAGATGGGTTCGTTTCCTAACACTGACATACTAGAATTGGTTTTCCGTGGGTTTTCACTTCTACTACAGGTGAATGCCGGAATCATATTTAAAGTAAGACCATGGCGAGCCTCCTACCTTAATCCTGACCCTAATTTACGCACTACAGCGGTGTGCAAATTTAGACTAAATTAATGGATTTTAATTAGTCACAATTTTTCATTCAGTATTTTTATTATCTTACTTAGTGTTATTTTCTCCCCTTAAGACTTTCCCATAATGAATTGCGTGGATAAATTTTTGTAATTGAAGATTCTGAGGAATACCTAAACTGGGTCAGTTTTCTCTTTTTTTATAAAGACTTTGGATTGTATCCTCTAAATCAGGTGACTACAATCCATGGTTCACGAATCTTTGAATAGTTCAAGAACGGACCGTAAGTAATAAAAGATTTTGAATACTTGTGCACTAAATACGCAAGAAAACTATAATAGCGTGATGAAATGCAAACAAAACGTGTCTGCATTAGCATGGCCCCACAATGAGTGGAAATTCTACAAAAATCATTTTACTGTCAGTTTCCAAAGAGAAAATCTAATTAAGACTATTGGTCAATCATTAAACAAGTAGTTCCGTGAAGAACTATACAGCCTATTTTCATATATCCTTCTTACAGTATGTTAATTGCCTCTATCAACATACAAAATTTCAGTTTGATTGCTGTAATAGATTCGTATATATTGACGTCCATTTAAATATTTCGGATGGTCGCCATGTTGGATCGTTGTATGTATAGGCCATAGAGTCATGTACCATTAAAGGAAAATTATTGCGTAGGCTCATTATTCAAACTTTCACTTCGATCACATGATTACGACAAAAGAAATAAAAACTTAATTTTAAAAATCGCACAGCCGCCATCTTGAGGTTATGTAAACCATTGAACTAAATTAGATTCCGGTTCATTATAATGTGTATAAACATTTCCTGTACCAAGTTTCATTGCGTTTGGAACATTAAATCGCGAGAAAGGTCTATTTAAAATGTTCAACTTCGCTTGGCCGCCATGTTCGTTTCGTAGTTAACCAGTTTTTGAAAGTCTTATAGATGAACTTCAGTAGTGCCCTTTATCTCCGTAAAAAATTGCAGGGTGATACCACTAATAGTTTCAGAGATATAGAATGCCGGTGAAATATTTCGCACAGCCCCCATCTTGAGGTTATGTAAACAATTGAACGAAATTAGATATCGGTGCATTACAATGTGTATAAACAAATACTGTACCAAGTTTTATTGCGTTTGGTTGGTTAAATCGCGAGAAACGTCTATTTAAATTCGCAACTTCGCTTTGCCGCCATGTTGGTTTTGTAGTTACCAGGTTTTCGAAAGTCTCATAGGTAAACTTCTAGTAGTTTCCTTTATCACCGTAAAATATTCCAGGGTGATATCGGTAATAGTTTCGGAGATATTGAATGCTGGTGAAATATTTCGCACAGCCACCATGTTGGATTGGTGAGACGTAACAAAATCTTGAGGGCACGGTCAGGGTCGTCCGGAATAGTGCCATGAACTTACCGAGTTTCATTGAAATCGCTCCAGCAGTTTAGAAGTTATTAGGGGGGCACACTCCATCACACACGCACACACAGACAATAGGTGATCTCATAAGCCTTTTTTTATAAATGAAAATAGGCTAAAAATATACCAAGTAAACTGTTTTACTGCATTAAGTAACAAAAAGAAAAAATGAAATATTGGAAATCATAACTTGCACACCTCTGTAGTAGAGTCAACACAATGTTACAGGTTATCAGACAGACAAACCCAAAAAGACTGGAATACGTAAGTACGATATTGCAAAGCCCATAAACAACAACGCAGAATAGATTATACTGTATGTATAGATTCTTTGCTTGTAGCCTAGGATCGAGGTCTGTCTGTTAGGTAGGCAGTCAGCCATCTCCTGGCTATAGAGGTTCAAAAAGATGGCACACTGGCTTTCATAGCTAAGTAACACAACAATGTGCCACAGGTGTGGGACGAAGTGCAAGTGGTGGTCTGGGAAGGATGCATCTAGAACCCGCTGATGAACCCGACTTGGTGAACCCAGGCGAAACCCCGCAACAGACACAGCAATAATCCATAAGATTTTCTGGAATGTAAACACTCAGCCAATGTGTTATCAAATACTTTTGTTGCTTCATTGAAATGTGTTTACAGATCTGTTAATTAAGCATTATTATTACCCCGCTTGCCACGGTGGGTGGGTGGTTATCGTGTCGGTCTACTAACCCCAAGCTCACAAGTTCGCTCCTGGCCGTAGTAAATAATTTTTGAAAGGCGGCAAAAATTATGACACGCATGTCATACGATGTTGGCATGTTAAAGAACCCATTTGAATTAAGTAGGCCGTGTTCATTATGGCAAAATTAATCTCGGGATTTTCCACCAACACAAAGGTCCTCATTTCTCTACTAGAAAGCGCTATAATGTCATGGAGCTTAGATGTCTAACCTCCTTGACTTTCATAGTGCTTCAAGGAACAACAAAATTCGACATGCAAGCTGCCCTCTGGGTGTAAAATAACAAAGGTTGCACCCGGCACCCGAGGCAATACGATATTGTTATTATTATTACCCCGCGGCGTAGGCGTGCTTGTTAAATGGTCCACCTCGGCCGTGAGGGCAGCTGAAGCAAATCCGGAGGTCACAGGTTTGAATCCCGGCCCTGACCCGATTTTTTCCACATTCCCTCCAAGAAAATGCCAGGATAGTACCCTACTTCAACTCCCGGGGCACCTACTTCATACCTATCCCTAACACAGTTACACACACTACTTCAGTCATCACAGAAGCACAGGTTATCAGACACACCTAACTGAAGAGGGCTAAGATGGCCTAAACCCCACAAATGAATTAACAACTACATTGTTTTCATTAATTGATTTACATTCGGTGCAAATTAAAATGTCAGCCCCGTTGTGTTGGGGTAGCGTACCTGCCTCTCACCCCGGGTTCGATATGTAGTTAGTCATTGCTATTTTAATGGGTGGAACATCGAGGTCCCTCCTATAAAGATAGAATGAGAATTTTAGCAGTATGATGCATATCGATATAAGTATGTTGTGTGCAAAATTAGATCAACATCCATTAATATTTACAGAAATTTGGAAACGTAGTTACAGTATCACCTCACTTTGCATGGGCATGAAGTTAATCATTCTTTCCGGAATTGAAGCTGAGAACCCATTTTATTAGTTTTTCCTGTATAAATAACCTTTTTAGTATATTTATTTATTATTTGTCGTATATATGTTACAGGGAAAGTCGATTCTCCAGTAAGAGTTGACTCTCCCTAGGTAAAGTCGACTCCTTCTGATCTTTTCAGTAAAAGTTGATTAAAAGCGGTAAGTGTTCAATTTCGATCAACATTTACTAGTCAGAGTTGACTATACCTAGGGAAAGTATACTCTCACTGTCTTGAGATAGTAAACATTGACTATTTGCAATGAAACGGTACTAGCTAATAAAGAAAAAATAGGAAGGCAAAACCAATACATTAAGAGAGAGAAATGTTTAAGAGAAACTAATAAAAATGAAAAATCTTTATAATACATAAAGAGATAGAAATATTTATCATTTATTACAGCAAGGTAAAGATTTGTGACACGTTGAATTGCAAAGTACACTTTTCTTCTTGCACATGCACTTCATGGATTCACATTTAGTGATGCATGAACATTTGAAAAAACCTTGTCCTCTTCCATGTGATTGGGAAGTTGCAACAGTCCTCACAGCTATTGTTTTATCCATAGGAACTTCATTTTCTTGGATAATGTTCGTAGGACATTTACTGAATTCAGACCTGAAAAAATGTAATCATTGAAAACTGAACAATTTAATACTATGGGCAGCGAGAGAGAGGAGAGAGAGATATATATTTTATTTTAGCTTTGAAAACTTACCTTGAAAAAAGCTGCTTTAGAATTCCATTTCTCGTTCCAATTCGATAAAATCCACCATCGACAACCTCCAGTACCACGCCAAGGACAGATCGACCTCTACCGCGGTCAACATCGGGGACAGGAATTCGAACTGATGTTCCTTTTTCTACTGGCGGATGAATGTGATCTGATATTTTTACATGCGTTTAGCTTGTTGTTCTAGACAGTAGAAATCTTCATTTCTCTCTCTTGATGTCCTCAGTAGACTTGTCCAGGTCAGTGCGGAGATAATCACTATCATCTCAGAGCTTTTCACCACACGATACATTTTGGTTTGTTTCATTTTCATCAGGATTTCCATTCCCGTTACTTCCAATTTCGTTTTCTTGTTGTTGCTGAATTTGATCAATTTCATATTGAAGATCCTCTTCTGTTTCTAAATTTGCCAGTACCTCCGTTGGTAGTTTTGAACTAGATAAGCCGTGTCTCGGGGGGGAAACTGAACATTGCCTCATACGGGGATCGTTTTATCACACTATGTAATGCACTGTTTTTCATAAGTTGAATAATCTTTAAGCCTTCACTCCATTTTGATGTTTGTGGTCTTGCATCCAGGTGGTTATCATATTCTCTATGTCCTGGTTGGCTCTTTCGACGCTACCTTGACTCTTGACTATGTCGTGGTTTGCCGTGCACCATTTTGAAGTTAGGCCATGCATTAACCAGACTGTCAATGATTTTTATAACCAATTCTCTCCCATTGTCTGATTGTAAAATACAAGGAGCGCCTAACAAAGTAAAAATATCAACGATATTATTACACACTTCGTCTGCAGTCGTTGAATTCAGCGGTCTTAGCACAACAAACTTTTTAAATGGTCCTGGTACACCATTATAAATTTGAAGTCTTCGTCAGGTTGCGACTGAAAGAAATTAAGTCCACTTGACATCGTGAATTCATTTCCTTGAATAACAAAGGCTTTACAACCAGTCCTTTCCTTTTATGTTTCAATTTCTGATCTCAAGGTTCGCACAAGCTTAAAAATAGTAAAATGTCCTTTGTAATAACATTTTGAAATTTCCCTTTCAATTGCTGAATCTTACGATCTCTTCCTCCGTGTCCAGTGGATAGGCTATGTGCGCTTCATTAAGAACTCCAAACAACTCTTCATCAAAAACATAATACCTTATGCTGTCTTGGTCTGTGACAGGGTGTATTAGTTAAGTAATACCATTTACTTCAATAATGTCATATTGTCTTAAAAAACCTGATACCGTTACTTTCTTTTTTAATTGCAGTTTTTAGATTTTTCACTTTTTGAATGCAGTTATCATATTTCAATTTGGTCAATGTCAGTGATTTACCTTGGAAGTCGAGCGTTCCTGCTGCAGTTTTTCACGAAACAGTTATGCCGTGGTGTCTGACATAATTATTACACACTTAAACTAATTATTTAAACGTAAATGAATCTTTTGTCACTATTGCACAACAATAAAGAGCCTAGTAATGACGAATGGCAACTGCCTGTTGTGTGATGGGGTAATAAAACAAAGAAATGTTCAGATCGATAACGGTCGGTCTAATAATGGAAGTACGAGTCCAAACAATGACAATATTTTAATAATCATAACAAATGTTTGGCGCGCGCTGTTACATTTTCAGAGCAGCATCTATGAATCAACTTTTACTGAACCACAGCAGGCATAGTTAACTCTCCCTAGGAAAAGTTGATCTGTTTGTTTTGAATCAACTATTACTGATACTTTTAGTAAGAGTTGACTCTTACTAAGAATCGACTTTCCCTGTAACATATACACAAAAACAGAAAAGCAAGTACATTATATTTTAATGCCCAATGTTCTTATCCAATCCAGAGCCTCTGCAGTAGCCTCTAGAAAATCAAACCAATCTCCAGGCTAGGCTCTTCTTCTACACTCCCTTACAATGTGCTCGATGGTTTGAAGAGAGGCCCCCCAGTCATACTTGGGGGATTGTATCTTTCCCCATTTGTAGAGAGACGCAGCACAGACTCCATGATTTCAACGAATCATGTTGAGTAAGGTCCAAGTTCTTCTTGGGAGATCAATCCTGTTTTTAAGATCCATTATTCCTTCCATTAGGCATAGGGGTCGAAATTATCTTCTCTGAGCTTCTGAGCAAACTTAACTGTCGGATTCTAGATTTCAACCGGTTCCTCTGAAGTTCAGAAATACTGAAGTGGATGGGCAAGTCGTTCTCAGGTATCTTGGAGTATTCTCTTTGCAGTGCTTGTGCGCTACGGAATGAAGAAAGCATGATGTTGCTCAGGACCGGAAGTCAGTGGATAGGGGTCGATCTTATTACACCTGAAATAATCCTCATTGTATTGTTGAACTGAGAATTGCAATACATCATCAATTACTTTTGTTGCTTATTTTGATTAAAAATGCAAATACATTGCCATATTAGCAAAATATTTCTGATATCCGTATTGATAGAGTTCCCAAATTTGCTAAATTTAACGCCAATCAAAACATAACTAAAACATACTGTATCTATTATCAAAGGTGCATATTTCAACCCCGAAATTAGGTCTTCTTCAGCCAACAACAAGAATATACAGTATAATTAAAATATTATTGTTATATCTAAGTCTACTAACTAAAGTTGGAAAAGTAAAAAAATCTATAATAAATGGAACTCGCCATGAGACCGGAAATGAAAGCTAGTAAGGGATAAATACAGAAAGTATAGGTGTTGATGACTGTTGTTTTAAGGTAGGAATCATCTAGGTCATCTGCTGTTAATGGTATAGGTGACATTGAAATTGAAAACTGCTTCTACTGCTACAAATACTTCCTTAACTAACTTACATAAGAAGAAATAGTATTATGGAGAAAAAGAAAAGAGAGAAAAAAGAGAGGAATGAATGATTAAACACAAGGAATCGAAATGCCCTCAACACTAGAAGAATGAGGATTAGGGGGCTCTGAAAGACGTAGAGTCATGAAAGGGAAACACGAAAGCGGTATAGGAGAGTGTCTGCCCTAAATGTCACTTCAAAAAGAGGGAGGGAGGAACGTGCCCAGTTCAGGATTCCTTCAGGGTCACCAACTCTCGAACTCATCAATCGTGAGACCTCGAGGGTGTAGCGCAATCTGTGGTGAGACGACACACCTGCCCCTTTAGGGCCTTGTACAGCAGGCAGAAAGTACACATAGGACACCGGAGGAGGTTTCATCCCTCTAAGAACCAGAGTATGAGGAAAGATGGGACAAGGGAAATGAAGGATGGGAGAATGAAAGACACCCTAGGCCTCGGATACCTTAATACCGTTAGGGTTGAAGGAGAAAAAGAGTTCACCGGGGGAAGTTGACAGGAAATACGAAAGAGAAGAGTGGAAGTAATGCCAGATTCAACTGGGATCCCCTATGGAATATAAAGTACAGTTCAAATACAATCTATGTTACTGTAATGTCATAAGGGAATACACAACATTTCAGTACAGCCACTAGATGTTAGAAATATCATCATCATTTATTGTATAATACTCAACAGGTGGAGTGTGATGGCGCAGTGGCTTAACTGCTTGTCTTTCACCCAGACGGCCGGGGTTCGAATCCCGGTGACAGTGGGGTGGAATTATCAACTGAAAAATCCCGTGGCGTCAGAAAGGGAATCCGGCCTTAAATGCCTGGCCAAAACCAAAATGATCCTGGTTGGCTCCCGCGACCCCAATTAATTGGGAAAAGCCGTAAAAAGTTAAAATGTTTTGTACTCAACAGGCCATGAAGACCCATGACAAGAAAACAGAGAACATAAGGAAGCTTTCATTTTTACGTGATCGTTAATCATGTGATCATGAGCCACGGCACCTCCATTTAACGTGGAATCCGAACCACAGGACATGGCATTACACTTCGAAAATCTCAAATGCATTGCCCAGGAATCGAACTCGGTCCACTTTGGTGAGAGGCCAACAGCTTCACCACTGCACCACCATGCCCCCTCAGAGAATATACATTACATTACAAAATATATACATTAAAGAAGGTATTCCATAACATAACAATTCAGAAAAAAATAAATTAAAATCAGTGGTTCAATCACATATGAGAGGCATGTTTCTGGTCAAAATTTCAAATATTTACTGCAGATGCTGTTCCATCTCCTTGTATATGTAGCATCACTAAGGGAAGCTGTAAGTTTTGTTTCTTCCGTTTTTGCTCTACAGTTAGAAATATGATATCTATATATTTAAAACAGTAAGATGATCTTAGTTACCGCGAGATTGACAGAACGGCTGAACCGATTGACTTCGTAATGCACTCAGACGAAAGTCCTTGGCCTGTATATTTGCAGAAAGTCTTTAAAATAAACAAATATAATACCATATATTTTTAAATTTATAAACAAAAAAGCAAAATTATTGGTCCAAGCACATGCGCAGAATCAGCTGGGTTAATGACAGACATGGCGGATGTCCACCGCGTTTTAATGTAATAGTAATTTATTAATGATATGTATTGCAACCAATGGTCAAATACAATAATAATTAAAATTGCTCACAATGAAGTCATGTACAGAATTCTGTTAATGTCACTGTTCTCTTACCACAAACTTTTGCATGATATCTTTCACACGACTTTTCACACAAGTCTCACCTACAGTTCTCGTCTGGGTCATGGTAGACCTTCTTGCAGCACAGCTTGAAATGAAAACCATGAACAGCGAAACATGTCATGAAATGGCGAAGTTCATACATAGAATTCCTCCAGTCTGAGGCCGTCATGGCATCTGTCTGGTACAAATCCCTCCAGATGTTGGTTTCTTCTCTTGAAGTTCTTGCAGTAATAACTGATATTGCTTTGTAGATGGCAGTAACATTCTTATACGTAAATCTTCTATGTAAAATGGTTGTCTCGTTAGTTCATAGGTCGTCCTTGACGGCGCATTTTTTCCTAGACACAGAATCTTTTTCATCTATATGGTCTTTACCCTTTCTATCTGAGCAAGATCGTTTTTCGAGAGATGCTCCCATATTAATTCTATTGCATATGTGATGATTGGAGAAATTTTTATGGGAAAGAGTTCTAATGCAGTCTGTATGGAGAGTTGTCTTATTAGTTTTATCTCATTCATGGCTATAACCGCGGTAGCAGCTGTATCTTTTACATGTTTGGAGAAATTCTGTCCAGTCGTTTGGAGTATCAGGCCAAGATACTTGTAGGAGTTTACCCTTGTTAGCTCCACATTGCCATACATGATTTTCTCTGATGCTGGTAGCCTACCTCCATTCCTGAACGTCATGTGTACTGTCTTATGTGGATTATGCTTGAGCTCATTGCTATCTGCCCATCTTACAAGTTATTTATAAGAATTATAAAGGAGGGGAAGATTCATTAATTGTTGAGAGTAGGTACTCCCCCTTTTCATAACTTTCACAAGGCAGATTATTGAAAATATATTATTTATGATTTACATACCTTTCTGGGAGTCATTAGAAGTTGATTTCAATTTGAATTGTCACTGCTGCAATGTTTGGGAAGCCAGGCTCTGCCTGTCACAAGCCAGGACAAAGTGGTGAGTGATAGAGGAGTAACACCTCTTTAAAAAACCTCGGTCCAGCTGACCCGGCTGGTAGTACCTTGTAAGGGTCCCTTGCCAGGGTTACGGTGAAGTCCTCAACGGCATAGACAGTGGAGTAGATGGACTACGGAACAGTGTAGATGGCGGAAGAGGCAGCCCAGTACTCGGGATAATGAGTAAAAGGTATATGTCCATATAATAGGCATATATCAGACACCGAACTTCTCCCGGGATAAGGAGACCACCTTCTATCAAGTGCCAACGGTCTTTTAGGAGGGCGGATGAGCGGGTAGAAGAAGGGCACTCTCTTGCCCTTGGGGTGGGAAACTGCTCCTAAAGGCGGAAGAGCCGACAGATGGCCAACGGCATAGAATGGAGAAGGCAACGGGAAACCACTCCATTAAAGATCCGACTGGATATCCCAAGAATCAGCAGCTCATGATGGAAAGCTCTTTGGTTAAATTCTCCGGAGGTAAAATAGCTCCCCATTCGGATCTCCGGGCGGGGGCAACTAAAGGAAATAATGGTATTATTAACAAACGCAAGAAACAGAAATGCGTAAGGAAAATAGGAACATGGAATGTTAACACATTATTAAAGGTGGGGAAGCTGGAAAACCTGAAAATAGAAATGAAGAGATTAAAAATAGATATTCTCGGTATTTCTGAAATGAGATGGCCTGGCACGGGTGACTTTTGGTCAGATGACTACAGAATAATCTATTCAGGGCCGGAAGACGGACCGCTCGGAAGAAATGGGGTAGGAGTGATTATGGAAAAATCCATGGGACTCAGAGTAGCGGGATATGTGCAGCATAGTGATAGGATAATTCTAGTCAAGATAAACACGGAGCCAAACAATACTGTTATAATTCAAACATATATGCCAACTACAAATGAAGATGACGAGGACATTGAAAGAATGTATGAAGATCTAAATCACCTGATAGAAGGAACAAGAGCAGAAGACAATGTAATCATTATGGGGGACATGAATGCAACGGTAGGGGAAGGAACAGAGGGATCAATTGTTGGGCAGTTTGGACTGGGAGTCCGAAATTTGAGAGGTGAACGATTGATAGAATTCTGCACTAGGCACAAATTAGTCATAACAAATACACTCTTCAACCATCCCAAGAGAAGACGATACACTTGGAAAGCTCCTAGAGGCACGAGAAGAGCGCAATTGGATTACATAATGGTAAAAGAAAGGTTTAAGAACCAGGTTAAAAATTGCAGAAGTTATCCAGGTGCAGATATCGTAAGCGATCATAATCTAGTCATGATGCACGCGGAACTCAAATATAAGAACATCGTTACGAGAAAAACTGAGTATCTACAGGTGACAAAACTTAAGATGCCAAATATTAGAGATGAGTTCCAAAGAAGAACAGATGAAATGATTGAAAGAAATACTGACATATTCGAGAAACCAATAGAAAGTCAGTGGGGAATTCTGAAGGAGGAAATACTAGGAACTGCAGAGGAACTGCTAAAAAATAAAAATAAAAACAGCAGGAAAGCATGGATAAGTGAGGAAGTTGTAGAAATGATAACTGAAAGAAGAAGGTTCAAAAACGCCACAAGTGACGAAGGAAAACAACAATATAGAAGACTGAGAAATGAAATCGTTAGGAAAAGCAAGCGAGACAAAGAAAAATACTTATGTGATATATGTGATGAAATAGACACCGATTTTAAAGCAAATAACTTAGAAAAAGCATATGGAAATGTGAAGCAATTTTTTGGTGAGAAGAAACAGAAGACATGTGGTATTAAAGATGAGAATGGACAATACCTGTATGAAGAGGGAAAGGTTGGGAAGAGATGGAAAGAATATCTAGAGAGCCTCTCTATGGAGATGAAGTTATAAATAAGGAAGTAATAGAGGAAGAAGACCAGATAGATGCAGAGAATAGAGGTGACCAAATACTAAAATCGGAATTTAAAAGAGCACTGAAAGATTTAAAAGACAAAAAAGCACCAGGTGTAGATAAAATCCCTGCAGAACTATTAAATAACTGCGGAGAGAAAACTGAAGATGCAATGTATGGAATGATATGCAAAATGTATGAAACTGGAATATTACCAACTGACTTTACTAAGTGCATAATAATTCCAATTCCAAAGAAGGCCAGAGCACAAAATTGCGATCAATTTAGGACATTAAGCCTGACAACACATGCATCTAAAATTCTTACACGTATTATACTTAGGAGAATAGAGAACAACCTTGATAACTACATTACAGACGACCAATTTGGATTCAGAAGGGGCATTGGAACAAGAGAAGCAATATTAACTCTAAGACAAATAATTGAAAAGAGGAATAGAAAAGGAATACCAACATATCTAGCATTCGTGGATCTGGAGAAAGCTTTTGACAACGTGAATTGGAATATACTGTTCAAGTTACTAAAGAAAGTGGGAATCTCTTATAGAGATAGAAGAATAATACATAGTTTATATAAGAATGAAAGGGGAATAATAAGATCTGGCAATAACCTGGAAGAGGTTGAAATAAGAAAAGGAGTACGACAAGGATGCTCGCTATCTCCTTACTTATTTAATTTGTATGTCCAAGATGCCATAAATAGGATAAGAGAAGAGATTCAAGTTGGAGTAAATATACATGGGGAAAAGATTGACATGCTCCGATTCGCAGATGACATTGCTTTAACAACAGATAATGAAGATGATCTTCAACAGATACTTCATGTAATGAATAACATCCTTAAAAACGAATTTAACATGAAGATGAATAAAAATAAAACAAAAATACTCGTATGCAGTCGGAACCAGGAAGATCATAGAAGAGCACCAGCAATTTATATCGAGAATGATAGAATACAACATGTGAAGGAATATAAGTATCTGGGAAGCTTGATAACGTATGATGGAACCAGCAAACGAGAAATTTGGAGTAGAATTATTCAGGCAAAGAACGCCTTTTATAGAAAGAAGAATCTCTTCACATCCAGAAGTATAGACCTAAAAATAAGAAAAAGACTGTTGAAGACATACGTGTGGAGTGTGGCTTTGTATGGTAGTGAGACCTGGACAATAGGGAAGTCAGAAGAGAGGAAGTTGATGGCTTTTGAGGCTTGGTGCTGGAGAAGAATGCTTAAGATCAGTTGGATACAACATATGACAAATGAAGAGGTATTCAGAAGAGCAGGAGAAAGTAGAAGCTTTATGAAGACCCTGAAAACAAGAAGAGCAAATATGTTGGGACATATTCTCAGACATAATAGCCTGCCAGCAAGAGTCATCGAAGGGATGTTAGAAGGGAAAAACACTAGAGGAAGACCACCACTTGCATACATCACACAATTAATGACAGACACGAACACCAAATCATTTTGTGAATTGAAGAGGATGGCGGAGAATAGAGAAGATTGGCGACTTGCTGCAAACCAGCCCCAGGGCTGTTAACTTAAGAGAGAGATTACGACAATATATCATTTGATCTCTTGGGGAAGCCTCTGTGGCTTAGGTGACAGCACGCCGCTCTCTCACCGCTCGGTCCGTGGTTGAAATCCCGGTCACTCGATGTGAGATTTGAGCCAGCAGTATGCTGCAATATCGAGGGTGCAATCTTTCGACGTCCTTAAAGTTTCAATAGTGCCAAAATTAATCGTACAAAGAATGTAACTTACATAGGAAACTTCTTCAGTAAATATTTTGTTCATTGTCCGTCATGTTTTGACGGGTTTCAACTAGTTTTAAATTAATATGCAAGTTAAGTAAAGCCGTCATGAAATTGAGATAAAGATGTGTGTACTGAGAAGACAGGGAAAAGGAATGTTTTCGTTGATTGCAGTGAGATCGTGATATGTCGACAATTCTGAAGACAGCGAGCATAAAAAGTTAACGAGCCGCAGTCACGGGAAATGAGCCCTGTCAAGGCGCCCTTTATTTTAATGTGGGATTTAAATGGCAAAGAGATTAGCATCTGTGCTGCTGTAAAGAGAAGATTATTTCAAGGGCGGGGAGACTGTTGATCCCTCCTTAATGATCACGCTTGGAGCAGCTGTCTCGGCTCAGTGGCCACTACGTTTCACCAGTTGTTCCCTACAGTATTATGGTGAACAAATACAGACCGATTGCCAAAACTCGTGGACAATATTCAAACCTGAGATGCCTATCTTGCTCCGTCAATCGTTGTCCAACCTGTACTCGGTACGGAAATCCACCTATGTCATTAAACAATCGTCGAAGTGACGTATTGCTGATGTTTAATTTCAGGGCTGTTCGCCGAAGACTTTGCTTTGGCGACTGCAACACCTGATTGAGGACACGACCTTGATTTTCATTTGTGGACACAGTTCTGGCCTAGGAGACCTTCCCTTCCGTTGACGTTCAGTGGCGTAGTTGGTAGCATGCTGAACTGCTGTCCCCAACATCGCGGGTTCAAACTCGGCTGAAGTCGTCAGATGTTTTAAGAGCTTTAAAATCCTTCAGTATGCCTTCCTTCGGAGCGGAAATAAGGCTCGCATTCCCATGCTATACATTTATGGCATGTAGAAGATCCTTCCACAGACCAAACTTGAGTGAAGCTAAATTTCTAGATTAGATTCGTTGAAACGCTCTATGAAAGTTCCAACGTTCACTACTAGGTATCATTGACATCTGGCTGCGAAAGTTGGAACTACTTGAAATTGAACGGAACTTGTAGCTCACCCTATGAGTGTCCGCTTGAAGCCGAACATGGCTTCGTACATTCCCAGCACTAAAAGCCATACCATAAATAAATAAAACTAGCATTACCCGTCGCGGCTTCGCCCGCGAATATTCTAGTTGTAAAGAGTACACTTAGCAAAATCTCAATCATGAATGCTATTACTGATTTATCCTTGGTATGAATAATCACACTTTATCAATTCAGCTACTGGTGCAGTGGTTAGGGGTTTGTCATTCCTTCATAGGTATATCAGAGCGAAGTCAGTTTTCTGGGACTACCACAGACATGATTAATTTAAGGGCCTTTAAATGTGGTTTCCGGAGACCCTTTATAGTTGGGTGAAAAAGACCTTTCGTACCACACTCACGCGTGATTGCGTGAAAAAATCTAGAGTGCTCCTTGACCCCCTTAAGCGCATTATACTGTATGTATTGATGAATTTTACAGCTTAATTCGGTTCAGTGATAACCTTATAACCGTCTGGAAACTTTCACAGTAAATTGGAATTGCATTGCGTCTTACAGAAATAGATGGACTTGTGAGATTCTGTTACCATGGTTACCGTGTTGCATTCTTTCATTATTTAATTGTAAATATACATGTTTTAAGATATTTATTTAATTGCGAGGCATTTAAAGAGTAAGTGAGTGCGTTTCGCTTACGCATTGGGTTATGCTGTACCTGTAGGTAGGTACCCCATATGTGTAGGTTGGTGTTAATTGGACCTTATTTTCGGTACAAAACTGGAATGGGACCTTAGCAGAATAATATAGAGAGGGATAACTAGGCTACCCATACAAAGACATATTGTGACAATAGACAGCATACCGGTAACTGTGTTGCTTGGTGCCGGCTTATTAACCCGTGAGGACTGGCGCGTGGGTATTATTGACCCGAAGCTTAGATAATGCTCTATATTTTCGCTTTGGTCAGCCCTCATTTTCTGGCGCCCTGTACCTTCCTTCCCAGCCTCGAACGTCACCCTGGAGAAGTAACATGTCCATGGCATTTGGAACAATCAAGTTATTTCTATATTGTTTACGGTTGGGTCAGATTTACCCATGGCGCCAGTCCTCACGTGACAATTTTCGGCTTACGTTAGTCGGGACAATCTGTAAAAAATAAGGGGAAAAATCCGGCTATTTTTTGTGCAGCGCAATAATACAACGCACGTACTTGTTGATGCATGTTTAGGGTCTAGGGACACCTTGGTCATCAGATCCTTTGTTCAAAAAAAATTCAAGATAACTGATTTTATGTTCGACCCTGACTGTTATATGTCTGAAAACTGTATCACAATGATGGTCATTATAACATTATTTTTCATTATGAAACAGTTTCTCCCACCAATCACAGATCAAGAAACAGTTGTTTGACCAATTAGATAAGGATACCTTCGCGCATGCGCTTAATATCCAACATGTCTGTATAAATTACCGAAAGTGCACCGTCCATATGTTCGCGTAAATAAACAGGTGAATATGAGACAAGAAATAGCACTGTACCTTAATATCTCCAAATCCAATTTCTACACAGCGCGTTGTTTTCAAACGCATTCGGTGACATTTCTACTGAATACTGGCGCTCAATCTGCACATATGGCATTGAAGCACACAGAGCGCATGCGTCGGTCGATCAGAGAGCTTGGAAATCAGAGATATCCTATACTCAGCTCAGCTCCCGATCACAAAATTCTAGTGACAATCTCAACAGATATTTATGAATATTTATGTTAAAACATATAATACAGTTATAATTATCGTCGAACATAAACAGTCGTATGCAACTCGCCTATAATGGTAATTAGGACACTCGTATGGAAATTATAAAACTCGCATACGCTCGTTTTAAAAAAGATGCTTGTGTCTTAGTTATAGCCATTATAGGCTCGTTGCATAATGTACTGTATCGCTACTATCAAGGCCAATGGTATTAATACGAAAATTATTGTCATTTTATATTGGGAATAGTTCATAGGAAGTCGCCTCCGTAGCGTAGCTGTCAGCATGGTTAGCTGCCGCCCCGGAGGTCCTGGGTTCGATTCCCGGCTCTGCCACGAAATTTGAAATGTGGTATGAGGACTGGAACGGGGTCTACTCAGCCTTGGGTGGCCCAAATGAGTAGAGGGGGTTCGATTCCCACCTCAGCCATCCTCGAAGTGGTTTTCCGTGGTTTGCCACTTCGTCTTCGGGCAAATGCCGAGATGGTTCCTACTGTAAGGCCACGGCCGCCTCCTTCCCATTTCCTTGCCTAATCGTCCCACTCTTCCCATCCCTTCATCAGGCCCCCTGTTCACTTTGCTGGTGAGGCTGCCTGGGCGTAGTGCTGGTCACACACCCCAATTGTATCCCTGACTCGGAGTCTCAAGCTCCAGGACACTGCCCTCAGTGGCGGTAGAGGTGGGATCCCTCGCTTAGTCCGTGGGAAATGCCAACCCTGGAGGGTAAAACGATAGCGAAAAAAAAAGTTCATAGGAAGACACCAGGTGTAAAATTACTTCATTAAATTCCGTACGACTACGATAAAAATGGGGTGTCACACTATGGGTCAAAATGACCCGGCGCCAATCCTCGTGTTATATTTTTCAAGGATTAAATTGTTCACAATATTGTTCCGCCACTAACTTTAAACCATTTCCGTACAAATGAAAATAATTCTCCACTATGAACAATTTTTCCTCCGTCGCGAGACCCATTGTCACTTCCAACAACAGAGCACAACGTTCGTTACACCACTAACATTAGATCATGGTGATACAACACGCAGACGCTCAGGCATGCGTGCTGCGCGAAAACGAGTACAGTATATTTTGGCGTATAATATAATAATAATAATAATAATAATAATAATCTACCAAGAAAATTGGCATTCTCCAACAGAATGAAACAATACTGGCAAAATAAGAAGAACGTCAAGAATTCAGTCAAATTGCTTATCGCTTATCGCTTTCCTTTTGCGATTAAGGACCAAGTTGTGCGCACTAAGAATTGAATCGGTCATTGTTAGAAGGTACTAAGTCATTTTTGTAAGAATTGAGATAATTGACAAAAACTGTTTCTCTTACATAATTGTAAAGCATAGTTGCTGTCACGTATAAGTATCATTGCCCGTAGTAATACTGTTCTAGAGAGGTATATTTGAATGTATTTATCATTTTAAAAACGGAGAAAGAAAAAGAAATGTATGTCTTAGTTGCCTTTAACAATGAATCAGATATTTAAAACGTAGTCAGTTCACTTTTATGCCAAATATACTGATTTATTGATACCAGTATAGCATATTACTATATTTTTAATGCTAGCAATACAGTAGTGGGCAAATAGAAGCAAAAAAGTCTGGAACTAAGTCAATGACTTAGATGCCTTTAACACTGATCGTTAAATTCAGCTAGTAGTGATACAGCATACTGAACGGGCAGATTTAGTTCCTTAACATAGCTATATGCGTCCAAGGTTAGTAAACTACAGAGGTTGCCTCAATATGAAGCTCTTAGGCGAGGGGATCGCGGAGGGAAGGGAAAGGACGTGACGTCACACGTTTCCTCGTAGCACGCGAGGCGCGAGATATGCAAGGGGAGTCAACTTTCCCACACTTATATTGTATGGATTGCAGTGGTTTAAACACGTGTTTTAAGCCCTTTTGTTTATTATCATGCCAGGCCAAATATGTGCTGTGGCAGTTTGTCACAGTTATTATAAAGTTGGAAATGCCGTGTCGTTTTTCACGGTGACCAAAGACGCATGCCTTCGCAATCAGTGGATTGCTGCATGTAAGCGAAAATATCATTGGAACCCTCAAACAAGTAGGATATGTTCCCTCCACTTGAAGACTGAAGACTTCGAATTAGACTACAGGGCCGAATTGCTTAATATAAAGCCAAGATTTCCAAGGAATCTAAAACCAAATGGTAAGTGAGCCTAGCTGGCCTACTCTTAAGTTTTGATGACCTGCTAGGATGATTTTAAAGCTGTTAATATTTTTGACATATTTCGTACATGGTACCAGGGGCGTATATACAATTTTTTCGAGGGGGGTGGGGGGCTGACTATCATGGAATGAATTTTCTATCATAGCCTATGGGGTATGAATGGAAAATATCTAAATGGGCTACTTGTCAATTTATAAAGCAGAAAGGTAAACACTCATTTTCTTTTACAAATTGATAATTATTTCTTAAAGGTAGACTACTGTATGTTGTATGTTGTACCCAAGTTGACTTTTTTTTGGGGGGGGGGATCTGGAGCCCCCTCAGCACCCCTCCCTCCCCCCCCCTTATATGGTATTTTGATTTTGGACAAGATGGAAAATTTCATGAGTAATTCTCTTTGCATTGGTAAAAAATTCTTTGCAAATATTCTAGAAAGCAGTCATCATTTCAATAAAATCCCTTCGACTTCTGTACCAAGATATGGCCCGTAGGCATAATACAAAGTACATTCTCACACATAGGCTAAATCAAGATGTACTAGATGTACTGGAAAATCTCTTTTCACAATTGCGAACCCATGGTGGCTTACACGATCATCCTTGTCCCCTTGACTGCATTTACAGACTGAGGATGATTATTTTAGGAAAAAATCCAGGAGCTGTTCAAAAGCAAACACTGCTGATCCAGATTCAGATGAATATGTAGTTGCTAAAGCACTAAACAAAGCTAGCAAAGTGTCTGAATCAAGTAACGGGCTTCCAGAACCAACCTTAGGACAGGGGCGTATATAGAAAAAAAAATCGGGGGGGGGGGGGGGGGAGCTGACTCTCCTGGAAAATTGTGAGTATTATCAGGGGATTGTCACCGCAAAATACCCAGAAATATCAACCAATATCTTGGAGCATAAACTTTGTGTAATTATTTTAGATGAGATTCAAAGTTTATATAGTCTACAATAACTGTCAATACAAACAAAGTTGTAAAATACAACACAAAACAAAATAAAAAATATACTTAATAACTTTTCTATTAAGGCCTGTGGAGTATGAATGGCAAATATCTAAATATTTGTCAATTTACTAAGCAGAAAGGTAAACAGTTTTTTTTAATGTATTTCTCAAAAAACGTACTGTGGAATTCACAGCTTTACCTCATAAGGCTGAGTGCACCCCGTCCCAGCCCTCAGACTAGAATTAAAATTTCTTGGCAGAGCCGGGAATTGAATTCGGATCTCTGGGGCGGCAGCGAAGAATGCTACCCACTACACCACGAGTTAGTATAATTTCAATTTTAATATTGTTTATAACTTACCCGATAAGTTAAGATTAGGGTATAACCAAGTTTACAATTATTTTTCGGGGGGGATGGAGCCCCCTCAGCACCCCCCTTATATACGCCCCTGCAGGGAGCAATGTGCGAGCAGAGTCCTTCATTGGCAATACCATGGAACAAAGTGAAGAAAATGGCAAGGCTTATGTTGCAGGTTATGTAGCCCACAAGTTCCAAGATAAATTTCCACAACTTGGGAACTTAACCTATGGAATGCAAACTCAACACGATTATGCATTACCAACCTGAATTAAACACTTGTCATTGGGTGGTATGACCGATCCCTCAGAAACTTGGCTAAACCAGTTCCGGCACATTTCAGCAAAATTCGTCACATTCCACGGAAAATACGAATTTCAACGAGGCAAGAACGTTCTAAGAAGAACGACAGATTTTGTGTCGAGAGAAGTTTCTGATGTACTGTCTGGTGGGGTTGAGGCAGCTGTGATAACAATTTTCTTCATCAGATTGAAACATTCCAATTCTATCTTGCATAAGAAGTGGTTATTGGAAGTCACAAACACTCACGATACTGCTACCGAGTCAAGGCGAATTTCCAAGAAATTCAAGAAGATCACAACATAAAATGTAAGTAGGCTACATTCAGTTATTTTATCACTCATTTACCAATAATTTCATGAGAATAAACTGTTCTTTGTGTACTCAACAGCTGATGTTGACAGTTTCGTTACGTTCCCCACATGGCGCGTTTGGTATCTTGTGACGTCATCCGCCTTGTGAGCGCTGATTGGTGAGTGAAAATTGAGGCAACCTCTGTAGTTTACAAGCCTTGATATGCGTCGACATTCATGCTATACGTATCCATGGAAATCGCAATTTCGACAAGAATTGACTTAGAGCCTTCTAACAATGACCGGTTCAATTATGAGCACCACATTCTTGGACAAATGCCGTCTGTGCAATAGATCTACCGAATCGATTCAGCACATCACGGAGAGGTGCCACACGTTTGCTCCAAAAGAACACTTGGATCGGCATGCGTAGATAAGGCAGTCCATCAAGCTTTTGCACGGCGATAAGGTTTTGTTCAGAAGGAAGTCCAATATTATAAATGCAGACCTACGGTAATCAGCTTCTGAACAATGACAAAGTCAAGATCTTATGGGATTCCACTATAATAACTGATCAAATGATCGACTGATCTTCTTTTCCACGCGTACATTAAGAGGCGGCCGTAGTGAGATCCTATTTCACATTTCATTTCAAAACGTTGCCACTAGTTTCGTTGTAGTCGCTCTCCCCTAGTAGTTGCATGGCCCGTACATAGGTATCAGCACGGATTACCCCCTACTGTGAGGGGTGGTTCAAGGTCGCGCGTGCGAGAAAGTTCAAACTGCCCCGGGGTCCGACACGGAGAAATGCAATCTCGTGGCAATGTGCCTCACGAATATCGAGACCAGGAAGTTCGAAGTGATAGTCTGTATAGGCTACGGTACTTCCAATTGAATGGCCGAAATATTTTGCTATAGATAAGCTAATAGTTAAACTACGGATTACGGAATTCACAAGTGACTGAAATATCCTTGGCGTTCCTCGTGATGTAGCGGCTAGTATTCTTGGCTGTCGCCCCGGAGGTTCGGGTTCGATTCCCGGCGCCGACAAGAAATTCGATTCATTCTTGTCTGATGGCTGGAATGGGGCATTCCAGTGGCAAAATTGAAAAGATGTGGTTTCGATTCCCATCTCAGCCATCTTGGAAGTGGTTTTCCGTGGTTTCTCACTTGTACTCTGGCTGCGTGGCTCAGTGGTAACGTTCTTGCTTGCTGTTCCCAAGATTGCAGGATCGAATCCTGGCGCAGCCAGCTGGCATTTGAGGGTGCGCAAATACGAGGGAGCCGTGTCAGTGAATTTACTGGCAGGTCAAAGATCCTCTTTGGGGCAAACTTCCGACACCCCGGCGTCTCCTAAAGCCGCAGATGTTTAAAGGGACGTAAAACAATAACATTATTTTTATTATTATTATCACTTCTACTCCAGGCAAATGCAGCCGACTCCTTCACAATACTCATCTGAATGACAAATATACTGTACACACTAATAGAGCCATCACAATAAGACGGGTAATTAGACAAATTCCAAACACACGCCAAGTACACGGGGCTAGATGACCACGATGCCGCAACAATTACTTTGAAATGCGCTAATGAGTTTCAAAAAATACGGGAACTAGTCCTCGCACGGGGAAACGTGTTTTACAGGTGTTATAAGGATGCGCAGTGACCGACCGCAGTAGTTACACTTGCTAAGGTACAGCACAAAATCATGGGTGCCAAGCTATCTTCAAACTCGATAAACAAGTGCGTTCGAACCCATGGGCCGTTGTTTCAATGTTTAACTGCATTATTATGCATATTTTATATTATCTTGGTAAGTCTTTATTATTATTATTATTATTATTATTATTATTATTATTATTATCATCATCATCGGGATCTTGCCCGGTGTGGACCCGTCTGTCCAGCCCTCTAACACCGGCGGTTCTTCTTCTTATTATTATTATTATTATTAACTGGCCTCGGTGGCCGAGAGCGCTAACGCACTACCTCGTGCCACGCTGATATCGAGAGAGCGTGGGTTTGAATCCCACCTCGGCCGTCTTATTATTATTATTATTATTAATAATAAAAATATTTTCCGGATCTTGCATGGGGAGGGGGGGGGGGGGAGGAACGCCTGTTCAACCCCCTACCATCGGCGGCTTCTCTTACTAATGCTATTATTATTACTAATAATAATAATAATATTTCTAAAATTATTATCAGTTTCTGCAAATTTAGGAGGATTATAAATTAATATTACATAATTTGGCAATAGAGGTGGGGGAGGGCAGGATTCTCCAGCCCCAGGACCCATCACCACTCTCTAAGGCCTTGCATCCGGGGGTGACACACAAGAACGCTTCACCACGAGATGGTCTTTAAAACAGTATGTTATACTTAATGTGATAACGGAGAAAGAAATTAAAATGTTATTCTTAAAGCTCTACCATTTCCTTACAGATCTCACTTACACAAAACTGCCTATGTTGCGAAGTTCGAAACCGAACCACAATAAGGTTTCACGCCGGCGTTGTTGTTGCTCATGCTCCATTTGATTGTGCATATTCAATCATTTACTTTCATAAACATCTTCATACTGACATTATGGGGTTTGAAGCCATTTTTCAGTGTTTCCTTAGTAAACAAAAGTTTGGTGCTTTTCGGTCGGTCAACACGAATGTACCCAAAAGAGTTGGGTTATACCCTCATCCTGAAAAAAATTACAACTCTTTTGGGTACATTCGTGTTGACCGACTGAAAAGCACCAAACTTTTGTTTTATCTTCATAATAACCTTAATTGTGATAAAGAATCGTTCAGACTAAACTAATTCCTGAAAAAAGTTGAAAAGTAAATTTTCAAACACTTTTGTTTGAATATTTCAGTTTACGATAACATCGAAAAGATACGTAAGGAAGCCTACACCCTAGTATACCTGTAACTTAGTAGTATGGTGAAAAACTGCTGTTTATTTCCTAGAATTATACGTATTTTCGTGTTTTTGTAAGTAACCATGACAAGTTATTTTTTTCTTTTATTCTTAACAAAGGAGATATTTAAAGAAATGTAGAATACATTTTTTGAAATTACATTTCTCATCACACAGGATTCAACGATAAGCTATAGCATATTATTATCAGGACAGAGTGACTTCAGCTCATCCTTTCGCATTGCCTTTTCCTCATCAACAACCAAGAAATTTCCAGAAACTACAAATTCAGTTGCTCTAGGGAAAGAAAACTAAGATCCGTTTCCCACGATTATCACATCACCATTCATGAACAAATATGGTGCAATTAAATGGGGCAATTGTGATAAATAACTAATACATGTAACTTTTTCTATGAGTGTATTTACATATTTATATCTTGTACCCCGCCCATCATTGGGCACAATCGTGTTGACCGACTGAAAAGCTACGAAAGACAATATTATAGCCTATATAAAAAATCAGTAGTAGTGGTGAAAGATTTCAGTCTATTCCTGTAACAACTTAGACCAGGAACTCATCCTAGCATCAACTCTTACCGCAGATTCATTATAAACACAAATACGGTACTTTTGATTGCCTGTAGCAGCCTTCCCTGGATACCATAATACTGTACTTCAGAATCCTCAGTTTCTTTTCTCTTGGTACTCTTCCGTACGCCTTCTCTAGATCTACAAAATACAAAAGTCTATTCCTCTCGTAGTATTCCTCAATCACTTGGCACATACTAAAAAAAATATATCCTCACATCCTCGTTGTGGTCTAAAGCCACTCTGGGTTTCCTCCATCTTACTCTCGGCCAATGATTATGCCTGAGTATACTTCAACCTGACCGCGTTGCCTACAAAAGTAAAGAACCTCAAGTCCATAACATTTGTGAGATGAAGTGTGCATTTGGGTCATACACATTTTATCCCCCAATAAATGGTTTGAATAATGAAGAACTATTTACATACCTCAAGATCAACAAGGGATATACAGTAGATACCCGATTAGAGTTCCTGGCTGTATCAAGGGACAACTAACAGGCGTCCTGAGCCACAGCGACTGGCTGCGTGGCTCAGCGGTAATGTTCTCGCCTGCTATGCCCAAGATAGCGGGATCGAATCCCCGGACAGTCAGTTGGCATTTGAGGGTGCGCAAATGCGAAGGAGCCGTGTCAGTAGATTTACTGGCACGTTAAAGATCCCCTTCGGGGCAAAATCCTGGCACCCCGGCGTCTCTAAAAGCCACAGTTGTTAAAAGGGACGTAAAACCAATATTATAAATATGAGCCACAACATCCGGCAGACTCCCGCTTAGCATCACGTGGCTGGGAGACCCCACACCAGACCATACCAAGACTTAAATTCTTGGCAGAGCCGGGAATCAAGCCCGGGACCTCTGAGGTAGCCGACAACATTGCTGGCCACTGCGCCACGAGGTGTTTTATACATAGCACAGTATGTATTAAAAGGGCATATCAATAAACAGTATGGCTGTAAAAATTATGCTATACGCGTGTAGTCTCCACCCCCGCCCCACCAATTACGTAGACATGAAAAATGAATGAAGCTTGTAGTTTTACGTGACCGTTAATCTCGCGATCAGAGCTATGGGACCTTCATTTTTACGTGGAATCTGAACCACAGGACGTGATATTTCACTTCGAAAATCTCACTTGCCAGGAATCGAACCTTGGTGAGAGCCAAGCAGCTTGACCACTACACCATTACGTCCCCCAAAAAGTGAAGGAACGTGGGAATCATATAATCCCCGACTACTGTCGACCAAAATATTATGTGCACTCGAGCTTGAAGGTGGTTTGTGAAGTAACCAATGGACCTACATAAAATCCTATAACATCATCATTTTCGTCGTTCAGTTTACGTTAGTTCATTTAGGCTTGGAATGTTTAATTTATATTTTAATATTTTTTATCGCAGTTGGAACACAAAAAGTGCTCGTTTTAAAGTATGTTTCAACCATGCGTCACATTTACGAACTATTATCTCACAAACCCGTCATCAGATCGAATCCAAATTTTAACACTATGTGCATTGGAATGTTGTATAACTGGTTTATTAAAATATAAATTAAAAATTCCAAACCTACATAAACTAACGTAAAATAGAACGACGAAAATGATGATGTTACTGGATTTTATGTAGGTCTATTGGTTACTTCACAAATAACCTTCAAACTCGAGTGCACATAATATTTTGGTCGACAGTAGATACGTAGACGTCAAGAACAGATGATGAATTAGAATAAACCAGGCTTAAAAATAATGCCGGGATAGATCGTTGGTTTCTTAATATACGTATTTGGGCCATAATATATTTTGAAATATATATTTAAAAATCTGAACTCAAGTCCTAACGATTTCAAAATGCTATACCACACAGAAGTGAGGAATGGATTTCGGGAGTGAATCCACACTGCGAAATAATTGACGTTCATCTTTTTACAGCATATAAACACATCACTCCTCGGCGCCTGGAACATTACCAGTACTCAGTAAAATAGAGGGTACATAATAATGTAAACAGAGTTTCATATTGGCATATATCATCTACTCTGTTTTGAGTCTCTAATCTCCGGAAGGACGAAATGTTTGTAAAACCGGTCAAGTAACGGGAAAAAATACTCTCCCAAAAGTCTATCATATCTCTGTATGAGTTCCGTTGTAGGCTAATCCTTTTTGTCTTCTTGTAGTATGAAGCTGCCCTTGAGTCTGGTAGTGAAAATTGTGTTTGATGTCGAAGTTTCCTATTTCCTTTTCTCCCACTTTAATTGTAATAGTAATACTACTAATAATAATATTGGTTTTACGTCACTTTTAACTACAGTGGCTTTTATAGACGCCAGGGTGCCGGAATTTTGCTAGTAAATCTACTGACACGGCTCCCTCGCATTTGCGCACCCTCAAATGTCAGCTGACCGCGCCAGACTTTAATAATTGTATAGCCTCTTCCGGGATAAAATTGTTCGTGTAGGATGGGCATTTGATTTAAAAACACAGTATTCACCAATAAGTCAATCCGTGCTCATTACAAAGCCTTACTATTTTTTTTAAAGTCATAGTACTAATAAAAATTGTTGCACGGTAAAAGGTATAACGTGCACTTTAAAGTTCTATTGCAGCTTTTAAGACAATAGCAATACCGTAGTGGAATGAGCTTGTCCGCTGCTCATTGTATGTGAAAGGGAGGCATGTGCTGATCTCCCCACTCCCCTGCATGGGGAAAAGCCTGAGCTGGCCTAGGCCAAATGTCTCAACTAATCTCTGTCTCTGTCTTGACCTGTTTCAAGGACAGGACTTTGCGACGTGACATCTGACGGAAACTGTCTGAACTACCAGCACCTCGACACGGCTAGCATTAGCAACTCAATATGCTTACATTTTCTAAAATCACGATTAAACATATACAGAGTTCTTAATTTGAAAATATGATTCAGTAGCACAATAGAGAAAACTATAAGCTGTCTTGCAGTGGAGTTTGTTTCTGTTTTCAACATCATCTGAAGGCATTGAAGAGGTTTGGAAAATTGCAGTTCAGAACTCTATTTTATATGGAGAATTGTGATTTTAACTACACTTTTTATAACTATCTTTGTATTCCTGTTCGATATGCTTTTGCACCGATGAAAAGTGTATAAAATATTACAGCGGGCTATAGGAACAAAATAATTTTACCTTGTCCCGTTTCTTTATAAAACGTTTCACAAACTTTTCACCCATGTTACAACAAGTGCTGGGCTGGCGGTCGGCCGTTCCCACTCCGGCCGGCTCTTAAGGACTGTCTTTAAGTTTGAAACAAAAGAAATGCGAATTTAGTTTAACATGTCCTGTTAATAATGTTGTTATTTTCCCATTTTAACGGAAAATTAAACATCAATCTCTTCTTCACACTACCGGTTTCGGTGGTGTAGTTGGTAGCATGCTGAGCTTCTATGCTCAAGGTGGCGGGCTCAAACCCGGCCAAAGTAAGAGCATTAAAACTCACTCAGTATGCCTTCCTTCAGAGGGGAAGTAAAGCCGGCGGTCCCATGTCATAGATTTATGGCATGTAAAAGAACCTTCCATTAATTACACTTGTGTGAAGCTAAATTATAGGTTAGATTTGACTAACGCTCTTAGGTTCCAACGTTCGTCGCCAGGAACCGACTGCGGTGGCACTTAGTAACAACGTTCAGAACTAGTTATCGTTGACGGTGACGTTTGGTAGCAAAAGTAGGAACTACTTGAAAATTGAATGTCTGCAGTCCTTACTTGAATAAAAAAAACAGATAACACACACTAAAACAGCCTTCACAATTAAACACCGGTTATCAGACAGATTCTACACACACCCAAAGGTACACGGGGCTACATGAGCCTGTTGTCGCAGCCCCTAACCTGAGGAGCCAACAAACCTTCTTCACACTGAGTGGAAATGATTTGACCCATAGAAAATTAATAGCCCATGCAAATAATCCAAAAACTTTCGGTGGAAAATTTGCTGGCAGCATGTTCATCCTACGACTCGAATGCACCACAGAATAAAGGTCATGTGAGGGAATTTATTAGTATTTCCCCCATAGAGTCCACTGTGACTATGGGATGCGCTGGGTCTATTTTACGGGTGATCCAAGTTATACACGAGGGATCAGAGCCACAATTTATATTCGTCATGAAACATGGAGCAGGCGGGATCCTCAATGTAGGTACATCGTCACGGCAGTATTAGAAATAAGTCCAATGAATATGTATAAAACCAGAATATTGAAATACAGTGTTTGAAATGTAATCAAGTTGTGTATCTTTCGACAAACTGGATAGAATAGAATAAATGCCATTCGGATGATTGTATTCATTACCACTGTAATACTCATTGAGTCCTCGTCACCTTAAATAAATTACTAAGAATGTAACAACTTCATGTGTCCGACATAACTACAAACATGGCAATTTATACGAGGGCAGATCGGAAAGTAACGAACTAGTACATTATGCAACGAGCCTATAATGGCTATAATTAAGAGACGAGAATGTTTATAAAACGAGCGTATGCGAGTTTTATAATTTCCATACGAGTGTCTTAATTACCATTATAGGCGAGTTGCATACGACTGTTTATGTTCGACGATAATTATAATTTATTATATGTTTTAACATAAATATTCATAAATATCTGTTGAGACTGTCACTAGAATTTTGTGATCGGGTGCTGCGCTGGGTAGGATATCTCTGATTTCCAAGCTCTCTGACCGACCGACGCATGCGCACTGTGTGCTTCAATGCCACATGTGCAGACTGTGCACCAGTATTCAGTAAAACTGTCACAGAAGTCGTTTGAAAACAACGCGCTGTGTAGAAATTGGTTTTGAGGATATTAAGGTACAGTGGTATTTCTTGTCTCATATTCACCAGTTTATTTACGCGAACATATGGACGGTGCACTTTCGGTAATTTATATAGACATGTTGGATTTTGAGCGCATGCACGAAGGTATCCTTACCTAATTGGTCACACAACTGTTTCTTGAGCTCTGATTGGTGGGAGAAACTGTTTCATAATGAAACATAGTGTTATAATGACCCTCATTATAGTACAGTTTTCTGACATACAATAGTCAGGGTCAAACATAAAATCAATTTTTTCTCCCCTGGTATTGCAGCTGGAATGTTGAAATTTCACAACGATATACGAGGGCTGTTTTCTTTTCAAGTCTCGATGGACTGTATAAAAATAACAGATAGACATACCAAACTGAATTTACTGCTAAATGTTTGCTTGTTATTCTTATGTCTCAACATAATAGCCAAAATGATTGAAGCATTTGTCGTATCGTTACACCAACTTTCCAAGGCCCTCGGCTAAACATTCTGCCGCCACTGAGGTGGGTACGTCTGGAGAGTCTCCTGAAGTTTTTAGCCTACTTTTCACATTTTGCAAAAATGAGAAAAAAGTAGACTTATGAGATTGATCCGGGAAAATGTGTGTGTGTCTGTCTGTCTGTCTGGCTGTGTGTGTGTCCCCCCCCCCCCTATCAACTCCTAAACGGCTGCAGCAATCAAAACCAAATTTAGTATGAGTTAAGATGTGCACCGGAATAGCTCACGTCCATATTTGAAAATGATGTCAGTGCTACCAACTGCTGAAAAAACGCACTAGAAATTTGAGCTCCATGTTGGATATCTTGCAAGGTATGCATGGGAGCTATTCCAAAATTGGCACACATGTAGATAATACTATTTTAGTTTAATTTCCAGGAGGCCAACCATGACAGTGTTGCCAAAATAATTTTAAGCCCTCTGATAGGTGCAATGTTTAAATGCATATAACTTCTACACTATCAATTGGATTTCAACCAAATTTTGTATGTAATATCTGTACATAAACATATATGACTGAGCGTATTCTTAAGAGCCACCAGGGCTGCCAACTTTTAATAATTGCTCTCTCTATTTTTTATCCAAATACCAATATATCAGAAAGTATGCAAGCCAACAGCTTTAAACTATGCACACGTATATTCTGACATTTTAGATTAATTTGGAGTAACTTATATACGTCAGTTCTACCAACATGATTATAAGCCTGCTGATAGTACCAATTTTTAAATACATGTAACTTCTATACTATCAGTTGGATTTCAACCAAATTTCGTATGTGCTATGTGTACCATAACAGATATGACTATAAGTACTGTTAAGAGCAATCAGGGCTGCCAACTGTTAATAAATGCTGTCTATATTCTTTTTACCCTAATATCAATATATCAGAAAGTATGCAAGCCAACAGCTCTATACTTTGCACACGTATAACACCTGGCATTCTAGATTAATTTGGAGTAATTAATACAAGGCAGTGCTGCCAACATGATTCTATGCCTGCTGATATGTCCAATTTTAAAATACATGTAACTTCTATACTAACAAATGGATTTCATCCAAAATTGGCACAACAAGATATCATAATAATTCAGATTATTTCTGACCAGCACTCGCATGGTATTGTTGGCAACATGCTTTTACGCGTGCTGATAGATCCAGTGTCTAACTGCATGTAACGTCCATTGGACTTCAACCAAATTTTGTATTCTGTACCTTATGAGGTGGAACTAAGAATATATTCAGTCACCAGGGCTGCCAACTGTAGTGCTCTATTAGGCTACATTATACCAGGTATATTTTGAACTAATTAGATATTTCGATATTACCAACTTAATTTCGTCATTATTCTAGATAGGTTCATATACTGTAGAATAATAATTGGCATGAAAAGTAGGCTGTATAGTTCTTCACGGAACTTCTTGTTCCATTTTGGCGAGGACTTGCCGCCCAACCATACCTGCAATTCTCGAAAAAGGTGAAAATCATTCACGACCACACTATGCCAACGTTACGATATACTTTTTCAAAGAATTCAAGTGTGAAGTTTTGGACCATCTGCCATTTAGTCCAAACCAGCACTGGATGACTATGTTACTAAAGGCTACGTCAAAGTGCTGTCCGCGCCCCCTATTGTTGCTTCATAGAACCTAACTTGATTTAATTAATTTGTGTCTTGAACCAGCAAAGTCCTAACCTGTGCTGAACTATGCTAGTGGTTCAGGACGATCTCAACTATTAACGACCAATCTCTTCCCGGCAACACCTAAACTAATGACTCCTCTTTCAGCGCAACAGGTCTATTTGGGGTGTCCTGAACCACTTACTGCCTAACTTAGGCCTTGGTTTATTGAGAAAATTATACGACGTACATCCTTTTCTTCCCATGGTGTTGATTATCCCTCGTCTTTTATTAATTGCCTAGCTTTTTTCGTTGAGTTGTTACCTTAATTGACGGGAGTATTGCTTAATAGTGCGAATAGGGGTGAACTCTCCAAGAAAGTGTCTTTATTTAAAGACTGAGTTTTAATTCACCGGCCGTGAAAGCCAATATACCATCTTTTTGTCTTTATTTAGTTTATGTGGGTTGTTTACTTTAGCTAAATGAATTTCTATGGCTTCATTTATGTCAAGTTCCCTGCCTTTTGTTTCGTAGTGCATGATTCCTAGGTCTGATTCTATATTTGTTAAGCTATGTCCGGTGTCATATACAGGGTCTTTCATTTAAAGTAAGAACGCCAAGCGGCAGTTTTGTTATCAGCTGTTGCGGTGGCTTTGGCTGAGCTTGTGACGTGCCACGGCCCCCTGCTGTAGTATTGAAAGCGTGCACATAGTATATATTTGACCTTGCAATAAGCATGCAGTTGTTCAGTCGCCAGTCAGAACATCAGATGCTAACATGGTGAGACAGTTATCATTACAACATCGACGTTTTTTATGTAAAACTTATTTTAAGTACGAGTTGGCTCGGCGGGTACGTGATGCATTTGTTCCGCAATATCCTGATGAAGTGCCACCTTCACTAGCACAGATTCATACAATTGAAAATAAGTTTGATATTACTGGCTCAGTGCTCAATAAATTACATTAAAAAAAGATCAGAAACATTACAGTGGCAGAACTCACTCGCGTCAGCCAGAATGTGGTTACCAGATACAATGCCTGTATAACCCAGGAAGGACAACACTTCCAGCATCTTTTATAAGGTAATATTTCATATAGGATTGTACACACGCTTAAAGCAGGCGGCCGTGGCGCGCCACAAGCTCGGCCAAAGCCACCGCAACAGCGGATAACAAAACTGCCGCTTGGCGTTCTTACTTTATATGAAAGACCCAGTATGTATTCGCATACTGCAGAGTGTTTCCTGTGTTTGATTGCATTTTTGTGTTCTTTATAATGTGTGGCCATCCTCCTCCCTGTTTGTCTTACGTAATTTGCATGACACCCTGTTTCTTGGCATGATAATATTAAGTACACTACTGATTTTGAGTATGGGATTTTTAATTATTTAAATTGCTATTGGAAAGATGCTTAACAAGTATGTTGTTTGTTCTGAATGCTATTTTGAATCCTTGTTTTTTTCTTTTGTGAAAAGTTTACGAGTTTGTGTTCACGAAATTGAAACGAGTGAACTTACATTACTGGTTGACGTTTGTACTACACTATCCTTTACCCGATGTCTTAGTATTATTTGTGAAGTTGTTTTCTTTAGTTATTTTTTCATGGTATTAATTTCTTTGTTGTAATTTTATTTTGTCATGTGTATAATTAAGGCCTCATGTACCATTGAGTGAACCCTTGTTCATTCCTATCTTCCGTTCTTCCTTCGTTTATTTCCTTCGTTTATTCCTTTCCTTTCTTCTTTTCATCCTTTCTTCCTTTCTTTAATCCTCCTTTTTTCACTCGTTCATTCCTTTCCTTTCTTCTTCCTTTCATTCATACTTTTCTTCCCCTCTTTCATTCTTCCTTCCTTTCTTCCTTCATTCACTCCTTTCTTCCTTCCTTTCTTCCTTTCTTCTATCCTTCCCTTTTACCATCCTTCTTTTCGTCCTTTCTACCTTTCTTCTGTACTTCCTTTCTATCATCCGTCTTTTCTTCCATAATTTCTTTCTCTCCTCCATCCTTCCTTTCTTTCACCCTTCTTTTGTTCCTTTCCTCCATCAATCCTTTCTTCCCTCATTCATTCCCTTCCTTCCGTTCTTTCATCCTTCCTTTCTTCCTTAGTTTTTTCTTAATTTATTTCTTTCCTTTCTTCATTTTGTCGTTCCGTTTTTCCTTCCTTCCTTCATTTCTTCCTATCTTTGATCTTTCTTTAATGTCACCCTTCTTTCCTTCTTTCCTCCTTTCTTGCCTCGTTCATTCCTTTCTTTCATCCATCCTTCTTTTTTTCTTTGTTCCTTTCTTTCATTCTTCGTTCCTTTGTTCCTTCGTTCAAACCTTTCTTCCTTTATGTTTTTCCTTTATTCTGACCTTCCTATCTTTCATCCATCTTTTCGTCCTTTCTTCCTTTCGTCTGTCCTTCCTTTCTTTCATCCGTCTTTTCTTTCTTCCGTCCTTCCTTTCTTTCATCCTTTTTTTTGTTAATTTACTCCTTTCCTCCATCATTCTTTTCTTTCTTAATTCATTCCTTTCCTTTCTTCCTTCATTTCCTATCTTACTTCTTTTCTTCTATATCAAGAATACCATCGCGGGCCAGACGTGGCTCCCGGGACACTTATTGAGAAGGGTGCTGTGGTCCATTCACGGCGGCAACTGTAGGATAAATAGAGCCTTTATTAAAGTATTTCTATTGAATTCTGGTGTATTAAAGCAATGGGAATTGTAATTTAACTCGATTTTCCACTGCGAGACACATCCGATAATGAATTGAAGTGTATGGGACGCCACACCGGTAATAGAATGGGCCCCCTCTCAGACGAATATGGGTCAGCACGCATTGTATTCAGCGGAGCTATAAAAGAGGGCGGGTTCCATTATTGGCTCCAATTTGTGGTCTGTGTTCTAAATATCGAGCACACAATGCGAGTGGCATGGCAGCACCAAACATCAATAATGATCCCATATTCATCTTGGGCGCGACCAGATTGTAAAGCCAACCCTCTATTCTTCAGTTTCTGTTATCGTGTCAATGATGTGCTATGCAGACCGCCACAAATGTCACGCACTCAACACCAAGAGTGTGTGACAATGATGTGCTATGCAGACCGTTACAAAAGTCACGCACTCAACACCAAGAGTGGGTGTGTCGTGACAATAATGTGCTATGCAGACCGTTACAAAAGTCACGCAGTCAACACCAAGAGTGGGTGTGTTGTGACAATGATGTGCTATGCAGACCGCCACAAAAGTCACGCACTCAACACCAAGAGTGTGTGACAATGATGTGTTATGCAGACCGTTACGAAAGTCACGCACTCAGCACCAAGAGTGGGTGTGTCGTGACAATGATGTGCTGTGCAGACCGCCACAAAAGTCACGCACTCAGCACCAAGAGTGGGTGTATCGTGTCAATGATGTGCTATACAGACCGTTACAAAAGTCACGCACTCAACTCCAAGAGTGGGTGTGTCGTGACAATGGCTTCCTATACAGACCGTTACAAAATTCGGACACCCAACACCGCAAGAACATGAATGGATATAGTAATGAACTACAGTTCGCTCTTCATTCAATCAATATGGAGTAGAAGCACACCTATATAGATTTGTTTAGACAATGAATAAAAGAAACTAACACAACAGGTTGTAACGTGTTTTTCGAGGGTATCTTACGCCACTGACATAAGTCAGTAGGAAGCCATTCTATATTTATTTCCGCGGCAAATTGTTCAGCCAAGAGAAGTTTTTATGTAACTTATTATTATTATTAAGGTATTTTTGGAGCTTTTTTTATAAGGTTATATGTATACAGATAGGTATTCGATGTTATAGAAAACACTATCAAGCGAATTATTACGAACAACATTATCGCGGAAAAGTATGTGATTACGGAATTTTTCGGATTTTGTCAGTTAGAGTTTGTTGAGTGAGAAGAGTCACTGGGAATTCGGCTACAGGCTTAGTCTTGTCGAGAAGCATGACGCAAGCGGGGTTGCTGCTTCAAGAAAAGGCGAAATGGCCTGGACCGGAAATCGATATCATCGTCGCGCCGAGTGTAGTGACCCTGAGGTGGGGAGTATCGCGTGGTGGCTCAGCCAATCAAGGGAGAGCGGGCGAGGAGAAGACGGCTACAGAGTGGGGATGCGACGAGTGCATATATTGTTTGCGCGCCGAGGTGGCAGGGCGGCACTCATACAATATTTGGAGGGGATTTCAATTCCAAAAGTGCTCACTGGGGATGTCTCCGCCCCAATCACTCGGGGAGGAGGCTTTATGCGCACATGATAGCCAATGACTACATAGTCGCTGCCCCCAACGAGCCAACCTTCGTACCGCAACGTAATTCGACGGACATTGCTGACATTCTGGACATATGCCTGATGAACCAGGTAACGCTCAGTCACAGAATCAGTGTGATAAATGACCTCTCGTCAAATCAAAAGCCAACGATTATAACACTTGCGACCCCCCCCCCCCCCTGAAGTCATCGAAACTGGAACCAGGCCCATACGCAACTATAAGGCTGCTAACTGGAACCAGTTCAAGGCCATACTAGACCAAGAACTAGATGGCAAAGATGACATGCCACTAAACACAAATCAGGAGCTAGACACTGCCGTGGAAACCCTGGTTTCAGCCATCCAAGTCGCCTTGGACACAAGTGTTCCCCTTGTAAACACCCGCGAGCGGAAACTGGAAATACCAGCACGCATCCGGGCACTAATAAGGGCAAGGAACAACATAAGGCGGGACTGGACGAAATACCACAGGGACCACGACAGAGTCAGGAAAAATCAACTTAATGTTGAAATCCAGAACGCTCTACATGAACATCGGTGCAGCTCTTGGGGTAATCTCATATCAAAATTTGGTACCAACCCCACAGAAAATACACCATCAGTGTGGCCCCTCGCGAGACACTTCACCCGCGAAACCCATCAGGTGCCGACCCTAGAAACACCGACAGGACCGGCCTATTCGACACGGGACAAACTGGAGGCCCTAGCGAACTCCCTAGAGGAAGCATTTACTCCCAATGATACACCCTCTAACCCGGAGTTTACGCTCAGGATGGACGCAAAGGTTAATGATTACATAACCAATGCACCCAAGCCGGAAGTCCGCAAAACCAATATTCATGAAATAAAGTGGATCATCCGGCACCTCCCCAATCGCAAAGCCCCGGGCCCAGACAACCTACAGAACATAGTACTGAAGTGGTTGTCTGACAAGGCCCTGCAAATACTAACCTCCATCTTTAATGCAATGCTCTCGCTACAGTACTACCCTGTGTGCTGGAAGCAAGCTAAAATAATAGTATTCGGCAAACCGGGCAAAAACAAGTCCAATCCCGACAACTACCGCCCAATAAGCCTACTAGACTCTCTAAGCAAAGTATTCGAGAAAATACTGCTAAAGAGAATAGTAGCGCACGTTAAGGAAAATGGACTGCTCAGGAACGAGCAGTTCGGGTTTCGGAACCACCACTCCTCAACGCAGCAGCTTATGAGGCTGGTCGAACACGCTACGGTAGGGTTCAACCAAAAACGCGACACCGGAGCTGTCTTCTTAGACATTCAGAAAGCTTTCGATAAGGTGTGGCACACAGGCCTATTAGCCAAACTAATAGACTGTAATTTTCACCCGGCCTACATACGACTCATTCGATCATATCTAGAAGGCCGCACATTCCAGGTCGATATTCTGAACGTACTGTCCACTAAGCGACAGATCAGAGCAGGCGTCCCGCAGGGGAGTATTATAGCTCCCGTGCTGTTCAGCCTGTACATCAATGACATGCCAACACTAGCAGGAGCATTAACTACGTTATACCTCTATGCTGATGACTCGGCAATGACAGCCCAACACTTCCGCATAGCCAGCATTCGCAAACGGCTGCAGGAAGCGCTATGGGCCCTGGAACCCTATTTCAGAGACTGGCGGATAAAAGTCAACGTGGACAAAAGCCAGGCGGTTCTCTTCACTAAGAAGAACCGTATCTCACGCCGACCCGATTCCATCCGGCCACTCACACTATTTGCGCGCGACATACCATGGACGAGCACAGTTAAGTATCTGGGAGTAACCCTAGATGCTAAACTAACCATGCTGCACCATGTCAAAACACTACAGCGCAAAGCCAACATGCGATTACTGCAGCTTTACCCATTCCTAAATAGGAAGAGTCGCCTCGACAAGACGCTGGGCGTAAACATGTATAAAGCCCTCATAAGGCCCATTATTATGTACGCCAGCCCTGTATGGGGTTACACAGCTAAGTCGAACCTCAAAAAGCTGCAGATGATCCAAAACAAATGCTTGCGATTAGCACAAAAGCTCCCGCGGGATACACCCACGCGGGAGCTAGAACGCATAACAAATACGCCAAGCATCAAAGCCTTTGTGCGACAACTTGCACTAAGGTCACAACGCACCAGGCGCTATTCGGCAAACCCACTCGTAAGAGCCCTCGGCCGACACGATATGGGCCGAAATAGCAAATACCCTACCCCTCGACACATTCTCTTCAGGTAAAGTCAGGAAAGGTAGGTGCTATGAGTAGCGCAAAGCGGCACTAACCCCAGGGACATACAGTACAAATGTCACCCCCAAATACACATCCCATGGAACTCTCCCATGGATAACCCCAACACCACATTCCCAAGGAAGTCCTTGGTAACGGCTCAGGCCAACCAAGGCGGCCGCACGCGCTCCCCTTGCTGCATACATGAAGTGTATATATTTATGTGTAGCAACTAATTTTCTATGTCCATGTGCACGTCTGACTCTCTGTTTCAGTTTGTTTCTTTGTTTCAGCTTAAGTTAAAAAGAAATAGTTTTTAAAAACCCTTCCCCTGGCTTGCCGAAAGGATAGCCAAGGGGAGGACTATTAATAACCATTAGCTTATAGTTTCAGGACGAGTGTATGCAGCGGCGGAGTGATTGATAACAACCATCAGCTATGTCCAGGACACGAGAGAAGAAGCCCCTGTTCGCAGGCGTGGCTCCCCTCTCCGGATCACGGAGACTTGGTACTAGGACGCTCTAGGCGGGCGGACTGTGCTCCGAACCTAACCCCGAAAGTGCAGTTCGTCCACCATTGCGGACGCGCTAGCCCCAGCAGTGCCAAGCCAACTGATTCCCACAAATACAAATCTCGGCGAGGAAACGGATTTTGCAACTGTTGCCTGATACACCTCCCATACTAACAAAACCTACCCATTTCCATACCCACATTATCCTTGCATGTGGCAATAACCAAGCCGCCAGGTTTTACGTGTAGACAATCTTTCCTTTCTGTCTATGCGGTTTTCCCTGGCCCTACAATCTTACCGTTGTATATGAGTACATATTTATATGTGCACATATATGATAATATATACCTATGTTAATATCAACCCATGATGCCTGGTAGATCGCGACCGCGATGGGACAGGCGCAAAGCCTCAAAGGGCAATCCTCCTCTTTCCAATCCCCTATGCTTTCTCTTCTACTATGTAGACTAACTGCATGTCGGAGGCACCAGTAGTAAGGTCGGATGCCACGCGGGGGGTGCGGGAAACCTTTCGCCCCCCCCCCCCCCCGAAAAAATAAAAAAATAAAAAAAGTGGCAGGGCGACTATCTTTGTAAAACTTGACCGTGGTGGTTGCACGTGTGGTTGATTCCGGTGTGGCCGGACCATAAGTTAACATCTCTACAAATATTTCTACAATTAACGAAGAAGATGACAACGTCCAGGAGGCAGTGGGAAGCTCTCTTCAACATCCAGTACGAGGGAAATGCTACGGCAATTTCCAATGGTAAGCGTGATTGACTCAGAACTACATAATCTCTCGTTTCTCTGTTTCATATCCAGTATTTCAGTAACTTCATAGCTTGGGAATAATAGTAAAATCAGTAATTCATCCGACTCCGTTTTCACGTAATTCTCTAGCGGTAATATTCAAATCGCAACGCTCCAATTTAAATTTAAAATATATTATTATTATTATTATTATTATTATTAATTTTGCCATACTTGTGTTATATAATAAATTCATTTATTTTAACCATGCAATCTTTGCTTTCAGTTGGTAGCATTAGATATAGACCAAATTCCTTCTCCTGATACAATTGTTAGTTGGGTTAATAATAAAATCATACCACGATCTGAGTGAAAAGATTCTTGAAGGTGTTCTACCAGAGCTAGGTGTTGTTAAATATAAATTTAGATTTCAACATAGCGTTGAGGTCTTGGCGCCCATTAATACAACATATCTTAGTCAGAGTAAACATTACATTTGTACGCTCAACGTGCACTAAGGAAACAGTTACATTTGTCACCCAACAGTGGAGGCCAGTAAAGACGTTTCAAGATGTTCTGAAAATGTTTGTTAAAAATCCGGATTTTTAAGCTCCTCCGCTACACTGAGAACATCGAAATCGAATCGTGTATATATTATTATTATTGTTATTATTATTATTATTATTATTATTATTATTATTATTATTATTAGTCATTTGGCGGACACGCCAGAGGATTTGAATGAGTTTTTGAATGGTATGGACTCCGTCTTGAGGAAAGAATTCATGATGAAAATTAATAAATGTAAAACAAAAATATTGGAATGCAGCCGAAATAAATCAGAAACGTCTATGGACATCAAATTGGCAGGGGGAAAACTAAAGGAAGTAGGAGACTTCTGTTACTTAGGAAGCAAAATACCCAGTGATGGACGAAGCAAAGAGGATATAAGAAGTAGTTTGGCTCAGGCAAGGAAAGCATTTCTACAGAAAAAGAATCAATTGACATCGAATATAGATTTAAGTATTAGGAAGTCATGTTTGAAAGCCTTTTCCTGGAGCGTGACGCTCTATGTAAGAGAAACTTGGACTATTTGTGCAGCAGAAATGAGCAGAATTGAGGCGTTTGAAATGTGGTGTTTCAGGAGAATGATGATCAGATGGGTCATAGGGTTACATATGTAGAGGTATTAAGGCGAGTGGGAGAGGAGAATTGTTTCAGGTGACTGCTAATGAAGAGAAGAGATAGATTAGTAGGACACTTACTAAGCCACCCAGGAATAACAAGCTTATTTATGGAAGGAAGGGATCGAGGACAAGAACTGTAGGGGTAGACCAAGGTTAGAATATGTTAAACAGATTGCCTCGGATGTAGGGTGTGGTAGCTATGTAGAGATGAAACGATTAACTCGGGACAGGGAGGCATGGAGTGCTGCATCAAAGCAGTCAAAAGACTGAATACTCAAACAACATAAGTATTATTAGTATTAGTATTAGGCAACATTTGACATAATTCAGTGCAATGGCCCATTTTGAGAGCCTTGTTGCCATGGTAACCATATAGGCCCGCACTTTAACTTACACTTTCGAAGAAATTTCAAGCTAAATTTATCTAAATGTATTCTTATCTCATGTCACTATATTAACCATTATGGTTATTATTGTGAAACATTGAACTGATAGCCTAAGCCCCGCCAAGAAAACATACAACTGTGAACACAAATAATCAGTAAAATACTAGAAATGTGAAATCCAAATAAGCAACGTTATCCCAGAAATATTATAAATTAATTGAAATACAAATACCTGAAAGTGTGTTGTATTTAGGCCGCTAATACTACTAACGCTATGTTTTTGAAGTGAAAACTTATCTGAAGTAAAATGTCTTTCTATGCTGTAACTGGTTGAAATAAACGATCTTTAGAGTTATAGAACAACTATGTTGAAACACTAATAAAGCACAAATTTAGTAGGAAAACGAGTAGTTCCGTGAAGAAATATACAGCCTATTTTCATATATTCTACTCATGTTAATTGCCTCTATCAACATACAAAATTTCACTTTGAAGTTTGTGATAGATTCGTATATATTGAGAACCGTCTAAATATTTCAGATGGTCGCCAGGCTGGATTTTTATTTATGCACTATTACCTGAAGATTATTGTGTACGTGTGGTATTCAATTTTCAAACGCATGATTAGGACACGACAAGTAAAAACGCGATTTTAAAATTTCGCAAAACTGCCATCTTGTGGATATGAAAACAATTGAATTAAATTAGATGCCAGTGGATTAACATTTGTATAAGCATTTAACGTGCAAAGTTTCACTGCAATCGGACGATTAAATCGTGAGAAACGTCCATTTAAATATTTCAACTTCACGTCACCGCCATGTAGGATTTGTGCTCACCAGGTTACTTAAAGTCCTATAGCTTCTATGAACATTAAAAATGCGTAGGTTCATTATTCAAACTTTCACTTCGATCGCATAATTACGACACAAGAAATAAAAACATAATTTTGAAATTTCGCACAGCTGCCATCTTGAGGTTATGTAAACAATTGAACTAAATTAGATGCCAGTGCATTACAATATGTATAATCAATTACTGTACCACATTTCACTGCGCTTAGAGAGTTAAATCACGAGAAACGTATATTAAAATGTTTCAACTTCGCTGGGCCGCCATGTTCGTTTTGCACTTTACAGGTTTATGAAAGTTACATAGATAAATTTGTACTAGTGCCCTTTATCACCGAACAAAATTTCAAGGTGATATCATAAATAATTTCGGAGATATTGAATGCCAGTGGAATATTTCGCACAGCCGCCATTTTGAGGTTATGTAAACAATTGAACTAAATTAGACGCCAGTGCATTAAAATAAGTATAAACATTTGCTGTACCCAGTTTCATTACGTTTGGATGATTAAATCGCGAGAAAAGTGTATTTAAAAGTCTCAAATCGCTTGGCCACCATGTTGGTTTTATAGTTGCCAGATTTTTGAAACTCTCATAGGTGAACTTCTAGTAGTGCCCTTTATCATCGTACACAATTTAAGGGTGTTATCGGTAATAGTACGGGAATACTGAATGCTGGTGAAATGTTTCGCACAGCCGCCATGTTGGATTGGTGAGACACAATAATATTTGAAGGGCACGGTCGGGGTCGGCCAGAATGGTGCTATGATCTTACCGAGTTTCAACGTAATCGCTCTAGCCGTTTAGAAGTTATGGTGATATCATAAATAGTTTTGGAGATATTGAATGCCAGTGAAATATTTCGCACAGCCGCCATTTTAAGGTTATGTAACAATTGAACTAAATTAGACGCCAGTGCATTAAAATGTGTATAAACATTTGCTGTACCAAGTTTCATTACGTTTGGATGGTTAAATCGCGAGAAAAGTGTATTTAAAGTCTCAACTTCGCTTGGCCACCATGTTGGTTTTATAGTTGCCATATTTTTGAAACTCTCACAGGTGAACTTCTAGTAGTGCCCTTTATCACCGTACACAATTTAAGGGTGTTATCGGTAATAGTACGGGAATACTAAATGCTGGTGAAATGTTTCGCGAAACAGTGGCAGCTGGTGATAATTTTCTTGATGCCAGCAAATTCAAAATTTTCAATCGAATCGTTCAAACGTTGCAAGTACAGACAGTGCATATGTTATGCTATACGATTCAAGAAATCACAGTTTTTAACTGCGCAATTGTACAAGACGCGAAATAAAACTTTGTCACGATGTCAGCTGCCACGGCGAAATAATCAGGTAAAATAAAATGAAGAAGATGCCCTACTGTCAAGACTGCCTTGCATGCAGATATAAAGTTGGTAAGGATATTCGTTACACCCGATATAATGTAACGACGATATGCTTAAACACTTCCATTGCCACTAGAAAAGTTGACGAACCTGAGAATTTGTACAGTATTTGAATTCTGGTAGGCGTAACAGTGTCGCCAACTTAAGCCAACGAAACGCAGCAAAAATTACTGCAAAATCCGGATTGTTACATTATAAATAGATAAATAATTACCCTTTCCACTGGTATGAGTCGCTAGATGTCTAACAAGAAAGAACTATAAACATCTTGTATAGCCTATATTTAATAGCCGCCAGATATAGTGACAACCTCAAAGAAATCGAGAAATTCAAAGCGACTCCTAAGTGTCTCCAAATGCAACCCTTCTAGACTAGTTCCCTTCGGATGCCATAGGGGGAATTATTTTAGGATTAGCCTACGTTTGTGGCGGAGCTCTTACCGGTCTCGTAGGGAGTTCGTCATTTTATGTAGGATAACCATTCTTCACAGAGCAACTTCGATTGCAGATGTTCCTGCCATCTACAACGGCATACAAAGAACTGTTCGCAGAACTTCAGCCCAAGGCAAAGGAGATAGTATAATAATAATATCGTATGGCCCCGGGTGCCGGGTGCAAGTTTTGTTATTTGACACCCCGAGGGTAGCTTGCATGTCGAATTTCGTTGTTCCTTGAAGGACTATGAAAGTCAAGGAGGTTAGATATCTAAGCTCCTTGAACACTATAGCGCTTTGTAGTAGAGAAATGAGGAACTTTGTGTTGTTGGATACTCCCGAGATTAATTTTGCCATTATGAACACGGCCTACTGAATTCAAATGGGTTCTTTGACATGCCAACATTGTATGACATGGTGTCGTAATTTTTTCCGCCTTACAAAAAAAAATCACTTACCACGGCCAGGAGCGAACCTGCAAGCTTGGGGTTAGTAAACCGACACGTCAACCAATCTCCCACCGTGGCAAGCAAAGGAGATAGTGACTTAATGAGATGCTGCCATATTTAGTCTATATCATAGCTTACTATAGGCATGATCTTGATGGTGAAGATCCGATACGGGCAGTCTACAAAGGAGCCGAATATCATTCATGGCCAATGTAGCTGCCAATGCTCTGTTTCTGATATGCTTGGTGTAAGTGTTTCCAGTTGTCTGAAGCGTCACTCCCACAACACTCTCTCGTCCCTACTGGGGTACGAACAGATGTCATACTGGCTTTCACGGCGAAAACTTAGGAGAATATCTGGTTTTATATTACATGGTCCTGAAACTCAATATGCAAACCATAACTTTTTCTTATCTTTACCGTTTTTAGCCTATTTTCGATTTTGGCAAAAAATGAAAGTAGATTTATGAGATCAACACAGGGCGAAAAAAGTGTGTCTGTCTGTGTGTGTGTATGTGTGTGTGTGAGTCTGTGTGTGTGTGTGTCTGTGTGTGAGTGTGTGTACTCTGAATGTCTGCCCCCGCCCCCCCTATCAATTCGAACACGGTGAATGCGAATTGAACGAAATTTGGTACAAAGGTAGCACTAGCAAAGGACACCTCAGTGTCATGTTTTATATCGCCGCCATCTTGACGGAAACGCAATGGCGGCCCCACAAATGTTCAAAGCTTAAATCAAATTACGACTAACCTAATCATCCGATCTCTACCAAATTTTGCAACAACATACATTTATGGGGGGAGCATCCTTTGACCAAACCAATAGGTCATCAGCGTAATAGTTTGCATATGGCGGCCATCTTTGTGTGAAAACCGATTCCCCCTATTAATTCGAACACGGTGCAACCGAATGGAACGAAATTTGGTACAGAGGTAGTACTAACAAAAGGCACCTCAGTGTCATGTTTTATATCGCCGCCATCTTGACGGAAACGTAATGGCGGCCACACAAATGTTCAAAGCTTAAATCAAATTACGACTAACCTAATCATTTGATCTCTACCAAATTTTGCAACAACATACCTTTACGGGGGGAGGATCCTTTGACCAAACTAATAGATCATCAGCCTAATAGTTTGCGGATGGCATCCATCTTTGTGTGAAAATCGATTTCCCCTATTAATTCGAACACGGTGCAACCGAATGGAACGAAATTTGGTACAGAGGTAGTACTAACAAAAGGCACCTCAGTGTCATGTTTTATATCGCCGCCATCTTGACGGAAACGTAATGGCGGCCACACAAATGTTCAAAGCTTAAATCAAATTACGATTAACCTAATCATCCGATCTCTACCAAATTTTGCAACAACATACCCTTATAGAGGAAGCATCCTTTGACCAAACGAATAGGTCATTAGCCTAATAGTTTGCGGATGGCGGCCATCTTTGTGCGAAAATCAAACACGGTGAAACCGAATGGAACGAAATTTGGTACAGAGGTAGCACTAGCAAAGGGTATCTCAGTGTCATGTTTTATATCGCCGCCATAGTGACAGATACGTAATGGCGGCCACACAAATGTTCAAAGCTTAAGTTAAATTACGACTAACCTAATCATCCGATCTCTACCAAATTTTGCAACAACATACATTTATGGGGGGAGCATCCTTTGACCAAACCAATAGGTCATCAGCGTAATAGTTTGCAGATGGCGGCCATCTTTGTGTGAAAATTGATCCCCCCTATTAATTCGCACACGGTGGAACCGAATGGAACGAAATTTGGTTCAGAGGTAGCACTAGCAAAGGGCACCTCAGTGTCATGTTTTGTATCGCCGCCATCTTGACTGAAACGTAATGGCGGCCACACGAATGTTCAAAGCTTAAATCAAATTACGACTAACCTAATCATTTGATCTCTACCAAATTTTGCAACAACATACCTTTACGGGGGGAGGATCCTTTGACCAAACTAATAGATGATCAGCCTAATAGTTTGCGGATGGCGGCCATCTTTGTGTGAAAATTGATTCCCCCTATTAATTCAAACACGGTGCAACCGAATGGAACGAAATTTGGTACAGAGGTAGTACTAACAAAAGGCACCTCAGTGTCATGTTTTATATCGCCGCCATCTTGACGGAAACGTAATGGCTGCCACACAAATGTTCAAAGCTTAAATCAAATTACGATTAACCTAATCATCCGATCTCTACCAAATTTTGCAACAACATACCCTTATAGAGGACGCATTCTTTGACCAAACGAATAGGTCATTAGCCTAATAGTTTGCGGATGGCGGCCATCTTTGTGTGAAAATCAAACACGGTAGAACCGAATGAACGAAATTTGGTACAGAGGTAGCACTAGCAAAGGGCACCTCATATTCATGTTTAATATCCCTATAGCACGTTGTATTTCAAAAAGCTACTACAACCAACATTCAATCATACTCCTTGAAAAGGACAAAGAGTTATAACAATACCCGTGCATTTAGGAGAAAGTAGGCTATATGTTCTTTACTGAACATCTTGTTTTTATTTTTTTTAGCGTATGGCTTTTAGTGCTGGGAGTGTCCGAGGACATGTTCGGCTCGCCAGTTTTGTAGCTGCTTCGAGACGGACACCCAATTGGTGAGCTACAAGTACCGTTGGGGAGGGAAGGAGGGAAGTCGGAATGTAAGGACGAGGAGTTGGAAGGTAGCGGCTGTGGCCTATAGTTAGGGACCAACCCCGGCATTTGCCTGGAAGGAAGATGGGAAACCACAGAAGACCATCTTCAAGGTTGCCGACGGGGGGATTCGAACCTCCTCGCCTCCCGGATGTGAGCGACTGCCATCAGTCATGCCGTAACCACCACGGCTAACTCTCCCGGTATCTTTACCGTTAATATATATACACCGCGGACAAGCCTACAAGGACCACGCAAATATCACTTCTTTATAGGTCTAGTTTCCTTCTTTCCTCTTCCAGAAGTCTTTCATCCTGGTCGACTGCGCAGCTCTTCTTTCAGCAGTCCATTCTCCTCTGTTGAGATTCTTCTTCTCCCCGACAAGAATTTTGAGGCCATTTTTTTTTTCTGTACTCTATTCGATTTAGACAATTTTGAATTTTTGAAGTTCTTCTTTCATTTGTTTTACATAGCCTCCTTGCCCTTGATAGTTCCAGATTATTTTCAAAAATTAGTTTGTTTAACCTTCAGCAATCCATGCGGACCAGATGCCCATAGATCTGAAGTCGCCGTTTTCTGATCATAACTTCAAGGTTGTCTATTTTACCATAAATTACTGCATTGGATCTCAGTCTATAACCGTCCTGTGTTTTCCTAGGACCATAAATCCTTCTTAAAATTCTTCTTTCTATCTTGAGCAAATTCTCCATTCCGGTAATATTTGTAGTTAACATGACGTACATGATTACTGGTCTAACAACTGTATTAAAATGTCGTAATTTTGCATTGATAGACAGGTTCTTTTTATTGTATATATGTTATTATTATATCCCAATAATAATGTTACAGTGGTGAGGATATCTCCGTTGCATAGTGAGTCAAGCTATAAGGGCTACACAGTAGAACGTGGTCGGTGCGAAATAGTTGAATAAATTGTGTGCGCACGGGGCTTGCAGACGCTAGCTGCAGAATTTATAAAGCCACGCATTACAATATTAAGTGTGGATTTATCTGGTCTCCGCTTTAAAAATACACCACGGTCCCTGGGATATAACTTATATGCACAAACCTGCGGACTTACATATTATTTCCATATTTTACTGAGTATCACCCTGATGTAGCATCCCTTATGTTGCTAGTTGAGATCTCTCGCAACACAGTCGATTATAAGTAAGGTGATATGACTCTGATTTAGCCGGTACATCTCATTAAATCGGTGTTAATTAATTTAGGAACTTTGCGACATCGTGGTCATGTAGCCCCGTGTACTTGGGCGTGTGTACAATAACCTGCGTCAATGAGATGTTTATACTAATTTGTGTATTTTGCAATAATTGAAGACCCCACGGAAAGAACGGGAGAAGTCCATTTTATCCGAATATGAGTTTATGGCGCATTCTGGTGGCCAGCCATCGTCACTACCGATCAGTTGACATTATTTTCAAATAAAGCGGAATGTTACCGAGATACAGAGGTTTTATTTTTAGTGAAAACTGAAAGAACGTCCCATATCTTCTCACTTTTTCATAATTTATATTCTGTTTTTATTTATTTTACATGTAAGTTACTTCCTTTATAAGAAAATACATTTGGCAAAAAAATCTATATTGCTTACCCTCAATTGAGATGTTTTAAGTATTTATTTCTTTCTTTAGAGTTGACACGCCTGAGTTTATGAATGGTATGGACTCCGTCTTACGGAAAGGGTACATGATGAAAATTTATAAATGTAAAACAAAAATAATGGAACGCAGCCGAAATAAATCAGAAACCTCTATGGACATCAAATTGGCAGGTGAAAAACTAAAGGAAGTAGGAGACTTCTGTAACTTAGGAAGCAAAATAACAGTGATGGACGAAGCAAAGAGGATATAAAAGGCAGGTTGGCTCAGGCAAGGAAACCATTTCTACAAAAAAAGGAATCTGTTGACATCGAATATAGATTTAGGCATTAGGAAGTCATTTTTGAAAGCCTTTGACTGGAGCGTGGCGCTCTATGGAAGTGAAACTTGGATTATTGGTGCAGCAGAAGAGAGGAGAATTGAAGCGTTTGAAATGTGTTGTTACAGGAGAATGATAAAGATCAGATGGGTAGATAGGGTTACAAACGAAGGGGTATTAAGACGAGTGGGAGAGGAGAGATGTTTCTGGCGACTGCTAATGAAGAGAAGAGATAGGTTGGTAGGACACATACTAAGACACCCAGGAATAGCAAGCTTAGTTATGGAAGGAAGGGTTGAGGACAAGAATTGTAGGGGTAGACCAAGGTTAGAATATGTTAAACAGATTGCTTCGGATGTACGGTGTGGTAGCTATGTAGAGATGAAACGATTAGCTCAGGTACAGGGGGCATGGAGCGCTGCATCAAACCAGTCAAAAGACTGAAGACTCAAACAACACGGAAGTTTAAATTCGCTCTCCTGAAAAATTTACAGAATGTGACTTACCCCGTTTTTCCCGTCGAGTCTTCAACTGAGATAAAATTATTGATTCAACAATTTGCAGCTGCCAGGAAATATCTCAACAGACGGCTCGTCCCTCTTGACTGAATGCACCACGTACTCGGGAGAACGACCAACTGTACTACGATCATTACCACTGCATACCATTATGAAACAACACTGGAATACTGTCGAAATAACAGAATTTATAAAAAAAAAGAAACTTCCACTCACTTCAATAATTATTCATGTTAATTTTGCATTTAAAACTGTAAGTATCCCGTGATGTACCTGTAGGTGAAACACGGGTTGTAACTATATTAAATAAATAAATTAAAAAAAACTGCCGTGACCTTAAGTTAGGTACCATCCCGGTATTTGCCTGGAGTAGAAGTGTGGAAGCCGGCCCCGTGGTGTTGGGATAGCGCACCTGCCTCTCACCCTGAGGCCCAGGGTTCGATTCCCGGCTCCATCAGAGATTTTAGAAACTGATTTGAGGGCTGCAACGGGGTGCACTCAGCCCCGTGAGGACAATTGAGTAGCTGTCTGACAGTGGGGAAGCGCCCTGATCACGAATACCAAGATTAAAAGCCGAGGGGCCCCGATGCGCAGATCACGCGTCACCCCAATATCTGCAGGCCAAATAGCTGGGCAGCGGTCGCTTGGTAGGCCTAGGCCGTTCATGGGCTGTAGTGCCAGTGGTTATTATTATAGAAGTGTGGAAAACCACTTCCAGGTTAGCTGAGATAGGAATCAAACCCAGTTCTGCCTCACGAGATTGAGTGTAGCCTACCACGTTCTAGACAAAAATTAAATTTATTGGCAGAGCCAGAAATTGAACCCGGGCCTCTGTGGTAACAGCCAAGACTTCTAGCCACTACACGATGAGGTGGACAACTGAATAATTCCCCCATACTAACTGCACATTCCTGCGGAAGCCATGGGAGGAATTATTTTAGGATTAGCCTAAGTCTCTGGCGGAGCTCTTTCCGGTCACGGAGGGAGTTCGTTGGTTGGTTGGTTCCTCAGTTTAGGGGCTGCGACAACCCGGTCATGTAGCCCCGTGTACTTTGGGTGTGTGTAGAATTTGTCTGATAACCGGTGTTAATTGAGATGGCTGTATTAGTGTGTGTTATCAGTGATTCAGGTACAAGGACTGCAGACGATTAATTTTTCCAAGTAGTTCCTACTTTTGTTACCCAATGCTACCATACACGACATCTAGCTTTTGACGTGGCTACTAAATGCCATCGCAGTCAGCACCTGGCGGCGAACGTTGGAACTAATATACCGTTATTAAACTAAACTACAAATTTTAGCTTCCACAAATGTTCGGCCGTGAAGTTGCTAAATGGAATATTTATTATTATTATTATTATTATTATTATTATTATTATTATTATTATTATTATTATTATGAGGCAATTATGACATAGGACCGCCAGCTTTACTTCCCCTCCGAAGGAAGACAAACTGAGGGATTTTAACGCTCTTATAAATCCGACGACTTCGGCCGGGTTTGAACCCACGATCTTGGGTATAGAAAGGAGGGAGTTCGTCATTTTATGTAGGCTAAGGATAGTTAGGGGCGGTCCAAATAAAGTGCAGAAGGCAACGGGAAACCACTGCACAGTGGGTCAAAATCGAAATCTAGGAGGACAAAACTATTTATTTTCATAATTAAACAAGAAGTTCCGTGAAGGACTATACAGCCTACTTTTCATGCCAATGATTATTCTACAGAATATGAACCTATCTAGAATAATGAAGAAATTAAGTTGCTAATATCGAAATTTCCAATTAGTTCGAAATACTGTATACCTGGCATAATGTATCCTAATAGAGCACTACAGTTGGCAGCCCTGATGACTGAATATATTCTTAGTTCCGTCTCTTAAGGTACAAAATACAAAATTTGGTTGAAGTCCAATGAATAGCATGGACGTTACATGCAGTTAAACATTGGATTTAACAGCGCTCGTATAAAATCATGTTGGCAACAATGTCATGCATGTATTGGTCAGAAATAATCTGAAATAATATGATCTATTGTTGTGCCAATTTTGAATGAAATCCATTAGTTAGTATAGAAGTTACATGCATTTTAAAATTGGACCTATCAGCAGGCTTAGAATCATGTTGGCAGCACTGACGTATATTAGTTACTCCAAATTCGTCTAGAATGCCATGTACTATACGTGTGCAAAGTTTAGAGCTATTGGCTTGCATACTTTCTGATATATTGATATTAGGGTAACAAAAATAGGGACAGCACATATTAACAGTTGGCAGCACTGGTTGCTCCTTAGAATACGCATAGTCATATCTGTTATGGTACACATAGCACATACGAAATTTGGTTGAAATCCAAATGATAGTATGGAAGTTACATGTATTTAAAGTTGGACCTGTCAGCAGGCTTAGAATCATGTTGGTAGCACTGACGTATATAAGTTACTCCAAATTAATATAGAATGTCAGGTACTATACGTGTGCATAGTTTAAAGCTGTCGGCCTGCATACTTTCTGATATATTGGTATTTGGATAAAATAAATTAGGAGCATTTATTAACAGTTAGCAGCCCTGGTAGGTCTTAAAAATACGCTCAGTCATATCTGGTTATGTACACATACAACATACGAAATTTGGTTGAATTCCAATTGATAGTATGGAAGTTATATGCATTTAAAAATTGGACCTATCAGGAGGCTTATAATCATTTTGGCAACACTGCCATGTTTAGCCTCCTTGAAATTGAACTGAAATATTATGATCTGTACGTGTGCCAATTTTGAAATAGCTCCCATTCATACTTTCCAAGATATCCAACATGGAGCTCAAATTTCAATTGCGATTTTTTAGCAGTTGGTAGCACTGACATCATTTTCAAATATGGCCGTGAGATATTCAGGTATAGATCTTTACTCCTACCAAATTTTGTTTCGATTGCTGCAGCCGTTTAGGAGTTGATAGGGGGACACACACACACAGCCAGACAGACAGACAGAAGGACAGACAGACAGACAGACAGACACACATTTGCCCGATCTCATAAGTCTACTTTTTCCTCATTTTTGCAAAATGTAAAAAGTAGGCTAAAAATCAAAATTTATTACTTTTACAGCATTTTCATATAATTGTCGATCGCTATTCTAGGATATAAACGCATCTTAGTGTAAATCCGAGTAGGTAATATAAGCCGATCCTAGCGCAGGGGCTAATGCGCAAGATGGCGGCCGCGCGCAACCAGCCCTATGTTATTCTTATGGAGGGGTCAGTCATATCTGGGGCAGGGGCTAATGGGCAAGATGGCCACCCCATCCTGAGACCTTGGATAACGTCACAGGGTTCGGCCGTGAATTTGCTAAATGGAATATTTATTATTATTATTATTATTATTATTATTAATATTATTATTATTATTATTATTATTATTATTATTATTATGAGGTAATTATTGATTGATCATGTACATTCAAGACCAGCCTTATATTGTCCACCTCTTGGTGTAGTGGCTAGCATTCTTGGCTGTTACTGTGGAGGCTCGGGTTCGAGCCCTGGCTCTGTCAAAAAATTTAATTCTAGGCTGAGGGTTGGAATGGGGCACACTCAACCTTGTGAGGCAAAACTGACAGGAGCTGGCTTTTGATTCATACCGCAGCCATTCTGCCTAACCCAACTTCGCCTAACCTAACCTAACCTAACCTTACCTAACCTAACCAGATCCCACCTTACCTAACCTAACCTAACCTAACCTAACAACTTCAAAGTCAGAATGTACAATACATTTATTGTTCTTTATACCCTCATAAATTAGATATAGAGAATGTCCACCACGATTTAGATCCTCGAGCACACTTTTCTGACATATATCATTAAAACGTGTACAAAGGAATGTCTGAAAATTTTCACTAACACATAGTACACGTTCACCATACATTGTGTCTACTTTTTGAAAGTTAATGATACGGAAAAGAGTATGCATTGGTAATTCAGTGAGCTTTTTTCTCTCTAATCAACAGTTCTGCCCCCCCCCCCCCACATAGCATTGAGAATATTTATTGTAGTAGCCTATAAAGAAACAAAAAAATCATATCTATTACAGTTTAGCTATAAGTGACCAGAACCACTATAACATTTTATTCTATTAAGGAGATTTCCATAATGATAAGAAAAAAAACTTACCATAATGATGGATTGTGTAAGTAAACGTATTTTGCTGCTTGATGCCACTACTAAACTGATACTCATACAACGGATAAGTGAGTTCATGTTTCGCTGACGTAATCGTATGTTCCCACGCACTTTCTGTGTGTTGCACGCGCCGTAGTGGCTAAATTTGAAGCTAAATGAAATGATTTGCTGACGTAATCGTATGATCCCCCGCACGCACACGCAGGCCCCTGTGGACGTGTCCTTGTGGACGAGTCCCTGTGGACGGGTCCCTATGGACGGGTCATTGTTGACGGGTCCTTGTTGACGGGTCCTTGTTGACGAACCCCTGTGGACGGGTCCTTGTTGACGGGTCCTTTTTGACTAATCCCATTTGACCGGTCCCTTTGGACTGGTCCCTATGGACTGGCCCATGACCCCTAATGCTATGATGAAATTAAACGTTGTTCCTCATGAAACGCATCTGAAGAGCCGATTGCTACTATGAATTAACATTTTTTTGTTTTTTGCTTTTACGCATGCGTACTTGTTTTTTTTTGTAAGCGGGCAAGCTTTTTGAATAATGATTTATAGATGAGTTATTTTTTTTTAAATTACCGAAAGATCCAAAACTAATAGGTCATTAGCTTTTTAATATCTCATGAACCAATAAGGCTAGGGACTTGTATGAGAGGTCGTTGGACTTGAGGTGACATTCTGTTTTTGAATGTATTATTTATTTTTTGTCAAAAGGGCCTAACTACACTTTTGTTAATATCTCGCTGACTAATAATCAGAGAGGGTCAAGTGAGGTGTCATTGGACTCAGGATGGTCAACCCTTTTCCATGACCAACGAATTTACCCAAAAGATCTAATACAGCATGGTCATTGACCTATGATTTTATAAACTAATCATCGGAGAGGGTCAAGTGGGGTGTCATAGGACTTAGAATGGTTAACCCTTTCCCATGACCAATGAATTTACCCCAAAAAACCAAAACAGCAAGGTCATTGACCTAAGATTTTATAAACTAATAATCGAATATCAACATGCGAGGTGTCATAGGACTTAGAATGGTCAACCCTTTCCCATGGCCAATGAATTTACCCCAAATACCCAATACATCAAGGTCATCGACCTGAGATTTTATAAACTTATAATCGGATACGAACATGTGAGATGTTTACCATGCGTGATGAAACATAGCTAGGTAGAGAAAGAATTAGTGTAGGCTACATGTATGGTGACTGACAAGTCTTTTACCATTGAAACTTGTTTTCAGATCAAACTGCAGTATAGAGAGAGAATAGGTTGCAGGTATGGGTTAATAAATGAGAAACGGTGTACGCAAACTCTGATTTATCAAGAATTGAGAGTAGACTATCTTTAATTGATTGGTTAAAGATGAGAGCTAAAACACAAAAATGTTCAGTGGTTACCGAGACAAAATGGTCGCTACAGACAACAAGCTTCAAATACTTGAGGCTAATAATCTATACACACACACACACTCGCTTGTTCTAAACTAAACTGTGTTGCTGTCAGTGCTCAGACAGTAGGCTGATGACGAAATGCATTGCTAACAGAAATATAATCTTTTCCGGTTGTCTAAAGTTACCAGCTATCCATTTTTTTGTGTTGCAGTGGTAAGCACTTTTAGCTCTTGTACTGGTGGTCTTAACTCGATTTCCAGGTCTGAGGCCTAGAACGAGTCGAACTAAGAAACAAGGGCGTGGTGGTGCAGTGGTTAAGCTGTTAGCCATTTCACCATGGGTTCGATTTCAGGTTAATATACATGTCATACACATATTAAACAAAACAAAACAGAGATAAGGTTTAAAACTGATTACATTTGTGTCTTTTCAAATTATTACTTGGATTACAAATACAAAGGTGAAATGGGTTTGATATACAGTTAATGCTGTCTATCACACACTAGACTCTAAGAAAGCCAAAAGAGCAAAAGGCGTAGGTAGAGCAGAGGTAAAATTCCTATATGTAGAGAACTACCTGGCAATGCTATATCGCATAAACAGTACAGGATACAATCCAGCAAACAAATTTGTATCTTGTGGAACAGAGAATTGCACTTACGTCAGAAAATGCAAGTTCATGTGTAATATGACCTAACACACAAGTGTTCACCTGTGCACGTGCACGATAAGAGCTAACAAGTCACATTCTGTTTAGTTCAAACGTAACATTAGGTTAGGGCTAATGCACACACCCTAGTACACGAGGCACATGCCATTTGAGAGCAGGTCAAGGGATCTAACTTGGTGGATGGATGTGTTCTAACGAGTCATTTGTAGTTGAAAGAGAATAATACTTGTTCTTAAGATGTTAAAACTGAGGAGATGGTACGTGCAGTAAGACGTCTTGTTATTTCCTTTGTCATATTACAGACATGGCAGAGAGGGCACAGTTCTGTTGCTATGACTAACGCTGCAGTAATTTGAAACCCTAGGTGTTCATCAAGACAATGGGTGATGATCATACAAAGTTAGCAGTCATTGGATATTACACAGGTGTTCCTTCCGGTGTCATGTTGCTGACATGGCAGAGAGCGCACAGTTCTATTGCTATGACTAACGCTGCAGTAATTTGAAACCCCAGGTGTTGATCAAGACAATGGGTGATGATCATGCAAAGTCAGCAGTAATTGGATACCACACATCAACATGGACTAAATCATAAACGTGTTGTCATAACCCGCAGAAATCTCATTTAAAGATTTTAGATTTTACATTTTAACATTTTACATTTTAACATTTTACATTTTAACATTTTAGAATTTTGATTTTTTTTTTCATTTTACATTTTTTACATTTTCCTAAAAGAGTAAATTACAAGGTCACATAACTAACCTCATTAAACCTAACTTTACCAAACCTAACTTAAGCTAATCCAAAGGCTAATGCACTTACACAAAGTATATAAGGTACGTGCATTTATCCTTATGCTAGTCTTATAGGTTACTGTACAACATGATCACTACCCCAAATAGATTTTTTTTCTTTTTCTTGTGTACACATATGTTATTTTCCAATTTCCCATTTTCTGTTTTTAAGTCAGTTTTTAGCCTATTTTCAATTTTGAAAAAAATAGGCTTATGAGATCACCTTTTGTCCTTGTGTGTGTGCGTGTGTGTTTATGTGTTTATGTGTGTGTGTGAGGTGTGTGTGTGTGTCCCCCTAATAAAATCTAAACGGCTGGAGCGATTTCAGTGAAACTCGGTAAGTTGATAGCACTATTCCCGGCGACCTCGACCGTGCCCTTCAAATTTTGTTACGTCTCACCAATCCAACATGGCGGCTGTGCGAAATATTTCACTAGCATTCAATAACTCCAAAACTATTACCGATATCGCCCTGAAATTGAGTACTGTGATAAAGGGCACTACTAGAAGTTCACCTATGAGACTTTCAAAAACCTGGTGACCACAAAACCAACATGGAGGCCAAGCGAAGTTGAGACTTTTAAATAGACTTTTCTCGCGATTTAACTATCCAAACGTAATGAAACTTGGTACAGCAAATGTTTATACACATTGCAATGCACTGTAGTCTAATTTAGTTCAATTGTTTACATAGCCTCAGAATGGCGGCTGTGCGAAATATTTCACTGACATTCTATATCTACGAAACTATTACAGATATCACCCTGCAATTTTGTACGGTGATAAAAGGTACTGATACAAGTTTACCTATGTATAATTCATAAACCTGTAAAGTACAAAACGAACATGGCAACCAAGCGAATTTGAAATATTTTAATAGACTTTTCTCGTGAGTTAACTCTCTGAGCGCAGTGAAATGTGGTACAGTAAATGATTTTGCAGATTTTAATGTACTGCTGTCTAATTTAATTCATTTGTTTACATAACCTTAAGATGGCGGCTGTGCGAAATTTTAAAATTAAGTTTTTATTCCTTGTGTCGTAATCATGCGATCGAAGTGAACGTTTGAATAATGAACCTAGGCAATAAGTGTCCTTGAATGGTACATAACTCTATGGCCTATACATATAACAATCCTAAATGGCGAGCTTCCGAAATATTAGACGGTTCTCAATATCTATGAATCTTTTACAGCAACCAAACTGAATTTTTTATGTTCATAGAGACTATGAACATATGTTCACCTATAGGACTTTCAGTAACCTGGTGAGCACGAATCCAACATGGCGGCGACGCGAAGTATAAATATTTAAATGGACGTTTCTCGCGAATTAACTATCCGAGTGCCGTGAAACGTTGCACGTTAAATGCTTACACAAATGTTGATCCACTGGCATCTAATTTATTTCAATTGTTTGCATAATCAGAAGATGAATGAAAGGAAGGAAGATTGTAGTTTTACGTGACCGTGGATCTTGTGATTATGAGCCACTGGACCTCCTTTTTACGTGGAATCCGAACCACAGGACATGGCATTTCACTTCGAAAATCTCACATGCATTGACCGGGAATCGAACCCGGACCGCCTTGGTGAGACGCATACAGCTATACCGCTGAGCCACCACGCCCCCCTATAATCAGAAGATGGCTGCTGTGCGTAATTTTAAAATCTCGTTTTAACTACTTGTGTTGTAATCATGCGATTGAAGTTTGAATACCACACGTACACTATAATATTAATATAATAGTACAAAAATAAAAATCCAACCTGGCGACCATCTGAAATATTTAGACGGTTCTCAATATCTACGAATCTGTTACAGCAATTAAACTGAAATTTTGTGTGTTGATAGAGGCAATTGACACGAGCAGGATATATGAAAATAGGCTGTATAGTTCTTCACGGAACTACTTGCTAGTTTTTCAATTTCATAATATGGAAACATGGATTTTGCATTCTGTTGTTTACACATTTATTAATTTCAAAATTTACCATTTACAGTTCTTAAAATGTCAGTTTAAAGTTTTTCAATTTCATGATATAGAAACATGGATTTTCCAATTTGTTGTTTTCACATTTGTCAATTTACCAAATTCACATTTACAGTTTTTTAAATTTCAGTTTAATGTTATTTTTCTATTTGTCAATATGGAAACATGGATTTTTACAAATTGTGTTTTACACGTCATGCAACTATCCTTATGCTAGTCTTATAGGTTACTGTACAACATGATCACTACCCCAACCTGATATTTTTTTTCATTTTGTTGTTTTCACATATGTCAATTTTCCAATTTCCCATTTTTAGTTTTTTTTAATGTCAGTTTTAAGTTTTTCAATTTCATAAAATGGAAACATGGATTTTGCATTTTGTTGTTTACACATTTATCAATTTCACAATTTCCCATTTACAGTTCTTAAAATGTCAGTTTAAAGATTTTCAATTTCATGATATAGAAACATGGATTTTACAATTTGTTGTTTTCACATTTGTCAATTTACAAAATTCCCATTTACAGTTTTTAAAATTTCAGTTTTTTTTTTCTATTTGACAGTATGGAAACATGGATTTTTCCAATTTGTGTTTTACATGTTCATTTTGCATTATGAGTGGAGAGAGGTGGGTAGTAATTAAAAAGGTGCAAGCAGTGTCCATTGTTGACAGGTCATTGTTGACGAGTCCTTATTGACAGGTCCATGTGGACGAGTCCTTGTGGTTGTATTTTAGATTTTAGTTTTTTTAGATTTTACATTTTTAAATTTAAGATTTTTTTATTTTAGATTTGACTTTTTTACATTTTCCTAAAGAGTAAACTACAAGGTCTCATACCTAACCTCACCAAACCTAACTTCACCAAACCTAACTTAAGCTAATCCAAAGGCTAATGCACATACACAAAGTATATAAGGTACATGCAACTATCCGTATGCTAGTCTTATAGGTTACTGTACAACATGATCACTACCCCAACCGGATTTTTTTTTCATTTTGTTGTTTACACATATGTCAATTTTCCAATTTCCCATTTTCAGTTTTTTTTTAATGTCAGTTTTAAATTTTTCAATTTCATAATATGGAAACATGGATATTGCATTTTGTTGTTTACACATTTATCAATTTCAAAATTTCCCATTTACAGTTCTTAACATGTCAGTTTAATGTTTTTCAATTTCATGATATAGAAACATGGATTTTACAATTTGTTGTTTTCACATTTGTCAATTTACAAAATTCACATTTAGAGTTTTTAAAATTTCAGTTTAATGTTTTTTTTCCTTCTATTTGTCAATATGGAAACATGGATTTTTCCAATTTGTGTTTTACATGTTCATTTTGCATTAGGAGTGGAGAGAGGTGGGTAGTAATTAAAATGTGCAAGCAGTGTCCATTGTTGACAGGTTATTGTTGACGAGTCCTTCTCATACAACAGACAAGTGAGTTCATGTTTCGCAAGCATTACCTAAAATGTAAAACCATGCAAGTGTTTAAGAATTTACTAATTAGCTTATGTATTAGTTTATGTGTGGGGTCTTATGTTGGCATTTTGTGTTGGCTTATTCTGTATATTGGCTTTTATGTTGGCTTTTGTGTTGGCTTTTAGGTTGGCTTTTTGTGTGTTGGCTTTATTGTAGGGTTATATATTGGCTTTTGTGTTGGCTTATTTGACAAGTTATTTTGTCAATGCATTTAGTAGATTTTTCACTTGGTCTTGGAAAGTATATCAGTCCATTTTATCACAACATAATGCTTACTGCCATGTTTGTAAGCAACAACAACAACAACACACTAAACTTTCAAAAAAAAAATCTAAAGTACTCAAAGGTACTCTCAACTCGTACTCTTACCCCTATCCTATGCTTAGTCAAGAACATTATATTTTTTTTTCAAAAAAAGGTGAATGGTGAAAGTAGACTATATGTTTAAACAAAAAATAATCATATAAAGTCATATGTTAACTTTAACACCTACGTTTATCCCATTCTTAGGCGGAAAATATTATAATTTTTTAAATTTTTCTAAAAATTATTTGGAAAGTAGGCTATATTTTGAAAATTAATCATCCTATAAATTCATATATAGACTCAAAACAATGGCTTTTATATCCTTAATCGTTAGAATAAAATGTGGAATATTTGTCATTTTTTCCAAAAATGTTCATTTTAAAAAATGGGCTATATTTTGGAAACTAGGAATTTTACAAAAAATAGTGTATGAATAAATGATAGGTATTTACCCCCCTCTACCCACAAACCAAGTCCCAGATCTCTGGGACAAAATCCAAAAATGTTTAATTGTGAAAGTAAGCGATATTTTGAAAACGTATCATTCTAAAAGTCATATATAGACTCAAACAAATGTTCTTTAAGTTATTTAACGTTAAAACAAAACTTAACTTTTTTCATTTTTCCGAAAAAAGTCCAATTTTCAAAATTGTCTATATTTTGGAAACTAAGAATTTTACAAAAATGTTTGTTTGACGTAAATGAAAGGTCATTCCCCCCTCTATCCCAAAAATAAATTTCAGGACCCTAGGACAAAAACTGTGCAGTAGTATGTTTGTGACAGTTCAGGACCCTCCTCCTCCTGACCCTCCTCACAAGATGGCGGCCGTAGCTTAACTTAACCTAGCCTAACCTAACAAGATGGCGGCTGTAGCTTAACTTAACCTAGCCTAACCTAACAAGATGGCGGCCGTAGGTTAACTTAACCTAGCCTAACCTAACAAAATGGCGGCCGTAGCTATCTTAAGGGCCTAACTACACTTTTGTTGATATTTCCTGATCCCATGGTCGGATTTTGACGAATGAGGTGTCATTGAACTCGGGCTGTCACCCCCTTTCCAATAAAAAACATATTTCCACCCCAAAAATAAAACCTACCCCTACTAGGGGTGAAAATATAATTTTTTAGGAAATTTCGCTTTTCAAGTGTAACATGTGAGAGTTTGAATGCCAATATGGAATTAAACGTTGTTCCACATAATGCGCATGTATACAACTGAATGCCGCTATGATTTATCATTTTTTTTGTTTTAGTTTTTGTTTTTGTTTTCGGGTGAAGTTACCATTTAGTGTGGAGGAATGTGGAGGAGGGTGTAGAACTCTTAAAAACCACTGGGGTGGGGGTGGGGGTAGTAAGAAATAAAAACAGTATTGATTATTATTCAGCATGAGAGTATTTTAATTCGTTAAAACGTACAATACATCTATTGTTTTTTATACCCTCATAAATTAGATATAGAGAATGTCCACCGTGATTTAGAACCTCGAGCGCACTTTCTGATATATCATTAAAACCTGAAAGAAGGAATGTCCGAAAATTTTCACTAACACATAGTACACGTTCACCATACATTGTGTCCACTTTTTGAAAGTTGATGATACGGAATGGAGTATGCATTGGTAATTCAGTGAGCTTTTTTTCTCTCTAATCCGCAGTTCTGCCCCATAGCATTGAGAATGTTTATTGTAGTAGCCTATAAAGAAACAAAAAAAAATCTATTACAGTTTAACTATAGGTGACCAGAACCACTATATATATCATTTTATTCTAAGAGCATTCCATAATGATGAGAAAAAAGAGCTTACCATAATGATGGATTGTGTGTAAGTAAACGTCTTTTGCTGCTTGATGCCACTACTAAAGTGATACTCATACAACAGACAAGTGAGTTCATGTTTCGCTGACGTAATCGTCTGTTTCCACGCACTTCCTGTGTGCAGCGCGTCATAGTGGCTAAATTTTAAACTCTAGATGATATGTTTTGCTGACGTAATCGTATGTTCCCCCGCACGCACACTTTGGAGGGGTCGTTTTTGAAGGAGTCTTTTTTTTACGTGTCCCTGAGGGCGGGTCCTTGTTGACGGGTCCTTGTGGACGTGTCCCAGTGGGTGGGTACTTTGGACTGATCCCTATGGACTTGCCCATGCATTTTATCCAAATTATGTCAAAGCGACCCCGCCCACTGGGACCGTCAACAAGGACCCGTCAACAAGGACCCGTCCTCAGGGACCCGTAAAAAATGACACGTTTTAATGATATGTCAGAAAGTGTGCTCGAGGATCTAAATCATGGTGGACATTCTCTATATATAATTTATGAGGGTATAAAAAATAATAGATGTATTGTACGTTTTAACGAATTAAAAACTCTCAGGCTGAATAATAATTAATAATGTTTTTATTTCTTACCACACCCACCCCACCCCAGTAGTTTTTAAGAGTTCTACACCCTCCTCCACATTCCTCCACACTAAATGGTAGCTTCACTCAAAAACAAAAACCAAAATGATAAATCATAGCGGCATTCAGTTGTATACATGCACTTTATGTGGAACAACGTTTAATTCCATATTGGTATTCAAACTCTCACATGTTGCCCTTGAAAAGCGAGAGTTTCTAAAAAAAAATACAATTTCACCCCTATTAGGGGTAGGTTTTATTTTTGGGGTGGAAATATGTTATTCATTGGAAAGGGGGTGTCAGCTCGAGTTCAATGACACCTCATTCGCCAAATCCGACCATGGCTTCAGGAAATATCAACAAAAGTGTAGTTAGGCCCTTAAGTTAAGCTACGGCCGCCATTTTGTTAGGTAAGACTAGGTTAAGTTAACCTACTGCCGCCATCTTGTTAGGTTAGGCTAGGTTAAGTTAAGCTACGGCCGCCATCTAGTTAGGATAGGCTAGGGTAAGTTAAGCTACGGCCGCCATCTTCTTAGGTTACGCTAGGTTAAGTTAAGCTACGGCCACCATTTTGTGAGGAGGGTCAGGAGGAGGAGGGTCCTGAACTGTCACAAACACACTACTGCACAGTTTTTGTCCTAGGGTCCCGAAAATTAATTTTGGGGTAGAGAGGGTGAAGACCTATCATTTACGTTAAACAAACATTTTTGTAAAATACTTAGTTTCCAAAATATAAACAATTTTGAAAATTGGACTTTTTTCGGAAAAATGAAAAAATGTTAAGTTTCTTTTTAACGTTAAATAACTTAAAGAACATTTGTTTGAGTCTATATATTACTTTTTAGAATGATACGTTTTCGAAATATCACTTACTTTCACAATTGAACATTTTTCGATTTTGTCCCAGAGATCTGGGACTTGGTTTGTTGGTAGAGGGGGTAACTACCTATCATTCATGTCAAACACACATTTTTGTAAAATTCCTAGTTTCCAAAATATAGCCCATTTTTTTAAATAAACATTTTTGGAAAAAATGTCAAAAATTCCATATTTTGTTCTAACGTTTAAGGATATAAAAGCCATTAGTTTGAGTCTATATATAACTTTATAGGATGAGTAGTTTTAAAAATATAGCCTACTTTCAAAATATTTTTTAGAAAAATTTTAAAAAATATAATATTTTTCGACTATGAATGGGATAAACGTAGGTGTTAGAGTTAACATATGACTTTATATGATTTTTTTAGTTTAAACATATAGTCTACTTTCCCCATTCACCTTTTTTGGGGGGGAAACATTATAATGTTCTTGACTTGGCATGGGATAGAGGTAAGAGTACGAGTTGAGAGTACCTTAGAGTACTTTAGATTTTTTTGAAAGTTTAGTGTGTTGTTATTGTTGCTTACAAACATGGCAGTAAGCATTATGTTGTGATAAAATGGACTGATATACTTTCCAAGACCAAGAGAAAAATCCACTAATTGCATTGACAAAAAACTTGTCAAATAAGCCAACACAAAAGCCAAAATATAAACAAACACTAAAGCCAACACACAAAAAGCCAACATAAAAGCCAACATAAAAGCCAATATACAGAATAAGCCAACACAGAATGCCAACATAAGACCCCACACATAAACTAATACATAAGCTAATTTGTATAATGTTAAACACTTGCATGGTATTACATTTTAGGTAATGCATGCGAAACATGAACTCACTTGTCTGGTGTATGAGAAGGACTCGTCAACAATGACCTGTCAAAAATGGACACTGCTTGCACATTTTTAATTACTACCCACCTCTCTCCACTCCCAATGCAAAATGAACATGTAAAACACAAATTGGAAAAATCCATGTTTCCATATTGATAAATAGAAAAAAAAAACATTAAACTGAAATTTTATAACCGTAAATGGGAATTTGGTAAATTGACAAATGTGAAAACAACAAATTGTAAAATCAATGTTTCTATATCATGAAATTGAAAAACATTAAACTGACATTTTAAGAACTGTAAATGGGAAATTTTGAAATTGATAAATGTGTAAACAACAAAATGCAAAATCCATGTTTCCATATTATGAAATTGAAAAACTTAAAACTGACATTAAAAAAACTGAAAATGGGAAATTGGAAAATTGACATATGTATAAACAACAAAATGAAAAAACAAGTAGTTCCGTGAAGAACTATACTGCCTATTTTCATATATCCTACTTATGTTAATTGCCTCTAGCAACATACACAATTTCAGTTTGATTGCTGTAATAGATTCGTAGTTATTGTGAACCGACTAAAAATTTCGGATGGTCGCTATGTTGGATTTTATTTATGTAGGTCCTAGAGTTATGTACTGTTACATCAAGATTATTGTGTACGTGTAGAATTCAAACTACAATCGCATAATTAGGACACAAGAAGTAACAAGGAGATTTTAAAATTTCGCACAGCTGCCATCTTGAGGTTATAGAAACAATTGAAATAAATTAGATGCCAGTGGATTACCATTCGTATAAGGATTTACTGTTCCAAGTTTCACTACACTCGGATGGTTAAATTGCAAGAAACGTCCATGTGAATTTTTATATTTCGCGTTGCCTCCATGTTGGATTTGTGAACACCAAGTTATTTGAAGTCCTATAGGTGAACTTAAGTTCATAGCCCCTATGAACATTAAGAAATTCAGTTTGACTGCTATAATAGATTCGTAGATATTCAGAGCCGACTAAATACTTTGGACGGTCGCCATGTTGAATTTTTAAATGTATAGGCCATAGAGTCACGTGCCATTAAAGGAAAATTATTGCATAGGTTCAATATTCAAACTTTCAATTCGATCGCATGACTACATCACAAAATTTAAAAACTTAATTTTATAATTCGCACATCCGCCATCTTGAGGTTACGTAAACAATTGAACTAAATTAGATACCAGTGCATTACAATGTGTATAAATATTTCCTGTACCAGATTTCAGTGCGTTTGGAACATTAAATCACGAGAAAGGTCTATTTAAAATTTTCAAATTCGCTTGGCTGCCATGTTCGTTTTGTAGTTAACCGGTTTCTGAAAGTCTTATAGATGGACTTCCGTAGTGCCCTTTATCTCCGTAAAAGATTTCAGGGAGATACCGCTAAAAGTTTCATGGATATGGAATGCCGGTGAAATAATTCGCACATCCGCCATCTTGTGGTTATGTAAACAATTGAACGAAGTTAGATGTCGGTGCATTACAATGTATATAAACATATACTGTACCAAGTTTCATTGCGTTTGGTTGGTTAAATCGCGAGAAACGTCTATTTAAAAGTCGCAAATTCGCTTGGTCGCCATGTTCGTTTTGTAGTTACCATATTTTCAAAGGTCAAGTAAGTGAACTTATAGTTGTTCCCTTTATCACCATACAAAATGTCAGGGTAATATCTGTAATAGTTTCGGAGATATTGAATGCTGGTGAAATATTTCGCACAGCTGCCATGTTGGATTGGTGAGTTGTAACAAAATTTGTAGGCACGGTCGGGGTCGCAGGGAATAGTGCTATGAACTTACCGAGTTTCATTGAAATCGCTCCAGCCGTTTAGATTTTATTAGGGGGGACACACACACGAACCACACACACACACACACACGCGCACACACACGGACAAAAGGTGATCTCATAAGCCTATTTTTTTTTATAAAATTGAAAATAGGCTAAAAATATCCTGTTGGGGTAGTGATCATGTTGTACAGTAACCTATAAGACTAGCTTAAGCATATTTGCATGTACCCTTATATACTTTGTGTACCGGTATGTGCATAAGCCTTTGGATTAGCTTAAGTTAGGTTTGGTAAAGTTAGGTTTGGTGAGGTTAGGTATGTGACCTTGTAGTTTACTCTTTAGGGAAATGTAAGAAAGTCAATTCTAAAATAAAAAAATCTTAAATTTAAAAATGTAAAATCTAAAAAAAACTAAAATCTAAAATACAACCACAAGGACTCGTCCTCAAGGACTTGTCAACAAGGACTCGTCAACAATGACCTGTCAACAATGGACACTGCTTGCACATTTTTAATTACTACCCACCTCTCTCCACTCCTAATGCAAAATGAACATGTAAAACACAAATTGGAAAAATCCATGTTTCCATATTGACAAATAGAAAAAAATATTAAACTGAAATTTTAAAAACTGTAAATGTGAATTTGGTAAATAGACAAATGTGAAAACAACGAATTGGAAAATCCATGTTTCTATATCATGAAATTGAAAAACTTTAAACTGACATTTTAAGAACTGTAAATGGGAAATTTTGAAATTAATAAATGTGTAAAAAACAAAATGCAAAATCCATGTTTCCATATTATGAAATTGAAAAACTAAAAACTGACATTACAAAAAAAAAATGAAAATGCAAAATTGGAAAATTGACATATGTGTAAACAACAAAATGAAAAAAAAATATCCGTTTGGGGTAGTGATCATGTAGTACAGTAACCTATAAGACTAGTATAAGGATAGTTGCATGTACTGTACTTTATATACTTTGTGTATGTGCATTAGCCTTTGGATTAGCTTAAGTTAGGTTTGATAAAGTTAGGTTTGGTGAGGTTAGGTATGTGACCTTGTAGTTTACTCTTTAGGAAAATGTAAAAAAGTCAAATCTAAAATTAAAAAATCTTAATTTTAAAAATGTAAAATCTAAAAAAACTAAAATCTAAATACAACCACAAGGACTCGTCCACAACGACCTGTCAACAAGGACTCGTCAACAATGACCTGTCAACAATGGACATTGCTTGCACATTTTTAATTACTACCCACCTCTCTCCACTCCTAAAGCAAAATGAACATGTAAGACACAAATTGGAAAAATCCATGTTTCCATATTGACAAATAGAAAAAAACATTAAACTGAAATTTTAAAAACTGTAAATGGGAATTTTGTAAATTGACAAATGTGAAAACAACAAATTGTAAAATCCATGTTTCTATATCATGAAACTGAAAACCTTTAAACTGACATTTTAAGAACTGTAAATTGGAAATTGTGAAGTTGATAACTGTGTAAACATCAAAATGCAAAATCCATGTTTCCATATTATGAAATTGAAAAATTTAAAATTGACATTAAAAAAACTGAAAATGGGAAATTGGAAAATTAACATATGTGTAAACAACAAAATGAAAAAAAAATATATCAGTTTGGGGTAGTGATCATGTTGTACAGTAACCTATAAGACTAGCATAAGGATAGTTGCATGACATGTAAAACACAATTTGTAAAAATCCATGTTTCCACATTGACAAATAGAAAAAAAAAACATTAAACTGAAATTTAAAAAACTGTAAATGTGAATTTGGTAAATTGACAAATGTGAAAACAACAAATTGGAAAATCCATGTTTCTATATCATGAAATTGAAAAACTTTAAACTGACCATTTTAAGAACTGTAAATGGGAAATTGTGAAATTAATAAATGTGTGAACAACAAAATGCAAAATCCATGTTTCCATATTATGAAATTGAAAAACTAAATACTGACATTTAAAAAAAAAAAGAAAATGGAAAATTGGAAAATTGGCATATGTGTAAACAACAAATTGAAAAAGAAATCCGTTTGAGGAAGTGATCATGTTGTACAGTAACCTATAAGACTAGCATAAGGATAGTTGCTTGTAACTTATATACTTTGTGTATGTGCATTAGCCTTTGGATTAGCTTAAGTTAGGTTTGGTAAAGTTAGGTTTAATGAGGTTAGGTATGTGACCTTGTAGTTTACTCTTTTAGGAAAATGTAAAAAAATGTAAAATGAAAAAAAAAAATCAAAAATCTAAAATTTTAAAATGTAAAGTGTTAAAATGTAAAATCTAAAATCTAAAATCTTTAAATGAGGTCTCTGCGGGTTATGACAACACGTTTATGATTTAGTCCATGTTGATGTGTGGTATCCAATTACTGCTGACTTTGCATGATCGTCACCCATTGTCTCGATTAACACCTGGGGTTTCAAATTACTGCAGCGTTAGTCATAGCAATAGAACTGTGCGCTCTCTGAAATGTCAGCAACATGACACCGGAAGGAACACCTGTGTAATATCCAATGACTGCTAACTTTGTATGATCATCACCCATTGTCTTGATGAACACCTGGGGTTTCAAATTACTGCAGCGTTAGTCATAGCAACAGAACTGTGCCCTCTCTGCCATGTCTGTAATATGACAAAGGAAATAACAAGACGTCTTACTGCACGTACCATCTCCTCAGTTTTAACATCTTAAGAACAAGTATTATTCTCTTTCAACTACAAATGACTCGTTAGAACACATCCATCCACCAAGTTAGATCCCTTGACCTGCTCTCAAATGCATGTGCCTCGTGTACTAGGGTGTGTGCATTAGCCCTAACCTAACGTTACGTAAGAACTAAACAGAATGTGACTTGTTAGCTCTTATCGTGCACGTGCACAGGTGGACACTTGTGTGTTAGGTCATATTACACATGAACTTGCATTTTCTCAAGTAAGTGCATTTCTCTGATCCACAAGATACAAATTTGATTGCTGGATTGTATCCTGCACTGTTTATGCGATATAGCTTTGCCAGGTAGTTCTCTACATATAGCAATTTTACCACTGCTCTGCCTACGCCTTTTGCTCTTTTGGCTTTCTTACAGTCTAGTGTGTGATAGACAGAATTAACTGTATATCAAACCCAGTTCACCTTTGTATTATTAATCCAAGTAATAATTTTAGAAGACACAAATGTAATCAGTTTTAAACGTTATATCTGTTTTGTTTTGTTTAATATGTTTATGACATGCATATTAACCTGAAATCGAACCCCTGGTGAAAAGGCTAACTGCTTAACCACTGCACCACCATGCCTTTGTTTCTTAGTTCGACTCGTTCTAGGCCTCAGACATGGAAATCGAGTTAATACCACTAGTACAAAGGCTAAAAGTGCTTACCACTGCAACACAAAAAAATGGATAGCTGGTAACTGACAGCAACACAGTTTAGTTTAGAACAAGCGTGTGTGTGTGTGTGTATAGATTATTAGCCTCAAGTATTTAAAGCTTGTTGTCTGTAGCGACCATTTTGTCTCGGTAACCACTGAGCATTTTTGTGTTTTAGCTCTCATCTTTAACCAATCAATTAAAGATAGTCTACTCTTAATTCTTGATAAATCAGAGTTTGCGTACAACGTTTCTCATTTATTAACCCATACCTGCAACCTATACTCTCTCTATACTGCAGTTTGATCTGAAAACCAGTTTCAATGGTAAAAGACTTGTCAGTCACCATACATGTAGCCTACACTAATTCTTTCTCTACCTAGCTATGTTTCATCACGCATGGTAAACATCTCACATGTTCGTATCCGATTATAAGCTTATAAAATCTCAGGTCGAACGACCTTGATGTATTGCGTATTTGGGGTAAATTCATTGGCCATGGGAAAGGGTTGCCCATTTTAAGTCCTATGACACCTCGCATGTTGATATTCGATTATTAGTTTATAAAATCTTAGGTCAATGTCCTTGCTGTTTTGGATTTTGGGGTAAATTTATTGGTCATGGGAAAGGGTTAACCATTCTAAGTCCTATGACACTTCACTTGACCCTCTCCGATGATTAGTTTATAAAATCATAGGTCAATGACCATGCTGTATTAGATCTTTTGGGTAAATTCGTTGGTCATGGAAAAGGGTTGACCATCCTGAGTCCCATGACACCTCACTTGACCCTCTCTGATTATTAGTTAGCGAGATATTAACAAAAGTGTAGTTAGACCCTTTTGACAAAAAATAAATAATACAATCAAAAACAGAATGTCACCTCAAGTCCAACGACCTCTCATACAAGTCCCTGGCGTTATTGGTTCATGAGATATTAAAAAGCTAATGACCTATTAGTTTTGGATATTTTAGTAATTAAAAAAAATAACTCATCTATAAATCATTATTCAAAAAGCTTGCCCGCTCACAAAAAAAAACAAGTTCGCATGCGTAAAAACAAAAAACAAAATCAAATGTTAATTCATAGTAGCAATCGGCTCTTCACATGCGTTTCATGAGGAACAACGTTTAATTTCATCATAGCATTAGGGGTCATGGGCCAGTCCATAGGGACCAGTCCAAAGGGACCGGTCTAAAGGGATTAGTCAAAAAGGACCCGTCAACAAGGACCCGTCCACAGGGGCTCGTCAACAAGGACCCGTCAACAAGGACCCGTCAACAATGACCCGTCAACAATGACCCGTCCACAGGGACCCGTCCACAGGGACTCGTCCACAAGGACCCGTCCACAGGGGCCTGCGTGTGCGTGCGGGGGAACATACGATTACGTCAGCAAATCATTTCATTTAGTTTCAAATTTAGCCACTACGGCGCGTGCAGAACACAGAAAGTGCGTGGGAACATACGATTACGTCAGCGAAACATGAACTCACTTGTCCGTTGTATGAGTATCAGTTTAGTAGTGGCATCAAGCAGCAAAAGACGTTTACTTACACAATCCATCATTATGGTAAGCTTTTTTCTTTTCTTATCATTATGGAAATATCTTTATTAGAATAAAATGTTATAGTGGTTTTGGTCACTTATAGCTAAACTGTAATAGATATGATTCTTTTGTTTCTTTATAGGCTACTACAATAAATATTATCGATGCTATGGGGGGCAGAACTGTTGATTAGAGAGACAAAAGCTCACTGAATTACCAATGCATACTCTTTTCCGTATCATTAACATTCAAAAAGTGGACACAATGTATGGTGAACGTGTACTATGTGTTAGTGAAAATTTTCAAATATTCCTTTGTACACGTTTTAATGATATATGTCAGGAAAGTGTGCTCGAGGATCTAAATCGTGGTGGACATTCTCTATATCTAATTTATGAGGGTATAAAAAGTAATAAATGTATTGTACATTCTGACTTTGAAGTTAGGTTAGGTTAGGTTAGGTTAGGTTTGGTTAGGTAAGGTGGGATCTGGTTAGGTTAGGTTAAGTTAGGTTAGGTTAGGTTAGGTTAGGTGAAGTTGGGTTAGGCAGAATGGCTGCGGTATGAATCAAAAGCCAGCTCCTGTCAGTTTTGCCTCACAAGGTTGAGTGTACCCCATTCCAACCCTCAGCCTAGAATTTGATTTCTTGACAGAGCCAGTACTCGAACCCGAGTCTCCACAGTAACAGCCAAGAATGCTAGCCACTATACCAAGAGGTGGACAATATAAGGCTGGTCTTGAATGTACATGATCAATCAATAATTACCTCATAATAATAACAATAATAATAATAATAAATATTCCATTTAGCAACTTCACGGCCGAACTCTCCCTGTGACGTCATCCACGGTCTCAGGACGTGGTGGCGATCTTGCCCATTAGCCCCTGCCCCAGCTATGACTGACCCCTCCATAAGAATAACATAGGGCTGGTTGCGCGCGGCCGCCATCTTGCGCATTAGCCCCTGCGCTAGGATCGGCTTATATTATCTACTAATCTGTCACCACTGTTCGAGCTGTCTGAATTGGAGGGTGAATGTAAGTTGCTGTGGTTTGGTTGTCTTTGCGGTTAGTGTGATGCTTTAAGATGGAACATGCAACTGAAGGTAAGCTCTTTGTAACGTGTTTCAGTTATTAAAGGACGTAATTGTTACGTAATTTTAGCTATATTTGCATTATATAATATTTACCTGTTATTTTTAAAATTATATTTTCACTTAGATTTTTAGTATGCCGCATCACACTGCGTCACTTTCTACTTAATGTTAAAATGTAGTTAAAGACTTGTAGTTTACGCGTGTTATAAGATTTTTTTGCATCTTTTTGCAACTAAATTAGTTATTTTACGTTTTAGAAGATGCCGCGCAACCAGTTCTCCCACGTTTACAACTGTTTGAATCACTGGGTCGACGATTATGTCAAAAGTGGAAAAATTGTTCTGAAGAGATAACTGAATGCTCTATCCAACCCTAGTCATAGACAATTTCTTGCATGTGTGGGCGTAGCATAAAAAAGGTCTTATCTGATGTTTATTATGAAGTAAACAAATTATATACGTTACTTTCACTCTAAATTCATGATTAATACGCAAAAATAATTTTGTCCCTCTAGATTTGGATTTTGACCCACTGTGCACTGCACTACTTATTCTCAAGTTAAGTAATCATGATGTGTTCAGAGCAAGATGTAAGACAGAAAATAATGGTTGCGAAGACAAGGCATTGCCTTTTGAAGTTGATGATCAAGGATAGGTCATACAAGATCCACCCATTCGTACCTAATGAGTAGGGAAGATCCCCCCACTTTATACCTGTGGAGCCGTATTCAAGGTGGTCCACATTTTAACCAAGTGTGGATCTTGCTGACTTACGAAGAAACCTTGGTTTGCAGATGACACTCAAACGTATTTTGGCCGATGCCAAGGTGCTGCTGATCGCATCATCCGCTTTATATATGAGAGTGGGTTAGGGTCAGCAATCTAAATTTTGAAGTGTACGTTTACCCAAAGACTTGTTCTTTTTTAAATTCTGAATTTTTGTACGGCTTTGGTGGCGTAGTCGGTAGCATACTGAATTGCTATGCCCAAGATCGGGGGTTCAAACCTGGCCGAAGTCGTCGGATTTTTAAAAGTGGTAAAATCCTTCAGTATGGTGTCTTCGGAAGGGACTTAAAGCCGGTGGGCTCATGTCATAGATTTCTATAGCAAGAACCTACCACTACTATTGGTAGTGTGTAGCTAAATGTGTAGGTCATTTGGTTAGAAACGCTCTATCAAGTTCCAACGTTCACCGCTAGGTGTCTGTGACGGTGGCATCTCTGGTAGCCAAAGTTGGAACTACTTGAAATTGATCTTGACAGGGAGCCTACGGGCGTTGATTTAAATATACCCTGCTTTGGCCATTAGCTGCAATTCAAAAATAATAATTATTAGTTTTATATAACTTGTCGTTTTATTAATTTTAGACCATTTCTTATTTAGACTTCCACCTCTAAATTCTTCATTTGTTGAAAATTTGTATAATTTAATCGGAGTTGAGGGGCAGATGACCTCGCTGTTTCTCCCCTTAAAACTCCAATAAATAAATAAATAAATAAATAAATAAATAAATAAATAACTACCTATCTAGCCTACGTTCGTAAGAACGTACAGAACGTACAGTACAGTAAAAACTCGATTAACCGTCATCGTTGGGACCGTGGTCATGACGGTTGAGCGGATGGATGGATCAAAGAAACACTGTATTATTCCTCCAAAACATGACTTCGATCAAATATATTATAGACAGATATCACTCTCACAGTAATGTAATATATTTAGGAGCTAAAAGAAATTTAACACGATTGTAATAGCAAATAAAACTATTTATTACATGATAAAACATCCGTACAGTAGCTACAAATGTGGCAAAATAATGTACAGTAATACAAACTTACAGGTGAAATAGTTTATGTACCGGTTGCTTGAAAATAGTTAGTCATTTTCTTCTGCCTCTTTGATGCTCGAGCTTTCACCGCGGCAATATTTCATATTTTTCGGAGCAGTAGTATCTGCGTTGCATTTGCTTCTTCTTGACTTTCAAATCATTCTATACTCTTGGACAGCATTGTTTCAGCCTCTGAGTGGCCAATAGTTTGTTTTTCGTCATGGTTTGAACACACGTCTTCATCAGGTACACTCACTTCCCACTAAAATAGAATAAGAAAACAAAGCGACCGCGTCACTGCACCTTAAAGCACTTTGTTATTACAGTATTATTATGCTATTACAGCAATGACGGTTAACCGAAACTGACGGTTTAAAGAGTGACGGTTAAACGAATTTTTACTGTAGCCTGTGAAGGGAGTGACACGCGCTGTCTACTTGACACTGTTTGTTTGACAAGTGAGCCATTTTTATGAGAACTATGATTTACTTCTTTGTGCCATTTTTATCTGATGTGATGAATCTACGCCTTTGTGGTGCGTGAAACCTTGGTCTGTGAAGCTATTAATAGACCTCTGATGTCTTAATACCATATATGGACATGTCTACATCTTGTCCCCTTATTGGCCAGTGATTTATATATTGGAAGGGGTCGTGACCAATCAAATTTTACCATGCAGTTACCTTTGTGTTGCGTCGTCATATGCTTGGTCTCGAGGCATTTCTTTCTAGCAGCCAAGTAGGCTAGACGTATTCCCATATTCTAGGGGAAGTGCCCGTGTTCAAGGTGAAACCATGGCGAGGTGTCTGTATGTCGTAATCAATATTGCTTTACTGTAGTTCAGTTTCATATTTCGGCAATTTAATACTCTTATTCTGTGTTATTTTCTTTTGGTCGCGTGTACTTGCCCCCTCCCGATATTTTCCATCCGCCCTTTGTGTGCGTGTAATTGCTGGTGAGTTCTTGTTTTGTATGGTAGTGTTATTTTCATTTATTTTGATAACGTAGATTTTGTACTTTAAGGGTTGAAAGTTATGTATGTGGGCTGTCTTCGTTTTACTCTGGAGTGCTTGACGGTGGGTTTGCCTACCTTGTAGGGGGCACTTTTGAGTCTGTCATCCAGAGTGTATCTTATCGTAGAACAACATAACGGGATTGGAGATTATTTTTCTTGCTTCCCGTAATGCTTTGTTCTTTATCTTAAAGAGTTCACAAAAGGAGGTCTCACCATTGCTATTTGCTGGTGACCTAACCTGTGATATTCTTGTATCTGTGCATGCCCATATTTTTGCGCATCACATATTTTTGTCGTCATTGTGTGCCCTTATCTCCTATGCATACTTTCAATTTTTAAAGTATATTTTTGGTTTTGCCGATAATTTAATGTAATTTTTCCTTTTGTCTAAATTCCTATTTTTTCTCGTAACTCACTCGATCTTGCATGTGCCTCCGCGTCTTTTTTCCTCATGCCTCCCCTCCCTCTCACCCCTCTCCGCCCCGTTCTGAACTATTGTACCCCCTCCTATTTTTGTACATCCCTTTGACACGCTTGGTCTAAATTTTTAGAGCGTATCTTGACTTCGTTGAGTGTAGTCGTTTCTGAGTTTTGTCTTTTTATCTAATTGCGACATACTTACATTTAGTCATCGTTTCATCTTGCCTTGAACACGTTATCTTAACTTATCTTATTTTATTTCATTTTAATATAATTTAATTTAGTATATTTTCGATGTTATTCCTAATTTGTATTTTTCTTGTGGTAAACTAATTTTGTGGTTAATTTTTTGGTCATTTCTCTTCTTGCTTTTAATATCTCTGGGATCGTTGTACATTGTGGTTGTTATTTTAATACATTTTACCTTTGCCTAAGTATCTCTGCTTTTGCGTCACGCCTTATTTTAATTTTAGTAACCTTCTTCGAGTTTTGTCTGGTTTTTGCTATATTTTGGTTTGTCGGTCTTATTAGCGTACTTGTGACGTTAATACGACCTACACGGCCTCTGATTTAAATTTGTTCATCTTTGGATTTTACTGTAGTTTAATTTTATTTAGCTTTCCCCCTTCCTTTTGGGATTGCTTTCTGGTTTGCCTTTTAAAATTTGGGCCCAGCGAAAGCCAAACAAGACTGCTATCTCCCCGTTTTTCTTTCTTCTATTTTATTTTATTTTATATTTCTTGGGGGATAGGGGAAGAGCTTCAGCTACGTTTCCACTGACGTCTGCTGCGTACGTAAGTATATGTTTATTACTATTACTTCATCTAAGTTGCGTACAGAAGTATTTAGCCTTGTAATTTATTTTCTTGTATCAGCACTTGTTGAACAGCCCGTAGCCTACTGACCACATCTTAGGGGAATCACGCGGTCCATTGAATTGCCTTCTAATTAAACCACGATGGGGCCAGCTGACCTCCGCCCCTCCAAGACTACCTTTGATCCTGTCCACACCACACGATGTGGGCTGTGGCTAATAGTTGATAATGAGTCTGAAAATTGAATGAAATACAATGTTACTTAATGTCACTCTATGATGTAGAGGAATACAGGTTCACACCGGCAACACTGTTGCAAATTCTCAACACCATTCAATTGTTTTTCTTATTAGTACATACATACATATATTTATTTGCAAATGGTGGTAAATTACAAAAACTAAGCACAATAAATCATTCATACAACTGCAAAAATACATTTTAGATACAAGGATTAATTGGTATAAGAATATTGTTGTTTTTATTTATTTATTTATTTATTTATTTATTTATTTAAGGGGCCTACTACATTATGACCATCATCCCCTTGTAGCTGGGTGTGTCTGGAATGTGTCTGATAATTTGTTGTTGCAGTTTCATTTAGAGGCTTGTATATCGTGGTAATTTCAGACCCGAGTAGATGGGTATTTGTTGAATTTATCTGATAAACTAGCCTCCGTGGCTTAGGCGGCAGCACGCTGGCCTCTCACCGCTGGGTCCGTGGTTCAAATCCCTGTCACTCCATGTGAGATTTGTGCTGATAAAGCGGAGGCAGACAGGTTTTTCTCCGGGTACTCCAGCAACACCCTCCACTCTCATTTCATTTCATCTGTCATTCATTTAATCATTGCCCCAGGGAAGTGCGACAGGTTTCGGCAGCCGGCACAGTTCATATCCTCGCCGCTAGATGGGTGCTTCATTCATTCCATTCCCTAACCCGGTCGGCCGACTGGAAGCAGGCTGTGGATTTTCATGGATTTTCATCTGATAACCTGTAGTAACACAAGAAGTGTTTTTTTTTCTCGGGGTAAACCATGTCAAAAGACAGAATGTAAGATTCCGGACTTACATCTGTGCAGGATTCATAATAATAATAAAATAACCCCTGAACCTACAGCCCGTGAAGGGCCTAGGCCTACCAAGCGACCGCTGCCCAGCCATTTGGCCTTCAGATATTGTGGTGACGCGTGATCGGCGCATCGGGTTCCCTCGAACGTCAATCTTGGTTTTCGTGATCGGGGCACTACTCAGATGTCCTAACGAGGCTGGGTGTACCCCGTTCCAGCCCTCACGTCAGTTTCTAAAATCCCTGATGGAGCCGGGAATCGAACGCGGGGCCTCCGGGTGAGAGACAGTCACGCTACCCCAACATCACGGGGCCGGCAATGCAGGATTCTTGCCTACTAAAACCGCAGAAACATAATACTTGGCTGGAACTGCCTTTCACACAATCGTGCGTTCTATTAGTAAACACACCAAAGTACACTTTCAAATTTATTTCTATAAGACGTGGCGTAGTTGGTAGCATGCTGAGCTTCTATGCCCAAGATTGCAGGTTCAAACCCATCCGATTACGTCGGATTTTTAAGAGCGTTAAAATCCTTCAGTATGCCTTCCTTCGAAGGGGAAAAAATCCGGCGGGCCCATTTCATAGATTTATGGCACGTAAAAGATCCTTCCACTAACTACAATTGGTAGTGTATAGTCAAAATGTTTAGGGTGTTTGTTTAGAAACGCCCTATCAAGTTTCAACGTTCGCCGCTAGGTGTCAATGACAGTGGCATCTGGTAGTCAAAGTTGGAACTACTTGAAATTGAACTTGCTGGGAGCCTACGAGTGTTCAATTAAAATGCTCTGCTATCGTGAAAGTGCTGTTAAAATTATGCTATTTTAAAGACTCATAAAAATTAAAAAATATATTAATTTTCAAAAAGCCTGTGTCAAAGTAAGAACAGAGTCTTGAATAATAATAACAACAACAATAATAATAATGATAATAATAATAATAATAATAATAATAATATTAATAATAATGTAGAGAGAAAGAGGAAGCATAGTGAATATATGAAAGGTTTTTGGAAGAATGAAGAAAGGGTTAGAAACAAGAAGTGCCGTGACGAACTAAAGAGCCAACTTTTCATGCCAATGATTATTCTACAGTATATGAACCTATCTAGAATAATTACGAAATTAAGTTGGTAATATCGAAATGTCTAATTAGTTCGAAATATTCCTGGTATAAGGTAGCCTAGTAGAGCACTACAGTTGGCAGCCATGGTGACTGAATATATTCTTAGTTCCATCTCTTAAGGTACTGAATAAAACATTTGATTGAAGTCCAATGGACGTTACATGCAGTTAGACATTAGATCTATCAGCACGCGTAAAAGCATGTTGGCAACAATGTCATGCGTGTGCTGGTCAGAAATAGCCTAATCTGAAATATTATGATATCTTGTTTGGCCAATTTTGGAAGAAATCCATTTGTTAGTATAGAAGTTACATGTATTTTAAAATTGGACCTATCAGCAGGCATAGAATCGTGTTGGCAGCACTTACTTATATTAATTATTCCAAATTAATCTAGAATGTCAGATGCTATACGTGTGCAAAGTATAGGGCTGTTGGCTTGCATACTTCCTGATATATTGTTATTAGGTTAAAAAAATATGGACAGTATTTATTAACAGTTGGCAGCCCTGATTGCTCTTAAGAATACTTACAGTCATATCTGTTATGTTACACATAGCACATACGAACTTTGGCTGAATTCCAACTGATGGTATAGAAGTGACATGTATTTAAAAATTGGTCTTATCAGCAGGCTTAGAATCATGTTGGTAAAACTGAATTATATAAGTTACTCCAAAATTAATCTAAAATGTCAGGTACTATACGTGTGCATAGTTTAAAGCTGTCGGCTTGCATACTTCCTGATATATTGGTATTTGGATAAAAGAATATAGAGAGCAATTATTAACAGTTGGCAGCCCTGGTGGCTCTTAAGAATACGCTCAGTCATATCTGTTTATGTACACATATTACATACAAAATTTGGTTGAAATCTAATTGATAGTGTAGAAGTTATAGGCATTTAAAAATTGGACTTATCAGAAGGCTTAAAATTATTTTGGCAACACTGTCATGTATGGCCTCCTGGAAATTAAACTGAAATAGTATTATCTATATGTGTGCCAATTTTGGAATAGCTCCCATGCATACTTTCCAAGATATCCAACATGGAGCTCAAATTTCTAGTGCGTTTTTTCAGCAGTTGGTAGACCTGACATCATTTTCAAATATGGACGTGAGATTTTCCGGTATACCTCTTTACTCATACTAAATTTGGTTTCGATTTCTGCAGCCGTTTAGGATTTGATAGGGGGGGGGGGTACACACACAGCCAGACAGACAGAAGGACAGACAGACAGAAGGACAGACCGACAGACAGACAGACACACATTTTCCCGGATCGATCTCATAAGTCTACTTTTTCCTCATTTTTGCAAAATGTGAAAAGTTGGCTAAAAACATGAAAATTGATTGTGTTTTAACGCTCTCGGGGGCAATTAACGAAAATAATAATAATAATAAGGATTCAACCCTGCAACCTTGGGCTCAACAGGCGAAAACATTACCGCTGAGCCACACAGCCGGTCCGAAAGTCTGTTAAAAATTTCTGAGAAAAAGGTAAAAATAAATTGGAAATTATCATTGCCAGTATACTACATCCAGGGTCCCTTAACAACAACAACAACAACAACAACACCCTGACTTCTCCTACCGTTCTGTACACTCGTGTTAGAACTGGAGGTTCTACCCAGTGCTGGATTACCCATTAGGCCCGACTAGGCCCAGGCCTAGGGCCCCCAAGCAATGTATAATTTAGTTCAATTTTATTCCCAAGATTTGGATATGTTTTTATCCAGAACTGAGACAGTTTCAGCATTATATTAAACTAGCTATTTTACCCGGTGTTACCCGGGAGGTGTATTTACATGTTATAGAAAGATACATGCCAATATATTACGCAAAGTATATTCACTTTGCCCCTAAGTGAGTTTAAAGCATAGTTCTCCTGGGCTCTGAAATTAATCAAGAGCAATATTAACTCACTGTAAATCTAGGCGAAAGGTACTGTGGAGTACAAAAACGTAGTAGAGAATGCATCAATAACAAAAAAGAAAGGTATGTATATGCACATTTCTCAAGGACCTGGTCTCACAATTACAGTACTTTCCTGATGGTCTTTATTTTTGTAGAAATGGGTGTAATTAAGACGTCTTGTTCACATAGTTCTCTTTCATTTTTAAATTGTCGCATCTACCTTTTTGAAAGGAAAACGATATTTAATTATTCAATGTTTGGAATATAAAGTCATTCTGGAGTCAAATATACTTACGATTTTTAACCCCGCACAAATGGTGTGATTAAAAAGAAATAGCTTATTCACGTACATAAGTGAGTGTGTAGGCTACTATAGCTGCATATTAGGGAATCGTATTGCTGTATTTACATGCCTATTATCTCATATTGGGCGACTTTGGTGGCGTATTTGGTAGCATGCTGAGCTTCTATGCCCAAGGTCGCGGGTTCAAACCCGGCCGAAGTCATCGGATTTTTGAAGTGCGTTAAAATCACTCAGTATGCTTTGCTTCGGAGGGGAAGTAAAGCCGGTGGGCCCGTGTCATAGATTTATGTGATGTAAAAGAACCTTCCACTAACTACACTCGTGTGAAGGTAATTTGTAGGTTAAATTTGATTAACGCTATTATGTTCCAACGTTCACTGTCAGGTTCTGGTTGCGGTGGTATATATTAGCCACGTTTGCAGCTAGGTGTCGTTGACGGTAGCATTTGGCAGCAAAAGTAGGAACTACTTGAATCTGACTGCCTGCAGTCCTTACCTGAATTATATGTAACACACCATAATACAGCCATCACAATTAACAACGGTTATCAGGCAGATTCTACACACATCCAAAGTACACGGGGCTGCATGCCCGCGTTATCGCAGCCCCTAAACAGAGGAACCAACTAACCTATCTCACCTAGTTAAAGTATTAAAACTACAGAACAGGAGACCAAGCCGTCGTAACTTTCAACAAGGTATATTACTGAAAATATAGTATTTATGATTGACAAACCTTTCTCGGAGATGTTGGACTGCTGCACCGGAATAATTCCTTTTAATTGTTCATTTACGAAAATTATGCTTTTAGCATTGTCTTCAACTCACTATGGAAGCCATCTTGGACACTACGTCATACGTCATGTGACACCCGAAAAACGAACATCTGAGTACGTTACCAACATGTCCAATACAAAATTCGCCATATGACACGTAAAGATTGAAATTGTTACAAACTTCCACTAAGTTAAGCACTGTCTTGCGGAAAATTACTGGTAGTACCACAAGTAAGGGGGTCTGGGGCGTAAGCCCCAGGTTAGGTTTGTTTTTGTATGTAAGTAGTGGGATGATAGGAGTTCTGCCCCCCCCCCCCCTACTCTCCACTGTTTTTTTCCATGGAGGCTTAACGCTCGGAGCATCAGTCCAGAATTTTTTTCATATAGAAGGTGTCAAATAAGTATTACGACGGTCTTGTGAGGTGCTATTGGATCGCTGAAGTGAAGGTGATCTGTGAAAGTGTTAGCGAAGTGAGCGTGAGTGTAGTACGATATTTATAGTCAGATTGGAAATTGTAAATCGCCACTTTGAGATTAGTCATGGCGGGAAACAAGGACAAAAGAAACGCAACTCGCTCTTCAAATGTCAGTGTACAAGGAAAGATTCCAGCCAAGCGCGCAGCTAGCTCGTCAGCTGTTTCCGGTGAGGTCTCATCCCCTCAACCGGGAATTAGCAGCCAGCGCTCTCCCTTAGCGACCAACGGTACTACACACAGCCCCTCTGACAAAGCAGCTAATGACATCTTATCACATGATAACGTCGGACACTTGGTGCAAGGTATCGTAAAGAACTTATTTGAAAACAATGACTTCCTTCAGCCCCTTGTGACAGTTCTCGCTCAAAAGGTATGCGAGGAACTAAGGGAATCACTGGCTTTCAGCAATGAGCTGATTGCAGAATTAAAACATGAACTCAAAGCTCGCGAAAATGAAATTCTTGAACTGAAGTCCTCACTTCACAACAAAATTGAGGAAACAGAACAATATTTAAGGAGGAACAATCTAAGAATCTTTGGTGTGCCTGAAGAGAGAAGTGAAAGTACAGACCAATTAGTGCTCAATGTTGCTGCAAAGCTTAACGTCCCGTTGACCGTGGATGATATTGACCGTTCGCATAGGGTAGGAGCCCCGGGGGGTGGAAAGCCTAGAGCTATCCTGTGCAAGTTTGTTTCGTATGGGAAACGGTCGGCGATTTTTCGCGCAAAGAGGGCTTTGCGTGGAACCAAGGTGACAATTCGAGAGGATCTCACCTCCACCAGACACCATCTACTGAAGCAAGCGGTCTCCATCTTCACGGAGAAGCAAGTGTGGACGTCAGATGGTACGTTAATTGTACTGCGATGTGACATCAAACACCGTGTGAGAAACGCAGCCGAGCTTAAAAAGCTCACCCCCTGCTAAGTTCCAGTTGCAATGAAGGTAACTAGCGTACTCATATTACTCACTCTTTTTCCTCCTTTTAGTTTTTAAAATTTTATTTTTAATTTACTTCACATATTTAAATAATTATGCAACATTTCTTTTTAGGACCATCTTTTAATATTTACTATTTCTGGAAACTCTGTGTCTGTAGTTAGTAGGCATACAGCTGAATTCCACTCCCCTCCTTCCAGACATACTTTCCGCTATCAGCCTGAAAAACACCAACTGCCTAAAAATTGCTCATATCAATGCTCAATCATTAGTTGACTCCTCTCACTATTCTGAATTTTGTCACGTCTTTGGTGGTTCGTCTTTTGACATAATTGCAGTAAGTGAGTCCTTTTGCAAGCCCTCAATTCCTGATGATGTTGTCTCTCTCACTGGCTATAAAGCCATTAGAAATGACAGATTAACCATCGGTGGAGGTGGTGTTGCAGTTTACCTTAGGGATAACATAAAGTATAGCGTGCTAAGTCAGTCTCCTGGTGAATATAATAAGAGGCCTGAATACATTATACTTGACATCTCTCTTAACGAAACTAAAATTCTCTTTGCTTGTGTGTACTGTCCACCGAAAGCTGGCTACCTAGATATTTTTATGAATGACATGTACAGGTTCATTCTTGATTATTAATATGTTTTTATTGTTGGGGACGTTAATGCTCGGTTTGGTAGTGGAGCTTTTGAAACTGAACAGGTATGGGATGTGCTCTGTTCCTGTAATGTTGAATGTTTACCATTCGATACTACATTTCACACAGCTACTTGTGACAGCTCTCTCGATATTATCTCTTCAAACTGTAATGACCTCGTTGTTGACTACGGACAAGAACCAGCTGCTGGATTCTCAGCCCATGATCTTCTGTACGCAGTGTTTTCTCTATCTACCCCGAAACTTCGACCAAAATCAATCTTTGTACGTGACTTCAGTAAATTTAATTTAAATGATTTTAAAACGGATGCAGAATTACTACCTTGGCAGAATTCCAACCAATCCACTGACATAGATGAGAAAGTGACTCTATTTAATGATTGTGTAAATGAACTATATGATATCCATGCACCGCAAAAGAAAGTGGATATAAAACATAACTCTGCTCCGTGGATCAGTAAAGAAATCAAAACGCTTTTAAAGAAACATGATAAAGCACGTAGAACATTTATTAAATCTAAACTTACCATTGACTATGAAGAGTACAGAATTCTGCGTAATAAGACAAAACAAACAATCAGGAACACAAAAGTGAAATATATGTACAACCTCTTCAGTGACTGTAAAACCACCTCCGCCAGATGTCGTGCGGCAAAATCATTGGGAGTTGGTGCCAGTTCAGTCATTGATGTTGAGATGCCTGTCTCTGCATCACAATTAAATGGACATTACACAAATGTTGCCTCAATTGGTGATGTATTGAGAGTATCAGAGTCCGTCACGAAATACACATCCATCCCTCCCCCTGCCCATGAAAAAATTTTCTTTATGTATGTTTACCCACACCAGATTGTGAAAGCCATCAAATCAATTCGTACAAAAGCAAGAGGCCCTGATAGCATCCCAATTTCTCTTATTTCTAACCGTCTTGAAGTATTTCTACCCCCAATTATCCATCTATTTAATTTCTCTCTACAAAGTGGAGTATACCCGTCTCTTTGGAAGTGTGCTAACATACGTCCAGTGCCAAAAATAAAAACCCCACTAGCTGTAGTGACTTGAGACCAATAAATATCCTTTGTGCCCTTAGTAAAGCGCTTGAGAAAATAGTTCATGAACAAGTATGTGAATACCTAACTAAATCTAATATCTTCAATCCTTACCAATCTGGGTTTAAAAAGGGTCATAGTACCACCACTGCATTGTTAAAGGTCAGCGATGATATACGCTCAGCTATGGACAAGCGTCAGCTTACAATCCCATGTCTCCTATGTCTTTTCGATTTCAGTAAGGCTTTTGACTGTGTGAACCACAATTTACTTCTTGCAAAGCTGAAATCTTTTGGCTTCTCTCAGAGTGTTCTTTCCTGGTTCAAATCCTACCTTTCCATGCGTACACAGAGAGTGGTCCACGCGGATGGTTCCTCCTCAGACTGGAAATCGGTAGAAAGTGAAGTACCTCAGGGATCTGTCTTAGGTCCACTATGCTTCTCGCTATATATAAACGATGTTTCTAATGAATTCCGAAATAGTTCTGTTCATATATACGCTGATGACCTCCAAGCCTATTTTCACCTCACGCCTAACACTGCATGTGATCGTATAAATCTGTTTAATGAAGACATTGACAGGCTTTGTGAATGGGCCCAAAATCATAATCTTAACTTGAACGTATCTAAAACACAACTTATATCCATTGGATATACAAAACTCCTAAATTCAGTAGATTTTAATTCACTACCTCCCATCAAGATACTAGATAATAATATTAAATATAGAAACACTGTCAATAATCTCGGAGTGATATTTGATAGAACACTGTCGTGGGCAGAGAATACGTCTAATGTGGTAAGGAAGGTTGTATCAACTATGCATCTCCTGAAAAGAACTGTTTCTTACACCCCTCCTAACATACGTAAGCTCTTCGTCCAAACTCTCATATTTCCAATCATTGATTATGGCTCTGCTGTATACAATGATTTACCAGAAACACAGAACATCAAATTACAAAGAGTCCAGAATGCATGTGTTCGGTACATTCTGGATGTAAGGCGAGATGAACATATCACACCTTACTACGTGCAGCTGAAATGCCTGAAACTCCGCGAGCGCAGGCAGTTATCAGTTGCCATTCTGACACATAAAATATTACATACCAAGACCCCATTATATCTCTACAATGCCTTTACACCAATGCATTCTGTTCATAACCGAGAAAATAGATACACAAAATTAACACTCCAGATTCCTATACACCGAAACATGAAGTTCAATAAATCTTTTGTTTGCACCGCCTCCCGCCTCTTCAACACCTTCGATTTATATAAGTTCGTCAACATTGCAAGCACTGCAGCTTTCAAAAGACATCTTTAATCCTGCTTCTTGGAGCAGTATACCTCTCACATTTGATTACTGTATTATGTTAAACTACTTTTTTAAAGTTCAATTAAAACACAAGGACAATAGCTGACAAACCTGTCTACTTCAATAGCTCTTCTTGTACAGGCTGATAGTCTGTATGCACTCTCACTCTTTTGTATATAAATTTTCCATTATCATTAGTAATATTATTATTACTGTATTGTTACTATATCTTGTTTACTATAATTGTTAGACTATGATTATTTATATTGAGAATGTAGGTGAAATGTTTTATTTTTATAAGCCCTAACCTTATTTTATGTAGGGCGCTACTGTAAAGGAGCTCTAAGCTCTAAGTGTAGCAGTGAAAATAAATCAAATCAAATCAAATGCGATCCGATAACTCCCGAACCCGTGGTCGGAGATTCACGAATGAGGTGTCGTTGGACTCGGGATGACGGGGGCTTTTCTATGGACCACTCATTTCAACCCCTAAATAAAACCTACCCCTACTAGGGGGTGAAATTGTAATTTTTAGTGAAAGTCTCTTTTCAAATGCAATAGACATGATGGGCGATACCACTATAAATAAAAATGTTGTTGCTCATATAGCGCATGCGTTTTGGCTGGATGCCGCTATGGATCAACATTTTTGTTTTTGTTTTGTATGCATGCGCACTTGGGATTTTTGTAAGAGGGCGAATTCTTTGAAAAAAATGATTGATAAGAAGGGGTTTTGGTGGTGAGGAGAGAACCAGATAGTCGCCTACTTTCCTACGAAGTTTGCCGATATCTCTCGAACGCAAGGTCGGATTTGGACGTGTGACGTGTCAAATCGCTTGTCTCGAAGCCCTATATATGTTATTAATAGGTTAAAGTTTTGAGAATGTGGGAAACAGGCTTTTTGGGGGTAAAACCATGATTTTAGACTTTTTCCGATATTTCACGAATGCATGGTCGGATATGGTCCTATGACGTGTCAAATGGCTTGTGTCGAAACTCTCTTTATTTTTCGTAATAGGTTAAAGTTTTTGAGAATGAGGGAAACAGAAGGTTTTGGGGTAAAACCGTGATTTTAAACTTTTTGTTATATCTCGTGAACCAATCATGCTATAGGCTTGTACGACGGGTCCAAGGACTCGGGGTGGCGTCCTCTTTGCTATGGACCACTCGATATATTTTTTAAAAAAATTTGGAAACTCGATTTTGGGGTAAACCCGTGTTTTTTGTGATTTTTGCCGATATCTTACGAACCAATAAGCCTAGAGACGTGTACGAGGTGTCCTAGGACTCGGGATCACGCCCCCTTTCGAATGTGGTAGATATTTTTTCCAAAACATAATTCATAAGGGGCCTAACGCCATACATGTTGATTTTTTTTTCTTTACATGTTTATACTGTTCATAAAGCGTGGTGGTTGAGAGAGACGATACTGCTGGGTGTGTGTGTGTTCCAACGAACATGTCGCTAACCACAATGACCATGCTTAATAGAACAATCGCTATTTCGGCGGGTCGGTTTATGACAGAGCGAGGGTGCGTTTTTCTGATCTTTCCTATGGCAGATGGATGGAGGCTAATATTTGAAAATGTGTGAAGCATGTTAAGATTTTTTATCCCCGAAGGGGATCTTTAACATGTAAACGATGATGAGAACTTGGTTCTATGTTGGTCGGAGCGAGTACAGAAAACAAACTTGCAGAGGAGCAGACGAGCAGGAGGCGAATGTCATTTGAGCTTATTGGAATGCGCTGATCTGACTCGACAACAGGTGCAATGGAAAATGACAAAGACACGGATGACGCTTCAAGGTTAAATAATTCGACAATCGTGGTGGCAGGGAAGAGCAAAATGCATAACACATGTGAAACCACATGAGGGCTAAACAAGTTACATCCTGTTTGCTTCATACGTGAAAAAATGCAAGTTCATGTGAAATTTGACCTGGCACAGATGTTCACCTTGGGTGTTAGCTGTCCACGTGACCGATAACAGATTGTCCAAAGCGTGGGAAAAAATGATTATACATGCAACGTAACATATATAAAGACATGTCGTTATCATTTCCACTCTCACTCAGGTGACTACCTTTGAATATATTGCGTTCGTGAAACCCCTGGTCTTGTTTAACAGTTTTGGTGTTGGTGGAAAATACTTAACTTTATTGAGGGGTAGGTATTTATTTATATATTTATTCATTTATACATGTATTGATTTATATATATTTACATGCAATTATTTATTGATTAGGTAATTAATGATTCTATTTATTTGTTTGCAGATAACCGGTATACATTACATGTCTGAGAGAGAAGAAACCATTGCACTTTTGAGCCCACTAGAAGGAAACAGCAACAAGCCACTGCAAGTGAAGGTGAGATTATTTTTTAGCCTACTTTCGATTTTTGCAAAAAATGAAAGTAGACTTATGAGATCAACACAGGGCGAAAAAAGTGTGTCTGTCTGTGTGTGTGTATATGTGTGTGTGAGTCTGTGTGTGTGTCTGTGTGTGTGTGAGTGTGTGTACTCTGAATGTCTGTCCCCCCCTATCAATTCGAACACGGTGAATGCGAATTGAACAAAATTTGGTACAAAGGTAGCACTAGCAACGGACACCTCAGTGTCATGTTTTATATCGCCGCCATCTTTACTAAAACTGAATGGCGGCCACTCAAACGATCAAAACGTAAAATCAAATAACGACTAACCAAATCATCCGATCTCTACCAAATTTGGTAACAACATACCTTCGTATAGGATGCGTCTTGTGACCAAACTACAAGGTCGTCCGCCATACCATTTCAGGATGGCGGCCGTGCGAATTATGCAAACTTTATAATCCATATCATGGGACCCACCAGTTCCGATTATCGAGCCGAGAATCGTTTTAACTGTTCTAAAGGAAGAGGCACGTTCGAAATTAAAAGTTTATTTTGTAATACTATAGTGCAGACGTGATTTTAAAAAGCTGAGCCGATTCAGTAATAAGACAAGATGGCAGTGGATATCTTGTGCCTGACTTATATTTCACTAATTTGAGTATTGTATGCAATATAGCGTACTGATACAAAATAAATAAACTTTGTATGAAATGCTTTATATATAAATAATATACTCCAGTGATGAAATCGTTTAGTATAAATCATTATTTGCTAACAAGTTCTATATGTCATTTTATATAGAACGATATTCGTTGACACAATTAGCTCAGTGGTAGAGCGTTAGCCTATCGCTCAAGTGCCTATGGTTCAAACCCGATCAGAGCTATTTTTTTTTGCTTGAAATGTTATATGTTTATTGTTTTGTAATGACTCAGATGTTTTAAAATTAAGCGTTATATTGTGCATATTATGGTGTAAAATATATATTTAATTAAAACATAATTCGCCAGCAGATTTACTCGAGACATCTAGCTGCCAAAAAGGTAACTGCTCGCCGCTACTTATTAACTTCCAGATTTTATTGAAAAGTTTCTTCTTCTGGCCGCTAGAATGCACTCGCTCTGTTAGGATTATATTGTTCGATATTTCACCACTAGATGTCAGGACTAGTCTACGTGGGGCTCCATTGATTACTATACCATTGGCATTCTATGCGCATCGAATTTGAAGAATGACAAGATGATACTACGATACATTTTTACTTTTTATTTTAAAGGGTTTGTAACAGCCTATTGTGCGTTATTTGAAAATGTTAATTGAAGTTCAGAACAAAACGATTTCACATAGTATCTGAACTCTACCGTTGGTGCTAGTTCAGGATATTAATTAATACTTTTATTTCAGCCAAATGAGCCTCCGTGGCTTAGGCGGCAGCACGCCGGCCTCTCACCGCTGAGTCCGTGGTTCAAATCCCGGTCACTCCATGTGAGATCTGTGCTGGACAGAACGGAGGCAGACAGGTTTTTCTCCGGGTACTCCGGTTTTCCCTGTCAAACTTTCATTCCAGCAACACTCTCCACTATCATTTCATTTCATCTATCATTCATTTAATCATTGCCCCAGAGGAGTGCGTCAGGCCTCGGCAGCCGGCACAGTTCATATCCTCGCCGCTAGATAGGGGCTTCATTCATTCCATTCCTGACCCGGTCGGAGACTGGAAGCAGGCTGTGGATTTTCATTTTCATTTCAGCCAAATAGCAATCGAAAATATCCACATAGTTGGTATACACACGTCTCTGTAGGGTCATGGAAAGATTTGTTAATTCAATTAGGGTTGTGAAAGTCATACGCAGCCAGACGTGTAAAGACATGCCTCAACTCAAAGTTGGATGTTGCCCGCGTCAGGCCGATTATGTAATAATAATAATAATAATAATAATAATAATAATAATATTATTGGTTTTACGTCCCTTTTAACTACTGTTGCTTTTAGAGACGCCGGGGTGCCAGAATTTTGTCCCGAAGGGGATCTTTAACGTGCCAGTAAATCTACTAACACGGCTCCCTCGCATTTGTGCACCCTCAAATGCCAGCTGACTGCGCCAGGATACGAACCTGAAATATACGGTCCAGCAAGCGAGAACGTTACCGCTGAGCCACGCCGCCAGTCCGGTCGATTAAGTCTGCAGATCCATAACATTCTTTAGATACTTCTTATCTTTCTTTCTTTCTTCAATGATGGTAGCAGTTTTTATCTAGGTTGTGGCGTTAGGTAGAGGTAAATCGTTTCTAAGGTCTTCAACAAAGAATAGTTCTATTATACTCTTTGATAATAACAACGATTATAACTATACTCATACATTTAGGAGAAAGTAGGCTATATGTTCTTTACTGAACATCTTGTTTAAACTAACTTGTTTCATTTTTTGTTTCATATTTTATTTTATGAAATGCATGTATTAACCTAAATTTAGGTATTTATAGCGTTTCATTTTATTTATTTTTAGAAACTTGTAAAGAAAAGCCTTACCGCTGTAGCAGTTGCTGAAAACCCGAGAGGCAGTAGAGCGAAACCTTTGTTTCCAGGCAGTGAACTATTGAAAACTCAGGTAAGCCTAACTTAAAATGCTATTGCATTTTACCACTACAGTAAAAAAACTCTTAAACAAAATAATTCATTACCTGTACATGACTGGGACAATGATTGCTTTTTTGATTATTGGCTATGTTGTTGTTGACTGGGGAAAGTACAAGGCCATGTTGGATTTTCTAAAAACAAAAATTTTAATTTTATTTATGGGTGGTTCCCTATGGACTCAACGAATATCCACAGGTTTGAACATGACAATGTGAACAAAATGACATGACATTCATTTTTGTTTATATATTGGTTAAAGGGGGGATGTAAATGATTGTAGCTTTATAAAAAGAAAATAAGTACATGGGTTACTGTTCGTGTCAACATACAGTTTATTTTTAATGGTGTTTTGATATATTAATGCCAATTAACCTTAACGTTTTATTTACAAGTATTGATTGATTGATTGATTATTCGAGTGATTGGTTATTTTGTTTGCTTTTAGGTGTCGTCATGTGCCATTAAAGTAATGAACAGACAGTGAACAAGCATGCATTGTGCTTTAAAGTACTCTGTGCAACGTTAATAACTTGCAATAAGTAAAAGTTTTATTATAACACATGGCGTTAGTACCAAATACAACAAGTGAGCATGTTGGTTTACCACGTGGGTTAAATTTAAAATCAGAACATGATCGTTGGTTAACATTTGAATCCTGGCCTGTAGGCTTTTTGTCTACACATAAACTTGCAAAGGCCGTTTTTTTTACTTGAACCGAGAAGATGTGGTGCGCTGTGTGTTTTGTCGTGTTGAACTTTCACACTGGGAAGAAGGGGATGATCCCTTTAGAGACCATTTGTGATGGTCCCCTTGTTGTCCTTACATGCTTGGAAAACAAGTGGGTAACCTACCTGTGTATCCATTTTACCGAACCACAAGGCCATTGGCTACTACTTACGTTGCTGAATCACAAATAAATAATAATAATAATGTTGTATTACCAGCCAACAACGGTAGTGTCGATATATGTGGTCCATATGCCATAGACAGTGTTGAATTGGCGCGTGATTTTGAAAAATTGGGAGTTTGCAAGACTAAAGCACTAGCACACCCAGAGTACAGCTCTGTTAAAAAACGTTTAGAATCTTATAAAAATGTTTGGCCATTAATATTAAAACACCTTACCAAACACCTAAGTGAAGCTGGATTTTTTTATACTGGTGAAGGAGATAAAACAATATGTTTTTATTGTGGATTTGCTTTAAAGGATTGGCAAATGACTGATGACCCTTTTGTGCAACACGCTCGTTGGTTACCTAACTGTAAATACATGGTGTTGCTTAAAGGTCAGGAATTTGTGAACACTATTCGTAAAGAAAACATAATTGCAGCACAAGACTTAAAAGTGCCTTTAGAGTTAGAACACGCGGAGAAAATACACGAGGCTGAAAGAAAAGACTTGTCTCACGAACAGATACAAAAGTGTGACCAACAATTATGTAAAATTTGTTATCAAGATGAACTAGGTGTTGTATTTTTGCCTTGTGGACACATGATAGCCTGTGTCAAGTGTGCATTAGAACTTAACACTTGTGCTATATGTAGAAAAGTAGTATCTGCTACAGTTAGGGCATTTCTTGCATAACTAGTATAATTTATTCTCCATGCATAGTGCAAAATCCCTAATTGCACAATATTATTAAAGCTGTTTTAGAGTGTAATAGATATGCTTTTGTTTTGTTTATAGACTACTACAATGAATGTTTTGAATGCTGTGGGACAATCATGTGGCTTAGAGACTAAGAAGCTCAGCGAATTGCCAACGCATATTCCATTCCGCATTATCAAGATTCGGAAATTGAAAACAGCATATGGTGATCGTGTACTTTGTGTATGTGAAAACTTTGAGACATTTCTGCTATACGGTTTAATGATATGTCGGAGAGTGTTTTTGATGAAGTCAATAATGCTGTGCAACCTGTACACTTAATTTATGAAGGTTTTAAAAACAATACAGTAGGTGCATGGTTCGTTTTAATTGAATAAAAAAAAACAAATGTGAAATAATAATGGAAAATATAAGTAATGACAATGGACTGAATAAGAAAGAAAATTTATGTATAGAATAGTAATGTTTTAGTGTTTAGTGTTGTCTTTAAAAATATTATGATGAAACCAAAAAAACATGAAATGTATATAAAGTTTGTAAATAAATGCAAAATGATGTTACAATGCTGTTTTATTTTATACAAAGTTAGTATATTTAACATTGCAGAGTATACATGATTATGACAATAGATGCACACTGAATAAAAGCCTTTCTCTCTTTACAATAATTTGTTATAGTTTTAAACACAAGGCTTGTTGTAGATCATTTTATAGCAATGTCCATTCACTGTTGTTTTCGAAAAATGGGGAAGCCGCAATGGTTGTATAGGCATAAAACCTTATTGTTATTACTATTTAGTCATTTTGATCCTCTTGCATATCAAGAGCAGATGACCTAGTTGTTCCACTCTTTAAAACGACGACAACAACAACACTACCTCTTGCATAGTTTGTGATGTTGATGGCTCTTGCGACGTGGAAGATGGATTAAACATAACTTTTAGAACAGGGGATAAACGTTGCACATTAAACAATCCACTATTTTGAGTAGCAATATGGTTTTCTTGATTTTTTGTCGAAAGCAACTGTGTTTCATGCAGTACACTACATTAATGATCACTGACACTTAAAACCTCACTATTTTTACTTTTTAGGTCACCACGACAATGTTTGGAACGTTGCTTTGAACAACGCCATATAACAGTTCCATTTTTATTGGTTCGTTTCACAATATATGAATATCCTTTATACTATGCGTAAGGCTTACCATACCTAGTCACTGATACTTCCATGTCAACTGTCAAGCATAGACTAAGCTCTAGTAAAGTCAACTTGGTAATAAGAATAATAGTTTAATGTGAGAGCAAATATGGATTCAAAGAGTTCAGGTATAAGTGGAAGCAAATAAGCAAATATAAGAACCAAGAGTGGGGGTAAAAGTGGTTGCAAAGTGGTAGACCCATTACACCATAATTTCAGCACGTCGAAGCTCTTGTTCAATTTCTTTTATTTCCCAATCGTGACCGGTATGCCCAGCTTGTTGTAAAGCATGCTAGTGTCGAAGCTGTTGAATTAGCTTACTGGGTTTGTTCCAGTATACAAATTTAACAAATGAATTTTTAGGTGTAAAAAAAAAGCATTACCATTATCATCATCATCATTATCATCATCATCACCATGATCATTATTATCATTATCATCATGATCATCTTCACTATTACTATATAGTCCTTTTTGATCCTCTTGCAATACCACTTTATTTATGGTCTGTGTCGACTTTGATAGTGTTGAAGGTTTCTTGTACGTTGACAACTGTCCTAACATGACTTTTTGAGGACATGGTAAGTCCTTTTGAACAAACACTGCATTATCATTAGCCGCAATATCGTTTTCTTGAACTTGCTTGATAGCATTTTGAAAATTGTTTGTAAACAGCAACCGTGGTTCGTTTAGAGCACTACATTGATGAACACTCACACTTAAAACCTTTCCATTTTTACTTTTCAGATTGCCTCGACATTTTGTTGACCTTTCTTTTGAGCATCGCCAGAATATTATTCAATTCACATTCTGGCGATTATAGTTATAAGAGTAGCCTTGATAGAGTGCACGTTGCCTACCTTTGTTGGTTGTAATAAGTTCCATAGTAGTAACTGATCTGTCAGTACGATGTTCACACTACAAAGGTTATAAATGTTTTGCTGATGGAGTGACATACCATAAGCTTATATATTGGCTTATGTGTTGGCTCTTTGTGTTAGCTTTTTGTGTTGGCTTTTCGTGTTGGCTTTTTGTGTTGGCTTTTTGTGTTGGCTTTCCGTGTTGGCTTTTTGTGTTGGCTTTTGTGTTGGCTTTTCGTGTTGGCTTTCCGTGTTGGCTTTTGTGTTGGCTTTTGTGTTGGCTTTTTGTGTTGGCTTTTGTGTTGGCTTTTTGTGTTGGCTTTTTGTGTTGGCTTTAGTATTGGCTTTTGTATTGGCTTATTTGACAAGTTATTTGTGTCAATGTATTTAGTGGATTTTTTTTCTTGGTGTTGGAAAGTAGTTGAAAGAGAGGGAATATTTAAAGACAACCTCAGCTCACTAACCTAACCTAACCTAACCTAACCTAACTTCACCTAACCTAACCTAACCTTTCAACTCTCAGATGTTAATTAAATTCTGTGCATAGTCGAGCTGGAACCCAAGACCTCAGGGGTAAAAAATCAATTATTTTTTCATGGCTTATTTTGGTAACTTATTTTGATGGCTAACCTAACTTTACCTATCCTAACCTAACCTAACCTCAGATCACTTTGGATTTTACTAGTAAGTGTTCTTATCCTCCGCTAGGTAGCATGCTAATAGTACAGGTAGTGCTCATATTTACCGCTAGGTAGCGGAAACATACTTTGCGTGTTGCATGTGACACTTGTGAAGTTTAGCCACATGCAAGACGTGCTTGTATAAGTTCTCTATTTAAACTCAATTTACAATTAACCACTAAATGTTCAGAACTAACATATATAGCCATGTTTAGGGTATATAGGGGACCCTTAGCATGAAAGGCTGTCTAACCCACTAGTGTACAGCCTTGTCATACGCAGTAAGCACCTGTTGACAGAAAACAACAACAACAATTTGAGAAAGCCAACAACATATCCATTAATGTATTTAAAGGAAACAATTTTCAAAATGCTATCAAGCAAGTTCAAGAAAACGATATTGCGGCTAAAGATAATGCAGTGTTTGTTCAAAAGAACTTACCATGTCCTCAAAAAGTCATGTTAGGACAGTTGTCAACGTACAAGAAACCTTCAACACTATCAAAGTCGACACACACTATAAATAAAGTGGTATTGCAAGAGGAACAAAAAGGACTATTGTGCCCTTTCAGCAAGAAATATGCAAATCACAGTATGCCAGCATTGCTCAATTCGGGATTTTCGGGGTTGCAGTATGTTCTCCCACTCTGTGACTTACACATATTGGATTAAATAGAGGATACACTTGCAAAAATAACAACGAAATCAACTCCTATTTCAAAACATTTAATTAACCAAAAATTATGGCGCTACAAACAATAAAACAAATAAACTACTGACCAAAATCCTTCTACTTGTTCAAAGTGAACAAGGAATAACATAAGAATTAAACAAATATTATATTAAAACACAATGGTTTCCTTTAAACCAACAACTCATAATTATTTTTACTTCCATAAAGTATCTATCTTAAAGTTCCATATAACCACGAGCTCCTTTGGCTCGATACTTTCCAATAATAACGGTGTCATTCTTTTGTACACCTCAATACTATTTTTATAGTTTCTTATCATCAAAACAAATATATGATTACATTTAAAATACGTGTTAATTCTCTACTTAAATGATTGGGCATTTCACATGTTCTCAACATTTACCATCTCTCTCAAGTTTTAAAAATTCACTATAGTGATCGGGAAAATACTTGTGTACTCCAGGGTTACAAAGATTACTTGACAAAATCAAAAACTATGATTACTCCCAGAATCTAGTGATCTTCATTGAACTCATGGAATCCTACGTCCATACAACATTACAATAGGGATTTTTATTTATTTATTTGTCTTATAAGACCATTATCACATAAGAAAACTACGATCTGAACTGGCAAGCGATAATTTCATCTACAAGGACCTCGGTTCAAATCCCGGGTCATTAACAACTTTTAAACACTCACGGTGTATTTATTACTTCTTACAGACGACCTTCACTGACCCTCCTCCTACTAGGGTCTGACCGTACACTTGAGCGAGATTTATGACTGTGAGGGTAACTTCTCGTCTAGTCTGCGTGTGGGAGCTATACTCAATGCTTTTAAAACAAATCTTTCTTTCTTTTCAGTTCTCTGGGGAGACCTGGCATTTTACTTCTCTTATTTACTTTCAACAACATTATAAGGTTCATAAACCACTTTCGTAACCTTGGCATTTATTAATTATGAAGGGTCCTCATTGATTGGGAAGAGTAATACACATTCTACGACGAATACTTAGAGGCTTCAACAACAAGACGATTCTAGGTTCGAATCTCTTAACATGCCTCGGGAACCATTCCCACATTGGAGGACTTATACAAAATGCGATTTAGGGTCGGCCGTGGCCTACATGACCTACGCTCATAATACCATACATTTGCTCCCTTTTACAATATAATAACACACGCATGGCCTCGTGATCTACGTCACTATTGGAGGACTTACAACATAGCTCTAATACCGCAATCAACTACCCCTCATAAGTAATTTACCAAGTCCATTTAGATTCTACACATTCCTAGCGTGACATTTTATTTTAATTGCGCTCCATTGCGCTATACATTATTTTAAAGCCTAGCGTCTTCCAAAGAACTGATAAATTCCATATTAACAATTGATACATATCTCAATTTTTATATTAATCTTTTCCCTTGACAATAATCGCTCTACTTTAAGAACATGCATTAACATCATGTCTTATACTTTTATTAAGGCTCCAACGCTGTCATTTTCATATCATTCAATTTGATCTTTATTAATATTTCCTTTATTATTATTATTATTATTTATTTATTAGTACGCTTGCTTTTATAACATTCGTCAAATACACTGACATTTTATTCCATACATTTCCTCTACAGGATTTATTCTTTCACATAATTATTTATAATTTCTCAAATTTTATTTGTTCAGACCGCGTTTTTATTCTGTTATTAGTTATTTAGAAACATCCCTTTACTCAAAACTCCGGTGTATTTGTACACACACACTTTCCCGACACCAAAATATAATGAAAATCTTTACTCACATGTTTTAGGTCGTTCCCTGACCTTCCTTCTCGTGCGATGCGTCATTTTGCCCACTCTTTTAAATTATTCCATCTTGTACAAATTCATTGCATGTACAGACATATCGTGACACATATTTAACACGTATACATTTAACACTGATAACATTTTTTTAAAATACACTGGTGTATCCGTTTAGAACACACAATAAAACACTGAAAATTTATTACTTTTAACACAAAATCTTGATATATTTACACTTCACAAATTCTAACCACTAGGCTGCTATTAAGCCTATCACACGTGACTTCTTAACCTCCCGTCTCCAAGGGTGAAATTTATTCAATGTCGGCTTCCTATCCTGCAGAATATGAAAGTCTCGAACCATCTACTTCCTCCCTGCAATAGCACTCCTTCAAATCCCGTTCCTGACGATCTGCTATTTCTCTGACTCGAACGGCTCCCTTTTAGATCCTATTGATTGATCTTAGCGAAAGTCTGTTCTGTTCACGGTCCCCTCGATAATCCACCGGTGACCTATGGATTTTTAGCAACTAATACGTCTCGTAACTTAGTGCCTTTTAATAATTCATCTGCTTCCTTGAAACAATATCTATAGTTTCCTTCTCTTCTTCGCTTATTCGGTTCTCGAACTTCTAATCTTCTAGAATACTTTGCGAACCTTATTCTGTCCGTCCCTGCTCGGGTTCTTTAAATTTGATAAAATGTTTATCTCGCTGTTACGGTACTTCCGTACGTTATGATATTTTTGGTCGTTTACTTAAAGACCTATCGCCCTGAGTTCTAAGTTCGCAGCCTGCTTCGACTGTAATTACTGAACTTTTCACGGTAAACTTTCTACTGTCGGACCTAAATCATGTAACTAGGATTTTCCTAATTCTCAACACGGCGATACTGTAATATTACTTCTTTGCAACTCCTTACGGATGCACGCAAGTTATTGATACCGCGACGCCTCTGGCTGTCGGATATTGTCTATGCGATGTGATACAGCCTTCCCCTCAAGGAGTACCGGTAAACTGCCTTCGATGTGTTACAGCGTGACGCCCCCTCACGGACTGTCGGAATACTGCATTCGGTGCTTATACTTGTTATACGGTATGACCTCCCCTGAGGTTCATACGTCTGAAGACTGCGTAATGATGATGCTCCAGCGTCACGCCCCCTGGACGGACTAGTAACTGCATTCGGTGTGTGATGTAGCACAGTGAAGCGCCCTCGGGCCGTTTGATAAGTGCATGTTTGGCTTGGTGAGGCCAGGAGTTTTATACTCTTTAGTCAAAAAAGATAAAATCCTAGTCCTTTTCGTGACCAACTTTTGAAATAATTGTCGTACAATTATAAAAATTATATCTCCAGAAAGCTCGTCTTCCAAACGTCAAATGATCTCACTGCGCATAAGAATCGATCTTGCATAACTGAGATATTAATTAATTTTTAGTCTTCAGCTGCGTGGGTGGTGCTGTTCATTTTTAAATTCCCCACTCCTCGGGTATCAGTGAATCCCCGATGACGTATGCTGCGTTTGCATTTCTTTCCTGGGCAATTATTAAAAGCTTTTTCTTTACACAAAAATCTCTAATCCGAAATGATTCACAGTACAGTATTTATTTACTTACTTTTGTTCCTGCAAATGGGTTAAATTTAATTATTCTTCTTCTGGCATAGCGGCGCTGTTGCCGTTTTACTGCACGGTAAGCTTGATTTCCGAGTCGTGCTTCTCTGTCTTACAGTCCAAACTTTCCACTCATTCTATTAATACTCATGACCGGCTCCTTATCGATGAGTCATGGGGCATGATCTCATTTCCTGAACACCTGGGTCCAGCTTCTTGCGCAACGTAATGCTAGAATCCTTGCTTGAAATCTCTATATATTTCATTAGAGACTGTATGTTTCTTTCATTCCTTTCAGAAAATACATGGATTCGACCCCTTTTGAGCCAATGGTACATGGGTTCACTATATAGTAATAGTGATGATGGTCATGATGTTAATGATAATAATGATCATGGTGATGATGATGATAATAATGATGATGATGATAATGGTAATGCTTTGTTTACACCTAAAAATTCATTTGCTAAATTTGTATACTGTAACAAACCTAGTATGCTAATTCAACGGCTTCGACACTTGCATGCATTACAACAAGCTGGGCATACCGGTCACGATTGGGAAATAAAAGAAATTGAACAAGAGCTTCGACGTGCTGAAATTATTGTGTAATGGGTCTACCAGTTTGCATCCACTTTTACCCCCACTCTTGGTTCTTATATTTGCTTATTTGCTTCCACTTTTACCTGAACTCTTTGAATCCATAGTTGCTCTCACATTAAACTATTATTCTTATTACCAAGTTGACTTTACTAGAGCTTAGTCTATGCTTGACAGTTGACATGGAAGTATCAGTGACTAGGTATGGTAAGCCTTACGCATACTATAAAGGATATTCATATATTGTGAAACGAACCAATAAAAATGGAATTGTTATTTAGTGTTGTTCAAAGCAACGTTCCAAACATTGTCGTGGTGACCTAAAAAGTAACAAGATGTTCAGTAAAGATCATATAGCCTACTTTATCCTAAATGCATGGGTATTGTTATAACTCTTTGTCCTTTTCAAGGAGTATGATCGAATGTTTGATGTAGTAGCTTGTTGAAATACAACGTGCTATAGGGATATTAAACATGAATATGAGGTGCCCTTTGCTAGTGCTACCTCTGTACCAAATTTCGTTCAATTCGGTTTCACCGTGTTTGAATTGATAGGGGGAATCGATTTGCACACATACTTGGCCACCATCTGCAAACTATTGGGCTGATGTTCTTGCAGTTTGGTCTGAATATGTTTCCCACATAAAGATATGGTGTTGCAAAATTTGGTAGAGACTAGATTATTAGGTTGGTCGTAATTACATTTTAGCTTTTAACATTTGGGTGGCCACGATTACGTTTCCGTCAAGATAGCGGTGATATAAAACATGACACTGAGGTGCCCTTTGCTAGTGCTACCTCTGTACCAAATGTCGTTCCATTCGGTTTCACCGTGTTCGAATTGATAAGGGGAATCGATTTTCACACAAAGATGGCCGCCATCCGCAATATATCAGGCTGATGACCTATTAGTTTGGTCAAAGGATGCTCCCTCCATAAAGGTATGTTGTTGCTAAATTTGCTAGAGATCGGATGATTAGGCTAATCGTAATTTGATTTAAGCTTTGAACATTTGTGTGGCCGCCGTCACGTTTCCGTCAAGATGGCGGCGATATAAAACATGACTCTGAGGTGCCCTTTGCTAGTGCTACCTCTGTACCAAATTTCGTTCATTCGGTTCCACCGTTTTCGAATTAATAGGGGGAATCAATTTTGACATAAAGATGGCCGCCATCCGCAAACTATTAGGCTAATGGCCTATTAGATTGGTCAAAGGATGCTCCCTCCATAAAGGTATATTGTTGCAAAGTTTGGTAGAGATCGGATGGTTATGTTAGTCGTAATTTGATTTAAGCTTTAAACATTTGTGTGGCCGCCATTACGTTTCTGTCAATATGGCGGCGATATAAATAATGACACTGAGATGCCCTTTGCTAGTGCTATCTCTGTACCAAATTTCTATCCATTCTGTTTCACCGTGTTTGAATTAATAGGGGGAATCGATTTTGACACAAAGATGGCCGCCATCCGCAAACTATTAGGCGAATGACCTATTAGATTGGTCAAAGGTTGCTCCCTCCATAAAGGTATGTAGTTGCAAAATTTGGTAGAGATCGGATGATTAGGTTAATCGTAATTTGATTTAAGCTTTGAACATTCGTGTGGCCGCCATTACGTTTCAGTCAGGATAGCGGCGATATAAAACATGACACTGAGGTGCCATTTGCTATTGCTACCTCTGTACCAAATTTCGTTCCATTCGGATCCACCGTGTTCGAATTAATAGGGGGAATCAATTTTGACATAAATATGGCCGCCAGCCGCAAACTATTACGCTGATGACCTATTAGGTTGGTCAAAGCATGCTCCCTCCATAAAGGTATGTTGTTGCAAAGTTTGGTAGAGATCGGATGGTTATGTTAGTCGTAATTTAACTTAAACTTTGAACATTTGTGTGGCCGCCATTACGTTTCTGTCAATATGGCGGTGATATGAAACATGACACTGAGATGCCCTTTGCTAGTGCTACCTCTGTACCAAATTTCGTTCCATTCGGTTTCACGGTGTTTGAATTAATAGGGGGAATTGATTTTCACACAAAGATGGCCGCCATCCGCAAACTATTAGGCTAATGACCTATTAGTTTGGTCAAAGGATGCTCCCCCTATAAAGGTATGTTGTTGCAAAATTTGGTAGAGATCGGATGATAAGGTTAGTCGTAATTTGATTTAAGCTTTGAACATTTGTGTGGCCGCCATTACGTTTCCGTCAAGATGGCGGCGATATAAAACATGACACTGAGGTGCCTTTTGTTAGTACTACCTCTGTACCAAATTTCGTTCCATTCGGTTGCACCGTGTTCGAATTAATAGGGGGAATCGATTTTCACACAAAGATGGCCGCCATCCGCAAACTATTACGCTGATGACCTATTAGTTTGGTCAAAGGATGCTCCCCCTATAAAGGTATGTTGTTGCAAAATTTTGTAGAGATCGGATGATAAGTTTAGTCGTAATTTGATTTAAGCTTTGAACATTTGTGTGGCCGCCATTACGTTTCCGTCAAGATGGCGGCGATATAAAACATGACACTGAGGTGCCTTTTGTTAGTACTACCTCTGTACCAAATTTCGTTCCATTCGGTTGCACCGTGTTCGAATTAATAGAGGGAATCGATTTTCACACAATGATGGCCGCCATCCGCAAACTATTACGCTTATGGCCTATTGGTTTGGTCAAAGGATGCTCCCCCCATAAAGGTATGTTGTTGCAAATTTGGTAGAGATCGGATGATTAGGTTAGTCGTAATTTGATTTAAGCTTTGAACATTTGTGTGGCCGCCATTACGTTTCCGTCAAGATGGCGGCGATATAAAATATGACACTGAGGTGTCCTTTGCTAGTGCTACCTTTGTCCCAAATTTCGTTCAATTCGCATTCACCGTGATCGAATTGATAGGGGGGGGGGGACAGACATTCAGAGTACACACACTCACACACACAGACACACACACACACACACAGACACACACTCACACACAGACTCACACACACACATACACACACACACAGACAGACACACTTTTTTCGCCATGAGTAGTATAATTCGCTAGACTTTGGATATTGCATCATCATGACCAGAAATTGCGTAATCCTGATGACGTCATGGGATGACGTCATGGGTCCTTAGAGCGAGCACGTGGTCCAGGAGCGAGCATGTGCAGTGCACGTGTTAGCGTGGGAAGAGGTTGACCCTTTGGCTTGTTTGTGCGATGGTGATAAAAAGTTAATGGGTGTTGACGTCATGGAGGATGTTTATTAGGATGCTAACTGTCATCTGACACCCATGCGAGTGTGAGCACCAAAACAAAAGGTTATTCGCGGGTAGTGGGGTAGTGTATGTTCTCTTGCAAGTCGCGTGTGTGCTTGAATACTTATGGCTATGTTGGGAAATGTTTGGTGGCGGGCGAGGACTAGGGTTGAGTGAGGGTTCGTTTAAATGCTATTTTTCCCGCTCTATTTGATGGTGAGGTAATTTTTTAAAATGGGTGGAATTTGGAAACGCAATTTGAGGTAAACGTGCTTTTTTGACAATTTGGCGAATTTAATGAGCTTGTAAGGCTAGAACGATGCATATAGGGTGTCGTAGGACTTGTGGTGAACCACCCCTTGCTATGGACGGGAGTATATCCACCCCAAAATAAATCTACCCTTACCCGGAGGTTAAGTAGTGGTTATTTTTGTATGCATGCGCACTTGAGGGCTTTTGTAAGAGAGCGGAATTTTTAAAAGATTCTTTATAGATGAGGCTTTTTAAAAAATTTATTAAAAAAACAAAAAACTAATAGGTCATTCGATTTTTAGTATCTCGCTAACCAATAATGCGATGTAAACATATGGGGTGTCATAGGACTCGTAGTGAATTCTCCTTTTGTATGAATGAGGTATGTCAACCCCCAAAATAAAAACTACCCTTACCTGGGGTGAAAGAGCAATTTTTGTATGTATGCACACCGGTGGCTTTTGTCAAAAGGGTCTAACTACACATTTGTTAATATTTTCTGAACCCAGGATGGGATTTTCCCATAGGCAGTATCCTAGCACTTGGGGTGACACCTCGTTTTTGAAAGTATCATTCATTTATTTTCTTGTCAAAAGGGCCTAACTACACTTTTGTTAATATCTCGTGAACCAATCATGCTAGGGACTTGTATGAGGGGTCCTAGCACTTGGGGCGACGTCCCCCTTTATGGGGTGAAACTACCCCCCCAAAATTGAAAACTCAATATCTTGGAAACTATGAACCCTAAAATTAGGCGTTATAGCTTTAAAAATAGGTGATGACATAGGCTTTTACCTGGATTGGTCATTTCACCCCTAAAACAGTAAATAGTCATGTTATGGGGAAAAAACGTGTTAAACACCTAAAAATGATAAATGAACCTAAGATCTTTTGTTTTTGATGAAAAATAGCAGGGGGGTGAAAACTACCCCCAAATTGAAAAATCGATACCTTGGAAACTAAGAACCGTAAAATTATGTGTAATAGCTTAAAAAATTCGTTGTGACATAGGCTTTTACCCGGATAGATGATGTCACCCCTAAAACAGTAAATAGTGATTTTACAGTGGGGAAAAAGGTTTTAAACGGGTAAAAATGATAATTGAACCTAAGATCTTTTGTTTTTGATGAAAAATAGCAGGGGGGTGAAAACTACCCCAAAATTGAAAAATCGATACCTTGGAAACTAAGAACCGTAAAATTATGTGTAATAGCTTAAAAAATTCGTTGTGACATAGGCTTTTACCCGGATAGATGATGTCACCCCTAAAACAGTAAATAGTGATTTTACAGTGGGGAAAAAGGTCTTAAACGGGTAAAAATGATAATTGAACCTAAGATCTTTTGTTTTTGATGAAAAATAGCAGGGGGGTGAAAACTACCCCAAAATTGAAAAATCGATACCTTGGAAACTAAGAACCGTAAAATTATGTGTAATAGCTTAAAAAATTCGTTGTGACATAGGCTTTTACCCGGATAGATGATGTCACCCCTAAAACAGTAAATAGTGATTTTACAGTGGGGAAAAAGGTCTTAAACGGGTAAAAATGATAATTGAACCTAAGATCTTTTGTTTTTGATGAAAAATAGCAGGGGGGTGAAAACTACCCCAAAATTGAAAAATCGATACCTTGGAAACTAAGAACCGTAAAATTATGTGTAATAGCTTAAAAAATTCGTTGTGACATAGGCTTTTACCCGGATAGATGATGTCACCCCTAAAACAGTAAATAGTGATTTTACAGTGGGGAAAAAGGTCTTAAACGGGTAAAAATGATAATTGAACCTAAGATCTTTTGTTTTTGATGAAAAATAGCAGGGGGGTGAAAACTACCCCAAAATTGAAAAATCGATACCTTGGAAACTAAGAACCGTAAAATTATGTGTAATAGCTTAAAAAATTCGTTGTGACATAGGCTTTTACCCGGATAGATGATGTCACCCCTAAAACAGTAAATAGTGATTTTACAGTGGGGAAAAAGGTCTTAAACGGGTAAAAATGATAATTGAACCTAAGATCTTTTGTTTTTGATGAAAAATAGCAGGGGGGTGAAAACTACCCCAAAATTGAAAAATCGATACCTTGGAAACTAAGAACCGTAAAATTATGTGTAATAGCTTAAAAAATTCGTTGTGACATAGGCTTTTACCCGGATAGATGATGTCACCCCTAAAACAGTAAATAGTGATTTTACAGTGGGGAAAAAGGTCTTAAACGGGTAAAAATGATAATTGAACCTAAGATCTTTTGTTTTTGATGAAAAATAGCAGGGGGGGTGAAAACTACCCCGTATATGAAAGGAGTGTAGACTTATTGATGTTGCAGATTGGAAACAGTGAAAGTTATCACTTTTGTTTAATTAGAAATCTTGCTCGCCTTGTGCGTTCAAGCATCACTAGCACTCAGAGAAGGATTTATATATGTAGACGTTGTTTGTCATATTATCTTCTTGAGGATGAGTTAAATGTTCACTTTGCAGACTGTAAACAGTTTCCTGTTGCAAAAAGCATAATGCCGACTGATGAACAAAGATTTGTTAATTTTACAGAATTCCGAGTTAAAGATACAGTTCCATTTATAATATATGCAGACACTGAATGCGTTTTGTCTCCAATTTCCTCCTGTTTTCCAAATAGTGACATTCATAACTCTACTTTAACACATAAACATATTCCTTACAGCATTTCTTTATACCTTCATTGTAATTTCGATAGTGAATTGTGCAGTTTCAAGCTCTTTAGGGGAAATAATTGCATTGAATTGTTTGTAAAGGAACTTTATAGTATTGTGGATAAACTTCAAACATATTACTTATCGGTTAAGCCAATGTTAAAGATGACCGAAAATGAAGAAAGATTATTTTTGTCAAGTAAAATGTGTCACATTTGCGAGAAACCGATTGCAGTTAATGAACTCAAAGTACGCGATCATTGTCACTTAACTGGAAAATATAGAGGAAGCGCACACAATAGTTGTAATTTAAATTACAAAGTAACAAAGGTTTTGCCTATAGCATTTCATAATCTAACCGCCTATGATGGACATTTTATAATTAAAGAAATTTGCGAGAAACGTGATGGAGAGGTGTTACATAATCCTGGTCATATAAAATTGTTAGCGATGAATATGGAACGTTACAAAGGGTTTACAAAGTATGTACGGGCTAAGAATGGATTCATTCAGTTAAGATTTTTCGATACATATAATTTCTTGTCCTGTTCACTAGATCAATGTTCATCTTCGTTAAGCGAAGATTCAAAGCAAATAACACAACGTTATTTTAATGATGATGCACAGTTTCGACTTACTGCGAGAAAAGGTGTGTTTCCCTATGAATACGTCACGAGTATGGATGTTCTTAACGAAACTAAATTACCTGAAATATCCAAGTTTTATAGCAGCCTTAATGATCAAACAATATCGAATGAAGAGTATGAGTTTGCTCAATCGGTGTGGGAAACGTTTTCCTGTCAAACATTAGGAGAATACGCAGATTTGTATTTAAAAGTTGACACACTTCTTTTGGCGGATGTCTTTGAAAATTTTAGATCGAATGGCATGGAAACTTATGGCATTGATGCAGCTCATTTTTACACTGCTCCATCTATGTCTTGGTGTGCTATGAAAAAGATAACCAACGTTCAACTTGAATTGCTTCAAGATATTGATATGTTACACTTTTTTGAACGATCTATTCGAGGAGGAAATGTTCAGTGTATAACACGACATGCGATTGCTAATAATAAGTATATGAAAACTTATGATGAGAAAAAGCAAGAGTCCTACATAATGTACTTTGACGTTAATAATTTGTATGGATATGCGATGATGGAATATCTTCCAACGGGTGGCTTTAAATGGATTGCAAATGTTGAAGGCTTTGATGTTTTAACTATTGATGATACTTCAGAAATTGGATATATTTTGGAAGTAGATTTGACTTATCCTCAAGAGTTACATGACAAACATTCAGATTACCCTCTATGTCCAGAAAAGTTGACAAAGCTAATGGCTACCCTAGATAATAAAGAACGTTATGTTTTGCATTATAGATTGTTAAAGCAATGTATTCAACTAGGAATGAAATTAGATCGTATTAACAGAATAATTGAATTCAATCAGAGCCAATGGCTAAAACCATATATTGATGTGAACACAGAGAAACGAAAACAAGCCAAAAATGATTTTGAAAAGAATTTTTATAAATTGATGAATAATGCAATTTTTGGTCGTTCACTGATGAATGTGAGGAAGTTAAGGGACATCAAATGGGTCACCAAATGGCATGGAGCTCGTGGTGGTAGGTCTTTAATAGCTAAGGCTAATTTTAAACATAGAATTATATTCGATGAACAATGTATGGTCATCGAGATGAGTAGACTAAAGATTTTTCACAATCAACCAGTATATGTTGGTGCATCTATATTAGATTTGTCTAAATGTAAAATGAATGACTTTCATTACAATGTTATTTTAGCAAATCCTGAATCAAATGTGAGGTTGTTATACACAGACACCGATAGTTTTATGTATATATTCTATTATGATATTTATGAGTTCATGAAACAACATTCAAATTTGTTTGATACTGGAAACTATGAAACAAACAATCCTTTTGGCATTGTGAGACAAAATAAAGGTGAAATTGGTTTAATGAAAGATGAAAATGCTGGAAGGATTGTTGAAGAATTTGTGGGGTTACGACCCAAAATGTATGCAATAAAATTGTGTGATGAAATGAATAGCTTGTGTAAGGCTAAAGGCATTAAGAAGAGTGTGAGTAAAAGTAAGAATATTGATGAGTATCGAAAGTGTCTTTATAACAGAGAAAAAGTCAACAAAGTTCAAGTTTGTATAATTTCAAAATCTCATTCTGTATTTACTGTTCGGCAAAATAAGTTGGCAATTTCATCAAACGAAGATAAAAGACACATAACTGAAAACGGAATTGATACTTTACCGTTTGGTCATTTTTCTCTGAAAAATGATTAGAAACAAATTGAGATTAAAGCAGTTCATCTCACTTACTTTATTTCTTTCACACACACACTTTTATGCTGGTAATAATACTAATTTTTGTGTGTTCCTTTGCTTATGAAATCCTAGACTAGGAGTTCCACATTCGACATGATAGCGGAGTTTCATCTCCCATAAACTCGTCTCTGAGGTGGGTGCCAGAAAAGGCATCCAGCTGTAAAAACCACACCCTCACATAGACTTTCATAACTTCTTACGTTGAGGTTCATAACACTACGTTGATTGATTTATCGGTTTCCTTTTCACAATTCCTGTCTATACATTCCTCTTGAAGGTTGCAAGATGCTTGCAAGGTTCCTAAAATGCAATTAAATTTAATAAATACCTTAAGATGGTTTGATTTGTTTAATGATATGGTGTTAATAGTATTTTTAGGTTTTGACTGGCTTTGCATTAAGAATTGACTAACCAAACATGAGTTACCTATCAGGGAAACATTTTGGCCGCTATGTTGGCTATTGACCAGTGAGTTTAGCTGTTTATCATTTTTTTAAATCATAAACAACAGAGGGTTAAACGTATAGATAAACCGTGTGACCATGTTTGTTAAACAAGACATTATACCAGAGACAATTAGAATACTTATGTAGAGTTTACCAAAAATAATGTTGTGTAACAGTAAATGCTAGTCAACAGTTATACACTTCTAAAAAAAATCATCATACAATACCTGAGAGCTCTTCTAAAATTATTGATGTGTAACATGATTCCACTAACTTGCTATGTATTTTTTGGCTTGGGGGTGATTTTCAAGAAATGCAAATGGAACTGAAATGCAATACAAACAATGAGCGTGCCTGGTGGCTGAGATTGATACCACGACGTACTGTCGGTTATGTAGCTATGTGGAATGTATATCAAATATGGTTTACTTCAAGGTCTGGAGATCCCTACAATTCCTACAATAAATGATCTTGAAATGGTCATCCTATGGTGTGAAAATATTTATTAGGTATATATATTTACTGAAAACAATTATGATTTATTAAATGTTTATATGTTTACAGTATTGTTATTTAATGTAAGCACTTGAGGCACTACCGACCAATGGGAAGCAAAAAGTGGGAGCATATATGGGATGAAATGTGGGAGCAAAGCAAATATAAAAAGTGGGAGCAAATATGCTAACTTGAATTGTGTATATACTTTACTTTCAACTATCTTGAATTGTGTATATACTTTTGCCGGCATATTTGTTGACATATTTGTTAGCATATTTGCTCCCACTTTTTATATTTGCTTTGCTCCCACATTTCATCCCATATATGCTCCCACTTTTTGCTTCCCATTGGTCGGTAGTGCCTCAAGTGCTTACATTAAATAACAATACTGTAAACATATAAACATTTAATAAATCATAATTGTTTTCAGTAAATATATATACCTAATAAATATTTTCACACCATAGGATGACCATTTCAAGATCATTTATTGTAGGAATTGTAGGGATCTCCAGACCTTGAAGTAAACCATATTTGATATACATTCCACATAGCTACATAACCGACAGTACGTCGTGGTATCAATCTCAGCCACCAGGCACGCTCATTGTTTGTATTGCATTTCAGTTCCATTTGCATTTCTTGAAAATCACCCCCAAGCCAAAAAATACATAGCAAGTTAGTGGAATCATGTTACACATCAATAATTTTAGAAGAGCTCTCAGGTATTGTATGATGATTTTTTTTAGAAGTGTATAACTGTTGACTAGCATTTACTGTTACACAACATTATTTTTGGTAAACTCTACATAAGTATTCTAATTGTCTCTGGTATAATGTCTTGTTTAACAAACATGGTCACACGGTTTATCTATACGTTTAACCCTCTGTTGTTTATGATTTAAAAAAATGATAAACAGCTAAACTCACTGGTCAATAGCCAACATAGCGGCCAAAATGTTTCCCTGATAGGTAACTCATGTTTGGTTAGTCAATTCTTAATGCAAAGCCAGTCAAAACCTAAAAATACTATTAACACCATATCATTAAACAAATCAAACCATCTTAAGGTATTTATTAAATTTAATTGCATTTTAGGAACCTTGCAAGCATCTTGCAACCTTCAAGAGGAATGTACAGACAGGAATTGTGAAAAGGAAACCGATAAATCAATCAACGTAGTGTTATGAACCTCAACGTAAGAAGTTATGAAAGTCTATGTGAGGGTGTGGTTTTTACAGCTGGATGCCTTTTCTGGCACCCACCTCAGAGACGAGTTTATGGGAGATGAAACTCCGCTATCATGTCGAATGTGGAACTCCTAGTCTAGGATTTCATAAGCAAAGGAACACACAAAAATTAGTATTATTACCAGCATAAAAGTGTGTGTGTGAAAGAAATAAAGTAAGTGAGATGAACTGCTTTAATCTCAATTTGTTTCTAATCATTTTTCAGAGAAAAATGACCAAACGGTAAAGTATCAATTCCGTTTTCAGTTATGTGTCTTTTATCTTCGTTTGATGAAATTGCCAACTTATTTTGCCGAACAGTAAATACAGAATGAGATTTTGAAATTATACAAACTTGAACTTTGTTGACTTTTTCTCTGTTATAAAGACACTTTCGATACTCATCAATATTCTTACTTTTACTCACACTCTTCTTAATGCCTTTAGCCTTACACAAGCTATTCATTTCATCACACAATTTTATTGCATACATTTTGGGTCGTAACCCCACAAATTCTTCAACAATCCTTCCAGCATTTTCATCTTTCATTAAACCAATTTCACCTTTATTTTGTCTCACAATGCCAAAAGGATTGTTTGTTTCATAGTTTCCAGTATCAAACAAATTTGAATGTTGTTTCATGAACTCATAAATATCATAATAGAATATATACATAAAACTATCGGTGTCTGTGTATAACAACCTCACATTTGATTCAGGATTTGCTAAAATAACATTGTAATGAAAGTCATTCATTTTACATTTAGACAAATCTAATATAGATGCACCAACATATACTGGTTGATTGTGAAAAATCTTTAGTCTACTCATCTCGATGACCATACATTGTTCATCGAATATAATTCTATGTTTAAAATTAGCCTTAGCTATTAAAGACCTACCACCACGAGCTCCATGCCATTTGGTGACCCATTTGATGTCCCTTAACTTCCTCACATTCATCAGTGAACGACCAAAAATTGCATTATTCATCAATTTATAAAAATTCTTTTCAAAATCATTTTTGGCTTGTTTTCGTTTCTCTGTGTTCACATCAATATATGGTTTTAGCCATTGGCTCTGATTGAATTCAATTATTCTGTGAATACGATCTAATTTCATTCCTAGTTGAATACATTGCTTTAACAATCTATAATGCAAAACATAACGTTCTTTATTATCTAGGGTAGCCATTAGCTTTGTCAACTTTTCTGGACATAGAGGGTAATCTGAATGTTTGTCATGTAACTCTTGAGGATAAGTCAAATCTACTTCCAAAATATATCCAATTTCTGAAGTATCATCAATAGTTAAAACATCAAAGCCTTCAACATTTGCAATCCATTTAAAGCCACCCGTTGGAAGATATTCCATCATCGCATATCCATACAAATTATTAACGTCAAAGTACATTATGTAGGACTCTTGCTTTTTCTCATCATAAGTTTTCATATACTTATTATTAGCAATCGCATGTCGTGTTATACACTGAACATTTCCTCCTCGAATAGATCGTTCAAAAAAGTGTAACATATCAATATCTTGAAGCAATTCAAGTTGAACGTTGGTTATCTTTTTCATAGCACACCAAGACATAGATGGAGCAGTGTAAAAATGAGCTGCATCAATGCCATAAGTTTCCATGCCATTCGATCTAAAATTTTCAAAGACATCCGCCAAAAGAAGTGTGTCAACTTTTAAATACAAATCTGCGTATTCTCCTAATGTTTGACAGGAAAACGTTTCCCACACCGATTGAGCAAACTCATACTCTTCATTCGATATTGTTTGATCATTAAGGCTGCTATAAAACTTGGATATTTCAGGTAATTTAGTTTCGTTAAGAACATCCATACTCGTGACGTATTCATAGGGAAACACACCTTTTCTCGCAGTAAGTCGAAACTGTGCATCATCATTAAAATAACGTTGTGTTATTTGCTTTGAATCTTCGCTTAACGAAGATGAACATTGATCTAGTGAACAGGACAAGAAATTATATGTATCGAAAAATCTTAACTGAATGAATCCATTCTTAGCCCGTACATACTTTGTAAACCCTTTGTAACGTTCCATATTCATCGCTAACAATTTTATATGACCAGGATTATGTAACACCTCTCCATCACGTTTCTCGCAAATTTCTTTAATTATAAAATGTCCATCATAGGCGGTTAGATTATGAAATGCTATAGGCAAAACCTTTGTTACTTTGTAATTTAAATTACAACTATTGTGTGCGCTTCCTCTATATTTTCCAGTTAAGTGACAATGATCGCGTACTTTGAGTTCATTAACTGCAATCGGTTTCTCGCAAATGTGACACATTTTACTTGACAAAAATAATCTTTCTTCATTTTCGGTCATCTTTAACATTGGCTTAACCGATAAGTAATATGTTTGAAGTTTATCCACAATACTATAAAGTTCCTTTACAAACAATTCAATGCAATTATTTCCCCTAAAGAGCTTGAAACTGCACAATTCACTATCGAAATTACAATGAAGGTATAAAGAAATGCTGTAAGGAATATGTTTATGTGTTAAAGTAGAGTTATGAATGTCACTATTTGGAAAACAGGAGGAAATTGGAGACAAAACGCATTCAGTGTCTGCATATATTATAAATGGAACTGTATCTTTAACTCGGAATTCTGTAAAATTAACAAATCTTTGTTCATCAGTCGGCATTATGCTTTTTGCAACAGGAAACTGTTTACAGTCTGCAAAGTGAACATTTAACTCATCCTCAAGAAGATAATATGACAAACAACGTCTACATATATAAATCCTTCTCTGAGTGCTAGTGATGCTTGAACGCACAAGGCGAGCAAGATTTCTAATTAAACAAAAGTGATAACTTTCACTATTTCCAATCTGCAACATCAATAAGTCTACACTCCTTTCATATACGGGGTAGTTTTCACCCCCCCTGCTATTTTTCATCAAAAACAAAAGATCTTAGGTTCAATTATCATTTTTACCCGTTTAAGACCTTTTTCCCCACTGTAAAATCACTATTTACTGTTTTAGGGGTGACATCATCTATCCGGGTAAAAGCCTATGTCACAACGAATTTTTTAAGCTATTACACATAATTTTACGGTTCTTAGTTTCCAAGGTATCGATTTTTCAATTTTGGGGTAGTTTTCACCCCCTGCTATTTTTCATCAAAAACAAAAGATCTTAGGTTCAATTATCATTTTTACCCGTTTAAGACCTTTTTCCCCACTGTAAAATCACTATTTACTGTTTTAGGGGTGACATCATCTATCCGGGTAAAAGCCTATGTCACAACGAATTTTTTAAGCTATTACACATAATTTTACGGTTCTTAGTTTCCAAGGTATCGATTTTTCAATTTTGGGGTAGTTTTCACCCCCCTGCTATTTTTCATCAAAAACAAAAGATCTTAGGTTCAATTATCATTTTTACCCGTTTAAGACCTTTTTCCCCACTGTAAAATCACTATTTACTGTTTTAGGGGTGACATCATCTATCCGGGTAAAAGCCTATGTCACAACGAATTTTTTAAGCTATTACACATAATTTTACGGTTCTTAGTTTCCAAGGTATCGATTTTTCAATTTTGGGGTAGTTTTCACCCCCCTGCTATTTTTCATCAAAAACAAAAGATCTTAGGTTCAATTATCATTTTTACCCGTTTAAGACCTTTTTCCCCACTGTAAAATCACTATTTACTGTTTTAGGGGTGACATCATCTATCCGGGTAAAAGCCTATGTCACAACGAATTTTTTAAGCTATTACACATAATTTTACGGTTCTTAGTTTCCAAGGTATCGATTTTTCAATTTTGGGGTAGTTTTCACCCCCCTGCTATTTTTCATCAAAAACAAAAGATCTTAGGTTCAATTATCATTTTTACCCGTTTAAGACCTTTTTCCCCACTGTAAAATCACTATTTACTGTTTTAGGGGTGACATCATCTATCCGGGTAAAAGCCTATGTCACAACGAATTTTTTAAGCTATTACACATAATTTTACGGTTCTTAGTTTCCAAGGTATCGATTTTTCAATTTTGGGGTAGTTTTCACCCCCCTGCTATTTTTCATCAAAAACAAAAGATCTTAGGTTCAATTATCATTTTTACCCGTTTAAGACCTTTTTCCCCACTGTAAAATCACTATTTACTGTTTTAGGGGTGACATCATCTATCCGGGTAAAAGCCTATGTCACAACGAATTTTTTAAGCTATTACACATAATTTTACGGTTCTTAGTTTCCAAGGTATCGATTTTTCAATTTTGGGGTAGTTTTCACCCCCCTGCTATTTTTCATCAAAAACAAAAGATCTTAGGTTCAATTATCATTTTTACCCGTTTAAAACCTTTTTCCCCACTGTAAAATCACTATTTACTGTTTTAGGGGTGACATCATCTATCCGGGTAAAAGCCTATGTCACAACGAATTTTTTAAGCTATTACACATAATTTTACGGTTCTTAGTTTCCAAGGTATCGATTTTTCAATTTGGGGGTAGTTTTCACCCCCCTGCTATTTTTCATCAAAAACAAAAGATCTTAGGTTCATTTATCATTTTTAGGTGTTTAACACGTTTTTTCCCCATAACATGACTATTTACTGTTTTAGGGGTGAAATGACCAATCCAGGTAAAAGCCTATGTCATCACCTATTTTTAAAGCTATAACGCCTAATTTTAGGGTTCATAGTTTCCAAGATATTGAGTTTTCAATTTTGGGGGGGTAGTTTCACCCCATAAAGGGGGACGTCGCCCCAAGTGCTAGGACCCCTCATACAAGTCCCTAGCATGATTGGTTCACGAGATATTAACAAAAGTGTAGTTAGGCCCTTTTGACAAGAAAATAAATGAATGATACTTTCAAAAACGAGGTGTCACCCCAAGTGCTAGGATACTGCCTATGGGAAAATCCCATCCTGGGTTCAGAAAATATTAACAAATGTGTAGTTAGACCCTTTTGACAAAAGCCACCGGTGTGCATACATACAAAAATTGCTCTTTCACCCCAGGTAAGGGTAGTTTTTATTTTGGGGGTTGACATACCTCATTCATACAAAAGGAGAATTCACTACGAGTCCTATGACACCCCATATGTTTACATCGCATTATTGGTTAGCGAGATACTAAAAATCGAATGACCTATTAGTTTTTTGTTTTTTTAATAAATTTTTTTAAAAGCCTCATCTATAAAGAATCTTTTAAAAATTCCGCTCTCTTACAAAAGCCCTCAAGTGCGCATGCATACAAAAATAACCACTACTTAACCTCCGGGTAAGGGTAGATTTATTTTGGGGTGGATATACTCCCGTCCATAGCAAGGGGTGGTTCACCACAAGTCCTACGACACCCTATATGCATCGTTCTAGCCTTACAAGCTCATTAAATTCGCCAAATTGTCAAAAAAGCACGTTTACCTCAAATTGCGTTTCCAAATTCCACCCATTTTAAAAAATTACCTCACCATCAAATAGAGCGGGAAAAATAGCATTTAAACGAACCCTCACTCAACCCTAGTCCTCGCCCGCCACCAAACATTTCCCAACATAGCCATACGTATTCAAGCACACACGCGACTTGCAAGAGAACATACACTACCCCACTACCCGCGAATAACCTTTTGTTTTGGTGCTCACACTCGCATGGGTGTCAGATGACAGTTAGCATCCTAATAAACATCCTCCATGACGTCAACACCCATTAACTTTTTATCACCATCGCACAAACAAGCCAAAGGGTCAACCTCTTCCCACGCTAACACGTGCACTGCACATGCTCGCTCCTGGACCACGTGCTCGCTCTAAGGACCCATGACGTCATCCCATGACGTCATCAGGATTACGCAATATTCAAAGTCTAGCGAATTATACTACTGCCATGTGTTGATCTCATAAGTCTACTTTCATTTTTTGCAAAAATCGAAAGTAGGCTAAAAATAGTGAGGTTTTAAGTGTCAGTGATCATCAATGTAGTGTACTGCATGAAACACAGTTGCTGTCGACAAAAATCAAGGAAACCATATTGCTACTCAAAATAGTGGATTGTTTAATGAGCAACGTTTAACCCCTGTTCTAAAAGTTATGTCTAATCCATCTTCCACGTCGCAAGAGCCATCAACATCACAACTATGCAAGAGGAAGTGTTGTTGTTGTCGTCGTTTTAAAGAGTGGAACAACTAGGTCATCTGCTCTTGATATACAAGAGGATCAAAATGACTAAATAGTAATAACAATAAGGTTTTATGCCTATACAACCATTGCGGCTTCCCCACTTTTAGAAAACAACAGTGAATGGACATTGCTATAAAATGATCTACAACAAGCCTTGTTTTTAAAACTATAACAAACTATTGTAAAGAGAGAAAGGCTTGTATTCAGTGTGCATCTATTGTCATAATCATGTATACTCTGCAATGTTAAATATACTAACTTTGTATAAAATAAAACAGCATTGTAACATCATTTTGCATTTATTTACAAACTTTATATACATTTCATGTTTTTTTGGTTTCATCATAATATTTTTAAAGACAACACTAAACACTAAAACATTACTATTCTATACATAAATTTTCTTTCTTTTTCAGTCCATTGTCATTACTTATATTTTCCATTATTATTTCACATTTGTTTTTTTTTTATTTAATTAAAACGAACCATGCACCTACTGTATTGTTTTTAAAACCTTCATAAATTAAGTGTACAGGTTGCACAGCATTATTGACTTCATCAAAAACACTCTCCGACATATCATTAAACCGTATAGTCAGAAATGTCTGAAAGTTTTCACATACACAAAGTACACGATCACCATATGCTGTTTTCAATTTCCGAATCTTGATAAGGCGGAATGGAATATGCGTTGGCAATTCGCTGAGCTTCTTAGTCTCTAAGCCACATGATTGTCCCACAGCATTCAAGACAATTATTGTAGTAGTCTATAAACAAAACAAAAGCATATCTATTACACTCTAAGACAGCTTTAATAATATTGTGCAATTAGGGATTTTGCACTATGCATGGCGAATAAATTATACTAGTTATGCAAGAAATGCGCTAACTGTAGCAGATACTACTTTTCTGCATATAGCACAAGTGTTGAGTTTTAATGCACACTTGACACAGGCTATCATGACTCGCCGTGCCAGTGCAAGACCGCGCTAAGTGCAAATTTTTTAATTTTTATTTTTTTACAGCAATCAGTGTATTTTTGTGTGATCTTCAATGTAAAAGTGCAAAGATTTCAAAATTTATATAATTGGGCCCTTGGAGTAAAATGAATTGTTTTTGCATTGGAGTATTTTTTTAAAGATGCTCCGTGCAAAACAGAGTCATCTGCATATGCATCGGTTTTACACTGGAAATTTAAGGAGAATTTATTTACCTTCAGTGCAAGACCACGATATCTGCAATTGTCGCGATCTTGCACGGGATTGTTTAGAATCTGGCATGCATTCTTGAGTTGTCTCTATTGACACGAGTAAAGATTTTCTTCTTTTCCCGCTCATTCACTTCACTGTTGTTCCAAGCCTCATTCAGAGTGGTAGTGAGTGTATTATAGTGAAGGGATTGATACTGGATTACTATATAAATTTGAAGAGGATATATCGCAGTCGTGGTGATATGTTGTTAGCTTTGGTTAAAAAGGTATGTAGACCTACTCTTTAGTTTCGGATAAAGCAATTAATTGTTTCCAAATGCGAATGCCATTACTAGTTGTTTCAATGATTATTTTAGTTTCTTTGTATTGAACCCTTTAGTATTGCAGTGTTTATATGCAAGAATCTTGATCAAGGGGTCGCGCTCAGTTCATAGTGTGATGTTTACGTTCGCCAAACAACATGCTCTACTGAGGGAAGGGTCATAGGATTAAAACTATAATTAAGAAAGGAAGTGACAAGACGTAAAATAATAACATACTTTAATGACTATTAGTGCAAAGAAATGAATATAGACAACAACAATAATAATATTCCTCCCTGAATCTTCCCATGACAGAAATATCTATCAACATTGAGGAGTCAGACGTATCTCCCCCTCGTAAAATGTGGATCCAAGTTCCACTAACTTGCATTGGTATTTTATGGACGCGTAATGACTAACTACGAGGGATGAGTACTTGGATGACTGTTCGTATACATCGGGTAACAGCCACGATGCTTTCGAACAATCATCTCGTAAATCAACATTTACGGCTATAGGACACAACATTAATAAAAACCCTTAAAAATTAATGCTGACACACAATCTAAAATCTAATATTTACAGGAATTTCCCTCGAGACCCTCCTTCAGTGCGATGACGCATCTGACCAATGAGCTGCCAACACGGCCAATTGCTCAATACACAAACAAGGAAAAGACAGCATCGCACGTGACTGCACGGGTCACTAATACCGAACATAAACATGGAATGAAACCAACATCAACAAAAGCCTCACCGGCTGAGATTACCTTATATGAACAAAAATGCACGTTAAGCTAACACTTTGGAGATTATAGTGATTCGTAGGCAACTCCCATTTAATTAAACAATATTTATCATTGATCAGTTCTTATTCTGTATTTCTAGTAACTTTACGGAGCCAACGAGTCTCCACTAATGACCTCGATGCAATCTTTTCAGCCCGCCTTGTGAAAACAGCTTTCCCCCTTCCTCAACTATTGTCATCGTCCAGCACCAGTGTGTAAAAATAACTTGACCAACTGTCCCGTTATCTCGTAGAATCAACAGCAACAAATCTCAACCACATAAACATATGGTAAGTCATTAATCGATATAGCCACATATGTCCTCGCAAGGTAACCATATGGACTCGGCACCAAGCTGACAGAAATCAGTCTACGCTGAAATTCCCGCTTGTAATGACCAATAAAATACACACACACACACTGCTGGGAATGACATAATATTTTTCACACAGGTCGGTTGAATCAGATGCTCATAATCTATTTAAGAAAATATTAAAACCTACGAGAGAGCTGACTGCTCCTCGCCACAATTCACATTGCTCCAAAGGCAATAAACTCACTGAATCTGATCAATAATAAACATTACAAGATTAATTTACCCTCCAATCTACTGTATGATTATATTAATTCAGTCCTACTTCTGAAACACAACATATCTCCGAGAGACGTTACTTAACCGCGTTGCGTGCACATATGCGAACACGGTTGTCCACATAGCCACGTTAGTTAAAACAAACAAACAAGAACTTAAGACTATGAAAAATTGTGCGAGCTGTTTCCATGCAAAAGGTGTGTCAGACCAAAACTAAATACACTACGTTAATCAACACAAGCAAGATATTTACAAACAAAATATGTCCCATATACCATAAGTTAACTTGTCAGATAATAAGAATATTATTCAGTACTCATCCTCGGCCAGTCACCGTCAACGAACATCTGCAGCCATCTCCCTACTTAATGCTGCTTAGCTCATCTCAAACATCTCGATGGAGTGTTGACAGTTCCAAACTTCTTCCAGGATAAGTGATGTCATCTCTCGTGCTGATGCAAAAAGTTATAGATTATTACACACTCGATATCTGTCTGCTAAATTCACCGTTTTAGGTACTTATTTCCCCAGAACAGTCTGTTGGCGAATTGTCATTGATACTGTCCCTACAAAATAGTACTGTGACTATCTATCACACTGAGTTTACAACACATTTATATTAATAAAATCTGTGTCCTCATGACACGCAAAGTACAAGTGCCTACGTCCTCAGACGCGCAAAATATAATAATAACATGTGTCTTCCGACACACAAAATGTAGTAATAACCTACGTCTTCAGACGCACAAAATGTAATGATAACCTACGTCCTCAGACGCACAAAATGTAATAATATTGTCTTGGCTCTTCACGCCACTTATAAATGAACTGGCCCTAGGTATCGATAGGGGGGGAAATTACATAAAAATTTCTCAAAATAATAGTGGTACAGGAATGAAACAAATATCACTGAACTCGTAAAATTGAGCAGGTCAAGAATATGCCCATTAATTCTAGAATTGATCGTAGAGATGTTGTCTGGCCGATCCCCCGCGTTAATGTTAGCTATCGCGTGCCCAAGCTAGACTTGGCGCGTTCGTAAGCATTCATCTCCCATTTGTTCCACTTTTTCAATATGTTCGCGGTTTTTATCAGACCTCGGCCTCGTAGGAGTGTCCAGTAGTACCATCAGCCACTCACGTTACTGCATTATATTTTTTCTAGGCGCGAATAGTACAATGAACATGCCATAAGCGTGTCTCACCACGCGTCCCTTCTATTTTGAGGCAGCCACCACCTGTCCTTCTGAAACATTGCGAGGCTCTTTCTTTTCACAATCCTAAAGTATTTAGCCTTTTGTCAAACTGCTGCAGGTATGTTCCCACTGTCTCCAACAAGTGCTTGAAATTTCCTCATCTTCGTCTGAATATTCCATGACGCTGGTGGAAATATTAATTAATTGTAGAAACAAAACATCGAATCATTTATCCATCAGAGGATAAACGGTTCACAACTCCTCCACTCACAAAATTTCGAACTTAGGATAAAGTCGATAATTTTTAAAAGACTTCCGTAGGCCAATTTGTTTTATTTCAGAATTACCCCTTTTCTATTACTTGGTCTAGCCGCTCCTATCTTGAATGGCATTTACTCGTTTTATTTCCTGCTTGGACCTCACCCTTTCAGCTGCTTGCGTGACGCGCTGATGCCTTAGGCAACACTCTGCCCGTCTCGTTAATGTTTGTCAACACCATCTCCACTTCCTTCTGCACGTGCCGTACTCAACTGCCCCCCGTCCACTTGGTTGATATAGGACGTCCATATATTTAAACTGCATCATTATTTCGGCGCTCTCATGGTTCACTTCTTCGATACATTTTTAAATTGGCTGCATTGTAGACCGACATTGTTCCTGTGCTTAACTCTTTCACTCTGTATGCATTATTTCCTACGTTTCTTACAATAGAATAGGGTCCTATGAACTTTTCACAGAATTTGCTGAAGATCTTCTTCTCTGGATCCGATGTAGCGGGTCGTTTCACCAAAACGAGCTGGTTGATTTCTAGATCACGGTGAAATCTCTTATTTCTCAATCGCCGTAATCTGCGATCTGTTTGTTTTCTCAAGTAGGCTCTCGTTCTCTCTATTCGCAGGTCAGGTGCTATCATGGGATCTTGTGGGCAGTTAATGATGCTTTTCCACGTTCTCACTGGATACTCGTTTTTGTGTAAGACCATAGGGATCTGCCCTGTTGACTCGTGCCTGGTAGAATTCATACATGTCTCTACATCCTTAATTTTATCCACCCACTTATGATGTTCTTTGGGAATGAAGATTCTCAAGTATGATGTCACACATTTTAATGCTCGCTCACTTGGATTAGCTTGGGCATGTCGGATACTGCTTAAAACGTGTTTTATACCCATGTCCTCCATACCTTTCTTGAATTCGGCGCTTGTAAAATAGCTGCCATGGTCTGACAATATAAATTCTGGTTTTCCAAGGATTGGAATAACTCTATTTCGAATACGGCTGAGTACTTGTTTCGATGTAGTTTTCTGAATGGGGCATAGTACTGTCCCCGTTATCAGGATAGTAGGCTGTCAGATATCCGCCCCCTCAATTGGATTGCCAATAATCAAACGCACCGGCACAGCTACATCAATGAAAATGGCACTGACAGATACTATCGAGATTAGAGCACAATAGTTAACAAGAAGATTATTGTGGAACACACCAAAATATACGGGGGTTCATACTTACCTTTACTTACCTCTTAAATTTATCTCGGGGACTGAGTTGTCAACTGGATCACTTAAAGCGTGCCCACACAATAACCTCCACCATGATATTTAAAATGAACCATAACGAAGATGAGAAACTTTAAACTGCACAATAATTTATTTCACAAAAAGAATGAATTAACAAAAATAAAACAACAAAATCCACGTGGCAATCAGAAGCCATCGACCACATAACCATGTCCTCCTGTAGGACTGGTATACTCTACATACAATGTTTCAGCTTTCTCAAGCTCAAAATAACGTAATTATAATAATGCACTTGGAATGGAAACGGGATTTGGGACGAGACACATATATCAATTGTTTTGCGTGTTTATACACATCACATTTTATTTATAGCCACAAGGCTATTATGTAAACGTCCTTGGCCTCTATCATACAGTTGTCCGGGCCAGCTGCAATGCACCTGCATCGTCAAAGTGGACTCACGTGTCCGTTCAACCCTAGCATAAGCGAGTTACATCAGAGCTTAGCTCTCCTTCAAAACACGTTAAATGTCTACATCTCAACTGAAATATTATCACGCAGATCCTTTAAATGCTCCATTCAAACACCAGTGGATTACTCTAATACTCCCAAATCATATTTAATTGTTCAATCCACTTGCTTAATTAGCGTTGTTTAGAGTATAAAAACAAAACTCCTAATGTTTATAACAAAAGTTCATTAATTATTTATAACAATAATAAATTGTTTATAACAATGTCCAACGACAATTGAAAATTTTATACACGCCTCTATTAATCCCTTTCATTACAAATTGTTATCAAAGATATTTACAAAATTATTTACAATATTAATATTGTTTATATTATTTATACAAGAAATACATTAAACCACACGTTTATCCGGTTGATAATTACTTAAATTGTGTTGATATAATCGACCAATGAAGGTTAGCTATATTTAAATGTCAAATTCAGGTTTAATAAGGTTTAATAATTATTATAATTATTTGTGACGGTAACCTCCATTCAAAATCTTCATCTCAAATTATTTAACACTCTTGTTAACTTTAACAGTATCTTCACATGAATAACTTTCAAAGAACCAGGACAATACATTCAGCGGAAAAATACTTCGCTCAAAACGCACAAAATTGCTCAACAATTGGCCCAGAATTCATCATATATCTTCATATATATGGCATCAAAATCTCCCAAATTACATACAAAAACCTCCACTCATAAATTCAACAACTTCATTTATTACTGTGGGAACCTCCTTCATTATTCAAGGGCATTACTCATCAGCGACTTTTACAGGTCCACTGAACTAACGATTATACATCCATTGTTCCTCTTCAAAAATTCTTATATTCATCAATTGTATTAATGTCTGTTATTATTTAACCTTCGTGGGTTCTATTCATGAATCGATATGAAGTAAAAATTTGCCAATCACAAATAAATTTAATAGCAAATACGATTAGACACTCCTCCCTGGTCTATCAAAATTGAGATTAATATCTTCAAAGTAACGCAGTATAAAAATACTATCTTCAATCGAAGTTCATCTAAACTGCATAAATAGTCGAATAGAATACAATTAGACTGTGGAATGCAAACATTATTGTTCCAATCTAGAATTGAGAAAAATTCCTATCAAATGTTCATTACTATAGTGTATTCAATAAATCGTAATCAAAGTTCATATTTCATAAAATTGTCTATAATGCAATGATAAATGTCTATGTTGCAATCATGTTCATAAGACGACTAGTATTTCAAAGATCGTCGATATCGTAATAGATTTTAACGCTCTAAAATCTTTTAATTATTCTTCTTTCTTGAGGATGACAGAAAATTGGTCAAAGTAATTTACTGAATAGAATTACTTTAATAAAATGACACGCTGTCTGAATTCAAATCTGCCATAGAAAATCATTAACTTTACAGTCAAATCGTGACTACAAAAATATGCAAATTAATGAAAGAATCTAAATTATCAGTCTCAACTGATCCAAAATTATTTAACTATGCCAATGACATAACAATGTCTCAACAAATCGTAGAAAAAGGCATAAATCATCGAAGTGTACTGAGTACAGAAATGTTAATCAAGAAAATGGGGCAAAAGATAGGACAAAAAAAAGGGAAAATGGTTGCTCAGATATCGCTACATGACTCAAATAATACAAGAAACGTTCACGACTACCTTATCTGTTGATTGAAGTTCTAGAGGAAAGTTTTCAAAGAAAACTGCTGTTGGTTCCAATTCACCAGCGTGAAGATGTGCTCCGTCCTGGAACCTGGAATCAGCGCCCTCGGAGAATCGAACTGCTTCCTTCTCCGGAAATTGCACTGCTCCATGTATACGAAAGATATCCTTCTGGCAAAACTCTTCTTTATGAGCCGGGTCCACCCTGGCCTCTCTTGAAAGTTCCCTGAAGTTCCAGTCGTAATTCGCCATGAAGTTTATTGCAGTTATTTCCGCAGAAATATTCATAATCGTGGAGTATGATAATATTTCCACTGTCACTTGATATAATTCAGCGATGGATTCACGATGCATGAGTGTAGTTGGATGTTCACTACATGCTCGCTTTTGTAGAATGACGATTAACGAAGTTCCATGCTGCTACTTCACTCCATCGATATATGTCCCAATTGCATTAAAGCCTTAGCCTTCCATCTCAACTTCTGTTATAATCATTGAAAGCACTGTCAGATTATAATGTTCCATAATAGAATGTATCGTTGTAACACCAAACGTATGCTCCAATATCACGGTTGCGATATACGTGTCAGCCGTAGTGTATAATGTGGAATTTTAAAAGTGCTTCTCAGGTGGCGAGAAAATCACTTTTGTCTGCAGCCTTAAAATGCCAATATCTTTCAAATTATAACTGTGAAATTGTTCAAATCTTCTACACACCTCAATGTTGTACTGCCCAATTGAATTATAATAAAGGCAGAAGTTAACTCTTTATATCTTATCTGGTAGAAACGTTAATGTGAGCGTTACAACTTCACCTAGTTTCGAACAGCGTAAAATGGAACTGCTCCGTGTTCGTTCGATGCGCCGGGCTTTAACCACACGCTAAAGACAACTTGCTTCACTTATTCACTCGAAAAATGACTATATAACATCTGAAATATATATGCTGTATCAGCGGTATGAGAGATATGAGAGCTCCTCTCTCCTGTGCACGACCTTTTATCAACTTCTTAAGGGGCGTATCCATCCCTTCCATAGTTCGTTCCTCCGTCATTGCTAGAAGTTTTAACTTTGGCTATACTTGACGGATTTTCAAATTTCAAAAACTCAAAATTAATTTCTTCAAAATTCCCAATCAATGCCATAACTGAAAATAGTTTTCCATAAATCTGCATGCCAAAAGTAATTAAATATCATAGTTTCAGCAATCTCCGTCTTCCTTCCAAACTATCGTTCATTGGTTCGAGTCTCTCCTCCAATAGCGTAACTTCTTCCTTAGCACAATACCTTGTTTCCTGCGACTGCGTCGTAAATCTCAGATCTTTCTCGAACAAAATCATGACGTCACCAAGAATCTCAGCTCAATCAGCCTACTTGCATGAATTCTACGTCATCCGTGCCTACGTCATGAATATCCACGTCACAACTATGACGGCCATAACTTTATTCATATTTGCCAATACAGCCATCGTGGTCTCAATATAATTCAATTTACGGGGGCAGTACGACAAACTTAGAAAATACATCAATGCACACTAGCAAGTGACGGCAACCTCGCCTACCTTTCGGGATTGGACCGAAACAGTCCAGGGCCACTAGCTCGCAGGGTTTCTGAGGTAGCAATGGTCTAGGATACTGCCTCATTAAATAGTTATTGGGCTTTGTCCTCTGACAAGGATCACAAGTCGTAATGACGTCACATATAGTTGTTCTCATACGTGGCCATGTAAATGTCTCTCCTATTGTCGCTTCGCACTTGTCTACTCCGACGTGTCCGTAACTTTCGTGAGTATGCCATGTCAATCCTCGCTGTAAAGATGCAGGTACAAGTATGCGTAACTTGGTGTGGTCATTATCTACCCATTTGTGCAGAAAATTGTTGACATAAACATATCTTCCTTCCTTTGCTTTCGCTTCTCGAAATGCAGGTGTTCCTGTAGGTAGCTGCTTTCTAAAGTATTGAATTAATAGCATCATCCATGGTTCCGCTTCCTGTTCTCGCTGTATATCACGTAACTCCTCCAAGAATTCCCGGTCCTTCGGTGTTAACTCCAAGTGTTGTACCATCGCTGTTTCTTCAACATCAGGCTCTGGGTTCCTGCTGAGTGCATCCGGAATCACGTTCATCTTCCCTGGACAATGTTCAATCTCAATGCTAAACTGCTGAATATATATTTAGACCAACGTGTCACACGTTCGCTTGCCATCGACGTCTTAAACAAGAATGTTAGTGCCTTGTGATCAGTCCTGACAACAATGGGGTATCCATAAATTATTCGTTTCCATGGTTGGAGCGCATGAAGGATGGCCAACAGCTCTAGCTCCGTTACAGTATAATTGCGCTCGTGCTTATGCAATTTTCGGCTGACAAATGCCAAATATGTTTTATGTTGCAGGTTAGCTGGATCTTCTTGGTAGAGCATGGCACCTATACCAATTACTGAAGCATCCGCTTGGATTATAAATTTGTGCTTGAAATCAGGATATCCTAACTTAATGCATTTTTCCAGTAGCTGTTTTGTTGCTTGGAACGCCTTCTCGCATTCCGCATTCCACAACCATTTATTATTCTTTTTTAGCATTTCCTGCATTGGAGCTACAGTCTCCGTGTAACCTGGACAGTTTTCTTTAAAGAATCCCGTTACGCCTAAGACTCTACGCTTGACTCTCGTTGGTGTAGGGAAATTCTTTATCGCTTCGATCTTAGCTGGGTTTGGCTACATTCCCTCCTTGTCAATGACGTGACCCAAATATAAGATCTCGCTCTTGAAGAAATGCGATTTCTTCAGGTTTACTTTGAAATTTGATGCATTAAGGTTGCCTAATACTTTATCTAAATTTTCCACGTGAATTTCAATGTTGTCTGATGCCAGCAGAATGTCATCAATGTAGCGCACCGTCATCTCCTTAACTTCCTCGGTTAGATTCCGATCCAGGGCTCGGATTAAAGCACTGCCCGCTGTTTTGACTCCGAAGGGCATTCGGACGAATCAAACCTTTGGTTATCGAATAAGAAGCCAGTTAGAAGCTGTGACTTCTCATCCAATTCAATAAGGTGGAAACTGGACGTCAAATCAACTGATGAATAAATGCTCTTGTTCTTAAAGCCTTTTAGTACGTCTCTGATAATTGGCGCTCTGTCATACTCAGGAAAAATGAGTCTCATGTTGAGATTTCTGGCATCTAAACAAAGTATAATAGATCCATTTGGTTTTGTGACTGCCAAAATCGCATTTAGATAAGGTGTAGGTGTCTTCCTTATCACTCCAGCTTGTAACATCTCATCTATGATGACCTTGACTTGAACACGATATTTTTCCGGAATTGGGTACAATCTACTTTTGAAAGGTGACCAATCCTCGACTTGCATTGAATATTTGAAATTTAATATTTTCCCAGGTACTGTATCGAATACAGCTTTGTGCTTCCTTAAAATCTCTTCCAATTGTTTTCTATGTTCACCCCCAAGTTGAATGTCATTGAGCCGCTCCTGTAGTAACTCTTCAAATTGTGCATCACTGTCATCTCCTTCTGTTAATAAAGACCATATCTCCTGGGATTCACTCTCCTCATCTAGTTCCACAACAGCTCCTTCTATGATGTTATCTTCTGCCTTTCGTATCTCCTCTTCCGTCACATCCGATATTGCTTCCAATGCCCAAGAATTTACATCTCTTCCGGTAGTGATTTCATCCATATGCAATCCCACGTTCTTCAGTTGATCATACTCTCTAAAACTGACTGTATTCTTGTGCAAATCTATCACTGCTTGATAGTCACAAATGAAATTTGCACCAAGAATTATTTTGAAATTCATCTTTGCCATGATAATGAATGCTTGCCCAAAAGTGTGTTCCAATATGTTCAGCTCTAAGTATGCCTGACGTTTACAAGTGACGGCGCGTTCAGGAATAACACCCCTCACTTTGAGTTGTGGTACGGGAATCACAGGAATATTCTGACTCCGTCCCAACTCTCGAACCAAGGCCTCCGATACCAGACTGATCTGTGACCCCGTATCCAATAAACATCTTATATTAATTCCACCAATCCTCGCGTAAATAATGGGTAACTGCCTAATTTCATCGTTCCGTGGTTTCAACGTCTCCTCCAGGCAATCTTCTGGCAAAGCAATCCATTCTTGTATGTTCGCTACTATCCATCCATCTTCAACTTCCGACTGTTGCGTTTGTAGACTGTCTTTTTATCCAAATTTAGCATTTTATTTAACTCCGCTGCGACTCCCGTCGTCATTTTGTCGCCCACGCCCCTGATATTCCCCTTGTCTCAGTAGACTTCCAGCTTCCTCAGTATGTGTGTCTGGATTCTTCATGTTCCCAATGGCTTTCTCCCATCGTCCTTGCTCTCCACCTTGACTAGCGTGTAATTCCTCTAGGTAATTTTGTGATTGAGCGTGCCTATCATCCCAGTCATTTCGATAATTACGTGCCTCTCCTTGATTTTGATCTCTCCTTCCTTTCCATCTTTGATTCCCATTGTAATTACCGTATCTTCCATAAGGCCCCTCATTTCTTCGATTTTCACGCCATTGCTGATACCCTCTCTGTTGATATCTATTGTTGCCTTGATATGACCTATTGTTATAGTTATTCCCTTTACGCTGTTACGGTCTGTTTTCTACCTCTTCTGGATTTCGCCTAGGTGTGGATGTGCTTGTATTTGTACCCTGCGTTTTAGTGTTCGCCTGTTTTGGTTTTATGACCTCTGTCGTATTTACTAACTCCAGTTGTCTTCCTCCTCTATAATGATTATGAGATGTAGTCTCATCTATCTGGCGTAATATCTGTTCTGCATGTAAGGCCGTACTAACGTTCGCTACGACTAGTACTTGTTGCACGTTGACTGGTAATTGCCGCGCTATAGTCATCACCAGATCCGCTTCATTTAAATGGTAATCAAGGTCGCGAAATTTTAGCATTTGCATGTTAAAGAAATCTGAGTATTTCGTTTGCTGGGTAGTTTGGTATTTCCTAGAGTAAAGCTCCATTCTTAAACTCTGTTGTAATGCCGGAGACCAGTATTTGCGCAGAAACGCGATTTTAAAATCTGCCATAGTTCCAAATGTATATTTGAAGCTTAAAAACCATGTAAAGACATTTCCTGATAAAAATCTCTCCATCATCCTTAACCTACGTGCTTCAGGTACCACAGTGTCATTGTAATGATCTTCAATTTCTTTAATAAAGGCTTTAGGTGTCACCCCTGAATTCTCCGTATACTTCTGCGGTTTATAATCGTTCGAGCGAATTACTTGGATAAGTTGTGTGGGCTGATGACCGTCCTGTGGCGTGGAACTCCTTTCAATATTCTTGCGAAACCCCTCCGTGTTTGTCTGAGTTTGACTTCCTGCTGTGCTCGTCCCCTCCGGGCTATTTGCGTCATCCTGCTTATCTTTCATTGTTCCCGTTTTAAATATCGAGGATTGTTCTATCGACCTCAGTTCAGCTTTAATGATCCTGTCTGTTTGTTCTTTAAGTTTACTCTTAATTTCTTGTTCTAATGCTTGAATACGAGTATGATTTTCGCCTACAGTCTTAAGGATGGTTGATCTTTCCTCTTTAGAATCGATATTCATTTTTCGCCAATCTTTTCTTATTTGCTCCTTAATTGTGCTTACTTTCTCATTAATCTGGCTTTCAGTGTCATCCTGATTGCTTTCTATCTGGCTCAGCCTATCTTCCAATCTCGCGCTATTTTCGTCGATGGTACTCTTTAATTGATCCTGATCCGCTTCAAGGCTTTTCCATTGCTCCGCTGATTTTATTTCGAGACGGTCCATATCTTTAATTATGCAGAATATATTTTCATCTACCGCTGATAATTGTTGCTGAATGACCTTGCCGCTTTTTTCCATTTCCTTAAATCGTCCTGCCATCTTATCCTGAGCTATCTTGACCTCGCTCGTACTCATAGTGCATGCTAGTTCAATTTGCTCTAATTTACCTAACACCGTTTCATCCAGAATGCTAAGTTTTTGATCAAATATAATTTCCATTTTCTTAATCTGATCTAATTGTTTTTCATTGTTTTTACTAACATCTAGGGCCAGCAATACCATCTGTTGATTAGTGTGATCCTTCATCTCTGCGGTTAACGAAGCTAATTGGTTCGTGTTTTTAACATTCTGCGCCTCTAACTGCGAATTTATAGTGTCATTGATTTCACTTTTTAATAATCTAGCTTGTTCCGCCTGATATTCATTTTGTTCAATCCTACTGTTGTTTAATTGTGTCCGCAATGATTCACTTTGTTCAGATAGTTAAGTGTTTAGTGATTCACTTTGTTCGGATAGTTTAGTTTTTAGTGATTCACTCTGCTCAGACAATTTGTTTTACAGACTCACTTTGTTCTAACATACTATTGTTTATTGATTCACTTTGTTCTAACATACTTTGTTTATTTGTTCAGATAATTTCGCGTTTAATGCTTAACTTTGTTCTAACATACTATTGTTTATTTGTTCAGATAATTTCGCGTTTAATGCTTCACTTTGTTCTAACATACTATTGTTTATTTGTTCAGATAATTTCGCATTGAATGATTCGCTCTGTTCTGATAGTTTAGTGTTTAATGATTCACTCTGTTCCGCCAATTTGGTGTCCAACAATTTCTGTGTCCTCCTAGCCGCATTTTCAATGATTTCTTGAATCTGTTCTACTGTTGCCATGTTATACACTTTATATGAGACATTAGGGAAATAGCATAAAGCAATGCCCAGTGACACACACATACAATCCTAATGCACATTTATTTCCTTTACCCTCCTCAGTTCATTTATAATTTACATTTAATCCCACTAGTCAATTGCATCTCTGAGTGGTTCTAATTTTACTCAATTTAATTTAAACCCAAACACATATTCAGTCATTAAATTGTTATCCTGATCTGATATTAACACTGACTAATTAACAAAGTATTAATTGTCATTTAAGGCTACCAGCCTCCTAACATTTTCATGAGTTTGACTTTCTAAACAAATCTAGTTTTAACTTTAATCATTGGGCGCCCGGTATCACGTATATTACTTTTACTTTAATTCAATAGACAAAAACGTGAATCGTATTTTACATTGCAAACTCCTGATTTTAATTTATATTTCACATAGTTGGCGGTATCCTCTTCGCCCAAATTACTTTTAATAAAATATCACTTTCCTGTGATTAAAATACTGTGATATCTGCCTCCACTTGTGGCATGTCAGTTTTACTCAAATACGCCAACTAAATTTGTTCCAGCAGCGAACCAGCAACAAAATTACACCTTCATTGTTGCGTCAGTTTGTAAACCCAACTACGCTTACATTGACATGTGCAATTTCTTTGCCGCTACACCACAGTGAACTGCCCCACGCTTGGCCGCGCCAGTTTACCTCCTATGAACCCTTTAGTATTGCAGTGTTTATATGCAAGAATCTTGATCAAGGTGTCGCGCTCAGTTTATAGTGTGATGTTTACGTTCGCCAAACAACATGCTCTACTGAGGGAAGGGTCATAGGATTAAAACTATAATTAAGAAAGGAAGTGACAAGACGTAAAATAATAACATAATTTAATGACTATTAGTGCAAAAAAATGAATATAGACAACAACAATAATCATATTCCTCCCTGAATCTTCCCATGACAGAAATATCTATCAACATTGAGGAGTCAGACGGATCTCCCCTTCGTAAAATGTGGTTCCAAGTTCCACTAACTTGCATTGGGATTTTATGTACGCGTAATGACTAACTACGAGGGATAAGTACTTGGATGACTGTTCGTTTACATCGGGTAACAGCCACGATGCTTACGAACAATCATTTCGTAAATCAACATTTACGGCTATAGGACACAACACTAATAAAAACCCTTAAAAATTAATGCTGACACACAATCTAAAATCTAATATTTACAGGAATCTCCCTCGAGACCCTCCTTCAGTGCGATGACACATCTGATAAATCAGCTGCCAACACGGCCAATTGCTCAATACACAAACAAGGAAAAGACAGCATCGCACGTGACTGCACGGGTCACTAATACGGAACATAAACATGGAATGAAACCAACAACAACAAAAGCCTCACTGGCTGAGATTACCTTATATGAACAAAAATGCACGTTAAGCTAACGCTTCGGAGATTATAGTGATTCGTAGGCAACTCCCATTTATTTAAACAATTTTTATCATTGATCAGTTCTTATTCTGTATTTCAAGTAACTTTACGGAGCCAACAAGTCTCCACTAATGACCTCGATGCAATCCTTTCAGCCCGCCTTGTGAAAACAGCTTTCCCCCTTCCTCAACTATTGTCATCGTCCAGCACCAGTGTGTAAAAATAACTTGACCAACTGTCCCGTTATCTCGTAGAATCAACAGCAACAATCTCAACCACATAAACATATGGTAAGACATTAATCGATATAGCCACATATTATGTCCTCGCAAGGTAACCATATGGACTCGGCACCAAGCTGACAGAAATCAGTCTACGCTGAAATTCCCGCTTGTAATGACCAATAAAATACACACACACACACACTGCTGGGAATGACATAACATTTTTCACACAGGTCGGTTGAATCAGATGCTCATAATCTATTTAAGAAAATATTAAAACCTACGAGAGAGCTGACTGCTCCTCGCCACAATTCACATTGCTCCAAAGGCAATAAACTCACTGGATCTGATCAATAATAAACATTACAAGATTAATTTACCCTCCAATCTACTGTATGATTATATTAATTCAGTCCTACTTCTGAAACACAACATATCTCCGAGAGACGTTTCTTAACCGCGTTGCGTGCACATATGCGAACACGGTTGTCCACATAGCCACGTTAGTTAAAACAAACAAACAACAACTTAAGACTATGAAAAATTGTGCGAGCTGTTTCCATGCAAAAGGTGTGTCAGACCAAAACTAAATACACTACGTTAATCAACACAAGCAAGATATTTACAAACAAAATATGTCCCATATACCATAAGTTAACTTGTCAGATAATAAGAATATTATTCAGTACTCATCCTCGGCCAGTCACCGTCAACGAACATCTGCAGCCATCTCCCTACTTAATGCTGCTTAGCTCATCTCAAACATCTCGATGGAGTATTGACAGTTCCAAACTTCTTCCAGGATAAGTGATGTCATCTCTCGTGCTGATGCAAAAAGTTATAGATTATTTCACACTCGATATCTGTCTGCTAAATTCACCGTTTTAGGTACTTATTTCCCCAGAACAGTCTGTTGGCGAATTGTCGATGATACTGTCCCTACAAAATAGTACTGTGACTATCTATCACACTGAGTTTACAACACATTTATATTAATAAAATCTGTGTCCTCATGACACGCAAAGTACAAGTGCCTACGTCCTCAGACGCGCAAAATGTAATAATAACATGTGTCTTCCGACACACAAAATGTAGTAATAACCTACGTCCTCAGACGCACAAAATGTAATGATAACCTACGTCCTCAGACGCACAAAATGTAATAATATTGTCTTGGCTCTTCACGCCACTTATAAATGAACTGGCCCTAGGTATCGATAGGGGGGGGGGGGAAATTATATAAGAATTTCTCAAAATAATAGTGGTACAGGAATGAAACAAATATCACTGAACTCGTAAAATTGCGCAGGTCAAGAATATGCCCATTAATTCTAGAATCGATCGTAGAGATGTTGTCTAGCCGATCTCCCGCGTTAATGTTAGCTATCGCGTGCCCTAGCTAGACTTGGCGCGTTCGTAAGCATTCATCTCCCATTGGTTCCACTTTTTCAATATGTTCGCGGTTTTTATCAGACCTCGGCCTCGTAGGAGTGTCCAGTAGTACCATCAGCCACTCACGTTACTGCATTATATTTTTTCTAGGCGCGAATAGTACAATGAACATGCCATAAGCGTGTCTCACCACGCGTCCCTTCTATTTTGAGGCAGCCACCACCTGTCCTTCTGAAACATTGCGAGGCTCTTTCTTTTCACAATCCTAAAGTATTTAGCCTTTTGTCAAACTGCTGCAGGTATGTTCCCACTGTCTCCAACAAGTGCTTGAAATTTCCTCATCTTCGTCTGAATATTCCATGACGCTGGTGGAAATATTAATTAATTGTAGAAATATAACATCGAATCATTTATCCATCAGAGGATAAAGGGTTCAGTATAGTACTAGGATTATACTCAGCCTACGTAGTGTTACATTTAATATAAAAGAAATGTTCATAATGAAGGATTGCATTTGTTTCCATTAGGCCAGACTTTCAGAAAACCAACCGCCCATTATGAGAAGCGTTGAAGAGAAGGTACTCGCACCTGATGACACAGGCTCAAATATAGTTGAACTTTCTCCCGTTACGGAAGAAATAGAATACGAACTTTTGATGTACCATGCAACGTGTTCTTACCACACCGACGTACCTCAGCCTTCAAGGTATTCTGCAGAGATGCTGACTTCATCACAACAAACGCATGGGTTTAGTGATACCGTGAGTAAGCTAACAAATTAGATTGGTTACCATTATTTTTTCTGAAATAGAAGTAAACTACTGTAGGACCACGTGTAATTTTAATGACGTGTTTTAATTTGTAATTTTTAAGGATGGTTTCTATTTGTTTCCATTAGGTCAGACTTTCAGAAAACACACCATCCTTTACGACAAGGGTTGAAAAGGAGGTATTTCTCCCACCGGATGCACCAGGCTCAAATAAAGTTGAAATGTCTCCTGCTCCGGAACAAATAGAACATGAAAGTTCGATATACCAAGCAACGTGTTCTGCCAACACCGTCGTACCTCAGCCGTCAGGTTATTCTGCAGAGATGCTGACTTCATCAGAACATGCGCTTGAGTTTAATGATACTGTGAGTAGGCCAACAAATTGGATTGGTTTCCATTTTTTATAAAATAGAAATAAACCACGATTTTAATGATGTGTGTTTTTAATGCTCGTAATAATTCATGTATAACTCTTGCATTTTTCAGACGAATATCCTGGGAACGGAAGACTGCTCCACTGATAATGCACATAATTCAAGTCACTTCAACAATGATATTTTAAAGCACATGAACTATATTTGTGAAACAAGTTCAGAAGGAGGAGGAAGAGAAGAAGAAGAAGAAGAAGAAGTAGAAGAAGACGACGAAGAAGAAGAAGAAGAAGAAGAAGAAGAAGAAGAGGATGAATCAGAAGATGATGGTGATGATAATGACTATATTCCTGATACCAGTAGTTCAGAAGAGGAAGATAACTATGATGATAACAAACCAGACAAGATGAGTATACAAGACAAAGAACTACCATCAACTAGCAAAGAACTCAAAAGCACTAAAACTTCAGCATTTCCTTTGAAGAAAAGTTTCGTTAACGAAACATCAGACATCTGTGTTCCTTCGGAAAGTGCCAACTTAGTGAGCAACTTTGAAGGATCAGGCTCAACAACAACAGCAGCAGCAGCAACATCACCTCAGAAAGACAGACGCCCGAAGATGCGTCGTCGTCAAGAACATAAATGGGCTCGAAACATAAGAAAACTTAAAGTAAATACAGGACAGTTAGTAAACAACAAAAATGGTACATGTAGGAAAGATAAAACATTAAAGAAAGGATGCCAAGGGAACTGCAATTTTAAATGTTCACTTTCAGAGGAGGACAGGATTTCAATCTTTAAGAGCTTCTGGGATCTTGGAGATCTGAACAGGCAGAGACAATTCATTAGTCATAATATGACTCAAGTGAAGCCGAAATATCGAAGAATCACTCCTGGAGGTGGAAGGTCTTGCAATATGAATTACAGTTTAACCATAAGAGGAGATAGAATAAAGGTTTGCAAGAACATGTTCATGGATACCCTTGGCGTGGGAAACACCATGATTTCTACAGTTATTTCCAAGAACAAGGATGGTTTCCTTGAAGAAGAAAGAAGGGGGAAGCATGTAAAGTAAAAGAAGTTACCCCCTATGATAAGGGAAGGAGGGAGGCAACACATCAATTCAATTCTAAGAATGGAGTCCCATTACATTCGAGCTGATACAACACGAGATTAATTTGAAGGTTCGTTGGATATATCCACATTATACCGGATGTATTTTGAGAAACGTAAGTTAGAAAATGAACCGATTGCAAAGAAGCACGTATACGAAACAACATTTAATACGGAATTCAACATCGGGTTTCATAGACCTAAGAAGGATCAGTGTATGATCTGTGAAGAATATAAGAATTCTACTGAAGAAGAAAAGCAAAAACTTAAAGACAAAACTGAAAGACATCATGCAGAGAAAGAAGCAATGAGACGGGAGAAAGGAAATGATGTTCATCAGGCCACAGAGGAAAACCGTGGAGTGGTGGCTGTGTTTGATTTTCAAGCTGTTACACCTCTGCCAAGTGGTGAAATATCAAGCTTTTATTACAAAAGAAAACTTAATTTATTTAATTTCACTATTTACGAAGCTGTCTCTAAAATTGGAAGATGCTACATGTGGCACGAAGGTCAAGCTGGAAGAGGGGCAAATGAAGTTGGTAGCTGTATAATAGAGTTTCTGAAAGAATACCCAAATCAAGAAGTGATTTTCTACTCCGACAATTGTGTTGGACAAAATAAGAACAAATTCGTGTTATCTGCATACTTATACGCTGTTCTAAAGTTAGAAATTTCGTCTATTCAACATAAGTTTTTAGTAGTAGGACATACACAAAATGAGGAAGACGCTATGCACTCTCGCATAGAATATGAGAAGAAAAGAGCTCTGAAATCCGGTCCTATTTACGTTCCCCCTCAGGTTGCTACAATCGCAAGTCTTGCAAAGAGGACGGGGAAACCTTACCTTGTAAGACAAATGGAAACAACTGACTTCATAGATTGCAAGTCATTATGCAATGACCTCGGCAACAATTTTTCCATCAATGAGGATGAGGAGAAAGTTTCGTGGAATGCTGTCACTGAGATAATGGTGAAGAAGAATTCCCCTGGGGGTGTTCTTTTATAAAACTTCCTACCACGAAAAGCAATATAAACTAGTGCATATTAACAGAAAGACAAAGAGGAGCAGTCCACATCATCATCCCGAAACTCTCAAACTCAAACCAGCTTATAGAAAGTCTCCAAAAATATCAGCTAGCAAGAAGAAAGACCTTATTTCACTCTGTGCTCAAAATCTAATACCGAAGACCCATTCTTCGTTACTTTGGAAGCGGAAAAGGACTGAGGTTCTGACCATTGAAGCAAATGACGTGCTCATGCAGAACTTGTGAACTATTTTCCAACATTCATTCCATCTTTGCCTCAGTGTGCCTATTTTCAATAACAAGTGATTTTTTTTTCAAATTATAATTCTATATAGAATGTATATAGAATTGTGTATTGAATGTTCAAATGTAGCAGTAAACTAGGGGAAAAATTAAACTGAAGTGTTGGAATTCATTAATTGTCCAACAATTTTCACAGAACAGTCAGTGCAAGACCACGACATCTGCTTTTTAGCCCTTTATGTGGGCCTTATTTACAAATTTTATAATTTTAATTAAAAGGACATTGTACACTATGTAATCAACCGAAACATATCAAAAATTCAAAATTCTCTATAGATTTCCACACTGTCGAAAGGCTAATACTAAGTTGCAGAAAACTTCAAACCCGTTTTTCTCAATAAAATGATTTTTGCAGATATCGTAGTCTTGCACTGGCACGGCGATGTGTCCACAAGGCAAAAATACAACACCTAGTTCATCTTGATAACAAATTTTACATAATTGTTGGTCACACTTTTGTATCTGTTCGTGAGACAAGTCTTTTCTTTCAGCCTCGTGTATTTGCTCCGCGTGTTCTAACTCTAAAGGCACTTTTAAGTCTTGTGCTGCAATCATGTTTTCTTTACGAATAGTGTTCACAAATTCCTGACCTTTAAGCAACACCATGTATTTACAGTTAGGTAACCAACGAGCGTGTTGCACAAAAGGGTCATCAGTCATTTGCCAATCCTTTAAAGCAAATCCACAATAAAAACATATTGTTTTATCTCCTTCACCAGTATAAAAAAATCCAGCTTCACTTAGGTGTTTGGTAAGGTGTTTTAATATTAATGGCCAAACATTTTTATAAGATTCTAAACGTTTTTTAACAGAGCTGTACTCTGGGTGTGCTAGTGCTTTAGTCTTGCAAACTCCCAATTTTTCAAAATCACGCACCAATTCAACACTGTCTATGGCATATGGACCACATATATCGACACTACCGTTGTTGGCTGGTAATACATCATTATTATTATTATTTATTTGTGATTCAGCAACGTAAGTAGTAGCCAATGGCCTTGTGGTTCGGTAAAATGGATACACAGGTAGGTTACCCACTTGTTTTCCAAGCATGTAAGGACAACAAGGAGACCATCACAAATGGTCTCTAAAGGGATCATCCCCTTCTTCCCAGTGTGAAAGTTCAACACGACAAAACACACAGCGCACCACATCTTCTCGGTTCAAGCAAAAAAAAACGGCCTTTGCAAGTTTATGTGCCGACAAAAAGCCTACAGGCCAGGATTCAAATGTTAACCAACGATCATGTTCTGATTTTAAATTTAACCCACGTGGTAAACCAACATGCTCACTTGTTGTATTTGGTACTAACGCCATGTGTAATAATAAAACGTTTACTTATTGCAAGTTATTAACGTTGCACAGAGTACTTTAAAGCACAATGCATGCTTGTTCACTGTCTGTTCATTACTTTAATGGCACATGACGACACCTAAAAGCAAACAAAATAACCAATCACTCGAACAATCAATCAATCAATCAATACTTGTAAATAAAACGTTAAGGTTAATTGGCATTAATATATCAAAACACCATTAAAAATAAACTGTATGTTGACACTAACAATAACCCATGTACTTATTTTCTTTTTATAAAGCTACAGTCATTTACATCCCCCCTTTAACCAATATATAAGCAAAAATTAATGTCATGTCATTTTGTTCACATTATCATGTTCAAACCTGTGGATATTCGTTGAGTCCATAGGGAACCACCCATAAATTAAATTAAAATTTTTGTTTTTAGAAAATCCAACATGGCCTTGTACTTTTCTCAGTCAACAACAACATAGCCAATAATCAAAAAAAGGAATCATTGTCCCAATCATGTACAGGTAATGAATTATTTTGTGTAAGAGGTTTTTTTCTGTCGTGGTAAAATGCAATAGCATTTTAAGTTAGGCTTACCTGAGTTTTCAATAGTTCACTGCCTGGAAACAAAGGTTTCGCTCTACTGCCTCTCGGGTTTTCAGCAACTGCTACAGCGGTAAGGCTTTTCTTTACAAGTTTCTAAAAATAAATAAAATGAAACGCTATAAATACCTAAATTTAGGTTAATACATGCATTTCATAAAATTAAATATGAAACAAAAAATGAAACAAGTTAGTTTAAAAAAATAATCTCACCTTCACTTGCAGTGGCTTGTTGCTGTTTCCTTTTAGTGGGCTCAAAAGTGCAATGGTTTCTTCTCTCTCAGACATGTAAGGTATACCGGTTATCTGCAAACAAATAAATAAATAAAATCATTAATTACCTAATCAATAAATAATTGCATGTAAATACATATATAAATCAATAAATGTATAAATGAATAAATATTTAAATAAATACCTACCCCACAATAAGGTTAAGTATTTTCCACCAACACCAAAACTGTTAACAAGACCAGGGGTTTCACGAACGCTATATATTCAAAGGTAGTCACCTGAGTGAGAGTGGAAATGATAACGACATGTCTTTATATATGTTACGTTGCATGTATAATCATTTTTTCCCACGCTTTGAACATTCTGTTATCGGTCACGTGGACAGCTACCACCCGAGGTGAACACCTGTGCCAGGTCAAATTTCACATGAACTTGCATTTTGTCACGTACGAAGCAAACAGGATGTAACTTGTTTAGCCTATCATTTTGTTTCACATGTGTTCACATGCATTTTGCTCTTCCATGCCACCTCGATTGTCAGATTATTTAACCTTGAAGCGTCATCCGCGTCTTTGTCATTTTCCATTGCACCTGTTGTCAAGTCAGATCAGCGCATTCCAATAAGCTCAAATGACATTCGCCTCCTGCTCGTCTGCTCCTCTGCAAGTTTGTTTTCTGTACTCGCTTCGACCAACATAGAACCAAGTTCTCATCATCGTTTACATGTTAAAGATCCCCTTCGGGGGTAAAAAATCATAGCATGCTTCACACATTTTCAAATATTAGCCTCCATCCATCTGCCATAGGAAAGATCAGAAAAACGCACCCTCGCTCTGTCATAAACCGACCCGCCGAAATAGCGAGTGTTCTATTAAGCATGGTCATTGTGGTTAGCGACAGGTTCGTTGGAACACACACACACCCAGCAATATCGTCTCTCTCAACCACCACGCTTTATGAACAGTATAAACAGGTAAATAAAAAAATCAACATGTATGGCGTTAGGTCCTTTGTGAATTATGTTTTGAAAAAAATATCTACCACATTCGAAAGGGGGCGTGATCCCGAGTCCTAGGACACCTCGTACTCGTCTCTAGGCTTATTGGTTCGTAAGATATCGGCAAAAATCACAAAAAACACGTGTTTACCCCAAAATCGAGTTTCCAATTTTTTTTTTAAATATAACGATTGCTCCATAGTAAAGAGGACGCCACCCCGAGTCCTTGGACCCGTCGTACACGCCTCTAGTATGATTGGTTCGGGAGATATAGCAAAAAGTTTAAAATCACGGTTTTACCCCAAAATATTCTGTTTCCCTCATTCTCAATAACTTTAACCTATTACCAAAATAAAGAGAGTTTCGAGACAAGCCATTTGACACGTCAGAGGACCAAATCCGACCATGCATTCGTGAGATATCGGGAAACGTCTAAAATCATGGTTTTACCCCCAAAAAGCCTGTTTCCCTCATTCTCAAAACTTTAACCTATTAATAACATATATAGGGCTTCGAGACAAGCGATTTGATACGTCACACGTCCAAATCCGACCTTGCGTTCGAGAGATATCGGCAAACTTCGTAGGAAAGTAGGCGACTATCTGGTTCTTTCCTCACCACCAAAACCTCTTCTAATCAATCATTTTTTTTTCAAAGAGCTCGCGCTCTTACAAAAATCCCAAGTGCGCATGCGTACAAAACAAAAACAAAAATGTTGATCTATAGCGGCATCAAGCAAAACGCATGCGCTATATGAGCAACAACGTTCAAGTTCATAGTGGTATCGCCCATCATGTCTATTGCATTTGAAATGAGACTTTCACTAAAAATTACAATTTCACCCCCTAGTAGGGGTAGGTTTTATTTAGGGGTTGAAATGAGTGGTCCATAGCAAAGCCCCCGTCATCCTGAGTCCAACGACACCTCATTCGTGAATCTCCGACCACGGGTTCGGGAATTATCGGCTCGCATTGGGAGTAGGGGAGGGAGGGGGGGGGGGGGAAGAACTCCTATCATCCCACTACTTATGTAAAACATTAATAAGATAGAATTTATGTCCGCTGCTAGGTTAGGTACTGCCTGGTCGAAAATTACTGCTAGTACCACAAGCAAGGGGGTCTGGGGCGTAAGCACCTGGTTAGGTCTGTTTTTTATGTAAAACATTATAAATACATAAATAAACACTGACAATTGGCGCAATTTTTCATTACATTACTTTATCGACGCTCTTTTGTTTACTCGTTCTATTTCCGATGTGAAATAGTACCAAATGCGTGGGGTTGGCATTCCTGACTTAGTAAGCAAGATGGCTCCAAAATACTTCATTTCTGCTATATAAGTCGTGTATCTATTTGGGATGGCTGGGCGGGTTTATGGCAGCGGACGAGTCAACATCTATTATTTTAACATCTCCGGATACCATTACTAAAGGTACTTTGGCAAATTTCATTACCTAATTTTTTTATACCTTTGGTCTCCTGTTCTGTAGCGCTACCGTTAAAGTAAATGCATCAACGTATAATCCCAGTATAATGTCAAATAAGATGCATTGATTGAGAACACATCGGGCTTCTTTAGCCCCTAAAGTATTTCGTAAGATAAGAAATCTATTCTCTAAACCCACGCCGCAATGATCTATAAAATGCTACAGCGGAGTTCAAGGTGTTTAGAATTTGTGATAACTACACAATACAATATCATTCGTCAGTAAGCACTAAAATGGTTAATACATAAGAAAAATACGTGTGAACGAACAGAAACTGTAACCTGACAAGGGGTTTGTTGTGGTTATGGGGGCGCTTTCGGTGTTAACACACACAGGAATAGTAATTGAATTTAATCTTGTATCTAACTTGTCACATTTACCATAATCTTACCTCGTTGCACTACCGCATATGTGGAACATTTTTAGCCTTCATCTTTATATAACTTATTTCTTTAATTACCACATTCATGTCATGCCATATGTTCAACAACCCAATCATGAAAACAATACACCATCGTAAAAGGCTGGCCTTAGTCAACAGTAATGTCTTTGGATGGTCTCTGCCCATGGCGGTTCCTGGTGTCAAATTGTGTTACTACTGCCACACCTGGCCTGGTGGCAAACTGTGTTACTACCGCCATGCTAAACCCCCTTGGAATTGAGTTGGCTACTGTTGAAAACATTTCGGAAATCTCATACGTCGGTTGTAATTAGTTATTGCTGGCCTGATTGAGTCCATTAGCGTAAGTGGAGCGTTTTTTGTGTTTGATTGATTGGCTGGTTGGTTGCTTGGTTTGTGGGTTGGTTGGTTCGTGTCGTCATTGGTTCACATGGGAATACTATATGTACAACACTATTTACACTTCACTGGTATATTAGGGAGTCTTTGGGGTCACCACGATGGTAATTTCACTGCAAATATGCTTACATGAGTATCCTGGACAGGCAGTGAAGGTACATGCCAATATATTTCGCAGAGTATGTTCATTTTTCTCCTAAGTGAGTTTAGAACATAGTTCTCCTCGACTCTGATGTTACTCAAGTGCAATATTAATTTGCTGTAAACCTAGTCGAAAAGTACTGTAAAGTACAATTAGAGCATGGAACAATAGTAAAAGGGATGTAGGCCTATATGCACAATTCCTCGAGAACTCAGTCTCCCAATTACTTTCCTGATAGTGTTTATTTTGTTTTCCGTGGTTTCCCACTTCTACTCGAAGCAAATACCGGGTAGTTCCTAACTGAAGGCCACAGCAACCTCCTTTCCAATCCTCTTTTGAATTACAAATACACACTACTACAGCCATTACAGTAACACAGGTTATCAGGAACATTTCATACACACTCAAGTCCATGGGGCTACATTACCATGATGTCGAAAAGCCTCTAAATCAATCAACAACAGAATCATTTAAGTTAATTTAATCTTAATACTAAGTTTCGTGATGATATCTCCAGCCGTTGTAACGCTACCCTGCATGCAGGGTTAGTCAATGTATTCCTTTTTTAATTTTAATTCCCTACATCGACCCCTGTTAATAATACTTAATAAAAGAAAGTATTCAGATTTTTATGGCGTTCAGATTCCTAATGTTCTTATCGTGGTTTGGATAGAAAATGGAGGCCCATGGCCTGGAGTTTACGTCTTGACTGTAGTCATGGAGAAAATGGAGTAGCATGGCCCCCTACAGAGACAGGTGGAAACTTGGTAATCACTTCTTGAGGTAGTGTTGCCGTTGAGAAAATTGAGTGGCATGGCCTCTTACCGAGATAGAATGAAACTTGGTGGACCCGTCTTGTGCTGCTGTTGCCATAGAAATGGCCGGCCTTGCCGTTCCTTCATAAGTTAATTTTCTGAATTTGTTAGCCTTTCCTCGAGTGCAAATAGGCCGATATCAGAAGAATGAGAAAGACTATCGAAAATGTATGTAGCCAGTCGTTCCTTCTGGGTCCTAAACTATGTGTATGCAAAATTTGGTTGAGATTGGTGGAACGGTGTAGATTTGTATATGGAACAAACCCACATACATACATACATACATACATACATACATACATACAGACTTTCACTGTTATATATTAGATTACAATTTCCTTTAAAAACTGAGTTCACTCATTCTGAACTTTACGAAATTCTTATTCGAGACAAGCTTGAGTCTGTTTTTCCGAACGTTGAAATTGCTTTTCGCATTTTCCTGACCCTCATGATAACGAATTGTTCTGCGGAGCGCTCGTTTTCAAAATTGAAAGGGATCAAAAGTACGCAAAGAAGTATCATGCCACAAGAACGATTAGACATGCTAAGTTTAATGTATATCGAGTCATATGTTCGGCGGGAAATTGATTTGATGACGATGAAGATTACATTGACCGAAAAAAACAGAAAGAAAAATTGATTGCATTCTACAGAAGTAAAAAATAGCATGATTTGTTAAATTGTTCATCAAATCATCTTTTCAATTGAAATGTATGTATATATGTAGGCCTATGTATGATTTAATAAAAAGTGTATTATTCATCTTGAGAAAAAGAACTCTTGTATATACTTTATTAAATGTACAGCTGCTAAAAAATAAAAAATATTTGAAAAATATAAAAGGGCCCCAAAAATCTGAGAGACTTGAGCCTCATCTTACCTTAATCCGGCACTGGCTCTGCCATGCCTAGTCTGCTTCAATCTCCAGAATCCTTAATAGAAACAATGAAGCGAACAGCTTGTCTTCTGACTCTATAACAGAGTAAATGGATTACTCGAGGTAAACTTACACAAACGGGGTGGATTCGTAACTCAATTCACACCCCGCTACGTTCCATTAGGTCTCTCTTTAAATCATTGGCATATTTTGCTGTGCAAGACCAAGAAGCAGTTTCTAAGCTCAACTATAAAGTTTCCCATTTCCTATTTGGAACTGTTCACGATAGACTGGTTATGCTAGAGAGCGTCTATTATAATGATATTCCAAGCTCAGTTCATAATCGATATTCGCAATCTGCGATGTAGAACGCTCGCATATTGCTACAGCACTGAGACACTGTCGTATAAATGCATATAATTATTTGACGTGAAGTAAACGTATTATGAGCCGGTCTTGTGGTCCTGGGTAGCACGCCTTCCTCTCAAGTAAGAAGTCCCGAGTTCGATTCCAGGCTCCATCAGGGATTATAGAAACAGACGTCCGGGCTAGAAATGAAAATAAAATGTTTAATTAATTAAAACTAAAATTTAAAAAAAAAACCTTATATATTAAAATAATTAGGTAGAAAATTTCACCTTTAACTAAAACTGAAGAAGCCTCCGAGGTTTAGGCGGCAGCACGCCGGCCTCTCACCGCTGGGTCCGTGGTTCAAATTACGGTCACTCCATGTGAAATTTGTGCTGGACAAACCGGAGGCAGAGAGGTTTATCTCCGGGTACTTCGGTTTTCCCTGTCACAACTTTCATTCCAGCAACACTCTCCACTATCATTTCATTTCATCTGCCATTCATTTAATCATTGCCCCTGAGGAGTGCCACAGGCTTCGGCAGCCAGCACAGTTCATATCCTCGCCGCTAGATAGGGGGGAGGGGGGGGGGGTATTCATTCTATCCCTGACCCGGTCAGACGACTGGAACAGGCTGCGGACGTTCATTTTCACTAAAACTGAAATATCTTGGGAAGTATTTGCGCTGTGACAACGTTTCGTGTCTTAAAATGTCATGCACGTCACGCATTATCGATTGAACCTCGCCTTACTAAATTATATTATCCGTGTAATAAAATAATTCAGAATATTAATTTCTTCAAGGTTACATTTTACAAAGCCACACGAAAATAGAATCTAAAAACTTGATAGAAATATTTCACTAGGCTACAACAACTATAGTACATTATGCAACGAGCCTATAATAGTAATAATTAAGACACGAGTATGTTTATAAAACGAGCGAAGCGAGTTCTTTAATTTCCATATGAATGTCTTAATTACCATCATAAACGAGTTGCATACGACTGTTTATGTTCTACGATGATTATAACATTACCATATGTTCTAACACATACTGTAGGTGGGCAATGAGAGAGCGCAGCTCCTGGAGCCAACTGCATGAGCGCGAGCGGAGCCAAGGAGCCGGGACCAGCTGACTGCTCGCTAATAGTTTGTGTTGGAACGACTAGATGGCAATATGCGCAGTCAAGGCGCAAGCAAAGGTACAGCATTGTACCGGGCTGAGTAGGCCTTTATTATGTGTACGGCTGTACGCTAAATATGAATCACTAACAAGCTTAGCACATTTTTATGAACAGTTTTCGCAAACAGATTTCTCAAAAATGCACAAAAAGACTGCCAGCCAAACTTCTATCAATGTTTGGTTCAACATATCTGTGTGAAAATCTGTTCTCTCTAATGAAGATAAATAAATCTCCACGAAGGGCCATTCTAACTGACGCACATCTCACTGCCGTTCTTCGAATTGCAAGTGCAAGATCGATCACTTCAAATGTAACCCGTCTGCTTCGACGAAAGGATACGCACACCTCCTCGTCATCTGCAGAATGACATTTCAGATATATAAGAACACATAGTCCTATGTTTTGTTTATGGTGAATGATATTTATTCATGTATTTATTTCTGTACTCCTAGAGCAAGTTTTCCTGCCTTGTGTTCTAAACAAGTTGTTAGGTTGGCTTATTGTAGTTTCAGGACTATCGGTAGTAGGAAAAGGAGTGTGTACTTATCAGCTGTTAAAGTAATTATTTATGTTTCCTACACAGAACCTAATAAAAGGAATATAATTAAACGTAAGTACGTAGCACCATAATCTAATCATCTAATGCACAACAGGGCACAAGTATAAAGCTGTTGTGATACGCCGCTTGTAACGGCAAGCTGTACAAGCAGCTTCGGTGAGAACGCATACTCGGCTCTTTCTCCTGCCGGAGCGGGGGCACTGCTCAATGAGCCGAAATGTGCCAATCTCTGTTCTAACATAAATATTCATAAATATCTGTTGAGATTCTGTCGGTTGAATTCTTCTTCTTGGGAATTGCGTGGGCTCAGCATTTGATCTCTACCCAGTAACGATCCCCAAAGCTTTGAAACATTGTTTATCCTGAAGCAGCTCCAACGGATAGCGCACAGGTAGTCTACTATGTTGGATAATTTTGTTATTTTGGTCAAATGGCCCCTAACACAAACACTTTAAAATTAAAATGTATCGTATTATCAACGAATTATTCTTCAAATTCGATGCGTATAGAATTTCAACGGAAGGAAAATCAATATTGAGTTCCAAATAGAATAGTTATGACATTTGGCGGAAACGTTTCGCATAAGGAATCCAATTACTGAACAAAGAGCTGGATCATAATTTCCATGGAACTAATGACATAAGCCTGCTTCCTCCATGACGTTCTGGTGTGTTTATGTAAACAACAGCATTCACTAAAACAGTCGGCGAAATCTTTCGAATATGTTGAAATTGAAGTTGCGGATATTAAGGTACAGTGCTATTTCTTTTGCAATATTGCCCAATTTGGTTATGCATTGTACCTACAATAGTTGATCCAATATAGGCTACATTGTCAACTTTCACATCATGTAATTCATGTCCGACATGTTGGATTTTGTGTGCATGTCAGAAGGTATGCTGATTGGTTGGAAAAACTGTGTTATAATGAAAAGTAGTGCTTTAATGACCTCCATTTTGAAACAGATTTCTGACATATAACATTTACATATCGACATCGTCGAACATAAACACTGTATCATGATAGTCAACGCCGCACCTATACTGAATCCAACTTGATGGACAGATTACACCGTCTTAAAGGTTGTCACTAGGCGGCAACGACTTACTCTGTATCATGATAGTCCGGTAAAAATTGCTAATGGACATTGCCCATCTTAAAGATGGTTACCTGGGCAACGCTGTGAATAGAAAGTAGAGTGCACATCTTCATCGTGGTCTCCATGGTAGTAATGTGCATCCATTTAAAATACTTCCTATTAACTGAGACCTTTATGTCCTTGGCGACATAACGCATCCACTTAAAAATCTTTTATGAGGTTTGAATCCGTCCGAAACAGAATATTTCTGCCTGTTATTTTAATAATAACTTTATTAAACACAAATTTCCTGTCTTTTTTGTGTTATTTTGTTTGTTAGGTGTTTCAATACATCCAAAATAATTATAACAATCACTGTCATAGGGCGATTGGTTCTCTAATTACGTCAAGATATCGTTAACTGCTACCTGTTCCACGCATGCGCTAATGTCGCATATATTCATAGAATAAGCAGAACAGAATTCTGTGCACATAATACTGTATAATTATAACTTTTCAAAGGCTAGATTACATTGAGACTGAAATGCCCATGCGCAATCGGCAGCCATTTTGCTAATGACACAATATTGTCAACACCCGTTTGAATGATAACGTAAACGTAAGACATATCATTTCACGAAACAAATTGAATTTGCGTGTGTTATTTGTGTCAAATTATGCAATTGAGATACCGCGTCACATTACAGTGAATTAAAAGACAAGTGAGTAGGCCTATACAAATATATTTGTACCTTATTTGTTGCAATAAATACATATTAACCTTAGCACGACTTTCTATTTGCCAGATAGCCGAAATACAAGTATGCGCTTGGTGTTCGTTTTAAGCTTAAGGAAGGAAGCTTGTAGTTTAACGTGACTGTCAATCTCGTGATCATAAGCCACGGGACCTCCATTTTACGTGGAATCCGAACCACAGGACATGGCGTTTTAAGTTGTCCATAAATCTTTTTTATATTGATAGTTGGCATAATTATCAAGTCAAATCGGCCCCTAGGCCTATAGTATAAAGAATGTATGTTCACAATTAATGTATTTTGTTCAGATGGCTGGTTTCACTGTGTAGCCTCCGTATTGGTCTTAATTGCTACAGACGTTTCGGTATATTGTTGCACATGGGAAAACTGACAGATTGTGAATCAAGAATTGTATTGGACTGTACTGTAGTGTTCTCTGTCCTATCGTATGCATAGTTAATCAGCAGATTAGCCAAATGTAATGTAATGCTATCCTGACAGAGAAAAATAGTGACAAACATTTCTACATTCTCCTATCACCATTTTGCAGTTTTGTGTAGACCGTTGTTATTTCATTTGCGGGGCCTAGACATCGTGGTCATGTTGCACAAAGATGCTGTAACGGTAACTTATTTATTTTCGGTAAATAACGGTAATGGTAACTGTAACGAGGTTATATTATAGCATGGTCTAAAGGAACTGGAGGAGGCTCTAGATGCAGCAGCAATGTATTGAAGAGCAGCCCAGAAGCTGTAGTCATGAAACCTTTGAATGGGAATACCTTTTCTGATGTTTTGAAAGATATTCGGTACAAATTAAAGCCAGATGACAGTGGGGTGGGCATTCGATCCATCAGAAAAACTACAGCTGGAGCAATTCTTCTCGAACTGAATAAAGCAACAGAAAACGAGAATAAGGACGTTTTCAGCAAATCTCTTTGAGATGCTCTAGGACAGGACGGGGATGTGAAGGCCTTGGTTCCTCGAACTACTTTAGAAATCAGGGATATGGACAGTGTCACCACTGTTGTAGATGTGGAGGAAGCTGTAAGACGGGATCTTGAGAGTGTTTATGGAGTACTGAAAGTCTCGATACTAAACCCGAACAGTAGGGGGCAGAAGCTTGCCTTTGTAGAGATAGACGAGAGACAGGCCCGGATATTATTTGATATCGGTAAAATTAAAATAGGATGGCTCTATTTTAGAGTGCGAAGGAGAACGTTAGTGCCTCGCTGTTTTCGATGTCTATCGTATGGGCATCATGCACGTAACTGCAAAGGTGCGGACAGAAGCAAGCTTTGCTTTATGAACGGAGAAGCTGGTCACAAGGCAGTAAGCTGCAAAGTAAATCCACGGTGCATGCTTTGTATAGACAGAAATGTTGAAGAAGCGAAGCGAAGACCCGTTCCTGGCACAGGCAAGTGCATCGTGTTTCGTGAAGCTCTTGAAAAGGCCAAAAAACACTACTAAATTATGCAGATTCTACAGGCAAATATGCACAGGAGTATAACTGCTAATGCCTTGTTGACGCATGGAATCCTGGGATCAGGTGGCAGTGTATGTGGAGAGTACTTTGCGCCTAAAGAAGCGCGATCTAGACGCTTATGGCCAATAGTAAAGAAGAACTGAAGGAAGAATGGGCATAAGATGCTTCACAAACGACGCCGCCCTGAAGTAAAATGAGAGCGGTTTCGGGGTGGATATACACGTCGTAGGAGAAGGGTGTGTGGGTTTTAGTGGGTTAGAGCCCCACACACTTGAAGAGTGCGTACCCTCTTCAAGCGTCTGGAAACGGATTTCCCACAATCCCTCGTAAAAAATATATATACTGTAGCCTATATATTACACACAAAGTTGCCGTAACGGTTATATATTTGTCATTTTTGTTAAATTACGGTAATTGTAACGCACATTGTAATTGTAATTGCACACAAAGAAAGTGTAATGGTTACTCAGATTATATTTTTGTTAAATTACGGTAATTGTAACGCAGTTATATTGCACACAAAGAAAGTGTAATGGTTACTCAGATTATATTTTTGTTAAATTACGGTAATTGTAACGCAGTTATATTGCACACAAAGAAACTGTAACAATTACTCAGATGATATTTTTGTTAAATTACGGTAATTGTAACGCAGTTATATTGCACACAAAGAAAGTGTAATGGTTACTCAGATTATATTTTTGTTAAATTACGGTAATTGTAACGCAGTTATATTGCACACAAAGAAAGTGTAATGGTTACTCAGATTATATTTTTGTTAAATTACGGTAATTGTAACGCAGTTATATTGCACACAAATAAAGTGTAATGGTTACTCAGATTATATTTTTGTTAAATTACGGTAATTGTAACGCAGTTATATTGCACACAAAGAAACTGTAACAATTACTCAGATGATATTTTTTGTTAAATTACGGTAATTGTAACGCAGTTATATTGCACACAAAGAAAGTGTAATGGTTACTCAGATTATATTTTTGTTAAATTACGGTAATTGTAACGCAGTTATATTGCACACAAAGAAACTGTAACGATTACTCAGACGATATTTTTGTTAATTACGGTAATTGTAACGCAGTTATATTGCACACAAAGAAACTGTAACGGTGACTCAGACAATATTTTTGTTAATTACGGTAATTTTTAACGCAGTTATATTGCACACAAAGAAACTGTAACGTCGCCTCCGTAGCGTAGCGGTCAGCATGGTTCGCTGCCGCCACGGAGGTCCTGGGTTCGATTCCCGGCTCTGCCAAGAAATTTGAAAAGTGGTATGAAGACTGGAACGGGGTCTACTCAGCCTCGGGTGGCCCAAATGAGTAGAGGGGGTTCGATTCCCACCTCAGTCATCCTCGGAGTGGTTTTCCGTGTTTTCCCACTTCGTCTTCGGGCAAATGCCGGGATGGTTCCTACTTCAAGGCCACGGCCGCCTCCTTCCCCCTTCCTTGCCTATCCATCCTCATCTTCCCCTCCTCCCTTCCCTCATGAGGCCTCTGTTCGCTTTGAAGGTGAGGCCGCCTGGGCGAGGTGCTGATCACACTTCACCAGTTGTATCCCCTCCGACCAGATGTTCCAAGCTCCAGGACACTGCCCATAGAGGTGGTAGTGGTGAGTTCCCTCGCTGAGTCCGTGGGAACCACCAACCTAGAGGGTAAATCGACTAAATAATAATAATAAAAAAGAACCTGTAACGGTTATTTAGATGATATTTTTGTTAAATTACGGTAATTGTATCGCAGTTAGGATAAGAAGTATCATACCCAACCCTGGTTGCAGTCTGGAAAGACAGCCATAGTGTAAGACCGCGGACATGAAGTAATAATTAGATTCTGCACGAGGGGTCCCTCCACCTTCAATTAATTTCCTATATAGGAAAAACGCTGTGTCGAAACAATTTTCGGAGTGAGTTCGTTGTTAGTACAAAAGTTCTCTCGCTGTTCGTTTTTAATCTCATGCTTCAAAGGCGAACAGAGACAAGGGCGAGGCGAATTATTTGATTGAAAGGAAGTACCGTAGATATAGTGCAAGCAGTAACAACATCAAACAAACTTCGCGTGCACTCATACAGGCAAAATGAGCTTATAACATAGTTTTCTTGCACAAATTGAGTACTCATTGCTTCCTTTTCGTTTTAGAGTCCTGATCTCTGATTCATAAAGCTCGTGAGATTATTAAGTAGACAGTAACAATTTCAACTAAGATAATTAGTATTCTGCTTCATAATCGTATTAACTAGGGGCGTGTGGCGCAGCGGTCAATCTATTCGCCTCTCACCAAGCTGGACCAGATACGATTCTCGGTTAATGCATGTGCGATTTTCGAAGTAAAATGCCATGTTCTGTGGTTCGGATTCCACGCAAAAAAGAGGTCCAGTGGCTCATGATTACAAGATTAACGGTCACGTAAGATTACAAGCTTCCTTCAAGGTCGCGGGTTCAAACCCGGCCGAAGTCGTCGGATTTTTAAGAGCGTTAAAATTCCATCAGTATGCCTTTCTTCGAAGGGGAAGTAAAGCTGGCGGGCCCATGTCATAGATTTATGGCATGTAAAAGAAACTTTCACTAACTAAACTTGTGTGAAGCTAAAATATATAGGTTAGATTTTATAATGCTATATTAGTTCCTACGTTCGGCGCCAGGTGCTGGCTGTGATGGCATCTAGTAGCCAAGTTCGCAACTAAGTGTCGTGGACGGTAGCATTCGGTAGCAAAAGTAGGAACTACTTGAAAGTTGATCGTCTGCAGTACTTACCTGAATCACAGATAACACACACTAATACACCGATCACAATTAACACCGGTTATCAAACAAATTCTACACACACACAAAGTACACGGGGCTACATGACCGCGTTGTCGCAGCTCCAAAACTAAGGAACCAACCAACCAACGAACAGGCGTCCTTCCTTCCTATCCGTATTAACTACTATTATTAGTGCAAAACATGCCTGTATGTTTCTCTTAATATTAATAAAGAGTTTTTAAAAACAGCGGGGAGCGTGATGGCACTGTGGCTTAGCTGCTAGTCTTTCACCCGGACTGCCGTGGGTCGAATGCCGGTGACAGTGAGGTGGAATTTTCACCTGAAAAATCACGTAGTGTCAGGAAGGGCATCCGGTCTTAAATCCCCGGCTTAAACTAAAATGAGCCCGGTTGGCTCCGGCGACCCCAATTAATTGGGAAAAGCCGTGGAAAGTTAGGGTTCTTAAAAACTCTACGCCAATCAATTCAAATTAAGGAACAACAATTCAATTGTTGAACATGTTTCAGCTTGACAATGAGGCCTTTTTCAGCTAAAAGTTCAATTGAGAATATTGATTAAGATATCGTTGTGTCAAATCTATAAATTACTGATTACTAGGGGGCTCGGATTTTTAGGTAAATAAATATCTTTTTTATGTAAATGCATATTTTTTCTATAAATACATAGCCTACATTCCTGCTTTTCCCTTATTAGTACATAAAAAGATATAATATTTACATTTAAAAAATCAGTGTGTTAGATCTTTGAGTTTATTGCATTTTTGTTTTGTGTTAATTCTCCTGGGAAGAACCTGTGAGCTATCTAATCTTATGCAGAGCGTATGTCAGCTTTCGACTGTGTTATTCTGAACTTGTCGCCCCGTTTCACTCACTGTGGAAGCCGGGGATTTCCGTCTCCATAGCCATATTGCACCACGTGCAAGACCTCCCCCTCCCCCAGCTACCTGGAACCAGTGTCACTCACATGCAGTTCATTTTTGGCACTATCAAGTGTGAGGCCTCTCGTTCATTGGGAGCGGAAAGCTGCGAACTGCGAAGCAACAAATTCGGGCGAACACCGTTCGTACGAAATCGTGCGAATTCCTATCGTCCATTGTCTCAGTATTCGTCCGGATTTATAGACGAGATGGCTCTCCGGAACGGTTTTCCAGATTAATCTGATTCCTATTGCCGAAGTTGCGCGCCTTTAGAAGAATTGTTTCGCGATAATCGTCGGTCATTTGTGATGGACAACCTGAATATGTATCTCGTTGTGCATTGTAATTCTTCAGTAGTCGGTGAGGCAAAGCATAAATTGCATTCGTGAGTACTACATATTGTTTATATTCACATTAATAAACTAAATTATAATTAAATATTCTTACTTTTTACACATATTTCAGGTATTTTTAATACATAAAAAATAAATAATATCCCGATTGTTAGCACCTAAAAATCCGAGCCGTACTGATTACAAAGAACAATAACTTGCTATGACGAAACCTCAGAAATAAGTATTATAATATATGGATATCCTTACAAGGAAGGAATGAAAGCATAGCTTATATATGTGACAACATTTGAGGCTTTCCGTTTGATAAGGGCGAGCCCGCCGTGAGTCGGTTTTCTTTCTTTTTACGCATCAGGTAGCTGTCTTTATGCTCTATGCTCCATGCTGGCGAGCTCGCCCTTATCGTCCGGAAAGTGATTGAAGCCTGCAGCGACAAGGTGGCGGCCGAGATATCATATTCTTTGAAATGCTCCCGCAGAGAACGGCGAACGCGCCACGGCTCTTCACAGTACAAGTCGCGGTGTGATCGCCGCGGTGAGTACGTTTGTATATACGTTGTAATAGTGTTGCGTTGATTTGTTTTGAATGGTGGAGTATTTCTAAGAATTGTCTGTTAATCAATACAGAAACTATCTTACATCTCCTTTTTAACGAAGGGTATTAACCATCCGTTGCGTCGGTTGCAACATTAATGTAAGAATTTTAACGTAAACCTTCCGTTGGTCTCGTGGATTAGTATTGTAATCCAGGTTGATTTGTTTTATATCTGCGAACATAATACACTAGATTTTGGTACATACTCTTCAGTAACTTTTCTAGAAGGTCTCCCCACTGCAATCATCGTGAAATATTACATCAGTAACCACTAGCGCGTCAGTGGCATATCTAAGAAACCAACACCAGAGCACAAACACTACCCTATTGTTGGAATAGCCCCACCCAACATCCGGAGGACCACTGCTGTGGACGCCGAGAGAACAAAGCAGGAGAATGGCCATCGACATCCCCTGTATGGTCACCAGCAGCAAGGTCTCGCCTCAGATCCCACAAGAGTTTCCTTGCTAGGACTCTGCCGCTGGAGGGAACACGAGAGACAACTCGTCTTAACAGATGGAGGAGCTCACTGCCCACAGTACCGGGTGAGTTAGCCGAGGTCGTTGCGGCATGACTGTTGGCAGTCACTCACATCCGGGAGGCGAGGAGGTTCGAATCCCCCCGCCGGCAACCTTGAAGATGGTCTTCTGTGGTTTCCCATCTTCCTTCCAGGCAAATGCCGGGGTTGGTCCCTACCTATAGGCCACAGCCGCTACCTTCCAACTCCTCGACCCTCCCTTCCAACTTTCCTCCCCAACGGTACTTGTAGCTCACCCATTGGGTGTCCGTCTCGAAGCAGCTACAAAACTGGCGAGCCGAACATGTCCTCGGACACTCCCGGCGCTAAAAGCCATACGCTAAAAAAAAAAAAAAAAAAAAAAAAAAAACTGCCCACAGATATGTCACCAAAGGAAGAACTGGCTCCTGGCGCCGACATACCTTATCCTGTGTGGAGGTCCCTGGAACCGCTTAGGAGTGGGTGTCCCTCGATGCAAGACCAACCTGCGATAATGGGGGATCCTTCCAGCAGACGCAGACACCTCATGTGAAAGTGGAGCTGAACAAGACCCAAGCCACCTAATTATCTGCCCCCTCCTGGACAACCCATGCACAATAGAAGATGTTTATAGAAGAAGCAACAAGGCAATCGCAGCTTCATCTGTTTGGAAATGCTGACCGGACACGGAAATAAATGAATGAAAGAGTAAACTTAGAATACAACTTTACTCCACGCGACTATTTATGGAACTACACTAGAACTGCGACGAGCGGCTAGGCACAGAGCTGATCCACTGTTTGATTGGTTGGAGGCACCGGTTTCTTATTATTGGCTGATGGTGGAATATATCTATATTCCTTGGAATTTAAGCTGCTCGCTTGCTTTAAATTCCTTGCTTGTTCCAAATTACACATTGTAGATGGAACAGAAACGAAGATACTGTTATTTAGAGTATCTTTTTGATTAAATCTTTCTGCGCGTGGCTAAAATTGGGCCATAATTGTTCTCTGTATGGTCAAAGTTCCTATTTAAATGCATTGTTGCTTCGAAAAGCCATCTTGACTTTCAGTTGTGTGTGTTATATATGCGGTGTACTAATGTATAGCTGTGTAAATTAGGATTTGTTTCATGTAATAATTTCAGTTGTGCTGTTAGATACGTGTCTCACGCGCACAGTTGCAGACCGAAACTTTCAAGTGTGTCATTTTAAATAGTGTAAATGCATCGCATATTAACTAAAATATCAAAGATTTCTCTTTATTTTAATTGGACATTATACGGGCCACACTCACAACAAACCTTACAGAATGGAGCAACACACTTTTCTAACAGCCAATGAGATATGGGCAGCGTTCAGCCAATCACGGAGTGGATCAACTCTGTACCTAGCCGCTCGTGAACTTCCTTGGTTTGTTTTTGTATGTATTGGATTGTATAGAATAATATGAACAATGTATTGTAGAAAACTAACTATCTGTTCGCAAATATTTCGTGTTTTTACTTAGTACGGGAAATATTACCATATTTCTTACTAAAGTTTCAAATTAAATAAGGTTTTCATGCTGCGTCCAAAAAAATGCGTAGTCTACTAGTGAATGGGACTGTGGTGTAATGAATATAATTTCCTCTACTATATTCACCTTCCTTAAAAATTGTGTGCTGTTCTGACTGTCAATGATTTGCGTAGCGAGGTTTACCAATAACTAGTATAGTGCAAAAAAGTGGACTTATGCTGTTTTGGAATGAATGACATCGATTGTGTTTCGGTATGAGCTCATTTCCAATTTCCTTGTTACCAACACTGAACACGTAGTATCGTAAAGAACTAAATAGCCTATTTTCATAGTCATCTTGGTCGACACGCCTGAGGATATGAATGACTTTTTGAATGGTATGGACTCCGTCTTGAGGAAAGAATTCATGATGATAGTTAATAAATGGAATGCAGCCGAAATAAATCAGGAACCTCTATGGACATCAAATTGGCAGGTGATAAACTAAAGGAAGTAGGATATTTCTGTTACTGAGGAAGCAAAATAACCAGTGATGGACGAAGCAAAGAGGATATAAAAAGTAGATTAGCTCAGGGAAGGAAAGCATTTCTACAGAAAAGGAATCTGTTGACATCGAATATAGATTTAGGTATTAGGAAGTCATTTTTGAAGGCCTTTGTCTGGAGCGTGGCACTTTATGGAAGTGAAACTTGGACAATTGGTGCAACAGAAAAGAGGAGAATTGAAGCATTTGAAATGTGGTGTTACAGGAGAATGATGAAGATCAGATGGGATACAAACGAAGAGGTATTAAGACTAGTGGGAGATGAGAGATGATTCTGGCGACTGCTAATGAAGAGAAGAGATAGGTTGGTAGGACACATACTAAGACACCCAGGAATAGCAAGATTAGTTATGGAAAGAAGGGTCGAGGACAAGAACTGTAGGGGTAAACCAAGGTTAGAATATGTTAAACAGATTGCCTCGGGTGTAGGGTGTGGTAACTATGTAGAGATGAAACGATTAGATGAGGACAGGGAGGCATGGAGGGCTGCATCAAACCAGTCAAAAGACTGAAGACTCAAACAACAACAACAACAACAACTTATGTTGATTGCCCTATCAGTTTTCAGTTTCATTGCTGTAATAGATTCGTGGATATTGAGAACCGTCTAAATATTTCGGATGGTCGCCTTGTTGGATTTTTATATAGGTCATATAATTATGTACCATTAGATGACGATTATGGCGTAGGTTCATTATTCAAACGTTGACTTCGAACGCATGATATGAAAGAAATGAAAACTAAATTTTAAAATTTCGCACAGCCACCATCTTGAGGTTATGTAAACAGTTGAGCTAAATTAGATGTCAGTGGATTACAATGTGTGTAAACATTTTCAGTACCACGTTTCACTGCGCTCGGATGGTTAAATCGCGAGAAAAGTATATTTAAATGTTTCAACTCGCTTGGCCACCTCGTTCGTTTTGTACAGGGTTTTAAAGGTCACATAGTTAAACTAGTAGTAACCTTTGTTACCGTAAAAAAATTCATGGTGTTACCAGTAATAAGTTTCGAGAAGCCACCATATTGGGTTGACGTAATTAAATTTTAAGGGCAGGGTTGGACGAAATAGTGCTATGACCTTACCGAGTTTCATTGAAATCACTCCAGCCATTTAGATTTTATAAGGGGAGACTCACACACATACGAACACGCACACACATACAGACGCACGGACAAAAGGTGATCTCATAAGCCTATTTTTCATAAATGAAAATAGGCTAAAGATAGGGTTTCAAGACTGGCTACAGGACAGAAATACCGATCATTTCGAGCAGTATTAGTAAAACTCATTTCTTAGTCTGCCTTGCCTACTCTACATCTTGCCCTAGTAGATTGCGAGGCGATCGTATTATCTTCTTAATTCTACAACTTCCCCCCCCCCCCACACACATATTTCGGCGGCTTCGGTGGCGTAGTCGGTAGCATTCTGAGCTTCTATGCCCAAGATAGCGGGTTCAAACCCGGCCGAAGCAGTCTGATTTTTTAAGAGCGTTAAAAATCCCTCAGTATGCCTTCCTTCGGAGGGGAAGTAAAGCCGGCGGTCCCATGTCATAGATTTATGGCATGTTAAAGAATCTTCCACTAATTGCAACTGTGCGAAGCTAAATTGGATAGGTTAAGAATGTAAACAACGCTCTTAGGTTTCTACGTCCGTTGCCAAGAGCCGACTGCGGTGGCGTCTAGTAGCTAAGTTCTGAACTTGGCCTAGTAGTCGTTGACGGTGGCGCTTGGCGGCAAAAGTAGGAACTATTTGAAAAATTCTAAGTTGCAGTACTTAAATTTAAATAAAAAGATAACACACACTAATACAGTAATCACAAATAACACCGGTTATCAGAGAGATTCTACACACACCCAAAGTACACGGGGCTACATGACCGCGTTATCGCAGCCCCTAAACTTAAGAACCAACCACATATTTTCACAAAGACCAGTTGCCTATTTGATGGCAATATATTTCCTACCACAACACTTTAGAGTAATGCAGTGTTTTCGTATGTTCTCTTGTATGGAAGTTTCCGGCTGAAGTTTTATTTCCGATAATGGTGTAACTTACTGGCCGTTATGTGAACTTTCTCACTTCTTTTCCGAGCATCTGGAGGAACTCGTGCGGAGTTGTCAAGTACCTACGTGATCTGGCTACCGCAGTGGTTGTTGTCTGGTGCTAACAAAATGTGCCAATGCCCCAAGCATGCCAAACACGAGACATTGTATTCGATATTCCAATATGAACAAGTGCAATCGTAGCTCCCTATACGTTAACAGGCAAGGTCGTGTGTCCAGGCTATTTCTGGCATCGAGAAACGTTTGGGTTCATACCCCAGCGTCGACGGTCTTTCTATTGGTTTTCCGTCGTTTCGGAATTTCTACTCCCATTCGCACAACAAGACGCCCTGTAATGAAGATTTCGATGTCTGCTACTGCCCCAATCGGTCCCGAGGATTTTCGATGGGATTCAAATCGGTTGACTCTGTAGATCAGTATCATTAATTATTATTTTTCTACTTCGAATTTAAACAGTGGAGGAAGTTTTTCAACTAACCAAATGTTACTGGTAAGGTCCAGTGTCCCCTCAGGGTCTCAAAACCAATGGGGCTAGATAGGAGACTACAACCCCAGATAAACATGGCACTGCTTCATCGTATTTCAGCCGGACTCCTCTCTTTTCCTCAGAAGACTGAAATCCAGAAATCCTCTATGGAAACTCATTTCTTTGCATTCCGCTGCTGACAAGATCTGGCTTGAATAATGGGCGGCAGCAAACCGAGACCGCCTGCCCCGTGGTGTTAGGGGTAGAGCGCCTGCCCCTCACCCGGAGGCCTTAAATTAGGAACTATCCCGGCATTCTCCTGGTGAAGTAGTGAGAAACCGTGAAAAACCACTCAGTATACATTCTGTAACATAAGGACAATATTTTGTATAATTGGCCACGTTCGATTAAACAGCACGTCATAAATGTTAGTGTTGTGTGAATATATGGAGTTATGACTAAAATATGTACTAGTATTGTGCAAAATATGTAAAAATATGTAGCAATAAAATTAAATATTATGGTTCTAGAAGCCTAATTTTTCAACATTATAAGGTTTTAACTAGACACATATCTTTTAATCGCTTATCCTCCCAACTAATTTCACCCACGGATTCTGTGGGGGATCATTCCTCTACCGTTGCAAGGACGGTGTCGGGAGCTGAACACACCGCTAAATTGGGTCTAATCAAAGAATGGTCAGGGAAGGGATTTTGGAAGGAAGTCCCGTTGTAAGGAAACGTCCCGGCAATAGCCTGATGATGAAAATATAAAACAATGAAAACTATGTTCAGGACGGACGAGGTGGAATTAGAACCCACCGGCCACCGTGGCCGGTCCAGCTAGATACTGTACATACAAAGGGAAAACCTATGGTCTACCGGTACATGAAAAATTCTGACTCTAGTAATGATCTCAAATTACAAAAGCCGCCTTGTCAATCAATCACTAGAAAGTAGTTAAATAATTAAATTAACACGTACATGTTTCGTTATATCAATGATAACATCGTCAGCGTGAAGAATCTTAGAAACTACGGTTTCTTAACAGAAACCTAAAAAGAAAATTGGATGTCCTTACAATAAGTCATTAAGGTACTCATCGACACTACTGAAGACATTTCCTTACAAGTTATCTTATTTTCTTGAAATAGATATCACTGATTCCAAGATTATAAACAAGTGGTTTTTGGCACAAAAAAAAAACAACAATGATGGGTCTTTTTCAAAGATAAATCAAAAAACTAACGTGCATTTTTAAGACCCGATATATTCGCTCTTTTTCAACTTAATCGAGTCATTGTTGTTGCAAATTGATTTGCTGTATGTTCAGAATGTTGTATAGCAGAATCGTTTTTGTATCATTGATTGAGACAAATATATTAGCTTTGTTTTACAATTTACGTTATTTTGATTGAACAAATAAATTAATCGTGGGGGGCGCAAAGCCTAATTTCAATTTAACAGCATCATTCTGCTTTACAACATAGCTGCATTATTTGTCTATATTTTTGTTTTTAAATTAAACTAATATCTGCATTCTAAGTGGACATTTAACTTCCCAAGTCAAGACAAATAGCCTATTGAAAAAAAATAAGTGAGAGAAAACTTAACTTAAAGTTGAACTGCATTATTTTTGGATTTTGGGTCAATCTTGTGCATTCCCCGACCCGTGAGTAGGCTATCTCCTACATCGTTTTAGTTCTGGAGTAGACTGTTTCAAAGCCAGATTAATGTGTGCTTTATCTGCTGCACCTATGCGTCAAAGTGAAAGCTGCTGAAAAGCGTGCACACCGATCATTAAAGTGAATATAAATGAGCTAAATAACAATAAAACTAGTATAAACTATATATTTTTGGAACGAATGAGACAATAAGAAATCGAAAATTTTCTTGAAAATGCTAATGAAGGGTCGATGAATACCTTAACTTAAATAAATGAATGGTCATAAAAAAGAATTCATAAATAATTATAGAATGTGTGAAATACTTGGTCGTGCCATTTAGCCACCTGAGATATCAGTCATTTCAATAAATTTTGCTCATCGGAAAGGTTTGCTACAGGACAAATACCTGTTGAAAAACACCTGTCGTTTAACTATGTATTAATCAGAAGATTGAACAACGTATCACATCCAAAACTGAGATACCAGTCACTTCAATAAATTTTGCTCATGGGACAGTTTGCTTCAGGACATAGACCTGCTGAAAAAGATCTGTCGGTATGTATATACGAATTAAACAGAAGGTTGAAAAACTTATAAAATTTTGAAATGGTAAAAACAACTAACCTCGAATCAGTTTGTTGGTTATCTCGTCCGCTGTTCAAAATGATTAATGTATATTTGCTTACTTACTTCGTTGGCCACAAGAACCGAAGTCGGTTCATTGCCTCACTCTTTAGCCTCTTCCATTGGTCTCTGTTGCTAGCCATGTTCCCGTTGGCTACCAGTGTCTCCAAGTCTTTCTTGACTCCATCATCCACCTCAGTTTTGGTCTACCCAGGAGTCTCGTACCTTGTTGCTTCCCTTCTAGCACTATCTTCACCATTTTCTCTTCTCTTCTCTTCTCTTCTCAGGACATATCACAGCCATTCAATTCTTCTGCTCTTTATTACAGCTGTCACATCGGGTTCATTAAACAGCGTGTCGATTTCAATATTTTTTCTTCTTCTAAAGATTCCATTTTCAGACACTGGCCCGAAAAATTTCTTAACACCTTGTTTTCAAAAGTTATAATTTTTCTCTCCATTTTCTTGCTCAGTGTCCATGTTTCCACCCCATACATTAATACTGGTAGCACGAATGTCTTGTAAATGCGGAATTTTGTTGTTTTCGTTAATAGCCTGCTGGTAAATAGTTTATTTATTGAGAAGAGACACCTCTCTGCAGATTTTAGCCGGTTCATTACTTCCTCCTCCATGTTGTTGTTGGCATTGACTGTACTCCCTAGGTATTTGAAAGACCTAGTCTTCCTAAATTCCATATCTTCTATTGCCAGTACTCTCTCTGTTTCCTCTTCATTGTTTCTGGTATATTCGCTAGGTAATTATATAATAATGGGACGTGTAAAATATTTCGACATTGATAAACCAACTGTAATGAAATTATAAGTTGAGAAATTCAATTAATTAACATCCTGAAACAGTGCATCAAAAGTGGAGCAAGTAATAATTGTAATGTGACAATAACGAGAATGATGGTGATGAATATGATTCTTGTTTTAAGGGGAAGAAAAGCGAGCTCACCTGCTCCTCAGCAGTATTAAGAGTAAATGAGTCGTCCAGCTGCAAAACTCGTTTAATCCACTTGTGAATAAGGATCATATAGTAACATTATCTATTTAATTATTTTTATTTTATTTTACTTTATTTGATTTTATTTTGGTTTTCTTGTTTAATTTAATTTTATTTTAATTTAAATTGTTTTGTTATTTTTTTGTTTTGTTTTGTTTTATTTTTGTTTTTATTTTGTTTTGTTTATTTTGTTTTATTTTATTTTGCTTTTATTTTGATTTTGTTTTGTATATTTTTTATTTTATTTTGTTTTGTTTTATTTTGATTTTTCAGAAAGAAAAACACAAAACCAAAAAAACAAACACGAAGCAAAAAGCAAAATTCAAAAACAAAAGCAGAAAAAAAACAAGGAACACAAAGCAAAAGCAGGAAACAAACACAAAACCAAAACCAAGAAAGAAGGAAAAGCAAAAAGTAAAATTCAAAAGCAAACACAAAACCAAAAACCAAAAAAACGAAGCAAAAAGTAGAAAGCAACAAACACAAAATATACGTGAGGCAAAGTCCAGAGAAACGTTTCGCATGAAAATGATTCTTATTCACAAGTGGATTAAACTAGTTTTGCAACTGGACGACTCAAATATTAGTATCATCATCGTTCACTTCATTGGGGCAGATGACCTTGGTGTTCCTCCCTTTAAAAGCAACACACATCACGAGCACTAAGGTCCAGTGTGGCTGAACTTTTCAGTCTGATGAATAGCAGAAGGGGAAAAAAATTAGCTCTTCACACAGGACTGGAAGGAATGAGTTATGCATGCGATATAATAGAGCTGATATAATTTATGGTCTCACTGCAATAAAAAGACACGCTGCAAGCACATCGTATAAGAATGAAATGAAGGGAATAATTCAGTAGCGCAGTGCATAAGAAAGATAAACAGTTCTCCTTATTTGTTTTGTGTTGGCAGCTGTGCTAAATATGTCGATGCATATTTTAAGGATATGTTTTTTTAAATAAGGAAAATATATTTCAATGCAGCACATGCTAGCTCTGACTTGTTGTTCGACTGTGAACTATTGCGCCAATATTATGAGTTGAGCTGTTGTGACGATCAAAGTTTTTATGTTATGGTGCTTGAAACTTATGAAAACTTGAATGTGAAATGGTCGACGTTCAGGCAAACAGCTGTAATTGAAATAGCACAGGTGGATGTTGTCATTCTGAACAAATTAGCATATCTACGTTCAGTTCTTGTCATGCCGTCTTAATTGAGCATTGTTTAAAAGTTGGATCATTGTTGAGACACCGCATAAGTTATGTATAGCACACAAAGGTAAATTGTCGCAACTCTTGAGACGTAATAAGTGACAAAGTTACACTTTGTGGTACTATTTTACAACAACTACGAAGGTGGATCACAAAGTTAGTTGCACTTACGCGCTGCAGCAGCGCGCTTTGTGTCGCAAACGTGGGCACAGCGGAGAAAGGGACAGACTCTGCCCACACATCTGTTAGGCAGGTCGCTGTGGTGTCTCGTCTTGTATGGTGTAAATAGCGGCCAAATGCAATGGCGCATCGACTGGACGTTCACTCCAAATATGAGGTGCGTGTGACAATCCGATTCTTATGGACCAAAAGGAAGAATTGCACGGTCATTCATCGTGTAATTAGTGCTGTGTATGGGGAGCGGGCCTTTTCCCGGCAAGGGATCTTAAAGTGGTGTCAGCAATTCGAAGCCGGACGCACGGATGCCACGGACGAATATCGCAAGGGCAGGCACCGGTTGCATAAAGCGATTAATGAGAAGTGCCGGGGGAAATTGAGCGTCAGTGTGATTTTGTTGCACGATAACGCAACACCTTACACGGCCCGCCAAACGAGCGAACTGCTGCAGCGTTTCAAGTGGGAAGTCTGGCAACATCCACCCTATAGTCCCGACCTAGCGCCATGTGACATTCATCTGTTCGGTTAGCTCAAAACGGAGCTCGGTGGTCGACGTTTCCAGACCGATGAGCAGGTGAAGGCCGCTGTCTCCGTGTGGTTGCAGAACGCTGGAGGAACTTTCTATGCATCCGGCATCGACAAGTTGGTTATGCGTTCGCAGAAATGTTTGGAGTCTCTTGGAAACTATGTGGAAAAGTGACGTTACATTGTATGTCGTTATAGTCGTGTTGCTGTTGTATAGGTGGTGTAATAAATGGCCATAAATGGGAAGTGCAACTTATTTTTTGATCTGCCCTCGTACATAACCAACACACTTCTTACCAATTCATAATAACTTCGTAACAGCTATTTCCAAAGTTCCCTCTACAATATCTCTCTACCTGGCAAATACACATCAACCATCATTTATAACCTAACTCATTCAGCATTATATTTTCACATACACATCTCTTTAATTCGACGCTCTTTTATCAAGACTTTTTTATGCTGAATTAACATTTTTGTAACAGATCTGGTTTTTGAAATTTTACTCTGTGAGCTTTTGGAACAAAAATATAAGGTGCGTTCAAAAAATAACGAGCTGGAGGCTGTAATGCGCAAGCTGGTGACGACATCGACTAATCGTGGCATGTGTAACGAGGTGTGGGTCTGACCAGAGCGTGGAAGGTCACAACCCGTCGCTAGAGGGCACGCGTGCATGTCACGTGACAATATAAAGCCAGCAGCAGCATGCATCAATCGTCCAACGCTTACAGTCGCATTGCAAACAGTGACATGGAGGCGTCAAACAAAGAGCAAAGAGGTGTTGTTTGGTTTCTGACAGCGAAAGGAGTAGGGGGAACGGACATTCATCGCCGAATGTCACAATTGTACGGCGAACACTGCATGTCCCTTCCAAGGGTCAAGGCGTGGCACAAGCGCTTCAGGGAAGGACGGGTGTCGTTAGCCGATGATGCCCGGTCTGGGGCACGCCCCTGCATTACCGATGACAACGTCCAGCTGGTTGATGCACTCATTACCCAGGACCGCCGAGTGACAGTGAACGCCATAGCCACCGTGGTCGGATTGAGCGTCGGAAGTGTGCACACCATCATGAAGGAACGACTGCACTTGCGCAAAGTGTGTGCCCAATGGGGGCCCCACAGTCTTCAACCACACCAGGAAGCTTGTTGAATGGCCTACTGTCTTGGTCTTGGTTGGACGATTGATGCATGCTGCTGCTCGCTTTATGTCGTCACGTGACGTGCACGCGTGCCCTCTAGCGACGGCCTGTAACCTTCCACGCTCTGGTCGGAACCACACCTCGTTACACACGCCACGATTAGCCAATGTCGTCACCGGTTTGCGCATTACAGCCTCCGGCTCGTTATTTTTGAACGCATCTTATATTTATATGCCCGAGTGCACCAACCTCCGTAAAGAGAATACCGCGGTAAACTTCCTAGTTTACCTGGGTAAAGTCGTATTTCTGTTGCACCAAGCTCGGTTTCGAGTTTTACCGCGGTAAAATGTTTACCGCCCGTGAGGGAGCGGTTATTTAAGAAAACCGTGGTCAAGTTTTATTTATTTGTATTCTGTGTTAAAGATTCCAAAATGGAGCTTAACAACTACAGGTTATATCTCCAGTGTCTTACTCGATTTGAAAGGAATGAAGGGAGGGTTATAGAAGAGAGGCGAGAATTATTCGAAGAACTAAGCGATGCTTCATTCCAGAGAAGATTTCGATTACGGAAGGAGACAGTATAAGTTATATTTTGGACATAATTGGTGAACAATTGGAATTTCCTACTGGGAGAAACTATCCGATATCGCCTAGAAATCGTCTTCTTATAGCAGTACAACAGCATGCCACATAATACACAAGGTTTCTAATGTAGTTGCCTCGTTATCGCCACAGTTTATTAAACAACCACTTACCCAATGGGAACAAAGAGAGGTTATGGAAGGCTTCCACAGAATAGCTGGGTTCGCTGGTGTATTGGGTGCGCTGGACTGCACTCATGTGAGAATACAGTCTCCCGGAGGTGAAAATGGGGAGGTATTTAGAAACAGGAAAGGCTATTTCTCTCTAAACGTGCTAACTGTGAGCGATTCGAACCTCATGATAAGAGATATAGTAGCCAGATGGCCAGGTTCGGCTCACGATAACACCATATTTCACGAATCTCGGCTGACACCGCTTCTCGAAACGAGAGAAGTAGCTAATGGTTATCTTTTGGGTGATGGAGGTTACCCATGTAAATCCTTCCTCCATACACCTATTCAAAATCCCACCTCCCCAGCAGAACAACGGTATAACAGAGCTCATATTGCCACAAGAAATGTTGTCGAGAGGCAATATGGTGTATGGAAAAGAAGGTTCCCTTCCATGTCTTTAGGACTTCGATGCAACATACAAAACATGTCAAACATTATTGTTGCCACAGCTGTGCTTCACAGCATTGCCATTGCAGCTCAAGAAATAGAGCCTCCTGATGACCCTGAAATTAATCATGAATTACTCCAAGAAGAGGAAGAAGAAAAAGAAGGCAATTTACAAATTCCTGCTGTGCATCTGGATCTCAGGAATGATGATAATCCAGGACAAGTTACCAGACGTACTGTAATTAACATACATTTTACTTAAGATACTTATTGTCACGCCATCCGTCTTTTTATTTTCTATTATCGATTTATATTTTTCAGCCAAATCCAGCAACACAAAATTTTCATGAGGGCTGAAATAGGGAGCTCTAGTACGTTTCATCATTTTATTTTCCATTGTTTTGCACAGCTGATTACTCGCGTTGAGACAAAATGTAAACAGTATGGCAGACAAGTGACTGTCGAAACGATCACTGCCATCTGCTGGCCGTCTGGATAAACTGAAAACAAGTGACTATCGAAATTAACGAATTTCTTTCGAGGGGAATAATCGCAAGAAAAGCAAGCGTCAAGAAACCGCGGTAACGAAACCGAGCGATAGTAATGGTGCACTGCTTTTACGACAATACCACGGTAAAAGTTTTACCACGGTTTCGTATAGACTGATGAATACCGACGTTGGTGCACTCGGCCGTGAAACCGTACCAGGCTCGGTCACATTGCGACCTTCTCCAGCGTGGCATAGGATAAGTAACTGTGCAGTAACACAACTTAATAACATTTTTGTCATAATGGAGAATACTAACGGCCGAGTGCACCAACGTCGGTATTCATCAGTCTATACGAAACCGTGGTAAAACTTTTACCGTGGTATTGTCGTAAAAGCAGTGCACCATTACTATCGCTCGGTTTCGTTACCGCGGTTTCTTGACGCTTGCTTTTCTTGCGATTATTCCCCTCGAAAGAAATTCGTTAATTTCGATAGTCACTTGTCTTCAGTTTATCCAGACGGCCAGCAGATGGCAGTGATCGTTTCGACAGTCACTTGTCTGCCATACTGTTTACATTTTGTCTCAACGCGAGTAATCAGCTGTGCAAAACAATGGAAAATAAAATGATGAAACGTACTAGAGCTCCCTATTTCAGCCCTCATGAAAATTTTGTGTTGCTGGATTTGGCTGAAAAATATAAATCGATAATAGAAAATAAAAAGACGGATGGCGTGACAATAAGTATCTTAAGTAAAATGTATGTTAATTACAGTACGTCTGGTAACTTGTCCTGGATTATCATCATTCCTGAGATCCAGATGCACAGCAGGAATTTGTAAATTGCCTTCTTTTTCTTCTTCCTCTTCTTGGAGTAATTCATGATTAATTTCAGGGTCATCAGGAGGCTCTATTTCTTGAGCTGCAATGGCAATGTTGTGAAGCACAGCTGTGGCAACAATAATGTTTGACATGTTTTGTATGTTGCATCGAAGTCCTAAAGACATGGAAGGGAACCTTCTTTTCCATACACCATATTGCCTCTCGACAACATTTCTTGTGGCAATATGAGCTCTGTTATACCGTTGTTCTGCTGGGGAGGTGGGATTTTGAATAGGTGTATGAAGGAAGGATTTACATGGGTAACCTCCATCACCCAAAAGATAACCATTAGCTACTTCTCTCGTTTCGAGAAGCGGTGTCAGCCGAGATTCGTGAAATATGGTGTTATCGTGAGCCGAACCTGGCCATCTGGCTACTATATCTCTTATCATGAGGTTCGAATCGCTCACAGTTAGCACGTTTAGAGAGAAATAGCCTTTCCTGTTTCTAAATACCTCCCCATTTTCACCTCCGGGAGACTGTATTCTCACATGAGTGCAGTCCAGCGCACCCAATACACCAGCGAACCCAGCTATTCTGTGGAAGCCTTCCATAACCTCTCTTTGTTCCCGTTGGGTAAGTGGTTGTTTAATAAACTGTGGCGATAACGAGGCAACTACATTAGAAACCTTGTGTATTATGTGGCATGCTGTTGTACTGCTATAAGAAGACGATTTCTAGGCGATATCGGATAGTTTCTCCCAGTAGGGAATTCCAATTGTTCACCAATTATGTCCAAAATATAACTTATACTGTCTCCTTCCGTAATCGAAATCTTCTCTGGAATGAAGCATCGCTTAGTTCTTCGAATAATTCTCGCCTCTCTTCTATAACCCTCCCTTCATTCCTTTCAAATCGAGTAAGACACTGGAGATATAACCTGTAGTTGTTAAGCTCCATTTTGGAATCTTTAACACAGAATACAAATAAATAAAACTTGACCACGGTTTTCTTAGATAACCGCTCCCTCACGGGCGGTAAACATTTTACCGCGGTAAAACTCGAAACCGAGCTTGGTGCAACAGAAATACGACTTTACCCAGGTAAACTAGGTAGTTTACCGCGGTATTCTCTTTACGGAGGTTGGTGCACTCGGGCATCAATGTACTAAATATTGACTAATGGTAATAAACAGTTTATTATAAATAAGATAATTAATAAATTAAGATTTTATAGTTGTGGGATTTGAACTTACACCAAAGAACATGGATACAAAACTTACGATGTAGCCTCTACCAACGTCGTTAGCTATACATTGGTATGAAACGGTACTCTTGGAACAAATTCCGTAACTATAACATAATATAATATAATAGCTTGCCACTGTGGGTGAGTGGATAGTGTGTCGGTCTACTAACCCCCGATTGCAGGTTCTCTCCTGGCCGTGGTAAGTGATTTTTGAAAGGCGGCAAAAATACGACAGGCATGTTATACGATGTTGGCATGTCAAAGAACCCATTTGAATTCAGTAGGCCGAGTTCATAACGGCAAAATTAATCCCGGGAGTTTCCGCCAACACAAAGTTCCTCATTTCTCTATTAGAAAGCGCTATAGTGTTCAAGGAGCTTAGATATCTAACCTCCTTGACTTTCATAGTGATTCAAGGAACAACGAACTTCGACATGCAAGCTACCGTCTGGGTGTCAAATTACAAAGCTTGAACCCGGCACCCGAGGCCATACGATATTCTTCTTTATATAATTTAATATAATATAATTTCGTTTATATGGGAATGAAAGCATGTGAAAGATCTAATAGTTTATTGCCCAGTCCATATATATGTTCTGAAAAGTTCGTTAGTGTCATGGTTGGGTAAAGGTTAATGTAGCGTAGTTCACTAATGTGATTGCCCAGAATGCAGGACGCTCGGGTTCAAATCCCGACGACACGGTGGTCTCATTTTAAAATCTTTCTCGACAGTTTACAGCTAATTTGTACCGCAAGGTTGTTTTTAATTAAGAAAGTATGCTGAAGCTTCAGCTTCTTCCCACTTTCCTTGGAGCAATACACAGAAATTCGCCAGGCGGTTGGTTGACAGTATTGAATTAAGGGCGCGCTGTTTGCTGCTCTAGGATTAGCGCGTGGCTCATTTCCATAAACGAGCGCTTGGAAGATAGCTCACTATTAAGTAGGGACCTCTTAGCATGTCATTTGGGGAGCGACGCTTGCGCTGCTGCCAACACTGCGTCTCTAAGTCATACTTTAAAAATCTTCAGTAAATGGCGTTTAACTCTACTTACCAAAAAATGTATTTTCAAAATTAATATTGAAATGTAAATGCTTTTCAGTCGGTCAACACGTTTTAAATTAAATGGTAATGAGTTTTATGTTCGACGATGTCGAAATGTGAATATTATACGTCAGAAAAAAGTATCATAATGATGGTCATTATAGTACTGTTTTCCATTATGATACAGTTTCTCCAGCCAATCAGAGCTCATTCATTGACCAATTAGGTAAGGATACCTTCGCGCATGCGCTCAAAATCCAACATGTCGGACATGAACACAGCATCTTTCTATGTAACTTACCGGCATGGAAAGTGCACCGTCCATATGTTAGCGTAAATAAACTGGCGAATATGAGACAAGAAATAGCACTGCACCCTAATATCCCCACTCCAATTTCTACACAGCGCATTGCTTTCAAACGACATCGGTGACTGTTTAACTGAATGCTGCTGCTCATCGGTGTTCGGCAGCCTGTAATCATACGACATTGCCAGGCAGACAGGGCGCATGCGTCGGTCGGTCAGAGAACTTGGAAAACAGAGATATCAAACCCAGCGCTTGCACTCCGATCACAAAATTCAAGTGACTGAATCTCAACAGATATTTATGAATATTTATGTTAAAACATATAATAAAGTTATAATTATCGTCGAACATAAACAGTCGCATGCAACTCGCCTATAATGGCAATTAAGACACTCGTATGAAAATTATAAAACTCGCTTAGGCTCGTTTTATAAACATACTCGTGATTGCCATTATAGGCTCGTTGCATAATGTACTATATCGATCGAAAATAGTCATCCAAGTGTATCCGTTAATGTCATGTTTTTTTTTTCAAGTGCAGGGAACAACACCCATTAAAATTTGGGTTCAACCATGTTGACGTACTGAGAATCATTTAAATTTTATTTACTAAGGCAACACTGAAATGTACCCAGTCCCTTCAGGCAAGCAACTCCATGTTGAAAACATCCTTTAATGTCATAGACTAGACCTCCCATGAACACTATTCCTTTTTTGATGCATTTCTAATTAATGTTCGTTGTTTTCTCCAATTTTCTAAATTTATTTATTTATTTATTTAGCGTGAGCCTCCGTGACTTAGGCGGCAGCACGCCGGCCTCTCACCGCTGAGTCCGTGGTTCAAATCCCGGTCACTCCATGTGAGATCTGTGCTGGACAGAACGGAGGCAGACAGGTTTTTCTCCGGGTACTCCGGTTTTCCCTGTCAAAATTGCATTCCAGCAACACTCTCCACTATCATTTCATTTCATCTGTCATTCACTTAATCATTGCCCTAGAGGAGTGCGTCAGGCCTCGGCAGCCGGCACAGTTCATATCCTCGCCGCTAGATAGGGGCTTCATTCATTCCATTCCTGACCCGGTCGGAGACTGGAAGCAGGCTGTGGATTTTTTCATTTATTTAGCGTATGGCTTTTAATGCCGGGAGTGTCCGAGGACATGTTCGGCTCGCCAGAGGCTGTAGCTGCTTCAAGCGGACACTCATTGGGCGAGTTACAAGTTCCAATTTCAAGTAGTTCCAACATTCGCTACCAGATGTCACTTACATCTAGTGGTGAACGTTGGATCTTTGATATAGCGTTTCAACGAAATCTAACCTCGAAATTTAGCTTCGCACAAGTTTAGTTAGTGGAAGGTTCTTTTACATGCCATAAATCTATGACATGGAACCGCCGGCTTTACTCCTCCTCCGAAGGTAGGCATACTGAAGGATCTTAACGCTCTTAAAAATTCCGACAACATCGGCCGGGTTTGAACCCGCGATCTTAGGCACAGCAGTTCAGCATGCTACCAACTACGCCACCGAAGCCGCACTAAACGTTTCTTACGATGTGTCAGCATGATTACACGCGGTTAGACTTATGATTGTTCACCGGACACTCAACCATATCCGGTCGATTAGATTAGCAGTTTGTCATTTCCATCACTACGAGCGCTAGTGTGAGTCAATGCATAGTTTCACCTAAGCCCTTATAACTACTTTCGGGGTGAAGATTTGTCAAAAACATCAAACATCGCCTGAAGGTATTAACCAGGGAACACATTAAAAATAATTATGTAAATAAGTTAATATGGCTAGGATTTGAATCAAAAAGGAAACGAGTAAGGAAACAAGCGATTTTAGGCTGGAAGTGATTTTCGAAAATTGATTTTTGTCTGCCAAGAAATGTTTTCAACAAAATGGCTTCCAACACAATAATAATAATATTATTATATTTGTCTCCTTCCTTACTACCTTGATAATTTTAAACCATGTTAACATATATCAATCGTAAAAAAAACAATATATTGTAAAGGTAAATTAAACGTTTAGTTTCTAAATACGCCCTGGCGTCCTGGTGAGATGAAGCTTCTTTTGGGTTGTGCAAAATATTTCTTAGTCCAACCACAGCTTTTCTCGATTTTGCAGAATATACCTCTCTTTTGGTGGGTAAATTGATTCGATGGTCCCTTATTCCCACCAAAATAGACAATCGAAGAAATTAATTAAATAATATATCTTCTCAGAATGAATAAGATGTTGAAGAAATCGAAAGACAGTGTGAATCCTGTTTTGACTTACACAAGAGTCACAGAATATTTCAATGTATGAATATCATGCAATAAAGAGCAAACATCATCACTACCTTTCTTTCCATCAACTTCTACACTACTGTTCCGGAGTCCGTTTACTTCCTGATTCACTGGACATGACCCCTTCTTTCCTAATGCATTGTTTGTTGTTTTCCCCGTATACTAGGACTAACTCATTCTTTCCAACACAACTTAGGTATGAAATGTCAGCAATTTTTCAAGGTATATGCCGTGTCTTGTGCGGGGTTTCGCCTTATAACACCAAGATAGGCTCATCAGCCGGCTCTTGGCGTATGTGCCTGGACCCCCACAGGAGTAAGGAACTGAAAAATCCAATAAAAAATGGATTATTTCATTCCTGCATCCGTGCGAAGTGCAGGAGCAGGCGGGCCGTCGGCTATAATTTTGGCCATTGGGTAGTAAAGAAGAGAATTGCAGAATTATGAAAAATGTGTTAGCACACCTTGACGTAGGGACGTGGTGGCCCCATAGCCCAGTGAGTAACCACTGCAATCTGCCTCCCGAGTATTGTCGGAAAAACTAAACCTAAGTGGGTAAGGAGGAAATGCCTGCCCAAACCCTGATCATCTGTCTCCAGGAGATAAATATGGAGGATGGGAAGGTAATCCAACAAACCACTCTGCGTTGGGCTAATCACCCATGTGGAGGTAAAGTGATTCAGAGAACTACAAGTAGCCTCAGATTGGACGGAAATAGAGCGGAATGGCTACCCCGACGCTTGAAGGAATAAGGGAATTGAAGAGAAGAAGAAGAAGAAGTGTTAGCACACACGTACAGTGGAGATGGAATAATATGGCGCAAAGGTCACCCTGACCAAGGAAGCCCCCCCAAAGAGGGGCCCACCACCATACCCCGCCTGGGCCGAGGCCACATTACGGCCCCATTTATTGACAGAAGAGATTTACAAAGTTTTGTACAGACATGTACGTAAAAATACAATGACAATACACATAGAACAAATGAGGATAGCTTTGGAGACAATAGACATAAGAAAAAGTTCACATGATCGTGCAGCAGTAAAGCAGTACCCTGTAAACTCTTAAATGTTCGCGAGTTCGTGTTCAGTATCAATGAGATCAGTAAGTAGTAACGCACTCGGTATGAGCAGGTATGGGACTACACTGCGAACTGCTGAAGGACCGAGGCACTGTAAAACACTACGGAGCGAAGCACTGATCACTGGTGTCTGGGGCGACGATACAGACGGTGAACTGGTGAAGGATCGGTGATTTGCGGCTTCGTAAGCCGGTGGGTGACATTGTAGGCTATGCGCCTGGGACTCGCTGAACTAGGCCGGAGCGAACTGGGCGCTACCTCCCTTTTTTATGAAGCGCACTAGCGCTTCTTTACTGCGAGAGCTGAAAGATCAAGCGTTCTTTTACCTCCCCATAAGGGCTTCCAACAAGATGGTATATTGGCTTTCACGGCCAAGGAATTTAAACTCAGCAGTAAAGAAGCGCAGGCCCACTTCATCAGAAGGGATGTAGCGCGCAGTTTGCTACTCCTGTGGGGGTCCGAACACGGACACCAAGAGCCCACTGAACCCAACGGTATTAGGCTGACTGGTGTCGAACCTGGATCTCTGGGATAAATGAAAACAGACTAGAGTTACCAGCAAGAAACGAACACAAGATCTTTTGAGGGAGTTTAAGCTATAAAAACCCCTAGAGAAAGTACACAGTAAATCACTGTTGTGATATACACAAATTCTGACATTATTTGTTAACATAATGTAGAAAATATTAGCAGAATACGGCAGTATTGGGCTGTAAGAGGCATACAATTCTGGACTTAGTACAGAGAGTTGGAACTCTTGACAGATTGCAAATGAGCCTGGAATATAGGCGTGGTTTCGTGGCGCCATGCCAGTCATTAGGACCTATTTACGCTGTCTGAGACAAGGCAGGACAGTAATATATGGGCATGTGAATCCCCACCACATAAGGAGAGGTCCAGTGGGGTGAGAAGATGCCAGAATAATTTAATGATTACTCGTGGATGGAGTAACTCAGAGACATGAGGATTGCACCTATGTGAATGAATTGCCAGGAGGCTAATTATCAAGCCGTCAAACATTGAAATCGAGGCAGATTTAATGTAACGCGCAAGCACATTGAAGGAATGAGTCCAGCGCCATAATCTGACCATGTCTTCGGGGAAGAACCAATGACGCGGCGTGGGGACGCGCTGGCAAAGGCAATTAATATTAATTAATTGGCCGATCGATCCTCGGGCACACAGGCGGATATGTAATCAGCGAGGCAATATAGACCAGGAAAACGTTATTTCAAGACCAGAGAAGCACGGATAGAGGAGATGAAGCTCCAAGGAAATTTTAGACCTACTTTTCGCCTCCAAACAGATATAAGGTCAGTGGAGCGAGCAGTCGAGGTCAGTTGAACCATACGCTAGTGCGGAGCACACGTTGCCTGAGTCCAGGAATGGGACGCGCGCACTTTAACATATTTAGTGTTCAACATAGTAACCATGCAGTATATCGCACTAATTAGAACAATTAACAAGGATAGTCGTGCCATACTTTTATGGTCGGCATTACAAGTTATTACTATTGAGTACGCAGTAAATGTATCGTGTGGTGGACAAGTTAAGACAATGTCATATTAGGCAAATCGTACCTCATGACGATGAGATATTATGTGGTATTATAACAAGTAGTTCCATGAAGAACTATACAGCCTATTTTCATATATCCTACTTATGTTAATTGCCACTATTTAACATACACAATTTCAGTTTGATTGCTGTAATAGATTCGTAGATATTGAGAACCGACTAAGTATTTCGGATGGTCGCCATGTTGGATTTTATATATGTAGGTCCTAGAGTTATGTACTGTTACATGCAGATTATTGTGAACGTGTAGTATTCAAACTTCAATCGCAAAATTAGGACACAAGAAAAAACAAGGAGATTTAAAAAAATTTCACAGCTGCCATCTTGAGGTTATGGAAACAATTGAAATAAATTAGATGCCAGTGGATTAACATTCGGATAAAGATTTACTGTACTAAGTTTCACTGCACGCGGATGGTTAAATTACGAGAAACGTCCATGTGAATATTTATAATTCGCGTCACCGCCATGTTGGATTTGTGATCACCAGGTTATTTAAAGTCCTATAGGTGAACTTAAGTTCATATCCCCTATGAACATTAAAAAATGCAGTTTGATTGCTAAAATAGATTGGTAGATATTCAGTATCGTCTAAATATTTCGGATGGTCGCCATGTTGGATTGTTAAATGTATAGGCCATAGAGTCATGTACCATTAAAGGAAAATTATTGCGTAGGTTCATTATTCAAACTTTCACTTCGATCGCATGACTACATCACAAGAAATAAAAACTTAATTTTAAAATTCGCACTGCCGCCATCTTGAGGTTATGTAAACAATTGAACTAAATTAGATACCAGTGGATTACAATGTGTATAAATATTTCCTGTACCAGGTTTCAGTGCGCTTGGAACATTAAATCGCGAGAAAGGTCTATTTAAAATGTTCAAATTCGCTTGGCCGCCATGTTCGTTTTGTAGTTAACCGGTTTTTGAAAATCTTATAGATGGACTTCTAGTAGTGCCCTTTATCTCAGTACAAAATTCTAGGGAGATACCGCTAATAGTTTCAGAGATATAGAATGCCGGTGAAATATTTCGCACATCCGCCATCTTGTGATTATGTAAACAATTGAACGAAGTTAGATGTCGGTGCATTACAATGTATATAAACATATATTGTACCAAGTTTCATTGCGTTTGGTTGGTCAAATCGCGAGAAACGTCTATTTAAAAGTCGCAAATTCGCTTGGCCGCCATGTTCGTTTTGTAGTTACCAGGTTTTCAAAAGTCACATAAGTGAACGTATAGTAGTTCCCTCTATCACCATAGAAAATGTCAGGGTAATATCGGTAATAGTTTCGGAGATATTGAATGCTGGTGAAATATTTCGCACAGCCGCCATGTTGGATTGGTGAGTCGTAACAAAATTTGAAGGGCACGGTCGAGGTCGCCGGGAATAGTGCAATGAACTTTCCGAGTTTCATTGAAATCGCTCCTGCCGTTTAGATTTTATTAGGGGGACACACACACACGAATCACACACACACACACACACGCACACACACACGGACAAAAGGTGATCTCATAAGCCTATTTTTTCAAAATTGAAAATAGGCTAAAAATGTACTTGGAACTGTCCGAGGCTTTGTTATAAGCAGATCATTCGGCCGAAGGACAATTGACAGTGGTAATTGTACATGTACAATGTACAATGGACGAGCGCAATATATAAGCTATTGGTTAGACATAACAATAGGATGTCGAACGGCGCAGGTATAAACTTTGCCATACGAGTGATGCAATTTCGCAGGGATACCACTGTAATTAATGCCCAGGACGATGTGGAAGCATATCTATGCTATATCGGGAAATTATCTAAGGATAGAAATTGATAGACAGACTGGGGACCGCTAGGATTCGTCAGGCAGTGTATAGAGACTTTCGAACGAGATACGGGTGTATTTATGGAGGAAAGATCCTCAACGCCTGCATTTCTGAAATTCTGCAAGGAAGGGTCAACCATTAAGAAATGTACATAGTGATCGTGTGATTTTAGTGATGGTCATTTAAATATGTGTAAAATTACCAGTGTAATAATTGATATAACGTGTTTTGTGAAAAGGGAAGCAACAGCTTCGACATGGAGAAGCAAATTGCAGTGTGTTTTGTAATGCGAAAATTATGTAAAATGTGTGTGAAAAGTGAAATAATGCCTTGCTCACTTGCAAATTATGGCAGGCATTAAGGGAGAAAATGTATGGTCGGAGCCACCAGATTAGCCAATGTAAGTACCCAAAACCATGATTTTGTAGTGAATGTAGTCCACTGTATGTTGAGTGATGTCAAAATTGTAGAATATGCCAATAAGAGTCAATTTTGGGAGGTAGAACCTTCAGATATTAATGTTGTGTTGATTTTAGTCAAGTTGAGATGTCTTTGTACATCATTGTGTGCATATATCGTTATCACTAATGTAAAAATGGCAATTGAGTTAAATGGAAAGTTAACGTAACGAACACGGATGTTCGGTTATCTAATATATAAAAGTGAAAGTCTGTATGTGGTTATGTGGGTATGTGGGTCTGTTCCGTATACAAATCCACACCGTTCCACCAATCTCAACCAAATTTTGCATACACATAGTTTAGGACCCGGAAGGAACCGCTGGCTACATGCATTTTCGATAGTCTTTCTCATTCTTTTGATTTAGGCCCTTTTGGACTCAAGCACAGGCTAATCAAATCATAAAATATACTCATGAAGGAATGGCAAGGCAGATAGTTTCCATGGCAACATAGCTCAAGTCGAGACACGGCCGACTGGATGCCAGTTGCGCTCTGCACTACTGGTATAGAAAATGAGCATCTTTACTTGAAATCCCGTTAGTTACTCACCTACTCACACAGCACTGTCAACCGAGTTTAGCATAACAAAGACTTGACACTATCTTCTACTATATATTTGTCAAATACCACTCACTCACTCATTCATTCATCACGAAATCTCAGAAACCACCGAACGGATTGGAATGAAATTTGGTATGCAGCTTCCCCAAGGACCGCAAATGCCCACTAAGAAAGGATTTTTGTATATTCAGGTTCTAAAGGGGTGTTAAGGGGGTAGACCTGCATTTCATTGACTAACAATATCTCCCGATTGGTTTCATTGGGGGATGTGATACTCGGCATATAAACTCATCATTAAAAAAATAAGAAGACACGAGTCTCAGGGTTTTTCGATGTGGTGTATATTAGGAGGTGAAAGGGGTGAAAAGTGGGGATTGAAATATTCCTAAATGAGCGTGTATCTCTTAAACAACAAAGGCGAGGAGTTTGAAACTCAGCGAAAAAAAATCAGCATAAAAAATAAGTAAATATGTGTTTGACCGTTTTTTTATAAATCCAATTTAAGGGGCCCATGGGGAAGGGTGAAATTCTGGTGGGGGGGGGACAGAAAAGAAAGTGTCCTAACTGATTGACTGACTGACTCACTCATCAAACTCAGGGGGAAAAACTGCTTTAAAGTAAGTAAATAACTGTTCGACAGTTTTTTTTTCATAAATCAAATTTAAGGGGTTCATGGGGAGGGGTGAAATTCTGAAAAAAGAAAATTGAAAGAAAATGTCCTGACTCACTCACTCACTCACTCATCATCATCGCCCTGCCAAAATTATTGAAGTTAGAAACATGACCGTTTCGGGATATGTTCATTGTATGTCAAAACAGTCTACTAAGGGAGGATTTTCGGATATTCAGGTTCTAAAGGGGTCTTAAGGGGGTTAAACCTGCATTTCATTGAATAACAATATCTCTCGAATGGTTTCATTGGGGGATGTGATTCACGGCATATAAACTCATCATTAAAAAGTAAGAAGACACGTGTCTGATGGTTTTTCGATGTGGTGTATATTATGAGGTGAAAGGGGTGAAAAGTAGGGATTGAAAGATTCCTAACGGAGCGTGTATCTCTTAAACGACATAGGCGAGGAGTTTGAAACTCATCGGAAAGAAATCAGCATACAAAATAAGTAAATATTTGTTTGACCGTTTTTTCATAAATCCAATTTAAGGAGCCCATGGGGAGGGGTGAAATTCAGGGGGAAAAAAAAACTGGAAAGAAAGTGTCCTAACCGATTGACTGACTGACTCACTCATCAAACTCAGGGGGAAAAACTGCTTTAAAGTAAGTAAATAGCTGTTCGACAGTTTTTTTTGGATAAATCAAATTGAAGGGGTTCATCGGGAGGGGTGAAATTCTGAATAAAAACAAATGAAAGAAAATGTCCTGACTCATTCACTCACTCATCATCGCCCAGCCAAAAATTTTGAATTTGGAAACATGGCATTTTGGAGATATGTTCGCTGTATGTCAAAACCGTACACTAAGGGAGGATTTTTGGATATTCAGGCTCCAAAGGGGTCTTAAGGGGGTTAAACCTGCATTTCATTGAATAACAATATCTCAAGAGTGGTTTCATTTGTGGATGTGATACTCGGCATATAAACTAATCATTAAAAATAAGCAGACAGGTGTCTAAGGGTTTTTCGATATGGTGTATTATTATGAGGTGCAAGGGGTGAAAAGTGGGGGTTGAAGGATTCCAAATGGAGCGTGAAGGCCTATCTATTAAACGACATAGGTGAGAAATTTGAAACTCAGAGAAAGAAAATCAGCTAAATAAATAAGTAAATTGGTGTTCGACCGTTTTTTTTTTCATAAATTAATTTAAGGGGCCAATGGGGTGGGGTGAAATTCTGGGGGAAAAAAGGAGAGAAATTGTCCTAACTGACTGACTGACTCACTCACTCATCATCATACTCAGGGGAAAAAGATAGCTTAAAAAATTAGTTAATAGGTGTTCAAGAGTTTTTTCATCAATCCAATTTAAGGGGCCCATGGGGAAGGGTGAAATTCTGGTAAAAATAATTGAAAGAAAATGCCCTGTCTGACTCACTCACTCATCACGCCCAGCGAAAACTATTAATGTTGGAAACATGAAATTTTGGGAATATGTTCGTTGTATGTCGAAAACGTCAACTAAGGAATGATTTTTGTTTATTCGGGATTTAAAGAGGTGTTAAGGGGGTAAAGGTGCATTTCATTGAATAACGATACCACATGATTTGTTTCTTTGGGGATGTGATATTCGGTATAGAAACTAATCATTAAAAATAATCAGACATATGTCTAAGGGTTTGTCGATGTGATGTATATTATGAGGTGAAAGGGGTGAAAATTGGGGGTTGAGGGATTCTTAACGGAGCGTGTATCTCTGAAACGACATAGGCGAAAAAATTTAAATTCGGCGGGAAAAACAGCTTAAAATACAAGTAAATAGGTGTTCGACCGTTTTTTCATAAATCCAATTTCAGGAGCCCTTGGAGAGGGGAGAAATTCTGGGGGGGAAAACAGGAAAGAAAGTGTCCTAAATGATTGACTCACTTAGTCACTCATCAAACTCAGGGGGAAAACAGCTTTAAATAAGTAAATAGGCGTTCGACCGTTTGTTTCATAAATCCAATTTAAGGGGTTCATGGGGAGGGGTGAAATTATCAAAAATAAATGAAAAAATGTCCTGACTGACTCACTCACTCATCATCGCCCAGCCAAAATTATTAAAATTAGAAACATGAAATGTTGGGGATATGTTCATTGTATGTCGAAAACGTCCACTAAGGAAAGAGTTTTGGATATTCAGGTTCTAAAGAGGAGTTAAGGGGGTAAACGTGCATTTCATTGAATAACAATATCTGACGAGTGGTTTCATTTGGGGATGTGATACTTGGCATATATACTAATCATTAAAAATAAGCTGACACCTGTCTAATGGTTTTTCCATGTAGTGTATGTTATGAGGTTAAAGGAATGAAAAGTGGGGGTTGAAAGATTCCTACCGGAGCGTGTATCTCTTAAAAGACATAGGCGAGGAGTTTGAAACTCGGAGGAAATCAATCAGCTTAAAAATAAATAAATAAATAAATAAAATAAATAGGTGTTCGACCGTTTTCTCATAAATGTAATTTAAGGGGCCTATGGGGAGGGGTGAAATTTTGGAAGAAAAACGTCCACTAAGGAATGATTTTTGGATGTTCACTCTCATCGACCAACCAAAACTATTAAAGTTAGAAGAATTACATTTTGGGGATATGTTCGTTGTGTGTCGAAAACGTCTACTAAGCAGGGATTTTTAGCCTATTTTCAATTTTGAAAAAATAGGCTTATGAGATCACCTTTTGTCCGTGTGTGTGTGCGTGTGTGTGTGTGTGCGTGTGTGTGTGATTCGTGTGTGTGTCCCCCCCTAATAAAAATCGAAACGGCCTGAGCGATTTCAATGAAACTCGGGAAGTTCATAGCACTATTCCCGGCAACCTCGACCGTGCCCTTCAAATTTTGTTACGTCTCTCCAATCCAACATGGCGGCTGTGCGAAATATTTCACTAGCATTCAATATCTCCGAAACTATTACCGATATCGCCCTGAAATTGTGTACGGTGATAAAGGGCACTACTACAAGTTCACCTATGAGACTTTCAAAAACCTGGTGACTATAAAACCAACATGGCGGCCAAGCGAAGTTGAGACATTTAAATAGACTTTTCTCGCGATTTAACTATATAAATGTAATGAAACTTGGTACAGCAAATGTTTATACACATTGTAATGCACTGGAGTCTAATTTAGTTCAATTGTTTACATAATCTCAAAATGGCGGCTGTGCGAAATATTTCACTGACATTCTATATCTCCGAAACTATTACAGATATCACCTTGCAATTTTGTACGGTGATAAAGGGTACTGATACAGGTATACGTATGTATATTTCATAAACCTGTAAAGTACGAAACGAACATGGCGACCAAGCGAATTTAAAATATTTTAATAGACATTTCTCGTGATTTAACTCTCTGACCGCAGTGAAATGTGGTACAGTAATTGATTTTGCAGATTGTAATGCACTGCCATGTAATTTAATTCAAATGCTTATATAACCTCAAGATGGCGGCTGTGCGAAATTTTAAAATTAAGTTTTAATTTCTTGTGTCGTAATCATGCGATCGAAGTGAAAGTTTGAATAATGAACCTAGGCAATAATTGTCCTTGAATGGTACATAACTCTATGGCCTATACACATAACACTCCTAAATGGTGAGCTCCCGAAATATTTAGACGGTTCTCAATATCTATGAATCTTTTACAGCAACCAAACTGAATTTTTTTATGTTCATAGAGAGTATGAACATATGTTCACCTATAGGACTTTCAGGAACCTGGTGAGCACAAATCCAACATGGCGGCGACGCGAAGTATAAATATTCAAATGGACGTTTCTCGCGAATTAACTATCCGAGTGCCGTGAAACGTTTCACGTTAAATGCTTATACAAATGTTGATCCACTGGCATCTAATTTATTTCAATGGTTTGCATTATCACAAGATGGCTGCTGTGCGTAATTTTAAAATCTCGTTTTTACTTCTTGTTGTCTAATCATGCGATTGAAGTTTGAATACCACACGTACACAATAATCTTAATATAATAGTACAAAAATAAAAATCCAACCTGGCGACCATCTGAAATATTTAGACGGTTCTCAATATCTACGAAACTGTTACAGCAATTAAACTGAAATTTTGTATGTTGATTGTGGCAGTTAACATTAGTAGGATATATGAAAATAGGCTGTATAGTTCTTCACGGAACTACTTGTTGGATATTCAGGTTCTAAAGGGGTGTTAACGGGGTTAAAACTGCATTTAATTATATAACAATATGACACTCATTCGTTCATTCATTCATTTATTTGCAATGGAGGGTGTGGCCCCCGGAGGCAAATTGGATATACATAACAAATAAATAATTACACATAACAATTCAATAACAATTATACAACAATTAAACTGGAGTATTTACACAAATAGTCAGTCTTTTCTTAAACACACCTACATGTTTGGGAAAAGGCTCTAACACTGCTGCAGGTAGAGAGTTCCAGTTATCAATGGCACGGTTTACAAAAGAATATTTACCATAATTTGTTCGCTGTGGTCGGCCCTTAACTTTGAAAGGATGATCGCTCCTACCCATGTAAGTAATGTAAGTAATGACGCGAGCGAAGCAAGGCTAAAAATGAGATGGTGTGTGTCTGTGTGTTACTCAATCACGCAAGTACCACTGGTCCGATATACGTGAATTTTACATGGAAGTAGCTGATTTACCTGGTTAACATATAGGTTACTTTTGATTACAATACTTTGCACTATTTAAAGATGGCGACCATTTTAGTGACGTCACTACACCCTTTGGTTTCGAACTCATATTTCCATTTGAAATAAAAAGAGAACGCTAAGAAATAGCAAACTTTTGATGGCATATACGAGGTTTAAAATTACATTTTCTATCCGAAAGGTATCTCCAACGGTTAGCGAGTAAAATCTAAATTTGTGCTATAAAACACGGTCAACGCCGAGCGTTGTAGTTGGACAAAATGTTTCATCCTTAATCTCCCTCTGCGCAGCACCTCGCCTATCCCCTATTTTAACTGTCACCTTCACATTTTAATTTATTTATGACGCGTAGCGAAGCACGGGTACTTCAGCTAGTTGATTATATAAATACGGTTACGTTGTGTCGGTATAGGGGAAATTTATGTCAGTAAGAATAATAATCATGAGAATAAAGAAATACACATCAGGTAAAAATGTTTCTAAGCAAAATATATATGCTAAGTTGAATAACTGTGTATCCAAGCAGTAGTATTACACGTGATGGGCTAAGCAAAGGAATTTAATATCCGAGTATATTATGATAATGGAAATAAATATGCAAGAAAATAGGAACTGGAAGGGTTTAATAGTGAATTGAATCGCAGCTTGATGAATAAGCTTATAAGAAGTAGTTTATAGAGATTATCTTATTAATTAAAGGACGGGATCATCTCACAATGGTCATGGGAGCCAGGTAGTCTAATCGACGTGTGAAACTTCGTATAGCCAAGGGCATACAGAGAGGTATTATTGTTGCAATCGAGCGTATTTAGTGAAGGAGACCCTAGCTCTGAGTATTGCTATGAAATGTTCCGGGTTCGAATCAATTGGTGCATGGGAGGTTAACAATGGACACCTCAGAATGACACCTGATATCAACCGAGAACTAGCTGTTGTGTGAATAAATTCAGCTCCTGGGAGTGAATTTGGACGGCAGGAAGTTGTGCCTGACCGTGTTATTTGACAACAACAAAAAAAAGATGCCGGCTATTCCAATTAGACATGTGTTTGATGAATCTCGTTCCTTCATATAAATGTAAATGGACCTGTTGAGGCCAGCTATTAATATCCTAAGGATTGGAATAAATGCTTAAACAATTCCATATTCCGTCTTGCATACAGTTGAGTTCGATCATCTATGTTGTGCGGGTCATTGAGACGGCACTATTGTATTTGAAGCCACGTGCTACTGCTTGGAAATAAAAGGAGAAGGGCGAGGGAGGTAACAAGCGTTTTGTTACAGCCCATCGCGGACCCATTATATACAGGAAGGGCCACGGGGAAGAGAATTTAAACTACCCAGGCTTGGAGGGTGATGTTTAAAGTGGAAAGACTTTGCATGGTTATAAAAGAATCATTGTAGTATTGTATAATGAATTTGTGTGGTTTGAAACACATTGATATTTAAGGATCATGCTGATAACTTAATACTTGGCAAACTTACGAGATGTTAAAAGTTGCTTTTTTATACTGACATTGTCACCTATTTCCGAAGGTGGATACCAGATGTCACACGCTACGCCCACGCAAGCGTAGCATAAAATCCCACCCGACACAGCGGTAACGGAATCATTGAAATTGAACTCATTACGGTATACTGTGGAACTGCAGAAAGGGTAGAATTACAAGTAACAGTGGAGTTGCAAGTAAATCTGATGTGAAACTCATAAATTGGTTAATGCATGGTAGAGCATTTCGGTGGGAAGAGAAATACAGAACATAATTGTACGCATAATGTAAAGTAGGATGTGTTGAGAATAAACAACTAGATTGTGAAATTAAAGTGGTCACAATAGGTGACGTAAGATTGTAAGAACAGTTGTATGTGTATTTTACCAGTGCATCAGCGCACTTGAGAATGAATTTCATGTTAATCTCATAGTAAATGAATCAATAATCATTTGGCTTTGCGAGGATAAAATGCGAATAATAGTGGATTGAAGGTATAAGTTTTGCATTGTTTTGTGTTTTTGTTGTTGGGATTGTGTTTTTGTTTGTGTGAAGCCATGATTTAGAGCTCAATTAAAGTCTTTAGAATAGAGTTGTGCCTTATTATTGTAGAGTTGATACCTTTTAGTCTCAGATCAAAAATATGCAACTGCTCAGTGGGTGAACGGTACACGCCTGAGGACTGATGCTAGCTGGAGGCAGAAGCATGTTTTCCATGGAAATTATTCACATGGGTACAGTAAGCCGGTGGGTGACACTGTAGGCTATGCGCCTGGGACTCGCTGAACTAGGCCGGAGCGAACTGCGCGCTACCTCCCTTCTTTTATGAAGCGCACCAGCGCTTCTTTACTGCGAGAGCTAAAAGATCAAGCGTTCTTTTATCTCCCCATATAGGCTTCCAACAAGATGGTATATTGGCTTTCACGGCCAAGGAATTTAAACTCAGCAGTAAAGAAGCGCAGGCCCACTTCATCAGAAGGGATGTAGCGCGCAGTTTGCTACTCCATTGGGGGTCCGAGCACGGACACCAAGAGCCCTCTGATGAGCCCATCTTGGTGTTCTTAGGCAACACCCCGCACAAGACACGGGATAAAACTAGAAAAATTGCTAATTTTTTAGCTCCTTGGCCGTGAAAATCATTATACCAACTTAGGTATTGTTTAGGCCAGGAAATGACTTCTTATTCACATAAAATATTAGGCCATTCTTTCCCTGCTCCCTTCAAATATTAACCAGGAACGTACACCAGTAAAGAATTTCAAATAAGACGTGGTTCTCATTTCTGCCCAAGTTCGCGTTGGTGTCCAATAAAATAAGGTGCACCTCTAATGTATTTCCGCTCCTATTTCTGTCGTTTTTAAGGGGTCGAGGACGGGGATGAGTAGAATGATATGAAACGCACAAGCAACAAAAATAAGTGGTTTCGATATACAATATTCCTGAATTAAATGATTGGAAGAGTATTAAAAGGAACGAAATCAAACACGAAACCCAGAACCATATTAACACTTACTGCGTCTTTTCCGAAATATTCCACGCTAATATCTTCACCTTGCGTGTCGTTTACGATAAATTCCGTAGCGTAATTTCCGCTCTTGTAAGTCATACACGGAATATTTAATTACGATAGGAGGCAGAACAGTATTAGACTACCTCACCGAACTCACCTGGAAACGGAAAAGACTAGGCCTACGTTCTCTACCAGATGGCAGGGTAAACAGAATGCCGTAATTGGAACACAGGTTGCCTAAATTGCTCCAACTCTAAACATCTAGACTATGGTAGCTGAGGCTATGCAATTTATTATTATTATTATTATTATTATTATTATTATTATTATTATTATTATTATTATTATTATTATTATTATTATTATTATTATTGCTTCGTTACGGCCAACTAAGGACCACGACTTGTCAACTGTTTCTTCTGCATTTTAATGTTCGCCCAGTACTCTTTCATTCGCAATCGGTTTTGCACCTTTGTCTCCGTGGTCCACGCCTTCCCGGTTTTAGTTTCAGCTTAGGTTGAAAACTCCGATGTTTTTGAAGTTTATCCCTAAGTTGGCCACGCTCCTGGATATCTTTACATGTTATCCCAATCTCCAACAGATTATTATTATTATTATTATTATTATTATTATTATTATTATTATTATTATTATTATTATTATTATTATTATTATTATTATTCGATCTATCCGTAAAACTAGAGATGGGGCTGTTCTTCTTCAGTTCAAGAAAACAACGCAGATTGAAAACAGGGAGAAATTCAGTAAATCTCTTAGAGATGCTCTTGGACAAGATGGTGATGTAAAGGCTTTAATTCCCCGAACTACACTGGAGATTCGGGTCTTGGATGGTATCACTACCGTTGCAGATGTGGAGGAAGCTGTGAGGCGGGATTGTGGTAATACTCATGGAGAGCTGAAAATTTCGGTAACTAAACCAAATAGTTGGGGACAGAAACTTGCCATTTTTGAAACTAAATATGAGGATGCTCAGAAACTTCTGGACGCAGGAAGAATTAAGATAGGATGGCTATACTGCAGAGTACGTGTTAGAACCATTTTACCTCGCTGCTTTCGATGCCTGTCATATGGACATTTGGCACGGAATTGCGAAGGCCCTGACAGAAGTAAGCTTTGTTTTATGTGTGGAGAAGCTAGTCGTAAAGCAGTAGACTGTAAAAAGAATAATCCGCGATGCATGCTTTGTACAGGTAAAGGTGTCAATGAAGTTAAACGAAATCATGCTCCTGGATCAGGTGCATGCACAGTTTTTCGTGAAGCTCTTGAAAAGGCAAAAAATAACAGCAAATGATGAGAATCCTTCAAGCAAACATGCATAGGAGTCAAAAAGCTAACGACCTTCTGACACAGCTGATTTATGAGATGGAAGCAGACATCATTATTATTAGTGAACAATATCAAGAGAGGGACTATCCTGGGTGGTTTTCGGATAATCTTGGAACAGCAGCAATTTGGATACCAGATCTAGGAAAATTCTCAGTCGCAGAGCATAGATGTGAAAACGGTTTTGTCTGGGTACAGATTGGGGGAATCATTTTTTAAGCTGTTATTTTACGCCAAATGAATCTGTCCCAAACTTTCAAATGAAACTTGACGGCCTTGAGGATGCATTGCGTGGAATGGACCAAAGACTAGTGGTCGCTGGTGATTTTAATGCTCAAGCGTCGGAATGGGGCATGCCGCAAATAGACTCCAGAGGAAGACGCATAATGGAAATGGCAGCTAGAACAGTTTTAGTGGTCAATAACATTGGAAATGTACCAACATTCCGACGGCCAGGATGTCAGGGAACAATACCGGATGTAACATTCTCAACGGAGGATATCGCGTCTAAGATTGCTGGATGGCAAGTTATTGAGGACTATACAGGGAGCGATCACCAATATATCATCTTTCGTTTACTTCAGGAAGTTCCCCAAGCAAGAAACATACTGCGCAGGCCAGCACGGTGGAATATAGCCAGCATTGACAAGGAAACGTTTCTTGATGTAATACAAAATGGAATGGAGAACATAGCAGAAAAATGTTCTTGTTGTAGAGGAAAAGAAGCAGCTGGTGTACGTGTTGAACTCACCATGCAGCTAATCCAGCAAGCATGCAATACATCAATGTCCCGAAAGAGACCACGAACTAGCAGACGCCCAGCGTATTGGTGGACCGAAGAAATTGCAGAATTGAGAAGAAACTGTCTGCGACTTCGACGCATGGCCCAGAGGACGAGAGGCAGACAAGTGAATACCTCAGTCACAGCGGAGTATAAGTCAGCAAAGAAGGAACTCGGCAAAGCAATTAAGAAGAGTAAAGCTGATAAATGGTGGGCTTTGGCTAAGGAAGTGGAAGATGATCCATGGAGTCTAGGTTACAAGATTGTAATGAAGAAACTTGGTAAATTCTCAAACCCGAGCATGGATTCACAAACCATTAAAAAAATTGTGATTACACTATTTCCCGACCATTCAGAGAGGACTGATTTTGACGATGAAAGCGAACTGAATGATATACCTCTCTTCACAGTAGAAGAACTGAATACAGCTTTTAGCTCCCTTAGAAACAAGAAGGCTCCAGGACCAGATGATATACCCGCAGAAGTGCTGAAGATAATATCAGAACTTTGTCCAGAACTGTTGTTGAATATGTACAATCATTGCCTGCAAGCGGGTGTTTTAATGCCCGATGGAAAATGGCTCGATTGGTTTTGATCAGCAAAGGAAAATCTGGTGGTTATAGACCCTTATGTATGTTGGACACAGCTGGAAAAGGCCTAGAGAAACTTTTGCAGCCAAGAATTCTCTCAGCAGTTCAGATAGCAGGGGATTTATCTGTTCATCAGCATGGATTTCGCAGAGGACATTCTACTATTGATGCAATATTGGAGGTGGTGAACACAGTAGAAAGAGCGCAAACGGGCAATCATCATTCTCGTAAAGTGACACTTCTTGTGACCCTGGATGTAAAGAATGCTTTTAATTCGGCAAGTTGGAATGACATGTTGGAAGCTCTTGAAGAGACTTTCAAAGTACCACAGTATCTTATGCGCATAATGAAAGACTACTTCAGGGATCGCACTTTGCTGTATGATACGGAAGATGGACAAAGGGCAAAACGACTAACGGCTGGAGCAGCGCAGGGATCGATCCTTGGTCCAGATCTCTGGAACATCATGTATGATGGCTTGTTACGTCTGGAGATGCTAGAGGATACGAATCTAGTGGGTTACGCTGATGATGTGGCTGCCTTGATAGTGGCCCGCAATGTTGAGATGGCTCAAATCAAATTGAACCAGGTGATGCGGCGCATAAAAAACTGGATGACGAGTCACAGACTAACACTAGCAGAACATAAAACTGAGATAGTTCTTCTGACGAGGAAAAGGATTGAGACTCTTGTACCAATGACTGTTGGAGATACAGTGATTGAAACATCTACGAGTACAAAATATTTAAGAGTGACACTTGATTCGAAGCTCACATTCTGGAACCATATTCAGAGAGCGACAGATAAGGCAGTAAAATACATGACAGCACTTAGTAGGCTGATGGGCAATATTAACGGTCCAAAATCAAGTAAAAGACGCCTCCTCATGACGACGGTTCAGTCAGTGCTCCTGTATGGCTCTGAAGTTTGGGCCGAATCCTTGAGATTTGGATGGTATCGGAGAAGGATAGCTGCCGTACAACGGAGAGCAGCTTTACGTATTGCATGTGCATACCGCACGGTTTCTGAACCTGCAATCCTCACGGTGGCAGCAATAGCCCCAATAGATCTACTTGCATTGGAGCGACAAGAAATCTGGCGTACCCAAGGAGAGCTGGGAAAAAAATGTGCAAAGAAGCGTGCCTTTAATCAACGGATGAGGCGATGGCAACTCAGATGGGAAAGTGACCCCCGTGGTACATGGACCAAGCGACTGATACCACGCCTGGATACCTGGGTCGAAAGAGTCCATGGTGAAGTCAACTATTATCTCACACAACTTCTAACAGGACACGGATATTTCCGGAAATTCCTGCATAGAGTAGGCGGAGCGAGTGGTGCAACATGCATATATTGTGACGACATCGATGATGTACTTCACACCTTCTTCGTGTGCGGCCATTGGATGTTAAAGAGGGAATATGTGGAAACTGAACTGGGAGAACTGACACCAGATAATATTATTTCTGTGATGTTACGGAACCAGCAATCGTGGGACCATGTAGCAGTGTATGTGGAAAATGTCCTTCGCCAGAAAAAGCGGGATCTGGAAGCGTACGAACGCCCTTAAGAAGAAAATGAAGAAAGAAGGAGTCTGAAAGGCTAAGCAAGCACGACATCACCCTGAAGTAATGCGAGAGCGGTTCCGGGGTGACGAACGCATCGTGGGAAAAGGGATGTGGTTTTTAGTGGGTATGAATCCCACACTACTGTGGAGTGCGGACCCTTCACAAGTGTCTTTTGAAGATTTTCCACAGTTCCTCGTAAAAAAAATAAAAAAAATATATTATTATATTTGCTCTTGCCGTGACTTTTCTCCTCCTGTATGGAGCTGAGATTTGGTCTGATTCGCTGAGGATAGAGAAGTATAGAAAACGCCTGGCTGCAATTCAGAGGAGAGGGGCTCTGAGGCTGGCGTGTGCTTACCGTACAGTTTCGGAAGCTGCAGTTCTGGTTGTCTCAGGAGTAGCGCCAATTGACTTACTCGCGCAAGAACGTAAAGACGTATACTTCCGAAGAGTAGAACTGGGCAAGGTTCAAGCCCGGAAGGAAGCCGTAGCACGCAAGATGGAGCTTTGGCAGCAGAGGTGGGATGACGATCTCAGAGGAAGAAGGACAGCTCGGCTGATACCGAGTCTGGTCGAGTGGACGAGTAGAAAACATGGAGAAACTAATTACTTTCTGACTCAGATGTTGACAGGTCATGGCTACTTTCGGTGTTACCTTCATCGTATGGCCAAAGTAAGGAGTCCAGTATGTATTTACTGCGAGAACGAACGAGATGACGTGTATCATACGTTCTTCATCTGCGATCATTGGGCAGCGGAAAAACAACGACTTGAAGCTGAGGTTGGTACAATAACGCCGGACAATATAGTTGGAATTATGCTGAGGAACGATCTCAGCTGGGATACGGTCGCTTTCTTTGTTGAGGTGGTCCTTCGTCAGAAGAAGTCGGATGGGGACTTGCTCGATTTAGTTGATTAAGTCTGCGATCCGCGAACTATGAATTGAGAAGTAAGATGAAGCAAAGAAAATGGCTCCATCCTGAAGTAATACGAAAGTGGTCCCGGGATGGATTTTGTCAAGAGGACAGTGTGTGGTTTTTTAGTGGGTAAGAATCCCACACTCTTGAGGAGTGTGGACCCTTCCCAAGGTCTTGTGCAAAATTTTTCCACTTCCCTCGTAAAAGAAATATATATATTTGAGAGTTAATATTAGTTAGTTAGTTAGTTATTTGCAGGGTAACGTAGGCAAGTTTTCCATTTGATTTATTTTCCCGTTTCAATTCACAGCTGTTGACCTTTAATGGATGGCAATGAGACTCTCACGCGCTAAGGAGATTTATCTACGTCTGCGAACTTACTCTCCTCCTTGAAGTAGATCTAATGCATCCACACGTGTCGCCTACACACAGTACCACTAACAAGTTGGAATTGTTGGATTCATGAAATGTGCACGCTTCGTTATTCTCGCCCTCTTAGATCTGCTGCGAAACACTTCTTACCTCTCAGATGGTATGTGCAGTACTATATTGGGAGCGGAATGTACCCAAACAAATTCCGGCACAAAATAGATTTAAGTTTTAACATATCTTGAAAAACATTGTAATTGAATGCTTTTGTATCGGTTAGTGCTTTTGACTATCGATTGTCAAATAATGAAATGAAAATCCACAGCCTGCTTCCAGTCTCCGACCGGCTCAGGAATGGAATGAATGAAGCCCCCAACTAGCGGTGAGGATATGAACTGTGCCGGCTACCGAAGCCTGTCGCACTCCCCTGGGGCAATGATTAAATGAATGATAGATGAAATTATAGTTCAGAGTGTTGCTGGAATTAAATTTGTGACAGGGAAACCGGGGTACCCGGAGAAAAACCTGTCTCTCTCCGCTTTGTCCAGCACAAATCTCACATGGAGTGACAGGGATTTGAACCAAGGACCCAGTGGTGAGAGGCCGTCTAAGCTACGGAGGCTCCATCATGTTAGTAGAACATGAAGTATAACATAAATTTCTCGCCAAATCAATACTTTACTTACATTAAAAATACTACAGGTACATGTTTCGGAAAACTAAATGTTTCCTTTCTCAGCCCACTTTTTGGTGTATAACATCATACTACATCGAAAACCTCTCCAAATAACAAAAAAGACATTCCACATGTGAGGAAGGAAACATTTAGTTTTCCGAAACATGTACCTGTAGTATTTTAATGTAAATAAAGTATTGATTTGGCGAAAAATTTATGTTATACTTCATGTAAAATTGGTCAATACGGAACCTGGAATGAGTGCTGTTCCTGTTAATGTTAGTAGAATGTATTGATATTTAGCGTATTGGTTAATAGATATTTCTTAATATTACTACGTCAATCAATAGAATATTAAGAAACAACCATTCAATTGTTGAACATCTATTTAATTGTTATACATGTTTCAGCTTAACTATGAAGCCTTCTATTATGGGCTTTGAAGCCATATTTCAGTGTTGCCTTAGTAAACAAAAGTTTGGTGCTTTTCAGTCGGTCAACACGATTGTACCCAAAAGAGTTGGGTTATACCATAGTCCTGAAAAAAAATATGAGATTAATAAATACACTAGCATGACCAGTTTCGATCGTCAAGCGACCATCATCAGATCCATTACACTTAGGCTATAAAATCTATATTTGAAAATACGGGTGAAAATATTTACAATACGTACACTTATGTAGTGCGTTACCAGTGCCCGAGTGAAATTTTTTATTGAGAGGCCAAACATTAGACTGTTTAAGGATAATTTTTTAGTGATTTTGACTGAAGAAGACTCACAGAGTCGAAACATGTCTCAAAATGTATATTGACATCAAGTGATATATAAAAAGATAATTTTGTATTGTAAAGTGGACATTTGCATACCATATCAAAATCAATACGGGAAAACTTGGAAAAATGACTAAAGTCATAGATATTCATTAGGGTATAAACCAACTGTTTTGGGTACATTCGTGTCGACCGACTGAAAAGCACCAAACTTTTGTTTTATGGAGCCTTCTTTAGCTAAACGTTCAATTAAGAAATGGCTATCCTTACAAAGAATTATTGAGGTTTATTCGTAGCAAATTATTATTCTCTGTAATCAGTAATTTATAGATTTGACACAACGATATCTTAATTAATATTCTTAATTGAACACTTAACTGAAGAGGGTTTCATGGGTTCATACCCCGTAAATAGGAACTGCCTACTTTTTAATTTAAAGAAAATCATTCGTTGTTGTTTAAGTCTTCAGTCTTTTGACTGGTTTGATGCAGCTCTCCATGCCTCCCTGTCCTGAGCTAATCGTTTCATTTCTACATAGCTACCACACCTTACATCCGAGGCAATCTGTTTAACATATTCTAACCTTGGTCTACCCCTACAGTTCTTATCCTCGACCCTTCCTTCCATAACTAAGCTTGCTATTCCTGGGTGTCTTAGTATGTGTCCTACCAACCTATCTCTTCTCTTCATTAGCAGTCGCCAGAAACATCTCTCCTCTCCCACTCGCCTTAATACCTCTTCGTTTGTAACCCTATCTACCCATCTGATCTTCATCATTCTCCTGTAACACCACATTTCAAATGCTTCAATTCTCCTCTTTTCTGCTGCACCAATAGTCCAAGTTTCACTTCCATAGAGCGCCACACTCCAGTCAAAGGCTTTCAAAAATGACTTCCTAATACCTAAATCTATATTCGATGTCAACAGATTCCTTTTTTGTAGAAAGGCTTTCCTTGCCTGAGCCAACCTACTTTTTATATCCTCTTTGCTTCGTCCATCACTGGTTATTCTGCTTCCTAAGTAACAGAAGTCTCCTACTTCCTTCAGCTTTTCACCGGCCAATTTGATCTCCATAGATGTTTCTGATTTATTTCGGCTGCATTCCAGTATTTTTGTTTTACATTTATTAATTTTCATCATGATTTCCTTCCGTAAGACGGAATCCATACCATTCAAAAACTCATTCAAATCATCAGGCTTGTCGGCCAAGATGACGATGTCATCAGCAAATCTCAGAGTAGAAATTATTTCTCCTTGAATCTTCACTCCCGCTTTAAATTTTTCTCCAATTTCCTTCATTGCTTGTTCAATGTAAAGATTGAAAAGTATGGGTGATAAGTTGCAGCCTTGCCTTACACCTTTCTGAATACCAGCTTCTCTCTCATGTCCTTCAGTTCGAATGACTGCTGTTTGGTTTCTGTATAGATTGTATATCACCCTCCTATCCCTGTACTTTATTCCAATAGATTTCAAAATGTCAAACAATTTAGTCCAATCAACGTTATCAAAAGCCTTTTCTAAGTCTACAAATGCCATGAACGTTCTCTTATCTTTCCTTATTCTACCTTCCAAAATCAGCCTAAGACTTAGTACAGCTTCCCTTGTTCCTACATTTCTCCTGAAACCAAACTGGTCTTCACCCAACTCCGTTTCTATCTGGCTTTCAATCCTCTTGTAAATTATTCTAGACAGGATCTTTGAAGCATGAGTAATCAAGCTGATTGTACGGTAATCTTCACATCTGTCAGCTCCCACTTTCTTTGGTATAGGGATGATAACATTCTTCTTGAAATCATGGGGTACCTCACCTGTATCATAAATCCTACACACCAAGTGAAATAACCTGATCAGACCTTCATCTCCTATGCAGCGAAGCAACTCAATCGGTATATCATCTATGCCTGGTGCTTTGTTCCTGCCTAAGTCCTCTAATGCTCTGTCAAATTCTGATCTCAATATAAAATCTCCTTTTGCATCCTCATCAATTTCCTCCTCCCTTTCCATTACATGATTCTCAATCTCCTTTCCCTTATACAAGCACTCTATGTAAGCTTTCCATCTCTCAACCTTTTCTTCCCTATCTGTTAGAGGCTTTCCATTTGTGTCCCTAATATTACAGCACTTAGTCTTCTTTTCCCCAAAAGTATTCTTAATCCTTCGATAAGCTGTGTCTACTCTTCCTAATTTCAGACAATTTTCTATACCTGCACATTTCTCTTTCAACCATTCTTCTTTCGCTTCCTTGCACTTCTTGTTAACCTCATTTCTCAGACGTCTGTATTCTTCTTTCCCCTTTTCATCTCTTAGATTCTTGTGTTTCCGCCTTTCATCCATCAATTCTAGTATATCCTGAGTGATCCACGGTTTTCTACCTATTCTTTCTTTCCTACCAATGTTTTCTTCTGCGGATTTTGTTATATCGTTCTCCAAAAGTGCCCATTCGTCTGCAATTGAAGTTTGTTTAGGGGTTTTGATTAGTCCTTCCTTTATACTCTTCTTGAATCTTTCGTTTACATCCTTTACTTTCAGTCTGTCTATTGCCCACCTTTTTGGCTTTTGACTTTTCTTCAGTTTCTTCAACTTTAATCTGCATTTCATAACAACCAGATTGTGGTCAGAGTTTATGTCAGCACCAGGATATGTTTTACAATCCAAAATCTGGTTCCGAAACCTCTGCTTGACCATAATGAAGTCGATTTGGTAACGCCCTGTATCTCCTGGTCTCATGCATGTGTATATTCTTCTATTGTGGTTATTGAATAAGGTGTTAGCTATGACCAGCTCATGTTCGGTGCAGAATTCCATCAGCCTGCTTCCTCGATCATTCCTTTCACCTAATCCGAAATCTCCTACTATCTTCCCTTCTCTCCCTTTTCCTACCACAGCATTCCAATCTCCCATTACTATAACATTTTCATCACCTTTGATATACCTCAGAATGTCATCTATTTCTTCGTAGACCTTTTCAACATCCTCATCATCAGCTTGACTGGTAGGCATATAGACTTGTACCACTGTGGTGCACGTAGGTTTAGTATTGATTTTTGCTGCAATAATCCGTTCACTGTATTGCTCATAATATTCCACCCGCTGTCCAATTTTCCTACTCAATATGAGACCAACCCCTGCTTGGCCATTGTTTGATTTGGTGCTAAGGACCCTATAGTCTCCTGACCAAAAGTCCTGCTCTTCCTGCCAGCGCATTTCACTAATCCCAACCAAATCCAACCTCAACCTATCCATTTCCCTTTCTAAGTTTTCTAACTTTCCACTTCCTAGCAGACTTCTAACATTCCACGCTCCGATCCCTAGAATGTCAGATTTCCTCTTTGTCACTTCTGTGATGTTAACCCCCTCTCGAGTAGTTCCCACCCGGAGATCCGAACGGGGGTCTAGTTTACCTCCGGTTTGAAATTTTACAAGGGAGGAGACCATCTTTCACATGTAATTATGCATAGAGAGGTGCATATCCTCGGGAATAGCATTACGGCTGTAGTTTCCCGTTGCTTTCAGCCGTGCAGCAGAACGCAGTGTAGCCATTAGTTGGCTTATATTATCAATATCTTAACCGTCTATTGGACTAGTAAAGAATTGATTTATTCTGGAAGGCTGCTACTCCCTTTCAGAATAAGTAAAGAGCAATTCTACTACAAAATACTAACCTTCTACTAACAATTAAATACCAAAATTCTACTAACGAAAAAATACTAAAGTTTCACCAACAAACAAATACTACCACTAAAACAGTCTGTCACCAAGCCCACTCACATACACCCTCACCAGACACACTCTTCAAAGGTTTTATTTTTAATTACATTAATGATAGGAACTTTAATTAAGCCTCCGTGGCTTAGGCGGCAGCACGCCGGCCTCTCACCGCTGGATCCGTGGTTCAAATCCCTGTCACTCCATGTGAGATCTGTGCTGGACAAAACGGAGGCAGACAGGTTTTTCTCCGGGTACTCCGGTTTTCCCTGTCAAATTTCATTCCAGCAACACTCTCCACTATCATTTCATTTCATCTGTCATTCATTTAATCATTGCCCCAGAGGAGTGCGTCAGGCCTCGGCAGCCGGCACATTTCATATCCTCGCCGCAAGATGGGGCCTTCATTCATTCCATTCCTGACCCGGTCGGAGACTGGAAGCAGGCTGTGGATTTTCATTTTCATAGGAACTTTAATTAAGGATAATCCTGTAAATAATGGATATCATTGGACAAATCCAGCCCCTGTCAAGCCGAAACATATTCAACAATTGAACAGTCGTTTCTTAACTTGTATTGATTGGCGTAGTATTATTAAGAATTTAGTCGTGCAGTAGCAAAATTCGTTTAATCCACTTGTAAATAAGAAACATTTTCATGAGAAACGTTTCTCTGGACTTGCCTCGCTGGACTTTCTTTTGTGTTTGTTGTTTTCTACTTCTTTCTTTTTGCTTTGTGTTTATGGTTTTTGGTTTTGTGTTTGCTTTGTGATTTTGCTTTTGAATTTTACTTTTTGCTTTCTTTCATGGTTTTGGTTTTGTGTTAGTTTTCTGTTTTTTTTTGAATTTTGATTTTTTCTTTATGTTTCTTGTTTTTAGTTTTCTACTTTTGCTTTTGCTTTTGTTTTTGAATTTTTATTTTTGCTTCGTGTTTTTTGTTTTCCGTTTTATGTTTGTTTTCTGGAAAATCAAAATGAAACTAAACAAAATAAAATAAAACAAAATAAACAACACAAAATCAAAACAAAAGAAAACAAAACAAAATAAACAAAACAAAAACAAAATAAAATAAAAAACCAAAAAACAAAAATTAAATAAAACAAATTAAACAAAATGAAATAAAACAAAATAAAGTAAAATAAAATTAAGTAAAATAAAATTAACTAATTAAATAAATGATTTTAAGACATGATCCTTATTCACAAGTGGATTACACGAGTTTTGCAACTGGACGACTCAATTGTCAAATAATTTTCCAGTCAAAGTCAAATAGTATCACATTTGTATTTAATGTACAGTGATAACGAAGCCAGGATTTAATTATTAGGGGAGTGAGTAAATATAAATTATATTTCTCCTTTCCCCTCTACCGGCCTATTCTCTGCCAATCTTCACGCACAACGTAAACATAAATTACCCACCTGATTCCCCCACGCAGTAAATGCAAATGCATCACTCCGAGGTGAAAGTCAACAAGTAGTTCCATGAAGAACTATACAGCCTATTTTCATATATCCTACTCATGTTAATTGCCTCTATCAACATACAACATTTCAGTTTGAAGGTTGTGATAGATTCATGGATATTGAGAACCGTCTAAATATTTCAGATGGTCGCCAGGTTGGATTTTTTGTACTATTCCATTAAGATTATTGTGTACGTGTGGTATTGAAACTTCAATCGCATGATTAGAACACAAGAAGTAAAAACGAGATTTTAAAATTTCGCACAGCTTCCATCTTCTGATTATGCAAACTATTGAAATAAATTAGATGCGTGTGGATTAACATTTGTATAAGCATTTAACGTGCAACGTTTCACTATAATCGGATAGTTAGTTCGCGAGAAACGTCCATTTAAATATTTATACTTCGAGTCGCCGCCATGTTGGATTTGTGCTCGCCAGGTTACTGAAAGTCCTATAGGTGAACATATGTTCATAGCCTCTATGAACCTAAAAAGTTCAGTTTGATTGCTGTAAAAGATTCATAGATATTGAGAACTGTCTAAATATTTCGGTTGGTCGCCATGTTGGATTGTTATATGTATATGCCATAGAGTAATGTACCATTCAAGGACAATTACAGTATTGCCTAGGTTCATTATTCAAACTATCACTTCAATCGCATGATTACGACACAAGAAATAGAAAATTAATTTTAAAATGTATGTAAACAATTGAACAATATTAGATGCCAGTGCATTACAATATGTACAATCACTTACTGTACCACATTTCACTGCGCTCAGAGAGTTAAATCACGAGAAAAGTCTATTAAAATGTTTCAAATTCGCTTGGCCGCCATGTTCGTTTTGTACCTTACAGGTTTATGAAAGTTACACAGATAAACTTGTATCAGTATCCTTTATCACCGTACAAAATTTCAGGGTGATATCTGTAATAGTTTCGGAGATACTGAATGCGGGTGAAAAATTTCGCACATATTTTGGATTGGTGAGACACAATAAAATTTTAAGGGCACGGTCGGGGTCGGCCAGAATAGTGCTATGATCTTACCGAGTTTCATTGTAATAGCTCCAGCCGTTTAGAAGTTATTAGGGGACACACACACACACCGTCACACACACACGCGCGGACAAAAGGTGATCTCATGAGCCTATTAGCCTACTTTCGATTTTTGCAAAAAATGAAAGTAGACTTATGAGATCATTACAGGGCCAAAAATTGTGTGTGTGTCTGTCTGTGTGTGTGTATGTGTGTGTGTGTGTGTGAGTCTGTGTGTGTGTGTGTGTGTGTGTGTGTGTGAGTGTGTGTACTCTGAATGTCTGTCCCCCCCCCTATCAATTCGAACACGGTGAAACCGAATTGAACGAAATTTGGTACAGAGGTAGAACAAGCAAAGGGCACCTCAGTGTCATATTTTATATCGCCGCCATCTTTACCAAAACTGAATGGTGGCCACTCAAACGTTCAAAACGTAAAATTAAATAGCGACTAACCAAATTATCCTATCTCTACCAAATTTAGTAATAACATACGTTCATATAGGACGCGTCTTGTGACCAAACTACAAGGTCATCCTCCGTCCCATTTCAGGATGGCGGCCGTGCAAATTATGCAAACTGTATAATCCATATCATGGGACCCACCAGTTCCGATTATCGAGCCGAGAATCGATTTAACTGTTCTAAAGGAAGAGGCACGTTCGAAATTAAAAGTTTATTTTGTAATACTATAGTGCAGAAGTGATTTTAAAGAGCTGAGCCGGCTCGGTAAGAAGACAAGATGGCAGCGGATATCTTGTGTCTGACTTATATTTCACTAATTTGAGTATTGCATGCAATATAGCGTACTGATACAAAATAAATAAACTTTGTATGAAATGCTTTATAAATAAATAATATACTCCACTGATGAAATCGTTTAGTCTAAATCATTATTTGCTAACAAGTTATATGTAAGTCATTTTGTATAGAACGATGTTCGTTGGGACAAATGGCTCCGTGGTAAAGCGTTGGTCTATCACTCATATTCCTATGGTTCAAACCCCATCAGATTTTTTTGCTTGAAATTTTATATATTCATTGTTTTGTAATGATTCAGACGTTTTAAAATTAAGCGTTATATTTTGCATATTACGGTGGAAAATATATATTTAATTAAAACATAATTCACCAGCAGATTTGCTCGAGACATCTAGTAGCCAAAACGGTAACTGCACGCCGGCCTACTTATTAACTTCAAGATTTTATTGAAAAGTTTCTTCTTATGGCCACTAGAATGCACTCGCCCTGTTAGGGTTATATTGTTCGATACTTCCCCACTAGATATCACGACTGGTCTACGTGGGACTCCATTGGTTAGTACCGTATACCATTGGCATTCTATTCGCATCGAACTTGAAGAATGGCAAGATGATACTACGATAAATTTTTACTTTTTATTTTAAAGGGTTTGTAACAGCCTATTGTGCGTTATTTGAAAATGTTATTTGAAGTAAAGAACAAAACGATTTCACATAGTAACTGAATTCTAGTCGTTGGTGCTAGTTCAGGTTATTAATTAATACTTTTATCTCAGGCAAATAGCAATCGAAAATATCCACATAGTTTGTATACACACGTAACAATAATAATAATGTTATTTGTTTTACGTCCCTTTTAACCTCTGCTGCTTTTAAATACGCCGGGGTGCCGGAATTTTGGCCCGAAGGGGATCTTTAACGACCAGTAAATCTACTGACACGGCTCCCTCGCATTTGTGCACCCTCAAATGCCAGCTGACTGCGCCAGGATACGAACCTTCATCTTAGGGCCCAGCAAGCGAGAACGTTACCGCTGAGCCACGCAGCCAGTCCGGTCTATTATGTCTCCAGATCCATAACATTCTTGAGATACTTCTTATCTCTCTTTCTTCAATGATGGTAGTAGTTTATTTCTAGGTTGTGGCGTTTGGTAGAGGTAAATAGTTTCTAAGGTCTCCAACCAAGAAATGATGCTATTATACTCTTTGATAATAACAACGAGTTATAACTATACTCATACATTTAGGAGAAAGTAGGCTATATGTTCTTTACTGAACATCTTGTTTTTTCATAAAATTAAAATAGGCTAAAAATGTTAATGACTTCGCCAAGAGGACCCCAGCATGAGTAAGTGGAAGAAATGCTATGGTCAGCTGGCCCTAGTAGTTATGAGCCCCTGGGAATTACCGTTAAATACTTACTCTGTGTCTGGTCACCTCTCTTCTCCTCCGTCAACTTCTTCTCTGTGACTTGAACCGTTAGTTCTGTGTCCTGTGGGAATACAAATTATGTCCCCGCGGATAAGTTCAGTGATGAAGACACGCTCTGGTGAGCTGATTTCATTAAGGGCGGGACGGGAGATAAAGGGACTTTGTCGTTCACCTCGCTTCATTAGCCCAGCTAGACCTTGTTGGCAAATATTTAAAACAACATTACCGTACAGGGGACTTGACAACAGCAGGTATGTGCACAGACTGGGACGTAGTAAGCCTATCTCTCCTTGACGACTATTTCATTCTAAAATAGCCACAATAATAAAAGTAATAATAGTCCTCGTAGAAGACCTTGCTATTCTTTCCAATAATAGGCAAAAACCAATCCATTCCACAGAAAAACGTCATCAAATAGCAGCAAGAGCAAGACTCCAAATTTCGTCTAAGAAGACAAAATATATCTTCTTCTTGAGCCTATCCGTTCCGGATATTGGTGACCAACATAGTTATGTCAGTTTTTGATGTTCTGAATAGTTCTTCACTCGTGTGTGAAGTCCATGTTCTAAAGTTTCCAAGCCAAGATGTTCTTCTTCTCCTTCGTCCTCTTTTACCAGGAAGAATGTTCTGCAGCAGTTTATAACTGTATCCATTTCTCATTACATGACCTAAATATTGTAGCTTTCTGCATTTTACTGTTTTCAGGGCTTCTTTTTCTTTCTTCATTTTGTGTAGAATGGCATTGTTTGTAATTTTATCTGTCCATGGCACTCTAAGCATTCTCCTGAAGAGCCACATCTCAAATGCCTCAAGTCGCTTGCCCATTGTCACGGTCAAAGTCCAAGTCTCAGCTCCATAAAAAAGAATGGAAAATATATAGCAACGTAGAATTCTTAATTTTGTTTCCATCGAGAAGTAATGGCTCTTAAACACATTAGACATTTTACAAAATGCAGCTCTGGATTTCTCGATACGGACTTCAATTTCGCGTGAATTATCCCATTGGTCATTAATGTTGGTTCCCAAATATATGTGTTTGCTTACTTGTTCAATAGTGGTACCATTAAGATGGTAGTTTGGTAGGTCTATGTCTTTCTTGCTGATTACCGTGAATTTTGTTTTATTCATGTTGATATCTAAACCATAACGCTCGCTACTTTCACCGATTCGAGAGACAAGGTGTTGAAGACCATCCGAACTGTCAGCAAATATTACAGTATCATCCGCGTAGCGGACATTATTCATCTTCTCTCCACTCACGGAGATTCCTTCTTCCACATTTTCGAGGGCTTCTTTGAAAATATACTCTGAATAGAGATTAAATATCAGTGGCGACAAAATGCAGCCCTGTGTCACTCCTCGGACTAAATATATGGAAGGAACTGATCCAGTATGTTTTTTTTTGTCAAACTGATAGAATCCACTAGTGACAATATCAGTGGCGAAACTCGAGGGGAATCTTTGAGCCTTAGAATACCCATTTCATTCTCAAGGTATGTGCACATTTAAATTTTGCTATTTTTCATAGGCACAGGCAAATTAAATCTCTAGTTATCGATATTATTCCTGTAACCACGGTGGAATTGACGCCAGCTTCTCAACGCGGGACTGAGCAGCCAGTGAGTCTCCTTTGAAACAGGCTCAAGCACAGGCAATTGTGCATGCGCCAAGCGAAGGTCGATATGTGACCAACGCTGAATACGTCAGCAGAGAGCCTAGGCTCCAAGCAGTGTGTTCGTGAGGCGGGTGGTATTTCAGCGCGTGCATGTTCGTTTGTGAATCGATCAGTGTAATGATATAATAATGCATTTAAAATCAAGACCATTTATTCGTTGTCCTATGAAGAGAAATGTGCAGTGAAAGAAGAAGAGCAAAACCTCATCTAAATATTGCACAGAGTGATAAACATCACTCACCTAAATTCCAATCTCAGTGGAATGAGCAGTATGAATGGTTAACAGCAAGTGTAACGACGGGCACACTGCATTGTTATGTTTGTGTTCTGTTTGGTGGTGATAGTAAAGAATGGAGTGAAACTGGGATTGCGTGTGTTAAAAATGTTCATCGTAGAGCACGAAAGCATCAAATTTCCAAGAAACATATTCTTAATTGGGAACGACATCATCTTCTGGGACAACACAGAATAGGATATGCCAGAGGCTCTCAAAGTGAGGGGCGCCAGCTAATAAGAAATATTTATATTTCATATTCTGTAACAAGCATTGCTTTCCTCATGTGCATGAACCTATCATAGGCAGGAAGCTCCGGGACCATTTATGGCTAATAAACTCGTACTTTTGCTGTCTTATTTCACAAGAACTGACCAGTAGATCTTGCCAGCAGGAATTCTGAGAAAATGTGTAGAATAACATTTCCCACACAGCCTCCTGTCACCCGCCATCTCCTTACCAAACACTTAACTGCCACTAATGATAATAAGCCGCTTGACAATGTCCCCGCCACTTCCTTACAAGAATGGATTCTTCTATTTCTGTTATTGTTGACTTGATTTCAGCCAGGCCTTTACAGCCAGTTCCAAGAGAGTGAGTGAACAGGTGAATTATAATGCGTGTTCAGTGGAAGTAGTTAGGCCGATTTACTACAGAGTCATTATCTTTCTGCGCCCCGGTAATAGCGGCAAACTATGTCGTCATTTGGTTGGCCAGGTGCGGAGGGAGTGAACCGAGCAATACCCCACTCCGCTGACTCATATCGTTAGTTCACACGTGTTTTGTAATTGATATGGACGTGTATCTGCAAAGCTTAGACGTTAGTGTTGCACGTTTAGTGAGTATTGTGATTACTGTGTGATAAGACGAAAATTTCGAATCAAGTTTTCAGGAAGACCTGTGCTTAATGCCAGTGCAATTGATTCAAGAAAGCAGGCTCTATAAATAATAAAACAAGGTTAACAGACAACGTTGTGTTCTTACTGAACAATAAAATAATCACGAGCCATACAGTAGTCGCATATGATGTGTAACATCTGACATAGAAGAAACCTCACGTGAAATTGTTGATACACCGGTATTTTATACTATTATTGGCACAAATATTAATCTATTGTAAAGGGGAGTGTTTTGCAGATATTGTAGTTCATAACACGGAACTCATTTTATTAGGTGATTTGTAGCTTCCACCAGCACTAGCCTAAATAGAGACTACGATATGGATCAACTAGATTAATAGACGCGACACCACTCATAACCTTAAATTCCTTATAAACAGGACCTCTTGATTCACAGATCAACACGTAATTTCATATGGATTCTGTTAAAATGAGTCATATTGATATGATAAATATCGTTTAAAATTATAATCTGGTAGCAAAAATATCTACCCCGTCCACGATTCAAACCCGAGATCTCTAGATTTACAGTCATGGGCGCTAACCCCACGGCTATTTCGACTACGCAAATATCGTGAACAAGATGGTGACTTATTTCCACGTTCCAATAATGGCTATTCAAATAGTAACCCACATAACGGTAATGCAGTCATCAATATTATATAATCGTTGTGGTTATACGAGAATTGAGCAAGCCTTCATGAACTATTGCTGAATACATTCTCTTTACTCACAAGAAGGCCTATTCATAAGGCATTTTAAACTCAATTTCACGCAGGAACATTATCGAAACAAACAAAATATAAAAGAAACTTAATTCCGTAATGCAGTGTGCAGAAACATAATACCGGCAATGCCGACTACTTACAAGGTTTGATATTAAGGCAGTTGACCATTTAAATATTGATACGAAGACTTCGAACATGTACCATGTGCTTTGTTTCAATCACTTGATACCAGAGTTCGCATGAGCGTTTACCGTTCAGTATGTCATATACATACCACATGGCCGAGAGTACGTCATGGTATCAATTTCCGACATCGCGCGCTCATTATTTCTCTTACCACTGCCAGCTGGATCGATCGATCGAGTTGGCAGTGCGTCTTACACTTCCGTTCGATCGAACGGAAGTGTGCGAGCTGGTGCCACCTCGATCGTTCCGATCCACTTCCGTCCCATTTTTGAAAATCACTCCCACAAAAATATACAGCAACCGAGTGGAAAGATGTTACACATCAAAAATTAGATGAGATTGTTGTCCATTCTTTCATCAGAAGATGTCAGGTGTGTGTTACAAGAGAATGAGGACATTTTCAGCATTTACTATAAGCACTGTAAGTACACATTACAAAACATGTTTGATAAAATGTTTAAATGCGCGCCACCACCGACTGAACCGTGTGCGAGCGCCCGCGATCAGTGCCAGTCAACGCTTTCTTAGTTTGCCATGTTTACCGGAGCGCACAAAGATAATGACCCTGTATAAACTGGTACAAATAAAGCCATTGCCCATCGATAGGCTTTTTAACACTGGTAACATGAGACCCCATGGAAGTTATAGTGCTTGCCCTCCTCCGGAAAGAAGAATAAAGGGCGGGGGTCGCTGAATATTTCATGTTTCCGAAGCGGGAGGGGAGGAGGGGTTCGGGACAGAAAAAGTTTGAGAACCCCTGCGTCTATCAGAGCGAAAAACACGACGACTGGAGTTTATCTACAAAAAACTCTAAAGTATGAACTTTAGAATACCCAGTTGTATGAATGTAGCTTCGCCACTGTACATTTTATAATTAACGATAAAACAAAACAAAAACAACAACACGAACACAAATAGAAAGGCACAACCACAACCACACAAAGACATCCTCTATTTTCAGTCAATCCCAGAAGAATTAAAATTATTATTTACTGAAAATTAAAACTATCTACAGTAAACAGAAATAGACAAAAGAATAACTGAGTCGTCCAGTTGCAAAACTCGTTTAATCCACTTGTGAATAAGCAGCATTTTCATGAGACACGTTTCTCTGGACTTTGCCTCGCGTATATCTTGTGTTTGTTGTTTTCTACTTTTCTTTTTGCTTTGTGTTTTTGGTTTTTGGTTTTGTGTTTGCTTTGTGCTTTTGCTTTTGAATTTTACTTTTTGCTTTTACTTCTTGGTTTTGTGTTTGTTTTCTACTTTTTTTTTTGAATTTTGCTTTTTGCTTTGTGTTTCTTGTTTTTTGTCTTCTGCTTTTGCTTTTGTTTTTGAATTTTCTTTTTGCTTCGTGTCTTTTTGTTTTTGGTTTTATGTTTGTTTTCTGTGAAATCAAAACAAAATAAAATAAAACAAAATAAACAAAACAAAATCAAAACAAAACAAAACAAAACCACAAAAACAAAACAACAAATTAAATAAAACAAAATAAACAAAACAAAATAAAAACAAAATCAAACAAAATTTAACAAAACAAAACAAAATTAAATTAAATTAAAAAATTAAAAAATAATAAATAATAAAATAAATAATTTTTGCTACATGATCCTTATCCACAAGTGATTCAAACGTGTTTTGCAACTGGACGACTCAAATGAAAAGATACGTAGAAAAAGATCAGAAACTGGGAGAAAAAAACATAATACAAAAGTGGCATTTGATAATCTAGAAAGCAACAAAAGATTACATCACTCGTATATTCAATCAAAAATCAATCCACTATTCATTCATCCACATATTCAATCAAACTAGCAATCAACCAAACAAACACAAATAGAAATGAACAATATATCCATCACAATATTTTACAGCCCACTTGAGCTGTTTCTTATAACAGTTGACAGAGAGTAGAAGAGAATATCAGTAGGAGTTTCGCTCACCTTCAAGCTGTATGTTCACTGCAACCGGATCAGACATGCATTTTTGTGCACAGTCATTCTCGATCCGACCCCATGAAACGTGTACTTCCGCCTGATGATTCTTTGAGGGACGTGAAAACCCTAGTTATCTAGCAACTGATTATCAACAGACAACCTTTAAGCACCAAATATGGAAATATTCATCATCTAGGCTTGCTATATGGTTACCAAGGCAACAAGTATTCATCATCTAGGACTGCAATATGGTTACCAAGGCAACAAGTATTCATCACCTTGGCCTGCTATATGGTTACCAAGGCAACAATTATGCATCATCTAGGACTGCAATATGGTTACCATGGCAACAAGTATTCATCATCTAGGACAGCTATATGGTTACCATGACAACAAGTATGCATCACCTAGGACTGCAATATGGTAACCAAGGCAATAAGTATTCATCATCTAGGCCTGCTATATGGTTACCAAGGCAACAAGTATTCATCATCTAGGACTGCTATATGGTTACCATGGCAACAAGTATGCATCACCTAGGACTGCAATATGGTAACCAAGGCAATAAGTATTCATCATCTAGGCCTGCTATATGGTTACCATGTCAACAAGTATTCATCATCTAGGCCTGCTATATGGTTACCAAGGCAACAACTATTCACCATCTAGGACTGCTATATGGTTACCATGGCAACAAGTATTCATCATCTAGGACTGCTATATGGTAACCAAGGCAATAAGTATTCATCACCTAGGCCTGCTATATGGTTACCAAGGCAACAACTATTCATCATCTAGGACTGCTGTATGGTTACCATGGCAACAAGTATTCATCATCTAGGACTGATATATGGATACCAAGGTAACAAGTATTCATCATCTAGGCCTGCTATATGGATACCAAGGCAACAAGTATTCATCATCTAGGCCTGCTATATGGTTACCAAGGCAACGACTATTCATCATCTAGGACTGCTATATGGTTACTATGGCAACAAGTATTCATCATCTAGGCCTCCTGTATGGTTACCAAGGCAACAACTATTCATCATCTAGGCCTGCTATATGGTTACTATGGCAACAAGTATTCATCATCTAGGCCTGCTATATGGTTACCAAGGTAACAAGTATACATCATCTAGGACTGCTATATGGTTACCATGGCAACAAGTATTCATCATCTAGGCCTGCTATATGGTTACCAAGGCAACAACTATTCATCATCTAGGCCTGCTATATGGTTACCATGGCAATAAGTATTCATCATCTAGGCCTGCTATATGGTTACCAAGGTAACAAGTATTCATCATCTAGGACTGCTATATGGATACCAAGGCAACAAGTATTCATCATCTAGGACTGCTATATGGATAACAAGGCAACAAGTATTCATCATCTAGGACTGCTATATGGATACCAAGGCAACAAGTATTCATCATCTAGGCCTGCTATATGGTTACCAAGGTAACAAGTATTCATCATCTAGGACTGATATATGGATACCAAGGCAACAAGTATTCATCATCTAGGACTGCTATATGGATACCAAGGTAACAAGTATTCATCATCTAGGCCTGCTATATGGATACCAAGGCAACAAGTATTCATCATCTAGGACTGCTATATGGATACCAAGGTAACAAGTATTCATTATCTAGGCCTGCTATATGGTTACCAAGGTAACAAGTATTCATCATCTAGGACTGCTATATGGATACCAAGGCAACAAGTATTCATCATCTAGGCCTGCTATATGGTAACCAAGGCAATAAGTATTCATCATCTAGGACTGTTATATTGTTACCAAGGCAACAAGTATTCATCATCTAGGCCTGCTATATGGTTACCAAGGCAACAAGTATTCATCATCTAGGACTGCTATATGGTAACCAAGGCAATAAGTATTCATCATCTAGGACTGCTATATGGATACCAAGGCAACAAGTATTCATCATCTAGGACTGCTATATGGATACCAAGGCAACAAGTATTCATCATCTAGGCCTGCTATATGGTTACCAAGGTAACAAGTATTCATCATCTAGGACTGCTATATGGATACCAAGGCAACAAGTATTCATCATCTAGGACTGCTATATGGATACCAAGGTAACAAGTATTCATCATCTAGGCCTGCTATATGGATACCAAGGCAACAAGTATTCATCATCTAGGACTGCTATATGGATACCAAGGTAACAAGTATTCATTATCTAGGCCTGCTATATGGTTACCAAGGTAACAAGTATTCATCATCTAGGACTGCTATATGGATACCAAGGCAACAAGTATTCATCATCTAGGCCTGCTATATGGTAACCAAGGCAATAAGTATTCATCATCTAGGACTGTTATATTGTTACCAAGGCAACAAGTATTCATCATCTAGGCCTGCTATATGGTTACCAAGGCAACAAGTATTCATCATCTAGGACTGCTATATGGTAACCAAGGCAATAAGTATTCATCATCTAGGACTGCTATATGGATACCAAGGCAACAAGTATTCATCATCTAGGACTGCTATATGGATACCAAGGTAACATGTATTCATTATCTAGGCCTGCTATATGGTTACCAAGGCAACAAGTATTCATCATCTAGGACTGCTATATGGATACCAAGGCAACAAGTATTCATCATCTAGGCCTGCTATATGGTAACCAAGGCAATAAGTATTCATCATCTAGGACTGTTATATTGTTACCAAGGCAACAAGTATTCATCATCTAGGCCTGCTATATGGTTACCAAGGCAACAAGTATTCATCATCTAGGACTGCTATATGGTAACCAAGGCAATAAGTATTCATCATATAGGCCTGCTATATGGTAACCAAGGCAACAAGTATTCATCATCTAGGACTGTTATATTGTTACCAAGGCAACAAGTATTCATCATCTAGGTCTGCTGTATGGTTACCAAGGCAACAGGTATTCAACATCTAGGTCTGCTATATGGTTAGCAAGGCAACAAGTATTCATCATCTAGGCCTGCTATATGGTTACCAAGGCAACAAGTATTCATCATCTAGGACTGCTATATGGTAACCATGGCAATAAGTATTCATCATCTAGGCCTGCTATATGGTAACCAAGGCAACAAGTATTCATCATCTAGCACTGTTATATTGTTACCAAGGCAACAAGTATTCATCATCTAGGCCTGCTATATGGTTACCAAGGCAACAAGTATTCATCATCTAGGACTGCTATATGGTTACCAAGGCAACAAGTATTCATCATCTAGGCCTGCTATATGGTTACCAAGGCAACAAGTATTCATCATCTTGGCCTGCTATATGGATACCAAGGCAACAAGTATTCATCACCTAGGACTGTTATATTGTTACCAAGGCAACAAGTATTCACCATCTAGCCTCCTATATGGTTACCAAGGCAACAAGTATTCATCATCTAGGCCTGCTATATGGTTACCAAGGCAACAAGTATTCATCATCTAGGCCTGCTATATGGTTACCAAGGCAACAAGTATTCATCATCTAGGACTGCTATATGGTTACCAAGGCAACAAATATTCATCATCTAGGACTGCTATATGGATAGCAAGGTAACAAGTATTCATCATCTAGGCCTGCTATATTGTTACCAAGGCAACAAGTATTCATCATCTAGGCCTATATGGTTACCATGGCAACAAGTATCCATCATCTAGGCCTGCTAAATGGTACCAAGGCAGCAAGTATTCATTATCCAGGCCTGCTATATTGTTACCAAGGCAACAAGTATTCATCATCTAGCCTCCTATATGGTTACCTAGGCAACAAGTATTCACCATCTAGGCCTGCTAAATGGTACCAAGGCAACAAGTATTCCTCATCTAGACCTGCTAAATGGTACCAAGGCAACAAGTATTCATCATCTAGGCGTGCTATATGGTTACCAAGGCAACAAGTATTCATCATCTAGGCCTCCTATATGGTTACCTAGGCAACAAGTATTCACCATCTAGGCCTGCTATATGGTTACCAAGGCAACAAGTATTCATCACCTAGGCCTGCTCTATGGTTACCAAGGCAATAAGTATTCATCATCTAGGCCAAAACAAACCTATCCATTATTCGTTGTTTCTCATCGTAGCGGAGGAACTTTGTAATGTGCTTTTTTTGTATTTCCATATCCGGCTTTGTGCCGATTCCTTGTGAGTGAAGACTAAAATGCAATCTCGAAAAATTTGTTTCTGAACGGACGAGGTTACCTTAACGTGAGTGTGGCTGATGGAATATAACTTTTCACAAGTAGCTGTTTGTGTTTCCTATTGCAGCGTGCTTTGGAATTGCCATCCTCCTTGAAATATTTACTCAGCCCTCCTCGGTGTAGCTCTATATTAAATGAAACATATCCCGCCCACTATATTAAAACGTATATTGAAAAGTATAACAGCTGCGTAGCGAAACGTTTCGCTCTGATGTTCCATTTGAGACGTTTTAAAAGGTTATGTAGGCTGTAACAAAAGTAATTGCCAAAATATAAGTGTTAGAATTCTCCCCTCTTCTTCTCTTCTCCTTGCTAACTAACTTTATCTCGCCGGAGCAGGCTCCATTGTCCTGGTCTTAGCTCACCGTTTTGTGCAACCCTGGATATCGGTTGGTTTTAGTTGATTGATTATTGTTTTAAGTGGCGAAACAGCCAAGTCATCCACCCCTTCGATTGGTTTTAAATCGACTGTCTACAAATCATCACCTACTGTATTTCTTCAGCGGATGTCTACGGGGGCGCTTCCAATTGCTCTCTTGGTCATCTGAAATTAAGATAAATCTTGGTACTGTACCAAGCTTCAGCAATTCTCTGTGTATAAGCCTAATAGTATCAATTTTAGATCACGCATATAATTATCGTAACTGAAGTGAACACTAGACTATTGTATTTTATCCCTCCGCTTGTAAGCACGAAACCTCTGTGGGATCTTGATGAAACACGTGATAGGTGATGTTAGTGCCTTTGGTCCGTAGATTATAGTTTTCACAAGTATTGTAAAGTTTTAAAGCCATTCATTCAGTATTGTCTGTACAAACTCGTCAGTCGGTCAACACGAATTGCCCAGAGACTGGGTGGGGTACCATGTACAGTGTGCGTACAAAGTCCGTAATCGTTTCGGCCATCTACGGACCACGCTATTTCAACTGTCCTTTTCTTATATCTTTGCGCCACGGCTTTAACGTTCGCCCAGTATTCCCACATTAGTTCCCTATGCTGTTCCTTCCTCGTCAGTCCATTTTTGCCAGGTTGGTTAGATCCTCAGTTTAGGGGCTGCGACAACGCGCTCATGTAGCCCCGTGTACTTTGGGTGTGTGTAGAACCTGTCTGATAACCGGTGTTAATTGAGGTGACTGTATGTGTGTGTGTTATCTGTTTTAATTCAAGTAAGGACTGCAGACATTTCATTTTCAAGTAGTTCTAACTTTTGCCACCAAAAGCCACCGTCAACGACCAATTAGTTCTGTACTTGGTTATTAGATGCCTCCGCAGTTGACTCCTGGTGACGAACGTTGGAACCTAAGAGCGCTAGTCAAATCTAGCCCATAATTTAGCTTCATACAAGTGTAATTAGTGGAAGGTTCTTTATCATGCCATAAAGCTATGACATGGAACCGCCGGTTTTACTTTCCCTCCGAAGGAAGGCATACTGAGTGATTTTAACACTCTTAAAAATCCGACGACTTCTGCCGGGTCTGAACCCGCAACTTTGGGCATACAATCACAGCATGCTACCAACTACGCCACCGAAGCTGCGCATGTTTTGCCAGTATTTTAGTTTTGGCTTTTCTTGGAAACCATGATGTTTTTGGAGTTTCGATCTTAGTGGAACATGTTTCAGGATATCCTCCTGGGGCTTTTTCTACCTCGGTGAACCATGCCTCCCTGGTTTTATTGTTAACAAAAAACTGAAGATCGTATTGCTCAACCTTGTGGTACTCATACGAGTAATGTGACCATAGAAAGCTATCCTTCTCTTACGAATGGTGTCCGTGATCTTTTCTACATGAGAGTAGAATTCATGACTATGTCATCTTCTGAATTCACCATTTTCTTTGATTGGATCTAGGATTTATCTCAAGATCCGCCTTTCATGTCTAGTTTCTCGATCATGCCCTCTCTACTCATAGCAAGGCATTCGGCACCATATAAAGCCTCCGGTATCATTACTGTGCAGTAATGTCGTATTTTGGCGATAATGGATATTAACTCATTGTTATTACCTGTTTACCATCTCTTGATGAATGCAGTACATTTGCATTTGTCTGTTGGCACAGGCTAGAGTAAAATGTGGCTCTCCACCGATGTTTCAGTCTCACTCATGGCTGTGATTATATGGAAGCTACTGAGGTAAGAGTGGTGCAGAGTAATGGACTCAGGGCACAGCTAGTGCCTGTGTGTACTGTGAACGTTTCTGCTCATAGGGTTAGTACTGCTGTACTGACTCACAAGGGGACCCTACGGCAATAGGATTTTTGTAATTTTTCCCGCTTCGGGTACGTAAAGTTCAGACCTCAAACAATAATTTCCCAAAGCCGTTCGATGCCATATTCATAAATTCTTGAGAAAATCGACTTCGAAATTTTCCGAGCGCTTCATATCCAGTAAAGATGTTCCCGAGTTTGAGCAGGACGCGTGGCTCGCCCGGTAAGGTTCGGGCCTAGTAATCGCTGGGACGCTAGTTCGAGACTCGCTTCGGGTGCTATATTTTAGCCTACTTTTCACATTTTGCAAAAATGATGAAAAAGTAGACTTATGAGATCGGGCAAATGTGTGTCTGTCTGTCCGTCTGTCTGTCTGGCTGTGTGTGTGTATGCCCCCCCCCCCCTATCAACTCCTAAATTGCTGCAGCAATCGAAACAAAATTTGGTAGGAGTAAAGATCTATACCTAAATATCTCACGACCATATTTGAAAATTATGTCAGTGCTACCAACTGCTGAATAATCGCAAGAATAATCGCAATTGGAATTTGAGCTCCATGTTGGATATCTTGGAAGGTAAGAATGGGAGCTATTTCAAAATTGGCACACGTATAGATAATAATATTGCAGTATAATTTCCTGGAGGCCATACATGGCAGTGTTGCCAAAATGATTATAAGCCTGCTGATAGGTCCAAATTTTAAATGCATATAACTTATCAATTGGATTTTAACCAAATTTCGTATGTGTACATAAACAGATATGCCTGAGCATATTCTAAGGAGCCACCAGGGCTGCCAACTGTTAATAAATGCTCTCATTTATTTAAATTCAAATACCCATATATCAGAAAGTATGCAAGCCGACAGCTTTAAACTATGCACAGTGCACACGTATAGTACCTGACATTCTATATTAATTTGGAGTAACTTATATACGTCAGTGCTACCAACATGATTCTAAGCCTGCTGAGAGGTCCAACTTTAAATACATGTAACTTCTATACTATCATTTGGATTTCAACCAAATTTCGTGTGTGCTATGTGTACCATAACAGATATGTATATGCCGATTCTTAAGAGTAACCAGGGCTGCCAACTGTTAGTAAATACTGTCTCTATTTTTGTTACCCTAATATCAATATATCAGAAAGTATGCAAGCCAATAGTTCTAAACTTTGCACACGTATAGTACCTGGTATTCTAGATTAATTTGGAGTATTTAATATACGTCAGTGCTGCCAACATGATTCTAAGCCTGCTGATAGATCCAATTTTAAAATGCATGTAACTTCTATACTAACTAATGGATTTTATTCAAAATTGACACAACAATAGATCATATTATTTCAGATTATTTCTGACCAATACATGTACGTCACTGTTGCCAACATGATTTTACGCGCGCTGATAGATCCAATGTTTAACTACATGTAACGTCCATGCTCTCCTTTAGACTTCAACCAAATTTTGTATTCTGTACCTAACTAGATGGATCTAAGAATATATTCAGTCACCAGGGCTGCCAACTGTAGTTCTCTATTAGGCTACATTATGCATAATATACAGTATTTCGAACTATTTAGAAATGTCAATATTCCCAACTTAATTTCGTCATTATTCTAGATAGATCCATATAGATTAATCATTTTCATGAATCTTAAATTGTAAGAATAGTAGGCTCTTTAGTTCGTCACGGAACTTCTTGTTTCCACATGGGTGTAAAGTTCGTGGTTGTGCCGTCTCCTATATTCCTCATTTTCCTTTACTGGGCCCAAGAGTTGTCTTAGAATTTTCCTTTCTTTCACTTCCAGTTTCACTATTAGTCCCTTGCGATGCATTGCAAGGCTCTCTGCAGCATACAAGGTATTTGGACGGATGACTGTTTGATAGTGTCTTAACTTGGCATTTATAGATATGGATTTCTTGTTATAAATGGCTACTAATGTGATTGATATATAAGAATCATCAAGTCTGTAATAATTCACAGATATGTAATTATAATTTCCAATGAATAAACGCACGTCTGATTTCTAATTATATCCCATTTGAAATTGCGAATAAGCGACAAAAATAATATCCAGCAATAATATTCACACCTTGTAGATTAATAAAAATATAAATAGAAGAGTAAATTAATATAAACAATGGAATGAGTAAAATTGAATGTGATGAAATATTTGAATATGGCGGATTCGTCGAGATCTGTCATTATTTCGAATAACAGTTCTGCGTATATCGTTTGCCATTTTCACGTTTTTCTACCTGCGAAGTGGGCACAGCTGCTCTAGCACAAAGGATTTGTGGGCATTCCAGGACGGCTGGAAGGGATACATACCACGTCATTCGCAAGTAGCATTTGACCGTTGGTTTCCAGAGAAGCAGATAGTGTTTCTTGGCATGGTGGGTGATTTTCTTCTAACATACGCTCAAGAAGATCACAATGTCGGGCCTGGAGGACGACAATCCGCCTGATAATGATTTCTATATTTCAATCACATTAGTAGTACCGTATATGAATTGAAAGAAAACAAGAAGTTCCGTAACGAACTAAAGAGCCTACTTTTCTTAAAATTAAGATCCATGGCAATGATTAATCTACAGTATCTACAGTATCTTGAATAATAACGAAATTAAGTCGAAATGTTTAATTAGTTAAAAATATACCTGGTATAACGTAGCCTAATAGAGCACCAGGGTTGGCAGCCCTGGTGACTAAATATATTCTTAGTTCCATCTCTTAAGGTACAGAATACAGAATTTGGTTGAAGTCCAATGGACGTTACATGCAGTTAGACATCGGATCTATCAGCACGCGTGAAAGCATGTTGGCAACAATGCCATGCGTGTACTGGTCAGAAATAATCTGAAATATTATGATATCATGTTGTGCCAATTATGGATGAAATCCATTTGTTAGTAAAGAAGTTACATGTATTTTAAAATTGGACATATCAGCAGGCATAGAATCATGTTGGCAGCACTGACTTATATGAATTACTCCAAATTAATCTAAAACGTCAGGTACAATACGTGTGCATAGCTTAAAGCTGTCGGCTTGCATACTTTCTGATATATTGGTACTGTATTTGGATAAAAATAGAGAGAGTAATTATTAACAGTTGGCAGCCCTGGTGGCTCTTAAGAATATGCTCCGTCATATATGGTCATGTACATATATTACATACAAAATTTGGTTGAAATCCAATTGATAGTGTAGAAGTTATATGCATTTAAAATTGGACTTATCAGAAGGCTTAAAATTATTTTGGCAACACTGTCATGTATGGCCTCCTGGAAATTAAACTGAAATAGTGGTATCTACATGCGTGCCAATTTTGGAAAAGCTCCCATGCATACCTTCCAAGATATCGAACATGGAGCTCAAATTTCTAGTGCGTATTTTCAGCAGTTGGTAGCACTGACATCATTTTCAAATGTGGGCTTGAGCTATTCCGGTATACATCTTGACTCATACTAAATTTGGTTCCGATTGCTGCAGCCGTTTCGGAGTTGATAGGGGGACACTCACACACAGCCAGACAGACAGAAGGTCAGACAGACAGAAAGACAGACAGACACACATTTTCCCGGATCGATCTCATAAGTCTACTTTATCCTCATTTTTGCAAACTGTGAAAAGTAGGCTAATGTGCCAGGCTGACAGCACATGATCCACAGTGTTTGAAATAAGCAGAGAAATGTATTAGATTATCTCTAAGTCCAAAGCAGTCAGAACTGTTCGAGTGCAGTCTTCGTTTTTGTGATCTTTAAAACTTTAATAATGTTATATTTGTGAACAGGGAAAATTTTATGGAAGGACACTCGTAATGAATAAGAACATTTGATTTGATAATCTACGGAGCACTATAGGACTGTATTCAGAGTATTCCGTTAGATAGAAAACGCACAGTTTTAACACAAGTAATGCGATTTGAGCTGCGTGCTATGAATGGCACAGTAAGCAGTGAAGCGCGCGACCAACTAACTTTTTTTTTTACCCAGCATTCCCTGTGAGACCTACTTTTTATTGATTGTTTTCTTTCGACTTTGACGTCACCTGTCATTTGCGGAATGTGGAGACCTTGAGACTAGGAGCATTAAATCACAAGCTATAAGAATCAGCATTGACGGCCGAACATATGTTCTGTACCGCTATAAGCGAGGACAGATTCCGTTACGGAGCGTCTTTATATTTTCGCTGGTGAATTGAAATCATCTAGCAAGTTGTTATAATAGGTTTATCTTCTAATGTAAATTGACCCAAGTCATGTATAACGGCTAGTAACCTATGTATTTGTAGTGTCTTAGAACACTGTTATTACTGGTATTCCGGCGAAACCATGAGCCTTTGAGCCAGGTCGTCCAATGATTGTAAGACGTGCAAGAGTCTGTAAGTCGCGCAACGTGTTATTGTTACATGAGGCATTCTTAGCTCAATGTATTAGGGTGACTAATTGTTAGTCTTTTCGTCGAAAAACTCTGAGGAGATTTCTTTAGCCTCCGACTGGTGTCTTAAAATGATCCAACTAAACATTTACATAAACCTGAACCTAAATCATTTTATTCACTCTATTAAATCGACGTGATAATTAATGCATAGCTTCAGCCTGATAATCTTGAAACATTTGCTTTTGTAATATTTGCTCCGACACCTGGATCTTCATCATTTCCTCATGGAGGTTGTGTCCAACATAGTTCCCCCAATATAAGCGCGGATTGGCAACTCCGCCAGCGCTGTATGTCATCGCTGTGTGCACAGCCACCAGGTTGAGTGCCGTCACGCGTATCCGAATTCTATCTCCGGCAGAGCGCGCACCAGCTGACCACGTGGTCAGGCCTGGTCTACGGCAACTTGTCACAGCGAGTTAGACAGACAGATGCTTGTTGTGCGCGTACGATACAGTACTCCGTCGTGCGGATCGTGAGTGGTTTGATATCCGGTCGTGATTGCGGAGAACCGTGAGTGCTATATTGCCGTGTATCGGGAGTGGATTGTAATAGAGTCTATGAAAGACCCTACAATTACGCATCGCCGAAGCTACCATGCGCAATCGAAACATTAGGCGGCCGAGTTTTGTATGCATAATTATGAAAATGCTTTTGGCTTGAAAACGAAATAATTAACTTTACAAGCGGACTACATTACGGCATCTTGTATGAACGAACGTTCGGGAATAATCGAGCACTTGCCATCGTAGGAAGACCCGCTAATGCATTGTGTGATTTGAGGATGCAAACGAATTTCATGAATAGCTGTGAATGCTGTCAACTGACTGCCAATATACAGCTGTGAAGACTAGTTGATAGAGTCTTGTTCCAATATGAACTGTGCGTGGCACAAGGACTTGTAATTTCCAGAATGGAATTAGGGCATTTTCCAACTTGTGCTATTGGAATGTCTGTGAGTACTTTGGAAATGGAAATATTTACTGAAAATATGGAGCACTAGTCCGGTACATAGGGGAACGAGATGAAGTGATAGCCACGCCAGAATGAAGCCATGAGAACACCATGATTACATCGAGGGAGATGGAGATAGCCAACAAGGGGCTGGAAGGTCCCGGGTTCGGTTCTTGCAAGAACTTTGGAAGAAGACTGAAGATGGATTCCTGCATCTTTGGACTTGGGGGCGGATGGTACTGGATGAAGATGGGGATCTCTTCACTGGATCTGGAAATTCTTCACACCAGGAACATAGGCCTACTAACCTTGCACCATCCTTTCTTATTTCTTCGAGTTGGCGAGCCAGAATATATCTTCATTTAGTAGTGAGTGGTTTGACTACTCAGTATTACTATATATCATGGAATTGAGCTAATATTGAACAAAAGTTGAATTGGGAGTAGAATTGAATTTAGATAAGATGGTGAAGGTATTGGATTAAGCAAATCAGTGGTGAATTATTTGATTGATTGATGATTATTATTATCATTAATAGCCAGATTTATTCTACTTCTACGAAGGATATCTGATGTAATATTTCACATGGATAGGCTATTGGATGTTGGAAGGACATAACCCACATTGCCTTATTCTACGATCCAGTTAATAGTTTTCGGATATTCTATAAATCCATCTCAAATTCGGATGATAAGATTTTGCTACTTTTGGACGTTGGAACTTCATAGGAGCAAGCCTATAGTTTTGGTCGAATACTTGATAGTCTATTCGACTGTATTTTCGATGGAATATGCTAGATGCCTGTAACTAATTTGATATTGAGAGCTACAGTAAAATTTAGGTTTAAATTCTTGGATCTTAACTTCGGATATTGGCGGATATTATTATGATTTGCTAAGTAGATTATCAGTTCAATACTTTCATATGTTCTTCTCCCATACCCTTTGCTTTGGGAATTTGAATTATTTTAAGCACGTTTTGCCATTTTTGCTTGAGCGTTTATACATTTGACATTGCTTCTAGTCAGACCTACATTATATTACAATTTATACGGGCCAATTATGTGATCGAAGGGAAGCCATAATGATTATAGGGTAATAATTATACATTTTTCTGCACTAAAACTGTGAAGTTGGTGTGTTTATTAAAAAACAGTATTTAAAAAAATAAGAGAATAATTTAAGGTGATAATTCACATATGCTGTGAACGATTCGACAATGGTTTGAAGATTAATCTTGGTGTTTAATAAAAAAGAAAGATAGTAGAATAATGAAACACGTGGTGAAAATTAAAAAAAGATATATTTTACTTATAATAAACATTATTGGTGTGAGATCATTCAAAACGGCATGACTACGTAAAGTATAGGCAAATGATTGAAAATTAAGCATTGATATAAGCGCATAAATGATAGTCTAACCACTTTGCATTTAATCAAGTGGAGTATATTACAAACTAACCATCGAATGGGAAGAAACAGAATCACTTAGTTGTCACATTATATTGAAACATAAAATTTGAATTTTGTACGAATGATAATGAGGGATGCACATTTTTTGCAACATTATGAGTAATAAGGGTAATGAGACTCTGAAATAACTTGCAAAATAATTTGGATATCATGATATTTGAGACATAGACCTGAGATGAGTGTCTGATAGATTTGGAAAGCACGGATATTCTACTAATGAAATTTATTCTTCTATTTGAAAGAATGTAGATAACAAGTTGTATAATAATTGTAAATAGTGAATTTAATCTTGATTTAGTGGTCAAGCTAGACCAATATTTCTACAGCAATAATTACTGTTAATAATTGGTGATATAGTTAATTACTTTTCTCATTGGTTGCACTAGTTAGAATGGAGATCTATAATTTTACACCGAGGCAACTTATTTTTTTTTTGTAGATTTTTCTTTAATCATAATCTCAAGTGAATGTTTTTGTGATAGACTGGAAACACCACCTGACGGACATTCAGGGTGTTTAATGGATCACATAGCCAAATATGACCGAATCTAACCTGTTTTTATTTTATTTTATTTTCTTCGAGTGTCTCCTAATTTTATTTATGTCCAAGGATAGGACCGAGGAGATTCGTTGACCATTTAAATCTTCATTTCCTTTTTTTTTTAATTGGACTATAAATGTTTTTCTTTTGCATCGATCCACATCAAGCTTTAATTTATTCCGAATCTCCGAGGCAAGATAGGCTTTAGGGATTTCTATTTTTATGTGTTGGTCGATGAGTTGCCAATAAACGGATGCTTATTTTATCTTATTATTTTTGCTTATCTTCTGATTTCTGTTGTGCTATTGCTTTGATTTGGGTTTGGGAGTGGGTTGATTTAACCTGTTACACCTATATCCTGTTAACCACCCCTGAGACTGCTTAAGTTCTCGTATCCACCAGCATATTTTTTTAATATTCAAACCCAGACCTCAATCTTTTTTGTTCTTTATTATATATATGTCTTGTGTTATCGGCATGAATTGAGATGTTTTCGCCGGGTCATCCGATTCACTGCCGGTTAACGGGGACAAGGTGAAACCTAAATGAACTGACACTATTTTGCTATTCGACGACTAGAATCGCTGGAACCATTATTTAGTATTTGTGGTCCGCGTGATTCTATGCAATATAAGTCGTAGTATGATTGCGCAATTGCCAACCTAAATGACATCCTTGAGATGACGATTGGGAGCAAACAGCTTTCCCAATTCGCGAAGGCAGACTTGTGTGTGTGTGTATTTTGTCTTATTCTGAGTGCATTACCCAACTTGTTACCCTGCTAGTTTATAAGAGTGTATTTTTCTATGCAATTTTTTTGAAAGTCAGTGGTCTACTATCATTAGATTTGCTTAATGTTTTGGTTATCGACGCATCTCGTCTTCACATTTTATTCACATCAGGATTTAGCTAGAATTTAAATGTAATTGTAAAAGTGGACGTAGTACCATCATAACATCAGGAATTGGTTTGCCATTACAGTATGTTAAATGTAAATTTCACCGAGTCATTTGCTTGTAACTTGCTTTCGCGTAGATTCTGTTCGTGCCACGAGCCTAGTATTATTGTTGCTTGTTTTTCTGTGTGTAACTAGGACCTTCATGAGGGTTAGTAATTTCAGTTAGGGATTTAGTCGACTCATTTCATATAACTAGTTAGCGGATTAGCCGATTTTGAAACCCTCCGAATTAGGATAGGGGTTTTTTGATGAATAAATCATCCATGAAATCTTACTTAAGACTGGATCTCTTTTATTATTTTATAGTTTTGTGTTTTTCGGGTGTATTTCTTTGGGCATCTTTGACTTCTTACGTACATATGACCCAGATCCCCTGGATCAAGCCCCTCGTGCTGTGCAAGCCCTTTTATAAATGCATCCGATCCTCTCAGGTGTGGGTCCAGAGGAGGGGTCATTTGGAGTGCCATTCTTTCGGCGGATGTTACCAGGATAACCTCCTCTAACGGGCTCAGTATAAATATACATATGTACTTCGCGCACTGCATTTTTTCAGATCATCAATTCAAGCAAACCGCTGCTTCTCCACCTGTTCCTTGATGTAACTCCAGAGTGCGTTATCGGGTGTTCTTAAATCGGGGCTCCTTGGTGGCCATGGAAGAGGAGCTGGATCATTGTCCAATCCTCGACCGATCCAGCGATTCCCAAAGAGTGCGTTCAGACGTTGTAAAACAGCCACTGTGAAGTGAGCCGGCCCTCCATCGTGTTAAAACTGAACACCGTCTAAGATTCCCGCATTCTTGTTCTGTGGAATGAGGCAGTCATTAATCATCCCGAGGTAAATGTTCTGATTAACAGAACGATCAAAGACATATGGGCCAAATAGTTGCGTTTGTGTCCTTCCCGCCCAGGTGGGATAGGTGTGGTTTGCTCGATTTCTTGAAAATATCTCGATTTTCTTTTTCCCAAAAGTAAATATTGCGACTCCGGGAGCTGTGATAAATCGCACATTCGTCAGTGAAAATGACGTTTGCCTTCTGAGCCATTCTTTAGAATTGTTGCAGCATCCGACCGCAAGCATCAACATGTCTCTCCAAATCATCATCTGATAATATATTGACACTCAATGGACGCCAATACCTCATTATCAGATCCACTTTGATGTGTTTCCTCATGGTTGATTCCGGTACCCCCAACTCTGACGCACAATTCCGTATTGATTTGTCGGGAGATTGTTCGATAGATTATTCCACGTCAGCACAAAGTTCACGACTGGTTCTCAATTTCTTGATTGTTCAGTTCAATGATAACAATAATTCCTAGCCGCTTTTAACCCCAGAATGCCAACCGATTGTTCCAAAGACGGTAGAAGTTATAAGTTATATCGGTTATTCTTGTTTACAACAAAACGTTCAGTATGATTGAAGTAGAAGGGTGTGATTTATAATTAATATTCCTTCACTACTAACTTAGTAGAGGAGCCCAGGTCATTGCTATGTTCAGTTAGGGTCCCATGGCCCATGGTTTCTAACCCAAGTCCCGCTAGTTCAAAGCCTCTGGGAGTTGTTACAGCGCTTGTCACTGAAGTTGCAATTATTTTAGTGGAAGCGGTTTGAACGTTTTTAAAGTACACCTAGTATTTCATGGTGAAAGGAAGATATTATACATGAGACCCTATGAATCGATATCATCAAAGTAGCGGAACATTGAACCCTTAGAAGTCAAGAAGGCAATCATATTTCCAATAAAGCGGAACTGTTCACGAGAGCCTCCATGCTGACTACAAATTTATTTCTTTTTTTTTCTAATAGGCAATAATAATATTAATAACGCGTATCCCCGTGCAAAGCTTTAACACAATACAATAAAGCTAATGAAACGAGAGCACAATAACAGAACAAGTTGTAACGAACAGTATTTAATTAATTTCAAATTGAATACAAAGCAAAATGTTTTTATATACATACTTGGTTGGTTGGTTGGTTGGTTCCTCAGTTTAGGGGCTACGACAACGCGGTCATGTAGCCCCGTGTACTTTGGGTGTGTGTAGAATCTGTCTGGTTTTTTTTTTATTTAGTCGATTTACCCTCTAGGTTGGTGGTTCCCCCGGACTCAGCGAGGGAACTCACCACTACCGCCTCTACGGGCAGTGTACTGGAGCTGGGAACATCTGGTCGGGATGGATACAACTGGTGAGGTGGGATTGGCACCTCGCCCAGGTGGCCTCACCTGCAAAGCGAACAGGGGCCTCATGAGGGAAGGTAATGGATGGTCAGGATGGATAGACAAGGAAGAGGGAAGGAGGCGGCCGTGGCCTTGAAGAAGGTACCATCCCGGCATTTTCCCGAAGACGAAGTGGGAAACCACGGAAAACCACTTCGAGGATGGCTGAGGTGGGAATCGAACCCCCTCCACTCATTTGGAACACCCGAGGCTGAGTAGACCCCATTCCAGTCCTCATACCACTTTACAAATTTCGTGGCAGAGCCGGGAATCGAACCCAGGACCTTCAGGGCGGCAGCTAAACATGCATCTGTCTGATAACCGGTGTTAATTGTGATGGCTGTATTAGTGTATGATATCTGTTTTTAATTCAAGTAACGACTGCATACATTCAATTTTTCAAGTAGTTCCAACTTTTGCTACCAAACGCCACCGTCAACGACCAACTAATTCTGCACTTTGTTACTAGATGCAACTGCAGTCGGCTCCTGGCGACGAACGTTGGATCCTAAGAGCGTTAGTCAAAGATAACCTATAATTTAGCTTCTCACAGGTGTATTTAGTGGAAGTTTTTTATAATGCCATAAATCTATGACATGGGACCGCCGGCTTTACTTCCCCTCCAAAGGAAAGCATACTGAAGGATTTTTATCGCTCTTAAAAAATCCGACGACTTCGGCCGGGTTTGAACCCGCGACCTAGGGCATAGAAGCTCAGCATGCTACCAATTACGCCACCGAAACCGCTTATATACATACTTTGAGACACAGTTTTGTTGTACAGAATGTTATTTGTACACTATGTCGGTCGTATCTATTATTACTCAGTGAGTCAGTGTTCGCTTCATGTTACCAAGATCACGGGTTCGATTCCTGGTCGAGTAAGGCGGCAAAAATTCACGACACTCCGAGTCTTATGATATTGGCTCGTAAAATATCTCTCGTGTCACATTATTTGCTGATTAAAAGACACAGCTCATCCAGTAGAGTTCTGGTTTTCAGTGCCTGATGGCAGTGTTAAACAGAAAGTCATAATTGGAGATAAGACCGCCTCCATGATTCCAGCTCAAAAGGTAGCTGAGGCCATACGGTGATTATTATTAATAATAATAATGCTATTGGTTTTATGTCCCCTTCAACTACTACGGCTTTTAGAGACGCCGGGGTGCCGGAATTTTGTTCCGAAAGGGATCTTTGACGTACCAGTAAGTCTACTGACACGGCTCCCTCACATTTAAACACTCTTAAATGCTGACTGCGCCGGGATTCGATCCCACTATCTTAGGATCAGCAGGCGAGAACTTTACTGCTGAGTCGCTTTGCCGTCGTATATATGATGATTATTATTATTCAGTGGTTTATTAATTAACCTTGAGTGAGTGGCTCCACTGGTGGATAAAAGTAGAAGTTCAGAAACATTTTATTTACGGTAATTGGTTGTAGCTTGGAGTCATGAAATGCTGAATTTTATATAGTTTACTTAATTAACCTAACGGTGATGCCTAAGGTCGCGGGTCCAAACTGGGCTGAAGGCGTCGGATTTTTTAAGAGCGTTAAAAATCCCTCAGTTTGCCATCCTTCGGAGAGGAAGTAAAGCCAGCGGGCCTATGTCATAGATTTATGCCATGAAAAATATCCATCTGCAAACTAAACTTATGTGAAGCAAAATTTGTAGGTTAGGTTTGATTAATGCTCTGAAGTTCCAACGTTCGTCACCATGCGCTGGTTGAGATGGCATCTAGTAGTAGCCAAGTTCACAGCTAGGTGTCGTGGATGGTAGTATTTGGTAGCGAAAGTAGGAACTACTTGAAATTATCGTATGCAGTCGTTACTTGAATTAAAAACAGATAACACACACTAACACAGTCATCACAACTAACACCGGTTATCAGACAGATTCTACACACACCCAAAGTACACGGGGCTACATGACTGCGTTGTCGCAGCCCTTACACTAAGGAACCAACCAACATTACGGTGGATACCACAGTGACTCCCCTGGCGGATGAAAATAGAGGTTTGGAAACTTACTTTTACTAATTTGGATTTATTGTTACTTGGAATCATTAGAACGCTGGCTGGCTGGCTCTTAAGTTTAGGGGCTGCGACAATGCGGTCATATAGACCCGTGTACTTTGGGTGTGTGTAGAATCTGTCCGATAACCGGTGTTAATTGTGATGACTGTATTAGTGTGTGTATCTGTTTTAATTCAAGTAAGGACTGCAGACGATCAATTTGCAAGTAGTTCCTACTTTTGCCGCCAAACACCACCGTCAACGACTACTAGTTCAGAACTTAGCTACCAGACGTCACCGCAGTCGACTCTTGGCAACGAGCGTAGAAACCTAAGAGCGTTGTTTACATTCTTAACCTATACAATTTAGCTTCACACATGTGTATTTAGTGGAAGGTTCTTTAACACGCCATAAATCTATGACATGGGACCGCCGGCTTTATTTCCCCTCCGAAGGAAGGCATACTGAGGGATTTTTAACGCTCTTAAACAATCCGATGACTTCGGCCGGATTTGAACCCGCGATCTTGGGCAAAGAAGCTCAGCATGCTACCAACTACGCCACCGAAGCCGCCGAATCATTAGAAGTTGAGCTAATGGTTTTGTCCGACACTTTGTGTCCTGACGTTTCTATTTAATACTCATTAATGCCATTCTGTTTTGTAGCTTCCATAATACGAGTACGTTCTTATAACCGTTTGCCATGCTTATGGAGGTTTAATACAGCAAATCATGATAATGACGATGATGTTGATATTAGTAATACTAATACAAATAAGATTCCAACATAAAAAAGAGACTAACATTTTATGTCACATTTACAGAATGGATGACAATAGGCTTACTTACTCTCCTGGCTCCACAAACCACAGTCGGTTCTTGGCTTCGTCAAGTAGCCTCCTCCACCACGTTCTGTCCTTGGCATCTTCCTCTCGCGCTCCTAGTAGCGGGATATCCTGGTCTCTCCATCTCATTTTTGGTCTGCCTATACGTCTTCGTTCGTCTGGCTTTTACCCAAACTTCTCGCTGTCTAGATCCCTCTTCTCTTCTATACACGTGACAAGTTCATCTCAGCCTTCATGTCTTAGCTTCCGCAACAACATTGGGTTCTTTATACAACATCTTTAGTTCCTTGTTCCTTCTTTTTCACCACTCACCTGCTTCACAAATTGATCCGAAAATGTTATCAGGATTTTATTTTCAAAAACCTTTATCTTTCTCTCTGTGCATTTGCTCAGTCTCCATGTTTCTGCCCCACTGGCCGAATTATAGTTTTATATATTCGTATAACAATAGGCCAACGGAGTCGAGAAGGCTGTGACTAGACAATGTTCACGAGGTTCGTACTGCCTTAGTTACATCTCATTTCGAGAGGTTTTTGGATATCACATTGGAGTGCGAATCGTATATCAAAGTATTCTAGATACCTACAACACTCTTGTAAGTATTATTCCTAATATTTGTGAACCTTACCGTACGTTAAGTGGAAAATCCACAACCTAAAACTCTGTTCTGATCATCCCAACGTGGCCACCACCTCTGTTGATAGAGGTCGGCGTCTCTTAACGAACACAACGATTGACAAAACTTCTGACGAATCAACCCACCAAGTACGAAACCAACCAACGAATTATTATAATACTGTAAATCACCCTGATTGTAACAACAGTACAACTGGCACCCAAATGACAATTACAAGAACTACCAAAGAAACCAATCCAAGGTCAAGCTATTCTGCTATAGATCAATCTCTCCCCCCAAAGAACAAGCTATCGTAATTGAATCTCATGATGGAACCAGTATCAAATATTATGTGCTAGCTGTAGGAAAACTCACTAGCCCTAGCAACATTCGTTTTGTTTCACGAATATCGAATGGACGAATATGCATTTTTCTTTCTAGCAAGAAAGTTGTTGAAGAGTTAATATTAGCAAACACCAAGATCTTAATAAACAATGTATCTTTGGAAATACGATCACTCTTAACAAAAAACAAGCGTATTATATTATCAAACGTTTGTCTTGTAATACCCAACTATGTAATTCGAGAGGAATTGTTAAACATTGGTGTGAAAATCATGTCTAAAATTACCCCTATCAGGGCAGGCTTATCCATCCCAGGTTTCTCTCATATTTTGAGCTTGCGAAGACAAATGTACATGCAAAGTGAAGACTTCGATAAACTCCCTGCATCTCACCAAATTGAATACGATGGCACTAACTACTGGATTTACCTATCATCTGACTCACCCATCTGCTTTATTTGTAAAACTGAGGGGCATTTGGCCAAAGACTGTCCTACTAACAACTCAGTTCCAAATGATCAACCAACCTCTCAGCACGACATTCATGAAATTGAAAAACCTAACCTCTCCAATTTTCCTAAACTACAAGAGAAACCACAAACAACAGAGATAAACCCCAAAAATGCAACCAGTACTTCCGACCTTCCTCCAACAAATTCACATAATGAAACTTCATCAGCTATCCTTATCTTAACTCAAAACCAAGATTGTAATGGTATTTCTCTCTCCGAAATTCCAATAGAAAGAACAGTGCCTGGACATAGTGAAACATGTCCTGCCCCAAAAACTGGACATTTCCCTGGATTTAAAAGACCAATTTCACTCGCCAGCAGTGAAAGAACTGACCAAAATATTTTTAATAGCAACAGACCCAAAATCGACTCTTCTGAACAAATTGAGAATCACAAGGTAAATCACACTTCTAAGAAACCCAAGAAAGAATCACAAAAACCAACAATCAGCGATATGCTCCTTCCTGTGAAACAGGTTTTTGAAGCTGATCCATCACTATCTCCTCTCAGTTACACACAACTCCAATCTTTTCTCGAAAATTCCCAAGGTGTCAAGGATGTGGTGGCAATGCTTTCAATTACACCCAAGACATGGACTCGCTAAAGCCCTACAGAAACTATACCCCTACTACACCGATAAATGCATTAAAAGCAGAAGCTCTCGGATAGTGAAGAAATTACTGAAGTTGGTAATATTGAAATTTCTAACTAGTTCAACATATACCTGTAGCCTAATAGAGCACTACAGTTGGCAGCCCTGTTGACTGAATATATTTTTAGTTCCATCTCCTTAGATACAGAATACAATATTTGGTTGAAGCCCAATGGATAGCATGGACGTTACATGCAGTTAGACATTGGATCTATCAGCGCGCGCAAAATCATGTTGGCAACAATGTCATGCATGCGTTGGTCAGATATAATCTGAAATATTATGATCTCTTGTTGTGCCAATTTTGGATGAAATTAATTTGTTAGTATAGAAGTTACATGTATTTTAAAATTGGACCTATCAGCAGGCTTAGAGTCCTGTTGGCAGCACTGACGTATATTAGGCTCTCATAATTAATCTAGAATGTTAGGTACTATACGTGTACAAATTTTAAAAATGTTGGCTTACATACTTTCTGATATATTAATATCTGGATAAAAAAATAGAGACAGCATTTATTAACAGTTGGCAGCCCTGGTTGCTCTTAAGAATAAGCATAATCATATCTTTTATGGTACACATAGCACATACGAAATTTGGTTGAAATCCAATTGATATTATAGAAGTTACATGTATTTAAAAATTGGTCCTATCAGCAGTCTTAGAATCATGTTGGTAGCACTGACGTACATAAGTTACTCCAAATTAATATAGAATGTCAGGTACTATACGTGTACATAGTGTAAAGCTGTCGGCTTGCATACTTTCTGATATATTGGTATTTGGATAAAAGAATAGAGAGATCATTTATTGACAGTTGGCAGCCCTGGTGGCTCTTACGAATACGCTCAGTCATATTTGATTACGTACACATATGACATACAAAATTTGGTTGAAATCCAATTGATAGTATAGAAGTTATATGCATTTAAAAATTGGACCTATCAGCAGGCTTATAATCATTTTGGCAACACTGCCATGCATGGCATCCTGGAAATTAAACTGAAATATTATTATCTATACGTGTGCCAATTTTGAAATAGCTCCCATGCATACCTTCCATGATATCCAACATTGAGCTGCAATTTCAATTGCAATTTTTCAGCAGTTGGTAGCACTGACATCATTTTCAAGTATGACATTGAGATGTTCCGGTATAGGTCTTTACTCATACCAAATTTGGTTTCGATTGCTGCAGCCGTATAGGAGTTGATAGGGGGGGACACAGACAGACAGACAGAAGGACAGACAGACATTTTCCCGGATCGATCTCATAAGTCTACATTTTCCTCATATTTGCAAAATGTGAAAAGTAGGCTAAAAATAATATTTTGCTATCCATGTTCTTACTGCCATTACTATTGGCTCTCAAAATGTTCCTATCCTAATGGCTTTATTCGGATCATTGATAGGAATATATTGCAAAAACTCCTCTTGTACCAAATTATCTTTAACAAAACGGACACACACAATTAAAGTGATGTGATTAAAGTTACCGATCGCACATTTCAACAGAAATACAGATCCATGGCTAACTGCAACGCTCCAGGAGGAGTCTCGCTGCGAGTAGAGTGCAGGACATATACCAAGTGACGAACGTGATCGCATTTAAAATATATGCAGGAATAGAAATGGTGGTAATGTTAAACAGGTGATGGATGAGGCAGTACATAGATTCAAGTAAACAAATGTCTCTGGAGGGAGGGTTTAAACCCTAACCCCACCCTCGACCCCCCCCCTCCTCCCCCCTCCCCCTACCGTCGTTACGCCATTGGTTCTAACACGCTCCTTAGTTGGGCATAAGGAATCAAATATTATTAATAATAAGAATAATAATGTCGCAATTTAAGTTCTGAAGGGCCCCGTAGGGTAGACATGCGGTAAAGATGCCGTTCACGGCCCAACTTCTCGTGCGATCATCTATCAAGCACCAGCTGTCACAAGATATATTCTCAAGAGCCATATTATCTAAGAACAGGACATTAGACTTGAACGTAGGTAGAAGTATTAATAGAAGTCAGATTGTCAATTTTCTTACCCTGCTTTAAAACATACTGTATCTTGTAGTGGAGTAGATTCCTCACCTATCAACATTGTTTTAAGTGGGCACTGCTGCAATACATGTGTTTTAGTAATTATTATGTCGGATCTATTGAAATTACAATACAGCGGCCATTTTGAGTGTGTATGGTTTGGTTTTGTTTCGTTCTTTTTTATTTTTATTTTGCTGGATCTGCCCATATACAGTGCGTTCGCTTACGGGTGGGGCGGAGAGGAACCTCGTTTGTCTGGCACTTGCCACGTGCGGGGCTGAGACCAGTGATGCCAACCCGTGGGATTTGTCCCAAATTGTGGGACATTTAGACAAATATTTTTAGGAAAGGGATAAAGAGGTTTTTTTTTTTTTTTTTTTGTGCAAAATGTGAGGTGAATTTGGGATATTTGGCCGATGTCATATATCACCAGCCGAGCGGCCATTAATACATAAAGGCTTCGTTTGCACAGCAAACGTGCACAATTCATGCCAACAGAATAAAAATAAACCTGCCAAGGAAGTACAGTATTAAATTACAATCGCCAACTGCTGCTTGTGCGATAACAGACGGTTTTGTGTGGTTTTGGAGATTAAAACTTATGTGTTGTGTTTTTTTGAAATCTTCATTTCAAAAAAAAAACACTTATACAGGGAAAGATAAACATCTCAATCTTTAAATAAATAAAAACGTGTATTAAATGAATGTTTAAGTGTATGATAATGATAGTTTACAAGACAGTTTTTTGTTTCGTTAAAATCAGTTTTAGCGCATATGGTACAGCAATTAGAAACACATTGTCAAGACTCTAGAGCACATTTCTTATTCATTTTACATTTGTTTTGAACAAAATAAAATTTTATGTGGGATATTTTCTAGTGAAAATTGACATTCTGAGTGGGAAGTTGGGATATTCAGGTTTGAGAGGTTGGCAACTCTGGCTGAGACGCACGCGCGCACGCCAGTCAAGATCGGGAAGGGGTCAGTCAGTTGTAAGCCAGCCAACTGTGCAGCGCGTGTGTAACGCAGTGGTTAACAATGCAACAGGCAACATACCCGCTTGAACAGAGAGTTTTTATGTACGAGGGCTGTTTATTAAGTAAGGGCCGTTTGTTTAAGCCAGTAGTTAGTGCGCACACCGCAACAAGCGTGCGCGCTACCTCCCGGCATCCTTTGCGAACACGCAGGCGTCAGTTGCAGCTGTGTAGCTAACCTATACGCTGAACTGTGCATCTTTACAATGTTCAAGATTTTTAATTCGCCCGCCACGTGTGAGGTACGATCTGTGATACGTATTTTTGAGTGCAATAAACATGTCGGCTGTAGACATTCATCGTCAGCTTTGTGAGGTGTATTGTGATAATGCAATGACGGAAGGTAAAGTGCGAAAATGGGTACGCGAGTTCAAAAGTGGCCGTGAAAATGTTCAAGACGATGAACGCTCAGGTCGACCATCTGTGATCACAGATTTCCACCTCTTTTCGCAGCTGAGACGTCATCTTGGTGGGAAGCGCTTCGCCGACGATAAGGAAGTGAATACAGCCGTAAATTCTTGGTTGTCAGAGCAGGCGGCAAACGTTTATGCAGAGGGATTTCCGAACTTAGTTTTAAGGTATGACAAGTGCCTAAATAAACTAGGCAACTATGTAGACAAATAGAGGAAGGTATGTAAAACCTAAAAACAAACGCGCTACCTCGTGCCTCGCTGGCATCGGGAGATCGTGGGTTCGAATCCCACCTCAGCCGTCCTGAAAATGGTTTTCGTGGTTTCCCATTTTCACCACCAGGAAAATGCCGGGACGGTTCCTTTCAATAAGTCCACGGCCGATTTCCTTCCAATATCCCTTCCCTGACCAGTCCTGAAAAGAAAAGAACATGGCCATTGGCTGCATTAATAATTTTAAAAAATGTTCAGTTAATTTAAAAAAATCGGCCCTTACTTAAGAAACAGCCCTCGTATATATTATGTAAAACCAGAGTCATGTAGAGAGGTGCGCAGACAAGCGACAGCGTAGTTCGTGCCCGGCAAGCAATGCATTCCTCAGCCCCATCCGCAAGAAATTTCAATTTCATTTTCAATTTCAATGTCCTGTGGTTCGGATTCCACGCAAAACATGGAGGTCCCGTAGCTTATGATCGCAAAATTAACGGTCATGTAAAACGACAAGCTTTTCCTGCTAAAATGAATTATCAAAAACAACAATAACGCTAATTGAAAAATAAAAGGAAAAAAATGTAGTGGTGGAGTAAAATGGACTATAATACATGTAATAAAACATAATGGTATCAGGTCTGTATACACCGCGGGAGTTTAAACTCGCAATAAACATCCGCACGCTTGGCAGCTCACACATATTCATGAGATGTATTGTTGCCTAAGTACACACCGCATTCAACAGTAACAATATTGTATTCCATCATTACTTTATGACACAGGATGTGAGAGTAAATGCCGCAGGGGAGGATCCAGATTAGGGGCTAATGGGGCTCGAGCTCCTTTCGAAATACTCCCATGATTCCCAGAAAGAAAAAAATTAACCCCTAATAGGAGAGAGGATTGTATAACAACCACTATCAAAGGACAATCGCAGGGACTGATGGTTAAATAATTCAGCTATAATTTACCAAGAATGCTTTGTAGAAGTGGTCATATTTCTGAAAACTAAAATCAGTGGCGGCTCGTGCATTCTATTAGGAAGGCGAAAATAAACTATCTGCATAAAATGACACCATTTCAAACAAAACATGCAATAAATTAGCCTATATCCAGATGCACAATTTCAAACATCACTCTATACAATTGACAACCTAACTATACCTTTTAAATTATATTTAAAGTTTAAATCCATGAAACGTATATAAAACGAACTAATAATATTGATTTCATATTATCACAACTCTGCTTGTAGCCATTAGCGTAATGGTTTTTGAATGCAAGACTGCTAGATGGCATCTGTAGCAAGTTAACTACACTACAAACCGGAATTAAGACGCATGCGCTGAACAAGGAGAGGATATCATCCCATGTCCTTTATTTGTCTGTGTTAAAACTGTAGTTCCCCCTCTCTCTGGTCGTTAGTGCGCCTGTGCCTATGTGTATTCAGACTTTTTAAGTAGTACAAGAGCGCTCATAGTCTAAAGCCCGTAAAAAAGAAATGACCGTTTTATATATAATCCAATCAAACTGGAATTCCAAAGTAAATATTTTGTATGTCAGTTATCGAAAAAGTGAGGACGAATACCTTCTCTCCCAAAAGGAACCGCCACTGAGCAACATATATTTCCTGGATCTCTTTGATCAACTGGGTGAAATATATACAAAACCAGAAGCACATGATACAAAAACGCAAAATTTAAAATAGGAGCAATATACACTGTATGTATGTCTATCCCTTATTATTCCCGTTTTCCAACGGGGTCGGGGATGAGATGCGAAGGAAGTCTTTGTGGCGATGGTTTTTACGGCCGGATGCCCTTCCTGACGCCAACCTCATGAGAGGTGTTAATGAGAGATGAAATGAATGATGGTGAATGAAACTGGGCAAGGATGTGGGAGAAAGCGGCCGTGGCCTGTCAGAAGGTACCGTCCCAGCATTTGCCTGGTGTTGAAAATGGGGAAACAGGAGCAATATACACTAAGCCTACTAAATACGAGTAGAAGATCAAAACAAACGTATAAACAAAACACAAAACATTAAAACAAAAAGATGGAACACAAAAAAGCAAAGCTATAGTCGAAAAACAAATACAAAACTAAAATCAGAAATAAACAATAAAAACCAAAAAAGGCAAAAAGAGTTATTGAGAAAACAAGAACAAAAAAAAGCAAACACAAAAACAAAAGCCAAGGAAACATGAAAACAAAACGGAAAATCTAAAAACAAAACAAGAAAGGAAAAAAGAAAGGAAACCACAAATCAGAAAATAAAAGAAACCCCAATAACAAAACGCACAACAGCATTAAAAACACAAATTGTACAAAACACAAAACAGATGCAAAATCAAAAACAAAAGGAAGACAAATCAAAATGCAAAATCCAAATTAAACACAATAAACTGACACAAAACCAAAATTAAAAATGATAATTAATTTGAAACAGAACAAAGAAACAATTGAAAGAATAGTTCATTTCTCATGTGTTAGGTAGTCAGCCCGAAGGCTGGTTGGATCCTCAGAAAGCACCGCCGTTACGTTATGTGAGTAGATACCCACAAAAACCCAAGGCAGCGCTATTTTGAGGCGTTCTAGGCAAGAAGAGGAGTGAGGTAGTTTGCCATTGCTTTCCTCACTGAGTCAGAACAGTAGTCCTAACTCTATGAGTAGAACCTTTCACAGCATTCACAGGCACTGACTGTGCCCCGAATGCCATTACTAAGCACCACCCATACCTCAGTAGCTTCCATATAATCACAGCCATGAGTGAGACTGAGACATCGGTGAAAAGCCACTTTTACTCTAGCCTGTGCCAACTGACAAATGCAAATGTAGTGTATTCATCAAACACCGGTTATTTTGTGATGTTATTTAACCATAGTGTTTTGTTTCAACCTTTGATTGTATCATAACAAATATTGTTATATTTAGTAGTAGTAAACCTACTCATGCCGGCCGAAGTCGTCGGATTTTTTAAGACCGTTATAAATCCCTCAGCATGCCTTCCTTCGGAGGGGAAGTAAAGCCGGCGGGCCCATGTCATAGATTTATGACATTTTAAGGAATCTTCCACCAAGGAAACTTGTGTGAAACAAAATTTGTAGGTTAGGTTTGATTAATGCTCTTAAGTTCCAACCTTCGTCACCAGGCGCTGGTTGCGATGGCATCTAGTATTAGCCAAGTTCAAAGCTAGGTGTCGTGGACGGTAACATTTGGAAGCGAAAGTAGGAACTACTTGAAATTATTGTCTGCAGTCCCTACTTGAATTTAAAAAAAGTCCTCTCGGCACGCCGGAAGGCGTAGGTAGATTTCACCGGACAAACTTGGGGAGAGGCTATAATAGGCAGAATATGCAGATTTTCGTAGAAGGATCAGACCTCATTTATTGCGGGAAGGTATTTTATAATTGGAGCTTAATTAACTTTGTTTTTCGTCATTTTATGCTTATTTTAAATATTTTATTGTCTTATGGGAACGGTAACCTTCTTGTCATTTGGGGTCCATTTTTATACTTGTGGTCACACTATCCTTATGCAAGGTTTCGACACTGATGTGTAACTATGTAACGGTCTGTTGCTTCTTCACGCAAAATTATATCTCCCGCAGATATTTTGGTTGGTTCCTCAGTTTAGGGGCTGCGACAACGCGGTCATGTAACCCCGTGTACTTTGGGATGGCTGTATTAGTCTGTAATTCACGTAAAGACTGCGGACGGTCAATTTCAAGCAGTAGTTCCTAATGTTGCTACCAGGTACTACCGTCAACGACACCTAGCTGTGAACTTGGCTGCTAGATGCCACCGCAACCAGCAACTCGCAACGAACGTTGGAACTTCCCCTCCAAAGGAAAGCATACTGAGGGATTTTTAGCGCTCTTAGAAAATCCGACGACTTCGGCCGGCTTTGAACTCGCGACCTTGGGCATAGACATTCAGCATGCTACCAGTTACGTCACCGAAGCCACTTCACACTCAGATGGAAATCTGAATCTGATCTCGTGCAAGTGCGTTATCTTGGCAACGTCTGATGGCTCATCCCTCTTCAATTTAGTAGTGTTGCCATGGCAACCACTGATAGGTCTTGGCATTTTCTTATAATTCCGAAATTATTTTTCTCATCCCTTGGCATAATGGTGGGTTATATCAAAAATTCTTTCAGACAAAAGTTTTAGGTAATAATTAGGGGAATATTGTCCATTTTGTACGGTTTTGATATTGTGCCTATTAAGAGAGATATGATTAATGTTTCCCGAAAAACCCACTTTTCCCACCCCTTTGGTCAATGGTTGGTGCTATAAAAAAGCTCTTCAAACATAAATGTTTGGGCTTTATCCGACACATAGTATGAACGTTGAACGGATTCGATATTTCACATATTAAGAGAGTTATAGCAATATTTCACTTTTTCGAAAAAAGCCCCCCATTTTCACCCCCTTCGACCGATTTAGCCCAGTAACGAAATCGACCGAGATTTTTTAGGTATACATATTCGGTAAAAAATTCAAAGTGATTGGTGCAAAATTACGGCAGTTATCGTGTCCACAATAAACTGATATACATACATAAATTATATATAACTTTTGAACTGACGGTGGTTTTGGGGTCTGGGGGATGTGAAACGCGAAGATATGTCGAAATTTTCCGGAAGTCGAAGTTGCAATAGTTAGCTTTCTAATGAAATCTACCTCTGGTTGGATCCTCAGTTTAGGGGCAGCGACAACGCGGTCATCTAACCCCGTGTACTTTGGGTGAGTGTAGAATACACGGTGTGAATTGTAATGGCTGTATTAGTCTTAATTCAGGTAAGGACTGCAGACGGTCAATTTCAAGCAGTAGTTCCTAATGTTGCTAACAGGTACTACCGTCAACGACACCTAGCTGTGAACTAGGCTACAAGATGCCACCCCAACCAGCAACTCACCACGAACGTTGGAACTTCCCCTCCAAAGGAAAGCATACTGAGGGATTCTAGCGCTCTTAGAAAATCCGACGACTTCGGCCGGCTTTGAAACCGCGACATTGGGCATAGAAGTTCAGCATGCTACCAGTTACGTCACCGAAGCCGCTTCCCACTTTGTCAGGCGGCTTCGGTGGCGTAGTCGGTAGCATGCTGAGCTTCTATGCCCAAGATAACGGGTTCAAACCCGGCCGAAGCCCTCAGTATGCCTTCCTTCGGAGGGGAAGTAAAGCCGGCGGTCCCATGTCATAGATTTATGGCATGTTAAAGATCCTTCCACTAATTGCACCTGTGTGAAGCTAAATTGGATAGGTTAAGAATGTATACAACGCTCTTAGGTTTCTATGTTCGTTGCCAAGAGCCGACTGCGGCGGCGTCTAGTAGCTCAGTTCTGAACTTGGCCTCGTAGTCGTTGACAGTGGCGCTTGGCGGCAAAAGTAGGAACTATCTGAAAAATTGTTAGTTGCAGTACTTAAATTAACAAACAGATAACACACACTAATACAGTCATCACAATTAACACCGGTTATCAGACAGATTCTACACACACCCAAAGTACACGGGGCTACATGACCGCGTTGTCGCAGCCCCTAAACTTAAGAACCAACCAACCAACCACTTAGTCAGATGGAAATACTGAATCTGATCTCGTGCAAGTGCGTTGTCATGGCAACGTCTGATGGCTCATGCCTCGTCAATTTAGTAGTGTTGCCATGGCAACCACTGATAGCTCTTGGCATTTTCTTATAATTCCGAAATCATTTTTCTTGTCCATTGGCGTAATGGTGGGTCATATCAAAAATTCTTTCAGACAAAAGTTTTAGGTAATTATTAGGGGAATATTGTCCATTTTGTACGGTTTTGATATTGTGCCTATTAAGAGAGATATGATTAATGTTTCCCGAAAAACCCACTTTTTCCCACCCCTTTGGTCAATGGTTGGTGCTATAAAATCTCTTCAAACATAATTTTTTGGGCTTTATCCGACACATAATATGAACGTTGAACGGATTCGATATTTCACATATTAAGAGAGTTATAGCAATATTTCACTTTTTCGAAAAAAAGCCCCCCATTTTCACCCCCTTCGACCGATTTAGCCCAGTAACGAACTCGACCGAGATGTTATAGGTATACATATTCGGTAAAAAATTCAAAGTGATTGGTGCAAAATTACGGCAGTTATCGTGTCCACAAGAAACTGATATACATATATATGAAAATCCACAGCCTGCTTCCAGTCTCCGACCGGGTCAGGAATGGAATGAATGAAGCCCCTATCTAGCGGCGAGGATATGAACTGTGCCGGCTGCCGAGGCCTGACGCACTCCTCTGGGGCAATGATTAAATGAATGACAGATGAAATGAAATGATAGTGGAGAGTGTTGCTGGAATGAAATTTTTGACAGGGAAAACCGGAGTACCCGGAGAAAAACCTGTCTGCCTCCGTTCTGTCCAGCACAGATCTCACATGGAGTGACCGGGATTTGAACCACGGACTCAGCGATATACATATATATATATGTATATATATATATGTATACATAAATTATATATAAACTTTTGAACTGACGGTGGTTTTGGGGTCTGGGGGATGTGAAACGCGAAGATATGTCGAAATTTTCCGGAAGTCGAAACATGGGACCCTTTGCAATAGTTAGCTTTCTAATGAAATCTACCTAACAGATACCACACACTTCATCACAATTTACACCGGTTATCAGACAGATTCTACACACGCCCAAAGTACACGGGGTTACATGACCGCGTTGTCGCAGCCTCTAAACTAAGGAACCAACCAATCAAGCCTACTCATGTGGCTGACCTACACTGCTGGACTGGTTATATGCGACAGTAGCCATCCTTAATGTGATTTCCACCGAGTTCTTCACACTCCACGTACTCTAGTACCTCAGACTAAGACACAAATGCAGTTACACACACTTACAACTACGCATGTTATCAGACAACAAATTCTAACTCTTGATATCTGGTTTAATTAACTGTTCAGATTTGTGGAAATAGGAATTCACAACATTATGTTCCATGTGATTGGCAATGGAAAAATTTTCAATCTTTAAACTGTAAGCAGTATTGATTTTATACTTCACCAAATCCTCTAGATTATGTCGTGTCTTTGCGGGTTTTACCCTAGCTGCACTAAGTCAGGCTCATCAGCGGTCTCTTCGTACAACCGCTTGGGTAGTGAACCATGTGTGTGTAACAGTCAGTTTATTCGACGGTCCAGTGGTAGCGGGCCCCCTTACAGAGTTTCAGCGTCTCTTCGGGCCGAAGAAGGAAAATTGAAAAAGACTGACGCTGTTGAGGAGGTGGTCTAATTCAGAGTAAAGACTTGAAGGGGGAAAGGGGAGGGGGTGTATCCTTCTCCTATTATAACACTTCTCAGCGTTCAACACTGTACGAAACAAATAAATTCATAACGAAACTAACAGTACGTAACTAAGAGCTTGCATTCTATTCGCTACTTATAGATAACTCTTTTAACCTAGTATACATAGACGAACAATCAACACGTAAACCGGGTGAGTTAACCGTGGTCGTTACGGCGTGGCTGAAAGCAGTCGCTCACATCCGGAAGGCTAGAAGATTTGAATCCCCCCCGCCGGCAACCTTGAAGCTGGTCTTCAGTGGCCTCCCATCTTCCTTCCAGGCAAATGCCGGGGTTAGTCCCCAACTATAGGCCACAACCACTACCGTCCAATTCCTCGTCATTACAATCACACTTTCCTCCCCAGACAACACTCTACACGCTACGGTACGTGTAGCTCACCCCACGGGTGTCCGCATGGAAGCAGTTACAAACTCCGGCGAGCCGAACATGTCTTCGCACACTCCCGGCACTAAACCCCATTTGCAAAAAAACAAAAACAAAAAACAATACGTAACTAAGAGCCCGCGTTCTTATCGCTACTTATACTGTAGATGACTCTTCTGACTGTATATGACGAACACTGCAGTCCAAAAAGTATCCGTGTTGAAACGCATTGCACTTTGTTCGTGCTACAAATCTCACAAATACTGCTAGTGGTAATTATGCTTTTTCTAAGGAGCAAAACTTGTGCCTGTAAAATATAATAACGACATGCTGTAAAATTCCCAGTAGTAAAAGCACTTCTTTAAATAGTCACTGTTCGTATACTGGCCAACGCTCGGCTGGTTGAAGGAAGCAGATAGTTACATGCTTCTCAAAACTCTGCACGCCTGTAGATGCTCCCATGCTGTAATTAATTTGTGAAGCAGCACTTGCTCTCCAGCTGAGCGAGTTGTTATTCAAAGCACTTGAGTGAGCTCACTTCCCATTATAGCAAACATTGTGAAACTATGACACGAAAATATTTGTCAATGGTAAGCAATGAAGGAAATGAGACAGATAGTTAAAGTAGGAGATTTGCTGATGACGTTGTCATCTTGGCCGTTTCAACAGGGGATTTGGATGAGTTTCCAAATGGTATAGACTAAGTCCTGAGGAAAAGTTTTGTGATGAAAATCAATAAATGAAAAACGAAAATAACGGTATGCAGTAGGGCTGAACAAATTTGAATATCAAATGTTTTGAATTGTTGGAATAATTTCGAATACGTAAATTTAATTAGAACATACGAATAGTTAGACTATTCAAATTATTCTAATTTCCAACCTATTTAAACATTCGAATTTCGAAACATTTGTATTAATGAAATGATTAAGCCAGAAGCACTGTACACAGCAGAAACACTAACTAAAAATGTTCAGGGCCAAATGGAAAAACTCGAGCTGAAGGAAAGGAAAATTTTAAGAAAAATTATAGGACAAAAATTTCAGGATAACAAAATGATATACATTAGGAATGAAACTCTCTACCAGAAAATTGGAAAACTCTCAGATACCATGCGAAAAAGGAAGATAATTTTTACGGTCATCTTCTGAGAATGGATTCTAATAGATTAACGAAACAAATCTTTGACTTTTTCCGTAATCGTAAAACAAAACCCAACTGGTTTAAAGAAATTGAAAAAGACCTAGTAGAATTGAAAATGACAGAAACGTCATCGAACAGCCAAATTAATTACTAAAGACGAAAATATAAGGTTCCAAGACAGAGCTACACTAAAATCCAAACCCATTATCTCGGAAGTAGAGAGGAAAAGAAGATCGGAAAGACTGAAGAAGTACTGGGCTCTACGGAAAGAACAGCGTACAGGGAAATGATTGATTTCACGTACCCCAAAGAGGGTGAAACGAAAGAAGAAAAGAAATAATAATAATATCGTATGGCCTCGAGTGCCGGGTGCGAGCTTTGTTATTTGACACCCAGAAGATTAAGAAATAATCCGACTATTCAGTCAATAAATCGAGTTGAATCACTAAAATGTTCCAATACTTATAATAAGAGGCAATATTTGCCCCGTTCTTTATTGGCAAAGTATAATATAACAAGAATATTAAAACCTCAAACCAATATTCGATGTACTTTTAATGTACCGGTTTCGGTCTCATTGTGACCTTCCTCAGCGCAAATTATAATAAGAAAAGGTGCAAGAACTTATATGTAACAAATTTACCACAACAGAAGTTGTTATAAAACAAGATGTTCAGTAAAGAACATATAGCCTACTTTCTCCTAAATGCATGGGTATTGTTATAACTCATTCTCCTTTTCAAGGAGTATAATTGAATTTTGGTTGTAGTAGCTTGTTGAAATACAACGTGCTATACGGATATTAAACATGACACTGAGGTGCCCATTGCTAGTCTACCTCAGTACCAAATTTCGTTCCATTCGGTTTCACCGTGATCGAATTAATAGGGGGAATCGATTTTGACACAAAGATGGCCGCCATCCGAAAACTATTAGGTTAATGACCTATTAGATTGGTCAAAGGAAGGTCCCGTCCATAAAGGTATGTTGTTGCAAAATTTGGTAGAGATCGGATATTCATGTTAGTCGTAATTTGATTTAAGCTTTGAACATTTGTCTGGCCGCCATTACGTTTCTGTCAAGATGGACGCGATATTTAAACATGACACTGAGGTGCCCTTCGCTAGTGCTACCTCTGTACCAAATTTCGTTCCATTCGGTTTCGCCGTGTTTGAATTAATAGGCGGAATCGATTATGACACAAAGATGGCCGCCATCCGCAAACTATTAGGCTAATGACCTATTAATTTGGTCAAAGGATGCTTCCTCCATAAAGGTATGTTGTTGCAAAATTTGTTAGAGATCGGACGATTAGGTTAGTCGTAATTTGATTTAAGCTTTGAACATTTGTGTGGCCGCCATTACGTTTCCGTCAAGATGGCGGCGATATAAAACATGATACTGAGGTGCCCATTGCTAGTGCTACCTCTGTAGCAAATTTCGTTCCATTCGGTTTCACCGTGATCGAATTAATAGGGGGAATCGATTTTGACACAAATATGGCCGCCATCCGCAAACTATTAGGCTGATGATCTATTAGTTTGGTTAAAGGATGCTACCCCCATGAAGGTATGTTGTTGCAAAATTTGGTAGAGATCGGATGATTAGGTTAGTCGTAATTTGATTTAAGCTTTGAATATTTGTGTGGCCGCCATTACGTTTCCGTCTAGATGGCGGCGATATAAAACATGACACTGAGGTGTCCTTTGCTAGTGCTACCTTTGTACCAAATTTCGTTCAATTCGCTTTCACAGTGTTCGAATTGATAGGGGGGGACAGACATTCAGAGTACACACACTCACACACACACAGACTCACACACACACACACACACACACACACACACACAGACAGACACACTTTTTTCGCCCTGTGTTGATCTCATAAGTCTACTTTCATTTTTTGCAAAAATCGAAAGTAGGCTTAAAAATCTAAATGCATTAATCGTCTAAAAGTTAAAAGAACACATTGAAATAAAATAAAAACAGATCTTTTACAAAAATATATTAAACTAGTGGACCCGGCAGACGTTGTCCTGCCCGAATATATAGAGCGGGTTCAGCAAACATATTAGAATTTTCGATGAACTTTGTTTTTGTTTGAGTCATCAGTCTTTTGACTGGTTTTATGCAGCACTCCATGCCTCCCTGTCCTGAGCTAATCGTTTCATCTCTACATAGCTACATAGCTACCACACCCTACATCTGAGGCAATCTGTTTAACATATTCTTACCTTGGTCTACCCCTACAATTCTTGCCCTCGACCCTTCCTTCCATAACTAAGCTTGCTATTCCTGGGTGTCTTAGTATGTGTCCTACCAACCTATCTCTTCTCTTCATTAGCAGCCGCCAGAAACATCTCTCCTCTCCCACTAGTCTTAATACCTCTTCGTTTGTAACCCTATCTACCCATCTGATCTTCATCATTCTTCTGTAACACCACATTTCAAATGCTTCAATTCTCCTCTTTTCTGCTGCACAAATAGTCCAAGCTTCACTTCCACAGAGTGCCACGCTCCCGACAAAGGCCTTCAGAAATGACTTCCTAATACCTAAATCTATATTCGATGTCAACAGATTCCTTTTCTGTAGAAATGCTTTCCTTCCCTGGGCTAACTACTTTTTATGTCCTCTTTGCTTCGTCCATCAAAGGTTAGTTTGTTTCCTAAGTAACAGAAGTCTCCTACTACCTTTAGCTTTCACCTGCCAATTTGATGTCCATAGAGGTTTCTGATTTATTTCGGCTGCGTTCCATTATTTTTGTTTTACATTTATTAATTTTCATTTTCATCATGAATTCATGAATGCAAATTTTGTAAAATTCCGATGAACTTTATACTAAGAGAAATGTGGCATTGATTTCTAAAGAAGAAAGTAGTTCCATGACGAACGAAAGAGCCTACTTATCTTAATATTTAAGATTCATGTCAATGATTTCGTCTAATATAATGACGAATTTAAGTTGGTAATACTGACATTTCTAATTGGTTCGAAATATACCTGAGATAGTGTAGCCTAATATAGCACTACAGTTGGCAGCCCTAGTGACTGAATATATTCTTATTTCCATCTCTTATGGTACAAAATGCACATCCAAATTTAGTTTAAATTCAATGGATAGTATGGACATTACATACAGTTAGACATTGGATCTATCAGCGCGCGTTAAGTCAAGTTGGCAACAATGTCATGTATGTGTTGCTTAGAATTAATCTGAAATATTTTTGATGAAATCCATTTGTTAGAATAGAAGTTACGTAGGTATATTTAAAAATTGGACCTTTTAGATAGCTTAGAATCATGTTAGCAGCACAACGTATATCAGATGCTCCAAATTAATCTAGAATGTCAGGTACTATACGTGTGCAAAGTTTAGAGCTGTTGGCTTGCACACTTTCTGATATATTGATATAAGGATAAAATAATAGAGAGAGCATTTATTAACAGCTGGCAGCCCTTGTGGCTCTTAAGAATATGCGTAGTCATATCAATAAATATAGTATACCATACACAAACGAAATTTCGTTTAAATTGATTTGTTAGAATAGAAGTTGCATGCATTTAAAAATTGGACCTATCAGCAGCCTTAGAATCATTTTGGCATCACTGACATATATTATTTACTCCAAATTAATCTAGAATTTCAGGTACTAAACGTGTGCAAAGTTAAAGCTGGTGGTTTGCATATTTTCTGATATATTGGTATTAGGATAAAAAATAGACATAACATTAATGAACAGTTGGCAGCCCTGATGGCTCTTAAGAATACGCATAGTCATAATTATTTGTTACTAGCAGTAGTACCCGGCTTCGCCCGGTGGAATGATGATAATGTTTTAAGGTCTCCTTAGAAATATAATGGACTTAAAATCTAAGTCATTTGCCCCCAAAGACAATGAGGGAGTAATATCTAGGTCATTTGCCCTTTTGATAAGGATGATAATAAAAACTACTGTTGAATTGACACGTCAAACTTACAAACTACCGTAATAGAAATACATATTTCAAAATTCACAGGCGAGGAAGACTTATTGTGTGTGGTGATTAATGGTGTAATGGGCGTAACATCCACTGTAGGTCATTTGCTCTTATGATGAGGATGATAAGGGAAACTACTACCGGTATTGAATTGACACTTCAACGTATAATGTACACAATGTACTGTAATAAAAATAACTATATGGCGACTTCGGTGGTGTATTTGGTAGCATGCTGAGCTTCTATGCCCAAGATAGCGGGTTCAAACCCTGCCGAAGCCGTCGGATATTTTAAGAGCGTTAAAATCCGTCAGTATGCCTTTCTTCGGAGGGGAAGTAAAGCCGGCGGTCCCATGTCAGATTTATGGCATGTTAAAGAACCTTCCACTAATTACACCTGTGTGAAGCTAAATTGGATAGGTAAATAACGCGCATAGATGTCTACGTCCGTTGCCAAGAGCCGACTGCAGTGGCGTCTAGTAGCTAAGTTCCGAACTTGGCCTAGTAGTCGTTGACGGTGGCGCTTGGCGGCAAAAGTACGAACTATTTGAAGAATTCTAAGTTGCAGTTTGTACTTAAATTAAAAAACAGATAACACACACTAATACAGTCATCACAATTAACACCGGTTATCAGACAGATTCTACACACACCCAAAGTACACGGGGCTACATGACCGCGTTGTCGCAGCCCCTAAACTTAAGAACCAACAAACCAAAAATAAATATTTTAAAAATCACAGTCGAGAAAGACTTTATGCGGCGGTGATTATTGGTATGATGCGCGTAACATCTAGGTCATTTGCACTTATGATGATAATAATAAGGTAATGAAAAAATGACTACTAAACGAACATGGTGTTATTTTAAAACTGATATAGGTAATTCAGGTGTCTAGCTTCGATGTCTTCCAAAGTCTCAACCTTATTTTCTGGCTTAGGCCTGTACTGGATGCGTCTAGTGAAAGAGCGTACTGCTCGGCAAAGACAAAGATTATAGGTCCAACCTGCACGAACCTGAGATGATCGCAGATGATGACGAAATATGATGACACACGTTCGGGGTTCCCCGTCCTATACAGAATGACCGGGAATCACTCACTGTTTCGCAACGGCCCTGTGCTGGCATCAGCATAGACAGCAGGAGATAACACGGCGGGCTCTGGAAAGTACACTCAAGTCACCTCGCGATGAATCAGCAAGCTATTCTCACAACTGACCCCCCCCCCCCCAGGGTCTCACAACTTGTGGGACGTGGGTTGGCGACCACGGAACCCCAGCTGAGTCTGGCATCGCTTCTACTTCCTGGTGCCGGGCTCATTTCAGTTCTCTTTCCTGTCGGCCTCCCTTGGTCAACTCTTGTTCTCTTCCGACCCAGACTGTATTAGGGTATCCGAGGGCTAGGGAGTCTTTCAATTTCCCGCCTTAATTGGCTTTGTCTCATCTTTCCTGATACCCTCATTCTTCGAGGGGTCTGCCTTCTTTTCCTTTTCATAATATGTCCTGTCTTCTGCTCAAGGCCCTCAAAGAGGCAGGGTGTGTGTTGACCCACCACTTCTGGTACACCCTCAAGGGCTCATGACTGGTGAGTTAGGAAGCTGGCAACCCCGAGGAATTCCTGAGCTACATGCAGGGAATGGAGTGGTAGGCCTATGTCAGAAATTTCAAGTGGACAGTGTTACGCATCGGGTTCCAAAGGGTAAGTAAGTATACACACTTTGTTTTCGATCGGTGAACGATGTAGATTTGTACCAAAGGGCCTTAATGCGGAAAATGGAGTGGTCTATCCGAAATTTCGAGTGAACAGTGTTACTCGTCGAGTTCCAAACGGTAATTATGTAAAATCTGGTTGAGATCGGTGAAACTATGTAGTTTTGTGCCAAGGGCCAAAATGCAGGGAATGGAGTGGCCTGTCCAAATTTTAAAGTGGACAGTGTTACTCATCATCATCATCATCATCTTGTACAGTTTCCAGCCCCAGGCTGGGTCTGTTTGGAACATCGGGTTACTCATCGGGTTCCAAAGGGTAAGTATACACATTTTGTTTTCGATCGGTGAACGATGTAGATTTGTGCCAAAGGGCCTAAATGCGTTAAATGGAGTGGTCTGTCCGAAATTTCGAGTGGACAGTGTTACTCGTCGAGTTCCAAAGGGTAATTATGTAAAATCTGGTTGAGATCGGTGAAACGGTGTAGTTTTCTGCCAAAGGGCCAAAAAGCAGGGAATAGTGTGGTCTGTCCGAAATTTAAAGTGAACAGTGTTACTTGTCGGGTTCTACGGGTAAGTATATAAAATTGGGGTCAGATCGGTGAAACGGTGTAGATTTGTGCCAAACAGCCTAAATGCAAGGGATGGAGTGGCCTCGCCGCAATTTCAAGCAGACAGTGTTAGTCGCAGTGTTCCAAAGGGTAAATATACAAATTTTGGTTGAGATCGGTGAAACGGTGTAGATTTGGGACAAAGGGCCTAAATGCAGGGAATGGAGTGGTCTGTCCGCAATTTCAAGCAGACAGTGTTACTCGCTGGGTACCAAAGGGTAAGTTTCCGAATATTGGTTCTTATCGGTGAAACGGTGTAGATTTGTGCCAAAGTGCCTAAATGCAGGGAATGGGGTGGTCTGTCCGAAATTTTAAGTGGACAGTGTTACTCGCAGGGTTCCAAAGGGTAAGTATACAAAGTTTGGTTCAGATCGATGAAACGGTGTAGATTTGTGCCAAAGGGCCTAAATGTAGGGGATGGAGTCGCCTCTCTGCAATTTCAAGCAGACATTGTTAGTCGCAGTGTTCCAAAGGGTAAATATACAAATTTTGGTTGAGATCGGTGGAATGGTGTAGATTTGGGCCAAAGGGCCTAAATGCAGGGAATGGAGTGGTCTGTCCGCAATTTCAAGCCGACAGTGTTACTCGCAGGGTTCCAAAGGGTAAGTATACACATTTTGGTTCAGATCGGTGAAACGGTGTAGATTTGTGCAAAAAGGGCCTAAATGCAGGGAATGGCGTGGTCTGTCCGAAATTTCAAGCAGACAGTGTTACTCGCAGCGCACCAAAGGGTAAGAATACGAATTTTGGTTCTGATCGGTGAAACGGTGTAGATTTGGACCAAAGGGCCTAAATGCAGGGAATGGGGTGGTCTGTCCGAAATTTTAAGTGGTCAGTGTTACTCGCAGGGTTCCAAAGGGTAAATATACAAATTTTGATTGAGATCGGTGAAACGGTGTGGATTTGGACCAAAGGGCCTAAATGCAGGGAATGGGGTGGTCTGTCTGAAATTTCAAGTGGACAGTGTTACTCGCAGGGTTCCAAAGGTTAAATATACAACTTTTGGTTCAGATCGGTGAAACGGTGTAGATTTGTGCAAAAGGGCCTAAATGCAGGGCATGGGGTGGTCTGTCCGAAATTTAATGTTGACAGGGTTACCCGCAGGGTTCCAAAGGGTAAGTATACAAATTTTGGTTCAGATCGGTGAAACGGTGTAGATTTGTATACATAACAGACAGACAGACAGACAGACAGACTGACAAACTTTGTGCTTTATATATATAGATGGTAAACATAGAACATACAAAATTTGGTTGAAATCCAATTGATAGTATATAAGTTATATGCATTTAAAAATGGACTTAACAGCAGGCTTAGAACCATTTTGGCAACACTGTCATGTATGGACTCCGGCAAATTAATCTTGAATGTTATTATCTATATGAGTAGGTTAGATGCATAACTCACATGCTCCAAAAACATAAATTTTCACGAACGACGAAAAACATGTTTTACATGCGTCGTGTACTTGTCCCAGAAGTGGACATCAGTATGTGTAAGAACAATGGCTAGAAATCATTAAGTATATTTCAGATTATGTTTGTTTATAGAGAAATTACAATTATTTAAGGTTATATTATTGATCATGTGAGTTTTGTTAATGACCTATGGAACATGTAAGTTTTGACAATTCCCATTTTGGATCTTGTGAGTTTTGATAGTGAGCTGTTCGGCGATGATGTTGGTTTTGCGGCAATTACATATTTAAATCGTGTTGCGATTGAAAATCACTTTTCCTTCTGCTATGTATAATTACGTTGTGATGTTAACCTTGTTAAATACCAATTCATATTTTGCGAACTATGCTTGTGTTCGTTTACAAAAGATATTTTTTATTTTGGATTACCGATGGCAATCTCATAAAAGAAATGGCTACCGAGCACATTTGTTCAATTTAATGATCAAAGAAATTTACAAATTTTCCATTCACGAGAGAGAAAAGTAGAATATTATAATCAGCAAAATAAAACAAACTTGTTAATCGTTCCTTGAGAAGAATGAAAGTTTCAAATACCAAAAGAAAATAAGCTACTAAAATAACACTGAAGATTTGAAGGAGATTAACTCCGAAAACTGAAAATAATTGTACTCTTCTATGTCTATATCACAACAGTAAGTTCCTCTTGCATCATGTCGCACATACACTCATGATCAGTTTGATCCGATGTATTCTCATCAATGACATGCTTATAAAACTTGAGCTCCTCAAATTCTCTCCAGTTTTCACCATAATGGACAGTCAGAAGCTTTTCAACATCCCTCCTTTTCTCTAAAGAGATTGAATTATTTGGCTGGATGATTTCAGGATGCATAAGTGCATTTACTCCAGATTTAAACACAGATCTAAACACTCCAAGGTCATTTCTGTAAGTTTGTTCACCACGCACAAGAATTTCATTTCCTACTCCACGCTTTATGTAAATGCGCTTACATTTTGAAATTGAAAAATGCCATGATCCTGGATTTCGTAATGCATTTTTCACACAATTCTTGAAGTCGGCAACACTGGAGTCTCTTCCTACCAATTTCAATGTTGACTGACTTGAAATTATCCCATACACTTGTTCAGGCTGTACTATTACTTCCATTTTTTTTTCATTTTCCTTTCTATATTTCCAAACACACGGTCTGGAGGAATATAACTATGACCGGTGACTGGAAAAATCATTTCAATTCCATCTATATGTGGGGGAGACTTTACAGAAAGCCAAAAAATACACATCGCAACCAAAGTAGAATTCTTATTTTGTGCAGCACACCCGTCGCATACCGATTGAATTTGTTTGTAATGGGACATGTCTATGGAGCTTAATGTATCAAACACACATGAGGATATAGTGTTTGAATCTCGACTGAATTCATTTTCTGTCCAACAATAAGAAGTGACATTGGAATGGTTTAACTGAGATTTACTATGACCTTTAACAATGGTAAAATTCTGGACATAAATTTTTCTGCTATAATAGCATGACTGATCTGGAACTTTGGGAAATGGAATATTTTTCTCACAATCAAATGAAAGAATTAACGTTTCAACATCTTTGTCTTTCAGGGTGCTAAAAAATGCCATATACTTTAACTTGTGAAACCTTTTTTCAGTAATGAATTGCGTTTTCTTGTTAGGGTCTCTCTCGTGTTTTAACTTTTCAGCTAGGCGTAAGCATGTAGAACACACATCGGTCCTAGGTGTACCAAAGCCTACGTTGTATTTTGTGTTAAAGATGAACCTGAAGTAAGATAGCTTTACACGGATGTTTTCAGGCTTGGAAGAATAAATTTTCCATAACATTTTACAATTCATATTTGCAGGCAGATACCGTCTTTCTGTTCGTCCTCTACCGTAATGTGTCTCTACACATTTTAAACTATTGATAAACTTCATGACACAGTCTTTCTTGGGTTCATACTCTGCCGCCCTCCTGAAGCCGCCTCTCTTGTCTTGTACAAAACCTTGCTGATGAAACTGTTTAGTGATATTATTTACTCTGAATCGTGAAACTCCCAATACGTTTATAAAGGTTGACATGCAAACTGGAACTTTATTTTTCTGTGTGTTTCGTACAAAATACTTTGTCGTTCTAAGCAGTTGCGACTTTTGGTTTTGACTTGATTTGTCTTTTCTAGGTCGGCGTCTGGTGACGTTGCGAATTTCCACATACATCAATATGAACTGATTCTGATAATCTCTTTCCGGCTTTTTATAAAACAAAGCATGAAACTGTTTAATATCGTCCATAGAAAGTGAACAGCAATTAAATGCTCCTCCACGGTGTTTGCATGTGGATACTGGAGCAGCACTGACGGTTTATACCTACAGTACAATGATAGAACAAACGACACTGTGAGGTTCTGATTACTTTCCAAAAATGGACTTACCATATTGAATTTGTGTTTCTTCACTGTTAAGGTCTAAAGAAAGGGTCTTATACATTATTACGTGGAGGAACAAATCAAGCCAATAACAAGAATCAGAATAATTTGCAAACAATGAAGAAAACAAAATATTCTAACCTCATTCGTTTGGCTTCCTGCCTTTTCCACATTTCTGGATGCAGCGAACGTTTCCTTGGCCTTCCTCTTTCTCCAACGGGTAAAACGTTTTCTTCCATGACTTGTGTGTAAAATTAGTTTTATTTTAACCACTATATTCAATGATATTCCCCAAAATAACTGAACAGAACGGAAAACACATTACACTGGCATCAATATTTACCACTATACAAGGAAATGGCGCCGGGAGAGCTAATCGCTGATTGGTCAAGATGAGGTACGGGACAAAACTCACAAGATCCGGCGGATCATGAGACTTTTGAAACTCACCATGATGTTTAACACCTGTTTTCTCAAGGATCATGTGCCAAATGTAAATAACTGTTCCGTGAATTATGTTCTACGTATAAAGGTCTATGAGAATATGTCGTCATCTCAATTTTCGTTATTTTGGAGCATGTGAGTTATGACTCTAACCTACTCATATGTGTGCCAAATATGGAACAGTTCCCATGTATACCTTCCGAGATATCCAACATACAGCTCAAATTCCAATTGTGATTTTTCAGCAGTTGGTAGTACTGACATAATTCTCAAATATAGCCGTGAGATATTCAGGTGAAGATCTTAACTTGTTTCAAATTTAGTTTCGATAGCTGCAGCCGTTTAGGAGTTGATAGGAGGGAGGGACACACAGATAGACAGACAGACAGATGGACAGAGAGACATTTGCTCGGATCGATCTCATAAGTCTACTTTTTCCTCATTTTTACAAAATGTGAAAAGTAGGCTAAAAGCTCAAATCATTTCCATGGAAGCCTACTTCAAATATCAAGAATTCGACATCACCGCCACCTATGGTACAAAATCATAACCATAAATTATTATCAGAAAGTCAATTATTCATGAACTTTATAGAAGAAACCACTGCCAAGGAAACGGGTTTGGGAGAATTAGTGGGGAAGATGACCCTGTTTAGCGGAGAGTTAAGTTTTCACTAAGGCTAGTTGTTTCCATGACGACAGTTTTCGTTTTGTTGACTGTATCTCGTGGTTCTAAAAGTGTTTTCATCCTACATTTTGGTCGCTACGCCACCTACCGGGTCAAATTGTGAATCTAAACCATACAGGGACCCACTGTAATATAAATAAAATATTTCATCAAAATTGGTCCAGTCATTTAGGAGGAGTTCAGTCACATACACACGTGTCGAAGAATTATATACAGGGTGTATTTGATATGATGGAAGTCCGTTACACTGGTGATAGAAGAGACTATTCTAAGCTTCCTAGGTAAAAAAAAAATGTCACCTATCTTGAAATTGATAATTAATCATTAAAAAGTTAATGTTTTTAGTTATTTCAGAAACTAATCAGGCAGAATGTGGTGCGGCAGGCTGGGGGAAACGAGGCGGAGCCTGGTGTGACGTCGCGCGAAGGGGAAGTTGTTACGTAATCGGAGCATTGACCTTACCGGTTGACTTGAGGGGTGGTAGGCTATCAGCTGTTATGAGGATAAGCGCTACCGTCTCGTAAGAAAATGTGCATTGCCGTTGTTCTTGTTGTTGTTGTTGACAACGCACGCAATGGCTTGGGACGTTACGATCGGTAGTATTGTGTAGCCTATTTTGTAAGTGTGGATTCATTGATTGAAGTTCATGTATAAAATAATTTCGATATTCCCTGGTGTATCATTGGCGTCCGTGTCGGACCTTCTGTTGACTAGTTTCTGAAAATACTAAAAACATCCACTTAATGAAATACAGTGTGACAAAATTCCGACATCCCGTAGTCTGTTCAGAACTAGGATTTAAGACGGAAGTAAAATACTTGATGTTTTGTTTGAGAGGCTTGGCGATTTTGGTCATTTAGCCCCATGTAGCTGGGTGTGGGTAGAATTTGTGTGATAACCTGTGTTTTTGTGGTTTCTGTAGGAATGTGGGTATTTGTAATTCAGGTGAGGATTCGGAAGAAGGCGCCGGCCCTGTGGTGTTGGGGCAGTGCAACTGCCTCTCACCCGGAGGCCCTGGGTTCGATTCCCGGCTCCATCAGGGATATTAGAAACTGACGTGAGGGCTGGAACGCGGTGCACTAAGCCTCGTGAGGGCAATTGAGTAGCTGTCTGACAGTGAGGCAGTGCCCGAGTCAGGAAAATCAAGAATAATGGCCGAGGGGACCCGATGGACTGACCACGCGTCACCCTAATATCTGCAGGCCAAATGGCTGGACAGCGGTCGCTTGGTAGGCCTATGCCCTTCATGGGCTGCTCTGCCAGCGGTTATGGTTATTGAGAAGAAGGCGGCCGTGGCCTTAAGTTAGGAACAATCCCGGCATTTGCCTGGGGTAGAAGTGGGAACCCATGGAAAACTACTTCCAAGAATTAATACTAGTACGGTACCACATGTTCATATTGTGAATTGTCACATCCCATCTCCAGCCCTGGGGTGGCCATAAACTGGAGAGGGGGGGTGTTGATTTATTGGTCAATCAACAATGTACATACATATGAAAATACACGGAAATGAAAATAAAATACAAATACATTGTTATAATACAGTGTTATTAATAATAATAATAATAATAATAATAATAATAATAATAATAATAGGCTAATAATAATAATAATAATATTAATAATAGTCTAATAATAATAATAATAATAAGAGTCAGCATGTGTAGTTCTGGTGGTAGAGTGCTAACCTTCCCGAGGGTGCGATCTACGTTCAGTCATGTAGTAAATGAAAGGGATCTAATACGATCATGTCCATGGACTTCATGGCACATACAAGAAATCCTACGTACATTAAATTCTGGCAACTCGACATACCAAAAAGAAACATAAAAGAAGTTAGTGTGTCTAAAAGCCTATTATTAGTATTATTAGTATTATTAATATTTTATTACAGTTGTTGCACTATCTTTACACAAAGATAGACCAACAGTTCCTTAAATTAATTACCCAAATCTTTAGGATTTATATTTTCTATGCATAGTCCATGAGGCTGGCAAAATCCTAAACAGATCCACCATCACTAGTCATGTAGCCACTCCCCATGAAGGTGTGAATCAGCTGTTCATAGGCTCGGTTTGTGTATTTCAATGCCATTGGCAGACAAGACGAGGAGGTCACTCGACTTCAGACTCTTGTCAACATTCCTCAGCCTTGTAGGGAAGGGCGACGGGGAGAAGTCAGTTGTGCTGCAGAGGGGAAGGCTGCCTAAGACCTTTTCCAAGACATTGACCGACGATTTTTGTGATTTAATTCCACCTTCACTAATTAAGATACGGCTAAATTTCATGAAGATATGTGCTTAGAATAGTCGCTTCTATCACCAGTGTAATGGTCTTCCATCATATCAAATACACCCTGTATATAAAGATTTTAAGATGCAAGTCTTGATACATAACCAGATTGAAGTAGGAGAGCTGTGGATTTAATAATTTTATATGTGGATTTTGTTATGTTAGGATTGAGTTAATAGATCGGTACGAATATGTGTAATAATGAAGTAATTATGGAATGTAATCGATGGAAATAAGTAATCCAAGGTATAGTATAGATAGGGCAAGGAATGTTTGGGGTAACTGTGTTGCTAAGGGCTGCGAACTGTAAATAAATGTTCTGTTTATTTTTTATCCTAATATCAATATATCAGAAAGTATGCAAGCCAAAAGCTCGAAACTTTGCACACGTATTGAGCATGACTTTCTACATTAATTTGGAGTAACTGATATACGTCAGTGCTGCCAACATGATTCTAAGCCTGTTGATAGGTCCAATTTTTAAGTGCATTTAACTTCTATACTAACACATCGATTACAACCAAATGTCGTATGTGCCTTGTATACCATAACTGATATGAATATGCGTATTATTAAGAGCCACTAGGGCTGCCAGCTGTAAATAAATGCTCTCTCTATTATTTTACCCTAATATCTATAAATTAGAAAATATGCAAGGCAACAGCTCCAGACTTTGTATACGTATCGTATCTAACATTCTAAATTAATTTGGAGTAACTAATATACGTCAGTGCTGCAAACATGATTTAAGCCTGCTGATAGGTCCACTTTATCAATACATGTAACTTCTATACTAAAAAATAGTCGTCATCCAAAATTGGCAAAATAATAGTTAATAACATTTCAGATTAATACTAAGAAGAACATACGCGCGTTGATAGATCAAATGTCTAACTGCATGTAACGTCCATATTATCCATTGAACTTCAACCAAATTTTGTTTGTGCATTTAGTAGTCTACCTTAAGATCTAAAAATATTGATCTAATAATATATTCAGAGTCACAAGGGCTGCCAACTGTAGTGCTCTATTAGGCTACACTATTTCAGGTATACTTCGAACTAATTAGAAATGTCAGTTTTATCAACTTCATTTCGTCTTTATTCTAAACGAAATCATTGGCATGAATCTTAAATTTTAAGAAAAGTAGGCTCTTTAGTTCGTCACCAAACTACTTGTTTTATAGCGAGACGAATTTACTTATTGGAGTTAAACTGTTCTTCCAGAATATTCCGTGATGGCAGGCATATGAGGGGGCTTAGCGCTCCGTGCGGCTTACGCGAGTGTCAAATAAAGTCCACCGGATGAGTGATGAGCTCAAGAGAGAAGTTAAAGCCGTAATGTTGACACGGCGTACTTTTTATTGCATTTACCAAGAAACTTTTATTACTGAATTCATTACTTTTTATTTGTAGCCCCACCAACACAGCCCTTGTACAAATGTTGCTAAATCAGTGTTAACACTTTCAAGGGTCAACATGTGGCTGTCAGCTCACAAAGAAACATCGTGGACGTCACTCCCCCGATCTTGATGGGACTTACGTGTACACGAATCTTTGTTTTGAAACTTAATTACACGATAAAGCAGATCCAAACATTTATCGTGGGATATCTCTCATGGTCATCATTCGAAAGATATTCTCTAGGATTGAATATACACGAATTCAGAAACAATTTGACTGCAAGTTGGTAGCATGCTGAGCTTCTATGCCAAGATCGCGGGATCAACTCCAGCTGGAGTCGTTGGAATTTTAAGAGCGTTAAAAATCCCTCTGTATGCCTTCCTTCGGAGGGGAAGTAAAGTCATGGATTTATGACATGTAAAAGTACCTTCCACTAACTACAATTGTGTGAAGCTAAATTTATAGGTTGCATTTTGATTAAAGTTCTAAGTTCCTACGTTCGTTAACTAGGTGCTGGTTGTGCTGGCATCTAGTAGCCAAGTTCATATCTAGGTGTCGTTGACTGTAGCATTTGGTACCAAAAGTAGTAACTAGTTGAAATTGATCGTCTGCAGTCCTTATCTGAATTACAGATAACACACACTAATACAGCCATCACAATTACACCGGTTATCAGACAGATTCTACACACACCCAAAGAACACGGGGCTATATGATCGAGTTGTCGCAGCCCCTAAACTGAGGAACCAACCAATATCAAGGAGGATTTCGTCCAGGAAGAAGTTGTTCAGATAATTATCAGTTTAAAGTGGATAATGAAACATCATAGAGTTAGAAACAAAAATTTAGTCATTACTTTTGTTGATTTTAAAAAATGGGCATGTTAGTATCCAACATGAATCATTATTGAATATCCTTAAAGAATTTGGTTTACATCAATAATGTATTAAACTTATTGGAATCACCCTCAATAATACTAAATCTAAGGTTAGATTCATAAATGAATTCTCTTAACTATTTGAAATTAAAGGACTTCGACAGGGAGTTGAACTCTCGCCATTATAGTTTAATTGTTTGTTGGAAAGAGTCATGCGAGAATGGACTAAGATATGTCAACCGCACATCAAGATTGGCAAAGATATAAAACTAAATTGCTTAGTATTCGCAGATGATCTTGCACTCCTTGCAAATTATACAGAAGGAGCTAACTTTCAACCAGAAGCACTTGATGTAATGGTAATATCAAATTATCATATTTGATATTACTTCCACTCAAATGGAAACTAGCATCATATTTCCTTCGGGAATATTTGAAACCAAATTGGATTACCAAGGTGAGAATAATTGTTTTTGTGATAGGAAGTTTGACTCCCGTTGCACATTGGCATTACTCGTGACGTCAATCCTACATGTATTTTGTGTCTTGCAATGGCCTTCTCAGTATGTGCTAGCCATGCATCTTGGTGAGGCGTATCGTACCAACTGACGAGCCCAATGGTACACTGGGGCGAAACGCTGGCAATTATAATTTGAGCTAACCGGACCATTTTAATATATAATTTGATATTACTTATGCTCAAATGGAAACTAGCATCATATTTCCTTCGGGAATATTTGATACCAAATAATAGCAAAGAAAGTTGGATTACAGATTTCATATGAAAAAATATGCTAATCTTCAAAGTTAGAGCAGGAGCTATTTTATTAAACAATAACAAACATAATTGTAAATAAGTTGGTGAAATTGGTGAAATTCTCACTCAGAACTCCAATGAAAAATCGCCAATAGAAAGTAAAACATTTAAATTTAAAAAAGCACAACAAATTACTTGGCCAACGTACATACAAGAAGTAATCTCTTTCGATAAAAGCTCATTTTCAACAATACTGTTGTGTCGATAAACCTGAAGTGACTTACGCTTGTGAAACACTATTTAAATTAAACACCAAATCAATGACAGATCAACTGCAGAAGGTTGACAGAATAATAATCAGAAGAATCGTTAATAAATAAGCACCAGGTAGATGGACAGTGGATATTGTTGCCTAATGTAGTAGCCGACCGGGAAAGTGATTCAATAATAGACTCGATGAGAATGGGGGGATTTACCTTTTTCTGTTATTTATCGAGATTACATGACAACAGACTACTGAAACAACTATTTTACTACTTTTTTAAAAGTAAAACAAAAAATAATTGCTTGAAAGAAATTCAAAACGATTTAGATGAGTTGATTTTTACAATGCAACAAATTACAACCAGAGAAGAAACAAGAATTTCCGTGACGAACTAAAGCGCCTGCTTTTCTTAAAATTTAAGATTGATGCCAATTATTAATCTAAAATAATGACGAAATTAAGTTGATAATATCGAAGTTTCTAATTAGTTCGAAATATACCTGGCATAATGTAGACTAATAGAGCACTACAGTTGGCAGCCCTGGTGACTGATTAGTTCCATCTCTTAAGGTACAGAATACAAAACTTGCTTGAAGTCTAATGGATAGCATGATCGTTACATTCAGTTAGACATTGGATATATCAGCACACGTAAAATCATGTTGGCAACAATGTCATGAATGTGTTGGTCAGAAATAATCTGAAATATTATTATCTATTGTTATGCCAATTTTGGATGACATCCATTTGTTAGTATAGAAGTTACATGTATTTTATAATTGGACTTATCAGCAGGCTTAGAATCATGTTGGCAGCACTGACTTAAATTAGTTACTCCAAATTAATCTAGAATGTCAGGTACTGTACGTGTGCAAAGTTTAGAGCTGTCGGCTTGCATACTTTCTGATGTATTAGTATTTGGATAAAAACATAGAGAGAGCAGTTTATCAACAGTTGGCGGCATTGGTGGCTCATAAGAATTCGCTCAGACATATCTGTTTAGGTACACATAGTATAAACGAAATTTGGATGAAATCCAATTCATAGTGTAGATGTTATATGCATTTAAAAATTGGACCTATCATCAGACCTAGAATCATTTTGGCAACACTGTCATATATGGCTTCCTGGAAATTAAACTGGAATATTATTATCTATATTTGTGCCAATTTTGGAATTGCTCCCATGCATACCTTCCAAGATATCCAACATGGAGCTCAAATTTCAATTGCGGTTTTTCAACAGTTGGTAACACTGACATCAGTTTCAAATACGGCCTTGAAAAATTCAGGTATTGATCTTTACTCATACCAAATTTGATTTTTATTGCTGCATCCGTTTACGACTTGATACGGGAGGGGGGACACACACAGACAGACTGACTGGCATACAGACATACACATTTGCCCGGATCGATCTCATAAGTTTACTTTTTCCTCATTGTTTGCAAAATGTGAAAAGTAGGCTATGAATGATTCTGATGAACAAACATAATATGAGATTTACACTAAAAACTAATCAACGGAAACCAGAATTAAGAGGTTTTGGGAGAGGAGGAATATGATGACAACTAACTTCCCTGTTAATTCTTATATTAATTAAATCTTAAATGTATTTGGTTTGATTTAAGTGCTCCAATGTGGGCGTAAACAAATAAATAAGACAAAGGAGGCTCATTTGCTCTGCACAGAACTGATTGTTAAAATTGAATTCTGAAGCTAAGGGGTATCTAAATACAAGCTAGATAATTATTTCTAAAAGCTTCGTATTGAAAAATAATTATAATGAATGTTACAAATGCTGCTGTAGTTGGTTCCAGAAAACAAATAACCTATATGATACCTCTCAAGTCCTCTCGCCCAATTTGTGTAATAGGGCTCTCGAGTGCAATGTCTGGCTGCCAGGATTATTAGTAATCTGTACCCCAGTCAGTAATTAGGGCGCTTAAAATTTCAACATTCAAATTAGACTCGAGTTACTTTCATTTCCATTTCTCATCTCTGTAAATATATTTTTAATGTATAGGCATCCACATAAATGTCAGAGTAAATACGCTCCACAATTTAATGGAGGGAAAAAACAAAACAAGAAGAGGAGAAGTGTATGTAGTCATTAAAGAACAAAAAAGTTTCATAAATGAGCAAACAAATAAATAATTGAGTGTTTAAATCGTGTTCCTTCAGCATAACAGGCTCCTGCAACCGCAACCCGCAGTGCAGCCATGTACGTTGAGTCACGCACCAAAACTGATAGGGGGTTCAGAGTGTATTTTCTTGCACATTTTGTCGACATTACCCCCTGTTAAAACCCAGGATGGTACCTTATTTTAGGACTCAGTGCTCTTAACCCAATCTAAACCTTAATATTGTCACCCTGCAACATAGCCACGTGCGTTAAATGGATCACCGTGACCGCAATTGGGGAACTGCTGCAAGTTCAGAGATAGAAGGATCGAATACTGCGTTGACAGTGACTATCCTGAGTGTGGTTTTCCCCGAGATTTTTCACTCTTCCTCCAGGCAAATTCCTGGACGGTTCGTATCATAAGGCCACGGCCATCTACTTCCCAATCGTCACCTCAATTACTAATACACACATTACTACAGAAAAACCGGGTGAGTTAGCCGTGGTCGTTACGGCATGACTGATGGCAGTCGCTCACATCAGGGAGGCGAGGAGGTTCGAATTCCCTCACCGGCAATCTTGAAGATGGTCTTCTGTGGTTTCCCATCTTCCTTCCAGGCAAATGCCGGGGTTGGTCCCTAACTATAGGCCACAGCCGCTACCTTCCAACTCCTCGTCCTTACATTCCAACTTTCCTCCCCAACGGTACTTGTAGCTCACCCATTGGGTGTCCGTCTCGAAGCAGCTACAAAACTGGCGAGCCGAACATGTCCTAGGACACTCCCGGCACTAACAGCCATACGCTAAAACAACGACAGAAAACAGAATAGCACAGGTTAATAGACAATTTATTTATTTATTTATTTACGTACAGAGGGCAGAGGTTGTCCAAGCCCCTAAATAAAATAACAATAATAGCAAGATGTCAAAAACGCCTGAAGCCTGATCGAGTGTCCCGTCTTTGCCCTTTACGGCACTGAACGAAGAGCAGAGAGTAACCAGGTCACGTGATGGAGCTGCGGGCTGCCAAGCCTAACAAGGTTCGCTTGATTACAACCGAGTCCAGAGGGCTTACAAAACAAATATGTCCGATATTAAACTATATTATATACTGAGTTATCAAAAAGTTCGCGATACAATGAGCCCTTATTCATCGGGGAACAGAAGCGGGGATTAGACACAAGAGTTTCCTTCATAAGCGCGTAGGAAGCCCTGGTGAAGTCGGAGAACTGAACGACATTCGCACAGGCTCATTCTATCTCCATGAGATTGTACTCCTTTCAGCCAGGCAAGGTACTACTACTGTATATACTTGGACATCACGGTGATTTCCGCATCAAGTACTTTACATATGTAGAAACATTTACCATTTTACAAAAATGTAAGAAAATTATCATATTGAATCAGGGGTGTATATAGAGTTTTATTTCGGGAGTTGCCCAACAGGGGGTTAGGGGGAATGATATAGGGCCAAAGAATAGGGGTCCGGGCTTCTCTCCGGGAAACTTTAGTATAATTTGGTGCAAAATGATGAGTTTTAAGGATATCTGGCATCACGTATTCAACCAATTTGTTGTGATGATTTATGTTTGGTTAATGTCAAACACAACTAAAACCATTTTATGATACTTTTTATTAACACAATCATCTTGCTCACCTGATAGTATTTATATGGAAAGAATTAATGTTACTGTTTTGATTTACAACTCACACTATTATATGACGTCAAGGTTTCTTGAAGCATTGCCAAATCGGTTCATGACTTCATCGTCAGTGAGACGTATATGTCTGTGAATAGATGACAATACTAGACCGTTGAGTCTGTTTTCAGAAGTAGAATTTCTCTAGTATGTTTTCAACCAACTCTAACTCCGTTCGGCAGTACCAGTAGCTACAGAGAGAGGCAAATTTGCCAAAAGTTTGATAAGTGTATAAAAGTTAGGTAAATAACTTTTGTCACACGCTTCAAGGGCATTTGATGCTGTTCTTGGTTCGTTCATAAGAGCGAAGGCACTGGAGAGTAGTAAGAGGTTATGTTGTTACACATAAGATCAGAGCAAACTGATTGTCACACTGTTTACATCGCTCTACCTTCGCCTTGCTTTGCAACGTTGCCAGACGTCACTTGGTAACAATAGTACATGATTTTTAATGCTTTAATTCATAAACAAATAATATATGTGACAAAATTTCAGGGCCCCTGTATAGAATAATAGACAATTAATTAAAATGCTCCGCCAATAAATACTAATTCTATTCAAATTAGAACATGATTCGATCCAAAATTGAGGCCTTGTTCAGCAAAAATTAGAAACAAACCTTAACCCTTGAGAACTGGCGTGAAACAAGATGTTCCGTGAAGAACTAAAGAGCCTACTTTTCTTAAAATTTAAGATTCATTATCTAGGAAAATGGCGAAATTAATTTGGTAATATCGAAATTTCTAATTAGTTCGAAATACTGTATAGCCTGGCATAATGTAGCCTAATAGAGCATTACAGTTGGCAGCCCTGGTGACTGAATATATTCTTAGTTCCATCACTTAAGGTACAGAATACAAAATTTGGTTGAAGTCCAATGGATAGCATGTTCGTTACATGCAGTTAAACATTGGATTTAACAGCGCGCGTAAAATCATGTTGGCAACAATGTCATGCATGTGTTGGTCAGAAATAATCTGGAATAATATGATCTCTTGTTGTGCCAATTTTGAATGAAATCCATTAGATGGTAGAGAAGTTACATGCATTTTAAAATTGGACCTATCAGCAGGCTTAGAGTCATGTTAGCAGCACTGAAGTATATAAATTACACCAAATTAATATAGAATGTCAGGTATTATACGTGTGCATAGTTTAAAGCTGTCGGCTTGAATACTTTCTGATATATTGGTATTTGGATAAAAGAAATTGAGAGCATTTATTAACAGTTGGCAGCCTTGGTGGCTCTTAAGAATACGCTCAGTCATATCTGGTTATGTACACATAGCACATACGAAATTTGGTTGAATTCCATTAATAGCGTAGAAGTTATATGCATTTAAAATAGACCTATCAGCAGGCTTATATTCATTTTGGCAACACTGCCATGTATGGCCTCCTGGAAATTAAACTGATATATTATTATCTATATATGTGCCAATTTTGAAATAGCTCCAATTTGTACCTTCCAAGATATCCAACATGGAGCCCATATTTCAATTGCTATTTTTCAGCAGTTGGTAGCACTGACATCATTTTCATATACAGCACTGAGATATTCAGGTATAGATCTTTATTCTTACCAAATTTTGTTTACTTTGCTGCAGCCGTTTAGGAATTAATAGGGAGCGACACACACACAGCCAGACAGACCGACAGAAGAACAGACAGACAGACACACACACATTTGCCCGGATCGATCTCTTAAGTCTACTTTTTCCTCATTTTTGTAAAATGTGAAAAGTAGGCTAAAAATATAACACGAGGACTGGCGCCGGGTCATTTTGACCCATAGTGTGTCACTCCCTTTTTGTCGTAGTCGTACGGATTTTAATGAAGTCATTTTACACCTGATGTCTTCCTATGAACTATTCCCAATATAAAATGAGGTTTATTTATATTTTTCAAAATTAACACAAAGATAAATGGCAATAATTTTCGTTACGGTATAACTGGCTGTGATAGTGGTGGCAAAGCTGTCATCTCAATTTTTTTGAACCAAGGTATCCCTACAACCTAAACATGGATCAACAATAACGTGAGCAATGTTATTTTGCTGCACCAAAATAGGCGGATTATCCCCCTTATTTTTTACAGATTGTCCCGGCTCACGTAAGCCAAAAATTGCCACGCGAGGTAAGTCTGGCCCGACCGTAAATAATATAGAAATAATTTTAGTGATCAAAAAGTTAGGAACATGCTTTTTTTAAGGGTGAAGTTCAAGGCTAGGAAGAAGATTACATTAAGAGACAGGATATGAGGGATGACCAAAACGGAAATATAGAGCATTATGTAAGACTCGGGTCAAAAGTAACCCATGCGCCAGTCCTCGCGGGTTAAGAAACTCTTCTAATAAAACTAAGTGTTGAGAAACGAAATTAACTAAAATATATACAGGATGAAATGAATAAACTGGAAAGCAATAGGAATGATCAAAATATGAACTAAAGAATGTATAACAATAAATATTTAAAATCTAGTGGATAATTCGTGTAAAATGTAAAATAATAGAACCATTTAGAAATAAAATAAAATGGATATCATAACAAATAATTTGATTAAATAAAGATTCTAAATATTTAAATATAAATTTCTGCATCTCCAGAGTGTTAACGCTCTCGGTCACCGTGGCCGGTATATTGATAGGCTGGCTTAGGCCAGCAGCATAGCTGTATCATTGAAAATTAAAATGTCCCCCAATAGATCAATAAACAGGAGTACAAGTTCTACTGGAGCCAAACATGTTAATTCTCAAACTTCCAACTATGATGGTCAATCAAAAAGTAAATTACACTTCCCAGTAATGGCCCTTTTTTAACCCGTTGAGTGCTTCACCCGTCTATAAACGTCGCACAAGAACTTTTTTTTATCTTATTCCCCATTCTCTTTCGAGTGCCGAGTGGATCCCTGGTATGTTTTTCCATCTATTCACCGTCTGTAGTACCATTTGAGTTTAGAATTTTTCTTCCAGAGCTAACTAACAGAGAATTTTTTCGACGTCTTTTTTCTATAGCTGGGTTCATTTGTGATGTAAACAGGAATAACAAACTAATTCGCAAATTCTTCACGTCGCGCTGTGATTTCGGATCAAAGAATATCAGCTTTTGTTCTTGTAAGGTGCAACAAGTATTACTTGCCTACTGATTAAAGAAAATTTTATTTTGGGCCCATTACCTGGTATGGAGTTGATGCCCACACAAAAATATTAATTTGATTCGTTTAGAAATAAAAATTGATATAAATGTAGGATTTTGAATTTAGATTTAGATTAATAATGACCCAAAACATATAGACATTTTAAGCCTATCACCCCACCATCATTCCAATGATAAGTTAAAAAGTATGACTTCTATAGATTTCTCAAAATGCGAATGAAACAACTCAGCACTTAAAAGGTTAAACGACATACACATAGGCAACACGGCTATGACAACATACAATGTAAGTTCACTTTTTCACGTAGTCCCCAAGATACTATGAACATTTCTCGAAACGGGCAATCAACTCATCGATTCCGGATGCGTAGAAATCACCTTCAGCGCTTTGTAACCACCTGCATGCAGCTGCTTTCACCTCTTCATCTTTTCGGAATCGTCGTGCCTTCGCGATATTCGTCCGTGAGATCCGTGCGTCCGGCGTCAAATTGCTTACAGCACTTGACAATACCTGGGGGAGAAATTGCACGCTCACCAGATACAGCAGTGATTTCGCGATGAATGTCCATGGGATTGAGCCGTTTAGCCAATGGAAATCTGATCGTTGCACGCACCTCCAATTTGGAGTGAACATCCAGTTGACGCACCATTGAGCCTAGCCCGCTCTGCGCACACACAACACTTCTCCTCGTATCGGACCTGTCAGCAGTTACAGCGAGCTAGTGTAACGTACTGCTTGAATCGCCCTCGTATATTGAGACCCCGTGGAAAGATGATGATGGTGATGATGATGATAATTGTTGTGTTAAGGGGCCTAACATCTAGGTTATCGGCCCCTAATGGTTTGGGTGATAGTGAAAGATGAGATGAGAATGACCCTATAACTAGTACTAACTACAAACTTACATACTAGAAGAAGAAATGGTAAACAAATAAAGGATAAGGCAAATAAAGGGCAGGAAGAAAAGAAATGCCCTCAACCCTCGAAGAATGAGGATTGAGGAACTTGGAAGGAAGGAGAGCCATGAAAGGCAGATACGAAAGGGAAAGAGGAGAGAGCCCTCCCAAAGGTCAGAGGAAAAAGGGGGCAACACGAACCCAGCTCAGGAATCCCTCGGGGTCACCAGCTCCCAAACTCACCAGCCGTGAGCCCTTGAGGGTGTGGCACTATCCAGGGTGCACCAGAAGTGGTGGGGCTACATACACCCTGCCTCCTTGAGGGCCTTGGGCAGAAGGCAGGAGAAAACATGAAACGAAAAAGAAGGCTGACCCCTCGAAGAATTAGGGTATCAGGAAATATGAGACAAGGGCCAATTAAGGCGGGAAAGTGAAAGACTCCCTAGGCCTCGGATACCCTAATACCGTCGGAATCGGAAAAGAACAAAAGTTGACCAAGGGAGGTCGACAGGAAAGAAGACGGAGAGGAGCCTGGCACAAGTAAGTGGAAGCAATCCCAGACTCAGCTAGGGTCGCGTGGTCGCCAACCCACGTACAACTAGATGTGAGCCCCTGGGGGGCCTACGGAAAGAACGGGGTAGTTCATTTCGTTCCGGAAATGAGTATATGGTGCATTCTGGTGGCCAGCCATCGTCACTACAGTTCAGTTGAAATTAATTTCAAATAAAGAGGAATTTCACAGAAATACAGAGGTTTTTATTTTTAGTGGAAAAAGAAAGAACGTCCCATATCCTCTCACTTCTTCATAATTTAACGTTAGTTGTTATTTGTTTTACATGTACTTTCTTTATAAGAAATAAATTTGGCTAAACGACTATATTGCTTACCCTCAATTGGGGTGATTTAGGTATTTCTTTTTAGTGTTGAAAGTTTAAATTCGCTCTCCTGAACAATTTACATACTAATGTGACTTTGCATATTAAGGCTTTCACGGCCCGGAATATTATATAAATAATTCATGCTTTTGGGCTAATGCCGTTTGTATTTTTAATTTGAACCATACGTTTCGGAGAAACCTTGCCTCCTTTTTCAATGGAAATAAACAATGTGGCCACAGAAAGTAAATCAATGAGATTACAAAAAAAAAGATAAATTCCTCTGTTCGTCACCAGAGAGCAGCTGCCAGAAATTACTGTATGAACCATGGTGGAACGGCGGACAGATTAGTAAGTAACGAGAAGGTAAAGGGGGCGGTGTGGAAATATTGAAACTCCTCGAAGAATGAGGAGGGGGGGGGGGGAGGTGGGAGGGTTAGATGAATATATAGGGAAACATAAACAAAAGGGAAGTGTATCTGAACGATACCTATCGTCATAAAGTCAACGGTGAAAAAACAGATGGAAACTCCCCCAGTGACGAACAAAGGAGATCAAATCCAGGCTCCGAGCTCTAGAGGGAAAATGTACAATTTTAAATATGTGAAGAACAGAGAGACTGAGAGGAACTATCTCCCTAGATCCTTAATAACTGGCAGCCAAGTGTCACTTAGCTGATATCCAGTGTCTCTGTTAAAATTATTGGGATTTTTACGAATTTCAACTGCCTCCCTTATAATTCTAGACCAGTTGTGCTTAACAAGGGCAAGCGCATGAGCATCCTTGAAACAAACATCGTGCCCTGAAGACAGGGCATGTTCAGCTATAGCTGATTTGTCAGGTTGGTTTAGACGGATGTTCCTTTGATGCTCTTTGATGCGAGTTGCAATGGACCGTTTTGTTTGTCCAATGTAGACTTTTCCGCAAGTACATGGGACTTCATACACCCCAGGTTGTAGTGTTGGGGACAATTTATCTTTGTTTAATGCTAAACGTTGACCAATTTTCGTCATAGTGCCGAAAACTGTTTTTATCTTGTGCTTGCGGAGAATCTTAGCAACTTGGTCTGTGGTGTTGTGAATATAAGGGAGGTAAGCAGTTCCTCTCACGTCGTAGCTCTGAGAAGGTTGTCTATCCCTCCTTCTGGGATGTAGGGACCTATATATAGTGGATGCATTATAGCCATTACCCTTAAAGATGGTTTGTAAGGCATGTAACTCTTCCTGAAGAGTTGATGCCTCACAAATACGTTCCGCTCTTTTGGCTAGAGTTGTTATAATTCCTTGTTTTTGTGCTGGGTGATGGTGGGAGTCCGCATGTAAATAACGGTTAGTGTGAGTTGGCTTACGGTAGACGCTGTGCCCCATGGAGCCATCCTCCTTCCTCCTCACAAGAACATCCAAAAAAGGTAAGCATCCACCCGACTCTAGCTCCATTGTGAAGTGGATTGAAGGATGCAGCTGATTTAGGTGGTTCAGAAAGTGGTTCAGTTTCTCAGAACCCTCCTCCCACACCACGAACGTATCATCCACATACCTCCACCAAATCACAGGTTTGAAAGACGCCGAAGATATAGCCTCCCCCTCAAAATGTTCCATGAAAAAATTTGCCTCGACAGGCGAGAGTGGACTTCCCATGGCCACACCATCAGTCTGCTCGTAATATTTACCATCCCACAAGAAATAACTGGAACACAAGCAGTGGTGGAATAATCGGGCAATGTCCTCAGGAAACAAATCCTTGATGAGTGACATGACCGAGTCCACCGGCACTCTGGTAAACAAGGACTCGACATCAAAACTCACCAAAATAGCATTTGGTTGAACGGCGATGGTTGACAATTTTTCGACGAAATGGATTGAATCCCTAATGTAGGACTGTGTGCGCCCCAAGTGTGGCTGAAGCAACTTGCTGAGATATTGCGCAAGAGCGTAAGTTGGAGAACCTATTGTGCTAACAATTGGTCGAAGAGGGACGTCTTGCTTATGGATTTTTGGAAGACCATACAATCTCGGAGGAACAGCATCTCTCGGAATAAGACATCTTCCCTCTTCTTTTGGAATAGATGACAGTTTAACAAGCTTAGCAGTGGCATTGTATACACGAGTGGTTGGATCACGAGTGCACAGTCTGTAGACAGGATCAGATAAAAAAAATCGAGATTTTACTTTTATATTCAACGGTATCCATCACCACTGTCGCATTTCCCTTGTCAGCATGAAGAATAGAAATGGTGTCATTATTTCTTAGTTCCTTCAATGCCTTTCTTTCACCCCGAGTTAAATTGGGTGCGGGTACTTTAGAGGATCTTAATATCCTCACACTTTCTTGTCTAACTTCTTCAGCTTCATCTGGAGGTAAATTGTAGATGGCAGCCTCAACGGATGTGATCAACTCCTCTGTAGGAATTTTGGAGGGTGCGAGAGCAAAGTTGAGACCTCTGCTTAGTAAAGTTGTTTGATAGTCATCTAAAGGGGTATTAGAAAGATTGACTACAACTTTACTAGTATCAAGAACCGTACGAGGAGCTGTTTGTCTCGAGGACAATCGAAGGAACTTAGCTCTTTGTCTATCTACAGCCCGACAAAAATTATTCTCGGCCTGAATAGCGGAGATACGTTCAAAGAACAGCCACAATTCCTCTGAGAGAATGCTACTAAGAAGCAGATGTAAGTGTAATAACTCACGGGAAACTGCGTCCAATTCAGTACGAGAGTTCTGGATCCTCTCGATAACGAGTGCCTTGCTAGCGCGCTGATAAATTCTCATAGCTTTATGAGTGTGTATAGTTTGCTTCAATTTTACACAGTTGGGAATGATGTTATGATCCCTGCATCTAAGAAAGAAGGACAACGATGAAAGGAGAGAGCTCCTTCTTCGCCTCAACTTACTAAATTTAGATGATTGTCGAACAACTTCCTCCCCATAGAGGTTTCTAATTTGCATATTAAGGCTTTCACGGCCCGGACTATTATACACACATCAAAAAAAGTTTTGCATCACCTCGGTTCCAAGAGTTCCGGAACCTTTAAATACAAAGGGAATAGAGATCAACACAAACAACATTTCAGCTCGTTTTATTGCTCATGAGACCCACACATTGCATGTTGTACCATCATACAGCTAGACTTTCAGCATTTGTGGTCCAGATTGCAGTACACACCACTACCTCTAATACCCAGTAGCACGTCCTCTTGCATTGATGCATGCCTGTATTCGTCGTGGCATACTATCCACAAGTTCATCAAGACACTGTTGGTCCAAATTGTCCCACTCCTCAACGACAATTCGGCGTAAATCTCTCAGAGTGGTTGGTGGGTCAAGACGTCCATAAACAGCCCTTTTCAACATATCCCAGGCATGTTCGATAGGGTTCATGTCTGGCGAACATGCTGGCCACTGTAGTCGAGCGATGTCGTTATCTTGAAGGAACGCATTCACAAGATGTGCACGATGAGGTCGAGAATTGTCGTCCATGAAGACAAATGCCTCTCCAATATTCTGCCGATATGGTTGCACTATGGGTCGGAGGATGTCATTCAGGTATCGTAAAGCCGTTTCGGAGCCTTCCATGACCACCAGTGGCGTACGTCGGCCCCACATAATGCCACCCCAAAACATCAGGGAACCACCACCTTGCTGCACTCGCTGGACAGTGTGTCTAAGACGTTCAGCCTGACCAGGGTGCCTCCAAACACGTCTCCGACGATTGTCTGGTTGAAGGCATATGCGACACTCATCGGTGAAGAGAACGTGATGCCAATTCCGTGGGGTCCATTCAGCATGTTGTTGGGCCCATCTGTACCGCGCTGCATGGTGTCGGGGTTGCAAAGCTGGACCTCGCCATGGACGTCGGGAGTGAAGTTGCGCATCATGCAGCCTATTGCGCACAGTTTGAGTTGAAACACGACGTCCTGTAGCTGAACGAAACGCATTATTCAACATGGTGGCATTGCTGTCAGGGTTCCTCCGAGCGGCAATCCGTAAGTAGCGGTCATCCACTACAGTAGTAGCCCTTGGGCGGCCTGAGCGAGGCCTGTCATCGACAGTTCCTGTATCTCTGTACCTCCTCCATGTCCGAACAACATCGCTTTGGTTCACTCTGAGACGCCTGGAAACTTCCCTTGTTGAGAGCCCTTCTTGACACAAAGTAACAATGCGGACGCGATCGAACTGCGGTATTGACCTTCTAGGCATGGTAGAACTACAGACAACATGAGCAGCGTACCTTCGTCCTGGTGGAATGACTGGAACTGATCGGCTGTCGTACCCCCTCCGTCTAATAGGCCCTGCTCATGCATGGTTGTTTACATCTTTGAGCAGTTTTAGTGACATCTATGAACAGTCAAAGGGACTGTATCTTGGATACAATATACACAGTCAACGTCTATATGCCGGAGATCTGGGAACCGAGGTGATGCAAAACTTTTTTTGATGTGTGTATAAATAATTCATGCTTTTGGGCTAATGCCGTGTGTATTTTTAATTTGAACCATACGTTTCGGAGAAACCTTGCCTCCTTTTTCAATGGAAATAAACAATGTGGCCACAGAAAGTAAATCAATGAGATTACAAAAAACAAAAAACAAAAGATAAATTCCTCTGTTCGTCACCAGAGAGCAGCTGCCAGAAATTACTGTATGAACCATGGTGGAACGGCGGACAGATTAGTAAGTAACGAGAAGGTAAAGGGGGCGGTGTGGAAATATTGAAACTCCTCGAAGAATGAGGAGGGGGGGGGGGGGAGGTGGGAGGGTTAGATGAATATATAGGGAAACATAAACAAAAGGGAAGTGTATCTGAACGATACCTATCGTCATACAGTCAACGGTGAAAAAACAGATGGAAACTCCCCCAGTGACGAACAAAGGAGATCAAATCCAGGCTCCGAGTCCTAGAGGGAAAATGTACAATTTTAAATATGTGAAGAACAGAGAGACTGAGAGGAACTATCTCCCTAGATCCTTAATAACTGGCAGCCAAGTGTCACTTAGCTGATATCCAGTGCCTCTGTTAAAATTATTGGGATTTTTACGAATTTCAACTGCCTCCCTTATAATTCTAGACCAGTTGTGCTTAACAAGGGCAAGCGCATGAGCATCCTTGAAACAAACATCGTGCCCTGAAGACAGGGCATGTTCAGCTATAGCTGATTTGTCAGGTTGGTTTAGACGGTTGTTCCTTTGATGCTCTTTGATGCGAGTTGCAATGGACCGTTTTGTTTGTCCAATGTAGACTTATCCGCAAGTACATGGGACTTCATACACCCCAGGTTGTAGTGTTGGGGACAATTTATCTTTGTTTAATGCTAAACGTTGACCAATTTTCGTCATAGTGCCGAAAACTGTTTTTATCTTGTGCTTGCGGAGAATCTTAGCAACGCGGTCAGTGGTGTTGTGAATATAAGGGAGGTAAGCAGTTCCTCTCACGTCGGAGCTCAGCGCGCTAGCAAGGCACTCGTTATCGAGAGGATCCAGAACTCTCGTACTGAATTGGACGCAGTTTCCCGTGAGTTATTACACTTACATCTGCTTCTTAGTAGCATTCTCTCAGAGGAATTGTGGCTGTTCTTTGAACGTATCTCCGCTATTCAGGCCGAGAATAATTTTTGTCGGGCTGTAGATAGACAAAGAGCTAAGTTCCTTCGATTGTCCTCGAGACAAACAGCTCCTCGTACGGTTCTTGATACTAGTAAAGTTGTAGTCAATCTTTCTAATACCCCTTTAGATGACTATCAAACAACTTTACTAAGCAGAGGTCTCAACTTTGCTCTCGCACCCTCCAAAATTCCTACAGAGGAGTTGATCACATCCGTTGAGGCTGCCATCTACAATTTACCTCCAGATGAAGCTGAAGAAGTTAGACAAGAAAGTGTGAGGATATTAAGATCCTCTAAAGTACCCGCACCCAATTTAACTCGGGGTGAAAGAAAGGCATTGAAGGAACTAAGAAATAATGACACCATTTCTATTCTTCATGCTGACAAGGGAAATGCGACAGTGGTGATGGATACCGTTGAATATAAAAGTAAAATCTCGATTTTTTTATCTGATCCTGTCTACAGACTGTGCACTCGTGATCCAACCACTCGTGTATACAATGCCACTGCTAAGCTTGTTAAACTGTCATCTATTCCAAAAGAAGAGGGAAGATGTCTTATTCCGAGAGATGCTGTTCCTCCGAGATTGTATGGTCTTCCAAAAATCCATAAGCAAGACGTCCCTCTTCGACCAATTGTTAGCACAATAGGTTCTCCAACTTACGCTCTTGCGCAATATCTCAGCAAGTTGCTTCAGCCACACTTGGGGCGCACACAGTCCTACATTAGGGATTCAATCCATTTCGTCGAAAAATTGTCAACCATCGCCGTTCAACCAAATGCTATTTTGGTGAGTTTTGATGTCGAGTCCTTGTTTACCAGAGTGCCGGTGGACTCGGTCATGTCACTCATCAAGGATTTGTTTCCTGAGGACATTGCCCGATTATTCCACCACTGCTTGTGTTCCAGTTATTTCTTGTGGGATGGTAAATATTACGAGCAGACTGATGGTGTGGCCATGGGAAGTCCACTCTCGCCTGTCGTGGCAAATTTTTTCATGGAACATTTTGAGGGGGAGGCTATATCTTCGGCGTCTTTCAAACCTGTGATTTGGTGGAGGTATGTGGATGATACGTTCGTGGTGTGGGAGGAGGGTTCTGAGAAACTGAACCACTTTCTGAACCACCTAAATCAGCTGCATCCTTCAATCCACTTCACAATGGAGCTAGAGTCGGGTGGATGCTTACCTTTTTTGGATGTTCTTGTGAGAAGGAAGGAGGATGGCTCCATGGGGCACAGCGTCTACCGTAAGCCAACTCACACTAACCGTTATTTACATGCGGACTCCCACCATCACCCAGCACAAAAACAAGGAATTATAACAACTCTAGCCAAAAGAGCGGAACGTATTTGTGAGGCATCAACTCTTCAGGAAGAATTACAAGCCTTACAAACCATCTTTAAGGGTAATGGCTATAATGCATCCACTATATATAGGTCCCTACATCCCAGAAGGAGGGATAGACAACCTTCTCAGAGCTCCGACGTGAGAGGAACTGCTTACCTCCCTTATATTCACAACACCACTGACCGCGTTGCTAAGATTCTCCGCAAGCACAAGATAAAAACAGTTTTCGGCACTATGACGAAAATTGGTCAACGTTTAGCATTAAACAAAGATAAATTGTCCCCAACACTACAACCTGGGGTGTATGAAGTCCCATGTACTTGCGGAAAAGTCTACATTGGACAAACAAAACGGTCCATTGCAACTCGCATCAAAGAGCATCAAAGGAACATCCGTCTAAACCAACCTGACAAATCAGCTATAGCTGAACATGCCCTGTCTTCAGGGCACGATGTTTGTTTCAAGGATGCTCATGCGCTTGCCCTTGTTAAGCACAACTGGTCTAGAATTATAAGGGAGGCAGTTGAAATTCGTAAAAATCCCAATAATTTTAACAGAGACACTGGATATCAGATAAGTGACACTTGGCTGCCAGTTATTAAGGATCTAGGGAGATAGTTCCTCTCAGTCTCTCTGTTCTTCACATATTTAAAATTGTACATTTTCCCTCTAGGGCTCGGAGCCTGGATTTGATCTCCTTTGTTCGTCACTGGGGGAGTTTCCATCTGTTTTTTCACCGTTGACTCTATGACGATAGGTATCGTTCAGATACACTTCCCTTTTGTTTATGTTTCCCTATATATTCATCTAACCCTCCCACCTCCCCCCCCTCCTCATTCTTCGAGGAGTTTCAATATTTCCACACCGCCCCCTTTACCTTCTCGTTACTTACTAATCTGTCCGCCGTTCCACCATGGTTCATACAGTAATTTCTGGCAGCTGCTCTCTGGTGACGAACAGAGGAATTTACCTTTTTTTTTTTTTTTTGTAATCTCATTGATTTACTTTCTGTGGCCACATTGTTTATTTCCATTGAAAAAGGAGGCAAGGTTTCTCCGAAACGTATGGTTCAAATTAAAAATACACACGGCATTAGCCCAAAAGCATGAATTACTAATGTGACTTACCGTACTGTGCCCAACTCTAGGAATGGGTATTCCAAGATTCAGACACCTAGATATCAAGGGAAAGGCAACAGCCGCTTTTGAAAGTTGAGATATTTGAATATCGCGCTACATTGCTTCTCGAAGCAATTGGAAAGGATATACCGCTAAGAGCATGTCAAGTGACGTAGCGAGTAATAGCAGAGGTCGAGGCTATTTATTGATTAAATCGTTAGCCATGGAGTAGAGACTTGAGACTTGGATCAGATTACTGGCACGGCCAAATGAAAGAGAATGCACTTAGTATCAAGTAAATCGGACCAGGGATACCAGAGATATGAGGATTTCCAGATTTCAGCGTGATGACCCGTGACCCTGACAGTTTTGAATAAAAGCCGGCCGGCACAGGCATCAATAGCTCACTTCGACACAAGCACTTGCCTAGCAAGGTGCTACTACGCTGAGCCAAGGCACATGGTTGCCGGATCTACGCAGAAGTTATTTTCAAAGTTGTGATAGTCACAAAAGTGCTGCGCTACGAGTCGAACTTAGTAAGTTTCCGGCAAGGAGAATCACTGAAGTGATTGATATTTTTCTACAGACACTGGTGAAATATTTTTATTTTCACATGGACATATGCTAGACTTTGTCTAGAATTAGTAATTTGTCACAGTCCAGTAATAACCTAATACTTGGATATTTTAAGTCCAATTCAGTCAGTTTTCATAATTGTAACCTGATAACCACTTCGATCTATCAGTACATTGAAGACCAGTCTATCACGGTGGTGTTCATTAGCCAACGCAGGGAAACTACATGTTGCTTCGCGCATGGTAGATGGTGTGAAGCCATGCCCAGGGAACGATCTTCAGAACAGCCGTTGATTGGTTAGACTGTCAGTGTTTTCTTGTACTGAAAAGATTACCGTGAGTTATGTTACAACTGACATATCTGAGAATAGATCACTTAGATCTGACCCCATTTAAGCAAACTGTTATGGAGTTAACAGAAGCCAATATTAAAATGGATCAACAGTTACTTCAAACGTCAAGAGATACTACCACTATGTCTTGTTAGACGGATTGTGGGTATATAATGGCGGCCGATACAAGGATTATACGTGCTTGTCCGATAGGGCATGTCTATGGATAAATCTGGTACAGACCAGGTTCGCTACGCTTCAAGACCATCAAGAAATGTAAGCTACATTTGACTTTATATTATGCCTAGCTAATTGGAACAAACTATTTTTCGGCAGATGACCAACACATTTTTTTTCTTCGTATTTAAATCTTGCAATGATTTACGCAAGACATATTAGAGTTATTCTGAGTATTTTCAGCACTCAGAACAGTTTAGGATCGATGACCGAGCATATCGAGCATTTATTTGAATATTTCATATTTTTGGGAAATCACGGTAATCAGCCGATGTAACTGTAAAAGTTAATAATTATTTTTGTTGAGGAATGGATATTTTTTCCATATTCGAAGGTTCGAACATGTGGATTCTCACGTAATGAGATGATAATTAAATATATTTAAAATAATATAACTAATAATAATAATAATAATCCACTAATAATAATAATAATGATTTTTATAACTTTTCTAAATAATTCTTGGATATTATATTTTCTAATAATCATATGTATTGAGAGAGAGCCTATGAAGTAGTTTAATCGTTTCTAGTTTGGAACAGGAGATTTTCCGAAGGAGAGTGGTTAGCGCAAGCCCGCATTCAACCAACATTTCAGTTCTGGTTGAACAGTTGATATTTGCAATGAGCAAAGTATATTTTTCAGATAACACGGAGAGGCATGAAACGGGAAGCAAATGATATTTGTATCAAATAGGATATTTTTGTATTTTTAAAAAATCATGACGTAAATACACTCGAAAGTGAAATAAAGATTTTCATAAGTATGGTAAATTCACGGGTTGAACTGAATGGTAAAATAAAATAAACTTGTAAGTTTATTAATCTTCCAGTGTTGATAACAAGCAGAGGCTTGATTTATTGTATAAATTTTGGGAAGAAAATTTATGTGTGTGGAGTAGTTGAAATGCCATTCCCAGGTGCGCATGTTTAAGTCGCAGGAATGAGGAGATTTTTTCGAGCATCAATCAAATAGCAGGTTCGATGGCTCAGGTTTATAGGAGTATTGGAACTACACATTTCGTCGTATGAATGACCCGAAGGTTATTTCTTAGAAACCATCAGTTCTATTTCAACCTTGTTTACGGATTCCATTTAGACTTTGATTTTGCTAGAACCCGGATTTGTCATGATAGTAGTTTATTCTTCTTCAGAGGAAGACCTTTGCCGTTGCTGTTGTAATATTGTGTTCTTATGAAAATAATAGAATTGGCCACTGCCAATTAAAAATAATTCTATAACCACGAATAATTTGAAGGATGTTTTCAATCCTAGTGCCATGAACTAAATGAATTTATTATGAAGCTATAATTCTTATTTCCGCATTCTGTCGAAGAATTGCAAGTTGTGAAAATTACTAAAATGGCCATGAATATAAATATTTTTCTTAATGATGATTCCAAGTGGAAAGTCAAATAGTCGAATGGTTCAACAATTCATTGATCAAGTTGATGATTCAGAAATCATGTATTTTGTTAGGACCTTGAAGTCCATAATCGAGTCACTTCTCGAAACCGTTTAAAGTCAGAAGAACAATTAATTTTTGTTGTGCTTCGCACAGTTCTTCGATGCTATGCTCAAGGTCAAATACTTTTCAGATGTTATTAATATGTGTAAATAATTTGTGTTGATTCAAAGATATTAATATTTTTTGACTATATTTTTTGAAACTGGAAAAATAAGTGAAAGTTAAAAATTCTATGAACATTTATTCTACGAGTGTTAATATTATGTAAAAATTCAAACAGTGAACTACGATATTTCCAGTAGAGACAATTAAATTTGAACTGGATTTAATCAATATAATTTTGGAACACAGTCTACAGGACTAATAATCAGACTTGTGTTTCCAAAGCTAATTGTCAAATGTGTTTGGAAAAATTTCTGTACATTATGTAAATAGGAGTGTGGGTCGCCACACGTGAATGATGCTGCTTTGAGCATTTTTGCAGTCAATTTTAAATTCAAAATAAAATGAGATAATTTTACATGATGTGTTATGCCCAGTTGAATCTCCTTCTATCCTTATTGTTGCATTGAGCCAAAAATCAGTCAAGCATTTTTTTTCATTTGATGTCGTTTTTGCGATTAGCTTTAACCCATCTGGCGCTCCGGGATATTTTGACTCTCGTGCTGACTGATTATTGGTAAAATGCATATGTGGTCGTGCGGACTCCGGTCTAAACGGGCACATAAAATAAGATAGAGAGAGAAATGGCTTCGAACGTGGGTCTCGATTTAGACATGGTCAATCGCATGCCGATTTAAATTGTGATAATTTTTATAGAAATATTTTGGGAGTTGAGAGATGTCTGGTTTGGATGAATAAATTAGTAGGAAACCCAATTAGTGGGGAAAATTAAAAATTTAACTGGATTAATAATTAGAATGGGTTTGATTATTTTTGATAATGGCTTAACCATTAGGGCGTCAAGTAAATTCAGTAGTAAACGTTCGATGACTGGACATACACATTATTAGAATCCAGGTGGAGGATATTTGAGAACTTGCATATTTTTCTTGTGATATTGTGGTAAATGTAATTCGTAAAAGTAGAGACTTTTGTTTTTCCATCACGTCGACATTAGGACAAAATCTCATTTTATTAGAGTGTTCCAATTAGCTATTCATATTTCTTGTTCTAGTTATAAGCTTGTGTTTGCCAATATTGTATACCCCTAAGTTTGAATAATAATTGAAAATTATGGAAGAGATGATGAGGATGATGAGGAGTTTGGAGGAGAGTTCAAAGGAAGCTGGACTGCGTGTAGCAGCCATTATGAAAGAAAATACCGAGGCTTTGGAAAAGAAACTTAAAGAAAATTCCGATTCTTTAGAAAATAAACTTAAAGAAAGTTTAAACGATAAACTTAAAGAAAATTCTGATTCTTTAGAAAATAAACTTAAAGAAAATTTGAATGAAAAACTTAAGGAAAATTCTGATTCTTTAGAAAATAAACTTAAAGAAAATTCTGATTCTTTAGAAAGCAGGTTAAAAGGTAACTTGAAAGAAAATTTAAATAGTAAATTTAATTCTATGGAAAGTAAATTTAAAGAGAATTCTGAAATTTTGATAATGTCACTTGAGAGTAAAATGACTATATTATGCAAAAAAACACATGAGCTCGAAACTTCATTAGCTACTAACGCAAGTTTAATGGACGATAAATTTCGCGATGCCGATCTTAGATCCCAAAGCTTAGCTGATAGGATAGAACATGGTCTTAGGAAAGTTGGTGAAGACATGATCAACCTAGAAGTCAGAGTGAAGAAAGAGAGTAATGAGATGGGAATTCTAGTTGTTCAACGGTTGACAGAACAATTCAAAGAACTTGTAATGGGAGAAATAAGAGAAGGTGTGATTAATGAATTACAAACTGAAATTAAAACGACAGTTGTCAATGAAATTAAAGACACACTCAAGCTGGAGAACCAAGAAGGAATCAAGGAGATTAGGGAATCTTTGTCATCCCATATTCAAGTAATTTCCAAAGATATCCAAGCAACTCAGAAGGACATATCAGATATGACAGGGTCGTTGAAAACTCACGAGGCTGTTATGAACCAGATATCCACTGATGTCAAGGAGAATTGTAAAGAAACTGAAGCAATTAAGAAAATGGCAGAAGAAAACCATAAGGAACTTGAGGCTATGAAAACCCAAATCAAGGACGAGAAACAGTCTGACCATCTGTTGAAAATGCCAAGTATAAGGGGAAAAGAACAGATACAGATAAATCTAGGAGCAGCTAGAGAAACTGATAGTCAAAGACAGGATGAGGTCAGGACAGTATTTCAATCCAACCCCATAACTGTATTCAAGAATGTAGAGGATAAGCCTTCTAAATTTTCAGGGCGAGATTCTGTGACACCCGTAGAATTTTTGAGAGAAGCAGGGGATTACCTGAAAGATTCCAAGATCCCTAAAGAAAGACAGATCCGAGTGATAGGGAAGTTTTTGGAAGGTCCTGCACTTCTTTGGTTCAGTGCTTTTAGATCCACTCTAACCAATTTTGAGGAGTTTTCCCGTGGGTTATTGAAAAAGTTTTGGTCCCCGGAAACCCAACAGCAAGTCAGAGCAGAATTATATTCGAAGAGATTCTCGACGTCACAACCTACTCGATACTCTACGTACTTTTCTGGACAGCTTTCTAAACTGCAACATTTAGATCCGCCGATGCCAGATAACGAATTAATTACTGCATTAATACGTCAGTTTCCAGCAGACGTCCAAGGAACTTTGATCGCTGCTGACATCTATAATATGGAGCAATTTGACGAGGTATTACAGAAGCTTGATCATACGAACGCTCAATTCTTCCATCAGAAGGGAGGAAAGAATAACAACGCTGTGTATGCTGTTATGGCCGACAGTTATTCCCAAACACCTCGAGAGATTCGAGAGGGGCGAGAAGAGAAAACGCCGAGGGAAGAGCCAAATAAAAGAGGATGGAATCAGTACAGTAACAGATACAGTTACAAGCCTTATGCGAGACCGGATGGTGGAAATCGATATAATACTCGATGGAGAAGACCACGGGATAATCAAGGAAGGTACCAGGAAAGAAGGTACTATGGTAGAAACAACTACAATAACAGAGGGAATGTGGATACTCGTCAGTCCAATGAAGAGTTCAATAAGGAGACGAGGAAGAACTTAGAAGCAAGACACCAAGATAACTCGCAGTTTTTGGAGCAGAGGCCCAATGAACCAGGTCCATCGGGAACACAACAATCCCGGGGGAATGGAAACGAAAAAAAAACTTCGAATTCACAGTAGAAGATAGAATTTTAAACACTTTCACTTCCAGAATTATTAAATGGCAAGCAGAGGATGATGACTTAATTCAACAGAATGACGAACGGAAAGAAATGGGTACAAGAATTAGAATGCCAATCATATCATGCGAAGTATTCGGTATGCCTGTCGATACTTTGATTGATACTGGGGCTATGCTTTGTCTTGTGAGTGAGAAGCTTTATATTCTGTGGAAGCTCAAAGAGAATTTAGAGGAGATTCCAGTATCAGGAATTAAGATCCAAGGAATAATACCCAACAGAATATCTCTGTGTAAAACACAATTATACTTATGTATTACGATTGGAGGACATGATTTCCGACATGTGTTTGTAATAATGAAGGACATGGCTTTTGACATGATATTGGGAGCGGATTTCATTCAGAAATATCAAGCAGTGATAGACATGAAGACAGAGACGATCAGATTCAAGAATACCGAAGAGATAAACTTCGAAGGAAAAGAAGAGGAAGACATCGAGGGAGATGCTCAATGGTCTCTGATTTTTCATGAAGCTGAAGGAAGAGAAGTCTACACTGAGGAGGAGTCCCCAGAGCTAGGGAAAATTTTGGAAGAGTATCACGATATTTTTGATATTAAACCTGGTGAAATTAAAGATTTTGAATATCGTATTCGTGTAAATGATGATGCACCTTTCCATGCTAAATTGTATCCGGTTGCGGAAAAGCATCGAGAAAGGGTAAGAGTGCTTATCAAGGAGATGGAAAGCAACAATGTGATTGAAAAGTACACTACATCTTATGTCAATCCATTAGCAGTAGTGTCTAAGCAAGATGGAAGTCTGAGACTATGTTTAGACGCGTGAAATTTGAATTCAAGATTACTGCCAGAGTATGACAGACCGCCAATCATTAGGGAACTGTTAAGGAAATTCCAAGGCAAGGTCTGGTTCTCTAATATTGATCTCACTTCGTCCTACCATCACATTAGGCTTAGTGAAGATTCCAAGAAGTTTACAGGATTTATGTTTGACCAGCAGACATATGTATTCCGCCGTCTACCATTTGGAGTCAAAACATCTGGATCTGTTTTGATCAGAGCACTGGAACAAAATTTGAGTCCTGAAGTAAAAGAGATAGCAATTCGTAACATAGATGATATCCTAATTGCATCTGAGACTAAGGAGGAACATTTGTTACATCTTCAGATGTTATTCGCAGATTTGAGAAAAGCGAACTTCAAAGTAAACCTTCGAAAATGTCAGTTCTTTCGGAAGGAATTAAAATTTTTGGGTCACATTTTGGATGGAGAAGGATACCGTCCCAATGAGACGAAGATACAGGCGATTGCAAATTTCCCTAGACCTACTAGAGTGAAGAATGTCCGCAGTTTTCTCGGGACATGCCAATTCTTTGCAGGGCATTGTCCAAACTTCACCAAGACGGTAGCTCCATTGCAGGAATTATTAAAGAAAGGAAACAAATGGAAATGGGATGAAGATTGTGAACAATCATTTCAAGATGCCAAGAGGTTATTGGTAAACAGCGTGAAATTGGAGTATCCTGACTTTACCAAGAATTTCATCATATAATCTGATGCATCCACCGTAGGGATTGGAGCTATTCTTCTTCAAGAAGATGAAAACCACAAGAGACGTTACCTGGCGTTCATAAGCAGGAAACTTCGTCCATCAGAAAGGAATTGTTACACCACAGAGTTAGAAACACTTGCTGTAATCTTCGCGTTGGAGTCGTGGAAGAAAATGTTAATTGGACATTCAGTAATTGTGAGGACTGATCACCACGCATTGGAGTTTATCTTGAGAACAAACTTTGCCAGTGATAGGATAACTAGATGGTCACTTTTTATTCAACAATTCAACCTAGTTATTGAACACACTCCTGGAAAGTTGAACGTGGGAGCTGATTTATTGAGTAGAGCAGTGGAGTCTACATCTAAGGTTTTTCAAGTTAACCTGACGCAGGAGGATGAGGATACCTTGAGAAGGTTAAGATTGTTGCATTTATCCCAGAGGAGAGACCGACGTTTTAGAAACATTTTTCCTTTTCTACAGGGAGACATGGATCCAAATGATGATGATTTTGTGGAAACTGAAAGGATTTCAAGAGATTTTATGATGTTAGATGGTTTAATCTACAAGTTTGCAGATCCTGACCATACGAAACTGAGAGTAGTGATACCTCCACGAATGCAAAAACCCATTATCTGGATGGCACATCGAATCGCAGGTCATGCTGGAGTAGATAAGACGGTCAACATGATTCAAGAGAAATTTTCGTGGGAGCGAATGCGACAAACTGTCAGAAACACTATTCGAGAATGCGACTTATGCCAAAGGAGTAAACATAATTCTAGATTATTGAGAGAATTACCAAGGCCTATTATTCCTTCTAAGCCTTGTGAAATCTTCGCGACTGATTTATATGGTCCTCTCCCAAAGTCTAAAAGAGGTAACCGATATATTCTGGTGACCATGGATGTATTCAGCAAATACACTATGTTACACCCAATTCAGAAGAAAAACGCAAAATATTGTGCGAAGAGAATTAGAGACAACGTGATTCCGGAAGCAGGCAAACCGGAATTCCTTTTATCAGATCGTGAGCCCCAATTTACATCTTTAGAATTTCGAACCGTCATGAATAATCTTGGGATTAGACAATTGTTTTGTTCTATCAGACATCCAGAGAGCAATCCAGCAGAACGCGTGATGGCTGAAATAGCGAAATTTTGCCGCCTCGATTGTCCAAATGAGCATTGGAAACGGATGGTTGTTCTCTCTTTAGCATCCGAATCCATCAATTCTACGATTCATGAGAGTACTGGACAGATTCCCATGTTTCTTCATCATGGAATTAAACCAACAAGATTATGGGATCGAATCATCTCCATTCCACCTGAGATTGAACCCAGTCGTCAGATGAGGGAAACTCTAGCTTTAGACAAGTTGAGGAGCCAAGCTGAGAAAAGAGAGCGCAGAGTGAGAGGAAAGCGTTTTCGCAGACCCTTGCGCGTAGGAACTCTTGTTTTAGTGAAGAGACCTACACCCTCTGACGTGCAAAATCGAGTGTACTCGAAGTTTGCAAGCCTTTACACTGTACCCTATCGTATTGTGGAAGTAAACAACAATGGAAGCTATGAAGTCGCCAATACACGAACTGGTAACATAGTGGGAACTTACAATGCATCGAATTTGAAGATTTATTATTCAAGAACCAGATGATTTAATGTGTAGATAGGAAAAATAGAAATTTTTCAATTTTTATTTTTTGCTAGGTGTGGGGTGGATGTGCCCAACTCTAGGAAAGGGTATTCCAAGATTCAGACACCTAGATATCAAGGGAAAGGCAACAGCCGCTTTTGAAAGTTGAGATATTTGAATATCGCGCTACATTGCTTCTCGAAGCAATTGGAAAGGATATACCGCTAAGAGCATGTCAAGTGACGTAGCGAGTAATAGCAGAGGTCGAGGCTATTTATTGATTAAATAGTTAGCCATGGAGTAGAGACTTGAGACTTGGATCAGATTACTGGCACGGCCAAATGAAAGAGAATGCACTTAGTATCAAGTAAATCGGACCAGGGATACCAGAGATATGAGGATTTCCAGATTTCAGCGTGATGACCCGTGACCCTGACAGTTTTGAATAAAAGCCGGCCGGCACAGGCATCAATAGCTCACTTTGACACAAGCACTTGCCTAGCAAGGTGCTACTACGCTGAGCCAAGGCACATGGTTGCCGGATCTACGCAGAAGTTATTTTCAAAGTTGTGATAGTCACAAAAGTGCTGCGCTACGAGTCGAACTTAGTAAGTTTCCGGCAAGGAGAATCACTGAAGTGATTGATATTTTTCTACAGACACTGGTGAAATATTTTTATTTTCACATGGACATATGCTAGACTTTGTCTAGAATTAGTAATTTGTCACAGTCCAGTAATAACCTAATACTTGGATATTTTAAGTCCAATTCAGTCAGTTTTCATAATTGTAACCTGATAACCACTTCGATCTATCAGTACATTGAAGACCAGTCTATCACGGTGGTGTTCATTAGCCAACGCAGGGAAACTACATGTTGCTTCGCGCATGGTAGATGGTGTGAAGCCATGCCCAGGGAACGATCTTCAGAACAGCCGTTGATTGGTTAGACTGTCAGTGTTTTCTTGTACTGAAAAGATTACCGTGAGTTATGTTACAACTGACATATCTGAGAATAGATCACTTAGATCTGACCCCATTTAAGCAAACTGTTATGGAGTTAACAGAAGCCAATATTAAAATGGATCAACAGTTACTTCAAACGTCAAGAGATACTACCACTATGTCTTGTTAGACGGATTGTGGGTATATAATGGCGGCCGATACAAGGATTATACGTGCTTGTCCGATAGGGCATGTCTATGGATAAATCTGGTACAGACCAGGTTCGCTACGCTTCAAGACCATCAAAAAATGTAAGCTACATTTGACTTTATATTATGCCTAGCTAATTGGAACAAACTATTTTTCGGCAGATGACCAACACATTTTTTTTCTTCGTATTTATATCTTGCAATGATTTACGCAAGACATATTAGAGTTATTCTGAGTATTTTCAGCACTCAGAACAGTTTAGGATCGATGACCGAGCATATCGAGCATTTATTTGAATATTTCATATTTTTGGGAAATCACGGTAATCAGCCGATGTAACTGTAAAAGTTAATAATTATTTTTGTTGAGGAATGGATATTTTTTCCATATTCGAAGGTTCGAACATGTGGATTCTCACGTAATGAGATGATAATTAAATATATTTAAAATAATATAACTAATAATAATAATAATAATCCACTAATAATAATAATAATGATTTTTATAACTTTTCTAAATAATTCTTGGATATTATATTTTCTAATAATCATATGTATTGAGAGAGAGCCTATGAAGTAGTTTAATCGTTTCTAGTTTGGAACAGGAGATTTTCCGAAGGAGAGTGGTTAGCGCAAGCCCGCATTCAACCAACATTTCAGTTCTGGTTGAACAGTTGATATTTGCAATGAGCAAAGTATATTTTTCAGATAACACGGAGAGGCATGAAACGGGAAGCAAATGATATTTGTATCAAATAGGATATTTTTGTATTTTTAAAAAATCATGACGTAAATACACTCGAAAGTGAAATAAAGATTTTCATAAGTATGGTAAATTCACGGGTTGAACTGAATGGTAAAATAAAATAAACTTGTAAGTTTATTAATCTTCCAGTGTTGATAACAAGCAGAGGCTTGATTTATTGTATAAATTTTGGGAAGAAAATTTATGTGTGTGGAGTAGTTGAAATGCCATTCCCAGGTGCGCATGTTTAAGTCGCAGGAATGAGGAGATTTTTTCGAGCATCAATCAAATAGCAGGTTCGATGGCTCAGGTTTATAGGAGTATTGGAACTACACATTTCGTCGTATGAATGACCCGAAGGTTATTTCTTAGAAACCATCAGTTCTATTTCAACCTTGTTTACGGATTCCATTTAGACTTTGATTTTGCTAGAACCCGGATTTGTCATGATAGTAGTTTATTCTTCTTCAGAGGAAGACCTTTGCCGTTGTTGTTGTAATATTGTGTTCTTATGAAAATAATAGAATGGGCCACTGCCAATTAAAAATAATTCTATAACCACGAATAATTTGAAGGATGTTTTCAATCCTAGTGCCATGAACTAAATGAATTTATTATGAAGCTATAATTCTTATTTCCGCATTCTGTCGAAGAATTGCAAGTTGTGAAAATTACTAAAATGGCCATGAATATAAATATTTTTCTTAATGATGATTCCAAGTGGAAAGTCAAATAGTCGAATGGTTCAACAATTTATTGATCAAGTTGATGATTCAGAAATCATGTATTTTGTTAGGACCTTGAAGTCCATAATCGAGTCACTTCTCGAAACCGTTTAAAGTCAGAAGAACAATTAATTTTTGTTGTGCTTCGCACAGTTCTTCGATGCTATGCTCAAGGTTAAATACTTTTCAGATGTTATTAATATGTGTAAATAATTTGTGTTGATTCAAAGATATTAATATTTTTTGACTATATTTTTTGAAACTGGAAAAATAAGTGAAAGTTAAAAATTCTATGAACATTTATTCTACGAGTGTTAATATTATGTAAAAATTCAAACAGTGAACTACGATATTTCCAGTAGAGACAATTAAATTTGAACTGGATTTAATCAATATAATTTTGGAACACAGTCTACAGGACTAATAATCAGACTTGTGTTTCCAAAGCTAATTGTCAAATGTGTTTGGAAAAATTTCTGTACATTATGTAAATAGGAGTGTGGGTCGCCACACGTGAATGATGCTGCTTTGAGCATTTTTGCAGTCAATTTTAAATTCAAAATAAAATGAGATAATTTTACATGATGTGTTATGCCCAGTTGAATCTCCTTCTATCCTTATTGTTGCATTGAGCCAAAAATCAGTCAAGCATTTTTTTTCATTTGATGTCGTTTTTGCGATTAGCTTTAACCCATCTGGCGCTCCGGGATATTTTGACTCTCGTGCTGACTGATTATTGGTAAAATGCATATGTGGTCGTGCGGACTCCGGTCTAAACGGGCACAGTACGTCGTTTTTCCCGTGCAGTCTTCATATGGTTTGCACTATTGCGCATTACACGACATAGGCCTAATAATTTGATAACTTAATATGATAAATAATTGCATTTCAGTGATTAAAGTAAATTGATGTTATTTTTTGTTTTTGATAATTTGAGGAACTTTAACCTCGCCCCGTGTAGGCCTACTTGGTCGTGTATATAATGTGCCAGATAATCTGTGTCTGTGTTAGTCTGTAGTAGTTGTAATTCAAGAGAGGATTGGAAAGGAAGAGGCCGTGGCCTTATCTAAGGAACCATCCCGGCATTTGTCTGGAAGTAGAACTGGGAAAACCACAACCAGGATGGTTGAGGTGGAAGTCGAACCTACCTGTTCTCAGTTTAACCTCACTGTTCTTTTATTACAACTCCGCAATTTCACACCCCTAGCGCAATTAAAATACCCCAACAAGTCCTGAAAGCATAGGCCCATCTGGGGCAATGTGCGCAACAAATGGCTTCCCTTAGAATGGCGACTGTCTGTATATGCCTGCATTAATGAAATCATCCCAACTGGTGAAAAAATGAAGCGGCACGAGCAAGTGACTGATGATGCCTGTGCAACAGATCTGACACCCTCATCCACCCCATCACTGCATGTGGGAGTGCAAACGGCGTGTGGCTCTGGACGATGAATGCTATTCACAGCATAAACGGGGTAACATCTACAGTACAAGAAACAGGGAGGAAGAGATCTTGAACTTCAGAATACGGGATGTGGGCCTACTAGGTCATCTTGGCTAGCAGCTGGAGCATTCCACCATAACCTTACTGGTTACTAAACAACCCTGGTGAATACCCTGCCTGGTTTTCAGGATCATCTCCGGATAGAACGACGGAAACTCGTACAGCGGAAGTATATCAACAGTGCTTTTGGCAACCTTTTATATAAATTCTAAAATTACGTGCAGCCTTCATTGAGCAATTATGAATTTTTGCCTTGAGAAAAAAATATTGTAAAGTGTTGCCCGTTCTAGCCCTCAGATCAGAATTACAATTCTTAGCAGAGCTGGGAATAGAAACCGCACCTCAGAGCTGACAGCCAAGATGGCTCCGACCGTAACAAGGTATCAAGAGCAAACTAATGGTAGTCTCAATCATCGCCTGATTGAAGTTATCAATACAGTCGTATAAATCCAATTCTTGTAACGAAAGTACAGTTGCAAAAATGATAATGTTACGCGGAAGGGTTTCCAGATGATTCCAGGAATAAAAGCTGCGTGTGGTGAGCCCAGGTGTGGGATTGTGGTGAACCGCGGGCCCGTTACGTGGCGCTAAATGGTTATTTCCGCTAATTGCTGCGACCGTGCATCACACGCTGTGATTTACTCATTCACGTACTTAACCGCGCCTACTGAACTGAAACAGCCCGCACAGTGTAAGGAATGAATTCTCTGGGAACAGCAGCAGCCAGCTTAGTCACTGTCACATGAACTAATTTAGATCTTCTATTAGAATACCCTCTGTCTCGAAAGCTTACGCGATGACGAGGATACTTGCTGTTTTAATTGGCCTAACATCGAGGTTATCGGCCTCCAATGGCTTGGGTGATAGTGGTAATGAAAGATGAGGACAGGAAAACTACAACCAAAACGGAATTATTATTATTATTATTTATTTATTTACCACAAATCAAACAGAAGTATAGAAGGCCTAGTGAAAAGGGCATATTAGAAGAAGAGGGCAAAATTAATCTTAAGAAATTAAAAGTAATGGAAGTGGAATGTCATTTTTGACATATTAAAGTGGTTATCAAAGTCAGGGGTAGTATTGTACGGAATTAGAACGATACCTCAAGGGGATGACTATTTTGTTTTTGTTGTCTAAAGGGACCTATAAAATCTAAATTATCGGAGCCTAATGGTAGCGTATAATAATCTAATAATAATAATAATAAAGTTATTGGTTTTACGTCCCTTTTAACTACTGCGGCTTTCAAAGATGCCGGGGTGCCGGGATGTTTGCCCTAAAGGGGATCTTTAACGTTCCAGTAAATCTACTGACAATGCTCCCTCGCATTTGCACACCCTCAAATGCCAACTGACTGCGCCAGGTTTCGATCCTGCAACCTTGGACACATCAGGTGAGAACGTTGCTGCTGTCTAAATAAAAATGATAATGAACACTAGAACTAAATCTAACTGCAACTTACAACTAACTTACGGGCTGGAAGAAGAAAGGGACCATAACATGCAAGACGGCGGTCGTGAGAATAATGAAATCATTATAAATCATAACATATGAAAGATACATTGTATCAGATTTGCTGATGACATCGGTTGGTTGGTTGGTTCCTCAGTTTAGGGGATGCGACAACGCGGTCATGTAGCCCCGTGTACTATGGGTGTGTGTAGAATCTGTCTGATAACCAGTGTTAATTGTGATGGCTGTATTAGTGTGTGTATCTGTTTTTAGCCTACTTTCGATTTTTGCAAAAAATGAAAGTAGACTTATGAGATCAACACAGGGCGAAAAAAAAGTGTGTCTGTCTGTGTGTGTGTATGTGTGTGTGTGAGTCTGTGTGTGTGTATGTGTGTGTGTGAGTCTGTGTGTGTGTGTGTGAGTGTGTGTACTCTGAATGTCTGTCCCCCCCCTATCAATTCGAACACGGTGAATGCGAATTGAACGAAATTTGGTACAAAGGTAGCACTAGCAAAGGACACCTCAGTGTCATGTTTTATATCGCCGCCATCTTTACTAAAACTGAATGGCGGCCACTCAAACGTTCAAAACGTAAAATCAAATAACGACTAACCAAATCATCCAATCTCTACCAAATTTGGTAACAACATACCTTCGTATAGGATGCGTCTTGTGACCAAACTACAAGGTCGTCCGCCATACCATTTCAGGATGGCGGCCGTGCGAATTATGCAAACTTTATAATCCATATCATGGGACCCACCAGTTCCGATTATCGAGCCGAGAATCGTTTTAACTGTTCTAAAGGAAGAGGCACGTACGAAATTAAAAGTTTATTTTGTAATACTATAGTGCAGACGTGATTTTAAAAAGCTCAGCTGATTCATTAATAAGACAAGATGGCAGCGGATATCTTGTGCCTGACTTATATTTCACTAATTTGAGTATTGCTTGCAATATAGCGTACTGAAACAAAATAAATAAACTTTGTATGAAATGCTTTATATATAAATAATATACTTCAGTGATGAAATCGTTTAGTATAAATCATTATTTGCTAACAAGTTCTATGTAAGTCATTTTATATGGATCAATGTTCGTTGGCACAAATGGCTCAGTGGTAAAGCGTTAGTCTGTCATTCATATGCCTATGGTTCAAACCCCATCAGAGATATGTTTTTTGCTTGACATTTTACATATTTGTTGCTTTGTAATGACTCAGACGTTTTAAAATTAAGCGTTATATTGTGCATATTACGGTGCAAAACATATACTTAATTAAAACATAATTCGCCAGCAGATTTAATCGAGACATCTAGCTGACAAAAAGGTAACAGATTTTATTGAAAAGTTTCTTCTTCTGGCCGCTAGAATGCACTCGCTCTGCTAGGATTATATTGTTCGATATTTCACAACTAGATATCACGACTAGTTTTTATATTTATTGTTTCTTGAGTACTGAGACGTTATAAAATAAAGCTTTATATGGTGCTTTTTGCAATGGAAATTATATATTAAAAAAAAAACGACATTCTCCACTGGAGTGACATCTTCCATCCTTCAGTTGTACTATGCAGAAACTATAGATTCGAGCAGCGCTCTGTACCGGCCAGTTAGTGAACCCAGTCTTAACGACTGCTAGGAGTAATAAGACAGTAACATTCGTTTATTCCTTGTGCACAGAGGCGTTGTTGATAATCTCAAAACTTGCAATATGGATGATTTGGAGATGGATTATTTTGTTATAACGTGTATTTAAGATTAGCCTATAAATTTACGGGTTGCGAAGTTACTTCACTTAGTTCTATATCATTCGTACACGACACAGAACAACAACGTGACGTCAGTTTCTGATCTGCTCTGATTGGCTATTACATTGCTGCAGTCGGGTAGTTGGCAGTCAAGGATAAAATTCTCGACTGCCAACTGCCAGCTACCAACTGCAACTTCATGTTGTGTATGGTGCCTATAGTATACACGGAGTCGATCGCGACTGCCGACCGAGGACTACCAACTACGGACTGCCGACTGCGCATTGTAGATGGGCCTTAATAGAGCAACGAAGTTTCAATTATTGTAAGTAGTCGGTGTTTGGAGTGTTTGCTGATGAAATTGCAAAATGCTGGGGTAAATTATAAACTATGGTTTGAACGCCACTGTTCAAATCCTGTGTGCCAATTTGCACTTCAAATAGGAAGAAATTAGGAGATGATAAGGACAGAGAGTTATAACTATACCCATACATTTCGGAGAAAGTAGGCTATATGTTCTTTCCCGAACATCTTGTTTAATTTAAGTACAGACTGCAACTTAGAATTTTTCAAGTAGTTTCTACTCTTGCCGCCAAACACCACCGTCAACGACTACTAGGCCTAGTTCAAAACTTTGCTACTAGACGCCACTACAGTCGGCTCTTGGCAACGAACGTAGAAACCTAAGAACGTTGTTTACAATATTAACCTATCCAATTAAGCTTCACACAGGTGTAATTAGTGGTAGGTTCTTTAACATGCCAATAATCTATGACATGGGACCACCGGCTTTACTTCCCCTCCGAAGGAAGGCATACTGAGGGATTTTTAACGCTCTTAAAAAATCCGACGGCTTCGGCCGGGTTTGAACCCGCTATCTTGGGCATAGAAGCTCAGCATGCTACCAACTACGGCACCGAAGGCGCCTAAAACTGATGACATCGTAATAGTTGCAGACTCCGAAAGAGAAATTAATAAACTGCTGCAAGACACACTTAAACTATGGAAATTAGAATTGAACAAACGTAAAACGAAAGTAATGGTAGTTCAGAAAAATATGGAATAAATTAAATCCAATATAAAAATTGATAACTTGAGAATTGAACAAGTGAAACAATTTTGTTATCTCTGTAGTTTAAAATGCGTAAACATTGACCATTATAGCAATGGTAGTATAATCACAAAAGACAATAGATGCTTAATGGAAGTGCAGAGAAGGATTACATTGGCAAAACAGGCATTTATGACTAAGAAAAACATTTTATCCTGCAAAAATATGAATATAGATGTAATAAAATCCTTTGCAAAATCATTTGTATGGAGTACACTTCTCTATGGAAGTGAAAGTTGGACTCTGGGTAAATTGGAAAAAAATCGACTTGAAGCTGCTCAAATGCGGATATGGCGGAAAATGACAAGAACGAGCTGGATGGAACGAAAAACAACCTCGAAGTCTTAAGGGAAGTCAAATAAGAGAGAAGATTAATCAAGGAAATGGGAAAGAGAACAAGAATTTCCAGGACGAACTAAAGAGCCTACTTTTCTTAAAATTTAATATTCATGCCAATGATTAATCAATATGGATCTATCTAGAATAATGACGAAATTAAGTTGGTAATATCGACATTTCTAATTAGTTCGAAATACCATATATCTGGCATAATGTAGCCTAATAGAGAAGGGGCGTGGTGGCTCAGCGGTCTAGCTGAATGCCTCTCACCAAGGCGGTCCGGGTTCGATTCCCGGTCAATGCATGTGAGATTTTCGAAGTGAAATGCCATGTCCTGTGGTTCGGATTCCACGTAAAAAGGAGGTCCCGTGGCTCATGATTTCGAGATTTACGGTCACGTTAAACTACAAGCTTTCCTTCCTAATAGAGAACTACAGTTGGCAGCCCTGGTGACTGAATATATTCTTAGATCCATCTAGTTAGGTACAGAATACAAAATTTGGTTGAAGTCCAATGGATAGCATGGGCGTTACATGCAGTTAAACATTGGATCTAACAGCGCGCGTAAAATCTTGTTGGCAACAATGACATACATGTATTATCAATAAATAATACATGTATTGGTCAGAAATAATCTGAAATAATATGAGCTATTGTTGTGTCAATTTTGAATGAAATCCATTAGTTAGTATAGAAGTAACATGCATTTTAAAATTGGACCCATCAGCAGGCTTAGAATCATGTTGGCAGTACTGGCGTAGGCCTATATTAGTTACTCCAAATTAATCTAGAATGCCAGGTACTATACGTGTGCAAAGTTTAGAGCTATTGTCTTGCATACTTTCTGATATATTGATATTAGGGTAACAAATATAGAGACAGTATTTATTTATTAACAGTTGGCAGCCCTGGTTACTCTTAATAATCGGCATAGTCATAATGGTACACATAGCACACACGAAATTTGGTTGAAATCCAAATTATAGTATAGAAGTTACATGTATTTAAAGTTGGACCTCCCAGCAGGCTAAGAATCTTGTTGGCAGCACTGACATATATAAGTTAGTCCAAATTAATATAAAATGTCAGGTACTATATGTGTGCATAGTTAAAAGATGTCGGATTGCATACTTTCTGATATATGGGTATTTCGATTTAAAAAATTGAGAGCAGTCATTAGCAGTTGGCAGCCCTGATGGCTTTTAAGAATACGCTCAGTCATATCTGTTTATATACACACAGGACATACGAAATTTGGTTGAACTCCAATTGATAGTGTAGCAGTTATATGCATTTAAAATTTGGACTTATCAGCTGGCTTATAATCGTTTTGGCAACAATGCCATGTATGGCCTCCTGGAAATTAAATTGCAATATTATTATCTATAAGTGTGCCACTTTTGAAATAGCTCCCATTCATACCTTCCAAGATATCCAACATGGAGCTCAAATTTCAATTGCGAATTTTCAGCAGTTGGTAGCAATGACATCATTTTCAAATATGGCCGTGAGATATTCAGGTTTAGATCTTTACTCCTACCAAATTTTGTTTCGATTGCTGCAGCCGTTTAGGAGTTGATAGGGGGGGGGGGGGGCACACAGCCAGACAGACAGAAGAACAGACAGACAGACAGACAGACAGACAGACAGACAGAAATTTGCCAGATCTCATAAGTCTAGTTTTTCCTCATTTTTGCAAAATGTGAAAAGTAGGTTAAAAATAAAATGTATTGGACACAACACTTTCATCGTTAACATTCTTGAAGGGAAAGTGCTTGGAAAGAAAGGAAGAGGACGGCCTAGGACGAAGTATTTGGAAGACATCAAGAATAGAATAGGATGTGACAATTACATGGAACTGAAACGAACCACCAACGACAGAAGCGTGTGGTTGCATCGACAAGGCATTAGCCTTTTGAATATGAATGAATGTATGAGTCAATTAATCAATGTTCACAGGATCTGACATTCAGCTAGTTTTATATAAGGACTCTCTGTTGTCAAAGTGATAACTAAATGAGACTGTATGTTACGCGCTTGCCGCCATCTTGAAATTATGAAATGTAACAATAAATAACCCTCAATACTTGAGAGCTAGAGTAACGAATTTTAGTTACAATGTAGGACCGTACATGTGGCTTTGTATGGCCAAGGCAAAAGAACAAACTCTCCATTTAATCAAACCGGTGGTTGTGCGAACTATTAGAACCTTAACATTGACAACTCCGAATGAAATGGGGTAATCAAGACAATCCTTATCAAGAAGTGAGCATCATATTATAGCTCTGACTTAGGCCTACGTTAGACAGAAGATAATCACACTGCATATAGTGCACAGCGGCCATCTTAAAATTTCAAAATTAATTAATAACTTTCGGTATTCTAGGGCTATAACAACGAAATTTAGTAATAAAATGGAACCTAATAAGTAGCTTTGCATGACCAAAGCAAAACACACGTGACTCCATAGATTCAAGGTCTACTTGTACGTATAAAAATTCGTAACTCGGGATATTAGTGCACAATTAAAGTATTGTATGACATTGGGTGCCGGGTGCAAGCTTTTTTATTTGTAAGCCAGAGGGCAGCTTGCATGTTGAATTTCATTGTTCCTTGAAGCACTATGAAAGTCAAGGAGGTTAGATATTTAAGCTCCTTGAAAATAAAGTGCTTTCTAGTAGAGAAATGAGGAACTTTGTGTTGGCGGAAAAAAATCGAGATTAAATTTGCCATTATGAACACGGCCTACTGAATTCAAATGGGTTCAAATACCATGACATAAGTGCCATGGTTTTTGCCGCCTTTCAAAAATCTCTTACCACGGCCTTGAGCGAACCTGCAATCTTGGAGGTAGTAATCCTACACGATAACCACTCACCCACCGTGGCGAGTACAATTAAAGTGAAACTTAGTAGAAGAGGAGTATTATATAAGAAGCGTCAATAGCGTTAGCCCTGAATTTATCAAACGGACTCTCTTCATAAATTATATCCCATTTTGATCAGAAATGTACAAATAATTTAATGAGCTTCTTGTCAGAAAATGTCATATTATTCAAATTTCTGCCGAGAGCGGTCCCCTAAAGATACATGTTTTCTGAATGTGTAATAACAAACCATGTATACTGGAGCTTATCATTAGTAATTGCTACACTGCTTCTCTATGGCTGTTTTGACTTCACCTCACACTTGGCACTGAATTTGAAGGTTCATTAAACTCGCATATCTACTGGTTTAACTGCAACCTGCAATAATGAAAACAGCATCACGTGAGTTAGAACTAATTAACCCTCATCTAGTAAATCTTGGGGAGTTACAAGTAGACACATTAACTAAATGTGGACCATGAATCTGTTGCAACGAGGGCAAGCTGAGCTACATTATTTCAAAGCAACTCATGAGAGTGTGCATGAGCTCTGCCAAATGCACCTCGCTCAAGCTTCATTATCCAGTACAGTAACTGAACCACATTTCTCCAGAGAAAATTAATTATCTTCCTCAAATTTAGGAGTAGATAACGTCAATGTTCCGTCCCTTAAAATAACAATCATCATTAGTTCCCAAATAGGCGTCAGAATCGTTGTAATTCGTGGGAGTAGACGTGAGAAGCGGTACAGTAGTCCTTAGCTCACGGCGCAAGTCTCGTTCTGTGACGTCACAGCGTATACAGAGTTTTTTGTTGAGGTGTGTCTAACCGGGACATGGTATAGGCCCCAAAGAATAAGGGGTCCGGGATCCTCCCAGGGAAACTTTTGTATAATTTGGTTAAAAATGATGAGTTTTAAGGCAATCTGGCATCACTTTTTCATCCAATTTGTTGTGATGTTTTATGTTTGGTTAATGTCAAAATCATCTTGCTCACTTGATAGTATTTAGATGGTAAGAATTAACATATCTATTTTGATTTACAACTTACACTATAATAAAAAAAAGTCAAGGTTTCTTGAAGCATTACCAAATCAGTTTATAACTTCATCGTCAGTGATTTGTACGTCGACGTGAATAGATAGCAATACTAGACCGTTGAGTCTGTATTCAGAAGTAGAATTTCTTACGTATGTTTTATACCGAAGCAAACTCCTTTAAGCGGACCGGTAACTACAGAGAGATGTAAAATTGCCAAATGTTTGAAAAGGGTATAAAAGTTTGGGAAAAGACCTTAGCCACACGCTTCAAGGGAACTTGATGATGTTATTCTTCATAAGAGCGAAGGCACTGGAGAAAAATTAGAGATTATGTTGTTACACATAAGATCAGAGCAAACTGATTGTCACACGGTTTATATCGCTCTACAGTCGCCTCGCTTTGCAACGTTGCCATATGTCACTTAGTAACAATAGTACATTATAAGTATATTCGTATTTTAATGTTTTAAATCATAAACAAATATTATACGTGACAAAAATTTCGGGGGGGTGGGGGATTGGGGGGTTGGGGAGGGGGTGGGGGGGGTTGGGGGGGGCGGAAGTAGTGGGATGGGGAGAGAGCTGCTTCCCTTCTTTTTGAACCCTCCTCGTATCGGCCCCGAACTTGATATCTCGCTAACCAAACATGGGATTAGAACATACAGGGTGTCCTAGCACTCGTAGTGACGTCCCCTACTTTCCTATAGCCCCTTAATTTAATTAAAAGACCAAAACTAAAAGGTCATTCGCGAGTAGTGGGATAGTGTTGGTTTCCTCAAGTCGCGCTCGTGCTTGAATATGTATGCCTATGTTGGGAAAGGGTTAGGTGGTGGGGGAGGAGCAGGGTTGAGTGAGGGGTCGTTTAGAAGGTATTTTATCCGCTCTAGGTGATGGTGAGGTTCATTTTTAAAAGGGATGGAATTGGGAAACGCCATTTGGGGTAAACATGTTGTTTTTTGACCTTTTGGCGATGAATGTTTTTTTATACGCATGCGCACTTGAGGAGTTTTGTAAGAGGGCGCGCTTTTTAAATGATGATTTATAAATGAGTGTTTTTTTTAATATGTATTGAAATAAACCCAAAAAAACTAATAGGTCATCGGCTTTTAACTATCTCGCTAACCAATAATCGGTATTAAACCTATGAGGTGTCGTAGGCCTCGTGGTGAACTCTCTTTTTCTATGGACGGGGTATATCCACCTCAAAATAAAAACTACACTTACCCGGGGGATGAAATAGTAATTTATTTTTGTATGCTTACGAACTTGGCGGTTTTTGTAAGAGGGTGGGCTTTTTAAATGATGATTTATAAATGAGTGTTTTTTTATATGTATTGAAATAAACCCAAAAAAACAATAGGTCATCGGCTTTTTACTATCTCGCTAACCAATAACCGGATTTAAACCTATGAGGTGTCGTAGGAATCGTGGTGAACTCCCCTTTTCTATGGACGGGGTATATCCACCACAAAATAAAAACTACCCTTACCCGGGGGGGGGGGGAATAGTTTTTTTTTATGTGCGCGCACGGACGGCTTTTGTCAAAAGGACCTAACTACACGTTTGTTAATATTTTCTGAACCCCTGATGGGATTTTGCCATAGGCAGTATCCTAACCCTGGGGGTGACGCCCCGTTTTTGAATGTATGATTCGTTTTTGTCAAAAGGGCCTAACTACACTTTTGTTCATATCTCGCGAACCAATCATGCTAGGGACTTGTATGAAGGGTCCTAGCACGTCCCCCGTTTGGGGGTGAAACTACACCCCCCCCCCAAAAAAAAAAATTGAAAAATCCATATCAAGGAAACGAAGAATCCTAAATTTAGGTGTGATAGCTTAAAAAATAGGGGATGATATGGGCTTTTACCTCGATTGGTCATTTCACCCCTAAAACAGTAAATAGTCATGTTATGGGGAAAAAACGTGTTAAACACCTAAAAATGATAAATGAACCTATGATCTTTTGTTTTTGATGAAAAATAGCGGGGGGGTGAAAACAACCCTCCAAATTGAAAAATCCATATCTCGGAAACGAAGAAGCCTAAAATTAGGTGTGATAGCTTAAAAAATAGGGGATGATATGGGCTTTTACCTCGATTGGTCATTTCACCCCTAAAACAGTAAATAGCCATGTTATGGGGGAAAAACGTCTTAACCACCCAAAAATGATAAATGAACCTATGATCTTGTTTTTAATGAAAAATAGCAGGGGGTGTGAAAACAACCCCCCCCCCCAAATTGAAAAATCCATATCTAGGAAACGAAGAAGCCTAAAATTAGCTGTAATAGCTTAAAAAATTGGGGATGATATGGGCTTTTACCTCGATTGGTCATTTCATCCCTAAAACAGTAAATAGTCATGTTATGGGGAAAAACGTGTTAAACACCTAAAAATGATATATGAACCTAAGATCTTTTGTTTTTGATGAAAGATAGCAGGGGGTGAACCCCCCCCCAAATTGAAAAATCCATATCTAGGAAACGAAGAAGCCTAAAATTAGGTGTGATAGTTTAAAAAATAGGCCATGACATGCGCTTTTACCTGGATAGGTCATTTCACCCCTAAAGCAGTAAATAGTCATGTTATGATGAAAAAATGTGTTATACACCTTAAAGCATAAGCGTTTTGTGAAACCATGCTTTAATGGACATGTGTATGGAGGATGATGGTTATTATTATTATTATTAGGTAATTATGGATTAATGTGTGTATAGATAACTAACCAGTGGGGAGCGTGATGGCGCAGGTGCTTAGCTGCTCGTCTTTACCCGGACGGCTGGGGTTCAAATCCCGGTGACAGCGGGGGTTGGAATTTTCACCTGAAAAATCACATGGCGTCAGGAAGGGTATTCGGCCTTAAATCCCCGGTCAAAACCAAAATGAGCCTGGTTGGCTCCGGCGACTCAAAATAATTGGGAAACGAAGAAGAAAGAAAGGTAACTCACCAGTAATAGTAAACATTGGTTTGAGGTGTTGAAGAAGTCAGGATGGCCAACCCTTTGCCATGGTTCACTAATGGACCCCAAAAAGTTCTACCTGTCAAGACTCAGTAACCCCTGTTGCAGCATTTAGAAAAAAAAATCGAACCGGGGCCTCTGTGGTGACAGTGGACTTATATTCATGATGCTTTCTTTAAACAAACATGCGCTTGCATACTACCGCTGGGATGAATCTGCACAGAGACACTGGCTTTGGTTTCCCTAGTGTGCCTTGGTGATAACAGCACAGCGATCTTGTCAGCAAGTTTCATATTACTCGTCTGCTTGATAGTGGACGTGCTCTGCACATGACTAGATCGTTGTTAGGTTTGACAAAGACTTAGTGAACCTTATTGCAACCTTGAAATGAATGTCATGGTATAGTCGGGGTTGGAAGCCAAGACCTTAGGGTTGACAACCAAGTAGGTTAACCACTACACGGTGAGATGGTCAAATAATAATGTAACAGAACATACAGAAACGTTTTCTATAGCTTAACGAATTGCCATACCATGAGAGGTGTAGGTAATGGAAATTGAATCCTTAGCTGATGATTATACTACTTGCATTCTATAGCCATGCACACGTATAAGCTATCATGTTAGAAAAAGAATTGTATGGCTTGTTTTAAACGGAGAATAATTGTGTTTACTGTGAAACACAAATCTGAATTTAAAATTAATTTAAAATAATTAATAATTTAAAATAATAAATTTATAATAATTAATTTAAAATTAACTAATTTAAAATTAGTTTAGTACGCTGAAGTTAAAATTATTAATGATCACGTTACAGACAGCCAGTTTCAAAGCCATGAGAACTAAGTGAACAAAGAATAAAATTCATGAGCCAGTGAGGAATTCAACATGCTGTCCTTTGTACAAAAGAGAAGCGTTCTACAAACTTAACCACCAAGCTGTCCTATCGACCCTCAATGGTTTGGGTCATCGTAAAGATGAAAATTAAATCTAAGCTATAACTAAAACTAACTACACTCTTATATACTAGAAGAAGAAATGGAAAACAAAAGGGCAAATAAAGGACAGACGGAATGAAAAATAGCCCTCAACCCTCAAGCATGTGGATTGAGGGAGTTGGAAGGAAGGGGAGCCATGAAAGGCAGATAAAAAAGTATAATAGGTGTGGCTTTGCCCCAGAGGTAATGGATCAAGAGGAGGAAAACTGGACTCAGCTCAGAAATCCCTTGGGGACGCCAACTTCCAAACTGATCAGCCGTAAGCCCCTTGAGGGTGTAGCCATATGCAGAGTGCACCGCAAGTGGTGGGGCTATATACACCCTACCTTCTTGAGGGGGGGCTTGAGCAAAAGACAGGAAATAACATGAAAATAAAAACAAGGCTGCCTCCTCACTCTAGTAGGATATCAGAAAAAATAAATAAACAAGGCCAATGAAGTTGCAAAAGGAAGAGACTCCCTAGGCCTCGGATACTCTAATCATGTTGGGGTCGGTAGAGAACAAGAGTTGAGCAAGTGTGGTCGACAGGAAATAAGACAGAGAGGAGCCTAGCACAAGTTAGTGGAACAATGACGGTCTCAGCTGGGACTCCGTGATCGTCAACCTACATCACACTAGATATGACGCCCAGGGGTGGAATTAAAGACCTCTTTTGTTTTATATCACTAGTTTATAAGGACGCTAACACATGGCATGCCTTATAATGCAATACTGGTCCTAGGGTATGCAAAATTGTATTAGAAACTCAGCTAATAATAGTGTGCTTGCCCATGATTATTTTCCCAAGTATAGTACATGCGACTGTTAACCATGATTTCCAAGCCCCTAAGTAAGACAAAAACAAATGATTTTCCTTTTCCAATGAGTTTGGGTGAGGTGAGGTGAGTTTTCTATACACCAAACTGATGTGGTTTCCCACTTCTAATCCAGGCAAATGCACATTTGACGTTAAGAATAGTGAAATGGTTTGCAACTGCCCAATGCTAGGACCTGATTAGTGGCTTTTAAAAATGGAATGGAATGGAGTACACTTCCCCCAAAACCAACAAGAGGAGTGTTCGATCCCCCACAACAACCATTCTTAAAGTCAATATAAATGACTATGCACTTCAGCTCATGACGCTCTCCTCTCCCCAATCCTAACCTATGGTGGTGAAAGGCACACTCTAATACAACAATCATAGCGACAGGTTATCTGTTAAATACCTAACTATCCCCAGATTTACCTTGAATTTTCCTAAAATCCACTACATTTTCCGCAATTTGACCAAATGACACAACATTTCAGCAAAATTCAACAAACGACTACCAGATTTATTGAAATTCCATTGATTTACCTAAGCATGGTTTAAACCACCTCAAATTCATATAAAATTAGACGAATATAGATGAAAATTCACTAAAATTTACCGAATTTAGCCAAGTGGTGTACAAACCATGAAATTTATCCAATTTTTATTAAAATTGACTACATGTACTCGAAAATTCCATAATATTCCCTTTACAAGTATGCTTTTTGTTGTTGTTGTTGTTTCGTTTTCCACACTCCCTGTAGACAAACACCTCAACATGACTTTCTCCTAGACTAGGAGCTTCACATTCGACATGATAGCTGAGTTTCATTTCCCATAAACTTGTCTCTGAGGTGGGTGTCAGGAAAAGGCATCCAGCTGTAAAAACCATACTCTCACGTAGACTTTCATAACCTCCTACGTTGAGGTTCCTTACACTAACGACATTAAATGATTGAACGGTTTCCATTTCACAATTCCTGTCTATACTTTCCTCTTTAAGGTTGCAAGATGTTTGCAAGATTCCTAAAATGCAACTAAATGTAATAAATACCTTAAGATGGTTTCATTTGTTTAATGATATGGTATTGATGATGGATATATATACGTTAAGACTAATTTTTGTTAGGTTTTGACTGGCCTTGCAATTAGAAATTGACAAACCAAACATGGGTTATCTACCAGGGGAACACTTTGACCACTATGTTGGTTATTGACCAGTAAGTACAGTTCTAGTAATGAGACAGAAATCCAACACAAACAATGAGCGCGCAATGCGGTGGAGATTGGTACCACGATGTACTGTCGGTTATGTAGCTATGTGGAATGTACATCACATATGGTGTACTTGAAGGTTTGGAGGTTCCATTAAATATATTTCTACAATAAACCATTTTCAAATGGTCAATCGTTGGTGTGAAAATATTTATTATATGGTATTTTATGAAAACAATTATGATTTATAATTTTTTATACGTTTACTGTATTCATATTTAATGTAAGCACTGGAGGCACTATCGACCAAAATACAGCACTATCTGGAATTTACACTGCATACTTGAAGGTTTGGTGATCTCATTAATGGTATTCCTACAATAAATGATTTTTACGTTCTCGTTTTATGGCATGATTATTTAATATATGCTATTTGCTAATAGGATTTGACACTGGAATTATTTTACAAGTAGTTATTTTAATGACCAACAGAGTTTAATGTTAACATGGCACAGCTCTATTTGAAATTTTGAATAACATGTTGCATGTTATACATCATATGCAACTACTGTAAGGCTTGTGATTTATTTAATGCCTTTAACCCTATATTAAACACTCAGTTTGCAATACTGATAACTGCAATGTTACTGAAAAAAATTGAAACAAAACAAAAACCGGCATTGAAAAACCAAAAAGTGGTTGAGCATATATATAGTGGGGAAAAGAAAAGTTTTGTAAACACTAATGTCCAACAAGACTAATTAAATCAGTAACTGTCAGGGTGGCCGAGTGGTTAAGGCGTTTGACTTAAGATCAAATTTCCAAATATATAAGGAAGCAAGGGGTTCGAATCCCTTCCCTAACATAACTATTGCTTGAACATGCAAGAAAACAAGAAATATACACAAACTATGTTTATCAATTTAATCTTTTTTTTACAAGAGATAGACACACAGAATACAGCTCTTTTTGTTTATCATTTCTTTTAAACAAAACACTTGTTGAAAATTATTTTTAGGGGATGGCGGTGTTGCTACGTTGACCCATCACACAATAATTGCAGCTTTACGAAGTTCATTTTCTATATTTAATAGCTCTTTCTCATAACCAATATGACCAACCTGTTTACAGGCATGCAAGAGCTGTAGACGTTCGACTAATATATTAGGATCGTTCCATTTGCTATTTTTTTATGAATGGTTTCAGAAACTCAGGAAGCAGTTCATCATTATCACCATCATTATGATTATCATCCTCATCATTATAATCATTTTCATAATGATGATCATTATCATCGATATCATTACCATCATAATTTCCACCTGTGTCCACAGTCTGTTCAATGGTTTGAGTTGCCTTTGATAGTGTTGAAAGCTTCTTTTTAGATGTGCTAGAATGCTTTAACATTGTTATGTTATTATTACCACTATTACCTTTCCCCACTAATTTCTTGATGGGATATATTGTCTCTGATAGGGTTGAGGGCTTTGGAGATGTGGGTGCGTGTTTGAACATGGGTTTCACAGGAGGTGTTAAAGGTGTCTCATTAAACAACTCACTAACAGCATGAGTGCGTTGTAGTGTATTAAACTTGAGGTTAATATTATCTTGAGCAGCACTATCTTTCTCTTGGACTTGGTTTCTTGCTTTGGTTTGGGTTTTCCTTACATTTAGACTAGCGTGATTATTAAGTTTACATTCATGATTGTTTGAAGAAAGTATGTCCAATTCTTTTGTTTTAAGCATTCCTCGACACTGTTTCGATCGTTGCTTTGAACAGCGCCAAATAACAGTTCCATTTTTATTGCTTCGTTTCACAATATATGAATATCCTTTATAGTATGCATAAGGCTTACCATATCTAGTCACTGATACTTCCATATCAACTGTCAAGCACAAACTAATCTCTAGTAAAGACAACTTGGTAATAACAACAATAGTTTAATGTGGGAGCATATATACATGCAAAAAGTGGGAGCAAAGGCGCAGGGTAAAAAGTGGGAGCAAATGTGGGAGCAAAAACTGTGAGCAAAAAGTGGGAGCTAATATGGAATCAAATGTGGGAGCAAAGCAAATATAAAAAGTGGGAGCAAATATGCTAACAATTATGTCAAAAAATATATCAGCAAAAGTAAATACACAAGTCAAGATAGATTAAAGTGCAAAGTAAATATGGAAGCAAATATGAGAACAAAAATGGTGTTTTTCTAAAACAACTAGACTTAACAAACTTAGTCATAACCGAACCTAACCTAACCAAACCTAACCTAACCTCACCTAACCTAACCTAACCTATACTAACCTCACCTAACCTAACCTCACCTCACCTAACTTCACCTAACCTAACCTAACCTAACTTCACCTAACCTAACTTGACTGAACTTTACCTAACCTAACCCATCATAACTTCACCTAACCTAACTTTACCTAATCTAACTTCACCTAACCTAACTTTCAACTCTCAGATCAAAATTAAATTCTAGGCATAGTTGAGTTGGAACCCAAGACTTCAGGGATAACACACATGTATACTAGCCACTACACCGCAAGATGGGCAAATTATCATGCAACACAACATAAAAATAAAAGTTTCCTGTAGTGTAACTCATTGGCTGACAACCATAGTTGGGAATTCAAACCCAAGACCTTAGGACTTTTGTTTTGAACATTATCAGAAATATTATTCCATTTACATTTTGCTGCTGCTTATAGTTATAAGAGTTGGCATTAATATGGGGAGCAAAAAAGTGGGAGCAAATGTGGGAGCCAATATGGGAGCCAATATGGGGGCAAAAGTGGGAGCAAATATGGGAGCAAATGTGGGAGCCAATATGGGAGTCAATATGGAGGCAAATATGGGAGCAAATGTGTGAGCTAATCATCTCACCTCGGATATCACCAGTGAGTAGGCCTACTCATATCCATCGCTATGTAGCGGAAACATACTTTGTGTGTTGTATGTAACTATCTTACAAAGTTTGACTGCATGCAAAACGTCCTTGTATAAGCTGTGCATATAATTTTCATATACAATTAAGACTAAGTGTTCAGAACTAACATGTATAGCCTTGTCTAGGGTATATAGAGGATCCTTAGCAAGAAAGACTGACTAACCCAGGAGTGTAAAGCCTTGCCATATGCAGTAAGCATCTGTTGGCAGAAATGGTTCTAATAATAACGGACTTAATGAATATGAAACGTGTTCTGAGTGTCGTCTTAAATCCTATTTTATACCTTGTGATACGTGTAAGGATTTAAGACTACACACAAAAGACAACACCCAAAAGACGTTTGTGTCGTCTTAAATCCTTACACGTATCACAAGGTATAAAATAGGATTTAAGACGACACTCAGAACACGTTTCATATTCATTAAGTCCGTTATTATTAGAACCATTTCTGCCAACAGATGCTTACTGCATATGGCAAGGCTTTACACTCCTGGGTTAGTCAGTCTTTCTTGCTAAGGATCCTCTATATACCCTAGACAAGGCTATACAAGTTAGTTCTGAACACTTAGTCTTAATTGTATATGAAAATTATATGCACAGCTTATACAAGGACGTTTTGCATGCAGTCAAACTTTGTATGATAGTTACATACAACACACAAAGTATGTTTCCGCTACATAGCGATGGATATGAGTAGGCCTACTCACTGGTGATATCCGAGGTGAGATGATTAGCTCACACATTTGCTCCCATATTTGCCTCCATATTGACTCCCATATTGGCTCCCACATTTGCTCCCATATTTGCTCCCACTTTTGCCCCCATATTGGCTCCCATATTGGCTCCCACATTTGCTCACACTTTTTTTGCTCCCCATATTAATGCCAACTCTTATAACTATAAGCAGCAGCAAAATGTAAATGGAATAATATTTCTGATAATGTTCAAAACAAAAGTCCTAAGGTCTTGGGTTTGAATTCCCAACTATGGTTGCCAGCCAATGAGTTACACTACAGGAAACTTTTATTTTTATGTTGTGTTGCATGATAATTTGCCCATCTTGCGGTGTAGTGGCTAGTATACATGTGTGTTATCCCTGAAATCTTGGGTTCCAACTCAACTATGCCTAGAATTTAATTTTGATCTGAGAGTTGAAAGTTAGGTTAGGTGAAGTTAGATTAGGTAAAGTTAGGTTAGGTGAAGTTATGATGGGTTAGGTTAGGTAAAGTTCAGTCAAGTTAGGTTAGGTGAAGTTAGGTTAGGTTAGGTTAGGTGAAGTTAGGTGAGGTGAGGTTAGGTTAGGTGAGGTTAGTATAGGTTAGGTTAGGTTAGGTGAGGTTAGGCTAGGTTTGGTTAGGTTAGGTTCGGTTATGACTAAGTTTGTTATGTCTAGTTGTTTTAGAAAAACACAATTTTTGTTCTCATTTTTGCTTCCATATTTACTTTGCACTTTAATCTATCTTGACTTGTGTATTTACTTTTGCTGATATATTTTTTGACATAATTGTTAGCATATTTGCTCCCACTTTTTATATTTGCTTTGCTCCCACATTTGATTCCATATTTGCTCCCACTTTTTGCTCACAGTTTTTGCTCCCACATTTGCTGCCACTTTTGCTCCCACTTCTTACCCTCCGCCTTTGCTCCCAAGTTTTGCATGTATATATGCTCCCACATTAAACTATTGTTGTTATTACCAAGTTGTCTTTACTAGAGATTAGTTTGTGCTTGACAGTTGATATGGAAGTATCAGTGACTAGATATGGTAAGCCTTATGCATACTATAAAGGATATTCATATATTGTGAAACGAAGCAATAAATATGGAACTGTTATTTGGCGCTGTTCAAAGCAACGATCGAAACAGTGTCGAGGAATGTTTAAAACAAAAGAATTGGACATACTTCCTTCAAACAATCATGAATGTAAACTTAATAATCACGCTAGTCTAAATGTAAGGAAAACCCAAACCAAAGCAAGAAACCAAGTCCAAGAGAAAGATAGTGCTGCTCAAGTTAATATTAACCTCAAGTTTAATACACTACAACGCACTCATGCTGTTAGTGAGTTGTTTAATGAGAAACCTTTAACACATCCTGTGAAACCCATGTTCAGACACGCACCCACATCTCAAAAGCCCTCAACCCTATCAGAGACAATATACCCCATCAAGAAGTTAGTGGGGAAAGGTAATAGTGGTAATAATAACATAACAATGTTAAAGCATTCTAGCACATCTAAAAAGAAGCTTTCAACACTATCAAAGGCAACTCAAAACCATTGAACAGACTGTGGACACAGGTGGAAATTATGATGGTAATGATATCGATGATAATGATCATCATTATGAAAATGATTATAATGATGAGGATGATAATCATAATGATGGTGATAATGATGAATTGCTTCCCGAGATTCTGAAACCATTCATAAAAAATAGCAAATGGAACGATCCTAATATATTAGTCGAACGTCTACAGCTCTTGCATGCTTGTAAACAGGTTGGTCCTATTGGTTATGAGAAAGAGCTATTAAATATAGAAAATGAACTTCGTAAAGCTGCAATTATTGTGTGATGGGTCAACGTAGCAACACCGCCATCCCCTAAAAAATAATTTTCAACAAGTGTTTTGTTTAAAAGAAATGATAAACAAATAGAGCTGTATTCTGTGTGTCTATCTCGTGTAAAAAAAATGATTAAATTGATAAACATAGTTTGTGTATATTTCTTGTTTTCTTGCATGTTCAAACAATAGTTATGTTAGGGAAGGGATTCGAACCCTTGCTTCCTTATATATTGGGAAATTTGATCTTAAGTCAAACGCCTTAACCACTCGGCCACCCTGACAGTTACTGATTTAATTAGTCTTGTTGGACATTAGTGTTTACAAAACTTTTCTTTTCCCCACTATATATATGCTCAACCACTTTTTGGTTTTTCAATGCCGGTTGTTGTTTTGTTTCAATTTTTTTCAGTAACATTGCAGTTATCAGTATTGCAAACTGAGTGTTTAATATAGGGTTAAAGGCATTAAATAAATCACAAGCCTTACAGTAGTTGCATATGATGTATAACATGCAACATGTTATTCAAAATTTCAAATTGTGCTGTGCCTTGTTAACATTAAACTCTGTCGGTCATTAAAATAACTACTTGTAAAATAATTCCAGTGTCAAATCCTATTAGCAAATAGCATATATTAAATAATCATGCCATAAAACCAGAACTAAAAATCATTTATTGTAGGAATACCTTTAATGGGATCACCAAACCTTCATGTATGCAATATACATTCCAGATAGTGCTGTATTTTGGTCGATAGTGCCTCCAGTGCTTACATTAAATAAGAATACAGTAAACGTATAAAAAAAATTATAAATCATAATTGTTTTCATAAAATACCATATAATAAATATTTTCACACCAACGAATGACCATTTGAAAATGGTTTATTGTACAAATATATTTAATGGAACCTCCAAACCTTCAAGTAAACCATACGTGATGTACATTCCACATAGCTACATAACCGACAGTACATCGAGGTACCAATCTCCACCGCATTGCGCGCTCATTGTTTGTGTTGGATTTCTGTCTCATTACTAGAACTGTACTTACTGGTCAATAACCAACATAGTGGTCAAAGTGTTCCCCTGGTAGATAACCCATGTTTGGTTTGTCAATTTCTAATTCCAAGGCCAGTCAAGACCTAACAAAAATTAGTCTTAACGTATATATATCCATCATCAACACCATATCATTAAACAAATGAAACCATCTTAAGGTATTTATTATATTTTATTGCATTTTAGGAATCTTGCAAACTTCTTGCAACCTTAAAGAGGAAAGTATAGACAGGAATTGTGAAAAGGAAACCGTTCAATCATTTAATGTCGTTAGTGTAAGGAACCTCAACGTAAGAGGTTATGAAAGTCTACGTGAGAGTATGGTTTTTACAGCTGGATGTCTTTTCCTGACACCCAATTCAGAGACAAGTTTATGGGAAATGAAACTCAGCTATCATGTCGAATGTGAAGCTCCTAGTCTAGGAGAAAGTCATGTTGAGGTGTTTGTCTACAGGGAGTGTGGAAAACGAAACAACAACAACAAAAAGCATATATGTAAAGGGAATAGTATGGAATTTTCGAGTACATGTAGTCAATTTTAATAAAAATTAGATAAATTTCATGGTTTGTACACCACTTGGCTAAATTCGGTAAATATTAGTGAATTTTCATCTATATTCGTCTAATCATACTAATATATAAAAATGAGATGGTGTGTGTCTGTCTTTCTGTCTGTCTGTTACCTAATAACGCAAGAACCACTGGTCCGATTTAAATGAAATTTTGCATGGATGTAGCTGAAATACCCGGTTTACATATAGGATACTTTTAATTTCGATATTTTGTACTATTAAGAAATGGCGACCATTTTAGTGACGTCACTACACCCTTTGGTTTCAAAATTTCATATTTCCATATCAAATAAAAAGAGAACGGTAGGAAATACCAAACTTTTGATGGCCCAAGCGAGCTTTGAAATTTAATTTCCTATCCGAAAGGTCCTTATCACTTTTCGTGTATCTCCAACGGTTAGCGAGTAAAACCTACTTTTGTGACGTCACTACACCCTTTGGTTTCAAACTTTCATATTTCCATTTCAAATAAAAAGAGAACGCTAAGAAATAGCAAACTTTTGATGGTAAACACGAGCTTTAGCATTTAACTTTCTATCCAAAAGGTTCTTATCACTTTTCGTGTATCTCCGACGGTTAGCGAGTATAACCTAAATTTGTGCAATAAAACACGGTCAACACCGAGCGGTGCAGTATATCTATATATAAATAGAAAATTTGTCTGGTTTTTTTTTCTGAATTTCTACGGAAATTTGAGTTATTTACACGTTTCAGACTGTTTTATGATAGAAGCGCGCGAAAATAATGTTTTGGTCTGTCTGTTTGTTTGATTGTCTGTGGACAAATGTGTTCCCTTATAACTCGAGAACGGCTGGGTGTATCAACGTAAAATTTGGTACAGATATCCATCAGAGGCACGACACCAATCATTGATGTAACCCTTCTCCGTACCTCTAATAAAAGGGGGCCTACCCCCTTAAAATGCATGCTGAAATAGGAGTAGAAGGACGAGACAAAAATAATTTTCAGCCCCTCGATGTGAGAGACAAAACTCGGGGGCCCTGAAGAGTCCCCGAAATCCACATTTTAAGGTCCTAAAACCAACCGTTTTTGAGATATTCCCAGAAAACTAATTTCATTTAATAAACTAATGAACGAATACAAGCCGGTAACCATGGCAACAGATTCTCAGAGGTCCATCTATTTCTGTAAGACGCATTGCAATTCCATTAATTACATTGGTGTGAAAGTTTGCAAACGGCTAGAAGGTTATCACGGAACCAAATTAAGCTGTATAATTCATCAATACGTATAATGCGCTTAAGGGGATCAAGGGTTGAATTTTTTCACGCGATTTACACCTCCGGGTGTGGTACGGCAGGTCTATTATATTCCTATCCCTATATTATATTATTATTATTATATTATGGCGTACAACGAGGAGACAAAGCCCCCTCGGTGCCAGAAACAAAACTTGGGGGCCCTAAAGGGTCCTCGAAAACTACATTATAAGGCCCTAAAACCAAAAGTATCTGAAATATTCCCAGAAAACTAATTTAATTTAACAAACTAATGAAGGAATGGAAATCGCTAACCATGACAACATTATCTCAAAGGGTGGCATCCAATTTTCCATCTATTTCTGTAAGAAGTAATGTCACTCTATTTATTACATTTCTGTGAAAGTTTGCAAATGGCTATACGGTTATCACGGAACCAACGTAGACTGTATAATTCATCAATGCAATTAAGGGGGTCAAGGGGTAACCTAGATTTTTTTCATGCAATTTTCACGTGCGACATATAGTACAGAAGGACTATTATATCTCCAAATATTTGCAAAGCGAAATACCATGCCCTGTGGTTCAGATTCCACGTAAAATGGAGGTCCCGTGGCTTATGATCTCGCGATTAATGGTCACGTAAAACTACAATCATCCTTTATATCTCCAAACAGCAACATTATTTTCAAACATTCCTGAATTGAATCAGCATTTTTTGCGGCTTTTAGGAATTTGGCCATTTGAGACTAAAGAACCTGAATTTTCATGCACCGCAAGCCTTTATAATTTATGAAAGAGGTCTTCCTGTGTATGTGGACCTAACACAACGTAGAGGGTCATTTTTTTATGTGAGGTGTATTGCGTTTCGTCTACAAGTCTTTCAATTCTATTTCACGTCAAGAAGTACAAGTTAGGTGAATTTAGTTTGAGAGCAAATTTTAACTAATCTTTCTTTTGTCGACATACGGGTTCATCGTAAGGATGATTTTGTTCGATACTGTATGGCAGATATACCCATATTTGGATATCTGGGTGATATGTTGTAGACAATAGAATTGTCTGTCTGTCTTTCTGTGTATCTTTATGTACGCCTATAAATCGTGTTCGTAGGCGTAGTGCATCGTAAAATTAGGTATGGTAAACATGAGTCAATACACCAATCATTTATAAAACTCCTCACCGTACTTTTCAAACAGTAGAAGGGTGGATATAGGGGAAAACTTCTCAAAATACATGCTAAAATAGGCGAAATATAAAAAATTATCCTAGAAGAACGATCAAAGCATATGTTGCGCTTCTCAATGTGAGACACAAAATTCGCGAGTCTATAAGGGGTCTCCGAAAACCACATTTTAAGGCCCTTTAATTAACAGTGTGTGTGGTATTCCCTGAAAACTAACTTCGTTCTGATAAACTTATGAAGGAATGAAAAACCGCTAACCATTGCAACAGTAGCTCAATTGATAATGTCTGGTGTTAATATATAACACCGTTCGAAGGACGGGTACTTCTGCTATACTAATATATAAAAATGAGATGGTGTGTGTCTGTCTTTCTGTCTGTCTGTCTGTGTGCTACTCAATAACGCAAGAACCACTGGTCCGATTTAAATGAAATTTTGCATGGATGTAGCTGATTTACCAGGTTTACATATAGGATACATTTTATTTCGATAATTTACACTATTAAAAATGGCGACCATTTTAGTGACGTCACTACACACTTTAATCAAAACTTCATATTTCCTTATCAAATAAAAAGAGAACGCTAAGAAATAGCAAACTTTTGACGGTACATACGAGCTTCACTTTTCGTTTATCTCCAACGGTTAGCGAGTAAAACCCACATTTATGACGTCACTACACCCTTTGGTTTCAAAATTTGATATTTACATTTCAAATAAAAAGAGAACGCTAAGAAATAGCAACCTTTTGATGGCATACATGAGCTTTAACATTCAATTTTCTATCCAAAAGGTCCTTAACACTTTTCGTGTATCTCCAACGGTTAGCGAGTAAATCCTAAATTTGTGCAATAAAACACGGCCAACACCGAGCCGTGCAGTATATCTCTACATATATAAATAGAAAATTTGTCTGTTTTTTTCTGAATTTCTACGGAAATTTGAGTTATTTACACGTTTCAGACTGTTTTATGATAGATGCGCGCGAAAATAATGTTTTGGTCTGTCCGTCTGTTTGATTGTGGACAACTTTGTTCCCTTATAAATCGAGAACGGCTGGGTGTATCAACGCAAAATTTGGTACAGATATCCATCAGAGGCACGACACTAATCATTGATGTATCTCTTCTCTGTACCTATCATAAAAGGGGGCATACGCCCTTAAAATACATGCTGAAATAGGAGTAGAAGGACGAGACAAAGCCCATTTTCAGCCCCTCAATGTGAGTGATAACATTCAGGGGCCCTAGAAACACATTTTAAGGTCCTACGTCCAACCGTATTAGAGATATTCCCAGAAAACTAATTTAATTTAATAAACTACTGAACGAATGCAAGCCGATAACCATGGCAACATTATCTCAAGGGGTGGCATCCAACTTTCCATCTATTTCAGTAAGAAGCAATTTATAACATTTATTACATTTCTGTGAAAGTTTGCAAACGGCTAGATGGTTATTATGGAACCAAATTAAGCTGTAATTTTCATCAATATGTAAAATGCGCTTAAGGGGGTCAAGGGGTAGTCTAGAAATTTTTCACGCGATTTACACCTGCGGGTGTGGTATGGCAGGTCTATTATATTCCTATCCCTATATTATATTATTATTAGTAGTATTATATTATGGCGTACAACGACGAGACAAAGCCCCTCGGTGCCAGAAATAAAAACTCTAGGGTCCTCGAAAACTGCATTATAAGGCTCTTAAACCAACAGTTTCTGAAACATTCCCAGAAAACTAATTAAATTTAATTTAACAAACTAATGAAGGAATGCAAATCCGTAACCATGACAACATTATCTCAAGGGGTGGCATCCAACTTTCCATCTATTTCAGTAAGAAGCAATTTATTACATTTCTGTGAAAGTTTGCAAATATAAGGTTATCACGGAACCAATATAGACTGTATAATTCACCAATGCAATTAAGGGGGTCAAGGGGTAATCTAGGATTTTTTCATGCAATTTTCACGTGCGACATTTAGTACAGAAGGTCTATTATATCTCCAAACAACAACATTATTTTCAAAAATTCCTGAATTGAATCAGCATTTTTTGCGGCTTTTAGGAATTTGGGCCATTTGAGACTAAAGAACCTGAATTTTCATGCACCACAAGCTTTTATAATTTATGATAGAGGTCTTCCTGTGTATGGGGACCCAACACAACGTAGAGGGTCAGTTTTTATGTGACGTGTATTGCGTTTCATCTACAAGACTTTCAATTCTATTTCATGTCAGGAAGTACACGTTAGGTGAATTTAGTTTGAGAGCACAATTCAACTAATCTTTTTTCTTTTCTTCTTTTTGTCGACATACGGGTTCATCGTAAGGATGATTTTCTTTGATACTGTGTGGTAGATATACCCATATTTGGATTTCTGGGTGATATGTTGTAGACAATAGAATTGTCTGTCTGTCTTTCTGTGTATCCTTATGTACGCCTATAACTCATGTTCGGATGCTTGGTGCATCGTAAAATTAGGTATGGTAAACATGAGTCAATACACCAATCATTTATAAAACTCTTCACCGTACTTTTCATACAGTAGAAGGGTGGATATAGGGAAAAACTTCTCAAAATACATGCTAAAATAGGCGAAATATAAAAATTATCCTAGAAGGACGACCAAAGCATATGTTGCACTTCTCAATGTGAGACAAAAAATTCGCGAGTCTATAAAGGATCTCCGAAAACCACATTATAAGGCCCTTAAATTGACAGTGTGTGTGATATTCCCAGAAAATTAACTTCGTTCTGATAAACTTATGAAGGAATTACAAGCCGCTAACCATTGCAACAGTAGCTCAATTGATAATGTCTGGCGCGTCTCTAAATGCAACAGTACTTAAAAGGGATGTAACACCAATAATATTGTTATTATTATTATTATTATAATGTCTGGTGTTAACACCGAACATCGTTCGAAGAACGGGTACTTCTGCTAGTTTTATATGAATTTGAGGTGGTTTAAACCATGCTTAGGTAAATCAATGGAATTTCAATAAATCTGGTAGTCATTTGTTGAATTTTGCTGGAATGTTGTGTCATTTGGTCAAATTGCGGAAAATGTAGTGGATTTTAGGAAAATTTAAGGTAAATCTGTGGATATTTAGGTATTTAACAGATAACCTGTCACTATGATGCTTGTATTAGAGTGTGCCTTTCACCACCAAGGGGTAGGATTGGGGAGAGGAGAGCGTCATGAGCTGAAGTGCATAGTCATTTATATTGACTTTAAGAATGGTTGTTGTGGGGGATCGAACACTCCTCTTGTTGGTTTTGGGGGAAGTGTACTCCATTCCATTCCATTTTTAAAAGCCACTAATCAGGTCCTAGCATTGGGCAGTTGCAAACCATTTCACTATTCTTAACATCAAATGTGCATTTGCCTGGAGTAGAAGTGGGAAACCACATCAGTTTGGTGTATAGAAAACTCACCTCACCTCACCCAAACTCATTGGAAAAGGAAAATCATTTGTTTTTGTCTTACTTAGGGGCTTGGAAATCATGGTTATCAGTCGCATGTACTATACTTGGGAAAATAATCATGGGCAAGCACACTATTATTAGCCGAGTTTCTAATACAATTTTGCATACCCTAGGACCAGTATTGCATTATAAGGCATGCCATGTGTTAGCGTCCTTAAAACCAGTGATATAAAACAAAAGAGGTCTTTAATTCCACCCCTGGGCGTCATATCTAGTGTCATGTAGGTTGACGATCACGGAGTCCCAGCTGAGACCGTCATTGCTTCCACTAACTTGTGCTAGGCTCCTCTCTGTCTTATTTCCTGTCGACCACACTTGCTCAACACTTGTTCTCTACCGACCCCAACATGATTAGAGTATCCGAGGCCTAGGGAGTCTCTTCCTTTTGCAACTTCATTGGCCCTTGTTTATTTATTTTTTCTGATATCCTACTAGTGTGAGGAGGCAGCCTTGTTTTTATTTTCATGTTATTTCCTGTCTTTTGCTCACCCCCCCCCCCCCTCAAGAAGGTAGGGTGTATATAGCCCCACCACTTGCGGTGCACTCTGCATATGGCTACACCCTCAAGGGGCTTACGGCTGATCAGTTTGGAAGTTGGCGACCCCAAGGGATTTCTGAGCTGAGTCCAGTTTTCCTCCTCTTTATCCATTACCTCTGGGGCAATGCCACTCCTATTATACTTTTTTATCTGCCTTTCATGGCTCTCCTTCCTTCCAACTCCCTCAATCCACATGCTTGAGGGTTGAGGGCCATTTTTCATTCCTTCTGTCCTTTATTTGCCCTTTTGCTTTCCATTTCTTCGTCTAGTATATAAGAGTGTAATTAGTTTTAGTTATAGCTTAGATTTAATTTTCATCTTTACGATGACCCAAACCATTGAGGGTAGATAGGACAGCTTGGTGGTTAAGTTTGTAGAACGCTTCTCTTTTGTACAAAGGAAAGCATGTTGAATTCCTCACTGGCTCATGAATTTTATTCTTTGTTCACTTAGTTCTCATGGCTTTGAAACTGGCTGTCTGTAACGTGATCATTATTCATTTTAACTTCAGCGTACTAAACAAATTTTAAATTAGTTAATTTTAAATTAATTATTTTAAATTAATTATTTTAAATTATTAATTATTTTAAATTAATTTTAAATTCAGATTTGTGTTTCACAGTAAACACAATTATTCTCCGTTTAAAACAAGCCATACAATTCTTTTTCTAACATGATAGCTTATACGTGTGCATGGCTATAGATTACAAGTAGTATAATCATCAGCTAAGGATTCAATTTCCATTACCTACACCTCTCATGGTGTGGCAATTCGTTAAGCTATAGAAAACGTTTCTATATGTTCTGTTACATTATTATTTGACCATCTCACCGTGTAGTGGTTAACCTACTTGGTTGTCAACCCTAAGGTCTTGGCTTCCAACCCCGACTATACCATGACATTCATTTCAAGGTTGCAATAAGCTTCACTAAGCCTTTGTCAAACCTAACAACGATCTAGTCATGTGCAGAGCACGTCCACTATCAAGCAGACGAGTAATATGAAACTTGCTGACAAGATCGCTGTGCTGTTATCACCACGGCCCACTAGGGAAACCAAAGCCAGTGTCTCTGTGCAGATTCAACCCAGCGGTAGTATGCAAGCGTATGTTTGTTTAAAAAAAGCATCATGAATATAAGTCCACTGTCACCACAGAGGCCCCGGTTCGATTTTTTTCTAAAGGCTGCAACAGGGTATACTGAGTCTTGACAGGTAAAACTTTTTGGGGTCCATTAGTGAACCTTGGCAAAGGGTTGGCCATCCTGACTTCTTCAACACCTGAAACCAATGTTTACTATTACTGGTGAGTTACCTTTCTTTCTTCTTCTTTTCCCAATTATTTTGAGTCGCCGGAGCCAACCAGGCTCATTTTGGTTTTGACCGGGGATTTAAGGCCGAATGCCCTTCCTGACGCCACGTGATTTTTCAGGTGAAAATTCCAACCCCCGCTGTAACCGGGATTTGAACCCCAGCCGTCCGGGTAAAGACGAGCAGCTAAGCACCTGCGCCATCACGCTCCCCACTGGTTAGTTATCTATACACACATTAATCCATAATTACCTAATAATAATAATAATAATAACCATCATCCTCCATACACATGTCCATTAAAGCATGGTTTCACAAAACGCTTATGCTTTAAGGTGTATAACACATTTTTTCCTCACAACATGACTATTTACTGCTTTAGGGGTGAAATGACCTATCCAGGTAAAAGCGCATGTCATGGCCTATTTTTAAGCTATCATACCTAATTTTAGGCTTCTTCGTTTCCTAGATATGGATTTTTCAATTTGGGGGGGGGTGTTTTCACCCCCCTGCTATTTTTCATCAAAAACAAAAGATCATAGGTTCATTTATCATTGTTGGGTGTTTAACAGGTTTTTCCCCCATAACATGACTATTTACTGTTTTAGGGGTGAAATGATCTATCGAGGTAAAAGCCCATATCCTCCCCTATTTTTTAAGCTATCACACCTAATTTTAGGATTTTTCGTTTCCTAGATATGGATTTTTCAATATGGGGGGTTGTTTTCACCCCCCTGCTATGTTTCATCAAAAACCAAAGATCTTAGGTTCATATATCATTTTTAGGTGTTTAACACGTTTTTTCCCCATAACATGACTATTTACTGTTTTAGGGGTGAAATGACCAATCGAGGTAAAAGCCCATATCATCCCCTATTTTTAAGCTATCACACCTAATTTTAGGCTTCTTCGTTTCCTAGATACGGATTTTTCAATTGGGGGGGGGGGGTTGTTTTCACACCCCCTGCTATTTTTCATCAAAAACAAAAGATCTTAGGTTCATTTATCATTTTTGGGTGTTTAACACGTTTTTCCCCCATAACATGACTATTTACTGTTTTAGGGGTGAAATGACCAATCGAGGTAAAATCCCATATCATCCCCTATTTTTAAGCTATCACACCTAATTTTAGGCTTCTTCGTTTCCGAGATATGGATTTTTCAATTTGGGGGGTTGTTTTCACCCCCCTGCTATTTTTCATCAAAAACAAAAGATCATAGGTTCATTTATCATTTTTAGGTGTTTAACACGTTTTTCTCCATAACATGACTATTTACTGTTTTAGGGGTGAAATGACCAATCGAGGTAAAAGCCCATATCATCCCCTATTTTTTAAGCTATCACACCTAATTTTAGGATTCTTCGTTTCCTTGATATGGATTTTTCAATTTTTTTTTGGGGGGGGGGTAGTTTCACCCCCAAACGGGGGACGTGCTAGGACCCTTCATACAAGTCCCTAGCATGATTGGTTCGCGAGATATGAACAAAAGTGTAGTTAGGCCCTTTTGACAAAAACGAATCATACATTCAAAAATGGGGCGTCACCCCCAGGGTTAGGATACTGCCTATGGCAAAATCCCATCAGGGGTTCAGAAAATATTAACAAACGTGTAGTTAGGTCCTTTTGACAAAAGCCGTCCGTGCGCGCACATAAAAAAACTATTTCCCCTCCCCCCCGGGTAAGGGTAGTTTTTATTTTGTGGTGGATATACCCCGTCCATAGAAAAGGGGAGTTCACCACGAGTCCTACGACACCTCATAGGTTTAAATCCGGTTATTGGTTAGCGAGATAGTAAAAAGCCGATGACCTATTAGTTTTTTGGGGTTTATTTCAATACATATTTAAAAAAACACTCATTTATAAATCATCATTTAAAAAGCCCGCCCTCTTACAAAAACCGCCAAGTTCCTCAGCATACAAAAATAAATTACTATTTCATCCCCCGGGTAAGGGTAGTTTTTATTTTGGGGTGAATATACCCCGTCCATAGAAAAAGAGAGTTCACCACGAGTCCTACGACACCTCATAGGTTTAAATCCGATTATTGGTTGGCGAGATAGTAAAAAGCCGATGACCTATTAGTATTTTGGGGTTTATTTAAATACATATTAAAAAAAACACTCATTTATAAATCATCATTTAAAAAGCGCGCCCTCTTACAAAACTCCTCAAGTGCGCATGCGTATAAAAAAACATTCATCGCCAAAATGTCAAAAAACAACATGTTTACCCCAAATGGCGTGTCCCAATTCCATCCATTTAAAAAAATGAACCTCATCATCACCTAGAGCGGAAAAAATACCTTCTAAACGACCCCTCACTCAACCCTACTCCTCCCCAACCACCTAACCCTTTCCCAACATAAGCATACATATTCAAGCACGAGCGCGACTTGAGGAAACCAACACTACCCCACTACTCGCGAATGACCTTTTAGTTTTGGTCTTTTAATTAAATTAAGAGGCTATAGGAAAGTAGGGGACGTCACTACGAGTGCTAGGACACCCTGTATGTTCTAATCCCATGTTTGGTTAGCGAGATATCAAGTTCGGGGCCTATACGAGGAGGGTTCAAAAAGAAGGGAAGCAGCTCTCTCCCCATCCCACTGCTGGCGGACCACCGTGGTATCCCTCTTATATGCACCCCTGCGTCACGGGTTCGTCTCGAGGCGAACCTAGCCTGGCTGCTGCAACAGTTTTCAAAGTTAACTCAGTAGAGAGAACATTACGATGTAGTACTATGAACGGTTATTTATTTTATAAAGACACTCGCCGGATGCCCTTCCTGGTGCCAACCTCATAGGCGGTGTAGCTTTCAGTCGGTGAATACAAAATTCATTCCAAATCTGGAATATGTGAAAACTAACCTGAAATAAATCACATGTGATTAACATTTACATAAATTGTTACGGAATATTGAATAATAAGAAGAAAACAAAGGGACGAGATGTTTCGCTCGTTAAGCGAGCATTATCAGACCAAAATATGTTAGACAAAATAGTTCTACAAAGCTACAGTAATGTACGGGTAATTTATTTCAGGTTATTTTTCACGTATCCCAGTTGTTGTTGTTTGAACCCTCAGTCTTTTGTCTGGTTTGATGCAGCTTTCCATGCCTCCCTGTCCTGAGCTAATCGTTTCTTCTCTACATAGCTACTACACCCTACATCCGAGGAAATCAGTTTAACATATTCTAACCTTGGTCTACCCCTACAGTTCTTGTCCTCGACCCTTCCTTCCATAACTAGGCTTGCTATTCCTGGGTGTCTTAGTATGTGTCCTACCAACCTATCTCTTCTCTTCATTAGCAGTCGCCAGAAACAACTCTCATCTCCCACTCGTCTTAATACATCTTCGTTTGTAACGCTATCTACCCATATGATCTTCATCATTCTCCTGTAACACCACATTTCAAACGCTTCAATTCTCCTCTTTTCCACTGCACCAACAGTCCAAGTTTCACTTCCATAGAGCGCCACGCTCCAGACAAGGCTTACAAAAATTACTTCTTATTCCTAAATCTATATTCGATGTCAAAAGATTCCTTTTCTGTAGAAATACTTTCATTGCCTGAGCTAATCTACTTTTTATACCCGCTTTGCTTCGTCCATCACTGGTTATTTTGCTTCCTAAGTAACAGAAATCTCCAGTAATTGGAATGATTTTGAGTTGACCGACTGATAGCTACAATATCAACTCTGAATAAATGGCTTCAAAGCTATGTTTAGAGCCCTGCGCGAATAAACAGGAGGTTATCGGCATCCGCCCCGCATCCGCATGGCTTTTATCCGCATCTGCACGTTTGTTATCCGAATCTGCTGACATTACAATAATATTTTTTAAATTTTTAGATAAAGCATAAAGCATTAAAGCAACACATTTAGATATTTGAGGAGAAATCCGTTCCCCTGGGCTATGTATGAATCGCAGGACAATGTTGACTGAGTTTTGTCCCTCTGAGTAACGGCAAGTGAGACAGCGAGTGACTAATTACAGTACTTACTTAGACGTCGAATATACCCACACAGGTAAGCGCAGGTATAAATCACCTTTTTAGCCTCCTTTCGATTTTTGCAAAAAATGAAAGTAGACTTAATAGATCAACACGGGGCGAAAAAAAAAGTGTGTCTGTCTGTGTGTGTGAGTCTGTGTGTGTGTGTGTGTGTGTGTGTGTGTGTGTGTGAGTGTGTGTATTCTGAATGTCTGTCCCCCCCCCCTATCAATTCGAACACGGTGAACGCGAATTGAACGAAATTTGGTACAAAGGTAGCACTAGCAAGGGACACCTCAGTGTCATGTTTTATATCGCCGCTATCTTCACGGAAACGTAATGGCGGCCACTCAAATGTTCAAAGCTTAAATCAAATTACGACTAACCTAATCATCCAATTTCTACCAAATTTTGCAACAACATACCTTGATGGGGGGAGCATCCTTTGACCAAACTAATAGGTCATCAGCCTAATAGTTTATGGATGGCGGCTATCTTTGTGTCAAAATCGATTCCCCCTATTAATTCGAACACGGTGAAACCGAATGGAACGAAATTTGGCACAGAGGTAGTACTTGAAAAGGGCACTTCAGTGTCATGTTTTATATCGCCGCTATATTAACGGAAACGTAATGGGGGCCACACAAATGTTCAAAGCTTAAATCAAATTACGACTAACCTAATCATCCGATCTCTACCAAATTTTGCAACAATATACCTTTATGGAGGAAGCATCCTTTGACAAAATTAATAGGTCATTAGCCTAATAGTTTGCGGATGGCGGCCATCTTTGTCTGAAAATAGATTCCCCCTATTAATTCGAACACGGTGAAACCGAATGGAACGAAATTTGGTACAGAGGTAGCACTAGCAATGGGCACCTCAGTGTCATGTTTTATATGACCGCCATTTTGACGGAAACGTAATCGCGGCCACCCAAATGTTAAAACCTAAAATGTAATTATGACCAACCTAATAATCTAGTCTCTACCAAATTTTGCAACAACATATCTTTATCTGGGAAGCATATTATGTCCAAACTGCAAGATCATCAGCCCAATAGTTTGCAGATGGTGGCCAAGTATGTGTGCAAATCGATTCCCCCTATCAATTCAAACACGGTGAAACCGAATTGAACGAAATTTGGTACAGAGGTAGCACTAGCAAAGGGCACCTCAGTGTCATGCTTTATATCGTCGCCATCTTGACGGAAACGGAATGACGGCCACCCAAATGTTAAAACCTTAAATCAAATTACGACCATCCTAATAATTTGATCTCTACCAGATTTTGCAACAACATGCCTTTTTGTGGAAAGCATCTTATGACTGACTACAAGGTCATCAGCCCAATAGTTTGCAAATAGCGGCCATGTATGTGAGCAAATCCATTCCCCATATCAATTCAAACACGGTGAAATCGAATTGAATGAAATTTTTTACAGAGGCACTAGCCAAGGGCACCTCATATTCACGTTTAATATCCGTATAGCACGTTGTATTTCAACAAGCTACTACAACCAACATTCAATTATACTCCTTGAAAAGGACAAAGAGTTATAACAATACCCATGCATTTAGGAGAAAGTTGGCTATATGTTCTTTACTGATCATCTTGTTTCTTTTTGGCATAAGTTACCACTAATTGAGGGTATTTCCGTGACTGGCCTCTCTCACTTCTCTATTATTCTCATACAATCCAAACGAAAGCAAATAGGGAATTAACAAGAAACGTGAAAGACGCAGATCTTGACAAAAACAGAAAAAATATTTTTAAAAGATACAGTGTAACATTGTTTCTAAAAACTAACCGCAAATTTACTCTAAACATTATCCGCAGCTTACCTGCATCCGCGCAGGGCTTTAGGCCTATCTTTACTCATGAGAGGAGTTAACGGGAGATAATATAATAATATCGTATATAATATTATAATATAATATAGTATAATATAATATAATATAATATAATATAATATAACATAATATAATATAATATAATATAATATAATATAGTATAGTATAATATAATATAATATAATATAATATAATATAATATAATATAGTATAGTATAATATAATATAATATAATATCGTATATAATATAATATAATATAATATAATATAGTATAATATAATATAATATAATATAATATAATATAATATAATATAATATAATATAATATAATATAATATAATATAGTATAGTATAATATAATATAATATAACATAATATCGTATATAATATAATATAATATAATATAACATAATATCGTATATAATATAATATAATATAATATAATATAATATAATCTCGTATATAAAAACAAGTGTCCTGACTGACTGACTGACTGACTGACTGACTCATCATCGCCCAGCTAAAACTATTAAAGTTAGAAACATGAAATTTTGGGGATATGTTCGTGGTAAGTCGGAAATGCGCACTAAGAAAGGATTTTTGGATATTCAGGTTCTAAAGGTGTCTTAAGGGGGTACACATGCATTTCATTGAATAGCAATATCTCCGGCTTGGTTTCATTGAGGGACGTGATACTCGGCATATAAACGTATCATTAAAAATAAGAAGACACGTGTCTGAGGGTTTTTCGATGTGGTGTATATTATGAGGTGAAAAGGGTGAAAATTGGGGGTTGAAGGGTTCCTAACGGAGCGTGTATCTCTTAAACGACATAGGCGAGGAGTTTGAAACTCCGCGGAAAAAAATCAGCTTAAAAAATAAGTAAATAGGTGTTTGACCGTTTTTTCATAAATCGAATTTAAGGGGCCCATGGGGAGGGGTGAAATTCTGAAAAAAGAAAATTGAAAGATACAAAGTCCTGAACCACTATCATCGCCCAGCTTAAATTATTGAAGTTAGAAACAAGACATTTTGGGGATATGATCATTATATGTCCAAACCGTCCACTAAGGGAGGTTTTTCGGATATTCAGGTTCTAAAGGGGTGTTAAGGGGGTAAGACCTGCATTTCATTGAATAACAATAACTCCGGATTGGTTTCATTTGTGGATGTGATACTCGGCATATAAACTGATCATTAAAAATAAGAAGATACGTGTCTGAGGGTTTTTCGATGTGGCGTATATTATGAGGTGAAAGGGGTGAAAAGTGGGGGTTGAAGAATTCCTAACGGAGCGTGTATCTCCTAAACGACATAGGCGAGGAGTTTGAACTCAGCGGAAAAACATCAGCCTAAAAGATAAGTAAATAGGTGTTGACCGTTATTTTTTTCATAAATCCAATTTAAGGGGCCCATGGGAAGGGGTGAAATTCGGGGGGGGGGGGGGGGGGGCGGGGGACAGGAAAGAAAGTGTCCTAACTGATTGACTGACTCACTCACTCTTCAATCTCAGGAAGTGAAAACTGCTTAAAAATAAGTAAATAAGTGTTCGACAGTTTCTTTTTCATAAATCAAATTTAAGGGGTTCATGGGGAGGGGTGAAATTCTGGAGAAAATGAAATGAAAGAAAATGTCCTGACTCTCTCACTCACTCATCATCGCCCAGCCAAAATTAATGAAGGTAGAAACAAGACATTTTGGGGATATGTTCGTTGTATGTCAAAACCGTACAATAAGGGAGGAATTTCGGATATTCAGGTTCTAGAGGGGTCTTAAGGGGGTTGAACCTGCATTTTATTGAATAACAATATATCACTCTCTTATATAAAAACAAGTGTCCTGACTGACTGTCTGACTGACTGACTGACTGACTGACTCATCATCGCCCAGCCAAAACTATTAAAGTTAGAAACATGAACTTTTGGGGATATGTTCGTGGTAAGTCGAAAATGCGCACTAAGAAAGGATTTTTGGATATTCAGGTTCTAAAGGTGTCTTAAGGGGGTACACATGCATTTCATTGAATAGCAATATCTCCGGCTTGGTTTCATTGAGGGACGTGATACTCGGCATATAAACGTATCATTAAAAATAAGAAGACACGTGTCTGAGGGTTTTTCGATGTGGTGTATATTATGAGGTGAAAGGGGTGAAAATTGGGGGTTGAAGGGTTCTTAACGGAGCGTGTATCTCTTAAACGACATAGGCTAGGAGTTTGAAACTCAGCGGAAAACAATCAGCTTAAAAAATAAGTAAATAGGTGTTTGACCGTTTTTTCATAAATCGAATTTAAGGGGCCCATGGGGAGGGGTGAAATTCTGAAAAAAGAAAATTGAAAGATACAAAGTCCTGACACACTCATCATCGCCCAGCCTAAATTATTGAAGTTAGAAACAAGACATTTTGGGGATATGATCATTATATGTCCAAACCGTCCACCAAGGGAGGTTTTTCGGATATTCAGGTTCTAAAGGGGTGTTAAGGGGGTAAGACCTGCATTTCATTGAATAACAATAACTCCGGATTGGTTTCATTTGTGGATGTGATACTCGGCATATAAACTGATCATTAAAAATAAGAAGATACGTGTCTGAGGGTTTTTCGATGTGGCGTATATTATGAGGTGAAAGGGGTGAAAAGTGGGGGTTGAAGAATTCCTAACGGAGCGTGTATCTCCTAAACGACATAGGCGAGGAGTTTGAACTCAGCGGAAAAACATCAGCCTAAAAGATAAGTAAATAGGTGTTGACCGTTATTTTTTTCATAAATCCAATTTAAGGGGCCCATGGGAAGGGGTGAAATTCGGGGGGGGGGGGCGGGGGACAGGAAAGAAAGTGTCCTAACTGATTGACTGACTCACTCACTCTTCAATCTCAGGAAGTGAAAACTGCTTAAAAATAAGTAAATAAGTGTTCGACAGTTTCTTTTTCATAAATCAAATTTAAGGGGTTCATGGGGAGGGGTGAAATTTTGGAGAAAATGAAATGAAATAAAATGTCCTGACTCACTCACTCACTCATCATCGCCCAGCCAAAATTAATGAAGTTAGAAACATGACATTTTGGGGATATGTTCGTTGTATGTCAAAACCGAACACTAAGGGAGGATTTTCGGATATTCAGGTTCTAGAGGGGTCTTAAGGGGGTTGAACCTGCATTTTATTGAATAACAATATATCACGAGTGGTTTTCATTTGTGGATGTGATACTCGGCACATAAACTAATCATTAAAAATAAGCAGACATATGTCTAAGGGTTTTTTGATGTGGTGTCTATTATAAGGTGAAAGGGGTGAAAAGTGGGGGTTGAAGGTTCCCTAACGGAGCGTGTATCTCTTAAAAGACATAGGTGAGAAGTTTGAAACTCAGCGGAAAAAATCAGCTTAAAAATTAAGTAAATCGGTGTTCGAACGTTTTTTCATAAATTCACCTTAAGGGGCCGATGGTGTGGGGGTGAAATTCTGCGAAAAAAGGAGAGAAAGTGTCCTAACTGACTGACTAAATCACTCACTCATCAAACTCAGGGGAAAAGACAGCTTAAAAAATAAGTTAATAGGTGTTCGAGCGTTTCTTCATAAATTCAATTTAAGGGGCCCATGGGGAGGGGTAAAATTCTGGTAAAAATAATTGAAAGAAAATGACCTGATTGACTCACTCACTCATCATCGCCCAGCCAAAATTATAGAAGTTAGAAACATGAAATGTTGGGGATATGTTCATTGTACGTCGAAAACGTCCACTAAGGAAAGATTTTTGGATATTCAGCTTCTAAATGGGTGTTAAGGGGGTAAACCTGCATTTAATTGAATAACAATATCTCACGAGTGGTTTCATTTGGGGATGTGATACTTGGCATATAAACCAATCATTAAAAATAAGCTGACACATGTCTAATGATTTTTCGATGTAATGTATATTAAGAGTAAAGGGGTGAAAAGTGGGGTTTGAAGGATTCCTAACGGAGCATGCATCTCCTAAACGACATAGGCGAGGAGTTTGAAACTCAGAGGAAAACAATCAGCTTAATAATAATAAATAAATAAATAAATACATAAATAAATAATTTAATAAATAGGTGTTCGACCGTATTTTCATAAATCCAATTTAAGGGGCTCATGGGGAGGGGTGAAATTCTGGAAGAAAAACGTCCACTAAGGAAGGAATTTTGGATATTCACTCTCATCGACCAACCAAAACTATTAAAGTTAGAAGAATGATATTTTGGGATTATGTTTGTTGTGCGTCGAAAACGTCTACTAAGGAGGGATTTTTGGATATTCAAGTTCTAAAGGGGTGTGAACGGGGTTAAACCTGCATTTCATTGAAGAACAATATGACACGACTATGACGCGAGCGAAGCCGCGGGTACCTGCTAGTATAATATAATATAATATAATATAGTATAATATAATATAATATAATATAATATAATATAATATAATACAATATAATATAATATAGTATAATATAATATAATATAGTACAATATAATATAATATAATATAATATAATAATATCGTATGGCCTCGGTGCCGGGTGCAAGCTTTGTTAATTGACACCCAGAGGGTAGCTTGCATGTCGAATTTCGTCGTTCCTTTGAACGCTATGAAAGTCAAGGAGGTTAGATATCTAAACTCCTTGACACTACAGCGCTTTCAAATAGAGAATGGAGGAACTTTGTGTTGGCGGAAAATCCCGTGATTAATTTTGCCATTGAACACGGCCTACTGAATTCAAATGGGTTCTTTAACATACCAACAACGTATGACATGAGTGTTGTGATTTTTGTCACCTTCAAAAATCACTTACCATGGCCAGGAGCGAACCTGAATTCTTGGGGTTCGTAGTCCGACACTATAACCACTCATCCACCGGGAGATGAAATTAATGGAGTGGAATGAAACTAGTGTGAGGTGGAAGGAATCGGTCGTGGTGTTTTAGAAAATACTGTCCCAGCATTTACTTGAAGTTGGAAATGGGGGAAACCACGGAAAACCACTTCAAGGACAGCCAACGGTGGGGTTCAAACTCGCATCTACCGAGTCCGCAGTTGGCTTGGCTTCATTTAGCATGCATAGCTACGGTGCAGTCAACCTATGAGGTTGGTAAAACCGAGCTAGCACCATGCTTAAAGCCGTAAACCACTCCAAATAGTAAAGAATTTTAGTGACATAAAACTGCAATGACAAGTCAAGATTTTTTCTTGGATAGGCAGAATACACTCTGTACATCACGGTACTTGGCACAAATAAGCTGCGTTATCGTTTTAAAAGCCAATTTAAATATAAATATGAGAGCACCTTTGCGAGGCTAGTTTTGTAAGGAAGACGCGGCAAAACGTAATAATACGCTGAAACACTGATTAAATTGAATACAGGTGTCTGAAGATGCGAGTTATACCAAAGAAGGAACATATTGGGAATTAATGATGCCGAACTAATTACGGTATTTACACCAAATTGAGTTTTATGTTCTTATTGGTGTTGAGGCATTCATCAGTTTTTAGGCCTCATTTCGAGCACAGTTACTTTCACTCATTGGTCGTACACATTTTGATATTCAAGAATACGAACCTCAAAATTAATGAACAGAACAATTAGAAAAGGACGCATATTTGCACAAAAATACGGTATAGCCTATACGTTTCGGTACCGTGCGGTATTTTCTTTGTGGGGGTAGAAACTTGACGATTAGCCTCGAATTGATTAATTACGTAGGCCTACCGTAATTATTGACCGACAGCCGTTTGATAATTTGGGATTTGCAGAGGAATGATTTTTATTTTTTTGGTATATAGGGTAGGCCTACACATGCTGAGATTAGAATTAAAGAGTATTTTTTTAAATAACTTATCACTACTGTTATTACGTTTCCAAAGTTGCATAATCGGAGCGCGATCAAAACCAGGGCCAAAATAAGGTTTAGCCATGCACAATGCCTCATGCAAGTCACAGAACACCGAATACAAGTTAAGGTTACGCCCACTTTGGTTGCAGCGCTTGGCTACACTCAAACGAGCTCAGGGCATCTCCTCTTATTCTTTCCTCCATGGCTAGCACGTGGCAGGCTCCATTTCATTTTACCAGAGCCAGAATGGGCGCAGTTAGATCACGCTGATGATCTACATTTACAAACACATAATACAAACTACCTAGTAGAATTATTCTTACTCTTCTATGTTTAAAAATCCACAGCCTGCTTCCAGTCGACCGACCGGGTCAGGGATGAAATGAATGAAGCTCCCATCTAGCGGCGAGATATGAACTGTGCCGGCTGCCGAAGCCTGTCGCACTCCTCTGAGGTAATGTTTAAATGAATGACAGATGAAATGAAATGATAGTGGAGAGTGTTGCTGGAATAACATTTTGAAAGGGAAAACCAGAGTACCCGGACAAAAACCTGTCTGCCTCCGTTTTGTCCAGCACAGATCTCACATGGAGTAACCGGGATTTGAACCGTGAACCAAGCTGGTGTGCTGCCGCCTAAGTCACGGAGGTTCTTCTATGTTTATGCCTTTTAAATAATTTTGATCTGGTGTTTGTTCTCCTTCATATTTTCCGGTGCCTCTGTATTTCTCCACTGGTTACGTCACTCGTTACGTCACAATGATTCTAGAACGAAAAGCAAGGAACCTTGTAGTTTTACGTGACCATCAGGAGCCACGGGAACTCCATTAGTACGTGGAATCCGAACCACAAGTCGTGATATTTCACTTCAAAAATCTCACATACATTAACCATGAGTCTTGGAAAGTGAATTATGTTTCTAAGTCGCACCCCCTAGAACTACTTGAGTACTCCCAATTCCTGGTTTCAAGCTACGACCCTGAGGAGGAGAGAGAAATAACCACAGGAACCCAGGTCGTTGTTGTTGATTCTTTAGGGTCTTTGAGGCATCATGGTTAAGTAGCCCCATGTACTTGGGTGTGTGTAGAATTTGCCTGATATCGTGTGTTACTGTGATGTCTGTACTAGAGTGTATTTGTAAGTGAGGTAGGATTTGGGTAGATTTTGCCTGGAGTAGAAGTGGGAAACCACGAAAACTACTTCCAGGATGGTTGAGGTAGTAATCGAAACACGCTTCATCTCAATATAGCCTCACGAGGCTGAGTGTACCCCGTTCCAGCCCTCAGACCAGAATTACATTTCTTGGCAGTGTCAGGAAGCGATGTTGTGGATTATACAGAGGCATTGTGACATCATGGTTATGTATCCCCGTGTACTTGCGTGTCTGTATAATTTGTCTGATAACCTGTGTCGTTGTGATGTCTGTACTAGTGTATATTTGTAATTGAGGGAGGATTTGGGTAGGAATTGGCCGTGGCCCTAAGTTAGGTACCATTCCGGCATTTGCGAGGAGTAGAAGTGGGAAACCACGGATTCCACTTCCAGGATGGTTGATGTAGGAATCGAACCCGTCTCTTCTTAATTTTGCCTCATGAGCCTAAGTGTACGCCGTTCCAGCACTCTGACGAGAATTAAATTCCTTGGCGGTGACAGCCAGGAACGCTAACCACTACGCAACGAGGCGGACATGAACTCAGGACCGATGAAACTAGGAATTATCTTGATATCCAAGCTCGAAGCTCTAGTTGGGCGCCCATAAACTCGATGGCATTAAAATTGTGAGTGGATCTATTAGGGAAAGTGTCGTGCTGTGTTTACATTAACGCTCGCCTGGAAAGTAATATCAACCCGCGTGTTGCCATGGATACGGATCTGACACATTTATCAACTTGATGGGGCCATGGCGGCTGGAACCGTGATAAATGTGGGCTTTGGAAAAGAGTTTGCTTTAAGTAATGTGATAGCGAGTCATTAATTTCACAAATACCGGGGGCGTGTTAAAGATAACCAGTCCTTTAGACAGGAAATTAAATATTCTGACTCCAATCGGTTTTCACTTCTAAATGGGGATTAAAGAAATCGGCTGTGAATATTGGTTTTTAAAATCAGTCGTTGGATGTGAGATGGGTAAAGGAATTAACAGCCCTAAGCCTGACATTTTAAACGCTCAAATATATTTCCTAAGAGTTAGCAAACATTTAAATCCATTATTTATATACACTGAAGCCTCCGTGGTATAGGCGGCAGCACGCCGGCCTCTCACTGCTGGGTCCATGGTTCAAATTCCGGTCACTCCATGTGAGATTTGTGCTGGACAAAACGGAGGCAGACAGGTTTTTCTCCGGGTACTCCGGTTTTCCCTGTCACAATTTCATTCCAGCAACACTCTCCACTATCATTTCATTTCATCTGTCATTCATTTAATCATTGCCCCAGAGGGGTGCGTCAGGCTTCGGCAGCCGGCACAGTTCATATCCTCGCCGCTAGATGGGGGCTTCATTCATTCCAGTCCTGACCCGGCCGGAGACTGGAAGCAGGCTGTCGATTTTCATTTTAATTTATACACACTGGTTGATATACATTAACATCGTCTTATCAAAATGGGTTTCGCACCACAGGATGCTTGCCACGGTGGGGAGTGGTTAACGTGTCGGTCTACAAACCTCAAGCTTGCTGGTTCGCTCCTGTCCGTGGTAAGTGATTATTGAAAGGCGGAAAGTATTACGACAAGCATGTCATACGATGTTGGCATATCAAAGAACCCATTTGAATTCAGTAGGCCGTGTTCATAATGGAAAAATTAATCTCGGGATTTACCGCCAACACAATGTTCCTCATTTGTCTACTAGAAAGCACTTTAGTGTTCAAGGAGCTTATATATCTAACCTCCTTGACTTTCATAGCGCTTCAAAGAACAACGAAATTCGACATGCAAGCTACCCTCTGGGTGTCAAATATCAAACTTTGCACCTGGCTCCCGAGGCCATACGATATTATTATTATTATTATTATTATTAATATCTCTTTATTTACTCAACTTACAGTCGGTACCATGACTCATATCGGTACATTACGTTCAAGAAAATGAGTCAAGTAACACTTAAGCCTATAGTATACATTTTCGAATAGCATAGATGTTTGACAGTTAATTTTGTCTTCTCTTCTTATCTTCCACGTCTCTATTTCACAAGAGAGTCCAAAGAAAAATCCTAATCTGTATTCAAAAACCCTCCAACGATGCTTCAGGTTTTCAGAATTGCAGCCTTTAGTGCAATAGTATGGGTGAATATGGGAAGATTTAGTGTGGCTAGATTTACTGGAAAGGATTTAGGTGTCAGGCCAGTGGGAGAAAGGAGGAAAGGAAGAATCGTCACATTTTTTTGTCTCCAGATTCTAGCAACCTCCATAGCTAGAGGAGTATATTTTTCAATCTTTTCTCAGTATTGATGGTGGATATTAAGGTCATTCGGAACAGATATGTCAATCAAGCACGTGTGATGGTTCTTCTTATCAGTTAAAGTTATGTCTGGTCTATTATGAGGAGTTGTTTTGACTGTTTGAATAGTGCGATCCCAATACAGCTTGTAATCTTCGTTTTCCAGCACACTTTCTGGAGAGTATTTGTTATAAGGCGTCCTGTCGCGTATTTGAGATCGGGTTAGGGCGAGTTCTTGATGAATGACTTTGGCAACATCGTTATGCCTCTCAGTGTAAGATGTTGGCGCTAGAATTCTGCAGCTGCTGATAATATGCTCTATGGTTTCTGGGCCGGTATTGCACTTCCTGCATTCGTCATCTATAACAGTCTGATCTTTCAGGATGTGTTTCCTATAACTTTTAGTGGTGATAACTTTGTCTTGTATCGCCTGGTTAAATCCCTCAGTTTTATTATTATTATTATTATTATATACTACAGGATAATCTGTCGGTGTGAAGAAAATAGACTGTATGTTTTTGGGAGTCTTTCAGTCGGTCAAAACGAGTGTAATTATTATTGCAGTTTTCAGTCGGAGAACACAAAAGTCATTCCCATAACTGGAATATGTGGGGGAAAAAAGCTGGCATAAATTACATGTGATCAAGATTTATATACAGTGCTTTTTTAGGGGGGACTCGGGGGTACGCGTACCCCTTAAACATTTGAAAACTGTTTAAGAAAAAATATTGGTACATTTGTATCTAGTCTGGGAAATATAACTTCCGACTTGAATGTTCATCGATCAGCTGGCGTCAACGCGCTGTTCACAACAGCTGGAGGAGATTTCGAGTGATCCTCGATTTAAATCTATCTATCGAATCAGTTTATTTTGCTTGGCAACTCGGCACTCCGTCTTTATAAGCACGCAGTCTATTGTTTGGAGGCGGGGCAGGTTGTTATTTTGTGCGTGTGGTTAGTTTTGAAGGATGAAGAAAATAACGAACTATTTAACTTCCACCCTGGCTTCGAAAAGGCTGAAAGTTAATGATTCGAACACAATGACCGGACTTGGCAAATTGCCGAAAATTGCAAGATCGTGATGTTTTGTCGATTACAACGGAGAGAACCTCTTAAATCTTTTTTAGAAAAAAGCACTGCAGTTATATATATTGTTACGGAATATTGAAGAGGAAGAAGAAGAAGAAGAAGAAGAGATGACTTGTTTCGCTTGAAAAGCGAGCTTCATCAGATCCAAAAAATTAAGACAAATACAGTAGCTCTACAAAACAAACCTCCGTGGCTAAGGCGACAGCACGCCGGTCACTCATCGCTGGGTCCGAGGTTCAAATCCCGGTCGCTCCATGTGTGATCTGTGCTGGACAAAACGGAGCAGACAGGTTTTTCTCCGGGTACTCCGGTTTTCCCTGTCCTAATTTCATTCTAGCAACACTCTCCACTATCATTTCATTTCATCTGTCATTCATTTAATCTTTGCCCCAGAGGAGTGCGTCAGGCCTCGGCAGCCAGCACAGTTCATACCCTCGCCGCTAGATGGGGGCTTCATTCATTCCATTCCTGACCCGGTCGGAGACTGGAAGTAGGCTGAGGATTTTCAGCTCTACAAAACATATCCAAACCTACAGAGACTTCCATAGACAGGCTCTGTCCTCCAAGAACCTAATACGAATGGTATTATTACCTCATATACAAAGTTTTCTGACGGGTTTTTCTTGTAAATGCTTCCTGGAGGTAGAAACTGTCTGTGGGTGTGACTGTATGTTTGGTAGTCTTGCATTTCGATCTGATGATGCTCACTTGACGAGCGAATCATGCCATCCTTTAGTTTTCTTCTTCGTCAACGGGAAAAATTTTAATTTTCAATTCAATTTTCCCCAATTCCTTCTATGGTAACTTGAAATTAAAAATTGCACAAATTAGAATTCTCTGCTATCTTCACAAATGGAACAACCCTACTCCATAGTCTGCATCGGCTTCCTTTTAGTGTTCCTCTGGTAACTAGTTCCGGCTGCATGGCTCAGTGATAACGTTCTCACCTGCTGGTCCCAAGTTTTCAGGATCGACTTCTGGTGAAGGCAGTAGGCATTTGAGGGTGAGCAAATGCGAGGGAGCCGTGTCAGTAGATTTACTGGCACGTTATCGATCCCCTTCGGGGCAGAATTCTGGCACACCGGCGTCTCTAACAGCCGGAGTAGTTACAAGAGACGTAATACCAATAACAGTATTATAATTTTTGTTCAATTTCAGCCAACTAAGGACCACGCTATTTCAACTATTTTCTTTGAGCTTTAAAATTAACCCAGTATTCCTTCATTCGTAGACGGTGTTGTTCCTTTCTCTTTTTTGTCCACGCCTTTTTGGTTTTCAGCGTCGGCTTAGGTTGAAAACTCCGATGTTCGAAGAGTTTCCTCATAAACTGGTCACGCTCCCGGATATCTTCACATGAGATCCCAATCTCGTTCAGATCTTTTTGTATCTCTGTGATCCAGGTTCCATGTGTATATTTATCTTGGAGAAAGGTGTAAATGCGATAAGTAACAGTATTATTATTGTTCCTCTGATGCTTTTTGGCATCATTGCATGTTACTTTGACTCTCTTACAGCCTGTTCATCTCATTGAGGGCTGGTTGTGTATTGACACATCAGCTTCAATATCTAAGAGCTCCCTCCAGACCAAACAAAACAAAACCACAGATTTTACCCCTCTATGCTACAAGGTCCCCGTGAGTATAGGAAAATCTGAGTTATTTAAATCTTTAAGAAACAAAAATTGAGATTATTCACCAGATATCTCAAAACTTTAGTCGGATGTTTAGGAAAAGTCATATTTTTAGCCTATTTTCAATTTTGAAAAAAAAATAGGCTTATGAGATCACCTTTTGTCCGTGTGTGTGTGTGTGTTTGTGTGTGTGAGGTGTGTGTGGGTCCCACCCTAATTTCTAAACGGCTCGAGCGATTTCAATGAAACTCGGTAAGTTCTTAGCACTATTCTGGGCGACCCCGACCGTGCCCTTCAAATTTTGTTATGTCTCACCAATCCAACATGGCGGCTGTGCGAAATATGTCACCAGCATTCAATATCTCCGAAACTATTCCCGATATCACACTGGAAATTTTTACGGTGATAAAGGGAACTACTAGAGGTACACCTATGTGACTTTTGAAAAGCCGGTAACTACAAAACCAACATGGCGGCCACGCGAATTTACGACTTTTAAATAGACGTTTCTCGCGATTTAACCAATCGAACGCAATAAAACTTAGTACAGTATATGTTTATATACATTGTAATGCACTGACATCTAACTTGGTTCAATTGTTTACATAACCACAAGATGGCGGATGTGCGAATTATTTCACCGGCATTCTATATCTCCGAAACTATTAGCGGTATCACTCTGAAATTTTGTACGGAGATAAAGAACGCTCTACTGGAAGTTCTTCTATAAGATTTTCAAAAACCTGTTAACTACAAAACGAACATGGCGGCCAAGAGAATTTGAAAATTTTAAATAGACTTTTCTCGCGATTTAATGTTCCAAACGCAATGAAATCTCGTACATTAAATGTTTATACACATCGTAATGCACTGGTATCTAATTTTGTTCAATTGTTTACATAATCTCAAGATGGCGTCTGTGCGAATTTTAGAATTAAGTTCCTATTACTTGTGTCGTAATCAAGCGATCGAAGTGAAAGTTTGAATAATGACCCTACTCAATAATTTTCCTTAAATGTTACAAGCCTCTATGGCCTATATATTTAACAATCCAACATGGCGACCATCCGAAATATTTAGACGGCTCCGAATATCTACGAATCTATTACAGCATTCAAACTGAAATTTTGTATGTAGATAGAGGCAATTAACATAAGTAGGATATATGAAAATAGGCTGTATAGTTCTTCACGGAACTACTTCTTTTCTTTGCCTCTATTTCCATGCCCGATTGGTTTCTGACGCTAATCAGGTGATTATCGTCACAATACAGTGGTTTTATTTGTCATATAAATGTATATGTCGAACATTTTTAGCCTATTTTCAATTTTGAAAAAATAGGCTTATGAGATCACCTTTTGTCCGTGTGTGTGTGTGCGTGTGTGTGTGTGTGTGTGTGAGGTGTGTGTGTGTGTGTCCCCCTAATAAAATCTAAACGGCTGGAGCGATTTCAATGAAACTCGGTAAGTTCATAGCACTATTCCCGGCGACCTCGACCGTGCCCTTCAAATTTTGTTACGTCTCACCAATCCAACATGGCGGCTGTGCGAAATATTTCACTAGCATTCAATATCTCTGAAACTATTACCGATATCGCCCTGAAATTGTGTACGGTGATAAAGGGCACTACTAGAAGTTCACCTATGGGACTTTCAAAAACCTGGTGACTACAAAACCAACATGGCGGTCAAGCGAAGTTGAGACTTTTAAATAGACTTTTCTCGCGATTTAACTATCCAAACGTAATGAAACTTGGTGCAGCAAATGTTTATACACATTGTAATGCACTGGAGTCTAATTTAGTTCAATTGTTTACATAACCTGCGAAATATTTCACTGACATTCTATATCTCCGAAACTATTACAGATATCACCCTGCAATACTGTACGGTGATAAAGGGTACTGATACTAGTTTATCTGTGTAACGTTCATAAACCTGTAAAGTACAAAACGAACATGGCGACCAAGCGAATTTGAAATATTTTAATAGACTTTTCTCGTGATTTAACTCTCTGAGCGCAGTGAAATGTGGTACAGTAAATGATTTTGCAGATTGTAATGCACTGCCATCTAATTTAATTCAATTGTTTACATAACCTCAAGATGGCGGCTGTGCGAAATTTTAAAATTAAGTTTTTATTTCTTTTGTCGTAATCATGCGATCGAAGTGAAAGTTTGAATAATGAAGCTAGGCAATAATTGTCCTTGAATGGTACATAACTCTATGGCCTATACATATAACAATCTTAAATGGCGAGCTTCCGAAATATTTAGACGGTTCTCAATATCTATGAATCTTTTACAGCAACCAAACTAATTTTTTATGTTCATAGAGACTATGAACATATGTTCACCTATAGGACTTCAGTAACCTGGTGAGCACAAATCCAACATGGCGGCGACACGAAGTATAAATATTTAAATGGACGTTTCTCGCGAATTAACTATCCGAGTGCCGTGAAACGTTGCACGTTAAATGCTTATACAAATGTTGATCCACTGGCATCTAATTTATTTCAATTGTTTGCATAATCACAAGATGGCTGCTGTGCGTAATTTTAAAATCTCGTTTTTACTTCTTGTGTTCTAATCATGCGATTGAAGTTTGTATACCACACGAACACAATAATATTAATGTAATAGTACAAAAATAAAAATCCAACCTGGCGACAATCTGAAATATTTAGACGGTTCTCAATATCTACGAATCTGTTACAGCAATTAAACTGAAATTTTGTAAGTTGATAGTGGCAATTAATATGAGTAGGATATATGAAAACAGGCTGTATAGTTCTTCACGGAACTACTTGTTTACCATTACGTCACATTTTGATCATTTTTTGCTAAAAGGCTTTATTAAGGAATTTCGAGAAGAATAGTTTTGTACAGATGGTTCATTTCTGTTTTGCAAGTTGTGTGAAGTGAAAGTCGTGGCTGAAAAAACGGCTTAATGTGCAGCAGCATTGCAACACGGCAAAGCACAGCAGCAATGCCAGTCTACATCATCAATTTAGTGATCATGTTTTATAAGCATGTATTATCAAGTGTTTGATGAGTGAGTCGGGGAAAATAGGCTGTAAATAACTACTTATACATGTAAGTTTAGAAAATTAATTTGAAAATAGGAATAAAGAATTTAGTTAACGAAGGAATTGTCGCTTGGATTTATAACTTTCTTTATGTTCGACGATGTCCAAATGTAAATATTATATGTCAGAAAACTGTATCATAATGAGGGTCATTTTTTTTAATATACATCGAGTTTAGCCTCTATGGACTGCGTGGTAACAACCAACTTCACTTTAGTGTCTAGGTCTTGTTCTTGTTACGGCTTTGACTTCCTGCCAGTATCTTCTGACCCCAGCGACGGGTGCTTCTTTATGTTCTTCGGACAAAGGTCCTCTCCGTCTTCCGGAAGTTGATAACATTTTAAAATCTTGGTAGTTGTTCACCAATCTTCTAAATGGGTTCCTGTCAGGAATTTCTCGGTCTTGAATACCAATTTGCCTGAGAACTTTTTCGCATTCCTCGAACCATCTCGGCCTTGTTGCCTTAGACTTGATGAAATTCCATATTCTTTTGGTTAATCGATCATCAGTCATTCTCATGAGGTGACCGTAAAATAGTAGCCGTCTCTTCTTCATTGATGCTGTGATAGGATCTATGTTGTTGTACAAGTCCTCATTTGCTCTCATTCGCCACTGTCCATCAACCCATCTATTACCTAGGATTTTTCTTAATATCCTACGCTCTCTTTCTTCCAGTTGGTCAGCTTGACCTTTACTATTCATGGTCAAAGTTTCGGACGCATATAATCCCTCAGGTTTTACAACTGTGCTATAGTGTCGGAACTTGGCCCCTATACTCATCGACTTTTTGTTATAGGTATTCTTTGTAATGTGGTATGCCTGGTCTAACTTCCTCATCCTGACATTAATTGCTTCCTCTTCTAATCCATTCTGCTGGATGACTTCACCAAGATATCGGAAATTTGTGTCTCGACTGATCTTTCCAAGATTAGTGATCATCCATTCAGGTCCATCGCAGATGTTTGTCATATATTTTGTCTTCTGAATAGAAATCTGGTCCTACCTTTTCAGCAATTTCTGACAGCCTATTGATCTTTTTAATTGCTGAATCTATGTCGTTAGCAAAATTGGTCAGGTAATCCGCAAAGGCCAGACAGTCAATGTATATCCCTTTGTGCTTAGGACCAAGTTTAAACCGATCTTCTTTTGTTTCTTCTTGGTCTAACATCTTCCTCCATTCTTGAATGACTTTTTCCAAAACACAGTTGATGAGGAGTGGAGATAGTCCGTCTCCCTGTCTCACGCCCGTTCTGATTGTAAACGGTTCTGATATATCTCCCATAAATTTGACTTTCGACACTGTATTGGTTAGTAGCCCAGGAATTTTAGTCTAAAAACGGTCAAAACCTTGAAAACATTTTAGTAAAGCTGAAAATTGGTACAGTTGTCTTATTTGATGTTCTTAATAACATATTATAAGTCCCCGGTCTTCGCGTGTCGGCTTCCTGGATTTCCAGCCGTTTGAACTCCTGGAAGCTAGATGGACAGCGAAGCTGTGGGCGGAGTACAACAGCCAATATGAAATCGTTCGGCTGTTTATTTGGGAAGAAAGAACATCAAATTGGAACCTACATTTGTACTGCGTATCGAAGATGTTGCCATACCTACACGCTGCAGGGCATATTCACTACGCTAAATCAGCCTACTTGAACCTGCATCAAATGCTTAAGTTATTTATTTTATTTATTTATGTATTTATTTGTTGATGGTACACAACAGGGCTCAGTGTGCGCCCCAATAACAGTGCACCTACACAGTAAGATACATTTCCTGATATGTCTGCATTAAGTATTAATATCTTAATGTAATTCTTAAAACTAAGAAGTTCACAAAGATCAAAATGCATAGTAGTAAAAAGATAATATAAAAACTAAATCTAAATATGATCTAATGCCAAATATAAAAACAGGTTTTGAAATTATTACATAATAAACTAAAAGGTAACATTAATAACTAGGGAACAGGCCTTTCCACATATATACATTGTTGATTCTGTTATGTGTGATAATTTTATTTCAAGTATGAATTAGATTGACTGGGTTATAATTTCCAAGAACGGTCTGATTGAGAGACAGAAATCTAGTTTCCAGTTTACACGAACCACATCGTTGTAAATACTGCGAAGTCTCCAAACAGGTCAATTGTTATGTGAAGTGGTATTGGTTATATCATTTTTAGCCTACTTTCGATTTTTGCAAAAAATTAAAGTAGACTTATGAGATCAACACAGGGCGAAAAAAGTGTGTCTGTCTGTGTGTGTGTATGTGTGTGTGTCTGTGTGTGTGTGAGTGTGTGTACTCTGAATGTCTGTCCCCCCTATCAATTCGAACACGGTGAATGCAAATTGAACGAAATTTGGTACAAAGGTAGCACTAGCAAAGGACACCTCAGTGTCATGTTTTATATCGCCGCCATCTTTACTAAAACTGAATGGCGGCCACTCAAACGTTCAAAACGTAAAATCAAATAACGACTAACCAAATCATCCGATCTCTACCAAATTTGGTAACAACATACCTTCGTATAGGATGCGTCTTGTGACCAAATTACAAGGTCGTCCGCCATACCATTTCAGGATGGCGGCCGTGCGAATTATGCAAACTATATAATCCATATCATGGGACCCACCAGTTCCGATTATCGAGCCGAGAATCGTTTTAACTGTTCTAAAGGAAGAGGCACGTTCGAAATTAAAAGTTTATTTTGTAATACTATAGTGCAGACGTGATTTTAAAAAGCTGAACTGATTCAGTAATAAGACAAGATGGCAGCGGATATCTTGTGCCGGACTTATATTTCACTAATTTGAGTATTGCATGCAATATAGCGTACTGATAAAAAATAAATAAACTTTGTATGAAATGCTTTATATATAAATAATATACTCCAGTGATGAAATCGTTTAGTATAAATCATTATTTGCTAACAAGTTCTATGTAAGTCATTTTAAATAGAACGGTATTCGTTGACACAATTAGCTCAGTGGTAGAGCGTTAGCCTATCGCTCAGATGCCTATGGTTCAAACCCGATCAGAGCTAGGTTTTTTGCTTGAAATGTTATATGTTTATTGTTTTGTAATGACTCAGATGTTTTAAAATTAAGCGTTATATTGTGCACATTATGGTGTAAAATATATATTTAATTAAAACATAATTCGCCAGCAGATTTACTCGGGACATCTAGCTGCCAAAAAGGTAACTTCCAGATTTTATTGAAAAGTTTCTTCTTCTGGCCGCTAGAATGCACTCGCTCTGTTAGGATTATATTGTTCGATATTTCACCAATAGATGTCACGACTAGTCTACGTGGGGATCCATTGATTACTATACCATTATCATTCTATGCGCTTCGAATTTGAAGAATGACAAGATGATACTACGATACATTTTAACTTTTTATTTTAAAGGGTTTGTAACAGCCTATTTTGCGTTACTTGAAAATGTTATTAAGCGTTATATTGTGCACATTATGGTGTAAAATATATATTTAATTAAAACATAATTCGCCAGCAGATTTACTCGAGACATCTAGCTGCCAAAAAGGTAACTTCCAGATTTTATTGAAAAGTTTCTTCTTCTGGCCGCTAGAATGCACTCGCTCTGTTAGGATTATATTATCGAAAATATCCACATAGTTTGTATACACACGTCTCTGTAGGGTCATGGAAAGATTTGTTAATTCAATTAGGGTTGTGAAAGCCATGCACCAACCAGACGTGTAAAGACATGCCTCAACTCAAAGTTGGATGTTGCCCACGGCAGGTCGTAATAATAATAATAATGTTATTGGTTTTACATCCCTTTTAACTACTGCTGATTTTAGAGACACCGGGGTGCCGGAATTTTGGCCCGAAGGGGATCTTTAACGTGCCAGTAAATGTACTGACACGGCTCCCTCGCATTTGTGCACCCTCAAATGCCAGCTGACTGCGCCAGGATACGAACCTGCAACCTAGGGCCCAGCAAGCGAGAACGTTACCGCTGAGCCACGCCGCCAGTCCGGTCGATTATGTCTCCAGATCCATAACATTCTTGATATACTTCTTATCTTTCTTTCTTCAATGATGGTAGCAGTTTTTATCTAGGTTGTGGCGTTTGGTAGAGGTAAATCGTTTCTAAGGTCTTCAACAAAGAATAGTTCTATTATACTCTTTGATAATAACAACGAGTTATAACTATACTCATACATTTAGGAGAAAGTTGGCTATATGTTCTTTACTGAACATCTTGTTGAATGTTATGGTTGATCTTGTAGTTAAGCGAGGGATGTTGAAATTTAGGAGCGATAGGAAAAATGAGTTATCAATTTGACCTTAATGAGTTTATAAAGGAATTCCATATCATTCACTTGCCTTCGAGACTCCAAACTAGTCATGCCGAAATTCAACAAAAGTTCACCGTAGGGTACCATGTGTGGGTAATTGCCCGTTATTTTGAGGTGTAAGTATCTGAGTAATTTCTTTTGAACTTGCTCAATGGACTTAATGCATGTTTTCTGCCAGGGACTCCATACTTGGCTGGCGTACTCGAGCTTGGATCTCACCATGGCAGTATAAAGGTTTATGCAGGTACTGGTCCTAATGAATGGCTTAGTGTTTCTTATTATAAACCCTAACATGCGGTAAGCATCCCCGACCATCTTTTGCACATGATAAGTGAAAGCAAGCTCTCGGTCAAACAGAATCCCTAGATCTTTCTTCTCGCTTACTGTTTTCAATGACTTAGGTCCAATTCCATAAACAAATGTGATTGGGTTCTTCTTACGTGTAAAGGTAATAACAACACACTTCGGTACGTTTAAGTATAATTTGTTTTCTATACTCCATTTGTGTATATTATTTAGGTCATTTTGTAGTAGAGTGCAGTCATTAGTGGAAGAAATTGATTTAAAAATTTTGAAGTCATCTGCATATAAAAGACTATTTGAGTGCAGTATACATCGTGGCAAATCATTTATCATTGCTAGAAAAATCAAAGGTCCAAGGTTCGAACCTTGGGGTATTCCGGAATGAACTATGTATTCCTTTGAGACAATTTTCTGGAACAAAACAAATTTTTTCCTGTCTCTGAGGTAGGAGATGAATAATTTGAGTAATGGGTGGGAAAATCCCAAAATACTTAATTTTTTAAGAATGATATCGTGATTTATTGTGTCGAAAGCTTTCTCGAAATCTGTAAATATGACATCCATCTGCCCTCCTTTATCTAACTCTTTAGATATAATTTGAGTAAAATTAATTGCATTCGTCACTGTAGATTTCCTGGATATGAAACCTTGTTGGTTATCTGTTACGAGTGGTCTGAGAAATACTGATATTCTTCCGTGCAATATGAATTCAAATACCTTGGCTACTGCAGATAAAATAGATATTGGACGGTAGTTATTAATTAGTGAGGAATCTCCCGATTTTAGTATAGGGCAGACGCGAGTGATTTTCCAGGCGTCAGGGAACGTACAAGTTTGTATTGCTAAGTTAAATATAAAGTGTAACGGGTCCCTGAGGCTTTCAGCACATCCCTTAATTACATACGGTGGAATATTATCAGGACCAGCCGACGACTTGGGTTTTAATTTTTTAAATGCCATTCTATCTCTTCCTTTGAGACAAGTTTTATGTGAAGGGTGTTGGGAGTATTCGAATTGCAGGCTGGGACTTTGTATTGGGCTGACTGAGAGTCATAGTTAGATAAGAAGATGCCCGTGGACGAGTACATCAACTTCACGAAGAACGGGTACTTTTCCATCCGACGCTCGCATGATTTTTGGGCTGGAATATGGTCAGATATGGCCATAGAACAGGATCTTATGCGGCCTATGAAATCACGTGAAGGTTTAACAAGAAGACGAGGAGTGGACGATAGCGCGCTGGCTCACTTTGTCTCGGTGTTTCCACAGTGCATCCCGATCTGTGAAGCTGTAGAAAATGTGTCTGGTATAGAGACAAAATCCTCGGCACAGCACATTGAGTTGAGAGACTCGCGGCGGAAGCTGGAGAACCGCTACGCAGAAGTGTTTCGCTCGTGGGTAGAAGATCGCTCTCCGTGGGATTTAAAGAAAGAAAGTCTTCAATCGCTTTCCACTGGCGTAGTTGCAGACAACAGCATCAACTGCGATAAGGCTCGAGAAGTTGGTGAAGTAGCAATACAACAAATAGTGGGGAAAAGTTTTGAGTGTCTCAAGCTCGCAAGAAAAAGCCACGTAGTCCCTTTGTCAGTTGTTGGGTGCCAACTAAAAATTCGTGATGACATCGTTCCGGTCAACCCGCACTAACTTTTCAAGCGAATCATATGTGTGATGAAATTGGAAACGGATATCGTGGAGTTCTTGAAGTACGAGCTTGCTCCGACGCCAGCAGCTTTCTTCGATTCATTCTTATTGAAAAAACAGCCAAGTCAGCACTTCAACACCTTTTTAAATCTTCAGAAGCCCCCAAAGATTTTGAAGAACAACGCAAAGTAGTCGTTGATGGATGTCTGCTTTTGCATACCGTTGTATGGCCAAGACCTGCAACTTTTAGTGATATAATCCAGTCCTACAAGTTGTACATAAGCAAGCACTATCCTTCAAACGTTGCCATTGTGTTTGGCAACTACGATCAGACTCCAAGCACGAAGAACCAGGAGCAGGCACGCCGTGCGGGGAAGCGGACGTCCATAGACATCGTCCTCGAATCCAACACAATGGTTTCCACTTCTCAGGCAGACTTTCTAAGTAGCACCAAGAACAAGGGACGGTTCATCTCTACGTTGACAAAGGAGCTTAGAAATGCTGGAGTTGCTGTTCGTCAGGCGACAGGAGATGCAGATACACTAATTGTCGACGTAGCGTTGTCTCTAGATGCCGAAGATCATGCTGTTAGTGTTATAGCGTCAGGCATTGATGTCCTATGCATGTTGTTGGCAAAAGTAAGAGAGAACAACAACATCCATTTTTACAGTCCTGGTAACTCGAAATCTCTTGGAAATATTTTCCCTATCACAAACATTCAGGAAGATATCGGCGAGATGAAAAGTTGTGTGCTATTTGCACATGCCGTGAGCGGATGTGACACAACTTCGGCTATTTTAAGCAAAGGGAAGACGCGTCTATGGGTCATTCTCAAATACAACGAAGATCTTCGGAAAACTGTCGAAGTTTTCAATCAGCCTGGCGCATCCAAGGAAGATATCAAGATAGCTGGAGAAAAATTTGTTCTGGAGTTGTTCAACGGAAAGGGCTCCAATTCTCTAAACGAGCTTCGTGTGCATCTGTATGGAAGGACTATCGCAAGACAGACAGTTACTGCTTCGTTCGATTTGGCCACTTTGCCGCCAACGTCCGACACATTCACTGCGTACATATTTGCAGGTATATATTATTTTCAGTATGTTGTTACACCATCCTACTTTGCTGTGATAAAATTAACATTCTCTTTTGTTTACAAATTGGTTTCTAACAAAAATTATTTGAATTATTTGACAAATAATACATATAATCTGTATTAGTTTTAAGCAGAAATATCTACTTCGATATTAGCACTACGTTTTACTTAAGATATTTGTTCTCCTAAAAATGGCATTAAAAATAATTTATGATCGCCATGTCACAAATGGTTAAATATTTTACATATTAAAACATTAATTTTGTTTACCTAGCTCAATAAAGCACGTAAAAAAACCCACCGAGAACACCTTATAGAATGAAGAGATGTCGATAGGGGTGGGGGGGGGGAGTGGGGGGAGTGGGGGGGGGGGTTGGACTCAAAATGCCAAATTGAATTATTTTCACTATTAGGAGAGATGTACAAAAAGGGTGCCTTTCATTAAAAACACTCAAAAAATTTGATTTTTTTTTGGGGGGGGGAGGGGGGGGTTCGAGAGGGGTGGATTTAAGCGTGAAATATTTTGAAAAGAGGGGAAGCACTTCATTTATCATAGAGAAAGGAAGCTCCTGTCGGATGTAACAATGCAAAATCAGAGCGCGTCCTGGTCGCAGTGTGTGTAGCGCAGACGGAGGAGAGAATGACGTAACAATCCTTTGTTTACACCGCTATATCTCGGCAACTATTATTCAGGCATCGATTATAAATACATCAAATGAAAGCTTATTTTGTCGCCAACAACTTTTATAGAAAACTTGTCTGCGATATTCGTGATAGTTAGCCAACAAACGTCAAAAAAAGAAAAACTTGGCACTTTTTTTAAAATACTCGCGGCATTTTTTCGTTTCCTGTTAGACCGGAATTATCGCTAACATGCCAACCCATGCATTAAATTATAGCTTATTTTCTCTCCTTTAATTTAAGCCATGTTAGCGCACTGTAAGCCAAATCGTTCGCCTACAATGCGCATTCCAGCAACACCACCTACTGCTCCAGCACTCCAGGAGTTCAAACGGCTGGAAATCCAGGAAGCCGACACGGGAAGACCGGAGACTTTTGATATGTTGTTAAGAACATCAAATAGGACAACTATACCAATTTTCAGCTTTACTAAAAAAATTTCAAGGTAAAAAATATTTTTTCTCCAATTGTTCTTCAAGGAGGTCCCAAAACTTTTCGACTTTCTCAGGATTACGTATATTGTCCTCATTGATCGGTACATGCGCATTGATCAGCGTGTATCCTTTGTTACCGCAGCTGAGAGAATAGACAGTCTCTCAGAAGGGCTAAATAATTCCACTATTGAACTGACAACCTTCTTACGAACAACAAAAGCCGTGCCAAGTAAAGGCATGTGCTTACCTATTTTCACAGCCCTTTCTCCTTTATAAATCCTATACCCCTCAATGTCCATTATGTCCTCATCTAGGTATCTCGTCTCTTGGGTGGCCAAGATGATTATGTCATGTGTGTCCATCATCATTGTCAATTCTTTGTGTTTCCCAACTTTCAGTGGTGAATTGACGTTCAGCGTCCCAAAGTAGTATTTCGTCTTAAATTTTGTACGTGTAGTAATACCCTCAAAACATCTAGTTTCAGGCTCCCCAGAATCCACAGGCCTGATTGCGTTCCTAAGAACGGTAGATTCTCCCAACGAGGTACTACCTGGGGTAGAGTCCTTTTTGTGACGACATTCCAAGATGCTTGGTTGTTCAAACCAGCGTGGGTCAGAAAGCTCCTTCCCAGTAATAGAACCGAGGTTGTAAGCCCCGGAGCTCAATAACAGGTCGCTCCTCCGAAGACAGGCTCCTTTCGCAGCCGCTTCACTGAAGAACGGACCTTGCTAAATGAAGATAGTTCCTCCGCCTTATCCACCGTTGAGACCCGGAGCCTTCTTCTGCTTTCAAAACCGTTGACCATCTACAACGTAACCCTGGCAAGGGGCCCTTACGAGGTATTACCAGCCGGGCCAGCTGTACCATGGTTTTTTACAGAGGTGTTACTCCTTTATCGATCACCACTTTGTTCTGGCTTGTGACAGGCATTGCCTGGCTTCCAATATGATGGGCCCAGGTTGGCGGATCATTATAACACTATTTTTCATTATGAAACAGTTTCTCCCACCAATCAGAGCTCAAGAAACAGTTGTGTGACCGATTAGGTAAGGATAGCATCGCATCTGCGCTGACTTCCAAGGCCTCCTATTTTAAATTTCACTGCGTGGCTAGTGTCATAGTGAGGTATTTGAGGAGACCATGGTCAAATACAAGGTATTCTCTGCGTCCCATGCGCTCTGTTCAGTACATAAAACTGGTGAAATTTAGACAGATATTTATGAATATTTATGTTCGAACATAAAATAGTTATAATTATCATCGAACATAAACAGTTGTATGCAACTCGCCTACGATGGTAATTAAGACACTCGTATGGAAATTACAAAACGAGCCATTATAGGCCAAATATTACAGTATGTGTCAGAAAACGGTATTATAATGAGGGTCATTATAACAGTATTTTTCATTATGAAACAGTTTCTCCCACCAATCAGAGCTCAAGAAACAGTTGTGTGTGCTATAAAACTGTTGTATTTAAATCAGTCATTTTCAGGTCATATTTTGTCATTTTTTGAGTCATATTTCGTCATCTTTAAGGTCATATTTGCTTCCATATTCGGGCTATTTTTGATCTTAAACATCCGAGCCCTAGGCATGAGTAACCTTAAGGTTAATTAATACCCAAAGTTATGAGAGAAATGAATTGTCTTCTGAAGAACATAGCGATGAATGCTCATCATATATTCTCAGCCTGGGAAACAAGTCTGCAGTCGCAGGATTTACATGCGTTCCCCAGAGTAGCACAAAGGCTCTATTGAATTCCCACTTGATGTATTTTGCATGTGAAGCAGAGAGCGCCAGGTGGAAGAAAGTTTGTGACGGGCTTTACAGGAGTCAAGCGCGGTCATGAGGAAACAGCACAGCACGGCACGACACAGTCAGCTGTAAACAATAAGAGACAACAGGCCAATTTCTTACAAGTTTAATATAGGGGTTCAATACCAGAGAAGTGGAGGGCGAGATATAGACTCACGGGGTGTGGACGTGGTATGATTTGGAATTATAAGTCTATTGACATTGATGAATGGCCCCAGCAGTCTCCCACTGGACTTGTGCGGGAGCAAAACTCAGGAAATTGAAAGTTGGATAGATTGAATTGCCACTGAGGCTAAAGAGCCCCTTTATGTAGCGTATACAATGGTCTGGATTGAAGTTTTGTAATGAGAAACTAAACCTAGCTTAACAATTAATAAAACAAAATATAAAATATACTTATAACTAAACAAGCAAATTAGCAAACAATTTATACAAGATGAATAATACAAATTAGAATATAATAATTAAATAAATAAATAACCCACCTAATATATTGTTGAGTCTTATGACAAACACAAACAAACAAATTGTAGTACTATTTTTATGTGAATTATAAAATGATCTATTATTAAAACAAGTACATGAGTGACATGATTGCTCGAACTACTATCAATCAATTCCACGGAAGATGTATCTTGGATACTAAAAATTATTATAAAAGGCTGTATGGCACGGATATATTTCAAACATTTTGTATGAACTATTTATATTTTTGATTTGTATTCCTTCAGGAATCTTGATTTTAGCTATTTATTGAGTTGTGTAGTGTTAACAGAGTTTGCAAATGACTGAAGGTGGAATGCATTAAATATCCGTGAAGCTGTGCTTAGGGATTGTATTTAGTAGTACGGTGGACATGAATCTGTAGAGTAGAATCACTAAATCTATTATCTCTGTTGTGGACGGATTTCATTGGCTTAAACACATTATAGAGATAACCAGGGGTTTTGTACACAATATTTTCTGGGTTAGGATCGCAATTGACAGCTGCCTACGTTCACGAAGTTTCAACCACTGCATTTGCATATAATAAGGTGTAATGTGTACATCACGCCTGACGTCTAAAATGTAACAACGCATGCATTTTGAATTCTCTGTAAGTTTATGTTAAGTGATCCATATTCGATAATAGGGAGTATCAACGTTTGTATTAAAAGCTTGCGCTTTTTTGACGGCGTGTAAGGGATATTCCACATCAAGATATGCATTCTATATTACAGCTGCGATATTCTCTCCCCAAGAGTGAGGGTAGAGTTGTCCGGTTTGATAATGAAAAATAGGAGCAGGGTACTGGACAGAGATGTTTTCTCAAATTAAATTTAAGGGAGCCCTATACCGCCTACGTTAAAACATGACAAAACGATACCCCATTATCTCAACAACTAATAAACACATAAGAATGATTATTTTACAGATATTAGCATGTGCGTATTTCTATTCACCCTACTAGAACTATACTTTTTTAAATTTGGGTTAATTTTGGGAGGGAAATGTTCTGCATTTAAAGGATATGCTAAATTATGTTTTACACTTGACTAAGCAACAGACACAGCATGATAAAGATTTGGAGAAAATTTCATATCTCACTGACTTCCTAAAAAGAATGGGTCAAATGTGAAGAAAAGTTAAATTCTTCAGAAATTGTATTTAAAGTTAGACATAGATATAAACTTACATACTCTCACAACAAACACATGTACTCCTTCTTTATGCATCTGAGGGCACCATTACTGTTATGACAGTGATACCAACATATGAAATGGAGTTTGGTCCACCAAACAAAATAATTCCCAGGTTTTTGCACTAAATAGTTTTGGAAATACAATTTTCAAGTAAAAGTGTGCAATTTTCTTATGATAATTTGAGATAAGTATTAATTCAAATATGTTTTAATGTTTTAAAATTACGATAGACTGATATAGAATACATCATTTTGTTCAGAAATCTTCACAGATATCCTTAGGCAAAAGGAAATAGAGCATATTTTGATCCCTCTCCCCGTTGACCCCCATTAAGTTAATTTTTTTACAAGATAGTGAGTTACAAATACACTCACCGGCAAAAAAGAGAAGAACACTACGAATTTTAGACTAAACTCAATGTTGGTTAACGAACTATGATTTTAAGAGTATTAAAACCATTCAGCAACATATTGTGCGGAAAATAATTCGTAAGTTTTTCCATCTTATATAAAAGACATGATTCAGTGAAGAATTTACAATGCTTAAAAAAATGTTTTGTATATTGCGATTTAGTGACTTGTTTATTTTTCTATGTGCATGCAATCACATTATACACAATATAGGGTGCATACAAAGAAAAACAACACACAATCTGCTGTGCAAAAGAGACAGAAACTCAAAAGGATTAACAAAAGTATAATGTGGAACTTGGTACACACTTCTTTTCATGTTGGGGCATATCAATACCGTGTATGCCCACCACGAGCTCTAAGGCATGCTTGCTGACGACGAGACATACTGAGCACCAAAGGATCCAACCTGGTTTGGGAAGATTATTCCAGTCTTTGATAGCAATTTATATCAGTTGCTGCCCCATTCGGAGAATGGGGCGGTCTGAGGTCTGCATTGGTTTGCACCCACACAGTAGGAGCAATCGAGTGTGGCGACGAGTAGGTGAAAGATTTCACGACCCCATCATCCAGGAACGCCATCAACATCATGGAGGTTCAGCTATGTTTTAAGGTGGGATCATGTTTGGTCGACGTACACCTCTAATTCCTATGCACGGTAACATGACTGGTCTGGTATACAGAGACAGCATCCTCAAACCTGTTGTTACAGGTTTCGCTGCTTTTCACGGTGGGTGAGTGGTTAACGTGTCGGTCTAATAATCACAAGCTTGCAGGTTCGCTCCTGGTCGTGGTAAGTGATGTTTGAAAGGCGGCAAAAATCACAACATGCATGTCATACGATGTTGCATGTTAAAGAACCCATATGAATTCAGTAAACCGTGTTCATAATGGCAGAATTAATCTCGGGATTTTCCGCCAACACAAAGTTCCTCATTTCTCTACTAGAGAGCGCTATAGTGTCAAAGAGCTTAGATATGTAACCTCCTTGAATTTCATAGTGCTTCAAGGAACAACAAAATTCGAAATGCATGCTGCCCCGTGGGTGTCAAATATCAAAGCTTGCACCCGGCAGCCGAAACCATACGATATTATTACTATTATTAGTGGCCGATAATACTTGCGCCATCCGGCTAGGGTGGTCAATCAGTTCCTTTAGATAAAATAATATAATATCGTATGGCCTCGGCTGCCTTGTGCAAGCTTTGTTATTTGACACCCAGTGGGCAGCTTGCATGTCGAATTTCGTCGTTCCTTGGAACGCTATGAATGTCAAGGAGGTTAGATATCTAAGCTCCTTGACACTATAGCGCTTTCTAGTAGAGAAAGGAGGAACTTGTGTTGGCGGAAAATCCCGATATTAATTTTGCCATTATGAACACGGCCTACTGAATTCAAATCGGTTCTTTAACATGCCAACATCGTATGACATGCATGTCGTGATTTTTGTCACCTTTCAAAATTCACTTACAACGGCCAGGAGCGACCCTGCAAGCTTGGGGTTGGTAGTCCGACACGTTAACCACTCACCCACCGTGGCCAGCTAGGGGCAGATGACCTCGTAGTTCCGCACCATAAAACTACAATAAATAACTAACTAAACGGGGCAAGCTAGTTCATTAAGATACATGGCATACAGAGAATAGAGTGGCCTGCATATTTTGTGGACATGAACTGTATTGAGCATGCATGGAAAGATATTAAGAGGACAATTTCACAACGTCCCAGTCTCCCAACAAATATTCAGCAACTGTTTTAAGCTGTATTTCATTGGAAGTTTCTTCTTTACTTAAGTTTTTTGATCATCAAAGAGTGGACTAATCTGCCCAAACCAGGTTAATTCCCTTGGTTCTCAGTATGCCTCGTCGCGTCGTCTGCAAGCATGCCTTAGGGTTCGTGGTGGCTATACACGGTATTGATATGCCGTATGCACCAAGTCCCACATTATCACTTTTCTTATTCCTTTTGAGTTTCTGTCTCTTTTGCAGAGCAGATTGTATGTTGTTTTGCTTTGTATTGTGTATAACGTGATTGCATGCACATAGAAATATAAACAAGTCAATAAATTGCAATATGCAAAACGTTTTTTAGCACTGTATTTCATTGGAAGTTTCTTCATTACTTAAGTTTTTTGATCATTTAATTCTTGGTTTCTAGTGTTATCAGTGTTAGCCAGGGGAACGACAGTTCATAGGGAGCGCGTGGGTCGGGGTAAGGCCCTGTACTGTTTGTTCTGCCAACCAATGAAGAATTAATTTTAGCACTAAGGTTCCGTAGTTGGCACTCATGAACGTTCACATCAAACCGAATGGCGGAAGCGGGAATAGTCTGTTTTGATTGATTTTCCTCGTGGTGTTGTTGGTTGTTTTGATTTGTTCAGTATTTTCATTGTTTATTTGAATTGAATTGAGAGCCAATCATGCCACTGCAAGGGAGGAAAAATTGCCAAGCACCGGGATGTAAGAATTATAATGATAGTAAGAACAATACGGCAATTTTCATCTTCCTGGTGTTGACCATGTGAAAAACTAGTGGGCAATATGGACTACTCGCGAATAAAAATATATAGAGAATAAATGTGTGCATTTCATCTCTTGTTTGTTTCCTTACCCATTCACCATTGCATTGCAATAACATTTGTGGTTTAGGGCTACGGGGAGGGGTGGGTGGTTGCGGGCATGCTAGGCAAAAAGTGAGGTTATGGCAATGTAGTGTGTGCATTTGGACGATTTTCTTTATATTCATCGAATATCCCAACTATTCTGTAGAGTATGAGAGCATTTTTTAATTAGCCTAGAGGTGAATTAAGCTCTAGAACGGCATAACTGTGTCTTTCGTGACAAATCCATTGCCAACATTGATATATATCAAAATGTATTCTTTTCCTATCTGGACGTATATTTCAGCACCTAGCGAAAGGCGCAGTTATGTTTGAGTTATATTCATCAATAATCAATAACTCGTCGCAGAACATACTGTTCATTTACGTGTAATAAAGGCTACATTCATATGGCTTTTTACTTTTTATGTTGCCAGACTTGGCAGTACAATCCATAGCCTCAGGAGGTGTTCTCTCTCGGAAATTCTATAACCAAAAGTGACGAATCTCTTATACTTACATGATCCTTGGTGTTAGCTATTGATTCCTTAATGATATATTATTAATATTATTAATATTATTATTGGTGCCTTTATTGTGACGAAGTTAGGGCTCTAGGCCCTTTCTTACACTTAACCACACACAGTGCAACTTACATTAATACTCATATATGTTATTCTAAAACTACCAAACTTAAATACTAGAAATAAAGTGTGATATTAACTAAGCTATACAAATTACATACAGTAATAACAAAACATGAAGTTTTAACAAAGTTTTACTATGGTCATTCACTCACACATTCATACACAAATTGTAGTTGACCTACGAATTCAAGAGGAAATCTTTACATGCACGTTCGAAACTTGTTAGGGATGTACAATTTCTAACGTCACGAGGACAGTTATCCCAAATTCTAGTTCCCGACATGAGGAAGGAATTACTGAAGGCAGATGGATGATGTACAAATTTTGTTCATTCAGAATTAGTGATTCTCGATCAATGCTGTCATATTCCTTCTTGAAATCCACTAATATGATGACACAATTTTTGTTTTCTGTATTACGATAATAAGTTATTCAAGAGAAGAATGTGTTCTGCACATGGATTTCCCTTTCAAAAATCATTCTTGAACTTAACTTGTTCTATTCTAGCGGCAAAATATATCCAACAATGGAAGTTTTAAATCAACCCTTTGTATATTACAAATTTCCTATCGCGGTGATTGTAATTCCTCTGTGATGGATCTCAGCAGGCTGGTGCATTATGTTACAATCGAAATATGCCATTCTTTTCCTAAAATATATTTCGAATATGTGGACCTAAAACAATACCCACCCACGGTGCTCATTTCACACACAATTCATTGGCTTGCTATTCAATGCGAGCAGTTGTGTATAGAATGTGTGTAATTCGCTTAATATATACTGTATCGGATATAGAAAATACAAAGCAATTTTTTATCTTGTTTGAAACTGTGAAATATTATTTCATGCGATAAAACATAATTTAACCAGAAATACCAGTTCAATAATGTGGAACAAACAATATCCGCCGTACTTCCGGTCCACATATCCCAGCTTCCTAGTTGCTGATAGCTTGTCAGCCAACGCCAGACGCAAACAAACAAATCTGAACGCGTTTACACACATGGTGTTAAATTCAATCGGGTCTCAGTGTAGTGAAAAAAATGTTCTCATGCAACCTTAAGTGGACTCTTTTGTTTGACTCCTAACGCAGAATACTACGAGGCCGAAAAGCCTTTGCCCCCTTTATTTTTTAGGGGAATTTACCCTCCAGGTTGGTTTTTCCCACGGACTCAGCGGGGGATCCCACCACTATCGCCTCTACGGGCAGTGTCCTGGAGCTTGGAACATCGAGTTTGGGGATACAACTGGGGAGGTGACATCAGCACCTCGCTCAGGTGGCCTCACCTGCAGAGCGAACAGGGGCCTTAAGAGAGATGGGAAGGAGGGCAAGATTGGGAGGGATAGGCAAGGAAGAGGGAAGGAGGTGGCCGTGGCCTTACAGTAGGGATTATCCGGGCATTTGCCCGAAGGCGAAGTGGGAAACCACGGAAAACCATTTCGAGGATGGCTGAGGTGGGAATAGAACCCCCTCCACTCATTTGGACTACCCGAGACCACATTCCAATCCTCATACCACTTTTCAAATTTCATGGCAGAGCCGGGAATCGAACCCAGGACCTCCGGGGGTGGCAGCTAATCACGCTGACTATTTTCGTTTTAGCCAAACAAAAATAAATACTGGTAACTACAAATATACGTAGGCTACTGTTTTATGTGCATTACACTATTTTCGCACACAGTCTCCACATTTGTTCAGACATTTGTCCCATCGCAGCACTAAATTTGAGATGCCCCTGTGGTAGAATTCAGCCGGCTGACTGTGGAATCATCCTTGGACTGCTGTCTTGGCGTCATCGTTGTACGCGAATCGTTGTCCTACCAGGAACTTCTTCAGCGGACCAAAAACGTGGAAATCACTGCGGGCGAGTTTTGGACTGATGGTGGGTGGTCCAGACCCTCCCAGTGAAATGACCGGAGCTTGTTGGTGGTTCTGGTTGCCGCATATGGTCTCGCATTGTCATGGTCCGCTGAAGAAAGTCCTGACAGGGCAGCATTTTTTTTTTTTTTTTTTTTTTTTTTTTTTTGCCGTGTGGCTTATTTCTAATCAAGGCCCGTGGGCGACCTGCGCGTCGGGATGAGAGATGGAACGGATGATAATGAATGAAACTGGGTAAGGATGTGCAAGGAAGCAGTCGTGGCCTGTCAGTAGGTACCGTCCCAGCATTTGCCCCGTGTTCAAAGTGGGAAACCACGGAAAACCATTTCAAGGACGGCCGACGGTGGGGCTCGAACCCACGCGTCTACCGAGTCATCAGAGAGCTTGGCTCCATCACCTAACGCTGCGCTTTAGCCAGCGTAGCCTCTGCTGTCGGTAGGCCAGAAATTCACGTGCAACGATGACGCCAAGACAGCAGTCCAAGGATGGTTTCGCAGTCCGCCGGCTGAATTCTACCACAGGGGATTCTCAAATTCAGTGCTGCGATGGGGCAAATGTCTCAACATGTGGAGACGATATGGAATAATAGTGTAGGCTAAGTTACGTAGAGCAGTAGCTTACGTATATTTGTAATTACCTGTATGAATTTTTCGGCTAAAAAATAGAGGCAAAGACTTTTCGATCCGCCCCCGTACATAGCATATACTATGTAAGTGGATGGTCTACCAAGGAATTTCCCATCACAGTGATTGTCATTCATCCTCTATGATGGATTTGCAAGAGAAGTGTGGTATGAGGATAAATAAAAAGAAATCTTAAGTAATGGCATTCACTAGGGATGGCGACCAAATAGTCAATGTGCTAATGGATGGTGAAAACCTAGCCCTAATAAAGGATTTCAAATATCTGGAGAGCTTGATCACATCAAATGGAAAGTGTACGAGAGAAGTAAATGCTCGAATCGCACAGGCAACAGGAGACTTCTTATAAGAGACGTCTTTACTAACGGCGAAAACACTTCGTGAAAAGTTTTGTATGGAGTATTGCAAGTTATGGATCTGAAACCTGGACTCGGCGACAAGCAGATGAATCAAAACTTAGGGCATTCAAGATGTGGTGCTGGCGACGACTACTAAAGATACCTTGGACTGATAAAGTCACGAATGAGAATGTTCTCAAATGAGCAAAGGAGGCTCGTACCATGGTTGAATCCAACAGAAGAAGGAATAGTTTTGTTGGCCATTTGATTCGTCATTCTGACTGGTGCACCACACTCTTCGAAAGGAAGCTAGAAGGAAAGAGGAGTCGAGGAAGACCAAGGACTCAATAGACAACATTAAAGGCAATCACACTTATTGCCATTTGAAACTACAGGCCAGAGAAAGAAGGCCTATTGGAAGACAGCATGTTACCCACCAACCTAGCGGTTGGGGAGAAGAAGAGGAAGCAGAAGAAGAAGAAAAAGAGTACATTAACTAATTTTCAAAATTCCTATTTTCCTAATTTTAGTGCCCATTTGTCAGATTATTTTGACAATAATAAAGACTTCATTTATTTGGAGCAGTACACAGAGATGGGATATGGATGAAAAGACCTACCAAAGAGCTATATGAACACACAGACAGACTCACAGATATCATTAGAAAACGCAGACTAACTTTCTACGGGCACATACAGAGAATGAACAATAAACGACTTACAAAGAAAATCTTTGATGTAGTAAACAGTTCAAAAAGGAAAACAAATTGGTATCATGAAATACAAGACGACTTAAAGCAATTAGGGATCAAGAAGCAAATAAGAGAAAACAGAGAAAATTTCAGAAACAAAATTAAGAACGCTAAATTTTTAGTAAGTGAAAGGAAGAAGATAGGAACAATGTGGACGGAACAAAGGAAACAGGAACACAGTCAAAGGATGAAGAGATTTTGGGAAGAGAAGAAGGGAAAGAAGTGAAAATTGTGACATCATGAGATATTTAAGTTCATACACTGTCCATAAGGGCAAAAATGATGTAATAATAATAATAATAATAATAAAAATAATAATAATAATAAAAACTTCATTTATATCAAATAATAGTTGAGCTTCGGCGCAAGAACGTGCGTCACCCTGTTCGCTTTTGCGAAGGTTTTCCTTTTTAATCGCTTATCCTCTCAACTCGGCTTCCCCCAGGGTTTCTACGAGGGGTCATTCCTCTACTGCCACGAGTACAGTGACTTGGAGATGAACACACTTTGACAGTAGATACAACTGGGGATTGTGACAGGCCGTTGGCCCAGGCGACCGCTAACTTGGGACTAATGAAGGAAAGGTCAGGGGGAAAAGGTGGGAAGGAAGTCGATTGTGGACCTGTTGAAAGGAATCGTCCCGGCATTTGAGTGGGGGTGAAAATGGAATACTACGGAAGACCATTTTCAGGACGGCCGAGGTGGGAATCGAACCTACGCTCTCCCGATAACAGCGAGGCACGAGGTAGCGCATTTGCGCTCTCGGCCAACGTGGCCGGTTGTTGCGAAGGTATAAACCTACATTTGTATTTCCCCGCTCGGGATTTGAATATTAAAAGTAGTGAAATTCCCCCACACTACGTTGTTGTTATTATAACGCCACTGACGCGTGATTTTTATATAGTTCCTGTACTTTCAGACCTGCCTTACTAGGCCTATATAAATGAAGCACGGCATTTAGAGTTGTTATTATCAATTCATTTACGAGGTTTGCGACATCGTGGTCAAGTAGTCCTGTGTACTTGGGTGTGTGTGTATAATTTGTATGATAACCTGTATTATTGTGGCGTCTGTCGTAGTGTGTGCATTTGTATTCAAGTGAGGATTGTGAAGGAGGCGGCTGTGGCCTTACATTAGAAACCATCCCGGCATTTCCCTAAAGTAGAAGTGGGCAACCACGGAAAACCACTTCCAGCATGTTTGAGATGGGAATCAAACCCACCTCCCCTCAGCTTTGCCTCATCAGGCTGAGTATACCCCGTTCGAACACTGAGTCCAGAATGGTGGCCGCTACACCAACAAGTGATCACAACATTTAGATTACTGTAGTTCTTGAGTAAGCCTTTTGCATTGCTACTGAGTTCATGTTGTGACGGCAAGTTCCATCCTCTATATAAACTAAGACGTCATAACTTTTCCTGCTTCTTATTGGTCAGTGATGATCGCTTCATGTCTCGTGGGCTCTATATCGAGTTGTAATGCGAAAGAACTGACGCGTTTCGTGACAACACCGTTTTATGTTGTTTTGTGCTGTGTGCTTCGATCACTTACCACTTTAATCATTTCAAATGATCTTGTCGACTTCATCGTTATGCGTTGGTCAACCGTTATGCGTTACGGTTACGGCGTGTATGATGTCATCATGTTGTTCAGTGGATATGCACCTAGTCTGAGAATACTTCTGGGGTCTGGCGTTATGCGATACGGAGACGGTGAGTGCGTGACGTCATGAGCCCCCGCGTGGGAATCCTAAGTTAAAGGAGTCTGTTGACTCTGAGTTTACTCCTGCGGTCTGGCGTTATGCGATACGGAGACGGCGAGTGCGTGCCGTCATGCAGCAGATGGCACCTCCCACTCTGCGTTCCCCGCACGGGAAGCCTATGTTAATGGGTAATGGAGTCTGTTGAAAGAGACCTGGGGCTTCTGAGGAACACTTTGTATAACAATATATAACTTTAGGTACGTCCCAAGACAAGTTATCCATTGACTTGGCAGACGAGGGAGCTCGAATCTCAACATCGGCCGTCCTTGAAATAGTTTTCATAGTTTCTAATTTACAATTCTAATAAGGCACGGCAACTTTTCTTCCGGGGGGAATATTAAACAAACGGACTCGGGTAGCTTCCACGCCTGCTGCAGTAATTTCTACGGGGACTGTGTCTCCATTAAACAGGGCGAGTCTGTTAGCTCCAGCAAATGTACTTAAAAGTCGTTCCATAATAGTTGGAGAGATTACCTTGATATAAACAGAGTTGGATGGGGCGTCTAGTCGTAGTGCTGCAAGTTGGTCCACCGTGATCTGCAGGGTGTCTGCCAAAAAAGTGTGTATTAGAGTACCTTGTTTAAAAAACTGAATATCTCAAAAATTTAAAAAAAAGGGTTATAGTTGATTCAGTAACATTTGCCTCAGCTGAATTGGATGGTAAAATCTCTCTTGATCAAATGTTAATATTTCCCATTGTTAAGGCTGTGAGAAAACATGCTTTTCGTTGAAGACTGAATACATCCATCACTTAACAATATATTGAACTATAACGTGCGTTCAAAAAGTAACGAGCCGGAGGCTGGAATCCGCAAACCAGTGACAACATCGGCTAATCGTGGCGTGTGTAACGAGGTGTGGTTCCGACTAGAGCGTGGAAGGTCACAGCCCGTCGCTAGAGGACACGCGCGCACGTCACGTAACGATACAAAGCGAGCAGCAACATGCATCAATCGTCCAACCAAGACCAAGCCAGTAGGCCATTCGACATGCTTCCTGGTGTGGTTGAAGACTGTGGGGCACCCATTGGGCACACACTTTGCGCAAGTGCAGTCGTTCCATCATGATGGTGTGCACACTTCCGACGCTCAATACGACCACGGCGGCTATGGCGTTCACTGTCACTCGGCGGTCCTGGGTAATGAGTGCATCAACCAGCTGGACGTTGTCATCGGTATTGCAGGGGGGTGACCCAGACCGGGCATCATCGGCTAACGACACCTGTCCTTTCCTGAAGCGCTTGTGCCACGCCTTGACCCTTGCAAGGGACATGCAGTGTTCGCCGTACACTTGTGACATTCGGCGATGAATGTCCGTTCCCCCTACTCCTTTCGCTGTCAGAAACCGAACAACACCTCTTTGCTCTTCGTTTGACGCCTCCATGTGACTGTTTGCAATGCGACTGGTAGCGTTGGACGATTGATGCATGCTGCTGCTGGCTTTTTATCGTCACGTGACGCGCACGTGCGCCCTCTAGCGACGGGCTGTGACCTTCCACGCTATAGTCGGAACCCCACCTCGTTACACAAGCCACGATTAGCCGATGTAGTCACCGGTTTGCGCATTACAGCCTCCAGCTCATTACTTTTTGAACGCACCTTATAAATAATTTTTTAAATTTCTAATTGTACCTATTAATATAATGATTAAAATAAATATCACGAATTAGGATAAATATTTGAGATTATGTGAAATATCCTGATTTCCATAGTTAAATAGAACCATAAATTCTTTCAAAACTAAATATATCCATTCTTCTTCTTCTTCCTCTTTTTGCGTTTTGCCCATCATAGAGCGCACTTGAACTTGTTTTTCGGCTTGATGATATTCGCTTTCCTATCTTCCCAAAATCTCTTCATGAAGTCACTGTGCTGCTTCTTCCGTTCTTCTGTCCACTTGCTTCCAGTCCTGCCGCTGGTTTTCACCCTAAACTTGTACTTTGTTACTACGGTCCTGAAGACTTTGCGGTTTCTCAGAATATTTTCTCCGATGATCAACTCTTGCAGGCCCTCTCTTGATTCATCCAGCCAGGCTATCCTTGACTTCTGAGAATGTATTACATTGAATAACCTTTTTGTAAGCCTATAATCGTCCATCCTGAAGAGGTGTCCATAAAATGTTAAACGTCTTCTTCGTACAGTGTTGCTGAAACAATCTGTGTGACGGTATAGATCTGAATTCCGTCTTTTAATCCAAATTCCGTTTTCTTGTGTGGGGCCGAATATTTTTCTAAGAATTTTACGTTCTTGCTTTTCTATATTTGCAATTTTAGAATGACCTCCTAAAGCTATGGTTTCTGAAGCATATATCCATTCATTTTTATCAATATTTTATCAATAACTTTTTATGTACTAAGTACATATAATTTGGTGCACTTTTGGTGATAGTATGTTGCTCTTTCTAGCTATCATTCAAATTATATATTACTCCATTTTGATAATCCTGTCTGAAGATATTATATATTTCCTCTCACCTGTAAAATTTATGAATGTGGAGATCAGGTTTGAAAACAAGCTCCTTCTCTGCTGCTGTGGGTCGCGTTGCGTTTCTTTGGAAATAGCATTTCAAGGTACAGTATCTTATCTTACGTGTTGCATGGTTATTCATGGGTGAATTCCGTGTAGAAAAACTAAACTAAAACCACCGAGTGGTGATACGAGGCAATATCCGCGCACTTAGATGTACTCGTGACACTGGAGTTAATGGGGGGGGCTGTCAGAGCAACATCAACTATTGCTTAGTTTCACACATCTTATTCCATTTCATCTCTCATTAACTCCTGCCATTATATTAGCAGCGGCGCACCTAGCCGTCAAATGCACTGACCACATAGAAATTCATCGCATCTCAACCCGGGCCCGCTCGAATAGAAAATACGTCATGGTAGACACACATACACTCTGTATATCAATCTAGATGTTTTCAAACGAGAATTTTGCTTTCGTTCTCAATTACATTTCTCCGCTGCTCAGATGTATTTGTCTTATCAGTAGGGGTGGTGTTTATTTCGCAAATGCGATGAAGCACGAAATGCTCATTGAGGCCTGTACTTTTACTTTTCACCGCCTGTAATCCACATTTTAATGTGTTTTCAGAAAACGACAAAATGCTAAATTGACTCAATATGCGAAAATTAGACAATAATGACATAAATGCGAAATCCACGACTTTTAGCCTATTTTCATTTATGAAGAAGTAGACTTATGAGTTCACCTTTTGTCCGAGTGTGTGTGTGTGTATGCGTATGTGTGTGCGTATGTGTGTGTGTGTCTAATAACTTCTAAATGGCTTGAGCGATTTCAATGAAACTCGGTAAGGTCATAGAACCATTTTGCCGACCCTGACCGTGCCCTTCAAATTTTATTAAGTCTTACCAATCCAACATTGCAGTTGTGCGAAATATTTCACCGGCATTCTATATATCCGAAACTATTACTGATACCACCCTGAAATTTTGAACGGTGATAAAAGGCACTGCTAAAAGTTCACCTATGAGACTTTTGAAAACCTGTTAACTAGAAAACGAACATGGCTGTCAAGCGAATTTGAAACTTTTAAATAGACTTTTCTTGCGATTTAAACTTCCAAACGCAATGAAACTTGGTACAGCAAATGGTTATACACATTGTAATGCACTGCTATCTAATTTCGTTCAATTTTTTACATAATCTCAAGATGGCGGCTGTGTTAAATATTTCACCGGCATTCTATGTCTCCGAAACATAAAATACCCTGAAATTCTGTACGGAGGGCACTACTACAAGTTCATCTATCTAACTTTCAAAAACCTGTAAAGTAAAAAACGAACATGGCGGCCAAGCGAATTTGAAACATTTTAATAGACTTTTCTCGCGATTTAACTATCTGAGCGCAGTGAACTATAGTACAGTAAATGAATATACACATTGAAATGCGCTGACATTTAGTTCAATTGTATACATAACCTCAAGATGGCGGCTGTGCAAAATTTTAAAATGAAGTTTTTATTTCTTGTGTCGTAATCATGCGATCGAAGTGAAAGTTTGAATAATGAACCTCCGCAATAATTTTCATTTAATGGTACATAATTCTATGGCCTATACATTTAACAATCCAACATGACAACCATCCGAAATATTTAGACGGTTCCCAATATCTACGAAACTATTACAGCAATCAAACTGACATTTTTTGTGATCATCAGGCTATGGGCGTAGGTTCACCTATAGGACTTTCATTAACCTGGTGAGAACAAATCCAACATGGCGGCGAGGCGAAATATAAATATTTGAATGGACATTTCTCGCGATTTGACCATCTGAGTGCAGTGGAACTTGGTACGGTAATAGCTTATACACATTTCAATCCACTGGCATGTAATTTATTTCAATTGTTTTCATAACCACAAGATGGCAGCTGTGCGAAATTTTAAAATCTAGTTTGTATTACTTGTGTCCTAATCATGCGATTGAAATTAGAATACTTCACCTACACAATGATCTTCTTGTAATAATACATAACTCTACGACCTATATATAAAACCAACATGGCGACCATCCGAAATATTTAGGCGGTTCTCAATATCTACGAATCCATTACAGCAATCAAACTGTAATTTTGTATGTTGATAGAGGCAATTAACATGAGTAGGATATATAAAAATAGGCTTTAGTTCTTCACGGAACTACTTGTTTCAAATATAACACTATCAATCTTTTCTTGTGGGAACTTCAAGTGAAGAGTTTGTACACCCTTGAAATGTTTATGACAGCTTGACCATCGGTCTGGAATGCGGAGAGTATAGCGTGGCAAGTTAGACCTGGCCTGTCATGGCGGAGTCTCGTCTAGGAGGGGAAGTGGTGGGATCACTAGGCGCAAATGCGATTTCCCCTCTTTGGTGCAACCACTGTTTGGGGCTGCTCGTAGCTCGTCGTGGTTATATTATGCAAGCATAAAGTATCGAATAGGAGCATTCTCAGTGACATAGCATTGGTATTGGTGGTAATGAACTGAGAGCACGCCCACTTCACACACTCCTGACAGCAAGCTTGTTGCCGTGCTTGTCAAAGAGCAGAGCCGCTCAGTCTTGCTTCGCATGCCTTGACAGCTTCTGTACTCTGCGAAGGTTCTGGGAATAATGACTACTTGGCAACATCTAACCAGCGCGTGATGAAGTATGTGCTCACTGGTTGACAAATAATCCAGGCGGGGGGATGACGTAATGCAACTGGACGCACATGCGCATCGGAAGATTCAGATCTAACTTGTTCCGTTATAATCCCTTCTGCACCTCGTTGCCCGCCCGTCGCTTTCATTCCCTTCCCGTTAAGTCAAGTCAACAGATGCTAAGATGGTGAGTCCGAAAATGTCATTGTGGTCGATATTGAAGCAAGACTTGATTTTATCTTGTGTACTGTATTCACTCTGTATTATTCTGGTTTTAAAACAGTATATATTTATATTTTCTCTTTTTGTGTAATTTTCTGTACCGGTACTAATTTTCTTGCGTGTTGCTTCAACCCAGGGACGGTGCGTCATTAAGGGCCGAATGGACCCTTCCCTCCCAAGGCCGTTAGGCAGAATTGCAAAGAATTTATTTAATTAATTTTAAAAAAATACTTTATATTGCAGATACTCAACTTAAAATAAGTGTTTTACCCTTCTAGAATCTCTAAAGAGAATTCATTATAAATAACTCATTCCTAGGTTAAGATCCTGAAAGTCTCGTACTGCCCCCGTAAATTGAATTATTTAGGGACAAAATGAGAGTATCTTCCGTCCCCATGATAAAATTTAACCAGCAAATATAATTTCTGGAAGTGTGACACAGGAGGGTGGTGTTACAAGCTCGAGGCTGTGGGAGAGCCCGATCACGTGATATATTGCACAATGGACGCTTCTAGAAGGCTATAATTAGCATAGCAACAGCGAGTTTGAAAATTAATATTATACATTTTGTTATAAATTATTCTATTGGATCCCAGCCCAGAGCCAATTAGAAGAGGTCTTATTGAAGACGGAATCAACTTCAATTGCACAATATGATGAAATTATGCATTTAGGCCCTTAGAAGAAGATTTTCTCATTTGGTAATGAAAAGAATATTAAGAGAAATTATGTCTGATACTTTAAAAACCGCAGATCGGTTAATCTACGCAGTAATAAGCATTAGTAATCTACGCGCTAAAATTATGGTGGGAGTTTGATATGGCCGCCAAAAATTCGACTTGACCGGCCGCGGTGGCCGAGAGCGCTAAGGCGCTACCTCGTGCCTCGCTGGCATCGGGAGAGCGTGGGTTCGATTCCCACCTCGGCCGTCCTGAAAATGGTTTTCGTGGTTTCCCATTTTCATCACCAGGCAAATGCCGGGACGGTTCCTTTCAATAGGTCCACGGCTGATTTCCTTCCAATATCCCTTCCCTGACCCGTCCGGAAAAGAAAAGTACATGGCCATTGGCTGCATTAATGAAATTATTAAAAATTCTACTTGGAGGGGGAGATCCAAGGATCGATGTTCTTATTCCAGCAGTCTTTGAAGAGTGAGGAAGTGTTTATACTGGGTTAACGGAGATCCCAAGGCTTAGTCCAAGAGCGACGACTGTCGACTTGTGGAGACGCGAGGATAGCTAGGTGGAACGTAGGAGATCACCGCACTTCCATTCTACCTGAAGTTGCGAGGAACATTGAATTGATTATATCTCTCATATAATTGAGATCTGAGTATAAATAAGCGAATATATATAAAGAACAGGTCGCATATTATATTCAGCGAAAAGTCGAGCGTTTTACAATTCACCATTTCGACAATATAGGCTAAGCCTGTCAAGTCAGATTTTCAAATGTGTTGGAAATAAAGCTGAATATCATTTTAAATTGCAACGTGAAGTTGGCGAACGCAGTTCAAGTGAACAATAGTGGAGAACTTTTAATATTGGCGCAACACATAAACATTAACAGATTTACTATTATTCTTCTTCAAGTAGTTTCATACAACATAAGTAACATTGTTGATATGATGAACTAAATAGTCATGCGCCAGAGACATTTTCGATAACAGGAGTTAAGATACAACGATGGAGCTTCGTTAGACAACGTATTCTTGAATACAGACGTAGTGTACTGTCCATCTTGTGAATTTTCGTCAGTGTACGAACACTAATATAACAACAATTAGCAATGGAAATATTTCATTCACCATTTATATGAATATTTCTATAATTATATTCCAATGATGAAGCTGACACATATTTACGACGGAGAATGAAGACTTTACAGAAGAGATTTGTCAAGATGCTACGGATGGGTGGCCCAGCAACACAGAAGGATTTGCCAGAAGGATGTCGTTCGAGCCCAGTCGAATGTTGGTGAATTCCAGAGAGGGACGTTTCCTATCTCTGAGGTCGCAGATCCGAGGTTCGAATGCAGATCCATCTCAGTGTCTTGAACTGAGGAAACATATAAAGTATTGTGGGAATATTTACATAGATCTTCAAGTTTTCGTCCAAATAAGGTATCAGTGTTTCTCAATTGTCGTATAGAGCTTGATTAGTAACATCTTGAGCCAGCGATCTTATTCCATATTTTCATATTTATATATTCCATATTTCTATATTTTCACATTTCATATATTTCAGTGCTTTCATGTATTTTACACTTCAGATGTGTGTTGAGATTTTTATGCTTAAAGATTATTTAGGAAATGATTGCTTTTCATCTATTTTTCGATTTTATTCTACGGATCAGTTGTGGAACTGACATTAAAATTTTTGTTTGAGGAATTATATTGCCTCATAGGAGACTAGTCGTTTCGACTCTCGAATTTTAATAATTTGATTTAAACCAAGTATTCTGACATTGTGTCATAGCTTCAAATTAAATTCTTATTAAATTTAATTTGAGCACTTTAATGTAACAACATATAATTTCAAGAACAGAAGAAACAACGAATGATATTGTTATATCATTATTGTACATAAACTATCAACGATCTAAGAAATACTAGTCGTTTCATAAGACCGAAGTCTTAATCCCTATGAACATTCTTTGTGTAGAGTGGAAAATATTACGACATTGACAAATCTTTTTATTATTTGTAAAGCTAAGAGCTTTGTTCATTTAATATGTTTAGAGGAAATACCTTTTGATAGAAGATTATTCAAATCTTTGGCTAGGAATTCAAAGCTAGTTTATCCCGGTCAAGATTGAATTCTATCTGACACTATAAATAACATTGTGTGTTATTTTATCCTATTTGTGTAACATCACGTCATTTTGTGAACATGATATTACAACGATAAACAATTTAAAGCTTGATAAGTGAGGTGAAACAGGAGTATTATTTTTATTACATGTATTTGCGACAGACGCGTTAACAGTTAATTAACTTGTTGTGGAGTAAACTTTAGGAGGTTAATCACGACAGTCTAATATCGTTCATTACAATTGGAAGTTTCGTTTGAAGAACTTAAGCATGTATAATTGTAGTCCAGTAATCATGTGTATTGATACTGAGGGTCATGCCATTATTTGAGAGAAGTTCCTACATAAGGTGTTAATAACAATTAATCTTTTTGGTTATTGTTTAACATAGTAGATGATAATTGTTTATGCCATATATACTGTTATATGAGGATTTGTAGAGCTATGAAGAGTGCTCATGCGAGGGAGTTCCGCATGTTAAGGGAAGTATTGTTGTTCTTTGATAAGAAGGCATGGATCGTGATAAGAGCCAGTGTATACAAGTAGTCCATTTCTTGTGAATTAACGATTTAGTTGTGTTAACAGGAGGGTTCTAGCGGAAATGCAACTTGAGAAAGATTGTCTACTCATGTCTATAATACAATTATTTTATTTTATTAAAACCGAAGTTATGTAATTACGTACAGTTAACTTTCATTAGTCGACTGTATTATACCGACAAAGTAATGAAACCTATTATAAGACGATGTGTAAGCAGTATATCAAAACTACGGAACGTTATAGAAGGGTTATGTGAAAAACCAGTGTATATATTTCGTTAAGAATTGTACAGTAACCGAGAAGCCAGAATCTCGAAAGTGTCGTGTTTGCGACACCGAATAATGGATATTATTATGAACATATTACATGTAAATAATTTTTTGAAAATGATTTAATTAGTTAAATAATATAGTAGGATTTATTAATCAATTGTTTTGAAATAGAGTGTGTTTTATGAGCGGGTGTTTTGGTGTGAATGATTGTTCACTGTTAAGAGTAAATGTGGAACCGAATTGGTCATGAACAATTACGGGGTGCGAATGAAAGAGTGTATAAACAAGTAGTTCCGTGAAGAACTATACAGCCTATTTTCATATAACCTGCTCATGTTAATTGTCTCTATCAACATACAAAATTTCAGTTTAATTGCTGTAACAGATTCGTAGATATTGAGAACCGTCTATATATTTCATATGGTCGCCAGGATGGATTTTTATTTTTGTACTATTATATTAAGATTACTGTGTACGTGTGGTATTCAAACTTCAATCGCATGATTAGAACGCAAGAAGTAAAAACGAGATTTTAAAAGTACGCACAGCAGCCATCTTGTGATTATGCAAACAATTGAAATAAATTACATGCCAGTGGATCAACATTTGTATAAGCATTTAACGTGCAACGTTTCACGGCACTCGGATAGTTAATTCACGATAAACGTCCATTTAAATATTTATACTTCGCGTCGCCGCCATGTTGGATTTGTACTCACCAGGTTACTGAAAGTCCTATAGGTGAACATATGTTCATAGTCTCTATGAACATAAAAAACAGTTTGGTTGCTGTAAAATATTCATAGATATTGAGAACCGTCGAAATATTTCGGAAGCTCGCCATTTAGGATTGTTATATATATAGGCCATAGAGTTATGTACCATTCAAGGACAAGTATTGCCTAGCTTCATTATTCAAACTTTCACTTCGATCGCATGATTACGACACAAGAATAAAAACTTAAATTTAAAATTTCGCACAGCCGCTATCTTGAGGTTATGTAAACAATTGAATTAAATTGGATGGCAGTGCATTACAATCTGCAAAATCATTTACTGTACCACATTTCACTGCGCTCAGAGAGTTAAATCACGAGAAAAGTCTATTAAAATATTTCAAATTCGCTTGGTCGCCATGTTCGTTTTGTACTTTACAGGTTTATGAACGTTACATAGATAAACTTGTATCAGTACCCTTTATCACCGTACACAATTTCAGGGTGATATCTGTAATAGTTTCGGAGATATAGAATGTCAGTGAAATATTTCGCACAGCCGCCATTTTGAGGTTATGTAAACAATTGAACTACGTTAGACTCCAGTGCATTACAATGTGTATAAACATTTGCTGTACCAAGTTTCATTACGTTTGGATAGTTAATTCGCGAGAAATGTCTATTTAAAAGTCTCAACTTCGCTTGACCGCCATGTTGGTTTTGTAGTCACCAGGTTTTTGAAAGTCTCATAGGTGAACTTCCAGTAGTGCCCTTTATCACCGTACACAATTTCAGGGCGATATCGGTAATAGTTTCGGAGATATTGAATGCTAGTGAAATATTTCGCACAGCCGCCATGTTGGATTGGTGAGACGTAACAAAATTTGAAGGGCACGGTCGAGGTCGCCGGGAATAGTGCTATGAACTTGCCGAGTTTCATTGAAATCGCTCCAGGCGTTTAGATTTTATTAGGGACACACACACACACACCTCACACACACACACACACACATGCACACACACACACGGACAAAAGGTGATCTCATAAGCCTATTTTTTCAAAATTGAAAATAGGCTAAAAATTTAGAATGATTGTTTAAGAAACAGAGTAGTTATGTGCACTTTTGTAAGATCTAAATGTTAATTTTACGTGTTTTTTATAAATGCACACACAAGCATTCTCTGTGTGGGCTAGCGAGAATGATTCACTGTTAGCATTGGAGAGCGATGACATAATATAAAAAAATCTTCTCGGCACGCCGGAAGGCAGAGGTAGATTTCACCGGGCAAGCCTGGGGATAGGCGAAAATAGGCAGAATATGCTGGTTTTCGTAGAAGGATCAGACCACATTTATTGCGAGTAAGTATTTTATAATCGGAGCTTAATTAACTTTGTTTTTCGTCATTTTATGCATATATTAAACATTTTATTGTCTTAAGGGGACGGTAACATTCTTGTCATTTGGGGTCCATTTTTATACTTGTGGTCACACTGTCCTTATGCAAGGTTTCGACACTGATGTGTAACTATCTAACGGTCTGTTACTTGTTCATTCAAAATTTTATCTCCCGCAGGGATTTTGTTTGGTTCCTCAGTTTAAGGGCTGCGACAACGCGGTCATGTAACTCCGTGTACTTAGGGTGAGTGTAGAATCTGTCTGATAAACGGTGTGAATTGTGATGGCTGTATTAGTCTGTAATTGAGATAAGGACTGCAGACGGTCTATTTCAAGCAGTAGTACCTAATGTTGCTAACAAATACTACCGTCAACGACACCTAGATGCGAACTTGGCTACTAGATGTCACCGCAACCAACAACTCGCAACGAACGTTGGAACTTCCCCTGCAAAAGAAAGCATACTGAGGGCTTTTTAGCGCTCTTAGAAAATCCGACGACTTCGGCCGGCTTTGAACCCGCGACCTTGGGCATAGAAGTTCAGCATGCTACCAATTAAGTCACCGAAGCCGCTTCATACTAAGTCAGATAGAAAACTGAATATGATCTCGTGCAAGTGCGTTGTCATGGCAACGTCTGATGGCTCATCCCTCATCAATTTAGTTATGTTGTCATGGCAACCTCTCATGGGTCTTGGCATTTTCTTATGATTCCGAAATCATTTTTCTCATCCTTTGGCGTAATGGTGGGTCATATCAAAAATTATTTCAGACAAAAGTTTTAGGTAATTATTAGGGGAATATTTTCCATTTTGTACGGTTTTGATATTGTGCCTATTAAGAGAGATATGATTAATGTTTCCCGAAAAACCCACTTTTCCCACCCCTTTTGTCAATGGTTGGTGCTATCAAAAAACTTTTCAAACATAAATTTTTGAGCCTTATCCGACACATAGTATGAACTTTGAATGGATTCGATATTTCAAATATTAAGAGAGTTATAGCGATATTTCACTTTTTCGAAAAAAAAGCCCCCCATTTTCACCCCGGTCTACCAATTGTGCCCATTAACGAACTCGACCGAGATTTTATAGGATACATATTATGTAGAAATTTCAAAGTGATTGATACAAAATTGCGGTATTTATCGTGTCCACAAGAAAGTTATATACAGATAGAATAGATACATATAAACATATATACATTAATTATATATAAACTTTTGAACAGACGGTGGTTTTGGGGTCTAGGGGATGTGAAACGCGAAGATATGTCAAAATTTTCCGGAAGTCGAAACATGGGACCCATTGCAATAGTTAGCTCTCTAAAGAAATCTACCTAACTGGTGTACACTCACCGCCTTGTATATAAATTGTAAAACAGTTTCGAGTGCGGCGTGGTGCTGAGGTTTCATTGATGAAACAAGACCAGCACACGTGCGTTCTACAAACGCAGGCTTGTGAATGAAACCAGGTGTCTGGAAGGCCACGAGTGCAAGAGCCTTCATTAAACGGTTTTATTTTTAAGTAGTGCAGGCCTAGAAGAAGCAATGATTCTATGCTCATAATTTTAATACAGAATTGTAGTAAGATGTAGAGTTGAAAGGAGGTGTGAATGATTGCGTGTTTTTAATTTTAATTTCTATTGTTATATTAGTTTATTGTTATTTGGTTTATACTAGATTAGTTTACACTGTTGTTAATAAATGTTATTCAGTTTGTTTTCCATTGTTGTTGGAGTGTGATTCATTTTAAATATAATGAGAAGAGTATTGTGGATGTATTGTAGGCGAAGCTGAATTCCCAGTCCCCGACAGAGGTAAGTAAAGGTGAGTGCCCCGTGTAGTTGGTTGTTGATCCACAATATTCTTTTAACTGCTGTATGTAAATCCCTAAAAGCCATGTTGGAAGCGATTTCTAATGTAGTATTAGCCGGAGCTGTTAGAAATAGGCAATCCAGTGGGGGCAATGGATATTCCAACAGGATCCTTTCTGGATTATCGGGTACAGTACGGTGTATGGTCATAGCGAGGGCCGGTCCAGAGAAAGTCCCATGTAAAGTATATGGCTTGATGGGCCAGGTGAGGTAACAGTGGACACTGTCTTGCACGCGAATTCTTCAGTGCTATGAAGGGGATTTTCTCTATTTTCAAGGGCCAGCAGATTGGGCCCATACCGTTACTTTGAAGCGAAAGAGAAGATCTCTTCATTCCACTCCCTGCTTCTGTCTCTCTTAAATGCGGGAGAAGGGTCCACCCCACCTCACGCCCTTAAACAGGTATTCAGCCATTGTTCGCAGCCTTCTGACATTAGACAAAACTATATGTATACATTTTCAGTTCTCTGAAGTTAATTTCTACTGTATACATGTGTTTTAACTTTTGTGGCACGGTACGTACTTATTTAATTTGTCGATTGTATGCGACATAGGAAAATGAAAGTGGAATTTTTATTAACAAATCCATTTTCTTCTATAGCTCTGAACACAAAGTTAGAAATTAAATAATTATGACCTCGTCAACCAAGCTGATGGATAAATTTTCTTCATCCAAGCACAGGAGAGAATATATATTTATCAATAAAGAGCCATGTGAGTACAGTTTTAATGCATCAACTATTTATTAAAACTTGTTTCAAATGTTGTGTTGTGTGGAATGATAATGGCAATATTGGCAACAATGAATGCCAAATGTAAAACAATATTTAATATGAAACAACAATAGTATCATCTGGTTCACCCTAGAATTTTAATCAGGAGCCGCCCCTGCGTTCAACCTAATTAATTTAAAATAAATACACAATTACAGTACCTCATGCATATTTATTCCACTATAGCGGCTTCGGTGGCGTAGTTGGTAGCATGCTGAACTGCTGTGCCCAAGATCGAGGGTTCAACCCCGGCCGAAGTCGTCGGATTTTTAAGAGCGTTAAAACCATCCAGTATGCCTTCCTTCGGAGGGGAAGTAAAGCCGGCGGTCCCATGTCATAGAGTTATGGCTTGTAAAATATCCTTCCACAGAATAAACTTGTGTGAAGCTAAATATCTAGGTTAGATTTCGTAGAAACGCTCTAACAAAGTTCCAACGTTCACATCCGGTAGTGAAAGTTCGAACTACTTGAAATGGAACGGAACTTGTAGTTCACCCTATGGGTGTCCGCTTGAAGCAGCTACAGCCTCTGGCCAAACATGTCCTCGGACACTTTAGGCACTAAAAGCCATACGATAAATAAATAAAAATCTCACTATTTAACATTTACAAATTTGATTTTAATTTTTCATTAATGTCATTTCAAAAGACGTCAGATTTAACCCAAATTGTATGTTATGTTTTTTAATGCTACAAAATGTTAAATTACAAATGTATGAAAGCTACAAAATCGTAAATGTTTGACCTTGTAGTTCCGCCACTTAAAACAACAACAACAATAACTAACTAATTAACTAACTAACTAAATGTTTCAGCCAAAAAGCTAAATTTCTGATATCAAAATGCTGAAATGCACCACCCCTTCTTATCAGCAATAATCAAGATTGCTTTTTAATTGGTCATGCAAAACAAAGTTCTCTGTAATATAAGGTAACAATTTTTGTTTTAAGGGGTAAAAGTTGTAGGTCATCACCCCTTAGAGAAAAAGATCATAATGAAAATGGTCTCTACTCTACTTGTACGGGGAATGCTACTGCCACTACTAACTAATTACTAAATCAAAACTTACATAATAGAAGAAGATATAAAAAGAAAAAGAGAGGAAAGAATTGTCCTCAAACCTCGAAGAATGAGGATTGAGGGATTCGAAGGGGGTAGAGCCATGAATGGTGGATAAGAAATGAAAAGAGGACAAGGCTTACCCTAAATCTCCTGAAAAAAATACAGGATCTGGATGGATTAGGCGTTGGCTCTTGATGGTGTATACCAGTGTTTGGTAATCCTGGAGTGAATGGGAGTTACTGGGATAAACAACGCCGGTCTAAGATATACCACCATATCAGTTTTGAACGATGAATTCTACGTGTTGGAGAGAGCTATTGTAGGGAAAGTACGAATATATCCATAAAGTAATATAATATTTAAAGCAACATTTACATTTAGAAGTACAACTAAAATACATAGTTCAAGAAGTAATAAAACTGAAAAATAAAAATGACAGAGAAATGCACAATAGCCTTGTATCTTTTACAGTGTGAATTTTGGTTATAAGATTCGCCTAGTTCTCTAGCTGAGCAGTTTAAAACGTTCTTCATTCAGTTGTTTCTCTGGGCTACGTATATTTGTACGTCACGCGAGTTTGAAATATAAGGAGTACTAGCAGACTAAATAACAAACAAGGTGTTCAGTAAAGAACATATAGCCTACTTTCTCCTAAATGCATGGGTAAAGTTTTAACTCTTTGTCCTTTTCAAGGAGTATAATTGGATATTGGTTGCAGTAGCTTGTTGAAATACAACGTGTTATACGGATATTAAAAAAGAATATGATGAGCCCTTTCCTAGTGCTACCTCTGTACAAAATTTCATTCAATTCGGTTTCACCGAGTTTGAATTGATATGGTGAATCGAATTGCACACATACATGGCCGCTATCAGCAAACTATTGGGCTAATTACCTTGTAGTTCAGTCAAAAAATGCTTCCCACAAAAAGGGATGTTGTTGCAAAATTTGGTAGAGATCAAATGATTAGTTTGGTCGTAATATGATTTAAGCTTTTAACATTTGGGTGGCCGCCATTACGTTTGCGTCAAGATAGCGGCGATATAAAACATGACACTGAGGTGCCCTTTGCTAGTGCTACCTCTGTACCAAATTTCGTTGAATTCTGTTTCACCGTTTTTGAATTGATAGGGGGAATCGATTTTCACACATACATGGCCGCCACCCACAAATTATTGGACTGATTACCTTTTAGTTTAGTCAAAATATCTTTCATACATAAAGATATAATGTTGCAAAATTTGGTAGAGATCGGATGATTAGGTTAGTCGTAATTAGATTTAGGCTTTGAACATTTGGGTGGCCTCCATTACGTTTCCGTCAAGATGGCGGCGCTATAAAACATTATACTGAGGTGCCCTATGCTAGTGTTACCTCTGTACAAAATTTCGTCCAATTCGGTTTCACCGTGTTCGAATTGATAGGGGGGAACAGACATTCAGAGTACACACACTCACACAAACAGACACACAGACACCCAATTTTTGGCCCTGTGTTGATCTCATAAGTCTACTTTCATTTTTTGCAAAAATCGAAAGAAGGCTAATACAAACCAAAATATAGACTCACACAGTGACATTCAAACTTATATGGTGAGAGATTTCATCATGATCATCACCTGCCAGTCAAGTATTAGGTCAGGTGGCCTGTTACGGTCTCATTCCATCTTTCAGCTGGACGTTCAATAGATCGAACCCTTTACTTGGTATCGTACTATCTGCCTTGGGACTCGTTCCCTAGGCATTCTGTTGACGTGGTCTCTCCAGTTGTTCCTATGTAGTTTAATACAGGTTCTGTCTTTAGTTCCTTCACCACGTCCTCATTCCTTTTGTGGTCCCAACGTGTGTATCCTGCTGTGCGTCTCATAAACTTCATCTCAGCAGCAGTGATCTTAGTTTCATCTCGTTTTCGGATTATTCATGCTTCATTTCCATGTCAGGACAGGTCTAGCTAGTGATTTGTGGACTCGTTGTCTTGTGTCTATCTGGACTAAAGATGGTTTCATTACTGAGTTCACTGTGCCTATGGTTTTATAATACTTAATGATCTTATTAGAAATATCTGCATCATTGTCGAATGATAAGAATTTTTATGGAATACTTGAAGTGTTTTTGATCGCCTGGTCGATCGTGATCCATGGTGTAGACCACTTAGTTTTATCCCGGGTGTGCCATGTTTGGTGGACTTTACAGACCGTATCCCTCTTGGGCCTCTTTCAACAGTCAGGAATACGGTGAAGGAAAACGAGGGAAAGATAGGTAGAATCTGCCATACAGCGAGAAGAGATACCTAAAGGTCTGATTCTCGACAGAAAAACATACAGTCTCAGGACTACACGTGCTGACTACAACTATACTTAGGAACGCCTTGACAAGGTTGCATTTATAGTCAGGATACGTTTTACAGTAGAAACGCCAGACAGTCACTGTTAATACCGATCTGAAAGTTCTACGATTGTAGAAATCCGCTCCTTGATCAAAGAATCACCAGAGAACCGCTGTTTGAAATGGTGCATTGTTGGTAAATATTTTCCCACCCTGATGTTCCTTTAGGTGCCAAACACACAGGTTACACTTCAATGTTTCGAATTGGAGGTATGGAAGAATGCGGTAAGTTATATTACATGTCTGACGGTTCCTAGTGGGATATTAGGAAAGAAAGAAGCAAGAGTCAAAAAAACAAGATGTTCAGTTAAGAACATATAGCCTACTTTCACCTAAATGCATGGCTATTGTTATAAGTCTTTGTCCTTTTCAAGATATATAATTGAATGTTGGTTGTAGTACCTTGTTGAAATATAACGTGTTATACGGATATTATACATGAATATGAGGTGCCCTTTGCTAGTGCAACCTCTGTACAAAATTTCATTCAATTCGGTTTCATCGTGTTTGAATTGATACGGTGAATCGATTTGCACACATACATGGCCGCTATCTGCAAACTATTAGGCTAATGACCTTGTAGATCAGTCAAAAGATGCTTTCCAGTAAAAGGTATGTAGAGATCAAATAATTAGGTTGGTCGTAGTTTGACTTAAGCTTTTAACATTTGGGTGGCCGCCATTCCGTTTCCGTCAAGATGGTGGCGATATAAAACATGACCCTGAGGTGCCCTTTGCTAGTGCTACCTCTGTACCAAATTTCGACGACGACAGACATTCAAAGTACACACACTCACACACACACAGACTCACACACACACTTCCATTTTTTGCAAAAATCGAAAGTAGGCTAATGAAAATGAATGCCACCCTAGGCCTTGAATATCCTAATACCGGTGATTCGTAAGAGAACAAGTTTTGGCCAAGGGAAACTGGAGTCTGGCACAAGTAATTAGAAGCAATGCCTTGCTCAACTGGGGTCCAGTGGTCACCAATGCAACGCGGTTGTATAGTTGTGACGTAAACCAAACAATTATTGATTTATTTATCATATGGCTTTTAGTGCCGGGAGTGTCCGAGGACATGTTCGGCTAACCAGAGGCTGTAGCCGCTTCAAGTGGACACCCAGAGGGTGAGCTACAAGTTCCGTTCAATTTCAAGTATTTCCAACTTTCATTACCAGATGTCACTGATACCTGGGGGTGAATGTTGGAACTTGGATAGAGCGTTCCAACGAAATCTAACCTAGAAATTTAGCTTCACACAAGTTTAGTCTATGGACGGAACTTTTACATGTCACAAATCTATGACATGGGACCGCCGGCTTTACTTCCCCTCCGAAGGAAGGGATATTGAAGGATTTTAACACTCTTAAAAAATCCAATGGCTTCGGCCGGATTTGAACCCGCAATCTTCGGCACAGCAGTTCAGCATGCTACCAACTACGCCACCGAAGTCAACTATGGGTAATATACGGGTTCTGGCAACCGTCTGCAGACCATAAAAGAGAAAGTAATTCCTTTTTCTTCGAGTTTGAGAGTCCTAGCTTATTCATGGACCAGTCTGATAAGATCTGGCTCGTTATCCGAAAGCATGGAGATAGATGAGACTCTTTATGGAGCAATTCCATCAGGGGGAACCCTTATCGACTCATCGCAAGCACAGGTTAACGCCCTTTAGAAAGCTCGTAATGTTTTATGAGCCGTTTCTTAATCCCGTGATTAGCTTTACGTCCCTCTTCATTAAGACTCCCATATCTCGGGTATTATTTCCATTAAGGAGATCATGCACTCAGAAATCACTTTCATCGCTCGTACTGAACACACTTGGTGTTACTGTTACGGTGACAACCACAGATCATGGATTTTTAAGAGCGTTAAAATCCCTCAGTATGCCTTCCTTCGGAGGGCAAGTAAAGCCGGCGGTCCCATGTCATAGATTTATGGCATGTTAAAGAATCATCCACTAATTACACCTATGAGAAGCTAAATTGTATAGCTTAAGAATGTAAACAACGCTCTTAGGTTCTACGTTCGTTGCCAAGAGCCGACTGTGGTGGCGTCTAGTAGCTAAGTTCTGAACTAGGCCTAGTAGTCGTTGACGGTGGCGTTTGGCGGCAAAAGTAGGAACTATTTGAAAAATTCAAAGTTGCAGTCCTAACTTGAATTAAAAAAAAAAAAAAAACAGATACACACACTAATACAGTCATCACAAATAACACCGGTTGTCAGACAGATTCTACACACACCCTAAGTGCACGGGGCTACACGACCGCGTAGTCGCAGCCCCTAAACTAAGGAACCAACCAACGGATCATGGATGATGGTCGATTGTTCGGAACAATAGGTGGCTATCATTATCATTATCATTATCATTATCATTATCATTTCAGTGTTGCCTTAGTAATCGAGATTTAATGCTTTTTAGTCGGTCATCAGGATCGTACCCAATTTTAAGGGGTGTTTCCACAGTTTTAGCCCTTCAGACAAGAAACATCCCTTATGTCGTAGACAGGCGGCATGCTGAGCTTCTATGCCCAAGATCTTGGATTGAGACCCAGCCGAAGTCGTCGGATTTTTAAGAGCGTTGAAAATCCCTCAGTATGCCTTCCTTCGGAGGGGAAGTAAAGCCGAAGGTCCCATGTCATAGATTTATTTCATGAAAAAGAACCTTCCACTAACTACACTTGTGGAAGCTAAAATTTGTAGGTGAGCTTGATAACGCTATATTAGTTCCAAAGTTTTCCACCAGGTGCTGACTGCGATGGCGTTTAGTAGCCACGTTCTCAGCTAGGTGTCGTAGACGTTATCATTTGGTAGCAAAAGTAGGAACTACTTGAAAAAAAATCATCTGCAGGTCTTCTATATGTTGTTGTTGTTTGTGTCTTCAGTCTTTTGACGGTTTGATGCAACTCTCCATGCCTCGCTGTCCTGAGTTAATTTTTTCGTCTCTACATTGCTACCACACCCTACATCCGAGGCAATCTGTGAACCATATTCTAACCTTGGTCTACCCCTACAGTTTTTGTCCTCAACTCTTCCTTCCATAACTAAGCTTGCTATTCTTGGGTGTCTTAGTATGTGTCCTACCAACCTATCTCTTCTCTTCATTAGCAGTCGCCAGAATCATCTCTCCTCTCCCACTAGTCTTAATACCTCTTCGTTTGTAACCCTATCTACCCATCTGATCTTTATCATTCTCCTGTAACACCACATTTCAAATGCTTCAATTCTCCTCTTATCTGCTGCACCAATAGTCCAAGTTTCACTCCCAAATAGCGCCACGCTCCAGACAAATGCTTTCAAAAATAACTTCCTAATACCTAAATCCTTATTCGATGTCAACAGATTCCTTTTTTGTAGAAATGCTTTCCTTGCCTGAGCCAACCTACTTCTATATGAATCACAGATAGCGCACACTAATACAGGCATCACAATTAACACCGGTTATCAGACAGATTCTACACACACCCAAAGTACACGGGCTAAATGACCGCGTTGTCGCAGCCCTTGTACTTAGGAACCAACCATTATCATAGACTAGACCTTCCATGTACACAATTCCTTCTTTGGTGCATTTGTAATTACATTTCGTTGTTTCCTTCACATTTCCGAATCTAAAGGACACACTAAACGTTTCTTATTAGGTGCCGGCATGATGACACGCGGTAACTCAACCATATACGGTCGATTAGATTAGCAGTTTGCCTTCTCTACCACTACGAGCGCTAGTGTGAGTCAATACAGAGTTTCACTTGATCCTTTATGTTCGACCCTAACTATTATATGTCAGAAAACTGTACCATAATGAGGCTCATTATAACACTATTTTTCATTATGAAACAGTTTCTCCCACCAATCAGAGCTCAAGAAACAGTTGTTTGATCAATTAGATTAGGATAGCGCAATACCTGCGCAGAGTTCCACGGCCTTCTATTTTAAATTTCACTGCGTGGCCTAGTGTCATAGTAGGGTAATCGAGGAGGCCATGGTCAAATACAAGGCATTCTCTGCGTCTCATGCGCTCTGTTCAGTACATAAAACTGGCGAAATCTCGACAGATATTTATGAATATTTATGTTGGAACATAAAATAGCTATAATATCGTCGAACATAAACAGTCGTATGCAACTCGCCTATAATGGTAATTAAGACACTCGTATGGAAATTGGGTGAGAAGATATTTCAAAAATACACCTGAGAGTATTGAACCAAGGAGCACTTTAAAGAAAGAATTATGTAAATAAAACTCAGCAGCTCTTCTAGGTGTGTGCCGTGTCTTGCGTGGGGTTTCGCCTAGGACACCAAGCTGGCTTATAACGGGCTCTTGGTGTCCCCGCCCGGACCCCACAGGAGGAGCGAACTGCACGCTACCTCTCTTTATATGAAGTACACCAGCGCCTCTTTTCTGCGAGAACTAAAGAACTCAAGAAGCCATAACCTCCCTGTGAAGGCTTCCATTTAGATGGTCAATATACCATCAATTATGTACTGTAAATAGTTAATTTTGCTTAGATTTGAATAAAAAGATACAGTCAGTCTGAGAGACTAGACTTTATATCATTTCAAATGACGCATGCTACAAATGCTACACATGTTAGAAAGGCTCAGACTCTTTCAACAGACTCCATTACCCATTAACTTAGGCTTCCCGCGCGGGGAACGGATAGCGGGAGGTGCACTCTGCTGCATGATGTCACGCACTCGCCGTCTCCGTATCGCATAATGCCAGACCCCAGGTGTAAACTCAAACGCAACAGACTCCATTACCCTTTAACTTAGGCTTCCCGCGCGGGGAACGGATAGCGGGAGGTGCACTCTGCTGCATGATGTCACGCACTCGCCGTCTCCGTATCGCATAATGCCAGACCCCAGGTGTAAACTCAAACGCAACAGACTCCATTACCCGTTAACTTAGGCTTCCCGCGCGGGGAACGGAGAGCGGGAGGTGAATTCTGCTGCATGACGTCACGCACTCGCCGTCTCCGTATCGCATAATGCCAGACCCCAGGAGTAAACTCAGACTCAACAGACTCCATTACCCTTTAACTTAGGCTTCCCGCGCGGGGAACGGAGAACGGGAGGTGCACTATTCTGCATGACGTCACGCATTCGCTTCCCGCGCGGGGAACGGGGAGTGGGAGGTGCACTCTGCTACATGACGTCATACACGCCGTAACCGTAACGCATAACGTTAGACCCAAGCATAACGACGAAGTCGACTAGTTCATTTGAAAGTATAAAAGATCAATAAAATCACCTGGATTACCAGTTTCGATCGTCAAGCGATCATCATCAGATCCTTTACACTTAGGTCGCTAAATCTATGTGTGTGATGGTATTTTCGATACACTTACTACCATAAGTACCCGTACTTCGGTATTAATAGCCAGACGTTATCAATTGAGCTACAGTTGCAATGGTTAGGGGCATGTCATTCTTACATCAGTTTACCACGGCGAATTTAGTTCCCTGGGAATATCACAGATATTATTAAATTTAGGACTTTAGTTAGTTAGTTATTGTTGTTTTAAGGGGTGGAACTAAGAGGTCATCTGCCCCTAAATTTAGGACCTTTAAATGTGGTTTGCGGAGACCCCTTATAGACTCCCCTACTTTGTGTCTCACATTGAGGGGCTCAAAATTAGGTAGGAAAATTTTTATATATCGCCTATTTTAGCATGTATTTTGAAAAGTTTTCCCCTATGGCCACACTTTTATGAGAAGTACGATGAAGAGTTACATCAATGATTAGTGTTGTTCTTCTGATGGATATCGGTGCCAATTTTTACGTCGATCCACCCAGCCAATCTCGAGTTAAAAGCGTACAAACTTGTACACCGACAAACAGACAGACAGACAAAAAATGATTTTGTGCGCAACGGTATTAAACGCGTTAATAACGCAAATTTCTGTGGAAATTCAGGGGATAAAACAGACAAACTTTCATTTTTATACCCACCAGGTGACTCAGCTGTCCCTAATAATATTGTTTTATGCAGCCCAACTAACGTTGTTATAAGGAAGGCCGATTACCTGCTGCATCCGATATGGTACTAATGAGTTGAGAGCATATCCTGCAAACCATACTGAACACTATTCGTTTTCACTCCATGTGACCGCAGACTAATACGAGGGAAATATAATGGTGCCCAGCATCGTTTGCAGGACATGCATACAGTGCATAAGTAGCTCCCCCAGGGGCTCACATCTAGTGGGACGTGGGTTGGCGACTACGGGGCCCCAGCTGAGTCCGGCATTGCTTCAACTTACTTGTGCCGGGCTCCTCTCCGTCTTCTTTCCTGTCGACCTCTCTTGGTCAACTCTTGTCCTTTTCCTACCCCGACGGTATTGGGGTATCCGAGGCCTAGGGAGTCACTTCCTTTCCCGCCTTAATTGGCCCTGGTCTCATCTTTTCTGATACCGTCCGTCTGCGAGGGGTCAGTCTTCTTTTTATTTTCATGTTACCTCCTGCCTTCTGTTCAAGACCCTAAAGAAGGCAGGGTGTATGTAGCCCCACTACTTCTGGTGCACCCTGGATATTGCTACGCCCTCAGGGGCTGACGGCTGGTGAGTTCGGGAGTTGGCGAATGCGAGGGATTCCTGAGCTGGGTCCGGTTTTCCCCCTTTTATCCATTACCTCTGGGGCGGACCCTCTCCTCTTGCCCTTTCCTATCTGCCTTTCATGGCTCTCTTTCCTTCCAATTCCCTCAATCCGCATTCTTCGAGGGTTGAGGGCATTTCTTTTCCTCCTGTCCTTTATTTGATTTATTCTCCTTTAGTTTTCCATTTCTTCTTCTAGTATATAAGTTAGTTTTAGTTATACATTTCATTATCATCTTCACGAGCACCCTCACCATTAGGGGCCGATAACCTAGACGATAAGCCCCTTAGAACAACAGTTATCATCATCAGCAGCAGCATAGTAGTGTACGGGATGCTGCAGAGAAATATCGACCTTCATGATAACACGCGTTAGTTGGGCTGCATAAAACAATATTATTAGGGGCATCTGATTTAGTTACAGCAGTTATTATAAACTCGCGCACCTTGTCTAGATGAGCTAGTTATATATGATCTTTGTTAAGATATTGTCGGTGGTTATTGGCCTCCAAGTCTGCTTGCTTAGTGTGATATCTGTGATAGTAAATTTTTAGGTATTTAGTAAATGTATTGAGCAAGCAATGAAGGAAATTGGAGAAAAGTTTAAAGTGGGAGTGAAGATTCAAGGAAAATTAATTTCAACTCTGAGATTTGCCGATGACATAGTCATCTTGGCCGACACGCCTGAGGATTTGAATGAGTATTTGATTGGTATGGACTCCGTCTTGAGTAAAGAATTCATGATGAAAATTAATACCTGTAAATGTAAAACAGAAATACTGGAATGCAGCCGAAATAAATCAGAAACATCTATGGACCTCAAATTGGCAGGTGAAAAACGAAAGGAAGTAGCAGACTTCTGTTACTTAGGAAGCAAAATAACCAGTGATGGACGAAGCAAAGAGGATATAAAAAGTAGGTTAGCTCAGGGAAGGAAAAGGTATCTGTTGACATCGAATATAGATTTAGGTATTAGGAAGTCAGTTTTGAAGGCTTTTGTCTGGAGCGTGGCACTTTATGGAAGTGAAACTTGGCCTATTGGTGCAGCAGAAAAGAGGAGAATTGAACCGTTTGAAATGTGGTGTTACAGGAGAATGATTAAGATCAGATGGGTAGATAGGGTTACAAACGAAGAGATATTAAGACTAGTGGGAGAGAAGAGATGTTCCTGGCGACTGATAATGAAGAGAAGAGTTAATAATAATAATAATAATAATAATAATAATAATAATAATAATAATAATAATAATAATAATAATAATAATAATATCGTATGGCCTCGGGTGCCGGGTGCAAGCTTCGTAATTTGACACCCAGAGGGTAGCTTACATGTCGAATTTCGTTGTTCCTTGAAGCACTATGAAAGTCAAGGAGGTTAGATATCTAAGCTCCTTGAACACTATAGCGCTTTCTAGTAGAGAAATGTGGAACTTTGTTTTGGCGGAAACTCCCGAGATTAATTTTTCCATTATGAACACGGCTTACTGACTTCAAATGGGTTCTTTGACATGCCAACATCGTATGACATGCGTGTCGTATTTTTGCCGCCTTTCAAAAAAATCACTTACCACGGCCAGGAGCGAACCTGCGAGCTTGGAGTTGGCAGTCCGACACGCTAACCACTCACCCACCGCGGCAAGCTAAGAGGAGAGATAGGTTGGTAGGACACGTGCTAAAACACCCAGGAATAGCAAGCTTAGTTATGGAAGGAAGGGTCGAGGGCAAGAACTGTAGTGGTAGACCAAGTTTAGAATATGTTAAACAGATTGCCTCAGATGTAGGGGGTGGTAGCTATGTAGAGATGAAACGATTAGGTCAGGACAGGGAGGCGTGGATTGCTGCATCAAACCAGTCAAAAGACTGAAGACTCGAACAACAAAATTGGAATGGATTAAGAACTTAGCTGGTTGTCTGAGCGATGTGGGATCCGTTGTCGTTCAGCTGCTCCAACTAACATTTTCTACACTGAACAGTGTATAATTACTCAAACATTGGACCCATCAGCACACCTAGTACTACGTTGCAACACTGCTACTGACAATGGTTGGTTGGTTGGTTAGTTCCTTAGTTTAGGGGCTGCGACAACGCAGTCATGTAGCCCCGTGTACTTTGGCTGGGTGTAGAATCAGTCTGATAACCGGTGTTAATGTTGATGGCTGTGTTAGTGTGTATTATTTATGATTCGGGTAAGAACTGCAGACAATCACTTTCAAGTTTATTTCCTACTTTTGCTACCAAATTAATGCTGCCGTTCACGACACCTAGCTGCGAACTTGGCTACTAGATGCCATCGAAATCAGCACCTGTCAGTGGACGTTGGATCATAATATAGCGTTAATCAAATCTAATCTACAAATGTTAGCTTCACACATGTGTAGTTAATAGAAGGTTCTTTTACATGCCATAAATCTATGACATGGGCCCGCCGGCTTTATTTCCCCTCCGAAGGTAGGCATAGTAAGGAATTTTTAACGCTCTTAAAAAATCCGACGACTTCGGCCGGGTTTGACCCCGCGATCTTGGGTATAGAAGCACAGCATGCTACCAACTACGTCACCGAAGGCTCCAAAACTACTCACAATGAATATATAATACTACTTGTCTGTATATGTTCCAATTCTGAAATAGGTTCCATTCGTACATTATGATATATCCAACACAGGGCTCAAATTGCAATTGTTCTTTTCTTTTTCAGCAGATGGCAGCAATAACATTATTTCAAAAGAGAACACTGAGATGATCTGGCATACGTCTTCAATCACACCATAATTGTGCTGGAGGAGGGGGGGGGGCGGGGGGAGGGGAGTGGGGAGGAGTAGAGAGGCACACACACAGAGACAAAAGGTCAGACAGACACACACATCACCACAGACGGACCTGATAAGTCTACTTATTCATAATTTTTGAAAAATGTGAAAAGTGGGCTAAAAACTTAGAAGATATTCAACAAAGGGTTCAAGTTTCAATTGTTTATTTTTCAACAGTTGGCATCAATAACGCCATTTCAAAATATGACACTGAGATGTTCTGACATACGTCTGTTATTTTAATTTATTGTATTAATGCATTCAATGGCCATTTAATTTATTTTCAGGACGGGTCAGAGAAGGGGAATCAAACTCAGAGATTGAAATCCCCTTTGTGGGGCGTGGTGGCGCAGCGGTCAAGCTGTTGGCCTCTCATCAAGGTGGACTGGGTTCGATTCCCGGTCAATGCCTGTGAGATTTTCGAAGTGAAATGCCATGTCCTGTAGTTCGGATTCGACGTAAAAAGGAGGTCCTTTGGCTCATGATCGCATGATTAACGGTCACGTAAAACGAAAAGCTTCCTTCCTTCCTTCCAGAAATCGAACCTGGCACCCTCAGTACCAAAGCCTGGCAAGCTAACCAATTAGCCACGGAGCAGGACGCATTTTTCTGGTGGTGAGAATGGGAAACTAAACTTGTGTGAAGCTAAATTGTTAGGTTAGATTTCGTCGAAACGCTCTATCAAAGTTCCAACGTTCACCACTAGGTATCATTGATATCTGGTAGCGAAAGTTGGAACTACTTGAAATTGAACGGAACTTGTAGCTAACCCTATGGGTGTCCATTTGAAGCAGCTACAGACTCAGGCGAGCCGAACATGTCCTCGGACACTCCCGGTACTAAAAGCCATACGATAAATAAATAATAATGGGAAACCGTGAAAACTATTTTCAGGATGGCCGAGGTGGGATTTGAACCCACGCTCTCCCGATGCCAGCGAGGCGCGTTAGTACTCTCGGCCACTGCGGCCGGTTGTCTGTTATTTAAAAGAACGAGTTAGTGATCCACATTTATTACATAAGATATTTCTTTAATCATCCCCTCAGGGGTGCTGCTAAGTATTAGTGGTGATACATTGACTCCGCAAAGAGCAGATGTTTTCTTGTTCCAGCTGATAAGATGATGAAAGGCCGCCCTGTACATTGTGTAACCGCAAGTTCATCAATCACTCACCACTGCCCCCGTCTTGGTGGTGATTGTTTTTCCTCCCCAAATTGATTACGTCCCGCTATCTCCCGGCCTCCTCATCCGCCAACACAAACTCAAACAACAAGAAAATTAATGAATTTCAGTGCTGCTCATTTTAATATGGTGAGCTTGGAACATGATTCCGTCACTCTAACTCTGTTTAACACCGCTTTTATGGTGGGGAGGAATTCACCTCATAAAATCACGAGAGCAGGTTAGCTAGCAGCAGTTATTAGCATTTCAAGATACTAGCGCTGTGGCCGAGGTGGGAACTATGCTTTGTGTACTTGTGTCACGCTGTCCGCCCGCTTGGTTGATAGGTACAGTCGCGAGGGAAGGATATGAATCAGGTCCAGTAGCTTGGTTGATAGGTACAGTCGCGAGGGAAGGATATGAATCAGGTCCAGTAGCTTGTCATCGTATTACTCTCAGTACTGACAGGAACTCCTATTAAGCTTAGCTGTGCTGTTGCGACAGGGCCCGCGGCGGTAAAAGGGCTAAGAATGGACAACTTTTGTACTTTATAAATTAAGTGTAGAATTCTTGTAAATACGCCATTTCCCCGGGAGAGGCAAAAAAAAACAATGGTTATTTATAAAATTCATTATGTATTCTCTTGACCGACAGCAGTGGCTACGCTCGCTAAAGCGCAGTAACGCTGTAATTCCAAGCTCTCTGCTGACTCAGTAGACGCGTGGGTTCGAGCCCCACCGTCGGCCGTCCTTGAAATGGTTTTCCGTGGTTTCCCATTTTCAACTCCAGGCAAATGATGGGACGGTATTTTCTCACAGGCCACGACCGCTTTCTTCCACATACTTGCCCAATTTCATTCACCATCATTCATTTCATCTCCCATTAACTCCTCTAATGAGATTTGCGTCAGGAAGGGCATCCGGCCGTAAAAACATCCGCCACAAAGACTTCCATCGCGTTTCATCCCCGACCCCGTTGGAAGAAGGGAATAATGAGGGGTAGACATACATACATTATGTATTCTGTTTGTAATATTTCGGTTACTATTCACTGATTCGTTTACACCGCATAGAGTCATATAAGAACATTTCAAAATGGAAGTAAAGTTGGTTTATACACATTATAGAGGTATAAAGGAGTTACCCGCTGGCGATAAACCAAACGAAAAAAATCATGTTATAAGTCAGAAATATATCACAAGTTAGTGCAAAAGAATGCTTTAAAAATAAATCAGAAGAGGAGCGACGTGGAATAAAGCAGAAGACCACCATTCAAATGATGCACGATAAAGTGAAAATGTGAAATCTGACAAAGATTATTTTAATCAACATGCAGTGAAAATATTTTTGGAGATTAACATCCCTCTTCATTGCATCCAGCTTTTCGGGAGTACAGTACTTGTCAAATTAAGTACCTAATTTTAAGGTTGTATACCATGCATTTAGTTTTATTCGATTCATAAAAACTGAGAGAGAGCCATGAATTTCATGAATTTATTTCTGCTATTACACTTTATATAAATACATTAAGAATTAACACAAAATAAAGTGTCTGGAAATAAAGAACTAAATTGAATTTAGGGGTGTAAAACGACACAAAATGCCCATATTAATTTTTAAGTTCTGTATAGGGCGGAAAGGTTCTAATTCACTTCACCTCAAATCATGAAAAAATCTACTATTTACTCCATACATTTCTGAGACCCTCGCTTTCCCGCCACGCACTTTGCCGTTATGCGGCGCCCGTGCGGCAGTGAGTCATTGAGTATTGGAATTTGTACTTCAATGTGATCCTTCACCAATTTTTGGACGAACTGACTTACGGAGAGCGATTGTCAAATTACTTACAACAAGATATGCCACTGCTCACACTGCCGAAGCATCCATGACAGAATTGCGTCGCATTTTTGGTACGAGGATTATAAGTCGGAACGTGTGGCCCCCGCGAAGCCCAGACTTATCACCATGTGTCTTTTATTTGTGGGGGACGCTTAAAAATAGAGTGTATGCCAGAAACCCTCACACTATAAATGAGCTTAAAGACTATATTACAGCTGAAATACAGTCAATCGGTGCTGAGGAACTTCAGAGAGTACATGCCAGTTTCCTAAAAAGGTGCCGGCGATGTGTAGCAGTAAATGGCGAACATTTTCAGCACCAGCTGTGAACTAGGTAAGTACAAATTCCTATACTCAATGACTCAGTGCCGAGCGGGCGCCGCATAACGGCAAAGTGCGTGGCGGGAGACAAACTCGCGCCACGGGCGAGCGGGCAAGCGAGGGTCTCCGTTACATACTAACTAAACTCTCTGTAGATGCAATGGAAATACAATTTTAAGTGCATGATGATCAATATCTTGAACTAAAAGAACAAGCAAGAGTGGCATTAAGAAAAGTGGTTGAATATCAGGAAACCAATAGACAGATATTCAATTAATACGAACACGCTAAATTCCATGGAGCTTTTAATGTTGACAAAATTTGTTTACATGACACTAAGAACACTCAGACTTTGGTTGGTTGGTTCCTCAGTTTAGGGCCTCCGACAACGCGGTCATGTAGCCCCGTATACTTTGGGTGTGTGTAGAATTTGTCTGATAACCGGTGTTAATTTTGATGGCTGTATTAGTGTGTGTTATCTGTGATTCAGGTAGAAGGACTTCAGACGATTAACTTTTTATAGTTTTTCCTAATTTTGCTACCAAATGTTACCGTCCACGACACCTAGCTGCGGACGTGGCTACTAAATGCAATCGCAGTCAGCACCTAGAGGCGAACGATGGAACTAATAGAGCGTTATCAAACTAACCTTAATATTTTAGCTTCTACAAATGTAGTTAGTGGAAGGTTCTTTTTCATGCCATAAATCTATGACATGGGACCACCATCATTACTTCCCCTCCGAAGGAAGGCATACTGAGGGATTGTTAACGCTCTTAAAAATCCGATGACTTCGGCCGGGTTTGAACCGGTGATCTTGGACACAGCAACTCTGCATGTTGCCAACTACGCCACCGAAGCCACTACACTCAGACTTTAAGGGTCCAGTTTAGTAAAGACGTAAAGTTAAGTTATTTTGACAATTGTGCCAAAAGTTGAAAATCAAGAAGACCCGGAAAAGTGTCAAAAATGTTCCACGTTAGTGTGTGTCACCATTCCGCCAATACATAAGAAGCGTTTGGTTAATACACAGCATATTCAAAACAGGAATAATAAAGTTAAACAAGATGTTCAGTAAAGAATATATAGCCTACTTTCTCCTAAATGCATGGGTATTGTTATGACTCCTTGTCCTTTTCAAGGAGTATAATTGAATGTTGGTTGTAGTAGCTTGTAGAAATACAACATGCTATGGGGATATTAAACATGAATATGTGGTGCCTATTGATAGTGATACCTGTGTACAAAATTTCATTCAATTCGGTTTCACCGTGTTTGAATTGATAGGGGGAGTCGATTTGCACAAATACATGGCCGCTATCTGCAAACTATTGGGCTGATGACCTAGTAGTTCAGTCAAAAGATGCTTCCCACATAAAGGTATGTTGTTGAAAAATTTGGTAGAGATCAAATAATTAGGTTGGTCGTAATTTGAATTAAGCGTTTTAAAATTTGGGTGGCCGGAATTCCGTTTCCGTCAAGATGGCGGCGATATAAAACATGACCCTGAGGTGCCATTTGCTGGTGCTACCTCTGTACCAAATTTCGTTCAATTCGGTTTTACCGTGTTTGAATTGATAGGGGGAATCGATTTGCACACATACATGGCCGCTATCAGCAATCTATTGGGCTGATGACCTTGTCGTTTGGTCACAGAACGCTCCTCAAATGAAGGTATGTTTTTGCAAAATTTGGTAGAGATCAGATGTTTAGGTTGGTTGTAATTTGATTTAAGCTTTTAACATTTGGGTGGCCACCATTGCGTTTCTGTCAAGATAGCGGCGATATAAAACATGACACTGAGGTGCCCTTTGCTAGTGCTACCTCTGTACCAAATTTCGTTCAATTCGGTTTCACCGTGTTTGAATAGAAAGGGAGAATCTATTTGCACACATACATGGCCGCCATCTGAAAACTATTGGGCTGATGACCTTGTAGTTCAGTCAAAAGATCCTTCGTACATATAGGTATAAAGTTGCAGAATTTGGTAGAGATCAGATGATTAGGTTGGTCGTAATTTGATTTAAGCTTTTAACATTTGGGTGGACGCCATTACGTTTTCGTCAAGATGGCGGCGATATAATACATGACACTGAGGTGCACTTTGCTAATGCTACCGCTGCAACAAATTTCGTTCAATTCGGTTTCTCCGTGTTTTAATTGATAGGGGGAATCGATTTGCACACATACATGGCCGCCATCTGCAAACTATTAATCTGATGGCCTTGTAGTTTAGTCAAAAGACGTTCGCGAAATAAATATATGTTGTTGCAAAATTTGGTAGAGATCGGATGATTAGGTAAGTCGTAATTTGATTCAAGCTATACATTTTGGTGGCCGCCATTACGTTTTCGTCAATATGGCGGCGATATAAAACATGACACTGAGGTTCCCTTTGCTAGTGCTATCTCTGTACCATATTTCGTTCAATTCGGTTTCACCGTGTTCGAATTGATAGGGGGAACAGACATTCAGAGTACACACACTCACACACACACACACACACACACACACACACAGACAGACACACATTTTTTCGCCCTGTGTTGATCTCATAAGTCTACTTTCATATTTTGCAAAAATCGAAAGTAGGCTAAAATTAGAAAGTAGTAAGATTAAGCGACGAAGCTGGAACGAGTCGGCACCAAAATGAAGACATTGTAATCATTGAACGAGCAACAACTACAAATGAAATACTTCCAAGAGATGCAAACCTCGTCAACAGAAGACGAAGACAGAAGATACTCGTATGGTTTAATTCAAACAATACATGTACATCAAGCGTCAAACCAAATCCTTTGCCGTACGTAGTTAACTAAATCTATCACTACGAGAGCTAGTGTTGACCCACGTATGGTCAAATCAAAATCGAAATATCTACTTCTATTTTGACTGACAAGTCATGCACACCAACGGTTAGACCACATCCTTTGTCGAATGTAGTTCACTAAATTGATGTAAAGTATATTATTTCCATTTTATTTTTCACTATCCTAAAATCTTAATTCAACATTCAAAATGTTTATGGGTTAAAAGAAAGCCAAGCTTACAACTTCCAAAATAATGTCTCAGGGTGAAGAGGGCGGCTTCGGTGGCGTAGTTGGTAGCATGCTGTGCTTCTATGCCCAAGATCGCGGGTTCAAACCCGGCCGAAGTCCTCGGATTTCTTAAGAGCGTTAAAAGTCCCTCAGTATGCCTTCCTTCGGATGGGAAGTAAAAAGGATCCTTCCACTAACTACTCTTGTGTGAAGCCAAAATTTCTAGGTTAGAATTGATAATGCTCTATTAGTTCCAAGGTGCTGACTGCGATGCCATCTGGTAGGCAAGTCCGAAAGATAGGTGTCGTAGACGGTAGCATTTGGTAGCCAAAGTAGGAACTACTTGGAATTACTGTTTTCAGTCCTTACTAAAAAATAAAAAAAATAAAAAAACTTGAATTAAAAAACAGATAACACACACTAATACAGTCATCACAATTAACACCGGTTATCAGTCAAATTCTATACACACCCTAAGTACATGGGTCTACATGACCGCGTTGTCGCAGGCCCTAAACTAAGGAACCAACCAACCAACATCAGGCTGAACAAAAATGGATTAGGCCCAACAACTCAGTCCTAGGGCCCGTGATCCCTCTCCCTGCCTGTTTTTCCTGTTACGAACGTGTTTCGTTGGTTTATACACATCATAGAGGAAATGAAGATGTTACCCACTGGAGATAAACCAAACGATTTGGGAAAAATGCATGAGGATTCCACTCTTATATAAACGGAAATATTACGCCTATAAATAACCCGTATCTTAATTTTAGACACCCTATTGAGGTTCTATCCAATATCAAGGAGCTATGCTACAATCAAAATATCGCACAGTATTTTCCAGTGATTTTATTAGAATCTGAGCATATTTTGGTCAGAGGTTTCGTCAATAACATTGCTAGGAGGTGAAAATAATTCCATAATTGCAGTTTCCAATATCAAAAATGAACGTTGGAAAATCACAGACGTTCGTTTGTTGCTGATCTTAAGAAAGGGCAGCATATTCTGTTTTAGCTCGGGGCTAACTGGCTTGAAAGTGAACCAGTGGACTGGAAAACTGACAGCAAAGGGAGAATCTTTGAAGACAGCCTTTCATCTAATATACAACGATTCTTTATGTACAGTGCTCTCTGATTCCTTTAAAGTATGTTCCTTGCTCGATAGGGCAAGCAAAGTCACGTTTTCTTGTTTATGTTAACTTTAACGTCCTCTCTGTTGTTTTACTCTTTGCTGGTTCTGTGTTTAGAGCCTGTCTAGCAGTATACTTGTTGTGTGTTCCAGATTTCAGTCCTTAGATCGGTCTGATACAGCCCTCCGTTCCCTCCTGTCATTAGATTCTGTGCGTAAGCATCACACCCTTCATCCGAGGCAATCTATGTAGCATGTTCTAACCTTGGTACAGTTCTTGTCTTCTATCGTGTAGCCGTGCAAATAAATCAAATCAAATACGTACTTACTTACTTACTCTCCTGGCTCCTCTCCTGGCTCCACAAACCGCAGTCGGTTCTTGGCCTCGTCAAGTAGCCTCCTCCACCTCGTTCTGTCCTTGACATCTTCCTCTCGCGCCCCTTCAGGCGCGGATCTAGAGTTTGGCTTGGAGGGGGGGGGGTCAGTGAAGAGAAATTGTTAAGAAAAATGGTATCACTAAAAACGCCATCACAAAATAACCAAACGTAAAAAGAACAGACCAAATATTTGCAAGCTACGTGGATAGAAATTTGATGCGTTTAGCGCACCAAAAATATTCGTACAAATTGCAACAGCGTGTTTTGTGACTTTTACAATCAAGCTTCGAGAAAATTATCAAGGTACGTTGCAGTTTCGGAAAGTCGAGTTGGTACCGACAAAGGGAGAAAGTCACAGCTTAAATTGCCAACCAGGCTTGCAGTTTGGATGTCGGCAATATTTTTTGGTGCGAAAAAAAGCCTCAAATTCCTATCCGTGCATTGCTGCACATTCATCGTGACATCACTATAAACATCGATTCGGTAATCACAAGGTTTGCTAAACAAATTAGACGAGTTGATTTTGTTATATAAATATATAGATATTTTATATAACAGGTATGAAGTTGTAAATATGTACACTTGTACCAGTAAAAAATAATTGCAATAAAGGTATTTTCAGCATTGAATAAAACAACATCGGGATCTTTATACAACTCCTTTAGTTCCTTTTTCTTTCTCCTTCGCCACTCACCTGCTTCACAAATTAAACCGAAAATCTTTCTGAGGATTTTATTTTCAAAAACCTTTATCTATCTCTCTGTGCATTTTCTGTATCTCCGTGTTTCTACACCATATAGTAATACTGGCCAATTATAGTTTTATATAATTTAAATACCTCGGAGTTACGTTACAAACAACATTATCATCCTTCAACTTCCATGTTACCAGAGAGAGCCACTGCAGCAATAAAAGCCATGTATCTTATCCAACAACCACAGCGAATCTCAATAGCCACTGCATTAACACTGTTCAAGACTGCAATAGCACCAATAGCAACCGATGGGATCAACATCATCCTGGACAAACTAACAATCACAAATCTATGAACAATTGAGAGGGTCAAAGCCCGTTACCTAAAACGGATTCTAGGACTAGGGAAGTCAGCACCGTCGAGGCTAACATATGTGTTAAAAAACGAAACCTTCTTCATTGAGTACATAAAAGCACAATTCTGGATACCAAATACTAAGGTTTATGAAAAGACACTACACCTGTTAAAAGAGAAAACTAATGCCATATGGCCCCAATTTTACACAACACACGCTATTACATCATCGGAATGGAAGCAGCCAAATTATGAACTTCGACATACTGACAAGATTTTCAACGCACGGCTTTCACCACAAGTTATGTCGGAACCTAAGATTTCATCAACCGGAAGAATCCTGCGTGTGCCAATTGTGCAATAAACATTGTGAGCGATATCATGCACAAAACTGCCCAAACTCAATAATAGGACTAGGTCAAGAATAATTTATGTACCATTATGCACATTGTGTGCTTTTCTTAAATAATATATTGGTATTTCTGTCCCTCTTGATAACAATTTGGATGTGAGTAGTTTGTTAACTGAATATGATGCTCTGGATGCAGCTATAATATTCGCATAATACTTCTTTTTCTTTTTCAAATGCTACTGTTATCCTCTTTTCTACTGTCCCAGAAGTCCTGGTATTCACCGTCATAGAGCGCCAATCTCTAGACGAAAGTGACCACTTCCTGGTGTATTGACTAGCGGGGGCGGAGGTCCTAGTTCGATTCGCTGCTTAGCCAAGAATTTAAATTCTGGTCTGAGGGCTGGAACGGAGAACACTCAGCCTCGTGAGGCAAATCTAAGAAGAGAAGTTTTACTCACAAGGCTGAGTGTACCCCGTTCCAACCCTCAGACCAGTATTAAATTTCTGGTAGAGCCGGGAATCAAACCCGGATCTACGTGGGGGAGCTAACAATGCTAGCCGCTATACCACGAGAAAGATAAAATGAATGGAAAGAGACAATATTATATCAATAATTGTCCAACATTCAACGAATGTTCCTTATCAGACAAGTTCATGTAAGCGCAGCTTGATTTCATCTATGTTGCTGGTAATACCTGAGTTTCTCGTTTGAATCGTTGACATTTAATAGTGTTTCGGTCTTTGTTTCCCTCGAGTTCACAAGCTTGATGTGAGTGTAATTTTCTGCTTCCAGCATGACAGATGATGGAAGTGTTATTCAAAGTAACAAGGTATTAGCTACGTCAATCATACCGGAGTCAGGTGTTCTGAGTCGGTAAATTAGTGGCAATATTCATCTCGTGCATCGGACACGAAACATTCAAAGTTTTCAAGTCAATACTATCGCATGGAATATTGAATAACGTTCCTTGTTTGTGGATATGTCTCTCTGTTCCCCTTCTATGTCGATTACCATTCGCAAATCATCTGGGCAGTCCTTGGTATATCACGTTTAAGAGTTCTGCTCCCAAGTATTGTATATGATGATCTTTCAGCGATGCTTAAAACAAAAATTCAACGCACTTAAAATGCCTGCGAAAGATTTATTCTTCATGTTCGTAAAGAGAAACTACGAACACCATAGTTAATTCAGCTACAGTGCCTTAAACTAAACGCACGACGATAGCACGAACTAGCATTATTGACTGCAAATATCTTCAAACAGTAATACCCACCATATATTTACACCAGGTTTTGTCGGATGGAAAATAATCACGGCCGAAGCAACAGGTTTACCGATTTCACTGTGGAGATACCTCACCATTGTACTACTAAATACGACAAATCGCTTATTTGTAGCTCATCACGCATACATAATTATGTATACGTACAATCTGAATGCGTATGAGAATTCACTTCGCACAGTACTCAGGAGGCATATTACTGAATGGCTATAAGTGATATTTATTAATAGTTACACGGCCTTTGCAAGCACATCATGGGATTTAATAGTTATAAGTTATGGTATTTCTTAATTTGGCAGTTTGCAAGTCATATAGAAATCCATATTTCTAACTTTTTGTGATTTTTATATAAATTCGTTTTATAATTTGCATGTGTTATTTTCCTGGAATTGTATCCAAAATCCCATTTAAGGTTCATTTAAATCCCATGGGACAAGTTTTTCCATACGTAGAGCCCTGTGCAGATAAACAAAATGTTATCCTCAAACGCCCCGCATCCGCATGACTGTTATCCGCATCCGCCCCGCATCCACACGTTTTTTATCCGCATCCACCCCGCATCCGCACGTTTTCATCCGCATCCGCAAGTTTGTGATCCGAATTTACTGGCATTACAATAATATTTACAGTATAATTAGATAGAGCATAAAGTATTAAAGCAACATATTAAGACATTTGAGGAGAAAGTAGTTTCACTAGGCGTTGTATGTCATGTGCTATGTTTAATAATTAATATAATACAGACAGAATTGCAACTCTTTTCGGTTCAGAGTGTTAATTATGCTTAATGGCATAATTTGAATGAGATTAGCTAAAATAATCATCTTATTTGTCATGATAAAAGCATAACGAAACAAGATGTTCAGTAAAGAACATATAGCCTACTTTCTCCTAAATGAATGGGTATTGTTATAACTCTTTGTCCTTTTCAAGGAATATAATTGAATGTTGGTTGTAGTAGCTTGTTGAAATACAACGTGCTATACGGATATTAAACATGAATATGAGGTGCCCTTTGCTAGTGCTACCTCTTTACAAAATTTTATTCAATTCGGTTTCGCCGTGTTTGAATTGATAGGGAGAATCGATTTGCACACATACATGTATCTGCAAACTAATGGGCTGATCACATTGTAGTTCAATCAAACGATGCTACCTACAAACAGGTATGTTGTTGAAAAAATTGGTTGTGATCAAATGATTAGGTTGGTCGTAATTTGATTTAAGCTTTTAAAATTTGGGTGGACGCCATTCCATTTTCGTCAAGATGGCGGTGATATAAAACATGATACTGAGGTGCCCTATGCTAGTGCTACCTCTGTACCAAAATGTCGTTCAATTCGGTTAACCGTGTTTGAATTGATAGGGGGAATCGATTTGCACACATACATGGCCGCCATATGCAAACTATTAGGCTGAAGATCTTGTAGCTTGGTCAAAATAAAGGTATGTTGTTGCCAAATTTGGTAGAGGTCAGATGATTAGGTTGGTCGTAATTTGATTTTAGCTTTTAACATTTGGGTGGCCGCCATTACGCGTTTCCATCAAGATGGTGACGATATAGAACTTGACACTGAGTTGCCTTTTGCAAGTGCTACCTCAGTACCAAATTTCATTCAATTCGGTTTCACCGTGTTCGAATTGATAGAGGGGGGGGGGGGTCAGACATTCAGAGTACACACACTCACACACACACACACAGACAGACACAAAAAAAATCGCCCTGTATTGATCTCATAAGTCTACTTTCATTTTTTGCTGAAATCGAAAGTAGGCTAAAAACATGATTTGTCAAAAGCAACCGGGTCCTAGTAATGATATTCAAAAAGTTCGGATTGTATTCTAAAAACTGTCCGCAAATTTACTCCAAACATTATCCGCAGTTTATCTGCTATCCGCACAGCCATGCGAACTATATCCGCATGTCTTAATCCATTGGGTTTCTACTGACAGTGAACCAACGAATTATTATGGTAATTCAAGGTGGAAATATAACACGGCTCAATACACAGGTAAAGAGTGTAACCACCCAACCTGTAGCAGATATCATAATAGTACATTATGCAACGAGCCTATAATGGCTATAATTAAGACACGAGTATTTTTTATAAAACGAGCGTATGCGAGTTTTATAATTTCCATACGAGTGTCTTAATTACCATTATAGGGGAGTTGCATACGACTGTTTATGTTCGACGATAATTATAACTTTATTATATGTTTTAACATAAATATTCATAAATATCTGTTGAGAGTCAGCTACTGGAATTTTGTGATCGCAGAGCGAGCGTTGGGTGTTATATCTCTGCCTTTCAAGAGCTTTGAACGACGCATGCGCTCTGTGTATTTGCAATGCCATATGCAAACCATATGTTTACATCTGCCGTCCCTCAGTAATATTGTCACCGATGTCAGTTGAAGACAATGCGCTGTGTAGAAATTAAGTGTTGGTGATTTTAAGGTACAGTGCTATTTCTTGTCTCATATTCGCCAGTTTATTTACGCGAACATATGGACGGTGGGTATTCCATGTCGGTAATTTATTACAGTTCGATGTTGTGTTTATGTCCGACATGTTGGATTTTGAGCGCATGAGCGAAGTTATCGTTACCTAATTGGTCAATGAACGAGCTCTGATTGGCTGGAGAAATTGTATCATAATGGAAAACAGTGTTATAATGACCATCATTATGATACAGTTATCTGACACATAATAGTGAGGGTCGAACATAAAACTAATTTAAAGAATTTTGACTAATGCTGATCTTCTTCGAAAGTGCTTGCATGGAAGGTCTAAACATCCAAAGGAGTCTTCCCGAGGGATATGGTTTCTGAAGCGTATAAAGCAACAACTGTCTTGTAGCGCCGTAATTTTATTTATGTTCGACGATGTGGAAATGTAAAATTATGTGTCAGAAAACTGTATCATAATGATAGTCATTATAACACTGTTTTTCATTACGATACAGTGTCTCCAGCCGATCAGAGCTCATTCATTGACCAATTAGGTAAGGATACTTTCGCGCATGCGCTCAAAATCCAACATGTCGGACATAAACACAACATCTTTCTATATAAATTACGCACCGTCCATATGTTCGCGTAAATAAACTGGCGAATATGAGACACGTAATGTCACTGTACCTTAATATCACCAACCCCAATTTCTACACAGCGAATTGCTTTCAAACGACTTCGGTGACAATATTAGTGAATGCTGAATAGCTGGACGGCAGATGTAAACATATAGCCTGTATATGGCATTGCAAGCACACAGAGTTCATGCGTCGGTCGGTCAGAGAGCTTTAAAGACAGATATATCATACCCAGCGCAAAGAATTCATGTGGCTGACACTCAACAGATATTTATGAATATTTATGTTAAACATATAATAAAGTTATAATTATCGTCGAACATAAACAGTCGTATGCAACTTGCCTATAATGGTAATTAAGACACTCGTATGGAAATTATAAAACACGCATACGTTCGTTTTATAAACATACTCGTGTCTTAATTATTGCCATTATAGGTTCGTTGCATAATGTACTATATTATTATAACGGCTTCGGTGGATTAGTTGGTAGCATGCTGAACTACTGTGTGAAAGATAGCGGGTTCAAACCCGGCCGAAGTCGTCGGATTTTTAAGAAGGTTGAAAATCCTTCAGTATGCCTTGCTTGGGAGGGGAAGTAAAGCCGGCGGTACCAAGTCAAAGATTTATGGCATGTAAAAGATCCTTCCACACACTTAACTTGTGTGAAGCTAAATTGTTAGGTTGGATTTCGTCGGAACCCTCTATCAAAGTTCCAACGTTCACCACTTGGTATCATTGATATCTGGTAGCGAAAGTTGGGACAACTTGAAATTGATCGGAACTTGTAGCTCACCCTAAGGGTGTCCGCTGGAAGCAGCTACAGACTCAGGCGAGCCGAACATGTCCTCGGACACTCCCGGCACTAAAAGCCAAACTATAAATAATTTTAAAAAAACTGTACATGTCAGTGCTACCAACATGATTCTAAGCCTGTTGATAGGTCCAATTTTCAAATACTTGTAACTTCTATATTAAGAAATAGATTTCATCCAAAATTGGGACAATAATAGATCATAATATGCCATATCAATTCTAAGCAACCCATACATGGCATTGTTGCCAACATGATTTTACACGCGCTGATAGATCCAATGCAACATTTCATTTCTGGTATATAGATTATTCATTGGCATGAAACGCACATTTTAAGAAAATTAGGCTCTTTAGTTCGTCACGGAACTTATTGTTCATTATGTTCTCTCCGATGTTCATCTCATTCAGGTCCCCCCTTGTTTCCTCCCGACGTACGCCTTTTTGTTTCAATCGGAATGAAACTTCAAGTGAAGTGCTCTGGACATAATTACAAATTGTGCGTGTGTGCCTGTGATAGCAAAATGACCTGCTGTTCGTATAATAATTAAACAACATTATTTGTATTTTTAATTAAAAGGCTGATTATGACAAGGAAATTAACAACTGAAATTACCCATCGGTCGATTTTTAAAACACGCACGCAGTACAGTGTTTGGTTCAGGATCATACAGAGCGCTCTCGGCAAGGTCATTAACCCAACAATTACCTAACCCACAGAAACCTTTTTTAAAGATTTAAATTAATGCATGAAATATTTTATTTTTAAATTTTATATTTTAGATTTTTTTTAATATATATTTTAGATTTTAAGATTTTAGTTATTGTTTTGATTTTACATTTTTATATTTTATATTTTTAGATTTTAGATTTTACATTTTAGATATTCCGAAAAGAGTTAACTACAAGGTCACATACCTAACCTAACCTAACTTCACCTAACCTAACCTAACTTTACATAACCGAACTTTACCTAACCAAACATGTCCTAACCTAACTTTACTTAACCTAACTTTACATGACCTAACTTTACCTAATCTAACTTTACCTAACCTCAGTTTACCTAACCAAACATTTCCTCACCTAACTTTACCTAACCTAACCTTTAAAGCTAAGCCAAAGGGTAATAAGCACACCCAAAGTATGTAGGGGCACACGCAACTAACTTTATACTAGGCTTATAGAGAGTATGGTAAAGCTAACACTTCTATGCCCAAGATAGCGGGTTCAAACACGGCCGAAGCCGTCGGATTTTTAAGAGCGTTAAAACTCCCTCAGTGAGTCTTCCTTCGGAGGGGAAGTAAAGCCGGAGGTCCCATGTCATAGATTTGTGGCATGTTAAAGAACCTTCCACTAATTACACCTGTGTGAAGCTAAATTGGATAGGTTAAGAATGTAAACAACGCTCTTAGATGTCTACGTTCGTTGCCAAGAGCCGACTGCAGTGGCGTCTACTAGCTATGTACTGAACTTGGCCTAGTAGTCGTTGATGGTGGCGTTTGGCGGCAAAAGTAGGAACTATTTGAAAAATTCTAAGTTGCAGTCTGTACTTAAATTTAAAAAAAAACAGATACACACACTAATACAGACACCACAATTAACACCGGTTATTAGACAGATTCTACACACACCCAAAGTACACGGGGCTACATGACCGCATTGTCGCAGCCCCTAAACTGAGGAACCAACCAACCAACCAACCAAAGCAAGCACCTGCACTGTGACTACTGTGCAAGATGTTCGCTACGAACAACAAGCTTAGGATTACCAAGTCAGTTAAGTTTTAAAAAGTATAAACGTTTGTTCATTTCTTTTTTCATTTTTCATATTTCACACATTGCGATTTGCCAATTTCCAATTTTCACTTTTTTTAAAATGTCAGTTTAATGTTTTTGAATTTCATGATATGGAAACATGGATTTTCCAATTTATTCTTAACATGTTTTTGATTTAGTCCATGGCCAAAGTTAATATTTGTGAAACATAAGTTTTTTTTTCATTATATATATCAAGGCTGTACACCTTATCCCAAAGCATATAGGTAATAAATGGGTTACACTATACCTTGACTACCTAGTTTTGTCTAACTAAGGGTAATCCAACTTGTCTTGATATACATCTTGGGTGTTAACCAAATATAGGAACGAGTCCGTATCCATATAAATATGTTTAAGATTTTCCATTCCATAATAAGGTAGCAGGACATCATAGTGGTGGAAATACATGAGATTTTTTGAAATATCCAGTATACACATTCCAATATATATAGGCTTATTGAATACAATGTTACGTTTAGCCATGTGGAAAGCAACTGGGTTCGGACCACAAATTGTTCTGTCAATGAATTTTGGATTAGCTATTAACTTTTCAGCCTTTTGATGTCAGTCACTAGACGTATGTGTATTCTTTTACGAATATTTTCCATTGTTTTTCCAAAAATGGCATTGTTGAATAATTTGAACAGATTTCTCTCAAAATCATTTTTGGCTTGTTTTCGAAGGTTGTTATTAAAATAAACGTATGCCTTTAGACATGGTCTTTGTTTAAACTTTAACACACGATGAATTTTTATCAATTTTAGTCCATGATCTAAAGCCTGTTTTAATGCCATGTAGTGAACAACATATCGCCTTCGATTTCCAAGATGAGGAATTAGTTTTTCCGAGGCGAATCCTTAGGTTGTGTACACTCTGGTAGGTAAGGTAAATCGTTGTGTAGATCATGAAGGTCAGATGGGTAATCAACATCAATGTCTAGAATGTATCACGCAGGGTCATTTTCCCTTAACGTTTCTAGATCAACAGTATCTGGAGAAATCCACTTAAATCCGTCGTAAGGAAGGGAGTGGCACATAGCCCACCCGTATTGGTTGTAGGCATCATCATAGGTAATAAACTGTGATGGTATCTCGAAATCATAGGTTTCCATGTATTTATTGTTAGCTTCAGCATACCGATGAGACACCTGGCATATGCCTCCACGTATTTGAGACTCTATTAAAAGAATCTGATCGTAATCCTGTAGTAATTCCAGTTCAATTCCAGTGTAAAGGAGCATTGCCTCAAAACATAAACCAGGCGAAGTAAGAAAGTGTGCAGCATCCACTCGATGTGTTTCTAGTGTTTTGTTTCGAAAAGTTTCAAAACTGTCTGCAAGAAGGAGTACATCTGAAGTTAGGTAGAGGTCAACATATTCCCCCAGAGTTTTAATTTTGAACTGATTCCACACATTTTCAGCATGTTCATAGTCTTCTTTATTAACATCTTCTTGACTTAATTTGTTAAAGAATGCTTCTTTGGTGGTAAACACGTTTCACATAACTTTTCCCATGAATCAATGTAATCATAAGGAAATTCCCCTTAACGAGTCATAAGCGTTGCATTTTCTTTTCTAAAGTACTTGTCAGTTTCAGGGTATGATGTTAACTTGGTAACTAAGTATTCCAAACTACTAGGCATTAACCGAAACGTATCCACAAATCGAAGCTTAATATTTCCTACATGTTTGGTGAAGGGAATGTACTTTTCTTTAGAGTTAGTTAGTTATTGTTGTTTTAAGGGGCGGAACTACGAGGTCATCTGCCCCTCTTTAGAGTTAGGTATAACATTCACTCTCTCAGTAGTACATCCCAATTGCTTTACACTGAAATTTGCGTCGTATCCACTCATATTATGTAGACATACAATAACGGGGTTACGTTTTTACACCTCAAAATACAGTTATTGTGAGCACTTCCACGGTATTCTCCTGTAATATGACAATGATCTCGAACTGTCCAGTCCTCTTGGGTAAATGGTTTATGACACAAATAACAGGTTTCAGAAGATTGAAACTCTGCTGCTTGATCCTTAGTTAAGGCCTTTGGAACATTTAAGCTGTAAAGGCGATCAATTTAATTAGCTATTGAGGAATTCTTAACTGTGGAAATAGAGCCCATTTTACAAATTTTTTTTTGTCCAAGAGGCATGAAACTTGGTGTGGAGGTAGAAGGGGTAAGGACCATTGATTTATGTCAACCAATCTTTTTTCTAAAATTCCTAATTTTGGAAATATGCCACATTTTTTTTAGACCTAGAGACTTAAAACTTGGTTTACAGGTAGAGAGGCTAAATACCTTTAATTTATGTAAAATACGCTTTTTTGTAAAATTCCTAATTTTGGAGATATAGCCCGTTTTCCCAATTATTTTTGTCCTAGAGACTTGAAACTAGGTAGATGGGGTAAAGACCTTTTATTTATGTCAAACACACTTTTTTGTAAAATTCCTAATTTTGGAAATATAACCCATTCTTAAATATTACTTTTGACTGAGAGTGGGATAGAGGTAGGTGTGGGAGTTAACATATGACTTTATATGATTTTTTAGTTTAAACATATAGTCAAATTTCCCAATTCAACATTTTTGTCTAGGATATATAGGGGATTCTTAGCAAAATAGACTGTCTAACCCGCCAGTGTACAGCCTTGCCATAGGCGTTGGGGCAGAGGTAAGAGTTGAGAGTCAATGATTAACCTTAGAGTACTTTTGATTTTTTGGAATTTTAGTGTGTTGTTTTTGTTGTTGCTTACAAACAGGGCGGTAAGCATTATGCTTTGATAAAAAAGGACTAAGATACTTTCCAAGACCAAGAGAAAAATCCACTAAATTCATTGACAAAAATAACTTGTCAAATAAGCCAACATAAAAGCCAACACAAAAGGCCCATACAAAAGCCAACAAAAAAGCCAATACAAAAGCCAACACAAAAGCTAACACATAAACTAATACATAAGTCGATTGTAAAATGTTGAACATTGGATAGTATTACATTTTAGGTAATGTGACATTCCCATACAATTGCGCCATTTAACATTTGGTTACATTATTTAAACAAGATATATTTGTATTAAACGATAAAGCAAACCCACTGTGTGTATGATCATGCTGGTCGTTCAGTGAGTGTTCATATCGACCGCTTGATAGCATGCTGGTAGTTCAGGTAGTGCTCATATCCACCGCTAGGTAGCATCCTAGTAGTTCAGTTAGTGCTCATATCCAGCACTAGGTAGCGGAAACATACTTTATGTGTTGTATGTGACTATCTCTCAAAGTTTGACAGCGTGCAAAATGTGCTTGTATTAGCTGTGTATATAAATTCAATATACAATTAACCACTAAGTGTTCAGAACTAACATGTATAGCCTTGTCTAGGGTTTATAGGGAATTCTTAGCAACAAAGACTGTATAACCCGCCAGTGTACAGCCTTGCCATATGCAGTAAGTACCTGTTAACCTTGACTAGGGTATAAGAATATTACCTATTTTCTACTACCTATTATGGTAATGACATAGTGAAAGACCGTCGAAACAACCAGTCTCCAGCCTTGACATATGCAGTAAGCAGCTGTTACCCTTAACTAGGGGTATATTAGAGGACCCTTAACAAGAATACCGCCAGTTGGCTAATACCTCTCACAGTGACCACTTCATGAAAGACTTTCAAAACAACCATTTTACAGTCTTGTACTACACAGTAAGTTGCTGTTGGTCTCGACTACGGTATATTATTATTAACAGAAAAGCGCACGAATGTGCATAACATAGATTTACACTAGTAAAACAAACATGTTACAAACGAGTTAATTGATGTGAAGACATCATGATCCAGTAATCAATCAGGAAATTGTGCATTAAGTAATTCATTCATGACCAGTCATTATATTGTGAATGTTATTTGTGAAATAGAACAACACTGTACGATGCTTTGTTCAGTTTAAATGTTAGTACTTGCCATATTTACACAGTGATTTCTGGTTATTTTTACATCGTGTGATGTGATATGTGTCACAGAACTGGTCATATAACGAGCAAACGCCGAGTTCATTTGGGGCGTGGTAGGACATATTTTATGGTGGTACCCATGCACTGCTAACTTTATCACCACATGGCTTAGTTTCTGATTGGAGCTGGTCCAGTTCCGGTTGATCATGGCATCCGTGCTGTCAAATTCTAGCGGAATGTCTTCTCTCTTCTCTCTTCTCTCTTCTCTCTGCTAGGTGCGCTTCAGCATTTTTTGTTGATGGAAGCTGTAATTTTGTCCTTATTTGCTCGACGATGAAGGGTTCCCGTGCTAATTCATATGTTAGGCGGGAGCGCGTGTATTTTGAGATGCCCATTAAAGTTTTCAGGAATTGGGCTTTAACTCTTTCTATGGTGGCCAGATCTCTCTTCGTTAGTCGGTCCCATATCAAGTGGATCCCGTACGTGAGAATTGGTAGGATCTTTGCGTCAAACAGATACATAGCTGTTTTTAAGGATAGCTGCTGTAGATTAATAATGTCGTACATGGCTTTCAAGCAAGCCACTGCTCTGTTATGGATGTGTAATCTGAAGGTCCCGGTAGTCTGTAAAGTGATCCCAAGGTATTTAACTGCATTTACTATTTCCACTTTGTCCTCTTTATATTGAAAGTTGTCGTTTGCTGCTACAAGCCCACCTTTCCGAAAAACCATATGTTGGGTTTTTGTCCAGTTTATTTTCAGACTGTTATTTCCTGCCCATTCTACCAGTGCTGAGAAGGCGTGTTGGAGTTCTTCCTTATTTCGTGATCCTAGTACCATGTCGTCCGCATATATGTAGATCACTGCGTCCTTTGATTTCTCTCGGATTGCTGTTGATACATCGGCTGTGGCAATATTGAACAGTATGGGACTGAGGGGGTCACCTTGCAACACTCCATTAGTTGGGGTGATTTCCTTTGTTTTGCATACTGAGTCATCTATGGTGATCTTGTTGAATGCCAGGATATTAGCCTACTTTCGATTTTTGCAAAAAATCGAAAGTAGACTTATGAGATCTACACATGGCGAAAAATTGTGTGTCTGTCTGTGTGTGTGTGTGTGTGTGTGTTTGTGTGTGTGTGAGTCTGTGTGTGTATGTGTGTGTACTCTGAATGTCTGTCCCCCTATCAATTCAAACACGGTGAATCCGAATTGAACGAAATTTGGTACAGAGGTAGAACTAGCAAAGGGCACCTCAGTGCCATGTTTTATATCCTCGCCATCTTTACCAAAACGTAAAATCAAATAACGACTAACGAAATCATCCGATCTCTACCAAATTTGGTAACAACATACCTTCATATAGGACGCGTCTTGTGACCAAACTACAAGGTCATCCACCGTACCATTTCAGGATGGTGGCCGTGCGAATTATGCAAACATTATAATCCATATCATGGGACCCACCAGTTCCGATTATAGAGCCGAGAATCGTTTTAACTGTTCTAAAGGAATAGGCACCGTTCGAAATTAAAAGTTTATTTTGTAATACTATAGTGCAGGAGTGATTTTAGAAAACTGAGCCGTCTGTGCCCGACTTATATTTCACTAATATCTATTGCATGCAATATAGCGTACTGATACAAAATAAATAAACTTTGTATGAAATGCTTCATATATAAATAATATACTCCACTGATGAAATCATTTAGTTTAAATAATTAATTGCTAACACGTTCTATCTAACTCATTTGATATCGGTCAATGTCCGTTCGCACGTTTGGCTCCGTGGTAAAGCGTTAGCCTATCAATCTTATGGCTATGGTTCAAACCCCATCAGTGTTAGAGTTTTTTGCTTGAATTTCTTTATATTTATTGTTTTGTAATGACTCAGACGTTTTAAAATGAATCTTTATATTGTGCATAGTACGATGGAAAATATATAATTAAAACAAAATTCACCAGCAGATTTGCACGAGACATCTAGGAACAAAAAAAAGAATTAACATGGCAAACTGTACGCAGGCCAACAGATTAACTTACAGATTTTATTGAAAAGTTTATGTTTATGGCCGCTAGAATGCACTCCCCCTGTTAGGATTATCTTGTTCGATACTTCTCCATTTGATGTCACGACTGGTCTACATGGGACTCCATTTATTAGTACACCATTGGCATTCTATGCGCATCGAATTTGAAGAATGACAAGATGATATTACGATATATTTTTACTTTTTATTTTAAAGGGTTTGTAACAGCCTATTGTGCGTTATTTGAAAATGTTAATTGAAGTAAAGAACAAAACGATTTCACATAGTATCTGAACTCTAGCCGTTGGTGCTCGTTCAGTATATTAATTAATACTTTTATTGCAGCCAAATAGCAATCGAAAATATCCACATAGTTGGTATACACACGTCTCTGTAGGGTCATGGAAAGATTTGTTAATTCAATTAGGGTTGTGAAAGCCATGCACAGCCAGACGTGTAAAGACATGCCTCAACTCAAAGTAGGATGTTGCCCGCTTCCGGCCGATATGTAATAATAATAATAATAATAATAATAATGTTATTGGTTTTACGTCCCTTTTAACTACTGTTGCTGTTAGAGACGCAGGGGTGCCGGAATTTTGCCCCGAAGGAGATCTTTAACGTGCCAGTAAATCTAATAACACGGCTCCCTCGCATTTGTGCACCCTCAAATGCCAGCTGACTGCGCCAGGATACGAACCTGCAACATAGGGCCCAGCAAGCGAGAACGTTACCGCTGAGCCACGCAGCCAGTCCGGTCGATTATGTCTCCAGATCCATAACATTCTTTACATACTTCTTATCTTTCTTTCTTTCTTTCTTTCTTCAATGATGGTAGCAGTTGTTTTCGAGGTTGTGGTGTTTGGTAGAGGTAAATAGTTTTTAAGGTCATCAACCAAGAAATGATTCTATTATACTCTTTGATAAAAACAACGAGTTATAACTTTACTCATACATTTAGGTGAAAGTAGGCTATATGTTCTTTACTGAATATCTTCTTTTTAACTAAGATTTTTAATGGGTTGTGATTTCCGATGATATTTTGAAGTTTCGATGTGAGTTTTCTTCTGTCAATTAGGTCGAAGGCCTTTGTATAATCTATAAAGACTGCATAAAACTTTCCCTTTTGGAGTCGTTTTGCTTCCTCTATGTCATTTAACAGATTTTGAATTGCGTGCAAGGTTCCTCTTCCTCGTCTAAAGCCGAATTGTTCCTCCGGTATCTTGGAGTCAACTTCGTATACTATCCTGTTGGTTAGAATTCTTGTCAGTAACTTGAAGGTGTTGCTTTCCAGTGCAATTCCTCTGTACGTGTTGGGGACGTTGTTTTCACTTTTCCTTTATAGAGAGTTTTAATGGTTGATTTTCTCCATTCTTCGGGGATATTTCCTGAGTCTAGGCATTTGGTAAACAGCTTGGACCATAGTTCTGATAGGTATTGTACCGATTCCTTTAGATGTTCGTTGAAAAACCCGTCTGGTCCTGCGGCCTTGTTACATTTCGTAGCCTTGATTATGTCCAATACCTCTGTTTTAGTGATGGGGAGTATTTCTTCGTATTGATCTCTACATTCAATATCATATGCCACTTGTTGACCTGTACCGTTAAGGATGATAGTGAAGTGCGATTCCCATATTCCTATTTCTACGTTGCTAGATCTTGATGATCTTCTTGTTCTGATGGCTATGTATGGATCATTCATTGCATCTTTGGCGATCCTCTCACCTTCTTTTTCTATGTATTGAAAGCGTTTACGTTTTAGGAGATTCTTGTAATATCTCCGTGTTTCCCCATATACTCTTAGGTCTTCTGGTGTTGACGTGACCCTAGCTATATGTAGCGCCTTTAGTGTAGTTTGCCTTTCTTCATAACATTCCTTATCAAACCTCGGTCATAGCGTTTAGAAGAGAAAGTGTGCCGACTCCCGAGTTTGCCGTATCTTTAGTATGGGTAGTTGCTGCGCCCGCCGGTAGACTGCGCAGCGGTTGGTTGTGGCTGACTGGAGACACTTTCTAAGCGCTCGCGAGTTTGAAAACATGGAAATGCTGCCGTGTTTAGTCCTTATTTCTTGGTGTTGAAAAGTGTATGCGATCAAGAAGCGATAGTGAAATAATACATACGTTATGACACTGGTGTGTTTAGTATTTGTAAGCCTTTACACTTATTTCTTTACGTTTGTGCTGTCGAGTGAATTATAACCTGGTAAGATTCGTCAAACCAAACTGTGTAAGTGAATATGCCGTGTTGTTTTGTTCCCGGGTGTCGATCTGGATACGACAAGTCATCTGCAAGAGGTAGGCACATTTTTAGACCTCCAAAAGCCGAAGATGATTTATTTAAATGGGCTAAGGCCATTCCGAGGAAAGACATTAAATTGTCAAGTAAGTCATATGCATGCTATGTGACAAACATTGCTCCGATAATTTCCTTATAAAAACGGACACTTTCATTATAGAAGGAAAGACAGTCGATATGGCGAGAATGAGATGGAGTTTGAAGCCTGGTGCAGTCCCACACTATCTAGCCGGGTATATTGTCAAGCAACTAAGGAAAGGGATCAGCTGTGTGAAGTGTGCAACAACCCTTCAAAGTGAAAAGGCTGTCGGACACAACAGCTGCAACTTTCACTAATATAAAGGACTTTGGCACAATAAATGCCCTTAGTTACCTAACTCAACCGTCTGACAGTGTCTTCAACATTCTTTTACAGGTCGAAGTAGTCGTTGAAATGGAATTATCTTCCCTTTCAAATTTGTGGGTTGATATATTTTATGAGTGTTAGGACAGCATTGATGAGATTGTTTTAGGGCCGTGATTTTTTGATGGTGTATGGAACATAAACTGGACCTTATTGGAAAACTCGTTTTTCATTTCATGAAGTGCGCTTTTTCTTTCGTACGAAAGAAATTAGGAAAGAGCAGTCAACTTCTAAGTCTGGAAAATCATCGCGTAAGCTGTCCAAAGCTTCGGACAACTGAGAGCTATAAGTTATATGGGTGAGTTTGTCATTATACTGTATTATATTATATTTACTTTATTTGTACAGTAGTGAATGGTCTGTAGCTTTACGATTTTCACACATTCAGTTACATTTTGACCCCCGTCAGAATGTTTTATTTCCTTATTATATGAACCTATGACGCAATCTGATGTTTCATAATTAACACAACGGACGTTAGCGTTGTATATACTCAGTGCGGAGAATTTTATATTTGGATCATCTTGTCTAATACAACGTAGTGTAAGCTGATAACATTCAGTTACTGAAAAGTAACATTCAACTGCTGGTATTGATACCGTCCTCACTCAGCGCTAGCCGACGCTAGAGCCACCTAGCGGCTGGACCATACAAACTCCACAAGTCTCGTCACTTTCTCTTCTACACGCTATGCCACGGTTGAGCTTTCCTTGTAATCTGTTTGTGGGTTATACTTGCTCCTAGTATCTTGTTAATTGTTGTTAGGGCTGTATTTAGGTCGTTTTCCTTGATTGTCTTTTCTGCTTCAGGTACATTCTCTAGTTGTCGCTGTAGTGCTGCCATGTTAAGTTGTCTGGATATGATGGTCTTGACGCAATTCGAAACAACTTTCTTTGGAGGTTTGAGTAAGGAGATGGTCTGTATTTGAGTGTGTTTTCTTAGTGGGTTTATTGGTGAAGTCCATAGACTCTTTTGTTCTAAAATTTCAATATCGTTTCCTTTGTGGAACATGAGGTCAATTGTGTTACTGCCATTATGGGCAAAGTAAGTTTTGCTTTTTGGGTCATTTACTATTTTGAAGTTTTCTTCTGTAAGGAATGTAAGGACAGTTTTACATTTCGTATCGGGTTTGTCTAGTCTACAGTTCATATCTCCTGCTAGTATTAAGGTTTCTTCCGGGTTTGCAACTTTCCGTAGGGAGAACGTGAGGATTTCCATTATTTCCTCTATATCAGTGTTGGGGCGTACATAAGTGCCTATTATCGTGAAGTTGTTTGCTTTCGTGATTATGAGGTTTTCTTCTATATGTAAGGTCTTTAAGGATCCTATCCATGGTTTATAGAGGATAGATACACCTGGTATATTAGAGAACCCTTAGCAAGAATCAATCAGTTTACTACTACTTGTTACAGTGTTCAGATCGTGAAAGGCCGTCGAAACAACCAGTCTCCAGCCTTGCCTTACGCTGTGAAGAGGTGCTGGTCTTGACTTGGGTATATTAGAGGAACCTTAGCAAAAATATCGCCAGTTGACTACTACCTTCACGGTGTTTACATCGTGAAAGACCGTCGAAACGACCATTGTACAGCCGTGTACTACGTAGTAATCAGCTGCTGGCAGAAAATAACATCCATGACGGAGGAAATTATTTTAAGCTATATGTGCAAGCAGTGTGGACAAATTTATCTTCGGGACTATGTTATAAAGCGTCATGAAGTATCGTATCGTGAATTTCATGAGTGTAAAACGTGTGGCAGTAAATTCAACAATGCCTACAACGGACGTCGTTCTGAAGACTGTTGTAATGTTGCGTCATCAGCTAAAAGACAAAGAAAACAGAGCCTACAAAACATTACCTGCTCTCAATGGATCCTGGTAATAATGGACTTAGTGAATATGAAACGTCTTTAGATCGTCATATTAAATCCTATTTTATACGTTGTGATACATGTAAGGATTTAAATTCATACCTTAAAAAGTCCAAGCAGCAAATAATCCATGCTATACAGAAAGAAGAAGCTATACACAAGTCGATAAAAGTTAATCTTGTGGCTGAATGTAGATTTATTCATACATCTACCAATTAAATTAAAGATCGTGCTTTAAAAACACGTAATCAGGTCATATTTTTTAAATCAGACTTAAGTAGTTTCTTGGAAACGAAATTTAAAAAGTTAACTACAGAAATGGAGGAATCTGAGTTAAAACGCAGTAATTGAGCTTTGTTAGCAGTGGAAGGAGTGCGATTGTAAATAAATAAGTACAATCCCTTGCGTGGAAGCACATATATTCCATTACCAGCAGCTATAAAGGCAAAGATTTTGATAAACTAGTAGGACGTCAGATTACACACCATGAGCATAAGATATATACGTGTAAACGGTGTTTTATTCACTGCATTAATCCTCAAAACTTGAAAGATGAAATGTGTTTTATGTATGCTATTTTAGCAAAACAGGTTAAAAAGGATGCTCGACGCATTAGTAAATACAAGAACCTTGAAAACCAGTATGATTTTTCAGCAATATCGTTTCCCACATCGCTATCTGACATTCCCTAATTTGAGCAAACCAACAACATATCCATTAATGTATTTGGACTGGAAAAACACAACAAACTGTTTCCTCTAAAGATTGTGGATCAAGAGCTGCAAGACCATCGTGACCTTCTTCTGCTAAGTTCTTCATCAGGCCAGAACCACTAAGTCTTTATCAAAGATTTTGATAAACTAGTAGGACGTCGGATTACACACCATGAGCATAAGATATATACGTGTAAACGGTGTTTTATTCACTTCGATAATCAATGTGGGCAACAAGGAATGGAAAAATTGAAAGAACATGGAGCTTTGTGTGTCCTGCATGACATTGCTAGGGTAGAAATGCCTATTAAAACCCAATTCTGAAATTCTTAAATGTGGAAAAAATGCTAAGAATACCTTACGTAATCTATGCAGATTTCGAAAGTATACTCTTACCATATCAAACATGTCTACCTAATCCTGAGGCAAGTTATACATTCCCATACGAGAATCATGTTCCTATGAACTTTGGTATGTATGTTAAAGCCTCACCAGCTGTGGAACACATAAAGACAACCCTTCCAATCCAACCTCTTATTTATCGCGGACCTGACGCAGCGGAAAAATGTATGGACTGTTTGATCTCAATAGCTAATGAAATTGATCGCCTTTAAAGCTTAAATGTTCCAAAGGCCTTAACTCAGGATCAAGGAGCAGAGTTACAATCTTCTGACACCTGTTATTTGTGTCATAAACCATTTTCCCAAGAGGACTGGAAAGTTCGAGATCATTGTCATATTACAGGGGAATACCGTGGAAGTGCTCATAATAACTGTAATTTGAGGTGTAAAACACGTAACCCCGTTCCTGTATTTCTACATAATATGAGTGGATACGATGCAAATTTCATTGTAAATCAATTGGGATGTACTACTGAGAGAGAGAATGTAATTCCTAACTCTAAAGAAAAGTACATTTCCTTCACCAAACATGTAGGAAATATTAAGCTTCGATTTGTGGATACGTTTCGGTTAATGTCTAGTAGTTTGGAATACTTAGTTACCAACTTAACATCAAATCCTGAAACTGACAAGTACTTTGGAAAAGAAAATGCAACGCTTATGACTCGTAAAGGGGTATGATTAAATTGATTCAGGGGAAAAGTTACGTGAAACGTGTTTACCACCAAAGAGGCATTCTTTAACAAATTAAGTCAAGTAGATGTTAGTAAAGAAGACTATGAACATGCTGAAAATGTGTGGAATCAGTTCAAAATTAAAACTCTGGGGGAATATGGTGACCTCTACCTAACTTCAGATGTACTCCTTCTTGCAGACAGTTTTGAAACTTTTCGAAACAAAACACTAGAAACACATCGAGTGGTTGCTGCACACAATTTTACTTTGCCTGGTTTAAGTTTTGAGGCAATGCTCCTTTACACTGGAATTGTACTGGAATTGCTAGAGGATTACGATCAGATTCTTTTAATAGAGTCTCAAATACGTGGAGGCATATGCCAGGTGTCTCATCGGTATGCTGAAGCTAACAATAAATACATGGAAACCTATGATTCCGAGAAACCAGTACAGTTTATTACCTATGATGATGCCTACAACCAATACGGGTGGGCTATGTGCCACTCCCTTCCTTACGGCGGATTTAAGTGGATTTCTCCAGATACTGTTGATCTAGAAACGTTAAGGGAAGATGACCCTGCGTGATACATTCTAGACATTGATGTTGATTACCCATCTGACCTTCATGATCTACACAACGATTTACCTCACCTACCAGAGTGTACACAACCTAAGGATTCGCCTCTGAAAAACTAATTCCTCATCTTGGAAATCGAAGGCGGTATGTTGTTCATTACATGGCACTTAAACAGGCTCTACATCATGGACTAAAATTGATAAAAATTCATCGTGTGTTAAAGTTTAAACAAAGACCTTGGCTAAAGGCATACTTTGATTTTAATAACAACCTTCGTAAACAAGCCAAAAATGATTTAGAGAAAAATCTGTACAAATTATTCAACAATGCCATTTTTAGAAAAACAATAGAAAATATTCGTAAAAGAATAGTCATACGTCTTGTGACTGACATCAAAAAGGCTGAAAAGTTAATAGCTAAACCAAAATTCATTGACAAAACAATTTATGGTCCTAACCTAGCTGCTTTCCACATGGCTAAACGTAACATTGTATTCAATAAGCCTATATATATTGGAATGTGTATACTGGATATTTCAAAAACTCTCATGTATTCCCACCACTATGATGTCCTGCCACCCTATTATGGAATGGAAAATCTTAAACATATTTATATGGATACGAACTGGTTCATTTATTTGGTTAACACCCAAGACAAGTTGGATTTCCTAGAACACCTGGACACATCAGATTTTCCTAGTAATCACATATGTTACTCTACATCAAAAATAAAACGTCGGGAAAATTTAAACACGTGGCTTGTGGTCAAATTATTAAAGCATTTGTTGGACTTAGAGCTAAAATGTATGCTTTAGACTTGAATGGTAAAGAATTTAGGAAGATTAAAGATATTAGCAGAGGCTTTGTCAAAAATTGTATAAGCTTTCAAGATTATAAGGATTGTATCATGAAAAACGAGGTAAAAAGAATACCAATGAACATTATTGCTTCTAAAGAACATGACATATATCATCTATAAAACTAAACTAAATTGATTTGTGTGCTGGTGATGATAACATAGTAGTTGATTCGAATGGTATAGTTACACATGACTATGGTCATTACTAGGGCTAGGATTCTGATGATTTTGCATTTTTATTTTGTTGGTAAGACTGACACGTTGCTCAAATATAAACATATATGTTTCATGAAAGAATGAGTTCAATGAAGTCTATTTGTTAGGTAATTTTCTTGCATTTTTTGCAATTTTTGTTATTTTGAGGGATAGGGCATATTTGGGGGAAATTTTAGGTCCTTTTGGTCATTTTTATACTATTTTCAAGAAAGAAGGATAATTGTTTATGTTTATCTATTCTAATTCTGTATTTTACTAAACTTCCGTGTTGAATATTTTGTTTGATTTCATACAAGCATAACATATATTTTCCAGTAAACGGTACCCTCTACCCCTATTCCCACGAGTATGCGTATAATGGACTCGCCCATACAAGGAAGTACATTTGCCTCTTGCGTAGGTAGAAGGCTACAGCTAGCAATGAATCATTGAGTTCGTGGTATTTCTTAGAGCTGGAAGTGCTGTTCTATTAGACGCGAAGTTACGATATGCCTAATGTGAAGCAATGTATATCTGTAAAACTAAAACAATTTGTTTCGCAGTATGGAGAAAGGGTCTTCACCACTGACGGGACAATACTTTACTGCAAACTTTGTGACGTGAGAGTGGCAGCTGTGAAAAGGTTTACGGTGGAACAACATGTATCGCGTGAGAAACATAAACGTGTTCAGAATGAAGGAATATTACTACAACAGAAGCTTCTTGGAGAAACCCATTCATCCTTTTCACCATTCTTTGAAGAACTGTGCAGAGTGTTTCTTTGTGCCGATATCCCATTGAGTAAGTTAAACAACCCTAAACTGCCTAAACTGCACAACTTCTTAAAGAAGCACACGGGCAAACCCATACCGGATTCTTCTACGTTAAGGGAAATGTATGTTAGACGATGCTATGAAAAACTTTGGAAGAAATCAGGAAAAGAGTTGGAAATAAGAAAATATGGATATCGGTGGACGAGAGGACAGACTCTTCAGGACGATATGTAGCTAACGTGGTGGTAGGAACACTGGACGAGGATGTTCCTGGGGAACACTTTCTACTCTATTGTGAGCATTTACAAAAAGTGAACTACTCAACAATCAGCAAAGTTCTTGATAAATCGTTGGCATTGTTGTGGCCTGATGGCATTCGGCATGACAATGTGCTGCTCTTAGTAACGGATGCAGCCCCCTACATGGTCAAGGCTGCTAATTCGCTTCGTGCTCTCTACTCTAAAATGGTGCATTTAACTTGTTTGGCCCTGCGTTACACCGAGTCGCGGAGGAGGTTCGCGGTTATTTTCCAGAAGTTGACCAATTGATAGTATGTGTGAAAAAGTTATTCTTGAAGGCACCCTCTCGAGTTTCAACTTTCAAGTTAGAAGCTCCAGACATTCCACTTCCTCCTTCTCCCGTTTTGACAAGATGGGAAACTGGATTGAAGCCTGCACGTATTATAGCGAGAACTTACAAGTGGTGAAACAAATCATGGATTCATTTGACAGCACTGAAGCCGCCTCAATCAAAGCAGCGCAAAAACTTTCGGCAGATAGTGAAATTGCAGGGAAACTTGGTTACATAAAAGCAAATTTTGGATTTCTTCCTACTACCATAACCGCTCTGGAAAAGTCGGAAGTGCCGCTAGTGCAGCACTTACAACTTGTGCTGAAAGTGGTGAATGATTTGGATCGCGCGTGTGGCAAAGTGGGACAAGCTGTGTCTGAGAAGATGAAGAAGGTTTTGGAGAAAAGTAAAGGGTATCAGACAATGTGTTCAATTGCTAAAATGTTGTCAATTGAAACATTTTCTCTTTGTGACATTGACGACAGTGAATTAAATTCAAGTGACTTTGTTTGCTTTAAGTATGCTTCCGTTGTGTCGGTGGAGGTAGAAAGGAGATTCTCTATGTATAAAACTTTGTTGGCTGACAATAGACAATCATTTTCATTTGAAAATCTACATAATGTATTCGTTGTTCATTGCAACTCACACATTTTGGAATGAACAATAGGGACCTTTATGGCTGAGAAACTTCTGTTTTGTAAATATGTAAGTATTATTTTTTAAATTCATAACTCGAAAATGTATTACAAAATGTCTGTTTTGTCAATATTAATAGCTTGAATTCATTTGGTTACCACACAAGACTAAAACAATACAGATATCATAGAAAATGAAAGGTCTTTTTTCTAAATTGGGTCATTTTCTGCATATTTTAGGTCATAAATGCATTTTTATTATGCATTTTTTGCACTTTTTAAGTCATCATAATCCTAGCCCTAGTCATTACTCAATCGTTGACCATGTATAAAGGGTTAAGTTATGAAAATAAAAATCCTCTACCTGTACCTAGCAAATACATAAACCAAAACAATTTAGTAAATAAAACAATAGCACGAAAAATAGAAAACAGCACCAATCAAGCAACAAAAAAGTAGAAAGAAGGTATTCATTCCTAAGAATAAAAAAATAGAAAACAAATAAAACCAAGTGTACAATTTATAACAACAACAAAATGTATTATGTGTAAATATTGTACTTGTATTTAAAAATTAATAAAAATATTGTATGGACACTGATTGTATATTTTAATTACTACCTACCTGCCACTCCCAATCCAACAGTTAACCTATAGTAATCTTGAGAAATTACCCTTAGTTAGCTAAAACTAGGTAGTCAAAGTATAGTATAACCCATTTATTACCTATATGCTTTGGGATAAGGTGTACAGCCTTGTTATATGTAATTAAAAAACTTATGTTTCATGAATATTAACTTTGGACACGGACCAAATCAAAAACATGTTAGCAATAAACAGGAAAATCCATGTTTCCATATCATGAAATTCAAACACACTAAACTGACATTTTAAAAAAGTGGAAATTGGAAATTGGCAAATTGCAATTTGTGAAATATGAAAAATGAAAAGAAAAAAATGAACAAAAGATTTTACTTTTTAAAACTTAACAGACTTGGTAATCCTAAGCTTGTTGTTCGCATCGAACATCTTGCACAGTAGTCACAGTGCAGGTGTTAGCTTTACCTTACTCTCTATAAGACTAGCATAAATATAGTTACGTATGCCCTTATATACTTTGGGTGTGTTTATAACCCTTTGGCTTAGCTTTAAAGGTTAGGTTAGGTAAAGTTAGGTGAGGAAATGTTTGGTTAGGTAAACTGAGGTTAGGTAAAGTTAGGTTAGGTAAAGTTAAGTTAGGTTAAGTTATGTAAAGTTTGGAAAGGTTAGGTTAGGTAAAGTTAGGTTAGGTAAAGTTAATTTAGGTAGAGTTAGGTTAGGACATATTTGGTTAGGAAAAGTTAGGTTATGTAAAGTTAGGTTAGGTTAGGTGAAGATAGGTTAAGTTTGGTTAGGTTAGGTTAGGTATGTGACCTTACAATCTTAAAATCTAAAATATACATTTAAAAATTCTAAAATATAAAATGTAAAAATAAAATATTTCATGCATTAATTTAAATCTTTAAATAAGGTTTCTGTGGGTTAGATAATTTTTGGGTTAATGACCTTGCAGTTTAGTGCTTGGACACATTATAAATAATAAGTAATAAATTAAATATTAAAATAAAAATTAAAATAAAAATGAATAAAAAACATATACTGTGCCCATTTCAACAATGAAATATGCAAATCACAGTTCGCCAGCAATGCTCAATTGGGAGTATCGGGGTTCATGGTATGTTCTCCCACTCTGTGACTTACACACTTTGGATTAATCATAGGATACACTTACAAAAATAAAGAAAAATAAAAATCTTACTATCAAAACATTTAATTATTCAAAATATGGGGCTACAAATATAAACATAAAAATACTGACACTACACTTCACATTTGTCCAAAGATGAACAAGGAATTCAAATTAAATATTCACAAAATAATAATTACTGGTTATCCAAAAACCAAACAAAAACTCCATCTGAGTTTCGCTCCCATATAGCATCAATCCTAATTCTTTAAAAACGAGCTCCAAATGGCTCGGTGAAGTTTACATGCATTGTGTTAACAATAAAACACACACTATTTAATTTTTACATGAGTATATCTGGCTTTAATCACAATATCAAAGTATGGCTACTCATTAATTAATTTTAGGCTCCCACAATGTTCATCTGTTACCATCCCTCTTCTCAAGCTACCAACTCACTACTGTGATTGGAAAAATTTGCGTATCCCCGAGTTATAGAAAACTACTGACCAAGTCAATTTAAGATTACTCCCAAAATCTTAACCTTTTCATAATAACTCATGAATCAACTCTATCATTTAATAATAACGTTAGGGATTTTATTATATTGTCTTCAAAGACAATTATATCTTAAGGAAGCAACGATCTGAACTCTGCAAGCGATAATAATGAACGTAAAAGGACCTGAGTTCAAATACTGGGTCGTTAAAACAATCTTAAACAGTTCCGTGTACCGTGAATCAGACAGCTCGTTCTTGACCTTTCTCTATAAGAGAGTGTGTAAGGGTCTGTCTCACTACTTGGCTGATTTATGGCTATGGAGGGAGGGGGACCCACAGTCTCGCTTCCTCAAGAGACAGCTATACAGCGCTACTGCCAGCTGCTTCAAATGCGTTTTCTCCGAAAGACAAGGCTTATAATACCAATTAACAACAAGACATATTAGTTTCTACAGATCTATTCTTTTAGCTTCGGTAAAGTATAATTATGAAGTGTCCTCATTAGCGGGTAAGAAAATCCATAAAACAATATATATATAAGGCCTTCGACGCGGACGACTCTGAGTTCAATCCTTTCAAACTGCCTCGGGAACCATATCCCAACTTTGAGGACTTACAACATTAGCGACTTAAGGAAGGCATAGCACGCAACCAGCGCTCATAATACAACATAAATTGCACCCTTTTCCAGTATTGCACAGTACCACAATTCAACATAACTCATTACCGCTACTTACTGTCCCTCACAATTATTATTACCGAGCATTTCAACGCGTTCCTAGCGTGACAAATTATTTCAATTTCGCGGCATGGCGCTCATACATAAAATAGCCAAGTTGCCTTTCACAGAAAGAAAGAAAGAAAGAAAGAAAGAAATTCAAATCAAAATTTGATCTTCGTCTCAAAAATAATATATTCAGCCTTAGCCGCCATAAAAATAATCATTTATAACATTAAGAACATATTGATTCACAACAATTTAACAAGTCATCTAAGGGGCTCTTGCAGCTACCACTTATTCAATATAAAATTCATCACATAATTAATGTATTTAATTATTATTATTATTATCGCGCTTGCTTTACCATAGTTATATTATACTGCTCAAAAAAATTAAAGCACCACTTTTTTCAAAGGCCACAAAATTTTAAAATTTGACCGCACAATCTCGAAATCTCAGTATGACGTTTGTCCTGACGCTTAACAAGCATATGCTTCAGCACAACTCCCCAACTTGAGTAGTTTCGGGGTAGCGCCCCGAAAAACAGCCCATTTTCGAAAACCGCAAATTGAAGTTTGCGAAAAACGCTGTAGGATTTGTCGCAGGTTGCCCAAGCAGTCAAAAATGAACGAGTCTTTCTCTTAAGGTTCCACCAACACGTTGAAATCGTTAAATTTGACGTTCGAGTATTTCAACCCCCTTCATCATCCCCTAAACATGGACTACCATTGGGGGCGTCTAAGAAGGTACCGGGTGTGTTTAACCACCTGAAAACCTGCACACCGTCCTCAGTTGCTGATTGCAGTAAGTTGTTAAGGCCTCCGGCAATGTTCATCCCCCCTTACACCCTCAACTGGCATGGGACCAAACCACCCCCTCTCGATTCACCCCTAAGGAAGGTTCTAATCGAGATGTTTATCAGTGCTGTGAATGAGGGGGTCTTCCCCTAACGTTTCAAAAAAGGAACTGTGCCTGTGTCACCACCAGTTCCCCTGCTACCCCCATTTGTATGATTTTTCGAATCAGGCCCTTTTTAAGAGCTGAAACGAGGTCTTAATCGATGAAAGGGCTGTAAAGGTCCTTAGACGTAGTGGTGACACGAAATCAACCCCTTCCGATCGTTGATTGACATTCCATCCCCCAAAATTGAAATTGTTGCACCCTCAACCCTCCCTGTCTGGACGCGTAACGCGTCATGGCAGAGTTTTCAGAGTTGGATGAAAATGAAGCTTATGGCATGCAATCGAGCCCAAAACAGCAGGTTGGATGGAAATTCATCGGTAGGGAGGGAAACGGGTCCAAAAATTTTCAAAAAAGTTAACAACCTATAGTAAGTACGCCCATGCATATGCAACCCACATCACGTCCGAGCTTGCGGGTTGCCCCTGATCGGCAATAGGTTACGAAGTTTGGAAATGGGAGAAAAATTACGTGATGTGGGTTGCCTATGCGTGAGTGTACTTACTATAGGTTGTTAACTTTTTTGAAAATTTTTGGACCCGTTTCCCTCCCTACCGATGAATTTCCATCCAACCTGCTGTTTTGGGCTCGATTGCATGCCATAAGCTTCATTTTCATCCAACTCTGAAAACTCTGCCATGACGCGTTACGCTTCCAGACAGGGAGGGTTGAGGGTGCAACAATTTCAATTTTGGGGGATGGAATGTCAATCAACGATCGGAAGGGGTTGATTTCGTGTCACCACTACGTCTAAGGACCTTTACAGCCCTTTCATCGATTAAGACCTCGTTTCAGCTCTTAAAAAGGGCCTGATTCGAAAAATCATACAAATGGGGGTAGCAGGGGAACTGGTGGTGACACAGGCACAGTTCCTTTTTTGAAACGTTAGGGGAAGACCCCCTCATTCACAGCACTGATAAACATCTCGATTAGAACCTTCCTTAGGGGTGAATCGAGAGGGGGTGGTTTGGTCCCATGCCAGTTGAGGGTGTAAGGGGGGATGAACATTGCCGGAGGCCTTAACAACTTACTGCAATCAGCAACTGAGGACGGTGTGCAGGTTTTCAGGTGGTTAAACACACCCGGTACCTTCTTAGACGCCCCCAATGGTAGTCCATGTTTAGGGGATGATGAAGGGGGTTGAAATACTCGAACGTCAAATTTAACAATTTCAACGTGTTGGTGGAACCTTAAGACAAAGACTCGTTCATTTTCGACTGCTTGGGCAACCTGCGACAAGTCCTACAGCGTTTTTCGCAAACTTCAATTTGCGGTTTTCGAAAATGGGCTGTTTTTCGGGGCGCTACCCCGAAACTACTCAAGTTGGGGAGTTGTGCTGAAGCATATGCTTGTTAAGCGTCAGGACAAACGTCATACTGAGATTTCGAGATTGTGCGGTCAAATTTTAAAATTTGGTGGCCTTTGAAAAAAGTGGTGCTTTAATTTTTTTGAGCAGTATATTTACCATTATACTGATATTCCAAGCCTCCGTGGCTTAGGCGGCAGCACGCTGGCCTCTCACCGCTGGGTCCGTGGTTCAAATCCCGGTCACTCCATGTGAGATCTGTGCTGGACAGAACGGAGGCAGACAGGTTTTTCTCCGGGTACTCCGGTTTTCCCTGTCAAAATTTCATTCCAGCAACACTCTCCACTATCATTTCATTTCATCTGACATTCATTTGATCATTGCCCCAGAGGAGTGCGTCAGGCCTCGGCAGCCGGCACAGTTCATATCCTCGCCGCTAGATGGGGGCTTCATTCATTCCATTCCTGACCCGGTCGGAGACTGGAAGCAGGCTGTGGATTTTCATACTGATATTCCACTGAATATTTTCCACAAGGGATTCATTAATACTTCACATTATTTATATTTTAATCGTTCAGATCGCGCAACCTATATTTCACATGTTTTCAAACATCCCTACTTCCACTCCGGAGGATTATACGCAAATCTTCCCAAAAACACATAATAATGAAATTAGAACTCATATGATAGACGGTCAGCGACCGAGTTCTCCATCGAATGAAAATTTCACCCACTAATTGCTTCTTAAGCCATATTCATGATCATATCTACACTTGATAACACTTTTTCAACATCACATAAAACTTATACACTGATCACTTTTAAACTAAAGAATACCATTTTTGGATTCATTTTCACTTAAACACAAATACAATTTCACTAAAAATATATTACGCTCAACATTTTCTCTAAACTTGAATTACATATAATTTTATCACTCTGGCATTAATTATTTGCCTTAACACACGTGATTTCATTATTCTTCCCCGTTTCCAAGGGTTGCACTTTATGTACGTCGGCTTCCTAATCTGATGAGATGATTGAAAGTCTCGATCGAACTACCCTCACTGGAACGGTTGATCCTCTTATTCTGGGTTTGACTATCGGCTTAATAATTTTACTGCACGATATCGTATCTTGCTAGACGCTAACTTGTTCGTCTAATAAAAGTCTGTCACTGACGTTTTACTTTTAGGATCGCTCGTACTGGTATAACGGCAACCTAGTAATTTCCTTGTTTAATAATCCACACGTGGATTTTACTTTCTGTTACTGCAATTCTTGACTTATTGGAGTAATCCCCAATGTCTGACTGTTCATTTATCTACACCTGGACAAAGCCTGGAATCTCGATTCCTAAATTCTATCATACTCCGCTCTAGTCTCCTCAGTTCAGGAATACTAGGCGTTACTATCACGTTCTACCCTGATCTGGTTATTTAACGTAGATAGAATTTTATAGTTCACTGTCCTTGGGAACTTCGAAATCCTTTGATGCGTCGGTTCTTTAACTGAAACTATTTAGATTCGAGTACCTATCGCCGGTAATTTCTTAAGTCCACAGTCTAAAACTTTGACTGTACTGGTGAAATTTATAAAGTCCGAAGATTGATGATATATTTCCTATAACAAGGATTTTGATGTGTCTTCGCACGGCGATACTATTGACGATACTAGACGGTGACTCCCGTACGGGGTGCTCGTCTGCGATACACAGTAACACGACCTATCACGGTCTGGTGAGTACTGAATACTGCATACTCTTCCTGGCACGTCCAGGGTTTATATTCAAATCTGCCACAAAAGGATCAGATCTGCCCCTTCTCCAACACTAACTTCTAAAATAATTGTCGTATAATTTTGAAAAATATGTCTCCTGAAAGCTCTCGTTTTAAACTGAAAAGGGTTCCTTTGATCACGAAAATCGATCACATAATTCCAAGATATTAAATAATTGGGCTCCTCAGATGCGTGGGTAGTGTGGTTTTATTTTCCCTCCTTCCTAGCTTTGGGCTCGGGGAATAACTATCGACGTAATGCCGCGTATGCACATCTTTCCTGTGCACTTATTATAAACTTTTACCACACACAAAAATCTCTTTTCCAGGATGATCAACAGTGACGGGACCATTTCATTAATTACATGCTTGCAAATGGCTTAATTTTAATTATTTCACTTCTTGCGTCATTGCGATATTGCCATTTTATCGCTGAGTAAGACCTTTTTCCGAAACTCCTTCTCCGTCACTCGCAGTGGAAAACTACCAGCTCTATTAATAACCATGCGCTAGCCTCTTATCGCCGAGTCAGCCGTGATCTCATGCCCGCGTGACTAGTGGTCACCCGCGCTTGCATCATCTTGTGACAGGCCATCTTCTTATTAACCCTAAAAATTCTTTGCAAATTCATTCCAAAGCCTGCATTATTTCCTCCCTTTTTTACAATAAAGTTATGGATTTGAGGCTTGAACCAATCCATATGGGTTCAATACATAATACTGTTCCAGCCCCAGCCCTTAAAGAAGGGCTGCGCCTATACCTACATAAAAGCTACTTTAAAGAAACTACGGAAAAGACGGGAATAACGGCATAGCAACACGACTGCGAGGTAAGCAGCAAGTCATAGCCCTAAAGGCCGCCAGTTAGCAGGTTAGACAGGACACAGTGGGCATTACACTCCAAAGATACTGCTGAGTAGACTGATACCGCACATTTTGCCTATAAGTAGAAGGTACGAACACGCGCCGCGCTCTCTGGGACTTGGTCTCTCTTGGCGGCTCTCTCGATTGGGTCTCTTGGACTTGGCGGCCCTCTCTTACTTGGACGCTATTACTCTACGACAGTCTTACACTCTATCGGAGTTGTGCTACGACGGACCGGTACGGGCGCCGCCCCGTATCGGGTCCCAACGCCACTAACATCATGGCAAACCGGGATCTACGGTAGGGTGAGTGAACACGTGTCTACTAAACTCCTTTACCCCCTATTTATTTATATCACTCCTCCCTTCTTTTCATCGCCACTAATAATCAATAAACCCCCTTTTGTACAGTCCAATGCTTATCACTTTATTTCGCTTAGATTAAGAAGCCCGTCCCTTTAGATTAGAACATAATTTAAGATCTCCACCGAACGCTGCCCAGCAGGAGGCGGTACACAGCAAGCGTGCGGCCTACTAAGTCACCTTAAGGTAAGCAGGGTGAGTATTCCTCCCTCCGGTTCCCCCTTTACGTCAGTTGCTCTCTAGACGTGTCCGCAGGATTTTATAAAACATCAATCACTTTAAACAAAAGTTCTACACAAAAGTAGAACAAATGGGGGACAGGCGCCGGTTAAAACTCAGTAGATACCGGTAATGCCGTCCAGCCTATTTACAACAACAGTTCTACACAAAAGTAGAACAAATGCAAGAGGCTCGGGGGGGGGTAGTTCCACACAAAAGTAGAACAAATGGAGGCGGCGCTGAGTACCGTGACGTTGTCGCCAGACAACGCCTAAGGGGTACAGACAACGTACCTCTGTGGAAACGATCCCTAAATTTAACCTCTTACTAGCCAAGCGAAAGCCACCCAAAATTGGGAATTTTTTTTGAAGTACGGGTCCGATAATATTTTTGTACCCACCCAAACCCGCCCCAGTAACTAATACATTTTTAAACGCCACCCTTAACTAGCAATAAGCAATTTACGACCCCCAAATTAAACAACAAGTCTAGCAACAAACGACCCTGTACTACTTACATTAGCCAAGCGACTGAGACAATTAAAATCCCCCCGAGCAGGATTTTTATAGATTAATTTAGAGGATTTTTTTACACAATAATCATAATCCCCCCACCCCCCACCCCCTGTTAAGATTTCGCGACAGGCACCTCTTACGCCAAGCAATTTAAATATTAGCAACCCCTATCTAATAAGTCACTAGGAATATTAACGGAAGCCTAGTAGGAAGAGGTATTGATAACTACCCTACTCTATTCAGAAAATTGCTCCTTATTTCAGATTAAACCCCCACAATGAAGCTCTATTAAGATTAAGATTGTGATATCCCATAGGATAAGTTGGAATGAGTAAATAACTATGTATTTTATTACAGCAGTGCAACTATACATTGTATATGATTGTAGGCTATAAAATTGTATTATGAATCCATATTAGTATCACTTAGCGAAAGGTAGTATTGGCTACATGCTTACATAGAGTTAGGAGACCTTGCAATCACATTTCTGCAAGGTGCCGCATTAATAATTTGTACACGCATTCAGTCAAGACATGCTACAGTTTCTCTTTTGTTATGCAATCCGACCCCAGAGGAAATGCTTATTTGTCCATTGCAACGCAATCAACTATGCCATATGGACGACACGTGCTGAGCACACCGTCCGCCGGGCAAGGATATTAAACCCGACACTGTATTGCTAGCTCAGCTTACAGACGCACGCGAGTGGAAGCCAGACACCTTGAGTTCAATTCCTGGCACTATTCACTCACACGCTAGATGACTTTGCATAAAATTTGCCTTTATTCTTTTAGTTTTCCATACATTTATGCACGTATTGCGAAGCGTGTGATAGTAGACAAACGCACTAATGATTTTAAAAGATGTAAGCGTAGAATACACTCTTAATGTAGAATTCTTTTTCCAGCAGTACATTTCAAACAGGAGATTCAGTTAGCAAATAAGACACCGTTCCCTCACGAAGTATCATAGGTGAGAAAGTAATCCAGTAGGAATTTATGAAAAAGGCCGACAAATGGACGGCAATATCACTCTAGCATAAACGCGTAATCACGGACTTGGGCACAGCAGGGCAATATCGCAACGTACACAATTGTTATCAAGAGTATCATCGTTAGTATTTTATTAATAAGTATTAAGTATTTTATGTGAAGTTGAAGAAATATATTATAAATATCTTGAGGCTGGCACAAGGGTTCGCACAGCCTCGAGGAAACGGCGTTATTGATATCTTGCGGCAGGTCCAAGAGTGCACCTCGCCTTGAGATAAGGGAAGCATGGAAGAGCTAGAAGAGATATTAACATACCTACGTTGATAACAAATGCCATTAATAAATAAGATTATTGTCCTCACCGTGGCCCAAAGCCCACATTTTACGCAAGCCAAATGCTTAAGATAGAAACGTCACGCCCAGAGGGAAGAAATTAGTTACAGGTATATTGGTCAGCATAGTACTGACAACCGGCGACCGAGGACTATAATTTCAGATTCAGGGACCTAGCCAATCCACTGGACACGTAAGAAATAATCCAGATATTAGAACGCTACTGAACACTGATAGGACCTAACGACCCCTTTCAGGTAGAAGACGTTCGCTCTAATACTTTCGGGGAATTAGTCCCACCACGTTCTACACCCTAGCGACGGTCAAATCAACCTAATACGCAGTGGATTTAACGTCCGTTGGGATGCGTTCTGTATCGAAGTACGAACAGCCTGCCAACAGACGATATCTTTACGGTATTCTGATAGAATGTTAAGAGATATTTTTACTAAGATAAACCTAATACGCAGTGGATTTAACGTCCGTTGGGATGCGTTCTGTATTGAAGTACGAACAGCCTGCCAACAGACGATATCTTTACGGTATTCTGATAGAATGTTAAGAGATATTTTTACTAATATAAACCTAATACGCAGTGGATTTAACGTCCGTTGGGATGCGTTCTGTATCGAAGTACGAACAGCCTGCCAACAGACGATATCTTTACGGTATTCTGATAGAATGTTAAGAGATATTTTTACTAATATAAACCTAATACGCAGTGGATTTAACGTCCGTTGGGATGCGTTCTGTATCGAAGTACGGACAGTCTGCCAACAGACGATATCTCTTCGGTATTCTGTTTAACATGAGGAGATATTGACAGGTTTTGTGATATTATAGCATAGTAGGTACTTTGAAACCTACACCGCTGGATACATTTGCCGATTTTATATATGAAGAGTGACCAATATTGAAAATGAAACTGCACATACGATGAAACTAATAAGTAAAATTCTAAATTCATAATTTTGTTCAATGTATTACGATTATTTGCGATAAATTCATAATTTTCAATGTATTACGATTATTTGCGACGGAAGAGGATGCAATTTACACACATATCATATACCAAGGGTGACAATGCACGTGGGAGGTCACTCGGTACGGAGGCTACTCCTAGCGCAGGCTATGTAAGAGTAAACCACACCACTATACGTATGGGTCAACTGGGTAAGACGTTTTGGACGCTCGCAGTTCCCCCAAACCACAATCTGCATTCGTTGGTCACTCGGTCCCCATTCCGATACCACATTGCAAATTGGATAAAGGTCACTGGGAATTACTGGCCGTACCTTAAAGCCCCATACCATGTTACGTATTTAGCAGGTCCACTGGTAAAGGAAGTCTTCTAGGCTCTCTTAGTTCCGATACCACCCTGCGTATTGCACGCCATGTGGTTAAAAAATACATCATCGTACGCATCCGTATTTTCTACGACACAAAAGCAACAGAACACATTAAAGGAATAAAACTATGCAACTAAGGCATACTATTAGTAATTCCATATAGAGCAACCCCATTAATTTTATTACGGAGCAAAGGTAGTCATTTCATTGAAGATTTAACCCCATTAATTTTATTACGGAGCAAAGGTAGTCATTTCATTGAGGTTACAACCCCATTCATTTTATTACGGAGCAAAGGTAGCCATTTCATTGAAGATACATTTTAGAAAATTAACATGGCTGCGGATACACTCTAGAGAGAGCTTAAATGTTTAAGAAATACCTTTAATATATATATATCCCCCCTTCGAGAGATTTTTCATACACCCCCTGTCCAGACACGTGGTTCCCCCCTACCCCATGTATATAGTATATTTAGCAAAGGGAAGGCAGTAATATTAGGTTTAGCATTAAGAATTAAATTATATAGTAAATCAACCCCCCCCCTATCTAACGTGATAAGTTTAACAAAAGGGTCTTTAATACCATGTCATTAACAGTGTTATTTTTTTACAGGCAATTATCACATGTCAATAACAAATGTCCTTTTTTTCAGATCATATGATCGTGTTCATTTATATTTCCTGAAGTTCTATACAGTGCACAGAATTCCCAAGTTAGCCCGTAGAGGCAATACGTAATTTCCAGCTTCAATAACTTCCCTACGAAACATTCGCCATTTTAACGATAATCCATTTAAGCTTAACGATCGATTATACACGTAGTGCGAGGATCCTTACATAATGTCTGCATATCTATAGATTAAGAAGCGAATACGTCGCTTAAGTCACGCTGAGAAAGTGCAAAAGTAATACTTAAGGATTAATTCTCAGCTATAGTGAAGGTCTACGACGAAGTATAAGGAAGTTTTTTTACAAATATAAATGATTCAAGTTCTACGAAATATTAAAGAGTATATACGTAGCTAAATGCTTAAGGAAGCATGTTGCAGTTTTACAACGACGCATATAGGACGTGGTATAGTGAATGACCACAATGGCCAATATGTCAAACAGTACATATTGCACGTTAGTTTATAAGAATATTTGTACATATGTCATAATGCAGACGTTAAGTAACGAGACTACCTCGCACGACGTAACGAACTTCAGTGAAAAATTAACGGTACAAAACGTTAAGAGTGATTTCTGATTTCAGACTAGTTATACGCTGTACAATCCTGTAATCCCCCAGTAGGCCATTAATGCAGGATGCCACTCGGACGAACGTGACACGAGACCGAAGTTCTAACGCGCATGGCAGCAACAACAGTCAAAACCTACAAACCATAATAGACTGTAAGCCGATTTAGGCAGGAGCCTTCAGCTATTTCTTTCCAATACTTCAATGTTAATTTTTTTCTCTTAATACCATAACTAAATTTTTTTACGCACATAATCAAGCAATTTTGACGGAATTTCACTTTTTTTAGGATACTTTCGCTCCTACCCATGCAAGTAGGCTTTTCCATACGTTTGCTAAGCTCACCCCATGCTGGTTGATTTGTATACGTGTTGTACATAGCGCAGAGTCTAGATTTCATCCTCCTAGCCTCAAGTGATTCCCACCCAAGTTGGCCTAGAGTAGCCGATACGATACACTATTTTTTTCTCTCCCTTTCTTACACACGCTACAGAGGTTGCGTACTAGCTCACGAGGGCTCGCTATTACTTAAGATCCTTACAGAATCATTTTCCATCGTAGGAAAATTACGGATATGCATGCACCCTCCCGGCAGGGCTCGGTTTGACGACGTCGTACGCAAGTCACGCACTGGTCCAAGTGCGGTGCTCATACCTTAAATTTCCTATGCGATTCCATTCAAGATATATCTTTCAACTTCATTTCTTTCACTTCATATCTCCGCTGAAATTCCATTTTTTTATTTTTATTTTCAATTTTAGCAAAACAATGTCAATATTTTAATGAAACTTTCAAGTCTGCCAAATAGCCAACACAGATTATGTCAATAATGCAATATGGGATGTAGACAGATACAGAGAACTATCTGCTATGAACTGACTGTATAAAAAGCCACCCCACCCACTTGCCACGCCTTCCACCCCTTAGTACGGCACAATTTCACTCACCCTCCCATCTACGAAGAAGAACAGGAGAAACAAAGGACGATACGACGAAACGAAAGCAAATTAAAATCGACGAAAGGAAAGGAGAAGAAGAAGAAGAAGAATAAGAAAGAAGAAAAGTGTCCACCCCCACGTCTAGTCCAATAATCGAGGACGATTATTAAAACAGGGAGGCGACTTGTTCCAGCTCAAGCCCTTATAGAAGGGCTGCGCCTATACCTACATAAAAGCTACTTTAAAGAAACTACGGAAAAGACGGGAATAACGGCATAGCAACACGACTGCGAGGTAAGCAGCAGGTCATAGCCCTAAAGGCCACCAGTTAGCAGATTAGACAGGACACAGCGGGCATTACACTCCAAAGATACTGCTGAGTAGATTGACACCGCACATTTTGCCTATAAGTAGAAGGTACGAACACGCGCCGCGCTCTCTGGGACTTGGTCTCTCTTGGCGGCTCTCTCGATTGGGTCTCTTGGACTTGGCGGCCCTCTCTTACTTGGACACTATTACTCTACGACAGTCTTACACTCTATCGGAGTTGTGCTACGACGGACCGGTACGGGCGCCGCCCCGTATCGGGTCCCAACGCCACCAACATCATGGCAAACCGAGATATACGGTAGGGTGAGTGAACACGTGTCTACTAAACTCCTTTTCCCCCTATTTATTATATCACTCCACCCCTCTTTTCATCGCCACTAATAATCAATAAACCCCCTTTTGTACAGTCCAATGCTTATCTCTTTATTTCGCTTCGATTAAGAAGCCCGTCCCTATAGATTAGAACCTAATTTAAGATCTTCACCGAACGCTGCCCAGCAGGAGGCGGTACACAGCAAGCGTGCGGCCTACTAAGTCACCTTAAGGTAATGTGCCCAACCAGTCACGGCAGTCTGGCATCGAACTCAGGTCTCATCAGAGAAGACCAGGCACATGGTTATGCCTAGAGTCGAACCATTGATCTCTGCGGTGGAGCGATTCAGGGAACCCAAAGAGCAATGAGAGGTATACTGGCATATAACAAGGTAGCGTGATTTCACGATCTATAGGTGAATATCATAGCAATTTAAGGGAAGAACTGTAGCCAAATGCAAGGAAATATACATTTTCAGAGCATACGAAAATGAGAGAAGGCCAGTTTGAAGTTTTACAAATGACCCTTAGCAAGTGGGCGGAGAATCTAGGCGCCGAGCGCACTATTTACGTCTGGAGCAGGAAGACAGCTCAGAATTATTGACTCGGGTATCCACCGCTTGACAACGGTGAAACTGAGGGTAGACATGATGGCTCATGGAAATTAATTAATTACAGCCAAGTGGAGCATTGAAATGCATTGAAATATACACCCAGGTGAATATATTCACGGAGAGGTAATTTAGGAGTGGTTTTTCACCTAAATTAAGGCCTTTATCTCCAAATGAATGCATTACAACCTAGCCTACGCTCGAGAGCAGTGACCAGTCAACGGGGAAGTACCACGATGGCGTGCCCACGCGCTGAACTAAGGCAATTAATTGTAATTAATTGGCCGAAGCGATCGCCGGCACGCGAATGTTTTTGAAACCTCCACACCTAAATAAACAAGATGTAGATGTCATTTCGGATGAAGAGGTATTATTTCAAGAAATGAGTCGCTCTCATGTGTCCAGTGGACTATTTTGTACGAGAAGCCTTTATATATGGGGAGCGAGGCAAGCCAAGCCAGTCTTCACCAGTCTTCACGAGTTGCTCTACAGTCTTCACCAGTTCGCCTAGAGTTATTCTACAGTATACACGTAACTAAGACGCTGCTAGTAGCGCGCCAAATGTTAAAGTATCAACGCGCCGTCGTTGGAGAACAATAGAAGCAAGCTATAAAGCTTCATAAGTAATCATGAAGTGCGTCGAAAGTAAATTAATACAGATATTTACCTATTATCTGACGAAAATATAAATTCGCCACAGCGAAAAAGGAACTTATAATGTTTTTGAACAGTTCTTATACCGGGAGATATTGTCAGAATTATATATGACAGCATCATCAGAAACACTACATTGATGGGAGCTTGGAAACCATTGCCACCTAATATGGATAGTGAGCTGAACAAGATTGCAGGGAACGAGGATTGAACGTCCGTAAAACGCTGTTAGATTGTCACGGAGACCAGCGGTTGTCATAATTGCATCGCATCTCTGAGATCAGGCGTAGGAGAAGTCCAATTTAAGGATCAACATGTGAAGTAGTGGATAAATGTATATAAATTGTGAAATAGTGATTTAAAGTGTTCATGTGTATAGTGATTAATATGCAGGGTATAGCAATGATAAAAGCCACTGATAAAAATATGTGTATCATGTGGAAAGTGTATGAATCTAAGTGTTGTGTCAAGGATAACATGATGGCTTAAGTCAAGCGTCATGGTAGCGCCAAAGCTGAGGCGCTGGCACTATCCAGCAAAGAGGAAAAAGTGAGTACCCATTTTTTTTAAATGTCAGTATAACTAAATAGTTCACCATGTAACGATTTGTCACTTTGAGAATAAGATGTAATAGTCACTTACTGAACGAGTTTTCACCACTCGTCTTGAATAAAATATGGCTTGGAAGGTGATTTGTTTGAGGCCATTCAGGCAAATAATAGTGATGGATGTAACGGTAACGTTAAATGATAATAATCATAATATTATGGGGTCGGCAACAGTAAAGTAATAGGCATTTTTGGCCTAAATAATGTTCAAATAGTGTCATGTCTAATGTAAAGATACTGTATTGGTAAACAGTAAGAGTGTAACGTGAAATATTGAGAAATACGAGAGCTTTTTCAGTGTCAGTGAAATATGAATGAATATTTGATATGGTCAATCCTTAGGATTATATTTGAGGACCATTAAAGTAAAGTAAGCCAGTAAATTTTATTACATTTGTGGTAGGAGCTATGTAAAGCTTTGGCTTAAGTGGTATGCCAGAGAGAACGCTGGTGCCTTAATAATTGAGTCATCTATGTGAAGTATTATTTGAGCCGCGTGTAAGCGTGCAGAATTAACGTAGAATCCAGTGATTTACGTAATAAATATAGCGGGGACAAACTAATATAGCTTGGGCGTTAGGTGAGAAGTTGGCTAAATCTACGAGTAGTATCGCCCTTGAGCATACTGTATTATTTCGCAGCGAATTGGACAGAGCCTGTCTGTATCCAACGCTTGCTTGAATTATGCCACTATTGACGTCCGTCGAGACGCTGTGAGCATGTGTGTATTAATGACTTACCCTGAGGTAAGGATCATATTCGTCGCTGAGGAACGCAGGGTTCCTTATATATTATTGACAGCTGCTGGTGAAAGTCGTGGATTTTCACTATGATGCGCGTCTAAAAGCCACTAGTAGTCACCATAGAACGGCAAGACTATCACTAGAATTCCACCCCAGCCATGAATGTTAATTAAGGAGCCAGTTGAGCCCAAGACACTATAAGGATAGGTGTTAAATATTTAAATGACTCAATTACGTAGGAGCCACACTTAGCGTTACTCCAGTACTGCATTTTGTAAACAAACCTGACCTTGATCTTGACAGTAGAGAGAGAGAGGGGGAATTGTAGACCACTTCTGCGGCCGCCATCTTGGCTAGCCAGCTGGAACGAATTTTATTGCCTGCTGGGGGAGAGGAAGGTCGTTCGACCGGTCCCTTGTAAGTTAGAGTCACAAAAGGACACTGAGGAACCTCGATATTTAAATATGCAATTAAGATATGATTATTTTGATGATGCCAAGTGAATTGAACGTTGGGTTGCAACTCACATACGTTGTTGAATCATAGAAATCAGATAATATTTGCCTCAGTTATCCTCTGAGGAGGAAAGCTGAACCAAAATAATGTAGGCATCTTCTTTTAGAGTGCATTTTGCCATTCCTGCTAATTTATGCAGACGGGTATGTGTTTTCCCAGAACATGACATATTTGTAACGATGATAAGCCCGACAAGACCCAGAAAATCGTTATATGGTGAAACTATAAAATTAAGTACCACTTTTCTTAAAGCGTTCATATGGATGGAAGGAGGGAAGATGATTCACACAACACAACAAATATTTGTTAATGATTGCAGAAAGTAATGAATTCATGCTAATCAAGGTAAATGCCATAAGAAATGGAATAATGTTTTATTAGTATCATTTTTATGTGATATGTGATTTTTGTGTTATGATACTCCCATTAACTAAAATCGTGTCAGTTGATGAACACTATGGAAACCCATGGAAGTCTGAAAATATCATTGACAGGATGCTAGAATTAGATTTGAGTGCAGTGTAGCACTATTTTAAGAAGAAAGCTCACAGAACAACCCTATTTATTTGTGGGAATTAAACGTAATTTGTCCTTTATTTGTATTTGTTGTACAGCCATGATTTAAGACCAGTAAATGTGTTATTTTTAGGAAAATGTTGTGTATTTCCTGTAGAGTAGATACCTGGTAGACTGAAATCCTGAGCATGTGGTCGTATAGTGGGCAGGAACGTCCCATACCTCGAAAGACCGTGAGTTAGTTGGGATACGAACACATGGTCCACATGATGACAATCGGGTACATGGGGGAGATGTCTCTGTACTTGGATTGAGTCACAGGTACTGCTAAAGTCGGCCAAGATATAAATGGTAGAAGCAAGTACAGCATAGAAAATAGGACAGAATAGGAAAGGCCGCGTCCCATTTGTTAATAAGCCATCGCGTAAAATAAATGTTGATAATCCTCCATAAAACATGCTTAAATGTAAATGTAACTTTCACACAAACCCCTTTAATTATTATGGCCCAAGCAATGTGGGACGGTATTAATTCGTGATGGAACCGCCTGCATCTGTGCAATATGAGCGATCTTGGCATTGCGCAAACTGGCCAGGGCAAAGCATGTCATTACCCACTTCATTATCATGACGGCCCATATGTGGGGCATTCGGCAATAAAAACCACTCCTTGGACAGTTTTATTAATAATTCAGAATATGGCCGATGTCTTACAATGAGGACCAGAATGATAATGGTTATCTCATCATTATCATGGCGCCCAGTACGTGAGTGGCTTATGGGATTCAGATAAGCCCCATAATAATAGCATGGTTTTCATGGGGAAAACCATAAAAATAATATTTTTCCTCAAACTTTGTTTGAGCGATTGTGAGTCTTTCTAAATGATATTCAGACGTCAGACACGGTTGTCAGACGGGTACGAGGGTCTATACCCATTCCATAGTTAGTTTTGACATTTTATAATATGTTGTTGTTGTTGTCGTGGGATCGGAATCCTTTTCTTTCTAATAGAACGCGCCAGCATATTCAGCTGCGGCCTACCTGAATCCCAAATTAAGAAGTACAGGATGGCTGGAACGGAAGACGTACTCAGGTGTATTGCTGAGTTAAAGGAACATTTTGATAATTCTAATGCTAAGAATAAGGAAGAATCAAAAGCATTTAAAGATGAAATAGCAGATAGATTGGCTACAATAAATGTACAGTTGGAGGCTAGTCAATCTAATGTAAACACGCAGTTAGAATTAAACCTAATAGAGGTTAGTAAGAAAATGGATGACGTTAAAGAGTCTGTCCAGCGTGAGGTAACTAAAAATATTGTTAGCGTGGTCTCATAAATGCAAGATGATAACGATAAACGCTTTGAGTCTATTGAGTTAAAATTAGAGAATAATCTGCAAGCGTGCAGAGAGTCACAGCGTGAAATTAACGATAATTTAAGCAGTATGTCCATGGAGCTTAAAGACATTCAGAGTCAGAATGAAGCTAATACTAAACGTCAATTAGAGCAGTTTAATACGTTCACTCAGACCGTGGATCAAAGGTTCGAGGATAGCGATATAAAATGGAATACGCGAATGGCAGGTTACGCCAAGGCGGTAGACGAAGCCTTAAGAAAACAGGATCAGAATATCCTTGACCAATGCAAGGAAATTCAGGAAATAAAAACTTATGATCAAGAGAATAAGGAGATAATGTCAAATATGAAGAGACAAGTCGGGAAAGTGCAGAAAGAGTTGGAACAAACTCAGAGCGACTTAGCAGTTATCCATAAAAGACAGGACGAGGACCAGGGAGAAATCACGAAAATAAGGACTGAAATCTCTCATATACAAGGTCACATTCAAAAGGAAGTCACAGGCTTACGAGAAGAATTAGAACTTCGAGAAGGCTTAAAGACTGAAGCCAGCGATAAGACTCTTGCCGAAGTAAGAGAGAGTCTAGCAGGGGAAATTATCCACCTGAAGGAAAACCTTAAGGATGATAAGGAAAAGGTATTTTCTATGGCAGAGAGAAACCGAGATCGCCTAGAGAAAATAGAACGAGAGGTATTAGCTCGTTTGGAAAGGGCAGAAAACAGACACAGCCAAATCGAGACTAGAATGATCGCGCAGGTGGAATCTATGTTGCGGAATCCTAGGTCTAGCGAAGGAAGTATAGACGAGAATAGGAGAAATAAATGGGCAGAGATAGAAATACAGCCCACTCCAAAGAATGCAGCCATGCCAAGTGACAGTCCGTATACCACACCTGGTATGCCAATTGCCATGTCAACACCGCATGAAAATGCTGTTCAAAGTCAAATAGTCACAGTTATAAGGGCTAGTGATGAGAAACCAAAAAATACTCGGGGAGTAATTCTAACATGACACCCAAGTACTGGCTTAAAGAAGTTTCCGAGTACTTGAATGAAGCGAAAGTACCGCCAGAGCGCAGGTTGAGAGCGATTGAAAAATTAACCGAGGGGGAGTGTGCCCTATGGTTTAGGAGTTTTCGGTACACGTTCGACACCGTTGAAGAATTTCGCCAAGCATTTTTAAGCAGATACTGGAACGCGAGCCAAGACCGACTACAATACTCAGACCGTAACATCAAATCCAAGATGGCGGAAATCGTAGGGGAACAGCTGTAGCGACTGGCGGGCATGGCGCCATCGAAATAGCGGCAAATTCGAAGATAAACATTCGCATAATTGATTAAATTCTACCAGAAATTACAGGTTTTTATGTAATAAGGCACAAATTCAATATGAAACCCTGACGTACTTCGCTACAAGCAACGCGAACATACAGTAGCTAAAAATACTGACATAAATAAAGCAGAGGTAAGACATAATATTAAAAAAATGCAAATACTTCTAAATGGAATTACAAGAATAGTCAACCAACAACAAAGTCAACCCCTGACACTATACAGCCCATGAAGGGCCTAAGCAAATATAAAATGCAAATACAAATGGTTGTTGCTTATATTAGGGGCTACAACATCGTGGTCTTGTAGCCCCATGTATTTGTGTGTGGAATTTGTGTGATAACCTGTGTTATTGTTATGGCTGAACTAGTGTGTTTGTAAATTGGGGATTGTAATGGGAAGGAAGCGGCCATGGCCTTAAGTTAGGAACCATCCTGGCATTCGCCTGGATTAGAAGTGGGAAAAACGTGGAAAACCACTTCCAGGATGACTGAGGTGGGAATTGAACCCTCCTCTACTAAGTGGCTTCAAGAGGCTGAGTGCACCCCGTCCCAGCCCTCACTTGAGAATTAAATTTCTTGGCAGAGCTGGAGAATCAAACCCGGACCTCCGGGACGACAGCCAAGAACGCTAGGCACTACACAACGAGGTGGTCTAAAACAGAATGGTAGCACTGAATGAAAGTAGAACGAGCGATAATATTGTCTATAGTACATGAATTAGCCAAAATACCTTATCAAACGAGAAATAAATCAGGGAATGATGTTTTAATAGATGCTTCCTCCTCCTCTGTATGTAACCCACCCAGCCATCCCAAATAGCATTGCGACTCACAATTTGGCTTCAGGAGAGGAAGATGCACAATCCAGGAAATTCTAGGTCTTCAAACTGAGATTGCGTCTACCCTGTCAGTACCGAAGGGAAAGTTACAATCCATATTAATTGACTTCTCTAAAGCTTTTGACTCGATTAGCAGGAAGAAAATATTGGAAAAACTAGACAGACTATTGAGAGGTAACTTAACAGCTACACGAAACGTCTTGTCAAAAGTATTTTAGGCTCTAACAATATAGTCATTAACGATGGCATTACAACATCAAGCCCAATAGAGCAGACTACAGGCGTGCTACAAGGATACCCATAAAGCCCTGTGTTATTTATCACTGCTATGGCAGATAATATCACATGTATATTATCATCGAGGGTAATCTCATTTAGGGCCGATAACCTCGATGTTAGGCCCCTTAAAACAACAATTATCATCATTATTATTAATCTCATTTATATATGCAGATAACATGGTGCTCGCTTCAAGTTCACAGGTCGAATTTCAATCTGCCCTCGACGCTTTAGAATGATGGGCGTTACACAATGACCTTAGGTTAAACAGAAACAAGACTAAATCTATGACCTTTAGGAAAGGGGGAAAGCCAGAAATTTTTTACATTGCAGGAAAACCGCTTGAGAGTGTATCATCTTACAAGTAGTCCTACTTAGGTCCTACATTACAGTCAACTGGCAATGTTTTCACACTGCACATCAAGCATAGACCCAGCGTCGCTACCAAAGTCATCAACAACATAAAACATTTGACTAAGCTATCTATAAAAACAGCCTTAAAACTTTTTCGGTTAAAAGTTACCCGTATTGTGACTAATGGACTGGAGAGCATTTGGACACATTTAAATATGAAGTATTTGGAACAATATGGAGCAACTGAAGGCAACTTACATAAAGAAGGCCTTGGGTGTATCAAAGTATACACCTTCAAGACCGGTGTAAGAGGTGACTTGCGAGGTTTATAATGTAGAAGAACTCCGACTTCAAATGTTGCTACCTTCTACTCCAGGATATGTAAACCTCATGGACACACTAGGGTCAAAGGATATTTGGTAGGATTTTTGCGCCACGGACGCTATGATTTTTAATGATTGAAAGAGTGGGGGGTACGAGCTGAGACCATTGAACTGTAGGTACTACTGGAACAACTCCTCCCATGGTGACCCTCGCTGAAAACTGCGTTACCATTTAACTCTAGGTTGCAAGTCAGCTGATATGTCGTGATTATTTTCATATATTTGATCGTACGTACCTCTATGCAACGTTATATGTATGGTATTGTCCAATAATACGGTAGGTTTACGGTCTACTTTATTTTAGAATTGAGATTTGTAATGAAGTAGCCTATTCTGCGTTTATGGATACGTCTTACATCAAATTTTGACATAGACCTAAACAGCACATGACAAATACACGTAGGCCCTATTGTAGGTTATAAGTCATTAGTCACATAATTATAACCTACGCTTATATTACAGATTTCCATGGAAACGCCCAGATGTAGGCCTATTAAAGAAATGGGTTATAGCTGTGAACACTTTTATAAACATGCTACTTGTTTCATATAATAGAAACAAACCACTGCTTAAAGATGATGCGATGCGGTACCTGCAATTTGCAATTTCCCACAGCATCGGCTTCAGCCACCCAAGAAAAGACCGAGAGTTATTGAACGACAAGTAGCCTAATATTTACTGTTACTTTCTTCATCAGCATAGGCATAAAATTTCACATATTCCAGTATACTTTTATGATGTCAGTCTTGGAGACGATAAAAATAATTCGGCTTAAGGGATCTTCCCTTCAGGACCTGTTCGTTTGCTGTATGACTTATGTAAGGTCTAAGTTTCGACCTGCTTTGAAGAAAAAGAAGCTTGTACCGGTAGTTTTACGTGACCGTTAATCTTGTGATCATGAGCCAAGGGACCTCCATTTTACGTGGAATCCGAACCACAGGACATGGCATTTCACTTCAAAAATCTCACTTGCAATGACCGTGAATCAAACCTGGTCCACCTTGGAGAGAGGCGAATAGCTTGACCACTGCGCCACCACGCCCCATTACTTTGAAGAATACTGAACATGTGGGTGTTTTGTATAAATAAAGTAGGCTATGTATTTTTGTTCACTAAGAATCTATTTAATTTAGTTGTAGGCTTATGCATATTCACACACATATGAATGCTGCCTTTGAGTTAATAAAAATGTTGAATACCAATTAACATTTTTTTCTTTATTCTTAGTCATTCCCAGCCTAACCTTATTTTAATTTTAATGTACGTGCGGCTTGTATTTTTTGCCAGTAGGCCTATAGTTATTGTGTATGCTGCCTTTGATCTAAGGATAAAATGATGAACAATCAGGCTGCAATATAATATTTTATGTTGGCGTATATTCCTAGCCATTTTAAGTATCAAATTACTACATGATGTTTTGAAATATGTATTTCGGCGTTAAGTCCCGTTTAGTTTACCGTTCGCCTAAATGTTCAAAAGTACCTCTTTTACTTGTATCTCCTCGTACGTACATTATCCTTTCGTTCGTATACGTCAAATTCTCCTCCTTGACATGCACTACTAGGAGTAACTAGTCGCACCAACAAACCGCACTTTCCTCCCATACAGTCGGCATTCCAGTTCAATGGCTGAGACATATTCTCACGCCCGTTGTCATACATGGTTTCCGTTGTAAACTGTGTCGCACCAAAAAGTTCCATCATCCGTGTGACGAATGTTTGTGTGAGCGCTGTGGAGAACAATGTGGAAGATCCCACGCTATATTCTGCACATTAAGACATGAATCTTTGATATTCCTAGGGAATAACAATTAGTTTACTGTATGATTTTAGATTTTATTCATTATATGCATAGCCAATGGCTGCAATAATCCCTTATTATTATAGGCTATAGACGAATTTTCAGCTGTGGATGCCATTATTCACATCAACCATTATCAGAACAGTACTGCCAACCTCACCGTTTTGGTACTATGCCGCACCAACACCCGACCATTCTAACCTCCGTTTTGTACATGCACATGTAATCTAAACTGTTATACTCTATGGTCGTTCGACTGCAACACAGTTTTATTATAATGGTTACAGCCTAACACGTCCAGATCAATGGTTTTGTGTCAACCTGCCCCAATAGCTGCGAGCGGTCAAAGCGGCAACTGCACCAGACCATTCTAACCTTCGATTTGTCCAATCCAATGGTTTTTGACAATGGTTACAGCCTAATGCGTTCCGATGACTGCCTTTTTTTAACAACAGTGATCTGCTAATAGATGTTGTCTCCTCCGCTGTCTATAACCCACCCACCATCCCCATTTATAACACGACTTAGGCCTATATAGTGAAATTTCAGTTGTATCGGCCATTGTAGGCGTGGCTTATTTGACAAATTGAAATAAGATATTGCCAACCCTACGTATACCGTAAACATGGTCGTGTGTTGTTTGTTTTGAGCGGAGAGAGCTATTAGAGCGCACTCGCTTCTATCTGTTTGTATAGGATAGAGGCAACCTGAACTAGCTCCAACAGGTGGCACACAGGTACTATCATTTTGTTCTTTATTTCAAATACCATTTGCCAATAACACACAATTGACTGTTACAAACTCTTTAAAATGAAAACTTACTGTATTATCAACTTGTCATTCTTCAAATTCGATGTGTATAGAATTCCAACGGAAGGCAAATCAGTTGGTTCTTGAAGGCTTTATATATAAAAACCTAACCTAGTAGCTGACATAAATCCTATCTTATTAGGTAATGTTTTACATACAAAAACAAACCTAACCTAACGCCAGAGACCCCCTTGCCTGTGGTACTAACAGTAATTTTCAGCCAGGCAGTAGGCCAACCTAACCTAGTAACGGACATAAATTCTATCTTATTAATGTGTTATATACAAAAACGAACCTAATCTGGGGTTAACGCCCCAGGTCCACTTGCTTGTGATACTAACAGTAATTCTATCTACATACCTGTCGCATTTTAAAATCACTGCTTCCATTAGACTGCAGTATCCAATTCAATTTGCCCACAAGCACACAAAGATTCTTGATTCACGATTGTTATACAATACATTACACTTAAAGAACTTGGCACTTTAGAACACACTGACACTCATGGTATGTCATTAAAACTACCATCATCTACTTTAACAAACAGGAGTTGTGTGGTAGGACGGTTGATTTGTGAAAATTGGCGGAATGGCCAACACCACCTACTGGAATGGCATCAGGGGGTTAGGGAATTTTCCTAACCACAACATACAACTGTTTTAACTTCGAAAATTATCCCGGAGAATATTTCTTATCCATTTCTCTTTCTTTAGGAAATTTAAAAATTGAAGTATCTGCAGCAGTATTAAATTTGCAGCCGGGTTCACAGACAATAACAATGAACAGACAATAATTCTCACATTAGGTATCACCAGAATTTATAATTATTCACAGTGCACTACACTACTTAAGGTACACTATTACAATAAATAACAGCACGAAATCACTTGAGATATGCGACATTTGAACGAAATTCTGGCAGCAGACAAACTAAAATGTTGGTTCAACAAATGTAAACAATCCCCTACGATTTCCGCCATGTTCTACGGTATCGATAGTGGCATTATGGTCTGATTTATTGTAGTCGGTCTTGCGCGAGCGTACAACAGAACCTCAGATTGGACTTGTATTCCAGGCGTTACAGTACTAGTAATCCGACTAAGTACGGAGAATTCTTTGTGAATCAATTGTGCCGTTTTAGAGAGCTTGATGAAGGGCGTAGAGAGTCAGACTTGTGCATAGCAATAGCCAAGCAGCTACCGTATGAAGTACAACGTCTGCTAATCTCGGCAAACACCAAAACTGCAATCGATATGGAGGAGGTGCTGAGACAACTCGATCTAACCACAGTGCAGCACACAAGACAAAGTCGAAATGTGGAACAGGTTAACATGACGACTACACCGATTGAGCCAACTAAGGTGCAAACAAAGAGCAAATCTACAAGCACCGAAACAGAAAAATCCGACTGGCAACGCGAAGGACGCGAAAACCAAAATTGGAGGCCAGTATATCGAGGAGGATCGAACCGTGGTAACCGAGGAAGGAAAAACTGGAATCAGCGTGGTACCAGAGACCAGCAGCTTGATAACCGAAGGAGTTACGGCCGAAATGGGAACAACCAAGGATGGAGATCCCAAGAGCAGAGTCGCGGGTTCGATGAAGAGGCGGAAGAACGTTATCACGCATCTTTAAGATACATGGAAGAGCGCGGAGATGATCCAAGACAATCGCGAGTTCATTGGGATGAAGCGATTAGGAATAGAAGGTCACCCGACATATATAAAAATGATGACGGTGCCAAGAGCCTGGAACTTCAGCAGCATGAAGACAGACAGAAGAACTCCACAAAGAATGGAGCAATTGAAAAGAAACCCACCAAATTTAAATGACCAAAGAGAGATAAGTTCAGGATGGAATACAGTGAATGTTGTTAACTGGATTGCCAAACCTGAGGAGCTTATCGAAAACCTCGATGAAAGGACGGTCAATGTAAGAAGGGAACTACCCATTATTATTGTAAACATTGCGGGTATGAAGATAAGAAGTCTCATTGATACAGGGTCAACAGTGTGTTTGATAACCCAGGCATTATACAGTGAAATCCAGAATAAAATTCACGTATTGAAAATACCTATTTCAAGCGTGAAAATAAAAGGTGTCATACCAGATAAAGTTATGATATGCAAATACCAAGTATTTTTAGACTTGCATATAGGGAACTCTACATTCTCACAGAGCTTCCTACTTGTAAATAAGCTGCCTTTTAATATCATTGTTGGGATGGATTTCATAAGAGAGTATAAAGTTATTATAGATCTCTCGCAAGACATTGTTATGTTTCGCGCAAGTGAGGGAAAGGAAGAGTTAGAACTCTCATTAAAGCATAATGAAACGAGACCAGAAGAGTACGTATGGCATACATACGGAGATATGACTGGGGATGCAGTGTCGACAACAGAAGACATCGAGGAAGAGTTGGCAACACTGGCCGCAGACATCGAAAAGGATCTCGAACCAAAATTGGAAGAATGCGTGGAAGAGAAGATTGAAGAAGCTAAATTTGGTCCAGAATATAAGCAAATGCTAAGGGAACTGCTATTTGAGTATAAAGGAGTCTTCGATTCGAGACCTGGCCGGATCAAGAATTTCCAGTATGCGTTCCAAGTCAGCGATTGGACACCATTTAAACAGAAGCCGTATCCTGTAGCTGAGAAACATTATTTAAAGGTAAAAGAAGCAATACAGGAAATGCTAGAAGCAGGCGTCATTGTAAAGACAGCCACACCCTATGTCAGCCCACTGGTAGTTGTACCTAAACAGGACGGAAGTGTGAGGATGTGCCTGGACCTACGAAATTTGAATTCCAAGGTCATACCGGAATTTGATAAAGTGCCGCCCATTAAGGAGGTACTCAGAAGGTTCAAAGGAAAGACTGTGTTCTCAAATCTTGACCTGACTGCAAGTTTTCACCATCTTGCTCTGGAAGAGAAAACAAGTTTGCTAACTGGATTTTTATTTGACCAGCACACGTATTCATACGTGCGTCTTCCATTTGGATTAAAAACAGCAGGTTCAGCGTTGATACGAGCGCTAGATCGGAACCTGTCCGAAGAAGTAAAAGCTACAACCATATGTTACGTAGATGATATACTACTGACCTCTGAAACTGTCGAAGAACATGTCAGAGATCTACGCAAGTTGTTATATGACCTAAGTCAGGCTAACTTTAAGGTCAATATAAAGAAGTCTAACTTTGCTCGGAGAGAAGTTAAATTTCTAGGCCACGTAATAGATGCACAAGGAGTCAGACCTAATCCGGGAAAATTGGAAGTCATTAAACATTTCCCGAGACCAACGAAGGTAAAGAACGTCAGGCAATATCTAGGCGTTATTGGATTCTTTTCAAACCATTGTCCGAAGTATACCGAGACCGTAGCACCACTCCAAGACTTACTTAAGAAGGGAGGAAGATGGCGCTGGACGGAACAATGCGAGGAAGCCTTCGTGAAATCTAAACAGATGTTGTTAGATTATGTGAAATTGGGATATCCTGACTACACTCAGAAATTTATTATCCAGACTGACGCATCATTTATAGGGATCGGAGCTATGTTATATCAGGAGAATGTGGACAGGCCAGAGGAGAAAACTTACATTGCATTTATCAACAGAAGGTTGAAGCCTAATGAAAAGAATTATACGGTCACGGAGGTCGAATTACTCGCGATACTGTATGCCTTACAGTATTGGCAAAAGCTAGTTTATGGTTTTAGAATTATATTGAGAACAGACCATAATGCACTAACGTTCCTGCTGAAAACTGACTTGTCGAGTCAAAGACTGACAAGGTGGTCCCTGTACATACAGCAATTTCAAGTGGAAATAGAGTATTGCCCGGGGAAGGACAATATCATACCTGACTTGCTGAGCAGATACCCTACAGCTGATGAAGAAGAAGTTCTAGCTATCGAGATAGAAGATAGAGATCAGAAGACCTTAGATGATCTGAGGAACATCACCGTTTTTCAACGTGAAGATCCCTGGATACGGTTGATGATTAATTACTTCGAGGGAAAGCTGGATAGAGGAACTCCGATGTATGTGGAAGCTGAAGCACTATCAACGGAATATCTATGGTTTAACTAGATGTTACATAAATGGAGCGACTCAGACCACACCAAACCCAGGATAGTCGTACCACCAGCATTGCAGAGAAGGCTAGTATGGTTAGCACACCGAGCTTTTGGACATTCCGGTGTAGATAAGACTGTTGCCCTGCTTAAAGAAGCATTTATTTGGCCAAAACTTAGAGAGACGGTCAGGAATACTATCAGGACATGTGATATGTGCCAACGAGTAAAGCCTAACTCGTACTTAATGAGGCAGAAACCTATACCATTCTTACCAGAGAAGCCACGTCAGCTTCTGGCACTGGACAACTTTGGGCCGCTTCCTAGAGCTAGAAGAGGAAATAGACACATCCTAGTTGCACTAGACGTGTTTTCCAAAATGGTAGTCGTGTGTCCAATTCAGAAAACCAGTACAAAACAGGTACTTAAGAGGCTGAAGGAAAGAATCATTCCTATGTTAGGACAGCCAGAGAACATCTTATCGGATCATGGGAGCTGTTTTACCAGCATAGAATTTCGCAGGGAGTTGGAGAATCTGGGCATAAGACAGATTTTGTCCACAGTTCGACACCCGGAGTCAAATTCCGCCGAGAGAGTTATGAGGGAACTGCAAAAGTACATGAAGATATATTGCTCTACTGAGAACTGGAAATGGATTGACGTACTTGAGATTATTGAGTATTGTATCAACAATACCGTACACGAAGCGACAGGAGAGGTGCCAGTGAGCCTACATCTCGATAGAAGACCAGAGAGGCCATGGAATAATGTCATTCGGACACCCATCGATGCACAACCTGGACGTGAATTGAGGATCCAGAGAACGTTCGAGTATCTCAAGAAACAAGCAGATAGACGGCAGCGGAGAAACAGGAGGAAACGCTATCACAGACCGTTACTCGTAGGGGAATACGTCTTATTGAAGAAACCCGCCAGTTCAGATCCAGAGAGCAGGAAATATAAGAAATTTCAGCATGCTTATCACGGACCCTACCTGATTATAAGGGATCTGCAAAATAATGCATATCGGATCAAAGACGAAGCAACAGGTAGAGAAGTTGTTGTAAATGCAGCGAATTTGAAGTTATATAGTCCACCAGAAGACTATGATACAAGAGAGGAGCAAGCATTGTACACCGAAGTGGACGGGGAATCATTACGTATGCACGGAAAGAATCTTGAGAAAAGCTTGCAGTCTCAGGAAGGAACGGAGCGAAGCAACCAGCTCGCAAACCTAACGGATACGAAGGGAGAATGCAGCTGTCAACTGCAGGATCTTTATGACCAGTTGAGGGAAGCCGCTGCGGAGCTAGAGGGGATGAATGAACAATTGCGAAGGCAGAACGAGAGTCTACGAGAAAGCAGACAGAGTGGAGTGGGGAACGAGAGAGCCCATTGCCGAGAGCACTGACCGCTTAAAGTAAATATTGCATGGAGTCGATGCCATCTGACAAGCCCAAAAAATTCACTTATGAAATGAATTTTCCGAGCTTAGCAGGGGAAAGATGTGCCCAACCAGTCACGGCAGTCTGGCATCGAACTCAGGTCTCATCAGAGAAGACCAGGCACATGGTTATGCCTAGAGTCGAACCATTGATCTCTGCGGGGGAGCGATTCAGGGAACCCAAAGAGCAATGAGAGGTATACTGTCTTATAACAAGGTAGCGTGATTTCACGATCTATAGGTGAATATCATAGCAATTTAAGGGAAGAACTGTAGCCAAATGCAAGGAAATATACATTTTCAGAGCATACGAAAATGAGAGAAGGCCAGTTTGAAGTTTTACAAATGACCCTTAGCAATTGGGCGGAGAATCTAGGCGCCGAGCGCACTATTTACGTCTGGAGCAGGAAGACAGCTCAGAATTAATGACTCGGGTATCCACCGCTTGACAACGGTGAAACTGAGGGTAGACATGATGGCTCATGGAAATTAATTAATTACAGCCAAGTGGAGCATTGAAATGCATTGAAATATACACCCAGGTGAATATATTCACGGAGAGGTAATTTAGGAGTGGTTTTTCACCTAAATTAAGGCCTTTATCTCCAAATGAATGCATTACAACCTAGCCTACGCTCGAGAGCAGTGACTTTGTGACCAGTCAACGGGGAAGTACCACAATGGCGTGCCCACGCGCTGAACTAGGCAATTAATTGTAATTAATTGGCCGAAGCGATCGCCGGCACGCGAATGTTTTTGAAACCTCCACACCTAAATAAACAAGATGTAGATGTCATTTCGGATGAAGAGGTATTATTTCAAGAAAGGAGTCGCTCTCATGTGTCCAGTGGACTATTTTGTACGAGAAGCCTTTATATATGGGGAGCGAGGCAAGCCAAGCCAGTCTTCACCAGTCTTCACGAGTTGCTCTACAGTCTTCACCAGTTCGCCTAGAGTTATTCTACAGTATACACGTAACTAAGACGCTGCTAGTAGCGCGCCAAATGTTAAAGTATCAACGCGCCGTCGTTGGAGAACAATAGAAGCAAGCTATAAAGCTTCATAAGTAATCATGAAGTGCGTCGAAATTAAATTAATACAGATATTTACCTATTATCTGACGCAAATATAAATTCGCCACAGCGAAAAAGGAACTTATAATGTTTTTGAACAGTTCTTATACCGGGAGGTATTGTCAGAATTATATATGACAGCATCATCAGAAACACTACATTGATGGGAGCTTGGAAACCATTGCCACCTAATATGGATAGTGAGCTGAACAAGATTGCAGGGAACGAGGATTGAACGTCCGTAAAACGCTGTTAGATTGTCACGGAGACCAGCGGTTGTCATAATTGCATCGCATCTCTGAGATCAGGCGTAGGAGAAGTCCAATTTAAGGATCAACATGTGAAGTAGTGGATAAATGTATATAAATTGTGAAATAGTGATTTAGAGTGTCCATGTGTATAGTGATTAATATGCAGGGTATAGCAGTGATAAAAGCCACTGATAAAAATATGTGTATCATGTGGAAAGTGTATGAATCTAAGTGTTGTGTCAAGGATAACATGATGGCTTAAGTCAAGCGTCATGGTAGCGCCAAAGCTGAGGCGCTGGCACTATCCAGCAAAGAGGAAAAAGTGAGTACCCATTTTTTTTAAATGTCAGTATAACTAAATAGTTCACCATGTAACGATTTGTCACTTTGAGAATAAGATGTAATAGTCACTTACTGAACGAGTTTTCACCACTCGTCTTGAATAAAATATGGCTTGGAAGGTGATTTGTTTGAGGCCATTCAGGCAAATAATAGTGATGGATGTAACGGTAACGTTAAATGATAATAATCATAATATTATGGGGTCGGCAACAGTAAAGTAATAGGCATTTTTGGCCTAAATAATGTTCAAATAGTGTCATGTCTAATGTAAAGATACTGTATTGGTAAACAGTAAGAGTGTAACGTGAAATATTGAGAAATACGAGAGCTTTTTCAGTGTCAGTGAAATATGAATGAATATTTGATATGGTCAATCCTTAGGATTATGTTTGAGGACCATTAAAGTAAAGTAAGCCAGTAAATTTTATTACATTTGTGGTAGGAGTTATGTAAAGCTTTGGCTTAAGTGGTATGACAGAGAGAACGCTGGTGCCTTAATAATTGAGTCATCTATGTGAAGTATTATTTGAGCCGCGTGTAAGCGTGCAGAAATAACGTAGAATTCAGTGATTTACGTAATAAATATAGCGGGGACAAACTAATATAGCTTGCGCGTTAGGTGAGAAGTTGGCTAAATCTACGAGTAGTATCGCCCTTGAGCATACTGTATTATTTCGCAGCGAATTGGACAGAGCCTGTCTGTATCCAACGCTTGCTTGAATTATGCCACTATTGACGTCCGTCGAGACGCTGTGAGCTTGTGTGTATTAATGACTTACCCTGAGGTAAGGATCATATTCGTCGCTGAGGAACGCAGGGTTCCTTATATATTATTGACAGCTGCTGGTGAAAGTCGTGGATTTTCACTATGATGCGCGTCTAAAAGCCACTAGTAGTCACCATAGAACGGCAAGGCTATCACTAGAATTCCACCCCAGCCATGAATGTTAATTAAGGAGCCAGTTGAGCCCAAGACACTATAAGGATAGGTGTTAGGTCGTTCGACCGGTCCCTTGTAAGTTAGAGTCACAAAAGGACACTGAGGAACCTCGATATTTAAATATGCAATTAAGATATGATTATTTTGATGATGCCAAGTGAATTGAACGGTGGGTTGCAACTCACATACGTTGTTGAATCATAGAAATCAGATAATATTTGCCTCAGTTATCCTCTGAGGAGGAAAGCTGAACCAAAATAATGTAGGCATCTTCTTTTAGAGTGCATTTTGCCATTCCTGCTAATTTATGCAGACGGGTATGTGTTTTCCCAGAACATGACACATTTGTAACGATGATAAGCCCGACAAGACCCAGAAAATCGTTATATGGTGAAACTATAAAATTAAGTACCACTTTTCTTAAAGCGTTCATATGGATGGAAGGAGGGAAGATGATTCACACAACACAACAAATATTTGTTAATGATTGCAGAAAGTAATGAATTCATGCTAATCAAGGTAAATGCCATAAGAAATGGAATAATGTTTTATTAGTATCATTTTTATGTGATATGTGATTTTTGTGTTATGATACTCCCATTAACTAAAATCGTGTCAGTTGATGAACACTATGGAAACCCATGGAAGTCTGAAAATATCATTGACAGGATGCTAGAATTAGATTTGAGTGCAGTGTAGCACTATTTTAAGAAGAAAGCTCACAGAACAACCCTATTTATTTGTGGGAATTAAATGTAATTTGTCCTTTATTTGTATTTGTTGTATAGCCATAATTTAAGACCAGTAAATGTGTTATTTTTAGGAAAATGTTGTGTATTTCCTGTAGAGTAGATACCTGGTAGACTCAAATCCTGAGCATGTGGTCGTATAGTGGGCAGGAACGTCCCATACCTCGAAAGACCGTGAGTTAGTTGGGATACGAACACATGGTCCACATGATGACAATCGGGTACAGTAAGCAGGGTGAGTATTCCTCCCTCCGGTACCCCCTTTACGTCAATTGCTCTCTAGACGTGTCCGCAGGATTTCATAAAACACCAATCACTTTAAACACAAGTTCTACACAAAAGTAGAACAAATGGGGGACAGGCACCGGTTAAAACTCAGTAGATACCGGTAATGCCGTCCAGCCTATATACAACAACAGTTCTACACAAAAGTAGAACAAATGCAAGAGGCTCGGGGGGGGGGGAGTAGTTCCACACAAAAGTAGAACAATACATTAAATAAACAAGATGTTCGGGAAAGAATATATAGCCTACTTTCTCTTAAATATATGGGTATAGTTATAACTCTCTGTCCTTATCATCTCCTAATTTCTTCCTATTTGAAGTGCAAATTGGCACACAGGATTTGAACAGTGGCGTTCAAACCATAGTTTATAATTTACCCTAGCATTTTGCAATTTCAAAAGCAAACACTCCAAACACCGACTACTTACAATAATTGAAACTTCGTTGGTCCAATAAGGCCCATCCACATTGCGCAGTCGGCCGTCCGTAGCTGGTAGTCCTCGGTCGGCAGTCGTGATCGACTCCGTGTATACTATAGGCACCATACACAACATGCAGTTGCAGTTGGTAGCTGGCAGTTGGCAGTCGAGAATTTTATCCTCGACTGCCAAATACCCGACTGCAGCAATGTAATAGCCAATCAGAGCAGATAAGAAACTGACGTCACGTTGTTGTTCTGTGCCGTGTACGAAGGATATAGGACTAAGTGAAGTAACTTCGCAACCCGTTAATTTATAGGCTAATCTTAAATACACGGTATAACAAAATAATCAATCTCCAAATCATCCATATTAGAAGTTTTGAGGTTATCAACAACGCCTCTGTGCACAAGGAATAAACGAATGCCATTGTATTATTACTCCTTGCAGTCGTTAAGACTGGGTTCACTAACTCGCCGGTTTAGAGTGCTGCTCGCATCTAGAGGGCTGTGGTTAGTTTCTGCATAGTACAACTGAAGGCTGGTAGATGTCACTCCGGTGGAGAATGTCGTTAAAATTAAATATATATTTTCCATTGCAAAAAGCACCATATAACGCTTTATTTTATAACGTCTCAGTACTCAAGAAACAATAAATATAAGAAAATCAAGCAAAACAGTTCAACTCTGATAGGATTTAAACCCCGGCCAGCCATGTGAGAGACGGAAGCCCTAATCGCACAGCCAATCGTACACTCACAACTCACGCGTTATCGATCAAATACATATAACGTACTGTATTAGCAAATAATCACTTGGACTGAAGATTTCTTCACTGGAGTATATTTCAAACCGAGTTCATTTCATATTAAGTTCATATAATTTTTATCAGTAGGTTATCTTGCATGCAAAATACTGAAATTAGTAAAATATAGGTCAGAACGAGAGATCAGCTGCCATCTTGTCAAATAACCAAGACGACTCAGATTTTTAAAGTCACTTCTAGATTATAATATTACAATATAAACTTTTAATTTCGAACGAACCACGTCGCTTAGAACAGATTAAACGATTCTTGGTTCGATAATCGGAACTGGTGGGTCCCATGTTATGGATTATAAAGTTTGCATAATTCACTCGGCCGCCATCCTGAAATGGTACGTTTGATGACCTTGTAGTTTGGGCACAAGACGCGTCCCATATGAAGGTATGTTGTTACCAAATTTGGTAAAGATCCAATGATTAGTTTGGTCGCAATGCATTATTAAGTTTTGACCATTCGAGTGGCCGCCATTACGTTTTGGTAAATATGGCGGCAATATTAAACATGACACATGAGGTGCCCTTTGCCAGTGCTACCTCTGTACCAAATTTCGTTCAATTCGGTTTAACCATGTTCGAATTGATAGGGGAGGGGGGGGGTTACAGATATTCAGAGTACACACACTCACTCACACACACACACACACACACAGACAAACACACAATTTTTGGCCCTGTGTTGATCTCAAAAGTCTACTTTAATTTTTTGCAAAAATCGAAAGTAGGCTAAAAATAAAAAAATAGTAAATAATTTATCTTCTTCTTCTTCTTCTACCTTATCCGATACGGACGTTGACTACCACCATGGCTAACACCTTCTTATCCTGTGCAATCCTGAAGAGTTCCGTGGAAGACAGCCCAAACCACGTTTTTAAATTATCCATCCAAGTTATTCGTCTCCTTCCTGGTCCACGCCGTCCTTCAATTTTACCCTGAAGTATAACTTGGAGCAGACGGTATTTTGGATTCCTCATCATGTGTCCCAAGTATTCCAATTTCCTCTTCTTAATTGTGTTTAACAGCTCAGGTTGGCTGCTCACACGCTGAAGAACCTCGGCATTACTCACATGTTCTGTCCACGAAATTTTAAGAATCCGCCGGTATATCCACATTTCAAAAGCTCGAATCTTCTTTTCTGTAGCTACGGACAAGGTCCAAGCTTCAACACCATAAAGAAGGGTGGAGACAACATAACACTTCACAATTCTTTTCTTAAGCGTCATACTGAGATCTCGACAGCATAGTAGTTGTTTCATTGTCATAAAGATGGATCTAGCCTTCTCTATACGGCATCTTATTTATAGTTAACTAGCTGAAGTACCCGTGCTTCGCTACGCGTCATAAATAAATTAAAATGTGAAGGTGACAGTTAAAACAGGGGATAGGCGAGGTGCTGCGCAGAGGGAGATTAAGGATGGAACATTTTGTCCAACTACACCGCTCGGCGTTGACCGTGTTTTATAGCACAAATTTAGGTTTTACTCGCTAACAGTTGCAGATACCTTTCGGATAGAAAATGTAATTTTAAACCTCGCATATGCCATCAAAAGTTTGCTATTTCTTAGCGTTCTCTTTTTATTTGAAATGGAAATATGAAAGTTTGAAACCAAAGGGTGTAGTGACGTCACTAAAATGGTCGCCATTTTAAATAGTGCAAAGTATTGAAATCAAAAGTAACCTATATGTTAACCAGGTAAATCAGCTACTTCCATGTAAAATTCACGTAAATCGGACCAGTGGTACTTGCGAGATTGAGTAATACACAGACACACACCATCTCAATTTTAGCCTCGCTTCGCTCGCGTCATAGTCGTATCATATTGTTTTTCAATGAAATGCAGGTTTAACCCCGTTAACGCCCCTTTAGAACCTGAATACCCAAAAATCCCTCCTTAGTAGACGTTTTCGACACACAACAAACAAACATATCCCTAAAATATCATTCTTCTAACTTTAATAGTTTTGGTTGGTCGATGAGAGCAAACATACAAAAATCCTTCCTTAGTAGACGTTTTTCTTCCAGAAGTTCACCCCTCCCCATATGCCCCTTAAATTGCATTTATGAAAACACGGTCGAACACCTATTTATTTTATTTATTTATTCATTTATTTATTTATTTTTAAGCTGATAGATTTCGTCCGAGTTTCAGACTCCTCCCTATGTCGTTTAAGAGATACACGCTCAATTAAGAATCTTTCAACCCCCACTTTTCATCCCTTTCACCTCATAATATACACTACATCGAAAGACCATTAGACATGTGTCAGCTTATTTTTAATGATTAGTATATGTGCCAAGTATCACATCCCCAAATGAAACCACTCGTGAGATATTGTTATTCAATGGAAAGCACGTTTACCCCCTTAACACCTCTTTAGAACCTGAATATCCAAAACTCTTTCCTTAGTGGATGTTTTCGGCATACAACGAACATATCCCCAAAATTTCATGTTTCTAACTTCAATAATTTTGGTTGGGCGATGATGAGTGAGTGAGTCAGTCAGTCAGGATATTTTCTTTCATTTATTTTTGATAATTTCACCCGTCCCCATGAACCCCTTAAATTGGATTTATGAAACAAACGGTCAAACACCTATTTACTTATTTAAAGCTGTTTTCCCCCTGAGTTTGATGAGTGAGTAAGTGAGTCAATCAGTTAGGACACTTTCTTTCCTGTTTTTTCCCCCATAATTTCACCCCTCTCCAAGGGCCCCTTAAATTGGATTTATGAAAAAACGTTCGGACACCTATTTACTTGTATTTTAAGCTGTTTTTTCCCACCGAATTTCAAACTTCACGCCTATGTCGTTTCAGAGATACACGCTCCGTCAAGAATCCCTCAACCCCCAATTTTCACCCGTTTCACCTCATAATATACACCACATCGATAAACCCTTAGACATATGTCTGATTATTTTTAATGATTATTTTTAATGATTAGTTTATATACCGAATATCACATCCCCAAACAAACAACTCATGAGATATCCTTATTCAATGAAATGCACGTTAACCCCCTTGACACGTCTCTAAAACCCGAATAAACAAAAATCATTCCTTAGTTAACGTTTTCGACATACAGCGAACATATTCCCAAAATTTCATGTTTCCAACTTTAATAGTTTTCGCTGGGCGTGATGAATGAGTGAGTCAGACAGGTCATTTTCTTTCATTTATTTTACCAGAATTTCACCCCTCCCCATGGGCCCCTTAAATTGGATTGATTAAAAAACGCTTGAACACCTATTAACTTATTTCTTAAGCTGTCTTTTTCCCCTGAGTCAGTCGGTTAGGACACTTTCTCTCATTCTTTCACCCCAGAATTTCACCCCACCCCATTGGCCCCTTAAATTAATTTATGAAAAAAAAACAGTCGAAAACCGATTTACTTACTTTTTAAGCTGATTTTTTTTCGCTGAGTTTCAAATTTCTCGCCTATGTCGTTTAAGAGATAGGCCTACACGCTCCATTAGGAATCCTTCAACCCCCACTTTTCAGCCCTTTCACCTCATAATAATACACCACATCGAAAAACGCTTAGTCACATGTCTGCGTATTTTTAATGATTAGTTTATATGCCGAGTATCACATCCACAAATGAAACCACTCGTGAGATATTGATATTCAATGAAATGCAGGTTTAACCCCCTTAAGACCCCTTTAGAACCCGAATATCCAAAAAACCTCCCTTAGTGTACGGTTTTGACATACAACGAACATATCCCCGAAATGTCATGTTTCCAACTTCAATATTTTTGGCTGGGCGATGATGAGTGAGTAAATGAGTCAGGACATTTCCTTTCATTTTTTTTTCTTCAGAATTTCACCCCTCCCGATGAACGCCTTCAATTTGATTGAAAAACAAACTGTCGAAAAGCTATTTACTTACTTTAAAGCAGTTTTTTCCCCCTGAGTTTGATGAGTGAGTGAGTCAGTCAATCAGTTAGGACACTTTCTTTCCTGTTCCCCCCCCCCCCCCCGAATTTCACCCCTCCCCATGGGCCCCTTAAATTGGATTTATGGAAAAGCGGTCAAACACATATTTACTTATTTTTATGCTGATTTTTTTCCCGCTGAGTTTCAAACTCCTCGCCTATGTCGTTTAAGAGATACACGCTCCGTTAGGAATCTTTCAATCCCCACTTTTCACCCCTTTAACCTCATAAACACATCGAGAAACCCTCAGAAACGTGTCTTGTTACTTTTTAATGATAAGTTTATATGCCGTGTATCACATCCCCCAATGAAACCAATCGGGAGATATTGTTATTCAATGAAATGCAGGTTTAATCCCCTTAAGACCCCTTTAGAACCTGAATATCCGAAAATCCTCCCTTAGTAGACGGTTTTGACATACAATGAACATATCCCCAAACTGTCATGTTTCTAACTTCAATAATTTTGGCTAGGCGATGATGAGTGAGTGAGTGAGTAAGTGAGTGAGTCTGGACATTTTCTTTCAATTTTCTTTTTTCAGAATTTCACCTCTCCCCATGAACCCCTTAAATTTGATTTATGAAAAAAAAACTGTCGAACAGCTATTTACTAATTTAAAGCAGTTTTTCCCCCTGAGTTTGATGAGTGAGCCAGTCAGTCAATCAGTTAGGACACTTTCTTTCCTGTCCCCCCCCCCCAGAATTTCATCTCTCCCCATGGGCCCCTTAAATTGGATTTATGAAAAAACTGTCAAACACATATTTACTTCTTTTTTATGTTGATTTTTTTTTCGCTGTGTTTTAAACTCCTCGCCTATGTCGTTTAAGAGACACACGCTCCGTTAAGAATCTTTTAATCCCCACTTGTCACCCCTTTCACCTCATAATATACACCACATCGAAAAACCCTCAGACACATGTCTTCTTATTTTTAATGATGAGTTTTTATGCCGAGTATCACATCTCCCCATGAAACCAATCGGGAGATATTGCTATTCAATTAAATGCAGGTCTACCCCCTTAACACCCCTTTAGAACCTGAATAGCCAAAATTTCTCTCTTAGTGGGCATTTGCGGCCCTTGAGGAAGCTGCATACCAGATTTCATTCCAATCCGTTCGGTGGTTTCTGAGATTTCGTGATGAATAAATGAATGAGTGAGTGAGTGAGTGGTATTTGAAAAATATATAGTAGAAAGAAGATAGTGTCAAGTCTTTGTTATGCTAAACTCGGTTGACAGTGCTGTGTGAGCAGTTGAGGAACTAACGGGATTTCAAGTAAAGATCGTCATTTTCTATACCGGTAGTGCTGAGCGCAATTGGCATCAAGTCGGCCGTGTCTGGACTTGAGCTATGTTGCCATGGAAACTATCTGCCTTGCCATTCCTTCATGAGTATATTTTATGATTTGATTAGCCTGTTTTTGAGTGAAAAAGGGCCGAAATCAGAAGAATGAGAAAGACTATCGAAAATTCATGTAGCCAGTGGTTCCTTCTGGGTTCTAAACTATGTGTATGCAAAATATGGTTGAGATTGGTGGAACGGTGTAGATTTGTATACGGAACCAACATATATACATACATACATACATACATACATACATACATACATACAGACTTTCACTTTTATATATTAGATAACAAATAAATAATGATTTGAATAGACCGCGCTATTCAAGAGTGCTGTTGCGCGTTGCGGCCATCTTGCGCTTTAGCCCCTGCGCCAGCTATGACTTACCCCTCCATAAGAATAACATAGGGTTGGACTCACGCGGCCGCAAATTGCGCATTAGCCTGCACCAGAACCGGCTAACATTACCTACTCTTGTGAGATTTTCGAAGTGAAATGCCATGTCCTGTGGTTCGGATTCCACCTAAAAAGGAGGTCCCGTGGCTCATGATCGCGATATTATCGGTCACGTTAAACTACAAGCTTCCTTCCTTCCTTCCTCGGTGTCGCTAACTCCCAAACTCACCAGCCGCGAGTCCCTGAGGTTGCGCCATAAGTGGTGGACCTACACACACCCTGCCTCCTTTAGGGCCTTGAACAGAAAGCAGGACATACCATGAAAAGATATTAATAATGCTATTTGTTTCACGTCCCTTTTAACAAATCTGCGGCTTTTAGAGACGTCGAGATGCCGGAATTTTCCCCCGAAGGCGATTTTTAATGTGCCAGTAAATCTACTGACACGGCTCCTTCACATTTGCGCACCTTCAATGCCAGCTGACTGCGCCACGGTTGATCACCGTGAAAAGAAAGACAATTGGTCTGACCCCTCAAGGAATGAGGGATGAGGGAAGTTGATACAAGAGCCAATTAAGGTAGGGAAATGGAATGACTCCCTAGGCCACGGAAACCCTAATAACGTCGGGGTCGGAAGAGAACAAGAGTTGACCAATGGAGGTAGATAGGACAGAGGACAGAGAGAAGCCCGGCACAAGTAAGTGGAAGCAATGCTGGACTCATCTGGGGGCCCGTGGTTGCCAACCCACGTCCCATTAGGTGTAAGCCCCATGGGGAAAATTACAAACACACATAGCCTACTACTATAGATATGATAATAACACAGGTTATCGTTCAAAATTCTATACACACAAAAGTATACAGGGTTGAAATCATCCTTAAATCATTTCTTGTTCATATCTGTGTACTTAGAGCATACTCTTCATCACTCGTGGTGGTAATTACGTGTTACAACCACCGGCGGGAAGAAGGTATTAACGAACTAGACCATTAGCTAACGAGGAAGGTGATGGGAGTTGAGGAACACCACAGGGAGAAGGAAGGGGTCGGATTACTACCGACCTGGGCAGTAATAGACTGCTGTCCCTACACTGACTGCAGACATATTCTAACTTACTCTGAGGGCAGCGCACCGTGTGCTGTCTAATGCAGAAAAGTTGTATAATCAAGAGTACCTAAATGCTTCGTATTTTCCACTTTATTGACTAATAATGTGAGAAATTATACCAAATCAGGAGTTTGAAAACTGAATTTTGACAGTGTTACCAATCCCTGTTGAACCAAAACAAGCAGATGCTCACTCAAAAAAGGAGAAGATTAACGTAGATTTTCAAATTGCAATGAGTGTAATCTTTTACTTTAATACACAAGGAAAGTTGTTATCACTTTCAAAAATACGAGTATATAACCGAAAATTCATCCATAACGGTTAACAAGAATTTTCATGACGAAATAAAGAGTCTACTTTTCTTAAAATTTAAGATTCATTCCAATGATTAATCTATATGGACCTATCTAGAATAATTACGAAATTAAGTTGGTAGTATCGAAATTTCTAATTAGTTCGAAATATATCTGGTATAATGTAGCCTATAGGGGCACAAAAGTTGGCAGCTCTGGTGACTGAATATAGTCTTAGTCCCATCCCTTAAGGTTCAGAATACTAAATTTGGTTGAAGTCCAATGGATAGCATGGACGTTATATGCAGTTAGACATTGGATGTATCAGCGCGCGTAAAATCATGTTGGCAACAATGTCATGGATGTGTTGTCAGAAATGATCTGAAATATTATGATTTATCCTTGTGCCAATTTTGGATGAAATTCATTAGTATAGAAGTTACATGTATTTTAAAATTGGACATATCACCAAGCTTTGAATCATGCTGGCAGCACTTACGTATATTAGTTACTCCAAATTAATCTAGAATGTCAGGTACTATACATGTACAAAGTTTAGAGCTGTTGGCTTCCATACTTTCTGATATATTGATATTAGGGTAAAAAATAGAGACAGCATTTCTTACCAGATGGCAGACCTGGTTTCTTTTAAGAATACGCATATTTATAATCTGTTATGGTACACATAGCACATACGAAATTTGGTTGAAATCCAATTGATAGTATAGAAGTTACATATATTTGAAAAATTGGCCCTATTAGCAGGCTCAGAATCATGTTGGTAGCAGTGACATACATTAATTACTCCAAATTAATCTAGAATGTCAAGTACTACACGTGCGCAAAGTTTAAAGCTGTCGGCTTGCATATTTTCTGATATAGTGGTATTTGGATTTAAAAAAAATAGAGAGAGCATTTTTTAACAGTTGGCAGCCGTGATGGCTCTTAAAAATACGCTCAGGCATATCTGTTTATATACACTTAGTACACACAAAATTTGGTTGAAATCCAATTGATAATGTAGAAATTATATGCATTTAAAAATTGGACCTATCAGCAGGCTGAGAATCATTTTTGCAACACTGCCATGTATGGCCTCATTGAAATTAAACTGAAATATTACTATCTATATGTGTACCAATTTTGGAATAGCTCCCGTGCATACCTACCAAGATATCCAACATGGAGCTCAAATTTCAAGTACGGTTTTTCAGCAGTTGGTAGCACTGACATCATCTTCAAATATGGCTTTGAGATATTCAGGTATAGATCTTTACTCATACCAAATTTGGTTTCTATAGCTGGAGCCTTTTAGGAGTTGATAGGCGGAGGGTGGTACAGACAGACAGAAGGACAGACAGACAGCCAGACAGACAAACACACATTTGCCCGGATCTGTCTCATAAGTCTACATTTTCCTCATTTTTGCAAAATGTGAAAAGTAGTCTAAAAATAATGTAATTATTTATGTGGGGTTAGATGAAGAAGAAACAGGAATCAAAATAGCTGGGTTAAATATAAACAACCTGAGATATGCAGATGATACAATCCTGATGGCTGAAACTGAAGAAGATTTAAAAAATCTCTTACTGAAAGTGAAAGAAGAAAGTTCAAAGGCTGGACTAATGTTGAATGTCAAGAAAACAAAAATTATGACAACTACAACTGTCAATTCATGGCAAGTAGGAGGAGAAAAAATGGAGATAGTCTCTGTTTTTAACTATCTTGGCTCACAGATTTCTGCCGATGGTGACTGCAGTCATGAGACCAAAATACGATTGCTACTTGGTAGACAGGCATTTTCAAATCTGGACAATATCTTAAGGAGTAGAGACCTAACCTTAACAACAAAGATCCGTATAATAAGGGCTATGGTTTTTCCAGTTGTGATGTACGGATGTGAAACCTGGACCATAAGAAAAGCTGAACGCCGTAGAATAGATTCCTTCGAATTATGGTGTTGGAGAAGAGTTCTTAGAGTTCGATGGACTGCGAAGAGAACCAATAAGTCAGTTTCACAGCAAATTAAACCAGCTTGTTCCTTGGAGGTCTTAATCCTGAAACAAAAACTGGGCTAATTTGGACACATCATGAGAAGACATAATTCATTAGAGAAGACCTTAATGCTGGGGAAGATAGAAGGCACAAGAAGAAGAGGGAGGCAAAGAATGAGATGGATGGATGGCATCACAGAAGCACTAAATTCCAGCTTGGAAAATCTTCGAGAGGCAGTGCAGGACTGGAGAAATTGGCGTAGTCTAGTACATGGGGTCACGGAGAGTCGGAATCGACTAAACGAATAGAGAGAGAGAGAGTCTACTGCATCTCTGGACTTTTACTATGTTCTGCCACAAGGAACTGTGTAGTGCTTACCACAAAAGTTGCGATGGAGAAACATTTGATTGACCGGGAGAGTTTCTATGACATAACAGAGGAACTGGAAGCTTTTAGTTTTATGGCACCGTTAATCATGAACCACAGGACCTCCTTTTTACGTGGAATCTGAACCACAGGACATGGCCTTTTACTTCGAAAATCTCACATGCATTGACCGGGAATCAAACAGAGCACGAATCCACTCATGAGAAATGATCGTGATTGTTAACCATGTTGCACCAAGTAACATTAATGCTAACTCAGTGTCTCTTAGCCTTGGATGACTGACTGGCCTGTGTCTAAATCACCGAATTAAACTTTGCTCTTTACTTGAGTTTACTTTTAACTACAATCGTTGCACACAGTGTTTTAATGTTGAAAACATGTTTATGTTCGACCCTGACTATTATATGTCAGAAAACTGTATCATAATGATGGTCATTATAACACTATTTTTCATTATGAATCAGTTTCTCCCAGCAATCACAGCTCAAGAAACAGTTGTTTGACCAATTAGATAACGATAGCATCGCACCTGCACTGAGTTCCACGGCCTTCTAATTTAAATTTCACTGCGTTGCCTACTGTCATAGTAGGGTAATCGAGGAGGTCATGGTCAAATACAAGGCATTCTCTGCGTCTCATGCGCTCTGTTCAGTACTTAAAACTGGTGAAATCTCGACAGATATTTATGAATATTAATGTTCAAACATAAAATAGTAATAATAATTATCCTCGAGCATAAACAGTCGTATGCAACTCGCCTATAATGGTAATGGTCTTAATTATAGCCATTATAGGCTCGTTGCATAATGTATTATTATGTTCGACGATGTCGAAGTGTAAATATTATATGTCAGAAAACTGTATCATAATGGGTGCATTAAAGTACTACTTTTCATTATAACACTGTGTTTTTTTTTCAACCAATCAGAGCTCAATTTTTTCATCATTGAACAATTAGGTAAGGATAGCGCCAGACATGCACTGAGAATCCAACATGTCGGACATGAATTACATGATTTGAAAGTTGACAATGTAGCCTATATTGGATCAACCATTGTAGTTACAATGCATAAACAAGCTGGGCAATATTGCAAAACAAATAACACTGTACCTTAATATCCGCAACTCCAATTTCTACACATTCGTAAGATTTCGCCGACAATTTTAGTGAATGCTGTTGTTGACATAAACACATCAGAACATCATGGAGGAAGAAGGCGTATGTCAATAGTTCCACGGGAAATTATAATCCAGCTCTCTGTTCAGTAAATGGATTTCTTATGCGAAACTCTTCCGCCAGATACCGTTACTGTTCTATTTGGGACTAAATTGATTTGCCTTCCGTTGACATTCTATACGCATCGACTTTGAAGAATTGTTATTTGTTATTTGAGCAAAATAACAAATTGATCATACATAATACCTGTGCGCTATCTGTTGGTGCAACTTCAGGATAAACAATGTTTCAAAGTTTTAGGATCCGTTATTGGGTAGAGATCAAATGCTCAGCCCACACAATTCTCAAGAGGAAGAAGAAGAAGAAGTCAACCGACAGAATATCGACAGATATTTATGAATATTTATGTTATAATATTATCGTCGAACATAAACAGCCGTATGCAACTCGCCTATAATGGTAATTAAGACATTCGTATGGAAATTATAATATTTAGGCAGGCTTAGAATCATTTTAGCAACACTGCCATGTATGGCCTCCTGGAAATTAAACTGAAATATTGCTATCTATATGTGTGCCAATTTTGGAATAGCTGCCATGCATACCTACCAAATATCCAACATGGATCTCAAATTTCAAGTACGGTTTTTCAGCAGTTGGTAGCACTGATATCATCTTCAAATATGGCTTTGAGATATTCAGGTATAAATCTTTATACATACCAAATTTGGTTTCGATTGCTGGAGCCGTTTAGGAGTTGATAGGGGGGGACACACAGACAGACAGACAAACACACAATTGCCTGGATCGGTCTCATAAGTCTACATTTTCCTCATTTTTGAAAAATGTGAAAAAAAGGCAAAAATTAATGTAATTATTTATGTAGTCTACTACATCTCGGGACTGTCTGTCTGTGTGTGTCCCCCGCCCCTATCAACTCCTAAACGGCTCCAGCAATCGAAACCAAATTTGGTATGAGTAAAGATCTATACCTGAATATCTCAAAGCCATATTTGAACTTACTCGTGTCTTAATTATTGCCATTATAGGCTCGATGCAAAATGTACTATTAAATGACACTAAGAACACTGATGGGTCCAGTTTAGTAAAAGCGTAAAGTTAAGCAATTTTGACAATTGTGCCAAACGTTCATAAGATTGAAGACTCGGAAAAGTGCCAAGTGCGGGTTTTGAAAAGCTCTATCATATGACAAAATAGATTTTGAAATTGACTTCCGGTTTAATTGATATTTTGAGGAAACATGCTAAAAACGCTCCTTTTTAAAATGGAACTAGTTTTACAGATTTAAATGCAATTAAAGTTTTATTGTTTTAATCTATTCTTTGATTAAGTTATTCTAAATTTGTGGCAAGCAGATTTTCGAATTTCTGAAAACGGAAGTAGATATTTCGATTTTGATTTGGCCATGTACGGGTCAAAAATAACGCTCGTAGTGATAGATGTAGTGAACTACATGCGACAAATGTTGTGGTCTAACGCTTGGTGTGCATGACTTGTCAGTTTATTGTGTGTCACCATGGCACCAACAAGTAAGGTATTTGGTAAACACGCAAAATATTCAAAAGTGGAATAATAAAATTAAAAAGCAGAAAGTAGTAAGATTCAGCGACGAACCTGGAACGAGTCGGCAACAAGATGAAGACACTGTAATCAGTGAACGATCAACAACTACAAATGAAATTACTTCAAAGGAACGCAGACCTCGCCAACTGAAGACGAAGACAGACGATGCTCGTATGGTTTCGTTCAAACAATACATGGACACCAAGCGTTAGGTACATCCTTTGTCGTATATAGTTCACTAAATTGATGTAAAGTTTACTATTTCTTGATTCCCAAGTCATGAATTGAACATTGCGTTCGTAGCCTGTGTGTTGTTTTGATACCAGACGCCTCAAATTTTCCTGTACAAAGGTTGGTGGGTTTGGCAATCGATGGAGCTCCTGCAATGGTGGGTAGCGACAACGTAGCGTGGTCGCCAAACCGTAGCTCGCGAGCTACTGGTAGCTCGCAGGGAAATTTTTGGTAGCTCGCGGGGAAATTTCAGACGCAGCGCTTGAATTGGCTAATCTGCACTACTCATCCCCCTGATTCCCACTACGCGTCCCGCGGGTCTGTCAGTCAGTGTCTGGTGTGTGATTGTCAGTGCAGGTTGTTTTATTTTTCTTGTATTTTATTCATACTGCGGACTACGGACTGTTCTAATTATGGCGAGTTCCAGCAAAAACCAAAAAACTTATCATTTTCATGTTGAATGGGTAACTGATTATTTTTTACCCATGTAAAGGACAAATGTGTCTGATTACTTTGTAATGCAAGTGTAGCAGTTGGGAAGAAAGCAAACGTCGAACGTCATTACAATACCGTTCACTCCAGTATTTAAAAGGATTTTCCTCAGAATTCTTCCTTAAGGAAAGATAAGGTAATACAACTGAAATCTCAATTAAATGCTCAACAATCTACTTTTTTCAAGAAATTAGACAGAAACAAAGCAGCAACTGAGGCGTCTTTCCATTTTTCCAATAGTATTGCTCAAAATAAAAACCCTTAATAATATGATGAATTAATCAAAGAGGTATTTTTGGAAGCTGCAGATATATTGTTTAACAATTTTAAAAACAAAGGTGAGATAATCTCTGCTATTCAATCTGTGTGTTGTTTTGATACCAGACGCCTCAAATTTTCCTGTACAAAGGTTGGTGGGTTTGGCAAGCGATGGAGCTCCTGCAATGGTGGGTAGCGACAACGTAGCGTTGTGTCGTAAAGACAACAGGTTTCCAAAATGTCTGTCTTACAGTCAATGAAGTGAGAGCTCATGCACTTCAAAGATGTATGTTCTGAACACTGACTGAAGAGTTAAAATGCCAGTATGGTGATATATTGCTTCATACAGAAGTTTGTTGGCTTATCAGAGGCAGGGTTTTGCAACGTTTCAAAGAGTTACTTCCTGCTTTGGTGAATTTTCGAAAGAACGAGGTGAATCATTACCTGAGCTAGGAGATCCGGTTTGGCTGCGATATTTTGAATTTTTTGTAGACATAACCGAAAACCCTTAACTTGCAGCTTCAAGGCAAAGGTAAATAATTTGGTGGAACCATTTCAAATGTGGTCTCGTTCACAAAAGAGATGGAGCTGTGGGGAAAAAATCTTACCCAGGGTGAACACGAGCACTTCGCCTGTTTTAAGCAGACCCTTGACTAGCAAGGCCCTTCACAGCCCCCTTACAACAGCAAAGAACATGGTATTGCAGCTCTTTCAGACTTGAAAAGGGGCAGATGACCTTGTAGTTCCGCCCCTTAAAACAACAATAACTAACAATATAGACTTGAAAAATCAATTTAATCAACGCTTTCAAGACTTCAGAAACATTTCCATTGTAGCACAGTTCGTCACATCCCCTTTTGTAGAGATTGATGCTGAATAATTCTCTACTTGTGTCATGCAGTATTTTGAAGAAGACAACGCTGCGGTGGAGATGGAACTGATTGATTTTCAAAGTGACCTTACATTAAAATCACTCCCTTCAAGCAAAAAAATCAAATTTTGGTTCAGGTTGGTTTACGAGTGAAGGCAATGTTCAGCTAAACATATCTGTATGAGATTTCATTTTCCAGTATGAAATTCATTAAAAACAAGTACAGGAACAGGTTGACTGATGAACATTTGGACAACTGCATTCGAATGGCTGCTACAACATATGAGCCTGACATTAAACAATTGTTGATGACAAGAAAGCGTGCCTCCTCTCACATTAAACTATGTTCCTCTAATGCAAATATTTTGTTATTTAAATTCTTATGCTATTAATTGCAATGTTAGAAATTGCATTTAATTAGATTTTTAGTATAAGCTAGAAATGCATATTTTATAGGTAATAAACAATTGTGTGACTTAAACAAAAACATGTATTACTTTCCTACATTGTTGGGTAGCTCACGGTAAGGTTTATTAGCTGTAAGGGAGCTCAGTCACTTAAAAGTTTGCCGACCACTGGTCTAGAACTATGATTTTTTATGACAATATGTAAAGAAGATCCGTGACGAACTAAAGAGCCTACTTTTCTCAAAATGTAAGATTCATGCCAATCTATATAGACCTATCTAGAATAATTACGAAATTAAGTTGGTAATATCGAAATTTCTAATTAGTTCGAAATATACCTGGTATAATGTAGCCAATAGAACATTACACTTGTCAACCCTGGTGACTGAATATATTGTTAGTTCCATCTCTTAAGGTACAGAATACAAAATTTGGTTGAAGTCCAATGGATAGCATGGACGTTACAAGCAGTTAGACATTGGATCTATCAGCGCGCGTAAAATCATGTTGGCACCAATGTCATGGATTTGTTGGTCAGAAATAATCTAAAGTATTATGATCTCTTGTTGTGCCAATTTTTGAAGAAATCCATTTGTTAGTATAGAAGTTACATGTATTTTATAATTTCACCTATCAGCAGGCTTAGAGTCATGTTGGCAGCACTAACGTATATTAGTTTCTCCAAATTAATCTTGAATGCCAGGTACTATACGTGTGAAAATTTTAAAGCTGTTGGCTTACATACTTTCTGATATATTAATATTAGGGTAAAAAAGAGAGACGGCATTGGTTGAAAGTTGGCAGCCCTGGTTGCTCTTAAGAATAAGCATAGTCATATCTGTTATGGCACACACAGAACATACGAAATTTGGTTGAAATCCAATTGATATTATAGAAGTTACATGTATTTAAAAATTGGTCCTATCAGCAAGCTTAGAATCATGTTGGTAGCACTGACGTACAGAAGTTACTCCAAATTAAGCTAGAATGTCAGGAACTATACGTGTGCATAGTTTAAAGCTGTCGGCTTGCATACTTTCTGATATATTGGTATTTGGAAAAGAAAATAGAGAGATCATTTATTAACAGTTGGCGGCCTTGGTGGCATTTAAGAATACACTCAGTCATATCTGTATATGTACACATAGTACATACGAAATTTGGTTGAAATCCGATTGATAGTATAGAAGTTATATGCATTTAAAAATAGGACTTATCAGCAGGCATAGAATCATTTTGGCAACACTGCAATGTATGGCCTCCTGGAAATTAAACTGAAATATCATTATCTATATGTGTGCCAATTTTGGATTAGCTCCCATGCATACCTTCCATGATATCCAAGAAGGAGCTCAAATTCCAATTGCGGTTTTTCAGCAGTTGATAGCACTGACATCATATTCAAATATGGCCTTGAGATATTCAGGTGTAGAACTTAACTCATACGAAATTTGGATTCGATTGCTGCAGCCGTTTAGGAGATGATAGGGGGACACACTCACACAGCCAGAGAGCCAGACAGAAGGACAGACAGACAGACATTTGCCCGGATCGATCTCATAAGTCTACTTTTTCCTCATTTTTGGTGAAAAGTGGGCTAAAAAGAAATAAAAAACGTATTTTCAAGGAACATTTCGTAAAGGAGATGTCCTATGTTTCTTGAACTTTTGAGGTAGAAAAGTAGACATTGTTAAAAAGAAGGGAATCTTGAAAATAGGATGACATGGCAACACTGAGCTGGTAACCTGGCATCGTCTGCATACATGCACAAACAAACTGTGATGACGTCACACATCACACAGCGATCAGGGTGTGAGTTAACGCGGCAGGAGCAACAGAGCTATAGTTCTCATCGCATTAAATATTTTTTTCCCCGAAGGAGATGTTTAACATGTCAGTAAATTGCGCTCTCGATCAAATGACTTCCGCAGGATTCAATATTGCAAACTTGGGCACAGCAGGCAAGAACTTTACCGACTCGCCACGCACCCTTAAAACATAATGTATACTTATTTCAGACGTCATGATGCTTAGCTGCAACTTATCACCCATACTTTTCAATTGAACAAGCAATGAAGGAAATTGGAGAAAAAATTTAAGTAGCATTAAAGATTCAAGGACAAAATAATTTCAACACTGATATTTGCTGATGGCATTGTCATCTTAGCCGATTGAACACAGGATTTGAATATGCTCTTAAATGGCATGGACGTTGTCTTGAGGAATGAATTCATGATGAAAATCAACAAAAATCTTTAAAAAACTGGAATGCAGCCGAAATAAATCAGAAACCCTATTGACGAGAAATTGGCAGGTGAAAAACTAAAGGAAGTAGAAGACTTCTGCTACTTAGGAAGCAAAAATAATTACGAGCCTTACAGTAGTCGTTTGGTTGGTTGGTTCCTTAGTTTAGGGGCTGCGACTACGCGGTCATGTAGCCCCGTGTACTTTGGGTGTGTGTAGAATCTGTCTGATAACCGGTGTTAATTGTGATGACTGTATTAGTTTGTGTATCTGTTTTTTAAAATTCAAGTAGGGACTGCAACTTTGAATTTTCAAATAGTTCCTACTTTTGCCGCCAAGCACTACCGTCAACGACTACTAGGCCTAGTTCAGAACTAGCTACTAGACGCCACCGCAGTCGGCTCTTGGCAACGAACGTAGCAACCTAAGAGCGTTGTTTACATTCTTAACCTATCCAATTTAGTTTCACACAGGTGTAATTAAATAAGAACTTTATTGCAGCCAATGGCCAAATTAATAAATTAGTGGAAAGATCTTTAACATGCCATAAATCTATGACATGGGACCGCCGGCTTTACTTCCCCTCCGAAGGAAGGCATACTGAGGGATTTTAACGCTCTTAAAAAATCCGACGGCTTCGGCCGGGTTTGAACCCGCTCTCTTGGGCATAGAAGCTCAGCATGCTACCAACTACGCCACCGAAGCCGCCTATTACAGTAGTCGCATATGATGTGTTAACATGTGACATGTTATCACTTGTTAACAGTGAACTCTGTTGGTCATTGAAATAACTACTAGTAAAACTGCAGTGCCAAATCCTATTATATATTATACATGTACTGTATAATGTATATTTTCACACCAAACAACGACAACTTGAAAATGATTTATTGTAGGAAGAATATAATTAATGGGGCCTCCAAACCTTGAAGTAATTTTGTATGCGATATATATTCCACATAGCCACATGGCCGACAGTACCTCGAGTGCTTACATTAAATAAGAATACAGCAATAGTATGAAGATTTAATAAATCGTAATTGTTTTCAGCAAATATGATATAATGAATATTTTCACACCAAAGAACAAAAATTTGAAGATGATTTATTGTAGGAATATCTTTAATGGGGCCTCCAAACCTAGAAGTAAACCGTATGCGATGTACATTCCACATAACCACATGGCCGACTTTGTGTCTGCCGGGTGAACAGTGAACTCTGTTGGTGATTGAAATAACTACTTGTAAAACTGCAGTGCCAAATCTTGACCGGTTGTCAGAAAATATGATGTAATGAATATTTTCACACCAAACAACGACAACTTGAAGATGATTTATTGTAGGAATATCTTTAATGGGGCCTCCAAACCTTGAAGTAATTTTGTATGCGATATAGATTCCACATAGCCGCATGGCCGATAGTACCTCGAGTGCTTACATTAAATAAGAATACAGCAAAAGTGTGAAGATTTAATAAATCGTAATTGTTTTCAGCAAATATGATATAATGAATATTTTCACACCAAAGAACGACTATTTGAAGATGATTTATTGTAGGAATATCTGTAATGGGGCCTCCAAACCTTGAAGTAAACCTTATGCGATTAACATTCCACATAGCGGCCGTCAGTACGTCGTGGTATCAATCTCCGCCACCACGCGCGCTCATTGCTTCCTTCCCATCCATTTCCGTTTCATTGTTTCCGTCCCATCCATTTCCGTTCTATTTTTCAAAATCACCCCCACAAAAAATATACAGATACCGAGTGAAAAGATGTTACACATCAATAACCAGTGATGGACGAAGCAAATAGGATATACAATACAAGTTCGCTCAGGCAAGGAAAGCATTTTTACAGAAAATAAATCTGTTGACATCCAATATAGATTTAGATATTAGGAAGTCGTTTTTTAAAGCCTTTGTCTGGAGTGTGACACTGTATGGAAGTGAAACGTGGACTGCTGGTGAAGCAGAAAAGAGGGATAATAGAAGCGTTTGAAATGTGGTTACTGGAGAATGATGAGGATCAGATGGGTAGATAGAGTAATAAATTAAAAGAGATTAAGACGAGTGGATGAGGAGAGATGTTTCTGGCGACTGCTAATGAAGAGAAGAAATAGGTTCGTAGGGTATATACTAAGATAACTATAAAAAAGCAAACTGAGGGTCGAGTACAAAAACTGTAAGGGTAGGCAAATATTAGAATATGTTAAACCTCGGTTGTATGGAGTGGTTACTATGCAAAGTTGAGACGATCTGCTCAGGACAGGGAGACATTAAGAACTGCATCTAACCCGTTTATTGACCGAAGTCTCAAACACACACGTCGATGATCCTCCTCATGGTACCTGCCGTTGAACACGTGTACTTAAGCTGCCCTTCCCACAGCATCTCATGGAGCTGAGAGCGTCGCGCCATAATTCGAGTTTAACTCAAGGATCGATTATCTAAAGTGGCCACAAATTTCCTGCCTGTTACGTCTCTTGTAGATTACTTTTCTCGGGTGTGGAGTAACTTTAATTCCTTCTCCATCCTAGCATCGTAAATATCCAGCCAGCAACCTAGCGCTTGATTATAGAAACTATCAAATATTCTGTGCTGCTTGCTTGACGACATAGTTAATATAAAACTTGGCCTCTTGTTTCATGATAGCTGTAATTCAGGGGATAGGCAGTTCCTGCGAATGTTTGCTTGCATATCATTAGCTGAGAGGAGACAGGGGCGAATCTGCAGTAAGAATACATACAATATTCGCCCTTTCCCCTCCCAGCTTCTGATATGAAAATGTGCCTGTTTCCGGCTTCTACTTTAGGATATATTGCATCTCAAATTTGGTAAATAATAATGCAATCAAGAAATCAAGAAATCATGGATACCACAAAATCAATAAATAAGATTAGAAAAAAATTAACTTCAGGCAAACATTCGATGCTGGGAGTAAAGGACACCGAAAAGAGACAAGCCTCAAGAGAAGAGATAATGACGCAAGCGACAGAGTTCTATAGAACACTATACTCAAGTAACTCTCAAAGATCCAACTTGCATCAGGACCAGAATACATCAGAAGTGAACCTAGAGGAAGAAACACCTCCAATACTACCCAGTGAAGTAAGAGCAGCCATTCGACAAACAAAACCCGCAAAATGCCCATGTGAAGATGGAATTTACAATGAATTTCTGAAATGGGGGGAAGAAGACCTAATCCCAGTCATCACAACATTATTTAACACAATACTCACATCTGAAGACATACCAATGGAGTGGAAACAAAGCATTATCATACTTCTACACAAAAAGGGAGCCAAGGACGACATAAACAACTACAGGCCGATCAACCTAATTGTAAACCTCTACAAGCTATTTATGAAGATCCTAACCAATAGAATGACAAAGGCACTGGACGAACAGCAACCGATAGATCAAGCAGGATTCAGAAAGAGTTTCAGTACATCAGACTACTTGCAAACAATAAATCAACTCCTGGAGAAAGTTCAGGAATTTAATCTAGAGGTGTATAGAGCATTTGTGGATTACAACAAAGCATTTGACTCCGTAGAACAGAAAAGCGTCTTAAAAGCACTGGAAAACCAAGGCATCCCAAACAAATTCGTTAGACTCCTCGGCAAACTCAACGACGGTAACCAAGCCAGAATAAAGACAGAGAAGGATCTAGCATCATGATAGAAAGGGGAGTAAAACAGGGAGAACCCCTCTCACCAAAAGTATTCACATGTTTGCTGGAAAATCAGTTTAGAAAACTAGACTGGGAAGGAAAATATAGCATCAGAATCGATGGAACAAGACTAATACATTTACGGTTCACAGACGACATTGTTCTGGTGGCTGAATCAGCGAAAGAGCTGGAACAAATGATAAAGGAATTGGACAAAACAAGTAAAGAAGTGGGCCTTACAATGAACCCGAAGAAAACGAAGCTGATGACCAATGCGTTAGAAGCCCCAATTAATGTGAACGAAGAAACACTGGAATATGTTGAAGAATATGTATATCTCGGTGAGAACATGTCATTTTCAAGTCGTTCAGAGAAAGAGGTCAAACGAAGAATAGGACAAGCATGGAAGAGCTTTTGGTCCCTAAAGTTTATACTGGCTGACAAGACCCAAAACTCACCATAAAGGCTGAAGTCTGGAAAATGCGTGATAACGGTGTTACTATAAGGTTGTCAAACTTGGGCATTAACATCGAAACAAAGACAAATGATCCAGAGATGTCAACGAAAAATGGAAAGGAAGATACTTCATGTCTCACTGAGAGATAGAATACGGAACGAAGATATAAGAAGGAGAACCGGCATGAAAGAAGCTATGACATCAGCAGACCAGCTTAAATGGAAATAGGGTGGACATGTAGCGAGATTAGATCCCAACCGATGGACGTACAAAATGACGATGTGGAACCCAAGAACGGGAAGACGAAACATTGGGAGACAAAGAATTAGATCGGCAGACATATTCGTAAAATGGGGAGGAAAACAATGGACAAGAACAGCAAAGATGAGGCAGGAGTGGAAAGACCTAGGGAAATTCGCATACAGTGACCATTAAAACAAAGCATCAATTAGAAAGACACCGTTCGGTGCACATGTAGCAAAAACGGTACATATGTCCGGTGTACAATAAAGGCTTCTCACAGAGCAGTGACCACAAGAAGCACAGCGTTGTTCATACTGGAGTGAAGGAATACACTTGTAGCACTTGTGAGAAGTCATTTGCACGGCGAACAGAGCTCATGGAACATTTTGTCGTACACTCAAGGGAGAGACCGCATGTTTGTTTGTTGTGCCCAAAGCGATTCATCTCGCGCTCTAATTTGAGGAAACATCATCGTGTTCACTTGGGGAAGAAATAACCTTACTGAATCACCGGTTACAAGCAATTCAAAAGGTTTGACTATCTTGCGAAATACATGTTAATTCGTTCTGGGACCACATGTGCACAACAGAGTGAATGATTTGTGGGATGTTAAAGAAAGTGTATAGGTATCTGCATCCAAACTAGATGACAAAACTCCACCAGTGATGTTTTGTATTGCATTTTTTTTTAACTTCTATTTGAATCGGTTCAATATAGATTTTACTGAAATGTGAAGACTTGGCAGTTTCTGTCATTGTTCAAGTGCTTAGACAGAGTAAGCTCTGTGCTTAGTGGGAATGGGAAGCTCCCAGATATTGGTTGATGGCTATTATGATTTTCGTAATACTAATGGATATTTGAGGCCTTGATATCGCCAGACTCAATGAACGAATATGTTTCTATATAACAGATTGTTGTAGCGAATGTAATACCAGCGCAATATAATTTACTTAATTTTAATCAGCTACAGATCTATATAGAAGGCCCAATCAGAAAGAATGACCACGAATGCTCCTCAGGACTTGCTCACCTGATGAGTTAAAACTGAGCAATTCCCTGCAAAGCAGGAGGCCATAGCCCTTATGGGATTTGTAAGGCTATCTATTATTATCTATTATAATACAATAATAATATCATATGGCCTCGGCTGCCGGGTGCAAGCTTTGTTATTTGCGCCCAGAGGGCAGCTTCCATGTCAATTTTTTTCGTTCCTTGGAGCGCTATGAAATTCAAGGAGGTTAGATATCTAACCTCCTTGACACTATAGTGCTGTCTAGTAGAGAAAGGAGTAACTTTGTGTTGGCGGAAAATCCCGAGATTAATTTTCGCATTATGAACACGGCTTACTGAATTCAAATGGGTTCTGTAACATGCGGATGACATGCGTGCCGAGATTTTTGTCGCCTTTCAAAAATCACTTTCCATGGCCAGGAGAGAGCCTGCAAGCTTGGGGTTGGTAGTCCGACACGTAGCAAGCATTTGGTAAATGACACATGTATTTAACTTACCCTACACTAGATACCCACCCCAACTTCGCACGGGATAAACGCTCCTCTTTAGAGTCCGTAGTATGACAAGCTATAATTGTTCTTTTCTCAACGTGATATGTTATAAAAAGCCTTTTATGTTACAAGTAGTAACAATGTTAAACAAATTATAACTTAAATCACTTACAGGGGCAACACATCCACTCTACTCGGAAGTTATCACGTGCCATGGCCACCTGATTGTCATAAAGGCTCGCCTTCAGGTAATCAGCATTTCAAAATCGAAGGTGATGACGATAGTAAAGAAACAGAAGGAAATAGAATGCCAGATAAAAGGAACTAAATTGGAGTAGGTGGACAGTTTTACGTTGCCTACTAGGAAGTCGGTGTATTCTCTCAAGATGGTAGTATGGGGAAAATACAGCAAACTGCAGAGAAACTAATGCTGTGTGCTCTCAGTTGCGATCTACAGTATTGTGCAAGAATGAACTTAGTACAGTGACGTACCGTAACTGTCCCAATAACGCTCAGTATTTAGACCAACCTTTCTGTATGGAAGTGAAAGCTAGGAAGAATTCACGATTACTGGTAAATAAGCTAGAGATATTTTGAAACGAGGGCAGCACGAATGATTGCTGAGACAAACTTATTTAGCTGGCTTCGGTGGCGTAGTTTGTAGCATGCTGAGTTTCTATGCCCAAGATCACGGGTTCAAACCGTCCGAAGTCATCGGATTTTATAAGAGCGTTAAAAATCCCTGAGTATGCCTTCCTTCGGACGGGAAGTAAAGCCGGCGGTCCCATGTCATAAATTTATGGCATGGAAAGCAACCTTCCATTTATTACACGTGTGGAGGCAAAAATTTGTAGGCTAGTTTGATAACGCTATATTAGTTCCAACGGTCGCCACCGGGTGGTGACTGCCATGACATTTAGTAGCCGCGTCCGCAGCTAGGTGTCGTGGATGGTAGCATTTGGTGACAAAAGTAGGAACTACTTGAAAAAAATTATCGTCTGCAGTCCTTCTACCTAAATAACAGATAACACACACTAATACAGCCATTACAATTAACACCGGATATCAGACAAATTCTATACACCCCCAAAGTACACGGGGCTACATGACCGCGTTGTCGCAGCCCATAAACTAAGGAACCAACCAACCAAACTTATTTAGCTATCATTCTGTCGTTTCATTCGCCTCAAAAATCGTAATATTTGTTGTCTCATTTCCAGGTGATTTCATAACCTTGACTATGAATTCTTTATAATCTCCACAAATTGATTTCATTCCTACTTCCTGTTCGTTCACAGCCTACTGTACGGTTCGCATTCTGCCTTGCTAATATTCGACTTCCAGATCACGCTAGCGAACCTCGCCTAGCATTAAATAAAGCTTCTGCTTACTTCATTTAAAAAACGCATTATTTGCATAAGACATAATAATGTTGGTCTACCTACAGTAATTACACAAATATTGTGCTCAGTGTGTAGCATTATTACAATTACTCTAAAACTCCATTTCATGGTCTCCTAGGTAGACTACTGATATCGCGCCAAGAGATGGCAGTATGGGTTGAACTGCAGTTTCCTTCCCGCTCACTGTGTATCGTGCATTCGGTCACTGTTTCCATTAATGTACCTGATACTGCCACACTGTTAAAAGTAAACACAAAGGCTTGTAAGAATATCGACAGTAGGAAGGAAGGTAACTATACTCACACACATGAAGCCCGATAACAAATTATCATGCAGGAAGTAGCAGCAACTGACTGCCAGCCGATATACTGTATTTAGGTTTGGAATAGGCTGGCCGCACATGCGTACTGCAAGACCCCCCCCCCTTTCCCCGTCACTGCGTGTTGAACTGCCATTTCCAATCGCGATGACATTACACATACAATGGCATGTTAAAATGTCAACCCACGGTTGGCCAGCATTCGCTCCAGAGGTCCAGGGTTTGGGTCATGGCTTGTGAACCTCTCCAGAGTCGCAGAATTTCGACATGGCTGGTCGACGACCCATTCTATCCCCTCATAGTGGTTTAAGCGTCCATCACCATGGCTTACAAGGGATAATAGTACTGTGGGCCAACTAGTTGGCCTTCATGAAGTCTAGTTGCACCATTTTCTTTTATAATTTTTCACTGAATTTAATATATTATATATTTTGTAAATTTTCAAAAACAAACACTGATTCTGCACTTTGCAGAATTATTTCTCAAATAATACAGGCCATACACTTACTGCTCTTTCACTTAATTCACACGTGTTATAATATCGTACAATTTAAGCTGCCATGTACTTTCAAAAATCTCGCCTGAATCAGTTTAATTACTTTCCAATTTCAGTATGTAATTAGTGCGTTGACTATTACTTTACACTGCGGTTATTATTTCACTGTTCCACACCAAATAAACTTATAATTTATCGTACTTTGACAATTTTCTCGAATATGTATTTAACGTCTAAGTAGTACGGAACTTTAGACTTTGGATATTGCATCATCACGACTAAATATTGCGTAATCGCGATGACGTCATAGCCCTTTGGGTAACGTCATGGGCCCTTAGAGCGAGCATGTGCACTGCACATGTTAGCGTGGGAAGAGGTTGACCTTTTGGCTTGTTTATGCGATGGTGATAAAAAGTTAATGGGTGTTGACGTCATGGGGGTTGTTTATTAGGGTGCTAACCGTCATCTGAAACCCGTGCAAGTGTGAGCATGCGCGCCAGTGCGAGCGATCCGCACATGTGGCGCGCAGCTGTTATGATTTTTTTGCTCGCGCCGGACGGGCCGAGCGGAGAGGCGGCTCGCTATCCCCACATGTGGCGTGCAGATGTTATTGTTTTTTGCTCGCGCCTGCTAAATAAGTAAAGTGCTGTCTTTAATGGGTGTTGACGTCACGGGGGGTTGTTTATTAGGATGCTAACCTTCATCTGACACCCATGCGAGTGTGAGCATGTGCAGCTGTGCGAGCGATCACGTGATATGTCTGCAGTGTTCGCGTGAGACGTGGTTGACCTTTGACAAGTAGTGTTAACTTGGGGATTCTGTCCACTAACTTATTGAACCCTCGTCGTATCGGCCCCGAACCTGATATCTCGCACTCGTAGTAATGCCCCCCCCCCTTTTCCTATAGCCACTTAATTTAATTAAAATACCAAAACTAAAAGGTCATTCGCTAGTAGTGGGGTGGTGTATGTTGTCTTGAAAGTCGCGTGTGTGCTTGAATACGTATGGCTATGTTGGGAAAAGGTTTGGTGGTGGGCGAGGACTAGGGTTGAGTGAGGGCTCGTTTAAATGCTATTTTCCCGCTCAATTTGATGGTAAGGTTATTTTTTAAAATGGGTGGAATTTGGAAACGCAATTTGAGGTAAACGTGCGTTTTTGACATTTTGGCGAATTTAATGAGCTTGTAAGGCTAGAACGATGTGTTATTTAGGAATGGCGTGACGTCCTCTTTGCTATGAATGTGTGTCGGTATATATATATTTTTTTAAATTGTTTGTTTTTTGATATTGGCGCTATTTTGGAAGCGGTGAAGATGAGAAAAAAGTTTTCTTGAGGTCAATGAAAGGTCCCTATGCCCTTTAGGTTGACAGCAAGTTTCAAGTGTCTAGGACGAAACAAAATGATAGCCTACTTTCTGGAGAACATTGGCGATGATTCGCGAACGCATGGTCGGATTTGAGCATATAGGCACCGTGCGTGTCACTCTAGTGGCCAGGTGGAGAACTATAGGTGAGGCTTACTCCAGGCTCGCAGCACACATTACTTTACGCTCGCAGTCTCTGTTGTGTTATGAGCGTATATTCTCTCCGACGATAATGGCAGAGAAACGAAGATCAATAAACGCAATTTTTGTGTTGTCGGTTGTTCCAATACTTATGCAAATACAGGAAGTGAAATACAATTTTATTGTTTTCCAAAACGAGCGATAGAAGTGAACCGAAGGAGGCGATGGATACAAGCAGTTAACCGAAGGAATTAAGTACGCGTACATACTGCAAAAATTTGCAATAAGTTCAACTGACCCGATTTAATTTCATTTTCGTGTTAATTTTTAGCATTGATGGATCACTTTGGCGACCTACGACTTACTCAAGAATATGCAGTGCACATTTCATCGGAAACAGAAGATATGGACACCCACTAAGACCAGCCTATGTTCCGAAAATATTTCCTGATGAATACAAGAAGAGGAATGCTTCGCCGGGTCCTAGCTTCCAGCACTTTCACAGACAACTCAAACGATTAAAAAAGGAAGAATCAGGCGGAAAAGTTTCAGCTACAGTTTGCGCAAGTAACATAACCAAGGATGCATCCGCGGGAACAGACGCATCTGATTTTCATTGTTCAGACTTAATGTTTACTTGTTCTGTAAATGTAAACGACTTAAATACACAAGCATGTATTCCACTTAATTTCGGTCTGGGAAGGAACATATCGAAACTTGATCAAATGTGTGGAACGGAAGACGATCATGCAGACGTCACGAGCCCAGGTTTCCAAGGTTACAGTTCCATAAAGATCAATACACAAATGCGTGATTTAACAGGTGTAAACTTCCACGTCTTTGCCTTACTCATTGCGTTATTACCAAATTGTAACGTTTCCAAAGTATGTAAAGAAACCAGATTATTAATTTTCCTAATGAAAATGAAAACTGGACTGTCCTATTCTGCTTTGAGAGTGCTCTTCGGTGTTCACAGGACTACAATTTTTCGTATTTTTACGACCGTTCTTATGCAACTTGCCAGGCGAGCGAAAAATTTCATATTCTGGCCTAGCAAGGAAAGTGTTCAAGAAACAATGCCTCCAGCATTTAAGAGAAATTACAATAATTGTCGAGCCATTATTGACTGCACGGAATTTAGGGTTGAACAGCCTCCCCAAGTAGATCAAAGAGTGTATTTCTATTCTCAATACAAGGGTTGCTACACTGCAAAACTTTTAATTGCTATCACGCCTAGTGGTATGATCGCCTTTAAATCGAAATGTAATGGTGGAAGAGATAGCAACTCATTCATAACAACTGACAGTGGTTTATTAACTTTAATTCAACCTGGCGATGAGGTCATGGCTGTTAAAGGATTTCCTGGCATCAGAACTAACTTATCTGGCCGCGGTGTCGTAATTTTTAGCCTACTTTCGATTTTTGCAAAAAATGAAAGTAGACTTATGAGATCAACACGGGGCGAAAAAAGTGTGTCTGTCTGTGTGTGTGTATGTGTGTGTGTGAGTCTGTGTGTGTGTGTGTGTGTGTATGTGTGTGTGTGAGTCTGTGTGTGTGTGTGTGTGTGTGTGTCTGTGTGTGTGTGAGTGTGTGTACTCTGAATGTCTGTCCCCCCCTATCAATTCGAACACGGTGAAACCGAATTGAACGAAATTTGGTACAGAGGTAGTACTAGTAAAGGACACCTCAGTGTCATACTTTATATCGCCGCCATCTTTACCAAAACAGAATGGCGGCCACTCAAATGTTCAAAACGTAAAATCAAATTACGGCTAAACTAATCATCCGATCTCTACCAAATTTGGTGACAACATACCTTTATATAGGACGCGTCTTTCACCCAAAATTCAAGGTCATCGGCCATGCCATTTCAGGATGGCGGCCGTGTGAATTATGCAACCATTTTAATAAATAGCTTAAGACCCACCAATTCCGATTATCGAGCCTAGGGGGGTTTAAGCTATCCTGAAGGTCGTGATCCGTTATTTATTATAATTTAATATTATAATATTATACAGTATGAGTGGCTTAAAAGAGCTGAGCCGTTTGTGTCACACGACAAGATGGCAGCTGTCCTCATGTGCCTGTCTTATATTTCAGTAGTTTTAGTATGTTGTATGTGATATACCGTACTGATACAATAATATAAACTTTGTATGAAATGATCTTTAATGAAGATGTACTGCAGTGAAGAAATCGTTTATTTAAAGTCATTATTTGCCAACAGTTTGTATCTAATATGTCAGTTAAGAACACCTGACGTCATGGATACGGTTAGCTCTGGGCTAGCATGTTAGTCTGACACGCAGTTGACTGGGGATCGAATACTGCTACAGTTAGGTTTTTTTTCTTGAATTCTTTTACAAATGATGTGCACGAGCTTTTCCCACAGATACTGAATAAAATGTCATTTAGCTCAAAGGAGAGGATAAAGTATACACTCGTATATTAATAAAATCACAGTCCCAGCATCGCACATAAACAGAAGACATTAGAAAAAGGAGATTAGAAGAACTAGATACACGTTGTCATTAACCACAGCCTTCTTAATGCCTCTGTACGGTGCTGTCCTCTTGTGGGTTATGTGGGTAATATTGTTCCAAACATAACGCTGTGTAAATGCCTGAGCTGGCCTCCTGAAGTATGGCAATTTTGTAATACTGGTAGTTCAACTATTAGCCACGATCGCGCTCCGAATACCTTTAAACACTGCCAGCTGGATCGCCTCCCTCTTGGCTACTTTAAACTGCCTACTCATTCAACACCCATAGAACACTGCCATCGTAGTACATTACGATGGCAGTGCATAGGCGTACAAGATAAAGATTAATTCACTGATAGGTCGCAGCACCACCTACTGTGATTGGGGCGGAAGATGATTGGGGCGGAAGATTCTTAATTTTGCAGGCTGGCTTAATATAGAGATTAACGGACGTGAATGCATTACAATAAGTTAGTAGTTTTGTTATTCAATCATCATAAAGTATATAATATTGATCTTGACACTTACTGGCTTATTATCAATATAAAAGAAAACAAACAATACATTGTGGTTGGGGTGATTGTTTTAGGGATGAGGACAAAGAGTCATAAAGATACCCATACATTTAGGAGAAAGTAGGCTATATGTTCTTTGCTGAACATCTTGTTTTTAATAGTGACGCCACCGTTCTTACATGACGGGAGATTAACAGTTGAGGAGGTTGACAGTACTTACAATATTGCGAGTGTTAGAATTCATGTAGAAAGGTATATTCAAAGAATCAAAATATACAATATATTACAGAAATTGCCAACAGAACTGTTTCCGTACATAGATGACATAGTGCATGTGTGTTGCGTTTTAGTTAATTTGCAAACTCCAATAATTAAAGAATAGTTCGAGAATTTTTCTACCATCAGTTTGTTTTATATATTCTTTGTTTTCATTTTCTATTGAACTGTTCAGTGTTTACCAAGCACAAATTATTACTTAATTATCATTAGGAATACCGCTAATTTTTGGCAAGTAATTACTGAAATAGAACATTGAAATTTTTGTGAGACATTCCACGACATACTTATTGTCCTTATAAACAGGTATTGTCAACTGTTGTGCTTTGCTATATACATATATATATATCACATTTTTCTCTGCCAGTTATGTACATTAGTATTTGTATTTGTGTGTAATACATATGGCTTGTCTTTAAATGTATGTTTTTTTGCCCGTCAGCGTAAAGATAACGAACTCTCACATTCCCTGCCTCATTAACTATTGGTTTATCTTTACAGGAAGATGGACACTTAACTTCTAACACTCTACCAGCTACATTCCCCTTGAGAACTATGCCATCTGGAGAGCCACAAATCCAAGGTTGTTTTTGGTGGATTATTAACCCACACCGAATAACACGAACACTGAATGAACTTGCATAACATTCTATTGCCTCACTTTCCATTTCACTTCCGTAAGAAAGATTGTTCAAAGCAGCTCCCCCAATTGGTGAATCAGTTACAAATGCGAGATCTAAAGTATCAAAGTTATGTCTCCTAGTTTTGATCCAATGTGCTTTCGTGCTAGCAGATATTCGTATCTTTCTTTCTTGAAACCATCGAGGGCTTCGTGATTGAGGTACAGATTTCCAGGGAGATTTTAATTATCTGATCTGTATCAACCTGAACTTTGCTGGTAAAAAACATTTCGTCACTCACAGTGTGAAAGGTGTATTTGACCGGTGAGCGCACGGCGTTAGAGACTTGTAAATGTACTAGTTTTGTCACAATTTCCTCACATTCTTCTCTCTCCACATCATTCACTACCCTGTCCATCAGCGGCCCTGCACGATTGTTCGATTTCAGTTCTTGCTTCTGCTCGAAGTATTGCACGAAGACTACAAGGGATGTGTTTTAAAATATCCTCTTTTAATTCAAAGGGAGGAAGAGATGTCTCTAAAGTATTTTTGCCGAACAGAGCTTCTATGCGTTTGCCTTTCCTGTATTTTTAGCCTATTTTCAATTTTGAAAAAATACGCTTATGAGATCACCCTTTGTCCGTGTGTGTGTGCGTGTGTGTGTGATTCGTGTGTGTGTCCCCCCCTAATAAAATCTAAACGGTAGGAGCGATTTGAATGAAACTCGGAAAGTTCATAGCACTATTCCAGGCGACCTCGACCGTGCCCTTCAAATTTTGTTACGACTCACCAATCCAACATGGCGGCTGTGCGAAATATTTCACCAGCATTCAATATCTCCGAAACTATTACCGATATTACCCTAAAATTTTCTATGGAGATAGAGGAAACTACTAGAAGTTCACTTATGTAACTTTTGAAAACCTGGTAACTATAAAACCAACATGGCGTCCAAGCGAATTTGCGACTTTTAAATAACGTTCCTCGCGATTTGACCAACCAAACGCAATGAAACTTGGTACAGTATATGTTTATGTACATTGTAATGCACCGACATCTAACTTCGTTCAATTGTTTACATAATCACAGGATGGCGGATGTGCGAAATATTTCACCGGCATTCTATATCTCTGAAACTATTAGCGGTATCTCCCTAAAATTTTGTACGGAGATAAAAGGCACTACTGGAAGTCCATCTATAAGACTTTCAAAAACCGGTTAACTACAAAACGAACATGGCGGCCAAGCGAATTTGAAAATTTTAAATAGACCATTCTCGCGATTTAATGTTCCAAGCGCACTGAAACCTGGTACAGGAAATATTTATACACATTGTAATCCACTGGTATCTAATTTTGTTCAATTGTTTACATAACCTCAAGATGGCGGCAGTGCGAATTTTAAAATTAAGTTTTTATTTCCTGTGATGTAGTCATGCGATCGAAGTGAAAGTTTGATAATGAACCTACGCAATAATTTTCCTTTAATGGTACATGACTCTATGGCCTATACATTTAACAATCCAACATGGCGACCATCCGAAATATTTAGACGATACTAAATATCTACGAAACTATTTTAGCAATCAAACTGCATTTTTTAATGTTCATAGGGGCTATGAACTTAAGTTCACCTATAGGACTTTAAATAACCTGGTGATCACAAATCCAACATGGCGGCGATGCGAATTTCAAATATTCACATGGACGTTTCTCGCAATTTAACCATCCGCGTGCAGTGAAACTTGGTACAGTAAATCCTTATACGAATGTTAATCCACTGGCATCTAATTTATTTCAATTGTTTCCATAACCTCAAGATGGCAGCAGTGAAAAAATTTTAAATCTCCTTGTTACTTCTTGTGTCCTAATTATGCGATTGAAGTTTGAATACTACACGTTCACAATAATCTGCATGTAACAGTACATAACTCTAGGACCTACATATATAAAATCCAACATGGCGACCATCCGAAATATTTAGTTGGTTCTCAATATCTACGAATCTATTACAGCAATCAAACTGAAATTGTGTATGTTGATAGTGGCAATTAACATAAGTAGGATATATGAAAATAGGCTGTATAGTTATTCACGGAACTACTTGTTTTCTTTTGACACTGTTTTCGGACTCGGTTTTCCCCATTGTTGCGGATGGTCTGTTTTCGAGACAACACTTTCATTATTTACAAAATACACTACCGCAGCTACGTGTTTGCAAGTTCCTCTGGCGCCTGCAGGACAGGAACATTCACTGTTCGACATATTACGATTCTGGTCAACCTAAACACAAAATAAAAATGGTTACAAGTTATTAATACATAGCAAACATGCAAACGCGTCAGCTATATATATATTATAGGCGACCTAATATCCCCAATTAAAATATTACGATGTCATTTAGTGGTCGAGAAAGTCTGCGTATTGAGATACATTAAGTAATTCTTCCTAAATAAACTTTATAAGTTGTGACCTAACCACACCATGCATACCTCAAGTTTCACGATATAAGGCGGCAAAGTCACAGACGTTTGCCGGGTGACTTTTCCTGTGATATATCCGAGAGCATTCGAAATTAACTCTTCCACGTCGTTCACGTAGCCACTGACAACTAGGTTTTTTCCTATCTTCCATGATAATTCACTTAGATCCCCGAATTGAATCTCTCTAAACCCGCAACTTGTTCGAACGTCACATATGCTGTACTGAGACTCACGCAATACGCCTCACCTCTTGTTTCAGAACAGGCCACTACGTAGCGCTAGTAGTAGCATTTCGAGCTGCCTGCACGGTGCATATAGGGTGTCGTAGGACTTTTGGTGAACCACCCCTTGCTATGGACGGGGGAATATCCATCCCAAAATAAAAACTACCCTTACCCGGGGGTTAAGTAGTGTTTTTTTTTGTATACATGCGCAGTTGAGGGCTTTTGTAAGTGAGCGGAATTTTTAAATGATTATTTATAGATGAGTTTCTTTTTAATATATATTAAAAAACAAAAACTAATAGGTCATTCGCTTTTTAGTATCTCGCTAACCAATAATGCGATTTAAACATACGGGGTGTCGTAGGACTCGTAGTGAATTCTCCTTTTGTATGAACGAGATATGTCAACCCGCAAAATAAAAACTCCCCTTACCCGGGGTGAAATAGTAATTTTTGAATGTGTGCACACCGGTGGCTTTTGTCAAAAGGGCCTAATCTTTTGTTAATATTTTATGAACCCCTGATGGGATTTCGCCATAGGCAGTATCCTAGCACTTGGGGTGACGCCTCGTTTTTGAATGTATGATTCATTTTTTTTTTTTTTTGTCAAAAGGGCCTAACAGCTTTTTTGTTAATATCTCGCGAACCAATCATGCTAAAGACTTGTATGAGGGGTCCTAGCACTTGGGGCGACGTCTCCCATTGGGGGGTGACACTACCCCCCAAAATTGAAAACTCAATATCTTGGAACCCAAGAACCCTAAAATTAGGCGTGATAGCTTTAATAATAGGTGATGGCATACGCTTTTACCTGGATTGGTCATTTCACCCCTAAAACAGTAAATAGTCATGTTATGGGAAAAAATGTGTTAAACACCAAAAAATGATAAATGAAACTAAGATATTTTGTTTTTGATGAAAAATAGCAGGGGGGTAAAAACCACCCCCAGATTGAAAAATCGATACCTTGCAAACTAAGAACCGTAAAATTAGGTGTAATAACTTAAAAAATTGGTTGTGACATAGGCTTTTACCTGGATAGATGATTTAACCCCTAAAACAGTAAATAGTGATTTTACAGTGGGGAAAAATGTGTTAAAAGGGTAAAAATGATAATTGAACCTAAGATCTTTTGTTTTTCATGAAAAATAGTAGGGGGGTGAAAACTACCCCCAAATTGAAAAAATCGATATCTTGCAAACTAAGAACCCTAAAATTAGGTGTGATAGATGAAAAATAGGAGATGACATACGCTTTTACCTCGATAGATTATTTCACTCTTAAAACAATAGTAATTTTAGAGGAGAAAAAGATATTAATCAATTAAAAGCATAAGAGATTTGTGAAACCATGCTTTAATGAATGTGTGTATGGAGGATGACAGCTTGCTAATTATTATTATTATTATTATTATTATTATTATTATTATTATTATCATTAGGTAATTATGGATTAATATGTTTATAGCTAATGAATAAGGCTACAGAGTTGTATCAGGTGTTGTACAAATCAGGATGGCCAACCCGTTGCCATGCCCCATGAATTTCCCCAAAAGAGCCAAAACGTTAAGGTTATCGACCTGAGATTTTATAAAACAAATTATCGGAGAGGGTGAAGTAAGGTGATGTTTTGGACTGACAATGGCCAACCCTTTCCCATGATTTATGAGTTGACCCAAAACGTTTCCCTGACAAGACTGAGTGTACCTTGTTGCAGCCTTTAGAAAATCGAACCCGGACCTCTGTGGTGATAGTTGAGTTATATTAATGATGCTTTTTGAACAAACACACACTTGCATACTATCGCTGGTTTGAATCTGCACAGAGACACTGGCTTTGTTTGTGTAATGAGCCTTGGTGATAAGAACACCGCGCTCTTGCCAGCAAGTTTCATATTTCTCGTCTGCTTGATAGTGGACGTGCTTCGCACCGTGTTAACGTACATGACTAGTTAGTTGTTAGGTAAGGGTTGAAAAGGCTCAGTGATCCTTATTGTAACCTTAAAATGAAAATGAATTTCTTGGTATAGTCGGGGTTGGAAGCCAAGACCTTAGGGTATACAACCAAGTATGTTAAACACTACACTGTGAGATGGTCAAATGATAATGTAACAGAACATATAGAAAAGATTTCTGTAGTTTAACGAATTGACTAGGAGCCATACCATGAGAGGTATGGGTAATTGAAATTGAATCCCTAGCTTTTGACCCTACTACATGTAAGCTATAGCAATGCCCGCCTATAAGCTATCATGTTAGAAAAAGAAATGTATGGGTTGTTTTAAACGGAGAATGATTGTGTTTACTGTGAAACACAAATCTGAATTTAAAAATTGTTTATGTCCTACATGATGTTTGAACTCTCTTTTTATTTATACTTTAGACAAACGCTAACATAGTTGTAATTCAGAAGCCATGGCTGCCTCCTTTCCAATCCTACACCGTACACTGAAGTTAAAATTAATAATGATCACGTTACAGACAGCCAGTTTCAATGCCATGAGAAATAAGTGATCAAAGTATAAAATTCTTGACCCAGTCGGGAATTCAACATGGTGTTGTTTCAAACAAAAGACAAGCATTCTATAAACATAACCACCAAGCTGTCCTATCGACCCCTAATTGTTTGGCTGATGGTGAAAATAAAATTAAATGTAAACTATAACTAAAACTATCTACACACTTATAACTAGAAAAAAGAAATGCAAGACTAAAGGATAACAGGACAAATAAAGTACAGAAGGAATAAAAAATGCACCTCAACCCTCAAGAATGTGGATTGATGGACTTGAAAGGAAGGAGAGCCATAAAAGGTAGATATGAAAGTAAAAGAGGATAGGGTTCCGCTCCAGAGGTGATCGATAAGCAGGAGGAAAACTGGACCCAGCGCAGGAATCCCTTGTGGTCGCCAACTTCCAAAACTGATCAGCCGTAAGCCCCTGAGGGTGTAGCCATATCCAGGGCGCACCACAAGTGGTGGGGCTACATACACCCTACCTTTGGTGTGGCTTCAGCAAAAGGCAGGAAATAACATAAAAATATAAGGAAGGCTGCCTGTTCACACAAGGAGGGTATCAGAAAAAATTAAACAAGGGTCAATTAAGTCGGAAAATAAGGAGACTCCCTAAGCCTTGGATAGCCTAATAATGTCGGAGTCGTTAGAGAACAAGAGTTGACCAAGTGTGGTCGACAGGAAACAAGACAGACAGGAGCCTTGCACAAGTCAGTGGAAGCAATGGCGGACTCAGCTGGGGCTCCATGGTCGTCAACCTACATTGCCCTAGATGTAAGGCCATGTTTGGGGGTGGTGGAAAATAAAGATCTCTTTTGTTTTAAATCACTGGCTTTAAGGACGGTAACACATGGCATGCCTTTATAATGCGATACTGGTCCTAGGGGTATGCAAAATTGTATTGGATACTCAGTTAATAATAGTGTACATGACCCCTTATAATTTTCTCTAAGTACAGTACATGGGAATGATGACCATGATTTACAAACCCCTAAGTAAGACAAAAACAAATTATTTCCATTTCCAAACAGTTGGGGTGAGGTGAGGTGAGTTTTCTAAACGTCAAACTCATGTGGTTTTCCACTTGTACTCCAGGTAAATGCCTTGTTTGCCCACAGACAAGTGCAAAGAAAATCAAAACATGTTATGTTTAGATCAATTTCTTACCTACATATACTTGAAATAACAAGTAATGAGCATTCTATGTTAACAATAGTGAGATGGTTGCAAACTGCCAATGCTTAGAGCTCATTATCGGCTTCTAAGGGAGGCATGGAGTGCACTTACTTGAAAAACTAACAAGAGAAGTTTTCGATTTTCCCACAACACCCATCCTGAAAGTAAATATAAATGATTATGCACTTAAGACCATAACCACCTCCTTACCATTTCTATCTTTGATAGTCAAAGGCACACATTAATACAGCCATCACAGTGACAGAGATTATTTGTAAAATATCTAAATATCTGAGATTTATCTTGAAATTGACCAGAATTTTGTAAAATCCACTAATTTTACCGCAAATTTAGCAAATTCCAACAAATTTCAGCAAAATCCAACAAATGACTACCAGATTTATTGAAATGCCATTGAATTATTAAAGAATGGTTTAAACTAGCTCAAATTTATATAAAAAATACCCGAATATTGATGAAAATTCATTAAATTCTACCAAATTTAGCCAAGAGGTCTACAAACCATGAAATTTAACCATTTTTTTAAATTCACAACATATACTCGAGAATTCCATAATATTCCCTTTACTTGTATGTTTTTAGTTGTGGTTTCGTTTCCCACACTCCCTGCAGACAAATACCTGAACATGACTTTCTCCTAGACTAGTAGCTCCACATTCGACATGATAGCTGAGTTTCATCTCCCATAAACTCGTCTCTGAGGTGGGTGCCAGAAAAGGCATCCAGCTTTAAAAACCACACCCTCACATAGACTTTCATTACTTCTTACGTTGAGGTTCATAACACTAACTACGTTGAATGATTTAGCGGTTTCCTTTTCACAATTCCTTTCTATTCTTTCCTCTTGAAGGTTGCAAGATGCTTGCAAGTTTCCTAAAATGCAATTAAATTTAATAAATACCTTAAGATGCTTTGATTTGTTTAATGATATGGTGTTAATACTATTTGTGTAGGACTTGACTGGCTTTGCAATAAGAATTGACTAACCAAACATGAGTTACCTATCAGGGAAATATTTTGGCCAATATGTTGGTTATTGACCAGTGAGTTTAGCTGTTTATCATTTTTTAAAATCATATACAACAGAAGCTTAAACCTATAGACAAACCGTGTGACCATGTTTGTTAAACAAGACATTATACCAGAGACAATTAGGATACTTATGTAGAGTTTACCAAAAATAATGTTGTGTAACAGTAAATGCTAATCAACGAACAGTTATACAGTACTAAAAAATATCATCATACAATACCTGAGAGCTCTTCTAAAATTATTGATGTGTAACATGTTTTCACTAGCTTGCTATGTATTTTTTGGCTTGGGGGTGTTTTTCAAGTAATAAAATGCAAATGGAACTGAAATGCAATACAAACAATGAGCGCGCGCGGTGGCTGAGATTGATACCACGACGTACTGTCGGTTATGTAGCTATGTGGAATGTATATCAAATATGGTTTACTTCAAGGTTTGGAGATCCCATTAAAGATATTCCTACAAAAAATGATCTTGAAATGGTCATTCTATGGTGTGAAAATATTTATTAGGTATATGATATTTAATGAAAACAATTATGATTTATTAAATGTTTATATGTTTACAGTATTGTTATTTAATGTAAGCACTTGAGGCACTACCGACCAAAATACAGCACTATCTGCAAAGTATATTGCATACTTGAAGGTTTGGTGGTCCCATTAAAGGTATTTCTACAATAAATAATTTTTAAGTAGTCGTTCTATGACGTGAAAATATTTAATATATGATATTTGCTAACAGGATATGCCACTGGAATTATTTTACAAGTAGTTATTTTAATGACCAAGAGAGTTCACTGTTAAGAAGGGAGAGCCCTATGTGGAATGTAGGATAACATGTAACATATTATACGTGATATGTCACAACTGTAATGCTTATGATTTTTTTAAGATGCCTTTATACCTATATTAATTACGCAGTTTACAAGACTGATAACTGTAATGCTACGGAAAAATCAAAACAAATGAAAAATGTGCTTTGAAAAACGAAAAAGTGGTTTAGCAAATATACAGTCAACATGCAAAAAAAAAACAAGAAATATATACAAATTTTCGAGTATATGTTGTGAATTTTAAACAAGTAGTTCCGTGAAGAACTATACAGCCTATTTTCGTATACCCTACTTATATAAATTGCCACTATCAACATACAAAATGTCAGTTTGATTGCTGTAATAGATTCGTCGATATTGAGAACCGACTAAATATTTCGGATGGTCGCCATGTTGGATTTTATATATGTAGGTCCTAGAGTTATGTAATGTTACATGAAGATTATTGTGTACGTGTAGCATTCAAACTTCAATCGCATGATTAGGACACAAGAGGTAATAATGAGATTTTAAAATTTCGCACAGCTGCCATCTTGTGGTTATGGAAACAATTGACATAAATTAGATGCCAGTGGATTAACATTCGTAAAAGGATTTACTGTACCAAGTTTCACTGCACTCGGATGGTTAAATGGCGAGAAAACGTCCATGTGAATATTTATATTTCGCGTCGCCGCCATGTTGGATTTGTGATCACCAGGATATGTAAAGTCCTCTAGGTGAACTTAAGTTCATAGCCCCGATGAACATAAAAAAATCAGTTTGATTGCTATAATAGATTCGTAGATATTCAGAGTCGTCTGAATATTTCGGATGGTCGCCATGTTGGATTGTTAAATGTATAGGCCATAGAGTCATGTACCATTGAAGAAAAATTATTGCGTAGGTTCCTTATTCAAACATTCACTTCGATCGCTTGATTACGACACAAGAAATAAAAATAATAATTTTAAAATTCGCACAGCCGCCATCTTGAGGTTATGTAAACAATTGAATTAAATTAGGTACCAGTGCATTACAATGTGTATAAACATTTCCTGTACCAGATTTCATTGCGTTTGGAACATTAAATTGCGAGAAAGGTATATTTAAAATTTTCAAATTCGCTTGGCCACCATGTTCGTTTTGTAGTTAACCGCTTTTTGAAAGTCTTATAGGTGAACTTCCAGTAGTGCCCTTTATCTCTGTATAAAATTTCAGGGTGATACAGCTAATAGTTTCAGAGGTATAGAATGCTGGTGAATTATTTCGCACATCCGCCATCTTGTGGTTATATAAACAATTGAACCAAGTTAGATATCTGTGCATTACAATGTGTATCAACATATACTGTACCAAGTTGTATTGCGTTTGGTTGGTTAAATCACGAGAAAAGTCTATTTAAAAGTCGAAAATTCGCGTGACCGCCATGTTGGTTTTGTAGTTACCAGTTTTTCAAAAGTCACATAGGTGAACTTCCAATAGTTTCCTTTATCACCGTAATAAATACCTGGGTTATATCGGTAATAGTTTCGGAGATATTGAATGCAGGTGAAATATTTCGCACAGCCGCCATGTTGGATTGGTGAGACGTAACAAAATTTGAAGGGCATGGTCGAGGTCGCCCGGAATAGTACTATGAACTTACCGAGTTTCATTGATATCGTTCCAGCCGTTTAGAGGTTATTAGGGGACACACACACACACCTCTCACACACACACACACACGCACGCACACACACACGGACAAAAGGTGATCTCATCAGGCTATTTTTTTTCAAAATTGAAAATAGGCTAAAAATGGTTAAATTTCATGGTTTGTAGACCTCTTGGCAAAATTTGGTAGAATTTAGTGAATTTTCATGAATATTCGGGTAATTTTATATAAATTTGAGCTAGTTTAAACCATTCTTTAATAATTCAATGGCATTTCAACAAATCTGGTAGTCATTTGTTGGATTTTGCTGAAATTTGGTGGAATTTGCTAAATTTGCGGTAAATTTAGTGGATTTTACAAAATTCTGGTCAATTTCAAGATAAATCTCAGATATTTAGATATTTTACAAATAATCTCTGTCACTGTGGTGGCTGTATTAATGTGTGCCTTTGACTATGAAAGATAGAAATGGTAAGGAGGTGGTTATGGTCTTAAGTGCATAGTCATTTATATTTACTTTCAGGATGGGAGTTGTGGGAAAATCGAACACTTCTCTTGTTAGTTTTTCAAGTAAGTGCACTCCATGCCTCCCTTAGAAGCCGCTAATGAGCTCTAAGCATTGGCAGTTTGCAACCATCTCACTATTGTTAACATAGAATGCTCATTACTTGTTATTTCAAGTATATGTAGGTAAGAAATTGATCTAAACATAACATGTTTTGATTTTCTTTGCACTTGTCTGTGGGCAAACATGGCATTTACCAGGAGTACAAGTGGAAAACCACATGAGTTTGACGTTTAGAAAACTCACCTCACCTCACCCCAACTGTTTGGAAATGGAAATAATTTGTTTTTGTCTTACTCAGGGGTTTGGAAATCATGGTCATCATTCCCATGTACTATACTTAGAGAAAATTATAAGGGGTCATGTACACTATTATTAGCTGAGTATCCAATACAATTTTGCATACCCCTAGGACCAGTATCGCATTATAAAGGCATGCCATGTGTTACCGTCCTTAAAGCCAGTGATTTAAAACAAAAGAGATCTTTATTTTCCACCACCCCCAAACATGGCCTTACATCTAGGGCAATGTAGGTTGACGACCATGGAGCCCCAGCTGAGTCCGCCATTGCTTCCACTGACTTGTGCTAGGCTCCTGTCTGTCTTCTTTCCTGTCGACCACACTTGGTCAACTCTTGTTCTCTAACGACTCCGACATTATTAGGCTATCCAAGGCTTAGGGAGTCTCTTTATTTTCCGACTTAATTGACCCTTGTTTAATTTTTTCTGATACCCTCCTTGTGTGAACAGGCAGCCTTCCTTATATTTTTATGTTATTTCCTGCCTTTTGCTGAAGCCACACCAAAGGTAGGGTGTATGTAGCCCCACCACTTGTGGTGCGCCCTGGATATGGCTACACCCTCAGGGGCTTACGGCTGATCAGTTTTGGAAGTTGGCGACCACAAGGGATTCCTGCGCTGGGTCCAGTTTTCCTCCTGCTTATCGATCACCTCTGGAGCGGAACCCTATCCTCTTTTACTTTCATATCTACCTTTTATGGCTCTCCTTCCTTTCAAGTCCATCAATCCACATTCTTGAGGGTTGAGGGGCATTTTTTATTCCTTCTGTACTTTATTTTTCCTGTTATCCTTTAGTCTTACATTTCTTTTTTCTAGTTATAAGTGTGTGGATAGTTTTAGTTAAAGTTTACATTTAATTTTATTTCCACTGTCAGCCAAACAATTAGGAGTCGATAGGACAGCTTGGTGGTTAAGTTTATAGAACGCTTGTCTTTTGTTTGAAACAACACCATGTTGAATTCCCGACTGGGTCAAGAATTTTATACTTTGTTCACTTATTTCTCATGGCATTGAAACTGGCTGTCTGTAACGTGATCATTATTAATTTTAACTTCAGTGTACGGTGTAGAATTGAAACGGAGGCAGCCATGGCTTCTGAATTACAACTATGTTAGCGTTTGTCTAAAGTATAAATAAAAAAAGAGTTCAAACATCATTTAGGATATAAACTACTTTTAAATTCAGATTTGTGTTTCACAGTAAACACAATCATTCTCCGTTTAAAACAACCCATAAATTTCTTTTTCTAACATGATAGCTTATAGGCGGGCATTGCTATAGCTTACATGTAGTAGGGTCAACAGCTAAGGATTCAATTTCAATTACCTATACATCTCATGGTATGGCTCCTAGTCAATTCGTTTAACTACAGAAAACTTTTCTATATGTTCTGTTACATTATCATTTGACCATCTCACAGTGTAGTATTTAATATACTTGGTTGTGTACTGTAAGGCCTTGGCTTCCAACCCCGATTATACCAAGAAATTCATTTTCATTTTAAGGTTACAATAAGGATCACTGAGCCTTTTCAACCCCTACCTAACAACTATCTAGTCATGTACGTTAACACGGTGCGAAGCACGGCCACTATCAAGCAGACCAGAAATATGAAACTTGCTGGCAAGAGCGCCGTGTTTTTATGACCAAGACTCATTACACAAACAAAGCCAGTGTCTCTGTGCAGATTCAACCCAGCGATAGTATGCAAGTGTGTGTTTGTTCAAAAAGCATAATTAATATAACTCAACTGTCACCACAGAGGTCCGGGTTCGATTTTCTAAAGGCTGCGACAGGGTACACTCAGTCTTGTCAGGTAAAACGTTTTGGGTCAACTCATAAATCATAGGAAAGGGTTGGCCATTGTCAGTCCAAAACAACACCTTACTTCACCCTCTCCGATAATTTGTTTTATAAAATCTCAGGTCGATAACCTTAACGTTTTGGCTCTTTTGGGGAAATTCATGGGGCATGGCAACGGGTTGGCCATCCTGATTTGTACAACACCTGATACAACTCTGTAGCCTTATTCATTAGCTATAAACACATTAATCCATAATTACCTAATAATAATAATAATAATAATAATAATAATAATAATAACAATAATAATAATAATAATAATAATAATAATAATTAGCAGGTTGTCATCCTCCATACACACATTCATTAAAGCATGGTTTCACAAATCTCTTATGCGTTTAAGTGTTTAATACTGTACCCGATACCTAGTTGAGGCTATCGGCTACGCCAGCAGACATTAAGCCGTAGTTGAGATTATGGGAAGAGTTATGAAAAGATAGCGCTCAGATCGAGTCAAGAGGAATGTCAGGATGACGTAGAAGGTCTAGGATCAAGAAGGCGCCGACCGCAGTCAAGCAGATGGAATTATGGATGGAAATATGAAGCTTTATTAAGATCTATATGGAACATGGTATTTAAACATCTCAGAAGAGGAGATATAACATGCATTATATGTGGTAATAATGTTAAGGAAGTCAGATAACCCTTAAGTTATTTTATAACTGAATAGCCGAGATGATGGGGGTTCGAGATTATATTTGTGACGCAAGAGCACAGAGGTGGGGAGATCGTCACGTGACTGCGCCAGGGAGGTACAGGTCATTGCAGTCCAGAGACAGTCAGTCGAGCTCCGTGAGCCAAGCAGTTGAGCTCTCTAAGCAGAGGAGTCCAGTACAGCGAGCAACGCAGTCGAATTCAGGGAGCGAGTAGGACATATGCCGAGCGCATGGTAAAGGTCGCGCAGCGAACAGCTTTTGTCACGGAAAGTGAAAGCGACAAGTTTAACTTCACCAAGCAGCGAACGAAAAGTAGGTCAGTGAGCCGGGCGGACATCCGCAGTAGGTAGCGTGGAGACCGGTTATAGAACCAGCTGTGCGTCCGAGCAAGCATAGAAGGCCGTTGTTTAGAACAGTACGGTAAAACGAGTTGGAGAACTCATTTCAAGCTGCAATTTGGAAACGCAGAACAGCATAGTAGAGCGGCATGGCGAGGCCAGCTTTAGGCTGAGATTATTCTAGCATTGCAGTAGGGTTATTTCCAATTTTATACGCAAGCTTTATGACAGAAGCTGAACTTCATTACAACATTGAGTTGGAACGTTTATTCTGCATTTGAATTATACAAGCAGATAGTTACGAGATACTGCAACTGTGAACTTCGAATGAACATAGTTTTTCAATGACATTACGACTATGCATTTCATAACGCATTCCAAATAACATTAACGATTGTAGGCAAACAAAAAGTTTTAAGCATATGCACTTATGAACTTTGGCACGTGCATTAATGCATTTCTTTCTTATGCAGTGTTATAAATTACCGAGTATGAACACAGCTACAGGGTGTTTCATAAACTTAGACACTCTCATATAAAATTTTATTTTATGAAAGTGAGAATTAGCAGTTATTGGAGATTGAACTTTCAACACTCAAACCGAACATTGTATGGAACAGTGGCGTAACGTAGAAGAGGAATAGGGGGTCCGCTGTTTCTATGAACTTTTTCGAGAAGATTTGTACAGTATCCGCTATGGATAACCAGAAGTTCATCATGTCGGAGTAAACGCAGACAGAGACGCGATGGCACCACAGAGCGATGGATTCGATTCCTGACGAGGAGGAGGTCCACCAGCTGATTCACTTGGGATTTTGAAGGCAATCGTCATTGCGAAGGTGGAATGATATTCACGCCGATCTTTCGAGAAATTCATTACGTAAGGAAAATCGACGATCTTTGAAATTTAATAACAGCTGATTATGAGAAGGTACTGTAAGAGTTATAACTTCCTGATATGATTATTTTCATGAATACTGGGCACACATGTATATTTTTCTAATAGGAGTGATACGATTATTTAGACATGGCTTTGACTTTATATGCTTCAAATTTTTGCTAGAATATGGCGTGACCATATGATATGGCAGGCATCATTATACGATATTCTCACCATTGGTTGGCTTTATTAAGCAGATGTTTGGTCTTTTAGACATTTTTCCAGCAAGGATATTTTTCATGAATAGTTTTTTTTTGTGTAACGAGTATTTCGAACTCGTGATCTGCAATTGATTATCTAAATTTACTTCGTCAGTTCATTGCATACTAGCGAGTGTGTATTATTCATCAGTAGGGATTTTTTCCATTGGATTGTTTGGAGATATTAAGATGTTATTCACTTTAGTGAATGAATATCGCTTTTATATGACAACAAGAGACTTGTTGATTCCTATCTGGTACATTCACTCATTTAGTCTACGAGATGGGGTCTTTCGTATTTATACGATTGTATGGTGGTTACTCATCTTACCCATCGTTCAGGGCACTATCATGTTAGTCGACGGGGCGAGGTCTTTCGTATTTATACGATTGTACGGTGGTTACTCATATTACTTGCCATTGAGGGACTCATTTTTATCATCCGAGAGTACATGAGATTGTAAGTGAATCAAACAAGGAACTACTAGTCACATATCAGTCGAAATTTTGTTAAATAAAGTACAGATAAATGTCAACAGGGTTACATTTGTAATTCTTGTTTGCCAATCCAATATTTTGTTGCTATACTCTTTTGAGAGTAATTTCAGTTTAACAGCTGGTACAGCTGATGCTTTTGATGAATTTTATAATTGTGTTTGATACCTTTGAGAAGGATTTAAAGTAATTGAATCTTGTAAGATGAATCATTAATGGTCAGATTTATTTTAAGGCAGATCAGTATTGCAGATTTTGATATGAGAGATTATAGCACATTGGTGTTTTTCTGTGATGTGAATTATGAGAATTGTAAGAGAATTTATGCTATTTGAAAGCAGATCTTGAATTACTAAGGTAATATTTTTTCTAATTGTTTAAGAAGTTGTCTAGATGTGATCAGAGAAATTACAGTTATTGGAGATTGTGTGCGTTGATAATTTGAAGCCAGTTATATATTTTTTGTAGATCATGCAACATGGTTAAGTGAAGTTTGTGATAGGCATTTTGTGGAAGTTGCCAAGTGGAAGTTGCAATATTGCTAATGTATTTTGAGGCAGACATGAGGTTGTCGAACCCAGTCTAGCGTAATTGTTGAGATTCATGCTGTATGTGCTGAATATTTGTGGAATAATTGTGGTGTACAAATGTGATATTTGAAGACGTGAGGAGATATAATGTAGTTGTGGATAGTCAGATCCAACGTGATGTCGTGAAGGCAATAATAATTTTTGGCATGATAATTAAATACGAGATATAACTTGGAAGTGATAAAACTGTAAGACAACGTTCTATAACCCATATTAAACAATTTGTTAGGAAATTAAACAACTAAATAAAGTTGATAATACAAGATTTTCTGAGAATAATAACTAATGAAATAATAATCTGAAATTTAAGCATATTAATGATCTGACCTAATGAAATAAAAATCAGAATGACTAGATGAAATAATAAAAATCTAAATAACCAGAAGAATAAAATTTAAATAAATTGATAAATTAAATTTTGGAATAAATCAATGAATTAAATAAATGGATGAATTAGAGATTGAATAAATAAACTGATTTAAATAAATTAATAGATGTTTGGGTAGATGAAGAATAACTGAATTAGAAGGTGATAATTAATTAAAGAAGCTGATGATTAATGAATTTATATGGAATTAAAATAAATTTAATTGATATATAATTTGAGGAATTGCAACTTGAGTTGAGGAATTAAACAATTTGTATTGATGATTTAATATGATTTAATCTGAAGTAGATGATAAAATAGGAGTGTGTGAATAATTAGAAAGCATAATGAAGTAATGATAATAATGTTCATTTAAATGATTTAATGGTGATGAGTTAATGATTCTGACAGGAATATGTTGAATTTTGAGATGAGAATTAATGTGAGAAATATTTAACTTTGATGATGATGATGATGATGATGATGATGATGACCAATGAACAGTGGATTTTCTGTAATTCACGAACAAGCAATTTGTAATGACAATGTAAATAGTGTAAATTAATTATTCGATGTTTAGGAGCATTTTCTAACGTATTCAACATTTAAATTATGCCATGCAAGCCATAAAATACGTGATATTTAAAATATGTGATTATAATGTGTATGTTTAGACAGATTAATAATTTTTTCAAATCCACATTTATGATGTTAAATTAAAGAGAAATTAGGTCTCAGGTATCACAAATGTCAGTGACGAAAGACATAGTGCTACAGTGATCCTGAGAACCCAAGAGAACTTTAGAGATTTTCACGTTTAATGTGGATGAAATATTTTTGATTAGAAAAGAGATGGTTCGATTTTTGGACAATGACAATTTAACGTTAGCATTCGACCATACTCTCAGGTAGGATGAATATTTAAAATGTCTGTCTGACTATCAAAGTGAAATAATTTTTTTTATCTTAGTTGTGATCTGATGATGGTGTGATTTTCCTTTTTCTTTCCTTGTCTTGATTAAGGCTTAACCGGAAAGGAGGTGGTTTGCTAGGAATTCAGTTGATGGCGCCCATTTATATTTCCATTATTTTTATTAAACTTAAGCCCGTAACGACCCTAGAGATACTTTGTCTCGTGTTACCCACTGCTTTTTCGATAACTCAGCTGAATTTCCGACACATTCCTTATTTGACTAGAGGTTCATTTAACTCCGCTCTGTCCTGGAACTCCAGGAATGCGATGTAATAGCAGATGGGTCATCGCATCCCCAGGACGAACGGGTACAATACCTTTTTCTCCTCTAACATTACTATTCCCTGTTTTAAGAGTGAAATAATCTATCGAGGTAAAAGCGTATGTCATCTCCTATTTTTCAACTATCACACCTAATTTTAGGGTTCTTAGTTTGGAAGATATCGATTTTTTCAATTTGGGGGTAGTTTTCAACCCCCTACTATTTTGCATGAAAAACGAAGGATCTTTGGTTCAATGATCATTTTTACCCGTTTAACACCTTTTTCCCCACTGTAAAATCACTATTTACTGTTTTAGGCGTGAAATCATCTATCCAGGTAAAAGCCTATGTCACAATCAATTTTTTAAGTTATTACACCTAATTTTACGGTTCTTAGTTTGCAAGGTATCGATTTTTCAATCTGGGGGTGGTTTTTACCCCTCTGCTATTTTTCATCAAAAACAAAAGGTCATAGTTTCATTTATCATTTTTTGGTGTTAAACACGTTTTTCCATAACATGACTATTTACTATTTTAGGGGTGAAATGACCAATCCAGGTAAAAGCCTATGCCATCACCTATTTTTAAAGCTATCACGCCTAATTTTAGGGTTCTTAGGTTCCAAGATATTGATTTTTCAATTTAAGGGGGTTGTTTCACCCCCGAAAGGGGGACGTCGCTCCAAGTGCTAGGACCCCTCATACAAGTCCCTAGCATGATTGGTTCGCGAGATATTAACAAATAGCAGTTAGGCCCTTTTGACAAAAAAAATGAATCATACATTCAAAAACGAGGCGTCACCCCAAGTGCTACGATACTGCCTATGGCGAAATCCCATTAGGGGTTCATAAAATATTAACAAAAGTGTAGTTAGGCCCTTTTGACAAAAGCCACCGGTGTGCATAAATACAAAAAATTATTATTTCACCCCGGGTAATGGGAGTTTTTATTTTGGGGGTTGACAGACCTCGTTCATACAAAAGGAGAATTCACTACGACTCCTACGACACCCCATATGTTTATATCGCATTATTAGTTAGCGAGATACTAAAAAGCGAATGACCTATTAGTTTTTGTTTTTTTAATAAATATAAAATAACTCATGTATAAATAATCATTTAAAAATTACGCTCTCTTACAAAAGCCCTCAAGTGCGCATGCATACAAAAAAAACACTACTTAACTCCCGGGTAAGGGTAGTTTTTATTTTGGGATGGATATACCCCCGTCCATAGCTAGGGGTGGCTCACCACAAGTCCTACGACATCCTGTATGCTCAAATCCGACCATGCGTTCGCGAATCATCGCCAATTTTCGCCAGAAAGTGGGCTATCATTTTGTTTTGTCCTGAAACTTGCTATCAGCCTAAAGGGCATAGGAACCTTTCATTGACGTCAAGAAACCTTTTTTCTCGTCTTCACCGCTTCCAAAATAGTGCCAATATCAGAAAAAACAATTTATATATATACCGACACACATTCATAGCAAAGAGGACGTCACGCCATTCCTAAATAACACATCGTTCTAGAATTACAAGCTCATTAAATTCGCCAAAATGTCAAAAACGCACGTTTTCCTCAAATTGCGTTTCCAAATTCCACTCATTTTAAAAAATAACCTCACCATCAAATAGAGCGCGAAAAATAGCATTTAAACGAGCCCTCACTCAACCCTAGTCCTCGCCCACCACCAAACCTTTTCCCAACATAGCCATACGTATTCAAGCACACACGCGACTTTCAAGACAACATACACCACCCCACTACTAGCGAATGACCTTTTAGTTTTGGTATTTTAATTAAATTAAGTGGCTATAGGAAAAGGGGGGGGGGGCATTACTACGAGTGCGAGATATCAGGTTCGGGGCCGATACGACGAGGGTTCAATAAGTTAGTGGACAGAACCCCCAAGTTAACACTACTTGTCAAAGGTCAACCACGTCTCACGCGAACACTGCAGACATATCACGTGATCGCTCGCACAGCTGCACATGCTCACACTCGCATGGGTGTCAGATGAAGGTTAGCATCCTAATAAACAACCCCCCGTGACGTCAACACCCATTAAAGACAGCACTTTACTTATTTAGCAGGCGCGAGCAAAAAACAATAACAGCTGCACGCCACATGTGGGGATAGCGAGCCGCCTCTCCGCTCGGCCCGTCCGGCACGAGCAAAAAAACCATAACAGCTGCGCGCCACATGTTCGGATCGCTCGCACTGGCGCGCATGCTCACACTCGCACGGGTGTCAGATGACGGTTAGCATCCTAATAAACAACCCCCATGACGTCAACACCCATTAACTTTTTATCACCATCGCATAAACAAGCCAAAAGGTCAACCTCTTCCCACGCTAACACGTGCAGTGCACATGCTCGCTCTAAGGGCCCATGACGTTACCCAAAGGGCTATGACGTCATCGCGATTACGCAATATCTGGTCGTGATGATGCAATATCCAAAGTCTAAAGTTCCGTACTACTCGTCTACAATCATTTTACTTTACCAAAAATTAACAAAATCGTCTTTTTCCTCTCCAATTTCCTAATCACTTATCTCCACGGTTTCTCACTACCAATTACGGTCTTTTACCAAAACGTTAACAGTTCCCACAGCGTATTTCAGCCGGATTATTTCGGATTTTACGGACATTACTCTAGAAAACGTGTACGCAGCTACGCTGTCACAAGGATGAGTGAGGAGTACTTTCTCGTACTTACAGTATCCTTCACTAGCACTGTATAAATGGTATGAGTCCATAAAATGTACTACATGTGACTAAAAAACCTTAATTTCACAAGTTGTCGCGAAAATTAATTATATAATTTTTTATATCTATTGATTTTATAATAATTTTGAGATGTTTTTCTTCTACTTGACAGTCAAAGATATTATTCCATGGCCTACAGTTTCCTTTATGATTTTCAATTGCAGTTACAAATAATTATATTCGCAGTTCTGACTATTCTGCGCTTCTTAGACGTTTGTGGATTGTTTTGTCTGATTAGTAGATATTTTACTAACACCATAGCGGCTTCGGTGGCGTAGTTGGTAGCATGCTGAACTGCTGTGCCCAAGATGGCGGGTTCAAATCCGGCCGAAGTCATCGGATTTTTTTTAAAACATTACAATCCTTCAGTATGCCTTCCTTCGGAGGGGAAGTAAAGCCAGAGGTCCCACGTCATAGATTTATGGCATGTAAAAGATCCTTCCACAGACTTAACTTGTGTGAAGTTAAATTTCTATGTAAGATTACGTTAGACCGCTCTATCAACGTTCCAACGTTCACCACTAGGTATCAGTGACATCTGGTAGCGAAAGTTGGAACTACTTGACATTGAACAGAAGTTGTAAGTCTCACTATGAGTGACCACTTGTAGTAGCTACAGCCTGTGGCGAGCCAATGATGTTCTCGGACACTCCCGGCACTAAAAGCCATGCACATAATAAATATTCGCAGGTCATAGTCTGACTCTTCTGTGCTTCTTAGATGTTTGTGGATTGTTTTTTCTGACTTGTCAATATTTTACTGACACCATTATCTTATGAACGGGTTCAGTATGTTATTTATAGGCTGGTGGATGAGATTAGATGAGTGATACTCACCTCCAATTTAATTGGGCACATTTTAGTGGTGGCCGAATGAGAATCATTTTTACGAGTAGGTATCCTCCCTATATTATTCTGCCAAGGTCCCATTCCAGTTTTGTACCGAAAATAAGGTCCTGTTAACACCAGCCTACACATATGGGGTAGCTACAGGTTCCGCATTACTCCATGTGTGCCGGAAATGCACTCACTTCCTCTTTAAATGGCTCACAATTAAATACATTCCTTAAAAATGTACATTTACAATGGGAGCACCGTAACCTGGCGAGCCTGCAGCTAGAGCGCAGGGCAGCGCGGCGGCGGCAGACATCTGGAGGGAGCACGGCGTACTACTAGGCGTGCCTGCCGCTAGAGCGCAGGGCAGCGCGGCGGCGGCAGTCATCTGGCGGGAGGGCGGAGTACTGCTAGCTACAAAGAGGTGCTGTGACTAGTACAAAACACTATTCTACATAATTATGTGTGTTCTTCTCATGTGCATAGGCCGTTTAACAACAATAAATACATTTTTTTCAATATTTAAAAATTGTTCTCCCACATTCTTCCCTACTACTCCATAAACCTACATTCACGTTGCGAAAGCTCGCACGGGCCCACTAGTACACTTTAAATACCTAGGCTTGACCTTACAAACGACAATGAACTCCTTCAGAATTCACAGACAGCAAGCTATAGCAGATACAGGGTCATTATACGTGTGCGCGCCAGTAAACACGGCAAGCCAAGCCGGCTGTGACTAGTGCAGATCGCGGCCGCGCGCACCCGGTCCAGCCGGCGGTTGGTGCGCTCCGCTGACCCATATCGTTTGTTCAAACGTGTTTTGTCATTCATATTGGCGTGTATTTGCAAAGCTAAGACGTTAGTGTTGCACGTTTAGTGAGAATTGTGATTACTGTGATTGTTGGTCATGCCTAGACACCAATTCATATTGCGCGAACGTGTGTATATCCATAATACGTATTATGGAAAGCAGAAAATCTTGTTCTGAAACAAGACGAAATTTTTGAATCAAATTTCCAGGAAGACCTGTGCCTAATGCCAGTACAATTAGGAGGCTCGCTAAACGATTCAAGGAAACAGGCTTCGTAAATAATAAACGATGTAATAAAAGATGTCAGGTGTGCGTTACAAGAGAAGGAGGACATTTCCAGCATCGCCTATGAGCTCTGTAAGTACACATTATTGCTCATGTTTGGTAAAAGTGTGATAGTGGGCGCCGATCGCCGGCTGGACAGGGTGCGCGCGGCCGCGATCTGCACTAGTCACAGCTGGCTTGGCTTGCCGTGTTTACTGGCGCGGACCCACATAATGACCCTGTACTAAAGCTATATTTGATATCAAAGCCATTAACAAATAATCGCTGAAGTCCGCCATGATACTGTTTGACGCCAAAATTATACCAATGCTCACTTATGGGATTGAGATAGTTTGGTTGGTTCCTAAGTTTAGGGGCTGTGACAACGCGGTCATGTAGCCCCGTGTACTTTGGGTGTGTGTAGAATCTGCCTGATAACCGGTGTTAATTTTGATGACAGTATTAGTGTGTGTTATCTGGTTTTTTTTATTCAATAAGGACTGTAGACTTTGAATTTTTCAAATAGTTCCTACTTTTGCTGCCAAACGCCACCGTCAACGACTACTAGTTCAAAACTTAGCTACCAGACGCCACCGCAGTCGGCTCTTGGCAACGAACGTAGTAACATAAGAGAGTTGTTTACATTCTTAACCTATACAATTTAGTTTCACACAGGTGTAATTAGGGGAAGACTCATTAACATGCCATAAATCTATGACATGGGACCGCCGGCTTTACTTCCCCTCCGAAGGAAGGCATACTGAGGGATTTTAACGCTCTTAAAAATCCGACGACTTCGGCCGGATTTGAACCCGCGATCTTGGGCAAATAAGCTCAGCATGCTACCAACTACGCGACCGAAGCCACCGGGGATTGAGATAGTTTGGCACAAACTAAGCGTTGGAGATTTCCTAACACTTGTGAAGGCCAAAGCAAGATATCTGAAGGCAGTGCTTGGAGTTTCTAAATACAACCGCTCAAGATTCATATACTGTACCTGCTTTAGCGGAGAATGCTTAGTCAGTACCCTGGCTACACTCTTCGGCGTCAGGGTGCGTTACGTTCCACCCACAACTGACCTCACATTCGGATATGTAAACACAATAAGGTTATCAAGACTACAGGAAAACTCGACATTACAATATTAAATCATTTATTTTACTAATTGAAAAATCAACTTAAAAATATATACTCAAAAACACATATAAATCGTTACTTGGCATTGTCTCATCAAGTTAAAAAATCACAAAATCACTTCAAAATCACTGCAAAGATCATTAAAAATGTCACTTCATTTTTCTTTGAGATTTGTCTTTCTTAAATCTATTCAATTCTTATCATTATATTTTTACTTAAGTTTACATTCATTTAGGCATCGAGCATGCCTATCACTTTGGATACATTTTTCATCTAAGGCTTTGGATATTTAAATTACTTCCAATACCCTTCAGGGTTTCCTTTATTTATATATTCACTCATATCATTACTCATTAATCTTCAATTAAGTCCATTTACTTGAACAACAATCTTCTACAAAGCCTTCGGTATTTAAAAAAGCACAATATTTATTTTACAAAACATGTCCTGTCATAAGTCAAACCCTTACTCCTCCGTTTATCTGTTCATGCATCCAGGTAATTTGATTTATCATTGTACGATGCACTGTTTATTTATTACTGTGGGACCTTCAATTATCAGAGCTTCATTATTTCATAACCCGTTATACATTATTTTTCAAAGAAGGAATCTCTTTCTTTAACAAATTAAAATATTTGACCAAATCTGTCAAATTCACTTAATTACTTCAAACTTAAGCTTGGGAGAATTGGATCAATCCCAGCATTCCAATTATATAATTTATAATAATCTAGCACCCTTTAATCAAAATTTTCATACAGTGGCTTCTTAATGGCTAGTCTCCGTTGAGACCCTACTTGACAACGGAACTCATTCTGTGTTTTCTTCTCATCCCCTCGCTTGAGGCAGGTCAGGTATCGGCTGGCCGTCACTCCTCCTTTGGTAAATTACTTGTGATTTGTGACGTTCCGCAGACGGTCATTCTTATACGCTACTGTTCATTACTTTTTAACATATGATTATCCAAGTCTTAAATACTTCCTTTCTCAAACAATTACTACTCATTTATTATTATTATTATCTATATTTCGTGTTTCCAGGATATTTGCACTAGTTCGAAGAGAACATACGACGATCTCTTTATAACAACTTCACTTACGACGCTTCATTAACATAACTTCCTTACGACGAACGGCAAGGCTGGGCACATCATCCAGTCTTATATGCAAATACTATCACATAACGACGATTTATTTCAACAATGCCAGGCTGGGGATTCTCGATCCATCCAACGGGACTCATATGTGAATAACATAATATGTAACTTCAACATTTCGGTGGGAATTACTCATCCACTAAACAATACGACGATTTACCAATATCAACACTTCGGTGGGAAATACTCATCCTCTCATCAATACGAAGATTTACCTACATTAACATTTGGTCTCACGAACTAATATATCCTGGATTACGCATTTCATACTAGCTTGAAGCTAAACTCATTTTCATTTACTTGGCCCTTTCGGCGATTAATACTTTGCTTGGATATTCATGATTCATTTATTTCTCATTTAACAGCATCATTTCATCGCGGTAAGACTTCGTGTCTTCCTCATATATTTTACTTCATGACTTTGGCCTAGTAGCCTATATTACAACATTACATTTTCGTTCCTAGGTGTTTCGCATACACCAATTACTTTAAAGATCTGTGAATCCATTATTATGACAACAATACGTCAAAAATATTATTATTCATTCAACTAATTATTTGAGTTCCCTTTTTATAATTGTTCAATATTTTTATCCACAACTTTATTTGGAGTATAACAACTCGATAACTGATATTATTCTTATTTCAACTTTCCAATAACTTTATTATAGCGCTTATTTTATTTATAATTCATTTACATGGTGAAAATTCAAACCATTTATATTACATTATTCTTTCAATTTTTAGCAACGGCGCTTATACAATTTATCACTTGGCGAAAATTCAAACCATTTGCATTTATTATTTTAGATTCCTTCTTTAACTCCTTTATTTTACTTTATCATTTCATTTCTCGGGTTTCAATTATTTTATATTTTACTGATCTCATTTATAGCATTTATACTCAACGAGGCAATATTCGCGGTCAACAATTTATTATTTTTATCCCAAACATATTTCAATTATTCAGTGCATTTTTAAATGTGTAGTGAAATCAAGGTTAAACTCCCCAGTCAACGCTTGATTTTCACTATTCAGTGCATAGTACAATATCACCCATAATAAAATCATTGACCGGCCCCGTGTGCAGCTGTTGCATATATTCCTGGATAGGGTCACCCATCTCAATACATTTCTCAGCACAAATTCATTTCACTGCTTTTCGCATACTTTATTTTACACTCACATAATCTAACATGATTTACATTAACACACATTTTTAGCCTACTTTTCACATTTTGCAAAAATGAGGAAAAAGTAGACTTATGAGATCGATCCGGGGAAATGTGTGTCTGTCTGTCTGTCTGGCTGTGTGTGTGTCCCCCCCTATCAACTCCTAAACGGCTGCAGCAATCAAAACCAAATTTAGTATGAGTAAAGATGTGTACCGGAATATATCACGTCCATATTTGAATATGTGTCAGTGCTACCAACTGCATAAAAAACGCACTAGAAATTTGAGCTCCATGTTGGATATCTCGCAAGGTATGCATGGGAGCTATTCCAAAATTGGTACACATGCAGATAATACTATTTCAGTTTAATTTCCAGGAGGCCAATAATGACAGTGTTGGCAAAATAATTTTAAGCCTTCTGATAGGTCCAACGTTTAAATGCATATAACATCTACACTATCAATTGGATTTCAACCAAATTTTGTATGTAATATCTGTACATAAACAGATATGATTGAGCGTGTTCTTAAGAGCCAACAGGGCTGTCAACTGTTAATAATTGCTCTCTCTATTTTTTATCCAAATACCAATATATCAGAAAGTATGCAAGCCAACAGCTTTAAACTATGCACACGTATATTCTGAAATTTAAGATTAATTTGGAGTAACTTATATACGTCAGTTCTACCAACATGATTATAAGCCTGCTGATAGTACCAATTTTTAAATACATGTAACTTCTATACTATCAGTTGGATTTCAACCAAATTTCGTATGTGCTATATGTACCATAACAGATATGACTGTAAGTATTGTTAAGAGCAATCAGGGCTGCCAACTGTTAATAAATGCTGTCTATATTTTTTACCCTAATATCAATATATCAGAAAGTATGCAAGCCAACAGCTCTATACTTTGCACACGTATAGCACCTGACATTGTAGATTAATTTGAAGTAATTAATACAAGGCAGTGCTGCCAACATGATTATATGCCTGCTGATATGTCCAATTTTAAAATACATGTAACTTCTATACTAACAAATGGATTTCATCCAAAATTGGCACAGCAAGATATCATAATATTTCAGATTATTTCTGACCAGCACACGCATGGTATTGTTGGCAACATGCTTTTACGCGTGCTGATAGATCCAGTGTCTAACTGCATGTAACGTCCATTGGACTTCAACCTAATTTTTTATTCTGTACCTTAAGAGATGGAACTAAGAATATATTCAGTCACCAGGGCTGCCAACTGTAGTGCTCTATTGGGCTATATTATACCAGGTATATTTTGAACTAATATGATATTTCGATATTACCAACTTAATTTTGTCATTATTCTAGATAGGTTCATATACTGTAGAATAATCATTGGCATTAAAAGTAGGCTGTATAGTTCTTCACGGAACTTCTTGTTAATCTTTAAATGGAGCACTTTACCGATAACACTAAAATAAATTCTTCCTTTTTACAACACTTTACACTTCACTTTCCCTATACACCATATCTCAGTGATTTTTCGGCGATTCCGATTCGGCGATCTCCACCTCGACGTAAGTTCATTCACTCAGCATCGGACGTGTAATGGCTCGAACGGTTCCTGCTCCTACACTGGATTTTATTGACTCAGTCTTTTGCTGCTACGAATATTTTATTATTCGGCTCTTCCCTATCGGCTTCTTTAAGCGATAACTGTCTTTTGCTTGTATCTGGAGATTTATCGCACTTCAAGTCTTATATTTGGCCCTCCTATACTTTTCGGACCGTATTTCCTCTCACGTGAATTTATTAGCTTGTTCAGGCTTCGAACCGGCGTTTCTCTAATCTCCTTTAACTAGAACTTATCCCTCATTGATGCGACGTGATTAGCTTTATTTCTACGTATCTGATTGATTTTGATGCCGTCTCTACTGGACGTCTCGTAGCTGTATTTTATGAACGTCTCCGACTTCGCTACAAATTGTCGAACTCGCGTCCTGGAACTCGAAGTTCCTTATTATTTCTGATGTCGGACCGCTGTTCCTTTTAAACGGTAGCTTTACTTAATTTATTGGTTCCGTGAAGACTCTCCATAGCCCTTAAATTTACAATGTACTGCGCGGCGCACATTTTATTATATTGGTCTACACTTTAGGCGAAAATATTGTCTTTTACTTTTGCGCGACGTAACTTGCCCTCATCGAGGTCTTTGTATGATAATTATCGACTGATCTAGCGCAATGCGCTTTAGTGATCATCGCGAACTGACGTAACTATTGACGTGAAGTGACCTACACTTGGTTCTGGTGAAACTTCACTAGCATGACCTGCATGAGGTTCAAGCTGTACTATAGCGTCGTGACCTGCCCAAGGCCTGAGATATACTGAGTACCTTTGCTTCGCACAATCCCTTATTTATTCTGATGTACAAAAACGTAGTCCCTACATTTCAGGCGGAGCTTATTTCCTATATCTGGTCTACCATCTGTTTGAAACTTTATTTGCAGATGTAAAATGTGCTAGTTTTAACATTCGTTCTGGGCGGAATTAATTTTAATCATATACTTACTTTTAATTAATTAAAAAGTGTATTATCCCTTCTTCAGGGCCTGCGGAATAGCCTATTTAACCTCCATATCCCTGCGTTTTAATTACCAATGACGCACTGTTGACGTTGCAACTTTTATCCGTGTCAACGTCTAGGGCTGCCAACCTATAAAAAGATGTGATCCCTATATGAGTCTCAACGCTTGATGTCTATGTGCGGTGCTTTCTCCTGCTCATGTTGTCCCCTAGCACTGATTAGCTTATATTTGGGGTTTCCGGGACCTCTGTATCAAAATTATTGCTGTGTGGGCTCCTTTCGGGACCAGCTTGAATCATCGTAATAACCGTTAATTAATGGACTTAGTCCCACTAACTCTGACAGTTCTGCAGTCGTAAATTTGATTAAAACGTGCTTGCCTGAGGGTTTTTAATGATTTCTTGCCTGGTGCAATACCATCTTATGAGCACGCAGAATTTCGCTGATCTGTTTATATTTCCTTGACGCTTATTACTGATAGTAGTATTTATTACTTTCTTAATGGATTTTAATAATGCAGCTGTGGGGTATGACTCCTACACGGCTGGCGTAATCTTTTGCAATACTCCTTCCTTGGCTGGACTTAGGCAATACTTCCATCTCACAGGCCTAGCTTTCGATACTTGGGCCAAACCCAGTTGGGCACAATACGAACTTGCTAGAGTGACCTTCTTGTTAGAGGATTTGAGAAAGAAGTTCTTGCTGCCATCTACGGACACTTGGAAGAGGTCAATAGAAGACTGCACCCTAAAAAAGAGACTATATTTGGATATAGTTTTACTCACATAGAGCCTGGACAGAAGCGAACCAAGACTTACGACATTTTGTCAATTCACTAGCGGGGAATGGGTACCACCACTTCATGTGCAAGACGAAATGCTTCCACGAACACAACCCGATGTTTATCTGTGAATACTGTGACCAGAAATGTGATTAACTGCACAAGCTGTGGGAAATCCATCATTAACTTCTGCACGAACTGATCAATTACACAGATCTTTTGAAATTTTCACAATTTGTGCGCATTTGTAATTAATAATATTCACTTTGATGAGTTTTGAATAAAATACTTCTTGGCATAGCTGGGAATCGAACCCGAACCTCAAGGGTGACAGTGAAGAATGCTAGCCACTACACCACGACGAGATTAAATTCTTCAATGTTTCAAGCTGCTATGCTGTATATCTCCATCCCACTTGTCATCAAGGAATGCCACTCTCTCTGTCCACTGCGGGTGACACATAAACTGCGCGCCACACTGCTGTGTGTTAAATGGCGCGTGAAGCAGTGATATACGCCCTCACGTCGCCATATCTCAGCGGTACTCAGGTAAGACTTCAAACACCCAGCGCTTGTTATTCCTACAGCCTCTATATTTTGCCGATTAGACCAGCCGAGTGCGAGGGAGATTTTGATTAATGCTCAGGGTTTTAATCCAAGAGCTTGTCTGCAGGACACGGTTGCTATAATCCTTGAGTCTGCACGTGTGGCACGGGATAGAGAGACAGTTGGATTCATTAACACTGTGACCACGGTTGGGAATCGAACCTGCAAATACTACGCGCACAGCCACTGCGGGCCCGGGGCATGATAGTGATAGCCCAGTCGTCAAGATGCTTGGCTCTCACCAATGTGATCAGTGTTCAATTACTGGTTAATGAACGTGAGATTTCCGAGCTGAAATTTCATCTCTGGTGGTACGAACTGTAAGTAAATAGAAATGTCACCACGGCTTAATATCGCGAAATTGACAATTACATAAAACTAAAATTTTCCTTCCAATTCTTCCTTCCTTCCTTTCTTCCTGCCTTTCTTCCTTCCTTCCTTTCTTCCTACATTCCTTCCTCTCCTTTCTTCCTTCCTTTCTTCCTACATTCCTTCCTTTCCTTCCTTCCATCCTTTCTTCCTACATTCCTTCCTTTCCTTTCTTCCTTCCTTTCTTCCTACATTCCTTCTTTTCCTTTCTTGCTTCCTTCCTTTCTTCCTTCCTTTCTTCCTACATTCCTTCCTTTCCTTCATTCCATCCTTTCTTCCTACATTCCTTCCTTTCCTGTCTTCCTTCCTTCTTTCCTTCCTTCCTTCCTTTCCTTCCTTCCTTTCCTTTCTTCCTTCCTTCCACTTCTTCCTTCCTTCCTTTCCTTTCGTCCTTCCTTTCTTCCTACATTCCTTCCTTTCCTTCCTTCCATCCTTTCTTCCTACATTCCTTCCTTTCCTTTCTTCCTTCCTTTCTTCCTACATTCCTTCTTTTCCTTTCTTCCTTCCTTCCTTCCTTTCGTCCTTCCTTTCTTCCTACATTCTTTCTTTTCCTTCCTTCCATCCTTTTTTCCTACATTCCTTCCTTTCCTTTCTTCCTTCCTTTCTTCCTAAATTCCTTCCTTTCCTTCCTTCCATTCCTTTCTTCCTTCCTTCCTTTCTTCCTTCCTTTCTTCCTATATTCCTTCCTTTCCTTCCTTCCATCCTTTCTTCCTACATTCTTTCCTTTCCTTCCTTCCATCCTTTCTTCCTACATTCCTTCCTTCCCTTTCTTCCTTCCTTTCTTCCAACATTCCTTCCTTTCCTTCCTTCCTTTCCTTTCTTCCTGAATTCCTTCCATCCTTTCTTCCTACATTCCTTCCTTTCCTTTCTTCCTTCCTTTCTTCCTACATTCCTTCTTTTCCTTTCTTCCTTCCTTCCTTTCGTCCTTCCTTTCTTCCTACATTCCTTCCTTCCCTTCCTTCCATCCTTTCTTCCTACATTCCTTCCTTTCCTTCCTTCCTTTCTTCCTACATCCCTTCCTTTCCTTCCTTCCTTTCTTCCTACATTCCTTCCTTTCCTTCCTTCCTTTCCTTTCTTCCTTCCTTCCACTTCTTCCTTCCTTCCTTTCCTTTCGTCCTTCCTTTCTTCCTACATTCCTTCCTTCCTTTCCTTTCTTCCTTTCTTACTTCCTTTCCTCCTACATTCTCGCCTTTCCTTCCTTTCATCCTTTCTTCCTACATTCCTTCCTTTCCTTCCTTTCCTTCCTTCCTTTCATTCCTTTCTTCCTACATCCCTTCCTTTCCTTCCTTCCTTTCTTCCTACATCCCTTCCTTTCCTTCCTTCACTTCTTCCTACATCCCTTCCTTTCCTTCCTTCCTTTCTTCCTACATCCCTTCCTTTCCTTCCTTCACTTCTTCCTACATCCCTTCCTTTCCTTCCTTCCTTTCTTCCTACATCCCTTCCTTTCCTTTCTTCCTTCCTTTCTTCCTACATCCCTTCCTTTCCTTCCTTCCTCTCTTCCTTTCTTCCTACATCCCTTCCTTTCCTTTTTCCTTCCTTTCTTCCTTCCTTTCTTCCTACATTCCTTCGTTTCCTTCATTCCATCCTTTCTTCCTACATTCCTTCCTTTCCTGTCTTCCTTCCTTCCTTTCCTTCCTTTCTTTCCTTTCTTCCTTCCTTTCCTCCTTCCTTTCTTCCTACATTCCTTCCTTTCCTTCCTTCCTTTCTTCCTACATTCCTTCCTTTCCTTCCTTTCTTTCCTTTCTTCCTTCCTTCCTTTCTTCCTTTCCTTTCTTCCTTCCTTCCTTTCTTCCTTCCTTTCTTCCTTTCCTTTCTTACTTCCTTCCCCCTTATCCTTCCTTCCCCCTTATCCTTCCTTCCTTCTTTGCCTCGTACCATTTTTTCTTTTTTGTTTCTTTACTTCCTTGAATTTACCTTCTTTCCTTTCATTCTTTTCTTCCTTCCTTCTTTCCTTCCTTCCTTCCACTGTGGGCTATAGTGTAGGGATGGTTTGTGGTGAGGCTTCAAGGTCGCGATACAATAAAGCGGAGCGCTGGAGGAGACACCCTTCACTTAACTACGCTTAACTTAAGGCGATAGTAATAATAATACAATAGTAATAATGAAAATAATAATAATAATATCGTATGGCCTCGGGTGCCGGGTGCAAGCATCGTTATTTGACGTCCAGAGGTCAGCTTGCATGTCGAATTTTGTTGTTCCTTGGAGTGCCATGAAAGTCAAGGAGGTTAGATATCTAAGATCCTTGACATTATAGCGCTTTCTAGTAGACAAAGGATGACCTTGGCGGAGAATCCCGAGATGTTTTATGTCATTGTGAACGCGGCCTACTGAATTCAAATGCGTTCTTTAACATGCCAACAACGTATGACATGCATGCCGTGCTTTTTGTCGCCTTTCAAAAATCACTTACCACGGCCATGAACGAACCTGCAAGCTTGGGGTAGGTAGTCCGACACGATAGCCACTTACCCACCGTGGCAAGCTACTTAAGACGATTGCATCACAGATTTTAATCATTAACAAGTGATATCAACAGCACGGCTGCTGACGAGTGACAGCTGTCACTGTTCCCACACCACTGAAACGTAGCTGGTAAACTGTCTGCAGTCAGCTTGACCTTGTAGCCTCACCATCCGTACTCTACCATGATCTATGAGTCTTGACCAATACATTAAGCACATTCTTCGCCTAAATATTCGTGCTTGAATCTCACCTGTGACCACGTTTCCTTGTCTTAGTCGAGGGGAGCCACTTCCCGAAAGTCATTTCTATGAGTAGAATTCGCTATTTTTGTTTCATTTAGAACCTTCATATATTGTGGTGCTTGCCACGGTGGGCGAGTGGTTACCGTGTCGGATTACTAACCCCAAGCCTGCAGGTTCACTCCTGGCCGTGGTAAGTGATTTTTGAAAGGCGGAAAAAATCACGATACGCATGTCATACGATGTTGGCATGTTAAAGAACCCATTTGAATTCAGTAGGCCATGTTCATAATGGCAACATTAATCTCTTGACTTTCCGCCAACACAACGTGCCTCATTTCTCTACTAGAAAGCGCTATAGTGTCAAGGAGCTTACTGTAGATATCTAACCTCCTTGACTTTCATAGTGCTTCAAGGAACAACAAAATTCGACATGCAAGCAGCCGTCTGGGTGCCAAATAACAAACCTTGCACCCGGCACCGAGGCCATACGATATTATATTATATTATATATTGTGGTCATCAGTCCCATATAATCGTATGTGCCGAATAACCTGTGTTAATGTGGTGCCTGTATTAATAGCTGTCCACTTCAAGGTGTCGTGGCGAGCATTATCGATTATCACCGTAGAGATCCGGGCGTGATCCTGACTTTCCCAAAGAAATTAATTCTGTATTGAGGGCTTGAACGGTGTTCACGCAGCCTCGTGAGGCAGAACTTCCAAGCCGTGAGTTCAATTACTAAAGCTGCCATCTTGGATGTAGTTTTCCGTGGTCTCCCACTTTTATTCCAGGGGTGTACTGGGATTGGAACTAAATCAGGGCGACAGCCACCCCCTACCAAAATCCTACCACCAATTACAAATACACACACTAGTACATTCAATACAATAACACATATTCCATACACAACCAAGTACAACAGCCTGCATGTGCAAATGAATCAAAGCAATGATAGTTATTACCTACAGGTTTACTGTTCTCTGTATGAGAGTTCCAGATCATCTTTCTACGTCGAAATGACAGTGTGTCTACTGTAGTTTATAAAGTGCGATGTATGTCGTATTCTACCGAGAAGTGTTCCCTATTTAAAAGTTTCAACTTCGCTTGGCCGCCATGTTCTTTAGTAATTAACATGATTTTCAAAGTCTCATAGGTGAACTTCTAGTAGAGCCCTTTATCACCATACAAAATTTCAAGGTGATATCAGTAATGGTTTCGGAGGTATAGAATGCCGGTGAAATATTTCTCACAGCCGCCATCTTAAGGTTTTGTAAACAATTGAACGAAATTAGATGCCAGTGTATTACAATGTATATGAACATTTCCTGTACCAACTTTCATTGCGATTGGATGGTTAAGTCGCGAGAAAAGTCTATTTCTTCTTTTTCTTTAGCGTTTGTCCCACCTTGTGGCAGGGTCCGCTATGAGAAAAGTCTATTTAAATGTTTCAACTTCGCTTGGCCGCCATGTTCGTTTAGTAGTTACCAGTCTCATAGATGAACTTCTAGTAGTGTCCTTTATCACCGAAAAAAAAACTTCAGGGTGATATCGGTAATATTGTCGGAGATATAAAATGCCGGTGAAATATTTCGCACAGCCGCCATGTTGGATTGGTGAGACGTAATCAAATTTGAAGGGTACGGTCAGGGTCGGCCGAAATAGTACTATGACCTTACCGAGTTTCACTGAAACTCTAGTGACGAGCATGCCATTGCTTCTCTATTGCTGTCCCTCAGGGCACGGTCGTGGTGATGATGATTGTTTTACTGTAAGTGGCCTGTTGTTGTTTGAGTCTTCAGTCTCTTGATTGGTTTGATGCAGCCCTCCATTCCTCCCTGTCATGAGCTAATCGTTTCATCTCTATTTACCTAGCACACCCTACATCTGAGGCAATCTGTTTAACATATTCTAACCTTGGACTACCCCTACAGTTCTTGTCCTCAACTCTTCCTTCCACAACTAAGTTTGTTATTCCTGGGTGCCTTAGTATGTATCCTACCAACATCTCTCCTCTCCCAATCGTCTTAATACCTCCTCATTTGTAACTCTATATACCCTTCTGATCATCATTCTCCTCTAACACCACATTTCAAATGCTCCTATTCTCCTCCTTTCTACTGCGCCAACACTCCATAGAGTGCCACGCTCCAGACAAAGGCTTTCAAACATGACTACCCAATCTATAACTTATTCCATGTCAACAGATTTCTTTTGTGTAGAAAACATCAGATAACGAGAAACGTTTAACTCAGCTTAACAACCAAAAACGCCGTTCTGAAGATTCTTCACCCGGCATTGAAAGCTTACACCAGTAAACAAAACATTAATAACGAAAAATCCAGCAATTCTTCCAGCTTTTTACAGTGTCTTTTTCAGGGCTCCACCTACGTTCACCATGTCAGGCTCATCAGCGGGCTCTTGGTTACCGTGTCCGGACCGCCACTAGGATAGTAGACCATGCAATACGTTTCATATAAGTTAGGTGTACCGCACGTCATTGTTGTGAGAACTGGGAGCTCCCAAAACATTGTCCACTAACCTGGCGGTGGTCTGGGTAGGGCCCTCCGCGAACCTGCTGATGAGCCTGACTTGGTGCAACTAGAATTGGCAGATTATTATCACTTGACCGTGGAAGCCAAAGTAACAGTGAATGAGACAACGCCGTATGATAAAACGTTCTTAAGTTCTGAAACTAGCCAAAGTACCTTTTCAAATGAAGAAAAATAAATCAGGAAATGATTTAGTAATAGATGTTAACTCCTCAGCTGACCATCACGACTTATATAGTAAAATTCCAGCTGTGTCCGTCACAATGCGCGTGAATTAATGTCAAATTCAGTATTGCCAACTGTACGCTTACGGTGCCACTGTAAAATTTGTTAAATCCAGGCCAATGACTTTAGCTTAAACCAATCACTTTTGTCTAGACCAATAATATGATAGGTAGCGCGTTAGCCACAATTATATACATTCCTGGTTTTTGTCACTCGCGCACCAATAATCTTCGATTAGTGTGGTATATATTGTATCCCATATGTTGGCAACAATGTGTGCGCCTTGTTGACAGTTGAACGAGACCTCCATGGAGGAAAGAATAAGAGGAGATGCCCTGAGCTTGTTTGAGTGAAGCCAAGCGCTGCGTCCAAAGTGGGCGTAACCTTAACTTGTATTCGGTGTTCCGTGACTTGCATATGGTTGTACGAATCGAATAAGTGCTCTGTTTATTAGCCTAATTTTAAGGTTCGCATTCTTGAGTATCAAAATGTGTACGAACAATGAGTGAAAGTGTCCGTGCTCGAAATTAGGTCTAAAAACTGATGAATGCCTCAACACCAATAAGAACTTAAAAATCAATTTGGTGTAAATACCGTGATTAGTTCGGCATCATTATGATACTTCCCAAGATGTTCCTTCTTTGGTATAACTCGCACCTTCAGACACCTGTATTCAATTTAATCAGCGTATTATTACGTTTTGCCGCGTCTCCCTTACAAAACTAGCCTTGCTTAGGTGCTCTCATATTTCTATTTAAATTGGCTTTTAAAACGATAACGCAGCTTATTTGTGCCAGTACCGTGATGTACAGAGTGTATTCTGTCTATCCAAGAAAATATCTTGACTTGTCATAGCAGTTTTATGTCACTAAAATCCAAGACTAGTTGGAGTTGTTTACGGCTTTAAGCATAGGAACAGCCATTTTCTTGCTACCCAAAGTGGGCGTGCCGTTTGGCTTCAACAGCTTGCACTAGGCAGCGCAGCGAAGACATCTCCTTCCGTTCTTTCCTCCATATGTCAAATACAGTATTGCCCACTGTACGCTTACGGTGCTACTGTAAAATTTGTTAAATCCAGACCAATGACTTTTGCCTAGACCAATCAGTTTTGTCTAGACCAGGGGTCTCCAAACTACGGCCCGGGGGCCACATCCGGCCCGCGGACAGATTTTGTCCGGCCCGCGGAGAGCTAGCATACTTGAAAACTCCTTTTAGAGAACATATTTTTTATAGCAAATTAAATTTAGTTTACTGAAGTATTCTAATTTTATGTTGAATAATTATTAATATAACATCTACATTGATATGGTCATGGGCTAACTATCATAACATTGTTGTAGGCTTATTGTTATTGTTTTTGTGATAAGTTGGATAAAGAAATACAGAATTGTAATGAGTAAAGACATGTATAACATGCAGACATATGAAATACTAATGAGATTTATGTAATTGAGATTTTCCACTGACAATAGTTTGTAGTTGTGGACTAATTTTACTTGTGCCAATTATTAAAAGATATTTAAGATGCTCATCAGTTAATTTAGATCTGTAAACATTTTTTGTGTACTTCATTTTGGAGAAGGTCTTCTCACACAAATAAGTAGTACCAAAAACAGAAAACAGCCCACGAGCAAATTTATGCAAATTATCCAATTGTGTCATTGGAAGACTCTTATAAAATTCCAACAAAGATGAGTTTTGATATTTGTTCTTAATTATATCACTGCACTGTAGTTAAATCATTTCCATTTGAAGTTCCGGGGCTAGGGTTTCAATGTCAGTATCAAAAGGATCCTGAAAAATCTTAATTTGATTCGCAAAGGCATCGAAGTCCGAGAAACGAGTATCAAAATTTATTTTCAAAGCACTCAAAGTTTCGATTGCAAAATCGATAGGAAACTCAGTCTCAGTGGTGTGGCTGAATATTTCACATGTTTTAAAATGTGAAAAACATTTACTTCGTAGTTGTGATTGAAACAGTATCAATTTCTTCCGGAATGATTTGATATTAGTGTATAAATCAGGAAGATGCTGGTTTTCTCCTTGCAATCTCAAATTCAGTTCGTTCACATGTTTTGTCAAATCAACATAGAATGCTAACTTCCACAGCCATGCGTTGTTTTGTAATTCAGTAAGAGGGCGATGCTTTTCATTCAAAAAAATTTCGATCACTGCTCGAAGTTCAAAAAAGCGCTGAAGGACTTTCCCACAACTAAGCCAACGTACGGCAGTATGATAAGGTAAGTCATTTTCTCCAATCTCTTCAATAAATTGTCGGAATTGTCGGTGATTCAGCCCAAAAGATCTCATAAAATTAACAGTTGATATGACTGGTTTCAGAACTTCAGACATATCCAAACATTTTCCGCACAAAGACTGTTGATGAATGATACAATGTAAGACTAATGGTTTTGAACCACCGTCAGTTTCTTCAGCCTTTGACACAAGAGCGACCACTCCTTTATCTTTCCCACTCATGTTTTTGCCTCCATCAGTTGTAATACATTTCAAGTTTTTCCATCGAAGGTTCTTTTGATTAATGGCCATTTCAACTCCTTTAAAAATATCTGTACCAGTAGTTGTGCCATGAATACTATACATATCAAGAAGTTCTTCATGCACTTCATAGCTTTTATCTACTCCTCGAATATAAATCAACACCTGAGCAGTATCTGACACATCCGTTGACTCATCCAAGGCCAAAGAAAACCACTCAACATCTCCATTTTTGTCGAACAGTTGAGAGGATATATTTTCAGCGATGTTTTCTACCCTTCGAGCCACAGTGTTTGCTGACATACCGACAGTTTTTAATAAATTTACCTTTCCAGGGCACATTTCTTCGGCTGCTGCAATTATGCATTCTTTGATCATTTCTCCATCGGTGAATGGTTTTCCACGTTTTGCAATTTCAAGAGCCACACGAAAGCTGGCACGAGTTGCAGCCTCTTGTTCGGTTTTGAGTTTTGTAAATGAAGATTGCTGCGATTTCAATTCGCGCTTCATAGCTTCGAATTTTTCTGTCCGCAAACTTCCTGTATATTTTGAGTAATTTTGAAAATGTTTTGTTTCATAATGACGTTTAATGTTATATTCCTTGAGAACGGCTATGCTTTCATTGCAAATCAAACATAGCGCCTTGTTACTGGACTCAATTACGAAATACTGAATGTTCCACTCATCTTTGAATTTTCTGCATTCACTATCAATTTTTCGCTTCTTTTCCATACTACTAAATCACACACAAAAGCAACAATTCAAATCAAAATACTGTTACAAAGATGTCTTAAACTTAAACACGCACAAACACGTTTTAAGGAGGTACGCACTATTTTATTTCACAACAGTGTCATAGGAACTGACTTGTGGTTGCGCAACTAGCCTTCTTATATATTCCAATTACTGCCATCTAGAAGTGAGTGGAAGACACCAGAACTCTCTCGAACCAACGAGATTACTCTGTACGTGCTATTAGCGCCATCTGTTAGCGATAGAAGGTACTACCTATTTCCGCTTGTGTCCACCAGATGTCGTGTCACGTTACTCCTCATGGCTCGTACTCTACGACTAATCTAGAGATTACAGATAATGACAGGAAAATTAATAATATGCAGTGTTGCCGTTTTGCGTACTTTAGTCCGATTTGTAGCCTTTTTTCAACGTTGCGTACTTTTTCGGACTTTTTTTTTCATCTGTGGACTATTTCACTTTTTACCACCGGCAACAATGATAATATGGTTTTGGCCCTCGGAACTTACTGGAGTAATCAGTATGGCCCTAAGGCTGGAAAGTTTGGAGACCCCTGATCTAGACCAATAATTGTTAGGTAGCGCGTTAGCCATAATTATATATATCCCTGGTTTTTGTCACTCACGCACCAATAATCTTTGATTAGTGTGGTATATATTGTATCCCACATGTTGGCAACAATGTGTGCGCCTTGTTGACAGTTGAACGAGTCCTCATGCGCTGTCGAACATGGCTGCCGCTGTTAAAAGAGCAATAAATAAAACACATATTTAAGTAATTTAGCACATATTTCTGGTGCAAGAGTGACCAAGGTTACTAATTTGAATTGGCAATGTACCCCAGAAGATGAAACAAAGAAAGAAGGTGTGTAAAAGCCACGTCTGTTGAAAGTGTAAAACCCACGATGATGTCTCATTCAGGATTAATAAAGGCAATAATGTAACTGTCCTCAACTTTCTTTTAACCCCTAAGCTGCCGAGTAAAATTTTGAACTTAAGTCCCAAAAGATTGAAAAAAGCAGTGAAAAATATTTTTTTATTTTCCCCTCTAATAACTTAATTTTCTGATTACATACATACTCAAAACCACTAAAAAGTAATATCATGACATAAATATTTCAAATAGGGATACATACACTGCAAAAAGGCAAGAAAAAATGGGTTACCTAATTGATCGTAATTGATTATTTATTAGTATAGGCTTACTCTAAAACGCAGTAAAGGAATGCGTTCGCAATTAATATCTGTAACATATTGACTGATATTTTGAACTACACTGTAAAAAATTGACAAAAGAACAAAAAAGACACGAAAAAGTGGAAAAAATGGTTTAACCTAGTTGATCGTAAATTATTATTTATTAGTATAGGCTTACTCTAAAACGCAGTAAAGGAATGTGTTCACAAATATTTGTAACGTTTTGACTGTTACTTTGAACTACACTGTAAAAAATGGAAATAGAAAAAAGTGTAAAACCCTCGATGATGTCTCATTCAGAGCTAATAAAGGTAATAATGTAACTTTCCTCAAATTTCTTTTAGTATACTTTGAACGTTTTCGGAGTTAGGAATGCACATCGAGATTATTAACATTGGCCTTGTTCTATGATAATAACAGAATGCTATCTGCTTTTCATCTGTATTGCTTTTCTCTGTAGGCAATTGGTGGTCGTGATATGTTAGCCTTTACAATTCCATCAAGGGGGCAAATTCCTTCATTCTTTATCCAACTCGGCAGTAGAATTCCTAGCAAGCAATAACGTGGCATTTCATTTTGTCAGACAACGACGGCCGGAAGGTTTATAGAAAGAATACTTAGCCTATACGCAGATCTCATCTTGAAGTGACTTGGTCCGTCAGTGTGTTTATTCAATGCAACCTGTGCGTAGGATGACAAATACATTCAAATATATGATGATGATAATTGCTGTTTTAAGGGGCCCAACGTCTAGGTTATTGGCCCTAAATTCAAATAAAAGCTCCATGTCACGACATGGACAGTGAGGAAAAGCTGCCTCAGAAAAGGTGTATAATTATTTATTTATAAATGTAATATTTGCATTTATTTATTTATTTATTTATTTATCGAAATTCAATGTTTTCATTCGGTCAACGCGATTGTAACCAATTAATTGTAATGGGTGGTTCCTTAAACCTCAAAAAATACATGTGGTCATGGGACCAAGCTCTCTGCTGACTCGGTAGACGCGGGGGTTCGAGCCCCACCGTCGGCCGTCATTGAAATGGTTTTCCGTGGTTTCCTATTTTCAACACCAGGCAAATGCTGGGACGGTACCTTCTGACAGGCCACGGCCGCTTCTTTCCATATCCTTGCCCAGTTTCATTCACCATCATTCATTTCATCACTCATTAACTCCTCACATGAGTTTGGCGTCAGGAAGGGCATCCGGCCCTAAAAACCATCGCCACGAAGTCTTCCATCGCATCTCATCCCCGACCCCGTTGGAGAACGGGAATAATAAGGGGTAGACATACTACTACATTTGACATATACGAATTATTTGCACACAAATACTGGTTATTATTTCAGACTAGTGCGTCTCCTGGAATGTGGATATTCCAAGAATAAGTGTTCAACAAAGTTGTGAAGATTCTCATGTCTTCGTATTCATCCTCACTTTGAGTTCCGTTAATATCCAGCACCATACGCAAACAAGATGTTCAGTAAAGAACATATAGCCTACTTTCTCCTAAATGCATGGGTATTGTTATAACTCTTTGTCCTTTTCAAGGAGTATGATTGAATGTTGGTTGTAGTAGCTTGTTGAAATACAACGTGCTATAGGGATATTAAACAAGAATATGAGGTGCCCTTTGCTAGTGCTACCTCTGTACCAAATTTCGTTCAATTCGGTTTCACCGTGTTTGAATTGATAGGGGGAATCGGTTTGCACACATACTTGGCCACCATCTGCAAACTATTGGGCTGATGTTCTTGCAGTTTGGTCTGAATATGTTTCCCACATAAAGATATGGTGTTGCAAAATTTGGTAGAGACTAGATTATTAGGTTGCTCGTAATTACATTTTAGCTTTTAACATTTAGGTGGCCGCGATTACGTTTCCGTCAAGATAGCGGTAATATAAAACATGACACTGAGGTGCCCTTTGCTAGTGCTACCTCTGTACCAAATTTCGTTCCATTCGGTTTCACCGTGTTCGAATTGATAAGGGGAATCGATTTTCACACAAAGATGGCCGCCATCCGCAAAATATTAGGCTGAAGACCCATTAGTTTGGTCAAAGGATGCTCCCTCCATAAAGGTATGTTGTTGCTAAATTTGCTAGAGATCGGATGATTAGGCTAATCTTAATTTGATTTAAGCTTTGAACATTTGTGTGGCCGCCATTACGTTTCCGTCAAGATGGCAGCGATATAAAACATGACACTGAGGTGCCCTTGCTAGTGCTACCTCTGCACCAAATTTCGTTCATTCGGTTCCACCGTGTTCGAATTAATTGGGGGAATCAATTTTGATATAAAGATGGCCGCCATCCGCAAACTATTATGCTAATGGCCTATTAGATTGGTCAAAGGATGCTCCCTCCATAAAGGTATGTTGTTGCAAAGTTTGGTAGAGATCGGATGGTTATGTTAGTCGTAATTTGATTTAAGCTTTAAAACATTTGTGTGGCCGCCATTACGCTTCTGTCAATATGGCGGCGATATAAATCATGACACTGAGATGCCCATTGATAGTGCTATCTCTATACCAAATTTCGTTCCATTCGGTTTCACCGTGTTTGAATTAATAGGGGGAATCGATTTTGACACAAAGATGGCCGCCATCCGCAAACTATTAGGCGAATGACCTGTTAGATTGGTCAAAGGATGCTCCCTCCATAAAAGTATGTAGTTGCAAAATATGGTAGAGATCGGATGATTAGGTTAATCGTAATTTGATTTAAGCTTTGAACATTCGTGTGGCCGCCATTACGTTTCAGTCAAGATGGCGGCGATATAAGACATAACACTGAGGTGCCTTTTGTTAGTACTACCTCTGTACCAAATTTCGTTCCATTCGGTTGCACCGTGTTCGAATTAATAGGGGGAATCGATTTTCACACAAAGATGGCCGCCATCCGCAAACTATATCGCTGATGACCTATTAGTTTGGTCAAAGGATGCTCCCCCCATAATGGTATGTTGTTGCAAAATGCGGTAGAGATCGGATGATTAGTTTAGTCGTAATTTGATTTAAGCTTTGAACATTTGTGTGGCCGCCATTACGTTTCCGTCTAGATGGCGGCGATATAAAATATGACACTGAGGTGCCTTTTGTTAGTACTACCTCTGTACCAAATTTCGTTCCATTCGGTTGCTCCGTGTTCGAATTAATAGGGGGAATCAATTTTGACATAAAGATGGCCGCCACCCGCAAACAATTAGGCTAATAACCTATTAGATTGGTCAAAGGATGCTCCCTCCATAAAGGAATGTTGTTGCAAAATTTGGTAGAGATCGGATGATTAGGTTAATCGTAATTTGATTTAAGCTTTGAACATTTGTGTGGCCGCCATTACGTTTCCGTCAAGATGGCAGCGATATAAAACATGAGACTGAGGTGCCCCTTGCTAGTGCTACCTCTGTACCAAATTTCGTTCCATTCGGTTCCACCGTGTTCGAATTAATAGGGGGAATCAATTTTGACATAAAGATGGCCGCCACCCGCAAACAATTAGGCTAATAACCTATTAGATTGGTCAAAGGATGCTCCCTCCATAAAGGAATGTTGTTGCAAAGTTTGGTAGAGATCGGATGGTTATGTTAGTCGTAATTTAGCTTAAGCTTTGAACATTTGTGTGGCCGCCATTACGTTTCTGTCAATATGGCGGCGATATAAAACTTGACACTGAGATGCCCTTTGCTAGTGCTACCTCTGTAACAAATTTCGTTCCATTCGGTTTTACCGTGTTTGAATTAATTGGGGGAATTGATTTTCACACAAAGATGGCCGCCATCCGCAAACTATTAGGCTAATGACCTATTAGATTGGTCAAATGATGCTCCCTCCATAAAGGTATGTTGTTGCAAAATTTGGTAGAGATCGGATGATTAGGTTAATCGTAATTTGATTTAAGCTTTGAACATTTGTGTGGCCGCCATTACGTTTCCGTCAAGATGGCGGCGATATAAGACATAACACTGAGGTGCCTTTTGTTAGTACTACCTCTGTACCAAATTTCGTTCCATTCGGTTGCACCGTGTTCGAATTAATAGGGGGAATCGATTTTCACACAAAGATGGGCGCCATCCGCAAACTATATCGCTGATGACCTATTAGTTTGGTCAAAGGATGCTCCCCCCATAATGGTATGTTGTTGCAAAATGCGGTAGAGATCGGATGATTAGTTTAGTCGTAATTTGATTTAAGCTTTGAACATTTGTGTGGCCGCCATTACGTTTCCGTCAAGATGGCGGCGATATAAAACATGACACTGAGGTGTCCTTTGCTAGTGCTACCTTTGTACCAAGTTTCGTTCATTTCGCATTCACCGTGTTCGAATTGATAGGGGGGGACAGACATTCAGAGTACACACACTCTCACAGACACACACACACACACACAGACTCACACACACACATACGCACACACAGACAGACACACTTTTTTCGCCCTGTGTTGATCTCATAAGTCTACTTTCATTTTTTGCAAAAATCGAAAGTAGGCTAAAAATGCATCATAAACCGTTACAAATATGAGAAAATGACTCAAAACGTATAAAATATTATAATATATTCCATAAAATGACATAATAATGACGCGAAAAGCTAGAAAATTACCTAAAAATAAAATACTTAGAAAAATGACAAAAACATGACTTAATAAATATGCATTTCTGTAATGTGGGAGCCATGAACAGGATTTGTATATAAGTTAGCAATGTCTGTGGTGAAATAGTACATTATGCAACTCGCCTATAATGGCGATGATTAAGACACGAGTATGTTTATAAAACGAGCGTAACCGAGTTTTATAATTTCCATACGAGTGTCTTAATTACCATTATAGGCGAGTTGCATACGACTGTTTATGTTCGACGATAATTATAACTGTATTATATGTTTTAACGGAAACATTCATAAATATCTGTGGGATTCAAGTTAATTCAGTTCGTGAATAGGGCGTGCTGGCTTTGCTGACTGAACAGAGCGCATGCGTGGGCCAAAGCACTCCGAAAGCCGAGACCATTCACTTTGCTTGTCAACACAGAAATATGTTGGATTTTGAGCGCATGCGCGATGATATCCTTACCTAATTGGTCACACAACTGTTTCTTGAGCTCTGATTAGTGGGAGAAACTGTTTCATAATGAAAAATAGTATTATAATGAGCCACATTAGACATAATGTTTACATTTCGACATCGTCGAACATAGAATTTAAAAGATGACATGTCATCAGATCCGGGCCCTGTTTATAATATACAGTGAAACCTCTATTAAGAGACCAGTGACAGTTCCATGGAAAACTCGTCTTTTAGAGGGGTGGTCTATTATGGGGGGTAGGCATTAAAAAAAATTATACCGCAATATTAATAAAGTACAGTTGGAACACATACTTGATTACAATTTATCTGCATTGGTTCACATTTAGTACAAATTAATTACAATTAGTTATTTTCTGAACGCTGTCACTTAAAAAAGTCACAAATTGATCTCTGTTTCAGATGAGTAGATATTTTTTTTTACAATTTCACTTTCTAGAATATTACAGAGTAAGTTCGAAAGTCCATTAATTTGTTCTAGGTTCGAACAATCTTCTAGGAGAGACGTTTCTTGTATTTTTAATGCGTTACCTAACATTTTTTCTAATAACATTGTATGCTGATGCAGTTCTGTGCCAACAGAACCATTGTTTACATCATCACCCTCATCACCATCTCCAATGGGAAGGCAGACGAAAAGTGGTCTTTTGAAAGAGGTCAGACTGAGAAAATGCCTGGTCTTTGGTCGGGGAGAGGGGTGGTCCTTAAATAGAGATAACAAATACATTGACCTTATGAGGTTTTAAATCGGTTCCAAGAAAAATCGGTCTTTAAGAGGGGTGGTCTTTTATTAGAGGTGGTCTTTTAGGGACGTTTCACTGGATAAACTTATTTAGTTGCAGCACCACAGCTACCACAACTAGTCAAGATTATTTGGTTGAGATACTGATAGCGGTGATTGACCTTCAAGTTTGCTTGCTTGTTAAGATTATGTGATTGCTTTTAAATGGTCAGGTTATTGTGGATTGTGTACTTAGCTGTTGGAGTGGTGTGGTCCGTTTCCGTGCAGCTGCCACCTCCTACTGAACCACCCATTACAATTGTATACACTCGTGTTGACCGACTAAGGAAACACCGAAAAATGGCTTCTAACATGATAATCGGGTTCAAACCCGGCCAAAGCCGTCGGATTTTTTTAAGAGCGTTATAATCCCTCAGTATGCTTTCCTTCGGAGGGAAAGTAAAGCCGGCGGTCCCATGTCATAGATTTATGGCATGTTAAAGAACCTTCCACTAATTTCACCTGTGTGAAGCTAAATTGGGTAGGTTAAGAATGTAAACAACGCTCTTAGGTTTCTACGTTCGTTGCCAAGAGCCGACTGCGGTGGCGTCCAGTAGCTAAGTTCTGAACTTGGCCTAGTAGTCGTTGACGGTGGCGCTTGGCGGCAAAAGTAGGAACTATTTGAAAAATTCTAAGTTACAGTACTTAAATTAAACAAGTAGTTCCGTGAAGAACTATACAGCCTATTTTCATATATCCTACTTGTGTTAATTGCCACTATCAACATACACAATTTCTGTTTGATTGCTGTAATAGATTCGTAGATATTAAGAACCGACTAAATATTTCGGATGGTCGCCATGTTGGATTTTATATATGTAGGTCCTAGAGTTATGTACTGTTACATGCAGATTATTGTGAACGTGTAGTATTCAAACTTCAATCGCAAAATTAGGACACAAGAAGTAACAAGGAGATTTTAAAATTTTTCACAGCTGCCATGTTGAGGTTATGGAAACAATTGAAATAAATTAGATGCCAGTGGATTAACATTCGTGTAAGGATTTACTGTACCAAGTTTCACTGCACTCGGATGGTTAAATTGCGAGAAACGTCCATGTGAATATTTATAATTCGCGTCACCGCCATGTTGGATTTGTGATCACCAGGTTATTTAAAGTCATATAGGTGGACTTAAGTTCATAGCCCCTATGAACATTAAAAAATGCAGTTTGATTGCTAAAATAGATTCGTAGATATTCAGTATCGTCTAAATATTTCGGATGGTCGCCATGTTGGATTGTTAAATGTATAGGCCATAGAGTCATGTACCATTAAAGAAAATTATTGCGTAGGTTCATTATTCAAACTTTCACTTCGATCGCATGACTACATCACAAGAAATAAAAACTTAATTTTAAAATTCGCACTGCCGCCATCTTGAGGTTATGTAAACAATTGAACTAAATTAGATACCAGTGGATTACAATGTGTATAAATATTTCCTGTACCAGGTTTCAGTGCGCTTGGAACATTAAATCGCGAGAATGGTCTATTTAAAATTTTCAAATTCGCTTGGCCGCCATGTTCGTTTTGTAGTTAACCGGTTTTTGAAAGTCTTATAGACGGACTTCCAGTAGTGCCCTTTATCTCCGTACAAAATTTTAGGGAGATACCGCTAATAGTTTCAGAGATATAGAATGCCGGTGAAATATTTCGCACATCCGCCATCTTGTGATTATGTAAACAATTGAACGAAGTTAGATGTCGGTGCATTACAATGTCTATTAACATATACTGTACCAAGTTTCATTGCGTTTGGTTGGTCAAATCACGAGAAACGTCTATTTAAAAGTCGCAAATTCGCTTGGCCTCCATGTTGGTTTTGTAGTTACCAGGTTTTCAAAAATCACATAAGTGAACTTATAGTAGTTCCCTCTATCACCATATAAAATGTCAGGGTAATATCGGTAATAGTTTCGGAGATATTGAATGCTGGTGAAATATTTCGCACAGCCGCCATGTTGGATTGGTGAGTCGTAACAAAATTTGAAGGGCACGGTCGAGGTCGCCGGGAATAGAGCTGTGAACTTTCCGAGTTTCATTGAAATCGCTCCTGCCGTTTAGATTTTATTAGGGGGGGACACACACACGAATCACACACACACACACACACGCACACACACACGGACAAAAGGTGATCTCATAAGCCTATTTTTTCAAAATTGAAAATAGGCTAAAAACAGATAACACACACTATTACAGTCATCACAATTAACACCGGTTATCAGACAGATTCTATACACACCTAAAGTACACGGGGCTACACGACCGCGTTGTCGCAGCCCCTAAACTTAAGGACCAACCAACATGATAATGAATTACTGATGTTTATGTTAGGGAAGACATCTGGATATGTCCAATACTAACATTTTAGCTTATAGGCATAACACTCGCCTTTTAAGGAAAAATTAATCGCTGGTATGTAAACATTTTGATTAAAACAACATTAACATACCGTAATTGGATATTACAAAAGTGTGTGCCTCCAGGAAGAGGATAGGTTTTAAATACCCAACAACAGTGCGTATCGAACGTCTCATTCTACAAGTCCTCGCAGTAGTAGGTTACATTCAGTATGGAATTGTGGTTGATCAAAAGATAGATCGCGGCTTCCGTGGCGTAGTTGGGACCATGCTGAGCTTCTATGCCCAAATCGCGGGTTCAAACTCAGCCAAACTCATAGAACTTTTTAAGGGCGTTAAAAATCCCTCAGTAGTTGGGAGCATGCTGAGCTTCTATGTCCAAGATCGCTGGTTCAAACTCGGCCAAACTCATCGAACTTTTTAAGAGCGTTAAAAATCCCTCAGTATGCTTCCCTTTGGAGGGAAAGTAAAGCCGGCGAGCCCATGTCTTCGATTTTTGGCATGTGAAAAACCTTCCACCAACTACAATTGTGCGAAGCCAAATTTTTAGGTTAGATTTGATTAACGCTCTATAAGTTCTAACGTTCGCCGTCAGGTGCTGGTTGCGGTGGCATCTAGTAGCCACGTTTTCAGCTAGGTGTCGTTGACGGTAGCATTTGGTAGCAAAAGTAGGAACTACTTGAAATTGATCATCTGCAGTCCTGACCTAAATTACAGATAACACACACTAATAGAGCCATCACAATTATCGCCGGTTATCTCGCAGATTCCACGCACACCCTAAGTACAGGGGGCTACATGACCACGTTGTCGCAACCCCTAAACTAAGGAACCAACCAACCAAAAGTTGGATCTTACACTCATTTAGATCGGTATACTGGTACACTTGTGCCACCAACCACAGAACATCAAACATAATAGAAGAGAAGGACGCATGCTCAAGCTTGGAAACAAGAAACTACTGCAGCATGCCTAGTGTATGGCAATCAACTACCACTATGAAAATATTACCTCCCAAATAATATGTCTCATTTTTTTTATTCAACCAGGTCACAACAATCCGTACGGTGTTTAATTTAGTGACACATGTCCATTAAAAAAAAATTACGAGCCTTACAGTAGGCGCATATGATGTGTAACATGTGACATGTTATCCCATGTTAACAGTGAACTGTGTTGATCATTGAAATAACTATTTGTAAAACTGCAGTGCCAAATCCTGACCGGTGTTCAGCAAACATTATATAATGAATATTTTCACAGCAAACAACAACAACAACTTGAAGATGATTTATTGTTGGAATATCTTTAATGGGGCCTCCAAACCTTGAAGTAATATTGTATGCGATATAGATTCCACATAGCCACATGGCCGACAGTACCTCGAGTACTTACATTAAATAAGAATACAGCAAAAGTATGAAGATTTAATAAATCATAATTGTTTTCAACAAATATGATTTAATGAATATTTTCACAGCAAACAACAACAACTTGAAGATGATTTATTGTAGGAATAATATATTTAATGGGGCCTCCAAACCTTGGAGTAATTTTGTATGCGATATAGATTCCACATAGCCACATGGCCGACAGTACCTCGAGTGCTTACATTAAATAAGAATACAGCAAAAGTATGAAGATTTAATAAATCATAATTGTTTTCAGCAAATATGATTTAATGAATGAAGTAAACCGTATGCGATGTACATTCCACATAGCCACATGACCGACTATGTGTCTGCCGGGAGAACAGTGAACTCTGTTGGTCATTGAAATAACTACTTGTAAAACTGCAGTGCCAAATCCTGACCGGTTTTCAGCAAATATGATGCAATGAATAGTTTCACACCAAACAACGACAACTTGAAGACGATTTATTGTAGAAATATCTTTAATGGGGCCTCCAAACCTTGAAGTAAACCGTATGTGATATACATTCCACATAGCCACAGTACTCCGAGGTATCAATCTCCGCCACCGTGCTCATTGTTTACGTCCCATCCATTTCCGTTTCATCCATTTCCGTTTCATTTTTCAAAATCACACCCACAAGAAAATATACAGATACCGAGTGGAAAGATGTTACATCAAAAATCGCACTAACTTGAGACTTTATACTGGACGGTTTTATTCTGAGCTGTGCACACTGATGTCGTATGACACATATTCTTTGGTGTGACCAACACCCGCATTTTGATTATTTGACAAATACGGTTTACGAAAGAAAAGTATGGAGCACGATTATAAACTACAGAAATACGACATTATCGCGTTATCCAGCAACAATATTTGCCATTGCGAATAGTTTGAACGTGTAATTGACTAAAATATCCCTCAAAATCAGGAAAATGAAAAGTTACCGTAGCGTGTTTCAAGCATGTGAAGCAGCCATGTTATCAACAACATAGAACATTAAAATAAAACAAGGCCAAATCAATCAATTACGAGGTGACCTTTTGCCTAGCAGCGCTCGTAGTGGGGTGGCGGTGAAGTATCCAGTGGTGTCAGTTAGACCTACTCGTACCGTAGCTTCATCTCCATGCCATCAGCTATGCTGTATCTAGAGCTCTGCGCCGATAAACGAAACGTTAACCGCATCCGCACGGCTGTTAACCGGATCCGCTCGATTGTTATCCGAATCCACTGGCATTACAATAATAGTTTTATCATTTTAAATGATCTTGTCGACTTCGTCGTTACGCTGAGGTCTGGCGTTACGTTACGGTGACAGGACGAAATGTACCGAGAATGCACTGAAGTGTGTGACGTAATAGTACGATGTAGAAGCCGAGTACCATGAAGGCAGTGCGAGAACAATCAAGTAGGCAGTGAAGAAACAAAATAGAATCTTGAAACTCTGTTCTCGCACTGCCTTCTTGGTACTCGGCTGCTAGCATTTAAATTGATATGAAGTCCAGTCTTTCCAACACATTTAGACATTTGAGGAGAAAATCGTTCCCCTAGCCTGTGTGTGTCATGTGCTATGTTTAAAATGAATGTTATACAGCAAAAATTGCTGTGTTAATTATGCTTTATGACATCATTTCAATGAGATTAGCGTAAATCATCTTCTTACATTAGTCACGAAGAACACATAACGGGAAAAATATGATACTGTATGTCATAAGCATGCGGCTCCAAGTAATGATATTCAACAAGTTCGGATTGTAGGCCTATTCTAAAAACTATCCGCAAATTTACTCCAAACAATATCCGCAGCTTATCCGCTATCCGCACAGCCATGCAAACTACCGGGTCATCATTTTATTTCCCGCATGTACGCGCCGCTAGGCCGGTGAAGGTGGCCTTGGCAGATGCGGCCGCTAGGCCGGTGAAGGTGGCCTTGGCGTTCTCCCCGCAATGAACACGTGCGCTGCGATCGGCAATGTTGCAATAAGCTGTCAGTATCTCCGGCGTATTCAAGCTTGTGAAGTGCTAGTTGATTTGACTTAACATACAGTGCAGTCTCGGGGCAATTTTACAGTTTATGTGTTGCCTTAAAGTGATGTTTTCTATACAACAACGTGTATTCATTGTGCTTTGTTATGCGAAGTGATGTTTTCTATAGAACAACGTGTATTCATTGTGCTTTCTTATGCGAAGTATTCTTCTGTTAGAGAGTGCCGTTTTCAATTCATTCGGAAATATCCTGGTATCCGTCCTCCACATAGGCGCACGATACGCGATGTTGTAAACAAGTACCGCTTCACCGGGTCCGTTCACAACAAGAAGAGACGTAGGAAACGGACTGTTTTAACAGAGGAAAAGCTCGATGAAATTCGCCGTGTGTCTAGAAACTTGTTTACGAGGTGCCAGGCATGCTTGCGAGCTGACGGACAACACTTTGAACATTTCTTGTAAAACCGGGTAAGTTTGTAGATAATTATTTTCACTAGAAATTGCTATTAAATGACTGTATGTTGACGCGAAGTAGTGGGGAGAAGTCGCACACATTTTACCGGCCATCGAGCGGGTGTCAGCGCGAGAGCTTACCGCGCCGTGATCGGTATCGGATGCGAGACTTAAATTGATGACCCTGTATATCCGCATGGCGAATAATTTTGCGGATATCCGCGGCTTTATCCGCAGGGCGTTATGTATGGCGTCGTAACTCAGCGTTCATTGCAAAAAACGTCGAAATCACCTACTTGTAATTAACTCAAGGTTGGACAGATGTCCTAAATATTGACGGCTCATGAAATATCTCAAGCAACCTATGTTGAGAATGCGATCTACCCGATACCACGGCTATTTGCTAGTTCAGTTTAAAATCTAAAGAAAGCTTGTAGTTTTAAGTGACCGTTAATCTTGCGATCATAAGCCACGGGACCTCCTTTTTATGTGGGATCCTAACCACAGGACATTTTATTTCACTTTAAAAATCTCAAACGGATTGACCGAAAATCGAGCCCAGGTCACTTTAATGAGAGTAAAACAGCTTTGCCGCCGCGCTGTCACGCCCTTAGATCAGTAGAGACACCTATATGTTGCTTTGAAAACATTTTAGTTCCTATTATTGAGAGTTAGTACGTCTATCTGTCACGAGATAGTATTCATAGTATAGGACTGAAAGTTCCTGAAGTTACAAATAGTTTATTTTTCTTCTAGTGGATTGGAGTGTCATTTTATTTCTTTTAAATCAGTGCTACCACAAGAAATGCCAAAGAGTTATTTTATTCGCGCGATTCCTTTCAGACACCGTACATTTATAATTCCAAGATTTCAATAGATCAGAAACCCCTATGGACGTCGAATTTTCAGGTGAAAAACTCATGGAGGCAGGAAGCAAAATGACCAGTGATGGAGAAAGCAAAGAGGATATAAAAAGTAGGTTAGCAGAGGCAAGGAAAGCATTCCTACTGTACAGAAAAGGAATCTGTTGATATCGAATATAGAGTTAGGTATTAGGAAGTCATTTTTGAAAGCCTTTGTCTGAAGCGTGGCACTCTATGGAAGTGAAACTTGGACTATTGCAGCAGAAAATAGGAGAATTAGCGTTTGAAATGTGTTGTTAGAGAAGAATGATGAAGATCTGATGGGTAGATAGGATTACAACTGAAGAGCTATTAACACGAGTGGGAGAGGGGAGATGTTTCTAGAGACTGCTAATGAAGAGAAGAGATAGGTTGGTTGGACATATACTAAGACACCCAGGAATAGCAAACTTAGTTATGGAAGGAAGGGTTGAGGATAAGAACTGTAGGGGTAGACCAAGGTTAGAATATGTTAAACAGTTTGCCTCGGATGTAGGGTTTGGTAGCTATGTAGAGATGAAACGATTAGCTCAGGATAGGGAAGCATGGAGGGCTGCATCGAACCAGTCAAAAGACTGAAGACTCAAACACACACACAGATTTCACTCATAGGTAACCTTATTAATTAATCATAAGTCTGTAATTTACCACACATTGTGCTCTGAATCGCGCTTCTTTAACTTCCTGTTACTGTTGGTTCGCTTTAACTTGCTGTTTATCGCAATGCGGGCTGCACTTCCGACGCTGCGGGTGGGCAACAGCGTCTGTCCGTTCGTTCATTAAACTAACGATCATGTGTTTATTATTCCGCATTGAACACTTTATCTCAGCTTCTATTTACTTACTTCTATCCCATAACCCAAATGGTATTAACGGTGCACCAAGCGTGGAACTCCATCAGTCTTTATTACACTATTAAAGAAATGTGTCAAAGATCCTTTATAAAAGATAAGACAGAATGGGGAAATAGTCGCCTCCGTGGTGTAGTGGTCAGCGTGCTTAGCTGTCACCCCGGAGGTTCGAGGTTCGATTCTCGGCTCTGCCACGAAATTTGAAAAGTGGTATGAAGACTGGAGCGGGGTCTACTCAATCTCGGGTGATCCAAATGAGTAGAGGGGGTTCGATTCCCACCTCAGCCATCCTCGAAGTGGTTTTCCGTGGTTCTCCAACTCGTCTTCGGGCAAATACCGGGATGCTCCCTACCGTGAGGCCACGGCCATCTCCTTCCCTCTTCCATCCCATTCTTCCCATCCCGTCTCATCCCTCACGAGGTTCCCTGTTCGCTTTGCAGGTGAAGCCGCCTGGGCGAGGCGGTAGTGCATGAAATGTTACAATATAAATGGTATACAAATGTAAGAGCATAAATAAAATCTAGAAAGTGTAGATAAAAATAGCCGAGGCTATAAGTGCTGTACATGAAGAACGAAGAATTAAATCGTTGAACAGACAGAAAAAAGATGCGAATGGTAGTGTATGTTATGTTATAATATTGTATTATAATTCGTAATTTCCACTTATGGTAGTCTATTATAAGCTAGTGGAAATAAGCACTTTATCTTGAACGTTAGGTAATACATGTAACTAGACGTAGCAAGGAAGTGTCTAGTTGGCGGAATGAGTAGTGCGCTTGGCTGGTGTTCGAAAGAGCCAGGGTTAGAATCCCACCTTCAGCGAACTTATTTTACTTCGCATGTTTCAATTTTCTTCGCTCGCCAGTGTTTGAAACGTCATCATCATTCATTCCATCAAAATTAAATATTAGTGTAAGGTTTCAAGTCCTCGTACTGCAGCTCGTTCGCCAAGATTTTACTCGTATAAATATCTTTTTAACCCACAGACCTTTAATTTATCTTTCCGTTTCTTTTACATAGCGGCATTGCCACTACAAAATGTCAATACAGTTAAGTGAACAAGGAACTATTCTTCATCCATTTTGCAGTAATGTAATAAAATATTGTATGTAGTGTGATGGTACGTTGATTGCTTTGTATAACTTTTATAATACGGTAGTTCAGTTTTATAAAATATTGCATTTCTTGTGATGGCTGTATTAGTGTGTGTTATCTTTTGTAATTTTTTTCCAAGTAAGGACTGGATACAATAATTTCAAGTAGTAGTTCCTACTTTTGCCTCCAAATGCTACCATCCATGACACCTAGCTTGCGGATTTGGTTACTAGATGGCATCATAGTCAGCACCTGGCGGTGAACGTTGGAACTAATAGAGCGTTAGCAAACTAACCTACAAATTTTAGCTTCCACAAGTGAGTGTAAGTGGAAGGTTCGTTGAACACGGTGAATGCGAATTGAACGAAATTTGGTACAAAGGTAGCACTAGCAAAGGACACCTCAATGTCATGTTTTATATCGCCGCCGTCTTGACGGAAACGTAATGGCGGCCACACAAATGTTCAAAGCTTAAATCAAATTACGACTAACCTAATCATCCGATCTCTACCAAATTTTGCAACAACATACCTTTATGGGGGTAACATCCTTTGACCAAACTAATAGGTCATCAGCGTAATAGTTTGCGGATGGCGGCCATCTTTGTGTGAAATTCGATTCCCCCTATTAATTCGAACACGGTGCAACCGAATGGAACGAAATTTGGTACAGAGATAGTACTAACAAAAGGCACCTCAGTGTCATGTTTTATATCGCCGCCATCTTGACGGAAACGTAATGGCGGCCACACAAATGTTCAAAGCTTAAAACAAATTACGATTAACCTAATCATCCGATCTCTACCAAATTTTGCAACAACATACCTTTATAGAGGAAGCATCCTTTGACCAAATGAATAGGTCATTAGCCTAATAATTTGCGGATGGCGGCCATCTTTGTGTGAAAATCAATTCCCCCTATTAATTCAAACACAGTGAAACCGAATGGAACGAAATTTGGTACAGAGATAGCACTAGCAAAGGGCATCTCAGTTTCATGATTTATATCGCCGCCATATTGACTGAAACGTAATGGCGGCCACACAAATGTTTAAAGCTTAAATCAAATTACGACTAACATAACCATCCGATCTCTACCAAACTTTGCAACAACATACCTTTATGGAGGGAACATCCTTTGACCAATCTAATAGGTCATTAGCCTAATAGTTTGCGGATGGCGGCCATCTTTATGTCAAAATTGATTCCCCCTATTAATTCGAACACGGTGGAACCGAATGAACGAAATTTGGTACAGAGGTAGCACTAGCAAAGGGCACCTCAGTGTCATATTTTATATCACCGCTATCTTGACGGAAACGTAATCGCGGCCACCCAAATGTTAAAAGCTAAAATGTAATTACGACCAACCTAATAATCTAGTCTCTACCAAATTTTGCAACACCATATATTTATGTGGGAAACATATTCTGACCAAACTGCAAGAACATCAGCCCAATAGTTTGCAGATGGTGGCCAAGTATGTGTGCAAATCGATTCCCCCTATAAATTCAAACACGGTGAAACCGAATTGAACGAAATTTGGTACAGAGGTAGCACTAGCAAAGGGCACCTCATATTCATGTTTAATATCCCTATAGCACGTTGTATTTCAACAAGCTACTACAACCGACATTCAATCATACTCCTTGAAAAGGACAAAGAGTTATAACAATACCCATGCATTTAGGAGAAAGTAGGCTATATGTTCTTTCCTGAACATCTTGTTTTTAATTGAAAATAGGCTAAAAATATGGATGCGGGGCGGATGTGGATGACAGTCGTGTGGATGCCGGGCGGATGTGGATGACAGTCGTGTGGACGCGGGGCGGATGCGGATAACAGTCGTGTGGACGCGGGGCAGATGCGGATGACAGTCGTGTGGACGCTGGGCGGATGCGGATAACAGTCGTGTGGACGCGGGGCAGATGCGGATGACAGTCGTGTGGACGCTGGGCGGATGCGGATAACAGTCGTGTGGACGCGGGGCAGATGCGGATGACAGTCGTGTGGACGCTGGGCGGATGCAGATAACAGTCGTGTGGACGCGGGGCGGATGCGGATGACAGTCGTGTGGACGCTGGGCGGATGCGGATAACAGTCGTGTGGACGCGGGGCGGATGCGGATGACAGTCGTGTGGACGCGGGGCGGATGCGGATAACAGTCGTGTGGACGCGGGGCAGATGCGGATGACAGTCGTGTGGACGCGGGGCGGATGCGGATAACAGTCGTGTGGACGCGGGGCGGATGCGGATAACGTTTTTTGTCTACTTATCACCTATAGTTTTCCATCCATACAGTGAACAAGCAATGAACAGAATTGGAAAAAAAAATTCAAGTACTGTAGCAGTAAAGGTTCAAGAAAAAACAATTTCAACACTAAGATTTGCTGATGACATCGTTATCGTACTCGATTCACCAGATTTTATTTTTATTTGTATTTTTTTGTTTTAGGGGGCGGAACTACGAGGTCATCTGCCCCTCTTAACACAGATTAAAGAATACAAATTTGGAATTGAATTAAAAATTTAGAGGTGGACACCTAAATTTGAAAAGACCTAAAACTAATAAAACAAAAAAATGAATAAAAATAATAATTATAAAAATTAACAAAAATTACGGAAAAACAAAAAATTATCATTCAAAAACGAACAAGTTGAATCACCAGATTATTTGAATGAGTTTTATTTTTTTATATGGTATGGAATCCGTCTTGGGAAAAGAATTGATGATGAAAAATCAATAAATGTTAAACAAAACTAATGGAATGCAGCCGAAAGAAATCAGAAACCTCCATTAACGTCAAATTAGCGGGTAAAAAGCTTAAGGAAGTAGGAGACTACTTAGGAAGCAAATTAACCAGTGATGGACGAAGCAAAGAGGATATAAAAAGTAGGTTGACTCAGGCAAGGAAGGCATTTCCTACAGAAAAGAAATCTGTTGCATGCCTATTGTCTCATATTGGACGGATTTGGTGGCATATTTGGTAGCATGCTGAGCTTCTATGCCCAAGGTCGCGGGTTCAAACCCGGCCGAAGTCTTCGGATTTTTGAAGTGCGTTAAAATCCCTCAGTATGCCTTCCTTCGGAGGGGAAGTAAAGCCGGTGGTTCCATGTCATAGATTTATTGCATGTTAAAGAACCTTGCACTAATTACACCTGTGTGAAGCTAAATTATATAAGTTAAGAATGTAAACAACGCTCTTCGGTTTCTACGTTCGTAGCCAGGAGCCGACTGCGGTGGCGTCTAGTAGCCAAGTTCTGGTCTAGTAGTCGTTGACGGTGGCGTTTGGCGGCAAAAGTAGGAATTATTTGAAAAATTCAAAGTCTGCAGTCCTTACTTGAATTGAAAAAAAAAACAGATAACACACACTAATACAGTCATCACAATTAACACTGGTCATCAGACAGATTCTACACACACCCAAAGTACACAGGGCTACATGACCGCGTTGTCGCAGCCCATAAACTGAGGAACAAGCGGCTTCGGTGGCGTAGTGGGTAGCATGCTGAGCTTCTATGCCCCAGATAGCGGATTCAAACCCGGCCGAAGCCGTCGGATTTTTTAAGAGCGTTAAAAAAAACCTCAGTATGCCTTCCTTCGGAGGGGAAGTAAAGCCGGCGGTCTCATGTCATACGTTTATGACATGTTAAAGACCTTCCACTAATTGCACCTGTGTGAAGCTAAATTGGATAGGTTAAGAATGTAAACAACGCTCTTAGGTTTCTACGTTCGTTGCCAAGAGCCGACTGCGGTAGCGTCTAGTAGCTAAGTTCTGAACTTGGCCTAGTAGTCGTTGAACGTGGTGCTTGGCGGCAAAAGTAGGAACTATTTGAAAAATTCTAAGTTGCAGTACTTGAATTAAAAAACAGATAACACACACTAATACAGTCATCAATATTAACACCGGTTATCAGACAGATTCTACATACACCCAAAGTACACGGGGCTACATGACCGCGTTGTCGCAGCCCCTAATCTTAAGAACCAACCAACCAAACTGAGGAACCAACCAACCAAGAGTTTAGTAGGTCCCAGCTATCACGTTCTCATTTCATGTGACCAGTGCTGCTGCTCTGTGGTCGAACGAAGAATCGCTGTGATGTCTTGGCTCTGGCAACGCTCTGGCCACAGATTACGTACTACTCTGGCCTTGGCTGTTGTCCGAACAGCACAGCGGAAAAGTTGGGCACGCATGCGCAAGAGGCAGAGTACATGTTGCCTGGCAATAGCCCTAGAAATTCCGGCTGAGCTGCAATCTGCACTACCAGTGCCGGACGCAGGGTGGAGCAGGTGCTGTATTTTATTGCAGACAATATTATTAAAGCCATTTATTTTCTAATAAAACAATGTGCTGCAGCACTTTAGTACACAATGTGCAGCCGCCCCTGATCGCGATCTACTGTATATACCAGTAATACTACTCCCCAGGCGTGGATCTAGAGTTTGGCTTTAAGGGGGTCACAGAATCGAAATTGTTAAGAAAAATGGTATCACTAACAACGCAATCACAAAATAACCAAACGTACAAAACCAGACCAATTTTTTGCAATAGAAATTTGATGCGTTTAGCGCACCAAAAATATTCGTACAAATTGCAACGGCGTGTTTTGCGACTTTTACATCGGGCTTCAAGAAAAGTATCAAGGTACGTTACAGTTTCGGCAAGTCGAGTTGGTACCGACAAAGGGAGAAAGTCACAGCTTAAATTGCCAACCAAGCTTGCAGTTTGGACGTCGGCAAAATTTTTTGGGACGAAAAAAGCCCCAAATTCCTATCCGTGCATTGCTGCACATTCATCGTGACATCACTATAGACATATATTCGGTAATCACAATGTTTGCTAAACAAAATAGGCGAGTTGATTTTGTTATGTAAATAATCGTTTTAATATAACAGGTATGAAGTTCTAAATATGTACAGTTGTAACAGAACATAATAATTACAATAAAGATATTTTCAGTATTGAATAAAATAAAATAAAACTGTTTTTCAGTTAAAATCCGTTAAGTTTTATTTTTCTGGTTATTGTGTTTTCGTTTTTTGAGTTTGCAAAAAAAAAATTCTCCGTTTGGGGGGAGGGGGGTCATGACCCCCGTGACCCTCCCGCCTTGAATCCGCGCCTGCTACTCCCGATCCTTTACTTCAACTATACATTTTTTTCTCCCGTTCATTCATTGTTTGTTCAATGTATAGATTGTAAAGTAAGGGCAATAAGTTGCAGCCTTGCCCTACACCTTTTTGAGTACTAGTCTAATCTCATGTACTGTAACTCTAATAACTGCAGACTTGTACAGGTCCGGCAGAATAACTTCATTATTATTTTAATGCCCGCCATTCAGTCAGATGATGTCGTAGCGGAGCGCTAGTGATCTCGTTCGTGAGGTGGTACTATAAAGTTTTGTCCCGACACAGTTCAGTCACCATCATGCGTTGGAACAGAGAAGATGTCTACTTTTAGAAAAGATGTTCTGCGATCGCAACCCAGTGCGCCTTTCAGAGGTGCTCTAATTTAGCCCCGTTGGCCCCTGTCGTGGATTGGAAATCGATTGTTACGTAGGTCACTACGTTCAGACGAACTGGAAGTGTGACAGGACGAAGAACTGGAGTCCCTCGGCCCCATCTCACTTAGGGGCGATTTGGAGTGGCCGGCCCACTCTCCTGATTTGTCCACATGTGATTTTCTTTCTATATATATTTTTTTTAAATCCCGTGTTTATTTGAACTGCCCAGAGACGCTACAAGATTTGAAGACCAACATCCAGGAATAAATTGCCAACATAACGCTTGATATGCTGGCAAGAGTCATGACAAACGCCAGAAAGCGGTTTACTCAGTGTATGAAGAATGGGGTACGTCACCTACCTGATTTGATCTTCAAAACTAAGTAAAACTTTATGTATGCGCCTACATTATAAAAAAAAAGTTTTCTGATTCATTCAATGGGTTTTATTGCGTTTAAAAAAAAAGAAGTTATGCTGCCGCACCCTGTACAAGAAAAATGTAACCCATGGCGTTGTGAGATACATCCCATTCTTCCGTCAGGATGTGAATGCCATCTACGAAGAAGCCAATCCATAACTGCACCCTGTACCTCCTCGTTGGAGTGAAATTTATGTTCTTTTAGAAATTTCTTTAACAACCCAAACAGATGAACGTCGCAAAATGATAGATTATAGGAGACGAAGCTAAGTACTATATTAGATTATAGGAGACGAAGCGAAGTACAGTATAGTAGATTATAGGAGATGAAGCTGAGTACAGTAGCGACAGACAGGCGAAGTCGCCTGCTAAGGCAACAATAAAATTCAATTTTTAAATATTGTATTGATTAGACGGATTCATATCTATCATGTATTTAAAATCAATACGGATAAATTTAATATCAGAGCATTTTATGAAGGCACCATTAGTTAAAATATTATCGCTTTAGGCTAGAATGCAGATCGATGCTCAAGTAGCTTTATTCGCTGGCACTAGCTCGTTAAATAAGTAGATGAAATAATCTGTTTCTATATTGTACTTTTCCTAGAATACTGAATAATCTTTTTTTTCTTGTATAAGTTAAGTATTTTCTTTTCTTCTATTGGTACATTTTTGTTACAATTTGTAGTGTATATTTTAATAAAATCTTTCGTAGTTTTTCTTTTTTCTCCCTTTTCCTCGGTGAGATATTTCGTATTTTTGAACGTTCTATGTCAAGCAGGACCATATTTGAGCTTATGGCCCTGTGCCTTCATATTGTTAAATAAATAAATAATTAAATATTAAATAAATAAATAATTAAATATTAAATAAATAAATAAATAAATAAAAATTATAAATAAAAATTATAAATAAACAAGCTAATAAATTAATAAATAAATAGACTCATTAATTAATTTATTTGTTAATAAACGTATAAATAAATGAATGAATGAATGAATTTATAGAAAAATAATTAATTAAATTAATGAATGAATGAATCAATCAATGAATAAATAAATAATAAAATAAATAAATGATGAGTAAATAAATACATAAATAAATTGAAGAATGAGTAAACAAATAAAGGAATAAATAAATGAATGAATGAATGGATGAATAAATAAACAGATAAATCTCCACTTAGTATAAAACCAAGTCCCCGATTCTTGGATGTCACGGGTAATCTCGAGAAACTCTGGATGGATTTTCATGCGGTTTTCGCCATTTTGTAAAGGATATCGCGAGGATGATTTCTGTAGAAAATAATTAATTTATGATCAAAGGAAGCCGAGCAGTAACGATTTCAGTGAAACAGTTGGAAAAAAAACTGGCGTCCGAGCGCTTTGAAAGCTTACGCTGGGCAAACCGTTAAACATATCTAAATAATGTGAGGGAAATAGTTGTTCAGCATGAAAAGTTCTACAAAAAAGTCCAGGAGAGCATATCACTATCTGCAATACATCGCACACTATAAGTGTTTTTACGTTTTTATTTCATCCAACCATGTCCATTCAAATGCTGAGGCGACAGTTTACGAGGTAGCTAAGGGCGAGTCTATCCCCCTGTTACAGCCTAACTAGCGGGCGAACCTATTACCCCAGATACAGCCAGCAGCAAACCGTCGAGTCGTGTTTGGAGTTTCCCTGGAAGTGCAACTCGACTTTCCTTCTTAATTTCGCCTGTGAAATTTCCGTTCCGCAATATACATAGTCAAGTTAAGATTGGACGGAAGGGGGATTTGTGTTTAATGCACCTCGCCAAGCCCTGGAAGTGCAACTCGGCTTTTCTTCATTTCGACTATGAACTTTTCGTTCCGCAAGTTAAGATTGGCTGAAGGGAGATTAGTGTATCATGCACCTCGTCATTCCCTGTAAGTGCAACTCTTCATTTCGCCTGTGAACTTTCCGTTCCGCAAAATATACAGTTAAGTTAAGATTGGACGGAAGGGTGATTTGTGTTTCATGCACCTCGCCGTTCTTAAATTACGTCTGACAAAAATTCGGTATAATTAATAGTCCAGTCAGTGATTTTAAGCCATCATGCCGAGATGTAGAACGGATATAGGTCATAGTTCATTGACATCGAAAAAAAAGGGCTTATCACATAACAATGAATCAGAGCAACAAATAATGTCTCGATTGTCACAAGAGAAAGAAAGACTTCATACTCGGCTCCTTCAAACCGTTGCTCAAGAAGAGCACCGTCTGAACCACGATCAGAAACAAGCTTATAACACCATCATATCTAGCATCACTAAGAAGGAAGGTAAGATATTTTTTTCTCGATGCCCCTGGAGGCACAGGCAAAACGTTCTTGATCAATTTGTTGCTCGCCAAAGTGAGGTCTGGTGGTAATATTGCTCTTGCCGTCGCATCATCTGGAATTGCAGCCACTCTTTTGGAAGAGGGAAGAACAGCACATGCAACATTTAAACTTCCTTTGAAAGTCAACAGTAAATTATGGAAGCGTATGCAATATTTCAAAACAAAGTAACACTGCCAGTAGGCCTATAATCCAAAATTATTCTTTAGTTGTATGGGATGAGGCTACAATGTCGCACAAAACTTCCGTCGATAGTGAAGAAGCTGTTCATTACCCTGAGAATTCCTAAATTCTTTACTTCCTTCTGGCTTGCCACCACACAAACTTATTTTAATAGTGGGAGTGCCTATTATATTGTTACGTGATATACGCCCACCAAAGTTATGCAAAGGTACGCGATTGGTAGTGAAAACTTCGAAAAACTGTTTCATTGAATCAACTATCTTAACTAGCTGTGGTGCGGATTCGGTGGCGTAGTTGGTAGCATGCTGAACTGCTGTGCCCAAGATAGCGGGTTCAAACCCGGGCAAAGTCGTCGGATATTTTAAGAGCGTTAAAAATCCTTCAGTATGCCTTCCTTCGGAGGGGAAGTAAAGCCGGCGGTCCCATGTCATAGATTTATGGCATGTAAAAGATCCTTTCACAGACTAAACTTGTGTTAAGCTAAATTGTTAGGTTAGATTTCGTCGGAACGCTCTATTAGAGCTCCAACGTTCACCACTAGGTATCATTGATATCTGGTAGCGAAAGTTGGAACTACTTGAAATTGAATGGAACTTATAGCTCACCCTGATAAGGGTGTCCGCAGGAAGCAGCTACAGATTCTGGCGAGCCGAACATGTCCTCGGACACTCCCGGCACTAAAAGCCATAGATAAATAAATGAATAAATAAATAAACTAGCTGTGGTACAGGAAAAACGGTCTTGCATTCATAACTGTTCCCGGGGGAAGCGGGGGCGGGTTGCTAGTAGATTAATAATAAATAAATAAATGTATGAATGAATAAATTAATAGATAATTAGATAAGTTAATAATAAAATAAATGAATGAATGAATGATTGAATGAATGAATGAATGAATGAATGAATGAATGAATGAATGAATGAATGAATAAACAAACTAATAAATAAAGAAAGAAATAAAATGCTTCGTCGACTTTTCATCTTGATCGCATTGTAAATCTGTGCCACAAGAGCTATGGTCACATTTTCAATCTGATCTGCTTATACCGTTCGGAAAGTTTCAGGGAGATCGGGATATTCACGTGTGCGTTGTTCTCTTGTGAGAACGTGATGCCTTGGCATTGATATAGTAGATGCTATTACTTCAGTAGCATCCTGTAGCACTTAACTTGCGCTTCCATGGAATGTCGCCCGCAAAATTCTAATTACTTGGTGTGAATGCGTCCGTATCGGAGCGATCGCGATTGGAAAATGGTCAATTACTCGCGCTTGATACGTAGGCTCCCGGCTATACATTTATAATTCAGTGCAATCTCGTTGGGATGTTCCAGAGATCAACTACTGATGTACGTCACACTGTCCCTTGTTTTAAAATCTCATCCTCGGTCGTGTTTCCATTTGTGTCTGGATTTATTAGAATAGTTTTGCAATTAGTTTCCTGCTGATGTGATTTATTTTGTACGGGGTTCACTCAGCCTCGTGAGGTTGAACTGATGGCTCGACTCCACCCATCTCTACTCCAGAAGAATGTCGGGTTGGCAAATCCTAGCCACAATTACGAAATATCATAATGACACATGTTATCAGAAACAAGAAGTTCCGTAACGAACTAAAGAGCCTACTTTTCTTAAAATTTAAGATCTATGCCAATGATTAATCTATATGGATCTACCGAGAATAATGACGAAATTAAGTTGGTAATATCGAAATTTCTAATTAGTTCGAAATACTGTATACCTGGCATAGTGTAGCCTAATAGAGAACTACAGTTGGCAGCCCTGGTGATTGAATATATTCTTAGTTCCATCTCTTAAGGTACAGAATACAAATTTTGGTTGAAGTCCAATGAATAGCTTGGACGTACATGCAGTTAAACATTGCATCTAACAGCGCGCGTAAAATCATGTTGGCAACAATGACATACATGTATTGGTCAAAAATAATCTGAAATAATATGATCTATTGTTGTGTCAATTTTGAATAAAATTCATTAGTTAGTATAGAAGTTACATGCATTTTAAAATTGGATCTATCAGCAGGCTTAGAATCATGTTGGCAGCACTGACGTATATTAGTTACTCCAAATTAATCTAGAAAGCCAGGTACTATAAGTGTGCAAAGTTTAGAGCTATTGGCTTGCATACTTTCTGATATATTGATATTAGGGTAACAAAAATAGAGACAGTATTTACTAACAGTTGGCAGCCCTGGTTACTCTTAAGAATCGGCATATACATATCTGTTATGGTACACATAGCACACACGAAATTTGGTTGAAATCCAAATGATAGTATAGAAGTTACATGTATTTAAAGTTGGACCTCTCAGCAGGCTTAGAATCATGTTGGTAGCACTGTCGTATATAAGTTTCTCCAAATTAATATAGATTGTCAGGTACTATACGTGTGCATAGTTTAAAGCTGTCGGCTGGCATACTTTCTGATATATTGGTATTTGGATAAAATAAATTGAGAGCATTTATTAACAGTTGGCAGCCCTGGTGGATCTTAATAATACGTTCAGTCATGTCTGTTTATGTACACATAGGACATACGAAATTTGGTTGAAATCCAATTGATAGTGTAGAAGTTATATGCATTTAAAATTTGGACCTATCGGAAGGCGTATATTCATTTTGGCAACACTGCGCTGTATGGCCTCCTGGAAATTAAACTGCAATATTATTATCTATACGTGTGCCAATTTTGAAATAGCTCCTATTCATACCTTCCAAGATATCCAACATGGAGCTCAAATTTCAATCGCGATTTTTCAGCAGTTGGTAGCACTGGCATCATTTTCAAATATGAGCGTGAGTTATTCAGGTATAGATCTTTACTCCTACCAAATTTTGTTTCGATTGTTGCAGCCGTTTAGGAGTTGATAGGGGGACACACACACACAGCCAGACAGACAGAAGGACAGACAGACAGACAGACAGACAGAAGGACAGACAGACAGACAGACACACATTTGCCCGATCTCACAAGTCTACTTTTTCCTCATTATTGCAAAATGTGAAAAGTAGGCTAAAAATTCACTCACGTCGCTATATGAATGTCTGTGAAAATTTTAAACCATGTTTTCCAGTGATGCCTGTACCACAGCCGTGTCGTCTGCCATGCTCTAACCCAGTCTTTCTCAAACGTTTTTGTGTGTGTACCACTTTAAGAGATGAGAATCTCTCGCGTACCACCTAATAATAATAATATCGTATGGCCTCGGGTGCCGGGTGCAAGCTTTGTTTTTCGACACCCAAAAGGTAGCTGGCATGTCGAATTTCGTTGTTCCTTGAAGCACTAAGAAAGTCAAGGAGGTTTGATATATACGCTCCTTGAACACTATAGCGCTTTCTAGTAGAGAAACGAGGAACTTTGTGTTGGCGGAAACTCCGGAGATTACTTTTGGCATTATGAACACGGCCTACTGAATTCAAATGGGTTCTTTGAAATGCCAACATCGTATGACATGGTGTCGTAATTTTTGCCGCCTTTCAAAAATCACTTACCACATTGCGTAAGTTGCATCACAAAAAAATTGAAAGTTGAAGTTGACGCTTGGGATAAACGAAACGCGCATCAGTTTGACATCCTTTTGTCAAGTGCGAACTTCACGTAGCTGATTGCAGTTTTTGTCGCACCATACTACGTCAATCACCACAAAGCTGAACTTCGTAAATATGAAAAAATAGTCACAATAGATCAATTAGCATAGTCTACTTCTGTCGGTACGTGTGACTGCAATCAGTGAATACGAAAAAATTAAGCAAGCAAAATCCACCACCTAAATGCCATTGCACAGATTTTTTAAAAAATTGGGATTAACAACATGGCATTTCCTCTCGTTAAGAGTGCATCCTGAGATACTAAAATGTAAAACCGACAACTCTATTTAGGGATAAATTATGTTTATCTCGGGTGTAGGTGGAATTTGACTGGCAAACTGTGATGTTTTCATGTCTTTTATTTATTTATTTATTTATTTATTTATTTACTTTAGTACATCAGTAGAAAGGTTAAATATCACTGAATCTCCCTAATGTAGGTTAACTTTAAGGCTATTGTGTCCAGATGTAATGCGAAAGACACGATGCATTTCCGGCTTGTCCCGCTTTCAAGGTTAGCAAGTGAAGTAGTGAGTCAACAATTGTATCGCCTCCATAGATAATACAATATTAGACAGGAGGCCATGTTACCACCATAATCAATAACTTTATTAATTGTGCATTTTAACAAATGAGTATTCACAATGTGCAATAATTAATAGTGTAGCATGGTCACTGAGTGCATTGTTGAACATGGTACCGTTCACAATGCTGATCACGCAGCTGACAAACACAATCGGCTGAAGGCTCATGATAAGGCCATTGAACTCTAGGTACTGTGCCCAATGGGACATGGCTGACTGGCATCGAACCGGGGTGTCTGTAGAGGAAAGATCAGGTCCATGATTTTCCTAAGAAGCGAACCATTGATCTCTGAGGGGGAACAGCCACAGTGAACCCAAGGAGCAAGGAGATATAAGAGTAGATAATAATAAAAGCCTAATTCCACGTCCAGAACGGGAATTTTAGGCAGTAATAAGTTGGAATATTGTGTAAACTGCAAGCCAGTATACGAACATGCTAGCAAAAGCTACAGAAACAGAGCCAACTTGACAGCTGACAAATTGGATTTGAAAATGGGAGGAGCAGACAGTTTCCGATGGACTATTTCTTGGTGACACTGGAGTGGGAAGGCAATGAATAATGACCGTGAAAACCCCCGACCAACAAGGCAGACGAGAGAGGAGGGGATGGTCATTGAGAGAAATTAATTAATTACTGCCAAATGAATCATTCTAATGAGATGTGACTTACACCCAGATACTTGTATTCGAAGAGAGGTAATTTAGGAGTGTCTGCACACCTAAATTAAAGCCTGTATGTGATTATGAGATATTCACACACATACTTCGGAGGGGCATTGGTTAGTCTCGTAGCAAGAGGGGATTCACCCAAGATAGCGTTACCACGCCATGGAGGAAAGCAATTAATTTTAATTAATTGACCGAAGGAATCACCGGCACGCAAGTGGATCTGGAACCTCCATGAAAAGACGATCAAGAATCACGCTTTACCTTGTCAGTAAACGCGATATTTCAGAAAAGAGCATCTCCTGAGATGCAAGAGGACTACTTTTTGTCAGAAACCCTTATATGGAGGAGGAAGGAGGAGAGAGACAGTTCTTCTTTGACTCAACTTGTGGGACGACATGCTGTCCACCCACACGGAAAAAGTGCGCGCAAAATGCAAGTCGTAATGTTCAGAATCTTTGTGATGGACAATGAAAGGTGCATTAGGCAGCATAGTACAAGTAATTCTGCATTAATATTATAAACAGTCTACGGCAGACATATAAGCAGGTAGTATACGCGACTAGTAATCAGTAGATATTGCAGTATGATTTTGATAGACAATGAACTTATCCACAGGAAGGGTTATGATCTTTAAAGTATCATATATAATTGTAACAGATACTACAGATTACGGGAACCTGGAAGGCGTCACAAGTATTTGTGACATATAATTGGGAAGCACACTGCAAGATAGAAGACAGGAATTGTAGGAGACGGGAGATGAGCACACATACTCGAGGTAGACTTTCGGAGGAGACAGGCGGATGTCAGAATTTTGCAGCATCGCATCTCTGAATTCACTCAATAGTGGAAAGCTCAGCAAGGCTCCGTGTGTAAATTATATGTAAAGTTAGTGTTAAAAGTGATAACTAAAAGTGTTTAAATGTGTGTGTTAAAAATAAGGTGTGGTATTTCACAGTGTAAAATGCAGGTATTACAAGATGTAATTACCATGTGCAAACCATATTCAATGTTCTTTGTGAAAAGTGTTGTGATGGCTTAGAAGAAAGCAAAATAGTAGGCGAAACGCTGTATTGTTGGATAAATCCAGTCAGAATGAAAGTGAGTACCATCCAAATATGTTAATATGATTTAAGAGCTCACCATGCAAAATGTCATTCCTTCAAATACTAAGAATTTGCAGTCATTTGTATACGAGCTCACATCCCTCGTATTTTAATAAATATATTGCTTTCAGGATGATAAACCTACGACCATTTAGACGTAAGATGTTGATGAAAGTAACGGTAACGTTAACTAATAATAATAATAATAATAATAATAATAATAATCTGAGGTCATTGTCAATGATATATGTAAAAATCGGCATAGTGATGCTTGTAGAATGTGCAAATTGTGTCATATCCATTGAAAGAATACAGTGTTATTGTGAAGAGTGATAAAGAGAGATATAATAGCGAGATAAGGAGAGTTTTTCAGTGTCATTGAAATATTAAATAGTGTTAAATGCTACATGGTTGTGTTTGAGAGCCATTAAGGTAGATAATGTAAGTGCCAGTAAATTGATACATGTTTTAGAGCTAAAAAGCCTTGGTTTATAATTAAATGAAAGGAGGACATGAGTGTATTATGAATTGAGTCATCTAAAATAAATGTTGTATTAGCCGCTACAAGCGAGCATATAACGTAGAATCAAGAGATTTGCTTCAATAATTGCAGGGACCATCCAGGATAGTTCGCGCGTTGATGAATCTAGTAGACCAATCTTCGAATCATCGATGTGTTGTATAGCCTCAGAGCATAGGGAAGAGGGGGGCATGTTGTTACAATTTTCAATTATTTTTTTTAACTCTTCTCCTGGAAGCTATTAGCCTGTTATGGCAGTGATAATGAAGTATCAGTATTTGGCTTTATATATGAAAAATGTGAAGACTGGCGTAAAAATATTTTCGGTATAAATAATGTTTCTTGTTAATGTGGTAAATTGTAACAACATGCCCCACGACGGGGCTAGTTGTTATATGCCATGGGTAAGTTGTTACACTCAAATTAATAATAAAATGCGTCATAGTTGTAACTACATTCTTGTATTTTTAACTCGAAATAATATAACAGCCAACCATGAAATATATTTACCACATTTCACAATTCTAGTTTTTACGGCCAAATGCCCTTCCTGACGCCAACCTCATGAGACGAGTAAATGAAATTTGAAATGAATGAAGATAAAAGAAACTGGGCAAGGATGTGGAAGAAAGTGGCCGTGACCTGTCAGAAAGTACCGTCCCAGCATTTTCCTGGAGTTGAAAATGGGAAACCACGGAAAACCATTTCAAGGTCGGCAGAAGGTGGGGCTCGAACCCACGTCTGCCGAATTAGCAGAGAGCTTGGCCCCATGGCCTAGTGCTGCGCGTTAACAAGCATAGATATCACTGTCGGTATAGAGAAATAATAATGATACCGGTAGGCTAATAATAATCAACTAGCAAATACGTTAATACGTTTATAATTAACAATTAAATAATATTACGATACCATGGGACATGTTGTTACAGGAGGCTTGTTGTTACAGTGTAACAACAAGCCCCCAGCTTACTGTAACAACTTGCCCCACCGGCCGACATTTTGTATTCAAGGTCAATACTTCGGCGGGAAGTAGCCTAGCTAATTAGTCTCACAAGCATTTCTCTCGTAAGATATCAAACTACATTCTCAGAGACATGCATGTACTTACCTTTAACACAGAAGAAGACAGATGACTTCAATGTCGAATATATATTTTTTTTTTTTTACTTTTAATTTCTAAAAACACTTAAACCTTCATAACCCTCTTAAAATACACACAATGGTTTCCTTTTCTTCACAGCATCTGCAGACAGGCACCCCACGCTTAAGTAGCTGATCGTTACGTGCTACTAACATGTAACAACGTGCCCCTGTTAACAACATGCCCCCCTCTCCCCTACATATATTTAGCAACAGAGTTGGGGCAGATGTTATCTGTAACCCACTGTTAGCAGAGTCTTCGCTACCAGGGAAAGCAATGACACACCCTAGGTAAGCCATTTTAATCATTGATCTACCCGTGAAGGTAAGAAAATTTCTTCGAATAGGAAACAGGTTGTTTTCCGTAATTAATATTCGTACCCGTACGGCGCGAGATAACAGTTTGAAACTCGGCTGGTACGCGCCCAGAGCCACTGATTGCATCCATAAACGGCGAAACTATTGGAGATCCATCCCTAGCTAGGAATACTAATTAAGAGCCGATTGAGCCCATTAAATACCCTAAGTGTAGGTGTTAGATACTTGGATCGACTCCATTCATAATGACACAACCCAATCATGTCCCCTGAGAGAGCTGCACCAAGAGTGAGCTATGGCCAGGTTTGTTTACAAGTAGAATGTCGGTCAGGAAGACAAGCGAGGGCCGCAGACCGGGTAGCCTTCTTGAAGGGGCGGACTTTGACGACTCTTTTGCGTTCACACTGAGGGGAGTTAATTGACCGTGACCCTTTTACTTTTATTTCTAAAGTTGTACTGGAACACTGAAGAATCTCGTTATCTCTGAAAGTAATTGAAATATGCTTGATATTATTGTATCAAATGAATTATATGCATTGTATCCATTGGAATAGAATGTTGGATCAAAGTAATCGGATAAGATTTGGCCAAGTTGTTGTCTGAGGACACCTTAACTGCACCAAATAAATAGATGCATTTTGTAAAGAGTAATTACCCAGTTTATGCTAATTTACTCAGACGGGTAGCATTACTTAACGATATGGCACGTTTGTAATGATAGTAATGACATGACCAGACCCAGAAGATTGTTGTATGGTGAAGCTAAATCAATAACTATGCGTTTGAAATCTATGGGAAAAGAAAATGATGTTGTGCAGAAAGCAACACATGTTAAGCAAAAGAATAAGGTAATGAAATCAATGTTGTTCAAGGTAAATGTTCCGTTTCAGAACGGATAAATATTTTAATAATTGCACATAATGATTATTCAGTTGTAATTTGTGTTTTTATTGTTATGTTGTGATATACAAATTTAAGATAAATTGTGCGATGTGAAAGACACTATGAACGCTCGTCAATGTCAGAGAGTATCAACGTTAGAATATCTAGGATAGATATGGGTGCGGAGGCGCGCCAACTTTATGAGAAGAGACTCACATATAATTTTGATTTTGTTTTGTGGGAGAGTAATTATAATATTTTTATTTTTTGTTGTGTTTTGCCATGATTTAATACCATTAAATGTTATATTTAGGAAATTGTTGCTTCTTTCAAGTAAAGTAGTTACCTGACAGACTCAAATCCTGAACATGTGATCGTATAGTGGGATGAACGCCCCATGCCTCGAAAGACCGTGAACTAGCTTGGATACGAACACTTGTTCCATATGATGACGCAAGGGTACAATACATATAACGTTGCACAGAGGTACGTACGATCAAATATATGAAAGGAATCATGACATATCAGCTGACTTGCAACCTAGAGTTCAATGGTATGACAGTTTTTGGGGCGACTAGTTAAGCCTGGCAGTGCACGTCAAGGAGGCGATGACCAGGAAGCAGTTTTCAGAGAGGATTACCATGGGAGGATTTGTTCCAGTAGTACCTATAGTTCAATGGATAGGACATGAGCTTGCAACCTCTGTGATGATAGTCATTCACGGCCATGGAGTCACATGTCATACCATAGATAACACGATAATAGAAGGGAAGCCATGTCGTCTCCATAGATATCACGATATTAGATAGGAAGCCATGTCTCCTCCATAGATAACACTATATTAGATAGGAGGCCATGTCACCTTCATAGGTAACATGATTTTAGATAGAACGCCTTGTGGAAACATAATCGGTACTCCATGACCTCCCGAGTCAAAGATGAAGGATATCTATTTCTATCGCTTCTCGAATGACTCCAGGTGTATAATGTTTCTCCATACAGATGACCAATGCTTCATCAAGAATTTGGTGTTTATTCTGAATGGCATGTTCAGTCACAACAGACTTCTCTGGCTGGCAAAGACGTAAATACCTACGATGTTCTTCGGCCCTTGTTTTGAATCTCCTACATGTGTGGCCTATATACACTTCACCACAGGAATTCCTGTACACACAGTTAAGACCAACTGAATCTTTGACCGATACCCAAGATTTGCCTATGGTGACATTGAGCTTGAATAATGGTCTCGATATTGTGTCTTTAACACAAGTTCACAACTTAACTTATCATCTACTGAAAAATCAGCACAGTCGGCATCACTGCACCCCAACAACTGTTGACGCCACAATATGTTTCCATTTACAGCATTACGGTAAAAGCATCCAAGTTCTGCAAAATAACCAGTGATGGACGAAGCAAAGAGGATATAAAAAGTAGGTTGGCTCAGGCAAGGAAAGCCTTTCTACAAAAAAGGAATCTGTTGACATCGAATATAGATTTAGGTATTAGGAAGTCATTTTTGAAAACCTTTGTCTGGAGCGTGGCACTCTATGGAAGTGAAACTTGGACAATTGGTGCAGCAGAAAAGAGGAGAATTGAAGCATTTGAAATGTGGTGTTACAGAAGAATGATGAAGATCAGATGGGTAGATAGGGTGACAAACGAAGAGGTATTAGGACGAGTGGGAGAGGAGAGATGTTTCTGGCGACTGCTAATGAAGAGAAGAGATAGGTTAGTAGGACACATACTAAGACACCCAGGAACAGCAAGCTTAGTTATGGAAGGAAGGGTTGAGGACAAGAACTGTAGGAGTAGACCAAGGTTAGAATATGTTAAACAGATTGCTTCGGATGTAGGGTGTGGTAGCTATGTAGAGATGAAACGATTAGCTCAAGACAGGGAGGCATGGAGTGCTGCATCAAACCAGTCAAAAGACTGATGACTCAGACAACAACAACTGCATCCAAATGCGATGGCGCTGTTGCTGATCTTAGGCGTGGGACATATTAGTTATCATACTGTAGTAATAATGTTATTGGTTTTACGTCCCTTTTAACTACTGCGACTTTTAGAGACGCCGGGGTGCCGGGACTTTGCCCCAAAGGGGATCTTTAACGTTCTAGTAAATCTACTGACACGGCTCCCTAGCATTTGCGCACCCTCAAAAGCCAAATGACTGCGCTAGGATTCGATCCTGCAACCTTGGCCACAGCAAGCGAGAACGTTACCGCTGAGCCATGCAGCCAGCTGTTAGTTATAAGCCTTTTGTACTTGGGTCTGTAATGAACTTACTCGTAACCTGTGTTTTTGTGGTGGCCGTTATAGTGTGCGTGTCTATAATTATTAGGATAGGATTCGGATAGTTGCCCGGGACTTGAAATAAGATATCATTCCGTCATCTACGGTACCCGGAAGGAGGGTGTGAAAAGCCTGGGAGAAACTATAGACAGAATGGTCACTCAGTGGAAGCAATGCCGGATTCAGTTCATACTAGAAGAAGAAACGGGAATAATAGAAATAAGTGAAATGTAATGATTGGGAAAAAAGGGAATGCCCACAACCCTGGAAGAATTAGAATTGAGGGACTTAGTGGAAAGTAAAGTCATGAAGGACAGATGGGAAATAGAAGTGGGCCAACTCCAAAGAATAGATTTATATATCACCGGACATATTTTTAATCCAAAGGAATTGACACTTCAACATCTACCTCTTGGTAATTAGCGTTCACTTACTGAGAGAGCGCTGAAAATGTTCTTAAAAGCAGCAATCAATATCTCATTTTGCTGCAAGTTCTTGAGGTGTAAAAGGAAAACAAAAAGTAATAATTTCAATTGCAAGGAAATTGAGAGGAGGTGATCAAAGCTGCTGTAATTAATACACTAGAAACTTCCTTGTTACTCAACTAATTGGTCTCTTTGACTTTCATCCGTGAGAGGAACCGCCTTGTTGAGAATTCCTCCCGAATCTATATTCTAAATATAAGCCCCCCTTCAAAACTATGCTTTGAACTATAACTTGACATTCCAAGTTCAATTTATTTTTGTTTCATTTCAAGAGTTCGCGGGTATCGAGTTTTGTTTCTCATATCGTTCCATAAATGAGCCTTTGTATGTTGAATAGTTTCTTGGAGTATGGAATTTTTATAGTAAGAAATACATTTTAGCGAGAAATTGGAATCAGAGATTTTTTCGGGCTTTAGAGCCATAGGATTTGTCTTCGCGGCTTCGGTGGCTACATGATCTGAATTGCACTCAAAACCACAAAATACGTAGCTTGCAAACTGATACACACAAAAATACTTTCTTAAAACCTTAAACTTAAGGTGTAAAACGCCTTGAAACTTCTCCATGGTAGTCAATTATTACAAAGATACATATTTCGGCTTTGTAAATTTTTAACTCTTTTTTTTACCCATCTTTCAAAAAGTAGAAGAAGTAATCGAAATTTTTCAGCGATGTTATTCAAAACCTTCCCTTTACTTTAACATGGACTTTTTGCATATAAATGTATCTTTTAATTTTCCATGAATCGTTTGAAAATGGTATAATTTTACAACACTGTCATGAACATTTCCATGTGGCAAAATTAAAGTAAATCTTAAAAACTGATATATTAAAATATAACACATGTAAGAAGGAATTTTCGAAAAATGTCAGCTTTGTATGTTGAATACTTTCTTGGAATAGGGAATTTTTATAGTAAGAAAATAATTTTAGCAAGAAATTGGAATCAAATATTTATCCGAGTTTTAGAGCCATGTGATTTTTCTTCGCAGCTTCGGTGGCTTATTTGGTAGCATGCTGAGCTACTATGGCCAAGATCGCGGGTTCAAACCCGGCCGAAGTTGTCCGATTTTTAAGAGCGTTAAAATCCCTTAGTATGCTTTCCTTCGGAGGGGAAGTAAAGCCGGCGGGCCCATGTCATAGATTTATGGCATTAAAAGAACCTTCCACTACCTACAATTGTGTGAAGCTAAATTTGTAGGATATATTTGATTAAGTTCCAAAGTTCGTCACCAGGTGCCGGTTGCGGTAGCATCTAGTAGCCAAGTTCACAGCTAGGTGTCGTTGACGGTAGCATTTGGTAGAAAAAGTAGGAACTACTTGAAATTGATCGTCTGCAGTCCTTACCTGAATTACAGATAACACACACTAATACAGCCATCACAATTAACACCGGTCATCAGACAGATTCTACACACACCCAAAGTACACGGGGCTACATGACCATGTTGTCGCAGCCCTTAAACTGGGGAACCAACCAACCCACGATTTTTCTTCTTCCATTTTTCAGTTCTTCCTTGCCCCATTGCCCAATGCAGCCTCTTTCTTAAGAATTGTTTTATGTCACTCTCTCTAGACCTACTGAGTATAAAACCAAGTCCCCGATTCTTGGATGTCACGGGTAATCTCGAGAACCACTGGATCGATTTTGATGCGGTTTTCACCATTCTGTAAAGAATATCTCGAGGAAGGTTTCTGAGGAAATTAATTTATTTGTGATCAAAGGAAGCCAAACAGTAACTATATCAGTGAAAACGTCGAAATAAACCTGGCGTCTGCGCTCTATTTAAGCCTACGCCTGGCAAACCGTTAAAAATATCAATATGCTATGAGTGTAAGAATCGTTCAGCTTGAAAAGTTCTACAAAAAAGTCCGGAAGAGCATATCTCTATCTTCAATACATCGCCCACTATAAGTGTTTTTACGTTTTTATTTCTTCCAACAATCTCCATCCAATTACTGAGGCGAGAGTTTACGAGCTAGCTAGGGGCGAGCCTATCATCCCCAGTTACAGCCTAGCTATCGAGCGAGCCTATTACCCCAGATACAGCCAGCAATAAACTGTCGAGTCGTGTTGAGTTAAGACTTCAGAGAAGGATGATGGTGTTTGGAGTTTCCCTGGAAGTGCAACTCGGCTTTTCTTCATTTCGCCTGTGAGCTTTTCGTTCCGCAAAATACACAGTCAAGTAAAGATTGGACGGAAGGGGGGATTTGTGTCTCATGCATCTGGCCATTCTTAAATTACGTCTGACAAGAATTCGTTGCACATGCATCTCAATGATAATATGTTTAATAGTCCAGTCAGTGATTTTAACCCATCATGCCGAGGCGTAAAACGGATATAGGTCGTAGTTCATTGACATCGAAAAAAAGCGCTTCTCACGTAATGCATTCTTAACTGTTCCCGGGTGAAGCCGGGGCGGGTTGCTAGTTATTTATTAAATAGACAAATCTACGTTGGTTACTAATAGGACACACTGTTGTAGGAAAGTAGCCTTAGGAATGAACTTTGAAAACAATACATAGTCTATACCATTAGAATGCTAAGGATCCGTAGATTAATTAATAAGTCGCAAAAACAAAATGTTAAAAATATTGAAGATTTTCTGAATTCTGTAGTCCCTTAATGGAACAAAGATCATTTTATTGATAAAACTTCATCATTGGTCTTATCCTCAGTAACAAGTAGTTGGAAGAGCAGAACTCCCTCTCTTTGGTGCCTTTTCAGATAAGTTTTGGCCGAATCTATCCTTTGCTGCTTATGTGCATCACTCAGGAAGCGTGGCACCAATGTTGCACAGATCTTGTGGTATAAAAGATGGTCTGTCAGGATAATAATAAAAATATCGTATGGCCTTGGTGCCGGGTGCAATCTTAGTTATTTGCGCCCAGAAGGGAGCTTGCATGTCGAATCTTTATCGTTCCTTGGAGCGCTATGAAAGTCAAGGAGTTGGGGCAGATGACCTCGTAGTTCCGCCCCTTAAAACAACAATAACTAACTATCTAAAGTCAAGGCGGATAGATATCCAAGCTCCCTGACACTATAGCGCTTTCTAGTAGAGAAAGGAGGAACTTTTGTGTTGGCAGAAAATCCTGAGATTAACTTTGACATTATGAACACGGCCTACTGAATTCAAATGGGTTCTTTAAGATGCCAACAACGTATCACATGTCTGCCGAGATTTTTCTTGCCTTTCAAACATCACTTACCACGGCCAGGAGCGAACCTCCAAGCTCTGGGTTGGTAGTCCGGCACGATAACCACTCACCCACCGTGGCAAGCGTCTGTCAGGATGTTTGGGATGGATGAGCGTCCAATTTCAATTCCACGATGTAGCCGCATTCGGATGAAGTCAAATCAGAAGTTAAAAGCTTGCTACGAGCAATGACCTGATCTGGTAGAACACTGGTTTGGAAAAATTGTGTCATGTTACCAAATAATAATAATAATAATGATAATAATAATAATAATAATATATATATTTTTTTAGTCGTTTACCCTCCAGGTTGGTGGAACCCACGGACTCAGCGAGGAAACTCACCACTACCGCCTCTACGGGCAGTGTCCTAGAGCTGGGAACATCGAATCGGAGTGGATACAACTGGTGAGGTGGGATTGGCACCTCGCCCAGGCGGCCTCACCTGCGAAGCGAACAGGGGCCTCATGAGGGAAGGTAAGGGATGGTTAGGATGGATAGACAAGGAAGAGGGAAGGAGGCGGCCGTGGCCTTGAAGAAGGTACCATCCTGGCATTTTCCCGAAGACGAAGTGGGAAACCACGGAAAACCACTTCGAGGTTGGCTGAGGGGGAATCGAACCCCCTCTACTCATTTGGGCCACCCAAGGCTGAGTAGACCCCGTTCCAGTCTTCGTACCACTTTTCAAGTTTCGTGGCAGAGCCGGGAATCGAACGCAGGACTTCCGGGGTGGCAGCTAACCATGCTGACCGCTACGCTACGGAGACCACTTAATAATAATAATAATAATAATAATAATAATAATAATAATAATAATAATAATAATAATAATAATAATAATAATAATAATAATAATAATAATAATAATAATAATAATAAAGAAAGCGTTTTGCATAAAAAGCGTGTTAGCTTGTAGGGTATGTAAATATTTGTTTCCCGCCTAATGTCATTGGGCACATTTCGTGTTGACCGACTGAAAATCTTTCTTTATTAGAATTAGGCAAGACTGAAAAATGGCTTCTACCACTACAATTCCAGTTACCAAAGCTATTTCGTCAAAATATGGCGACTTTGTTGAAAAGTAACACAAGACTTTTAGAATGTAAATAACGTTATTTCAACATCATAATTGAAGGGATTGGTGAAAGAACCAGTTGGCTACATTTTTGGGCCAAAATGAGTTAAGGCAGGCATTTTGTTTTAAGGGGCGGAACTACGAGGTCATCTGACCCTCAAAATGAGTTACATATCGATCCTGATGAGAGGAAAAATCCTCTTTTTATTTTGGTGTAAAAACCAAATCGTACCATAGAAATCTGCATGCGTCATGCATTTGGTGTGGGAATAATAATAATAATAATAATAATAATGTCACCTCCGTAGTGTAGTGGTCAGCGTGCTTAGCTACTATCCCGGAGGTCCTAGGTTCGATTCCCGTCTCTGCCACGAAAGTTGAGAAGAGGTATGAGGACTGGAACGGCGTCTTTTCATCCTCGGGTGGTCCAAATGAATAGAGGGGACTAGATTCCCACCTCAGCGATCCTCGAAGTGGTTTTGCGTGGTTTCCCACTTCTTCTTCAGGCAAATGCCAGGATTGTACCTAACGTAAGGCCACGGTCGCCTCCTTCCCTCTTCCTTGCCTATCCCTCCCAATCTTCCCATCCCACATAAGGCCCCTGTTCACTTTGCAGGTGAGGCCGCTGGGCGAGGTGCTCGTTCCACCTCCCCAGTTGTATCCCATGATCCGATGTTTCAAGCTCCAGGACACTGCTCTAAAGGCGGTAAAGGTGGAATCCCTCGCTGTGTCCGAGGGAAAGGCCAACCCTGGAGGGTGAACCGCCTAAAAAGGAAAATAATAATGGTCATTTAACACGAATTAGCTCCGGAAGATTGTCCAATCGAATCTGTGCCTAATTAGTGGGAAAGAAAACCAAAGGGATCTGGTTTACAGAGGTGAAGAAAAACCTACAAGAACTGGGGATATCACATGAGCACATCTTGGAACGTGACTCTTTGAAGAAGAAACTTGGAGAAGTTGGAGAGTTTTCAGCCTAAAGCCATATTGAAAACCGGCATGAATTGGACCGAAGAACGAAAAGAAGCTCACCGAAGAAGAATGCGTGAACACTGGGCTAATGTAAAAGAACGCGGGAGAAGGCAGTTGAAATAACGTGGTCCATAGAAGACCGAAACGATAATGATAAGGTACGGTAGCTCCAGAAATTTGATGTGGTCCAGATTATTTAGAATAAGGTTTCAAACTTGCAGGACACTTTATAAACATGTTAAAAGCAATAAGTTTTCCTCAACGAGCACAAAGTGAAGCTTCCTATCTATCAGTGAAGTCTTCTTAAATCTTTTCCTTAATTATACAAATATATAATAATCTAGGGTGATCCAACACCAGAGAATCTGGCAAAATATACATTTCTTTAAGCTGAAACATAAAATGTTAACGTGTTTGGTGAAATGGTCAGGTAATTCTAATAACTTCAATATTCCCGTACATGGAATTTTAGTGTAATATTTTTGCTTTCGGTGCAGGAAAGTATATTCACTCCAGTTCTATTAATATTTCAAATGTGATATTAACAGAACGACAATGGAATTTTCTATTTACGGTAGTTTTCTTTCATTACCTTAAAATGAACTAGAATGGAAGTGTCTTCTTTCTCGAAGCCCTTCAATTGTTTTTTTTATTTATTAAAATAAACTGATTTATTGGACGCCCTTCGTACATTCTACAGATACGGAGACATTTCTTGGTAGTGTAACAAGGTGTGAATGCTTTAAACTTGATAATTATATTTTTTTAAATGCTTATTTCCACTGTTCACACGAGGAATACGTCACTGTTTCTCATCAAAGGGAAACAATTGACATATTTGAACGACAAACACACAAAAGGGCGTGTATGTTGATAAAGTATACAGACATTACAGTTTATTGTGACTGGTTGGTATGTATTGTTCATTTATCAGTGCAGTGCATTGGAATGCTGGGGGATGTTTAGTTCCAAACCAAACAAAATTATTTATTTGTAAATTTCGTCCACAAACCATTTATACTGTATTGTATTACAAACGAATCGACCAGGAAAGATGACTTCTCCTTCTTCTTCATGTGCCGCCTCCTCTAAGAAGGTTGGCGATCAGCACAGCAATCTGGTTTTTGGATATAGCAGCACTGAAAAGGTCACTGGTACTACACTTGAACCATTTTTTTAGGTTGTCCAACCAAGAGATCCTTCTTCTTCCTCGACTCCTTCTGCCCTCAACCTTCCCTTGAATAATTTCTTGTAGAAGACGATAAATGTCTCCTCTCGTTATATGGCCCAAGTATTGTAACTTCCTAAATTTGACACCGGTAAGCATCTCCTTAACTTAACCTATCCTACTCAATATCTCAAGATTTGTGATTCTATCCATCCAGCTTAATCGTAGGATCCTTCGATATGTCCACATCTCAAACGCCTCGAGTCTGTTAATCATATCTTGTTTGAGTGTCCAAGCTTCCATACCTTAGAAGAGTAGACCGAGAACACATAACATTTTAGCTACCTTAGTTTTAAGAGCGTTAAAAATCCCTCAGTATGCCTTCCTTCGGAGGTGAAGTAAAGCCGGCGGTCCCATGTCATAGATTTATGGCATGTTAAAGAACCTTCCACTAATTACACCTGTGTGAAGCTCAATTAACTTATAGGTTAAACAACGCTTTTAAGGTTCCTACGTTCGTCGCCAGGAGCTGACTGCGGTGGCGTCTAGTAGCCAAGTTCTGAACTAGTAGTTGTTGACGGTGGCGTTTGGCGGCAAAGGTAGGAACTACTTGAATTTCAATGTCCTGCAGTCCTTATTGAATTAAAAACAGGTAACAAACACTAATACAGCCATCACAATTAACACCGGTTAACAGACAGATTCTACACACACACAAAGTACACGGGGCTACATGACCGCGTTGTCGCAGCCCCTAAACTAAGGAACCAACCAGCCAACCTTAGTTTTAAATTTATATTAAGTTCTCTATTGCACAATAAATTTCTCATTTGATTGAATGCACTTACTCAGCTATAAATACCATAGTTTTGCTTGTTAGGAAGCCTTTCAAATCAGTCGGTATTATAAAATATTTGGGTTAATCATTAGGCAGAAAATAGAATTGTGGATATAAATACAGTATATGAAATGCCATGATAAATAGTGATAAATAGACCTCGACTTTTTGTAACTTGGAAATATCATATAAAGTTTCGTAAGTGCCAAATTTGGTGAGCAATTTGTCCAAGGTTTTGGAATCGAATCCTGGTGCAGTCAGGTGACATTTCTGTCTGTTAGATAGTCAGCGCGAAGGTTGATCGGATGCTCAATAAACAACGCCATAGGTTAGGTGATAGAAACTCTATTATATCTTCTTTGACAGAAACTCCGAAATCCAAGGCACCGATATAATGAGGCGTATTAGCCAAGGTGAGGAGTGAGATAGTTTCGCAACACTTTTCCCACTGAGCCAGTACAACAGCACTGCCATTATGGGGAGCACTTTTCAGTTTCTCACGGCATCCATAGGCACTGACTGTGCCCCGAAAACCATTACTGAACTACCATCTACAGAGGTGGCCCAATTATTATGGCAAAGCTGAACAGAACCAATGGTTGGCTGGTTGGTTCCTCAGTCTAGGGGCTGCGACAACGCGGTCATGTAGCCCCGTGTACTTTGGGTGTGTGTAGAATCTGTCTGATAACCGGTATTAATTGTGATGACTGTGTTTGTGTGTGTTATCTGTTTTTTTTTTAATTGAAGTAAGGACTGCAGACTTAGAATTTTTCAAATAGTTCCTACTTTTGCCGCCAAACGCCACCATCAACGTCTACTAGTTCAGAACTTAGCTACTAGACGCCACCGCAGTCGACTCCTGGCAACGAAACGTAGGAGCCTAGGAGCGTTGTTTACTTTCTTAACCTATATATAATTTAGCTTACACAGGTGTAATTAGTGGAAGATTCTCAACATGCCATAAATCTATGACATGTGACCGCCGGCTTTACTTCCCCTCCGAAGGAAGGCATACTGAGGGATTTTTAACGCTCTTAAAAAATCCGACGACTTCGGCCGGGTTTAAACCCGCGATCTTGGGCATAGAAGCTCAGCATGCTACCAACTACGCCACCGAAGCCGCTTGAACAGAACCAAATTCTTTATTGTAAATTAAGTTACAATCTATTAAGATGGAAGGTTATATTTGAGTCCGAGTCCGGTTGCAAGATCTTTCTTGGTTGTATTTTGTCATGTATTCGCCAAACGTGCTGCAAGAAATACTGTATTTTACGAGCCACCATCGTTTGCATTTATGCCTTTTTCACGCGTTTAAATTTAAAGCGCTTTATCTTATTTTATTTTCTATCATAAAACAGACATTAAAAGAACACCTTAAGAAAGCAAAACGTCTGTTGCCGGATCTTGCCCTGTCTTAAAATTAAATCCGTCACCATTTCTTCTTTTGTTACGAATAGCGTATGGCTTACAAATATCTTAAATGAATGAATGAATGAATGAATGAATGAATGAATGAATGAATGAATGAACGAATGAATGAATGATTGAATAAGCCTAAAGTGTCCCGTGAAAGGCAAAAATGGCTTCAGTGGCGTAGTCGGTAGCTTGCTTAACTTCTGTTCCCAAGATCGCGAGTTCAAACCCGGTCGAAGTCGTCGGATTTTTAAGAGTGTTTGAAAATTGACGTTGCTTATTTTACGGGCTGCAACACTGTGGCCATATAGCCCCGTGTATTTGTGTGTGTATGTGTGTAATTTGTGTGAGAACCTGTGTTATTGTGATGGCTGTACTGGTGTGTGTATTTGTAAATTGAATATAGGATTGGGAAGGAGGCGGCCGTGACCTTACGTTAGGGGTAGAGGTGGGAAATCACGGCAGACCACTCCCAGGATGGCTGAGGTTGGAATCAAACCATCCTCTTCTCAGTTTTTCTCCGCGAAGCTGAGTGTACCCCGTTCCAGACCTCACACCAGAATTCGGTAGAGCCGGTGGGACAGCCAAGAACGGTAGTTGCTGCACCACAAGGTGGTCTAGTGTTTGAATCAGGGGCGTATATAAGAGTGGTTCTGAGGGGGCTCCAGACCCCCCTCCCCGAAAAAAGCCAATAAAAATTAAGAAAGTGTTGCTTTGGTAAGAACATAAAATAATTATAAATTTGGTTGTACTCTAATCTTAACTTATTGACTAAGTTATAAGCAATATTAAGATTGAAATTAGACTAACTCGTGGTGCAGTTGCTAGCAGTCTCAGCTGCCGCCCCGGAGGTCCGAATTCGATTCCCGGCTCTGCCAAGAAATTTTAATTCTAGTCTGAGGGCTGGAACGGGGTACACTCAGCCTTGTGAGGCAAAACTGAGAATTCCACAGTACGGTATTTTTGAGTAATAAATTATCAACTTGCGAAAAAAAACTGTTGACCTTTCTGCTTAGTAAATTGACAAATATTTAGAAATATGCCATTCATACTCCATAGATCATAATAGAATAGTCGTATTTTATAACTTTTTTTATTGCCAGTAATTGTTAGCTATATAAACTTTGAATCTTATCTAAAATAATCACACGAAGTTATGTGCTCTAAGATATTGGTTGACATTGCAACAAACTTGATGTGACCGCTAGAACTTCAGGAAACCTCACACAACTCTATTGGAACGCAAGAAAGCTGATGGATTGGAATCCGGGCTAGCCATAAGAAACAACAAAAAAAATGTATATACGCCCCTGGTTTGAATGCCAGACACTTGTGTTAGTACACTAAATGTACTAATACGTTAAGACCCCCGGGAAAATATACTACAAATCGGCGTTTCTAAAGCTACAGTAATTTAAAGACATCAAACTTGGAACATTGTTAATATTTATTTACTTATTTATTAATTTTTCATGTATTTATTTATTTATTTATTTATTCATTCATTCATTCATTTATTGGCCGAGTACTAGGACACTAGAGGTTACAGTGGTTTGGCCATATCTTTCGAGCTGATGAATCCATTCAAAACCGAGTCCTTCATTCACAACCTTCTGGAAAACGCCCAAGGGGACGTCCCAGGACGCGATGGAAGGATCGAATATTGGCAATACTTCGGCAAGTGGAGCTGAATGTGGTAGAAGATAAAGCGAGAGACCGGCAGCGTTGGAATGCTATCTGCAGTAGATACCTCCTCCTTCGTGACTGATTCCTTTGTTACCACTTTTTCTCTTCTTTTGTTTTTTGTTCTTCTCCTGTAGGCCTTAAAGGCCCATAAGTGCAATAATGATGATGATAATTTATTGATCTGTAACATCTTTCCACTCGGTTGATGGATATTTTTGTGGGAGTGATTTTGAAAAATGTGACGGAAGTGGATCGGAACGATCGAGGTGGCTCCAGCTGGCACACTTCCGTTCGATGGAACGGAAGTGTGCTCGAACGGAAGTGTGCTAGCTGGCAGTGGTGGGTCGAAAGGAAGTGTAAGACGCACTGCCAACTCGATCGATCGATCCGTCTGGCAGTGGTAAGATCCAGCTGGCAGTGGTAAGAGAAACAATGAGTGCGCGGTGTCTGAAATTGATACCATGACGTACTCTCGGCCATGTGGTATGTATATGACATACTGAACGGTAAACGCTCATCCGAACTCTGGTGTCAAGTGATTGAAACAAAGTACATGGTACATGTTCGAAGTCTTCGTGTCAGTATTTAAATGGTAAAATGCCTTAATATCAACCATTGTAAGTAGTCGGCATTGTCGGTATTATGTTTCTGCACAATGGCTATTCAAATATTAACCCACATAACGGTAATGCAGTCATCAATATAATATAATCGTTGTGGTTATACGAGAATTGAGCAAGCCTTCATGAACTATTGCTGAATACATTCTCTTTACTCACAAGAGGGCATATTCATAAGGCATTTCAAACTCAATTTCACGTAGGAACATATCGAAACAAGCAAAATATAAATAAAACTTAATTCCGTAATGCAGTATTATTGGAACGTGGAAATGTCACCATCTTGTGCACCGAATTTGCGTAGTCGAAATAGCCGTGAGGTTAGTGCTTGTGACTGTGAATCTAGAGATCTTGAGTTCGAATCCCGGACGGTGTAGATATTAGCCTACTTTCGATTTTTGCAAAAAATGAAAGTAGACTTATGAGATCACTACAGGGCGAAAAAAAAGTGTGTCTGTCTGTGTGTATGTGTGTGAGTCTCTGTGTGTGTGTGTGTGTGTGTGAGAGTGTGTGTACTCTGAATGTCTGTCCCCCCCTATCAATTCGAACACGGTGAAACCGAATTGAACGAAATTTGGTACAGAGGTAGCATTAGCAAAGGGCACCTCAGTGTCATACTTTATATCGCCGCCATCTTTACCAAAACAGAATGGCGGCCACTCAAACGTTCAAAACGTAAAATCAAATTACGGCTAAACTAATCATCCGATCTCTACCAAATTTGGTGACAACATACCTTTATATAGGACGCGTCTTTCATCCAACATTCAAAATCATCGGCCGTACCATTTCAGGATGGCGGCCGTGTGAATTATTCAACCATTTTAATCAATGGCTTAAGACCCACCAATTCCGATTATCGAGCCTAGGGTGGTTTAAGCTATCCTGAAGGTCGTGATCCGTTATTTATTATAATTTAATATTATAATATTATACTGTATGAGTGGCTTAAAAGAGCTGAGCTGTCTGTGTCACACGACAAGATGGCAGCTGTCCTCATGTGCCTGTCTTATATTTCAATAGTTTTAGTATGTTGTATGTGATATACCCTACTGATACAATAATATAAACTTTGTATGAAATTATCTTTAATGAAGATGTACTGCTGTTTATTTAAAGTCATTATTTGCCAACAGGTTGTATCTAATGTCAGTTAAGAACACCATGATGTTAAGGATAGGATTAGCTCTGGGCTAGCGTGTTAGTCTGTCACGCAGACGACTGGGGATTGAGTACTGCTGCAGTTAACTTCTTTTTTTCTTGAATTCTTTTACAAATGATGTGCACGAGCTCTTTCCACAGATACTGAATAAGATGTCATTTAGCTCAAAGGAGAAGCTAATGTATACACTCGTTTATTAATAAAATCACAGCCCCAGCATCGCAAATAAACAGAAGACATTAGGAAAAGGAGAATAGAAGAACTAGATACACGTTGTCATTAACCACAGCCTTCTTAATGCCTCTTTACGGTGCTGTCCTCTTGTGGGTTATGTGGGTAATATTGTTCCAAACTTACCGCTGTGTAAATACCTGGCCTCCTGAAGTATGGCAATTTTGTAATACTGGTAGTTCAACTATTAGCCACGATCGCGCTCCGATTACCTTTAAACACTGCCAGCTGGATCGCCTCCCTCTTGGCTACTTTAAACTGTCTACTCATTCAACACCCTTAGGCCACTGCCATCGTAGTACATTACGATGGCAGTGCATAGGCGTACAACATAAAGATTAATTCACTGATAGGTCGCAGCACCAACCTACTGTGATCGGCGTGGATTTTTAAAGGGGAAGATACCCAAAACGGAAGATTCTTAACTTAGCAGGCTGGCTTAATATAGAGATTAACGGACGTGAATGCATTACAATAAGTTAGTAGTTTTGTTATTCAATCATCATAAAGTATACAATATTGATTTTGACACTTACTGGCTAATTATCAATATAAAAGAAAACAAACAATACATTGTGGTAGAGGTGATTGTGTTAGGGATGAGGACAAAGAGTCATAAATATGCCCATACATTTAGGAGAAAGTAGGCTATATGTTCTTTGCTGAACATCTTGTTTTTGCTACCAGATTATCATTTTAAACGATATTTATCATATCAATAGGACTCATTTTAACAGAATCCATATGAAACTACATGTTGGTCTGTGAATGAAAAGGACCTGTTTATAAGGAATTTAAGGTTATGAGCGGTGTTGCGTCTATTACCGGTAATGTAGTTGATTCATATCGTATTCTTTATTTAGGCTAGTGCTGGTGGAAGCTACAAATCATCTAATAAAATGAGTTCCATATTATAAACTACAATATCTGTAAAAAAAAAAAAACACTCCCTTTTACAATAGATTAATATTTGTGACACTAATAGCATACCGGTGTATCAACAATTTCACGTGAGGTTTCTTCTATGTCAGATGTTACACATCATATGCGACTAATGTAAGGCTCGTACATTTTATTTATTTATTTATTTATGTATTTATTATTTAGTTCACACATAGGAGCACTTATATCAGACCAAATACATTTAAGTCATCTAAGAATTGACAGGGAATTTAGCTGTCATCATCTTCCTCCTCTCCCAAAACCTCTTCATTCTGGCTGATCTGGCGCCCTTTTTTCATCAGATAAGACATATGGTTTTCGGGTTGTTTAGTTATTAGTGTAAATCTCATGAGCAGCGGCGGATCCCACACTTGCGGGGCCCTGGGCGATATGATAAGGTGGGACCCACAACAATAGGAAATTAAAATAATTATATCAAATCAAATGGAAAATAGTTTGATAATAATAATAAAATAAAGAATAGTTACAATATTTTGAATACACTACAGTACATTTTTTTAATAATATGAAAGAAACCTTTAAGTCCCCTTGAAGAAGATTATGTAAACTATGAATTATTAAAATATTACTTTGCGACTTTTTTCCCGATTGAAGTCTTGTATCATTTCGCTGAAATCTAAACTTGGTACGTGGTCTCGGGACGTCATAGCTGCACTGAAAAAAGGAATATGAATTATAAATTAGTTTGAAAAGTATAATTAATTAATTAATTAAATTTAAAAAAACCATGGCGTGGGGCCCCCCGGACCGCGGGGCCCTGGGCGGTCGCCCTGCTCACCCACCCCTAGATCCACCCCTGCTTATATGTTTGTTCTTCAGAACTATTTTTTCTTCTCTAATTACAATTTGCTTCATTGTAATATTCAAGTCATCTAAATCATTTTGAACTTCTTTGAACCAACTACTTTTGTTTTCACTTTTCAAAAGTAGTTTAATAGTAGTTTTAATAGTGTATTGTGATGTAAACACTATAAATAACATAAAAAGGCAATTCTCCCCTTTTCTCATCGTGTCTATTATTGAATCACTTTCCCAGTAGACAAATGCATTAGGCAATTATTATTATTATTGTTATTACTATTAGTATTCTTCGTCTTCTTCTTTCGATTCGGCCATCAAAGCACCACGTCATTTCAACTGATTCTTGCTGCATCGAGTTTTAACATCCTTCCAGTACTTTCGCATTAGTTCTCGATGCTGTTGTTTCCTTTTCTCAGTCCACTTCTTGCCTGTTGGAAGCTTAGGCTTTTCTTGGAAACATCGCTGTGCTGTTAATTTCTGCTTAAGAGGGGGGGGGGGGGGGGGGCACGTTCCCAGATATCGTTGCCTGTAATTCCCACTTCTTGCAAATCTTTGTCCACCTCAAGTAACCAAGCTCTCTTGGTTTACTTTTTGAGGAAGTAGGTGGAAATTATATTTGTCAATCGTGCTGGGTTCATTCATGTTATAGATTTTCGAAGTGAAATGCCATGTCCTGTGGTTCGGATTCCACGTAAAAAGGAGGTCCCGTGGCTCATGATCTCAAGATTAACGGTCACGTTAAACTACAAGCTTCCTTCATTCATGTTATTCATTCATTCATTTATTTGGAATTGGGGGTGTGTCCCCGGTGGCAAATTGGATATACATAACAAATAAATAATTATACATAACAATTCAATAATAATTAAACTGAAGTATTTATACAAATAGTCAGTCTTTTCTTAAACACACCTATATGTTTGGGAAAAGGCTCTAAGACTGCGGCAGGTAGAGAGTTCCAGTTATCAATGGCACGGTTTAAGAAAGAATATTTACCATAATTTGTTCGCTGTGGTCGGCCCTTGACTTTGAAAGGATGATCACTCCTACTCATGTAAGTGGGCTTTCCCATACATTTGCTAAACTCACCCCGTGCTGGTTGATTTGTATACGTGTTGTACATAGCGCAGTCTAGACTTCATCCTCCTAGCCTCAACTGGTTCCCACCCAAGTTAATTCTCCGTTTCCTCATGGTGTCAGTTATTTTTTCCACATTATTATTATTATTATTATTATTATTATTAATAACGTGGATTTTCAGTATATTAGGAATAATAATATGTATTTATTGGGTCTTACTTGCGAGTAAATGAGTCCAGAGATGAGGTGCAATGGAACGTAACACTGCCGCAAATTGAATGCGATAACATTGGTGGCTGATAGGCAGCATAATATACATTTCCTGATGAGGGATAGATTTGCTGTGGTTGCTGGCCAGATCATGTTCGCTTGTCGATGGATGCGGTATAAAACCTGCAGGCCCATATCCTTTCAGAAGAGATAAAATTACTTTTAATGGGTTGGCAGAGCCTTTAAATATATTGGCTGCGCGCTTCGATAAATTGTGCGCGGACACTCGCTCGACTATCGGAGCGTCCGCCACACTCACGGTTCCTGTTACAGATAGCGCCACCATCGATTTGTGTACATTATTATTTGGACAGCACTACGCCAGGTTTCAAGTTTCATCCCTCATTTTATTGACTGTGACTCATATCTAGTGCATGTAAACTGATAGGGTATCAAATAACCCATGTTCGATTTCTGTGCAGAAATAAGACTCGTAACTAGTGACTTTCCACCGGGAATATTGCCCCAAAAATTCCTAGCAGTCAAAATTGTTCAAATTTAGTGGGAATTTTTAAATCAATAAAAACTAATATCTCTAAATATTTCTTCAAAACTAAATACATTGGGAATTGATGAACCATTCTGAAAAAAGATGAGAACCACTCCGCTCGTTATAATCACATACACACTCACATAGACAAAGTTGCAGATCATACACACACTTACATGGAGGAAAATGAAGACCATCCTGACGAAATGGCGTTCCCAATGTAAAGTGAGTCCATGAGAGTGATTCAATGTAAGATTGAAAGACTTAAAATGAAATGATTTAATCAATTAATTTATTCGAATTTTAAATTGGCGTTCGACTGGCTCCGTGGATCAGCGGTAAAATTCTCGCTTGCTAGGCCCAAGGTTGCAGGTTCGTATCCTGGCGCAGTTAGCTCATTTGAGGATGCGCAAATGTGAGGGAGCCGTGTTAGTAGATTTACTATAACGTTAAAGATCCCCTTAGGGGGAAAATTCCGGCACCCCGGCGTCTCTAAAAGCCAGAGTAGTTAAAAGGGACGTAAAACCAGTAACATTATTATTTATAGCTTGCCATGGTGGGTGAGTGGTTAACGTGTCAGACTACAAACCTCAAGTTTGCAGGTTCGCTCCTGGCCGTGGTAAGTGATTTTAGAAAGGCGACAAAAATCACGACATGGATGTCATACGTTATTGGCATGTTAAAGAACCCATATTAATTCAGTAGGCCGCCATCACAAATTTCCTTCATTCTCTACTAGAAAGCGCTATAGTGTCAAGGAGCTTAGATATCTAACCTCCTTGACTTTCATAGCGTTCAAAGGAACGACAAAATCCGATATGCAAGCTGCCCTCTGTGTGTCAATTAGCAAAGCTTGCACCCGGCACCCGAGGCCATACGATATTATTATTATTATTATTATTATTTATTGAATTGGCGAATATTGACTGTGACTCATATCTAGTGCATGTAAACTGATCGATTTCTGTGCAGAATCTACAATCTAGTTACTTAATATTTTGTCGTAATCAGCAAATGTTTCACAACATTCTACATATTCCATGTTCAAATATTAACCATTAAACAACATAATTTTATTAGCAATTTTTAGGCAACGTGATTATTCAGTATAATTTCTCGTTAATAGCATATGACTGTAAATATACATTATTCCTACCCCAAATGATAAATTGTACTTATACATCAGTTCCACAACATTGGCATTCCTACATCGTGCTGCTTGTGGAGAAATACTTTTTCATAGTAATCAAAAGTTGTAACAGATCTGGTTTTATTATTTTTAAATAATTTGAATAGATGACATTTTGGAAATATTATTGAACCTCGCCTATTTTACAGATTTAATTATTACTTGTTAAAAATTATTAGGAACAGTAAGAAAATTATTGTTTTACCTTTATCACACATACGTGTAACTTCGTACTTGTTTCTATTTATAAATATTAGTTATATTTGCTGATGGTGGTCATAATTTGACCGAAACCGGTTCTTTAGAAAATTAAACTTTATTGACTGAAGGTTTTATCATACTACTAACAGAGAATACCAATGAGCATTTAATAATGTATTTCCACCTTATGTCAATAAAAATGAATTAATCACATTAATTAATTATACTAGTTTCGTCCACATTATGGCCCTCCCCTCTTCCTCTTTTGTTGTTGTTAAGAAACCAATATAATTGCCAGTAAATTTGATTATTATAGTTGAATTTTTACTTTGAAAAATTAATAAAGAATATATCAAAATAGTTAGAAAATCGTGTCTGTAAAAATTATATGTATTAAAATGATGATAACTAAAAATAATTTTGTGAAAATGATGTATCCAAACAGTTGGTGATTGTAAATTTCTATAAAACAGACTAAACATTTTTTCATTAAAAAAATCCTATGATGGTTAACAGGATGTGACCACCATAAGTCGAATATAGGCTCTTTGTGGATTCGAGCAAAGGTTGGAATTTGTAGGTTATGGTAACTTATGTATCGTCACGCTGTAATGGCAATATTGACGTAAATTGTATTTGACAATGGACTGTTGTTTCTGAATTATGGTTGTATTTTGACATCATTGCTATTGTGTGATTTGGTTTTCTTTTGTTGTGATTAATTCAATTTTATTCATATAAGATGGAAATAAATTATTAAATATTCTTTGGTATTTTCTGTTAGTTTAAACGACGATAAAGTTACTACGTATCATACAACTGTTATGTTATGTTATCTACAAAAAGGAACTGGTTCGAAATGAAAATGTTAAAAGCTAAATATTGCTGTGTAATTATAAAAAATATCTTTGCTGTAGTACACTCGCACTTCGAAGATCGTAGGTAATTATCATTCCTGGTCTCTTTTTTGGAGAAGGGTGAAAAGGAAAGTTAGCAAAAAATCTAATATTGGCATTTACAGGGGGGAAAATATTGGCACTTTCACCAATTTCCTATTTCCATCGTTGGTCCTGAATTGGAAACACGACGTATTATTCCAGCCTGCATTCCTGGCACACAGTAGAGTCTTGATTATCCGACCAAAAATATCGGATAATACAGAATAACTTTGAAAGTGAACTAAAACAAATAGGTAGGCTACACTGTATTCTAGAACAATGCCACGATTTACGGTACTCTATTTACTGAAACATCAATTCTTTGTGCATGGATATTGAACAAAAACGCTCCAAATGCCTTGAGAAAAGATACTTGTCAACCATGTCTGCTTGCCTGCTAATTCACGTTTTCTTGCTGCGTGATCTCGCCATCGACGAACAATCAACACCTCTGTTGCGCTTGCCTCCGGCTGTTGCTCCTTGTATGTTAATACCATATCTTTTTTTTTTTTTTTAGTCGTTACCCTCCAGGTTGGTGGAACCCATGGACTCAGCGAGCGAACTCACCACTACCGCCTCTACAGACAGTGTCCTGGAGCTGGGAACATCGAATCGGAAGGGATACAACTGGTGAGGTGGGATTGGCACCTCGCCCAGGCGGCCTCACCTGCAAAGCGAACAGGATGGATAGACAAGGAAGAGGGAAGGAGGCGGTCGTGGCCTTGAAGAAGGTACCATCCCAGCATTTGCCCGAAGACGAAGTGGGGAAACCACGGAAAACCACTTCGAGGATGGCTGAGGGGGAATCGAACCCCCTCTACTCATTTGGGCCACCCGAGGCTGAGTAGACCCCGTACCAGTCCTCGTACCACTTTTCAAATTTCGTGGCAGAGCCGGGAATCGAACCCAGGACCTCCGGGGCGGCAGCTAACCATGCTGACCGCTACGCTACGGAGGTGACTAATACCATATCTAATGCACTTAATCCGTCACTGTGAGACATCGTTTCATCCTTTCGTTCTGCAATACCTCGTTCTTCATCCTCATTTTCGTTAGCATTAACGACATCAATAATATCAGAGTCAATTAGTTCCAACAGCTGATCTTATGCACACCACTTACTCACATCTTGAGGCGTAGCATCCTCACGGCCAGGAATGCAATTCAGCAAGGGAACAATGTCGGATAACACGGAGTGTCGGATAAGCGAAGGTCGGTTAAGCGGGACCCTACTGTAATTTGTTTCTAACAATCTCTTAATTGCAGCAAGCTATTGTCGCAAAGCAAAAGAACAGATTATAAAAGCGTTAGTGATAGCGGCAACATCTACTATATCAAGCTCAAATACCACTCACTGATTCATTCATCACGAAATCTCAGAAACTACCGAACGGATTGTAATGAAATTTGGTATGCAGCTTCCTCAAGGGCCGCAAACACCCACTAAGAAAAGATTTTTGGATATTCACGTTCTAAAGGGGTGTTAAGGGGGTAGACCTGCATTTCATTGAATAGCAATATCTCCCGATTGGTTTCATTGGGGGATGTGATACTCGGCATATAAACTCATCATTAAAAATAAGAAGACATCTGTCTGAGGGTTTTTCAATGTGGTGTATATTATGAGGTGAAAGAGGTCAAAAGTGGGGGTTGAAGGATTCCTAACGGAGCGTGTATCTCTTAAACGACATAAGTGAGGAGTTTGAAACTCTGCGGAAAAAAATCAGCATAAAAATAAGTAAATAGGTGTTTGACCGTTTTTTCATAAATCCTATTTAAGGGGCCCATGGGGAGGGATGAAATTCTGGTGGGGAAAAAAGGTAATATGTAAAATTATACATGGCCAATGTTGTAGACATTAACACATTACATCTTTTTTTGTCTCTTGCTATTTCATCATACGACAAATACTTAGGGAGTTATTAAAGATTTTGTACTTTTTGGCCGGAATTTTCCAAGTCCCAGGAATGACATAAAAATCGATTCGAATGAAATTTCAAAAAATAGCTTTTTTAATATTTTTACTTTATTTTTCACGTCTTTTAGGGTCCGAAACCAACATGATATTTTGAAGTTTTTTTTCGTCCCATGCATTTTTGGTTTCTTGTGATAGAATTATTTTCCACTAGGAACCATGCTTATCTATCGATATAACTAATGTTATAACGGGAATCCAAATGTTATTGCGGGCGAAGCCGCGGGTAACAGCTAGTAGTCCATAAAACCAACAAGCTCATTCAAAGGGCGAGATCAAAAATAGAACAAGAAGTTCCGTGAAGAACTAAAGAGCCTACTTTTCTTAAAATTTAAGATTCTTGCCAATGATTAATCTATATGGATCTATCTAGAATAATGACGAAATTAAGTTGCTAATATCGAAATTTCTAATTAGTTCGAAATACTGTATACCTGGCATAATGTAGCCTAATAGAGCACTACAGATGGCAGCCCTGGTGACTGAATATATTCTTAGTTCCATCTCTTAAGGTACAGAACACAAAATTTGGTTGAAGTCCAATGAATAGCATGGATCTATCAGCGCGCGTAAAATCATGTTGGCAACAATGTCATGCATGTATTGGTCAGAAATAATCTGAAATTATATGATCTATTGTTATGCCAATTTTGAATGAAATCCATTAGTTAGTATAGAAGTTACATGCATTTTGAAATTGGACCTATCAGCAGGCTTAGAATCATGTTGGCAGCACTGACGTATATTATTTACTCCAAATTCATCTAGAATGCCAGGCACTATACGTGTACAACGTTTAGAGCTATTGGCTTGCATAATTTCTGATATATTGCTATTAGGGTAACAAACAGAGAGACAGCACATATTAACAGTTGGCAGCCCTGGTTGCTCTTAAGAATACGCATAGTCATATCTGTTATGGTACACATAGAACACATATGAAATTTGGTTGAAATCCAGATGATAGTATGGAAGTTACATGTATTTAAAGTTGGACCTCTCAGCAGGCTTAGGATCATGTTGGTAGCACTGACGTATATAAGTTACTCCAAATTAATATAGAATGTCAGGTACTATACATGTGCATAGTTTAAAGCTATCGGCTTGCATACTTTCTGATATATTGGTATTTGGATAAAAGAAATTAAGAGCATTTATTAACAGTTGGCAGCCCTGGTGGGTCTTAAGAATACGCTCAGTCATATTTGGTTATGTACACGTACAACATACGAAATTTGGTTGAATTCCAATTGATAGTGTAGACGTTATATGCATTTAAAAACTGGACCTATCAGCAGGCTTATAATCATTTCGGCAATACTGCCATGTATGGCCTCCTGGAAATTAAACTGCAATATTATTATCTTACGTAGAAGCCTCCGTGGCTTAGACGGCAGCACGCCGGCCTCTCACCGCTGGGTCCGTGGTTCAAATCCCGGTCACTCCATGTGAGATCTGTGCTGGACAAAACGGAGGCAGACAGGTTTTTCTCCGGGTACTCCGGTTTTCCCTGTCAACATTTCATTCCAGCAACACTCTCCACTATCATTTCATTTCATCTGTCATTCATTTAATCATTGCCCCGGAGGAGTGCGTCGGGCCTCGGCAGCCGGCACAGTTCATATCCTAGCCGCTAGATGGGGGCTTCATTCATTCCATTCTTGACCCGGTCGGAGACTGGAAGCAGGCTGTGGATTTTCATTTCATTATTATCTATACGTGTGCCAATTTTGAAATAGCTCCCATTCATACCTTCCAAGATATCCAACATGGAGCTCAAATTTCAATTGCGATTTTTAGCAGTTGGTAGCACTGACATCATTTTCAAATATGGCCGTGAGATATTCAGGTATAGTTCTTTACTCCTACCAAATTTTGTTTCGATTGCTCCAGCCGTTTAGGAGTTGATAGGGGGACACACACACACAGCTAGACAGACAGACATACAGACAGAAGGACAGACAGACAGACACACATTTTCCCGGTCTCATAAGTCTACTTTTTACTCATTTTTGCAAAATGTGAAAAGTAGGCTAAAAATAAAACATGAACTACTAAAAACAAGAAAGCAAGAGTGGGCTTTCAACTAGCGCTAGCTTCTTTAAGCGGCTTCGGTGGCGTAAGTGGTAGCATGCTGAGCTTCTATACCCAAGATCGCGAGTTCAAACCCGGGTGAAGTCGTCGGATTTTTTAAGAGCGTTACAAATCCCTCAATATGCCTTCCTTCGGAGGGGAAGTAAAGCCAGCGGTCCCATGTCATAGATTTATGGCATGCTAAAGAACCTTCCACTAATTACACCTGTGTGAAGCTAAATTATAGGTTAAACATTTGACAAACGCTCTTAGGTTCCGACGTTCGTCGCAAGGAGCCGACTGCGGTGGCATTTGGTAACCAAGTTCTGAACTAGTAACTTAGTCGTTGACGGTGGCGTTTGGCGGCAAAGGTAGGAACTACTTGAAAAAATTCAGTGTCTGCAGCCCTTACTTGAATTGAAAACAGATAGCACACACGAATACAGTCTTCACGATTAACACTGGTTATCAGACAGATTCTACACACATCCAAAGTACACGGGGATACAGACCGCGTTGTCGCAGCCCCTAAGCTGAGGAACCAACCAACCTAGCTTCTTTAAATGTCCAAAGAGAGGTACTGGTATTTTAAATACAGAAAGGTTAAAAAGTTTATATTTCGGGAAACTCATTCAAAGGGAAGTCCAAAAATACAAAAAAAACTAAAAATTGATGTTTTATCTAATTACACTACCCGGCCCCGTTAACCTCCGAACAAATTCCTCGAGAGTTACTGAGCACGGAGACAGTTATCTTGCAGCCACTAAACAAGGAGGTGAGGCAGAGGAGCTCAATTCCATTAGCTCGCTGCTCTAATTAAAACTGCTGCAAAGATTGTAATGAGACGAGGATTGTTAATCCTATCCACGCTCACTCCAACCCTATGTTGGTGGTGGTTGGTTACGTGAAACATCTAGATCATCGGTCTCTAATGATACGATGATGATGAAAAACTGTACTGAAAATCCACAGCCTGCTTCCAGTCGACCGACCGGGTCAGGGAATGGAATGAATGAAGCCCCCATCTAGCGGCGAGGATATGAACTGTGCTGGCTGCCGAAGCCTGTCGTACCCCCCTGGGGCAATGATTAAATGAATGACAGATGAAATGAAATGATAGTGGAGAGTGTTGCTGGAATGAAATTGTAAGAGGGGAAAACTGGAGTACCCGGAGAAAACCTGTCTTCCTCCGCTTTGTCCAGCAAAAATCTCACATGGAGTGACCGGGATTTGAACCACGGACCCAGTGGTGAGAGGCTGGCTGCTGCCACGTAAGCCACGGAGGCTCTGGTTGGTTGGTTGGTTCCTCAGTTTTGGGGCTGCAACAACGCGGTCATGTAGCCCCGTGTACTTTCGGTGTGTCTAGAATATGTCTGATAACCGGTGTTAATTGTGATGACTGCACTAGTGTGTGTTATCTGTTTTTTAATTCAAGTAAGGACTGCAGACTTTGAATTTTTCAAATAGTTCCTACTTTTGCCGCCAAACGCCATTGGCAACGACTACTACAGTAGTTCAGAACTTAGCTACTAGACGCCACCGCAGTCGGCTCCTGGCAAGGAAAGTAGGAACCTAATTATAGAGCGTTGTTTACATTCTTAACCTATATATGATTTAGCTTCACACTGGCATAGTTAGTGGAAGGTTCTTTAACATTCCATAAATCTATGACATGGGACCGTCGGTTTTACTTCCCCTGCGAAGGAAGGCGTATTGAGGGATTTGTAACTCTCTTAAAAATCCGACGACTTCGGCCAGATTTGAACCCGCGATCTTGGGGATAGAAGCTCAGCATGCTACCAACTACGCCACCGAAGCCGCTACGGTACTAATGCTACGTCGCCTCCGTAGCGTAGCGTTCAGCATGGTCCTGGGTTCGATTCCGGGCTCTGCCACAAAATTTGAAAAGTGGTATGAGGACTGGAACGGTGTCTACTCAGCCTAGGGTGGTCCAAATGAATAGAGGGGGTTCGATTCCCACCTCAGCCATCCTCGAAGTGGTTTTCCGTGGTTTCCCACTTCGTCTTCGGGCAAATGCCAGGATGGTCCCTATTGTAAGGCCACTGCCGCCGCTTTCCCTCTTCCTTGCCTATCCATCCCAATCTTCCCTTCCCTTCCCTTCCCTTCCCTTCCCTTCCCATCCCTCATGAGACACCTGTTCGCTTTGCAGGTGAGGCCGCCTGGGCGAAGTGTTGATCACACCTCCCCAGTTGTATCCAATCCGACCAAGTGTTCCTAGCTCTAGGACACTGCCTGGAAAGGCGGTAGTGGTGAGTTCCCTCGCTGAGTCCGTGGGAACCACCAACCTGGAGGGTAAAATTGACTAAAAAAAACTAATGCTACAAAAAAGACAGTGGCGCTACAGTCCATGAAGGGTCTGGGCCTACCAAACGACCGTTGCCCAGCCATTTGGCTTGCAGATTATAGGGTGACGGGAAGTCAGCGCGTTGGGCCCTTAATCTTGGTCTCCATGATTCCTGCTTCTCTGTAAGACAGCTAGTCATTGTCCTCAAGAGGCTAAATGCACCCTTTTCGAGCCCTCGCGTCACTTTATAGAATCCCTGACGGAGCAGGAAATCGAACCCGAGGCCTCCGGGGGAGAGGCAGCTGCGCTACCCAACTCCACTGTGCCGGCCCAATGCTATAACCACTGGCCGTTAATAAGTTGTTTGTCTGTTTGCGTTGTGGCTAGCATTTTTGGCTGTCTCCGGGGCGGCCCGAGTTCGATTCCTGGCTCTGCCAAGAAATTTAGTTCTGGTCTGAGAGCTGGCACGGGGCACACTCAGCCTCGTGAAGCAAAACTAAGAATAGGTGGGTTCGATACCTACCTCAGCCATCCTGGAATCGGTTTTTCGTGGTTTCGCACTTCTACTTCAGGCAAATGCCGGGATGGATACTAACGGAAGGCGACGGCCTCCTCCTTCCCAATTCTCACTTGAATTACAAATAGAACACACTACTACAGACACACCAATAACACAGTATCAGACAAATTATACACTCACCCAAGTACATGGAGCTTAATGACCACGATGTCCAAGCCCCTCAAATGAAACAACAACATACATTAATTGTAGGTCAGTAGTTCGTTCTAGTTGCAGTTATTCATTTCATCATTTCACTATCACCCAAACCATTAGGGGTGATAACCTAGAAGTTAGGTCCCTTAATACAAAATTGATCATCATCATTTACAATTAATTCCAAACAACATGGTTCTTTTGGCTTGAAAAACATATAAAAACTCTGGAATTATACCAAATACAATAGCAAATAAACAATTTAGAGAAGTACCTCAAAAATCAGGAGATCGGGAAGGAAGGTACGAAGAAAAGAAAGAAGGTAGGAAGAAAGGAAGGTAGGAAGAAAGGAAGGAAGGAGGGTAAGAATGTAGGAAGAAAGGAAGGAAGGTAGGAAGAAAGGAGGGTAAGAATGTAGGAAGAAAGGAGGGAAGGTAGGAAGAAAGGAAGGACGGTAGGAAGAAAGGAAGGAAGGTAGGAAGAAAGGAGGGTAAGAATGTAGGAAGAAGGGAAGGTGGAAAGGATGATAGGACGGAAGGAACAACGGAAGGAAGGTAGGAGGGAAGAAGGAAAGGAAGGAAGGGAGGTAATAAGGAAGAAAGGAAGGAAGAAAGAAAGGAAGAAGGAAGGAAGAAAGAAAAGAAGGAAGGTAGGAAGAAAGGAAGGAAGAAAGAAAAGAAGGAAGGTAGGAAGAAAGGAAGGACGAAAGAAAAAAAGGAAGGTAGGAAGAAAGGAAGGAAGAAAGAAAAGAAGGAAGGTAGGAAGAAAGGAAGGAAGGAAGGAAAAAATGAAGGTAGACTGTAGGAAGAAAGGAATGAATTTAGGAAGAAAGAAGGGTTGGAATGTAGGAAGAAGGGAAGGTGGAAAGGAAGACAGGACGGAAGGAACAACGGAAGGAAGGTAGGAGGGAAGAAGGAAAGGAAGGAAGGGAGGTAATAAGGAGAAAGGAAGGATGGAAGGTAGGAAGGAAGGAAGAAGGAAGAAAGAAAGGAAGAAAGAATGGAAGAGTATAATTTTTCTTGACCGTTAATCTCGCGATCATGAGCCAAGGGACCCCCATTTTTACGTGGAATCCAAACCAGAGTACGTGACATTTCATTTCGAAAATCCCACATGCCTTGACCGAGAATCGAACCTGGTCCACCCTGAAGTTCAGGAAAGACATGAACTAACAACCAGAATAAAGTGGACTCAAGAGGACAAGGAGCGCCACTCTAAATGAATGAAGGAAATTTGGAAACAAAGAATACCAAATACAAATAAAAGCAGCCTAAATAGATTTACCGAACCCTCTACTTAGGTTACTCGAAAGAAGAAGAAGAAGAAGAAGAAGAAGAAGAAGAAGAAGAAGAAGAAGAAGTTGGAAGGAAGCGGGTGAGGCTAATTAAATACCATCGCGGTATTTGCCAGGAATCGAAAATGGGAAACTACGGACAGGTATTTCAAGGCCGTTCAACGGTGGGATTCGAAGCCACTCCTTTTCGAGTCCGGAGATAGCCTGGCTCCATGTAGCTACTGTGGTTGTCCTGCATCCCAATAATAAAATCTCCGTGCTATTGGAACGTGGTCTAATATTCCACTGCAACCTAAGCGTGCTCTCCATAAATTCTCTGCCTCTATTATGTAGGAGCGAGCCCTGATTCAATCTCCACATCTTATGCGCATTCGGCTTTGTTCTGCTAAATTCCCCATTAAGGAAACAAGCACCACGAGAAGATAAATTCCCTGCTCAACTTATTCTTACTGGGCGCGCTATTTGTTTCCAACTCCTGCCTTAATGTATTAACATCCAGGTGGTGCAGATAAGTTGTTGATGATGCTCATGATAATAATAATAATAACAACAAGAAGTTCCGTGACGAAGTAAAGAGCCTACTTTTCTTAAAATTTAAGATTCATGCCAATGATTAATCTATATGGACTTAGGCTATCTAGAATAATGACGAAATAAAGTTGGTAATATCTAAATTTCTAATTAGTTCGAAATATACCTGGCATTATGTAGCCTGATAGAGCACTACAGTTGGCAGCCTTGGTGACTGGATAAATTCTTAGTTCCATCTCTTAAGGTACAGAATACAAACATTGGTTGAAGTCCAATGGATAGTATGGACTTAACATGCAGCTAAACATTGGACTTATCAGCGTGCGTAAAATGATGTTGGCAACAATGTCATTCATGAGTTGGTCAGAAATAATTTGAAATATTATCATCTATTGTTGTGCCGATTTTGGATGAAATCCATTTGTTAGTATAGAAGGTACATGTATTTAAAAATTGGTCCGATCAGTAGGCTTAGAATCATGTTGGTAGCACTGACATACATTAGTCGCTCCAAATTAATCTAGAATGTCAGGCACTATACGCGTGCGAAGGTTAAGGCTGTTGGCTCGCATACTTTCTGATATATTGGTATTTTGATTTTAAAAAAATAGAAAGAGCATTTATTTACAGTTGGAAGCCCTGGTTGCTCTTAAGAATACGCTCAGTCATATCAGTTTATGTACACATAGTACATACGAAATTTGGTTGAAATCCAATTGATAGTGTAGGAGTTATATGCATTTAAACTTTGGACTTATCAGTAGGCATAGAATCATTTTGGCAACACTGTCATGTATGGCCTCCTGAAAATTAAACTGAAGTATTATTATCTATATATGTGCCAATTTTGGAATAGTTCCCATGTATATATTCCAAGATATCCAACATGGAACTGAAATTTCAATTACGATTTTTCAGCAGTTGGTAGCACTGACATAATTTTCAAGTATGACGTTGAGATGTCCCGGTATAGATCTTTACTCATACCGAATTTGGTTTCGATTGCTGCAGCCGTTTAGGAGTTGATTGGGGGGGGGGCACACACACAGACAGACAGACAGACAGACAGACAGAAGGACAGACAGACATTTTCCCGGATCGATCTCATAAGACTACTTTTTCCTCATTTTTGCAAAATGTGAAAAGTAGGCTAAAAATCCAGGAATTAGAAAAACAAGAGAGAAACATTCTGAGAATGATCTACGGGCCAGTTCAGAAAGAGGGAATATGGATAAAGAGACCGACAATAGAACTGTACAAACAGGCAGAGACGATTACAAACAACATAGGCTAAGGAAAAGATGGGCAAATGTTTATGGACATATACAGTACATAGGATGACCGAAGACTGACCAAGAAATGTTTTAATATAGTTACGAATAGTACACTAAAATCCAATTGGGTAAAGGAAACCGTGGAAGACCTCAGGAAACTAAACATCTCTACAGAAGACATGGCAGACAGGAGCACATACAGAGAAGAACTTAGACAACAGAAATTTGAGCAAACTCGCAAAGAGAGACAACCAGGAAAAAAGTGGACATAAGAGAGAAAGAGAAAGCATAATGGGAAAAAATAAGAAAGGGCCAGAATAAAACATGAAAATTGATTGTGTTGTAACGCTCTCCGTATTAACGAATTTTGTTTTTTGAGTGGCCTCCTGAGAGGCTGAGTGCAGGTCTTTCTAGTCGACGCCCGTGGGCGACCCGCGCGTCGGGATGAGAGATGGAATGGATGAAGATGAATGAAACTGGGCAAGGATGTGGAAGGAAGCGGCCGTGGCCTGTCCGAAGGTACCGTCCCAGCATTCGGCTGGTCTTGAAAATGGGTAAACCACGGAAAACCATGTCTAGGGCAGCCGAAGGTGGGGCTCGAACCCACGCGTCCACAGAGTCAGCAGAGAGCTTGGCCCCATGACCTAATGCTGCGCTTTAGCCAGCATAGCCACTGCTGTCGGTAACAAATAAATAATAACAATCCATCAGTTTAATCAGTTGAATCTGTCAATTGATAGTACAGCACGACAAGTTCATGTTCATCTGAAGCCCCGGAAAATATGCCAACTACTAGGCTTCCACTAGCCCCTCTAGTCCGCATGCTACCATGCATAATTTATGAGGAACAACCTACTTCATGAACAAATAATGCCGCAGCTTCTTCTTGAACTGAACGGCATTATTGTTGCTGGCCTTCAGGGAACACGGAAGGCTGTTCCATGGACAGACCGATCTATTTACAAACCCCAGTTTGTACGACTCAGTCCTGGGTAGTGGGGCGTACAGCGTAACTCCGCGGCCCTTCTGAGCTGATCGGTAGCCAAGGGAAATTTTGTCTAAAATAACAGATGAGTCTGTATTATTAAAAAGTTTTCTCAGGTATAACAAATCAATTTGGGTAAATAGGTTCTCAATAGATGGAAGGCTACATTTTTGGCGTCTGATTTTAGAGTCTACGTCGGAATTTTTCGAAAGAATGAATTTAGAGGCACGATTTTGTATCAGTTCAAGCTTAAGGATATTTCCCTTGGTACCGGGGCTCCATGAAGGGCACGCGTGAATTAGCAGCGGTCGTACTAGACTCAGGTAGGCGGTCCTCTTCACTTTGGTACGGCAGCCACGTAGATTTCTGCTTAGCATACCCAGTTGGCGTGCAGCTTGGTTCCTCACTGCGTCGGTGTGGGTGTTCCATTTCAGGTCGGAAGTGATGTTGAGTCCAGGAAGTTTGACGCACTGCACACGGGGAATCGGAGTGTTTTCAAAGTGATAAGGGTTGGCCGCTGGAATTCGATTACGGGTTAGGGAGATAAGATTACTTTTGGAAGAATTGACAGCCAGGCCGTTAATTTTGCACCAGACACTGATGTTATTTAGATCCTCCTGCAGGGTGGTGAGGTCACTAATGTATACTGTAAATAATTTATCATTGCTCGTTTCTCACTAATTGCCATCTTGTGTACATATGTAAATATAACCCAGTATATATAGTGGGGGCTCTGACGCATCCCGAATGCGAAGTGGGGCTTTGCTCTTTTCAGAGACTCCCTTCAGTGTAATGTAAATATAGTGTAAGGCACTGATGAATAAATATGAAATGAAATGAAATTTGCTGTCACAATAGGCGTGACTTAAACAGTTACCTCATCAGAAACCAATAAGGAGAGAGTTCATTCATCGTTGTTAAATGTTTCTTTATTGTCATTCCGTCGCCAGCTACCGCACGGTGAACTTCATAAGGCAAGCAATGTGGCAGGCAGCGATGTCTTGTTTCACTGGCACAGGGTTGCGCGCACGTGAGGATGACTTCTCACCTGTTGTACCCAAGGTTGCAGAAACGAATCCTGGCGCAGTCAGTTGGCATTTAAGGATGCGCAAATGCGAGGAAGTCGTGTCAGTAGATTTACTGGCACGTTAAAGATCCTCTTCGGGGAGAATTTCCTGCACCCCGGCGTCTCTAAAAGTCACAGTAGTTAAAAGGGACCTAAAACCAATAACATTATTAGATAATAATAATACTACTACTAATAATAATAATAATATCGTATGGCCTCGGGTGCCCGGTGCAAGCTTTGTAATTTGACACCCAGAGGGAAGCTTGCATGTCGAATTTCGTTGTTCCTTGAATCACTATGAAAGTCAAGGAGGTTAGATAATAGATATCTACGCTCCTTGAACATTATAGCGCTTTCTAGGAGAGAAATGAGGAACTTTGTGTTGGCGGAAACTCCCGAGATTAATTTTGCCATTATAAACTCGGCCTACTGAATTCAAATGGGTTATTTGACATGCCAACATCGTATGACATGCGTATCGTATTTTTACCGCCTTTCAAAAAACACTTACCACGGCCAGGGTCGAACCTGCAATCTAGGGGTTAGTAGACCGACACGCTATCCACTCAGCCACCGTGGCAAGCTACATTATTAGATGTTATGGGTAGATGAACTCGCTTTTCTGCACCTTAAAATTACAATAACGAACTAACATACAAATTGTTAGTCCATGGGGGTGGAAAAGGGGGTTTCAACTTTCATGATTTTCATGAGAAGCACAGTGGATCATTATTCTTCTGTAGAACTAATACGACTTCCTTTATTTTGGCAGAATAATGACCTACACGGTTTACAGGTAACTTTATATTAAGATCCATATTATAATGAAGTTGTGTCCTATTTCTGGGTTCCAAATTGGCGATGTTTTCTGTTTCCACTAATTTAGCTTCGCCGTGCTTGTTGTATGAGACCAAGTCTCAAGGACTCGGAGAGTTTCTTGAATTAGATTTCTCTCTGTCGCATAAAGCGGAGCGGATACACTCCATTAGGTCTGTACATTGAAGAGGAAGTTGACGAAACTCAATTTCACTTTGTTTATGGCATCTCTCAATATCCTTACATTGAGTAAGTCACGGTCTGTTATACCACGCAGGGTAAACAGCACCCACTGAAGTCCCGGGGTCGGGATAATTACGTTACATTTCCTTTGTGAGAAAAGTAACTGTGTAAGATTTGAAATAAACCACTTCGTGGTGTAGAGGCAAGCATTCTTGGCTGTCACCCCGGAGGTCCGAGTTCAATTCCCGGTTCAGTCAAGAAATTTGAATTCTGGTATGAGCGCTGGAACAGGGTAAACTCAACCTCGTGTGGCAAAACTGAGAAGAGGAGGGTTTGATTCCCACCTCACCCATCCTGGAAGTGGTTTTCCGTGATTTTCCCCACTTCTACTCCAGGCAAATGCTGGGATGGTTCCTAACGTGAGGCCAAGGCCGCCTCCTTCCCAATGTGATCCCCAATTCGCCAATAAAGTCACCAGTACAGGCATCACAATAAATCTGACTATCATACAAATTACACACACAAATACACGGGACTTGACAACCACGATGTCACAGCCCCTAAACTAAGCAACAACAACAATAACTTTCTTTTAAAAATACCACAAAAAAAATCATACTAATACCTGAACCTTAACCAGTTTTTATGAGTAAGCTAGTAGGCTATTCACTTAACATCCACTCGTCTCGTCTCTCACTTGAAATGAAGCCTTCGATTTTCCTTTTATTAACCTTCAGAGTGCTATCGACGAAACGGTTCTTCGTTACGCACGCGCCTTTTCAGATTCACATTCAAGCTATTTGAGGCGATGTTAACTGCAAGTAGACTTACCTGCTCTTTGGTGGCAGTCCATAGAACCATGTACTTTGCGTCTTTAATCTCTTTGATGATGCGAATTACGCTATTCATTTGTTCAAAGAGATGGTAATGTTTGACTTCTGTGCGCTGTAATGGCTGGCAGCAGACCAAGTAGTAGTTCGAGTAGTGGCGATTCTAAGCGTTTACCGTACCCAGGAGGAAGCATAGGGGATATACAGTATACCCCCTAAAAGTCTGATATGTCACCCCTAGTAAAAGGCCGTGTAGCCAGTCACTACATAAGGCAGTCTTGTTTTGCCGTTGCGCCGCTTAAGAAAACTTATTTGAGTACATGTGTGTAAAAGAATATATGAAGCCAATAGGAGAAGGGAGAATATGTTAAATTGATGTAGGGACTTGATGTAGAAAATAACTGAGCACATGGGTGTTGTTTATTAATCTGGAATTACCTCACTCAATTCGCAAAAAGGGCATGGTTGAATGCCTTTTCTGAGCGGCGGTGATTCTGTAATACATTTACAGAGGTCCTAGGCAGATGAAGGTGCCGGTAATTTAAAATACTGTATCTTTAAACATCTTAATTTCTTTTTAAATATTTGAGTCGCAGCTGCCACTCTCTAATGTATTTACTCCTATGCTCTCCACACTAATTGCCTAACACTCAATTTATTTATATATGTTTAGAAGTGGTGATCGTTACCTTAAGGTAAGAAAGACCCGTCTAGGGGCGAAAAAATTGAAAAAAGATTTTTGGTGTTTTTAGTTTTATACAATGTAGAGAACAGGAATTTTTCAAAGAAGTCGACAAAAATTTAAAAATGGTCATTTTATAAGATATAATCGACTATGCTGCACCAAGAATGACAACGCCCACTATTACAGAGATTTATGTGTATGCGTATAACTTCTGAACTATTCTAGATAGATTTCTGATCTCACATCCTGTCTGCTCTGTTGAAAAGAGACTTTGTGTTGGTAACAATGACAACTTCCTGCATGGTTTATGTTACTAGTGGTAACTGAACATTGTCATCACTGTGATTCTTCACTGACCTATTGAAGAAATATTGTTTATGGGGCGGAACAGCGAGGTAATCTGCCCCAATTATTAATAATTGAATCGTTGATATGAAGAGGGGAAACAAGTCCACTTATTTGCAAACAGATAAGTTGACATACGCATTTCTTTATTGTTTTATTTATTTATATTGTTTTTATTTACTTATTTATTTGTTTACTTATTTATTTATTTATTTATTTGTTTATTTATTTATTTAAAAGCTAAAGGAAGTAGGAGAAGCAAAATAACCAGTGATGGACGAAACGATACAAGTTAATGGGGCAGGAACGTTCTGAGGATTGTCAGAGGTAATAAAATGTAATGAAAAACTTCAACCTCATTTTTCTCAGTTTAACATTTTTCACTACTTTGGTAACTTACCATTTGTAAGAAAACTAATAAAGATAGGTCCATATTTTTTTAATATATCAACATCATCCCAATGAACAGTAATAAAAAGGAATATCCGTTCAAATAATATACAAAATGAAATATAAATATTTTTCGACATAATTTTGGATAAAAATTTAGTACCTTAAACAAATTTCATATTGGCGAAAGTATTTTGTTTTTGACAATAATCCTTCTTATTATTGCAGATAATGATCCAATGAGTAGCCTAATCCCTGAAAGTTTCAATTGGCTAACCAAAACAGATTTTGAGTAAAGTGTACCAAAAATTTGAAGATTTAACATGGGCGAGATAGGCAGGTCTTTCTTACCTTAAAGTGGCATAACACCCAGGACACCAGCCCCTTATTCATGAATTGACATACATGTAAAAATACTGTGTTAATTACGAGTTAATTGTTCTTCGAAATTATTGGAAAACAGAGGCATTACGAGTTGGATAAAAGGAAAGCTGGATGGAGCTGGGTTGGAAAGAACGTGTTGGGTGTCAGCCATTGTGGATGAGGCTTGATGTCCATAGCAGGTGCGTGTGAACAAGTGATATTGGCACGGGGCATAACAACACAGCTCTCCAGCAAGAATACACGCACCGTGCTCATTCAGGTATTTCTCCTGACACACTTCTGGCACATTATTAGCTGTTGTTACCTGGCAGATCGCTCCACTGTATGAAACTGAAGATATATAAGTGAAGTTCAAATTGTTCAGTTCTACGAACAAATACAATCTACTCGGCCCAAACAGTCTTTGTTTTAATTGCGTTTCACTCTACTCAGTTTTTTTCTTCGTGGATATGTTTTAGGACTGGGGGTCTGTTTATTTATTTATTTATCGTATGGCTTTTAGTGCTGGCAGTGTCCGAGGACATGTTCGGCTCACCAGAAGCTGTAGCTGCTTCAACCGAACACCCATAGGGTGAGCTACAAGTTCCGTTCAATGTCAAGTAGTTCCAACTTTCGCTACCAAATGTCACTGATAGACTACATAGTGGCGAACGTTAGAACTTTGATAGAGCGTTCCAACGAAATCTAACTTAGAAATTTAGCTTCACACACGTTAAGTATGTGGGAGAATCTGTTACATGCCATAAATCTAAGACATGGGAACGCCGGGTGTACTTCCCCTCCGAAGGAAGGCATACTGAAGGATTTTAACGCTCTTAAAAAAATCCGACGACTTCGGCTGGGTTTGAACCAGCTATCTTGGACACAGCAGTTCAGAATGCTACCAACTACGCCAACGAGGCCGCTTTGGGGATCTGTGATTAGCATGGACCAAAGCAGACACGGATATCCGGTGGTTACCATGTAAACGAATGTTCGTCATCTAGGCCTATGCATAAAGCTCTGCGCGGATGCGGATATCCGCAGATAAACCCGCGGATATCCGCAAAATATTTCGACACGGATGTAATTTGCATGGCTGTGCGGATAGCGGATACGCTGCGGATAATGTTTGGAGTAAATTTGTGGATAGTTTTTAGAATACAATGTGGAACTTACGATAATATTTTATATTTGATATGCCAATCTACAGCTTCATGCTTTAAAAGAGGAATACTCCTATAGCCTATTGCGTACGAAATATTCAGGCACATTTTGCACTTATACAGGAGAAGATTATTTTACCCACATGCTTTCAAGTACATTTTTAAAGTACCGTATGTTTGTAGTAGATGGACTTGACATCTCATCAATTCTCACTGCCATTATTACTACACGTCAATGAGCTTGTTCGTTCATCGTGGTGACATCATCAACATTCCTCAAGTCAGCTATACTTCGCAGTCTAAGCTATCCTGGAAGATCTGTAGATTTATTTCCAACTTGGCACTGAAACACGTGGGCTGTGATATTGCAACGGAGGGAGTTATGAGATGACATCAACTATGCGAACATGGATGGATCAAGAGGCAGAAGGATTATGACTGACTTGGAATTTCCGGCCAAATGACAATCCCTTTCTCCAAGCGTAAACAGAAGTCACTTAGTGAATGTTACCGCGACCGGGAGTTTGGACATCATTTCACCAACATGGATAAAATATCTACTAAAATGAATCAAGGCGAATATTCTTTAGTGCGTGAATCAAAGCTCAAGTCAACGATATGGCAGACATTTGGTTACTTTTTCAATAGAAACGAAAAGGGGAACGATATAGTAGGTTGTTTTTCCTGTAAAAACGTGTATTCATACTCTGGGCACAAATCAGGCACATCAAACTTATTGCGGCACACGTGCATTCCTGGAAAATAATATACCAGAAGATACTGCACCAAATCGTATATAGCCCACAAAACAAAAAGTTTTAGTTATTAATGTGCGACATGTATTTTTTATATTATGGGTAAATAAAAAGTGATTCTAGCATCCGAAATTGTTGAATATCATTACTAGGACCCGGATATTTATGACATATCATAATTTTCCGTTATATTTCTTCCATAACAAATGTAAGATGATGGTTTAAGCTAATCTCATTCAAATTAAGTCATTAAGCATAATTAACAGTCCGAACTGAAAAGGGTTGCAATTCTGGCTGTATAACTTTCATTTTTAACATAGCATAGGGGAACGATTTTCTCCTCAAATGTCTAAATGTGTTGGTTTAACATCTTATGCTTTATCTAATGAATTAAAAATAATATTGAAATATCAGCGGATTTGGATAAAAGTCATGCGGATGCGGGGTGGATGCGGATAACAGTCGTGCGGATGCGGGGCGGATGCGGATAACAGTTGTGCGGATGCGGGGCGGATGCAGTTAAGTTTTGTTTATCCGCGCAGGGCTCTACCTATGCATGCTAGGTCAGTATAGACAACTATCAGAAGTCGCACTAATAAGAAATGAATGCCCATGAGTGTATTGCCAATATTCGGCTTTGCACAGAGATTCAGTAGTGTTTCAACTTGTTAGCATTTTAGCCACCATATTCATGCAAAGTGCGTAGCGGCTTCGGTGGCGTAGTCGGTAGCATGCTCCCCCAGGGGCTCACATCTAGTGGGACGTGGGTTGGCGACCACGGGACCCCAGCTGAGTCCGGCATTGCTTTCACTTACTTGTGCCGGGCTCCTCTCCGTCTTCTTTCCTGTCGACCTCCCTTGGTCAACTCTTGTTCTCTTCCGACCCCGACGGCATTAGCGTATCCGAGGCCTAGGGAGTCTCTTCATTTCCCGCCTTAATTGGCCCTTCTCTCATCTTTCCTGATTCCCTCCTTCTGCGTGGAGTCAGCCTTCTTTTTCTTGTCATGTGATCTCCTGCCTTCTGCTCAAGGCCCTCAAGGAGGCCGGGTGTATGTAGCCCCACCACTTTTGGTGCACCCTAGATATTGCTACACCCTCAGGGGCTCACGGCTGGTGAGTTCGGGAGTTGGCGACCCCGAGGGATTCCTGAGTTGGGTCCGTTTTCCCCTTTTGTCCCTTACCTTTGGGACGGACTCTCTCCTCTTTCACTTTCCTATCTGCCTTTCATGGCTCTCCTTCCTTCCAAGTCCCTCAATCCGCATTCTTCGTGCGTTGAGGGCATTTCCTTTCCCCCTGTCCTTTATTTGCCTTATTCTCCTTTCGTATTCCATTTCATCTTCTAGTATGTAGGTTCGTAGTTAGTTTTAGTTTTAAGTTTGCATTTCTTTTTCATCTTCACGATCACCCAAACCAACAGGGGCCGATAACCTAGATGTTAGGCCCCTTAAAACAACAATTATCATCATCATCATCATCATCATCGGTAGCATGCGCCCAAGGTCGCGCGTTAAAACCCAGCCGAAGTCGTCGGATTTTAAAGAGCGTTAAAATCCTTCAGTATGCCTTCCTTCGGAGGGAAGTAAAGCCGGCGGGCCCAGGTCATAGATTTATGTCATGTAAAAGAACCTACCACAGCAATTGGTGGTGTGTAGCAAAATTTGTAGGTTATATCTCGCTGATTAGGAAACGCTCTATTCATGTTCCAACGTTCGCCGCTAGGTGTTATTGACAGTGGCGTCTGGTAGCCAAAGTTGTAACTACTTGAAATTGAACTTTCATTCATCTCCATTCAATTCATCTCTCATTTAGCGGCTTCGGTGGCGTAGTCGTAGCATGCTGAGCTTCTATACCCAAGATCGCGGGTTCGAACCCGGTCGAAGTCGTTGGATTTTTTAAGAGCGTTAAAAATTCTCAGTATGCCTTCCTTCGGAGGGGAAGTAAAGCCGGCGGTCTCATCTTATAGATTTATGGCATGTTACAGAACCTTCCACTAATTGCACCTGTGTGAAGCTAAATTATGCATAGGTTAAGAATGTAAAAAACGCTCTTAGGTTCCTACGTTCGTTGCCAGGAGCCGACTGTGGTGGCGTCTAGTAGATAAGTTCTGAACTAGTAGTCGTTGACAGTGGCGTTTGGCGGCAAAAGTAGGAACTATTTGAAAAATTCGAAGTCTCCAGTCCTTACTTGAATTAAAAAGCAGATAACACACACTAATACAGTCATCACAATTAACACCGGTTATCAGACAGATTCTACACACACCTTAAGTACACGGGGCTACATGACCGCGTTGTCGCAGCCCCTAAACTGAGGAACCAACCAACCATCTCTCATTAACTCCTCTCTCCCCCAGGGGCTCACATCTAGTGGGACGTGGGTTGGCGACCATGGGACCCCAGCTGAGTCCGGCATTGCTTCCACTTCCTTGTTCCGGGCTCCTCTCTGTCTTCTTTCCTGTCGACCTCCCTTGGTCAATTCTTGTTCTCTTCCTACTCCGACGGTATTAGGGTATCCGAGGCCTAGGGAGTCTCTTCCTTTCCCGCCTTAATTGGCCCTTGTCTCATCTTTCCTGATCCCCTCCTTCTGGGAGGAGTCAGCCTTCTTTTTCTTTTCCTGTTATCTCCTGCCTTCTGCTCAAGGCCCTCAAGGAGGCAGGGTGTATGTAGCCCCACTACTTCTGGTGCACCCTGGATAGTGCTACACCCTCAGGGGCTCACGGCTGGCGAGTTCGGGAGTGGCGTCCCCGAGGGATTCCTGAGCTGGATCCTGTTTCCCCCTTTTATCAATTACCTGTGGGGTGGACCCTCTCCTCTTTCACTTTCCTATCTGCCTTTTATGGCTCTCCTTCCTTCCAAGTCCCTCAATCCGCATTCTTCGAGCGTTGAGGGCATTTCTTTTCCTCCTGACGTTTATTTGCCTTGTTCTCCTTTCGTATTCTAGTATGTAAGTTAATAGTTGGTTTTTAGTTATAGTTTGCAATTCATTCTCATCTTCACGATCACCCAAACCATTAGGGGCCGATAACCTAGATGTTAGGCCCCTTAAAACAACAATTATCAGCATCATCATCATCATCATTAACTCCTCTCGCGAGGTTGGCGTCAGGAAGGGCATCCAGCCGTAGAAACTATCAGCCACGAGGCTCATCACATTTCATCCCCGACCCCGTTGGAAAACGGGGCTAAATAGGGGTAGACATAGATACGTGCAAAGTGCCTGATGACAATGGCAGTTCCGAATTGTACAGTAGTTTCAAAACAATATTATTATGAATTAAAATGAACTATTGATCCACAACACTATGAGATGATGATGATGATAATTGTTGTTTTAAGGGACCTAACATCTAGGTTATCGACCCCTGATGGATTGGGTGATCGTGAAGATGAAACTGAAATGCAAACTTAAAACTAAAACTAACTCTAACCTACATACTAGAAGAAGAAATGGGAAGCTAAAGGATAATAAGGCAAATAAAGGACAGGAGGAAAAGAAATGCCCTCAACCCTCGAAGATTGCGTATTGAGGGACTTGGAAGGTAGGAGAGCCATGAAAGGCAGATAGGAAAGTGAAAGAGGAGAGGGTCCGCCCCAAAAGTAAGGGACAAAAGGGGAGAACGGACCCTGCTCAGGAATCCCTCGGGGTCGCCAACTCCCGAACTCACCAGCCGTGAGCCCCTGAGGGTGTAGCAATATCTAGGGTGCATCAAAAGTGGTGGGGCTACATACACCCAGCTTCCTTGAGGGCCTTGAGCAGAAGGCAGGAGATAACAGGAAAAGAAAAGGAAGGCTGACCCCTCGCAGAAGGAGGGAATCAGAAAAGATGAGACAAGGGCCAATTAAGGCGGGAAAGGAAGATACTCCCTAGGCCTCGGATACCCTAATACCGTCGGGGTCGGAAGAGAACAAGAGTTGACCAAGTGAAGTCGACAGGAAAGAAGACAGAGAGGAGCCCGGTACAAGTAAGTGGAAGCAATGCCGGACTCAGCTGGGGCCCCGTGGTCGCCAACCCACGTCCCACTAGATGTGAGCCCCTGGGGGGAACAGAATGAGAAAGAATTACTTAATTTAGTCATCTCTGTTGGTATTTGCTGTTGAATAATTGCGATTTGGAACCAGACTGTATCATCGCTGGTTCATGAAGGCCAAGGTATGTATGTAACTTATGTTAACTGCTTTCTAACTCCATAACTCTCTGACACAAATATATATTTCATAAAGCAGGAAGGAGGTAAGTCTTGCCCCGAGATTTTTATTTGATTACGAGCGGAACGCACTGTATGGGAGTTGGGAAGTTAGTAATAAACTGCGATATGAGAGTCTAGGTCACAGCTGGGTTTCACACACATATATTACCGTATGTTCCAACTACGGATGTGTGGAATAAAATATACACAGGCCAAAGCGCAGATTGCTTCTGAACAGCCAAGAGTCAGCTAGCCAGTAACATAATAATCATGAGGTTTTGAACAGTGGCGGTGGGTGGAATTTTATTTTGGGTGTGCGGTTATCTGTGTTTCAGTGTTGATAACATTCTTTAGCAAAGTAGGGTCTCCACCATAGCAAAAGTGTAAAATCAAGCAAATTCCTCAAACATTGAAGGGCTAAAGGGCCCGGAAATGTTTCGAATAGAGTGTCTTGGAGAGCTCTATCAAACCCTAATTTCAAAAATCGCTTTCGGCCTTAATGGAATGCCGGAAGAACAGTTTAAAATCGCTTGTTTTCTGTTTGATTCAAATCCTAGCCATATTAACTTATTATACATAATTCTTTCTTTAATGTGTTCCTTGGTGGCTTCGGTGGCGTAGTTGGTAGCATGCTGAGCTTCTATGCCCAAGGTCACGGGTTCAAACCCGGCCGAAGTCGTCGATTTTTTTAAGAGCGTTAAAGATCCCTCAGTATGCCTTCCTTCGGAAGGGAAGTAAAGCCGGCGGGCCCACGTAATAGATTTATGGCTTGTAAAAGAATCTTCCACTAACTAAACTTGTGTGAAGCAAAATTTGTAGGTTAGGTTTGATTAATATTCTTAAGTTCCAACGTTCGTCACCAGGCACTGGTTGCGATGGCATCTAGTAGTAGCCAAGTTCTCAGCTAGGTGTAGTGGACAGTAGCATTTGGTGGCGAAAGTAGGAACTACTTGAAATTATCGTCTGCAGTCCTTACTTGAATTAAAAACGGTTAACACACACTAATACAGTTATCATAATTAACACCGGTTATCAGACAGATTTACACACACACAAAGTACACGGGGCTACATGACCGCGTTATCACAGCCCTTAAACTAAGGAACCAACCAATGTGTTCCTTTCTTCAATACCCTCAAATGTTTTTTGCTTTTGAAAAAATCTTCACACCGGAAGTACCGGTAGTTATAAGGGCTTGAGTGAAACACTGCATTCACTCACACTAGCGCTCGTAGTGGTAAAAAAGAGACAAACTGCTATTCTAATCAACTGCATATGGTTTAGTTTGCAGTGAACAATCATCAGTCTACCGCGTGTCTACAGGCCGGTACCTCCTAAGAAACGTTCAGTGTGTCCTTCACGTTTGGAAGAGTGGAGAGAACAACGAAAATTAATTAAAAAAGAGACCGTCAGTCTGATAGACTAGACTTTGTATCATTTTAAATGCTACAAATGCTGAAAAATGCTAGAAAGGCTGGAGGCTTCTCGCTTCGCTCGAAGCCAAAGACTATTGACATATTAGAAAATTATCTGCATAATACTTATCTTGCTTATCTTGTTTCAAATTACTCGCAAACGGCAAGTGCAAACCAAGGGCAAAGCAAGATCTAGCGCGCGGGATGCCACACGCTCACCAGAGCGCGCGGGGACGTGCCCTTTCCATCCAGTCTAAAAACACTTATAGTGGGCGATGTATTGAAGATAGAGTTATGCTCTCATGGACTTTTTTGTAGAACTTTTCATGCTGACCAATTCTTACGCTCATAGTATATTGATATTTTTAACGGTTTGCTCAGCGTAAGCTTAAGAAGCGCACGGACGCCAAGTTTGTTTTCGACTATTTCAACTGAAATCGTTACTGCTTGGCCTCCCTTGATCATACATAAATTATTTTCTACAGAATCTTTCCTCGAGATATCCTTTACAGAATGGTGAAAACCGCATCAAAATCCGTCCAGTGGTTCTCGAGATTACCCGTGACATCCAAGAATCGGGGATCTTTGTCTTTTGTCTTATACTAACACAGTAGAGATTGTCCGGGAACACATGCACCAAGCGGTACTGACGTCACACACCTCAGTGCATCTGGGTGCATTTCGTCCCGTCACCGTAACGTAACGCCAGACCCCAGCGTAACAACGAAGTCGACAAGATAATTTAAAATGATAAAAGGAATAGTGTTCATAAAATGTCTAGTCTATGACATTAAATGATGATTTCAACATTGACTTGCTTGCTTGTGGATTCTTCAGTAGAAACTGTTGTATACCGTCGTATACCCTCGTTGCCTATAAACTTAATACGTTGTATGATTATACCACGGTCACATATCTGTCATACTTAACCTCAGCAGCGCGCCAATATTCCGCTATATTCGTGGGTCAATTGGGACCGTATCTTATACTCTTGATTTTATTTGAGTTTTCCACAAGAGAAAATACTGAATCGGTGACAGCAGGAAGGATGAAGCGATGGTACACCTGTCCGTCTAAAATGACTAGCGCTTAGAGACAGCCCAGCGGGGCTAACGAAGTGACCCGAATGCTCACGAATATAACCGATCAGCCAACCTTTTCCACGTACTACATAAGACAGACCAAGCGGGGCATGATCCTTGGGCAGCCATTTTTCTTTCGTTTATCGATGGGCTATTTGTTCTGTGAATAATCGCTTGATTTGTTGTTCTGTGCGTTAATTTTTAGAGTCTCAGGCACTCACTGGACAACTATAATAAACTAAAGTCCAGCCGGTGAGTCTCCGGCAGGGTGTCATCCCCTTATCTTCACTAATATCTTCCCTGGCCCTTTCTGAATAGTTTATGAATTGCTTGGAAAATCCGTTTCATGTACCAGAGTTTCTAGTGAACAAATATATTTCACTTGCGAAAAAATATTTTTCTTTTACAGTAAGAGACAAAATATGTAATTTTAAGTAAATCAAGTAAATTTATGTAAAAAAAATGCCATTTTGATCTCAAATATGTAGCAATAAAATGTAATTAGATGATAGCAAATGTTCTAATTCATGGGCATTCATCATTTTTAGTTATGTATAAGCAAAGGGAAGGAATATGTATTTATATAAAAATCCTAGTCCTAATGATCGGTCTAGGTTGTGAAGTTTCGGGTACGTTCGGTTTGCCCCGTTGCGCTGGTCTGTCTCGGTGCGTGTCAAAAGATCGTGAAGGGGGATGGATGATCGGTTGCGGTCGTGAGTATTCGAGTCGCTTCGTTAGCCCCGCTGGGCTGTCTCTAAGCGCTAGTCTAAAATGGACAGGAAGACGAAAGAGTCAAGTAAGAAATGCAAGGTCGATGTGTGGAAACTATCACTGCGTATTGTTGTACGAAAGAGGCTTTGCTAAATAAAATTGCATTCCTAAACAGTAATACATTTGGCCATATCAGTTCAGTTTGTGCTTTGAATTTATGAGGTGGTTACTTCAAAATGTCGTGTTAAGGAATATAGCATACATAGTTTGATGTTTTTCAGTCGGTCAACACGATTGGGTGTGTTATTTCCTAATCCTGAAAATAAATCACAAATGATTAATAAATACGTTCGAAACTGGTCATCCAAGTGTTTTTATTAATCTCATGGAATTATTTTGCAGGTGCCTTAAAACAAATCAAACCAGGGAAGGCAACTGGTCCAGATGACATCGCGGCGGAGCTATGGTGCTCTCAGAAGTGGGATCCAGCGGATTGGTTGGCAAGACTCTTCAACCAAATTGTCAAAGAAGGACGAACTCCACTAGATTGGCAACACAGCATCACGATATCCATCTTCAAAAAGAAGGGAAGTCCAGCCGGGTGTGTTAATTACAGACCAATTCGACTTCTCTGTCACACCATGAAGGTCTTCGAGCGCATTCTTGATAAGAGGATACGTGCGATCACCCAGTTGATCAAAAACCAAGATGGATTTGTGAAAAATTGCAGCACAACAGATGAAATCCACGCCACACGGTTTTAGTTTTAGTTGAAAAGCATCGTGAAAAGAATAAGCCGTTGCACCTTGCTTTCTTAGATCTCGAAAAGGCTTTTGATCCTGTGCCGCATGATTTGATCTGGTTGACTCTCTGACAACATGGCATCCCAGAGTACCTTGTCAACTGGGTACAGTTGCTCTACGCGGAGCCAAGAAGTTACGTCCAAGCCGCCGCAGGAGCGTCGGAAAACTTCCATGTAACAGTTGGTGTTCATCCAGGTTCGACCCTGTCACCATTGCTGTTCATTGCGGTCATGGACATGGTTCTTCTCTTCTTCTTCTACTTCTTCTTTTATTCATGTGGCCTCTCGTTACCAAGTTCCTGTTTAGCGTCGACCTCCAAGATCTTTTGCTACCATGTGTTTCCTTCATTCCCACCTGGATATCTCTGCTCCCTTCACAAAGCTGCAGATCAATCTTATTGGGTCCTCTAGGATTTTCTCTCTTTCTTCACCTGGCAGCCCCAGTGTGAAGATTCTAGTTCTTCCCAGCGCCTCACATTCAAAAAGTATGTGTTCAGTTGATTCTTCTGCTTCATTGCATTTCCTACATATATTGTCTCTTATTACTCCAATTCTATGTAGGTGTTTTTTAAGATGACAGTGTCCTGTCAATAATCCCCCTACCCATCTTATATTTCCTCTGCTAAGTTGTAGAAGTTGTTTAGTGTGCTTCTTGTTTGGTCCTTTTATCAGTTCCTTTGCAAGTCTGCAACCTGGAGTCTTTTTCCAGTTTTCTATTTGCTTCTTTTGTACCCATTTACCTATTACATGTCGGGCTTGTCTGTAAGAGATCCCAAATACAGGTTCTGGGCCTACAAAATGTATCTCTGCTCCTTTTCTTGCCAGTTCATCTGCCCTTTCATTACCTTCTATACCTGCATGCCCTGGTACCCATATTATTTTAACGGTGTTGTACTCTGAGAGCTTCAGGAGAACTGAGTGGCAGTACCATACTATTTTGGATGTTATCCGGACAGCCTCTAGTGCCTTAATGGCTGCTTGGCTATCCGTAAAAATGAAAATGTTCTTGTTCTTTATATTTCATTTTCAAGTTTTCTTCAAGACACGTGGTGATAGCTAACACCTCCGCTTGAAAGACAGTAGTGTGTCTGCCCAGGCTCATTTGAATTGATCTCTCAGGTCTTTCCCCGTTGATCCCTCCTCCTGTACCACTTACAGTTTTTGAGCCATCAGTCCCCCACACTATATCCTCTCTATCGGTCTTCCACTTGTTGATATCCCAGTCTTCCTTTTTTATTATTTGGGTCTCAAATGGTTTCTCAAAGTTATACTTTGGTATCTTGTAATCAGAAGGCATGTGTAGTACTTCCCCTGTTATAACTGTTAATTTTACAGTGTCCTAGATTGGGCCTTTGTGCTTTCCAGCATTCTGTTTGTTCCAATATATATGAACTCATTCTAGCCTGTCCCTCTATGAAGTTGCTTAGAGATGGGAGATCCAGTAATGTATTCAAGGCTTCTGTCGGCGCAGTTTTCATAGCTCCAGTTATAGCAACACATGCCATTCTCTGCAGACTATTTAATCTGCTGCCGACATTTCCTTGTTTTGCTTTCTCCCACCAAATGATTGAAGCATAGGTTATCAGTGGTCTAATGATCATTGTGTATATCCACATTACCACCGACGGATTTAGACCCCATGTTGTCCCAACAGCTCTCTTACACGCATAGAGTAAGTTCTTGGCCCGGGTTATGTTCCTTTCTATATGCGGATTCCAGGTTAGCTTTTTATCTAGCATACTCCAAGATATAGTACCTGTTCTTCCATATAGATTTCTTGCCCAAAGAGCTTCAGTGTTCTCTTTCCCTCTAATTTTTTCTTTCTTGTAAAAGGGACCAGAGTTATCTTATTTGGGTTAACGGAAAGTTGTTCTTCCCGACACCAGTTCTCTACAAGGTTAAGTGATATCTGCATGAGGTCCTGTATGACACTCATCACCTTACCTCGTACTACAATCGCTAGGTCGTCTGCATATCCTTGTGTATACATACCCTGTTCGTTGAGCCTGGCTATGAGTTTGTCCACTACAAGGTTCCACAGCAGAGGAGATAACACTCCTCCCTGAGCACAGCCTCGAGTGGCCCTAACCGTTAGCGTCTCGTCAAACAGGGTTGCTTTTATCCTTCTTCCGTCCAGCAAAGATTTAATCCATTTTACGACGGTTTTGCTGACCTTGCTCTTTTCTACTGCTTTGATCATAGAGTCATAGGTTGTATTACTGAAGGCCCCTTCTATGTCTAGAAATGCCGCCAGTGCTATTTCTTTATATTCTAGGCTTTCCTCTATTTTGCAAACCAATTGATGGAGTGCTGCTTCAGTGGATCTGCCTGGTCTATATGCAAACTGATTTTCATGTATCATTGAGTTCAGTTGCACAGTTCTTCGGATGTATTTATCCATAATTTTCTCCATTGCTTTTAGCATGAAGGAATTTAAGCATAATGGTCTGTAGGCTTTGGCTTGAGCATATTCGCCCTACCAAGCTTCGGTATAAATACCGCTTTAGCCTCAGACCATGATTTCGGCACGTACCCTAGGGCTAGACTAGCTCTGAATAGGTTTGTCAAGGCCTCAACAAGTATCTCCCGTCCTTCCTGAAGGAGTATCGGAAGTATCTCATCTGGCCCCGGAGCCTTTATGGGTTGAAACGTGTCGATTGCCCATCTCACTTGATTGGGTTTTACTAGTCTTTTGGCACAGTTCCAGTCTGCTCTTCGAGCTTTGGCCTCTGTTCCAATCTCTTCTTCCTCTGTCATCTCCTCAGCCTCAGGAAAATGACACGCCATCAACATCTCTAGCGTGTCCCTCCCTCCCTGAGTAAATGTTCCATCGGATCTTTCCAGTGTTCCTACTTGGTTTATGTGAGTTGCTTTGAGAACCTTCTGAAGCCTTGCTGCTTCAGTGTGCGTTTCCACTTTCTCACAGAACAGTCTCCAAGATTTTCTCTTTGCTCTCCGTATTTCTAGGTTATACTCAGTGAGTTTCCTATGATATATATTCCACATACCATTTCTAGATGATATTTTATACAAAGCCCTAACCTCTTTTTTCAATTTGGCTAGGTTGTTGTTCCACCACCTGACGTTTTTGGTGTTCTTCTTTTCTCTGAGAGGACAGTTGTCATGGTATGAGTCTATAATGGCATCTTCTAAAAGTTCCACTGCCTCATCCAATTCTCTCTGTCCCCTCACATCAGTTCGGATCTTCTGCACCGCCTGCCCCAGAACTTCTCTGTATCCATCCCAGTTAGTTCTTTTGGGGTCTCTGTACATTTCGATTCTACTTTGTCTCGCATCTATTGCAAATTGGATATGCTGGTGGTCTGCCAGTGATGGTTCCTCCAGCACCTTCCAATCTTTAATGAAATTTGCAATATGCGTAGTGCTCATTGTAATGTCTATTACCTCCCTACGATTCTTATTTATGAGTGTAGGCTTATTTCCTAGGTTTAGTATCATGATCTCAGTTCTCATGATAAACTCTAGTAAAGTCTCACCTCTTGCATTGCAGTTCGTACTGCCCCATGCCGTGTGGTGTGAATTTGCATCCGCTCCCAGGACTAGATGTTCTCCTTTCCTCTTTGCGTTGCAAATTAAGTTCTCAACTTCTTCTGTTGGAGGCAGATTAGTTGAGTCACATGGGAAGTACGCAGAGCCTATAATTATTTCTCTAGGCCCTTCCCAATTTCCAAGTTTTACCTTGGCCACAGTCAAATCCCGTGAACAGTGCTCCTGCAATAGAAGACATTGTAGTTTCCTACTCACAAGAAGGCACGTTCTGGGTATTTCCGATATTGTATCGTACATTAGCTTACCTCCAGATTCCGCCAGTCCTGCTACTTTGCCCTTGACTACCCATGGCTCCTGAATTAGGGCCACGTCAATAGCCTCGGACTTGAACTTTCTGGCGAAATTGGCCACAGCTACTTTTTTATGTTGAAGGTTGGCCTGAAGTACTTTCAGTACCATCCTTGCCAACATTGGGTTTCGTTTTTCCTTTGATGACCTGAAACCTGATTTGCCCAAGTCCGAGTTTAGCCTTCAGGCTTCTCTTCTTGAGCTCTTCAAAGTCTCGTTCACCAAGGGCCATAACGACTGTCCTTCCTGTTTCGTCAGTTGTTGATGCATTCAGCACTCTCCAATCTTTCGTCAGAATTTTGGTGTCGTGCTGGTGTATTCTGACAAGAACGTCTTCCACTTTCATCTTGTCAAAAGGAGGTGGAAACTTGGTGATGACCTTGATAGTGTTCAACACCTTCTTAGCGTCCGCCACCTCTAAATTCTCCCCTTTCCAGGGGTTACAATTGGATACTGTCTGCTCCAGCCAGCTTTTAGTTTCTGGATTGGCACAGATCAGTACCATTGCTCCATTTTCCAGCCTTGGTGACTCGAGGAAGCCTGGCAGACACCCATCTGACAGCGGCTTCATCTGCGCTATCAATACGGTTGACAGTTCCGTCATATCCTCCTCCTTGAGCTTGCCATCTGGAAAGGTATTAGGTATTATTACGACCTTGGATGAGGTCAGTCGTTCCGAAAAGGACATGACTGTTTCCTCCTTCTGTTTCTTGGAGAGTGATTTTACAGCCGAACTTGGTGGCGTGCTGTCCTCCGACCTTGGTCCTTTGGACCTTGTCGGTGGCATAGCATTTTGCCGATCTCTGTTCTTAGGCTTCTTCTCCACCCAAGTTCCAGCCGCTATCTTGGCTTCTTTTCTCGCTTTCTTCTTTTCTTTGTAATATGCATTTGTGCGAGGTTTATTTTCTATGTGCATCCAGTTGATCTTTGATGCAGATATCTTCAGGTCTTTATCGGTGGAATCTCCTGTGCTACTTGGTCCTGCAGTCTGCTCTACTGTAGCTTCTGTTGCCTTTTCCAATTCGTGTTTGGATTTAGAGACAGCCTGTCCTACTGGGACTTCTGTCTCCATTTTTTCATCTCCGGTCTGCACATGGATCTGCTCTGCTGGAGCTTCCATGGCTTCCTTTGATGTGGGGTTTGTAGTTGGTTCTTTCTGATTGTCCATACTTCATATTATAATAGGGTTTTTGCCCCTTCTAGGGTCCTGAGCGACGTTCTCGCCATCCGTGATGAGGCATAAAGCCAGACATTGTCCTCCCGCAACTCAGGCTCTCCGTAGCAGTAACCACGCCCCTTAGTCGTCCATCCAGCAATCCGCCCCTGGCCCGAACCATCAAGCCAGGTTTGTACCACCTTCAGTAGGCCTACTCACGTGGTAACCACTTGGCATTACCATGACTGAGTTCACAGCCATGGCTTCCCCCCTAGATTGGGTTCGCCCCATTCCCAACCCGCACCTCGTCCAGGCTACGTAGGGCAAAGTGATGTGTTGGTTCCAGCTCATCGCAGTGAGCCTTCACCTCAATCACCAGCACCCACTTCACCTAAACCACTGTTTCATCCATGCGGAGGGATCATGGATGCCTCTCTAGCAGGTATGGTCGAGGCCTCCACTTCCAAGCCTTGGCTTGGGCTAGTAACCGTGGGGGTATTATTACGCCCCCCTTCCACAGGGGGTGGGTGGTGTTTTAGCTTCCTCCTTCTTGTATAATGCCTGGTTACCATTCATGGCTCCACACAGTATCTCAAGAAAGGAGCTACTAGTCCCCCTCACCACGCAGAGGATCTTCACCTGTATCGAGTAACCTAGATTATCCCAATACAAATGTAGAAACACCAAGAGGAGGATGGACATGGTTACTACAGATCTACAACAACCGTTACCTTGGACGATTCGTTACGCTGATGACGTTATGTTGGCCGCTCAAAACAAGCCGGATCTCCAACATCATGTCCAGGAATGGAGAGATCGGTCAAGTCAATATGGCCTGCGGCTTAACAAAGCTAAAACAGAATATATGGCAACGGATGCAGGGGAAATCGGAACAATCCAAGTCGACGGCGATGATCTGCGACAAAATTTAAGCTTTTTTTTTTTTTTTCTTGTGTGGCCTCCTGTGAGGCCGTGTGCAGGTCTTTCTATTCGACGCCCGTGGGCGACCTGCGCGTCGGGATGACAGATGTAATGGGTGAAGATGAATGAAACTGGGCAAGGATGTGGAAGAAAGCGGCCGTGGCCTATCAGAAGGTACCGTCCCAGCATTTTCCTGGTGTTTAAAATGGGAAACCACGGAAAACCATTTCAAGGACGGCCGACGGTGGGGCTCGAACCCACGCGTCTACCGAGTCAGCAGAGAGCTTGGCCGCATGACCTAATGCTGCGCTTTAGCCAGCTGAGCCACTGCTGTCGGTAAAATTTAAGTATCTTGACTCTACGATAACTGCTGAGGGTCGTCTCAACGAGGAGGTCAACGTAAGAAATAATGCTGCGTGGATGAAGTGGCGAACGACAGGTGTCATGTGGTACCGCCAGATGAAAGACAAGATTTACCCCACTGTCATCCGTCCCGTGGCGCTTTATAGTACCGAATGTTGGCCGACCACCAAGGAAGCAGAACGTCGGCTAAGTGTCATGGGGACCAAGATGCTTAGATGGACAGCTGGCATTACTAGGTTGGATCACATCCCCAATGAAAGAATAAGGGAACGATTTGGTGTCGCGGCAATCAACAACAAAATGCGTGAGGGTCGTCTGCGATGGTTAGGACATGCGCTACGGTCAGGAGCGGACACCATTGCAAAACAGGGCTACACACTACTAGACGTTGCCGGGAAAAGACCAAAGGGGTGACCGAGACAACGTTGGGCCGATACACTGCACAGGGATCTGAAAAGCGTCAACCTACATCCGGACATGGCCCATGACGGAGTAAAGTGGAGACTGCGGATTCACATAGCTGACCCTGCCACGAGGTGGGACAAACGCTAAAGCAAAAGAAGAAGATGTAATTATTTTTCAGGATTATAAAATAACCACAATTTGGTACAATTGTGTTGACCGACTGAAGAACATCAAACTACGTTCACTAAGGCAACACTGGAAAGTGGCTTCAAACACCATAATGGAAAATACTGTAGTAGTCTATATAATCGTAAAAATTGTAATATGCAGATATTACTTACGGATACAGCGGCTTCGGTGGCGTAGTCGGTAGCATGCTGAGCTTCTGTGCCCATGATAGCGGGTTCAAACCCGGCCGAAGCCGTCGGATTTTTAAAGGCGTTAAAAATCCCTCAGTATGCCTTCCTTCGGAGGGGAAGTAAAGCCGGCGGTCCCATGTCATAGGTTTATGGCATGTTAAATATCCTTGTACTGATTGCACCTGTGTGAAGCTAAATTGGATAGGTTAAGAATGTAAACAACGCTCTTGGTTGCCAAGAGCCGACTGCGGTGGCGTCTAGTAGCTAAGTTCTGAACTTGGCCTAGTAGTCGTTGACGGTGGCGCTTGGCGGCAAAAGTAGGAACTATTTGAAAAATTCTAAGTTGCAGTACTTAAATTTAAAAAAAAACCAGATAACACACACTAATACTGTCATCGCAATTAACACCGGTTATCAGACAGATTCTACACACACCCAAAGTACACGGGGATACATGACCGCGTTGTCGCAGCCCCTAAACTTAAGAACCAACCAACCAACTTAAGGGTACAGTATTAGGTTAGTGTTCACTTTGCAATAACATTCCTCATTCATAATAATGAACTAAAATGGTATAGAAATTACGAGTACTTGCGTTCTTATTTAAGTACTACCAGAGATATAAGACAATAAAAATTAAGAGGCTAAGTATGACCCTTACCTTCCAAGTTACGTTACTTACACCTAACACACTAGTTGAGAGTTAAGAAGCGTTTCACTAAAAATACACCTATGGCGTAAACAAGTCGTAATTTCAATCATTTAATGACTGTTTAGTTAAAAAAAACTGAAATCTAAAGCATTCAAACTCTCGGAACAAGTGCTTAGTATGAAAAGATACTCGGCAACTTTTGAGGGAAAACTTATTAGGTCTATATAAATACCGGTAAGCACACTACAAACGTCGTTAGTTTTTCTCATTTTATTAATTGGAAACTTATTCCTTTTAAGTCACATAAAGCATTGAATACTTATTTCTTCGTAAATATAATTGTAATGATATTTTGATATCATACGGTATTTAAAATCTGGTTGATCTGGTGAGTGATTTGTTGAAAAGGTTGGTTGGTTGGTTCCTTAGTTTACGGGCTGCGACAACGTGGTCATGTAGCCCCCATGCACTTTGGGTGTGTGTAGAATCTGTCTGATAACCGGTGTTAATTGTGATGGCTGTATTGGTGTGTGTTATCTGTTTTAAATCCAAGTAATGACTGCAGACATTGAATTTTTTCAAGTAGTTCCTAGTTTTGCCACCAAATGCCACCGTCAACGACTACTAGTTCAGAACTAGGTTACCAGATGCTACCGCAGTCGGCTCCTGGTGACGAACGTAAGAACGTAAGAGCTTCACACAGGAGTAATTAGAGTAAGGTTCTTTAACATGCCATAAATTTATGGCATGGGCCCGCTGGCTTCACTTCCCCTCCGAAGGAAGGCATACTGAGGGATTTTTTAGGCTCTTAAAAAATCTGACGACTTCGGGTTTGAACCCGCGATCTTAGGTATAGAAGCTCAGCATGCAACCAACTACGCCACCGAAGACGATTGTTGAAAACGAAGTTAACCGAATGTAATTGAGATCCTGGACGGTATATGGCAGAATATGTTCTTCCAGGAATAAAAGAAACCAAGACAGAAGTTTCACGATTTGCACAGAATAGGCCATGCTACTGGTCCCGATAAAATGCGCAACTCACCCTTCACTAGAACTTCGCTGAATGGCCCGCTGCTGCTCACAGACCTCATAGATGCGAAGAGAGCGATTATTACCCGCCCCGGCATCGCACAGTGGGTCAAAATCGAAATCTTGGAGGACAAAATTATTTATTTTCATAATTAAAAAATCAGAGTCGCCTCCGTAGCGTGGCGGTCAGCATGGTTAGCTGCCGCCCCGGAGGTCCTGGGTTCGATTCCCGGCTTTGCCACGAAATTTGAAAAGTGGCACGAGGACTGGAACGGGGTCTACTCAGCCTAGGGTGGCCCAAATGAGTAGAGGGGGTTCGATTCCCCCTCAGCCATCCTCGAAGTGGTTTTCCGTGGTTTCCCACTTCGTCTTCGGGCAAATGCCGGGATGGTACTGCGCCCGAATTCACCAATCAGTACCTATATCCGCTGCACTGTAAAGGATTGCAGACACGTAGCTACCCAGCTCACAAACTTACCATTGTCTGCTAAGTAAATATTGGGAATTCCAGGAACACACAGGGAAGATCTATAAAAGAAAATAGTACTACCAGCGTAGGTACAAATTTCTACTAGCATTTACATTTAAGCAAATCGAGAAACTCCAATCTCGAGGGGTGATAAGGTCTGTCTATAGCGAGCGCCTGTATCTTACCTAGCAGTACTATTTTCGGCGATGACAAAATGAAAACAATGTCAGCTAAGATAAAAATAGGCTAATTCGCTAAAGAGCGCCAGCCGTTTATTGTGCTAAGAAAATACACACATATCCTGACTGCATATCTATCATTAGTGTCTACTTGACACTGCAAGAAATAAAAACTCAAAATAAACTAAAAAACGTGGCACTAATACAACATGTCCTGAAAATAAAGATTGGAGAATTCGGTACTCCACTGAAATATGAGAAAATTATGAAACGGCGTGATTTCAAACATCACCCTATATTATACATTGCGTATCATATTTGAACCGTAGTTCCACATCTAAATATGTGAGATCACAATTTTACTCAGTATTAAATATATATCCATATGTACAATGATTCATGATTCGCACAAATATTCTCTTAACTGCGTTGAAGTGATTTATTTACCTATAATATAAACGAGTCTTGACAACTCAAACTTCCGTAACAAACACCGTAACTCTATCGGTTGAAAGTATAAATACTAGTCTGAATCAAGAGAACAGAGGTGACAAACATTTAAGTTCAGCACTGTTCTAACTTTGTCTTCTCCCATTTGATCATTAAATCTCGAAAAATTCCTGAAATTCTTTGCTCGGCTTACATTTTCTTTGATAAACGTGAATATTCGAAGTGCATGACATTTGACCTTCATTCCACACTCCTATTCCAAAATTATACAACAATCACATTATTTCTTAAACATCCTGCGCAGAACTTGCCTCAAATACAATTAAACAATGTCACATACGCTGTGATCAAAACTAGGAAACGAGACTCCTCAGTCTCCTTTCGTGATAATACGTAACTCATTTACGTCTACGATTCCTTTCTTGCACGGTATTCCAAATCTAAACTCCCATTCCAGTGCATTTTCTCAATCAATGCAAAGAAAATTAGTAACTTTATTAAATATCCACGACCATTGTGAATACTGTTCAAGAAACAAACTTTAACAATCTCCTCTATCCTTATACAAAATTTCATCGTGCCTATAACTTCAATTCTGTAATTACTTTCTGTACAGTTACTTTTATATCACCCTGTGATTTAACTTTCTTAACTCCTTTTCATGTATTTAAATTCAGTTATTACATTATTGCAACTTTCAAAGAATTGTCAGCAAGAATTCATATTTAACAAATGATATAAGTGTGTCCTCCTTGGTTGTGAATATACTTAAGCCTTAACTATCTTCGTGGAATATTTGTTTAACAAATTTATCTAGGCTTTTTAATGCTCTAAATGTTTTATTGGACATATATATAAAGGTTCTTGAAATACCTTCGTTACTAGGAAATATGGTTTATTACGTTACAGCATAGTTCTACATATCTATCTGTTTCATTATAGTGAATTTGGTATTCATTGATTTAATTATCTATCAAGTATTTGGACTATCTTTTACCAGATTTTGTGTCGTGTAACAATCCATTTTTGTTCACAGTAGGTTTAAAATAAATTTCTGACACTCGAATCAACATCTTGAGTTGTCGAAATATTTGACACTTCGTGACATAGCTTTTTGAATATACGGTACTTAAATTGTTCAATATACGTTCCATCGCTGCGCATAAAACAGATTTATTTAATTTAAAGCAAGTATCTATAATTCTAAACGATTTTATATTGAAATGATTTAACGTTAACAACTGCAATACGCAAATAAAATTTCGTCCAAATGACGGAAATTTTCAATGGAAATGACTCCTAAGAAAATACTGAAATACTGGATTAAAATCTACACAATTTTAAATACAATGACAAAATTATACGATTGGTCAATTAGGATAAACACAGAACATGACTACAATTCTACTAAATATAAATCAATCTCTTCTCTATCTTGAGTTGGAGACGGCCTCTGATGTATCATGTCTCGTCTGGTAAGCCAAATGTGTGTGTGAGCACAACGCCCACAGCTGTGCGAACCGGTTGTGACGGGGCCTGCTGGATAGCTCTCACAGTGGGACAAGGTCGATGACATAACTGGGTTAGCGACCTCTCCGTGTAACAGCAAGTCTCTTCCTCGCTCCTTCGCTCGTCTCCCGCAAGTTGTCTGGATCTTCTGACGTTACCCCTTCACTGCGCCGACATCGCTTCTCAAGGTGGAAATTCGATTGTTCTATAAGAGTCTTTGAGAGTATACTGGATGTATATGAACTCGTGTTAAGAAGTATAGATTTGTTCTGCATTTCTGCGCATCGCGTAGATGTTCAACTGCGCCGACCATGTTGTTGAATTCTGGATTCAACTCTTCATTTCTGTAGTTTCTACTTCCCTATAATGTGCATCTTAGCACGTAGTCATAATCAGATTAATGATTACACCTGTACAACTTCCCCGTTGCCAATTCATAAACTGCATTCTGTATAGTTCCCAAGTATGAGCTGAATTGTAGGAATAATGAAGCTCTTCTCCTGAAGTGAATCGTTTGCATCTATCTGCGTGAGATGTATAATAGCTTCGTATTGAAATACCGAAGTAACAAGCTGTGTTTCAAAATCACTGGTCTATATGCTGTGCTGGGCTTAGTTAGAATGTCCCTTGCTCCGCAAGTCACAGCCTTCTGACTTCACACTCGTTCTCTCCACTTTCGTGATGCGTGGCACTGTTCTAGAAACTACTTGTTTCTACACTCGCGGTCTTGTCTTGTCTCGATATGAATTTGGAATGAACTGCTCGTCCTTGCCCTCCGAGTACGGCAAGTTCCTCGCTTTTCCTCCCCTCTCGCGGTGTGACGTAGCTCCCTAGACTTCTCCTCACTCAGTGTGTCATCAACCTTGATCACTTCTCCCCCTGCACGACGTTTCTCTCACTTATCGTGGTGTGACGCATTCTTACAATGTAGGCCTCCCTACATTCAGATAATAAATACACAACCATATTTAAATAGTTCCTTCTTGCCTTCCGTAATTGTTTAATTATTAATGATGCATAGTATTACGCTCTATTTCTACTTAGGTTTTCCATATCTCACAAATTTTTGAGGAATAAAAGATTTTAATTCGTTCTTTTATTTTTCCTGGGTCCCGGTTCATATCCCGTCTGGATCTTTAGTATTGACCTTAAATAAATTCGGGCGCAGTACCTTCTTCAAGGCCACGGCCGCCTCCTTCCCTCTTCCTTGCCTATCCATCCTAACCATTCCTTACCTTCCCTCATGAGGCCCCTGTTCGCTTTGAAGGTGAGGCTGCCAGGGCGAGGTGCCAATCCCACCTCACCAGTTGTATCCCTTCCGATTCGATGTTCCCAGCTCTAGGACACTGCCCGTAGAGGCGGTAGTGGTGAGTTCCCTCGCTGAGTCCGTGGGTTCCACCAACCTGGAGGGTAAACGACAAAAAGAAATTAAAAAATCAAATTTAATTACTTCTACAGCATTCTCATACAATTGCCGCTAACTATTCAGGGATATAAACGCATCTTAGTGTAAATCTGTCACCACTGTTCGAGCAGTCTGAATTGGAGGATGAATGTAAGTGACTGTGGTTTGGTTGTTTTTGTGGTTAGTGTGATGCTTTAAGATGGGACATGCAGTTGAAGATATGGTCTTTGTAACGTGTTTCAGTTATTGATGGGCGTAATTATAGCTATATTTGCATTATATAATATTTAACTATTATTTTTAAAATTATATTTTCACTTAGATTTTTAGTATGCCGCGTCATTCTGCGTCACTTTCTACTTAATGTTAAAATGTAGATGAAGTCTTGTAGTGTACGCCTGTTATAATATTTTTTTGCATCTTTTTGCAACTTACTTAGTTATTTTACGTTTTAGAAGATGCCGCGCAACCAGTTCTCACACGTTTACAACTGTTTGAAGCACTGGGTTTGACGATTATGTCAAAAGTGGAACTTTGTGACTTTGTTAAAAGTAAATGAGCGGTAGAAAATTGTTCTGAAGAGATAACTGAATGCTCTACCCAACTCCTTGTCATAGACAATTTCTTGCATGTGTAGACGAGCTCTAAAAAGTTCTTAACTGATGTTTATTATGAAGTAAACAAATTATATACGTTGCTTTCTCTCTAATGTCATGATAAAACGTAAACATAATTTTGTCCCCCTAGATTTCGATTTTGACCCACTGTGCATCGCACGGGAGCATATAATCACTCAGAAGCCTTCCCTTGAATGTAATCGAAAGCTTGTTGTTGCCCGACCACCTCGGGACTGACTGTCATGTAATGTGGGTTACGCTGTTCGTTATTAGAATCCCATGGCGTATCCGTGCGTGTTAAAACGTTCACCGCGGTCTTGTCGGGTGTTACAGCATATCTGTAGATCGGAGGTTCGAATCCCGGCGCTGACAGTGGTTATCCACACTCCCTCCAGGCTGACGCCGGGATAGTACCTTACTTCAAATCCCGGGGAACCTACCCCATTCCCAACCATAAGGAGGTTAGTCACTCTCCAGGGAAATCCTCCCCCATCTGACCTAGATGCTCCCTGGCTGATAGCAAGGGGAGAAGGTTCGACCGTATTTCCGTACTCCGGCTACCATTAATGAGCGTCTTAACACTGGACCGCCAGCGTCCTCTGAGGTGAGTGCGTCGTGTTGAAAAACCTGGCACCAAGACAAGAGCTTGTTCTTAAAGGCGTAGACGTGCGAGTTATATCACGACAGTTTTGTTTTCGTTTCGTTTCGTTTTTTGTTTTGTTTTGTTTTGTTTTGTTTTGTTTTGTTTTGTTTTGTTTTGTTTCGTTTCGTTTCGTTTCGTTTCGTTTCGTTTCGTTTCGTTTCGTTTCGTTTCGTTTCGTTTCGTTTCGTTTTGTTTTGTTTTGTTTTGTTTCGTTTCGTTTCGTTTCGTTTCGTTTCGTTTCGTTTCGTTTCGTTTCGTTTCGTTTCGTTTCGTTTCGTTTCGTTTCGTTTCGTTTCGGTTCGGTTCGGTTCGGTTCGGTTCGTTTCGGTTCGGTTCGTTTCGTTTCGTTTCGTTTCGTTTCGTTTTGATTTGTTCTGTTTTGTTTTGTTTTGTTTCGTTACTTTTTGTTTTGTTTAGTTTAGTTTACTTTAGTTTAATTTAGTTTAGGGCTAATTTAGTTTAATTTAGTTTAGGGCTAATTTAGTTTTGTTGAGTTTAGTTTAATTATTTACCTGTGTTGAGATTAATTTAGTTGAGTTTAGATTAATTTAGTTGAGTTTAGTTTCATTTAGTTGAATTTAGTTTAGTTAAGTTACGTTTAATTTAGTTTAGTTGAGTTTAGTTTAGTCTTGCCTTCTTTATATTTACGTATTTATGTATATATTTATTTAGTTATAGTGTGCTATTAGGGACAAGGTTAACATCCGAAGAAATGGATATTCACTACCAGTCTGCTAATGCGAAGATGCTTTTCATTTTTATATAATTTACTACCTTCCATCTAAATGACTTGTACTCTTTGTACGAGTAAATCAATGCCGTGATACAAAATGTTCTATTCACATATCGTACCGTATTCTTGTTTAGATTTCTGACGTTAAAGCTTTAGCAATAGAGAACCAATTAGTTGAAAACCTCCATTTGTCAACAAAGCGGTCGTAACATTCGCCACAAAGAGTGACACAGCCTTCTTAGGTCACGGTGTTTGTATTAAGACTTCCGGTCTCATAGGTCCTTGATTTGATCTCCAACTCTGGTAAGAATTTTAATTCTGTTCTGAGGGCTGATACAGGGAACTGTTCCCACTTCGGCCAGCCTAGAAATAGCTTTCCGTAGCTTCCCACTTCTACTCCAGATAAATGCCGGGATGGTTACTAACTTACGGCCCCCCTCACCTCAAGTTTTAGCTGCAAGACAAAATTTTTAAGTATCCTTAAAATATAAAAGTAAATAACCCGAAACCATTCTATAAATGACGGAAAATCGGTAAAGCCATCTTGTCTTGCTTAATCGTAATTTCTATATTCTAACGAACAAACAGTCTGTTTTCTCCCCCTCCCCCTATTCCTGGCGAGGCGCTTTGAGCTTTGTCCCTTTACCACGATAATCCGAAAAGTTGCATTTTCGGACTATTATTTCTGAGCCCCTGTTTAAAACTGAGGTAAGATACTATGAAACACAACACTCAAATGCATTACCCCGGCCGGGAAACAACAGCACGCAAGTCTGTTTTGATGTGTAAAATCTTTCCACTCGGTTGCTGGATATTCTTTTTGTGGGGCTGATTTTGTAAAAAGGGACGGACGTGGGACGGAAGTAAAGAGTGAGCGCGGTGCCGGAGATTGGTACAACGACGTACTGTCGGCCATGTGGCTACGTGGAATGTAAATCGCATAAGGTTTACTTCAAGGTTTGTAGGCCCCATTAAGGATATTCCCACAATAAATCATCTTCAAATCGTCGTTCTTTGGTGTGAAAATAATCATTATATCATATTTGCTGAAAGGATTTGGCACAGGAGTTTTACAAGTAGCGCGCGGAGGCGGAGATTGGTAAAACGACGTATTGTCGGCTATGTGGAATGTAAATCGCATACGGTTTACTTCAAGGCTTGGAGGCCCCTTACAGATATTCATACAATAAATCATCTTCAAATTGTCGTTCTTTGGCGTGAAAATATTAATTATATCATATTTGCTGAAAACAATTATGATTTATTAAATCTTACTACTTTTGCTGTATTCTTATTTAATGTAAGCACTCGAGGTACTGTCGGCCAAAATACAGCACTATTTGTAATATACCTGCCTCTCAATACTTATAAATATACGGGGTGCGTGGGGGTTATACACCTGTACGATATAGTTGACAGCAATATATATTCACACCTAACTACACTGGTGACCTGATAAATAAAACCCTTGAAATTCTGGTAAAAGCAATCGTGTATTCTCAAAGCAGATATTGTATAAACACGCGCAGGATCCTCATCGTACAGATTAATTACACTCCCTATCGTAGTTACACAGATACACATATGACATAATACAGATGACCCTCGGGAATGATGTTGACTGGTACTTACAGATGTTGGTTTCAGCAGTGGTGACCTTACTCTAGCAATTCTGGGGTAAATTCTCCCAAAGAATTAGTCCTAGATACTCACAGCACAACTTAAATTTGTTTCACACGCTATCTTTGCTATTATGAATATTGCATATATTACTTTCATGACCAGCATCCAACGATTCAAATTGCGTCGTGGATCTGATACTATATAAATGCCTTGAATCCGTGTGTTGCACCGTAGCAATAACTCCGCTCGTGAATTTACTAATGCCTAGCGTATTTTACTAGCATTTGTTGAAGAATAATTTTTGCCGCTATAGTCACGGAATTGGTATACAGATTGAAGATCACAATACTTTGTGCATTTCGAGATAAGTAACCTCGGCGATATACTTAAAACTAGGCTCATCATTCACTAAGGACCTTATGGCCACCAACTGAGCAATTGTGTCTTGAACACAACTAGTGTTATTCCGTAATACTAGCTCCTCGACCACCAAAAACACACAATACCAAAAGTATATGTCCTACTCCCTCTGGAGCCCACGGAAAATGTCTCGATCCGCCCGGGGTCCTAAAACTGAGTCTACCCCGCACCGCGGTCCTAAATTGAGTCTAATCCCGACTGGATCCTAAAGTTGAGTCTACTCCCACCCGGAGTTCTAAATTGAGTGTCTCACACTTGCTTCCACAGACCTAAGTAACAGTCATCATCCCCCTCCACAACTCACCGGTGTTCCTGGCTTCAACCTCTGATACAACCAATCACAACACCAGAATTAGAATATGACCAAATATGGAAACAGCACATCGCCCTAGCTTGTACATAGATGTCAAGTTTCACCCCTGACTCAGCCTCCACTCGGCGCTCGGGTTTTACCCTGCCTCAACAACAAGACAATATCATTGTTCATGTACACTTTCCAGATACAAAACTTTAACATTATTCCAATGTTCAAATATACAGCTATATCTAGATTCAGATCCTGTTAAATTACAATACTTAAAAGCTAAACAAATTAATTGGAAATCAATCGCGTCATCAAATACATTCTAATAAATAATTATAATACATAAAAAATTGCAAATAAAAATATACACATGATAAATAAAATTGTACCTCCCGAAAGTAAGGGTTCGATTACTTTGTAAACTGGGAAGGTTACATATTATATCATATTTGCTGAAAGGATTTGTCACTGGAGTTTTACAAGTAGTTATTGCAGAAATAATAGTAATAACAACATACCGATGGTAATAACACGAAGGAATCCTTCATGCTTGCTGGCACAAGGTAGCACTACGAGTTCATTCTTTAAAAAATGTGAGTAAGTAATATGGAATTATTCGAATAAATATTTTAGTGTGGATCTTTTTCTTACTTTTAGGTTAATTTCTACAATTTTACATTTCTTCTTAGCTAGGGGTGTCCTAGGACTCGGGGTGACACCGCCCCCCCCCCACCCCCGTTTTCCTACATCCCCCTTAATTTAAGCAAAGGACCAAAAACTAAAGGGTCATCGGCTTTTTTATATTTCACGAAACAATAATGTTGGGGATTTGTATGAGGTGTTGTAGGGCTCGGGGTGAAGCCCCCTTTTTTTCATGATTTTGTGATTTGCAGAGATGGGTAAATCTAGAGCAGAATATATTCGAAATTATAGACAAAAGAAACGTGAGAGAAAAATTATAAACTGGAGTACAGCTGAAAAAAAATTACTTCATATATATTTCATCTCAATTTCATAGCAGGATAACATGTCAGATGACTTCACATATATTTCAACTCAATTTCATAGTAGGATAACATGTCAGATGTTACACATCATATGCGACTACGGTAAGGCAAGTATCTTTCTTTTTTTCGAAACTAACAAGGTAAAATAACATGACTCTTCCCTCACGCATATCGCGTTTTAAGCATACCCTGCGCATGCGTCCTGCGTTACGCCGACAGAGTTCGAAAAGCAGTGATGCACGTGACGTCAGAAGTTTGACATTTGGAGCTACGCTTGTGTCGTGTTAATCCAAATCGTTCCAGCTCCAGCATTTCATCAGTTTCTGTCTAAACTTTGTTGATTACTTCGTTTAAATTTGTGAAGTTTTTACTTTGGCACTGTGATGACCGTGAATCTGTTCGTCGTACCTGCTTCAAGCCGTTCTGCAGAGAGAAGTTTTTCATTAATGTAAAGGGTTAAATACTACCTATGGTCTACGATGGAACAAATTAGACAGAATCAATGCTGTCAACTGGCCACCTACTCGGAAATGGTTGACAAGCTAGATGACACGCGTCTTGCTCAACAGTTTGTAAACAAAGATTGACTGCAGTCAGTGTTCGGGTCCTTCACTAGACGCCTGTGGGTAAAATTTATTCGTTATTCAAAAGTATTCACCACAGGCCTGTGCACAGGTGTCCCATTGCTTCACTAGCCACTGGATTCCCTGTTCCCAGAAGTCTTGTGGTTGTGACAGGAGACAATCCTGTACGGTGTCATTTAGTTCGTCGTCCGATTGGAAACCACGGAAGAACCATTAACAGTGACATGTATTCTGCGACACTCCATAGCCTACGCAAGCCCTTCAAGAAAAGACGGCCTGGACTGCTCAGGAAGGGAGTGATTCTGCTCCATAATAACGCTCGCCCACACGTCTCTAACGTCACACAAGATGTATTGGCCAAGTTCATGTGGGAGCAACTTGAGCATTCGCCCTACAGCCCAGACTTGTTACCCTGAGACTTCCATCAGTTTGGTCCGTTTAAAAAGCATCTCAAGGGAAAACGTTTCCAATCGGACGACGAACTAAAGCACACCGTACAGGATTGGCTCCTGTCACAACCGCAAGACTTCTAGGAACAGAGAACACTGCAACTAATGAAGCATTGGGACACCTGTGCACAGGCCTGTGGTGATTACTTTTGAATAACGAATAAATTGTACCGACAGTATTGTTTCGTACCTTTTCATTTGAACACCCCTCATATTTTGTATATTAATTAGATATTGTGCCCTTGCGTATAACAGCGTCATTATACGAGAATCAGTCTTCGGGGCGCGTTCAGTCCGGGTATGCTTTCACTAGAGCTCAAATACCAGACGACTGCTTTACAAATACAAGGACCATATGCAAAACTACAAACTAAGAAATGAGTGAAAAACAAATAAAATTACCACCATTTAATAACTGAATATAAACAACAAAACATAAAAATACAACATAAACAAAGTCCACCCTGAACTTTACTCCCACAGTACAAGAATTTACACAGATCTGAGTGGCCTAGGAAGGTCCACTCCAAAGAAATAAAATTGTGGATCAAATTCCACTTGTCTGGTTAATATGTATGCACGCGTATAACTACGCTAGAAAAGAAATAAGTACTTTTGATGGAGATTTGCTCACAGACGGAACGGCCAATATGCTTGCAAACCCCCATGCTGCAAACCATTATTATGGCTTTATGGGACACACTCGTAGAATAACATACCAAAAATTATAATTTTACTGACACACGCAAACATTTAAAATTTATAAACTAATTGATCTCCAGCGAGATCGCAGTGAGTCAGGAAACTCCCAGCAAAACAGAAGCTTGCCCGAGGGCGCAAATAGCTCAACACAAACATGACAACAACGTGACCGAACATCAAGATCATCCGAGGTCAATGCACATGACAGTAAACAAACCAAGAATAACAAGCCTAAAACCGGCTGATATTTACATGAAATAAAAGCATGGATATGCTAACACCCTGGGAACCGATCGATCAAAACGCGAACAGCTCCCATTTACCGATTTCAATTCTTTTATCATTATACAGGCTTGATTTTAATATAAGATAAACATTTACGAAGGACGGAAACCTGGTCCGTGAATACTAATGAGCACAGCTTGCTCCTTATCTGATGGAGTGCGCCGGATAGAAATACCTTCTCTTACCACTCATTAACATCTGTGTTCAAACCAGCCCTCCTTGTCGAAGCTTTGAGTCATGTTATTTATAACAAGAGACTAGACAGTCCCGTTTCGCTACCTGTTAATCGCGACACATAAATTCACACACTTCTTGCCAATTCCATATGAATTGCAAGAACATCGTAGAAGGGGATTCCAACATTTTCCTCGCAAGGATTAAATGCTGATCCTGGACAGAGCTTCAGACAGAACCAAAGTTCCCGAAAACTGCTATCCCATAAAACACATATTTGCAGACTCAACAAAGCTTCTGGGCAGAACACAACACATATCTACCACTGGCCGACACTCCAATCAAATATCCCTAGATTTTGTGTCCCAAGACACTAAAAGAGTAGCTTCACAAACAAATAAATTAATTGGGCAGATGACCCCTCACTTAACAATAATGCAACAAGCGGCAATTAACACACAAGCCTGTGTAACAATAAAAATCTATACAATACAAAGATTTCCCACCAATTCTATTATCTACTCTAGTTAATTCAGTTTCGCTTCTGTTATGATATCGGTTCCCAATTTGTGCCGCTTAGCCGCGCATTTTACGGTAGCGACACGCACTCGAGTACGCTTGCCCCGTATACATGACATCAACAAAAAAAAATATCTTCACCAAATAAAATACAACATGTCACGTTACTCATGCACTAAACTAATGTGTGTCAGTACAACAAAGCATCTACTAAAACACGAAGACAAAATAAAAATCATATTTACACAAAATAATATGTTCCCACAAACCCATAACCAGTTTGTCAAATAAATAAATTATTTCAGTACTCATTCCTCTTTCTGCGTCGTCTCATCGAATATCGCCAGACATTCTCTCTCCGAAGTGTTTAGCTCATCTCAGACCACATGGAGCCGAAGAAACGTTGGTTCGATGTCTTTCTCTGGGTCTGGAGTTCCATATTGACGTTGAATAAAATAAAATAAATGTTAGTTATAGTCACACGTAATTCTCTATCTAAATTTTGCCAATAGCTACTTCTTTCACCATTTGTCTAGTGCAAAATTAATCGTAGACTTTCCCTAATAGTTGTAGTCGTGGGAGACTACTAAAATTTTACAGATACACAAATTTCACACTAAGCTGTGCGCACACAACTTCATTATAATGTTTTCAATAATGAATCTATCGCTGATAAATTTAACGCAGTAGACCTTCACGGTATCGAAAAGAATAAGCGATCACCTCACGATGCCACCAAGAATCAACCTTGTCGTCACTCAGACGACGGTATTTATGTGAATTTTGCAAACGGACGGAGGGAGAGGGAAATCTATCACTAACTTCTATAATAATGCGACTATTGGCATGCGACAGGTATCAAACATTTTGGAATATTATACAGGTCACAATGGGGCTATCGTGCTCTGGAATCGATCATAGATTTCTTTAATCCAATCTTTCCCGCTTTTATCATCAGGCCGGCGTCAGACGCTATATTGGCGCTATAAATGGTGACCCTCTCTGATTGGTGGTTCATGACGTCAATATCGCAGTTTTGAACAGAAGCCTCTGCTCTATGATTGGTTGAAAGTTCCTCCCGTCTCTCTCACCCAGCAACTATCTTACTCACAACGCTAGGGTGACAAAGAAATAACGGTCTGAAATGAGTCAGGACCCCAACACACCTTTGTCTGACACTGCACTTGTCAAACATTCCAATCTCGTCACTTCTTTGTTTCAGGACTGGGCACGTCCAAACGTACTGTCTCCATATAAGCTTGACATTTCGCAATCCAGTCTGGCCTTCCTGCATGATTCTGGCAGTAAAATCAGAATATAATGAAATGAATAGTTAGAATCATTAATCTGCGTAGCTTATTAAGGGTTCACAACTCCCTTAGTTGGGAAAAATCGAACTTAGAATAAAGTCGATTTTTCTTCCCTAATTCATATGATGCAGAATACTGGGTGAGTCTCCCTTCAAAGTTGTCGGTCAGTCCGCCTCTGCTAGTTGACAAGTGTGTTCCTCGTTCCAATGTTTACATTCTCGCCCATTCATTAGAACAATACCAGCCTGCTGCTGACTTGCCCAGCGCTTCACCTGGGGCTATTTGTCGCTTGAAGACTATTCCCCTCTCTGCGTCGTCTGTCGACATACCTGTCAACTCTGCTTGCTTCAAGATGTAAACAGGCCAGACGCTAATCACTTCCTTGATGTCGTGCTGCCTTCTGCTTGCCCCCCGTTCACTTGAATGATGTTGGACGATCACGTATTTAATTCGCTGCATTATTTCTGACTTCCCAAAGCTCTCTGGTGTGATAAATTTTGAGATTTGCACTATTATAGACAGGCATGGTTCCTATGCTTAATTCTTTGACTCGATATGCATTATTTCCAAGATTCCTCACTATGCTGAACGGATTTCACTCCTTCATGCTGCCATCCTCTTCCTCTCTCCCGCGTGTTGCCATCTTCTTCCTTTAGTAGTGACCAGTTTTTTGGATCGCACCGGTGTTTCTCTTCCCCACCAGGCTGCGTTCTCTAATGCCCCGTGCCGGTAAGCTTCGTTCGTCTTCCTGGCTGGCTTCGCTATTTGCTTGTTCAACATGCAGCTGATCCAAGTATATCTGCGTCTCTATGTGCATGGCTTCAAACCCTTGATTTGTTCAGCCTTCCTCATTGTAGGTGTCGGGATTCTTCCGCTTGTCAATTGCCTGTTTCCAACGTCTTTGTTCATTTCCCTCGTTTGCATGAACTTCCTCTAGGTATCTCTGCTATTGAGCATGCCTATCGTTCCAGTCATCTCGGTGGATTCTAGAGTCCTCACGATTCTGAATTCTGCGGTCTTGCCATCTCTAATTTTCATTCCGATCTCCCCATCTCCTGTATGGTACATCATGTCTCCGATCGTCCCTCCATTGTTGAAATCCTCGTTGTTGGAATCTATTCTGTCCTTGGAACTGTCTGTTGTTATTACGGTTGTTATCGTAATGTTGGCGCTGTCTATTCTCGACATTACCCTGACCTCTCACGGGTGTTGAAATGTTTGTATTTGTATTGGTAGCCTGGGATCTTGTGTTTACCTGGCTCAGCTTAATCACCTCGGTTGTATTTACCATTTCGACCTGTCTTCCAACTCTATTGTGTAAGTGAGACGTGGTTTCATCTATCTGGCGCAGGATCTGTTCAGCGTGTATCGCGTCTGAAACGTTAGCTGCGACCAAGACCTGCTGAACGTTAACGGGAAGCTGGCATCCGATAGTCATGACTAGCTCGGCCTCACTTAAAGGATTATCCAGATCTTTAAATTTAAGGAGCTGTGATGACAAAAATCTGAATACTTAGTTTGCTGAGTAGACTGGTACTTTCTGGAGTAAAATTCCATTCTTAACCCCTGTTGATATGAAGACGACCAATATTTCCGAAGGAAAGCTTGCTTGAATGCCTCTAAGCTTTCAAACGTGTATTTGAAGCTCAAGTACCACGTTAAAACATTTCCAGATAAAGAAATCCATCATGCGCAGTTGCCGGGCAGGAGCTATATTATTATCAATATAATAATGCTGGACTTCCCGCAAGAACGCCTTGGGTGTGACTCCAGAATTTTCCATAAACTTAGCCGGTTTGAATTCATTAGAACGGATGATTTGGATAAGTTAATGTTGCTGATTACCGTCATGTGGTGTAGAACTTCTCCCTATGTGATTACGAAATTCTTCCGTGTTCCGAGCAAGTGGACTTTCCGCGTCAAGCTGACTATCAATTGAATGAGTCGCCTCCGGGCTATCTCTGTCTCCATCTCTTCCCTTCTCGCCTAATGACCCTGCATTATGTTCCATAGAAAATAATTCTGCTTTTATCAACCTGTCACCCTGTTTTTAAATTGCTTTTATCTCACCTTCTAGCGTCTGTATCCGTGTGTGGTTCTCCCCCAGCTTCTTAATTACCACCAATCTTTCTTCCTTGGAGTCCTTACATAATTTTTGCCAATCCTTTTTAACGTTTTCTATCTTCAGATTATTAGTATCCTGGCTCACTTCGATCCGTTCCAAGCGATCCTCCATGCGTACATTATTTTCTTCAATAGTGGCTTTTAATCCCTCCCGGTCTACTTCTGTTTTTTTTTTTCAGCGATCTGCTGATTGGGTTTCGAGACCGTCTATATATTTTATAAGGCCGGTCACGTTTTCATCTACCGCCTTTATCTGTTCCTGTATAACTACGGTTATTTTCTCCACTTTATTAAATCTGTTTTGTAAACTGGCCTGTGCAGTTTTAATTTCGCTATTGTTAGTTGTGCATGTCAATTCCATCTGTGCCAATTTTGCCAGAACTGTATGTCTATGTTATTAAGTTTAGCGTTAAACTGATCCTCAAGTTGTTTTATCTGTTTAACCTGCATCTCATTGTTCTTACTTACATCTAAGGCAAGTAGTATAAGCTGTTTCCTTGTATGTTCTTTCATTTCGACCACTATATTATCGAGTTGCTCAGTGTTGCGACTGTTTTGCGCGTCTAGTAGAGAGTTTATTGATTCACTTTTTTGAGTCAATTGAGAACTAATATTATCATTCTGTAGAGCTAATTGTGTATTATTACTATCATTTTGAAGCACTAATAATGTGCCAATAGATTCATTAATTTGGGTTTTTATCACCGCAGACTGTTCAACCCTACTACTGTCTATTTGTGCCTTAAATGTTTCACTCTGTGCTAATAATTCCGCTGATTGTTCAGCCCTGCTACTGTCCATTTGTGCCTTAAGTTTAGCTGATTGTTCAGCCCTACTACTGTCCATTTGTGCCTTAAGTTCAGCTGATTGTTCAGCCCTACTACTGTCCATTTGTGCCTTAAATTCACCAGTCATCTCCTGCCGTAACAACACCATTTGCTGGTGAGTGCTTGCTGCAGCGCTTTCTACAACCTGTTTATTTTCGTCTAACGAAGCCATCACCACAATACACTTGAGAAAATAGAGAGAATGCCAATTGGCGATGTTCTCCGATACGTGCATACATATTAACACACATTTATATCATTTTACACATACTCAGTTCGTTTAAATTTATAAACACAATCCCATTAATCCAATAGCATCCCTGAGTATTCCTCATTTTACATAATTTAAAATTTAACCCACACATTCATTTATTAATGCTAGCCTTACAAAACGCTAGAAAAACAGACTAATTAATCAAGTATTAATTGTCTTGGAAAGGCTACACGCCTTCCTATTACATCCATGGAGTTGGCTTTCTACACAAAGCTAACTTTCATCATTAATATGGGCGCCCAGTCTCACGATATTATCTTTACAATTAATGCAACAAATAAAAACGTGTACTGTATTTTACATTGCAACTCCTGATTTTACTGTATAATTCACTCACTTGGCGGTAATTCCTTCGCCATAACTACGTTACATAAAATTATCACATCCGGTGATTCAAATACTGTCACATTCTGCCTCCACTTGTCGCGTGTCAGTTTATCAAAAATGCGCTAGAAAAGCCTAAAACAGGGAAATAACCCCACGATGGGTAAAGCCAGCTTTGCCTATGTGACCTTGCGTATAACAGCGTCATTATACGAGAATCATTCTTCTGGGCGCATTCAGTCCGGGTATGCTTTCACTAGAGCTCAAATACCAGACGACTGCTTTACAAATACAAGGACCATATGCAAAACTACAAACTAAGAAATGAGTGAAAAAAAAATTACCACCATTTAATAACTGAATATAAACAACAAAACATAAAAATACAACATAAACAAAGTCCACCCTGAACTTTACTCCCACAGTACAAGAATTTACACAGATCTGAGTGGCCTAGGAAGGTACACTCCAAAGAAATAAAATTGTGGATCAAATTCCACTTGTCTGGTTAATATGTATGCACGCGTATAACTACGCTAGAAAAGAAATAAGTATTTTTGATGGAGATTTGCTCACAGATGGAACAGCCAATATGCTTGCAAACCCCCATACGGCAAACCATTATTATGGCTTTATGGGACACACTCGTAGAATAACATACCAAAAATTATAATTTTACTGACACACGCAATCATTTAAAATTTATAAATTAATTGATCTCCAGCGAGATCGCAGTGAGTCAGGAAACTCCCAGCAAAACAGAAGCTTGCCCGAGGGCGCAAATAGCTCAACACAAACATGACAACAACGTGACCGAACATCAAGATCATCCGAGGTCAATGCACATGACAGTAAACAAACCAAGAATAACATACCTAAAACCGGCTGATATTTACATGAAATAAAAGCATGGATAAGCTAACACCCTGGGAATCGATCGATCAAAACGCGAACAGCTCCCATTTACCGATTTCAATTCTTTTATCATTATACAGGCTTGATTTTAATATAAGATAAACATTTACGAAGGACGGAAACCTGGTCCGTGAATACTAATGAGCACAGCTTGCTCCTTATCTGATGGAGTGCGCCGGATAGAAATACCTTCTCTTACCACTCATTAACATCTGTGTTCAAACCAGCCCTCCGTGTCGAAGCTTTGAGTCATGTTATTTATAACAAGAGACTAGACAGTCCCGTTTCGCTACCTGTTAATCGCGACACATAAATTCACACACTTCTTGACAATTCCATATGAATTGCAAGAACATCGTAGAAGGGGATTCCAACATTTTCCTCGCAAGGATTAAATGCTGATCCTGGACAGAGCTTCAGACAGAACCAAAGTTCCCGAAAACTGCTATCCCATAAAACACATATTTGCAGACTCAACAAAGCTTTTCGGCAGAACACAACACATATCTACCACTGGCCGACACTCCAATCAAATATCCCTAGATTTTGTGTCCCAAGACACTAAAAGAGTAGCTTCACAAACAAATAAATTAATTGGGCAGATGACCCCTCACTTAACAATAATGCAACAAGCGGCAATTAACACACAAGCCTGTGTAACAATAAAAATCTATACAATACAAAGATTTCCCACCAATTCTATTATCTACTCTAGTTAATTCAGTTTCGCTTCTGTTATGATATCGGTTCCCAATTTGTGCCGCTTAGCCGCGCATTTTACGGTAGCGACACGCACTCGAGTACGCTTGCCCCGTATACATGACATCAACAAAAAAATATCTTCACCAAATAAAATACAACATGTCACGTTACTCATGCACTAAACTAATGTGTGTCAGTACAACAAAGCATCTACTAAAACACGAAGACAAAATAAAAATCATATTTACACAAAATAATATGTTCCCACAAACCCATAACCAGTTTGTCAAATAAATAAATTATTTCAGTACTCATTCCTCTTTCTGCGTCGTCTCATCGAATATCGCCAGACATTCTCTCTCCGAAGTGTTTAGCTCATCTCAGACCACATGGAGCCGAAGAAACGTTGGTTCGATGTCTTTCTCTGGGTCTGGAGTTCCATATTGACGTTGAATAAAATAAAATAAATGTTAGTTATAGTCACACGTAATTCTCTATCTAAATTTTGCCAATAGCTACTTCTTTCACCATTTGTCTAGTGCAAAATTAATCGTAGACTTTCCCTAATAGTTGTAGTCGTGGGAGACTACTAAAATTTTACAGATACACAAATTTCACACTAAGCTGTGCGCACACAACTTCATTATAATGTTTTCAATAATTAATCTATCTCTGATAAATTTAACGCAGTAGACCTTCACGGTATCGAAAAGAATAAGCGATCACCTCACGATGCCACCAAGAATCAACCTTGTCGTCACTCAGACGACGGTATTTATGTGAATTTTGCAACAGGACGGAGGGAGAGGGAAATCTATCACTAACTTCTATAATAATGCGACTATTGGCATGCGACAGGTATCAAACAGTTTGGAATATTATACAGGTCACAATGGGGCTATCATGCTCTGGAATCGATCATAGATTTCTTTAATCCAATCTTTCCCGCTTTTATCATCAGGCCGGCGTCAGACGCTATATTGGCGCTATAAATGGTGACCCTCTCTGATTGGTGGTTCATGACGTCAATATCGCAGTTTTGAACAGAAGCCTCTGCTCTATGATTGGTTGAAAGTTCCTCCCGTCTCTCTCACCCAGCAACTATCTTACTCACAACGCTAGGGTGACATAGAAATAACGGTCTGAAATGAGTCAGGACCCCAACACACCTTTGTCGGACACTGCACTTGTCAAACATTCCAATCTCGTCACTTCTTTGTTTCAGGACTGGGCACGTCCAAACGTACTGTCTCCATATAAGCTTGACATTTCGCAATCCAGTCTGGCCTTCCTGTATGATTCTGGCAGTAAAATCAGAATATAATGAAATGAATAATTAGAATCATTAATCTGCGTAGCTTATTAAGGGTTCACAACTCCCTTAGTTGGGAAAAATCGAACTTAGAATAAAGTCGATTTTTCTTCCCTAATTCATATGATGCAGAATACTGGGTGAGTCTCCCTTCAAAGTTTTCAGTCAGTCCGCCTCTGCTAGTTGACAAGTGTTTTCCTCGTTCCAATGTTTACATTCTCGCCCATTCATTAGAACAATACCAGCCTGCTGCTGACTTGCCCAGCGCTTCACCTGGGGCTATTTGTCGCTTGAAGACTATTCCCCTCTCTGCGTCGTCTGTCGACATACCTGTCAACTCTGCTTGCTTCAAGATGTAAACAGGCCAGACGCTAATCACTTCCTTGATGTCGTGCTGCCTTCTGCTTGCCCCCCGTTCACTTGAATGATGTTGGACGATCACGTATTTAATTCGCTGCATTATTTCTGACTTCCCAAAGCTCTCTGGTGTGATAAATTTTGAGATTTGCACTATTATAGACAGGCATGGTTCCTATGCTTAATTCTTTGACTCGATATGCATTATTTCCAAGATTCCTCACTATGCTGAACGGATTTCACTCCTTCATGCTGCCATCCTCTTCCTCTCTCCCGCGTGTTGCCATCTTCTTCCTTTAGTAGTGACCAGTTTTTTGGATCGCACCGGTGTTTCTCTTCCCCACCAGGCTGCGTTCTCTAATGCCCCGTGCCGGTAAGCTTCGTTCGTCTTCCTGGCTGGCTTCGCTATTTGCTTGTTCTCCATGCAGCTGATCCAAGTATCTCTGCGTCTCTATGTGCATGGCTTCAAACCCTTGATTTGTTCAGCCTTCCTCATTGTAGGTGTCGGGATTCTTCCGCTTGTCAATTGCCTGTTTCCAACGTCTTTGTTCATTTCCCTCGTTTGCATGAACTTCCTCTAGGTATCTCTGCTATTGAGCATGCCTATCGTTCCAGTCATCTCGGTGGATTCTAGAGTCCTCACGATTCTGAAATCTGCGGTCTTGCCATCTCTAATTTTCATTCCGATCTCCCCATCTCCTGTATGGTACATCATGTCTCCGATCGTCCCTCCATTGTTGAAATCCTCGTTGTTGGAATCTATTCTGTCCTTGGAACTGTCTGTTGTTATTACGGTTGTTATCGTAATGTTGGCGCTGTCTATTCTCGACATTATCCTGACCTCTCACGGGTGTTGAAATGTTTGTATTTGTATTGGTAGCCTGGGATCTTGTGTTTACCTGGCTCAGCTTAATCACCTCGGTTGTATTTACCATTTCGACCTGTCTTCCAACTCTATTGTGTAAGTGGGACGTGGTTTCATCTATCTGGCGCAGGATCTGTTCAGCGTGTATCGCGTCTGAAACGTTAGCTGCGACCAAGACCTGCTGAACGTTAACGGGAAGCTGGCATCCGATAGTCATGACTAGCTCGGCCTCACTTAAAGGATTATCCAGATCTTTAAATTTAAGGAGCTGTGATGACAAAAATCTGAATACTTAGTTTGCTGAGTAGACTGGTACTTTCTGGCGTAAAATTCCATTCTTAACCCCTGTTGATATGAAGACGACCAATATTTCCGAAGGAAAGCTTGCTTGAATGCCTCTAAGCTAACAAACGTGTATTTGAAGCTCAAGTACCACGTTAAAACATTTCCAGATAAAGAAACCCATCATGCGCAGTTGCCGGGCAGGAGCTATATTATTATCATTATAATAATGCTGGACTTCCCGCAAGAACGCCTTGGGTGTGACTCCAGAATTTTCCATAAACTTAGCCGGTTTGAATTCATTAGAACGGATGATTTGGATAAGTTAATGTTGCTGATTACCGTCATGTGGTGTAGAACTTCTCCCTATGTGATTACGAAATTCTTCCGTGTTCCGAGCAAGTGGACTTTCCGCGTCAAGCTGACTATCAATTGAATGAGTCGCCTCCGGGCTATCTCTGTCTCCATCTCTTCCCTTCTCGCCTAATGACCCTGCATTATGTTCCATAGAAAATAATTCTGCTTTTATCAACCTGTCACCCTGTTCTTTAAATTGCTTTTATCTCACCTTCTAGCGTCTGTATCCGTGTGTGGTTCTCCCCCAGCTTCTTAATTACCACCAATCTTTCTTCCTTGGAGTCCTTACATAATTTTTGCCAATCCTTTTTAACGTTTTCTATCTTCAGATTATTAGTATCCTGGCTCACTTCGATCCGTTCCAAGCGATCCTCCATGCGTACATTATTTTCTTCAATAGTGGCTTTTAATCCCTCCCGGTCTACTTCTGTTTTTTTTTTCAGCGATCTGCTGATTGGGTTTCGAGACCGTCTATATATTTTATAAGGCCGGTCACGTTTTCATCTACCGCCTTTATCTGTTCCTGTATAACTACGGTTATTTTCTCCACTTTATTAAATCTGTTTTGTAAACTGGCCTGTGCAGTTTTAATTTCGCTATTGTTAGTTGTGCATGTCAATTCCATCTGTGCCAATTTTGCCAGAACTGTATGTCTATGTTATTAAGTTTAGCGTTAAACTGATCCTCAAGTTGTTTTATCTGTTTAACCTGCATCTCATTGTTCTTACTTACATCTAAGGCAAGTAGTATAAGCTGTTTCCTTGTATGTTCTTTCATTTCGACCACTATATTATCGAGTTGCTCAGTGTTGCGACTGTTTTGCGCGTCTAGTAGAGAGTTTATTGATTCACTTTTTTGAGTCAATTGAGAACTAATATTATCATTCTGTAGAGCTAATTGTGTATTATTACTATCATTTTGAAGCACTAATAATGTGCCAATAGATTCATTAATTTGGGTTTTTATCACCGCAGACTGTTCAACCCTACTACTGTCTATTTGTGCCTTAAATGTTTCACTCTGTGCTAATAATTCCGCTGATTGTTCAGCCCTGCTACTGTCCATTTGTGCCTTAAGTTTAGCTGATTGTTCAGCCCTACTACTGTCCATTTGTGCCTTAAGTTCAGCTGATTGTTCAGCCCTACTACTGTCCATTTGTGCCTTAAATTCACCAGTCATCTCCTGCCGTAACAACACCATTTGCTGGTGAGTGCTTGCTGCAGCGCTTTCTACAACCTGTTTATTTTCGTCTAACGAAGCCATCACCACAATACACTTGAGAAAATAGAGAGAATGCCAATTGGCGATGTTCTCCGATACGTGCATACATATTAACACACATTTATATCATTTTACACATACTCAGTTCGTTTAAATTTATAAACACAATCCCATTAATCCAATAGCATCCCTGAGTATTCCTCATTTTACATAATTTAAAATTTAACCCACACATTCATTTATTAATGCTAGCCTTACAAAACGCTAGAAAAACAGACTAATTAATCAAGTATTAATTGTCTTGGAAAGGCTACACGCCTTCCTATTACATCCATGGAGTTGGCTTTCTACACAAAGCTAACTTTCATCATTAATATGGGCGCCCAGTCTCACGATATTATCTTTACAATTAATGCAACAAATAAAAACGTGTACTGTATTTTACATTGCAACTCCTGATTTTACTGTATAATTCACTCACTTGGCGGTAATTCCTTCGCCATAACTACGTTACATAAAATTATCACATCCGGTGATTCAAATACTGTCACATTCTGCCTCCACTTGTCGCGTGTCAGTTTATCAAAAATGCGCTAGAAAAGCCTAAAACAGGGAAATAACCCCACGATGGGTAAAGCCAGCTTTGCCTATGTGACCTTGCGTATAACAGCGTCATTATACGAGAATCATTCTTCTGGGCGCATTCAGTCCGGGTATGCTTTCACTAGAGCTCAAATACCAGACGACTGCTTTACAAATACAAGGACCATATGCAAAACTACAAACTAAGAAATGAGTGAAAAAAAAATTACCACCATTTAATAACTGAATATAAACAACAAAACATAAAAATACAACATAAACAAAGTCCACCCTGAACTTTACTCCCACAGTACAAGAATTTACACAGATCTGAGTGGCCTAGGAAGGTACACTCCAAAGAAATAAAATTGTGGATCAAATTCCACTTGTCTGGTTAATATGTATGCACGCGTATAACTACGCTAGAAAAGAAATAAGTATTTTTGATGGAGATTTGCTCACAGATGGAACAGCCAATATGCTTGCAAACCCCCATACGGCAAACCATTATTATGGCTTTATGGGACACACTCGTAGAATAACATACCAAAAATTATAATTTTACTGACACACGCAATCATTTAAAATTTATAAATTAATTGATCTCCAGCGAGATCGCAGTGAGTCAGGAAACTCCCAGCAAAACAGAAGCTTGCCCGAGGGCGCAAATAGCTCAACACAAACATGACAACAACGTGACCGAACATCAAGATCATCCGAGGTCAATGCACATGACAGTAAACAAACCAAGAATAACATACCTAAAACCGGCTGATATTTACATGAAATAAAAGCATGGATAAGCTAACACCCTGGGAATCGATCGATCAAAACGCGAACAGCTCCCATTTACCGATTTCAATTCTTTTATCATTATACAGGCTTGATTTTAATATAAGATAAACATTTACGAAGGACGGAAACCTGGTCCGTGAATACTAATGAGCACAGCTTGCTCCTTATCTGATGGAGTGCGCCGGATAGAAATACCTTCTCTTACCACTCATTAACATCTGTGTTCAAACCAGCCCTCCGTGTCGAAGCTTTGAGTCATGTTATTTATAACAAGAGACTAGACAGTCCCGTTTAGCTACCTGTTAATCGCGACACATAAATTCACACACTTCTTGACAATTCCATATGAATTGCAAGAACATCGTAGAAGGGGATTCCAACATTTTCCTCGCAAGGATTAAATGCTGATCCTGGACAGAGCTTCAGACAGAACCAAAGTTCCCGAAAACTGCTATCCCATAAAACACATATTTGCAGACTCAACAAAGCTTTTCGGCAGAACACAACACATATCTACCACTGGCCGACACTCCAATCAAATATCCCTAGATTTTGTGTCCCAAGACACTAAAAGAGTAGCTTCACAAACAAATAAATTAATTGGGCAGATGACCCCTCACTTAACAATAATGCAACAAGCGGCAATTAACACACAAGCCTGTGTAACAATAAAAATCTATACAATACAAAGATTTCCCACCAATTCTATTATCTACTCTAGTTAATTCAGTTTCGCTTCTGTTATGATATCGGTTCCCAATTTGTGCCGCTTAGCCGCGCATTTTACGGTAGCGACACGCACTCGAGTACGCTTGCCCCGTATACATGACATCAACAAAAAAATATCTTCACCAAATAAAATACAACATGTCACGTTACTCATGCACTAAACTAATGTGTGTCAGTACAACAAAGCATCTACTAAAACACGAAGACAAAATAAAAATCATATTTACACAAAATAATATGTTCCCACAAACCCATAACCAGTTTGTCAAATAAATAAATTATTTCAGTACTCATTCCTCTTTCTGCGTCGTCTCATCGAATATCGCCAGACATTCTCTCTCCGAAGTGTTTAGCTCATCTCAGACCACATGGAGCCGAAGAAACGTTGGTTCGATGTCTTTCTCTGGGTCTGGAGTTCCATATTGACGTTGAATAAAATAAAATAAATGTTAGTTATAGTCACACGTAATTCTCTATCTAAATTTTGCCAATAGCTACTTCTTTCACCATTTGTCTAGTGCAAAATTAATCGTAGACTTTCCCTAATAGTTGTAGTCGTGGGAGACTACTAAAATTTTACAGATACACAAATTTCACACTAAGCTGTGCGCACACAACTTCATTATAATGTTTTCAATAATTAATCTATCTCTGATAAATTTAACGCAGTAGACCTTCACGGTATCGAAAAGAATAAGCGATCACCTCACGATGCCACCAAGAATCAACCTTGTCGTCACTCAGACGACGGTATTTATGTGAATTTTGCAACAGGACGGAGGGAGAGGGAAATCTATCACTAACTTCTATAATAATGCGACTATTGGCATGCGACAGGTATCAAACAGTTTGGAATATTATACAGGTCACAATGGGGCTATCATGCTCTGGAATCGATCATAGATTTCTTTAATCCAATCTTTCCCGCTTTTATCATCAGGCCGGCGTCAGACGCTATATTGGCGCTATAAATGGTGACCCTCTCTGATTGGTGGTTCATGACGTCAATATCGCAGTTTTGAACAGAAGCCTCTGCTCTATGATTGGTTGAAAGTTCCTCCCGTCTCTCTCACCCAGCAACTATCTTACTCACAACGCTAGGGTGACATAGAAATAACGGTCTGAAATGAGTCAGGACCCCAACACACCTTTGTCGGACACTGCACTTGTCAAACATTCCAATCTCGTCACTTCTTTGTTTCAGGACTGGGCACGTCCAAACGTACTGTCTCCATATAAGCTTGACATTTCGCAATCCAGTCTGGCCTTCCTGTATGATTCTGGCAGTAAAATCAGAATATAATGAAATGAATAGTTAGAATCATTAATCTGCGTAGCTTATTAAGGGTTCACAACTCCCTTAGTTGGGAAAAATCGAACTTAGAATAAAGTCGATTTTTCTTCCCTAATTCATATGATGCAGAATACTGGGTGAGTCTCCCTTCAAAGTTTTCAGTCAGTCCGCCTCTGCTAGTTGACAAGTGTTTTCCTCGTTCCAATGTTTACATTCTCGCCCATTCATTAGAACAATACCAGCCTGCTGCTGACTTGCCCAGCGCTTCACCTGGGGCTATTTGTCGCTTGAAGACTATTCCCCTCTCTGCGTCGTCTGTCGACATACCTGTCAACTCTGCTTGCTTCAAGATGTAAACAGGCCAGACGCTAATCACTTCCTTGATGTCGTGCTGCCTTCTGCTTGCCCCCCGTTCACTTGAATGATGTTGGACGATCACGTATTTAATTCGCTGCATTATTTCTGACTTCCCAAAGCTCTCTGGTGTGATAAATTTTGAGATTTGCACTATTATAGACAGGCATGGTTCCTATGCTTAATTCTTTGACTCGATATGCATTATTTCCAAGATTCCTCACTATGCTGAACGGATTTCACTCCTTCATGCTGCCATCCTCTTCCTCTCTCCCGCGTGTTGCCATCTTCTTCCTTTAGTAGTGACCAGTTTTTTGGATCGCACCGGTGTTTCTCTTCCCCACCAGGCTGCGTTCTCTAATGCCCCGTGCCGGTAAGCTTCGTTCGTCTTCCTGGCTGGCTTCGCTATTTGCTTGTTCTCCATGCAGCTGATCCAAGTATCTCTGCGTCTCTATGTGCATGGCTTCAAACCCTTGATTTGTTCAGCCTTCCTCATTGTAGGTGTCGGGATTCTTCCGCTTGTCAATTGCCTGTTTCCAACGTCTTTGTTCATTTCCCTCGTTTGCATGAACTTCCTCTAGGTATCTCTGCTATTGAGCATGCCTATCGTTCCAGTCATCTCGGTGGATTCTAGAGTCCTCACGATTCTGAAATCTGCGGTCTTGCCATCTCTAATTTTCATTCCGATCTCCCCATCTCCTGTATGGTACATCATGTCTCCGATCGTCCCTCCATTGTTGAAATCCTCGTTGTTGGAATCTATTCTGTCCTTGGAACTGTCTGTTGTTATTACGGTTGTTATCGTAATGTTGGCGCTGTCTATTCTCGACATTATCCTGACCTCTCACGGGTGTTGAAATGTTTGTATTTGTATTGGTAGCCTGGGATCTTGTGTTTACCTGGCTCAGCTTAATCACCTCGGTTGTATTTACCATTTCGACCTGTCTTCCAACTCTATTGTGTAAGTGGGACGTGGTTTCATCTATCTGGCGCAGGATCTGTTCAGCGTGTATCGCGTCTGAAACGTTAGCTGCGACCAAGACCTGCTGAACGTTAACGGGAAGCTGGCATCCGATAGTCATGACTAGCTCGGCCTCACTTAAAGGATTATCCAGATCTTTAAATTTAAGGAGCTGTGATGACAAAAATCTGAATACTTAGTTTGCTGAGTAGACTGGTACTTTCTGGCGTAAAATTCCATTCTTAACCCCTGTTGATATGAAGACGACCAATATTTCCGAAGGAAAGCTTGCTTGAATGCCTCTAAGCTAACAAACGTGTATTTGAAGCTCAAGTACCACGTTAAAACATTTCCAGATAAAGAAACCCATCATGCGCAGTTGCCGGGCAGGAGCTATATTATTATCATTATAATAATGCTGGACTTCCCGCAAGAATGCCTTGGGCGTGACTCCAGAATTTTCCATAAACTTAGCTGGTTTGAATTCATTAGAACGGATGATTTGGATAAGTTGATGTTGCTGATTACCGTCATGTGGTGTAGAACTTCTCCCTATGTGATTACGAAATTCTTCCGTGTTCCGAGCAAGTGGACTTTCCGCGTCAAGATGACTATCAATTGAATGAGTCGCCTCCGGGCTATCTCTGTCTCCATCTCTTCCCTTCTCGCCTAATGACCCTGCATTATGTTCCATAGAAAATAATTCTGCTTTTATCAACCTGTCACCCTGTTCTTTAAATTGCTTTTATCTCACCTTCTAGCGTCTGTATCCGTGTGTGGTTCTCCCCCAGCTTCTTAATTACCACCAATCTTTCTTCCTTGGAGTCCTTACATAATTTTTGCCAATCCTTTTTAACGTTTTCTATCTTCAGATTATTAGTATCCTGGCTCACTTCGATCCGTTCCAAGCGATCCTCCATGCGTACATTATTTTCTTCAATAGTGGCTTTTAATCCCTCCCGGTCTACTTCTGTTTTTTTTTCAGCGATCTGTTGATTGGGTTTCGAGACCGTCTATATCTTTTATAAGGCCGGTCACGTTTTCATCTACCGCCTTTATCTGTTCCTGTATAACTACGGTTATTTTCTCCACTTTATTAAATCTGTTTTGTAAACTGTCCTGTACAGTTTTAATTTCGCTATTGTTAGTTGTGCATGCCAATTCCATCTGTGCCAATTTTGCCAGAACTGTATGTCTATGTTATTAAGTTTAGCGTTAAACTGATCCTCAAGTTGTTTTATCTGTTAAACCTGCATATCATTGTTCTTACTTACATCTAAGGCAAGTAGTATAAGCTGTTTCCTTGTATGTTCTTTCATTTCGACCACTATATTATCGAGTTGCTCAGTGTTGCGACTCTTTTGCGCGTCTAGTTGAGAGTTTATTGATTCACTTTTTTGAGTCAATTGAGAACTAATATTATCATTCTGTAGAGCTAATTGTGTATTATTACTATCATTTTGAAGCACTAATAATGTGCCAATAGATTCATTAATTTGGGTTTTTATCACCGCAGACTGTTCAACCCTACTACTGTCTATTTGTGCCTTAAATGTTTCACTCTGTGCTAATAATTCCGCTGATTGTTCAGCCCTGCTACTGTCCATTTGTGCCTTAAGTTTAGCTGATTGTTCAGCCCTACTACTGTCCATTTGTGCCTTAAGTTCAGCTGATTGTTCAGCCCTACTACTGTCCATTTGTGCCTTAAATTCACCAGTCATCTCCTGCCGTAACAACACCATTTGCTGGTGAGTGCTTGCTGCAGCGCTTTCTACAACCTGTTTATTTTCGTCTAACGAAGCCATCACCACAATACACTTGAGAAAATAGAGAGAATGCCAATTGGCGATGTTCTCCGATACGTGCATACATATTAACACACATTTATATCATTTTACACATACTCAGTTCGTTTAAATTTATAAACACAATCCCATTAATCCAATAGCATCCCTGAGTATTCCTCATTTTACATAATTTAAAATTTAACCCACACATTCATTTATTAATGCTAGCCTTACAAAACGCTAGAAAAACAGACTAATTAATCAAGTATTAATTGTCTTGGAAAGGCTACACGCCTTCCTATTACATCCATGGAGTTGGCTTTCTACACAAAGCTAACTTTCATCATTAATATGGGCGCCCAGTCTCACGATATTATCTTTACAATTAATGCAACAAATAAAAACGTGTACTGTATTTTACATTGCAACTCCTGATTTTACTGTATAATTCACTCACTTGGCGGAAATTCCGTCGTCATAACTACGTTACATATAATTATCACATCCGGTGATTCAAATACTGTCACATTCTGCCTCCACTTGTCGCGTGTCAGTTTATCAAAAATGCGCTAGAAAAGCCTAAAACAGTGAAATACCCCCACGAAGGGTAAAGCCAGCTTTGCCTATGTGGCCTTGCGTATAACAGCGTCATTATACGAGAATCAGTCTTCGGGGCGCGTTCAGTCCGGGTATGCTTTCACTAGAGCTCAAATACCAGACGACTGCTTTACAAATACAAGGACCATATGCAAAACTACAAACTAAGAAATGAGTGAAAAAAAAATTACCACCATTTAATAACTGAATATAAACAACAAAACATAAAAATACAACATAAACAAATTCCACCCTGAACTTTACTCCCACAGTACAAGAATTTACACAGATCTGAGTGGTCTAGGAAGGTCCACTCCAAAGAAATAAAATTGTGGATCAAATTCCACTTGTCTGGTTAATATGTATGCACGCGTATAACTACGCTAGAAAAGAAATAAGTACTTTTGATGGAGATTTGCTCACAGATGGAACAGCCAATATGATTGCAAACCCCCATACTGCAAACCATTATTATGGCTTTATGGGACACACTCGTAGAATAACATACCAAAAATTATAATTTTACTGACACACGCAACCATTTAAAATTTAAAAATTAATTGATCTCCAGCGAGATCGCAGTGAGTCAGGAAACTCCCAGCAAAACAGAAGCTTGCCCGAGGGCGCAAATAGCTCAACACAAACATGACAACAACGTGACCGAACATCAAGATCATCCGAGGTCAATGCACATGACAGTAAACAAACCGAGAATAACATGCCTAAAACGGGCTGATATTTACATGAAATAAAAGCATGGATAAGCTAACACGCTGGGAATCGATCGATCAAAACGCGAAAAGCTCCCATTTACCGATTACAATTCTTTTATCATTATACAGGCTTTATTTTAATATAAGATAAACATTTACGAAGGACGGAAACCTGGTCTGTGACTACTAAGCAGCACAGCTTGCTCCTTATCTGATGGAGTGCGCCGGGAAGAAATACCTTCTCTTACCACTCATTAATATCTGTGTTCAAACCAGCCCTTCTTGTCGAAGCTTTGAGTCATGCTATTTATAACAAGAGACTAGACAGTCCCGTTTCGCTTCCTGTTAATCGCGACACATAAATTCACACACTTCTTGCCAATTCCATATGAATTGCAAGAACATCGTAGAAGGGGATTCCAACATTTTCCTCGCAAGGATTAAATGCTGATCCTGGACAGAGCTTCAGACAGAACCAAAGTTCCCGAAAACTGCTATCCCATAAAACACATATTTGCAGACTCAACAAAGCTTTTGGGCTGAACACAACACATATCTACCACGGGCCAACACTCCAATCAAATATCCCTAGATTTTGTTGTCCAAGACACTAAAAGAGTAACTTCGCAAACAAATAATTTAATTGGGCAGATGATCCCTCACTTAACAAAAATGCAACAAACGGCAATTAACACACAAGCCTATGTAACAATAAAAATCTATACAATACAAAGAAGTCCCACCAATTCTATTATCTACTCTAGTTAATTCAGTTTCGCTTCTGTTATGATATCGGCTCCCAGTTTGTGCCGCTTAGCCACGCATTTTACGGTAGCGACACGCACTCGAGTACGCTTGTCCCGTATACATGACATCAACAAAAAAAATATCTTCACCAAATAAAATACAACATGTCACGTTACTCATGCACTAAACTAATGTGTGTCAGTACAACAAAGCATCTACAATAAAACACGAAGACAAAATAAAAATCGTATTTACACAAAATAATATGTTCCCACAAACCCATAACCAGTTTGTCAAATAAATAAATTATTTCAGTACTCATTCCTCTTTCTGCGTCGTCTCATCGAATATCGCCAGACATTCTCTCTCTAAAGTGTTTAGCTCATCTCAGACCACATGGAGCCGAAGAAACGTTGGTTCGATGTCTTTCTCTGGGTCTGGAGTTCCAAATTGACGTTAAATAAAATAAAATAAATGTTAGTTATAGTCACACGTAATTCTCTATCTAAATTTTGCCAATAGCTACTTCTTTCACCATTTGTCTAGTGCAAAATTAATCGTAGACTTTCCCTAATAGTTGTAGTCGTGGGAGACTACTAAAATTTTACAGATACACAAATTTCACACTAAGCTGTGCGCACACAACTTCATTATAATGTTTTCAATAATTAATCTATCTCTTATAAATTTAACGCAGTAGATCTTCACGGTATCGACAAGAATAAGCGACCACCTCACGGTGTCACCAAGAATCAACCTCGTCGTCACTCAGACGACGGTATTTATGTGAATTTTGCAAAAGGACGGAGGGAGAGGGAAATCTATCACTAACTTCTATAATAATGCGACTATTGGCATGCGACCGGTATCAAACAGTTTGAAATATTATACAGGTCTATGGGGCTATCCTGCTCTGGAATCGATCATAGATTTCTTTAATCCAATCGTTCCCGCTTTTATCATCAGGCCGGCGTCAGACGCTATATTGGCGCTATAAATGGTGACCCTCTCTGATTGGTGGTTCATGACGTCAATATCGCATTTTTGAACAGAAGCCTCTGTTCTATGATTGGTTGAAAGTTCTCGTCTCTCTCACCCAGCAACTATCTTTCTCACAACGCTAGGGTGACAAAGAAAAACGGTCTGAAATGGGTTAGGACCCCAACACACCTTTGTCTGACACTGCACTTGTCAAACATTCCGATCTCGTCACTTCTTTGTTTCAGCACTGGGTACGTCCAAACGTACTGTCTCCATATAAGCTTGACATTTCGCAATCCAGTCTGGCCTTCCAGTATGATTCTGGCAGTAAAATCAGAATATAATGAAATGAATAATTAGAATCATTAATCTGCGTAGCTTATTAAGGGTTCAATATAATGAATACAATTCATCTTTGCTCTTTTATATAGCGTTAGGTGTACATTACCGTGTTATTTCAAGCTTTAAAGACTTAAAAAAACATTCCTTGGTAGGTAGGCAACCACAGTTTATAAATTTGACCCCCCCCCACGTTTGCAAGGAGTTTTACGTCCCTGATAACTTAATGCCATTGCCGCTTCCTTCCTACCTCACCTGAATTACAAATACACCCACTACTAATTAACACAAGCTATAAGTAGGGGTGGTGTTTTTTCGCAAATGCGATTAAGCCCGAAATACTCATAATGGCTTGTGCTCTTGTATTTTCACTTTTCACGGCCTGTAAACCGCTTTTTAATGTGTTTTGAGAAAGCGACAAAATGCGAAATTGACTCAAAATGTGAAAATTATACCGAAATGCAACATAAATGCGAAATTTAAAGTTTGTTTTCAAATCTAATGCTTTTTTATTCTTTCTTTACTTATGGAAATCTCAAGTGAGGAGTTTGTACACCCTTGAAGTGTTTATGACGGCTTGAATACCAGTCTGGAATACGGATAGTAATCTCCCCTGCACCTCTTTGCCCGCCCGGCGATTTCATTCCCTTCGCGTAGGTCAAGTTAACAAATGCTAAGATGGTGAGACCAAATATGTCTATGAAACAGCTCTAAGATTTAATTCAGCAATCACTCATGACCTCACACACTGTGGTGCAAGACGAGTTGGTTTTGTGTATTTTCTCTGTATTATTCTGGTTTTGCATCAGTATAAATTGATATTTCCTGTGTAATACTTTAGCCTGGAACAATTTTCTTCTGTGATATTTTAACCTAACTATAATTTAAAATAAATACACAATTTACTACATGAAATGTTATATCACTATTAGCCCATTCCAAATGTGACTTTTATTTCACATTAATTCCATTTCAAAAGACATTACGTATTTGTCAGATTCAACTCAAATTAGATTGTGCCAGTCAGACGAGGATTTTGGGGAGCCATCGGTATCAAACGGCCCTTCCAAGACCCTCTTCCAACCAACACACAACTCGGGGGACGACGCATTCTCGGACTGACTCAGCACGAAAATCTGCACTTGGGGGTGTCTGGAATAGGATAGGTACTATTTTAAACCAGCCTAGCGAAATACATCAACAAAAGAGGACAGGCTTACATTGAAATCTTTCCAAATTTATTGATAAAAAGAACAGATCCCTATCCTACTTCCGAGAGGTAATAATCGGCTATTGCGAACTAATCTGCCCTGAAAAGAAATAGTAATCCTAGCTAAAATCTACGTTAAGCCTGTCGAAGTCCTATTCACAAAAATCGATAAGTAAACAGTCCCTACACAATACATCGGAAATTATTAATATTAATAATAACATCCCTGAATTTATGGCAAAGCAAAACATTTTACTTGTTCACAAGGCTAAGTTCATTTACATTGACGAGCACAATATCAATAGCTACGATATGATGTCACCTCCAACTTTTAATTTTACGTTATCGATCCAAGCGAACCCTGATTGACGTCAAATACAAATAAACGATAAGCGTTTATTGCAAAATAAAAATCAAAACTAAGCACAATCTGATCCTATCATAAAAGAATAATGTAGTACAACACAAATGAATAACAATAGGCAATGACCCTCCTCATTTCACGCTCTTTACGGTAGATGGTCATAAGTGAAGAAAAATGAAAAATTACGTTGGAAACTGATATGGTGGGGCGCCACGACTCACGTTGCGTTATCAATTTAATGCGTGCATTCACACTATCACAACAGCAATTGATTGTCGTCTCAAAATTGGGATCAAGTCAGAATCTATCAAACAAGTCGAAGATAGTAAGTTCTAATGTGTTGGTCAAGAAAAGAAAATTTAAGTTTATCATTTAACTCGTATTTAGTTTCCAAAAATTATTTAATTTATATTTTAATTCCAAAAATACTATCACTTGATAATTAAAATCAAGTTTAATTCATTTTACCTAAATTTTATTTACCATACACTTCGTTTGTTTAACTATATGTAGGGAAAGAACCATCCAAAAATCGTAGAACACCAATGAAAGCACTGTCCCCTTAAATGCATGTCACCTTAAGTGCATTTCATCAATAACACAATGACTCACCGGTTTTCATCATCAGTCGACAAGACAAAAACGAACAATATCGCAGGCAAAAAAATATCAGCTCCAAAAATATGAGCAATAACGACAAACTCCCCTTTTAGTGTCTGTTACAAGATAACACAATAGCATGGTACCCTATTTTATACACAGCCTCATTCGTGGACTTAAATATGCTTATGCGCTGGTAATCAGCTGTTCTCCTATGACCATGAAGTTAGATTCAACAACCAACAAATGCCTTAATAATAACGTGTGCAAAACACGATTTAAATGCTTTACTTTATAATCATAGGCTTGCATCACCTTCCAAGAAAAGACCTTCATCGAACTTGCGATATCTCGCTTCCGAGTACATCATTTAATTCAGTCCAACTCGTCGTTTCAATGTCAAAATTTAAAAAATAAAAGAATCCTTCTACACAAGCACCTGGTTATGCGTGCTATAAAACGAGTTACAGTTAGTTTCGTCTGCTGCAGTCAGACTCAATACCACTGCCTTCTCGAATGTTATAAGATTCATAGCGCAGTGTGGTGTTTAAAAAAGAACTCAACACTCAAGGCCACTGCCTTGAACCTTGACAACCACATGAGGCAACTAACCTGCTACGTCACAAAGTTTAAACTGTACAAAACGCAAGACAGCTTCCTGCCTGCTTGCTAAAATGATACGATGTTCCTTGAAAAATATGCCTGCTCTTGGCATGTATAACTGATACGTAAAACTATGATCACATTGCAAAATATAAAATAAATTGCCTAGCTACAAATTGTGCACGTGAAACCATCTATTCGATTCTATGATTCCACCCCTTACAAACATGTGTTTAGTGCAAGTCAGCTCACTTATATTTCTGGTTGCAGTGCATGCTTTGAGCCTCGCTTGGGGTGTATGCGCGAACTCTGGCTTCGACTTCGGCATCTTCAGCTAGGTCTGCACGCAATTGAACATCCTCCACTCTCCCAATGCATTTTGGCTTATTCCATATCAACTGCTGGCACAATTAAGCAGCAAAGTTTCTGTTGGGCTCGAATTCCGTGTTTGGTTGCTCCCATGATATCAAAGTTCAGTGTTTCACAGATTCCAATTTTACTGGTTTGAATTTACTGAAGTTACGCAGTGCGCATAACAAAATTGCCCTTTTCACTCCGCTACAGGCTTTAAATGTCTGTTGTATGATATTATCACACTCAAAACTTAGATTTTATAATGTCCGACCTCGTGATTGTAAGTTATCGCGGTAATCGTAGTTTTAAATAATTGAAATATTACAGTTTTCAATTTTGCACTTGATGCAATATTATACTACCACAATTTATGCTTGGATGCGTAGTTGTAAACCACTTTCACAATATTAGACCTGTGGTCATGTGCTCGACCAACAGTCCTTCGTTTAACCACAATGTTCTACAAAAATACAAAGAAAATGACAAATAATGTCACACAGTCCTGATTCAACTCACAATAAACGCCCTATGCAATATTATATGCAGAGATGCAATAATCTCCACCAACAAAAGTTGGATACTGGTACAGTATTCAATGTTGCACGTTTTCTTTCACTCAATCAAAAAATCAACCCGTCTCCACGAGGTAGCGGGGTTAGCGGGCGGAACTGATACCGTCACAACTTGAATCGAGTGTTGAATAACAAATCCATACTCGCTTTTCTGCGATGTTATAAATATTCCAAATACTGACAAAAATCCCAAAATTTCACAAAATAATTTCCAAAATTTTCCAAACATTTTCATAATAGTCGTAGATTAGAAATTTCATAAATATCAATTTCCGGCAAGATACAAAGAGATTAGAGTCCATTTCCATGAAAATCACCTCTGTTCCAGTGCATCTAACACTTTGTCGATCATCCACGCAGTGGATCATCGAATCGAAAATTTTAAATCAAAACGCTAAATTTCTGATTTCAAAATGCTAAAATTCACCGCCCCTAGCTATAGGGCTAATTATATTTAAAGAAAGAAATAAAAACACGCATTCAATGTACACGGGGCTGAAGTGACCACAATGCCCATGCCACTAAGTACGAAACATCATCGAAGGGCGACAATAACATTGTCAGCATGGGCGGATGTCACAGATGTACCATTACCAAGCAGGTTTCGTTTCGTCATTTTGTTCAGTTGTAGAGCAACAGCGTACATAGTTGGAGGTCATGGGTTAGAGTAGGCCTACCACATCGAGCATTTTAAATCTCTAGCTTCCATCTAAATAGCCTGCACAACTTTTATCCCTATACCTAATTGGTTTCTCATTAGCGCTGCCTCCTTTGTTGTTTGCTATTGTAGGCGTGACGTCGGTATCCCCCAACCATCTTTCTGTGTTTAAAAGGAAATTTTACGTGACCGTTATTCTTGCGATCATGAGTCACGAGGCCTCCTTTGTACGTGGAATCCGAACCACAGGACACGGAATTTCATTTTGTAAATCTCACATTTATTGACCGGGAACCGAACCCAGTATACCTTGGTGAGAGGCAAGTAGCTTGACCGCTGCGCCACCACGCCACGTTAATCTCGCGATCATGAGCCACGGGAGCTCCATTTTACGTGGAATCCGAACTACAGGACATGTCATTTCACTTTGAAAATCTCACATGAATAGGTTAGGCCGGGAATCGAATCCGATCTACCTTGGTGAGAGGCCAGCGACTTGACCGCTGCGCCACCACGCTCCCGCTTGATAATGGAGAACATAGGGATCCCTTTGATAACTAGTCCTTAGTTCACTACCAAAATGTATTTTGTTGCATTTAATTCAGCAAGACACATAAACTACAATAAACAATACACCAACAAAGGTATGGGGGCATACGGACATGTGTTGTGTTTGAGTCTTCAGTCTTTTGATTGGTTTGATGTAGACTTCCAAGTCCCCTGTCGTGAGCTAATCGTTTCATCTCTCCATAGCTACCACACCCTACATCCGATGCAATCTGCTTAACATATTCTAACCTTGGTCTACCCCTACAGGTATTGTATTCGACCCTTTTTTCCATAACTAAGTTTTCTTTTCCTTTGTGTCTTAGTATTGTACCCGTCTTAGACGGAGAATGCTTGGTCATTACCTGGCTACACTCATTGGCATTGGGGCGCGTTACGTTCAACCCACAAATGACCGCACATTCTGATATGAAGACACAATCAGGTTATCAAGACTACAGGAAAAACTCAGCGTTACAGTTACAAATGTATTTATTATACTAAAAATGTAATAATCAAAATCATATATTCAAAAATCAAACAACTAAACATTACTCGGAATTGTCCCTTCGAGTAAGACTCACTCAAAACACTAAAAAAACACTTCATAATCACTTATATTGTCTTACTTAGATTCTACACTCATTATCATTTGATAGTTCTGCTATTTAAATTTAACTTACTTTGGCAAAGGCCTTCCTATCATTTCAATTACATTTATTTCTAAGGCTTGTGGACATTGAAAAATTTCTTTACTACCCTTCAGGGTCTTCTTTATTTAAACACTCATTTATTTCTCATTTATTTACTCATTTAGTTAAGCCACTGTTTTCCATAAAGCCTTAGGTGTCTTAAAACACAATACATTTATTTTACAAGCATGTCATATCATGGATCGAACCCTCACTCCTCTACTGTCTACTCATGCATCAAGGAGATTCGCTTAACGTTGTACTATGCACTGTTTTATTTATTATTTCTTGGATTTCAAATCATATTAAACTCATTATTCCATAGCCCGTTAACGTTATTTACTCACAAAGAAAGAATCGATTATTTAGCAATAGTAATATTTGATTAAATCCATCAGATATTACTCATTTATTTCAATCTTAGGCTTGGGAGATTTATAGCAATCCCAGCATTCCAATTATTTAAATTATATCACACTAGCACCTTTCAATAAAAACTTTCATATGGCGTTCGCTAAACGCTAGTATCTTTTTAAAAGCCATGCTCAACAAACACCCATTATGTGGTCTATTCCTTTCACTAGAGGCGAGGTCAGGTCTGGCTGTCACCTCATCCCCTCGGTAATTTACTCAAGATTTACGATGTCACTCGGCTCGTCACCCTTTACTATACTGCGCACTGTTTTCAAACATATGGCCATCCAAGCTTTATATTTCATTTCCCGTACAACAACTTACTTCCTTATTCACTTTTATTATTAATATTTCGTGATCCAGGATCTTATGTGTTAGATTCCGGGAGGTTTTACGACGATTTCTTATAACATTTCATTTACTATAACATACCATAACATCCTATAACAACACAATAACCTAACCAGAACCTTTTCTGTTAGTGGGTCACACCCTCATCAACGATGATTATTCATTTCATTTGCGACGATTATTTATTTCACTTGCGACGATTATTTATAACATACCATAACATCCTATAAAAGCACGATAACCTAACCAGAACCTTTTCTGTTAGTGGGTCACGCCCTCATCAACGACGATTATTAATTTCATTTGCGACGATTATTTACTTCACTTACAATAACCTAACCAGGATCTTACCTGTTATTGGGTCACGCCCTCATCAACGACAATTTCTTACTTCATTTGCAACGATTATTCTTTTCACTTATATTTTGCATCCCTCGAAAGAAGACATACTCTGGATCACGTAATTCTACTAGCTTGAAGCTAAACTCATCATTTAATTATTTGGCCCAATCGGCAAGACAACTAAGTTTGGATATCCATAATTTATTTATATTTCTCATAATTTCTTCGCGGCAAGACTTCCATGTCTTCCTATCACTTTTATATTTTAACTTTTACATGACGGCCTACAATTCAATATTATTTATCATTCTTAGGTGTTCCGTTTTCCACCATTACTTTAAGGGTTTCTCAAAAATCAAAATTTTCCCAACAATACTTAAAAAACATTACTATTCGTTCAATTCATATTTACCTTATAATTTGATCTCAATATTCAACTTTCCACTACTTTACTATCAACTTTATTTTTATAGAGCGTAACATTCATATCTAACCACTTTTATTTCAAAATACAAACTCGATAATCATTATTATTATTCTTTCAATTTCCCAACAACCTATAACGGCGTTTATTCACTTTACAATTTCTTTATATGAAAAAATTAAAGCCATTATTATTATATTAATCTTTTAACCTTTAATAATTTTATTATGGTGCTCATTTACTGTACCATTCACTTGTGTGGCGAAAATTCAAGCCATTAATCTTTCGAATTTCGATTCTTCCTTTTCTATTCATTAATTACTTAAATCTTCCGTATTTGCGGGTTTTAATTACTTTATATTCAATTATTGCAATTACATCTTTATATTCAACGAGACTATCCTCGTGATTCATCTTTGCTTTTATTCCAATCATATTTATCAATTATATCCCAATCATATTTATCAATTTCTCAGGGCATTTCACATTTCTAGCGAATCAAGGCTAAACTCCCCAGTGAGCACTTGGATACGCTAGTACAGAGCATAGTAAATCATAATGAAAACATGTATCACTCACCTCGTGTGCAGACGATGATTATACCATCGGAATGGGGTCACCCGTCTCAATACATTCTTAGTACTCTTCCATGGTACTTATTTCCATACACTTCCTATCACATTTACATAATCTACACTGGTTTACAATTGAACAATTTTTCACTTTTTAAAACACTTGACATATAACACTAAATAATACTCTTTCTTTTTACAACACTTCACTTCACTAATTCACACACTCAAACACCATATCTCAGTGATCCCAGATGACTCCTATCGACCTCCAACGATTCGCTGATAATCCCACAAATCAGCATCGGACGTGTGAAAGCTCGTACGAAGTTCATCTATCCTGCACTGGAATTATTGTATAAATCTCTCGAACACTGCTTCTAAATATAGTCTATTTTGATTTTACTGTTGTTCTAATATTGACGATAATTGTTTTTATCTGTTCGTTATTTTTAATTCGGTATTGCGGTCTATCACGCTTCTTATGACACTCTGTCTCGAGAACCATATATTTTCTATCGAATATTTCGCTTACTTCGCTCACTATCTCGTTCGGGCTTCGAATCTGCGTTTATAAGTTCCCGCATATAGCACTTTCTCTTCGTGAACCTGATTGCTTTTACTTTACTGATGAATGTCTTCAATAATGTTCTTGCAAGACATATCGTAACTTGATTTGTGTTCTATGACGTTACTATAATGTTCGAACTCGCGTCTCTTTGGACTCGGAGTCCCTTAATGTCTCCGTGATGCTTGACCAATGTCTCTTTGATTTCGGTAGCTTTAACTGTTCAACTCACGGCATTTACACTTCAGAGTCTTGAACTCACGACTGTTAACTAAGGCGCACTTATATTTTACTGGCCTAGACTGATTATATCTGGCAACAATACCGTATTTTCTGACTACTGAATATGACGCGATTTAGCACGACCTCTCAGGATCTGCTGTAGACTGAATACTTTATACTATAATGTGCTCCACCACTGCGAATACTGAGGATTAGTAACTGCGAAGCAGCTAGATCTGCCTATACGGTCCGTATTAAACTGAATAACTTGACTATTTAACAATGTTCTTTTGCCCTGGCTGGGTCCATTTGGCGTACTGACGATCTGAGTACTGCGATCCAGCGTGTAACGCCATTGCGTTGTAGTTGAAGACTGAATGAATAACTGCGACTGGATGACTGTGAAACAATACGACTTCCTCAGAGGTTCACCAAGACCGAATTCGTTGAAACAGCAACACGCCCTTCTAGGACACTGAAGACTGAATAGCTTCCCTGGGAATCGCTCCCTATTTATATGATTTACGGAAAATAAACTAGTTTGGCTTCGTTTCCAAAATTATATTCTAAACCAACAATGGTATCGTTATCGAAAAATAACCCTCTTAATGCACATGATCTAAACGTTTTAATTATATAAGAAGTTCTTAAATCGTATCGTGGGAATATTTAATAAAAATTAAAATTGCTCCTATCTCCGTGTGGGAGGATATTTTTTATTCCCCTTCTCCCACTATCGGGCTCGGTGAAGTACCTATCGTAGATTGCTGACGCGACTTTTCTGTATTGTGCAAATATTAGCAACTTTTATCACTCTAAATTTCTCTTCTCCAGATAAATTTTCTAATAATTTTGCGTTAATCTAGCCAATTTTAATTATTTTCTTTATTTCTTGACCACGCCTTTAAGGCGGTGTTGGCAATTTATTGATGACTGAGCGTGTATTCGTTATATCTTTCCTCTCTCTCGTACATGGGATCTTCCACTGGGTCTATTTTTTTATCTCTGCGTAACTCTTTTTTGCTGACTTTGCGGTGACATCACTGCGCAGCTGCAGTATTGCTTTAATCTCGCGTTATCGGTCCAATGCGTCATCTGGATGTGCTTCTATTATTAACCCTTTCGTGACCCTTGGAAACTATACCAAAGTCTTTCATTCCTTCTTAATTTCTTGATCTAAATTATTCTGGGTTCGAGGCCTGTGCCAAAATGTCCATTCGGGCACAGTATATCCTATCAACCTATCTATTCTCTTCATTAGTAGTCGCCAGAAACATCTATCCTCTCCCACTCGTCTTAATACCACTTCATTTGTTACTCTAGGCCTATCTACCCATCTGATCTTCAACATTCTCCTGTAACACCACATTTCAAATGGAGCAGCTTGTTTCCAAAACTCATTATCTTCACAATCATAAATTTTACAGGAGAGAGGAAAAATGTATAGCCTATCTTCAGACAGGATTATCAAATGGAGCAATATATATACTGTAGTTTGATTGGTAGCTCGGAAAGCTACACACTATGACCAACTGTGCACCAAATTATATACAGTACATAAAAAGTTATTGATAAAGGAAGATTGTATATATTGAGTTTTGAACAACAACAAAAAAGTTTTTTGTATTTACTGTAGCTATGAAAAGCAGGATATTTGACATAGTCTAAAATATTTATCCTAATTCGTGACATTTATTTTGAACATAATATTAATAGGTAGGCCTACAATTAGAAATTAAATGCCTTAATTTGTTTAAATGTTATTCATTTAGTTCAATCAAATTGTCATAAAATGACCACGGGACACTGCGCACAAGTCAGAAAATTAGTCAGTGTCAATAACACTCTGAATACTATTGAACTGAAGGTTGTAGTGCTGCTATCTATCGTAACACAATGAAAGTAACATGAAAGGAAAGTAGGAAATTAAAAAACATATTTTGATGGATTCTGTTAGAAAAATACATAGCTGTGTATTTTTAGAGAGTGGATATATTGACTTCTGGTGCAAAAAGTGATGAATATATTCAGTTTTCAACGAAAAGTATGTTTTATCACAGCCTTATCAATGGGAAATATTAATGTTTGATCAAAAAATATTTTGCCATCCTATGCAGTTGAAGCAAATGTTACCGAATCAACCATAAAACTTATTTTTTCATTTTTTGGAGATATTCAGTTTTGAAAACAATCTCCTGTTATGCATCTGTTCTCCTCTTTTCTACTGCATCTATAGACAGTCCATGTTTCACTTTCATAGAGTGCCACGCTCCAGACAAGGGCTTTCAAAAATACTTAAATCTATGACAACAAATTTCTTTTCTGTAGAAATGCTTTCTTTGCCTGAGCGAACTTACGTTTTATATCCTCGTTGCTTCGTCCATCTTTGGATATTTTAATGTACTTCCTAAGTAACTTAAGTCTCCTACTTCCTTTAGCTTTTCACCTGCCAATTGCCAATAGGGGTTCCTGATTTTTTTCGGCTGCATTCCATTATGTTCGTTTTATATTTGCTGATTTTTCACAGACATACAAAACACGAAAACCTGAAAACCTCCAATATTCGTCATAAGTGAACAATCTTAATCCTTGTTCAACTAAGTTAATGTATTTAATTAATTTAATAAAGCACACAAATTGTGTATATAAAGAGATTACATTTCATTTAAACATAAGTCGATTATAGGCCTATTACGCTTAGTGCATTCCACAACATGGTAACGAGGACAAGTCGAATCACACAGTGCACACACACAACTATCTTCAGGTTCATGAAATATCTTAGTTTTGCAGAGTTTATGGTTGTATCCATGAACTGCCATAGCATTGACAAAATGTCGGAGACCCTGGTTAGTATTGGTCCAAGTCCTATTCGTCATTGTTTCAGTCGAGTAGAAGTCAATACAAATGCCATTCCTTTTGGACAATCTTTTGTCCAAGAGTTTCTTCCAATTGTCTGTATTAGGTAGTGCGATATTGAATCTCAAATCTTCAATCAAAAATGTATCCTTTGCAAGTTTATAAACCAGTCTTGATCTAGTAAATCTGGATACACAGAGGGTTGTATTTAAAAAACGGGCTTTGATTTTTCTAAACTGTGTAGGTCATTCTTCGTTAGCTTATCCCAAATGATTTCCAGACCATATGTTAAAATAGGAATTTTTTTACGTCAAACAAGATCATGTATTTAAAGAAGCAGAATGAAATATCAACATAAAGCCTGTATGTTATTTGCAACGTTAAGGTACGCCGTGAGGTCATAGGGCAAACTGAAAGAAAAATGTCAGTCAAGGACTTTGCTCACCCTCTCTTTGGTCACCGACCTCCAAGAAGCCGACTCAAATCAAGGATCAAACAACAATAATGCTCACTGCTAAACCTGAAGTAGTTAGGACCCAGCTCTGGCAATCCACTACACCACCAGAGTGGATAAAGGCTATTGAGAGCCTCCTGCAAGCCACGACACCTACTGGGAAATTTGGCGATCACTCAATAGACTTCGGAGTGATGTTGGAAGATGGGCATTACGATTCCGTTGTTTAACCCGAGGCAACTTATGGTAATGAAACACTCTTCAAGTTGAACATCAAATCGTCAACTGGCAAACTGCAGAAAGCAGACAAAAGAATAATCAGAACAATTATTAACAAGAAACACCAAGTAAATGGCCAATGTAGATTACTGCCGAATGAAGAGGTATATCGAGAGAGTGAATCAATAATAGATGCAATGCGGAAGAGGAGAATCTCTCTTTTCTGCCATATCTCACGCCTAGTAGAAACCAGACTAATAAAACAGCTCTTTAAGTTACTTCTGGAAGAGTAAAACAAAGAAACAACTGGTTCAAAGAGAGCCATTAAATTTAACGATGCTCCAAATTAAAAACAGGGAAGAGATGAATATGTTTTGTATTGCATATAATATGTAATTGCTTCTGGATCTAATAAATAAACGTAGGAAAGGTTCTTTACGCTGAATTGAATTCTTCCTTGAATCAGATGATTCACATTAACAACATTTGAACGGAAAAACTACACCATCACAGATGAACAAAGGACAGCCAGGTCAGATAGAATGAAGAAATTTTGGGTGCAGAAGAAGCTGAAGCTTAATTGCTAATCTCCAAATACCGTTGTTAGACTTAATTATATTTGTATTGAGGGCGTAAATTATGATAAAAATGTATCCTTTGCAAGTTTATAAACCAGTCTTGATCTAGTAAATCTGGATTCACAGGGATCGGAACTCTGCGATTGTGGTGAGAGGCAGACAATGTTACACCTGTGTTCCTGTGAGCTCTTGCACGACGCAAGAGTTAATGGAAGGTTGTGATAGAGCTATGGGTGTGGCCCAAATCTGGGCGAAGTTCATCTAATCCGAGACATATGTTTCTATTCTTATTAGTGTACCGTATTGCATATAATATGTAATTGCTTCTGTATCGAATAAATAAACGTAATATCACCTTTCACAACGGAAAGGTTCTTTACGCAGAATTGAATCCTTCCTTGAATCAAAGTAAACAATTGAACACCCAATTGCTGCCAATCACTAGCAATTTGTGGCCGATAGGTATGCTCGCTGATTGACCAATGAGACAGAAAGTATAATGATGTTAATTTATGGACTACAACTCATCATATGTTTTAACGAGATGGCACACCAGTATCGCTAATGTTTTCAGTAATTGCCTATGGTTAATTGGCTTGTTCAATCAGACCGTTTACATGTTCATAATGAGCCCAATAACAGAACGCCAGAAATTTTAAAAATCAAAAATCCAACAGAAAATCCGATATATTAGACTACATAGAAATGAAGTGTGCAATGCGATACATATCACTGAGTTGTACTGTAATTTCATGGTAGTCACCTGCACTTTGCTGAAGAACAAATGTACTGTTAAACAGTTGACATAACTGAGGAGGGTATACATTGCACCTTAAGGGGTTAAATTGCACTGCTTGTAAGTCCTCTGGCGGGCAAAATATGAACTACTTCCTAAAGTTTGTGAAGAGGCTTGAGTGCTCATCCAGCAACTACATTTGAATCTCTCTGACTTCCGGTCCTGTCTGTTTGTGACAGCTGATGAAAAACCGTTTTGTTTTCGCGCGTCAAAATACTCTGCAGTACTTTCTCTGATATGGATGTCCCAGAAGGACAATCAAAGGTAGTAATGTCGTATTATTATTCCATATTTATCACTGATAAAGTACAAATGTGGTTTTCTTTTATAACTGGTCTAAAAAAATTATTATAAGTAATGTTAGCAGATGATGTAAAATTTGCACCAACTAACCTCAAAATTGTATTTTATTATTTACCTCGGTATTTGCTGCTATATGCTGAAGATAAATGCTTTAAACGTTTTGAGACTATTTTGAACAGTATATTGTAGGCTGATATTATTTTTATAATTGTTTCAGCCAGGCCTCGAAAGCATACTAGAAAGGCCGGTGCACGTTCCTACGCAGATTATTCGCCGGATACTCTTCATGCCTGTCTTGAGGAAATCAGAAGTGGACGAATCATTCGTAGAGCTGCAGCTGTTAAGTACAAAATTGCTAAACGGACAATTGAGAACAAACTAAAGGACAAACACTGCAAAAGAAATTGGCAAACCCACTGTTTTAAACCACAAGAGGAATCTGCTTTTGCCGAGTGCATAATTGTGATGAGTGACTATGGATTTCCCATGGATGAAATGGACTTGCGTTATATTATTAATTGTTATCTTGAGAAACTGGGGAGGACAGTTAGTGTTTTAAAAAATATCATGCCTGGAAAAGAGTGGGTTAGGAGTTTCTTAAAGCTCCATGGAGAACTAACAGTTCGTTTTTGCTGCCAATATTAAGAAAAGTAGAGCTGCAATTGACGAGAAAGTTTTGACAGAATATGTTTCTAAGAGATGTAGATCCTTCAAACATATTTAACTATGACGAAACTAACCTTACCGACAATCCAGGGTCCAAGAAAGTTTTAACGAAGCGAGGAGTAAAATATCCTGAGGCGGTCTGTAATGCAACTAAAGCCAGTGTTTCTATAATGATGTGCGGCAATGCTGCTGGTGTATTGCTTCCTCCTTATGTTGTATATCGCTCCAAACATTTATGGACATGGTGGACTGAAGGTGGGTCTTAAAATGCACGCTATGGCAACTCAAGTCCAGGATGGTTTAATGCAGAAACATTTGAATCATGGTTTATGAGTATAATGTTGCCGGTTTTGAAGAAGAAGGAAGGGAAAAAAGTGTTCATTGGTGACAATCTTTCATCTCATATTAATGAAAGTGTGTTGGAAGAATGTAGGCGGACCAACACTTCCTTTGTGTGTCTACCACCAAACAGCACACATATAACCCAACCACTGGATGTAGCATTCTTCCACCCTATGAAGTGTGAATGGAGAAAGATTTTGAGAGAGTACAAGCTCAGTCCAGCTGGATTAGCAGACAGTGTTTTGCAGAAGCAAGACTTTCCTAAGTTGTTGAAGAAATTGATGGACAATATATCAGTAAATGCAGAGGAAAAATTTAAATCCGGCTTCCAAAAAGTAGGCATTGTACCTTGTGATGTAACACCTCTGATTGAACGGTTGCCAGGTCATGCTTCTGACTGCTCTACTATTGAAGCAAGCTTCAAGTCTTTTTTTTTTTAGCAAAAGAGAGCAGATGCTACATTTTCAGGTGTGCGCAAAAGGAAATTCCAAGTGTCTGTTGATGCTGGTAAAAATATTGCAGATGAAATAGGCCTGACTCCAGAAAAATCTAGTTCAGAAATTGTTCCCACAACATCTGGAGTCAGGCCAGTGTCTACAAATGGAGCGTGCAGACATTTAGAATATCATTCGTCAGATTCAGGTGCTGGTACTCATGAGAATGCTCCTATTCAAGGTGAATCCGATGGCACAGTGAATTTTTCTGATCATGAACAGGAATGTATTGGACTCAAGGGAAAGAGGAACAGGGGTCTTGCTTTGGAGCCGGTCAAGAAGGAGGTAGGAGCTTTTGTGGTGTCTTCCTATGAAGATGAGTATTTTCCTGGCAAGACAGTAAGATTCAATGAAGATGAAGTCGTCATTTCATTCATGCAAAAATCCTTTTCTAATTGGAAATGGCCAGCAAAACCAGATGAAATGTCCTATGATTGGGAAGTCATTCTTGTATCAATCAATCCTCCAAAACCAGTTAATAGAAGAGGAACATTTTGTGTCCCTGATCTCAATGGTGTCTGGCAATTTTAATTATGTGGCAACATTGCTATCAGTTCCTGATAACATTTTTGAAACATAATTGATAAAGTGTTTACAAAATGGTTTCTGGTAGATGAAACATAGATGTTTGTAACAACGGTGTATTTTCCTGTATTTTATCAAAAAAAATTACAAATTTAATATTTTATGAATAAAAAAATATTCTGTACAATTAATTATGACCTCAAAAAATCTAAGTTTTGGGTATACTTTACACCAAGAAACTCTGTGGCCTTCTAGACAATGTTTTGTTGAAGTGGTGCAAAGTAACCTCCCCCATGGGGTTACTTGGCACCATTTTTTATCAGTCATACCTAATTAAGATAAAACATTGGCATAATGAGCTTCAAGCTTGTCACTCCTAAGGCATTTTGCTACTTATCCCTTAATTTGTGTGTAAAAATTAGGTTTGGTTTTTGAGATATAACACGGAAAGTTAATTTTCAGGTAAATTTGGTGCAAAGTATACCCTCTTTACGGTACGGGTTTGCAGGATAATCTGATTGAATGTTCCATTGATGAAGATACAAACTTTCATGACCGTTGGCGACGGGCACAAGGATCAATTTGAGATCAGGGAATGCCGGATCTCCATCACCTGGTCGATACCCGAATAGTATTCTACGACCAGACTTTGGAAATCTTAACAAAAAATACCAACTGGTTTTGAATTAATGTCTAAGGATTATTTTACCGACGGTGGGGCTTCATTTCATTTCTGACTGGAAACATGCTGTGGATTTTCATTTTTCACATGGCCATATAGCAAGTTAACAACTACGACATGAATAATAGAATAAACATGAATATTATCACACAATCACTACGGTCTACATATGATGGTTGTTTCCTTAGTTTAGGGGCTGCGACAACGCAGTCATGTAGGCCCGTGTACTTTGGGTGTCTGTAGAATCTGTCTGATAACCGGTGTTAATTGTGATTGCTGTATTAGTGTGTGTTATCTGTATTAATTCAAGTAATGTTCACCAGTTACACTTGCTTGCATGTATTTACACCAAGAATCTGAACTGTTCACAAGATACTGACAATTTTTTTCGTGAAGCACTGATAGGAGTTTGTATGGCTACATTCCTAATATCAATATTCATTTTGCTTTTCCGAATGCTGTTTACATGCATCCCATGTGGTTACCGAGGCAACAAGTATTAATGAACTGCAGTATGAACGTCATATGAGCCTTCCATACGGTTACCGAGGCAACAAGTATTAATGAAACTGCAGTATGAAGGTCATATGAGCAGGGCCGTGGAGAGCGGCGACGGGCCCAGGGGATGGAGTCTCCCGGGCCCCCCTCTAAAACCAAATTCTGTAAAATCCTCGCAAATTTGCACAAAGTGATTTTGCACATATTTTATTTGCACTACCTGTAAATGCTCATCACGAATGAATTACAAGAACACAAAGAGCCAGCAAGCAAGCAATAGTAATAATAATACTAATGCTAATAATAATAATAATAAATGTAGCATGCGGAACTGCAATACCCAAGATCGCGGGTTTAAACCCGGCCGAAGTCGTAGGATTTTTCAGAGCGTTAACATCCTTCAATATGCCTTTATTCGGAGGGAAAGTAAAGCCGGCAGGCCCATGTTACAGATTTATGGCATGTAGAAGAACCTACCACTACAATTGGTAGTGTGTAGACAAAATTTGTTGGTTATTTGGTTAGAAACGCTCTATCAAGTTCCAACGTTCCCCGCTGGGTGACAGTGGCAGTGGCGTCTGGTAGCCAAAGTTGGAACTACTTAAAATTGAACTTGTTGGGGAGCCTACGGGCGTTCAAATGAAATGTCCTGCTATGGCCATTGGCTGCAATTCATATATAATAATATTTCAATGATATATTCCACTAAATCCAGGCTATATTTATTATCATAAGCAGAGCGTGAATTACTATCAATATAAATAAGTTAATGCTGGTATGTTAAATTTACAACATTGAAAGTGGAGGAATGCATCCAAAATTATTTGCAAATTCAAGCACGTACTAATGCATTATTTTAAATTAACAAAAATTAATATCAGATTAAAGCCATCGAAAACTAGATACCGTAATAGTTTCATTAAATTCACTATACTGTTTTGTCGTTTGACAAATGTAAATTTGTCTCGATGAGGTAACACTGTAAGAATGCACAGTGTTCAGATTTAAAGTTCTGCAGATCCTCTTTGATATCAACAATTTTAGAACTTCAGTGATACTCATAAAATCAGTATGCTCGTTTGTCGTACACAAATTTGAAAAAAGTTGCATTCACCGGACCAGTAATTGCATCGCTTTTACAGTATTTAACTTTGGGAAAATACTCACATTGTAAAAAGCTGTTGTCCATAAACTCGGAAGCAGGTGGGTTAGAATTCCACCGTCGGTGATTCTATGCTTATTTTCCATGATTCATCGTTTTAACCCGTACATTCATTTCCTCCTCAATTCTATCCCTACGTCATAAGACCCAACAGTTAATCAACAGGGAGTTCATCTTACTGAACTGCATGTTAAAAGAGGTGGAAAGGGTATACTGTACACTGTGCAGTACTACGGCCTCTGTGACATATGACGTAATCTCTTTTCATAATGAAAACATGATTTTTACACAAAGTCAAGACGTATTTTAAATACATTTTACATATAGTGTTTTTATGTTGGCATTCTTAAAATTTGCTGTCCTTGAAGGGTCACGCCCTTGGGTCTAAGCCTAAACACTGATAAGTGTTTTGGTTGAACGGCGATCACACATCTTTGTACATTAAACAAAGCAAAATATATTTTCATAATTAACCACAGTTATACAGTACTCATACTTAACTCAAGTTATTATGTGCTATCAGTAGGTTGAAGCTGATCAGTGATTGTTTTCACAAAAGAAGAATATGTGAATTAGAACTATATTTTGTAATTGGCAGTCAGTGGACTTCTTATAATTTAATATTGCTTTGCAGTAAGCAAAACTAGAGCCAGGTTTTCCTAAACATCCTCAATCCTATCTATGACTGGTGACCATCATGGGAGGATTTAAGCCAAGATTATGGGGGAGTGGACACACAGGGGATCTGGAGGATGGAATATCACCAAGCTCCGAGTGGGGTCCGGGAGCCCTCCTCCGGAAAAGTTTGTCAAAATTAGGTCCAAATTATTGAGTTATAGGATAGGCCATTTGGTTGATTATGTTTGGGATATTTTGGAGTAAAAATTAGATGACCATTAACTTTTAGTGGCTATAGAAAAGACTCTCCGAAATTGAAGTAAAAGCTCTCACATCTTCAAGTAAGACCCCGCGGTGTAGCTCACCAATGACCGTGATGGGGCCCTACAGCAAGTCTACTGATCGGAGGTTCGAATCCGCGTGCTGATAGCGGCTATCCTGAGTGTGGGTTTTCACACTCCCTCCAGACCAATGCCGGGGCAGTACCTTATTTCAATTCCAGGGACACCTACCCTACTCTTAACCCTAATAATTACAGTAAAAGTCCCAACGGCCAACACATTCCCAGTTGGCAACTAAGAATACGACATGCGATTTATCATGTCACAGAGGCCATAGCACAGCACAGTGTATACCCCGCTTTTCGTCCAGCAATAGATGGTTTTAAGAGGGTCTAAGTTTTTACTCTCCCAGAAAAATAGTTACAACAATGTTGCCAATACACCTCACTTTTTATACAACAACCACTAGCCTCTCCTTCAGTCTACACAATCCGCACATTTTTTTGGTTTTCTATTTTGTTCGCTTCATTAATATTTGTGAAAACAATTGTTTTACAGTCAACTTCATTCAATAACGTAGAGGCATTCAGAAACAAACCGTAAAACTAACGCGTCAGTAAATACTGAATTATATCTACAGTGCTATTTGATGAAAACCATCCCCAACCGAGCGCCAAAGGTTCATTGCCCGCCAGTGATACTAGACCTACTAGCTACCAAGTACACGGGTTAAATGTTGCAAGCCCCTAAATGAAATAACGTCTGTAACGACAGTCCTTTTTATTAATTGTTGAGTAAGACTACGAATAACACCGCAGTCGGAAAGTCAAATCCTGCATTCCTGCCGCGGCTTCGTCAGGGCCCGGAGCCATTTCTAAGTCGTAGATAAAGAGAGCAATTAATTTTATGTTTAACGGTACTGAGACGTTAGAGCGTATCACGAAAGGGCTTGATTCGCAAGGGAAAATATCTCTTCGCGTCCTGAAAAATAATTGCTTTGCAAATCCTCCTAGGACGCCGGGTCCCCCTGGGAGGGTCGGGCCCCGGGGCACCAGCCCTGCCTGTCCCCCCCTCTCGTCGGGCCTGCATATGAGCCTTCCATATGGTTACCGAGGCAATAAGTATTAAAGAAACTGCAGTATAAAGGTCATAATGAGCCTCCCATATGGTTACCGAGGCAACAAGTATTAATGAAACTGCAGTATGAAGGTCATATGAGCCTCCAATATGGTTACCGAGGCAACAATTATCAATGAAACTGCAGTATGAATGTCATATGAGCATCCCATGTGGTTACTGAGGGAAAGTATTAATGAAACTGCAGTATGAATGTCATATGAGCCTCCCATAAGGTTACCGAGGAAACAAGTATTAATGAAACTGCAGTATGAAGGTCATATGAGCCTCATATAGTTACCGAGGCAAGCATTCATCATCTAGAACTGAAAACACCCAGGACCAGTATATAATCGAGAGGGAAGAAAATATCTACTCAATGTAATATGTTCTATTAATGTTTCTCTTAAAACATAAATCTAAGGGTGTGGCAAGCTGGAAATACTCAACTGTTATGTTGTATAGCAATGGCACGTAGCATATGAATGGGATAAGGAATCATTAACATTATTATTAAAAATTAATTGCAAGACAAAATTACAGCTGGTGAAAGACATATATTAGACTAGGCCCTACACCAATAAATTACAGCTTACAGGAAGGGAATGTTAATGATCACATTTTTCATTATTCTCTTCCAGTATAATAATAATAATAATAGGTGATATTTTTCTCCCTGTGATATCAGTTGATAGTATGTTGTATTTAATGGCATAATACCTCATTAGGCTGAAAATGTCAGAATTATTCTTGGATTAGAAAGGACAGTCTAAGGAAATATAATAATAATAAATAAAAGAGCAAATTCCTGTGAGGAGCTTTAATATCTAAAATATCGGTACTCACCAACAAGTCATAAGGTTATGTTCAGCTTTACTAACCCATAATTTGGCAGACAAACATAAAGAAAAAAAAAGCCGAATATCTCCACTAGTCTTTCATGTTCCGTAATTGTGGACAGTTTTTTGAAGTGAAAACACAAATTTATTTATCACAGAGCACTGAATTGTAAACCTACCACTGAAAAGCATAGCCTATTCACATTCGTTTGGGAAGGAAAACTCTGACGCTTTCTTGTAGCTCCAACCACAAGAACTATGCAGCATTATCTCACAACTACTTCACCGAATGCTTCACTATAACTGTACGGTACTGTGATAACGCAAATATGACAATTAAACCAAAAATCACCACACGAGAAATGTTGAACAAGTAAGACAGCAAGAAGCCTCCACTCGACTCTAATGGCTGGCGATCTGAAGCTGTAACCACGCAGCGTGACGTCACTGGAATTTCATCAGTGAGTGAGCTGGCCTTCCTCTCGGTGGTCACGGTAATATGGACCCAGCTCAAGAATCCTTCAAGGTCACCAACCGTGAGCCCTTTGGGTGTAGCACTATCCAGGGATCACCGTGCGTGGTGGACCCTCACACACTCTGCCTCCTTTAGGGCATTTTACAATAGGCAGGAGATGCCATTTGAAACAACAAGAGCATATCAGGAAATAAAAGACACTCTGGGCATCGGATACCCTAAAACCGTCGGGTCGGAAGAGAACAAGAGTTGACCAAGAGAAATCGACAGGAAGAAGAGCCTGGCACAAGAAAGTGGATGCAATCTCGGACTCAACTGAGTTTCCGTGGTCGACAACCCACGCCCCAGTAGGTGTGGGTCTCTGGGGAGGGGGTGGGCAACGTAAAGAACTAGGATATCTGATGAATGATCCACATGAACTCACAACCTTTAACGTTGGCCGCAGCTGTTCTACCATGCGAGGTAATTCTTTATTTCCCGTTCTTTACCATCCACCTGTATGGCTAGTATTTATTGCACAATACACGACCTGACAGCTGAAAACCCTCATTGGGCACCCATGCGGTCATGTGAATAAACGTTTGGGAGTTCCATTAACATCCATCTGTGATGGAAACGATGTTCGGGAAGTTTATATTTTCCACCGTCATGAATACCTGGGTGTTATATCAAAGACAGGCATACTGTAACCTCGGTAATCATATTCGTCAGACTTTTGCTTTCTCGTGAACAAAGAGCAGGACCAAGCAGAGAGAAAACACAATGGAAGTACGCACAGAGTCCAGCTTAATAGATCTCACCCCAAACAAGTTGGACACGGGCTGCGGTGATACAGGTTCATCTTGTCGAAAGCGATTGCTCGGCAAGTTCAACTGAAGCCCTGAGTGAGAGCGCTGTCGGCGCGAGCGAGGGAGGGAGAGGACGTGGTGGGCGGAGGGAGACCGAGAACGGGATAAGAAAGTGTCGATGCCAAATAAACAATTAACTACATCGACTGCGTCTGTATCAGAAACTATCTGTTGTTTAAAATGATATTATAATATCGTATGGCGAAAATTGTTGTTTTTGAAAATAGGCGATTGTTCAAAACCCAAATATGATAGAACGTTCTGCAACAGCTTAAACTCAAGGTCTCTATGACCTTTATTTTCATAATAATAAAACATATTTTTTTTGAAAGAAGTCCAATTTTGAAATTCATATATTTTGCAAACTATCAAGTTAACAAAAATGTTTGTTTGACATAAATTAAAGGTCACCCCCGCTACCCCTAAAATAAATTTCAAGTCTCTAGGACAAAACTTGTGTTCTTGTTGTAGTGCTGTAATGGTGCTTCTCCTTAGTCTCCTACTTTTATATAAACTTTGCGATATCTCCCAAACGCATGATCGAATTTAACGAACGAAGTGGTGTTGGCGTTGGGTTGACGTCCTCTTTACTAAGAATGTGCTTTGGTATTTTTTTTAGTTGAAAATATTTCTTTTTGAAATTGGTGCTATTTTGGAAACGGTGGATTTTAGAAAAAACAAATTGTTTGACGTTAATGAAAGGTCGCTATGCCTTCTAGGCAGACAGCAAGTTTCAAGTGTCTAGGACAAAAATGATAGCCTACTTTCTCGCGAACATTGGTGATATCTGGCGAACGCCTGATCGGATTTTAACGAATGGGGTATTGTTGGCGTTGGGATGACGTCCTCTTTGCTCAGAACGTGTGTTGGTATTTTTTTGTTGAAAATGTTTGTTTTTGAAATTGCCATTATTTTGGAAAAATGTGAAGTCGAGAAAAAGGTTTGTTTGACGTTAATGAAAGGTCCCTATGCCCTCTAGCCAGAAAACAAGTTTCAAGTCTGTAGGACAAAGGAAAATGAATTTTGAAAAAATGGTCACTATTTTGGAAACAAGGAATTCTACAGAAAAAAGTTTGACATAAATGAAAGATCCCTATGCTCTGTACCATGAAAATATATGTCAAGTGTCTAGGAGAAAACAAAGTGCATTTTAAACCTTTTTTTATTTTTAAAATTTTTAAAATGAAACATGCTCGTACACAGAGAGACGATACCGCTGGGCATGTGTTTCAACGAGGCTATCACCGGCCACGGTGGTGGTATTTCAATAGAGGAAATGGCTATTTAGACGGGGCGATCTATGGTAGAACGACGGGTCGCTTTTCGATATTTTCCTATGACGATCGAATGAAGACGAATATTCCAAAATCCATCATGACAATCTTTAAACATGTTACTAAACGGGTGATCAGTAACATGATAAAATATTAATTATTGGATTTGGTGAATGAAAGCGGGACGTTTGATAGTTGTCAACAACTTGAAGAACTTGCTTTGTATGTCTTGCTGGCAGCCTGAACGACAAACAGAAAATCTGCTCGGGGCCTGGCTGGGACCGGGCTAGAAGAATGGAATGTGAAACCTTATTACAGGACGTGACTTGGCAACACCGCTGTCAGGTGATAACAGGTTGGAACAATGTGGCAATTATGTAACTGAGATAACAGACCCGGCCTCAGACAGCCGCGTGCATGAGCAGGCAGAAGCGGTGAGAGGGAAGGAAAACGAGACGCGCAACAGGGAATCACGTGACCACTGCAGAGCGGTGAGGGGAGGGGCCAGAGGGGCGCGGAGAGGTGAGGGAGGAGTGGAGAACCCATAACAGACAATAGCTTAATGGTTGTATGTCAACATGGAGTCTAGGAGTGAGACACAGGTGAGGAGAGAGAGAGAGAGAGAGAAAGAAAGAGAAACATGTGTGGACATAAATAAAGCGTTGAGCGCTGTAAACAGGGCTCTTGTACAACATGATTCAATAAATTAATTAATTAATTAATTAATGAAAGGTGTACAGGTTCACACAACATGTAATTTATTGATCCAAGAATTAAAGGTAGAGTTAAATGCCAACCATTTAACATACAGTTTATTCCCTTTTTGTTTCAACAGTTTTTCCACAAGGTGTTTAGGAAACGCTGTCCTTTGAAGTTAATGGAGATAAAACCTGCTTTTTATGGGTTGATGGTTGAGGTACTCAAGTAAATAGGTGAATGGAGTGTCCAGGTTGACTTGACGAATTCGAGATAGTTCAGTCCACCACTGAGGCGTGTAGCCCTTATTGAAGGCAGACTTAAATTTGCTCACACGAACAAAATCCCCAATTTTCAGTCGGTAACGTATAGGAGCAGCTGTTTTTATGGGGTTAAACAGTTTATCCAGTCGCTGAATAATTTTGGTCACGAGGCGTGGCTTGGTCCCAGTCGTTCTGTGTTTGGTGGCATTGTAACGTGACACTAGCTCAGGTAACATGTCCAACCAGCGATAAGTGCCCTGAGCGGTAAACGCTTTCCACATATGGGTTTTCAATGTTCGGTTAAACCGCTCAACCACGCTTGCTTTGAGATTGCTGTACGTGGTGTAATGGTGAATATCCAATGATTTGAGAAAACTGGAGAAATCCTTGTTGAAAAATTATTTCCCCTGGGGCGGTTTGTAAAAATTGAGGTTGTCGTTTGGATTGTTGAATAATATGTTGAAAGGCCTTGGTGAGTAGTGGACCAGACTTGCGACGCACGGGTTCAACACAGGCCATTTTGGAATACACATCAATGACGGTCAACATATAGCGTACGCCGTCGTTTAACGCTAGCATAGGGTATCATTTCAACCAGGACTGCTTGCCAAAGTTCATCCTCACCTCGTGAAATTACCTTGAGTCGCAGATAGTGACGCCTAGCTGGACGATGTAACTCATGAGCAATGCCCATTTTAATGGGTAAGGGCTTAAACAATAATTTTGGCATTTCGAAGTTCTTGTTCAATTTCTTGAATTTCCAAATCGTGACCGGTGTGACCAGTTTGAAGTGAAGCAAATAACATCTGTAGCCGCTGGACGAGCTTATTGCAATTGTGCCAGTAGATAACATCCACAAGTGGTTTTAATAGTTTAAATGTCACTCCACAAGCGAAAGTATACGACGAGTACTTTGACTGGTGGGAAACATTTTTGCAATGATGGCTTTATATTTTTGAGATATATAGGCATTCACTTGTTGAGTTGGATCATACTGTCCCTTGTGGGCATGGGTGTCCAATAAAATGGATTTATATTTGCCAAGGTCCTCTGGCGTATTATCATGGGAAGAGGGTGTTCGATAGAATAGCAGCTTTAACAGCCCTGGCGTTAATTTATAATTGGTGTTTATAATAACAGCTTTAGTACCAGTAAATTTAATCTATGAATCACCAATTTTAAAACTATCATTCTCATAGCGAACACCATACATGGTATCTGTGTTTCCAAAAAATAGATCGGTGAAATAGGGTTCCAGTGTTGATCCATAATATTTGAATAAATTATTTTTCAGTTGAGCTTTATGTTGAGGTGTGGCCAAGAGTTGTGAAAACGGAGACGACCTGGAATGGCAAGGTGTTTCGACCACGGCCAAGGATTTATTTTTTCTCAAAAACTCTGCAAGGGGTGAGGATTGTTTTTGAGGCGTAAACACTTGTTCTCCTCATCCTCAACCTCACTAACACTAGTCAAATCTTCCTGTTCCTCTTCCTCTTCCTCAGGGTCCTCGTGTAGCTTCTGCGTGGCTTGTGAAACAGTGGGTAGCGTTTCACAAGGCTTGAAAGAGTGTTAAAGCATGGATTATAGCGGAGGTGCTAAATGTTGTTGAATAAACAAAGCAAGATCCGCACGTGATCGTTTCAATTGACGACAATTTGGCGAAAAGTATTTCAGCACTTGGCACACAATTCAGTAAATATTTGAAAGGTCATATCCGGATTCACATGTTCATTATAAATGTGACGAATATTCCGCTCGTCGTGGCGAAATACAACAATGACATTGGCATTGTCACGAATGAAATGTTTGGACATTTTAGAATACGTTTGTCCAAGATAGAAGCAATCGATATGTTTATGACGACCCATGCTGAAATAGCTTTGAATGATACCTTGTCGTTCAGTGGATACATCATCGAAAATCATGAGTGAATCAGGCTTTACCTCATCCGGGGCAATAATATTTTCTTGCATGGAAAATGTGAAATAACCCATATTTTCATTTTGTAATCCAGACATGACTCGATCCAGAAACACGCAGAGGGGTAGGTAGAGAGATATTGCAAAAATATAAATATTTTAAAAACGCAGACCATTGGGCGCTGTGATGAGCGTCAACAATAGATTGGTCTTTCCACACCCGGAAGGCCCCACTATGATGCAGCGAATGGAAGACGGAAACAGTGAACCATGGCGTTGTTCACGTGATGTGGGACAGGGATGGGAAACCCTGTCCCCCACGGGGAATGACTCTTGCTGCTTAATAATCTTCATATCAACTAAGGCTTAGACGGGCTAGCAGGCTGTCTATATACATGGAATCGAGCCTTGTCATAGAAACAGTAGACTCGTACTACAGGTTGACGATGGCTGTCTTTGGACTAGCGTTGATGGCCAAAGCTAGGTCTGTTCCCATACATGATCCTAAACAAAAAACAGATCCTGCTAATAAACACTATGTTATAGGTCTGTAGGGCCACGCATGAAACAGGGAGATTATGACTTTAAGGGATAGCGGTTAACCCATGTGAAACATCCTCAAGTGTCTACAGACGTTATTACAAATAAGTGTCTGGATAACAAGGTGTATGAGTTTCATGACAATGTGCCTCAGCATACAGTGAATGGCTAAACCGCTAATCATCACCGCATTATTCACGCGGAAGAACCACAAGACGAAGACGATGTCTGCACGAAACTTTACATGACCTATGAAATGAAAAGGCTTTATAAATTTATCCCTTCTGTATTTTTAGTGTATCTAACAAATGAAAAAATTGTGAATGACAGAAACCATTTAGCGCTAGTCCATGACCATCACCTGACCTATATGCTTGCTTCGGGTTTAAGCCACTATCGATTGCACTATGATGGAATCATTCACATGAAATAAACGATGCCTGATGAGAACCATTTACATGTAGAGATAAATGGTCATAGAATGTTGGTCCATAACCATGAAATGGTCAATGCAGGTGATGAATTATCCTTTCATCTCATGTTGACATGGGATAAAAAGCAAGCGGGAAAAACATAAACGATTTCACACTTTAGGTGGAATTGGAATATACAGCCGTGAAGTAACAACCTGACGTTAGTTGTGACTTAAACTTTCTTGTGAAAGGTTGTTGATCATCATCATGGTGAAACAAAGATATGTGGTGATAAAGACTAGAAAGACTAAAAATAAGACCCTGTCCTTGGCAAAGCCTGGGCTTAAGGCATTAGTGGACAAGCCTTTGCAAAAGATTAAAAAAAAAAATGTGTTGACCATAAGAAAAGCCCTTCGAGCAGCACAGAGACAAGTTATTCCAAAACGTCGGCGACAGGGTTCAAAACAAGGGCGAGTGATTCCCATCCCCAAACGAGCGGAATATTTACCTGCATTATTTGCCGGTCTGACTGCTCTGGGTTCACTTTTGGGCGGTGCCAGTGCGGTGGCGAAAACCATTAAACCTGCACAGCAGGGCAAGCAACAACTAAAAGAAAGTCAGCGACTAAATGAAACCATGGGAGCGATTGCTATGGGGGCTAGAAATGCCAAATTAAAGCCAGCCTTTTATCAACAAGGATTTGGGATTTCGCCATTTCGAAATAAAAAATAACCTCAACCATAGCAAGACATGCCCTGTCTCATCAACAAGTGGAAAGCTATGCTAAACAACTAATGATTTCTCATTTTCGAGGTGTGTTTATGCGAAATCAATTACCGCCACGACCCTGGAAACAGGGATGTGCTGTTGTCAATTTGGATGATCACCGAGGACCATGAACACATTATGTAGCTTATGTCAAAGAGGGATCCACTGTATGGTACTTTGACAGTTTTGGGAATTTGCCCCCGCCCATGGAACTAGTGACTTATTTTGGAAACAGGATCAATATATATTATAATGTGAAACGTGAGCAAACGTTTAACAGCCAACAGTGTGGACGTTTGTGTTTATTTTTTTATATAAGACGCAGTATAAGAAAAACAACGTCAACTGTATATCGGCAGAATGTAAGACGTTTACACTGCATGGACGTGGACCCGAAGTAAGCCTAGACTTTTACCCACCTATCGAATTGAGTGAAAGACCTTATGGTCTCGGACTTGTTTCTCTTGAAACGTACAATCGAATATACAACATACGTGAAAATGTGATCAACAAGATTTACTATGATGATTCTGTGCTCACCCTGAACTCTGGTGAATATATGATAGATGATATTTATGAACACATTTATGTGGTGTTGATCAATGAATATGGTTTAAAGTCATTTCTTGATGGAACGCGCGAGTTTGAACTTGTAGGAAATACCAACACTCATCGCTGTAGTATTTTCTCCACATTCAAAATTGCCTTTAGAACACACCCCAATTCCATTGGTCCATTACTAGGATTTAAACCACGCGTGTTAGAGGCCAACAGAAATATCAATCATACGATGAAGTGAAATTCATTGAGGACCATCATGTGTCAGTGACGTGTAATATTATTAGCCATGTGCACACCAATCAAGAACCATCGCATTCTCTGAAAGACTTTAATGTGACATCACCCAATGGCTATATTATTCGTGAAAACCCTCCAGTGGTGCTTTTTCATTCTGAGGCTATCGATGGTATTTGTAATATAACATTAAGACTGGTCAATAGAGATCAACAACTTATTCAACTAGATTCTACCACACCAGTGACTTACAAGTTGGTGCTAAAGCCACTATGAAGTTGGTGTATAACGCAACAACACCGTCTAGGAATGGTGTTAGTTGTTTGCCACGTGAATACACCTTAACACCTAAGGACAAGCAGATTTTACAGCATTTGGGTTACCACGTCAACCCCATGATGAGTTCTATCCTAGAGGTAGCGAACCACATCGAGGAGCAACCAGGGGTGGTAGGAATTGATCTCCGTTCCTATCAAGCTCAAATAAGTGGACTCAATAACAATGATGAAATTCAATTTGTTACTAACAACCAAGATATTTACACCCTACCGGATGAAAGTGTCATTCAGATTGAAGGTCGACTCACCAAATTCGATGACTCAACGCCCACTACATCCAAGGTAGCCAACCATGCTTTTGCCTTTCTGTTTTCTGAGGTGCGCTATGTGATTAACGATATCGTGGTGGATAGCACTCGAAATGTGGGTATCCAGTGTTATGAAACTATACCCTTCTTATAGTGAGGAAGAAGGTAAAACAATTCGCATGGCAGGTTGGTGCCCTGACTTGACCAACGACTGGATGGTACATATCGATGGCACCTTTCCTGGATATTTACCTCTTAAACTGATTTTAGGCTTTGGCGAAGATCACCAGCGCATAGTGGTCAACGCAAGGCAAGTGCTTTATCTGGTGAGAGACAGGAGCGATAATAATTCACCCAAGGAAGCCGACAATGCCCCCATAGATTCAAAAATTCAACTACAACGCATGCTATGGAAAGTGCCCCATGTGACCCTTGACGATAGCAAAAAAACTGGACATGCTCAAAATGATAAAAAGAGATATGCCTCTACCCATGGAATTTAGAAGCTGGGCACTCCATGAGTACCCACTATTTCCCACAACCAACACACACAGTTGGTCTGTAAAAACAGCCCGCTATACAGAGAGACCTCTCTACATGATCATTGGTTTTCAAACGAATCGCAAGTATCAACAAACCAAAGATGCCACGCAATTTGATCACCTGCAATTGAGAAATGCACGTATTTTCCTCAACGAAGCCGTGTTTCCCTATGAAGTACTGGATTTGGATTTTTCAAAAAATATTTTTGGCCCCCTGTACGACTTGTTTACTAAATTTAGATGGTCGTATTATCAAAAGGAGAACAGCCCCATGCTGTCACCCCAAGCGTTTAAGGCAAGGGCGCCACTGATTGTCTTTGACTGTTCTTACCTAGAGGAGTCTGCCAAGCCATCCAATATTGACATTCGACTAGATTTTGAAACGCATGACAATGTACCAGCCAATACGACGGCCTACTGTTTGATTATTCATTACAAACCAGTCAACTATCATCCACTGTCCAACCAAGTGACGAGTGTATAAATAACAGGTCAACCCACGTCAAGCCGCTTAGTCATGTCTTGCTTTAAAGCTTCAAGAATTTGAACTCTGATGAACAACGTTTCAAGACCTTTGTGACGTGGTTGGTGTCTTTCATAAACCCTCAAGCCTTGGCAGCCGCTGGATTCTATTATTCAAAAACAAGAGATGACCCTTTGTGCCATCACCATAGACCAATGGCAAGAGAGTGATGAACCCATGCAGGAACATCAGCGCTGGTCACCCGCCTGCCCCTTACCTGTGCAGAATGGAGGTGGGAAATATACCCTGTCATTCAAGCTATCCCTCACTCGTGCCTCTGAGTGATGAAAAAACACGTTACGATACATGTGGACTGTATCATGTCAACGGTGCTTTGGTGAGCAGCTCACCGTCAAAAACATCATCGGTGTTATGGACGTTATAAATATAAAAGAGTGTATTGTTGTATGAGTTGGTATCGTCCCAATCGCAAAATGACTAAAGCCTGTAAGACATGTTATGACAATAAAATAATGTTTTAAAAATTTTGTGATTTTGTTATACTTATTATTTTTTCATGTCCCCGTGTCTTACCCTAACCTCAATTTTTTGTTAACTAGCATGGTAGGTAAGTCTATGTCTTGGTCACACATTAGTGCTCGATCGTCAGTCAGTCGTCAGTTGAACATGGTCTAGACAAGCGGCAACATGTAGCGCACATTTATTGTGGATTGCCAAGGGTTTAAAATTGGTGACAACAAATTTATATTTAAACAAGTGGCCATGATCGATTGTACCACTTTTTGGATATCGCAAACTACGCATTTGATAATTAAACCACCTCATGCTTTTGATATGTTGTGTGGAAAAGAGCGTCAACAAACCCAGTGGATTGAAAATCATAGGCAACTAGACTGGAATCAAGGAACAATTTCTTATAAATATTCGAATGTGGTCATGAAAGCGCACTTGTCCTCGGCCAATGTGGTATTTTTGAAAGGTAATGAAAAACGCGAATGGTTGCAACCATTGTATCGACCTCATGGACTTGGGCTGCCCCTCATTGCAAACCCTTATGGACCGCTGTCCCTGTGGCAACATTACCGATACAGCCCTAGCACATATGTGGCATCACTTTCATTGGTTAACCACCAATGCCTGCTGGGAGTTGTTGAGCAAAATTAAAACTCAAGATTTACCTGTGAATGACGCCAGTGAGATTTCTACAAGCACGTGAAACCATCGAGAAAGGGAATGCTATAGACAAAGCCATCGGCAAATTCCTTGGGTGTAAAAATAAACTAGACAGTTTTACCAAAGAGGAATTACTGGCGCTCCCCAAGTCGTTCATTTATTATGTAGCCGCCAACGCTGTGAAAGAAATCTGGCAACAAGTACCAAAATCATGGACTCAAGACCCTGTGTTGAGTGAATTGCAACCCTGTACGTATTACGATCACCATAAGCAAGTGGCCATGGAAAAAAATCCTCTATGCGTCAGTGCGCGACTTGCCAGTAGGTGAAACTGTATCACGGTCATAAAAGTCCGTGAAAAGACTTTGTTGAATCATTCCAGGGGTGTCATGGCGAGAAAAAACAACAACAACAACAACAAACGCAAACATCGTCCACAGAGGAGGAGGAAGATGAAACTTATTCACCATCGAAGGAAAAGGATATGCCAGACCTGTACTGGCAATGGCGTCATTGACAAAGTGATTCAATACTTACCTTTCGAAATCCATGTTCCAGATTATCGTTTTTGTGGCCCTGGAACTTGTCTCGAAAAACGTTTGCAGCGTGGTGATATACCCATTAATCTTTTGGATCAAGCATGCAAATAGTCCGACCATAGTCATCCTGGTTTAAGACATGTGGCAGATAAATTGTTATTGAAACAAGCTAAACAACGTTTCACATCCTGTGATGCCTCAGTGGGTGAGAGGATGGCAACCCTGATTGTCATGAGTGCTATGAAGGGAATGTTGATGATGCATGGATATGAACATTGAGGAATTGGGATTTGTTTGTATTGCATTCTTTTGTCAATCCCTATGGTTATGAAATAAAAACAAAGGTTTACCAGAGCACGATGTTTTTTTTTAACTTTTAGAATTATGATGTTGATGGGCTGATTTTTCATTTTCACATTTTCACACATTACAATTTGCCAATTTTCAATTTACAGTATTTTTAGAAATGTCCGTTTCAAGTTTTGTGTTTTTGATGTTATGAATTTTCCATTTTGTTGATACCACTTTTTAAAAATGTCCGTTTGAAGTTTTTTTTTTGAATTCTCATATTTCACGCATGGCCATTTCCAGTTTTTAAACTGACCGTTTTACGTTTTTGGAATTTTGCTGATATCGAAAAATGGATATTCCATTTTGTTGTTTACACATTTTCCATTTGGTGTATGTCGAAAGTTCATTTTTGTCAATGATGTTGATGCGAGTGCTTGACCATAATGTAATGCTCAAGGTAGTTAACAAGATCTGGATTCTTTTTGAGGGTCTTCAAGAATTTCGTCTTACCCTGAACATGGCGGATGTGGAGTCACAACCACCGACAGCGTGGAGGAATAAAATATGGTGGCTCAGAAGCTCCTCTAGCGAGTTGCCAGGGCTATATAGCGTCAGTGGTACTTTTCCTTTTCCTGGTTTCAGGAAGAACACGTTAGGAGAATTGTGGATGCCTATCATGCCACTACTGCAACTGTGCCATGCGTGGAAGCTATGGATTGAGCCCTTCTGATGTTGAGGGCATCAGCGTCCTCAATGGCTTGTCGTGATTCAATCCCTGCCTCACTCAGTCTACTCCTGAGGAGCTCTATGAATCTATGGGTACTTTTGTTCTTGCCGTTTGAAAGAAAGTTTTCCTGCAACATTGTCGGCGCCATAGTTGGTGAAAACTGAACTTCCACTGAGTGCTTCACTTTCGACCTTCTTAACCGCTCCATTGATTTAGTGCCGTCCGGGCCTTCTGTACTACACAGTCTCCACCGTACTTGGGCTGAACAAAGCGGATGTAAGCATTGCAGATGTCTGTGAATGATTGCCCATTTTTCCAGGCCTAAGTGCAAAAACGTCGGTCTTTTTCAGCGCACTCTAGTGGCGGTACGCTGCACTCAAAAACTAAAAGTGCCCAGTGCATTTTGAAAGAAATTTTGTCTGCTTTAATTTTGAAATTATGAGAAATTTACTAGGTTGCGTATTTTTCTACTTATAAGCGATTTTTTGAAAAAAAGTCCGAAATGTTTTGTTTTTTTACGATTTTCACTGTGAAGCCGTCGTTCTTGTTGGCAAACTTCAGATTCGGATTCAGCACACCGAAAAACATAAGATTCCGTCGAGAAACCTTCTACCTTTTTTTTTAAGCAGGCACTTCTGAGCACCAAATGACTGGGCTAATTTCTGAATTGCTGACTCTAGTGTTTCTTCATGTTGCTGTTGTGACAGCTAGCTCCCGTGTATGGGTACATGAGTTGTGTAAGCCGTGACGCTAACGCTAAGGCTTCAACTCTGCTGGCCTGGTTTAATAGAAATATGTGGTGGCTGTTGTTGGTTCCAGTCTGAGCGTAGTTCCGGGGTGAAAGGGTGTAGCGTTTGGGCAGATGCGTAGATGTGTTTAGGGATGATTATAGATGTATAGATGTCTTGCGTGTAGTAGATTCAAGGGCGTATGCAAACATCCCTCACGGGAGTGTTGAGGGTACCTAAGGGGCCCTAACAACACGTTGTTCCCATTTAGTTTGTGTCCCTCTTCCTTCTTCTTCGGCGTAGATGATGTGTTAGATATGGCTGTGTGTACCTCGGTGTTCGTGAAAGTGTAGTGTGCTCTCAGATTGGGTGAGGTTGTAGGGATGGTACAAATTTTGACGTGTGTATATAAAATCGCTAATCATACGTAAAATATTACATATTACAGATCATACAACAAAAATATATCAGTGACATACCTGTTATATAAGATCATAGTCATCTTTCGGTTTCACATAGAAAGGAAATAACATCTATCTTTGCGCTTCGTTGAAAAAAAAAATGCTTTCTACGTGCATCTGGCATAACATTAGCATTAATGTATAAAAGTATATAAAGTGTATAAAAGAATGAAGAGTTAAAGAAAAATTGATGCCCTGTGGTGTAAGTTTTAAGGGGTGTTTATTAAAATATGTTTGATTATGAGGTGTGAATAGGGCACCTTTACAAATTTTCGTTAAAAGGAGGAAAGAAAAAAAAAACAAGTGTGATCAAATGTGTGTGACGGTATACGAGTATGCAATGCAATACATGTGTACAATGGTCATGATATTATACAGCAATAACAGGTCTCGCTATGGCAAAAATAACAATATTCATATGATAAGAATAATAACAATAATGATAATGACAATACTACTCAAAATGACAATAATAGCAATAATAATAATACGAATGATAAATCTAGATACGCTTCCGGTACTCTGACACATAATACAATTTTTTTTTCGGTGGAGCTCTTCACCTGGCCCTTTGCCCATACCCTTCTCTTATGCGCTCGCTACTATCTATTCCCTACTTACGTTCTATGCAGCCGTCCTTATCATAGCTTAGTGGCTAGTTCGCTAATTTAGTTCTACCCTTGTGGTCTTCACGCCGTGGGTAGGAAGTCCACCCTGACATTGAAGTTAGGCACTTACAACCTTGTGCCCCCTTTAAATACCGCATTCACGCTTCATTTGCGTGTTGGTGTATGCCTGCGTCAACGACGCTCAGCGTCTCACGGATGCTGTGCCCCGTTGATCGCCGTTCTTGTCACCTTAAGGGTGCAACTGAAATTGGAGATTCGTGCAATTGTAAAAGAAGGAGAAAGTGTTATGTATTTGTGTGTGAAAAGTTATGCACAATAGCTATATACAATGCAATTGTCGCCACCTGCGAAAGAAAGAAATTGTGCATATATTAACGAAAATATCGCCTGGCCGTTAAATAGAACGCATGGTTATACATAAAGAAGTGCTCTGTCACTGTTTCATCTTTAGCTTAGTACTAACTGCAGTATTATTCTAGAGTGTTATATCTATACTCCGTGTGTGTATATGTTCATCGTTGCCGTGCGGCATAGTGTAATAATGTGTGTCCTCGAATGCACCTGTGGTCCACTTTACCTGTTTATCACATGATCTTTGCTCTACTTGCTGCCGCGGTGGTGGAACTCATCTCTGTAATAGAATACATATTAATTAAATGCCCTTGGCCAAATACATTCATTATATCTACCGCGCAGCGCTGTGGACAGTCAGCTACGGCTACTGCACTGGAGATATCCCTTCGGGTACGTTGCATATTTCTTATCGCCTTTGCATCGCTTTATCGGGCTTAAAGTGCCACTGTGTGGATCTTACAACGCCGAGCCGCCCTTCCTATTCTATGTGTGTATCTTACATCTAATTATATCTAAGTTAATCCTAGAAATGAAGTTGCCGAAATACCACGTATAAGTTACTGTTTTGAAACAGTATCTTCTTGAATTTGCTTATATATAAGTTACCCTTGAAGTAGGCAACTATAAATTTTGACTGAGGCTACGCCCAGGGCGGTTTACCCCCTGGGGCACCACGCGTGCAAATCTTGATAGGTCGGGCTGCGTGGCTCAGGGGTAACGTTCTCGCTTGCTGAGCCCAAGGTTGCAGGTTCGAAACCTGGCGCAGTCAGCTGGCATTTGAGGGTGCGCAAATGCGAGGGAGCCGTGTCAGTACATTTACTGGCACGTTAAAGAGCCCCTTCGGGGAAAAATTCCGGCACCCCGGCGTCTCTAAAAGACAGGATAGTTAAAAGGGACGTAAAACCAATAACATTATTATCAAATCTTGATAGAACCGGAATCCATCAAGACAGCCAGACCGAAGTCCTTTTACGTTTCCCCTCCTTACATACTAATTGCTAGCTTCTCCCCTTTATAACTGTGTGTGTTGGCCTTTGCACATATTCACTGCTAAAATAGCATATTTTTCGCTATGGATATCCTTGGCTTATTGCCTCTTTTTAAAATCGTATCTCGGGCATCCCCGTCTAACCATTTATGGGCATATTGGGAGCCTATCCCCCTCGACGGTCGCATTGCCGAACATGAAATTCTCACGGTACGCCTTAAACTGACAGTTACTCTCATGAGCCACTGCTCGACATTTAATAAGGCTATTTTGCGGAACATAAACATCCATATATCATCCGGGAAAATACATTATTCATTGCTACGATATTCAACGCCCAAGGCGGTGCAGGATCTAGCACTTTGTCAACGCCCAAGGCGGTGTTGCATCCCTGGATCGTCTTACTATATTCATAATTATTTATTTATCTAAGTCTTCACCTAGTCGTGTAGGACTTTTCTTCACCTTCCGCTTAACAGGACATTTTTGCTTCACCTGTCCGAGCGCAGGTCTTACCCTCACGCGTCAAGGGTGCTTACTTATCCTTAGGGCTAACTAGGAGCGTCTAGTCCTAATTTTGGTCGTCCTTAGGGGAGTCTTTATGTCTGCTACTGAGGTGGCTAGGTCTCCTATCCGACAGTCAATCCTCCCCTAACAAGTCTGGCTTCGTTGACTGTAACGCATGTTGAGCGTAACAGTATCCGACATTAAGGGAAAGCTATTCCCAAAGAGATCTCAATTGTTTCCCCGCGTTACGTCAGCGTCGTCTGATCCTCCGTCCTTCTGTGAAATACTGCCCTTCTGTGCAATTCTGTCTTTCTATGAACCTGTGTCCTTGATATTTTATGACTCTTGTTACCTCCGTGTGCTATTAGATCCTTGGTGTAAAAGTTTGGGAATTTGTGGAAAGTTTAGTTAGTGTGTAGGGTGTAGACATTTTCTGGGGTGTGTTGGAGATTGTAGGGCATTATAATTTAATCGCATACTGCTTCCGCACCTCTGCTCTATTGGATGTTCCACGCTGATACTTTGTATATATATCATGGAGATTGTTAGTAGGATATATAATGAACCCATGCAAGGTATATTATTGGTGTTCGAGAGGGAGTTATTGTTAAATGGGTGTTACCGCGTAGGGTGGGAGGTGCAGCATTGTCGGGCTCTTCACTTTACATCGGCCATGGGCCCATAATGCTTCAGGATATACTTATTGTCTGGATTACATGCGTGTGGGATTAGGATTTCCTCGGGTGATTAAAAATTAAAATGTTGCATGCAGGTATAATGATAACAACACCCTGGGTGTGTGAGGGTGGGATATGCATGCGTGCTGATGGATTTGAGTGTGTATGTTATTGCTCAGGTAAGGGGTGGTTACATGCGGGATTGTGTAATTTTATAAGTTTGTCGTGCGGGATTATTAATTAAAAATATTGGTTAGTATTTCTTTATGGCCATTATCTATATGTATAGATATATCAAGCGTTTATTAATTGTTTCCAAATGACTTTCATATTCAGGCATGGAGCTATGTGCTTTTGGGGGTGCAGTGAACCCAATGTTTGTTTAGAAATGAAATAAAAATGCCCTTTTTATTGTTTGAGGGATTATTGAGTGGTAGGGGTAGTGGGAAGTGTATTATGGACTTGTGCGCCTGTATGGGGACTTTAGGAGCTGTGCCTATTGTATCTCTTGTGCCTTCTCTTCACATCTGACCTCTCTTGGTCATACTTTACTGCGCTGCGCGTAGCCGCTATGTCCCTTGGCTTTTATTCTGTGCATCTGTATTCAACGCTGCTGCTTTACAGCTGAGATGCTAACTCGCGATCATTATTCATTGTCGCTATCGTGTAACATCCCTTAATATTAATAGGGTGTCATTTATATAGCTTAGTGGTCATGGCGCTCTTCTCCAGAGGGGCGTGGTGGCTCAGCGGTCAAGCTGTTTGCCTCTCACCAAGGCGGACCGGGTTCGATTCCCGGTCACTGCATGTCCTGTGGTTCGGATTCCACGTAAAACGGAGGTCCCGTGGCTTATGATCGCGAGATTAACGGTCACGTTAAACTACAAGCTTCCTTCCTTTTTTGCTCTTCTCCATTCCTATATGTAATATTCAGTTAATGCAGTATCACCCCTCTATATTTGTCTCTCCTGTCATTTGCGTCCCTGTATGTATTATTCAAATTGTTTGTCAGAAAAAATCCCTAAGAATTATTGGTGGTCCTACCGCCCTAGTGGGGGTTGTACTATTTGCTATTGCGAATAGTTTTTGCCACTTATTGCAGGCATTCATTTGTTGGCAACCTAGCCGAAATCCGTTGTGGGAGTAGAGTTTTTCCCTTTCAAGTTGGCCGTGGCCTGACACTAAATGTAACTATGTTCGTTTTACCGTCCGTACCCGCTCCTACTATATTTCCGGGTAATTCAATAATATTCCCTGATAGAATTGGGGTGCTGTCTTATCACTGGATGCAGTATCACCCTTGATATTTATTCCTGGTATCCCCTGGATCGCTATGTATGTTATGGCAAGCGTGCGCTCGGTGAGACGTCACGATATATATTGGATCATGCCGCTGCCGACTGCCTAAGCTGTCGTGTCAATGCCTCGTAGTGCTACATCACGTGTGGGCTAACCGTAGGCTCTATCTGCTTATGTATATAATTTCTGTCTCCCTCATGCTTCGTGTAGCGTCCCTACGCCTTTATTATATAGTTAATATCATCCCTGTCGTTGTATTGAGCGTAAACAATTCTTGTGCCTCATTAGGTTGTTTATGGCTATTATAGTGGGTAGTATTGGCTATTATTGCCCCTGGCCTCTACTGTTTACTGCAGGCATTTATTTGTTAGCCTAATAATCGAAATTTTAGACGCTAATGGAGTGTCGTTCTCGGAGGCGGCCGAAGCCTCTCCCTCGTGATCGCGCGTTCTCGCGTGTTGTGCCGGCCTGTCCTGCTTATCTCGCAGGACCGCCTCGCTCCCGCTGTTATCTGAGTCTGCTGTGTGAGTGTCCTATATCGTGTAGTGGTAGTTTGCAAATGGTATGGTTGGGTTTTTAATGGCTGCCCTGAGTGCGTACAGCGTAGGCGTATAGAATAAAATGGTGGCGCACTATTATATCGAATGTTGGTATTGTGTTACTATTTGTTATAGGTTCTAATTGCCCTAATGGGGATATAATAATAATAATAATAATCGGAAGCCCTGTCATGATGTAAATATTGCACCGTTAAAATTGTGTATCTTCACTGAACCGGTTTGTTTATTGAGTGTCAGCGCTTTTGTAATATTGTGTTTGTAATTGTGCCTGGAATCTGTTCCGGCATATCTCCGTGTCACGTCGTCTTAATTCCGGAGTAGGTTTATGAATTGCGTACTGCCGCGCTGTTTGTATTGCAACTATGCGCTTTGGACATTCTGCCCACTATTTGAAAAGTAAAACAACATATGTTTTCCTAGCTTGTCTACATCTGTCGACATGTGTATTTCCGCCTTGTGGCAACCGATTTTGAAAAAATAATATATGTTCTTTCTCCCGCTATTGTTATTGTATTTTCAGTAGCAAAGGTGTTTTCTCAAAATTATAATCAATAGTTAGTGTCATACATATATCCACTGTTTATACACAGATCTCTAGAACATATATAATACACTTCTGCAACATGCTCCTTAAGCAAGTATTCTTATACCTTGTCGGTAAATCCCTCTAAATCATTAATTGTATACTCTTCCTGTAATACATTGTTTCATCTCTATGAGTGGTGTACGTAACGCTAATTTTTTTGTGTATGTGTGTGGGCGTGTGGCGTTCATGGGAGGTGTGTGTGAAGGTGACCTTTGAGCCTGAAATCCCTCTGGTTCGATACCTGGGTATGTTCCCCTTGTTTTCAATTTTTATTTATCCTATGTGTGTGTAAATCCGCTATTTCCTATCATCCGCTGGCGTTTACAGCTTATAGCCATGTAGGTCTAAAATCTGTGTTTACGAGTACCTCGAGCCTGGAAGGCTCTTTGTTCGACGCTCTGTCATTTGTTTTACCGTATAAATGTGGGAATCGATAATTCCTACTGTTTCTACTAGCGTATGCCATTTTATGATGTGACCGGGTCTATGGCGTTACGTTTATGTGTGTCAGGGCCGATTGTTTTCAGTCGGTCGACTGTTTGCCTCCTGTGTTTAAATGTATAGTGACAAAAAAAACTTGTTTTTGCATGTGAAGGTGTCTTGGTTCGCCTGTGAAGGCGCTCGTGCCTAACGAGGCATTCCGGGTCCGCAAATTATGTATAACCCCTGTAGGTGTCCGAATATGCCCTGTTTAAGATTTGGGATCCCTGCGTCCCTATATTCGGTCCCGTGGCGGGTGTTGTACGGCTGAAACGCACCTGGTGAATGTATATTAATGTAACTGAGTTTAACAATGACAATCTTCCCTAGTGCCGTGGGTTCCGTACTTGCTAGGTGAGTAGGATTGTTCGATTGTTTGCTATACTGTCATGTGAGTGATAAGTGGTATTGAGTTCTGGCAGTGAACTGCCGGTCTACTGCGGTCATGTGTCCGCTTCTTGCTGACGCGTAAATAGCTCGAGTTACAACGTTGCCTGACAATCGGCTTGCGCAAAGCTTGCTAGCCTGGTCTCTTACTGAATGCATGTTTATATTTTCCTCACGTTAAAAGCATATTTTTGAAGTGGACTGCCTGATTGTCCTGGCATATATACAATTTAATACAAATATCATGCAAGTAATTTGCATCCTTTGTCTAATGTGGAATTGGGGCCCGTGTTTCTTGTTCCCGTAAGGTCGCGGGTTCGACGTTTGTATCGTGGGGGACCTGCCGTAGTGTAACCTGGGGTTTGTGTGTTCGATTCCCTTCGCCGTGTCAAAAGTGTTAGGTGTTCCACGAAGGGGTAGGTGCGATTGGCGTTAGTGTTTGAAAATCGTGTCTGCGTGCCCCGTTATATTTGGTGTGCTATAAAATATGTTGCTCTCCCCTTAAAGTGTGAGCTTTACTGTGTAACGTGCCCTCTTGCTGAAACTTTGCTAGTAATATCATTGTTATAAACAATATCTTGTATAATATTAATAGGACATATAACGTATACATGCATGAACACTGTGCATCTTTAAATTTATATCTATAAGCTTGCTTTTTCGGAGTCTTCGCTCGCAAACCTTTACGTCTGATTGGCAATATATTTTAAATAATATACATACTGTAGACACGTGTAGGGATGGGAACCTACCCCATGGGTTATGTTTAAATGTGTAGACTTGTTGGCCGTGAAATGTCGCCTGTGTTAGTGTCTGTGTTTGTGTCTACGGTCCTGGATTCGATCGTGCCTTCCTATGCCTATTTAGGCCTACTCGGGCCTTTTAATCTTGTATATTTTAATTATCCCGTGACTTTAAGGTGTGCATGTTTGTGAATGAGGTATGTACAATGGCGTCTCACGCCCTTGTTCACCTTTTAACCGCCATCGCTCGACGGTGGGACTGGGTTCGACCCGTGACCATGACGAAAGCATCTGGTAACCGTCGGGGTGGGTCCCTACTCCCTTCCTAAGGCATCTGAAGTAGGGTGAGATTTCGCCGTACCTCTACGTATCTTCCCCTTGTCGGATGGGGTGTCCGGGTGCGTGAGGGGATTATCGTACGCTGTGGTGTGCTATGAGTGTCTGCAGGGTTATATGCCCGTCTGCGTGTGTGCCTTGTGGGGGTAGGGAGCAATGTTCACCTAGTCTCTTGTGTGATCTGCGTGTGTTCGGGCGATGTGTGTAATCTGTGTTTGTAGGGATGCGAAGTAGAATTCGCCACAGTGTTTGAACTTGGTGATTGGAGGGCAATATGCATAGGGCCTCTTTAACAATTTGTCGCCCCGCTGGCAGTGTGGGCCGTGCATCGGTCTTCGCAGCTGTCTCATGTATGACTTTTGGGGCCACGGCGTGGTGTCGGGTATACTCATGGTTATCTGTGCGAATTTCCGGGTGAATTGCTCAATGTCCTCAACCAGGTTTACATGTTTGCTCGCCGCCAATTCGAAGAGCATGTTGCTAGCTTGGAGTTGTACATACTCATTCCATAGCTTAGCGTAGTCCCTCGTGAGCTTCTTGGCTTGGTCGACCACCCGGGTGTTATGTATTTGTCCCCTACAGTGTTCCTCCCTCAGGTTATAGTGTTTCCGGTACAGGGTATCGTGTTGTAAATGTAAGCGCCAGTGTGTTATGTTCAGCTGTGTGCGAATTGTCCCTATTCTCGACTTGATTTTAAGTGCATGTTTGCTTGTACTCTTTGGGTTTGTGAGTGCCTTCAGTATTGGTTTATATTGCATTCGCATGAACTTTTGCGTTCTGCACAAGTAGTCCAGTTTTCTTTCAATTCTATTGTGCAATGCTATAAGGCCCTGGTATAGGTCGATGTTTTTCAGCACGACCTGGCGTGCGAGGGTGGTCATGTTGCTATAGTGTGTAAAAGAGTGAAATGCATGTGGGCGGTTATACTTGCTGTATGTATTCTAGCAACACCAAAAATTTCTCTACCGCGGGGGCACTCACTCTACTGTACGCGTGGTTTTCCTAGTTATTACCCTATTGGGTGGACTGGGAGGGATAATATAATAGCTGTATAGCGCAGCAAAAAATTTCCCTAGCGTATCTTACTCATGAAAAAAAAAAGTTTGCTTCTTGGGGTCGCTTGGCTGCCAGTGTACCGTCCGCACTGCAGGTTCCGTTGTCTGGGTCCTTCTAAAAGGCAGTGCCCGGTGCCTCCTCCAATTTGTTCAGACCCTTTATGAGGGATGGCTGAACTAGGGGATGGTTTTTTGAAGTGAGTGGCGTGTGTAGCTAGTGGGATGTTTGACAAAGATGTGGAATCTCGGGACTGGTGCTGGAAAGCGTGGTATTTCAAGGGTGAACTCTACGGCTTAATGATTATAAATAAGGGATTCACCTTGGGGTGGAAGATAACACTGGAGAGCTTAAACGTGGACGCGCGAAACTACTATTGCTGACAGCGCATCTGTGTGAATCGTGGTCGCGCACACTCACTGAAGACAAGGTCGCTTGCGTTGCAGGCAATCTGCTCATGCTAGCACAGGGAAATGTGGCAGGCTGGTGTTTACGGAAGGAGGTGTGGGGAAGTCGGCTGTATAAAAGGATGCGGGTGATAATGACAACTATTGGTCGTTGGTTCAATGTACTAGTTTACTAGTGTAAAAGGTTTTCAGTGTGCTTCCCTCAACTGTAGGGACAGCTTGGACAGATCAATGTATGAGTGCTACAGAGTAATAAAAAGGGTTAGTGAATGGAAGGATGTATACATGTGTATGAGGAAATCTGAGAGTCACACTTACCGGAGGTACTGTACCCGTATAAACCATTTGAGCTGCTTGTCGTATCCGAAGATCAACTGGATTGCAGAATCTCGAGGTCCCCAGCTCATAAACCTGGAAATCCTACCAACAATAGCTAAATGGGGGGTGCACACTTCCTAAGATCATGTTTTGGTAAAGCAATATTGGTGGATTAACTGAATAAACGAAGAGCTCGAGAAACTTACCATTCTCGGTTAAGTGGGCGTAATTATTGGTTCAAACCTCAAATGCACCAAAACATAATCCTTCTTCATAACTTAAATAAATCATAAAAACGTGTTTACAAAAAAAAGTGATAATAAAAAAATTAAATCAACACATATCCCTATAATAATTGCATATGATCCGCAAAATGATTATGCGTAAATCCAATAATCAGATGATAAAATTAAATCACCGTCCCATGGACTTTAGAAGTACTCCACTTCTCTTTAAAAAAATAAACAAATCATCAAACAGCTGTTAGCACAACAGCGCTTAAATTTACACTTGTTCTCTAGTAATATCTGAACAAATATCGGTATTAATACAGCCAATGTCTTCCAATGACATCCCTACTTACTATTACAAAACCATCCATTGGTAAAATTAATGAAAATTATTTTATACTGATCTTCCATAAGATCACTTCTGTACAAAAATAAACAACCTTAATGTAGTTAAAGAACGTCGTCACTTTCTTTAAACGTCACTCCTATTAATGGTTTAAACGTTTAAAAGCTTTCTAATAAATTAAACAAAAGTTTAATTGTCAACTAAGATTCTCTAAATTATTTAATGATTAACAATAGAAATTATTATTAAATGTTTAATTAAAAGCTATTAATATTTCCAAAATATTAATTAAGTTTGTAAAATATTTATTCTTTAGATGTTTATTAATTATCAAATATAATTATTAATCGTGTTAATTCAAATAATAAACAATATTATTATTATTGTTTTAGGATCAGCTGTTTATCAAGAAAGTTATTCAGTTAACTTTATTATATCGTTAAATTCTCCTAGCTATTAATGATATTATGTTTAAATATTGTTAACAAAATGTCTTATATTATTTACATCATTCGTGATGATTCTCAATCATCCAACCTTCCTTCTCTTGTCAACTACTGACAATCCAAATTTTTTATGCTCTTAAATACAGTGTTACTGTTACAAAATCATATCACATTGTTATCAACCATAATATAGTTGTTTCGTTTCATAATTGGGCATACATACATAGCCGAACGGTTAAGTTAAGCTTATATAATTACTGTCTTATTCTTGATAATATGTTAATAATAATTAACAACATTGTTACTTTCAATCCGTTTCCCAAATATTTTCCTCCAATAGAACTAATCAATTCAACTGAGAGTCATATCACAATAATAATGGACAACAAAGGTCTTACTTAATTATTTACTGTAATATAGTTACTTATAATTTCCAAATGAACGCTTACAACGCGTATAATGACCTTCCCTTCTCTGATATACTGAACAAACATCCACAGAATACGTAAACGACAACTTCTCTCAATTACACAGGTAAATTCCGTATAACATTTTTCTCAGCTTGTTATCAAACAAATATAGCTGCTATAATTCTTCACTTCGATCTCTTAATACAGTATTCTGGCGTAACAACTTATTTAAATTGCATATAATGCCTTGCTTTCATAATATATTAATAAATAATAATTAATATCATAATTCCTCCAAGAATACTGCAATCTTCTCCAAATTTCACCAAAACCTCCAAAATAGCATCCTGTCCATCCTGAATCATTTAGAATTTGAGTTCAGTACGATGTCGTGATGTCGTCGGTCAGAGCCTTCGGCATAAACAGATAATTACCCCCTGGGAGGTGGTCTTCTTAACCATTTCTGTATTGCTGACTCTAGTGTTTCTTCATGTTGCGGTTGTGACAACTAGCTCCCGTGTATGTGTACATGAGTTGTGTAAGCCGTGACGCAAGAGCTGAGGCCTCAGCTCTGCTGGCCTGGTGTAATAGAAGTATGTGGTGGCTGTTGTTGTTTCCAGCAAGAGGGTAGTTCCGGGGTGAAAGGGTGTAGGGTGCTGGGCAGATGTGTTTAGGAATGATTATAGTTGCATAGAAGTCTGGCGTGAGGTAGATTCGAGGGCGTATGCAAACATCCCTCTCGGGGGTGTGCAGGGTCCCTAAGGGGCCCTAACAATATTATTGTTTAACAAGGGGCCCTTTCTTGAATTTACTCTCAATAGCAAAGAGAGCTTTTCGAGTTTTGGGCTGAGATTTAATAAGATTTAGGGGATTAAGTAGTCTCGGCCTTCAGGTGAACGAGTAGTGGTGGAAATGAAAAATTGCTCACAGAATTCGTTTTCTGAGGAGGTTGACCTGGGGAAGTCGATATTTTCCAGTTTCCAGAGCTGTTCTAAATCAGTACTCACAAAATGACATTGCGACACAGGTTGGGGGGAATAATGGGGGAGTTGTCCAGTAACAATCCATCCAAAATTAGTGTCTCTGGCAAACACATAGGAAGATAATTGACGAATTTGCTGGCGAAGGCAATTCCAGAAAACATTAGCACTAAAAGTATGTCAATAGGACCTTGGATATTAAACAGAGGATCTGCTAGCCTTAAGTGAGAAGGAATATTTAAACATGAAGTGTCAACAAAGTGCTCGGAGTATCTTCCCCAATACTGTTAAAAATAAGACAGTTTAATTTCAGAAAATTACTTCTATTACAAGTGTCCTTTATGGTTAGTTTTGCGAATTGCAAAGCTTGTGATTTTAAGCTGTTAATGCCTGATGCGTAGATAGAAGTAGGGTTTTCTGGAAGACTAAGTTTTTTATTAAAGAATTGGAGACAAAATCAGGGTTCGCCGCTGAGTCGAGGAGACCTTGGGCACGGACCAAGTAGCCTGATTAATCTTGATCCTCAATTTGAACAGTGGACAATAGTACTTGAGCACTAAGCAAGGATTTAGCGTTTTGAATGAAAGATGAAGCGTTAGGATTATTAGTGTTATCACCTTTTTGAGAAGTGGAGGCTGTTGATGACCTCGATTGATCATGACGATGCAATAAAGTGTGGTGAATACTTTGCACAATGGAAACAGAATCTAGTGGACTTGCAATTAGATGCGGAATGTTTAGGTGAAAGACAATTGAAACAGTACTTATTTTGAGATACCAATTTCCTTCTGTTATCCACTGATGGCTCTTTGAAAGATTTGCATAAATATAAAGCGTGAGAATCTTTGCATAGTATGCACTTTAATGGTTCACTAAGACTTTTACGGGGTTCAACTTGGGTACTTAATGCAAGAGAACCAGCAGTACGGCATTCACTGGACCAAGTTTGGTAACCAGTGGCGTATGACTTAGATTTGGAAGATCTAGACCCAGGTTCTTGAGTACTAGACGTTGCATATTAGCTTTTAGATTTAAGGGACATAGATTCAAGTTTAGAATTAAGAGAGGCGTGTTCACTTTGGTTAGCTAGGGCGGTTATAAGTTGACATCTAGCATTTACAAAAGTGACTAAGTGCTCATAAGATTAATCAACATTGTTAGAAAGTTCAATTTCCCAAGCTTTGAGAGTAGCAGTATCAACTTTATAAACTACTAAATGTATTAGGAAAGTGTCCCAATGGTCAGTGGACTGATCCAATTGGGGTAATGCTTTCACATGAAGTTGTGTTGTATCGATTAGCGTACGCAAGCTTGTGACGTCATTATGCTGTGAGGATGGCAAGTAAAATAGAGCCTTGATGTGTCGTTGAATACGCAAACGTAAATTTGCGTATCTTTCATTCAATAAGTTAAAGGCAATGGGGTAGTTTTCGGCGCTTAATGGGAGTGCTTCAACTAACTGCAGTGCCTGATCACTGAGGATTGATCTTAAATAATGAAATTTGTAAATAACTTGAATATCTTCATTGTCATTGACAAGAGAAGAGTTCATAAAAAGAGCCCCAAGCAGATTCGTCTCCTGAAAAATGAGGCAAATTTATTTTGGGAAGTATTGGTTTTTGATTGTGAGTGCCCTCACAAGACGAGGTTTGTTGTACGTGAAGGGAGCTAAGAACGGAAACGCACTCTTTCTAGTCTTCCTCAAGTTGGCGAATTATTTTAAAGGCAGAGTCTATGCCTTCATAGTATTGGTTTACTACTTCTACTGGATCGTCTGTTTGATTGAGCATGCAAATTTCAATTGCTGTTTGGATAGTGCAATAATTCTCAAAATATCGTTCATAGTCTTTTACACGATGTTTCATTAAATCTAATTCATCTTCTGAAGGATCCAGTTCTTTGATGGATTTTTAAATCGGGTAATTTGCCGTTTATAAGACGCTCGTTTGTCGGTAAGCTTGTCATCCCTACTTTCCTTGTCTTTGTTCGCGGGGGCCATAGTGAATTAGGCAAATTAAAGTATAACTACCGGGTGAGTTAGCCGTGGTCGTTACGGCATGACTGCTGGCAGTCGCTCACATTCGGGAGGCGAGGAGGTTCGAATCCCCCGCCGGCAACCTTGAAGATGGTCTTCTGTGGTTTCCCATCTTCCTTCAAGGCAAATGCCGGGGTTGGTCCCTAACTTTAGGCCACAGCCGTTACGTTCAATCTCCTCGCCCTTACATTCCAACTTTCCTCCCCAACGGTACTTGTAGCTCACAATTGGGTGTCCGTCTTGAAGCAGCTACAAAACTGGCGAGCCGAACATGTCCTCGGACACTCCCGGCACTAAAAGCCATACGCTAAAAAAAGTATAACTTACGAAAATGTGGAGTTAGTGGAAATGCTGTCAGGTTGGCAGCAGCGAGCAGGATGGAAATAGACACTGAAGGAGAGAGGAGCAACTCCTTTCTCCTCCACCAGCCTTGCAGAGTAAAGTTATAGCTGAAAAATTCAAATTGGATATTAGTAATTTGCAAGATATTTATAAATTGGATTCTCCCCGGGTTTCGGCACCAACATTTGGTAGGTTAATACTGAGTACTAACACTACCTAACGGAAGATGATGACAGAGAAAAGGAGGTAGGTTTAGGAGTGGAAACAATTTTAGGCAGACAGGAAGAGAATCCAATAAAAGTTCATAAGAAAGTAATAATTCAAAAATGGATTACACTGGGCGAAGCTCGTGAAGCAGCTAAAGTAAGAGGGATCTCGGACAGCGTTGACGGAGAGAGCAGCGTTATCTACGGTTTTCTGCGGGCTATCGCTGTGTGCTCTTTCACTCCCTTACAAGTATTTGGGTACTATGGGGAAGGGTGATACTCTAGCAAGGCAAAGTGTGCCAAAAGGAAAGGATATAAGCAATTTCCCTTCAAAAGGGTGAGATTATAAAAAGCATTCTGAAATGCTAATAAGATTTGAATTTTGTCGTGATATTTTTATTGTTGCACACTGTAGGATCTCCGACAGAACGGCCGAATGCCCCCAAAGAGGGAAGAGATAAAGCAACTCTAGTGCTTTTAGAAAGGTTTTTATTATTAGTAGTAGAATCTTTAAAGAGTACCACTTGTTGTACTAACAGTAGGCTAAGCTTTTACCCAGCGAGGTGGAAATCCTCAGACCTAATTTAAACAAAACTGAAATTTTGAAGAGAAAAACACAAGTTTAGAGAAAAAGTCTCTACAAACAGGAAGCTGGCGGAGCAAGCTGTATTTTCCTCAATGGTTTACTAGAATTAGCTGTAACAGCTAAGAGAAACTTTGCAAATGTTGTTATTTTAAGCTTTGTTTCAAACGCAACAAGTGGTAAAGTTTTTATTAATGCAGAGATTGCTTTTTTTCATAAATATAACTTAAGCTTAGGAGATGAATCAGGGAAGAGAGGGTCCTGCCTAACCGTGATTTTAGCGAGAGAGATAAAGCGAAAAATTAGAAATAATTTATTTAACAGTTGATAAACTTTTGAACATTAACAATGGATAAGTTTGAATCTTAGTTTTGAGGTTAAAGTAACAACTTAGCTATTTTAAGCTTAAGTACGAGGTTAATAAGTTGGAAGTCTGAGACCCCCTATTTGTACAAACTACTTATAAGGGTTGTTTAACAAGCTTAAGAATAAAAGGTTTTGAACCCTTTGTGTTAATTTTAAGATTGCAATTCAATGCAACATTTTGTTAAATGAGTTATATAGAACACCAAAAGAGTAGAATGCCCTTTTTGGCAAGCGAAAAGGCTATAAACAAATAGATTAAATTCCTGATCGTAACAGGAGAGAGAACAAAAAAAATTACAAGCGGAGATTACCGCTATTTTAAGCAGAACTTAACAATGTGATATGTTCAAAGATAGTCAGGTCGAATTAACGAAGCCTGGAGCAAAAAGATTAGATACAAAAGTTTACTACTTAGAAAGTTAACAATTCCTGACCTAGCAGGATAAGAAAAGAAACATTAAACAAAAAAGTTTCTACAACTTCTTCTATTTATACAGAATTTAAGAGATTTTAAACTCTAATAGGGCAGGTCACCATTTGTGAACCTGGATAAACAATTAGGAAATTAGGATTTCCTGATTACAATTGGAAAGTACGTTCTAAAACGTGGACTCTAGCCACGATTATATTGAAACAGAGTGAATAAGTGAGATGTCCAACAAGATGGGAGGGAGCCTCTATGGGCTAAGCCTCGTGGAAAAATAGAACCCAATATTTTAATTTAACTTAATGTGTTAGTAAAAGGTAATGAAGGAAAGGAAATGTGGATTTACAGTTCTGGCCAGTTATTGCTCTAACGAACGCGGCGCGATTGAAATTAGCACACACAAACTCGAAACACTGATAGTTTGTTGATAGGTTGAATATATTCACTATTGTAGTGTATGTAAGTTCGTAGAACGAGAGAAAATTATTGCAGTTTATGGAGAACACTTAGTTTAATTTGAACTTGAATAAGTTTATTACGTTGGAAAGTTTGTGGATTGCAGTTATTGGTATGATTTAACTTGTAGTTCCAGCAATTTTACGGTGTTGAGCATAGTTCTTTGCAGTTTAAAGTATATTCGAAATGGAAAATTCCAGAGCTGTAATGATAGTTAAATAGGGCAATAGAGTTCCCACGGTGGAAAAAGCTAAGTTCATAGACAGCGGTTAATTTGACTTGAATCCCTCGCTGTGGGGAGGTATTCCCATTTATTTCGTACAAGAAGTATTAAATTTCATGTTATAAAGCCAGCCTGGATAGCTAAAGCCTGACAAAGAAAATCCCACGAAGACGGTTATTGCACAATAGTGAGCAATTCCCCACACTGTCTATAAGTTTCTATTAAAAGCGTTTAGCATTTTAAAATCATTAAATTATGCCAATAATCATTGAAGATTGGTACTTAGCTTTTTCATAGCAGCAGGAAGAAGTTCCTTGCGACCGTTAGCCTACATCCACAACATGGCGTCGATTTAAAATTATACCTCGTTGGAGAGGAGGTAGTCTTTTAGAAAGGCCGAACTCACACGTTGACGACTCGATTAGAAGTGAGAACAGCAGAACAGCGCGCCGTGGAACCAGGGAGACGAGGGAGAGGGGGTAAAATACAAGGGAACATATCTCAGAGTGGGAAACATTACAAAAATAAAAACTTTCTGTACAATACATTTTCTTCATGGAGTAGTAGTGTCTTCAAGGAGATGTTAGCTGACGACGCCTAGTGGATGGGTGTGGAAATTCTCTTGAGCTGGATAAGTCCAAGGAACGTCGGCGGTTTGCTGTGAGATGTCACTAGGGCAAATTTCATAGAAGATACACATCTGGAACATACTCAAAGACACAATAAATTCCTGCTCAAAGGAAAGAAGAAATACAAAGATATCACTGTAGGTGTCTGCGATGAGGGAAATAAAGTATTAATGAAAAAATTAAAGCAAAGATCAGCAATTGCTATCTCTAACTGAACGTGTATTCCAAGGAATACACCACTGCGTGTCTAGCATACTTCTACAAGCTATTAACATACCAGCACGCGCCAAAAGCGTTCATCTGGACTGTCGACACGTGTATATATTGACACAAATTCCAATCAGCCGTCAATCTGTTTTCATTCATAAAGATTGCGACCGAGGTAACTCTTGTCACTTACATAATACATTAACCTTGATTTTATAACGGGGCCATCTCCCCTCCTTGCCACCGTACAGTTCACACTGCTGGTCTGCCTAGTGAATGTGAAATATTGCTTCAAAGTTATGTCTCAAATTGTATCATTCACTCTTAACGAAACCTTCTATAAAGCAGTCATTCCTTTCTCAATTGCATTCAAACTTTCTCATAACAATCCAAGCATTCTCTTACATCATTCATGACTGATGAAGTTGTCTCATTCATACTTAACAACGTAAAACATTCGTTCCAAAAAGATTTACCCTTCAATATAGTACACGTTAAAAACATACGATCAAATTATTATTAACAAATTATACCCTCGATTAAATAATTATGAAAATCTATTTACAGTATTTATTCTCGTTATTGCTGACGTTTACTCTTATAACGGTAAAAACTCGTTATATATATCTGAGCCTTAGCTCAGGTTCAAAGTTGACCTTTCTGCACGTTATAAGTGTCAGAATCATTTAGAGATCTCATTCTCTTTTATAAAATACTACACCACCATGTCATATTAAGTTTGCAGTCCTTATTAGTCTAATGTATTCAATCAACAAAGGTCAAACACTCGTATTTACTCAAATCGGCGTTTAATAAAAATGTTAATAAGTAGTATTAGTAAACAGAAGTTGACAACACTTTTCCCACTTTATTTCCGCACATCACAATCATGTCTCCACTTCTAAGTCGTATATTGAGACAGGTTTTGAAAAGCGATTGAAGAGTGGGGCAGTGTTTATTGATCTGACAGCTGCCTACGACACAGTGTGGAGAGAAGGTATTGTGTACAAGTTCTTTAAACTGACAAAGTGCAGTCAAATGTCACGTTTGATTAACAATATGCTTTCAAATAGAATAATCCAGGTAGTTATGCATAAAAACCACAGCAAAACAAGGGTACTCAATAATGGTCTTCCACAAGGATCTGTCTTTCTCCATTATTGTTTAATCTATATATTGCGGACATACTGAACCCTTCAGAAAAGCTGTGTTAAAGTAAGAATCTTAATCAAGGGGTCGCGCTCAGTTCCTATGTGATGTTTACGTTCGCCAAACAACATGCTCTACTGAGGTAAGGGTCATAGGATATAAACTATAAATTAGAAAGAAAGGGGACAAGATGTAAAATAATAACATGATTTAATGACTAGTAGTGCATAAAAAGAAATAAACAACAATAAAATATATAAACAATCCTCCCTGAATTTCCCATGATAGGAATATCTATAAATTTGAGGAGTCAGTCGGATCTCCCCTTTTATTTAAAATGTGGATCCTGGTTCCACTACCTTGCAATTTGGGTTTTATGTGCGCGTGATGACTAACTACGAGGAATGAGTACTTTGGATGACTGTTCGTTTACAACGATGCTTACGAACAATCATCTCGTAAATCAACGTTTATGGATATGGAACATGACATTAAATAAAACCCTTAAAAAGTAATGCTGACACACGCACTACAAATCTACTATTTACAGGAATCTCCCTCGGGACCCTCATTAGCGCGAAGACGCACTTGACTATGAGCTGCCAACACGGGCCAAATTGCTCAACACAAACAAGGAAGTACAGCAAGCATGTGACTCACGGGTCACTGAATAAAATAAAAACATGGAATAAACCAACAACAACAAAAGCCTGACTGGCTGACATTACTTTATATGAACAAAACTGCATGTTAAGCTAACGCTTCGGAGATTATCGTGATTCGTAGGCAACTCCCATTTATTTAAACAATTTTTACCATTGATCAGTTCTTAATTCTGTATTTAAAGTTATTACTGAGCCACACAGGCACTCTCCACTAATGACCTGGCTGGCACCCTTCAGTTCGTCTTGTGCAACATCTCCCCTCTTCCTCAATCACCTGCCATTGTCCCACTCCAGTGTGTATAAATACCTGACCAGCTGTGCCGTTATCTCAAGGAATCAACAGCAACAAACTCAACCATTTCAAAATATGGTCAGACATTAATCAAAATATCCAGAATTGCCCTCGCGAGGTCACAATCTGGATTTGTCATCAAACTGCCAGAAATCAGTCTACGCTGAAATTCCCGCTTGTAATGACACAAAAAACACACACTCACACACACACATCTGGGAATGACAATACTTTTTTACATAGATCGGCTGAATGGATGCTCGCCGACAATTAAAAAAATATTAAAACCTACGATAGAGCTGACTGCTCTTCGTCACAAATCACATTGCTCCAAAGGCAATAATCTCATTGAGTCTGATCAATAATAAAACAAAAGAAATTAATTACCCTCCAATCTACTGTATAATTATTTTACTTCAGTCCTACTTCTGAAACACAACATATCTCCGAGAGACGTTTTAACCGCATTGCGTAACATGTGCAAACACGGCCGTTCACATAGCTACGTTAGTTAAAACAACAAACAAGAAAAGAACCTTCTACTAAATATACATGCGAGCTGTTTCCATGCAAAAGGTGTGTCAGACCAAAACTAAATAGACTACGTTAATCACACAAGCAAATTATTTACAAAACTAGATATGTCCCATACACCATAAGTTAATTTATCAGATAATAATAAATATTATTCTGTACTCATCCTCAGCCAGCCACCCGTCAAAGAACATCTGCAGCCATTTCCCAACTGGATTCTTCTTATCTCATCTCAACCATCTTGACGGAGTCTTGATATTTCCAGGCTTCCTCCATGGTCAATGATGTCATCTCTCGTGCTGATTCAAAAATTAAATTATTATACGCTTGATGTCTGACTACTAAATTCGCCGTTCGGGTACTTCTTTCCCCAAAACAGTTTATTGGCGATTTATCGAAGATACTGCCCCTACAAATATAGTACTGTGACTATCTAACACTGAATTTAACACTCTTTAATAATAATTTCTGTGTCCTTCATGACACGCAAAGTTTAACTGTCAACGTCCTTAGACGCGCAAAGTATAATCAACCTGTGTCCACGACACACAAAGTATAATCAGCTTACGTCCGTATACGCACAGAATAATAATAAGCCTACGTCCGTAGACGCACAGAATAATAAGCAAAGTCTTGGCTCTTCACACCACTTATAAATGAACTGGCCCTAGGTCTTGATAGAGGGGGAATTTAGATAAAAAATTCACAAAATAATGGTGGTACATGAATGAAATAAATATCACTGAACTCGTAAAATAGCGCAGGTCAAGAATATGCCCATTAATCCTAGAATCGATCGTAGAGATTTTGTCTAGGCGATCTCCCGCGTGAATGCTAGCCGAGCGTGCCCACGCTAGACCTGCCGCGCTAAATAGGCATTCTTCTCTCATTGGTTCCCACATTTTCTGTAATTTGGCGGTTTTTAGCATATCTTGGCGTCGTAGGAGTGTCTATTTTCTTCATCAGCCACTCACGTTACTGCATCATATTACTTCTAGGCGCGAACATCACAATGAACATACCAGAACCATGTCTCACTGCGCGTCGCTTCTATTTTTGAGGCGGCCAACACCTGTCCTTCTGACACATCGCTAGGCTATTTCCTTTCACAGCTAAAGTATTTAGCCTTTTGTCAATCTGCTTCAGGTATGTCCCCGCTGTCTCCGACAACTGCTTGAAATTTCCTCATCTCCGTCTGGCTACATTCATGATGCTGGTGGAAATATTTATTAATTGAAGAAATAAAACATAGAATCATTTATCCAACAGAGGATAAAGGGTTCACAACTCTCCCACTCACAAAATTTCGAACTTAGGAATAAAGTCGACAATTTTTAAAAGACTTCCGTAGGCCAAATTGTTTTATTTCGGAATCACCCCTTTTCTATTACTTGGTCTAGTCGCTCCTGTCTTGAATGGCATTTACTCGTTTCACATCCTGCTCATAATGACTCTCTCAACTGCTTGCGTGACGCTGATGCCTGGGGCAACACTCTGCTCGCCTCGTTAATGTTTGTCAACACCAACTCTACTTCCTCCTTCACGTGCCGTACTCAACTGCTCCCCGTGCACTTTGTTGATAGTAGGACGTCCATATATTCAAACTGCATCATTATTTCGGCGCTCCCATGGTTCACTTCTACGATACTTTTTTAGGTTGGCAGCGTTGTAGACTGACATTGTCCCTGTACTCAATTCTTTCACTCTGTAAGCATTATTTCCAAGGTTTCTGACAATAGAATAGGGTCCTATGAACTTTTCGCAGAATTTACTGAAGATCTTCTTCTCTGGGTCCGATGTAGCAGGTCGTTTCACCAAAACGAGCTGATTGATTTCAAGATCACTGTGAAACCTCTTATTTCTTACTCGCCGTAATCTGCGGTCTGCTTGTTTTCTCATGTAGGCTCTCGTCCTCTCAATTCGCAAGTCAGGTGCTATCATTGGATCTTGTGGGCAGTTAATGATGCTTTTCCACGATCTCACTGGATACTCGTTTTTGTGTAGGACCATAGGGATCTGTCCTGTTGACTCGTGTCTGGTAGAATTCATGCATGTCTCTACATCCTTGATTTTATCCAGCCATCTGTGATGTTCATTTGGAATGAAGATTCTCAAATATGAAGTTACACACTTAATTGCTCTCTCACTTGGATTTGCTTGAGCATGTCGGATACTGCTTAAAATGTGTTTTATACCCATGTCCTCCATACCTTTCTTGAATTCGGCGCTTGTGAAATAACTGCCATGATCTGATAATATAAATTCTGGTTTTCCAAGGATTGGAATAACTCTATTCCGAATACGACTGAGTACCTGTTTTGAAGTAGTTTTCTGAATGGGGCATAATACGACATACTTAGAAAATACATCAATGCATACTAGTAAGTGTCGGCAACCTCGCCTTCCCTTCGGGATTGGACCGAAACAGTCGAGTGCCAGTAGCTCGCATGGTTTCTGAGGTAGCAATGGTCTAGGATACTGCCTCATTAAATAATTATTGGGCTTTGTCCTCTGACACGGATCACAAGTTGTAATGACGTCACATATAGTTGTTCTCATACGTGGCCATGTAAATGTCTCTCTTATAGTCGCTTCGCACTTGTCTACGCCCACGTGACCGTAACTTTCGTGCGTATGCCATGTCAATCCTCGTTGTAACGAAGCAGGTACTAATATGCGTAACTTGGTGTGGTCATTATCTACCCATTTGTGCAGCAAATTGTTGACATAAACATATCTTCCTTCTTTGGCATTCGCTTCTCGAAATGCAGGTGTTCCTGTAGGTAGTTGCTTTCTGAAGTATTGAATTAAAAGCTTCATCCATGGTTCCGCTTCTTGTTCTCGCTGTATCTCACGTAACTCCTCCAAGAATTCCCGGTCCTTCGGTGTTAACTCCAAGTGTTGTACCATCGCTGTTTCCTCATTATCAGGTTCTGGGTTCCTGCTGAGTGCATCCGGAATCACGTTCATCTTCCCTGGGCAATGTTCAATCTCAATGCTAAACTGCTGAATATATATATAGACCAACGTGTCACACGTTCGCTTGCCATCGACGTCTTAAACAAGAATGTTAATGCCTTGTGATCAGTCCTGACAACAATAGGGTAACCATAGATTATTCGTTTCCATTGTTGTAGCGCATGAAGTATGGCCAACAGCTCTAGTTCCGTTACAGTATAATTGCGCTCGTGCTTACGCAATTTTCGACTGACAAATGCCAAATATGTTTTATGCTGCAGGTTAGCTGGATCCTCTTGGTAGAGCATAGCACCTATACCCACCAGTGAAGCATCCGCTTGGATTATAAATTTGTGCTTGAAATCTGGATATCCTAATTTAATGCAGTTTTCCAATAGCTGTTTTGTTGCTCGGAATGCCTTCTCACACTCCGCATTCCATAACCATTTATTATTATTCTTTATCCAAATTTAACATTTTTTTAGCTCCGGTGCGACTCCCATCATCCGTTTGTCGCCGATGTCCTTGATATTCCTCTTGTCTCAGTAGACTTCCAGCTTCCTCAGTATGTGTATCAGGATTCTTCATGTTCCCAATGGCTTTTTCCCATCTTCCTAGTTCTCCACCTTGACTAGCGTGTAATTCCTCTAGGTAATTTTGTGATTGAGCGTGCCTATCATCCCAGTCATTTCGATAATTTCGTGGCTCTCCTTGATTTTGGTCTCTTCTTCCTTTCCAGCTTTGATTAGCATTGTAATCACCGTATCTTCCATAAGGCCTGTCATTTCTTCGATTTTCACGCCAATGTTGATATCCTCTCTGTTGATACCTATTGTTGCCTTGATATGATCTATTATTGTAGTTATTTTCGTTACGCTGGTATGGTCTGTTTTCTCCTTCCTCCTGGTTTCGCCTAGGTGTGGAAGTGCTTGTATTAGTGCCCTGCGTTTAAGTGTTTGCCTGCTTAGGTTTTATGACCTCTGTCGCATTGACTAACTCCAGCTGTCTTCCTCCTCTATAATGACTATGAGACGTAGTCTCATCTATCTGGCGTAATATCTGCTCTGCATGTATGGCCGTACTAACGTTCGCTGCGACTAGTACTTGTTGTACGTTGACTGGCAATTGCCTCGCTATTGTCATCACCAGATCCGCTTCATTTAAAGGGTAATCCAGGTCGCGAAATTTTAACATTTGCATGTTAAAGAAATCTGAGTATTTTGTTTGCTGGGTGGTTTGGTACTTTCTAGAGTAAAGCTCCATCCTTAGACTCTGTTGTATCGCGGGCGACCAATATTTGCGCAGAAACGCCAATTTAAAATCTGACATGGTTCCAAATGTGTATTTGAAGCTTAAAAACCATGTAAGGACATTTCCTGATAAAAATCTCTCCATCATCCTCAATCTACGTGCTTCAGGTACCCCAGTGTCATTGAAATGGTCTTCAATTTCTTTAATAAAAGCTTTAGGTGTTACCCCTGAACTCTCCGTGTATTTCTGTGGTTTATAATCACTTGAGCGAATTACTTGGATAAGTTGTGTAGGCTGATGACCGTCTTGTGGTGTTGAGCTCCTATCGATATTCTTGCGAAACCCTTCCGTGTTTGTTGTTAATGGGCTCTCCGCCTGAGTCTGACTTCCTGCTGTGCTCGTCTCCGGGCTATTTGAGTCATCCTGCTTGTCTTTCAATGTTCCTGTTCTAAATATCGACGATTGCTCTAGTGACCTGAGTTTGGCTTTAATGATCCTGTCCGTCTGTTCTTTAAGCTTGCTCTTCATTTCTTGTTCTAATGCTTGAATACGAGTGTGATTTCCGCCCACTGTTTTAAGAATGGTGGATCTTTCCTTTATAGAATCGATATTCATTCTTTTCCAATCTTTTCTTATCTGCTCTTTAATCGTGCTTACTTTCTCTTCAATCTGGCTTTTAGTGTCGTCTAAGGTACTCTTTAACTGCTCCTGATCCGCTTCTAGGCTTTTCCACTGCTCTGCTGATTTTATTTCGAGACGATCCATATCTTTAATTATGCCGGATATATTCTCATCTACCGCTGATAATTGTTGTTGAATGACTTTGCCGCTCTTTTCCATCTCCATAAATCGTCCTTCTAACTTCTCCTGAGCTATCTTGACCTCACTTGTATTCATAGTGCACGCTATTTCAATTTGCTCTAATTTAGCTAACACCGTTTCATCCAAAATGCTAAGTTTTTGATCGAAAATACTTTCCATTTTCTTAATCTGGTCTAATTGCTTTTCATTATTTTTACTCACATCTAGGGCCAGTAATACCATCTGTTGATTAGTGTGATCTTTCATCTCTGCGGTTAGCGTCTCTAACTGTGAATTGATAGTGTCATTAATTTCACTTTTTAATAACCTAGCTTGTTCCGCCTGATATTCATTCTGTTCAATTCTACTGTTATTTAATTGTGTCCGCAATGATTCACTTTGTTCTGATAATTTGTTTATCGACTCACATTGTTCTAACAAACTATTGTTTATTTGTTCAGATAATTTCGCGTTCAATGCTTCACTTTGTTCTACCATAGTATTGTTTATTTGCTCAGACAATTTCGCGTTTAATGCTTCACTTTGTTCTAACATACTAGTATTTAATGATTGATTCTGTTCCGCCAATTTAGTGTCCAACAATGCCTGTGTTCTCCTAGCTGCACTCTCAATGATTTCTTGAATCTGTTCAACCGTTGCCATATTACACACTTTATATGAGACATTAGGGAAATGGCATAAAGCAATGCCCCTTGACACACACATAAAATCCAATGCACATTTAATTTCTTTACCCTACTCAGATCATTTATTTTTAATTTTAATCCCACTAGTCGATTGCATCTCTGAGTAGTTCTAATTTTACTCAATTTAATTTAAACCCAAACACATATTCAGCCATTAAATTGTTATCCTGATCTGATATTAACACTGACTAATTAACAAAGTATTAATTGTCATTTAAGGCTACAGCCTCCTAACATTTTCACGAGTTTGACTTTCTAAACAAATCTAATTTAAACTTTAATCATTGGGCGCCCGGTATCACATATATATTACCTTTTACTTTAATTCAATAGACAAAAACGTGAACCGTATTTTACTTTGTAAACTCCTTATTTTACTTTATATTTACACATTTGGCGGTATCCTCTTCGCCTCACTTACTTTTAATAAAATATCACTTCCCGGTGATTAAAATACTGTCATATCTGCCTGCACTTGCGGCATGTCAGTTTTACTCAAATACGCCACTTAAATGTGTTCCAGCAGCGAACCAGCAATAAAATTACACCTTCATTGTTGCGTCAGTTTGAAAACCCAACTACGCTTACATTGACATGTGCAAAATCTTTGCCGTTACACCACGGTGAACCGCCCCACGCTTGGCCGCGCCAGTTTACTCCTATGAACCCTTCAGAAAAGCAGTGTTAAAGTAAGAAATCTTAATCAAGGGGTCGCGCTCAGTTCCTATGTGATGTTTACGTTCGCCAAACAACATGCTCTACTGAGGTAAGGGTCATAGGATATAAACTATAAATTAGAAAGAAAGGGGACAAGATGTAAAATAATAACATGATTTAATGACTAATAGTGCATAAAAAGAAATAAACAACAATAAAATATATAAACAATCCTCCCTGAATTTCCCATGATAGGAATATCTATAAATTTGAGGAGTCAGACGGATCTCCCCTTTTATTTAAAATGTGGATCCTGGTTCCACTACCTTGCAATTTGGGTTTTATGTGCGCGTAATGACTAACTACGAGGAATGAGTACTTTGGATGACTGTTCGTTTACAACGATGCTTACGAACAATCATCTCGTAAATCAACGTTTATGGATATGGAACATGACATTAAATAAAACCCTTAAAAAGTAATGCTGACACACGCACTACAAATCTACTATTTACAGGAATCTCCCTCGGGACCCTCAATAGCGCGAAGACGCACTTGACTATGGGCTGCCAACACGGGCCAAATTGCTCAACACAAACAAGGAAGTACAGCAAGCATGTGACTCACGGGTCACTGAATAAAATAAAAACATGGAATAAACCAACAACAACAAAAGCCTGACTGGCTGACATTACTTTATATGAACAAAACTGCATGTTAAGCTAACGCTTCGGAGATTATCGTGATTCGTAGGCAACTCCCATTTATTTAAACAATTTTTACCATTGATCAGTTCTTAATTCTGTATTTAAAGTTATTACTGAGCCACACAGGCACTCTCCACTAATGACCTGGCTGGCACCCTTCAGTTCGTCTTGTGCAACATCTCCCCTCTTCCTCATTCACCTGCCATTGTCCCACTCCAGTGTGTATAAATACCTGACCAGCTGTGCCGTTATCTCAAGGAATCAACAGCAACAAACTCAACCATTTCAAAATATGGTCAGACATTAATCAAAATATCCAGAATTGCCCTCGCGAGGTCACAATCTGGATTTGTCATCAAGCTGCCAGAAATCAGTCTACGCTGAAATTCCCGCTTGTAATGACACAAAAAACACACACTCACACACCCACATCTGGGAATGACAATACTTTTTTACACAGATCGGCTGAATGGATGCTCGCCGACAATTAAAAAAATGTTAAAACCTACGATAGAGCTGACTGCTCTTCGTCACAAATCACATTGCTCCAAAGGCAATAATCTCATTGAGTCTGATCAATAATAAAACAAAAGAAATTAATTACCCTCCAATCTACTGTATAATTATTTTACTTCAGTCCTACTTCTGAAACACAACATATCTCCGAGAGACGTTTTTAACCGCATTGCGTACCATGTGCAAACACGGCCGTTCACATAGCTACGTTAGTTAAAACAACAAACAAGAAAAGAACCTTCTACTAAATATATATGCGAGCTGTTTCCATGCAAAAGGTGTGTCAGACCAAAACTAAATAGACTACGTTAATCACACAAGCAAATTATTTACAAAACAAGATATGTCCCATACACCATAAGTTAATTTATCAGATAATAATAAATATTATTCTGTACTCATCCTCAGCCAGCCACCCGTCAAAGAACATCTGCAGCCATTTCCCAACTGGATTCTTCTTATCTCATCTCAACCATCTTGACGGAGTCTTGATATTTCCAGGCTTCCTCCATGGTCAATGATGTCATCTCTCGTGCTGATTCAAAAATTAAATTATTATACACTTGATGTCTGACTACTAAATTCGCCGTTCGGGTACTTCTGTCCCCAAAACAGTTTATTGGCGAATTATCGAAGATACTGCCCCTACAAATATAGTACTGTGACTATCTAACACTGAATTTAACACTCTTTAATAATAATTTCTGTGTCCTTCATGACACGCAAAGTTTAACTGTCAACGTCCTTAGACGCGCAAAGTATAATCAACCTGTGTCCACGACACACAAAGTATAATCAGCTTACGTCCGTATACGCACAGAATAATAATAATAAGCCTACGTCCGTAGACGCACAGAATAATAAGCAAAGTCTTGGCTCTTCACACCACTTATAAATGAACTGGCCCTAGGTCTTGATAGAGGGGGAATTTAGATTAAAAAAATCACAAAATAATGGTGGTACATGAATGAAATAAATATCACTGAACTCGTAAAATAGCGCAGGTCAAGAATATGCCCATTAATCCTAGAATCGATCGTAGAGATTTTGTCTAGGCGATCTCCCGCGTGAATGCTAGCCGAACGTGCCCACGCTAGACCTGCCGCGCTAAATAGGTATTCTTCTCTCATTGGTTCCCACATTTTCTGTAATTTGGCGGTTTTTAGCATATCTTGGCGTCGTAGGAGTGTCTATTTTCTTCATCAGCCACTCACGTTACTGCATCATATTACTTCTAGGCGCGAACATCACAATGAACATACCAGAACCATGTCTCACTGCGCGTCGCTTCTATTTTTGAGGCGGCCAACACCTGTCCTTCTGACCCATCGCTAGGCTATTTCCTTTCACAGCTAAAGTATTTAGCCTTTTGTCAATCTGCTTCAGGTATGTCCCCGCTGTCTCCGACAACTGCTTGAAATTTCCTCATCTCCGTCTGGCTACTTTCATGATGCTGGTGGAAATATTTATTAATTGAAGAAATAAAACATAGAATCATTTATCCAACAGAGGATAAAGGGTTCAATACCTACTACCAGCTCTCGTCAGTTTGCTTATGCTGATGATCTAGCAATAGTTACTCTACATGCTGATGCTAATGTGATAGAGAGAACTTTAAATGCAGACCTGGATGTCCTATGCAAATACTTCGAAATGTGGTGCTTGAAGCCCAGCTCTAGTTAAACGGAAACCTGCTTCTTCCATTTAAACAATCGGCAAGCGAACTCTACCCTGAAAGTGTCTCTTAATGGAGGCCCTCTCCCTCATAATGCCAACCCCAAATATCTTGGAGTTACTCTTGACCGAACGTTATCGTACAGGAAGCATCTCACCAACCTAGCAGCCAAATTAAGGACACGTAGCAATATCATCCACAAACTTGCTGGCTCCACATGGGGAGCGTTTGCAACTACATTGCGTACTTCGGCGATGGCACTGGTACTTTCAACAGCTGAGTACTGTTCCTCAGTTTGGGTCAACAGCTCTCATGTTAAAAAGGTGGACACAGTCCTGAATGAGACAATACGTATTATTAGTGGCACAATAAAATATACCCCTCTTTTCTGGTTGCCTGTGCTTAGTCACATAGAACCGCCTAGAATTAGAAGACTGAACAACTTTGTCAGGGAATACAACAAGATATTGGCCAATCCTGAACTCCCCATTCATGAAGATGCTAGCACCAGATATAGCCGTCTCAAGTCAAGATCTCCACCTATTCAAACAGCACAGGAACTGGTCAGGCAGGTTTATGATCCAAAAGCTGATTGGCAAAAAGAGTGGAACAGCATAGCTCCAATGCAATGGCAGGCATTGTTAAACATTCAAAATATGCCAGCCGGATTTGATTTGCCCCGCAAGACATGGGTAACTCTCAACAGAGTCCGCACTAACCACGGGAGATGCGGATCAATGATGTTTAAATGGGGCATGCGATCTTCCCCAGCCTGTGATTGTGGTGCAGTTAGACAGACTATAAACCATATTGACACTGAGTGTGTTAGTAGGGCATTCACTGGATCAACACAGGACTTTGTAATAGCCTCTACTGAAGCCATAAGATGGCTAGAAAATTTAGACATTAATCATTGAACACCCTTTCCCTTGCATGATTGTAATAGTTGTAATGTGTTACTTATTGTATGTATGTATATTGTTTATGTTGTTTGTTTTGTGTTGTACAATACGCTAATAATAATAGTCGTAAATTCACACATCGGAGTTCTTAGAAACTCTATTCCATTGTTATAATGCCATATTCCTACCAAAATAGTATTGCACTGAAATAACTTCTCTAAATGCGGAAACTGCCTCGGTTTTACACACACATTTCTCTACGTAGCCTCGTATACCTCTGTAAACGGAAATACACTATCCTTTACTGCTTGTTGAACAATTCTATTACACAAAATAATTGTTACCAACTTATCTTCTATAAAACATGCATTTTCATTATTGACATTTACCTCAGCGTTGCAACAAACAACCGCTGGCATCCTGAACAGCTACATCTGTTCTATAAACGGTACCTTCATTCATAAAGACGACCTTAGACGTATGGTGAATGACCTCCATGAGTTTACTCTAAAATTTACTTGGATGTCGACTAAACTGTTACATATACATTTAATAGAAATACAATTATGTTCCACCGTACTTATCTGGCTTCAAGTTTACACGTCTTGCAATGTTACGCCCACAATATGACGATACATTACATATTGTGCATAAATAACCACAAATGTTATTTAAGTGTCCAATAAAAATCAATCGCGACTGGGATAGACTAGCTTTGACTACCCTAACGTCGGACGAAAGTATCTTCCATGAAGATATATCTCTAATAAATTTTAATTGACGAAAGATCTTAGCATTCTCTAGTAATAAGGATTGTCAGTTTCGGAATGTGTCTCCATTCCATACAAAGGATGTCTATGAGTATATGACTTCCAATCATAATCATGACGAATATTTCTTGTCAGATCGGCCTAAAGTTCATAACAATTGTGATATTATAACAATATATCACTCGTGGTTTCTCCTGTTCTCTAAGTTTCTTCGTTACAAATAAGATGCTGAAATTGAATTACTAAAAAGAATTTAATTGCCATCCACGACAAACTGTCTGAATCCTCAATTCATGTTAGTTATGTTAGTTAGTTAGTTATTGTTGTTTTAAGGGGCGGAACTACGAGGTCATCTGCCCCTCTTAACACAGATTAAAGAATACAAAATTTGAATTGAATTTAAAATTTTGAGGTGGACATCTAAATTTAAAAAGACCAAATATTAATAAAACAAAAACAAACAATTAAATAAAAAATAAAAATTATAAAAATAAACAAAAATTACGGAAAAAACAAAACATTATCATTCAAAAACGAACAAGTCGTTGAGTCAAAGTTCACTGGAAAATTTAGATTGCTGGCCCTAACCCACTCTCACTTATAAAGCGGATAACGCGATCAGCAGCCACCGCGTCATCGGCTAATATAAGTTTGAGTGTCGTCTGCAAACCAAGGTTTCTTCGTAAGTCAGCAAGATCCACACACTCGGTGAAAATGTGGGCCACGGTAAATACGGCTCCACAGGTACAAAGTGGGGGTCTTCCCTTCTCATTAGGTACGAGTGGGTGGATCTTGTATGACCTATCCTTAGCCTACACAAAATGACGGACTCTCTCCGGGCCCGGAAGGAGCTCCGCCACACGCGAGTAGTTCCCTTGATCGCTCTCAGTTTACTGGGCAGTGGGTCAGCTAGCCACTGACTCTCCCAAAAAGCCAGAATTTGTAGGCGTAACTGAGAGCGAATATCTCTAGCGGGTACCTCCATTGGTCGAGGTGGTAGTGATACCGCCTCTTTTGCAGCTTGATCTGCTAACTCATTTCCCGCAATTCCCATGTGGCTTGGAAGCCACAGAAAGGTGATTCGAGTGTCAGTGTGGCACAGCCCGGCTAGTAGGTCGTGGATTCGCTGCACTAGGGGGTGTTGCGGGAAACATGTAGCAATTGACTGCAACGAACTCAAAGAGTCGGTACACACGAGAAAGTGGATTCGAGCATCCAGTAGTGCAAACTGCAGAGCTTCATAGATGGCAACGAGCTCTGAAGTAAACACACTACAGGCCTCAGGTAAAGAGATCTTGGTATTTGCACCATCAATAACGTAAGCACAACCCACCTTCTCGTCCACCTTCGAACCATCCGTGTATAGAATGCCAGCGTCCGGAAATTGGTGAACTATGCTGTGGAACTGCCTCCGGTAAACGGAGGCATCCGTGTTCACCTTAGGACCTCGGTGCAGATCTAACCGAATTTCCGGACGCGGGACTTGCCACGGAGGCACCTCGCTAGATGTCCGGATCATGCAGGGACCTACAGCCACTCCTATTTCAGTACACGAGCTATCAAGTCTAATACCAACCGGCCGAGTGGCACGAGGCCGGTTGGCGTACCCCTGGTGGTTTTGTGTACCGAAGAGAGCTTGATAGGTCGGATGTTGCGGCATTTGACGCACATTGGCAGCATATGCTGAAAGCATATGTTGGCGTCTATAATTTAAAGGTGGAATACCCGATTCGGCGCGTAGGCTGGGTATCGGGCTGGTCCGGAAGGCACCGGTAGCCAGCCTAACGCCACTATGGTGGATACTGTCCAGCATTTTCAAGGTTGCCGGTCTTCCTGAACCGTATGCCGCAGAACCATAGTCTAGCCGGGACAGGACGAGGGCTTGGTAGAACCGTAGCAGCACCGCACGGTCAGCCCCCCACGTAGTGCCACTAAGAAACCTGAGCATGTTCAGTTTCCTGAGACATGTCATTTTCAATTGCCGTATATGGTGCTGCCACGTTAACTTGCTGTCAAAATGGAGCCCCAGGAAGCGATAAGTGTCAACCAACGGCAACGCAGCATCCCTGAGATGTAGTTCAGGGTGTAAATGTAGCCTCCGTAGCCGACAAAAATGGACGACGGAGGTTTTCGCTGCTGAAAAACGAAAACCCCGGTCGTGAGCCCACCTGTCGACCCGGTTGATAGCTAGCTGCAATTGCCGTTCCACGACTGCCATACTTCCAGAGCTGTAATGCAGAGCTAAATCGTCTACATACAGCGATGGAACTACCGCGGACCCGGCGGCGGCAACAATGCCATTAATGGCAATCGCGAACAAGGTGACACTCAGCACTGAACCCTGAGGAACTCCATTTTCTTGGGTATAGTATTGCGATAATGTCCTACCGACCCTTACATGGAAGAGTCGGACGGACATGAAATTCGCAATGAAAGTCGGTAAGTTACCACGGAGTCCCCACTTGTGAAGGGTGGAAAGGATCCCGTAGCGCCATGTGGTGTCGTAGGCTTTCTCGAGGTCAAAGAAAACCGTGACTAGGTGCTGCTTTCGGAAAAAAAAAAGCCTCCTGTATGGCGCTCTCAAGTCGCACCAGATGGTCAGAGGTGGACCTATGAGAGCGAAATCCACATTGGTACTCAGACAGGAGACCTTTATCCTCCAAGAACCACACCAGTCGACGGTTCACCATCTTTTCGAGCAGCTTACATAGGCCATTTGTCAAACAAATGGGCCTATAGCTGCTTACAAACTTGGGATCCTTTCCAGCCTTAGGAATCGGTATCACGACCCCCTCTCGCCATTGAGATGGAAACTCCCCTTCAATCCATATACGATTGAAGAGGATCAACAGTTTTTTATACTGGATTCGCACAGATGTTTTAACATTTGATTATGTATGTTATCCGGTCCAGGAGCCGTATCCCTGCACAGTGCAAGCGCACTGCGCAGTTCCCATTCAGAGAATGGTACATTATAGGACTCCGAAGCAGCAGTGGCAAAGGACAAGGGGTGAGTCTCTGCCTCCCGCTTCAGAGAAAGAAATGTAGGATCGTAACTCCCGGAGCAGGATACATCGGAGAAGTGCGAGCCAATGCTGTTGGCAATGGCGAGATGGTCCGTGATGATGTCTCCATTGATGGACACTCCAGGTATCGACAGTGATGTCGGGAGTCCGGAGATCCGACGAAGCTTAGTCCACACTTTAGATGAAGGAGTATGCGCCGTCATGGACGACACATACTTTTCCCACGTCGTTTTCTTACTCTCCCGAATCAGATATCGGGATCTAGCACGCATCCTTCTGAAGGTGATAAGGTTGGCCATAGTGTTTTGCCTCCGATAGCATTTGAAAGCACGTCGACGATCTTTAATGGCTGCTGCAATCTCGGCTGTCCACCAAGGGACAAGCTTCCGGCGTGAGTTTCCGGATGAGGAAGGTATTGTTTCCTCAGCAGCAGCCAAAATACCATTCGTTATGTGAATGGTATGATCGTCGACACTCTCAAAGGTATCTTCGGCAAACACCGCACGTGCCGTGAAAGTTGGCCAATCAGCCCGACGGAGAAGCCATCGACTTGGTAACTCGATGGCTCTCTGGTTCGGAAGAGTAACGATAATTGGAAAATGGTCACTATTACAAAGGTCATCGTGTACACCCCACTGTAGCAGGGGAACCAGCGCACGACTGCACAGGGTAATATCGATACTTGAATAAGTACCGTGTGCAATAGAGAAGTGCGTAGGCTCCCCTGTGTTCAACAGACACAGGTCCAGCCGCCTGATCAGCCTCTCAAAATCTCTCCCTTTACCGCTAGTGATAGCGGAGCCCCAGATGGTGTTGTGGGCATTAACATCTCCCAGAAGGAGGAAAGGAGGGGGGATCTGAGAGACTAGATCCACCAGCTGGTCGTAATCCGGCTGAGAATCAGGCGGGATGTACACGTTACATACTGTTGCCATTACTGGCAACGAAGTACGAACTGCAACTGCCTCTAGCTGAGTACGCAACGGCACCTCTTCACTAAAGAGGCTAGAGTGGACGAGAGTGCAGACGCCAACAGCGGCCACAGCTCCGTCCACCCGGTCTTTAGAGAAGAGTTTGAAGTGACGCATTGTTGTCTCATGTCCAGGACGAAACCTGGATTCCTGAAGACAGACAATGGTTGCCGAAAACGAAGATATTAATTGTCGTAACTCAGCGAGATGAACAGAATAGCTATTACAGTTCCATTGTAATAGTGCCATGGTGTGGACTTAAGTAGAAATGGGTCTTCTACTTATGCTTGACCGTTTGCCACCCTTCCCCAGCTCTAGTTGGAGATGATGGGGCAGGAGAGCACACCTCAATCTCCACATCTCCGTCCGAAGACGAGGAAAATAGAGCGGGCACTCTCTTGGGTTGCGCGCGGTCGTCGTCGGACCTCACGAGTCTCGCTCTTGGGGAAGAGCGAGAGCGGTGTCGAGGGACTTTCTCCCGGTCCGAAGACTGGGTGTCTGTCCCCGACACGTCCCGAAGAGATTTCTTCTTGGATCGGCGCCGACGCGTGTTTGGGGAAGTAGATGGTCCCTTCCCCACAGACGCCGGGTCCTTATAAAACAAGGTCGCTCCTGCTAGCACCGCTCCACTGGTAGTGGTGGGAGCGGGATGGTCAGCAGATACGTGAGCAGCCCTGCCTTTAGGAGAGGAAGAGAAACGGCGCTGAACCGTTCCCCTCTCCTCCGCCGATCTATTTTCTTTTCTATAGGGGATTTCCTCCATACGTACGGGCTTGGCTTCAGCAGGCTTCGCTCCCTTGGTGGTAATGGGAGCGGAAAGGCCAGCAGAGACAGTAGCCACCCCGTCAGCAGGAGGGCGAGAGAGACGGCGGCGAACCGTCTCCCTCTTCTCCCCTATATTTTTCGTATTAGGTGGGCTGGAAGAAGGACCAGCCCTGGTCGGCAAAGTCTTCTTTCCCCCTTTAGCTGGGGAAGACTTGTTCGCCGACCGTTTCGGAGAAGAAGAGGACTTCTTCTCCGATTGCGCCGGTTTAGATGGTATAACCGGCGCCTTCTTTTGCTGGGCCGAAGAAGGTTGTTGTACCTCCTTCGGGCTGACATTTTTCGCTGGTACAGTGAGGGGTGATTTTAATACTGCTGATAATAAGGGCGTCGAGGGTACTACACTCGGTAAAGATGCGGCAGGGGTGAATGAGGGCGTCGTTGCAGCTGCAAACGATACCCGAAATTCGGGGGCATTCATATCACGGTACCTCTTGCGAGCGTCATGATATGAAAGCCTATCAAGAGTTCTTATTTCTTGAAATTTTGCTTCCTTACAGAACTCAGGGCACTGCTTCGATCGTGGAGAGTGGCTTCCTTGGCAGTTAGGAAAAATCGGGGGAGGCGTACACCTCTCACCCTCATGTGTCCCCTTGCCACACTCTCTACACACGGCCTTGGCAGTGCACCTGGCGGAAACATGCCCGAATTTTTGGCATTGATAGCAGCGCATAGGTGGAGGGATGTACGGTCGAACATCGCAGTGGTACGATGTGACCTTCACCTGCTTAGGTACTACATCACCCTCAAAATGGAGAATAAAAGCGCCGGTATCGACGCTGTTCTCCCCAATCTTTCGGGTGATGCGCCTAATCTTGGTGACGCCTCTCTTCCCCAGATCCCGCAACAATTCCGCATCGCTATTTAAAATGAGGTCACGATGGAAAATAACTCCTCGGACCTCATTCAGCGTTTCGTGTTTTGAGACCTTAACGGGAATTTTCCCGAATTGCGTGCATTCCAGCAACGCTTCGGTTTGCTTCCTATCAACGGTGTGCAGCAGCAGCTGACCGTTCCGGAGCTTGGAAATCCCGCTTAGGTCCCGAAATTTCCCCTCGATTTCCTCAGAAAAAATTATTGATTTTACTAGTTTAAAATCACCCCCGTCAGTCCTCGTAGCTACCAGGTAGCGAGGAGACTTATCAGCGGGGAATCTTCTATTAAAAGCTTCATCCCAAGGCGTATACACCTTGGGATTAGCTCGACACTCAAGAGACGGCTTTTTAAGGGTGCCACCCTGTACTAGTGTCCGTGATCGCTTTGATGGCATCCCGGACGAAATCCTCCCCGAATACTGCCCACTCCGAACGGGGGCTATCACTGTGGGCGCCACCCAGCCAAGGCAATACCTACCTGGCATAGCAGATATTGCCCGGGGTCCCAGTGCCTCGAACAGGCACTTCCCCCTCGGCATGCACAGGATTTATTCAGCTCCAGTATTCGGCCATGCAGAGACCTTCGTTGTAAGGCGGATACTACTGTAGGGTACATGGCGCACCCACCTGACGGGATGGGGCATACCGTCTAGGCTTTCTGGCCAGATGGCCAAGCTGATGGCCCTTCCCCTAACAGCACGCATGTTTATTTCTATTGGTCAAACCAGAGCTGGGACCAGAAAACCAAAATTGACCTTTATAAGGCCCCCTCTAAGTCGCCTTTTACGACAGGCAGGGGATACCGTGGATGAATTATGCCCTCCCCGTCCACAGGGGGTCTGAACAAATCAAAACTGGCAAGTTATTCGGCCATGTCGGCCCTATTAGTCGCCTCCTACGACAGGCAGGGCATACCGTGGGTGTATTCTAACCCGCACCCACACGGGGTAATCCTCAATTCAAAATGAATAGAAAAACGTCGAAAATTAATGTAACCGTGTAGTGTGAAACTGGCAAATAATGCAGAACGTTACAAATATCTCAATATTTCAGAACATTTTCATTTAGTATTTTGAAATATTTGTTATTTGCTTAAGATAGACATATGAGTATACACAGTAATCTACATTGATCGCAGTCGAACACTATTGTCATAAGGCCAGTAATAATGCACTGAAAAATATATTAAAAAATGCAACTAATGCCTATAATCATGTACCTTTTTTCTCAGAAACTAATGGATATGTGTGGATGTAATTTTACACAGATAAAATAATTACCCTGTTCTATTTTATGACAAGAATCTTAACTCTATGTTAAACACGTTCTTATATATGATTTTTTGAAATTTGTATAAAAAAGTTTCATTTTTCGTGAAAATTCGGTGTTACTTATTACAGTTTCTCAGAAACTACTGTTCAATTTGAATAATCCTAGTCATCAATACTTAATGGTATGGTTACACTGTTTATACAAAATATCAGCTTGATAGTCCTACCCAGTATTGAGAAAAAGGTACATATGTTTCAAAAAATGTAGTTTTTGAGAAAATCTCCAAAAAAAAATTATGACAGAGTCCGGAGTCTAATCTCAGTACATCCCAGGAGAATAATCATCCTGGTATTCATACCCTCCCTTTGTATACTTCCTTTTGAACCTCAGATTGGTTCTTAATTCCTTTTGCATGGCTTCAGTAGCTATATCAGCTTAATATAAACGCTTCTGGTCGATGGACTTCAATGACTCTAGACAGATTTTCCCAACTCTCACACCCATTTCCGTTAATACATGATTCCTTGAAATGACACCATCATTTAATGTAAGTACTGCCTCTATTACCCCTATTTTGAAGGTCTCAAAATTAACTTGGATGACACTCCATTCCTTACACAAACATCCTCCACAACTGATAAACTATCACTCATTTTACAAACTTTACACAATGTAACAGCTTAGGCTATCACGGCCGGCGTACATAATTAAATACAAGTTTTTCGGGCTTGTAGGCAGTGGTCCAGACAAGATATCTCCCGACGATTCACCGGAAACTGCGTCCGGCATTATCAAGGGTTCCGCTCCTTTCCTTGGTCAGCAGTGGAATGAGGAACAGGCTTGAAATAATGGGTAACGGTTTGTAGTGTGGTATTGTTGTTTGAATATGACTGTTGGTTGGGTGGATCTTGGCGATCAACTAACGGCTGGAAGGTAGTTTGGATCTTCAAATTAGCATGGTAGGCCGAGCGTTCTCTTCGCATTCCGGCTGGACCGTCTGATCTCACGTACATGTTGCGGGGTGCGGTGCGTGCTCCGGCTTCGGCGACCGAGCTTGTGAGGGTCAGGTGTCCCCTGCGCGACTGCCGGGCCGTAGCGGGAAGTTTGTTCAGGTTGACGTGTGAGTGATTTCTTGGCCTTGGTGTTCCTAAGAGCCGGGATCAATGTATTACGCACACGTTCAATTTCTTCCTTCCGATTGAAATTGTCGGGGTGTTTGAAGATTTCTATGGCTTCCCATTGCAGCCTGGCGTGGTAGTGAGTGGTCGTGGAGAGTATCTCCGTGTCCCCGTACTGTACATCGTGACCGGGCAAGAGAGAATGCTCAGCGACTGAAGATTTCTCAGTTTGACCCAGGCGGCTGTGTCTGTTATGTTCCATGAGTCTGGTGGTCACGCTCCTCTTCGTCGTTCCTATGTACACCTTCCCACAGGAACACGGGATTCTGTAGACACCTGCAGTGGAGTGTGGGTGGCGCTTGTTTTTAGCGGATCGCCGCAAGTACCGGATTTTGGCGGTGGGTTTATAAACCGTCTTCACCCCATAGGTCTTCAGTAATTTGCCTATCCTGCCGTCACCTTCTTCACGTACGGCAGGAATGCGGTGGCCACCGGAGCTTCCTCAGAATCCTTCCTCGTGCTACGGCGCTGGGATGAGAGGCTCGTTCAATCTCCTTATGGCTGTATCCGTTGGCGCATAGGGCCCTCTTTATATGTTTCAGCGCTTGGTTGAGGTTGGATGGCTCACAGATTCTCCTAGCACGGTCTACCAATGTTTTAATAACTCGGTGTTTCTGTCGGGGGTGGTGATTGGATGTCTTGTGTAGATACCGGTCGGTGTGTGTGGGTTTCCGGTATACGGTGTGCCCCAAGCGCAGGTCATTAGTCCTGGTGATCAGCACGTCAAGAAAGGCCAGGCAGTTGTCTTTCTCCTTCTCCATAGTAAATTTTATGCTGGTGTTGCGGCTGTTAAGGTGGTCCAGGAAACGTTCCAGCTCTTCCTCTCCGTGGCTCCAGACTACGAAGGTACCGTCAATATAACGTAGCCATACTTTCGGTTTGAGGGGTGCAGTCTCGATCGCCAACTGCTCGAACTTTTCCATGTAGAAGTTCGCAATCACAGGGCTTAGTGGGCTACCCATGGCAACTCCCTCTATTTGCTCGTAGAAGTTCTCGCGCCATAGGAAGTAGCTCGTGGCGAGGCAGTGGCGAAACAAGTCAGTGATGTCTTCCGTGAAGAGCTCGGCAATCTGGTTTATGGATTCTTTCATAGGCACCTTAGTGAAGAGGGATACTACGTCAAAGCTGACTAGGCGGTCTTCAGGTTCCAGACGTATGTTCTGCAATTTCTCAATAAAATAGCCTGAATCCCTGACGTAAGTCTGAGTGTTACCGATGTGCGGTTGTAGAATGATGGAGAGATGCTTGGCGATGGTGTAGTTTGGAGAGCCGATAGCACTCAACGATAGGTCTTAGTGGAATGTCAGTTTTGTGTAATTTGGGTAGACCGTACAGCCTGGGAGGTAGAACTTCACTCTTGCATGTATCCTTCTTCACATGGTCTGGTAGTGAAGAGGCCTTGATTAATCTGTTGGTCTCTCTAAGTATCCGTGTTGTGGGGTCTTTCGTGAGTTTTGGGTATAGCTGAGGTTCTAGTAGCGACAGGATCTTAGTGTCTTAGTCTTCCGATGACATGACTACAGTCGCGTTGCCCTTATCTGCAGGGCGAATGATGATGCTTCTATCCCTGTTAAGGGTTTTAAAGGCAATCTTCTCTTGAGGCGTAAGGTTACTGCTGGGCGCTGGAGCTTTACGAAGGATGCGCGAGGCCTCTGAGCGGACTTCCTCGGCCTGCTCCCTGGGAAAACGGTGTATGGAAGCCTCAATGTTGCTTATAATGTCTTCTACAGGCACAGAAGGTGGGGTAACAGAGAAGTTAGTAGTGTATTTGCAGGGGTTCTAACTCCTCCTCCTCCGGACCCTCCACACAAGATGGCGGCGGTGCGATATCTCTTGAACGCATGGTCGGATTTTGCCAAATGAGGTGTCATTGAACTCGGGCTGATACCCCCTTTCCAATGGACAACATATTTCCACCCCAAAATAAAACCTACCCCTACTAGGGGGTGTTTTTTTTTTTTGGAATTCTTGCTTTTCAAGTGCAACATGTGAGAGTTTGAATGCCAATATGGAATTTAAACGTTGTTCTATACAAGAGACATGTATTCGGTGGAAAGCCATTATGAATTGACATGCTGGTTTTTTCTTTTTTACGCATGCCCACTCATAGCTTTTGTAAGAGGGTGGGGGAGCGGATCCCTATGGATGGTTTATTGTTGACGTGCCATTGTTGGCGGTGTCATTGATGCCGGGTCATTGTGGACGAGTCCTTGTGGACAAGTCCTTATTGACAGGTCCTTGTGGACAGGTCCTTGTTGACAGGTCCTTGTGGACGAGTCCTAGTGGATGAGTCCCTTTGGACTGATCCCTTTGGACCGGCCCCTTTGGACTGACCCATGAATTTATCCAAATTATATCAAAGGGCTTAACTAACGGACTAATAAGGCTAGGAACTTGTATGAGGTATTGTAGGACTTGGGATGAAGCCCCCTTTTAGAATGTATTTTTGAAATTTTGACAAAGGGCCTAACCACACTTTTGTTAATATCTCGCGAACCTATCATGCTGGTGACTTGTATGAGGGGTCCTAGCAATTGGGGCGATGTTCACCTTTGGGGGTGAAACAATCCCCCCACTCCCAAATTGAAAAATCGATATCTTGGAAACTAAGAACCCTAAAATTGAGTGTGATAGATTTAAAAATAGGTCATAAGATACGATTTTACCACGATAGGTCATTTCACCCCTAAAATAGTAAATAGTAATGTTACAGGGAAAAAAGCGGTTAAACACATAAAAATGGTAAATGAACCTAAGATCTTTTGTTTTTGATGAAAAATAGGAGGGGGGTGAAAACTACCCCAAAATTGAAAAATCGATATCTTGGAAACTAAGAAACCTAAAATTAGGTGTGATAGCTCAAAAATTAGACATTTAATACTCTTTTACCACGATTGGTCATTTTACCCCTAAAACAATGCATGTAGATTTTACAGGAAAAAAGGGGGACCAATAATCAGATTTGGACACATGAGGTGTTATAAGACTCAGGGTGACAATCTCTTCTTGAATTTATTATTTATTTTTTGAAATTTTGACAAAGGGCCTAACCACACATTTTTTTAATTTAGATTTTTAAATTTTTGAATTAATTTTAATATTTTTTTTAGTAGAGAGAGACAGTACCGGTTGTGTTTAAACGAGCATGACGCCGATCACTGTGGCCATGTTCAATGGATGAATCGATATTTTGTGAAGCATTGATTGAAGAGGGTCATGCGACGACTTGTTTTGAGAATATTTTTATGATTTTTCCTATGATGCATGCATTTATTTAAATATCCCAAAATGGCAAGGTTACTGATTTGAGTTTTATAAACTAATAATGGGATTTGGACTCATAAGGTGTCCTATAACTTGACATGACGCTTTCTTTATATGGCTTATGAAGTTTCCCAAAAAAGATTGAAAACAACAAGGTCATGGACTTTTGTTTCTCTTAATATATTGCAAACCCATAATGTTAGATGTTTATGGTGAGTGATGAAACATAGCTATGTAGAGAAAGAATTATTGTAGGCTTCACGTATGGTGACTGACAAGTCTTTGACCATTGAAACTTGTTTTTAAACCTGACCGCAGTACATAGGGAGTATAGGTTTCAGGCATGACATGACAAACGGTGTGTACAAAATCCAATTTATCGATTCAAGAATTAAGAGTAGACTATCTTTAATTGATTAGTTAAAGAGGGTAGCTAAGAAAACAAGATGGTGATTACACCGAACCAATACAATCCTTTTTGAATGTATAATGTTATTGCTAACCATTTTGTGTTGCAGTGGCAAGCACTTTTGGCTCTTGCACTAGAGGCCTTAACTCGATTTAACTTTAAGGCTTAGAACGAACCAAAGTAAGAAAGATGGTTATAGTGGTGCAGTGGTTAAGCTGTTATCCTTTGACTAAGGTAGACCAGGGTTTGATTTTAGATTAATACTCATGTCAAAAACATAGCTAGAGACTGTCAGTGGTTAACAATTGCATTAATAGTGGGAGGATGTAGTGATAGTAATTAAGAAAAAAACAGACAATAACCATAAAATATTTTTATTATATTCATTTTATAATAGATACACACTGATATAGATTTTTTAAACACAACGCTTGTTGTAGATCCTTTTATAGCTTTCTCCAGGTACTCTTGTTCTTAAAAACTGGGGAAATCACAGTGGTTTTATAGACATAAAGTCCTCATCCTTTTCTTTTTCATCATCGTCATCATCATCATCATCATCTTCATTATGAATATTATCATCAAAATTATGATAGTCATTGTCACCATCATTATCATCATCATCATCATGATCCTCAACATCACTAGAACTATCAAATTCCTCCTGTTCCTTTTCCACAGGGACCTCCTTTAAAGCCTGCGTTGCTTTTGATAGTGTTAAGGGTTTCTTAGACGTTGAAAACTGTCCTAACATGACTTTTTGAGGACATGATAAGTGATTTTGAACCAACACTGCACTATCTTGAGCAGCAATATTTTTTTCTTGGACTTGCTTTTTTACCTTGGTTAGAGCATTTTGTCCATTTAAATGTGTATTAATTTGAGATTCACAATGATGCTCGTTTGAAGTAAGTACGTTGGAGTCTTTTGTTTTAATCATTCCTCGACACTTTTTAGATCGTTGTTTTGAACATCGCTAAATAACAGTTCCATTTTTATTGGTTGTTTTTACAATATATGTATATCCTTTATAGTAGGCACATGGCTTAACATGGCTGGTTGTTGAGACTTCCATATTAACTAATACACATTAATAATAACAGTAAAATAAATGAAGTGGATTGATATTTTTAAAGGTGGAATTTTCAAAGTACTGTCAAGAATAATAATCACATGAACAAATTTTAGACTACAAGTGATTTACACACACATTGCTCAATGTCAAGATTTATACTGAACACAATTTATAGTGATTATGATTTTTATTGACTGTAATTGATAGTAGCCATGGTTAGTAGAGGCAATGTATACTGGGTACGTTTTATAGCACGCTCAATTTATAGTAGGTACGATTAGTAGACGCGTTTGATACTGGGCGCGTTTTATACTGAGCGCGATTTTTAATAGAAGCGATTTTTACCAGCTGTAATTGATAGCAGTTCATACTCAATGCAATTGATAGTAGGCGTAATTGATAGTAGGCGCGATTGGTAGTAGGCGCGATTGGTAGTGGACGTAATTGCTAGTAGGCGCTATTGATAGTAGGTGCAATTGACAGTAGGCGCAATTAGTAGTAGGCGTGATTGGTAGTAGGTGCAATTGATAGTAGGTGCAATTAATAGTAGGCGCGATTGATAGTAGGCGCAATTGATAGCAGGCGCTAATAGTAGACGTGATTGATAGTAGGCGCGATTGGTAGAGGACGTAATTGATAGTAGGCGCTATTGATAGTAGGTTCAATTGACAGTAGGCGCGATTAGTAGTAGGTGCGATTGGTAGTAGGCGTAATTGGTAGTAGACGCGATTGGTAGTAGGCGCGATTGATATTAGGCGCAGTTGACAGTAGGCGCGATTGGTAGTGGGCGTAATTGCTAGTAGGCGCTATTGATAGTAAGCGCGATTGGTAGTAGGTTCAAATGACAGTAGGCGCGATTAGTAGTAGGCGCGATTGGTAGTAGACGCAATTACTAGAAGGCGCGATTGATATTCGGCGCAATTGACAGTAGGCGCGATTGGTAGTGGGCGTAATTGCTAGTAGGCGCGATTGGTAGTAGGCGCAATTGATAGTAGGCGCGATTGGTAGTGGGCGTAATTGCTAGTAGGCGCTATTGATAGTAGGTGCAATTGACAGTAGGCGCAATTAGGGCGCAATTGATAGCAGGCGCTATTAGTAGTCGCAATTGATAGTAGGCGCGATTGCTAGTGGACGTAATTGATAGTAGGCGCTATTGATAGTAGGTGCGATTGATAGTAGACGCGATTGATAGTAGGCGCGATTGTTAGTAGACGCGATTGATAGCAGGCGCTATTTGTAGACGCGATTGATAGTAGGCGCGATTGGTAGTGGACGTAATTGATAGTAGGCGCTATTGATAGTAGGTGCGAATGATAGTTGGCGCGATTGGTAGTAGGCGCGAATGATATTAGGCGCAATAAATAGTAGGCGCGATTAGTAAGCGCGACTGATAGTAGGCGTAATTGGTAGTAGACGCGATTGATAGTAGGCGTGATTGGTAGACCTTGAGGTGATAACCCCTTTTGATTGATCCCTGTTGATTTGTTCCCTTTGGACTGGTCCCTGTTGACTAGCCCCTGTTGACCAGCCCCTTTGGATGGGTCCTTTATGAAGGGAGTCATTTTTGACGGGTCCCTGTGGACGGGCCCATGCATTTATCCAAATTATGTCAAAGTCACTTAAACTAACCTTGTCACATGACCTGTTCTACAAGTTTAGACTTGCTTTGAGACTGGCTATGACGTCACAGATGAATGGCGGTGGGAGGCTGGACATTACTTTTTATTACACAAAAACATTCTCCTTAAAGTGAGAGGAAAAGTGGGTGCAAGAGTGGATGCAAGAATGGGTGCAAAAGTGGGTGCAAAAGTGGGTTCAAAAGTGGGTGCAAGAGTGGGTGCAAAATTGGGTGCAAAAGTGGGTGCAAAAGTGAGTGCAAAAGTGGGTGCAAAGGTGGGTGCAAAATTCAGTGTAAAAGTCAGCGTAAAAGGGAGTGCAAAAGTGGGTGTAAAAGTGGGTGCAAAAGTGGGTGCAAAAGTGAGTGCAAGAGTGAATGTAAAAGCGGGTGCAAAAGTTGGTGCAATTTACAGTAGGCACGATTTTTACTAGAATGTGATTTGAGTAAATGTAATTTCTAAACCCAAGTAGTGAGTAGTCAGTTGGTTTTGATCTATGCAAGCGTAAACATGTCTCATACACTGATGATGGATACTCAAGGCTTTAAGGTCAACGAAAACAAGTACAGTATATATTTAAAGAGGTGGCTATTATTGATTGCACAACACTGAATCTATTTTTGAAATTTTGACAAAGTGCCTAAGTGCACTTTTGCTAATATCTCGCGAACCAATAAGACTAGGGCATTGTATGAGGTAATGTTGGACTTTTCGCCGAAGACTGCTGGTAAACACTTATGTTCCCACGGCCTTTTTAAAGATTGCAGCTGACCCAAGAGGGGTGATTAAAAAGTATTCCAAGCGGCGCTTGTCGATAGGCAAACCAATAATCAAAGAGGGGTATGACAGACCTTGAGGCGATAACCCCTTTTGATTGATCCCTGTTGATTTGCCCCTTTGGACTGGTCCCTGTTGACTAGCCCCTTTGGACGGGTCCTTTTTGAAGGGAGTCACTTTTGATGGGCCCCTGCTGACGGATCACTGTGGACGGATCCCTGTGGACGGGTCCCTGTTGACAGGTCCTTTTGACTAATCCCTTTGGACCGGTCACTTTGACATAATTTGGATAAATGCATGGCCAACCCATAGGGATCAGTCCACTACCAATCGCGCCTACTGTGAATTGGGCCTACTGTGAATTGCGCCTACTAGCAATTGCGCCTACTACCAATCGCACCTACTAGTAATAGCGTCTACTACCAATCGCGCCTACTATCAATCGCGCCTACTGTCAATTGAACCTACTATCAATCGCGCCTACTATCAATAGCGCCTACTAGCAATTACGCCCACTACCGATCGCGCCTACTGCCAATTGCGCCTAATATCAATCGCGCCTACTAGTAATTGCGTCTACTACTAATCGCGCCTACTATCAATCGCGCCTACTGTCAATTGAACCTACTATCAATCGCGCCTACTATCAATAGCGCCTACTAGCAATTACGCCCACTACCAATCGCGCCTACTGTCAATTGCGCCTTATATCAATCGCGCCTACTACCAATCGCACCTACTATCAATAGCGCCTACTATCAATTACGTCCACTACCAATCGCGCCTACTATCAATCGCGTCTACTACCAATTGCGCCTACTACTAATCGCGCCTACTATCAATCGCGCCTACTGTCAATTGAACCTACTATCAATAGCGCCTACTATCAATTACGTCCACTACCAATCGCGCCTACTATCAATCACGTCTACTAATAGCGCCTGCTATCAATTGCGCCTATTAATTGCACCTACTACCAATCACGCCTACTACAAATTGCGCCTACTGTCAATTGCACCTACTATCAATAGCGCCTACTAGCAATTACGTCCACTACCAATCGCGCCTACTGTCAATTGCGCCTACTACCAATCGCGCCTACTATCAATTACGCCTACTATCAATTACGCCTACTATCAATTGCATTGAGTATGAACTGCTATCAATTACAGCTGGTAAAAATCGCTTCTATTAAAAATCGCGCTCAGTATAAATCATAATCAGTATAAAACGCGCCCAGTATCAAACGCGTCTACTAATCGTACCTACTATAAATTGAGCGTGCTATAAAACGCACCCAGTATACATTGCCTCTACTAACCATGGCTACTACCAATTACAGTCAATAATAATCATAATCACTATAAATTGTGTTCAGTATAAATCTTGACATTGAGCAATGTGTGTGTAAATCACTTGCAGTCTAAAATTTGTTCATGTGATTATTATTCTTGACTGTACTTTGAAAATTCCACCTTTAAAAAATATCAATCCACTTCATTTATTTTACTGTTATTATTACCATGACGAATAGAAATAAATAGTGTTATCACTCACCGAGTTCAACCGCACCCCGCTTTGCTAGCGCTAGCGGCGCTGATCCCCAACGCTACACAGACAGCTGTTCAATAGTGGGATACGCGCTGGGCTACACGTAAACTCTTTACGAAGGCAGCGGTTACGCTGATTACAACAAATTGTGTGTTTGAACTTATGAATAATACTGTCAAAAAGTTAGCATTAATATTCTCTGTCCCCATGTAGAACTAGCGTTTAAAACCCTCCGTTAGTCGCGCATTGGTCTGACAGCTCCATGGTTCGTTATGTTAGTTTTAATATCAAGCCAACAGTTCAAGTTATGATCTTATCGACTCGTGACATCTTACACCAAACCATAGTAAGCATTTTTTCTGGAGTTGTGAAATAGCGTGCCTAAAAATAACGTTAGCACGTGTAACACTTTGTCAGCGTGATATTGATAGTACCAGCGCTCCCAATAATGTTACATTCTGTTAGTGAGTGGCAGGTGTGCTGTTATAACGATTATTTGGCTTAGTATGTTGCCTTAGTTAATATCAATAAGGAGACTGCGCCTTACGAAAAACTAAGGATGCAGATGAAGCGTGTCACCTTCTGCTGAAAGATAACGAATAGCTAGTTCTTGATTCAGTAATTTCAAAGGAATTTGTGACTCTGATACTGAAGACAAAGTTGAAACAAGATCCGAAGATCAGGAGGACGGTAACGGAAGCGAAGAATTGGATGACCGTTTATTTTATTGGCAGGTTGGCCATTATTATATGTCCGACTCATTCTTGGCCACTTGGCTATCACCACGGAAGTCCGGGTTCGATTCCCAGCTCTGCCAATAAATTTAATACTGGTCTGAGGGCTGGAACGGTATTCACTCAGCCTCGTGAGGCAAAAATGTTAAGAGGCGCGTTCGATTCCTACCTCAGCTATCCTGGAAGTGGATTTCCGTGGTTTCCCACTTCTCCTCCAGGCAAATGCCAGGATGGTACCTAACTGAAGGACACGGCCGCTTCCTACCCAAATCCGACCTCAATTCCAAATACACACACTACTACAGACATCATATTGACACAGGTTATCAGACGAATTCTAAACAAACCCAAACACACGGGGATACGTGACCACGATGTCGTTAAGTCCCTAAAGAATCAACAACTATTATTATTTTAGGCCTATTATTATTAAGACGGATTTTTTTTTGTTTTAGGTAAGGATGGCACGAAATAGAACAAGTAACCATGGAAGGCTGCCTTCATTCCGTATCCTACTGGGCGGCTTTCGTGATTTTACATCAGTGGATAGATATTTCGGTAAATTTTGAAAAATTTGAGGCACTGATCCTGGTTTTAATTTCCACATCACGCGAGGAAGTTTCACGTTCTCATAGTTCACTACGAAAGAGTCCGCCTTTATAATAATTAAATCTTCCGAAAAACGTTCGTCACAGATTCTATTTTTGATCGACAATCGCTTATCCTTCCACGGAAAAACTCTCGCCCATTTCGAAAACAGATTTGTTTCTCTTGGCGGTGTGAAAAATGTCTACCATCAGATTTTCTTCGTAACCCGATTTACTTCCAGGAACAAAACTTTACGACATTTTCCCGAAACAAAAGAAAACTTAGTTGTTTGCACACACAAAGCACTGCATAGACATTCGTAAATTATTACAAAGAAACAAATTCCCTCGAATAATATGACTTCTCGCGCACAGGATATTACAGTACTAACCTCGTGGGTTACTGTCATACGTGCTTATGGTTCGTCGCGACTTCCGCGCCACACACTGGCTGGACCATGAACTACAATGCTTAAGTAGCGGAGTGATGACACTGTTTATTTCTATTCGTCATGTTATTACTAAAGTGACTTTACTAAAATTAAATTAATGTGTATTAGTTAATATGGAAGTCTCAACAACCGGCCATGGTAAGCCATGTGCCTACTATAAAGGATATACATATATTGTAAAAACAACCAATAAAAATGGAACTGTTATTTGGCGATGTTCAAAACAACGATCTAAAAAGTGTCGAGGAATGATTGAAACAAAAGACTCCAACGTACTTACTTCAAACGAGCATCATTGTGGATCTCAAATTAATACACATTTAAATGGACAAAATACTCTAACCAAGGCAAAAAAGCAAGTCCAAGAAAAAGATATTACTGCTCAAGATAGTGCAGTGTTTGTTCAAAATCACTTATCATGTCCTCAAAAAGTCATGTTAGGACAGTTGTCAACGTCTAAGAAACCCTTAACACTATCAAAAGCAACGCAGGCTTTAAAGGAGGTCCCTGTGGAAAAGGAACAAGAAGATTTGGATTGTTCTAGTGATGTTGAGGATGATGATGATGATGATAATGATGGTGACAATGACTATCTTAATTTTGATGATAATATTCATATTGAAGATGATGATGATGATGATGATGAAAAACAAAAGGATGAGGGTTTTATGTCTATAAAACCACTGTGACTTCCCCAGTTTTTAAGAACAAGAGTACCTGGAGAAAGCTATAAAAGGATCTACAACAAGCGTTGTGTTTAAAAAATCTATATCAGTGTGTATCTATTATAAAATGAATATAATAAAAATATTTTATGGTTATTGTCTGCTTTTTCTTAATTACTATCACTACATCCTCCCACTATTAATGCAATTGTTAACCACTGACAGTCTCTAGCTATGTTTAGAAAAAGAGAGTGGACTTAAACAATACACTCTATTTATGGTTTGTGTATCGAGTATCATAATAATACAGTATCGCTAAGCTATGTTAAAGCAATAGTTATGTCAGGTAAGGGGTTCAAATCCTTGCTTTCTTGTATTTGAAATGTGAACATAAGTCAAACGCCTTAACCACTCGATCAACCTGACAGTTAATAATGTAATTTGTTTTGTGCACTTGAGTGTTTACAAAATTTTCCAGTGTACATTGACTCAACCACTTGCTCGTTTTCAAATGTTTTGTTGTTGTTTTTTCATTACATTGTAGTTATGAGTCTTGAGAACTAGGTGTTTAATATAGGGTTAAAGGCATCTTAAAATAATTTTAGAAAAGCTCTCAGGTATCGTGTCATGGGTTTTAGTAATGCATTAATGTTTGTTGACTAGTATTTACCTTTACACAACATTATTTTGGTAAGCTCTACATGTTGTTTGAGTCTTCAGCCTTTTGACTGGTTTAATACAGCTCTCCATGACACCCTGTCCCGAGCTGATCGTTTCATCTCTATATAGCTGCCACACTCTACATCCTTGATCTATCCCTACAGTTCTTGTCCTCTACTCGTTCTTTCATAACTAAGCTTGCTATTCCTGGGTGTATGTGTCCTACCAACCTATCGATTTACTTCATTAGCTGTCGCTAAAAACATCTCTCCTCTCCCACTTGGCTTAATACCCCTTTGTTTGTAACCCTATTTACCCATCTAATCTTCATCATTCTCCTGTAACATCACATTTCAAACACTTCAACTCTCCACTTTTCTGCTACACCAATAGTCCAAGTTTCCCTTTCATAGAGCGTCACACTCCAGACAAGGGTCTTAAAAAATGACATCCTAATACCTAAATCTATATTCAATGTCAACAAATTCTGTAGAAAAGCTTTCCTTGCCTGAGCTACATAAGAATCCTAATCATCTCTGGTATAAGGTCTTGTTTATCAAACATAGTCGCTCAGTAGGTCTATGCATTTGTTGTATATAACCCAAAATAGCAAACAGTTTTTCTAAAACCCTACTCACTGGTCAATAGCAAGCATAGTCGCCAAAGTATTTCGTTGGTAGTAGTTGGTAGTCTGGTTAGTCAATTCTTATTGCAAGGCCAGTCAACACCTAAAAATTCATCTTAACTTATAGTCTAATCATCTTTCTATCTACATACCAGTGTCTAATGAATAGTCAATATTAGTTTGGTCTTGACCTAAAATCTAAAATCCAATATCAAATTTCAAAAATCTAAAATCAAAATAAAATATAGTATAGAAAACATAATTCCAAGTAATACAAATCCATATATGTTTTTCTTTAATAATTAGTTACCGAAAACTTAAAGGCATTGCATGGTTTGATCTTTTCGTACAATCTAAAATGTAAAATGTAAATTATAAAATCTAAAGTCTAAAATAAAAAACAAATACAAAATCTTACTTGCATTAACTGTATATTGAACCAAGTCCTCCTTTGTATTTGTAATCCAAGTAATAATTTGAAAAAATATACAAGTGAAATCAGTCTTAAAACATTATCCCTGCTTTTTTATATGTTTTTGACATGAGTATTAATCTAAAATCAAACCCTGGTCTACCTTAGTCAAAGGATAACAGCTTAACCACTGCACCACTATAAACATCTTTCTTACTTTGGTTCGTTCTAAGCCAAGTTAAATCGAGTTAAGGCCTCTAGTGCAAGAGCCAAAAGTGCTTGCCAGCAACACAAAAGGGTTAGCAATAACATTATACATTCAAAAAGGATTGTATTGGTTCGGTTTGGTTCAGTGTAATCAACATCTTGTTTTCTTAGCTACCCTCTTTAACTAATCAATTAAAGATAGTCTACTCTTAATTCTTGAATCGATAAATTGGATTTTGTACACACCGTTTGTCATGTTATGCCTGAAACCTATACTCCCTATGTACTGCGGTCAGGTTTAAATACAAGTTTCATTGGTCAAAGACTTGTCAGTCACTATGCATGAAGCCTACAATAATTCTTTCTCTACATAGCTATGTTTCAACACTCACCATAAACATCTAACATTATGGGTTTGCAATATATTAAGAGAAACAAAAGTCCATGACCATGTTGTTTTCAATCTTTTTTGCGAAAATTCATAAGCCATATAAAGAAAGCGTCATGTCAAGTTATAGGACACCTTATGAGTCCAAATCCCATTATTAGTTTATAAAACTCAAATCAGTAACTTTGCCATTTTGGGATATTTAAATAAATGCATGCATCATAGGAAAAATCATAAAAATATTCTATAAAAAAGTCGTCGCATGACCCTCTTCAATCAATGCTTCACAAAATATCGATTCATCCATTGAACATGGCCACAGTGATCGGCGACATGCTCGTTTAAACACAACCGGTACTGGCTCTCTCTACTAAAAAAAATATTAAAATTAATTCAAAAATTTAAAAATCTAAATTTTCAAAATGTGTGGTTAGGCCCTTTGTCAAAATTTCAAAAATAAATAATAAATTCAAGAAGAGATTGTCACCCTGAGTCTTATAACACCTCATGTGTCCAAATCTGATTATTGGTCCCCCTTTTTTCCTGTAAAATCTACATGCATTGTTTAAGGGGTAAAATGACCAATCGTGGTAAGAGAGTATTAAATGTCTAATTTTTGAGCTATCACACCTAATTTTAGGTTTCTTAGTTTCCAAGATATCGATTTTTCAATTTTGGGGTAGTTTTCACCCCCCTCCTATTTTTCATCAAAAACAAAAGATCTTAGGTTCATTTATCATTTTTATGTGTTTAACCGCTTTTTTCCCTGTAACATTACTATTTACTATTTTAGGGGTGAATGACCTATCGTGGTAAAAATCGTATCTTATGACCTATTTTTAAATCTATCACACTCAATTTTAGGGTTCTTAGTTTCCAAGATATCGATTATTCAATTTCGGAGTGGGGGGATTGTTTCACCCCCAAAGGTGAACATCGCCCCAATTGCTAGGACCCCTCATACAAGTCACCAGCATGATAGGTTCGCGAGATATTAACAAAAGTGTGGTTAGGCCCTTTGTCAAAATTTCAAAAATACATTCTAAAAGGGGGCTTCATCCCAAGTCCTACAATACCTCATACAAGTTCCTAGCCTTATTAGTCCGTTAGTTAAGCCCTTTGATATAATTTGGATAAATTCATGGGTCAGTCCAAAGGGGCCGGTCCAAAGGGATCAGTCCAAAGGGACTCATCCACAAGGACTCGTCCACAAGGACCTGTCAACAAGGACCTGTCCATAAGGACCTGTCAACAAGGACTTGTCCACAAGGACTTGTCCACAAGGACCTGTCAACAAGGACTTGTCCACAAGGACTCGTCCACAATGACCCGACAACAATGCCACCGCCAACAATGACCAGTCAACAATAACCCATCCATTGGGATCCGTTCCCCCACCCAATTACAAAAGCTATGAGTGGGCATGCGTAAAAAAACAAAAAACAAGCATGTTAATTCATAGTGGCTTTCCACCGAATACATGTCTCTTGTATGGAACAACGTTTAAATTCCATATTGGCATTCAAACTCTCACATGTTGCACATGAAAAGAATGATTTTCTAAAAATAAAAAAATTTCACCCCCTAGTAGGGGTAGGTTTTATTTTGGGGTGGAAATATATTGTCCATTTGAAAGGGGGTTTCAGCCCGAGTTCAATGACACATCATTTGTCAAAATCCGACCATGCGTTCGAGAGATATCGCACCGCCGCCATCTTGTGTGGAGGGTGTGGAGGTGGAGGATTTAGAACCCCTGCAAAAACACTACTGAAGTTCTGACCTTTCGTCAAAAGTGAAGTTTCCCCTGGCGATAGACGACGGTTAGTCAGGTTTACTACAGTGCGAGACGAGTCCGGCGCAGATGTGGTTGCAGTTATCGTCTTGAGGTCCTGACATAGCTCAAATTTCTTTTTCTGGCGATGCGTCGACTGGTCGAAGGTGGAGCGTTTAGAATAGTGCGTGATGTGGTCCATGTTGTCCCAATCCTCACTTAAGGGCTAGACGTGAATCGGAGATGTAATGATATGAGGTCCCGGTCAGTCGTAGCTAAGTCCCTGTGTGTAGCATGTATCTGTTCTCGCAGCATTGAGCGCTCAGCTCTGTCGTATATACGGTGAGAATGTGCTGAGCCGAAATTCCTCTTCATCCTAATAAACTTAGGAATCGTGTCCGTGTCCCTGACCCGTAAGAGAAACGTCAGCGAAGAAATTTGCTGGGCTTTCTTCTTCCGTAGCTTCTCGAAGCGGCGAAATAGGTTGGTAGTTTCCTCCCCGTAGAGGCGACTGATATAACAGCTTAGGCTTTCACGGCCGGCGGTCATAATTAAATACAAGTTTTTCGGGCTTGTAGGCCGTGGTCCAGACAGGATATCTCCCGACGTTTCACCGGAAACTGCGTCCGGCATTATCAAGGGTTCCGCTCCTTTCCTTGGTCAGCAGTGGAATGAGGAAGAGGCTTGAAATAATGGGTAACGGTTTGTAGTGTGGTATTGTTGTTTGAATATGACTGTTGGTTGGGTGGCTCTTGGCGATGAACTAACGGCTGGAAGGTAGTTTGGATCTTCAAATTAGCATGGTGAGCCGAGCGTTCTCTTCGCATTCCGGCTGGACCATCTGATCTCACGTACATGTTGCGGGGTGCGGTGCGTGCTCTGGCTTCGGCGACCGAGCTTGTGAGGGTCAGGTATTCCCTGCGCAACTGCCGGGCTGTAGCGGGAAGTTTCTTCAGGTTCACGTGTGAGTGATTTCTTGGCCTTGGTGTTCCTAAGAGCCGGGATCCATGTATTACGCACACGCTCAATTTCTTCCTTCCGATTGAAATTGTCGGGGTGTTTCAAGATTTCTATGGCTTCCCGTTGCAGCCAGGCGTGGTAGTGAGTGGTCGTGGAGAGTATCTCCGTGTCCCCGTACTGTACATCGTGACCGGGCGAGAGATAGCTCAGCGACTGACGATTTCTCAGTTTGACCCAGGCGGCTGTGTCTGTTATGTTCCTTGCGTCTGGTGGTCACGCTCCTCTTCGTCGTTCCTATGTACACCTTCCCATAGGAACACGGGATTCTGTAGACACCTGCAGTGGAGTGTGGGTGGCGCTTGTCTTTAGCTGATCGCAGCAAGTCCCGGATTTTGGCGGTGGGTTTATAAACCGTCTTCACCCCATAGGTCTTCAGTAATTTGCCTATCCTAGTTAGTTAGTTATTGTTGTTTTAAGGGGCGGAACTACGAGGTCATCTGCCACTCTTAACACAGATTAAAGAATACAAATTTTGAATTGAATTTAAAATTTTGAGGTGGACATCTAAATTTAAAAAGACCAAAAATTAATAAAACAAAAACAAACAATTAAATAAAAAATTAAAATTATAAAAATAAACAAAAATTACGGAAAAAACGAAACATTATCATTCAAAAACGAACAAGTCGTTGAGTCAAAGTTCACTGGAAAATTTAGATTGCTGGCCCTAACGCACTCTCACTTATAAAGCGGATAACGCGATCTTGCCTATCCTGTCCGTCACCTTCTTCACGTACGGCAGGAATGTGGTGGCCACCGGAGTTTCGTCAGAATCCTTCCTCGTGCTCCGGCGCCTGGGATGAGAGGCTCGCTCAAGCTCCTTATTGCTGTATCCGTTGGCGCATAGGTCCCTCTTTATATGTTTCAGCTCTTGGTTGAGGTTGGATGGCTCACAGATTCTCCGAGCACGGTCTACCAATGTTTTAATAACTCGGTGTTTCTGTCGGGGGTGGTGATTGGATGTCTTGTGTAGATACCGGTCGGTGTGTGTGGGTTTCCGTTATACGGTGTTCCCCAAGCGCAGGTCATTAGTCCTGGTGATCAGCACGTCAAGAAAGGCCAGGCAGTTGTCTTTCTCCTTCTCCATAGTAAATTTTATGCTGGTGTTGAGGCTGTTAAGGTGGTCCAGGAAACGTTCCAGCTCTTCCTCTCCGTGGCTCCAGACTACGAAGGTATCGTCAACATAACGTAGCCATACTTTCGGTTTGAGGGGTGCAGTCTCGATCGCCAACTGCTCGAACTTTTCCATGTAGAAGTTCGCAATCACAGGGCTTAGTGGGCTACCCATGGCAACTCCCGCTATTTGCTCGTAGAAGTTCTCGCGCCATAGGAAGTAGCTCGTGGCGAGGCAGTGGCGAAACAAGTCAGTGACGTCTTCCGTGAAGAGATCGGCGATCTGGTTTATGGATTCTTTCATAGGCACCTTCGTGAAGAGGGATACTACGTCAAAGCTGACTAGGCGGTCTTCAGGTTCCAGACGTATGTTCTGCAATTTCTCAATAAAATGGCCAGAATCCCTGACGTAAGTCTCAGTGTTACCGATGTGCGGTTGTAGGATGATGGAGAGATGCTTGGCGATGGTGTAGTTTGGAGAGCCGATAGCACTCACGATAGGTCTCAGTGGAATGTCAGGTTTTGTGTACTTTGGGTAGACCGTACAGCCTGGGAGGTAGAGCTTCACTCTTGCATTAATCCCTCTTCACGTGGTCTGGTAATGAAGAGGCCTTGATTAACCTGTTGGTCTCTCTAAGTATCCGTGTTGGGCAGTCTTTCGCTAGTTTTCGGTATGTCTGAGGTTCTAGTAGCGACAGGATCTTAGTGTCGTAGTCTTCCGATGACATGACTACAGTCGCGTTGCCCTTATCTGCAGGTAGAAAGATGATGCTTCTATCCCTGTTAAGGGTTTTAAAGGCATTCTTCTCTTGAGGTGTGAGGTTACCGCTGGGCGCTGGAGCTTTACGAAGGATATGCGAGGCCACTGAGCGGACTTCCTCGGCCTACTCCCTCGGTAAACGGTGTTTGGAAGCCTCAATGTTGCTCATAATGTCTTCTACAGGCACAGAAGGTGGGGTGACAGAGAAGATCTGACCTTTCGCCAAAAGTGAAGTTTCCCCTGGCGATAGACGACGGTTAGTCAGGTTTACTACAGTGCGAGACGAGTCCGGCGCAGATGTGGTAGCAGTTACCGTCCTGAGGTCCTGACATAGCTCAAATTTCTTTTTCTGGCGATGCGTAGACTTGTCGAAGGTGGAGCGCATAGAATAGTGCGTGATGTGGTCGATGTTGTCAGAATCCTCACTTGCGAGCGTAGACGTTATTCGGAGATGTACTGATATGAGGTCCCGGTCAGTCGTAGCTAAGTCCCTGTGTGTAGCATGTATCTGTTCTCGCAGCATTGAGCGCTCAGCTCTGTCGTATATACGGTCAGCATGTGCTGAGCCGAAATTCCTCTTCATCCTAATAAACTTAGGAATCGTGTCCGTGTCCCTGCACCGTAACAGAAACGTCAGCGAAGAAAGTTACAGGGCTTTCTTCTTCCGTAAATTCTCGAAGCGGCGAACTAGGTTGGTAGTTTCCTCCCCGTAGAGGCGACTGATATAACAGCTTAGGCATTCATGGCCGGCGTTCATAATTAAATACAAGTTTTCGGGCTTGTAGGCCGTGGTCCAGACAGGATATCTCCCGTCGTTTCACCGGAAACTGCGTCCGGCATTATCAAGGGTTCCGCTCCTTTCCTTGGTCAGCAGTGGAATGAGGAAGAGGCTTGAAATAATGGGTAACGGTTTGTAGTGTGGTATTGTTGTTTGAATATGACTGTTGTTTGGGTGGATCTTGGCGATGAACTAACGGCTGGAAGGTAGTTTGGATCTTCAAATTAGCATGGTAGGCCGAGTGTTCTCTTCGCATTCCGGCTGGACCGTCTGATCTCACGTACATGTTGCGGGGTGCGGTGCGTGCTCCGGCTACGGCGACCGAGCTTGTGAGGGTCAGGTATTCCCTGCGCGACTGCCGGGCTGTAGCGGGAAGTTTCTTCAGGTTGACGTGTGAGTGATTTCTTGGCCTTGGTGTTCCTAAGAGCCGGGATCCATGTATTACGCACACGTTCAAGTTCTTCCTTCCGATTGAAATTGTCGGGGTGTTTCAAGATTTCTATGGCTTCCCGTTGCAGCCTGGCGTGGTAGTGAATGGTCGTGGAGAGTATCTCCGTGTCCCCGTACTGTACATCGTGACCGGGCAAGAGAGAATGCTCAGCGACTGAAGATTTCTCAGTATGACCCAGGCGTCTGTGTCTGTTATGTTCCTTGTGTCTGGTGGTCACGCTCCTCTTCGTCGTTCCTATGTACACCTTCCCACAGGAACACGGGATTCTGTAGACACCTGCAGTGGAGTGTGGGTGGCGCTTGTCTTTAGCGGATAGCAGCAAGTCCCGGATTTTGGCGGTGGGTGTATAAACCGTCTTCACCCCATAGATCTTCAGTAATTTGCCTATCCTGTCCGTCACCTTCTTCACGTACGGCAGGAATGCGGTGGCCACCGGAGTTTCCTCAGAATCTTTCCTCGTGCTCCGGCGCCTGGGATGAGAGGCACGTTCAATCTCCTTATTGCTGTATCCATTGGCGCATAGGGCCCTCTTTATATGTTTCAGCTCTTGGTTGAGGTTGGATGGCTCACAGATTCTCCTAGCACGGTCTACCAATTTTTTTAATAACTCCGTGTTTCTGTCGGGGGTGGTGATTGGATGTCTTGTGTAGATACCGGTCGGTGTTTGTGGGTTTCCGGTATACGGTGTGCCCCAAGCGCAGATCATTAGTCCTGGTGATCAGCACGTCAAGAAAGGCCAGGCAGTTGTCTTTCTCCTTCTCCATAGTAAATTTTATGCTGGTGTTGAGGCTGTTAGAGTGGTCCAGGAAACGTTCCAGCTCTTCCTCTCCGTGGCTCCCGACTACGTAGGTATCGTCAACATAGCGTAGCCATACTTTCGGTTTGAGGGGTGCAGTCTCGATCGCCAACTGCTCGAACTTTTCCATGAAGAAGTTCGCAATCACAGGGCTTAGTGGGCTACCCATGTCAACTCCCTCTATTTGCTCGTAGAAGTTCTCGCGCCATAGGAAGTAGCTCGTGGCGAGGCAGTGGCGAAACAAGTCAGTGATGTCTTCTGTGAAGAGCTCGGCAATCTGGTTTATGGATTCTTTCATAGGCACCTTCGTGAAGAGGGATACTACGTCAAAGCTGACTAGGCGGTCTTCAGGTTCCAGACGTATGTTCTGCAATTTCTCATTAAAATAGTCCAGTCAAATTAGGATTTTTTTCTGCATTAAATCATGTAGTTCCAAATTTTTCTGGAATGTGTAGAGGGAGGTCCCCTGAACAACGCCTAATAAAGTCCCGTCGATTTCAGGTGCTGCGGGGGGCAGGAGGGGGACTTGAAGGCCCCCTTTTTTCGTTTTTGGCGCATAACTTTCAAACGGTGCATCTTACAGAAATTGTTATACTTTCCTAACTGAAAGGTACTTAAATGCCCTACAAAATAGTATATTCATTTTCACACCTGTGTGTTACCTTTTTCGAGATATGAGCTGGTGAACATGGAAAATTTGCAGAAAATATGTAGCGCCTCACGTTTCTCGTCAAACTTGCCCTTCAGATCCGTTTGCCTACCATTTTACAGGAATGTCGTGAGGAAGGAAGTTGTAGAGCACGAAGCTGCCTTGAAGAATATATATACTTATGCTAATTTATCTTTATATCTTTAAACGTTATAGCGTTTTGACGTATTGGGGTCGGTTTCGAGATTTCGCTAGTAAACTGCTCATTATTTTACTTATGTTTTTAACGGCTTTAACTCTCTGCAACTCGTTATTTATTGATTATATAAACATAAATGGTATTTATTACCCATATAAATAATGATATATACCTAGAATGTATAAATATATATGAACGCAGTGGCGTATATATGATTGTTTTGGGGGAGCCCAATATTTCGGAATACAATTTCGTTTTTATGGGAATGAAAACATGATTAAAATCTAATAGTTTGCATTCCAGCCCATCGGAGTATACCGGCATATATATGTTCTGAAGAGTTCGTTATTTTTCGTTGTATATATTCTTTAAAAAATAAGTTATAAATGCCTCTTTTATAGTTAACGCCACTGTTACCCTCTTATAATAAAAATAAATTTACTTGTTGGACGAAACTTCAGCGATGCTTTTGGTTTCGTTAGGATACCGCTCGAAACATTTGATTATGGCTGCTTTACTTCTCCCAGAAATGGCAGAAGTGGTATCACATCCAGTGAAGCCATGGATAAATAGAATGTACTGGCAGAATGGCAAGGTCTGAAGTTGTTGGGAGGAGTACAGTCTGTCTTCTGTGTTGCCTCGTCCAGGCTTCATGAAAAGGACATACGTGTCTCGTGGTGTGAGTGCCACGAGTAAGAGGAGCAGGTCTACGTCCTCGCCAATTACCACCACAGTCGAATGAGGGGTATTTTGTAATCCATACCTGACAATGCTGCAGTCAGCGTCTGCTTTGGCTATAGTGAACTGTATATATTTTGCATCCATAGTACACATTGAAAGAAGCCTTTCGGTGGTATTTTCACCTGTCTGGGACCAACAGAATTGAAATTTATCGAGCATATAAATGCATAAAACCGCGGTTTTTAGAATAGAAGCATATAAATGCATAATCTTGTGGTTTTCGTCTAAATAGTTTGTTTTACTTCGAATTCTCCCCCGAATGCGGGGCCCTGGCCATCCTTAAGGTTCGAATACAGAAATAATTATTGAAAAGCCTATCTGGTGCGAATAATAGAACCACAGATGTTCAACCTTTAGTGAGGTCGTTCTCGTCATTGAAACTTTTATTGACTGATTGAAAAAAATCATTCAAAACTGAAAACATAGAAAATTTCTTGTTGTACAGACCAATGCAGATCTACTTCATTGACTCGCCTAATTCTGAAGATTTTGTAAATGAACTTTTAAACTGTAACTTCTATAAGAACACTTCTCTTATAGACTATATACTTGAAAAACTTGAATGCGAGTATGTTATTGTTTTCACTTTCCTTTCTATAGTTTATAACGGTGTTTTTCGAGCATATTCTGCATATTTAACCGCATATAATGGGGGTTTCAAGCATATCTCTCGAGCATATAATGGGTTTTTCAAGCATATAATTGGTTTTTTGAGAATATCTATAGAGCATAAAACACATGGTTTTCGAGCATATCTGGAGATTTTATCGAGCATATCGATCTGAGCCCTACTAATCAGCTTAATTTTGTTTCTTTCGTTGGAAAAAGAAGTTTTCCTGCTGAACAGAAGCCACCATGTTCTCATCGAAGTCTATATCCACTGATGTTTACTTGATGCTCTCCGACGTTGTTCGCCTCTTTTCGTGGAACTCGTGTCTTCGTAACCATCAAACACAACAGCAGAGTTGTGGCCGTAGTGGTTGATAACGTAGGACCCATATTGATCGCAGATGGAGGCGAACTTAGTGTTGTTGTTCCACTTTACTCTATGAAGAAGAAAGCCGCCATCGATTACCGTGAAACAGTTCTTCAGGTTGATTATTTGACTGCGTGAAGGAAATGCATCGTAGAGAGCGGACGTTTTGGTTTTCCTCACCATCCCTTCATCAAAAATAGTCATGGGATATGGGGCTAACTCACACGTCAACAGCTCCTCTACATCCCCTTCAGTTCTCTTGTTTATAATGGTTCTCTGGAAAATCATTAAAACCTCGATCACCACTACTTCGTTGTCCAGTTTGATAGTGTTGCTCATAGCAGCCAAAGGAACTACTGTGTTCTTGTTACACAGCCTAATTTCTGAAAAGTTCATTCCAACTAAAGTCCCCATTGTACCGGTTCTGATTTCCAATGCTTGGTACCAGTTGATGTTGCTGGTTCCTATTAAACCGGTTAAAAGGGACATCAAAGAATCACGTACAGCAAAAGGCGGGTGATCAGTCAACCACTGTGCAAGCTTTCTTCTGTCTTGACGATCCAACCAGCCTTCGGGCTGACAACAACAGACAGTATATTATATTAGTTATATGGGTTAAATACGATTTGTTTGCATAATGAAAATAAATAAAGGGATACAGAGTGTTAATATCGTTGAAAACGGAAGTAAAATAATGAGCAGTTAACTAGCGAAATCACGAAACCGAACGCGATACGTCAAAATCCTCTAACGTTTAAAGATATATAGATAAATTAGCATAAGTATATATATTCTTAAGCCTCCGTGGCTTAGGCGGCAGCACGCCGGCCTCTCACCGCTGGGTCTGTGGTTCAAATCCCGGTCACTCCATGTGAGATCTGTGCTGGACAAAACGGAGGCAGACAGGTTTTTCTCCGGGTACTCCGGTTTTCCCTGTCAAAATTTCATTCCAGCAACACTCTCCACTATCATTTCATTTCATCTGTCATTCATTTAATCATTGCCCCAGAGGAGTGCGTCAGGCCTCGGCAGCCGGCACAGTTCATAACCTCGCCGCTAGATTGGGGCTTCATTCATTCCATTCCTGACCCGGTCGGAGACTGGAAGCAGGCTGTGGATTTTCATTTTCATATATATTCTTGAAGGCAACTTCGTGCTCTACAACTTCCTTCCTCACGACTTTCCTGTAAAATGGAAGGCAAACGGATTGGAGAGGCAAGTTTGACGTGAAACGTGAGGCGTACATATTTCTGTAAATTTTCCATGTTCACCAGTTCATATCTCAAAGAAGGTAACACACAGGTGTAAAAATGAATATACCACTTTGTAGGTCATTTAACTACCTTTCAGTTAGGAAAGTATACAAATTGCTGTAAGATGCACCGTTTGAAAGTTATGCGCCAAAAAAGAAAAAGGGGGCCTTAGAGCCCCCTCCTGCCCCCCCCCCCCCCCCCCCAGCACCTGAAATCGACGGGACTTTATTAGGCGTTGTTCAGGGAACCTCCCTCTACACATTCCTAAAAAATTTGGTACTAAATGATTTAATGCAGAAAAATCATCACTTTTGGTCTAATTTGACTGGACTAAAATGGCCTGAATCCCTGACGTAAGTCTCAGTGTTACCGATGTGCGGTTGTAGAATGATGGAGAGATGCTTGGCGATGGTGTAGTTTGGAGAGCCGATAGCACTAACGATAGGTCTCAGTGTAATGTCAGTTTTGTGTACTTTGGGTAGACCGTACAGCCTGGGAGGTAGAGCTTCACTCTTGCAAGCATCTTTCTTCACGTGGTCTGGTAGTGAAGAGGCCTTGATTAACCTGTTGGTCTCTCTAAGTATCCGTGTTGTGGGGTCCTTCATGAGTTTTCGGTATGTCTGAGGTTCTAGTAGCGACAGGATCTTAGTGTCGTAGTCTTCCGATGACATGACTACAGCCGCGTTGCCCTTATCTGCAGGTAGAATGATGATGCTTCTATCCCTGTTAAGGGTTTTAAAGGCATCCTTCTCTTGAGGTGTGAGGTTACTGCTGGGTGCTGGAGCTTTACGAAGGATGCGCGAGGCCTCTGAGCGGACTTCCTCGGCCTGCTCCCTCGGTAAACGGTGTATGGCAGCCTCAATGTTGCTTATAATGTCTTCTACAGGCACAGAAGGTGGGGTGACAGAGAAGTTCTGACCTTTCGCCAAAAGTGAAGTTTCCCCTGGCGATAGACGACGGTTAGTCAGGTTTACTACAGTGCGAGACGAGTCCGGCGCAGATGTGGTAGCAGTTACCGTCCTGAGGTCCTGACATAGCTCAAATTTCTTTTTCTGGCGATGCGTAGACTTGTCGAAGGTGGAGCGCATAGAATAGTGCGTGATGTGGTCGATGTTGTCAGAATCCTCACTTGCGAGCGTAGACGTTATTCGGAGATGTACTGATATGAGGTCCCGGTCAGTCGTAGCTAAGTCCCTGTGTGTAGCATGTATCTGTTCTCGCAGCATTGAGCGCTCAGCTCTGTCGTATATACGGTCAGCATGTGCTGAGCCGAAATTCCTCTTCATCCTAATAAACTTAGGAATCGTGTCCGTGTCCCTGCACCGTAACAGAAACGTCAGCGAAGAAAGTTGCTGGGCTTTCTTCTTCCGTAAATTCTCGAAGCGGCGAACTAGGTTGGTAGTTTCCTCCCCGTAGAGGCGACTGATATAACAGCTTAGGCTTTCACGGCCGGCGTTCATAATTAAATACAAGTTTTTCGGGCCTGTAGGCCGTGGTCCGGACAGGATATCTCCCGTCGTTTCACCGGAAACTGCGTCCGGCATTATCAAGGGTTCCTCTCCTTTCATTTGTCAGCAGTGGAATGAGGAAGAGGCTTGAAATAATGGGTAACGGTTTGTAATGTGGTATTGTTGTTTGAATATGACTGTTGGTTGGGTGGATCATGGCGATGAACTAACGGCTGGAAGGTAGTTTGGATCTTCAAATTAGCATGGTGAGCCGAGCGTTCTCTTCGCATTCCGGCTTGACCGTCTGATCTCACGTACATGTTGCGGGGTGCGGTGGGTGCTCCGGCTTCGGCGACCGAGCTTGTGAGGGTCAGGTGTTCCCTGCGCGACTGCCGGGCTGTAGCGGGAAGTTTCTTCAGGTTGACGTGTGAGTGATTTCTTGGCCTTGGTGTTCCTAAGAGCCGGGATCCATGTATTACGCACACGTTCAATTTCTTCCTTCCGATTGAAATTGTCGGGGTGTTTGAAGATTTCTATGGCTTCCCGTTGCAGCCTGGCGTGGTAGTGAGTGGTCGTGGAGAGTATCTCCGTGTCCCCGTACTGTACATCGTGACCGGGCAAGAGAGAATGCTCAGCGACTGACGATTTCTCAGTTTGACCCAGGCGGCTGTGTCTGTTATGTTCCTTGTGTCTGGTGGTCACGCTCCTCTTCGTCGTTCCTATGTACACCTTCCCACAGGAACACGGGATTCTGTAGACACCTGCAGTGGAGTGTGGGTGGCGCTTGTCTTTATCGGATAGCAGCAAGTCCCGGATTTTGGCGGTGGGTTTATAAACCGTCTTCACCCCCCATAGGTCTTCAGTAATTTGCCTATCCTGTCCGTCACCTTCTTCACGTACGGCAGGAATGCGGTGGCCACCGGAGTTTCCTCAGAATCTTTCCTCGTGCTCCGGCGCCTGGGATAAGAGGCTCGCTCTATCTCCTTATTGCTCTATCCGTTGGCGCATAGGTCCCTCTTTATATGTTTCAGCTCTTGGTTGAGGTTGGATGGCTCACAGATTCTCCGAGCACGGTCTACCAATGTTTTAATAACTCGGTGTTTCTGTCGGGGGTGGTGATTGGATGTCTTGTGTAGATACCGGTCGGTGTGTGTGGGTTTCCGTTATACGGTGTTCCCCAAGCGCAGGTCATTAGTCCTGGTGATCAGCACGTCAAGAAAGGCCAGGCAGTTGTCTTTCTCCTTCTCCATAATAAATTTTATGCTGGTGTTGAGGCTGTTAAGGTGGTCCAGGAAACGTTCCAGCTCTTCCTCTCCGTGGCTCCAGACTACGAAGGTATCGTCAACATAACGTAGCCATACTTTCGGTTTGAGGGGTGCAGTCTCGATCGCCAACTGCTCGAACTTTTCCATGTAGAAGTTCGCAATCACAGGGCTTAGTGGGCTACCCATGGCAACTCCCGCTATTTGCTCGTAGAAGTTCTCGCGCCATAGGAAGTAGCTCGTGGCGAGGCAGTGGCGAAACAAGTCAGTGACGTCTTCCGTGAAGAGATCGGCGATCTGGTTTATGGATTCTTTCATAGGCACCTTCGTGAAGAGGGATACTACGTCAAAGCTGACTAGGCGGTCTTCAGGTTCCAAACGTATGTTCTGCAATTTCTCAATAAAATGGCCAGAATCCCTGACGTAAGTCTCAGTGTTACCGATGTGCGGTTGTAGGATGATGGAGAGATGCTTGGCGATGGTGTAGTTTGGAGAGCCGATAGCACTCACGATAGGTCTCAGTGGAATGTCAGGTTTTGTGTACTTTGGGTAGACCGTACAGCCTGGGAGGTAGAGCTTCACTCTTGCATTAATCCCTCTTCACGTGGTCTGGTAATGAAGAGGCCTTGATTAACCTGTTGGTCTCTCTAAGTATCCGTGTTTGGCAGTCTTTCGCTAGTTTTCGGTATGTCTGAGGTTCTAGTAGCGACAGGATCTTAGTGTCGTAGTCTTCCGATGACATGACTACAGTCGCGTTGCCCTTATCTGCAGGTAGAAAGATGATGCTTCTATCCCTGTTAAGGGTCTTAAAGGCATTCTTCTCTTGAGGTGTGAGGTTACCGCTGGGCGCTGGAGCTTTACGAAGGATATGCGAGGCCACTGAGCGGACTTCCTCGGCCTACTCCCTCGGTAAACGGTGTTTGGAAGCCTCAATGTTGCTCATAATGTATTCTACAGGCACAGAAGGTGGGGTGACAGAGAAGTTCTGACCTTTCGCCAAAAGTGAAGATTCCCCTGGCGATAGACGACGGTTAGTCAGGTTTACTACAGTGCGAGACGAGTCCGGCGCAGATGTGGTAGCAGTTACCGTCCTGAGGTCCTGACATAGCTCAAATTTCTTTTTCTGGCGATGCGTAGACTTGTCGAAGGTGGAGCGCATAGAATAGTGCGTGATGTGGTCGATGTTGTCAGAATCCTCACTTGCGAGCGTAGACGTTATTCGGAGATGTACTGATATGAGGTCCCGGTCAGTCGTAGCTAAGTCCCTGTGTGTAGCATGTATCTGTTCTCGCAGCATTGAGCGCTCAGCTCTGTCGTATATACGGTCAGCATGTGCTGAGCCGAAATTCCTCTTCATCCTAATAAACTTAGGAATCGTGTCCGTGTCCCTGCACCGTAACAGAAACGTCAGCGAAGAAAGTTACAGGGCTTTCTTCTTCCGTAAATTCTCGAAGCGGCGAACTAGGTTGGTAGTTTCCTCCCCGTAGAGGCGACTGATATAACAGCTTAGGCATTCATGGCCGGCGTTCATAATTCAATACAAGTTTTTCGGCCTTGTAGGCCGTGGTCCAGACAGGATATCTCCCGTCGTTTCACCGGAAAATGCGTCCGGCATTATCAAGGGTTCCGCTCCTTTCCTTGGTCAGCAGTGGAATGAGGAAGAGGCTTGAAATAATGGGTAACGGTTTGTAGTGTGGTATTGTTGTTTGAATATGACTGTTGTTTGGGTGGATCTTGGCGATGAACTAACGGCTGGAAGGTAGTTTGGATCTTCAAATTAGCATGGTAGGCCGAGTGTTCTCTTCGCATTCCGGCTGGACCGTCTGATCTCACGTACATGTTGCGGGGTGCGGTGCGTGCTCCGGCTACGGCGACCGAGCTTGTGAGGGTCAGGTATTCCCTGCGCGACTGCCGGGCTGTAGCGGGAAGTTTCTTCAGGTTGACGTGTGAGTGATTTCTTGGCCTTGGTGTTCCTAAGAGCCGGGATCCATGTATTACGCACACGTTCAAGTTCTTCCTTCCGATTGAAATTGTCGGGGTGTTTCAAGATTTCTATGGCTTCCCGTTGCAGCCTGGCGTGGTAGTGAATGGTCGTGGAGAGTATCTCCGTGTCCCCGTACTGTACATCGTGACCGGGCAAGAGAGAATGCTCAGCGACTGAAGATTTCTCAGTATGACCCAGGCGTCTGTGTCTGTTATGTTCCTTGTGTCTGGTGGTCACGCTCCTCTTCGTCGTTCCTATGTACACCTTCCCACAGGAACACGGGATTCTGTAGACACCTGCAGTGGAGTGTGGGTGGCGCTTGTCTTTAGCGGATAGCAGCAAGTCCCGGATTTTGGCGGTGGGTGTATAAACCGTCTTCACCCCATAGATCTTCAGTAATTTGCCTATCCTGTCCGTCACCTTCTTCACGTACGGCAGGAATGCGGTGGCCACCGGAGTTTCCTCAGAATCTTTCCTCGTGCTCCGGCGCCTGGGATGAGAGGCACGTTCAATCTCCTTATTGCTGTATCCATTGGCGCATAGGGCCCTCTTTATATGTTTCAGCTCTTGGTTGAGGTTGGAATGCTCACAGATTCTCCTAGCACGGTCTACCAAAGTTTTAATAACTCCGTGTTTCTGTCGGGGGTGGTGATTGGATGTCTTGTGTAGATACCGGTCGGTGTTTGTGGGTTTCCGGTATACGGTGTGCCCCAAGCGCAGATCATTAGTCCTGGTGATCAGCACGTCAAGAAAGGCCAGGCAGTTGTCTTTCTCCTTCTCCATAGTAAATTTTATGCTGGTGTTGAGGCTGTTAAAGTGGTCCAGGAAACGTTCCAGCTCTTCCTCTCCGTGGCTCCCGACTACGTAGGTATCGTCAACATAACGTAGCCATACTTTCGGTTTGAGGGGTGCAGTCTCGATCGCCAACTGCTCGAACTTTTCCATGAAGAAGTTCGCAATCACAGGGCTTAGTGGGCTACCCATGTCAACTCCCTCTATTTGCTCGTAGAAGTTCTCGCGCCATAGGAAGTAGCTCGTGGCGAGGCAGTGGCGAAACAAGTCAGTGATGTCTTCTGTGAAGAGCTCGGCAATCTGGTTTATGGATTCTTTCATAGGCACCTTCGTGAAGAGGGATACTACGTCAAAGCTGACTAGGCGGTCTTCAGGTTCCAGACGTATGTTCTGCAATTTCTCATTAAAATAGTCCAGTCAAATTAGGATTTTTTTCTGCATTAAATCATGTAGTTCCAAATTTTTCTGGAATGTGTAGAGGGAGGTCCCCTGAACAACGCCTAATAAAGTCCCGTCGATTTCAGGTGCTGCGGGGGGCAGGAGGGGGACTTGAAGGCCCCCTTTTTTCGTTTTTGGCGCATAACTTTCAAACGGTGCATCTTACAGAAATTGTTATACTTTCCTAACTGAAAGGTACTTAAATGCCCTACAAAATAGTATATTCATTTTCACACCTGTGTGTTACCTTTTTCGAGATATGAGCTGGTGAACATGGAAAATTTGCAGAAAATATGTAGCGCCTCACGTTTCTCGTCAAACTTGCCCTTCAGATCCGTTTGCCTACCATTTTACAGGAATGTCGTGAGGAAGGAAGTTGTAGAGCACGAAGCTGCCTTGAAGAATATATATACTTATGCTAATTTATCTTTATATCTTTAAACGTTATAGCGTTTTGACGTATTGGGGTCGGTTTCGAGATTTCGCTAGTAAACTGCTCATTATTTTACTTATGTTTTTAACGGCTTTAACTCTCTGCAACTCGTTATTTATTGATTATATAAACATAAATGGTATTTATTACCCATATAAATAATGATATATACCTAGAATGTATAAATATATATGAACGCAGTGGCGTATATATGATTGTTTTGGGGGAGCCCAATATTTCGGAATACAATTTCGTTTTTATGGGAATGAAAACATGATTAAAATCTAATAGTTTGCATTCCAGCCCATCGGAGTATACCGGCATATATATGTTCTGAAGAGTTCGTTATTTTTCGTTGTATATATTCTTTAAAAAATAAGTTATAAATGCCTCTTTTATAGTTAACGCCACTGTTACCCTCTTATAATAAAAATAAATTTACTTGTTGGACGAAACTTCAGCGATGCTTTTGGTTTCGTTAGGATACCGCTCGAAACATTTGATTATGGCTGCTTTACTTCTCCCAGAAATGGCAGAAGTGGTATCACATCCAGTGAAGCCATGGATAAATAGAATGTACTGGCAGAATGGCAAGGTCTGAAGTTGTTGGGAGGAGTACAGTCTGTCTTCTGTGTTGCCTCGTCCAGGCTTCATGAAAAGGACATACGTGTCTCGTGGTGTGAGTGCCACGAGTAAGAGGAGCAGGTCTACGTCCTCGCCAATTACCACCACAGTCGAATGAGGGGTATTTTGTAATCCATACCTGACAATGCTGCAGTCAGCGTCTGCTTTGGCTATAGTGAACTGTATATATTTTGCATCCATAGTACACATTGAAAGAAGCCTTTCGGTGGTATTTTCACCTGTCTGGGACCAACAGAATTGAAATTTATCGAGCATATAAATGCATAAAACCGCGGTTTTTAGAATAGAAGCATATAAATGCATAATCTTGTGGTTTTCGTCTAAATAGTTTGTTTTACTTCGAATTCTCCCCCGAATGCGGGGCCCTGGCCATCCTTAAGGTTCGAATACAGAAATAATTATTGAAAAGCCTATCTGGTGCGAATAATAGAACCACAGATGTTCAACCTTTAGTGAGGTCGTTCTCGTCATTGAAACTTTTATTGACTGATTGAAAAAAATCATTCAAAACTGAAAACATAGAAAATTTCTTGTTGTACAGACCAATGCAGATCTACTTCATTGACTCGCCTAATTCTGAAGATTTTGTAAATGAACTTTTAAACTGTAACTTCTATAAGAACACTTCTCTTATAGACTATATACTTGAAAAACTTGAATGCGAGTATGTTATTGTTTTCACTTTCCTTTCTATAGTTTATAACGGTGTTTTTCGAGCATATTCTGCATATTTAACCGCATATAATGGGGGTTTCAAGCATATCTCTCGAGCATATAATGGGTTTTTCAAGCATATAATTGGTTTTTTGAGAATATCTATAGAGCATAAAACACATGGTTTTCGAGCATATCTGGAGATTTTATCGAGCATATCGATCTGAGCCCTACTAATCAGCTTAATTTTGTTTCTTTCGTTGGAAAAAGAAGTTTTCCTGCTGAACAGAAGCCACCATGTTCTCATCGAAGTCTATATCCACTGATGTTTACTTGATGCTCTCCGACGTTGTTCGCCTCTTTTCGTGGAACTCGTGTCTTCGTAACCATCAAACACAACAGCAGAGTTGTGGCCGTAGTGGTTGATAACGTAGGACCCATATTGATCGCAGATGGAGGCGAACTTAGTGTTGTTGTTCCACTTTACTCTATGAAGAAGAAAGCCGCCATCGATTACCGTGAAACAGTTCTTCAGGTTGATTATTTGACTGCGTGAAGGAAATGCATCGTAGAGAGCGGACGTTTTGGTTTTCCTCACCATCCCTTCATCAAAAATAGTCATGGGATATGGGGCTAACTCACACGTCAACAGCTCCTCTACATCCCCTTCAGTTCTCTTGTTTATAATGGTTCTCTGGAAAATCATTAAAACCTCGATCACCACTACTTCGTTGTCCAGTTTGATAGTGTTGCTCATAGCAGCCAAAGGAACTACTGTGTTCTTGTTACACAGCCTAATTTCTGAAAAGTTCATTCCAACTAAAGTCCCCATTGTACCGGTTCTGATTTCCAATGCTTGGTACCAGTTGATGTTGCTGGTTCCTATTAAACCGGTTGAAAGGGACATCAAAGAATCACGTACAGCAAAAGGCGGGTGATCAGTCAACCACTGTGCAAGCTTTCTTCTGTCTTGACGATCCAACCAGCCTTCGGGCTGACAACAACAGACAGTATATTATATTAGTTATATGGGTTAAATACGATTTGTTTGCATAATGAAAATAAATAAAGGGATACAGAGTGTTAATATCGTTGAAAACGGAAGTAAAATAATGAGCAGTTAACTAGCGAAATCACGAAACCGAACGCGATACGTCAAAATCCTCTAACGTTTAAAGATATATAGATAAATTAGCATAAGTATATATATTCTTGAAGGCAACTTCGTGCTCTACAACTTCCTTCCTCACGACTTTCCTGTAAAATGGAAGGCAAACGGATTGGAGAGGCAAGTTTGACGTGAAACGTGAGGCGTACATATTTCTGTAAATTTTCCATGTTCACCAGTTCATATCTCAAAGAAGGTAACACACATGTGTAAAAATGAATATACCACTTTGTAGGTCATTTAACTACCTTTCAGTTAGGAAAGTATACAAATTGCTGTAAGATGCACTGTTTGAAAGTTATGCGCCAAAAAAGAAAAAGGGGGCCTTAGAGCCCCCTCCTGCCCCCCCCCCCCAGCACCTGAAATCGACGGGACTTTATTAGGCGTTGTTCAGGGAACCTCCCTCTACACATTCCTAAAAAATTTGGTACTAAATGATTTAATGCAGAAAAATCATCACTTTTGGTCTAATTTGACTGGACTAAAATGGCCTGAATCCCTGACGTAAGTCTCAGTGTTACCGATGTGCGGTTGTAGAATGATGGAGAGATGCTTGGCGATGGTGTAGTTTGGAGAGCCGATAGCACTAACGATAGGTCTCAGTGTAATGTCAGTTTTGTGTACTTTGGGTAGACCGTACAGCCTGGGAGGTAGAGCTTCACTCTTGCAAGCATCTTTCTTCACGTGGTCTGGTAGTGAAGAGGCCTTGATTAACCTGTTGGTCTCTCTAAGTATCCGTGTTGTGGGGTCCTTCATGAGTTTTCGGTATGTCTGAGGTTCTAGTAGCGACAGTATCTTAGTGTCGTAGTCTTCCGATGACATGACTACAGCCGCGTTGCCCTTATCTGCAGGTAGAATGATGATGCTTCTATTCCTGTTAAGGGTTTTAAAGGCATTCTTCTCTTGAGGTGTGAGGGTACTGCTGGGTGCTGGAGCTTTACGAAGGATGCGCGAGGCCTCTGAGCGGACTTCCTCGGCCTGCTCCCTCGGTAAACGGTGTATGGCAGCCTCAATGTTGCTTATAATGTCTTCTACAGGCACAGAAGGTGGGGTGACAGAGAAGTTCTGACCTTTCGCCAAAAGTGAAGTTTCCCCTGGCGATAGACGACGGTTAGTCAGGTATACTACAGTGCGAGACGAGTCCGGCGCAGATGTGGTAGCAGTTACCGTCCTGAGGTCCTGACATAGCTCAAATTTCTTTTTCTGGCGATGCGTAGACTTGTCGAAGGTGGAGCGCATAGAATAGTGCGTGATGTGGTCGATGTTGTCAGAATCCTCACTTGCGAGCGTAGACGTTATTCGGAGATGTATTGATATGAGGTCCCGGTCAGTCGTAGCTAAGTCTCTGTGTGTAGCATGTATCTGTTCTCGCAGCATTGAGCGCTCAGCTCTGTCGTATATACGGTCAGCATGTGCTGAGCCGAAATTCCTCTTCATCCTAATAAACTTAGGAATCGTGTCCGTGTCCCTGCACCGTAACAGAAACGTCAGCGAAGAAAGTTGCTGGGCTTTCTTCTTCCGTAAATTCTCGAAGCGGCGAACTAGGTTGGTAGTTTCCTCCCCGTAGAGGCGACTGATATAACAGCTTAGGCTTTCACGGCCGGCGTTCATAATTAAATACAAGTTTTTCGGGCCTGTAGGCCGTGGTCCGGACAGGATATCTCCCGTCGTTTCACCGGAAACTGCGTCCGGCATTATCAAGGGTTCCTCTCCTTTCATTTGTCAGCAGTGGAATGAGGAAGAGGCTTGAAATAATGGGTAACGGTTTGTAATGTGGTATTGTTGTTTGAATATGACTGTTGGTTGGGTGGATCATGGCGATGAACTAACGGCTGGAAGGTAGTTTGGATCTTCAAATTAGCATGGTGAGCCGAGCGTTCTCTTCGCATTCCGGCTGGACCGTCTGATCTCACGTACATGTTGCGGGGTGCGGTGGGTGCTCCGGCTTCGGCGACCGAGCTTGTGAGGGTCAGGTGTTCCCTGCGCGACTGCCGGGCTGTAGCGGGAAGTTTCTTCAGGTTGACGTGTGAGTGATTTCTTGGCCTTGGTGTTCCTAAGAGCCGGGATCCATGTATTACGCACACGTTCAATTTCTTCCTTCCGATTGAAATTGTCGGGGTGTTTCAAGATTTCTATGGCTTCCCGTTGCAGCCTGGCGTGGTAGTGAGTGGTCGTGGAGAGTATCTCCGTGTCCCCGTACTGTACATCGTGACCGGGCAAGAGAGAATGCTCAGCGACTGACGATTTCTCAGTTTGACCCAGGCGGCTGTGTCTGTTATGTTCCTTGTGTCTGGTGGTCACGCTCCTCTTCGTCGTTCCTATGTACACCTTCCCACAGGAACACGGGATTCTGTAAACACCTGCAGTGGAGTGTGGGTGGCGCTTGTCTTTATCGGATAGCAGCAAGTCCCGGATTTTGGCGGTGGGTTTATAAACCGTCTTCACCCCATAGGTCTTCAGTAATTTGCCTATCCTGTCCGTCACCTTCTTCACGTACGGCAGGAATGCGGTGGCCACCGGAGTTTCCTCAGAATCTTTCCTCGTGCTCCGGCGCCTGGGATAAGAGGCTCGCTCAATCTCCTCATTGCTCTATCCGTTGGCGCATAGGTCCCTCTTTATATGTTTAGGCTCTTGGTTGAGGTTGGATGGCTCACAGATTCTCCTAGCACGGTCCACCAATCCTTTAATAACTCCGTGTTTCTGTCGGGGGTGGTGATTGCATGTCTTGTGTAGATACCGGTCGGTGTGTGTGGGTTTCCGGTATACGGTGTTCCCCAAGCGCAGGTCATTAGTCCTGGTGATCAGCACGACAAGAAAGGCCAGGCAGTTGTCTTTCTCCTTCTCCATAGTAAATTTATGCTGGTGTTGAGGCTGTTAAGGTGGTCCAGGAAACGTTCCAGCTCTTCCTCACCGTGGCTCCAGACTACGTAGGCATCGTCAACATAACGTAGCCATACTTTCGGTTTGAGGGGTGCAGCCTCGATCTCCAACTGCTCGAAATTTTCCATGTAGAAGTTAGCAATCACAGGGCTTATTGGGCTAGCCATGGCAACTCCCTCTATTTGCTCGTAGAAGTTCTCGCGCCATAGGAAGTAGCTCGTGGCGAGGCAGTGGCGAAACAAGTCAGTGATGTCTTCCGTGAAGAGCTCGGCAATCTGGTTTATGGATTCCTTCATAGGCACCTTCGTGTAGAGGGATACTACGTCAAAGCTGACTACGCGGTCTTCAGGTTCCAGACGTATGTTCTGCAATTTCTCAATAAAATGACCTGAATCCCTACGTAATTCTCAGTGTTAACGATGTGCGGTTGTAGAATGATGGAGAGATGCTTGGCGATGGTGTAGTTTGGAGAGCCGATAGCACTCACGATAGGTCTCAGTGGAATGTCAGTTTTGTGTACTTGGGTAGACCGTACAGCCTGGGAGGTAGAGCTTCACTCTTGCATGTATCCTTCTTCACGTGGTCTGGTAGTGAAAAGGCCTTGATTAACCTGTTCGTCTCTCTAAGTATCAGTGTTGTGGGGTCTTTCGTGAGTTTTCGGTATGTCTGAGGTTCTAGTAGCGACAGGATCTTAGTGTCGTAGTCTGCCGATGACATGACTACAGCTGCGTTGCCCTTATCTGCAGGTAGAATAATGATGCTTCTATCCCTGTTAAGGGTTTTATAGGCATTCTTCTCTTGAGGTGTGAGGTTACTGCTGGGCGCTGGAGCTTTACGAAGGATGCGCGAGGCCTCCGAGCGGACTTCCTCGGCCTGCCCCTTGGGTAAACGGTGTATGGAACCCTCAATGTTGCTTATAATGTCTTCTACATGCACAGAAGGTGGGATGACAGAGAAGTTCTGACCTTTCGCCAAAAGTGAAGTTTCCCCTGGCGATAGACGACGGTTAGTCAGGTTTACTACAGTGCGAGAAGAATCCGGCGCAGATGTGTTTGCAGTTTTCGTCTTGAGGTCCTGACATAGCTCAAATTTCTTTTTCTGTCGATGCGTCGACTGGTCGAAGGTGGAGCGCATAGAATAGTGCGTGATGTGGTCGATGTTGTCCCAATCCTCACTTGAGGGCGTAGACGTGAGTCGGAGATGTACTGATATGAGGTCCCGGTCAGTCGTAGCTAAGTCCCTGCGTGTAGCATGTATCTGTTCTCGCAGCATTGAGCGCTCAGCTCTGTCGTATATACGGTGAGCATGTGCTGAGCCGAAATTCCTCTTCATCCTAATAAACTTAGGAATCGTGTCCCTATCCCTGCACCGTAAGAGAAACGTCAGCGAAGAAAGTTGCTGGGCTTTCTTCTTCCGTAGCTTCTCGAAGCGGCGAACTAGGTTGGTAGTTTCCTCCCCGTTGAGGCGACTGATATAACAGCTTAGGCTTTCACGGCCGGCGTTCATAATTAAATACAAGTTTTTCGGGCCTGTAGGCCGTGGTCCAGACAGGATATCTCCCGATGTTTCACCGGAAACTTCGTCCGGCATTATCAAGGGTTCCGCTCCTTCCCTTGGTCAGCAGTGGAATGAGGAACAGGCTTGAAATAATGGGTAACGGTTTGTAGAGTGGTATTGTTGTTTGAATATGACTGTTGGTTGGGTGGATCTTGGCGATGATCTAACGGCTGGAAGGTAGTTGGGATATTCAAATTAGCATGGTGAGCCGAGCGTTCTCTTCGCATTCCGGCTGGACCGTCTGATCTCACGTACATGTTGCGGGGTGCGGTGCGTGCTCCGGCTTCGGCGACCGAGCTTGTGAGGGTCAGGTGATCCCTTCGCGACTGCCGGGCTGTAGCGGGAAGTTTCTTCAGGTTGACGTGTGAGTGATTTCTTGGCCTTGGTGTTCCTAAGAGTCGGGATCCATGTATTACGCACACGTTCAATTTCTTCCTTCCGATTGAAATTGTCGGGGTGTTTGAAGATTTCTATGGCTTCCCGTTGCAGCCAGGCGTGGTAGTGAGTGGTCGTGGAGAGTATCTCCGTGTCCCCGTACTGTACATCGTGACCGGGCAAGAGAGAATGCTCAGCGACTGACGATTTCTCAGTTTGACCCAGGCGGCTGTGTCTGTTATGTTCCTTGTGTCTGGTGGTCACGCTCCTCTTCGTCGTTCCTATGTTCACCTTCCCACAGGAACACGGGATTCTGTAGACACCTGCAGTGGAGTGTGGGTGGCACTTGTCTTTAGCGGATAGCAGCAAGTCCCGGAATTTGGCGGTGGGTTTATAAACCATCTTCACCCCATAGGTCTTCAGTAATTTGCCTATCCTGTCCGTCACCTTCTTCACGTACGGCAGGAATGCGGTGGCCACCGGAGTTTCCTCAGAATCTTTCCTCGTGCTCCGGCGCCTGGGATGAGAGGCTCGTTCAATCTCCTTACGGCTGTATCCGTTGGCGCATAGGGCCCTCTTTATATGTTTCAGCTCATGGTTGAGGTTGGATGGCTCACAGATTCTCCTAGCACGGTCTACCTATGTTTTAATACCTCCGTGTTTCTGTCGGTTTTTTGTACTTTGGGTAGACCGTACAGCCTGGGAGGTAGAGCTTCACTCTTGCATGTATCTTTCTTCACGTTGTCTGGTAGTGAAGAGGCCTTGATTAACCTGTTCGTCTCGCTAAGTATCCGTGTTGTGGGGTCTTTCGTGAGTTTTCGGTATGTCTGAGGTTCTAGTAGCGACAGGATCTTAGTGTCGTGGTCTTCCGATGACATGACAACAGCCACGTTGCCCTTATCTGCAGGTAGAATGATGATGCTTCTATCCCTGTTAAGGGTTTTAAAGGCATTCTTCTCTTGAGGTGGGAGGTTACTGCTGGGCGCTGGAGCTTTACGAAGGATGCGCGAGGCCTCTGAGCGGACTTCCTCAGCCTGCTCCCTGGGTAAACGGTGTATGGAAGCCTCAATGTAGCTTATAATGTCTTCTACATGCACAGAAGGTCGGATGACAGAGAAATTCTGACCTTTCGACAAAAGTGAAGTTTCCCCTGGCGATAGACGACGGGTAGTCAGGTTTACTACAGTGCGAGACTAGTCCGGCGCAGATGTGGTTGCAGTTATCGTCTTGAGATCCTGTCATAGCTCAAATTTCTTTTTCTGTCGATGCGTCGACTGGTCGAAGGTGAAGCGCATAGAATAGTGCGTGATGTGGTCGATGTAGTCCCAATCCTCACTTGAGGGCGTAGACGTGAGTCGGAGATGTACTGATATGAGGTCCCGGTCAGTCGTAGCTAAGTCCCTGCGTGTAGCATGTATCTGTTCTCGCAGCATTGAGCGCTCAGCTCTGTCCGATATATGGTGAGCATATGCTGAGCCGAAATTCCTCTTCATCCTAATAAACTTAGGGATCCTGTCCGTGTCCCTGCACCGTAAGAGAAACGTCAGCGAAGAAAGTTGCTGGGCATTCTTCTTCCGTAGCTTCTCGAAGCGGCGAACTAAGTTGGTAGTTTCCTCCCCGTTGAAGCGACTGATATAACAGCTTAGGCTTTCACGGCCGGCGTTCATAATTAAATACAAGATTTTCGGGCTTGTAGGCCGTGGTCCAGACAAGATATCTCCCGACGTTTCACCGGAAACTGCGTCCGGCATTATCAAGGGTTCCGCTCCTTTCCTTGGTCAGCAGTGGAATGAGGAAAAGGTTTGAAATAATGGGTAACGGTATGTAGTGTGGTTTTGTGTTTTGAATATGATTGTTGGTTGGGTGGATCTTGGCGATGAACTAACGGCTGGAAGGTAGTTGGGATCTTCAAATTAGCATGGTGAGCCGAGCGTTCTCTTCGCATTCCGGCTGGAGCGTCTGATCTCACGTACATGTTGCGGGGTGCGGTGGGTGCACCGGCTTCGGCGACCGAGCTTGTGAGGGTCAGGTGTTCCCTGCGCGACTGCCGGGCTGTAGCGGGAAGTTTCTTCATGTTGACGTGTGAGTGATTTCTTGGCCTTGGTGTTCCTAAGAGCCGGGATCCATGTATTACGCACACGTTCAATTACATCCTTCCGATTGAAATTGTCGGGGAGTTTGTAGATTTCTATGGCTTCACGTTGCAGCCTGGCGTGGTAGTGAGTGGTCGTGGAGAGTATCTCCGTGTCCCCGTACTGTACATCGTGACCGGGCAAGAGAGAATGCTCAGCGACTGACGATTTCTCAGTTTGACCCAGGCGGCTGTGTCTGTTATGTTCCTTGTGTCTGGTGGTCACGCTCCTCTTCGTCGTTCCTATGTACACCTTCCCACAGGAACACGGGATTCTGTAGACACCTGCAGCGGAGTGTGGGTGGCACTTGTCTTCAGCGGATAGCAGCAAGTCCCGGATTTTTGCGGTGGGTTTATAAACCGTCTACACCCCATAGGTCTTCAGTAAATTGACTATTCTGTTCGTCACCTTCTTCACGTACGGCAGGAATGCGGTGGCCACCGGAGTTTTCTCAGAATCTTTCCTCGTGCTCCGGCGCCTGGGATGAGAGGCTCGCTCAATCTCCTTATTGCTGTATCCGTTGGTGCATAGGTCCCTCTTTACATGTTTCAGCTCTTCGTTGAGGTTGGATGGCTCACAGATTCTCCTAGCACATTCTACCAATGTTTTATTAACTCCGTGTTTCTGTCGGGGGTGGTGATTGGATGTCTTGTGTAGATACCGGTCTGTGTGTGTGGGTTTCCGGTATACGGAGTGCCCCAAACGCAGATCATTAGTCCTGATGATCAGCACGTCAAGAAAGGCCAGGCAGTTGTCTTTCTCCTTTTCCATAGTAAATTTTAGGCTGGTGTTGAGGCTGTTAATGTGGTCCAGGAAACGTTCCAGCTCTTCCTCTCCGTGGCTCCAGACTACGTAGGTATCGTCAACATAACGTAGCGATACTTTCGGTTTGAGGGGTGCAGTCTCGATCGCCAACTGCTCGAACTTTTCCATGTAGAAATTCGCAATCACAGGGCTTAGTGGGCTACCCATGGCAACTCCCTCTATTTGCTCGTAGAAGTTCTCGCGCCATAGGAAGTAGCTCGTGGCGAGGCAGTGGCGAAACATGTCAGTGACGTCTTCCGTGAAGAGATCGGCGATCTGGTTTATGGATTCTTTCATAGGCACCTTCGTGAAGAGGGATACTACGTCAAAGCAGACTACGCGGTCTTCAGGTTCCAGACGTATGTTCTGCAATTTCTCAATAAAATGGCCTGAATCCCTACGTAATTCTCAGTGTTAACGATGAGCGGTTGTAGAATGATGGAGAGATGCTTGGCGATGGTGTAGTTTCGAGAGCCGATAGCACTCACGATAGGCCTCAGTGGAATGTCAGTTTTGTGTACTTTGGGTAGACCGTACAGCCTGGGAGGTAGAGCTTCACTCTTGCATGTAACTTTCTTCACGTGGTGTGGTAGTGAAGAGGCCTTGATTAACCTGTTGGTCTCTCTAAGTATCCGTGTTGTGGGGTCTTTCGTGAGTTTTCGGTATGTCTGAGGTTCTAGTAGCGACAGGATCTTAGTGTCGTAGTCTGCCGATGACATGACTACAGTCGCGTTGCCCTTATCTGCAGGTAGAATGATGATGCTTCTATCCCTGTTAAGGGTTTTAAAGGCATTCTTCTCTTGAGGTGTGAGGTTACTGCTGGGCGCTGGAGCTTTACGAAGGATGCGCGTGGCCTCTGAGCGGACTTCCTCGGCCTGCTCCCTGGGTAAACGGTGTATGGAAGCCTCAATGTTGCTTATAATGTCTTCTACATGCACAGAAGGTCGGATGACAGAGAAATTCTGACCTTTCGACAAAAGTGAAGTTTCCCCTGGCGATAGACGACGGTTAGTCAGGTTTACTATAGTGCGAGACGAGTCCGGCGCAGATGTGGTTGCAGTTATCGTCTTGAGGACCTGACATAGCTCAAATATCTTTTTCTGTCGATGCGTCGACTGGTCGAATGTGAAGCGCATAGAATAGTGCGTGATGTGGTCGATGTTGTCCCAATCCTAACTTGAGAGCGTAGACGTGAGTCGGAGATGTACTGATATGAGGTCCCGGTCAGTCGTAGCTAAGTCCCTGCGTGTAGCATGTATCTGTTCTCGCAGCATTGAGCGCTCAGCTCTGTCGTATATACGGTGAGCATGTGCCGAGCCGAAATTCCTCTTCATCCTAATAAACTTAGGGATCGTGTCCGTGTCCCTGCACCGTAAGAGAAACGTCAGCGAAGAAAGTTGCTGGGCTTTCTTCTTCCGTAGCTTCTCGAAGCGGCGAACTAGGTTGGTAGTTTCCACCCCGTAGAAGCGACTGATATAACAGCTTAGGCTTTCACGGCCGGCGTTCATAATTAAATACAAGTTTTTCGGGCCTGTAGGCCGTGGTCTAGACAGGATATCTTCCGAAGTTTCACCGGAAACTGCGTCCGGCATTATCAAGGGTTCCGCTCCCTTCCTTGGTCAGCAGTGGAATGAGGAAGAGGTTTGAAATAATGGGTAACGGTTTGTAGTGTAGTTTTGTTGTTTAATGTGACTGTTGGTTGGGTGGATCTTGGCGATGAACTAACGGCTGGAAGGTAGTTGGGATCTTCAAATTAGCATGGTGAGCCGAGCGTTCTCTTCGCATTCCGGCTGGACCGTCTGATCTCACGAACATGTTGCGGGGTGCGCTGCGTGCTCCGGCTTCGGCGACCGAGCTTGTGAGGGTCTGGTGTTCCCTGCGCGACTGCCGGGCTGTAGCGGGAAGTTTCTTCAGGTTGACGTGTGAGTGATTTCTTGGCCTTGGTGTTCCTAAGAGCCGGGATCCATGTATTACGCACACGTTCAATTTCTTCCTTCCGATTGAAATTGTCGGGGAGTTTGAAGATTTCTATGGCTTCACGTTGCAGCCTGGCGTGGTAGTGAGTGGTCGTGGAGAGTATCTCCGTGTCCCCGTACTGTACATCGTGACCGGGCAAGAGAGAATGCTCAGCGACTGACGATTTCTCAGTTTGACCCAGGCGGCAGTGTCTGTTATGTTCCATGTGTCTGGTGGTCACGCTCCTCTTCGTCGTTCCTATGTACACCTTCCCACAGGAACACGGGATTCTGTAGACACCTGCAGTGGAGTGTGGGTGGCGCTTGTCTTCAGCGGATAGCAGCAAGTCCCGGATTTTTGCGGTGGGTTTATAAACCGTCTACACCCCATAGGTCTTCAGTAAATTGCCTATTCTGTCCGTCACCTTCTTCACGTACGGCAGGAATGCGGTGGCCACCGGAGTTTCCTCAGAATCTTTCCTCGTGCTCCGGCGCCTGGGATGAGAGTCTCGCTCAATCTCCTTATTGCTGTATCCGATCGTGCATAGGTCCCTCTTTACATGTTTCAGCTCTTGGTTGAGGTTGGATGGCTCACAAATTCTCCTAGCACGGTCTACCAATGTTTTATTAACTCCGTGTTTCTGTCGGGGGTGGTGATTGGATGTCTTGTGTAGATACCGGTCGGTGTGTGTGGGTTTCCGGTATACGGAGTGCCCCAAACGCAGGTCATTAGTCCTGGTGATCAGCACGTCAAGAAAGGCCAGGCAGTTGTCTTTCTCCTTCTCTATAGTAAATTTTATGCTGGTGTTGAGGCTGTTAAGGTGGTCCAGGAAACGTTCCAGCTCTTCCTCTCCGTGGCTCCAGAGTACGTAGGTATCGTCAACATAACGTAGCCATACTTTCGGTTTGAGGGGTGCAGTCTCGATCGCCAACTGCTCGAACTTTTCCATGTAGAAGTTCGCAATCACAGGGCTTAGTGGGCTACCCATGGCAACTCCCTCTATTTGCTCGTAGAAGTTCTCGCGCCATAGGAAGAAACTCGTGGCGAGGCAGTGGCGAAACAAGTCAGTGATGTCTTCCGTGAAGAGCTCTGCAATCTGGTTTATGGATTCTTTCATAGGCACCTTAGTGAAGAGGGATACTACCTCAAAGCTGACTAAGCGGTCTTCAGGTTCCAGACGTATGTTCTGAAATTTCTCAATAAAATGGCCTGAATCCCTACGTAATTCTCAGTGTTACCGATGTGCGGTTGTAGAATGATGGAGAGATGCTTGGCGATGGTGTAGTTTGGAGAGCCGATAGCACTCTCGATAGGTCTCAGTGGAATGTCAGTTGTGTGTACTTTGGGTACACCGTACAGCCTGGGAGGTAGAGCTTCACTCTTGCATGTATCCTTCTTCACGTGGTCTGGTAGTCAAGAGGCCTTGATTAGCCTGTTGGTCTCTCTAAGTATCCGTGTTGTGGGGTCTTTCGTGAGTTTTCGGTATGTCTTAGGTTCTAGTAGCGACAGTATCTTAGTGTCGTAGTCTTCCGATGACATGACTACAGCCGCGTTGCCCTTATCTACAGGTAGAATGATGATGCTTCTATCCCTGTTAAGGGTTTTAAAGGCATTCTTCTCTTGAGGTGTGAGGTTACTGCTGGGCGCTGGAGCTTTACGAAGGATGCGCGAGGCCTCTGAGCGGACTTCCTCGGCCTGCTCCCTGGGTAAACGGTGTATGGAACCCTCAATGTTGCTTATAATGTCTTCTACATGCACAGAAGTTGGCATGACAGAGAAGTTCTGACCTTTCGCCAAAAGTGAATCCGCCTGTGTCAAACTGAGAAATCGTCAGTCGCTGAGCATTCTATCTTTCCCGGTCACGATGTACAGTACGGGGACACGGAGATACTCTCCACGACCACTCACTACCACGCCAGGCTGCAACGGGAAGCCAAAGAAATCTCCAAACACCCCGACAATTTCAATCGGAAGGAAGAAATTTAACGTGTGAGTAATACATGGATCCCGGCTCTTAGGAACACCAAGGCCAAGAAATCACTCACACGTCAACCTGAAGAAACATCCCGCTACAGCCCGGCAGTCGCGCAGGGAACACCTGACCCTCACAAGCTCGGTCGCCGAAGCCGGAGCACGCACCGCACCCCGCAACATGTACGTGAGATTAGACGGTCCAGCCGGAATGCGAAGTGAACGCTCGGCTCACCATGCTAATTTGAAGATCCAAACTACCTTCCAGCCGTTAGTTCATCGCCAAGATCCACCCAACCAACAGTCATATTCAAACATCAATTACACACTACAAACCGTTACCCATTATTTCATGCCTCTTCCACATTCCACTGCTGACCAAGGAAAGGAGCGGAACCCTTGATAATGCTGGACGCAGTTTCCGGTGAAACGTCGGGAGATATCCTGTCTGGACCACGGCCTACAAGCCCGAAAAACTTGTATTTAACCCTTAATTGAGCTCGTGGAAAAAACTCACACTAATAACCTCGTGTGGTCCCACGGACCGCGGTATTTAAGACAATATATTTTGGAAACGATTTTGTTTTCTTTTTACTGATTTAAATAACATTGTATTTACACTCATATTAATGCAAATGAGACAAGATACAGACGTAAATATTGTATGTTGAGATTCTTAAACGCACAAAAATAAAATTATTACCATTATTGTAAGGCTTTAGTCCTTGCTTAAGAAAAAATACCAACATTCAAGTTTGGCAATTAAATGTAATGTCCTTTAACACACAAATATATCATCTCAATAACAGTAAAATTCAAACTGGTTCCAAACACAAAGAAAATAATCCTGCTAGGGGTCCATATGCTCTAATTCTTGTCACTGACGCAGCCATTGCAAACTTTCTTGCTGTGCACTAAGCAGATTGGTAGCTTTCATTCGTAATGCACGTGGGCTGATAATAGTTCTCTTCTTCTCTGGACACACTTAGCAACATTTTCGTTTGTGGAGGTCAATGTTTTTCCTCGGACTTAGGCCTATAGTTGGGATCTAGGTTTTGTTTTAGATTGCGGGTATTCCGAGCGCCATAGTAGAAAAACTGTCCCCGTGTATTGCTTTTTTCAGTTGCCGCGTCCTCACCTTCAGCCTCTACGCCTTCATTTTCAGATGCGCTTACTTCTGGAGTTGTGTCCTGATCACTAGTTATAGGCTATATTCGGCATCATCTTGGTCTGAATATTCTTCCTCTGAAGCATGCTATAGTTGGGTAACCATACGCTCTTAGGAGTCTGCCAAATTTTGATGTATCTCTTCATCCGCTTGCAGCCAGTCTGTAACAACATTCTCAAAATTCGTGGATTGCACATTATGCCAACTGGGCAGGTTTATATTGGTCCATTATGCCAAGATTCATCAGCATAAAGGCAGATTAGAATCAGTCAGATTTTTTTTTTAAAGTTACGTAGCTGACCTCGTGTGGTCCCACGGACCACGACCAATTAAATACCTACATACCGAAAGACCGCACGCTCGCGTAATTTCACCACAGCCTTCCTGTTGCGACTTCAGGAAGGTACTGGGAGGGAGAAGTCGATCGGTGGTAAAATACTCCATTTACGAAGATAAGAAAAACGTCTCAGGTCCCAGGGACCACACAAGGTCAATTAAGGGTTAATTATGAACGCCGGCCGTGAAAGCCTAAGCTGTTATATCAGTCGCCTCTACGGGGAGGAAACTACCAACCTAGTACGCCGCTTCGAGAAGCTACGGAAGAAGAAAGCCCAGCAACTTTCTTCGCTGACGTTTCTCTTACGGTGCAGGGACACGGACACGATTCCTCAGTTTATTAGGATGAAGAGGAATTTCGGCTCAGCACATGCTCACCGTATATACGACAGAGCTGAGCACTCAATGCTGCGAGAACAGATACATGCTACACGCAGGGACTTAGCTACGACTGACCGGGACCTCATATCAGTACATCTCCGACTCACGTCTACGCTCTCAAGTGAGGATTGGGACAACATCGACCACATCACGCACTATTCTATGCGCTCCACCTTCGACCAGTCGACGCATCGACAGAAAAAGAAATTTGAGCTATGTCAGGACCTCAAGACGATAACTGCAACCACATCTGCGCCGGACTCGTCTCGCACTGTAGTTAACCTGACTAACCGTCGTCTATCGCCAGGGGAAACTTCACTTTTGGCGAAAGGTCAGAACTTCTCTGTCACCCCACCATCTGTGCCTGTAGAAGACATTATAAGCAAAATCGAGGCTTCCATACACCGTTTACCCAGGGAGCTGGCCGAGGAAGTCCGCTCAGAGGCCTCGCGCATCCTTCGTAAAGCTCCAGCGCCCAGCAGTAACCTCACACCTCAAGAGAAGGATGCCTTTAAAACCCTTAACAGGGATAGAAGCATCATCATTCTACCTGCAGATAAGGGCAACGCGACTGTAGTCATGTCATCGGAATACTACGACACTAAGATCCTGTCGCTACTAGAACCTCAGACATACCGAAAACTCACGAAAGACCCCACAACACGGATACTTAGAGACGAACAGGTTAATCAAGGCCTTTTCACTACCAGACCACGTGAAGAAGGATACATGCAAGAGTGAAGCTCTACCTCCCAGGCTGTACGGTCTACCCAAAGTACACAACACTGACATTCTACTGAAACTTATCGTGAGTGTTATCGGCTCTCCAAACTACACCATCGCCAAGCATCTCTCCATCATTCTACAACCGCACATCGGTAACACTGAGACATACGTCAGGGATTCAGGCAATTTTATTGAGAAATTGCAGAACATACGTCTGCAACCTGAATACCGCCTAGTCAGCTTTGACGTAGTATCCCTCTTCACGAAGGTGCCTATGAAAGAAGCCATAAACCAGATTGCCGATCTCTTCACGGAAGACATCACTAACTTGTTTCGCCACTGCCTCTCCACGAGCTACTTCCTATGGCGCGAGAACTTCTACGAGCAAATAGAGGGAGTTGCCATGGGTAGCCCACTAAGCCCTGTGATTGCGAACTTCTACATGGAAAAGTTCGAGCAGTTGGCGATCGAGACTGCACCCCTCAAACCAAAAGTATGGCTACGTGATGTTGACGATACCTTCGTAGTCTGGAGCCACGGAGAGGAAGAGCTGGAACGTTTCCTGGACCACCTTAACAGCCTCAACACCAGCATAAAATTTACTATGGAGAAGGGGAAAGACAACTGCCTGGCCTTTCTTGACGTGCTGATCACCAGGACTAATGCCCTGCGCTTGGGGCACACCGTATAGCGGAAACCCACACACACCGACCGGTATCTACACAAGACATCCAATCACCACCCCCGACAGAAACACGGAGTTATTAAAACATTGGTAGACCGTGCTAGGAGAATCTGTGAGCCATCCAACCTCAACCAAGAGCTGAAACATATAAAGAGGGCCCTATGCGCCAACGGATACAGCAATAAGGAGATTGAGCGAGCCTCTCATCCCAGGCGCCGGAGCACGAGAAAAGATTCTGAGGAAACTCCGGTGGCCACCGCATTCCTGCCGTACGTGAAGAAGGTGTCGGACAGGATAGGCAAATTACTGAAGACCTATGGGGTGAAGACGGTTTATAAACCCTCCGCCAAAATCCGGGACTTGCTGCTATCCGCTAAAGACAAGCGCCACCCAAACTCCACTGCAGGTGTCTACAGAATCCCGTGTTCCTGTGGGAAGGTGTACAGAGGAACGACGAAGAGGAGCGTGACCACCAGACTCAAGGAACATAACAGACACAGCCGCCTGGGTCAAACTGAGAAATCGTCAGTCGCTGAGCATTCTCTCTTGTCCGGTCACGATGTACAGTACGGGGACACGGAGATACTCTCCACGACCACTCACTACCACGCCAGGCTGCAACGGGAAGCCATAGAAATCGTCAAACACCCCGACAATTTCAATCGGAAGGAAGAAATTGAACGTGTGCTTAATACATGGATCCCGGCTCTTAGGAACACCAAAGCCAAGAAATCACTCACACGTCAACCTAAAGAAACTTCCCGCTACAGCCCGGCAGTCGCGCAGGGAACACCTGACCCTCACAAGCTCGGTCGCCGAAGCCGGAGCACGCACCGCACCCCGCAACATGTACGTGAGATTAGACGGTCCAGCCGGAATGCGAAGTGAACGCTCGGCTCACCATGCTAATTTGAAGATCCAAACTACCTTCCAGCCGTTAGTTCATCGCCAAGATCCACCCAACCAACAGTCATATTCAAACATCAATACCACACTACAAACCGTTACCCATTATTTCATGCCTCTTCCACATTCCACTGCTGACCAAGGAAAGGAGCGGAACCCTTGATAATGCTGGACGCAGTTTCCGGTGAAACGTCGGGAGATATCCTGTCTGGACCACGGCCTACAAGCCCGAAAAACTTGTATTTAACCCTTAATTGAGCTCGTGGAAAAAACTCACACTAATAACCTCGTGTGGTCCCACGGACCGCGGTATTTAAGACAATATATTTTGGAAACGATTTTGTTTTCTTTTTACTGATTTAAATAACATTGTATTTACACTCATATTAATGCAAATGAGACAAGATACAGACGTAAATATTGTATGTTGAGATTCTTAAACGCACAAAAATAAAATTATTACCATTATTGTAAGACTTCAGTCTTTGCTTAAGAAAACATACCAACATTCAAGTTTGGCAATTAAATGTAATGTCCTTTAACACACAAATATATCATCTCAAAAACAGTAAAATTCAAACTGGTTCCAAACACAAAGAAAATAATCCTGCAAGGGGTCCAGATGCTCTAATTCTTGTCACTGACGCAGCCATTGCAAACTTTCTTGCTGTGCACTAAGCAGATTGGTAGCTTTCATTCGTAATGCACGTGGGCTGATAATAGTTCTCTTCTTCTCTGGACACACTTAGCAACATTTTCGTTTGTGGAGGTCAATGTTTTTCCTCGGACTTAGGCCTATAGTTGGGATCTAGATTTTGTTTTAGATTGCGGGTATTCCGAGCGTCATAGTAGAAAAACTGTCCCCGTGTATTGCTTTTTTCAGTTGCCGCGTCCTCACCTTCAGCCTCTACGCCTTCATTTTCAGATGCGCTTACTTCTGGAGTTGTGTCCTGATCACTAGTTATAGGCTATATTCGGCATCATCTTGGTCTGAATATTCTTCCTCTGAAGCATGCTATAGTTGGGTAACCATACGCTCTTAGGAGTCTGCCAAATTTTGATGTATCTCTTCATCCGCTTGCAGCCAGTCTGTAACAACATTCTCAAAATTCGTGGATTGCACATTATGCCAACTGGGCAGGTTTATATTGGTCCATTATGCCAAGATTCATCAGAATAAAGGCAGATTAGAATCAGTCAGATTTTTTTTTAAGTTACGTAGCTGACCTCGTAAGGTCCCACGGACCACGACCAATTAAATACCTACATACCGAAAGACCGCACGCTCGCGTAATTTCACCACAGCCTTCCTGGTGCGACTTCAGGAAGGTACTGGGAGGGAGAAGTCGATCGGTGGTAAAATACTCCATTTACGGAGATAAGAAAAACGTCTCAGGTCCCAGGGACCACACTAGGTCATTTAAGGGTTAATTATGAACGCCGGCCGTGAAAGCCTAAGCTGTTATATCAGTCGCCTCTACGGGGAGGAAACTACCAACCTAGTTCGCCGCTTCGAGAAGCTACGGAAGAAGAAAGCCCAGCAACTTTCTTCGCTGACGTTTCTCTTACGGTGCAGGGACACGGACACGATTCCTCAGTTTATTAGGATGAAGAGGAATTTCGGCTCAGCACATGCTCACCGTATATACGACAGAGCTGAGCGCTCAATGCTGCGAGAATAGATACATGCTACACGCAGGGACTTAGCTACGACTGACCGGGACCTCATATCAGTACATCTCCGACTCACGTCTACGCTCTCAAGTGAGGATTGGGACAACATCGACCACATCACGCACTATTCTATGCGCTCCACCTTCGACCAGTCGACGCATCGACAGACAAAGAAATTTGAGCTATGTCAGGACCTCAAGACGATAACTACAACCACATCTGCGCCGGACTCGTCTCGCACTGTAGTTAACCTGACTAACCGTCGTCTATCGCCAGGGGAAACTTCACTTTTGGCGAAGGTCAGAACTTCTCTGTCACCCCACCTTCTGTGCCTGTAGAAGACATAATAAGCAACATCGAGGCTTCCATACACCGTTTACCCAGGGAGCTGGCCGAGGAAGTCCGCTCAGAGGCCTCGCGCATCCTTCGTAAAGCTCCAGCGCCCATCAGTACCCTCACACCTCAAGAGAAGAATGCCTTTAAAACCCATAACAGGGATAGAAGCATCATCATTCTACCTGCAGATAAGGGCAACGCGACTGTAGTCATGTCATCGGAATACTACGACACTAAGATCCTGTCGCTACTAGAACCTCAGACATACCGAAAACTCACGAAAGACCCCACAACACGGATACTTAGAGAGACGAACAGGTTAATCAAGGCCTTTTCACTACCAGACTACGTGAAGAAGGATACATGCAAGAGTGAAGCTCTACCTCCCAGGCTGTACGGTCTACCCAAAGTACACAAAACTGGCATTCTACTGAAACCTATCGTGAGTGCTATCGGCTCTCCAAACTACACCATCGCCAAGCATCTCTCCATCATTCTACAACCGCACATCGGTAACACTGAGACTTACGTCAGGGATTCAGGCAATTTTATTGAGAAATTGCAGAACATACGTCTGGAACCTGAAGACCGCCTAGTCAGCCTTGACGTAGTATCCCTCTTCACGAAGGTGCCTATGAAAGAATCCATAAACCAGATTGCCGAGCTCTTCACGGAAGACATCACTGACTTGTTTCGCCACTGCCTCTCCACGAGCTACTTCCTATGGCGCGAGAACTTCTACGAGCAAATAGAGGGAGTTGCCATGGGTAGCCCACTAAGCCCTGTGATTGCGAACTTCTACATGGAAAAGTTCGAGCAGTTGGCGATCGAGACTGCACCCCTCAAACCAAAAGTATGGCTACGTTATGTTGACGATACCTTCGAAGTCTGGAGCCACGGAGAGGAAGAGCTGGAACGTTTCCTGGACCACCTTAACAGCCTCAACACCAGCATAAAATTTACTATGGAGAAGGGGAAAGACAACTGCCTGGCCTTTCTTGACGTCCTGATCACCAGGACTAATGCCCTGCGCTTGGGGCACACCGTATAACGGAAACCCACACACACCGACCGGTATCTACACAAGACATCCAATCACCATCCCCGACAGAAACACGGAGTTATTAGAAAATTGGTAGACCGTGCTAGGAGAATCTGTGAGCCATCCAACCTCAACCAAGAGCTGAAACATATAAAGAGGGCCCTATGCGCCAACGGATACAGCAATAAGGAGATTGAGCGAGCCTCTCATCCTAGGCGCCGGAGCACGAGGAAAGATTCTGAGGAAACTCCGGTGGCCACCGAATTCCTGCCGTACGTGAAGAAGGTGACGGACAGGATAGGCAAATTACTGAAGACCTATGGGGTGAAGACGGTTTATAAATCCTCCGCCAAAATCCGGGACTTGCTGCGAACCGCTAAAGGCAAGCGCCACCCACACTCCACTGCAGGTATCTACAGAATCCCGTGCTCCTGTGGGAAAGTGTACAGAGGAACGACGAAGAGGAGCGTGACCACCAGACTCAAGGAACATAACAGACACAGCCGCCTGGGTCAAACTGAGAAATCTTCAGTCGCTGAGCATTCTCTCTTGTCCGGTCACGATGTACAGTACGGGGACACGGAGATACTCTCCACGACCACTCACTACCACGCCAGGCTGCAACGTGAAGCCATAGAAATCGTCAAACTCCCCGACAATTTCAATCGGAAGGATGAAATTGAACGTGTGCGTAATACATGGATCCCGGCTCTTAGGAACACCAAGGCCAAGAAATCTCTCACACGTCAACCTGAAGAAACTTCCCGCTACAGCCCGGCAGTCGCGCAGGGAACACCTGACCCTCACAAGCTCGGTCGCCAAAGCCCGAGCACGCTCCGCACCCCGCAACATGTACGTGAGATCAGACGGTCCAGCCGGAATGCGAAGAGAACGCTCGGCTCACCATGCTAATTTGAAGATCCAAACTACCTTCCAGCCGTTAGTTCATCGCCAAGATCCACCCAACCAACAGTCATATTCAAACAACAATAACACACTACAAACCGTTACCCATTATTTCAAGCCTGTTCCTCATTCCACTGCTGACCAAGGAAAGGAGCGGAGCCCTTGATATTGCCGTCCGCAGTTTCCGGTGAAACGTCGGGAGATATCCTGTCTGGACCACGGCCTACAAGCCCGAAAAACTTGTATTTAATTATGAACGCCGGCCGAGAAAGCCTAAGCTGTTATATCAGTCGCCTCTGAGGGGAGGAAACTACCAACCTAGTTCGCCGCTTCGAGAAGCTACGGAAGAAGAAAGCCCAGCAACTTTCTTCGCTGACGTTTCTCTTACGGTGCAGAGACACGGACACGATTCCTAAGTTTATTAGGATTAAGAGGAATTTCGGCTCAGCACATGCTCACCGTATATGCGACAGAGCTGAGCGATCAATGCTGCGGAAACAGATACATGCTACACACAGGGACTTAGCTACGACTGACCGTGACCTCATATCAGTACATCTCCGACTCACGTCTACGCTCTCAAGTTAGGATTGGGACAACATCGATCACATCACGTACTATTCTATGCGCTCCACCTTCGACCAGTAGACGCATCGACAGAAAAAGAAATTTGAGCTATGTCAGGACCTCAAGACGATAACTGCAACCACATCTGCGCCGGACTCGTCTCGCACTGTAGTATACCTGACTAACCGTCGTCTATCGCCAGGGGAAACTTCACTTATGGCAAAAGGTCAGAACTTTTCTGTCAACCCACCTTCTGTGCCTGTAGAAGACATTATAAGCAACATTGAGGCTTTCATACACCGCTTACCCAGGGAGCAGGCCGAGGAAGTCCGCTCAGAGGCCTCGCGCATCCTTCGTAAAGCTCCAGCGCCCAGCAGTAACCTCACACCTCAAGAGATGAATGCCTTTAAAACCCTTTTCAGGGATAGAAGCATCATCATTCTACCTGCAGATTAGGGCAACGCGACTGTAGTCATGTCATCGGAATACTACGACACTAAGATCCTGTCGCCACTAGAACCTCAGACATACCGAAAATTCACGTAAGACCCCACAACACGGATACTTAGAGAGACGAACAGGTTAATCAAGGCCTTTTCACTACCAGACCACGTGAAGAAGGATACATGCAAGAGGAAGCTCTACCTCCCAGGCTGTACGGTCTACCCAAAATACACAAAACTGACATTCTACTGAAACCTATCGTGAGTGCTATCGGCTCTCCAAACTACACCATCGCCAAGCATCTCTCCATCATTCTACAACCGCACATCGGTAACACTGAGACTTACGTCAGGAATTCAGGCAATTTTATTGAGAAATTGCAGAACATACGTCTGGAAACTGAAGACCGCCTAGTCAGCCTTGACGTAGTATCCCTCTTCACGAAGGTGCCTATGAAAGAATCCATAAACCAGATTGCCGAGCTCTTCACGGAAGACATCACTGACTTGTTTCGCCACTGCCTCGCCACGAGCTACTTCCTATGGCGCGAGAACTTCTACGAGCAAATAGAGGGAGTTGCCATGGGTAGCCCACTAAGCCCTGTGATTGCGAACTTCTACATGGAAAAGTTCGAGCAGTTGGCGATCGAGACTGCACCCCTCAAACCAAAAGTATGGCTACGTTATGTTGACGATACCTTCGTAGTCTGGAGCCACGGAGAGGAAGAGCTGGAACGTTTCCTGGACCACCTTAACAGCCTCAACACCAGCATAAAATTTACTATGGAGAAGGAGAAAGACAACTGCCTGGCCTTTCTTGACGTGCTGATCACCAGGACTAATGCCCTGCGCTTGGGGCACACCGTATAACGGAATCCCACACACACCGACCGGTATCTACACAAGACATCCAATCACCACCCCCGACAGAAACACGGAGTTATTAAAACATTGGTAGACCGTGCTAGGAGAATCTGTGAGCCATCCAACCTCAACCAAGAGCTGAAACATATAAAGAGGGCCCTATGCGCCAACGGATACAGCAATAAGGAGATTGAGCGAGCCTCTCATCCCAGGCGCCGGAGCACGAGGAAAGATTCTGAGGAAACTCCGGTGGCCACCGCATTCCTGCCGTACGTGAAGAAGGTGACGGACAGGATAGGCAAATTACTGAAGACCTATGGGGTGAAGACGGTTTATAAACCCTCCGCCAAAATCCGGGACTTGCTGCGATCCGCTAAAGGCAAGCGCCACCCACACTCCACTGCAGGTATCTACAGAATCCCGTGTTCCTGTGGGAAGGTGTACAGAGGAACGACGAAGAGGAGCGTGACCACCAGACTCAAGGAACATAACAGACACAGCCGCCTGGGTCAAACTGAGAAATCGTCAGTCGCTGAGTATTCTCTCTTGTCCGGTCACGATGTACAGTACGAGGACACGGAGATACTCTCCACGACCACGCCAGGCTGCAACGGGAAGCCATAGAAATCTTCAAACACCCCGACAATTTCTATCGGAAGGAAGAAATTGAACTTGAGCTTAATACATGGATCCCGGCTCTTAGGAACACCAAGGCCAAGAAATCCCTCACACGTCAACCTGAAGAAACTTCCCGCTACAGCCCGGCAGTCGCGCAGGGAACACCTGACCCTCACAAGCTCGGTCGCCAAAGCCCGAGCACGCTCCGCACCCCGCAACATGTACGTGAGATCAGACGGTCCAGCCGGAATGCGAAGAGAACGCTCGGCTCACCATGCTAATTTGAAGATCCAAACTACCTTCCAGCCGTTAGTTCATCGCCAAGATCCACCCAACCAACAGTCATATTCAAACAACAATAACACACTACAAACCGTTACCCATTATTTCAAGCCTGTTCCTCATTCCACTGCTGACCAAGGAAAGTAGCGGAACCCTTGATATTGCCGGACACAGTTTCCGGTGAAAAGTCGGGAGATATCCTGTCTGGACCACGGCCTACAAGCCCGAAAAACGTGTATTTAATTATGAACGCCGGCCGAAAAAGCCTAAGCTGTTATATCAGTCGCCTCTAAGGGGAGGAAACTACCAACCTAGTTCGCCGCTTCGAGAAGCTACGGAAGAAGAAAGCCCAGCAACTTTCTTCGCTGACGTTTCTCTTACGGTGCCTGGACACGGACACGATCCCTAAGTTTATTAGGATGAAGAGGAATTTCGGCTCAGCACATGCTCACCGTATATACGACAGAGCTGAGCGCTCAATGCTGCGAGAACAAATACATACTACACACAGGGACTTAGCTACGACTGACCGGGACCTCATATCAGTACATCTCCGACTCACGTCTACGCTCTCAAGTTAGGATTGGGACAACATCGACCACATCACGCACTATTCTATGCGCTTCACCTTCGACCAGTCGACGCATCGACAGAAAAAGAAATTTGAGCTATGTCAGGACCTCAAGACGATAACTGCAACCACATCTGCGCCGGACTCGTCTCGCACTGTAGTAAACCTGACTAACCGTCGTCTATCGCCAGGGGAAACTTCACTTTTGGCAAAAGGTCAGAACTTTTCTGTCAACCCACCTTCTGTGCCTGTAGAAGACATTATAAGCAACATTGAGGCTTTCATACACCGTTTACCCAGGGAGCAGGCCGAGGAAGTCCGCTCAGAGGCCTCGCGCATCCTTCGTTAAGCTCCAGCGCCCATCAGTAACCTCACACCTCAAGAGAAGAATGCCTTTAAAGCCCTTAACAGGGATAGAAGCATCATCATTCTATCTGCAGATAAGGGCAACGCGACTGTAGTCATGTCATCGGAATACTACGACACTAAGATCCTGTCGCTACTAGAACCTCAGACATACCGAAAACTCACGAAAGACCCCACAACACGGATACTTAGAGAGACGAACAGGTTAATCAAGGCCTTTTCACTACCAGACCACGTGAAAAAGGATACATGCAAGAGTGAAGCTCTACCTCCCAGGCTGTACGGTCTACCCAAAGTACACAAAACTGACATTCTACTGAAACCTATCGTGAGTGCTATCGGCTCTCCAATATACACCATCGCCAAGCATCTCTCCATCATTCTACAACCGCACATCGGTAACACTGAGAATTACGTCAGGGATTCAGGCCATTTTATTGAGAAATTGCAGAACATACGTCTGGAATCTGAAGACTGCGTAGTCAGATTTGACGTAGTATCCCTCTTCACGAAGGTGCCTATGAAAGAATCCATAAACCAGATTGCCGAGCTCTGCACGGAAGACATCACTGACTTGTTTCGCCACTGCCTCGCCACGAGCTACTTCCTATGGCGCGAGAACTTCTACGAGCAAATAGAGGGATTGCCATGGGTAGCCCACTAAGCCCTGTTATTGCGAACTTCTACATGGAAAAGTTCGAGCAGTTGGCGATCGAGACTGCACCCCTCAAACCGAAAGTATGGCTACGTTATGTTGACGATACCTTCGTAGTCTGGAGCCACGGAGAGGAAGAGCTGGAACGTTTCCTGGACCACCTTAACAGCCTCAACACCAGCATAAAATTTACTATGGAGAAGGAGAAAGACAACTGCCTGGCCTTTCTTGACGTGTTGATCACCAGGACTAATGCCCTGCGCTTGGGGCACACCGTATAACGGAAACCCACACACACCGACCGGTATCTACACAAGACATCCAATCACCATCCCCGACAGAAACACGGAGTTATTAAAAGATTGGTAGACCTTGCTAGGAGATCTGTGAGCCATCCAACCTCAACCATTAGCTGAAACATATAAAGAGGGCCCTATGTGCCAACGGTTACAGCAATAAGGAGATTGAGTGAGCCTCTCATCCCAGGCGCCGGAGCACGAGGAAGGATTCTGAGGAAGCTCCGGTGGCCACCGCATTCCTGCCGTACGTGAAGAAGATGCCGGACAGGATAGGCAAATTACTGAAGACCTATGGGGTGAAGACGGTTTATAAACCCACCGCCAAAATCCGGGACTTGCTGCGATCCGCTAAAGACAAGCGCCACCCACACTCCACTGCAGGTGTCTACAGAATCCCGTGTTCCTGTGGGAAGGTGTACATAGGAACGACGAAGAGGAGCGTGACCACCAGACTCAAGGAACATAACAGACACAGCCGCCTGGGTCAAACTGAGAAATCGTCAGTCGCTGAGCATTCTCTCTTGCCCGGTCACGATGTACAGTACGGGGACACGGAGATACTCTCCACGACCACTCACTACCACGCCAGGCTGCAACGGGAAGCCATAGAAATCTTCAAACACCCCGACAATTTAAATCGGAATGAAGAAATTGAACGTGTGCGTAATACATGGATCCCGGCTCTTAGGAACACCAAGGCCAAGAAATCACTCACACGTCAACCTGAAGAAACTTCCCGTTACAGCCCGGCAGTCGCGCAGGGAACACCTGACCCTCACAAGCTCGGTCGCCGAAGCCGGAGCACGCACCGCACCCCGCAACATGTTCGTGAGATCAGACGGTCCAGCCGGAATGCGAAGAGAACGCTCGGCTCACCATGCTAATTTGAAGATCCCAACTACCTTCCAGCCGTTAGTTCATCGCCAAGATCCACCAACCAACAGTCATATTCAAACAACAATACCACACTACAAACCGTTACCCATTATTTCAAGCCTCTTCCTCATTCCACTACTGACCAAGGAAAGGAGCGGGACCCTTGATAATGCCGGACGCAGTTTCCGGTGAAACGTTGGGAGATATCCTGTCTGGACCACGGCCTACAAGCCCGAAAAACTTGTATTTAATTATTTACACAATGTGTTTGTACAAAATCTGACAGAGCTCTTAAACCTATAATTACATTCCCAGCATTAGAATGTGATATAAACTCAATACTATACATATCATGAAATTGATCTTTAGAAAGTTTTCTTTTGGATGTACTTGATGGCTATGAACAACACTAGAATCAACACTAACAAGTGACTGCAACAAAGAATCACTGTTCACTGTCTATATTATATTTACAACATGTATCTTGCCAAATAATTTACGTTTCATATTGTACCCGGGTCGCTTACCCGTCCGTGACATAGTGACGTCATTATAAAGACAAAGAGACGTTAGTCTCCGTTGGCAATAGAGCAGCTGATTTTGAATCGCGCGCTGGGAGACTTCGAGTATTGAGGAGGCATTGACGCAGGGGCTTGTGACGTGGAGCTGTGACGTGCACACTGGCCTACGTAACTGAATGACGTTTTTAGAATTCCCTCTAGACGACGGATTTTAACTTTGAAAAGTAGCACAGTTTTCTGGCTATTAAAATTGAAGAAGATGGAGCTATCAAGCAAGGAAATCCGTTCAGTAGGAGCTGAGATACGGATTAGAATGTTCTAGACGTTTTACCGCTGCAGGTAGAAAAGGAGCAAGCAACTCTAGGAAGACATGTACTTCTGCCGAGCAACTGCTCATGTGAACATCGCCGCTGTACCGTGAAAAAGTAGTTCCGCTGTCGTTTTGATCTTCGAAAGAACTTAGTCGCTGGACGAGCTGTCTACGGACTTAGTCTCTGTCCAATGGAATGAACACTTGTGTTTTTCGCATGTCTTAGAAATAATAGACGACATTCTGGTCACGTCTATTCTACTGGTAGTGATGGTGATTATTCGAAATACCATTCACATAAGTTCAACCTACAAGCACATTATGTTTCTTGCTGTGAAACTTACTATTAGGCATTCTACAAATACCAGATGGACATTGCAAAAATCGTAGATTTCACATTGCTGCAAGGTGTTCCTGGAATAGCAAGTCAATTGAAACCGCAATATTCGAATGTGGAACTTGTTATCATGTCGAACGTTATGAAAGTAACCGAACTGTACCAGTACTTGCAACATTTCATCATGTCGAATTTTACAAAGTACAACGGGAGTATTTGTGAACGCGCTGTGATAATCGCCGACATGTGCGGTTAAAACCGTACGAGCATAGGTGTGATATGGAAGGGAACGAAGCTTATATGGAATCGCAGATGACCATGGGAGAGCGCTATGGCAATAGCGAACGCCGAAGGACACGCATTACCATCACATCAAGAATAAAGTAAGCTAAATTCTACATGCATTACTTACTAGCCTAATGAAGTATTTGAGAATTCCTTTTCAAACTTTCACGATAAGAAATCAACACCATCATCGTTATGTAAACGTCATTTATATTTGTCCAGGACGACAAATGGAGCAATATTGAAGTCCGACAATTTATTATACTTCTTGCTGTTACCCGCGGCTTCGCCCGCAATAACATTCGGAATCCCGTTATAACATTAGTTATATAGATAGATAAGCATGGATCCTGTTCTTTTTCCCAGAATTTCGCCCCTCCCCATGGGCCCCTTAAATTGGATTTATGAAAAAAAAAAGATCAAACACCTATTTACTTCTTTTTATGCAGATTTTTTCCGGCTGAGTTTCAAACTCCTCGCCTATGTCGTTTAAGAGATACACGTTCCGTTAGGAATCCTTCAACCCCCACTTTTCACCCCTTTCACCTCATAGCATACACCACATCGAAAAACCCTCAGACACTTGTCTTCTTATTTTTAATGATGAGTTTATATGCCGAGTATCACATCCCCCAATGAAACCAATCGGGAAATGCAGGTCTACCCCCTTAACACCCCTATAGAACCTGAATATCCAAAAATCCTTTCTTAGTGGGCGTTTGCGGCCCTTGTGGAAGCTGCATACCAAATTTCATTCCAATCCGTTCGATGGTTTCTGAGATTTCGTGATGAATGAATGAGTGGTAGACTCCCTTTGCTCGTTGGGGGCTCCGCCCCCAAGCCCCCGGTACGTTTGACGATCCGTGTATTTTTAGGGAAAATAATGGGTTGAAATGTTTAAAACATATCGTTCTGAATTTAAGGTTTTTATGTTTGCTGTGACTTTGTAATAAAAATAAAGGCGAATATGTTGCATGCAGATTTTCCATTGATGTAAATTTTTTAGTTGATTCGTGGGTGTCACCTACCAAAATAAATTATGCTAATGGTCTGAATAAAATCTTAGTTTTGCTTTGTTATAATTTTTCTATAAGTTTATAGTGTCTTCAGTGTACGACGTCCCGCATATTTGTTGCGTGTCAAATTTTCGGATTTTTTTGCACTTGTCCTTAAGTCCATAAAATGCACTACCTAATATATGATAATGTTTTGTTACGAGTCCAAATTTTAATTATCTATAGTGTTATTGCCTCTTTTGACATCTCTTTTCCCACTTTTAAAATGTATTTCCAATTGAGGATGGAATGTGCGCACTGATATGTTTTAAGTCAGTTAGGACATGGCTGGTCCGCTAGTATACTTCTAGTTATAATAATATTGGGTGTGGGGGGGAGTTTTGCCAAGGCTACTGCCAGTTATAACATGACAAGAAATTTCGTTAACGCAGATCCCCTACCTACCTGTAATACCGTTTTCAGGAGTTTTATTATGAAAAGTCATTTAGCCTACTGCCAGTTACTGTATATCATGGCGGGAAGATTTGATAAAGCAGGTCCCTAGGAAAACAGTCTAAGTAGAGTCAAGTACTGGCAAACGGAAATATTCAATTGACGAAAAATAAAACCCTTTATCAGAATTAAACCACACAGCGGAAAATATTAGGTATTATACCTTCTTAAAAAAAGCCAACAGAGACAGTAACTCACATTATACAGACTGCAAGAAGAGTATAAAATTAGACTCAAAATCACATATTGTTTCCGACCCCACAAAGCCCCTCTATAAATATTACAATACATAATCAGATCATACTGGAAATAAACCAATAAACAAAGGTATATAGTTGACCATGGGTCCTAGTGGAAAATAATTCTATCACCTGAAACCAAAAATGCATGGGACGAAAAAATACATCAAAATATCATGTTGGTTTCCGACCCTACAATACGTAAAAAATATAATAAAAGTATTAAAAAGAACTATTTTTTGAAATTTAATTCGGATCAATTTGTAAGTTATTCGTGGGACATAGAAAAATTTCGGCCAAAAATTACAAAATCATTAATAACTCCCTAATTATACGTCGTATGATGAAATAACAAGAGACAAAAAGATGTAATGTGTTATTGTCTACAACATAGGCCATGTACAACATCACACTCAGAGAAACTTTTCGGCCAAAAAGTACAAAATCATTAATAACTCCCTAATTAAACGTCGTATGATGAAATAGCTAGAGACAAAAAAAGATGTAATGTGTTAATGTCTACAACATAGGCCATGTACAATATAACACTCAGAGAAAAATTTCGGCCAAAAAGTACAAAATTATTAATAACTCCCTAATTAAAAGTCGTATGATGAAATAGCAAGAGACAAAAAAGATGTAATTTGTTATTGTCTACAACATAGGCCATGTACAATATCACACTCAGAGATATTACAGGAGATTTGTAGCTTCCCCCTATTTTTTTGTCTTTTGTAGGGTTGAAAATTTAAAAATGTACCTTTTCGGAATTTTTCTGTTGGTTGCAAGGAGAAAGGAGTGTTTTTGCCAAATATCAAGTTTGTAACTCATTTGGAAGTGGGTAAACATTTATGTCAGTGAGTGAGTGAGTGAGTCAGTCAGCCATGTGGCTTTATATAATATAGATGAGCATGGGTCCTAGTGGAAAATAATTCTATCACCTGAAACCAAAAATGCATGGGACGAGAAAATACATCAAAATATCATGTTGGTTTCCGACCCTACAAGACGTAAAAAATATAATAAAAGTATTTAAAAAAATATTTTTTGAAATTTAATTCGGATCAATTTTTAAGTTATTCGTGGGACATAGAAAAATTTCGGCCAAAAATTTAAAAATCATTAATAACTCCCTAAGTATACGTCGTATGATGAAATAGCAAGAGACAAAAAAAGATGTAATGTGTTATTGTCTACAACATAGGCCATGTACAACATCACACTCAGAGAAAAATTTCGGTCATAAAGTACAAAATCATTAACAACTCCCTAATTAAACGTCGTATGATGAAATAGCTAGAGACAAAAAAAGATGTATCGTGTTAATGTCTACAACATAGGCCATGTACAAAATAACACTCATAGAAAAATTTCGGCCAAAAAGTACAAAATTATTAATAACTCCCTAATTAAACGTCGTATGATGAAATAGCAAGAGACAAAAAAGATGTAATTTGTTATTGTCTACAACATAGGCCATGTACAATATCACACTCAGAGATATTACAGGAGATTTGTAGCTTCCCCCTATTTTTTTTGTCTTTTGTAGGGTTGAAAATTTAAAAAAGTACCTTTTCGGAATTTTTCTGTTGGTTACAAGGAGAAAGGAGTGTTTTTGCCAAATATCAAGTATGTAACTCATTTGGAAGTGGGTAAACATTTATGTCAGTGAGTGAGTCAGTCAGCCATGTGGCTTTATATAATATAGATAGATAAGCATCGGTCCTAGTGGAAAATAATTCTATCACCTGAAACCAAAAATTCATGGGACGAAAAAAAACCATCAAAATATCATGTTGGTTTCGGACCCTAAAAGACGTGAAAAATATAATAAAAGTATTAAAAAAACTATTTTTTGAAATTTCATTCGAATCAATTTTTATGTCATTCCTGGGACAAAATCATTAATAACTCCTTAATTATTCGTTGTATGATGAAATAGCAAGTGACAAAAAAGATGCAATGTGTTATTGTCTACAACATAGGCCATGAATAATTTTCCACTCAGAAATATTACCTGTTTTTTTTTCAGAATGTCACCCATCCCCATGGGCCCCTTAAATTGGATTTATGAAAAAAAACGGTCAAACAACTATTTACTTATTTTTTATGCTGATTGTTTTCCGCTGAGTTTCAAACTCCTCGCCTATGTCGTTTAAGACATACACGCTCCGTTAAGAATCCTTCAACCCCCACATTCCCCCCTTTCTCCTCATAATATACACCACATCGAAAAACCCTCGGACACGTGTCTTGTTATTTTTAATGATGAGTTTATATGCCGAGTATCACATCCCCCAATAAAACCAATCGGGGATATTGCTATTCAATGAAATGCAGGTCTATCCCCTTAACACCCCTTTAGAACCTGAATATCAAAAAATCCTTTCTTAGTGCGCGTTTGCGGCCCGTGAGGAGCGGCATACCAAATTTCATTCCAATCCGTTCGGTGGTTTCTGAGATGTCGTGATGAATGGATCAGTGAGTGAGTAGTATTTGAGCTTTATATAGTAGATTTTGCTATACTGTCAGGACAAAAGTTATATTCATGTCTTTCAACATGAAACATCCTAATTTATTTTCAAGAAATAGGAATATATATTCTATAGCTCTTATTAGAGGCACAATAAACTTGGATTATTTAAAGTTTCTTAATTATTCAGTAATAATAAATCACCGTATAAAAAATAAATATTATAGTAATCTAAGTACGAATACACCATTAAATTCTTTATTTGATATTTTCAAGGTGATAACACTAATTTGTGAATTTAATTTAATTGGTTAATAATGATTAAAGTTACTGAATTAATAATCAGGAAGTGAGAATGTTATAAATAATGTGTGATGAGGATTTAATAGTTGTTTAATTATTTATTTGAGTAATGGATAAAATAGGGCAATAATAATAATTCTGATGTTGTACAAAAGCAACAATGCCTAAATATTATTTTTCCAGGGATAATAATAATTTCATGGAATGATATAAATAAATAGAACAGTAATAAATTTAATATAATAACTTTTGTTTATTTAAATATTTTTGGAATAGAAGTTTGTATTTATAAACAGGTTTAAAAGGATAAATTAGTTGTGAATGAAGTGGAATAGCAACGATTTGAGTTTAGAAGAATTTCCAAAAGCACTAAATAAAATTAATGAAGGCGGCATGTATTTAAAATGTATCAACTAGGGTGAGATTATGTAAAATGAAGGCAGGGAAAAGTTGACCAGGAATAACTACATCTTATCATTGGAAATATTAAACTTGTGAATGCACAGTAAATTGGCAAGACAATTATTACAATGCATAAAAAAGTATTGTGAAAAAAAAAAGTCACATATGGTGATAATGGTTGAAAATAGTGTGCGATTAGGATTGTCGACACTTGGGTTTGTGTGGAGGCCAAGGGGTCATCCATGAGGATATTAGTTCCTGTAGTTATGTGCGCAGATAGTTGTGTGTGTGTGTTATTTGAAGTGGTTGAGAAGAGCATATGTTGCTCCGAGTTGTAAAAGAAGGGTAAGGCAAGTGGACCGCCCCATATTCTAGTCAAATTCCAGAATCTGTAGATCTGAGTATTTAATCTTCACCTGGATCAATCTAGATTTCCAATATTATGCCTAAACAAATGAATAAAATATGAGCATAGATTTGATGAACCTGACCGAGAAAAATATTAAGAAAATAAATAGTTGCTAATGCAATAATTGAATAAATAACTGAAAATATTCATGTTACATTCTTGGAAAAATAATAATAATAATAATAATTTTTGATATTAGCATTAAATCTTCATAATCTAAGTGTGAGAGAAAATCTGTTATAAATAAATTCATAGGAAATTTTGCAACCAATAATAATGGTAATAATAATAAATTCTGTGATTGATATTTTGATTTTGAAATATTGTAAAGATTATCTGAGTGTGATAAAAATGTTTGTTGGAGGTGAAAGTGATTTAATCAAATGATAGCAGATTACAACAATTTATATAGTTAATAATAATTCATGCTAATTAAATATAACAATTTTGAGATGAGTAGATTTAAATTTATGGTTATGTGAGACAAATGAAAAATGTGAAAATATTTATTTTTCAAATCATTATAAAATGAAAATTTATTAATATTTTGTTCTTTGAAACAAAATTTACAAAATGCAACAATACTGTATTAACATTCGACTTTATGTTAGCCGAATATTGATATTATGTGATGCAAAATTCAGTGAAATAAGTTTCCAATTTTTTTTTGAAAACATCTTCAAAACCAAGTGAAAAATTTACAAAAAATACAAATGTAAATTGAGGGATCACTGGAACTCTTAATCGAATCGTGGTCACCTGTGAATAGAGTAAATATCTTTTTTGTTTTGTTTTTTGATACCAGAATGGAATATCAATTTTTCTAGGTATCATCCAGCGAAGATTAGGGGTGTTTATTTATTTATAGGAGATGTTGATTTTTTATATGTGATTGTGTTTTTGATAGTTTTTGCCAATAATTTTCAATTTTAACTATAAATAAATTGAGATGTTTTAAGAAGAGTGCTGTTTACGAATAATTTCTATCCCTACCTTACTTGCGAATTACCAATATCAGGGATGCCAGTTTTGACCTAGTATTCGCCCAGAAAGACCCTGAGATAGATTTGTCTCGCGCTGAACTGATTTCGGAAATTTACAAAATGTGGTCTTTGGATTTCGGTCCAAAGGGGCACAATATACACTTTCTAACTTCTACCCATGCTAAAAAATAATAATAATAGTAATAAAAACACTGCCGGGAAAGTAAATAAACAAACAACAATATCAAAAAACTAAACATACAACGTACTGTATGAAGCTAAACTTTACCAAGCATAATTTAAATTCACCTAAGTGAAAAAGTGAGAATATAATGAGTAATAAAGTATTGAAGTGAAAGTGGATGTGGCACTTTGAGAGCAACAGCTGTGCAGTACTTAGTTAAAAATTAATTTTCAAGGCTTAAATGTAAACGATTTACAATAAATTACACATCAAATTATTCGTAAAAGAACGATGAATTGTATTACGTTGAAAACTAGAAATGCATTTTCTCATCAAATTACACTACAGGGTTACCTTAAAGTTACTCATCTTTAATTAAGAAAAACTGGAATACCAATTCCTTAAACAAATTAACATCTCAGTTTAGAAACTGAATAGTAGAATATCAATGTAAAAATGTCGAAAGACGATCACTTCACATGATCTTGTAGAATAAAATGTTGTTACATATGATGATGATGATAATTGTTGTTTTAAGGGGCCAAACATCTAGGTTATCGGCCCCTAATATTGTTACATACATCAAGTACAAATATATACATCGAAATATGGAGAAAAGGTTTGCTCTGACTGTCACTATAATGCTCTTAACTACATAATAATGTACACTACTACCTTGACAGAAGACTTCTCGATGTTCTGGTTAAGTATTTGGAAAACACTTATATGTTTCCTGTTCCCAAGAAACTAATTTGGACCCCAGTCCGCTTCCTCGAACCAACGACCTCGGATAAGGAAGGACTTCCTCTCCGGCACCCATCAATCTCCGTCTGGGATCGAACTGCAACCTGTCGTTCATAGGTCTTCATTGTTGCCGGGTCTGGCATCCTGACTTTTCTTCTGATGAATCTTCATTCTCCGTCTATGATAGAGTTTCCATGTCATTATCGAGCAATGTTGTAGCTTCAGCTTCATAGTTATAAATAAAATTTGTAAAGGAAGTACTGGACCACAATCGTTGTTATAAATATTCATAAAGATGTTCTATGAAATATTTACGTAGCTCGAAGATGTTAAGTTCAAGTCCATGAAATTACGTTAATGCACGAGATGGAGTTGTACATAACGTTTCATGTATACTTTATTCGTAGATATTCAGAAATAGTCTTGTTAACGAAGCTCAATTTTGTATCTAATACTTTGTTTCAAACATACCCCTGGCGCATAAAAGTCTTTAGTTCATCATCTCAAACATATCATATATTTCGAATAACACTTCTTCTTGATGAATATTAGCAGTCATAGTTCTGTTATATTATTATTATTATTAATCTTGATTGGTCACATTGGACCACTTGAGTCGTTCCACAATCACTTCTTCTTTGAAGGTAGTACTGCTTGGTTCTTGCGCTCTTTCCAGTACTTTTTCATTCTTTCAGATCGGGATTTTCTCAACTCATCTGAAATCTCCATAGGCTTTCTGTGTGTCATTTCTGTTATATTAATATACTGCTCCAATATTAAAGTCAATCACACTGTTACATGAACTTCATATAGTGAACCTGTGTTCGCTGCAATCTCGTTGAAACTAAAATGCTTTTCAACTTCTGAGTCCGTCACTTAATAGTCAATATCTGCTAAAGTCTTCCTTCTGTGACGCTGAAATTTTATATTATGATACTATGCGTTCGGAACTATATTCTGTATTAGTTTACTTTGAGATATTCTCAAAGAATACTTAAATATTCCACTGTTCGCAACTTCTCTCAAATGGTAAGCACGGGCGATCTTCACTATCTACCCAGCAATGTCGCTGTCTCCACGAGTGATTGAACTCCACACTCGGCTATTACCTTCGGGAACTCGACTCTCCCGGAATATACGTCTGCACTCTTCAAACTCTGCCGGAATAAGAACCCTGTTGCTTGGCGTCCCCTCTCCAAGGCAAAAATTCTGGCCGCCATTTCTGTTCCCACCAGAAATTTAGCGCGCACTTGAATAATGCATATTACGGCGAACTTCGTCCTTTCGGCGACTTTCAAAGTATCTGTAATAATTTCTCTTAATTTTCTTCTCATTTCCAATGAATAAAATAACTTCCTTGGGGCCTAAATGTAATAATTCTCCATATAATTTAGTTGAAGGTAATCCCGTCTTCAATAAGACCTCTTCTTATTGGCTGTGGGCTTATGTCCAATGATATATTTTATAACAATATTTAATCATAATCCGTGATAGATCCACTGTTGCTAGGTCATTTTCAACCTTCGAGAATATTCTATTGCGCAACATATCACGTGATGGGATCTCCCTCCTTGCTCAACACTCTAATACGACTCGTTTGTGTCAAGTTCCAGGATTCATATTGCCATGTTAAATTATATCATGGGCTACAAAAATAATCTCATTTTAGTCCCAAATAATTCATTTTTCGGGGGCAGTACCATAGATCCAGGAGAGACCTATTTGTTGGTGGTGATCTGAATGGACATGTTGGAGAGATGAGTAACGGTTTTGAGCACGTCCATGGAGGAAATGGACTTGGGACGCGAAATGACGAGGGGGTCAAGATTCCAGAATGTGCAGAGGCACACTATCTAGCTATTGTAAATACGTCTTCTCGAAAGAGGCCTTCCTATCTCATCAAGTACAACAGTGGTGGTCATACAACACAAATTGACTAATGGTTAGAGCACAGATACGATTTAAAAAAGTTATACCATCTCATAACATTGCACCACAGCATCGACTATTAGTACTTGATTCAGTATTCTCGGCCCCAATTCCTCAGAAGCTGCCAAGGACAGATTCTAAACGCATCAAGTTGTGGAGACTAAGAGAATGTGATAAACGTCATGAGGAGCAGTTAGGTAGGCTAGAGATGACTGGAGTGACCATACGCTGTCACCTACCGCCATGTGGGATAACATGTCCAACATTGTCAAGAAATGCGCCTGTGACACCCTTGGTACTAAAAAGCCAGAAAGACGATTTATAGACAGAAAAATATGATGGTGCAACGACGAAGTTCGGGACGCAGTATGAGCAAAGAAATCAGCTTATAAGAACTGGCAACATAACCGGGATCACAGCGACCTTCAACACTACAAAGTGCATAAGTCAACAGCAAAATCGGCAGTAGCAAGTGCAAAGGCAGCCCACTATCAAGAGCTGTACGTCATACACATGAAAGACGCCACCAGTTATTGCAAGAACCAAGTAATCACCTGCAACGTTGGAAGGAATACTTTGAAAGATCAGTAATGGTAAGAACCCACACCCACCCATGTTTACTAGGCCTATGTGGGGAAAATTTTAAAAGTCATAGACGTACACCGAAGGATGGTGTAGGTGACAATCAGGTGTCATTCTTGAGAAAGAGTGAAAGAATGGGTGGAAAGTTCTTATTTCTTCAGGGAAGGGATGCAGCATCTGTTCCATCAAATAATATAGTAAATGTGCTGCCATATCCTACTGAACAGGGGGTGACAAAGAGACAAAAATCATACATCAAATTTGGAATTAACTTTCTGTCCATTGAAGTCTGTTAATTTCAAATGCATATGTGTGGTTGAATGCCTATATGCTTAGTTATATGTTTTATAAGAGGATTGTATGTGAAGATTACATTAAATTAGGAAATAACTCTGTAATTAGTTCTTCTAATGAAACTCAGTAGACTGGTTCATGGTACCCCCACGGGTGGGGCAGAATGAACCATTTTCCTACTTTTATTTAAAGACATGTAGCCTAGAAACTACTATTCACAGTGTATTCATATGAGGGCATTTGATACTTGAATGATTAAACTTCAAAACGGAGAAAACCACAGATATGTATTAAAATTATTGGATGTAGTCCAGTCAATCGAGGCTCAAAAAGGGGGTTCACCTTACATCAGATGCGGGATCGTTTTTTATTTTTTGATGTTGTTTAGGACCATTAGGTAGTTATTAATCCAAGTTTCCGTCATCCTCTCCCCCTTGCTTCCTCCGCCATCTTGAAAAAACTGTCAGAAATCGGCACTTTTTTCAGTTTTTGGCCTCTAGCTCATTCCCAGTTCATTTGTTTGAAGATATGTCTAAATAAGAAAATGTAGATTACTAAATTTTCAACAACTTTGATGTGGGAGGTTTTTTGTAGGACCAAGCGTATTCGAGCTACGAGAAGGCCAAAAAGGGCGAAAATTGGCGATTCGGCATATTTTTCACTTTCGCTCCATTTTCCATCGCAAAAACAGGGGGAAAACTTGATTTCAGCCAAAAGTTTATTAAATGAAAGTTGTAGAGAATTTAATTTCCTTTGAAACTCCTGGATCAAAAAGGCAATTACGAGCAATGGGTAGGAGTGGGGGTAAATTTTAGAAAACTATTGGAATACGGTTTTTGTGATTCAGCCCTGGAGCGCAGTGTTGGTGAAAGTTTTTCGTTTTCATTATATTACAACCATTTTTTGAACACAGCAGTGCATCTAAATATTATTTGAACCATTTTTGTATAGATGTAACCACACACATACTCTCACACACACGCACATTGTTTTTTTATTCAGTTGATGTTCGTACCTCCAGTGTTCACATCGTGTTTAGTCAACGTGTTTGGAAAGAGTTTTCCAGTGGAGTGAGTTGTAGTGGTAAAGGATGGTTTCTTCATCCAAAACACCGGACAGTGAGTGCTTCATATGCGGGATGAGTTTGGATACTGTGAAGAAGAAAGGAGTTCAGACTCTATTAAGCACAAGTGTTCGAAGGGGGCGAAACGACCACAGCCAGATTTTGAAGAAAAGAGATGAAATTAAAGTCACAATGCCTGCTCAAAGTATTACACCGATCCAAGACGGATAGACGTAGCTCTATGCTCAGAATCCCCTACACCTGGACCATCTTCAAAGCAGGATCACGTGGGACGAACAAGATGTGCAACGGCTGCTCGAATGGTTTTCAAAACATCCCCCCCCCCCCCCTTTCCCTGAAGCAGAGGAAATTATGAGGTGAACTGCTACAAGGCTCAGCAAGTCGGTATGGCTGGACTCTCAAGAATAGTGGGAACAACCTTTGGTGAAGTGTCCTTCAAAAAGAAGGACAAAGTGATATCTTTAGCAGCTGACAAGAACATCTTGAAAGTTGGGGAGAAGAAGATTGCTGTGGACTCACTCACACTCTATCACAGGATGTGCATAGCAAAAACAACCAAGGACGACCTTGAGGAATACCTCTCTTATGAGCTTGCACCGTACCCTATGTCGTTATTCAACGAGGATATCATGCGGAAGGGCACAAAGTCTGCTTGATATACAGCGTTCACACCCCTGCCCATAGATTTCGAGCTTCTCTCAAATCACCTCACTGTCATCGATGGTGGGCATCTGCTCCACAAAGTTGTGTGGAATCGAAATTCGACTTTTGGAGAAATTTGTGCCGATGATATCAGGTACATCCACCAGCATTATGGGACAGTGGTATTGGTCATCTTCGATGGGTACCCAGGCAATCTTCAGATGAGTACCAAGAATGCTGAAAGAGCAAGAAGGCGCAAGCTGATCGCCTCAGCAGATGTGATATTTGATGAAGCCACAGTCAACACAACTCCTCAAGACAAATTTCTGTCCAGTGAGAGCAATAAAAACGGTTTGTGCCCTCCTCAGAACAACACTTGAAGCATCCAACGTCATGAACAAGCAAGCTGAAGAGGATGCTGACGTGCTCATTGTGACCACTGCAACATCGATGGCTTCTTCGTACGACTCTGTAATTATTGTGGGGGAAGACATCGATTTATTAGCCATTCTCACTGGGACAGCAAATACGATGAACAACGTATACCTTAAAAAAACAGGAAGAGGCAATTCACCTGACGTCATGTACTCCCCCTCATCATTTATGTACAACTTCGCCGAGAACCTGCTGCTCATCCACGCCATCAGCAGGTATAACACAACATCAAACATTTATGGATTCGGAAAAAACAAATTTTGTTCCATGTTCCGGAGGAATCCATTTTTGTTGGAGATAACTGATGTCTTCACGGACCCAGAAGCCACATTAGAGGACATCTCCAAAGCAGGAGAGCAAATATTGGTCGTCCTCCATGGTGGGGAAATCGACCAATCACTTTCTGACCTCCGACACACAAAATTTGTTGCCACTACGACAAACTTGAACCTGGAAAAGCTGCCCCCAATCTCCGATGCAGCGCCATACCACTCCATGAGGGTATACCACCAAGTGTAGGGTTACCATCCGTCCGCATTTCGTCCGGACAGTCCGGATTTTAAACATGTGTCCGGTTTGGCGTCCGGATTTAAAAATTGTCCGGAAACCAAATAAGTGACAAATATTTGGGGACATTTTACTTCACACCGCATATAGGTTGGTCACATTGAGCACCAGGACTGCTCAGGTGGCTGCACCTGTTCTATGTGCCGCTCCTGTCGCCATTTTATTTGGAAGGAGTGCGTTCAGTCAGTTTTGTGCTACTGTTTTGTTTGCTGGACTGCGTCCATTTCTAGACGTTTTATGCTATTAGTTTTCAGTATCAGTAGTTTTTAAGTACATAACAACAAAGTAGTGTTATAAATTGGGAAAATGCCGAAGCGTAAGTGTGTTTTTAACGACAAACTTAAAGAAGAATATAAGTTTCTGAGACAGTGCCAAAATAGCAATGATTGCGTGAGGTGTACAGTGTGCAATTCAGAATTTTCGGTGTAACATCGTGGACGCTATGATTTAGAAAATCATTTGCAGACTGAAAGACATAAGGCGAATCAAGCAGCGTCCTCGGCAAGTATTAAAACATTTTTAAAAAATACTGATGCCACTGATGCTGAGCTGCAATGTTCAGCAAAAGAAGCTACTTTTGCCTACTATACTGCAATGCATGGACTTAAGTTTCAAAACGTGTGATTGCAATGCCAAACTGATTAAAAAGCTTTTTAAACCGAAATTCTCGGGAGCTCATACTAAGACCGAAGCCATCATTGTAAATGTAATATCCCCTTACATATTTGACAAACTTCTCAAAGATCTGACGGATGCAAATTTCATTACACTAACAATTGACAGTTCAAACAGAAAGGAGGTTAAATTGACTCCTGTTTGTGTTCGTTATTTTAACCAAAATGAAGGTGTTAACGTGAAGCTGTTATTTTTTGATGAACTTCCAGGTGAAACCTCTGATATCTTAGTAGAACATGTTTTAAAATGCATCAAAAAGTTCTCTATTGACTCCAAGGTCGTATGCCTATGCGCTGACAACACCAACACCAACTTTGGTGGTGTTAAAAGGCAGGGCCAAGGAAATGTATTTCGCAAACTTCAAAATGCCCTCTCAAGGCCAATTCTTGGCATTGGCTGTTCGGCGCACATTCTGCATAACGCAGTGCAGCATGCATGTGATGCTCTACATGTGGACGTCGAGGCAATCGTTGTGAAAGTGTACAAATACTTCTCCCAATATACTGTCAGAGTGACTGCATTGAAAGAATGTTGTGAATCTGTAGAAGTAGAGTACAAAAGGATCCTTTCCCACGGCAATACGAGATTTTTAAGCTTGATGCCAGCAGTAGAAAGAATATTGGTTTTTTTTGAGCCCTTGAAAGCATATTTCTCATAACTTAACAACTGCCCTGAAACAATTCAATCATTTTTTGAAGACCCAGTATATGAACTGATTTTAACATTTGTTCACGGATGTCTGCAAATGTTTCAACTATCAATATTGAAAGTCGAGTCTGATCAAATATCAGCTACAGAAGCGGCGCAAGTATATGAACAATTACTTGAGAAACTGGAAGAAAGGAAGGCTTACAATAATTACATACCATTTGCTGCTAAACAATTACTAAGGAAATTGAAAACTGAAGAAGCTATTAATGACAGCAAGGAAGAAGAGTTTTTAAAATGTGCCGAAGGTTTTTATCAAGCTGGCATTAGCTACTTGAAACTTGGGAAAGCAGCTTTGACAAAGCTAAACACTTCAAGTGGCTGACACTACAACATGTCCCTTCTTGGGATGAAATTGAAGACAGTGCTCTGACAGTAGTCAGTGTCATACCAGATTCAATAAATGTGGATGAGTTATTTGATGAACGTTCGGCACTTATTCAAGATTTGAAGAATCTGAGACCCAAATGGGACGCCCTGCCAAAAGAAGAAACTTCTAAAACTCATGAAAAGTGGAGACAATTGTTTGAAGTATTTTCCAAGAGCAATGTGTCCTTTGCGAATATTTACAAACTTGTAGAATTCGCCATGTGTCTGCCTGGAACTTCAGCTCCAGCTGAGCGATTTTTTTCAATGGTGGGAGCAATAAGGACAGCTGAACGAGGACGATTATCTCTTGCAGTTGTCAGGGACCTGCTAGTTATCAAGGCAAATAGCGATATGACATGCTCCGAGTTCCACGACCAAATAAAAAATAACAAGCCATTTCTGAAGAAAGTCAGCTCTAATGAAAAATACGATGCAAGGAAAATTGAGGAACCTGCCCCTGGACCCAGCACAGATTAATCTAAGACGAGAAAAAATTGTTCAAGGGATCAGTATGATATATGATGAACACTGATTGATGTTTTTGTATATTCTTATGTAATCATCTTATGTAATTGTAAAGGGATTGTAAACCTATAAAATCAAGTTCAGTTCATTTCATTTTGTTCGTCCATACCCCCCAGACCCCCCGGAAGATCCGACGTCCGGATTTGCCCTAAAAGTATTATGGTAACCCTAACCAAGTGGCGTCCTGGATGAGCAGGAAGAAAGACCCGATCATCTTTGGCTGGACAAGAGGAAGCAGGGGCTTGATTCCGACAACAACCACCAGAGATGCTGCTCTACGTACCCTGCTGAAGACAGTATCATGCAGGTCTGTCACCGGCTGTGCCGCAGCATGTGGATGCAGAAAAGCCCGTCTGCATTGCTCCACTTTCTGTAAATTCTGCTACGGCGAATAGTCCTGCGACAACCCTCCCTTGTTAGTCTCAGACGAGGAAGAGGAAAACATCGACGACCCGTCCATACCATTCGACGAAGACCCTGCCGAAGAGTCAACCCTCCCGACCCCCCTTGCGAAACGTCTCCGGTTACTGCAGCAACCCCCAACCCCCCAACTATTTTAAAGTTTTTATTTTAGTGTGTTCATTATTCCCTAATAATGAGTATGTAAATAATTAATATATAAAACGCATTGTATTGTAATCTATATTTTGTAAATACACACTAACTTTCTTAAATGAATGGGTAACGAATTTGTTATCTCCCATCTATTCATATTTATACAAAAAATGGTTCAAATATTATTTAGATGCACTGCTGTGTTCAGAAAATAGTTGTAATATAATGAAAACGAAAACCTTTTACCAACACGGCGCTCCTGGGCTGAATCACAAAAAACGCATTTCCTCTAGGTTTCTTAAATTTACCCCTACTCCTACCTATTGCTCGTAATTGATGTTTTGATACATGAGATTCAAAGGAAATTAAATTCTCTACAACTTTCATTCAATAAACATTTTGCTGAGATCAATTTTCCCCCTCTTTTTTCGATGTAAAGTGGAGCGAAACTGAAAAATTTGCCGAATCGCCAATTTTCGCCTTTTTCGCTTTCTCGTAGCTCGAGTACGCTTGGTCCTACAAACAAACCTTCCAAATCAATGTTGTTGAAAATTTAGTAATCTACATCTTCTAATTTGGACATATGATCGAACAAATGAACTGGGAATGAGCTAGAGGCCAAAAACTGAAAAAAGTGCCGATTTTTGACAAGTTTCTTCAAGTTGGCGGACGAAGCAATGGGGGGGGGGGGGGGAGGATGACGGAAACTAGGATTAATATCTACCTAATGGTCCTAAACAACATCAAAAAATAAAAATCGATCCCGCATCTGATGTAGGGTGAAATTCGTTTATTGACTGGACTAATGAGTAGCAGTGAAAAATAATGTTTCCGGTTCAATGTGCCCCACTCTCCCCTAACACTCAATATATATACAAGGTAACCCTAAACACTTCACAAGAATAGTCATTCTGATTCATCTGACAGTTTATCCCGCCGAGTCGGCCAACGTAGGAACTTCCACATAGGGCTACCCCTCACTTTGCGTCCTCGTAGAGGTCCCGTTGGCTTCTTCTTCTTGGGAGTGGACACCGCTGGTGGGCTCGGAGTAACCCCTTTCTTCTTGGCCTTCTTTCGCCGTTTCCTTTTGGGTGCCCTCGGGTCCTCTGGTGGTGGAGTAGGTTCCGGGCCAGGAAGAGGAGGGGCCCGGTCTGAGCTCCGTTCGTTGGTTACTGGGCCGGTGCCGCTGATGCACCCTCTCTATCCCTCACCGCTCCGCGTGGTCCGCGTCCTCTCCCTCCTCTGCCACGGGAGACCGCTGCCGGACGGGGAGTGGGCCGGAGATGGAAGCCCTCGGGGAGAGTAATTATCTCGTCCCCGGTGGCTTGGTAGAGCTGTAACGCCCGTCCCTAAACTCTGGTTAGAGCGATGTAGAGTAGACATGCCTGATTAAACGCGTATTTTCGTTGTACCGGGTCCATGGATGGCCACAGCGACAGTAGGCATAATGTCTTTGCGGCATCGTTGTGATCGCGGCCCTTTGGTATCGTCTGCAGCATGTTTTTGAGCGCCTGTGCCAGGTTGTAGATGCGCTGTACGGGTGGAAGTTCCAATCCCTTGCTCATGGTGGAAGGATGTAGTGACCGCCAACGGATGGGCGGTGGCGCTAATTCCTGCTGGATCTCGTTGTCTTCGTCTGCTTCCCCCAGGTGGAGGTCTTCTTGGCCGGCCTCTAAAATAGTCAAGCGATTCCGGATCTCGACAAGGACTGCTTTTATGTCATTGACGTCTTCGGCGATCATCAATGCTATAGTAGAAGATTGTGATATGTCGGAGGCTTCTGACCCCGATCTGGTAACGGTACTGCCGCTAGTAGCTGTAGTGCTTGTGGTGGTGGTGCCCGTGGATGCCGTGGTGTCGGTGGTGGTCTCAGTTTTCTTCTTTGGAGGCGCCGTCTTGGTAAGGTTAGCTGACCTAGTGACCGGGTAATGACTAGTTACGGTACTAGACATACCCCTCCGATGTGGTAGGGAGTTCACGACGTGTGAATGCGAAGCGTGGTGGCTGCTAGGTACTTCCTTCATCGACACTAGACTGGAGATTCCTGTAGAGCTGAAATCAAAGCATACCACACTGTGATCAGACCTGTGGAAGTGAGTGTTGGCTAGTAACGAACAGATTTGAGAAAGTGCTGCACTCGATGGAGATGAGGATGCTGCGCCGGGACATTGGCCTAACAAGAATATATCATATATGTCCATGTAAGAGGCACCCTTGGTGTCACACCGATCCCAGATAAGGTGCTGGAAGCTCGCCTGCGTTGGTACTATGGAGTTGAGAGGACAGTGGCAAAATGAGCACTACAACTACTCGTAGATGCAATAGGCAAGCGGCCACAAGGACGGCCCAATAAGCAGTGGCTTGATCAAATCAAGGATGACATGAGAGCAGCCAATGTTGAGAAGGACGCTGCAGACCGTGCAAGATGGAGGCAATTGTGCAGAAGAGCCGACCCTTCTCTGCGGGACAAAGGCTAGATCAAGAAGAAGATTATTCATAAAATATAATCCTGCGAAATGGAAAATAATGACAACCTACGCCTAGCACACATTTCTTAAGCTGTCTCAGAAATATATAAATAAATTAAATAAATAAATAAATCGCAGGTACCTACTTCATTCGATATGATTTCTCTTCTCTGGCTACGAACTTTCTTATTCATGCCTGGGGCCTTTGTGTTAAAACACACTTTCATGTTAATTTAACCACTCGCCAAGGAGACATACACTTACACATCAGACGTACACACAATGAACAAGCACGTGGTACAGGAGTACAAGTTACACCACTGGAAAGTCATCCTCACGTGTTTTTTCAATGTTGCCGTATGAAGTTCCCCGTGTGGTAGCTGGCGACGGAATGACAATTATGAAAAATTTGACAGCGATGAATAAACTCTCTCCTTATTGGTTTCTGATCAAGTAACTGTGCAACTCACGCCCTACTAGGCTGCAAATACGAGGCTTATTTTTTTTTCAAGTTCCGATGGACTGTTTGACATATCAAACTGATTTTACTACGAAATGTTTGCTTGATTTATTCTTATGTCTCAACATAATCGCCAAAATGATTGAAACATTTGTCGTATCGTTACATCAACTTTCCAATACTTACTTCATGGCACTACAGTACAGCTCTTGAAGAGCCTTGGCCTCCTTGATGACGTTTGCCCATTCTGCTCGGTCCGCTGCCTTCCTCCTCCATCCTTGGATTCCCATGCTATGGAGGTCCTCCTCCACATCATCCAGCCACCGCTTCCTTTGTCTGCCTCTACTCCTCCGTCCTTGTGGATTTCTTTGGAAAACCTTCTTTACGGGATTGCTGTCCTCCATACGCTGAACATGTCCCAACCACCTCAGCCTTCTCCTCCTAATTTCCGTCACAAGATCTGGCCCCCATACAGTACTTACAGCTCTGCATTTGATCTAATTCTCCATTCTTCATTCTCCTTCACAGCGCCAAAAATCTACCGCAAAATTTTCCTCTCCCATACTCCTATCCTGTTCTCATCTACTTTGGTTAAAGTCCACGTTTCCGCACCGTACATGGTGCGAATTATTACGCGATAGACACGCAACTTCAACCTTCTGGATAAAAAACGCGATCGCAGGAGAGGTAAGAATGCGTAGTAGCATCTGTTCGCAGACAACATTCTTTCTTTTATCTCTGTCTGTACTTCGTTACTATCAGTGATCACAGATCCAAGGTACTTAAACTGTGGGACCCTCTCAAAGTTGTAATTGTCAACGACTATGCATGTTTGGTGTTTGTGATCTCGACTGGCTACCATATATTTAGTTTTTCCTTCATTTACCCCCAGGCCCATCCTTCTGCTCTCCCTTTCCATCTGGCTGAAACCCCCTGACACAAATCTTTGGCTTCTGCTTATGAAAGCTACATCATCTGCATACGCAAGATACTGAAGTGTCCTATTGAAAATGCATCCTCCTCGATGGCATTCTATACTCCTCATAACTTTCTCTAAGGCCACATTAAAGAGCAATGTTGACAGTACCTATCCTTGTCTAAGTCATCGTTTCACTTCGAACGATTCTGAAAGCATTCCTTGAACTTTAACTTTTGACTTGGTATTCCTCAAAGTCAGTTTTACGGGACCAACAAGTTTCTTAGGTATTCCAAGCTCTAACATTGCTGCATACAACTGAGGTCTCCTAACACTGTCATACGCCTGCTTAAAATCAATGAACAGTTGATGTAGAGTGATATTGTACTCATAACATTTCTCCATGATTGATCTCAGCAAGAAAATCTGATCAGAGGTGGATCTACCACTCCTAAATCCACACTGGTATTCTCTTAGTGCACTCTCCGCACACGGTTTTAATCGCAAGGCCAATATTTTGGTAAGCACTTTGTATGTCACATTTAGCAATGAAATTCCCCTGGAGTTCCCACAGATGGTCTTATCTTCTTTCTTATGAAGTGGTCAAATTATGGCCTCATTCCATTCCTGGGGCATTTCCTCCATTTCCTAGATTCTAACCAGCAATTCATAGGTACACTGTCTCATCTCTTTTCACTATGTTTCAACAATTTAGAACAGATTCCATCCTCTCCTGGTGCTTTATTAATTTTAGGCTCTTAATGGCTTCATTGACTGCCTCAAGTGATGGTCTCTCTATCAGCAACTGTGGTTCATCATATAGGATCTCCTGGTTCTCCTCAACTGCAGTGGTTAACTCATCTTCCTCCTCGTCCTCCAAATTCAATAGCGTCTCAAAATATTCAACCCATCTCTTCATAACTCCTTCAGCATCTCCAACTAGATTACCATATCTGTCTCTACAGAAGGATGTTCGTGGTTGGAATCCTCTTTTCAATTCTCTTGCGAAGTTGTAAAAATTGCTCACCTCTTTTTTGTCATACATCTCCTCCATGTCCATCAACCTTTTCTTCTCTAGTTCCCTTTTTTTCCTTTGACATACTCTTTTTGCATCTCTCCTTTTGTCCTCGTACTAACTTTTTGCGGCTCGGGTTATCCGTTGTAGCATATTCAATCTGGCCGGGTTTCGTTCATCAAGTGCTTGCTGACATTCTTCATCAAACCATTCAGCTCTAACTGTTGGTGGTTGCCTCTCCAGTACTTCTTCGGCTGTGTTAGTAATTGTGCTTTTGATCTGTTTCCACCGTTTTCTGTAGTCATGCATGTATTTACCTCCTCCTTTGCCGACTGCAGTCGTTCCTCAAGTCTTTCACTATATGCTCTAGATATCTGATCATCCTTCAACTTCTCAACAGCAAACCTTTTCTGCCTCTGTCCAATTTCGTTTTTGTTGTTCGCTATCCTCTGTCTGAGCCTTAGCAGTACCATTCGGTGGACACTATCACTGTCTGCCCCTCTGTAACTTCTAACATCCATTACTCCAGATCCATAACGTATCTCCACCAAGACATGGTCAATCTGCTTAGATGTATTACCATCTGGGGATGTTCAAGTTTCCAAGTGTATCCGTTTATGAGGGGAAAAGGTGCTGCTTACCGTCATGTCTCTATTACTGCAAAATCTATCCGCCTAACTCCGTTGCCATTTGATCTTTAGTGTAGGCTATGTTGTCCTGTCGAAGGTCTGTAAATCTCCTCTCTTCCCACTTTGGCATTCATGTCACCCAGTATCATCTTTATATCATGTCTTGGTTGTCTGTCAAATACCTCTTCAAGTTTTCGTAAAACTGATCTTTCTCTTCCTCGTCACTTTCTTCAGTAGGTGCATGCACACATATTAAGGTGGTGTTGAAGAATCTTCCTCGGATCCTTATCACAAACATTCTCTCATTGACTGGCTCAAAATTAATCACGGTGTGCTTCATTGACTTCTTAACCATAAATGAAGTTCCAAATGTAATTTACATTGCCGCTATTAAAGAAAGTATAATCCCTGAAATCCGTTATCCCTGTACACTTCCATCTCACCTCTTGGAGAGCAGCTATCTCAACTTTGTATGTTGCCATCTCTTGCTGGAAGTTCCTCATAGCTTCGAGTCAATTGAGACTCAGCACATTCCATGTGGCGATCCATAAATCATCTGTCCTTTTTCTTTGCCTGGATCTATGAAATAAATCTGTCCATCTTTTCCCATCGCGTGGTTTCGTAATAGGCGCTTTTTTCTAGAGTAAGGTTGTTTCATCCTGGAGGACCAGGGACTCTTCTGTCAGGGTTACCATACCTTAGCCGAGATGTTTCCCTTTTGGCGAGGCGATAAAATCATTCACTACCACACTGTGCCAACGTTATGATAGACTTTTTCAAAGAATTCAAGTGTGAAATTTTGGACCATCTGCCGTTTAGTCCAAATCAGCAGCACTGAATGATTTTCACTTTTTTCGAGAATTGAAGGTATGGTTGGGCGGCAACGCCTCGCCAAAAAGGAAACACTTCAGGAGACTGTCCAGACGTACCCACCTCAGTGGCGGCAAAAAAAAATCCCGAGGCCATTGGAAAGCTGGTGTAACGATACGATAAATGTCTCAATCGTTTGGCGATTATGTTGAGACATACTGTAAGAATAAATCAAGCAAACATTTAGTAGTAAAATAAATTTGGTATGCGATCTGTTATTTATATACATCGGAACTTGAAGAAAAAACAGCCCTCGTAGTAGTAGATCCTATAACAGGAGGACTAGAGGGGCAAGGCAAAGCCTAGTAGTTTTCCAGGGCTTCAGATGAACTTGTCGCGCTGGTCGTAATGAGGAAAATAAAACTGTGAGCATCCCCATGAAGGTGTTGCGTTGCGTGTAAGATCATTTAAGGGGCTCTTCAATGCCAAAAATATTCAAAACTTTCGAAATTTCATTTTATACGTAATATTTTAAGCTGAGGACCATTCGCTTTGTAATGGTATATTTATTTTCTCCGTTGCTCGTTCCTGGGGCTAATTTCCTTATAATGTCCCACACCTGAGAGTCCTTACGGTATCAAGATTTTAATTCCAAAATATTACATTTCAATACCATCTGTAAATGTGAGAAAAAATAGTATATGAAACTGCTTGTATACTGCCACACCAACTTCTGTAGGAAGAATGTGAGGATAATCTGACATCATCAGACGATGAAATTGGAAACAAAGTCTCATCAAAGGAGACATTCAATGAGGAAACAGCTGGAGGAATAAGAGGAATCAGAGTAAAATGGATATGGTCTATACTAATTCATTAGATGAGCGGCAATACAATATAAACAACTCAAATCTTTGATTCAAGTTTTCCATAACTTACATTTGTGTAAGTTTATTGTACCTTTTCTTCTACATCATTAAAGATACAGTGATGAAACTTGGTATGCTGCTGTAAACCATTATTCTAAATAACTTCCTGGAACAAATTTTTAAGAACATATTTTGGATTTTAAGGGGTAACATGTCATCATTTTCTTTTCAAATTAAGTCCATCAAATTATGAAGGTCTGGTGAGTACCAGGCCGGTTTCAGAAAGGGACGTTCTTGTCCGGAACAAATTTTTAACCTGAAAAACATCATTAGGTATAAGACGATAGGCAGGAAGAATAATGTCAGGGACTTCTATCAAACTTTCAAGTCTAATCCGAAAGGGTATCAAGAACCGAGCTTGTGCTTCAGAGATGAAAATGGAAAGTTAGGTCTGAACAACAAGGAGAACTGTCGTATCTTGGCTGAGTACTTTAAGAAATTACTCAATTGTGATGAACCAAAACATAGGCTACTCATAGGCCGTCCTACTCAAGTAATGGCCAACTCGCATCCACCTTCTAAGACAGAAATTAAAATGATCATCGATGGTCTAAAGAATAATAAAGCAGCGGGAGAGGATTCCATTGTGGCAGAGCTTCTAAAACTGGCAAATGAAGATACTCTGAATATATTAGCTGAGCTCTTTGCGGAGATATGGAGAACTGGTAGGATACCCACAGAGTGGCAGTCTGCATTAATTCACCCTCTCCACAAAAAGGGGGATAAGAAGGACGTTAATAATTACAGGGGTATATCAATTGTATCTGTTCCCTACAAGATCCTATCCAAAGCACTCCTGAACAGAATTGAAGAACATCTTGATAATCAGATTGGTGAGTACCAGGCCGGTTTCAGAAAGGGACGTTCTTGTCCGGAACAAATTTTTAACCTGAAAAACATCATTAGGTATAAGACGATAGGCAGGTATGACTATGTGGTCGTATTCATTGATTTTAAGAAAGCGTATGACTCAATTGACCGCGAGTCGCTACTGAATATTCTGGAAGAATTTGGAGTGGATGACACGTCTCGAAATCTGATTAAACAGACTTTGACCGACACAGTGTCAAAAGTAAAATTCATTGGCGAGATCTCAGATCCCTTTGTAATCAAAACTGGTGTCAGACAAGGTGATGGACTATCTCCAATCCTTTTCAACTGTGTATTAGAAAAGGTCATTCGTGAATGGAGGAAGACACTGAGTCGGGAAGAAGGGAATGAAAAACGATTCAGGCTAGGGCCCAAACTGAAAGGGGTGCATGTTGATTGTTTGGCTTTTGCAGATGACCTACCTATTTTTGCCAACAATATTAAATCAGCCATTGTAAAGATTAATCGGTTGTCAGAGATGGCTGAGAAAGTAGGTTTACAGATTTCCTTTGAGAAGACAATGTACATGACAAACATCAGTGATGGACCAGAATGGATGAAAACAAACCAAGGAAAGATTAAACGTCTAAAGAAATTTAAATACTTGGGTGAGGTAATCCAACAAAATGGCCTGGAACAGGAAGCAATTAATCTTAGAATCTGGAAATTAGACCGAGCCTATCACCTGACGAAAAATCTCTATAATAAGAAGTCACTGAGCATTGGAGCCAAATTAAGACACTACAGCACGGTTGTCAAACCTGAAGCATTATATGCTTCGGAGACTTTGACTATGAACGGGCGGGGACTAGTCGAACAGTTGGTCAGAAGAGAACGCAGGGTATTGGGAAACATTTTAGGCAACAGATGGGTTGACGGGCACTTACGTTTGAAGTCGAACGAAGAGTTATATAGAAAGATAGAACCAGTCACGTCAACAATAAAAAGGAAAAGGTTGTTGTTCTATGGACACATTTTCAGAATGTCCAACGATCGTCTAACAAAGAAAATTTGGAATTTCGTGAAACCAAAGAAGAAAAAATTGGCATGGTTTGAAGAATGTAACAAAGACCTTCTAGAAATTGGTATTCCGGACTGCAAAATTATGAACAGGTGTGAATTCAGACACCTAATCAAAAATTACCAGGGATTTAAGGTAGGGGAAGAACCCAAAAGACGGAGGGGACCTCTTTCAGAAGATCGGAAGAAGGCGTTGAGTGATGGGCTCAAGAGATACTGGCAGGACATCAAAGCTGGCAGACGATCTAGAACGAAACATTGATTTTGATTGTTACTCCGTAGTCCATAGTGGCTCAATTCGAATGTAAAAAAAAGGAAATAAGATACGGTATCAAAAATTTGTTCCACACATATCTTTAACCTGGTCTGTATATATTACATTTCAAATTTTGTAACTTACAATGTGATGGTTTCGTAGAAAAGGTACATATTAAAAGTACATGTTTCAGAAAATTTAAATATTCCTTGCTGAAGAGCCATTTGAATTATCACCACGAAAATCAATACAGACATGTCTAGCACATTGATAAGCATGTGATAAAAATTATATAGCATTATCTTTAAAACTCTGGGAGTTACAAAACTTATTTTAATGGAGTGCAATTTTGCATACGTTTCCCTTTAATGCATTCATAAATGTTCCCGGGCGAAGCCGGGGTGGTTTTCTGGTAGACATATAAATCACTAAATAGCATATTGTTCGGGTCTCCACCCTCTCTGGTAGACTGTCGATTCTTGTTGAAGGGGTATCAGTGTGATGGGGGTATAGGCTCGTGAGAGAGCAACTTCCTAGAACGGGATGTGTCTGTGAGGGGGTGTGTGAGTGTTGGGGATGTAGGGATGAACGATTGTAGACGGAATGGAAGTGTGCTCAGGAAGGGCACTCCACGTAAGCTTGTGCGCGGGCCACCTTCAGGGTCAGGGACACGCTTGCAAGACCTTGCTGCAGTCGCTAGATAATTGCTGAGTCGGTGAGATAGCCACCGCCAGTACTCTACATGTCAGTATAATGGCGAATGAAATGGCATGAGGCAGAAATGACTTATGCATAACTAGGATTTAATAACAAGTCAGGGTGAGAGCGTTGTTAAGGGTACAAAGGGGGAGAAAAGGAAAAGCTGGCACACTTACCATTGGAGGTGCTGCTGTGATGTGTCTGGAAGTCGAATCCCGACCGGAGGCGATAACCGCCGGAGAGAGGCCATCCTCCGTCCGTCGTCACACTGTACGAGTTCGAACAGCCCCAAACGCGTTGGTCGTTCCCTTATTTGAAGGCTCAATTAGGTCAGGTCAGCGCATTCCAATAAGCTCAATAACATCCTCACCCTGCTAGTCTCCCCCCTCCCCAGCAAGTTTGTTTTCTCTACTCGCTTCAACCAACATATAACCAAGTTCTGTTCGTCTTATAAAAAGCCCGCTTCATCTGATCATGGAATTCTCATTTGTCATGTTACTCATTACCGTTTACATGTTAAGTTTTAAAAAGCCTACGCATACCCTTAAACGATCCACCGCATAAGCCTCTGCGATCCATGATATATCGATGAATGCATTGTCTAGCATGGCCACCGCGTAAGCCTCTGCCTATCCATGATTCATCAAATAGCGATTCATGCATTGGCAAGCATGGCAACCGTGGCCAGCCACATCGATAAACGAATCACGTCCCGCCGTTCCATCGAACATCGGAAAATTAATCGTCGTATTACGACCCGCCGTTCCATCGAAATAGGCATGGATTTTTTTCGAGGGGGTATGGCTACCGTGGCCGAATGCTATTTTTTATATTTATTTCTTTCCAAAAAGAAAAATAGAGCAGTCCCACTCTATGTTCAAAAAATAGTGTGTATTTATACCCTTTTAACAAAAATTAAAAATACATTAAAAACAGGGCGCTACCCCAATCCTATGACCCCTCATGCAAGTCCCTAGCCTTATTCGTTTGCGAGATATTAGCAAAAGTGTAGTTAGGCCCTTTTAACAAAAATTGAAAATACATTCAAAAGGGGGGCGTCATTCCGGTGTCCGACGATCCCTCATATAAGTCTCTAGCCTTATTCGTTCGCGAGATATTAGCGAAAGTGGCGTTAGGCTCTTTTGACAAAAATTAAAAATACATTCAAAAAGGGGACGTCATTCCAAGTCCAACGACCCCTCATACAAGTCCCTAGCCTTATTGGTTCATCAGAAATGAAAATCGCATGACCAATTCGTTTTCCATATTTTGGTCAAATTTTAAAAATATAACTCATCTATAAATCATTATTAAAAAAGTCCGCCCTCCTACAAAAGAAATTCAAATGCGCATGCGTAAAAACAAAAAAACAAAAATAATGTTAATTCATTATGGCGTCGACTCGTTGGCATGTCGTTTATGTGGAACTATGTTTAATATCATACTGGTATCGGATTGCATGCATGTTGCACTTGGAAAGCGAGATTTTCTAAAAAAATATATAATTTAACCCCTAGTAGGGGTAGGTTTTATTTTGGGGTGGAAATATGTTGTCCATTGGAAAGGGGGTGTCAGCCCGAGTCCAACGATTGTCAAAATCCGACCATGCGTTCGGGAGATATCGACTTTGCCCCTGAATGTATTGCGTGTTAGTATGTGACGTCACCAGGAAAGTAGGCTGTGCGTTAGAACACCCACCATCCCCCTACTCTCTATTACAGGAAAAATTAATGTATTCAGAGAAAATCTACTACAAACTGCATATTGAGGATTTTCCCAGTCACTTTAAAATCATGTTTACTCACATATAAAGTAACATTATTTTTAGGCATACCGGTACACATACTGTACTAAACGTCTCTGAAAAATAACGAACAATTCGATCTATTTCTTCTTTAACCATAACTATATTAACTAGGTTCAACTAAAGCCTCCCGATATATTTCAAAATCCATTATTTACAATATATTAACATTTCATACATAGAACACTATGCTATGTAATATTTTTATATTTTACATACCAGTACATATTTTTTAAATAAGGCAATGTGCTTTTACAGTACTGTAATTTTATTTTGATGGTTCTAATACTAAAATACGAGCTTATATCAACCTGCATATAAGTGCTACCGGTAACATACATATTGTGTGAGCTAAGGAATGCAACAATGGGCACTTAATCACTTGCAATATATACTGTTTCTTAATGAAACTAGTTGGAGTACCACACTGTACTAAAACAGTCATCTTTCTTCATTTTCCTTGAATGTCCTCAAGTCGACTCCCTTGTGTGCGTAACATATCATCTGACCGGGAGGTCGTAACCATACCAGACGACAAGCTCTCCAACACTGCTACCGAGGTGAGAGTAATACGACAAATAGAGACAAGTTTTCAAAAATTGCGTATTCTTCAATCATTTCAGATCAGAAATTAAAGTCCAGATACTTTATTGAGATACTAAACTGATTTTCCCTGCTGTATCTGTAATATACATTCCCATTCCCTGTAGAGGTTCTTCTAGAAGTGAGGGTTCATATTAACGCTTCACTTGGGATCTGCTTCGTGTATTAACAGTTTCGTTCACGTAAACGTTTTGGAGAGTATATATGAGGTGGTCAGTTTCAAAACGGCCTATGTCCGCCTTCATAAATTTTTGGTAAATAACGAAAAATGTTTTCAGACCTAAAATATCTAACAGACCCCCTGGAAATACTTTCTTGATATGCCTTGTTTCTTCAGTTATATTTTATCTCAATATTGTTTGTACAGACTCATCAGTTTTGCTATAATGTGAGAAATTAATTTGGACAATGATCATTTTGAAACTATAAGATGGACAAGAGACAATTTGAAAACAAATACATTGGACAAGAGACTCTTTGATTCTAAAATTATGATAGAAACCTAATTAACTATTTATTACCGTACCGGTAATACGATTGCAATAAAAGTAAAACTTGAGTTGAACATTAAATCGAAGGATATAGTACTGAAAACAGATTTTATTAATGAATAAGCATACAAACATCAGATATTTATGTTTGTATGGTACTCTCAGAATAGAGTTCATGCTAAATTTAATAATACCGTACACTTAGAAAGTGATTTTCCTATGCTTACAACTCATCAGCATCCTCCATCATACCTCCCTCCAACTCATCATCTGTCACTTCATCATTTGTATCTCGATTAATTACAGCACAATAGAACTGAAAATCCTGATCACCAAAATGAAGTTCCAACAGCCTTTTTACATCAGCAATGTTTGATTCCTTTATTGGGACACCAACTGGAATCAATGGTTAAGTTAAACGTGAAACGTCCACACTTGGTTTAAAAACCTTCTTTGACATTCCTACGTCAATTTGATACCAGGGCTCACCTCTAACTAGAATAGGAGCAGATGGAATCACCCCTCGAGTAAAGACGAATCTCTTCGCTGTTGCAAATTTGAAATGCAATTGCCCAGGTTTCTTCATGCTTTGTTGTGACACAAGCTTCCAGTCGTATACAGGCCAATCATTTTCCATTCTGAAAACTGTTCCATGGTTACCGAACACCTCCCAATATCTTTCAGGCGTGGTAATTGTGTCAATATCACGAAGTTCAGAAATTTCAACTGTATTGCCTTATAAATAACATACCGTACCTTCTACGCACTATCAATCAAAGATTCCAACAGTTATTGGATTCAAAAGGTTTCTATTTGAAGATCTTAAACGCAAGAAAAGTACTACTCTGATTTACGAAAGGTGAACGGTGCAGGCTGTCATCCGCTTGAAGGGCGAGGTGAGGAGTGGAAACGAGAGGGATAACGGTATCCATGGCAACAGCGAGCAGTGTTGCAAGTATGCAGACACAGTAATGAGCACATGGTATTGTTATATCTTTTGGGCAAAGATTCTACATTATGATTGTCATTTGTTTCTTTATTATCTTTTTTGTCCACTGTTGTGAAAAATGAACTGTCATAGCATCCAGAAGTATGAATAAATTGTTGTTTTGAATTGATATATTTTCCTTACATAAAAGAAGAAAGAATCTGCGATACGCCGGTGAGCGTAAAAATAACGTAAGTGGCGACCGGTGATAGGATAGATATATCAATATATTTTAATCATGGAGACAACCCAACGTGAACTGGATCAAGCGATAAAGCTACGTAAGGTAACACGGGCGGCGTTTCCGAGTCAGTTGAATAACCTCAAAGGTGAAATTCAGGACGTCCAGATGACAGCTCATGAAAAGAGAAGGAAAGTTCAGGTTTCCCTTTCTTTTCTTCGGAAGAAAAATGAAGAGCTCCTGCAGCTGGATGGTAAGGACCTAAGTCTAAAACTTGACGTCGGCCAAAAGGACTTGGACGACGAATGTAGACTTTCCGATGATTATCAACGACAATTTCTTGATATAGAGGTGAGTGGGTGAGTGTTGAATATATTCTACCTCCAGGAGGCATCGCTCAAGACAACAGTGATTGTAGCAGTGTAGATCTTGCGAGCAAGATAAAATTCAAACTACCTAAATTAGAACTAAGGAAATTTGGTGGCGATGTAAAACAGTGGCTACAGTTCTGGGGCCAGTTTGAAAAGATGTCAAGGATCCGGATAAGTTTCAATACTTAATGCAAGCTACAGTGAAAGGGTCTCGTGCTCGAGAAATTATTGAAAGTTTTCCACCTATTGGGGGAAATTATACGAAGGCAGTAAAATGTTTAAAGAGCAGGTTCGGTAGAGATGATTTGATGGTTGAAGTTTACGTAAGAGAGTTGTTATCTTTAGTTCTTAAGAAATCTTCCACTCCCGTTGATGGCAGTTCAATGTGTAGCCTTTATGACAATTTGGAATCACGCATACGGTCACTTGAAACCTTAGGTGTTACAACAGATAAGTGTCCATCTATGTTGTATCCTTTAGTAGAGTCATGATTGCCTGAGGAGTTTCGTAGGGCTTGGAAAATAAGTTCCAACTTTGCACACACACGTGATTTAAAAGATAGGTTAGACAATCTCATGCTATTTATGAAAGGGGGAAGTGGAAGCCGAGGAACGGATCAGTTTAGCAATTTTCGGTTTTTGGAATCAAAGATAAAAACAGGAGTAGAGACCAACCCAAATTGTCAGAGCACATTGCTACAGCTACTGTATATTTTTTTGGAGGTCAACATGATGCCCTTAATTGTTTTAAAGCACAAAAATTATGTCTATCTGAGAAACAGAAGGTCCTAAAGGAGAAGGGTGGGTGTTTTAAGTGCTTTACAAAAGGACACTGTGTCAATAAATGTAAAGCCGTAGTACGGTGCATTATTTGTAGTAAGAGCCACCAAGTTCTGATGTGCCCTGATTTACCTCAGAATAAACAAAATATATCCCATAATAGTGTCGAACACAGGCTATCCGGGGGGAAGAATGAACAAAAGTCAAATTCGCTGAGTAATATTTCTAAATATCCTAAACTTTGGTTGTAAAGATGAAAAGTATTGGCGCTTTCTTCTCTGTTAGAGCCTTAATTGACTCAGGATCCCAGAGATCCTATGTTAAGAAAGACATTGTTAAAAGATTAGGTTACACTCTAGTCAGAACTGAAACAATTAAACATGACCTTTTTGGTGGAGTGAAAACATCTGTTAATGAACATTCATGTTACAAATTAGAAAGGATCTTGGTTGAATGAACTTGAGGAAGGGAATATCAGCCGAAGAGATATTGGGGATGAGTCAAGGCCTGTGGACTTGCTGATTGGGGCGGATGTAGCGGGCAGACTTCTGACAGGAAACATTAATGTTCTATCTTCTGGTTTGGTTGCTGTAGAAACAAATTTAGGCTGGACTTTGATGTGAAAATTTCCACAACAATCTTCTGTTAACTTGGCAGAAGAAGTTACAGCTGTGTTTGTTAATGAGATCAACGATCTCTGGAGCCTAGATGCCATTGGATTCACAGACTCAGCTGTTAAAATGTCCAAAGATGAAAGACAGCTTCAAATAAGGGATGATTTTCTAAGAGGTATTACTGTAAATGATGAGAGACGTTACGAAGTTTCATTGCTATGGAAAGAAGATAGCTTGGCTCTTCCTAGCAACAGGGAGCTAGCACTCAAAAGGTTAGAATCTACCACTAGAAAGCTTCAGTCTCAAAATCTTCTCATTTCATACGATGCAGTTCTAGCTGATTGAGAAGAACTGGGAATAATTGAAGAAGTACCAGTTAAAGAAGTAGGGAATTATGGACACTATGCTTGCCACGGTGGGTGAGTGGTTATAGTGTCGGACTACCAACCCCAAGATTGCAGGTTCTCCCCTGGCCATGGTAAGTGATTTTTGAAAGGCGACAAAAATCATGACACTCATGTCATCCGTTGTTGTCATGTTAAAGAACCCATTTGAATTCAGTAGGCCGTGTTCAATGGCAAAATTAATCTCGGGATTTTCCGCCAACCTAAGTTCCTCCATTCTCTACTTGAAAGCGCTGTAGTGTCAAGGAGTTTAGATATCTAACCCCCTTGACTTTCATAGCGTTCAAAGGAACGACGAAATTCGACATGCAAGCTACCCTAGGGTGTCAATTACCAAAGCTTGCACCAGGCATCCGAGGCCATACGATATTATTATTATGGACACTATCTACCACATCGAGCTGTTATTTAGGAGAAGAGCACTACCAGATTTCGCCCTGTATTTGACGCGTCAGCAAGAGATAGAAGTGCTCCTTCTCTCAATCATTGTTTAGAGTGGGGATCAATCTGTTTGAACAGATTCCTTCCCTGTTACTAACATTTCGGGAAGGGAGATTTGGGGTGACAGTTGATGTTGAAAAGGCTTTTCTACAAATAAGTGTTCGTCAAGAAGATAGAGATTTTCTTAGGTTCTTCTGGTGTGATCAAAATGACTGGAAGAATATAAAGATATTTCGGCATCGGAGGGTAGTATTTGGATTAAAATGTAGCCCTTTCCTTTTAGGAGTAGTTCTTGATTACCATTTGGACAAGGCAATGGAAGATTGACAATGTAGTAATGAACAGATATAAATACTTAAACAGAGCTTTTATGTGGACAATGTTGTAACCAGAGTTGATGCTGAATCAGAACTGAAAGAATTCATTGATGAAGCACGTGATGTAATGCAGGAAGGAAAGTTCAACCTGAGAGGTTGGCAGGTCAACAATGATGCTTTCATTCTTGTAGGACAGACAGCGGTGCTAGGTTTACGATGGGATTTGGAATCTGACACGTTATTGTTAAACTTGGAATGTTTACAGAACCATGAATTAGGAGTGATCACGGAAAGATCCATTCTGTCAGTTGCACAAAAGGTATTTGATCCGATTGGCATAGTTAGTCCAGTACTTCTAATTCCTAAATTGTTATTGCAAAAGATATGGCTAAGTGGTATATCTTGCGATGAAGAGGTTACTACTGATATTAAGGACCAATTTGTAACTTGTTATTCAAGCCTCTTTCTCCTGAAAGAGATGAGAATTCCACGCTGGTTTCATTATTCCAAGAACCACATGGATGTCAGTCTACATAGTTTTTATGATGCTAGTGCACAGGCCTACGCTGCAGTAGTCTTCATACGACTACAAATTGACGGTGAGAGTAAGGAACACCTTCTTGCAGCCAGAGCAAGAGTAGCCCCATTAAAGACAGTCACCATTCCCCGACTGGAACTAATTGCTGCAACAGTGGGAGCTAGACTAGGTAATTCAGTGCTAGAAGGACTTAACTACCAAGATGTCAAGTTATATTTCTGGACTGATTCGACAACGGTTTTAGCATGGATTCAAAAGGAAGAAACATGGATTGTGTTTGTTAACAACCGTGTTAAAGAAATCCATCGGTTGACTTTACCTGAAATGTGGAGATATGTTCCTGGCCACTTGAATCCCGCAAATCTTCCTTCAAGGCGTTGTCGGGCAGAAAAATTGTTAGCACTCAAATGGTGGGAGGGGCCCGAGTTTTTACGAAAGGACCGGCCAGATTGGCCTGGTGAAGTTCCACCTGCAGAGGCAGAGCTGATTTTGCAAGAAAAGAGACTGAGATATCGACAGAAACTAATGACTGACTTGAGAAACAGGTTCAGATCAGAATACCTAGGACTATTAGTTCAAAGACCTGATCCCAAGAAAGCTGAGGCTCAGATAAAAATAGGAGACATTGTCTTGATAGGAAGTGACCATGCCAAACACATTGATTGGTCACTGGGCCGTGTTATGGAGATCATTCCAGGGAAGGATAATGTGACTCATCTTGTACGCTTGCAAACAGCTACTTGATCACTACTACGTCCCATTCAGAGAGTTTATCCTTTGGAGGTATCATCAAAGTGGACTGACAATAGAAAGGTCCAACCAAGATGTATATCTAAATACCCTAGGGTAAAAGCACCAGTAGTTGACAGAGTATCAGTAGTTCACACTTGGCCACATATTATAGCATATTAAGGCATGCATTTTACATGACTGCTTTGTTTCCGAACGCGTGCAAACCCTCATTTGTTCTCTTTGGAAATAAGCGGCAACCTCGCACCACCTGGCGGAATTGGCGGCCTGACACCATTTTGATTGTTGCCATTCATAGTAAGACCTGAAATTGTGTTGGATGCTTATCGCTTTTGTTAAGGAACTTCAGGTGAATATTAAGTTTAATATATCTAAAAATATCGAACGCCTTTAAAACTTTGAATTTCCTCGTTTTAGAGTGATATTGTAGATACATATTATTTGCCTTTTATTGCTTATTTTACGATTCTGCTAAGGTTATGTAGGGTGTCAACTACTAGATCGGAATAAAATAGATTTTTCAGTGCTTGACAGGAATGTCAACCACTAGCTCATTTCATATGTCAAATTGATCTTCTTGTTAATTTTACCCGGGCTTCCTAAATATATGCCCTCTAAACTGGTGGAATTTCACACAGATAGCATAAGCGTATCCAGTAGTTGACAGGGGGTGTCAGCTACTGATGCCAAGGCTGTCAACTACTAGCACTTGATTATTTTTATTTATTTTCGTTTGTTTTATCCTTTCATTTAGGTATATTAAGATGGTACCCCCTAGGAGATTACTGAATTATGAGCACGAGCAAATGGAGAGGGCACTAGCTGATGTAAATAGAGGAATCCCAGTTGCTACTGCAGCTAGACAGCATGGTGTTCCTCGAGTAACCTTGCTTTACAAGGCAAGAGGCAAGACCCCTATAGGGCGTAAAATGGGTCCATCTACAGTTTTAACCACTGAAGATGAAACAAATTTGGTAACGTGGATTAAGCATGTTGCTAAAGCTGGCTTCCCAGTCACCAGGAATCAAGTGGCTGACAGTGTTCAGCAACTATTAAAAAATATGAATCGCACAAGTCCATTGTTCACAGATGGACGCCCAGGTAGGACTTGGTTCAAATCGTTCCTAAAGCGTAACCCCTCAGTATCCATCAGAGTCGCAGAAAATCTGACTGTGTCAAGGGCCTGTGTCACACAAGAAGTCTTTAGTGAGTGGTACACACATGTGTACACCTATCTTCAGGAAAACAATCTGACAGATATTTTGATGGACCCGAACAGAGTTTTCAATGGAGATGAAAGTGCGTTTTTCTTGAACCCTAAAGGAAACAATGTTCTTGCTACAAAGGGAGACAAGCAGGTGTACAGCCAAGTGAACCCTGACGAAAAAGAATGTTTAACTGTTTTGTTAACAGCTAATGCCGCTGGTGTGATGTCTCCCCCATCAGTTGTTTTTAAGTATGAAAGAGTTCCAGCTGACTTGTCGGCCAGTATTCCCCAAGGTTGGGGTGTTGGGAGGTCAGAAACGGGATGGATGAATGCTGGTCTATTCTACGAATATTTAGCAAATGTATTTCACCCATGGTTAGTGGAATGTAAGATCCCTCTACCTGTTATTCTTTTCATAGATGGGCATGCATCTCACTTGACACTGCATGCTAGCCGGTTCTGCGACGAAAATGGCATATTACTGGTAGCTTTGTGCCCTAACGCTACACACTTGATACAGCCTATGGATGTATCAGTTTTCCGATCGCTGAAGGGTAGGTGGAAAGTTAAAGTTCATGACTGGAGGTTAAAAAATGTCGACAACCCTGTCTTGAAAAAGAGACATTTTGCTCCACTACTGAAAGAAGCCCTAGATGAGCTACCATCCAGCATATTTATGAACGGATTTAGAAAATGTGGACTGGTACCATGGAACCCACTTGCGCCATTCGAGCACAATAAAAGCTCTTACGATGGTGGCTCTTCCAGAACACAACGTAACAAACATAATCTTCAACATATGAGAATTGCTCATTCTGTAATTGAAGACATCATAGGGCCAGAAAAGTTACAGCTATTTCGAACCACCTCAACAATGGCGGAAGGCAATGAAGACAAATCCTTGCATGAAATCTGGAAGAAACTGGGCCGCAACTTGAGTCCAGGTGATATATGTGAACAAAGTTTAGAAAATGAAGCCGATTCTAGTGCCATTTCCAACCTTGGCGGGGAAATCGATCTTGAAGATAGTTTTGCATTGACCAGTGAGATGGTGAAACAAAATGCACCCGAAGAAAATACTACTCATCCTTCCTCCGATAACTCTGAGCCAGCTCTTCTTTCCTTGGGCAGTAATGGACCAGACACTACCCAACAGCCATGTGTTACAAAACCAGTTGGTCCCTCAATAGCCAACTCTTCAAATATTCCAAGTCCCTTTAAGAAGGTTTTATTCTGGCCAGAAGAACCTCAAAAGAAAACTAAAAGAAATGAGAAGGTACCACGCTTTGTATTATCTGAAACATGGAGGGAGTACCATGAGAACAAAGCAAGGAAAAAGCAAGAATTGGAGGAAATTAAGAAGACAAAAGCATTGGAGCGGCAGAGGAAAAGGTTGGAAAAAGAAGAGCTAAAAAAGAAAAAGCAGGTTAAGAAGCCACAAGCTAAGATCACAATAAAGAAGAAAAGGAAGTTGGTATCATCTTCTGACTCTGATGAAGAGTGGATTCCTTCAGGAGAAAGTCTTGATGATGTAAGCTTGGGCCATTCTGATTCTGATATTTCAGACTATGAAAATATTGTGAAAAAGCTGCCTAAAGCCTTGATGGGAGAAGTTCAAGAAATAGATAGTGAAGCATCAAGGAGTGGCAATTCCGTGAACTTTGAAATCCCTGGAACAATTGAGGTTGAAGCTGCTGAAGTAACCAGGGAATCTCAATGTGTAATGGAAACCTCTCAGGTCAGCGTCGAAGTTCAGAAAACTATTGGTGAAACGTCATTAAATTCTGAGTGTAGTGGTACTTCTGAAGTTTCAATGGCTGAGTTCTCAAATGAAAACAAAAATAATGAAAGTGTGAGTTCCCAGCCAGCATGTCTTAAAAGTGATTCCATTAGTGAAGGCACATTTGTCTTATCATTGATGAAAAAATCAAAACGGTATTGTAAGCATCTATTTGAGATAGTGAACATACTGGATGAAGATCATTTCAATGCAGCTGTCCTGAAACCTTTGAAAAGGCTGCGAAATGTGTACGTAAGGGACGAGCAGCAAAGGACTGTAGTTCTTGGTCTGGATCGTATTGTTGAAAAGTTACCATCCCCATTGGTATATGGCTCAGACACTGACAAGAGATATCAATTTTCATATTCACTTGATGTACCCTTTTGAGTGTCCTGTTATCATGCTTGCGTAAAATGATCCTTTTTTGATGTTTGATTTTTGTTTTGATGTTGATCCTAAACTCTAAGGATGTTTACTTGTCATTTTAGTTAATAAATGAACGGTAGCTGCAGTTGAACAGAGTTATTTTTTGCATGTCAACTACTGATACATCACCCTGTCAACCACTGAAAATTTCAGAAATCGGAGTGTCAACTATTGACTCAAATCAGAGAACTAAGAAATTTTATATTTCTCCTTTCTTAGCAGACATAGTCTATTATTTTATGGAGATTCTTTAAGAGAATGTATGAAATTTACAGGACACCAAAAAAAGAGGTCCTGTTATAGAAATTAGAGCAAATGTGGTTGAAATTGTACAAAATGATTCTTATACTGTCAACTACTGGTGCTTTTACCCTAATCCTCTGAGAGAAGGGATGTCAAGAGTAAACACTAAAAGTGGTAGAGCTGAAAATATACCAAACAGATTAGATTTATAATTATTGTATTTTGAGGTAATTATAATTATTTATGTATAGTTGATTTGTTCCTCCACCAACTCAAGGTGGGAGGATGTTATATCTTTTGGGCAAAGATGCTACATTATGATTGTCATTTGTTTCTTTATTATCTTTTTTGCCCCACTGTTGTGAAAAATGAACTGTCATGGCATCCAGAAGTATCAGTAATTGTTGTTTTGAATTGATATATTTTCCTTATACAGTATAAAAGAAGAAAGAATCAGCGATACGCCAGTGAGCGTAGAAATATCAGGTATGACGCAGTGTTCTACCGTGCCTTGACTCGTCATTGTCATTAGACCGCCAGGCTGGCTAACTTCCCAAATATTTTTGTCTTCCTGCAAGCCTCTTTGAATGTTATGAGTCGTAACCTGTCTCAGTGGCAAAGCAGCATTTCCCCACGTGCTAGCTTTGACAGCAGTCAGCATCAATTATTGGTAATACAGAGCATACTGCTGATCAACTTTCAAACATGTGTACAAACATAACCTATCGTTAGAAAGTAAGACATTGCCGTTGCAGATGATTATCAGGCCTGCCACTTTGAAATTTTTCCATTATACAAGGAGAAGTCAGTGAAATGTATATCAAAACTAGCAACCCGACCCGGGTTCGCCCGGGAACAGTTATGAATGCATTACGTGATAAGAGCTTTTTTTTTAATGTCAATGAACAACGACCAATATCCGTTTTACGTCTCGGCATGATGGGTTAAAATCACTGACTGGACTATTAAAATATTATCATAGGAGATGCATGTGCAACAAATTCTTGTCAGACGTAATTTAAGAATGGCGTGGTGCATGAAACACAAATCCCCCTTCCGTCCAATCATAACTTGACTTTAAATTTTGCGGAACGAAAAGTTCACAGGCGAAATGAGAGTTGCACTTCCAGGGAATGGCGAGGTGAATGAAACTCAAATCCCCCTTCCACTCAATCTTAACTTGACTGTGTTTCTTAGGCGAAATGAAGAAAACCCGAGTTGCACTTCCAGGGAAACTCCAAACACAACCACCCTTCTCAGAAGTCTTAACTCAACACGACACAACGGTTTGCTGCTGGCTGTATCTGGGGCAATAGGTTCGCCCGCTAGCTAGGCTGTAACAGGGATGATAGACTCGCCCTTAGCTAGCTCGTAAACTGTCGCCTCAGTAGTTGAATGGACATGGTTGGAATTTGAAGAAATTAAAACGTAAAAACACTTATAATGGGCGATGTATTGAAGTTAGACATATGCTCTCGCTGACATTTTTGTAGAACTTTTCATGCTGAACAATTCTTACACCCATAGTATTTAGATATTTTTAACGGTTTGCCCAGAGTAAGCTTACAAAGCGCTCAGACGCCAGGTTTTTTTTCGACTTTTCCACTGAAATCGTTACTGCTCGGCTTCCTTTCATCAAAAATAAATTATTTTCTACAGAAATCATCCTTGAGATATCCTTTACAGAATGGTGAAAACCGCATCAAAATCCATCCAGTGGCTCTCGAGTTTACTCGTAACATCCAAGAATCGGGGAATTTGTTTTATACTGTACTAAGTAGAGATGTGCTCTTTCTCCTTGGTCTCTAAGCAACTTACCAGGCGGACAAGAGACATTTTGAAACCTAAGAGGCTGGACGCTTTTAATGTCATATGGAAATTAGCCATTTGGATCTCAAAATTGTTGTATTATAGCGCAGCCATTTTGCTATGGACAAGAGCCGTTTTGATTCCAATAGCTGTATTTAAACAGCTTTTTAGGTGGTTTCTAGTATGTTTTGATGCAAAGTGATGGTGGCATTATGTATAGGGATGCTTAAGGAATGCACTAAAACAAAAAACTAATTTTCGACCCAAGATGGACATTGGCCGTTTTGAAACTGACCACCTCATATACAACATTCTACAACACACATATTTTTACACTCTGTCGGCAGGGGTGTCTGATTAGTTTTTCGTCAATTTCATTTTCAAACAAAGCATCAGACTAAGTCAGACTGTGTGCAACTAATATCTCATTGAAGTGAAACTTGACAAACTGCGAAGCAAGATCTACATTGCAAACCAAATTAATTGATCATAGAAAATACGAAGGGCGTACTAAATAATTGTTTTACACTTTATTATTTCTACCCAAATGAAGTACATTACACATCTGTTGTTACGTCCACCTTCTCAATATAATCTCCTTGTAACTTTATGCACTTTTGCCACCGATGTGTCAGTACCTCCAGACAAGATCCAGGCTAGGCTTGTGACTGGGGATGAGACATGGCTCCATGAGCCACAAACAAAACAACAATCGATGCAATGGAAGCATAGGGGCAGTGCACCACCAAAGAAATGTCGAACAGTGCCATCAGTCGGCAAGCGAATGACGACAGTGTTCTGGGACACAAAGGGCATCATCCTCATTGACTGGCTGGAATTGGGGGCCACGATTAACAGTGCAGCATTATGTGGAAACCCTTAAGCTCTTACGCAGTGCCATTCAAAGTAAGCAGCCAGCAAAATGGGCTAAAGATGTGCTTCTGCAACATGACAATGCCCGCCCCACACTAGCCGAGAGATCACCACTGCCATTGATAAATTGGCGGCCAAAACTATCAACGGCTGTTGATCTCCTGGCCACAATACACATGGATAATACAATAATTATGACTGTAGGTTACACTAATATTCTCTGTTTTGTTTTAATTGTAACAATGTCCTAGTATTTTTTCTGGTATGTATTCTGAATATTCTTGTGTTTTACAATGTGTTGCCATACGCTAAATAAATAAATAATTGATCAAATGGGATTGAGGGTGATGCCAGACCCACCATACTCTCCCGACTTGGCACCAAATGATTATCACCTGTTCGGGAAAATGAAGAAACCTCTGCGTGGTCGCTGTCAAGGCGTGGGTACGCAGCACTCCGAAAGAATGGTGTCAGGAAGGTTTGGAGAGACTGACACATCGATGGCAAAAGAGCATAAAGTTACAAGGAGTTAATGTTGAAAAGGTGGACGTAACGACTGATGTGTAATGTACTTCATTTGGGTAGAAAAAATGTAAACCAATATAGTACACCCCTCGTAAATCCAAGAAACTAAAGAAAGTCACACTTAGTCAAAGTTGTTTTCTTTAAATTAAAATCTCACGTTTCGGCCTTTATTTGGTTGGACACAATAAACTACTTTTGCCTCACGGGCAGTAGGTTGTAGAGCCTGCCGTATCACTGTGCAAGTTTTATTGCTAAATTAACTCTCGGATATTACTGCAAGTTTTATAACATAAAATTATCCTTAACCTAATACATTTCAATTAGTATTGAATTTTAAAACAATTTTAAATCACTAATGTTTAGAAATAAACCACTAGAAGGTGGCTCGAATTGTTCTGAAATAATGCATTCTCCCTTCATTTCTGAAGGATGCACAGGTAGTGCTATGTGGAGTTTGTTTTTACAGCTGCCTGACGCCAAGCTCATTAGATGAGGCTTGTCTAATCTGGTTAGTGAGGCAACGTCGAACCGTATCCCTGTTGGCTGGATATATTTGCTTATATTCTTCATTTCTCCCCTCTTGCCCGTCGTCACCTTCATAGTACCTGAAACAACACTTCAGTTCATTTCACCTTTCTACTGTACTGAGATGCGCAGGGATGAGATGAGACAAGATTACTCTGAAACAGCACTTCAGTTCATTTCATCTTTCCACTGTATTGTGATGCACAGGGATGAGATGAGACGAGATTACTATGTGGAGCTTGTTTTTACAGCTGCCGGACGCCAAGCTCATTAGATGAGTTGATGAGAGATGAATTCAGTGGCGAGCGGAAATGAGTAGCTAGTTTAGCAGAGCTAGACCAACATTATGAAAGTACAGGGTTATTACAAATGATTGAAGCGATTTCACAGCTCTGCAATAACTTTATTATTTGAGATATTTTAACAATGCTTTGCACACACATACAAAAACTCAAAAAGCTTTTTTTTAGGCATTCACAAATGTTCGATATGTGCCCCTTTAGTGATTCGGCAGACATCAAGCCGATAATCAAGTTCCTCCCACACTCGGCGCAGCATGTCCCCATCAATGAGTTCGAAAGCATCGTTGATGCGAGCTCGCAGTTCTGGCACGTTTCTTGGTAGAGGAGTTTTAAACACTGAATCTTTCACATAACCCCACAGAAAGAAATCGCATGGGGTTAAGTCGGGAGAGCGTGGAGGCCATGGCATGACTTGCTGATCATGATCTCCACCACGACCGATCCATCGGTTTTCCAATCTCCTGTTTAAAAAATGCCGAACATCATGATGGAAGTGCGGTGGAGCACCATCCTGTTGAAAGATGAAGTCGGCGCTGTCGGTCTCCAGTTGTGGCATGAGCCAATTTTCCAGCATGTCCAGATACACGTGTCCTGTAACGTTTTTTTTTTTTTTTTTTTTTTTTTTTTCGCAGAAGAAAAAGGGGCCGTAAACTTTAAACCGTGAGATTGCACAAAACACGTTAACTTTTGGTGAATTGCGAATGTGCTGCACGAATGCGTGAGGATTCTCTACCGCCCAGATTCACACATTGTGTCTGTTCACTTCACCATATTATTATTACCATTAAGAAAAAATGTTGCTTCATCACTGAAAACAAGTTTCGCACAGAACGCATCCTCTTCCATGAGCTGTAGCAACCGCGCCGAAAATTCAAAGTGTTTGACTTTGTCATCGGGTGTCAGGGCTTGTAGCAATTGTAAACGGTAAGGCTTCTGCTTTAGCCTTTTCCGTAAGATTTTCCAAACCGTCGGCTGTGGTACGTTTAGCTCCCTGCTTGCTTTATTCGTCGACTTCCGCGGGCTACACGTGAAACTTGCCCGCACGCGGTCAACCGTTTCTTCGCTCACTGCAGGCCGACCCATTGATTTCCCCTTACAGAGGCATCCAGAAGCTTTAAACTGCGCATACCATCGCCGAATGGAGTTAGCAGTTGGTGGATCTTTGTTGAACTTCGTCCTGAAGTGTCGTTGCACTGTTATGACTGACTGATGTGAGTGCATTTCAAGCATGACTAACGCTTTCTCGGCTCCTGTCGCCATTTTGTCTCACTGCGCTCTCGAGCGCTCTGGCGGCAGAAACCTGAAGTGCGGCTTCAGCCAAACAAAACTTTATGAGTTTTTCTACGAATCTGTAGTGAGTCGTGACCATATGTCAATGAATGGAGCTACAGTGAATTTATGAAATCGCTTCAATCATTTGTAATAGCCCTGTATAATCGGCTTTCATTTCGTGTATAACTGCGCAGTCCTAATGCGATTGCTGTCACATTTCTAATCAATCAATCAATTAAGTAAATTATTATGCAGTTATGCCATTATTCAATTAAGTAAATAATTAGGCAAACATGCGAATAAGTTAGTGTTTATGCAATTATGTTACTAATTATGCATTACGAAACTACGTTAGTGATTATCCAATTAAGTTAGTAACTATGCAATTAAGATAGTAATCATGCCATTATGGAATTATGCCATCATGTAATTAGGCTAGTAGTTATGCAATTAAGTTAGTAATCATGCAATTAGGTTAATGTTTATGCAATTATGCCATTATGCAATTACGTGAATGTTTATGCAATTATGAAAAAAATGAAAATCCACAGCCTGCTTCCAGTCTCCGACCAGGTCAGGAATGGAATGAATGAAGCCCCCATCTAGCGGCGAGGATATGAACTGTGTCGGCTGCCGAGGCCTGACGCACTCCTCTGGGGCAATGATTAAATGCATGACAGATGAAATTAAATGATAGTGGAGAGTGTTGCTGGAATGAAATTTTGACAGTGAAAACCGGAGTACCCAGAGAAAAACCTGTCTGCCTCCGTTTTGTCCAGCACAGATCTCACATGGAGTAACCGGGATTTGAACCACGGACCCAGCGGTGAGAGGTCGGCGTGCTGCCGCCTAAGCCACGGAGGCTCTCCTTATGCAATTATGCCATTATGCAATTTATTAAGTTAGTTATTATGCAATTAAGTTAGTACAGGGGCGGCCGCTCCTTATGTGCTGAAGTGCTGCAGCACATTGCTTTATTTGAAAATAAATTATTTTAATAGTAGGCCTATTATCTAAAAATACAACGCTTTAAAATAGACGTCAAGCAAAGAATAGGAAATATTTCTACTCCCCTCACTACGAGGTTCAGAACATGTACGGTTCGAGGTATCTAGGCGTGCGCTCCACTCCGTGCACGGCATTAGCTGTGCAGATCACAGCCCAGCGAGAATTTCCAAGTTTATTGGCAGGAAGCGTGAATTTTGTCTTCTGCGCATGCGCGCCCAACTTTTCCCTTGTGTTCTGGATGTGCTGTTGGGAAAACAGCTAAGACCAGTCATCACAGCGATTTTTTGTTCGACCGCAGAGAGGCAGCACTGGTCACACGGAATGTGAACGTGGCCAGTGGCACTATCTGGACTCAGCAATAGGATTTAAGAGGGAATCGCTCAAAGAAAATGGGGTGAAAAAAGCAGAGGAACCCATCAGCTGTTCCTGCCAGAAGGTCTTTTTCAATACTCCTAACTTACTTATTCTATAGCCACATTTTGTTAATCGATGTACTATCAAAATTATAATGTTTATGCCTTCAAAATAAGGACATGATTATTGTGATGCCTAGTTCATAAATTTCACTATAGCAAAATAACATGTGATTTTGCATTACGGCGTTGCTGGTTTCATTTTAATGCTTTTGGTAATACTGAGTAGTACTGTTTTTGCGCGGTCAGACCAAGTGTTTCCGAGTTCGTGAATATTTTGTAATTGCAGGTGTTATTGTGTGCAGTACTTAATTAATTTTGTATGAGGAATGAGTATATGTGTTGAGTTTGTTTGCGTGTTTGTGCAATATGGAAAACTCAGTGGAGAGCCCCTTGAAAACCCCATTTTCAACCAGAACTCTTGAAGAAAAAACTAAGGTAAAGAAGTTAGGTAGACCTACCCCGGACTTAGATATTGCTCAGAAAGCCACTTCTAACAAATCTGCATACACTAGAAAATGTAATAGAAAAGTGTCTGAAAACGATTGGGTGTGCGGGTGTGAAATTAGAAATGCCCTTTTCTGTTTCCCTTGTTTGTGTTTTGGCAATAGTGATTCTTGGGGAACAGAGGGTGTTAGAGATCTTGGACATCTAAACGCTTTAATGAGGAAGCATAATGACAGCGAGAAACACATCAATGAAAAAAAAATCCACAGCCTGCTTCCAGTCTCCGACCGGGTCAGGAATGGAATGAATGAAGCCCCCATCTAGCGGCGAGGACATGAACTGTGCCGGCTGCCGAGGCCTGACGCACTCCTCTGGGGCAATGATTAAATGAATGACAGATGAAATGAAATGATAGTGGAGAGTGTTGCTGGAATGAAATTTTGACAGGGAAAACCGGAGTACCCGGAGAAAAACCTGTCGGCCTCCGTTTTGTCCAGCACAGATCTCACATGGAGTGACCGGGATTTGAACTACGGACCCAGTGGTGAGAGGCCAGCGTGCTGCCGCCTAAGCCACGGAGGCTTTAAACACATCAATAATTCTTTAAATTTAAGTGCTTTAGGAACAGTTAATATTGCAACACTATTAAGCCGTGCTTATCATGAAGAAAAAGAAAAGCACAATCAACAAGTGGAGAAGAACAGGTATGTGCTATCCAGAATTATAGACTGCATTACGTTTTGTGGTGCTTTTGAATTAGCTTCAAGAAGGCACGACGAAAGTGATAATTCAGACAATCCTGGCGTTTTCTTGGGCCTAGTAGATTTAATTTCCAGTATAGACAGTGCAGTAAAGGAGCACATTGAATCTAATAGAGTTTTCAAAGGGACCTCAAAAACCATCCAGAACGAGCTGTTGGACTGCATGCTAGAAACCTGCAGAGAAGTGATAGCAGAAAAAATGCAGCAAGCATATTTTGTTAGTGTGATGGCGGATGAAACTACAGATGTTTCAGAGCAGACACAGTTAGTGTTGGTATTTCGGTACGAGAAAGATGGTATTCCATACGAACGATTTTGGGGCTTCTTTAAACCAGAAGGTCAGAATGCGGATTCCCTTGCATCATGTATTTTAATTGTAATGGACAACATGTTAAACGCTACACCACACAATGTTATGGCGCAGACCTACGGCGGGGCATCAGTAATGAGTGGTGGTAAAGGTGGAGTGCAAGCAAAGATAAAAGCCTGCTATCCCAACGCACATTAAATCCACTGCTATGCACACCAACTGAATTTAACAATGGAACATGCAGCTTCGCAGAATCAGTCGGCTAGGATGTTCTTCGCTCACCTGTCAGCGTTCCCTGCTTTCTTCTCAAGGTCGCCGCAACGGACGTCTGCTTTAGAAGCAGTGGCAGCTCGAAGAATTCCAACTGGACCAGCGACTAGATGGAATTTCAGGTCGCGCACCGTAAATGTGGTGTACGAGCAAAGGGTATCCATAAGGGAGTGTTTATTAATGCTGGAGAAAACCCCATCCTATAAAACTTGCCTGCAGGCAAACGGGCTTCGTCGCAGCTTAGAAGACGAGGAATTCATATTTTGGCTACATTTCTCTCATAAATTGATGCCTCATGTGGACATTATGTACAATCAGTTGCAGTCAAGAACAGCTGATGCCGTGAAGATAAAATCCGCTGTGTCACACTTCATGCAAGTGATCAACAACATCAGGGAATCGGTAGAAGACATTGCTAGTACTGGTACTTCTGAAGAAACGTGTGCTTCAGAAAACAAGCGCAGAAAGTTATCATGTCGGCGTACTGATGCCAAGGAAGTATGTGATAGAATAACACGAGAAGCCCTCGATCGCTTCCAAACCTTGGATCACCTGGAAGCAGCAAAACTGTTAGATTCCACCAACTTTGAACGATTTTCCAAAACGTTTCCAGATAAAGAACTAGGTGTAACTGTTCAGGCCTATAGCATGCTGGAAAAGAAAAGGCTCAGAACAGAACTGTCGGTTCTGTACTGTAGGCCTGATTTTAGGAATATTGGTGGGGCAGTCCCTCTTCTGCATTTTATAATATCCAGTAATCTGCAAGGTACGTTCTGCCAAACAAGCAAGCTTCTGAGGATATTAGTAACAACTCCCATGACTACTTCAGAGCCTGAGAGGTGTTTTTCATCGCTGAAGAGGATCAAGACCTTTCTGCGGAACACCATGGCACAAGAAAGACTAAGTGCCCTCGCTATGCTCTCCATTGAGAAGAAGATGGTCTCCAGTATGGAGGGGTTCAATGCCAGGGCGATTGAAAAGTTCTGCAGCAAGAAGGAGCGACGTATGGACTTAATTTATCGTTACTGAGTGAGTGTTTCTATATGTTTATATATATAAAAAAATTGGAAGGAGGGTTAGGCCTACAGCACACAACTAATTTTCTACACCAGCCGCCACTGAGTTAGTAATTATGCAATTATAGCATTACCGGTATGCAATTAAGTTATCGTGTGTCCATGACTGACAGACGTGCGCAGTAGCGTAGCCAGGATTTTAGTTTGGGGGGGGAGGGGGGGGGGGGGCATTAGGTCCTCATCTATTACTGCAGATGTTCATATATTTTTCTGATTATAAGTTAAATCAATGCAAGAGTGAACTGTTAGTGTAATCTTGGAACTATTGTAGTATAAACTATGTGATTTTGGTTCAAAATTACTAAAAAAAAAGCGAGGAAGCAAACTTGGTGTATAAAGTGACTGTTGATCTTGTGATCATAAGTCATAAAACCTACAGTTAAAGAAAATTAAAATTAAAAATAACCCGTGGCACTACAGCCCTGAAGGGCCTAAGCTTACCAAGCGACCTCTGCTCAGCCATTTGGCTTGCAGATTATGGGGCAACGGGGTCTGCGCATCTGATCCCTCGGCCGTTCATCTTGGTTTTCGTCACCGGTCCGCTGCCTCTTTGATCAGGCAGCTACTCAATTGCCCTCACGAGGCTGAGTGCACCCCTTCCAGTCCTCACGTCAGTTTCTCAAATCCCAGATGGAGCCGGGAATCGAACCCAGAGCCTCCGGGTGAGAGACAGCCGCGCTACCCCAACACCACCTACAGTTTCAAGCAGGGCCGCAACTAGAGTGAGGGGGGAAAAGAAGTCAAATGCCAGGGCGCTGGGCCTGTGGAGCGCGCCTAAAGAAAGTGAGGAATGTTGGTAAGACAGTGGGGGCAGAAATGCTAATACCGAGATGTTTAACCCGAAGCGGGTACAAAGAAGAAATAAAAGCTGCTGTTGTTGCAAAAGCAATTGAAGCAAGGCGGCATCGGCAACATTCTAATCTGGCCATGTCCCTCGGCGGCGTGGTATGACAAAGTTGAAGGAACACGTGTCTCAATTGCAATTGTTACGAAGTTCTTTAGGGTTCATTTTTAGCTTAGGCATAACTCTTCAATCTGTTCATGACTGTCTGAATTCCGCCCTTTGTTGCTTTCGGTTTTGAAGTAGCTCACAGCTGTATCAGTATTTACATTTGTCTCTGTCGCTCAGATTTTCAACTATCAGTTATCAGAATACTGCTATTATGGCAAATTCACACGTTTCAGTTCAAAATGTTCTTTACATTAATACTGTAGCCTACTATGTCTTGGTGTTTTTTAAATAGTTAATTTACCAGAAATGATTTTAGTCAATTGCATAAATCTGCCTCCCCACCCCACAAAAAGGCCATCAGGAGTAAATAACAGGTAGAATGCACGATAAAGAATTGTGTCATCAATAGTTGCAGAACAGAGAATACACCCATGAAGGAGGTATGTTGCAACACTTTTAGGTCTATTATTGTTAGTCTAATTTAAACAGTGGTGTTTTAAGGTAAGCCTAACGGTCGCTGTGGACCTCATTCTTGTTTATTATTATTATTCAGAGGAAACTGTAATACACTTTAAATGAAATGAAAATCCACAGCCTGCTTCCAGTCGGCCCCCAGTCGACAGCCCGGGTCAGGGAATGGATGAAAGAAGCCCCCCCCATCTAGCGGCTGCCGAAACCTGTCGCACTCCCCTGGAGCAATGATTAAATGAATGACAGATGAAATGAAATGATAGTGGAGAGTGATACTGGAATGAAATTGTGACCGAGAAAACCAGAGCACCCGGAGAAAAACCTGTCTGCCTCCGCTGTGTCCAGTACAAATCTCACATGGAGTGACCGGGATTTGAACCACGGACCCAGCGGTGAGAGGCCGGCGTGCTGCCGCCTAAGCCACGGAGGCTCTAATACACTTTAAATAATAATAATCATAATTTAATACGAACTTTTAAAAACAAATCGAATAACTTAACATTTCATCAGTGAGCGATGCGTCGTACTCGTGCAGAGAAAATTATTTGTAAAAGCTGTACCTATATAATGAAATGCGGGCCTCAGTTTGCTACACATAATAAAAACTTGCATTAACTTACCAAAGATTTATCCAGTTTTGGCTTCTTTATGACAAAGCGGTCCATTTTTAAACACTCGCTAATGAGACAAAAAGAAAAGAGCAACTATCAAAGAACTTGCGACTCTTCCTCAACACTACCCCTCTCGCATAGACAAAAAACCGCCGTAAATCCCGACAATGGTGACAATCAACCACGCAGCGTCAGTATTGTACTCATTATTGAACACTGCTATTTCTAGGAAATGGTAATTAAGAGCTGACAAAAGAGTGTAAGCAGACAAGCTATAACTGGCCCCCTGCAGAGAGGTCTTTTGCTAATTGGCAATCCTAATCTCTTGGCAGACTTTTGTCTCAATCACCTGGTTGTATCCCCAGTACTGAGGCCCATACTGTAGGCCTACTTGGAAAATCCCCTCACGTCACAATCCTAATTGCTCCCCTTTATTTTAGCTCTTTCAAGCAGTGCAGGCACGGAAAATCCAATACTACGATACGGAAACATACTATTGAGCCATGAAGAATATCTACCAGATTCGAAGTGAAGTAGATCATCCCACTTCAAGACTTGAGAATCGGTACGGCATTGCTGTAGAAGATTATGTCCGAGTTCGTGACCAGGAAAGGCGATCCGAGACTGGAGGTCTGGGTTCGAGCCGTGACGAGGTCGTTTTCCGGAGGAGGAAGAAGTGCTTCGAATATGGAATTACTAGTGCCGATAGTAATTTCTACCATATTATTTCTTCCAGATATCATCTTAAGGTAGATGTTGTAGATGTTGGTATTACTAGTTAGCAGTAGATAGAATATTGTAGAGCATGGCACCATTTCAACACTTGTGTATTTGTATTTTTATGAGTGATTTTTCGGAATATTTTCCAGTATGGATATTTAAATTTTCTTTTGGTGAGAATTTAAATCCATGTAGTGGATATTAACGTTTGGATTTACGATTTTTCCAAGATTGCAGTCGGTTGGTAAATTTGGTTGTTAGGTGAAACGGAGTAGATTTGTGCCAAATACCTAAATGGAGAGGGCTGTCCAAATTTCAAGTACCTGTGGGAATTGGAAAGTTAAGTACGTAAACTTTGGTTCAGTTCGGTGAAACGGAGTAGATTTGTGACTAAATCTGGGGAATGGACAGGGCTGTCCAAAATTTCAATTGGTCCGAGTTACCCGCAGGGTTCCAAAGGGTAAGTTCGTAAATTTGGTTCAGATCGGTGAAACGGTGTAGATTTGTATACATGACAGACAGACAGACAAACAGATAAACAAACCAACATTCAGCTTTATATAATAGAAAAAGAAGAAGAGAATATATCGTAAACCATTTCCTGTCCATTCGGCTGCAAAAAATGTATTAGCTTATTATTACTATTTGTGTTGTTGTTCTTTTTATTAAGCTCCTGTAGGGTCTTGTATGTTTATGTTGCTATTGCATACTTATCAAAATTGACTCACCTATTCTCCTCATCATCTTTCGTTTCGAGGGCTATGTACCGCTTCCTCTCCTCACTACGAAATTGACGGCGTTCATTCTTGGACTGCAATGCAGCTGTGCGGAGGACCTTCTTCAACTTGGAAATCTTGTCAGCGTTGTACGTGCCCACCTGTCAATACACAGTGTCAAAAAGGATATTTTTAGTGTGTATCCTAAGACAACCTAAATGGTTCAGTTGCTAGCAAATCTTGAATCTTGACTGTCTCCCCTGATTCTTGCTTCTGCCAGGAAATTATATTTTGGTCTGAGTGTTGGAATGATATACACTTAACCTCGTGAGGCAAAATAGAGTAGAGGTATGTTTGATTGAAAGAAAATTGTTTTAGTTGGTCTAAGTAAAGTATGTTTTTTCCACGCTTGGACGTCTCCTCATCATGGTGAAGTATTTCATTACATGACAATCAGTGTTTTTCCCTCTAATAAGAGACTATAAGCTCAGACGCCCCAAGTTGAACAGCAAGTTTCAGTCAACAGCATTGTAAACAACAGGCCATACATCCCAAGTGAAATGATTTTCACACGCACAAACATTAGAACAGTGCTATATAAGTGTTTATTCACAAGAACGTATCACTTCCAATGGTGTTACTATTTACTGATGCGCACTCATATTACCTCTCATGGTTAATATGTTCTTTTTCACCTCATTTCATCCATTCACTCATCATTTTATGTCTTTTTTATGATATCTTTAATTATGCTGGATTTTACATCTTAATTTATGGCTGAAGAAGGGACCAGTACTAGAGGCCCCGAAACATGTACCATATAATAACAAGTTTATAACTTGTTTTAAATAAATGTACTGCCTAGGCGGAACAGGTTCTCCTTTGTTATATATTGAATCTGTCAATACGCAAAATGAACTTCTTTCAGAGCACAATTTGAAACACAGTGTATTGAAATTGTATAGGCTACTTTGAACGACACAATACTATATGCGGAATATAAGCTGTAATGTTAATTAAAGGAGACCAAAACACAAAAGTCAACTTGCCTCAAAATCAAAGTATGTATCAGGCAGTGTTCAACTATATATTTGCTTTTGCTCTATGCCGCTCCGCAGGCCGGTAAAAGAAGGAAACATGAGTAGCTGTGACGTCACTGCGCCGTAAGCGATGAGTGAGCTATCCGCTCCATTCAGTTGATTGTTGAAATACGCGCGCTGCCACTCTTCCGTTGATTAGTGTTGTTTATTATAATCGAGTGTGCTAGTTGGAAAAATGACTTCGTGTAGTGTATACGGTTGTAACAACTGAACGACTAAAAACCGAAACTGTAGAGAAAAAGAAATACATTTCCATAGATTTCCAAATCGAAGTAATTCGCCACGTATATTTAGCAGTTGAGTACAATTTTGCAAGAGGAAATATTTTTCTCCCTGTAATGGGGCTTGTGTGTGTTCAATGCATTTTAAAAAGACAGACTATGATGAAACGCAAATTTTGAAAATTAAGTTGATGCCTACGGAAAAGCTACATGGTCCAAAATTGAAGCCAGGAGCTGTTCCTTCAATAAGGTGTTGTAACCTAACAATTGTAGGTTAAGTTACAGAGACTCTTTTAGGTATTTTAGTTTGTTTTATTTTATCTTGTTGCCAGTCATGGCCACGGTTGGTAGGCCGCTATCGAGAATCTTGTGCGCTGTGCCTTGGGACTTTTTGCTGGTGGGTAGCCAAGTGGTGTGACTAGGTGGCCTTGGCTGATAGCATGAATGTATTCCTTGACTTGGTTTTGGTTGCCATGGTGATGAGTTGTTGACAGAGAGTTTTGGGTCAAGATGGAGGACAGTTGGTGAATATTTGTGTATGAAACATAGTTTTTTTGTTTGTTTTGATAAATCAAAGATTGAATAACTCTGAGTTTTGATATGTGGAGTATGGACATGGGTTGTTTGCAGTGGAATTTGAGGCAAGACGGGAGCTGAAGTTTTTTTTTCTTTTTGAAAATGTAATGTGAAATGGTGACAGTGTTGATTGGGTGTATGATGCCAAGGCCTAGGTACTGGATGCTTGCCTATATTAAATAAATTGTGTGAATTTTTTAATGTTGGTCTCCTAGTCTTTGTGTGCATTCAAGCAAGAATATTGCCCCACAACCTGAGGTGGCTAACAGGTTGGTTATATTAATATATTACATTGTCGCCCAACGTAGGGGCTGAAAGAAGATAGCTAGGTGAAGTTCTTAAAGTATTACAGTGTCTGGCGCCGACAGATGGATACACAATATTAATCCTGTAAGCACGATACATTAACAGAGGAAGAAGAGAGAAAGAAAATGTGGATTAATGGAAACTCAAGTGCATATGAAGCCTTCAAGAAAATAATTCAAGATAAATCTTTCTTAAAAGATGTGGAACATATAAAACACTACGTTCACACCGGAAACCTAGAAAGTTATCACAATCCTCGTTTGAAATACGCTCCTAAAGAGGTAATTTCTCGTACAGCGGCTTAAAGCTCAGGTCAATGATTGCTGCACTGGACTATAATTGGAACATCAATAAATTGAAAGTCGGTACCAAAACTCACTACTCAAAATACACAGGAGCCTGGGTGATAAAACAGAAATACGAAGCGTCAAACGATGAATGGAAGAAGGCAATAATGAACAAAATTAACCTCTCACAAACTGACTATAGTAGAGCTTCACCTGAAGCTGAAGCCTAAGAACATCGCTCCAATAGCTCGACCTTCCAAGGACGACCTGATGAAGAAGTACTTCACACGATTTCACATGTAACAATAAATGATGTACTTGCATATCAAAATAATATGTCTATATTTATCGTAAATTAAACAATCTTAGAGCACTCTTACACAATTCTACTGTTCTAATTTACGTTGGCCGTGGTGGCGCAGCGGTGAAGCTGTTGGCCTCTCACCAAGGTGGTCTGGGTTTCATCCCCGGTTAATGCATGTGAGATTTTCGAAGTGAAATGCCAGGTCCTGTGGTTCGGAATCTACCTAAAAAGGAGGCCCCGTGGCTCATAATCACACGATCCACGGTCACGTAAAACTACAATCTACCTTCCTTTGTTTGAATTTACAGCTTGAAGCCCACATAGGCCTAGGTGCCATTGGGTTCCAGAAATGTGTTTCTTATGATGTTGACAACACATGATGGCTCGACAATTCTGTTATTTTTACCAATCGCAGTCCATGAATTTACCCAGGAAGTGAACTGCTTGTAACAAATAAATCGCCAAGTTCTATTTGTTGGATTTAAAGCTGTCAGTAAACGTTTCTTTGCCCTGTTCATTGTCTTTAAGCTCATGTTATGCCTTGCCATTGTCAACACTTCGCGGTCTAAAATAAGCCTTGAAAACGAGGGATTTCTTGTTATAAACATACATTATTACGATTTCACTGCTTTTACATTGTCTAATTCACAACAGCATACACTTTCTTCACTCATATCCATGATGGTACACTTATCACACTTACACCAAGTTTGCATGCCGGCTCGTCCTGTAGTGTTTACTATAACCATTTTATGATCGCTATCTGAATGGACATCAGAAAATAACGTTCGTTCTGGCCCAAACTGATACGGACGAATATTATTTACAACCATTATAAGTCTTTTGACTAACACTAACAATGGCAAGAGAAGAACACGGCAGCAGCAGCAGCTGGAGTGCGGAAAAGACTGCCGGAGCTTATGCACAGCAACAGGCTGCTATGTGGACTAGAGAGCGCAGTGACGTCACGAGCAGTTACAAGTTTCGCCCATAACTTGAGAACGGTTGGACGTAGAGGCACGGGATTAACGGCATTGTTATTAAATTTCCATGTTGCATATTTAGCAATAAATAACGAAACATGTGTTTTTGTGTTGTGATCTCCTTTAAGTAGTCTAATAGAATGTATCGATCACCAGGAGGGTGATAGTAGAATGCAAGCATCAGTGGTTATTATATTGTAATAATGAGTTAATTATTCAGAGGAATACATGTATATTTTGTTGTGCTGTGAAAAGCCAATTGTATTATGAAGGTATTCAAAGGAATAGCCTGTGATATTTTTTTATATAGTCCATTAATGAATGGAAGTATAGTTGTCATGTGTGACGTAAATGATTTGAAGCATATCTCAGTGAAACTTGACGGAATTAGTGTGTTAATTGATAACGATGCATTTCAGAGCACGTTTGGAAAATTGTTAGTTGGAGAATTTTCATAATTCACAGTCTGAAATTTCGATGGCTATTCCTACGGAATTATCTTGTCATCCCAAATTATTGTTCTAGAGACGATAGTTGAAAATGACAATATAATAATTCTTCTTAGCTTTATCACTTGGTGGAATAAAGTAGAATTTGACGAATTAATAATACATGAGAAACATCACGATTATAGCACTATTGGAAAGTGCCAAATTAACAAGGTCTTTTTGCGAACGCACTTAAGAATAATATTCTTAATTTGTATATCTGCACATAACGGTTATAACGATTTATTTATGTGAAACGTGGATGTGGAATCTCAGATCAAGTGATCCAGTAGGGTTTATTCATAAACATTTTGGATCATCATTGTGTTCATTTCATGTTGTAAAGTTGAATAGGGTATAGTGCAGTTTGGTCCAATGGGACTTTTCACTGCATTTATGGCAACGTTTACTTTGATGCATATTCTGGTGAGGATTTATATGTTTCTTTATTGTGTTAAAAAATCTTGATGATTTATAGAGGTGATAAATGGTCGCGTTAGGAAGGCCATTGCTGGGTATTTCTGCAGTTTCCCACACTCCTGAGGTTACGTTCCTACGGGATTCTCGTGTTCTCTGAGCTAATTTTTATTTATTTTTATCTTTTAGCCATGGTCTTTCTTAATGTCACCTTTGTTAGGTATGACTCGTGCCCTATTATCCCCTTTACTTGTTGGTAGGATCTGGGGATTTTTAGTCGGGGATTTTCAGGTCCTGCGATCCGGGTACCATCGAGGGATTTCAACAGGTGAAGGGTAGGTAATTCAGGCACAGTACCTAACTTAAAACCACGTTTCAGCTTCCCTATTCTAGCCTTAATTACAAATACGCACAGTCACTAGGTACACGTAGTTGATGACCACAATGGTCAAGTCCATGAATTAAACTACAACTATGATAATTGATGGGTCCTCGGGAGAAAGGGGGAATGTCACTCAAAATGTAAAATCGAGATAGCGCGATCTGATAGGCCTCTTTGCGACGTATTGAAGGCACAATTGTGTCTTGCTAAGAACAATAAGGGTCGTGTGAAAATGACGTTTCAAGTTGACGCGTACATACAAGTGCACATAAGAAATGAAACTTTAAAACTCGTTTCCTGAACATTTGACATTATTTGACATTCGCTCTTCTTCCCGTGGACCCTTCAATTCTACTAGAACCACCTCGTGGTGCACCGGCTAGCATTCTTGGCTGTCGCCCCGGAGTTCCAGGTTAGATTCCCGGCACTGCCAAGAAGATTAATTCAGGTCTGAGTGCTGGAACGGGGTCCACTCCTCGTGAGGCAAAACTGAGAAGAGTCGGGTTCGATTCCCACCTCAGCCATCGTGGAAGTGGTTTTCCACTCTTACTTCAGGCAAATGCCGAGATGGTTCCTAGCTTATGACCACGCGCTCTCAACGTGTTTTGCTAGCTGTCGAACTGCAGCCAATAGGAGCCCACCGGTGGCCATTTTATATCGCTCCCACCAAATCCTTCAGATTATTCTTTCGAAATACAGAGTATAGCCTACGTATAAACCATTAACGTCCGAATAACACACCGCGTTGTATGAAGAATGGTCAGGGTCTCCTTAAAACAATAACCAATAACACCAGAAGTGTATTTTTCATTAACTAGTATGTTGCAGTACTCAGGGAACGTAAAGCACGAAGTGTCGTTAGTTTGGAATTACAAGAAAGAGGCAAATATTTATAAATATTAAAACAATCATGACATTGTTATAGTAATTAATGCTCAGTTTTTATTGCTGGGTAAGCATTTTCTAATGTTGAATTATGTAAACAATGTGTTGCAATGCAAATTTACTGTTGTATTTGGTACCGTGATAATGGCAACATTAGTTGTACCGGTATTTAATTCCTGGGGAAAACTATCATGGTCCATTGAGTGATGTACGATAATATTTTTATCGATATTTAATGTTTCTTTTAAATCTTTCTAAGGGGCATATGATCTAGCAATTCTACCCCTTAAAACTCCAGTAACCAACTAATGTCTTTGAGTAGGTCAGCACGATTGAAACCAATTTATTTATTTATTGAATATCCTAACAAAAGCCTCCGTGGCTTAGGCGGCAGCACGCCGGCCTCTCACCGCTGGGTCCGTGGTTCAAATCCCGGTCACTCCATGTGAGATCTGTGCTAGACAAAACGGAGGCAGACAGGTTTTTCTCCGGGTACTCCGGTTTTCCCTGTCAAAATTTCATTCCAGCAACACTCTCCACTATCATTTCATTTCATCTGTCATTCATTTAATCATTGCCCCAGAGGAGTGCGTCAGGCCTCGGCATCCGGCACAGTTCATATCCTCGCCGCTAGATGGGGGCTTCATTCATTCCATTCCTGACCCGGTCGGAGACTGGAAGCAGGCAGTGGATTTTTTCATTGAATATCCTAACAGTTTGATCCCTATTGTACATAAGTATATTTGGGTTATAGTTTTGATCAGATAACTATTGCTCCATTAACACAAAATTATGAAACTAGATTATTGTAGATGTGGTGAATGAACTTAAGGAACTGTTTGTAACAACACGATGACCAGTTTCGATTGTCAGGCGATCATCATCAGATCCTTTACACTTATTTGTTTGCAATAGTTATATAAGTAGCATTCTGTGTATTGTAAATATCATGAGTCATGCTTGTAGACATAGATTTAATACCGGTAGCCTTTGTTTGAGTCTTTGAACTTCCAATTTCATGTGATGAAAAAGTTTCTTTTAATAAACCTGATATTTCTTGCCCTGTAGCCTTCAGATTTTTAGTCGCCGTATTAAGACGGTTGCTGTATTATGTTTAGAACTGAATAAAGGTATTATTGAGAAATATTAATTCATAAATATTCATTCAACATGTGAGTGATTGTCAGTCTGGTTTTTAATAACCATTAATGATATATGAATAATTTTATCAAAACTTGTACAGTACAAGACGAAAACAAGATGTTCAGCAGAGAACATATAGCCTACTTTCTCCTAAATGCTTGGGTATAAACTCTTTGTCCTTATCAAGGATTAGACTATAATTGAATGTTCGTTGTAGCAGGTACTGCAACCTAGCGGTGAATTATGATATATCTTGTACGCCTCTGAGTGTTTAATGAGCAGGCAGTTTAAAGCAACCAGGAGGGTTGCAATCCAGCTGGCAGTGCTTAAAAGTATTCGAAGTACAGTCATGGCTAGAAGTTGAACTACAGTAGTACAAAATTGTAATACTTCAGGAGGCCAGGGATCTGCAAAGCGGAAGGTTTTGAAGAATTACCCACGTAACCCGCAAGAGGACAGCACCGTACACAGACATAGAGAAGGCTGTGGATGGCAACGTGTATCTTGTTTTTCTATTCGCCTTGTTCTTCTATCTTCTGTTTATATGCGATGCTGAGGCAGTGATTATTAATAAACAAGTGTATACATTAGCCTTTCCTTTGAGCTAAATAGCAATGTATTTAGTATCTGTGGAGAGAACTCGTCCACATCTATTATAAAATAATTCAAATTTAAAAAAATAAAAGCTAACTTTTGGAACTCTAGTTACAAATCACTCTTTCACCGAAAAAGCTAAAAAGACCACTGGAAAAAAATGGACGGAGGAACGTAAGAAGGGGCATAGTGAGTTCATGAGGAGATTTTGGGAGAAGAAGAGGAAAGCTCCATCGACCCGAGTCAACAAGTTCAAGCACGCTACCTAGGTGGGCAAAACGAAGAAAGAAGAAACGCTAACTCTAGTAGGCTTCGAACCGCACCTCACCGTATGCGAGACTGACACTCTAGCACACAGCCCAGCATGTCCATAACGTCTCAGTGTTATTAACTGACTTAGATACAACGTGTTAGCAAACAATGTCTTGAAATAAACGATTTCTTCACTGCAGTACATCTTCATTATAAATCACTTCATACAAAGTTTATATTATTTCTATCAGTACGCTATATAGCATACGACATATAGTCCAGTAAAATAAGGGATCGAGTGTACATCAATTTCCGGCAAGCTGGAAATGGTGTTAATACCTTGATTCCGTGTATAAAACATGTACTCTGAGTTTGCACCATCGCAGGAAGTGAGCATAACGTTTGGCGGCCAAAAAAACACGAAATTTTCATACTTTTTTCAGTTTTTCGCCCATAACATTAAAACTAAGGGCCTTACAGAAAATTTTATAATTACCTTTTTTAAAGAGCATAAAATTCTGTGTTGAATGACCTCCCCAACTTTTAAATTTTGATGAGAATTTGAGGGAGTAATCAAAGTTGGAGTTTTTTTTTTCATCTTGGCGAAGAAACCGAATTCCTCGACTTTCAGTCGTCTCTAGCACCCAAATGGCTGTTCCAATTCAAAAACTCATGAAATAAAAGTTGTGAATAATATGCAATTGAATTTTCTGAGAATTCAGAAGAAAAACTGAGAGCACTTCACTTTAATGGATACTCATTTACTTTTTTTAATCTTAATTCAAGTTTCGAGATGTGATGGCTGATGTTGCTGTTTTAGGAAATCAGGAGTGAAGAAGAAAAACAATAAACATGAAAAAAAAAACAAGTAACGAGTGATCTGTGTATTGAGTGAAATAGGTAATTTATGAAATTATGAAATTAATAAAAAGTAAGTGGTGAAGGTCTATTTACATTTTTTTTAAGACGATGGCCCCACTTCTGATTCCATGGACGCAGGTTCCCAGGCTTCTTCTTCCTCGTCGGTAGATCCGTCCTCTTCATCATCATGATGTACGTCTCTTGTCTCGAATTCCTCATCCAAATTCATGGGGCAAGTGATTACTTCTTCCTCTTCTTCCAAAGGGGTGTTCGAGCAAGCCGGGCCCCTACAGGCAGATTGTTGAGCCTTTCTGCAGGAGCACTTGCCCCTGCACCCCTGGACGCACTTGCATGCTAAGGCATGTAGCACCTCGCTTGGAGCAGGGTCCTTGTTGGTGACTGGGAGGAGTCCTTGCACGGATCTTCGCCAACCCCAAGTGATAGGGTCGAGCTCTCGCCCATACCAAGCCTGTACCTGGTGGTACACTCGGAACGAATGTTGTTTTGCAACTGTGCCTGTAGGGGGCAGAGCAGCCAGGTAGAAGGCAGCCTTTGACAATGTCTTCGTGAAGGTTGAAAATCGAAGATCATCGAGTGACTTGCCATCGTTTTTTGGTGAATATACTGCTGCCAGGAACAGTTCACCAGCTGCTGCGACTTCTTCGTTAGTGGAATGGTGCGTCTTGAAACACTTGGCAGCTTCCTGCAACTTCTCAGATTTTTCAAGGGTATTTACAAATGTCATCTTCCCCTGCCGATAACACGCCGAGGTAGTATCACAGCCACTCATGGCATGCAGAAAGAGTATGTGCTCTTTGACAAAATTGAGCTTTTCAGCTGATCTGGGGAAAAGAATATGTTGTCCGCGGTGCCCTTTCCTGGCTTCATAAGGAGGGCATTTGAAGAAGACGGCGCCAGTGCTGTGAGAAGTATGAGGAGGTCTGTGTCTTCCCCTACAATAACCACTTTGGGAAACTTCTTTGACTTTTCCATGGCTTGCGTGACGATGAGGGAGTCAGCATCTTCAACAGCCTGAATTAGCGTGAAGCCTTCAGACGTTAGCTTTGTAGTCAACAAGTCAATGAGCCGTGCTTTATTCTTGTCATTAGACAAAAAATTCTCCCTTGGCATCGTTGACGTCATTGCTTCTGTGAAGACCACAGTCGCTGCAGAAAGCATGGTCTGGCGTCGAAGCCTCTCGGCACACTTCGTGCTTTTGGCCTCGGCATCTTCTGGATAGCCATCGAAAACTATTGTTGTTGTTTCCGGCTTGTAGTGACATTTCAAGTAGTTGGTGTACTTATTTATTATACTAAAGAACTTTTCTTTGGACTGCCAATGCACTTTGTGTATAAGAAAGCCACCGTCAATTACAAAGGCACTTTGAGAGAGATCAGGTGCTTCAGTCAGAGGTTCGAATAACTCATAGAACACAGACTTTTTGGTTTACCGTAGCCCCGTGTCGTCGAACATTGAAAGCGGGAATGGAGCCAACTCGTATTCAAAGTAAGATTTCAGCTGCTCATTTGACTGTTTAAAGAATGTAATTCGTCGAAAGAGGGTATCTGAATTCACTGGGATGTCTTCTTGATGGATTCTGACTTTGGATTTAACCGCTTTCAGAGGAATTACCCGATCTTTTCAGCGGAACATAACATCACTGAAATTTTGTCCAACGATCCTCTGAATGCTCTCTTTTCCCTTTTCCAGTGCCTCATGGCAATTGATGGTTTCATCCCCTGTCACTCCTGTGCTAATACTCATCAAAAAATCTGAAAATGGAAACGGATCATTTGATCCAAACCAGTCAAGCAGTAGTGCCGAATCGTTGTCTCTCGTAACCCTCGTCAGCCTGGCATCAACGTGCTGTTCTGATGATACATATGTGAAGCCACAAAAATCTTCAAATTGCATTGGAATTTCCATAATGGGAGGCATGGATGCAACCCATTTCATGATGGTGCTGTCAGATATGCCTCGACCGTGAGTCAACCCTCCACCTCTCGTCTTCATGGTCCTCATAACCACCTGCTCAATGGTCATATCTGTCCAAACACCAGACCAAAACTTGTCGGTTCTTCGGATTGTGAAGAAATCTTTATTCACAAACTGGTGATACTCATCAGCTGACTGCAGGTTCAACATGTCCTGGATGTCCTGGATGTACAACTGGGCAGATTTGGCGTAAAGAAAGTGTCCACTAGCGTGGAAGTAGGGAAACATTTGCTGCACACAATCCAAATGCTGTTGAAAGTCGGCACTTCGACCTGAATATATCTCTTTACAAGTGTAACCATGTTGAAATATTGCACCCATAATTTAGCGGTTGCTTCACGGTCTGCAATTTCTAACAACTTTTCATTGAACTTGTAACATGTGGTTACAATGTTATTTGAATCACTATTCTTTGGTGTGAAAGGAGGCCATGGGATACAGTTGCACATCTGTGTACATAATATCTTTTAAATGATATGGTATTGTTTTTCTTTATTCTTTGTTGTTCTTTTTGATGAATGAGTATCTGTTGTTGTTTTTTCTGTGGAGATTATTGGTGCTTGTGCAGTTAGGTTTGGGTTATAAAAGTGGATTGCTTATAGATACAGAAAAAGATGTATAGTGATGATTATTAATGAATTAAATGAATACCTGTGTTCCTATGGTGAGGTGCAGGTTCCTTTATGTTTTAATTGATGGTGATCTGAGTAATGAACGGTTAATAGAGGAATGCCCATCACATATATCAGCTACATGTACTGACTGTTTGCCCTGTTGTTAAAATAAAATATGTCCCTTGTGAGTATAATCAACCACAACCCCGATAAGGAAAGAAGAAGTAAAGTAATATTATGACGCACCAACGAGGAGCACGAATGGGGGAGATGAACTTTAGTGATTTCCAAATGATCATGGAGCAGTTGACCAAGCGGAGTGACATCTTTGATAAGTGGAGTGACATCATTGATAAGGGGAGTGAACGGATATGTGAGCGGATAGACTCAATGAAAGTACAAATGGAGAAAATATGTGAAGTATGTGATGTACCGGTTGCTGAAATAGAAGGAAATGACGGAAAACTAAGTGAAGAAGGAAATACGAAGCAAGAAGCGTATCAACAAGGTGGGGGGGGGGGGCGCGAAGAAGAAATGAAAGACGGTCAAGAGAGAGAACAAGGTCAAATGGAGGAGGAAAAAACTGAGGACAAGGAAGAAGATGGGTTGGAGGGCAAGGTAGAAAAGAAAGGAGAGACGGATAATGGAGGAGGTGAGATGGAAGAAACTGAAGACGAGAAAGGAGAAGCAGATGAGATTGGTCATGAGGAGGACAGTAGCAGGCAAGAAAAAGAGGAAAAAGATGAGGGTAAAAGTGCAAGAGAAGGTCATGGAGAAGACAACATACTAGAAGAAAATCAGGTGAATAAGAAACAGTGGAGAACAAAGTGGAAGAAGAGAAAGGAACTGTTGAGTAAGACAAGACAGACGAGGAAGAGGTGGAAAATGTGGAAAGGAAGAAGAGAGAAGTGGTTGAGAATGAAGAAAAAGAGGACCAGGATGATAGATAAAAAGATGAGTTGGAAAGCAAAGAGAATGATTAGGAAGAAGATGAAATGTCAGGTAAAGGAAGATAAGAGAGTGAAGGATCAGAAGAAGAAGAAGAAGAAGAAGAAGAAAATGAGGAAGGAAAGGAGACAGGAACGGTGGAGATGGAAGATGAGGAGTACAAGGTACGGAATGACATGGCGGATGAAGAAAAAGACGAGATGGAAGGTAGAGGAGATGCATAAGTTGCAAACGACGGCGCAGGAGGAGAGGCAGGATGAGAAAGGGGAGGACGAAGATGATGATGTTTCTTCAGATGACGATAAACGTGAAGAACTAGATGCCGAATCGGAAACGCTGAGTAAAGTGATGAATCCGGATATTGATAGAGATGATTATTCATGCAGTATGTTCCCAACCCGAATATGATATCGATTAATGCAGAATTACCCCCAAACCCCGTAATTTAGGAATATCGTGTTCTATTTCTTATATATATTTAAGTAAAGTTACAAAGTGTCACCCAACAGTAGGGCTCGAAAACCGATATCATATTTCATGGTGCAAGCAGGAATATGCACACAATAGACAGTACAGTTAGGGCTTATTATTTTAAGAGTGTATATCTGAAACTAAGCCCAATTCAGAAGCATGTGATTCGTATCGTGGTCCAGAGAAGAGATATTGTGTCATGTACTTAAACAGGCTTAGAGGAAACAGTGACATTTCATCTCTGCAATGTTAATGTGTGATATGTTCAGTAATTTATTCTTAGTGTTTTTTTTATAAAAGTGGATTGCTTATAGATACAGGAAAAGATGTATAGTGATGATTATTAATGAATTAAATGAATACCTGTGTTCCTATAGTGAGGTGCAGGTTCCTTTATGTTTTAATTGATGGAGATCTGAGTAATGAACGGTAAATAGAGGAATGTCCATCACATATATCAGGTATATGTACTGACTGTTTGCCCTGTTGTTAAAATAAAATATCCCTTTTGAGTATAATCAACCACAACCCCGATAAGGAAAGAAGAAGTAAAGTTATAAACTGTTTCAAAATTTCTGGGAAGGGCAGTTGCTGCAATTTTTCATGAATCAGTGGGGAACCAACATTGTTGAGTATTTCCAAAATCGTGTCGCTGTCTTGATGACATATATCCATACTTGACAACACAATGTTTGCCAAAGCCAGGTGAACTAAAATGTGCCCCCTGACTGCCCTCGAATAAGCATGACCTGTCAACATTTTCTCTGTTGATCCTCGTGCATATATAGTGCTCAGAAGATCTTGTAGTCCACTCCCATCCATAATGTAACCTATGGCTCCCATGAAAGACATGATAAGGTGGAAACCTCCAAGACGCACGATGACTGAGGATACTGGGGAACTGGGGTCACACGAGGCCACGATTTCACGCGCTTTCTGGAACAGGGGCTGATCAAATGTGACAAAACAGCAATTCTGTTTTTTTGCCTTTTCTTCGAGCAGATTCCAACAGGACAGAGTAAACTATGTCAACGTGTCCTGGAGGAGAGTTCAGGAAGGGTAGGCACACTGCACGAGATACAGAATATGGCTGCCCTGCTGTCACCTTCTCCATAAAGCCATTCCATCCAGTCACGTCAAGGCGCTGTTTCCACTTGCCGTAAATCCACAGGAAGTCAGAGGAGGAAAGGTTTTCCTCATTGACTGGATATTTCTGGTTGACATCGTCGATAAGTATTGACTTAAGGCCCTGCTGCTTCGTGTCCCGGTGGAAAGGTACGAGTGGGATACTGGGGGATGAACACATTTCTTGGACTGACGGTAACTTCTTCAACTTGGGTATCCTTGTCTCTGAGTGCACTGAAGTACGAGGAGTTATGCACTGAAGACCTCCCATGGCATGGAATGTTTTATTACCATCGAGTGTGTCCATGTTGGCATCAGTGTTATCCCAAGCAAATTGGCTGAAAGATCCTTCCAGCAACACCTTGGGTGGTTCCTCAATGCACGAAGCTTCTAGAACTTTTGCATCATTGTATGAGCAACAGAACCCCAGACTTGACAGCAGCTCCACAAGGTCTTTGGAGCCATACTTCTTGTAGATGATTGCACCAAGTTCTGTGAGAATTGGAGAGATGAAAGATCGAGGTCTTGTGGCGCTGATTATGGCATGAGCAATGGTAGCTACTTTGGTTTTCAAATGAGGTGGCTTGGCCTTCTTTTGATTTTTTGATTTGACGATTCCTTTGAGGAGCACCTGTAACGTTTCTGGTATATCTTTCTCAACATCTCCCAAGAAATTATCCACTTTGGGGTAAGAATCTATTTCATAAGCTATTGATCTGATATCCTCTCGAATGATAGCCGCAGCTGCTTCCACAATGCGAAGGCCTTCTTCCCTGACGTCCTTCTTCTTGGAATTATACCAGGTGTCCGTTAAGATCTTATGCCCTGTTTTTCGAAAGCATATCACTGAGGGCTTGCCGGGCACATTCGTATATATGATGTCCTCGCCATACTTCTTCTTTAGTCTTGTTCTCAGGGTTTGTCTATTTGGAACACTTCCTTTGAAGTCTTTGAGAATCTCCGGAAATGTAAATTGGCTTTCATCATCATTATCCTCAATGTATTTACAAATGTAATTGAAGGCCTCACTTACATGGTCATCTTCAGTACGTCCTACTTTGTGGCCCTTTCCAACACGACCCAGGAACTTCTTACCACACGATCTGTGGTACCTGGCCTCCTCAGCAACCAAATCAGAAACACTCGTGAGTCTACCGAGGACTTGTTCATCTTATCTGCTCGTAGCAGCTGCAATGAGAGAATCCTTGAATTCCAGCGTCATAACATGCTGCACAGATTCTCGTCTGCTTGCTGGCTTCTTTTTTTCTTTTGCCACAAAATCGGCTGACGCATCTCCCTCACAGATTCTACACTTATTTTTAAAATCAAATCCCTGCACATTGCGCTTGGAGCCGCGACTTGCTGTGGCTTCATCTTCCCCACTCCTGCGTTTCAAATACAGTTTCCTGCATCTTTCATGAACAGTGATTGAGGAACAACCCCTAAGTAGAAGGTGTTTATTGTCTTTCTTTGCTTTGCTGTGAGTGATTAACGACTGTATTCCTCGTTCAAGCACTGTTGTTGTTTCCTCAACAAACAGGCCTCTGTCACATATAAAACAACTGTTAATATCCATCTTGAGCACGAGTAAATAGAAGCATAACCACGAATCATATCACTCTCACGAGAAAACAGTTCGGGACCATCTAAATTCCAGCACAGAACATTACGTGTAGGCCTACACAAGTTGAGAACAACACGGAAACTGAAATGTGAGAGAAACGGGCTGTTCGAAGAATGTAGAGCGCAAAGAGGGGAGGGGAGCCAATGCTTTAGGTGCGGTCCCTTTGTACGACCCCTAAGTAGAAGGTGTTTATTGTCTTTCTTTGCTGTGAATGATTAACGACTGTATTCCTCGTTCAAGCACTGTTGTTGTTTCCTCAACAAACAGGCCTCTGTCACATATAAAACAATTGTTAATATCCATCTTGAGCACGAGTAGATTGAAGCATAACCACAAATCATATCACTCTCACGAAAAACAGTTCGGGAATATTTATATTCCAGCACAGAACATTACGTGTACACAAGTTGAGAACAACACGGAAACTGAACTGAAATGTGAGAGAAACGGGCTGTTCGAAGAATGTAGAGGGCAAAGAGGGGAGGGGAGCTAATCCTTTAGGTGCGGTCCCTTTGTTGAGAGGTTGAGGCCCAGGTATACGAGGGGTCGGCCTAGGATACCACAAACACACACACACTAAACATAGGAACAGCCGTTTGGGTGCTAGAGACGATAGAAAGTCGAGGAATTCGGGTTTTTTTTTTCGCCAAGATGGAAAAAAACTCCAACTTCGAACGAAGATTACTCCCTCAAATTCTCATCAACATTTAAAGTTGGGGGGTCATTCGACGCAAACTTTTATGCTTTTTAAAAAAGGTAAGAATAACATTTTCCGTACGGCCCATAGTTTTTATGTTATACGTGAAAAACTGAATAAAGTCTGAAAATTTCGCGTTTTTTTTTTGGCCGGCAAAAGTTATGCTCACTTCCTGCGATGGTGCAAACTCAGAGTACATGATTTCTACATGGAATTAAGGTATTAACACCATTTCCAGCTTGCCGGAAATTGATGTACACTTACCCCCTTTTTTCCCTAATTTTACTGGACTAATACTCAAACTACAGAAATATAGAACAGGCATCTTGTCATGTGCCAGAGACGGCTCAGCTCTTTTAAGTCACTGATAAAGTGTAATATTAGATTTTTTTTTTTTTCCGAGTGGTCTCCTCAGAGACCTAGTGCAGGTCTTTCTATTCGACGCCCGTGGGCGACCTGCGCGTCGGGATGAGAGATGGAATTGATTAAGGTGAATGAAATTGGAGAAGGATGTGGAAGGAAGCGGCCGTGGCCTGTCAGAAGGTACCGTCCCAGCATTTTCCTGGTGTTGAAAATGGGAAACCACGGAAAACCATTTCAAGGACGGCCGACGGTGGGGCTCGAACCCACGCGTCTACCAAGTCAGCAGAGAGCTTGGTCCCATGACCTAACACTGCGCTTTAGCCAGCGTAGCCACTACTGTCGGTTATAAAATTATAATAAACAACGAGTCACGTCCTTTAGGATAGCTTTAACCACCCTCGGCTGGATAATCGGAATTGGTGGGTCGTACGTTATAAATTATAATGATTGCATAATTCATACGGCCGCCATCTTTAAATGGTACGACTGATGACCTTGTAGTTTAGGCATAGGACTCGTCCCATACGAAGGTATAGTTTTACCAAAATTGGTAAAGATCCGATGGTTAGTTTGGTCGTAATTTAATTTTAGGTTTTGACCATTTGAGTGGCCGTCATTAAGTTTTAGTAAAGATGGCGGCAATATAAAACATGACACTGAGGTGCCCGCCCTTTGCTAGTGCTTCCTCTGTACCTTATTTCGTTCAATTCGGTTTGGTCGCGTTTCATTTGATAAGGGTGGGGGACAGACATAGGCCTACACACCCACTCACACACACACAGACAGACACACAATTTTTGGCCCTGTGTAAATCTCATAAATCTTCTTTCATTTTTTGCAAAATCGAAAGTAGGCTAAACATGAAAAATCTCTTCAGTGCATTTCGTATTGTGAGAAAATGGTAAATACTGAGAACAGGATTATTTGATTCCAAGGCTTCCTATTAAAATTGCTACCGTTCTTAGAAAACTACACAATGTAGGATACTGAAACCGTCTAAATATAATACGGTAATTAAGCGCACTAAAATTTGAAAAAGTGTCAGGGAAATATCTATAATGCTTTCTGATATACAATATCAAATATTCGAAACTGCATTTGTTATATCATTTCATGCTTCCCATTTCCCTTAAGAGCAACTAATATTGGTCAATAGTGGGTCTCTCCACTAGAGAGAAAAGCACCATTAACCATAGCCTGGATCATACGTGCTGACATTGTTATCCACAGCCTCGCTACGAAACCTGGAGCAAAGTGGTGAACGTGTTCATACCTCAACATCATCATCCCAGTTCTCTTCTTCTGAGTTCTTCACAGGGTTATGAAATTCATCTTGATAGTCCTGGAAAATAAGAATTCATTTACTTATTTACAGTTTCTAAGACTAACTGACAAAGTTGCAAATCACAATGATACCTTGGTCATCTAAATGTAATAAATATTTATCAAACGTTTTCTCTAGACACTTTTATCTCAAACAGTGCTGGGAAAACACGCGAAGGAAAACATTGGCAGGAAATCACTCAAAACTTTCTTAAACTGAAAATTCCTGAATCAGAGCTGTAACAACCAGCAGGCCGTAGGAAATTTTTTCACGTTGATTTCTTTTTACGCAGCTTTGTTTTAATGCTATTTAAGAAAATAAATAAATAAACTAATTGTCAACTAAGTATTTTGGTTAGAACTCACCTCGTAAACAGCAACACCGTTTTTGCTTCGCGTAGAAGTAGCATAATGTTGTTCAAGATTCCACACTACTTAAGAGAGCCACTAACATATATAACATCATTGGTTGGTTGGTTCCTTAGTTTTAGGGCTATGACAACGCGGTCATGTAGCCCTGTGTAGTCTACTTTGGGTGTGAGTAGAATCTGTCTAATAGCCGGCGTTGTGATGGCTCTGTTAGTGTGTGTTATCCGTTTTAATTCAAGTATGGACTGCAGACAATAATTTCAAGTAGTTCCAACTTTTGCTACCAAATGCTACCGTCCACGGTACCTAGCTTCGAATTTGGCTACTAGATGACATCGCAGTCATCACCTGGCGACGAACTTTGGAACTAATAGAGCGTTAATCAAATCTAACCTACAAAGTTAGCTTCACACAATTGTAGTTAGTGGAGGGTTCTTTTACATGTCATAAATCTAAGACATGGGCCCGCCAGCTTTACCTCCCCGCCGAAGGAAGGCATACTGAGAGAATTTTAACGCTCTTAAAAATCCGAGTTTCGGCCGGGATTGAACCCGCGACCTTGGGCATAGAAGCTCAGCATGCTACCAACTACGCCGCCGATATGATCATTGCTAACCGGATTGCATTGGTTTGAACTTCGGGCTGTCTGTCCATTCACCTCTCGAATCCGCTGGTCTTAAGAACGGTTGGTGTTGGTACTGCAACCTAGCGGAAAAATACCTTAGACGATTGATCAGGCTTATAAACCCTCCAGCGGGCGATTTAGAGAGAATGCTCACAATTGTGTTGTATAGCCCGACCCAGCGGTTTCTGCCGCGACATGACCGGACAGGCGTGGCTTCAGAGCAGTGGGAGGGGAGTAGGACTGTCTAGCACGACTGACGGCTCGCGTCACCGAAACGAAATATCACGCGCACCGACGGGTCAAGTTTGACAGGATACGGTTTCTACATAAAAGTAGGATGAAAGGGAGCATTTAACAGAGTATATAAAAACTTGAATCACAATTCTACGCCCAGTAGTTTACTCTTTATGTTATTTTAAAACATGCTTCGATACTAGCCACTGCTAAGTTGGAGAGCCAATGAAATGTTGCCAAGTCGTTGCACAATAACGAGCGGGTGAGCGAAGCTCTCGTCTACATTGCGTAGCATTATGTTATCACGGCCAAGTCCAAGCAGAGAATGAACGATGTTGCTACATCGGGACTCGGGGAGTCAGGACGTGTCACGTGTGCCAGAGGAGGTGTGAACGAATTGAAGTGCGTAACTGCGTCGCGGCAGACATTCCTGGGTAGGGGCTTTACGCCAGCCTATTCCTCAAGTGGAGCGCCATCTGTCGTGTGACGTAAACGTGTTTGTTGTAAGTCCTTTTGTTGCCTCACTCGAAACACATTTCCTGAACAATACACCTCTGGGGCACCAAGTGCGCCGCGCGTCTGATCGTGAATTATCCAAGTATCTTTGTTTCATTTTTGTTCTTTATGATTATTTTTAACGCTAATTAATATTGTAGAAACAATTTCTACCTATTTGTAATAACCTATTAGTCATACACCATGCTCTAAGGCACGCCCATGCTCCGTTGAAATTCTTAGCATTTCTAAGGATTTTTTCCAAATTTTACCTGTTCTGCTCGGTGTTGAATTAGGAAGAATTCGTAAGTTTCATGCTCATATTTGCAATAATATCTTCAGGGCGGGGTTCCTTAATGACGAGGTCATCTGTGAAATTATAAACAACTTCCAAGTCTGCCAGTCAGTTGAATCAAGCAAAGAGGACAGTGTGAGTGAAGTTTCTGATGCAGAGAATGAGGTGGTTAGTTTCAGTTACTACAAGACTACTCACAACAGAGTTGTACGACGATGATGATGATGATGATGATGATGATGATGATGTTAGTCAGCATGTAGCTAGTGCTTTCCCTTCATGTTCAAGGTCAAAGAAACAAAATGGAGGAAAACTGAGAAACAAAATGGAGGAAAACTGATTTCTCAACTGTATCCATGACTAAACGCAAGAGTGAAAAATAAATTGCCCATGCCAGTACTAAGGTACAGCGATGTAAAAAAGGAAATTGATACGTCATATATAGTGGGAGTAAGTGTGTAAGAAGTAGGCTTATACAGGGTGTAATTGATATAATGAAGTCCGTTACACTGGTGATAGAAGAGACAATTCTAAGAAAATATGTTCATGAAATTTAGTCGTATCGTAATTAGTGTAGGTGGAATTAAATCACAGAAATCGCCCGACAATGTCTTGGAAAAGGGCTTATACTGCGTTCCCCTCAGCAACACAGCTGACTTCTACCCGTCGCCCTCCTCTCCAACGCTGAGGAATGCTGACAAGAGTCTGAAGTTGAGTGACCTTCTCGTCTTGTCTGCCAATGGCACTGAAATACACAAACCGAGCCTATGAACAGCTGATTCGCACCTTCATGGGGATGGCTACATGACTTGAGCTCGCGTCAGCCCGGAAGGCGGCGGCTCTGTGGGATTTGCGCAGATAGAGAAAGAGATACATTTCCACTGTTGCAAAAGGTCCACCATGCCCGAGTTCCCACACCGCAGGCTGCTGCCATGAGTTCCTGCAGTATGAAAAAACCATCGCTTACCTCAACGAGCTTGTCTCCTTCACGCTGCTTTACGCTTAGCTCTCCTGACAACACACTAGCTCAGATTCTCAAAACAGACTGACTGTGATTGGTGGGATGGAAGTGAGGCATGACGTAATGGTAGCGTTGTGTTCTGCGCACCGCCTTCCCGGCTGGTTCGGGCTCTAGTGATGGTGGATCTGTTTAGGATTTTACCAGCCTCATGGCCTATACATAGAAAATGGAAATCCTAAAGATTTGGTAAATTAATTTAAGGAACTGTTGGTCTATCTTTAAGTGAAAGACAGTGCAACAACTGTAATACAAATATTATTATTATAGTAGGCTACTACTAATAATAATAGCAATAATAGACTTTTAGACGTACTAACTTATTTTATACGGGGCTACATGACCACGTTGTCGCAGCCCCTAAACTAAGGAACCAACCTAACTTCTTTTATGTTTTTTTTTATGTACGCAGGATTTCTAGTATGTGCCATGAAATCCATGGACATGATCGTATTAGATCACATTCATTTACTACATGCCTGAAAGTAGATCGCACCCTCAGGAAGGTTAGCACTCTACGACCAGAGCTACACATGCTGACCCTTATTATTATTAGTATTAGACTATTATTATTTTTATCATCATCTACATGTGGTGCAAGTGTTAATACAGCTTACCATTACCGGCCGATGTGCAAGTCGGGGCGTGATGGCGCAGCGGTCCAGCTGTTGGCCTCTCGCCACGGCGGACCGGGTTTGATGCCCGGTCAATGCATGTGAGATCTTCGAAGTGAAATGCCATGTCCTGTAGTTCGGATTCCACATAAAGAGGAGCTCTAGTAGCTCATGATCACGAAATTTACGATCATGTAAAACCACAAGCTTCCTTACTTCCCACCATCTGCAGCCACAAGATGATTTCCCGTGGCATCCCACGAGGCCAATGTTGGGATGTCCCTTCATGAGCCAACGGCTGCTTTCTTTTCTACCCACGCGGTGTAGGCATGAACGTTTAATCTTGCACCACGATCGCAGCAAGTCTATTCCGGCCATTCTGAGTTTGGATTTCACCGGATTCTTCCACGCGCTTTCCAAGCACATGCCGGGGGTGCCGGGATAGTATGGTACTTGGAGTCCCGGGGCACCAACCTCATTCACGACCCTAATCACTACAGCTACACATACTACTACAGTCACCACAGAAACATAGTTTATCAGACAAATCCAACACTCCCACAACTACACGGGGGGCTGATAAACAAATGTCCCAAGCCCCTAAAATGAATTAATAACAACCATCACAACAAGCTTCCAAGTCTCTTCCATCATCATTGTTACCAAAAATATTTATTTACTGAACGTCCTAAACAATTGGAACCCTTCTTAAAAATAAATAACATTCAGTAAAGATATAATCTCTTATAATTTGTTTAATAGTCTAATAATAATAATAATAATAATATGTTCTTAGACACACAATTTTTATTTTTTGCGGGGATGTCGAGATTCCGGAATGTTGTCTTCACAGAATTTCATGTACAGTACGTGCCATTACATCCATCGGCATAAGGCAGTCGTATTTGTTCACCTTCTTGTATTACATGACTGAACCTAGATCGAACCCTCGAGAAGATAGCACTCTATTACCTGAGCTACACAGCCTCGCTATCATTTAATTAGTATTATTGTTTTATACAGTACATATAACACATTGCTGGTACATCACACCATAACTATACGGGTTTCAGGGAACCAAAATATTGTTACAGAAACAGCCACTTCTAAGCTGGAACGTCAAAATCGCCACCCATGAACCTCCAGACGATTCGGGTTATTGAGAAAACTACTGCCTTCTGCATTAGTTTGTATAGTTGAGTGTCCAGATCCAGTTCTTTAAGGCCTTGGAGCAAGGTACTTGGGATCACGCCCGTACTTGAGACAATGATAGGTATGGTCTTTACCCGTTCTACATGACATTGCCTTTATTGTTATTATTATTATGTACATGTGGTACCGTGCTAGTATTAAATCTTGGAAGTAGTTTTCCATGGTTTCCCACTTCTACCGCTAACTTAAGGTCACGGTCACCTTCTTCCCAATTCTCACCTGAATTACAAATATCCACATTACTACAGAAACCACAAAAACACAGGTTATCAGACAAATTCCACCCACACCCAACTACATGGGTCTAAATGACCAACATCGCCAAGCCTCTCAAACAAAACATCAAGTATTTTCCTTCCGTCAAAAATGCTACTTCTGAACAGACTACGGGATGTCGGAATTGTGTCACACTGTATTCCATTCGGCTACCGTGCCGGACGCCAATGAGACACCAGAGCTGATTTTCAAAATTATTTTATACTTACACTTACAAAGTAGGCATCACAATACTACCGGTCATAACGTCCCAAGCAATTGCGTGCAATTTCAACAACAACAACATCAATACAAATTTTCTTACGAGACGGGTATCGTTCGCTATCCTCATAACAGCTGATGCCACCCCTCAACCAGTATGGTCAATGCTCCGATTACGTAACAACTCCCCCCCCCCCCCCCCCCCCCGCGCGTCGTCCCACCTCGCCACGCCCAGTTTCCCCTGACTGCCGCCTCAGCTTCTGTTTGAAGAGTTTCGAAAAACCTAAAAACATTGACTTTTTGATGATTAAATTTCAATTTTAATATAGGTGACACATTTTTACCTAGGACGCTTAGAATAGTCTCTTCTATCACCAGTGTAACGGACATCCATTATATCAATTACACCCTGTATAAACTATTTCTTGGTAGATGAAATGGTTTGGTGCACTAATTAATTGGGCGTCAACAAGAAGAAAGTCAATACTCTAGAGAAAGTGATCCAAAGAACACGAGGTGTGAAATGATGGCTGTCTTCGGTGTCTTGTACTTACTGAGAATGAAGAACAGGGGCGGCCGGTGATATTGGACTCAAGGACGCCGCCCTCCCACCCTCCTCCCTCCTCATCAGCCCCAATGATCTCTCTCCTCGCACCTAATCATGTTTTGCTATCGTGACACAATGTGTAGTTCCTCTCCTCGTCGGTAGAGCGCACCGTATACTCATGTGGACTCATCAAAAGTCGCCCGCTTTGTTATTTACGTTGCCATGACAACGCATACCTCCAGTCATCCCCCCTCTAACCCCTTACGCGCTACGTCACGAAGTGTGCGGACTCAGTCAGCTTGAGTCTGATGCCGGTCTGATGCAGCCACTGGATAGCTTCCCTCTTGGCCAAGGAGCTTTAAACTGCCTGCGCATTCAACGATTTATGCGTACAACCTCGTTTCCAAATAAAGGCGCTAGGAAGCAGCACCCAGCAGACATAAGTTTTGCATTGATGTTAATGGCGAAGTTGGAATGTATTCTGAATGATTTTATAATGTTTTACTGCTGCGTGCCCTTTTGTAACTCAGAACTGGGCAAGTTAGAATACCGGGGAATCTCATTTCATGAGATATAATCGGACAATTCATTGCGAGAGAAGTGGTTACGTGGAATTTCCAGAGAAGGTGACAAGAGAGGAAGCAAATGGTTACCTTCTGATCGCTCTGTTGCGTGTAGTCTTCATTCTCTTCCTGAGAGCTTCAGATCACATAAATTATTATCAAATTGGTTACAACTAGTGGGATATGGGTTGGCGACTATGGGACCCCAGCTGAGTTTCCTTGAGCTGAGCTCCTCTCTTATATCTTTCTTTCTTACCCCCAACGTTATTAGGGTATCGGAGGCCGGGGATGTCTTTCATTCCCCTGCCTTAATTGACTCTTGTCTTTTTCTTTCCTGATGCCCTAATTTTTGTAGGATCAGACCTCATTTTGTCCTTTTGTCTGCCTTCTCTAAGATGCCCTAAAGGAGGTAGATGTGTGTTGTCCCACCATGCACGGTGCACCTTAGATATCGATACACCTTCAATGATGGAGATAATTGTTGTTTAAAGGGGTGAAATATCTAGGCCATCTACCCTTAGTGGTTTAGGTGATGGTGAGAAATTATGATGAAATGAAATCTACAGCTAGGCTTCACTAATTACTGACTTACAACTAACTTATGTTCTAGAAGAAGAAAACGACAATAATAAAAGAAAGAAACAAATAAGGGAAATAAATGACGGAAAAGAAATGCCCTCTATCTTCGAAGGGCAGATGACCTTGCTGTTCATCCCCTTAAAACAAGAATCAGTCTTCGAAGAATGAGTATTGAGGTGCTTGGAAAAATTGAGCCATTAAAGGCAGGTAGAAAAGGGAAAGAAGAGAGGGTCCACCCCAAAGTCAATGCAAAAAGGGGAAAATGGATCTCGCTCTGGAACACATCACGGTCGCCAACTCCCGAGCTCAAAAGCTGAGCTCTTGAATGTGTTGCCCCATCCAGGGTGCATTACGTGTGGTGGAGCTTCAAACACCCTGCCACCTTTAGGGCCTTGTGTAGAAGGCATTAGAAGTTATGAAACTAAAAGAATAGGGCTGACCCCTTGAAGAAGGAGGGTATCAGGATAGATGATATAAGGGTCAGTTACGGCAAGAAAATGAATGCCTCCCTAGACTTTGGATGATCTAGTGCTATCAGGGTTGGAGGAGAACAAGAGTTGACTAATGGAGGTCGACAGGTAGATGACAGAGAAGAGCCCGGCACAAGTGGAAATAATAACCGCCTCGGCTGGGGTCCAATGGTCTCCAACCCAAGTCCCACTAGGCCTAGTTGTGAACCTTTGTGGTGGGGATACACCCTCAAGGGCCCATGGCTAGAGAGCTTGGGAATTGGCAACCCTGATGGATTCCTGAGCTGGGTCCGGTTTTCTTCTTTTTCCAGTGACTGGGAGCAAATATTTTTAATACCTATGTTATTTCTTTAAAAACAGTAGTGCCTAGTCCGAACGAAATAAGGAAATCAAGCTACAAAAATATGAGAGAAGGAAAAACACAATTCATGTATGAAATCATTTCTGTCAATTACTGGAAAAAACATTACAAAAACTGTTTACATCATAAACGGTTGAGTCCCCCCTCGGTAAAATTCACGAGCCGCCACTGATGAAGAAGCTAAGCCGCACTAATGTTTAAGAACTCTGAACCACAGATGGCACTGGACTTGAAATTCTTCGTTCTTGCTTGAATGCTAAGAGGTTCCTTTTTGTTCTGCGATAAGTATTGTTACATGTTAGCCCTAGTAGCACGTTCGTTAATTGGACTACAGTGGTTAAAAAGCACAACACAGTTTGGCCCTTTGAAGAAATATAAGTTTTATTGCAGGTCTAGCATGTTACAGTTCACCACAAAATAAACAGATACAAGCAATTAGTATCTCAATCTAGGTCCCCTCTTGTTTGAAACACTTCCCTTTCACTCAGTCATGCAGTTAATCCTACCGTAATGAGGTCCGTGTCCTCAGCTAGGAATACCAAAACTCTTCCTCTTCTCAATAAGCCACAGTCTGACACTCACTTGTTCTACCTGCGCACTTCCATGAGTACACACTGTTTCGCTTTTCGCTGGCTAGGGAACAGTTCACTGGGTTTCGCAATCCTCGCAGCACTTCACTGCAATAATCCTCTGTCGCACCAGTGGAACACACTCATTCGCTCAGAAAATACAGTCCTCAAAAACTCACTCTCCCTCGCTGGCCAGGTCGCTTATATAGCGAGGCTGGTGACTCAATAGATGCCTCCAGAGCAGTCCAGGATTCACAGCTTCTCGAGAATTCCATCACTAGTTAGGTCACGAACATTCTGGACGGTCTCTTTTGTTCCCGCTGCGCAAGCGGCCGACTGGGGGTAGCCTCGGGCGGATGTGAGTCACGCGCAAGGGAATGAAGTAACCTCGCAGCCATAACACCACCCCTTTCCTAAAAGGCTGATCGTCTCGATCAATCATTGGTCCGTCTGTGTCCCTCCGTAGGCTGCCAGGCGATCTCGATGCACGATCTTCATCTTCGCCCTCGGGCTCCACTGGATCCTGTAGACGACATCGTTGACCCGTTTCACGACTCGGTACGGGCCCTCCCAGGACTTCTGCAGTTTGGGTGACAAGCCATTCTTCCGTATGGGGTTGAAGAGCCAGACCAGGTCGTCCTCGTGAAATCCGCCGGCATCCGTCTGCTGGTCGTATCGGGTCTACATTCGGTCGGTCTCGATCCGCAGTCCTCTCCATGAGAACGCGTGCACGGCCTCCAGTCGGTCGGCCAGTTCTTGACTATACTGGCTTATCGGGACCGGATCGTCCCCAGGTCGGCCGAAGGCAAGGTCGACAGGTAGACGGAGTTCCCTCCCAAACATTGCCCGGGCTGGTGTGCACACGGTGGCTTCATGCACGGTCGCGCGGAAGGCCAGGAGAAATAGTGGAAGGTGCCTGACCCAATCCCTCTGGTGCTCGCTGACGACTATCCGGAGATGGTTCTCGATGGTGCGATTGAATTGCTCTACCATTCCGTCGGACTGGGGGTGTAGCGGCATCGTCCTTGTCTTCCGGATTCCCAGCAGCTGGCATAGGTTCTGGAACACCTGCGACTCGAAGTTCCTCCGTTGGTCGGAGTGCAGCTCCAAGGGTACCAAGATTTCCTTCACCAGGGTCTCTGCGATCGTCGCGGCTTCTTGGTTAGGGAGTGCATACGCCTCTGGCCATTTTGTGAAGTAGTCGCTGACGACCAATATGTAACGGTTCCCTGCCTCGGTCGGGAATGGCCCAGCAACATCGATGGCCACTCTCTCCATGGGGCCGCCCACGTTTTAGGTCTTCAGTGGGCCCCGTCGTCTTCGTCCTGGGCCCTTGCTGGGTGCGCAATCGTGGCACCTCGCGCAGTGGTTCTCCACGTCTACTCGGCATCCCATCCAGTAGAACCGCTCTCTCAGCTTCTCCAGAGTCTTCTTTATCCCTAGGTGTCCAACAGATGATACTCCATGGACTTCCTTCAGGACTTCCTCCGTCATAGCCTTTGGAATGACGACTTGTTCCCGAGATGTCTTCCCGTCGGTGCTCTCCCAGGTACGGCAGATGAGGCCATCCCTTACAATCAGCGAGTCCCACTGCGCCCAGTAGGACTTGAACTTTCGACTGCTGTCGCTCATAATGTTCCAACCAGGTCTGGGAACACAGGCCCTCTTCCATTCGGCTATCAGTCCCAGGTCATCATCTTCCGCTTTTGCCCGCGTGAAAGATTCGCGGCTCCAGCTCCCTTGAAGTTCCACGGTAGTCCTTCGGCACTGTATCCCGGTGCTCTCCTCCCTTCTGGCACAGAAGGTGCGGTCTTCGGGACACGGTCTTCGTGACAGGGCGTCGGCGTTAGAATGCAGTTGGTCTTTCCTGTGCTGGATCTCAAAGTTGTACTGTTGAAGCCTCTCTAACCACCGCGCGAGTTGACCCTCGGGCTGCATGAAGTTCAGGAGTCACCGCAGGGATGCATGGTCGGTCCTGATGATAAATTCTTGCCCGTACAGGTACTTGTGGAAGTGTTCAATGGTCTTCACGATGGCGAGCAGTTCCTTCCTGGTGACGCAGTAGTTCCTCTCTGGCTTTGACAAGGCCTTGCTGAAATATGCCACCACTCTCTCCTCGCCGTCCACAACTTGCGACAGGACTCCCCCTATACCAAAGTCGCTGGCATCGGTCAGGTAGGTGTATTCCGGCTTCCCGCCATACAGCCAGCCAGGGAGCACCTACGTCATTGGGCAGGCAACAAGTCTCCACGCGCGGCGGTCCCTGTGTAATCATTGTCTGTTTATGAGCGGTAATGGTATTGCTTATAGTGTACAAAACGTATTTAGTGGAAAAGTTACAGTACCTGGTCATACTTTATTTAATTTCCGCATTATTTTTCTTGCGTTTATGGTGAAATTAGTAAAAATAAATCTAATTGTACCGTTGCACAATGCAATAATATTGCTTACAAGACTCAAAACGTAGTTTACCATCGTTTCCCCCAAAACCTGGAATTTCAAAGGTAAGTGGGTATCGCGGTGTAAGCGAGCGGACTTCTTTATGAAGTGCTCAATGCACGAATTTGTTCAGTACATTTCCTTCCCGAGGACTACGAGCAGGATTTGAAAAATTAATTATTGGGTCTCCCTTTAAGGAAGATATTGAAATCAGACGCTGTTCCATCTCAAAAAAATACCCAACTGGCATGGAGATAAAATTGAATGTCCTGTAACAGGGGCCAGCAATATAGGAGATAAGGTTCGATATAATTTATTATTGATGTTAAACACCGTCTTTATTACAGTTGCATTGTTCATTACTTCTATATTATGCATTTTTATTAGGCCTATATCGTTGGGCATGTTTGAGAGTTTTAAAATGACATTGCTTTTTATAATTAATCTACGAATTGAAGTTACAGTGGTAGTGCAACTTCACGTTTGTGCAGTAGGAGTACGGTCTTGACATTCCTTTACCCTATTGTTCTCTAGGGACGGGGAAATACAATATATTAGGTGCGGCTCTGTTGTAATGAACTTTCAGATGTGAGTAGCGTTAGCGTTAGCGCTAGCGCATTAAAGAAAATCACCTTTAAATAAGAGCGTTATTGATAAAGCTGTGAATTAATGCGAATATATCTTGCATGAACTGTTGTTCCAAAGTTCTTTCTCTCTATAGGTTGTAACAGACGGGGAACTCCGCTGTGACACAAGGTCAGTACGGAAGAGGGTTCTAAGAACATTGTATTCGTCATCCCCAAAGAAAAGAAAACTTGATAAGGAAACCAACACAGACGTAATCACCGACTCTGTCATATTAATGAAAGAGCAAGAAATTAAAGAATTACGGAAAGAAATAGAGTTCTTAAAGAGGAAAAATGCTGCCCTGATGAAAAAGAATGCTATCCTGGTGCAGAAGAATGCTGCTTTCAAGAAAGTTAAACCTAAAGGACATGTGGTATCCAACAGAAGATCACATTGGAGCATAAAGCAAGTGATAGACAAAGAAGTAAAATATATTTTGTTACAATGCTTTACATCTGGCCAAATTCGCTGTTTACAAAGAATGGAAAAACGCGTTAGATGGGGGTCCTAGAGACATCGCGAATGCCCTCACTTTAAGAGCTCTTTCTCCCGAGGCGTATGCGTACTTGAGGAAAAGGAAGTACCCCTTGCCTTGCCGCTCATCTCTCCAAAAATGGGCAAGAGAGTTCAAGTGCAGACGGGGCATTTTAACCGAAGTTCTTAGTTTAATTAAAGCTAGGTCGGAAACTTTCAAACCTTTCGAAGCACTGGCTGTTCTAAGTGTCGATGAAATGAACATCGACGGTCGCGTGAGTTACGATTCATATGATGATGTGATACTTGGACCTCATAAGAACGTTCAGGTGGCGATGATTCGCAGCTTATTTTCGCCTTGGAAACAACCTGTGTACTATGACTTTGATGTCACGATGACAAGCACACTGTTACAGTCCATAATCCCGGAGGTAGAAGGAGCTGGAGTGCATGTTGTGGCTGTCACTTGTGATATGGGGGGTTAAAAATGCGAAAGTGTGGAAAGAACTGGGGGTATCCTCTAGCAAGACGTATTTCTACAACCCTGTAGACAGTAATAAGAAAGTGTTTTTTTTTTTGTGACTTCCCTCACTTGTTAAAACTTCTCCGAAATCACTTCCTAGATAAAGGAATTACTCTACCCGATGGAACAACTGTCACGAAAAAATTGATAGAAGATCTCCTGGAACATCACACACCATATTTCTCAAGCCCACCTGACTGTTAGTGGACGTGCTCACCAAAATGTAAGAATGGCTGCACAGCTCTTTTCCCGCCGCACTGCCCAAGCTGTGAAGTACATTCTAAACCAAGATCATGAAGGAATTATTATTGAATTAATTAACGATGTATTTTATGTACTAAATTCTAGATTCCCCAAGGATGAGAAGGCTCCCCTTAGAAGTGGTTATGAACTAAATCACATAAGCCACCTCAAGAAGATTCCTAGACATTTGTTCAGGCATGCGTGTAGGGAAGAGAAGCGGCCTTCTCCCTTTTCAGAAAGGGTTCTTAATGTGAATCAACTCTCTTTTTGGACTTTTTCTATATCTCAAAAGCATTGGTGTGCCCTATATTTTGACCTCTAGACTAAACCAAGATTGCCTCGAAAATTTCTTGTCTCGTCTTCGCGGCCTCGGTGTATTCTATAACAACCCTATGCCTTTCGAAGTAAAGAACCGAATGCGCCTACTAATATTAATAGAGAATGCGAACGAGATACTTTTGTCCGGTGATGTCTCTGTCGCTGAGGATGCAAGTCAACCTGGTTCCTCTTCTGACGCATAGTAGAAGAAACAACAGAAGAATTCGAGAAGTTCCTCTCAAGTGAACTATGCATCTCAGTGATAGGCACCTCATCCCATGTACTTCGTGAGTATTCAGGCGATGAAAGTGAAGAACAGTTGCTTCAAGATATCAACCTCGACCATGGCAATTCAACATGCCGCAATGAGGATGTGACTCACGATGCCTTAAGATACACCGCAGGTTTTATTGCTATCAAATGCAAAAACATTGACAGTTCTTTAGGAAATTTTGCAGAAAAAATGTCCTATTGTTGAAAAACTAACTGCTGAACACGACTGGATCACTATCATTTCTAAATGAGGGCTCACTTCTCCAACACCAGAATGGATGATTGCAACAACGCAGTTTGAAGTAAGTTAATTTTCGCTTCCTTCCACGGGCAACAATATTCTAAGTCCAACAAGGTGATGAAAACCCTAACATATATCATACAGACTAAATTCCCTGAAGTCAACAGGAAAATTATTGCCTTGTATGTGCGAACAAGGACTGTTATTCGCATAAGGCACTTGAACAAAGGGTCGAAGTTGGAAATAATGAAGGAAAATGCAGCAAGGAAGAACCTGCTCTGGATGGCATCATCTTCAGGACTGAAGGTTTAGAAGTTCAGCCACGTTATAACGTAAGTTGTTAGTCTTTTTTGATTAACGTCTGTTTAGTATAAGTTTGGAATGAACGAATTGCTTGTATAAATATTAGCCCAGTACTTCATTATGGTCAAGCAGAGGTTTCGAAACCAGATTTTGGATTGTAAAACATATCCTGGTGCTGACATAAACTCTGACCACAATCTGGTTGTAATGAAATGCAGATTAAAGTTGAAGAAACTGAAGAAAAGTCAAAAGCCAAAAAGGTGGGCAATAGACAGACTGAAAGTGAAGGATGTAAACGAAAGATTCAAGAAAAGTATAAAGGAAGGACTAATCAAAACCCCTAAACAAACTTCAATTGCAGACGAATGGGCACTTTTGAAGAATGAAATAACAAAATCCGCAGAAGAAAACATTGGTAGGAAAGAAAGAATAGGTAGAAAACCGTGGATCACTCAGGATATACTAGAATTGATGGATGAAAGGCGGAAACACAAGAATCTAAGAGATGAAAAGGGGAAAGCAGAATACAGACGTTTGAGAAATGAGGTTAACAAGAAGTGCAGGGAAGCGAAAGAAGAATGGTTGAAAGAGAAATGTGCAGGTATAGAAAATTGTCTGAAATTAGGAAAAGTAGACACAGCTTATCGAAGGATTAAGAATACTTTTGGGGAAAAGAAGACTAAGTGCTGTAATATTAAGGACACAAATGGAAAGCCTCTAACAGATAGGGAAGAAAAGATCGAGAGATGGAAAGCTTACATAGAGTGCTTGTATAAGGGAAAGGAGATTGAGAATCATGTAATGGAAAGGGAGGAGGAAATTGATGAGGATGCAAAAGGAGATTTAATATTGAGATCAGAATTTGACAGAGCATTAGAGGACTTAGGCCGGAGCAAAGCACCAGGCATAGATGATATACCGATTGAGTTGCTAAGCTGCATAGGAGATGAAGGTCTGATCAGGTTATTTCACTTGGTGTGTAGGATTTATGAGACAGGTGAGGTACCCCCTGATTTCAAGAAGAATGTTATCATCCCTATACCAAAGAAAGTGGGAGCTGACAGATGTGAAGATTACCGTACAATCAGCTTGATTACTCATGCTTCAAAGATCCTGTCTAGAATAATTTACAAGAGGATTGAAAGCCAGATAGAAACGGAGTTGGGTGAAGACCAGTTTGGTTTCAGGAGAAATGTAGGAACAAGGGAAGCTGTACTAAGTCTTAGGCTGATTTTGGAAGGTAGAATAAGGAAAGATAAGAGAACGTTCATGGCATTTGTAGACTTAGAAAAGGCTTTTGATAACGTTGATTGGACTAAATTGTTGGACATTTTGAAATCTATTGGAATAAAGTACAGGGATAGGAGGGTGATATACAATCTATACAGAAACCAGACAGCAGTCATTCGAGCTGAAGGACATGAGAGAGAAGCTGGTATTCAGAAAGGTGTAAGGCAAGGCTGCAACTTATCACCCATACTTTTCAATCTTTACATTGAACAAGCAATGAAGGAAATTGGAGAAAAATTTAAAGTGGGAGTGAAGATTCAAGGAGAAATAATTTCAACTCTGAGATTTGCTGATGACATCGTCATCTTGGCCGACAAGCCTGAAGATTTGAATGAGTTTTTGAATGGTATGGATTCCGTCTTACGGAAGGAATTCATGATGAAAATTAATAAATGTAAAACAAAAATACTGGAATGCAGCCGAAATAAATCAGAAACCTCTATGGAGATCAAATTGGCAGGTGAAAAGCTGAAGGAAGTAGGAAACTTCTGTTACTTAGGAAGCAGAATAACCAGTGATGGACGAAGCAAAGAGGATATAAAAAGTAGGTTGGCTCAGGCAAGGAAAGCCTTTCTACAAAAAAGGAATCTGTTGACATCGAATATAGATTTAGGTATTAGGAAGTCACTTTTGAAAGCCTTTGTCTGGAGCGTGGCGCTCTAATGAAGTGAAACTTGGACTATTGGTGCAGTAGAAAAGAGGAGAATTGAAGCATTTGAAATGTGGTGTTACAGGAGAATGATGAAGATCAGATGGGTAGATAGGGTTACAAACGAAGAGGTATTAAGGCGAGTGGGAGAGGAGAGATGTTTCTGGCGACTGCTAATGAAGAGAAGAGATAGGTTGGTAGGACACATACTAAGACACCCAGGAATAGCAAGCTTAGTTATGGAAGGATGGGTCGAGGACAAGAACTGTAGGGGTAGACCAAGGTTAGAATATGTTAAACAGATAGCCTCTGATGTAGGATGTGGTAGCTATGTAGAGATGAAACGATTGGCTCAGGACAGGGAGGCATGGAGAGCTGCATCAAACCAGTCAAAAGACTGAAGACTCAAACAACAACAACAACTGTTTGTACGAGAAGCATGGACAAATGTAAACATTATTCACAGTCCAACAACTAAACCGATAATTACCGGTACATGACATACGGTAAAACAGTACATAATACAGGAAATGATTTAGGTCAAACTTGTCAATACACTCAAATTGGTACAGTTACATGGACAATTAGGCCTACAATTGATTCATTTGAAAGACTTTGACATCGTGCTTATTTAGCCCCGTGTACTAAGGTGTTTGCAGAATTTGTCTGATAGTCTGTTTTATTGTGGTGCCTGATATAGTTCGTGGATTTGTAATTCAGGTGAGGATTGGGAAGGAGGCGGCCGCGGCCTGAAGTAGACGTGAGAAACCACGGAAAACCATTTCCGGGATAGCTAAGGTGGCAGCCGATCCCTCCTCTTCCCAGTTTTGTTTCACGAGGCTCAGTGTACCCCGTTGCAGCCCACAGACCAGAATTAAATTTCTTGTCAGAGCTGGGAATCGAACCCGGACCTCCAGGGCGACAGCTAACAATGCTAGCCGCTTCACCAGGAGGTCTCTATGTATTAAAATAATTACGAAACACTAGGGTATGGAATATCTCTGATTATCATTTGTTGAGGTGTACGTATTGAAAGGGTAGAAGAAGCGCATTTATAGTAGGCTATTATTACCCATATAATATTGTTTAGTTAAAATAATAATTATAATTATGTGTGGCTTCCGTAGAGCACTGGTGTAGGACTCCCAAGCTGACTGCCGTAGGCAGCCAGTCCCTTACATCTTGAACATGCCTAATAAAAGTTTACTGCAAGGCTAGCAGCAAATATAACGTAGTTTATTGCCAGTTTATCTGCCTGATTGTTATTCAATGTCTTTCTATCGAAAGTAATAAGATTTAAAATACAATACAGTCCATCGGTGTTGTCCTTTAATGCGGACAGAAGGAAAGGAAGAGCGAAACAGTATTCATATTTCTGTGGATAACCTAACGATAGAGAGCGTTCAGCCTGCCTGACTGCGTCACGGAGCGCCGACCAATGGGAGCCCATACCCCGGAATGGCTTACCTATTGAGTATTTTAAGTACCTTGGGCATCGGTATCGACGATGAACCTTGTTCCAGGTCTGGGGTAGGCCAGAATAGGTGCGGTGCACAGAGCCTGCTTGAGTTGTTCGAAGGCACTGTGGCATTCTGCTGTCCACGTGAAGAGTTAGTCCTTCTCAGTCAGTCGATGCAGTGGTTTGGCGATGTCGGCGAATTCTCTCACGAAGCGACGGTAATATGTGCAGAGTCCCAGGAAGCTTCGTAGTTGGGACTTGTCCTTCGGAACTGGCCACTCCCTCACAGCTGCGGTCTTATCTGGGTCGGTGCGCACCCCTTCCTCGGAGGCGATATGCCCAAGGTACTGGACCTGCTTCTGGAAGAGCTGACACTTCTTGGGGCTCAACTTCAGCTGGGCAGCCCGTAGCTTTATCAAGATCTCTTTCAGGTTGCTGTAGTGCTCCTCGAAGCTTCTCCCCAGAACGATGACGTCGTCTAGGTAGACCAGGCAGGTCTTAAAGTGTAATCACCTCAGAAAGGACTCCATTAGCCTTTCGAAGGTCGCAGGTTCGTTGCACAGACCGAATGGCATGACGGTGAACTGCCAGAGCCCGCTGCCCACAGGGAACGCCGTTTTCTCGCGGTCCTTAGGGTGGACCTCCACCTGCCAGTAGCCACTCTTAAAATCTAAGGAGGAGAACCTTCTTGACACTGATATGGTGTCCAGGGTGTCGTCGATCCGGGGTAGAGGGTAGCTGTCCTTCTTCGTGACGTCATTCACCCGCCTGTAGTCCACGCAGAACCTGGTGGAGCCGTCCTTCTTCTTCACTAACACGACCAGAGAACTCCAAGGGCTATGTGATGGCTCGATCACCCTCTGCTCCTTTATTTCTTCCACCAACTGGTCGACTTCAGCTTGCTTGGAGAGCGGGACGCGTCGGAACGTGGCCCTAATCGGTACACTGTCCCCAACGTCGATTCTGTGCTGGACCAGGCTTGTCCTGCCGAAGTCATTGCTCCCCACGGAGAAAACATCCTGGAATTCGCGTAGCAGGTCCCGAAGTTGGCGTGATTGCTCCTCGTCTAGATGGTCCTGGGATACTTGGTACAGCTTCTGTAGTTCTTCTGGCAGGGCGCGTCTTCTTCGGATGTCCGTCTGCAGGGGTCCATCCGTCGTGTTTGCGATGCGGGCAATCCAGGTAAAAGGCTCGCAGACCCCTAAGGTGGTGTCCCGGTGAACCGTAATGTCGTAGTCGTTCAGGTTTGATAGGCGGACGTACGGCCGAGAGGTCGTGTTGAGGGTCTTGGCAATTAGCAATCCTTTTGTCTGGATGTCCTCATATTTTGGCTCGATGACAGCCGCCAATCTCTCAGCAGTTCCGTCGACAATTACGGCAGCGCTGACCTCTGTCCTGGCGGGAACGGTGACGTAATCTCTCAGCTTTACTCGTCGAGCGGTGATGGCCTCGTGTGCTGGCTGCAAAGCAAGTTCCTCACCTCCGTAGTGGAGAGTGTTGGTACTCAGGTCCAAGATGATGATGTTCTGGTCCAGGAAGTCCAGTCCGATGATCACTCCGTTTGATACATCAGCCACGAGCACTGGATGCTTCACCGCCCGTCGACCAATGAGGAACTCCAGTGATGCTTCGCCATGTACCGGTGCAGTCTCTCCAGTCGCGGTTATTAGCTGGAGGTTCCTTTGTGTGGGTTGCACTCTCCACTTCGGGATCACGGAGGGATTGACGATGGTCCTCGATGCTTCCGTGTCGATCAGCATAGGCCAGCTCACTCCGTTGACGACTCCGTCGACCATCAGGCTGCTATTGTCCCTCTGTAACTTCGTCACACGGACTTGGACTGCCGGGGCTTGACAACTGTCACAAGACAAACTTTGCCCACCAAGGCTGGCTAATACTTGTTTCCCTGGGCCGCGCGGTTTTCAGACGACTGATTTCCCGACGGGTACCCTCGGCGGCGGCGATCACCGCAGTCCTTGCTCAGGCGGCCTTTCTTACCGCATGTCCAGCAGGTCGGTAGTCCTCTTCCGGACCGACTCTCCGGGAGTCTTTCGGCTGCGTCGTTGTTGGTGGCGCCGCGACTATTGAAGATACGGCCTAGCTCCTCCATCAATTCATCGGCCAGGGGCTTGGTCTCATTTGTTTTTGCTGGTTCGTCGACGTCCACTTGACGCACCCGGGCGTGCATTCTTGATGCCTGCTTTGCCGTCTCGAACTTAAGTGCGTGGCTCAGAAAGGTCTTACTGCGCGTGAGTCGTAGCGCCTGTTGAGTGTCCGAGTCCCGTAGCCCGTCGGTGAAGGTCTGCGTCGCAATCTGTTCTAGAAAGTCGGCCGGCGCTGTTGGATATGAGAGCCTTACGAGGCGTGCGATGTCCGTCTCAAACTCCTGCAGGGTTTCCGCGTTCTTTTGTACCCGGATCCGGAGCTGCATCTGATAGACCTGCTGAAGATGGCTATCTCCATATCGGAACTCTATATGGGCGATTAGTGACGCGTAGTCCTGGCATCCAGTCGGAATAGCCTGAAGGACGTTAAGAGTGTCCCATCTGAGCACTACAATGAGAGCTCTAGCCTTTTCTGTGTTGTTCCAGTTATTTATGGAACAGGTCGCCTCGAACTGACGTAAGTATGTGCTCCACGGGACCTTTCCGTCGAAGGTTGGGGGCGTCACTCTGCTCTGTCCCGTTCCTGACGTTCCCGATGTAACTGGGGTCGGGCGTCGGCGCAGCTCGGCAACTTCCTCTCGTAGAGCGTTGAATTTCTCCTCCAACCCCGGCAGCGGGCGTCGGCTCAGCTCAGCAAATTCCACTTGTAAGGCGTCGAACTTCTTTTCCACTGGCGTGACTTCCTCACGTAGGCCCTTCTCCAATTTCCTTTGACTTTCCTCTAATTTCGTCAGCGGACACTCTTCCAGATTTTTCTGGCCATCCAGAAATTTGGCGGTTAGTCTTCTGCTAGCTTATTCCGACCGTCTTCCATCTTCTTCAAGTCCTCTGCTAACGGGGGCGTGGTGGCTCAGCGGTCTAGCTGTATGCCTCTCACCAAGGCGGTCCGGGTTCGATTCCCGGTCAATGCATGTGGGATTTTCGAAGTGAAATGCCATGTCCTGTGGTTCGGATTCCACGTAAAAAGGAGGTCCCGTGGCTCATAATCACAAGATTCACGGTCACGTAAAACTACAATCTTCCTTCCTTCCTTCCTTCCTCTGCTAACTTATTCTGGCTGACCCCTAATTTGGAAGTTAGGTCCTCGGCTAACTTATTCTGATCGTCTTCTAATGTAGAAGTAAGATCCTTGGCTAAATTCTTCTGGCCGTCTTCCAATTTGGAAGTGAAGTCCTCGGCTAAATTCTTCTGGCCGTCTTCTATCTTCTTCTGGCTGGCCTCCATCTTGGTTTCCATGCCACTTAACTTTTCTAGCAGTGCTTGTAATTGCGCTTCCATTTTAGTTGTTTGTCTAGTAATGGGCATGCACCCACAGGAGAATTAGAGAACTGTGGTAAAATGACCTGCACGGGTTTTGAAACCAGGACCTTCAAGTGTCGTGCTCGGGTTCGTAATCCGGCTTCTGACACCAGTTGTTACGTGTTAGCCCTAGTAGCACGTTCGTTAATTGGACTACAGTGGTTAAAAAGCACAACACAGTTTGTCCCTTTGAAGAAATATAAGTTTTATTGCAGGTCTAGCAAGTTAAGGTTCACCACACAATAAAGGGATACAAGCAATTAGTATCTCACTCTAGGTCCCCTCTTGTTTGGAACACTTCCCTTTCACTCAGTCATGCAGTTAATCCTACCGTAATGAGGTCCGTGTCCTCGGCTAGAAATACCACAACTCTTCCTATTCTCAATAAGCCACAGTCTGAATCTCACTCGTTTACCTGCACAATTCCTTGAGTACACACTGTTTCGCTTTTCGCTGGCTAGGGAACAGTTCACTGGGTTTCGCAATCCTCACAGCACTTCACTGCAATAATCCTCTGTCGGACCAGTGGAACACACTCATTCGCTCAGAAAACACGGTTCTCAAAAACTCACTCCCCTCGCTGGCCAGGTCGCTTATATAGCGGGGCTGGTGACTCAATGGATGTTTTCAGAGCAGTTCAGGATTCACAGCTTCTCGAGAATTCCATCAGTAGTTGGTCACGAACATTCTGGACGGTCTCTATTGTTCCCGCTGCGCAAGCGGCCGGCCGGGGGTAGCCTCGGGCGGCTGTGAGTCACGCGCAAGGGAATGAAGTAACCTCGCAGCCGTAAGAGTATCCTAGAGCCATATTAACGAAATTTAGTAATGAAATAGAAACGTATAAGTCTCCTCGTATGCAAAAAGAAAAAGATTAGTGACGCCATAGATTTAAGTTGGCGGCTGGCGTAGTATTAAAGTGCAGAACATAGTAACTCAGGTTATTACACATCTAAGGCGAAACTTTGTAGTAGTGGAGTGTTATGTAAGAGGTCGACTTCGGTGGCGTAGTTGCTAGCATGCTGAACTGCTGTGCCCAAGATAGCGGTTTCAAACCCGGCCGAACTCGTCGGAATTTTTAAGAGCGTTAAAAATCCTTCAGTATGCCTTCCTTCGGAGGGGAAGTTAAGTCGGCGGTCCCATGCCATAGATTTATGGCATGTAAAAGATCCTTCCACAGACTAAAAAACATGTGTGAAGCTAAATTGTTAGGTTAGATTTCGTCGGAACGCTCTACCAAAGTTCCAATGTTCACCACTACTGTCGACCAAAATATTATGTGCACTCGAGTTTGAAGGTTGTTTGTGAAGTAACCAATAGACCTCCATAAAATCCAATAACATCATTATTTCCATCGTTCTATTTTACGTTAGTTCATGTAGGTTTGGAATTATTAATTTATATTTTAATATTTTTTATTGTAGTTGAAACACAAAATGCAAAATGTGCCCGTTTTTAAGCGTGTTTCAACCATGCGTCACATTTAGGAATTATTATCTCACAAACCCGTCATCAGATCGAATCCAAATTTTAACACAATATACATTGGAATGTTGTACAACTGGTTTATTAATTTCGAAATTTTGTGTGTTCAAGAACGAAAGTTGTTATCATTTTTGTAAGGTAACTTTTTCTCGGCTCGGTGTCGTTGGAAAATGTAGTTCTTGGTTGCGTTGTAATCCTTATACATCAAAAGGTTATGCAGTTTGACTGTGAAATACGTAAATTAATTCACTTATTTTATATCAGTTTGTATTTGTACGGGAATTAAGACATGGTTCACCATCTAGCCACTCCGTGAAATGCTGTACAGCGTTGCTGATATGGAGTCCATCACTTCCGAGCGAGGCGTGCCATGGCGCGTGATGGAGCCCATCGTGGCAACGCTGTACAGCTTTCACCTGAGCGGCTAACTGGTGAACCATTCCCCGTACAAATACAAACCGATATAAAATAAGTGAATTAATTTACGTATTTCACAATCATACAGCACACCTTTTTGATGTATAAGGATTACAACGCAACCAAGAACTACATTTTCCAACCACCCTGAGCCGAGAAAAAGTTACCTTACAAAAATGATAACCACTTTGTTTCTTGGAAACACAAAATTTTGAAATTAATAAACCAGTTATACAACATTCCAATGTATATTATGTTAAAATTTGGATTCGATCTGATGACGGGTTTGTGAGATAATAATTCTTAAATGTGACGCATGGTTGAAACACGCTTAAAAACGGGCACTTTTTGTGTTCCAACTGCGATAAGAAATATAAAAATATTAATTTAAAATTCCAAACCTACATGAACTAACGTAAAATAGAACGACGAAAATGATGATGTAATTGGATTTTATGTAGGTCTATTGGTTACTTCACAAACAACCTTCCAACTCGAGTACACATAATAATGTGGGAACCGGATGAGGATCAAGAAGGCCGAGTATGGGATCTAGCGGGCGCAGGAGTAAGCTCAGCGCCATTGTCAGAGAATAAAAAAGAAGAGAAGCAATATTCCGAGTTCCGATGAGCCGCGAAACACATTCCCTTAATTCTCTACTGTATTTTAATCAGTTTCATTGTTTTAATAAATAATTCAGTTCTATATTCGATGCTTGTGAGTGTCATGATCTGGATACCGTTTCCCACAAATGGGGGCTCGTCCGGGATGGACTGAAACAACGAGTTACGACGCAATCCACGACACGAAGTACGACGCAAAATACAATGCTATTTTGACGAAGTGGACGGCTAATCATATTTGTTGCTGTTGCCTACGACGCTGACGACGAGACGACGTGCAGTTTTGTGAGCCCACGACGTGCGAATCTACGACGAGAATTCATAGGCTAGCAAAATTTGTTCTTCAGTTTCAGTGACAATTAGTGGTGCCGTGACGACGACGACGACGACGACGAGGGTCGGAATCTAAACGACGACAGAGGATTGTGGATGTGGTAAGAGGATAGCGACTCGTCAGAGAGAAACGACCGGAAGCGGTATTCAACGATATCACCTACAAATATCACCGGTTTGGTGAATGAGGTTAAACAGGTTTGATAGCGAGGTTTTGAGGAAGCGATATTGACGGAAATCTACTTGATAGACGTGAGTAAACAAATAAGATGACTACACTCGGTGCAATAGAGAAAATAAATAAGAACATAAGTGATGCTCCGGTCAAAGCAATCAAAGTTTTACATAACCTCATTTTCGAGCATATACCAGACGACAGGAAAAATCGAAAGCGACTGCGAGATGGATTGACGAAAATTCCATTGAAGAGGAAGCTAAGAAGAAATTTATCGAAGAAACATTTTCTAAGGCTGATCTGTTGCGTGTTTCTGAGATTCTTGATACCGAGATCGAGACAAAGGAGGTAATGATTAACACCATTTGTTATTACTTGAGAAATTTGGATGAACTCGCAACTAATATAGACGATGATGACGAAGATGAAGAAGACGAAGAAGACGAAGAGAGCGAAGAGGAAGACCAGCACAGAAGGTATAGAGAACAACATAAGTTTTCTTTGTCGTTCCGCGACGTAGAGGGCGCTATGAAAACATTTAACGGTAAGGATGGTTACCCAGTGAAGAAATGGATCGCAGATTTTGAGGAGACGTCAATCTTGATGGGATGGAGTGAGCTGCAAAAGTTTATTTTCACTAAGAAATCACTCGATGGTTTAGCTAAGCTTTTTATTCAAGGTGAGAAAGGACTGACGTCCTGGACTGCACTGAAGAAGGCCTTGAAAGAGGAGTTTGACGTGGCGGCAAGCAGTGCAGAAATTCACAAGTTGTTAACCCAGCGACGAAAAAAGCGCGACGAATCTCTACAGGAGTACTTTCTTGTGATGAAGGAAATCGCCAGTAGAGGTGATGTTGAGCAAGTTTCTCTGTGTCAGTACGTGATTGATGGGATCGAGGACGATTCAGGATCAAAACTTCTTCTCTATAGAGCAAAAAATTCCAAAGATTTCAAGGAGAAAATGAGAAGTTATGAGATGGCGGTGAAGTCTTTGCCAAAGAAAAGCACAAAGTATAATAACAGTAATTTTCAAGGAAGTGCCAAGAGTGCCAACGAGAAGGACGGAAAGTGCTGGGGCAGTACAAAGAAGAAAGAGGCGAGTAGTGGAGATAGATGTTATAATTGCGGTGGATCTGGTCATAGTTCAAAGGAATGTGAGCACAAGAATAAAGGCAAGAGATGTTTCAACTGCAATGAGTTTGACCACATTTCATCCGAGTGCAAAAAAGAGAGGAAGAACGATAAGAGGAATAATCAAGGTATCAATCTTATTGATGAAAAGAAAAGCTGCCTCAAGTTCAAAGAGGTTAGTTTGGGTCAGCAGAAACTTCAGGCACTTATCGACTGTGGCAGTCCTTATAACCTACTGCGACAAAACATCCATAAGACCATGGGTTCCCCAGGATTGAAGAGCACGGATCTTGTTTTGAAAGGATTCGGTAATGGTTTTGTTGCTCCTCAAGGTTACTTCACAACAGTCGTTGAAGTAGAAGAGCTGGAGTTCCAAACCAACGTTTATGTTGTTTCTGATCATACTATGGAGTCGGACATGGTTATTGGTAACGCTCTATTGGATCAGGGTGAGGTCATCCTGAGCAAGCAAGGAGTTACCATCAAGAAACTAGAGGTCCCAATGATGTTGATCGGGGTAGCCGACGAACAGGAGTTGGATATCGAGAACTGCGTTGATGAGGAAAAAAGGGAACAGATCCAGGATTTGGTAGCGAGATATGTACCAAAGAAGACGAAATCTACTGATGTCAAGATGAAGATCACATTGAAAGAAGAAAAACCGATATTTAGCAGGCCCCGACGAATGGCACCGCTTGAGAACGAATTTGTCGATGAGCAAGTCGAGGCGTGGCTGGAGGAAGATATCATAGAACCGAGTCAATCAGAATATACATGCCAAGTGGTGGTAGTCAAAAAGAAAAATGGAATTCCGTTCAAGATTGTGACTGACTGTATGGCATTCCAAAAGACAATGCACAAAAGGGACCTGGTCTCACGAGTAGCTGGATGGGCTATGGCCTTGGAGGAGTTTGACTATACCATCGAACACCGAACTGCAACCAGGATGAAACATGTCGATGTCCTGAGCCGATGTCCAGCAGTGATGATTGGATTCCCTGATGGCCTTGCAGCGAGGATCAAAATCGCCCAGAGAAAAGATGAAGGATTGACAGCGATAAAAGCGACACTGGAGAAAGGGCCTTACGAAAACTTCATCGTCAGAGATGGACTGCTATTTAAATTTGTTGACGGGCGAGAGACATTGGTGGTCCCGCGGGCAATGCACCATGAAATCATCAGAGATGCACATGAGAAGGGACACTACGCTGTTAAAAGGACTGAAGAAGACGTGAAGCAGGAATATTATATTCCAGACTTGGCCAACACGGTGAAACGAGTCATAGCCAACTGTGTGAAGTGTCTGGTGGTTAACAGGAAGACAGGCAAGAAAGAAGGTTGGTTACATCCGATGTTCAAGGAGAGTGTGCCTTTGCACACCTACCACATGGATCACATTGGACCACTTAAGTCTACACACAAGGGATATGAACACATCTTCTGTGTGATAGACGCCTTCACGAAGTTCACCTGGCTGTATCCTGTGAAAACTACCAAATCGGCAGAGACGATTGAAAAGATGGAGTTTCAGAGGACGAACTTTGGAAACCCAGTTCAAGTGATCACCGACAGGGGGCCATCGTTCACCTCCCATGAGTTCCAGGACTACTGTAAATCGCAGAGTATCAAGCACGTCTTGATCACAGCTGGACTGCCAAGAGCCAATGGTCAAATCGAGAGAGTCAACTCAATAGTGACCAAGATCATCGCTAAACTTAGCATTGACGATCCAACAAAATGGTACAAGGTTGTACCATCTGTCCAACGAGCTATCAACTCTACGTTCCAGAGGAGCATCGGAATGTCACCTTTCGAGCTGCTGACAGGAGTCAGAATGCACAACCAAAATGATCTACGTATAGTGCAACTCATCGAAGAGGAGCTGATCGATTCGTTGAACGAAAAACGTGATCAGATGAGAGAAGATGCAAAAAAGCAGATAGAAAAAGTACAATCTGAAAATCGTGCTGAATTCAACCGACGACGTAAGGAGCCTAAGAAGTATCAGGTCGACGACCTGGTTGCCATCAAACGCACTCAGATCGGTCCACATCTGAAACTAAAACCAAAAGTCTAGGACCTTATCGAGTGACTTGAGTAAAACTCAACGACACATATGACGTCAGCAGAGAAGGAGACCATGCTGGACCAAGAATCACATCGTCCTGTGCGGAGTTCATGAGGCCCTGGCCGGGCGGATTTTCTTCATCCGGGTCGGATGAGGATCAGCACGGCCGAGTGTGGGAACCGGATGAGGATCAAGAAGGCCGAGTATGGGATCTAGCGGGCGCAGGAGTAAGCTCAGCGCCATTGTCAGAGAATAAAAAAGAAGAGAAGCAATATTCCGAGTTCCGATGAGCCGCGAAACACATTCCCTTAATTCTCTACTGTATTTTAATCAGTTTCATTGTTTTAATAAATAATTCAGTTCTATATTCGATGCTTGTGAGTGTCATGATCTGGATACCGTTTCCCACAATAATATAGTATTTTGGTCGACAGTAGGTTTCATTGATATCTGGTAGCGAAAGTTGGAATTACTTGAAATTGAACGGAACTTGCAGCTCACCCTAAGGGTGTCCCCTGGAAGCAGCTACAGACTCAGGTGAGCCGAACATGTCTTCGAACACTCCCGGCACTAAAAGCCATACGATAAATAAATATATAAATAAATACATAAATATAAGAGGTGTGAGTAGCGTTAGTGATACATTTAACAAACTGAATATAGCGCGCAGCGGTCATCCTGAAAGTTCATGATTTAGAAATAAAATACATACTATGTCCTAGAACTGCAATAACGAAAAACAGTGGTAATTTAGAAACATATTATATGAAGTATCGTATGCTCAATGCAAAATAACAGCAACTTAATATTTGGAAATGGTGCACGGGCGTAAAATTTAAACGTAATAGTGAATCATTCAGAATATAACTCCGCAATTAAATCGAAACTTTGTAAGAAAGAAGTGCGGTATTATAAAATAAGGGATCTTATTGTAATAAGCCAAAACACACTGAATACAACGCGAGACGGTCATCTTGAAGTTATAGAAAATGGCATCGAATAACTCAAAGTAAAGATACAACAACGAAAATGAGCAGCAATATAGATCCTTGTAGGTGTCTTCCTATGATCATACGTTCAGACTCCATACGTACTTGATGGCTGCTGGGTGTAACTTATTCTTAAATCTTGAATATCATTAACGATTAGGTAATACCACAATTAACGTGAAATTCGGTGAAAAAAGAATTGCATATAAAGGACCTTGCTACCATTATTCATAGTAATATGACACTGATTTTTGTGCGCAGCGACCTTCTTTAAATGATAAAATATACAAAATTATATATATTTTAGAGATGCAATATCTCAAATTAGCATTAATGTAGAACCATATGGACTTTTTTATTCCTAAGGCAAAATAACACCCTCACCATGGGCCTATATTCAAGATGGTGGCTGAGCACTCTATTGAAACTACAAAATCAATAACTCAGAATCAAATTGCGCAACTAATACGAACCATTTTAAGAGAGGATAAACTTATAAGATAACTCGCTTGCATTAATCATAAGACTCACTGCTTACAGCAGGTAGCTGCCATCTTGAATATATAACAATAATATCGAAAATTCACTATTTATTACAGTTAAAATGACGACACGCAGCAAATATGTAGTGTCGCATAAAAGGCGTTCTGCAGAAGGCGCAAGATAAATGATTTCATACATTCAAGATTGTGGATGGGCGTACTTTTCTAATATTTCAATCAATTCCTCTGGGTAAAAAAAGCAGAATTGCAACAAATCTTACTAAACGGGGAATCGTATATAAGATCCTACACTTAACCTCCATCATAAGAACATACAATTAATTCTACTCCTTGATAAGGACAAACAGTTATAACCATGCACATACATTTAGGAGAAAGTAGGCTAGACCTATATGTTCTTTATTGAACCTCTTGTTAAGATACAACAACGATCATTAGCAGTAGTTTAGAACCTTTTGAGCGTCTTCCTACAACTAATTTAAAAGAACAGCGACTCCATGATGGCGGCAGGGCGTGTTCGTGAAACTTGTATAGGCCATCATATTTTTACTCACGATATAACTTCAAGATGGCCGCCTCGCATTGTATTAACACAAGAGTTCAGTATTGTAAGCTTACGGCTCTTACCGGATATTCCAGGGTGCACTGCTCCTTAAACTGCTTCTCGACGTCCATCTTGCGTTGAATCAGTTCGCGGAAGCCAACGAAGTCGCCCTTCCCTGCCTTATTGGGGCAGTTTCGGAGGTGGTACTCGTACACATCGACATCTACGTGGTGAGTAACCTGGTACGGGCACACTTTCTTCACCTGGCGAGCCCTTTTGCTGCACTTGATCAGGTGGATAGGCAGCCGAGATTCGAACACGTGATGTGCAGGGTTATACGGACATGATACCACTTTATCCATGGTTGTGAAGTCTGCATTAACAAGTCAAGTACAGTATGTTAAAGTAACTTATTCACTGGTGATACAAACAAAGCAAGAATACCAATACCAGACATTACCCAGAAAATTGTAATTAAGTTAAGAAAGACCTGCCTATCTCGCCCATGTTAAATCTTCAAATTGTTGGTACACTTCACTCAAAATCTGTTTGGGTTAGCCAATTGAAACTTTCAGGGATTACTGTTTGGATCATTATCTGCAATAATAAGAAGGATTATTGACAAAAACGAAATACTTTTGCCAATATGAATTTTTGTTTAAGGTACTATATTTTAATCCAAAATTATGTCGAAAAATATGTATATTTCATTTTGTATATTATTTAAAGGGATATCCCTTCTGATTACTGTTCATTGGGATGATGTTGATACATTTAAAAAAATCATCTCGGAACGCCGGAAGGCGGAGATAGATTTCACCGGGCAGACTAGAGGATAGGCTAAAATAGGCGAAATATGCAGGTTTTCGTAAGTGGATCAGACCTCATTTATTGTGAGAATGTATTTTACAATTGGAGGTTAATTAACCTTTTTTTCGTCTTTCTATGCATATTTTTAACATTTTATTGTCTTATGGGGATGGTAACTTTCTTGTCATATTTGGGGTTCATTTTTGTACTTTTGATCAAAATGTCCTTATGCAAGGTTTGGAACTGATGTGGAACTATCTAACAGTCTGTTACTTCTTCACGCAGAGATGTTGGTTGGTTCCTCAGTTTAGGGGCTGCGACAACGTGGTCATGTAACCCCGTGTACATTGGGTGTGTGTAGAATCTGTCTGATAAACGGTGTTAATTGTGATACTGTATTAGTCTCTAATTCAGGTAAGGTCTGCAGAAGGTCAATTTAAAGTAGTAGTACCTAATTTTGTACCAAATACTACCGTCAACGACACCTACTGTGAACTTGGCTGCTAGATTCCACCGCAACCAGCAACTTGCAATGAACGTTGGAACTTCCCCTCCTAAGGAAAGCATGCTGAGAGATTTTTAGCGCAGTTAGAAAAGCCGACGACTCTGGCCGGTTTTGAACCAGCGACCTTGGGCATAGAAGTTCAGCATGCTACCAGTTAGCCGCTTCGCACATAGTCAGATGGAACAATAAGTTCCGTGCCGAACTAAAGAGCCTACTTTTCTTAAAATTAAGATTCATGCCAATGATTAATCTACAGTATATGAACCTATCTAGAATAATGACGAAATTAAGTTGGTAATATCGGAATGTCTTAATTAGTTCGAAATACTGTATACTAGGCATAATGTAGCCTATTACAGCAATACAGTTGGCAGCCCTGGTGACTGAATATATTCTTAATTCCATCTCTTAAGGTACAGAATACAAAATGTGGTTGAAGTCCAAAGGACGTTACATGGAGTTATACATTGGATCTATCAGCACACGTAAAAGCACGTTGGCAACAATGTCATGCGTATGCTGGTCAGAAATAATCGGAAATATTGTACCTTTTTGTGCCAATTTTGGATGAAATCCATTTTTAGTATAGAAGTTATATGTATTTTAAAATTGGAGCTATCATCAGGCATAGAATCATGTTGGCATCACTGATTTATATTAATTACTCCAAATTAATCTAGAATGTCAGGTGCTAAACGTATGCAAAGTATAGACCTGTTGGCTTGCATACTTTCTGATATATTGATATTAGGGTAAAAATATAGACACCATTTATTAACAGTTGGCAGCCGTAATTGCTCATAAGAATACTTAGTCATATCTGTTATATTACACATAGCACATACGAAATTTGGTTGAAATCCAACTGGCAGTATAGAAGTTACATGTATTTAAAAATTGGTCCTATCAGCAGGCTTAGAATCATGTTGGTAGAACTCACGTATATAAGATACTCCAAATTAATGTAAAATATTAGGTACTATACGCGTGCATAGTTTAAAGCTGTCGGCTTGCATACTTTCTGATATATTGGTATTTGGATAAAAAGTAGAGAGAGCAATTATTAACAGTTGGCAGCCCCGGTATTGCTTATGTGCATATATTACATACATAATTTGGTTGAAATCCAATTGATAGTGTAGAAGTTATGTGCATTTAAAAATTGGACCTATCAGAAGGCTTAAAATTATTTTGGCAACACTGTCATGTATGGCCTCCTGGAAATTAAACTGAAATAGTATTATCTACATGTGTGCCAATTTTGGAATTGCTCCCATGTATGCCCTCCATGATATCCAACATGGAGCTCAAATTCCTAATGCGTTTTTTAGCAGTTGGTAGCACTTACATCTTTTGCAAATATGGGCTTGAGATATTCCGGATACATCTTTACTCATACTAAATTTGGTTTCGATTTCTGCAGCCGTTTAGGAGTTGATAGGACACACACACACACACACACACAGCCAGACACAGAAGGACAGACAGACAGACAGACAGACAGACACATTTTCCCGGATCGATCTCATAAGTCTACTTTTTCCTCATTTTTGCAAAGTGTGAAAAGTAGGTTGGTTGGTTGGTTGGTTGGTTCTTAAGTTTAGGGGCTGCGACAACCCGGTCATGTAGCCCCGTGTACTTTGGGTGCGTGTAGAATCTGATAACCGGTGTTAATTGTGATGACTGTATTAGTGTGTGTTATCTGTTTTTAATTTAAGTACTGCAACTTAGAATTTTTCAAATAGTTCCTACTTTTGCCACCAAGCGCCACCGTCAACGACTACTAGGCCAAGTTCAGAACTTAACTCCTAGACGCCACCGCAGTCGGCTCTTGGCAACGAGCATAGAAACCAAAGAGCGTTGTTTACATTCGTAACCTATCCAATTTAGCTTCACACAGGTGCAATTAGTGGAAGGTTCTTTAACATGCCATAAATCTATGACATGGGACCGCCGGCTTTACTTCCCCTCCGAAGGAAGGCATACTGAGGGATTTTAACGCTCTTAAAAAATCCGACGGCTTCGGCCGGGTTGTGAAAAGTAGGCTAAAAATGAATGTGATCTCGTCAATGGCGTTGTCTTGGCAACCTCTGTTAGCTCATCCCTCATCAATTTAGAAGCGTTGTCATGGTAACCTCTGATGGCACTTGGCATTTTAATTTCGAAATCGTTTTTCTCATCCCTTGGCGTAATGGTGGGTCATATCAAAATTTATTTCAGACAAAAGTTTTAGGTAATTATTAGGGGAATATTTTCCATGTTGTACGGTTTTGATATTGTGCCTATTAAGAGAGATATGATTAATGTTTCCCGAAAAACCCAATTTTTTCCACCCCTTTGATCAATGGTTGGTGCTATCAAAAAACTTATTTGACATAAATTTTTGGCACTTATCCGACACATATTATGAACTTTGAATGGATTCGATATTTCATGTATTAAGAGAGTTATAGCGATATTTCACTTTTTCAAAAAAAAAAAAAACCCCATTTTCACGCCCTTTGACCGATTTTGCCCATTAACGAACTCGGCCGAGAATTAAATGGGATACTTATTATGTAAAAGATTCAAAGTGACTGGGGCAAAATTACGGCAGTTATCGTGTCCACAAGAAACTGATATACATATATATATATAAACTTTTGAACTGACGGTGGTTTTGGGGTCTGGGGGATGTGAAACGCGAAGATATGTCGAAATTTTCCGGAAGTCGAAACATGGGACCCATTGCAAAAAAATATGGACCTATCTTTATTAGTTTTCTTACAAATGGTACCAAAGTAGTGAAAATGTTAAACTGAGAAAAATGAGGTTGAAGATTTTCTTTACATTTTGTTACCTCTGGCAATTCTTAGACCATTCCTGCCCCATAACTTGCATCGTTTCGTCCATCACTTGTTATTTTGCTTCTCCTACTTCCTTTAGCTTTTAAATAAATAAATAAATAAATAAATAAATAAATAAATAAATAAATGAACAAATAAAAAAGTAAAGAAATAAATAAGTTAAAAAACAATATAAATAAATAAAAAATAAAGGAATGCGTATTTCAACGTATGTTTACGAATAAGTGGACTTAAATCAACGATTTAATTATTAATAATTGGAGCTGATTACCTCGCTGTTCTGCCCCTTAAACAATATTTCTTCAATTGGTCAGTGCAAACTCACAGTGATTATAATATTATGAAGATGTTCAGCAATCACTAGTAACATAAACAATGCAGGAAGTTGCCATTGTTACCAAAACAAAGTCTGCGCTCAACAGAGCAGACAGGAAGTGAGATCAGAAATCTATATATAATAGTTCAGAAGTTATACGCACAAACATAAATCTCAGTAAAAGTGGGCGTTGTCATTTATGGTGCAGCATAGTCATTTATATCCTATAAAATGACAATTTTTCATATTTTTTCGACTTTTTTGACAAATTCCTGTTCTCAACATTGTATATAACTAAAAACGCCAAAAAATATATTTTTTTGATTTTTTTCGCCCCTAGACGGGTTTTTCTTACCATAAATACCATACGAAAAGAATGGGTAAGTCCATTTTAAGAGGGTATACAGCCCAAGAGCTCATATACATGTATACATAGTACATAGGCCTGCATTTTCATTTGAGACCGTTTAGCCTTTCAGCGTCCAGTCTAGTCTGCAAGCCTCTGTTCACGAGGAAGTCGCCTCCAAGATCCCCTATTAGCAGTTAGCACCGCGGCCTCCTCTGCTTCCACACCTCTCACTTTGAAATCGTTCAACACTGTATCCTTAAGAGCGTTAAAAATCCCTCAGTATGCCTTCCTTCAGAGGGGAAGTAAAGCCAGCGGTCCCATTTCATAGATTTATTGCATGATAAAGAACCTTCCACTAATTACACTTGTGTGAAGCTAAATTATAGGTTAAATTTGCCTAACGCTCTTAGGTTCCAACATTCGTAGCCAGGAGCCGACTGCGGTGACATCTAGTAACCAAGTTCAGAACTAGTTGGTCACCGACGGTGGCGTTTGGTAGCAAAAGTAGGAACTACTTGAAAATTCAATGTCTGCAGTCCTTCCTTGAATTATTATAAAAGCAGATAACACACACTAATACAGCCATCACAATTAACACCGGTTATCAGACAGATTCTACACACAGCCAAAGTACACGGGGTTACATGACCGCGTTGTCTCAGCCCCTAAACTGAGGAACCAACATACACTGAATCCAACCATCGTCTCTGCTGCTCATACCCTCTACAGACGAACTAATTAACCTCTTAGGTAATCTCTCCTCCCCTATTCTTTTCACATGACTACACCATCTTAGTCGGCTCATAGGAGCAGCTTCATCTAGCATGTTCATTTCAAATAGCCTTCATTTCTTCATTACGAGTACCTTCCTGCGATTGCACCCACCTATTTGTCCCGGCAATTATTCGTGCTACCCCCATATCAGCTACCTGTAGCTTATGTATCAGATATCCTGAATCTCCACAGCTCTCACTTCCATACTGTGCCCGTTTTGACCGAAGTCCGGACGACCACATATGCATTTCACCAAAAATCAGTCAGCACGAGAATCTAAACATCCCAGGGTTAAAGTGACTACAATAACACAATAAAAAAATGCTTTACTGATTTTCGGCTCGATGCAACAATAAGGATAGAAGGAGATTTTCTGAAAATAACACAATTCGTAAAATTATCTCATTTTATTAAAATGTTTAAAAATTGACTGAATTAATGCCAAAATAGCATTATTGATGCATGACGGATCATACATTTAAGTACACAAATTTACAGATTTACCAACACATGAACACTAAATATTTGAAACGAAAGCCAGATTGTTAGTCCTGTTGACTTCGTTCAAATGTACTATTTACAATCGTAGGTTTTTCAGTGGAAATTAAATTGTCCAGCCTGATTCCTAACTTTTAAGTATCCACTTGTTGAAATTAAATGGTTTCACTCGATGTAGAAAAAATCACTTTGTTTTTGTTTTTCAAATAGTTCCAGAAAATAACTAACACTTTTCCAGGAATCAATATCTTAAAATTGGTTCAATTATAAAGTCATAACAATGGGTATAACACAACATCAATTTATATGGACATCTGAGCATGTATTCGAAGAACTTCGATAAACAGAAAAATTTATTGTACCATCTGTTCTCGATCCAAAATAATTATTCTGAGTTCTTGACTCGATTATCAATTATGGTCAAAAATTATTATTAACAAAACATCAAATAGGAATCTCTGTTTCGCGGGCTTATAGGTCGTGTTCCAAGGACATTTTGTCGTCCTGACGTTTCGCTGAATACTGCGTTCAGCATGTTCACAGGTTACATAAAGCGAGGTAAAACAAGTAAACAGAAGATATATAAATAGTCAACAACCCACACATAGAGGCTACCATAGCAACGGCGTACCACATAAAAGTAATGCATCATGGACAGGGCTGCTCGTCTGTTGCATCTTCTCGTCTACGACGGTCAATAAGGGCAGGCTTGAGGGGATTAAGGACTGGAAGCCAAGCTCTGTTCACACGTTCTGCTTCCTCCTTAAGATTGAAGCTGTTAGTATGCTTCAGGATTTCAATGGCCTCCCTTTGTAGCCTGGCATGATAAGACACCGTGGTGGACAGAACTTCAGGACGACAAAATGTCCTTGGAACACGACCTATAAGCCCGCGAAACAGAGATTCCTATTTCAACGCCGGTCGTGAAAGTCTACATTTTTACTTAAAACATCAAATCTTTGAATATTAATTTAACCATTCAAACATTCAAATATCATTTGAAAATATAATTTAGAAATTTGTTTACAAAAATAGCATTTGTTGCTATTATCAAAAATTGCAATTCTTTGACAGAATGTCAAAATATTAATCAATTAACTATTTTAAATAATATTTATATTTTTACTAGGATCACAAATATCCTCTAAAATTGTAGTGGCTGTTCATGAAATAACAGTATTTATTTATTTATAGCATCTGCCCATTCTATTTAAATGTGTCAAAATTCACATAATCAATATTAGCATTAGACAACGGTAAAGACTTCTCATGATGAAAGGTAAATGTTAATAACAAAATCCGGGTCAACAAGTACTAGGAAATATTTATAGAACACGTGGATAAACTGTGAATTTACTATGATAGCTCACGGCCGACTGAATACGAGCTGCGCTCTATACCGGCCTTGACATTCCCAGTCAGGACCCATGTATAACATGTAATTGGAAAGTTTCTACTCGTTGCCGGTAGAGCGCACTCCCCTCCCATTATAGGCGCGATAAGGAATCAGCTGTACAGTACGTATATTAAATGTGTAATCTCAAGAACCACTGGATGGATTTTGATGCTGCTTTCACCATTCTGTAAAGGTGATCTCGAGGAAGATTTGCGTAGAAAATAATTTATTTATGACCAAAGGGAGCCAAGCAGTAACGATTTCAGTGAAAAGGTCGAAAAAATAGCCTGGCATCCGTGCGCTTTTTAAGCTTACGCTGGGCAAACCGTTAAAAATATCACTATATTATGAGTGTAAGAATTGTTCAGCGTGAGAAATTCTACAAAAAAGTCAGCGAAAGCATATCTCTATCTTCGATACATCGCCCACTATAAGTGTTTTTAGTTTGGACGGGAGGGGGATTTGGCTTGCACCTCGCCATTCTTAAATTACGTCTGACAGGAATTCCTTGCACATTCATAACTGTTCCCGGGCGAAGCCGGGGCGGGTTGCTAGTGACACTATATAATTATTATCATTATAATTTCCGCATTATCAAAATTAAAATTATATCACAAAATAAAATAGCATGCTAATAAATCTAAGAGAAATTAGACATACCTTGCACTTTCTTCGGGTACAAGGACACAACTCCAGCACTGTCTCATCAAAAGGAAAGAGAGGATGAAAATTACAGCCGGGAACAAGTAGCAGCCAATCGTGTGTTGTGTTTTGTGCTAAGAGATCTTTCGACAAATTATCAGATACCGTGTGCCTTCTTTTTCACGAAGCAGCTGTCAGGACGGGACTTACATAAACTCCTGCTGGACGTTATTCTCGAGGTTGAAAAATGCGGTTTCATAATTATAATAACTGTCTCTGATAATCACAAAACTAACACTACAATGATGAGACATTTAGGGGGAGGGAATTTGCAACCAATGGTCAATCACCCATACGACGAGTCTAGGAATGTATTCCCTATTTTTGATCATTGTCACATTCTAAAAAAAAAACATTCGAACGCAGTTTCTGTAACGAGAGATGACTGATGGTACTGGAATAATTTCAGTGAAATACTTGTCATTACTATACACAATGCAAAAGGGTGAGATCGTCAAACCGGTCAGACACCTCACTAAAAAACACATCGAACCCACTAAATTTGAAAAAATGAATGTTCGGCGTGCCAAGGAAGTGTTCTCGTCAGAAGTTATTGGTGCCATTAGTACACTGAAAGAAAATATAGGCATGCACCCGGAAGCGTACACATTCATGGACGCAGAAGCAACCATTTTTTTTTTTTGAAAAACGTTAATGGTTCGCTATGCATGACGTAAGCATCACATATCATCATATTCAGTCTAGAAATCCAGATAAAGGGCATTTTTTCTCATTAAATGTCAGTCGCCTAAACTGGCTAGAGGAATATTTTCTTTCTTAGCTTGAAACTTTGAAAGCTGCTAGTAACGCTGCTAGAAAGGACTTCCTGAGTTCTGAGACTTACGAAGCTACCTATACAATTAATTAATCACGGATTCAACTGTCCAGTGCTTAAGGTATCTTCTAAAATGGGTAGAGGAAAGTCGCCAAATATGGGGAGTTTTTTTATAGGGCTCACATTAGACATAAGAAGGAACGGAATAATTTTGGTTTTCTCACCAATGTAAACCTCAGGCGATATACTATGTATATTACAAATATGGACACGTTTGATGTTGTAATACCCTCTGATATTATTGTTAACTTTAAAAGTGCACTTTCCCCGTATTAGGCAACCGGGTTTCGTAATATGGGGAGGTGAGAAACCTCACGGTTTTTATTTATAATAGGTACACTGAATAGTATACCCTACTAATTAAAGCCTTAATTCTCCGAATTTTTTTTTCGTGTGGCCTCCTGAGAGGCCGAGTGCAGGTCTTTCTAGTCGACGCCCGTGGGCGACTTGCGCGTCAGGATGAGAGATGGAATGGATGAAGATGGATAAAACTGGGCAAGGATGTGGAAGGAAGCGGCCGTGGCCTGTTAGAAGGTACCGTCCCAGCATTTGCCTGGTGTTGAAAAATGGGAAACCACGGAAAATCATTTCAAGGACGGCCGACGGTGGGGCTCGAACCCACGCGTCTACCGAGTCAGCAGAGAGTTTGGCCCTATGGCCTAACGCTGCGCTTTAGCCAGCGTAGCCACTACTGTCGGTAATTCTGACAATGTAATGAAATCATGAACACAAATAGTACAAAAATACAAAAATGAATATTTTAAGTATATAACAGTCCTAGTTTCCTGTTGCCGAACTTCCAAACCGTTCAGCAGAAAAATGCATACACTTTAATGAAAACCGAGTGATTCTGATCGAATTCAACTGTAACGAGGTGCAAGGTATGTCTACTTTCTCTTAGATTTATTAGCACGCTATTTTATTTTGTGATATAATTTGCATTTTGATATTGTGGGAATTATAATGATAATATAATAGTGTCACTAGCAACCCGCCCCGGCTTCGCACGGGAACAGTTATGAATGTGCAAGGAATTCCTGTCAGACGTAATTTAAGAATGGCGAGGTACAAGCCAAATCCCCCTCCCGTCCAAACTAAAAACACTTATAGTGGGCGATGTATGGAAGATAGAGATATGCTCACGCGGACTTTTTTGTACAATTTTTAATGCTGAACAATTCTTACACTCATAGTATGTTGATATTTTTAACGGCTTGTCCAGCGTAAGCTTAAAAAGCGCACGGACGTCAAGTTCTTTCTTCGACCTATTCACTGAAATCTAAAATCGTTACTGCTTGGCTCCCTTTGATCATAAATAAATTATTTTCTACAGAAATCTTCCTCGATATTACCTGTACAGAATGGTGAAAGCCGCATCAAAATCCATCCAGTGGTTCTCGAGATTACCCGTGATATCCAAGAATCAGGGACTTTGTTTTACACTAAGTAGAGATAATACTAGTCGTGCAATGCTTGGTGAACAGCGCTGTGTGAGCAGTTGAGTAACTAACAAGATTTCATGAAAAAGGTCTCATTGTCTAGGCCGGTATGAGCGCATTCAGTCGGCCGTGGATAGCTCCATAAAATAACCCTTGGTTATAAACTCGATGAAAGTGTGGCTTGTAACAATATTTCAACTCCCAATATATTTTAAAGTCATCCAACCCACAATATGGTTGATGCTCCATTTTAAGAACTTCATTCCTGCGACTTAATTGCACAATCAGAATGGCACATTTAACTATTTCCATAAACAATAATTTCTTCCCAAATTATACATAATAATCAAGCCTTTGCTTGTTACTCAAACTGGAAGATGTATAAGCTAGTAAGCTCCTCAATGAGTTTACTGTAATTTTGCCATCAGTTTAAACATTAATAATTTCACGTGTCTATTTCTGGTCAAACGTTCTATCAAAAGACGTTAGTTAGTTAGTTATTGTTGTTTTAAGGGGCGGAACTACGAGGTCATCAAAAGACGTTGCTCATAATGATTTATATTTATACAAACTCTAGTAAAACCCTGTTTTATATATTCTATTTGCTTCCCGTATCATTACTTTCTGTGTCTTCCAAAAGATTTAACTGCATAATGCAAGTGTAAAATGTTTCCATTGAATTACTCTGTTAGTTGAATGTGGGCATGCGTTAACCACTAGCCTTCGGAAAAACAAGTATCCGATCTAGTAAACTGTTTAAATATCCAATTTATAAATCACACTACATGATATGATTATTAGAAAATATAAATCATAATTATTATTATCTCAAAAAATGGAAAATAATTATTATTATTAAATCAGCATTATTATTATTAATTCCACAACTGAATTTAATGTTGCTAAATTATTCGAGAAATATCATATTCGACCTCTTAAATATGGATAAATATCCATTCCTCAACTTAAATTTATCATGACCGCGATTAGAAAAATTATATCAAAATCAAATAAATGCTCATTATGCTCGTCCATTGATTCAAATCATTGAATCCTAATGTCTGGGTGTAAAAACTGCTCAGAACAAGGCTTCCCATGCCTCGCATAAACATTTGCAACAGCAAAATATCGAAGAAAAATATGTGTTGGCAAGACTATAGAAAAATGTGAAGTTCCAGCATAAAAATAATGCAAATTGTAGCTTACATTCTTGTAGATCTTGATGTTGAAGATAATCTGGTCAAAACCAGATCATTCCAGTCTTTTGTCTCCATTTGGATAACGTACTTAAATTCTTGTATCGGCCTCCATTTTATACCCACAAGATGTCTAACAAGACATAGCGGTAATCATATTCGCTGCCTGATATTCTTGATGAAAATTGTTCATATTAGCTGCTTCAACAGCTGAAGTAATATTCTTGACAGGGGCAAGATCGAATTGATCCATGATGCAAAATACCAGAGGTAACATGACCCAACTGTGATGCATTCAGTACCATCAATACTCTGACATTCTTATTCAGCACCGGTACAAGTCCTGATGTTCAAGTCCCTGGACAAAGCTTCTCACTCTTCAGACCATGCTAGGCACAGCTGGTTTCCCTATGTCGTCTAAATGAATTGAACCGTGCAAGAATGGTATTTGAAAAGTACTGACTTATTATCTTGGTTGGTCAAATAGTTACCAAGACAAAAGCTTGCTTCTGGCCATAGGATATAAAAATAATCCAGTTTAAATATTTGTGGACTGTGGAAAAAAATATAGACAAAGTCTATCATATGTCCGTGTAGCAGTTATAATTACCAATGTTCTGCCACAAAAGCCTATCACCTGGGTGATAACTTATGAAGAATCCTAAGTTCACTCGAAATAATTTCAAACACTTTTCGAAGTCCAGTAACCATGTACGGTCGTTGAATCGCACTAAGTCCTAACAACCTTGTGCTAGTTATAAGCTTAACATAGAATATGGCAACCATGTGCTCGTAGATTATCTTCACGACGTAACAGCGATGTACTTAGCGGCAGAGCGCTTTCGAAGAAGTGACAATGTACTTAGCGACAGAGCGCTTACGATTATGCACTATGCGACAGAGCGCTTACGAAGAAGTAACATAACATGCCATGGTCCGCGGCCGTTTTATACTCTCCATGCGGACTCCTGACGTCACTGTGAGATATCAGCTCAAAACTAAAACTTCTCATATCTCGGCATTCGCTGGTTCGATTTCCTTGAAATATAGCACGTTCTTCTTCCCCTTTCCGTGCCAGTAATCTGGTACTAGTCCCATGTTTCTAATCAATCGGGATCAAAATATAGCCTCGACTATGATAAACTTGCTACGTCACTTAACGTTCTGTAGGCTGCATAAAGCTTCGAAATGCTTCTTAGAACATTGGGAGCGCGCTATTCAAAACCTTTGCTCTGGACTTAGCATCTGGGCCTGTGCTCTCAAATCTGGACAGCTGGATTTGGGCACAATACAGCAAGTTCGGTCTAAATGCTGAGCGATGTAGGGAGAGTTACAGTACTTCACTATACTAAATGATTTCTTGCAGAACACGCATGCGTACGGGTGTCCGGACAGTTCCCCACACTGACACTTCCACACACTACAAAAAATACTGACACTTCCCCACAGCCCTTGGACGTGGCTACCTGTTTAATGACTCAGAAATAATCTCGACTGACATTTCCACACACATCTCCCCCCACCCCCAACCTCGTCCCCCAAGGCTACTATGAAAACGACCAAGTTGAAATTTGGCCTACTGTTGTTTAGCACTTTTAATATCTCTGGAATCACATATTATATTCTTTAACTACTGAACTACTGTATAAGGTTTGAGGCAAAAATGTTTAATACTCTTCAGCTATTATGAGTACAATTACAAGTACTAGTACATTAAAAATGAGTTGCCTATTCACAGAAAATGGAGTAGGTTAATATTATTGTTGAACAAATATGACAAAAAAAAACAATACAAAACAACTGACGAAGCCTAGAAAGCTGATTTTAAACACGCCAAACTGATAACACCATAATGATCGGTTTTGTTATTATTTTGCCAGTCGACAGCCTGGATAAAGTGTGATGGAAATCAGACTGCATTTATTTTAATTTCATGGAAATTTCACTACATCACAATGATATTTTCGAGACCGTGTTAGTGATGAAGTTGTTGGAGAGCGCTTGCCACAAGTTTCGGATACTCCAAGCAGGTTGCCGAAAGCGCTGGCATAGCCTGATCACCATGGATTGCAAGGCAGTGTCTAGTCTTGTGTGTACACTCTGTGGAAATAAACTCTACCATCTCCCATGCTTGTGTTGGGCTTAGAGCATATGTAATATTGTTATGATGTAGGCTATTCAATTTCAAATAAAAGCACTCAAGTGTTACAGTACATCGATCGTTGTTATTTATAATAAGCTGCTATTTCATCAGGTTATGAGGCCCAGTCTACGGCAAACTGCGCGTAAGTGGATTAAAAGTCGGTTTAATGATCGCGTGTTTTGAGTGTGTGCGGTTACAAGATAGCTCAAGAAAGCGTAAAGTTGAATATTCCAATGTTAAATGGTGGATTTTTTATATTTTGGGAAACAAAGTTGCGAGCCGTATTAGTGCGTGATGATTTGTGGGAAGTTGTTAGTGAACCAAAGCCTGAAGTAATTAACGCGGTGTGGCAGAAGAGAAATAACAAAGCCTTAGAGTACATTACATTGAGTGTTGAGGACAGTCAACTCATTCATTTTGCACATTTGAACGATGCGTGTGATTCATGGCAGGCTCTGTCGAGAAAGAACGAGAAATCCACGTTCGGAAGCAGGTTATATTTACGACGAAAACTGTACGGCATACATTATCGTGGTGGACCAATGAGCAGTCACATCGACGCAATTATGGAAGTAGTGGGTTTGCTGCGTGGATCAGGTAGGCCACTTGGAAACGACGAGATTGTTGCGGTATTGCTGGTGAGTCTTCCAGAAGCTTATTCAGGGCTTGTCACAGCGCTCGAGGGCCGTGACGAGGCAGATTTAACGGTGGAATATGTAACTGGGAAAATGCTTGACGAATAACAAAGGCGTGCCGAAGCTGGTGTGCCTGGAAATTGTGATCCAGAGGTTGCACTACAGTCGGCGGCCGCAGGCTCAAGTAAGGTTAGTCGTGCACATCAAAATGGAACAACTAAAAATTCAATCGGGAAACCAAATAAGGGTGGCAAAGAGACACGGGCATGTTACTTCTGTACTAAACTTGGCCATTTAAAGGCAGATTGCTATCGATTCAAGAAAAGTAAACAGCAGAGGTCAGCAGGTTCAGAATCGGCAAAATCATCGATTGAGGTTAAGGTATGCAACACACAGAACTATGCTACATTTAAGGCACTAGATCAACAAAATGCAGCAAGTAGGCCTACTGGAGGATGGTGCATAGATTCAGGGGTAACCAGTCACATGACGAATGATAGGCAACTTTTCATGTCTATTCGTGACACAAGTGCTACAGTCTTTCTTGCTGATGGTTCATCCGTGGTAGCTGCTGGAATCGGAGATGGACAATTTTACACTGAGGTAGCAGGCGGGCACTTCCAAGAAGTACTATTGAAAAATTTGCTGTTTATTTCACAATTAGATGATAGTCTACTTTCGGTGAGGTGCATAACAGAGCAAGGTCACCGAGTGACGTTCGAGAATGACACGTGCAGCATCTACAAAGAACATCAGGTCATCGCAGAAGCAAGGAACGATTGGTGTATTCTTTGGAATACACGGTAAGACAGAGTAAGCTTTTGCTTCTCTTTGCTTTAGTTCATCCCTTCCTTTTTCGCAAACACCAACAGTGATCTCCTGATTTCTCTTTGCTGGTGTATTTTTCTTACACTACCTGTAAGTCTGTTCTAGATATATATCTTCCATGACCCACCTAGCGTCATCTAGCAGCGAATCTCTGAAGTTCCTCAATTTTCCCTGGTACAAGAGGACTTCCTTACCAATCTGGCCACCTGATCTCGTCGCTATCGCCAGCTATCATCTCTGTGATCAAGAGGACTTCGTCTACTTTTTCATCCACCAGGGTTCGCTTGTGACGCCTGCTATCAACTCTTTGAAAACCATTTCATCAAAAGAATTTAGTGTTACTATGTTGGTTATTCTTATGTGTATTCGTTTTGTCTCCTACCCCCACTCTTTTCCCTTCCCTGGTCTCTCCGCGCTCCGTTGAGCTGGCCTCACTTGTGCGTCTGAAGTCAAACCAGTCAGTTGGAGCTCAACTAGAGCTCGTCTCCTCACCTCGAGAGACAAACTTTCAAATTCGACGCCATGTCCAGATCGTAACAAACGGTCAGCAAGGAATCGCCTTTCATCAGAAATGAGCTAAGTACTATTTCGACGTTCTTCACCTTATTTTAGTGGATTTTAAATAGCTACATGCTTTTAATCATCATTTTATAGGCAGTGAAAGATTTCTAATGTGGGGGCAATAATCATCCTTCGCGGGATTTTCTATGTTGGGCTTTTGTCTATCTAAGCTAACTTTAACATGAAGCAGCATTTCTTATGCTTATTAACTGAGATTTTTTCTCACAACGTGGGACACCATTGAATTACCCACTGTCTATAGAATACTCAGCTCGTTCCACCGCTGGACTAATTTTTGCCCTATTCTTCATTCATGATTGTTCTGGAATTTTCCATGCCAAACAATTCATCTAAAAGTTAAACTTTCTAGTACTTTCCACACACATGTGGGAATACTTTTTCAAACTAAGGAATCTTCCTTATGAACTGCTAATCAATACTTAATTTTTCTTCCTCCGTTGGAATTTTTCTGCTGCATTCAACTAAAACCTACAAGTTTTTCAAGCAATAGACTCTCGCAAATCTAGTGTAACTAGTTATTTTCCACCATCGCAATAACTTTCCTTGCCCTAAAGTTTTTGTGCTACTACAGTGAACTTTTCAACTATATCAACAGACTATAGTGAAAACAGTGCTTGTTCAACTTTTTCATCCGCGTCGCGCTCGTCCGAGTACAATAAATACGGCCATGAACACTCTTCCACAATCCCCTTCGATCTTTCCCAAACCCTTTACTAACAAACTAGAGTAATCAAATTGCAAATTTAGGTCTTTTTTCAATGAGGTGTCACTCTCAATAAGTGCCCTCCCTTACTTGCTCTACGTACAACGAATTAATGTCTGTAAAACTTCGTGTCTAGTACACGCCCTAAAGTATATTGTTGCTCCCTTCTAATTAGGGAACCCCATTCTTTCTACTCAAAAGTGAGTTATATCCAGGTTTCGCGAAAGGGTAACTTGCCCCATTTTTCCCTCGTGATCCTGTTTAAACATAGAAGTTCTAGAAACTTCCTTTCAATTTTTCTCTTCAGGTTTCACAATAAGTGACCTGTCCTATTTGTATAATCTCTAAACGTAGTTCTGTATTAATACAAGAAGTTATAGAAACTTCTATTTCATTTCTTCTTGTTTTTTTGTTCTTGTTACTTTCGCAGTTGTTATTTGTTCATATTTCTAAGATACCTATCTAGAAATCCTTAAAGTACACATCTTGTACTTGATTTATTGTTTAACCTTAATTACGTTAATTATCTTAAAATTTTCTATTTATTAATCTTAGCACCATTTCAAAATATTACGAAGATTTTAGCTCATATAAAAGGTTTAAAACCAAAAAATTATCAATTGCCTGGCGCAAGATTTAAATGATTTCGGAGGTCTGCGACCCCAATTGTTTGTAAACTCAAATTATATATGTCTTAAATTCATTACACCTTTTTGCATTGTTATATAAATTTGAATTTTTCCTTTTGCTTTATCATTTCTCTGAAATAACGGATAGCCAAGATCCTGTCTTCCCTGACTCTTCCTAGGTTTATGCCCTCTTTAATAAAAATGAATCCATTGATAAGGTTTGCACTACGTGTTGCATGTGAGCAAGAACTCTTGGTTATTAACTTATTAAAGTCTCTCTTAGCTTTGATAGCTAAGTCTAACTGGCCAGTAAGGCAAGCATAGCTCGCTATGCCAGCTTCCTGCTTGTTGAGATTCTCTCTACAACTTATGTTTGGTTTTTCAAAATTTAAGTGTTTCTCATTGTCTAAACTTTTAGTCGGCGCTTTGCTGGGTAAAAGCTTAGTCATTCCTAAATGCGACTATTGGTGCTCTTACCAAAATTATTCCCAAGGGTATAATTGCTTTATCCCTATCCTTCTTGGAAACATTCGGTCGCTCTTGAAAATTTCTACAATTTCAAGAACTAAAATATCAGAGCTGATTCATATTATTTGCATTCTTCAAATTACTTGTTTAAAAACAAACTCCTTTGAACGGATACACAGTAAATCTGTTACTCTTTGTCTTGCCAGACCACCACCCTTCCCCATAGTAGGTAAATTTATGCTTGAGAGGAAATACGCTATAGCAGCTTGCTTGCGTATAGCCCAAGTTCCAGCTGCGTTTCCTGTTAGCTTCGCCCAGGTCCCTACCCACTTTAGGTATCGGAAAGCGGATTTACAGTGGCAGCTGCCTTTGAGTGTACTTATAGTTAAAGTTATAACTTATGTCAGACTCTCTTCCTATTTCTCCATCCCTTTTCTCCAGTCCGAAACCCACTTCCTTTTCTTCATCATATTCCCTTGGGGATCAGGTTATTCCCAAGCTAATAATCTACCCAAAATTTGGTGCCGAAACCCGGGAGAGTCCATTCATGACATTTTACTTATCAGGCTTTATTTGTCAAGATTTATTTGACAATATTTTGCAAACCATTAATATCTACTTTGAATTTTTCAGCTATAGCTTCACCGTGCAAAGCCTGTTAAGAGGAAAGAGGCCGCTCTGTCTCCTTTGGTGTGTCCCTTTCTTTCAACTTGTCAACTTTCAACAGTCTGACAGCATTTCCAAGGTTCCACAGTCGCGTAAGTTATACTTGAATTTACCTATTTCGTCAAGGCTCCTCCAGATAAAGATAAGGATGGCAAGGATGAAAAACTTACTTCCAAACGAGCTTCTTATAAAGGGCAACGTACCCGATTCCGAAAATACATCAAGGTATTAGATCCCTCAGAAGCGCAATTAGATTTGTTAAAACATCGCGTAAAGGACTATGAACGTTCTTATGAAAACTATTGTACTATCCAAACCGAAATCGAAACCTGCATGCTCAATCAAACAGATGATCGAGTAGAGGTAGAAAATCATTATTATGACGGTATAGCCTCCGCCTTTAAAATAATTCGCCAACTTGAGGAAGAGCAGAAAAGGGATGGTTCTGTTCTTGGTTCCCTTCACGAACAACAAACCTCTTCTCCTGAGGGCACTCACGAGCCCAAACCAATTCTACCTAAGTTTAATTTAAGTAGTGGAGTAGTGCCGATTCTACTTCACTCTAGAACCCTCCTTGCCCCACTACTAACCCTCAGCCATGTAATATTTGTCAATATCTGGTGAACCCATGGTCGTATGTTGATAAATGAGGTGTCGTTGGACTCGGGATGACGGGGGCTTTGATATTTGATTTTTTTTGTTTTCGAAAAAAGGTGATAGTTTGAAAACCAAACATGGTAGAACGTTGTGCCATGGTGCAAACGAAAGGTCTCTATGTTCTTTATTTTCTGTAATAAAACTTTTTTATTTTTATGTTTTTTTGAAAACACTCGAATTTTGAAGATCCTATATTTTGGAAACTAGGAACTCTACAAAAAAAATGTTTAACGTAAATCAATGGTCCCTACGCCCTCTATCCCCAAAATAAATTTCAAGTCTCTAGGATAAAACCCTGACAGTAGTGGGATGATGAGAGAGCTGTCTCACTTAGCAAGTTGTGAGCCCCTGCGACCTTGGAATGGAAGTAGTCATGCTAGGAGGGCGTGCTTGGATTCGTTTTTTCGTCTCATTGCGCTCTTTACGGGAATTTAGGTGTCGAAAAGGAGAAATTCTGGAAACATGGTTTTTTGGGGCAAACAGTGATTTTAGACTTTTTGTTATATCTCGCGAACCAATCATGCTACAGGCGTGTACGAGGGGTCCAAGGACTCGGGGTGACGTCCTCTCTGCTATGGAGCTCCCGTTATATTTTAAAAAAATAATTGGAAACTCGATTTTGGGGTAAACACGTGTTTTTGTGATTTTTGCCAATATTTCACGAACCAATAACGCTAGAGACTTTTACGAGGTGTATTTTTTTTCGTCGCGTTGTCCTCTTGCCGAGGATGTTCGTGTTGATCAGTAATGAAAAACCATGTTGAGGTAAAACCGTGATTTTAGACTTTTTGCTCTATCTCGCAAACCCATAACGCTAGAGACGTGAACGAGGTGTCCTAGGACACTATGTTTGACATTTTGACAAAGGGCCTAACGCCATACATGTTGAAAAAAATTATTTACCTGTTTACAATGTTCATGAAGCGTGGTGGTTGAGAGAGACGATACTGCTGGGTGTGTGTTTCAACGAACCTGTCGCTAACCACAATGACCATGCTTAATAGAACAATCGCTATTTTGGCGGGTCGGTTTATGACAGAGCGAGATTTCGCTTTTCTGATCGTTCCTATGGCAGACGGATGGAGGCTAATATTTGAAAATGTGTGAAGCATGCTAAGATTTTTTTAACGCCCGAAGGAGATCTTTAACGTGTAAACGGTGATGAGAACTTGGTTCTATGTTGGTCGAAGCGAGTACAGAAAACAAAGTTGTAGATGAGCAGACGAGCAGGAGGCGAATGTCATTTGTGCTTATTGGAATGCGCTGACCTGACTTGACAACAAGTGCAATGGAAAATGACAAAGACGCTTGAAGGTTAAATAATCTGACAATCGTGGTGGCAGGGAAGTGCGAAATGCAGGCATACACATGTGAAACCACATGAGGGCTAAACAAGCCACATCCTGTCTTGCTTCGTACGTGACAAAATGCAAGCCCATGTGAAATTTGACCAGCCACAGGTGTTCACCTTGGACGTCAGCTCTCCACGTGTTTGATAACAGGATGTTCAAAGCGTGGGAAAAAATGATTACACATGCAACGTAACATATATAAAGACATGTCGTTATCAATTCCTTTCTCACTTAGGTGACTACCATTGAACACATTGCGTCTTGTTTAACAGTTTTGGTGTTGGTCGAAAATACTTAACCTTGTTGTGAGGTAGGTATATATTTATTCATTTATATATTTCTTGATTTATATATATTCACTGCCATGTCCTGTGGTTCTGATTCCACGTAAAAACGGAGGTCCCGTGGCTTATGATCGCGAGATTAACGGTCACGTTAAACTACAAGCTTCCTTCCTTTTATATATATTTACAAGCAATTATTTATTGATTAGGAAAAATAATGATTTTATTTATTTATTTATTTGTTTGCAGATAACTGGTATATCTTACATGTCTGAGAGAGAAGAAACCCTTGCACTTTTGAGCCCACTAGAAGGAAACAGCAACAAGCACTGCAAGTGAAGGTGAGAAGATTTTTTTAAACTAACTTGTTTCATTTTTTTGTTTTATATTTTATTTTATGAAATGCATGTATTAACCTGAATTTAGGTATTTATAGCGGTTTATTTTATTTATTTTTAGAAACTTGGAAAGAAAAGCCTTACCGCCGTAGCAGTTGCTGAAAAAAACGAAACGCACTAAAGCGAAACCATTGCCAAAGAGTGAACTGTTTAAAACTCAGGTAAGTCTAACTTAAAAATGCTATTCCATTTTACCACTACTGAAAACTCGTAGACAAAAAAAATCATTACCTGTACATGACTGGGACAATGATTGCTTTCTTGATTAATGGATATGTTGTTGTTGATTGGGAAAAGTACAAGGCCATGTTGGATTTTCTAAAAACAAAACAAAACAAAATAATTTACGGGTGGTTCCCTATGGACTCAACGAATATCCACAGGTTTGGACATGATAATGTGAACAAAATGACATGACATTCATTTTTGTTTATATATTGGTTAAAGGGGGGGGGGTTTAAATGACTGTAGCTTTATAAAAAGAAAATAAGTACATGGGTTACTGTTAGTGCCAACATACAGTTTATTTTTAATGGTGTTTTGATATATTAATGCCAATTAACGTTAACGTTTTATTTACAAGTATTGATTGATTGATTGATTGAGTGATGGGTTATTTTGTTTGCTTTTAGGTGTCGCCATGTGCCATTAACGTAATGAACAGACAGTGAAAAAGCATGCATTATGCTTTAAAGTACTCTGTGCTCTTGTGCAACGTTAATAACTAACAAAAAGAAAAATGTTTTATTATAACACATGGCGTTAGTACCAAATACAAGTGAGCAAGTCGGTTTACCACGAGGGTTGAATTTAAAATCAGAACATGATCGTTGGTTAACATTTGAATCCTTGTCCTGTAGGCTTTTTGTCGACACATAAACTTGCAAAAGCCGGTTCTTTTTACTTGAGCAGAGATGTGATGCGCTGTGTGTTTTGTCGTATTGAACTTTCACACTGGGAAGAAGGGGATGATCCCTTTAGAGACCATTTGCGATGGTCTCCTTGTTGTCCTAACATGCTTGGAAAACAAGTGGGTAACCTACCAGTGTATCCATTTTACCGAACCACAAGGCCATTGGCCACTACTTACGTTGCTGAATCACAAATAAATAATAATAATTAAAATGATATATTACCAGCCAACAACGGTAGTGTCGATATATGTGGTCCATATGCCATAGACATTGTTGAATTGGCGTGTGCTTTTGAAAAATTGGGGTTTTCAAGACTAAAGCACTAGCACACCCAGAGTACAGCTCTGTTGAAAAACGTTTAGAATCTTATAAAAATGTTTGGCCAATAATATTAAAACACCTTACCAAACAGCTAAGTGAAGCTGGATTTTTTATACTGGTGAAGGGGATAAAACAATATGTTTTATTGTGGATTTGCTTTAAAAGATTGGCAAATGACTGATGACCCTATTGTGCAACACGCTCGTTGGTTACCAAACTGTAAATACATGTTGTTGCTTAAAGGTCAGTAATTTGTGAACACTATTCGTAAAGAAGACGTGATTGCAGCACAAGACATAAAAGTGCCTTTAGAGTTAGAACATGCGGAGCAAATACCTGAGGCTGAAAGAAAAGACTTGTCTTACGAACAAATACAAAAGTGTGACCAACAATTATGTAAAATTTGTTATCAAGATGAACTAGGTGTTGTATTTTTTGCCTTGTGGACACATGATAGCATGTGTCAAGTGTGCATTAGAACTTAACACTTGTGCTATATTCAGAAAAGTAGTATCTGCTACAGTTAGGGCATTTCTTGCATAACTAGTATAATTTATTAGCCATGCATAGTGCAAAATCCCTAATTGTACAATATTATTAAAGCTGTTTTAGAGTGTAATAGATATGCTTTTGTTTTGTTTATAGACTACTACAATGAATGTTTTGAATGCTGTGGGACAATCATGTGGCTTAGAGACAAAGAAGCTCAGCGAATTGCCAACGCATATTCCATTCCGCATTATCAAGATTCGGAAATTGAAAACATCTTATGGTGATCGTGTACTTTGTGTATGTGAAGACTTTGAGACATTTCTGCCTATATGGTTTAATGATATGTCGGAGAGTGTTTTTGATGAAGTCAATAATGCTGTGCAACCTGTACATTTAATTTATGAAGTTTTTAAAAACAATAGGTGCATGGTTCGTTTTAATTAAATAAAAAAACAAATGTCAAATAATAATAATGGAAGATATAAGTGATGACAATGGACTGAAAGAAAAATATGTCTATAGAATAATAATGTTTTAGTTTTTAGTATTGTCTTAAAACATATTATCTTGGAACCAAAAGCATGTATATAAAGTTTGTAAATAAATGCAAAATGATGTTACAATGCTGTTTTATTTTATACAAAGTTAGTATATTTAACATTGCAGAGTATACATGATTATGACAATAGATGTACACTGAATACAAACCTTTCTCTCTTTACAATAGTCTGTTATAGTTTTAAACACAAGGCTTGTTGTAGATCATTTTATAGCAATGTCCATTCACTGTTGTTTTCGAAAACTGGGGAAGCCGCAATGGTTGTATAGGCATACAAACCTTGTTGTTATTACTATTTAGTCATTTTGATCCTCTTGCATATCAAGAGCAGATGACCTAGTTGTTCCACTCTTTAAAACGACAACAACAACACTACCTCTTGCATAGTTTGTGATGTTGATGGCTCTTGCGACGTGGAAGATGGATTAAAAATAACTTTTAGAACATTAATGGATATGTTGTTGGCTTTCTCAAATTGTAGTTGTTGTTGTTGTTTTCTGCCAACAGGTGCTTACTGCGTGTGACAAGGCTGTACACTCGTGGGTTAGACAGCATTTTTTGCTAAGGGTCTCCTATATACCCTAAACCTGGCTATACATGTTAGTTTTGAACATTTAGTGGTTAATTGTATATTGAGTTTAAATAGAGAACTTATACAAGCACGTCTTGCATGTGGTAAAACTTCACAAGTGTCACATGCAACACGCAATGTATGTTTCCGCTACCCAGCGGTAAATATGAGCACTACCTGTACTACTAGCATGCTACCTAGCGGAGGATATGAACACTTAATAGTAATATCCAAAGTGAGCTGAGGTTAGGTTAGGTTAGTTAAAGTTAGGTTAGCCATCAAAGTAAGTTACCAAAATAAGCCATCAAAAATAATTGGTTTTTTACCCTTGAGGTCTTGGGTTCCAACTCGACTATGCACAGAATTTAATCAACATCAGAGAGTTGAAAGGTTAGGTTAGGTTAGCTTAGGTGAAATTAGGTTAGGTGAAGTTAGGTTAGGTTAGGTTAGCAAGCTGAGGTTAAGTCTTTAAATATTCCCTCTCTTTCAACTACTTTCCAACACCAAGAAAAAAAATCCACTAAATACATTGACACAAATAACTTGTCAAATAAGCCAATACAATAGCCAATACTAATGCCATCACAAAAAGCCAACACAAAAACCAACCCAAAATGCCAACACGAAAAGCCAACTCAAAAAGCCAACACATAAGCCAATATATATATAAGTTTATGATAGGTCACTCCATCAGCAAGACAGTTGTTACCTTTGTAGTGTGAACATCGTACTGTCAGGTCAGTTACTACTATGGAACTTATTACAACCAACAAAGGTAGGCTACGTGCACTCTATCAAGGCTACTCCTATAACTATAATCGCCAGAATGTGAATGGAATAATATTCTAGCGATGCCCAAAAGAGAGGTCAACAAAATATCGAGGCAATCTGAAAAGTAAAAATGGAAAGGTTTTAAGTGTGAGTGTTCATCAATGTAGTGCTCTAAAAGTTATTTAATTTATTTATAAGTTATTTAACTCAAGGGCCGAGCTGAATTATTTTATTGATTTTCTAAATTATTTTGTGTATATTTTGATAAAAAATTTAAAGCTTAACATTCTTACACTCACCGTCTAATAGTTCTTATTTCTAACTACTTTTTTAAAATTATTGTTAAAAGACCAATCTTATATTTATTTAATTAATACTACTTTGTAAGGATATCCATTTTATTACTATATTTTATCAATTATTACCTTTAATTTTCATTTTAATTTAGATTTAAGGCGCATATGCCATTTTAGTTTTCCAATTCTTAATTGATTTTCTTTCTAGGCTGAGGATGTCCCCACTGTGGGTCGAAACATGTACTAATATATAAAATATATATTTGTTTATGTATTGATTTGGCGTATAATTTAAACGTTTAAAGAAAATCAGATGGTAGACATTTTTTCACCACGCCAAAAGAAACAAATCTGTTTGCGAAATGGGCGAGAGTTATTCCGCGGAAAGATAAGCAATTGTCGATCAAAAATAGAATCTGTGACGGGCATTTTTTGGAAGATTTAATTATTATAAAGGCGGACTGTTTCGTAGTGAACTATGAGAACGTGGAAATTCCTCGCGTGAACTGGAAATTTAAACCAGGATCAGTACCTCACATTTTTCAAAATTTACCGAAATATCTATCCACTGATGTAAAATCACGAAAGGCGCCCAGTAGGATACGGAATGAAGGCAGCCTTCCATGGTTACTTGTTCTACTTCGTGCCATCCTTACCTAAAACGAAAAAATATATTATCCGTCTTAATAATAATAGGCCTAAAATAATAATAGTTTTTGATTCATTAGGAACTTAACGACATCGTGGTCACGTAGCCCCGTGTGCTTGGATATGTTTAGAATTTGTCTGATAAGCTGTGTCATTATGATGTCTGTAGTAGTGTGTGTTTTTGGAATTGAGGTAGGATTTGAGTAGGAAGCGGATGTGGCCTTTTGGTAGGTACCATGGTGTAACTACAAAGGTGAGGCGGATCGCTCCCTCTCTCTCGTGCGGATGACGTCACAACGGGGGCAACTGCGAGTTGTGGCTATAGGCGGGAGTCAAGCGCGTGATCAGCAGTCGATTGAAACATGCTAATGTTGACAAGTGTGTGCGTTGCTAGTGAAAGTATTGTATTTCTTTATATCTGTCGACGAAAAGTGGGATGCAATGCCGAATTGTGCTATGTATGGTTGCAACAACTACTCCAGGAAAACGGTCTAATATAAAATACTTTGTATTTCCACAAGACAAAGATATAGCGAGCTCATGGGTCAGAGCTTGCAGGAGGGAGGACATGTTTAATTTAAAGCATGGTAAGTTATGATTTCTAAAACAAATCTGTCTGTTGTGAGCAGAACAGTAAATCATTCTTTAAATTATTTATCTCTAAAATTAAAACATTGCAATAGCTCTGGACGCATTTTCAAACTGAGATATTAAAGAATATTATAGAAATGAATAGGCAAACCAAATAACAATTACGAGTGGAGATTATTAGGGTCGGTTATAATTATTATTATTAACATTATTATTAACATTATATTATTATTATTATTATTTCAGCTCGAGTATGTTCTCTTCATTTCACTAAAGAGAGTTTTGCTATTCCACTTCGACAGTAATTGTTGAACTATACTCCAGTGCACGGTAGAACTTTAAAATTAGATGCCATTCCGACTGAAAATCTACCAAAGTCCACTCAAATTACACAAAGGAAAAGGAAAAGATCTCTGGAAGAAGCTAAAAGTCGGTCGATGAGGCTGGAAAAGAGGCGTCGTAAAAGTGTTATAAGTGAAATTATACATAACAATGAAACACTCTCCGAAGGAATACAATCTAAACATATCTGCTTGAATGCGAAGGAGTTAATAAGGTGAAAGTATTGTATTTCTTTATATCTGTCGACGAAAAGTGGGATGCAATGCCGAATTGTGCTATATTTTTAACATTGAAGTCTCATTTAATAATAAAATGTGAATTTGTTTATTTTACACGCACAATACAACTAAGGTTCATTATGATACTTAGAAGAGAGGTAACTAGCGGAGTAAAGCACTGCTTTCACCAGATCGTTGAGACATTGATATCATGAGTTTAATTAAAGCCTGGTGTAGCTATAGTATTAATCTAATCTTGACCATCATGCAGCCGTAGTTTAGTGGTCATATGAAAGAAATATTGCTCTTGTGAATAGAAACGTAGGCTACTCTAGTTCCAATACAAGTTTAAAAAATAAACCTGATAATTCAACGAATATCTTTCCTTTTAAGCACTCGTTCTCATGAAGATGAGGTCAACACTTTGAAGAAATTAGTTGAGGAGGTACGTGAGGAATCCGAAGCTTGGAAACTAAAGTATGATGATTTATGTGCAGACCATTCGGCGTTGAAGAAAGAAATCGCCGATCTGAAGAACAGTCTTTGCAAATAAATTCAGACGATACTGGGTAAAGTCTTCACTCCAGGTCAAATAAAACATTTATTAAGTACAGAGAAAGGTAAGAAAATCAATTGGTGTTCTGACCATATAGCATCGGCTATATCACTAAAAAGTGTAAGCCCTAAAGCCTATCGGTTTTTAAGGGCTAATAACTATCCCTTGCCAGGACTGACGATGTTACGTCATTGGGCTAAATGTTTGAATTTAGAGCAGGGTGTTTTGCAAGATGCTGTGAAACTAATGAAATATAAATCAGCAGGACTAGCCGATTTGGAACGCTTGACTGTATTGACATTTGACGAAATTTATATTTCAAATCGCATGTGTATCGACAGAAGCAACCAGCGGAAAATTGGCCCTCACAAAACTTGCGAAGTTGTCATGGCACGAGGTTTGATTGGTCAGTGGAAGCAGCCTCTTTATTACGCCTTTGTCCAAAGAATGAAAAAAAGATATTATTCTTGGAATAGTATCGAATCTACATTCTGCAGGCTTCACTGTTGTAGCCACTACAAGTGATATGGGGTCCGGGAATATGGGCTTGTGGTCAGAGCTTAATATTGGACATAATAAGGAATGTTTCTTCAATCATCCAAGCAACGATTCCTTAAATGTGTTTGTGTTTGCAGACATTCCTCAATTATTGAAACTTGTGAGAAATCATTTGTTAGATCAGGGATTTGTGCTGCTCATTGGGAAAAAAGTGAACAAGGAAAGTTTGGAACTACTAATTTCTATGTCTTCTTCTGAACTCACTATTGCGCACAAAATTAGCAGATATCATTTAGATTTAAAGGGATCAGAGATACAAAAAGTTCGGCCTGCAGCTCAAGTACTTTCAAACCAGGTATCAAAGGCTCTTGAATGGTGTGTAGGGAAAGGTTTGATGAAAAACATTGACTGGGAAGAAGCGGCTAGATGTATAAAATTAATAAATGACTGGTTTGACTTATTTAATGCTAAGAACAAATTTGGGAGTCATTCTGAAAGAAATGCATTTCGTACTGATTTAGACATGCAAATCAGTTTGCTAAATAATGTTAATGAGTTGATAACGTCCATGAGAGTTGGCCGACATAAAGCCTTACTCCCATTTCAAAAAGGAATTCTACTAAGCAACACGTCTCTAGTTAACCTTTTTAAATATTTGAAGCCGATGTACCTTTTCTCGTATATTAGAGGAATGGGAGGCTCCAATGATCACCCATCTCCTCTGGACATAATATAGATTGAAATGGTACATTTTGGGCAAGCACTCTGCTTCAGTTTTTACTGTAAATAGAAATACAGAGGTGGATATTGACGAAAAGTGTCTGATTAAACCAATGGAAACAGAAGCTGACACCTGTTTCTCGCAGACTGCGTTAGTGAATATTGTCAAACGTATTCCTGATATCGTGGATGCTCCTGACGAAGAAAAACTAGTTTCTAGTTTATTTGTTGAATCAAATTACGAAACTGTGGAAAAGAACATGAGTTTATTTGAAATGACCGGTCATCAGAATGAATTGTTCGATGAATTTGATCTCTCAGATTTTAAAGATGAAATGAACCACGAAGGTTTAAAATACATTACAGGATATGTAGCACACAGATTCAGGGATAAGTACAAAAACTTGGGAACATTATCTCAAGAACTTGAACCCAGTAAAGAAGGCCCAGATTGGATCCAGTTTATTTCAAGGGGAAATCTTTTGTATCCCTCTAATGAACTTATGGAAGTTGCAAAGACAATGGACGCTGAGTTTCATAAATTTCATGGCAATTCGCTATCAAATGATAAGTTTATATTCAATGAATTAACCAGCAGGACCTTGAGAAAATTGCCTCACATTAATATTGCATATGTGGTTATTCACTGTTTAGCTCGAACCCGAACATATATTAGGTTGCGTGACTAGATACACGATTTTATGGTTAAAAAAAACCCACAATAGCGGTGTAAAAACTAAGGGCAAAGCGGGATAAAAGCGGTGAATAAATGCCATTGCTTACGGTGTAGAAAAACGGTTTACTAGACTATATACATACTTTTGCCTTATGTTGCAATGAAGGAAACAACAAACACACTAAGTATGGCTTGGTTTACAGTATTCATTTGCTGTTGAAGTAGTAACTCAGTAATGTTTCTAAGTTATCATTTGACAGATTGGTACGCTTGTCAGACAAAATATCATTCTAGGCAGAAAGGGCCCTTTCACTGTCAACATTTGAAATGGAAATGTACAGAGATTGAAGACATTTCACAGCTATATGATATTCCTCTAACATTCCCTTCAATACATCTTCAACTACATTACCGTCACTACATGAAAAAGATTTACAGGTGATTTGCAGTTGAATGTAGAACTACAAAAAGTCATGAGAATTCACTCCAGCAAAAAGGGGGATTTTCTCTATCTTGTTGAAGAGAGATGACTCGATGTTCACAGTTCTTAGCAGGGGCAGATGAAACAGTGAGGAGAGTGAATTAAAAATCTCATGAGCAGAGTCTTTTGCCAGCATATCTGAGAGTTTTGTGTGACATGCATTGGCAAGGGCTACGAACCTTTTTTCAGCACTTTTCTTTCTATCGCTTGATAGTTCATTCAATGCCTTCAATGTGTCTGGTTTCATCACTAGTTTTTCGATAACCGTGTACTCAGAAATGAGTTCATTTACCATTGGAACAACTTTGTGTGCCAAAGCATAATTAGAACCCTCGAAGCAAGTTATTTTTTCAGAAGTTGAGGCACAGTGTTCTTTCACAAAAATTGCCTCACCCAAAATTGATTTTACTTCACTTTCACTTAATTTTTGAAAGTATTTAACACTTTCAGCATCACTCTCCACTGTTTTAAAATACTGAACCAAGTCCGTGACATAGTCTGCCAAGTAGGAAACTGATGTGAACCACGTATTCCACTTTGTGATAACTGGTGAGGGAAAGAGCTTTATATCCTTTTCTCCTGCACCATACTTCTGCTGCAATAACCTAATATACCTATGCTTCCGTTTTCTTGTATTAAGAAAAGCTTGCTTTGTTTTGGTAACACACTCATTCACACGATGAAGTTTCTTCGGTCAGATTCCTGCTACTAAATCAAGCTTGTGTGCCCAACACTCAATGTGAAGAAGGTTGTCCGATATCAAACCTTGTAAAGTTTGCACACACTTTTTCATATATCGTGCACCATCTGTTGAAATAGCTATGATATTTTTGTATTCAAGTTTATGTCTCTTAATAACCTCCACTATGGCTTGAGAACATTCCTGCGAGCTAACATTCTGAAGCATTAGGACACCACCTACTAGCACTTTAGGAGTCTCGCTACTACCCGTGGGAAGAGTTCTAAATAGCACAATGAACACGGCTCGACCCATCCTATCTGTGGTTTCATCACAGTGTAGAATAACATGCTGATTCTTTAATTTCTCACTACTTGATTATTCTTTTTCTTGATTAATAGGGGCAAATATTTCTTTCGTAACCAGTCAGCTGTGGGAAAATTTCCACTTCCTAAAACAGTGTACCGGTAATGAAAAAATCTATTAGCAAGCAAATCATTTTAATTTAAAATATTAATAAATCAGACTTATTTGTTGTTTATGATATGAACTTACAAGTATTTAAAAGTAAACTAATTCATTACTACACTTTCTAGTATCCCACATCACGTTTCAAATGGTGGCTGCAAAACTTTCAGCTGTAAATGTCACGGCGGGTTGGTGGATTCTCGGCAATCGTAAAAGAATTACCTTCCCTCCCTGATAAAATTCGTTACATAAAACTACGTCTTTCCACCTATTATTATTTTATCGCTACGAAAAGTGGGGCTGCGGGATACTGTAAGTGTAGCGGCATCCGAAAAAAAGTTAACTCGCCTGGTATATGTTTGTTCATCCAATCCTTCATTGTTGGATGATCTAGCTTTTCTAAAGGAATGTTGGCACTCAAAAAGGCCTCCACTGTTGACATTATAAATTCGTCGGAGTCATTTCTCACTTTTTTGGCATTCCCGACCGACTCTTGAACTGATATCTGTCTTTTGGTACCTCCTTCAGACAAAATCCTTTTCTTCTTTTTGTGATTTTCACTTAAGTTGTGTTTCACACATGAATCGCGACGCTTCCAATCTAGTCTAATGTTGCAGAATTTGCACATAACTATCTTCTGCCGCGCATCGAAAACATGATAGCCTTCGCCTTTAAACTCGTCAGCCCTATCAAAACACGTCGTTATTTTCGGCATTGCGAATTCACATTAGAAATAGAAATTTCAACTACAAATCACAGCGCAACAACGTGGTCAGCTAAGTGGTCAGCAATGCGCGGTTAACTCTCTCACTTGTCTCCCAGTACGACAGGATAGCCAATTTTGAAACTGTGTAGTAATTTCCTGCTACGTGATGTTAGGATATGCTTAGGCTTTAAACACTTAAAAATACATTTGAATTGGGTTATACCAGCAATGCTAACAAGGTGAAAACCACTGAAGGCTCGCGATATCACACCAAATCGTGTAGAGACGTAATAAACAAGTCGATTTCGTGATATGTCGCAAATACGGACGTACATCGCAAATAAGGTGGAATTTCGCGTTTAGTCGTGAGGACAAATTCAGTGCTTTATGATCAAACAATATTAAACACACCTTTAAAACACCTTTGATGCACATATAAACACATTTCGCAATTTCGCGATACACCATAAAATCGTGTCTCTATGCGTGACTTAAACAGAAAAATAAGTTTCGGAAATTCACAGAGAAAATTGAATCGCAAAATGTGTAAATTCACCCATGTGAAAAAATAGTGGATCTCGTTAAAGGACCATTACTATTGTTTAGAGGTACGCCGTATTCATAATTACCAACATTATTATCAGTGTTTACAATACAAAGTATGTACAGTGTTATAATAAATGCTTTTATTAATGCCTTCAAGTTATATTATTATGACCAGAGCGGCGTAAAATACAGAGTGCTTTGTCACCGAACGCAATGCTCCCGTTGTGACGTCAACCGCACGAGAGAGAGGGAGCGATCCGCCTCACCATTTTAGTTACTCCATGGTAGGTACCATCCCAGCATTTGCCTGGAGGAGAAGTGGGAAACCACGGAAAACCACTTCCAGGATAGCTGAGATAGGAATCGAACGCGCCTTATCAGTTTTGCGTCACGAGGCTGAGTGAACACCGTTCCAGCCCTCAGACCAATATTAAATTTATTGGCAGAGCTGGGAATCGAACCCGGACCTCCGCTGTGATAGCCAAGAATGAGACGGACATATAATAATAATAATAATGGCCAACCTGCCAATAAAATAAACGGCCATCCAATTCTTCGCTTCCGTTACCGTCCTCCTGATCTACGGATCTTGTTTCAACTTTGTCTTCAGTATCAGAGTAACAAATTCCTTTGAAATTACTGAATCATGAACTAGCTATTCGTTATCTTTCAGCAGAAGGCGACACGCTTCATCTGCATCCTTAGGTTTTCGTAAGGCGCAATCTCCTTACTGATATTGGGAGCGCTGGTACTATCAATCCCACGCTGGCAAATGTTACATGTAGAGAGTTATTTTTAGGCACATCGTTTCACAACTCCAGGAAAATGCTTACTAAGGTTTGGTGTAAGATGTCACGAGACGATAAGATCATAACTTGAACTGTTGGCTTGATATTAAAACTAAAGCGAACCATGGAGCTGTCAGACCAATGCGCGACTAACGGAGGGTTTTGAACGATAGTACTACATGGGGACTAAGAATATTAATAATAACTTTTTGACAGTATTATTCATAAGTCTAAGCAAACAATTAGTTATAATCAGCGTAACCGCAGCCGTCGTAAAGAGGTTTACGTAGCCCAGCGCGTATCCCACTTTTGAACAGCTGACCGTGTAGCGTTGGGGATCAGCGCCGCTAGCGCTAGCCGAGTGGGGCGCGCTTGAACTCTGTAAGTGATAACACTATTTATTTCTATTCGTCATGGTTGTAGGTTGTTTGATGTAGTATGTATGCATATCTGAATATCTCTTCTTCTTCTTCTTCTGCTTTAGCGTTTGTCCCGCCTCGTGGCAGGGTCCGCTATTTGAATCCGCTGTTTCCACTTTACTCGGTCATGGGCCATGTCCGGATGAAGGTTGACGCTTTTGAGATCCCTGTGCAGTGTATCGGCTCTCGGTCGCCCCTTTGATCTTTTCCCGGCGAGCTCTAGTGTAGCCCTGTTCTGCAATGGTGTCCGCTCCTGACCGTAGCACATGCCCAAACAATCGCTGGGGCCGATAACCTCGATGTTAGGCCCCTTAAAACAACAATTATCATCATCATCAAACCATCGCAGACGACCCTCACGCATTTTGTTATTGATTGCCGCGATACCAAATAGTGCCCTTATTCTTTCATTGGGGATGTGATCCAACCTAAGAATGCCAGCTGTCCATCTAAGCATCTTCGTCTCCATGACACTTAGCCGACGTTCTGCTTCCTTCGTGGTCGGCCAACATTCGGTACTATAAAGCACCACAAGACGATTGACAGTGCGGTAAATCTTCGATTTTAGATGGTCTTTCATCTGGCGATCGCACATGACACATGTCGTTGTTCGCCACTTCATCCACGCAGAATTAATTCTTTCGTTTACCTCCACGGTGAGACGACCTTCAGCAGTTATCGTACAGCCAAGATACTAAACTTTTGTCGTTCGAGGCAGATCATCGCCGTCGACTTGGATTGTTCCGATATCTGAATATATGTAAGTGTTTAATGAGTCTTAAACGTTTTAAACATTTTTTAAATTATCTCGTTGGCCTATTTATTGTTTATATAGGCATATACAGGGTCTTTCATATAAAGTAAGAACGCCAAGTGGCGGGTTTGTTATCCGCTAGTGTGGTGGCCTTGACCGAGCTTGTGGCGAACCGTGGCCCCCTGCTCTAAGCGTGTGTGCAATCCTCTTTGAAATATTACCTTATAAAAGTTGCTGGAAGTGTCGTCCTTCCTGGGTTATACAGGCACTGTATCTGGTAACCACATTTTGGCTGACGCGAGTGAGTCATGCCACTGTATTTTTTCTGATTTTTTATTTTGTGTTTTTTATTGAGCACTGAACCAGTAGTGTCAAAGTTATTTACAATTACGTGAATCTGTGCTAGTGAAGGTGGCACTTCATCAGGAAATTGCTGAACAAATGCATCACGTACCCGCCGAGCCGAATCGTAATTAAAATAAATTATACATACCGGTACAAAAATACGATTTTGCAATGATAACTGTCTCAACATGTTAGCAGCTGAGGTTCAGACTGGCGACTGACAACACCTGCACGCTTATTGCAAGGTCAAGTTTGTACTATGCGCGCGCTTTCAATACTACAGCAGGGAGCCGTGGCGCGTCACAAGCTCGACCAAGCCAGCTTCAGCAGCGAATGACAAAACCGCCGCTCGCCGTTCTTACTTTATATTAAAGACCCTGTATATATACAAATTTAGAAACAGTTGATTCTCTCATTACTTTAATTTATTTAATTGATTTTACTTCCCGACACATTAGAATAAAATAAAAAAATACCTCCACAAAGACCTTTCTGAGGTCTAAATTCTACATCCTAAGTCACGATAGTATGAAGAGGAGGCGGCAAAAACCCACGGGCCTAGGAGCCCATGAAATCTAAATTCGGCCCTGAGTGTAATGGATCTGAATTTCTTTTTTTTTTTTTTTTTTTTTTTTTTTTTGCATATGGCTTTTTAGTGCCGGGAGTATCCTAGGACATGTTCGGCTCGCCAGAGTTAGTAGCTGCCTCTATGCGGACACTCATGGGGTGAGCTACAAGTACCGTCGCGTGTGGAGTGTTGTCTGGGGAGGAAAGTGTGCGTGTAAGGACGAGGAATTGGAAGGTAGCGGCTGTGGCCTATAGTTTGGGACCAACCCCTGCATTTGGCTGGAAGTAAGATGGGAAACCACAGAAGACCATCTTCAAGGTTGCCGGCAGGGGGATTCGAACCTCCTCGCCTCCCGGATGTGAGCGACTGCCTTCAGCCACGCCGTAACGACCACGGCTAACTCACCCAGTACGGATATGATGATGATCGCTTGACGAACGAAACTGATCATCCAAGAGTATTAATTAATCTCATGTAAATTTCTTTCAGGATTAGGGAAACGCCCGTTCAAATTGGGTACAATCGAGTTGACCTAGTAAAATAACATTAAATTTCGATAGTTTCTAAGGCTTATGCGCTTTGTGGGTAGATAATGCCATACGCTACATAAAATGATGGTTATTTTTTTCCACAAATAGGTGGTATTTTTCACGTACTACTCTATTTGTCAGGGCATTCAATTATTTCATCTGGTTTACAACCTCACTTCCGCCACTTAAAACAACAATAACTAACCCAATTTGGCAGCACGTTATTTTACATTCCTCCGGTAGCTACAGTAGGTAACGGTTGGCTGTCAATGCCTAGAAACTGCCGAAGAGACGCTGAAGAAATTCCTTCACTAATTCTGCAGACTGTGAGAACATGCCTTTTCGTAACTTTTAACAAGGTATATTATTGAAAATGTAGTATTTATGATTGACAAACCTTTGTCGGAGTTGTTGGGAGTCGTTTCACAATTTCAATTGCCACTGCTGCACCGGAAATAATTAGACTACTTTTAACGTAAATAAAGCATTATTGGTCGTTTTCATTTGAACAAGGTCGGCCATTTTCCATTCACCCCGGACACTACGTCATACCCACGTGACACGTTGCCAACATGAATAATGAAATAATAGACAAAACCATTGGGCTGGATAAAGATTATTGATGCGTGAATTCCCCACTGTGCATGACAAAGACCAGGGGTGTTTTCCATTAGCTAACGCGGTTGCAGGGCAGCGCTATCAATTCACCATTTGTCTGGACGAAAATATTGGTCTAGGCAAAACCATTGGTCTGCCACATGCGATATAGTTCCGAATGCGTGGGGTTGGCATTATGGACTCCTTCACAAAGATGGCAGTCAGGGCAGCAATTTCAACTATATAAGTCGTGCTCCTATTAGGGCGGGATGGTGGGTCTACGGCAGCGTACGAGTGAACATCTATTACTATATCATCTCCAGATACCATTACTACAGTTATTTTGGCCAATTTCATTACTTACAATGTTTTAAACACATGTTCTCATACTCTGCAGAGCCACCATTCTAGTCTGAGGTGGCCTGGTGGTTGTACCTGGAGGTTTAACATCTACCCTTAAAGAGTAAAGCATACAGTCTATAAAGATGAGACATGTCAGGGAAACGGGGAAGGACATCTTAAAGAAAGCACACATTTTAAAAATAGGGTGAAAATAGTTATGACAACAATTGATGAGTTGCCAACTAAAGGACGTAAGTGCTAAGAACAAAATTATTTAGGAGAAGGAAAACATACCGATTCGAGACCAGCTGTTGACTTGTCTTAACTTCGGTCCTAAGACTTCACACTGAAACATAGATGAACAATGCAATTTTAGGAAATTGTCAGTGTTTCCTTGGATATGCGTATGATTCTTGTACAAGACTATGGCCGTTACAGTCACAAAATACACTTTTGCTAGGCGGCTTCGGTGGCGTAGTCGGTAGCATGCTGAGCTTCTGTGCCAAAGATAGCGGGTTCAAATCCGGACGAAGCCGTCGGATTTTTTAAGAGCGTTAAAAATCCCTCAGAATGCCTTCCTTCGGAGGGGAAGTAAAGCCGGCGGTCCCATGTCCCTGTGTGAAACTAAATTGTATAGGTTAAGAATGTAAACAACGCTCTTAGGTTGCTACGTTCGTTGCCAAGAGCCGACTGCGGTGGCGTCTAGTAGCTAAGTTCTGAACTAGGCCTAGTAGTCGTTGACGGTGGCGTTTGGCGGCAAAAGTAGGAACTATTTGAAAAATTCCAAGTTGCAGTCCATACTTGAATTTAAAAAAACAGATACACACACTAATACAGTCTTCACAATTAACACCGGTTATCAGACAGATTTTACACAACCCAAAGTACACGGGGCTACATGACCGCGTTGTCGCAGCCCCTAAACTAAGGAACCAACCAACCAACACTTTTGCTGTAACTGTTTTTGCTTTTCAATCTGTATTTCCCCTTAAAAAATAAGCTTGGTTGGTTGGTTCCTCAGTTTATTGGCTGCGACAACGCGGTCATGTAGCCCCGTGTACTTAGGGTGTGTGTAGAATCTGTCTGATAACCGGTGTTAATTGTGATGACTGTATTAGTGTGTGTTATCTGTTTTTAATTCAAGTAAGGTCTGCGGTCATTGAATTTTCAAGTAGTTCCTACTTTTGCCGCCAAACGCCACCGTCAACGACTACTATTTCAGACCTTAGTTACTAGACGCCACCGCAGCTTGTCTCCTGGCGACGAAAGTTGGAACTTAATAGCGTTCTTCAAATTTTTAGCCTATAATTTAGCTTCACACATGTGCAATTAATGGAAGGTTTTTTAACATGCCATAAATCTATGACATTGGACTGCCGGCTTTACTTCCCCTCCGAAGGAAGGTAAACTGGGGGGAATGTTTATGACGTAGTCTGGGGGCCGGCCATGTCACTATAGGCTAGGCAGAGTTCTGCAACATACTAAAGAAATGTATTTTCGATACAAAATTCAAATTACAATAACTGAATCGTTGAAAATACATAATTATATGTTTAATGTAAATCTGAAAATGCCTAATACGTCCAGAGAAGATTTCCATTCTAATGCGATTTTTCAACCCAATGGTTTGCAAGCATAAATTACAGAGAATGTTCGGTATTTTGAATTTAATTTAAAAAAACAATTTTGTAATTTCAGTTATTTAATTTTGAATTTTGTATCGAAAATATATTTTTTGAGTATTTTGCCCAGCTCTGACAATAGGCCAATTGAAATTACTTTCAAATAGCGCGGAAAGTCACTTACGAGGGAAGTACCCCAGCTCGAACGGTTAAAACCGACTGGTAGTGGGCTTAATATACGAAGATATCTCTGTTCTACTACCCATCACGAGCATTTATCTGTAAAACCCCGCTTTTTTGTTCAATCAATGTTTGGAAGTTACGGCGTCCAAAGATTGCAGAAACACAATTCTCAGTAGAAACTACCGTGCAACAGGCAATTCTGACCAATATTTTAGGGAAAATCCATTCCTAGCAATTGGTTAGACCTTTAGCATATATGTGGTAACATTACAAAAAGATTGCAGAAACACAATTCGCAGCAGAAACTACCGTGCAACACCCAATTCGTACCATTATATTAACAAGAAACAGATGTTGTGCAGTATCATCTGGCAAAAGGTTGAACACTTGTTTGCATCAAGAAATATTAACACATGCAGTAGCCTACCGTTTTGACATGGTCATCTTTCCCATACTGTGTTGTCCTTCATTCTACGTCGAAGTGCAAATGTGGAGTTGCAATGAAGTGATTAAAAACAGCGGACTGGAACAGTACGCACCCTTAACACGGGCAACATGCAGACATACTCCATTATTTACAATGTTCCCGCATTGAAATACTCATAACTCAAATGCCACGGTGATCACATTATCACATACACAGATGGCTCTGGCGACCGAACACGTACTTTTACAAATGAATGGCATTGATAGCTATCGACAACTGTATACTTTAAACCCACTTTCAGTTGCTTTTCGTCGTTCGAGCTGGAATACTTCCCTCGTTAGATACAGACGCATTTTATTTCAATGGAAACGGAAAGAATGTCCAAATCCTCATTTTCACGGAAATCCAACGTAACTCCAAATATTATTTGCTCCAGAGCAGTAAATCAGACTTTTATAGGCCAAACCAAAGTCATTACAATGAAAGCATTATTCTTGAAGTTTATTTTCAAGGTCCTGATAATAGGTGAAATGTACTTCTATTCTCTTTATTTCGAAAGAAAGAATCTGAAGCATTTGGCGGAAACGATATTAAATTGCCGCCGTGGGCTCCTATTGTTAAGTTAGGAATTTCACAGCTAGCACAACACGTTGCAGCACGTGTTCATTCATTTTGTCACTTGTTTTTTTTTCTTTTCCAACTATATTATACATTTTGTAATATATCATAAGTACACTGACCCGTGTACACTGACATGAAAAATCCAAGTTTCTAGATCCTATTGCTACCTTTCTATACAGGCATTAAGCAGCGCTTTAAGCGGTGGGGTGAGGAAACTGTTGATTAAATCACAAAAGACGAGATTGTCAAGGCAGTGGAAGATGAAGGGAAGAGACGGGTCGAGTCGGCGGTGGTAGTGTGTGATTGTAGCACTACCAGCTGGATTGTAGAGACTCGGTGAAGAAATAAAATGTAGCGATTGTATTGGCAACTCCAGCTATCTGATATGACATCTAGCGGTAAAAATGAGAAACTTACCAAGTAGGGTACATTTGTCACGTGGTGACTGTTTGTATATGGTTTCTTGTATTGGTAAACAGATCGTGGTAAATTGTTCGTGTCTTTATACATAAGTAATAAGTTTTACTCATTGATAGAGTGAAAAATGAGTAAAAGTAAAGTGTATTGCTCAGTTTACGGCTGTAAGTCGATGTATAAGAGGGCTGCGGATATACGTTTTCATCACTTTCCAAAATATGCAAATAGCAATAGACGAAATGTGATGATACCTAATACCTAATAATAATACCTTTCCACCCCGGGAAGAGCCTCCGTGGCTTAGGCGGCAGCACGCCGGCCTCTCACCGCTGGGTCCGTGGTTCAAATCCCGGTCACTCCACGTGAGATCTGTGCTGGACAAAACGGAGGCAGACAGGTTTTTCTCCGGGTACTCCGGTTTTCCCTGTCAATATTTCATTCCAGCAACACTCTCCACTATCATTTCATTTCATCTGTCATTCATTTAATCATTGCCCCAGAGGAGTGCGTCAGGCCTCGGCAGCCGGCACAGTCCATATCCTCGCCGCTAGATGGGGGCTTCATTCATTCCATTCCTGACCCGGTCGGAGACTGGAAGCAGGCTGTGGATTTTCATTTTCACCCCGGGAAGGATCTAACACGTGTCGAGGTAGACAGACAGAAGACCTGCGACGTAAAGCCAGCGAAGGTTATTCAGTTTAAAAACAGCTGTTACGATGGGCGCGCTGGTAAGATTGAAGTTACTTGAATAATTAATTAAATAATTAATTATTGGCTGCTTGGTAGGGAGAAGGGATGAGTTTAACTTGTATTAAAACTCGGGGGGCGATAGGAATTGCTTGATTTGGATGGTTAAAAGGTGGGTTTGGTGTTGAATATTTGAATGGTAGCGGAATCACCCATTCTACAGTGCCCACGGGGAGGCAAATTAGGCCTATATGACTCGTAGTGGAATAGCTCGAATATCGAAGAACTTAGCGATTACGAGGTGTAGGCTTGGCGGAAAGGCTGGCGGATCATCAGTTTGACATCAATTCACGATATAAGTCGGATCTTGGAACAGTGGCGTCTGGTTTGCGTGGATGCTAGTCTCGGAATGATAAAAGTAGCACAGCTTCGGTGTGTTATTTATTTGTTTATGTACCGTATTTCTCTATTTGAATGTCCTCGGCGTTGACTCATGATCGACATTTACATTATATTGCGCATAATAGTACCGAAATATTGTCCGAAGTGTAGCCCTGTGTAAATTTGAATCAGCTGATCTACATCAACCATAAAAACTGATGCTTGATAATATGCAAATGACACCAAAAAATCCAGTGGAACACACAAATTAGATCACGTGTATTGCACAGTTATTCATATATACAATTACAAATAACACTGTCATTACTTTAGAGACCACATTTACTGATTATAACCGAAAAATAAAAAGTGTTCCATATCAAACGCGTGTTATTGAGTATTTTAAACCCTACTTATCCAGACCGACCGCAGCGCCCCAAGTGTTAGTTTGAGTTGCCAATTAGAAAGTGTGGTGAATAAATATCAGATTTAGGAATAGATAAAATTAATTTATAATTTTACCCACGGAACGTAACAATTGTTGTCAGAAGCGTGATAGAAATTGGCCGTGAGTGTGACTTTTATTTTTGAAACTTGTAACTGTTTTCGTTCTTGGGATTATGGCTACTGTGAGAGTAAAATTAAGTGAAATGAAGGTTATAGAACTGAAACAGGAGCTGGAAGAACGCGATCTAGACACTACTGGAAACAAGGCCGCTTTGCAGATGCGACTTCGCTCGGCCTTGGAGGCTGAAGGCCCTCCCCTGTTCGAAAGAGCCATAAGCATGAAGGACCTTGCCGAAATGTTGAAGAACCAAGCTGAAAGCTCCAGACTGCTAGAAGAAAAGTTAAGTGAAATTTCCAGAAACCAAACTGTAACTTCACGGTTATTCGAAGGAAATATGGTGGAGATGCACCAGTGGTTTGAAAACAAGTTAAAAGAAATAATTCACGAAAATTCTAGGGCGTTCAGTAAGGAACTTGAGAAAGTTAAAAAGGATGTCCAGGAATTCGAGGCGGATATTAATTTATAATTTTACCCACGGAACGTAACACTAGGGTTGGTTACCTATTTTTCCTCTCCCTCCTCCGCTTCACCCCCTCGCCGCTCCCCCCCCCCCCCCCTTCCCTCCCTCCCCGGGCCACACCCTCCCATTCTTCTGATGGGACTTACTAAGTCCCTTAAGATGCTCCCACCTCTTTCGTGCGCTGTTATGTTCCAATTCCCTGCTGCCGCGATAAACCAGGTTACAGAGTTTTGTTTTGGTTTCCCAGTAAGTTCAAAATCACAAACCATTATGCGCTCCGCTGGTAAGTGGTCTATCCCCGGATGTATTCTCCGCAGTATAGCAGTCGTCCAGGTTCAAACTGTTCGAGCCCCTTGGCAGGATGTCACTCGATGCACAAATGTGTCGACATCTCCACATCGTCAACATTGAGCATCCTCAGTCATGTTGTGACGTATGCGTTTAGTCGCTGTAGGCACAGTGTCGTTGATCACAGTAGAATGTGGATCTCCACTGTGTTCGGATATATTTATTTGAGGCATTCAACCAAATCGTTCTCCAATGTCTTTGGGTGAACTTATGTTCTATTGATAGCGGCTTCTGTTGCCCCTTCAACAAAATATGTGCATAGATTCTTCGTTGAATTAAATTCCCCCTGAGTTTTCCTCACCTAAGGTAAACTGTCTATTACATTGATATCGGCACGAAAAGCCGGGTGTATGCGTCTATGTCGCCCATTTGTCGTGATAGGTGCCGGTGGGTGAAGAAAAGCTAGTTCTGTTCGACTCCGCGTTCCCGACATTGATCGGAGGATGGTGCGTCCTAAGAGGGCTTTACATTTCATACCGACACAGGTTAGATTGAGGCTTGTTAACCGTCTGTGTCCGAGTTCATTTCATTGTCAATGTTTCGTTTACTTTTAGCATTGAGTTTTAATGTTTTTGTTTTCATTTTTACTTCGTAATTTCTATTATTATCATTATTTTCTTATTGTTTCTATTGTTTCCCGCCATAGTGTTCAAATGTTACCGCCTGTCATCCAATAGCCTACAACTTGACAATGTAAATACCCATTGCAATTGTTAGCTTTCTAATGAAATCTACCTAAAACACGGCAATAATATCGTCACAGAGTGGATGTTTCAGTGCTAAATATTTCTTTATGTTCGACCCTGAACTGTACTATAATGAAGCTCATTATAACATTATTTTTCATTATAAAACAGTTTCTCCCACCAATCAGAGCTCAAGAAGCAGTTGTTTGACCAATTAGATAATTCAATGCGCTGAGTTCCATGGCCTTCTAATTTAAATTTCACTGCCTGGCCAAGCGTCATAGTAGGGTAATCGAAGAGGCCAGGGTCAAATACTAGGCATTCTCTGCGTCTCATGCGCTCTGTTCAGTACATAAAACTGGCGAAATCTCGACAGATATTTATGAATATTTATGTTCGAACATAAAATAGTTATAATAATTATCGTCGAACATAAAGTCGTATGCAACTCGCCTATAATGGTAATTAAGACACTCGTATGGAAATTATAAAACTCGCATAAGCTCGTTTTATAAACATACTCGTGTCTTAATTATTGCCATTATAGGATCGTTGCATAATGTATTATTACCTTAACATTACTTTTCTATTACGGTATTACAAAACCTATTATTAAGCGTCAAGAGTAGCGATACAGTGAGTGTGCATGGTTTGAGAACCATACTGTGAATGACCTCTTGTTTCACCTTGATTAATTAATTAATTTATTTATTTATTTATTTATTTACGTACCGTAACTTATTTCTCTACCTGAGAGCCTCCGTGGCTTAGGCGGCAGCACGCCAACCTCTCACCGCTGGGTCCGCGGTTCAAATCCCGGTTACTCCATGTGAGATCTGTGCTGGACAAAACGGAGGCAGACAGGTTTTTCTCCGGTACTCCGGTTTTCCCTGTCAAAATGTCATTTCAGCAACACACTCCACTATCATTTCATTTCATCTGTCATTCATTTAATCATTGCTGTAGAAGAGTGCGACAGGATTCGGCAGCCGGCACAGTTCATATCCTCGCCGCTAGATGGGGACTTCATTCATTCTATCCCTGACCCGGTCGGTCGACTGGAAACAGGCAGTGGATTTTTATTTCATTTCTCTCCTGAATGTACTCGGCGTTGACTCAAGATCGACTTTTTAATTACTATGCATAATAGTACCGAAATAATGTCCAAGTGTAGCCCTGCGTATTATTCAAATCAGCTGATTCACAACAACAATAAAAACTTGGCAACACATCTCAGCTGTTACAAGCTCCCCACCCATAAAACAACAATAGAGACTGCGGTTGAGTATAAAGTACACCACCCGTACTAAAGATGGTAAATTTTTGGTTGTAATGTTTCTGCAGGCTCTTACGCGCCATCTAACCTATCCCTAAAATGTTCGCAAATGACCACAAACAGTGTCATTGTTGTCGGATTTGTTTGTGCAAATTCACAGGAAAACATTGAGCTGTTGCATATGTTGAACAAACTAAACCACGTGTGTAGTTACATACACTTACACTATTGATTTACTTATTTAACAGTCTTATTTTTAAAATCATATTTTAATAGATTTAGAAAGAATCTGTCTCTCGTACGAAGCGGCTTCGGTGGCGTAGTTGGTAGCATGCTGAGCTTCTATGCCCAAGATCGCGTGTTCAAACACGGCCGAAGTCGTCGGATTTTTAAGAGCGTTAAAAATCCCTCAGCATGCCTTCCTTTGGAGAGGAAGTAAAGCCGGCGGTCCCATGTCATAGATTTATGGCATGAAAAAGGACCTTCCACTAAGTACACTTGTGGAAGCTAAACCTTGTAGGTTAGTTCCAACGTTCGCCACCAGGTGCTGACTGCGATGGCATTTAGTAGCCACGTCCGCAGCTAGGTGTCGTGGACGGTAGCAAAAGTAACTACTTGAAAAGTTAATCGTTTGCAGTCCTATCTGAATCACGGATAACACACACTAACACAGCCATCATAATTAACACCGGTTATCATTCAAATTCTACACACACATAAAGAATACGGGGCCACATGACCGCATTGTCGCAGCCCCTAAACCAGTGGTTCTTAACCGGTGGTCCGTGGACCACGAGTGGTCCGCGTGTGCCTCGGGAGTGGTCCGCGGGAGAAAAGGGGTCCACCAGCACGTATAAGAAAAGTGGCCAATAAATGGGGATTTCGAAAACGATGTGCGTTGAACGAGAATCGTCCGAATGTTTTCGCGGCGATGACTATCAAGTTTTGAATTGAAATATCTTTAAAATAAGTGTTATTGAGGAAGGGGTACAACTGATAAGGTTTATTGGGAGGGAGGCAGGGGGGGGAGGGGCGAGGAGGGGGGGGGGGGGTCCGTATATGATTCAATTTCACGCTGAGTGGTCCGCAGACTTCTACGGGTTCAGAACCACTGCCCTAAACTAAGGAACCAACCAACCATGTCTCGTACGGCTCTGTGATTAGGACTTGTATTCGAGCTAAAAATCTCTAGTGACTTACAGAAGATGAAATATATGACGCTATAGCGCAAGAAGAATCAGATGAATAAGTAGGAGGAGACGCAAATACTTCCAAGGAAGAATTTATAGAGGAAAATGATCACAATACAGAATAAAGTATGGTTAGCCTCAACTATTCTGCTTGTAGAACAGTTGATTTTATAAAATAAAATGTTCAAGCTAAGTGATTTCGTTTAAGTTATATTAACAGGTGCATGTACTTAACCCTGCAGTGCTCGTGCGGCTAGTTTATTTTTGTAATTGAAAGGAAACTTCCAAGGCCACTGACCGGAAATTCCATCTACCTTTCAAGTAACTATTCATAACCAACGTAATAATGCGCAGCGCGCCAGTGTTAGTGTAGCGCGTATGGTGGTGAGTCATTGTTACACAAGTGTGTACGGAGTCTGACAGACGCCACGCGACCTTTGCTGCGATAAAGTAAGTACTCGTTCTGAAGTATTCTCTTCAAAATTTTTAACGTATTATTCTTCATGGTGTCTTATGAGTGGATATGAGAGGAGATATACCGGTATCCTCAATCGCCTTGATCATAGAAGGATTGTGCAGAGTTTGATTGAGGAAGATGATTCTGAAGATGATGATGATGAAGGTGCATTGTACAGTGATAAGGAGGAAGACATTCTGAATCCAGGAGTGAACGTACTGACAAGGAACGAGACGTAGACAGTAGTGATGAACCAGGTGAAAATGAAAGTGATAGTGATTGTTCCGTAGGGCGACATAAAGTTTCTATCCTCCTAGAAATGTTCGAACCCGCCTACAAAATATCGTCACGCATTTACCTGGTGCGAAAGGTGTTGCGAAGCTAGATAAGACTCCTAAAGAAAGCTGGGAATTATTTTTTGATGGTATTACTGTATATTCATATCTTATTCAATAAATTATAAATGTGTTTCGTTAGTTGCTTTTATTCAATATAAAAGATTAATTATTTTTTCAAAATGTCCAGAAATTAATTTAAATCGTTAATCACAACTTGGTATAGCAGAAATGCCTCTGAAACGAAATGGCGTCACCCAGACGCCACGCGACCTTCTATGATGTAAAATACTGCGCGAGCACTGCAGGGTTAAAGGTTCTCAGCCATTCCTTTCATGAGCTCGCAACGCGAGACCCTAGAAAATTAGACCTGTTTTTTTTTTTTTTTTTTTTTTTTTTTTTTAAGTGAACTATTTTGTTGTTGTTTCTGATGTTTCTTCAATTCAGGGACTTCGACATCATGGTGATTCAGCCCCGTTTACTTGGGCTTGTGTGAATGTTGTCTGATAACCTTTGTCACTACGATGGCTGTATCAGTTTGTTTGAAATTCAGGTATGAATAGGGAAGGAGGCGGCCGAGCCTTAAGTTAGGAACCATCCGGGAACGTGTAGGAGTAGAAATGGGAAAACCACTTCCAGGATGGCTGAGTTGGAAATCGAACACACCTCATTTTTACCTACGATTTTCAAATCAGTTTTTTTTTTTAATAATATTATTAATAATAATGTAATGGTGGTGATTACTTTAGTTCGTTAGTTACCGGTAGTTATTTAGTTATTGTTGTTTTAAGGGGAGGAACTACGAGGTCATCAGGTCCTGGTGATTACTTTGATTTCTAATAATGTGCATAGTTGCCATAAATTTGCCTGGATTAGAAGTGGGGGCAAACTACGGAAAACGCCAGTTTTGCCTCACGAAGCTGAGTGTACCTTGTTCCGGCCCTCAGACGAGAATTGATTTTCTTGACAGAGGCGGGAATCGAACCCGGGCCACCGCGATGCTGTACTAGTATTAACATCTACGCGCCGTACTAAAACAGACAAACACTGGCTTACTTAATTTATAATAGCTTGGCGAATTATGGCAACAAATGCATAGTTTATTTAATCCTCCGTTAGGCGCACAGTATTTTGTGACGTCTTTAGTCGCGTTTGGTATAGTGGCCCTATGCTTTGAAAGCTATGTATTTATTCATAAATAACAAATGTACAGAAGAATTCTGTGAATATCAAACTATAAGCCAAAATACACCCCAAATAAAAATTATACAACACTATCTGCAATATAAATTGATGTTAACAAGGTTTTTGCCACATAGGTGAAAATAGGCATATTAAGTCAAGAGTTATGAGTTATTGAGGGATATGAACATGAAAATATTCCATTATCCACCATTTTCTAGTAAGGTTGGTCGGTTGGTTCCTCAGTTTAGGGGCTGCGGCAACGCGGTCATGTAGCGCCGTGTACTTTGGGTGTGTGTAGAATCTGTCTGATAACCGGTGTTAATTGTGATGACTGTATTAGTGTATCATCATCATATATATTATTTCAGTAGTATGCATCCCTCCTGAGGCGCCCACAAGAGACCGATCGTAAAAAAATAGCATTCAAATGAAAGAGAATATGCATTACCAGTGACGCATTGCACTCTAATTTCATAAATATCTATAATTTCTTTAAAAAATTACTTTTAAAATACTGTACGAAGTGTGCGATTTGCAGTTACTGTTGCCGCAGGAAGATACACTCCATAATTGGTGTCCACTCCACCTTTTGGCCGTTGTGACGCCTTTTTATATCATTTTAACATTCTGAGGTCTATCCTTTATCATTTTGCATCGATTTCAGGATCAGTATATCAAAGGAATATGTTCTCAAATCGTATAATTTCATAAATTAGCAGTGACGAATTGCACTCTAACTTCATAAATATCATTTTTTGTAAGATGTGTGCGATTTGCAAATACTGTTGCTGTAACATGCTGCAATTATGAGTTGTCGTCTAAAACCTTAATACGTTTATTCTCTTACGGTTTTCTCTCCTATCATTTCCCATGGTATTCAGAAACAGTAAATCAATGGATTCAGTACTCTAATCGTATAACCGGTGAGTGTTACGTCGTCTAAAACCTTAGAATTATTAAACGTTAATTCACTTACAGTTCTTTTTTCTATCATTTCTCATGGTTTCAGAATCAGTAGACTAAATCAATGGATTGGGTACCCAAATCGTATAACCGGCGAGTGTTACTGCTAAGCTTTCAATCAATGGACTCAGCACTCACATGGTTTAAGCTCATCTGGTTTTCAGAATCAGTAAATCAATGGATTGGATACAGGTTATTCTTCTGCATTTTAATTCCATAATTATCGATTTTTGTAAGAAGCGTGCATTTTGCAAATAATGTTGCTGTATCATGATACAATATGAGTTGTCGTCTAAAACCTTGAAACCATCATCATCATCATATAGGCCTCATAAATTAGCAGTGACGAATTGCATTCTAATTTCATAAATATCAATTTTTGGAAGAAGTGAGCTAGATACGCTCCATAATTGGTGTCCACTTCATATTTTGGCCGGTGTGACGCCTCTTTTTATGACATTTTAACATTCTGAGGTCTTTCCTTTATAATTTTGCATCGATTTCAGGAACAGTAAATCAGAGGAATGTGTACTCAAATCGTATAATTTCATAAATTAGCGGTGACGAATTGCATGAATATCAATTTTTGTAAGAAGTGTGCGATTTGCAAATACATATGCTCTAACATGCTGCAATTATGAGTTGTCTTCTAAAACCCTTAAAACTGTAATACGTTAATATTTTACAGGTTTTTCTTCTGCATTCTAATTTCATAAATATCGATCATTTCGCATGGTTTTAAGAAACAGTAAATCAATGGATTGAGTACTCTAAATCGTATAACCGGCGTGGGTTACGGCGTCTAAAACCTTAGAACTATTAAACATTAATTCTTTTACAGGTTTTTCTTCTATGATTTCGCATGGTTTTCAGAATTAGTAAATCAATGGATTGGGTACTCAAATCGTACAATTTCATAAATATCGAATAACTGGTGAGTGTTATGATGATCCAATTTTCAGTGATTGCCTTCTTAAGTTAGATAACGTAGAGCTTGGACTTCTAACTGAAATGTAAATAGTCAGTGCTTGATTTGCAAAAAAAAAAAAGAGGTTCCGGTACTGTGGGCTACCGGGTGGTGGTGGGAGGGGGGCTTTATGGAATACTGAAGTACAGAGTTCTAGAAACGATATTTTTACGCTTTTCTGAACACCTTTAATAATTAATCAGTGGACAAAATAGCAAACTAAATTTGGTTGCAATTTTAAATTAAATTGTGACTGTTGTAGCAACATTTTTCTTACCATAGGCGTTGGCCTATATTAAAATTTAATGTAGGCCAACTAGGCTACCATTCAAACAATGCGCATTCTTTCAAATTAATGCTTTTACGTATTTAAAAAAATTAAATACATTCAGTTTGAAAATACACATAATGTTCACCAACAATCTTTCATTTCTTGTTTTATAATTTTGTCTTCACAGTTTTCTGAAATAATTATTTATTATAAAAGGTCCTGCACTTAAACATGTTTTACCTCACAGTTAAAATTGTCAAAAATTTAGAAAAGTGTTCGTTGTAGTGTCTCCTCCTCCTCAAGGTGAGAACCTTGCTGTTAGTATCCAGAGCGGAGTGCCGTCCCCGAAGCAGCCAAGATACCACGTACTTTGAATAGTCCAAACTAGTGAGTGGTGGGCCATTCCGCTTCAAGAAAAGTAGTGAGGAGACAGTTTGTGTTAACAGATGCGCAAAGAGGTTTCGGTACGGCGTACCGCTGCGTACCGTCACAAATCTAGCCCTGTAAATAGTGTTCTATAATCATTTGGTAGAATTAAAAACATAACAACCTTTCTCCTAAGTCACTCATTATAAACCTATTGGGGAAAGTATGACTTATGAACATGCGAGATTTCTCGCACGGGTCCGCTAGTCTGTTTTAATTCAAGTAAGGATTGCAGACGATCAATTTTCAAGTAGTTCCTACTTTTGCCGCCAAACGCCACCGTCAACGACCAACTAGTTCAGAAATCAATTACCAGATGCCACCGCAGTCGGCTTTTGACGACGAACATTGGAACCTAAGAACGTTAGTCAGATGTTTAACCTATATTAATTTAGCTTCACACAGGTGTAATGAGTGGAAAGTTCTTTAAATCATTACATGTTGGAAGGCATTTCGTGAAGAGCAGCTTCGGTGGCGTAGTTGTAGCATGCTGAGCTTCTATGCTCAAGGTCGCGGGTTCAAACTCGGCCGAAGACGTTGGACTTTTAAGGGCGTTAAAAATCCCTCAGTATGCCTTCCTTCGGAGAGGAAGTAAAGCCGGCGGGCCCATGTCATATATTTATGGCATGTAAAAGAACCTTCCACTAACTATTGCACAATTGTGTGGAGCTAAAATTTGTAGGTTAGATTTGATTAACGCTATATTAGTTCCAATGTTCGGCGCCAGGAGCTAGTTGCGATGGCATCTAGTAGCCAAGTTCGCAGCTAAGAGTCGTGGAAGGTTGCATTTGGTAGCAAAAGTAGGAACTACTTGAAATCGATCGTCTGCAGTCCTTACCAGAATCACAATTAACTCCGGTTATCAGGCAGATTCTACACACACCCAAAGTACACGGGACTACATGACCGCGTTTTCGCAGCCCCTAAACGAAGGAAACAACCAACGTTTCGTGAAGTATTGAGCAACGTCCTGGGAAATAATAAAGCAGAAAATTACCGACAGTTAGTTAAAGAACGCTTGGATAGCCTGAAGCTAGAATGTAGAATGTCCCTGAAAATGCACTTTCTTCATTCTCACCTGGACTTTTTCCCAGAGATTTTCGGAGCAATGAGGCGATAGATTCCGGAAGTATATTCTGAAGATGGAGAAGAGGCACTAGGGCAGATGGGATCCCCTCATGATGGGTGACTACTGATGGCTTTTAGTTTGAGAAAGTGGTGGATGTTACAAAAGGAAGAAATAAAACTGGAAGTGTAAAAAGAACTCTCGTACATTTTCACGTATTGTATTAATACTGCATGTATCAGTGTTTTACCGATACAGGCATTGTTCACGTTAAATTCTCATGTTATTTATAAGGTGAGTTCAAAAAGTAACGAGCCGGAGGCTGTAATGCGCAAACTGGTGACGACATCGGCTAATTGTGGCGTGTGTAACGAGGTGTGGTTCCGCCCAGAGCGTGGAAGGTCACAGCCCGTCGCTAGAGGGCACACGTGCACGTCACGTGACGATACAAAGCGAGCAGCAGCATGCATCAATCGTCCAACCAAGACCAAGACAGTAGGCCATTCGACATACTTCTTAGTGTGCTTGAAGACTGTGGGGCACTCATTGGGCTCACACTTTCCGCAAGTGCAGTCGTTCCTTCATGATGTTGTGCACACTTCCGACGCTCAATCCGACCACGGCAGCTATGGTGTTCACTGTCACTCGGCGGTCCTGGGTAATGAGTGCATCATCCAGCTGGACGTTGTCATCGGTAATGCACGGGGGTGCCCCAGACCGGGCATCATCGGCTAACGACACCCGTCCTTCCCTGAAGCGCTTGTGCCACGCCTTGACCCTTGCAAGGGACATGCAGTGTTCGCCGTACACTTGTGACATTCGGCGATGAATGTCCGTTCCCCCTACTCCTTTCGCTGTCAGAAACCGAACAACACCTCTTTGCTCTTCGTTTGACGCACCCATGTCACTGTTTGCAATGCGACTGGCAGCGTTGGACGATTGATGCATGCAGCTGCTCGCTTTGTATCGCCACGTAACGTGCACGCGTGCCCTCTAGAGACGGGCTGTGACCTTCCACGCTCTCGTCAACCACACCTCGTTACACACGCCACGAGTAGCCGATGTCGTCACCGGTTTGCGCATTACAGCCTCCGGCTCGTTACTTTTTGAACGCACCTTATAATTTGTTTTACATTCCATTTCCATGAATCTTACTGAGATTGAATCAGTTCAAAAATGATATAACAAATAATTGCATTACAAATTGGCAAGATTTTAAACAGTGATATTAGTTTATTATACACTGCTGTCTCCCATGAAACGTTAAGGGGGAAAGTACACCTTCCGTACGACAATTTCTACTGAGTAAAAAAAAAAACTCATAAATTATTTATTGCACAGAAATGAAACTTTGCAGAATTATTAAGCACAGTAATTCACTCATTATTATGCACAAAACACATTTTATAATATGCTTGCAGCCATGTATCCACCATACATTCAGCAGTATGTTGTAATGTTGGACAGCATTTACATGATAAGTGCACCACAATTTAAAAATTTACATGAATGTTCTTTTGAGCCGTTGGTAACACTCACGGCTACAACATACACCAAAATAATTGATACACATATTCAGGATTTTTTTCATATTCTTATTTTAAATGTATATATATTTATTTATTTATTTATTTTACTTTTGTTGGGTAAAAAATATTCTCTTAAATGGGAAGTATGCTTGAAACACAAACTACTTTGGTGTATGTTCTTCATTTTAGAACAATACTCAATTATCCAAAATTTGATTGAGATAACTTGAATAGTATTTGAGTTATCATGTAAACGCTGTGTGAATAAAGTTTTCGGGAAACGAGCTTCAAACTTACCTAAGGCCCTGGTAGTCTGAAATTTAAAGAGGCATCTTAAGCGACAACAACTAATATTTAGGGGAACATCTCTGGACGTATTGATGATATTTTCATTTTGTTTTAACCAAATTAAAGATAAAATATTAGTCATTCAAATAATTCATTAAAAGATTTTGAAACTGAAAGGTGTACCACCCCCCTTAAGGCATTTTATGACCACAGCGAACAGCCTAAAAGTATATTAATGACAAAATAGGAATTGAATATTAACCTAATTAAATAATTTGTCGCTTTTGCCAGAATTCAGCTCAGTTCTGTCACACAAAAAGGTGACGTGTTACGAAGTTTCCACAGACATTCTGTTCTTCAGGAGGTTTGATTTAGTTTGAATGATCTTTTATTATTCATGTGGCAGGCGAACAGGTTTGGTTTGTTAACTGGTAAACTCAAATTGAAAATTCTTATTTTGAATAAATTTGAATAGCTAGGAATTTCTTCAGTACTGTCCTGCAATAGACACATAACACAGCCTACTTCATCGAGCTTACTCAACAATGTTACATTTAAGAGAGAACATGCAATTTAAAGAGCCAAAACAATAACAACCATAGATCCTGTACAGACTCTAGCGAGCCGAACATGTCGTCGGACACTCCCGGCACTAAAAGTAGTACGATAATAGTAGGCCTACATTATGCAACGAGCCTATAATGGCTATAATTAAGACAGGAGTATGCTTATAAAACGAGCATATGCGAGTTTTATAATTTCCATACGAGTGTCTTAATTACCATTATAGGCGAGTTGCATACGACCGTTTATGTTCGACGATAATTATAACTTTATTATATGTTTTAACATAAATATTCATAAATATCTGTTCAGTCACTAGAATGTTGTGATCGGGTGCTGCGCTGGGTAGTATATATCTGTTTTCCAAGCTCTCTGGCCGACCGACGCATGCGCTCTGTGAGCTTCATTGACATATGCTACTCCATAAATTAGCTTCGACGAAGATTGATAGAAGAGTAATTTTATGGATCCAAGAATTTTTGACGGGTCGTTAACAGAAAGTGAAAGTCGAAGGCATATTCTCGAATGAAATTACCGTAACGTCGGGTATCCCTCAGGGCAGCGTAATCGGAACTTTGTTATTTTTGGCGTTTATAAATGACTTACCAAATGGGATTCGCAGTGACTGTCGATTGTTTGCGGATGATTGTGTAATATATCGAAAGATACATGACTCACAAGACAATGCAGTGCTTCAAGAGGACCTGAACCTGGTCAATAAGTGGGCGATTGAAAATAAAATGAAAATAAACACAAGAAAATGTAGTCTCTTAAAAATAGGGAAAGTGCGAAGGCAGGATTTTCAATATAACATTGGCTCGGAAATACTTGTAGAAGAAGATTCTTGCAAATATTTGGGCGTTCACGTAAGGAATGATATGAAATGGAGTAGTCATGTAGGATGTGTAGTTTCAAAAGCTTACAAATCCCTGCACTTTGTAATGAGGGTATTAAAAGGAAGTAGTACCTCTGCTAAAGAATTAGGCTATTTGTCACTTGCAAGACCTATTCTGGAATATGCCTCGGCGGTTTGGGATCCATATCAAGTAGGGCTCATCAATGAGATGGAAATGGTACAAAGAAAGGCCGCTAGATTTGTGCTCAGTGACTTTAATCCCAGGAGCAGTGTGAGCCGTATGTTAAAGAAACTTGGGTGAGAATCACTGGAGGCTAGGAGGATGAAATCTATACTCTGCGCTATGTACAACACGTATACAAATCAACCAGCATCGGGTGAGCTTAGCAAACGATTGGGAAATCCCACTTACATAGGTAGGAGCGATCATCCTTTCAAAGTTAAGGGCCGACCACAGCGAACAAATTATGGTAAATATTCTTTTGTAAACCGTGCCATTGATAACTGGAACTCTCTATCTGCCGCAGTCTTAGAGACTTTTCCCAAACATATAGGTGTGTTTAAGAAAAGACTGACTATTTGTGTAAATACTCCAGTTTAATTGTTGTATAATTGTTATTGAATTGTTATGTATAATTATTTATTTGTTATGTATATCCAATTTGCCACCGGGGGACACACCCCCCATTGCAAATAAATGAATGAATGAGAATATGGTCAGATTGTGCACCAGTATTCAGTAAAACTGTCACCGAAGTCGTTTGAAAAAGCCGCGCTGTGTAGAAATTGGATTTGGGGATATTAAGGTACAGTGCTATTTCTTGTCTCATATTCACCAGTTTATTTACGCGAACATATGGACGGTGCACTTTCGGTAATTTATATAGACATGTTGGATTTTGAGCGCATGCGCGAAGGTATCCTTATCTAATTGGTCACACAACTGTTTCTTGAGCTCTGATTGGTGGGAGGAACTGTTTCATAATGAAAAATAGAGTTTAGTGCTTTTCAGTCGGTCAACACGAATGTACCCAAAAGAGATGGATTATGCCCTAACCCTGAAATAAATTACATGAGATTAATAAAACACTAGGATGACCAGTTTCGATCGTCAAGCGATCATCATCAGATCCAATACACTTAGGCTATAAAATCTATGTTTGAAATACAGGTGAAAATATTTACAATATGTACAATTATTTAGTTGCAGTATTGGTACTGCAACTGTCAGTGTATGCTAAATGCAGTATATATGTTAGGTGAACTGCTAAATGGTGATAGCTACCCGGAGATTGTACTTTAGAGAGATTATAAACTATGGTTAAACTATAAAATGTTAGGCTAACTACTTATCTGATTGTCTTCCGTACTACAGCTATTCGCAGTTTTCGTGCTCACTTGAACTCGCTGTGCGGTCGACTGCGGTGGTTATCTTAACGACTGGTTTTTCCCTGCCTTCCCCCCCTGTCCCTACGTGCTGTGGGGAGTGATCGCGATGTGTTTATGTGAGGTGTTGCCAACCTAGATAAGATGTATGTTATTGAATGAGGTGGATCTACAACTATTAAAGACCGTGGATTAGTCCTCGCCACGCGTGGAGCATAACCCATTCGAACTAAGCGTTGACGGTCTTATGAGGACGTCCCGGCACCTTTAATACTGCCTCTAATATGGGCCTTGGTTTATTGCAGAAGAAAAGTACATCGTACACCTGATCCAGATAACATCCTAGTGTTTTATTAATCTCATGTAATTTATTTCAGGATTAGGGCATAACCCATCTCTTTTGGGTACATTCGTGTTGACCGACTGAAAAGCACTAAACTCTTGTTTACTAAGGCAACACTGAAAATAAGGCTTCAAACACCACAATGAAAAATAGTGTTATAATGAGCCTCATTATGATACAGTTTTCTGACACATAATAGTCAGGGTCGAGCATAAATAAATAAACGTGCCAGTAAATAATAATATATACAGAAATGATGCCAACTTTTAAAGTTGATCAACCAGTCGTTCAACTAAACAATAATAAAGAGATTAAAATTGTTCAGAAATTCAAATATCTTGGGGAAATAATAACATGGAACACAAATGAAAAAGAAGCAATAGAAAACAGAACAACTAAATGTAAACAAGCACAAAAACATACCTGGCCAACCTATAAAAAGAAATCTCTTTCGATAAACGCTAAGCTGAAACACTATAATTCCATAGTTAAACCAGAAGCAACTTATGCTAATAAAACTTGATTCAAATTGAATGTAAAATCTACAACTGACAAATTACAGAAAACTGACAGAAGAATTATTAGCACAATTATTAACAAAAACACCAAGTTGATGGACAGTGGAGATTGTTGCCTAACAACATTGTCTATCGTGAATGTGAATCAATAATAACTACAATGCGTAGAAGAAGAAATTCCTTTTTCTGTCACATATCAAGACTGCCAGAAGCCAGGATATTGAAACAACTATTTGATTACTTTTTGAAAAATAAAATCAATAATAATTGGTTCAAAGAAGTTCAGGATGATTTGGAAGAATTGGGTATAACTCGGCAACAAAACAAAGACAGAGAAGAGAAGAGGAATCTGAAGAACAAAAGCATAAGTCTCAAACTAATAACAGTTGGACGGAAACAATATACTATATCGGACACACAAAAGGCTTCCAGGTCGGAGAGGATGAGAAAGTTCTGGGAGGAGAAAAAGAAGAAATTTACTCAAATGTATTGATTTAAGTGCTCCAATGTGGGCATAAAATATGTAAATAAATATACAGTAGGCTACTGACACGCCTCTCTCGCATTTAAGCACCCTCAAATGACAACTGAGTGCACAGTGATTCAATCCCGCAATCTTGAGCTCCACATTTTAACCGACAGTGTAGATCTTGCTGATCTACAAAGGAGCCTTGGTCCGGAGAATACGATTAATATTTAGCCCAGGCATTTAAGTCAAAATATCCCCTTAACCTCACAAAAAAAAAAGCTTTTTTTTTTCAGAATCCATTACTTCGACCCTAGGGAACAACATATCAAAATACTCGGCCGTACATGTGCCGGCTTCCTTGATTTCCAGGCCTGGAAACCTGGAATTCCAGGAATTTTTCATCGCTGTCCTGGAACGCCCGTACAAACCTACTACTCGGCCTAGGTAGACAAAAGTGGTGTCAAATGAAACAGAAAAGCATGAAGACTCCATATATAAAGCTTTAGGCAATATTTTTCTCATTTCGGGGTAGATTGTAACCAAAAATACCCGCGAAATTCAAAATGTTTTTAAGATTGAATTCATTTGCACGTTTATTAGAGACTAAGACGGCAGCTCATGCAAAAATGCACCTGTAATAAGAAAGAGCATCGTTTTAGCTTTAGAGATGTGGTCTTATTTTTGTTTTACGTCTAATAATTCAACAGTCACAGACGAAACAAATTTAACCCGAAGGTAAGTTGGTATTACCGGACGGGAGTAAACACCAAACAACTCTACGTAGGTAAACAAGAAAGGTATCAAATGAACGATAAAAGCATGCAGATTCCATAAATAGTACTATAGGCAATGTTTTCTCTGCTTTCGGGGTACATTGTAACAAAAAACAAAGGGAAAATTTTAATTTTTATATTAGAATTTGTTTGCACGTTTAACAGACGGTAGGCTACTGTGACGATCAGAAATGATGTAACGCCCGTAAACTCGAGTCAGCTATTAATGAGAATAGTGTGTGTTTTAAAAAACGAAACTGAAAATGCGGAGTACTTTCATTATGAGCTGGCACCAACTCCACCCTCTCTTTTTGACGGATGTTCAATGCGCAAAACGGACAAGTCAACGTTTGCGTCTCTCTTTAAGCACTAAGAAATTGGCGATCAACTTTGTCCAGAGACCACGTATGTCATTGACGGAGGCTAAAAGCTATCTCATGTACGCTGTTAGTTGGCCTCGACTGGCAACATACGAAGAAATTCGCGACCTTTACGTCAGACACGTTATGACTCATTACCCATCTGCAGTTGTTGTTTTCGACGGATACAATGGCCAGCCAATTCCGAAAGAAGCGGAGCAAAGGCGACGCGCTGCAAGAAGGACATGTTTTGATATCGACTGTACCGAACATTCGACATCGACAGCATCACAGCATCACAGCCGGACTTTCTGACGAACAGGAGAAACAAATCTCGACTTGTTGATGTACTTGTTTAAAGTTCTAAAGCTGTAAAAGTTCGCGTATACCAGGCAATCGGGGACGCCGATCCTCTCATCGTGCACACTGCTTTGGAGATAGAGAGCTTGGGGAAGTCTGTAGTTGTAGTCGGCAACGATACCGATATCCTGGCAATGCTGATTGCTAGGCGGCAGACGGGAGATGTCTTCATGCTGCACCCAGGGACTTCCAAGTGCCCCGGAAAGCTGTGCGATATTGGTGCTATTCAAGATGAAACAGGTGACATGAATAACTGTGTGCTGTACTCCAATGCTGTCTCAGGTGGTGATAAAACATCTGCAATCTACGGGAAGCGGAAGAAGAAGGCTTACAAATGGCTTCAAAAAGTGTGGATCTTCGGGAAGATATTGTCAAACATACACAAATCCATCTGCGAGACGCGATGAAGTTTGCACAGTTGGAGAAAAATTCATAAGGGCACTGTATCCTGGAGGAAATGAATTGGAGAATATCGATTATCTTCGACATCATCTGTACCAGATGACAATTACGCGCCAAGCTCTGACTTGTTAGTTTGAACTTGTCACTCTTCCTCCAACAAGGGAAGCTCTAAGCCAGCACTCAATGCGGACTTACTTGCAGGTAACTTTCATTGTTTTCCTTTACACTACACGTATACAATATTTTTCTAGTATTTCTCAGGAGAGTTAAATATGTTGAGTTTGATTTTAGGTTCAAGAATGGCTGGGAAGAAACCTCAATCCAATAGTGTGGGGCTGGCAAGCCATTGACAACTCTCTTTTGCCCGGTCCCACAACCCTGCCACCAGCTCTTGACTCTCTTCTCCTCCTAATTGCCTGCGATTGCAAGACGGACCGCGGTGTCCGAGTGAAAAGCAATACGTAAGCATGCTACTACTTACGTCATCCAGAATGAGGATTATTCCGTTTGTTTCCTGAAGCAAATTTTCATTTTGTAGGTAGGTTATTAGCCTATAGGTAGGGTTACCATCCGTCCGGATTTCGTCCGGACAGTCCGGATTTTAAACATGTGTCTGGTTTGGCGTCCGAATTTAAAAATTGTCCGGAAACCGAATACGTGGCAAATATTTGGGGAAATTTTACTTCACACCGCATATAGGTTGGTCACATTGAGCACCAGGACTGCTCAGGCGGCTGCACCTGTTCTGTGTGCCGCTCCTGTCGCCATTTTGTTTGGAAGGAGTGCGTTCAGTCAGTTTAGTGCTACTGTTTTGTTTGCTGGACTGCGTCCATTTCTAGACGTTTTATGCTATTAGTTTTCAGCATCAGTAGTTTTTAAGTACATAACAACAAAGTAGTGTTATAAATTGGGAAAATGCCGACGCGTAAGTGTGTTTTAACGACAAACTTAAAGAAGAATATAAGTTTCTGAGACAGTGCCAAAATAGCAATGATCGCAGTGAGATGTACGGTGTGCAATTCAGATTTTTTGGTGGAACATCGTGGACGCTATGATATAGAAAATCATTTGCAGATTGAAAGACATAAGAAGGCGAATCAAGCAGCGTCCTCGGCAAGTATTAAAACATTTTTTTTTTTAAATACTGATGCCACTGATGCTGAGCTGCAATGTTCAGTAAAAGAAGCTACTTTTGCCTACCATACTGCAATGCATGGACTTAGTTTCAAAACGTCTGATTGCAATGCCAAACTGATTAAAAAGCTTTTTGAACCGAAATTCTCGGGAGCTCGTACTAAGACCGAAGCCATCATTGTAAATGTAATATCCCCTTACATATTTGACAAACTTCTCAAAGATCTGAAGGATGCAAAATTCATTACACTAACAATTGACAGTTCAAACAGAAAAGAGGTTAAATTGACTCCTGTTTGTGTTCGTTATTTTAACCAAAATGAAGGTGTTAACGTGAAGCTGTTATTTTTTGATGAACTTCCAGGTGAAACCTCTGATATCTTAGTAGAACATGTTTTAAAATGCATCAAAAAGTTCTCTATTGACTCCAAGGTCGTATGCCTATGTGCTGACAACACCAATACCAACTTTGGTGGTGTTAAAAGGCAGGGCCAAGGAAATGTATTTCGCAAACTTCAAAATGCCCTCTCAAGGCCAATTCTTGGCATTGGCTGTTCGGCGCACATTCTGCATAACGCAGTGCAGCATGCCTGTGATGCTCTACATGTGGACGTCGAGGCAATCGTTGTGAAAGTGTACAAATACTTCTTCCAATATACTGTCAGAGTGACTGCATTGAAAGAATTTTGTGAATCTGTAGAAGTAGAGTACAAAAGGATCCTTTCCCACGGCAATACGAGATTTTTTAAGCTTGATGCCAGCAGTAGAAAGAATATTGGTTTTGTTTGAGCCCTTGAAAGCATATTTCTCATCACTTAACAACTGCCCTGCAACAATTCAATCATTTTTTGAAGACCCAGTATATGAACTGCTTTTAACATTTGTTCACGGATGTCTGCAAATGTTTCAACTACCAATATTGAAAGTCGAGTCTGATCAAATATCAGCTAAAGAAGCGGCGCAAGTATATGAACAATTACTTGAGAAACTGGAAGAAAGGAAGGCTGACAATTACATACCATTTGCTGCTAAACAATTACTAAGGAAATTGAAAACTGAAGAAGCTATTAATGACAGCAAGGAAGAAGAGTTTTTAAAATGTGCGGAAGGTTTTTATCAAGCTGGCATTAGCTACTTGAAACTTTGGGAAAGCACCTTTGACAAAGCTAAACACTTCAAGTGGTTGACACTACAACATGTCCCTTCTTGGGATGAAATGGAAGACAGTGCTCTGACAGTAGTCAGTGTCATACCAGATTCAATAAATGTGGATGAGCTATTTGATGAACATTCGGCACTTATTCAAGTTTTGAAGAATCTGAGACCCGAATGGGACGCCCTGTCAAAAGAAGAAACCCCTAAAACTCATGAAAAGTGGAGACAATTGTTTGAAGTATTTTCCAAGAGCAATGTGTCCTTTGCGAATATTTACAAACTTGTAGAATTCGCCATGGGTCTGCCTGGAACTTCAGCTCCAGCTGAGCGAATTTTTTCAATGGTGGGAGCAATATGGATAGCTGAACGAGGACGATTATCTCTTGCAGTTGTCAGGGACCTGCTAGTTATCAAGGCAAATAATGATATGACATGCTCAGAGTTCCACGACCAAATAAAAAATAACAAGCCATTTCTGAAGAAAGTCAGCTCTAATGAAAAATACGATGCAAGGAAAATTGAGGAACCTGCCCCTGGACCCAGCACAGATTAATCTAAGACGAGAAAAAATTGTTCAAGGGATCAGTATGATATATGATGAACACTGATTGATGTTTTTGTATATTCTTATGTAATCATGTTATGTAATTGTAAAGGGATTGTAAACCTATAAAATCAAGTTCAGTTCATTTCATTTTGTTCGTCCATACCCCCCAGATCCCCCGGAAGATCCGACGTCCGGATTTGGCCTAAAAATATTATGGTAACCCTACCCATAGGCCTACCGGTATCTATAAAAAGTTTGAGTTGCAGGCATGTTGCATGTTGTGGTTCAGTTAGAACCCTTTGCTTATTTTCGACTAATGCAGGCTTTTTGGATGGTAATACAATATTCTATATGTTCATTGTAACAATTATTCCTGCCCAGGTCCCTGGCATGCCGAAAAGTTGTCGTGTTACCGGTTTCGAAAGCAACTAGTATGATGGAGATGATTAGGTTTTCTGCCTTGTTTTTTCTTTCCCGCCGACGAAAATTTAAGAAAGCACAGGAAACTTAATATTCCTAGAAAAGATTTGCGCATTACAGGGAACACGAGAATGGTCTGTTCATTGATTACAGTTAAAGATAGGTTACGTTGTGCAGCATGAGTCACGAGTAGGTAGTTTAGAACGTGATCTGTTGAATAGCCTAGAATTTATGTAGACATGTAGGCCTATAGTAGATAGTTAGGCTACATTAGTTATTAATTTTTCTGTACTGTAGCTTGCACCATAAGAGGTTAAACTAGTGCTGGTATCACAACAGTACCTCAATACTGCATGAAATTATGACACTTAGATTAGGATATTCGGTAACACTTTTGGAGAGGTATTCCTTTGTATAAAATGTTAAGTAAAACTTTTTTTAACTACTGAAATTAACGATTAACATTTTTCTGGTGGTCAAGTAGTACCGCAGTGAATTGGTACATACAATTTTATGCGAAGAAGTGGTTCTTGAACCTTATTTTTCTGACAGGAGGCCAAGGGGAACATAGTGTTTTTATATTTCATTATGTTTATTCGAAGAATATCCTTTTTTGTGAACGACATTCATTTTTGTGAGAAGACTACAGGAGAGGAGACCAAAGGTATAAAAAATTTTAGGAAATGAAATTTGCCAAAGTACCTTTAGTAATGGTATCCGGAGACGTTAATATAATAGATGTTGACTCGACCGCTGCCATAAACCCACCCAACCGTCCCAAATAGATACACGACTTATATAGCAGAAATGAAGTCTTTCGGCGCCATGTTGCTCACTAATTCCGGAATGCCAACCCCACGCATTTGGTACTATTTCACATCGGGTATAGAACGAGTAAACAAAAGAGCATCGATAAAGTAATGTAATGAAAAATTATGTATTTATGATGTTTTACATACAAAAACAGACCTAACCTGGGGCTTACGCCCCAGACCCCCTTGCTTGTGGTACTAGCAGTAATTTTCGACCAGGCAGTACCTAACCTAGTAGCGGACATAAATTCTATCTTATTAATGTTTTACATACAAAAACAAACCTAACCTGGGGCTTACGCCCCAGACCCCCTTGCTTGTGGTACTAGCAGTAATTTTCCGCAAGACAGTGCTTAACTTAGTGGAAATTTGTAACAATTTCAAACTTTACGTGTCATATGGTGAATTTTGTATTTGACATGTTGGTAACGTACTCAGATGTTCGTTTCTCGGGTGTCACATGACGTATGACGTAGTGTCCAAGATGGCGTCCATAGTGTAATGAAGACAATGCTAAAAGCATTATTTTCGTAAATAATCAATTAAAAGGAATTATTCCGGTGCAGCAGTGGCAATTGAGAAAGTAAAACGACTTCCAACGTCTCCGAGAAAGGTTTGTCAATCATAAATACTATATTTTCAGTAATATACCTTGTTGAATGTTACGACGGCTCGGTCTCCTCTCCTGTAGTTTTAATGAAATGAGTTGGACAACAGTGATGGCATTAGCTTTTTTGTGGAATCCTCAGTAAAGTGACACTGACCTTTTGAAATTTAACCTTTTGTCTGACAGGCCAAGTGGGATAACGGTTATATTGTACAAGAGATACTTATTTGAAGAAGATCCTCATTAAAGTAACAGTGGCTTTTGGCCCCAATTACTTTGGTTAGTGCATAAATATACAAAAATTCAATATTATTGTTTACAGAGGAGAAATCATTTTCATAACTTTGTTTTACTGACTGTCAAGAATGGCAGATTTCTTACTTAGCCTTTTTTCTCATGCAAGTCCAGAAGTGAATAGCTAGTATTTTTGTAATGTTATTCTGTTTTACTGGTGAGTAAGGATAGTGGCAGTTTTTATGCGTGTGATCCAGAAAGGAAGTTACTTTCTCTGTTGATTTATTTCTGATAAACAAGGTCTAGAAATGAATATTTCTGTTGCTACCGTATATAATGATTTTTGGGGGTAGAGTGTTCAAGAAGGCTGGTTATCTAAAAGAAAGGAAAATAAAATACAGAATTAGCGATGAACATAATTTGGTATCTTATCCTTGCAAGAGAGCTTCTGTAGTTTTCTCGAATGTTATAACTTAAGCTCAGTTCTAGGGTTTTTCTGGCAGTAGGCACAGAAAAGTGTACCTGTCTATGTATTGTTTCTGTGGGTGCATAGATTTATTTTATTAACAAACTGTTCCTGCAAATTGTTTTGTGTATTGAAATATTCGAATATTTCCTTCCTTCAATCCCGAGTTTAGCCATATGCGATTTATCGACGTTGTGGTACATCTCGAGTAATTGTTTCAATCAGGGGCGGCTCCTGACTAAAATTTTAGGGTGGGCCAGATGTTATAATTGTTGTTCATTTTATTTTAAACATTGTTTTATATATGACATTTATTGTTACCAATATCCCCATGATCATAATTCCACACAACACAACATTTGAAACAAATATTAATAACTGTACTCACGTGGCTCCTTATTTGTAAATAGGCCTACAGGTATAAAGTCCTTAGTTTTGATCCATCTTGGAACGTCAGTATAACATATTTTGGTTGACGAGGTCCTAATCTTTTAATTTATAATTTTATGTTCAGAGGTAAAGACGAAAATGGATTATTTAATAAAAATTCCACTTCATTCATTTTCATATGTCGCACACACTCAGCAAATTAAATTACTACCACAGAAGTTAAAAACGTATTCACAGAACTCCCTAACACTTGGACTGTACTTGGATACCAGACTGAAAATGTATATAAATACAGTTATGTTTGTGTTTCAACAGGCTGTGAACAATGGCTATTAGTGGTCTACCTGCGCATGGCATGGGGAAAACCGATCCCCCTAAGCCGGTTTCAAAAAGAGACAGAAGAAGACGGAAATAGAGATATCTTCTCTTTCATTCTATAGAGCATCCAGCGTTTAGAAAAGACTGTGGGTCTTATGGGCTTTTATTTTTAACGGAAATCCCCCCTACACTGGTTTTGTTTCCTCACCTTCTATCATGAAGGAACTCTGAACACATATATTTTTCGTCATAATAGCTTCCTACAATTATCTGCCAACTGATTACCTTTGTTATTGCGTACAAGTATCGCTTATATTACGTCTTAGTAATTTAAAAATATTCGAGGTTAGCACGCTGGAAAGAAGAGCCTCGTCCTGTGCTGCATGCTCGCCCGGAGTGGAGCACGTGCTCAGTTCCGCCGACAACATAAGTTTTGAAGCACTATCCGTCATTGGTGTTACTGTTGTGTGTCTGTTTTATTTTCTGTTCGATCGAATCATGGCTGCCGACAGTTCGGTTCCAACCCACTATCTCCCGAATGCAAGCTCACAGCTGCGCGCCCCTAACCGCACGGCTAACTCACTACAACATTACAAATATTAATCTAAACAAAACATGAATAACATGAATAAAATTGAAAGATACTAAATTACAGCCTAACTAATAACTAAAGAGGTGATGATCAACAGTATCACTGACATAAAAATTGTTAACATCGTCTGCATACATCCGAGAAGGAAGGAAGGGCTGTGCTCTCGACATCTGTCAATCAGTAATGCGTCATATCACAACGAAATGAATGTCGTTATTGGTTCTCTTCGCATACAGTATCCTTAATACTGGTCCAATCCGTTAACACATGCAAAACTGCTCCTTCCTGGGTGTGTTCTATTTCAGGTAGCTGCTGGGTTTGTGGTTGTCTCGCTAACTTATGAAAGAGCAGTACTCGAAGTGGGTGAACATAACGTATGACGTCAGCGCTACCTCTGCCTAGAGCTAGCAACACTGTCGCCATAAGGCTCCACAGTCTTTTCTAAAAGCTGGATGCTCTTATAGAGCAATGCTATGGGCCAATTCTCCAGGCCCTTGAGAAGACACGAAAAGCCTTTCGTAGCCCACAATAATTCGCGTGCAAGACAGTGCTATGTCCACTGTTTGGACGCCCGGCCCATTACCCCATAATTATACTTAACATGGAAGGTTCGGTGCAGTGGCCCTCGCTTTTACAATACACCGTACGAGACTGTCAGGAACTTAAGCTAGGGATGAGTTATGTATATGGAATTCTTTCTAGGGATTCTAGAAAGGAAAACCACTTATTTTATGTAGAATATCTCTAATTTAAACTAATTTTATAAGACATTAATAAAACAAATTTCGTGCAGTACGGTCTAACGGCCAAGGGTGGGCAGGGCCCTTTCGGCCCTTAATGACGCACCGTCCCTGGTTTCAATGCCTCTTTTTATTGATATGACATTTACAGGACGTCAAAATGCTGCAATTTTGCCCTGTCTGTGTGCGTCAACGTCCTATTAAGTTCACAGACGATGTACCATTTTGTTCAATCGTAAAATGCCCGCTACAACGGCAGGATTCAAACTAGCGGAGCGATAATTAGGCCTATTTAGTGGTAACTTATCTAACTGCCAGTGAACTCCAAATAGTATTAAAATTTTCCTATAAATTTGAATTTATATTCGCTTTGGAGTGGCTGCTTGTGAAAGAAGCCGTCTGACTTGCTGCGGCGGCTGTACCGGCCCTAAGCGTGACGTCACTACAGGAACCTCGAGGAACCTTGCGGCCTGGACATTACGATGGCAGTGGCGGAGTGCGTTGTGGATGTAGACGATCCGGCCAAGAGTGCTCAGAAATGTGCTCTCAATGTCACGGACAAAATTGTAATAACGCAGTACATCGTTATGAAACAGATCAGGATCTAGATACACACGATGTCACTTAAACTACCAGTTTCCTGTATTACACCTTTTCATCCAATGCCTTTTTCCTATGATTTCGAAGGCTTACTTAATTATTATGTGTGTAAATAAAAATTTCATCTTGTGTTGCTTCCGTAGAAAAAAATCATTAGCTCAACCTTTACTTTCCAGGTGCTAACCGAATAGGCTAAACCCACGACGACACAACGCAATCCTGCGTTTAATTTTCGCTATAACTTTCCAATAATAAACGTAAAGCAAACATGACAGATGTCTGAATAACTAAAAATGTGGTCTTTGCTATATCACGCATGATTTTTTGGTATAAACTTCATTTTCAGTCGTTGCTGTACCTGCAGCAAAAATCAAACCTCAAAAACTTTGAATTTCGCGCGTTTTGTTTGTTACAATCTACCCCGAAATGAGAAAAACATATCCTAAAGTCATATATATGGAATCTGCATGCTTTTTTATTTCATTTGATACTACTTTTGTCTACCTATGCCGAGTCGTTCGGTTTTTACGGGCGTTCCAGGACGGCGATGAAGAATTCCTGGAATTCCAGGTTTCCAGGCCTCAAAATCAAGGAAGCCGGCACATGTACGGCCGAGTATTTTGATATGTTGTTCCCTAGGGTCGAATTAATGGGTTCTGAAAAAAATAGCTTTATAACATTTTTTTGGACCTAAAAACCTTATTTTCCTGGGCTAATTGTGGCTTTTAGTCGGGCAACACAAAAATCATTCAAATTACTGGAGTATGTGAAAAAAACTTAAATAAATTAGTCAGCATTTGATTAAGATTTATACATACTGTCAGGGGCGTATATAAGGAGGGGGTGAGGGGGCTGCAGCTCCTCCCCCCCCCCTCCCCCGAATAAAGCCAATAATAATGAAGAAAGTGTTGCTTTGGTAAGAGCATAAAATAATTGTAAATTTGGTTGTACCCTAATCTTAACTTATTGGCTAAGTTATAAACAATATTAAGATTGAAATTATATTAACTCGTGGTGTAGTGGCTAGCATTCTTGGCTGCCGCCCCGGAGGTCCGAATTCGATTCCCGGCTCTGCCAAGAAATTTTAATTCTAGTCTGAAGGCTGGACGGGGTACACTCAGCATTGTGAGCCAAAACTGTGAATTCCACATTAACTTACGGTACTTTTGAGAAATAAATTATCAACTTATAAAAAAAAATGTTTACCTCTCTGCGTAGTAAATTGACAAATATTTAGATATTTGCCATAGATCATGTTAGAAAATTCATTAAGTATAAAATTTTATTTGTGTGTTGTGTTGTATTTTACAACTTTTTTTGTATTGCCAGTAATAATTGTAGGCTATATAAACTTTGAATCGTATCTAAAATAATTAACTTATACAGAGTTATATGCCCTAAGATATTGGTTGATAATTCTGGGTATTTTGCGGTGACAATCCCCTGAGAATACTCACAATATTCCAGGATAGTCAGCCCCCCCCCCCCCCCCCTCCGAAAAGAATTGTATATACGCCCCTGCATACTGATAAGGAAAATTGGCGTAGAAGAAAAATAAGACTTAAGGATTTAGAGGTTTCACTCGTCAAGCGAGCATGATCAGATCCAAATATGCAAGACTAATAGCTCTACAAAACACTACCAAACGTACAGTTATTTATTATTAGTGTATCATTTTTGCCCTTATGGACAGGGTTGTGACGACACAATTTTCACTTTTCTCCCTTCTTCATCTTCTCTTCCCAAAATCTCTTCATCCTTTGACTGTGTTCCTGTTTCCGTTGTTCTGTCCACAATCTTCTCGTCTTCATCTTATAATTTGCTTTACATTTTGTATTCATAATTTTGTTGCTGAATTCTTCTCAGTCTCCAATCATTTGCCTGTCCATCCCCGCCTGCCTTAAGTCTTCCTCTATTTCTTGATACCAATCAGTTTTCCTGCTTGATCTGTTTACTACATCAAATATTTTATTTATATTAATGTTGCAAAATTTAGAAATGACGATCCCATCAGCAAAACAGTCTTCCTCCCCCAATATATCTATGAAGGTGTAGCTACTGTTGCTGTGATACACTTATAAGCAATAAGCCATAAAACTACAGTAGAATTATAAACTAATAATTTTGCGGAAATGAACTAAAGTACTCTGTTATGATGATTAAAAGCTATAACTACAACATAATTATAATGGCCGGCACTGGGGGGTTAGGGTAGCGCGCGCACCTCTCCCCAGGAGGCCCCGGGTTCGATTCCAGGCTCCGTCAGTAATTTTAGAAACTGACGTGAGGGCTGGAACGAGGTGCACTCAGCCTCGTGAGGACAATTGAGTAGCTGTCTGACAGTGAGGCAGCACCCCAGTCACGAAAACCAAGATAAACAGTCGATGGGACCCGAATCTCTGACCACGTGTCACCTCCCCTCCCTTAGGGGCAGATGACCTCGTAGTTTCTCCCCTTGAAACCTCAACTAACTAACTAACTAACACGTGTCACCCCAATATCTACAGGCCAAATGGCTGGGCAGCGCTCACTGGGTAGGTCTAGGCCCTTCGTGGGCTGCAGTGTCAGGGGTTATTTATTTTACAGCCTATAATATTTTTGTCTAAATCTAGTCAAGACAGAATGCTTCAGGTACCTTGGATCTCGTCTGCAGAGTGATGGCAACTTCAATTATGAAGTAAGAACCAAGGTAAACACAACCTGGTTGCGGTGGAAGGAGGTCACGGGTGTAGTTTGCGACAAGAAAATGCCACTTCGTCTCAAATCCAAGATATATTGGACATTGGTACAGCCAGTTGCGCTGTATGGAGTTGAATGTCGATCATCCGACAAAATTTCAGAACGTCACCTACACGCCATGGAAATGAGAATGCTCCGTTGGACAATAGGCACCTCCCTTATTGACCATGTCAGAAACGACACAATTCGGGAGCAAATGGGTGTTGCCCCAATTATGGACAAAATGTGAGAGAAACAGCTCCGATGGTATGGCCATGCCCTGTGTGCAGCGCCTGATACTAGAGCTCAGCAACTCTAACTGAAACCCCGGAAAAAATGCGAACTAAAAGTACTTCCCCCCTGCCCGCTATGACCTACTCAAGCAAGACCAATATCTGTGCAGAGGGGTGTAGTCCATCGCTGGCCGAGAGCCAATAGATGAGTTGACAAGCCAGCGTTGCCAAAGACGGGCTGCATGTCAGTTCACATCCAATCGTCACGGAAGACGTTTCCGTAAAGCCAACATTGATACGTTCGCTCCGCGCTTCGCTTTGCCACACAGTGAACGGCCTGGCAACACCGAGCTTGACGCCCGTATCACCAACCCCAAATATGCATCGCTGCCAGCTGTATTATATTGTTGTACGCACTGCATTGAGTGAGATTGTCGAAGACCTCGTTTCTAGAGTGTATTAATAAATATTTAGTGTAAAGTTATGGCAAGTGGTAAGAACAAAGTTGTTCATAGTGAAGCGAGAGAGGTCGTAAACAATGTAATTGCGTTCTGTGATTTAGAGAAGGCAGCAAATTCATTTAGCTTACCGGTCAGTCAGGCAACAAAACGAGCTGCAGCAGCAACATGGAAATCTGAGTCATTTATTAAGAAAATCAGAAAGGAGAAGACATTGACCGACATAAATGAGAAGTTATCCACTCCCGGTAAAAACAGAGTGGTGAATAAGAAGATTATACTAGATGACATGGATAAGTGCATCATTAGGCGGAAAATTCAAGAGTATTACGTAGTGAAGAAGGAGATACCAACAGTAGGAAAATTACGATCTGTTCTCCACGATGAGATAGATTACAAGGGGAGTCGCGAACATCTGAGACAAGTGCTTCATTCGATAGGTTTCAAATTCAAGAAGTGTCAGAATAAAAGGAAAATATTAAAGGAAAAAGGTGATATTGTGTTTAAGAGATCAGTGTACCTGAGAATCTTACAAGAGAATGACGAGCTAGGTGACAAGAAAAGACCTGTTATATTCTTGGACGAAACTTATATCCATCCATCATACACGGTAAAGAAGTGTTGGCAGGACGAAGCAACTGAAGGTGTCCTGACTTCAGACAGTGCAGGCCAGAGGTGGATCATAATTCACGCGGGCAGTGAAAACGGGTTTGTACCAGGCGGACTGTGCATGTTCAAATCTAAAACTAAATCTGGTGATTACCACGATGAAATGAACAGCAAGAACTTCATGACCTGGCTTAAAACACAACTGGTACCGAATATACCAGATAATTGTATCATAGTGATGGACAATGCGTCGTACCACACAGTGCAGATTAATAAAGCACCTACATCAAACAGCAGGAAATACGAAATCCAGACCTGGCTAACGACGAATAACATCACTTTCAATGAGAGCCTACGCAAATATGAACTACTGAACGTAGTGAAATTGCATAAACCAGCGCCAGTATTCGCCGTGGACGATTACTTGAAGTCATTGGGTCACTCAGTGGTACGATTACCTCCATATCACTGTGATCTGAACCCTATAGAATTATTATGGAGTGTTGTGAAGCGTCGCATTGCTGACAAGAATGTGAACCAGTCATCCAAGGACATAGAGCGTATTACAAGGGACGCTTTTGCGACGGTTACGGAGGAAGAATGGAAAAAGGAGTGTGGTCACGTCGATAAGTTACGAGCCGAGTATTGGAAGAGGGACGGATTGCTGGAAGACATGGAAGAATTCATAATCTATATTGGCAATGACAGTGACAGTGAATCAGACTCTGAAAATGATTCAAGCAGTGACGGTTCAGTTCAGAGTGTAATGTCAGGAATAGAGGAATTACAAGATTAGGATTCAACTAACAGTACTAGCAATTCCTAATACCTGCTGTACAACATCGAGAACATTATCAAGAATACCCATACACTGTAGAGCAATGACTTAAGCACTCAAAAATAGATTTTTTCATTAGTACACAATATTGAAGGAGAGCCAAGAAAGGCAGATGTGAAAGTGAAAGACGAGAGGGCCCACCCCAAAGGCAATGGAAAAAGGGGAAAAACCGGACACAGCTCAGGAATCCCTCGGGGTCGCCAACTCCCGAGCTCACCAGCTGTAAGCCCTTGAGGGTGTAGCAGTATCCAGGGTGCACCAGAACTGGTAGGGATACACACACCCTACCTCCTTGAGGGCCTTGAGGAGAAGGGAGGAGATATCATGAACATAAAAAGAAGGTTGACCCTTCGAAGTGAGGGATCAGGAAAGATGAGAGAAGGGCCAATTAAGGCGGGAAAGGAAGAGTCTCCCTAGGCCGCGGATACCCCAATACCGTCGGGGTTGGAAGAGAACAAGAGTTGACCAAGAGAGGTCGACAGGAAAGAAGACGGAGAGAAGCCCGGCACAAGTGGAAAAAATACCGGACTCAGCCGGGATCCCGTGGTCGCCAACCCACGTCCCACATGATGTGAGCCCGGGGGGGAATTGTACACAATTAATACACCACATTTAGAAATAAGTTATAGCATACCGGCGGCGGTAGCTACGCACGCTAAAGCGCAGCTCTAGGCCATGGGGCCAAGCTCTCCGTGGACTCAGTAGACAAGGGTTCGAGCCCCACAGTCGGCCGTCCTCGAAATGGTTTTCCGTGGTTTCCCATTTTCAACTCCATATAAATGCTGGGACGGTACCTTCTGACAGGCCACGGCCGCTTCTTTCCAGATCCTTGCCCAGTTGCATTCACCATCATTCATTTCATCTCTCCTCATTAACTCATCTCATGCGGTTGGCGTCAGGAAAGGCATCCGACCGTAAAAGCCATCCGCCACAAAGACTTATCGCATATCATCCCGATTGCGTTTCTTCAACGGGAATAATAAGGGGCAGAGATACATTTACAAATATAGCATGTGAAACATATGGTACCGGTACCTTCAATGGGGAAGCTAACATAGGTTACCGGTACATTTCAAAATGTTACTCTTATGAATATAATCAATGATCCAGTAAAGATTATTTAAATCCTTTCTAAATATTTCTTTCTTTCTTTATTTCTTTCTTTCTTTCTTTCTTTCTTTCTTTCTTTCTTTCTTTCGGGACGTTATTCATTTCCCGTTTAACATACAAGGCTGTCTGGAACACACTGTTTGATTAATAGAATTAGTTAAATGGAAATATTTAAAAGTGTTGGTCTACTATTTGAAAAAAGCAGGGCACCTGAAGGAAATAGAGGACTGTGACGTACTTTTGTCATATTTAGGCTCTTAGATCGGTGTTGTGCTTTGGTGGAAACTTATGAAGTAATCTCGAAGTGAATAAATACTGGTCTATTTACATAAAATGATGCTGATATTTACTTTAAAATGAGCGCCCATGAAGGGGATTTGATATTCCCCGTAGAAACGCTACATCAACGGCAACAGCGCGTTCATAGTCCGCTCTCTCACTCAAGCTTGCCCTCCTCTCTGTCGCACTGGCTGGCAGAGCTAGCGCTGTCAGCAGGGTCTCACTTCAAGTTGCTGAGCTCTATTACAAACTCGGTTCTTCATTTTGAGGTTGAAGGCCTACGCCCCAGAGGACGACGGAAGCAGCGTTGGCAAGACACAATGAATGGTGACTTAAAAATTACCGGCCTAAATCCAGCTGACGCACGAAACCGGACAAAATGGAGGTCAATGACCAAAAAGCGGACCCTGCACCAGCGGGACAACGCTAGGAAGAAGAAGATGATGATTATGATGATGGTATAATATTTTTGTCTACTAATAATGTGTTCAAAGATCTACTGTTGATACTTATCTAAAGTCGTGGAATGTCTACAGCCTGCTAAGACAACCAGTTATGGTGTATCATAACAATAATAATAAACCCTGGCACTTCAGCCCACGAAGGGCATAGGCCTACCAAGCAACCGCTGCCCAGCCATTAGGCCTGCAGATGGTGCGGTGACGCGTGGTCAGCGCATCGGGTCTCCTCGGCCGTTAATCTTGGTTTTCGTGACCAGGGCGCTGCCTCCTTTGCCAGACAGCTACTCAATTGTCCTCACGAGGCTGAGTGCACCCCGTTCCAGCTCTTATGTTAGTTTCTAAAATCCCTGACGGAGCCGGGAATCGATCCCGGGGCCTCCGGTTGAGAGGCAGGCACTCTACCCCAACACCACGGGTTGGCAGTTATGGTGTAGGCTTTCGTAAATTGTATGAGCCGATGATCGCGTTATCCACTTAGGGCCAGCAATCTAAATTTTTTCACTTTCATTTGACTCAAATAACTTTTTCTTTTTTAATTTGAAAATCTGATTTTAGTATTCCATATAGGTCTACGTTTGTTTGTTATGTAGTTAGTAGTATTATTCGCTTTTTGCTTTTTAACTTGACTAGTAAACCCGTATCAGTATCGTGGATGCTTAATATCAAGTGACAACAGAATACAGCTTGAATTAAATAACCGCAATCAGAAATCTAGTCAATTCTATCAGCGAGTTCGATATCTACTCTGGAATAAGCAAGTGCCCCTAAGATCAATACGAACTCTGTTTCGAACATACTTTGTCCCTATGTTGACTTATGGGTTGGAAACATGCACAACTACCAAAAAAAAGATGACAGCAGAATTCAGGCTTCAGAAATGAAGTTTCTAAGAAGCATGCTTCAGAAAACTAGGAAGGACAAAGTAAGAAATGAGAAGATAAGAGAACAAGCTGGAATAAACCAGTCCCTGAAGGAGACCATAACTAGGGCACGTTGACGATGGTTTGGTCACGTCAAACGTATGACAGAAGGAAGATTTGCAAAACAATGGTTAGATACTGAGATTACTGGAAAGAGACCTGTTGGAAGACCTAGGATGCAATGGCTGGATCAAGTTAAGGAAGATATCACATCCAAGGGAATCAACTGGGATGAAGTTTTGAAGTAGCAGTGGTACATGAATCGACTAAAATGGAGAGCGCTCGTAAACCACACCCGGGAAACTGGAGTGGAAACTTGATGATGATGAGGCTTTTTCCTATTAAGGCAATGTACCTTAATTATAACTAATTTGTTGTTGTTGGGTTCGACATTGTGGTCATGTAGCCCCGTGTATTTGTTTGTTAGTAATTTGTCTGACCTGTGTTATTGTGATGGCTGAATTAGTGTATGTATATGCAATTCAGGTGATAAAATTAATGAGGCGGCAGTGGTATTACGTTAGGAACCATTTGTCAGGAGTAGAAGAGGGAAATCACAGATAACCACTTCCAAGATGACGGAGATAGGAATCCAACCCACCTCTTCTCAGTTTTGCCTTTACGATGTTCAGTTTTACCCCGCTCCGGCCCAGAGACCAGAATTAACATTTCCTGGCAGAGCTGTGAATCGAACCGGACTTCCGGCTCGACTGCCAAGAACCCTAGCCGCTACACCTCGAGGAGGTCAGGGTATGAATGCTCATATCAAAACATAGACCTATATATACAGTAAAATAATTTCCGCAGGATTATCATTATTATTATTCTTGTTACAAATTAAGGGAAGTGGGTATTTAGCAGAACTGTTCATTAAGAACATTTAGGAATTAAGAAAAAGTACACATAATTCAATCGTCATTTTCCATGGGCTGACGAACTAACGCAGCGGTACCCAACCATTTTCCCCCTCCCGTACCCCTTTATACATATTTATCTATAATAGTACCTACTAAAAAGTAAATTTTTAAAACGTGTAATGTTTTACGGGCAATATGTACATACGGTAACATAATAAAAACATTAGTAACAAATATTAACTTACAACTATTTATAACTTATTTCTTTCAATACAGGTTGGTTGGTTCCTTAGTTTAGGGGCTGCGACAACGCGGTCATGTAGCCCCGTGTACTTTGGGTGTGTGTAGAATCTGTCTGATAACCGGTGTTAATTGTGATGCTGTATTAGTGTGTGTTATCTGTTTTTAATTCATGTAAGGACTGCAGACATTGAATTTCAAGTAGTTCCTACTTTTGCCGCCAAACGCCACCGTCAACGACTACTTGTTCAGCCACCACAGTCGGCTCCTGGCGACGAACATAGGAACTTTAAGAGCGTTGTTTAACCTATAACCTATAAGTTAATTTAGCTTCACACAGGTGTAATTAGTGGAAGGTTCATTAACATGCCATAAATCTATGACATGCGACCGCCGACTTTACTTCCCTTCCGAAGGATTTTTAACGCTCTTAAAAATTCCGACGACTTCGGCCGGGTTTGAACCCGCGATCCTGAGCATAGAAGCTCAGCATGCTACCAACTACGCCACCGAAGCCGCCTTTCAATACAGTATAACTAATATTTGGGGAGCGTGGTGGCGCTGTGGCTTAGTTGCTCGTCTTTCACCTGGACGGCCGGGGGTTCGAATCCCGTTGACAGCGGAGTGGAATTTTCAACTGAAAAATCACGTGGCGTCAGGAAGAGCATCCGGCCTTAAATCCCCAGCCAAAACCAAAATGAGCCTGGTTGGCTCCGGTAACCCTAATTAATTGGGAAAACCTGAAGAAAGTTACAAGTTTTTTTTTTAAGTATAACTAATATTTTAATTTATTATTTGTTTGCTGTTAGTAATTCTCAATTTGCAAATGAAGATGTATAAACATTTACCTGAGGAAAAAAAACAACACAGTACGGTACATAAGATTTTTTGAATTTTTGATTTTATTGAAAACCAATTAAATCTAGCGATTAGTTTGGCAAAAATAGACAAATAGAGCAGTACAGCGGTGAAAGTGACTGGGGTTGGGGTATGGTGGGGGTCGAACATCAATTCCGCCCGATTTTCCTCAATTCCACCCGGTCCACCAAGGGACCCAAAAATAAGTTCCTCAACTCCGCTCAGGCTTTGACAAGGGGTCGGCAAAGGGGTTATCCCCAATGACGTAAACAAATGTCATAACCCTCCTGCTCGCATACCTTCTGGATACCTACATTGAAGAGGCTCCAGGTTCGTTGCCCCCCCCCCCCCCCCCCCCCCACACACACACACACACACATCTGTCGACGTCACCGTCTGCAGACTTGTGGAGAACAACTAGAGCTCTACCCACAATGCGCTGTCGGCAGACGGTAGTGGGCAGACGGTGGACTGTAGTTGAAGGCTGACCCATGGCGTCATTCACAACGTGAAGTTGCTTGTCGGTAGTAGATAGTTGACAATCGACAGCGTGTAGTCGGCTGTCGCCAATTTTATCTTTGACAGCCAACTGCATATTTGAGAGCCAATGATAAAAGATCACAAGATGGCGTCACTTTGTCGTCATCATCTGTGTAGTTTGACTAGTTGTATTCGCGGTATATTCTTCGCATAATTACAGTATATAAAAATATGATGACTGGGATAGAAGATATATTAATTGATCTTGTGAGGGAACGCCGTTGGATGTATGACATGAGTGAGCCCAAGTATCTAAAAGGAAACTGTTCGTTGATTATAATGTTTTCCTTTGTAGCAAATGTAATGCAGCGGAAGGTAACGCTGAATGAGAGCTCATCGTACGAAAACATTTTCTAAAGTAGGGCCTACTGGTACTGACATTAGCCAAAATACATTTTAATGACGAAAAATAAATTAGGACATGATGTAGTAATAGATTGAACGTGTTGGGAGCCCTCGGGCGTTCAATCAAAAATGACCAGCTACACAAAAACAATTCTGTTCAAAAAACAGTAGGCCTAATTCAGAGTTGGATTTGTTATTAATTATTTACAAGAGGGGATACTGGATGTACGAGTATTTTTCCTCAATTTTAACAATGCTGTACCAGTTAGCAGCAATAAAAATAAACCGTACCGCTCCAAGTCATGCATCCTTGCAAATTTTAGGTTAGGTTGTCGACAATGACAACCTTATCAAAAAATAAATGAGTCAAGTTATATTTACTCCTAGCATTTTAACGACTGCGCATTGTGGGTGGCTATGTTTTGAACTACCGACTTCTGACTTCATCTGCCGTCTACCGTCTACCGACAGCGCATTGCGGGTAGACCTTAATGCCTGCGAGGCTTTTCACTCAAAATTCAAAGCACAAAGTACAACACTTCATCCAAATATATTTGTTTTTTTACAGTGCCTACATCAGATACAGACAGACACGTACATTCTACTTAACAGCAGCGGGCGGGTGTCGAGCAAAGACAAGAATAGTCGTGTGAGAAAAGAATTCATTGAAAACAAGCTCATGCAGTACGCCAACCAAACAATGAGTAGATTAGATCTTGTGAAGTGTGTTTCTCACACAATAGTTAGGGAATGAAAAGAGGTTCATCTAATGTTTTTTGTATAGTTTGAAATGAAGTAAAAATTTATGTGATTTAAAGATGCTGATTTTTCTTATTTTATTAAATTTCATGTCCATATTTTTAACAACAGTGATTAATATCTAGCTCTTTGTATTATGTTTATATCTGATTTAACGATTGAGCGGACTTGGTGGTGGTGAATTAAAATTAATCATAATATTATTTTAGATAAGTCTGCCAAGTTTTCTATTTATTTTTTATTTTTTACTACTCATGCGCTGCATAAGGTGTTTGACACGGCCCTTAGTATGCGAGCAGGAGGGTTATGACATTTGTTTACGTCATTGGGGAAAAGCCTGGGCGGAGTTGAGGAACTCATTTCTGGGTCCCTTGGAGGACCGGGCGGAATTAAGGTAACCCTGGCTACCTGACTGGAATTTCCGGGTGGAATTGATGCCCGCCCATAGTGGATTGTCGAGGGGAAGCATTGACCTTGACCTGCGTGAACTGCGCACCGATACATAAAAGGCTCGGCCACACAGAAAGCAGTCTGTCCGGGAAGCGATCCAGCGATCGTCGCGGCGATCTGCGATATGGGGACGTCACATAGGACGCGATACCTTTGTGTGAGCGGTCCAGTCTGGCCGCTTCCTTCTAGAGAATATGTAAATTGTTTTTATATTAAGTATTGTTTGATAATATTCAATATGCGCTCGGACGAAGAACAACTCCTTCTCCTATTTGCTTTGCAAAACACAAAGAAGAAAAGATAATGTTGGGTGCATGAGAGCATAAGAAGCAACTAGGAGAATACCACCGCTTATGTATCGAACTGGAGTCACATTATGATAGGTTTTTCGAGTATGTTCGTTCCGTATGTCGCGAGAATGTTTTGAGGAATTCCACGATTCCATGCTTCAGCCTTCTTTAAAACATTTTTATAATGTTCGTGTGAACTGTCGAACAAGTATGTGTATTTACGCCCAGTTTCAATAAATACTGCAGTTTGATCACTCATCACTAGAGCTAGGATTTTTATGTAATATCAAGTGATATAATATGTATATAAATATGTAACAAAAAGCACCAAAATATGCAGCAAGATATGTAGATTGGCCAAAATATATAATAGGCCTATCATATAATTAATATAAACTTACCATTTTGTCAGTTACAACACACTAAACACGCTTTATATTACATTTTGTAGCACAGTGAACAATGAAGTATTTTTCAATGTTCTTTGGAGTCATATTATACGAATATATCACACACATATTCAATAGAAACTTTATTTTCATAACTCAAAGCACGTTTATTCATTAAATTTTGTAGCACAGTGAACTATTAAGTACTTTTCGACGTTCTCTGGGGTCATAGAAAGGCGTTTGTCACTTAGGATGTTCTTATATGCAGAGAAAGATCTTTCAACATCACATGATGTAACTGGGGAAAATTTTAGGAGAGGAATTTTCGCTGGAGAAATGTCCTCTGGAGGATCAAACTCATCTCCAATTAGAATTCGGCACACACTGTGAAATGTTGAATAATCAGGATTTCTCTTCAACACTTTTTGCAATTTACTCAATACACTTGCAAGAGTTTCCCCATGCACAGCACTTATCATCCTATCATCCTCTCAAATACCTGTCACTCATAATTACCTTAATCTCCCTGTTGAGAGGACAGACAACAGCCCCTCATTAAGTGTGAAACTTCAATTCAGCAATTTATTTCATATAAAAACAGGAAAACTCTGAAATATGTAATTATATGTAATATCACTAAGAATATGTAGAATATCCACAAATATGAAAAAATGTGTAAAATACGTAATTACATAGAAATCCCAGCTCTACTCATCACATTTGTACATCCGCATCGCTCGTCGTCGCGACAAAGACTAGCAAGAGATGGTAGACCGCGTTCTGTGTGCCAGGGTTGATGCAACTTTGGGAAATACAACTGGACCGCCTCGCTCGGTCGGATATCGCTTCCCGCCGCGATAGACCGCTTTCTGTGTAACCGAGCCTTTTATGCCACGTACGATGGGAACATGGTTACCGTTTATTTTTATTAAAACTACAGAACAGGAGACCAAGCCGTCGTAACTTTCAACAAGGTATATTACTGAAAATATCGTATTTATGATTGACAAACCTTTCTCGGAGATGTTGGGAGTCGTTTTACTTTCTCAAGTGCCACTGCTGCACCGGAATAATTCCTTTTAATTGATTATTTACGAAAATAATGCTTTTAGCATTGTCTTCATTTCACTATGGACGCCATCTTGGACACTACGTCATACGTCATGTGACACCCGAAAAACGAACATCTGAGTACGTTACCAACATGTCCAATACAACATTCACCATATGACACGTAAAGTTTGAAATTGTTACAAATTTCCACTTAAGTTAAGCACTGTCTTGCGGAAAATTACTGCTAGTACCTCAAGCAAGGGGGTCTGGGGCGTAAGCCCCAGGTTAGGGTTGTTTTTGTATGTAAAACATTAATAAGATAGAATGTATGTCCGCTACTAGGTTAGGTACTGCCTGGTCGAAAATTACTGCTAGTACCACAAGCAAGGGGGTCTGGGGCGTAAGCCCCAGGTTAGGTCTGTTTTTGTATGTAAAACATTATAAATACATAAATAAACACTGACAATTGGTGCAATTTTTCAATACATTACTATATCGACGCTCTTTTGTTTACTCGTTCTATACCTGATGTGAAATAGTACCAAATGCGTGGGGTTGGCATTCCTGACTTAGTAAGCAAGATGGCTCCAAAAGACTTCATTTCTGCTATATAAGTCGTGTATCTATTTGGAATGGCTGTGTGGGTTTATGGCAGCGAACGAGTCAACATCTATTATTTTACTTTGGCAAATTTCATTACCTAATTTTTTTTATACCTTTGGTCTCCTGTTCTGTAGCGCTACCTTATTTTTGGCACACCCCTAACCGGTTCGTTGCGTACCACCAAGGGCTACGCGTACCCCAGATGGTTACGTCTCAAAACTCACGACAATCAACTACACTGACCGGCAAAAAAAAAGTGGAACAGTAATTTAAAAAGTATAAAATTAGCCATGAAAAAGATGTAATCGCATTTTAAAAGCTTTTCACGCCTTAGGACACACATCTGAAACATCCGTGAATAGAAATTGACATTTCTTATGGTGGTTTATTACCACCAATTACCCCCAATCTTCGATGAGCCTAACAAGCTGTCATGGACGCTAAGGGTGGAAATACTCGTTTTAGTGACCAGTATTCCCGTGCAGTGCAGTGCAAACATTAACACTGTTTTGTTTGGCAAAAAAAAAAAAACAGCCCAAAAGAACATTAGTAAAAAATAGAAAATTGTTAGATTTGTTAAATGTAACGAAATTTGTGAGTTAAAGCGTGTTGTAAAACATGTTTCAGTATTTTCTGTAGCCAACCATCTAACATTTACATGAATAATGCAAATATTGGAAAACCGATATATTTTAGTGGAATAAATTAAGAAATTACATAAAAATTGAAGTGTTCCACTTTTTTTGCCGGTCAGTATAGTAGCTGAATGAAGATTATAATAACAGTCTCAAAACTCACGACTCCGGAGAGCAGACTGCCCTTCAACCCATGTTCGTCCACCCAGTTTTAAAATGGGATTTCGTTTGTATTGTACAGATGTCACAGTGAAGCAGATTATCAGACAAATGCTATGCCCACCCAAGTACACGACCACGATGTCGCAAAGCCCCTAAAAGAATCAACAACATCATCTTGATGAGAGAGGTGCCAATTACAAGAGGGTAAGCAGTTCTGGCTGGCTCTAACAATGGACCTTTTCCCAATGAACTGGCTTGGCCATGGCTAGCTATAACCTTATAGGTGGCTATGGCTTGGTTCGTGAGTTTTGAGACTGGTCCAGGTACAGAAACCGGTTAGAACATACTTTTACTAACCCTCATCTTGAAATTCGTGAATTTTGAGACGACACGCCCCAGATTGGGAACCGCTGAACTAACGCTTTAAATGCGATTGTCAAATGTTTGTATCTACTATGGATGTCATGTCCTTCTGGGTTTAGTGTAATTTGCTTTAGGACGTGGCGTTTCTTTAACTTCCCTACTCTGTTTTCCTTTCAGTACTATTTTTATAAACATGTCGACAAGACCCCAAACCCCGTGACACAACAGCCCATGAGGGGCCTTGGCCTACCAAGGGACCGCGGTTACGTCTAAAAACTCACAAGCTAAAAATAGTAATAAATAGTAACAAAACTAACGACTTGAAATTAGTATCTGAATTAACATTCTAAATAGACTGTGTCCCAAAGCTCAAGTTGATAACTATTAACTAGTTGCTAGCAACTACTCACTAGGTGCTATGCACTACGGAGCTTTGGGACATGCGTGCTTGAAACGCCAGATTAGAAAAGCTTGGTGTGCAAATAAGTATCGGCTAATACAGTAGATAGGCGCGTTGTACTGAAGAAACACGAAAAATATAAAATGCCTCACCGGAGAAAATCATAGCAAGAAACACTGCTTTTAAATTTTGAAATTCAACGAAGAAAATCATAGCAAGAAACAATCCTTTTAAATTTTGAAATTATGCCGTGTTACATACAGTATAAGTTGTAAAAAATAACAACAAAAATAACAATTCAAGCGACTGTAAGGTTCGAGCAACTTAATAATACGTATTGGGAGGATGACAATAAAATTCAATAGTTGCAATAATTAAGCCTACCTGAGTAAAAGCAAGATAGTCCTGCACGCCCAGCTAAGGAGTGCTCACAGCCAACAATGAGCGAGACAGTTCACCAGTGGAATAGTGGAGAGAGGCGGGAACTCGTTTGTCAACGTATGTGCACTGTTGCCAGCATTATCGGGTTCAAGTTCTATGAACTTGCGGGGTGAGGAGAAAGAGCAGGGAAGGGTTGGGTGAGAAGAGAAGGATCTGTCAACAGCCCACCGTGATATATGGCATTCCTTTCTATTCCAATACTGCTTACATTGGGCCGTTGTTCAAACCACTGTGGGGTTATGAATGAGTGAGTGAGTCACCGACCAATGCATTTAGTTCTGTACTATGCACGGACCGAGAAACCTCATCACTCGTCAACATCACTACTCATAGTCCACGATGCACATTTCTCTCAGGTTAACGCAGTTTGGACCCGAGCAGTACATTAATTGGAAATCTTATCAGCCTGCTAAACAGACCCAGCCTGAGGCTGGAAACTGTACAAGATGATGATGATGATTAGCCTGCTCTTATTGTACCTTAACCCTTGAGAACTGACGTGAAAAAATATAGCACGAGGACTGGTACCAGGGGCCTATTCCACGAATGAACTTTGCAACTTTTCACTTTGCACTTTTCAGTTCAGATTTTGTTCCACCATCACTTTTCAGATTTGTCTTGCAAAGTGAAAAGTGAAAAGTTAGGAATCTTTTCACTTTTGAAGACCGTTATGTTCCTCCATTGGTGCAGAAATGCAAAGTTCAAAGGAATGATTGAAAAGTTTTCAGAAATCTTTGCAAAGAGACGATTCCCTTTTCAGCTGTTAATGAAAAAGTCTCTTCACTAGTTTCTCGGCGCAGAATTTGGTTTAGTGTTATAAATATGTTACGCAGGACCTTTTTTGAATCATCAAGTGAGGATAGTGATGAAGAATCCAACAAGAAGACGTACAAAGACAAGATGAATTTTCATAACCTCACTTTAGTATAGACAGGTTAAAAGTTCCACCTGATGAAATGAAAATCCACAGCCTGCTTCCAGTCTCCGACCGGGTCAGGAATGGAATGAATGAAGCCCCTATCTAGCGGCGAGGATATGAACTGTGCCGGCTGCCGAGGCCTGACGCACTCCACTGGGGCAATGATTAAATGAATGACAGATGAAATGAAATGATAGTGGAGAGTGTTGCTGGAATGAAATTTTGACAGGGAAAACCGGAGTACCCGGAGAAAAACCTGTCTGCCTCCGTTCTGTCCAGCACAGATCTCACATGGAGTGACCGGGATTTGAACCACGGACTCAGCGGTGAGAGGCCGGCGTGCTGCCGCCTAAGCCACGGAGGCTCAAAAGTTCCACCTGATCAATACTTTTATTAATTAAGATCACTGTGTGGTCATTAGTGGGACATGTTTCACCATGAAAAATAAAGCATTAAATCATGGAATAAATATACAGTTTGTTCATGGAATAAACATGATCGGATCATTCCTATGCAAAGACTTTTCTCTTTGCAAAGAAATTGAAAAGTAATACATAGATCATGGTGGAACAGAAAGACTTTGCACTTTGCAAGAATTGAAAAGTGCAAAGTGAAAAGTTGCAAAGTTTATTCGTGGAACAGGCCCCAGGTCATTTTGACCCATAGTGTGTCACTCCCTCTTTGTCTCAGTCAAACGGATTTTAATGAAATAATTTTACACCTGGTGTCTTCCTATAAACTACTCCTAATATAAAATGAGGTTTAATTATATTTTTCAAATTTACCATGCAGAAAAATGACAACAATTTTCGTAACAGTATAGTTGGCCTTGACGGTGGCGGCAAAGCAGTCATCTCAATATTTTTTGAACAAAGGAACTGATGACCAAGGTGTCCCTAGACTAACGTTGGCAGAAAATTGTCACGCAAGGACTGGCGCCTTGGGTAAATCTGACCCTATCGTAAATAATATGGAAATAACTTGAGTGTTCCAAAAGCTATGGCATGTTACTTTTGCAAGGTGAAGTTCAAGGCTAGCAAGGAAGGTACAGTAAGCGACAGGAAATAAGGGATGACCAAAACGAAAATATAAAGCATTATTTAAGCCTCGGGTCAAAAAGACGCATGCGCCAATAATTTCATTAATATAATGCACTCCTTTTGAGAAACCATCCCTCAGTCTAGATGTTGTTGTATCATTTAGATGCATGGACATGGTGGTCATCAGCTTTGTGTAATTGAGAGTGAGATGGTCTGTTGACCTGTGTTGTTTTGGTATCGGCTGACTGCTTTGCTCAGCGGTAAGGTTTTCGACTGCTGTGTCCAATGTTGCAGGATCGAATGCTGGCATTTTAGGGTGCACAAATGCGAGGGAGCCGTGTCAGTAGATTTACTGGCACGTTAAAGATCTCCTTCGGGGCAAAATTCCAGCACCCCTGCCTCTCTAAAAGCTGCAGTAGTTAAAAGGGATATGAAACAAATTACATTATTATTATTATTATTATTATTATTATTATTATTATTGGGGAGCGTGGTGGCGCAGTGGCTTAGCTGCTCGTATTTCACCTGGGCTGCCGGGGTTCGAATCCCGGTGATAGTGGGGTGGAATTTTCACCAGAACAATCACGTGGCGTCACGAAGGGCATCCGGCCTTAAATCCCCGGCCAAAACCAAAATGAGCCTGGTTGGCTCCGGCGACCCCAATTAATTGGGAAAAGTCGAAGAAAGTATTATTATTATTATTATTATTATTATTATTATTATTATTATTCCTTCGATTTTGGCCTACTGTGGACCACGGAAAACAACTGATTTGTTGGTTAGTCTTTTTTTCTTCTCCCAAAATTTCTTCATCCTTTCGCTGTGGTTCCTCCTCCTCTCATCTGACCAGGTGTTTTTGGCCCTTTTACATTGCTTTTCCTGGAACCCCTTGAATTTATCAATCTTAGCTCGAAACACATCTCTATTCCAAATGTCTTCTGGATTTATCCCCACTTCCTCCATGTCTTTTCTCGTTTCCTCTATCCATAATGTAGTTGCCTTGATCTTGGTGATGTAGTTAAAGATTCTCTTCGTTAGTCGACTCTCCCTCATTCTCATGAGGTGTCCATAAAACATCAATCTCCTCTTACGGATGGTGTCTGTGATTTTCTCTGCCTGTCTGTAGAGATCTTCATTTCTCCTCTTCCTCCATGTACCATCTTTTTGTTTTTCAGGTCCTAGGATCTTTCTCAAGATTTTCCTTTCCTTCTTCTCTAAATCCTTGATTTCCCCTTTCTTATTCAATATCAAGCATTCTGAGCTATAGAGTCCCTCTGGCTTGACAACCGTGGTATAGTATCTTATCTTTGCCCTGTAGGATATAGTTCTCTTGTTGTATCTATTTTGTACTAATTTATAGGCTAGCTCCATCTTTCTAGCTCTTCCTCTATTTGCTTCTTTATCAAGTCCATTCGGCTGGATCCATTCTCCAAGATATTTAAATTTATCAGCTCTCTTGATTTTCCCATATCTTGTTTCCAGATGCTTTTCTTTATTGTGTTTGTACTCCATGTACTCTGTTTTTTCGTATGAGATCCTGAGTCCAGTCTTCTCAGCTATTTCATGTAATTTTTCAAGCATTATTCGAGCTTCGTCTTTTCCTTTGGCTAGCAATGCCATGTCATCAGCAAACGCTAAGCAATCCACCTTTACACCTTGCTTTTTTGTTCCTAAACAGATTCCTTCTATACCTTCTTCTTTTATTGCTTTCTTCCATACTCTCATTATTTTTTCCAGGACGATGTTAAACAAAATTGGTGATAGTCCGTCTCCTTGTCTGATTCCTGTCTTAATCTCAAAAGCCTCTGAGATTTCTCCTTGAAATTTTACTTTGGAGACGGTTTCTGTTAGTGTCTGTTTTATAATTGCCCGCGTTTTGCCATCTATTCCAAATTCCTCCAAACCATTGAAGAGTGTCTGCCGGTCGATGGAATCATATGCTTTTCTGAAATCAATGAACACAACTACGGTGTTTTTGCTTCGTAGAGCTCTTACTCTCAGAATACTTTTCAGACCAAAGATCTGTTCCACACATGATCTTCCCTTTCTAAAGCCCCCTTGATATTCACCTATTTGATGATCCACCTGTTCTTCTACGATGTTTAGCAACGCCTTGGAAAGTACTTTGTAAGCAATAGATAGTAGCGAAACTCCCCGGTAGTTGTTTGGGTCAGTCCGATCTCCCTTCTTATGGAGCGGATGTATAAGTGCGCCTTTCCAGTCTTTGGGTATTTGTTCATTTTCCCAAATATCACAGATTAGACGGTGTAAGTTCTCCACTAGCTTATCTCCTCCAATTTTCCACATTTCAGCTACTATACCATCTTCTCCTGGTGCTTTGTCGTTTTTGAGTTCTTTAATGATTTTCTGTATTTCTATGAGGCTTGGTGGTTTAGACTGTGGATTCATCTTTGGTGGCTTCTCGAACTTCAGTTTTTCCAGTGGTTCCTTGCAGTTTAACAGGCTTTCGAAATACTTGGCCAACAGGTGGCAATTTTCGTTGTTACTCAATGCGAGTGTACCATCCTTCCTTTTAAAACATAGACTTGGAGGTTGGTATTGTTGTAATTCTTCCTTAAACGTTCTGATGAACTTTCTGGTGTTATTTTTCTTGAAGTCTTCTTCTATACTTTCTAACCGGTCTTTATCATATTGTCTCTTTTCTCCTCTGATGATCTTGGCAGTGGCTTTCCTTTGTTGACTGAAATCATTCCAATTTTCCTTCGTTGGGTTGGAATACCACCTCTTCCATGTCTTCAGCCTCTCGTCAACAGCGTTGTCACATCGTATGTTCCACCACCTGTGTTTTTTTTTTCTTTTTCGCTGCCCCACGTTTTCGACCGCTTTAGTTAACGTATTATTATTATTATTATTATTATTATTATTATCGTTTCGATCGTCTAGGGACCACGAGCCAATTTCAATGCTTTGCCCTTTGCCGTTCCTTCTCCTTCCTAAAATATTCCCTCATCATCTCACTATGCTTCCTCTTCCTTTCCTCGGACCATTTCGAGCCGGTTTTCTTTCCCTTCCTCCCTTGGAATCCTTCCATTTTTAGCACATTTTTGCCTAAAATATCTCTCTGTGGTGTATCTTCATCTCTGATATTGTTTCTTTCCAAATCCTTTTTGACTTCTTGTACCCAGGTTGTTGTTGACTTTTTGTTCCACAGGAATGTGAAGATCTGCTTGGCTAACCTACTGACATCCAACCTGTACAAATGTCCAAAAAATAGCAATCTCGTCTTCCGTATTGTTTCTGATATGTTTTCTATTTTTCGATATATTTCAACATTACTTCTTAATTTCCAGATTTCTGCAGTCTTAAAGGACATTATTATTATTATTATTATTATTATTACCGGTATTATTATTATTATTTGGTATCTGCAGTTGTGTGCATATTTCAAATTGAGGCTAGCATTGAGAGAGTAAAGAAGCTTGTAGTTTTACGTGACCGTCGCGATCATGAACAACGGGACCTCCATTCTTACATCGAACCCGAACCACAGGACATGAATTTTCACTACGAAAATCTCACATGCATTGACCGGGAACCGAACCCGCTCCACCTTGGTGAGAGGCAAGCAGCTTGACCACTGCACCACCACGTGCCAAAATGAGAAAGAGATGCCTATCTAAGGTCCTGCATTTCCCTGAATTAGATTTTGGAAAAAACGGAAAACCACTCCTCGGATGGCTGAGGTGGGAATCGAACGTACCTCCTCTCAGTTTTACCCCATTTTGACCATTAGATCGGAATTATATTTCTCAATATAGACCACGGAACGTGGCAACTTATTAGCCTGTTTAAGTAAGTTGTTGGTTCGTTCAGGTGCTTTGCGACATCGTGGCCATGTAGATCTAGCTCCGTGCACTTATGTGTGCATGGAATGTATCTGATGTATGTATGTCTACCTCTTATTATTCCCGTTTTCCAACGAGGTCGGGGATGATATGCGATGGAAGTCATTGTGGCGGATGGTTTTTACGGCCGATGCCCTTCCGGACGCCAACTTCATGAGAGGAGTTAATGAGAGATGAAATGAATGATGGTGAATGAAACTGGGCAAGGATATGGAAGGAAGCGGCCGTGGCCTATCAGATGGTACCGTCCCAGCATTTGCCTGGTGTTGAAAATGGGAAAACCAAAAAAAAAAAAAACATTTCAAGGGCGGCCGACTGTGGGGATCAAACCACGCGTCTACCGAGTCAGCAGAGCTTGGGCCCATGACCTAACGCTGCGCTTTAGCGAGCGTAGCCACCACCGTCGGTTCATGGAATGTATCTGATAACCTTTGTTATTGTGATGGCTACACTAGTTTGTGTAGTTTTATTATCTGAAGCTAAGTTTTGGGTACGAGTCGGCCGTGGCCATAATTTAGTTTACATCCCAGGATTTGCCTGTACCAGAAGTGGGAAGTCAAGGAAAACCACTTCCAGGATGGCTGAAGTAGGAATCGAACCCACCTCTTCTCAGTACTGCCTCACGAGGCTGAGTGTACCCCGTTCCAGCCCTCAGACCAGAATTACATTTTTTTGGCAGAGTCGGGAATCGAACTCGGATCTCAGAAGTGACAGCAACTCTGCCACGAGGTAGTCGCCTAAGTAAGGCAGTGACGTACCTGACCATGAAATGTATTGTTATTGTTGTTGTTTATTTTAGGGGCTGCACCATCCTGGCCATACAGCCCCGTGTATTTGGGTGGAATACGTGTGATAACCTGTGTATTTGTAATGGCTGCACTAGTGTGCGTATTTGTAGAATGGTGATAGGATTGGGAAGGAGGCAGTCGTGGCCTTAAGTTAGAAACCATCCCAGCATTTGGTTGGTTGGTTCCTCAGTTTAGGGGTTGCGACAACGTGGTCATAAGCCCCGTGTACTTCGGGTGTGTGTAGAATTTGTCTGATAACCAGTGTTAATTGTGATGACTGTATTAGTGTGTGTTATCTGTGATTCAGGTAAGGACCGCAGACATTCAAATTTTAAGGAGTTCCTTCTTTTGCTACCAAATGCTACCGTCAACGACAACTAGTTCTGAACTTGGTTACTAGATGCCACCACTGACGGCTCCTGGCGACAAACGTTGTAACTTAAGAGCGTTAGTCCAATCTAACCTATAATTTAGCTTCACACGAGTTTAATTAGTGGAAGGTTCTTTTACATGCCATAAATCTATGACATGGGACCGCCGGCTTTACTTCCCAGCACTTGCCTGGATTAGAAGTGGGGAAATCACGGAAAACCACTTCCAGGGGTAGGAATCGAGCCCACCTCTTCTCAGTTTTGCCCCACAAGGCTGAGTGTACCCCGTTACAGCCCCCACATGGGAATTAAAATTCCTTGGCAGAGCCGAGATTCGAAACTGGATATCCGGAGCGATAGTCGCTACACCACGAGGTGGTCCTGATAATCAAGTTTGTTTGCACTTAGGCTACTGAGTCTCATGACACTAAGAGGAAAATGACACTATGAGAGTTTTGCTTGTTATGTCCTGACCTGACCTGATCTGACCCATGCATGCGAAGCCGGCTTCGATGCATATAATTGTAGCCTGTCAGCCCTTTAGGGCCACGAGAGCTATATTAAGGGTTTAAACAACTTATTTTTCTTTAACAGAAAGGGTTTGGATGTTTGGGTAATGTGCATGGGAATCTAGTTGGTCAGAATGTGACCTGAGGTTCGAGGAATATAGGATAGGAGTATAAGGAATTAAGGAAGGTTTGGATGTTACCAGTATGCAGCATAAGTGGTCAGTTAATCACCTAAAGCGTAATATAATGTAAGAAATCGAAGTGAGCCAGAGGGCTCATAGTTGTTAATTAATGTGGGAGATAAGAATAGAGCAAGAAGCAAGAGAGTCAATGACAAGAGAGGCAAGAGGTGTTGTGAGGGCTTAGTCATGTAATGTAATGTGATTGAACTCGCGGACCGCTGATGTTAATGTGCTATTTCAGTTATTGAAAGTTTATTTTGCTGTATTTTAATGATTAAAAGTATAATATATTATGTAATAGTGTCTATTCGGGGAGGAATGAAGTTAAAGTAAAGCCGGCCGAGCGCAGAACTGAGAATCTTTGACATTCACACAGGGTGTCGAGCGATGACCTTTTATCAAATTCCCGTATAATTCCCGTATTTCCCGTACGAAAATCCACCAAATTCCCGTATATTTTAGAACTCTCTAAGACTTCGAGTTCGCATACCGAATGGCCGAAAAATGAATCTTAAAGCGCGAATCAAGATTTTCTGGCGTAAGTGTAACTGCATTTTTGGAAATACTTCCGCAACCCACGGGTTACGGCGAGATTTAGGACTAATCCGTAGCGTGAGCAAAGCGCGCGCGCGCGAGTGAATTCTCTCGAAGATACCGTTTATCTGAGGAGAGCTGATATAAATGAATGTTTTACTGAGGAAGGTTGAGAGAGTAGAGAATAGAAGTGTCACATAATAAATGTTTACGGGAAGTGACTGAATTGTATGTTACCGTACTGCAGTGGAGTGAAATCTTTATCCTCCGGACATCTCCCCACACAGGCGCAATGATGGAGGAGTGCTCTCTGCTGAAGTGGCTAAGGTAGTAGTAATTGTATGTTCCACGAGTTCAAATGACACCGCGAATCTCCATTTGATTTTCATTGGCAGTGAATCGTTCGTTCGCGATTATCTTCTTTATTATTTCGGATAGTGGTTTTGTTTTTAGGCGTTCAACTTATGAAATAAGAACTGGAGGGTTGGCCTTTCATGAATATTCCAAAGACAAGTGTCTCCTAAAAGAGTAATTAGTAAAACTTCGCATCAGAGACGACCATAACAAACAGCTTGCCTACAAAGTGTGCGATTTGCACATTTCAAACGGCATTTCTTAGACTACAATATTTAAGTTGGTGCAAATTAAATATGTTATATGTGAGAATATTATTATAATTTGCTATCCGGTTGTTATATTAGTATATTATGCATTAACGTGACCCGTTTAAATGCTAAATTGTGACGGAAGCTACGAGTTATAGGCTATTCGCCGTACCGGTAGGCCTAATATTTACTAACGCATCGTTTCTTCTTTAATATTTATTTAATCATTATAATTATAATAGCCTATCTTCAACCCTCATTTAACCAAAAATCAGTTTATAATTCTATACATATTCCAGGTATTTCAAGAAAGCGATATTCGATAGCACATGCGGTTCCACCTTAAAATCCAACCGTGCCTAGTTTTCAGTATCTATGGAAAATATTACCGTAAGTTAATAAACCAAACAACTGGCGACAGTTTTTTTTTAATGCTCATTTACATCTTCACTCTAGTCTACGTAAAGTACCATACGGTAATCACTGAAAGGGTAAGGGGGTTATGACCTCAATTTCACAAACGAACGAACCTCATTTTGCATGAATTAGGGAACCCGAATCCTAATGAAGGTATGGATTGTCTGCATTTAGAAATATGTTAGTCAAGAATTTAAAACAAGATGCCAGAAAACTAAATACAAAAATCTGCGTGCCTACTACGGTGTAAAGTTGCTCCGTGAAAAAAAATACACCTCGCCAAGATTACACGACGTGCATACAGTTAAATACTATCATCCAATTGGAGAAACACTTTCTCTGTCACGATCTTATAAGCAATTCAAACATAAACTGCTGTAATTTACGGGAAAATGGGCAACATTTAGAGACTACGAGTGTTGTATGTGGCACAACGTTAGCTAACATTTCGCGTCATTAATACATAAGGAATGAACACATGCAGAGCTTTCTCACTGCACACAGCTGAAGATCATATTCTTGGTGCATTTTACGTTCTCTTAATAACAATAATTTGCTTAGTTACATGCAACGAAAATTGTAGTACACAGTTCCCATTGCTTCCAATACCTGACTACTAAACCAGAAAATGGTAATGCATAAACATACGCCAGTGGCGCGTCCTATGGCAAATGAAAGATCGAAAGAAAATGTAAGCTCTATAGGAGCACGGAACAAGACGATACGATTTTCTACTCTACTGAAAGTAGTCAAAATTCCCTTTGTAATAATGACTAATAATCCTGGGGTTATCGTGTGGCCTCCGGAGAGACCTAGTGCAGATCTTTCTAGTCGACGCCCGTCGGCGACCTGCGCGTCGTAATGAGGATGAAATGATGATGAAGACGATACACCCAGTCCCCGAGACACGGTCATTAACCCCAGGAGATTAAAATCCCTGATGGCTCGGCCGGGAATCGAACCCGAGGCACTTTGGGCCAAAGCCTAGCGCGCTAACCATTTAGCCACAGAGCCGGACGGGTCATGTAGTAATAAGATGTAACCCACCCACTATCCCTTTTTAGATCACGACTTTTATAGTAAAAGTGTGTCCGCTGTTACACGCGTAAATTATGGGACAAATACAGTATTGCTAACCCCATGAATTCAGTACTGACAGCCTTCCTGTCACTATGCCCCGCTTTTCCTCTCCGCAAACCACGGTCGCCACATAACGAGACCCTACGTCCAACCGCCACACGGCAAGAATTCTGAGCATGCTTCTCACCTACACCCTGTATTTCGAAGGAAACAACGCGAAGGATATGTCGGTATATTTACTATATTATAAAAGACGATCCTGAGTCAACGCCGAGGACATTCATACAGAGAAATACGATACTTTTAGATGAATAAATAAATTACACACCGAAGCTATGATACCTTTATCATCGGTATCGGTACCAATTCAATAAATACGACAAATAGGGCAAACACTCTACAGCTAATGAATATAAAAACACTCACCATGCAATGATTATCCTTTAAAATGAAACAAGAGTCTGAGCGGAGGTCGTTCACAGCTTACTACAGTAGTTGACAGATGCACACTCTCTGAATCGCGACTCTCTACGGTTAATATCAGCTTTTGTGATAATACAAAACTAAAGTTAAGGTAAATACATATTTAGCACTGAGCACTCAAACAAGCCGCTCAGTGGCGATATTATTGCCGTGGTTTTATATTATCGAGTTGTAGGCTATTGAATGGCAGACGGTATTTTGAACACTATGATGGGAAACAATAGCCTGTGGTCTATTATCGATTGACGCAAGCGAACTGACGCCAATAAATAACTTATCCTCAGTCACTTGGCAAGGATTTCTTTGACACCCTCCATCCCTTCACTGTCCCTATCATCATCACCACCATCATTGTCTTCGTCAGAGCTTGATGAATTGCCGATGTTAATAATCATTTCATCCACCGCGATATCCAGATCGCCTTCAGTATTTCTTTCTGCACATGCTGTACGGGATGTATCCAGTCCTCGGGTCGAACTTCGGCGAAGTAAAAGTAAGGAAACAGGCAGTGGTTAATAAGCGACTGAAACAATGCCTGCCCATACGAGAAGAATTCTGCCACGTGTTTTGTGTATTTTGTAGCCACATGTTGGTGACGGGTGTTTGATAGTAAAATGTCGAGAGCTGTGAGATATTGTTTGTAGTTTTTGAAATTTATGCATGTGTGACGCATTTGGATTGAGTGTTTGCACGGACTTGAAAACAATTTGGTAGGCTATGTGCATCTCCCTTGCGAAAGAAGATCATGGAAAGGCTAAAAACAGTAACATTCCACACGCGACACGCCGCGAATACTTTTTAATTCAGATGTATTTTATCAAAGTAGATAATAGAAAATAAAATAATGCAAAACGAAATTAAATAAGTCACTTTGACAAATACAAGATTGTTACTAGGAACTTCAGTTATACACAGCACAAAATTAAGTTCTTTTGACAGTACTATTTTTTTTTCTCCAATTCCTGGAGATCTTTCGTGGCTTTTCTTTCGACTGCCACCTTAGCCGTCGATTTGCACCTGTTTTGCTTCCTTGAACACGGCGTAGGAGTTTCGGGCAGTATGGACTCTTGCTCACGGTATCTTTTCTACTCCACCAGCTGCCATCACAGCGTTCTGAACAGTATACGCATGCCAATCAGACTTGATTCTTTGTGATTGACGATCATGCACTCCTTGTTCAGGGAGAAACCTCTGTCTAGAGCTGCATTGTTGTGATACAAAATCAGTATCATTTTAACGAAGCTTGAGAGATTGTTTTTTTTGGCAGGAACTGCTGAAGCCACTATTTCAGACCACAGCACGTCGAGCCGTGGCTCTTTTCCGTCGAACTGCTTCAAACGCGCAGTGACGGAGGGCAGTCTCAGAAGTGCGGAGTAGTTGCTCTTGAAGCGGTCAGCCATTGCGCCAGAAAGCAACTTCTTCTGATTACAAAGAATTTCCAGGGCAATGACGATCCTAACTTCTTCCAACTTAAGAGTCTCAGCGACCCCTATACGGTCCAGGCAGGAAATAGTACGGGTCCCTTGTGAGCAAGAGTTGACCTCTCTGATTTTTTCAGCCATAGGATACCAATGTACAATTTTCGGCAGTTGGTGCGAAATTGCAGCACATACGCGTTTGGAATTTTCTGAGATCTTAAGCTGTTAACTTCTTTAAGGGCTGCTCTTGTCGAGAAACCCAGGTCTCCTCTGAATAACAATGCGGACTAACTCCTGCATGTCATTGTCAGCAACCAGCGCGGCGCGCGGAGAGGGTACGGCCGGCGGTCGGCCAGGCAAAGCATGCATTCGACGTTGGCTGGGTTCTCATCCCGCTTAGTGCTCTATCGGTGACGCAAATTGCGGGTGGCAGCGCAGTCTGCTGGCGAAATAGAAGACTGAGCGGGAGGACTCTACCGAGCGTTCGGGGGCTAAGAAGTCAGGCGTTATGAGACTTTTGAAGATTTCCCGTATCAAGTGCGAATTTCCCTTATATTTCCCGTATTTTTCCCGGGTCACTAAAATTCCCGTATAATTCCCGTATTTCCCGTATTTCCCGTATCGCTCGACACCCTGCATTTAGGAGTTAAGGAGACCAGGAAGTGAGCGTTTTTCCTCCATACTAACGTTGGTACACATTTCTCAAGAACTAATTGTTCAAATTGAACCAAACTTAATATATGTATAAATTCTTATGTTTTCTTCAAAATGTATAGCATTGTTAGAACAGCAAAAGTGCATAGAATAACATGTGACCTAACATAATGCCTTTTTTTTTTGTGGAAATTGTTAAATATTTGTCCCTTTTTAGTTTGATTACCATAATTCTAGTACACTTTAATGAAAATACTATAATTAATACGTGTACCAAATTTTATTGCCATAGGCGTACTAGTTTCAGAGAAACTTGTACCTAAAGTTGAAAATTTCATACTTTCGGAAAAATGCATTTAAAGTCGATTACAGACGTGTGCAAATTATTAGAATGCATGTTACCACAGGCTTCTGGAGTACCTTTGGCTCAACCTCAAAGACATTACCGACCTATGGTCGTGCAAGTACCCATGGCCAGTAGGAGTTTGCATTAATATTCAGTCTTCTAGAGTTAAAAGCTTAGCGTATGAATCACTACCATTATGGCATTCCACATCACATATGAGTGTTAAGGTTTTAGCGCCAACTAAAAATTATTGGTAAATCTAAGACACTAAACGCCAATTGAATATTGAAGCTTGAAATTTTTTACACCAAAGGCAATAATGAAAAGTGAAATCCACTCACGTGAATGAACAACATACAGAAATGGCATAAATGTCATTGTTTAGAAAATGCACCCTCCTTCCTACCAGTACGCGGCAAACATACAAAAACCGTACATATTTGTGTTCAGGGAGGACTGGGGTATAACTTAATACAATATATATATATATATATATATATATATATATATATATATATATATATATTGATGAATTTTCATTTCCTGGTTCCCTTAAAGTTTGTTATGTTTGGCAACCTTGCCATATACAGTAAATAAAATCCTAGCAGAGAGAACACGTACGAGATAAGACTGCTTTCTTTGAAAATAAGACGCTCTCATTGGCTTGTATCAACAATGACAGGAACTGTCCATGTCGAAACTTACGCCAGATGTCACCAAGGATGATTGATATTATTCCACAAGACGTTGTTGTTGTTGTTGCTCTGCTTCTCCTGTTGTTTCCTTTACAGGCTTGGCTGCCACCGTAGAGATCCGGGTTCGATTCCCGACTCTGAAAAAATAATCTGATCTGAGGGCTGGAACGGGGTACACTCAGCCTCGTGAGGCAAAACGGAGAAGAGGTGGGTTTGATTCCAAACCGAGCCATCTTCGAAGTGGTTTTCTGTGGTTTCCCACTTCAACTCTAGGCAAATGCCTGGATTGTACTTAACTTAAGGCCACGGCCGCTTCCTACCCAAATCCTACCTCGATTACAAAGACACACACTAGTACAGACATTACAGAGACATACAGTAGGTTATCACACAATTTATACACACACCCAAGTGCACGGGGATACAAGACCACGATGTCGCAAAGCCCTTTAAGAATCAACAAAAGCATCATATTTTAGAGGTTTGGACATCGTCGTCATTCAGCCCCATGCACTTGGGTGTGTGTAGAACTTTACGATAACCTGTTAGTTAGTTATTGTTGTTTGAAGGGGCGGAACTACGAGGTCATCTTCCCCCGAACGATAACCTGTATTATTGTGGTGTCTGTAGAGAGTGCATTTGTAATCGAAGCTAGGGTTGGGAATGAGACTGCCCTGGTGTCAAGTTAGAAACCATTCTGGCATTTGTCTGAAGTAGAAGTGGAAATTCAAATGTGGGAAGGGGGGAGGGGTGTTCTAACCCCCAAGTAACTCCCACCCTTGCCACGACACTGCACTGAATTAAACAGCTACAATTTGGCCGGATAATTCCCTCCTTTGAATTCCTCCAAACGCATTTCACTTTTTTTCTACTAAGGATTCAAATATTTTTAACGTTTTTCATAAAGATTACAATAACTAGAGAAAAGACGATTGGTTGGTTCCTTAGTTTAGGGTCTGCGACAACGCGGTCATGTAACCCCGTGTACTTTTGGTGTGTATAGAATCTGTCTGATAACCGGTGTTAATTGTGATGACTGTATTAGTGTGTGTATCTGTTTTAACTCAAGTAAGGACTGCAGACATTTAATTTTTCCAAGTAGTTCCTACTTTTGTCGCCAAACGCCACCGTCAACGACCAACCAGTTCAGAACTTTGTTACCAGATGCCACCGCAGTCGGCTCTTGACAACGAACGTAGGAACCTAAGAACGTTAGTCAAATGTTTAACCTAATTTAGCTTCACACAGGTGTAATTAGCGGAAGGTTATTTAACATGCCATAAATCCATGACATGGGACCGCCGGCTTTACTCCCCCCCCCCCCGAAGGAAGGCATACTGAGGGAATTTTAAAGAGGAAATAAGATTTTAAGTCAGTGTAGGTCGTGTGATGTACACACCGTGTTTGTTTTGAAGCAATTTTCAGCTTTGATAAATCTACTAGACTAGAAAATATATGTCTAACGAAAAGAGGAACCTGGCTAAAATTATCGTAACTTTCCATTAACCAGTATACCCGCATTCTTCTATAGGCTGTAATATTACAACATGCGTACCGGTACAGGGGAGCACATGACCTCGTAGTTCCGCCCCTTAAAACAACAATAACTAACGTACCGGTACAGAGCCACGGTACATAGGGAACGAATGCATTGTTGTTGTTGATTTTTTCAGGGGATTTGCGACATCGTGGTCATATAGCCCCGTGCATTTGGTGTCTGATAACCCGTGTTACTGTGATTCTTTACTGGTGTGTGTATTGTAATTGAGGTAGAATTCGGGTAGGAAGCGTCCGTGGCCGTAATTTGCGTACCATTTCGGCATTTGCCTGGAGTAGAAGTGGGAAACCACAGAAATCAACTTCCATGTTAGTTTATGTAGAAATCGAACCCGCCTTTTCTCAGTTCTGCCTCACGAGACTGAGCGTACCCCATTCTAGCCCTCAGACCAGAATTAAATTTCTTGGCAGAGTCTGGAATCGAACCTGGGTCTCCATGGTGACAGTCAAGAATGCTATCCACTACGCAATTATCATTAATATTATTATTATTGTATACACATGCTTAATTTTAAGCTGTTGCTTTTAAATGCGCGTGTGACTCAATCTGCTGTTGGGCAGATGACCTCGCTGTTCCTCCACTTAAAACAATAATAATAATAATAATAATAATAATCATCATATATATTATTTCAGTAGTATAGACCCCTCCTGCGGCGCTCACTTGCGACCGATCGCGACAAATGAGCATTCAAATGAAAGAGAATAGACAGTAGCAGTGACGAATTGCACTCTAATTTCATAAATATCTATCATTTCTTTAAAAAAATAAATTTTAAAAAATGTACGAAGTGTGCGATTTGCAGATACTAATGCTGTAGGAAAATACGCTCCATAAATTGCTGTCCACTTAACATTTTTTTGTCTGGCTGCGTGGCTCAGGGGTAACGTTCTCGCTTGCTGAGCCCAAGGTTGCAGGTTCGAAACCTGGCGCAGTCAGCTGGCATTTGAGGGTGCGCAAATGCGAGGGAGCCGTGTCAGTAGATTTACTGGCACGTTAAAGATCCCCTTCGGGGCAAAATTCCGGCACCCCGGCGTCTCTAAAAGCCAGTGTAGTTAAAAGGGACGTAAAACCAATAACATTATTATTATTATTTACTTAACATTTTGGTCGCTGTGACGCCTGTTTCATGTCATTTTAACATTCTGAGGACTTTCCTTTATCATTTTGCACGGATTTCAGAAACAGTAAATCGAAGGAATGAATACTCAAATCGTATAATTTCATAAATATCGAATAACCAGTGAGTGTTACAGATAAGCTGTCAATCAACGGACTCGGCGCACAAATGGCATTAGCAGTGCCGAATTGCATTCTAATTTCATAAATATCAATTTTTGTAAGAAGTGTGCGATTTGAAAATAATTTTGCTATAGGAAAATACGCGACATCATTGCCGTTCAGTTCGCATTTTGGTCGTAGGGACGCCTGAAACGTAAGTAGTGTTCTATAATTGTTTGGTTCAAATAAAAACATAACATCCTTTCTCCTTAAGTCTCTTATTATAAACCTATTGGAGAAAGTGTGGTTTATGAATATGCGAGATTTCTCGCACGGGTCCGCTAGTAATAATAATAATAATAATAACAAAATAAATCTTCTGCCGGTTACACAAGTAGGCCTTCAGCGGCAGATAGAGTGTTCGCCATGGCGTGATTAGGTTGGTTGGTTCCTCAGTTTAGGGGCTGCGACAACGCGGTCATGTAGCCCCGTGTACTTTGGGTGAATGTAGAATCTATCTGATGTCCGGTGTTAATTGTGATGACTGTATTAGTGTGTGTTATCTGTTTTAATTCAAGTAAGGACTGCAGACATTGCATTTTCAAGTAGTTCCTACTTTTGCCGCCAAACGCCCCGTCAACGACTACTAGTTTAGAACTTAGCTACTAGACGCCACCGCAGTCGGCTCTTGGCAACAAACGTAGGTACCTAAGAGCGTTGTTTAAATTCTTAACCTATATAATTTAGCTTCACACAGGTGTAATTAGTGGAAGTTTTTTTTAACATGCCATAAATCTATGACATGGGACCGCCGGCTTTACTTCCCTTCCCAAGGAAGGCATAAGTTACTGAGGGATTTTTAACGCTCTTAAAATATCCGATGACTTCGGCCGGGTATGAAACCGCGATCTTGGGCATAGAAGCTCAGCTTGTTACCAACTACGCCACCGACGGCGCCACTGCCTGCTTATCATGGTTACCATGGCCATCTTAGACGGCCGCAGCGTCTTTAGTGATAATTTGAGTTGCCAAAAGCATTAATCAACAATTTGGCGACAGTCATACATTCGCCCTTTTCTCGTTAGAAACACAGCAAACCCTTGATTTAGTGGACCTTGATTCAACGGATTTCGTATTTAACGGACAGAATTAGACCAAACGAGATTTTTTTTCTTATGTTTCGCGCGTCCACGTACGCACGTTCACATTGAAACGGAATTGTTATCTACTTCGCGTGCGTCCCAGACTCTTCTTATTTAAAAAGTACAGTAAAACCTCGTTAATTCGAAGTGATCGGGACAGAAAAAGAGGACTTTGAATTAACCGAACCAAACCCGTTCCGCCAAAAACACCCAAAAGCCCAAACCTTACGACCTCTGTTTTTGTTTGAGTCTTCAGCCTTTTGACTGGTTTGATGCAGCTCTTCATGCCTCCCTGTCCTGAGCTAATCGTTTCATCTCTACATAGCTACCACATCCTACGTCCGAGGCAATCTGTTTAACATTTTCTAACCTTGGTCTACTCCTACAGTTCTAGTCCTCGACCCTTCCTTCCATAACTAAGCTTGCTATTCCTGGGTGTCTTAGTATGTGTCCTACCAACCTATCTCTTCTCTTCATTAGCAGTCGCCAGAAACATCTCTCCTCTCCCACTCGTCTTAATACCTCTTCGTTTGTAACCCTCTCTACCCATCTGATCTTAATCATTCTCCTGTAATACCACATTTCAAACGCTTCAATTCTCCTCTTTTCTCCTGCACCAATAGTCCAAGTTTCACTTCCATAGAGCGCCACGCTCCAGACAAAGGCTTTCAAAAATGACTTCCTAATACCTACAGTTGTATTATCCAGAGTTGGAATCTGACATTTCGGCGCCACTGGGCAAAAACAGTTGACGACAAGATCGCACGCAAGGCTTGTTGCCATGGAAACCATACAGCGCTGCCAATTTGAATGACGCTATTTGGCCACGTGCTTGACGCTTCACCAGTCGCTTGTTTGGTTGCATCCAGAGTGCACACTGACCTTGCTGCGTTATAATTGTTTTGAGTTAATTAGTTAATTACTTTCTCGTGTAGGATTTATACTTATATTTATAATTCATTAGTGTCCGTTATTTACTTATATAGTGTAAGTTTAAACTTAGGTTCGTGTGAATTAGATTAAGGTTACTGATAGCTTTCTTTTTGTTTGCGAGTGGTGTCGCGAGGGGTCGGACAACTTTTACCCTGGTACAGGTCTCGGCAGCATAGGTTGCGATTAGGATGAGGGTGTTGACAGCTGAAAACTGGGCGAAGGTGGTGTCGCATGTGGATGTATTAAGCGAAGCGCGGGAACGTGAAGGTGTTATTGACACAGCTGTGGACGACGTCATAATTTCCCTCGGCGATTTCTCATCCACCAGTGCAGGATCCAGTGACGGAGAGGACCGGGATGATGATATGGATGGGATAGAGCCTCTTCCCAGTGATAAGCTTCTGTCTTCTAAAGGGTGAGTTAATAGCCTATACAATGAACGTATATTTTGCAATACTGTACATTTGTGTTTCTTGTGCCTTGAAACTTATTCTACAGGAGATATAAATTACTAAATAACACGGAAACAATCACGTGTTGTCGTTTCGCTTTGAATATTTTTGTTTTATGATAGTAGGCTATTCGTAATTTTGCTATTCATTACAATATTTTAGGCTTCTCCTCAATTTGACGGGCTATTATTTTATTTTACAGTGTGCACCAAACAGTTTTAAACATTGCTTTGTTTAAGATTTTTGAAAACCTTCTGAGTAAAAATGCAATAAATGTAATAACGGTGCTAATGATATTATGACCATGATGAAATGAACGGGAGGGTGGAAGTACGCACGTGCTGGCTAGTAGCATACGTGGCAATGCTGCCTTTAGTTCAACGGCTCTCCGCCGAACTGTCAGATTCCAACTCTGGAAAATACACCTATAAATCTATATTCGATATCAACAGATTCCTTTTCTGTAGAAATGCTTTCCTTGCCTGAGCTAACCTAGTTTTTATATCCTCTTTGCTTCGTCCATCACTGGTTATTTTGCTTTCTAAGTAACAGAAGTCTCCTACTTCATTTAGTTTTTCACCTGCCAATTTCATGTCCATAGACGATTCTGATTTATTTCGGCTGCATTCCAATATTTTTGTTTCACATTTATTAATTTTCATCATGAATTCTTTCCTCAAGACGGAGTCCATACCATTCAAAAACTAATTCAAATCCTCAGGTGCGTCGGCCAAGATGACTGTGTCATCGGCAAATCTCAGAGTTGAAATTATTTCTCCTTGAATCTTCACTCCCACTTTAAATTTTTCCCAATTTCCTTTCCTGCGACCACTGAACACATGCAATTACTGGTACGCCGAATCATATTCAAATGCAGTGATATGTAAGTAGAAATCGTTGGACGACATGAAACATTTCCTATAATATTATCGTTGAAATAACCTATATCTTGTTAGGAATTTCTCGGAGATTGTAAGTGAGTTGATATATAAAAGTGCCGTGGTGACCAGGTTTGTGAGGGACTTTGACAGAGATTGTTGGTCCGGGCTTGAGAAAAAGTGTAGTCGTTTTACGTATTAATATTCTTTAAAAAAAGAACATTAACCTGAGTTATCCTGTTTATCATCTGGCCATTCTCTAACAATTCAGAAGTGGGATACAGCTGATTCGTTCGTGAGAAGAAAGGAAGTGTTTAGTGTGCGGTATTTCTTTCGCGATCGGTTTTGGTTTTGTGCGGCGGATTGTGGTGCAGTTTAGGCTGTGAGTTCGTGAGATAAATTGAACAGTACGAAGTGGTGCGACGAGGCAGTGTATCGATATCGTTGTGACCGTGGAAGCTAGTCAATTGTGACGATGAACAATCTGAATTTGTTGGCAAGTTTGGCTGTGAGTACAGAGGAAGCGGCATTTGGCGGCCAGAACACGGACGACCAGAGCAACGTCGTCAATCAAGATACCGATTAGTTGGTTGACGCAAAGCAAACGGAGAACGGGGATGGCGGTGCTGTCGGTGGAGGTGGCCCACCAGGTAAGCAGCAAAACATTGGGATGAACGAAATTCTTATGACCTTAGCGCAAGCGACGGTAGACAACGCGAGGCTGATGCAGACAATGCAGGCGGCCAGTCAGCAGCGGCAGTACAGCGTCTTGCCAGACCTTTCGCACAACATAGCCAATTTCAACGGCTTGGAAGGTCCCGCAGCCGCTAAAGCGTGGTTAAGTCAACTTGAGTCGACCGCAGCTTTACAACGCTGGACGCAAGAGGTGGCATTTGAGACGGCCCACTCACATCTTGTTGACGCGGCGCGCAATTGGTACATCAGCCAATTGGATGGAATTGTCAACTGGGCTACATTCCGGACAAATTTCAGAGAGACGTTCGTTGGGCAGAAGGCGTTGTCGTAGCGCTGGAAAGACATGGAAAACAGGGCTCAGAAGCAGAACGAAAACGGATGGGAGTACTTTTTCGACAAGATTCGTTTGTGCAAAGACGTTGGGCTGGACGTAAAGGAGACAAAGATGCAGGTGGCGATCGGGCTGTGGTCAAGGGAGATCAGCCACGCGATTTCTGGCAAAACGTATGCTGATCACAACGCCATATTACGAGACATTGAAGAACTGGAGGTGCTAGAAGAGGCGCGTAGGGTGCGCACTGGCAGCAATCGAGGTTCATCATCGGCAAGCTACCGGCAGAAAACAGGTGGTAACAGTGACAGCAGTGGCTTCAAGCGAGAGACAAAGACACTGGCAGAGGTTAGGATGAACTTCAACACTGCGAGTAACAACGCAAATAGAGGATATAATTCAGGTGATAAATTCACGTGTTATCGTTGTAAATAAAGAAGGTCATTTAGCGCGTGATTGTTCAGAGAAGCGACTGGTTAAGTGTTTCTCGTGTCAGTGGTTTGGACATCTTGCTAAAGATTGTCGCGATAAGAAAAATGATACACTTGTCAAAACTGTGGACATCACAAGTGCAGAAGACAAATTTGTGAAGTTTATTAAGACAGTTAAAGTTGGGAACACGGATTTAGACGAGTTGATTGACACTGGGTGCAGAGAATGCACAATTAAAGCTTCAGTCGTGATTCAGGGAGGGTTTGAGGTTATGCGTAGAGAAAATATTTTGAAAGGATTTGGCAAGAAAGAAAACGTAGTTACATCGCCCGGAGTTATCAATGAAACACTAATGATAGCTGGAGTCACGGTAGAGAATACAAAATTCCGAATTGTTCCTGATGACGTGCAAAGACATGATGTGATTGTCGGGTTGAATTATATTTTGAGTCCGGGAGTAGCTTTCGTTCATTCAAAAGGTAATTTTCGTTTCATTAACGAGTCAAGTGATGACGGCTTGTTTGATATTCTTGAAGGGAATTTTGTGAAACCAAAAGCAAAAGAAAATGTGACAATTGGACCGGGAGTGGTTAAATTCATAGATGTTATTGTTGACAAGCGTGAGTTTACGTCACCGGTAGCTAACTATAGCGATGACAAATGTGAAGTTCAGGCGAGTCAATTTCTTGACGAGAGCGCGATTCAGGTTGTAGATGACGGTCCGAAACTTGAAAAATTAGTAGAGCCAATTGTATCGGATGAAATAAAGGTAGACGAGAACACATCAGTTGAACAGAAAAACCAATTACTTGAGCTTTTAAATGAGTATAGAGATTGTTTTGCGAAGAACGTGTCCGAAATCGGATGTATGAAAGATTTTGAAATGGACATTGTTGACATTCCAGGCAGTGTCCCTGTCAGTGCGAAACCGTACCGAGCAAGCGCGCGCGAGCAGGAGATAATGCGCGAGATCGTTGATGAGTATATATCTGCGGGGTTGTTAAGGGAAACGACATCACTCTACGCGAGTCCTTGTTTGCTGGTGAAGAAAAAGAACGGTACTCCCAGGTTAGTTGCTGATTACAGAGGTCTAAATGCACAGACAGTTCGAGCGCAGTTTCCCTTACCAAATGTAGACGAATGTCTTGAGTTGATTCATGGATCTGAGTTGTATGCGACACTTGACTTATCTCATGGTTATCTGCATATGCCGTTGAAAGAAAGCTCGAAGTGCAAAACTGCAATTATTACTCCAGATATAACGGGTGAGTTTGAGCGAGTCATGTTCGGTCTAACAAAAGCACCGTTCTATTTCGCTAAAATGATGGATCAGGTTATGGGAAAAATTAGAAATAAAATTGCGATTAGCTATTTTGATGATATTTTACTTTTTGCGAAATGCTGGACAGAGTTAATGAGAAAGCTTCGTGAAGTTTTTGAATTGTTTCGAAAAGCTGGATTAAATTTCAATTTAGCAAAGTGTGAGTTCGGGTTGCGTAAGATCGCGTATCTCGGGTGTGAATTTAGCAAAGAGGGAATGCAACCGGGTTCGCTAAAAGTAGTAGCGACTAAAAAGTTTCCTGCTCCGACCGACGTGAGTGGAATCAGACGATTTTTTGTTTTGTGTAGTTATGTCAGGAGATTCGTGGACAAGTTCGCTATGATTGTAATGCCAATTTCGAAATTGCTGAAGAACGGAGTAAAGTTCGAATGGGGTCAGGAGCACGCGGAAGCATTTGACCGAGACAAAGATGTATTGACGTCAAGTCCACTGCTTCAAATCTACAACCCAAAGGCGGAAGTTACCGAACTTCATACTGATGCGTCAGCGATAGGCGTCGGTGCAATCGTATTGCAATTGGATACCGTCGGGGATCTTCACCCCGTATATTACGTGAGTAAACGTACGACGGAGCCTGAGTCTCAGTATTATTCGAGTAAATTAGAGCTGTTAGCGATCGCGTATGCACTTCAGAGATTTATACCATTCTTGATTGGTATTCGCTTCGTTGTGAGAACAGATTGTCAAGCGCTGTATATAAAATAAAGCAGCCGCAAGTTGCGCGCTGGTTAGCAACGATTGCTGAGTACGATTGTGAGATTATGTATCGAAGCGGTACGAGAATGCGCCACGTCGATGCTTTATCGAGAGCACCGGTAGATGATGTTGAGGAAGGCGAGATTTTCAATGTAAGCACACGAGAAGATGATATTCTATTGCATCAGCGATCAGACGAGCATTTGAAACTCAAAATTGATGTATTGAGAAAAGTAGAGTCAGAACGAACACGTGTGGAAAAAGGAGAAGTGAAAGGTATTTGTCTAGTCAACGGATTGTTGTACAAAAAGCTAGTTATCGACGGAGTAGAGTCATTGAGATATGAGTTCCTAAGAACATGCGAAAAGGAATCGTGATCCCAAACCATGACTGTGCGAGCCATTTAGGTGCAGAAAAGACTGTCGCGCGAATTCAGAACGATTTATATTTTGCAAATATGAGAGCGTACGTTAAAAGGCACATCCAGGCATGTCTGGAGTGCATTCTAGCAAAAAATTCAATTTAGAGATGGAAACTAAAGCTTTGAATCAGACTAAAGAAACTGTTAAGCGTAGCCAACGACAGAGAAAACTACCAAAGCGATTCAACGACTACGAGTTGAAAGAGTTTTAATATTAGTATATTGCAAAATTATAATTAGCTGTAAGATAAAGTGTGTACTATGATTAAGATGAAAATGTAAGAAAAAATCTATTTTGTACTGTTAATCAAAAATTGAAATTTGTGATTACGTCAGGACTGGCCGAATGTTAGGAATTTCTCGGAGAATATATATTGTAAGTGAGTTGATATATAAAAGTGCTGTGGTGACTAGGTTTGTGAGGGGCTTTGAGAGAGATTGTTGGTCCGGGCTTGAGAAAAAGTGTAGTGTTTTTACGTACTAAATATTCTTAAAAAAACATTAGAGATTGTTGGTCCGGGCTTGAGAAAAAGTGTAGTCGTTTTACGTACTAAATATTCTTAAAAAAACATTAACCTGAGTTATCCTGTTTATCATCTGGCCATTCTCTAACAATCTTATTGAAAAATATTACAAAACGAGGGGAAACTGCTGGAGAACGCAAAATATACATTATATTATTCATGTTGTTGTTTGAGACTTTTGACTGGTTTGATACAGATCCCCATGCCTCCCTGTCTGAGCTAATCGTTTCATCTCTACATAGCTACCACACCCTACATCATATATACTGTAGTATAAAACGAAGTCCCCGATTCTTGGATGTAACGGGTAATCTCGAGAACCACTGAATGGATTTTGATGCGGTTTTCACCATTCTGTAAAGGATTTCTCTAGGAAGGTTTCTATAGAAAAATATTCATTTATGACCAAAGATTTCAGTGAATCTAGTCGAAGAAAAACCTGCCATCCGTGCGCCTTTTAAGCCCATTTTGGGTAAACCGTTAAAAATATCTTTACTATGAGTGTAAGAATTGTTCAGCATGAAAAGTTCTACAAAAAAGTCCGGGACAGCATATCTCGATATTTAATAACTCGCCCACTTTAAGAGTTTTTACGTTTTCATTTCTTCCAACAATCTCCATTCAGTGCAAATTTATATTAATAGCTTCGGAGCGAGTTTACGAGCTAGCGAGCGAACCTATCACCCCAGCTTCGGCCAGCATCAAACTGTCAAGTCGTGTTGAGTTAAGACTTCAGAGAAGAGTGTGTTTGGAGCTTCGCTGTTCATCTCGGCTTTTCTGAATTGCGTGTGGGACCTGCCGTCCGTGCGCCTTTTAAGCTTACGTTGAGTAGACCGTTAAAGATACCGGCCGAAGCCGGTGCGGGTTGCTAGTTATTCATATAATGAAAAATAGTTTTCATAAATATTTGTAATCATCATGGTCAAGCGCGAAAAGAAACTAGTGACCGACATGATATAAACATAACCTTACTGCTCTTACTGTAAAACATAAAACCGCGTTGAAAATTTTGTAAGAAGCATTGTGTTGTTTTTAAAAGTTCTCTTGAAAAAATATTTCGAATTAACAGTTGGTTGTAATTTCTTAATTCGCGATTTAACTGACTTCAGATTTAACGAATGAACATGCATCCCAATTACTCCGATAAATCGAGAATTGACAGTAGGAATTTGGGGATAAAAACTGCTTTCCATGTGATCTGGTCTATGCATACAAAGTTACAACGAGATTTGGCAATTCGCGAGTTCTATGCGATGACTTCACAAACTATCAGATTCTTCGCTGTAAAATTAATAAAACGCTACATAGAACCTGACCTCGGGGCATGTGAAATTTTGTATTGGCAGTTGTGTTAATTTATTTCATCAATTTAAAGCTTAGGCGTAATTAATCTATAGAAGTTGTTCAAGAGACTGCGGGAGAATGATCGCACAATAATGCACTCGGAATAACCGCACATTAAGCCAGAGACATCTTACTGCAGTTACCATTGCCCGTTCTTTACTTCAGGAATGTAATTAAAAATTCCTTGCCATGTTCGTTAAGCAGAATAGCGTACATTACATCTCCACTCTTTGCTAACTAAGAAATTAAGAGCACGCACTCGAAACCACGCATTAGCTATTGCTCATAACAAATGTGTATTTATCTTCCGCATTCAGGCGTACAAGAATTCTGGGAGATAGGAATGGCTTGCAAGATAAATGATATTTGCATAGCTCGCACACTAAACGGTCTAATTGAGTACAATTCCATAACGAAAACGGGAAGCAGTTTTCTAAATTAGTTTTATGTCCAAGAATTTAAATTTTGCAGGAAAAGAAAATTGAAAACCCAACTGACATACAGCACAGCATGTGTATCAAACACAAAGACCCTCAACATCAAGTTCATTCTGCGTTGTGTTTTAGGAAATAAAATAAAATACGCTATATTAGACATAAACACTTTTAGTTCCCGTATCGAACCACTTTCTTTAACCACATTCATTTTACACTTCATTTGCAAGGAAGAAGTTACAGTAAAATATGATAATCTGTAGTTTCCCTCTACTTAATCTCTTCTCTGCGGTCCACTTCCTGATGTAGTGACTAGCATTCTTGGCTGTCGCCCAGGTGGTCTGAGTATCATTCCCGGCTCTGCAAAAAAAAGTTCTAATCTGAGGGCTCGAAAGGGGTTCACTCAGCCTCATGGGGCAAACCTCAGAAGAGGTGGGTTCTATTCCCACCTCAGCCATCCTGAAAGTGGATATCCGTGGTTTCCCATTTCTAATCCAGGCACATGTCGGGATGGTTCGAAACTTATAGCCACGGCCACCTCCTTATAAATCCTCACCTGCATTACAAATATTCACACTACTACAGACACCACAATAACACTGGTTATCAGACAAATTCTATACACACCCAAGTACACGAGGTCAAATGACCACGATGTCACTCAGTCCCTAAGTGATTTTTTCCCCGCGTATGGTTGGTTCTTAAGTTTAGGGGCTGCGACAACGCGGTCATGTAGCCCCGTGTACTTGGGGTGTGTGTATAATCTGTCTGATAACTGGCGTTAATAGGGATGTAGCGGGAGAAAGTTCGTGCCAGATAGCGCTCGTGTAGTACTGGGTAAGCGCAAGGCGATCGTCTTATGTTTCTCTCAGTCAGCTGCGACGAATGTGTAAATTGTGACCGAGTTTTCTAAGCTAAAGTAAATTATATCTTCTCTAATTTTACTCCAAGACTATATTAATTAATTCTATAGATATATCTCCTAATATATGATAAACGATTTTCAGCGTTTAAGCGTTGAACAGTTGCAAAATGAGCTACGGACAAGAGGCACTAAAACCAGCGGGAGGAAGGAAGAATTAATAGCCTACAGTGGTAATAACAAAATTCTAACACGCTTTATTATTCAAATAATGAATATGAGTCAGCATGCTTTCTCCTAAAGATTACAATTACTGGAGTATTGTAGGCCTATATTGATAAATATATCTCCAAAAGACTTAAATCATAAATTGAGATTTAAATATTCAGACTTCGATTCATGTATTTTTTTTACGTTGATAGCTTACATGAAACTGTCGTGTTTTAAGGTAAACATAATCAAAGAAAGTTGATACCGGTAATTAAATGTGTACCTCGAAAATGCATCGCAACGTTTGGTTCTTATGCAATTTTGTCAATTTCGCAATACGAATCGTTCCCTTACCCCTTACTTGAGGGTACATTTTTTTTCAAGTTTGAGAATCCCTGCTTTAGGGCCACGAACTGTTTCCATTCATCTGACTATCTCAAGAATGTAGAAGTCAGTCGCTACCACATTCTCCGTCAGGCAGATGGAAATTAACGATTAATTCCGATTTCAAGAAACCAACCATAATACGTTTGTGACTGTTAATGTTGCGACATTTATTCTTGAAGTATTTGACCGAGTAGCCTATTGATGTCTTTGAAAATGGGAATCAGAAATGTTACTTTCATTTCTTCGTGTATATTGACGATTTCTTCCTGTACTTCAATGGAGAAGATTTCTGCAGATTCCGATATTGTAGGCTTATCGTGATAATCCGGCAATTTTCTAGTGTATGGCCTCTTCCTAAATATTTATTTTTGTTGTGTTCGTGGTCCACGGAAAAAGCGGTAGAACAGCGCCTGGTTTTTACCTTGCTCTCTCACCTTCAAATAGGCCTACAAACGCATAAATTCAGTGGATGTTATCGCAATGTCTAATCAGTTTATAGGTACAAAATAGGAATTATTTTCCATTGTAAGTCACACTTATTCAACACAGTTTTCGTGAAGTCATCGGGTTGTAAATGATGGAAACACACTTTAATATATTCGGTCAGATTTTTCTCACCGAAATGTTTCCTTCTAAAAGCATGTGGCCATTTCTTCCTCATTTCTTTATTTTGTGGAAATTGGTGAAACGAAAACGGGCTTCCCTGATTTTTGCAAAGAGGAACACTGCAATAGCTCGGCATAGTTACGAAAATAACAATTTAAACAACTTAAATTCGTGGATATTAGCGGTATGAGAATATAGGAGACAAATGAAGAGCGCCTTGCGCTTACCCAGTACAACAGCAGTGCGCTCTATCGGTGCTAGTTCTATACATCCCTTTTGTGATGACTGTATTAGTGTGTGTATCTGTTTATTCAGGTAAGGACTGCAGACGATCAATTTTGTAGTTCCTACTTTTGCCGCCAAACGCCACCGTCAACGACTACTAGTTCAGAACTTAGCTACCAGACGTCACCGCAGTCGGATCTTGGCAACGAACGTAGGGACCTAAGAGCGTTGTTTACATTCTTAACCTATACAATTTAGCTTCACACAGGTGTAATTAGTGCAAGGTTTCTTAACATGCCATAAATCTATGACATGGGACCGCTGGCTTTACTTCCCTCCGAAGGAAGGCATACTGAGGGATTTTTAACGCTCTTAAAAATCCGACGACTTCGGCCGGATTTGAACCCGCGATCTTGGGCTTAGAAGCTCAGCGTAGTCAGGGATGGAGTGAGGTGATCTTCTATGTGGCGGTTGGTTTCTATGGTCACATGTCCTTCCTAATACCAACCTCATGAAAGGAGCGATTAACAAATGAAATGAATGGATATGACTGAAACTGGGCCGTGGCCTATTAGAAGGCACCATCGCAGAACATGAATAAAAGGAAGTCACAGAAACCATTCTCAAAGACGATCGATGGTGGGGTTTGAACCCATGGTACTAGACAATATCCTCCAGGAGCTCACAACTAGTGGGACGTGGGTATGTGACCACGGGACCCCAGCTGATTCTTGCGTTACTTCCACTTGCTTGTGCCGGGTTCCTCTCTGTCATCTTACCTGCCGACCTCCTTTGGTACATTCTTATTCTCTTTCGGCACCGACGGCTTTACGGTATCCAAGGGTGTCTTTCAGTATCCCGCATTAATTGGCCTTTGTCTCACCTTTAGAGAGATCAGACGCCTACTTCTTTTCTCACTATCTCCTCCCTTCTGCACAAGGCCCTAAATGAGGCAGGTTGTGTGTAGCCCCACCACTTAGGGTGCACCCTGGATAGTGCTCCATTCTCAAGGACGCAAGGATGTTACGTTGTCCTCCTTGCTTTGCATACAGATTCCCACACTGTGACGTCTTCACTTACGGAATGAAATTTAATTCCCATGGACTGAGATCAGGTGAATATGGAGGTTTTCCAAATCCACCCACCACACTCACCGCTACAAAAGGTTCTTGATAAGAGTTTAGTCGATATGGATGTTTATGACATTGTACCTATAGCAGTGCTGGACTTTTTCTCCAAATTGTTCGCAGGCGCGGATTCAAGGGGGGTCACGGGAGTCATAACCCCGCCCCCCCCCCCCCAAACGGAGACCAAATTTTTTTGCAAACTCAAAAAACGAAAACACAATTACCAGACAAATAAAACTTAACGAATTTTAACTGAAAAACAGTTGGTTTTTTTCATTTTATTCAATACTGAATTATCTTTATTGGAATTATTATGTTCTGTTACAACTGTACATATTTACAACTTCATACCTCTTGTATAAAAACTATTAGTTATACAACAAAATCAACTCGTCTATTTTGTTTAGCAAACCTTGTGATTACCGAATCGATGTTTATAGTGATGTCACGATGAATGTGCAGCAATGCACGGATAGGAAACTGGGGCTTTTTTCGCACCAAAATTTTTTGCCGACGTCCAAACTGCAAGCTTGGTTGGCAATTTAAGCTGTGACTTTCTCCCTCGGTATCATCTCGACTTGCCGAAACTGTAACGTACCTTGATCCTTTTCTCGAAGCTCGATGTAAAAGTCGCAAAACACGCCGTTGCAATTTGTGCGAATATTTTTGGTACGCTAAACGCATCAAATTTCTATCCACGAAGCTTGCAAAAAAATTGGTCTGGTTTTGTACGTTTGGTTATTTTGTGATTGCGTTTTTAGTGATACCATTTATCTTAACAATTTCGATTCTCTGACTCCCCCCCCCCCCCCCAAAGCCAAACTCTAGATCGAATCTCTGACCCCCCCCCCCCCAAAAAAAAAAAACTCTAGATCCGCGCCTGATTGTTCGACGCAGTGGGTACATCAGAAATGATCCGCAATATGACCGCTGTTCAACTTTTGTGTGCGCTATCAACTAGGCATTGCACACAGACGCAAATTGGTGGTGGAATTCGGGGTAATGAGTAAAACAGGGTTTCAAACTTAACCTTTATATTGAACTAGCAACTCGTTCCGGCTTCACCCGGTATCTTGAACGGTTTACCCAGCGTAATCTTAAAAGGCGCACGGACGGCAGGTCTCAGACGCAATTCGGGAAAGCCGAGGTGAACAGCGAAACTCCAAACACATATACTCTTCTCTGAATTATTAACTCGACACGACTCGACAGTTTGGTTCCTTAGTTTAGGGGCTGCGACAACGCGGTCATGTAGCCCCGTGTACTTTGGGTGTGTGTAGAATCTGTCTGATAACCGGTGTTAATTGTGATAGCTCTATTAGTGTGTGTTATCCGTTTTAATTCAAGTAAGGACTGCAGACGATAATTTCAAGTAGGCTAGTTCCTACTTTTGCTACCAAATGCTACCGTCCACGACACCTAGCTTGCGGACTTGGCTACTAGATGCATTCAGCACCTGGCGGCAAAAATTGGAACTGATATAGCGTTATCAATTCTAACCTACAAATTTTAGCTTCACACAAATCTAGTTAGTGGAAGGTTCTTTTTCATGCCACAAATCTAAGACTTGGGACCACCGGCTTTATTTCCCCTCCGAAGGAAGGCATACTGACTCGACAGTTTGATGCTGGCTGGAGCACCGGAACTAGTAATTTATATTTCCACTAAACGGAGATTGTTGGAAGAAATGAAAACGTAAATTCACTTATAGTGGGCGATGTATTAAAGATAGAGATATGCTGTCTGGGACTTTTTATCATTTTAAATGTTCTTGTCGACTTCGTCGTTACGCTGAGGTCTGGCGTTACGTTACGGTGAAGGGACGAAATGTACCGAGAATGCTCTGAAATGAGTGACACCATAGTACGATGTAGCAGCCAAGTACCAAGAAGGCAATGCGAGAACAGAGTTTCAAGAAGGGAGTGCGAGAACAATCAAGTAGGCAGTGAAGAAACAAAATAGAATCTTGAAACTCTGTTCTCGCACTGCCTTCTTGGTACTCGGCTGCTAGCATTTAAAATTATATAAATTTCAGTCTATTAGACTGACTATCAGTCCCTTTTTGTAGAACTTTTCATGTTGAACAATAATTCTTACACTCATAGTATATAGGCTACTGAATACATATTTAACGGTTTACTCAGCGTAACTTTAAAGGTCCATCCACACATGTCAGTGACGTGTCAGTGCCGTGACGTGTCAGTTCCGTGATATCCGTCGTGTCTCAGTGATGGCTATACACACCTATCAGTGTTGCTTCAGTTCAGTGATTTTCAAAATGGCTAAGTTTACGGATGTGGAAAAATATTGTGTAATACATTATCTGTAAAACTGGTTTGTTGATGATATGCACATAACCAATGAAATTAATAATGGATTGCCTGTTTTGCCTATTTCCTGTCATTTGGATTGTGCGGCTAATGTTCGTAAATAATTATTATGGTATTACTACGTTGAAAAAAAAAAAGAAAACGAATAGTGCAACTGATGCTCCTAAAGCGGGCATTTCCTTCTTAGTTTAAAAAATATAGTTGTTTGTCATTTAGTTTGTAAGATCAAAGTAGTTCGAAGACATAACGTAGTTACGTATCTCTGTTTTGACTCCGAGTCACAAACACAAAACTATGAAATCACTGCCACTGAGCTTTTCTTAACGCTCTCTTTTGTACCGGTTGTTATGAATTTAATTGATAGGTATCAGTACGCATTAGATCGTTTATCACAACCGCGATGAGGAGCTGAAGCAAGTCCGGAGATCGTAGGTTCGAATCGCGGTGCTGACACCGGCTACCGTGAGTTTGATTTTATCCAGGAGTTTTCAACACTCCCTGAAGGCAAATGTCGGGATAGTACCTTGTTTCAAATCCCGGGGCACATGACACTTTCACGAATCTGATAATTCCAGTTGCCACACAAAAACACAAGTTGTTGGACAAATACATGGGGCTGATTGCCAAGATACCCCTAGCCCCGAGAGAGAGAGAGAGAGAGAGAGAGAGAGAGAGAGGCGCTGTCGATGGGTGATCTCTTAAACCTACTGTATGTATTTCCTATGATGAAACATATGCATTCAGCAACATGCTGATGTGAGAGAATAATAAGGCATTTTGACGGGTTTTGAGATAATATTTCAGAAATCCAGTTGTAATGGAAAAAGAGGATACTGGAAAGGAGAAGCACCCTCAGGATGGCCGTTGTCAGCGGTGGGACACTAGCCTTAGATCTCTGGACTTGCTGCAGCCCGCCATCACGGTCAGGGTGCTGCAATAATGCGCATGATTGCGCCCTGGATCCATACGTAAGACGGCACTTAGGTGAAATCCATTTATTCCACAAGACATCAGGCCAAAGCTCGTCTATAAAATGTATCTCATAAATTACGCCCAATGAGAGAAGAGAGCGAGTGAGTGGCTCTAAGATGTCAGAAATGACCACGTGATGTAGCGACTAGCATTCTTGGCTGTCGCCCCGGAGGTACGGGTTCGATTCCCGGCTCAGCCAAGAAATTGAATCTGGTCTGAGGGTTGGAACGGTTAAGCCTCCGTGGCTTAGGCGGCAGCACGCCGGCCTCTCACCGCTGGGTCTGTGGTTCAAATCCTGGTCACTCCATGTGAGATCTGTGCTGGACAAAACGGAGGCAGACAGGTTTTTCTCCGGGTACTCCGGTTTTCCCTGTCAAAATTTCATTCCAGCAACACTCTCCACTATCAATTCATTTCATCTGTCATTCATTTAATCATTTCCCCAGAGGAGTGCGTCAGGCCTCGGCAGCCGGCACAGTTCATATCCTCGCCGCTAGATGGGGGCTTCATTCATTCCATTCCTGACCCGGTCGGAGACTGGAAGCAGGCTGTGGATTTTCATTCATTTCTGAGGGTTGGAACGGGGTAGACTTAGCTTCGTGACACAGAACTTAGAAGATGCCATCCTGTTAGGTAGTTCGTTAGTAAATTAGTTAGTTACCGGTATTGCTGTTTTAAGGGGCCTTACATGGAGGTCATCTGCTCCTCGAGACCATCCTGGAATTGGTTTTCCACTTCCATTCTAGGCAAAAGCCGGGATGGTTTCTAACTTAAGGCCACGGTCGTCTCCTTCCCATTCGTCACCTGAATTATGCAACCAGAATAACACAGGTTATCAGACAGCATTAATGCGAACCAGTTCAATAAGCTGGCCGTCGTTCATTTTAGCCTATATTCACATAACGAACAAAATCACACCACAGCACGTCCGTGAAAACAGCAAAAATATCGTTGGCGACAATACTCAATATCACGGAACGGACACTGCACTGATACTGACACACAAATTACGGCACTGCGCCGGACAAGTGTGAACGCGTCAGAACGATTCAATATAACGATATGAATCACCACTGACACTGATGCAATTTCACGGAACTGACACGTCACGGAACTGACACGTCACAGATATGTGTGAATGGACCTTAAAAGGTGCACGGGCGGCAAGTTTTTCTTTGACCTCGTAGTTCCGCCCCTTAAAACAACAATAACTACCGGTAACTAACTCGATTCACTGAAATCGTTACAAGTCGGCTTCCTTTGGACATAAATGAATGCTTTTCTACAGAAACTTTCCTCGATAAATCTTTTATAGAATGGTTATCACAGAAATTCCACACACAACCAAATACACGGGACTATATGACCACGATATCGCAAAAGCCGTAAAAGAATCAACAATATAATACAGTACCGTTTAGAGCGGTGGTGGTGGATCTCACAAATAAAATCTGCAAGAACAGGAATATTGCTTAGGTCTTGGGTAATTCAGGTCAATTCGGAATTGACTACGATTATCACATCAACTCCAGTTGTATCTATTCGCAAAGAAGAGTATCTAATAAAGTTTTGGTTAGAAGTAGGTCTACAGTACTGGTATTGCTTAATTTCAGAAGGATTATTCCCTAGCGGATGTAGGCTACATAAAATTTATTGGAGCTTACCTTTAAGGCCCCAAATTCCTGAGGGTCCCCCTCAAGTCATGTTAATACACATGTTATATTCAGGTAAAAGAATACTCAGAGTCCACTCTATGGAGATATTGTAGCTGTGTTTCTACCATATCCGTATTTTGATACACCGTACCGTACTCGTTCCTGAATATCAAACTTGTGACAAAATGTCATCAGCTCCATTTTCTTTTATCCAGATTCTTCACTGCCTTCTGGATACATGTATGTTGACATCATTATCTGCTCGAAGTTACGCTATATTGTTCACAGGAACGATCTATGATGCTTTGAGTGCAGCTACGCAGAAGAAGTTGACCATTGTTGTAGTTAGACAGTTCACTGATTCTCTGGTTCCAAAATCAACGTAATACCCCGTTTAGACGTCCCAGTTGCGATCGCGATCAGGCGCCGATCCAGATTAAGTTGGGACGTCTAAACGCAACAGGATAACATTATCGCGATTAACTTTCCCTCCAACAGGATCAGCCCGATCCCGTTCCCACAACGAGATAATCGCGTTCGCGGCCATTGCGATCGTCGGTGTGTTCTATCCTCCTGCTGTGTGAGTGAAGTAGGCAGTGGAAATGATGCCATTTTGTATTATCTTGTGTTTGGAAAGTGAGAAGTACGTAATATTGGCCATGATGGTTGTATTTATGTTGGTTGATATCAGATATATGAAGACTAATGCTCGTTGGTCACGGTAAAAATTTATTGTACAATAATTTAATTTCATAAAATTTCTGTTGCTCATGGTCAAATTCAAGGTTTATAAAACCTTTGATAAAACTTTCCATAAAATAGGACAAGTTCTATTCCGTAAAATTAAGTTTGCGAAACGAACCAATCAAGGAAGCTGCCATGACGATGATGCTGGCGCCACGTGGTGAGAAGATTGTGAAGCTCGCTTGTAAACAAACACTTCGAAAATGGCAGGCTCCGGCTGGACTAAGGAAGCTGTTAGTGTTTTACTGGACGAGCACCAGAAATATCCGTTTTGTATGAGGTTAAAACGCCCATATACCACAATAGAAATGCAAGAAGGGAAGCAGAAATCTCAATCGCCGAATATGTTATACAAATTCGACCGAACACAAGCCAGGCTGATGTGAAGGCGAAGATAAACGGGCTTTGTACTCACTTGCAGTCTCATTTCAGGAGAAATGGCTTGCCTCATGTTAGTGTCCTGTCAAATAATTTTGGGACCAACAAGATCTGGGAGTTTTTTAAAACTAGCCTACTTTCATTCATTCTTAGAAAATTCCTATATGAATTCTGATCTTCTAACCTCAACTCATTACCAAGCTTGCCACGGTGGGTGAGTGGATAGCGTGTCGGTCTACTAACCCCAAGATTGCAGGTTCGCTCCTGACCGTGGTAAGTGATTTTTGAAAGGCGGCAAAAATACGATACGCATGTCATACGATGTTGGCTTGTCAAAGAACCCATTGGAATTCAGTAGGCCGAGTTCATAATAGCAAAATTAATCTCGGGAGTTTCCGCCAACACAAAGTTCCTCATTCTCTACTAGAAAGCGCTATAATATTCAAGGAGCTTAGATATCTAACATCTAACCTCCATGACTTTCATAGTCAAGGAACAACGAAATTCGACATGCAAGCTACCCTCTGGGTGTCAAATAACAAAGCTTGCACCCGGCATCCGAGGCCATACGATATTATTATTATTATTATTATTATTACCAAGGACTGCATTCCTCTACTCTTCTCTTCTTTTTATCCATTCCCGAGCCCAGCACTTCCTAGCATTTCTTTTCTTCCTTTTTACCACTGTACGACATACAATTGTAGCTAAAGCAGCAATTTTTGCTTTGTTTGTTGGAGCCATACTCTCAAACCAATGTGTGTTGAACAGCTGATTCTTGGTTCATAAGTTTATCAGTAGATAGCGATCCTGATACATCCACGGATTTTATAAAATAATTTTACCGTGAACAACACAGCTTGCTTTCGCCAAATTTTTATAAAATTAGTTGTGAAATAAATTTTAAGAAATATTTTACCGTGAGCAACGTGCAGAAGAGTCACGAAATGATGGATGGAGACAAACATCCCAGTGTTTAACGCTGAAAAAAATATTAGCGTTGGGGAAAGTCGATGAAAACGATTAAACAAAGACATAAAGTTATTGTCATAGACATAGAAGGGATTCCGATAAGGCCAAATTACTCTGGACGAACAACGAAGTATTTAAGCAATAAATATCCTAGACCTGTGCATACATATTTCAAAATATTTTTATTTCCACACCAGGAGTAGGCCCTGCCTACACGTCTCCTCAGGAATTGTTTATATTTAAGAATATACATTAGCAGGTTGAATTATGTATAAAGAATAACTGAAGCACTTCAAAACTGGAGAAAACAAACTACTGTAAATTTCTGCTATAACACTTGGAATTCAAAAGTTGGCAGACCTTAGCGATGTCATGCTGTTTTACTCGATTATCCTGTTGTTTCATGATGGGACGTCTAAACACGTACCAATGACAAATGCCGTTGATCGCGATTGGACATTATCCAGATCAGAGATAATCGGGATCGCGATCGAGACGTCTATCAATGGGGTATAACGTTATCTAAACAGACTTTCAATTTCCTATTGGGGTAATAAAAGCAAATTTTATTTCACTTGGAAAATCACCCCGACGTAGGTATGTATTAAATTCTCATTCCCACGCTTGTCAACCATTACTTGCTTCTGAACGTCTCAATTTTGTAAACACATAAGAGATTCCAAACGTGAACTATATGCATTCTTTTATGTTTTGTGATGATGATGATGATGATGATGATTATTGTTTTAAGGGGCCTAACATCTCATTATTCGGATTATGTTATACGAAACTGAGCTCACTTCATTAATTTAATTTATAATATTGTAGACTAATACCCAGCTGGACAAACGTTACTCAAGTCTCATTCTCACTGGCTCTCATGAAATCACGTCTCAGCTGCTGGAATCTCCACCCGTGTTCTTACTTCTTCCCCTCACACGCACGGTGAACCTTCGAGCTGGGGTGATAAGAGAGTTCTCTAATTATATTCGATACATTTACATGAACATTGCTTAAGGAAAAGAATATAACCAAGGAAGGAAGGAAACTTGTAGATTTAAGTGACCGTTTACGTTTTAGGTGATCTAGCGATCATGAGTCATTAAATCAAATTATGTCGTTATTACAGTTCTGGCTAATTTCAAACAATGTATTTCTCTACCTAAAGCTTAGCTAATAACAATATACTGTATTGGACTGTTATATTACATTTATTTATTTATTTATTCCGTATTTATTTTATTTATTTTAATATATTTGTATTTTGTATTTAGTCCTTTAATTTTTATTTTTTATTCTATTTTTTATTTTTTTAACATTTTTATTTTTTCTTCATTTCTTTATTTATTCATTGATTCATGTATTCATTTTTATTTATTTATTTATTTACTTGTGTATTTATATTTTATTCATTTATCTATCCATCCATCCATCCATCCAATCATTCATTTATTCATTCATTTTTATGAATTCATTTATTTCTTTTTATTTATTCATTTATTTATAGCCTACATTCATATATTTATTTATTTATTCATTTATTTAAGCACAAACTGTAGTTATGTGACCCCTTCACATGTGTACTGATAACGGACAGAATAAAATTATACGGAAACAAAATCTAATAATAAAGCATACCCAGATCAATAGTCAAGATAGCAATAATAATAATAATAATAATAATAATAATAACAATAATATCGTATGGCCTCAGGTGCCGGGTGCAAGCTATGTTATTTGACGCCCAGAGGGCAGCTTGCATATCGAATTTTGTTGTTCCTTGGAGCGCTATGAAAGTCAAGGAGGTTAGATATCTAAGCTCCTTGACAATATAGCGCTTTCTAGTAGAGAAAGAAGGAACTTTTGTGTTGGCGGAAAATCCCGAGATTAATTTTTCCATTATGAACAAGGTCTACTGAATTAAAATGGGTTCTATAACATTCCAACAATGTCGTCTTTCAAAAATCACTTACCACGGCCTGGAGCGAACCTGCAAGCTTGGGGTTGGTAGACCGACACGATAACCACTCACCCACCGTGGCAATTATGCAGTTAAAATGTTTGTTGATTTGTTTTAAATGTGCCCCTTTGTTGAGTTCTTGTTTAGCCTACAGTTCCTTGCCAACCTGTTGTACATCGATGGTGTGCGGTTTTTCGAAGGCTCGTTGGATTATTGCTTGTTTAGTGTGAGGAATATGGAGAAGGTCTTTGCGCCTGGTTGAGCGGAAGGGGGTTTGCAGTTTGAACGGTGACATCAGGTGGTTCGAACATTAATGACCATTTGAAATAATTTGGAAAGGCAGCATAGAAGGATTGAGTTGTGGTTAATTTATCATGGGGTTGGCCACTACTTACGGCGTAGTAACTAGCATTCTTTGCGGTCACCGCGATAGTCCAGATTAGATTATCTGCTATTCCAAGAAATTGAATTCTGGTCTGAGCGTTGGAACGAGGTTCGCTCAGCCTCGAGAGGCAGAACTGAGAAGGAATGTGGGTTCGATTTCTACTTCAGCCATACTAGAAATGGTTTCAACATCTATTCCAGTCAAATTGCAGGATGGAATGCTGGGATCGTATTTAAATTTAGGCCACGGTCACCTCCTACCCAAATTTCAACCCCAATTACAAATACAGTCATCACATTGATACAGGTTATCAGACAGATTCCACACACCCAAGTACACAGGATTACATGAACTCGATGTCACAAAACACCTTAATGAATCAACAACACCACCTGAGGTGTGGCAACTAGTATTAATACTGCTCTGAGGGTTGGAACAGGATATACTCCACAGTGTGAGGCAAAACTAAGAAGTGGTGGGTTCGATTCACAACATAGTTATCCTCGAAAGGGTTTTTCGTTCTTTCCCACTTCCTCTTCATGCAAAGACCATGACCATCTCCTTTTTATTCTTGTTTTCATTCGTTTTAACATTTAATTTTATTTATTCATTTATTCATTCATTCATTCATTGATTCATTTATGTATTTATTCTTATTCAATCATTCATTTATTTATATATTTACTTATTCATTCATCCATATATCTATCTATCCAATCATTCATTTATTTATTTATATATTCATTCGTTCATTCATTTTTATTAATTCATTAATTTATTTATTTTTATTCATTCATAGATATCTAACCTCCTTGACATTCATAGCGCTCCAAGGAGCATTAAATTCGACACGCAAACTGCCCTCTGGGTGTCAATTAACAAAGCTTGCACCCGGCACCCGAGGCCATACGATAAAAAAAAGATTAAAAAATCATTCATTTATTATACATTGATTTATTTATTTACTTATTTCTTTATTTAAGCACTAACTGTAGATATGTGAGCCTTTCACGCTTGTACCAATAACAGACAGAATAGCAGTGAAATAAAATTGTTAGCAAACAAATCTAATAATAAAGCATATCCAGATCAAGAGCCGGTAGAATATTCTTGTACATAGCCAAGATGACAGTCAAGCAATTATGCAGTTTAATTGTTTGTTGATTTGTTTTAAATACTAGATTCAATTGCTAATATACACATGACTACAGACACCGCAATAACACCGACTATCAAACAAATTCTACACACACCAAACTATACTGGACTATTGACCACAATGTCGTAGCCCCTCAATAAAACAATTGCCTTTAATGTTACTGATACTCCACGTACGCAAGGATGTGTTTCTTACCCTTTGTTCGTGGAACGACTGGCGATGAATAGCATTCCTCTTAAGATAATACGTTTATCACTACGATTCATGAAACATAATTGAATTATAGAGCATGTTTCGACCCTTCAATGGAGTCTTCTTCAGCTTAATGCTAAGTCCAAAATCTATTCTAATTAAAACTTGGAGTAAAATTATTTGTAAAGCTATACAGGGTCCTTCATATAAAGTAAGAACGGCAAGCGGCAGTTTTGTTATCCGCTGCGCGGGGGCCTTGGCCGAGCTTGTGGCTCACAGTGGCCCCCCTGCTTTAAGCGTGTTTACAATCCTGTATGAAATCTTACCTTATAAAGGATGCTGGAAGTGTTGTCCTTCCTGGGTTATACAGGCATTGTATCTGGTAACCACATTCTGGCTGGCGGGAGTGAGTTCTGCCACTGTAATATTTCTGATTGCATGCGTAATGTTTCCTTTCAGTTCCTCCAATGTGTGAGGATTTGTTAGAATAAGTTTTACATACAAAAATACGATGTTGCAATGGTAACTGTCCCACCTTGTCAGCAGCTGAGATTCAGACTGCCAACTGAACACCTGCACGCTTATTGCAAGGTCAAGTATGTACTATGCGCGCGCTTTCAGTACTACCGCAGGGGGCCACATCGCGCTACAAGCTCGGCCAAGCTTATCGCAGCAGCGGATAACAAAACTGCCACTTGCCGTTCTTACTTTATGTGAAAGACCCTGTAATTAGGTTAAAATAAATAAATAAAACTTGAAACAAAAGAAAGGAAGATCTTACGGAAAATCTTGGCCCCAGTCAGGGAAAACGGTGATTACAGACGGAGGCACAACCATGAACTCTACACACACGTTACCAAAATCATTGACGTGATGAGAAAGGGGAGGATTGTATTCTATGGTCATTTAACAAGACTGAGCCCAATGCGATTGTCAAACAAAATCTTTACTTACTTTCTGGATAAGAAAACCAAGGGAGCGTGGTTCACAGAGGTAGAAAAGGATTTAAAAGAAGTGAGAATTACATACAACGATATTCAGATGCGTAAGCCCTTAAGATAAAACTAAAAGAACACATGGGTTTCCAGGAAAAGCAAACTAACAACAGGCAAGACGTGTCAGAAGCCAGGAAACAGTAACATCGAGAACACTGGCCGAATGTTCAAGATCAAGGAAGAGAGCAGTTGAACAAAACAATAAATAAAAACTGACATCTTTTACAACTCTTTAAGAGTCACCCATTATTTGAATCTGATATCTTGCAAACCTCTTTAAGGGTCACCCTGTATTTGAATTGAATCTAACATACTGTACACCTCGTTAAGTGTCACCCTGTAATTTGCTCTGACATCCTGCACACCTCTTTAGGAGGCACCCCGTAATCTTATCTGGCATCGTGCATATCTCTCTAGAAGTCACCCTGTATTCTTGTGTGACATTTTGTACACCTCTTTAGGAGTCACCCTGTAATCGTGTCTGACATCTTGTGCACCTCTTTAGGGGTCACCCTGTATTCTTCTCTGCCATCTTGTACACCTCTTTAAGAGTCACCTTGTGTTCTTATCTGGCATCTTGTACTCTATTTTGCTCTGACATCCTGCACACCTCTTTAGGAGGCACCCTGTATTCTTGTCTGAGATCTTGTGCACCTCTTTAGGGGTCACCCTGTATTCTTCTCTGCCAATCTTGTACACCTCTTTAAGAGTCACCTTGTATTCTTATCTGGCGTCTTGTATATCGCTTTAGGAGTCACCCTGTATTCTTCTCTGGCATCTTGTACACCTCTTTAGGAGTCACCCTGTATTCTTTTCGCTTCGCTCAAAGCCCCTGGTCGCTCGACGCCCCAGTACTCTTTCAACAGACTCCATTAGCCATTAGCTTCTGCTTCCCGTGTGGCTGCATGACGTCACGCACTCGCTTCCCGCGCGGCTGCATGACGTCACTTCCGTCTCCGTAACGCATAACTTTAGACTCAAGCATAAGGACGAAGTCGACAAGATCATTTGAAATGATAAGAAAAATGCGTGCAGTCAATTATCAAAACTGAAAATTCCTTGAAATATTTTCAAAACTAAGTGTATCTAGTTATCAATAGACAATAGAAAACATCTTAAAATGTTTAATATCGTAACTCCTGCGACTTGTTGCAAATTGATAATATTGGTTAGACCTTGTGATACTCTGGGTTGTCCACCATTGTCTATAAAGAAGAAAATAATATTTGATATTAGACTATTGGTCTCAATTTCAATTGTAAGAATAGGGAATCGAATATTTTACATTAAACTTACCGGAAATGTAAAATAACCTATTCGATTCCCACGCAACCAGTCCCACACACTAATACAGCCATCACAATGACACAGGTTATCAGACAGATTTTACACATACACACACACACATGTACAGTACACGGAGATACATGAACAAAAGCCCCAAAATGAAACAACAGCATGTATTCTTATGTCCGGTGTCATAAAATGTTGTGATTAGTGGAACTAAGTTCCTCGAAGGAGACAAGAAACGAGGGTGTAATTAGACCGGGAGGATCTCATGTTATTAATGACGCTCATATTCAAACTTGGTCTCCCAACTTGGGAACAAGGGACTTGCCACGCTTGTTTAAAATATGGGGAATTTGGTAAGCTAAAGAATTTTTATTGCACTATTTTAAATGGTTTCGCTTGAACGCTGGTGCTGTTGTTCTTACAGCGAAAGCCTCTTTGGAAACTTCACAGGTGGTATTTATTCTGACACCAATTCGTGTTTGCCACAATACACAAGTGGCTTAGAGAAAGTAACAGGCGTCTCAAACAATGTTCTCCAGAGACACGTGCAATATATGCCCTGCGATGGTCATACACATGGTTTCTGACAGCTGTTAATAATAATGCTATGATTGTTATCATTATTTAAAGTTCCTTTTTTTTCAGCAATTGTTCGTTTCCCGCCACTCGACGATTGTTTGGAAACTGCACAAAGGAAATCTCCTTTCACAGGGATGTCGGTGATATACGATATTTGAAAGAAAGAAAAAAGATGATAAGAATGAATGAATGAATCACCGACAGTAGTGGCTACGCTGGCTAAAGTGCAATATTAGGTCATGGGGCCAAGCTCTCTGCTGACTCGGTAGACGCGTGGGTTCGAGCCCCACCGTCGGCCGTCCTTGAAATGGTTTTCCATGGTTTCCCATTTTCAACACCAGGCAAATGCTGGGACGGTACCTTCTGACAGGCCACGGCCGCTTCCTTCCACATCCTTGTCTAGTTTCATTCACCATCATTCATTTCATCTCTCATTCACTCCTCTCATGAGGTTGGCGTCAGGAAGGGCATCCGGTCGTAAAAACCATGCCACAAAGACTTCCATCGCATCTCATCCCCGACCCCGTCGGAAAACGGGAATAATAAGGGGTAGACATACAAGAATGAATGAATGAATGAATGAATGAACGAAAGAGAAAGGAAGAAGAATGAATTAGTGAATTAATGAAGAAAGATTCAATGAATGAATCAAACATGAACGAAAAACAGAGGAAGAACGATTGAATGAATAATCGAAAGAGAAAGGAAGAAGAATGACTGAATTAGTAAATGAAAGAAAGATTGAATGGTTGAAAGAATGAAGGAAGAATGAATGAATGAATGCATGAATGAATGCATGAACGAAATATAAATAATAATGTTATTGGTTTAACGTCCCTTTTAACTACTGCGGCTTTTAGAGACCAGAATTTTGCCTCGAAGAGGCAGTTGAACGTGCCAGTAAGTTACTGACACGGCTTCCTAGCATTTCCGCACCCTCAAATGTCAACTGCCTGCGCCAGGATTCGATCCTGCAACCTTATGCATTGCAGGCGAGAACGTTACCGCTGAACCACGCAGCCAGTCACGAGCGAAAGAGAAAGAAAGAAAGTATGAATGAATGAAAGATTGAATGAATAGATGAAGGAATTAATAAATGGAGGGGATGAATTAATAAATATAAGAATGCTGTTAATGTTTTATTTAGGAGCTTGGAGATCGTGGTCAATTCAGCCACGTGTATTTGGATGGGAGTAGAATCTGACTGATCATCTGTATTACTGGGATGTCTCTAGGAATGTAAATCCCACCTTTTCTCAGGTTAGCCTCACGGGGGTGAGTGTACGCCATTCCAACACTCAGACAAGAATTAAATTTCTTGGCAGAACCGGAAATCGAACCTGAACCACAGGGGTGACAGCCAAGTATGCTAGGCACTGCGCCACGAGGGGGGTCAGAATGAAAGAAAAACTGAAAGAAAGACAGAAAGAAAGATGATGACAATTGTTGTTTTAAGGAGCCGAACATCTAGGTTATCGGCCCAAAGAAAGAAAGAAAGAAAGAAAGAAAGAAAGGAAGAAAGAAAGAAAGAAAGAAAGAAAGAAAGGCTGTTAGCTTGTAAGTTTTTCTTTTCTCTTTGTTGATCTCTAGGGACTGCAAAGTAGAGTGATAGTTCGCCAGACAATACAGAGAACAAATGCAATTTCTTAACATACACACTCTCAATAGCAAATTGGGAACTCATCACAGCCGGGCACAGCTCTCGGCCACCGCAGCCGGTTACTTTGTATGTACATGTAAAATTCGGGAGGTAATTTTGCGGTTTTCTGTATTTTTCCTCTCCTCACAACAGTATACTTACCCCAGTCAGTATTCCATCGACTTAGTTTTACTTAACACAAATGATCAAATCGACCCCTATATACTGCTGCAATTGCCTTATAAGGTAAAGTGACTGAAAATAATTGAGATGAAAATCTTTAACCAATCCGCTTTCTCCATCAAACATTCCAAGCGCAAACCATACACGTAGGAATTCTATTCCCAGTCTCGAAGTACGGCAGGCTACTTGATTGTGAATGGAGGCTTCGTACAATGTACTGTAATTACAACGACCACACGGAAGTGCTGACCCATGCAAATGTGCCCCTCAAGGACGTGCAGCTGTGTCCATTGAAACTTGAAACTTACCCTACTCTCTGATTGGTCAGGTCGGTACTCAATATGCTCCATCTGGTGGTAGCCATATCTGAACTTAGTTTAAGCCTCAATAAGAAATGTGGCGTCTTCAACAATACTTAGCCTACATATGTTAGCAAATACATGTCTTTCTTGTAAATTATGTCTGAGAAATATTTCTGATCTCCTCTCCTCGTTACAGAAATTAACACTAACAAACAATTATTATCCTATAGGCCCAGTGCAAGTCTCCAAAATTGGCACAATTTCATTGAGTCGCATATCAACAATACAGTTCCAGTAGCTTAAACCAGACTTTCGTTTCTGACTGGCTGCGTAGCACAGCGGTAACGTTTTTGCCTGCTGTGTCCACGGTGGCAGGATCGAATACTGGTGCACTCGGTTTACATTTAAAGGTGCGCAAATTTGAGGGAGCCGTGTTAGTAAATTTACTGGACTGTTAAAGATCCCCTTCTGTAACGGATCTTACGTCCGCTACAAAGAATCTCATCATAATCATGGCATTTTGTTTATATTCAATTATTATTATTATCGTCACCTCCGTTGCGTAGTGGTAATCGTGTTTAGCTGCCACCCAGGAGGTCCGAGGTTCTATTCCCGCCTCTGCACCGAAATTTGAAAAGTGGTATGAGGACTGGAACGGGGTCTACCCAGCTTCGGGTGGCCCAAATGAGTAGAGGGGTTCGATTCCCACCTCACAATCAGCCATCCTCCTCCGTGGTTTCCCACTTCGTACCCACTTGGTACCTATCGTCAGGCCACGGCCGCCTCCTTCCCTCTTCATTGTCTATCCCATCCCGGCCCATCCCTCATGAGGCCCCCTGTTCGCTTTGTGGGTGAGGCCGCCTAGGCGAAGCGGAAGTCTCGCCTCCCCAGTTGTATCCCCGACTTGAGGCCAAGCTCCACGACACTGCCCGTAGAGGCGGTAAAGGTGGGATCCCTAGCTGGGTCCGTGGGAAAAGCCTACCTGGAGGGTAAACTGACTACGAAACGAATTATTATAATCACGTATGATCATTTCTTTTGATATAACACAATTTAACGCCACTCAGGTTTATTGGTATCAATCGCACGGGCCATATCAATGCATCTCATTCCATAGGGTTTTAAATCTTGGCTATTTGGCTGCAATAAAAATGTTGGCCTATTGCAGTATAATTATGAAGTCTTTTAGTTAGCAAACATTTATAATTAGACGAGAATTTGGCAATTTACTGCATCATTGTATAAAGTATAAATCAGGACAGAGGTTAGGATTTCGACAGTCGACGGAAAATATAAGTATTTCCTCAGCTAAGTTATTTTAGAAGGAAGCCAAGCTACGAGACCCTTGAACTCTGTATTGCCCGCTCAAATGCCTACCATCATGAGTGCTCGGAGAATCTTCTGGAAAAGCGAGCACAGGTTCGGAGATGTCCGCCGATATTTGATGGTATGAATTTAAACATCGCTCGTCTTCGGACAGCGCTAAAAGAGACGACGCTTACGTCTGATTGGGTTCTTACTGAGACATCGTAGTTATATAGCCCCGAGTATTTGGGTGTGAGTGTAATATCTGTGATAACCTCTGTTATTGTGATTGCTCCACTAATGTGTGTATTTCAAAATTGGGTATAGGATTGGGAAGGTGGCCGTGGCCTTAAGTTAGGAACAATCCCAGCATTTACCTGGAGTAGAAGTGGGCAAACCACGGAAAATCACTTCCAGGATGGCTGAGGTGGCAATCGAATCCTCCTCTTCTCAGTTTTGGCTCACGAGGCTGAGTGTACACCGTTCAAATCCTCACACCAGAATTGAAATGTCTTGGCAGACCCGGGAATCGAACACTGACTTCCGGGGCGACTGCCAAGAATGCCAGTCGCTATACCTCTAGGTGGTCGAACAGTGTCCTATTAAACATTTAGTTGAGCTGTATCGGCAGAGGACATGAGTACGGTAAAGTTATTTATTCTATTTATCGTATGGCGTTTATGCCGGGAGTGTCCGAGGACATGTTCGGCTCGCCAGAGGCTGTAGCTGCTTCAACCGAACACACATAGGGTGAGCTACAAGTTCCATTCAATTTCAAGTAGTTCCAACTTTCGCCGCCAGATGTCACTGATACCTAGTGGTGAACGTTAGAACTTTGATAGAGCGATCCAACGAAATCTAACCTAGAAATTTAGCTTCACACAAGTTTAGTCTGTGGAAGGATCTTTTTCATGCCATAAATCTATGACATGGGACCGCCGGCTTTACTTCCCCTCCAAAGGAAGGCATACTGAAGGATTTAAACGCTCTTAAAAAATCCGACGACTTCAGCCGGGTTTGAACCCGCTATCTCGGGCACAGCAGTTCAGCATGCTACCAACTACGCCACCGAAGCCGCTTACGGTAAGGTATGAAAATTACTTGCATAGCTTTGAGAACAACATTAATAATTTTGATGGCACATCAGCCTGGAAACAAAACTTGCTGAAAATGAAAATCCACAGCCTGCTTCCAGTCTCCGACTGGGTCAGGAATGGAATGAATGAAGCCCCCATCTAGCGGCGAGGATATGGACTGTGCCGGCTGCCGAGGCCTGACGCACTCCTCTGGGGCAATGATTAAATGAATGACAGATGAAATGAAAGTGGAGAGTGTTGCTGGAAGGAAATGTTGACAGGAAAAACCGGAGTAACCGGAGAAAAACCTGTCTGCCTCCGTTTTTTCCAGCACAGATCTCACATGGAGTGACCGGTATTTGAACCACGGACTCAGCGGTGAGAGGCCAGCGTGCTGCCGCCTAAGCCACGGAGGCTTCAAAAACGAAACTTGCTGAAGTACTGTAATCGCTTGAGACCGGATTCTTAAAACGGTTTTTTACCTATTTTTGTCCTTCTAAATACAGACATATTTTAATGCTTTTCCGAATCACACTCAAATTAGCCATATTCATGAATTCTGTAGTACCTTAAAGAACCTAAATGATGCGCCAGTATCTAAAAATACCTAGTTGCAGTTTTGTTCCATTTGTAGTACGTATATTTGAATTTTTTGTACAATTCAAACACTTTCAGCACTTTTCAGCTTGCTATTACCGACAGCAGTGGCTACGCTGGCCAAAGGGCAGCGTTAGGTCATGGGGTCAAGTCTCTGCTGACTCTGTATACGCGTGGGTTCGAGCCCCACCGTCGACCGTTCTTGAAATTGATTTCCGTGGTTTCCCATTTTCAACACCAGGCAAATGCTGGGGCGGTACCTTCTGACAGGCCACGGCCACTTCCTTCCACATCCTTGCCCAGTTTCATTCATCTTCATCCATTCCATCTCTCATCCCGACGCGCAGGTCGCCCACGGGCGTCGACTTGAAAGACCTGCACTCGGCCTCTCAGGAGGCCACACGACAAAAATAAATAAATAAATAAATAAATAAATAAATAAAGCTTGCTATTGTCTTTTACCCTGTTCTCTTATTACTTTCCTGGTGAACCACCGGCGATCCAAACGTTCGGCGGTAGCACGCACCGACAAAGCTGGTAGCTAGATCGGATTACCTTCAGAACTCCGCCGGTGTTCGCTGCTGAGAAATAGCTTGTCCGATCTCCGGGGTTGCTCAATTGCATGCAGCTCTCTCAAGTGCCGATGCTTGCTCTCGGAGGCTACGGTAGAGACTTGGCAACGTTGTGCTACGAGGCAACAAAGCTCTGGGGTCTGTGACGAAGAGAGGTGGGGAAATGTATCTTTTTATGTCTTAAATGTACTTACCAACTTAAACCTTCGGGTAATAATAATAATAATAATATTATAATATCGTATGGCCTCGGTGCCGGGTGCAAGCTTTGTTATTTGACACCCAAAGGGTAGCTTGCATGTCGAATTTCGTTGTTCCATGAAACACTATGAAAGTCAAGGATGTTAGATATCTAAGCTCCTTGAACACTATAGCGCTTTCTAGTAGAGAAATGAGGAACTTTTCGTATACGGAAACTCCCGAGATTAATTTTGCCACTATGAACACGGCCTAATGAATTCAAATGGGTTCTTTGACATGCCAACGTCGTAATTTTTGCCGCCTTTCAAAAATCACTTACCATGGCCAGGAGCGAACCTGCAAGCTTGGGAGTTAGTAGACCGACACGTTGCCCACTCACCCACCGTGGCAAGCTAACCTTCGGGTACTGGCTAAGAACACTTAGTGACTAGTTGTTGAAAGGGCGTGATGGCGCAGTGGTCAAGCTGTATGCCTCTCACCAAGGCAGACCGGGTTCGATTCCCGGTTAGTGCATGTGAGGTTTTCGAAATGAAATGCCATATCCTGTAGTTCGGATCCCACGTTAAAAGGAGGTTTCGTGCCTTATGATCGCGAAATTAACGGTCACGTTAAACTACAAGCTTCCTTTCTTGACTAGTTGTTCTCAGTGAAACTTTGATAAAATACGTATCAATTTGTAAAATATTTACACTCTAGTTGCAATCAGATTTTTTACTAACAATTAGGCATTCATGTTAAGCTCTGCGCAGTTGATGTCTACTTTTGTTACACTTACAACATAACCTATCCTAACAATTAAAAATACCTTAAAAAAAGACTATTTAATGTTTTTGAGGCGGCTTCGGTGGCGTAGTTTTTAGCATGCTGAGTTGATATGCCCAAGGTCGCGATTTCGAACCCGGCCGAAGTCGTCGGATTTTTTAAGAGCGTTAAAATCCCTCAGTATGCCTTCCTTCGGGGGGGGGGGGGAGTAAAGCCGGCGGTCTCATGTCATAGATTTATGGCATGAAAAAGAACCTTCCACTAACTACACTTGTGTGAAGCCAAAATTTGTAGTTTGGAATTGATAACGCTCTATTAGTTCCAACGTTCGCCACCAGGTGCTGACTGCGATGCCATCTAGTAGCCAAGTCCGCAAGCTAGGTGTCGTGGACGGTAGCATTTGGTAGCAAAAGTAGAAATTACTTGGCAATTGACCGTCTGCAGTCCTTACTTGAATTAAAGATTACACACACTAATAGAGCCATCACAATTTGACACCGGTTATCAGGCACACACCCAAAGTACATGGGGTTACATGACCGCGTTGTCGCAGACCCTAAACTAAGGAACCAACCAACCATCATGTTTTTGAAAACCTTATATTTCAATTTTAAAACCCCTAAAAATTCGGTCCCTACTAGTCTAATTTGGCTTGTTCGCCATCTCTTGATGAATACAGTACTTTTGCATTTGTCAGTTGGCACAGGCTAGAGTAAAAGGTGGCTTTTCACCGATGTCTCAGTCTCACTCATGGCTGTGATTATATGGAAGCTACTGAGGTATGGGAGGTGCTTAGTACTGGCATTCGGGGCACAGTCAGTGCCTGTGGATGCTGTGAAAGGTTCTACTCATAGGGTTAGGACTACTGTTCTGACTCAGTGAGGAAAGCAATGGCAAACTACCTCACTCCTCTTCTTGCCTAGAACGCCTCAAAATAGCGCTGCCTTGGGTTTTTGTGGGTATCTACTCACATAACGTAACGGCGGTACTTTTTGAGGATCCAACCAGCCTTAGGGCTGACTACCTAACAGACTAGTCTAATAAGGAAGTGACGTTACTCCACACTGTAAATAGGGATGAAAGTTACTTTTATTCAGAGCCAAGGAGCGTAGATGGATTTAGTGGCATTAGAGCTTCCCTCCATTCCAATGACAACGTGTAATAAATGGTTATTGTGCGTTCTGTGTTTTAGCTATAATTGAATGTGGGGAGGATTTATTAGTAACCGTTCAGGAGTGGTAACCTTCAACGAAACCTACTTAAATTAGTCGAAATACCTTTTGTAATATAGAATAATACAGGGTCATCGAAAAATAATGCCAACATTTCAAAACATGATAGCACCGAAACCCTTTATGTTAAACGTGTAATTCTTTCACTGAACGCCAGCTGGTTAAAGTACGTTTTGTTTTGGAGGGGGCGTGACCTTGCTATGCGCACACTAGATGCGCAGTAGCCATGGTCGGCCGGGGGCGCGCGCGCCAATGAAGTCCTGACCTCACCCCTTTGGATTTTTTTTTTCTGGGGGTACATTAAAAACATTGTGTATGCAGAACAAAATCGGGATTTGGAGCACCTGCGGGAGCGAATTTCTGCCGCCATCTTGACAGTTACTCCTGAAATGATTGCACGCCACTGCGAAAGCGTGCGTTCATTGCTGATGTTGGTGGTCGGCCTGGCCTAGATTTTTTCTCTACAGTCCATGTTTCCTTAAACTGATTAAACCATCGAATGACAGCTTTGTAATCAGGAGCAGTTCGTCGGGGGGTGCAGTGAGTGGCACGCGCGCCCCCAACGGACCTTGGCTACTGCGCATCTAGTGTGCGCATAGCAAGGTCACGTCTCCTCCAAAACAAAACTTACTTTAACCAGCTGGCGTTCAGTGAATGAATTACACGTTTAACATCAAGGGTTTCGGTGCTATCATGTTTTGAAATGTTGGCATTATTTTTGGATGACCCTGTAATTGTGGCAATGTTACGCTAAAATATGTTTTCTCCTCCACTGTTTATAACCCGCCTACCATTCCATTTTTAGATCTCGACTTATATCGTAGTAAAATTCCAGTTGTGTCCGCCTTAATACGCGTGAATTATGGGACAAAACAATATTGCCAACCCCACGCATACGGTACTACGTACTCATAAATAATCGTTAACCAGACCAATGATTTTTGCATAGACCAATAGCTGCTAGGTAACGCTTAGCTGATATACTGGGGTTTGCCACGCACAGTGGAAGTACTCTCGCATCAATGACCTTTATTTAGACCAATCATTTTGACAAGATGCTTTTTCACATAATTATAAGGTGTATTTTGTACTCCATATGTTGGTAACAGTAGTGTGACGTCAAAGTGTGCGCATCGGTAGCAGTTGAGACCTGAGGCTCCAATTGTCGTTGAATGAGCAAGAAACAAAAGCTAGTATATTATGCAACAAGCCTATAATATCAATATTTAAGACACGAGTATGTTTATAAATCGAGCGAAGCGAGTTTTGTAATTTCCATACGAGTGTCTTAGTTACGATTATAGGAGAGTTGGTTGGTTCTTAAGTTTAGGGGCTGCAACAACGCGGTCATGTAGCCCCGTGTACTTTGGGTGTGTGTAGAATCTGTCTGATAACCGATGTTAATTGTGATGACTTTATTAGTGTGTGTTATCTGTTTTTTAATTTAAGTACTGCAACTTAGAATTTTTCAAATAGTTCCTACTTTTGCCGCCAAGAGCCACCGTCAACGACCACTAGGCCAAGTTCAAAACTTAGCTACTAGACGCCACCGCAGTCGGCTCTTGGCAACGAACGTAGAAACCTAAGAGCGTTGTTTAAATTCTTAACCTATCCAATTTTTAGCGCTCTTAAAAAATCCGACGGCTTCGGCCGGGTTTGAACCCGCTATCTTGGGCATAGAAGCTCAGTAGGAGAGTTGCATAACACTGTTTATGTTCGACGATAATTATAACTATTTTATGTTCGAACATAAATATTCATAAATATCTGTCGCGATTTCACCAGTTTTATGTACTGAACAGAGCGCATGGGACGCAGAGAATACCTTTATTCGACCATGGACTCCTCGAACACCCCACTACGACACGAGCCACGCAGTGAAATTTAAAATAGGAGGCCATGGAAGTCAGCGCAGGTGCGATGCTATCCTTACCTAATTGGCCACACAACCTTTTCTTGAGCTCTGATTGGTGGGAGAAACTGTATCATAATGAAAACTTGTTCTATAATGAGCCTCATTATAATACAGTTTTCTGACATAAGTTATAAAAATTACATTTCGCCATGGACGAACATAATAGTACATTATGCAACGAGCCTATAATGGCAATAATTAAGGTTGGTTGGTTCCTCAGTTTAGGGGCTGCAACAACGTGGTCATGTAGCCCCGTGTACTTTGGGTGTGTGTAAAATCTGTCTAATAACCGGTGTTAATTGTGATGACTGTATTAGTGTGGGTTATCTGTTTTCAATTCAAGTAAGGACTGCAGACATTGAATTTTTTCAAGTAGTTCCAACTTTTGCCGCCAAACGCCACCGTCAACGACTACTAGTTCAAAACTGGTTACCAGATGCCATCGCAGTCGGCTCCTGGCGACGAACGTCGGTACCTAAGAGCGTTTGTCAAATGTTTAACCTAACCTACAATTTAGCAATAATTAAGACACGAGTATGTTTATAAATCGAGCGAAGCGAGTTTTATAATTTCCATTCAAGTGTATTAATTACCATTATAGGCGAGTTGCATACGACTATTTATGTTCGACGATAATTATAACTAATTTATGTTCGAACATAAATATTCAAAAATATCTGTCGAGATTTCGCCAGTTATATGTACAGTAGGCTACTGAACAGAGCGCATGGGACGCAGAGAATACCTTTATTCGACCATGGCCTCCTCGAATACCCCACTACGACACGAGCCACGCAGTGAAATTTAAAATAGGAGGCCGTGGAATTCAGCGCAGGTGCGATGCTATCCTTACCTAATCGGTCACACAATTATTTCTTGAGCTCTGATTGGTGGGAGAAACTGTATCATAATGAAAACTTGTTCTATAATGAGCCTCATTCGCCATGGACGAACATAATAGTACATTATGCAACGAGCCTATAATGGCTATAATTAAGACACGAGTATTTTTATAAAACGAGCGTATGCGAGTTTTATAATTTCCATACGAGTGTCTTAATTACCATTATAGGCGAGTTGCATACGACTGTTTATGTTCGACGTTAATTATAACTTTATTATATGTTTTAACATAAATATTCATACATATCTGTTGAGAGTCAGCCACTTGAATTTTGTGATCGGAGAGCGAGCGCTGGGTTTGATATCTCTGTTTTTCAAGATCTCTGAACGACCGACGCATTCGCTCTGTGTGCTTGCAATGCCATATTATGCAGGCCATATGTTTACATCTGCCGTCCCTCAGTAATATTGTCACCGGAGTCGTTTGAAGGCAATGCGCTGTGCAGAAATTAGGGTTGGTGATATTAAGGTACAGTGCTATTTCTTGTCTCATATTCGCCAGTTTATTTACGCGAACATATGGACGGTGCGTATTCCATGTCGGTAATTTATTATAGTTCGATGTTGTGTTTATGTCCGACATGTTGGATTTTGAGCGCATGCGCGAAGGTATCGTTTCCTAATTGGTCAATGAACGAGCTCTGATTGGCTGGAGAAACTGTATCGTCATGAAAAACAGTGTTATAATGACCATCATTATGATACAGTTTTCTGACACATAATAGTGAGGGTCGAACATAAAGATATTTACGTAACTTAGCCCGTATTTTCAGTGCAGTAGTGGTAATGGACAGTAATTTCAATTGGCATGATTCACTCCCAGAATATGAAATAAGGCAGGAAAATCATGAAAATGACATATTATCCAAATGTAAGTGTAAAATACAGGTTCACCACTCCTTAGCAATTACCAATTTATATCGGTGTATGCTACATACGATGTAGTGCACAGTGAACACCCAAGGATTTAAACTACACGATGCCACTGTATCCTAGAAATTATTCTCCTTTATCTTAGTTCCAGATAGGTCATATAACAACTCAATGTAACAATAAATGGTGTACTTTTAGTTTTATAGAAAGGGATAAACATTTTAACCAATTGAAAACCACTGTAGGCTATAAGACTTACAAGGAGAGGTCGCCATGTGGTTTACTAGAAAGGCGTTCAACTTTGGAGGGTTTACCCTTCATAAAAAAATATTTTGCCCCTGTTCGAGCGTTTTTGCCAATGGGCCTTAGTGTATTCAAAATTGAAAGTTTAAAATCAAGCCTCAAACCTTTTGTATTCCTATACCTGCACACGTTCCCGGCTCGTCTCCGTGGTGTAGTCGCTAGCGCCTTGGCGTGTTGAATTGAAGGTTCGAGTCAGACCATGGTCAGCACTTCTTTTTTCTTTTTTTGATACATCCCTTATTGTGTTTTGTGTTTTCTATAATGTATTTGCTGTGGTCTCTTCGGTTTTGGAGCTATGTACAATATTTTAATATCATTATTCGTCCGTGAAGCTTGGACGCGTTGTAAGTTTTATTCGTTAGAATTTAAATGTAACGTGGCCGGCGACGCTACGTTCATTCGCACTGCGCCGAGTCTAATACAGAAACGCAAGAACCCTTTCCTTCCACCATCAAGCTAAACTTTCTGTATGTAAACAATAACGTAATTTTTATTTTTTAAAGTCAATTTTACCCTCGAGGTTGGTGGTTCACACGGACTCAGCGAGGGAACTCACCACTACCGCCTTTCCAGGCAGTGTCCTAGAGCTGAGAACACTTGGTCGGATTGGTTACAACTGGGGAGGTGTGATCAGCACTTCGCCCAGGCGGCCTCACCTGCAAAGCGAACAGGGGCTTCATGAGGGATGGGAAGGGAAGATTGGGATGGATAGGCAAGGAAGAGGGAAGGAGGCAGTCGTGGCCTTACAGTAGGAACCATCCCGGCATTTGCCCGAAGACGAAGTGGGAAACCACGGAAAACCACTTCGAGGATGGCTGAGGTGGCAATCGAACACCCTCTACTCATTTGGACCACCCGAGGCTGAGTAGACCCCGTTCCAGTCCGCATACCACTTTTCAAATTCGTGGCAGAGCTGGGAATCGAACCCAGGACCTCCGGGGCGGCAGCTAACTATGCTGACCGCTACGCTACGGAGGCGATAACGTAATTATTAATTTGTTAATATTGTAAATAGAAAAAGCAACAACAAATAATAAAGTCTTTGATGTAATCTGCCAACTTAAATATTGTAACACATACATAAAATAAGAAAAAATGTCAAAGAAAGATAAAAAAACATTTAAAAAATCAAGGTAGGTTCCGATCACGCTAATTTCCATTGCCAACGCCAACACGCTAGCGACTGCGCCATCGCCACGGAGACGAACCGGGAACGTGTGTGGGAATAACACTACAAAAGTTCGAGGATTGATTTTAAATGTTCAATTTTGAGCACAATAAGGCCCATTGGCACAAACGCTCAAACAGGGGTAAAATATATTTTTAAGAAGAGCAAACCCACCAAATTTGAACACTTTTCTAGTAAATCACATGGCGACCACGCCTTGTTAGTAGGCTGATTCTGATTACCAGTTGGTGCAGTCGTATTACTTTGTTTCTCCTGAATAGTTGGTCTTGTTATCGATGTTGCTTGTTTATATACTACGTGACTTCCTGCAAGCACCAAAATAGCACGAACTATCAAACTATGAGAACGTGTAGTCTCCAGCAGCAACATAATTATAAGTTGGTAACGCCGGGATAGTTTGAACTGAACTCAAGTCTGCTAAACATGCAGATACGCCAGATATGAAAAACTGTTTCTCTTGTTCAAAATAAACAACAAGCATTGATCCGAGCAGCGCTTCAAGTGTAGCACGGTACAGGACATTTAAAAAGGTCCATGGCTTCGATAAGATCACTCATTCATTTTCACTTGGGTCTGTTTTACCTTTCAGCGCTTCGTCTATTAGTATTATCGCTTTTCAGTCGGTCAACACGAGTGTATTCGATTAGATAAGGTGGGGATTAACAATTAGCAATTAATTTCAGGTGGGTAATTGTTAATCCCCACTCAATCTAATTAGATAAGGTGGTTATTAACAACGCGGTCATGTAGCCCCGTGTACTTTGCGTGTGTGTAAAATCTGTCTGATAACCGGTGTTAATTGTGATGACTGTATTAGTGTGTGTTATCTGTTTTTTAATTTAAGTAGGCTACTGCAACTTAGAATTTTTCAAATAGTCCCTACTTTTGCCGCCAAGCACCACCGTCAACGACTACTAGGCCAAGTTCAGAACTTAGCTACTAGACGCCACCGCAGTCGGCTCTTGGCAACGAACGTAGAAACCTAAGAGCGTTGTTTACATTCTTAACCTATCCAATTTAGCTTCACACAGGTGCAATTAGTGGAAGGATCTTTAACATGCCATAAATCTATGACATGGGACCGCCGGCTTTACCTCCCCTCCGAAGGAAGGCATACTGAGGGACTTTTAACGCTCTTAAAAATCCGACTATTTCGGCCGGGTTTGAACCCGCGACCTTGGGCACAGAATCTCAGCATGCCACCAACTACGCCATCGAAGCCGCCGTACCTAAGAAGTTAATAATGAGTTCGGCAGTAGAGGGTAAGAGAAGCAGAGGCGATGGTCTGATTCAGTGATGAACGATCTCAAAGTAAGAGGTGTAGGAGCAGAGGAGGCCGTAGTGCTAACTGCTAATAGGGGATCGTGGAGGCGACTTGTTGCCAAACAGAGGATTGCAGATTAGACTGGACGCTGAAAGGCAAATCAGTCTGAAGTGACAATGTATGTATTTGAAGTGCAGTACTAGCCGAGGCAAGGAATGTTCTAGGCTGGCAGAGACACACTCTTCATCTCTCGCCAGACACAACGGAAGTTGAGCATGCGATCCTCAAGTGCACCTCTTAGTTCTAGCAAAGTTTCTACAAACTTGTGTTTTCTTTGTTCCCTCAGAACGGGCACAGTTTCAAGATTTCTTTCCTAAAACAAGACTACCCCGTACTGTTATGGAAACTTCGAAATTGCAGATCAGAAAGCGCTATCTGAGTTTATGCTTGAAATATGAAGTAAACTTATTTCCTACAATCTCAAGCAAAGCATACACCATGTGGCCAAAAGCCTGCCGACACCTCACTCAACGTGCTCCGTAAATCACTCTATTCACCGTAATCTCTGGCAGGAGCAGGGGTGTATATTGAGTTTTATTTTGGGGGGTACCCAATCCAGGGTTGGGGGCGTGGTATAGGCCCCCAAAGAATAGGGGATCCGGGGTTCTCCCCGGGAAACATTTGTATAATTTGGTGCAAAATGATGAAGGCTATCTGGCATCACGTTTTCAACAAATTTGTTGTGCTGTATTTTGTTTGGGTAATGTCAAACACAACTACTACCATTTTATGTTACTTTTTATCTTACTCACTTGATAGTGTTTACATGGAAAGAATTAACATTAATGTTTTGATTTACAATTTTCACTATACCGGTAATATAAAGTCAAGGTTTCTTGAAGCATTACCGAATCGGTTCATAACTTCATTATCAGTGATGTACGGTATGTCTCTGTAAGAATACTAGACCGTTGAGCCTGTTTTCAGCAGTAGAATTTCTTAAGTAGGCTATGTTTTCAACCAACTCCAACTCCGTTCGGCAGTACCAGTAGCTACAGAGAAAGGCAAATTTGCCAAAAGTTTGATAAGGGCACAAAAGTTAGGGAAAACTTTTGTCACATGCTTCAAGGGCACTTGTTGCTGTTCTTGGTACGTTCATGAGAGTGAAAGCACTGGAGAGTAATAAGAGGTTATGTTGTTACACATAAGATCAGAGCAAACTGATTGTCACACGGTTTACATCGCTCTACCGTCGCCTTGCTTTGCAACGTCACTTAGTAATAATTGTACATGCTAAGTACTGTATATTAGTTTTTTATGTTTTAATTCATAAACAAATATTATATGTGACAAAATTTTGGAGGGGCCGGACCCCCGGGACCCCCCTCCCCCTTATATACGCCCCTGGGTAGGGGACATAATTATTACTAATGCCTTATAAAAGTGGGGATCTGGTGGTCCTTAGGGTGCTCCGTTTGCCCCGTAGTTGAGGGTATTTTGAGTTTTGGATATAGTAAACAACCTGTACCCAGCATGCATTGCAATGCCAATCAAAGAAAATGTTGGCGTTGTAATTTTGTTTGTTGAAGTGCTTTTGGACACCCAAAATATAATTTCTGTTTACTGCCTCTCAACTATTGTAAAATGGATTTACTAATTCAGAAACATTCGTGGGAGCGTGCACAACAACTCACCAAAGTTTCATCTCAATCGGATGAATGGTATAGGAAAGCATTCGTTCGCACTCATTTGTTGAATATACTCGTGCACTACCTATTAAGAAATGGATTTACTGAGTCAGAAACTTTCCCTACAGTGTACACAACAACTCACCCAAGTTCCATCGCAATCGGATGAATGGAATATGAACGCATAAAAGACATACTTACAGACAAACTATCATGTAAGAGGCAGATGACCACGTAGTTCCGCCCCTTAATACAACAATAACTAACTAAACTATCATGTAACATTTATTTATATAGGCTATATAGGCTTAGTATACATATGACGCATTTCCTACACCTACTGATTGGTTGGTTGGTTCCTCAGTTTAGGGGCTGCGACTACGCGGTCATGTAGCCCCGTGTAATTTGGGTGTGTGTAGAATCTGTCTGATAACCGGTGTTAAATGTGAAGACTGTATTAGTGTGTGTTCTGTTTCTTAATTCGAGTAAGGGCTGCATACTTTGAATTTTTCAAGTAGTTCCTACTTTTGCCGCCAAACGCCACCATCAAAAACTACTAGTTCAGAACTTAGCTACTAGACGCCACCGCAGTCGGCTCCAGGCGACGAACGTAGGAACCTGAGCGTTGTTTACATTTTAAACCTAATTTAGCATCACAGGTGTAATTAGTGGAAAGTTCTTTAACATGCCATAATTCTATGACATGGGACCGCCGGCTTTACTTCCCCTACGAAGGAAGGCATATGCTACTGAGGAATTTTTAACGCTCTTAAAAAACCCGACGACTTCGGCCGGGTTTGAACCCGCGATCTTGGGCATAGAAGCTCAGCATGCTACCAACTACGCCACCGAAGCCGCTTGACCTACTGATTAATTATGTATTTCAGCAGTATGTGTTTGAAAGTACGATGTGAGTAATGGTTGATGGTTGTTAGTGGGGATTGAGATTACGCAGCGTTAATTATTTAGCCATGGCTTCGGCTCTCAGCTTGGTAGATACTGTATGTCGGTCTCCTAGACCAGACCAGACTGATCCTGTTGTGACCATCTACCTCACTGAGGGTGTGGCGGCTATTTGCATCATGTTTTAGCAACAGCGTCGGTAATGTAATATGAAGTTGGGGGAAGATGTTAGCTAAGGTGACTCTGGGTGTAATCGAGCGTGCAAACTGTCCACCTTGTTTCAAATAGACAATTTTACCGTAATCCATTTTATTTTATTTTTTTAGTCGTTTACTCTCCAGGTGGAACCCACGGACTCAGCGAGGGAACACACCACTACCGCCTCTACGGGCAGTGTCCTAGAGCTGGGAACATCGAATCGGAAGGGATACAACTGGTGAGGTGGGATTAGCACCTCGCCCAGGCGGCCTCACCTGCAAAGCGAACAGGGGCCTCATGAGGGAAGGTAAGGGATGGTTAGGATGGATAGGCAAGGAAGAGGGAAGGAGGCGGCCGTGGCCTTGAAGAAGGTACCATCCCGGTGTTTGCCCGAAGACGAAGTGGGAAACCACGGAAAACCACTTCGAGGATGGCTGAGGGGGAATCGAACCCCCTCTACTCATTTGGGCCACCCGAGGCTGAGTAGACCCCGTTCCAGTCCTCGTTCCACTTTTCGAATTTCGTGGCAGAACCGGGAATCGAACCCAGGACCTCCAGGGCGGCAGCTAACCATGCTGACCGCTACGCTACCGTAACCAATACTGATATATATTGTACTATATATTACGTAATTATGGCTAAGATGCTTACCACGGTGGGTGAGTGGTTATCGTGTCGGTCTACCAACCACAAGCTTGCAGGTTCACTCCTGGCCATGGTAAGTGATTTTTGAAAGGCTACAAAAATCACGACATGCATGTAATACGTTGTTGACATGTCAAAGAACCCATTTGAATTCAGTAGGCCGTGTTCATAATGGCAAAATTAATCTCGGGATTTTCCACCAACACAAAAGTTCCTCCTTTCTCTACTAGTAGCGTTATAGTGTAAAGGAGCTTAGATGTCTAACGTCCTTGACTTTCATAGCGCTCCAAGGAACAACAAAATTCGACATGCCAGCTGGCCACTGGGTGAAAAATAACAAAGCTTTCACACGGCACCCAGGACATACGATATTATTATCATTCAGACACGCCCGTAATACTATCCATAATATAGAATTTTGGGCTTATGCCGTGTTTTATTTAATCAAACTCGACGCGTTTCGAAAGAAACCATGTCTTTCTTCATAAGGAATATACGGAAATAAAACTAAATTTTTAGTTTTTTAGTTTCTTTGTTGCTTTCTCTTAGCAACAATTTAGTCGTAATTCCGTTTATTCCTGATGAAGAAAGACATGGTTTCTTTCGAGACGCGTTGAGTTTTATTGAATAAAACACGGCATAAGCCCAAAATTCTACATTATGGATATTATAATTATTATTATATGGCTAAGATTATCCTTAGTTGTACAGGAGTGACACAAGGCTGTATCCTTTCACCGCTACTGTTTAGCTTATACCTAGAGCCCTACGTGGATAAACACAACGTTATCCACATCCGCCCCGCATCCGCACGACTTTTATCCGCATCCGCCCTGCATCCGCACGACTGTTTTCAACATCCGCCCCGCATCCGCACGACTGTTACCCACATATACCCCGCATAAGCACGACTGTTATCCGCATCCGCCCCGCACCCGCACGACCTTTATCCACAACCGCACGTTTGTTATCCGAATCTACTGGCATTACAGTAATATTTTCAATTAGATAATATATTAAATCAACACATTTAGTTTTGAGGAGAAAGTCGTTTCCTTAGACTATGTATGTCAAGTTCCATGTTTAAAATGAATGTTATACAGCCAGAATTGCAACCCTTTTCAGTCCGGAGTGTTAATTGTGCTTAATGACATAATTTCAATGAGATTAGCGTAAATCATCAGCTTACAATTGTCATGAAAAAAGAAAAACCATAACGGAAAAATATGATATTTCATCAACAGCCGGGTCTTAGTAATGATATTCAACAAGTTCAGATTGTATTCTAAAAGATATTCGCAAATTTACTCCAAACATTGTCCGCAGCTTATTCGCTATCCGCACAGCCATGCAAACTATATCCGCATGGCGAAAATTTTTGTGGATATCCTCGGCTTTATCCGTGGATATCCGCATCCGCGCAGGGCTTTGCTTATAGTTGCCTCACCCTCCTCGTTAACGTGCGGCTCGACTCTGAAACCTAGCTGGGGGGATATGTTTATATTCCATGGCTGTGGGGTGCCAAGGCATTCACAGCTTAAGGCACAGTACTGTCAACTGTCCATCACCTTAGCAGCAACTGACTCGATCATTAAGATCAGAAAGACCTGTCTAGGGGCCAAAAGAATGAACACTTATTTTTTGGCGTTTTTAGTTATTTACAATGTAGAGAACAGGAATTTGTCCAAAAAAAAAGTCGAAAAAATATGAAAAATTGTCATTTTATAGGATGTAAATGACTATGCTGCATCATGAATGACAACGGCCACTTTTACAGAGATTTATGTTTCTGTGTAACTTCTGAACTATCATAGATAGATTTCTCAACTCTCTTCTTGTCTGCTCTGTTGAGTGCAGACTTTGTGTTGGTAACAATGACAACTTCCTGCATTGTTTATGTTACGAGTGGTTACTGAACATCGTAATATTACAATCACTGTGATTTTGCACTGACCTATTGAAGAAATATCGTTTAAGGGGCGGAACGGTGAGGGCATCTACCCCAATTATTAATAATTGAATTGTTGATTTGAAGAGGGAAACAAGTCCACTTATTTGCAAACAGATAGGTTGAAATACGCATTAATTAATTAATGTATTTATATTGTTTTATGTACTTATTTATTTATTTGTTTACTTATTAATTTGTTTACTTATTTATTTAAAAGTTAAAGGGAGTAGGAGAAGCAAAATAACCAGTGATGGACGAAATGATGCAAGTTATGGGGCAGGAATGTTCTAGGTATTGTCAGAGGTAAAAAGATGTACTCAGTTTAACATTTTTCACTACTTTGGTATCATTTGTAAGAAAACTAATAAAGATAGGTCCATAAAATATTTTTATGTAACTTCATCATCCCAATGAACAGTAATAAGAAGGGATATCCCATTAAATAATATACAAAATGAAATATAAATATTTTTTCGACATAATTTTGGATTAAAATATCGTACCTTAAAAAATATCGTATTGGCAAAAGTATTTCGTTTTTGTCAGTAATCCTTCTTATTATTGCAGATAATATTCCAAAGAGTAATCCCTGAAAATTTCAATTGGCTAACTCAAACAGATTTTGAGTAAAGTGTATCAAAAATTTGAAGATTTAACATGGGCGAGATAGGCAGGTCTTTCTTACCTTAAAGACAGAACACGTGTGCAGTTGACAGGGGAATGGTTTTTGTCCAAACACGCTCGAGGCCTGAGCCTCCACTGTAACCTTGGTTCTCCAAATGGAATGCTAGACGAAGATACATTACTTCCCTCATCAGAATGGGCAACAAACATGGCAATTTCCCCAGTCATCTCTTTCGCTTACACTCCGTATTGTTCGTGTGACAACATTTCTTTTGGTGACATCAATCATTGCGTGAGCGCGATTCCGAACGCAACAGGCTACGTTTCTCAAGAGGAACTGTACCATCACCTTCCAACTCGCATCTCTACCCTACTAGTTACTCAGCACCGAGAGACCTACCTCGCAGTAATCCAGTATTTTAGGACACTGGCCTCCGCATATAGATTTGTGTGTGTGTCTCTCTCTCTATTTCCTCAGTGTGATAATCTGAATAGTTTATGTTTGCTTCCTTTTGCAGGTACTTGCTCTACTACAAAACAATGGACAATATGCATAAATGCCAGTGTTTTATATTCTAACATCTCTGTGTCTTTCCACTGTCACAATGTGGTTGTTTGTAAGGCTTACACGCCAAATATCATTAATAAAAAATAAATAAAATAAAAACTAGAAGACCCGTGCTGCTCCGCAGCATTCATTTCAACGATCCTGTAGCACTTCTTTCCATATGACATTTGCTGTTCGCATGTCTTCATGCTAGTGACCTGAACAGACAGTTAAGGTACCGTAGACTTGTAAGAACAAATGTGTGGGTGTCACACCTGATCTTTGAAGGTTTATCCATCGTAAGCTTAAGAGGCACTCGGACGGCAGGACCCAGACGCAATTCTGAAAAGCCGAGATGAACAGGGAAACCCCAAACTCTTCTGTGAATTATTAACTCGATACGACTCGACAGTTTGATGCAGGCAGAAGCTGGGGTGTTAGGGTCGCTCGCAAGCTCGTAAACTCGCTCCGAAGCTAGTAATTTAAATTTCCACTGAATGGAGATTCTTGGAAGAAATGAAAACGTAAAAACACTTATAGAGGGCCATGTTGGAGCTGTCGCAGACTTTTTTGCAGAACTTTTCATGCTGAACAATTATCAGAGTATATACATATTTTTAACGGTTTACCCAGCGTAAGATTAAAAGACAAGAGGGCGGCAGGTTTTTCTTCGACTCGATTCACTGATATCGTTAGCACTCGGCTTCCTTTGGTCATAAATAAATGTTTTTCTACCGAATCATTCCTCGAGAAATCCTTTACACAATGGTGAAAAGTGCATCATAATCCATCAAGTTGTTCTCGAGATTACCCGTTACATCCAAGAATCGGGGACTTTGTTTTATACTAAGTAGATAGAGATATACACCAATTTAAGGCTACAGCGGTACAATTTGGTGTTCTGTCTACTTATGTGACCAATGGTATGAATTTAAGAAAAGCATGGGTCTATTAGGTTTGAATTTAGAGATTTAACTCTTGGGTAACATATAGAGGTGTGCAAATTAATAGAATAGACCCGTGCTGCTCCGCAGCATTCATTTCAAAAATCCAATAGCACTTCTTTCCATATTATGACATTTGCTGTTCGTATGTCTTCATGTTGGTTGGTTGGCTGGTTCCTCAGTTTAGGGGCTGCGACAACGCGGTCATGTAGCCCCGTGTACTTTGGGTGTGTGTAGAATCTGTCTGATAACCGTGTTAATTGTGATGACTGTATTAGTGTGTGATTCAAGTAAGGACTGCATACTTTGAATTTTCAAGTAGTTCCTACCTTTGCCACCAAACGCCACCGTCAATAACTACTAGTTCAGAACTTGGCTACTAGACGCCACCGCAGTCGGCTCCTGTCGACGAACGTAGGGACCTGAGCGTTGTTTATATTTCTAACCTAATTTAGCTTCACACAGGTGTAATTAGTGGAAGGTTCTTTAACATGCCATAAATCTATGACATGGGACCGCCGGCTTTACTTCCCCTCCGAAGGAAGGCATACTGAGGGATTTTTAACGCTCTTAAAACATCCGACGACTTTGACCGGGTTTGAACCCGCGATCTGGGGCATAGCAACTCAGCATGTTTTCATGTTAGTGACCTGAACATACAGTTATGGTAGGCTACCGTTGCTTTTGGAAAAATAGTGAAGTAGACATATGAGATCAAATGTCGATCATCCAAGTGTCTTTATTAATCTCATGCAATAATTCTTTTTCAAGATTAGGGAACCACCCATTACAATTGGGTACAACTGTGTTGACCGACTGAAAAACATTAAATTTCGATAACTAAGGCAACACTGAAAAATGGCTTCAAATACCGTAATATTGTATGCTTATTTACGAAGTGAACTGGGAAAGTCGTCAGTATTTGTAATATCACGATTTCAACGTATATTATTGTCGTATAACAGGCATAGGTACATTAGTTGAAGTTCAAAAACAATATTTTGGAGATGCCTTGTATGTTTCATAAGCAATGAATGAATTGTGGAAAACAAAAGAGTGCCGCAGCGCGTGGTGCGATTTCAAAGACATCCAGAAAGAAGTCGCCCAGGCGAGTGGATTCACTGCATAATATTCTTCGTAATGTGTTGGGATTCATACTACAGAAATTCCAGGCTCTACCAAGAATTTTAATTTTGATTAATGGCTGGAACGGGGCACACTCAGCCTCGTGGGGCAAAACTGAGGAGGGGTGGGTTCGACTCCTGCCTCAGCCATCCTGAAGTGGTTTTCCGTGGTATACCACTACTTCTACTCCGGTCAAACACCACGATGGTTCCTAACTGAAAGCCATGGCAGCCTCATTCCCAATCCTATCCTCAATTTACACATGCTAGTGCAACAATTAAAATAACACAGGTTATCACAGAAAATTCTATACACACACGCATGTAGGCCTACACGGGGCAACATGACCACGATGTCTAAGCCCCACAAATGATATAACAACCGTCTACACATGAAAACTGTAAAATGGTGATAGGTGAATGTAGGAATATTTGGCACTATTTTTCTGTCAGGATAGCATTATATTACATATTGCTACTATGCGGATTAACTGTGCATACGATAGGATAGAGAATACTACAGTCCAATACAATCCTTGATTCACAATCGGTCAGTTTCCCCATGTGCAATAATTTACCAAAACGTCTGTAGCAATAAATACAAATACAGAGGTTACACAGTGAAACCAGCCATCTGAACAAAATACGTTAATTATGAACATGCAAACTTTATACTACGGTACTTAATTATGCCAACTATAAATTTAAAAAAAAGATCTTTGCACAACATAAAATTAACACCGAGCTCATACTTGTAGGCTATTTCGTCTTGCTGGCGAATAAAAAGTCGTGCTAAAGTTAATATGTGTTTATTGCAACAAATATGCTACAAAGATAATTGTATAGGCCTACGTATTTGTCTTATATACCAGTGAATGTTATAATTTATAATTATATTGGATGTATTGAAACACCAAACAAAATAAAACAGAAAATGACAGGCAGAAATATTTTGTTTTGGCGGGATTCAAATCGCATAGACGATCTTTAAGTGGATGCGTTATGCAGTTTTAGTAAAATGTGAAATTTCTTCCAAATTATTTTAATATATAAGATAACACACATTAATACAGTCATCACAATTAACACCGGTTATCAGACAGATTCTACACACACCCAAAGTACACGGGGCTACATGACCGCGTTGTCGCAGCCCCTAAACTAAGGAGTCAACCAATCCTTTAACAATTTTTACTGGACTATCATGATACAGAGTAAGTTGTTGTCGCCTAGCAACAATCTGTCCATCAAGTAAGATTTAGGCGTTGACTATCATGATACATTGTTCGTTGTCAAGTTGTATGCCCGTCAAGTTATTATATGCTATTTTCGTGTGGCTTTGTAAACTGTGACGTGTGACCTTGAAGAAATGAATATTCGCAATTATTTTAATACACGGATGATATGAACAAGGAAGGTGGGGTTCAATCGATAATGCGTGACGGACATTATATTTTAAGACAACAAACGTCGTCGTAGCGCAAATACTTCCCAAGATATTTCAGGTTTAGTAAAAAGTTAAATTTCTTCCAAATAATAATAATAATATATAAGATACTTACTCGATCTCCACGGCAAGCAGACAGAACAGCGTGCAACAGTCCAACAATGGAGACTAATAGAGTGACAGTGAGCTGAGCATGGTCGGCACTCCAAGTTGACAGATGAAGGAAGCATGCTATTGGTCACTAGCGAACAACGGTTATTGCCGACACGTGTCCTGCCTTACGTTTGAGTAGCCGTGCGTTAAACACGAAAGTGATCTTGAAGTCTCGAAGACTCCTTAAGCTTCGTGGTCAGATAACACTCAAAGTGATAAATTACCGTATATTTATTTATATAGATGTATGATAATGAAAACTGCTACCAAGGTCGCGGGTTCAAACCCGGCCGAAGTCGGCGGATTTTTTAAGAGCGTTAAAAATCCCTCTGTATGCCTTCCTTCGGAGGGGAAGTAAAGCCGGCGGGCCCATGTCATTGATTTATGGCATGTGAAAGTAGAGGAAGACTCTTTGTGGTGGTGATAAGTGGTATGGATGGTTCCTTAGTTTAGGGGCTGCGACAGCGCGGTCATGTAGCCCCGTGTACTTTGGGTGTGTGTAGAATTTGTCTGGTAACCGGTGTTAATTGTGATGGCTGTATTAGTGTGTGTTATCTGTGATTCAGGTAGAAGGACTGCTGACGATTAATTTTTTGCTACCAAATGCTACCATCCACGACACCTACAAATTTTAGCTTCCACAAGTGTAGTTAGTAGGTTCTTTTACATAAATGTATGGCATGGGGCCGCCGGCTTTACTTTCCCTCCGAAGGAAGGCCTACAGAGGGATTTTTAACGCTCTTAAAAATCCGACGACTTCGGCCGGGTTTGAACCCGCGGTCTTGGGCATGGAAGCTCAGCATGCTACCAACTACACCACCCAAGCCGCTGATAAGTAATATAATGGACGTAGCCTAACATCCAAGCCATTTGCCCCTAACGATAATGATAATAAAAATGGAAACGACTACTAACTAATGGCACATGTAATTTACCAACGAATAGAAAACATTGATAAGGATAAGGAATAGCCTAAGTGAAATAAAAGACGCTGCACATATCTCATTGGCTGTTATAAAAGTGGGGAGCAATAGTGTCGTCTTTTGCGGAATAAGGTTGTAGGAAAATGATCGGAGTACTTCAAAGAAAATTTGAAAGCAGCAACTGATAACCTCAATGTTCTGCCCCAACACTATTGTACTTATACTATACAGAGTATTTACTTAACAGATGTGGCCTATACTTAAGCCTATGCATAATGATGCTAACTGTTTTATGGAGCATATGAATTCTTTTTGCACTAAATATTCTTCATGACTGCAATTAAAGCAGCACAAGATGTTAGGCTACTATCTTCGCAGTTTCGCGCCAGAATACGAGTAGGGTTGGCCTGATGCAGCCCGCTTGGCTTGTCAACAATATACTAATTTAAATATTCCTACAGTTAGGCTACACCTCAATTCCCAGAATCTCTGGACTCCTTATAGTAAAGCCATCATTACTTTCGACTTGACGTTTCATTGCTAGGCTAGAGTTTTGTTCACTAAATCGCGAAATCGTGAACAAAACTCAATTTGTCGTGATATGTCGAATTGAATGGCTGCCTGAGATTGGCTAGTTCAAGTGATTTTCCTTCTGACCACTAGATAACTGAGGATAACACTGAAACGTCAAGTTGAAATTACATCCGACACGGTTGGTTCTAGAGCGTTTACCTGTTTCCCATTTTCACCACCAGGCAAATGCCGCGACGGTTCCTTTCGACAGGACCACGGCCGTCTTCCGTCCAAAATCCCTTCCCAGATCCTAGCTTAATTTGACCCAAGTTAGCGGTCACCTGGATGATCAGCCTCAGTTGTAGCCTATCTGCCTACCAAGTGTAATCATCTCCCAGAGAAATCATCCCTTGCAGTGCCCGTGGATAAAGCCGAGCTGGAAGGATAAACGATAACAAAAACAAAAAAGGTTTCACTAGCGGACCCGTACGAGAAATCTCGCATGTTCATAAACCACACTTTCCTCAATAGGTTTATAATGAGAGACTTAAGGGGAGACTCCACCACAAAACTTGAATTTTTTTTCAAAGAATTTTTATTGGTTATTTCAGACCCTTGGAGTGTTTTCTCATAGATCCCAGAAATATTTGGTTCTATTCAAGTTATAAATAAGTCTAAATAATATTTGATGTATTGTACCCGATCGTCACCATGTGGACCATGTGTTCGTATCCCAACTAGCTCACGGTCTTTCGAGGTATGGGACGTTCATGCCCACAATACGACCACATGTTCAGGATTTTAGTCTATCAGGCAACTACTCTACAGGAAACACACAACATTCCTATGAATAAAACATTTACTGGTCTAAAATCATGGCTGTACAACAAATACAAAAACAAAGGACAAATTACAATTAATTCCCACAAATAAATAGGGTTATTCTGTGAGCTTTCTCCTTAAAAATAGCGCTACAATGCACTCAAACCTACTTCTAATATCCTGTCAATAATAGTTCAGATTACAAGGTTTTCATAGTGTCCGTCATGTGACACAATTTTATTTAATGGAAGTATCTTAACACAAAAACCACATGTCACATAAACATGAATTTCTAAGACATTATTCCGTCTTCTACGACATTTACTTTAATTATCATTACTTCAATGTTTTCTACATTTATTAGCAAATATTTTGTTGTGTCGTGCGAATCATCTTCCTTCTTTCCATCCCTATGAACGCTCTAGGAAAATGAGTCATGCTTCTTAATCATAAAATAAACATAAACATGGATAGAATATTTATAGTTTCACCATATAACGATTATCTGGGTCTTGTCGGACTTATTATAGATGCAACTGTGTCATGTTCTGGGAAAAACACATACCCGTTTTTCCTAAATTAGCATAAACTGGCAAAATGCACTTTAAAGAAGATGCCTACATTATTTTGGTTCAGCCTTCCCCCTCAGAGGATAACTTCGCCAAATATCATCAGATTTCTATGGTTCAACCACATATGTGAGTTGCCATATACCATTTAATTCCATTTGCATCACTAAAATACTCATATTTTAATTGCATTATCGAATACCGAGACCTCTCAGTGTCCTATTGTGACCGTAATTGACAAGGGATCGGTCGAGCGACCTCTCTCCCCTCAGCAGGTCATAAAATTAGTTCCAGACAGCTCTCCAAGATGGCTGCCACGGAAATGGTCTATATTTCCTGTCTCTCTCTTCCGTCAAGGTCATCCTTGTTTACAATTATATAACAATAAAGATCCGCTAGGCATGGTCCTAAGTAATTGAGTCATTTAATTAATTAACACCTAACTTTACAGTGTATTTGGGCTCAAATGGCTCCTATTAAACATTCATGGCAGGGGTGGAATTCTAATGATAGCATTGCCGTTCTAAGGTGATTACTTGTGGCTTTAAAGACGCGCATCATAATGAAACCCCATGGTTATCATCAGCAGCTGTCATTTACATATATATATTTTGGGAACCACGTTCCTCGTCGACGAATATGATTCTACCTCTCGGGCAGACCATAAGTAAAAATGCTCACCGCGCCTCGCTGGGCGTCCATAGTGGCTATAATTCAATGCAAGCGTTGGCAATAGACAGAATCTATCCAAATCGTTACGTAACACATACAGTATGCACAAAGGCGATACTTCTCGAAGATTAAGCCCATTTTCACCTCACGCGCAAGCTATACTAGTCTTTCCCGTGCTTATCTTACGTAAATCACTGGATTCTACGTTAATCTGCACGCTATATGCGGCAAAACAATATTTCACATATATGACTCCATTATCAAGGTACCTGCGTTCTTCCTGTTATATTATTTAAGCCAAAGCTTTACATAGCTCCTAACACAAATGTATAAATATACTGGCTTACTTTAAATTCACATATTCATTCAAAATTTTCACTGACACTGAGAAAAACTCTCGTATTCGCGATATTCCACACTACATTCTTTACTGTTTACCAAATGACAGTATTTTAAATTAGACATGACACTATTTGAACATTACTTAGGCCAATTTTGCCCTTACTTTATGGTTGCCGACCCCAGTTATTATTATTATTATTATTATTTTAACGTTTAGATCCATCACTATTTTTGACCTACATGGTCCTAAGCAAATCACCTTCCAAGTCATACTTTATTCAAGACGAGTGGTGAAAACTCGTTCAGTAAGTGACTATTACTTCTTTAATTTCAAAGTGATTAATCGTTACATGGTGAACTATGCCATTATAATGTTATTATTTGCATGTTTACTCACGTTTCCTTCTGGCTGGAAAGTACCAGTATCTCCGCCTGAGCTCTACCATGATGATTGACTTAATCCATCATGATATCCAATACACAACACTGAGATTCACACTTTTTACATATGATGCACATATTACCACAAGTGGCCTTTACCACTGATAAACACTGAATATTAAACATTAAACACATTAACACTTTAAATTATTATTTCACAATTTATACACTTCATCTATCATTTCACATGTTGATCCTTAATCTGGATTTCACCTACGCTTGACCTCAGAGATGCGATGACTTATGATAACCGCTGGTCTCCGTGAAATCTAGTAGCGTTTTTATAGATGTTCGATCCTAGTTCCCTGCACTCCCGTTTACCTCACTGTCCTGGATAGGTGGCAATAACTTCCACTCTCCCATCACTGGAGTGTTCCTAATGCTGATGTCATATAATTGACAATACCTTCCGGTATACGAACTGTTCCAAACATTATCAGTTCCTATTCGCTGTAGCGAATTTATATCTGTGTCAGATAATAAAGCAATATCTGCACTTTGTTACCTTTTATGCACTTCATTATCACTGATGAAGCTTACAATTTGCCTCCATTGTCTTCAACGGCGGTACGCTGATATTTTAATAATTGGCGTGCTTACTGCAAAGCGCTTGTAGACAAAGAACAACTTCCAACACGAGCGACCGTCTGACGTCTTCAACTGCTTTCCACTGAACCATAACAGACGTGTAACTGACGTGTAGTTGACTTCGACTGACCATAACTGACCAACAAGTGCGTATATCTGACCCTCGGCGTAGGGTGCTCTTCCCTTATATTGGTTTCTTGCACAAAATAGTTCACGGGACACGTGAGAGCGACTCCCTTCTTGAAATACTCCGTCTTCAGCCGAAATAACAACTGCCTCTTGTTTATCTAGGCGTGGAGGTTTTAAAAACACTCGCGTGCCGGCGATCGCTTCGGCCAATTAATTACAATTAATTGCCTTAGTTCAGCGCGTGGGATGCTACGGTGGGGATTTCCCGCTGGTTGGTTAAAGTATTCATGCTCTCGAGCGTGAGTTAGGTTGCAATGCGGTCATTTTGAGAAATAGGCGTAATTTTAGGTGAAAAACCACTCCTAAATTACTCCTTCGTGAATACAATCATCTATGTGTATGTTCCATTGTATTACAATGCTCCATTTCTCTGTAATTAATTAATTTCTTGTGGGCTTGGTCCCGCCAAAGCTTCGCTCGTTGTCGACCGGTGGATTCCCGGGTCATTAATTTTGAGCTGTCTGACCGCCCTAGACAGAAATAGTTCCGTAGGCGCCTGGGCTACTCCGCCTACTTTTAAAAGTCATTTGTCAGACTTCAATACTAGCCTCTCTCGACTTCGTATGCACTGAAAACGTACATTTCCTTGCATTTTGCTTACAATTTCTCCTTTCAATTTCTATGATTTGCACCTAAATAATCGTGAAATCACGCTAGACTATTATGTGTCAGTAGACCTCTCATTACTCTGTGGGTTCCATATAATGGCTCCTCCTTAGAGACCACTGGTTCGACCTTAGGCATAACCATTTGCCTGGTCTTCTCTGATAAGGCCCTGAGTTCGATACCAGACTGCCGTGACCAGTTGGGCACATCTTTCTCCTGCTAAGTTCGAAAAATTCATTTCATAAGTGAATTTTTCGGGCCTATCAGCTGGTATCAACTCCTTGCAGTGTTTGCTTTAAGCGGTCATTGCTCTTGGCAATGGGCTTTCACGTTTTCCCACTCCACTCTTGTCTGCTGTCTCGTAGACTTTCGTTTTCCTGTCTCAATTGTTCATTCATCTCCTCTAACTCTACAGCGGCTCCCTTTAACTGGTCGTAAAACTCCTGCAGTCGACAGCTGCATTCTCCCCTCGTGTCCGTTGGGCTGGCGAGCTGTTTTCTTTTCTTCGACCCTTCTCGAGTCTGCAAGCCTCTCTCCAGAACCTTTCCGTGCATACGTAATGATTCCTCGTTCACTTGGATGTGTGTAGCTTGCTCTTCTCTCGCTTCATAGTCTTCTGGTGGACTATATAACTTCAGATTTGCGGCATTTACCACAACTTCTCTACCTGTTGCCTCATCTTTAATCCGATATGCATTATTCTGCAGATCCCTTATAATCAGGTAGGGTCCGAGATAAGAGTGCTGAAATTTCTTATATTTCCTGCTCTCTGGATCTGAACTGGCGGGTTTTTTTCAATAAGACGTATTCTCCCACGAGTAGCGGTCTATGATAGCGTTTCCTCCTGTTTCTCCGCTGTCGTTTATCTGCTTGTTTCTTGAGATACTCGAACGTCCTCTGGATTCTCAACTCACGTCCAAGTTGTGCATCGACGGGTGTCTGGATGACATTATTCCATGGCCTCTCGGGTCTTCTGTCGAGATGTAAGCTCACTGGCACCTCTCCTGTAGCTTCGTGCACAGTATTGTTGATACAATATTCAATAATCTCAAGCACGTCAATCCATTTCCAATTCTCAGTAGAGCAGTATATCTTCATGTATTTCTGCACCTCCCTCATAACTCTCTCAGCTGAGTTCGACTCCGGGTGCCTAACCGTGGACAAAATCTGTCTTATGCCCAGATTTTCCAACTCCCTGCGAAATTCTACGCTGGTAAAACAGCTTCCGTGATCCGATAAGATGTTTTCTGGCTGTCCTAATATAGGAATGATTCTTTCCTTCAGCCTCTTAAGTACTTGTTTTGTACTGGTTTTCTGAATTGGACACAGGACTACCATTTTGGAAAACACGTCTAGTGCAACTAGGATGTGTTTATTTCCTCTTCTAGCTCTAGGCAGGGGCCCAAAGTTGTCCAGCGCCAGGAGCTGACATGGCTTCTCTGGTAAGAGTGGTATAGGTTTCTGCCTCATTAAGTACGAGTTAGGCTTTACTCGTTGGCACATATCACATGTCCTGATAGTATTTCTGACTGTTTCTCTAAGTTTAGGCCAAATAAACGCCTCTTTAAGCAGGGCAACAGTCTTATCTACACCTGAATGTCCAAAAGCTCGGTGTGCTAGCCAAACTAGCCTTCTCTGCAATGCTGGTGGTACAACAATTCTAGGTTTTGTGTGGTCAGAGTCGCTCCATTTATGTAGCATCTGGTTAAACCATAGATATTCCGTTGAAAGTGCTTCAGCTTCCATATGCATCGGGGTTCCTCTATTCAGCTTTCCCTCGAAGTAATTTATCATCAACCGTATCCAGGGATCTTCACGTTGAAAAACGGTGATGTTCCTTAGATCATCTAAGGTCTTCTGATCTCTATCTTCTATTTCAATAGCTAGAGTTTCTTCTTCCTCTGCTGTAGGGTATCTGCTTAGCAAATCAGGTATGATATTGTCCTTCCCCGGGCAATATTCTATTTCCACTTGAAATTGTTGTATGTATAAGGACCACCTTGTCAGTCTTTGACTCGACAAGTCAGTTTTCAGCAGGAACGTTAGGGCTTTATGGTCTGTTCTCAAAATAATTCTAAAACCATAAATCAGCTTGTGCCAATACTGTAATGCATACAGTATCGCAAGTAATTCGATCTCCGTGACCGTATAATTCTTTTCATTAGGCCTCAACCTTCTACTGATGAATGCGATATAAGTTCTCTCCTCTGGCCTGTCCTTATTTTCCTGATACAACATAGCTCCAATGCCTACGAAGGATGCGTCAGTCTGGATGATAAATTTCTGAGTGTAGTCAGGATATCCCAATTTCACATAATCTAACAGCATCTGTTTAGATTTCACGAAGGCTTCCTCGCATTGCTCCGTCCATCGCCATCTTCCTCCCTTTTTAAGTAAGTCTTGGAGTGGTGCTACAGTCTCGGTGTACTTCGGACAATGGTTCGAAAAGAATCCAATAACGCCTAGATATTGCCTGACGTTCTTCACCTTCGTTGGTCTCGGGAAACGTTTTATGACTTCCAGTTTTCCCGGATTAGGCCTAACTCCTTGTGCATCGATTACATGACCTAGAAATTTAACTTCTCTCTGAGCAAAGTTAGACTTCTTTATATTGACCTTGAAGTTAGCCTGACTTAGGTCATACAACAACTTGCGTAGATCTCTGACATGTTCTTCAACTGTTTCAGAGGTCAGTAGTATATCATTTACGTAGCATATGGTTGTAGCTTTTACTTCTTCGGATAGGTTCCTATCTAGCGCTCGTATCAACACTGAACCTGCTGTTTTTAATCCAAATGGAAGACGGACGTAGGAGTACGTGTGCTGGTCAAATAAAAATCCGGTTAACAGACTTGTTTTCTCTTCCAGAGCAAGATGGTGAAAACTTGCCGTGAGATCAAGATTTGAGAATACAGTCTTTCCTTTGAACCTTCTGAGTACCTCCTTAATGGGTGGAACTGTATCAAATTCCGGTATAACCTTGGAATTCAAATTTCGTAGGTCCAGGCATATCCTCACACTTCCATCCTGTTTCGGTACAACTACCAGTGGGCTGACGTAAGGTGTGGCTGTCTTTACAATGACGCCTGCTTCTAGCATTTCCTGTATCGCTTCTTTGACCTTTAAGTAATGTTTCTCAGCTACAGGATACGGCTTCTGTTTAAATGGCGTCCAATCGCTGACTTGAAACGCATACTGGAAATTCTTGATCCGGCCAGGTCTCGAATCGAAGACTCCTTTATACTCGAATAGCAGTTCCCTTAGCATTTTCTTATATTCTGGACCAAATTTAGCTTCCTCAATCTTCTCTTCCAGGCATTCTTCAAATTTTGGTTCGAGATCTTTTTCAATGTCTGCGGCCAGTGTTGCCAACTCTTCCTCAATATCTTCTATTGTCGACACTGCCTCCCCAGTCATATCTCCGTATGTATGCCATACGTATTCTTCTTGTCTCGCTTCATTATGCCTTAATGAGAGTTCTAAGTCTTCCTTTCCCTCACTTGCGCGAAACATTACAATGTCTTGCGAGAGATCTATAATAACTTTATACTCTCTTATGAAATCCATCCCAACAATAAGGTTATATGGCAGCTTATTTACAAGTAGGAAGCTCTGTGAGAATGTAGAGTTCCCTATCTGCAGATCTAAAAATACTTGGTATCTGCATATCATAACTTTGTCTGGTATGACACCTTTTATTTTCACGCTTGAAATGGGTATTTTCAATACGTGGATTTTACTCTGGATTTCATTGTATAATGCCTGGGTTATCAAACTCACTGTTGATCCTGTATCGATGAGACTTCTTACTTTCGTTCCCGCAATGTTTACAATAATAATAGGTAGTTCCCTTCTTACATTGACCGTTCTTTCATCGAGGTCTTCGATAAGCTCCTCAGGTTTGGCAATCCAGTTAATAACATTTACTGTACTCCATCCTGAACCTATCTCTCTCTGGTCATTTAAAATTGGTGTTTTTTTTTTCAATTGCTCCATTCTTTGTGGAGTTCTTCTGCCTGTCTTCATGCTGTTGACGTTCCAGACTTTTGGCACCATCATTATTTTGATATATGTCGGGTGACCTTCTATTTCGAATTGCTTCATCCCAGTGAACTCGCGATTGTCTTGGATCATCTCCGCGCTCTTCCATGTATCTTAAAGATGCATGATAGCGTTCTTCCGCCTCTTCATCGAACCCACGACTCTGCTCTTGGGATCTCCATCCTTGGTTATTCCCATTTCGGCCGTAATTTCTTCTGTTATCCAGCTGCTGGTCTCTGGTACCACGCTGATTCCAGTTTTTCCTTCCTCGGTTACCACGGTTCGAACCTCCTCGATACGCTGGCCTCCAATTTTGGTTTTCGCGTCCTTCGCGCTGCCAGTCGGATTTTTCTGTTTCGGTGCTTGTAGACTTGCATTTCGTCTGCACCTTCGTTGGCTCGATCGGCGTATTCGTCATATTAACTTGTTCCACCTGTCGGCTTTGTCTTGCGTGCTGCACTGTGGTTAAATCAAGTTGTCTCAGCACCTCCTCCATATCGATTGCAGTTTTTGCGTTTGCTGAGATTAGCAGGCGCTGCACTTCATACGGCAGCTGCTTAGCTATAGCTATGCATAAGTCTGACTCTCTGAGTCCTTCGTCGAGCTCGCGAAAACGGCATAATTGGTTCACAAAAAACTCTCCGTACTTGGTCGGGTTACTAGTACTGTAACGCCTGGAATACAAGTCCAGTCTGAGATTTTGTTGTACGCTCGCGTTCCAATACCTGCTTAAAAATGCTTGGCGAAATTCCTCAACGGTGTCGAACGTGTACCTAAAACTTCTAAACCATAGAGCACATTCTCCTTCGGTGAGTTTTTCAATCGCTCTCAACCTGCGCTCTGGCGGTACTTTTGCATCATTCAAGTACTCGGAAACTTCTTTAAGCCAGTACTTGGGTGTCATATTAGAATTACTCCCAGAGTATTTCTTTGGTTTTTCATCACTAGCCCTTATAACTGTGACTATTTGGTTCTGTACAGCATTTTCCTGCGGTGTTGACATAGCCATTGGCATACCAGGTGTGGCATACGGGCTGTCACTTGGCATTGCTGCATTCTTTGGAGTGGGCTGTATTTCTATCTCTGCCCATTTATTCCTCCTATTCTCGTCTATGCTTCCTTCGCTAGACCTAGGATTCCGCAACATGGATTCTTCCTGCGCTATCATTCTCGTTTCTAACTGGCTGTGCCTGTTTTCAGTCCTTTCCAAACGAGCTAATACCTCTCGTTCTATTTTCTCGAGGCGATCTCGATTTCTTTCTGCCATAGAAAATACCTTTTGTTTATTATCCTTAAGGTTTTCCTTCAGGTGGATAATTTCCCCTGCTAGACTTTCTCTTACTTCGGCAAGAGTCTTATCACTGGCTTCAGTCTTTAAGCCTTCTCGAAGCTCTAACTCTTCGCGTAAGCCTGTAACTTCCCGTTGAATGTGACCTTGTATATGAGATATTTCAGTCCTTATTTTTGTGATTTCTCCTTGGTCTTCGTCCTGTCTTTTATGGAGAACTGCTAAGTCATTCTGAGTGTTTTCCAACTCTTTCTGCACTTTTCCAACTTGTATCTTCATATTAGACATTATTTCCTTATTATCTCGATCAGACGTCTTTATTTCCTGCATTTCCTTGCATTGGTCAAGGATATTCTGGTCCTGCTTTTTTAAAGCTTCGTCCACAGCCTTGGCATAACCTGCCATTCGCGTATTCCATTTGAGTTCATTATCCTCGAACCTATGATCCACGGTCTGAGTAAACGTGTTAAATTGTTCTAACTGACGTTTCGTGTTAGCTTCATTCTGACTTTGAATGTCTTTAAGCTCCCGGGACATACTGTTTAAATTATCGTTAATTTCACGCTGTGACTCTCTGCACATTTGCAAATTGCTATCTAATTTTAATTCAATAGACTCAAAGCGTTTTTCGTTATCATTTTGCATTTCTGAGATCACGCTAACAATATTCTTAGTTACCTGTCTCTGGACAGACTCTTTAACGTCGTCCATTTTCTTATTAACCTCTACTAGGTTTAATTCTAACTGCGTATTTACTTCGGCTTGATTAGCCTCTAGTCTAGTATTGACTGTAGCCAACATCTGGCTTACCTCAGTTTGATTAGCCTCTAGCCTATCCGCTATTTCATCTTTAAATGCTTTGGATTCTTCCTTACTTTTAGCACTTATAACATCGAAATGTTCCCTTAACTCGGCGATACACCTGAGTACTTCTTCCGTTCCGGCCATCCTGTACTACTTAATTTGAGATTCAGGTAGGCCCTAGCTGAAGACACTGGCGCGTTCTATTGGAAAGAAAGGATTCCGATCCCGCGACAACAACAACAACATATTATAAAATGTCAAAACTAACTATGAAATGGGTATAGACCCTCGTACCCGTCTGACAACATTTGTCTGACGTCTGAACATCATCTAGAAAGACTCACAATCGCTCAAACCAAGTTTGAGGAAAAAAAGTTATTTCTATGGTTTTCCCCATGAAAACCATGCTATTATTATGGGGTTTTTCTGAATCCCATAAGCCATCCACGTACGGGCGCCATGTTAATTAACAGAGAGAATATCACACGTGGGTGCCATGTTAATTTTTAAGAGCATTCATGGTGGCCCACTCATGGGTGACATGTTAAATTAGGGTAGTCAACATGCTTATTTATGCCATGCTCATGATGCTTAAGTGGAGGTTACCTGTATTTTGAACTGGCCCCACATATCAGCGTCATGTTATTTTATAAGTGTTATCTATGGCTATGGTTTATGAAAGTTACAATTATATAAGCATGTCTTATGGAGGATTAACAATTATTTTTAATGTGGTGGCTTATTAACAAATGGGATGCGGTCTTCCTATTCTGTCCTAATTTCTATGCTATATTTGCTTCTACCATTAATACCTTGACCGACTTAAGTAATTACCTGTGACTCAATCCAAGTACAGAGACAACTCCCCCATGTAACCGATCGTCACCATGTGGACCATGTGTTCGTATCCCAACTAGCTCACGGTCTTTCGAGGTATGGGACGTTCATGCCCACAATACGACCACATGTTCAGGATTTTAGTCTATCAGGCAACTACTCTACAGGAAACACACAACATTCCTATGAATAAAACATTTACTGGTCTAAAATCATGGCTGTACAACAAATACAAAAACAAAGGACAAATTACAATTAATTCCCACAAATAAATAGGGTTATTCTGTGAGCTTTCTCCTTAAAAATAGCGCTACAATGCACTCAAACCTACTTCTAATATCCTGTCAATAATAGTTCAGATTACAAGGTTTTCATAGTGTCCGTCATGTGACACAATTTTATTTAATGGAAGTATCTTAACACAAAAACCACATGTCACATAAACATGAATTTCTAAGACATTATTCCGTCTTCTACGACATTTACTTTAATTATCATTACTTCAATGTTTTCTACATTTATTAGCAAATATTTTGTTGTGTCGTGCGAATCATCTTCCTTCTTTCCATCCCTATGAACGCTCTAGGAAAATGAGTCATGCTTCTTAATCATAAAATAAACATAAACATGGATAGAATATTTATAGTTTCACCATATAACGATTATCTGGGTCTTGTCGGACTTATTATAGATGCAACTGTGTCATGTTCTGGGAAAAACACATACCCGTTTTTCCTAAATTAGCATAAACTGGCAAAATGCACTTTAAAGAAGATGCCTACATTATTTTGGTTCAGCCTTCCCCCTCAGAGGATAACTTCGCCAAATATCATCAGATTTCTATGGTTCAACCACATATGTGAGTTGCCATATACCATTTAATTCCATTTGCATCACTAAAATACTCATATTTTAATTGCATTATCGAATACCGAGACCTCTCAGTGTCCTATTGTGACCGTAATTGACAAGGGATCGGTCGAGCGACCTCTCTCCCCTCAGCAGGTCATAAAATTAGTTCCAGACAGCTCTCCAAGATGGCTGCCACGGAAATGGTCTATATTTCCTGTCTCTCTCTTCCGTCAAGGTCATCCTTGTTTACAATTATATAACAATAAAGATCCGCTAGGCATGGTCCTAAGTAATTGAGTCATTTAATTAATTAACACCTAACTTTACAGTGTATTTGGGCTCAAATGGCTCCTATTAAACATTCATGGCAGGGGTGGAATTCTAATGATAGCATTGCCGTTCTAAGGTGATTACTTGTGGCTTTAAAGACGCGCATCATAATGAAACCCCATGGTTATCATCAGCAGCTGTCATTTACATATATATATTTTGGGAACCACGTTCCTCGTCGACGAATATGATTCTACCTCTCGGGCAGACCATAAGTAAAAATGCTCACCGCGCCTCGCTGGGCGTCCATAGTGGCTATAATTCAATGCAAGCGTTGGCAATAGACAGAATCTATCCAAATCGTTGCGTAACACATACAGTATGCACAAAGGCGATACTTCTCGAAGATTAAGCCCATTTTCACCTCACGCGCAAGCTATACTAGTCTTTCCCGTGCTTATCTTACGTAAATCACTGGATTCTACGTTAATCTGCACGCTATATGCGGCAAAACAATATTTCACATATATGACTCCATTATCAAGGTACCTGCGTTCTTCCTGTTATATTATTTAAGCCAAAGCTTTACATAGCTCCTAACACAAATGTATAAATATACTGGCTTACTTTAAATTCACATATTCATTCAAAATTTTCACTGACACTGAGAAAAACTCTCGTATTCGCGATATTCCACACTACATTCTTTACTGTTTACCAAATGACAGTATTTTAAATTAGACATGACACTATTTGAACATTACTTAGGCCAATTTTGCCCTTACTTTATGGTTGCCGACCCCAGTTATTATTATTATTATTATTATTTTAACGTTTAGATCCATCACTATTTTTGACCTACATGGTCCTAAGCAAATCACCTTCCAAGTCATACTTTATTCAAGACGAGTGGTGAAAACTCGTTCAGTAAGTGACTATTACTTCTTTAATTTCAAAGTGATTAATCGTTACATGGTGAACTATGCCATTATAATGTTATTATTTGCATGTTTACTCACGTTTCCTTCTGGCTGGAAAGTACCAGTATCTCCGCCTGAGCTCTACCATGATGATTGACTTAATCCATCATGATATCCAATACACAACACTGAGATTCACACTTTTTACATATGATGCACATATTACCACAAGTGGCCTTTACCACTGATAAACACTGAATATTAAACATTAAACACATTAACACTTTAAATTATTATTTCACAATTTATACACTTCATCTATCATTTCACATGTTGATCCTTAATCTGGATTTCACCTACGCTTGACCTCAGAGATGCGATGACTTATGATAACCGCTGGTCTCCGTGAAATCTAGTAGCGTTTTTATAGATGTTCGATCCTAGTTCCCTGCACTCCCGTTTACCTCACTGTCCTGGATAGGTGGCAATAACTTCCACTCTCCCATCACTGGAGTGTTCCTAATGCTGATGTCATATAATTGACAATACCTTCCGGTATACGAACTGTTCCAAACATTATCAGTTCCTATTCGCTGTAGCGAATTTATATCTGTGTCAGATAATAAAGCAATATCTGCACTTTGTTACCTTTTATGCACTTCATTATCACTGATGAAGCTTACAATTTGCCTCCATTGTCTTCAACGGCGGTACGCTGATATTTTAATAATTGGCGTGCTTACTGCAAAGCGCTTGTAGACAAAGAACAACTTCCAACACGAGCGACCGTCTGACGTCTTCAACTGCTTTCCACTGAACCATAACAGACGTGTAACTGACGTGTAGTTGACTTCGACTGACCATAACTGACCAACAAGTGCGTATATCTGACCCTCGGCGTAGGGTGCTCTTCCCTTATATTGGTTTCTTGCACAAAATAGTTCACGGGACACGTGAGAGCGACTCCCTTCTTGAAATACTCCGTCTTCAGCCGAAATAACAACTGCCTCTTGTTTATCTAGGCGTGGAGGTTTTAAAAACACTCGCGTGCCGGCGATCGCTTCGGCCAATTAATTACAATTAATTGCCTTAGTTCAGCGCGTGGGATGCTACGGTGGGGATTTCCCGCTGGTTGGTTAAAGTATTCATGCTCTCGAGCGTGAGTTAGGTTGCAATGCGGTCATTTTGAGAAATAGGCGTAATTTTAGGTGAAAAACCACTCCTAAATTACTCCTCCGTGAATACAATCATCTATGTGTATGTTCCATTGTATTACAATGCTCCATTTCTCTGTAATTAATTAATTTCTTGTGGGCTTGGTCCCGCCAAAGCTTCGCTCGTTGTCGACCGGTGGATTCCCGGGTCATTAATTTTGAGCTGTCTGACCGCCCTAGACAGAAATAGTTCCGTAGGCGCCTGGGCTACTCCGCCTACTTTTAAAAGTCATTTGTCAGACTTCAATACTAGCCTCTCTCGACTTCGTATGCACTGAAAACGTACATTTCCTTGCATTTTGCTTACAATTTCTCCTTTCAATTTCTATGATTTGCACCTAAATAATCGTGAAATCACGCTAGACTATTATGTGTCAGTAGACCTCTCATTACTCTGTGGGTTCCATATAATGGCTCCTCCTTAGAGACCACTGGTTCGACCTTAGGCATAACCATTTGCCTGGTCTTCTCTGATAAGGCCCTGAGTTCGATACCAGACTGCCGTGACCAGTTGGGCACATCTTTCTCCTGCTAAGTTCGAAAAATTCATTTCATAAGTGAATTTTTCGGGCCTATCAGCTGGTATCAACTCCTTGCAGTGTTTGCTTTAAGCGGTCATTGCTCTTGGCAATGGGCTTTCACGTTTTCCCACTCCACTCTTGTCTGCTGTCTCGTAGACTTTCGTTTTCCTGTCTCAATTGTTCATTCATCTCCTCTAACTCTACAGCGGCTCCCTTTAACTGGTCGTAAAACTCCTGCAGTCGACAGCTGCATTCTCCCCTCGTGTCCGTTGGGCTGGCGAGCTGTTTTCTTTTCTTCGACCCTTCTCGAGTCTGCAAGCCTCTCTCCAGAACCTTTCCGTGCATACGTAATGATTCCTCGTTCACTTGGATGTGTGTAGCTTGCTCTTCTCTCGCTTCATAGTCTTCTGGTGGACTATATAACTTCAGATTTGCGGCATTTACCACAACTTCTCTACCTGTTGCCTCATCTTTAATCCGATATGCATTATTCTGCAGATCCCTTATAATCAGGTAGGGTCCGAGATAAGCGTGCTGAAATTTCTTATATTTCCTGCTCTCTGGATCTGAACTGGCGGGTTTTTTTCAATAAGACGTATTCTCCCACGAGTAGCGGTCTATGATAGCGTTTCCTCCTGTTTCTCCGCTGTCGTTTATCTGCTTGTTTCTTGAGATACTCGAACGTCCTCTGGATTCTCAACTCACGTCCAAGTTGTGCATCGACGGGTGTCTGGATGACATTATTCCATGGCCTCTCGGGTCTTCTGTCGAGATGTAAGCTCACTGGCACCTCTCCTGTAGCTTCGTGCACAGTATTGTTGATACAATATTCAATAATCTCAAGCACGTCAATCCATTTCCAATTCTCAGTAGAGCAGTATATCTTCATGTATTTCTGCACCTCCCTCATAACTCTCTCAGCTGAGTTCGACTCCGGGTGCCTAACCGTGGACAAAATCTGTCTTATGCCCAGATTTTCCAACTCCCTGCGAAATTCTACGCTGGTAAAACAGCTTCCGTGATCCGATAAGATGTTTTCTGGCTGTCCTAATATAGGAATGATTCTTTCCTTCAGCCTCTTAAGTACTTATTTTGTACTGGTTTTCTGAATTGGACACAGGACTACCATTTTGGAAAACACGTCTAGTGCAACTAGGATGTGTTTATTTCCTCTTCTAGCTCTAGGCAGGGGCCCAAAGTTGTCCAGCGCCAGGAGCTGACATGGCTTCTCTGGTAAGAGTGGTATAGGTTTCTGCCTCATTAAGTACGAGTTAGGCTTTACTCGTTGGCACATATCACATGTCCTGATAGTATTTCTGACTGTTTCTCTAAGTTTAGGCCAAATAAACGCCTCTTTAAGCAGGGCAACAGTCTTATCTACACCTGAATGTCCAAAAGCTCGGTGTGCTAGCCAAACTAGCCTTCTCTGCAATGCTGGTGGTACAACAATTCTAGGTTTTGTGTGGTCAGAGTCGCTCCATTTATGTAGCATCTGGTTAAACCATAGATATTCCGTTGAAAGTGCTTCAGCTTCCATATGCATCGGGGTTCCTCTATTCAGCTTTCCCTCGAAGTAATTTATCATCAACCGTATCCAGGGATCTTCACGTTGAAAAACGGTGATGTTCCTTAGATCATCTAAGGTCTTCTGATCTCTATCTTCTATTTCAATAGCTAGAGTTTCTTCTTCCTCTGCTGTAGGGTATCTGCTTAGCAAATCAGGTATGATATTGTCCTTCCCCGGGCAATATTCTATTTCCACTTGAAATTGTTGTATGTATAAGGACCACCTTGTCAGTCTTTGACTCGACAAGTCAGTTTTCAGCAGGAACGTTAGGGCTTTATGGTCTGTTCTCAAAATAATTCTAAAACCATAAATCAGCTTGTGCCAATACTGTAATGCATACAGTATCGCAAGTAATTCGATCTCCGTGACCGTATAATTCTTTTCATTAGGCCTCAACCTTCTACTGATGAATGCGATATAAGTTCTCTCCTCTGGCCTGTCCTTATTTTCCTGATACAACATAGCTCCAATGCCTACGAAGGATGCGTCAGTCTGGATGATAAATTTCTGAGTGTAGTCAGGATATCCCAATTTCACATAATCTAACAGCATCTGTTTAGATTTCACGAAGGCTTCCTCGCATTGCTCCGTCCATCGCCATCTTCCTCCCTTTTTAAGTAAGTCTTGGAGTGGTGCTACAGTCTCGGTGTACTTCGGACAATGGTTCGAAAAGAATCCAATAACGCCTAGATATTGCCTGACGTTCTTCACCTTCGTTGGTCTCGGGAAACGTTTTATGACTTCCAGTTTTCCCGGATTAGGCCTAACTCCTTGTGCATCGATTACATGACCTAGAAATTTAACTTCTCTCTGAGCAAAGTTAGACTTCTTTATATTGACCTTGAAGTTAGCCTGACTTAGGTCATACAACAACTTGCGTAGATCTCTGACATGTTCTTCAACTGTTTCAGAGGTCAGTAGTATATCATTTACGTAGCATATGGTTGTAGCTTTTACTTCTTCGGATAGGTTCCTATCTAGCGCTCGTATCAACGCTGAACCTGCTGTTTTTAATCCAAATGGAAGACGGACGTAGGAGTACGTGTGCTGGTCAAATAAAAATCCGGTTAACAGACTTGTTTTCTCTTCCAGAGCAAGATGGTGAAAACTTGCCGTGAGATCAAGATTTGAGAATACAGTCTTTCCTTTGAACCTTCTGAGTACCTCCTTAATGGGTGGAACTGTATCAAATTCCGGTATAACCTTGGAATTCAAATTTCGTAGGTCCAGGCATATCCTCACACTTCCATCCTGTGTCGGTACAACTACCAGTGGGCTGACGTAAGGTGTGGCTGTCTTTACAATGACGCCTGCTTCTAGCATTTCCTGTATCGCTTCTTTGACCTTTAAGTAATGTTTCTCAGCTACAGGATACGGCTTCTGTTTAAATGGCGTCCAATCGCTGACTTGAAACGCATACTGGAAATTCTTGATCCGGCCAGGTCTCGAATCGAAGACTCCTTTATACTCGAATAGCAGTTCCCTTAGCATTTTCTTATATTCTGGACCAAATTTAGCTTCCTCAATCTTCTCTTCCAGGCATTCTTCAAATTTTGGTTCGAGATCTTTTTCAATGTCTGCGGCCAGTGTTGCCAACTCTTCCTCAATATCTTCTATTGTCGACACTGCCTCCCCAGTCATATCTCCGTATGTATGCCATACGTATTCTTCTTGTCTCGCTTCATTATGCCTTAATGAGAGTTCTAAGTCTTCCTTTCCCTCACTTGCGCGAAACATTACAATGTCTTGCGAGAGATCTATAATAACTTTATACTCTCTTATGAAATCCATCCCAACAATAAGGTTATATGGCAGCTTATTTACAAGTAGGAAGCTCTGTGAGAATGTAGAGTTCCCTATCTGCAGATCTAAAAATACTTGGTATCTGCATATCATAACTTTGTCTGGTATGACACCTTTTATTTTCACGCTTGAAATGGGTATTTTCAATACGTGGATTTTACTCTGGATTTCATTGTATAATGCCTGGGTTATCAAACTCACTGTTGATCCTGTATCGATGAGACTTCTTACTTTCGTTCCCGCAATGTTTACAATAATAATAGGTAGTTCCCTTCTTACATTGACCGTTCTTTCATCGAGGTCTTCGATAAGCTCCTCAGGTTTGGCAATCCAGTTAATAACATTTACTGTACTCCATCCTGAACCTATCTCTCTCTGGTCATTTAAAATTGGTGTTTTTTTTTTCAATTGCTCCATTCTTTGTGGAGTTCTTCTGCCTGTCTTCATGCTGTTGACGTTCCAGACTTTTGGCACCATCATTATTTTGATATATGTCGGGTGACCTTCTATTTCGAATTGCTTCATCCCAGTGAACTCGCGATTGTCTTGGATCATCTCCGCGCTCTTCCATGTATCTTAAAGATGCATGATAGCGTTCTTCCGCCTCTTCATCGAACCCACGACTCTGCTCTTGGGATCTCCATCCTTGGTTATTCCCATTTCGGCCGTAATTTCTTCTGTTATCCAGCTGCTGGTCTCTGGTACCACGCTGATTCCAGTTTTTCCTTCCTCGGTTACCACGGTTCGAACCTCCTCGATACGCTGGCCTCCAATTTTGGTTTTCGCGTCCTTCGCGCTGCCAGTCGGATTTTTCTGTTTCGGTGCTTGTAGACTTGCATTTCGTCTGCACCTTCGTTGGCTCGATCGGCGTATTCGTCATATTAACTTGTTCCACCTGTCGGCTTTGTCTTGCGTGCTGCACTGTGGTTAAATCAAGTTGTCTCAGCACCTCCTCCATATCGATTGCAGTTTTTGCGTTTGCTGAGATTAGCAGGCGCTGCACTTCATACGGCAGCTGCTTAGCTATAGCTATGCATAAGTCTGACTCTCTGAGTCCTTCGTCGAGCTCGCGAAAACGGCATAATTGGTTCACAAAAAACTCTCCGTACTTGGTCGGGTTACTAGTACTGTAACGCCTGGAATACAAGTCCAGTCTGAGATTTTGTTGTACGCTCGCGTTCCAATACCTGCTTAAAAATGCTTGGCGAAATTCCTCAACGGTGTCGAACGTGTACCTAAAACTTCTAAACCATAGAGCACATTCTCCTTCGGTGAGTTTTTCAATCGCTCTCAACCTGCGCTCTGGCGGTACTTTTGCATCATTCAAGTACTCGGAAACTTCTTTAAGCCAGTACTTGTGTGTCATATTAGAATTACTCCCAGAGTATTTCTTTGGTTTTTCATCACTAGCCCTTATAACTGTGACTATTTGGTTCTGTACAGCATTTTCCTGCGGTGTTGACATAGCCATTGGCATACCAGGTGTGGCATACGGGCTGTCACTTGGCATTGCTGCATTCTTTGGAGTGGGCTGTATTTCTATCTCTGCCCATTTATTCCTCCTATTCTCGTCTATGCTTCCTTCGCTAGACCTAGGATTCCGCAACATGGATTCTTCCTGCGCTATCATTCTCGTTTCTAACTGGCTGTGCCTGTTTTCAGTCCTTTCCAAACGAGCTAATACCTCTCGTTCTATTTTCTCGAGGCGATCTCGATTTCTTTCTGCCATAGAAAATACCTTTTGTTTATTATCCTTAAGGTTTTCCTTCAGGTGGATAATTTCCCCTGCTAGACTTTCTCTTACTTCGGCAAGAGTCTTATCACTGGCTTCAGTCTTTAAGCCTTCTCGAAGCTCTAACTCTTCGCGTAAGCCTGTAACTTCCCGTTGAATGTGACCTTGTATATGAGATATTTCAGTCCTTATTTTTGTGATTTCTCCTTGGTCTTCGTCCTGTCTTTTATGGAGAACTGCTAAGTCATTCTGAGTGTTTTCCAACTCTTTCTGCACTTTTCCAACTTGTATCTTCATATTAGACATTATTTCCTTATTATCTCGATCAGACGTCTTTATTTCCTGCATTTCCTTGCATTGGTCAAGGATATTCTGGTCCTGCTTTTTTAAAGCTTCGTCCACAGCCTTGGCATAACCTGCCATTCGCGTATTCCATTTGAGTTCATTATCCTCGAACCTATGATCCACGGTCTGAGTAAACGTGTTAAATTGTTCTAACTGACGTTTCGTGTTAGCTTCATTCTGACTTTGAATGTCTTTAAGCTCCCGGGACATACTGTTTAAATTATCGTTAATTTCACGCTGTGACTCTCTGCACATTTGCAAATTGCTTTCTAATTTTAATTCAATAGACTCAAAGCGTTTTTCGTTATCATTTTGCATTTCTGAGATCACGCTAACAATATTCTTAGTTACCTGTCTCTGGACAGACTCTTTAACGTCGTCCATTTTCTTATTAACCTCTACTAGGTTTAATTCTAACTGCGTATTTACTTCGGCTTGATTAGCCTCTAGTCTAGTATTGACTGTAGCCAACATCTGGCTTACCTCAGTTTGATTAGCCTCTAGCCTATCCGCTATTTCATCTTTAAATGCTTTGGATTCTTCCTTACTTTTAGCACTTATAACATCGAAATGTTCCCTTAACTCGGCGATACACCTGAGTACTTCTTCCGTTCCGGCCATCCTGTACTACTTAATTTGAGATTCAGGTAGGCCCTAGCTGAAGACACTGGCGCGTTCTATTGGAAAGAAAGGATTCCGATCCCGCGACAACAACAACAACATATTATAAAATGTCAAAACTAACTATGAAATGGGTATAGACCCTCGTACCCGTCTGACAACATTTGTCTGACGTCTGAACATCATCTAGAAAGACTCACAATCGCTCAAACCAAGTTTGAGGAAAAAAAGTTATTTCTATGGTTTTCCCCATGAAAACCATGCTATTATTATGGGGTTTTTCTGAATCCCATAAGCCATCCACGTACGGGCGCCATGTTAATTAACAGAGAGAATATCACACGTGGGTGCCATGTTAATTTTTAAGAGCATTCATGGTGGCCCACTCATGGGTGACATGTTAAATTAGGGTAGTCAACATGCTTATTTATGCCATGCTCATGATGCTTAAGTGGAGGTTACCTGTATTTTGAACTGGCCCCACATATCAGCGTCATGTTATTTTATAAGTGTTATCTATGGCTATGGTTTATGAAAGTTACAATTATATAAGCATGTCTTATGGAGGATTAACAATTATTTTTAATGTGGTGGCTTATTAACAAATGGGATGCGGTCTTCCTATTCTGTCCTAATTTCTATGCTATATTTGCTTCTACCATTAATACCTTGACCGACTTAAGTAATTACCTGTGACTCAATCCAAGTACAGAGACAACTCCCCCATGTAACCGATCGTCACCATGTGGACCATGTGTTCGTATCCCAACTAGCTCACGGTCTTTCGAGGTATGGGACGTTCATGCCCACAATACGACCACATGTTCAGGATTTTAGTCTATCAGGCAACTACTCTACAGGAAACACACAACATTCCTATGAATAAAACATTTACTGGTCTAAAATCATGGCTGTACAACAAATACAAAAACAAAGGACAAATTACAATTAATTCCCACAAATAAATAGGGTTATTCTGTGAGCTTTCTCCTTAAAAATAGCGCTACAATGCACTCAAACCTACTTCTAATATCCTGTCAATAATAGTTCAGATTACAAGGTTTTCATAGTGTCCGTCATGTGACACAATTTTATTTAATGGAAGAATCTTAACACAAAAACCACATGTCACATAAACATGAATTTCTAAGACATTATTCCGTCTTCTACGACATTTACTTTAATTATCATTACTTCAATGTTTTCTACATTTATTAGCAAATATTTTGTTGTGTCGTGCGAATCATCTTCCTTCTTTCCATCCCTATGAACGCTCTAGGAAAATGAGTCATGCTTCTTAATCATAAAATAAACATAAACATGGATAGAATATTTATAGTTTCACCATATAACGATTATCTGGGTCTTGTCGGACTTATTATAGATGCAACTGTGTCATGTTCTGGGAAAAACACATACCCGTTTTTCCTAAATTAGCATAAACTGGCAAAATGCACTTTAAAGAAGATGCCTACATTATTTTGGTTCAGCCTTCCCCCTCAGAGGATAACTTCGCCAAATATCATCAGATTTCTATGGTTCAACCACATATGTGAGTTGCCATATACCATTTAATTCCATTTGCATCACTAAAATACTCATATTTTAATTGCATTATCGAATACCGAGACCTCTCAGTGTCCTATTGTGACCGTAATTGACAAGGGATCGGTCGAGCGACCTCTCTCCCCTCAGCAGGTCATAAAATTAGTTCCAGACAGCTCTCCAAGATGGCTGCCACGGAAATGGTCTATATTTCCTGTCTCTCTCTTCCGTCAAGGTCATCCTTGTTTACAATTATATAACAATAAAGATCCGCTAGGCATGGTCCTAAGTAATTGAGTCATTTAATTAATTAACACCTAACTTTACAGTGTATTTGGGCTCAAATGGCTCCTATTAAACATTCATGGCAGGGGTGGAATTCTAATGATAGCATTGCCGTTCTAAGGTGATTACTTGTGGCTTTAAAGACGCGCATCATAATGAAACCCCATGGTTATCATCAGCAGCTGTCATTTACATATATATATTTTGGGAACCACGTTCCTCGTCGACGAATATGATTCTACCTCTCGGGCAGACCATAAGTAAAAATGCTCACCGCGCCTCGCTGGGCGTCCATAGTGGCTATAATTCAATGCAAGCGTTGGCAATAGACAGAATCTATCCAAATCGTTGCGTAACACATACAGTATGCACAAAGGCGATACTTCTCGAAGATTAAGCCCATTTTCACCTCACGCGCAAGCTATACTAGTCTTTCCCGTGCTTATCTTACGTAAATCACTGGATTCTACGTTAATCTGCACGCTATATGCGGCAAAACAATATTTCACATATATGACTCCATTATCAAGGTACCTGCGTTCTTCCTGTTATATTATTTAAGCCAAAGCTTTACATAGCTCCTAACACAAATGTATAAATATACTGGCTTACTTTAAATTCACATATTCATTCAAAATTTTCACTGACACTGAGAAAAACTCTCGTATTCGCGATATTCCACACTACATTCTTTACTGTTTACCAAATGACAGTATTTTAAATTAGACATGACACTATTTGAACATTACTTAGGCCAATTTTGCCCTTACTTTATGGTTGCCGACCCCAGTTATTATTATTATTATTATTATTTTAACGTTTAGATCCATCACTATTTTTGACCTACATGGTCCTAAGCAAATCACCTTCCAAGTCATACTTTATTCAAGACGAGTGGTGAAAACTCGTTCAGTAAGTGACTATTACTTCTTTAATTTCAAAGTGATTAATCGTTACATGGTGAACTATGCCATTATAATGTTATTATTTGCATGTTTACTCAAGTTTCCTTCTGGCTGGAAAGTACCAGTATCTCCGCCTGAGCTCTACCATGATGATTGACTTAATCCATCATGATATCCAATACACAACACTGAGATTCACACTTTTTACATATGATGCACATATTACCACAAGTGGCCTTTACCACTGATAAACACTGAATATTAAACATTAAACACATTAACACTTTAAATTATTATTTCACAATTTATACACTTCATCTATCATTTCACATGTTGATCCTTAATCTGGATTTCACCTACGCTTGACCTCAGAGATGCGATGACTTATGATAACCGCTGGTCTCCGTGAAATCTAGTAGCGTTTTTATAGATGTTCGATCCTAGTTCCCTGCACTCCCGTTTACCTCACTGTCCTGGATAGGTGGCAATAACTTCCACTCTCCCATCACTGGAGTGTTCCTAATGCTGATGTCATATAATTGACAATACCTTCCGGTATACGAACTGTTCCAAACATTATCAGTTCCTATTCGCTGTAGCGAATTTATATCTGTGTCAGATAATAAAGCAATATCTGCACTTTGTTACCTTTTATGCACTTCATTATCACTGATGAAGCTTACAATTTGCCTCCATTGTCTTCAACGGCGGTACGCTGATATTTTAATAATTGGCGTGCTTACTGCAAAGCGCTTGTAGACAAAGAACAACTTCCAACACGAGCGACCGTCTGACGTCTTCAACTGCTTTCCACTGAACCATAACAGACGTGTAACTGACGTGTAGTTGACTTCGACTGACCATAACTGACCAACAAGTGCGTATATCTGACCCTCGGCGTAGGGTGCTCTTCCCTTATATTGGTTTCTTGCACAAAATAGTTCACGGGACACGTGAGAGCGACTCCCTTCTTGAAATACTCCGTCTTCAGCCGAAATAACAACTGCCTCTTGTTTATCTAGGCGTGGAGGTTTTAAAAACACTCGCGTGCCGGCGATCGCTTCGGCCAATTAATTACAATTAATTGCCTTAGTTCAGCGCGTGGGATGCTACGGTGGGGATTTCCCGCTGGTTGGTTAAAGTATTCATGCTCTCGAGCGTGAGTTAGGTTGCAATGCGGTCATTTTGAGAAATAGGCGTAATTTTAGGTGAAAAACCACTCCTAAATTACTCCTCCGTGAATACAATCATCTATGTGTATGTTCCATTGTATTACAATGCTCCATTTCTCTGTAATTAATTAATTTCTTGTGGGCTTGGTCCCGCCAAAGCTTCGCTCGTTGTCGACCGGTGGATTCCCGGGTCATTAATTTTGAGCTGTCTGACCGCCCTAGACAGAAATAGTTCCGTAGGCGCCTGGGCTACTCCGCCTACTTTTAAAAGTCATTTGTCAGACTTCAATACTAGCCTCTCTCGACTTCGTATGCACTGAAAACGTACATTTCCTTGCATTTTGCTTACAATTTCTCCTTTCAATTTCTATGATTTGCACCTAAATAATCGTGAAATCACGCTAGACTATTATGTGTCAGTAGACCTCTCATTACTCTGTGGGTTCCATATAATGGCTCCTCCTTAGAGACCACTGGTTCGACCTTAGGCATAACCATTTGCCTGGTCTTCTCTGATAAGGCCCTGAGTTCGATACCAGACTGCCGTGACCAGTTGGGCACATCTTTCTCCTGCTAAGTTCGAAAAATTCATTTCATAAGTGAATTTTTCGGGCCTATCAGCTGGTATCAACTCCTTGCAGTGTTTGCTTTAAGCGGTCATTGCTCTTGGCAATGGGCTTTCACGTTTTCCCACTCCACTCTTGTCTGCTGTCTCGTAGACTTTCGTTTTCCTGTCTCAATTGTTCATTCATCTCCTCTAACTCTACAGCGGCTCCCTTTAACTGGTCGTAAAACTCCTGCAGTCGACAGCTGCATTCTCCCCTCGTGTCCGTTGGGCTGGCGAGCTGTTTTCTTTTCTTCGACCCTTCTCGAGTCTGCAAGCCTCTCTCCAGAACCTTTCCGTGCATACGTAATGATTCCTCGTTCACTTGGATGTGTGTAGCTTGCTCTTCTCTCGCTTCATAGTCTTCTGGTGGACTATATAACTTCAGATTTGCGGCATTTACCACAACTTCTCTACCTGTTGCCTCATCTTTAATCCGATATGCATTATTCTGCAGATCCCTTATAATCAGGTAGGGTCCGAGATAAGCGTGCTGAAATTTCTTATATTTCCTGCTCTCTGGATCTGAACTGGCGGGTTTTTTTCAATAAGACGTATTCTCCCACGAGTAGCGGTCTATGATAGCGTTTCCTCCTGTTTCTCCGCTGTCGTTTATCTGCTTGTTTCTTGAGATACTCGAACGTCCTCTGGATTCTCAACTCACGTCCAAGTTGTGCATCGACGGGTGTCTGGATGACATTATTCCATGGCCTCTCGGGTCTTCTGTCGAGATGTAAGCTCACTGGCACCTCTCCTGTAGCTTCGTGCACAGTATTGTTGATACAATATTCAATAATCTCAAGCACGTCAATCCATTTCCAATTCTCAGTAGAGCAGTATATCTTCATGTATTTCTGCACCTCCCTCATAACTCTCTCAGCTGAGTTCGACTCCGGGTGCCTAACCGTGGACAAAATCTGTCTTATGCCCAGATTTTCCAACTCCCTGCGAAATTCTACGCTGGTAAAACAGCTTCCGTGATCCGATAAGATGTTTTCTGGCTGTCCTAATATAGGAATGATTCTTTCCTTCAGCCTCTTAAGTACTTGTTTTGTACTGGTTTTCTGAATTGGACACAGGACTACCATTTTGGAAAACACGTCTAGTGCAACTAGGATGTGTTTATTTCCTCTTCTAGCTCTAGGCAGGGGCCCAAAGTTGTCCAGCGCCAGGAGCTGACATGGCTTCTCTGGTAAGAGTGGTATAGGTTTCTGCCTCATTAAGTACGAGTTAGGCTTTACTCGTTGGCACATATCACATGTCCTGATAGTATTTCTGACTGTTTCTCTAAGTTTAGGCCAAATAAACGCCTCTTTAAGCAGGGCAACAGTCTTATCTACACCTGAATGTCCAAAAGCTCGGTGTGCTAGCCAAACTAGCCTTCTCTGCAATGCTGGTGGTACAACAATTCTAGGTTTTGTGTGGTCAGAGTCGCTCCATTTATGTAGCATCTGGTTAAACCATAGATATTCCGTTGAAAGTGCTTCAGCTTCCATATACATCGGGGTTCCTCTATTCAGCTTTCCCTCGAAGTAATTTATCATCAACCGTATCCAGGGATCTTCACGTTGAAAAACGGTGATGTTCCTTAGATCATCTAAGGTCTTCTGATCTCTATCTTCTATTTCAATAGCTAGAGTTTCTTCTTCCTCTGCTGTAGGGTATCTGCTTAGCAAATCAGGTATGATATTGTCCTTCCCCGGGCAATATTCTATTTCCACTTGAAATTGTTGTATGTATAAGGACCACCTTGTCAGTCTTTGACTCGACAAGTCAGTTTTCAGCAGGAACGTTAGGGCTTTATGGTCTGTTCTCAAAATAATTCTAAAACCATAAATCAGCTTGTGCCAATACTGTAATGCATACAGTATCGCAAGTAATTCGATCTCCGTGACCGTATAATTCTTTTCATTAGGCCTCAACCTTCTACTGATGAATGCGATATAAGTTCTCTCCTCTGGCCTGTCCTTATTTTCCTGATACAACATAGCTCCAATGCCTACGAAGGATGCGTCAGTCTGGATGATAAATTTCTGAGTGTAGTCAGGATATCCCAATTTCACATAATCTAACAGCATCTGTTTAGATTTCACGAAGGCTTCCTCGCATTGCTCCGTCCATCGCCATCTTCCTCCCTTTTTAAGTAAGTCTTGGAGTGGTGCTACAGTCTCGGTGTACTTCGGACAATGGTTCGAAAAGAATCCAATAACGCCTAGATATTGCCTGACGTTCTTCACCTTCGTTGGTCTCGGGAAACGTTTTATGACTTCCAGTTTTCCCGGATTAGGCCTAACTCCTTGTGCATCGATTACATGACCTAGAAATTTAACTTCTCTCTGAGCAAAGTTAGACTTCTTTATATTGACCTTGAAGTTAGCCTGACTTAGGTCATACAACAACTTGCGTAGATCTCTGACATGTTCTTCAACTGTTTCAGAGGTCAGTAGTATATCATCTACGTAGCATATGGTTGTAGCTTTTACTTCTTCGGATAGGTTCCTATCTAGCGCTCGTATCAACGCTGAACCTGCTGTTTTTAATCCAAATGGAAGACGGACGTAGGAGTACGTGTGCTGGTCAAATAAAAATCCGGTTAACAGACTTGTTTTCTCTTCCAGAGCAAGATGGTGAAAACTTGCCGTGAGATCAAGATTTGAGAATACAGTCTTTCCTTTGAACCTTCTGAGTACCTCCTTAATGGGTGGAACTGTATCAAATTCCGGTATAACCTTGGAATTCAAATTTCGTAGGTCCAGGCATATCCTCACACTTCCATCCTGTTTCGGTACAACTACCAGTGGGCTGACGTAAGGTGTGGCTGTCTTTACAATGACGCCTGCTTCTAGCATTTCCTGTATCGCTTCTTTGACCTTTAAGTAATGTTTCTCAGCTACAGGATACGGCTTCTGTTTAAATGGCGTCCAATCGCTGACTTGAAACGCATACTGGAAATTCTTGATCCGGCCAGGTCTCGAATCGAAGACTCCTTTATACTCGAATAGCAGTTCCCTTAGCATTTTCTTATATTCTGGACCAAATTTAGCTTCCTCAATCTTCTCTTCCAGGCATTCTTCAAATTTTGGTTCGAGATCTTTTTCAATGTCTGCGGCCAGTGTTGCCAACTCTTCCTCAATATCTTCTATTGTCGACACTGCCTCCCCAGTCATATCTCCGTATGTATGCCATACGTATTCTTCTTGTCTCGCTTCATTATGCCTTAATGAGAGTTCTAAGTCTTCCTTTCCCTCACTTGCGCGAAACATTACAATGTCTTGCGAGAGATCTATAATAACTTTATACTCTCTTATGAAATCCATCCCAACAATAAGGTTATATGGCAGCTTATTTACAAGTAGGAAGCTCTGTGAGAATGTAGAGTTCCCTATCTGCAGATCTAAAAATACTTGGTATCTGCATATCATAACTTTGTCTGGTATGACACCTTTTATTTTCACGCTTGAAATGGGTATTTTCAATACGTGGATTTTACTCTGGATTTCATTGTATAATGCCTGGGTTATCAAACTCACTGTTGATCCTGTATCGATGAGACTTCTTACTTTCGTTCCCGCAATGTTTACAATAATAATAGGTAGTTCCCTTCTTACATTGACCGTTCTTTCATCGAGGTCTTCGATAAGCTCCTCAGGTTTGGCAATCCAGTTAATAACATTTACTGTACTCCATCCTGAACCTATCTCTCTCTGGTCATTTAAAATTGGTGTTTTTTTTTTTTCAATTGCTCCATTCTTTGTGGAGTTCTTCTGCCTGTCTTCATGCTGTTGACGTTCCAGACTTTTGGCACCATCATTATTTTGATATATGTCGGGTGACCTTCTATTTCGAATCGCTTCATCCCAGTGAACTCGCGATTGTCTTGGATCATCTCCGCGCTCTTCCATGTATCTTAAAGATGCATGATAGCGTTCTTCCGCCTCTTCATCGAACCCACGACTCTGCTCTTGGGATCTCCATCCTTGGTTATTCCCATTTCGGCCGTAATTTCTTCTGTTATCCAGCTGCTGGTCTCTGGTACCACGCTGATTCCAGTTTTTCCTTCCTCGGTTACCACGGTTCGAACCTCCTCGATACGCTGGCCTCCAATTTTGGTTTTCGCGTCCTTCGCGCTGCCAGTCGGATTTTTCTGTTTCGGTGCTTGTAGACTTGCATTTCGTCTGCACCTTCGTTGGCTCGATCGGCGTATTCGTCATATTAACTTGTTCCACCTGTCGGCTTTGTCTTGCGTGCTGCACTGTGGTTAAATCAAGTTGTCTCAGCACCTCCTCCATATCGATCGCAGTTTTTGCGTTTGCTGAGATTAGCAGGCGCTTCACTTCATACGGCAGCTGCTTAGCTATAGCTATGCATAAGTCTGACTCTCTGAGTCCTTCGTCGAGCTCGCGAAAACGGCATAATTGGTTCACAAAAAACTCTCCGTACTTGGTCGGGTTACTAGTACTGTAACGCCTGGAATACAAGTCCAGTCTGAGATTTTGTTGTACGCTCGCGTTCCAATACCTGCTTAAAAATGCTTGGCGAAATTCCTCAACGGTGTCGAACGTGTACCTAAAACTTCTAAACCATAGAGCACATTCTCCTTCGGTGAGTTTTTCAATCGCTCTCAACCTGCGCTCTGGCGGTACTTTTGCATCATTCAAGTACTCGGAAACTTCTTTAAGCCAGTACTTGGGTGTCATATTAGAATTACTCCCAGAGTATTTCTTTGGTTTTTCATCACTAGCCCTTATAACTGTGACTATTTGGTTCTGTACAGCATTTTCCTGCGGTGTTGACATAGCCATTGGCATACCAGGTGTGGCATACGGGCTGTCACTTGGCATTGCTGCATTCTTTGGAGTGGGCTGTATTTCTATCTCTGCCCATTTATTCCTCCTATTCTCGTCTATGCTTCCTTCGCTAAACCTAGGATTCCGCAACATGGATTCTTCCTGCGCTATCATTCTCGTTTCTAACTGGCTGTGCCTGTTTTCAGTCCTTTCCAAACGAGCTAATACCTCTCGTTCTATTTTCTCGAGGCGATCTCGATTTCTTTCTGCCATAGAAAATACCTTTTGTTTATTATCCTTAAGGTTTTCCTTCAGGTGGATAATTTCCCCTGCTAGACTTTCTCTTACTTCGGCAAGAGTCTTATCACTGGCTTCAGTCTTTAAGCCTTCTCGAAGCTCTAACTCTTCGCGTAAGCCTGTAACTTCCCGTTGAATGTGACCTTGTATATGAGATATTTCAGTCCTTATTTTTGTGATTTCTCCTTGGTCTTCGTCCTGTCTTTTATGGAGAACTGCTAAGTCATTCTGAGTGTTTTCCAACTCTTTCTGCACTTTTCCAACTTGTATCTTCATATTAGACATTATTTCCTTATTATCTCGATCAGACGTCTTTATTTCCTGCATTTCCTTGCATTGGTCAAGGATATTCTGGTCCTGCTTTTTTAAAGCTTCGTCCACAGCCTTGGCATAACCTGCCATTCGCGTATTCCATTTGAGTTCATTATCCTCGAACCTATGATCCACGGTCTGAGTAAACGTGTTAAATTGTTCTAACTGACGTTTCGTGTTAGCTTCATTCTGACTTTGAATGTCTTTAAGCTCCCGGGACATACTGTTTAAATTATCGTTAATTTCACGCTGTGACTCTCTGCACATTTGCAAATTGCTTTCTAATTTTAATTCAATAGACTCAAAGCGTTTTTCGTTATCATTTTGCATTTCTGAGATCACGCTAACAATATTCTTAGTTACCTGTCTCTGGACAGACTCTTTAACGTCGTCCATTTTCTTATTAACCTCTACTAGGTTTAATTCTAACTGCGTATTTACTTCGGCTTGATTAGCCTCTAGTCTAGTATTGACTGTAGCCAACATCTGGCTTACCTCAGTTTGATTAGCCTCTAGCCTATCCGCTATTTCATCTTTAAATGCTTTGGATTCTTCCTTACTTTTAGCACTTATAACATCGAAATGTTCCCTTAACTCGGCGATACACCTGAGTACTTCTTCCGTTCCGGCCATCCTGTACTACTTAATTTGAGATTCAGGTAGGCCCTAGCTGAAGACACTGGCGCGTTCTATTGGAAAGAAAGGATTCCGATCCCGCGACAACAACAACAACATATTATAAAATGTCAAAACTAACTATGAAATGGGTATAGACCCTCGTACCCGTCTGACAACATTTGTCTGACGTCTGAACATCATCTAGAAAGACTCACAATCGCTCAAACCAAGTTTGAGGAAAAAAAGTTATTTCTATGGTTTTCCCCATGAAAACCATGCTATTATTATGGGGTTTTTCTGAATCCCATAAGCCATCCACGTACGGGCGCCATGTTAATTAACAGAGAGAATATCACACGTGGGTGCCATGTTAATTTTTAAGAGCATTCATGGTGGCCCACTCATGGGTGACATGTTAAATTAGGGTAGTCAACATGCTTATTTATGCCATGCTCATGATGCTTAAGTGGAGGTTACCTGTATTTTGAACTGGCCCCACATATCAGCGTCATGTTATTTTATAAGTGTTATCTATGGCTATGGTTTATGAAAGTTACAATTATATAAGCATGTCTTATGGAGGATTAACAATTATTTTTAATGTGGTGGCTTATTAACAAATGGGATGCGGTCTTCCTATTCTGTCCTAATTTCTATGCTATATTTGCTTCTACCATTAATACCTTGACCGACTTAAGTAATTACCTGTGACTCAATCCAAGTACAGAGACAACTCCCCCATGTAACCGATCGTCACCATGTGGACCATGTGTTCGTATCCCAACTAGCTCACGGTCTTTCGAGGTATGGGACGTTCATGCCCACAATACGACCACATGTTCAGGATTTTAGTCTATCAGGCAACTACTCTACAGGAAACACACAACATTCCTATGAATAAAACATTTACTGGTCTAAAATCATGGCTGTACAACAAATACAAAAACAAAGGACAAATTACAATTAATTCCCACAAATAAATAGGGTTATTCTGTGAGCTTTCTCCTTAAAAATAGCGCTACAATGCACTCAAACCTACTTCTAATATCCTGTCAATAATAGTTCAGATTACAAGGTTTTCATAGTGTCCGTCATGTGACACAATTTTATTTAATGGAAGTATCTTAACACAAAAACCACATGTCACATAAACATGAATTTCTAAGACATTATTCCGTCTTCTACGACATTTACTTTAATTATCATTACTTCAATGTTTTCTACATTTATTAGCAAATATTTTGTTGTGTCGTGCGAATCATCTTCCTTCTTTCCATCCCTATGAACGCTCTAGGAAAATGAGTCATGCTTCTTAATCATAAAATAAACATAAACATGGATAGAATATTTATAGTTTCACCATATAACGATTATCTGGGTCTTGTCGGACTTATTATAGATGCAACTGTGTCATGTTCTGGGAAAAACACATACCCGTTTTTCCTAAATTAGCATAAACTGGCAAAATGCACTTTAAAGAAGATGCCTACATTATTTTGGTTCAGCCTTCCCCCTCAGAGGATAACTTCGCCAAATATCATCAGATTTCTATGGTTCAACCACATATGTGAGTTGCCATATACCATTTAATTCCATTTGCATCACTAAAATACTCATATTTTAATTGCATTATCGAATACCGAGACCTCTCAGTGTCCTATTGTGACCGTAATTGACAAGGGATCGGTCGAGCGACCTCTCTCCCCTCAGCAGGTCATAAAATTAGTTCCAGACAGCTCTCCAAGATGGCTGCCACGGAAATGGTCTATATTTCCTGTCTCTCTCTTCCGTCAAGGTCATCCTTGTTTACAATTATATAACAATAAAGATCCGCTAGGCATGGTCCTAAGTAATTGAGTCATTTAATTAATTAACACCTAACTTTACAGTGTATTTGGGCTCAAATGGCTCCTATTAAACATTCATGGCAGGGGTGGAATTCTAATGATAGCATTGCCGTTCTAAGGTGATTACTTGTGGCTTTAAAGACGCGCATCATAATGAAACCCCATGGTTATCATCAGCAGCTGTCATTTACATATATATATTTTGGGAACCACGTTCCTCGTCGACGAATATGATTCTACCTCTCGGGCAGACCATAAGTAAAAATGCTCACCGCGCCTCGCTGGGCGTCCATAGTGGCTATAATTCAATGCAAGCGTTGGCAATAGACAGAATCTATCCAAATCGTTGCGTAACACATACAGTATGCACAAAGGCGATACTTCTCGAAGATTAAGCCCATTTTCACCTCACGCGCAAGCTATACTAGTCTTTCCCGTGCTTATCTTACGTAAATCACTGGATTCTACGTTAATCTGCACGCTATATGCGGCAAAACAATATTTCACATATATGACTCCATTATCAAGGTACCTGCGTTCTTCCTGTTATATTATTTAAGTCAAAGCTTTACATAGCTCCTAACACAAATGTATAAATATACTGGCTTACTTTAAATTCACATATTCATTCAAAATTTTCACTAACACTGAGAAAAACTCTCGTATTCGCGATATTCCACACTACATTCTTTACTGTTTACCAAATGACAGTATTTTAAATTAGACATGACACTATTTGAACATTACTTAGGCCAATTTTGCCCTTACTTTATGGTTGCCGACCCCAGTTATTATTATTATTATTATTATTTTAACGTTTAGATCCATCACTATTTTTGACCTACATGGTCCTAAGCAAATCACCTTCCAAGTCATACTTTATTCAAGACGAGTGGTGAAAACTCGTTCAGTAAGTGACTATTACTTCTTTAATTTCAAAGTGATTAATCGTTACATGGTGAACTATGCCATTATAATGTTATTATTTGCATGTTTACTCACGTTTCCTTCTGGCTGGAAAGTACCAGTATCTCCGCCTGAGCTCTACCATGATGATTGACTTAATCCATCATGATATCCAATACACAACACTGAGATTCACACTTTTTACATATGATGCACATATTACCACAAGTGGCCTTTACCACTGATAAACACTGAATATTAAACATTAAACACATTAACACTTTAAATTATTATTTCACAATTTATACACTTCATCTATCATTTCACATGTTGATCCTTAATCTGGATTTCACCTACGCTTGACCTCAGAGATGCGATGACTTATGATAACCGCTGGTCTCCGTGAAATCTAGTAGCGTTTTTATAGATGTTCGATCCTAGTTCCCTGCACTCCCGTTTACCTCACTGTCCTGGATAGGTGGCAATAACTTCCACTCTCCCATCACTGGAGTGTTCCTAATGCTGATGTCATATAATTGACAATACCTTCCGGTATACGAACTGTTCCAAACATTATCAGTTCCTATTCGCTGTAGCGAATTTATATCTGTGTCAGATAATAAAGCAATATCTGCACTTTGTTACCTTTTATGCACTTCATTATCACTGATGAAGCTTACAATTTGCCTCCATTGTCTTCAACGGCGGTACGCTGATATTTTAATAATTGGCGTGCTTACTGCAAAGCGCTTGTAGACAAAGAACAACTTCCAACACGAGCGACCGTCTGACGTCTTCAACTGCTTTCCACTGAACCATAACAGACGTGTAACTGACGTGTAGTTGACTTCGACTGACCATAACTGACCAACAAGTGCGTATATCTGACCCTCGGCGTAGGGTGCTCTTCCCTTATATTGGTTTCTTGCACAAAATAGTTCACGGGACACGTGAGAGCGACTCCCTTCTTGAAATACTCCGTCTTCAGCCGAAATAACAACTGCCTCTTGTTTATCTAGGCGTGGAGGTTTTAAAAACACTCGCGTGCCGGCGATCGCTTCGGCCAATTAATTACAATTAATTGCCTTAGTTCAGCGCGTGGGATGCTACGGTGGGGATTTCCCGCTGGTTGGTTAAAGTATTCATGCTCTCGAGCGTGAGTTAGGTTGCAATGCGGTCATTTTGAGAAATAGGCGTAATTTTAGGTGAAAAACCACTCCTAAATTACTCCTTCGTGAATACAATCATCTATGTGTATGTTCCATTGTATTACAATGCTCCATTTCTCTGTAATTAATTAATTTCTTGTGGGCTTGGTCCCGCCAAAGCTTCGCTCGTTGTCGACCGGTGGATTCCCGGGTCATTAATTTTGAGCTGTCTGACCGCCCTAGACAGAAATAGTTCCGTAGGCGCCTGGGCTACTCCGCCTACTTTTAAAAGTCATTTGTCAGACTTCAATACTAGCCTCTCTCGACTTCGTATGCACTGAAAACGTACATTTCCTTGCATTTTGCTTACAATTTCTCCTTTCAATTTCTATGATTTGCACCTAAATAATCGTGAAATCACGCTAGACTATTATGTGTCAGTAGACCTCTCATTACTCTGTGGGTTCCATATAATGGCTCCTCCTTAGAGACCACTGGTTCGACCTTAGGCATAACCATTTGCCTGGTCTTCTCTGATAAGGCCCTGAGTTCGATACCAGACTGCCGTGACCAGTTGGGCACAGTATGGACTGCAGGAGGGGGGCGTGGCTCACTGAAAGCTGTATTTTATGTTATCACCATCAAACAAGACCATATTCTCACCAATCGGACAATTTATGTTCCAAAGTTGGCTCTTTGCTTTTCCTTCAAATGTAGCGATTCTTGGTGATAAAAATCAGAACTAGTGATATCAACAAACATTTTTAAATCCATTTTCCTGAAAATTTGATTTTCTAACTTCAATACCTACTTTTTTATCCTAAATATTAACCAATCACAGTGAAATTTTTGCAGGAACTAGTCATGTGGTATTTGCATACCTCTGTGCATTAATATTAAATGATATGCAGTTTCAATGATTTTTATGACATTTATGTACAAATTATTTGAAAAATAAATTAATTTGAAATTTGAAAAATGAACTAAGGGTAAATAAACAAACATTCTCATAAAATAAATGCTCAGAACTCTTAAACTATGTCCTGTTTCTGTGTCTGAAGAAATTGAAATGTAAAAAATGATATCTGAGTACCAAACGTTGGTTTTCAAAAATGCCATTAAAAACCATATTAAAAATTAATAATTCAAAAACCATTCAAGTTATGGCCTTCAAACCGTTGACATTGCTACATCTTTACGTGATATAGCCTATGTGATCACAAAATTAATTTGAAATCGATGCAGTAGGAGAGAAGTTAAATTTTTCAGTGGAGTCTCCCCATGAGGAGAAAGGTTTTTGTCTTTATTTCTTTTAGAATTCCAAGTTCAACGTTCCCTAACTTAAGAAGGCAATCACTGAAAATTGGATCATCATAACACTCACCGGTTATTCGATATTTATGAAATTATACGATTTGAGTACTCATTCCTTTGATTTACTGTTTCTGAAATCCATGCAAAATGATAAAGGAACGACCTAAGAATGTTAAAATGACAAGAAACAGGCGTCACAGCGGCCAAAATGTGAAGTGGACAGCAATTATGGAGCGCATTTTCCTACAGCACCAGTATCTGCAAATCGCAGACTTCGTACATCTTTTTAAAGACATTTTAAAGAAATTTTAGATAGCCTACTGTATTTATGAAATTGGAGTGCAATTCGTCACTGCTAATGTCTATTCTCTTTCATTTGCATGCTCATTTGTCACGATCGGTCGCTTGTGAGCGCTGCAGAAGGGATCTATAAGCTACTATTGAAATAATAGTCTTTATGTGATGTTTCCGGCATTTGACTGACGGGAGTGTGGAAAACGCAGGCAAGGCATTCACAACGGCCGTTGGAAGCTTCGGGATTCGAAACTTCAATCTCCGGACTTCGAGCTTCCCTTTACTGTCGTGTTGCGCGATTTAGCTGCTCGGATACAACGAAAGGGGACATAGGAATCATTCTGTTGAAGATATGCTGTTTTTTTTTTAAATCAAAGAGTCTCGGTGTAAAGGTTTCTTAACAACATTGAACCGTCATTGTTGCCAACGTAGGATAATAATATTTTAAGTGGATGGTCTGGGACACACCTAGTGATATTTTGGACAAATCTTAAAAACATAGTCACAAACCTAGTACGAAAGAAATACCTCCGTACCTCGGGATTTACTCACGTTGAGAAACGATTCCGGGAGTCCCTGAAGTTTAACAATGACTGGATGGCATTACTCTTTACAGTTTGGTTCATTGCTGATGTTTTATCGTGTTGGAAGGTTTGCCTTTGTAAACAAAATTTTAAATGCTTTTCTGTCGGTCAACACGATTGTACCCAATTGTTAATCGTTTATCCTCTTAGCTCAGCTCAATCCACGGACTCTGTGAGGGATCATTCCTCTACCGCCATAAGGACAGTGTCTTGGAGCTGAAAACACTTTGTGAGTAGATACAACTAGGGATGGTGAAGGCCGATCGCCAGGCGTCCGCTAACTTGGGTCTAATTAAGGAAGGGTCAGGGAAGGGAGTGGTTGGTTGGTTCCTCAGTTTAGGGGCTGTGACAACGCGGTAATGTAGCCCCGTGTACTTTGGGTGTGTGTAGAATCTGTCTGATAACCGGTGTTAATTGTGATGGCTGTATTAGTGTGTGTTATATGTAATTCAGGTAAGGACTGCAAACGATCAATTTTCAAGTAGTTTCTACTTTTGCTACCAAATTCTACCGTCCACGACACCTAACTGTGAACTTGGTTACTAGATGCACCTGGCGACGAACGTTGGAACTAATAGAGCATTAATGAAATCTAACCTAGGAATTTAGCTTCACACAATTGTTGTTAGTGGTAGGTTCTTTTGCATTCCATAAATCGATGGCATGGGCCCGTTGGCTTTATTTCCCCTCAGAAGGAAGGCATACTGGGGGATTTTTAACGCTTTTAAAAAGCCGACGACTTCGGCCGGGTTTGAACCCGCGATCTTGGGCATAGAAGCTCAGCATGCTACCAACTACGTCACCGAAGCCGCTGGGAAGGGAGGGGGAAGGATGTCGGCGGTGGACAGGTTGAAACGAACCGTCCCGGCATTTTCCTCATAAAATAGGAAACAACGAAAACCACTTTCAGGACAGCCGAGGTGGGATACGAACCCAACAATCTCTGAATACCGGCCAGGCACGAGGTAGCGAGTTAGCACTCTCGGCCACCGCGGCCGATTGTGCCCAATGTTAATGGTTGTTCTTATTGCTTAAACCTGAAAATTAATACATGAGATTAGTAAATTAAAGCCTTCGTGGACCAGCTTGGAAGACCGTTTACGAGTGGATTTGTGATTTTTAGCCTAGCAGCCTTGTTGATATGAGTAATTTTCCTTTTACGGGCTCTTAGTGCTTCGGTTTTTTTAAAGCTGTATTGGTAGTATTTTTGGGGTTTCTGTCATATATTGTCAATATCTTCATTGCGGCTTCGGTGGCGTAGTTGGTAGCATGCTGAACTGCTGTGCCCAAGATCGCGGGTTCAAACCCGGCCGAAGTTGTCGAATTTTTTAAGAGCGTTGAAATCATTCAGTAGGCCTATGTCTTCCTTCGGAGGGGAAGTAAAGCTAGCGGTACCATGTCATAGATTTATGGCATGTAAAAGATCCTTCCAGCCTCCGTGGCTTAGGCGGCAGCACGCCGGCCTCTCACCGCTGGGTCCGTGGTTCAAATCCCGGTCACTCCATGTGAGATCTGTGCTGGACAAAACGGAGGCAGACAGGTTTTTCTCCGGGTACTCCGGTTTTCCCTGTCAAAATTTCATTCCAGCAACACTCTCCACTATCATTTCATTTCATCTGTCATTCATTTAATCATTGCCCCAGAGGAGTGCGTCCGGCCTCGGCAGCCGGCACAGTTCATATCCTCGCCGCTAGATGGGGGCTTCATTCATTCCATTCCTGACCCGGTCGGAGACTGGAAGCAGGCTGTGGATTTTCAAAAGATCTTTCCACTAACTAAACTTGTGTGAAGCTAAATTTCTAGCTTAGATTTCGTTGGAATGCTCTATCAAAGTTCCAACGTTCACCACTAGGTGTCAGTGACATCTGATAGCAAAAGTTGGAACTTCGCTACTTGAAATTGAACGGAACTTGTGGCTCACCCCATGGGTGTCCTCGGACACTCCCGGCGCTAAGAGCCATATGCTAAATAAATAAGAAAAATATCTTCATCCATATAATCATACACTTAGATTCAAAAGACTGAGTGTAAAGGATCTGATGATGATCACATGACGATCGAAACTAGTAATTCAAGTAAATTTATTAGTCTCATGTTTTATTTTTCACGTTTATGAAATAACACCCATTACAATTGGGGTCCAATCGTGTTGGCCAACTGAAAACATTTAAAATATCAATTTCTTACTTACTTGTTTCCCCGAGTGTATGGAGTATCTTATCGGCTAGGGACGAGCTGAAGATCAATTGAGGGACTGACGCTAATTGATTCTGAAGCTCAATCTTAGTGCACATCAAGTGCCAGCTGCGCCCAGACACGTGTACAGGAATTGATGAATTAACACACATACTGTTCGTGTCAGCGTTCAATATGGCGGACACTAGACATTACCTTGACTGCGATAATCTCTACAAAAGATGTAATATTTCTGTCTGAGTATTTTTAACTTTCGGCTATTGATCCCGGTCAAGGTGACAAATTTAAATTTTGCTTGTTTGTGGGTTTTAATGAGTTGTCGTCAAAACTACTGGGGTGAATGGCACCAAAATTCGTATTAAAGCAGAAGGTATCTCTGAGATTTAAAAAAAAACAGTCTGGTTGGTTGGTTCCTCAGTTTAGGGACTGCGACAACACGGTCATGTAGCTCCGTGTACTTTGGGTGTGTGTAGAATCTGTCTGACAACCGGTGTTAATTGTGTTGGCTGTATTAGTGTGTGTTAGCACATCTGTTTTTAATTCAAGTAAGGACTTCAGACATTGAATGTTTAAGTACTTCAAGTACTTTTACCGCCAAACGCCACCGTCAACGACTACTAGTTCAGAACTTGGTTACTAGGTGCACCGCAGTCGGCTCCTGGCGACGAACGTTGGAACCTAAGAGCGTTAGTCAAATCTAACTTATAATTTAGCGTCACACAAGTGTAATTAGTGGAAGGTTCTTTATCATGCCATAAATCTATGACATGGGACCGCCGGCTTTACTTCCCCTCCGAAGGACGGCATACTGAGGGATTTTTAACGCTCTTAAAAATACGACGACTTCGGCCGGGTTTGAACCCGCGATCTTGGGCATAGAAACTCAGCATGCTACCAACTACGCCACCGAAGCCGCTAAAAAAACAGTCTACAATTTACTTATATATTCCTAATGAAGTGGGGGGGGGGGGGGTTATGAGGGACCCCTTATTCGTTGTTTGCTCTTGTCTTTCAAGCTGTCTGTTCAATCTGGAAACTGCACTGAACAAACTTCATTGACAATTTAACTATAAACATTATCAGGTACCGGTAGTAATATTTTTGATTGCTGTTTATGCTGGTGGTGGATGATATGCTTAAGGCATCAAAGGATGCGACACAGGTACAAGAATGAACATAATTCTCTTGATGATGATGTTCTGATTTGGGGAGAGAATGAGTGTGGTCCAAGATCAGCTGGATGTACTGAAAGAAGATATTGAAAAATGGGACATGAAAATCAGTGTAGAAAAAAGCAAGACAATGGTAATGACAAGAGGAAAGAAAGAAGGAAAAGGGATTGTTAAGATTGGACGTAGTAGAGCACTTCAAATATTTGGGAAGTGAATTGATGGCAAATGCAAGATTGGATATGGAGATTAACAAGAGAATGCAATGTGGGAGTTGGTTGGTTAGTTCCTTGGTGTAGGGGCTGCGATAACGAGGTCATGTAGCCCTGTGTACTTTGGGTGTGTGTAGAATCTGTCTGATAAAAGTGTTAATTGTGATGACTAAGGTTCGGATGTTAAGGAAAAGTCATATTTTTTTCCTGAGCTCATTTTGACCAAAATCTGAAAAATAAGTTTGAATGACAGGTCCCTGACCACGTTTAAAGCATTTTGATGTTGCCTATAAATGCATATTTCGGCCATTTTTATTGTTTTGGTCACATTCGGTCATATTTTAGTGATATAAGGTCATATTTGGTTATAATTTCAGCATTTTTGTTTAAATTGAGGCGTCGTTAACAAGGTACGTGTTATCTCTGTCGAGTTTCAAACACAGGATTTCCGAATAGTATAGTAGATGTAGTTTTCTTTCTTTTCCTGGAACAGGCAGATAGCAGGCTTAGAAGACCTGATACCAAGAAGGCACAATAAACTTCCTGTTAGGCAGTGTCTTCTAACTTACGCCGACATATATCATAAAGCATTCTAATACTTCGTTTTATTTTTGTTTTCTTTTGGGAAAACCGAGCAGAGATGCATCTCAAGGCTATGATACTGAATGAATGGTGAACATTTTAATGTACTGTAGCTCTCTGTCAGTTTGTATGATTAAATGTGTCTGGTGTATTATCGCTGATCACGTTTTGGCACTTAAGACGTTTACTGTAGCCTATGTTAGTGATACTCTACCTATCCCAAAAATTCATGTCATATTTCGTAGTTTTTAGGTCATATTTTATAGTTCATATTTAGCTAGTTTTAGGGCATATTTGCTTGCATATTTTGTACTTCTTTAGGTCTTAACCTTCCGAACCCTAGTGATGACTGTATTAGTGTGTGTTATCTGTTTTTAATTCAAGTAAGGACTGCATAAGATAATTTCAATTAGTTCTTACTTTCGCTACCAAATACTACCGCCATCAATACCTAGCTGTGAACTTGGCTACTACTAGATGCAATCGCAACCAGCGTCTGGTGACGAACGTTGGAACTTATGAACATTAATCAAACCTACAAATTTTGCTTCACACAAGTTTAGTTAGTGGAAGGTTCTTTAACATGCCATAAATCGATGACATGGGCCCGCCGGCTTTACTTCCCCTTCAAAAGAAGACATACTGAGGGATTTTTAACGCTCTTAAAAATCCGACGACTTTGGCCGGGTTTGAACCCGTGATCTTGGGCATAGAAACTCAGCATGCTACCAACTACGCCACCGAAGCCGCCGCAATGTGAGAGTGTTTTGTATCATCAAGTTCGGAGTTTGATATGGGATAATGACATACCACTGAAGGCTAAAGAAGATTCATTGGGCTACTTACCAATAATGACGTATGGAGCAGAAACCTGGCCGATGACCAGGACAGTAGAATACAGGCAGCCGAAATAAAATTCCGTAGTAAAATTCGTTAGGAGTATGGTACGGAAGACAAGGAGAGATAGAATAAGAAACGAAGACATTCGGAAGGAAGTGAAAGAACAGAAGGTGGAGCACAGCAGATTGAGATGGTATGGACATGTGAAAATGAATGATAATAGAATACCGAAATAAGTGATGGAGAGACGGATTACTGGAAAGAGAGGATGAGGAAGACCTAGGGACGGTGGATGGACTCAATAAAAGACAGTGTGAGAGAACGGAATCTGGAGTGGAGTTCAGTGGCTGAGGAAGGATATAGGGGTGTTATACTGCTCCGACCCGGCTTAGACTGCGAAACGGAAAATGATGATGATAAATGAACATTTTTATAAAATATTCTCTTACGGTCAAACATGAATTTATTAATATTACTGCACTAGCATTACCCGTCGCGGCTTCGTCCACGAATATTGTAGTTGTAAATAGTAGGCCTACACTTAGCAACGTCTCAATAATGAATGCTTTGACTTATTTATCATTAAATTTTGAATAATTTGGTTTTCGAATATAATTATCAAAGAAAATTTTGATTGCTCTGTTGTGTATCATTGGTCGTCAAATATTACCATTCCTGAATATGTGGCAGTAATAAGACTGGCGTTGAATGGATTCGGCGTGTAATATAAGAACTGCACCTCCAATGAAATGCAGGTTTAACCCCATTAAAACCCGCTTAGAACCTGAATATCCAAAAATCCTCTTAGTGGCCGTTTTCCACATACAAAGAACATATACCCAAAATTTCATGTTTCTAACTTCGATAGTTTTGGCTGGGCGATGGTGAGTGAGTGAATGAGTCAGTCAGGACACTTAGTTTTATATAATAGACTAGCGAGGTGATACGAACCTGTTCTTGGCCTCTTTCCTGACACAGTTTTAAATATCATTGGCTAACTTTCAAAACTTTCAAATGATCAAATACGAGTAGGTCTACAGTACCAAAGGGCCTAAATGCAGGGAATGGAGTGGTCTGTCCGAAATTTCAAGTGGACAGTGTTACCCGCAGTGTTCCAAAGGGTAAGTATACAAATTTTGGTTCAGATCGGTGAAACGGTGTAGATATGTGCCAAAGGGCCTAAATGCAGGGAATAGAGTGATCTGTCCGAAATTTAAAGTTTACAGGGTTACCCGCAAGGTTCCAAGGGGTAAGCATGCAAAATTTTTGTTCAGATCGGTGGAATGGTGTAGATTTGTATACATAACAGACAAAGAGACAAACAAACTTTGTGCTTTATATTGATTATTGTTATTATTATTATTACAATGTTATGCCCAACTAAGGAGTGCGATTGAACATATTTAACAGATGAATATGAATTTGCTTTCTTCTCTTCCCAAAATCTCTTCATTCTCTCACTATGATCTTTCCTCCTTTCTGCTGCCATACAGTGGTGGCTCCCATCCAGGGGTTTGCAGCAAAATGATGTTTGTACACCAACGTTCTGAAGCTTTCCATAATATTTCTTCTGTTACGTTGATTTCTTGAAGGTCATTTTCGATTTCGATCACCCAGTTATTCTTGGCTTTTAGCGAAAAATATCCTTTTAGTAGTCTAAGTCTTTCATTGTCCATTCTTTTAATATGTCCATCAAATTTCAATCGTCATCTAATAATGTCCGATGACGACTAATGGTGTCAGATAACGGCTTCGGTGGCGTAGTTAGTAGCGTGATGAACTGCTGTGCCCAAGATAGCGGGTTCAAACCCGGCCGAAGTCATCGGATTTTTAAGAGCGTTAAAAATCCTTCAGTATGTCTTCCTTTGGAGGGGAAGTAAAGCCGGCGGTCCCATGTCATAGATTTACGGCAGGTAAAAGATCCTTCCACAGACAAAACTTATGTGAAGCTAAATTGTTAGGTTAGATTTCGTCGGAACGCTCTATCACAGTTCCAACGTTCGCCACTAGGTATCATTGATATCTGGTAGCAAAAGTTGGAACTACTTGAAATTGGACGGAACTTGTAGCTCACCCTAAGGGTGTCCGCTGGAAGCAGCTACAGACTCAGGCGAGCCGAACGTGTCCTCAGACACTCCCGGCATTAAGAGCCATACGATAAATAAAAAGTGTCCGATTTCTTCTCGGAATGTTGGTAGGCCTATAACTCGTGAGACCTCCATACTCCCACTATGCATACTGGGCTAAGGATTTTCATAAGGATTTTCCTTTCTTATTTTCCTAAAATTTTAGTTAATGTTCTGCCTGCAATGATCAGGGTATCCAATGCATACAATGCTTCAGGTTGATTTACCGCGTTGTTTTCGCGTTCCGAGATATTGGATTTTGGTTGTAGCTATTCCAGGTGATTGTAAAGACTTTTTGTAATTTAGATATTCTCTCTTTGCTTCACGGTTTAATCTAGATCAGGCCTGTCCAGCTATGGCACTGGTGGCTGTGGCGCCACGGCTTGCCACGAGACTCGCTCCATGGCAAACTAAGCTCCGCTCTTACCCGCTACACCGCCACTCTCACCAGTTTCTCCTCTCACTACCTTCTCTTGCTAGAGAGGAGAAGACGGCCTCAACCCCCGCCCTCACCGCCACCACTCTCCTGTCCTAACACTCTGCGCTGTAGTGGAATGGGTCATAAGCCAAGTGTCAAGCAAGGCAAGAGGGAGATTCTGATTTTCTCTTCTTAAATAGAACGGTATATGAGTTGAAGAAAAATTGCGAATGCCAAAAAGACGTTCAACATCAGAGCTGGGTGGTGGAAGCAACCCTTCCTGGGAATTTAATTATTTAGTAGTACCCGCTCCAGCGCCAGCGGACGGCAAGTGGATGTGTTTGATATGTCACACTATTTTAAAGAATACAAAATAAAGAGCAGGCATTATGATTCAAAGGATTTGTTATAACTACTGATTATTGATTACTAATGTCCCGCACAACGTTGCCAGCTCGCTACCTCCGCTACCGCAACAACTTCCTCGCTTGCAGCCATGCCTCGACCCCCACCTTCCCCACACAACTCCCGATTCACTAAGGAAAGACCGTGGCACAAAACCTCCCATTAACATTACTCTTCATAAATTCGTCATCACACTGTACGTTTACAGTGGTCGTAGTTTCCGATAATCACGAATGAGAGCTTCAAAATGAGACCAAGTTTCCTGAAACTGATGTAAGGGTTGGAACGGGGTGCACTCAGCCTTGTGAGGACAATTGAGTAGCTGTCTGACAGTGAGGCAGCGCCCCGATCACGAAAACCAAGATTAACGGCCGAGGGGACCTGATGCGCTGATCACGCGTCACCCCAATATCTGCAGGCCAAAAGCCTGGGCAGCGGTCGCTTGGTCGGCCTCGGCCCTTCATGGGCTGTATAGTGCCAGGGGAGGACTTTATTATTATTATTATTATTACATCGTCAGCAGCAGCTATGCTATTTGACATGCAGTGCTAGGCCATGGGATCAGGCTATCTCCGAACTTGGTAGACACGTGTGTTGAAACCCATCGTCGGCCGTCCATGAAGTGGTTTCCCGTGGTTTACCATTTTCAGCTCCAAGAAAATGCTGGGACGGTACCTTCTAATAGACCACGGCAGCTACATTCCATCTCCTTGCCCTGCTACATTCATTTTCATTATGCATTTCTCATTAACTTCCTTCATGAAATGGGCGTAAAAAACCACACTCCACATAGAAATCCATCGCATTCAACCCGGTTGAAACGGTGGAAAATATGGGGTAGACGTATTATGTGTTATTGCTGTTGTTGTTCTACAACATGATCCTCAGCTCCGTGTACTTGGTGCGTGTATAATGTGTGTGTTAACTGTATTATTGTGATATCTGTATTGAAGCTTGGATTCAGATAGATGTGACCATTGCAGTTTAGAGACTTGCACTTCAAGGTATTTGGCTGGAATGGAAGTAGGAAACCGTGGTAAACTACTTCCAGGATGGCCGAGATGGGAAAGAGACCGGACCTCAGGGTTGACAGCTAAGTATGCTAGCCACTACACCACAAGGGAATAATAATAATAATAATAATAATAATAATAATAATAATAATATCGTACGGCCTCGGGTGCCGGGTGCAAGCTTTGTTATTTGACGCCCAGGGGGCAGCTTGCTTGTCGAATTTTGTCGTTCCTTGGAGCGCTATGAAAGTCAAGGAAGTTAGATATCTAAGCTCCTTGACACTATAGCGCTTTCTAGTAAAGAAAGGAGGAACTTTGTGTTGGCGGAAAATCCCGAGATTAATTTTGCTATTATGAACACGGCCTACTGAATTCAAATGGGTTCTTTAAAATGCCAACAACGTATGACATGCATGCCGCTTTCCAAAAATCACGAACCTGGAAACTTGGGGTTCGTAGTCTGTCACGATAACCACTCGCCTACCGTGACAAGCACACCCCAAGGTGGTCTGATATTACTCCCTGTACGATATATCCTAATTCCTAAAGATGTCCGTCTTGCTATCCGTGAGATCGAATCCCTTTTATGCTCACCGCTCTTTCTAACTCTCTTTACGTGTCGTGAAAATGTGCCCCCTTAATGCTTTCTGCCTGTACCCAAGGAGAGCCGACCCACAATGCACCGTAAATCTCGCCATATTGTGTGGTTGTGCTCGCCCTAGCCGCAGGGGATAATATAATCGTCATTAGACGAGGTGTGAGGCTGAATATTTTAAGGGCTAAAGTGCTGCAGTGCGTATGATTATCATTTTATACCCAATCTATCTTACAAGAAAACATTCTGATAATGTTTTTAGGAAATAGAACGAGGCATTTATAAATTTGCTAGCAATAGTGCCCGGCTTCGGGTTCGAACCCGGCCGAAGTCGTCGGATTTTTAAGAGCGTTAAACATCCTTCAGTATTCCTTCCTTCGGAGGGGAAGTAAAGCCGGCGGTCCCATGTCATAGATTTATGGCATGTAAAAGATCCTTCCACAGACTAAACTTGTGTGAAGCTAAATATCTAGGTTAGATTTTGTTGGATCGTTCTATCAAAGTTCCAACGTTCACCACTAGGTATCATTGACATCTGGTAGCGAAAGTTGGAACTACTTGAAATTGAACGGAACGTGTAGCTCACCCTCTGGGTGTCCGCTGGAAGCAGCTACAGACTCTGGCGAGCCGAACATGTCCTCGGACACTCCCGGCACTAAAAGCCATACGATAAACAAATAAATAAATAAATAAATAAATAACTTTCCGTTACGATCGCTGCGAACTAAAGGCATGTTTCCGTTCAGAAAGCACATTGTTGACCAGTGTTTGTGATGGAAATCCCATGATTGTTTATTACTGATATAAAATGGAATAATGCATTACATGATACTAACAATGAAGCTAATTTATTTTTGCTCCAACCTCTAGTCCGCAGCGATTGTAGCGGCAACGGTTGGAACTAGAGGAGCTCCTGTCACGAATACTCGCTGCCTGTGGCATCATGCCACCGATCGTAGGGACGTTTAACCGAATCTGTTAGAACCTACCGTAATGTTGTGATGTCTGCAGTGAGCCTGGTGGACGGGTGATTGAACAGCTCTCGTGAAAGACTTCGCAGAGCAGCGGATATACAGTATATAATGCTGGTAATTACAGGTTATGCCTATACATGTACACAGGAAAGGTTTTAAGCTGTTGTGTCTTATATCCTTAGGTCTGTCTGTTAGGTAGTCAGCCTGAAGGCTGGTTGGATCCTCAAAAAGCACCGCCGTTAGGTTATGTGGGTAGATACTCACAAAAACCCAAGGCAGCGCTATATTGAGGCGTACTAGGCAAGATGAGGAGTGAGGTAGTTTTCCATTACTTTCCTCACTGAGTCAGAACAGCAGTACTAACCCTATGAGTAGAACCTTTCACAGCATCCACAGGCACTGACTGTGCCCTGAATGTCATTACTAAGCACCACCCATACCTCAGAAGCTTCCATATAATCACAGTCATGAGTGAGACTGAGACCTCGGTGCAAAGCCACATTTTACTCTAGCCTGTGCCAACAGACAAATGCAAAGTTACTGCATTCATCAAGAGATGGCAAACAGGCCATATCCTTAGGTACTCCTCACATATTTGGTTGGGCGTGTACCAGGCTTGGGATTCGATTAAGAGCTGGGGTCCCTTGTCTCAAAATTATCCTTGAGCTCGTCGCCAGCATCCCTGAAAGTCTGCATCATTATCCTGGAAATGGATGATTTACTTGAGTAAAAATTATCGCATTTAATAAATTGGAAATTTGCTTTGAAATATAAACAGTATTGACCGAGTACTATTTATTTTATTTAAAAATGTTGTTAGACATTTCTCATTTTCATATTTCTCACAATGCATTTTTAAAATTTACGTTTCGCACGTTGCAAATATTTCATTTTATCTTTCAATAAATTATTGATGCGAGTGCTTGTTGTTGTTTTTTTTTTGTTTTTTTTGTTTATGTAGTCTATAAGGAAGGAAGGAAAAGAACCACCAGACATGACTTTTCATCTAGAAAATCTCGCATACAGTAAACGGGAAACGAACCCGGTCTGCCTTTGTGTAAAGCAAGCTACTTAACCAATGCAACATCAAGCCACCCTGAAATACCGGTGTAATCCCTAAATCCTACTTATGGCCGATAACCTAGATGTTAGGCCCCTTAAAACATCAATTATCATCATCATCATCATCATCATCAAATCCTACTTAAAGGAGAAAAATGTTAGATGAACTCGAAGTTTCACACCTTAGAGCAGGGGTATCCAAACTACAGCCCGCGGGCCAACACCGGCCCGAGAGCACCACCAATCCGGCCCGTGAGAGCGTGCCGGCCATGGTATCCAGCCCATCATAATTTATTTTGATTACACTGTAACATTTACAATGTAAGTAAATTATACAAAATAATAATCAGATGTTTCTCATTTAGCGACCAATTAAAAAGCACAATAACTGACTTACATAACCTTGCCACGGTGGGTGAGTGGTTATCGTGTCGGACTACCAACACCAAGCTTGCAGGTTCGCCCCAGGCCATGATAAGTGATTTTTGAAATGCGACAAAAACCTGGACACGCATGTCATACGTTGTTGACATGTTAAAGAACCCATTTGAATTCATCAGGCCGTGTTCATAATGGCAAACTTAATCTCGGGATTTTCCGCCAACACAAAGTTCCTCCTTTCTCTACTAGAAAGCGCTATAGTGTCAAGGAGCTTAGATATCTGACCTCCTTGACTTTCATAGCACTCCAAGGAATTCGACACCAAGGAACAACAAATTTCGACACGCAAGCTGTCCTCTGGGCGTCAAATAACAAAGCTTGCACCCGGCACCCGAGGCCATAAGATATTATTAGGCTATTATTTACTGATTTACATATAAAAATTGATCATTTGAACTGTAATTAAGGATATGAGATCCATCCTAAATACTTAACAATAAGTGGCATGCATAGGCTGTTCATATAATGAAATTGAACATTATAATTATGATTAATGAGATGTATCTAGCTACTTTCCTCTGCCAGTTGTTTGCAGTTGATCAAGTATACTAAATGAAATTATCAGCAGCCACTTCAAATACTCATCTGATATTTTGCATCTGTAAATATTTTTTTGTATATTTCATTTTGGAGAATGTTTTTCACACAGGTAAGCAGTGGCGAAAGCGGAAAAGCAAACGGAGCGGAGACCACCCCTGCGCCCTGCGTCATAGATATTTCTCTTGTACCGAAACGAAACTTTTCGTTGGTTCGTTCCTCAGTTTAGGGGCTGCGACAACGCGATTATGTAACACAGTGTACTTTGGGTGTGTATTGAATCTGTCTGATGTTAATTGCGATGGCTGTATTAATGAGTGTTATCTGTAATTCAGGTAAGGACAGCAGACGATCAATTTTCAAGTAGTTCATACTTTGGGTAACGAATGGTATCATCAACGACACCTAGCTGTGAACTTGGTTACCAGATGCCACCGCAGCTAGCACCTTGCGATGAACGTTGGGACTAATAGAACATGAATGAAATCTAACCTAGAAATTTAGCTTCACACAAGTGTAGTTAGTGGTAGGTTCTTCTACATGCCATAAATCTATGACATTGGCCCGCCGGCTTTACTTCCCCTCCGAAGAAGGCATGCTGAGGGAAACGAAACTTTGCGCGTAATTTGAAACTACAGCATGTTGGTATGAGCTAGCCCGGTCTTAGCCCTTGGGACTTGGTGGAGGGGTCAGTTTGGCCCTTAGGCTAAAACGTTTGGAGAACCCTGCCTTGGAGGAAACGTCATCACTGAAGATTTGTTTGATAAATGAAATAACTTTCAATATTAATAGAAGTCAGTCATCCTTTCTCGCAGATGGAAATTTCATGGCTATGTTTACATTTCAGAGAAATGGATGGCATTATGACGAACTCACATACATTGAAGGAAACCATTGACGTTCTCTATTTAGGCCTACTAGTTCAAGTGGGCGTGCTTATTACAAACAGATTCTCACATACCGTGGATAAAAATACGTGTTTACTCGGCAAGAGCTTTACTGATAAGGTTCGTTATGAAAGATGTAGGAGCTCTGATAAGAAAGGTCAGACATCCTCCAAGCCATCAGCTTCATCAGAGGTAAGTTCCTCCTCACATTTGTACAGGGCTAATGCTCTGAACAAGGTGCTAATTAAACTTTCCGATGAGAGGAAAAGAGCATGACTCAGATTTTTCACGCCTTGCGAAAACTGCAATTTCTTGACCTGGAATCAAACCCACGATCTTGGGGCCATAAGGTTGACACTCTATTATTGATCTCCCTTTTCCATAGTCAATAACGAATATACTGTGAATATTGTAAATAGACAACAGGGAGTATCCGTGGTGGTGTTAAAAACTTTCAGAGATGATAGAGGAATGGAAATGGATCAATGTGAGATAACGAACCATATTATGAAAACGATCGAGTCACAAGTTATGAGCAAAATGCTACTCATTTAATGCCACGGTGGGTGAGTGGTTAACGTGTCGGTATACTAACCCCCAAGCTTGCAGGTTCGCTCCTGGTCGTGGTAAGTGATTTTTGAAAGGCGGCAAAAATACGACACGCAAGTCATACGATGTTGGCATGTCAAAGAACACATTTGAATTCAGTAGGCCGTGTTCATAATGGCAAAATTAATCTCGGGAGTTTCCGCCAACACAAAGTTCCTCACTCCTCTACTAGAATGCGCTATAGTGTTCAAGGAGCTTAGATATCTAACCCCCTTGACTTTCATAGTGCTTCAAGGAATAACGAAATTCGATATGCAAGCTACCCTCTGGGTGTCAAAGAACAAAGCTTGCACCCGGCACCCGAGGCCATATGATATTATTATTATTTATTATTTTTATTATACCGTTTACCTGCACACGTTCCACAAGCTGCTACATTTACAACTGTTCAAAATGGCGTCCCCCTGCTTCAATACAGGCATAGCAACGTACCACTCGCCAACACAGACTAAAGTCTACACTACAGACATCGTACTCCAATCCATTCAGTACGCAGTGGAGTAGTTGAGTTATCCTCCTAGCCTATTCGGTTCGTCGGGAGTGTCTACCCTTCAATCGTAGCACATTACAGTATAGTACATGTATTCCACTGTCAGAGGTATAAGACCGATCTTTGCTTTAACTTTTGACTGCCGGTCGCAGTGGTGTAGTGGATATGGCGTTGGTCTACTAATCCCAAGTTAGCGGAATCAAACCCGACTGCGTTCGGTGGCGTTTAGGGGTGTTTACACGTGCCAACCTCATGTAGTTGGCTTCCGGCACGTTAAAGAACGTCTGCGGGACGAAATTCCACCACTTTGGCGTCTGTTAAGGACTAGAATTGAGGACGGACGTTAAGCAACTGCGATCTCTCTCTATATAAAAATGAAAGATTGTCGTTTTTTTCTGAATTTCTACGGAAATTTGCGTTATTTACGCGTTTCTGACTGTTTTATGACGTATGCGCGTGGTTTTTTTTGTCTGTCTGTCTGTCTGTTTGTCTGTCTGTGGGCAATTTTGTTCCCTTATAACTCGAGAACGGCTGGGTGGATCAACGTAAAATTTGATACAGATATCCTTCAGAGGCACGACACTCTTCACTGTACCTCTCATAAAAGGGGGCTTACCCCCCTTAAAATACTTGCTGAAATAGCCGTAGAAGGGCGAGACAAAGCTCATTTTCAGTCCCTCAATGTGAGAAACGAAACTCGAACCACATTATAATGCCCTAAAACCAACAGTTTTTGAGATATTCCCAGATAATTAATTTCTTTTAATACATCAATGAAAGAAAGCAAGCCGGTAACCATGACAACAGAAACTCACAGGTCCATCTATTGCTGTAAGACGCAATACCATTCCATTTATTACATTACTGGTTTGCAAACGGCTATACCACTGCCATCGTAATGTACAGGCCGTAAGGCTCCTACTGTGATGTCACGCCTAGGGTCGTTATAGTCGCAGCAGCAAGTCAGATAGCTCCCTTCACACGCAGTCACTTCAAACCTAATATAAATTACGCTCCCGCTTCAAGACGTAGAAAAATAGCAATGCTATTTAGGGCTGATTGGCACTTCCATCCGTTGCCACTACATACGCCTAATTTTCGATCCGCTTGTTCGAATCCGGCCAATGTAGCTGGCATTTTGAGAGTGAACAAAATGGTACATTGCCGGTACATTTACTAGGACGTTGAAACACACAGACAGGGCTAAATTGCAGTATGTTGACGTCGAGAATAAAATCTATTCTTGGTCATTTTCTCGTTGTTCACCGCTTTGAAAAGGTTTATGGTAGATGCCTGAGAAAACCCCATATCTCTCTTGGCTATTCAACAGATCACGTCCTAAACTGCTCGTGGATGACAAAGCGCAATGTAATCTTAACCGTAATCAATGCACAGGCCACCCTCAAGGTGACTTAAACAGGGCCTATCTTATCAGCACTTATTTTCTATGACTCAATCTAACTTGTTTCTTGCATCAGGAATTTTCAATGGGTTGTAATTTTGAAATCACATATCAATAACCTACAGTTCATACACCAGGTGCTAACAATCCCATTAATGTAAATACAGTAGCCTACACAAATTCTGCCACGAAAACATTACCATATTCACTTGAGCTTGATCGAGAGACCATTCTCACAAATAATGTAACTTGGACTGACTTCAGTAGATACTGAATACTGGATATCGCTTCTCTGATTTACATACGGCAAGTAACTTAACTTCAGCATTATCATCTTGAAATGTTTCCAGTCCTAGCATAGGCTGAAGTTTGGGAACTTCTTACAATAATTGAAACCATATTAACTAACAACCTACCACCAAGGCGATTAGCTCTTCTCTCCCGAAGAATGGTATCTTACTTTCAGGGAAATGTTAACACACACTCTTGCATTTCCCCGTAATGGACAAATAATTTCTAGGAATGTTGTGTATGCTTTGCTTTCTTAAATTGTCGTGCTAGGGAAGGAGAAGCAAGCCACATTATCATTTCTTTCATAATAGCGGTAGTTGCTATAAACAAACTTTTGACATACCTGCGACCTGGGAAGGAGGTTTCCTGAACTAATAACATTTTATTACCATCCAAAAAACCTTCTATGAGTCGAAATAATAAGTGATATAGAGGTCCTAACTAAAACATAACCTTCAGTGTGATGACAAACATGCAACGCAAAATTTGCGTGGATACAAAAACCTACCTACAAAATGAACATTTGTTTCAGAAAATAAATAATCCTCATTCTAGTTGGCGTAAGTAGAAGCGTTCTCAAGTATCACTTTTCACGCGGATACTCATTCATAAAAGATATAAACAACACAGCACAAAGTAAAATGGTCGCCATCTCTAACCCCTACCGATCAGCTGATCAATCGTTAAGAGTCGCTGCATGATGTCCTGTACATTACGATGGCAGTGGCTATACGGTTATAACGGAACCAAATTAAGCTGTAAAATTCATCAATACATATAATGCGCTTAAGGGGATCAAGGGGTACTCTAGAATTTTTTCACGCGATTTACACGTGCTGGTGTAATACGGAAGGTCTATTATATCCCTGTCCCTATATTGTTATACTATTATTATAATTATTATTATTATTATACTACGGCCTACAACGACGAGACAAAGCTTATTTTCATCCCCTTGGTGTCAGAAACAAAACTCGGGGCCCCTAAACAGCCGTAAACTACATTTTAAGGCTCTAAAACCAATAGTTTCTGATATATTCCCAGAAAACTAATTTCATTTAATAAACTAATGTAGGAATGCAAGCCAGTAACCATGACAACAGTGTCTCAAAAAGTTACATCCAACTTTCCATCTATTTCTGCAAGAAGTAATGCCACTCCATTTATTAAATTTCTGTGAAAGTTTGCAAATGGCTACAAGGTTATCACGGAACCTACAAAAACTGTAAAATTCATCAATGCGCTTAAGGGGATCAAGGGGTACCCTAGTTTTTTTCACAAGACTTAAACGTGCGATATGTGGTACAGAAGGTCTATTATATCTTCAAACAGCAGCATTATTTTCAAAAATTCCTGAATTGAAATAGTTTATTTTTTATTTCATTTTTTTGCTTTTAGGAATTTGGGCCATTGGAGGCTAAAAAACATGAATTTTCATGCACCACAAGCCTTTATAATTTATTAAAGGGGTCTTCCTCTGGATGCGGACTTGACATAACAGTGAGGGTCAGTTTTTATGTGACGTGTATTGCGTTTTTATTTTCACGTCAGGAAGTACACGTTAGGTAAATTTAGTTTCAGAGCATATTTCAACTAATCATTTTTCTTTGTCGACAAACAGGTTCCAAGCCCCTAATCATTGCAACAGTAGCTCAATTGATTACGTCTGGTTATTAAGACCGTTCGAATGGGTACTTCTGCTAGTTATTAATAACTGTTGACTCGATCGTTTCTGGACAATGGATCCTTATCTCATATGGATCTATTTGCCTTCCTCCATCATCCCTGAACGTAAAATCATCACGGATACTCCCTGAATACACACTTAAATACATGTAATTTTTTCAGGTTATTTTTCGCATGTCCCAGTAATTGTGATAATGCATTGGCCTGCTGGAAAGTTGCAATATCAATAACTATGAATATAAAGGGTCTCTAGAATGCCTAAAATAGTCTAAATATTCTAAATTTTGTTTTATTCGTGGTATTGAGCTCGGACCCTTACCTTTCTAACGTTGAGGGAAAGTGAGATTCATTATTACTTTCATCATACTTTTCCTATTAGTAAACCCAGTATTTAGTTATTTAGAAACGTTTTTCTCCCTATTGAACGAATGAATGAATGAATGAATGAATGAATGAATGAATAAATGGATGGATTAATAAAGCCTCTAGTGTCCCTAGAAGGGAAAAAGCCTCCCTCAGAAGAGGGAGCTCGTTGATTATATCTCACGTGGTGAGCTAGTCACGTGAGATGGTTAATTTTGTCACTATGATAGTCATAATGTTTTGACTTAACTTAACCTAGTATTCATTGTTTACTATCTATTAAACAATAGATATTTAAAAAGAAAATCTTTTAAGAAAGAAAATAGAGAGTAGTCTAAATGGGCACGAAACAAGTCCAAAATGGATACTGTTACTTCAAATGGAAGAAGAGGCGATAAAAAACGAGAAAAAAATATATTTCCAGTTTCTCGCTAAAATGTATTTCTTAGTATAAACATCACCTTTATTTCCGGAACTTTTCAACATACAGTACAAAGCTGACATATTTAGACATAATTCCTCCGTATGTGTGTTACGTTTCTACACGGCCGTTTTTCTAAATTTACTCCAGTTTAAACTTGACACATGGAAATGTTCGTAAAAATGCTGTTAATATTTAAGAAAGTCATCAAAAATATATTTATTTTTAAAAATCCTTTGTTAAATTTAGTATAGAACATTGACGAACATGCTTGAAAAACTTAGATTATTTCCTATTAATCGTTTTTGAGAAAAAGGCAAAAGAAAGTTGATAATCATCATGGGCAGTGTACGATATTCCGGAGCCCCGCAAGGAAACTATTTAGAGCTGATTAAGCAAATAGTACCATAACCCGAATATGCTCAATAATTTAACATACACTACAGTATACTATTTTAGTATAATTAATGGCCGTGAAAGCCAATACGTCATTTATTTGTTTAAAGATTAATACTTCAGTGTAATTCTTATCAAGGTGAGGGAAAAGTGAGATTGATTATGACTATTATGTCAATTATCTCCTCGTGGTTGAATATCGGTGTAATTTAGCATGACACTGGAGCTGCGTGTCAATTCTTGTATAAAATGATAAGCAAACCAATTTCATCGCCTAAATATAGCGGGATATTTTGTATTTTAAAAAGCTAGTTACAGATTAATCGGTAATTGTATTCGATAGCTGATATCAGTGGCGATTTGATAATTGTATCAGTGAGCAGATATTACTGCAATAGCTCACATTATCTTCCTTTTTTAAAATCCAGCCTCTTATTATCAATCACTTTCAGAGGTAATTCATTCGCTAGGGCTCATTAAGAAGCCTTCTAGGGGACCACAATTAGCGGGAGGTAGGTTGGTCATCATGGGACCCCATCTGTCAAGCTACCCTCTTTCATGCTTTCTGTTGACCTCTCTTGGTCAGGCGCGGATTCGGGGGAGGGGGGGGGGTGTGTGTCACGGGGTCATGACCCCCCCCCAAACGGAGACCAAATTTTTTTTCAAACTCAAAAAACGAAAACAAAATAACCATACAAATAAAACTTTACGAATTTTAACTGAAAAGCAGTTTTTTTAATTTATTCAAAACTGAAAATATCTTTATTGCAATTATTATGTTCTGGTACAACTGTACATATTTACAGCTTCATACCTGTTATATAAAAACGATTATTTATATAACAAAATCAACTCGACTATTTTGTTTAGCAAACCTTCTGATTACCGAATCGATTACCGAAGTGATGTCACGATGAATGTGCAGCAATGCACGGATAAGAATTTGGGGCTTTTTTCGCACCAAAAAATTTTGCCGACGTCCAAACTGCAAGCTTGGTTGGCAATTTAAGCTGTGACTTTCTCCCTTTGTCGGTACCAATTCGACTTGCCGAAACTGTAACGTACCTTGATTCTTTTCTCGAAGCTCGATGTAAAAGTCGCAAAACACGCCGTTGCAATTTGTACGAATATTTTTGGTGCGCTAAACGCATCAAATTTCTATCCATGTAGCTTGCAAAAAAATTGGTCTGGTTTTGTACGTTTGGTTATTTTGTGATTGCGTTGTTAGTGATACCATTTTTCTTAACAATTTCGATTCTGTGACCCCCCTCTCCCAAAGCCCTCTAGATCCGCGCCTGCTCTTGGTCGACTCCTATTCTCAACCACAATGCTCTTAGGGTATCCGAAACCTAAAATGTATCTTATTTTACTGACTTGACCCTTAACAGTTTTTTCCTGACACCGTAATTTTTCTAAGGTGCATTGCTTTCCGCGGTATCCTCTGCCTAAGGGGCCTAATAGGCCTCCGGTACACTGATAAACATAGAATCATGGATAGGATTTTCAAATTTAGATGGTAATTAGGCCCACCTGTTGCCTTGGTAACCATAGACTATAGGAGGTCTAGATGATACACATGTTGCCTTGATAACCATATAGGAGGTCTATACTAGAGCCACCCTTACTTCCGACTTGAAGTTTCAGTGCTACTGCTCGAGTCTAAGCTGCGTGGACCTGAGTGGAATGTGCATCGCAGACTATGGAGTAGTGGTGGTGACGAGTGATACGGTTTCTCGGTCCTTGCGTAGTAACAGAAGCAAATACATTAGTCGGTGACTCAGTCACTCATTCCCAACGCCACACTAGTTTCAGAAAAGACCCATGTTAGCAGTATTGGAATAGACGAGGATGTCAGGTAACACAGCGGGCTGTCGACAGGCTTCTCAATTCTCGCCTGCTCCTACTCTGCCTCTGCCCTTCATCCCGCAAGTTCACAGAGCTTGGAACCGAGCAGTACGTCACAGCTACACTCTAACCAGTCAATTACAGGCAGCCATTCAAATTGATATATCGAGATAAATCGAGTTTCGCTGACGATGTTGCCAGCTAACATCTTGCGTTCACACATGTGCTCGGTTAGTTTCAATGGCGGTCTTTGTGCATTCTCGTATTTATCGTACCGGTATATTTTTCTTTTTGATATTATCCTAGTCTGTTGTTATTTAATAGCTTAGTAGTTGTTTGTCGTTTGACATAGTGTAGTATAGGCTAATTACGTGTAGTTATAGGTTAGCTTTAGGACAGTGAGTGTTTGTGTTATTTCTGTCGTGCGTGTGTGTGATAGTGTCATGCCGGGGTCTAGCACGAGGAAGACAAGCGCCAAGAGGAAATGGTTTGAAAAAATATTGCTGAACAACTTGCCTGAGAAGAGCACAATTGTTATGGACAATGCCCCGTGTCGTAGTGTCAATCACGACAAAGCTACAACAATGGCAGCAAGATAGAATGTGCTCAGTGAGTGGCTGACGAGCCACAACATTCCTTTATGTGACGACATGACTCCGAAATGAGTGGTGTGTTCCCTCTATAGGTTTTATAATACACTTCCTCGAACTCTGAACATCTTCGACTCCGGACGTGAGGCGGTAATGGTGAGTAATTTATTTGTTACAATTTTTTTCTGCTTCATTATCGGAAATATTCTGTTAACCGCAATATATGTGTAATTTCTGCTACTATATACTCATTCACGAGTATGATGTTGTGTGTAAACATGTCTGTTCACATTACGAGTGTTTAGTTAACTTTACGGCTATGAATCATGTACGTCAGCTGATTCGTGATAGTGGACTGGCAACACTGTATCGCCAGCCGTCGAACTGTCAAGTCGGAAGTAACGATGGCGGCACTATAGATGATGAACACTTGTTGCCTTGGTAACCATAAGGCGGTCTAGATCATGAACACTTGTTGCCTTGGTAACCATAAGAGGCCTAGATGATGAACACTTGTTGCCTTGCTAACCACATAGGATGCGAGGATGATGAGCACTTCTTGCCTTGGTAACCATATAGGAGATTTAGACGATGAATACTTGTTGCCTTGGTAACCATATAAGAGGTGCCTTGGTCCTAAGATCAAAATTAAAATGTCTTGGCAGAACCGGGTTGGTTAGTTGGTTCCTCAGTTTAGGGGCTACGACAACGCGGTCATGTTGCTCCGTGTACTTTGGGTGTGTGTAGAAGCTGTCTGATAACTGGTGTTAATTGTGATGGCTGTATTAGTGTGTGTGGCTTCAAACCCCATAATGTGTGTTATCTGTTTTTAATTCAAGTAAGAACTGTAGACATTGAATTTTCAAGTAGTTCCTACTTTTGCCAAAAAACACCACCGTCAACGACTACTAGTTCAGAACTTGGTTACTAGACGCCACCGCAGTCAGCTCCTGGCGACGAACCTAAAGGCGTTATTCAAATTTGTAACCTATAATTTAGCTTTACACAGGTGTAATTAGTGGAAGGTTGCTTAACATGCCATAAATCTAGGACATGGGACCGCCGGCTTTACTTCTCCTTCGAAGGAAGGCATAATGAGGGATTTTAACGCTCTTAAAAAATCCGACGCCTTCGACCGGGTTTGAACGCAGAACCGGGAATCAAACCCTGACCTTCCGGGCGACTGCCAAGTATCCTAATCGCTACACCACGAAGTGATCCAAATCAATGATTATTTGATTATAAAGTTTGCTACTGCAGATTTATTTTTTATAACCGTCCTGTACCAGTGTCCCTTGTGCATACCGCTATTGTATTATTATTATTATTATTATGCTTGGTCTAACTCACACAAAGCATTGAAGTATTAATCCATGTTCGTTTGAGACCAGTCTATACTTCACATGGCAGACCACATTCCTAACACATCATATTGTGGTTTATTGATTCCTAAGGGACGGAATTTTCTCTATGAGGACGCAATTAACTTGAAGCATTCTATTGGTCTTTTTGGTATGGTATTCACTATTGTGGATGGGTAATTACACATTTTTCTACTCAAAATGGCAGCTATTGTGAAATGAAGTTCATTGCAGGACATGCCAAAGCCATTGCTTCATACTCGATCTAAGATGCTCCGAATTCATATTCCATTGGTCATGGCTCGAAATTAATCAAACAAACAAAATATGTCTACTTCTAACAGTACAGTGCGTTTCACAAATAATAATAATAATAATAATAATAATATCGTATGGCTTCGGGTGCCGGGTGCAAGCTTTGATTTTGGCACCCAGAGGAAGCTTGCATGTCGAATTGTGTTGTCCATATATTGTTGTTGTTTGAGTCTTCAGTCTTTTGACTGGTTTGATGCAACTCTCCATGCCTCCCTGTCCTGTGTTAAACGTTTCATCTCTACTTAGCTTCCACACCCTACATCCGAGGCAATCTGTTTAACATATTCTAACCTTGGTCTACCCCTACAATTCTTGTCCTCAACCCTTCCTTCCATCACTAAGCACAAAAACTGCGAGTAGCTGTAGTACGGAAGACAATCAGATAAGTAGTTAGCCTAACATTTTATAGTTTAACCATAGTTTACAACCATATAATCTCTCTAAAGTACAATCTCCGGATAGCTATCACCATTTAGCATTTCACCTAACATATATACTGCGTTTAGCATACACTGACAGTTGCAGTACCAATACTGCAACTAAATAATTGTACATATTGTAAATATTTTCACCTGTATTTCAAACATGGATTTTGTAGCCTAAGTGTAATGGATCTGATGATGATCGCTTCACGATCGAAACTGGTCATCCTAGTGTTTTATTAATCTCATGTAATTTATTTCAAGATTAGGGTATAACCCATCTCTTTTGGGTACATTCGTGTTGACCGACTGAAAAGCACTAAACTCTTGTTTACTACGTTTGCCGGATTTGAAACCGCGATCTTGGCCATGGAAGCTCAGCATGCTACCAACTACGCCACCGAAGCCGCCTTGATTTTTGTTAAGTGATTACGTAGTCATTTAGTTTACCCCTGACTGGCTGCGTGGCACAGCGATAACGTTCTCACCTGCGGTTCTCAAGGTTGCTGGATCGAATCCTGGTGCAGTCAGTTGGCAATTGACGGTGCGCCATGCGAAGGAGGTATGTCAGTAGATACTGACACGGCAAAGATCCCCTTCGGAGCAAAATTCCAACACCCCGGCGTCCCAAGAGGCCTGTGAGTAGTTAAAGGGACGTAAAAACAATATTATTATTATTATTATTATCTTTCTTTCTTTCTTTCTTTCTTTCTTTCTTTCTTTCTTCCTTCGTTATTCCCATCCAATCCATAGAGCGCGTTGGAACTTGTTAGTTGGCTTGATGACTTTTGCCTTCCTCTTCTCCCAAAATCTCTTCGTGAACTCACTGTGTTGCTAGCTTGCCACGGTGGGTGAGTGGTTATCGTGTTGGATTACTAACTCCAAATTTGCAGGTTCGCTCCTGGCCGTGGTAAGTGAATTTTGAAAGACGGCACAAATCACGATACGCGTGTCATACGATGTTGGCATGTTAAAGAACCCATTTGAATTCAGTTCTTGCTGGCAAACTTAAACTCGGGATTTTCCGCTAACGCAAAGTTCCTCATTTCTCTACTAGATAGCGCTATAGTGTCAAGGAGATTAGATATCTAACCTCCTTGACTTTCATAGTGCTTCACGGAACAACAAAATTCGACACCCTCAGGGTGTCAAATAACAAAGCTTGCACCCGGCACCCGAGGCCACACGATATTATTATTATTAGCTATACTGTGTCACTTCTTGCGTTCTTCTCTCCATCTTGTATCGGTCCAGCTGATAGACTTCATCCTAAATATGTGCTTCTTAACAGAGGTTCCGGAGATTTCTTGGTATTTATTATGTTCACCCCGATGTTCATCTCATTCCCACTTGTTTCCTCCAGCCTATTTATCCTCGAATGTTTTGGAATAATATAATTGTTAGTCTATTGTTGTCCATCCTAATATGTGACCAAACAATTTAAAACGTCTCCTGCGTGCAGTGTTTGTAAAACTATATGTGATACTAAAGAGATCTGCAGTTCGTCTCCTGATCCAAATTTCATTTTCTTGTCAACAGCCGAATTCTTTTCTAATAATTTTGCGTTCTTGCTTTTCAATGTCTACAATTTTTGAATGGCCTCGCAAAGTTGTGGTTTCTGATGCATATAGAGCTTCTGGGAGCACAACGCTGTTGTAATGCTTCAATTTTGCATTACGTGATATCACTTTTTCTGCGTTGGCCAAAGTGTGCAAACATGATGGTAGAATTATTTCTCCAAGGTATTTAAACCAGGATACCTGTGAGATTGCCAATAACATTATTATTATTGTTTACTACTCATCGCACGTAATCATAACCGACAGCAGTGGATACGCTCGCTAAAGCGCAGCGTTAGGTCACGGGGCCAAGCTCTCTGCTGACTCGGTAGACGCGTGGGTTCGAGCCCCACCGTCGGCCGTCCTTGAAATGGTTTTCCGTGGTTTACCCATTTTCAATACCGGGCAAATGCTGGGACGGCACCTTCTGACAGGCCACGGCCGCTTCCTTCCACATCCTTTGCCCAGTTTCATTCATCTTCATACATTCCATCTCTCATCCCGCCGGGCAGGTCGCCCACGGGCGTCGACTTGAAAGACCTGCACTCGGCCTCTCAGGAGGCTACACGACAAAAAAACACGTAATCATAATCTTCCAACACCCATCTCTTTGTGTTTAGGCTACGTAATATGTCGATGTAATATGTAGGTTGGTTGGTTCCTTAGTTTAGGGGCTGCGACAATGCGGTCATCTAGCCCCGTGTACTTTGGGTGTGTGTAGAATCTGTCTGATAACCGGTGTTAATTGTGATGGCTGTATTAGTGTGTGTTATCTGTTTTTTAAATTCAAGTTAGGATTGCAGACGATAATTTCAGGTAATTCCTACTTTCGCTACCAAATGCAACGGACCACTACACCTAGCTGTGAACTTGGTTACTACTAGATGTCATCGCAACCAGCGCCTGGTGACGAACGTTGGAACTTAAGAGCATTAATCAAACCTAACCTACAAATTTTGATTCACGCAAGTTTAGTTAGTGGAAGGTTCTTTTACAAGTCATAAATCTATGACATGGGCCCGCCGGCTTTACTTCCCCTCCGAAGGAAGGTATACTGAGGGATTTTGAACGATCTTAAAAAATCCGACGACTTCAGCCGGGTTTGAACCCGAGATCTTGGGCATAGAAGCTCAGCATGCTACCAACTACTATACGCCACCGAAGCCGCCTGGTCCCTAAGTAGACCTAAAGCAAACACTGTATTATTGTGTATTGGCGTCCTATTTACTAGCACCGAGTTGCCATGGGGAATTCATATAGAACAAGTCGCATCTCCGAGTTGAAATGAAGACAAAGAGACAGCCAAGTCTATAAATCGTGAGGTTCGTCTTTCAGAAGAGTGTGAGGACCTGTAGAATCTTCCAATATATTCAACCCTCTCACTCGCACATTGCTGTCAGACTCGTTCAAATCTGAAGGTGGAGTACCGTGCATTCTAGTGTTACAGGGATTCTTTTACGGCTTTGTTGGCTCAGCGATGGTGGTGATCGTTATTTTAAGGGAGAAAACATCTAGGCCATAAGACCCTAATGATATGAGTGATAATGAAAATGAAAAATAAAATGAGGATAAATGAAAAACTGCTACTACTTTTATTGTTGTTATTCCGCTTTAGGGACTTGGAAATCTTGACCATCAACACCGTGCACTAGGTTGTGTGTTCAATTTGTCTGATAACCTGTGTTTCTATGGTTATACAGAAGGAAAAGTATTATTCGTTTTGCGAAGCCTTCATACAAGAACACAAGATACTGAAGCAATTTTCTAGGATCAGCAATGTTTGATTAAAAAGTTTTGTTGACCAGCAGTGCTTCTACTGATATTGGTTTCAAAAATAGTAATTGTATATATTGTGAAGTAGTAATCAGTGTAACACTTATCGTTGAATCGAACAATTCAGAGATGTGTTTTGAGGTCCAAATATTGCACAAGGATCCAACTGTCACAGGTTACGCTAGAAAGAACTTTTTTTTTTAGGCCTGTACAATTTTGAGAGGGTCAAGACTTTGGTTGGTTGGTTGGTTCCTTAGTATAGAGGCTGCGACAACGCTGTCATGTAGCCCCGTGTACTTTGGGTGTGTGTAGAATTTGTCTGATAACCGGTGTTAATTGTGATGGCTGTTATAGTGTGTGTTATCTGTGATTCAGGTAGTATGACTGCAGACGATCAATTTTTCAAGTACAGTAGTTCCTACTTTTGCTACCAAATGCTACTGTCCACAACACCTAGCTGAGGACTTGGCTACTAGATGCCATCGCAGCCAGCACCTGGCGACGAACTTTGGAACTAGGAGTAACATAGCGCTATCATACTAACCTACAAAGTTTAGTTTCCACAAGTGTAGTTAGCGGAGGGTTCTTTTTCATGCCATAAATCTATGACATGGGACCGCCGGATACCGGTTTAAACTCAGCCGAAGTGGTCGGATCATTTAAGAGCGTTAAAATCCATCAGTATGCCTTCCTTCGGAGGGGAAGTAAACCCGGCGGGCCTTTGTCACAGATTTATGGCATGTAAAAGAACCTTCCCCTAACTAAAATTGTGTGAAACTAAATTTGTAGATTAGATTTGATTAACGCTCTATTAGTTTCAACGTTCGCCGCTTGGTGCGGGTTGCGGTGGCATCTAGTAGCCAAGTTGACAGCTAGGTGTCGTTGACGGATCCATTTGGTAGCAAAAGTAGGAACTACTTGAAATTGATCGTCTGCAGGCCATAACTGAATTACAGATCATCATCATCATCTCCAGTCAAGTAGATTAGGCCAGGTGGCCTGTTACGGTCTCATTCCATCTTCCAGCTGGACGTCCAATAGATCAAACCCTTTTGGTCGGTATCGTACAATCTGCTTTGGGACTCGTTCCTTAGGCATTCTGTTGACGTGGTCTCTCCAGTACTTCCTATAGGTTCCTATGTAGTTTAATACAGTTTCTTTCTTTAGTTACAGATACACACTAATACAGCCATCACAATTAACACCAGTTATCAGACAGATTCTACACACACCCAAATTTTTCATTTATCCTTTTTTTTTTTTTTTTTCCATTTTTATTATCACTCTATATGACCGCGTTGTCGCAGACCCTAAACTGAGGAACCAACCAACCATCTCGGTTCGTCCCATCTCCAATAACGCGTATTCAACGTCCCTTCTTAATTGAAAATAATACACCAAAACATCTACAGAGAATAAAGAATATCCGCAGGTGAACACTCAAAACGTCTAGATTTCCCGGCGTAACTCGTCCTACCATTGCCTCTCAATAGGGCCGACAAACTCGCTATATTTGCTGATCTTTTCAGTGAGCCTTATTTGGAGATTTTTGTTATTGGGGATCGTAAAATAAGTCAAGGTGCTTACTTTATCTTATTGCTGATAACCACCAGATCCAGGATGTTATACAATGCCAATTTATCAGTGAAATCGTTCCACCCCCATACAACTTGCAGTCATCGTTTTCGAAGCACTCTCTTTGGCTGATGCTGGTAATAAGGAACTTTCTAGTAGCCAACCCCTGATGCAAGATTTTAGCAACAACATCATGCCTTCGATTGAGTTAGTCGCCAGGAAATGCATAACATGCTTTTGTAATAAGCTGTTTGTTGTGACTTTTGACAACCATAGCGGAACTTATCATCTTGCACAGCTGGAGCTTTTTCAATTAACTAGAGTTAGTTCCTAGCAGAGATTACTTGGTCTTGAACTGCAATCATACTAACTTCAGTTTCTGTAAATATATGCCCTAAAGTGAGCCAGTAGTTTGATGCAGTTATATCAACATTTGCCTGAATCACCTCATTAGCATATCTTCCACGCAGAGGTTTTGCTTTCCCTGCTTCCATCTTATACTGTATTATTATTGAAAATGAAAATCCACAGCCTGCTTCCAGTCGAGCAACCGGGTGAGGGAATGGAATGAACGAAGCCCCCATCTAGCGGCGAGGTTATGAACTGTGCCTGCTGCCGAAGCCTGTGGCACTCCCCTGGGGCAATGATTAAATGAATGACAGATGAAGTGAAATGACAGTGACAGTGGAGTGTTGCTGGATTGAAATTTGTGACAGGAAAAACCGGAGTACCCGGAGAAAGACCTGTCTGCCTCCGCTTTGTCCAGCACAAATCTCACATTGAGTGACCGGGATTTGAACCACGGGCCCAGCGGTGAGAGGCCGGCGTGCTGCCGCCTTAGCCACAGAGGCTCTTTATATTATTATTATTCTCTCTTCCATTCGTCATTAGACCGCAAGATCACATCTGTTGGCCTTCTTGCCTGCTCCCCGGGTTTTCATCTTTTCGAATGTGCTTTCTTCCATTCATCAGAATGAACATGCTTCTTCTTGATGAGCCTGTTTAAGTTTGTGTTTGAGTGGTGTTCGGAGTTGAATGTCTGTTCCTGAAATTTCATACTTTAAATGGTCCTTATTGATCTCTACCAGCCGAGGAGGAATCGTTTTGAGACTTCGGAAGTGGGATAAGAAGCATTTAGGAATTTTATCAGCTGGCAAACGAAGAGGTGAGCGTAAAAGTCTATCCTTCTTTCAAAATGGATATGTCAATCAAAGATTTGCGTAATAAGATCTAAAATTGTGAAGGCCATCTAGGCCTCCTATATGGTTACCAAGGCAACAAGTATTCATCGTCTTGATCTGAAGTGTGAAGGTCATCTATGCCTCCTGTATGGTTACCAAGGCAACAAGTATTCATTACCTAGATCTGAAGTGTGAAGGCCATCTATGCCTCCTATACGGTTACCAAGGCAACAAGTGTTCATCATCTAGATCTGAAGTGTGAAGGCCATCTATGCCTCCTATACGGTTACCAAGGCAACAAGTGTTCATCATCTAGATCTAAAGCTTAGACCATAAATTCAATAGATGGCTGATGACGTCACATTGTTGAAACCAACATCTCGATCAGCTGACTGAAGGGAACTGCGGATAGTGATAATAGAATTATCCAATAGGGAGCTCCTTTTGTATTCCTTGACGTTGCTTAGCATTCGCCATTAGCCAATTGTAGTCGGTCTTGAGCCATTACCCTTCAGTCAGCTGATCGAGATGTTGGTTTCACGTCACAGTACAGGCGCAGTGTGGCAATGCGCCCTCTATTGTATTTATGCTCTAAGATCTAAAGTGTGAAGGCCATCTATGCCTCCTGTATGGTTACCAAGGCAACAAGTATTCATTACCTAGATCTGAAGTGTGAAGGCCATCTATGCCTCCTATACGGTTACCAAGGCAACAAGTGTTCATCATCTAGATCTGAAGTGTGAAGGCCGTCTATGCCTCCTATACGGTTACCAAGGCAACAAGTGTTCATCATCTAGATCTAAAGTGTGAAGGCCATCTATGCCTCCTGTATGGTTACCAAGGCAACAAGTATTCATTACCTAGATCTGAAGTGTGAAGGCCATCTATGCCTCCTATACGGTTACCAAGGCAACAAGTGTTCATCATCTAGATCTGAAGTGTGAAGGCCATCTATGCCTCCTATACGGTTACCAAGGCAACAAGTGTTCATCATCTAGATCTAAAGTGTGAAGGCCATCTATGCCTCCTGTATGGTTACCAAGACAACAAATATTCATGTACTAAACTTGAAATGTCAAGACCAATTTTAGGCCTCATATGTGGTTATCAATGCAACAAGTATTCATGATTTAAAATTGAAGTGTAAAGGTCATCTAGGCCTCCTATATGGTTACCAAGGCAACAAGCATTAATCATCTAAATCTGAAAAAAAAAACCATAAATCGATGTTTTTCAGTGTAGTGGAGGAACTTGAAATATTTTCGGATTACGCTTGATATCTTTTCGGTGTGGATGATTATTTCTATGTTGCTCCGAAGTCAGCAATCCCCATCTTTGCTGTTCGGACCAAGCAGTATTCTGATAATTCTCCTCTCACAATTTTTCAAGCAGGCTACATGTTCGAAGCGTTAAATATTCTGCTGCATATACGGTAATGCTTCAGGTCTAATCACAGCTTGATTATTATTATTATTATTATTATTATTATTATTATTATTATTATTATTATATTTATTTCCAAATTCAGCTACGGCACTGGAGCTCAAAAATAAACTTACCAATACACGAGAGAAGGGAGGATTATCATATTGCACATGTTTTGTGTTTCATGAACATTTGGAGGCAACGATCAACGCCGGTTTAGTGAAGTCATTACTACTAGTTGTATTGTACGGGCAGGCTTTGCGACTTGAACTGAGCTGTCTTGTTGCGGGCAGGACAGGCGTCTTCTTCAGTAAGCGGCTTACATCACATCACGTGACACAACGAATGCTAACTCATCCCGTGGGAAGGCGCGTCCGGCGTAATCAGGATTAGCGCCTAATATAAACATAGCCATGTCCAGCCCCATCCCATCTCACGTGAACCTGACCCAAGATGAGCATAGAGGTTCATACTTGTTGCTACTGTTATTAACAGAGGGGGCGGGTGAGGTGGAACTATCCCTTCTCTAAGCATCTCGGCCTTGCGTCTGAGTCTTCAGTCTTTAGACTGGTTTGATGTAGTTCTCCATGTCTCCCTGTCCTGAGCTAATAGCATATCACTAGTTAGAGCTCTGACCCTTTTCCATACGACCATCTCACCAGTTGTTACGTATGCTCTTCAAATAATATGGGATCATCTCACATTCAGCGATCTTGAAAGGATAGAGAATGTTAAGTCGAGATTTTTAAAATATATACTAAGAGTTGGAAAGATGGCTCCCACAAGATTAGTCTACGAGTTAGCAAAGGAAATCTTCTTCATCGAAGACCTCAGACTAAAAGTACCTTTGCCGGCTACAAGATCCTCTACGGATTTTTTGGAGTCTAGAAGAGCAAGGAGACGAGATATAGATCCAGAGTTTTATATCACTGATGCCATGATGGACAGAACGTGATCTAACGCGATTGAAGATTTAATTATTTATTTATTTATCGTATGGCATACATGAAAATTATTTACAATTTAACATCAAGTTCCGAAACGTAATGAAGTGCCTGTGGTGTCCCTAGGAAGAAGTCTCTGAAGTCACCACCGTATGATGTTTGTGGGCATTCCTGAACTAGGTGCCGAACAGTCTGTCTTTCAGCACCGCACTCGCAACATGACGAAGACTTTTTCCTCCACTTGTACATGAGATCGCCGCATACACCGTGATTGGTCCGGATTCTATTTAATTTTGACCAGGTCTTTCTGGGCTGAGTGAACCCTGGCACCTGCTCAGTTATGCATGGCATTACTGTACTCTCTGGAGGGGCAAACGAATTCCAATCAGAAGACCATCTCTCAATCAGGTTGAATTTGTTAGTTGCAAGATTCTCCGCTGTGCAGATAGGTGGATGTCTTGAACGTAATCGTTTCACATGTAGATCACCAATGTCTCCATGGATTGGTAGTTGTTTGTTGGTCTGGATCTTTCTATATTCTCTTATCAAAATGTTGCATCGCCGCAAATGAGGAGGTGGGATGTGGCTGAGAATAGGAAGCCATTGTGTAGGAGTTGACATAATTGTTCCTGTTATCATGCGCATGGTGTTATTCAATTGTACATCTATTAATATTACATGCGGACTATTTATCCACACAGGAGCGCAATACTCAGCAACAGAATAAACTAAGCCTAGAGCTGAGCAACGGAGAGTAGTTGCGTTGGCACCCCAAGTGGTGCCACATAATTTCCGTAAGATGTTGTTTCTTGTCTTCATTTTGGCAGAAGTTATTCGTAGGTGTTCTTTGAATGACAATGTTCTATCCAGTGTTATACCCAAATACTTGGGATGTCTGTTATGGCGAAGGAGGATGTTATTGAAGTAAACCGTAAGTTCCCTTGTTGCCATTTTATTGTTCAGGTGGAAGCAGGCAACTTAGGTCTTAGTTGTGCTTGGCTGAAGTCTCCATTTGCGAAAATAATCTCCCAGTGCAGAAAGATCATTTGTCAGCGTCTCTTCTGTACTTTCGAAACATGGATCTCTAGTAGCAATTGCCCAGTCGTCAGCATATCCAAACTTCCTTGATTTTGTGGAGGGCAAATCTGATATATAGAGGCTGAACAAGAGTGGGGCAAGCACTGATCCTTGAGGAAGTCCATTATTTAATTTACTTGGTTTGCTAATTTCACTGCCCATGATGACCTGGAAGCTTCTATCATTCAGCATGTTGCTTACAAGACGAGCCAGTGTCTTACAAGGGATAACTTGAAGTAATTTATAAATTACACCCTCTCTCCAAACAGTGTCATAAGCTGCCTTAAGGTCTATAAATGCTACTGATGTTTTTTGGCGATTCTGGAACCCTGCCTCAATATAGGTGGTTAAGGAGAGAACTTGGTCCGTGCAACTCCGTTGTGGTCTAAATCCTGCTTGTTCTATGGGAATTACTTCAAGCACTTTTGAGGCGATTCTGTTCAAGATTAGTCTCTCAATTAACTTATAGCATACGCTCAACAATGAGATAGGTCTATAACTGTCTGGTCTGTCACTTGGTTTTCCAGGCTTCAGTATGGCAACGATCTTCGTCAATTTAAACAAACGAGGTAGCTTACCAGTCTGAACAATGTTAGTGGCTAGCTTGGATAGCCAAAGACGAGCATGCTTTCCACTGTGTATCAAGAATTCGGGATGTATTCCATCAAATCCCGGTGCCTTACCGCTTTTTACATCTTTCAGCGCTGTGTCAATGTCCTGGATGGTGAAGGGTTTAGTGTATTCTGATCCAAAATTACTTGTAGCTTTGAGATTGGCCAATTCTTTCTTGATATATTTTGTGTGATTTCTGTCTCTAGCTGTTCGAGACATTGAAACTATATGGGAAGCAACCATTTTTGGAGTGACATTTTGATGTCCACGGACAATAGGGGTACCTCCTCCAAGTTTTCTCAAGAGTGACCAGGCTATTCTGCTGGATTTACTGAAGTTAATAGATTCTACGGTCTCAATCCACTTTTCCTTCCGAGCATTATCAAGGCTACCAAGTAGTTCTTCAGCGATCTCTTGTTTACCACTTGCCAGGAACTCTTGGTACAGCTTTTCACTTGTATCAGTCCATCCGGGAACATATTCCTTCCTGAATCCTCTTGGAATGTGTTTTTTGGCTATGGTAATTACAGCTCCTACAAATCTACCATAATTGTCACTCGTTGGAGGTATCCATCGGACATATTTATCTAGTTCTTCTGAGAAAGCTTTCCAGTCCGATTTTTTGAAGTTCCAGCGTGGGCGAGGATATGAAGTCACAAGAGGGATTTGTATTCCAACTTCAAGATAAACTGGGCGGTGTTGACTGTGCGGAAAAGCTGGTAGAACTTTCCGTGTAGTATACAATGGCCGATAGTTGTTGTCACAGGAGACAAACACCAGGTCCGGGTTATATTCCTGTTTCCATGCAGCTGATCTAAATGTACCTCTATCATCGAATACAAGATGGATGTTATGTTCTTCAGTCCAACTCATGAGATTTTCTCCATTGACATCAGAAATAGTATACTTCCAATCTTCATGATGGCTATTAAAATCACCTATATAGACTGCAGGGTGATCTTGCACTTGAAGAACTTGAGGTGGCCATGTAGAGACTGGAGGCTTATAAACATTAGTTACTATAACCTCGCCAATCTTTATTACAACTGTATGAATATTGTCATCGACGTTAGCTTTTAACAGAGAAACGTTATCAATGGTACTCCGCACATAGGTCGCTACACCATATGCATGGTGATATGTAGCTCCAAGTATATCATATCCTGGTATTCGTCCTCTTAAACGCAATTGGTCCTCATCTGCGACATGAGTTTCTTGGAGGACAACCACATCAATTTTTTCACATAATAAGAATTTTGACAAATATTGGCATTTTGATTTACTTATGCCTTCTACATTTAATTGATAAATTCTGAGTGTAAGTCCGATACATTTTCTTGAAACTTGTTGTTGGTTCTGAAAAGAACCGTTTGCATCAATCATTTTCATGCTTGATAGTCAGGAGATCACAAGGATAATCTGACAGCCTGATCGCTATTGCTCGTTTAGCACCACCCGGGGGTCACGTGTAGGGCAATTTGAGGTTATACCTACGGACGTGAGATTAAAGACTCATAATAACGAGACTCGCCATTCATGGATTCCATCATAAGATATGCTCCAACAGATCCTTCCATAGTCCGAATGACAACTGTGTTTGTATTTTATGCAACGAAAGGTGTACCAGGTACCATATTACGACGTGCCGCAAAATATTAAAATCATTAAGTGATTATAGCAAATATTAATGCCCATTCGGGCGATCCTTTTTCCTTTATTGTGTTTTCAGTTAGGATGTACAGTTTTTATTTCAATAAAGGAAATCTTTAGTATCACTCAGCACTGAATCTGACCAATGCCTCTGTTTCTTTTACCCTCTTCAGCCGAACTAATTGACCTCTTAAGTAATCTCTCCTCCCTTATTGTCTTCACATGACCACGCCATCTAAGTCAGCTCATAAGAACACTTTCATATAAGGTGTCCATTTCCAATTTAGCTTTTATCTCTTCATTACAAGTGTCTTCCTGCCATTACTTTAGCTTATGTATCGTTGTTGAGTCCTTATAGTCTGTTGACTGGTTTGATACAGTCCTCCATTCCCCCTGTCCTGAGCTAATTGTTTCATATCTACATAGCTACCACACCTGACATTTAAGGCAATCTGTTTAACGGTCCTCCAGGACTCACAATTTGTGGGACGTGGGTTGGCGACCACGAGGCCCCAGATGAGTTCAGCATTACTTCCACTTACTTGTGCCGAGCTCCTCTCTATTATATTTCCTTTCGACCTCCCTTGGTCAACTCTTGTTCTTTACCTACCCCGACGGTTTTAGGGTATCCGAGGCCTAGGTACAGTAGTCTTTTACTTTCCCGCCTCAATTGGCCCTTGTCTCATCTTTCCTGATCTCTCATTCCTTGAGGGGTCAGACCTCTTCTGTTCTCTTCATGATATCTCCTGTCTTCTGCTCAAGGCCCTAAAGGAGGCAGGGTGTATGTAGCCCCACCACTTCTGGTGCACCCTCGATAGTGCTACACCCTCAAGGGCTCACGGCTGGTGAGTTCGGAGTTGGCGACTCAGAGGGATTCCTGAGCTGGGTCTGACTTTTTCCCCTCTTTTCATTGCCTTTGGGGCGGACCCACTCCTCTTTCCCTTCCCTATCTGCCTTTTATGGCTCTCCTTCTTTCTAAGTCTCTCAATCCTCCAGGATTGAGGGCATTTAATTTTCTCCTGTCCCTTATTTACCTTATTCTTCTTTTGTTTTTCCATTTCTTCTTCTAGTAGTTAGTTTTAGTTGTAAGTGTGTAGTTAAGTTTACATTCTATTATTATTTTCACTATCACCCAACCATTAGGGGCCGATAACCTAGATGTTAGGCCCCTTAAGGGAAACGGGACGTGTGAATCTACAGAAGAATGTAGCTTCCGATGTTTAGTTACATATCTCAGAAACTACAATATTCAGGGTGTATTTGATATGATGGAAGTCCGTTACACTGGTGGTTGAAGATGGTATTCTAAGGAAATTTCTTCATGAAATTCAGTCGGATCTTAATTAGTGTAGGTGGAATTAAGTCACAAAAATCGTCGGTCAATGTCTTGGAAAAGGGCTTATACTGCGTTCCCCTCAGCAACACAGCTGACTTCTACCCGTCGCCCTCCCCTCCAACGCTGAGGAATGCTGACAAGAGTCTGAAGTTGAGTGACCTTCTCGTCTTGTCTGCCAATGGCACTGAAATACACAAACCGAGCCTATGAACGCTGATTCGCACCTTCATGGGGAGTGGCTACATGACTAGAGATGGTGGATCTGTTTAGGATTTTACCAGCCTCATGGCCTGTACATAGAAAATGGAAATCCTAAAGATTTGGTAAATTAATTTAAGAAACTGTTGGTCTATCTTTGTGTGAATACAGTGCAACAACTGTAACAAAATTATTAATAATACAATTATTATTATTATACTAGGCTACTACTACTGTACTAAAAATAGTAATAATATAATTTTAGACACACTCACTTCTTTAATACGGGGCTACCTGACCACGTTGTCGCAGCCCCTAAACTATGGAACCAACCTAAGTTCCTTTATGTTTTTTTATATATGTCGAGTTGCCAGACTTTTATTTTTAGCACTCTACCACCAGAGCTACACATGCTGACTCTTATTATTTTATTATTATTATTATTAGATTATTATTATTATTATCATCATCATCATCATCATCTACATGGGGTGCTAGTATTGAGGCAGCTTACCATCACCGGCCGATACGCAAGTCGAGCGTGATGGCGCAGCGGTCCATCTGTTGGCCTCTCACCACGGCGGACGGGGTTTGATTCCCGGTCAATGCATGTGAGATTTTCGAAGTGAAATGCCATGTCCTGTGGTTCTGATTCCACATAAAAAGGAGGTCCAGTAGCTCATGATCACGAAATTTACGGTCATGTAAAACCACAAGCTTCCTTACTTCCCACCATCTGCAGCCACAAGATTATTTCCCGTGGCATCCCACGAGCCCAAAATTGGAATGTCCCTTCATAAGACCACGGCAGCTTTCTTTCCTACCCCCGCGGTGTAGGCATGCGCATTTAATCGTACACCACGATCGCAGCAAGTCCGGTGATTGGAGGTCCAAACTCAGCACCGACAGTGGCTATCCTGAGTTTGGATTTCCCTGGATTCTTCCACGCGCTTTCCAAGCACATGCCGGAATAGCGTGGTACTTGGAGTCCCGGAGCACCAACCTTATTCACGACCCCAATAACTACAGCTACACATACTACTACAGTCACCACAGAAACACAGTTTATCAGACAAAACCAACACTCACCCAAATACACGGGGCTGATAAACAAATGTCCCAAGCCCCTAAAATGAATTAACAACAACCATCACAACAAGCTTTCAAGTCTCTTCCATCATCATTGTTAACCAAATATATTTATTTACTGAACGTCCTAAACAATTGGAACCCTACTTAAAAATCAATAACTTTCAGTAAATATATAATCTCTAATAATGTGCATAATAATAATAGTAATAATGAAATGAAAATCCACAGCCTGTTTCCAGTCTCCGACCGGGTCAGGAATGGAATGAATGAAGCCCCATTCTAGCGACGAGGATCTGAACTGTGCCGGCTGCCGAAGCCTGTCGCACTCCTCTGGGGCAATGATTAAATGAATGACAGATGAAATGAAATGAGAGTGGAGAGCGTTGCTGGAATGAAATATTGACAGGGAAAACCGGAGTACCCGGAGAAAAACCTGTCTGCCTCCGCTTTGTCCAGCACAAATCTCACATGGAGAATAATAGACTAATAATAATAATAATAATAATAATAATAATAATAATAATAATAATAATAATATTAATATGTTGTTGTTAGACACACTATTTTTATTTTTGGCGGGGATGTCGAGATTCCGGAATGTTGTGTTTACAGAATTTCATGTACGTGCCATTACATCCATCGGCATAAGGCTGTCGTATTTGTTCACCTTCATGTATTACATGACTCAGACTAGATCGAACCCTCGAAAAAGATATCACTCTAATACCTGAGCTCACAGCCTCACTTTCATTTAATTATTATTATTGTTTTATACAGTACATATAACACATTGCTGTTACATCACAACATAACTATACGGGCTTCAGGGAACCAAAGTATTGCTACTGAAACAGCCACTTATAAGCTGGAAAGTCAAAATCGCTACCCATGAATTTCCAGACGATTCGGGTTGTTGAGAAAACTACTGCCTCCTGCATTAGTTTGTCCATTTGAGTATCCAGAACCAGTTCTTTAAGGTCTTGGAGCAAGGTACTTGGGATCACACCCGTACTTGAGACAATGATAGGTATGGTCTTTACCCGTTCTAAATGTTATTGCCTTTTGATAGGGCCAACCAACTCGCTATATTTGCTTTAATGTTATTATTATTATTATTATTAAAAATAATAAATAACCCCTGGCACTACAGCCCGCGAAGGGCCAAGGCCTACCAAGCGACCGCTGCCCAGCCATTTGGCCTGCAGATATTGGGGTGACGCGTGATCAGCGCATCGGTTCCCCTCGGCCGTTAATCTTGGTTTTCGTGATCGGGGCGCTGCCTCACGGTCGGACAGCTACTCAATTGTCCTCACGAGGCTGAGTCCACCCCGTTCCAGCCCTCACGTCAGTTTCTAAAATCCCTGACGGAGCCGGGAATCAAACCCGAGGCCTCCGGGTGAGAGGCAGGCTCGCTACCCCAACACCACAAGGCCGGCTATTATTATTATTACTATGTATAAGTGGTACCATACTAGTATTAAATCTTGGAAGTAGTTTTCCCACTTCTACCCCAGGCAAATGCTGGGATGGTTCCTAACTTATGTCCACGACCGCCTCCTTCCCAATCCTCACCGGAATTACAAATACCCACATTACTAAAGAAACCACAAAAACACAGGTTATCAGAAAAAATTCTTCCCACACCCAACCACATGGGGCTAAATGACCAAAATTGCCAAGCCTCTCAAACAAAACATCAAGTAGTCTACTAGTATATTCCTTCCGTCTTAAATGCTAGTTCTGAACAGAATACGGGATGTCGGAATTTTGTCACACTGTATTTCATGAAAGTGCCGGACGGCAATAACACTTACAAAGTAGGCTACACAATACGGTCATAACGTCCCAAGATATTACGTGCAATTTCAACAACAACAACAACAACAGCAATACAAATTTTCTTACGAGACGGGTATCGCTCACTTTCCTCGTAACAGCTGATACCTCCCCTCAACTAGTAAGGTCAACGCTACGATTACGTAACAATTTCTCCTCCGAGCATCGTCCCACCTCGCTCCGCCTCGTTTCCCCCAGCCTGCTGCCTCACCTTCTGTTTGAAGAATTTCGGAAAAACGTAAAAGTATTGACTTTTTAATGATAAATTTTCAATTTAAAGATAGGTGACAAATATTTTACCTAGGAAGCTTACAATAGTCTCTTCTATCACCAGTGTAACGGACTTCCATTATATCAATTACACCCTGTATATCTCCTTGAATGTTCTTTTGGTATATCCAGAATACATTCATCATTATTTAGGTAGAATTTGAAGCTTCTATGTTGAATATTTTGTGTCAGAGACAGCATTACAAAAAAAATCTTAAAGAAATATATTGTTCAAAATTGCCTTACTTCGTGTCCCTTTTTCTGAGCAAATACTCAAACCAGACCCAACAAACTTTGCATGCTTAATATTTAAACCATTTTTGAGCTACTGAAGTAAGCGTATTGTCCTATTGTTTACATGAGTTGAGTTTTTTTTATACATCCTAGTTGAAAAATGAAATTTTCTGTAAAATTATCAGTGCTTTTCAAGCTGGGCTCCATGAAGTAATCAAGATACGTGAATAAATTTACTTCTACCAGTATATATATAGGGTCTTAGAGACTATCAAGTTTCAAATATATTGATAAGCTAGTTTCTGAGAAAATGGTACATGAAGTTTCAAAAAATATGACTTACGGAAAACAGAAAAAGAATGTTTGACTAGTAGCTACAGTATAGCCTTAATACATTATGTTTGAACCTAATTTTATTGCATCAAATATCACTTCAGCACAATAATTGATACACCAAAATCTTCAGGAAAGATGAGATATTTTTTAGCTAAAAAATAAGTTGAGAATTTTGGGCCTATCACACGTCCCGGTTCCCTTAATACAACAATTATCATCATTATCAATCTGTTTAACATATTCTAACCTTGGTCCACCCCTACAGTTCTTGTCCTCGACCCTTCCTTCCGTAACTAGGTTTGCTATTCCTGGGTGTCTTGGTATGAGTCCTACCAACGTATCTCTTCTCTTCATTAGCAGGCGCCAGAAGCATCTCCCCTCTCCCTATCGACTTAACACCTCTGCTATTGTAGCTCTAACTACTGGTTTTACGTCCTTTTTAATTACCGCGGCTTTCAGAGACACCGGCATCTTTTAACGTGCCAACAAATCTACTAACACAGCTCCTTCGTATTTAAGCACCCTCAAATATCAATTGACTGCCCCAGGATTTGATCCTGAAACCTTGCGCACATCAGGTGAGAATGTTACAGTTGCGCCACCCAGCCAGTAAGCACCACATTTCAAATGATTCTATTCTCATCTTTGCTGATGCGCCAGCAGTCTCAAGTTTCACCTAATCTAGATCTTGGTAGGTTGTGAGGAAAAACAAAACAGGTAGGTTTACTTCTCTTTTTATTTCGAATTCTTTTCTTTCTGTATCACCCTTCACTGCTTATTTTGCTCCACAATTAGCAGAAGTCTCCTTCTTTCTTTCGCTTTCCACCTGCCAATGTGATGTCTATAAGAGTTTCTGATTTCTATCGGCTGCACCCCATTATTTTTGTTTTATATTTAGGCTAATGATTTTCATCATGAATTCTTTTCTCAAGACTGAGTCCATACCATTTAAACTCTCACTCAAATCCTCTGGTTAATCGGCCAAACAAGTTATAGTCATATGGGGAGAGACCGGGGCGATAAGGCAGGTGAACAATACCCGAGTAAATACAATGTAGTTTGGTCTGTATTACCTTCCCCCAGGGCTCACAACTAGATAGGGAATGGAGGAGCCGGATACATTAGCAAAACGATTTAATGTTTTAAGGAGAATATAGCGTGGGTTAGCGACCTCGGTACCTGAGACGAGTTAGGCATTGTTTCCACTGAATCCACTCGAGAACACAATGAAATCAAGATAATAAGAGCAAGATAAGGGAGATATAAACAGATTAGGATGTGAAAATGATAATCACACTTTAATAAAATTACTAAATAGGGAATGGAGGGGCCATATAAATTATCAAAACGATTTAATGTTATCAGGAGAATATGGGATAGTAAAGCGACTGATGAGAAACACAACAAAGATGCATATGAGGCAAATATAAGGGCACAGGAGATGGAATCCTAAGCAATGGAACTTACAAGGGAACGGATCGCGGTGTAAAATTCTGATCTGGTTGAAATTTAGTACACAATAATCCTACAAAGTTGCACAATGACGTAGTGAAAACCGCACCGGCTACTTTCAAGTTTTAACGCCAATATTGAACGCCGAAAATCTGCCGGGCGACGGCATGAGCGAGGAGTTGGGGGAGGTAAAGCTGACCTTCAATCCTAGCAGCATGCGATGGCTCCCGGTCACCAGGCAGCGACCTACCATGCTTTGTTGCATTCACCACCATGCAACTTCCCCTCACTCTTCGATTAGAGTATAAAATGCAACATAATGTGATATTTTGCGCTTGGCCATACTGTAAATAAATGAAAACTTTTATTTTTTTCCTGTTTTTCTCTTTGTAATCCTTGCAATAGTGGATGCTTACAAAAAGTGCTCAATGCAAAGAGATTGCTTGCACCACGCGCACCTTGTAACACTTTATTTTGTACACATATCACAAGTATGCTATTTTCGATAGCTCTATCCTTGAAACAAATTTGAACGGGGTTCACAAAGCAAGTGGGCGGTGTTTCAACATAACCGGATTTGTACCAACTATACTTCCACACGTTACGAAACCGCGGAGAAGATAGTTGGTTGTAGGTCAATGATTGGGTTTTTAAAATTGTTGCGCAAATGAATGTTAATGTCGAAATTGTTTAATGCAATTAGGTCATAAAAATAACGAACAAATTGTTTCCATATCCGGAAACCAAGCACATCTAACGGCTCTAAAGTAATGACAGTGTTATTTTTAATTGTATATATGTATAACTGTGGTTTTAACAATAATTGTTTTGTTGGCGGGATTTGACGCTAATATATTTGCTTCAGTTTGTGCTGTCCACGAATCCAAGAGTAAAACACTGTTTTCTGGTACAGTTTGAAAATAAACATCTTGTAACCACTTTTGAAGTAACTTTTTAGTCACCTTTCCGGACGGGGATGGGAAAACAAATACATTATCTGCTGTAAACAAAGTTTTTTTTTACAATAGGGCCAAATTCACCGTCCTTTTATTTTAACACAACTGACAGTTTAGGTAACAGTTCTCCATCGGCAGATATTACAGGCTGAATTGTAGAGCGCGTGTTAATGAGTTCAACGATTGCGCTTCTCCGAATTTTTTTGTCTCCCTTTAAATGTAGCGTATGTCCAGCATGGAACTCTTCGTTAAACCTGCTTTGATCTGTATTAAAAACACACTTTGGAGAGTGAGTGCTAATTAATTCGGATACGGTACCTCTCCTACAAAAATTGTTGTGGTCGACGCAAGGTCAAGCTGTGTAACGATTGGTTACAAATTTCGTAACTTTTCGGGAATCAATATTGAATTTACTTTTAAACTTGCGAAAGTTGAGGTGCGGAAGATATCGTCATGAACACGTCGAGCATTCTTCAGGGCCCATTTGTTAATGTGTACGTCATGGACGTTCTTGTTGTTATTCAGCCTCGCCTTTGTAAAGTAAAGGATATAAAATTAATTGCTGTCTGTGCCAGTAAAATTAAACACAGACAAAATAAAATTCATACTTACATGCCTTGATGACGGAACATTTTGGTCCTGTTCATCCGAAACATCACTCTTGTTTTGCATAGCCCTACTGAACTGATTGGCAACTCAAACTAACACTTGGGGCGCTGCGGTCGGTCTGGATAAGTAGGGTTTAAAATACTCAATAACACGCGTTTGATATGGAACACTTTTTATTTTTCGGTTATAATCAGTAAATGTGGTCTCTAAAGTAATGACAGTGTTATTTTTAATTGTATATATGTATAACTGTGCGATACACGTGATCTAATTTGTGTGTTCCACTGGATTTTTTGGTGTCATTTGCATATTATCAAGCATCAGTTTTTTTGGTTGATGTAGATCAGCTGATTCAAATTTACACAGGGCTACACTTCGGACATTATTTCGGTACTATTATGCGCAATATAATGTAAATGTCGATCCTGAGAACGCCGAGGACATTCAAATAGAGAAATACGGTACATAAACAAATAAATAACACACCGAAGCTGTGCTACTTTTATCATTCCGAGACTAGCATCCACGCAAACCAGACGCCATTGTTCCAAGCTCCGACTTATATCGTGAATTGATGTCAAACTGATGATCCGCCAGCCTTTCCGCCAAGCCTACACCTCGTAATCGCTAAGTTCTTCGATATTCGAGCTATTCCACTACGAGTCATATAGGCCTAATTTGCCTCCCCGTGGGCACTGTAGAATGAGTGATTCCGCTACCATTCAAATATTCAACACCAAGCCCACCTTTTAACCATCCAAATCAAGCAATTCCTGTCGCCCCACGAGTTTTAATACAAGTTAAACTCATCCCTTCTCCCTACCAAGCAGCCAATAATTAATTATTTAATTAATTATTCAAGTAACTTCAATCTTACCAGCGCGCCCATCGTAACAGCTGTTTTTAAACTGAATAACCTTCGCTGGCTTTACGTCGCAGGTCTTCTGTCTGTCTACCTCGACAAGTGTTAGATCCTTCCCGGGGTGGAAAGGTATTATTATTAGGTATTATTAGGTATCATCACATTTCGGCTAGTGCTATTTGCATCTTTTGGAAAGTGATGAAAACGTATATTCGCAGCCCTCTTATACATCGACTTACAGCCGTAAACTGAGCAATACACTTTGCTTTTACTCATTTTTCACTCTATCAACGAGTAAAACATATTACTTATGTATAAAGACACAAACAATTTACCACGATCTGTTTACCAATACAAGAAACCATATACAAACAGTCACCACGTGACAAATGTACCCTACTTGGTAAGTTTCTCATTTTTACCGCTAGATGTCATATCAGATAGCTGGAGTTGCCAATAGGGAAGTGACGGTATGAGGGGAAGGTGGAAGGTGGGGAATGCAACGCAGCATGGTAGGTCGCTGCCTGGTGACCGGGAGCCATCGCATGCTGCTATGATTGAAGGTCAGCTTTACCTCTCCCCAACTCCTCGCTGATGCCGTCACCCGGCAGGTTTTCGGCGTTCAATATTGGCGTTAAAAATTAAAAGTGCCCGTGCGGTTTTCACTACGTCATTGTGCAACTTTGTTGGATTATTGTGTATTACACTTCAACCAGATCAGAATTTTACACCGCGATCCGTTCCCTTGTTAGATAAAGTCTAGGATAGACTCTCTGTGTCAATTTGGATAAGATAGTACATACTCAATAACCATCATTAATGTTTTCTATAATATTGTACCCTTTTTCGTCTAAATGTATGTAGATTTTTTGTATTAGGCTGTACTGTAATGCTGAAGAAAATAGTGTACTTAAAGCACATGTATCAAGTGATGTCTGCCTGCCACGATGGGTGAGTGCTTGTAGTGTCGGTCTACCAACCTCAAGCTTGCAAGTTCGCTCCTGGCCATGGTAAGTGATTTTTGAAAGGCGGAAAGAATCACGACACACATGTCATACGTTGTTGGTATGTCAAAGAACCCATTTGAATTCAGTAGGCCGTGTTCATAATAGCAAAATTAATCTCGGGATTTTCCGCCAACACAAAGTTCCTCCTTTCTCTACTAGAAAGCGCTAGTGTCAATGAGCTTAGATATCTAACCTCATTGACTTTCATAGTGCTTCAAGGAACAACGAAATTCGACATGCAAACTACCCTTTGGGAGTCAAAACACAAAGCTTGCAACCGGCACCTGAGGCCATACGATATTATTATTACATTTTATTCTATGTTGTTATATGGTATTCTATTCTATCCTAGACTAATCTATTTTATTCTATGATATTATATGGTATTCTATTCTATCCTAGGCTAATCTATTTTATTCTACGTTGTTATATGGTATTCTATTCTATCATAGGCTAATCTATTTTATTTTCTGTTGTTATATGGTATTCTATTCTATCCTAGGCAAATCTATTTTATTCTCTGTTGTTATAAGGTATTCTATTCTATCCTAGGCTAATCTATGTTATTCTATGTGGTTATATGGTATTCTATTCTATCCTAGGCTAATCTATTTTATTCTATGTTGTTATAAGGTATTCTATTCTATCCTAGGCTAATCTATTCTATTCCATATCGTTATATGGTATTCTATTCTATCCTAGGCTAATTTATTCTATTCCATGTCGTTATATGGTATTCTATTCTATCCTAGGCTGATCTATTTTATTCTATGTTGTTATAAGGTATTCTATTCTATCCTATGCTAATCTATTTTATTCCATGTTGTTATATGATATTATATTCTATCCTAGGCTAATCTATTCTATTCCATATTATTATATGGTATTCTATTCTATCCTAGGCGAATCTATTTTATTCTATGTTGTTATAAGGTATTCTATTCTATCCTAGGCTAATCTATTTTATTCTATTCTATGTTGTTTTATGATATTCTATCCTAGGCTAATCTATTTTATTCTAAGTTGTTATATTGTATTCTATTCTATCATAGGCTAATCTATTTTATTCTATGTTGTTATGTGGTGTTCTATTCTATCCTAGGCTAATCTATTTTATTCTATGTTGTTATATGGTTTTCTAGCTTGCCACGGTGGGTGAGTGGTTATAGTGTCGGACTACCAACCCCAAGATTGCAGGTTCGCCCCTGGCCATGGTAAGTGACTTTTGAAGGCGACAAAAATCACGACACTCATGTCATACGTTGTTGGCATGTTAAAGAACCCATTTGAATTCAGTAGGCCGTGTTCAATGGCAAAATTAATCTCGGGATTTTCCGCCAACACAAAGTTCCCCCATTCTCTACTTGAAAGCGCTGTAGTGTCAAGGAGTTTAGATATCTAACCTCCTTGACTTTCATAGCGTCCAAAGGAACGACGAAATTCGACAAGCAAGCTACTCTCTGGGTGTCAATTAACAAAGCTTGCACCAGGCACCCGAGGCCATACGATATTATTATTATTATTATTATTATATGGTTTTCTATTATATGCTCTTTCATTCTATGCTGTTTTATGGTACAGTGTGACCGCAAAGTCTAGCTCTACCCAGCCCCGACGAGAGGGGGGGACAGGCAGGGATGGTGCCCCGGGGCCCGACCCTCCCTGGGGGGCCCGGCGTCCTAGGAGGATGTGCAAAGCACTTTTTTTTCAGGACGCGAAGAGATATTTTCCCTTGCGAACCAAGCCCTTTCGTGATACGATTTAACGTCTCAGTACCGTTAAACATAAAATTAATTGCTCTCTATATCTACGACTTAAAAATGACTCCGGTTCCTGACGAAGACGCGGCAGGAATGCAGGATTTGGCTTCCCGACTGCGGTGTTATTCGTAGTCTTACTCAACGGTTAATAGAAAGGCCTGTTTGTCGTTACAGTTGTTAATTCATTTAGGGGCTTGCAACATTCAACCCGTGTACTTGGTAGCTAGTATGTCTAGTATCACTGGCGGGCAATGAACCATTGGCGCTCGGTTGGGGATGGTTTGCATCAAATAGTACTATAGGTGTAATTCAGTATTTGCTGTCGCGTTAGTTTTACGTTTTTTTTTTCTGAAGGCCTCCACGGCATTGAATGAAGTTGTCTGTAAAGCAGTATTTTTCACAAATATTAATGAAGCGAACAAAATAGAAAACAAAAAATGTGCGAATTGTGTAGACTGAAGGGGAGGCTAGTGGTTGTTGTATAATAAGTGAGGTGTATTGGCAACATTGTTGTAACTATTTGTCTTGAAGAGTAAAAACTTAGACCCTCTTAAAACCATCAACTGCTGGACGAAAAGCGGGATATACACTGTGCTGTGCTATGGCTTCTGTGACATGATAAATCGCATGTCGTATTCTTAGTTGCCAACTGGGAATGCGTTGGCCGTCGCGACTATTACTGTAATTATTAGGGTTAAGTGTAGGGTAGGTGTCCCTGGACTTGAAATAAGGTACTGCCCCGGCATTGGTCTGGAGGGAGTGTGAAAAACCACACTCAGGATAGCCGCTGTCAGCGCCGCGATTCGAACCTCCGATCTGTAAACTTGCTGTAGGCCCCCATCACGGTAATTTTGTTAAGCTACAACGCGGGGTCTTACTTGAAGATGAGAGAGCTTTTACTCCAATATCGGAGAGTCTTTTCTATAGCCACTAAATGGCAATGGTCACCAAATGTTTACTCCAAAATATTCCAAAAATAATTACCCAAATGGCCTATCCTATAACTCAATAATTTGGACCTAATTTTTGCAAACTTTTCCGGAGGAGGGCCCCCGGACCCCACTCTGAGCTTGGGTGATATTCCATACCCCAAGATCCCCGGTGTGTCCACTCCCCCATAATCTTGGCTTAAATCCGCTCATGATGGTCACCAGTCATAGGTAGGATTGAGGATGTTTAGTTTTGCTTATTGCAAAGCAATATTAAATTATAAGAAATCCACTGACTGCCATTTACAAAATATAGTTCAAATTCACATTTTCTTCTTTTGTGAAAACAATCACTGATCAGCTTCAATCTACTGATAGCACTTAATAACTTGAGTTAAGTATGAGTACTGTATACCTGTGGTTAATTATGAAAATATATTTTGCTTTGTTTAATGTACAAAGATGTGTGATCGCCGGTCAACCAAAACACTTATCAGTGTTTAGGCTTAGACCCAATGGTGTGACTCTTCAAGGGCAGCAAATTTTAAGAATGTCAACATAAAATCACTATATGTAAAACGTATTGTATAATACGTCTTGACTTTGTGTAAAAATCATGTTTTCATTATGAAAAGAGATTACGTCATATGTCACAGAGGCCGAAATACTGCACAGTGTACAGTATACCCCTTCCACCGCTTTTAACATGCAGTTCAGTGAGATGAACTTCCTGTTGATTAATTGTTGGGTCTTATGACGTAGGGATAGAATTGAGGAGGAAATGAATGTACGGGTTAAAACGATGAATCATGGAAAATAAGCATAGAATCACCGCCGTTGGAATTCTAACCCACCTGTTTCCGAGTTCATGGACAACAGCTTTTATCAATGTGAGTATTTTCCCAAAGTTAAAAACTGTAAAACCGATGCAGTTTCTGGTCCGGTAAATGCAACTTTTTTCAAATTTGTGTGCGACAAACGAGCATATTGATTTTATGAGTACCGGTATCACTGAAGTTCTAAAATGATTGATATCGAAGAGGATCTGCAGAACTTTAAATCTGAACACTGTGCATGCTTACAGCGTTACCTCATCGAGACAAATTTAGATTTGTCAAACGCCAAAACAGTATAGTGAATTTAATGAAAATTATTACGGTACCTAGTTTTCGATGGCTTTAATCAGATATTCATTTTTATTAATTGAAAATAATGCATTAGTACGCGTTTCTTAGGTATAAACATTAAATTTGCAAATACTTTTGGAAGCATTCCTCCACTTAAAATGTTGTACATTTTACATACCAGCATTAATTTATTTATATTGATAGTAATTCACGCTCTGCTTATGATAATAAATATAACCTGGATTTAGTGGAATATATCATTGAAATATTATTATTATATATGAATTGTAGCCAATGGCCATATCAGGACATTTCAATTGAACGCCCGTAGGCTCCCCAACAAGTTCAATTTCAAGTAGTTCCAACTTTGGCTACCAGACGCCACTCTCACTGACACCCAGCGGGGAACGTTGGAACTTGATAGAGCGTTTCTAACCAAATAGCCTACACATTTTGTCTACACACTACCAATTGTAGTGGTAGGTTATTTTACATGACATACATTTATGACAAGGGTCCGCCGGCTTTACTTCCTCTCCGAATAAAGGCATACTGAAGGTTTTCAACGCTCTTAAAAATCCGACGACTTCGGCCGGGTTTAAACCCGCGATCTTGGGCATTGCAGTTCAGCATGCTACAATTATTATTATTATTATTACTATTGCTTGCTTGCTTGCTTGCTTGCTTGCTTGGCTCATTATGTTCTTGTAATTGATTTCGTGATGAACATTTAGTGCAAAAAAAAAAAAATGTTCAAGATCAGTTTGTGCAAATTTGCGAAGATTTACAGAATTTGGTTTTAGAGAGGGCCCCGGGAGATTCCATCCCCAGGGCCCGTCGCCGCTCTCCACGGCCCTGGCTCTACCCACAAAGCGCAGTCGGCAGACGATAGTGGGCAGACGGCAGACGGCAGTTGAAGTCAGACCCGTGCTCTCTTATCGCGTCATTCACAATGTGAAGTTGTATGTCGGTAGTAGATAGTTGACAATCGGCAGCGTGTTAGTAGTCGGCTGTCGTCTATTTTATCTTTGACAGCCAACTGCATATTTAAGAGCCAATCAGAAAAGATCACAAGCTGACGTCACTTTGTCGTTTTCCCGCTAGTCATCAGCTATGTAGTTGACTAGTTGTATTCGCGGTATATTCTTCGCATAATAAAATTACAGTATATAAAAAGATGATGACTGAATGTACTGACCTTGGGATAGAAGATATATTCATTGATCTTGTGAGGGAACGCCGTTGGATGTATGACATGAGTGAGCCCAAGTATTTAAAAGGAAACAGTTCATTGATTATAATGTTTTCCTTTGTAGCAAATGTAATGCAGAGTTCATCGTACGATAACATTTTCTAAAGTAGGGTCTACCGGTACTGAAATTAGCCAAAATACATTTTCTAATGACGAAAAATAAATTAGGAAATGATGTAGTAACAGATTGAACGTTACGCCCTCGGGCGTTCAATCAAAAATGACCAGCTACACAAACACAATTCTGTTCAAAGCCAGTAGGCCTAATTCAGAGTTTGATTTGTTATTAATTATTTACAAGAGGGGATACTGGATGTACGAGCATTTTTCCTCAATATTAACAATGCTGTACCAGTTAGCAGCAATAAAAATAAACCGTGCAGCTCCAAGTCGTCCATCCTTGCAAATGTTAGGTTAGGTTATCGACAATATTGAAAACTTTCTCAAGGAATAAATGAAAGTCAAGTTATTATTTACTCCTAGCATTTTAACGACTGCGCATTGTGGGTGGCTAGGTTGTGAACTACCGACTTCTGACTTCATCTGCCCACTACAGTCTTCCGACTGCACATTGTGGGTAGAGCTTCTCTCCGACTTCTGTCTCGGGACAGTCGGATGAGGTGCCGCAAAGATGCGCGCGCACCCGGCAGCGAGGAGCATTTGAATAGCGCCGACTTGAAATGCTCCTCGCTGTCTCATTGCGTGATTGTTACCTACAACAACGAAAACAACAAATCAACGACAGTGAAAAAAGTGAACACAAAAAAAACTCAACAAACTATTTAGCGATAAAAAATTGATACATTCGTCGTTATCATTTCCACACAACTTATTGAAGTAGATAACTCGGTCGGGGTCCAAGCACGGATGAGCCAGCTTGGTGTTCCTAGGCAAAATCCCACACAAGACACCGCATAAACCTAGAAAAATTGCTGAGTTTTAAGATTCCCATTCCTTGTAATATATCCACATAGCAACATTTCTGCAAAGGACGGGATCAACGGCGAATTCAGCCGAGTGTTAGACGCAGCCTGGAGCAAAAGAAATTCATGAGAAAACAGTCCAAGGAGATGAAATTGGGTGAAGAAGACGCCATAAGAGAAAAGGAAGGGTAACATATGGTTCTGGGGACTTTTAGACAGTGGGTGACGAAGAAAAACATTCTAATGTTTTAAAATTGTTTTGCTGCACAATTCATTTTTTGGACTTTACACCAACTATTCAGTAGCAAATATTAACCAATCTCAATAATATTTAAACAGTATTTAGGGAAAATAGAATTTCAAATGAGAGAAAACATGTTTACTATCTATCTCCCATAATTCTGTGCATCCATATTAGTTAAAATAGTTATCGTTTATTTTTAAATAATGTTTAACTTTAATTTTTGGAAATAAAAATTAATTTTGTGAAACAATTTTTTATTTCAGGAACTATTTCATATTTTTCCAAACCCATGCACAGAATTATTAGTCTGTGCAATGCGTACATAGTGTAAAAAGATTGTAAAGTTTCAGTAATTTTTAGTGGTAAATAGTTGGTATCATTTTTTTTAAAGGAAAAGACTATCTTTTAGTAATTTCTGCCCATACTGATCAACTGAAAGGAATAATTTTTCACTTTTTGCTTTATGAAAGATGATGGTCGTATGGAAATAAAATTTTGTTGCAGTTTGGATCACTGGGAGCAACATTTTTTTGGGGGGTAGCCTATAGTGTCCCCTCAAAGAACCTTCCACTAATTACACCTGTGTGAAGCTAAATTGTATAGGTTAGGAATGTAAACAACGCTCTTAGGTGTCTACGTTCGTTGCCAAGAGCCGACTTTGGTGGCGTCTAGTAGCTAAGTTCTGAACTAGGCCTAGTAGTCGTTGACGGTGGCGTTTGGCGTGAGGAGGATATAGTAAAATAATTAAAAAGAAGTAAAAATGTTCGCCCTGGGATAGCCTTGAACCCGGGATCTTCAAATCAACAAGCGAGCGCGATACGTCTTGCACACTTTTCCAACAGACATCATTGCATTTTGTTACGTTCCTTAATAGTGCGTATGGTTAAATATCCAATTATTACAGTTAGATCTTAACCGACAGTCGTGGCTACGCTGGCTAAAGCTCAGCATTAGGTCATGGGGCCAAGCTCTCTGCTGACTCGGTAGACGCGTGGGTTCGAGCCCCACCGTCGGCCGTCCTTGAAATGGTTTTCCGTGGTTTCCCATTTTCAACACCAGGCAAATGCTGGGACGGTACCTTCTGTCAGGCCACGGCCGCTTCCTTCCACCTCCTTGCCCAGTTTCATTCACCATCATTCATTTTTACTCTCATTAACTCCTCGCATGAGTTTGGCGTCAGGAAGGGCATCCGGCCGTAAAAATCATCGCCACAAAGACTTCCATCGCATCTCATCCCCGACCCCGTTGGAAAACGGGAATAATAAGGGGTAGACATACAATACAGTTAGATCTTAAATATTGATTGGAATGCATTCATTCTGTACCAGGCATATTTTGAAATGTACTTAAAGCAAGTTTCACGACCGCTTTGCGTTAATAATGCAAATCCACTGTAAATGTTACCCCGAAACGACAACCGCCCTCCATGTTTTATTTCTTACAACTTGGCGCACGAAATGCTAGCGCGTGATACACTTTAGTCATAAAAGCTGGTGTTCGACGAGGATGAACAGAATCATACAGGAATGAAAGACAAGTACGCAGGTGGGATAATTCTTGTAGGTAACAATCACACAATGAGGCAGTGAGGAGCATTTCAAGTCGGCGATATTCAAATATCCTCATCCGACTGTCCCGAGACAGAAGTTTCTCTCCGTAGGGCGTGTCTCGCCTTGAGGAAAGTGTTGGGTTGGCAGTACATTCATGTTATCTTGTTACAAGGAAAACAATTATATTAAGTTAAGAAAATGCAACTATATATACGGTACTCACCACTATCACACTATGCTCTGATAGATTTTCCACCAGCACGGAGAAACTCTTCCACTAAATACACACGCCCTTCAGTAGTAAGCATTCCCACACAAGAACTTGACAAGAACACAACTTACAGCGTCAACACTGTCACGCACAGGCACTCATTGTCGGCAATAATGAACCGGTCAAGACCGACTACAATATCTCAGACCGTAACATCAAAACAAAGATGTTGGCAATCGTAGGGGAACAGTTGTTGAGATTGGCGGGAATGGCGCCATCGAAATAGCGGCAAGTTCGAAAACAATCATTCGCTCAATTGATTAAATTCCACCAGAAATTACAGGATTTTATGTAATAAGGCACAAATTCAATATGAAACCCTGACGTACTTTCTTACAAGCTACGTGAACCGTCAGTAGCTAAAAATACAGACACAAATGATGCAAAGATAAGACACTACAGTATTAAAAAAATGCAAATACTGGTATATGGAGCTAAAAGAATGCAAATAGAAATTGTTGTTGTTGTTGCTTATATTAGGGTCTACGACATCGTGGTCTTATTACCCCACGTATTTGTGTATGGAATTTGTGTGATAACCTGTGTTAATGTTATGGCTGAACTAGTGTGCTTGAACATTGGGGATTGGATTGGGAAGAAGAAGGCAATGGCCTTAAGTTAGGAAACATCCTGGCATTTCCCTGGAGTAGAAGTGGGGAAAACACGTAAAACCACTTCCAGGATTTGAATAGGAAGCAGCCGTATTCTTATATTAGGTACCATCCCAGCATTTGCCTGCAGTAGAGGTGGTAAACCACAGAAAACCACCTCCAAGATTGCTGAGGTGGGCATAGAACCCACCTCTACTCATTTGCCTCATGAGGCTGAGTGCACTTCAGAATTAAATTTCTTCGCAATGTGTATGTCAGTCCAATCTACGGCTCAAATGACACAAATCTTCCATTTCTGGAGATCATAAGGAGTTTCATTGATAACTGTCGTACGTCATAGATTGTTGCATGGGTGGTGATTCATTTAAGGCCTTTGCGACATCGTGGACATGTTGTCCCTTGTACATAGGTGTGTGTGGACTCTGTCTGGTAACCTGTGTCATTGTAATGGCTGTAGCAGTGTGTATATTTGTAATTGAAGCTAGGATTTTGAACAAGGTGGCCGTAGTTTTAAGCTACGAACCATCTCGACATTTGTTAGTTAGTTATTGTTTTAAGGGACGAAACAGTGACGTCATTTTCCCCTCATGGCATTTGCCTGGAGTAGAAGTGGGAAAACACGGAAAACCACTTCAATGACAGTTGTGGTGGGACGCGAACCATCTCTTCTCAGTTTAGCCTCACGAGACTGGGCATGCCCCGTTCCAACCCTCAGACTAATATTAAATTTCTTGGTAGAGCCACAAATCGAACCCAGGACCTTTGGATCCACAGTCTCAATGCGATCCCTGAGACTACATAATGCGGAGGCTGTTACAATATAATAACCCCTGGCACTACAGCCCATTAAGAGCCTAGGCCTATCAAGCGACCGCTGCCCAGCCAATTGTCTTGCAGATATTGGGGCGATACGTGATCAGCGCATCGAGTTCCCTCGACCGTTAATCATTGTTTTCGTGATCGGGGCGCTGCCTCACTGTCAGACAGCTACTCAATTGTCCTCACGAGGCTGAGTGCACCCCGTTTCAGCCCTCACGTCAGTTTCTAAAATCCCTGACGGAGCCGGGAATCGAAACCGGGGCCCCCAACACCACTGGGCCGGCTAGGAGGCTGTTACAACATTATCATAATGGCAGAGTTTAGATTTTGCCATTAAGAAAGATATTTAAGAAAATCCTATACCATCCTGTTAGAAACACATGGGTAATCTGTTCATCATATTTCTTTGCTTTGACTGATAGGCTCTTGAGAATAGCCAATATTAACAGCTCTAGCGAAGACTGGATTTGATTTACACGGAAACTTAGTTTTCATTATACCATTGTCACAATAAAGACACAAGGCTGCCTTAAAATATCTACCAACATTCGCATCATCTCAAAATTACCGATAGGTATAGGTTATTGTAATTTGAAATATGACTCACCTTAATCGTCTTGCTTGGTCCATCTGTCACTGCAGTGTCCATTTAAACTTCTCCACATGCACATAGAGATTCTTATAGAATGCACTTACGTCGAAAGAAATAGACACTTGGGGAAACATTACTATTTCTCTAGCAGTGAAGTCTGAAGTTATAATAATAATGGTTATTTACAAAATTCTTTCTATAGGTTTTTGATAATTTTTGATGAATATGACGCTACCACAATATTTGGTATATTTATTATATTTATTGTATTTAATTAATGTGCTAGTTTATCTGTTTGTTAGTTTATTTATTAATTTATTTACTTATTTACGTACTTACGTATTCAGTTATTTATTTTCTTATTTACATATTTACTTACTTATTTATTTACTTATTTACTTACTTGTTTATTTATTTATTTATTTACTTACTTATTTATTTACTTATTTCATTTATTTACTTATTTGTTTATTTATTTATTTACTTACTTATTTATTTACTTATTTATTTACTTATTTGCTTTCTTACTTATTTATTTACTTATTAATTTGTTTACTTATTTACTTACTTCATTTATTTACTTATTTACTTACTTGTTTATTTATTTACTTATTTACATTTACTTACTTATTTATTTACTTATATACTTACTTATTTATTTACTTATTTCATTTATTTAATTATTTACTTACTTGTTTGTTTATTTATTTACTTATTTACTTATTTATTTACTTATTTATTTATGTATTCAGTTATTTATGGAAATTAAATTAAGCGACTGTGTCCGTCCCTCTCGACAGGTCTGGCCCCAAAAGATATTTTGAAATATATTAACAAACATGAGAGAAAAAGCGCCAGACGACCTCACGAGGGACACCCTGTATATTTCGGGGAGAGAGAGCACACGAGGCTGTTAATATATTAATACAGTAGACATAGCTGAGATGTAGGCATATAATTGTGTATACACGAGAGTGCCCGGGGCTCGCCAGCCACTCGTAACGCGCGGTTCAGCCTATAACACTGGAGTACGTCAGCTGTTGTGCCACTCTCAATAAGGCTACATTCCTTTATTGCATCTCATCCCGTGAAGTGCCTTCCTGCCTGCCGGGTTGGATTAGCTGCGACATCAGCCCCAAAGGAACGTAGCGCATTTCCTTTGATGTGCCCAGTCTGGTGCAGCGACACAATCAAAGTCCGCAAATGTCTCTCTTTAAAATATGCATACGAGAGAGGTTTTCCGGTTACAGTTTAGAAGAAAAAATATGTGGCGCTAAGCTTAGAGACAAAGCGAGTTATTTTTTCTCTTCAGAAATGTAAAATTTGTTCAACGTAATGAATAGAGGCGTGGACGTTGAAAATGGCGTGTGTCCAAAAAATTACATATGAGTTCCTTCAAGAGATGGAATGCTTTGATGTCATAATATTCAGCTCTTCCGAGATAAATAGTATTCTAGCTCTACAGCCATTCAGCGTGTTAATTATCGAGCATACAACAACAACAACAATAATAATAATAATAATAATAATAATAATACACAATCTTAAAACTATAATATGCTGAGAGGCCGAACATACGTGTGTACTTTTGTGGACTTCAGAAAGGCATACGACTCCATTGATCGTGATGTGTTTCTTAAAATAATTGCAGAAATGGGAGTTGACGAAAAAACTGCTAGCGGTAATACGAGCAATCCTGACAAATGCCGTCTCCAAAATAAAATTCTAATGTTGCTAATCTGCACCCTTTCAAATTAAAACGGGTGTTAGACACAGGGAGATGGACTTTCACCCCTCTTGTTGAACTGCGTACTGGAGAAAGTAATACAGCAATGGCGTCAGATCATACAAGACAGAAACTTCTTCCGGATTGGGACGGAGAAGAACGGAGTAAAAATCGACTGCTTAGATTTTACGGATGATATAGCAATACTGGCAGAAAGTTTTGAAATTGCAACAGACGAAATCAATGTGCTGAAGGAGGTAGCAGAACAAACAGGCTTGCGTATATCCTTTGAAAAGACGGAAGTAATGTCAAACTTCAAAGACAACTCGACCCAACTGAACACTGAATATGTAACAATAAACCGTGTGCAATAGTTTGAACACCTTGCTGAGTGGATCCAATCAAACGGACTAGATACAGAGGCCATAGCGGCCAGAGCAAAAAAAGAATGGAGGTAGCCTTTCAAACTACCCGGAACATAGTCTATATAACAAAAGGTGCGTTTCTATAAATACCAAAATTCATCACTAAATCACTATCGTCAAGCTGGTATCCCTCTATGCGTCAGAATGCCTTATCCTCTCTCAGAAACGTGCGCTTGCTTAGAACAAAAAGAGAGAAAGATTCTCCACAACTAACTTGGTCCAAACTACAAAAACGGGATCTACGTAAGAAAATCCAGGCAAGAAATCTATTCTAAGATAGAGAAGATCACAGACACAATGCCCAAACGCAGGGCACGCTTCTACGGTCACTTGCGACGGATGCACAAAACGTATATTTAAAAATTTCGACTCAAAACCAAAAAAAGCAGTTCCCTGGTACGTTAACGTCAAGAAAGACCTCCAAGAAATGGGCCTACGACCAGATGACGCGCACAAACGAGACATTTTCTGAACAAGTATTGTGACTTTTGGGACTTTCCGAGATGAGAAATGGACAACCGGTGTAAAGGAGTCGGATGAACGCTGTGCTCGACACAGCAAGGTAATGAAAACCTACTGGATCAAGCGTAAATTGAATTATCGCCAGAATTATAGTGGAACTTATCGTGGTCCCTAGTCGGCCTATTAGCGAATAATAAATAAATAAAATAATAATAATAATAATAGTAGTATACTAATTGTCGTATTGGAAGATATTATCCATTGTAATCGAATCTAATGCTTTTCAGTCGGTCAACACAATAGTACCCAATTGTGATGGGTGTTTCTTTAAACCTGAAACTGTCAATTGTAACTTTTCAGTCGGCCAACACAAAGTATATTATGAATAATAAGTAAGCTTGCCACGATGGGTGAGTGGATAGCGTGTTGGTCTACTAACCTCAAGATTGCAGGTTCGCTCCTGGCCGTGGTAAGTGATTTTTGAAAGGCGGCAAGAATACGACACGCATGTCATACGATGTTGGCATATCAAAGAACCCATTTGAATTCAGTAGGCCGTGTTCATAATGGCAAAATTAATCTTGGGAGTTTCCGCCAACCCAAAGTTCCTCATTTCTCTACTAGAAAGCGCGAGTGTTCAAGGAGCTTAGATATCTAACCTCCTTGACTTTCATAGTGATTCAAGGAACAACGAAATTCGACACGCAAACTACCCTCTGGGTGTCAAATTACAAAGCTTGCACCCGGCATCCGAGGCCATACGATATTATTATTATTATTATTAATAATAAGTAAAACACTCCCGAAAAAAATTACATGTATTAATTATGATCACTATTATAATGATGCAATTTTAGGATTACATATTTCGACATTCAAGCGGCCATCATCAGATCACTGTGTTGATTTTAAATGTAGCCTACATACAAATATTATCCAACTACACTAAGTGCGTTGAGTTGGTATTTATATTACGATTCGCAGTTTGAATCTCGTTATACATGAAGATTAACAAAACAAAAACCAAGATAATGAAATGTAGTCGAGATGGTAGTCAGAACAGTAATGTATGGTTGGGAGGAGAAAGAGTGGCTCAAGTAAATCTTTTCAAGTAGGCCTACTTGGGAAGCATTATTACTTCTGATGGGAGGTGTGAAAAGGACATCCGCTCTCGAATAGCCCAGGCTAAAGAAGCTTTCAACAAGAAGAGAAGTCTCCTGACATCCAAAGCCATATCCCTACAAGTCAAAAAACACTTAATTAAAAGTTACATTTGGAGCATTGCGACCTATGGTTGCGAAACCTGGACACTATTGAAGGCCGACAAGAAAAGATTATGTGCATTTGAAATGTGGTGCTGGCGACGAATGCTACGGATACTTTGGACCCTAAGGCTAACTAATGAAGAGGTTCTAAGAAGAGCAGAGGAAATCATCAATCTGACCGAAACAATAAAAAAAAAAAAAGAAGAAATAATTGGATAGGCCACCTACTCCGGCATTCACCATGGTGCATCACACTGCTTGAGAAGGGAAAATGGAAGGCAAGGCAGGAGGAGGACGATCAAGAGCAGAGTTCTTTGATGACATCGGAGGAAGATGTCCGAACCACCTGATCAAACAGCGGGCTCAGGGTAGAAGACCTTTGGACGAAGACATTCATGCTACCCACCAACCGCCAGGTTGAGGATAATAATAAGAAGATACAGGGTGTAACTAAATATGTGGGAAAGCTCCGGGGATTCGATAGAGGACCTGACAACAAGCAAAACATGTCCAGTAAAAATACGGTGTATGTGCGTTCGTTGTCGTGTTACAAACATTGTTTGTGGTGTGCACAACACATACCGCGGCACGATGCTAGTTGGTCATTTGTGGAGGGCACACAGGCCACTTGTACGTTTCGTCGCTATTCAAGTCTGTGTGCATTCCCAAGCAAATGGATAGGGCGTCAGGGACCAACACCGTGGCCTGCTCGTTCTCCTGATCTCAACCCATTAGACTTCTATTTAAGGGGTCATTTAAAGTCCATTGTATATGCCATACCTATTCATAACGTGGACGCTGCGTCAGCAAATAGAGCAAGCATGTCAGCAGATACGAGAAACGCTGGGAATATGGGAGCGTGTGAGTAGGGTTACCAACCGTCCGGCTTTTGCCGGACATGTCCTGCTTTTCAATCATTTTGGTTATGTCCGGCCGGCATTTCTAATTTATCGACATTTTCCGGCATTTTTAGCCTACTTTTCACATTTTGCAAAAATGAGGAAAAAGTAGTCTTATGAGATCGATCCGGGAAAATGTGTGTCTGTCTGTCTGTCTGTCCTTCTGTCTGGCTGTGTGTGTGTGTCCCCCCCCCTATCAACTCCTAAACGGCTGCAGCAATCAAAACCAAATTTAGTATGAGTAAAGATGTGCACCGGAATAGCTCACGTTCATATTTGAAAATGATGTCAGTGCTATCAACTGCTGAAAAAACGCACAAGAAATTTGAGCTCCATGTTGGATATCTTGGAAGATATTCATAGGAGCTCTTCCAAAATTGGCACACATGTAGATAATACTATTTCAGTTTAATTTCCAGGAGGCCAAATATGACAGTGTTGCCAAAATAATTTTAAGCCTTCTGATAGGTCCAATTTTTAAATGCATATAACTTCTACACTATCAATTCGATTTCAACCAAATTTTGTATGTAATATGTGCACATAAACAGATATGACTGAGCGTATTCTTAAGAGCCACCATGGCTGCCAACTGTTAATAATTGCTCTCTCTATTTTTTGTATCCAAATACCAATATATCAGAAAGTATGCAAGCCGACAGCTTTTAAACTATGCACACGTATAGATCCTGACATTTTAGATTAATTTGGAGTAATTTATATACTTCAGTTCTACCAACATGATTCTGAGCCTGCTGATAGGACCAATTTTTAAATACATGTAACTTCTATACTATCAGTTTTATTTCAACCAAATTTCGTATGTGCTATGTGCAACGTAACATATATGACTAAGTATTCTTAAGAGCAATCAGGGCTGCCAACTGTTAATAAATGCTGTCTATATATGTTTTTTTAAAATCAATATATCAGAAAGTATGGAAGCCAACAGCTCTATATTTTGCAAACGTATAGCACCTGACACTCTAGATTAATTTGGAGTAATTAATATAAGTCAGTGCTGCCAACATGATTCTATGCTTGCTGATAGGACCAATTTTAAAATACATGTAACTTCTATACTAACAAATGGATTTCATCCAAAATTGGCACAACAAGATATCATAATAATTCAGATTATTTCTGACCAGCACACGCATGGTAGTGTTGGCAACATGCTTTTACGCGTGCTGATAGATCCAGTGTCTAACTGCATGTAACGACCATTGGACTTCAACCAAATTTTGTATTCTGTACCTTAAGAGGTGGAACTAAGAATATATTCAGTCACCAGGGCTGCCAACTGTAGTGCTCTATTAGGCTACATTATACCAGGTATATTTTGAACTAATTAGATAACTTATTTCGATATTACCAACTTAATTTCGTCATTATTCTAGATAGGTTCATATACTGTAGAGTAATCATTGGCATGAAAAGTAGGCTGTATAGTTCTTCACGGAACTTCTTGTTCGTTACAAGATTGCTCACTTAGGTTTAAGGCTGAAGATAGCATGTTATTGTATCGTACATCAACTCCATGTGCTCAGGGCGCTACTTCCGAGGGTGGAAATACGTAATACTAATATTCGATATATTGAACTCGAAGTCCAGGCATCGGTCAACCAATCAACGCGCTTCATTTCCACGTTTATGTTGAGAGAAACCGGAAGTGTCGAGAGCTACAGTTTACATGTGCTTGCTTGTTTGGTTATCTGGTTGTCGTCGTAAGTTATAGTGCGAGTATGCAGCGAGTGGAGTGAAATATTAATTTCATTGCATCCTATTACGTACCGGTATGTCATCTTCGCAACCTGAAAGGAGTGAATCTAAAAGTGTAAATTTTCGGATAAACTAAAACATATGTATCCTTGCTTTACTCACGGACGCAGTGAAAGTGAAGCAAAATGTGCAGTGTGTGATAGTTATGTTAATGTCGGATACAAAGGTGTTGGTGACATGGAGAGACACGTTAACAGTGAAAAGCACATCAAGATGGTGAGAACTAGGTCAATATCATGTTCAATGTTATCATTTGCCACTCGCAAATAATCACCAGATGATAAAAAAGTTCAAGCTGCAGAAGCTACAATGTCATTTCATACAGTTTTCCATCACCAGTAGTACAAATCAATGGACTGCACAGCTAAATTGAATAAGAGTACGTTCTTAGGTTCTGAAGTAGCACAGAAACTGACTTGTGCAAGAACTATAACAGAAGCCATAATAAATAATGTTATTGCTCCTCACTCGACAGATATTATAATTGAAACTCTTTACAATCAAGTTCCATTTTTTTGGCCCAGGAACAGATGCACGCAATCATGGTGCACTAAAGTTGTTTCCAATTGTCATCCAATTCTTTGATTACAAAATTAATGACCTTCAGATAAAAGTTCTTGATTTACAAGCATGTCCAAATGAAAGTTCTGAATGTATTTCCTCCTATATTTCAGATACTCTCAAAAAGCATAAAATTACTTCTAGATGCATTGCATTTTCTGGAAACAATGCCAATGTTAATTTTGGAGGCCTTGCACGCAGGGAAGGGAAGAATGTATTCTCTGCTCTCAAAAAAGACTGGAATGAAAACATAGTAGGTGTTGGATGTCCTGCTCACATTCTACATAGCTGTTTGCAACATGGAGCTGATGCTTCCTGTTGATATTGAGTCTGTGGTGATGACAATTTTCAACTTCTTTCATATATATGCAGTGCGCACTCAGGAACTGAAAGACTTTTGTGAATTTGTTGATGTAAATTATCTGCAGCTTTTAAATCATTCTATGACTAGGTGGTTAACATTGTATCAAGCAGTTTAAAGAATCCTGCAATTGTTCCCAGCTCTGAAATCCTACTTTCTTTCTCAGGGTAGGAAGTCAGTGCCTTCATCAATTAGAAACTTCCTTGAAAATGACTTTTCAGAGTTCTATCGTTTGCTTCTTTCCTCAACCATGCATATTTTTCACTATAAAACTTTGTCACTTGAGAAATAAAATAATTCAGTTGCAGAAGTGTTTGAACTATTAGATTCTGTCCAATCTTCATTGAAAGTTAGACTTGAAGGTCAATTTATTCCCCTTAAAGTCAGACAGATGTTAAATATATACATTTTCAGAAGATGGTTTGGATAAAGAATGCAAAGTGTTTATGGAGAATGTATCTTGTTTCTATGAAACCTGCACAGAGTACTAGGATAAATGGATGCATTCTATAGAGGAATCAAGTGTATCAAATGGTTGAAACTTCAAAACATTAAAGACCTCAGCTTTGACGATATTGTACCATGTATTCAGTTCTTACAGTCAAAAGGTGTATAAATAGATGATTCAAAATTATTCGACCAGTTCTGCAACGTAAGGGCTTATTCTAAAACTTCAACTTTGGATAAAGATACAGCAATAGACCAACAAGGGTCTGTTTTTTTAATAAGTGCCAGAACATTGAGGTATTTTCTGAACTTTTGAACATTTGCCAGTTTTCTTTGCCATACCAGGCAGCAATGCCTCCACTGAGCGTGTGTTTTCATTCATAAATGCTCAATGGACAAAGGAAAGGAACCGTTTGTTGGTAGAATCAGTGAAAGGAATGTTACCGTACTTGTGAAGTTCAATTTGAAAGATGTGTCGTGTGAAGAATTTTATAAATATATACTTCAAGAAAATAACTCGCGTCTTCTGTCAAAAGTAGGTTCTGTTGAAAAATACAGCTTCAAGGAAATGAACTGCAGCAAGGACTAATCATTAAGTAAGGTATTTCCTTTTGTAAAAAGTTGTATGTAATATGTGTAATTTTGTTATCGATTAAAATTGTCAGGCATTTTTCTTAAATGTCCTGCTTTTTGCTAAGCAATGTCCTGCATTTGGAAATTTTCAGTTGGTAACCCTACGTGTGAGACAGTGTATCGGCGCATAGACGCCTGCATTACAGCTCGTGGTAGCCATTTTGAGCACTTTCTGTAGAGAACTGTAGGTAGTACCCTACACCTTTTCAACACAAATGACCAACCTGCATAGTGAAGCGGTCTGTGTTATGTACACCAAAAACTATGCTTGTAACACCGAAACGAAAGCAAATACACCATATGTTTACTGGACATGTTTTGCTTGTTGTCAGGTCCTCTTTCCCATGTATTTAGTTACACACTGTATAAGGTAAGTTGTTTTTTATAGGGGTTCGTCAATTACGTATGAGTATTATGGACGTGTATACAAATAAGAACAACACAATATGATGAATATACAGTAAAATGAAATGTTAGAGCATGCATACACTTGAATTCTATTATGTGTATGGTTACTTATCTCAGAGGAGCCGTTCCTCCTCCCGACTGTCGGAACTCATATGTAATTCACAAACCCGCCTCTTCTCAGTTTTGCCTCACGAGGCTGAATCTACGCCGTCCCAGCCCTCAGAGCCGGGAATCGAAGCCGGGCCTCCGCGGTGACAGCCAAGAGTGCTGGCTACTACGCAACGAGCCGGACCCGTGTGTTCAAGAAGATTGACCGGGCGGCACTATAAGGGTTAATGGCGTCATATACCTGCCCAGTGGATGACTGGTTGCAATAACGCCAGTTACTGTAGCTGCTAAGCGTGGAAAACAGGTACATATTTAGTTTAATGCTTGTGTGTGGTAACATCAAAGCTCTAATCCTCTGTCCAGCACTCGATGTCGCCATGTGGTCACAAACAGCACAGTTTATTGGCGACCAACGTGTGTAAACAAACATACTGTCAGCCTGTGTCCAGTCTTTTGGAAATACAGTGTTTACCAATACACAGAGCGTCTAAACAGTCGCGCCCACAATCTACTCTACAGCATAGCCCCGAACTTCAACCACACAGTCGTAGTGCGTATTCTCATTAACCGCCAAGGCTAGGGATATTGAGTCTATGCTTGGCGTTAGTGATGGTTTAATGCCTAGTTTTATTAACTGTCATTTAATTAACAAAATTAACGCTTGCCACGGTGGGTGAGTGGTTAACGTGTTGGTCTACCAGCACCAAGCTTGCAGGTTCGCTCCTGGCCATGGTAAGTGATTTTTGAAAGGCTGCAAAAATTACGACAAGCATGTCATACGATGTTGGCATGTCAAATAACCCATTTGAATTCAGGAGGCCGTGTTCATTATGGCAAAATTAATCTCGGGAGTTTCCGCCAACACAAATAAAGTTCCTCATTTATCTACTAGAAAGCGCTATAGTGTTCAAGGACCTTAGATATCTAACCTCCTTGACTTTCATAGTGCTTCAAAGAACAACGAAAATTCGACATGCAAGCTACCCTCTGGGTGTCAAATAACAAAGCTTGCACCCAGCACCGAGGCCATGCGATATTATTATTATTATTATTATTATAACAAAATTAACAACAGCATGTCTTCTAGTAATTCTTACATAATCTCAAAACTTTTCAAGAGATAACTGTCTTCATAAAAGCTACTCAAATTCAAATAATTATTCATCTGTTTCAACAGATTTTGTTACATCAAAGAGTAGCATCAATGTTGCTATAATGGGTGTGAGACTTGGAAAGTAGCAAAATCAATCATAAAGAAAATCCAGACCTTTATAAACCTATGCTTACGAAGAATCTTGAGTATTTTGGCCAAAATGTAATATCCATTGAAGAACTGTGGAATCTTGTAAACGAGAAGCCCGTGGATTTACAGTTAAAGGCAAGAAGTGGAAGTGGGTCGGTCATACACTGCGCAAAAACCTGACGGAAATAGAGAGGCAAGCCTTGAGTTGGAATCCTCAGGGACATCGCAGAGGAAAACTTGGAGAAGGACAGTGAAGAGGGAACTGCAGAAGCGGGGAGAACGTGGGGAGAAGTGAAGGCAATTGCACGAAACCAAGTCCGATGGCGATGTTTCGTCGAAGCCCTACGTTCCAGTGATGGGAACAACAGGACTTAGTCAAGCAAGTCAAAGAGTAGCAACCTGTAGACCAGTGGTTCCCAACCTTTGTCAGCTGATGCCCTCCTTTTCAGATACGGGAGTTCTCCCCCTCCCACCCCTTCCACCCCACCACTAATCGCTTCTATAACCTCTTCGATTGAGGCGGAGGATATAGACCTAACCTATTAACAATACAGTACATAATGGAATAGGCCTATCTATTACATACTAACTTCATTTTAGCACAATACAAATAACACACTTTTACAACAAATACTTAAATTAGTCAACAAATGTCAGTGAGAGGGTTGACACTGTTTTCTCTTGGTAGGATTCGGTATGTTTGGTTTGATATTTGACAGAGCACAGCGGAGATCACTTGCAACATAAAGCCGACAGCGCTGCTTTGTTTCTATGACACTCAGCGTTGAAAATCCTGACTCGCATAAATATGTATTTGAAAATGCAAGTTTAAACTGTTCAAAGCTTCAAAGAAATCACAAAGATATGCCAAACAGACGATAAAATTGGCATAATTTTGCTCCTTACAACACAGCAAATTCCTTATTTCACCTCCAACCTCGCGGCTCCGCAGAGGTTTGTAGGCTACCGACAGTTGGCAATTACCAGTGCTTTTGAACAATTGACTTGGTGCGACAATCACCTGGAGAGATTCGAAAAATGTTTATTTTACAAAATTGTAATATTCGAGTTTTAAAAAACTTAATTCGGAAATCACTACACCCCCCCCCCCCCTTGATAAAGCCCCCCCCCCCCCCCCAGGTTGTGAACCCCTGCTGTAGACATTCCACAATTTCAGATAAGTCTCCACATAAGTTGGTATGTTGTAGTTGTAGCTTTTTACCATTATCATAACAGAGTACTTTTAGGTCATTTCCGCATACAGTAGTAGTTTATAATTCTACTGTAGTTTAGGGCTTATTGCTTAAGTATATCGCAGCAATAGTAGCTACACCTGCATAGACTATTTGAGTCAGAAAGACTGTTTTGTTGATAGGATCGTCATTTCTAAGTTCTGCAACATTCAAATGAATAGTTCTCTTTTTTGTGCTTTAATGCCTTAATATTTATCAGTAGTGGCTTCGGTGGCGTAGTTGGTAGCATGCTGAACTGCTGTGCCCAAGATAGTGGGTTCAAACCCGGCCGAAGTCGTAGGATTTGTCAAGAGCGTTAAAATCCCTCAGTATGCCTTCCTTCGGAGGGGAAGTAAAGCCGGCGGTCCCATGTCATAGATTTATGCCATGTAAAAGATCCTTCCACAGACAAAACTTGTGTGATGCTAAATTGTTAGATTTCGTCAGAACGCTCTATCAAAGTTCCAACGTTCACCACTAGGTATCATTGATATCTGGTAGCGAAAGTTGGAACTACTTGAAATTGAACGTAACTTGTAGCTCACCCTAAGGGTGTCCGCTTGAAGCAGTTACAGACTCAGGCGAGCCGAACATGTCCTCGGACACTCCCGGCACTAAAAACCATACGATAAATAAATAAATAAATAAATACATAAATAAATAAGTAGCCTAATAATTACCTTACTTACTAAGTTTCCTGACGGTTTTTTTGTTTTTGTATTTTGGAAGGCAGATACTGTCTATGAGTGTCATTGTAGGTAAGGTAGTGTTTTGTACAGCTATTTGTCTTGCAGATTTTGATCTGATGATGCTCGCTTGACGATCGAAACTTGTCATCCAAGTGAATTATTAATCTCTTGTTATTGTTTCAGGTTTAAAGAATAACACCCATTACAGTTGGGTACAATCGTCTTGACCGTCTGCAATGCATTTACATTTTGTTTACTAAGGCAACACTGGAAAATTGCTTCCAACACGACATTAATAATAACATACTATTAATAATTTATTTATTTATTTATTTATTGGGTGTCCGCATTGAAGCAGCTACAGTCTCTGTCGAGCCGATCATGTCCTCGGACACTCCCGGCACTAAAAGCCATACGCTAGATAAAAACCTATCGACCAACTAGGGACCATGATTAATTTCATTATACATTCGGTCATTTATTTATAACATAGGCTACATGAGAATTATTGTTGTTTATAACCTTGAGTCAAAATTGTTTAAGATAAGGTTTGTCCATCGACAGTCATCCTTCCGTCCCAGGTGACTGCAGAAACGAGCTCTGTGTTTGCGCAGATAATGTGTTCGTTATCTCCGCAATGTTTAAGTAGATTCCATTTTCTACTATGGGTGAGGTTGAAGTTTGAAGTATGGCTCCAGATCTATTGGTAGTTGATATGCTTGCATAGTTCTTAGTAGATACCTTTTTTTTTTTGTAGTTTGGGCTAAGTATATTGTGGATATTATTTTTCTGGTTTTGCTCTGACTTAGCGGAGAGAGGAGAATGTATCCACTCATATAGAGATATCGGCATGACGACAGTGCTGTTATAATACGTTTTGGTATTTATAAGAAAGCGCCTTTTGTTTCATATGATCTGGAGTTTGAAAAGCTACTCTGTCTTCTTCTTCTTCTTATTTGGGATGGAGGGTACGATTAATCAACTTTGGCTATTTTTCATTGTATTCGATTTCCTTTGCTTCAAAATATCCTTCATTCTTCTAGAGCAGGGCCATCCAGTCATTGCGCTCCGGGAGCGGGGCCGCGCTCGGGGAGCACTGGGCAGTCGGACTAGCGCTCCTTCCCCTACCACCACTACACTGTGGCAGCGAGGAGACCTGCGACAGACGGACGATGTTCGTACCACGCTGACTAGTACAGTCGTGCGGCCGACGCGACGGCTCTTGTGGGATTGTTGACATATTAATAGGGCTATTTTTCCATAACAAATATACCGCATATAAAAATCGAATGGTACTCCGATGTATGGAATGTGCAGGAAACGAACACATGTGTTAAAAGGGGGGGGACCTACACCTTCGACAGGACAGAAATAGTGAATTTTTAACATTTATTTTCTTTGCACTGATAAACTGTTTGGAGTTGTCACTTACACAGTCTACATACAATACAATTTTAACACAGACAACAATTAAATATTTAGAAAATTGCATCATCATGGATATATGTGTACACAAAATGTCTTTTCTTTTCTTAGTCGTTTACCCTCCAGGTTGGTGGAACCCACGGACTCAGCGAGGGAACTCACCACTACCGCCTCTACGGGCAGTGTCCTAGAGCTGGGAACATCTAATCGGAGTGGATACAACTGGTGAGGTGTGAATGGCACCTCGCCCAGACGGCCTCACCTGCAAAGCGAACAGAGGCCTCATGAGGGAAGGTAATGGATGGTCAGGATGGATAGGCAAGGAATAGGGAAGGAGGCGGCCGTGGCCTTGAAGAAGGTACTATCCCGGCATTTGCCCGAAGACGAAGTGGGAAACCACGGAAAACAACTTCGAGGATGGCTGAGGTAGGAATCGAACCCCCTCTACTCATTTGGAACACCCGAGGCTGAGTAGACCCCGTTCCAGTCCTCATACCACTTTTCAAATTTCGTGGCAGAGCCGGGAATCGAACCCAGGACCTCCGGGGCGGCAGCTAAACATGCTGACCGCTACGCTACGGAGGCGACATGCACACAAAATGGCGGCTGTATATTATACACAAGAATGGGGTTTCCTTAGTAACTCCCGGAAATATTGTTACATTTTACTTATTGTTTTTTAAATCTGGTCCTAGATGTCATGGCAACAAAATGTACTACTATGATTGAAATATTACAAGTATCGCGGGTTCAAATCCGGCCGAAGTCGTCGGAATTTTAAGAGCGTTAAAAATCCCTCAGAGTGCCTTCCTTCGGAGGGGAAGTAAAGCCGGCAGCATGTTAAAGAACCTTCCACTAATTACACCTGTGCGAAACTAAATTATATAGGTTAGGAATGCAAACAACGCTCTTAGGTTCCTACGTTCGTTGCCAATAGCCGACTGCGGTGACATCTGGTAGCTAAGTTCTGAACTAGTAGTCGTTGACGGTGGCGTTTGGCGGCAAAAGTAGGAACTAATTGAACATTGATCGTCTGCAGTCCTTACTTGAATTAAAACAGATACAGACACTAAAATTGGGCCGTTTTCACCAACTCTTCACTAACGATTATTTAGTTAATTCCCATTTAACTTAAATACGAGATTTAATGCGTGATTATCTTCGATGCATTCACGAGGCCATTCGGGTTCGCAATTACTTAAATAAGATTTACGGCTCTCGCGCATGCGTAGACTAAGTTTCATGTTGGACAGCATGGCGGACAGAACAAGAAGCGTCTAGCGTAAAATGATATGAACAAAGTATTTAGGAGAACTGGCAGTTGTGGAAATAGATACCTTATTAGGACGCGCCATTATGTTGTCTTCGTAGCGTAAGCGGTAGAGGTGCAGACTCCCAGTTTATAATGCAGCGCTTGGAGCAGTTCGAAACCCCCTTCGGATATATATCTTTTTTTAAAATTTCCGTATTCGTCTTTCTTGGTATTAAAACTTAGTAGTGTGTGTGATCTTTTATAATTTAATTGTCATAAACATATTATATATACATATGGATGAAAGTGATGTTCAGTCGGAAACAAACCGCCATTGTGGAAAGCGCAAGGCACAGTTCAACTGTTTCCCGCCACTTTAAAGATGCTTTAGAGAGTTGAGTGGCCAGATTTGGCCATTTAACGTAATTCCTTGTTAGTGGTAAGTTAACGAGCGTTTCTGTTTGGTGAAATGCTCGTGCAAAGTTAAATAACCTTTAATGATGAATTAAGAGATACTTGACGTTGGTGAAAACGGCACTTTTTAAATCAGTTTCGCAATGGTCATGACTGAACATCATACAAAAAAAAAACGAGTGGTGAAGCAGCAGTCTTTAAAGCATAATGGGAAATTTCATTTTTCTGTACACCTTATAAAGGGTATACCAAATATTTAGTGTGCAACAGAGATGTAATATGTTAAAAAGAACACAATTTGTTGTTGAATTTTCCTCTCTAATATGTTCACATTTCAGTTTGGAATAAATCAAAATATTCTTCACTAAGGGGGGACCAACACCTTTAAGTTCCAAAAAAATGACATTTTTCAAAAATATCATATTCGAGTAGAACAATAATTTCTCTTTCATTCAGTGAAAGAATTGGTTTAATATCTCGAATAGAACGGAAGTTATAGTAAAAGTACGATATGACTGACATCTCCCAGTGAAAATTAATTTCCTGTCAACGCCCATTTTAATGAGCAATCTCAATTCCTCAAAATTGACCCTTTTAGAATATGCACTTTATCTATCGAATTATGTTGATAGCACTGGCATTATAAAATTTGCAGAAAATATAGCTGGAATATTTTGGTCTAATTGTTGTTGTTGTTGTTGATTGAGTCTTCAGTCTTTTGACTGGTTTGATGCAGCCCTCCATGCTGCCCTGTCCTGAGCTCGTCGTTTCATCTGTACATAGCTGCCACAACCCTATATCCGAGGCAATCTGCTTAACATATTCTAGAGACTAGTAACCCTCACCTGAAAGCTAGTATTCCACGAAAGAAGAATCCGCGCATTATAATTCATGATTTAGAGGTTAACCTGACTCAGAATGAACTCGTTGATTGTATCGTACAGCAGAATGCTGTAGTTAAGGAAGTAATCACTGATCTTTGTGAAGATATAAAGGCGTGTTTTATGCGACGGTCTAGAGATGGCAGCACACAATATGCTGTAATCGAAGTCAGTCCTATTATCTTCCGAGCCATACACAGCTGTGAGAAGCTCTATGTAGGTTACACCCAAGGCTTATAAACTAGCCTTGGGTTACACCAGATGTAAGTTCCGTGAATATGTCTCGATTATTCGTTGTTTTAGGTGTCATGGGTATGGGCATTTCTCCTCTAACTGTGAAAAGCAGCAGTGCTGCTCAGAGTGCTCAGATAATCATGATATCAACACATGCCCAAGAAGCAAGACCGAGTGCGTAAACTGTAAATTTCAAAATCATAGAAACGTTATGAGAAACCTACCTGAAACTGTAGATTATCATCATCCAGCTACATCATTAGACTGTCCGATATACAAGAAAATATTTAATATCGTTAAATCGAAAATTAATTATGGCTGAATTGTTAGTTTATCAACTAAATTTACATAAATCTTTGGTACCAACTCAAGAACTGCTTTTAAATTTTGACCATACTGAGAGGACAGTTCTCTGTTTGCAAGAACCCAATATAAGAAATAATAAAGTTATTGGCTTCGGACTAGACTTTCATATTTATACCTCAAGCAACATTACGCCTGAAGAGCGAATTCGTGCGGCTATAGTTACAAAATCTAAGACCGTACGTCATCCGTTTAGGGCAATACTGTGCTGCTGACAGAGTTGTTGTATGCACAACTTTTAACTGCAGGGAACTTTATGTATGTAATGTGTACTTCGACTCCAAACAGGACATTAATGTGGATTTAAGTTTTTTGGAGCGTGTGTGTGAAGACCTACGAGAGAAACCTCTGCTCATAACAGGTGATATTAATTCGAAAGATAGTTCCTGGGGTAGCCCCGTTGAAGATGCTCGTGGAAGACTTTTCTATGATTTCTGCAGTGCACAAAATTTAACTATCTTAAACAAAGGTGATAAACCAACATATATACGTTCTAACTCTCAGAGTTGTTTAGACGTTAGTGTCTGTAGTCCTGCACTTCTTCCATTTATTTACGACTGGAATGTAAGCGATACACCAATGCTGTCTGATCATGCTTTAATAATGATATCTTTACAACCTACAGCAGAAATACCTACTGTACAAGCTTCCAATTACATAACTCGCATCTATAAGACAAAGAATGTAAAGTGGGATCATTTCCATTTATCTGCCAAAAGAAATTTGCAGAAAGTGATGGGAGACATAGAATCCTGTAGTTCGGTGGACGAGCTTGATCTAGCTGTAAACAAATTAAACAACGATATAATTAATTTAGCTGAAGCTAATTTACCTAAACTTTCTCAGACACCTAGTAAAAACTTCTGGTGGAATAATGAACTTTCTCTAATGCGGAAACGTGTTCTAGCCTGTCATAGGCGATATAAGCGTAGTCGTTGTCCACTGTTAAGTCAAAGATATGAAGAAATATATTTAACGGTTAAAAATGAATACAAAATAATGATTTTAAAAAGGAAATTAGAGAGGTGGAAATAATTTTGTTCACTTCCTACAAAAACTAACCCATGGGGACTTGTTTACAAATTATCAAGGAGGCCAGATAATCTGAATAACAATCTTACTACAATTGAGACTGAACATGGATTCACCACTTCGTTTCAAGATACCGCCGAAGTTTTAATTAACGGATTCTTTCCTGATGAAAGTAATGACACAGAATCACAAAGAGCGATTAGGATATATTCTCAACTCCCACCTGACACTGCAGATGACGTACCCTTCACAGATCAAGAGGTAGAACGAATCATCTTTTTACAAGATGACAAGAAAGCTCCCGGATGGGATGGCATATCTGCTAACATAATTAAGAACGTACACCTATGTTTTCCTCGCTTTTTTTGTTGCACTTTTTAACAAATGCCTTGCCCTGCATTTCTTTCCTACCTCCTGGAAAATAGCAATAGTTAAAGTAATTCCAAAGGACAGTTCCTTAACAATATGTACTGTTAAATCAGTCAGACCTATTTGCCTCCTGCCAATACTAGGGAAAATTTTCGAGAAACTAATAATTGATCGCATTATGTATCACATGTATCGTCATGGCCATTTAAGTGAAAAGCAGTATGGTTTCACGCCCCAAAAATCAACCGAAGATGCTGTACTATATGTGGTTGATTGGATTCGCAACATATTCTCAATGAAAAAGGTGGCCGTATTGGTATCTTTGGATATTTCAGGCGCTTTCGATAATGCTTGGTGGCCTAAAATTTTATCACAGTTAAAATGAAAACATTGCCCAAAGAATTTGTACAGTTTAATACAAGCCTACTTTAGCCATCGAAAAGTGAAACTTCGGATCGGAACTGCAATTTCTACAAGATGTATTAATAAGGGATGCCCTCAAGGATCAGTATGCAGCCCTGGTTTTTGGAACATTTTGTATGATGAACTCCTACAATTACCTCTTCCGACAGGGTGTAATGTTATTGCTTATGCTGATGATGCTCTTCTCCTAACTGAATCAGATAATGTGCAGAATTTGAATTATATAACAAACTCTGCTTTACACACCTTGTCTCTATGGGGTTCTGTAAACAAACTTCAATTCAATCCTTCTAAGACTAGAGCCATGTTCGTCACAAGGAGAAGAAAAGTGGAAAAACCCAAAATCATTATGAATGGCCACCGAATAACAACAGATGATCAACTTCTTTATTTGGGCGTTGTGCTTGACAAACACCTGACATTCAGAGCACATTTAAATAGATTAAAATTGAAATCAAGCAAGCTTTTACAAGGTCTTGCGATTGCTTGTAGACCTTCTTGGGGTCTGAACTCCGATGTTTTACGAATAATATATTATACAGCTTTTGTGCCTTTGATTCTGTACTGCGTGTCCGCTTTCCGTACAACCCTAGAAAAGAAATGGGCTCGGGTTAAGTTATTACAAATCCAAAGAGGTTTCGCTCTAAGAATTTCTCGAGCATACCGCACTACATCTACAGATGCAGCACTTGTAATTGCTGGAATAGAACCACTATTTTTAACAGGAATAGGGAAAGCTGAGCTGACATTACTGAAGAAGAATAGAACATCTCCTATGCCGATTTTCGACAATATCGTGGAGGAAAAGTGCCATTTCTTGGAATCTTCTCATCCTAGTCAATTCTATAAACTTCTGCATAAAAATTGTTTCAGCACCCATGACTGTTTCATCTATACTGATGGCTCCCGTACACCAAGCTTTGATGGAAATGACAGTGTTGGCTGTGCCTTTGTCGTTTATGAGAATGATACTGAAATATTTTCAGCTCAGTATAAGCTCTCTCCCAGTTGTTCAATTTTCCAGGCAGAACTTTGGGCCTTAAAGTGTGCAATAGAATGGGTTAAAGCTAACAATAAAAGAGTGAGGATTTTCTGTGATTCACAATCCGCATTGCATTCTATAAATGACAAATATAATTCTAACCCAATAGCTGTCTACATCAGGGCAACAGCCCAGGAGTGCTCACATATATGCACATCGTGGATAAGGGGACACACTGGATTGGCTGGTAATGAAAGAGCAGACCAATTAGCAAAATCAGCGGCTACGACACATCTTGAAATAACATATAGTAAGTCTCCTATATGTTACGTTAAAAGCCAGATAAGGAAATACATATTAAACGAATGGAATATCGCATGGACATGTAGCCTGAAAGGGTCTGTAACAAGAGAAATATTCTTCCCGGAAGTACAAAATCGACTGTTATCAAAATTATTAGTGCCAAACTTTGTCCTCACACAATTTTTAACTGGTCATGGAAAATTCAAGTCTTATTTTGAACGTTTTAAAATAGCAACAGACGACTATTCATGTTTATGTGGATTGCCTCAATTGGTGTGTCACCTTGTATTTGAGTGTCCTGTTTTTGAAAAGGAAAGATACAATTTACAATGCCACCTTTATAGCTGTAACCTGGAACTTTCAAAACCGCTGTACCATATTTTCAAGAGGCAGTGCTGTTTAGGACAATTTCTCACATTCATCAACAATTTTTTTTGTAAACTATGTCAGTAATATTTGTATTTGCTTTGTTTTTAATCTATAACCCTAATGTACCTCTGGTAAAATAGGGTTCCTGTATTGTTTTCTGGATATTCAATAATAATAATAATAACATATTCTAACCTGGTTTACCCCTACAGTTCTTATCCTCGACCCTTTCTTCCATAACGAACTTTGCAATTCCTGGGTGTCCTACCAACCTATCTCTTCTCTTCGTTAGCATTAGCAAAGAAAACTAGTTTTAAAAGAAATAAGAGACTATGACTGGAGGAAAGTACTGCGAAATCCGGTGAGGAAGGACCAGTTTATGCGTCAGGGGAATATTAGAACATCCCAACCATGTGAAACTTTCGTCGCTCATTTCCCTTAAGTTCATATTTTTCATTCCGTTTCCCTAATAACTCATGAACTTACAAAGATATTTCAGTGAAGTTTTGTAATCACATTTCTAGAATAGTTATCAACAAAATGTACTAGAATGGTTGCCCTAATCGTTATAGTTTATTAATAATACATTATTTACTATGAAAATGTTATAGATTTTTAGACCCATTATTTAAAAAATCTCAAAATAATATTTCTTCTTGTAATATTTGGTTGGTTGGTTCTTAAGTTTAGGGGCTGCGACAACGCGGCCATGTAGCCCCGTGTACTTTGGGTGTGTGTAGAATCTGTCTGATAACCGGTGTTAATTGTGAAGACTGTATTAATTACTTACACGCTGTCAACAAAGCGCATTGGACTAGACTAGTGACTGATGGATCGGCTGCACACTTAAGCGCGCTTAGCCAGCTAAGCTCCTCCCACCACTTCTGAAACTACCTTCCAACAAAGCGCTTGGGGAGCGCTGTCTGGATGGCCCTGTTCTAGAGTGTCGTTCCTACTCTTCTTGAGCCCACTTTCGTCTAGTTGTTAATTTCTACCTCTTCTGAAATCCTGCCATTAGAGTAACTTCTCGAAAGAGTGTTCTGTTTTCTATTGTGTCGGTGTTAATTCGAGCGTTTTTCACATCTTCTTCAATTTTGACGAACCGTATGGGTTTGAATTTGTAACTATTCAGTCATGATGATGATAATTGTTGTTTTAAGGGGCGTAACATCTAGGTTATCGGCCCCTGATGGTTTGGGTGATCGTGAAGATGAAAATGAAAAGCGAACTTAAAACTAAAACTAACTAATAACCTACATCCTAGAAGAAGAAATGGAAAACTAAAGGAGAATAAGGCAAATAAAAGGACAGAAGGAAAAGAAATGCCCTCAACCCTCGGAGAAGGTGGATTGAGGGACTTGGAAGGAAGGAGAGCCATGAAAGGCATATAGGAAAGTGAAAGAGGAGAGGGTCCGCCCCAAAGGTAAGGGACAAAAGGGGAAAACGGACCCAGCTCAGGAATACCTCGGGGTCGCCAATTCCCGAACTCACCAGCCGTAAGCCCCTGAGGGTGTAGCATTATCTAGGGTGCACCAGAAGTGGTGGGGCTACATACACCCTGCCTCCTTAAGGGCCTAGAGCACAAGGCAGGAGGTAAAAGGAAGAGAAAAAGAAGGCTGACCCCTCGCAGAAGGAGGGTATCAGAAAAGATGAGGCAAGGGCCAATTAAGGCGGGAAAGGAAGAGACTCCCTAGGCCTCGGATACCCTAATACCGTCGGGGTCAGAAGAGAACAAGAGTTGACCAAGTGAGGTCGACAGGAAAGAAGACGGAGAGGAGCCCGGCACAAGTGTGTGGAAGCAATGCCGGACTCAGCTGGGGCCCCGTGGTCGCCAACCCACGCCCACAAGATGTGAGCCCCTGGGGGAAACTATTCAGTCAGTTGTTTTATTTATTTATTTTTATTTGCGAAAATGAAAGAAATTCGTGGGTCTTAGTTCTGATGTGGGAGTTTGGTACTGCAATGTCAATGAGCCATGTGACCTTGTGCTCTTTGTCTGCGACAATGAGGTCCGGTTTATTGGTAGCTATTGTCTTGTTGGTGATGACAGAGAAATTCCAATCATCATGTATATTATTTCATTAGTATGCATCCCTCCTGCGGCGCTCACAAACGACCGATCGTGACAAATAAGCATTCAAATGAAAGAGAATATACATTACCAGTGACGCATTGCACACTAATTTCATAAATGTCTATAATTTATTTAAAAAGTGACTTTTAAAAAACTGTACGAAGTGTGCAATTTGCAGATACTGTTGCTGCAGGAAGATACGCTCCATAATTGCTGACCACTTCACATTTTGGCCGCTGTGACGCCTGTTTCATGTCATTTTAACATTCTGAGGTCTTTCCTTTATCATTTTGCATGGATTTCAGAAACAGTAATTTAAAGGATTGAGTACTCAAATTGTATATTTTCAAAAATATCGAATAACTGGTGAGGGTTACGGCTAAACTGTCAGTCAATGGACTCCAGCACACAAATGACATTAGCAGTGACGAATTGCATTCTAATTTCATAAATATCAATTTTTGAAAGAAGTGTGCGATTTGCAAATACTGTAGGTGTGGGAAAATACGCTACATCATTGCTGTTCAGTTCGTATTTTGGGCGAAGGGACGCCTATAACGTAAATAGTGTTCTATAATCATTTGGTTCAAATAAAAACATAACAACCTTCCTCCTTAAGTCTCTTATTATAAACCTATTGGGGAAAGTGTGGCTTATGAACTTGGGAGATTTCTCGCACGGGTCCGCTAGTATATATTATTTCAGTAGTACAGATCCCTCTAGCAGCGCTCACAAGCGACCGATCGTGACAAATGGGCATTCCAGTGAAAGAGAATAGACATTAGCAGTGACCAATTACACTATAATTTCATAAATAGCTATAATTTCTTTAAAAAATGACTTTAATAATGTACGAAGTGTGCGATTTGCAAATACTGTTGCTGTAGGAAAATAAGCTTCATAACTGCTGTCAACCTCACATTTTGGCCGCTGTGACGCCTGTTTCAGGTCTTCCCTTTATCATTTTGCATGGATTTCAAAAACAGTAAATCAAAGGAATAAGTACTCAAATCGTATAATTTTATAAATATCGAATAACCGGTGAGTGTTATGATGATCCAATTTTCAGCGATTGCCTTCTTAAGTTAGGGAACGTAGAACTTGGAATTCTAACTGAAATGTAAATAGTGTTCTGTGGTTAAAATGACCTTTCTCCTTAAGTCTCTCATTATAAACCTATTGGGGAAAGTGTGGTTTATGAACATGCGAGATTTTTCACACTGGTCGGCTAGTGTATTATAAATATATAATTTTCTACCATGGCTTGTGGTTGAAGTTTGAAGTATGGCTCTAAATCTATTGGTAGTTGATACTGCTCGCATAGTTCTCGGTAGATAATCTTAGCTGCATTGTCATGTCGACGTCATTCCGCAAGTATTGAACATGTTGTTAGTATGTGATCGATGGTTTCTGTTTTGTTTTGGCACTTTCGGTATGAATCGGTAGAGTTTTGTCTTTGATGTGGTATCTTCTGCGTTACGGGTTTCTATGACACTGCCCTGAATGGACATCATAAATCCTTTTGTTTTGGGATGTAGGACACTTTAAATTATATATAAGGTGCGTTGAAAAAAGTAACGAGCCGGAAGCTGTAATGCGCAAACCGGTGACGACATCGGTTAATCGTGGCGTGTGTAACAAGGTGTGGTTCCGACCAGAGCGTTGAAGATCACAGCCCATCGCTAGAGGGCACACGTGCTCGTCACGTGACGATACAAAGCGAGCAGCAGCATGCATCAATCGTCCAACGCTGCCAGTCGCATTGCAAACAGTGACATGGAGGCGTCAAACGAAGAGCAAAGAGGTGTTGTTCGGTTTCTGACAGCGAAAGGAGTAGGGGGAACGGACATTCATCGTCGAATGTCACAAGTGTACGGCGAACACTGCATGTCCCTTGCAAGGATCAAGGCGTGGCACAAGCGCTTCAGGGAAGGACGGGTGTCGTTAGCCGATGATGCCCGGTCAGGGGCACCCCCCTGCATTACCGATGACAACGTCCAGCTGGTTGATGCACTCATTACCCAGGACCGCCGAGTAACAGTGAACGCCATAGCCGCCGTGGTCGGATTGAGCGTCGGAAGTGTGCACACCCTCATGAAGGAACGACTACACTTGCGCAAAATGTGTGCCCAATGGGTGCCCCACAGTCTTCAACCACACCAGGAAGCATGTCGAATGGTCTACTGTCTTGGTCTTGGTTGGACGACTGATGCATGCTGCCGCTCGCTTTGTATCGTCACGTGACGTGTACGCGTGCCCTCTAGCAACGGGCTGTGACCTTCCACGCTCTGGTCGGAAACACACCTCGTTACACACGCCACGATTAGCCGATGTCGTCACCGGTTTGCGCATTACAGCCTCCGGATCGTTAATTTTTGAACGCACCTTATATATACACTGATGGAAAAAATATCCCAACACCTAGAAGGGGTTGTCCTAGATTTACGAACGTTGGTAGGCGTGTTTATACATTTGAAAGATGACGTTGATTCAAATTTCCCGCAATCGCATTAGCGTCGCCCCATGACGTTGCACATCAGATTTGCTTTAAATACGGGCTGTACTGTGCGAGAGCTTTAGTTACCTGTCATATTGGACGGAGTGACTGTGATTGGGTCAAGAATTAACAGCTCACTGCGCTTCAACGATGCCGTGTAATAGGTCTACGTGAAGGTGGATTTTCTTTCCGCGCTATTGCAGAATAGCTTGGCAGGAATGTCTCCACTGTGCATGGGTGCTGGCAGCAGTGGTCACGAGAAGGTAGGTCGCAAGAAAACCTGTCTTCGGATATCCCCGTGGCACCACCGAGAGGGAGGACATGGCATTGGCGCATCGGACGGCGTCTGCAGCAGCAATTCGTCCGTCTGGTGATTCGACCTGTAGTGCTGTCATTCATGAACAGCATTCCCGGGAGGTATTTTCAACAAGATAACGCACGCCCCCATGCCGCTGTTGTAACCTAACGTGCTCTACAGAGAATCGACATGCTGCCTTGGCCTGCTCGATTCCCCGATCTGACCCCAATCGAACACGTATGGGACATCATTGGACGACAACTCCAGCGTCATCCACAACCGGCATTAACCGTCCTTGTATTGACCGACCAAGTGCAACAGGCATAGAACTCCATCCCACATGCTGATATCCTGCACCTGTACGACACAATGCATGCCTGCATTCAACAGTCTGGCGATTATACTGGTTATTATGGACCAGCATGACACATTTGCGATGACTTTTCAAGACCAGTGGTCTTGTTCATTTAATCTTAAATATGTTACTGCCAATAATATTGCCGAAATTTCCGTATCTACATTCCTTATTTCATGGTGTTGGGATATTTTTTTCCTCCAGTGTATATAATTCGTTGAGGCCATCTAGGACCACGTTAAGTGTTGTTACCCTTGGCACTTTGCTTCGCTTTCCTCTGAGCCGAGAATTCTCTCATTCTCTGTGAGTGGGCCACCTTGCGCTCCCCTGTCCAGGTGGTACCTTGTCTTCTTTTCGGTTTCGGTGTCTTATCTCCGTTTAGCCCATTAGTCAGTATCTTTTTGCGGAAGTGATCTCTACTGAAGGCGTCGTCGGGTTTTAGATATTGAGGTCGTCTCTGGTATTCAAAAACCAGGTCATTGTGCTTTGGGTTTGGAGTCAAAATAATGAAAAATCAGTTTAGTCAGCCTGTTTCCGTCCATTCGTTTGAGATGACCGTAATACCGTGCCCGCCTCTTACGGATCGTTTCTGTAATTTTCTCTATTTCACTGTAGACTTCTTTGTTGTTGTTTTTAAAAATAATGGATGACATTCTTGTAACTTGATCCCATTATAATGTACCTCTAACGATTTTGCGCTCCTTTTTCTCCAGTTCTTCGAGGAGTCCTTTATTAGCATTTATGATTATGGCTTCGGCTGCATGCATAACTACTGGTTTCAGAACAGTTTCATAATGACGTAGTTGAGTATTTTTCGGCAGGCATGTTTTGTTGTAGATTAAGCGCGATGTTTGATAGGCTATTTCGTTGTTTGCATAGTCGTTCCTTGAGTGCTTCTTTGTCCAGTCCACTTTTCATGATGAACTCTCCCAAGTGCTTACATATTTCCACTCGGTTTACCTTCACGTATTTTGTCTGGAGTTTTGTTGGGGCATAGTCATTACTTCTGTTTTTGAATGATTATTATTTATGTATTATTATTAAAGTAAACCTGTGCCATACGTGTTGTATCAGACCCTGTTGTGATTCTCCTTCAAGTGGCTCGTGAAGTCAGCTGCGAGTATTGATCAGAGTAAGAAGACATGCTATTTGTAGTTCTGCTCTGACACACAAGGGTCATCAACTGAACGCTGTTAATTCATTGGCTCTGGTGAGAAGCGCACTAAATGACCCGTGGCAGTGCTATACCTGGCGGCTAATGGACGACCTGCCCAAAGTGATTCCAGGGCAACGTGCTTACCACTCTGCACGCATACCAACTGTTCTGAATTTGCTGTAATCAACCTATTCCAATAAGTGCAGCGATGAATAATGGTAGGTTAAATAAATGAAATAGACTCACACAATTATATATTTAAAACGAACAAGTCATCTGCCCTCAACTGAGGATGAGCACAAGGAACCAAAATATTCCCCAAAATATATAAAGCTTTGAAGCCATTTTCCAGTTTGGACATATTAACAATTATTGAAACTTTCAGTCGGTCAATACGAATTCATGCCCGATTATATTAGGTAAACATAAGGTTACCTAAGAGAAATTAAGTGCAATTAATTATTATTTGCAGCCTTCCTCCTTGTAATCATATTTCTCCCCTAATATAATTGTGCATCAGTTCATGTCAACCATAGGTAGATGACCTCACTGTTCCAGCCCTTAAAACAACAATCATCTTCATTATCAACTACGTATTGATCGACTGAAAGTTACCAAATTCTTTTTAAAGTTGTGTACAACTGAATTAAAAACTGAAGATAGGAAGTTAGGACACATGAGGAATGCAGACTTTTACAAGAATGAAGAAAAGGGGAAAAGATGTCTGATTCAATCAGGAAAAGGCGATATAATAGCTTAGACTTTCGCGGCCGGCGTTCACAACTAGGTACAAGTTTTCCGGAGCGGAACCCTTGAAAATGCCAGACGCAGTTTCAGGTGAAAAGTCGGGAGATATCCTGTCTGGACCACGGCCTACAAGCCCGAGTTAGTTAGGTTCTTTGGTCACATAATGAGGATGATGATTGTTGTTTTATGTGGAGGAACATCAATGTCATCTTCCCCACTTAGTTGTCATCGGCCCCTCTTAACAAAGATAAAATAATCAAAGTTAGAAGAATTTAAAAAAATTAGGGGTTGATGCCTAAATATGATTAAAGAAAATGCTTAAAATTAATAAAACAAAAAATAAAATATAACTAATAATTATAACAGTAAACACAAATTACGGAAAACAAAAATTCTGAATTGCAAAAAGAGGAAAGAACAAAAAATAGTAAATTTGCACATGGAAATTTAGATTGTTAATCATGTTTACAAGAGTAGACAATGATTGGTCATGAGTTGATGCAGTCTATAAAGAAGGATTTGGCAGAGATGGGAATAACAGCAGATATAATACAGGACAGGATACCTTTTAAAAGATTAAAACAAATTTTCGATGGTTTCCAGGTGGTAGGGAAAATGAGAAAATGAGACTCCTCAAAGAATGATAAGGATTTCCATAAGGGGAGAGGGGGAGAAAGAACACAAAAACAAGGATATAAAATGTCAAAATGTAAATGCAACCGTACATTGCCACATACGTTCCTCGGCGAAATAACAGACCAAACCTTAAGTGCCTTAGAAAGGAAACAAAGCTATGGATATGGAGTCATAGAGGTAAACAATCTGGGTTGAGACATAAACTGTGAGCAGAAATATCTTTCCATATCTTTAATTATAATGGGCAACCAAGTGTCACTTTGGTTAGAGCTTGTTGAAGTTAGAATAGCAATTTTTAAGTATTTCTACTGCCTCCCTTATGATTTTAGACCAATTGACTTAAATATGAACATCCTTGAACATGCCTTCGTGTTCTGAAGACAGGACAAGTTCAGCTTTAACTGATTTTGGTTGGTTGGGTTTGACGGATGTCTTCTTCATATGCTCCTAGATACTAGAGCCAATACACCGCCCTGTTTGCTCAATGTGGACTTTTCCGCAAGTACAAGGAACATCCAGGAACTTCCTCTCCTCTTCAAGTCTATTGAGAGAGAGGTCGTTGGTCTGTTGTGAGAGAGAATACAGCCAGAAACTCGGCATCAGCATCTACTGGATTCCTAATCTCCTATACGTCACTCGGTTTAAATCTTATCAGTGCCAATGACTTGGACCGCTTTTCGGTAGAGGTTATCTAACATTCAATGTTCCTCTCCCATTGATTTTAGTAGAATTGGTGTATCGAGTTGATAGCCTTCCGACTGCATCAAACAAACAAAATATTTATCTTGGAGCCACAAAGGTTCGTATTGTGCCATCGTGACTAGTCAGAAATGCTTTCGAATCGTCAACAATCCAACCAGGGTTGAATAGTAATGCGTTACGTTACTAGTAACAGTTTGTAATGGTTTTATAAGGGTAATACAACAACAACAACAACAAAAAGCGCCACAGTTGGGTATATGCATGTAATTGCTATAGAAATAAAAAATATATCCCGGAAGTTGCCACTTCATATAAGAAATCTATGAACGAATGAACAAATATTGTTTAAATAAAGAACACAAGTATTCTACCATCTCAGGGCAAGATGTGTTTTTTAACACCAACCATAACACCACAGTGAAGAAGGTAAGTTCATTTATACTGTAATAAAACAATGATTCATCAGAATATTACTTACTATTTGGGGGGTGGGGATGCAGGAAGTCATTTAAGAGATACCAGTAATGCTGTTGTAATGAAATATGATTTCCTAATTATAAGATTTGGTTTCCACTTTTATTCATCTTAAACTTATTCTTTGGAGAAGGAGTAAATTCATGTGCAGTAATACAATGCGAGCAATGTAACGTCGTTATGCAAAGCAGAATATCTCAGTTTTATATCCACATTCAATATCTAGTCTCAAACACTTCCATTTTATCTATCATCAACACCATCCATTGTTCTCTTTTTTTTTTAGCCTACTTTCGATTTTTGCAAAAATTGAAAGTAGACTTATGAGATCTAAAACAGGGCCAAAAATTGTGTGTCTGGCTGTGTGTGTGAGAGTGTTTGTGGGAGTGTGTGAACTCTGAATGTCTGTCCCCCGGTATCAATTCGAACACGGTGAAACCGAATTGAACGAAATTTAGTACAGAGGTAGAACTAGCAAAGGGCCAGTGTCATGTATTATATCGCCGCCATCTTGACGGAAACGTAATGGCGGCCACCCAAATGTTCAAAGCTTAAATCAAATTACGACTAACCTAATCATCTGATCTCTACCAAATTTTGCAACAACATATATTTATATAGTGAGCGTCTTTTGACTAAACTACAAGGTTATCAGCCCAATAGTTTGCATATGGCGGCCATGTATGTGTGCAAATGGATTCCCCCTATCAATTCAAACACGGTGAAACCAAATTGAACGAAATTTGGTACAGAGGTAGCACTAGCAAAGGAAACCTCAGTGTTATGTTTTATATTACGGCCATCTTGACGAAGACGTAATGGCGGCCACCCAAATGTTAAAAGTTTAAATCAAATTACGACCATTCTAATAATCTGATCTCTACCAAATTTTGTAGCAACATACCTTTATGTGGGAAGCATATTTGGACCAAACTACAAGATCATCAACCCAATAGTTTGCAGATGGCGGCCATGCATGTGTGCAAATCGATTCCCCCTATCAATTCAAACGCAGTGAAATCGAATTGAACGAAATTTGGTACAGAGGTAGCACTAGGTGAGGGCACTCCAATGTCATGTTTTATATCGCCGCCATCTTGACGAAAACGTAATGGTGGCCACCCAAATGTTAAAAGCTTGAATCAAATTACGACCAAAATAATCATCTGATCTCTACCAAGGTTTGCAATATTATACTTTTATGTATAAAGAATCTTTTGAGCAAACTGCAAGGTCATCAGCACAATAATTTGCGGATGGTGGCCATGTATGTGTGCAAATCGATTATCCTTATCTTTTCAAACACGGTGAAACCGAATTGAACAAAATTTGGTACAGATGTAGCACTGGCAAAGGGCACCTCATATTCATGTTTAATATCCGTATAGCACGTTGTATTTCAACAAGCTACTACAACCAATATTCAATTATATTCCTTGAAACGGACAAAGAGTTATAACAATACCCATGAATTTAGGAGAAAGTAGGCTAAATGTTATTTACTGAACATCTTGTTTCTCTCTGGAATCACTAGCATTGCTACCTCCCGTAAGACAAGTTCCTCTTTCTTTCACACAAGCGATCCAAAGTACCTACTTCACATCAAAGATATAAGTATCAGAGCAAACATAACCCACATAGCTTCATGAAATGTTACAAGTTGTATTTTGCGGTAACGAGCTTGTTCATTGTATTTGTGGTGAATGCTGTAGCTGTTGTGAATGATTGTTCGGAATTATCCTGTAGCATGGACGGTGAAGTCTCAATACAAGGCAAGAGTTGGCTCAAAAGGAACTCTGACATCACTGTCAACGCTGTTTGTAGTATGCATAGAGCTTCAGAATTTTCATCAGCTCGTCTAAACGTATTGACAGCTTCTCAGCGTTTGTTTGGCGTACACGTCCTTTGGTACACAAAAGAAAGCCTAGTTCGTTGTTGACGAGTATCGACATAATGTGTCGACTAATGAATTTCTATTTTAGATTCTCATGCAATTTATGCTTGTGTGTTATACACTAGTCTAGTGAACACGCTTTCACCCAACAAGAAGGCGCGCATATTTATTTCTCTGTGGACTTTCTAGTCGTCTGGTCATAAAATAACAGAGGCAAGGAGAGGGGTAAGACAGACAAGGGACAATAAATTAATAGACTATCTGAATAAAATCATATGAAGTTCTACCTGATAAATAATTCTCGTTATTGTATCTCTATAACTCCGACAGCAGTGGCTGCGCTCGCTAAAGCGCTGCGTTAGGTCATGGGGCCAAGCTCTCTGCTGACTCGGTAGACGCGTGGGTTCGAGCCCCACCTTCGGCCGTCCTTGAAATGGTTTTCCGTGGTTTCCCATTTTCAACTCCAAGCAAATGCTGGGACGGTACCTTCTGACAGGCCACGGCCGCTTCCTTCCACATCCTTGCCCAGTTTCATTCACCATCATTCATTTCATCTCTCATTAACTCCTCTCATGAGGTTGGTGTCAGGAAGGGCATCCGGCCGTAAAAACCATCCGCCACAAAGACTTCCATCGCACCTCATCCCCGACCCCGTAGGAAAAATGGGAATAATAAGGAGTAGACATAACTTACATACATTGTATCTCTATAACATAGAAAGTTATTTAATTTTAGATACCCACAGCGATGGCTACGCTCACTAAAGCGCAGCGTTAGGACATGGGGCCAAGCTCTCTTCTGACTCGGTAGACGCCTGTGTTCGAGCCCCACCGTCGGCCGTCCTTAAAATGGTTTTCCATGGTTTCCCATTTTCAACGCCAGGAAAATGCTTGGACGGTACTTTCTGACTGGTCACGGCCGCTTCCTTCCACATCCTTTCCCAATTTCATTCATCTTCATCCATTCCATCCCTCATCCCGACACGCAGGCGTCGACTAGAAAGGCCTGCACTCGGCCTCTCAAGAGGCCACATTTATTTTTTAGATGATGAAAATTTAGGATGACTGCTTCGCGCTATATCCAGTGTGATAAATATATCACTAAGTCCATTGAGGCCTCTTATAGCCTACAATACTCCTATCCTACCAAGTTTGAGTCTTAATTGTGCAAATAATTATAACCTGAATCACTAGTTTGTATATTTCAATAGTGCGCATATCCGCCATCTTCAATGTATGGAGTCACTGTTCTTTTGCTTTGGGTATATGAAACGACTAATAATGTCCCGAGTCTCGTGAAATATAGAATGTTTTATGTTTTTCCTTTGCAACTTTCTGCAGTCTCAATGTTCGTATTGAGACTCAGGATCCAGAGGACCGTGGTTCTATTTCCAGCTATACCAAGAAGTTTAATTCTGATCTGAGGGTTGGAAATAGGTGCACTGAACCTCGTGTGGCAAAACTGAAAAGAGATAGGTTGGATTCCCACCTCAGCTGTCTTAGAAGAGATTTCCCGTGGTCACCCACTTCTACTCCAGGTAAATGACGGAATGATTTTAATCTTAAGGCACGGCCGCCTCATTCCAAATCATAGCTTCAATTAAAAATACACACTACTACAGTGGCTTGCCGCGGTGGGTGAGTGGTTATCGTGTCGAACTGCCAACTCCAATCTAGCTGGTTCGCTCCTGGCCGTGGTAAGTGATTTTTGAGGACGACAAAAATCACGGCATGCATGTCATACGTTGTTGGCATGTTAAAAAAAACATTTGAATTCAGTAGGCCGTGTTCATAATGGCAAAATTAATCTCGGGATTTTCCGCCAAAACAAAAGTTTCTCCTTTCTCTACTGGAAAGCGCTATAGCGTTCCAAGGAACGACTAAAGTCGACATGCAAGCTGCCCTCTGGGCGCAAACAACAAAGCTTGCACCCGGCACCCGAGGACATACGATATCTTATTATATAAGTTAATACTCTAAGGTGTACAGTATATTTCACAAAACTCAACCTCCTAAACCAGAGGGAGTTAGAAGGTGTGTTTTGTACCAAAATCTTCCAAATCGTCTCAATAGTACAGGAAAAATCTTGCATTTCTTGAAAAGTCAATGGAAATATATTTATTTGTTTATAAAGTGCTTTTATACAAATAAACATGACGATAGCCCCTGGCATCGCGTACAGCCCGCATAGCACTAGAGCCGGGCGGGTAGTTTGTACACATGGGGCGCACACAACCCATTATGCGAGAGTTCTCTCACGGGCCCGCTAGTTATCATTATTATTATTATTATTATTACTACAGTCATTGATACCAGTCATCGATACTAGTCATCTGACAGATTACACACACACACCTAATTACACAGTAGTTTTAGGGCTTTCTGCTTACGTGTACCACAGCAATTTATTATAGCTACACCTTCATAGATTAGTTTGGGGGAGGAAGTCTGTTTTGTTGACGGGATAGTTATTTGTAAGATTTGCAACTTTAAAATACAACGTCGTTTATCCGGACTAATTGGGACCGAAAGTGTTCTGGATAACGATTTTTCCGGATAATCAAACATGGGTTTATTTCTTAGGGAAATCATGCACAGTACATTATGGTGATAACCTCCAAGCTTCTCATTTAACTGCAACGCTTTCTCAACAAAGGTCCAGAAATGGGATATCCCTTGGTGTCTGAATCTCTACTTATTGTTAGTATAAAACAAAGTCCCCGATTCTTGAATGTTATGGGTAAACTCGAGAACCACTGGATGGATTTTGATGCGGTTTTCACCATTCTGTAAAGGATGCCTCGAGGATGATTTTTGTAGAAAATAATTTATTTATGATCGAAGAAAGCCGAGCAGTAACGATTTCAGGGGAAAAGTCGAAAAAAAAAACCTGGCGTCCGAGCACTTGGTAAGCTTACACTGGGCAAACCGTTAAAAATATCTAAATACTATGAGTGTAAGAATTGTTCACAATGAAAAGTTCTACAAAAAAGTCCGTGAGAGCATATGTCTATCTTCAATACATCGCCCACTATAAGTGTTTTTACGTTTTAATTTCTTCCAACCATGTCCATACAACTACTGAGGCGACAGTTTACGAGCTAGCTAAGGGCGAGTCCATCATCCCTGTTACAGCCTAGCTAGCGGGCGAACCTAATGCCCCAGATACAGCCAGTAGCAAACCGTTGAGTCGTGTTGAGTTAAGACTTCTGAGAAGGGTGGTTGTATTTGGAGTTTCCCTGGAAGTCAATTCGGGTTTTCTTCATTTCGCCTGTGAAATACAGTCAAGTTAAGATTGGACGGAAGGGGGATTTGAGTTTCATTCACCTCGCCATTCCCTGGAAGTGCAACTCTCATTTCACCTGTGAACTTTTCGTTCCGCAAAATTCACAGTCAATTTAAGATTGGACGGAAGGGCTTAGGCGGCAGCACGCCTGCCTCTCACCGCTGGGTCCGTGGTTCAAATCCCGGTCACTCCATGTGAGATCGTGCTGGACAAAACGGAGGCAGACAGGTTTTTCTCCGGGTACTCTGGTTTTCCCTGTCAAAATTTCATTCCAGCAACACTCTCCACTATCATTTCATTTCATCTGTCATTCATTTAATCATTGCCCCAGATGAGTGCGTCAGGCCTCGGCAGCCGGCACAGTTCATATCCTCGCCGCTAGATCGGGCTTCATTCATTCCATTCCTGACCCGGTCGGAGACTGGAAGCAGGCTGTGGATTTTCATTTTATACTGATTGGCGTATACTCTCTACTTAGTATAAATCAAAGTCCCCGATTCTTGGATGTTACGGGTAAACTCGAGAAGCACTGGATGGATTTTTATGCGATTTTCACCATTCTGTAAAGGATGTCTCGAGGATGATTTCTGCAGAAAATAATTTATTTATGATAAAAGGAAACCGAGCAGTAACGATGTCAGTGGAAAAGTCGAAAATTTACCTGGCGTCCGAGCGCTTTGTAAGCTTACGCTGGGCAAACCGTTAAAAATATCTATATACTATGAGTGTAAGAATTGTTCATCATGAAAAGTTCTACAGACACGCCCAGGAGAGCATATCTCCATCTTCAATACATCTCCTACTATAAGTGTTTTTACGGTTTCATTTCTTCCAACAATCTCCATTCAGTTACTGAGGCAACAGTTTACAAGCTAGCTAGGGGCGATTCTATCACCCCAGTTACAGCTTAGCTAGCGGACGAGCTTATTGCCCCAGATACAGCCAGCAGCAGACTGTCGAGTTGTGTTGAGTTAAAAACTTAAGAGAAGAGTGGTTGTATTTGGAGTTTTCCTGGAAAGGCAACTCGGCTTTTCTTCATTTCCACAAAATTCACAGTCAAGTTAAGATTGGGCGGAAGGGGGATTGGTGTTTCAAGCCCCTCGCCATTCTTAATAAATTACGTCTCACAAGAATTTGTTGCACCTGCATCTCCATGATAATATAATTAATAGTCCAGTCAGTGATTTTAACCCATCAAGCCGAGACGTAAAAAGGATATTGGTCGTTGTTCATTGACACTGGAAAGAATGCGCTTATCACGTAATGCATTCACAACTGTTCCCGGGCGAAGCCGGGTAGGGTTGCTAGTAAACCATAAGTACCGTACACCGCTTCTTCCAATTTATCATCCGTAGCTGATCTCATGGTTTTAGTCTTTTTAGGCCCTTCTTCACTTTCTAACTTCGATGCATAATTCAGAATTTCACCTTTTCGGTTCTTCAAATCATAAATTGTTGATTCTCCAACACTGTAAGTTTTCATTAGACACTGCACACTCTCACCATTATGCAGTTTATTAATGATCTCCACCTTCTTCTCAATCGATAAAACATTGCGACTTCGTTTTTCCTTTTTGCCTCTCGTGTAAGCAATTTTCTCAACGTAATACAGTACAGTACGCACACTCACATACTGGAACAAGTTGAAACATCATAGAGTAAACAAACGGCAGGAGACAACAAAGACAAAAACGAGAACCGACTCACTACTGTCCCCGCGCCAGATCTGAGGACGAGGGGTAAGAGGTAAGGGGGAGGTAAGGGGAGCGGGAAAGAGGAATGAGCGAGGGAATTCCAGGCCATGCTTATGATTACACTACCTCAGTGAAGACATATATAGACTTTGACTGTATGGTTCCCATAGTGTTATGTCGGTGCGAAAGAAAAATAAAGTTGTGCATTCTGAGGGTCGTGGTATCATAAGTAACATTATTGTACAATGTGATGAAGAGGCTCAAAACAAACGTTTTGCTTTCACAGTAAACCAGGCGACACGAAAAGCTGCTCACTATGCTGGAGTGTCCGAATCTTTTATTAAAAAGATACGGAAGGAAACGAGGGAATTGGCTGAAAGTGGCGAGGGCAGTGTGCTGTCCACTCCGGGTAAGAGACGAAATATTAGGCCATCACACACTGTAGTGAACATTGATGATTTTGATAAATGTATAATTCGTCGTGCTATTCAAGCGTTTTATGTGGAAGAAAAACGTGTTCCTACCATTCCAAAACTACTACCTGTGATACAAGGCAAAATATCTTCTCGTTGGCCACACACTTCATTACGAAAAGTAGTAAATCACATCGGTTTCCGGATTCTCTATTAGCAAAACCGCTACTCTAAGGTGAGTACTTGCTTTTGCATAGTTTAGTACAGTGCTACGTCATCACTGGCTTACTCACTCCACTCCACATTCCTGCCACGTCCTCAGAGCTGGCGCGGGGACTGTACAGTAGCCAGCGCGCCCTTCCGAATAAGAAGCGCTGCTCCGTCTTTTTATTTTTGTTCGCCCGGATCCGGTACCGGGTGAGTTAGCCGTGGTGGTTACGGCATGACTGATGGCAGTCGCTCACATCCGGGAGGCGAGGAGGTTCGAATCCCCCCGCCGGCAACCTTGAAGATGGTCTTCTGTGGTTTCCCATCTTCCTTCCAGGCAAATGCTGGGGTTGGTCCCTAACTATAGGCCACAGCCGCTACCTTCCAACTCCTCGTCCTTACATTCCAACTTCCCTCCTTCCCTCCCCAACGGTACTTGTAGCTCACCCATTGGGTGTCCGTCTCGAAGCAGCTACAAAACTGGCGAGCCGAACATGTCCTTGGACACTCCCGGCACTAAAAGCCATACGCTAAAAAAAAAAAAAAAATTGACGTTCCGGTTGTTTGACGTCCGGATAAACGACGTTCTACTGTAAATGGTTCTTTATTCGAGTACTTATTTCTTTCCAGTAATAATTACCGCACTTACTAAGTTTTCTGACAGGTTCTCTTGTATTTTGTAGGTTGGTTCCTTAGTTTAGGGGCTGCGATAACGTGGTCATGTAGCCCGTGTACTTTGGGTGTGTGTAGAATCTGTCTGATAACCGGTGTGAAGACTGTATTAGAGTGTGTTATCTGTATTTAATTCAACCAAGATTAACGGCCGAGGGGGTCCGATGCGCTGATCACGCGTCACCCCAATATCTGCAGGCCTAATGGCTGGGCAGCGGTAGCTTGGTAGGCCTAGGCCCTTCACGGGCTGTAGTGCCAGGGGTTATGTTACTTTTTTATGTTAAGGACTGCAGACGATAAATTCAAGCAGTTCATACTTTCGCTACCAAATGCTACCGTCCACGACACCTAGCTGTGAACTTGGCCACTAATTGATGACTTCGCAACCAGCGCGCAGTGACGAACGTTGGAACTTCAGAGCATTACTCAAACCTAACCTACAAAATGTTCTTCACACAAAGCTAGTTAGTGGAAGGATCTATGACATGGGTCCACCGGCTTTATTCCCCTCCGAAGGAAGGCATACTGAGGGATTTTTAACGCTCTTAAAAAATCCGATGACTTCGTCCGGGTTTGAACCCACAACCTTTGGCAAAGAAGCTCAGCATGCTACCAACTACACCACCTGAGCCACCGACAGAGACTGTCTGTGGGTGTCACTGTAGGTTTGGTAGTGTTTTGTAGAGCTATTGGTCTTGCATATTTGGATCTGATGATGCTCGTTTGACGAGCGAAACATGTCATCCCATAGTATTATTCTCGTTCTTCAATAGTCCTTAACAATAAATAAAGTGGTTTCGGTGGCGTTGCTGGTAGCATGCTGAGCTTCTATGCCCAAGATCGCGGGTTCAAACCCAGCCGAAGTCGTCGGATTTTTAAGAGCGTTAAAAATCCCCCAGTATTCCTTCCTTCGGAGGGAAATAAAGCCGGCGGTCGCATGTCATAGATTTATGGCATGTTAAAGAACCTTCCACTAATTACACCTGTGTGAAGCTAAATTAACTTATAGGTTAAACAACGCTCTTAAGGTTCCTATGTTCGTCGCTAGGAGCCGACTGCAGTCGCGACTAGTTGCCAAGGTCTGAACTAGTAGTTGTTGACGGTGGCGTTTGGCGGCAAAAGTAGGAACTACTTGAAACTCAATGCCTGCAGTCCTTATTGAATTCAAAACAGATACAGACACTAATACAGACATCACAATTAACACCGGTTATCAGACAGATTCTACACACACCCAAAGTACACGGGGCTACATGACCGCGTTGTTGCAGCCCCTGAACTCAGGAACCAACCAACCAACCAACAATAAACATAAATCTTAATCACATGTAATTTATTTCAGTTTTTTCCCCCACATATTCCAGTAATTGAAATTATTGTGTGTTGGCCGACTGAAAACTACAATATTAATTATTGATAGGCAACACTGAAAATGGCTTCAAAGTTATCTTTAAATATTTAGGAGTAAATGTAAGGGGAATGGTATTTATTGGCAAGAACATATGGACGATATTCCAAAGACTGATCCTTGAAACTGTCAGGCCCCTCCCCTAACTCTGTAACCGATCGGCTTCGGTGGCGTAGTTGGTAGCATGCCGACCTCTATGCCCAAGATCGCGGGTTCAAACCCGGCTGAAGTCGTCGGATTTTTTAAGAGCGTTGAAAATCCCTCAGTATGCCTTCCTTGGGCGGGTAAGTAAAGCCGGCCGTCCCACGTCATAGATTTATGACATGTAAAAGAACCTTTCCACTAACTTCACTTGTGTGAAGCTAAATTTGCAGGTTAGAATTGATAACGCCCTATTAGTTCCAGCGTTCGCCGCCAGATTCTAACTGAGATGCCATCTGGTATGCAAGACCGCAAGCTAGGTGTCGTGGACGGTAGCATTTGGTAGCAAAAGTAGGAACTACTTGAAATTATTGTCTGCAGTTGTTACTTTAATTAAAAACAGATAACACACACTAATCGAGTCATCGCAATTAACACTGGTTATCAGACAGATTCTATACACACCCAAAGTACATGACAGCGTTGTCACAGCCCCTAAACTAAGGAACCAACCAACCTAACCTACCTCTGTAACCGAGCCTACTTTTAACCCCTCTCCATTGGTCTCTGCTTCCAGATCAATGATTGGCAGCATCCTCTTACTTGGTGAGTTGATTGTTCACTTGCGGTGGGGTCAAGGCTGTGAAGTGACGTAACCACTGACAGTATCTGATGATCCAATCTGCGAATAAACACGGGCATAACCTTGATTTCAACTCACACTAACTACGCGTAGAACCTTATCAAACACTCAGTGGTCCTCGGCATCGTGTGGTGAATACAGCGCTCGTTACCACAGGTTAGTTCTCATATTATCATCATTAGGGCTCGGATTTTTAGGTAAATAAATATTTTTTTTATATAAATACATATTTTAAGCACTTTTTCTATAAATACAGAAATTCCTGCTCTTCACTTATTAGCACATAAAAAGACACAATATTTACACTTTTTTTAAAATCAGTATGCTAGATCTTTCAGTTTATTGCACTTTTGTTGTGTGTTGCTTCAACAGGGAAGAACCTGTGAGCTTCTTTCAGAGCGTATGTCAGCTTGCAACTGTGTTTTTCTTATCTTGTCGCCCCATTCCACTCACTATGAAAGCCGGGGATTTCCTTGTCCATTGCCATATTGCACCACATGTTAGGCCTCCCCTCCCACAGCTACCTGGAACCAGTGTCACTCACATGCAGTTCATTTCTAGATAATTTTATTTCTGATGGGGGCCTCCTGTTCAGCCAACCATGTGGGAAAGCAATCATGGATGAACAGCAATTTCAAGTAACACCTCACGGGCAAGAAATATATTGCCACAGTTTCGCGCCTTCAGAATAAGTGTTTCGGAATAGTCGTCGGTCATTTGTGATGGACAATCTGAAGATGTATCTCGTTGTGTATTGTAATTCTTCAGCAGACAGTGAGACATAGAATACATTGCATTCGAGAGTACTGCATATTGTTTATATACACATTAATAAACTAAATTATAATGCAATATTTTTACTTTTTTGTCACATATTTCAGGTATTTTTAATACATAAAAAATAAATATTTTCCCAATTTTTAGCACCTATAAATCCGAGCCCTAATCATCTTCATCTTCTTCTACAGTTTCCAGCCCCTGGCTGAGTCTGCTTGGAACATCGTTTATTCTTATTCCATCCTCCCACCATCTTTCACTCTTCACTCTGTCTCACTCCTCTCCTCTTTTCTGCACTCCTCTTCCTTCACACTCACAATCAACCTATCCCTTGGCACAGGGGCGTATATAAGGGGGGTGTCCGGGGGGCCGGGGCCCCTCCCGAAATTTTTGTCAGATATATATATTTTTATGAATTAAAACAATAAAAACCAATATAATCATGTACTATTGTTACCAAGTGACGTCTGGCAACGTTGCAAAGCAAGGCGAAGGTAGAGCTATGTAAACAGTGTGACAATCAGTTTGCTCTGATCTTACGTGTAACAACATAGCCTCTTATTACTCTCCAGTGCCTTCGCTCTTATGAACGTACTAAGAACAGCGACAAGTGCCCTTGAAGCGTGTGACAAAAGGATTTTGTTTAACTTTTATACCCTTATCAAACTTTTGGCAAATTTTCCAATCTCTGTAGCTTACGGTACTGCCGAACGGAGTTTGAGTTGGTTAAAAGCATACTTAAGAAATTCTACTTCTGAAAACCGACTCAACGGTCTAGCATTGTTACAGAGACATACATCACTGACGATGAAGTTATAAAGTTATGCTTCAAGAAACCTTGACTTTATATTATATTGTAAGTTGTAAATTAAAACAGTAATGTTAATTCTTTCCATGAAAATACTATCTAGTGAACAAGACGATTGTATTAAGAAAAAGTAACATAAGATGGTCTTAGCCTAGTTGTGTTGGCATTAATCAAACCTAAAACATCACTTGGTTGAAAACGTGATACCAGATAGCCTTAAAACTCATAATTTTGCACCAAATTATACAAACGTTTCCCGAGGAGGAGGCCCTGACCCCCTTTTCTTTGGGGCCAATGTCATGACCCCTAACCCCTGGTTGGGCTCCCCCCAAAAATAAACCCGATATACGCCCCTGTGCTTGGCCTTCCTCTTGGTCTCTCGCCCTCTATTTCCATCTCATGAATACTCCTTGGTATCCTGCCATCCTGCATTCTCCTAACATGACCGTACCAACTCATTGTTGACTTCTCTATGATCTCTTGTGAGGGGTTTTCTTCCACAATCTCTCTCACTCTCTCATTTCTTACTCTATGTCTTTTTGTAATTCCCAATCTGCTTCTTTGAAATTTTATTTCACAAGCCTGGATCCTGCTTACATGTCCCTTCTTCATAACCCATGTTTCTGATGCGTAGGTGAGTATTGGGACATAATACGTTCGATACAATACCCGATTGCTCTTCTGGGGTACGCCCTGGTCCATACCCGACATCTCACGCTCTGCAGGAATCCATGGGCTTGCCTTCCTCTCTCACTGATCTCCTTGTAATTTCTACCCCTTACTTCTCTTATACTCCCTAGCTAGATACTTGAAACTCTCCACCTTCTTTAGTACTTCTCCTCCTATCATTATATGTTGATACTCTTCCCCTATTTCTCGTTGTCACCATCGTTTGACACTTCTTTACATTTAATTTCAAACCATACTGCAATGATAATAATAATAATAATAATAATAATAATAATAATAATAATTATAATAATAATAATACTGATAATATTAATAATACTAATGCTGAGATAGACATGTACACAGGTCATTTACTGTAATGTTATTTTCAATGTATCGGCCTACTCTCTCCTCATCCTATAAATGTGTACGACGTAGTGCTAATCCATTGTGTTTGGATAAAGTGCTACTGACACTCTAAAGTTAGAAAGCTATAGCATCCTATTCGTGACGTCGCGTCGCAGTGGTGTTGAGCACGAGGTGTACGCTATCAAACGCATTATTAGGCCACAGCCCCGTTGCAGCGATTTTCGAATCCTAAAAGTTGTTCTGAGATTAAACGTAAGAATGCATACACTGGATTATACACTTTGTCCACAACCTACAACATTTACCGTTTCAATTTTTGTGCGAAGTTACTCTGTTAAAGAACGCTTTATTTATTTATTTATTTATTTATTTATTTATTTACTTGTTTATTTATTTACTTATTTACTTATATACTTATTTACTTACTAATTCATTTACTTATTTACTAACTAATGTATTTACTTATTAATTTATTTACTTACCTATTTATTTATTTACGTATTTATTTACTTATTCACTTACTTATTTATCTATTTACTTAGTTACTTATTTATTAATTTACTTATTTACTTACTTATTTATTTACGTTCTTATATATTATCTTCTTATATATTTGCTTACTTATTTATGTATTTACTTACTTGCATATTTATTTACCTATTTACTTGTTTATTTATTTACTTATTTCCTTACTTATTTATTTACTTAAATATTTACTTACTTATTTACGTATTTACTTATTTTCTTATTTACTTGCTTACATATTTATTTATTTACTTACTTATTTATTTACTTGTTTATTTATTTACTTATGTGCTTACTTGTTTATTTATTTGCGTATTTACTTACTTATTTACCAATTTACGTACTTATTTATTTACGTATTTACATATTTTCTTATTTATTTGCTTACTTATTTATTTACTTACTTACTTTTTTATTTATTTATTTACTCATTTATTTGTTTATTTATTTACTGATTTCCTTACTTATTTATTTGCTTATTTACTGGCTTATTTACTTACTTATTTACTTATTTATTTACGTATTTATTATGTTCTTATATATTTGCTTACTTACTTAATTATTTACTTACTTGTTTATTTACTTATTTACTTAATTATGTATTTATTTACTTATTTATTTATTTGCTTGTTTATTTATTTACTTATTTACTTATTTATGTACTTATGTCCATCAACACAAATTGTGCCCAATTACATTAGGCGGGAAAACAAGTAATTGTACACACTAACCTAAAAGAAATATCACATAAGATATTTATTACAACATAACACGCTTTTTTGTATAAAAATGGATGGGGGGGACTATAATTGGATGACAAGTTTCAAACCCCCAATTCCAATCTCCAGATCCTGCTCACTTAGGCTTAGATAATGAACCATGTTTTTTGTTGTTTCTTCAATTTCTTCTTTTCTTCCCAGAACTTCTTCATTCTTTCACTTCGAATCCTACGCTGCTCGAAAGAAATTACCAATTTTGGCCTACATTTTGGTGGATTCTCCTTAAATATCTCAACGCTGTCAATGCGACTTCGAAACATCTTCCTATTGTGGATCACGGCGGCAGTAATTCCAATTTGAACCGCGCCTTTCTTGACTTCTTGTACCTATTTCGTTGTAGCCTTCAGTTTGCAATGTACTCGGTTCCCGTTCATTCTCATCAGATGTCCATAGAACTTGAGCCGTCGTTTGCGCATTGAGGCAGTGATGCTTTCAGTGTGCCGGTAAAGGTCCTCGTTCTTCCTTTTCTTCAAGGTCTCTACAGCATTTTTACGTTGTCCTAGAATTTTTTCTTAAGATTCTCCTTTTATTGAGTTCAAGTTCCTTCATTTCCCCTTTTTTTAATTCATAGTCAGACACTCCGATGCATATAGACCGTTGGGCTTCACTACAGGGGCGTATATACATTTATTCGGGGGGGGGGGGGGGGATGAATATCCTGGAAAATTGTATTCTCAGGGTATTGTCACCGCAAAATACCCAGAAATATCAACCAATATCCTAGAGCATATAACTTTGTGTAATTATTTTAGATAAGAGTTGATAGTAAAATTCTAAGTTTATAGCCTATAGCCTCCAATAATGGCAATACAAAAAAAGTTGTAAAATCCAACACAACACACAAATAAAATGTTATACGGTACATAATGAATTTTCTATTATGGCCAATATCTAAATATTTGCCAATTTATTAAGCGGAAAGGTAAAGGTTTTATTTTTTATTTTTTTATTTTCTTTACAAATTGATAAAGAAAAGTTTGGTGCTTTTCAGTCGGTCAACATGAATGTACCCGAAAGAGCTGGGTTATGCCCTAATCCTGAAACAAATTACATGAGATTAATGAATACAATAAATACATGTATTTTTTCAGTATTAGGGAACAACCCAGCTCTTTTGGGTACATTCGTGTTGACCGACTGAAAAGCACCAAACTTTTGTTTACTAAGGCAACACTGAAAATTGGCTTCAAACCCCACAACAAATTGAGAGTGTATTTCTCAAAAGTACCGTACTGTGGAATTCTCAGTTTTGCCTCACAAGGCTGAGTGTACCCCAGTCCAGCCCTCAGACCAGAATTAAAATTTCTTGGCAAAGCCGGAAATCGAATTCGGACCTCCGGGGCGGCAGCCAAGAATGCTAGCCACTACACCACGAGTTAGTCTAATTTCAATATTAATATTGTTTATAACTTAGCCAATAAGTTAAGATTAGGGTACAACCAAATTTACAATTAGTTTATGCTTTTACCAAAGCAACACTTTCTTAATTTTATTGGCTTTTTTCGGAGGGTAGGGGGGGGGGGTTGGAGCCCCCACAGCTCCCCTCTTATATACGCCCCTGCTTCACTACCATTTATGTTACACTTAAGCACAAATATTTATAAAATATTTAGATTACAAAAGTGTGTAATGTGTCAATTTTATTTACAGACATTATTGATCATTAGTTTTGAAGCACTTCTGTAGTTGTTGCATTATTATTAATGTGTCACAATTCATAGTTTGCCCTACTCCAGTCTCTTGACGTCATGACGTCAGTCGTATAGAATTCTTCACATATGTTCTGCTTCTTCTCCTGCAACTCCTAAGTAGCTGTTTGTACGCTAGAGTAGTTAGTTGGGAGGAGCATCTGTAGATACAGTTCCTCTATCAGGAATAGCTCGCCACTCATTTCGTATACGAGTCTGGATGATGTGTACTTTGACAGGCTCAACGCTTTCTTCAGATTTATGGCTTTCTCCTTCATAATCTGTCGGAGGTCTCTGATCTCGAGATTTTCCAACGTGTTTGGTAAACCATTATGTTATTATTGGTAAATAGAATAGAAAAATGTGAAATAAATCACGTCATGCAATGTCACAAACGATCAGAATCCTTAACGATGTTCTGCACAGCAGACTGAGAACATTGGATTTAAAACAGCAGTGGTGAAGATTTGATTTACGACTTTGTACTAACTGATAAGTATATTTTGGCTATTGACTGCTTTCTTCCTCTACTACTTCTTCTTCTTCTTCTTCTCCTTCTGCTTTTACGTCCTCATTGGACCACTTCAGTCAATCATTTCTTGGTCCTCTTCTTCAGTAAGTTTTCTTTACGAGTTGCCCCGTAGTTTTTCATTCGCTCTGATCTTCTCAGGCGTTCCTCATCTGTAAATACCCTTTTTACTGTATGACGTTTGTCTATTTTTGCTCGAAATGTTATTTTTATATCTTTCATTTTTTATCCAATGTTATTTCTAATTCTTTCATATCTTCTCTAATTTCCTTAATCCATCCTACTTGTTTCATATTCCAAAGTTTCTACGGCCTCATTGGACCGTTTCAGTCAATCATTTCTTGGTCCACTTTTTCAGTAATTTTATTTCCGAGTTGCCCCGTAGTTTTTCATTCGCTCTGATCTTCTCAGGCGTTCCTCATCTGTAAATACCCCTTTTACTTTATGGCGTTTGTCTATTTTTGCTCAAAATCTTATTTTTATATCTTTCAGTTTTTTTGTTTTGTTCTGCAAATCATCCAAGGTTATTTCTAATTCTATCATATCTTCTCTAATTTCCTTAATCCATCCTACTTGTTGTTTCATATTCCAAAGTTTCTCTACAATTTTTCTAGATAATCTGGTTTCCGGTGTCCTCATAATGTGACCAAAAAAAGAAATCCGTTTCTTCCGAATAGTATCAGTGATGGGCTCCAGTTCCCTGTATACCACTTCATTTGGTACTATTATTAATTATTATTAATTATTATTTATTATTAATGTAGTTTAAGTATGTTAACCTGTGATCTTGAATTGTTATTGTGACGAACTTCAGAAATGATGTTATCTACACTATTTTTTAGCCTACTTTCGATTTTTGCAAAAAATGAAAGTAGACTTATGAGATCAACACAGGGCGAAAAAAGTGTGTCTGTGTGTGTGTGTGTATGTGTGTGTGTGAGTCTGTGTGTGTGTGTGTCTGTGTGTGTGTGTCTGTGTGTGTGTGAGTGTGTGTACTCTGAATGTCTGTCCCCCCCTATCAATTCGAACACGGTGAATGCGAATTGAACGAAATTTGGTACAAAGGTAGCACTAGCAAAGGACACCTCAGTGTCATGTTTTATATCGCCGCCATCTTGACAGAAACGTAATGGCGGCCACACAAATGTTCAAAGCTTAAATCAAATTACGACTAATCTAATCATCCGATCTCTACCAAATTTTGCAACAACATACCTTTATGGGGGGAGCATCCTTTGACCATAATAATAAGTCATCAGCGTAATAGTTTGCGGATGGCGGCCATCTTTGTGTGAAAATCGATTCCCCCTATTAATTCGAACACGGTGCAACCGAATGGAACGAAATTTGGTACAGAGGTAGTACTAACAAAAGGCACCTCAGTGTCATGTTTTATATCGCCGCCATCTTGACGGAAACGTAATGGCGGCCACACAAATGTTCAAAGCTTAAATCAAATTACGATTAACCTAATCATCCGATCTCTACCAAATTTTGCAAAAACATACCTTTATAGAGGACGCATCCTTTGACCAAATAACTAGGTCATTAGCCTAATAGTTTGCGGATGGCGGCCATATTTGTGTGAAAATCAATTCCCCCTATTAATTCAAACACCGTGAAACCAAATGGAACGAAATTTGGTACAGAGGTAGCACTAGCAAAGGGCACCTCAGTGTCATGTTTTATATCGCCACCATCTTGACAGAAACGTAATGGCGGCCACACAAATGTTCAAAGCTTAAATCAAATTACGATTAACCTAATCATCCGATCTCGACCAAATTTTGCAACTACATACCTTTATGGAGGGAGCATCCTTTGACCAATCTAATAGGTTATTAGCCTAATAGTTTGCGGGTGGCGGCCATCTTTATGTCAAAATTGATTCCCCCTATTAATTCGAACACGGTGGAACCGAATGGAACGAAATTTGGTACATAGGTAGCAGTAGCAAAGGGCACCTCAGTGTCATGTTTTATATCGCCACCATCTTGACTGAAACGTAATGGCGGCCACACGAATGTTCAAAGCTTAAATCAAATTACGACTAACCTAATCATCCGATCTCTACCAAATTTTTCAACTACATACCTTTATGGAGGGAGCATCCTTTGACCAATCTAATAGGTCATTCGCCTAATAGTTTGCGGATGGCGGCCATCTTTGTGTCAAAATCGATTCTCCCTATTAATTCAAACACGGTGAAACCGAATGGAACGAAATTTGGTACAGAGATAGCACTAGCAAAGGGCATCTCAGTGACATGATTTATATCGCCGCCATATTGACAGAAACGTAATGGCGGCCACACAAATGTTCAAAGCTTAAATCAAATTACGATTAGCCTAATCATCCGATCTCTAGCAAATTTAGCAACAACATACCTTTATGGAGGGAGCATCCTTTGACCAAACTAATAGGTCATCAGCCTAATATTTTGCGGATGGCGGCCATCTTTGTGTGAAAATCGATTCCCCTTATCAATTCGAACACGGTGAAACCGAATGGAACGAAATTTGGTACAGAGGTAGCACTAGCAAAGGGCACCTCAGTGTCATGTTTTATATCACCGCTATCTTGACGGAAACGTAATTGCGGCCACCCAAATGTTAAAAGCTAAAATGTAATTACGACCAACCTAATAATCTAGTCTCTACCAAATTTTGCAACACCATATCTTTATGTGGGAAACATATTCAGACCAAACTGCAAGAACATCAGCCCAATAGTTTGCAGATGGTGGCCAAGTATGTGTGCAAATCGATTCCCCCTATCAATTCAAACACGGTGAAACCGAATTGAACGAAATTTGGTACAGAGGTAGCACTAGCAAAGGGCACCTCATATTCATGTTTAATATCCCTATAGCACGTTGTATTTCAACAAGCTACTACAACCAACATTCAATCATACTCCTTGAAAAGGACAAAGAGTTATAACAATACCCATGCATTTAGGAGAAAGTAGGCTATATGTTCTTTACTGAACATCTTGTTATGATTCTAATTCAACCGTTCCTATTTAAACTGGTCGCTTATTGCAATGTAGTTATATTGTTAATGTGGCGAATACACAGATGGTACAATACACTAGAATGGAATAAGGTTATGCAATTGGTATTTGAATCCTCAGTCCCATACGGTACCATTTTCGCTCACTGCTCACTTTGGACTGGTTGCTGCTAGCTCCGTTAGTTTCCAAATTCGTAGATTGTGGCGCCATCTACATTTTATTCAATGGACTGTGTTACTAAACACTACGTCCAAGTGCTGTCCGCGCCATCTGTTGTTTTTCTCTGGAAAGGTGTGTGATTTTCATGTTTCCTCAACGCAGGTTGTGTTGGTGTTTCAGGAGTAGACTACACATAATGTTCGTCGTCAAGGCGTTGAGACCCAATCAACATGGTGCCTTCATTCTCCTTCGAGCTTCTAGCACCGTGGCAGTGGAACATCGTGACCTGGTGGGCGTCCGGCCGTTCGAGGAAATACCGGGTCCGAAACCTATCCCCTTATTGGGGAATCTGTGGAGATTCTTTCCTATAGTAGGTATGTAATAGCAGAGTGTTTAAACTAAAGGATGGTTTACCTCAAGGTTCTGTCTTGGCTCCCCTCCTTTTCAGTCTGTACTTACACGACTTACCTGAAATATCTTCAAGAAAATTCATGTATGCTGATGACATTCGTTTGGTGACTCAGTGCTCTGACTTTTCTGATGCTGAAACTAATTTATCCACTGATCTGGAAGCCTTGGATGTATACTTCAAGAAATGGTGCCTCCACCTAAACTCTCAGAAAACTGTTGTATCTGCATTCCACCTACGCAACAGACAATCAAATTACAAACCGGAAGTCAGATTCAGGGGCCAACTGTTACCGTACTGCAGTATACCAAAATACTTGGGAATAACACTAGATAGGACTCTGACTTTCAAGTAGCATCTCTCAAATACGGCTGCAAAAATAAAAACCAGAAATAATATTCTTCAGAAACTTGCTGGTACATCTTGGGGAGCTAATACTCAAGTTCTAAGATCCACTGCCTTAGCTTTATCATATTCTGTTGCTGAATATTGCTGTCCAGCCTGGATCAATAGTGTTCACACTAAGAAGATAGATATGCAACTCAATCAAGCAATGCGAATAATCACGGGTTGTATTCGGAGCACGAACACACTTTGGCTGCCCTTTTCTCAGCAACATTCCACCTCCAGTCCTAAGAATATCAGAAGCTCTCCTAAAGGTATGGAAAAACATTCGGCAGAATCCCCAGCTATCCATTCACCAAGATCTTGCACGAGCAGAACACCAACGCTTGAAATCAAGGAAACCACCATGGCGTACAGCAGTCAACCTTGAAATATGCTCCTTCCAAGTTAACAACTCATGGAAAATCCAATGGGAGCAGTCTTCAGTTGTACATATACATCTAGCTGACAACCCTTCTAACCGGATACAAAGATTCTATCTCCCCAGGCGCCAGTGGAGGATCATCAACCGGATTCGAACTGGACAAGGCAGATGGGGCTATCTACTGCACAAATGGGGATGGGCTTGCTCTGCAAATTGCGACTGCAGTGCATTATCACAGTCAATCCATCATATTGTTGCTGGCTGTCCTCTTCGATCTTTCAAAGGAACAATAATGGACAGATGAAGCAGTAGAATGGGTCACAGACCTACAGTAGGGTTGTAAGATCGTACGAACTTGTGACTATGCACATTTGTCCAGAAATTATATATATTGTATATATATGTACATACATTCATCATACGATAAATAAATAAATAAATAGCTGGTCCACGGGGAACCAGTAGCATTATTTACGTTATTATGTAATTTAAAACACTGTATTACCCGAGCATATGCTATTAACGCACGATCTTGTATCCAATCTAACCTTAGCCCTAACCAATACAGTAGGAACTAGTATGTATTCCCTGAGGGGCTCACAACTAGGGGGACGCGGTTTGGTCAACTCTTCCAATCCCAATGGTATTATGGTATGCGGGGCTTAGGGCGTCTTTTCCTTTCCCGCCTTAATTTGCGCTTGTCTCATCTTTCCTGATCACCAGACTGCGGGGTCTTAGTGCGTAAACAGTGCTATCAGATTAGTATCGCACGCAGTTGAGATGACGCACACTCTATGAACTGCCAGCCCGTCCACAACAGACGACGAACCGTGCGATCAGTCCATTTATCCGCTGTACGTCACAGTGTGTTCATCGGTACACCCGAAGGACACGGGAGGAGCTTTCACGTGCCATATACTACGGTGCGTTCTAGCTTCATTGCACACGTACTAAACCCCACAGCCTGCTGATCACTCATTTTTCGAGGGGTCTGACCTTTCCTTTTCTTTGTATCTCCTGCCTTCTGCTTCAGGCCCTAAGGGAGTCCGGGGGTGTGTGTAGCTCCACCACTTATGGTGCACCCTGAATAGTGTTACACCCTCAAGGGCTCACGGCTGGTGAGATCGGGAGTTGGTATCCCCGTGGGAATCCTGAACAGGGTCCGGTTTTTTACCTTTTTCCAGACTCTGGGGTGAGCCCTGTCCTCTTTCCCTGACCTAGCTGCCTTTCAAGCCTCCTCTTCTTTTCAAGTACCTCAATTCTCATTCTTCGTAGGTTGAGGGCTTTGTCAATCTTCCCGTTCCCCTTCTCCTTTTACTTTCCCTTTCTTCTTCCAGTGTGTAAGTTAATTATTAGTCTGTAGTTAGAAGTAGTTGTAACAGAAGTAGCAGGTTCCTTTCATTCTCATTTTCACACTTTCACCCTAACCATAAGGTGCTGATAACCTAGTTGTTGGGCCACTTAAAACTATTAGCATCATCATCTACTATGCATGTCTACTCTTCATTATTTCTGTTTCTACGGATTCAGAGACTTTAGGCGTATTTGTGGTGGATGTTTTTACGGTTGATAGTCCTTCCTAACGTCAACATCATCAGAAGAATGAACAATGAATAAAAAAGTGAGGTTTTGATGACATATTTCAATGTTGCCTGTAGGGTACAAAATATCAATTTTCAGTTGGTCAACACGCTAATTGCCCAATATAATTGAACAGGGGTAAATATAACACAAGTCCTGAAAAAATCCATGTAATGCATATTTTTCAGCAAGCTTTCACCTGACAGTTACGAGTGAACACCTGCTCAACGATAGTGCTGTGAACAGGGCTATTCTAACAAATAAGTAACCATAACCATTGTAGAAATCAGTGTGCATGATCTAATTTATCAATTTTGTTTTGTGTCGCTTAATTACTTACAAGTGCATAATATTCATTCGCAGACGCAAACCTATATTACTACATTATGCAACGAGCGTATAATGGCAATAATTAAGACACGAGTATGTTCATAAAACGAGTGTATGCGAGTTTTATAATTTCCATACGAGTGTCTTAATTACCATTATAGGCGAGTTGCATACGACGATAATCTTCTTCTTCTATATACGTATATAAAGCACAAAGTTTGTCTGTCTGTCTGTTTGTCTGTTATGTATACAAATCTACACCTTTTCACCGCTCTGAACCAAAATTTGTATACTTACCCTTTGGAACCCTGCGGGTAACCCTGTTAACTTTAAATTTCGGACATACCTCCCCAGTCCCTGCATTTAATCCCTTTTGCACAAATCTACACCGTTTCACCGATCTGCACCAAAATTTGTATACCTACCCTTTGGAACACTGTGAGTAACACTGTCTACTTAAAATTTCGGACAGACCACCCCATTCCCTGCATTTAGGCCCTTTGGTCCAAATCTACACCGTTTCACCGATTTGAACCAAAATTTGTATACTTACCCTTTAGAACCCTGCGAGTAACACTGTCTGCTTGAAATTGCGGACAGACCATTCCATTCCCTGCAGTTAGGCCCTTTGTCCCAAATCTAAACCTTCTCACCGATCTCAACAAAAATTTGTATATTTACCCCTTGGAACACTGCGACTAACACTGTCTGCTTTAAATTGCGGAGAGACTACTCCATCCCATGCATTTAGGCCCTTTGGCACAAATCTACACCGTTTCATCGATCTGAACCAAAATTTGTATACTCACCCTTTGGAACCTTGCGAGTAACACTGTCCACTTAAAATTTCGGACAGACCACTCCATTTCCTGCATTCAGGCCCTTTGGTCCAAATCTACACCGTTTCACCGATCAGAACCAAAATTCGTATTCTTACCCTTTGGTACCCTGCGAGAAACACTGTCTGCTTGATATTGCGGACAGACCACTCCATTCCATGCATTTAGTTCCTTTGGAACAAATCTACACCGTTTCACCGATCAGAACCAAAATGTGTATACTTCCCCTTTGGAACCCTGCGAGTAACACTGTCTGCTTGAAATTGCGGACAGACCACTCCATTCCCTCCATTTAGGCCCTATGGCCCAAATCTACACCGTTTCACTGTATATTTACCCTTTGGAACACTGCGACTAACACTGTCTGCTTTACATTGCGGAGAGGCTACTCCATCCCCTGCATTTAGGCCCTTTGGCACAAATCTACACCGTTTCATCGATCAGAACCAAAATTTGTATACTTAACCTTTGGAACCCTGCGAGTAACACTGTCCACTTAAAATTTCGGACAGACCACCCTATTTCCTGCATTCAGGCCCTTTGGTCCAAATCTACACCGTTTCACCGATCAGAACCAAAATTCGTATTCTTACCCTTTGGTACCCTGCGAGAAACACTGTCTGCTTGAAATTGCGGACAGACCACTCCATTCCCTGCATTTAGGCCCTTTGGAACAAATCTACACCGTTTCACCGATCTGAACCAACATTTGTATACTTACCCTTTGGAACCCTGCGAGTAACACTGTCCACTTAAAATTTCGGACAGACCACCCTATTCCCTGCATTTAGGTCCTTTGGCACAAATCTACACCGTTTCACCGATCAGAACCAACATTCAGATACTTATCCTTTGGTACCCTGCGAGTAATACTGTCTGCTTGAAATTGCGGACAAACCTCTCCATTCCCTGCATTTCGGCCCTTTGGCACAAATCTACACTGTTTCACCGATCAGAACCAAAATCTGTATACATACCCTTTGGAACCCTGCGTGTAACACTGTCTGCTTGAAATTGCGGACAGACCACTCCATTCCCTGCATTTAGGCCCTTTGGCCCAAATCTACACCGTTTCACCGATCTCAACCAAAATTTGTATATTTACCCTTTGGAACACTGCGACTAACACAGTCTGCTTGAAATTGCGGAGAGGCCACTCCAACCCCTGCATTTAGGCCGTTTGGCACAAATCTACACCGTTTCACCGATCTGATCCAAATTTTACATACTAACCCTTTGGAACCCGACAAGTAACACTGTTCACTTTAAATTTCGGACAGACCACACTATTCCCTGCTTTTTGGCCCTATGGCACAAAACTACACCGTTTCACCGATCTCAAATAATTACCCTTTGCAACTCGACGAGTAACACTGTCCACTCGAAATTCCGGACAGACCACTCCATTCCCCGCATTTAGGCCCTTTGGCACAAATCTACATCGTTCACCGATCGAAAACAAAACGTGTATACTTACCCTTTGGAACCCGATGAGTAACACTGTCCACTTGGAATTTCGGACAGACCACTCCATTCCCTGCATTTAGGCCCTTTTGCACATATCTACATCGTTTCACCGATCTGAACCTAAATTTGTATACTTACCCTTTGGAACCCGACGAGTAACACTGTCCACTTAAAACTTTGGACAGACAACTCCATTTCCTGCATTTAGGCCCTTTGGCAAAATCTACCCTGTTTCACCGATCTGAGCCAAATTTTACATACTCACCCTTTGGAACCCGACGTGTAACACTTTCTACATTAAATTTCGGATAGACCATTCCATTTACCGCATTTAGGCTCTTTGGCAAAAATCTACATAGTTTCACCCATCTCAACCAATCTTTATGTAAGTTACTTACCCTTTGGAACCCGACGAGTAACACTGTGTGCTTGAACTTTCGGACTGAGCACTCCATTCCCTGTATTTAGACCCTTTGTCAAAAATCTACATCGTTTCACCAATCTGGATCGAAATTTGTATACTTACTCTTTGGAACCCAACGAGTAACACTGTCCACTTTAAATTTCTGACATACCTCTCCATTCCCTGCATTTAGCTCAGGAATCCCTAGGGGTTGCCAGCTTCCTAACTCACCCGCCATGGGCCCTTGAGGGTGTACCAGAAATGGTGGGGCTACACACACCCTGCCTCTTTGAGGGCCTTGAGCAGAAGACAGGAGATATAATGAAACGAAAGAGAAGGCAGACCCCTCGAAGAATGAGGGCATCAGGTAAGGTGAGACAACGGCCAATTAAGCGGGAAATTGAAAGACTCCCTAGCCGTCGGATGCCCTAATACAGTCGGGGTCGGAAGAGAACAAGAGTTGGCCAAGGGAGGCCGACAGGAAAGAGAACTGAAAGGAGCCTGGCACCAGGAAGTAGAAGCGATGTCAGACTCAGCTGGGGTCCGGTGGTCGCCAACCCACGTCCCACAAGTTGTGAGACTGGGGGGGGGGGGAGGCAGTTGTGAGAATAGCTTGCTGATTCATCGCGAGGTGACATGAGAGGACTTTCCAGAGCTGTATATACTGATGCCAGCACAGGGCCGTTGCTCAAGCCACTGTGGTGTTGCGAAAGAGTGAGTGATTCCCCGGCCAATCTAAATACGACGGGGAACCCCGAACGTGTGTCATCATATTTCGTCATCATCTACGATCATCTCAGGTTCATGCAGCTTGGACCCATTTTCTTTGCCGAGCAGTACGCCATAAGCTCTTTCACTAGACGCATCGAGTACAGGCTTAAGCCAGAAAATAAGGTTGAGACTTTGGAAGACATCGAAGCTAGACATCTGAATTACCTATATCAGTTGTGAATTACACCATGTTCGTTTAGTAGTCATTTTTCATTACCTTATTATTATCATCATCAAAAGTGCAAATGACCTAGTTGTTACGCGCATCATACCACTAATCACCGCCGCATAAAGTCTTTCTCGACTGTGATTTTTAAAATATTTATTTTTATTACAGTACAATGTGTACATTATAAGTTGAAGTGTCAATTCAATACACGTAGTAGTTTCCCTCATCATCCTCACCATAAGGCCAAATGACCTAGATGTTACGCCCATTACACCATTAATCACCACACACAATAAGTCTTCCTCGCCTGTGAATTTTGAAATATGTATTTCTATTACGGTAGTTTGTAAGTTTGACGTGTCAATTCAACAGTAGTTTTCATTATCATCCTTATAAAAAGGGCAAATGATCTAGATATTACGTCCTCATTGTCTTTGGGGGGGGGGGGCAAATGACCTAGATTTTATGTCCAATATATTTCTAAGGAGACTTTGATACATTATCATCATTCCACCGGGCGAAGCCGGGTACTACTGCTAGTATTATATAATACGCTAAGACTAAGGTGTATGTATCACAAAACTCAAGCTCCTAAACCAGAAGGAGTTAGAAGGTGTGGTTTGTACCAAAATCTTCCAAATCGTCTCAATAGTACAGGAAAAATCTTGCATTTCCTGAAAAGTCAACGGAAATAATTTATTTAAGTGCTTTTAAACAAATAAACAAGACGATAGCCCCTGCGAGAAATCTGTCACCTACAGCCCGCAGAGCACTAAACCGAGCGGGTAGTCTGTACACATGAGGCGCACACAATCCATTATGCGAGAGTTCTCGCACGGGTCCGCTAGTTATAACTATTTTATGTTCGAACATAAATATTCATAAATACTGTATCTGTCGAGAATTCGCCAGTTTTATGTACTGCACTGAGTGCATGGGACGCAGAGAATACCTTGTATTTGACCATGGCCTCCTCAAATACGCCACTATTACACTAGCCACGCAGTGAAATTTAAAATAGGAGGCCATGGAAGTCAATGCAGATGCGATAATATTGTAACGTTTTTAGGGTTCGTAAAAATAGGTCAGGCTTATAATGCACTAATACTTTATTTACAATAATGTTATTTACACTAAATCAAATTAAGCCTACTTACTTCCACACACACACAGAGTTGCACTTTACACAGCTAAAAGTCACTATTTATTTACAATGTTCACTGCATAGTAACTCCTATAGTTACTATTTATTTTCCACAGTTACTGTTTATCTTCCACAGTCACTATTTATCTTCCAGACTTACTGACTACGTTATTAATCTTCACAGCACTGTCCTCAATATTACAGCACTTCACATTTATTTCCACTGGTCGCTCGGCACGGTACACACCGATAGCGCGGACTCACTCAGGACTGACTGCTCGTCGCACCTTACTGGTATATAACCAATCCAGCTCCTGGTCTCGAATGTTCTCGGCGTTGCCCCTTCCAGTAGCGTCGAGTATGTCCTCGTGGTTGGCTTCCAGAATTATCCAGCCCCTCCCACCAAGGTTCGGGACCTTCTTGTCACACCCAGTAGTCTCCAGAAGCAGAAGAGTCTGGAAGCCTTGCGTCAATAGTCTACCTGATTCGTAGCGCTATTGTATTGGTGGTGGCCTTGGGGAGGGTCTACCCTATTTAGCCTTGGCCTAATTGGCTGCCCAGCGTTCTCCATACACCCCGCCCACCAACACTGCGAGACACATGGCGAATTCTGGGCAATTGCACGAATCTTGCAGACCCGGTACACGTTACACTGCTCCCCCTTCTCAAAACAACTCGCCTCGAGTTGTTTATCGTGAGGCTATCCAATGTCCAAGGGGGTGGCATTGACGGCGCTGACAAGCGCCTGTTTTGGCTGACGATCTCTCGTTTCGCTAGGTGGGCGACAGCTCCTTGCTGCCATTTTCGCGACATATGGCCCCGTCCAGCCCGTAGCAAACAGGTGACCTTTCTACTGCGACGGCGTCCCGGTGGTGGTTTACGTCGCTTTGGTGGAGGATAGCCAACCTCCACCGCCTCATCGTCTCTTGCGGCTGAACTCCTCTTCGGTGGCGTCAACCAAACTGTCTCTTCGCCGCCGCCATTCCCCACGTGATGGTTTTTGCCTGCAACGGGTATCGCCTTCCACTGAGCATCGAACGCTGAGGTACCATGGCGTCGCGATGCTCCTCCGCGAAGATGTATGCCGCCTCTTGTTGTACGTGCTCGGGAGGCAAGCCAGCTAGCGCGAATTCTTGAAGTGACTTACTCGCGCACCTGTCCTTATCTTCTAGCCGTAGCTGGTACATGGGCGGTAGCTGGTGGCCCACATGATGCTCCTCCAGCGTCGCGACGATCCTGTTGTAGCCGGTCCCCGACTGGATGTCGTGTAGCACCTCCGCCATGCGTTCCTGAAGTCCCGTGATGAGCTGAACTGTTCCGTCCTCCAGCGAGCACCCGGCATGGTTCGTAACAGTGTCGAACCCGGCCCCGCAGATCTTCCGTGACGTAGCTTCATCGACGTGCGGGGTCATCACACTTGTGACACTGCTCCTGTCGTCAGAGCCTCAGAGCTGCTAAGCCTCAATCCGGTTTCCAGGCCTGTGATGCTTCCCAGTGGCTCGTCCCCATCTGGATCACCATTCCGACCTCCGGACTCCACGATGCGTTCGGCTTGGTCATCAGCACCCTTTGTAGTGTCACTTCCCATACCGCCTCCATGCTCGTTATGACTAGTTTCATGCTCACAATGCTCCACTTTATTTTCAGAATTTTCCCCAGTTTTCTTTTCCAAATTTTCCGGAAATTCCGCCATTTTCTTTCCAAAGTTTTCGAAATGTTCTGTCAATTTCTTTCCCAGTGTTTAGAAATGTTCTGACATTTTCTTTTCAACATTTTCCAACACCTCCCACATGCTACAAGGAATCTCGAACAGAAATGTGTCTGGATCCTCACCAGCGTCCAGCAGTAACTGACGTAACCGCACTTGTAGCGTAGATTTGGTTCCTGTTGCATCAGCATCCCTCTCTTCCAGTTCTTCACGCAATTCTGACACCTTCAGTTCTGAAAGTTTTACTTTCCTTGTCGCCATTTTACAGTTCAAAATTCGAGACACACGGACAGTCCGCACACGATTAACCAGGCTTCCAGATGGTACACACAAGACAGTCACTAAGAATTCACTATGGTACACACTTCCTTAATGTAGGCCTTTTCAAAAGTACGCACTGTTTCATACAGAAGCACTCACTATAACCTGACCCCACATCTGACACCAATTGTAACGTTTTTAGGGTTCGTAAAAATAGGTCAGGCTTATAATGCACTAATACTTTATTTACATTAATGTTATTTACACTAAATCAAATTAAGCCTACTTACTTCCACATACACACACACACACACACACACACACACACACACACACACACACACATAGAGTTGCACTTTACACAGCTACAAGTCACTATTTATTTACAATGTTCACTGCATAGTAACTCCTATAGTTACTATTTATTTTCCACAGTTACTGTTTATCTTCCACAGTCACTATTTATCTTCCAGACTTACTGACTACGTTATTAATCTTCACAGCACTGTCCTCAATATTACAGCACTTCACATTTATTTCCACTGGTCGCTCGGCACGGTACACACCGACAGCGCGGACTCACTCAGGACTAACTGCTCGTCGCACCTTACTGGTATATAACCAATCCAGCTCCTGGTCTCGAATGTTCTCGGCGTTGCCCCTTCCAGTAGCGTCGAGTATGTCCTCGTGGTTGGCTTCCAGAATTATCCAGCCCCTCCCACCAAGGTTCGGGACCTTCTTGTGACACCCAGTAGTCTCCAGAAGCAGAAGAGTCTGGAAGCCTTGCGTCAATAGTCTACCTGATTCGTAGCGTTATTGTATTGGTGGTGGCCTTGGGGAGGGGCTACCCTAATTAGCCTTGGCCTAATTGGCTGCCCAGCGTTCTCCATACACCCCGCCCACCAACACTGCGAGACACATGGTGAATTCTGGGCAATTGCACGAATCTTGCAGACCCGGTGCACGTTACAATATCCTTACCTAATTGGTCACACAACTGTTTCTTGAGCTCTGATTGATGGGAGAAACTGTTTCATAATGAAAAATAGTGTTATAATGACCCTCATTATGATACAGTTTTCTGACATATAATATGTACATTTCGACATTGTCGAACATAATAGAATATAGAATAGGCTAACCTTTCTTTCATAAATAGTGAGATTCACCACGAATCATAATCACTAACATTAACAAGACAATTTATACAAAGTATAGCCTAACAAATCCATAACTCTAAACTTTTGTATATAAATCTAAACATCAACAGAAGTTATTAAGATCTGATGATGACCGCGTGACGGTAGAAACGCGTAATTCTAAATTGTCCCTTATTTATGTGAATAATAACAAGTAATGTATTTTTCAGGACTTGTGTTAGGCCTATATAGTTTGTTCCTCAGTTTAGGGGCTGCGACAACTCGGTCATGTAGCTCCGTGAACTTTGGGTGCGTGTAGAATTTGTCTGATAACCGGTGTTAATTGTGATGGCTGTATTAGTGTGTGTTATCTGTAATTCAGTGAAGGACTGCAGACGATCAATTTCAAGTAGTTCCTACTTTTGCTACTAAATGCTACCGTCAACAACACCTAGTTGTGATCTTGGCAACTAGATGCCACCGCAACCGTACCTGGCGGAACTTAGTTGGAATTTAGAGCGTTAATCAAATCTAACCTATCGATTTAGCTTCACACATTTGTAGATATTGGTAGGTCTTTTACATGCCATAAATCTATGACATGGGCCCGCCGGCTTTACTTCCCCTCCTAAGGAAGGCATTCTGAGGGATTTTTAACGTTCTTAAAACTTCCGGCGACTTCGGCCGGGTTTGAACCCGCGATCTTGGGCATAGAAACTCAGCATTTACTGTTGTTAATTTGCTTTAGGGGTTTGGGGCATGTAGGTCATCAGGCCCGTGTACTTCGGTGTGTGTTCAATTTTCCTGTTAATATTTGTTTCTGTGATGACTGTAGTAGTGTGTGAAACTGTGATTGTTAGGGTTAGGAATATGACTGGTGACCCGAGACTTGAAATAAGGTACTAATCCGGCATTTGGCTGGATGGAGTGTAGAAAAACCCCAAGGAACTTGCTGACGCTCCCCATCCAGGTCGTAGTGAACGATTTAACGTGCATGGCTAGGCCATTGAATTCATGATACTGAATCAACAACAACGATCTCCACTAGGTGCACCAAGTCAGGCTCTTCAGCAGGTACAGTACTTGATGACCAGCCCGCGCCACCGCCTGCGAAATTTAAGTTTTTGAAAAATACAAGAGAAGTTTTCACTAATATTTATGTTATTTGGTGTGCTTATTTCGAAAACGACCTCCATATTTTTTCACCACGACAGGTTCTTTTTAAACGATATCGATATTTTTGCTAAACTCGAGAACAAAAAACAAAAACAAAGAAACACACATTCCGTTTAGTTTAAACTTTTTACATCAAATTATGGTGCAGTTTCTAGAAGAAACAAGCATAAATTAGTCGATTGACCAATAGGAACCAATGTTATGTATGTTTACATGAACGTTGGAAACAAATTTTAAACTGATCAAAAATCTTTGAATCTTCTTCTTGACGTTCTTCTATTATGTTCAATCTCAGGTAAATGTTCATATAAGTCCAATTACAATATTGAATTTTTCACGTAAACGTGACGTAATAGAACTTTTTATCATTTCAAATGATATTGTCGACTTCATCGTTATGCTTTTGTCTACCGTTATGCGTTATGGTTACGGCGTGTATGACGTCATCATGTTGTTCAGTGCATATGCACCGAGTCTGAGTTTACTCCTGGGGTCTGGCGTTATGCGATACGGAGACGGCGAGTGCGTGACGTCATGCAGCAGAGTGCACCTCCCGCTTTCCGTTCCCCGCGCGGGAAGCCTAAGTTAAAGGGTAATGGAGTCTGTTGAGTCTGAGTTTACTCCTGGGGTCTGGCGTTATGCGCGACCGAGACGGCGAGTGCGTGACGTCATGCAGCAGAGTCCACCTCCCGCTCTCCGTTCCCCGCGCGGGAAGCTTAAGTTAAAGGGTAATGGAGTTTGTTGAGTCTGAGTTTACTCCTGGGGTCTGGCGTTATGCGATACGGAGACGGCGAGTGCGTGATGTCATGCAGCAGAGTGCACCTCCCGCTCTTTGTTCCCCGCGCGGGAAGCTTAAGATAATGGGTAATGGAATCTGTTGAAAGAGTCCTGGGGCTTCGAGCGAAGCGAGCATTTGTAGCATTTGTAGCATGCGTCATTTGAAATGATATAAAGTCTAGTCCCTCAGACTGACTGTATCTTTTTAATTCCTGTTTTCCAAATCAGCATCAAAAAAATACATACAGTTCTGATATCACTTCCCTTGCAGTTTTTTCATCGCAGGCCTGTTTAATTATAGCACAGTAAGCCTTTAAAACCTCAACGGATTGTTGGAATATAAAAATGACCGTGAAAGCCAATACGTCTACAGCAACAATTACTGTATGTTGCAGTGGATTATTGTGAGGTGAGACGAGTTTGCCTTTCAGCTCCGCGTGGGATTAATTGATTTGCTTACAGGTACTTGGAGCAACATGAACTTGGTACAGCTTCAGGCCCATCTCAGAGACAAGTACGGAGACCTGGTCAGAATCACCGGGATGCCCGGACGTAAGGATGCCGTCTACGTCTTCACTCCGGAAGACGTTCAGAATGTAAGTTACATCATACGTCATCCCAAAATATTATTTCACAGATAACGCTGAATGTTTGTCTGTCTATCTGTTATGTATACCAATCTGCGCGGTTTTACCGATCTGAACCAAATTTTATGTAAACTACTTACTTTTAGTACTCTGCGGGTAACACTGTCTACTTGAAATTTCGGACAGCCCTCTCCATTCCTTAGATTTAGGTTATTTGGCACTAATTTACACTGTTTCACCGAACTCAACCAAATGTTACGTACTTACCTTTTGGAACACTGCGGGTAACACCGTCTACTAGAAATTTGGACATAGGCCGTTTGGCACTGGAACGAAATATCGAACAGCACTATGTGGCGAATAATGTCACTATTGTTCCCTTAGGAGCTCGGGACAGCCGAAGTTTTCCAAAGTGCTCCGATTATTTTCCTACAGAGCTATGCGGCAAAAGACGACACTATTGTTCTCTAAATTTCTAACGGCCAATGAGATATAGGCAGCGTCTTTTATTTCACTTACTTCTCTTTCTAATATTCTTTTTCAATTCGTTAGTAAATACCATGTGTCAGTAGTTAGTAAATAGCCCTTTCCAAGTTCATTATTATCATTATCATCAGGAGAAAATGACCCGGATGTTACGTCCATTATACTACTTATCGCTATCACAAATATGTTATATTAAAAAAAAAGTTTTTTAAGTTAGATGTGTCAGTTCGGTAGTAGAATTCATTATATTCTATGTAACAAATAAATAAATCCACCGGGCGAAGCGCAGTACCACTGCTAGTCAACAATAAAACAATTGAAAGTTATTGGATAAGTAGGTGTGCAAGTTGTAAAGATAACACATTTAATTTTAATAATATAAATTCAATTAAGAGAAATAATAAATTTTGCGGTGACATATTGAAGGTGGATCATGAGAAGCGTATCAAAATTATAATATGGACTAATTCACAAATAGAACAAGTAATTCCGTGAAGAACTATATAGCCTATTTTCATATATCCTACTTATGTTAATTACCTCTATCAACATACAAAATTTCACTTTGATTCCTGTAATAGATTCGTAGATATTGAGAACCGTCTAAATATTTTGGATGATCGCCATGTTGGATTGTTATATGTATAGGCCATAGAGTTATGTGCCATTGAATGAAAATTATTGCGTAGGTTCATTATTCAAACTTTCACTTCGATCGCATGATTACGACACAAGAAATGAAAACTTATTTTAAAATTTGGCACAGCCAGCATCTTGATGTTGTGTAAACAATAGAACTAAATTAGATCCCATGGTGCATAATCATTTACTGTACCAAATTTCACTGTGCGCAGATGGTTAAATCCCGAGAAAGTTCTATTTAAAACTTTCAACTTTGCTTGGCCGCCATGTTCGTTTTGTAGTTAACAGGTTTTTGAAAGTCTCATAAGTGAAATTTTAGTAGAGCCCTTTATCACCGTACAAAATATCAGGGTGATACAGAATGGCAGTGAAATATTTCGCACAGTCGCCATGTTGAAGTGGTGAGACGTAATACAATTTGAAAGGCACGGTCGGGATCGGCCCAAATGGTGCTATTACCTTACCGAGTTTCATTGAATTCGCTCCAGCTGTTTAGAAGTCATTATGGGGGTGGGGATACACATACGCACACACATACACACACACGGACGAAAGGTCATCTCATTGGCCTATTTTTAGCCTATTTTCATTTATGATAATGATGATGATGATGATAATTGTTGTTTTAAGGGGCCTAACATCGAGGTTATCGGCCCCTGACGAAATGAAATGGCTTGAAATGAAAGGATGAAGATAAAAAAACAGCTCACTGCTATGGATGAAACGAAAATGGTTTAGATAAAATAGACAGTAAGCCCCAACAATTATGCCTTATGTAGCAGGAAAATACTTACAAAAAGGAACTCAAATTGAAACTACTCACCAAATGGAGAGCGGTAATACGTACATAAGGGAATTTCGAACGAAAATACTCACAAAAGGAATAGATTGAAAAATACACACAAAATGTAGTCCAAAATACGTACAAAATGCAACGTACAGTCGAAATACTTACAGAATGCAAATGAAATCAAAAGACTTAAAAAATTCAAATGAGATTGAAAATACGCACGAAATGTAATGTAGATTCAAAATACCCACAAAGTGCAAGTGATAATGAACTACTTGAACAAAGCTGGGTAGGTTGAAAATACAAAATGCAATTGAAATTGCTTACAAAATGTATGGTAGATTCAAACTTCTCATTTGGATGGACAATACTTACAAGATGCAATTTAGATTGAAAATAATTACAAAATGTAATTTAGATTCAAAATACTCACAAAATTGCAATTGAGACTTAACTACTTTTCATTTATGAAAAAAAAAAAAGGCTTGTGAGATCACCTTTTGTCCCTGTGTCTGGGTATGCGTATGTGTGTGATTCGTGTGTGTGTGTCCCCCCTACTAAAATCTAAACGGCCGGAGCGATTTCAATGAACCTCGGTAAGATCATAGCACTATTCCGGACGACCCCGACCGTGCCCTTCAAATTTTGTTATTTCTCACCAATCCAACATGGCGGCTGTGCGAAATATTTCACCAGCATTCAATATCTCTGAAACTATTACCGATATCACACTGGAATTTTGTACGGTGATAAAGGGAACTAATAGAAGTTCACCTATGTGACTACAAAACCAACATGGCGGCCAAGCGAAGTTGCGACTTTTAAATAGACGTTTCTCGCGATTTAACCAACCAAACGCAATGAAACTCTGTACAGTACAGTATATGTTTATACGCATTGTAATGCACTGGTATCTAATTTAGTTCATTTGTTTACATAACCTCATGATGACGGCTGTGCGAATTCTAAAATTAAGTTTTTATTTCTTTTGTCGCATTCATGCGATTGAAGTGAAAGTTTGAATAATGAAGCTACGCAATAATTTTCCTTTAATGGTACATGACTCTATGGCCTATGCATATAACAATCCAACATGGCGACCATCCGAAATATTTAGATGGTTGTCAATATCTACGAATCTATTACAGCAATCAAACTGAATTTTTTAATGTTCTTAGGGGCTATGAACATAAGTTCACCTATAGGACTTTCAATAACCTGGTGATCACAAATCCAACAAGGCGGCGACGCGAAGAATAAATATTCGCATGGACGTTTGTCGCAATTTAACCATCCAAGTGCTGTGAAACTTGGCACAGTAAATCCTTATACAAATGTTAATCCACTGGCATTTAATTTATTTCAATTATTTCTATAACCACAAGATGGCAGCTGTGCGAAATTTTAAAATCTTGTTTTTACTTCTTGTGTCCTAATCATGCGATTTAAGTTTAAATACTACATGTACACAATAATCTTCATGTAACAGTACAGTACATAACTCCCAAGATCTACATATATAAAAATTCAATATGGCGACCATCCGCAATATTTAGTCGGTTCTCAATATCTACGAATCTATTACAGCAATCAAACTGAAATGTTGTATGTTGATAGTGGCAATTAACATAAGTAGGATATATGAAAATAGGCTTTAGTTCTTCACGGAACTACTTGTTTCATTAATGAAAATCGGCTAAAAATGGATTTTTATAAAGCAAGGAATTAGAAAGTTGATCGAAGATAAATATAAACAGGAAATATAACAAGTGATGGGATATGCAGGTGTTCCGGCACGAGGGGAAGTGGCCCATCAGGGATGGTGTGAAGACAATGGGATATTACCGCACGGTGCTGCGCAAGGAGCTGTTCCAGGGGATGGATGGGATTATCACATCGTAAGTACAGTCATCTGCACTCAATATTTGCTTTCTTTTAATGCGATGATGATGATGATAATTGTTGTTTTATGGGGACTAACATCTAGGTTGTCGGCCCCTAATGGTTTGGGTGATTGTGAATGTGACATTGAAATGTTAACTATAAGTAAAACTAACTACTAACTTATATACTAGAAGAAGAAATGGAAAACAATTGGAGAATAAGGCAAATAAAAGACAGAAGGAAAATAAACGCCCTCAACCCTCGAAGAATGAGGATTGAGGGACTTGGAGGGAAGGAGAGCCATGAAAGGCCGATAGAAAAGTGAAAGAGGAGAGGGTCTTCCCCAGGGGCAATAGAAAAAGGGAGAAAAACCAGACCCAGCTCAGGAATCCCTCGGGGTCGCCAACTCGCAAACTCACCAGCCGTGTGCCCTTGAGGGTGTAGCACTATCGAGGGTGCACCTGAAGTGGTGGGGCTACATACACCCTGTCTCCTTAAGAGCCTTGAGCAGAAGGCAGGATATATCATGAAAAGAAGAAGAAGACTGACCCCTCGAAGAATAAGGGTATCAGGAAAGATGAGACAAGGGCCAATTACGGCGGGAAAGTGAAAGACTCCCTAGGCCTTGGATACCCTAATACCGTCGGGGTCGGAAAAGAACAAGAGTTGACCATGGGAGGTCGATAGGAATGACGACAGAAAGGAGCCCGGCACAAGTAAGTGGAAGTAATGCCAAACTCAGCTGGGGCCCCGTGGTCGCCAACCCACGTCCCACTAGTCGTGAGCCCCTGGGGGATGTATTTAAAGTCTCTAAGTCTAAGGGGACAAATAGAGAGCATAAGGAGACAAAAACAATAAAGAGTTTACCTCAAAGGACTCTGGAATGTCTTCTGTTTTCCAAGCTAATCTCCATTTTATTATTTAATAATTTCTCAGAAACCAATAACAGAAATTAATCGTTTTTTATTAATGTAGCTTTCAGTCGGTCAACACAAACAGCATTCCAATCACTGGTATACAGTATGTTAAAAACAAGATGTTCAGTAAAGAACATATAGCCTACTTTCTCCTAAATGCATGGGTATTGTTATAACTCTTTGTCCTTTTCAAGGAGTATAATTGAATGTTGGTTGTAGTAGCTTGTTGAAATACAACGTGCTATACGGATATTATACGTTGATTGATTGAATCCTCACCTGAATTATACATACACACACTAATACAGCCATCACAATAACACAGATTGGCAGACAAAATTCAACACTCTCCCAAGTATACGCGTCTAAATGACCATTATGTCCATGCATCTCAAATGAAACAACAACAACAACAACAGCTTCCTGCCCAAATCCGTCTTTGTATAAAAGTAGCCTACACACACTAGTAAGCCTACAGACATCACAGTGACACAGGGTATCAGACAACTTCTACACACACCAGTAGTGGTTTTTGAGGGGTTCAGATACCACCTCCACCTCCCCACCTCACAAGATGGCGGCAGCCCCATATCTCTCGAACGCATGGTTGGATTTTGACAAATGAGGTGTCATTGAACTCGGACTGATACCCCCTTTCCAATGGACAACATATTTCCACCCCAAAATAAAACCTACCCCTACTAGGGGGTGAAATTGTAATTTTTTAGAAAATCTCTCTTTCCAATTGTAACATGTGAGAGTTTGAATGCTAATATGGATTTAAACGTTGTTCTACATAAAGTGCATGTGTTCGGTGGATAGCCACTATGAATTAGCATGCCCACTCCTGGCTTTTGAAGAGGGTGGGGGAGTGGACCCCTGTTGATGGGTCATTGTTGACAGGTCATTGTTGATGAGTCATTGTTGACGGGTCCTTGTTGACGGGTCCTTGTTGACGGGTCCCTGTGGACGGGTCCTTTTGACTCAGTGGCGTCTGCTGATTTTTAGAATGTGTAGGACGTAATACGATAGGCTTACGATAAGACTCAGTCTAATATTAATTATTCAGTCGCACAGCACTATTACGAACACATTACAGAATACAATACAATCCAATCCAATCGAATACCACTCCAAAGTTATGCACTCGTTGAAAACATACCATCCATTCCGACCGCGCGAAATCGTAACCAAAAAGCCCGTAGTATGCCCGTAGTGTTGGTTTAAAATCAACCAATAGCGAGACTTGAGGATCTCAGTCGACGTCCTCAGAGCGCCATTAAACAGACCAAACCTGCCCCTTCCCCTCCCCCCCCCCCCCTCAAGGGCTACCATACATTTCTTAAGCTATAAACACGTGCTTTGAGGATGCAAGGCTTTCTTCCTCAGCTTGCTACTCCGGGCGGTGAAGGTCACACTTCACCCATCAAGGGATGAAATGTAGAACTAGTTACAAGTAGTGACAGGACAGAGCTTATCGAGAGGGCGCGCAAGGTAGCCCATAAGACTATTTTACAAAACATACAATTTAATTTTTTTAAACAGTTACAGCTGAGAGCTGACTGTAGGATGATCCTCACGTCCTACATGGAGGAATCGCCACTGTTTTGACTGTTCCCTTTGGACTGGTCCCTAATGATATGATGAAATTAAACGTTGTTCCTCATGAAACGCATGTGAAAAGCCGTTTGCTACTATGAATTAACATGTTTGTTTTCTGTTTTTACGCATGCGCACTTCGGGTTTTCGTAAGAGGGCGGACTTTTTAAATAATGATTTATAGATGAGTTATTTAAAAAATAACCAATAGATCCAAAACTAATAGGTCATTGGCTTTTTAATATCTCATGAACCAATAAAGCTAGGGACTTGTATGAGGGGTCGTTGGACTTGGCATGACGCCCCGTTTTTCAATGTATTTTTATTTTTTATTTTTTTTGTCAAAAGGGCCTAAGTACACTTTTGTTAATATCTCGCTAACTAATAATCACAGAGGGTCAAGTGAGGTGTCATAGGACATAAAATGGCCAACCCCTCCCCATGACCAATGAATTTACCCCAAAATAAAACAGCAAGGTCATTAACCTAAGATTTTATCAACTAATAATCAGAGAGGGACAAGTAAGGTGTCACAAGACTCAGGATGGCCAACACTTTTCCATGACCAACGAATTTACCCAAAATACCCAAAACAGCAAGGTCATTGACCTAAGATTTTATAAACTTATCAGTAGAGAGGGTCAAGTGAGGTGTCATAGGACTACGAATGGTTAACCCTTTCCCATGACCAATGAATTTACCCCAAAAATCCAAAACAGCAAGGTCATTGACCTGAGATTTTATAAACTAATAATCGGATATCAACATGTGAGGTGCCATAGGACTTAGAATGGTAAAGCATTTCCCATGGCTAATGAATTTACCTCAAAATACCCAATACATCAAGGTCATCGACCTTAGATTTTATAAACTAATAATCGGATATGAACATGTGAAATGTTTACAGTGAGTGATGAAACATAGCTAGGTAGTGAAAGAATTATTGTAGGCTACATGTATGGTGACTGACAAATCTTTCACCATTGGAACTTGTTTTCAGATCAAACTGCAGTACAGAGAGAGTATAGGTTGTAGGTATGGGATAATAAATGACAAATGGTGTATACAAAATCTGATTTATCGATTCAAGAAATAAGAGTAGACAATCTTTAATTGATTGGTTAAAGAGGATAGCTAAAATCCAAAATAGTGACTATATCGAACTAAACTGATCCAAGCTGAATCAAACCCAACTAAACCGAACTAAACCGAAGCAAACTTAATCAAAAACAAGTCAATGGTTTAAGTGTAAAACTTGTGGGTGAATGTGGTCATTGGTAATGTCAGAAAGGAAAGGGGTAACGCTCTAACTATAGAGGGTAGGTAAAGCTAGTGCATGATGCTAATGCACACACACAAGTACATGAAACACACACAACTAACCTATACTGTTTTTATGGGTTGATTGTTAAAACTTGCTCAGTGGTTACTGGGGCAAGATGGTCGCTACACACAACAAGCGTTAAATACTTGAGGCTAATAATCTACACACACGCACACACACACACACACACACACACATACACACACACAAACACACACAAACACACACTTGTTCTAAACTAAACTGTCTTGCAGACAGTGCTCACACTGTAGGCAGATGACAGAAATGCTTGGCTAACAGAAATACAATCATTTCCGGTTGTCTAATGTTACCAGCTAACCATTTTGTGCTGCAGTGGCGAGCACATGTGCCACTTACACTAGAGATTTTAACTCGATTTCAATCTCTAAGTCCTAGAACGAATCAACTAAGAAAAAAGGGCATAGTGGCGCAGTGGTTAAGCTGTTAGCCTTTCACTAAAGTGGACTAGGGTTTGATTTCAGGTTAATACGCATGTCATAAACATATAAAAAAGCAGAGATAATGTTTTAAACCGATTACACTCGTCTCTTTTCAAATTATTACTTGGATTACAAATACAAAGGTGGACTGGGTGTGATATACAGTTAATGCTGCCTATCGCACACTAGCTGTAAGGAAGCCATATGTAGAGCTATATGTAGAGAACTACCTAGGGATTTCATGAACTGGTATAGCTATGTCGCATAAACGGTGCAGGATACAATCCAGCAACTATAATTCGTATCTTGTGGAACAGAGAAAATGCACTTTTGTCTTGATGGATAACAAATGTGTGCATACGAATGACCTACGCATTAGCCTAGCAAGGGGTTATAACCACGAGGAGGAGGTGTGATATCTATATTTTATTGTTTAGAGACATGGCTTTTGTAACCAGTAGATTTAATTGATTTAGTATTTTGTAAATAATTATTTTTGTAATTGTAAATAGTTAATTTTTTGTAAATAGTGGAAACCATTTATTTTTGTAATGGTAAATGTTAAATGTATAATTAAAGTTCTTTGGGATGAGTGTGCATGTCAATGATGTTTTTAGGGATAAATAGAGTGGTTGTGTGTTTGTTCTCAAAGACAGGCAAGGTTGTGTGGATGTATGACAACACAGAAAGAGAGAGAGAGTGTAGAAACAGCCTTACCTGCAGTAGTAATAGTAGACCTCTATGTTTTGCATACACATAGACAGACTGTACGATCGCAATGGCCAAGCACTCTCACTTTAACACCATTTACAAAATCTTAAAATGAAAAAATCATGTTTCGCAAATATGAACTTTTGACATAAAAAAAATAAAAATAAAATGTGTAAACAACAACAAATTGGAAAATCCATGTTTCCATATCATGAAATTCAAAAACTTTAAACTGACATTTAAAAGAAATGCAAATGGAAAATTGACAAATTGTAATGTGTGAAATGTGAAAATGAACAAATGGCTATCATTATATAAAAAAAAAAATGGTGCTGTATGGTTGAGGTGTGAATCAAACCCTACTTATTTTGGACCACCCGAGACTGAGTATACTTGTTTTAGTCCTCATACCACTTTTAAAATTTTGTGTTAAAGCTAGGAATTGAACCCAAGAGCTTGTAGGGGGAGACAAAGGTTAGAATATGTTAAACAGATAGCCTTGAATGTAGGATGTGGTAGCTATATAGAAATGAAACGATTAGCTCGGGACAGATAGGTACTGAGATCTGCATCAAACCAGTCAAAGGACTAAAGACTCAAACAACAACATGTACGTTCACCAAAATAATGTTGTGTAACGGTAAATGTTAGTCAACGAACAGTAATGCATTACTAAAACCCATGACACGATACCTAAGAGCTTTTCTAAAATGATTTTAAAATGCCTTTAACCCTATATTGAACACCCAGTTCGCAAGACTCATAACTGCAATGTTATGGTAAAACAAAACAAAATCTATATTTCAAAACAAGCAAGTGGTTTAGTCAATGTATACTGGAAAAAGTTTTGTAAACACTCAAGTCCTCAAGACCAATTAAATTAGTAACTGTCAGGTTGGCCGAGTGGTTAAGGTGTTTGACTTAAGATCAAATTTCTGTATAAGGAAGCAAGGGTTCGAATCCCTTACCTGACATAACTATTGCCTTAACATGGCTTGGCCACACTGTATTATTATGATACTCGGTACACAAACCATAGATATAGTGTATTGTTTAAGGCCACTCTCTTTCTGAACATAGTCAGAGACTGTTGATGGTTAACAATTGTATTAATAGTGGGACATGGGGATAGCAATTAAGAAAAAACAGCCAATACCCATACAATAATTTTATTCATTTAGTTTTTTTTTACAATAGTTACACACTGAATACAACTTTTTATCTCTTTACCATTGTTTGATATAGATTTTAAACAAAACGCTTGTTGTAGATTCTTTTACAACTTTCTCCAGGTACTCTTGTTCTTAAAAACTGGGGAAGCCGCAATGGATTTATAGACAATAAACCCTCATCCTCTTCTTTTTCATCATCATCATCATCATCATCATCATCATTATAAATATTATCTTTATAATTATTATAGTCATTGTCACCATCATTATCATCATCATCATCATCATCATCATCCTCAACATCACTAGAACTATCGAATTCTTTTTTTTTTCCTTTTCAAAAGGGACCTCTTGAAGAGTCTGTGTTGCTTTTGATAATGTTACGGTTTTATTGAACGTTGACAACTGTCCTAACATGACTTTTTGAGGAGATAAATGTTTTTTCACAAGGAAGTCACTATGTTGAGTAACACTATGTTTTTGTTGGGCTTGCTTTTTCTTGTTCTTTTGATCATGTTTTGTTAACACTAACGGTGTTTCATTAGGTATACCACATTGATGAGTACCCACACTTAAGACCTCACTATGTTTACTTTTTAGATGGCCTAGACATTTTGTTGTTCTTTGTTTTGAGCACTGCCAAAATATGATGCCATTCGCATTTTCTCGCTTATAGTTATAAGAGTACCCATGATACAGGGCACTTGGTTTACCTTTATTGGTTATCGTATATTCCATAGTAGCACTGACTTGTATAGTCGATCCGCCTACTACAAAGGTCTGAACACTTGTGGTGAAAGAATGATGTTGTGTTGACGTTTTATGCAGGATAATGTTGGTGGCATATGTGGGTGGCTTATGTTGATGACATGTGTTGTTGGCTGATTTTGGTGGCTTATGTTGATGGTTTATGGTGGTGGCTTATGTTGATGGCTTATGTTGGTGGCTTATGTTAGTGGCTTATGTTGATGACATATGTTGGTGACTTATGTTGATAGCTTATGTTGGTGGCTAATGTTGATGACATATGTTGTTGACTTATGGTGGTGGCTTATGTTGATGGTTTATCTTGCTGGCCTATGTTGATGGTTTATGTTAATGGTTTAGGTTAATGTCTTAGGTTGATGGCTTAAGTTGATGGCTTATGTTGGTGGCTTATGGTGGTGGCTTATGCTGGTGGCTTATGGTGGTGGTTTATGGTGGTGGCTTATGTTGATGACATATGTTGGTGACTTATGTTGGTGGCTTATGTTGGTGGCTTATGGTGGTGGCTTATGATGGTGGCTTATGGTGGTGGCTTATGGTGGTGGCATATAATGGTGGGTTATGGTGGTGGTTTATGGTGGCTTATGGTGGTGGCTTGTGGCGGCTTATGATGGTGGCTTGTGGTGATGGCTTATGGTGGTGACTTATAGTGGTGACCTATGTTGGTGGCTTATTTTTGGTGGTTTACGTTAATACCTTATTTGTAATGGCTTATTTGACAAGTTATTGTTGTCAATGTATTTAGAGGATTTTTCTCTTGGTCTTGGAAAGTATCTGAACCCTTTTTTTTATGGTAGCATAATGCTTACCGCCATGTTTGTAAGCAACAACAACACACTAAAATTCCAAGAATCCAAAGTACTCTAATGTTAATGATTGTCTCTCAACTCCATTCAACGTCTAGTCAAAAACATTATATATTTTTCACATTTTTCAAAAAAGGTAAATAGGGAAAGTAGGCTATATGTTTAAACTAAAAATCATATCAAATCATATGCTAACTCCAACACCTACGTCTATCCCACTCTCAGTGAAAAAATATAATATTCTTCAAATTTTTCCAAAACAGTATTTGGAAAGTAGGCCATATTTCGAAAACTAATCATCCTATAAAGTCATATATAGACTCAAACCAATGGCTTTTATATCCTTAATCGTAAGAACAAAATATGGAATTTTTGACATTTTTTCCAAAAATGTTCATTTTAAAACGGGGCTATATTTTGGAAACTAAGAATTTTACAAGAAAGTTTGTTTAACGTAAATGACAGGTATTCACCCCCACTACCCACAAACCAAGTCCCAGGTCCCTGGGACAGTTCTAGCACCTCCTCCTCCTCCTCACCCTCCTAACAAGATGGCGGCAGTAGCTTAACTTAACCTAGCCTAACCTAACAAGATGGCGGCCGTAGCCTAACCTAACCTAACCTACGAGGTGTGATCAAAAAGTTCCAAAAATGTGGCTGCAACTTAACCAAACCTAGCCTAGCCTAACCTAACCTAACCTAACCTACAAGGTGTGATCAAAAAGTTCCAAAAAGGCGGCCGTAGCTTTACTTAACCTAACCTAACCTAACTAAACCTAAACCTACGAGGTGTGATCAAAAGGTTCCAAAATGGCGGCTGTAGGTTAACTTAACCTAACCTAACCCAAACCTACGAGGTGTTATCATAAAGTTCCAAAATGGCGGCAGTAGCTTAACTCAACCTAACCTAACCCTACGAGGAGTGATCAAAAAGTTCCAAAATGTGTAGAGGAATGTGAAGGAGGAGGGTTTTTGTAGAACTCTTAAAAACTACTGGGGTAGGGTGGGGGTAGTAAGAAATAAAAACAGTATTAATTATTATTCAGCATGAGAGTTTTTTAATTCGTTAAAACGTACAATACATCTATTGTTTTTTATACCCTCATAAATTAGATATAGAGAATGTCCACCATGATTTAGATCCTCGAGCACATTTTCTGACATATCATTAAAACGTGTAGGAAGGAATGTCTGAAAATTTTCACTAACACATAGTACACGTTCACCATACATTGTGTCCACTTTTTGAATGTTGATGATACGGAATGGAGTATGCATTGGTAATTCAGTGAGCTTTTTTCTCTCTAATCCGCAGTTCTGCCCCATAGCATTGAGAATGTTTATTGTAGTAGCCTATAAAGAAACAAAAAAAAAATGTCTATTACAGTTTAGCTATAAGTGACCAGAACCACTACATATATATATATATATATATATATATATATATATCATTTTATTCTAAGAGATTTCCATGATGATAAGAAAAAAAGAGCTTACCATAATGATGGATTGAGTGTAAGAAAACGTCTTTTGCTGCTTGATGTCACTACTAAAGTGATACTCTTACAACAGACAAGTGAGTTCATGTTTCGCTGACGTAATCGTATGTTTCCATGCACTTCCTGTGTTGAGCGCGTCATAGTGGCTAAATTTAAAACTCTAGATGAGATGTTTTGCTGACGTAATCGTATGTTCCCCGCACGCACACTTTGGACGAGTCCTTTTTGAAGGAGTCTTTTTTTCACGGGTCCCGGAGGAAGGGTCCTTGTTGACGAGTCCCTGCGGGCGGGTAAGCTCTTTTTTCTTATCATCATGGAAATCTCTTAGAATAAAATGATATATATATAATATATATATGTAGTGGTTCTGGTCACTTATAGCTAAACTGTAATAGACATTTTTTTTGTTTCTTTATAGGCTACTACAATAAACATTCTCAATGCTATGGGGCAGAACTGCGGATTAGAGAGAAAAAGGCTCACTGAATTACCAATGCATACTCCATTCCGTATCACCAATATTCAAAAAGTGGACACAATGTATGGTGAACGTGTACTATGTGTTAGTGAAAATTTTCAGACATTCCTTCCTACACGTTTTAATGATATGTCAGAAAATGTGCTCGAAGATCTAAATCATGGTGGACATTCTCTATATCTAATTTATGAGGGTATAAAAAACAATAGATGTATTGTACGTTTTAACGAATTAAAAAACTCTCATGCTGAATAATAATTAATACTGTTTTTATTTCTTACTACCCCCACCCTACCCCAGTAGTTTTTAAGAGTTCTACAAACACCCTCCTCCTTCACATTCCTCCACACATTTTGGAACTTTTTGATCACTCCTCGTAGGGTTAGGTTAGGTTGAGTTAAGCCACTGCCGCCATTTTGGAACTTTATGATAACACCTCGTAGGTTTAGGTTAGGTTAGGTTAAGTTAACCTACAGCCGCCATTTTGGAACCTTTTGATCACACCTCGTAGGTTTAGGTTTAGTTAGGTTAGGTTAGGTTAAGTAAAGCTACGGCCGCCATTTTGGAACTTTTTGATCACACCTTGTGGGTTAGATTCTAGGTTTGGTTAAGTTGCAGCCACATTTTTGGAACTTTTTGATCACACCTCGTAGGTTAGGTTAGGTTAGGCTACGGCCGCCATCTTGTTAGGTTAGGCTAGGTTAAGTTAAGCTACTGCCGCCATCTTGTTAGGAGGGTGAGGAGGAGGAGGAGGTGCTTGAACTGTCCCAGAGACCTGGGACTTGGTTTGTGGGTAGTGGGGGTGAATACCTGTCATTTACGTTAAACAAACTTTCTTGTAAAATTCTTAGTTTCCGAAATATAGCCCCGTTTTAAAATGAACATTTTTGGAAAAAATGTCAAAAATTCCATATTTTGTTCTTACGATTAAGGATATAAAAGCCATTGGTTTGAGTCTATATATGACTTTATAGGATGATTAGTTTTCGAAATATGGCCTACTTTCCAAATACTGTTTTGGAAAAATTTGAAGAATATTATATTTTTTCACTGAGAGTGGGATAGACGTAGGTGTTGGAGTTAGCATATGATTTGATATGATTTTTAGTTTAAACATATAGCCTACTTTCCCTATTTACCTTTTTTGAAAAATGTGAAAAATATATAATGTTTTTGACTAGACGTTGAATGGAGTTGAGAGACAATCATTAACATTAGAGTACTTTGGATTCTTGGAATTTTAGTGTGTTGTTGTTGCTTACAAACATGGCGGTAAGCATTATGCTACCATAAAAAAAAGGGTTCAGATACTTTCCAAGACCAAGAGAAAAATCCTCTAAATACATTGACAACAATAACTTGTCAAATAAGCCATTACAAATAAGGTATTAACGTAAACCACCAAAAATAAGCCACCAACATAGGTCACCACTATAAGTCACCACCATAAGCCATCACCACAAGCCACCATCATAAGCCGCCACAAGCCACCACCATAAGCCACCATAAACCACCACCATAACCCACCATTATATGCCACCACCATAAGCCACCACCATAAGCCACCACCATAAGCCACCACCATAAGCCACCATCATAAGCCACCACCATAAGCCACCAACATAAGCCACCAACATAAGTCACCAACATATGTCATCAACATAAGCCACCACCATAAACCACCACCATAAGCCACCAGCATAAGCCACCACCATAAGCCACCAACATAAGCCATCAACTTAAGCCATCAACCTAAGACATTAACCTAAACCATTAACATAAACCATCAACATAGGCCAGCAAGATAAACCATCAACATAAGCCACCACCATAAGTCAACAACATATGTCATCAACATTAGCCACCAACATAAGCTATCAACATAAGTCACCAACATATGTCATCAACATAAGCCACTAACATAAGCCACCAACATAAGCCATCAACATAAGCCACCACCATAAACCATCAACATAAGCCACCAAAATCAGCCAACAACACATGTTATCAACATAAGCCACCCACATAAGCCACCCGCATATGTCACCAACATTATCCTGCATAAAACGTCAACACACAACATCATTCTTTCACCACAAGTGTTCAGACCTTTGTAGTAGGCGGATCGACTATACAAGTCAGTGGCTACTATGGAACATACGATAACCAATAAAGGTAAACCACGTGCCTTGTATCATGGGTACTCTTATAACTATAAGCGAGAAAATGCGAATGGCATCATATTTTGGCAGTGCTCAAAACAAAGAACAACAAAATGTCTAGGCCATCTAAAAAGTAAACATAGTGAGGTCTTAAGTGTGGGTACTCATCAATGTGGTATACCTAATGAAACACCGTTAGTGTTAACAAAACATGATCAAAAGAACAAGAAAAAGCAAGCCCAACAAAAACATAGTGTTACTCAACATAGTGACTTCCTTGTGAAAAAACATTTATCTCCTCAAAAAGTCATGTTAGGACAGTTGTCAACGTTCAATAAAACCGTAACATTATCAAAAGCAACACAGACTCTTCAAGAGGTCCCTTTTGAAAAGGAAAAAAAAAAAGAATTCGATAGTTCTAGTGATGTTGAGGATGATGATGATGATGATGATGATGATAATGATGGTGACAATGACTATAATAATTATAAAGATAATATTTATAATGATGATGATGATGATGATGATGATGAAAAAGAAGAGGATGAGGGTTTATTGTCTATAAAACCATTGCGGCTTCCCCAGTTTTTAAGAACAAGAGTACCTGGAGAAAGTTGTAAAAGGATCTACAACAAGCGTTATGTTTAAAATCTATATCAAACACTGGTAAAGAGATAAAAAGTTGTATTCAGTGTGTAACTATTGTAAAAAAAAAACTAAATGAATAAAAATATTGTATGGGTATTGGCTGTTTTTTCTTAATTGCTATCCCCATGTCCCACTATTAATACAATTGTTAACCATCAACAGTCTCTGACTATGTTCAGAAAGAGAGTGGCCTTAAACAATACACTATATCTATGGTTTGTGTACCGAGTATCATAATAATACAGTGTGGCCAAGCCATGTTAAGGCAATAGTTATGTCAGGTAAGGGATTCGAACCCTTGCTTCCTTATACAGAAATTTGATCTTAAGTCAAACACCTTAACCACTCGGCCAACCTGACAGTTACTAATTTAATTGGTCTTGAGGACTTGAGTGTTTACAAAACTTTTTCCAGTATACATTGACTAAACCACTTGCTTGTTTTGAAATATAGATTTTGTTTTGTTTTACCATAACATTGCAGTTATGAGTCTTGCGAACTGGGTGTTCAATATAGGGTTAAAGGCATTTTAAAATCATTTTAGAAAAGCTCTTAGGTATCGTGTCATGGGTTTTAGTAATGCATTACTGTTCGTTGACTAATATTTACCGTTACACAACATTATTTTGGTGAACGTACATGTTGTTGTTTGAGTCTTTAGTCCTTTGACTGGTTTGATGCAGATCTCAGTACCTATCTGTCCCGAGCTAATCATTTCATTTCTGTATAGCTACCACATCCTACATTCAAGGCTATCTGTTTAACATATTCTAACCTTGTCTCCCCCTACAAGCTCTTGGGTTCAATTCCTAGCTTTAACACAAAATTTTAAAAGTGGTATGAGGACTAAAACAAGTATACTCAGTCTCGGGTGGTCCAAAATAAGTAGGGTTTGATTCACACCTCAACCATACAGCACCATTTTTTCTTATAATGATAGCCATTTGTTCATTTTCACATTTCATACATTACAATTTGTCAATTTTCCATTTGCATTTCTTTTAAATGTCAGTTTAAAGTTTTTGAATTTCATGATATGGAAACATGGATTTTCCAATTTGTTGTTGTTTACACATTTTATTTTTATTTTGTTTATGTCAAAAGTTCATATTTGCGAAACATGATTTTTTCATTTTAAGATTTTGTAAATGGTGTTAAAGTGAGTGCTTGGCCATTGCGATCGTACAGTCTGTCTATGTGTATGCAAAACATAGAGGTCTACTATTACTACTGCAGGTAAGGCTGTTTCTACACACTCTCTCTCTCTCTCTCTCTTTCTGTGTAGTCATACATCCACACAACCTTGCCTGTCTTTGAGAACAAACACACAACCACTCTATTTATCCCTAAAAACATCATTGACATGCACACTCATCCCAAAGAACTTTAATTATACATTTAACATTTACCATTACAAAAATAAATAGTTTCCACTATTTACATAAAAATTAACTATTTACAATTACAAAAATAATTATTTACAAAATACTAAATCAATTAAATCTACTGATTACAAAAGCCATGTCTCTAAACAATAAAATATAGATATCACACCTCCTCCTCGTGGTTATAACCCCTTGCTAGGCTAATGCGTAGTTCATTCGTATGCACACATTTGTTATCCATCAAGACAAAAGTGCATTTTCTCTGTTCCACAAGATACGAATTATAGTTGCTGGATTGTATCCTGCACCGTTTATGCGACATAGCTATACCAGTTCATGAAATCCCTAGGTAGTTCTCTACATATAGCTCTACATATGGCTTCCTTACAGCTAGTGTGCGATAGGCAGCATTAACTGTATATCCCACCCAGTCCACCTTTGTATTTGTAATCCAAGTAATAATTTGAAAAGAGACGAGTGTAATCGGTTTAAAACATTATCTCTGCTTTTTTATATGTTTATGACATGCGTATTAACCTGAAATCAAACCCTAGTCCACTTTAGTGAAAGGCTAACAGCTTAACCACTGCGCCACTATGCCCTTTTTTCTTAGTTGATTCGTTCTAGGACTTAGAGATTGACATCGAGTTAAAATCTCTAGTGTAAGTGGCACATGTGCTCGCCACTGCAGCACAAAATGGTTAGCTGGTAACATTAGACAACCGGAAATGATTGTATTTCTGTTAGCCAAGCATTTCTGTCATCTGCCTACAGTGTGAGCACTGTCTGCAAGACAGTTTAGTTTAGAACAAGTGTGTGTTTGTGTGTGTTTGTGTGTGTGTGTATGTGCGTGTGTGTGTGTGTGTGTGCGTGTGTGTAGATTATTAGCCTCAAGTATTTAACGCTTGTTGTGTTTAGCGACCATCTTGCCCCAGTAACCACTGAGCAAGTTATAACAGTCAACCCATAAAAACAGTAGAGGTTAGTTGTGTGTGTTTCATGTACTTGTGTGTGTGCATTATCATCATGCACTAGCTTTACCTACCCTCTATAGGTAGAGCGTTACCCCTTTCCTTTCTGACATTACCAATGACCACATTCACCCACAAGTTTTACACTTAAACCATTGACTTGTTTTTGATTAAGTTTGCTTCGGTTTAGTTCGGTTTAGTTGGGTTTGATTCAGCTTGGATCAGTTTAGTTCGATATAGTCACTATTTTGGATTTTAGCTATCCTCTTTAACCAATCAATTAAAGATTGTCTACCCTTATTTCTTGAATCGATAAATCAGATTTTGTATGCACCATTTGTCATTTATTATCCCATACCTACAACCTATACTCTCTCTGTACTGCAGTTTGATCTGAAAACAAGTTCCAATGGTGAAAGATTTGTCAGTCACCATACATGTAGCCTACAATAATTCTTTCACTACCTAGCTATGTTTCATCACTCACTGTAAACATTTCACATGTTCATATCCGATTATTAGTTTATAAAATCTAAGGTCGATGACCTTGATGTATTGGGTATTTTTGGGTAAATTCATTAGCCATGGGAAAGGCTTTACCATTCTAAGTCCTATGACACCTCACATGTTGATATCCGATTATTAGTTTATAAAATCTCAGGTCAATGACCTTGCTGTTTTGGATTTTTGGGGTAAATTCATTGGTTATGGGAAAGGGTTAACCATTCGTAGTCCTATGACACCTCACTTGACCCTCTGTGATTATTAGTTAGCGAGATATTAACAAAAGTGTACTTAGGCCCTTTTGACAAAAAAAATAAAAATAAAAATACATTGAAAAACGGGGCGTCATACCAAGTCCAACGACCCCTCATACAAGTCCCTAGCTTTATTGGTTCATGAGATATTAAAAAGCCAATGACCTATTAGTTTTGGATCTATTGGTTATTTTTTTAAATAACTCATCTATAAATCATTATTTAAAAAGTCCACCCTCTTACGAAAACCCCAAGTGCGCATGCGTAAAAACAGAAAACAAACATGTTAATTCATAGTAGCAAACGGCTCTTCACATGCGTTTCATGTGGAACAACGTTAACTTCACCATATCATTAGGGACCAGTCCAAAGGGAACAGTCAAAAGGACCCGTCCACAGGGACCCGTCAACAAGGACTCGTCAACAAGGAGCCGTCAACAATGACTCATCAACAATGACCTGTCAACAATGGCCCATCAACAGGGGTCCACTCCCCCACCCTCTTCAAAAGCCAGGAGTGGGCATGCTAATTCATAGTGGCTATCCACCGAACACATGCACTTTATGTAGAACAACGTTTAAATCCATATTAGCATTCAAACTCTCACATGTTACAATTGGAAAGAGAGATTTTCTAAAAAATTACAATTTCACCCCCTAGTAGGGGTAGGTTTTATTTTGGGGTGGAAATATGTTGTCCATTGGAAAGGGGGTATCAGCCCGAGTTCAATGACACCTCATTTGTCAAAATCCAACCATGCGTTCGAGAGATATGGGGCTGCCGCCATCTTGTGAGGTGGGGAGGTGGAGGTGGTATCTGAACCCCTCAAAAACCACTACTCACACCCAAGTACAAGGAACTAAAAGACCATGATGCCGCAAAACCCCTAAAGAATCAACAACAAGAACAACAACAACAATATACTACCGCGCTTCAAGGACAACGAATTTTAATCACCGTAGTCAAGTGTTGTAATATGTGGTATTGTAAGTATATATATACTATTTTCGATTGCAAATACACACTGTATATGCTTAACATTATAACGTGGTTGTAGTTATACATATTTGAACATGCTGGGATTTGAACCACCAACTTCCAAGCTATAAGTCATGATGCTACTATTACGCTATACTCAGTGAATACATACATTGCGTTAATAACAGCTTTAGTATAACTGCCTAGAATATTTTGTCTTGCCATGAACGATTTCATTAGTGCTTTCTGCTGTTTTCATAAACTATTTGATACTAAATATTAATTATTTTGTTCAGTACATTCCTAAAAGTATATAAACTTACGAGGTTACGGAAATGTGTGGATCAGTCATTTAGACCCAATGGGACGGCACTGACAAGCACGATCTGGCATGGTCAGCCTGAACTGTTAGTCAATACTGCGGTTACATATTCTATTTTAAAATGCTTATATACTACCGGTCACCTACTTGAGGACAGTTTGAACGTCCCTATGTACGATGAGCGTATTTGGTAGGGCCAAGCCTTGTTGAATCGTAAGTTACGGTTAGGCTATAATTCTTGCATGATTCATACTTCCGCCATTTTGGAACTATTTGGCCGATGATCTTGTAGTTTAGGCAAAAGACGCTTACCACATTAAGGTATATTGTTACAAAATTTGGTAAAGATCGGATGATTAGGATAGTCGTAATTTGATTTAGGCTCAGAACATTTGGGTGGGTGCCATTTCTTTTTGTTATGATGGCGGCGATATACAACATAACACTGAGTTGTCCCTTGCTAGTGCTACCTCTGTACCAGAGGTGGTTCGATTTGGTTTCGTTGTGTTTGAATTGATAGGGTGATCGATTTGCATATACACGGCCACCAATTTAAAACTATAGGGTTGATGACCTTGTAGTTTGGTCAAAAGTCGCTTCCCACATGAAGTTTATTTTAGGTTATTAGCTTACTTTCGATTTTTGCAAAAAACGAACACAACAATTGTGTGTCTGTGTGTGTGAACGAAATTTGGTGCAGAGGTAGCACTAGCAAAGAGCACCTCATTGTCATGTTTTATATCGCCGCCATCTTGATGGAAACGTAATGGTGGCCACCCAACCTAATCATCTGATCTCTACCAAATTGCTCCAATGCCTGCTTTCGGGTGCTTACACTAATATTCATTATCAGTAGTCTAATAATTACCACACTAATTAAGTTTTCTGACAGGTTTTCTCATATTTTATTGATTCCGAGGACAGAGACTATGTGGGTGTCACGGTAGGTTTGATAGTGTTTTGTAGAGCTGTTTGTCTTGCGTATTTGGATCTGGTAATGCTCGTTTGACGAGCGAAACATGTCATCCATTCGTTTTCTTCTTCTTCTTATTCTTATTCAATAGTCCTTAACAGTATGTATAAATCTTAACCACATGTACACTCAGACTCGTGAGTCAAAACTGAGAAGTGGCGGGTTCGATTCCTACGTCAGTCATCCTCGAAGTTCAAGCAAATGCCGGGATGGTTTCTAACTTAAGACCAAGACCGACTCCTTCCCAATGCCACCTGAATTACAAATACACACACGCTCTACTACAGATGCCACAATAACACAAGTTATCAAACAAAGTCTACACAAACACCCAAGTACACGGGGCTAAATGACCACGATGTCGCAAAGCTCCATAAATGAATGAACAACAACTAAGCGTCTCTCTTGGCGTTCAACTCACAATATGTGTGTTCTTGCAGACAGGGGAAGTCTTGGCAGGAGTTCAGGACCAAGGTGAATCAGCCAATGATGCAGCCTCGCTCTGCCAAAATGTACGTGTCACCCATTAATGACGTGGCAGAGGACTTCATCAACAGGTAATCTATTATTATTATTATTATTATTATTATTATTATTATTATTATTATTATTAATGTACGGTGGTGCATGCAAATTACGTGGTTTTCGCTGCTACATCCATGAGAGTGCTACTGCAGCGCCGAACGTGGTGTGTTAAAAGAAGCCGCTAGTTCATGAAGAAAGTAGTGGGCACAGATTACCCGAGCAGTGGGGTCTCGTCTAGTGACTCTGTCCAAGACGTCACCCTGGAGATTCCTCCAAATACCGAGCATACAGGATTAATGTTATTGGAACTATTACTTCCTGAATACTCAAAGTAGCAACTTCAATGTTTTCAAGGATTTCAAGCATTCAAGGCCTTCTACGGATATTGCTGGGATGTTAGGCATCTTAGAGGCGACCAATGGACTGTAACCACACTGCCTTGTCCAGTTGTTGTAGCTGTAGTGGCCATGATGTTCGTCCAGCATAACCAATGTTCTTTATTTATTGTTTGAAAATATGTGGTTGCACCTTACATTAAAAGGCATATCTACAGGCCATAAATTTATATTTGTGTCCATTCTGAGACCGATTTGGTTCAGACATTCCTTCAGATGAACTTGTACAAAATAAACAAACAAAAAGAAAACACGCTGAAAAGAAGATACTGTATTCAGGAAAGAACATTAGCCTACATTTTCCTAAATGCATAGGTATAATTATAACTCTTTTTCCTTATCAAGGAGTTTGAATGTTGGTTGTAGTAGCTTGTTGAAACACAACGTGGTGTAATTTACGTTGAATGATTGATTCATTGAATAATTGATGTTTTAAGGGGTGGAACAGCGAAGTCATTAGCCCCTGTATTATTAGTTATACCAGTTCTATGCTAAAGATTTTGCTTATTTCAAATGAATACGGTACATGCAGAACCTGTTATCGACTGCTTAAATCAATGTGGTACTTTGGTCGATTGGTCTAGATGCTTGGCTCTCATCGGGTGCAGCCTGTGTTTGAGTCATGTAAAGGTTTTTCTTTTTTAATTTGCGCTTTATTATATATTTTTATTTTATAATTGCATATAGTGCGTATTTTCTAAAGGGAAATAAATACGAATTACCCAGCACGTCTTATTGCAAGGAGGGGGAGACAGACATACATGCAGACACACAGGCAGACACACGAACTATTGGGCCGTGTACATCTCACAAGTCTACTTTCATTCTTTGAAAGTCCGGCTCCGTGGCGGGTTCGATTCCCGGCCGAACCATCAGGGATTTTAATCCCCTGGGGTTAATTCCCGTGGCTCGGAGATTGGCTGTACGCGCCGTCTTCATCATCACTTGATCACGACGCGCAGGTCACCCACGGGCGTCTACTTTAAAGACCTGCACTCGGCCTCTCCGCAGGCCACACGATCATCATCATCATTATTAGGGGCAGATGACCTCGTAGTTCCGCCCATTAAAACAAGAATAACTAACTGACTATCATCATCATTCTTTGAATAAATCGAAAGTAGGCTAAAAATGTCGGCTGTGGTACAACATACCCCCCTACACCCCTACGAAGCACATACTGTAGTCCTAATACTATTTTAATACTTGCATAGTCAAACCAGTTCAAATACTGAAGACTCAAACATTACAAATATAAAATATTAATGCCTCGAGGTGGGATCGAGCCGTTGATCTTACAGTGGCTAGACCAGTACCTTGCCCGTTACATTACTTCTTCGTTTTAGTTTTCCATATGCTTTTGACGACTTTAATGTGGTGTGTGAAAATTCAAAGCTTAAAATATCAATAATACAACTTCCTAACGTCATACGAACCGCATTCACTGCATTTCGGCCGCACCGAGCATTGTTCCTAAGACCTGTCACACTACATTGCGGAAGGTATTTCTCCTCACCAAGATGCACCGTGTCCGATCTAAACCATTGTCCTCATACTATGAGCACTAACTAACAGCTTTCCGTTAAGCTCTCACAGTTAATAATTGCACAATAAACAAAGTAAGACAAGGTAGGAAAGAACGTGATTCTACCCAACCGTGACTCGAACTCCGTACGCCACAGGCGAGCGGCTGTCTTCATGCCTACGTACACGAACACCCAGGTAATTTATTCGATAATGTAATATTCAAGAACGAAGGCGTTTCACGGCAATAACAAGAATGTATTACAACTAATGTGGTCACTGGACGTACAGTATAACTTAGATATTCCGTACAAGATCGAGAAACGTAAAAATGTATTCCCTATGACCGTATAAAAGTAATGAGTTAGAACTATGCCTTCCTTCGGAGGGGAAGTAAAGCCGGCGGTCCCATGTCATAGATTTATGGCATGATAAAGAACCTTTCACTAATTACACTTGTGGAAGCAAAAATTTGTAGGTTAGTTTGATAACGCTCTATTAGTTCCAACGTTCGTCACCGGGTGCTGACTGCATGACATTTAGTGGCCGCGTTCGCAGCTAGGTGTTGGCAAAAGTAGCAACTACTTGAAAAAAAAATCCTCTCGGCACGCCGGAAGGCGGAGGCAGATGTGAAACTAGGGGATAGGCTATAATAGGCAAAATATGCAGGTTTTCGTAGGAGGATCAGACCTCATTTATTGCAAGAAAGTATTTTACATTTGGAGGCTATTTAACTATTTTTTCGTTTTTGTATGCATATTTTTATCATTTTATTGTCTTAAGGGGATGTTAACCTTCTCGTCATTTGGGGTTCATTTTTATACTTGTGATCACACTGTCCTTATGCAAGGTTTGGAACTGATGTGTAACTATCTGACAGTCTGTTACTTCTTCACGCAAAATTATATCTCCCGCAGAGATTTTTGTTGGTTCCTCAGTTTAGGGGCTGCGACAACGTGGTCATGTAACCCCGTGTACATTGGGTGTGTGTAGAATCTGATAAACGGTGTTAATTGTGATGACTGTATTAGTCTGTAATTCAGGTAAGGTCTGTAGACGGTCAATTTTAAGTAGTAGTTCCTAATTTTGTACCATATACTAACGTCAACGACACCTAGCTGTGAACTTGGCTACTAGATGCCACTGCAACCCGCAACTTGCAACGAACGTTGGAACTTCCCCTCCAAAGGAAAGCATGCTGAGGGATTTTTAGCACTCTTAGGAAATCCGACGACTTTGGCCGGCTTTGAACCAGCGACCTTGGGCATATAAGTTCAGCATTCTACCAGTTAGCCACTTCCCACAGAGTCAGATGGAAAAATGAATGTGATCTCGTGCAATGGAGTTGTCTTGGCAACCTCTGATAGTTCATCCCTCATCAATTTAGAAGCGTTGTCATGGTAACCTCCGATGGCACTTGGCATTTTCTTTAATTCTGAAATCATTTTCTCATCCCTTGGTGTAATGGTAGGTCAGATCAAAAATTTTCAGACAAAGTTTTAGGTAATTATTAGGGGAATATTTTCCATTTTGTACGGTTTTGATATTGTGCCTATTAAGAGAGATATGATTAATGTTTCCCGAAAAATCCACTTTTTCACCCCTTTGGTCAATGTTTGGTGCTATCAAAAATGTTCAAACATAAATTTTTGGCACTTATCCGACACATATTATGAACTTTGAATGGATTCGATATTTCACGTATTAAGAGAGTTATAGCGATATTTCACTTTTTCGAAAAAAAGCCCCCCCCCCCATTTTCACCCCCTTTAACCAATTTTGCCCATTAACGAACTCGACCGAGATTTTAAGGGGATACATATTATGTAAAACATTCAAATTGATTGGTGCAAAATTACGGTAGTTATCGTGTCCACAAGAAACTGATATATATGCATACAAGCCGGACGTTTGTTTTAGACGATTGCCCTTGACCTTGAACCCTGTGGGTGAGCCTACACACACTCACTCTCTCACCCTATCACTTCACACTTGTCACCACCGATCTGATGTAATGGCATTCCAGACTTGTGCAGACAGTACAGTCCACGTAGTAGTATTGTGTGATACGGAAGTACACGTTACGTAGTTACGAACAGAACGTCATTATATTTGCCATTGACTGTACTTCAGGAGTAGTGTGAAACAGCTTTGTCAATCATCGGACCGCTTGGGGCAGCTGATAACAACACAGGTACTGTAGTAACTCGCCTCCAGGCTTCCATTAAGATTTTTCACTCGTCTAAAACAAACGTCCGGCCTGTATATATACTGAACCCTTATCATTGTGTCCAATAATAATGTTTCATATTAATAAAAACGATGGAAATACTAAATACATGATATGCTGGATATTTGAGTAATATTGATGTAGCTAGAAATCTGGACTTGGTAAGACATGCTACGTGCTGGCTGGAAATGACCAATAGTTTCACAACCAATGTTATTCTTGGATTTCTGAGAAAATCAGATATGACGCTGTGGCGTACGTGACCATCGAAGGCCAAAATGCTGCGTACAAGGCAAGGAGTGAGAGAGAGGAGAATAGTCGTGACGTCAATATAAGGGCGGGATTTGTAAGGTCAGAGCTCCAACGCCAACTTATCTGACCAATAAGAAAACATGACGCCAGAACATAGCGTCAGTGTGTTTTGCGCGGCAATCGGATATAAAAAGATCTAGCGATCGGTTTGCATGTTCGACGGCAGATTCGCGACCTGTGAGAAAATACAAGAATTTTGAGAGGTCACACATAATTATAGGCCCATTACTTAAAATATTGAGGAGCTGTTTTTCTCCCACCATTGAAACTTTAGGCTTTCTGTATATATACAAATGTCTGAGATGAATCGGGGCACTCCTAATTATTCTTCGACAGTCATTTTAAGACGTCCTTAAGACGATATGGTTTTAAAATTATAGTTGTGTGTCGGCAACGAAGTTGGAAATTTTCATAAATTGTGAGATGGCAATTAGCCATAGAATAGGGAAAGTCGACGATTCTGCATAGGACGATCTGAGGAAATAAAATACTTAGAACGCAGATAGAACAGTTTAAAAACTTTGATATAATTGTGTGTTAACAGCAGCAAAATGTCGACCATGGAGAGAAGACAGCAAGCTTCATCCTCCATTACCATCAGTGTTATGGGCTAACGGCCTAATGATGGGAATTGACGAGGCGGGAGGCCTCTGGAAAGCAGTTTAAGTGATGAGTATTAAAAAATTGATTTATTGATTTTGGACGAGGGGAATCGCGAGAGATGTGTGGAACTTTGTATAGATTTTATTTGTGTGGTTTAATTTAAATTTCAGGGTTTGATTTCTTAACTGACATGCGTGTAGTAAATTTTGGCATTGCGTGACAATTATGTTGTACAGTAAATTTTGTAATATAAATGTTTTCCTTATGTATACGTAATTCTTATTGCGAAACGGCCGCATCGATTAACGTATCTATAAAAAGTGTAGCCATGAATGAGAACCTAGGAACGACAATGATAAATGGACTGATTTAATGTTATGTTAAACTAATTACTACGTGGGGGGAATATTTGCATTTTGTTGCTTTGATAACTCGGGCTAGGACTGATCCTGTTATTTATTCTTTATTGTCATTTGGACATGTTGTATGTCATTATCTGAGAGGTGTGCTGATTAATGCTACGACGAGATCTTCGAGAAATGTGCCACGTGTTTTTGGGTGTAAGTGATGATGATGAGGAGAGGTAAAGCCTGTCCATGACTGCGATATCATTCCGGCAAACTAGTTATCCGTGGGGATAAGTTTGACCTGGGAATGTATTCTTAAAAATCCCTGAGAGGATGTTTTGAGATAATGTGTTATTTATTTGTACGCGTTTAACAGGTGGCGATTAGCAAAGGTGCTGTACGCTGGCTATGGGCCAGAATCTATATTTAGCATGGCACTAATTACTACTTGGGGGAAGAAATCAGCCACTCTCTCGGTGATGCGATAACAGGCCCGGTTGTCTCCAGCTCGTTATGACACGTTATGTTTGCTTTAAAGCCTAATGAGTTAAGGTTATTTTATTTGGTTTAATTTGGGAAGTTGCCATGTTGTCGATCCAAGTTTCTTTTATCATTACTACGACTTATTTGTTCATTGTTTTAAAACGCCAAACTTTTCGGCGTAAAAATTAAATGTTGTATTTTGTTGTTGTTGGCTCTTATTTTCAAGGCCATTATATTCATATAAATATAATTTGGCAACCGGCCAAACTTGTTCATGTCATGTTATGCTATCCTAGTGTTTAAGGTATAAGACGGTAATTCCGCAGCCCTTATTTTAAATAATACACACGTGTATTTGGTTGTGGTAATCTAAGGTTAGAGCATGTCAGTAGTGTATATAAATATGTAATTGTTGTTCCCACATTTCCGTAATTCGTCCTTCGCAGTACGGAGTCCGTTCCCGAACCAACTGTTTTGGTCGGAAACGAGCGCCCGTCAAAATGCTCATTACTTGAACTAGTCTTAAAACCCGTGTCGCTCATAAATATTAAAATTTTGTACTATTTATTTGTTTGTTATATTTGGATCTTGTGATCCGTTTTCTTTTGTTACTTTGATTTAAGTGACATTGCAGTCACAATGCTTGTTGACAGCTGTCATACCGTGTCGTCATGGTACGTCAGGCTGGTCAGTATCAGATCTGTTCACGCGAGTGAACAATAAAAGGGTGGTTATAGTTTACCTTTTATGTTTGATTCAGTTAATAAATTTCATTGTTAGTAGATCCTGTTGTTTTTCTTGGCTTTATAAATATAATAAGTTAACCTTATGAACCTTGGAAGTTATGTTGATAGCAAAACCTCTAAATCACATTCACAAGAATCCATTACGACCCCGAAATTTTGAATCTTGTCTTCATGCTATTTTCCAAAGGGTTTATAAGAGTTACTTTGGCTTCCGAACGTGTGGCATTTGTGTTTTAGAGTAAAAAAATAGATCACCGGCATGTGATAAGTTTATTAACGTAAGTTAGGCGAAGATAATACCGCCAAATGTTTGAAAACATAAAGTCATGGAGTTTGCAATAAAGTAAATGTGGAACAAGTTAAGTGTTTGAACTTTGATTAAAATTAGAACAAACTGTTCCAGGCGCCCAATAAAATTAAATTAGCTTTGTGTAGAAAAGCCAAACTCAAAGAATTGTTTGACAGGAAGGTTAGACCTTAAAAACTAATTAATACTCTATTAATTGGTTAAAATTTGTAAGTGAAGTAAGGTCAGGAAGATAATAACTGAATCAAAGGGTTAAAATTAAATGGAATGATAAGTAAATTATACTCAGTGATGCTATAGTTTGTGGGAGTAATTTAAAGTAAATGAACTGAGTATGTAAAGGGTTAATGTGTGTATATTTAATATGTGTGAGCGCGCGTATCCAGGGCTCCGCCCTTATGTCATTTCCCTATGTCTCAAATATATTATTGTTGTGATGGCAACTCTGGGAGAAATTCGCGAAGTGATTGAACTAGCATCCGCTCGTACGCGAGAACAACTTAGTGAGATGAGAAAGGACATAACCAATGAAATACAGACACAGTTAGCGGCGAATAGTGAAGAAACGCAGACACAGTTAGCGGCAAATAATGTAGAAATGCAGAAACAGTTAGCGGCAAATAGTGTAGAAATACAGACACAGTTAAACACAAAACTATCTGAAGTTAACGAGAATATAAATCAGAAAATCGCTACACAAAACATTCTGGTTAGTGAACAATTACATAGGCAGTCTGAGAAAAACAATGAAATGTTAAACGCACAAGACGAAAGGAACACTCAAAATCTAGCTGCGCTAACGGTAGAAATCAAAGAGCACACAAAAGAACAGCTAATCCAATTAGCAAAGGACGTTAGCACTAACAATACCAAACAATTAGGAATAATAAAAGGTATCGAAGATTCGTTTAAAAAGGAAATAAAAGGAATGGATGAGACTGTTATGGCAAAACTAGCACAAATCGAGCAAGCGTGTTTGACCAGCTCATCTGAAATCAAAGAAGCACACACAAACTTAGAAAAAAGGTTTGAGAATATCGAACGCGGGACACAGGGTATGCAAGATCAGATAATTACAGTAGATAACAATATCACGGGCTTAGTGACGGAACTCAACAAATTAGAAATACAATCAATTAAGAAATGGAAAAAGTTAGAAATTGACCAGGAAGAAATTAAACAAACATTAGAACAGAACAACATTTCTCTGGGAGAAAGGATAGATAAACTTGAAGATAATCAGGAGGCTAATCAACAGGAAGTCGAAAAACGCTTTGTTAAATTGAAGGATACTATTAGGAAAGATTGGACCAAGATGAGCGCTGATTCGAAAGATGAACGGCTCGCAGTAAGCAAGAAGCTAGGGGAAAATAACGCGAAAATACAGGCGTTAGAAGAAAATATGAAGTTAAGGTTTCAAATTCAAGAGGACCGCATGATAAAATCGGAGTTGCAGTCACTTGGACATAATACGATGTTTGCGACACTAATGGAAAAGGGGAAAGGGGAGAATGCGGAAAGAGAGCACACAATAGACAGCCACGAGCTTGGGCAAAGTCCAAGAACGGTAGACACGCAAGCATTCCAGAATTATGAGGGTCGTAGCTCGACACCTCAAAACACACAACTTCCCACGCAAGTTATACAAGTCATCCGTGGAAACGAATTTAAACCGAATAAGTTTTTACCAGAGAGCGGAGGGACACCTAAAGCTTTCTTAAGGGAACTGACAGAATATTTTTCGGACCAAAATGTTAGCTCAACGCGACAATTAAGAATGGTTGAAAAAATTTTGGCGGGCTCAGCACTTACCTGGTATCTTGGATTTAAGAACACATTTAAATCAATGGAAGGTTTCCACAAGGCCTTCCTAAGCAAATACTGGAGTGGGTCGTATCAACAAAGCTTGCGAATGGACTTATACTCGCGTAAATACCATTCCACGCATCAGACGAAATATGCAGATTTTTTCGCCATGCAACTTGTCAAATTGCAAGATCTTGATAATCCCCCCAGCGAAATGGAGCTAATAACTACTATAGGAAAACAGATGCCTATTAGCGTTCAGCAATTCTTGGTGGCGGCAAATATTACGACCGTGGTCCAGGCAGAAGAGGTATTAAGGAAGATAGATGAAACCACTAATTACATCAACCCGAGAGAGAAGAGACAGATAGAGTTAGTTAATGCAGTCGAAGTAGTCAAGACACCGAACAAAAACACGAGGTCGCAAGCTACAAACACTGGGGATAACCAAAGACGGCAGAGCACCGAAGAATATGAGCCGAGATCTCAACCGAGATACGAAAATAGGGACAGAAACCATAACAATCAGGAAGAAACTAACCGCTACCGGAACACAAACAATCAGCAGTGGCGAGATAATAGGAGATACCAAACGTCATACAATAGGAATAATAATAACGCACCTTACAATCGAGGATGGCGTGGAGGACACTATAATCAACAATATAGGCCCAGAGACAATAGGCGTTACAACCAGCAACATAACGCACAAAATAACCAGCGGTTTAACGAGCAATCGGATCCAAGGGATGATCAGAGAAATTGGAACGAGAGACACGCTGACCCGCAACAATACCTGGAGGAGCCACGTAACATGGAAGGAAATAATGATAAATGGGAAAGAGCGATAGATCGGCGGAAGAATCCCGACAACCACGAGGAGGAAAACGGAACACATCAAATGTTGGAGGCCATGCATGTAGAAACCCAGAGATATTTGGAGGAGCTGCATGGAGAAGAAGAAAATAGAGCAGCCGACAATAGGAAACAGAAGAATAGCAGGAGAGATTCGCAGACCGTGTCAGGCAAGGGTCTCGAAATATGGTAAAAAAAAAAGTTATTGTACGGGAATAGGAGAAGAAGAAGGGAGAAGGAAGAAGATGGCAACGCGGGGGAGATGAAGGAGATGACATCACGGTAAAATGGAGAAAAGACAGGAGCAGCTTAAGGAAGTTCAACTAGGGGTTACGAACTTAGGTAACAACGCCTACAGAGTCCGAGAGGTGAGCACAGGAAACATGGCAGTGTATAATATTTCACATTTAAAATTGTATCATCAGAGAGAGCCATACGAACCGAGAAATAATGTTACTGCAGCAAATTAAACATTCGCGTGATAACATACAACAAAAGATACGGGGGTACTCGAGTGGTTAAAGCGCTCAAAAGACAGCTCTGACGTGTTTACAAGTTCAGGCGGAAGTCGTTAATGAAAATGTTGATGTTTTGAAAGAGTGAGAGGGGAGACGAGTAGCAAGGAAAGAGGCCGGAGGGCATAAGTATACAGGAATTTCCTAATGAGTTTGGAACGAGACGGCTACTGAAACAGACAGAGGCGGACAGTCATTATATTTGAGGGTGACCAGCAACTTCAAATTTGAGCCAGAAAAGTAGGGGATGTGAAATTCGACTTCATTTGAGTTCGAATTTCATCAACTAGGGGTCGGATGAACCCTTATCATTGTGTCCAATAATAATGTTTCATATTAATAAAAACGATGGAAATACTAAATACATGATATGCTGGATATTTGAGTAATATTGATGTAGCTAGAAATCTGGACTTGGTAAGACATGCTACGTGCTGGCTGGAAATGACCAATAGTTTCACAACCAATGTTATTCTTGGATTTCTGAGAAAATCAGATATGACGCTGTGGCGTACGTGACCATCGAAGGCCAAAATGCTGCGTACAAGGCAAGGAGTGAGAGAGAGGAGAATAGTCGTGACGTCAATATAAGGGCGGGATTTGTAAGGTCAGAGCTCCAACGCCAACTTATCTGACCAATAAGAAAACATGACGCCAGAACATAGCGTCAGTGTGTTTTGCGCGGCAATCGGATATAAAAAGATCTAGCGATCGGTTTGCATGTTCGACGGCAGATTCGCGACCTGTGAGAAAATACAAGAATTTTGAGAGGTCACACATAATTATAGGCCCATTACTTAAAATATTGAGGAGCTGTTTTTCTCCCACCATTGAAACTTTAGGCTTTCTGTATATATACAAATGTCTGAGATGAATCGGGGCACTCCTAATTATTCTTCGACAGTCATTTTAAGACGTCCTTAAGACGATATGGTTTTAAAATTATAGTTGTGTGTCGGCAACGAAGTTGGAAATTTTCATAAATTGTGAGATGGCAATTAGCCATAGAATAGGGAAAGTCGACGATTCTGCATAGGACGATCTGAGGAAATAAAATACTTAGAACGCAGATAGAACAGTTTAAAAACTTTGATATAATTGTGTGTTAACAGCAGCAAAATGTCGACCATGGAGAGAAGACAGCAAGCTTCATCCTCCATTACCATCAGTGTTATGGGCTAACGGCCTAATGATGGGAATTGACGAGGCGGGAGGCCTCTGGAAAGCAGTTTAAGTGATGAGTATTAAAAAATTGATTTATTGATTTTGGACGAGGGGAATCGCGAGAGATGTGTGGAACTTTGTATAGATTTTATTTGTGTGGTTTAATTTAAATTTCAGGGTTTGATTTCTTAACTGACATGCGTGTAGTAAATTTTGGCATTGCGTGACAATTATGTTGTACAGTAAATTTTGTAATATAAATGTTTTCCTTATGTATACGTAATTCTTATTGCGAAACGGCCGCATCGATTAACGTATCTATAAAAAGTGTAGCCATGAATGAGAACCTAGGAACGACAATGATAAATGGACTGATTTAATGTTATGTTAAACTAATTACTACGTGGGGGGAATATTTGCATTTTGTTGCTTTGATAACTCGGGCTAGGACTGATCCTGTTATTTATTCTTTATTGTCATTTGGACATGTTGTATGTCATTATCTGAGAGGTGTGCTGATTAATGCTACGACGAGATCTTCGAGAAATGTGCCACGTGTTTTTGGGTGTAAGTGATGATGATGAGGAGAGGTAAAGCCTGTCCATGACTGCGATATCATTCCGGCAAACTAGTTATCCGTGGGGATAAGTTTGACCTGGGAATGTATTCTTAAAAATCCCTGAGAGGATGTTTTGAGATAATGTGTTATTTATTTGTACGCGTTTAACAGGTGGCGATTAGCAAAGGTGCTGTACGCTGGCTATGGGCCAGAATCTATATTTAGCATGGCACTAATTACTACTTGGGGGAAGAAATCAGCCACTCTCTCGGTGATGCGATAACAGGCCCGGTTGTCTCCAGCTCGTTATGACACGTTATGTTTGCTTTAAAGCCTAATGAGTTAAGGTTATTTTATTTGGTTTAATTTGGGAAGTTGCCATGTTGTCGATCCAAGTTTCTTTTATCATTACTACGACTTATTTGTTCATTGTTTTAAAACGCCAAACTTTCCGGCGTAAAAATTAAATGTTGTATTTTGTTGTTGTTGGCTCTTATTTTCAAGGCCATTATATTCATATAAATATAATTTGGCAACCGGCCAAACTTGTTCATGTCATGTTATGCTATCCTAGTGTTTAAGGTATAAGACGGTAATTCCGCAGCCCTTATTTTAAATAATACACACGTGTATTTGGTTGTGGTAATCTAAGGTTAGAGCATGTCAGTAGTGTATATAAATATGTAATTGTTGTTCCCACATTTCCGTAATTCGTCCTTCGCAGTACGGAGTCCGTTCCCGAACCAACTGTTTTGGTCGGAAACGAGCGCCCGTCAAAATGCTCATTACTTGAACTAGTCTTAAAACCCGTGTCGCTCATAAATATTAAAATTTTGTACTATTTATTTGTTTGTTATATTTGGATCTTGTGATCCGTTTTCTTTTGTTACTTTGATTTAAGTGACATTGCAGTCACAATGCTTGTTGACAGCTGTCATACCGTGTCGTCATGGTACGTCAGGCTGGTCAGTATCAGATCTGTTCACGCGAGTGAACAATAAAAGGGTGGTTATAGTTTACCTTTTATGTTTGATTCAGTTAATAAATTTCATTGTTAGTAGATCCTGTTGTTTTTCTTGGCTTTATAAATATAATAAGTTAACCTTATGAACCTTGGAAGTTATGTTGATAGCAAAACCTCTAAATCACATTCACAAGAATCCATTACGACCCCGAAATTTTGAATCTTGTCTACATGCTATTTTCCAAAGGGTTTAATACACACACATATACGTATATAAACTTTTGAACTGACGGTGGTTTGGGAGTCTGGGGGATGTGAAAAGCGAAGATATTTCGAAATTTTCCGGAAGTGGAAACATGGCACCCATTGCAATCGTTAGCTTTCTGATGAAATCTACCTAAAATAGGCTACATAATTAAAATTACTACCATCAACGACACCTAGCTCTGAACTTGGCTACTAGATGCCACCGGAACCATCAACTCGCAACGAACGTTGGAACTTCCCCTCCGAAGGAAAGCATAATCAGTTTTTTTAGCACTCTTAGTAAATCCGACGACTTCACCCGGGTTTGAACCCACGACCTTGGGCATAGAAGTTCAGCATGCTACCAGTTCCGATACCGAAGTCGCTTCCCACAGACAGATGGAAAACTGAATGTGATCTCGTGCAGTGGCGTTTTCATAGCAACTGCTGATGGCTCATCCCTTATCAATTAAAAGTAAAGTTGTCATGGCAACCTCTCTTGGCACTTCGCATTTTCTTATAATTTAAATCATTTTGCTCACCCCGTGGCGTAATGGTGGGTCATATCAAAGATTCTTTCAGACAAAAGTTTTAGGTAATTATTGGAGGAATATTGTCCATTTTGTACGGTTTTGATATTGTGCCTATTAACAGAGATATGATTAATGTTTCCCGAAAACCCACTTTTTCCCACCCCTTTGGTCAATGGTTGGTGCTATCAAAAAACTTTTCAAACATAAATTTTAGGGCCTTATCCGACACAGTATGAACTTTGAATGGATTCAATATTTCAGATATTAAGAGAGTTATAGCGATATTTCAATTTCCTAAAAAAGGCTCCCATTTTCACCCCCTTTGACCAATTTTGCCCATTAACGAACTCGACCGATATTTTAAGGGGATACATATTATGTAAAAAATTCAAAGTGATTGGTGCAAAATTACGGCAGTTATCGTGTCCAGAAAAAACTGATATCTATACATATTACTTATATATACATATACATATCTCTTATATAATAAAAACAAGTGTCCTGACTGACTGACTGACTGACTCATCATCGGCCAGCCAAAACTATTAAAGTTAGAAACATGAAATTTTGGGAATATGTTCGTTGTAAGTCGAAAACGCCCACTAAGGAAGGGTTTTTGGATATTCAGTTTCTAAAGGGGGGTTAAGGGGATACACCTGCATTTCATTGAATAACAATATCTCCAGATTTCTTTCATTGGGGGATTTGATACTCGGCATATAAACTCATCATTAAAAATAAGAAGATACATGTTTGAGGGTTTTTCGATGTGGTGTATATTTTGAGGTGAAAGGGGTGAAAAGTGGAGGTTGAAGGTTTCCTAACCGAGCGTGTATCTCTTAAACGACATAGGCGAGGAGTTTGGACCTCAGCGGAAAAAAAATCAGCATAAAAAATAACAAAATAGGTGTTTGACCGTTTTTTCATAAATCCAATATAAGGGGCCCATGGGGAGGGGTGAAAATATGGGGAGGGGGGAGGAAACGTAATATGTCTGAGTGTAAAGTTATACATGGCCTATGTTGTAGACAATAACACATTACATCTTTTTTGTCTCTTGCTATTTCATCATACGACGAATACTTAGGGAGTTATTAATGATTTTGTACTTTTTGGCCGGGATTTTCTAAGTCCTAGGAATGACATAAAAATTGATTCGAATGAAATTTCGAAAAATAGTTTTTTTAATACTTTTATTATTTTTTCACGTCTTTTAGGGTCCGGAACCAACATGATATTTTGATGTTTTTTTTCGTCCCATGCATTTTTGGTTTCAGGTGATTGAATTATTTTCCACTAGGACCGTTGCTTATCTCTTATATAAAAACAAGTGTCCTGACTGACTGACTGACTGACTGACTCATCATCGGCCAGCCAAAACTATTAAAGTTAGAAACATGAAATTTTGGGAATATGTTCGTTGTAAGTCGAAAACGCCCACTAAGGAAGGGTTTTTGGATATTCAGTTTCTAAATGGGTGTTAAGGGGGTACACCTGCATTTCATTGAATAACAATATCTCCAGATTGCTTTCATTGGGGGATTTGATACTCGGCATATAAACTCATCATTAAAAACAAGAAGTTCCGTGAAGAACTATACAGCCTACTTTTCATGCCAATGATTATTCTACAGAATATGAACCTATCTAGAATAATGACGAAATTAAGTTGCTAACATCGAAATTTCCAATTAGTTCGAAATACTGTATACCTGGCATAATGTATCCTAATAGAGCACTACAGTTGGCAGCCCTGATGACTGAATATATTCTTAGTTCCGTCTCTTACGGTACTAAATACAAAATTTGGTTGAAGTCCACTGGATAGCATGGACGTTACATGCAGTTAAACATGGGATCTAACAGCGCGCGTAAAATCATGTTGGCAACAATGTCATGCATGTATTGGTCAAAAATAATCTGAAATAATATGATCTATTGTTGTGCCAATTTTGAATGAAATCCATTAGTTAGTATAAAAGTTACATGCATTTTAAAATTGGACCTATCAGCAGGCTTAGAATCATGTTGGCAGCACTGACGTATATTAGTTACTCCAAATTCGTATAGAATGCCAGGTACTATACGTGTGAAAATTTTAGAGCTATTGGCTTGCATACTTTCTGATATATTGATATTAGGGTAACAAAAATAGGGACAGCACATATTAACAGTTGGCAGCCCTGGTTGCTCCTTAGAATACGCATAGTCATATCTGTTATGGTACACATAGCACATACGAAATTTGGTTGAAATCCAAATGATAGTATGGAAGATGTATTTAAAGTTGGATCTGTCAGCAGGCTTAGAATCATGTCGGTAGCACTGATGTATATAAGTTACTCCAAATTAATATGGAATGTCAGGTACTATACGTGTGCATAGTTTAAAGCCGTCGGCTTGCATACTTTCTGATATATTGGTATTTGGATAAAATAAATTAGGAGCATTTATTAACAGTTGGCAGCCCTGGTAGGTCTTGAGAATACGCTCAGTCATATCTGGTTATGTACACATACAACATACGAAATTTGGTTGAATTCCGCTTGATAGTGTAGAAGTTATATGCATTTAAAAATTGGACCTATCAGGAGGCTTATAATCATTTTGGCAACACTGCCATGTTTGGCCTCCTGGAAATTAAACTGAAATATTATGATCTGTACGTGTGCCAATTTTGAAATAGCTCCCATTCATACTTTCCAAGATATCCAACATGGAGCTCAAATTTCAATTGCGATTTTTTAGCAGTTGGTAGCACTGACATCATTTTCAAATATGGCCGTGAGATATTCAGGTATAGATCTTTACTCCTACCAAATTTTGTTTCGATTGCTGCAGCCGTTTAGGAGTTGATAGGGGGGGACACACACACAGCCAGACAGACAGACAGAAGGACAGACAGACAGACAGACAGACAGACAGACAGACAGACACACATTTGCCCGATCTCATAAGTCTACTTCTTCCTCATTTTTGCAAAATGTGAAAAGTAGGCTAATAAGAAGATACATGTCTGAGTGTTTTTCGATGTGGTGTATATTTTGAGGTGAAAGGGGTGAAAAGTGGGGGTTGAAGGTTTCCTAACCGAGCGTGTATCTCTTAAACGACATAGGCGAGGAGTTTGGACCTCAGCGGAAAGAAATCAGCATAAAAAATAACAAAATAGATGTTTGACCGTTTTTTCATAAATCCAATATAAGGGGCCCATGGGAGGGGTGAAAATATGGGGAGGGGGGAGGAAACGTAATATGTCTGATTGTAAAGTTATACATGGCCTATGTTGTAGACAATAACACATTACATCTTTTTTGTCTCTTGCTATTTCATCATACGACGAATACTTAGGGAGTTATTAATGATTTTGTACTTTTTGGCCGGAATTTTCTAAGTCCCAGGAATGACATAAAAATTGATTCGAATGAAATATCGAAAAATAGTTTTTTTAATACTTTTATTATATTTTTCACGTCTTTTAGGGTCCGGAACCAACATGATATTTTGATGTTTTTTTTCGTCCCATGCATTTTTGGTTTCAGGTGATTGAATTATTTTCCACTAGGACCGTTGCTTATCTCTTATATAAAAACAAGTGTCCTGACTGACTGACTGACTGACTCATCATCGGCCAGCCAAAACTATTAAAGTTAGAAACATGAAATATTGGGAATATGTTCGTTGTAAGTCGAAAACGCCCACTAAGGAAGGGTTTTTGGATATTCAGTTTCTAAAGGGGTGTTAAGGGGGTATACCTGCATTTCATTGAATAACAATATCTCCAGATTGCTTTCATTGGGGGATTTGATACTCGGCATATAAACTCATCATTAAAAATAAGAAGATACGTGTCTGAGGGTTTTTCGATGCGGTGTATATTTTGAGGTGAAAGGGGTGAAAAGTGGGGGTTGAAGGTTTCCTAACCGAGCGTGTATCTCTTAAACGACATAGGCGAGGAGTTTGGACCTCAGCGGAAAAAAATCAGCATAAAAAGTAACAAAATAGGTGTTTGACCGTTTTTTCATAAATCCAATATAAGGGGCCCATGGGGAGGGGTGAAAATATGGGGAGGGGGGAGGAAACGTAATATGTCTGAGTGTAAAGTTATACATGGCCTATGTTGTAGACAATAACACATTACATCTTTTTTGTCTCTTGCTATTTCATCATACGACGAATACTTAGGGAGTTATTAATGATTTTGTACTTTTTGGCCGGAATTTTCTAAGTCCCAGGAATGGCATGAAAATTGATTCGAATGAAATTTCGAAAAATAGTTTTTTTAATACTTTTATTATATTTTTCACGTCTTTTAGGGTCCGGAACCAATATGATATTTTGATGTTTTTTTTCGTCCCATGCATTTTTGGTTTCAGGTGATAGAATTATTTTCCACTAGGACCGATGCTTATCTCTTATATAAAAACAAGTGTCCTGACTGACTGACTGACTGACTGACTGACTCATCATCGCCCAGCCAAAACTATTAAAGTTAGAAACATGAAATTTTGAGGATATCTTCGTTGCAAGTCGAAAACGCCCACTAAGGAAGGGTTTTTGGATATTCACTCTCATCGACCAACCAAAACTATTCAAGTTAGAAGAATGTTATTTTGGGGATAGGTTTGTTGTGTGTCGAAAACGTCTACTAAGGAGGGATTTTTGGATATTCGTGTTCTAAAGTGGTGTTAACGGTGTTAAACCTGTATTTCATTGAATAACAATATGACACGACTATGACGCGAGCGAAGCCGCGGGTACCTGCTAGTCTATTATATAAAACTAAGTGTCCTGACTGACTGACTGACTCATCATCGCCCAGCCAAAACTATTAAAGCTAGAAACATGAAATTTTGGGAATATGTTCGTTGTAAGTCGAAAACGTCCACTAAGGAAGGGTTTTTGGATATTCAGTTTCTAAAGGGGTGTTAAGGGGTACACCTGCATTTCATTGAATAACAATATGACACGACTATGACGCGAGCGAAGCCGCGGGTACCTGCTAGTATATATATATATACATACATAAATTATATATAAACTTTTGAACTGACGGTGGTTTTGGGGTCTGGGGGATGTGAAACGCGAAGATATGTCGAAATTTTCCGGAAGTCGAAACATGGGACCTTTTGCAATTGTTAGTTTTCTAATGAAATCTACCTAATTAATCGTCTGCAGTCCTTCTACCTGAATCACAGATATCACCCACTTATACAGCCATCACAATTAACACCGGTTATCAAACAAATTCTACACATACCCAAAGTACACGGTGCTACATGACCGCGTTGACGCAGCCCCTAAACTAAGGAACCAACCATCCAACCAGGTAGAACTCATTTGGGCACGGCGATGATTGTTCTTCCTCTTGTACACCGTACTTCGTACGAGCCTGCTGATCTCGTAGGAGACGCTCAGCTCCTAGTTTTTTTTTCTTTTCTTTTTTTTTCAGAATTCATATTTATTGGTAAACAATTGACCTACAGTATGTATCATTAGTTTTATATCTCTGAATGAAATAAAATATTGGTCACTTTTCATGAAAAGTTCACATAAAGAGTTCACCAGAAGTTCTCCACTCATGTTCTGAACCGTTGTAATCATTTCTTGCGTATCCATATTCCCCATTTGTGTCTTATAACCTGAAATTATAAATAGGAATGCTCTCTCACAAGGACCAGACCCTTCGTTGCTCTTCTTAGCCATATCATTGAGCTCATTTATGAAGTCCGCCCTGATGACGTCACTGTAGATCGAAACGAGCTTTCTTCTTCAGCTGTTCTATGTTTACATTTCCGTCGTCGTCCATCACGTTAAAAGCTTGCATCATGCACGAAATAAATCATTTGGTATTGTTTTGTATATCTTTGCATCTAACATCTTTATAGAACTGGGTCAAATCTTTCCGAGTTGTTTTGGTTTTTGAGAGGCAGTTTTCAGTGTTTGTAACGAAACATCCCCTCAGTACTGTTTCAAAATTTGGCCGTCACATCCGACAATCAAAACTGAAACAGATGCGTTGCAAACTTCTGTACACTTTTGCTTTGTACCATTGTCCAGCGTATTCTTCTGATGGAACTTACAAAATCCCTTAAGGTGCCCCCACCTCTTTCGTGCGCTGTTATGTTCCAGTCCACTGCTGCCGCTATAAACCAGGTTACAGCGTTTTGTTTTGGTTTCCCAGTAAGTTCAAAATCGCAAACCATTATGCGCTCCGCTGGTAGGTGGTCTATCCCCGGATGTATTCTCCGCAGTATAGCAGTCGTCCAAGTCCAAACTGTTCGAGCCCCTTGGCAGGATGTCACTCGATGCACTAATGTGTCGACATCTCCACATCGTCTACATTGAGCATCTTCAGCCATATTGTGACATATGCGTTTAGTCGCTGTAGGCACAATGTCGTTGATCACAGAGTAGAGTGAGGATCTCCACTGTGTTGGGATGTATTTATTTGAGGCGTTCAACCAAATCGTTCTCCAATGTCTTTGGGTGAATTTATGTTCTATTGATAGCGGCTTCTGTTGCCCCTTCAGCAAATATGTGTATAGATTCTTCGTTGAATTAAATTCCCCCTGATTTTTCCTTTCCTGAGGTAAACTGTCTATTACATTGATAACGGCACGAAAAGCCGGGTGTATGTGTCTATATCGCCCATTTACCGCGATCCTCTCCAGAGGTAGTGACCGATACACAAGTGCTGGTGGGTGAAGAAAAGTCAATTCTGTTTGACTCCGCGTTCCTGACATAGATCGGAGGATGGTGCGCCCTAAGAGGGCTTTACATTTCATATCGACACAGGTTAGATTGAGGCCTCCTTGGAGATTTGGCAAGTATAATTGGTCGCGGGCGACTCTGTACAGCGATCCTCTCCAGAGGTAGTGACCTATACACAATTCTAAACGTTGGCTAATTTGTTTCGTTGCAGGTAAGAATTGTGCGAGATACCATATCTTGGATAAAGCAAACACATTAATGTGCCATACTTTCTGTATGAGATTTAGGGACCTGGTATTTTTCTGGAATAAGGTATGCCTCACTTTATTGATTACCATCGCCCAGTTTTCACTTATCATATCTTTAAATTTGTTCTGGAAAATAATTCCCAAAATCTTCAGCTTTTGCACAATAGGGAAAGATCGAGTAGGTGTGGGTAACGGATGTTGCCCAAGCAACATCATTCCAGACTTTGATGGATTGACTTGGGATCCAGATGTTTGCTGAAACTCGTTTATGATAGTCAGCATACGGTCTTCGTCGTTTTCCTCTGTGAGAACAATGCATACATCATCGGCATATGCTCTTACTGCCACTTTTTTCTCATTGATCGTCAGACCTGTTACATTCTGGTTTATCCTCCGGAGGAAGGGTTCCAGTGCTATCATGAACAGGATCATAGAAAGTGGGCATCCTTGACGAACCGATTTACGGATGGGTATTTTCGATGTGAGATGTCCATTAATGATTACTCTAGATTGTGCTGTTCTGTACAGTCCTGTAATGCATTTAATCAACCCGATAGGAAACCCGAAGGTTTGCAGTGTAGACCATAGATATGAATGTTTTATTCTGTCAAAGGCCTTTTGAAAATCAAGACTGACTAGTGTCGTAGGGGGAAGATTAGAAGAAGTTTTCTCATGTAGAATAATAATATTGCTTAACACCAACAAGTTCGAGATGATATTGTTTCCTGGAGTCGCACAGGATTGCCACTGCCCTATAATTTGTAGCAGTTGCGGTTTGATTCGGGATGCTATGATTTTTGTAAAGATTTTGTAATCTGTATTGAGAAGTGTGATAGGTCTGAAATCCTCCATTCCAAGTGGTCTTCTGATCTTCGGAATTAAAATGATAATTCCAGCAGTGAATTCTTCAGTTATGATTTGTGGGTTTCCCATAATCTCCTGGTAAATTTGAAGAAGATCTTCTCCTAGTATATTCCACATTAATTGATAGAATTCATATGGTATTCCATCAGGTCCAGGAGAGCGGTGACGTTGAGTTTGGCTTAGTGCTGTGAAAATCTCCGCCGAGGTAATATCACTTACCAGCATCGATCCATCCTCTGCGGTCAGTCTGGGTAGGTTTTGTTGTAAGGTCCCATCGCTTTGCTCGCTATTTAGTTGGACGTCGGCGAAAAAAGTTGTGAAATACTTTGCACCAATTTGAAGGATATCATCCATGTTCGACTGAGTGCTGCCATGCTCGTCCCGAAGTTTAGTAATGGTCTTTCGCTGCCCTTTACGCCTTTCTGTTAAGATGTGGAACAGTGATGAACGTTCTTCTTCTATGACTGAGGGAATCTTTGCTCGAATAAATGCACCCTTTAAATAATTTTCCTGAATATTTAAAATTGAATGCTTAACTTCTTTCATTTCACCAAGGACATCGTCGCCATTTGCTTGCTTTTGCTGAAGTTCATATAATACATCATAATAAAAGTTTAAAGTACTTCTCCTCTCCCAGGCACGCTGTTTTGAAATTTGCTGGAAAAACTTTTTAATAGCAGGTTTTACAACCTCGATCCACCAAGTCATATGATATGGATATTGCGACCTTTTACTGCGCAGCTTCATCCAAAGGGTTTCAAATTTGTTTCGCACATCTTGGTCGTGTAGGAGGGATGCGTTTAGTTTCCAATAACCGTGTCCATATATAGGTGGTCGTGACGTTGTTAAATACTTAAAGTACAGTGCGTGATGGTCACTGAAAGATACTGGCACTACTGTGGAACTATGCAGGCTATCTCGCATTCCTCGTGCTATATATGCCCTGTCTATTCTAGATGCTGATCCGGCACGATAGAAAGTAAATTGGACGTCGGTTCCATGTTTAAGTTCCCACACATCATGGAGATTAAATCCGTCTACGAGACTTTTGAGGCTGCGGCAGTTGTTGAAAGCGCCGGTTTGATCTCGAGGGTTTAAAACACAGTTAAAATCGCCTGCTAATATGATATTATTGATCGGGCCCTGGAGAAAGTATCTGATGTCATCTTCAAATAAATGTTCTCTTGCCAGACGACCTTGTGATCCAGAAGGGGCGTAGACATTAACAATTAATGTGTCATCACATTGCAGAGCAATTATTCTGCCACTCGGATGTAACTCCACTTCCGAAACAATTAACCCTGATCTGTAAACGACAGCTGTGCCTCGGAGAGATGGGCCAACATTTGCTATGTATTCGTACCCACTCAACCAGTCCAAGTTTGGATCATTTACTTCCTGAAGCAATAAAATGTCAATATCATAAGTCCTGAGAAAATCCTGAAGTAGAAAACGTGTCGTTAAACTTATGATGCCATTGATATTTAAAGTCGCAAAACAACGCAAGACACTCATATGCAAAGAACAATAGGATGAAGGTGACGTGCATCAGTATGTTTGAGTGCATTTGACTGACGATGAGCAATTATTTGAGGGGATCATTGGAGTGATGTTTTACTGGTGTGCACTTCCGGTGATTTACGGCGACTACGTGATGCACTTCGTGTTTGTGTGTTATATAATTTATCTTCTTCCCTCGCAGTGTTTTTGTTGACAGTTTTTATGGGAAGATTATGGGTGTCCTTAATGTTGGCTTTATCTGTGACCTTGGGTATTGCTCCTGTTTGTGGATGTAGGGCACTTCCACTGACGTCCGTGACTTTCTTTTTACTTACTCTGATTGCTGCATCAGAGGTGGAAGTGAACTCTGCCCCCGATGTAGTAGATATGGTTTCCTGAACTATGTCAGTGCTTTGCACGTGAAGTAATTGGGAGCGAACGGTATTGTTTGCTGGAGGTTGCTTCGAATGAACTGAGACTGTTGGGAAGCCTATTACTTGTGTGTGTTCTCGTTCTTCTTGTATGACATCCTGAAAATCCATGTCTTCCGACCACGTAAATTGGGTTTTGGGTACGTCAGTAGTGACAGGTCCGTCAATAGTATCTGGCTGCTGCACAGACTGCTTTGTTGGATGGCTGGTGTGTCCCTTTCCCGTGCTGTCCGATCGTGACGTCATAGTTCCCTCTTCATTACTATGTAAAGTAATCAGGGATGTTTCAACTACGTTATTTGATGGGTGAGATACTTCTGCAAAACTATCTGTGTTTGTGGAATGGGGCCTGTTATGAAGGGCCTCTGATATGGTTGGATATTCAGGGGAAAGTACTGCAGTTTCCATGTCCGTAGTGTTGCTTAGCGTACTACTCCCATCAGACTCACCCAGCACCGTGCTGTATGTTTGCTGTCTGACATGAAGTACTGGGCGATTCCTTCTGTTCGGACAGTCTACTTGTAAGTGGGAGGTTTCTTTACAATAAAAGCAGTACTTAGCTTGTCCTTCATATGTCAAGACAACTTTATAATCATTGACCGTCAAATATGATGGTATGGGGTATTTAAGTTCAATTGTTACGATACGTATGCCATTACTTACAGCAAAAAATTCATATGCATCATTCCAGCACTCGTTCCGTATGTCCTTGACAACTCCGTACGTAGAAAGCACGCGAGAGAGCCTTTCGTTGTTGACTTCGGGAGGTAGATTAAATACACGTACACGTTTTGTCAAAGAGTCTGCAGCAGTGATAGTTGTCTTCGTGGTGTTACCGCTAGTTAGCCGGAAGGATTTCACACCTTCATGTCGAGATAATATGTTTTCATAAAGTAACGTGGACACTAATTTAATGTACACTGTATTTTCCCCGTTGTTTAGTTGAATCGCTAGTACTTGATCTCTATTAAGCTTCAGGTCGTTTGCTATCCACCTATGTATGTCAAGTGGTGTCGGTCTGTTGTTTCTTTCTTCAAAAGCGCATTTAATAGTGTTTTTCCTGACATTCGCCATTTTTACTAGTTCAAAAATACAATACCCTCTCACGGTAATCACTTCCGAGTACGTCTTAACCTCGCGGCTAAACTCGGAACCTCACACGACGTAGGCCGCTAAGTGACACTTCCACTCTTTCTACTCTATGGAGTTCTCCACCGCAAAATGTAACAAAATGGCGCCGTTCCCAATCGATCATGCCGTTTGTAATATATGTGGTTTCTTCGATATTGTATATGGTATTTAAATTGTAACTAGTAATGTTTTAATAGATTTAAGTTACCTTCCAACCGAGCTCTAGTCCTTGTGTATATTTCTTCAATATTTCCTTCCTTTTCCAGTGGTTATACCAGTAGTGTTTAGCAATACGTGATAAGTCAAGGCCATCTCGATCAACCAATAGTCGGCAAGTGTACAACAGAAAGTGGTCGTGTTTCCTTTTTAAATATATATATTTTGTAATTATTCAGGTTAGGATTTGGAAGGAAACGGCCGTTACCTGATATCTTTGATTGTTTCAGAGTGAGGACCTTGAAAGATGACAAGGATCAAGTCCCTCCAGATTTTATCAACGAGCTCTACAAGTGGTCCCTTGAATGTGAGTGAAAGCATATATAATGTACGGTACATAATAATGTGTAGAGTGTTTCCCAACATTCAGCACCACAGCTCGCAGCTGAAGGTGTTTGTATTCACTGAATCATTTTTCTTCTCTCTATAGACCACGCGCCAATTTCAATTCATCACTCATTGTTGTTTTCTCTTCCGTTTCTCCCAATATTTCTTCATTCTTAGACTATGCTGCTTCTTTCTGTCCCCAGACCACTTCGGCTCAGGTTTCATTTCCACTCTTCCCTGGAATCCTTCCATACTTAACACCAGTGGCGTATATAGAATTTTATTATGGGCGGTGCCCAACCGCGGGTTAGGGGTATGGTATAGGCCTCAAAGAATAGGGGGTCCGGAGCTCTCCCCGGGAAACGTTTGTATAATTTGGTGCAAAATTATGAGTTTTAAGGTTATCTGGCATCACTTTTCAACCAATTTGTTGTGATGTTTTATGTTTGGTTAATGTCAAACACAACTAAAACCATTTTGTGCTACTTTTTATTAATATAATCATCTTGCCGGCTTGATAGTGTTTACATGGAAAGAATTAGCATTACTGTTTTGATTTACAACTTACACTTTTATATAAAGTCAAGGTTTCTTGACGTATTACCAAATCAGTTATAACTTCATCGTCAGTGATGTAATAATGTAACAATGCTAGACCGTTGAGTCTGTTTTCAGAAGTAGAATTTCCTAAGTAGGTTTTCAACCAACTTAACCTCCGTTTGGCAGTACCGGTAGCTATAGAGAGAGGATCATTTCCAAAAGTTTGATAAGGGTAAAAAGGTTTGAGAAAAAACTTTTGTCAGACACTTCAAGGGCACTTGTCGCTGTTCTTGGTAGGTTCTTAAGAGCGAAGGCACTCACGAGTGATAAGAGGTTATGTTGTTACACATAAGATGAGAGCAACCTGATTGTCACGCTGCTCACATCACTCTACCGTCACCTTGCTTTGCAACGTTTTCACTGGACCTAAGATTTCTCTCATAATTCTCCTTTCTGTTACTTCAATTTTGTCTAATTTATAATTTAATGCTAGGCATTTACTCACATGTAGGCATTCTGGTTTTACCACTGCAGTGTAGTGCCTTATTTTAAGATTATTACTGTATTATTATTATTATTATTAGTTTATTATTAGTTTACAGTATAACAGTTTGTTTAAGTCAATATTTACAATTTATGGTCATGCCAAGCTTACGCTTGTCGGCAGGTGCCAATTATAATTACAATTTTTATTTTGAAAAACAATTAAATTAACAACTCTACCATCCAATCTCTCACCTTGCCATTTTTTACATTGCCGCTAACAATTAGTCACAAAATACTCAACCATCTCATAACAATTAAAATATAATTATTAATTAAATCGTTACAAATATATACAGTTTAAAAAAATCAGAATGACTGTACACATATTTGGAATTTTCTCACCATTCTTTAATCATTGGTTTAACCTGTACATTTATAATTATGAAATTATATTATTAGCCTCCGTGGCTTAGGCGGCAGCACGCCGGCCTCTCACCGCTAAGTCCGTGGTTCAAATCCCGGTCACTCCATGTGAGATCTGTGCTGGACAAAACGGAGGCAGGCAGGTTTTTCTCCGGGTACTCCGGTTTTCCCTGTCAAAATTTCATTCCAGCAACACTCTCCACTATCATTTCATTTCATCTGTCATTCATTTAATCATTGCCCCAGAGGAGTGCGTCAGGCCTCGGCAGCCGGCACAGTTCATATCCTCGCCGTTAGATGGGGGCTTCATTCATTCCATTCCTGACCCGGTCGGAGACTGGAAGCAGGCTGTGGATTTTCATTTTCAAGTTATATTATTACAATAAAGACAGTTCGAAATAGGATATCAAATTCAAACAGATCAGGAAGAGCAATCACATAGGCCACTAAACGGTGTGTAGCATCCACATCATTGATTACTATTTCTTAAAATTGTATAATAGCTTAGTCGAATAACACGTTCTATGTATATGCTTTACGTATTAAAAATAATGAATAAGAAGGAAAAATAAATTTCCGTTTGTATAAAAATGTAGGCTCAACTAATTAAATTTCCAATTTTAATATTGTTTTCCATTAGAAAATGCTTCAGGTCGGCATGATTTTCTTTAAATTATTTTAGTTAAATTGGGAGAATGTTATAAAATAGGTGGACTGGTGATAAATACAGAAAGTTACGTTTCGCTATACTTAACTTAGGTTTATATAAAATAGAGTTATTCTCTGTAAAACTTCTGGCTTCATATCCGTGATTTACAACTTATATTCTATTTCTATCTTTAAAAGTGTATTTATATACGAGTATTTCAAAAGCATACAATTGTTTTATGTTGAAGACCCTTGTCTCAGCATACAGTCTCATAGTCAGATATAATCTATCTTTCTTCAACATTATTCGCAGTATGAGATTCTGTACTATCTGAACACTTTTTAGTAAGTTTTCATAGGCACCTCCCCAGGCAAGAATACCATATGATAGAACTAACTGAACTAGAGCATGGTAGATGTCTCTTATTAATTTGTAATCCCTATATAGGCTATATAAAAACGAAAGTTTGTCTGTTTTTTCCGAATTTCTACTAAAATTTGCGTTATCAACGCGTTTCAGACTGTTTTATGAGGGATGCGCGCGAAAATAAAAATTTTCTCCGTCTGTCTATGTACAAGATTGTTCCCCATATAACTCGAGAATGGCTGCGTGGAACAACGCAACATTTGGTAGATATCCCTCAGAGGCACGACACCAATCATTGTTGTAACTCTTCTCCGTACCTCTCATAAAAGGGGGCCTACCCCCTTAAATTACATGCTGAAATAGGCGTAGACGGGCGACAGAAAGCTCATTTTCAGCCCCTCAATGTGAGAAACAATACTACATATTCAGGCTCTAAAACCATCAGTTTCTGAGATATTCCCAGAAAACTAATTTCATTTAATAAACTAATGAAGGAATGCAAGCCGGAAACCATGACCGCAGTATCTCAAGAGGTGATATCCAACTTTCCATATATTTCTGTAAGAAGCAATGCCACTCCATTTATTACATTTCTCTCAAAGTTTGGAAATGGCTATAAGGTTATCACGGAACCAGCTTAGACTGAAATCATCAATGCGCTTAGGAGGGTCAAGGGGTACCCTACAATTTTTTCACGCGATTTACACGTGCGATATGTCGTACAGAAGGTGTATTACCTCTCAACATCAACTTTTTTTTATATTCCTGAATATTGAAATATTATTTTTTGCGGCTTTTAGGAATTTGGGTCATTGGAGGCCAAAAAGAACTGAATTTCCATGCACCTCAAGCCTTTATAATTTATTAAAGGGGTCTTCCTGTGGATGGGGACTTTACACAACGGTGAGGGTCAGTTTTTATGTGACGTGTATTGCGTTTCGTGCACGAGGTTTTCAATTTTATTTTCACGTCAGGAAGTACACGTTAGGTGAATTTAGTTTGAAAGCACATTTTAACTACCGGTAATCATTTCTTTTTGTCGACAAACGGGTTCATCGTAAGGATGATTTTGTTTGATACTGTGTGGTGGTATGTTGACATCTGGGTGATATGTTGTCAATCGAGTTAGTTTGCCTCGTGATCACTAGGTGCCTTTGCTCTCGCATTATACGTACTAAATACACCTATCTATAAATATATGATTGTTTATTCAATTTTCAATTTTGTTACTTTTACGCGTTTCGGAATGCTTTTTGACGTATGCAAGCAAAATGTGGATTTGTCTGTCTGTCTTTCTGTGTATCTTTATGTACACCTATAACTCATGTTCGGAGGGTGGGAGTATCGTAAAATTGGGTATGGTATCCTCGAGAGTCAATACACCAATCATTTATAAAACTCTTCACCGTACTTCTCATAGCAGGTTGGGCATAGAGAATAACTTTTCAAAATACATGCTAACATAAGCGAAATATAAAAAATATACCAGAAGCATATGTTGTTGCGCTTCTCAATGTGAGACGCAAAATTCGGGAGTCTACTAGGTATAATGGGTCTCCGAAAACCACATTTTAAGGCCCTTCAATTAGCAGTGTCTGTGATATTCCCAGAAAACTAACTTCGCTCTGATAAACTTATGAAGGAATGACCCCTAACCATTGCAACAGTAGCTCAATTGATAACGTCTGGTTATTAATACCGAAGACCGTTCGAAGAACGGGTACTTCTGCTAGTTGACAATATTTTTTAGGTTGTGAAATATATAGATGTTCTTCTTATTTTACTTGTAAGGTGGTTACATTGGCTTTTCCATTTCATCTGGTAACGTTTCTATATCGATATCCCCACGTTGAGGTGCAATATTGTAACGTCACTACTTCCTCTAATGAACTCCAAAAACAAAAATCCCCACGTTGGTTCTTTGTGTTGTAACGTTTTATTTTTAATTTGTTCCGGGGTAGTGGTTGATTATACTCACAAGGATATTTTATTTTCACAGCAGAGAATGCAGACAATCCATATACCTGATATACGTGATGGACATTCCTCTGTTAACCGTTCATAACTCGGATCACGATCAATTAAAACATAAAAGAACCTGCTTTCTTTCCATAGGAACACAAGTATTCATTTAATTTATGAATAATCCTCTTTCTTTAATATGCCTCTTCATACTTCAAAACTAATCCTTTTCTGAACAATCTCAATCCTCCAAACATAGCCTATCATCTTTCTCCTCATTCATAGTAACACTGAATAAGACATAACACTATCCCAACAAGCAAACTTAAAAAAACAACACACAATCTTAAAAGGAATATATACGGAAAAGAAACTTCATTGGGCAAAGCCCCCTGTTGCGTATTGCTGGACCACCACTAAGAATCTAGTGGGCAAATGTACTAAACCGTTTGCTGTCCCAGCAAGACGTGGCCATGTTTCGAACTATATACAGGGTGTATCTTAATTATACCGACAAACAAATCAAGGACGCTCTGCATGTTATGAAAAAGACGATGCTAGATGACGCTAGGTGGGTCATGGAAGATATATATCTAGAACAGACTCACAGGTGGTGTAAGAAAATATACAGTACCAACAAAGAGAAACCAGGAGATCACTGTTGGTGTTTGCGAAAAAGGGAGGGGATGAACTAAAGCAAAGAGAAGCAAAAGCTTACTCTGTCTTACCGTGTATTCCAAAGAATACACCAGATGCCGCAATCGGATTGGCGGGGAAAAATTTTCCCTCCGAGAAAATGAGGTTACTTTGTTAGTTCCGGGCGCGCGATTCAAATCTACGAACTCGTCGTATTTGCTGAGCTAGAGAGCAAGCCGCTGGCCACCGCTTTGCTTCAAGCAAGGGAAGGGAGTGTGATAGAAGGTGACAGAGATATGCTGGCGGGCATGCGCAAGTTTCCTCGATCGCCTCGGCTTGCCGATAAGCCCTGGATGCTGGCATTGTATTTATTACGTACGCAGCTGGCAAGATACCGTACCTTAGTTGTGATAATTAAAACTTACTGTGAAGTACTGTAGCCTACGTAGTATGACGTGAACATATTTAGGTACAGAACAAAACATCGAATCAAGCGAGTGGAAACTTATCTTCTCAAGAAGAAATCTTCCAGTAAATGTGTTCATAAGTTTCAGCGCGGTGCGATATTTAGTTATCGGGGAACCTCAAACAAAAGGTACACAGAAACAATCTGCGTAGGCTACTCTGGAAGCTCTCGAGAACGAAATAACTACGAAATAACAGTGAGGATGATTAAAGCGAGTGTATCAAAACATCCTACGTTGGTGCAATTTGCGTTTAGAAAATGAAGAACAGTATTTTCAGTAAATACTCTGAAATTCTTTAAATTAAATATGATTATTAAATACGTAAAAATGTGAAAATATGCTAAACTTGTGGGTGCTACGCTCCTGCTAGCGCCAATGCCTTGCTAGACAGGTGGCTACACACGATACTGTGTCCGCAGTCGACATTCGAACCGAATTTCCATCCTTGTTCTGCGACTGGCTCATCTGAGTTTTGAAAATATACCTTGGTCGTGGCGTGGTCCAGTTAAGCGCACCTGCCCTGGTAGTAGGAGATTTGAGTATAAATCTTGTCTGCAGTCATAAAATGCTTCAGTAGAGTCGAACAAATTATATCTATGATGATTATTATTATTAATATTAGCATAGATAGGTTGGCAGCACACAAACTAAGACGCCCACTAATAGCAAACTTAGTTATGAAAGGAAAGGAGGATAAGAACTGAAGGGATATAACAAGGTTAGAATGTGTTGAACAGATTGCCTCAGATGCTGGATGTGGTAGCTATGTACAGTTGAAACGATTAGCTAAGGACACGAAGGCGTGGAGAGCTGAATAAGACCTGTCAAAAGACTAAAGACTCAAACAACTACATTAATACAGTACGGTATACGGCAATGTAATAGAGACATTTTCATGTACAGGTTTAAAAGCAAGTCCACACGGAGTCGTGAAGCGGGCGAGAGCACTAGTTTTGAGCATGCGTCACGACTTGCTTATTCAACTCAAGAACCCACGACCTTGTTCCGTTCACACGGACGAAGTGTTCTCGCTGGTCGTATATCACTCGTTGCCCAAACATCAAACTCTGTCTCCGTTGCAAGTTTTGATTGTATGGACTCCAGCTTTTCAATTGCTTCCGAAATGTGCGAAGGTGGCACATACTGAATCTATATTGAAGGCGTCTTTTCTTTATCCAGTGGCCTTATATGAATGAGGGCCTTTAAAACTTTCATCTGTCTGCTTTTCATTTGACGAGCTTCCTGTTGGAGGGTCATCAATATGAGAACTGTTTGTTTCTTCTGGCCGTTTTGACGTTGTGCCACCTTGCACTGTCGAATCCAGATTTGATTTCGTTTCATTCATATTTTAAATATCCTGATTATAGGAAGTTCTAATAATTTATTTTCTATGCCACTTCACGAATCCCGAAACCATAAATGTTCATTTCACAGCATATTTCTTGCAATGCTGCGTCCATAGCATCTCGATTCTTGTATGCTTCCGAATTGTCCACAAACATTCCTTTTCGCGGAACAACTCGACAAACTTCATCACCTGGACACTACTCATTTTATATACGGACATGTTGTCATCCATTCGGTAAGAATACGACTGAAGCGGTCGTGCTTACTCCAACTAGTCGGAGATTTCACGCCCCACCTTTTCAAGGGCGAGTACGACCCCCCATTCCTACTACCACTGGTTCACACGAGGTCGTGTCCACGACCGGCTAATCGATCAGTAGTGCTCTCGCCGGATTCGTGACTCCGTGTGAATCCACCTTAATAAAATTCACTCGGGTGAAGCTGGGTACCATTGCTAGTACTGTCTTAAACTATGTGTAGTAGGCACCTTCCTCCGTATATACTTTTCACAAGAGTCTGTGAAATAATTGGCTGAGACCAACCAGTGAGTTGAAACCAGAAATCCTTTTATATATTAATATAGATAATCCATTGGTATTAAGTATAATTATAATGCTTTATCCAGATTGTTGGTGGAAACGCCTGGAGGTCTCAATCCACATTAATTTGTATTTAGTGGGATTTGCTATTAATATCTGCTCATTATGATTGTGTGTTCAAATTTAATTGCTTTACCCCAAGGTAATTCAGTTCGCAGTGTTAAACAATGAATGCAGAGAAAAGGCTTCACTTATGCTGGAATTAGTTGCTTGGTCTCGTATATCCACCACGCGGCTTAGCCGTACACATTAAGGCGCTCACAGCGACTGAAAGAGGGCGATGTAGATGGGAAAAAGGTGAAATCCTGAAAGAAAAAAAAGAAAGAACGTGTCCTGACTGACTGACTCAGTCATCATCGCCCAGCCAAAACTGTTGAAGTTAGAAACATGACATTTTGGAAATATGTTCATTGTATGTCGAAAACGTCCACTAGAAGGGTTTTGGGATATTTAGTTTCTAAGGGGTTCCCCCTATACGTGTATGCCATCACGGGGATGGGGACTTGCAGCATCGGCGAGGCATCATTATTTTACAGTATGAAAAAATATTACTTTTTCTTGCGTTTATGCATACTTTTTTTTCTTCATAATTTAGGGTCTTCTTTATACACATGGTGACACTGTTCGTACGGAAAGTTTCGACAATGGAGTCTATCTACTGTATTTAACAGTCTGCTATCCATTCATGCAAATATTATCTCCTACAGAGACAGAATGAAAGCAGAATGAGACCTCGTGATATGGAGTTGCCATGTAGATGACGATGTACTGGTAACGGGCGGTCATTTGACCCTTCACCACTGTCATAGAACCATGGCCTCCTTGGAAGAGCAACCTAGTCGCTTTGTAGCGCTGTAGATGGCGATGTACTGGTAACGGGCGGTCATTGACCCTTCACCACTGTCACAGAACCATGGCCTCCTTGGAAGAGCAACCTAGTCGCTTTGTAGCGCTGTAGATGACGATGTACTGGTACAGAATGGTCATGTGACCCTTCACCACTGTCACAGAACCATGGCCTCCTTGGAAGAGCAACCTAGTCGCTATGTAGCGCTGTAGATGGCGATGTACTGGTAACGGGCGGTCATTGACCCTTCACTAATGTCATAGAACCATGGCCTCCTTGGAAGACCAACCTAGTCGCTTTGTAGCGCTGTAGATGGAGATGTACTGGTAACGGGCGGTCATGTGACCCTTCACCACTGTCACAGAACCATGGCCTCCTTGGAAGACCAACCTAGTCGCTTTGTAGCGCAGTAGATGGAGATGTACTGGTAACGGGCGGTCATGTGACCCTTCACCACTGTCACAGAACCATGGCCTCCTTGGATGAGCAACCTAGTCGCTTTGTAGCGCTGTAGATGGAGATGTACTGGTAACGGGCGGTCATGTGACCCTACACCACTGTCACAGAACCATGGCCTCCTTGGAAGACCAACCTAGTCGCTATGTAGCGCTGTAGATGGCGATGTACTGGTAACGGGTGGTCATGTGACCCTTCACCACCGTCACAGAACCATGGCCTCCTTGGAAGAGCAACCTAGTCGCTTTGTAGCGCTGTAGATGGAGATGTACTGGTAACGGGCGGTCATGTGACCCTTCACCACTGTCACAGAACCATGGCCTGCTTAGAAGAGCAACCTAGTCGCTTTGTAGCGCTGTAGATGGAGATGTACTGGTAACGGGCGGTCATGTGACCCTTCACCACTGTCACAGAACCATGGCCTCCTTGGAAGAGCAACCTAGTCGCTTTGTAGCGCTGTAGATGGAGATGTACTGGTAACGGGTGGTCATGTGACCCTTCACCACCGTCACAGAACCATGGCCTCCTTGGAAGAGCAACCTAGTCGCTTTGTAGCGCTGTAGATGGAGATGTACTGGTAACGGGCGGTCATGTGACCCTTCACCACTGTCACAGAACCATGGCCTGCTTAGAAGAGCAACCTAGTCGCTTTGTAGCGCTGTAGATGGAGATGTACTGGTAACGGGCGGTCATGTGACCCTTCACCACTGTCACAGAACCATGGCCTCCTTGGAAGAGCAACCTAGTCGCTTTGTAGCGCTGTAGATGGAGATGTACTGGTAACGGGCGGTCATGTGACCCTACACTAATGTCATAGAACCATGGCCTTCTTGGAAGAGCAACCTAGTCGCTTTGTAGCGCTGTAGAAGGAGATGTACTGGTAACGGGCGGTCATGTGACCCTTCACCACTTTCCTGGAACCATGGCAAACCAAACTTGTCAATACTCTCTAAGAATTACCTAAAACGTTTATCTGATATCATTTTTATATGACCCACCATTACGCCAAGAGATGAGCAAACTCTTATCGGAATTAGAAGAAGTATGCTATACATATGGAACCTTGATAGATATTCAACAATTGGCAAATTTTGTGAATTCGAAATATTTTTCTTTGCCCGATGAAATCTACCTCCGCTTTCCGCGTGCCGAGAGGTAATTCTTTTATCTTACAATTACTATCTATCATAGTATTGGTAAGATGGAACAACAGTGTTTTAATTGTTAATTATAATAATTAATAATCAATTTATAATTTATCAATACGGACCAATTTCGGGTTGATTGATTAATTTAATATCCATGTACGTCTCCAGAGATGACTAACCTTTTAACAGGTGAATCTATGTTTGTCTGGAATGGGACTCTCTCTAGCTCCTTTCCTCTATATTGGCTCCCATCTGAGCTAATAAGCGAGTGACTGCCCTAAGTCACCTGGAATTATTTCGGTCAGAGATTCATATGGTGCGGAAGTCCTTGCAGCGATCGTGGGGAAGGCTATTATATTTCTCTCTCGCTCGCTTTCCCGTCTCATTCCCTCCCGTACTGTCTTCACTATGTTGTGGTTGATCGTTCGAACGTCAAACGGTATTCAGTATATTGTAAATACGAAAACAAATTGAAACAAAACGAAAACAAGGAATTAAGAAAAACAATAATGTTACCGAAATTCCAATGTCTTAAAATAGTTCCATGATACCTTATTAGTACTTCTGACTGTTTTAATGCTAAGCACGTGATCTTTAAGTTACGATGTGCGGAGAAACGCTCGAATCACAGTGTAGCTGTGTCGGACATCCAACGCAGTTAGTTTGTTTACATTACATTCGGTGCGCCAGCGATCCCAACTTGACTCGGTCAGACGCTGTCGCAGCTCCGCGCCGGCAGTCAGGGCAAGCGACCCAGCACGGCCAAGGGAGGTAGGAGACAGCCTGCCAGTGTGTGGCGCAGCATAACTTGCACGCCGAGCGTGCCGAGGCTGGTCGCCTCTGTTGTACGTAATGAAATATTAGATTTCCACATAGTCGCTGAACGTGCAATACCGCGTATCCCACAATGCTCATCTATTCCAGTATATTCCTTATGATTGGTCACATCTCCCATCTTATGTGGATGGACTATCTAACAGAACAAGTAGTTCCGTGAAGAACTAAATAACCTATTTTCATATATCCTATTTATTTTAATTGCCTTTATATTTCAGTTTGATTGCTGTAATAGATTCGTAGATATTGAGACCCGTCTAAATATTTCGAATGGTCACCATATTTGATTTTTATATATGTACGCCATAGAGTTATGTACCATTAGATGACGATTATTGCGTAGGTTTTTTATTATAAAATATGTATTGCAGCTAATAGCCAAAGGAATGATACAGACAAAATAAAACGTACATAGGATACCTTATAAGCACTAATAAACTAGTCATTACAACAGAAGGACGTCATAGATTCAAGTCTATATTGTACAGTACATCGAATGATACTGTATCTTTCACAACATTTGCCGCAACGTTCACATACACAGTCTGCGTCTGGCTGGTGAAATATCTTTAACGTGCACAGCTTATGATGAAAGCCATGCATGGCAAAGCGTGTAACAGTATGTCTTAGTTCGTAGCCTCCCCGTTTCCAATCATTGCAGGTCATTGCGTCAGTGATGTAGAAATCCCACCACATATCTCTCTTCTTCGATTTCAGGTTCTCCACGAGTTGCACGTATGCTGGTGTAGAAGGTAGCGGCAATTTGAGGCTGAGGTCTTCCACATAATATAATTCACGAGTTAATTCATAGACTAGTCTTGAAGGCGTGCATTTTGAAACACACAGAACCTTCTTTAAGAAAGTCGCTTTTAGTTTTTCCAACTTTTCCAGGAGTTTCAGTTTGAGGTGCGCACTGATATTCTCTAATCCATATGTTACAACGGGTGTAACCTTGAGCTGGAAGATTTTCAAGGCTGTTTTGAAGGAGAGTTTTCTCAACTGTCTGATATCATTTATGGCCCTCGTAGCCGCACTGTTCCTATCATTAACGTGAAGCGTAAAGACGTTGCCCGTTGTCTGAACTGTCACGCCTAGATACTTAAAGTTAGAAACGCTCTCCATGGGTTTTCTGTGTGTTTGAAAAACTGCTGGTTTTCCCCCTTTGCGGAAAGTCATTGACACAGTCTTGTTTTCGTTTAGGCTGAGTTCATTTTCTTCCGCCCATTCCAACAACAGATCAAATGCAGATTGTAGTTCCTCTTGAGATCTCGAGGCCAGCACAATATCGTCAGCATCCATATACAGTTACTTTCTCCGAGACTACCTGTGTGATATCTGCCGTCGAGATGATGAACAGTAATGTGCTTAGAGGGTCTCCTTGCAATACACCGGTTGTTTGATCTATTGGGTTTGATGTTGTGATTCCTTCGCTTATCTTTATGTAATTTGAGGCCAGGAAGCTGGTGATAAGCCGGTTTGTATAGCTGTTACTTCTCATTTGTTTTCCTAGCTTCTCTATGATGATCTTCCTTTTGACCATGTCGAAAGCTTTGGAGAAGTCTATAAATATGGCATATAGCTTTCCTTTTGAGACTGTCAGAGCTGACTCAATTTCATTTAGAAGGCATTGGAAGGCCTGTGTTGTAGATCTTCCTTTTTTGAAGCCAAATTGCTCCTCCGGGAGCTTGGGATCGATTTCTCTATTAAGGCGTTGGCATAAAAGTTTTGTTCGAATTTCGAATAACGCACATTCGAGTGCAATGCCTCGATAGGAGTTTGGGTCCTCGGTGCATCCCTTTCCTTTATACAGCAGTTTTACTGTGGGCCTTCTCCAACTATGGGGACTTCGATCGCATGATTAGGACACAAGAAATGAAAACGTAATTTTAAAATTTAGCATAGCAGCCATCTTTAGGTTATGTAAACAATTGAACTAAATTAAATGTGAGTGCATTACAATGTGTATCAACATTTCCTGTACCATGTTTTACAGCGCTTGGATGGTTAAATCGTGAGAAAAGTCTATTTAAAAGTTTCAAATTCGCTTGGCCGCCATGTTCGTTTTGTACTTAGCAGGTTTTTTAAAATTAGATAGGCGAACTTCTAGTAGTGCCCAGTTTCACCGTACATAATTTCAGGGTAATATCCGTAATAGTTTCGGAGATATAGAATGCCGGTGAAATATTTCGCACAGTCGTCATGTTGGATTGGTGAGACTAAATAAAATTTGAAGGGCACGGTCGGGGTCAAACAAAATAGTACTAAAAACTTACCGAGTTTCATTGAAATCGCTCCAGCCGTTTATATTTTTTTAGGGACACACACACGCACACGCACACACACACGAACAAAAGATGATCTCATAAGCCTATTTTTTTTTCATAAATTAAAATAGGCTAAAATATTAATATTTCGTGTGGCACAAAGGATACATTTAAGTTACAAATTAATTAATTGCTAGTATATACAAAATGTAACTACGTACATAAGGTCTGACAGGGAGGATACAAGAAATACAAATGGATGTCCAACAAGTTTAACCAATTCACTGCTAACAAGTAGTTCCGTGAAAAACTAAAACCTATTTTCATATATTCTACTTATGTTAATTGCCACTATCAACATACAAAATTTCACTTTGATTGCTGTTATAGATTCGTAGATATTGAGAACCGACTAAATATTTCGGATGGACGCCATGTTGGATTTTGTATATGTAGGTCCTAGAGTTATGTACTGTTACATCAAGATTATTGTGTACGTGTAGCATTCAAACTTCAATCACATGATTAAGACACAAGAAGTAACGAGATTTAAAAATTTCGCACAGCTGCCATCTTGTGGTTATGGAAACAATTGAAATAAATTAGATGCCAGTGGATTAACATTTGTATAAGGATTTACTGTACCAAGTTTCACTGCACTCGGATGGATAAATTGCGAGAATCGTCCATGTGAATATTTATATTTCGCGTCGCCACCATGTTGGATTTGTGATCACCAGGTTATTGAAAGTCCTATAGGTGAACTTAAGTTCATACCCCTATGAACATAAACAATTCAGTTTGATTGCTATAATAGATTCGTAGATATTCAGAGCCGTCTAAATAATTCGGTTGGTCGCCATGTTGGATTGTTAAATGTATAGGCCATAGAGTCATGTAACATTAAAGGAAAATTATTGCGTAGGTTCATTATTCAATCTTTCACTTCGATCGCATGATAACGACACAAGACATAAAAACTTAATTTTAAAATTCGCACTGCCGCCATCTTGAGGTTATGTAGATAATTGAACTAAATTAGATACCAGTGCATTACAATGTATATTAACATTTCCTGTACCAGATTTCATTACGTTTGGAACATTAAATCGCGAGAAAGGTCTATTTAAAATTTTCAAATTCGATTGGCCACCATGTTCGTTTTGTAGTTAACCGGTTTTTGAATGTCTTATAGATGATCTTCCAGTAGTGCCCTTTATCTCCGTACAAAATTTCAGGGTGATATCGCAAATAGTTTCAGAGATATAGAATGCCGGTGAAATATTTCGCACATCTGCCATCTTGTTGTTATGTAAACAATTGAACGAAGTTAGACGTCGGTGCATTACAATGTGTATAAACATATACTGCATCAAGTTTTATTGCGTTTGGTTGGTTAAATCACGAGAAACGTCTATTTAAAGTCGCAAATTTGCGTGGCCGCCATGTTGGTTTTGTAGTTACCAGTTTTTCAAAGTCACATAGGTGAACTTCTAGTAGTTCCCTTTATCACCGTAAAAATTCCAGGGTGATATCGGGAATAGGTTCGGAGATATTGAATACTGGTGAAATATTTCGCACAGCCGCCATGTTGGATTGGTGAGACGTAACAAAATTTGATGGGCTCGGTAGGGGTCGTCCGGAATAGTGCTATGAACTTACTGAGTTTCATTGACATCGCTCCAGCCGTTTAGATTTTATTAGGGGACACACACACACACGGGCATAAGGTGATCTCATAAGCCTATTTTTTTTTCAAAATTGAAAATAGGCAAAAAATGAACCTAGCATGAATTGTTTCGTTGGACGGCACATCCACATACGGCTGGGAGGTGCTCAATGGGGCCAAGTGCCAAAAACGTGGCGAAAAGTCCAAAACATGATTGATTTTTCAGTAGCATCACTACAAAAGGGTTTTGGTGTCGCTGAATTTAAATTTGAAGTAATTTTTGCAAAACAAAAATGGCGGATCCAATATGGAGGACTTAAATGTAGAAAATATTATTATATCAATAGAAATCGGCATGTATAGTATTTTTGAGGTCACAGATTCTTTATGTAATGTTATTTGTTAGAAAATTATGAGGCAGATGTAACAAATGACATATTTAACAGCAATTATATATAGTAACAGAAAAAAGATGCACTAGGGTTAGTAAGATGCCTGATGTGATATGAATTATGTACAGAAAAATTATATTTAAATTACGTTCTATTTTGTATCTTAAACATAAACATATACATATACATCAAAACACCTGTTTCAATATTCATTTATTTATTCACATATTTGTGTATTAATAAAGAAATATTGTTAATAAAAATGGTCAACAATAATTTGTATTACTAACAGTCGAAGAAGAATCAACATCAGACCAATACAAACAATTATTTGAAGAACTGAAACCAGGGATATATTTCATGGCTCCAAAAGGAAAAAAATATTGAATAATAAATGAGCAATACCAAACGGGCACGAACGGGCTTCAGGATTTGTAGTACTATGTTTAACAATGATTTTGATCATAAGATGGTGGAACATCGTGGGACTTTCGAATTTTGCATCACGGCATTTGAAAATCAACAATTTATAAGCTCAATTTAATTGTTTAAATTATATAATAACAATGAATATACTTACTTTTAATAGTTTTCTCCATTGGATGTAGGCTATGCCAAACTAGTAAAATATACAAAATACTCCGCGCGGTCGAATAGAACATAACTGAAGCGGCAGGTACCAACCTAACTATTGAGGGACTTAAAACTTCCCTACTTACAATCTTTTTTTGGGTCTTTTCGCCACGTTTTCGGTATTTGGTTCCATAGTGGGCGTGACCAATCATAAGGAAAATGTTGGAAAAGAAGACCATTGTCAGATACGCGATATTGTAAGTTCAGCGACAATATGGTCTTTCTTGGAGAGTTAAGTTTCTGTGTGTTATCTTATTGGTAATATTCGTTATAAACTGTAAACATGATCCATCTTTCAGCTATTGCTACAATCACACTGGACACAAGGCTAGGCTGCCTCTCGTCCGACATGAAAGAAGACTCGGAGTCTCAGAAGATGATCAATGCTGTTCATATGATCCTAGATGGTATCTATCTCTTGGACCTCAGACCATCATTGTGGCCGTACATCAGTACTCCAACATGGCGCAAGTACGTCCGGGCACTGGACTTCTTCACAGAGTAAGTAGAACCAACACCATTGTCATGAGTATTTTAGTATTGCCACTTGTTTGCCCATATATTGGCTTTCGCGGCCAGTGAATTTAAACTCAGCAATTTTTCTAGGTTTGTGCCATGTCTTGTGTGAGGTTTTGCCTAGGACACCAAGCTGGCTCATCAGCGGGCTGTTGGTGTCCCCGCCCGGATCCCCAGAGGAGTATCGAACTGCGCGCTACCTCCCTTTTTTATGAAGCGCACCTGCGCCTCCTTACTGCGAGAACTAAAATCTCAAGCAGCCTTAACCTCACTATGAAGGCTTTCAAAAAGATGGTATATTGGTTATCACGGCCAGTGAATTAAAACTCAGCAATTCTTCTAGGTTTGTGCCGTGTCTTGTGTGAGGTTTCGCCAAGGACACCAAGCTGGCTGGGGGACACCAAGAGCCCGCTGATGAGCCAGCTTCGTGTCCTTGGCGAAACCTCACACAAGACACGGCACAAACTTAGAAAAATTGCTGAGTTTTTCTCTATTCAGTTCAATCCTATCATGCAGCGCGTCGGGCGTCTTGATATCTCAGCAGTCCTGCATTGTCAAGAATGGTTTTTACAAAATAATGTCTTTCTCGGTCTTCCTTGTAGTGGCATTCTGTGCTTAAATTCCTAGGGCAGGTGTATTATATCGTAACCCAATCATTCTTAAAATGTGCACTGTGGGTCAACTCAGTTCAAAGCTCACAGGATAAGAATAATCAATTAATAATAATAATAATAATAATAATAATAATAATAATAATTATAATTATAATATCGTATAGCCTCGGGTGCCGGGTGCAAGCTTTGTTAATTGACACCCAGAGGGCAGCTTGCATGTCGAATTTCATCGTTCCTTTGAACGCTATGAAAGTCAAGGAGGTTAGATATCTAAGCTCCTTGACACTATAGCGCTTTCTAGTAGAGAATGGAGGAACTTTGTGTTGGCGGAAAATCCCGAGATTAATTTTGCCATTATTAACACGGCCTACTGAATTCAAATGGGTTCTTTGACATGCCAACATCGTATGACATCCATGTCGTGATTTTTGTCGCCTTCCAAAAATCACTTACCACGACCAGGAGCGAACCTGCAAGCTTGAGGTTGGTAGTTCGACACGTTAACCACTCACCCACCTTGGCAAGCTAATAATAAATTAATACTTACTCTGCAGATTAGTTTAAAATTGATGATACTTGTTGTTTTAAGGGGCCTAACATCTAGGTTATCGGCCCCTAATGGTTTGGGTGATAGTGAAAATGAAAGATGATGAAATGAAACCTACAAGAGAAAATGGGAAACAAAAGCCGTGAGCCCCTGAGGGTGGAGCAATATCCAGGGTGCACCAGAAGTGGTGGGGCTACACACACCCTGCCTCCTTGAGGGCCTTGTGCAGAAGGCAGGAGATAACATGAAAAGGAAAACAAGGCTGATCCCTCGAAGAATGAGGGTATCAAGAAAGATGAGACAAGGGCCAATTAAGGCGGGAAAGTGAAAGACTCCCTAGGCCTCGGATACCCTAATACCGTCGGGGTCGGAAGAGAACAAGAGTTCACCAAGTGAGGTCGACAGGAAAGAAGACGGAGAGAAGCCCGGCACAAGTAAGTGGAAGCAATGCCGGACTCAGCTGGGATCCCGTGGTCGCCAACCCACATCCGACAATTTGTAATTTGATTGTTGACGCCGATTGACAGTAGGCGGCAATGGAAAATGAATATATAGCGCGGGGGATCATTTTCAAGGTTCGTTAATAAGGACTATGTTGTTGGTTACGAAGGGTCATGGCTATGAAAAACATCAGATATTGGCTACTACTACTACTACTACTACTAATAATAATAATAATAATAATGATAATATATTCATTTGGAATAAACAAATGATCCCTACTGAAATGGAAGACATACGAACATTGTCGATCAAACATCGAATACTTTCCTACTTACTTACTTACTCTCCTGGCTCCACAACCCGCAGTCGGATCTTGGCTTCGTCAAGTATCCTCCTCTACCTCGTTCTGTCCTTGACATCTTCTTCGGCACTCCTAGTAGCTGGATGTCCTTGGCTACCTGGTCTCTCCATTTCATTTTTGGTCTGCCTGTAGGTCTTCGTCCGTCTGGTCTTTTCACACACACTTTTCGCAGTCCAGATCCCTCTCCTCTTCTATACACTTGGCCAGCACATCTCAGCCTTCTTGTCTTAGCTTCCGCAACCACATCGGGTTCTTTATACAACTCCTTTAGTTCCTTGTTCTTTCTCCTTCGCCATTCACCTGCTTCACAAATTGGTCCGAAAATATTGCTGAGGATTTTTTTTTCAAAAACCTTTATCTTTCTCTGTGTGCATTTGCTTAATTTCCATGGCCTAATCATAGTTTTATATATTCGTTTTTTTGTCCCTCTTGATAGCAATTTGGATGTGAGTAGTTTGTTAACTGAATATGATGCTCTGGATACAGCTTTAATCCTCGCTTCTATCTCCTGTTCTTCTTCGTTTCTATTGTTTATTAGTGTATTCAGGGCACAGTCAGAGCCTGTGAGTGCTGTGAAAGGTTCTACTCATAGGGTTAGGGCTACTGTTCTGACTCAGTGAGGAAAGCAATGGCAAACTACCTCACTCCTCTTCTTGCCTTGAACGCCTCAATATAGCGCTGCCTTGGTTTTTTGTGGGTATCTACTCGCATAACGTAACGGCGGTGCTTTTTGAGGATCCAACCAGCCTTCGGGCTGACTACCTAACACACACACACAGTCCCCAGGTATTTGAACTAGTCTACTTCTTCAAACACATGGTTATCAATTTGTAAAGTTCCATGTCCTCTTGTCTTGTAATTTCTCTCTATCTTCACACGAATTTTGTTTTTTTCATCATTCACTTCTAGTCCAACTTCCCCTGCTTTTTTTGAAGAACTATTTTGCTAGTCCTTTTAAGTCTTCCGAATTTTCAGCAATTATTGCTACATCATCTGTGACATTTTTATTCCTATGCTGATTCATTCTTTTGCGGCGTCTATCACTTCCAGTGCTTCCTCACCGACAGCAGTGGCTACGCTGGCTAAAGCGCAGCGTTAGCTCATGGGGCCAAGCTCTCTGCTGACTCGGTAGACGCGTGGGTTCGAGCCCCACCGTCGGCCGTCCTTGAAATGGTTTTCCGTGGTTTCCCATTTTCAACACCAGGCAAATGCTGGGACGGTATCTTCTGATAGGCCACGGCCACTTTCTTCCACATCCCAGTTTCATTCATCTTCATCCATTCCATCTCTCATCCCGACGCGCAGGTCGCCCACGGGCGTCGACTAGAAATACCTGCACTCGGCCTCTCAGGAGGTCACACGACAAAACAAAAGAGCTTCCTGTACTATTAGGTTGAATAACAGTGGTGATATTCCGTCTCCTTGTCTTACTCCTGTGTTAATGTCAAACGCTGTTGAGTATTCTCCTTCCATTTTCACTATCCCTTTTGTCCCCTCTAATGCTACTTTTACAAGATTTATAATTTTCCCTGGAATTCCAAACATCTCCATTTTCTCCCACAGCTTTTCTATATTTATACTATCGAAAGCTTTTTTCAAGTCCACATAGAGTATTACCATTGTTTTGTTGTACTCCCAATACTTTGATATGACCTCTTTTAGAACAAATATCTGGTCAGAGGTGGAATGGTTTTTCATAAACCCCACTTGTTTCTCATCTATTACCTCTTTTAAGTAATGATCTAGTCTTTTCTGGAGGATTTTTGAAAACACTTTGTAGACTGTACCAATCAATGAGATGCCTCTATGATTTTTACAGTCTTGTTTGTCGCCCTCTTATGAATTGGTACCACAATGGCCTCCTTCCATTCATGGTATTCTTTCTTCGTTCCAAATTTTGATCACAAGCCTGTGTATTTGTTCAGCGAGTGCATCTCCACCCTTCTTAAGTAGTTCAGCAGATATTCCATCTTTCCCCGGCGCCTTGTTATTTTTAGTACTTTAATTGCGTCAAGTGTCTCATTTTTCGTCGGCAGTTCAACTAATGGATCTACGTTTTGATATTGCTCTTTTTCTTCTGTTTCTGTACATCCATCTTTGGCATTTAGAAGCTCTTCAAAATACTCCCTCCAAATTTCCATACCTTTTGTCTTCTCCAAAACTGCCATTCCGGTCTTTAATTCCGTAAATCCGTGGTATATATCCTCTTCTGAAGAACCTAATCGATCTGTAGAATTCCTTTGCATTTCCGGAAGTTTTATCCTCTTCTGATCTTTTTATAAGGTTCTCTACATATTCCCCCTTATTCCTTTTGAGCAGATTCTTGGTTTCCCTATTAGCATTTTCGTATGTTACCTTGCTTTCTTCAGAGTCAACTTGTAGGTGCTTCTCCTTTGCTGTTATTCTTTATTTCACTTTTTCCTCGCATTCTCCTGTGAACCACGGATTCTTCTTCCTCCTTTTCCTTTTTCCACACACTTCTGCTGCAGTCTTTTCTAGGTTTGTTTTTATAATTTCCCATGGGTCTTCAATACTTAAGTTATCCTCTACTCTGAGAACTTCAAACCTATTCTGAAGCTTAATGACAGATTCTTTGGCATTAATTTCAATATACTTCAGTTTATTTATATCTATATGCTGTTCTTTCACTATTTTCCTCCTTTTGGATTTTCTTTCGCTATTCTTTTTCGTAATTCTGTCACGACTAGGTAGTGATATGTTCCCGCTTCAGCTCCTCTTATGGTTTTCACATGTATTATGCTACTTTTATGTCTTTGGTCTACCAGAACATGGTCTATTTGATTTTTCGTTTTACCATGTTTTACCACGGTGGGTGAGTGGTTATAGTGTCGGACTATCAACCCCAAGATTGCAGGTTCGTCCCTGGCCATGGTAAGTGATTTTTGAAAGGCGACAACAATCACGTCACTCATGTCATGCGTTGTTGGCATGTTAAAGAACCCATTTGAATTCAGTAGGCCGTATTTGAATTCAGTAGGCCGTATTCAATGGCAAAATTAATCTCGGGATTTTCCGCCAACACAAAGTTCCTCCATTCTCTACTTGAAAGCGCTGTAGTGTCAAGGAGTTTAGATATCTAACCTTCTTGACTTTCATAGCGTTCAAAGGAACGATGAAATTCGACATGCAAGCTACCCTCTGGGTGTCAATTAACAAAGCTTGCACCAGGCACCCGAGGCCATACGATATTATTATTATTAACATCGAATTTACCTCTTCAAAAATTTGCATAGTTGTTCTTCATGAGCGTAACATTGATAAAAATATTTTAAAAGACATATGTTATTAATAATAATAATAATGTGTATGTATGTCTACACATTATTATTCCCGTTGAAAGTTTATGTGGCGGGTGGTTTGTACGGCCGGATGCCCTTCCTGACGCCAACGTCAAGAGAGAAGTTAATGAGAATTGAAATGAATTAATATGAATGAAACTGGGCAAGGATGTGGAAGGAAGCGGCCGTGGATTGTCAAAAGGTACCATCCCAGCATTTGCCAGGAGTTGAAAATGGGGAAACCTCGGAAAACCATTTCAAGGACGGCCGATGGTGGGGCTCGAATCCATGTCTACCTAGTCCGCAGATAGCTTGGCCCCATGGCCTAGTGTTGCGCTTTAGCGAGCGTAGCTACCGTTGACGGTGATATAATAGTATTGATTTATTCGTGTCAGAAGTACAAAACATAAAATGCCCACAAGTACACAAGTATGAGTTCATCAGATGACTTCAAACAGTTTCTGCCCAGAACTTAGACACTTCGATAGCACTTGAATTAGCTTCAGTCAAGTCATTCATTGTACAGCTGTACGGGCACAATGGACAGGAGGAGATGTGTTGTTTTGTTTCGGTTGCGCCACAATCACACAGGACTGTCTTGGTCGGAAAATGCCACTTATATAAGTTTGTCCCTGGATCTTGCAACTTCCACCCTCAGTCTGTCCAGGGACTTCCAGATTAGCCTGTTCTCTGTGTGACCAGGAGGTAGAGATTCCTTTGGTTCCAACCATTCAGTAGGGTTGCTGGTCCTCTCCTTCCACACGTCAACTCGAGCTGTTGCTGCTGTTTCTTGTAATGGTTGAGTAGTTGTTAGGAAGCTCTTTCTTGATTTTAATCTCCTCTCAGCAGGTCGATATCCGAAGAGTGGGTGTGAGGTCATAGCAGATGATTTACTTCTTTCGTTGTTTGCAGCCACTTCTCTTCTGATATCAGGCGGAGCAATCCCTGCAAGATAGTGTACTTTACTGATGAGAGTTGGCCTTAATCAACCTGTAATAATCCTGCAGCTCTTATTTAAGGCTACATCCACCTGCTTTGCATAGGTTGATTTGTACCACACATGACTGGCTATTTTCCTGCTTAATAGCACTAGGCCAATGCTGTTGTCCTTAACGTTTTGGGATGGGTGCCCCAGTTAGTCCCTGCCGGTCTACGGAGGAGTAATAATAGGAATAGTAATAGCATATCCATGATTCAATGTTTGTCAGTTTAGCGGGGGAACTTAAACTTTTAATTCTCAACCTTCCATCTAAATCACTTGTACTTGGTATTTGTATAATACATGACCTAATTATTATCCATGTCTGATTATTTCCAGGGTGTCCCAGAAGTACATACAAGAAGCCATGAATCGTATAGAGAGCAAATCAGTGGACAGTCAGCGCGAACTCAGTATGCTAGAGCGTCTGTTGATCAACAATGCCAATCCCATGGTCGCCTGCATCATGGCAATGGACCTACTCTTCGGCGGAGTGGATACAGTGAGTACAGTATATCTATACTGATATAATAAAGCTGAATAGATTTTTGTTTGTTTGTGTGTTTCAACGCGCTAATCTCTAGAACTACCAGTCGGATTCAAAAAATTATTTTTGTATATGATAGCCTGATTCAAGAGGAATAGTTTAGGCTGTGTAGCATTAGGCTACGTCTCTCAGGTAACCTTAGATATTGATTTTGTTCATTAAGTCGGAAGAACAAGCGATCCCGAACAGCTTCAATAATGCCTTTTAGTCTATTGTTGCCTGGCAATGCGGGCTGCATCAAGTTTCCCCTGCCAGTGTTCTGGTGTAGAATTACGAGCTGCTTATAAATTGCATTCACGGGGAGTAATTAGTGCAAAAAGATTGCTTAGGCCCCTTAAAACAGTTATCATCATGACAATAGTAGGCCTCTGTATAAGGGCGATGGTGTTGGTGCAGTATACTAAGCGTTGGTGCTTTCCGATCCTTATCCTTGAGCGCTCCAGTTCTGTAGTAGTATTCATTATCATCCATAAAACAAACAAATCCACCGGGCGAAGCTGCGCACTACTGCTAGTTGTTTATATGAGGGATCAATCCAAGGCGTTCCCCGCACAGTATTTCTTCCATGAAATTTGTCGGAGGAAGGGGGCTTTTGTCTCCCATCTAGTATGAGAGGTTTCCAAATGAAACCAGTTTGGGGTCCCTATCAAAGCCGCAGAGAGTGACCACAGGCCCTGGGATTAGAACTCCGGGTCCCTTCATCACCCTGCGTCCCGTGACGTTATCCTAGTAGTATCAAGTTTGCATTTTTATTTTATAGTCCCCGTCCCTCCAACATGAGAAACTCTATTAAAATACTGTTCGTGCAGAAGTGGTTTTTCTGAACCATACGAAGCAAAATGCCTGGTTGTTCAATATTGGAAACATTTCGCCCTATAAGAGTTAATGGTTATTATTAAGCCCCGTATTTTTAGGCTTTAAGAAGCCTCCGTGGCTTAGGCGGCAGCACGAAGGCCTCTCACTGCTGGGTTCGTGGTTCAAATCCCGGTCACTCCATGTGAGATTTGTGCTGGACAAAGCGGAGGCAGACAGGTTTTAATCCGGGTACTCCGGTTTTCCCTGTCACAAATCTCATTCCAGCAACGCTCTCCACTTTCATTTCATTTCATCAGTCATGCATTTAATAATTTCCCCTAGTGAGTGCAACAAACTTCGGCAGCCGGCACAGTTTCTATACTCGCCGCTAGATAGGGGCTTCATTCATTCCATTCCTTGACCCAGTCGGTGGACTGGAAACAGGCTGTGGATTTTCATTTTCATTTGTTAATTTTTAGGCTTTTATAAAGGGGATTTGAGCTTGTTAGTTTCGTGGAATAGTCCTTTTTAGGTTTTATACTAACGATTTTTACCTTCTTAAACCTCTTAATAAAATATACAGTAATGATGTACAGCAATGAACTCTAATATTGGCACAGAAAATTGTAGACTCAAGTGTCACCAATTTGTTTGTTTAATATAGGCTACATCTCTAATGTCCGGTGGCAATTGAAACAACAATGATTTCGTTGGGAGATTTCAGAGTATTGCAGACGGATAAAGTTACATTTTCTGTGATGGCGAGGCGGCAAAGTTACAAAGACAAACGACAAAGTGACATACACATTGTTAATTTCAGTGCGGTGTATACATTTATTTATATTATATCTCTTCTTAAAATGCGCAAGTTTCCCTTTGCATTAATTCGGAAAATCTGTAAAACCGTGTTTTACTGCGACTGCTCTTTTGAGCCCCTATTGGGCCCTTCAGCTCTTTTTTAGGTTCTAATAGGATTCATATGTTTGGAGGAAGGGTGCATTAAACAGAAACGTACGTTAAAATGTTATAATTAAGAAGCTGGTAAAATATAATCTTATGCAATCTTCATTTGTTGCAAGTACTGCCAGAACGCAGCTTTCCGGCGCTCTGGACACCCGCAATAAAGTGTCGTCCGCCTGATCTTGATGTAATGCCACGTGTCTACAAACAAAGCAAAGCACACGTATTCGACCACAAAACATGACACATACACACGACTCTTTTGTCGCATGCGTATTTTCAACACATCACGTGGCATGTTTCGTACGGGCTTCAATTGAACACACGTCGTAGCGTTTTTTTTATCGTATGGCCTCGGATGCCGGGTGCAAGCTTTGTTATTTGACGCCCAGAGGGCAGATTGAATGTAAAATTTTGTCGTTCTTTGGAATGCTATGAAAGTTAAGGATGTTAGATATCTACTTTTCTTGACACTATAGCTAAAGCCCTGCGTGGATGCGGATATCCGCGGGTTCGCCATGCGAATATACTTTGCATGGCTTTGCGGATAGCGGATAAGCTGCGGATAATGTTTGGAGTAAATTTGCGGATAGTTTTTAGAATAAAATCCGAACATGTTGAATATCGAGGGGAAAGTTGAGTGTAATTGTGCGCAGCGGGTAATCGTGCGCACCTATGTTTTTCGAGTTGGTAGTACAACTAGCAACTCAGTTCACTCCTACCCTCAAGCTGTCATCGTACCTAACAGATAGGGACAGTCAGCATGATGCCAGTTGCTATGTGATAACCGCGAGGCATGGATGAAGAAACTTAACACGTTGCATGTTATTTTCTGTAGCCAGCAAATTAGAAGGTAAGCCTACAGTCGTGATTCAATTATTTAAAATTAAATGTAGTTTTAAATGCCGGTGTTTACAGTGGTTTTGCATGTACTTATTTTTCAATATAATAGATTAGTTTACTGGGATTCAGTGAGTTATGCTTTAAAAGCAGAGTGGGGAAATGGTGTGCAGAACATATATGATAAAAGACATACAACGCGACATTAATGGCAAAATATTTCGTGTTTGTTCTCCATATGCCAAGAAATTATACGCGGAAAACGTAGAAAAAGTCCTACCCAGCAGAAAATGTGCAGAAAGCTCTACGTGCAATTAGGGATGATGGGGGGAAAGTAAGGGAAGAGGGGAGAAGTTTCAACTTTCCCCAGTCAATCCTACGAAAGCAGTTGCTGCAAAATTGTCTTGCTCTACCTCGTCTAATCCGTAAAACTGTTTTTACCAACGAAACGGAGTCATAATTATCCGAATACCCTTTGACATTGGCAAAATTATTTTACGGCTTAACGCCCACCAAGCTTGTCAGACGGTTAGAGTTCAAGTTTGCAGAGAAGAATCAGATTCCCCATAATTTCTATAAAGTTAAAAGTTTAGCAGGCAAATATAAGTTGTATGAGTTCTTGAAGAGATATCCTACATTAACGTTGAGACAGCCTGAAGGAACACGCCTAAATAGGATTGCCTCCTTTAATGCTGACGAAACGAAGATATTTTATTCTATTATCCAAAACTGCAGAATTTTAGTATCATTGCTTAGTTATGCTATTGTAAAAAGCATTGGAATATTCTAAAATTAATGCTCAGTGCAAGTTTCAGCCAATTCACATTGTATTGGTATGGCTTTCCAACACTCATCCCATGCGCTTGATTACCCTGCAGCGTGGGTAATCGTGCGCAAATGCATATTTGCGAGATTTTGAATCATAGTCCACCAAATTTAATTTTGAATTAAATTTGTTTCTGCACATCGAATATAAAGTTACTAAGGCTCCCTTATTTATAGCTGCAGGTGTGTTATCTATTATTTCATCATCACAAGACCGATTCTTGCTTAAGTGGGCACAATCCCCCCACTCTCCCTTACTAGAGCCTGGATGTTTATGACATATCATTTTTTCCGTTATGTTTTTTCTTGGCAAATGTAAGATGATGATTTACGCTTATCCCATTCAAATTATGTCATTAAGCACAATTAACACTCCGAACTGAAAAGGGTTGCAATTCTGGCTGTATAACATTCAGTTTAAACTTATCACATGATATACTGTAGGTTACATAGCCTAAGGGTTCGACTTTCTGATCAAATGTCTAAAAGATAAAGTATAAAGCAACACATTGAAAATATTATTGTAATGCCAGTAGATTCGGATGAAAAACGTGTGGATAAAAGTCACGTGGATGCGGGGCGGATGCGGATAAAATTCGTGCGGATGCGGGGCAGACGCGGATAACAGTCGTGCGGATGCAGATAACAGTCGTGCGGATGCGGGGGGGATGCGGATAACAGCCGTGCGGATGCGGGGCGGATGCGGATAACGTTTTGTCTATCCGCGCAGGGCTCTAACTATGGCGCTTTCTAGCTGAGAAGGGAGGAACTTTTGTGTTGGCGGGAAACCCAGAGATTAATTTTGCTATTATGAACAGGGCCTGCTGAATTCAAATGGGTTCTTTAACATGCCCAACAACGTATGACATGCATGTCGTGATTTTTGTCGCCTTTCAAAAATCACTTATCACGGCCAGGATCGAACCTGCAAGCTTGGGGTTGGTAGTCCGGCACGATAACCACTCACCCACCTTAGCGATGATAACCTATTTTCTCTAAGCGATGTCGTAGTTCTAATACCACGTAAGTCTCTTTAGATGAGAGGGGAAAGAAAAGTGACGAATTAGAGCTATTCCTACGGTGAGATTCTGATTCTCATTGTTCGGCACAGTGGCGTACCCACGCGGGGGGGGGGGGGGGGGTGGTACTGGCCTTTTTTTTATGTTTTACAAAAAATAAAACAGAGACTGATGATAAACAATAAGTTAAATAAATATTTCTTTAATAAAACAATAACACCTGCTGATGAATAATTCATGCTTTGGTGGGAAATCTATAAGATGGCTGTGATTTACGTCTGCACCACCATCGCGCCGGCTGCTTGGTGATGTATTGTTGTCGCCTTTCGGCCCGACTACATTCGTCTTCTCTAGGTTGCGAATCTAGCTTTTCCCCCGCTAAATATTGCTTAATTCAAACCATAGCCTCCAATAATAGAAAGACTACTCAATCGCGGCGTTCTCTGCAACAACAGTGTCCTCCTAGCAGTGCGCGTATTGACCACTGCAGCGCTGATTCCCCACCCAACATTAGCATGTAATGGCATTGCTATCATGAACATAAGTTGTTGAGTAGAATGGAGTAAAATATAAGTGATGTTCATCTTTTGCTAGTAGGAGTTCGTTTCATCTTCGGATTTCCCTTATATAGCATGCACAACTAACGAAACTAATGTCTGATTTGCTCAAGAGTACGGTACGGTTGCACTGAATACTTTTACTGGCGTCCCATAGACCTAGGGGTTCAGTGAAAAGGAATGACTTTAACAATTTTTCTTGATTCTCTTTTCTCATAATTTGTTCTTCTTCTCAAGAAGTAGTCTCGGCGAAACTCATCTGTCATGTCTTAACATTGAGGATGGTGAACCATTTGTTAACTAGCTTCAAGAACTCGATAGTGCCTTCAGCATCCTGAAATTCTTTTATTCCGAACTGAGACACATATTGCCTCAAGAACTCAAGGGCTGAAATAACATCCGAAGAGAAAATATCGACAGCTCTGCCCACATGCATTTTCTCAAAGGTTGTCGGGTAGATATGTTTGTGTGTCAGTCTTCTAACTAGTTTCACTTTCAAATCCTTTTGCAGGTCGTACAACTTTCTGATGAACCAACCAGATATGGGTTTCCCACTCGGTAGACGCGTGGGTTCGAGCCCCACCGTCGGCTGTCCTTGAAATGGTTTTCCGTGGTTTCCCATTTTCAACACCAGGCAAATGCTGGGACAGTACCTTCTGACAGGCCACGGCCGCTACCTTCCACATTCTTGCCCAGTTTCATTCATCTTCATCCATTCCATCTCTCATCCCGACGCGCAGGTCGCCCACGGGCGTCGACTAGAAAGACCTGCACTCGGCCTCTCAGGAGGCTACACGAAAAAATTCCTTAAATAACTGCTTCTTCACGTCCAGTAATGCATTCCTTAAATTTTTCGATATATGGCATTGGTCATAAGACAGAAATAAATTGTGTGAACTGTCCAAGGGATGTGGCACGACAGGTAGAGGTGTGCTACCCCCAGAAAGTAAGCGGAATAATTTCACATTTGTAGAATGATTATCTGCCACCACACGTACAACAATAAATGATGCCTTTTCCACTTGATCAATAACTTCAATAGTAAGTTGATGAAGTACTTCAGCTTTTAGGTCCCGAGTAAGAAAAGTATGCCACAGGAATTTTAAAATGCGAAGCAAGTCCAACGAACACAAAGCACAGCAGTTTTGTTGCGATTTCTTTTTCTAGGCCTAAATCTTTTTCCAGTCCACCCATTGACACAAGTCCCTGTACTTCATCAGCTGCTTTACAGTAAAGCGCGCATGGTTGGATAGTCATCTCATCTACAATAACTGAGCCAAATGTATTTATTCCATCAGTAAATTTTGCTTCTTCGTGGAGTCTCTTCACTATTAAACTTGACACCATTACACCAGTAGTGCTTCCAACATAACGTTTGATGGTAGATTTAGAAGGCAAGCTTAACAGTTCGCTACTTCGTATAAATCGGTAACCTGCCGGGAACTCACTGTGCCAGATAATGCAATACCTGATAGTTGAGTCACTCCATCTAGGCTTCTTCTGTAGAAATACTTTAAGCTGTTCTTGTAGAAATTTAGCTTTTAAATTTCCTTCAGCACTCGAAACCTCAATAGCGTCCAAATTATAGTCAACCATATTTTTCTCTAGCCTGCTGATTCGTTGCTTGAGTTGCTCTTGGCGACCTTTAAGTGCAGATATGTTTTGTCTTGCACACCTTAGTGACCTACGCAGTGTTCGTAGTATCCTATTCCGTGAGTTCAATTGTCTCATATTTACTTTTGTTTGTGTAGACGCATCTTTCTTGACTAAATCATTAACATTTGAGATGGAAGGTGGGGGAACACCATCCAAAGCACAAGATTCAACCGCAACAAAGCCTGACTTGGGGGATTTTGTACATTTTAATGATACAGTTGATTTGACAATATTTCTTCTTGGCACTCACAGTTTAAGTTTCTTACTTGGTGGGTAGTCACTGAAAACGCTGGGCACCGCATCAGGTTTCAACCGCTTTACCTTTAATTCTGGTCTGTAGTCACATTCGACGAAGAGATTACTACACACGACGGAGCGGTCATTAGGGTTCCATAACTTATGCTTGGTATCACCTACACAATAGAAACAGAAGATTATTATATTGTTTGTTGTTCTATCATTAGTGGGGCTTGGACATATTGGTCATTTAGCTCCGTGTACTTGGGTATTGTAGAATCTGTGTCATAACCTGTGCAATTGAGGTGTCTGTAGTAGTGGGTGTATTTGTAATTCAGGTGATGATTGGGATGTAGGTGGCCGCGGCCTTAAATTAGGAACAATCCGGGCATTTGACTGGAGTAGAGGTGGGAAACCACGGAAAACCACTTCCAGGATGGATGAGATGGGAATTGAACCCACTTCATCTCGGTTTTAAGTCATGAAGTTGAGTGTTCCCCGTTCCAGCCCTCAGACCTGAGTTAAATTTCTTGGCAGAGCCGGGAATCCAACCCGGACCTCTGGGCTGACAGACAAGTATGCTAGCCTCTACACGACAAGGTGGTCAGGAGATTATCATCATCATCATCAGAACTGGAGCAATAATAGAAAGTAACGTAATTTTCAGTCACATGGTCAACTTATGCTACATACCTTGTCTGCTTATTGCTTTAATCCATAATTTCTTTGTCGGCTCTCGACTAGGAAATTCATGAAAACTCGTTCCAGGAACATTATTTCTAGAGCCTTGTTTACAAAACGGAACGCAACAGTATACCATCTTAATAAAGTGGCCTTATTTCAGCTGGTACAATGTGTGTAAATACCGCCAAGTGAACGGATCATGTGGAGGGTATGCAGCGCCTCTAGCGGCAAACATAGCATCTGCAGGGGGACAGCTCCCAGAGGCCATTGGGCAGGCTTTTTATTATTGGAGGCTAAGTTCAAACTGAGCCTAGCGCCAAGTATTTTTAAATCCCACCTCGCGTGACAAGAGCTTTCTTTCTTTTCTTAGCTGGAGGGAAGTTGCATACAAATTAATCTAGTTTAAATTAAAAATAAAATGTTTTAATAAGGATCTGGAAAATTCCATGGGCTCATGAACACTAAATTTGAGATCGTTGAGCTTGAGATACCTGAGTTGCTTCATATTGCTATTTCCATTCCACTAGTTAAGATTATCACTTACTGCAAACCCCCTCATGGTCGATCGTGGCTACGCTAATGGTTCGTCAGCATTCCATCTCCGAAAGTATTAGAGCTAGAGCAGCGAAATATTAAATGAAAACCCCTCATATCTCTCTATATATAAGAATGAAAGTTTGTCTGTTTTTTCTGAATTTCTACGGAAATTTGCGTTATTTACGCGTTTTAGACTGTTTTATGACGGATGCGCGCGAAAATGAAATTTTTGTCTGTCTGTCTGTCTGTTTGTCTGTGGACAATTTTTTGTGTCCTTATATATAACTCGAGAACGGCTGAGTGGATCAACGTAAAATTTGGTACAGATATCCTTCAGAGGCAAGACACCAATCATTGATGTAACCCTTCTCTGTACCTCTCATAAAAGGGGGCCTACCCCCTTAAAATACATGCTGAAATAGGCGTAGAAGGGCGAGACAAAGCTCATTTTCAGCCCCTCAATGTGAGAAACGAAACTCGGGGGCCCTAAACCACATTTTAAGGCCCTAAAACCAATAGTTTTTGAGATATTCCCAGAAAATTAATTTCATTTAATACAATAATGAAAGGAAGCTAGCCGGTAACCATGGCAACAGAAATTCACAGATCCATCTATTGCTGTAATATATATATTTAGAATTTGGCCAATTATAGACCGCTTTGAACCTAAGACTACGGTACATTGTTTCGTTTTTTCTTTTCTTCCCAAAACTTCTTCATACGTTGGCTGATGGCCTGCCTCTGTTCCGTTGATAACACTCTCCGTGGTTGATGTGGAACTTGCAGAATCGAAAAATCTGCAGTAGTGATCAGTCGCCGGAATTCCACCCTATTAGAAATGATGTTATTTGTGATCTTCAGTTTTTGCAGATCACACCTTATCTCTTCCAGCCATCTAGTGGTGTTTTTTAATTTGGAGATGTAGTCAAAAATTTTCTTAGTTAGCCTGCTGCTATCCATTCTATGAAGGTGACCATAAAATTGTAGTCTCCGTCTTTTAATTGAGTCTGTAATTTTTTCCACATTTCGGTAAAGGTCTTCATTTTTTCTCTTCATCCAAATATCTTTATTCTTTTGGGAACCCAAAATTTTCCTAAGTATTTTCCTTTCTTTCTTTTCCAGTTCCTCTTGTTCACCTCTTTTGTTCAACGTTAAGCATTCTGATCCGTATAATACCTCTGGTTTAATTACAGTTGTGTAGTGCCTGATTTTTGCCTGGAATGAAATTGATCGTTTGTTGTATCTATGTTGGGTGAGTTTATAGGCATTTTCCATCTTTCTGAATCTCTCCTTGCAGGATGTGTTATCAAGTCCATTTGACTGGATCCATTCTCCCAAATATTTAAATTTATCAACTCTTTGAATCTGTCCATGTTGAGTTGTTAGATATTTTTCTCCATTGTGTCTGTGTTCAATATATTTGGTTTTTTCATACGAAATCTGAAGACCAGTTTTTATTGCTATTTCATGTAGGGTTTCAACCATTATTTGTGCTTGAAATCTGTTTTCTGAAATGATTGCTATGTCATCAGCAAAGGCAAGACATTTCACCTCAAATCTTCCTTTTCCTTGCCCCAAATGGACCCCTTCAATGTTTCTTTCGCATAATTTAAGTTTCCATTCCTTCATGATTTTGTTTAATATCAAATTAAATAGAAGTGGTGAAAGCCCATCACCTTGTCTAACCCCGGTTTTGATTTGGAAGGGTTCTGAAATGTCGTTTAGAAATTTAACTCTTGAGGTTGTATTTGTTAGTGTTTGTTCAACCAGTTGTCTGGTATTTTTATCTATCCCTAATTCTGCTAGCGTTAGGAATACAGACTGTCTGTCTATTGAATCATAAGCCTTTCTGAAATCAATGAAAGATACAACTGTGTTGAGGTTACGTATTGTTCTGATTCTAAGGATTGTTTTGAGATTGAAAATTTGCTCTGGACAAGATCTCCCTTTTCTAAATCCGGCTTGGTATTCGCCGATAGTATGTTCTGCTTGTTCTTCCAGATTGTGTAGCAGTGCTTTAGAAAGAACTTTGTATGCGATTGGCTGTAAGGAAATACCTCTATAATTGTTGGGGTTTGTCTTATCTCCTTTCTTGTGCAAGGGATGGATTATTGCCTGTTTCCAATCATTTGGAATTGTTCCTTTTTCCCAACATTCCTTGATAACTTTGTGTAAAGCTTCAGCTACAAATTTACCACCGAGTTTCAACATTTCAGTTAGTATCCCATCCTCACCAGGTGCCTTATTATTTTTAAGATTGTCAATATATTGTTCTATTTGTTGGACAGTTGGTGGTTCTGACGGAGGGTTCTCTTTTTGTGGTGATGTAAACTGTAGTCTTTCTAAAGGTTCTTCGCAATTAAGAAGTTCCTCAAAGTATTTAGCTAGTAACTCGCAGTTGTCTTTATTATTAGTGACCAGTCTACCAGTTGAATCCTTGAAATGGAGGTTCATTGGTTTGTATCCTTGGATCTCCTCTCGAAATACTTTGTAGAATTGTCTGGTGTTGTTCTTTTTAAAATCTATATCTATCTCTTCCAATCGCTTCTTATCATAATTACGTTTCTCTATCCTGATGATTTTGGATGTTAGCTTTCTGATCTCTACAAAATTAATCCAGTCATCTTCTCGTTTCCTGGAATTCCATAACTGCCAAGCCGCTAATCTACGTTCGATCGCTGCATCACATGTTGTATTCCACCATCGGTGTTTCCTTTTCCTTGGAGGCTGTCCCAATTCTTTGGCTGATTCTATCATTACATCTCTGATCTCTTCCCAGTTACTCTTATCTTTAGTATGCAGTTTATTGATAAATTCAGTCTTATTTTCTGATAAAACTTTTGTGTCTATTTTAGGAATTTTTGGAATTTTTGGCTTGGATTTATTTGGTTGGAATTTAGTTTTGATCTCAGACAAAAAATGGTCAGAATCAATATTTAATCCTCTCCTTACTCTAACATTCATGATTTCTCTAAAGTTCTGTTTTGTAATTGCTACATGATCCAATTGATATGAACCTAAATGTGGATTTGGAGAGCACCATGTTTTCTTTCTCCTCGGTAATTTCCTAAAAAAGGTTGACATTAATTTAAGATCAAATAGTCTGCAGAAACTTATGAGTCTCTCTCCATTTCTGTTAGTGCGGTTGTGAGCTGGGAAGTCACCCACTATGTTTCTAAATTTTCTCTCTCTTCCAATCTGTGCATTAAAGTCACCCACTAAGATTTATTGCTGTAATATAAGACGCAATACAATTTAATTTATTACTTTACTGAGATAGTTTGCAAACGGCTAGAAGGTTATAACGGAACCAAACTAAGCTGTAAAATTCATCAATACATATAATGCGCTTAAGGGGGTCAAGGGGTACTCTAGAATTTTTTCACGCGATTTACACGTACTGGTGTGCTACGGAAGGTCTATTATATACCTATCCCTATATTGTTATATTATTATTATAATTAATATTATTATTACACTACGGAAAGGAAGACCCCAGAGGACTGGAAAAAGATTTAATAATTGTCCCGATCTTCAAGAAAGGTAGTAGAACAGAATGCAGAAACTATCGGGGAATAAAACTGATGAGTCATTGTGCAAAGATGTTTGAGAAAGTTTTGGAAAGGAGAATTAGGACAGGGATAGAAGGAGGGATGAGGGAAGAACAACATGGCTTCAGAGCAGGAAGGTCCACAGTGGATTTGATTTTTGCTGTAAGGCAGTTACAAGAACAGCACTGTGAGTATGGAACAGATCTACTGATGGCCTTCCTGGACATTGAGAAAGCATATGACAGTGTATGCAGAAACAAAGTATGGAAGACCCTGGAGGATAGAGGAGTAGAAAAATGGACTATAAGGAGGATAATGGAGATGTACAAGGGAAGCGTGAGCTGTGTGAAAGTGGGAGGAGAGAGATCGGACTGGTTGGAACAGAGAAACGGCCTGAAACAAGGAAGTGCACTGTCACCGTTACTTTTCATTGTGGTGATGGATGACATAATGACCCTAGTGGCACAAGTAATTGGGGAAGGAAAGATGAAAGCAATGGTGCTAGCGGATGATTTGATGATTTGGGGAAACAAGGAGGAGGAGGTACAGGAACTGTTAGACGTGTGGGAAGGAATAATACAAGGATATGGAATGAAATTTAGCATAAATAAGAGTGAGATAGTGATCACAACAAAGAAGAAGGAAAGAACCACAACGGGAATAACAATTGGTGGGGAACAGCTGAAGAAAGTGGAGAGTTTCAAGTATCTGGGAAGCCTGATACAAGATAATGGAAGAAACTATAGAGAAAAAAATGAGCGGGGAAGACAGGCAGATGCATTCCGGAGGAGTGTGAGAAGCATGTTATGGAGCAAGGATGTCCCTCAGAAGAGAAAAAGATCATATATCGGACGTTCTATGCCCCTATCCTGACGTATGCCTCGGAGACCTGGGCTATGAAAGGAAGGGAGAAGAGCAAAATACAGGCCAGTGAGATGAGGTTCTTGAGAAGCAGTATTGGAGCTACAATGATGGACAGAATAAGAAATGAGAGGACCAGAGAATTAATGAAGGAGGAACCATTACGGGATGGTATAGAGAAATCTAGACTTAGATGGCATGGGCATGTAAAACGAATGGAGGATAAGAGGATACCCAGGAGGATACACGAGACGAAGTGGGAAGGAATGAGACCGAGAGGAAGACCGAGAGGAAGGCCGAGAGACAGGTGGCTGAAAGGGATGGAAGAAAGCGTGAAGAAGAGAGGAGAAGACTGGCCAGGGGTGGAAGCTGAGAGATGGTGGGAAGACAGAAGACGTTGGAGTGGCCTGTGTTCCAAACAGACCCGGCCAACGGCTGGAAACTGTGCAAGAGGATGATGATGATGATACTACGGCCTACAACGACGAGACAAAGCTCATTTTCAGCCCCCTGGTGTCAGAAAAAAACCTCGGGGCCCCTAAACAGTCGTAAAGGGTCCCCGGAAACTACATTTTAATGCTCTAAAACCAAGAGTTTCTGAGATATTCCCAGAAAACTAATTTCATTTAGTAAACTAATGTAGGAATGCAAGCCAGTAACCATGACAACAGTGTCTCAAAAAGGTACATCCAACTTTCCATCTATTTCTGCAAGAAGTAATGCCACTCCATTTATTAAATTTCTGTGAAAGTTTGCAAATGGCTATAATGTTATCACGGAACCAACAAAAACTGTAAAATCCATCAGTGCGCTTAAGGGGGTCAAGAGGTACCCTGTTTTTTTTCACAAGACTTAAACGTGCGATGTGTCGTACAGAAGGTCTATTATATCTTCAAACAGCAACATTATTTTCAAAAATTCCTGAATTAAAAAAGTTTTTTTTCTTTTAAGAATTTGGGCCATTGGAGGCTAAAAAACCTGAATTTTCATGCACCACAAGCCTTTATAATTTATTAAAGGGGTCTTCCTCTGGATGCGCACTTGACACAACAGTGTGGGTCAGTTTTTATGTGACGTGAATTGCATTTCGTCTACGAGGTTTTCAATTTTATTTTCACGTCAGGAAGTACACGTTAGGTAAATTAGTTTCAGAGCATATTTCAACTAATCATTTATCTTTGTCGACAAACAGGTTCCAAGCCCCTAACCATTGCAACAGTAGCTCAATTGATTACGTCTGGTTATTAATACCGACGACCTTTCGAAGAATGGGTACTTCTGCTAGTAGATCTATATATATAACAAGAAGTTCCGTGAAGAACTATACAGCCTACTTTTCATGCCAATGATTATTCTACAGTATATGAACTTATCAAGAATAATTACGAAATTAAGTTGGTAATATTAAAATGTCCAATTAGTTCGAAATATTCCTGGTATAATGTAGCCTAATAGAGCACTACAGTTGGCAGCCCTGGTGACTGAATATATTCTTAGTTCCACCTCTTAAGGTACAGAATACAAAATTTGGTTGAAGTCCAATGGACGTTACATGCAGTTAGACACTGGATCTATCAGCACACGTAAAAGCATGTTGCCAACAATACCATACGTGTGCTGGTCAGAAATAATCTGGAATATTATGATATCTTGTTGTGCCAATTTTGGATGAAATCCATTTGTTAGTATAGAAGTTACATGTATTTTAAAATTGGACATATAAGCAGGCAGAATCATGTTGGCAGCACTGCCTTGTATTAATTACTCCAAATTAATCTAGAATGTCAGGTGCTATACGTGTGCAAAGTATAGAGCTGTTGGCTTGCATACTTTCTGATATATTGATATTAGGGTAAAAAGAATATAGACAGCATTTATTAACAGTTGGCAGCCCTGATTGCTCTTAACAATACTTATAGTCATATCTGTTATGGTACACATAGCACATACGAAATTTGGTTGAAATCCAACTGATAGCATAGAAGTTACATTTATTTAAAAATTGGTACTATCAGCAGGCTTATAATCATGTTGGTAGAACTGACGTATATAAGTTACTCCAAATTAATCTAAAATATCAGAATATACGTGTGCATAGTTTAAAGCTGTTGGCTTGCATACTTTCTGATTAGAGCTGGTGATAATCGATTTTCAATTAATCGATTAATAATCGATTAATCGATTAATTTGAAATTAATCGGAAACGATTAATCGATTAATCGAAGCTCCTTAAAACCGATTAATCGATTAACCGATTAACCGAATAATAGATTAATCGAATAATCGATTAACCGAAAAATCGATTAACTGATAGTAGACACGAGATAAGAAAATACGTTTTGAAAATGGTTTAAATGAGAAGTCATCGCTTAAGTTGAGTTAGGCTTATTTTCGAAATGATGTATAGACTCTATAAAAGTTAAATTTTGCGTAAAGATACGTGTCCTTCCTTGTTTATGTTAACAATAACCAAATAACAGTCAGTGACCGTGGAAAGACAAACATCAATAAAATTGGGAAGGGTTTCAGGAAAAGAAAACGAGGAGTTTTCAGCAATGCTTTTGAATTTTGTTCAATTTTTGTTGGAAAGGCTGTTTACAATTTAGGACAGGAACATTTTTGTTTTATTCTGGTTTAGCCTAATTTCCACAAAGACCTGTAGGTTGTAACTCTTCAGGCGGTCAACTTGAATTTGCCCAGAGACTGGGCGGAGTCCAATGTATAAACTATATGAATTATAAGTAAATAACACTCCTGGGAACATTGCACGTGTTAGTTATGATCGCTATTACAATCACTATCACTTTTACGTCCCCACACTGGAATGCTCCGAGTAGGTAAGAGATTTCACGAGCCCTTCATCCAGGAAAGCCACCAACAGCAAGGAGGTTCAGTCATGTTTTGGGGTGGAATCATGTTCGGTCGACGTACGCCACTAATTCCTATCCACGGTAACATAACTGGTCTGGTGTATAGAGACAACATCCTTGAACCTGTCGTTACAGGATTTGCTGCCACAATGGGTGAGGGCTTTACACTAGAGGACCATAATGCTCGTGCCCATCGAGCTAGGGTGGTCAATCAGTTCCTTCAGATGCATGTCATACAGAGAATGGAGCGGCCTGCCTATTCTGCGGACATGAACTCTAATGAACATGCATGGAAAGAGCTCAAGAGGGCAATTTCGCACCGTCCCAATCCTCCAATAAACAAAGAGCAACTGATTGAAGCTACTTTCCAAGAGTGGGGGAATCTGCCCCAAACCACGTTGTATCCGTTGGTGCTCAGTATGCCTCGTCATCTGCAAGCATGGATTAGAGCTCGTGGTGGCCATACATGGTATTGATATGCCCCAACATGAATAAGACAGTTATGTGCTCTGTCCCACATTATCACTTTTGTTATTCGTCGTGTGTTTCTGTCTCTTTTGCAACGCAGATTGTGCGTGGTTTTTCTTAGTATGTACCCTATATTGTGTATAATATGATAACATACACATAGCAAAATAAACAAGTTACTGAATCACAATATGCGAGGCCTTTTTTGAGCATTGTATACGTTTAGTTTGTTTAATAAGGGTTTGTGAATTATTTATGAGTATTATGATCGTGTATACAAATAAGAATAACACAATATAATAAATAAAATAAACTTAGTGCATGCAATTGAATTCTATTATGCATAAGTTTACATATCTCAGCGGAGCCTTGGTCGTACAGTTGATACGCTTTAGCCTGCCTACTCCTGCCGGGCTCATTGTGTTCACAACTAGTACGTGTAATTTTACAAGTAGTTTATTTACTTATTACTCATATTATTAGCCTACTTTCGATTTTTGCAAAAAATGAAAGTAGACTTATGAGATCAACACAGGGCGAAAAAAGTGTGTCTGTCTGTGTGTGTGTATGTGTGTGTGTCTGTGTGTGTGTGTGTGTGTCTGTGTGTGTGTGAGTGTGTGTGCTCTGAATGTCTGTTCCCCCCTATCAATTCGAACACGGTGAATGCGAATTGAACGAAATTTGGTACAAAGGTAGCACTAGCAAAGGACACCTCAGTGTCATGTTTTATATCGCCGCCATCTTGACGGAAACGTAATGGCAGCCACACAAATGTTCAAAGCTTAAATGAAATTACGACTAACCTAATCATCCGATCTCTACCAAATTTTGCAACAACATACCTTTATGGGGGGGGGGGGGGGAGCATCCTTTGACCAAACCAATAGGCCAGCAGCGTAATAGTTTGCGGATGGCGGCCATCTTTGTGTGAAAATCGATTCGCCCTATTAATTCGAACACGGTGCAACCGAATGGAACGAAATTTGGTACAGAGGTAGTACTAACAAAAGGCACCTCAGTGTCATGTTTTATAATGCCGCCATCTTGACGGAAACGTAATGGCGGCCACACAAATGTTCAAAGCTTAAATCAAATTACGACTAACCTAATCATCCGATCTCTACCAAATTTTGCAACAGCATACCTTTATCGGGGGAGCATCCTTTGACCAAACTAATAGGTCATCAGCGTAATAGTTTGCGGATGGCGGCCATCTTTGTGTGAAAATCGATTCCCCCTATTAATTCGAACACGGTGGAACCGAATGAACGAAATTTGGTACAGAGGTAGCACTAGCAAAGGGCACCTCAGTGTCATGTTTTATATCACCGCTATCTTGACGGAAACGTAATCGCGGCCACCCAAATGTTAAAAGCTAAAATGTAATTACGACCAACCTAATAATCTAGTCTCTACCAAATTTTGCAACACCATATCTTAATGTGGGAAACATATTCAGACCAAACTGCAAGAACATCAGCCCAATAGTTTGCAGATGGTGGCCAAGTATGTGTGCAAATCGATTCCCCCTATCAATTCAAACACGGTGAAACCGAATTGAACGAAATTTGGTACAGAGGTAGCACTAGCAAAGGGCACCTCATATTCATGTTTAATATCCCTGTATTTCAACAAGCTACTACAACCAACATTCAATTATACTCCTTGAAAAGGACAAAGAGTTATAACAATACCCATGCATTTAGGAGAAAGTAGGCTATATGTTCTTTACTGAACATCTTGTTTTTACATTGCACCCCGCACAGTCAATGGACAAACTCATGTTGACCGACTGAAGAGTTACAACTAACAGTTCTTGTATAGGCAACACTGAAACAATGGCTTCAACAGTTCACAAACAAGATGCATTATTTAAAAATAAATGTGACAATATATTTCAACAGAAATATATTTTGGTGCAAAAATACAAGCAAGTACTCATTTTCTGGGACGAGGCAGCTCCGCTTTGCAGTCACAATGTTCCCAGCGGGGAATATCAAGTATTTTGTCGCTAGTTTAGCGGGCCTTTGATATATTGTTTATTCATTTTCAACCTGTGAAAAAGGGTGAGTATGCAAGTCAGGCGGTGAATTCCCAAGATAGACGTCCAGTTCGTATTTTGCAATGATTGCAATATTTACGCTACATCTACAAGATTTCCTATTTTTACCGCGCTTTTTATAACTGCCCTACCATGAGATCATTGAGTTTTTATCAAACTTGCCTAAGTGTTGACTTTAGACATACCTTCGTTCGTAAGACGTCTTATTTGTATCTTTGGAGTCGAAATTTAATGTTTTTCGGACGGTCAAAGACTGCTTACATGATATTAATAAATACAATTAGATGTCCAGTTTCGATCGTCAAGCGATCATCAGATCTTTACACTTCGGCTATTAATCTGTGTCGACAAGTTTGGGTTATGGTATTTACAATACAAACACTTTTTTAGTTGCAGTAGTAATTAATCTAGCACAAATAGTAAAGATATGTTATTTTTTGTTGAGATACTGATAGTTGTGATTGATCCTCAAGTTTGCTTGCTTAGTGCCATTATGTGATTGTTATTAAATGGTCAGGTTATTGTGTCAGCATAATCGTCCTCACGCTGTGCACCTAAACGGACCACACATCGCTCAAACTGCGAAGTGCACCATTTAATAACTATCAGTATCTCAACAAATAGCACATATCTTTAGTTTGGTAGTTTAATTGCTACTGCAAATAAATAAGTGTATATATTGTAATTATCATTCCATACTTCTCCATATACAGTAGATTTAATAGCCTACGTGTAAATGATCTGATGATGATCACTTGACAATTGAAACTAGTCATCCAAGAGTATTTATTAACATCATGTAGTATTTTTTCAGGATTAGCGAACAAATTTTGATTTCTAAGGCAAGCCTGAAAAAGGGCTTCCAACACGGTAATCCTTGGAGTGAAGTTAAATGAAACCTCAAAGCAGGCGTTGAGCAGTGGCTAGCATTCTTAGCTGTCATCACAGAGGTTTGGGTTCGATTCCCGGCTCTGCCAAGAAATTTAATTCTGGTGTGGGGGCTGGAACGTGTACACTCAGCCTCGTGAAGCAAAACTGATAGAGGAGGGTTTGATTCTTACCTCAGTCATCCTGGAAATGATTTTCCATGGTTTCTCATTACTACTCCAGGCAAATGCCGGGATGGTACCTAATTCAAGGCCACGGTCGGTTCCTACCCATATTCTGCCTGAATTACAAATACACACACTGGTACAGACATCGCAGTGACACATGTTATCAGACATGTCTTAAACACACCCCAGTACGCGGGGATACGTGACCACGATGTTGCAAAGACCCTAAAAGAATCAAAAAGATCATCCAAATTGGGACTGCTCCGGCTAACCATGTCGAGTGATTGCATTAAGAAACCAAGTTGTGTCATAGTTGGTTGAATCTGTGAGAGCGTAGTTAAAAATGCGAAATACATTGATTAATCGGCAAAACAAATCAAAAACCGATTAATCGATTAATCGTTATTTACGATAGTTAATCGATTATTCGGTTTCGATTAATCGATTAACCGAAATCTGAAATTAATCGATTAAAAGTAACAGCCCTATTTCTGATATATTGGTATTTGGATGAAAAAATAGAGAGAGCAATTATTAACAGCTGGCAGCCCTGGTGGCCCTTAAGAATACGCTCAGTCATATCTGTTTATGTACAGATATTACATACAAAATTTGGTTGAAATCCAATTGATAGTGTAGACGTTATATGCATTTAAACATTGGACCTATCAGAAGGCTTAAAATTATTTTGGCAACACTGTCATGGTTGGCCACCCATGCATACCTTGCAAGATATCCAACATGGAGCTCAAATTTCTAGTGCGTTTTTTCAGCAGTTGGTAGCACTGGCATCATTTTCAAATATGGACGTGAGCTATTCCAGTGCACATCTTTACTCATACTAAATTTGGTTTTGATTGCTGCAGCCGTTTAGGAGTTGATAGGGGGGGACACACACACAGCCAGACAGACAGACAGATGGACAGACAGACAGACAGACAGACAGACAGACACACATTTTCCCGGATCGATCTCATAACTCTACTTTTTCCTCATTTTTGCAAAATGCGAAAAGTAGGCTAAAAATCAATGTTACGTGATAGTATGTATGTGGGTGTGTATGTCTCCTATGCGTCCATACACCACTCATCCGATTGCGCTGAATCTTGGGTGAAATGTTGATTACTCTCCAAGGAAGGTTTCTGGCTTAGTAAATCCATTTTACAATAGGCAGCGCACGAGTAGATTCAACAAATGAGCGGCGACGCGCGAAGCATTTCGACACAGTCCCGTATTTGTTCGTAAACCTTTCATCCGATTGCGATGCTACTTGGGTGAGTTGTTGTGCACACTGCAGGGAACGTTTCTGATTTAGTAAGTCCATTGTATAATGGGTTGCGCACGAGTAGTTTCAACAAATGAGTGACGGCGCACAAACCGTTTCAACAAAGTTCCATCTGCGTTCATATTCCATTCATCCGATTGTGATGAAACTAGGGTGAGTTGTTGTGCACACTCCAGGGAAGGTTTCTGACTTAGTAAATCCATTGTACAATTGGTAGCGCGCGAGTTGATTCAACAAATGAGTGATGGCGCGCGAATCGTTTAAACAAAATCCCGTAAGCGTTCATATGCCATTCATCCAATTGCGATGGATCTTTGAAGATTTGTTGTGTATACGCAAGGGAAGGTTTTCGACTTAGTAAATCCATTTTACAATAGGTAGCGCACGAGTTGATGCAACAAATGAGTGACGACGCGTGAAGTGTTTCAGCAAAGTTCCATCTGCGTTCATATACCATTCATCCGATTGCGATTAAACTTTGGTGAGTTGTTGCGCACTCTCCCACAAATGTTTCAACATTAGTAAATCCATTTTCCGATAGCTTAGAGGCAGTTAACGGAAATTGAAGAAAAAATTGTGTATCCAAAAGCATTTCAAGAAACCAAATTAAAATGCCAACACTTTCTTTGATTGGCATTGCAACGCATGCCGGGTACAGCTTGTGTCTAATAACATCATGTAAAACAACGGCTGAAACGCTGTTACTTTAGGGACAAATGTGCATCAAACGAAATTTATATCTGAATATGGAGCAAATTTTTACCAATTTTCACAGGTATATCTCATATATCACGTGGATAATAATAATAATAATAATAATAATAATAATATCGTAAGGCCTCGGATGCCGGGTGCAAGCTTTGTTAATTGACACCCAGAGGGCAGCTTGCATCACGTGGATCATTCCTTAAGATTTTATTGAACACTTGTGCTCATTGTACATAACGGTCACTGAATAGTACCTACAGACATAAGACTTGATTTTCTCTGTCTTGTGAAGACAATTTTTGTGGTATTATTACTGAGCCATGGTAATGTCAAAATGTGTCTCTGTCTTCTGTCATTTATCAAATTACCGGATGTTCTGATAGTCACTCCGTATTTATCTTCACCCCCCAGGAACTCAAGTCTAGTGGGACGTGGGTTGGCGATCACGGGACCCCAGCTGAGTCCGGCATTGCTTCCACTTACTTGTGCCGGGCTCCTCTCCGTCTTCTTTCCTGTCGACCTCACTTGGTCAACTCTTGTTCTCTCCCGACCCCGACGGTATTAGGGTATCCGAGGCCTAGGGAGTCTCTTCCTTTCCCGCCTTAATTGGCCCTTGTCTCATCTTTTCTGATTCAATCCTTCTGCGAGGGGTCAGCCTTCTTTTTTTTCATGTTATCTCCTGATTTCTGCTCAAGGCCCTCAAGGAGGCCGGGTGTATGTAGTCCCAGCACTTTTGGTGCACCCTAGATAATGCTACACCCTCAGGGGCTCACTGCTGGTGAGTTCGGGAGTTGGCGACCCCGAGGGATTCCTGAGCTGGGTCTGGTTTCCCCCTTTTGTCCCTTACCTGTGGGACGGACCCTCTCCTCCTTCACTTTCCTATCTGCCTTTCATGGCTCTCCTTCCTTCCAAGTCCCTCAATCCGCATTCTTCAAGGGTTGAGCGCATTTCTTTTCCTCCTGTCCTTTATTTGCCGTATTCTCCTTTTGTTTTCCATTTCTTCTTCTAGTATATAAGTTAGTAGTTAGTTTTTAGTTACAGTTTGCATTTCATTTTCATCTTCACGATCACCCAAACCATTAGGGGCCGATAACCTAGATATTAGGCCCCTTAAAACGACCATTATCATCATAATTGGTGCGTTCCAGGGAAATTTGAAATCGTACTGCACATGAATAAATCGTTAGTCTACTTCAATCACGGTAGCGATATGGAATTGGAAGGTGAGTTGTCCTCTTAAGAGTGACTAAACCAACAAATGTGAGACTTTTAAGAAGTGGGAACTTCATTCTGGAAATATCCTGGAATAACTCTTTACTCTATGGAACTTTGAAATCCTCCAAACGAAAGTTTAAATATGGCAGTTTCTCACCGGAGAAGCGAGTTTCATGCATTGATGCTGTAAATAACTTGGAGGCCGTAAGAATTCATTATATATAAACCACCTGAAGGAGTGCTCCTGGCGACTAGTGTAAAGTATTTCACGTAGAGTGCTTTTGAAAGTCCATTAATTCCGTAGAAACTCACGGATATCGATTCCTTCTCGGTCATGGAATGAAGACTGGTTTGCATATATTTTCTCAGGGTTGAGTAAGGTACTGTTGAAAAGAAGGCTTGGCAGATACCCTAAACCTAGAAAGAGGACCGAACATGCCAAAAACAAGAGGATATAAACGGGCCCAAAAAGGGGAATTTTCTTTTCAAAAAAGAAAAGAAAAAGATAACATTTTGGATTTTCTCAACAATGAAGACATGCCATTATGATAAATGAAGGTTTTTTGAGAGGTGTTTGTCCCCTTAATTTTTAATGCTTTTTTCCTTTTTGTTCCTTCTAAGTTTTTTAATTTTAAGTGAAAATTAAGAACTGAAATTGTCTCCACCTGAGTGGGCTTACCTTCTGCTTTACGACTTTTGCGGTATGAGGAAGTGCGTTATCATTAAATAGCAGCACCCATTGTCGCAGTTTTCCGGGATGTTTCACCTTAATTGCACGCCGTAATTGCTCCAATGTTACTCAGTACCGGCCCCGTGGTGTTGGGGTAGGGCACCTGCCTCTCACCCGGAGGCCCCTGGTTCGAATTCCGGCTTCGTCAGGGATTTTAGAATCTGACGTAAGGGCTGGAAAGGGGTGCACTCAGCCTCGTGAGGATAATTGAGTAGCTGTCTGACAGTGAGGCAGCGACCCGATCACGAAAACCAAGATTAACGGCCGAGGGGACACGATGCGCTGATCACGCGTCACCCCAATATCTGCAGGCCAAATGGCTGGGCAGCGGTCGCTTGGTAGGCCTAAGTCCTTCATGGGCTGTAGTGCCAGGGGTTATGTTATGGGTTGCTCAGTACCGTTCCCCAGTGATGAAGACACCAGGTTCCTTGAAATCAATAAGCAATGGGCCCCGATAATCAAGGAATAAGGATGATTTTTGACAGACAGATTGCCCCATATACATTCATCATTCTCCGATGGATGCCCACCGGTACTTATCCTCCGGCAGCCAAGAAAAGAATAACAGTACGTTGGTCCTCTTTGGATGCATTTGGAAATAACGTTGCGATAGTTCCCGTTGCCGCAATTGACGCATGCACCTCGGTGAGACACGACTGCAACACTAATCCCTTGCCTACGTGTCCGTGTTTGTACACCCGCATGGGAGTCGAGCTACGTTACATACGCCATCACTGGGTGAGTTAGCCGTGGTCGTTACGGCATGGCTGCTGGCAGTCGTTCACATCCGGGAGGCGAGGAGGTTCGAATCCCCCCGCCGGCAACCTTGAAGATGGTCTTCTGTGGTTTCCCATCTTCCTTCCAGGCAAATGCCGGGGTTGGTCCCTAACTATAGGCCACAGCCGCTACCTTCCAACTCCTCGTGCTTACATTCCAACTTCCCTCCCCAACGGTACTTGTAGCTCACCCACTGGGTATCCGTCTCGAAGCAGCTACAAAACTGGCGAGCCGAACATGTCCTCGGACAGTCCCGGCACTACAAGCCATACGCTAAAAAAAATAAAAAAGTATAAAAACCATACGCCATCAAATGGAAACGTATTGGTCACGCCGCATATAGGTGGAGAATACAAATATTTAAACACCTAAGCGGAAAGAAATCCAGGGCGCCCGAAAATATTCTCCGCAATGGTTACGTGCAGCTGTGAGTGGTTGCCTCATCGGTTTAGTTGGTAGCACGGTGTCTTTGACAGGGTGAATCCCACACGTATGGGCTGTAGCCTGTCAGTGTGTATTGCAATTAGCGAGCGTATGTGTCATCAGCACTTCCAGCATTTGTTATGAATGGCTGTGGTGAGTACAACGTATACTGTTTGCTTGTTATTAGGGAACACAGCGATGACAGAATGCATTCTGCACATAAGTCAAGCAGCATTGCGCGTCATAGGAGCTCATGTCACCACGGACAGTTAAACGATGACAGAGGCTAATTGAGCTGAGTCTAATTCTACTCGCGCAACTGTACCTGTCAACGAAGCAGGCTGACGTGTGACACAAGTAAACAAAGAATAGTTCCCATCTCGACCACTGGCAATCATTTCGTGAGAGGCTAATATGATGCAAGCGGCAGCTTACTGCCAACGTAACTGCTGTAGCTAGTTCTCGCAAACACGTGTAGGCGCTGCGGAGAGCATTCCCGGACTCACTGTATTACATGAAATGATTTTCACTTAATTATCAAACAAGGAAGGGGGGGGGGGGGATTAATTGGAAGACATGTTTCGATCGACATGCGATCATCATCAGATCTTGTTCCCCTAGGCTTTCATAATATATGGCACCGGGTGAGTTAGCCGTGGTGGTTACGGCATGACTGATGGCAGTCGCTCACATCCGGGAGGCGAGGAGGTTCGAATCCCCCCGCCGGCAACCTTGAAGATGGTCTTCTGTGGTTTCCCATCTTCCTTCCAGGTAAATGCCGGGGTTGGTCCCTAACTATAGGCCACAGCCGCTACCTTCCAACTCCTCGTCCTTACATTCCAACTTCCCTCCTTCCCTCCCCAACGGTACTTGTAGCTCACCCATTGGGTGTCCGTCTCGAAGCAGCTACAAAAACTGGCGAGCCGAACATGTCCTCGGACACTCCCGGCACTAAAAGCCATACGCTAAAAAAAAAATATATATATATATATGGCGTAGCCTACCATGAGGGTGTTTAAGCCTTCCGGTGTCATTGAGATATGTTGTACTATTCTTTGAGTGATCATTTTTTCAAGGAAACTTTTTAAGACATGCTTATTTGTTTTTACTTCTTTTATATTGTTTATAAAGACATCATAAAAGAGGAAAAATAGTACAAAATATGAATTAGATCTGTGAACCATGGAATTTACATCATGGAAAGCAGGAAGACCTTGAAACACTACACTAACTTGTATCTGAATTGGTACTGCTCTCACAATGTGTTTCATTGTCACTTGATTAACCCTGAATCTCTGAATCTTTTCAACACTGTCTTCAAATCCACTGTAATCTCCGTCCGATTCGTCCAATTACCATGCAGCCTCCCCCCGCCCCCTCATTTCACTTTTTATTGTACATCAGCTGTTACTGTCAAACTCAAGTATTCATCTAACCAATCCTGAAATACTGAAATATATAGATGAAACTATTCGCGTAGTATTATCCGGTACCATGATGAGTTCATTAAGGTTGTCAAATACCTTCCTGCCATCTACCGTAATTAAATGTAAACTTATGATAGCCTGCGGAATATTGCGTATGCGACCCACAAGAGCGGGGATTACGTCACGGAATATTCCGGAAAGACTTCGCTGGGGTCTGTCGTTACGTTACGGTGACGGGACGAAATGTACCGAGAATGCACTGAGGTGTGTGACGACGTCATAGTACTGCTTGAGCTTCATCCTTTCACCGCGCGCTCCGGTGAGCGTGACCTCATCCAGCCAGCTACCTCCTTTGACCTTGGTTTGCACGTGCTTTTTTATTTAGTTTTCCAACGGACTTTAAGTTCACGCAGCATTTGTAGCATTTAAAATGATATAAAGTCTAGTCTTTCAGACTGACTACGCAGTGTTTTTTGAAGCCCAATGCCTAACAGATCTACACGAGCATCACCTAAGTTCGCTTCCCGGCTCTGTCATGAATTTTAATCCTTGTATGAAGTTGGTCAGCCTCTAAAAAGCACAGTTGATTGTTATTGTTGCTGTTGTTGTTAATCATTTTAGGGGTTTAGGACATCTTGGTCATAATCCCCTTGTAGTTGAGTGTGTGTGGAAATTGTCTGATAATCTGTATTCCTGTGAAGACTGTAGTAGTGTATGTAACAGTGATGGGGTAGAAGTCCCGGTACTTGAAGTAAGGTACTATCCCGGCAAATGCTGGAATGGCACCCAAATTAAGGCCACGGCCACCTCCTACCCAAATACCAGCCCCGTTATTACAAATACACCCATAGTACAGCCATCACAATGTAATTTACACTGATGCAACCAGAATAACACAGATAAAATATACAAAATGAACTCAAATCTTGCTTCAATATCCACCACGATGCCATGAATCATTAACATTGTTGAAAGAGCTGTTTTATAGACATTCTCTTTAAATACCCAGGCAAAAGAACACACTCAGGATGGCCACTGTCGGCGCCGGGATGTGAACCTATGATCTTCAGACTTGCTGCAGCTGCCCGTTGTGGTTGTGGTAAGCGATTTAAAGCGCATGGCTGTATTGTGGAGTGTTGAGAACTCCGAATTCCGGTGCTGACAGCGGTTATCCTGAGTCTGATTTTTCCTGGGTTTTCCACACTCACTTTCGGTAAATGCTGGGATAGTACCTTATTTCAATAGCCAGGGCAACTAACTCATTATTCTGCCTACTAGTCACCACAGAAACACAAGTCATCAGACAAATTGAACACCTTCTCCTTCATGTGCCGCCTCCTCTAGGAAGGTTGGCGATCATCACAGCAATCCAGGTTTTGGATCTAGCAGCACTGAAAAGTTCACTGGTATTACACTTGAACCATTGTTTTAGATTGTCCAACCAAGAGATCCTTCTTCTTCCTCGACTCCTTCCGACCTCAACCTTCCCTTGAATAATTTCTTGTAGAAGACGATACCTGTCTCCTCTCATTATATGACCCAAGTAATGTAACTTCCTAATTTACCTATCCTACGCAATATCTCAAGATTTGTGATTCTATCCACCCAGCTTACTCGTAAGATCCTTCGATATATCCACATCTCAAACGCCTCTAGTCGGTTATCATATCTTGTTAGTGTGTCCAAGCTTCCATACCGTAGTAGAGTACCGAGAACACATAACACTTTAGCAATCTTAGTTTTAAATTTATACTAAGGTCTCTATTGCATAATAGATTTCTCATTTGATTGAATGCACTTCTGGCTTGTCCTATCCTTGCCTTAATTTCTTGAGAGCAATCATTGGCATCACTAGCTATGGTTCCTAAATATCTGTATTTCTGAACTCTTTGAACTGCTTCACCTTTGATTATCATATTTCCTGGATTATTCTCCATCGAAATTACTGCGAAACTGGTCTTCTTAACATCTAGAGTTAAACCACTTTTCTGGCTGGCTTCTACCACTCTATCCGCCAACAGTTGTAGATCTTCAAGGCATCCAGCGATTAGGGAGTATCGTACGCGAATCTTAAATTATTTTCAAGTTTGCCATTCCCTGATGTAACACCCAAAAGGGCAGTTTGAATTACGTCTTCAGAGTAGGTGTTGAATAACAATGGAGACAGTACACATCCTTGTCTAACACCTCTTTTAATTTTTATTTCATTTGAAACCATGTTGCCCTCTCTTATTACTGCAGTCTGATTATAGTTAAGTTGGGTAATCATTTTCATATCCCTTCTGTCTATTTTTAGCCTATTTTCAATTTTGAAAAAATAGGCCTATGCGATCACCTTTTGTCCGTGTGTGTGTGCGTGTGTGTGTGAGGAGTGTGTGTGTCCCTAATAACATTTAAACGGCTGGAGCGATTTCAATGAAACTCGGTAAGTCCATAGCACTATTCCGGGCGACCCCGACCGTGTGCTTCAAATTTTGTTACGTCTCACCAATCCAACATGGCGGCTGTGCGAAATATTTCACCAGCATTCAATATCTCCGAAACTATTCCCGATATCACCCTGGGATTTATTTCGGTGATAAAGGGAACTACTAGCAGTTCACATATGTGACTTTGAAAAACTGGTAACTACAAAACCAACATGGCGGTCACGCGAATTTGCGACTTTTAAATAGGCCTTTCTCGCGATTTATCCAACCAAACGCAATAAAACTTGGTACAGTATATGTTTATACACATTGTAATGCACCGACATCTAACTTCGTTCAATTGTTTACATAACCACAAGATGGCGGATGTGCGAAATATTTCCCCGGCATTCTATATCTCTGAAACTATTAGGGGTATCATCCTGAAATTTTGTACGGAGATAAAGGGCACTGCTGGAAGTTCATCTGTAAGACTTTCAAAAACCGGTTAGCTACAAAACGAACATGGCGGCCAAGCGAATTTGAATATTTTAAATAGACCTTTCTCGCGATTTAATGTTCCAAACGCAATGAAATCTGGTACAGGAAATGTTAATACACATTGTAATGCAATGGTATCTAATTGAGTTCCATTGTTTACATAATCTCAAGATGGCGGCTGTGCGAATTTTAAAATTAAGTTTTTATTTCTTGTGTCGTAATCATGCGATCGAAGTGAAAGTTTGAATAATGAACCTACGCAATAATTTTCCTTTAATGGTACATGACTCTATGGCCTATACATTTAACAATCCAACATGGCGACCATCCGAAATATTTAGACGGCTCTGAATATCTACGAATATATTATAGCAATCAAACTGTATTTTTTTATGTTCATAGGGGCTATGAACTTAAGTTCACCTATAGGACTTAAAATAACCTGGTGATCACAAATCCAACATGGCGGCGACGCGAATTATACATATTCACAGGGTCGTTTCTCGCAATTTAACCATCCAAGTGCAGTGAAACTTGGTACAGTAAATCCTTATACGAACGTTAATCCACTGGCATCTAATTTATTTCAATTGTTCCCATAACCACAAGATGGCAGCTGTGCGAACTTTTAAAATCTCGTTGTTACTTCTTGTGTCCTAATCATGCGATTGAAGTTAGAATGGTACACGTACACAATAATCTTCACGTAACAGTACATAACTCTAGGACCTACATATATAAAATCCAACATGGCGACCATCCGAAATATTTTGTCGGTTCTCAATATCTACGAATCTATTACAGCAATCAAACTGAAATTTTGTATGTTGATAGTGGCAATTAACATAAGTAGGATATATGAAAATAGGCTGTATAGTTCTTCACGGAACTACTTGTTTCTTCTTCTGAGCAACTGAATCATACATTTATGTAAACTGAACTGATGACTAAGATGTCCCCGATTCCCTAACGACAATATTCTGATTTATAGTAATGTCATCATTACTTCCGACTTGACGTTACAGTGCTAGGCTAGAGTTTCGTTCGCTAAATCGCGACATCGCGAATGAAATTCAATTTGTCGTGATATATAGATTTCAATGACTGCCTGTGATTGTCTAAATAAAGTGGTTTTCCTTCTGACCGCTGGATAACCCTAGGGTAACACTGAAACGTCAATTCGGAAGTAATGATGGCTTTACTATAGTCTCAAGTTTATACGACTCAAGATAGTCACTGTGTCGTTCTGGACTGTGTTAAACTCAGTAGAAATGTTTCCAGGTAGCAGTGGGAATGCAGTAAGTGCACTTGATGAATTATGTCCTTTATCTCCACCACTACGCATGAGTGGCGTCCAGCACCGCCCGTGCTACTCCAACCGCAATCAATCAACGCGGTTCTGCACAGTAAACGTGTTTTAAAGTAATCAAATCTCGTATATTGCAAAGTGAATACATCAGAGCTTTCTGAGTTACGAACAATGCTCCACATTATAATCAAATTATTCAACAAGTACCTTGTAACGTAGCCGATACATCAAACATGCTTCATGACTGAACTAGGTAGCTAACCGTTAGGAAATCTGAAGCTCGAATCCCGATACTGACTAAGGCACCCCAAACAAACTGACGAATTGATGACGGTACACCTGCCCCATTCCTAAAACCACTTCTACTACAGTTCACCCAAAGGCTCACGACTAGTTGGACGTGTTGGTTGGTTGGTTCCTCAGTTTAGGGGCTGCGACAACGCGTTCATGTAGCCCCGTGTACTTTGGGTGTGTGTAGAATGCTAGAATCTGTTTGATAACTGGTGTTAATTGTGATGGCTGTATTAGTGTGTGTTATAGCCGATGTTTTTAATTCAAGTAAGGACTGCGGTCATTCGATTTTCAAGTAGTTCCAACTTTTGCTACCAAACGCCACCGTCAACGACTAACTAGTTCTGAGCCTGGTTACTAGATGCCACCGCAGTCGGCTCCTGGCGACGAACGTTGGAACCCAACAGCGTTAGTCAAATCTAACCTATAATTTAGCTTCACGCAAGCGTAATTAGTGGAAGGTTCTTTTTCATGCTATAAATCTATGACATGGGACCGCAGGCTTTACTTCCCCTCCGAAGGAAGACATACTGAGAGATTTTTAACGCTTTAAAAAAATCCGACGACTTCGGCGGGTTTGAACCTGCGACCTTGGACATAGAAACTCAGCATGCTACGCCACCGGAGCCACTTAGAGTGGGACGTGGGTTGGCGACCACGGGACCCCAGTTGAGTCCGACATTGCTTCCACATACTTGTGCCAGGCTCCTCTCTGTCATCTTTCCAGTCGACCTTCCTTGGTCAACTCTTGTTCTCTTCCGACCCCGACGGTATTAGGGAATCCAAGGCCTGGGTTGTTTCTTTCATTGCCTCATCTTTCCAGATACTCTCGACCTTCGAGGGGTCAAACCTCTCCTTTTCACTTCATGGTATCTCCTGCCTTCTGCTCAAGACCACTACTTATGGTGCATCGAGGATAGGGCTCACTGCTGGTGAGTTAGGGAGTTAGCACCCCACGGTGTTCCTGAACTGGGTCCGTTTTACCCTTTTGTCATTGTCTTTGGGGTGCATCGTCCCCTCTAATTTTCTTCTTCTTCTCCTTCTTCAATAAACTGTAACAATATAAAATTTATTCACATGTAATTTATTTCAATTTTGTTCATATAGTCCAGTAATTGGAATTATTTTGTGTTGACCGACTGAAAGCCAAAATATTAGGAATTTCTTTACCCTGACGTTTCTTTCCTTTATTCTTACTTTTGCCATATTTTCTTCCAGACCGTAAGTTAGTTGTTAGTTTTCGTTGTAGTCACTGTATTCATTTCATCATTTTCCTGATCACCCAGCCAATTAGGAGCCGATAATCCAGATATTAGGTCCTTTAACACAACTTTTATCATCAGTAACACAGTACGACAGTGACTGCAATAACTCAGATCATCAGACAAGTACATAGGACTCTTTGGCACGATTTCGCCTACCAAGCCCGTGTATCAGTGCTTTCTTTTATATTACTCTGGCGACACCATATCCCGCAAATGGCAGTAGGCTGCAAATTATAGGCTACTAAAATACTCTTCATAAAATGAATAAACATACCTAGTTTACATATTTCCACTATTATTAAGATTTGATAAGAGTTGAAAGAAACGTTTGCACACAGTACTAAGATGAGAACAGCAATAGGGATGTATAGAACTAGCACCGATAGAGCGCACTGCTGTTGTACTGGGTAAGCGCAAAGGGCTCTTCAGTTGTCTCCTGTGTTCTCATGCCACTAATATCCCCGAATTTAAGTTGTTTAAATGGTTATTTTCGTGACTGTGCCGAGCTATTGCAGTGTTCCTCTTTGCAAAAATCAGGGAAGCCCGTTTTCGTTTCACCAATTTCCACAAAATATAGAAATGGTTACATGCTATTAGAAGGGAAAATTTCGGTGAAAAAATCTGACCGAAAATATTAAAGGGTGTTCCCATCATTTTCAACCCCATGCCTTCACGAAAACTGTGTGGGGTAAGTGTGATGTACAAAGGGAAATAATTTCTATTTTGTACCTATAAACTGATTAGACATTTTGAGAACAACCACTGAATTTATGCGTTTGTATTTGAAGGTGAGACAGCAAGGTTAAAACTGGCCGCTGTTCCGTCGCTTTTTCCGTGGGACCACGAACACAACAAAAAACAAGATGTTCAGTAAAGAACATATAGCCTACTTTCTCCTAAATGCATGGGTATTGTTATAACTCTTTGTCCTTTTCAAGGAGTATAATTGAATGTTGGTTGTAGTAGCTTGTTGAAATACAACGTGCTATAGGGATATTAAACATGAATATGAGGTGCCCTTTGCTAGTGCTACCTCTGTAAAAAAAATTCATTCAATTCGGTTTCACCGTGTTTGAATTGATCTGGGGAATGGATTTGCACACATACATGGCCGCTATTTGCAAACTATTGGGCTGATGACCTTGTAGTCAGTCATAAGATGCTTTCCACAAAAAGGCATGTTGTTGCAAAATCCGGTAGAGATCAAATTATTAGGATGGTCGAAATTTGACTTAAGCTTTTAACATTTGGGTGGCCGTCATTCCGTTTCCGTCAAGATGGCGGCGATATAAAACATGACACTGAGGTGCCTTTTGCTAGTGCTACCTCTGTATCAAATTTCGTTCAATTCGGTTTCACCGTGTTTGAATTGATAGGGGGAATCGATTTGCACACATACTTGGCCACCATCTGCAAACTATTGGGCTGATGATCTAGCAGTTTCGTCAGAATATGCTTCCCACATAAAGATTTGTTGTTGCAAAATTTGGTAGAGACTAGATTATTAGGTTGGTCGTAATTACATTTTAGCCTTTAACATTTGGGTGGCCGCGATTACGTTTCCGTCAAGATGGCGGTGATATAAAACATGACACTGAGGTGGCCTTTTCTAGTGCTACCTCTGTACCAAATTTCGTTCCATTCGGTTTCACCGTATTCGAATTAATAGGGGGAATCGATTTTCACACAAAGATGGCCGCCATCCGCAAAATATTAGGCTAATGACCTATTAGTTTGGTCAAAGGATGCTCCATCCATAAAGGTATGTTGATGCAAAATTTGGTAGAGATCGGATGATTAGGTTAATCGTAATTTGATTTAAGCTTTGAATATTTGTGTGGCCGCCATTACGTTTCCGTCAAGATGGCGGCGATATAAAACATGACACTGAGGTGCCCTTTGCTAGTGCTACCTCTGTACCAAATTTCATTCCATTCGGTTTCACCGTGTTCGAATTAATAGGGGTAATCGATTTTGACACAAAGATGGCCGCCATCCGCAAACTATTAGGCTAATGACCTATTAGATTTGTCAAAGGATGCTCTCTTCATAAAGGTATGTTGTTGCAAAATTTGGTAGAGATCGGATGATTAGGTTAGTCGTAATTTGATTTAAGCTTTGAACATTTGGGTGGCCGCCATTACGTTTCCGTCAAGATGGCGGCGATATAAAACATGACACTGAGGTGCCCTTTGCTAGTGCTACCTCTGTACCAAATTTCATTCCATTCGGTTTCACCGTGTTCGAATTAATAGGGGTAATCGATTTTGACACAAAGATGGCCGCCATCCGTAAACTATTTGGCTACTGACCTATTAGATTTGTCAAAGGATGCTCCCTCCATAAAGGTTTGTTGTTGCAAAATTTGGTAGAGATCGGATGATTAGGTTAGTCGTAATTTGATTTAAGCTTTGAACATTTGTGTGGCCGCCATTACGTTTCCGTCAAGATGGCGGCGATATAAAACATGACACTGGGGTGCCCTTTGCTAGTACTACCTCTGTACCAAATTTCGTTTCATTCGGTCTCACCGTGTTCGAATTAATAGGGGCAATCGATTTTCACACAAAGATGGCCGCCATCCACAAACTATTAGGCTGATGACCTATTCGTTTGGTCAAAGGATGCTGCCCCCATAAAGGTATGTTGTTGCAAAATTTGGTAGAGATCGGATGATTAGGTTAGTCGTAATTTGATTTAAGCTTTGAACATTTGTGTGGCCGCCATTACGTTTCCGTCAAGATGGCGGCGATATAAAACATGACACTGAGGTGTCCTTTGCTAGTGCTACCTTTGTACCAAATTTCGTTCAATTTGCGCTCACCGTGTTTGAATTGATAGGGGGGGGGGGGACAGACACTCAGAGTACACACACACACACACACACACAGACTCACACACATACACACACACAGACACACTTTTTTTTCGCCCTGTAGTGATCTCATAAGTCTACTTTCATTTTTTGCAAAAATCGAAAGTAGGCTAAAAAGAGGAAGAGGCCATACACAAGAAAATTGCCGGATTACCACGATAAGCCTACAATATCGGAATCTGCAGATATCATCTCCATTGAAGTACGGGAAGAAATCGTCAATATACACGAAGAAGTGAATGTAACATTTGTGACTCCCATTTTCAAAGACATCAACACGATACTCGGACAAATACTTCAAGAATAAATGTCGCAACATTAAGTCACTAACGTACTATGGTTGGTTTCTTGAAATCTGAATTAATCGGCGGCTTCGGTGGCGTAGTTGGTAGCATGCTGAGCTTCTATGCCCAAGATAGCGGGTTCAAACCCGGCCGAAGCCGTCGGATTTTTTAAGAGCGTTAAAAATCCCTCAGTATGCCTTCCTTCGGAGGGGAAGTAAAGCCGGCGGTCCCATGTCATAGATTTATGGCATGTTAAAGATCTTTCCACTAATTACACCTGTGTGAAACTAAAAATTGGATAGGTTAAGAATGTAAACAACGCTCTTAGGTTGCTACGTTCGTTGCCAAGAGCCGACTGCGGTGGCATCTAGTAGCTAGTTCTGAACTAGGCCTAGTAGTCGTTGACGGTGGCGTTTGGCGGCAAAAGTAGGAACTATTTGAAAATTCAAAGTTGCAGTCTCTACTTGAATTAAAAAACAGATACACACACTAATACAGTCATCACAATTAACACCGGTTATCAGACAGATTCTACACACACCCAAAGTACACGGGGCTACATGACCGCGTTGTCGCAGCCCCTAAACTAAGGAACCAACCAACCAACCATCTGAATTAATCGTCAACTTCCATCTGCCCGACGGAGAATGTGGTAGCGACTGACTTCTACTGTACATAATTGAGATATAGTCAGATGAATGGGATCAGTTGGTGGCCCTAAAGCAGGGATTCTGAAACTTTTTAAAAATGGCACGTCTTATAGTCATTTCCAAGGGGTAGCCTACGGGGACGATTCTTATTGCGAAATTGACAAAATGACATAAGAACCAAACGTTGCAATGAATTTTTGAGGTATAGGCCTACATTACCGGTATCAACTTTCTTTGATTATGTTTACCTTAAAACACGACAGTTTCATGTAAGCTATCAACCTAAGAAGAGACATGAATCGAGGTCTATAAGCAAGGGGAGCAAGTGAATATTTAAATCTCTATTTATGATTTAAGTCTTATGGAGATATATTTCTCAATATAGGCCTACAATGCTCAAGTAATTGTAATCTTTAGGAGAAAGCATGCTGAATAATAAAGCGTGTTAGAATTTTGTAATTACCGCTGTATTAATTCTTCCTTCCTCCCGCTAGTTTTAGTGCCTCTGGTCCGTAGCTCATTTTGCAGATGTTTAACGCTTAAACGCTGAAAATCGACCATAATATATTAGGGTATATACATATAGAATTAATTAATATAGTCTTGGAGTAAAATTAGATAAGATATAATTTACTTTAGCTTAGAAATCTCGGTGACAATGTATGCATTCCTCGAGGCCACAGTATAGTAACCATACAGTAAGGACACATCAGGCCTTTACCATGTAAATTTTTCGTCATGGTTTTGAATCGGCCGGTTCCGGAAGCACCGCACGCACGCACGCACGCATGGCGGCGACGGTTCACCATGTATCCGCGAGAGAGCAGTCTACCCGTATTCATTGAGTGCGGCCTGTCGATTTTGTCTGAAGAAAACATTGTTTGTAATTATTAAAATCAACTCAGAAATATAATTTTGCATTTTAACCAATGGCAGAAATGTGGGAAACCAACATCTGTGCGGTAATTTATTGCGCAGTTCTTGTCACACTGGACATAACAGCATTCCGGTTTCTCGTGCATTGGAGCGGTAAATACAAATATCACACGTTTCATCGAATAATTCTGGTTTTAATATCCATGAGATGTCAGTCCCTCAAACACCTATCCATTAATTCACAAATTCCTCATTCCTAATCCAGATATAATGACTGGATAAAGGCCTGTAATCAGGAGGATTTACTGGCAAACGTGGCAAATCTACACGCCAATATATAGGGTATGTAGCCTTTATTTCTCAAAGGAAGTGTTTTAAACCACAAGGAGGGCAGTGCTAGGCTGAGATTAGGTAATATTGCCCAACAAACATTAAATCTCCACCCTAGAGAAGCTATTGTCTCCTTTAATGTGTCCGTTTTCTAACCCCACTTAGCCTAGGAGGTAAATGGTTTCCTGACTGAAGTTAGTTGATGTGTTTTATTAACTGTAATTTGTTAAGCTGCAGCCCTTTACAGTGAATTAAGAGCTTTAATTACAAGCTACAATGCAAATCGGATTTAACATTTGCTCCCTCACCTATGGGACTTTGTGCTATTCCTGAAGAGTTCTGGAGAAGTTTGGATTGTCGTGTACCCAAAGCTACAATCCCATGAAATGACAAGGTACTTCAGTCCATCAAAATTGTAAATAGTGTTGCTTTCAGAGACAAACTATTGAGGTTAGCAACCCCTCACTACGCTCTGCATGGCATTAAGGCTGTGTGACTTAAAAACCAGGGCTGTTAACCTTGATGTTCCTAACTCATAGACATATCACAATGCCCTTAATTTTATTTAATTCTGTGAGACCACTAAAAGTTTGCCCACCCATGTAAATGATAAGCCCACCCAATTTCTTCTCAAGTGATACCTCCCTCTCATTCCACACACGCCCAAATACACGGGGATATATGACCACGATGTCTCAGCCCTTAAAATAAGCAACAACGACTGTATCTTCGATACACACTGATCAAATTCCTGGATACTTCTATACTTTCAGCAATGATCCTAGGGATGATTTTTCTTCACTATGTCACATGCAGAACATGGTACCACTAAAGCAATACTGTATAGGTCCATGTTATTTGAAAATGAATACCGGTACATAATAATCATACAAGAGTGGAGCCTTGCATAAGTGAGGAGATGTAACACCAAACTCTGGGTGTCAACAAGCCTTGCACTTATATCACTCGGGAATTGAGAAATTGGGTGGGCTTATTGTGTGATAATCTTTGTTACTGTGGTGGCTGTACTAGTGTGTGTATTTGTAAATAGGGGATAGGATTGGGAAGGAGGTGGCTGTGCCCTTAAGTTAACAACCATCCCTGCATTTGCCTTGAGTAGGGAAACCACTTCCAGGATGGCCGAGGTGGGAATCGAACCCTCCTCTTCTCAGTTTTGCCTCACGAGGCTGACTGTAACCCATTCCAGCCCTAAGGCCAGAATCAAAATTTCTTGGCAAAGCCGGGAGTCAAACCCAGACCTACGGGGGTGACAGCCAAGAAAGCTATCTGCTGCACCACGAGGTGGTCTCGCGAAAATGTAATGTCTTGGTCATAAATATATTCTATATAAATCTACATGAAAATAGCCTACTCCCTATCCAAACATTTTCATAAATTTAAGTTTCATATACCATTTTAAAGCTCAATGGTTTTAAAATTTACAGTTATCTTAAGTCATAGCAACAGATTTCAATGTTTACATTAAGCCACATTGTTCAAACCTGTTCAGGGATGTCGGAAATTCCTCAGATAATGACAAGCTGCAACTCACATCCTATTCTATTGTTGGGCAAGGACTTGATTCTCATCATTGCAGAAATAATCTGTTTAATACTAGCTGTAAACATGGCCAAGGTTTCATGTGATACAAGCTAAAGGTGTAGAATTTGGTATAAATGTTTATCTCAAGTATCCAGTACCAGTACCTCTATGTCAATGTTGCATAGGCATTGTGCTTGCTACACTTGTCATAGTATGTGGTACGGTATAAATTTCTGAATGTGCATCAATTTTAATTTCTACCGTTTGATTATTCATATTTTTTTGGGGGTCAGAAATCGTATGGTTTGTGAAGTGATGCTTAGGAAAAGTTGTCTCCTTTCTTTTTAAGGATGTGTGAAGGACAGAGTGGTGTGTCTTTATAATGACATACTAAAATTGTAATGGCTGATGAAGGATGTAATTAATATCCAGAACATGTCCTACTATTTGCACATTATTTATTCATTTAAGGGTTGATTAGGCAGAAAGATTTACAGAAGATTACAATTCAAGAAATATTATACTCATCAGAGTTAATTAGAGATGAATGAAACTGGGCAAGGTACTGGAAAAGCCTGTGACCTATTAAAAGGAAAGGTCCCGGCAGATTTCCCCTATATTGTTCAACCAGCCACATCTGGTTACGACCACTATATTCTTCCTGAAGTAACTCCACAGAGAGAATGAAAAGTGTCAAGAACAAACTAATGCTTGCAATCGCACATTTTTCTGCATTACAGTATTACTTACTTGTTTGCATGGTTTATGTAGAATCAACTCGTACAAATATTACAGTGAATTCTATGTCTGTGCCACATCATATCCATAGTACCGTACCTAGAAGAATTTGCAGTAATTTATTTTCTGGCCATGAAAGCCTAAACATTCCAACTCAAACAGGCATATTTTTCTGCAAATGTTTGGGTATTCTGATATATTTTCATGGAAACATTTGACTTTTTTTTTTTAAGAAACATTATTTTTTCCTGTTTTCAATTTTCAGAGGTGAAGCTCACCAATTTTGTGACTACATCCTGAAGTTGGTTGGCCTAGAAGCCTAGAGTATATAAAATATGGTAGCGAGTGTTTAATCGTAAAGAGGTTTTCTCAATAGTGATTTTTAATGCCCTGGCATTGTCATTGAGGAGCAAATTTAACTTCCTAAATACTGTAACATTTAAGTTGGTCTAACACGAAAGAAATTTAATAATACTATACCTGTAAGGTTTTAGCTACCTACTAAGAAAATTAATGTGCAATTTTTGAATGGAGCTACCTAGGCAAATCTTTACACCAAAAACCAACATATTGTTTATCACTACCTTTTAGTGGAGAAACTAGAATTCATGTCAGATAACCTGCAGCTTCTGTGACTGATAACTATAGTTTTGTCTTGTTGTCAACAAATGTGATAGACAGGTCTGAAGCAGTTCATTATTTCAAAAACTGACTCTCTCTATCAGAAATCAAATCAGTGATTTGAGATCATGGCGATATCAGGAATGTTTGTTTATTGCATTACAACAAAGGATTTGGAAGTAATCTCATAAAGCAATAACTTGTAAATCAAAATAACTTACAATTTTATTGTTGGACAGCCAAAGGACTTAACATAATCCTCCATGGTTTTAGACAGGTGCAACGATCCATTAGTTCTGGGTTATCCCATCCCGTTAGAAAATGGAAGGATTGGGGTTTGAGGCCTAAGGATGTTGTACAACATTAACTGCAAATCACATCACCACACTGAAGACCTGGTTTGTGAAATAAGTTGGTTCATGTCCCTTCACCTGTCATTTCAAGTTAGCTTCCTTGTTTCTCATCTCAAAATGCTGAGATGGTGGCTTTCCCATAGACCACAGTCACTTCCCCATTCCTTTCTTAGCCTCTTCTACTTTCCATCTACGTTGAGGCTGCATGGATGATCCTTTTCTCTAGAATGAAAGGGCTCCATGACACTGTCAATTATGACGATAAAGACTTTGGGAGTGAAGTACGGGGATAAAAGAAATATTCATATCCAAGAAATAAAAATAGCCAAACATATAAGCCCATTGTTTCCACAGCTACTGCCATGGTCTAGAAGTAAGCATAGCTGCCTTCTAACTGGTTGGCCCAGTTTTGAATCCTGGTTTTGCCAAGGAGAATTTAAATTTTGGCCTGTAGTCATGTGTACTTGGATGTGTGTATCATTTGTCTCATAAACTGCCTTATTGTGATGGCTGTATTAGTGTGTGCATTTATAATTTTAGGTGAGGATAGGGAAGGAGACGACTATGGCCTTACGTTAGGGGTAGCTTACCGTCTCGGCATTTACCTGCAGTAGAAGTGGAAAACCAAGGAAAACCACTTACAAGATGGCCGAGATGGGAATCAAATCACCTCTTCTCAGTTTTGCCTCACAAAGCTGAGTGTATCCCGTTCCAGCCCTCAGACCAGAATGCTAGTTGCTACACCACGAGGTGATCTAAGTGAAAAGGGATGGATTCTAATCCACCTCTTGGTCCTAATAGAAGTGAATTTCTATGGTTTCTAATTCCCCTTCCCCCCTCCCAGAATGCTCCATGCACCAAACATTCCATCTTCAAATTATTTTGCATGCCCAATTAAATGGAGTAATATAGCTCGGGTGGTGTTGGGGTAGCGCGCCTGCCTCGCATCAGGAGACCTCGGGTTCGATTCCAGGCTCCGTCAGGGATTTCAGAAACCGGCGTGAGGGCTGGAACTGGGTGTACACAGCCTCGCAAGGACAATTGAATAGCTGTCTGACAATGAGGCAGCGCCACGCTCATGGAGACCAAGATTAACGGCCGAGGGGAGCCGAGGCGCTCACCACGCGTCACCACATAATCTGCAGGCCAAATGGCTGGGTGGCGATCGCTTAGTAGGCCTAGGCCCTTCATGGACTGTAGTGCCACGGGGTTTGTTTGTTTGTTTCGTTTTAATGGTAGTTCGGAGACTACGGTTTCAATAGTCTTCTTAGAATGTACAGTATATGGGTGTTAACTTTAAAAATACCCGCACGAGTCTCTCTGGAGGACTCACACATTATTACTATTACGTAAACATATCTTGCATAAGAATCATGGCCCTACTAATAATATAGTTCATCGTATCTTGGTGAGAAAAATACCTTACCTGTATGTGCATTTGCTCAAAGAACTTTTTCTTTTCTGAATTTTTATTCCATACATATTATTATTATTTTTAAAATTAATATTAGGCATCCACCTATAAATTTTAACTCAACTAAAATTTGTATTATTTTGTGTTAAGAGGGACAGATGACCTTGCTGTTCCGCCCCATAAATAACAATAAATATCCATACTATGTGTGATGTTAATGAGCAATTCTGAGAATATTTACAGCAGATCTAGATTGCAGTCATGGACCACCTTGTGGCGTAATGACTACCATTCTTGGCTGTTGCCCCAGAGGTCTGGGTTTGATTCCCGGCTCTGCCAAGGAATGTAATTCTGGTCTAAGGGCTGCAACAGGGCACACTCAGTCTCGTGAGGCACAACTGAGAAGAGGAGGGTTTGATTCCCACCTCAGCCATCTTGGAAGTGGTCTTCCGAGATTTCCCACTTCTTCTGCAGGCAAATGCTGTAATGGTTCCTAAGTTAAAGCCAATGCCGCCTCCTTACCAATCCTCACCGGAATTGCAAATACACATACTCAGACAGGCATCACAATAACACAGGTTATCAATCAAAATTCCACACTCGTCCAAGTACACGGGGCTAAATGACCACGATGTCCAGGCCCCTGAAATGAAACAACAGATTGCAGTCGATGTACAGAAGTTGTCTAACATGGTGGCCAGATCGCTCCTTAGTGCCTCTTGGTCTATTGGAATGGCTGTAACATCCGGCGCATTATACCATAGTCGAACTGTTCCTCTATTGGAGCACGAAGATTGGGATTCTCTGCCGTCACTGTCTCATGAAGCCATAGCCAGGTGGCTATGCTAATGCTTGTTGTTTCATGTAGGAGGTTGTACATCATGGTCGTCAGCCCTGTGTACTTGGGCGTGAGAAGAAACCCATACAACAGGAGCAATCGAGTGTGGCAACGGGTGGGTGAGAGATTTCACAAGCTCTTCATCCAGGAACGCCTCCAACAGCAAGGAAATTGTCATGTTTTGTGGTGGGATCATGTTTGGTCGACGTACGCCTCTAATTCCTATCCACGGTAACATGACCGGTCTGGTATACAGAGACAACATCCTCAAACCTGTCGTTACAGGATTCGCTGCCACAATGGGTGAGGGCTTTACACTAGTGGACGATAATGCTCATCGAGCTAGGGTGGTCATCAGTTCCTTCAGATGCAAGGCATACTGAGAATGGAGTGGCCTGCATATTCTGCGGACATGAACAGTATCGAACATCCATGGGAAAAGATTAAGAGTGCAGTTTCGCACTGTCCCAATCCTCTAACAAACAAACAAACAAACAAACAAACAAACATTCAGCAACTGATTGAAGCTGCTTTCAAAGAGTGGGATAATCTGCCCCAAACCCGGTTGGTTCGTAGTTCGGTATGCCTCTTAGTCGGCAAGCATGCCTTAGGGCTCGTGGTGGCCATACATGGTATTGATATGCCCCAACTAGAAAAAGATTGCCACTTTTGTTAAGCTTTTAGTGTTTGTCTCTTTTGCACAACATATTGTGTGTTGTTTTTCTTTGTATGCCATTACATACTACCTTACCAGGGAATTGTTACTGCTAGACGTGGAGCACGGCTGTTGTGTATACATTACGTCAGCTCGCCTCGCTATGGCTGCCGCGAGCGGTTGCTGGCCAAGAGGGGGAACGCATGCACAGTCGTACAATGAGAACACACCGCACAGCGCACGACCCAGCACGAATCATGCACACAAATGACATGCGATGAGGTTTCTCTGGCGACAACTGCACGTCTATCGCAGGAGTGTGGCTGGGCGGAGTGCATTAGTTCCGATTTCCGCCACCGGTAACAATTCGCTGGTAGGATAGTACACATAGCAAAACACTAAATCCCAATATGCAAAACCTTTTTTGGAGTACTGTTCAAGTTACAAACACTGCTAGTCACCATAACACTCTAGGGGCAGATGACCTCGAAGTTCCGCCCCTTAAAACAACAATTACATTACATTCACCACAACACTGATTATCAAATACCATGCACACACAAGTACACGGGTCATAGACCAAAGAGGTCCTAATTGGAACTATAATAATATATACAGTACCGGTATGTCAAAACATATGGTTATATAAATGACTCCAGATTATAGCTTACCAAGAGACATACATAGGCCTACTTTGAACCGGCCTTGGTGGCCGAGAGCGCTAATGTGCTATCTCGTGCCTCGCTGGCATCGGGAGAGCGTGAGTTCGAATCCCACCTCTACCGTCCTGAAAATGGTTTTCGTGGTTTACCATTTTCACTACCAGGCAAATGCCGGGACGGTTCCTTTCAATAAATCCACGGCCAATTTCCCTCCAATATCCCTTCCCTGACCCGTCCTGAAAAGAAAAGTACATGGCCATTGGCTGCATTAATAAAATTATACATACTTTGAAACTTTAGTTTTTAAAATAAGACTGCTGTTACGACTTGAAACTGAATCCCAGCACTCTGCGCAGAGTGTGAACTGATAACACCACGATAGCCCTTTGTTAACTCTTGGGCCTAGTAACTGAAACTATGGCATGTAGTTAGGCCTCCTAATGACCAGTATTAATTCTGCTATGATGTACATGTCGCTTACAGGTACCAACTGGAAAGACCTGCCCCAGGCCTCTCCAAAAGCAACACAGCATTATGAGCCTAACATTTCTCTCATCCAGGTGTAAAAACCATCCATCGCATGGAAAACTCATCCTACATTATCTCCATTTCTGCAGAATGGGGAGAATAAGGAGTTGACATACCACTGACAAGTAAAAAGTGCGGTGCGGATAGATGGCAACTTATTAGTCGTGACGAGGTTAAAGTTAGGTCTGATTGGTGTTAAGCTATGGTTAGAGCAAGTTTAGGACTGAGCGTTTTACTTGATTGATTGGCGACACCATTGCACATAGTGTTATTTACCAGTTATATTACTTTATTACATTCACTAGCGACAGAAAGCAAAGCAAACTTGTAGCTTCACGTGGCTCTCGTGATCATAAGCCACAGAACCTTTCTTTTTTATATTTGGAATTTGAACCACGGGATGCAACTCTGGAATTCTAACATGCATTAACCAAGAATCAAAACCCAGTCCAAAACTATAATATGACGACTTTAGGATCTCCGAATGGAGATCTGGGTGTGACCTTGGCTTCTAGGATTAAAGAAGCAGGCCTCTGTACGAAGGGTGGTTGGCCGGTTTACTTACTGTAAGCCCTGAGCTTGTATTTCAGCTTTACTTTACTTATTTTTAGGCCATCTGTAGGCTAAACAAAACAATCTACCAGTAAATGTATAGTCTATTTGTTGAATCTGAAAGCTACTTGTTGCTCCTATAATAGGCATACAAAGACGTGGAACTAATAAAGGTAATGAAAAGAGATTCCTTAGCACATGACTTACAGTACCGGTATTGAATTCTTCTTGGAACACAAGATAATGAACGGAAGTGTGAGTAGGCTAAGAAATAAGGAGTAAGAAGTAGCCTAGGCATATCATGAAATGTGAAAATAACACTGCATAATAAGGCTGTCCCCACCCATCAACATGACTTTTTATTGACTAAATAAATTCCCGGGTATTTACGTTAGGAAGCTAAGAACATTAAAAATTAACACTTATTTACAGTTTCTGTAGAAAACTTGAATTGCATTATCTCAGACTACAAAAGTTTAAGAAACAAAATCCACATTTCCCCCACACTTTTCAATATATCGTGTGTTAATTTAATCATTAAAAACATATCATAACCTTTCATCGTCACGATGCAATCACAATGCGACACCACAGGACTGGAGGAGGAATGTGGTGTTAAACATTAAATTCCACACTTCTTAGAATTAAAACACAGTAGTATTAACACTTTCTATTTTCTTGTTATTTATTTTCCTAAAATATCTGATTATAATGAGAGCTAGTGTGTTGAAATAGAGTTAAATAAATGACATAAAATATACATTCATCAATCAGCTGTTTATCATGTGGTTGTCCATAAGTGGTGCTACCTAGCGGCTTACAGGTGTATTGGTGCTCCCCCTTATCAATTGTTTTTTTGAAAATCCGTTCTTCCGGTTTTGCCGAAGTGTCCATACTGTATGGTTACTATACTGTGTCGAGGCTGACTGAGAGAAATATAAGACAATCGCCTTGCTCTTACCCAGTACTACACGAGCGCTATCTGGCGCGAACTTTCTCCGGCTACTTCCCTATTATTTTCACCCTTGGTTTTAGTTTTTACTGTCCAGTTACTAATTATTTCACTGCCAATATCACCAAGAAAGTAGAGGAATGTTAACACATGAAAGGAAATAAAAGAAAAGCTAAATATCAATTGGTATTTATTGTGAATAAATATATATTTTGCCGAGGTTCATGCCGTACATGCTAAATTAGTTAGTATCTGTAGTTTTATAACAGGGTAGCTTTGCTGGTTATTCAGTTATCAGCGAACACATAGGCTAATTTATTTATTGAAAAACATCTTCATATTCTGACTGCGTCTCTTATTATTTTTAATATATTCCTGGGAATTCATTCCTAGAAGAACATCAACAAGCCCTCGCTTGGCAATTTAAATAACTTATTTTTCTCCTCCAACTTCACACAACCGGCTTGTCATTCACTTCTTCTATTTCTATTGTTATACATTCCCCCGAACCGAATAAACAATACGAGTCGCTTTCTTTGCTTTTCAATCTTCTTCCACTAGTTCACGATATCGCCACTACAAAAGTTCCAAAGCCATCTTTGTGCTTCATGTAAAGCCTCTTTAGTTCCACGTTTCACCACTATGATACTTTCTCGTTGTGACAGATAGCCTACTTTCTCCATTGTGACAGTACAAGTACATCTATGCATTTTCTCAAGAATGCTACAATCACGTTTCTTTCCAACAGTACATCGCAATAACACCAGTTTACCTCTAAATAGTCCTAACCAAATATCTTAACCACTTCCCTTGGCATAAACCTTGCTTTGCCTAAACAATAAATACCCTCTTAAATCTACATAATGAGATGAATGAAAACATATATGCAATGGATGAAAACAAATGACACAAATGATTCTAAAGTACATGGGTTCAACCCCTTGTAACCAACATGTTACATTACTGGCTCGCATGTGGTTGGTGATAGGTAGGGGTGGTTTCGCAAATGCGACAAAGCACGGAATGCTCATAATGACTTGTAATGTTATATTTTCACTTTTCACGAACTCTAAACCACTTTTTAATCTGTTTGGGAAAGCGACAAATTGCGAAAATTGTTTCAAAATTCACCATTAATGCGAAATCCACGATTTATTTAAATATAACGTTCTTTATTCTTTCTTTTCGTATGGAAACTTCAAGTGAGGAGTTTGTACACCCTTGAAATGTTTAAGACCACCGGTCTGGAATGCGGAAAGTAATTTCTCCTACACCCGCCCATCGCTTTCATTCCCCTCGCGTAGGACAAGGAAACAAGTGTTGAGATGGTGAGACTGAAAAGTGTCTATAAAACAGCTCTTTCAACAATGTTAATGATTCATGAACGTGCCCACTGTGGTGGATATTGAAGCACGACTTGAGTTGATTTTGTGTATTTTTTCTGTATTATTCTGGTTTTGCATCAGTATAAATTACTTTTTTTTTTCTTTCGGCGGCTTCGGTGGCGTAGTTGGTAGCATGCTGACCTTCTATGCCCAAGATTGCGGGTTCAAACCCGGCCTAAGTCGTTGGAATCTTTAAGAGCGTAAAAATCCCTGAGTATGCCTTCCTTCGGAGGGGAAGTAAAGCCGGCCGTCCCATGTCATAGATTTATGGCATGAAAAAGAACCTTCCCCTAACTACACTTGTGGAAGCTAAAATTTGTAGGTTTGTTTGATAACGCTATATTAGTTCTAACGTTCGCCACCAGGTGCTGACTGCGATGGCATTTAGTAGCCACGTCCGCAGCTAGGTGTCGAGGATGGTAGCATTTGGTAGCAAAAGTAGGAACTACTAGAAAAAAAATCGTCTGTAGTCCTTCTACCTGAATCACAGATAACACACACTACTACAGCCATCACAATTAACATCGGTTATCAGACGAATTCTACACACACCCAAAGTCACGGGGCTACATGACCGCGTTGTCGCAGCTCCTAAACTAAGGGACCAACCAACCAACCAAATTTTGAGTGACAACAGTAAATACAACCCTGATTGAACGTAACAGTAATAAATTGTGCTATAAATTACTATATTTGTAGTGATAGTCATTGTGATGACTTCATTGCATGTGTATTAGATATGGGGCTGGTATTTGAGTAGGAAGTGGTCGTGGCCTCGAATTAGGTGCCATCCCAGCATTCGCCTAAAGTATAAGAGGGAAAACCACTTCTAGGTTCTTGGATCTACCTCAGAAGGCTGAGTAAACCCCGATCCAACTTTCAGGCCAAAATTAAGTTCATTCGCAGAGCCGGGATTCGAACCCAGACCTCAAGGGTGACAGCCAAGAAAGCTTAGTCACGAGGTGGATTCGAATAGATAACCGTGAGCCACTGTCATCAACTGTATATACAAACGGGTAATTCTCAGCTGGGGCGACTTCCCCTACTCCTTCTCCGTATCTCAAGTAATGAGAACAGTTTACGTCAGGGGTGAGCAGCCTTTGCACGCTCGGCGTGCTAGCTAAGTTACGCCGCACGCCGGCAGGCTGGTTCCTGCCTCTCTTGACTAGGCTGACTGACGACTCTGCGCTGTGACAGCTCATCGCTGCGTCTTACCGAGTCAAGTTGGGATCGCTAGCGCACCAAATGTAATGTAAACAAACTGTTCGTCCAATGCGTTGATTGGCCGACACATCTACATTGTGTTTCGTGCGTTTCTCCGCGTAACGGTACTTTCAGAATACATGCTTAATACTAAAACAGTCAGAAATACTGATAAGGTATCATGGAAATGGTTGGTTCCTCAGTTTAGGGGCTGAGACAACGCGGTCATGTAGCCCCGTGTACTTTGGGTGTGTGTAGAATCTGTCTGATAACCGGTATTAATTGTGATGGCTGTATTAGTGTGTGTTAAGTTATCTGTTTTTAATTCAAGTAAGGACTGCAGACATTCGATTTTTCAAGTAGTTCCAACTTTTGCTATCAAACGCCACCGTCAACGACCAACTAGTTCTGAACTTGGTTACTAGATGCCACCGCAGTCGGCTCCTGGCAACGAACGTTGGAACCTATGAGCGTTAGTCAAATATAACCTATAATTTAGCTTCACACAAGTGTAATTAGTGGAAGGTTCTTTATTATGCCATAAATCTATGACATGGGACCACCGACTTAACTTTTTGACGTTCGACCGATCAACCATAACGCAGCGAGCGCAGTACGGGAAGGAGTGAGACGGGAAAGTGAGAGAGAGAAACAGACATATAGTCTTCTCCCACTGCCGCGTGCAGCCGGAGTGCCAGTGCGCCCGGCGAGCTGTATGGACACCTCTGTTGGGGACGCCATTTTTCTGGTAGCCAGTGATGCCATCCCGTGGGATTTGTCCCAAATTGTGGGACATTTAGACAAATATTTTTAGGAAAGGGATTTGTTTTTTTTTTTGCAAAAAATAAGGTAAATTTGGGATATTTAACCGATTACATATATCACCAGCTGAGCCGCCATTAATACATAAAAGCTTCGTTTGCACAGCACAGGTGCACAATAGGTACGATTCAAACCTGCCGATAGAATAAAAATAAACCGTTCACGGAAGTATAGTAGCCTATTACATTACAATCGCCAACTGCCGCTTGTGCGATAACAGACGGTTTTGTGTGTTTTTGGAGATTAAAACTTATGTTTTGTGTTTTTGTAAAAATCTTCATTTAAAAAGTGACAGTCAGTCTGAAAGACTAGACATTGTATCATTTTAAATGCTACAAATGCTGAAAAATGCTAGAAAGGCTCTTGACATGTTAGAAAATTATCTGCATAATACTTATCTTGCTTATCTTGTTTCAAATTACTCGCGAGCGGCAAGTGCAAACCAAGGCAAAGCAAAGTCAAAAGCGCGGGATGCCGTCACGCTCACCAGAGCGCGCGGGGACGTGCCCCTTCCATCTAGTCTAAAAACACTTATAGTGGGCGTTGTATTGAAGATAGAGATATGCTCTCGCGGACTTTTTTGTAGAAGTTTTCATGCTGACCAATTCTTACGCTCATAGTATATTGATATTTTTAATGGTTTGCCCAGCGTAAGCTTAAGAAGCACACGGACGCCAAGTTTGTTTTCGACTTTTTCACTGAAATCGTTACTGCTTGGCTTCCTATGATCATACATAAATTATTTTCTTCAGAATCTTTCCTCGAGATATCCTTTACAGAATGGTGAAAACCGCATCAGAATCCATCCAGTGGTTCTCGAGATTACCCGTGACATCCAAGAATCCAAGAATCGGGGATTTTTGTCTTATACTAACGAAGTAGAGATTGGTTGGTTCTTAAGTATAGCGGCTGCGACAAAGCGGTCATGTAGCCCCGAAGTAGAGATTGTCGGGGAACACATGCACCAAGCGGTACTATGACGTCACACACCTCAGTGCATCTGGGTACATTTCTTTCCGTTACTGTAACGTAAGGCCAGACCCCAGCGTAACGACGAAGTCGACAAGATCATTTAAAATGAAAAAAATCAAAAACTTATACAGGGAATCATAAACATCTCAATCTTTAAATCAGTATTCAGTGGTTCCCAACCTTTGTCAGCTGACGCCCCCATTTTCAGATACGGGAGTTCATCGCGCCCCCTTCCCCCCCCCCCTCCCCCCTCCCCCCATCACTCATCGCTTCTATAACCTCTTCGATTGACGCGGAGGATATAGACCTAACCTAATAACACTACATAATGGAATAGGCCTATCTAATACATACTAACTTCATTTTAGCACAATACAAAGAATACACTTTTACAACAAATCCTTAAATTAGTCAACAAATGTCAGTGAGAGGGTTGACACTGTTTTCTCTTGGTAAGATTCGGTATGTTTGGTTTGATATTTGACAGAGCACAGCGGAGATCACTTGCAATATCAAGCCGACAGCGCTGCTTTGTTTCTATGACACTCAGCGTTGAAAATCATGACTCGCATAAATATATCTTTGAAAATGGGACAATGACACGCAATGCAAATTTGGCTATTACAGGATACACTGCAACACAGTTTACCCAAAAGTCACCCAGTCCTAATATTTTAGAATCATCTCTTAGCTTTCATTCACACTTCAAATCTATGATTTCTTCTTGAAGCTGTGCTGCCAGTGCTTCAATGTCAATGGCAAACGAATTTCTTGTTAACATCCAGGACCATTCTTCCGACGAGATATCAGGAAAGTAGAAGCTAAATTCTTGTGCCAGGGAATCCAAATGTGACTGAACTTGCACCTATGTTTATTGCGATTACGATCATTTTCCGGCAAAATTTCATTACGGCGGTGAAAGAATGAGAAGTTGTTCAACTGAAGCCGGCGTTTCCATAACTGTATTTTTTCTAGGAATGCATAATACTGGAGTATTTGCCTTGGAGCTTTAAGTTCAAACTGTTCAAAGCTTCAAAGAAATCACAAAGATATGCCAACGAGACGATAAAATTGGAATGATTTTGCTCCTTACAACACAGCAAATTCCTTATTTCACCTCCAACCTCGCGACTCCGCAGAGGTTTGTGCCGACAGTTGGCAATTACCAGTGCTTTTGAACGATTGACTTGGTGCGACAATCACTTGGAGAGATTCGAAAAATTTTTATTTTACAAAATTGTAATATTCGAGTTTAAATTAACTATTCAACACTGAATAAGGCATGTCTATGACGCCACGGAAGCGTGCACGAATACGCTATAAGCAGGCGCAGATCTAGAGTTTGGCTTGGGGGGGGGGGGGGGGGGGTCAGAGAATCGAAATTGTTAAGAAAAATGGTATCACTAAAAACGCAATCACAAAATAACCAAACGTACAAAACCAGACCAAATTTTTTTTGCAAGCTACGTGGATAGAAATTTGATGCGTTTAGTGCATCAAAAATATTCGTACAAATTGCAACGGCGTGTTTTGCGACTTTTAAATCGAGCTTCGAGAAAAGTATCAAGGTACGTTACAGTTTCGGCAAGTCGAGTTGGTACCGACAAAGGGAGAAAGTCACAGCTTAAATTGCCAACCAAGCTTGCAGTTTGGACGTCGGCAAATTTTTGGGTGCGAAAAAGCCCCTAATTCCTATCCGTGCATTGCTGCACATTCATCGTGACATCACTATAAACATCGATTCGGTAATCACAAGGTTTGCTAACCAAAATAGACGGGTTGATATAGTTATATAAATACAGTAATCGTTTTTATATAACAGGTATGAAGTTGTAAATATGTACAGTTGTAACAGAACATAATAATTCCAATAAAGATATTTCAATATTGAATAAAATGAAAAGAACTGTTTTTCAGTTTAAGTTCGTTAAGTTTTATTTGTCTGGTTATTGTGTTTTCGTTTTTTGAGTTTGCAAAAAAAAAATTGGTCTCCGTTTGGGGGGGGGGGGGGTCATGACCCCCGTAACACCCCCACCCCCCACCCCCCATCCCCTTGAATCCGCGCCTGCCTGTAAGTGTAAAGAAATGACTAGCCGGCATGTCCATGTTCCATGTATACGGAGAGTGTCATTCTTACCGGTGCTTGACCGTGTCGGTCTTAACAGAGCAGCCAACCCATAGCAACAGAATAGCCTACTCTGTGTGCGTACTGGGAGGAATAATGAACACAGTAAAATATACATATGTACATAAACAAAAAGTCCAGTCAGAACAACCTCTGGCCTACAAATTATTTACTATTTACCAATAAGTGTTGGTATACTTGTAAAACAAAGGAACAAAACAATGTGAATATCGGTGGTGGTGTAAACAGCTAAACGCTTCTGTCCAGACAACAGGCGATTCAGGATCAAATCCCAACTGTGGTCTCATAAGCAAGACTTACCAACAGTAATGACCAATACCGTCCTCAGCTTAATCTCTCTGAAACCTAAGAAAGCTGTTTGCGCTTGGATAATGCATCTCCTCAATATTCCCCTTTATGTCTACTGTTTTCTTTTCCCTCATACATTTTACTGTAAAACACAAAAGAATTTGTTTCTCCTTTAGTAATCACAAATTCTGAATAATTTAGCTATCGTATGGAATCCATTTTCTCTTGACAATTTAATCTCCGTCTTCCTTCTTGATAAATGGAGCTCCAAACGAGTTCCCAGTTCGATGGATCTGCATAATACAACACAGTGCAAACTTCTTCATTCTTATTCGTTAACCTGTGTCCAAGTATACTGAAGGCCATTGGTGAGATAATCATTTCCCTTAATTTATCATAATTCAAGTGGATATGTTACAAAGGCCGAATTTAGTGAAATTACAATAATTTTGTTTCTAAAATTAATTATCTCCCATCTGAATTCTTTTAAAGACAAAATGTTGATATTTACTTCTGTAGCCGATACATACATTTTACATGTATTAGATGATACATTATTGTAATTAATACTTTGTTTAATATGATTCATTAAGAAATATTCTTAATTTATTGAAATTGGTAGCTAATGTTAATATAATGAAGCCTATATAATCTTAATAGCATCTTTAGTTATACATTTTGTAATTTTCCCTTCGTTATTTATCACCACTTATCTTAATTAGCTCCGACTAAGATCGCAAACAATCACGACTTAAAAAGTCCCTCTCGGCACGCTGGAAGGCAGAGGTAGATTTCACCGGGCAAAGAAATATATTTCGAATAATTCACTAAATTTGCCAATTGTTGTATACGTTCACACGCTCTACAAGTTTAGCAAACGAGAAGCCCATCATAATATGATATATTATATATATTATATATTATTTCAGTAGTATAGATCCCTCCTGCGGCACTCACAAGCGACCGATCGTGAAAATGAGCATTCAAATGAAAGAGAATATACATTACCAGTGACACATTGCAATCTAACTCATGAATATCTATAATTTCTTTAAAAATTGACTTAAAAAAATGTACGAAGTGTGCGATTTGCAAATACTGTTGATGTATGAAAATACGCTCCATAATTTCTGTTCACTTCACATTTTGGTCGATGTGACGTCCGTTTCATGTCAAATCGTATAATTTCATAAATATCGAATAATCGGCGAGTGTCACAGCACACTCGGCACACAAATTACATTATCAGTGACAAATTGCATTCTGATTTCTTAAATATCAATTTTTGTAAGAAGTGTTCGATTTGCAAAACCTATTGGGGAAAGTGTGGTTTATGAACATGGCGAGATTTCTCGCACGGGTCCACTAGTCTTCTTATAATTATAATATAGTCTACTGCTATTTACCTTGCACCAGCACAACTGCCGACCAGCCGGACAGGAGTTGGAGAAAACACGAAAATTAATTTAAAATGCACCAAGAAAGGAATAGTGTTCATGGAAGTTCTATTAAAGGATATTTTCAACATTCAGTTGTTTGCCCCAAGGGAGTTTTTCAGTGAATAATTGACATTTTGATATTTTGTCATCATGCAAATTGAACGATAATTATTTATTGTTCCTTGTTCATTCATTCATTAATTTACTTTATTTGCAAATGGGAGTAATTCCCCGGTGGCTAATTTTACAATTACACAAAATTACCAATACTAATATCAAACACAATATACACAAATCCCGATTTGGGAACAATAGTAATTACATCGTAGTATTTACACAACATTTCAGTCTTCCCTTAAACACATCAATTGGGGAAAGGCTCCAAGACTGTGGTAGGTAATGAGCTCCAATTAACAATACCAGGATTAATGAAAGAATATTTCCCATAATTTGTACGCTGTGGTCGGACCTTGACTTTATGTGGATGATCGGCCCTGCTCAGGTAGGTGGGATTTCCCAGACGTTTACTTAGTCCTCCACATACTGGCCGATTTTATTATTATTATTAATCTTGATTGGTCACATTGGACCACTTGAGTCGTTCCACAATCACTTCTTCTTTGAAGATAGTACTGCTTGGTTCTTGCGCTCATTCCAATACTTTTTCATTCTTTCAGATCGGGATTTCCTCAACTCATCTGAAATCTCCATAGGCTTTCTATGTGACATTTATGCAGAAAATTTGTAAGTTTTAAGAATGGTGTTAATTTTATTTTCCTCCTCGGCATCTGTTATCTTGAGTCCAACTGCTTTGAGATCTTGTTGGATTTCTTGGATCCATTTTCCTCCAGCTTTCTTTCCTAGATTTCTCATCACTAGTTGGCGCACAATTCTGTTTTCTGGAAGCCGTAAGATGTGAAAAAAAAAATATGAAATTCTTTTCTTCTTTTTCTTCATTGTGCTGGTGATTGGATCAATCTCACGATAGACAGTTTCATTTGGGAGAATCCTCCAGACTCCCTCAACCTGATACTTTTTATTTATGCACGTTCTAATGATACTTCTTTCCATTTTGGGGAGCTGATCAGTTCTTTGTTAATTTTTAATTTAGAACAGAGTTTTACAAGCATAAGTGGCTTCAGGGAGAGTTACAGTTTCATAATGTTGGATCTTAGTAGCTGGCCGATTTTCTTATTAACAGAAAAGCGCACGAATGTGCATAACATAGATTTACTCTAGTTTAGTCCTTGCCTTAATCGCACAGTGATTTCTGGTTATTAATACATCGTGTGATGTGATATATGTCACAGAACTGGTCTCATAACGAGCACACGCAGAGTTCATTTGGGGCGTGGTAGGACATGTTTTTACATATTTTATGGTGGTACCCATGTACTGCTAACTTTATCACCACATGCCTTAGTTTCTGATTGGCGTTTGTCCAGTTCCGGTTGATCATGGCATCCGTGCTGTAAAATTCTAACGGGATGTCTTCTCTCTACTCCCTTCTCTCTGCTAAGAGCGCATCAGTATTTTTTTAATGATGGAAGCTGTAATTTTGTCCTTATTTCTTCGATGAGGAAGGGTTCCCGTGCGAATTCATATGGTAGGCGGAAGCGCGTGTATTTTGAGATGCCCATTAAGGGTTTCAGGAATTGGGCTTTAACTCTTTCGATGGTGGCCAGATCTCTCTTCGTTAGTCGGTCCCATATCAAGTGGATCCCGTTTCCAGGTGAGAATTGGTAGGATCGTTGCGTCAAACAGTTGCATAGCTGTTTCATCATTTTAAATGATCTTGTCGACTTCGTCGTTACGCTGGGGTCTGGCGTTACGTTACGGTGACGGGACGAAATGTACCCAGATGCACTGAGGTGTGTGACGTCATTACCGCTAGGTGCATGTGTTCGACGACAATCTCTACTTCGTTAGTATAAGACAAAAATCCCCGATTCTTGGATGTCACGGGTAATGTCGAGAACCACTGGATGGATTTTGATGCGGTTTTCACCATTCTGTAAAGGATACCTCGAGGAAGGATTCTGTAGAAAATAATTTATGTATGATCAGCGGAAGCCAAGCAGTAACGATTTTAGTGAAAAAGTCGAAAACAAACTTGGCGTCCGTGCACTTCTTAAGCTTACGCTGGGCAAACCGTTAAAAATATCAATATACTATGAGCGTAAGAATTGGTCGACTCTCCTTCAGCAAAATCAAAAGGAGTACGATTAGTCTCAGCCAAACAAGATGCAAAAGTTCTACAAAAAAGTCCGGGAGAGCATATCTCTATCTTCAATACATCGCCCACTATAGGCTGTGTTTTTAGACTGGATGGAAGGGGCACGTCCCCGCGCGCTCTGGTGAGCTTGCGGCATCCCGCGCGCTTGACCTTGCTTTGCCCTTGATTTGCACTTGCCATTCGCGAGTAATTTGAAACAAGATAAGCAAGATAAGTATTATGCAGATCATTTTCTAACATGTCAAGAGTCTTTGGCTTCGAGCGAAGCGAGAATCCTCCAGCCTTTCTAGCATTTTTCAGCATTTGTAGCATTTAAAATGATACAAAGTCTAGTCTTTCAGACTGACTGTCACTTTTTAAAGATAGCTGCTGTAGATTAATAATGTCGATTTGTGTAAGTATTAAATATATCGTATAATCTGGATTTCGTCTTCCAAAGATTCCCACCCTAGGTTTTCTATCATCCGAGTTACACTTCTTCTAGGATTAAAATCGTTGAGCACAAACCTAGCAGCCTTCATTTGTACCATCTCCAGCTCATTGATGAGCCCTACGTGATATGGGTCCCAAACCGCTAAGCCGTATTCCCAGATTGGCCTCACCAGGTTCAAATATCTTAATTCTTTTGCGGTGGAACTAATGCCTCTTAATACCCTCAATACCCTCAGGTGTGGTAAGACTCTACGGTAGCTTGAGTCCCCAATGCTATATTCTATTCAGCATGCTGTTCTGGCTTACTGTTTCCTGTCGCTGAGAAAGGTGAACCATGATGTTTCAGACCTCACATTCTGCTGCAATACTGCTCTTCAACCTGTGTAAGAACCCGGACAAGCAACATAAACTGTTCGAGGAGGTGAAAAGAATACTACCGCAGTCTAGGAACCAACCCATCACGCAGGAGGGCTTCAATGAAATGAGGTACTTGAGAGCCTGCCTCAAGGAGTCCATGAGGTGAGTGCCAGAACACTGTTTATTGTATCAAACCCGGGCCTCCTTGGTGAGAGGCAGGCATGCTACTCCAACACAACGGGGCGGTAGTCTTACCGCCTGCATTCTCCCCATTCAACAACCCTCTCCTACGTATTGGTATGAAATTAATTATAACTAGCGGGTCCATGCGAGAGCATAAACCACCCACCGCTTTATTTGTATGCGGGCTCGACGCGACACAGCTCTGGTAGGGGCTATCGCCATTGTATTTCTTAACACGCACTTAGCATGCCACGGTGGGTGAGTGGATAGCGTGTTGGTCTACTAACCCCAAGATTGCAGTTTCGCTCCTGGCCATGGTAAGTGATTTTTGAAAGGCGGCAAAAATACGACACGCATGTCATACGATGTTGGCATGTCAAAGAACCCATTTGAATTCAGTAGGCCGTGTTCATAATGGCAAAATTAATCTCGGGAGTTTCCGCCAACACAACGTTTCTCATTTCTCTACTAGAAAGCGCTATAGTATTCAAGGATCTTAGATATCTAACCTCCTTGACTTTCATAGTGCTTCAAGGAACAACGAAATTCGACATGCAAGCTACCCTCTGGGTGTCAAATTACAAAGCTTGCACCAGGCACACAAGGCCTTAAGATATTATTATTATTATTATTATTATTATTATTATTATTATTATTATTATTATAACACGCACTTTCTAAACAAATTGTTAGTATTTATGAAATCAGAGTGAAATTCGTCATTGCTGCGGGTAATTCTCTTTTGAATGCACATTTCTTACGATCGGTTACTTGTAAACGCCCCATGTACATATACCACCCGCTCAGTTTTACTGTTATGCGGGATCGACGCGACATAGTTCTGACAGCGGCTATAGTCGTGTATACTTGTTTAAACGTACTTCATAAACAAATAAATAGACTTAATTTCTATTGAAGAAATTCAAGATTTTTCCTGTACTATTCAGACGATTTGGAAGATTCTGGTTGAAACCATACCTTATAACTCCCTCTGGTTTAAGAACTGGAGGTTTATGAAACATACACCTTATATGATTTGTTCGGTGTAGGTCATGCAAGATTCACCCACTCGTACCTAATGAGAAGGGAAGACCCCCCCCCCCCCCCCACTTTGTACCAGTAGAGACGTATTCACCGTGGCCCATATTTTAACCGAGTGTGTGGGTCTTGCTGATCTACGAAGAAACCTTGGTTTACAGATGACACTCAAACTTATATTAGCCGATGACGTGGTGGCTGCTGATATCTCGTTATCCGCTTTTTAATTGAGAGTGGGTTAGGGCCAATAATCTAAATTTACAAGTGATCATTGACTCAATGACTTTATTCTTTTTTGAATTCCGTAATTTTTGTTTATAATTATACTTGTTAGCTTTATTTATTTTTGTTATTTTTACATTTAGGTGTCCACCTCAAAATATAACTCTATATTCAAAATTTGTGTAATTTAATTTGTGTTAAAAGGGGCAGATGATCTCGCAGTTCTTCCCCTTAGAACAATAATAATAATAACAATAATAATATTTTTTTTTTTTTTTTACGAGGGACTGTGGAAAATCTTCAAAAGACACATGTGAAGGGTCCGCACTCCACAGTATTGTGGGATTCTTACCCACTAAAAACCACCTCCCTTTTCCCACGATGTGTTCATCACCCCGGAACCGCTCTCGCATTACTTCAGGGTGACGTCGTGCTTACTTAGTCATTCAGACTTCTTCTTTCTTCATTTTTTCATAAGGATGTTCGAACGCATCCATTTCCCTCTTCTTCTGGCGCAGGACACATTCTATGTAAATAGCTATCTGATTCCATGTTTGATCATTTCGGAGCATCATCTGTAGGATGTTGTCCGGCGTGATTGCCCCTGTAGAAGCTTGCAGATCTCTTCTATGTGTTGACCAACGTTCACACACAAAGAATGTGTGGAGTGCATCATCCTCTCCATTACAATAATGACACAAAGGACTATTAGCCACGCCTATGTGATGCAGGAATCTCCGAAAATATCCATGGCCTGTTAGGAACTGTGTCAAATAATAATTGACCTCTCCGTGGTTTCGATCAACCCAGTCAGCCAGACGCGGAATAAGTTTCTTTGTCCATCGACCTCGTGTCTCATCATCCCACTTCTGTTGCCATCGTTCCATACAATGGTTGTGTGCAGACGTCTTTGCCTGGTGTATGTCCAGTTCTTCTTTGGTGCGCCAAACTTCCTGACGCTCTAAGGCAAGTAAATCAATTGGTGCTACTCCCGCTACCACTAGAACAGCAGGCTCTGAAACAGTGCGATATGCACATGAGATCCTCAGTGCTCCTCTTCGTTGTACTGCTGCTATCCTTTTACGATATTTCTCGAACCGTAAGGACTCAGCCCAGATCTCAGCTCCATAGAGTAATATGGACTGGACTGTTGTCATCAGGAGACGTCGTTTGCTAGGCTTCGGACCTTTAATATTACCCATTAATCGGCTCAAAGCGGTCAAGATATTTGCTGCTTTATCCGTCACTCTTTGAATATGGGCCCAGAATGTGAGCTTCGTATCTAGCGTCACACCCAAGTACTTCGTACTCCTTGATGAATTAATCATCGTCCCTCCCACTTGCATTGGTACAAGAGTGTTGATTCTCCTTCTCGTCAGCACTACAATCTCCGTTTTATGGTCTGCTAATGACAGCTTATGTACCGTCATCCAATCTGTGACACGTCGCATTACCTGTTTGAGTTTCAGTTGCGCAAGCTCTATATCACGAGCCACAATCAGAGCAGCAACATCATCAGCATATCCTACCAATATTGCATCTTCGGGCATCTTCAGCCGAAGTAGGCCATCGTATGCAATATTCCAGAGATCTGGCCCAAGAATAGATCCTTGAGCTGCCCCAGCGGTTAATCTTTTAGTCCTATGTCCTTCCTCGGTATCGTACTGCAAAATACGGTCCTTTAGATAATCCCTCATTATCCGCATGAGGTATCTCGGTAGTCTAAATTTATCTTGAAGTGTCACCAAAATGTCACTCCACTGGGCAGAGTTAAAGGCATTCTTCACATCTAGAGTCACAAGTAGCGTAACTTTACGTGAGTAATGGTTACCCATCTGAGCTCTGTTTGCAGTCTCTACAACTACCCGCACAGCATTTATAGTCGAGTGCCCTTTCCAAAAGCCGTATTGTTGGGCAGATAGATCTCCAGCTGATTGAACTGCCATCAATATTCTAGGCTGTAATAGTTTTTCTAATCCTTTTCCAGCCGTATCCAGCATACATAATGGCCTGTATGATGAAGGCAAATTTCCTCCCAATTTTCCTTTACTAATAAGAACTAGTCTGGCCTTCTTCCAGCAGGCACTAAAAACGCCTGCCTTCAGACATGCGTTATACATGTTCAAAAGGAGTCGCGGGCAAGCTCTTGCTGCCTCCTTAAGTGCTTCTGCTGGAATCCCATCTGGTCCAGGAGCCTTCTTGTTCCTGATAGAATTAATCGCTTTCAATAATTCTTCCTCGGTGAACAAAGGTATTTCTTCAATATCAATGCAATCATCAGCTTCATCAATCCTCTCCGGATGTTCCGGAAACAGCGTACTGACTATTTCGTCCATAGTGTGTGCATCCATTATCGGATTAGAAAAAGTTCCAAGTTTCTTCAATACAATCTTATATCCTAGTCCCCAAGGATCGTTGTCAACTTCTTTGACCATTTCCCACCATTTGTCAGCTTTACTTCTTTTAATTGCATCCCAAAGAGCCTTTCTTGCTGATTTGTGGTCTTCGGAGAATAAGGCTGCCTCTTCTCTTCCTCTCGCTCTATGTGCCCTTCGTCTCATCCTCAGGCAGTGTCGCCTCATATCAGCAATTTCCTCCGTCCACCAGTATGCTGGCTGTTTGTGTTTTCGCGTTTTCTTCCTGCACATGGATTTATTGCAGGCTTGATGAATAAGCAACATAGTGTTCTCTACCCATTTATCCGCCGTCTCTCTCCCCTCAAATGAAAAGCAACTCGTTTCAACTTTCACCATTCCTCTCTGTATTACCTCACAGAACTTTTCTTTATCCATATTTGTGGGATTCCAGTATGATGGTTTGCGTATGACAGCGCTTTGTTGTCGATTTTGCTGAAGTACACAGAAAGTAACATACTGATGATCGCTTCCTGTGTAGTCCTCAATCACCCGCCATTCAGATATTCTTGACAAAAAATCGTCTGACGCTAAAGTCACATCTGGTATGGTTCCATTGCAGCCAGGTCGTCGAAAGGTAGGCGTATTTCCAACATTTACGGTCGACAATCCTAACCTTGCAGCCATTTCCAGTATACGACGTCCTCTGGAATCTACATCCGGCATACCCCATTCCAAGGCCTTGGCATTGAAATCTCCAGCTACAATAAGGTTATTTTCCGTACCACGCAATGTGTCCTCAAGGCTATCCAACTTGTTCTGGAAATCAGCAATGGGCTCGTTCGGAGTGAAGTAACAGCTCACGTACGTAAGCGTGCCATTCTTAACCCAGACGAAACCATCCTTAGAACCTTGATCTGTCACTGGATATTTTCCCAGATCCGGAATGAAAATTGCAGCTGTTCCAAGGTTGTCCGCAAACCACCCATGATGGTCCCTGTTCTGATATTGCTCACTCAGGAGAAAAATATCCACTTCCATTTCAAATGCCAATTGCGTCAAGAGATCATTGGCAGTCAAACTTCTGTGAACATTTCCTTGAAGAACTCTCACCATTTTTTTTCCGATTTTAACCTTCTCGAGAGCATCCCTAAACACTATACAGGCGCCTGAACCAGGAACATGGTTCCGTTTGGTGTCATGAACCTCCTTCTCCGTGCATAGCACACATCGTGCTTCACCTTTACAGTCTGATGCTTTATGTCTGGCATCTCCACACTTGTAACAGAGTTTGCTCCTATCAGGGCCATTACAATTCCTTGCAAGATGTCCATATGACAAACAACGGAAACAGCGAGTTACCATTGCTCTCTCCCTTACCCTACCATATATCCATCCCACTTTCATTCTCCCCTCTTCCAGAAGTTTACCGGCCTCTTGCTCTGCTAAATGTATAATAGCCATTTTCTGACTTCTGCTATTGGGTTCCGTGACAAAGATTTTGACTTCTCCGCTAAGTGTTTTAATGTCCCGTCTGACCGCCTCCTCCACATCTGCAATAGTCGTGATGCAGTCTAAGTCCCTCACCTCCAGAGTTATTCGGGGGGTCAAAGTTCTGACATCTTCATCCTGACCAAGAGCCTCTCTCAACGATTTGTTGAGGTTTTCTCGACCCTCACACGTCGTAGATTTGTTCAATTCAAGAAGAACATCTCCAGACCTGGTCTTCCTAATTGACTTAATGTCCACGCCACTGTCCTCTGGTTTGACCTTGCTACGGATATACAATAATAATAATAATAATAATAATAATAATAATCATCATCATCATCATCATCATCGGTATTGCCTAAAATTATATTGAACTATATTTGCCAGCACGATAATCTTGGTTTTCTTGAACGAGGCGCTGTCTCACTGTCAGACAGCTACCCACTTGTCCTCACGAGGATGAGTGCAACCCATACCAACCCTCCGGGGGCTTCCGGTGAGAGGCTAGCGCGCTACCCCAACACCACGTAGCCGGTGACTCAGCCATCATAGAAGTGATTTTCTGTGAAATGGTTTGCCTGGAGTAGAAGTGGGAAACCGACGGAAAATCACTTCAAGGATGGCTGAGGTGGGAACCGAACCCATTTCTTTTCAGTTTTGCCTCACGAAGCTGAGTGTACTGTGCCCGTTTAGACCAAAGGTCATATGCATTTTCACCAAAAATCAGTCTGCACGAGAATCTTAACATCTCAGGGCGCCATATGGGTTAAAGTGTGTACAATAACACAAAAAATAAAATTTCTTTAGTGATTTTCGGCTCGCTGCAACAATAAGGATAGAAGGAGATTTTCTGAAAATAACACAATCCGTAAAATTATCTCGCTTTATTTAAAATGTTAAAACGTTAATGAAGAAATGCTAAAAATAGCATAACGGATGCATGACGAATCATACATTATATACACAAATTTACAGATTCACCAACACATGAACACTAGGCATTTGAAACGAAAGTCAGATTAATAGTCCTGTTGACTTCGTTCAAAAGAATTATTTACAATCGTAAGGTTTGTCAGTGCAAATTTAATTGTCCATCCTGATTCCCAACTTTAAGTATTCACACGTTGAAATGAAATATTATCACTCGAGGTAAAAAAAAAATCACTGTCTTTGTTTGTCTATCAAATAGTAGCAGAAAATTAACTAAAACTTTTTCCAGGAATCAGTATCTCAAAATTGGTTCAGATATAAAGTTACAACAATGCATATAACACAATATTAATTACATGGACATTCGAGCATGGATTCGAAGAACTTCGGTAAACAGTTTCTTTTATTATATCATCTGTTCTCGATCCAACATTAATATTCTGAGTTCTTGACTCAATTAGCAATATTATGGTCAAAAATTAATTATTATCAAAATATCAACTCTTTTAAATATGGATTTGACCATTCAAATATTTAAATATCAATTTGAAATATTATTTAGAAAAATTATCACAAAAATAATGTTAGTTGTTTCTATTATCAAAATTACAATTCTTTTGACAGAATGTCAAAAATGTTAATCATCAAATTAATTTGCAGAATGTTTATATTCTTAACAGGATCACAAATATCCTCTAAATTGTAGTGGATGTTTAGGAAATAACAGTTTTAATTTATTTACAGAATCGGCCCATTCGATTTAAATGCGTCAAAAATCACATTATCATAATTGGCATCTAGACAACGGTAAATTCTTCTCATAATGAAATAACACAATTCCGGGCTAACAATTACTAGGAAATATTTATAGAACACGTGGGCAAACTGTGGATTGACATGATGGTTCCATAATATAACCCTCGGTTATAAATTCGACGAAAGTGTGGCTTACAAAATATATTTCAACTCCCAACATTATTTTCAAAGTCATCCAACCTACAATATGGTTGATGCTCCAGTATAACAACCTCATTCCTGCGTCTTAAAATGCACAAACAGAATGGCATATTCAACTATTTCCACACACACACACAAAATTTCTTCCCAAATTATACATAATAATCAAGCCTTTGTTTGTTACTCAAACTGGAAGATTCGTAATCTAGTAAGCTCCTAAATGAGTTTACAGTAATTTTACCATCAGTTTAAACATTAATTATTCCACACCGTGTATATTTCCAGCCAAACGTTCTATCACAAGACGTTGCTCAAAATGATATTATATTTATACAAACTCTAGTAAAACCCTAATTTATACATGCTATTTGCTTCCCGTATCATATCTTTCCGTGTCTTTCAAAAGATTTAAATGCATAATGCAAGTGTAAAATGTTCCCATAGGATTATTCTGTTAGTTGAATGTGGGCATGCGTTAGCCACTAGCCTTCGGAAAAACAAGCCTCCGATCTAGCAAACTGATTTAAATATAATCTTTATAAATCACACTACGTGATATGATTATTAGAAATATAAATCATAATTATTATTATCTCTGACAAATATTGAAAAATGATTATTATTATTAAATCGGCATTATTATTATTTCCACCAATAGAATCAACGTTGCTAAACTGTTCGGGAAATATCATCCTCGACTTCTTAAATATTGATAAAAATCCATTCCTCAACTTAAATTTATTATTAAATTTACAGTTACGACGGCTGATGACCGCGATTAGAAAAATAATTTCAAAATCAAATAAATGCTCGTTTTGCTCGTCCATTAATTCAAATCATTGACTTCTCATGTCTGAGTGTAAAAACTGTTCAGATCAAGGCTTCCACATGCCTTGCAAAATATTTGCAACAGCAAAACATCGAAGAAAAAAATGTGTTGGCGAGACTGTAGCAAAATGAGAAATTCCGGCTAACTACGCATAATAATAATGCAAAATGTAGCTTACATTCCTGTAGATCTTGATGTGGATAATCTGGTCTGAACCAGACTATTTCAGTCTTCTGTCCCCATTTGGACACGTACTTATAATCTCGTATCGTCTTCCATTATGTACCCGCAAAATGTCTAACCAGATATAGCGGCATTCATACTCGTTGCCTGAATATCTTGGTGAAAACTGTCTATAATATTAGCTGCTTCAAGAGCCGAAGTAATCTTCTTGATAGGGGTAAGATCGAAATGATCCATGATGCAAAAATACCAGTAGTAACGTGACCCAACTGTGATGCATTCAGTACTATCAATACTCTGACAATCTTATTCAGCACCGGTCCAAGTTCTGATGTTCAATTCCCTGGGCAGAGTTTCTCACTCTCCAGACAATGCTAAGCATGCTGGTTTCCCTATGTCGGCTAAACGAAATGAACCGTGCAAGACTGGTATGTGAACAATGCTGACTTGTCTTGGTTGGTCAAATTGTTATCAAGACAAAAGCTTGTTCTGGTCATTGGATGAAAATAATCCAAGTTTAAATCGTAGTGGACAGTGGAAAGAAAAGTATAGACTAAGTCAATCATATGTCCGTGTAGCAGTAATAGTTACCAATGTTTTGCCACAAAGTCTATCACCTCAGTGATAACTTACGATGAATTACACTAAAACTTCCAACACTTTTCGAAGTACAGTGACCATGTACTGTCGTAGAATTTCACTAAGTCCCAGCAACTGTGTCCTAGTAAAGACGTAGAGTATTGCAACCATGTGCACGATGATAATTCTGAAGTATAACGATGTTCGGAGCGACGTGATGTGTCTAGCGACAGGGCGCTTACGAAGAAGTGAACATATTGTGGGGTGGCTCCCAGCTCTTATATACCCAGCGGACGGACTCCTCTACGTCACTGCTTGAAATCTGCTAAAACTAAAACATCTCATATCTCAGCTTCCGCTCGATGAATTTTCTTGAAATATTGCACGTTATTCTTCCCTTGTCCGTGCCAGTAATATGGTGTTAGTCTCATATTTCTACTCCACACGAAAAATATTTTATACAAGTATTGTGCCCAAATCTAGGAATGGGTATTCCAAGTTTCAGACACCTAGATATCAAGGGAAAGGCTGTAGCAGCGTTTGAAAGTTCGGATATTTGAATATCGCGCTACATTGCTTCTCGAAGCCATTCGAAGGAAATTACCGATAGTTGGATGGTAAATGACGTAGCGAGTAACAGCAGAGGTGGAGACTATTTATTGATTAAATAGTTAACTATGGAGCAGAGACTTGAGACTGGGATCAGATTACTGGCACGGCCAAATAAAAGAGAATGCAATTAGTATCAAGTAAATCGGACCAGGGATTCAAGAGATATGAGGATTTTTAGATATCAGGCGATGACGCGTGACCCTGACCGTTTTTGTATAAAAGCAAGCTGGAGCAGGCTTAGTTAACTCACTTCATCACAAGCACTTGGCGAACAAGTTGCGTCTACGCTGAGCCAAGGCACATGGTTGCCACGTCTACGAAGAAGTACTTTTCAAATCGTGATAGTCACGAGGAGTGCTGCGCAAACGAGTCGGAACTTAGTAAGTTTCTGGTGAGGAGAATCACTGAGGTGATTGTATTTCTACAGACATTGGTGGAAATATTTATATTTCCTAAATGACATATGCTAGACTTGGTCTAGAAAGTAGTATTTGTCACAGTCCAATAGTAAATTAATACTTGGATGTTTAGATCCATTTAAAGTCAGTTTTCATATTTTGTAACTATTTAACCACTTCAATCCGTCAGTACATTGAAGAATAGTCTATAACGGTGGCGTTCATTAGTCTACGCAAGGGAAACTGCAAGTTGTCTAGCGCATGGCAGATGGTGATTTTAATAAACCATGCCCAGGGAACGATCTTCAGAACAGCCGTTAACTGCTTAGACTGTCAACATTTTTCTTGTACTGATGAGATTACAGTGAGTTAAGTTACAACTGACACATTTAAGAAGAGATCGCTTAGATCTGACCCTTTTCAAACAAATTGTTATGGCTTTGTTAGAAGCCCATATTAAAATGGAACCACAGTCATTTAAAACGTCGAAAGATACTACCACTATGTCTGACTAGACGATTTGTGGGTCTACAATGGCGGCCGATACAAGGATTATACGTGCTTGTCCGCTAGGGCATATCTACGGATAAATCTGGTATAGACCAGGTTTACTACACTTCAAGAACATCAAGAAATGTAAGCCACATTTGAATTATTTTATGCTTAGCTAATTGGAACAAACTATTTTTCTGCAGATGACCAACACATTTTTTTCGTCGTATTTAAAGCTTGTAATGATTTACGCAAGACTAGTTAGATTTATTCTGAGCATTTTCAGCACTCAGAACAGTTTAGGATCGATGACCGAGCATTTTGAGCATTTATTTGAATTTTTCATATTTTTGGGAAATCACGGTAATCAGCCGATGTAACTGTAAAAGTTAAATTTATTTTTGTCGAGGAATGGATATTTTTTTTCCATATTCGAAGGTTCGAACATGTGGATTCTCACATAATGAGATGATAATTAAACATATTTGAAATAATAATAATAATAATAATAATCCACTAATAATAATAATAATAATTTTCATAATTTTTCTAAATAATTCTTGGATATTATATTTTATAATAATCATATGTATTGAGAAAGAGCCTATGAAGTAGTTGAAACATTTCTAGTTTGGAACAGGAGATTTTACGAAGGAGAGTGGTTAGCGCAAGCCCGCATTCAACCTACATTTCAGTTATGGTTGAACAGTTGATATTTGCTATGAGCAAAGTATATGTTTCATATAACACGGAGAGGCATGAAACGGGAAGCAATTGATATTTGTATCAAATAGGATTTTTGTATTTATATAAAATCATGACGTAAATACACTTCGAAAGTGAAATGAAGCTTTTCATAAGTATGGTAAATTCACGGGTTGAACTGAATGGTAAAATAAAATAAACTTGTCAGTTTATTAATCTTCCAGTGTTGATAACAAGCAGAGGCTTGATTTATTGTATAAATTTTGGGGAGATAATTTATGTGTGTGGAATAGTTGAAATGCCATTCCCAGGTGCGCATGTTAAGTCGCAGGAATGAAGGTTTTTTCGAGCATCAATCAAATAGCAGGTTCGATGGCTCAGGTTTATAGTTGGAGTATTGGAGCCACACATTTCGTCGTATGAATAACCCGAAGGTTATTTCTTTGAAACCATCAGTTCTTATTTCAACCTTGTTTACGAATTCCATTTAGACTTTGATTTTGCTAGAACCCGGATTTGTCATGATAGTAGTTTATTCTTCTTCAGAGGAAGACCTTTGCCGTTGTTGTTGTTGTTGTTATAATATTGTGTTCTTACACAAATAGTAGAATGGGCCACTGCCAATTTAAAATAATTCTTTAACCACGAATAATTTGAAGGATATTTTCAATCCTAGTGCCATGAACCAAATGAATTCATTATAAGACTACAATTCTTATTTCCGCATTCTGTCGAAGAATTGCAAGTTGTGAAAGTTGCTAGAAATGGCCATAAATATAAACATTTTTTTTCATAATAATTCCAAGTGGAAAATCTAATAGTTGAATGGTTCAACCATTTATTGATCAAGTTGATGATTCAGAAATCATATGTTTTGTTTGGAACTTGAAGTTCATAATCGAGTCACTTCTCGAATATTTAATGTCAGAAGAACAATTAATTGTTGTTGTGCTTCGCACAGTTCTTCGATGCTATGCTCAATGGTCAAATACTTTTCAGATGTTGTTAATATGTGTTAATAATGTGTGTTGCTACGATGATAATAATAGTTTCAACGATATATTTTGGAAAACTGGAAAACAAATGAAAGTCTAAGAAATTCTATAAACATTTATTCTACGAGTGTTAATATCATGTAAATAGTCAAACAGTGATCTACGTAATTTCCAGTTTGGACAATTCATTTTGCACTGGAGTTAAAATATTAATAATTTTGGAACACAGTCCACAGGACTAACAATCGGACTTGTGTTTTCAAAAAGATTGTCAAATGTGTTTGGAAGATTTCTGTATATTGTGTGTAAATAAGAGTGTGGATCGCCACACGTGGATGATGCTGCTTTGAGCATTATTCTTGCAGTCAGATTTTAACTTTAAATAAACTGAGATAATTTTACCGGATGTGTTTCACCCAATTAAATCTCCTTCTATCCTTATTGTTGCATTGAGCCAAAAATCAGCAAAGCATTTTTATAAATTTGATGTCGTTTTTGCGATTTGCTTTAACCCATCTGGCGCTCCGGGATATTTTGATTCTCGTGCTGACTGATTATTGGTAAAATGCATATGTGGTCGTGCGGACTCCGGTCTAAACGGGCACATAAAATAAGATAGAGAGAGAAATGGCTTCGAACGTGGGTCTCGATTTAGACATGGTCAATCGCATGCCGATTTGAAATTGTGATAACTTTTATAGAAATATTTTGGGAGTTGAGAGATGTCTGGTTTGGACGAATAAATTAGTAGGAAACCCAATTAGTGGGGAAAAATTAAAAATTTAACTGGTTAATAATTAGAATGGGTTTGATTATTTTTGATAATGGCTTAACCATTAGGGCGTCAAGTAAATTCAGTAGTAACGTTCGATGACTGGAGATACACATTATTAGAATCCAGGTGGAGGATATTTGAGAACTTGCATATTTTTCTTGTGATATTATGGTAAATGTAATTCGTAAAAGTAGAGACTTTTGTTTTTCCATCACGTCGACATTAGGACAAATCTCATTTTATTATAGTGTTCCAATTAGCTATTCATATTTCTTGTTCTAGTTATAAGCTTGTGTTTGCCACTGTTGTATACCCCTAAGTTTTGAATAATTGAAATTATGGAAGAAATGATGAGGATGATGAGGAGTTTGGAGGAGAGTTCGAAACAGGCTGGACTGCGTGTAGCAGCCATTATGAAAGAGAATACTGAGGCTTTAGAAAAGAAACTTAAAGAAAATTCTGATTCTTTAGAAAATAAACTTAAAGAAAATTCTGAGTCTTTGGAAAATAAACTTAAAGAAAGTTCTGATAAACTCAAAGAAAATTCCGATTTGTTAGAAAGCAGGTTAAAAGATAACTTAAAGGAAAATTTAAACAGTAAATTTAATTCAATGGAAAGTAAATTTAAAGAGAATTCTGAAATTTTGAAAATGACACTTGAAAGTAAAATGAATAAATTATGCGAAAAAACACATGAGCTCGAAACTTCATTAGCTACTAACGCAAGTTTAATGGACGATAAATTTCGCGATGCCGATCTTCGATCCCAAAGCTTAGCTGATAGGATAGAACATGGTCTTAGGAAAGTTGGTGAAGACATGGTCAACCTGGAAGTCAGAGTGAAGAAGGAGAGTAACGAGATGGGAATTCTAGTTGTTCAACGTTTAACGGAACAATTCAAGGAACTTGTCATGGGAGAAATAAGAGAAGGAGTGATTCATGAATTGCAAACTGAGATTACAACCACAGTTGTCAATGAAATAAAAGACACACTCAAGCTGGAGAATCAAGAGGGAATCAAGGAGATTAGGGAATCTTTGTCATCCCACATTGAAGTAATTGCCAAGGATATTCAAGCAACTCAGAAGGACATATCAGATATGACAGGGTCATTGAAAAGTCAGGAGGCTGTTATGAACCAGATATCCATTGAGGTTAAAGACAATTGTAAGGAGACTGAAGCAATCAAGAAGATGGCAGAAGAAAACCAGAAGGAACTTGAGGCTATGAAAACTCAAATAAAGGATGAGAAACAGTCTGATCATCTTTTGAAAATGCCGAATGTAAGGGGAAAGGAACCGATACAGATAAATCTAGGAGGAGCTAGAGAGACTGATAGACAGGATGAGGTCAGGACAGTATTTCAATCCAACCCCATAACTGTGTTTAAGAATATAGAAGACAAGCCTTCTAAATTTTCAGGGCGAGATTCTGTAACACCCGTGGAATTTCTGAGAGAAGCAGGTGATTATCTGAAAGATTCTAAGATCCCTAAAGAAAGACAGATCAGGGTAATAGGGAAGTTCTTGGAAGGTCCCGCACTTTTGTGGTTTAGAGCATTTAGATCCACTCTAAATACTTTTGAGGAGTTTTCTCGTGGGTTATTGAAGAAGTTTTGGTCCCCTGAAACCCAACAGCAAGTTAGAGCAGAGTTGTATTCGAAGAGATTCTCGACGTCACAACCTACTCGATACTCTACATATTTTTCTGGACAGCTGTCTAAACTCCAACATTTAGATCCGCCAATGCCAGATAACGAGTTGATTACTGCTTTGATACGACAATTTCCAGCAGACGTCCAGAGGACTTTGATCGCTGCTGATAACTACAATATGGAACAGTTTGATGAAGTATTGCAGAAGCTGGATCATACAAACGCTCAATTCTTTCATCAGAAGGGAGTAAAGAGTAATAACGCTGTGTATGCTGTTATGGCTGACAGTTATTCTCAGACACCTCGAGAGATTCGAGAGGAGCGAGAAGAGAAATCGCCGAGGGAAGATTCCAATACGAGAGGATGGAACCAATACCGTAACAGATACAGTTACAAACCATATGCAAGACCGGATGGTGGTAATCGATACAACACTCGATGGAGAAGACCACGTGATACTCAAGGAAGGTACCAGGAAAGAAGATCCTATGGTAATAACTATAATAACAGAGGGAATGTAGATACTCGTCAGTCCAACGAAGAATTTAACAAGGAAACGAGGAAAAACTTGGAAGCAAGACACCAAGATAACTTACAATTTGTGGAGCAGAGGCCCAATGATCCAGGTCCATCGGGCAACAATCCCGGGGGAATGGTAAAATTAAGGATTTTGAATATTGTGGAAGTAAACAATAATGGAAGCTATGAAGTAGCTAATACACGAACTGGTAACATCGTGGGAACTTATAATGCTTCGAATTTGAAGATCTATTATTCAAGAACCAGATAACTTAATGTGTAGATAGGAAAAATAAAAATTTTTCAATTTTATTTTTTGCTAGGTGTGGGGTGGATGTGCCCAAATCTAGGAATGGGTATTCCAAGTTTCAGACACCTAGATATCAAGGGAAGGCTGTAGCAGCGTTTGAAAGTTCGGATATTTGAATATCGCGCTACATTGCTTCTCGAAGCCATTCGAAGGAAATTACCGATAGTTGGATGGTAAATGACGTAGCGAGTAACAGCAGAGGTGGAGACTATTTATTGATTAAAATAGTTAACTATGGAGCAGAGACTTGAGACTGGGGATCAGATTACTGGCACCGGCCCAAATAAAAGAGAATGCAATTAGTATCAAGTAAATCGGACCAGGGATTCAAGAGATATGAGGATTTTTAGATATCAGGCGATGACGCGTGACCCTGACCGTTTTTGTATAAAAGCAAGCTGGAGCAGGCTTAGTTAACTCACTTCATCACAAGCACTTGGCGAACAAGTTGCGTCTACGCTGAGCCAAGGCACATGGTTGCCACGTCTACGAAGAAGTACTTTTCAAATCGTGATAGTCACGAGGAGTGCTGCGCAAACGAGTCGGAACTTAGTAAGTTTCTGGTGAGCGAGAATCACTGAGGTGATTGTATTTCTACAGACATTGGTGGAAATATTTATATTTCCTAAATGACATATGCTAGACTTGGTCTAGAAAGTAGTATTTGTCACAGTCCAATAGTAAATAATACTTGGATGTTTAGATCCATTTAAAGTCAGTTTTCATATTTTGTAACTATTTAACCACTTCAATCCGTCAGTACATTGAAGAATAGTCTATAACGGTGGCGTTCATTAGTCTACGCAAGGGAAACTGCAAGTTGTCTAGCGCATGGCAGATGGTGATTTTAATAAACCATGCCCAGGGAACGATCTTCAGAACAGCCGTTAACTGCTTAGACTGTCAACATTTTTCTTGTACTGATGAGATTACAGTGAGTTAAGTTACAACTGACACATTTAAGAAGAGATCGCTTAGATCTGACCCTTTTCAAACAAATTGTTATGGCTTTGTTAGAAGCCCATATTAAAATGGAACCACAGTCATTTAAAACGTCGAAAGATACTACCACTATGTCTGACTAGACGATTTGTGGGTCTACAATGGCGGCCGATACAAGGATTATACGTGCTTGTCCGCTAGGGCATATCTACGGATAAATCTGGTATAGACCAGGTTTACTACACTTCAAGAACATCAAGAAATGTAAGCCACATTTGAATTATTTTATGCTTAGCTAATTGGAACAAACTATTTTTCTGCAGATGACCAACACATTTTTTTCGTCGTATTTAAAGCTTGTAATGATCTTACGCAAGACTAGTTAGATTTATTCTGAGCATTTTCAGCACTCAGAACAGTTTAGGATCGATGACCGAGCATTTTGAGCATTTATTTGAATTTTTCATATTTTTGGGAAATCACGGTAATCAGCCGATGTAACTGTAAAAGTTAAATTTATTTTTGTCGAGGAATGGATATTTTTTTTCCATATTCGAAGGTTCGAACATGTGGATTCTCACATAATGAGATGATAATTAAACATATTTGAAATAATAATAATAATAATAATAATCCACTAATAATAATAATAATAATTTTCATAATTTTTCTAAATAATTCTTGGATATTATATTTTATAATAATCATATGTATTGAGAAAGAGCCTATGAAGTAGTTGAAACATTTCTAGTTTGGAACAGGAGATTTTACGAAGGAGAGTGGTTAGCGCAAGCCCGCATTCAACCTACATTTCAGTTATGGTTGAACAGTTGATATTTGCTATGAGCAAAGTATATGTTTCATATAACACGGAGAGGCATGAAACGGGAAGCAATTGATATTTGTATCAAATAGGATTTTTGTATTTATATAAAATCATGACGTAAATACACTTCGAAAGTGAAATGAAGCTTTTCATAAGTATGGTAAATTCACGGGTTGAACTGAATGGTAAAATAAAATAAACTTGTCAGTTTATTAATCTTCCAGTGTTGATAACAAGCAGAGGCTTGATTTATTGTATAAATTTTGGGGAGATAATTTATGTGTGTGGAATAGTTGAAATGCCATTCCCAGGTGCGCATGTTAAGTCGCAGGAATGAAGGTTTTTTCGAGCATCAATCAAATAGCAGGTTCGATGGCTCAGGTTTATAGTTGGAGTATTGGAGCCACACATTTCGTCGTATGAATAACCCGAAGGTTATTTCTTTGAAACCATCAGTTCTTATTTCAACCTTGTTTACGAATTCCATTTAGACTTTGATTTTGCTAGAACCCGGATTTGTCATGATAGTAGTTTATTCTTCTTCAGAGGAAGACCTTTGCCGTTGTTGTTGTTGTTGTTATAATATTGTGTTCTTACACAAATAGTAGAATGGGCCACTGCCAATTTAAAATAATTCTTTAACCACGAATAATTTGAAGGATATTTTCAATCCTAGTGCCATGAACCAAATGAATTCATTATAAGACTACAATTCTTATTTCCGCATTCTGTCGAAGAATTGCAAGTTGTGAAAGTTGCTAGAAATGGCCATAAATATAAACATTTTTTTTCATAATAATTCCAAGTGGAAAATCTAATAGTTGAATGGTTCAACCATTTATTGATCAAGTTGATGATTCAGAAATCATATGTTTTGTTTGGAACTTGAAGTTCATAATCGAGTCACTTCTCGAATATTTAATGTCAGAAGAACAATTAATTGTTGTTGTGCTTCGCACAGTTCTTCGATGCTATGCTCAATGGTCAAATACTTTTCAGATGTTGTTAATATGTGTTAATAATGTGTGTTGCTACGATGATAATAATAGTTTCAACGATATATTTTGGAAAACTGGAAAACAAATGAAAGTCTAAGAAATTCTATAAACATTTATTCTACGAGTGTTAATATCATGTAAATAGTCAAACAGTGATCTACGTAATTTCCAGTTTGGACAATTCATTTTGCACTGGAGTTAAAATATTAATAATTTTGGAACACAGTCCACAGGACTAACAATCGGACTTGTGTTTTCAAAAAGATTGTCAAATGTGTTTGGAAGATTTCTGTATATTGTGTGTAAATAAGAGTGTGGATCGCCACACGTGGATGATGCTGCTTTGAGCATTATTCTTGCAGTCAGATTTTAACTTTAAATAAACTGAGATAATTTTACCGGATGTGTTTCACCCAATTAAATCTCCTTCTATCCTTATTGTTGCATTGAGCCAAAAATCAGCAAAGCATTTTTATAAATTTGATGTCGTTTTTGCGATTTGCTTTAACCCATCTGGCGCTCCGGGATATTTTGATTCTCGTGCTGACTGATTATTGGTAAAATGCATATGTGGTCGTGCGGACTCCGGTCTAAACGGGCACATAAAATAAGATAGAGAGAGAAATGGCTTCGAACGTGGGTCTCGATTTAGACATGGTCAATCGCATGCCGATTTGAAATTGTGATAACTTTTATAGAAATATTTTGGGAGTTGAGAGATGTCTGGTTTGGACGAATAAATTAGTAGGAAACCCAATTAGTGGGGAAAAATTAAAAATTTAACTGGTTAATAATTAGAATGGGTTTGATTATTTTTGATAATGGCTTAACCATTAGGGCGTCAAGTAAATTCAGTAGTAACGTTCGATGACTGGAGATACACATTATTAGAATCCAGGTGGAGGATATTTGAGAACTTGCATATTTTTCTTGTGATATTATGGTAAATGTAATTCGTAAAAGTAGAGACTTTTGTTTTTCCATCACGTCGACATTAGGACAAATCTCATTTTATTATAGTGTTCCAATTAGCTATTCATATTTCTTGTTCTAGTTATAAGCTTGTGTTTGCCACTGTTGTATACCCCTAAGTTTTGAATAATTGAAATTATGGAAGAAATGATGAGGATGATGAGGAGTTTGGAGGAGAGTTCGAAACAGGCTGGACTGCGTGTAGCAGCCATTATGAAAGAGAATACTGAGGCTTTAGAAAAGAAACTTAAAGAAAATTCTGATTCTTTAGAAAATAAACTTAAAGAAAATTCTGAGTCTTTGGAAAATAAACTTAAAGAAAGTTCTGATAAACTCAAAGAAAATTCCGATTTGTTAGAAAGCAGGTTAAAAGATAACTTAAAGGAAAATTTAAACAGTAAATTTAATTCAATGGAAAGTAAATTTAAAGAGAATTCTGAAATTTTGAAAATGACACTTGAAAGTAAAATGAATAAATTATGCGAAAAAACACATGAGCTCGAAACTTCATTAGCTACTAACGCAAGTTTAATGGACGATAAATTTCGCGATGCCGATCTTCGATCCCAAAGCTTAGCTGATAGGATAGAACATGGTCTTAGGAAAGTTGGTGAAGACATGGTCAACCTGGAAGTCAGAGTGAAGAAGGAGAGTAACGAGATGGGAATTCTAGTTGTTCAACGTTTAACGGAACAATTCAAGGAACTTGTCATGGGAGAAATAAGAGAAGGAGTGATTCATGAATTGCAAACTGAGATTACAACCACAGTTGTCAATGAAATAAAAGACACACTCAAGCTGGAGAATCAAGAGGGAATCAAGGAGATTAGGGAATCTTTGTCATCCCACATTGAAGTAATTGCCAAGGATATTCAAGCAACTCAGAAGGACATATCAGATATGACAGGGTCATTGAAAAGTCAGGAGGCTGTTATGAACCAGATATCCATTGAGGTTAAAGACAATTGTAAGGAGACTGAAGCAATCAAGAAGATGGCAGAAGAAAACCAGAAGGAACTTGAGGCTATGAAAACTCAAATAAAGGATGAGAAACAGTCTGATCATCTTTTGAAAATGCCGAATGTAAGGGGAAAGGAACCGATACAGATAAATCTAGGAGGAGCTAGAGAGACTGATAGACAGGATGAGGTCAGGACAGTATTTCAATCCAACCCCATAACTGTGTTTAAGAATATAGAAGACAAGCCTTCTAAATTTTCAGGGCGAGATTCTGTAACACCCGTGGAATTTCTGAGAGAAGCAGGTGATTATCTGAAAGATTCTAAGATCCCTAAAGAAAGACAGATCAGGGTAATAGGGAAGTTCTTGGAAGGTCCCGCACTTTTGTGGTTTAGAGCATTTAGATCCACTCTAAATACTTTTGAGGAGTTTTCTCGTGGGTTATTGAAGAAGTTTTGGTCCCCTGAAACCCAACAGCAAGTTAGAGCAGAGTTGTATTCGAAGAGATTCTCGACGTCACAACCTACTCGATACTCTACATATTTTTCTGGACAGCTGTCTAAACTCCAACATTTAGATCCGCCAATGCCAGATAACGAGTTGATTACTGCTTTGATACGACAATTTCCAGCAGACGTCCAGAGGACTTTGATCGCTGCTGATAACTACAATATGGAACAGTTTGATGAAGTATTGCAGAAGCTGGATCATACAAACGCTCAATTCTTTCATCAGAAGGGAGTAAAGAGTAATAACGCTGTGTATGCTGTTATGGCTGACAGTTATTCTCAGACACCTCGAGAGATTCGAGAGGAGCGAGAAGAGAAATCGCCGAGGGAAGATTCCAATACGAGAGGATGGAACCAATACCGTAACAGATACAGTTACAAACCATATGCAAGACCGGATGGTGGTAATCGATACAACACTCGATGGAGAAGACCACGTGATACTCAAGGAAGGTACCAGGAAAGAAGATCCTATGGTAATAACTATAATAACAGAGGGAATGTAGATACTCGTCAGTCCAACGAAGAATTTAACAAGGAAACGAGGAAAAACTTGGAAGCAAGACACCAAGATAACTTACAATTTGTGGAGCAGAGGCCCAATGATCCAGGTCCATCGGGAACACAACAATCCCGGGGGAATGGTAAAATTAAGGATTTTGAATATTGTGGAAGTAAACAATAATGGAAGCTATGAAGTAGCTAATACACGAACTGGTAACATCGTGGGAACTTATAATGCTTCGAATTTGAAGATCTATTATTCAAGAACCAGATAACTTAATGTGTAGATAGGAAAAATAAAAATTTTTCAATTTTTATTTTTTGCTAGGTGTGGGGTGGATGTGCCCAAATCTAGGAATGGGTATTCCAAGTTTCAGACACCTAGATATCAAGGGAAGGCTGTAGCAGCGTTTGAAAGTTCGGATATTTGAATATCGCGCTACATTGCTTCTCGAAGCCATTCGAAGGAAATTACCGATAGTTGGATGGTAAATGACGTAGCGAGTAACAGCAGAGGTGGAGACTATTTATTGATTAAATAGTTAACTATGGAGCAGAGACTTGAGACTGGGATCAGATTACTGGCACGGCCAAATAAAAGAGAATGCAATTAGTATCAAGTAAATCGGACCAGGGATTCAAGAGATATGAGGATTTTTAGATATCAGGCGATGACGCGTGACCCTGACCGTTTTTGTATAAAAGCAAGCTGGAGCAGGCTTAGTTAACTCACTTCATCACAAGCACTTGGCGAACAAGTTGCGTCTACGCTGAGCCAAGGCACATGGTTGCCACGTCTACGAAGAAGTACTTTTCAAATCGTGATAGTCACGAGGAGTGCTGCGCAAACGAGTCGGAACTTAGTAAGTTTCTGGTGAGGAGAATCACTGAGGTGATTGTATTTCTACAGACATTGGTGGAAATATTTATATTTCCTAAAGGACATATGCTAGACTTGGTCTAGAAAGTAGTATTTGTCACAGTCCAATAGTAAATTAATACTTGGATGTTTAGATCCATTTAAAGTCAGTTTTCATATTTTGTAACTATTTAACCACTTCAATCCGTCAGTACATTGAAGAATAGTCTATAACGGTGGCGTTCATTAGTCTACGCAAGGGAAACTGCAAGTTGTCTAGCGCATGGCAGATGGTGATTTTAATAAACCATGCCCAGGGAACGATCTTCAGAACAGCCGTTAACTGCTTAGACTGTCAACATTTTTCTTGTACTGATGAGATTACAGTGAGTTAAGTTACAACTGACACATTTAAGAAGAGATCGCTTAGATCTGACCCTTTTCAAACAAATTGTTATGGCTTTGTTAGAAGCCCATATTAAAATGGAACCACAGTCATTTAAAACGTCGAAAGATACTACCACTATGTCTGACTAGACGATTTGTGGGTCTACAATGGCGGCCGATACAAGGATTATACGTGCTTGTCCGCTAGGGCATATCTACGGATAAATCTGGTATAGACCAGGTTTACTACACTTCAAGAACATCAAGAAATGTAAGCCACATTTGAATTATTTTATGCTTAGCTAATTGGAACAAACTATTTTTCTGCAGATGACCAACACATTTTTTTCGTCGTATTTAAAGCTTGTAATGATTTACGCAAGACTAGTTAGATTTATTCTGAGCATTTTCAGCACTCAGAACAGTTTAGGATCGATGACCGAGCATTTTGAGCATTTATTTGAATTTTTCATATTTTTGGGAAATCACGGTAATCAGCCGATGTAACTGTAAAAGTTAAATTTATTTTTGTCGAGGAATGGATATTTTTTTTCCATATTCGAAGGTTCGAACATGTGGATTCTCACATAATGAGATGATAATTAAACATATTTGAAATAATAATAATAATAATAATCCACTAATAATAATAATAATAATTTTCATAATTTTTCTAAATAATTCTTGGATATTATATTTTATAATAATCATATGTATTGAGAAAGAGCCTATGAAGTAGTTGAAACATTTCTAGTTTGGAACAGGAGATTTTACGAAGGAGAGTGGTTAGCGCAAGCCCGCATTCAACCTACATTTCAGTTATGGTTGAACAGTTGATATTTGCTATGAGCAAAGTATATGTTTCATATAACACGGAGAGGCATGAAACGGGAAGCAATTGATATTTGTATCAAATAGGATTTTTGTATTTATATAAAATCATGACGTAAATACACTTCGAAAGTGAAATGAAGCTTTTCATAAGTATGGTAAATTCACGGGTTGAACTGAATGGTAAAATAAAATAAACTTGTCAGTTTATTAATCTTCCAGTGTTGATAACAAGCAGAGGCTTGATTTATTGTATAAATTTTGGGGAGATAATTTATGTGTGTGGAATAGTTGAAATGCCATTCCCAGGTGCGCATGTTAAGTCGCAGGAATGAAGGTTTTTTCGAGCATCAATCAAATAGCAGGTTCGATGGCTCAGGTTTATAGTTGGAGTATTGGAGCCACACATTTCGTCGTATGAATAACCCGAAGGTTATTTCTTTGAAACCATCAGTTCTTATTTCAACCTTGTTTACGAATTCCATTTAGACTTTGATTTTGCTAGAACCCGGATTTGTCATGATAGTAGTTTATTCTTCTTCAGAGGAAGACCTTTGCCGTTGTTGTTGTTGTTGTTATAATATTGTGTTCTTACACAAATAGTAGAATGGGCCACTGCCAATTTAAAATAATTCTTTAACCACGAATAATTTGAAGGATATTTTCAATCCTAGTGCCATGAACCAAATGAATTCATTATAAGACTACAATTCTTATTTCCGCATTCTGTCGAAGAATTGCAAGTTGTGAAAGTTGCTAGAAATGGCCATAAATATAAACATTTTTTTTCATAATAATTCCAAGTGGAAAATCTAATAGTTGAATGGTTCAACCATTTATTGATCAAGTTGATGATTCAGAAATCATATGTTTTGTTTGGAACTTGAAGTTCATAATCGAGTCACTTCTCGAATATTTAATGTCAGAAGAACAATTAATTGTTGTTGTGCTTCGCACAGTTCTTCGATGCTATGCTCAATGGTCAAATACTTTTCAGATGTTGTTAATATGTGTTAATAATGTGTGTTGCTACGATGATAATAATAGTTTCAACGATATATTTTGGAAAACTGGAAAACAAATGAAAGTCTAAGAAATTCTATAAACATTTATTCTACGAGTGTTAATATCATGTAAATAGTCAAACAGTGATCTACGTAATTTCCAGTTTGGACAATTCATTTTGCACTGGAGTTAAAATATTAATAATTTTGGAACACAGTCCACAGGACTAACAATCGGACTTGTGTTTTCAAAAAGATTGTCAAATGTGTTTGGAAGATTTCTGTATATTGTGTGTAAATAAGAGTGTGGATCGCCACACGTGGATGATGCTGCTTTGAGCATTATTCTTGCAGTCAGATTTTAACTTTAAATAAACTGAGATAATTTTACCGGATGTGTTTCACCCAATTAAATCTCCTTCTATCCTTATTGTTGCATTGAGCCAAAAATCAGCAAAGCATTTTTATAAATTTGATGTCGTTTTTGCGATTTGCTTTAACCCATCTGGCGCTCCGGGATATTTTGATTCTCGTGCTGACTGATTATTGGTAAAATGCATATGTGGTCGTGCGGACTCCGGTCTAAACGGGCACATAAAATAAGATAGAGAGAGAAATGGCTTCGAACGTGGGTCTCGATTTAGACATGGTCAATCGCATGCCGATTTGAAATTGTGATAACTTTTATAGAAATATTTTGGGAGTTGAGAGATGTCTGGTTTGGACGAATAAATTAGTAGGAAACCCAATTAGTGGGGAAAAATTAAAAATTTAACTGGTTAATAATTAGAATGGGTTTGATTATTTTTGATAATGGCTTAACCATTAGGGCGTCAAGTAAATTCAGTAGTAACGTTCGATGACTGGAGATACACATTATTAGAATCCAGGTGGAGGATATTTGAGAACTTGCATATTTTTCTTGTGATATTATGGTAAATGTAATTCGTAAAAGTAGAGACTTTTGTTTTTCCATCACGTCGACATTAGGACAAATCTCATTTTATTATAGTGTTCCAATTAGCTATTCATATTTCTTGTTCTAGTTATAAGCTTGTGTTTGCCACTGTTGTATACCCCTAAGTTTTGAATAATTGAAATTATGGAAGAAATGATGAGGATGATGAGGAGTTTGGAGGAGAGTTCGAAACAGGCTGGACTGCGTGTAGCAGCCATTATGAAAGAGAATACTGAGGCTTTAGAAAAGAAACTTAAAGAAAATTCTGATTCTTTAGAAAATAAACTTAAAGAAAATTCTGAGTCTTTGGAAAATAAACTTAAAGAAAGTTCTGATAAACTCAAAGAAAATTCCGATTTGTTAGAAAGCAGGTTAAAAGATAACTTAAAGGAAAATTTAAACAGTAAATTTAATTCAATGGAAAGTAAATTTAAAGAGAATTCTGAAATTTTGAAAATGACACTTGAAAGTAAAATGAATAAATTATGCGAAAAAACACATGAGCTCGAAACTTCATTAGCTACTAACGCAAGTTTAATGGACGATAAATTTCGCGATGCCGATCTTCGATCCCAAAGCTTAGCTGATAGGATAGAACATGGTCTTAGGAAAGTTGGTGAAGACATGGTCAACCTGGAAGTCAGAGTGAAGAAGGAGAGTAACGAGATGGGAATTCTAGTTGTTCAACGTTTAACGGAACAATTCAAGGAACTTGTCATGGGAGAAATAAGAGAAGGAGTGATTCATGAATTGCAAACTGAGATTACAACCACAGTTGTCAATGAAATAAAAGACACACTCAAGCTGGAGAATCAAGAGGGAATCAAGGAGATTAGGGAATCTTTGTCATCCCACATTGAAGTAATTGCCAAGGATATTCAAGCAACTCAGAAGGACATATCAGATATGACAGGGTCATTGAAAAGTCAGGAGGCTGTTATGAACCAGATATCCATTGAGGTTAAAGACAATTGTAAGGAGACTGAAGCAATCAAGAAGATGGCAGAAGAAAACCAGAAGGAACTTGAGGCTATGAAAACTCAAATAAAGGATGAGAAACAGTCTGATCATCTTTTGAAAATGCCGAATGTAAGGGGAAAGGAACCGATACAGATAAATCTAGGAGGAGCTAGAGAGACTGATAGACAGGATGAGGTCAGGACAGTATTTCAATCCAACCCCATAACTGTGTTTAAGAATATAGAAGACAAGCCTTCTAAATTTTCAGGGCGAGATTCTGTAACACCCGTGGAATTTCTGAGAGAAGCAGGTGATTATCTGAAAGATTCTAAGATCCCTAAAGAAAGACAGATCAGGGTAATAGGGAAGTTCTTGGAAGGTCCCGCACTTTTGTGGTTTAGAGCATTTAGATCCACTCTAAATACTTTTGAGGAGTTTTCTCGTGGGTTATTGAAGAAGTTTTGGTCCCCTGAAACCCAACAGCAAGTTAGAGCAGAGTTGTATTCGAAGAGATTCTCGACGTCACAACCTACTCGATACTCTACATATTTTTCTGGACAGCTGTCTAAACTCCAACATTTAGATCCGCCAATGCCAGATAACGAGTTGATTACTGCTTTGATACGACAATTTCCAGCAGACGTCCAGAGGACTTTGATCGCTGCTGATAACTACAATATGGAACAGTTTGATGAAGTATTGCAGAAGCTGGATCATACAAACGCTCAATTCTTTCATCAGAAGGGAGTAAAGAGTAATAACGCTGTGTATGCTGTTATGGCTGACAGTTATTCTCAGACACCTCGAGAGATTCGAGAGGAGCGAGAAGAGAAATCGCCGAGGGAAGATTCCAATACGAGAGGATGGAACCAATACCGTAACAGATACAGTTACAAACCATATGCAAGACCGGATGGTGGTAATCGATACAACACTCGATGGAGAAGACCACGTGATACTCAAGGAAGGTACCAGGAAAGAAGATCCTATGGTAATAACTATAATAACAGAGGGAATGTAGATACTCGTCAGTCCAACGAAGAATTTAACAAGGAAACGAGGAAAAACTTGGAAGCAAGACACCAAGATAACTTACAATTTGTGGAGCAGAGGCCCAATGATCCAGGTCCATCGGGAACACAACAATCCCGGGGGAATGGTAAAATTAAGGATTTTGAATATTGTGGAAGTAAACAATAATGGAAGCTATGAAGTAGCTAATACACGAACTGGTAACATCGTGGGAACTTATAATGCTTCGAATTTGAAGATCTATTATTCAAGAACCAGATAACTTAATGTGTAGATAGGAAAAATAAAAATTTTTCAATTTTTATTTTTTGCTAGGTGTGGGGTGGATGTGCCCAAATCTAGGAATGGGTATTCCAAGTTTCAGACACCTAGATATCAAGGGAAAGGCTGTAGCAGCGTTTGAAAGTTCGGATATTTGAATATCGCGCTACATTGCTTCTCGAAGCCATTCGAAGGAAATTACCGATAGTTGGATGGTAAATGACGTAGCGAGTAACAGCAGAGGTGGAGACTATTTATTGATTAAATAGTTAACTATGGAGCAGAGACTTGAGACTGGGATCAGATTACTGGCACGGCCAAATAAAAGAGAATGCAATTAGTATCAAGTAAATCGGACCAGGGATTCAAGAGATATGAGGATTTTTAGATATCAGGCGATGACGCGTGACCCTGACCGTTTTTGTATAAAAGCAAGCTGGAGCAGGCTTAGTTAACTCACTTCATCACAAGCACTTGGCGAACAAGTTGCGTCTACGCTGAGCCAAGGCACATGGTTGCCACGTCTACGAAGAAGTACTTTTCAAATCGTGATAGTCACGAGGAGTGCTGCGCAAACGAGTCGGAACTTAGTAAGTTTCTGGTGAGGAGAATCACTGAGGTGATTGTATTTCTACAGACATTGGTGGAAATATTTATATTTCCTAAAGGACATATGCTAGACTTGGTCTAGAAAGTAGTATTTGTCACAGTCCAATAGTAAATTAATACTTGGATGTTTAGATCCATTTAAAGTCAGTTTTCATATTTTGTAACTATTTAACCACTTCAATCCGTCAGTACATTGAAGAATAGTCTATAACGGTGGCGTTCATTAGTCTACGCAAGGGAAACTGCAAGTTGTCTAGCGCATGGCAGATGGTGATTTTAATAAACCATGCCCAGGGAACGATCTTCAGAACAGCCGTTAACTGCTTAGACTGTCAACATTTTTCTTGTACTGATGAGATTACAGTGAGTTAAGTTACAACTGACACATTTAAGAAGAGATCGCTTAGATCTGACCCTTTTCAAACAAATTGTTATGGCTTTGTTAGAAGCCCATATTAAAATGGAACCACAGTCATTTAAAACGTCGAAAGATACTACCACTATGTCTGACTAGACGATTTGTGGGTCTACAATGGCGGCCGATACAAGGATTATACGTGCTTGTCCGCTAGGGCATATCTACGGATAAATCTGGTATAGACCAGGTTTACTACACTTCAAGAACATCAAGAAATGTAAGCCACATTTGAATTATTTTATGCTTAGCTAATTGGAACAAACTATTTTTCTGCAGATGACCAACACATTTTTTTCGTCGTATTTAAAGCTTGTAATGATTTACGCAAGACTAGTTAGATTTATTCTGAGCATTTTCAGCACTCAGAACAGTTTAGGATCGATGACCGAGCATTTTGAGCATTTATTTGAATTTTTCATATTTTTGGGAAATCACGGTAATCAGCCGATGTAACTGTAAAAGTTAAATTTATTTTTGTCGAGGAATGGATATTTTTTTTCCATATTCGAAGGTTCGAACATGTGGATTCTCACATAATGAGATGATAATTAAACATATTTGAAATAATAATAATAATAATAATAATCCACTAATAATAATAATAATAATTTTCATAATTTTTCTAAATAATTCTTGGATATTATATTTTATAATAATCATATGTATTGAGAAAGAGCCTATGAAGTAGTTGAAACATTTCTAGTTTGGAACAGGAGATTTTACGAAGGAGAGTGGTTAGCGCAAGCCCGCATTCAACCTACATTTCAGTTATGGTTGAACAGTTGATATTTGCTATGAGCAAAGTATATGTTTCATATAACACGGAGAGGCATGAAACGGGAAGCAATTGATATTTGTATCAAATAGGATTTTTGTATTTATATAAAATCATGACGTAAATACACTTCGAAAGTGAAATGAAGCTTTTCATAAGTATGGTAAATTCACGGGTTGAACTGAATGGTAAAATAAAATAAACTTGTCAGTTTATTAATCTTCCAGTGTTGATAACAAGCAGAGGCTTGATTTATTGTATAAATTTTGGGGAGATAATTTATGTGTGTGGAATAGTTGAAATGCCATTCCCAGGTGCGCATGTTAAGTCGCAGGAATGAAGGTTTTTTCGAGCATCAATCAAATAGCAGGTTCGATGGCTCAGGTTTATAGTTGGAGTATTGGAGCCACACATTTCGTCGTATGAATAACCCGAAGGTTATTTCTTTGAAACCATCAGTTCTTATTTCAACCTTGTTTACGAATTCCATTTAGACTTTGATTTTGCTAGAACCCGGATTTGTCATGATAGTAGTTTATTCTTCTTCAGAGGAAGACCTTTGCCGTTGTTGTTGTTGTTGTTATAATATTGTGTTCTTACACAAATAGTAGAATGGGCCACTGCCAATTTAAAATAATTCTTTAACCACGAATAATTTGAAGGATATTTTCAATCCTAGTGCCATGAACCAAATGAATTCATTATAAGACTACAATTCTTATTTCCGCATTCTGTCGAAGAATTGCAAGTTGTGAAAGTTGCTAGAAATGGCCATAAATATAAACATTTTTTTTCATAATAATTCCAAGTGGAAAATCTAATAGTTGAATGGTTCAACCATTTATTGATCAAGTTGATGATTCAGAAATCATATGTTTTGTTTGGAACTTGAAGTTCATAATCGAGTCACTTCTCGAATATTTAATGTCAGAAGAACAATTAATTGTTGTTGTGCTTCGCACAGTTCTTCGATGCTATGCTCAATGGTCAAATACTTTTCAGATGTTGTTAATATGTGTTAATAATGTGTGTTGCTACGATGATAATAATAGTTTCAACGATATATTTTGGAAAACTGGAAAACAAATGAAAGTCTAAGAAATTCTATAAACATTTATTCTACGAGTGTTAATATCATGTAAATAGTCAAACAGTGATCTACGTAATTTCCAGTTTGGACAATTCATTTTGCACTGGAGTTAAAATATTAATAATTTTGGAACACAGTCCACAGGACTAACAATCGGACTTGTGTTTTCAAAAAGATTGTCAAATGTGTTTGGAAGATTTCTGTATATTGTGTGTAAATAAGAGTGTGGATCGCCACACGTGGATGATGCTGCTTTGAGCATTATTCTTGCAGTCAGATTTTAACTTTAAATAAACTGAGATAATTTTACCGGATGTGTTTCACCCAATTAAATCTCCTTCTATCCTTATTGTTGCATTGAGCCAAAAATCAGCAAAGCATTTTTATAAATTTGATGTCGTTTTTGCGATTTGCTTTAACCCATCTGGCGCTCCGGGATATTTTGATTCTCGTGCTGACTGATTATTGGTAAAATGCATATGTGGTCGTGCGGACTCCGGTCTAAACGGGCACATAAAATAAGATAGAGAGAGAAATGGCTTCGAACGTGGGTCTCGATTTAGACATGGTCAATCGCATGCCGATTTGAAATTGTGATAACTTTTATAGAAATATTTTGGGAGTTGAGAGATGTCTGGTTTGGACGAATAAATTAGTAGGAAACCCAATTAGTGGGGAAAAATTAAAAATTTAACTGGTTAATAATTAGAATGGGTTTGATTATTTTTGATAATGGCTTAACCATTAGGGCGTCAAGTAAATTCAGTAGTAACGTTCGATGACTGGAGATACACATTATTAGAATCCAGGTGGAGGATATTTGAGAACTTGCATATTTTTCTTGTGATATTATGGTAAATGTAATTCGTAAAAGTAGAGACTTTTGTTTTTCCATCACGTCGACATTAGGACAAATCTCATTTTATTATAGTGTTCCAATTAGCTATTCATATTTCTTGTTCTAGTTATAAGCTTGTGTTTGCCACTGTTGTATACCCCTAAGTTTTGAATAATTGAAATTATGGAAGAAATGATGAGGATGATGAGGAGTTTGGAGGAGAGTTCGAAACAGGCTGGACTGCGTGTAGCAGCCATTATGAAAGAGAATACTGAGGCTTTAGAAAAGAAACTTAAAGAAAATTCTGATTCTTTAGAAAATAAACTTAAAGAAAATTCTGAGTCTTTGGAAAATAAACTTAAAGAAAGTTCTGATAAACTCAAAGAAAATTCCGATTTGTTAGAAAGCAGGTTAAAAGATAACTTAAAGGAAAATTTAAACAGTAAATTTAATTCAATGGAAAGTAAATTTAAAGAGAATTCTGAAATTTTGAAAATGACACTTGAAAGTAAAATGAATAAATTATGCGAAAAAACACATGAGCTCGAAACTTCATTAGCTACTAACGCAAGTTTAATGGACGATAAATTTCGCGATGCCGATCTTCGATCCCAAAGCTTAGCTGATAGGATAGAACATGGTCTTAGGAAAGTTGGTGAAGACATGGTCAACCTGGAAGTCAGAGTGAAGAAGGAGAGTAACGAGATGGGAATTCTAGTTGTTCAACGTTTAACGGAACAATTCAAGGAACTTGTCATGGGAGAAATAAGAGAAGGAGTGATTCATGAATTGCAAACTGAGATTACAACCACAGTTGTCAATGAAATAAAAGACACACTCAAGCTGGAGAATCAAGAGGGAATCAAGGAGATTAGGGAATCTTTGTCATCCCACATTGAAGTAATTGCCAAGGATATTCAAGCAACTCAGAAGGACATATCAGATATGACAGGGTCATTGAAAAGTCAGGAGGCTGTTATGAACCAGATATCCATTGAGGTTAAAGACAATTGTAAGGAGACTGAAGCAATCAAGAAGATGGCAGAAGAAAACCAGAAGGAACTTGAGGCTATGAAAACTCAAATAAAGGATGAGAAACAGTCTGATCATCTTTTGAAAATGCCGAATGTAAGGGGAAAGGAACCGATACAGATAAATCTAGGAGGAGCTAGAGAGACTGATAGACAGGATGAGGTCAGGACAGTATTTCAATCCAACCCCATAACTGTGTTTAAGAATATAGAAGACAAGCCTTCTAAATTTTCAGGGCGAGATTCTGTAACACCCGTGGAATTTCTGAGAGAAGCAGGTGATTATCTGAAAGATTCTAAGATCCCTAAAGAAAGACAGATCAGGGTAATAGGGAAGTTCTTGGAAGGTCCCGCACTTTTGTGGTTTAGAGCATTTAGATCCACTCTAAATACTTTTGAGGAGTTTTCTCGTGGGTTATTGAAGAAGTTTTGGTCCCCTGAAACCCAACAGCAAGTTAGAGCAGAGTTGTATTCGAAGAGATTCTCGACGTCACAACCTACTCGATACTCTACATATTTTTCTGGACAGCTGTCTAAACTCCAACATTTAGATCCGCCAATGCCAGATAACGAGTTGATTACTGCTTTGATACGACAATTTCCAGCAGACGTCCAGAGGACTTTGATCGCTGCTGATAACTACAATATGGAACAGTTTGATGAAGTATTGCAGAAGCTGGATCATACAAACGCTCAATTCTTTCATCAGAAGGGAGTAAAGAGTAATAACGCTGTGTATGCTGTTATGGCTGACAGTTATTCTCAGACACCTCGAGAGATTCGAGAGGAGCGAGAAGAGAAATCGCCGAGGGAAGATTCCAATACGAGAGGATGGAACCAATACCGTAACAGATACAGTTACAAACCATATGCAAGACCGGATGGTGGTAATCGATACAACACTCGATGGAGAAGACCACGTGATACTCAAGGAAGGTACCAGGAAAGAAGATCCTATGGTAATAACTATAATAACAGAGGGAATGTAGATACTCGTCAGTCCAACGAAGAATTTAACAAGGAAACGAGGAAAAACTTGGAAGCAAGACACCAAGATAACTTACAATTTGTGGAGCAGAGGCCCAATGATCCAGGTCCATCGGGAACACAACAATCCCGGGGGAATGGTAAAATTAAGGATTTTGAATATTGTGGAAGTAAACAATAATGGAAGCTATGAAGTAGCTAATACACGAACTGGTAACATCGTGGGAACTTATAATGCTTCGAATTTGAAGATCTATTATTCAAGAACCAGATAACTTAATGTGTAGATAGGAAAAATAAAAATTTTTCAATTTTTATTTTTTGCTAGGTGTGGGGTGGATGTGCCCAAATCTAGGAATGGGTATTCCAAGTTTCAGACACCTAGATATCAAGGGAAAGGCTGTAGCAGCGTTTGAAAGTTCGGATATTTGAATATCGCGCTACATTGCTTCTCGAAGCCATTCGAAGGAAATTACCGATAGTTGGATGGTAAATGACGTAGCGAGTAACAGCAGAGGTGGAGACTATTTATTGATTAAATAGTTAACTATGGAGCAGAGACTTGAGACTGGGATCAGATTACTGGCACGGCCAAATAAAGGTGAATGCAATTAGTATCAAGTAAATCGGACCAGGGATTCAAGAGATATGAGGATTTTTAGATATCAGGCGATGACGCGTGACCCTGACCGTTTTTGTATAAAAGCAAGCTGGAGCAGGCTTAGTTAACTCACTTCATCACAAGCACTTGGCGAACAAGTTGCGTCTACGCTGAGCCAAGGCACATGGTTGCCACGTCTACGAAGAAGTACTTTTCAAATCGTGATAGTCACGAGGAGTGCTGCGCAAACGAGTCGGAACTTAGTAAGTTTCTGGTGAGGAGAATCACTGAGGTGATTGTATTTCTACAGACATTGGTGGAAATATTTATATTTCCTAAAGGACATATGCTAGACTTGGTCTAGAAAGTAGTATTTGTCACAGTCCAATAGTAAATTAATACTTGGATGTTTAGATCCATTTAAAGTCAGTTTTCATATTTTGTAACTATTTAACCACTTCAATCCGTCAGTACATTGAAGAATAGTCTATAACGGTGGCGTTCATTAGTCTACGCAAGGGAAACTGCAAGTTGTCTAGCGCATGGCAGATGGTGATTTTAATAAACCATGCCCAGGGAACGATCTTCAGAACAGCCGTTAACTGCTTAGACTGTCAACATTTTTCTTGTACTGATGAGATTACAGTGAGTTAAGTTACAACTGACACATTTAAGAAGAGATCGCTTAGATCTGACCCTTTTCAAACAAATTGTTATGGCTTTGTTAGAAGCCCATATTAAAATGGAACCACAGTCATTTAAAACGTCGAAAGATACTACCACTATGTCTGACTAGACGATTTGTGGGTCTACAATGGCGGCCGATACAAGGATTATACGTGCTTGTCCGCTAGGGCATATCTACGGATAAATCTGGTATAGACCAGGTTTACTACACTTCAAGAACATCAAGAAATGTAAGCCACATTTGAATTATTTTATGCTTAGCTAATTGGAACAAACTATTTTTCTGCAGATGACCAACACATTTTTTTCGTCGTATTTAAAGCTTGTAATGATTTACGCAAGACTAGTTAGATTTATTCTGAGCATTTTCAGCACTCAGAACAGTTTAGGATCGATGACCGAGCATTTTGAGCATTTATTTGAATTTTTCATATTTTTGGGAAATCACGGTAATCAGCCGATGTAACTGTAAAAGTTAAATTTATTTTTGTCGAGGAATGGATATTTTTTTTCCATATTCGAAGGTTCGAACATGTGGATTCTCACATAATGAGATGATAATTAAACATATTTGAAATAATAATAATAATAATAATAATCCACTAATAATAATAATAATAATTTTCATAATTTTTCTAAATAATTCTTGGATATTATATTTTATAATAATCATATGTATTGAGAAAGAGCCTATGAAGTAGTTGAAACATTTCTAGTTTGGAACAGGAGATTTTACGAAGGAGAGTGGTTAGCGCAAGCCCGCATTCAACCTACATTTCAGTTATGGTTGAACAGTTGATATTTGCTATGAGCAAAGTATATGTTTCATATAACACGGAGAGGCATGAAACGGGAAGCAATTGATATTTGTATCAAATAGGATTTTTGTATTTATATAAAATCATGACGTAAATACACTTCGAAAGTGAAATGAAGCTTTTCATAAGTATGGTAAATTCACGGGTTGAACTGAATGGTAAAATAAAATAAACTTGTCAGTTTATTAATCTTCCAGTGTTGATAACAAGCAGAGGCTTGATTTATTGTATAAATTTTGGGGAGATAATTTATGTGTGTGGAATAGTTGAAATGCCATTCCCAGGTGCGCATGTTAAGTCGCAGGAATGAAGGTTTTTTCGAGCATCAATCAAATAGCAGGTTCGATGGCTCAGGTTTATAGTTGGAGTATTGGAGCCACACATTTCGTCGTATGAATAACCCGAAGGTTATTTCTTTGAAACCATCAGTTCTTATTTCAACCTTGTTTACGAATTCCATTTAGACTTTGATTTTGCTAGAACCCGGATTTGTCATGATAGTAGTTTATTCTTCTTCAGAGGAAGACCTTTGCCGTTGTTGTTGTTGTTGTTATAATATTGTGTTCTTACACAAATAGTAGAATGGGCCACTGCCAATTTAAAATAATTCTTTAACCACGAATAATTTGAAGGATATTTTCAATCCTAGTGCCATGAACCAAATGAATTCATTATAAGACTACAATTCTTATTTCCGCATTCTGTCGAAGAATTGCAAGTTGTGAAAGTTGCTAGAAATGGCCATAAATATAAACATTTTTTTTCATAATAATTCCAAGTGGAAAATCTAATAGTTGAATGGTTCAACCATTTATTGATCAAGTTGATGATTCAGAAATCATATGTTTTGTTTGGAACTTGAAGTTCATAATCGAGTCACTTCTCGAATATTTAATGTCAGAAGAACAATTAATTGTTGTTGTGCTTCGCACAGTTCTTCGATGCTATGCTCAATGGTCAAATACTTTTCAGATGTTGTTAATATGTGTTAATAATGTGTGTTGCTACGATGATAATAATAGTTTCAACGATATATTTTGGAAAACTGGAAAACAAATGAAAGTCTAAGAAATTCTATAAACATTTATTCTACGAGTGTTAATATCATGTAAATAGTCAAACAGTGATCTACGTAATTTCCAGTTTGGACAATTCATTTTGCACTGGAGTTAAAATATTAATAATTTTGGAACACAGTCCACAGGACTAACAATCGGACTTGTGTTTTCAAAAAGATTGTCAAATGTGTTTGGAAGATTTCTGTATATTGTGTGTAAATAAGAGTGTGGATCGCCACACGTGGATGATGCTGCTTTGAGCATTATTCTTGCAGTCAGATTTTAACTTTAAATAAACTGAGATAATTTTACCGGATGTGTTTCACCCAATTAAATCTCCTTCTATCCTTATTGTTGCATTGAGCCAAAAATCAGCAAAGCATTTTTATAAATTTGATGTCGTTTTTGCGATTTGCTTTAACCCATCTGGCGCTCCGGGATATTTTGATTCTCGTGCTGACTGATTATTGGTAAAATGCATATGTGGTCGTGCGGACTCCGGTCTAAACGGGCACATAAAATAAGATAGAGAGAGAAATGGCTTCGAACGTGGGTCTCGATTTAGACATGGTCAATCGCATGCCGATTTGAAATTGTGATAACTTTTATAGAAATATTTTGGGAGTTGAGAGATGTCTGGTTTGGACGAATAAATTAGTAGGAAACCCAATTAGTGGGGAAAAATTAAAAATTTAACTGGTTAATAATTAGAATGGGTTTGATTATTTTTGATAATGGCTTAACCATTAGGGCGTCAAGTAAATTCAGTAGTAACGTTCGATGACTGGAGATACACATTATTAGAATCCAGGTGGAGGATATTTGAGAACTTGCATATTTTTCTTGTGATATTATGGTAAATGTAATTCGTAAAAGTAGAGACTTTTGTTTTTCCATCACGTCGACATTAGGACAAATCTCATTTTATTATAGTGTTCCAATTAGCTATTCATATTTCTTGTTCTAGTTATAAGCTTGTGTTTGCCACTGTTGTATACCCCTAAGTTTTGAATAATTGAAATTATGGAAGAAATGATGAGGATGATGAGGAGTTTGGAGGAGAGTTCGAAACAGGCTGGACTGCGTGTAGCAGCCATTATGAAAGAGAATACTGAGGCTTTAGAAAAGAAACTTAAAGAAAATTCTGATTCTTTAGAAAATAAACTTAAAGAAAATTCTGAGTCTTTGGAAAATAAACTTAAAGAAAGTTCTGATAAACTCAAAGAAAATTCCGATTTGTTAGAAAGCAGGTTAAAAGATAACTTAAAGGAAAATTTAAACAGTAAATTTAATTCAATGGAAAGTAAATTTAAAGAGAATTCTGAAATTTTGAAAATGACACTTGAAAGTAAAATGAATAAATTATGCGAAAAAACACATGAGCTCGAAACTTCATTAGCTACTAACGCAAGTTTAATGGACGATAAATTTCGCGATGCCGATCTTCGATCCCAAAGCTTAGCTGATAGGATTGAACATGGTCTTAGGAAAGTTGGTGAAGACATGGTCAACCTGGAAGTCAGAGTGAAGAAGGAGAGTAACGAGATGGGAATTCTAGTTGTTCAACGTTTAACGGAACAATTCAAGGAACTTGTCATGGGAGAAATAAGAGAAGGAGTGATTCATGAATTGCAAACTGAGATTACAACCACAGTTGTCAATGAAATAAAAGACACACTCAAGCTGGAGAATCAAGAGGGAATCAAGGAGATTAGGGAATCTTTGTCATCCCACATTGAAGTAATTGCCAAGGATATTCAAGCAACTCAGAAGGACATATCAGATATGACAGGGTCATTGAAAAGTCAGGAGGCTGTTATGAACCAGATATCCATTGAGGTTAAAGACAATTGTAAGGAGACTGAAGCAATCAAGAAGATGGCAGAAGAAAACCAGAAGGAACTTGAGGCTATGAAAACTCAAATAAAGGATGAGAAACAGTCTGATCATCTTTTGAAAATGCCGAATGTAAGGGGAAAGGAACCGATACAGATAAATCTAGGAGGAGCTAGAGAGACTGATAGACAGGATGAGGTCAGGACAGTATTTCAATCCAACCCCATAACTGTGTTTAAGAATATAGAAGACAAGCCTTCTAAATTTTCAGGGCGAGATTCTGTAACACCCGTGGAATTTCTGAGAGAAGCAGGTGATTATCTGAAAGATTCTAAGATCCCTAAAGAAAGACAGATCAGGGTAATAGGGAAGTTCTTGGAAGGTCCCGCACTTTTGTGGTTTAGAGCATTTAGATCCACTCTAAATACTTTTGAGGAGTTTTCTCGTGGGTTATTGAAGAAGTTTTGGTCCCCTGAAACCCAACAGCAAGTTAGAGCAGAGTTGTATTCGAAGAGATTCTCGACGTCACAACCTACTCGATACTCTACATATTTTTCTGGACAGCTGTCTAAACTCCAACATTTAGATCCGCCAATGCCAGATAACGAGTTGATTACTGCTTTGATACGACAATTTCCAGCAGACGTCCAGAGGACTTTGATCGCTGCTGATAACTACAATATGGAACAGTTTGATGAAGTATTGCAGAAGCTGGATCATACAAACGCTCAATTCTTTCATCAGAAGGGAGTAAAGAGTAATAACGCTGTGTATGCTGTTATGGCTGACAGTTATTCTCAGACACCTCGAGAGATTCGAGAGGAGCGAGAAGAGAAATCGCCGAGGGAAGATTCCAATACGAGAGGATGGAACCAATACCGTAACAGATACAGTTACAAACCATATGCAAGACCGGATGGTGGTAATCGATACAACACTCGATGGAGAAGACCACGTGATACTCAAGGAAGGTACCAGGAAAGAAGATCCTATGGTAATAACTATAATAACAGAGGGAATGTAGATACTCGTCAGTCCAACGAAGAATTTAACAAGGAAACGAGGAAAAACTTGGAAGCAAGACACCAAGATAACTTACAATTTGTGGAGCAGAGGCCCAATGATCCAGGTCCATCGGGAACACAACAATCCCGGGGGAATGGTAAAATTAAGGATTTTGAATATTGTGGAAGTAAACAATAATGGAAGCTATGAAGTAGCTAATACACGAACTGGTAACATCGTGGGAACTTATAATGCTTCGAATTTGAAGATCTATTATTCAAGAACCAGATAACTTAATGTGTAGATAGGAAAAATAAAAATTTTTCAATTTTTATTTTTTGCTAGGTGTGGGGTGGATGTGCCCAAATCTAGGAATGGGTATTCCAAGTTTCAGACACCTAGATATCAAGGGAAAGGCTGTAGCAGCGTTTGAAAGTTCGGATATTTGAATATCGCGCTACATTGCTTCTCGAAGCCATTCGAAGGAAATTACCGATAGTTGGATGGTAAATGACGTAGCGAGTAACAGCAGAGGTGGAGACTATTTATTGATTAAATAGTTAACTATGGAGCAGAGACTTGAGACTGGGATCAGATTACTGGCACGGCCAAATAAAAGAGAATGCAATTAGTATCAAGTAAATCGGACCAGGGATTCAAGAGATATGAGGATTTTTAGATATCAGGCGATGACGCGTGACCCTGACCGTTTTTGTATAAAAGCAAGCTGGAGCAGGCTTAGTTAACTCACTTCATCACAAGCACTTGGCGAACAAGTTGCGTCTACGCTGAGCCAAGGCACATGGTTGCCACGTCTACGAAGAAGTACTTTTCAAATCGTGATAGTCACGAGGAGTGCTGCGCAAACGAGTCGGAACTTAGTAAGTTTCTGGTGAGGAGAATCACTGAGGTGATTGTATTTCTACAGACATTGGTGGAAATATTTATATTTCCTAAAGGACATATGCTAGACTTGGTCTAGAAAGTAGTATTTGTCACAGTCCAATAGTAAATTAATACTTGGATGTTTAGATCCATTTAAAGTCAGTTTTCATATTTTGTAACTATTTAACCACTTCAATCCGTCAGTACATTGAAGAATAGTCTATAACGGTGGCGTTCATTAGTCTACGCAAGGGAAACTGCAAGTTGTCTAGCGCATGGCAGATGGTGATTTTAATAAACCATGCCCAGGGAACGATCTTCAGAACAGCCGTTAACTGCTTAGACTGTCAACATTTTTCTTGTACTGATGAGATTACAGTGAGTTAAGTTACAACTGACACATTTAAGAAGAGATCGCTTAGATCTGACCCTTTTCAAACAAATTGTTATGGCTTTGTTAGAAGCCCATATTAAAATGGAACCACAGTCATTTAAAACGTCGAAAGATACTACCACTATGTCTGACTAGACGATTTGTGGGTCTACAATGGCGGCCGATACAAGGATTATACGTGCTTGTCCGCTAGGGCATATCTACGGATAAATCTGGTATAGACCAGGTTTACTACACTTCAAGAACATCAAGAAATGTAAGCCACATTTGAATTATTTTATGCTTAGCTAATTGGAACAAACTATTTTTCTGCAGATGACCAACACATTTTTTTCGTCGTATTTAAAGCTTGTAATGATTTACGCAAGACTAGTTAGATTTATTCTGAGCATTTTCAGCACTCAGAACAGTTTAGGATCGATGACCGAGCATTTTGAGCATTTATTTGAATTTTTCATATTTTTGGGAAATCACGGTAATCAGCCGATCGATGTAACTGTAAAAGTTAAATTTATTTTTGTCGAGGAATGGATATTTTTTTTCCATATTCGAAGGTTCGAACATGTGGATTCTCACATAATGAGATGATAATTAAACATATTTGAAATAATAATAATAATAATAATCCACTAATAATAATAATAATAATTTTCATAATTTTTCTAAATAATTCTTGGATATTATATTTTATAATAATCATATGTATTGAGAAAGAGCCTATGAAGTAGTTGAAACATTTCTAGTTTGGAACAGGAGATTTTACGAAGGAGAGTGGTTAGCGCAAGCCCGCATTCAACCTACATTTCAGTTATGGTTGAACAGTTGATATTTGCTATGAGCAAAGTATATGTTTCATATAACACGGAGAGGCATGAAACGGGAAGCAATTGATATTTGTATCAAATAGGATTTTTGTATTTATATAAAATCATGACGTAAATACACTTCGAAAGTGAAATGAAGCTTTTCATAAGTATGGTAAATTCACGGGTTGAACTGAATGGTAAAATAAAATAAACTTGTCAGTTTATTAATCTTCCAGTGTTGATAACAAGCAGAGGCTTGATTTATTGTATAAATTTTGGGGAGATAATTTATGTGTGTGGAATAGTTGAAATGCCATTCCCAGGTGCGCATGTTAAGTCGCAGGAATGAAGGTTTTTTCGAGCATCAATCAAATAGCAGGTTCGATGGCTCAGGTTTATAGTTGGAGTATTGGAGCCACACATTTCGTCGTATGAATAACCCGAAGGTTATTTCTTTGAAACCATCAGTTCTTATTTCAACCTTGTTTACGAATTCCATTTAGACTTTGATTTTGCTAGAACCCGGATTTGTCATGATAGTAGTTTATTCTTCTTCAGAGGAAGACCTTTGCCGTTGTTGTTGTTGTTGTTGTTATAATATTGTGTTCTTACACAAATAGTAGAATGGGCCACTGCCAATTTAAAATAATTCTTTAACCACGAATAATTTGAAGGATATTTTCAATCCTAGTGCCATGAACCAAATGAATTCATTATAAGACTACAATTCTTATTTCCGCATTCTGTCGAAGAATTGCAAGTTGTGAAAGTTGCTAGAAATGGCCATAAATATAAACATTTTTTTTTCATAATAATTCCAAGTGGAAAATCTAATAGTTGAATGGTTCAACCATTTATTGATCAAGTTGATGATTCAGAAATCATATGTTTTGTTTGGAACTTGAAGTTCATAATCGAGTCACTTCTCGAATATTTAATGTCAGAAGAACAATTAATTGTTGTTGTGCTTCGCACAGTTCTTCGATGCTATGCTCAATGGTCAAATACTTTTCAGATGTTGTTAATATGTGTTAATAATGTGTGTTGCTACGATGATAATAATAGTTTCAACGATATATTTTGGAAAACTGGAAAACAAATGAAAGTCTAAGAAATTCTATAAACATTTATTCTACGAGTGTTAATATCATGTAAATAGTCAAACAGTGATCTACGTAATTTCCAGTTTGGACAATTCATTTTGCACTGGAGTTAAAATATTAATAATTTTGGAACACAGTCCACAGGACTAACAATCGGACTTGTGTTTTCAAAAAGATTGTCAAATGTGTTTGGAAGATTTCTGTATATTGTGTGTAAATAAGAGTGTGGATCGCCACACGTGGATGCTGCTGCTTTGAGCATTATTCTTGCAGTCAGATTTTAACTTTAAATAAACTGAGATAATTTTACCGGATGTGTTTCACCCAATTAAATCTCCTTCTATCCTTATTGTTGCATTGAGCCAAAAATCAGCAAAGCATTTTTATAAATTTGATGTCGTTTTTGCGATTTGCTTTAACCCATCTGGCGCTCCGGGATATTTTGATTCTCGTGCTGACTGATTATTGGTAAAATGCATATGTGGTCGTGCGGACTCCGGTCTAAACGGGCACAGTATAGCCTCGACTCTAATAACCTTGCTACGTCACTTAGCGATCTCTTGGCTGCATAAAGCTTCTAAATGCTTCTTAGAAGGTTTGGCGCGCGCTATTCAAAACCTCAGCTCTGGACTTAGCATCTGGGCCTGTGCTCTCAAATCTGGGCAACTGGATTTGGGCACAGTACCCCGTTCCAGCCCTCACATCTAAATTAAAATTTCTTGGCAGAGCTGGGATTCGAACCCATACCTCCGGGGAGACAGCCAAGAATGCTAGACGCTACATCACGAGATGGCTCAACAATTTATGTATTCCCCTTCGACAATAAGTTTAGTTAAAATACTAGGTTTTGACGTACAAATCGTTTTACACCAATCGAAGATCCTTATCACTATTAGGGCATGTAAGCCATGAGCCGTGACAGTCCAGTACTAGAGACTGCATTTTATTAAATAACATTCATTGATGGAGAATTGTTCCTAGTATTTGCTCTCCAACTCCAACCTAGAATCATGTGGCGTGGTGGGACTAGGGGTGTGAATTTTAGTCCACAACGAAGTTGATTTCACTTGTATGCTCATCTTTTTTCAGAGGAAGCCTTATTAACTTTGGTAACCTGAAATGGTTCTGATCTTTTTGAACTCAAATCACTTGTATGCTATCTGTTTTGTTTGCAGAGTAGACCCTATTAATTTTGGTAACCTACAAGAGACTGCTGAGGACACATTTCTTTTCACTCTGACCTCAAATCACTTGTATGCTCTCTGTTTTGTTTGCAGAGTGAACCCTATCACCTTTGGTAACATGCGAGAAACTCCAGAGGACATAGTTCTAAGCAATTACCTCGTTCCCAAAGGGGTGAGTGTATAATGTTTATCAAATTATTTTTCAATTCCAAAACAAATAATTACATAATATCACATAATATTTTGGCAAGAATTATCTTTTTATACTCCACAAGCTCTGAGGTATTGAGTGAATGTGGGATATACCTAGGTAAATAAGACTGTTAGACAGGGCAGATCCCCCATTCGGACAGTACGCTCCACGATCCACAGCTCGTTTTGGGCCAGTCAAGGACCGTTTTTATAGGTTCTTCTATTTAAAACTGATGGTGTTAATCGTAGGTTAACGCTCGCTTAGTGATGTTGACCTAGCTAATCAACCTCACAAATTCATATCATCATGATCGTTGACCAACTCGAGTTTCCCGGGGGTGGTATACGAGCCCCCTCCATCTCTGTCCATCCATGAACTATTCTTCGTTCACAATATTCTCTCCCAATCCTGGCCTCTCTCCTGTACATCCTTCTTCACCACATCTGTCCATTGTTTTCTACCAGCTGGTCTCCTCCCTCCTAGGTCCTTTTCATACTCCCTTCTTGCAGTTTTGTTGGCACTCATTCTCTTCACGTGGCCAAACCACTTCATTCTAGCCTTCTGGATCTTATATATTGACTTATACAGGGTGTCGCAAAATTACGTCGACAAACTGAAACCAGAGGTTCCGGCCTTTATCTGAAGCAACTTGAGATATGGCCGGAAACGAACCGATATAAATCTGTGTGACGTTAAACTCTTAACGAGCAAATCCGCAACACTACGTCGAGATAGTGCGACTTCTTCTAATGTTTCCGTTTCATACCATACATATCCACTCATGAGAAACATCTGCTGCGGACCCTTAACTGTGGCGGAACACTACATCGACCGCTGTCAACTTCTTTGAGGAAGAACGTCGCAGACATGAAGAGACCAAGCGACAGGCAAGAAAGCTTCGTCAATTACAACCCCGCCCTCCCCCGACCATTGTGTGCAATTTATGTGGGCGCATGTTTTATGCCAGGATTGGCCTGTTTAGTCGTCAGAAGCACATCCACAAGCAGATCTGAAAAGTTCTATGCAGGAAGAAGTATGTGTACTCGGCATCGAGTTAAAGCCGACGACGACGACGAAGATACCAGCCGCGGATGTATACCGCCACTTCCCGTCTGGCGAACTAGGTCAGTGGTATCGTGCACGGCAAAAAATGGAAAAATTATGATAATAAAAAATAAAAAAGATACAGTCAGTCTGAGAGACTAGACTTTATACCATTTCAAATGACGCATGCTACAAATCCTACACATGTTAGAAAGGCTCAGGAGGGCTTCGAGCTTCGCTCGCCCCAGGACTCGTTCAACAGACTCCATTACCCATTAATTTAGGCTTCCCGCGCGGGGAAAGGAGAGCGGGAGGTGCACTCTGCTGCATGACGTCACGCACTCGCCGTCTCCGTAAAGCATAACGGTAGACCAAAGCATAACGATGAAGTCGACAAGATCATTTGAAATGATAAAACTTGCGTTGGCTCTGATTCGGACCGCTACCAAATGACTCGTTTCAAGGAACACGCCGCGCTGTGCACGATACCAGACGGGAAGTGGCGGAAGTCTCTGAAGTGACGCAGTCACTGTGGCTGTGGTAGAGCCAGGTACCGTTGCGCTACTCTGCCTGGTTTATGATATTTATTTAAAAACATTTCGTTGATTGAGAAGTGACCTGGGGGGGTATTAAGTAATTGACTCGGCATCCGTCGCGACAGCCGTGGACCGACCGGAAACGCCGCACCGGCGCCTTTGGTTGGTTTGCGATTGTGTGGTTGATTTAATACGTTCTTAATATTGACTGACAATAATCTATTGATGATATTTAATGACGTACGGTTTGTAGTGACTGATCTTACTTTATGGTTTCAGTCGGACTCCTAATCTCGCCTTGTACCCAACCATCCCGCCGTGACCATTTGCAGCAGCTTCAGTTTAATAATAATAATAATTATTATTTAAACAATTAAAGTGGAGTTAAGTTGTTAAATAGTAATTTAGGAAGGTGGGTTGATTTTTGGTACTATGAAATTTAATAGACCTATAGTAGGTTTGGTTTTTAAAATTATAATTTGGTATTAATAAGCCACGCTGGGAAGAGTGGGGGGGGTTATTAAATGAGGGTGGGGTTGGGATGATTGGAATATATGAAAAAATTGGATATAATGTACGTGTGGGTGAATGTTACTCTTTGTGTCCTGTGATTGGCTGTATTTGAATGAGTTGATGTAGTGGGATATGAGCTGGCCTGTGATTGGTCAGCTCATTTTTGGCCTGTTTGACGAGTGTTTTGATGTTAATATTGCTGTTTTGTGATGAATTATTGTAAATTGAGTGTGTAGCTAGTACTTCGCGGCTGGTACGGAACGGAAACATTAGCAAAAGTCGCAATTTCTCGGCGCGGTGTTACCGATTTGCCTCGTTAAAAGTTTTTAACGGTTCCGGCCCATAAGTGTCTTATCTCAAGTTGCTTCAGATAAGGGTCGGAATCTCTGGTTTCAGTTTGTCGACGTAATTTTGCGACACCCTGTGTTTGTATTAGCCCTAAATGTATTATATTGAAGCAGTAACGGTTTCCCATAGGATCTCGGAATAACGCCAATGTTTCTCATTACTTACTGCTCATGACATGTTGCCTGAATGTTGCACAAAAATAACAGTTTGCGTACTGAAATTGCAGCTGGTTACCAATGGTGTATATTTAAACTTGCAACAATCACTCTCATCAACAGATTTAGCATGATCAACATCATTCATGGAGAGCTCTGCAGAATAGTGCAGCCTATTATTCGTACCATAATTAGGGAAATATTTGCTCTTGCTACTGTCGCCCACAAAAACATGGTAGATGGAAATGCTTGGTGACCACAAAAATTACAAATATTTGAAGTGCTTGGAAGTCGTGGTCATCAGCTTCGTGTGCCTGTCCGAGAATTGCGGGAAATGAGTTAGCAGATCAAGTTGCAAAAGAGGCGGTATCACTACCACTTCGACCAGTGGAGGCACCAGCTAGAGATATTCACTCTGAGTTACGCCGACAAGTACTGGCTTTCTGGGAGACTCAGTGGCTAGCTAACTCAATGCCCAATAAACTGTGAGTGATTAAGATAATTGCTCGCGTGTGGCGGAGCTCTTTCCGGTCACGGAGGGAGTCCGTCATTTTGTGTAGGCTAAGTGTAGGTCATGCAAGATCCACCCATTCGTACGTGATGCACTTGTGTAGCCGTATTCACGGTGGCCCATATTTTAACCGAGTGTGTGGATCTTGCTGATCTACGCAGAAACCTTGTGTTTGCAGAAGATACCCGATCTTATATTGGCCGATGACGTGCTGGCTGCAGATCTTGTCTTCTGCTTTATAAGTGAGAGAGGGTTGCAGTCACCAATCTACAGTAAATGTCCTGTATTTGAACTGAAAATTTATTAAAATAACATTTTTGAAAATCTGAATTTTGTTTTCCGAAATTTTTGTTTAATAATATACTTCTTCTTCATCTTTCATTTCGGCCATCCAAGGACCACGTCATTTCAACTGATTCTTGCTGCATCGAGTTTTAACATCCTCCCAGTACTTTCGTAGTAGTTCTCGATGCTGTTGCTTCCTTTCCTCAGTCCACTTCTTGCCTGTTGGAAGCTTAGGGTTTTCTTGGAAACATCGCTGTGCTGTTAGTTTTTGCTTAAGGGGGGGGGGGGGGACGTTCCCAGATATCGTTGCTTGTAATTCCCACTTCTTGCAAATATTCGTCCACCACAGTGAACCAAGTTCCCTTTGTTTTCTTTTTGAGGAAGTAGGTGAAAATTATATTTGTCAATCGCGCTGAGTTCATTCTTGTTATATGACCGTAAAAGTTATTTCTCCGTTTCCTCATGGTGTCAGTTATTTTTAGCCTACTTTTCACATTTTGCAAAAATGAGGAAAAAGTAGACTTATGAGATCGGGCAAATGTGTGTCTGTCTGTCTGTCTGTCCTTCTGTCTGTCTGTCTGTCTGTGTGTGTGTCCCCCCTATCAAATCCTAAACGGCTGGAGCAATCGAAGCAAAATTTGGTTGGAGTAAAGATCTATACCTGAATAACTCACGACCTTATTTGAAAATGATGTCAGTGCTACCAACTGCTGAAAAATCGCAATTTAAATTTGAGCTCCCTGTTGGATATTCTGGAAGGTATGAATGGGACCTATTTCAAAATTGGCACACGTATAGATAATAATATTTCAGTTTAATTTCCAGGAGGCCATATATGGCAGTGTTGCCAAAATGATTATAAGCCTGCTGATAAGTCCAATTTTTAAATGCATATAACTTCCACACTTACAATTGGAATTCAACCAAATTTCGTATGTGCTATGTGTACATACACAGATATGACTGAGCGTATTCTCAAGAGCCTCCAGGGCTGCCAACTGTTAATAAATGCTCTCAATTGTTTTCATCCAAATTCCCATATATCAGAAAGTTTGCAAGCCGACAGCCTTAAAATATGCACACGTGTAGTACCTGACCTTCTATATTAATTTGAAGTAACTTATATACGTCAGTGCTACCAACATGATTCTAAGCCTGCTGAGAGGTCCAACTTTAAATACATGTAACTTCTATACTATCATTTGGATTTCAACCAAATTTCGTGTGTGCTATGTGTAACATAACAGATATGACTATGCCGATTCTTAAGAGTAACCAGGGCTGCCAACTGTTAATAAGTGCTGTCTCTATTTTTTTTTACCCTAATATCAATATATCAGAAAGTATGGAAGCCAATAGCTCTAAACTTTGCACACGTATAGTACCTGGCATTCTAGATTAATTTGGGGTGACTAATTTTGGCCTACGCCAGTACTGCCAACATGATTCTAGGCCTGCTGATAGGTCCAATTTTAAAACGCATGTAACTTCTATACTAATAGATTTCATTCAAAATTGACACAACAATAGATCATATTATTTCAGATTGTTTCTGACCAATACATGTATGTAATTGTTGCCAACGTGTTTAACTGCATGTAACGTCCATGCTATCCATTGGACTTCAACCAAATTTTGTATTCTGTCCCTTAAGAGATGGAACTAAGAATATATTTATTCACTAGGGCTGCCAACTGTAGTTCTCTATTAGGCTACATTATGCCAGGTAGGCTATACAGTATTTCGAACTAATTAGGAATTTCGATATTACCAACTTAATTTCGTCATTATTCTAGATAGATCCATATAGATTAATCATTGGCATGAATCTTAAATATTAAGAAAATTAGGCTCTTTAGTTCGTCACGGAACTTCTTGTTTCCACATGGGTGTAAAGTTCGTGGTTGTGCCGTCTCCTATATTCCTCATTTTCCTTTACTGGGCCCACGAGTTGTCTTAGAATTTTCCTTTCTTTCACTTCCAGTTTCACTATTAGTCCCTTGCGATGCATTGCAAGGCTCTCTGCAGCATACAAGGCCTTTGGCCGGATGACTGTTTGATTGTGTCTTAACTTGGCATTTATAGATATGGATTTCTTGTTATAAATGGCTTTTGTTAGATTATATTATAATTATCATTAATAGTTTTATTGTATTGTTTGTTTTGTTAATTTTAGGCATGTTTATTCAGTATTTAGGAATCCACGTCTACATTTTTTAATTAATCCAAATTTGTATAATTTTATATTTGTTAATAGGGGCGGATGATCTCGTAGTTCCGCCCCTTAAAGCAACAATAACTAACATAAGTTACTAGGAGTCCAAACTACGGATAGTGATGTGTTACCATCTGTTTCAGACGGACACCTTCCTATGTCATCAGATAATGAGCCGTGACGAGCAGCACTTCTCTGAGCCGGATCGCTTCATCCCTGAGCGATGGCTCAAGGGCAGTGAAGACCAACACTCGGCACATCCCTTCACCTACATGCCCTTCGGCTTCGGGACCAGAATGTGCGTGGGCCGGAGATTCGCGGAGTTGGAAATACTCATACTAGTCGCCAAGGTAAGAGGTTTGACGGCTGATTCCTTGGTCCTTTTTGTATCCATAGATACAGGGTCATTATCTATGTGCGCCCCGATAAACACCGCAAACTAAGCCGGCTTTGACTGGCGCAGATCGCGGGCGCACGTACACGGTTCAGCCGGTGGATTGCGCGCACTTTTACACTTATACCAAACATTTTCAATACTGTGTACTTACAGTGCTGAAAATGTATGTTTACTTTTTAGGTAGATTTCATTAGAAAGCTAACTATTGCAATGGGTCCCATGTTTCGACTTCCGAAAAATTTCGACTTATCTTCGCGTTTCACATCCTCCAGACCCCAAAACCACCGTCAGTTCAAATGTTTATATATAATTTATGTATATATATATGTATATCAGTTTCTTGTAGACACGATAACTGCCGTAATTTTGCACCAATCACTTTGAATTTTTTACCGAATATGTATACCTATAAAATCTCAGTCGAGATCGTTCCTGCGCTAAATCGGTCGAAGGGGGTGAAAATGGGGGGCTTTTTTCGAAAAAGTGAAATATTGCTATAACTCTCTTAATATGTGAAATATCGAATCCGTTCAACGTTCATACTATGTGTCGGATAAAGCCCAATAATTTATGTTTGAAGAGTTTTTTATAGCACCAACCATTGACCAAAGGGGTGGGAAAAAGTGGGTTTTTCGGGAAACATTAATCATATCTCTCTTAATAGGCACAATATCAAAACCGTACAAAATGGACAATATTTCCCTAATAATTACCTAAAACTTTTGTCTGAATTTTTTTTTGATATGACCCACCATTACACCAAGAGATGAGAAAAATGATTTCGGAATTTTAAGAAAATGCCAAGAGCTATCAGAGGTTGCCATGGCAACACTACTAAATTGATGAGGGATGAGCCATCAGCCGTTGCCATGACAACGCACTTGCACGAGATCAGATTCAGTATTTCCATCTGACTAAGTGGGAAGCGGCTTCGGTGACGTAACTGGTAGCATCCTGAATGTCTATGCCCAAGGTCGCGGTTTCAAAGCCGGCCGAAGTCGTCGGATTTTCTAAGAGCTCTAAAATCACTCAGTATGCTTTCCTTTTGAGGGCAAGTTCCACCGTTCGTTGCGAGTTGCTGGTTGGGGTGACATCTAGTAGCCAAGTTCACAGCTAGGTGTCGTTGACGGTAGTACCTGGTAGCAACATTAGGAACTACTGCTTGAAATTGACCGTCTGCAGTCCTTACCTGAATTAAGACTAATACAGCCATTACAATTCACACCGTTTATCAGATAGATTCTACACTCACCCAAAGTACACGGGGTTAGATGACCGCGTTGTCGCAGCCCCTAAACTGAGGAACCAACCAGAGGTAGATTTCATTAGAAAGCTAACTATTGCAATGGGTACCATGCTTCGACTTCCGCATAATTTCGACATATCTTCGCGTTTCACATCCCCCAGACCACAAAACCACCGTCAGTTCACAAGTTCATATATAATTTATGTATGTATACATATGTATATCAGTTTCTTGTGGACACGATAACTGCCGTAATATTGCACCAATCACTTTGATTTTTTTACCGAATATGTATACCTATAAAATCTCGGTGGAGTTCGTTACTGGGCTAAATCGGTCGAAGGGGGTGAAAATGGGGGGCTTTTTCAAAAAAGTGAAATATTGCTTTAACTCTCTTAATATGTGAAATATCGAATCCGTTCAACGTTCATACTATGTGTCGGATGAAGCCCAAAAATGTATGTTTGAAGAGTTTTTTTTTATAGCACCAACCATTGACTAAAGGGGTGGGAAAAAGTGGTTTTTTCGGGAAACATTAATCATATCTCTCTTAATAGGCACAATCTCAAAACCGTACAAAATGGACAATATTCCCCTAATAATTACCTAAAACGTTTGTCTGAAAGAATTTTTGATATGACCCACCATTACGCCAAGGGATGAGGAAAATGATTTCGCAATTATAAGAAAATGCCAAGAGCTATCGGAGGTTGCCATGGCAACACTACTAAATTGATGAGGGATGAGCCATCAGACGTTGCCAAGATAACGCACTTGCACGAGATCAGATTCAGATTTCCATCTGACTAAGTGTGAAGCGGCTTCGGTGACGTAACTGGTAGCATGCTGAATGTCTATGCCCAAGGTTGCGAGTTCAAAGCCGGCCGAAGTCGTCGGGTTTTCTAAGAGCGCTAAAAATCCCTCAGTATGCTTTCCTTTGGAGGGGAAGTTCCAACGTTCGTTGCGAGTTGCTGGTTGCGGTGGCATCTAGTAGCCAAGTTCACAGCAAGGTGTCGTTGACGGTAGTACCTGGTAGCAACATTAGGAACTACTGCTTGAAATTGACCGTCTGCAGTCCTTACCTGAATTACAGACTAATACAGCCATCCCTAAGTACACGGGGTTACATGACCACGTTGTCGCAGCCCCTAAACTGAGGAACCAACCAAAATCTCTGCGGGAGATATAATTTTGCGTGAAGAAGTAACAGACCGTTACATAGTTACACATCAGTGTCGAAACCTTGCATAAGGACAGTGTGACCACAAGTATAAAAATGGACCCCAAATGACAAGAAGGTTACCGTTCCCATAAGACAATAAAATGTTTAAAATAAGCATAAAGTGACGAAAAATAAAGTTAATTAAGCTTCAATTATAAAATACCTTCTCGCAATAAATGAGGTCTGATCTTTCTACGAAAACCTGCATATTCTGCCTATTTTCGCCTATCCCCAAGTTTGTCCGGTGAAATCTACCTCCGCCTTCCGGCGTGCCGAGAGGACTTTTTTTTATTATTATTTACGGAGCTTGTTTTCTTAAATCGTTTAACGAGCCTCCTAATTGTACTGGCATTATGCATAGGTCTTCCTGGAAACATGATTCGAAATTGTCGTCTTGTTTCAGATAACTCACTAAGCGATATGGGTCAGTGGAGTGGGGTATTGCGAGGTCCGCACCTGGCCAGCCAGATTATGCAATAGTTTGCCGTGGTCCACTCATTTGGCTGGCCAGGTGCGCAGCGAGTGGACCTCACAATACCCCGCTCCGCTGACTCATATCGTTAGTTCACACGTGTCTTGTCATTCATATGGACGTGTATCTGCAAAGCTTAGACGTTAGTGTTGCACGTTTACTGAATATTGTGATTACTGTGAACTGAACATAAACTGTACATAAGAGATGAAATCGAAGCCAACACTGCCGTGGAACTTCAGAATGTTGTCCATTCTTTCATTAGAAGATGTCAGGTGTGTGTTGCAAGAGAGGGAGGACATTTTCAGCATCGGCTATGAGCACTGAAAGTACACATTATTGAAAATGTTTGGTATAAGTGAAAAAGTGCGCACCAACCACCGACTGAACCGTGTACGTGCGCCCGCGATCTGCGCCAGTCAAAGCCGGCTTAGCTTGCCATGTTTATCGTGGCGCAGAAAGATAATGACCCTGTATAAAAAGCTCTCTCTATCAAAATATCGGCCTGGGGATAACATGGCTATGTAGGCTACTTCCCACGTCCAGTGGCGTCAACTGTTTTTAACATTTGGTCTAGCTCTACTTTGTTTACAGTTATAGCAATTATTTCTGAGAGTGCAGCAGCATTCATCCAATAGAAACACTTTGCTTGAGTTAAAACTAGCAGTAGTGCCCGGGTTCGCCCGGTGGATTTATTTGTTTTATGGATGATAATGAATACTACTACAGAACTGGAGCGCTCAAGGATAAGGATCGGAATAAATGAAAGTAAATTTGAAAGCACCAACGCTTATCGCAGCTGATAACCTCAGTATACTGCACCAACACCATCGCCCTTATACTGAGACATACTATAGTCATGATTATAACTGTTTTAAGAGGCCTAAGAAATCTTTTGGCATTAATTACTCCCCGTGACTGCAATTTATAAGCAGCTCGCAATTCAGCACCAGAACATTGGTAGAGGCGATGTGATGCGGCCCGCATTACATGGCAACAATAGCCTTCGGTATTATTGAAGCCGTTCTGGATCGCTTGTTCTTCCGACTTACTGAACAAAAAACAATCTTTAAGGTTACCTGAGAGGTGTAGCCTAATGCTACATAGCCTAAACTATTCCTCTTGAATCAGGCTATCATATACAAAAATAATTTTTCGAATCCGACTGGTAGTTCCATAGATTAGCGCGTTTAAACACACAAACAAACAAACAAACAAACAAACACACAAACTCTTCAGCTTTATTATATTTGTATAGATTAGTATAGATAACTCTAAATTGAATAATTGGTACCGTAACTTAGAAATCATCATTCAAATTCACTCTCTAAATACCGGGGGCGTGGTAGTGGAGTGGTCAAGGTGTCTGCCTCTCACTAAGGCGGAATGAGTTCGATTCTCGGTCAATGAATGTGAGATTTTCGAAGTGATGTATCACGTCCTGTGGTTCGGATTCTACGTGCGAGGGCGGATCAAAAATCTTTTCCCCTATTCTTTTTGCCCCAAAAATACATACAGGTAGTTGATAGAATGCTGAGCTTTCATGTCCAAGATCGCGGGTTCACACCCAGCCGAAGTCGTCGGATTTTTTAGGAGCGTTCAAACTCCCTCAGTATGCCTTCCGTTGGTGGGGAAGTAAAGCCGGTGGGCCCACATCAGAGATTTATGACATGTAAAGGAACCTTCCACCAACTACAATTGTGTGAAGCTAAATTTGTAGCCCATATTTGTTTAACGCTCTATTAAGTTCCCACGTTCAATGCCAGGTGCTGGTTGCGGTGGCATCTAGTAGCCAAGTTCACAGCTAGGTGTCGTTGACGGTAGCATTTGGTAGCAAAAGTAGGAACTACTTGAAATTGATCGTCTGCAGTCCTCACCTAAATTAGAGATAACACATACTAATACAGTCTTCACAATTAACACCGGTTATCAGACAGATTCTACACACGCCCAAAGTATACGGGGCTACATGACCGCGTTATCTCAGAGCCCCTAAACTGAGGAACCAACTTATTAAAAATATACGTACTGTTCTAGGTACCTCAAACTATTTTCCCACATAGTCTCCTCATTTTTCCCATCGCAGCACTAAATTTGAGATGCCTCTGTGGTAGAATTCAGCCGGCTGACTGTGGAACCATCTTGGGACTACTGTCTTGGCGTCATCGTTGCACGTATATCGCTGTCCTGCCAGGAATTTCTTCACCGGACCAAAAACGTGTAAATCACTAGGGGTGAGGTCCAGACTGATGGTTGGTGGTCCAGACTCTCCCTGTGCAATGGCCGGAGCTTGTTGGCGTTTCTGGTTGCCACATGTGGTCTCGCGTTGTCATGGTCCGCTGAAGAAAGTCCTTTGGCTAAAAGAAAATAGCGGCAAAGTCTTTTCGATCCACTCTCGTAAAAATGGAGTCTCATGTCTCGTGTTCGCGAGATTGGTTGGTTCGTTCCTTAATTTAGGGACTGCGAGAACGCGGCCATGTAGCCCCGTGTACTTTGGGTGTGTGCAGAATCTGTCTGATAACCGGTGTTAATTGTGTTGCCTGTATTAGTGTGTGTTATCTGTTTTAATTCAAGTGAGGACTGCAGACGATTAATTCTTTCAAGTAGTTCCTACGTTTGCTTCCAAATACTACCGTCCACGACACCTAGCATGCGAACTTGGCTACTAGATGGCATTACAGTTAGCACTTGGTGGCGAACATTGGAACTAATAGAGCGATATCAATTCTAACCTACAAAGTTTGGCTTCACATAAGTGTAGTTCGTGGAAGGTTCTTTTTCATGCCAGAAATCTATGACAAAGGCCCGCCGGCTTCACATTTCCTCCGAAGGAAGGCATATTGAGGGATGTTTAACGCTCTTAAAAAATCCAATGACTTCAGCCGGGTTTGAACCCGCGACCTTCGGCATAGATGGTCAGCATGCTAACAACTACGCCACGGAAGCCGCCTGATCGCGAGATTAACGGTCACGGTCACAAGCTTCGATGATGAATATGATGATGATAATGTTACTAGTTGTTTTAAAGGGCCTAACATCTAGGTTATCGACCCAACTACAAGTTTCATTCCTTTTTCTAACTCACCATTCACACGGACTAATCTGTAGACGTACATAGTTTTTTTTAATTTTTTTTAATCGCTTACTCACGGACTCTGCGAGGATCATTCCTCTACCGGCGCAAGGTTGGTGTCTGGGAGCTGAACTCACTTTGTCAGCAGATACAACTGGGGATGGTAAATGGTGACCGCTAACCTGGGTCTAATTAAGGAATGGTCGGGGAAGGGACCTGTTGGACCTGTTGAAAGGAACCGTCCCTGCATTTGCCCGGTGGTGAAAACGGGAAACCACAAAACCATTTTCAGGACGGCCGAGATGAACCACGCTCTCCGATACCATCAAGGCACGAGGTAGCGCGTTAACACTCCTGGCCACCGCGGCCGGAAGTTCTACATACTACGAGGACTGTTTTTTTTCCCAAGTTACGATGGATTGTATAAAAATAACAGACTAACATACCAAACTGATTTTACTACTAAATGTTTGCTTGTTTTATTCTTATGTCTGAACAGCTTTCCAATGCCCCGGGCAAAAGATTCTGCCGCCGCTTTCTTTTTATGATAGCGTAGGAGCAAAAAATGAAAAATTGACCAAAAATTGGAGCTGTCTGGTTCTTGCGCCACGCTCTTCAATTATATTGTCAATATTATCAAGTCCCAAAATAAAGCCGCCTTCATTATATGTTCCCTTCTTAAAATCCCCAAGATCACGGGTTCAAACCCGGCCGAAGTCGTCGATTTTTTTAAGAGCGTTAAAATCCCTCAGTATGCCTTCCTTCGGAGGGGAAGTAAAGCTAGCGGTCCCATGTCATAGATTTACGGCTTGTTAAATAACCTTCCACTAATTACACCTGTGTGAAGCTAAATTATATATAGGTTAAACATTCGACAAACGCTCTTAAGTTCCGACGTTCGTCGCCAGGAGCCGATTGCGGTGGCATCTGGTAATCAAGTTCTGAACTAGTAGTCGTTGACGGTGGCGTTTGGCGGCAAAAGTAGGAACTACTTGAAAAAATTCCATGTCTGCAGTCCTCACTTGAATTGAAAACAGATAACACACACTAATACAGTCATCACAATTAACACCGGTTATCAGACAGATTCTACACACACACAAAGTACACGGGGCTACATGACCGCGTTGTCGCAGCCCGTATACTGAGGAACCAACCATCCCTTCTTAAACATAACAACATTGATATGAACAGAGAGCAAGTTATGGCCTAATACCTGTCCGACTCCGTTGCTAAGTGTATAGGGTGAACCGAGGGGTTCGATTCCCTGCCGGATCGTGGGATTTTAAGTTCATGTAGGCTACTTAATTCCTCTGGCCCGCAGACTGGGTGTTTGTAATCCCTCTTGAACAGTCATTACTGAGAACGTGAAAGAAGAAAAATATTATTCATCCACGCACCCCGTCCCGATGCTAACGAACTCATTTTCGTGGATATAAAGTACTTTTCCGACTGTCACTAGCGGCTTCGCTTCGGTGGCGTAGTTGGTAGCATGCTGAACTGCTGTGCCCAAGATAGCGGGTTCAAACCCGGCCGAAGTCCTCGGATTTATTAAGAGCGTTAAAAATCCTTCAGTATGCCTTCCTTCGGAGGGGAAGTTTAGCCGGCGGTCCCATATCATAGATGTATGGCATGTAAAAGATTCTTTCACAGACTAAACATGTGTGAAGCTAAATTTTTAGGTTAGTATTAGTTAGTAGTTATTGTTGTTTTAAGGGGCGGAACTACGAGGTCATCTGCCCTTGAAATTGTTAGGTTAGATTTCGTCGGAACGCTCTATCCAAGTTCCAACGTTCACCACGAGGTATCATTGATATCAGGTAGCGAAAGTTGGAACTACTTAAAAAAATATTGAACGGAACTTGTAGCTCACCCTAAGGGTGTCCGCTGGAAGCAGCTACAGACTCAGGCGAGACGAACATGTCCTCGGACACTCCCGACCCTAAAATCTATACGATAAATACATCCGACTGTCACTAGTTTTAAATCCTGTGGTAGCGAAAACTGTCAGTGAGATTCATATATTTACTCCCTTCAGAAATATAAGTTCAAGAGGATTGACGTTATTGGTCCAATGGTTGGCGCAAAGGATATTACGGTATATAATCTCACTTCAAAAATTCAATTCAAAGGCTGCAAGTACCCATCAGTATCATGCATAACGTAGCCCTCACTACCCTTAAAGGATCTACAGCATTTCTGCTACATCACCTGCACCAACAATAAATTATCCCCTTGTGAGCTTTAATATCTTATCTCTATTGATGGTAATAAATGTATTTACATGTCGCGAGCACAAACTCCTGTGCATTTTTCGACCACAGTCGGAATGTTTCGGCAACGCTCGGGATTCCTCGAGTAGCAAAGAGCAACAGATACGATACACTCCACATGCGCATGCGCATTGAAAGAGGCACGTCGAGATTTTGGACCAACACTGAATCAGCCCAGTGATGCCAACCCGTGGGATTTGTCCCAAATTGTGGGATATTTCGACAAATACTTTTTAGGAAAGGGATAAAGTTTTTTTTTTTTTGTGGGCAAAATGTGAGGTGAATTTGGGATATTTTGGCCGATGTCATATATCCTCAGCTGAGCTGCCATTAATACATAAAAGCTTCGTTTGCACAGCGAACGTTAACAATAGGTATGATTCATTCATGCCAATAGAATAAAAATAAACCTATCACGGAAGTAGAGTATTACATTACAATCGCAAACTGCCGCTTATGCGATAACATACAGTTTTGTGTGTTTTTTGGAGATTAAACCTTATGTTCTGTGTTTTTGTGAAATCTTCATTAAAAAATCAAAGACTTATGCAGGGAAAGATAAACATTTCAACCTTTAAATGAATAACAACGTGTATTAAGTGAATGTTTAAGTATATGATAATGATAGCTTATAAGACAGTTTTGTGTTTCGTTAAAATCAGTTTTAGCGCTTATGGTACTGCAATTGAAAACACATTATCAAGACTCTAGAGCACATTTTTGTATTCAATATACATTTGTTTTGAACAAAATAAATTTTTACGTGGGATATTTTCTAGTGAAAAGGGACATTCTGAGTGGGAAGTTGGGATTTTCAGGGGGTTGGCAACTCTGGTCAGCCAAAAATGGTGGAAGCTCCACGCTGAATATATTGAAACATAACTTACATTTCTGCCATATGAAAGAAGACAAAATTGAACCCGAGGTCCTTGGCTTACTGAGCAGGCTTGATAACACTCATCGAGATTAAACTCTTACGCGTTTTTAATGTGACAAGGCGTTAGCTCTCTAGGGTTAAGTGACGATATACGACATATTGAACATATTGTGTTTCAGCTCATACGCCACTTCAAGGTTGAGTGCAGTGAGCCCGAACAGCTGACATTCGAGAGCAGAGCCATCAACATGGTGACCTCTCCACTGAGATTCAAGATGGTGGACCGCGAGACTGTATCCTGAGGAAGAATCACTTGAAACCATCTGCCTTTCAACGTTAACGTTGACTTTTGAGAATATACCATAATTTCTCCTTAGCATTAATTGTTCTTTATTCATCTTCCTTCTAATGTATGACTTCTGTAAATAAAACATACCTTAAATATAAATGTAGTTTTGTTTAGCGTGAATGATTGATTGGACAAACAGATGGGAGCAATGACAAGAGGGTATAAACAGGCTGTTTCTTTTTACCGGTACAATCTATGTGCACAATGGTGTGCCCGCTCACTGCGAGCATGTGCCTAGAGCAATATGTATATTTAATCCAATATCATTGCACTTCTCCAGCTGTCTCTTAATGAAGAGATGAAGGATAAGTTGGAATTGAACAGGTTTTTGGACACCCCTTGAATTGAAAATTAACTATTCTGATGGCATAACTGCCTTTATTTACATTCTATTTTACATTCCACTAAAACTATCTATATATTTAATACGCTAAGGTGTATGTACCACGAAACTCAAGCTCCGAAACCAGAGGGAGTTAGAAGTTGTTGTTTGTACCAAAATCTTCCAAATGGTCTCAATAGTACAGGAAAAATCTTGCTTTTCTTGAAAATTCAACGGAAATATATTTTTTTAAAAGTGTGTTTAAACAAATAAAGTTGAATCTATTAACTTCACGGGTAGATTGTCGGTAGGCGACAACGGCTAACTCTGTATCATGATAGTCAAAGCCGCACCAATACTTAACCTGACTTGATGGGCAGATTGACCGTCTTAAAGATTGTCGCTAGGTGACAACGACTTTCTCTGCATCATAATAGTCAGGTAATAATATTGCTAAAGGACATTGCCCATCTTACAGAATATGGTTGATCTAGGCAACGCATATCTTCATAGTAGATTCAGTGACCCCTTCTAATCCGTTTTAAATACGTACGCTGTTGGCAACTATTTTATCTACGTGCTCCCCTTCACAACCAGCACAGTTGTGGGAGAAATACAAAGACTACATGGCCGAAGATATTCTGCGCAGAAGGCGTCAAGAAACACAAAATCATGGCATGGATTTCACAGAAGAAATATACAATGAAGCTAAATAGCAAGCAGAATCGGTGTCGCCAGTTTCTCGCGGGAGTTTCCACTACGGTATTAGAGCTAGATCTGCGAGCTGTGGCAACAGTTGGTAGCAAAACTACCACATGCTCATATATTACTTACGCTCGATATACACACATCAAAAAAAGTTTTGCATCACCTCGGTTCCAAGAGTTCCGGAACCTTTAAATACAAAGGGAATAGAGATCAACACAAACAACATTTCAGCTCGTTTTATTGCTCATGAGACCCACACATTGCATGTTGTACCATCATACAGCTAGACTTTCAGCATTTGTGGTCCAGATTGCAGTACACACCACTACCTCTAATACCCAGTAGCACGTCCTCTTGCATTGATGCATGCCTGTATTCGTCGTGGCATACTATCCACAAGTTCATCAAGACACTGTTGGTCCAAATTGTCCCACTCCTCAACGACAATTCGGCGTAAATCTCTCAGAGTGGTTGGTGGGTCAAGACGTCCATAAACAGCCCTTTTCAACATATCCCAGGCATGTTCGATAGGGTTCATGTCTGGCGAACATGCTGCCCACTGTAGTCGAGCGATGTCGTTATCTTGAAGGAACTCATTCACAAGATGTGCACGATGAGGTCGAGAATTGTCGTCCATGAAGACAAATGCCTCTCCAATATTCTGCCGATATGGTTGCACTATGGGTCGGAGGATGTCATTCAGGTATCGTAAAGCCGTTTCGGAGCCTTCCATGACCACCAGTGGCGTACGTCGGCCCCACATAATGCCACCCCAAAACATCAGGGAACCACCACCTTGCTGCACTCGCTGGACAGTGTGTCTAAGACGTTCAGCCTGACCAGGGTGCCTCCAAACACGTCTCCGACGATTGTCTGGTTGAAGGCATATGCGACACTCATCGGTGAAGAGAACGTGATGCCAATTCCGTGGGGTCCATTCAGCATGTTGTTGGGCCCATCTGTACCGCGCTGCATGGTGTCGGGGTTGCAAAGCTGGACCTCGCCATGGACGTCGGGAGTGAAGTTGCGCATCATGCAGCCTATTGCGCACAGTTTGAGTTGAAACACGACGTCCTGTGGCTGAACGAAACGCATTATTCAACATGGTGGCATTGCTGTCAGGGTTCCTCCGAGCGGCAATCCGTAAGTAGCGGTCGTCCACTACAGTAGTAGCCCTTGGGCGGCCTGAGCGAGGCCTGTCATCGACAGTTCCTGTATCTCTGTACCTCCTCCATGTTCGAACAACATCGCTTTGGTTCACTCTGAGACGCCTGGAAACTTCCCTTGTTGAGAGCCCTTCTTGACACAAAGTAACAATGCGGACGCGATCGAACTGCGGTATTGACCTTCTAGGCATGGTAGAACTACAGACAACATGAGCAGCGTACCTTCGTCCTGGTGGAATGACTGGAACTGATCGGCTGTCGTACCCCCTCCGTCTAATAGGCCCTGCTCATGCATGGTTGTTTACATCTTTGAGCAGTTTTAGTGACATCTATGAACAGTCAAAGGGACTGTATCTTGGATATAATATACACAGTCAACGTCTATATGCCGGAGATCTGGGAACCGAGGTGATGCAAAACTTTTTTTGATGTGTGTATGTTGGAAAATTAGCACGAAATATGACATCGACAAGTATGTAAGTGCCGAAATACCTGACCCGGGCATCAATCCGAAGCTATTTCAAATAGTAATAAAATGTATGATTCATGGCCCCTGTGGTGTTATAAATAAACATTCAACTTGCATGAAGGAAGATATATGTTGCAAAATCTTTCCGAAGGAGTTCAGAGAAATAACTGGAGAGAATGTAAACGGATATCCTATGTACAGAAGAAGATTCACGACATATTTTAAACTTGGTAACTTTGACATTGATAATCGCTGGGTAATCCCATACAATCCATCGTTATTAATGAAATTCAATGCTCATATCAATGTGGAAGTTTGCGCCTCTGTTAAAAGTGTGAAATACCTACACAAATATGTATAAGCTTATAAGGGGCATGATGCCGCATGCCTTAAGCTGGAAACAAAAACCAGTAGCGGGATCCTCAATCATGATGAAATTTTGACATTCCTCGATGGCACATACAGTACATAAGTGCTCCGGAAGCAATGTGGAGAATCAGTGAGTTCACCATGTCAGAGAAATCCCATACAGTAATTAGACTGCCAGTGCATTTACCTCAACAGCAACAGATAGTTTTTCATGAAGGCCAGGAAGTCCAGGCGGTAGCAGCGGCTTCTTCAAAACAAACGATGCTAACTGCTTGGTTTGAACTTAATCAAAATGATGATCAAGCACGCATTCATACGTACGCAGATATACCAAATCACTATGTGTACGATAAATGTGAAACGAAATGGAAGAAGCGTCAGCGTGGTGGTCAAGGTGTAATAGGGAGAATGCCAGTAGTTAGTAAGCACGATAGAGAAAGATACTTCTTGCGAATGCTGCTAATAAGAGTAAACGTGCCAAAGGTTTTGATAGTGTCAGGACAGTCAATGGAGTTCTATGCAAGACTTTCCAGGAAACATGTAAAATACTTGGACTTCTTCAAGGAGATAAAATTTGGCATGATGATGATACTATCCTTGAGTCAACTCACTCTCATATGCCAAGCCGCTTACGATTGTTATTTGTCATTATCTGTGTTTTCGGAGAATCAGAAAATGTTCCCGAGCTTTGGGACCAACATAAAGAAGCAATGTCTGAAGATTTTGTACGCAGATAGGCCTGTAACATTATTCACTTTGCTCCACGTTGAGCGTACAAGTGTAACAGTTTGACTGGCCCTTACTGCACTTTGATATATTTGCTCTGCCTAAGATATGTTGTTTCAATGGGCGCCAAGACCTCAACGCAATGTTGAAATCTAAATTTGTATTTAACAACACCTAGCTCTGGTAAAACACCTTCAAGAATCTATTCACTCGGATCGTGGTATGATTTGATCATTAACCCAACAAACAATTGTATCAGGAGAAGGAATTGGTCAATATCTAATGCTACCTACTGAAAGCAAAGATTGCATGGTTAAAAGAAATAAATTTATTATATAAAACAAGTTTTGCAAAATTAAAAATAATAATAAGTTTAAAATTGAAATTGGAGCTTTGCGATTTGAATATTACCGCTAGAAAATTACGTGAAAACGGATTCGGATAAATTACTGATTTTATTCTTATTCCCAAGCTATGAAGTTACTGAATACTGAATATAAAACAAAGAGAAACGAGAGATTGAGTAGTTCTGCGTCATTCGCGCTTACCACTGGAAATTGCCGAAGCATTTCCCTCGTACTGGATGATGAAGAGAGCTTCCCACTGTTTCCTGGACGTCGTCATCTCCTTCGTTAGTAGATGATATACTTGTAGATTTGGTGACTTTATGGTCCGAACATCGGAGCCATACACTCGTACAACCACACTGGTTAAGTTTTACAAAGATAGTTCTTGACTCCACGGAACCTCGGACCCACACACTCGCGGAACCATACTCGTTAAGTTCTACACAGATTGTCTCTTTACTCCACGGCGCGCCAAACGATATATCCACTCGTCGGCCCCCACACCGGTGCTGACTTCCACCTTACGTGGTCTCCACTGATTGGCTGTGCCACCCCGCTACTCCCCTCCTTAGGCTCAATACACACGGCGCGCGGATGATGTCGTTTGCCGTTCCAGACTATTTCACCTTTCCTTCACGCTGCAACCCAGGCTTGCGACATACCTCTTGACAAGACTAAGCCTGTATCTGAATTCCCAATGAGTCATCTCTCTCATAATACCCTAACTGACAAAACTCCGTAAAATTCCGTAATCATATAATTTTCTATGATAATGTAGTTCGTAATAATTTTCTATTACATAGAAAACCTATCTGTATGCTTATAATTTTATAAAACTGCTCCAAAAATACCTTAATAATAATAATAATAAGTTAATAATAATAATAAATTAACATGAAAAATTATCTTGGCTGAACAATTTGCCGCGTAAATAAATATAGAATGGCTTCCTACTGACTTATGCCAGTGGCATAAAAAACCCTCGAAAAACACGTTACAGGCCTACTCTGAAGAAAGTGGCCCACAGTACACATTCATTGAAATCAATGGCCTCCTTCACACCTACGGCTTGGATCTTAAGAAACTTAACTTGCCAGATGTAAAACTACACGTTAACAGTCCAGGAATGCATTCGTTTGATGTTTTAGAAGAGCAACAGACAAAAGCTTAATGAGGCGCAACTAAGGGTTGTAGATTCGATATTTAATGCCATATATGGAAACCCAGAAGAAACATTAAAACAAAACTGTTTCTTTTTATATGGACCGGCAGGAACTGGTAAAACATTTCTTTACTCTACATTGTTACATATAATCAGAGAAAAGGGAGATCAAGCTACTCCAGTAGCGTCTACAGGAATAGCAGCTACACTTCTACAAGGACGAACTGCCCATTCTCTCTTCAAAATCCGTCTGATTCTCAATTCTAATTCTACGTGCAATGTTACGCCAAACACACCAGAAGCAACAGCCCTGTTGAATACAAAATTAATTATTTGGGATGAAGCACCAATGACGCATGTGTACGCATTTTTAGTTGTGGACAGACTTCTAAAATATCTGACCAACTGTACTGAAGCATTCGGTGGTAAAGTCATCTTACTGGGTGGTGATTTTCGCCAAACCTTCCTGTCATAATGAGAGGATCACGTTCTTTGATAGTTGCTAGCTGTTTGAAGCGGCATAGCCTCTGGAATAAATTCCATGTACTTAAAACTCACCCAGAACATGCGCACTTTAAATTCTGAAAATGAATTTTCAACATGGCTTTTAGAAATAGGAGAAGGCAAGACTGGGGAGGAGGTTACGGTACCATCTACATGCTATCCACAAATACAAGATCCAGTTGAACAGCTATACGGTGGTTTTGATTTTACTGCTGTCACCCCACAGGAGCTTAAATGAAGAACTATTCTTACGGTCGCCAATGAAGCATCGCTTGAACTGATCAATCGAGAACTTCAGCGTTTACCTGGAGATGATGTAGTCTACGAGAGTGTAGACTGTATTGTGAGTGAGCATGCGGAAGATCACTTGGCTTACCCTGAAGAATTTTTGAAAAGTCTGACACCAACTGGCATGCCTCCACACAAACTTAGATTTAAGAAAGGTGCTATCATTATGTAATTAAGAAATATTCTACCCTCAAAAGGAGTCTGCAATGGGACAAGGCTAATAGTTAACGGGTTACAACGTAATATCATAGAAGCAACTATTATAGATTCTGATAATAGAGAAATCGTTTTCATACCCAGGATAACCCTTATCCTCTCTGATACGAACATGCCTTTTAAATTTAAAAGAAGGCAATTCCCAGTACGTTTGGCTTTCTCAATAACAATAAATAAATCTCAGGGTCAGACTTTCGATAAAATCTGCCTTTACTTGACAAAACCCGTCTTTACTCATGTACAGCTTTACGTAGCCCTTTCACGGGTAAGATCGTTTAGCTCACTATCGGTTTTGTCACAAGTAACAAAATAACCAACTGTGCGTTTAGAGAAATTTTTGATAGATAAATTCAAAAAGTATCTTAACAAAATGCATTATCTTGGAAGAAATATGATTTGGCTTCTTAAATACAGCTCTGTACACCTCACTCGAGAACTGCTGTATGTGAAAGAAGTCCTGGTTGTATCCCAAATGTCCTCTGTGATGTTGTCATTTCACAGCCCAGTTGGATCTTTCCTTCCTGCACTTGTATCAACATATTAAGTTTGTGACGTTTTTTTCGTAAATAAATGTAATGTTGCTAATAGATCAGGCCGTTCCTTACATTGCACTGTTATTGCGTAGATACTCTACGCGGGCTCTGCTAGTTGTTTTTAACATTGTAGACATGCTCTTAAAATGCATATGAATACCTTAATTAGATCGCTCAACAAAGTGAACGTTTGAATAATGAACCTACGCAAAAATCGTCATTTAATAGTACATAACTCTATGGCCTACATATATAACAAGAAGTTCCGTGAAGAACTATACAGCCTACTTTTCATGCCAATGATTATTCTATGAACCTATCTAGAATAATGACGAAATTAAGTTGGTAATATCGAAATATCTAATTAGTTCAAAATATACCTGGTATAATGTAGCCTAATAGAGCACTACAGTTGGTAGCCCTGGTGACTGAATATAATCTTAGTTCCACCTCTTAAGGTACAGAATACAAAATTTGGTTGAAGTCCAATGGACGTTACAAGCAGTTAGACACTGGATCTATCAGCACACGTAAAAGCATGTTGCCAACAATACCATGCGTGTGCTGGTCAGAAATAATCTGAATTATTATGATATCTTGTTGTGCCAATTTTGGATGAAATCCATTTGTTAGTATAGAAGTTACATGTATTTTAAGATTGGACATATCAGCAGGCATAGAATCATGCTGGCAGCACTGCCTTGTATTAATTACTCCAAATTAATCTAGAATGTCAGGTGCTATACGTGTGCAAAGTATAGAGCTGTTGGCTTGCATACTTTCTGATATATTGATATTAGGGTAAAAAGAATATAGACAGCATTTATTAACAGTTGGCAGCCCTGATTGCTCTTAACAATACTTATAGTCATATCTGTTATCGTACACATATCGCATACGAAATTTGGTTGAAATCCAACTGATAGTATAGAAGTTACATGTATTTAAAAATTGGTACTATCAGCAGGCTTATAATCATGTTGGTAGAACTGACGTATATAAGTTACTCCATATTAATCTAAAATGTCAGAATATACGTGTGCATAGTTTAAAGCTGTTGGCTTGCATACTTTCTGATATATTGGTATTTGGATAAAAATAGAGAGAGAGCAATTATTAACAGTTGGCAGCCCTGGTGGCTCTTAAGAATACGCTCAGTCATATCTGTTTATGTACAGATATTACATACAAAAGTTGGTTGAAATCCAATTGATAGTATAGAAGTTATATGCATTTAAACATTGGACCTATCAGAAGGCTTAAAATTATTTTGGCAACACTGTCATGTATGTCCTCCTGGAAATTAAACTAAAATAGTATTATCTACATGTGAGCCAATTTTGGAATAGCTCCCATGCATACCTTGCAAGATATCCAACATGGAGCTCAAATTTCTAGTGCGTTTTTTCAGCAGTTGGTAGCACTGACATCATTTTCAAATATGGACGTGGGCTATTCCGGTGCACATCTTTACTCATACTAAATTTGGTTTTGATTGCTGCAGCCGTTTAGGAGTTGATAGGGGACACACACACACAGCCAGACAGACAGACAGAAGGACAGACAGACAGACAGACAGACAGAAGGACAGTCAGACAGACAGACAGACAGACAGACAGACAGACACACATTTTCCCGGATCGATCTCATAAGTCTACTTTTTCCTCATTTTTGCAAAATGTGAAAAGTAGGCTAAAAATCCATCACGGCGACCATCTGAAATATTTAGACGGTTCTCATTAGCTATTAATCTATTACAGCAATCAAACTGAAATTGTGTATGTTGATAGAGGCAATTATCATATGGGGAATATATAAAAATAGGTTGTACAGTTCTTAACCGAACTACTTGTTTAAAATGTACTTTAGTTTAATTATGCCACATGGGAATGTTCATTATAGTGCTGATAAAATTATGTTTTTTTAGTCATGAAAATTCATGAATAATTTTATTTTCAAAATGTCTTTATTAAAGTTAGGAGAGAGACTTGAAGAACATCTATGAAAAAATTCGATTAGCTCCTGTTGATAGTTTCTTAGAAAAAGGTAGTCTACATAAAAATGTGTGATGATTTGCAACAGTGTTCATACCATGCATCTAGTAATAGTTTTATATGAAAGTCTACAACACAGATGAACTCTTTGTCTTTAAAAATGAGAAAGGTGAGTCTAAATTCACAAGTGGATACGGAGAGTTTTGCAAATTGAACTACTCGTTTATATTTATGTTGGGTAGCTTCAAGTTACTCCGTGATATCAAGTAACACCGTGATAAAGCGTATTTCCTCTATCACTACGTAGGTTCAATTCCGAAAGTTTTAAGTTTTTACCAACAGATGACAGTAGAAACCAGGAATTAAGGAAGCCCTTGCGTTCTATCTTTGACCAACTCAATGAGGTTTAAAAAATATATTAACAGAGAGTTGACATTTCAACAAGCGATCCACATCCCGTAAAATCTGTGGTGAAGATTTTAATTTCTTTTAAACAGCTGTTTCATTGTATAAGTTCATTTTAACACCAGTCATAGGTAAGATGCAGAACATTCGCATACAAAGCTTACATGCATGTAGTTTTACCCATGCAAGGTGTATGAGCTTAGCAATAAGTACGTTTTTCTTAGGTTGGACGCTGACATGGCACCAATACGGAATAAAGAGGTTCGCTGCTACACAGCTGAAACACTTAAAGAAGTATTGAGGTCAATGTTGGAAGACGGACGGTCAGTATACAAGGCCAGTAGACGTTTTAATAACCCGTGGAGTACACTGAATGGTGAACACCATGCTATCACGGAGTAACTTGAACACTATCACGGAGTAACTTGAATATCACGGCGTTACCTACTTCTACTACCGGATTTTGTTAGTTCATACCTTGAAATAACTTATGAATATTTGTAAGATATATGCCAGAAATGTTCCGTAGGGTATTCCTCTTTAACATGAAATTAATCGAAATAACTGAAATCTAAAATTTCAGAAATAGTAACAAAAAAAAGCTTAGTATCACGGAGTTACTTAACTTTACCCTTGATAGCGGGATCACGTATCAAACCGCTCTTGTAGCTTGGTGCAATGTCGGCAAAATAGGAGATTAATATACTGTTACGTGCCACCCCTAGTGGCACTTCCGTTAACTGGATTACGGTGGGTAGAAAGCACAATACCAATTACTGACTTAAAGAAAGGTATTGGCTTTATTGTGGGCCAGAAAGATACACCACACAAATAGCAAATACAAGCAACTAGTATCTCACTCTGGTTCCTCTCTCGCTGCCGTCACTTCCCTTTCACTCTCTCGAGCAGCTGTCCTTTCACTAATTTGGCTGACCTGTGTCTAGCCGGTCTGTCACTCACCGAAATACCTGTCCACTTCCTTGTACGCAAACTACAGTTATTTACGATAGCCAGTCACTCACCACCACACACTGCCTCGCTGTCCGCTCGCTAGGGAACTGCCCAATGCGTTTCGCAATTCACCACAATGTCTCTGTCGCCCTAGGTAAGTACACACTCCTCACACTGCTCCGCGGCTCGGAAGGAATCTCACTGGGTTTCGCAAGTCACGTCACCACACTTCTGTCGCTCAGGAAAAACGCGCACTAGCTCAGAAACACTGTCCTGAGAAACTCGGTCCCCTCACTGTTGAGGCCGCTTATATAGCAGGCTGGTGACTCAATGAATTCTAGAATCGTCCTGGATACACGTCTTCTCGAGATTTCCATCACTGGCTGGGTCACGAATATTCTGGACCATCCCTTTCACTTCGCAGCCCGTTGCGTAGGGCGCACGTAATATACAGAGGCAGAGATAGCCCGGGGCAGCTGTGACGCACACGGCGAGGTGACGAAACAAACTCACAGCCGTAACAATACTGTATATTTATGATGAATAGTTAATAGGCTATGAATAAATGTTTGACGCTTTGAATCATCATGACCTAGAACGTGAAGTACATAATTGTGCGATCTTTAATAACATGGATGTGATCCAATTTCTTCCTTATCTGTGCTGACCCACATTTCATAGCTAACTGAGATTCCGACTTGACCCAAGTCAGTAATAGGCACCCGCTGTGGTGAGATACGATGGAAAAGTGAGAGTGATCGTGGACAAAGAACATGAAACAAGACTGACTTGACTTACAATAAGTACTCTCGTCTCCACAAAGCTTTTGATCGGCCTCCAGCATAATTGCAGTGTCTGTGTGTGTGTGTGTGTGATCCCAAGGTGTTAATTAGGTGACTCAATGGACTTCGTGGACATAATCTGTAGCACTGTTCACTACGGCAGAGGAGTGCCTTAAACAGTGGCGGGCTGGTCCTATTGCAATGAGAAGTGCAAACAAAACAATTTTACTGTTGCATCATTTAGGGTCGTGGAAATGTTGGCCATTAGCCAACATACATTTACTTCTATGAAAAGTTTCTAATAACCCGTCTTATTGTGGTGGTCGCAGTAGTAAGGATAACCTTTAAAATTTAGGTTTAGGACTTTAGGAGCTGCTTCGGGAATTGTAACAAGGTACCATCCTGGTATTTGCCTGGACTGAGTGAGGAAGAAAGCTGAGGAAAACCACACTCAGGATAGCCGCTAACAGCGCCGGCATTCGGACCTCAGATCTCCAAACTTGTGGCTCCGCATTATTCTCAGCCAAGGGTAAATACTTGGAAACGTTTTCTTAGGAAGTTTGTAGAAAATCTTCACTTGAGCACTGCAATATCAATTAGGTTTCTGTCTTGCTCTTGGCTTACGAGAGCGATATTTGGCCGGCTTGCTGGCATTGTTTTATCAATAACTAGCAACCCGCCCCAAATTCGCCCGGGAACAGTTGTGAATGCATTGCGTGATAAGCGCTTTCTTTTCCCTAGCTAGCTCGTAAACTGTTGCCTCAGTAATTGAATGGAGATTGTTGGAAGATATGAAAACGTAAAAACACTTATACTGGGCGATGTATTGAAGATAGGGATATGCTCTCGTGGACGTTTTTGTAGAACTTTTCATACTGAACAATTCTTACGCTCATAGTATATATTGTGCCCAACTGGAGTTTGGCCTAAGGTATCGAGATGGAAGCATCCGAGGGAGGAATAATGCAGGAAATTACGACACCCACATAGGAGTCATAACGCCACAGCTGCGTGATTACAATCCTTTAAGGAAGTAATAAAGACCAGTAATCAGTAATAAGTGTCAAGAAAGTATAAACAGATAAGCGAGGTTCTGCAAACTCATGAGCTGTTATTGCACCAGGCAGGCATCATTAAAAACCTTCAAGGCAAGCACTGTTTATCAAATTTACGATGGTAGAACTGTCAGAGTTAATGGGATTGAACCTAGTGATTGACGATTATTGCAATGATTCAGGCTGGCCCTAAAAAGAGCTGATGCCGCGATAAATTATGATGCAGAAGTCCAGGAAGTACCAGACAAGAGCTAATCAGTTTTAGGGGACAACCTAACCAGGAGGAAACACCGCGCGGGGATATCAAGCGTTAGAACTCATGCGGGAATCATATCTTTTCATAAGTTGGCAGCCATAGATGCTGATACAGATAAAAACTGCAACGTCAACAGTTGCATCATTGGTAATTAAAGCGCAAGAATATCGATGTAAAGGAGACCCATCCGCTTGCCCTGCAATGAGGATAATATTCTGTTTAATTAATTCAGAATAAACGTATGATCAAAATAATTTCCGCATAGAACCAATGTTAGAATTAGCTCATTCTTCGTTTGTATAAAAAGTTTCAAGCAGATAGGGGCTAAAACATGAAAAATAGACTCCGCATTTGCGTGAGGGAACTACGTTTTGATAAATCAGTATAAATAAGGGGTCGAACGAAACTCAGTCACTCAGTTCTACAACGAACCTTTGAGAGGTCGTGTTGATCGTCATACTCCAGCCCGCGTTTAAGGCGACATGCTGGATCGCAGCAGGAAATTTTTCAGTACATCATGTTCGCAGTAACGGAACATACGGGTCATTATACCGTTATTCAAAGAGAAATATTTAGGAACAAAAGCATATTTCACGGTTAAGTTCAACAAAAGTCCAAGTGTGCATGGCACTGTTGCCCGATAAATCGTGAAAAATCGTTTCAAAGTGATCACTATAGCGCTTGGCGCTGGATCAAGTAAAAATCGCGACAAGAATAAGTTACGCCGCGTTGAGTAAAAGAACATTAATACAGTCTAAAAGTGCGGGCTAGTATAAATAAATTATGCAAAATTGAAAGTCAAAAATTCGAGAATATGGACAGTTTTTTATGAACAGTAAAGCGAAGTCAAGCGATAATATTTATCAGAGATTCGAATGGAATCTAGGACTCCGAGGCAAAGAAACACGAGTTTGAGTACCGGTAGCATAGTCAACAAACTTTTGTAAAGCTACGGTACATTTAACAAAGACACAGAAAATGACATTCCCATAAGAGAAACGTCAAACACGTCGTGTGGTAAAAGAAAATATTATCGTCAGATAATTAAGAGGATTGTAGGTTCGAAACCCGAACAAATTAGTATAGGTACGCTATAAGAAGTGAACAATCCGGACAGATAGAACACGGTGTAAGGAAAGCATTAAATAAGCGAAAAACATTAGTGAAGGACACTTAAACGCTTATAGACAAGTAATACGGGAAACTGAAATAAAACCCTACAGGAATAGAGAAAGGACTAACAGTCAGCGTAGGAGTTCAGAAAGGATCGAGTTATTACACGTCCAAAGCAGAGGTGAGATGGTGTCGAAGTATGGATCACCAACAGGAGCGTAGAAGATCACTGAGATATGGTGCAGAAAAATAAGTTCAGTGTAAATAAATATAGGGAAATAAGTGCAGTGTAAATAAATATAGGGAAATAAGTGCAGTATAATTTAATGTAGAGAAATATATTTGTTTTGTGTTAGATATAGTGATTTTACAAGGGTAAATAATGTGTTTAAATATGTGTAAAAGTGAATTATATCAGAGTGATGTGCAACGCACGAAAAGTAGTGCCATGAAGAATAATTAGATGTAATCGGATGGGTGAGCCTGTCTAAGAATGGAGTCAAAACACACGTGAGTTAATGAAATTTCATTAATATTTGCTGTTGTACTGTGTACTGATATCAATAGAATCGGTCGTCAACTAGGGAGTTTAACGATTGATTCATTGATGAAATGAATGTACAAATTACTGAAATGTTGGAAAGAATGATAATTGTTAACCACGAGGATTGCCTCGGTGAAAACAAAGCATTATTGGGATCAGTAAAGATAAAGAAATGGAAACCCAATAATAAAATGTATAATCAATAAATGAATTTGAAAGAAGGAATTAAAATGATAACTTAAATGGCTTAAATTGTTGCCTAGTTATGAAATAAATATGCACCGTAATAAAATTATAAAAATTGAAGGGATAAGTTAATAAAATGGTTAAAATTTATACCAGATAACAAACAATGAAAGAATGGAGTGTTATAATGGAATGATAAAAAATGTGAAATAATAATAATAAGACAAATAATGAGGATAAAGTTGAAAACAAAGTTATATAAAACCCGTGTTTAGGAACTCAAAATAATAAATGGAGCGAGAAATAATATGTTAATAAAATAATAAAGTTATAAATGTCCAAAATAAATGGTGGAACGAAACACCCAAGGATGAATATGTTACGTTGTAGGCTATTAGGCCAAGGTTGTGAAATAAATAATAGGAAGGCCGAAGTCGTGCCAACATAAATAATACTGTAAATGAATTGTAAAAATTTATCCAAGCATGTTGTATTACCGTAAGGGCTAATAATAATAATAAAAAAATATAATTTCAAGCTGAATATAATGTGCGTGAAACCAGGATATATTTATTCGCGAGATGGAAAATATAGTGAAAGTATCGTCGAAATGCGTGGAGGTAAATTTCCCACCGAAGTGTTTTTGTAATGAAGTAGCCTCGTATTGTATGTCGTGGATGAGTAAATTCCCACCGAGTTATTGTCTAATGAAGCGTCGAATGTGATAGTATTATGTAAGTCCCGCTGTAGGATAAGGATCCCAGCCAGGCATTATTGTTGTGTATTGTGGATGTGCAAATTCCCACCGAAAAATTTAGTCGAATGAAGCGTCGTATGTGAGAGTATTATGTAAGTCCCGCTGTAGGATAAGGATCCCAGACTGGCATTGTTGTAGTAAAGTATTGTTGTGAAGAGGCATCATACAGTTGTGTTATAAGCGTCATAAGAAGTTGTAATAATTAACTACAGTACAGCCTATCCGAATTAAATGCTAATATCCTGGGAACGCAAGGTTAATAATAATAATAATAATAATAATAAATAATATACGGAACAAATGACCGTTGTGAAATGAATTTTAAGTCTTGGAAATTATGTGGTCGAATAGTAACGCTAGCGTAAAGCAAGAAGGGCCGGCGAGCCAACATAAATCTCGCTCGAAAGTACCAACGGAAGAGGGGGACAGCCGTCTGTGCGTGACCTTGCATCTTGCGAGGGAGAAGGAGAGACATCTTAATGAGTTCCGTAGTCAAGTGAGGTTCAGCAGAGACTGGTTTAAAAGGGAAACTGCTTCATGAAAATGATAAAGTTTTAATAAAAGGTGCAAGCTTAAACTGATTGTAGGATTATTAGGCGGGAATCAAAGAAATCGTCCCGAGCCTATTTCTGAAATGTTATGTAAAAATTTGACGGATTTTGTCAAATATTTAATTGTTTGTAAAAGAAATTCCTTCTTTTATAAATAACAAGCTGTACCCGGCATGCGTTGCAATGCCAATCAAAGAAAGTGTTGGCGTTGAAATTCTGTTTCTTGAAGTGCTTTTGGATACACAACATGTTTTCCAATTTCCGTTAACTGCCTCTAAGCTACTGTAAAATTGATTTTCTAATTTAGAACCATTCGTGGGAGCGTGCACAACAACTTTCAAAACTTTCATCGCAATCGGATGAATGGCATATGAACGTATACGGGATTTCGTTTGAACGATTCGTGCGCTGTCACTCATTTGTTGATTCTACTCGTACGCTACCTATTGAGATATGGATTTACTAAGTCGAAACCCTACCCTGGCGTGTACACAATACCTCATCAAGGTTTCATCACAATCGAAGAAGGTTATATGAACGCATAGAGGATTTTGTTGAAACGCTTCGCGCGTCGTCACCCATTTGTTGCAAATACTCGTGCGCTACCTATTGTGAAATGGATTTACTAAGTCGAAACCCTTCCCTGGCGTGTACACAATAACTCATCAATGTTTCATCGCAATCGGATGAATGGTATATGCACGTATACGGGGTTTTGTTTAAACGATTCGTGCGCTGTCACTCATTTGTTGAATCTACTCGTGCGCTACCTATTGAGAAATGTATTACTAAGTCGAAGCCCTTCCCTGGCGTGTACACAATAACTCATCAAGGTTTCATCGCAATCGAAGAAGGTTATATCAACGGAATAGGGGATTTTGTTGAAACGCTTCGCGCGTCGTCACCCACTTGTTGCATCTACTCTTGCGCTACTTATTGTGAAATGGATTTACTAAGTCCCTTTCCCTGGCGGGTACACAATAACTGATCAATGTTTCATCGCAATCGGATGAATAGTATATGAACGCATACCGGATTTTGTTTAAACGATTCGCGCTCCGTCACTCATTTGTTGAATCTACTCGTGCGCTACCTACTGTAAAATGTATTTACTAAGTTAGAAACCGTCACGTAAGTGTCCACAACATCTCACCCAAGTTTCATCGCTATCGGACTAATGGGATATGAAGACATAGGGGACTGTATTGAAACGCTCCGCGTGTCGTCGTTCAATTGTCGAATCTACTCGTGTGCTACCTACTGTGAGATGTATTTACTAAGCCAGAAACCTTTCTGGGAGTGTCCACCATATTTCACCCATGTTTCACCGCTAATGGCAGAATGGTATTTGACCTTATACGGGACTTGGTTGAAACGCTTCGCGCGTCGTCCCTCATTTGTTGAATCTACTTGTGCGCTGCATATTGTATAGTGGATTTACTAAGCCAGAAACCTTCCATGACGTGTACACAACATCTCACCCAAGTTTCATCGCAAAAGGATGAATGGTATGTGAACGTATACGGGACGTTGTCGAAACGCTTCGCGCGTAGTCACTCATTTGTTGAATCTAAACGTGCGCTTCGTATTGTAAAATGGATTTACTTAGCCAGAAACCTTTCCTGGAGTGTACACAACAATTCACTAAACATTTATTACTATCAGTCGAATGGTATATGACCTCATACGGGACTTTGTTGAAACGCTTCGCGTGTCATCGCTCATTTGTTGAATTTACTGGTGCGCTACCTATTGTAAAATGGATGTACTAAGCCAGAAACCTTCCCTGGATTGTACACAACATCTCACCCAAGTTTCATCGCTATCGGACGAATGGTATATGAACACATACGGGACTTTGTTGAAACGCTTCGCGCATCGTCGCTCATTTGTTGAATCTACGCGTCCACTACCTATTATAAAATGGATTTACTAAGTCAGAAACCTTCCTTTGAGTGTACTCAACATCTCACCCAAGTTTCATCGCAATCGGATGAATGGTATATGAACGCATAGGAGACATACACACCCACAGACAGACAGACAAACTATCACGTAAAATTGATTTTTTTATATACAGGGTGTTACAAAAAGGTAGGCCAAACTTTCAGGAAACATTCCTCACACACAAAGAAAGAAAATATGATATGTGGACATGTGTCCGGAAACGCTTAATTTCCATGTTAGACCTCATTTTATTACTTCTCTTCAAACCACATTAATCATGGAATGGAAACACACAGCAACAGAACGTACAAGCGTGACTTCAAACACTTTGTTACAGGAAATGTTCAAAATGTCCTCCGTTAGCGAGGATACATGCATCCACCCTCCGTCGCATAGAATCCCTGATGCGCTGATGCAGCCCTGGAGAATGGCGTATTGTATCACAGCCGTCCGCAATACGAGCACGAAGAGTCTCTATATTTGGTACCGGGGTTGCGTAGACAAGAGCTTTCAAATGCCCCCATAAATGAAAGTCAAGAGGGTGGAGGTCAGGAGAGCGTGGAGGCCATAGAATTGGTCCGCCTCTACCAATCCATCGGTCACCGAATCTGTTGTTGAGAAGCGTACGAACACTTCGACTGAAATGTGCAAGAGCTCCATCGTGCATGAACCACATGTTGTGTCGTACTTGTAAAGGCACATGTTCTAGCAGCACAGGTAGAGTATCCCGTATGAAATCATGATAACGTGCTCCATTGAGCGTAGGTGGAAGAACATGGGGCCCAATCAAGACATCACCGACAATTCCTGCACAAACGTTCACAGAAAATCTGTCTTGATGACGTGATTGCACAATTGCGTGCGGATTCTCGTCAGCCCACACATGTTGATTGTGAAAATTTACAATTTGATCACGTTGGAATGACGCCTCATCCGTAAAGAGAACATTTGCACTGAAATGAGGATTGACACATTGTTGGATGAACCATTCGCAGAAGTGTACCCGTGGAGGCCAATCAGCTGCTGATAGTGCCTGCACACGCTGTACATGGTACGGGAACAACAGATTCTCCCGTAGCACTCTCCATACAGTGACGTGGTCAACGTTACCTTGTACAGCAGCAACTTCTCTGACGCTGACATGAGGGTTATCGTCAACTGCACGAAGAATTGCCTCGTCCATTGCAGGTGTCCTCGTCGTTCTAGGTCTTCCCCAGTCGCGAGTCATAGGCTGGAATGTTCCGTGCTCCCTAAGACGCCGATCAATTGCTTCGAACGTCTTCCTGTCGGGACACCTTCGTTCTGGAAATCTGTCTCGATACAAACGTACCGCGCCACGGCTATTGCCTCGTGCTAATCCATACATCAAATGGGCATCTGCCAACTCCGCATTTGTAAACATTGCACTGACTGCAAAACCACGTTCGTGATGTACACTAACCAGTTGATGCTACGTACTTTTGTGCTTGATTCTCGTACTGTAGAGCAATGAGTCGCATGTCAACACAAGCACTGACGTCAACATTACCTTCCTTCAAATGGGCCAACTGGCGGTGAATCGAGGAAGTACAGTACATACTAACGAGACTAAAATGAGCTCTAACATGGAAATTAGTCGTTTCCGGACACATGTCCACATAACATATTTTATTTCTTTGTGTGTGAGGAATGTTTCCTGAAAGTTTGGCCGTACCTTTTTGTAACACCCTGTATATAGATAACATAACATGACGGGTTAAGAAATAATGAAGTTTTGTTAAAAATAAAGATCCCATTAAAATAAACAACATGGTGCACAGTACAACACAAAGCGAATCGCCTAGGTGCATGGATGGTAACTGTAGGATTAAGGGTTCGATCGATAGACATGGCATATTTTGTAAAGTATTGTATTGTATTTTAAAACCTAAGGCTTTGTGAAGAGTTGTTATTAAGATCAAAAGAATTTAATAAAATAAGGATTATATAAATATAAAGAATAAAGGGAGCCCTGAAGGGTAAATAAAGAAAATGTAAATATCCAAAGCCTTGGATGATTCAGATGACTAAAACGATAGGCGCGCTCGACGCCTGAGTGGAATAAAACTTAAATAGTGGTATAGTTTAAGGAAGTGATAAATTAAGCAAGACAGAGTGTTCAAGAATTTTACGGAACAATGCAGTGACATTATAGTGAATTTTAATGACTTTTAAATAGTGATTTTTATGATGGACATTTGAAGAGACAATGCCAAATGATTTTGATGTTTGATATGTTTTTGAGTTGATTATTTCCTTTTATTAAATAAATAGTTTATAACTGTAATGTTGAGTTTTTCCTAAATCGTGTTAACCTGATTGTGTTTACATATCGGATGTGAGGTCAGTGGTGGAGGGAACGTAACTCGCCCCGATACCGGAGTAGCTAAGCCGAGTACTAACTAAACATTCTCCGCTAAGCGGGTACAATATAATATATATTTTTAACGGTTCGCCCAGCGTAAGCTTAAAAAACGCATGGACGCCAGGTTCTTATTCTGACCTTTTCACTGAAATCGTTACTGATTGGCTTCCTTTGATCATAAATAAAGTATTTTCTACAGAAACCTTCCTCGAGATATCCTTTACAGAATGGTGAAAACCGCATCAAAATCCATCTAGTGGTTCTTGAGATTACCTGTGACGGCGCTACAATCGGGGACTTTGTTTTATACTAAGTAGAGATAACTGATCTGTCCCAGAACAACCTGAGCATAACCATTTCCAAAACGGTGACAGGGATATACTGATAATAATATTCAGATAACATATAGTTTTGCGCTGCAAGGTGTGAGTATTGTCGTGATAGAAGCTATTTTTCAGTATTGTCTAATTCTATTAAAAGCTTTTCAGTCGGTCAACATAAATTGTGCCCAATTACATTAGGCGGGAAACAAGTATTTACATACCCTACAAGCTAACGCGCTTCTTATGTACAAATAACTACTAAATTGGATAATAATAATAATAATAATAATAATAATAATAATAATAATACGCTCCTACCAATGACTCTAACAGGTAAAACCCAGAAATGACAAACCATTACTCTGGGATGCCCTTGAGGAAACCCTAGACAAGGTCCCAGATCACCATACGACTATATTGTTAGGAGATTTCAATGCCCAGATCGGTAGAGAACAGAAACACCGGAAGATTGTAGGAAGATATCCTGCCCATAAGAGAACCAACATCAATGGGGAACGATTCATCAGTGTCTGCACCAAGTATGGATTACGTTTGATGTCTACAGCTTTCAAACGCCTTCCCAGGAAGGCCAAGACATGGCGATGCCCAAATAGCATGTTGGGTGAATTCCAAATCGACCACGTAGCAATAGACAAGCTGCACCATAGGGATATTATGAATGTCAAGGTGCTACGAGGAGCCAACATTGACTCTGATCACTACCTGTCTCTGGTTAAGACGAACCTGAAACCACTAATAAAGACCACTGGTATGTTAGCAAAGAACACGAAGATCCCTAGGTTTGATATCTCCAAACTTAAAGAAGACAGCACTAGTTACCAAGAGAGGCTGGTTCATAATACCAACAGGATTAACACAATGGGATCCGCTTAGGGATGCCATAACAGTAGCGGCTCAGGAAACAATCCCCAATAGACCTAAAGGGAGCAAGCATCCGTGGTGGTCCAGCGAATGTGATAAAGCTATAGAAGCCAGGCGACTAGCGTGGATCAAATGGAATGTACATAAGAACGAAGCTAATTTACAAGCCTTTATTGCACAAAGGAAAACTACGTCGAGCATCATAAGAGGGGCCAAGAGGAAGCACAACCAGGAACTGATTAAGCAGGCAGAGGAGGATTTTGTAAGGAACAACTCTAGAGATCTATACAAAAGCCTCAAGCAACAAACAACCCAATTCGCGTCCCCTACCTTACACCTGCAGAGACCAGGTGGATCCCTGTATCTTAATGACAGCGATTGTACCAAGACCCTAGCTAACTACTTCAAAGGACTCTTAAATGCAGAAGAACCTATTGAGCGTCTCCAAGTTACAGAACCAGCTAACCCTAATACTGAGTATATCGCTCCTCCAACCTATGAAGATGTCAGAGGTATAATTAAACTACTCAAGAATAATAAAGCTTCTGGGGAAGACGGGATAGTAGCAGAAATGCTAAAACATGCCGAAGAACACACCTTAAGGAGCATACATAAAGTAATTCTGGACATATGGACTAGTGAGAGGCTCCCAGATGATTGGACGTCAGCCATTATCCATCGAATCCACAAGAAGGGAAGCAAAACAGATCCCAGTAACTACAAAGGAATATCACTCATTGCTGTTACCTATAAGATATTTTCCAAGATTCTGGAACGCCATGTAACGAGACAGCTGGATAAAGAGTTAGGAGAATATCAAGCAGGGTTCCCAGCATCGAGGTCCTGTACCGAGCAGATACACAATCTGAAGACCATCCTTCAATACAGTAAGTCAAGATCCAGACAATGGGTAGCTATATTTGTCGACTTCCAGAAAGCATACGACTCAGTGGACAGAATTACTCTTTTTAACACCTTGAGAGAGCTAGGACTCAACGACAAGATCAATAGGCTGGTGCAAGCCACCCTGCACAACACCACAGCCAGAGTAAAGTTTAGAGGTCTCGGAGAGTTTCACCATTAAAACAGGGGTGAGACAAGGAGACGGCATCTCATGCATATTATTTAATTGTGTTCTGGAAAAGATCATTAGAGAGTGGACGAGAATCCTACCAGAGAATACTGGATTACGGATGGGGATTAAAGCTGACAACCTAAGGATTCCATGCCTAGCCTTTGGAGACGATCTGACTTTATTGGCAAATGACATACAGGAGGCTACTATTCAGCTCCAAACACTGCACTCAATAGCGGCTAAAACGGGTCTTTTGATTAACATAGGAAAGACCGAGTTTGTTACTAACATCAAAGATGCCCCTAGAATGATGAGAGTCAGTGATAACATCTACATCAAGAAAGCCAAAGTGTAAAATACCTTGGGGAATGGTTTTCAGAGGACCTAATCGAAACAGTGGCTCTTGAACACAGGAGACTCAAACTAGATAAGGCTTACCATGCCTGTAGAAAACTATATGCTTCAAAAAATTTGTCGATGAATGTCAAACTAAGACACTACAATGCAGTAGTCAGACCTTCAGTCCTCTATGCAGCAGAGTGCCTATGTCTAACTAAGAAGACCCCAATAAGAGCCCTCGATGTACAAGAAAGAAAGTTCCTGAGACGGATAGTAGGACCAAGAATTCTACCAGATGGAAGCCGATGGTATCAACCAAATCGTGAGCTATATAAACACAAAGAAAATCTCATAGATGCCAACAGAAGAAGGTGACTGGCTTTTTACGGACATCTATTCAGAATGGACTCAAACAGGTTATCCCATAGGATCTTCAAGGCTGCTAACAAGGGCAAAGCTACTGGATTCTTGTGGAAGAAGCAAGTGGAGAAGGATCTTTCGGAACTCCATATAAATGAAAATGACATAGCCGACTATCATACAGCTCTTAAAATTAAATCCTTCGTAACATCCATCACAGAAGTTACTCACAGATCAAAAGACGAGACTAGGAAATGGTCTGAGGAACGTAAGATTCAATTTAGCCGGAAAATGAAGGACAACTGGGCCATCAGAAAAGCTCGAGGTACCAACATGAAAGCAGCGGCCAAACCCACCACTAAGAACACCAATCCTGGCAAGCCTGACGATGACATCAAGAAACAGCTAAAACACAAGCACCGTGGTCCTTAGATGGCCCTAACGAAATTAAAAAATATTAATAATAATAATAATAATAATAATATCGTATGGCCTCGGTACCGGGTGCAAGCTTTGCTATTTGCACCCAGGGGGTAGCTTGCATGTCGAATTTCGTTGTTCCTTGAAGCACTATGAAACTCAGGGAGGTTACATATCTAAGCTCCCTGAACACTATAGTGCTTTCTAGTAGAGAAATGAGGAACTTTGCGATGGCGGAAACTCCCGAGATTAATTTTGCCATTATGAACATGGCCTACTGAATTCAAAAGGGTTCTTTGTGACATGTTTCGAACGCCACGCGTTCATTCTCAGAACTTGTTCCGCATTAATAATAATAATAATAATAATAATAATAATAATAATAATGCAAGCCTCCGTGGCTTAGGCGGCAGCACGCCGGCCTCTCACCGCTGGGTCCGTGGTTCAAATCCCGGTCACTCCATGTGAGATCTGTGCTGGACAAAACGGAGGCAGACAGGTTTTTTTCCGGGTGCTCCGGTTTTCCCTGTCAAAATTTCATTCCAGCTACACTCTCCACTATCATTTCATTTCATCTGTCATTCATTTAATCACTGCCCCAGAGGAGTGCGTCAGGCCTCGGCAGCCGGCACAGTTCATATCCCCGCCGCTAGATCGGGGCTTTATTCATTCCATTCCTGACCCGGTCGGAGACTGGAAGCAGGCTGTGGATTTTCATTTCAATAATAATAATAATAATAATAATAATAATAATATTATTAATAATAATAATAATAATACCAAAACTGGGAAACTCAAGACACTGACGGACACCAGCGACAGATTCGGAATTCTCATACTTGCAGTACAAGAAACACGATTCCGTGATTGTGATCACTTCGACTCCGGTGGATACCGTATCTATAAGGGAAAACCAGCAACTAAGCTAAGAAATAGTAATTTACATGTGTTCGGAACAGCGTTCCTTGTGCACAACAGTATCCAGAACTCAGTGATAGACTTCACATCACCTTTGAATCGTCTCTCTCTACTCACAGTTAAATGCGCCAATAAGGCCTATACATTGATAAACTCACATGCTCCAGTTAACAATGATCCTGACAAAAACAAAGTTGAGAAGTTCTGGTCTCAACTTGAACGGACACTTACTAAGATTCCTCAACACCACATTAAGATCCTCCTCGGAGATTTCAATGCGCAAATTGGCAGAGAACGGGAACACAGACATATCATTGGGAATTTCTCGGCACACAAAAAGACGAATGCGAATGGGCTTCGCTTAATCAACATATGTGGAATGGCCAACCTACAACTAATGTCCACGCATTTCAAGAAACCACCACGAAAAATGACTAAACGGAAATCTCCCATAAACCACATCGGAGAGTATCAAATAGATCATGTAGCAATAACCAGACAATTCTCTCCAGAAATCATGAACGTGAGGGTACGCAAAGGTTACGTAGAGTCCGACCATCATCTCTCGCAGATCAAAGTCCGCTTCATACCCAATCGTAAAAAGCGTCCAAATTCCAAACTTCCACGCATAGATCCGGAATACCTAAAAGAACACGCACAGGAGTTTAAACAATCATTACAGACTAACACGGAAACATGGGATGAACTTCTCAAGGCCATCCAAGAATCAACAAGAAAACTCGGCAAACCACCAAGGAAACGAAAACACAGATGGTGGAGCATAGACTGTTATAAAGCCCTAGAATCCCGAATCCGAGCCTGGAAGACATGGAATAGCAACCGAACACCAGAACATTGGCAGAACTTTTTAGAAACGCAGAAGCAAACATCCAAAACAATCAGACGAGTTAAACGCATGTACCACCTCAAACGATTGGAAGAAATCGATAATGACTTTAAGAGGAACAACACACGAAATTTCCACTGGACATTTAGGGAAGAACTGACGAACTACAAGCCGCCCAGTCTTTGTTTTCGCCGCCCTGATGGCACACATGAAACAAACACAAAGGCCAATTGTGATATCCTGAAACAGTTCTTCGAGGAGCTTCACAATTGTGAACCACCTGCAGAGAATCTCAAACTCCACTTTACTGCCCCAAACCAGGACTCAGTACCACCAACATATGATGAGATACAAAACATCATATTACATCTCAAAAACAACAAGGCACCAGGAGAAGACGGTGTAATCGCCGAAGTGCTCAAGATTGGAGGTGAACTCTTGACTGAAAGACTACAAAACATCATTGCTAATATATGGGAGAGTGACACCATACCGGTTGATTGGAAAACAGCTTTGATTCACCCACTACACAAAAAGGGCGACAAGACAGATCCGAATAATTACCGAGGCATTTCACTCCTGCCAATCGCCTACAAGGTACTCTCACGTGCCCTCCTCACCAGATTGGAGCAACAGACAGAGCACATGATCGGTGAATATCAGGCGGGATTTCGACCGCGTCGATCGTGTGCAGAACAGATCTGGAACCTCAAGATGGTACTCCAACATCGCCAGTCGAATCGCACAGTTGTCACCTTCGTAGATTTTAAGAAAGCATATGATTCAATCGACCGCGCAACTCTGTTTAATATACTTCGTGAATATGGTGTGGACAACAAAACAACTACATTAATCCAACAGACCTTGACAGATACAACTTCTAAAGTTAAATTTATGGGTGAAGTGTCCGAACCTTTTCACATTAGAACAGGCGTAAGACAGGGTGATGGGTTGTCCCCACTCCTATTCAACCTGGTACTAGATAAGATCATCAGAACATGGGAGAAAGAAATACCTGGAATAAGTATGGGAACGAAAGAACAACGAATCAACATAAAATGCTTCGCCTTTGCTGACGACCTAGCAATAATTACCCGGACTCCAGAAGAAGCCAGACATGCCATCGAGAATCTTCATGAGATATCAATCAGAACCGGCCTCCATATCTCTTACGAGAAAACACAGTACATGGATTCCAAGAGCACAAACCTGGCATCAATTACAACCAAATATGGCGACATCACACAAGTTAAGCACTTCAAGTACCTAGGTGAAATTATCGGGAACACTGGTAACGAAAGAATGGCTAACAAAACACGTGCAGAAAAATTACGCAAAGCTTACACAATCACTTGGAATATTTACAACAAGAAATCACTTTCCACTAAAGCCAAACTCCATCACTACCACACAGTCATCCTCCCAGAGGCACTCTATGCGATTGAGACGTCATCGTTAACCATCAACATCAAATACATTGAGAAGATAGAACGACAAATACTGAGAAAAATCTTTGGACCAAAGCTTCAGGACGGTATCTGGATGAGGAAAAACTCAGACGAACTGTATTCACGGACTGAACGATTCGCCTCACTCGCACGTGAAAGACGCATGAAATTCTACGGACATATAGCTCGAATGGACAACTCCCGACTGACCAAGAAAATCTTCCTCATAGTCAATGGAAACCGACAAACCTAAGTACGCTGGCTAGCAGACACCCAAAAGGACCTCACTGAAATCAATATTGACCCACTAACAACGACGTGGACTGCATATAGACAAAAAGTAAATTCGTACAAGTTTCCACCCAAGATCCCTACGGGACAGAATTTGAAACTTAAAGCTGCATGGACACAAGAAAGAAGACAGGCACATAGCGAAAGGATGAGGAAGTTTTGGGAAGATAAGAAGAACAAGAAGACCAATGTTAACTAATGGTTCTACGTGCTCCTTAGAGGGCCAAACGCATTATATATAATAATAATAATAATAATAATAATAATAATAATAATAATAATAATAATAATAATAACGCAACAACCATAAAAGTGTATTATACTGTCTGTAAATAGTTGACACGTTATACAAGCTTTTACGAACCTATGTAATATGAATATTGTATACATATATATAGCCTATATATATATTTGTGTTTAAGTGTAATTCATAAACATCGTAATTAAGCCTAAGTGACACCATATTATTATTATTATTATTACTTTTTTATTTGCGAATTGACCACTTCGGATCACGCTACAATTTCATTTTTTCTTTGCCTGAAGTTTCCTCTTCCTCCAGTACTCCTTCATATGGGCGCTATGCTGTTTCTTCTGCTCATCCGTCCAGGCTCTTCCCTTCTTTGTGGTTCTTGTGACGTGAAACCCTTCCAAATTTTGAATTATGTACCGAAATGTTTCCCTGTTTGACATCTGAACTTCCTGGATGTTGGAATTTTCGAGATCTTTTCGAACTTCCTTAATCCATGTCGTTGTTGTCTTCTTGTTCCACAGGTAGTCGAATAACTGTTTGGTTAGTCTAGTTTTGTCCATTCTGTACAAGTGTCCGAGAAACGATAACCTCCTCTTCTTCATGGTCTCTGAGATTCTCTCCACATTTTTATAGACTTCATTGTTGCTCCGAAGTTTCCAGCCGGTTTCAGTCTGGACTGGGCCCATGATTTTCCTAAGTATTCTTCTTTCTAGGATCTCTAGCTTCTCCAACTTGTAATTCATCGAGAGGCATTCGCTGGCATACAGGCATTCTGTTTTTACTACCGTGTTGTAATGTTTTAGTTTGGCATTCCATGAGATGCATTTCTTGTTGTAGATGTTTTTAGTTAGCCCATAAGCTCTTTCCATTTTTGAGATACGATCTTCTACAGCAGCTTTCTCTAGGCCGTTCTCTTGTATGGTTTAACCGAGGTATTTGAACTTTTTCACCCTCTGAATCCGTCCAATCTCTGTTTCAAGGAATTGTGGTCCATGTTTGTCATTCATCATGAACTTGGTCTTCTCTTTCGAGATCCTAAGTCCTGTCTTGCTAGCGATCTTTTCTAAGAGGTTGATCTGTATGGCCGCTTCTTCTAGGTTCTCTGAAAGTATCGCAAAATCATCAGCGAAAGCCAAGCAATTGACTTTGATTCCTCCAGTTTTTCGTCCTAGGCAGATCGGGGCTATCTCTTGATTTTCAAGTTCGGAATTCCAAATTCTTACAATCCTCTCGAGGACACAGTTGAATAGTAATGGTGATAATCCATCACCCTGTCGCACACCTGTCTTGATTTCAAATGACTGAGACAATTCTCCCATGAACTTCACCTTAGAAGTTGTGGCTGTTAAGGTTTCTCTGATAATATTGGCCAGTTTGGTTTTGACTCCAAATTCTCTAATGATCTTATCTAGGGTCCCTCTGTCCACAGAGTCGAAGGCTTTTTTGAAGTCAATGAATGAAACCACTATAATTTTGCCGTTCAGCGCTCTGTGGCGAATTATTGATTTCAAATTTAGGATTTGTTCGGCACAGGAGCGGCCTTTCCGGAACCCACCTTGGTATTCTCCAAGTTGCTTATCTAGGATTCCTTCTATTCTATTCAGAAGTATCCTTGAGAGGATTTTGTAAGTGACTGGGAGTAGCGACACGCCTCTGTAGTTGTTAACATCTTGTTTGTTCCCTTTCTTATGGAGTGGGTGGATCAGCGCTGTTTTCCATTTGTCTGGTAGCTTTTCCGTCTCCCATATTTGTTGGAAGATATGGTGCAGGTCGTCTAGGATTTCCGGTTCTGCCCACTTCAACATTTCTGCTGATATGGAGTCTTCCCCGCTTGCCTTGTTGTTCTTGAGACTTTTCAGGGCTTCCTTTATTTCTTCTTTTGTTGGTGGCATATCATCTTCTGAGTTTATAGGATGAGTCTGAAATTCTAGTTTGTTGGTTGGAGGCGGGCAGTTGAGGAGTTTCTCAAAGTATCTGGCTAATATATTGCAGTTTTCTTGATTGTTCAGTCCAATTTTTCCTTCTTCGTTTTTGAAACTTATACTTGGAATTTGGTATCCTCTAAGCTTGTCCTTGAAGGTTTGGAAAAAATCTCTGGTGTTATTCTTAGTGAAGTCGTCCTGGAGGTTTTGTAACTTTGCATTCTCAAAAGATCGTTTGGTCCTGCGGAATACCCCTGATGTTTCTTTCCTTTGGGTTCTGAATTGTTCCAAATGTTCCGTATCTCTTGAACATTTCCATTTTCTCCATGTGTCGGATCTCTTTTCAAGTGCTTTCTCACATTCTTCATTCCACCAGATTGTACGTTTCCTCTTTGCCAGTCCGAATGTTTTCTTAGCGGCTTCATTGATCTTTGTACAAAGATGTTGCCAGGTCTTTGTTCTAGAAGAGCGGATTTCTTCTCTGAAGTTATTTATAATATCTCCATTGATGTTCATTCGATTGGTGTTGTATTTTTTCAACTTAGGTGGATCCTTCTTTTGTTTTGGTGGAAGAAAACATATTTTAACTTTGGTGAGATAGTGATCAGAGTCAAATTTACCATTTCTAATCACTTTAACATTCATCACCTCCCTAGTATTTGTCCTTGATATTGCTACATGGTCTAATTGGAATTCTCCTAGGTTGGGATTTGGAGATACCCATGTCTTTGCTTTTCTTGGAAGTTTCCGAAAATGAGTCGACATGAGATTCAACTGGAAGATTTTGCAGAGTCCAAGGAGCCGTTCGCCATTCTTGTTTGTCCTCCTGTGTGCTGGATAGTCTCCTACTATATCTCTGTATTTTCTTTCTGTCCCTATTTGTGCGTTGAAGTCTCCCAGAAGGATTTTTACATGGTTCACAGGTATCCGAGTGATTTATGTTTCTAAGAGGTCCCAGAAGTCATCGACTTTCTGTGGGTTCTTCTTGTTGTCTTCGTTGATAGGAACATGGCAATTTATGAGAGTATAATTCCTGTTTTTGCACTTGATTGTCAATAGGGATAATCTCTCAGATTTAGATGAAAAGTCTGTGACACTATCCACTATGGTTTTGTTTATGTAGAAGGCAGTCCCAAGGAGAGGGGTGTTAGCCATTATCTTTATTGCTGGCTTTCCTTTGAATACTCTGTAGTGCTTTATAACCATGATGTGGTCATCTAGGAATCTGGTCTCTTGTACAGCCAAAATCTGGATTTGGTGGTCGTCCAGGAGCTTTTCCAATTCTTTCTGTTTTCCGACTCGCAGGAGTGAGTTGACGTTAATGGTCCCGATGAAGTATTTCCTCTTGAATTTCAATTTGGAAGGTGTTTCAAGACGCTCCGACTTATCTTGTATGCAGGTGGTGGGACTCCCCAGAATCCTAGGTCCCGATGCATTGCCTACTGCAATGGTGGATTTCTCTTTCAAGTTACCACCTGGGGTAGTGCTCTCATTTAGCGACATTTCCATTCTGCATATGAAATTGTGTTGTGTAGGTGTAGGAAATAAAATTCCGAAATAAGATCGGATTGTTAGTCCGAAATGATTGTTTTTTCGTGGTTTATTCCATTAGGTTCTTCCGCTCTCTCTGCCGTTGGGAACTGAAATTCTTCATCCGCCTTTGAGACCGTTGACCATGTTTCACCCTCCTCCTTTCTCAACCGGGCTTGGGACCGGCTATGGCGGAGTTATTATTATTATTATTATTATTATTATTTCCAATACGGGCCTCCGTGGCTTAGGCGGCAGCACGCCGGCCTCTCACCGCTGGGTCCGTGGTTCAAATCCCGGTCCCTCCATGTGAGATCTGTGCTGGACAAAACGGAGGCAGACAGGTTTTTCTCCGGGTACTCCGGTTTTCCCTGTCAAAATTGCATTCCAGCAACACTCTCCACTATCATTTCATTCCATCTGTCATTCATTTAATCATTGCCCCAGAGGAGTGCGTCAGACCTCGGCAGCCGGCACAGTTCATATCCTCGCCGCTAGATAGGGGCTTCATTCATTCCATTCCTGACCCGGTCGGAGACTGGAAGCAGGCTGTGGATTTTCATTTTCATTTCCAATACATTGGTTGGTGTGCAAGAAATTAAGTGGTGTGTGTAAACTTAATTAATTTTTATAGTCTAGCCATGGGGTAGGTGTCTATCTCGGTATTTAAATGGAGTAAGTATACACGTTCCGCGGATAAACACCACACAGGATAATCGATGTCAACGCCAAGTTTTCGATCCTCGGAACTCTGACCGCCCACTAGCATGTTCGCCCATCCCACTTCATATAGCATTGGCCTTAAAATAATGGCTTATGATTGGTGGAAGCAGGAGGTTCAATTCCTCAAGTACAGTTGATTCGTACTCTAGTCCATAGATAGCCCCTCCCGTATGCCGAGTACTTTAGAGAAAGCTCCTGGCACGAAAGTCAAAACAGCTGATTTGCACCTCGCAACTCGTCTAACTCCATAATCATAGGCTACTATTTTATTATGCAGGAGAACCAATTCTGAGACCATCTTTTTGTTTGTAATTTTTTATTTATTTTATCGCGTTTACCCTCCAGGGTGGTGGCTCCCACGGACTCAGTGAGGGAGCTCACCCCTACCGCCTTTTTCAGGTAGTGTCCTAGAGCTGGGAACATCTGGCCGAGTGGATACAACTGGTGAGGTGTGATCTGCACCTCGCCCAGGAGGCCTCACATGAAAAGCGAACAGGGGCCTCGTGAGGGAAGGGATTGGAAGGTTAGGATGGATAGGCAAGGGAGAGGGAAGGAGGCGGCCATGGCCTTACAGTAGGTAACATCCCGGCATTTGCCCGAAGACGAAGTGGGAAACCACGGAAAACCACTTTGAGGATGGCTGAGGAGGGAATCGCAACCCCTCTACTCATTTGGACCACCCGAGGCTGAGTAGACCCCGTTCCAGTCCTCATACCACTCTTCAAATTTCATGGTAGAGCCGGGAATCGAACCCAGGACCTCCAGGGTGGCAGCTAACCACGCTGACCGCTACGCGTGTTAGTAAATTACTACATTAAATTACTGCCAGTTTACCATCTTTGATGAATGCAGTACTTTTGTATTTGTCTGGTGGCACAGGCTAGAGTAAAATGTGGCTTTTCACCAATGTCTCAGTCTCATTCACGGCTGTGATTATATGGAAGCTACTGAGGTATGGGTGGTGCAGAGTAATGGACTCAGGGCACAGCTAGTCCCTGTGTGTACTGTGAAAGGTTCTGCTCATAGGGTTAGCACAGCTGTACTGACTCAGTGAGGAAAGCAATGGCAAACTACCACATTCCTCACCTTGCCTAGTACGCCTCTATAGCGCTGTCCCGATTTTGTGGGTTTCTACCACATAACCTATGGAGGCACTTTTTGAGGATCTAACCGGCCTCCAGGCTTACTACCTAACAGACAGACATTACATTGAAAATAGTTATTGTTTAAAGTGAACTTTAAACTTTTGATTAAGTCCATCCTACTCAATTTTCCATTCTGCAACAGGTTGCAATAAATTATTTCCTTGATTTTATTGATTGGCAAGCCTCCGTGGCTTAGGCGGCAGCATGCCGGCCTCTCACCGCTGAGTCCGTGGTTCAAATCCCGGTCACTCCATGTGAGATCTGTGCTGGACAGAACGGAGGCAGACAGGTTTTTCTCCGGGTACTCCGGTTTTCCCTGTCAAAATTTCATTCCAGCAACACTCTCCACTATCATTTCATTTCATCTGTCATTCATTTCATCATTGCCCCAGAGGAGTGCGTCAGGCCTCGGCAGCCGGCACAGTTCATATCCTCGCCGCTAGATAGGGGCTTCATTCATTCCATTCCTGACCCGGTCGGAGACTGGAAGCAGGATGTGGATTTTCATTTTTCATTTTATTGATTGGGATGCAGGGATACATGTTCTTTTTGTCGTACCAATGAATTGTTTCGTTACGGTATCGATTTTTAGCCTATTTTCATTTATGAAAAAAATAGGCTTATGAGATCACCTTTTGTCCGTGTTTGTGTATGTGTGTATGTGTGTGTGTGTGTCCTCCTAATAACTTCTAAACGGCTGGAGCGATTTCAATGAAACTCAGTGAGATCATAGTACTACTTCGGTTGCCCCGACCGTGCCTTTTAAATTATATAAAACTCAATGTAGGTTTGTCTGTCCGTTATTTATACAAATCTACACCGATTCACCGATCTGAACCAAAATGTGTATACTTACTTTTGGAACCCGACGAGTAACACTGTCTACTTTAAATTTCGGACAGACCACTCCATTCCCTTCATTTAGGCCCTTTGGCACAAATCTACACCGTTTCACCGATTCGAACCAAAGTTTGTATACTTACCCTTTGGAACCCTGCGAGTAACACTGTCTACATGAAATGTCAGACAGACCACTCCATTCCCTGTATTTAGGCCCTTTGGCACAAATCTACACAGTTTCACCGATCCGAACCAAAATTTGTGTATTTACCCTTTGGAACCATGCGAGTAACACTGTCTACGTGAAATTTCGGACAGACCACTCCATTCCCTGCATTTAGGCCCTTTGGCACAAATCTACACCGTTTCACCGATCTGAACCACCATTTGTATACTTGCCCTGTGGAACTCTGCGAGTAACACCGTCTACATGATATTTCGGACAGGCCACTCCATATCCTGCATTTAGGCCCTTTGGCACAAATATACACCGTTTCACCGATCTGAACCAAACTTTATGTATTTACCCTTTGGAACCCGACGAGTAACAATGTCTACTTGAAATTTCGGACAGACCACTCCATTCCCTTCATTTAGGCCCTTTAGCACAAATCTAAACAGTTTCACCTCATTACAACGAATTTTACATACCGTTTGAAACCCTGCTGGTAGCAATGTCCATTTTATATTTTGGACAAAAGGAACTTCAGAAACAGGTTTTAAGGCCCTAGAACGATTCATGTACGTAGCAGTGTAACTGAAAGATTTTTTTTAACAAGTCTATTGTTGACTGACAAAGCGGGCTGCATCACGCCGCCCCTACCCGCGTTCTGGAGCAGAATTGCGAAAATAGTTGCATCTTGCGCTGCTTATAAATTGCAGTCACGGGGAGTAATTATTACAAAAGGATTTCTTAGGCTCCTGAAAACAGTTATCATGATGGAAATATTATGCCTCTGTATGAGTGCGATGGTGTTGGTGCAGTACACTGAGTTTACCAGCTGCAATAAGCGTTGTTGCTTTCAAATATACCTTCATTTATTCCGATCCCTATCCTTCAGCGCTATGTGGCGCTAAATGACACTGTTGTTACCTCAGGAGCTCGGGACAGCCAAAGTTTTCCAAAGTGCTCTGTTTTTTTTTCCTACGGCGCTATGCGACAACAGACGACTCTATTGGTCTCTACTTTTCTAACAGCCAATGAGATATAGGCCCTAGCCAGTGTAATTTATTTCACTTACTCCTCTTCCTAATAATATTTTTAAATTCGTTTGTAAATTACCGGTACGTGTCAGGACTGTAGTTTGTAAATAGTCGTTTCCTTATTCATTATTATCATTATCATTACGGGAAAATGACCTGAATGTTACGTCCTTTAAACTGTACTACTTATCACCCCACTACCACCACCACCACCACCACCACCACCACCACAAAAGTTATATTTTTAAAATATTTTTTTCTGTTAGTTTAAGTATCATGTGCCAGTTCTGTAGTAGTATTCATTATCATCCATACATCAAATAAATCCACCGGGCGAAACCGGGCACTACTGCTAGTTTTCTTATAATTCCGAAATCATTTTTCTCATCCTTTGGCGTAACGGTGTGTCATATCAAAAATTCTTTCAGACAAAAGATTTAGCTAATAATTAGAAGAGCATTGACCATTTCAAGCTGTTTGGATATTGTGCCTATTAAGAGAGATATGATTTTTGTTTCTCTAAAAACCCACTTTTTCCCACCCCTTTGGTCAAAGTTTGGTGCTATAAAAACCTTTACAAACATAAAGTTTTGGCCCTTATCCAAAGAATAGTATGGACTTAAAATGGATTTGATATTTCACATATTAAGAGAGTTATAGCGATATTTCACTTTTTCGAAAACATTTTTCCCATTAACTATCTCGATCGAGATTGAAAAGGGATATATATTATGTAAAACATTCCAAGTGATTGGTGCAAAATTGCGATAGTTATCGTGTCCACAAGAAGGTTACGCCGGCTTGGAACCAGAATAGCGTATCTACAAAAACACTACTTTTCAGGATGCAAGAAAAACTAACAACATTGTTATTAATTGGCATGTCACTAGTTATATATTTTGATTTGGAAGTCGGTGATTTTAGCCTATTTTCAATTTTGAAAAAATAGGCTTATGAGATCACCTTTTGTCCGTGTGTGTGTGCGCGTGTGTGTGTGTGTGTGAGGTGTGTGTGTGCGTTCCCCTAATAAAATCTAAACGGCTGGAGCGATTTCAATGAAACTCGGTAAGTTCATAGCACTATTCCCGGCGACCTCGACCGTGCCCTTCAAATTTTGTTACGTCTCACCAATCCAACATGGCGGCTGTGCGAAATATTTCACTAGCATTCAATATCTCAGAAACTATTACCGATATCGCCCTGAAATTGTGTACGGTGATAAAGGGCACTACTAGAAGTTCATCTATGAGACTTTCAAAAACCTGGTGACTACAAAACCAACATGGCGGTCAAGCGAATTTGAGAAATTTAAATAGACTTTTCTCGCGATTTAACTATCCAAACGTAATGAAACTTAGTACAGCAATTGTTTATACACATTGTAATCCACTGGAGTATAATTTAGTTCAATTGTTTACATAACCTCAAAATGGCGGCTGTGCGAAATATTTCACTGACATTCTATATCTGCGAAACTATTACAGATATCACCCTGCAATTTTGTACGGTGATAAAGGGTACTGATACAAGTTTGCCTATGTATATTTCATAAACCTGTAAAGTACGAAACGAACATGGCGATCAAGCGAATTTGAAATGTTTTAATATACTTTTCTCGTGATTTAACTCTCTGAGCGCAGTGAAATGAGGTACAGTAAATGATTTTGCAGATTGTAATGCACTGCCATCTAATTTAATTCAATTGTTTACATAACCTCAAGATGGCGGCTGTGCGAAATTTTAAAATTAAGTTTTTATTTCTTGTGTCGTAATCATGCGATCAAAGTGAAAGTTTGAATAATGAACCTAGGCAATAATTGTCCTTGAATGGTACATAACTCTATGGCCTATACATATAACATTCCTAAATGGCGAGCTTCCGAAATATTTAGACGGTTCTCAATATCTGTGAATCTTTTACAGCAACCAAACTGTTTTTTTTTATGTTCATAGAGACTATGAACATATGTTCATCTAAAGGACTTTCAGTAACCTGGTGAGCACAAATCCAACATGGCGGCGACGCGAATTATAAATATTTAAATGGACGTTTCTCGCGAATTAACTATCAGAGTGCCGTGAAACGTTGCACGTTAAATGCTTATACAAATGTTGATCCACTGGCATCTAATTTATTTCAATTGTTTGCATAATCACAAGATGGCTGCTGTGCGTAATTTTAAAATCTCGTTTTTACTTCTTGTGTTCTAATCATGCGATTGAAGCTTGAATACCACACGTACACAATAATCTTAATGTAATAGTACAAAGATAAAAATCCAACCTGCCACCATCTGAAATATTTAGACGGTTCTCAATATCTACGAATTTGTTACAGCAATTAAACTGAAATTTTGTATGTTGATAGAGACAATTAACATTAGCAGGATATATGAAAATAGGCTGTATAGTTCTTCACGGAACTACTTGTTGTTATATTGCTAACGCATTTCCAAAGATCATTGTGCAGTGATTTCTTACATGCAGTGTTATAGGATCATGGTATAGATTTTTTAAGGTCATTAACAGAGATACGCTATTTTGGCTCGAATGATTTTCTGTTGAAATTATTTTACATAAGCTTTTATGGTAACTTGAGTGTAGGAGTAAATTTATTTTGAATCATTTAATGACTACAAAGCATTATTTGATTCTATTTATTAACCATTAACCATGACGAATAGAAGGACCTAGTGTGAGGACTCCGCCATTATAGCACGGTAGTTTGTGGTCCCGCCGCTACAAGCACTGCAAGCGATAATGTCCAACAACGTGTCCTGTTGTTGGGTCGAGCCGGGTCTTAGAAAAGTGCGCGAGAAGTTACTGTGTGAGATATTTGTGTGAATTAAATTGAATTTTCTTTGCATTCACTTCTTAAATTCAGTTCATTGTGTCTTGTGAACATCAGCGTTTTGTGCTGTGAACAGCAAACATATTTCTTACGCGGCTTTGTTAATTTAATAGTTCAACATGCCGTACTGTTTTTTTTGCCTGGCTGTAAGTCAGGGTATGGTAGAGTAGTTGACGTATACGATATTTTTCACCACCGAAGAATACAAATCAATTTGAAAAATGGGCCAGAGCTATTCCACGAAAGGATATGGAGTTAACGCGAAGTATTAGAATTTGTCAAATTCATTTCTCTGATGATTTGATAGTAAAATCAGGTAATTTTATAGTGAATGGTGAAGAAGTGGAAATCTCTCGTGTGTGGTGGAAGTTACGTCCTGGAGCAGTGCCTAATTTTTTCCCTAATTTACCGAAGTAGTGAGAATAAGTCCCGTAAAGCTCCCAACAGGAAAAAGAATCTCGACACCACCAGAAAAACAAGAAAGAAGATTGAAGATGGGAGTGGAGCAACGAATGAGGCATTAAAAGGTCAGTCCAATCTTGATAAGAATTTGGGTCATTCTAGTGTACTTACTAATGCTGAAAAGACTATAATATTGCTCAAAAGGCGCCTAAAGAATGCTAACCGTAATTTAATTCGCGTTAGATCCTGCCTCAACTCAGCAAAATCGAGAATTAATTTGCTGGAGGAGCAGGTTCGAAATTCACAGGCATTTAATTACAAAGATAACGAACACCTTAGCAAGAAGGAAAATATGATAATAGACACTATGCTCAAGAAATGCCAGGAAAAATCTCCCAATGGAATGAGGTACAGCAATGAATTCATTTTAGAGTGTTTATTGTTGAGAATAAAATCACCGAAAGGATTCCGTCATTGTCGGCGACATAATCTCTTGCCTCTGCCTTCAGAAAGTCACTTGAGAAAACTTTGAAAAGGACTTACGTGCCCTTATGGAGTTAATACGCATAGTATAAATGCTATTTCAGACTATCTTAAGGAAGAAAAGAATGATAATTCACGTTACGGTGTTGTAATTTTCGAAGAAGAGAAGCTAAGAGAGGAAATCGAGTTAAATAGCTTTTCTGATAAAGTAGATGGATTAGTTGATTTTGGTGAACACACACCTGACCTCCAGAAGAACGTACTTGCAAATCACACTCTAGTGTTCATGTTCGCACCTTTCATGCATATATTGGGTGCAACCACTAGCTGTTTACGCAAGCAGAAATGCTACTCCAGGGGGCATTCTCGCAAAAATTCTAATATAGGTGATTTTGCAGTTAGAAGGGGCTGGGGCGAGGGTGGCTGGCTTTACTTGTGATGGTAGTCAGACAAATAAAAAGGCCAGGAATTCGTTAGGAGTCAGTGGCAAGACAAGCTCTCTACAACCTCACATCCTTAATCCTGCAGATGTTACGAGAAAGATCTGGGCTTTCTCCGACTGTATATTCCAGGAATCTGTGCGTTCCGTAACATGTAATGAAGACCGTAGTTCTTATTTTCGTAAATTATATTTTCCATTGTGCCCTGCCATGCTATTTTAATTGTAACCGCTAATTACTTTTTAAAAGAGTAATGTAATTCGTTTCCCTTAGCAGCATCCCTATGACCAGCTGACCCCGGCAGCGTGGAACTTGCCCACTCTAGCGCTGCCTGGCGGGGCGCGCTTGAACTTCAGGAGTCTTCTCACTTTCTCCTTCTATTCGTCATGCTTTAACTGAAGAAGTGAAGTTTGTAGTTTTACGTGACAGTTAATCTCCTAATAATGAGCCATGGGACCTCCTTTTTACGTGGAATCTGAACCACAGGACATGGTATTTCACTTTGGAAATGTCACATACATTGACCGGGAATCGAACCCGGTCCGTGGTGAGAGGTCAACGGCTGGACCACTGCGCTACCACGCCCCCTAACATTTAACTGGTGGCGTGAAATAAAAGAAATAAACATCTGTGCTTTTTTAATTAAATCTTGCACGGAGCTGTTGTTTATGTTTGCCTTCTTATCTGTGTGCTCATGCTGACATTTAACACCCTCGTTGATGAAATTTTAGTGGCCCTGGTTAGCTCGCCTCGATAGTTTGAAGTTTTCAAGTGGACTGGCAGACCTCACGTCATCACCAGTTACGGTTAGGTTCAAAAGTGTGTTGTACGTGTGAATCAGTGAAAAGTGATCTGCTGCGTATTTGTTTAATTTTAAGTGGCGACAACCAGCATCATGAAATCTATCAGAACGTCTATACTGTGAGTAAAAAATGACATTTTTTTTACTCCTTGTATTATTACATTTTAAACATATTAATATTACCAGAAATTATTGCATGCAGAAACATATACCATAATGAAAGTAGTTGTATGAAGTGTCAAATGTTCGTTATTGATAAATATATTTGGCAGGAGTCTCTTAGACCTCCGAATTCCATACGTCACCAGTTAAAGTTTAAAGGTACAAGTGTTATTAGGTAACAAGTTAACAGTGGATCATGAATGGCTGAGTGATTTTTCTTCTCGTCCTTCTCTTAGTAGTATTGTTGTCATTATCTTCTGGGGTGTCATTCTGTTCTTTAATCTGACATAAATGTCCGTGACTGCTAATGACATCGCAACTCCTATCTGCCAATGGGACGCTGGTACTGATTTTTCTTTTTCTCCTAACTGTGTGGGCTTCCATGTCATGCATTTCATCTTCTGTTGTAATCCCGTTCGAGGATGATGGCACAAATGAGTCTTCTGAAATTTCTGATTTTTCATCTTCACTTTTGTCATCTACGTCAATGCGAATACCTCCTCCAGCGGCGACTTCTCTCCCATTAGGGATTCTTGAAATTTATCTGGTGACGTACTGTATTTTATAGCACTTACTATAAACTTAACACCGCACACACTTTCTTGCCGATCCTCACAATTGTGATTTTGTTTTCCAGAAACGTTCGTGAGTTCTACGAAAGTTTTCTCCTGTTCGGAATCTAATTCTAATTCTGAATCCACATCAACTCCAAACACTGCTTTAGAATCAATGGGTACTGGAATTGCGGATGGCGGCTCTGGAAAAGCGATGCCACTTAGTGTAGTCATAGCCCCTGGGAATCACATGAGTTTTATAAATTAGTTAACGATAGGATTCATAAAGATCCATGATCACTGACTTGGCCTCTCCTCAACTCGGTTATAAAATCTATTCCTGAATACAATGATCTAGCTCCAAAGAAATCAACATTACTTTGGTATATTTAATGCAGCCATAATCTTCTGAGCTCGGCTTAAATACATCGTAGCTATTCAAACTTTGCACAGTTATGAACGAACTCACCAACAACTGAAAGGCAGTTAAACTACTACAGCACTACTCGAGTCCAAGTTATGTGAACCTGAGAGAAGTGTCGATAGCGAACGATAATGCGAGAAGTAGGGGTTTCCGATCCGTGCGTAATAACAGAACCAAATATATTGGTCGATCACTCACTCATTTGCAACATCTCACTGGTATAGGCAACGGCCCTATATTATCAGTATTGGAAGTAGTGGTTTTTGGTGTGTTCTACAGCCTCCTACGGCTCTCCTCCTACAAGATGGCGGCGGTGCGATATATCTCGAACGTATGGTTGGATTATAATGAATGAGGTGTCGTTGAACTCGGGCTGACACCCTCTTCCCTATGGACAACATATTTCCACTCCAAAAATAAAACCTACCCCTACTAGGGGGTGATATTTTTTTTTTTGAAAATCTCGCTTTTCAAGTGCAACACGTAAGAGTTTGAATGCCAATATGGAATTAAACGTTGTTCTACACAAGAGACATGTGTACGGTGGAAAGCCAATATGAATTATCATGCTTGTTTTTTGTTTTTACGCATGCCCACTCATAGATTTGTAAGAGGGCGAGCTTTATAAAGATGACGGCTGTAGTGTAACCTAACCTAACCCAACCCACGAGGGGTGATCAAAAAGTATTTCAAGCGGCGCTTGTCGATAGGCAAGCCAATAATCAAAGAGTGGCATGTTAGGTCTTGAGGCCAGGGCCCCTTTTGATTGATCCCTGTTGATTTGTCCCTTTGGACTGGTTCCTGTTGACGAGTCCCTGTGGACGGGTCATTGTTGACGAGTCCCTTAGGACGGGTCCCTGTTGACGAGTCCCTGTGAATGGTTCCCTGTTGACGGGTCCTTGTTTGCGAGTCCCTGTAGACGGGTCCTTCTTGACGGGTCCCTGTGGACGGGTCCTTTTGACTGATCCCTTTGGACTGGTCCCTAATGCTATGATGAAATTAAACGTTGTTCCACATGAACCGCATGTGAAGAGCCGATTGCTACTATGAATTAACATGTTTGTTTTTTGTTTTTACGCATGCGCACTTGGGATTTTTGTAAGAGGGCGAGCTTTCTTGAAAAATGATTTATAAGAAGGGGTTTTGGTGGTGAGGAGAGAGCTAGATAGTCGCCTACTTTCCTAAGAAGATTGCCGATAACTCTCGAACGCAAGGTCGGATTTGGACGTGTGACGTGTCAAATCGCTTGTCTCGAAGCCCTCTATATGTTATTAATAGGTTAAAGGTTTGAGAATGAGGGAAACAGGCTTTTTGGGGGTAAAAACATGATTTTTGACCATTTCCCGATATTTCACGAATGCATGGTTGGATTTGGTCCCATGACGTGTCAAATGGCTTGTCACGAAACCCTATTTATTTTGGTAATAAGTTAAAGTTTTTTGAGAATGAGGGAAACAGAATTTTTTGGTGTAAAGCTGTGATTTTAGACTTTTTGTTATATCTCAGAAACCAATAATGCTAAAGAGACATGTACGTGGGGTCGTAGGACTCGAGGTGACGCCCCCCTTTCGAATATAGTATTTATGTTTAAAAAAATATTGCGAAAGGGTCTAACGACACTTTTGTTGAAAAACTTTTAATTTTTAAACCTTTTTTTAAATCTGTCTAAAATATTCATGAGGAGTGGTTGTAGATAGAGAGAGACGATACCACTGCGCACGTGTTTCAACGAGGCTATCACTAGCCACGGTGGTGATATCTCAATACAGCAATCGCTATTTGATGAGACGGCGGGTCGAGGGTTCGTTTTCCGATTTTTCCTATGATGGAATTCCTAATGCCTAACCCCTCTGAAGGGGGGTCTTTAACGTGTAAACGAATATGAGTGACATGACAAATGTTAATTCCTTGATCGGATGAAGCTGGCTTTAGATAGAAAAAACAGAACTTGGTTGTATATCGCTTGAAGTGAGTATAGAAAACAAACTTGCTGGGGCAGACTGACAGGATGTGGATGTTATTTGAGCTTATTGGAATGCATTGACCTGACTTGACAACAGAGTAATGAAAAAAGCACAGAGATGCTGAGGACACTTGAAGGTCAAACTATATGGCAACCATGGTGGGAGGGGGAAGAGAGAATGATGTCGCCGATCACGGTGGCCATGTTCAATGGATAAATTTATATTTTGCGAAGCATTGATCGGAGAGGGTCATGTGACGACTTGTTTTAAGGGTATTTATTTTCCCGATCTTTCCTATGGTGGACTCATTGATTGAAATAATCCAAAGCTGCTAGCACATGGCCTTGAGATTTTATAAACCGATAATGGGATTTTGACATACAAGGTCCCCCCAGAACTTGACATGATGTCATGCTTTTTTGGCTTATGAATTTCCCCAAAAAAAGACCCAAAACAACAAGATCATGGACTTTTGCTTTTCTTAATATATTGCAAACCCATAATGATAGATGTTTACTGTGAGTGACGAAACCTAGCTAGGTAAAGAAAGAATTATTGTAGGCTACATGTATGGTGACTGACACGTCTTTGACCATTGGAACTTGTTTTCAGATCAGACTGTAGTTCATAGGGAGTATGGGTTGTAGGCATGGCTTGACAAACGGTGTACACAAAATTCAATTTATCGATTCAAGAATTAAGAGTAGACTATCATTAATTAATTAGTTAAAGATTGTAGCCAAAATTAAAAATAAAATAGTGACTACATTAAAATAAACTGAACAAAGTCGAATCAAACCCAACTGAACCAAACCAAGTCTAAAGCAAACCAAACCTAACCAAGAACAAGCCAAGGACTTAAGTGTAAAACTTGTGGGGAGGATGCAGTCATTGGCAATGTCCAAAGGAAGGGATAACGCTCTACCTTTGGAGGGTATGGTAAAGCTAGCGCATGGTGCTAATGCTTATTCCCAAGTACATGAACCACACACACACAACTATCCTATGCTGTTTTTATGAGTTGACTGTTAAAACTTACTCAGTGGTTACTGAGCAAGATGGTCGCTATGCACAACAACCATTAAGTACTTAAGGCTAATAATCTATACACACACTTGCTTGATCTAAACTAAACTGTGTGCCTTACAGTGCTCAGACAGTAGGCTGATGACAAAATGCATTGCTAACAGAAATATAATCATTTCCGATTGTCTAATGTTACCAGCTAACCATTTTGTGTTGCGGTGGTTAGCACTGTTGACTCTTGTACTGGTGGTCTTAATTCGATTTCCAGCTCTGAGGCCTAGAACGAGTCAAACTAAGAAACAGGAGATGGTGGTGCAGTAGTTAAGCTGTTAGCCTTTTCACTAAGGTATACCAGGGTTCGATTTAGTAGATTAAGTATTTTGTAAATATTCATTTTTGTAATTGTAAATATTTAATTTTTGTAAATAGTGGATTCCGTTTTTTGTAATGGTAAATCTGAAATGTATAACTAAAAGTTCATTGGGTTGAGTGTGCTTGACAATGATGTTTCTGGGGATAAATAGAGTGGTTGTGTTTCTTCTCAAAGACAGGCATGGTTGTGTGAATGTACGACTACACAGAAAGAGAGAGAGAGTGTAAAACAGCATTACCTGAAGTAGTAGTAGTAGTAGTCCTCTATGTTTTTCAAACACATAGGGTGACTGTACCATCGCCATGGTGAAGCACTCACTTTAACACCATTTACAAAAAACTTAAAATTAAAAAATCATGTTTCACAAATATTAACTTTTGACATATACAAAATAAAAATAAAATGTGTAAACAACAAATTGGAAAATCCATGTTTCCATATCATGAAATTCAAAAACTTCAAACTGACATTTAAAAAATGCAAATGGGAAATTGACAAATTACAATGTGTGAAATGTGAAAATGAACAAATGTCTAACATTATTTTAAAAATAAAAATAAAACATGGTGCTGTATGGTTGAGGTGTGAATCAAACCCTCTCTAATTATTTGGACCACCCGAGACTGAGTAGACTTGTTTTAGTCCTCATACCACTTTTAAAATGTTGTGTTACAGCTTGCAATTGAACCCAAGAGCTTGTAGGGGTGACCAAGGTTAGAATATGTTAAACAGATATCCTTGAATGTAGGGTTTGGTAGCTATATAGAGATGAAACGATTAGCTCGGGACAGGGAGGCATTGATATCTGCATCAAACCAGTCAAAAGACTAAAGACTCAAACAACAACATGTAAGCTCACCAAATTAATGTTGTGTAATGATGAATGTTAGTCAACGAACAGTAATGTATTGCTAAAACCCATGACACGATACCTAAGAGCATTTCTAATATTATTTTAAAATGCCTTTAATCCTATATTAAACACCAAGTTCACAAGACTCATGACTGCAATGTTATAGTAAAACAAAACAAAATCTATATTTCAAAACAAGCAAGTGGTTTAATCAATGTATACTAGGAATAGTTTTGTAAACACTCAAGTCCACAAGACTAATTAAATTAGTAACTGACAGGTTGGTCGAGTGGTTAAGGAGTTTAACTTAAGATCAAATTTTCTGTACAAGGAAGCAACGGTTAGAATCCCTTACCTGACATAACTATTGACTTAACATGGCTTGGCCACACTGTATTATTATGATACTCGGTACACAAACCATAGACAGAGGGTATTGTTTAAGGCACTCTCTTTATGAACATAGTCAGAGACTGTTGATGGTTAACAATTGCATTAATAGTGGGGCATGGGGATAGCAATTAAGAAAAACAACCAAAACCCATACAATATTTTTATTCATTTAGTTTTTTTTTACAATAGTTACACACTGAATACAACTTTTTATATCTTTACCATTGTTTGATATAGATTTTAAACACAACGCTCGTTGTAGATCCTTTTATAACTTTCTCCAGGTACTCTTGTTCTTAAAAATTGGGGAAGCCGCAATGGTTTTATAGACATTAAACCCCCATCCTCTTCTTTTTCATCATCATCATCATTATAAATATTGTCATCATAATTATTATAGTCATTGTCACCATCATTATCATCATCATCATCATCATCCTCAACATAACTAGAACTATCCAATTCCTTTTTTTTTCCTTTTCAAAAGGGTCCTCCTGAAGACTCTGTGTTACTTTTGATAGTGTTAAGGGTTTTTTGAACGTTGACAACTGTCCTAACATGACTCTTTGAGGAGATGATAATTGCTTTTCAACAAACAATACACTATGTTGAGCAGCAATATCATTTTCTTGAACTAGATTTATAGCATTTTATGATATTTTGTTGATAGCAACAGTGTTTCATCTGGTAAACTACATTGATGACTACCCACACTTATGACCTTGCCATTCTTACTTTTTAGATGACCTAAACATTTTGTTGTTCTTCGTTTTGTGCACCGCCAAGATATGATTCCATTCACATTTTGCCGCTTATCGTTATACGAGTTGCCATGATACAGTGCACGTGGTTTGCCTTTATTGGTTATAGTATATTCCAGAGTAGTAATTGACTTGTAAAGTTGATCTACCTACTACAAAGGTCAGAACAATTCTGGTGAAAGAGTGATTTTGTGTTGACGTTTTATATAGGATTATGTTGATGGCTTATGTTGATGGATTATGTTGGTGGCTTATATAGGTGGCTTATGTTGGTGACTTATATTGGTGGCTTATGTTGGTGGTTTATGCTGATGGATTATGTTGATGGCTTATTTTGGTGTCTTATGTTGATGGCTTATGTTGGTGGCTTATGTTGATGGGTAATGTTGATGGCTTATGTTGGTGGGTTATGTTGGTGGCTTATGTTGATGGCTAATGTTGATGGCTTATGTTGGTGGCTTATGTTAGTGGCTTATGTTAATGACTTATGTTGGTGGCTTATATTGGTGGCTTATGTCGGATGCTTATGTTGATGGCTTATGTTGGTGGCTTACATTGGTGGCTTATGTTGGTGGCTTATGTTGATGGCTTATGTTCGTGGCTTATTTTGATGACTTTTGTTGGAGGCTTATGTTGGTGGCTAATGTTGATGGCTAATGTTGGTGGCTTATGTTGGTGGTTTATGTTGGAGGCTTATGTCGGTGGCTTATGTTGATGGCTTATGTTAATGGATTATATTAATGGCTTAGCCTAACCCAACAAGATGGCGGCCTTAGCTTAACTTAACCTAGCCTAACCCAACAAATGGTGGCCTAGAACTGACGAAAACACTAGGGGGTGTGGGGGGGGGGGGGGGTAGTAAGAAATAAGACAGTATTGATTATTATTTAGCATGAGAGTTTTTTAAGTCGTTAAACATACAATGCATTTTTTGTTTTTTATACCCTCATAAATTAGATATAGAGAATGTCCACCATAATTTAGATCCTCGAGCACACTTTCTGACATATCATTAAAACGTGTAGGAAGAAATGTCTGAAAATTTTCACTAACACATAGTACACGTTCACCATACATTGCGTCCACTTTTTGAATGTTGATGATACGGAATGGAGTATGCATTGGTAATTCAGTGAGCTTCTTTCTCTCTAATCCGCAGTTATGCCCCATAGCATTGAGAATATTTATTGTAATAGCCTATAAAGAAACAAAAAAAAATCAAGTCTAATACAGTTTAGCTATAAGTGACCAGAACCACTATATATAACATTTCATTCTAAGAGCTTTCCATAATGATAAGAGAAAATAACTTACTGCTAACCCCCCCCCCTTTGTGGCGCACTGCAGCTAGACCCATGATTAAATACCCAAAGACTGTCTAAGTGGAGCCGATGACTACATCTACGACTAGGGAATGAAACACATTTTATCTTTTCAAACATCCAACGTCTATTAACAATAAAATATTAATACAATTAACATATCGTATAACATGTATGCACTTACAGATGTGGCTTCCAAGGAAAATAACAACATGAGGGTTAGATAAAATCCCTAGATTCGTGGCATCGTCATAATGCTCGGTTAGGTAAATAGAGATGATCATATAGTTTTCATTAAAGGGCTTCGTACGACATACTCAAAAGACTGTAATAGGATCCCAATTATTGTCATGAAGGTTCAATATGTTTAAAACGTAAACATAATGTCTAAAAGACAAATAACCCATTTAAATAATATTAAAACCCCAAATATCAGCTCTCAGGTACGACGTAACTTCAAATCTCTCCCAAAACTAATATGGCTACACTCCTCTTCTTTTTTTTTTCTTCAGCTGATTGTCAAGTCCATTACAATGAAACAAAACACGAGCGAACATCCGAAACTAAGATCAGTTAACAAGCAATGCCACGATTAGGAAAATAAATAAAAGACTTAAAACAGAAACTGCCAAACGGCCTACCGTGAATAAAAGAAAATAAACTAATCTACCAAAACATCAAATATTTATCCACACCCAAAAAACTTGAAGATCCCCAGAATACGAAGTTAACTGAACGACAAAGGTTAAAGCCATTACCCAAAACATATCATGCAAACATATAAAGATTACTTACTTATTTTTATGAAACTCGCACCTAATTCCTTCAAAATACTTACAATACCTCTTCCTCAATAATACCTGACCACTAAATAAAATCACGATCAAAAATCTAGTAGGTCACACAACGTCAACAAGGGACGTTTAAATATTAAATCACATCACACTTCATTAAATATTTTCCGCAGGAGGTGTCCATTCCAAAAGCATAGTTTAAATCTTCATATCCTCATATGATCGCGGCCCAGTCTAACAGTTGACTAATTCTGAGGTAAATAAATTTAAATTTGACAATTCCATAAGCTCTTTAGAAATCAGTTTCAGCGTATGCCATCTTGATATTACTTCAGTCACAACAACATCTGGTTAATAATAAACATCATTTCTTAAGTAGTAATCCCGCATCGGTTACTACAGGATAAACACGTCCGACCTCTTTTCAGACCATCTTGCTAATTATCATTTCTTGCAACAACAGTCACAATTTTACAAGTTAAGACAAAAGACATTCTTTTGATGTCGGCATCTTCCGCACCATCATCTCCATGACCGTCCAAGCCGTCGTGATAGCAGAACCGTGAGCTGTTACCATCTAGTGGCGACTTCGAGAACTAACTGAGCCGAAGCGAGCTCAGAGAAGTTATGACCATATAAATCGTGAACTTATCATAATGTGTGACGATAGAATCGGCACAGACTCCCGGCCCCCAACTTTGTCGTCGGTTCAAGAACCAAGACAATTCGTAAAATCGAAGAACAGTACAGAAACATGCAGCACATGCAAATCTTTCCAACACCCAAAGTTTTTACAAGTACATGCATAATAGGTGGGGAAATGACTATGAAATACTTCAGAGAAAGTTCCTTCCACAATCTTTCCACCTACAAGAACACACTCAGGTCGAACATAAATTTCTGACATAAGCCAGTAGTCACCATCGGTAATACATGCATATAAATTTGTACATCTTACAAATTCAGTAGTCACATCAAATATTTGTACAATACGACTCACCAACATGTTATACAGGTCATAGAATATGTCGAGAACTGGTTCAAATCCGCTTCAGTCTTGAGGACGAAGTTTCCAATAATCCGGGCCCAGAAAATCTTCAAGTTCGCCACAAATCTTCAACGCAGAACCAAATAAACGAAGCATCAGCTGAAATCAATATCAACTGCGAAAGTATTTTGCTTATGGAATGCCTTTCAAACACATAAAATGAAATTTAACCAACAAACATCACCATTAATGGTAAAAATAAATCCTCATACCAGATACATTATCCAACTAAGCTTAGTCGCCACATCTTTACAAGAATATTAACTTAATTATTAAATATAGACGTTAGATGAAATAATAACAAATTTAGAAGAAATTATCCAAAATAACAGGAAAAATACAACCAAATCAAAACCATTAAAAAAAAGTTAAACATTATTCCCAAACAGCAAATGAGTTCTATAGGTAAAAAGAAAAAATCAAACCCAGAGATAACCCCTAATGGACATAGGCAAATGTCACATATCACACACTAGCTTCAAGTTGATATAACCCCCCCAAAAAACTACCCAAAACAAAACAAGAACTCCAGACAAAACCAAAAATGAAAAACCAACAGACTCTAACGAGAAGCAAATGACCACACAAGCATACCAAAACAGACTCATTCACAACATTCATATCAAAGCACATAACCTCAAATCCCCAAATTACCAAACTACAAGTTACTACCCACTAACATATTCCCAAAATCAACCAGAATATACATAGATGTCCATTAAAATGCCTACACAAAACACCAACACACTTACCAATATGTAATGTCGGATAAGAATCTCAATATTCACCTCAACGACACAACAACACCACACCAATGTGTAGTATCGGATGAGAATCTCGATATTCACTTACCTTCAGGATCACAAGTAAAATTAAATGACCAAAGTCATCTACTCGGAGTACCTAAGAAGTGGTTTGTAAGAACTTACCTTCCCCACAACAAATTACCTTATGTCACCTTCCTCTAAAGGATCGTAAAGCGATAAGATTTTTACTTTATGTCACCTTCCTCTAAAGGATCGTAAAGCAAAAGAAAACTTTTCAACGCAACATCCATGTATATACTCGGTATTATCTTAACAAGAAACAAGTTAACATTTAAAGTAAACAACCTAACCTTATTTATCAACAAACAACCAAAAAAAAACAACCCACCCTTTTATCAGCAAAGCTAAACAACACAATTATACTAGATACACTCCCATCCACTCACCTTAATATGGTCAAAGATACTGCACAACAAGAAAGATAGTGCATCACACGTGCAGGCAAACACACATACTAATGTAGACAAAAGTAAGGCGTTCACACAACACAATTTTGAATATAGTATGCATCCCTCGACAGAAGATACATCACACGTGTAGGCGAACACACACTCAAGTAGACAAAAGTAATGTATTCACACAACACAATTTTGAAGAGAGTATGCACCTCTCGACAGAAGGTACATCACACGTGCAGGCAAACACACACACTAATGAAGACAAAAGTAATGTATTCACACAACACAATTTTGAAGAATATGTAGCACCTATTTCAAATCATCACTTCCCTTTTTAACATGGGACAAGTGTACCCTGAAAATCTTCTTTCTTACAGAATCGCTAACAAGACAAGTAACTGGAGTGAGAAATCTAATAATTTTAAAGGGACCACAGAATCTTTCTCTTAACTTACCTGACTCTTTAGACCCAACTTCTTTGTGAGAGAAATTCTTTACAAACACACTATCACCAACTTTAATAGCATTAGGTCTACGTCCTTTATTGTATTTCAACTCTAGTTTTTCATGCGCTACTTTCATGTTATTCTTGGCCTTGCTCCAAATAGCTTTAATATCACTGAAAGAATATTGTTCCGGGAGCAACTGGTTCAATGTCCACAGATTAGATATCGGAGAGTTAGGTACAAATGAAAACATTAGGGCAAAGGGAGTCGTCTTATGTGATTCGTGGACGGCCGTGTTGAAAGAGTACATTAACCAAGAAATACACGTATCCCACATACTGTGATCCTTATGATGAAATGCGATTAGAGCAGCTCGCAGATTTCGGTTGACTCTTTCAGCATAAGAACCCTTCGGATAGTATGGAGATGAAGTTACGTGAGAAACCGCCAATTCAAACAAGAAATTTCTGAAAACATTAGATGTGAAACACTTTGCATTATCTGTCACGAGAAATTGACACGGTCCAAACGCAGCGAAGATACTTTCCAAACACCTTATAACCGTTTGAGTGGTCGCAGACCTGGTAGGTACAATCCAATTGAACCTTGAAAAACCATCTGTGCATACAAGTGCGAAACGATTTCCAGCTCTCGACCTCGGGAATGGCCCAATAAAATCCAGGAAAAGACGTTCCATGGGTCTCTTAACTATCTCAGAAGCTAACATACCAATTCTAGTGTTTGGAGAAGGTTTAGCCATTTTACAGACCTGGCAGTTATTTACCAACCTTCTCACATCTCCATCAATACCTTTCCAAATGAAATTCTCCCTTATCTTTCTCCTAGTTTTGAATACTCCCAAATGTGCACCTATTGGTGACTCGTGAAAATAACGAAAAATTTCAGGAATCAACACCGACGGTAAAACAACTTTAGCTAAACGATCATGCCGTGCGTTACAACACAAAATATTTCCTTTTAACAAGTATGGTTTAACTACTTCACCATTCTCAATCTTCCTAATAATATCCCCTAGTACAGGATCTTCCTTTTGATATGCCGAAACATCTCTAAATAGCAACGGACAGTTTGATAAAATAGCATTGCATGGATTATCAACCATATCACCGTTTTTGGAACTCACTCCCTTATGGTCAACGTCTGACCTTTCTCCATACATTCTGCTCAAGCAGTCAGCAATTATATTATCACTCCCTTTGATATGACTTACCGAAAATTTAAAAGCTAGGATCCTTGTCGCCCAGCGCGCTATACGTCCCGTTTTCCGGGGTTTTCCCAGAACCCAACTCAGCGCCTGGTTATCAGTTTCCAATTGAACCTCGACATGTTCCAGATACAGCTTGAACCTCTCAAGAGCGAACATAACCGCCAAGCCTTCAAGCTCATATACCGAGTATTTTACCTCTGCGTCAGACAGAGTCCTAGAGGCATAAGCAACAGGCAACCTACTTTCACCATACTGTTGTAATAACACTGCTCCCACAGCCCTATTAGAAGCATCCGTTTGTAGAATGAAAGGTTTATTGAAATCAGGAATTGCTAGAATGGGAGCATTGATCAACGCCATCTTCAAATCTTCAAATGCCAATTCCTGAGACTCACCCCAAACAAACTCAACCCCTTTCTTCCTCAAACTATTCAATGGTGCAGCTCTCTGTGCGAAATTCGGAATAAATTTTCTAAAATAGTTGAGCATGCCAATATAGCGAGCAACTTCCTTAACATTCCTAGGCGAAGGGAAATCACGAATGGACTGTGTCCTGGAGTGGTCAACAGAAACTCCGGTTGGTTGGTTGGTTCCTTAGTTTAGGGGCTGCGACAACGCGGTCATGTAGCCCCGTGTACTTTGGGTGTGTGTAGAATTTGTCTGATAACCGGTGTTAATTGTGATGACTGTATTAGTGTGTGTATCTGTTTTTTTAATTCAAGTAGGGACTGCAACTTTGAATTTTCAAATAGTTCCTACTTTTGCCGCCAAACGCCACCGTCAACGACTACTAGGCCTAGTTCAGAACTAGCTACTAGACGCCACCGCAGTCGGCTCTTGGCAACGAACGTAGCAACCTAAGAGCGTTGTTTACATTCTTAACCTATCCAATTTAGTTTCACACAGGTGTAATTAGTGGAAAGATCTTTAACATGCCATAAATCTATGACATGGGACCGCCGGCTTTACTTCCCCTCCGAAGGAAGGCATACTGAGGGATTTTTAACGCTCTTAAAAAATCCGACGGCTTCGGCCGGGTTTGAACCCGCTATCTTGGGCATAGAAACTCAGCATGCTACCAACTACGCCACCGATGCCGCTAAACTCCAGAAGAAGAAACTATGTGACCCAAAAAAGAAATCTGAGGTTTGGCGAACGAAACCTTGGATCGTTTTACAGTTAAACCAGCTTTCTTAATTCGATCCAAAACCTCCCTAACATGTTCCATGTGCTCCTCAAATGTCTTACTAAAAATGACTACATCATCTAAATAATGAAATACTGACTGGAATTTGATCCCATCAAAAATGTTGTCTAACAGACGACTGAGGACAGCAGCACCTGTCGACAACCCGAACGGGAGGCGCTCAAACTCATAGAGATTCCAGTCAGTAGTAAATGCAGTGACATGTTTAGATCTTTCGGCTAGAGGAATCTGCATGTACGCTTTATTAAGATCGAGGACGCTAAAGAAATTGGCTCCCCGAAACCAACCAAAACAAGACTGAAGATCAGGAAGAGGTATTTGTTGCAAAACAACCTTTTTATTTAGTGCACGATAGTCCACTACAGGCCTAAATTCTCCGTTTGATTTAGGAACGAGAAAAATCGGAGATGAATAAGATGACGTCGACTTTCTAATCACCCCTTCCTCAATCATCTCATCAATGATTCCCTTCAAAACCTTCATTTTGGGCGGAGCCAGGCGATAAGGTGAAGACCTAACTGGAATATCATCGGTTAACTCAATTTCATATTCTAAAATATTTGTTATTCCCAACTTATCAGTCAAAACATCCGGATATTCTGCGCATAATTTGCGAACAGTATTCGCCTGATCATTATTTAAATGTTCAAGTTCTAAATCCTGAACATTATTTGTCTCCAATACTTCTTGAGCGGAATTAGTACCCATACAAATCTTAGAGTCATTAAAGCAAATTTTCAAAGCAGGTCTGAACTTAAACCAACATGTCTTAGACCTAAGATCAATTAACAGTCCAACGTGTGCCAGGAAGTCCGCTCCAAGAATAACCGGACACGAAAGATCCCTAACTACCCATAGTTTGTATTTCCAAGTAAAATCCAAAATTCGGATTTTTACCTTAACATAACCTTTAATCTTCAAACAAGAAGAATTAGCTGCCATCACATTATTCTTTTGCACGACTAAGTTCCCGAATTTACACACAGCTGCCATTCTATTAAACCATTCTAAATTCAAAAACGAACCAACACTACCTGAACCGATTAGCGCACACACCGGCTCATTATTAATTTCGATGTCAATAAATGGAGAGAACCCTTTGGTTACATATGATACACGGTTACACATCTTTTTACACTTAGTAAGACCTCTGTAATAGTTACTATCACGAGAAGGTTTACATTTTCTTTTAACTTTAATTACCTTAGAACTATTACTATCTTCTAAACCCTTGTCAACCCCTTTAAACGATTTATCACCAGTATGAACATCACACCGACGACTGACATGCAGACACGATTCGCACAAATTACAAACCTTACGAACAACACGTGCATCATACTCACGTTCCATGTGTCCATGAGACCCACATAGCTCACACTTCTTACCTGTCTTGTGTCTACCCTCTCTGGAACTCAGTGAAGTATGCCCCTGAAAAGCATTTCCTAAAGAAGGAACAGGTACCCGTTCCTGAGACACATTTTCCCGTAAATAATTGTGATTACTGCCTGAATCACGGAGACTGTAGTTAGGACGAACTACTGCCATCTGCTGCAAACCACCTGTATAGTCAAAATTATCCTTGGAAGCAAGAACATGGGTACCAGATAGATAAACATTACCCATACGCATACTATTAGCTCTTTTAATCTTCTCAGCAAACAGAATCATCTCACCAAATTCCTTAAAATTGCGAGGCATGGCCTTCATCGACAAACAAGATCTATAAATAGGATTAATTCCCTCTATTAAAGAATCAACAATTTGTTCTTCAGTAAGCTGAACCGCAAACACCCTCGCATAATATCTGACATCAACAAAATAATCATTCAACGATTCATCCATTCGTTGACTTCTAAATAAAAAATTATGATGCAGCTCAGATAAGGTACGTGGAGTAATGAAATAGTTCAAAGCATCCTTTTGAAACGAAATTAAAGATTTACCAGGCCTCATACTATCAATCAGCATTTCACGAAGTAAACCAACCGTGCATGGAAAAACAATTCTGAATACTTGAAGTTCAGAAAGGCCGAACACAACAGCGCTGTCTTTCAATTCAATAAATTTTCTTAAAAATTTAATTAATAAATCTACGTCAGTTCCACTACAAGAATGAAAATCCCTCAAAATAGTTACCAACGGATTGGGGAGCATAGAAAATTTAATATCTCTGTCCTGCATAACTTCACCAGGTACCAACCTAAGAGGCAAAATATTAGTATTGGAATTATTATGAACAGCTCCCTGAACTGTCCCGCTTTCATTGCACAAACTTCCGGTTGTCTGTACTGACTTAGTACATGACAAGGTTTGAGACGTAAGATTAGAAGGAACACACGCAGCACGCTCATTATGCAGGGAAGTAGAAGCAGTGACACATTCTTCTCTTAAATTATTCACATTAATAGCATCAGGCATAGAATGACATGACCTGGCACTCAGTTGGTCAATAGGTGACCCAGTCAGACTATTCTCAACAGCAGAATTACTAATCGCCAAATTATTCATGTTAGGAATTACATTCATTAACGACACAGTTTCCAAATCCTCGGCAGAATTACTTTCATCCAGCACTTCACACGAATTATTACCTGAAGAACACTTACAGTCTGTCAACTCAACAGGTTTAACCCTACTTCCACCATTGGAATAAGACCCAAGTCTATTAAAAAACTCCAATAACTTAGCCCTAAAATTAGATAATTCAGAAGAAAATACTATGTCACTTTCCGACCAAACACCTATTAAATCTTCCAACCGTTGTAGCCAATGTAACACACGACACCTGATACGATTAATACGATACGCAGAAGGGTTACCAACCAAGACTAACGCGTCACACAATTTTAACAAACTTGAAACACATGTAATGGCAGATGACTTACCCAATGTCCAAAAATCAGCATCTCCAGCAGGAAGAGTTACAGGTACAAGTTTTAATGACTTCAGTAATATAATATCCAATTCACGATGACCATGCGGAGTACTTCCCCTAATAGCAATTTCATACCCCAATTCTTCTTTAGACAAATAGGAAATAATGGGAAGAACTCTTTTGTCCATCAGGATAATGTTTTACCTCTCAGAAGTTTTTCACATGAAACAGAAAAATTAACAAACATTAAAAACACAATGAATAATACAATCACATTTATGAAATGTAGGCCAAATTTTCCTATCATTCCCCAGTCAAGAAATACCATCACCAGCTCCAAATAAACATTAACGTGGTAACACACACGAAACCACGCTCATAGTTACCAATATGCTACCCCCCCCCCCCTTTGTGGCGCACTGCAGCTAGACCCATGATTAAATACCCAAAGACTGTCTAAGTGGAGCCGATGACTACATCTACGACTAGGGAATGAAACACATTTTATCTTTTCAAACATCCAACGTCTATTAACAATAAAATATTAATACAATTAACATATCGTATAACATGTATGCACTTACAGATGTGGCTTCCAAGGAAAATAACAACATGAGGGTTAGATAAAATCCCTAGATTCGTGGCATCGTCATAATGCTCGGTTAGGTAAATAGAGATGATCATATAGTTTTCATTAAAGGGCTTCGTACGACATACTCAAAAGACTGTAATAGGATCCCAATTATTGTCATGAAGGTTCAATATGTTTAAAACGTAAACATAATGTCTAAAAGACAAATAACCCATTTAAATAATATTAAAACCCCAAATATCAGCTCTCAGGTACGACGTAACTTCAAATCTCTCCCAAAACTAATATGGCTACACTCCTCTTCTTTTTTTTTCTTCAGCTGATTGTCAAGTCCATTACAATGAAACAAAACACGAGCGAACATCCGAAACTAAGATCAGTTAACAAGCAATGCCACGATTAGGAAAATAAATAAAAGACTTAAAACAGAAACTGCCAAACGGCCTACCGTGAATAAAAGAAAATAAACTAATCGACCAAAACATCAAATATTTATCCACACCCAAAAAACTTGAAGATCCCCAGAATACGAAGTTAACTGAACGACAAAGGTTAAAGCCATTACCCCAATATGCTACCCCCCCTTTGTGGCGCACTGCAGCTAGACCCATGATTAAATACCCAAATACTGTCTAAGTGGAGCCGATGACTACATCTACGACTAGGGAATGAAACACATTTTATCTTTTCAAACATCCAACGTCTATTAACAATAAAATATTAATACAATTAACATATCGTATAACATGTATGCACTTACAGATGTGGCTTCCAAGGAAAATAACAACATGAGGGTTAGATAAAATCCCTAGATTCGTGGCATCGTCATAATGCTCGGTTAGGTAAATAGAGATGATCATATAGTTTTCATTAAAGGGCTTCGTACGACATACTCAAAAGACTGTAATAGGATCCCAATTATTGTCATGAAGGTTCAATATGTTTAAAACGTAAACATAATGTCTAAAAGAAAAATAACCCATTTAAATAATATTAAAACCCCAAATATCAGCTCTCAGGTACGACGTAACTTCAAATCTCTCCCAAAACTAATATGGCTACACTCCTCTTCTTTTTTTTTCTTCAGCTGATTGTCAAGTCCATTACAATGAAACAAAACACGAGCGAACATCCGAAACTAAGATCAGTTAACAAGCAATGCCACGATTAGGAAAATAAATAAAAGACTTAAAACAGAAACTGCCAAACGGCCTACCGTGAATAAAAGAAAATAAACTAATCGACCAAAACATCAAATATTTATCCACACCCAAAAAACTTGAAGATCCCCAGAATACGAAGTTAACTGAACGACAAAGGTTAAAGCCATTACCCAAAACATATCATGCAAACATATAAAGATTACTTACTTATTTTTATGAAACTCGCACCTAATTCCTTCAAAATACTTACAATACCTCTTCCTCAATAATACCTGACCACTAAATAAAATCACGATCAAAAATCTAGTAGGTCACACAACGTCAACAAGGGACGTTTAAATATTAAATCACATCACACTTCATTAAATATTTTCCGCAGGAGGTGTCCATTCCAAAAGCATAGTTTAAATCTTCATATCCTCATATGATCGCGGCCCTGTCTAACAGTTGACTAATTCTGAGGTAAATAAATTTAAATTTGACAATTCCATAAGCTCTTTAGAAATCAGTTTCAGCGTATGCCATCTTGATATTACTTCAGTCACAACAACATCTGGTTAATAATAAACATCATTTCTTAAGTAGTAATCCCGCATCGGTTACTACAGGATAAACACGTCCGACCTCTTTTCAGACCATCTTGCTAATTATCATTTCTTGCAACAACAGTCACAATTTTACAAGTTAAGACAAAAGACATTCTTTTGATGTCGGCATCTTCCGCACCATCATCTCCATGACCGTCCAAGCCGTCGTGATAGCAGAACCGTGAGCTGTTACCATCTAGTGGCGACTTCGAGAACTAACTGAGCCGAAGCGAGCTCAGAGAAGTTATGACCATATAAATCGTGAACTTATCATAATGTGTGACGATAGAATCGGCACACTTACCATAACGATGGATTGTGTAAGTGAACGTCTTTTGCTGCTTGATGCCACTACTAAAGTGATACTCATACAACAGACAAGTGAGTTCATGTTTCGCTGACGTAATCTATATCAAACAATGGTAAAGATATAAAAGTTGTATTCAGTGTGTGACTATTGTAAAAAAACTAAATGAATGAAAATATTGTATGGGTATTGGCTGTTTTTCTTAATTGCTATCCCCATGCCCCACTATTAATGCAATTGTTAACCATCAACAGTCTCTGACTATGTTCATAAAGAGAATGCCTTAAACAATACACTCTGTCTATGGTTTGTGTACCGAGTATCATAATAATACAGTGTGGCCAAGCCATGTTAAGTCAATAGTTATGTCAGGTAAGGGATTCTAACCGTTGCTTCCTTGTACAGAAAATTTGATCTTAAGTTAAACTCCTTAACCACTCGACCAACCTGTCAGTTACTAATTTAATTAGTCTTGTGGACTTGAGTGTTTACAAAACTATTCCTAGTATACATTGATTAAACCACTTGCTTGTTTTGAAATATAGATTTTGTTTTGTTTTACTATAACATTGCAGTCACGAGTCTTGTGAACTTGGTGTTTAATATAGGGTTAAAGGCATTTTAAAATAATATTAGAAATGCCCTTAGGTATCGTGTCATGGGTTTTAGCAATGCATTACTGTTCGTTGACTAACATTTACCATTACACAACATAATTTTGGGGAGCTGTTGTTGTTTGAGTCTTTAGTCTTTTGACTGGTTTGATGCAGATCTCAATGCCTCCCTGTCCCGAGCTAATTGTTTCATCTCTATATAGCTACCACACCCTACATTCATGGCTAACTGTTTAACATATTCTAACCTTGGTCTCCCCTACAAGCTCTTGGGTTCAATTCCTAGCTGTAACACAACATTTTAAAAGTGTATGAGGACTAAAACAAGTCTACTCAGCTCGGGTGGTCCAAATAATTAGAGAGCGTTTGATTCACACCTCAACCATACAGCACCATGTTTTATTTTTATTTTTAAAATAATGTTAGACATTTGTTCATTTTCACATTTCACACATTGTAATTTGTCAATTTCCCATTTGCATTTTTTAAATGTCAGTTTGAAGTTTTTGAATTTCATGATATGGAAACATGGATTTTCCAATTTGTTGTTTACACATTTTATTTTTATTTTGTATATGTCAAAAGTTAATATTTGTGAAACATGATTTTTTCATTTTAAGTTTTTTGTAAATGGTGTTAAAGTGAGTGCTTGACCATGGCGATGGTACAGTCACCCTATGTGTTTGCTAAACATAGAGGTCTACTAATACTACTGCAGGTAATGCTGTTTTACACTCTCTCTCTCTTTCTGTGTAGTCGTACATTCACACAACCATGCCTGTCTTTGAGAACAAACACAACCACTCTATTTATCCCCAAAAATCATCATTGACATGCACACTCATCCCAAAGAACTTTTAGTTATACATTTCAGATTTACCATTACAAAAAATGGAATCCACTATTTACATAAATTAACTATTTACAATTACAAAAATGAATATTTACAAAATACTTAATCTAATAAATCGAACCCTGGTATACCTTAGTGAAAAGGCTAACAGCTTAACCACTGCACCACCATGCTCCTGTTTCATAGTTTGACTCGTTCTAGGCCTCAGAGCTGGAAATCGAATTAAGACCACCAGTACAAGAGTCAATAGTGCTTACCACTGCAACACAAAATCGTTAGCGGGTAACATTAGACAACCGGAAATGATTATATTTCTGTTAGCAATGTATTTTGTCATCAGCCTACTGTCTGAGCACTGTAAGGCACACAGTTTAGTTTAGATCAAGCAAGTGTGTGTATAGATTATTAGCCTTAAGTACTTAAAGCTTGTTGTGCATAGCGACCATCTTGCTCAGTAACCACTGAGTAAGTTTTAACAGTCAACTCATAAAAACAGCATAGGATAGTTGTGTGTTTGTGTGTGGTTCATGTACTTGGGAATAAGCATTAGCACCATGCGCTAGCTTTACCATACCCTCCAAAGGTAGAGCGTTATCCCTTCCTTTGGACATTGCCAATGACTGCATCCTCCCGACAAGTTTTACACTTAAGTCCTTGGCTTGTTCTTGGTTAGGTTTGGTTTGCTTTAGGCGTGGTTTGGTTCAGTTAGGCTTGATTCGACTTGGTTCAGTTTATTTTAATGTAGTCACTATTTTATTTTTATTTTTAGCTACACTCTTTAACTAATTAATTAATGATAGTCTACTCTTAATTCTTGAATCGATAAATTGAATTTTGTGTACACCGTTTGTCAAGCCATGCCTACAACCCATACTCCCTATGTACTACAGTCAGATCTGAAACAAGTTCCAATGGTCAAAGACGTGTCAGTCACCATACATGTAGCCTAAAATAATTCTTTCTTTACCTAGCTAGGTATCGTCACTCACAGTAAACGTCTAACATTATGGGTTTGCAATATATTAAGAAAAGCAAAAGTCCATGATCTTGTTGTTTAGGGTCTTTTTTGGGGAAATTCATAAGCTAAAAAGCATGACATCATGTCAAGTTCTGGGGGGACCTTGTATGTCAAAATCCCATTATCGGTTTATAAAATCTCAAGGCCATGCGCTAGCAGCTTTGGATTATTTCAATCAATGAGTCCACCATAGGAAAGATCGGGAAAATAAATACCCTTAAAACAAGTCGTCACATGACCCTCTCCGATCAATGCTTCGCCAAATATAAATTTATCCATTGAACATGGCCACCGTGATCGGCGACATCATTCTCTCTTCCCCCTCCCACCATGGTTGCCATATAGTTTGACCTTCAAGTGTCCTCAGCATCTCTGTGCTTTTTTCATTACTCTGTTGTCAAGTTAGGTCAATGCATTCCAATAAGCTCAAATAACATCCACATCCTGTCAGTCTGCCCCAGCAAGTTTGTTTTCTATACTCACTTCAAGCGATATATAACCAAGTTCTGTTTTTTCTATCTAAAGCCAGCTTCATCCGATCAAGGAATTATCATTTGTCATGTCACTCATATTCGTTTACACGTTAAAGACCCCCTTCAGAGGGGTTAGGCATTAGGAATTCCATCATAGGAAAAATCGGAAAACGAACCCTCGACCCGCCGTCTCATCAAATAGAGATTGCTGTATTGAGATATCACCACCGTGGCTAGTGATAGCCTCGTTGAAACACGTGCCCAGTGGTATCGTCTCCCTCTATCTACAACCACTCTTCATGAACATTTTAGACAGATTTAAAAAAAGGTTTAAAAATTAAAAGTTTTTCAACAAAAGTGTCGTTAGACCCTTTCGCAATATTTTTTAAAACATAAATACTATATTCGAAAGGGGGGCGTCACCTCGAGTCCTACGACCCCTCGTACATGTCTCTAGCATTATTGGTTTTTGAGATATAACAAAAGTCTAAAATCACAGCTTTACGCCAAAAAATTATGTTTCCCTTATTCTCAAAAAACTTTAACCTATTACCAAAATAAAGAGGGTTTCGAAACAAGCCATTTGACACGTCATAGGACCAAATCCAACTGCATTCGTGAAATATCGGGAAAAAGTCTAAAATCATGTTTTTACCCCCAAAAAGCCTGTTTCCCTCATTCTCAAACCTTTAACCTATTAATAACATATAGAGGGCTTCGAGACAAGCGATTTGACACGTCACACGTCCAAATCCGACCTTGCGTTCGAGAGATATCGGCAAACTTCTTAGGAAAGTAGGCGACTATCTAGCTCTCTCCTCACCACCAAACCCCCTTCTTATAAATCATTTTTCAAAAAAGCTCGCCCTCTTACAAAAATCCCAAGTGCGCATGCGTTGAAACAAAAAACAAACATGTTAATTCATAGTAGCAATCGGCTCTTCACATGCGGTTCATGTGGAACAACGTTTAATTTCATCATAGCATTAGGGACCAGTCCAAAGGGACCGATCCAAAGGGATCAGTCAAATGACCCGTCCACAGGGACCCGTCAACAAGGACCCGTCTACAGGGACTCGTCAACCAGGACCCGTCAACAATGACCTGTCAACAGGGACCCGTCCACAGGGACTCGTCAACAGGAACCCGTCCACAGGGACTCGTTAACAATAACCCGTCAACAGGCACCAGTCCAAAGGGACAAATCAACAGGGATCAATCAAAAGGGGCCCTGGCCTAACATGCCCCTCTTTGATTATTGGCTTGCCTATCGATAAGCGCCGCTTGAAATACTTTATGATCACCCCTCGTGGGTTGGGTTAGGTTAGGTTGCACTACAGCCGCCATCTTTAAAAAGCTCGCCCTCTTACAAATCTATGAGTGGGCATGCGTAAAAACAAAAAACAAGCATGTTAATTCATATTGGCTTTCCACCGTACACATGTCTCTTGTGTAGAACAACGTTTAATTCCATATTGGCATTCAAACTCTTACATGTTGCACTTGAAAAGCGCGATTTTCTAAAAAAATACATTTTCACCCCCTAGTATGGGTAGGTTTTATTTTTGGAGTGGAGATATGTTGTCCATAGGAAAGAGGGTGTCAGCCCGAGTTCAACGACACCTCATTCATTAAAATCCAACCATGCGTTCGAGTGATATCGCACCGCCGCCATCTTGTAGGAGGAAAGCCGTAGGAGGCTGTAGAACACACCAAAATCCAATACAGTACTATTGGAATAGACAGGAATCCTAGATAACACGGCGGGCTGTTGACAGGTCCTTCGCTTCCTGCCTCCCATGTCACCTCACTCCACAAGTTCATAGATCTTGGAGATACAATTAAGTAGTAAGGAAAAGGCGGTAAGCGTAACAAACCTTTAGTGTGCGCCAATAATTCAGTTCGAACCAAAGTAGCGTATTTACACTTACGCTGATACTACTCTAACATTTTTCTCGTAATCCATAGAAGCAAAGTGACGTATCTTAACTTACGATTTTTAGGTATTAACGATATTTTGCGGAAGGTAGTTACGCTATTGGCTTATTTCAAAAATATTAAGATTACGCTTACGCTGTTTTGGCAGTAAATATGCTTCAATCTAACTAAGAAAAGCCATGCGATACGCCAATTTGGCTATTTTTGTAGATACGCTATCGTGATCCAAAGCCGGCGAATATAGCCTACAGTTTATATAAATTATTATATAGACCTAAACTTTGATCTGGCGGTGGTTTTGGGGTCTGGGAGATGTGAAACGCGAAATATGTCAAAATTTTCCGGAAGTCGAAACATGGTACCCTTTGCTATAGGTAGCTTTTTAGTGAAATCTACCTAACAAGAGGTCTGACCCCTCGAAGAATGTGGGATCATGAAAGATGAGAGAAGGGAAAGGAAGAGACTCCCTAGGCCTCGGATACCCTAATACTGTCGGGATTGGAAGAGAACAAGAGTTGACCAAGAGAGGTCGACAGGAGAGAAGACGGAGAGGAGCCTGGCACAAGTAAGTTGAAGCAATGTCGGACTCAGCTGGTGTCCCGTAATCGCCAACCCACGTCCCAATAGATGTGAGCCCCTGCGGGATGGGTGGACTAAATGACCACGATGTATAAACCCCTCAAATGTTATACACAGTTGTGATGTGAAGTGATAAAATACAGCGCAACTCATCGTCCTCGTTTACTCGCCTTGTCAGTGTCAGTGGATATCAAATGCATATTTACGCTATCGTAGAATGACATGGTTAGATTTACAGAACATTAAAAATAAAACAGATATTGAAATGGCACGAGATTGTTCCAATAAACAGAGATACTATATCGCATAAATAGTAGGGAAATATTTGAGTTGGTACATGAGAATCTGTATCACATACATGGATAGTCATATTGAACTGTAAACAATTGCTGTGTGGCTCAGCGGTATCTTTCTGATCCGCTGTGCCCAAGGCTACAGATCGAATCATGGAGCAGTCAGGTTACGCAAATACGAGGGAGCCGTGCCAGTAGATTTAGTGGTATGTTATGGATCCCCTTCGGGGCAAAATTCTGGCACCTCGGTGTCTCTAAAAGCCGCAGTAGTTAAAACGGACGTAAAACCAATAACATTAAAATGTAAACATATCTTAACGAGGTGATATCTGAGTCGCGACCTGACGACTGGTATCTTGTGGGCTGGTAGCGGTGGTGACATCGAAATGCCGTGCCCCTTCTTCTTCGGCGGCTTCGGTGGCGTAGTTGGTTGCATGCTGAGCTTCTATGCCCAAGATCGCGGGTTCAAACCCGGCCGAAGTCGTTGGAATTTTTAAGAGCGTTAAAAATCCCTCAGTATGCCTTCCTTCGGAAGGGAAGTAAAGCCGGCGGTCCCATGTTATAGATTTATGGTATGTTAAAGAACCTTCCAATAATTACACCTGTGTGAAGCTAAATTAGACTGTAGGTTAAACATTGGGGTAGATGACCTCGTAGTTCCGCCCCTTAAAACAAAATGCCTTTCGGTTAAACATTTGACAAACGCTCTTAGGTTCCAACGTCTGTCGCCAGGAGCCGACTGCGGTGGCGTCTGATAACCAGGTTCTGAACTAGTAGTCGTTGACGGTGGCATTTGGCGGCAAAAGTAGGAACAACTTGAAAAAATTCAATGTCAGCTGTCCTTACTCGAATTGAAAACAGAAGCACACACTAATACAGTCATCACAATTAACAGAGGTTATCAGACAGATCCTACACACACCCAAAGTACACGGGGCTACATGACCGCGTTGTCGCAACCCCTAAACTGAGGAACCAACCAACCAACCTTCTTCTTCTTTGTCGTTGGCGGCTTCGGTGATGTAGTTCATGCTGAGGTTCTATGCCCAAGGTCGCGGGTTCAAACCCGGCCGAAGTCGTCGGATTTTGTAAGAGCGTTAAAATCCCTCAGTATGCCTTTCTTCGGATGGTAAGTAAAGCCGGCGGTCCCCTGCCATAGACTTTTATGCCATGAAAAAGAACCTTCCACTAAATACACTTGTGTGAAGCCAAAATTTGTAAGTTAGATTATTTGATAACGCTATATTAGTTCCAACGTTCGCCGCCAGGTGCTGACTGCGATGGCATCTAGTAGCCAAGTTCGTAAGCTAAGTGTCGTGGACGGTACCATTTAGTAGCAAAAGTAGGAACTACTTGAAATTAGTGTCTGCAGTCCTTACTTGAATTAAAACCGACAGCAGTGGCTACGCTGGCTAATGCGCAGCGTTAGGTCATGGGGTCAAGCTCTCTGCTGACTCGGAAGACGCGTGGGTTCGAGCCCCACCGTCGGCCGTCTTTGAAATGGTTTTCCGTGGTTTCCCATTTTCAACACCAGGCAAATGCTGGGACGGTACCTTCTGATAGGCCACGGCCGCTTCCTTCCACATCCTTGCCCAGTTTCATTTCATCTACATCCATTCCATCTCTCATCCCGACGCGCAGGTCACCCACGGGCGTCGAGTAGAAAAACCTGCACTCGGCCTCTCAGGAGGCCACACGACAAAAAAAACTTGAATTAATACACATGTAACACACACTAATACAGCCATCACAAATAACAACGGTTATCAGACACATTTTACACACACCCAAAGAAAACGAGGCTACATGATCGCGTTGTCGCAGCCCCTAAACAACCCAAAGAACCAACCAATCATTTTTTGTCGTTTGGGCCTTCTGATGACCATGGGGCCCGTATCTTCTCGTCGCTTGGGCTTTCTGTTTTCTCCCTCTTCCAGTAATCCTTTATCTTCTGACTATAAACCAGCTTTCTTTCCTCCGTCCATAAAGGTCTGCTGTTCCCTGTGTTCTTCCTACTTAAACTTGTAAGTGATGTGCGAAAAACTCCCCTCCGAATGGAACTGTGGGCGATCATGTATGAACTCATGTGGGATCCCCAGTTGATCCAGATCCGACTTGACCCTCGAAATCCACTTGTTCCTGGAGGCTTTCCCTCTAACTGCCACTGTGAAGATGTTGTGGGTTAGTCTGCAAGAACTCATGCGGGTTAAGTGCCCATAGAAGGTCATGCGTCTTTTCCTCATACTCGGGACTATGTCTTCCTGATGTGCGTCGAGTTCATCATTGTGCCGAATACTGTATGTTCCAGTATTCTCCGCCTGATCTTCCTCTCCTTGAGTTCAATTTCCTGACAGGGCCTTTCCTGGACATCACAAGGCTCCCAGAGGCGTAGAGAACAGACGGTTTTAATACTCAGCGTCTGAGTTTAAGGTTCTTAGAAAGGGTTGTATGGAACTGCGCCCAAGCTTCACTAATGACCCTGGTCATTAGCATCAACCTTTAAATGTGGCAGTGGAACTGCGCCCATTGAGAGCGGTCAGGTAAGGTCCCTCGCTCCTCCCCTCTACCGAATTATGTTGTGCCGAGTGGTGTGAATTTGAAGTGACTCATTTCAAATCGGTTGTGTCTTGATTGCGAACAAGTCAAAAATCGTCCAGATTGTGAACGACTAAATATACCCTGTCCAGATTGCGGACAAGAGATTAGTGTTGGCCTGGGATACATAAAACAGGTACAGTTTTCAAAACAGACTAATATTTAATTTTTGATCTAGCAATATTAGCATTAACTGGTACATTGGGATGTTTTCGACAACCTAACCATATTTTAAAAATAGTTTTGTTATTGCAAATGTTTAATAATCTAGTTTGAGGTAATCTTATCATTTAGAAGATTATTATATTTTTTAGAGGGGTAGTTATTAATGGTGGATTAGAGAGAGTTACATTATTATTATTATTATTATTATTATTATTATTATTATTATTAGGGTAGCCCCCGTTGCTTAGGCAGCAGCGCGCCGGCCTCTCACCGCTGGGTTCCGTGCTTCAAATCCTTGTCACTCCATGTGAGATTTGTGCTGGGCAAGGCGGAGGCGGGACAGGTTTTTCTCCGGGTACTCCGGTTTTCCCTGTCATCTTTCATTCCAGCAACACTCTCCAATATCATTTCATTTCATCTGTCATTCATTAATCATTGTCCCAGAGGAGTGCGACAGGCTTCGGAAGCCGGCACAATGCCTATCCTCGCCGCTAGATGGGGGCTTCATTCATTCCAACCCTGACCCGGTCCAATGACTGGAAAAAGGCTGTGGATTTTCATTATTATTATTATTATTATTATTCGCCTCTGTGGTGTAGTGGTTAGTGTGATTAGCTGCCACCCCCGGAGGCCCGTAGTACAGCTGCTTATCGGGACGGGGGACTACCTCTTATTCTCAGCAGTGCAGAAGCTAGTGGTGGGAGACAGTCCGTCACTTCCCCTTAAACCGAACTTGGGCTAACGGCCGACTTGACTATGGGCGCAGTTCAATCGGCCTAATTAAAAGGATCTGGAAATACCACTGAGTATGGGCGCAGTTCCATATCTCCCCTTGGAGAGAAACTTTCATGTGTCAATTCATCTGCAAGAATGAGTAGGCCCTCTCAAACTTGGTGCGCCTGGTGTCTATGACTAGGTTCTCACACTGGTTTGCTGAGATTCACTCTCCTGATGATGAGCATAATGAAAATTATCATTTCTACTGTTACTACAAATGCTCTGACTACTATTAACTAATTTATAAAAGAGGGAGGGAAGGTAAAAAGGGAGGCTAGCAAGTACGCAGTGGTCAGGGTTGGGCAAACTATTCACAAATATATTTTCGATACCAAATTCCATATAGGCTTATAAAAACTGAATCCTTGAAAATACAAAATTTTGTTTTAAAATAAAATTGAAAATACTGGAACACTTTCAGTGTAGTATGTTTGCAAACTATTGATTCGAAAAATCTTAATGGAATGGAAATCTTTTTCGCTGGAAGTGTTGGGATGAAGGTGGCCGTGGCCTTAAGTTAGCAACCATCCCGGCATTTTCCTGGTGAAGAAGTGAGAAACCACGGAATACCACTTCCAGGAGGACTGAGGTGGGAATCGAACCCGCCTCTTATCAGTTTTGCCTCACGAGGCTGATTGTACCCCGTTCCAGCCCTCAGACTAGAATTAAATTCCTTGGCAGAGCCGGGAATCAAACCCGAACCTCCGGGGTATTATCCAAGAATGCTAACCACTGCACCACTAGGTGGACGAACGATACGTTTTTAAAGATTGAGAAACATATCCTGGAATTAATCGTTGAAACAGTCCCTTTGCAGGAGATGATGTGCCCCTGCTTTATAATTTGAGGGGATAGAAAATGCGTTGCTTCCTTTAGTCGGCGCCTGTCTTACGTGTGCTGGTGTGTGACGATCAGTACAACCGTGTTACCTCCTCTCTGAGTAAATGACCCGTGTTCGTGTTCCAGCTGGCGGCTAATGGAGACACCTTGGTTAATGCGTACATAACCACACACAGAGACAGAGTACGTGCTTCCCTGGCAATGGGCTCGCTACTACACAAGGTGCTCATAGCCTCCTCTGTCCTTACGTAGCATATATGCTACATGAGGTTTTATCTTTTTCTGACTCAAGCGCTGACTTCTCTGCGGGTTGCCGGCTGTAGCATATAGTCTACTGGCCGCGCATCACATACATTATTTTTTTTGTTACCCGCTCGAGCGAATAGGTGGCAGCACCTCTGTGAATATTGAAGTTGGTGGACTGGTAACCATGGAAACAAGACGTGCAGGTAATTAATATGTATTTGTATATTAAAATAATGTAAATGTTATAAAAATTGCTTACAATTTATTGATCAACAGTTAATGTGCTATTGAATGTAAGTTTCGGTAGTATACTAAAATACTTACACGATCACGATTTGCATTACGTAGCATATACTCTACATCAGGCAATGACCTTGACATTTTATACTTGCTACTTGATTTTATGTCTGAATTTTCCTCATTAGCCTACTTTCGATTTTTGCAAAAAATGAAAGTAGACTTATGAGATCAACACAGGGCGAAAAAAAGTGTGTCTGTCTGTGTGTGTGTATGGGTGTGTGTAAGTCTGTGTGTGTGTGTGTCTGTGTGTGTGTGTGTGAGTGTGTGTACTCTGAATGTCTGTCCCCCCCTATCAATTCGAACACGGTGAATGCGAATTGAACGAAATTTGGTACAAAGGTAGCACTAGCAAAGGACACCTCAGTGTCATGTTTTATATCGCCGCCATCTTGACGGAAACGTAATGGCGGCCACACAAATGTTCAAAGCTTAAATCAAATTACGACTAACCTAATCATCCTTTCTCTACCAAATTTTGCAACGACATACCTTTATGGGGGGAGCATCCTTTGACCAAACCAATAGGTCATCAGCGTAATAGTTTGCGGATGGCGGCCATCTTTGTGTGAAAATCGATTCCCCCTATTAATTCGAACACGGTGCAACCGAATGGAACGAAGTTTGGTACAGAGGTAGTACTAACAAAAGGGACCTCGGTGTCATGTTTTATATCGCCGCCATCTTGACGGAAACGTAATGGCGGCCACACAAATGTTCAAAGCTTAAATCAAATTACGATTAACCTAATCATCCGATCTTTACCAAATTTTGCAACAACATACCTTTATGGGGGGAGCATCCTTTGACCAAACCAATAGGTCATCAGCGTAATAGTTTGCGGATGGCGGCCATCTTTGTGTGAAAATCGATTCCCCTATTAATTCGAACACGGTGCAACCGAATGGAACGAAATTTGGTACAGAGGTAGTACTAACAAAAGGCACCTCAGTGTCATGTCTTATATCGCCGCCATCTTGACGGAAACGTAATGGCGGCCACACAAATGTTCAAAGCTTAAATCAAATTACGATTAACCTAATCATCCGATCTCTACCAAATTCTGCAACTACATACCTTTATGGAGGGAGCATCCTTTGACCAATCTAATAGGTCATTCACCTGATAGTTTGCGGATGGCGGCCATCTTTATGTCAAAATTGATTCCCCCTATTAATTCGCACACGGTGGAACCGAATGGAACGAAATTTGGTACAGAGGTACCACTAGCAAAGGGCACCTCAGTGTCATGTTTTATATCGCCGCCATCTTGACTGAAACGTAATGGCGGCCACACGAATGTTCAAAGCTTAAATCAAATTACGATTAACCTAATCATCCGATCTCTACCAAATTTTGCAACTACATACCTTTATGGAGGGAGCATCCTTTGACCAATCTAATAGGTCATTCACCTAATAGTTTGCGGATGGAGGCCATCTTTATGTCAAAATTGATTCCCCCTATTAATTCGAACACGGTGGAACCGAATGGAACGAAATTTGGTACAGAGGTAGTACTAGCAAAGGGCACCTCAGTGTCATGTTTTATATCGCCGCCATCTTGACTGAAACGTAATGGCGGCCACACGAATGTTCAAAGTTTAAATCAAATTACGATTAACCTAATCATCCGATCTCTACCAAATTTTGCAACTACATACCTTTATGGAGGGAGCATCCTTTGACCAATCTAATAGGTCATTCGCCTAATAGTTTGCGGATGGCGGCCATCTTTGTGTCAGAATCGATTCCCCCTATTAATTCAAACACGCTGAAACCAAATGGAACGAAATTTGGTATAGAGGTAGCACTAACAAAGGGCACCTCAGTGTCATGTTTTATATCACCGCTATCTTGATGGAAACGTAATCGCGGCCACCCAAATGTTAAAAGCTAAAATGTAATTACGACCAACCTAATAATCTAGTCTCTACCTAATTTTGCAACACCATATCTTTATGTGGGAAACATATTCTGACCAAACTGCAAGAACATCAGCCCAATAGTTTGCAGATGGTGGCCAAGTATGTGTGCAAATCGATTCCCCCTATCAATTCAAACACGGTGAAACCGAATTGAACGAAATTTGGTACAGAGGTAGCACTAGCAAAGGGCACCTCATATTCATGTTTAATATCCCTATAGCACGTTGTATTTCAACAAGCTCCTACAACCAACATTCAATCATACTCCTTGAAAAGGACAAAGAGTTATAACAATACCCATGCATTTAGGAGAAAGTAGGCTATATGTTCTTTACTGAACATCTTGTTTTTAGCATGTCTTTCAGTGCTGTAGGTAAGGCTTAAGTCACATGTGGCTTAAATTTTGAGAAATATGCGGTCTTTAAATATTATATAGCCTACTTTCTCTTACCACATAGCCTACTTTCTCTTACAATGTAATGAAAACGCTAACATTAAATTTCACCATTTATTTCTTCAGCCTTGAATGATGCAGACATTGTGAAACTGATTGACTCTATCGATCCTGATGTGTCTGATATTGAGCTGGATATTGGAGATGATGATGATGGGAGGGAAGATGACCCGAGATTGAATACGGCATCTCCAACAATGAAGATGAAGCGAATGATGTACCTGATGATGATGATGGTGGTGGTGATGAGGACGATGGAAATCGAAACTTGAGGCGCCGCAGAATACCAGCGCCTATGCCGTCTGTTCAATCCAGGAAGTTTCATGCTTTGCATCTACCAGAAATGATGAGCAGAACGCAAAAAAGAAGATCAAGATGTAGACTACCGGGCTGAAAGGGATTCACTTTTGTACAGTGCAAAAAATGCAAAATGTACCTGTGCTTTACGGAAAAAAGAAACTGTTTCTCAGCATTTCATGAGTCATAACTGGATATTGTGGATTGTACTCTCAATTTTATGTTTTTTAATATAACTTCTTTAGTGCTTTGACTTTTTAATCAAAAATTTGTAATTATAATTTCTTAATTATTTGTATTTTGACTTTAGATAATGCAAAATAAATATAGAAAAATGTACAAAAAATTATGTTACTATTGTAAATACTTTACAAGGCATTAAACCATTAGTAATCGTGTATCACAAAATAATTTAGCATTGCAAAGTAGTGGGAGGAGAGTCGTCATTAAGTCCTGATGTAGCATATATGCTACATGTCATAATAGCCCAGTGATTTCGATTTTTTTTTTTATAAATATGTATTATTTTACCTAATTGCAATAAGTTAAACACAGAAATGTATATTTCAAAGTTCTGAACTGAGCTCAGGACTGAAGAGGATAGACATAGCCTATCACCAGCCAAGTGCTTGAGGATGGAACACAATCCTACCATCACTACCGGCTGAATTCCTTTACATCCAACTAATTTATACAGCCACTCTTTCACTTTTGTTGGCACCAAGTTGTTGTATACCTTTCCTTTCTTAGATCACTATTGTTTAAATGTAACCTTGGATACGGTATATCATTCTTACATAATCTGAAAAGTTTTCAATATTAAAATGCTCGTATACCTCCTCAGATTAAAAAAAAAATATTGCAGCCTAATAGCCATCGAAAATAAAGTATAAATAAACACTACACTAAAATAGCGCTCTGGCACTTTGAGTTGCATGGCATTTGATGGATATTTTCCTTTTCTTACAGAGCTTTAAGTGGTAGCGATCACATGCTTCTCCACATAGTTGACATACACACGTCACTGTAGGTTCATGGAAACATTTGCTAATGCAAATAAGGTGGTGAAATCCATGGACCACCAAACGTGTAAACACATGCCTCAACTCGAAGTTGGCGGTTGTCCACGTCCGGTCAATCATGGCTCCGGTTCCATAAGATTCTCGAGGTATGTCTTCTAGGTTTTTCTTCAATGATGTTAGTAGCTTTTTCCGAGGCTCTGGTGTTTGGTAGAGGTAAATAGTAAAAATAATATTGATTTTGGTGATTTGCGAGTGGTTCCACTACTGATTTTCTTTACCTCAGAACAGCTTGTAAACATTCCACAGTTGAAGAGCTTATTTCCAAAGTGGCTTAAATTCAAAATTGACATTTTTTCATTTTTATCCTACTTTTCACATTTTGCAAAAATGAGGAAAAAGTAGACTTATGAGATCGATCCGGGAAAATGTGTGTGTGTGTGCGTCTGTCTGTCTGTCCTTCTGTCTGTCTGGCTGTGTGTGTGACGCCCCATATCAACTCCTAAACGGCTGCAGCAATCGAAACCAAATTTAGTATGAGTAAAGATGTATACCGGAATATCTCAAGCCCATATTTGTAAATGATGTCAGTGCTACCAACTGCTGACAAAAACGCACTAGAAATTTGAGCTCCATGTTGGGTATCATGGAAGGGATGCATGGGAGCTATTCCAAAACTGGCACACATGTAGATAATACTATTTCAGTTTAATTTTCAGGAGGCCATACATGATAATGCTGCCAAAATAATGTTAAGCCTTCTGATAGGTCCAATTTTGAAATGAATATCACTTCTACACTATTAATTGGATTTCAACCAAATTTTGTATGTAATATGTGTACATAAACAGATATGACTGAGTGTATTCTTAAGAGCCACCAGGGCTGCCAAATGTTAATAATTGCTCTCTCTATTTTCTTCATCCAAATACCAATATATCTGAAAGTATGCAAGCCGACAGCTTTAAACTATGCACACGTATAGTACCTAACATTCTAGATTATTTTGGAGTAACTTATATACTTCAGTTCTACCAACATGATTCTAAGCCTGCTGATAGGACCAATTTTTAAATACATGTAACTTCTATACTATCAGTTGGATTTCAACCAAATTTCGTATGTGCTATCTGTAACATAACAGATATGACTAAAAGTATTCTTAAGATCAATCAGGGCTGCCAACTGTTAATACATACTGTCTATATTTTTTACCCTAATATCAATATATCAGTAAGTATGCAAGCCAACAGCTCTATACTTTGCATCCGTATTGTACCCTTTTGTCATCCCGTATGGGGAGTTCATCCCACTATACGACCACATGTTCAGGATTTGAGTCTGTCAGGCAACTACTCTACTTGAAAGAAACAACGAATTCCTAAATATATCATTTAATGGTATTATTCATGGCAAAACACAACAAAACACAATAATATCATAATTACTTTCCCATAACACAAAACAAAATTTATATGTGAGTCTCTTCTCATCAAGTTTGGCGCTCTTCCGCACCCATATCTATCCTAGATATCCTAACACTGATACTCTTCGACATTGACGAGCGTTCATAGTGTCTTTCACATGGCACAATTTAACATAAATTTGCATATCACAACACGACAATCAAACACAAATTACAATTGAATAATCATTATGTGCAATTGATTTCATTAGCTTATTCCTTGCTTAACAAGCGTTGCTTTTCTGCGCACATCGTTTTCCTTTCCCATGGATTTCAAACGCTGAAGTTATATACCTTCCCCCTCCAAAATACACATAGTTATTGAATTTTTGCTTCACCATACAACAATCTTCTGGGTCTGGTCATGTCATTATTATCATTACAAACGTGTCATATCGTTAAATTATGCTACCCATCTGAGTTAAATTGACATAAACTAGGTAATTACTCTCTTCAAAATGCATTTATTTATTTGGTGCAGTTAAGTTGTCCTCAGACAATAACATGGCCAAATCTTACCCGATTACTTTGATCCAACATTCCATTCAAATGGATATAATGCATATAATTCATTTGATACAATAATATCAAGCATATTTCAATTACTTTCATAGATAACGAGATTCTTCAGTTTACCAGTACAACCTTAAAAGAACAAGTAAAAGGGTCGCGGTCAATTGACTCCCCTCGGTGTGAACACACAAAAGAGTCGACACAGTCCGCCCTCTTCAAGATGGCTACCCGGTCGGCTGCCCTCATCTGCCTTCCTGACCGACATTCTACTAGTAAAAAAACCTGGCCATGTACCCACCCTTGGTGTAGCTCTCTCAGATGAACATGATGGGTCGTGACATTATGAAAGGAGTCGATCCAAGTATTTAACACCTACACTTAGGGTATTTGATGGGCTCAATTCGGCTCCTAATTAGTATTCATAGCTAGGGATGTATCTCCAATAGTTTCACCGTTTTTATGGATGTAATCAGTGGCTCTTGGACGCGTACCAGCCGAGTTTCAAACTGTTATCTCGCGCTGAACGGGTACGAATATATATTAAGGAAATCAACCTGTTTCCTATTCGAAGAAATTGTCTTACCTCCATGGGTAGATCAATTATTACACTGGCTTACCTAGGGTGTCTCATTTTTTCCCTGGCAGCGAAGACTCTGCTAACAGTGGGTTACAGATGGCATCTGCCCCAACTCTGTTGCGAATATACATGTATGCTCTGAGGCGATACCACATCGTTGATTCGAAGATTGGCCTACTAGATTCATCAACGCGTGAACTATTTTTGGATGGTCCCTGCAATTATTGACGCAAATCTCTTGATTCTACGTTACATGCTCGCTGGTAGCGACTAAAACAATATTTATTTTAGATGACTCGATTCATAACGCACTCATGTCCTCCATTCAATTAACTATCAACCAAGGCTTTACGTAGCTCTGAAACATGTATTAATTTACTGGCACTTACATTAACTACCTTAATGGCTCTCAAACACAACCATGTAGCATTTAACATTATTTAATATTTCAATGACACTGAAAAACTCTCTTTATATCGCTATTATATCTCTCTTTCTCACTTTTCATAAAAAAAACTGTATTCTTTCCTTGGATATGACACAATTAGCACGTTCTATAGGCATCAATATGCCGACTTTTACATTTATTATTGACATCGACCTCAGATTATTTATTATTATTATTACTTACCGTTACTTTCATCAACATCTTACGCCTAAATGGTCGTAAGTTTATCATCCTCAAAGCAATACATTTATTAAAATACGAGGGATGTGAACTCGTATACACATGACTGCAAATTCTTAGTACATGAAGGAATGACATGTTGTATGGTGAGCTCTTAAATCATATTAATATATTTGGATGGTACTCACTTCATTCTTGCTGGATTTATCCAACACGACAGCAATTCACCCACCATTTTGCTTTTCTTCTAAGCCATCATAACACTTTTTACACAGAACATTGAATATGGTTTGCACATGGTAATTACATCTTGTATTACCGGCATTTTACACTTTGAAAAACCATACATTATTTTAACACACAAATTTAAATACTTTTAATTATCACTTTTATCACTAACTTTACAGGTATTTTTACACACGGAGCCTTGCTGGGCTTTCCACTATTGCATGACTTCAGAGATGCGACGCTGCAAACTTCTGACAACCGCCTGCCTCCCCCGAAAGTCTACCTCGAGTACGTGTGCTCATCTCTCGTCTCCTATAACTCCTATCTTCAATCTTGTAGTGTGCTCCTCAATTATATATCACAAATACTTGTGATGCCTTCCAGGTTCCCGTAATCTGTAGTATCTGTTACCATTACATATGATACTTTAAAGATCATAACTTTTCCTGTGAATAAGTTCATTGTCTTCCAAAATCGTACTGCAATATCTCTACGATGTAACGATTACTAGTCTCGTATACTGCCTGCTTATATGTCTGCCGTATAATGTTTATAATATTACTGCAGAATTACTTGTACTAAGCTGCCTAATGCACCTTTCATTGTTCATCACAAAAGATTCTGTTCATACGACTTGCATAACGCGCGCACTTTACCGTGTGGCTGGACAGCATTTCGTCCCACAAGTTGAGTCAACGAAGAACTGAACTCTCTTATCCTTCCTCCCCCATATAAGGATTTCTGACGAAAAGTAGTCCACTTGCATCTCAGGAGATACTCTTTTCTGAAATATCGCTTTTACTGACAAGGTAAAGCGTGATTCTTAGTCGTCTTTTCATGGAGGTCCCAGATCCACTTGCGTGCTAGCAATTCCTTCGTTCAATTAATTAAAATTAATTTCTTTCCTCCATGGCGTGGTAACGCTATCTTGGGTGAATCCCCTCTTGCTACGAGACTGACCAATGCCCCTCCGCAGAATGAGTGTGAATATGCTCATAATCATATACAGGCCTTAATTTAGGTGTGCAGATACTCCTAAATTACCTCTTTTCGAATATAAGTATCTGGGTGTAAGTCTCATCCCATTAGAATGCTTCATTTGGCAGTAATTAATTAATTTCTGTAGATGACCATCCCCTCTTCTCTCGTCTGCCTTGTTGAACGGGGGTTTACATGGTCATTATTCACTGTCTTCTCACTCCACTGTCGCCAAGAAATAGTTCGCTGGCGTCACGTCTGCTCCTCCCACTTTTAAATCCAATCTATTAGCTGTCAAGTTGGCTCTGTTTCTGTAGTTCTTGCTAACATGTTCATATATTGGCTTGCAGTTTACACAATATTCCAACTTTGTACTGCCTAAAATTCCCGTTCTGGACGTGGAATTAAGCTTTTATTATTATATGCTGTTATTATCTAATTGCTCCTTGGGTTCACTGTGGCTGTTCCCCCTCGGAGATCAATGGTTTGATCCTTAGGAAAATCATGGACCTGATCTTTCCTCTATAGAGACCCCGGTTTGATGACAGTCAGCCGTGTCCCAGTGGGCACAGTATAGCACCTGACACTATAGATTAATTTGGAGTAATTAATATAAGTCAGTGCTGCCAACATGATTCTATGCTTGCTGATAGGTCCAATTTTCAAATACATGTAACTTCTATACTAACAAATGGATTTCATCCAAAATTGGCACAAGACATCATAATATTTCCGATTATTTCTAACCAGCACACGCATGTCATTGTTGCCAACATGCTTTTACGCGTGCTGATAGATCCAATGTCTAACTGCATGTAACGTCCATTGGACTGCAACCAAATTTTGTATTCTGGACCTTAAGAGATGGAACTAAGAATATATTCAGTCACCAGTGCTGCCAATAGTAGTGCTCTATTAGGCTACATTATACCAGGAATATTTCGATATTACCAACTTAATTTCGTCATTATTCTAGATAGGTTCATACACTGTAGAATAATAATTGGCATGAAAAGTAGGTTCTTTAGTTCGTCACGGAACTTCTTGTTTTTCTTTCATAAGCAAGTTTAGAGGTTCTCTCAACGTATAGCAAATGTTTTAAGTCGCAATACGTCGTATATCTCATATTATCAGAGATCTAAAAACTAAGTTTATTTGCAAAGTGACGTAAATCCAAAGTGTATTTATTTCCAATGTGTCTTATATCCAAGTTGACCAATCCGATGGCTCTCTGGACATCACGTGATATCACGTGATCAATCAAGGCCATGGCTAACTTTGAAAAATATGTAGTGCATCAGTGTCTGTTTGTTGTGTTTATACCATTTAAATGTTCAAAAATGCCACTCAAAGCGTATGTCATATTATGATTTCTTTCCAAAACGTCCTAACACCAACTTATAGGAAACGATTACCACCATTTCCATTGATAGTAGATTTTTAAAACACAGTGTCAGGATGTGCATAAAATTACATTATATTCATAATCATATCTGAATTTCATTATACGAAGATACAAAACGTGATTTCTGAAGTTTTGCATTTCATAGATTTACGTCACTTTGGAAATAAGCTCTTCAATTCAGATAAGTCTGAAGTCTCTCTGTCACAACATTATTCGCAAACAAACACTGTTCTTGTATGCTGCAGTTCTAGCTTTCTACCATCATCTCAGTAGAGTACTCGAAGGTCATTTCTGCATATTAGTTTACAATTGATGATGTTGATTGTTGTTTTAAGGGACCTAACATCTAGGTTATCGGCCCCTAATGGGCTGGGTGATAGTGAAAGGTGAGATGAGAATGAAAACTATAACTAATACTAACTACAGACTTACATACTAGAAGAAGAAATGGTAAACAAATAAAGGATAAGGTATTAAAGGACAGGAAGAAAAAAATGCCCTCAGCCCTCGAAGAATGAGGATTGAGGGACTTGGAACGAAGGAGAGCCATGAAAGGCAGAGAGGAAAGGGAAATAGGAGAGGGCCCGCTCCAAGTTCAGAGGAAAAAGGGGACAAAACGGACCCATCTCAGGAATCCCTGAGGGTCGCCAACTCCCAAAATCACCAGCCATGAGCCCTTGAATGTGTAGCACTATCCAGGGTGCACCAGAAGTGGTGGGGCTACACACACCCTGCCTCCTTGAGGGCCTTGTGCAGAATGCAGGAGATAACATGAAAAGAAAAAGAAGGCTGACCCCTCGAAGAATGAGGGTATCAGGAAATATGAGACAAGGGGCAGTTAAGGCGGGAAAGTGAAAGACTCCCTAGGCCTCGGATACCCTAATACCGTCGGCGTCGGAAGAAAACAAGAGTTAACCAAGAGGGGTCGATAGGAAAGAAGATGGAGAGGAGCCCGGCACAAGTAAGTGGAGGCAATGCCGGACTCAGCTGGGGTCCCGTGGTCGCCAACCCTCGTCCCACTAGATGTGAGTCCCTGGGGGGAGTTTACAATTCTACAGTAGTTGAGAGCTTATTGCTTTGTGCACCATAGCAGTAGTAGCTGCACCTTCATAGATTAGTTAGTAAAGTGAGACTGTTTCTTGATGGGAAAATAATAATAATAATAATATCGTATGGCCTCGGGTGCCACGTGCAAGCTTTGTTATTTGACACCCAGAGGGTAGCTTAGATGTCGAATTTCGTTGATCCTTGAAGCACTATGAAAGTCAAGGAGGTTAGATATCTAAGCTCATTGAACACTATAGCACTTTCTAGTAGAGAAATGAGGAACTTTGTGTTGGCGGAAACTCACGAGATAAGTTTTGCCATTATGAACACGGTCTAAAGAATTCAAATGGGTTCTTTGACATGCCAACATCGTATCACATGCGTGTCGTAATTTTTGCCGCCTTTCAAAACTCTCTTACGAACTTGTAAGCTTGGGGTTAGTAGACCGACACCTTAACCACTCACTCACCGTGGTAAGCTATTGATGGGATCATCATTTCTCAGTATTGCAAGATAGTTGGTTTAATTTCGGATCCTTAATGCTTTAGTATTTATCAGTGATAGTTGCCACATATTCTACGATTTTAATGGGATTTTTGTTTTTGGATACCAGAGACCGTTGCTGGGTCTCATTGTAGGTTTGGTGTATTTAGAACTGATTATGCTCGCTTGACGAGCGAAACATGTCATCTCTTAATTTGCGAAGAAGCATATGAGACTCGATTTCGGGGGTGTAACGGTCCATTTCGTCAAGTTGTTGTTAAGCGCTTCTTATAACATGCAGGGTAACATATAACAAAATAACATGCAGGAAAAAGTACCAGGATTAAAACATATGACTTTAATTAACAGATCAACAAATTTACACTCTTTACAGCAAAAACACAAGGACTCCCAAAATGACAACCACTTGAATTAATAAAAATTCCCAACTAGGCCTGATCTCAGGAGAGATCGTAAATATCTGGACCAAATGCCCCAAATTACTGCAATGACATGTGCGTGTGCATGTGCGGCTTTTCTACATGCGGTACGATGTGTACAATTAATGCGAGATTCGTTACCATCCAGTAAACCTTCAGGGGACGAATCTGCATTGTCTTAGAGCTAGACCGACACTAGGAACACAAACTACACACTATTTAAACTATCCGACACCCCCTACACTGAATAAGACAAAATAATAATATACGCATGAAATTTGAATAAAAGAATTGCCGTAGCAATCAACACTAACGCCTATAAATTAGGACATTTTAAATCACAACAAGTAAATCAACACGTGACCATCAACAAGAAAATACACACATGACCGCTTGCCATTTTTTACATGAAATACTAAATACACCCGACGGTGTCACAACAAACAAAAAACTACATAAGCAAATAAAATGAGTCACAGAAATCACTAGGCTCAAGCCAACATTTACAAATATTTCATTTCATACGATATGCGGTAATTCGTAATGGACATGGCGAACTCCCAAATTAATATAATGATCCAATGATCATTAAAAGATCAGGTTTGCTACAGATAGCTTACAGGGGTCAGTCGGTCGTAGCTGGAATGCCAATATGATGAATCACCAGACCTAGACGGGCGCAAATTGGAATCTGCAACATCTGTCAACCCAGTTGTCAAAATACCTCGACCTGCCGTAGCAATGGCTCGAGTCTTGAAGAAGCGTGCTCCCAATAGCACATAATACGTATGTGTGTCAAATAAAATATCTTAGCATTTCCCACGGAAATCCAAGAATCAGCACAGGACAAGGTAAGGTGGCCTCCAAGAGCGCTCCCCCCGTCCATAAAATACAATCAACATTTGAGGGCAATAGACACATTCTACCCCTCATCACGAAGAACCAAATACACACACATTGACACGATACACACACCAGAATCACACGTATGGGTTTGACAGAAACCTGAAATAAAAGACATAAATATTTCCACCGACTTGCGCTCCCAGTCTAGTCCGTGACTGAAGATCCTGAAAAGGGATATAAAAAAACTCAAAATATAGAACTAAGGTGTTCTACAGTGACATCTTAGCGATTGCCCTCGGCAACCCTGGTATGGATAAAACCCTGTTCGTAAAACATCTAATCAAATTCACCCCCTTCACCTAATTTAAATGAATTTGAATTAAAGCACCATTTATCATCCAAGACGAACTTCGCATTTGCATGAATAAAAAAAACAATGCACGCGCCGTGCATACTAATAATGACTCATAAGAAAAATATACAATCAAACAAAATTTTGGCCTCGTGCCAACGTACATTTAAAAGATAAGAGTGTCGGTGCACGAAATCTAAAATACACAAGAAAAACTATGAACAAAAATTATTTACAACGTTCCCGCGTCTAATCTAGCTACATATGGAATAAATCAATGGTTTGTACATCACCGTCCAGCTTGCAGAAAATCAACCTCCATCCCAGAGCATTTCCCACAGGAAAATTAATCCGTCATCGTCGACATTCTGGTAGAGGCGTTGCACATCATCCCACGAATCGACCTTGCTGTAGACACCTTGGCGTGGCTTCTTAAAAGGAAATGTTCAAAATTAATATTCTACTCTGCTAGAATCGCTATGAGCTACTGACTTTCACTCAAGAGTCCTGGGCGATTACTCCACGTAGAACTGGCCCGATCTCAGCATTTGCTTGATTCACACGAACATATAAATCACAAAATATAACACAAAATATTACAGAAAAATATTACAGTCTAGTCAGCCACGCAGCTGGCATTTAAAAGTCTCTCAAATTACTTATGCCGAGTAGCGCTTATCTCAACTAGAGATCTCCACTCCACTTGGCATGAACTCTGCTCCCTAGAGCACAATAAAATGTTCGTTCAAACAGACGTGAACTATGCTCACCAGAGCCTGATAAAATTATGTCTCAAACTGGCGTGAACTATGTCTTTCGGCGCCTGATCAAATTGTGTCTCAAACTGGCGTGAACTATGCCTTTCGGCGCCTGATCAAATTGTGTCTCAAACTACTCATCACCGATCAATTTATTAGAAACTGGAAGAATGGAGTGGGGTGGGGGCAATTTGAGAAAATAATCTGTAGTTTTCAACTCACAGACTTGGGACTAGTATCAAACTTCTTATTTTTATCTGAACGTCTCAATGCACTCATGCGGAATCTTATCGGATCGGCGGTTCTTCTAACACGTGTTTTCAGCATCTTTTTTATGGCACGCACATCTCCGCGTGGGTCAGGCGTCCTCTCTTCTGATTCGATGATTCAATCGGGTATCGGTTGGAAATTCACTTCTGGCACGCCCATAATGACGCCAAATTGTATGCGCGTTCACTCTGAGTTCGGCCTTGACTCGGCTTACTAGCTCGTCCCCAGGAATAGCTACCACGCCACTTGTGTCGCAAGCGTTGCAACACTCATCTTGCCTTCCGTAACCTACATCAACATGCGCTGCCTGGATATAAGTAATAATTATAATAAAAATCATGAAAACTTATTGATCGGCAAATCAATAAGGGTTCAATATATTTTATCACATGTAACGTTTTTCAGGTTATTTTGTTGCATGTCCCAGCAATTGAAATTGCATTGTGTTGGCCGACAGAAAAGTAGCAGTATTAATCGTCAATAAGGCCAAGCTGAAAAATGGCTTCAAAGCTCTTCCGGGTTTATTATAAACAATGTCCGCCTCATTACGTAGTGGCTAGCATTCTTGACTGTCACCGCGGAGGCCTGGTTCGGTTCCTACCTCAGCCATATTGAAAATGGTTTTCTGAGGTTTCCCACTTCTACTCCAGGCAAATGCCGGTCACAGCGTCTCTTTCCCTATCTTGATCTGAATTACAAATACACACACTAATACAACCATCAAAAAAACACAAGTTATCGACCCCCCCCCCACACACACACCCAATTACACGGGTCTACATGACCATCATGTCCTAAAGCTCCTAAACAATCAACAACAATATTGTTCACGTAGCTTTTAAACTTGTGATCAAATTCCACGGAACTACTTATGACCAAAGAAAGCCGAGCAGTAACGATTTCAGTGAAACAAGTTGAAGAAAAATCTGCCATCCGTGCATCTTTTAAGCTTACGCTGGGTAAACAGTTAAAAATATCTATATATAAGGTGCATTCAAAAAGTAATGAGCCGGAGGCTGGAATGCACAAATCGTTTACTACATCAGCTAATTGTGGCGTGTGTAACGAGGTGTGGTTCCGACCAGAGCGTGGAAGGTCACAGCCCGTCACTAGAGGGCACGCGTGCTCGTCACGTGACAATACAAAGAGGGCAGCAGCATGCATCAATCGTCCAACGCTGCCAGTCGCATTGCAAACAGTGACATGGAGGAGTCAACCGAAGAGCAAAGAGGTGTTGTTCGGTTTCTGACAGCGAAAGGAGTAGGGGGAACGGACATTCATCACCGAATGTCACAAGTGTACGGCGAACACTGCATGTCCCTTGCAAGGGTCAAGGCGTGGCACAAGCGCTTCAGGGAAGAACGGGTGTCGTTAGCCGATGATGCTCGGTCTGGGGCACCCCCTCTGCATTACCGATGACAACGTCCAGCTGGTCGATGCACTCATTACCCAGGACCACCGAGTGACAGTGAACGCCATAGCCGCCGTGGTCGCGCCACGACAATGCACAACCTCATACGGCCAACACAGTCGCGGCACTCCTGCAGAAATTCAAATGGGAGGTTCTCTGCCATCCTCCATACAGCCCAGACCTCTCTCCCTGTGATTACGCCATGTTTGGTCCCCTGAAAAGGGCTCTGCGGGACCAACGATACACCTCGGACGCCGACGTCCAGCTGCACGTGCGGAACTGGTTCACATCGCAGCCCAGGTAATTTTATGAGACAGTCATTCACCACCTCGTGTCACAGTGGGACAAGTGCCTCAACAGCCAGGGCCAATACTTCTAACATACAGGTACTGGTTTCTGTAATTATGCCTCTGGCTCGTTACTTTTTGAACGCACCTTATACTGTGAGTGTAAGAATTGTTCAGCATGTAATAATGTTCTACAATAGAGTCCGGGACAGCATATCTCTATCTCTATCTTTAATACATCACCCACTATAAGTGTTTTAGGCTGGCTAGGTGGCTCAGCGGTAACGTTCTCGCCTGCTGTGCCCAAGGTTGCGGGATCGTATCCTAGCGCAGTCAGCTAGCATTTGAGGGTGCGCAAATGTGAGGGAGCTGTATCTGTAGTTTTACAGGCAATTGAAGATCCCCTTCGGTGCAAAATTCCGGCACCCTAGCGTCTCTAAAAGCCAGAGTAGTTATTATTATTATTATTATAAGTGCTTTTACGTTTTTATTTCTTCCATCAATCTCCATTCAGTGGAAATTTAAATTACTAGCTTCGGAGCGAGTTTACGAGAACTGAAGCCCCTTGGGGTGGCTTTCACAGTAGGCCTAGATCGAACTCTCCCATGCACTAACCATGAATCAAACCCTGTCCCACCCCTGTGAGAGGCAAGCCAGTTAGACCGCTGCGTCACATATCACATGCATTGCCATTTGAGTGGCGTTATGTTAAGTTCAATCAAGAGCAATTGGTCTTGATCGTGATAGATGATGTGCTAAGGACATCTGCATTTGAGACAAGGTCACTCCAGGCTGTTAGGCTCGCCAGGGACAGCCAGTATTCATCGCATTGGTTAACGTTAGGGCGTATAACAGGGGTATTCTTGCGTGGAAGAAATTTTGAAAACATCATAGCTGTGGGAGTGGTTCTCGCCGAATTCTTGGCATCAAAACCCAGAGACTGGTACAGCTGCGGGATTTTAAAATTTGCTGATCGATGACTCAAGACCATAGAATCTGATGATCTCTACTTTGAATAATTATTGTTTAATATCTTGTCAGAAACTTTCCAAATAAAATTTTCTTTGAAGGACGACTTATGAGACATTTGCTGCAGTTACCACACTTTCTAAGTTTTTGCCACGCTTCTTATTTGTGGAAGGTAGAGACTGTTTGAAACAGTCATAGCGGGTTTGGTAGAGCTATTTTGTCTTTTATATTTGGATCTGATGATTCTCACTAGACGAACGAAACATGCTATCCATGGTTTTCTCCGTCATTATGCAGTCCATAACAAATAGGCTGTGTTTCTAAATTCCCATTACAGACTTTGAGGGCTTGCAGTGGGAATCAAGACGGTTAAGTTTGTAACTCTATGAGGTTACAAGGTTCTTATTTTACTGTTTATTTCTTGGATTAGTTGAGGTTAGAAGCATAGCTACCTTTTGCTTGTGGTTGTTGAAGGCCTTAGCGCTGGAGCTTAGGTATTCATTGCTATGGTTCAGTTATAAGGTAACGGGGGGCCTTGCCATTGAGGCGTATTTTTATAATTTCCTTTTATGATGCTCTTTTGTTGTGTTTTTATTCTTAGACTTAGATAGGGTATTGTTCACAGTTATGAGAGTATTGTATCTGCTGTTGTATTCTTTGACCATGTCAGTAGAATGTGAAGTATGATTATTGGTTTTGGTTTGGCTGGGAAGAATGAAAAAAAGAGAAAGAAGAGAGTATCCTTTTGTAGGGAATGAAAGGTTATGAAGCGGAAGATCACGAATATAATGGTATTGTTTTATCTGCTAGTTGTTGAGGAGATTCATTGAGATTAAAAGGATGGTAATATGTTTTTAAATGGCTTTCCCTTATGGTAAATAATTACCACCACGGCCCCGATAACCCTATACTAAAGTAAGTACCGTTACAAGTTTAACATGGGAACTTGTATCCAAAAACGTACCGTCTTCCCACTACTCGCAAAAACCCACCACAGTACACGTTCAAATCTCCTGCATTTCCGGCGCCACTGACTAGAGTACGTACGTCATTGAACCATCACCTCATGTCCCATATCCCCTACAGGTTTGTTGACATTCCGTACCATTCAGTTGAGTGTGTGATCCACACTATGGGCACCACCTTATTTTTCACGTGCGGTCCGAGATCATCTGCACCACAGATTTGGGTAACAGTGGATAGGCCTGCTTGGCCTGTACGTTTACCCGACTTGACACCGCTAGACTACTACCTGTGGGGTCTTATGAAAACCTTGATTTACGAGACCCCTGTGGAAGACCTACTGACGCGGGTTATGGGCCGTGGTATATGTTGGAGGACCCGGGATTGGTGATCGTGTGTACCAGTACATGGTACGGAGGTACGGTGTCTGTGTTGACGTCAGTGGTCCTCACATCGAACCCCACCTCTATTGGACCCAGACAACAAGCAGCAAGAGTCTGACAGAGCACCGAATATGTGGGAGCTGTGATCGTGTGGTGTGGTGGTATATTGCGAGTAGAGGGAAGACGGTGCGTTTCCAGACACACGTTCCCATGCTAAACTTAACCTCTTGGTCTCCACTGCAAGCCCTCAGAGTCTGTAATGGGAATTTAGATTCACCCTGTATATTAAAAAAAAATATCATATTTTCAGGTTATCTTTTCGCATGTCCCTAAAATTAGGATTTTTTTTTGTCGTGTAGCCTCCTGAGAGGCCGAGTGCAGGTTTTTCTAGTCGACGCCCGTGGGCGACCTGCGCGTCGAGATGAGAGATGGAATGGATGAAGATGAATGAAACTGGGCAAGGATGTGGAAGGAAGCGGCCGTGGCCTGTCAGAAGGTAGCCTACTGTCCCATCATTTGCCTGGTGTTGAAAATGGAAAACCACGGAAACCCATTTCAAGGACTGCCGACGGTGGGGCTCGAACCCACGCGTCTACCGAGTCAGCAGAGAGCTTGGCCCCTTGACCTAACGCTGCTCTTTAGCCCGCGTAGCCACTACTGTCGTTTAGGATTATTTTATGTTAAACGATTGAAAAGCTCCGACATCTAAAGACAATTATTTGTTTTTGTTGATTATTTCAGGGGTTGTGATATCATGGCCATATAGCTTCGTATATTTTGGGAGTGTGTGTTAACGTGTGTTCTTGTGATTGCTGTACTTGTAGGTTTATTTGTAATTCAGGTGAGGATTGGGAAGTAGGCGGCCGTAGAAGTGAGAAACCACGGAAAATCACATCCAGGATGCCCAAGGTCACGGGTTCAAACCCGGCCAAAGTCGTCGGATTTTTTAAGAGCGTTAAAAATCCCTCAGTATGCCTTCCTTCGGAAGGGAAGTAAAGCCGGCGGGCCCATGTCATATTTATTTATTTATTTATTTATTTATTTATTTATTTATTTATTTATTTATTTATTTATGGCATGTAAAAGAACCTTCCACTAACTAAACTTGTGTGAAGTTAAATTATAGGTTAGATTTGACTTACGCTCTTAGATTCTAACGTTCGTTGCCAGGAGCCGACTGCGGTGGCATCTAGTAACCAAGTTCAAAACAAGTTGGTCGTTGACGGTGGCGTTTGGTAGCAAAAGTTGGAACTACTTGAAAATCGAATGTCTGCAGTCCTTACTTGACTGAAAACACAGATAGCACACACGAATACAGCCATCACAATTAACACCGGTTAACTGACAGATTCTACACACACCCCAAGTACACGGGGCCACATGACCGCGTTGTCGCAGCCCCTAAACTTAGGAACCAACCAACCAGATTGATCAAAATTAATAAAGTCATTGATCATATTTTTGTAGGCAACAAGATTAATGTGCTAAGAGGTGGAATTTATTACCGTAGTTAAAACATTGTTCTGTTTTCAAACTATGTGTGCAATACGTGTTGTGTAGCTGCGAATGACCTTCATCTCCCCCTAACTCCATTATATCATTAAGGTCACTAACTGGGGTCACATTGTGCTCGGCAGTGTTGTAGGGACCGCGGGAGAGAGCGCTTCGTACAGGTCAGTAGTACAAACGGGACAAACAGCAACAACTCGCGGCTTCGCCCGGGTGAACAACTTTACAACCTCAGTGCTCATGTGTGTGGAAATGTTCCTTTAGGTCTCATACTTAAGGTAATAAACCGTTATAAGCTGTATTTTACAAAGATAAATGACAAGTGGTGTGGTTCCATGTTTGCAGCTGAAATTTTTTTCATAAGATGAAGACAGCTTTGTGCAAACATCTCCTAAGTGGTGCCCCGTATGCTTCTCAAAATTAGTTTTACTGAGAGTTGTTTCTTCGCCTTAGTCCTGTCCGATTCTCCTGCGACAAAATATCTCTATTTTTAAAGGACGTTCGCCCCCCCCCCTCCAAAACTAATGTGTCAATTATTTGAATCACCCCTGTGATGGATATTGAACACACAACATTTCACTCCAACCCATTCAACCGCTGTCAAGTTAAAGGTTTGCAAATGGAAAGACTGACACGAAAGAGAAAAAATTACAGTCAGTCTGAAAGACTAGACGTTATATCATTTCAAATTACGCATGCTACAAATGCTACACATGTTAGAAAGTCTCAGGAGGGCTCAGGAGGACTCTTTCAACAGACTCCATTACCCATTAACTTAGGCATCCCGCGCGGGCACCTCTTTAAGGGTCACCCTGTATTTGAGTCTGACAACTTTTACAACTCTTTAAGGGTCACCCATTATTTGAATCGGATATCTTGCAAACCTCTTTAAGGGTCACCCTGTAATTGAATTGAATCTAACATTCTGTCCACCTCGTTAAGTGTCACCCTGTAATTTGCTCTGACATCCTGCACACCTCTTTAGGAGGCACCCTGTATTCTTATCTGGCATCTTGTATATCTCTTTAGAATTCACCCTGTATTCTTGTGTGACATCTTGTACACCTCTTTAGGAGTTACCCTGTATTCTTGTCTGACATCTTGTGCACCTCTTTAGGAGTCACCCTGTATTCTTCTCTGCCGTCTTGTACACCTCTTTAAGAGTCACCTTGTATTCTTATCTGGCATCTTGTATATTTCTTTAGGAGTCACCCTGTATTCTTATCTGGCATCTTGTACTGTATTTTGCTCTGACAACCTGCACACCTCTTTAGGAGGCACCTTCTATTCTTGTCTGACATCTTGTGCGCCTCTTTAGGAGTCACCCTGTATTCTTCTCTGACATTTTGTATACCTCTAAGAGTCACCATGTATTCTTATCTGGCATCTTTTATATCTCTTTAGAAGTTACCCTGTATTCTTGTATGACATCTTGTACACCTCTTTAGGAGTCACCCTGTATTCTTGTCTGACATCTTGTGCACCTCTTTAGGAGTCACCCTGTATTCTTCTCTGCCGTCTTGTACACCTCTTTAAGAGTCACCTTGTATTCTTATCTGGCATCTTGTATATTTCTTTAGGAGTCACCCTGTATTCTTATCTGGCATCTTGTACTGTATTTTGCTCTGACAACCTGCACACCTCTTTAGGAGGCACCTTCTATTCTTGTCTGACATCTTGTATATTTCTTTAGGAGTCACCCTGTATTCTTATCTGGCATCTTGTACTGTATTTTGCTCTGACAACCTGCACACCTCTTTAGGAGGCACCTTCTATTCTTGTCTGACATCTTGTGCGCCTCTTTAGGAGTCACCCTGTATATTCTTCTCTGACATTTTGTATACCTCTAAGAGTCACCATGTATTCTTATCTGGCATCTTTTATATCTCTTTAGAAGTTACCCTGTATTCTTGTATGACATCTTGTACACCTCTTTAGGAGTCACCCTGTAGTCTTGTCTGACATCTTGTGCACCTCTTTAGGAGTCACCCTGTATTCTTCTCTGCCATCTTGTACACCTCTTTAAGAGTCACCTTGTATTCTTATCTGGCGTCTTGTATATCTCTTTAGGAGTTACCCTGTATTCTTATCTGGCATCTTGTACACCTATTTAGGAGTCACCCTGTATTCTTTTCGCTTCGCTCAAAGCCCCAGGTCGCTCGACGTCCCAGGACTCTTTCAACAGACTCCATTAACCATTAACTTAGGATTCCCGCGTGGCTGCATGACGTCACGCACTCGCCGTCCTTTAATAATTAACTTAGGCTTCCCGCGCGGCTGCATTACGTCACTTCCGTCTCCGTAACGCAACCGCCTCCGTCCCGCATAACTTTAGACTCAAGCATAACGACGAAGTCGACAAGATCATTTGAAATGATAAAAAAAAGGTCCTTTCGCACATTTGTCATCGAGCAGCTTGAAATGCATGAAAGAAGCGCAAAACTTCGGGTAAATAAAAATAGTAAGACAGACTTTCCATTTTATGTACGCCAGTCAGTGAATGAGTAAGTTACATGCTTATGACAGGTCTACAAACTTTTATTGATTGGCGCACATCAATGCAAAGTGACGTAAATACACACTGAACCAATTTTCGACATTGTTACTCAGAAAAAGAAACGAAATCTGAATATTTTATCGTTTTAATTCCCGGACGATAAAATTAATCGGAAATCTGCTATTCTATAGTAATGTCATCAATACTTCCGGCTTAACGTTTCAGTGCTAGGCTAGAGTTTCGTTCCCTAAATCGCGACGAAACTCAATTTGTCGTGATATATGGATTTGAATGGCTGCCTGTGATTGGCTAGTAAAGTGATTTTCCTTCTGACCACTAGATAATTCCTGGGTTACACTGAAACGTGAAGTCGGAAGTAACAAGTAGTTCCGTGAAGAACTATACAGCCTATTTTCATATATCCTATTCAAGTCAATTGCCTCTATCAACATACAAAATTTCAGTTTGAAGGTTCTGATAGATTCGTAGATAATGAGAACCGTCTAAATATTTCAGATGGTCGCCAGGTTGGATTTCTATTTTTGTACTATTACATTAAGATAAATGTGTACGTGTGGTATTCAAACTTTAATCGCATGATTCGAACACAAGAAGTAAAAACCAGATTTTAAAATTTCGCACAGCTGCCATCTTGTGATTATGCAAACAATTGAAATAAATTAATGCCAGTGGATTAACATTTGTATAAGCATTTAACGTGCAACGTTTTACTATACTCGGATAGTTAATTCGCGAGAAACGTCCATTTAAATATTTATAATTCGCATCGCCGCCATGTTGGATTTATGCTCAACAGGCTACTGAAAGTCCTATAGGTGAACATATGTTCATAGCCTCTATGAACATAAAAAAAATCAGTTTGATTGCTGTAAAAGATTCATAGATATTGAGAACCATCTAAATATTTCGGATGCTCGCCATTTTGGATTGTTATAATATGTATAGGCCATAGAGTTATGTACCATTCAAGGAAAATTATTGCCTAGGTTCATTATTCAAACTTTCACTTCGATCGCATGATTACGATACAAGAAATAGAAACTTAATTTTAAAATTTCGCACAGCCGCCATCTTGAGTTTATGTAAACAATTGAACTAAATTAGATGCCTGAGCACTTTTTTGGACACACACACACACACACACACACCTCACAATATGTAAAATCATTTACTGTACCACATTTCACTGCGCTCAGAGAGTTATATCACGAGAAAAGTCTATTAAAATGTTTCAACTTCGCTTGGCCGCCATGTTAGTTTTGTACTTTACAGGTTTATGAAAGTTACACAGATGAACTTGTATCAGTACCCTTTATCACTGTACACAATTTCAGGGTGATATCTGTAATAGTTTCGGAGATATAGAATGTCAGTGAAATATTTCGCTCAGCCGCCATTTTGAGGTTATGTACACAATTGTACTAAATTTGACTCCATTGCATTAAAATGTGTATAAACATTTGCTGTACCAAATTTCATTACGTTTGGATAGTTAAATCGCGAGAAAAGTCTATTTAAATGCCTCAAATTCACTTGGCCACCATGTTGGTTTTGTAGTCAGCAGGTTTTTGAAAGTCTCATAGGTGAACTTCTAGTAGTGCCCTTTATCACCGTACACAATTTCAGGGCGATATCTGTAATAGTTTCGGAGATACTGAATGCTGGTGAAATACTTCGCACAGCCGCCATGTTGGATTGGTGAGACACAATAAAATTTGAAGGGCACGGTCGGGGTCGGCCAGAATAGTGCTATGATCTTACCGAGTTTCATTGCCGTTTAGAAGTTATTAGGGGAGGACACACACATACATACGGTCAAAAGGTGACCTCATAAGCCTTTTTTTTTTCATAAAATGAAAATAAGCTAAAAATATCGTATGGCTTCTGGTGCAAGCTTTGTTATTTGACACCCAAAGGGTAGCTTGCATGTCGAATCTCGTTCTTCCTTGAAGCACTATGAAAGTCAAGGAGGTTAGATATCTAAGCTCCTTGAACACTATAGCGCTTTCTAGTAGAGAAATGAGGAACTTTGTGTTGGCGGAAACTCCCGAGATAAATTTTGCCATTATGAACACGGCCTACTGAATTCAAATGGGTTCTTTGACAGGCCAATATTGTATGACATGGTATCGTAATTTTTGCCGCGTTTCACAAATCACTTACCACGGCCAGGAGCGAACCTGCACGCTTGGGGTTAGTATGCCGACTCGTTAACCACTCTCACCCAAAGTGGCAAGCAAGTCGGAAGAAATGATGGCTTTACTTATAAATGCTTCATCGTTTATTTTAAATAGATTTCATGAGTAAACTACCTATAGCAATATTTACCATGTTGCGACTCCCGGAACATTCCGTCATAAGCCTATCTTCGCATTTCACATCCCACAGACCCCAAAAACACCGTCCGTAATAAAGTTTGTATATATTATAACTTACTATACATAGGTCAGCATGGTTAGCTGCCGCCCAGGAGGTCCTGGGTTCGATTCCGGGCTCTGCCACGAAATTTGAAAAGTGGTACGAGGACTGGAACGGGGTCTACTCAGCCTCGGGTGGCCCAAATCAGTGGAGGGGGTTCGATTCCCCCTCAGCCATCCTCGAAGTGGTTTTCCGTGGTTTCCCACTTCGTCTTCGGGCAAATGCCGGGATGGTACCTTCTTCAAGGCCACGGCCGCCTCATTCCCTCTTCCTTGCCTATCTATCCTAACCCTCCCTTACCTTCCCTCATGAGGCCCCTGTTCGCTTTGCAGGTGAGGCCGCCTGGGCGAGGTGCCAATCCCACCTCACCAGTTGTATCCCTTCCGATTCGATGTTCCCAGCTCTAGGACGCTGCCCGTAGAGGCGGTAGTGGTGAGTTCCCTCGCTGAGTCCGTGGGTTCCACCAACCTGGAGGGTAAACGACAAAAAGAAACTGTACATAGCCTATCACTTTCATGTGGACTCGATAACTACCGTCATTTTGCACCTATCACTTTTGAACTTAAACATAAAATATAACCGGTACATTGGCTTTCACGGCCAGTGAATTAACACTCAGCAATCTTTCTAGGTTTGTGCCATGTCTTGTGTGGGGTTTCGTCTAGGACACAAAGCTGGCTCATCAGCGGGCTCTTGGTGTCCCCGCCCGGACCCCCACAGGACACGGCACAAACCTAGGAAGATAGCTGAGTTTTAATTCACTGGCCGTGAAAGCCAATATATCATCTTTTTGGAAGCCTTCATAGGGAGGTTATGGCTGCTTGAGCTTTTAGTTCCCGCAGTAAAGAGGTGAAGGTGCGCTTCGTAAAAGGGAGGTAGTGCGCAGTTCGCTACTCTTGTGGGGTCCGGGCGGGAACACGAAGAGCCCGCTGATGAGCCAGCTTGGTGTCCTAGGCGAAACCCCGCACAAGACACGGCACAAACCTAGGAAGATTACTGAGTTATAAAATATAACCGTCCAAAATTTCAGTCAAATTCGGTGATGGTCAAAATTGGACCGATGGGGTGGAAAGGGGTGGGTGGGGGCTTATTTGAAAACTTGAAATATCGCTGTAACTTTATTAGTATGTGAAAAATCGAATCCATTCAAAGTTCGTACTATTGTATTCATCAGATAAGGGCCAAAAACTTATCTCAGTAAAGAATTTTGATAGCATCAACCATTAACAAAAGGGGTGGGAAAATGGAGTTCTGAAATAAAAAAAATCTGTCTGTTAGGTAGTCAGCCCGAAGGCTGGTTGGATCCTCAAAAAGTACCACCGCTAGGTTATGTGGGTAGATACCCACAAAAATCCAAGGCAGTGCTATATTGAGGCATACTAGGCAAGAAGAGGAGTGAGGTATTTTCTCATTGCTTTCCTCACTGAGTCAGAGCAGCAGTACTAACCCTATGAGTAGAACCTTTCACAGCATCCACAGGCACTGACTGTGTCCTGAATGTCATTACTCAGCACCACTCACACCTCAGTAGCTTCCATATATTGACAGCCATGAGTAGGACTGAGACATCGGTGAAAAGACACATTTACCTTAGTCTCTTGTTAGGTAGATTTCATTAGAAAGCTAACTATTGCAATGGGTACCATGTTTCGACTTCCGGAAAATTTCGACATATCTTCGCGATTCACATCCCCCAGACCCCAAAACCACCGTCAGTTCAAAAGTTTATATATAATTTATGTATGTATATATATATATATGTATATACAGTGTGGTCCACCCGCCCCTTATTATTTAGTCTTATGAAACCCAACTAACATCTCAATTCTCCCAATGGTCGATATTGCTCTGCGCTCTGACTGTGTGACAGCAATGTAATTGGGCCATGGGTCTAGCAAAGAAAAACCGACCTTAAACGTTTCCCCGCCAAATACTATGGCCCATTCTACTAACATATGACTTACTGCTCCTTGAAATAACACACGTACACGTAATACAATCGAATTAATAGCTTACGCCACGTGATCTGTAATTGTAGAAAGTTAAATCAACACCATAAACCGTGATTGAAGACTTTGAGATGGACTTAAACGTTTGAGGTGGGACGGCTACAGTAACTATAGCACGTTTAGCGTGCGGCTTTTACCATGTGTTGGTGGCTGAGAGGTTTGAAGCCTGACCGTACGTGGTGGACGCGAGCGGGTAGAACGCTGCTTCGAATCCAGTAGTAGGCATACTTTTTTGAACGAAAGCCCACATTCCATTTTAGTTGGGATGTAACTACATTGGCACATTTATTGCCTTACGACGTATTTTTGTGAAGAGTACGTTGAATTTTGATGATTTATAAAGAAAATACGATCGAATTGGTACGATACGCCACGTGAACTGTAATGGCAGAAAACTAATAAACTGGCATGAATATTAACATAACATATCAAAGTGTTGCTCCGGTGGTCCGGGTTCTATTCCCAGCTCTGCCGAGAAATGTAATACTTGTCTGAGGGCTGAAATTGGGTACACGTAGCCTCGTGAAGCAAATATGAGAAGAAGTGGGTTTGATTCCCACCTCAGCCACCCTGGAAATGGTTTTCCGTGGTCTCCCACTTCTACTCCGGCCAAATTCCGGGACGGATTCTATCTTAAGGCCACGGCCGCCCCCTTCCCAATCCTTAATTGCAAATACACACATCATTACAAGACCGCAATAACTCAGGTTATCAGAAAAATTCTACACACACACCCAAGTAAACGGGGCTAATTGACCGCAATGTTCTATCCCCTCAAATGAAACAAAACAACAACAGGATATTCTGATCGCCAGTGCTTGCATCAAAGTATACGTATTCCTTAGAAATTCCCATGGTATTATTAGCATACTTTCGATTTTTGCAAAAAATGAAAGTAGACTTATGAGATCTATACAGGGCCAAAGATTGTGTGTCTGTCTGTGTGTGTGTGTGTGTGTGACTGAGTGTCTGTGTGAGTGTGAGTGTGTGTACTCTGAATGTCTGCCCCCTCTATCTCTTCGAACACGGTAAAACCGAATTGAACGAAATTTGGTACAGAGGTAGCACTAGCGTAGAACACCTCAGTGACATGTTTTATATCGCCACCATCTTGACGAAAACGTAATGGTGGCCACCCAAATGTTCAAAGCTTAAATCAAATTACGACTAACTTAATCATCCGATCTCTATCAAATTTTGCAACAACATATACTTGTATGGCGAGCGTTGTTTGACTGAACTACAAGGTCATCAGTCCATTAGTTTGCAGATGACGGCCATGTATGTGTGCAAATCGATTCCCCCTATCAATTCAAACACGGTGAAACTGAATTGAACGAAATTTGGTACAGAGGTAGCACTAGCAAAGGGCACTCCAGTGTCATGTTTAATAACGCCGCCATCTTGACGAAAACGTAATGGCGGCCATCCTAATGTTAAAAGCTTGAATCAAATTACGACCAACCTAATAATCTGATCTCTACCAAATTTTGCAACAACATACTTTTATGTATAGAGAATCTTTTGAGCACACAACAAGGTCATCAGGCCAATAATGTGCGGATAGCGGCCATGTATGTGTGCAAATCAATTCCCCCTATCTTTTCAAACACGGTGAAACCGAATGGAACGAAGTTTGGTACAGAGGTAGCACTAGCAAAGGCCACCTCAGTGTCATGTTTTATATCGCTGCCATCTTGACGGAAACGGAATGGCGGCCACCTAAATGTTAAATTCTTAAATCAAATTACGACCAACCTAATCATTTGACCTCTACCAAATTTTTCATCAACATACCTTTTTGTGGGAAGCATCTTTCGACTGAACTACAAGGTCATCAGCCCAATAGTTTGCAGATAGTGGCCATGTATGTGTGCAAATCGATTCCCCACATCAATTCAAACACGGTGAAACCGAATTGAATGTTTTTTTTACAGAGGTAGCACTAGCAAAGGGCACATCATATACATGTATAATATCCGTATAGCACGTATTTCAAGAAGCTACTGCAACCAACATTCAATTATACTCCTTGAAGAGGACAAAGAGTTATAACAATATCCATGCATTTAGGAGAATGTATGCAATACGTTCTTTACCGAACATATTGTTTTGTTATTAAATTTTAACAAAAAGTCATAGCATATCTTTAGGCCCGTATCACACGACACTAGCTGGCAAGGAAGCTGCTGTGATCGCTGGTACAAAATCCTGTAGGATTCTGTCATCTTCGTCAGTACACCTGCTTGTATGACCGAAGTGTATCACACGCTAGCATTTTGGACGCTAAGATGTATGAAATAAAACCGAAGGGCAGTCGTTTGAGGGCATTATTTGCAGTTATGTCGCCTTATTAACGTAAAGCGGTCGCGAAACTTGCTTTAAGTAAATTAGAAAACATGACAGGTACTGAATGAATGCATCCCAATCAATATTTAAGATCTAACTGTAATAATTGATATTTTACCATACGCGTTAATAAGACGCGCAATTAAAACCTCCAAAGTGTGTTGGAAATGTGTGCAAGTGTTATTGCGTCTGCTCGCTCTTTCGATGATCCCGGGATCAAGGCTATCCAACGGCAGATTTTTTAAATTCTTTTAAATTATTTTATTATGCAATCCATACCTCGTACAGCAAGATTTCAACTTGGTTTTGTTCACATTATCTACGAAGACGATAGGGAAAGTTATTTTCTTGTCTCATTTAAATGACTATTTTCCCTAAATACTGTTCAAAACCATGGATGGATACTATTCGTTATAATTATTATTTATTTAGTCGATTTTACCCTCCAGGTTAGGTTTTCCCACGGACTCAGCGTGGGATACTATCATTACCGCCTCTACGGGCAGTGTCCTGGAGCTTGAAACATCTCGTCTGGGGGATACAACTGGGGAGGTGGGATCAGCATCTCGCCCAGGTGGCCTGCAAAGCGAACATTGTCCTCTTAAGGGATGGGAAGGGAGGGTCAGATCGGGAGGGATAGGCGAGGAAGAGGGAAGGAGGCGGCCGTGGCCGTATGGTAGGTAACATCCCGGCATTTGCCCGAAGGCGAAGTGGGAAACCACGGAAAACCACTTCGAGGATGGATGAGGTGGGAATCGAACCCCCTCTACTCATTTGGACCACCCGAGGCTGAGTAGACCCCGTCCCAGTCCTCATACCACTTTTAAAATTTCGTGGCAGAGCCGGGAATCGAACCCAGGACGTCCGGGGAGGCAGCTAATCACGCTGACCACTACGCAACGGAGGCGACTCTATTCGTGATAATTAGAATTTTAATAGTTCAATATTTATAATAATATGACACGTTCTGTAATTACTGCCTTGCTGCGAGGCTCAGCGGTAACGTTCTCGCTTGCTGTGCCCAAGGTTTCAGGTTCGTATCCTGGCGCAGTCAGCTGGCATTCGAGGGTGCGCAAATGCGAGGGAGCCGTGTCAGTAGATTTACTGGCACGTTGAAGATCCCCTTCGGAGCAAAATTCCGGCACCCTGACTTATCTAAAAGCCAGAGTAGTTAAAAGGGACGTAAAACCAGTAATGTTATAATTATCTGTATTTACTGCATGTTTGGGCAAGATGACCTCGTAGTTCCGCCCCTTAAAACCTCACTATTATTGTAAGTGTATAGCAAGCGCTTTTTGCACAGACGCCGTTGAAAGAAATTATAGTTTCTACCCACATAACAAATCTATTTGTTAGATTTGTTATGTGGGTCGTCTGAGTGAGTCGGAGTTTTCCTTTAAACAAATGTGTACAAAATTTCGAACACTTGCTACGTTGAATATACAGGATACCTTGCTTTCGTTCTACAGATCATTATGTCGTCGTCCAATCTGGCTGCGTACCATCGGATAAGTACGGTGCTTTTGAGGATCAAATAAAAAATCACTCGTTGGAACAGATAGATATGCGTCCATAATACATCCACAATAAACGACATTAAGCAAAAAAATGTACTAGTTCAAGGTTCGAACCTACTACATTGTGACTTCGTTGAGGCTACTCTAACAATTCTTGATTTAGCCACCGTAGCTCTGATCGTTTCAATCATGCATTATATTTGAGGTCATTGAAAGAACACTGCCACTATTGATTTCTACTATATTCGCGAGGATGTAGTCAACGGTAAAGTTGTACAATGGACGTAAGGGAGCAGGTACAAATGTTTTTAGGATGACTGTGATATACGCGTTAGTTGGGTTGCCTTCCTCCAAAAAAAATAAGGGGCGGGTGGACCACACTGTATACACGGTGTCATTTATGTACTTGAGTACCCTTAAGGGGCGTGTAGGGGATGGGTATAGGTTCAATTTGAGATAGGGAACCTGGGGTCGGAATGGCCTCGAAACCCCACAAAACAGGTTTGTTTCAGGCCCTCCGCCCCTGTAAAGTAGAGAAGCGCTCCATGTGTTACTCTGAGGTCAGGCACTCTTCGCTGTCAACGGTCTTGGCGCGACGACCGTTCAACGCTGCGTTAGCCGAGGGAATAGCGGCGAGGCGCGGTGCCACGGGGGTCCCGGGTTCGTTTCTTCTGGGGGTGCCATGCCTTCATTTTTTTCTTTTTCTTTAATTTTTAGAGGGGAAGGACTCCAAATGACAAGAAGGTTACCGTCATCATAAGGCAATAAAATGTTTAAAATATGCATAAAATGACGAAAAAAAGTCAATTAATCTCCAATTATAAAATACTTTCTCGCAATAAATGAGGTCTGATCCTTCTACGAAAACCTGCATATTCTGCCTATTTTCGCCTATCTCCAAGTTTGTCCGGTGAAATCTACCTCCGCCTTCCGGCGTGCCGAGATAACTTTTTTATAATTGCGTAGGAATTACCTTACGCGCCACATTCCAAGCTTTGTTGTTGTTGTTGTTTACTTTTTTGCATTAAAGGACTTTCGTGAGGGTTTAAACTAGGGCCCTGATCTCTTTATTTACGTTATTTATTATCTTTGTGGATTAGCCGAACAAACCCTCCGAAGCAGAATAGGGGTTTGTTTACTCTAGCCTGTGCCAACAGACAAATGCAAATAAATAATCCGTTTTAAAATGGACAATAGTCCTCAAAAATTTCTAAGACTTATTTTGATGTGACCCTCCCTTACGCCAAGGGATGAGCAAAATATTGTTGGTATTATTAAGTGATGGAGTTTCTCGTATGCTAAACATGTGGAACTTTTGTAGGTATACAGGAATTTGGTGAATTATGTTCAAAATATTGTTCTTTGCCCAGTGAAATCTACCTCCGCCTTCCGGCGTGGAGAGAGTGATTTTCTTCACTCATATGTGCTGCGATTGAAGCGTCGCCACATTGGTACGCCAGCCCGGAGTGTGGGTCACTTTTGCAAGTCTTATTCAACAAGCACAGCTATGCCCTTTGTTCTTTCAGTTTGCAAAGCAGATTGCAATCTAATCTCATTGTTGAACACAAACTTTGCTTCAACGTTATCAATGGGAGATATGGAAGCATACAACTATGTTTTATTTATGCAGGTTGGTCGCTATGCTATGTCAAGAATCAAGTGTTGGAATACATATTGTCACAGTCGAGTGTTATAGTGTGAAGCGGAGCAGCTTCGGTGGCTTAGTTGGTAGCATGCTGAGCTTCTATGCCCAAGATATTCGGATTTTTAAGAGAGTTAAAAATCCCTCAGTAGGTCTTCCTTCGGAGGGGAAATAAAGCCGGCGGTCCCATGACATAGATCTATGGCATGTTAAAGAACCATCCACTAATTACACCTGTGTGAAGCTAAATTATAGGTTAAACATTTGACTAACGCTCTTAGGTTCCAACGTTCGTCGCCAGGAGCCTAGTAGTCGTTGACGGTGGCATTTGGCGGCAAAAGTAGGAACTTCTTGAAAAAAAAAATCAATGTTTGCAGTCCTTACTTGAATTAAAACAGTTACACACACTAATACAGCCATCACAATTAACACCGGTTATCAGACAGATTCTACACACACCCTAAGTACAGGGTGCCACATGACCGCGTTGTCGCAGCCCCTAAACTGAGGAACCAACGAATCATAGTTTGAAGCCATGGCAGATGTGAGTGATCATAGTTACAGTATTGACGGGCGCTTATAGACTGCATTACGAAAGAAGAACGCTGACAGCTGTCGTAAACTCGTAAGCTGAGATGTGTAGAGGAGTTGAGTGGGGGTAACGGTTTCCATGGCAACAATGAGGATTGTTGCAATGTACTCACGGACAGCAACGAGAACACGGCCTGACGCAGTGTCCTGTCTCGGTCACTCTCACTATTACTCCGCAGCTTGCCACGGTGGGTGAGTGGATAGCGTGTCGGTCTACTAACCCCAAGATTGCAGGTTCGCTCCTGGCCGTGGTAAGTGGTTTTTTGTAAGTCGGCAAAAATACGACACGTTAGTCATACGATGTTGGCACGTCAAAGAACCCATTTAAATTCAGTAGGCCGTGTTCATAAAGGCAAAATTAATCTCGGGAGTTTCCGCCAACACAAAGTTCCTTATTTCTCTACTAGAAAGCGCCATAGTGTTCAAGGAGCTTAGATATCCAACCTCCTTGACTTTCATAGTGATTCAAGGAACATCGAAATTCGACATGCAAACTACCCTCTGGGTGTCAAATTACAAAGCTTGCACCCGGCATCCGAGGCCATACGATATTATTATTATTATTTATTACTATTATTCCGCGTACCTATTGACGTGTAAGTTATTTGTTTGTCGTTTCACATGATAGGAGGTCCTACAGGTAGGCTGATAGTGATAACTGCATAAAATCGGTGCGGAGGTTCTCTTGTTTCACGTAAATATAACAACAGATGTTGAGATAACCTGTCAAAGTGGCAACGCGGCATTTCCCCACGTGCTGGCTTTACAGGTGTCAGCGTTCTTCTTTCATAATACAGAGTATAGTGTCAAGTGTGTGGGGTGCACGAACGACAATACACCAGCTCCCTTAAAATGGCCACCAAGAAGTCATAACATCACCACACCTGGCAACTCGTTATGGGGAACCATTAAGGCACGTCGTTATGCTACAGATGAAGAGTTTCGCAATGCTGTTGAGGATGCATTTCGCACAATAACACCGGAAATAAGTCAAGAAGAACAAGGGGCCATATGGAACTGTGTTCACAGCATGATGGGAAACATACAGATATATTGGACACTTAATACGTAAGTAGCATATCATAGATAACACTTGATACTAACAAGTTGCAGGGATCTTGCAACGTGCCATCCGCTTGTCTTATTTGGCCTACGGTACGAGGGAAGAATTCTTTCAAATTCCAGGGCTCGATTCCCATCTTGGGCAAGAAATTTAGAGTTGTTCTGAGGGCTGAAACGGCTCAATAAACGCAATTAATGCAATTTTTAAATGCCCGTGGCTATCTTATATTTCAATCATGAACGCCTTGTGCTTTTAGGTAAATTGATGCGGTGGTCAAGCATAATGTGACAAAAATCCTGAATTTGTTTTTTCCAGACATTTTTAGCCTACTTTTCTCAATTTGCAAAAATTAGGAAGAAGTAGACTTATGAGATCGATCCGGGAAAATGTGTGTCTGTCTGTCCGTCCGTCTGTCCTTCTGTCTGTCTGTCTGTCTGTCAGTCAGTGTGTGTGTCTCCCCCTATCAACTCCTAAATGGTTGCAGCTATTAAAACCAAATTTGGTAAGAGTAAAGATTCATACCTGAATATCTCACGGCCATATTTGAAATTGACGTCAGTAAGTTATTTGTTTGCCGTTTCACATGATAGGAGGTCCTACAGGTAGGCTGATAGTGATAACTGCATAAAATCGGTGCGGAGGTTCTCTTGTTTCACGTAAATATAACAACAGATGTTGAGATAACCTGTCAAAGTGGCAACGCGGCATTTCCCCACGTGCTGGCTTTACAGGTGTCAGCGTTCTTCTTTCATAATACAGAGTATAGTGTCAAGTTGAATAGGAATGGGGTACCAGATATTTTTTTTCCAAGATGAGAGAAAGAATCTGAACGCGGTAACTCAGATGGAGAGAGCATAAGGCCGGAAATCCGGAAGTTCCAAATTTAGAGTCCTGGGTCGCCAAACATTTTAACATATTTACTAGATGAAACCCGTCAAAACTTGACGGACAATGGAAAACAAAATTACTGAAGAAGCTTCTTATATAAGTTACATTCTTTGTACGATTACTTTTTAGCACTATTGCAACTTTTAGGGCGTCAAAAGATAGCACTCTCAGCATTGCAATATATTGCTGGTCATGACTGAAAACGTGATGAGGTCATCATCATCTTGCACAGTTTCCAGCCACTGGCCGGGTCTGTTTGGAACACAAGTCTCTCCAACGTCTTCTGTCTTCCCACCATCTCTCAGCCTCCACCCTTGTCCAGTCTTCTCCTCTCTTCTTCACGATTTCTTCCTCCCCCTTCAGCCACCTGTCTCTCGGTCTCCCTCTTGGTCTCTTTCCTTCCCACTTCGTCTCGTGTATCCTCCTGGGTATCCTCTTCTCCTCCATTCGTTTTACATGTCCATACCATCTAAGTCTAGATTTCTCTATACCAGTCTGTAATGGTTCATCCTTCATTAATTCTCCGGTCCTCTCATTTCTTATTCTGTCCATCTTTGTAGCTCCAATACTGCTTCTCAAGAACCTCATCTCACTGGCCTGTATTTTGCTCTTCTCCCTTCCTTTCATAACCCAGGTCTCCGAGGCATACGTCAGGATAGGGACATAGTACGTCCGATATATGATCTTTTTGCTGAAAAATCGTTATTGAAATGTGAGCTCTATGTTGGATATCTCAGAAGTTATGCAAGCGAACTATTCCAAAATTGGCACACATATAGATAATAACATTTCAGATTAATTTTCAGAAGTCCACGCATGTAAGTGTTACCAACATGATTCTAACCCTGCCGATTGTCAAATTTCTAAATGCGTGTAACTTCTATACTACCGATTGGATTTCAACCAAACTTCATATGGACTATGTGTAGGCCTACTACAACATGACTGTGCGTATTCTAAAGAGCCACCAGAGCTGCCAACTGTTAATAAATGCTCTCTCTCTCTATGTTTTAACCCTAATATCGATATACCAGTAAGTATGCAAGCCAACAGCTCTAAACTTTGCACACGTATAGTACCTGACATTCCATCATAGTTTGGTGTAACGTATATTCACCAGTGCTGCCAACACAATTTTAAGCCTGGTGATAGGTCCAATGTATATAACTTCTATACCAACAAATGGATGTCAACCAATTTTCGTGTGTGCTTTGTGTACCATTATAGTCATGACTATACGTCTTCGTAAGAACGAGCAGGGCTGCCAACTGTTAATAAACGCTCTCTCTATTTGTTTAATCTTAATACACTAATATATCAGAAAGTATGCAAGCCATCAGCTCTAGACTTTGCACACGTATAGTATCTGACATTCTAGATTGATTTGGAGTAACTACTGTAATATACCTCAGTGCTGCCAACATGATTCTAAGCTTTCTGATAGTTTCAATTTTTAATTAAATTGTAACTTCTATACTAACAAATGAATTTTATCCCCAATTGACCCTATAATAGATCGTAATAATTCAGATTAATTCTGAGCATCACTCATACATGACATTGTTCCCAACATGATTCTACGCACACTGAAAAATACAATATCAAACAGCATGTAACTTCCAAACTATCCATTAGACTTCAACCAAATTTTGTATGTGCATTCTATACCTTAAGAGATGGAACTAAGAATATATTCATAGTCACCAGGGCTGCCAACTGTAGTAAGTTACTCTTTTAGGCTACACTATTTCACGTGTATTTCAAACTACAGCACTTAGAACTGTTAGTATTACCAACTCATCCTCACCCGGTGCCTTCCCTCCTTTCATCTTCCTCACTGCATCTTCCACTTCTTTCCATGTTAAGTCCTTTTCTGTTTGCAGTTCATCTACTGTACTTCTTCCCCGATTTCTTCCTCCTCGCCGTGGTTTCCATTTGGGTTCAGGAGTTCTTCAAAATATTCTTTCCACATTTTCTTCAGTTCTTCCCTATTTTCTATATCTTGTCCCCTTTTGTTCACCATTCTAACATAAGCCGTAGGATCCTTCCGCCCCTTATTATTTACCATCCCAAACAGGACCTTTTTTGCACCTTCACTATCCTGCTGGTCATGACTGAAAACGTGATGAGGCAAATAGCCCAATACGTTCAAGAGTTTCTCCTTGAACTTGATTGATTTTGATAAAGTAGGCCGAGCGAATAGGACATTGTTGTCTATTAAAATAAAATGTATTGTACCTGTAAGTGTTTTATCGGAAGGTGTTTAATCAAGTCGTAGAATTTGAGCTCTCTGCCTAATATAACTGCACCTATTATATCCGAATCCAAGCGATTTCTTACAATTAATATATTACCATATATGAGTCCTTGGGAAACGTTCAGATTTCTAAGAAGCATATCTTCGGCTCAAACGTTCGAAGTATGTGGAGGCGAATCTCTTAATTCCAAGGAATTGAAAAATTCAATAATATGGAAATGAAGTAGCTGGCTTTCATCTTCAGTATCCAATCTGTTAACGCTGATGTATGTGTTTGAACTACTGGATATAAGTTCAATGACTTTTAAATTAATATCATTACATTGTTGCAGCTTGGCAAATATTTTATATTCCAGCAGATCAATTTTACCCTCTCAACAGTAAAGACCAAAGTAACCACGCATAGATTTTACGCAAGAGAAATACAATATAGAACAATGTTTACATTTGATCGTCAAGGACCTTACAGTACACTGTACTGCATAATATCTGGAATTGTTTCTGAAATGGCCTATTTATATTGGATTTTAAATGTGGCTTCGTATTATTCGATAACACTATAGTGTCCTGCAATAACGGAGCCGCTAAATATTAAATGGCAAATAATACTTCCATTGCCGAAATCAACTCCGTAGTTAGACTCAGTACTCTAAACAAATAATCATTAAACAATTGTCTTATACAAAGAAGTTCAACATGACCGTCCAGAGACTTTCATACTCAAGTTGGTTGGTGAGGAGAATGCGATGAGACTGATCGCTTAAAATAAATTCCTTATAATTGTTCCTGCCAGCGAATTTTTTTGCAATAGCTTGAAAACGCAGCTCAGAATGACGTTCTTCATTTTGTTATAAACAGTATGAAACTGCTCTAAATAAGCAATTTCCATCACCTGTTATAGGTTATGGCAGTACATTTTGCAGGGGAACATAGAATCACTTCGCCAACTACTGGAATGACCATAGGCCTATACTCAATACTCACTTCGACAGTCACCCTAATGGAGGCAGTTTTTGAATTCTATGTCCCGTGCATGTCAAAAATCGTATTAACACATGGAGGCCCACTTATTCTTGTCTATCGCCCTGGAGACCCGGGTTACAGTTCCTGCTCTGCCAAGAAATTTAATTCTGGTCTCAGGGCAAAATCGGGGTACATTCAGTCTCTTGAGGTATAACTAAGAAGAGGAAGGTTTAATTCCCTCCTCGACAATCTTGGATGTGGTTTTCCGTGGTTTCCCACTTCCACTTAAGGCAAATACCGGGATGGTTCCTAACTTAAGGCCTTGGCCGTCTCCTTGCCATTTACCACCTTAATTACAAATACACACAGTAATGCAGCCATCACAATAACACAGGTTATCAGAGAAAATTTCACACATACACACCCAAGTACACGAGGCTGAGTGACCAAGATGTCGGAGCCCTTCAAACGAATTATATTTGCCAAGTGTCTCTCATGGCGAAAGCAATTGTGGACACACGCGAGTGCCTGGAAAACTACTTTTTTCTTTAATAATTTAAGAGTATATCGACGATGCATAATTATAACTTTTAGTCTAGGACGCTAATAACTTGACCACCGAAGCATTGGGAAGAAATTGCAATATTAAGGTACATAAACAACCTAGCCTACACATTCAACTGTCGGTTAATGTTCCTCAACATTTCCCTTCTTAAATATTCCCCTCCTTTATAATTTTCCATCACGTGAAAACATGCCATGTCTTGTGTTTTAAATATATCGACGCAATGGTGTTGCCATCTGCTGTCAGTTAATGGAACTATATGGGCGATGTACTGCCATCTGTTGTCAGTTATAGGAACTGATTGCAGATATTTAAACGGTGTACTGCGGACAATAGTTTGCTCTTTGATCACATGCTGCAATGCAATGGTAAAACGAAAATAAAACGTATTTAGAGGGAGTGTAGAAATAAGTATCTTTAACAGACATAAAACCTTACTAATACTCCTTGATAAAACAATATTTCAGTGGTAAAAAAAAAAAAAAATACTGGCGAGGGCTAGGATCGAACCGGCGCTTCTTGGAACCACAGTCGGTCGCCTTAACCACATGGCTACTCCGGCACTCATATTTAGCAGCAGACGCCGCCATTCATTATATTCAAAAGCCGCTGTTTGATGGAAATAATCAATTTCATTAACCAAATAAATCAATGTTGCACATTCGTATACGTTCATACTGTTATTATATTTTATTGTCAGAACTTGGTTAATGTATGTTTTCAATTACATGGAAGCTTATTAAATAACTTACATTTTAATGGACTTCTCACCGCCATTTTGTCATGACCCCAGGCGGATTGTGCGCATGCGTGAGAGGCTAGAATTCTGCTATTTTCTATATTAATTTAAAAATATACCGTAATATATTTGTTTATTTTAGAGACACTCTGCAAATCTAGAGGCCAAGAGATTTCGTTAGAGTGCTCTACGAAGTAAATCGGTTCTGTCGTTTTCTCAATCTCGTGATAACAAAAATCACCTTACTGTTTTAAATATATAGATGGCTCTTAGGTACCGTACACAGCGCGACCAGATTGCTGGAAAACTTCGACATGTGTCCATTAACGTAACTTATTTAATTTTAAGAACTTTTTTTCTTTATGTTCTGCTTTCAAATAGCCTTCTGGTAAATATATAAATGATACGGAGATTGGTAGCCTGTCGTATGGGCTTACGAATTTTAGAGCAAGTCTACATAATGTCACGTGACATCAGTAGTATAATAATTAGGGGTGTTCTGATGCAGGGGCTAATGGACAAAATGACCGCCGTTAGTTCGTGTTAAACGAATTATTCGTGTTAAAGGAGTTCGTGGTAAGCGAATTGTTCGTGTTAAGCGATTGTCATCACTACCCTAGCGGTGGATTAGGTATGGTGTCGGGTAACACGAACTAACGGCGACCATCTCGCCCATTATCCCCTGCACATTCCCATGACAGTCTTCTGGCATGGCCGCCCAGCACACCGTAGGTCACTATTCTTGACGCTCACACGGTACTTTGTTCTCTAGACGGTCCACGCGCTGTTAACTCGTGTAGAAGACTGAGACCGGATCCCTACTACGCATGCTTTATGCGAGGAGACATTGTGTACTCCGATTGCACTGGTCCTAATACGTAGGCTGTGCCCACGTTATACATTATATCTACCGGTGAGCTGCGTCATTTCTTCCAGGAAAGGTATACCGACCGTACTAGCCTCACCAAAGACATTTCTCAAATTGGAACACCAATAATAGTGGGGCAAGCACTAATGAGTGTGCCGAGTGCATTATGCTAAGTCGGCCGTCAGAACTGCCGAGTCCCACACTGTGAGGAGTAGAGGAGTTGACGGCTCGAATTCTCAGAAATATGACGGTCCTCACCGGCAGAGATATAATGCGAACACTGTAAATTGTACAGGCCTAGAAGGAACAGGCCATTCAGACCAATTACACCGGGGGTATGGTTGTGGAGTTAATGGTGATTGTATTTTTAGAGGTTATCTGCCTCGGGGTTACAAAGTAAAACACAAATTAAATTTTGGCAATGGTGGCCGTTGGAGCAGTGGTAGGTAGAGGCTTCCACTCTTTGTGACATCGGCACTAGTGTAGCTGCGTGGCTCAGGGGTAACGTTCTCGCTTGCTAAGCCCAAGGTTGCAGGTTCGAATCCTGGCGCAGTCAGCTGGCATTTGAGGGTGCGCAAATGTGAGGGAGCCGTGTTAGTACATTTACGTTAAAGATCCCCTTCGGGGCAAAATTCCGGCACCCCGGCGTCTCTAAAAGCCAGTGTAGTTAAAAGGGACGTAAAACCAATAACATTATTAATTATATCTCTTAAACTATTACCAGTATCACCCCGAAATTTTGTACGAAGATAAAGGGCACTACTGAAAGTTCATCTATGAGACTTTCAAAAACCGCTTAACTACAAAACGAACATGGCGGCCAAGCGAATTTGAAAAATTTAAATGGAATTTTCTCGCGATCTAATGATCCAAACGCAATGAAACTTGGTACAGCAAATGTTTATATACATTGTAATGCACTGGTATCTAATTTAGTTCAATTGTTTACTTAACCTCAAGATGGCGGTTGTGCGAATTTTAAAATTAAGTTTTTATTTCTTGAGTCGTAATCAAGCGATCGAAGTGAAAGTTTGAATAATTAACCAACGCAATCATTTTTCTTTAATGGTACAGGACTCTATGACCTATACATATAACAATGCAACATAGCGATCATCCGAAATATTTAGACGGTTCTCAATATCTACGAATCTATTACAGCAATCAAACTGAATTTTGTTATGTTCATAGGGGCTATGAACATACGTTCACCTATAAGTTAATAAGTTCACCTATAGGACGTTCAATAACCTGGTGATCACAAATCCAACATGGTGGAGACGCGAAGTATAAATATTCACATGAACGTTTCTCGCAATTTAACAATCCGAGAGCAGTGAACTTGGTACAGTAAATCCTGATACAAATGTTAATCCTTTGGCATCTAATTTATTTCCATAACCACAAGATGGCAGCTGTGCGAAATTTTAAAATCTCGTTTTTACTTCTTGTGTCCTAATCATGCGATTGAAGTTTGAATACTACACGTACACAATAATCTTCATGTAACAGTACATAACTCTAAGACCTACATATTGTACCCTTGAAAGAAGCAATATGTACAAGATTCTGTCTCCGTGGTCGCGTCCAGTTCTTGGCTATGTCTTAGATGAAGTTCAGTACAAACATTTTGCTTCGTTGGTCTCAAGGATCATAAAGTAAACTATAAACTAGAAATGAGTGAAACATGGGTAAAATAAACAATATTTAATGACAGAATAAACAAAAGAAAATAACAACACAAACTCCTCCCTGAGTATACTCTCAAAATTAAACACAAGAAAAATACAAGAAATAAACAAGCGGAAAATCAGTCCACTTCTCACAATAAGTTGTCGATACAATAAGTCCACCTCTCTCATTAAAGTGTGTACGCGGTGTTCACTAACATTAGAAGGGGATAAGTACGTAATGACGCAGGTTCACTTGCAACTGGATCAGCCATATTGGTCGCGAACCCCCGTACTGCAAATCGTCATTATGGCTCATGGGACAGAGATAATTAAATAGCTGTACACTTAAACTAAAAATACTGACACACGCTACCCTTAATAAAATTATAAATTACACAGATTTCCAACTAAATCACAAGTGCAGATGCACAAAACGAACAAACAGAGCTGCCGAAAGCAGGCATAATCGGTCGCAAGGCTAATGAGTTCAACGTGACAATAACAAACAAGACCAGCCGAGGTCGCTGAACTGAGACATAAACAAAGCAATTGCAACAACAACATGCCAGAATCAAACTGATATTTACATGAAAGCAAAGCATAACTAAATCAACACTTGGAAATTAACGGCATAACGTGGACATCTCCCATTTACATTTTCAATTAATTTATAATCATTCAGGCTTCATCTACAGGAAAACATTAAAGAAATGCAGAACCAAATTCCGCCTCACTAATGAGAATCGCTCGCTTATCTCTGATGTCGCCTCCAGTGGACTCACTCACTCTCACTCCACAAACATCTGTTTCGGTGTAGTCCAAGCTTGTGTCAAATAAAAATAATAACTGGCGACCCTAACCATCCAGGATCCCATGTGGCCATTACGAAAACGCGTACATAAATCAACACACAGGCAACTCGACAACTCTCTCGGAATTGCAACACTCAAAAATATATTTCAAGCAATCGCCCCGCAGGCTTAGATTGCCGAAACTTGGATTGCGGCACGACGAAGCGTGCTCTAGCACCTCCCGCAAGCAATATCCAATCATCACACATATGACACACTTCACTTGGACTGACACTCAAATAACCACCAGGTTGCTGCTGAATCAGAGCTCCCTAATTTCGTGTCCGAGACACTCCAAAAATTAAATAATGAAACTAGCAACTCGAGCAAGCAGATGGCTTCTCGCAAAAATAATGAAACATGGCAATTTATTAATTCACTTAGCCTGAGTGATTACAAATCCACTATTAAAAATTATTTTTCCCCATTACAGCATTTAAGTTAGATTAATACGGTTCCACTTTTGTTATTACGTTAGTTCCAAATTGTGTTGCTTAGCTGCTGTATGCGCACCGCGCACGTGAAGCCCCGTATACAAGAATCACAACAAATACAAAAAATATCACACAAATAATTACATTTACAACAAATATGTCACGCTGCCCCATGCAATAAAATTGTGTGTCAGTAAAGAAAACAAACAAGATTCTACATTAAAAACAACACACAAAAGCAAAATATTTACAAAAATTAATCCCATGAAAAACCATAACCGACTTGACGAAATAAATAATTTTTTGTACTCAATCCCGGTCAATGCATGTGAGATTTTCGAAGTGAAATGCCATGTCCTGTGGTTCGGATTCCACGTAAAAAGGAGGTCCCGTGGCTCATAATCTACAGATTAACGGTCACGTTAAACTACAAGCTTCCTTCCTTTTTTGTACTCAATCCTTCGGCTGTCAGTACATCAGATCACGTCCCCGGACATTCTCTCCTCAGAATGGGCTTAGCTTGTCATCGTCTCCAAAGCGAAGCAATATTGGACCATTCTTCCTTCAATGTCCTGGGTTGACAGCTTGATGCTTGAAAAGAATGATATTAAAATTTTACACGCTAAATTGCTAGTTAATTTTGCTTAATTTGGCTACTCAATTCGCCAAAACGTCCTATAGCAAAATATCGTAGATTACTGCCCCCAAATCTGTAGTTTTTATAACTACCTCAATCACAGACTTTATCTTGAAGCAAACTTCAGTTGCGTGCACACAACTTACAATATGATAATATGTGACTCAAAAGTTAGAGTGTTTAAGTGTCACTCGCCACGCAAAGAAAATACAAGTGCCCCTCTGGACACAACAAGTAATACGTGGAGTCGCTCACGACCCACCAAAGAAAAGTATCAGTGTCTCCCTCGACACTTCAGGAGATTGTCCGTTCCACAGGACAAGACACAGTATTTAAACGATTCAGGACAAAATTGAGTGGAGTAGACGCTCCAAAAATTAACTTCCATAATATTAGGCTCACCGGCATGCGACTACTATCATTCAGCTCTTATCATTTCATAGGGCATGATGAAGCCAAACTGCACGAAAATCGATCGTACGTTCATCCAATAATTAATTCCCGCTCAATCCACAGGATCGGCTTAGACACGCTGCTTTTGCGGCAAAAGTTGCGTCTTCTGTCCTCATTGGTTCTTCATGATGCCAAACTCACGGTTTTCTGGTGTGGCACCTTCCACTAGGTTTCATACATCTGTCCTATTCCTGGAGCTTCAAGACAATGCGAAACAACTTTAGCATGAGTCAAACCCACGCGCACGCTGTCTGCTTCCTGCACCTGTCCTAATGGTATGTCGAGCTCTGGGAAGGCTCTCATAAATTTCTCACAGGATTCAACCTCTTGTATTTCAAAATACCATGTCCGCTGTTCTTGACGCCAGTAAGTCCCCATAATTTGACAACTTCTGTTTGGCTTCTCTACTTGGCTGCCAGAAGTTTCAATGCAAGATGAATAAAATTAGGAATCATTTATATGAGCATCATATATATACAAATCCAACATGGCGACCATCCGAAATATTTAGTCGGTTCTCAATATCTAAGAATCTATTCCAGCAATCAAACTGAAATTTTGTATGTTGACAGTGGCAATTAACATAAGTAGGATATATGAAAATAGGCTTTAGTTCTTCTCGGAACTACTGGTTCAGTTTGCCTTAGTAAACGATATTCAAATGCTTTTCAGTCGGTCAATACGAATGTACCCAATTGTAATGGGTGTTATTCCCTAAACCTGAAAAAATTTAGCCTAGACGAGATGATTCATTTTTGTCCTTCATAATTTTTACTTCACGAACGAGGATTAAAACAGGCACTCAGCATAAGATAACAGTTTTGATGGTTCCAGACTGCTGATGATGCTCGCCACGAAAACACTGACGCCGAGCCGTCGCGGTGCACTCTCCCTCCTGAGAGCGTCTAGCACAATCGCCGTCGACCATCAAGATGCAGTGGGCGTCAGACCGTATGAGGATATACCGGGGCCGAAGCCCAGCCCGATACTGGGCAACCTATGGAGATTCTTCCCACTTATAGGTAAGTACATGACTGGCTTATTGCGTGGAATACACTAAAGGTTGGCAACATTAATGTGATGTCAATGTGTGCTCCCCGGTAACAGTTGAAGAGACCTCCTACGCCTGACAAACATGGCCATCGTTGAATTAGCAAGAAATAAATTCACATAACTTATTTACGCAATTAACACAAATTTCCGGTGAAGTAGTGATAATTAACAGTAATTTCAATTGGTAATGACTCCTAGAATATGATAATGATAATTGTTGTTTTAAGGGGCCTAACATATAGATTATCGGCTCCTAATGGTTTGGGCGATTATGAAAAATGAAAATGAAACTATAAGTAAATCTAACTACAACTTACATCTAAAACTAACTGCAGCTTACTCACTAGAAGGGAAAAAAGGGAAAACAAATGAACAAGGGAAATAAAACAAAGGGGAAATAAATGCCCTCAACCCTCGGATAAAGATAATTGAGGGACTTAGAAAGAAGGACAGCCAAGAAAGGCTGATAGGAAAGGCAAAGAGGAGAGAGCCCGCCCCAAAGGCAATGGAAAAAGGGGAAAAACCGGACCCAGCTAAGGAATCCCTCGGGGGCACCAACTCCCGAACTCACCAGCCGTGAGCTCTTGAGGGTGTAACACTGCCTAGGGTGCACCATAAGTGGTGGGGCTACACACACCCTGCACCTTCAGGGCCTCGAGCAGAAGGCAGGAGATATAATGAAGAAAAAATATATAAGGCTGACCCTTCGAAGAATGAGAGATCGGGAAAGATGAGAGAAGGGCCAATTAAGGCGGGAAAGGCCTCGGATACCCTTATACCTTCGGGGTCGGAAAAGAACAAGAATAGACCAAGAGAGGTCGACAGGAAATAAGATGGAGAGGAGCCCAGTACAAGTAAGAGGAAGCAATGCCGGACTCAGCTGGGGTCTCGTGGTTGCCAACCCACGTCCCACTAGACGTGAGCCCCTGGGGGGCCCAGAATATGAAACATGGTATGAAAATCATATATTATCCAAGTGGAAGTGTAAAAGCTAGGCTCTGCTCTCCTACAGAATTAATGGACGAACTATCTCTGGACTCAGGATACGGTGGGTTTCAATCCCACCGTCGGCCGGGATGACTTGACTTGACTTATTTCCTTTATCTCTTAAGCATAGGGCATCGATGAATTTCCGCCATCGTACTCGGTTCTGCGCCATCCTCCTAATCTCGTTCCAGGTCTTCCCCCCTTTCTCCATTCTTTCTGTTATTACACTCCTCCTCCAGGTGTTCCTTGGTCTGCCTCTTCGCCTACCACCTTGTGGATTCCAATCCAGGGCTTGTTTTGCTATGATGTCTCCATCTCGTCGTAATGTATGCCCAATCCATTTCAATTTCCTACGACGCATCTCAATATAAATGGGTGTTTGCTGTGTTCTTCTCCATAGCTCTTCATTGGAGATAACTTGTGGCCACCATATCCTCAGGATATTCATCAAGCAACTATTCACAAATATTTGTAGTATGTTAATCAGTTGTTTGTTGGTCTTCCAAGTTTCACTCCCATAGAGCAATATTGACTTGACATTTGAATTGAAGATGCGAAGTTTGGTTTAAGTGTTAAGTTACATTGCATTCCAGATTGCTCCTTTAGCCTTATTTATTCTATTTCCTATATCCTACATAGTACCTGCGTCAGTGGTGACCATACTTCCCAGGTAGCAAAACTGTTTGACTTGATCGATCTCTTGATTCCCTAGAAAAAAAAAATGGTGCCTTATTTCGGTTATTATGCGTCAGCCGGATTGATACCTTCTAATAGGCCACCACAACTTCCTTCCATTCATCGTTATTCATTTTATTGCAATTTGACTTCTTTGTTGAGGTTGGCGCTAGGTAAGGTCACCGGGCGTAAAATCCATTCATCACATAGAAACTCACCTCACGTCATCTCCAACACAGTAGAAACGGGAATATGCTAATAATTGATCCGAAATACATTACACGAGGAAGTTAATTACGTCCTTTAATTAATAAATCATGTTGTTTGGGTTCATGTTGACAATATTAATTCTATATATAGGTGGGTGGAGTATTATTAAGTGTCCGCCTCGTTGCGTAGTGGCTTACACTATTTGCTTGATAGATGTTGATGACTGAAGAGAAACCTACATAAAGGATTTTTCACGTCATTCACAGAGCGCCAGTGTGGTTTTAGATCAAACATTTCGTTCATAGAAATATGTATAGAATGTTCAGGACATATCAAGTCCTTTGTGCGGATGTGGACGTGTCTCCCAGACAAATACCTGTAACGTGTCTATCAGCCATATACAGTGTGTGACCAAGCGTTATAATGGAGAAGGATAACATTTCAGTGTGTTCCGTCTTGGATTTTGAAACGTATCTAAATAGAGCTGCATAGCGATTCTGACGTCATGGTACGTAAAGCCAACATGGCAGATGTTCGACGAACACATGTATCACTAACCTCAACTCGGGCACACAAAAGAATATTGTAACGTGCCACCCCTAGTGGCACTTTTGTTAACTGGATTACGGTGGGTAGAAGCACAACACAGTGCTTTTAAATGAAAAGTCGTTTTATTGCAGGTCTTAGAAAGTTACAGTTCACCACACAATAAACAGATGCAAGCAATTAGTATCTCACTCTATAAGGCATCCAACGTTTTGAATGAAGCACTGGTTAGATAGGGATATTCTTCTCTCTTTCTGTTACACGTGAGACATGTATGACGCTGTCATTTTCTAGCAATCCACTGTTGCCATATCAGTCAAAAACTTTTCTTTGTCGAAACAACATCATATTCGGGTAGAACTATGTTTTGCCGATATTTTTTGTCCTATATTAGAACTACGTAAACTTGATAGAAATGCTAGAAAAATGAGATATCCATATTAAAAAAAACAACGATTAACTGTGTCCCCTTTTTAGTAAAATCGATCTTATATCATGTTGCATTGACTCTGTGATGCCTATTTTTCACACACGTGTTGCTAAATGTGCCGTCATGATGATGGATAATTGAATATTTTATACTGGCAATATTACAATTTTCATGTACGTAAAACTTCTGAATATTCTCTCATAACCGCATAGCAGCATTGAAAAAGTTCGTATTCTGCCAACTTTTCTATTTTTAAAGATAACCATGTCATGTCAGTTGGAGTTGTAGAGTAATGTTGGAACAAGTTTTCTACCTGCTTACCTAGAGTGTAGGTTTAATTGTTTACACAGGCCGGGCTGTTCATTGACCGCGGATTATATGAATGACATTTCGAAGGACAGCGGGGTGCAGCATGCTACTCACAGCTTTATTACAGTGCCCTTCGAGCTTGTATTTCAGTTGTTCAGCAGTCTCTATCTTGAGTGTGCAGCAGTTCTGTTAGATTTAACGTGTTGTATTTTACGTATTTCACGTACAACAATGGATAGTTTTGTGAAAAGAAAGCGTGGTCAAGTGCTCAGAAGAAGGGAAAAACAGGTCGTAATTAATGTGTTCAGTTATTTTAAGAATCTTAAACCTAACGAATGTATACATAATTTAGTCAATGAAACTGCTCTGGCCACAGGAATATCAAAAACTACCGTTTTTAAAATACGTAGTGAGAGTGGAGAGGGTCCAGTACTGTCGCCACGCAAAAAGAGGCTAAGTAATACACTTCGCAAGAATAGCAGGAATGTTAAATATAATGACTTTGTGAGGAGCAGCATCCGTCGCAAAATCCACAAATTTTACTTTCGAAACCAACCACCAACTTTACATTCAATCCTGGCTGCAGTAAACTCAGATTCCGACCTTCCAGATTTTAAAAATCTACTTTTCATTCGCTGCTTAAGGACATGGGATTTGAGTACGCGAGAAGAGGAAATAACGCCATAATGGTGGAGAGGAGTGATTTAGTGATATGGCGTCATGATTATCTTGTGGCAATAAAAAAGTACAGAGATGAAGGGCGGAATGTTGTGTATAGTGATGAATCATGGGTCAATACTGGGACTACAATTGAGAAGATATGGCATGACAAGACAATAACAACACCAAAGCAAGCGTTTCTGGCGGGACTTTCGACAGGCCTAAAGGCTCCTACTGCACGAGGTCCGCGGTTTGCAATAGTCCACACAGGAAATGAAAATGGATTTGTACCCAACGCACAGTTAGTATTTTTGTGCAAAAGGAACACCGCAGACGGGCATGATGAAATGGATGGTGAAACGTACGAACATTATTTCAAACACCAAGTGCTACCTGCCGGCCAAATCTGTGATTGTTATTAACAATGTGTCATATCACAGTCGTAAAGTTGAGGCTATTCCGACTTCGGCATGGAAAAAAGGAAAAATGCTGGAATGGCTTTCGTCGCATGGGGAGCCGTATGAAGAGCATATGTCGAAGAAACATTTAATGGAAATTATTAAAAGGGTGAAACATAAATACGATAAGTACAAAATTGATGAAATGGCTAAAGAAATGGGTCATTTAGTTCTACGCCTTCCACCTCATCATTGCGAACTAAATCCAATAGAATTAGTGTGGAGTCAGGTCAAACATCATGTTAAAATGAACAATTTGCACTTCAAAGTAAAAAAATATGGAGCAGTTGATACAGGAAGGATTTAATAATGTGACAACCGAAAAGTGGAGAGACTGTGTCGAGCATGTAAAGAAAATCGAGTCTGAAATGTGGAAAGCCGATGAAATTCAGGATGACATTGAACCTCTACTCATAAATCTGGGTGACAGCTCTTCATCAGATACTGAATCAACTGTGATGACGAACGGGGTGCCTGTCCGCTGTCATCATGAAAGGTAAGCCAATGAGGAGTATTTTATTTAATAATAACGTACTTCAACTTCAACTGCAGTAAAAACTTCACACATTTCCTTGGGCTTGTACTTTATTTAGTTTATTTTGATTGTTTTCTTTATGTCACATTCAGCATACGTTATAGTTAATTTAATTTAATTTCGTTGTATGAGTTATGTTAGCCTACTATTAGTATTATTATACAGTACTTAATTCAAGTCTTCGTCACTGCACAATCGCTGAATGCGCGGAAAGTATACGCGAAGCGCTTTGTACTGACTGCCTCCTCTCATGGAGTGGCAACCCTGTCGTAACGCGCCATAAGACCAATGCTTCATTCTAAACGTTGGATGCCCTTTATAGGTCCTCTCTGATTGGGAACACTCCCCTTTCACTCTCTCGAGCAGCTGTCTGTTCACTAATTAGGCAGGCCTGTGTCCAGCCAGTCTGTCACTCACCGAAATACCTGTACACTTCCTTGAGTACACAAACTACCGTTAGGCTACTTACGACTCTTCTACACTCGGAAAGAATCTCACTGGGTTTCGCAATTCACACAGCATTTCACTACAATAATCTCTGTCGCACTGGTATACACTCTCGCTCAAAAAACACTGTCCCTCCCTCGCAGACCAGGTTGCTTTATATAGGGGTCTGGTGACTCAATGAATGCTTCTAGAATAGTCCAGGGTTCACAGCTTCTCGAGATTTCCTTCACTAGCTGGGTCTCGAATATTCTGGTCTATCCCTTTTGTCCTCGCAGCCCCGTTGCGTAAGGCGCAGGTAACACACATAGCCTGGGGCGGTTGTGACTCACGCGGCGAGGCAACGGAACAATATCAAATATGCGTGGCCCAGTTTTAACGGTACTGCCTTCCCTCCTCAGACCTAATCGTGCCGCAGATAAGCATATGATTGTCCGTCTTCAGTTCTATGTGAGGCTATCTTCTGATATACAGCACAACAAGTAGTTCCGTGAAGAACTAAGTAGCCTATTTTCATATATCCCATTGGTCGTTTCCATTAAAATTCTCCTGCCTATTAAAAGCATTTTCCATGTGATATACCAAATAGCTTTTGGTTCACAACTTATATCTTCACCAATACCAATTACAATTAGAAGTTATGCACTGGAATATGTAACTTTCATTATCGATGATTAAGACTCCTCCTGAGAGATGGCATCTCTCTGTATCGAACCATGATAATTAATTTAGAAAAGAATCAAAAGCACAGCTCCTATGATTTACGAAACGTAAGCTACAGAATTTAGTGCCATTAAATAACGAGTAGAAAAAAGTCAAAAGCACAGCTCCTATGATTTACGAAAAGTAAGCTACAGAATTTAGTGCCATTAAATAACGAGTATTATCCTAGCCCAGCATACGAATCATCTTTTCAATCGCCTGAGTATGACACAAGAAATAAATAATCAGGTTTTAATATTTCAAACTGATGCTTCTTGAATTTTTGAAAACAATTGAACATCATTAGATATTAATAATGGGATTAATAAGGCCAAATGTGAATTTGCAATGCTAAGACCGATCTGGAGTTCTCAAGAGCTTAACATAAACACTAAACTGCGCATCTTTAATACGAATGTCAAGTCGGTCCTGCTCTATGGTTGCGAAACCTGGAAAGCAAATAAACAACTAATCAGAAGTCTTCAGACTTTTTTGAACAAGAGTTTGAAGAATATCCTGAGTATATGGTGGCCACAGATCATTTCCAATGAAGAACTATGGACCAAAAATAAACAAACACCTATTGACATTGAGATGCGTCGCAGGAAGTGGAGATGGATCGGGTACACGCTAAGATATGATAAAAACAACATCGCCAGACAAGCACTGGAATGTAACCCACAAGGCACTAGAAGAAGAGGCAGGCCGAGGAACATCTGGAGGAGGAGCGTGGAGGTGGAGGGCATTGAGAATGTTAGGAAAACCTGGACGGAGACCGAGACCATGGTGCATAACCGAGTCCGATGGTGGAAATTCGTTGATGCCCTATGCTCCACTTAGGAGTTACAGGAAATTTATTTATTTATTTATTTATTTATTGCCACAACAGTGCAGTGCCCCAATTAGAGTAGCAAACAATTGTTTACACACAGATAATACATGAAAATACATTACATTATAAAGTAACAAGAAGTTCCGTGACGAACTAAAGAGCCTACTTTTCTTAAAATTTAAGATTCATGCCAATGATTAATCTATATGGATCTATCTAGAATAATGACGAAATTAAGTTGGTAATATCAAAATTTCTAATAAGTTCGAAATACTGTATACCTGGCTTAATGTAGCCTAATAGAGAACTACAGTTGGCAGCCCTGGTGACAGAATACATTCTTAGTTCCATCTCTTAAAGTACAGAATACAAAATTTGGTTGAAGTCCAATGGATAGCATGGACGTTACATGCAGTTAAACATTGGATCTGACAGCGCGCGTAAAATCATGTTGGCAACAATGACATACATGTATTGGTCAGAAATAATCTGAAATAATATGATCTATTGTTGTGTCAATTTTGAATGAAATCCATTAGTTAGTATAGAAGTTACATGCATTTTAAAATTGGACCTATCAGCAGGCATAGAATCATGTTGGCAGCACTGACGTATATTAGTTAATCCAAATTAATCTAGAATGCCAGGTACTATACGTGTGCAAAATTTAGAACTATTGGCTAGCATACTTTCTGATATATTGATATTAGGGTAACAATAATAGAGACAGTATTTATTAACAGTTGGCAGCCCTAGTTACTCTTAAGAATCGGCATAGACATATCTGTTATGGTACACATAGCACACATGAAATTTGGTTGAAATCCAAATGATAGTATAGAAGTTACAAGTATTTAAAGTTGGACCTCTCAGCAGGCTTAGAATCATGTTGGTAGCACTGACGTATATAAGTTACTCCAAATTAATATAGCATGTCAGGTACTATACGTGTGCATAGTTTAAATCTGTCGGCTTGCATACTTTCTGATATATTGGTATTTGGATAAAATAAATTGAGAGCATTTATTAACAGTTGGCAGCCCTGATGGATCTTAAGAATACGTTCAGTCATATCTGTTTATGTACACATAGCACATACGAAATTTGGTTGAAATCCAATTGATAGTGTAGAAGTTATATGCATTTAAAATTTGGACTTGTCAGTAGGCTTATAATCATTTTGGCAACACTGCGATGTATGGCCTCCTGGAAATTAAACTGCAATATTAGTATCTATACGTGTGCCAATTTTGAAATAGCTACCATTCATACCTTCCAAGATATCCAACATGGAGCTCAAATTTCAATTGCGATTTCTCTGCAGTTGGTAGCACTGACATCAATTTCAAATATGACCGTGAGATATTCAGGTATAGATCGTTACTCCTACCAAATTTTGTTTCGATAGCTGCAGCCGTTTAGGAGTTGATAGGGGGGGGGGACACACACACAGCCAGACAGACAGACAGAAGGACAGACAGACGGACAGACATACATTTGGCCGATCTCATAAGTCTACTTTTTCCTCATTTTTGCAAAATGTGAAAAGTAGGCTAAAAATATCCTGCATTGGAATACAAAATAAAAATAAAAAATTGAAAATTCAAAATTAATATTCAAAAAAGAAATTGTTAACAAAAAATATACACAAGTTCAAGTCACAATAACAGTAAATGAAGCATGATTTTAGTCACATACTGTAAAACTAGATTCATATTTTTAGGTACTAATAAGTTACAATAGCAATGAAAGATCGTAAGAAAGTAAAACCTAAAATTAATAGCAGCTAACTCAAGTAAGTCAAGAGATGTATCCGTACTAAGCTTTGAATAAAGATTCGCTGTGCCGAGTTCCATTGCACTCGGTTGATTAGATCGCCAGGAAAGTCATTTGAAATATTTGAAAATCACTTCGCCACCTTGATATTTTTGAGTTTCTCAGGATTAGAGAACGTCACATAATTGTCCGTATTTAACAGACCTCTAACACCATTAAAAAACAAGTAGTTCCGTGAAGAACTATACAGCCTATTTTCATATATCCTACTTATGTTAATTGCCACTATCAACATACACAATTTCAGTTTGATTGCTGTAATAAATTCGTAGATATTGAGAACCGACTAAATATTTCGGAATGTCGCCATGTTGGATTTTATATATCTAGGTCCTAGAGTTATGTACTGTTACATGCAGATTATTGTGTACGTGTAGTATTCAAACTTTAATCGCATAATTAGGACGCAAGAAGTAACAAGGAGATTTTAAAATTTCGCACAGCTGCCATCTTGAGGTTATGGAAACAATTGAAATAAATTAGATGCCAGTGGATTACCATTCGTATAAGGATTTACTGTACCAAGTTTCACTGCACTCGGATGGTTAAATTGCGAGAAACGTCCATGTGAATATTTATAATTCGCGTCGCCGCCATGTTGTATTTGTGATCACCTTGTTATTTAAAGTACTATAGGTGAACTTAAGTTCATAGCCCCTATGAACATTAAAAAATTCAGTTTGATTGCTATAATAGATTCGTAGATATCCAGAGCCGTCTAAATATATCGGATGGTCGCCATGTTGGATTGTTAAATGTATTGGCCATAGAGGCATGTACCATTAAAGGAAAATTATTGCGTAGGTTCATTATTCAAACTTTCACTTCGATCGCATGACTACATCACAAGAAATAAAAACTTAATTTTAAAATTCACACAGCCGCCATCTTGAGGTTATGTAAACAATTGAACTAAATTAGATACCAGTGTATTATAATGTGTATAAATATTTCCTGTACCAGATTTCAGTGCTTTTGGAACATTAAATCGTGAGAATGGTCTACATAAAATTTTCGAATTCGCTTGGCCGCCATGTTCGTTTTGTAGTTAACCGGTTTTTGAAAGTCTTATAGATGGACTTCCAGTAGTGCCCTTTATATCCGTACAAAATTACAGGGAGATACCGCTAATAGTTACAGAGATATAGAATGTCAGTGAAATATTTCGCACATCCGCCATCTCGTGGTTATGTAAACAATTGAACTAAGTTAGATGTCGGTGCATTACTATGTATATAAACATATACTGTGCAAGTTTCATTGCGTTTGGTTGGTTAAATTACGAGAAACGTCTATTTAAATTCGCAAATTCGCTTGGCCGCCATGTTGGTTTTGTAGTTAACAGGTTTTCAAAGGTCACATAAGTGAACTTATAGTAGTTCCCTTTATCACCATACAAAATGTCAGGGTAATATCGGTAATGGTTTCGGAGATATTGAATGCTGGTGAAATATTTCGCACAGCCGCCATGTTGGATTGGTGAGTATTAACAAAATTTGAAGGGCACGGTCTGGGTCGCCGGGAATAGTGCTATGAACTTACCGAGTTACATTGAAATCGCTCCAGCCGTTTAGATTTTATTGGGGGGGACACACACACGAATCACACACACGGACAAAAGGTGATCTCATAAGCCTATTTTTTCAAAATTGAAAATAGGCTAAAAATCAGTTTGATTGCTTAAATAGCCTACAGTAGTTTTGAAGATATTGAGAACCGGTAAAATGTATCGTATGGACGCCATGTTGGATCGTTTTATACAGGGTCATTATCTAGGTGCGCCCCGATAAACACAGCAAGCTAAGCCGGCTGTGACTGGCGCAGGTCGCCGGCGTGCGTACGCGGTTCAGCCGGTGATTGGCGCGCTCCGCGGACTCATATCGTTAGTGCACATGTGTTTTGTCATTCATATGGACGTGTATCTGCAATGCTTAGACGTCAGTGTTGCACGTTTGGTGAGTATTGTGATTACTGTGATTGTTGGTCATGCCTAGACACCAATTCACATTGCACGAACGTGTGTGTATCCATAATTCGTATATGAAAAGCGAAAAATCTTCTTCTGAAACGAGACGAAAATTTCGAATCACATTTCCAGGAAGACCTGTGCCTAATGCCAGTACAATTAGGAGGCTCGCTAAACGATTCAAGGCAACAGGCTCCGTAAATAATAAAAGAGTTGACAAACATTCTTTCATCAGAAGATGTCAGGTGTGTGTTACAAGAGAGGGAGGACATTTTCAGCATCGCCTATGAGCACTGTAAGTACACATTATTGAACATATTTGGTAAAAGTGTGAAAGTGCGCGCCACCACCGGCTGACCCGTGTATGCGCGCCCGCGATCCGCGCCAGTCACAGCCGGCTTAGCTTGCCGTGTTTATCGGGGCACACATAGATAATGACCCTGTATATACGGTACGCCATAGAATTATGTGCCAGAAGATGAATATTATAATTGTGGCTCATTATACAAACCTACGTTTCTTTCGCTTGTTTAGGACACAAGCCGCCATTTTTAAGTTCTTATAGAAATTGAATTACGTTAGACGGCTATAGGCCTATATTAGGCCCTGTATGAAGCTTTACCGTGCTTGCGCTTGGATAATTAAGTCACGAGGAAAATCCATATGAAAAATCCACAGCCTGCTTCCAGTCTCCGACTGGGTCAGGAATGGAATGAATGAAGCCCCCATCTAGCGGCGAGGATATGAACTGTGCCGGCTGCCGAGGCCTGACGCACTCCTCTGGGGCAATGGTTAAATGAATGACAGATGAAATGAAATGATAGTGGAGAGTGTTGCTGGAATGAAATTTTGACAGGGAAAACCGGAGTACCCGGAGAAAAACCTGTCTGCCTCCGTTCTGTCCAGCACAGATCTCACATGGAGTGACCGGGATTTGAACCACGGACCCAGCGGTGAGAGGCCGGCGTGCTGCCGCCTAAGCCACGGAGGCTTAGGAAAATCCATATAAATATTTAAATTTCGCGTCGCTGCCATGTTAGTTTGTGTTCATCAGGTTATTGAAAAGCGACATTGAGTCACTGACTTCCTGTCACGTAGGTCAACTAAATATATATATTACAGAATACAATATTTCGACATCCAACCTAGACTAAAGTTCCCGTGACAAAATTAATTATGTATCTTACTACTAAATTAATTAAATGATACTAAACGATGCTAGACTATATACTCATATAAATTATTAAATAGGAATAAAATACATCAAATAAAAATTTAAACATGATAATAGTATGTCCCAAAAGTGAGGATTCGATCCCTTGAAACTACGGACAGTTTTTAGTGTGTCCCCTCTAATAAAATCTAAATGGCTGGACCGGCTTCAATGAAACTCGGTAAGGACATAACTTTACTATTTTGTCCGACTCCGACCGTGCCATTCGAATTTAAAGCGTTTCACCAATCCAACATGGTGGCTGTGCGAGTTATATCACCGGCATTCTATATCTCCGAAACTGTTACTGATATCACCCTGAACGTGTGTATGTGATAGAGAATAATAAGATAAATTCAACTATGTGCTGCTTAAAAACATTTTTAGTACAAAACCAACATGGCGGCCAAGTGAAGTTAAATTATGTGTACCTACTTAGAAAGGAAAAGGGGCATTGCAACGCATGCCGGGCGCAGCTAGTACTTTATAACTTTCACTGTAGCCCATAAATAAATACACTGGTCAAAACAATTAGGGGATCAGGTGAGATATCATACACAAGATACATATGGTATCGTCTTTTATTCAGAGTTCGGTTACAATTGTAATTTGTGTGTGCTACAGTACGATATTGTGCTGTCTCAACTCTTTACTGGAGGTGTACATAGCGTTTACTTAGAGCGAGGCACCATGGGGCTACCATAATACTGAAAAAGTCATTCTCGTTGCCCTCTAATATTGTGGGTGATCACCTCGGACGGCCAGGACAGTTGCACACCTGCGTGGCATGGACAGTATGAGGTTATCAATCAGCTCTTGAGGGATATTTGGCCATTCTTCCATGAATGCAATATCCAGCTCGGCAACCGTTGTGGGAGGTGCTGGTTTGGCTGCAATGCGTCTGCCAAGTGTATACTAGACATGCTCAATCGGGTTTAAGTCCGGCGAACAAGCTGGCCACTCCATTCGTTCAATGCCCTCGTCGTCAAGCATGTTGTCCACCAGTGCAGCTCTGTGGGGACGTGCGTTACCGTCCACCAAAATGAACCCATCACCTATGGCACCAGCGTAGGGCACAACAAACGGTTGAAGGATCTCGAATCGATACCTCTGAGCAGTCAAAGCGCCATTCTGAACGACATAGGGAACCGTACGTCCACCAATACTGACTCCTTCCCACACCATTCGTCCACCACCATAACATGGTGCTGTTTCCTGCACATACGTGGGATTGTTCCGAGTTCCACGTTCTCTCCAGACGAGGGAACGACGATTGTCCGGCTGAACACAAAATCTTGACTCATCTGCGATCCGAACCCGTTGCCATTCGTTACGACGCCAATCCTGATGTTCTCCGCCCAGTTTCTGCGGGCTAAACGGTGCCGTGGTTTTAATGGGACACACACCATAGGCCTCCGTGAGTTGAGGCCACTTTCGCGAAGGCGATTTCGTCCTGTTGCCGCCTGGAGGGTGCGTTGCAGCTGAGTTGCATTCAGCCTCCTGTCTCGGCGGGCTGTTAACCGTAGATAACGGTCATCTCTTGCTGATGTTACCCATGGACGACCTTGGCCTGGCCTTCTTTTAACGGTTCCTGTTGTCTGAAATCACGTCCAGGTCCTGGAAATTACACTTTGGGACACTCCAATAGCTGCAGCCACCTCCCTCTGGGTCTGTCCTGTTTCCAACCTTCCTATGGCTCTCCATGCAATTCCTTCGGGTAAGTCACGTTGTTGTTGCATTGCACTACCTGCTCACGTCACCATCTGAACCCAACTGCTTGTGTCAATCGTTTGGTAGAGTAAACACACGTCCCCACGAACCCCCTCTGTAGCAACTTTCTGTTATTACCACTATCTCGGTTGCCGTAATGTGGTTGTATCCACTCCGTAGAACCAACAGAAAGACGTCGAACCAATTTAGGCCATTCTGCCGATGACAATACGTCAGAACCTAGATATCTCAAATGATCCCCTAATTGGTTTGACCAGTGTAGAAGTGATTGAAGACAAGCTTGTTTGGATGCAGGAAGATTACGCGTGTGTTTCAAAGGTCTGTCTGTTTTGTAGGTAACTTCTCAGGTAAGGGCATACCGGATCTTACAGCGCAATTGAGAGAAACATATGGGGACATCGTCAAGATCACTGGTGTTCCAGGTCGCAAAGACTCAATCTACATCTTCACTCCGGAGGATGTGCAGAAGGTGAGTATCAGAGAGCAACTATAATAAGGATCTCCAATTGAATACCTGAGTACAAGGGGACTGAGCGCCGTTTTATTAAAAAAAATGATTTTACTGTAGAAAGGTGTAAAATAACATAACGCATTTCCCCACAAAGACGCCAAGTGAAATTCATGATATTTTAGTTACTACGAGTAGCTAATGATAGCGTAGTTGGTATGTGACACGACACAGCTATTTCCTTTCAAATGTCTTGTAAGACAACACAGTTTCATGTAGTGAGACCGGGATTCCGTCCTAACTGAGAAAAGGAAGCGGCTTAAGCTACATTGCAAAAGTTACATTCCCAAAGATCTGCACAAGGTTGTAAAGCTGCCAAACTGAGTAATCCATTACCCATCTGCATCATGTGGCTTTCTTAACATTCAGGACATTGCTGATAAGCTGATAAACAGAAATAACTTGGATATAATTTGAGCAGTTTAGATTCGCGTACAATCAAAGTCCCCAGGCATTGTTTTAATTAAGGATGCGTTTAATGAAGCTAGAGAGTGTGCTCATATAATGGGTTACTGTGGATGATTTAAGGAAGACTAAGCTTCAAGTAAGTGGTATGTCTAACAGAGAAAGTTCATAAAAGAAGCGTAATCTTATCTCCATGATAGAATATATACCTGCAGAAGAGCACCGTGCATTTCACTACAATCTTTGTTGTGACATTTTGTTAAAATTGGATTGTTCAGGAATAGGATATATTATTAATACATTTTTCCAAAGGAATGGGATTTTACACTTCTGTTGTGTAATGTAATGAAACAAAATATGTGTTTGCAGTTAGCCCCTTTGAAATGAAAAGGTACTTGACACTTTTCTATTTTGTTCGCTTCAAGATGTTTTTTTTCTTTTTCATTTGTAAGATTCCTTGTGTTGTGTTATAAATCAACTGGGTCATTCCTTTCTCTTAAGTAATATAAGGTGCGTTTAAAAAGTAACGAGCCGGAGGCATAATTACAGAAACCAGTACATGTATGTTAGAAGTATTGGTCCTGGCTATTGAGGCACTTGTCCCACTGTGACACGAGGCGGTGAATGGCTGTCACATAAAATTCCCTGGGCTGCGATGTGAGCCAGTTCCGCACGTACAGCTGGACGTCGCGTCCGAGGTGAATCGTTGGCTCCGCAGAGCCCTTTTCAGGGGACCAAACATGGCGTTATCACAGGGAGAGGTCTGGACTGTATGGAGGGTGGCCGAGAACCTCCGTATGAGGTCGTGCATTGTCGTGGAGAGACCACGGTGGCTATGGCGTTCACCGTCACTCGGCGGCCCTGGGTAATGAGTGCATCAACCAGCTGGACGTTGTCATCGGTAATGCAAGAGGGTGCCCCAGACAGAGCATCATCGGCTAACGACACCCGTCCTTCTCTGAAGCGCTTGTGTCACGCCTTCACCCTTGCAAGAGACATGCAGTGTTCGCCGTACACTTGTGACATTCGGCGATGAATGTCCGTTCCCCCTACTCCTTCCGCTGTCAGAAACCGAACAACACCTCTTTGCTCTTCTGTTGACGCCTCCATGTCACTGTTTGCAATGCGACTGGCAGCGTTGGACGATTGATGCATGCTGCTGCTCGCTTGGTATCGTCACGTGACGTGCACGCGTGCCCTTTAGCGATGGGCTGTGACCTTCCACGCTCTGGTCGGAACCACACCTCGTTACACACGCCACGATTAGCCGATGTCGTCACCGGTTTGCGCATTACAGCCTCCGGCTCGTTAATTTTTGAACGCACCTTATATTTGTTAAGCTAACTTAACATTGAAATAAAAAATTATATTGCTTAAGGGTTGTTATTTTCGTCTTATATTGGAAACTACATGTTGGTGCTTACACCTTTGTAAGAATAGGTATTCAATTTGTAACCTTCCTCTTTACCCTTTAGAGGATAGTGGTACCTACCAAATGGTTAATTTATATTATGAAAGGTGCTGATGGTTCAAACCATCAGTTTTATTTTAACTAATTTTACTCCGGAAGTCTTAATATTTCGGGTGCTTGCCACGGTGGGTGAGTGGTTATCGTGTCGGACTACCAACCCCCCCCAAGCTTGCAGGTTCGCTCCTGGCCGTGGTAAGTGATATTTGAAAGACGGCAAAAATCTCTGCACGCATGTCATACGTTGTTGGCATTTAAATAACCCATTCGAATTCAGTAGACCGTGTTCATAATGGGATTTTCCGCCAGCACAAAGTTCCTACTTTGTCTACTAGAAAGCGCTATAGTGTCAAGGAGCTTAGATATCTAACCTCCTTGTCTTTCATAGCACTCCAAGGAACGACAAAAATTGACATGTTAGCTGCCCTATGGGTGTCAAATAACCAAGCTTGCACCCGGCACCCGAGGCCATACGATATTAATAATAATATTATTAATGTTTCTGGTAACTGAATATGTTTAGGTAGATTTCATTAGAAAGCTGACTATTGCAATGGGTACCATGTTTCGACTTCCAGAAAATTTCGACATATCTTCGCGTTTCACATCCCCCAGACCCCAAAACCACCGTCAGTTCAAAAGTTTATATATAATTTATGTATGTATATATATATCTAGCCCTGTATATGTATATCAGTTTCTTGTGGACACGATAACTGCCGTTATTTTGCACCAATCACTTTGCCATGGCAACACTACTAAATTGATGAGGGATGAGCCATCAGACGTTGCCATGACAACGCACTTGCACGAGATCAGATTCAGATTTCCATCTGACTGTGAAGCGGCTTCGGTGACGTAACTGGTAGCATGCTGAACTTCTATGCCCAAGGTCGCGAGTTCAAAGCCGGCCAAAGTCGTCGGATTTTCTAAGAGCGCTAAAAATCCCTCAGTATGCTTTCCTTTTGGAGGGGGTTCTGAGAAATGATTACATTAAAAAATGGAGATTAGCTTGGGCAACAGAGGACATTCCAGAGTCCTTTGATGTAAACTCTTTATTGGCTAGGCTCCTTATGCTCTCTATGTGTCCCCTTAAAGACATTAAATACACCCCCCAGGACCTCACGAATAGTGGGACGTGGGTTGGCGACCACGGTGCCCCAGCTGAGTTTGGCATTACTTCCACTTACTTGTGATTGGTTGGTTGGTTCCTCAGTTCCTCAGTTTAGGGGCTGTGTCAATGCGGTCATGTAGGCCCGTGTTCTTGGGATGTGTGTAGAATCTGTCTGATAACCGGCGTTAATTGTGATGACTGCATTAGTATGTGTTATCTGTTTTAGGTAGATTTCATTAGAAAGCTAACTATTGCAATGGGTGCCATGTTTCGACTTCCGGAAAATTTCGACATATCTTCACGTTTCACATCCCCCATACACCAAAACCACCGCGTCAGTTCAAAAGTTTATATATAATTTATGTATGTATATATATCTAATATATAAAAGTGAAAGTCTGTATGTATGTATGTATATATGTTGGTTCCGTATACAAATCTACACCGTTCCACCAATCTCAACCATATTTTGCATACACATAGTTTAGGACCCTGAAGGAACCGCTGGCTACATGAATTTTCGATAGTCTTTCTCATTCTTCTGATTTTGGCCCTTTTTCACTCAAAATCAGGCTAATCAAATCATAAAATATACTCATGAAGGAATGGCAAGGCAGATAGTTTCCATGGCAACATAGCTCAAGTCGAGACACGGCCGACTTGATGCCAATTGCGCTCAGCACTACGGTATAGAAAATGAGGATCTTTACTTGAAATCCCGTTAGTTACTCAACTGCTCACACAGCATTGTCAACCGAGTTTAGCATAACAAAGACTTGACATTATCTTCTTTCTACTATATATTTTTCAAATACCACTCACTCACTCACTCACTCATTCATTTATTCATCACGAAATCTCAGAAACCACCGAACGGATTGGAATTAAATCTGGTATGCAGCTTCCTCAAGGGCCGCAAATGCCCACTAAGAGAGAAATATTGGCTATTCAGGTTCTAAAGGGGTGTTAAGGGGGTAGACCTGCATTTAATTGAATAGCAATATCTCCCGATTGGTTTCATGGGGGGATGTGATACTCGGCATATAAACTCATCATTAAAAATAAGAAGACATGTGTCTGAGGGTTTTTCGATGTGGTGTATATTATGAGGTGAAAGGGGTGAAAAGTGGGGATTAAAAGATTCTTAACGGAGCGTGTGTCTCTTAAACGACATAGGCGAGGAGTTTGAAACACAGCGAAAAAAATCAACATAAAAAAGAAGTAAATATGTGTTTGACAGTTTTTTCATAAATCCAATTTAAGGGGCCCATGGGGAGAGATGAAATTCTGGGGGGGGGGACAGGAAAGAAAGTGTCCTAACTGATTGACTGACTGGCTCACTCATTAAACTCAGGGGGAAAAAACTGCTTTAAAGTAAGTAAATAGCTGTTCGACAGTTTTTTTTTTTCATAAATCAAATTTAAGGGGTTCATGGGGAGGGGTGAAATTCTGAAAAAAGAAAATTGAAAGAAAATGTCCAGACTCACTCACTTACTCACTCACTCATCATCGCCTAGCCAAAATTATTGAAGTTAGAAACATGACAGTTTGGGAATATGTTCATTGTATGTCAAAACCGTCTACTAAGGGAGGATTTTCGGATATTCAGGTTCTAAAGGGGTCTTAAGGGGGTTAAACCTGCATTTCATTGAATAACTATATCTCCCTTTTGGTTTCATTGGGGGATGTGATACACGGCATATAAACTTCTCATTAAAAAGTAACAAGACACGTGTCTGAGGGTTTTTCGATGTGTTTATGAGGTTAAAGGGGGGTGAAAAGTGGGGATTGAAAGATTCCTAACGGAGCGTGTATCTCTTAAACGACATAGGCGAGGAGTTTGAAACTCAGCGGAAAAAAAAATCAGCATAAAAATAAGTAAATATGTGTTTGACCGCTTTTCTATAAATCCAATTTAAGGGGCCCATGGGGAGGGGTGAAATTCGGGGGGAGGGACAGGAAAGAAAGTGTCCTAACTGATTGACTGACTGACTCACTCATCAAACTCACGGAAAAAACTGCTTTAAAGTAAGTAAATAGCTTTTCGACAGTTTGTTTTTCAATCAAATTGAAGGGGTTCATCGGGAGGGGTGAAATTCTGAAGGAAAAAAAAATGAAAGGAAATGTCCTGACTCATTCACTCACTCATCATCGCCCAGCCAAAAATATTGAAGTTGGAAACATGACATTTCGGGGATATGTTCGTTGTATGTCAAAACCGTACACTAAGGGAGGTTTTTTGGATATTCGGGTTCTAAAGGGGTCTTAAGGGGGTTAAACCTGCATTTCATTGAATATCAATATCTCACGAGTGGTTTCATTTGTGGATGTGATACTCGGCATATAAACTAATCATTAAAAATACGCAGACATGTGTCTAAGCGTTTTTCGATGTGGTGTAATATTATGAGGTGAAAGGGCTGAAAAGTGGGGGTTGAAGGATTCCTAATGGAGCGTGTAGGCCTATCTCTTAAACGACATAGGCGAGAAATTTGAAACTCAGCGAAAAAAAATCAGCTTGAAAAGTAAGTAAATCGGTTTTCGACTGTTTTTTCATAAATTAATTTAAGGGGCCAATGGGGTGGGGTGAAATTCTGGGGGGAAAAATGGAGAGAAAGTGTCCTAACCGACTGACTCAGGGGAAAAAGATAGCTTAAGAAATAAGTTAATAGGTGTTCAAGCGTTTTTTAATCAATCCAATTTAAGGGGCCCATAGGGAGGGGTGAAATTCTGGTAAAATAAATGAAAGAAAATGTCCTGTCTGACTCACTCACTCATCACGCCCAGCGAAAACTATTAAAGTTGGAAACATGAAATTTTGGGAATATGTTCGCTGTATGTCGAAAACGTTAACTAAGGAATGATTTTTGTTTATTCGGGTTTTAGAGACGTGCCAAGGGGGTAAACGTGCATTTCATTGAATAACGATATCTCATGAGTTGTTTGTTTGGGGATGTGATATTCGGTATATAAACTAATCATTAAAAATAATCAGACATATGTCTAAGGGTTTATCGATGTGGTGTATATTATGAGGTGAAAGGGGTGAAAATTGGGGATTGAGGGATTCTTGACGGAGCGTGTATCTCTGAAACGACATAGGCGTGAAGTTTGAAATTCGGTGGAAAAAAACAGCTTAAAATACAGGTAAATAGGTGTTCGAACGTTTTTTCATAAATCCAATTTGAGGGGCCCTTGGAAAGGGGTGAAATTCTGGGAAAAAAAACAGGAAAGAAAGTGTCCTAACTGATTGACTCACTTACTCACTCATCAAACTCAGGGAGAAAACAGCTTTAAATAAGTAAATAGGTGTTTGGCCGTTTGTTTCATAAATCCAATTTAAGGGGTTCATGGGGAGGGGTGAAATTATCAAAAATAAATGAAAGAAAATGTCCTGACTGACTGACTCACTCATCATCGCCCAGCCAAAATTATTGAAGTTAGAAACATGAAATTTTGGGGATATGTTCGTTGTATGTCGAAAACGTCCACTAAGGAAAGAGTTTTGGATATTCAGGTTCTAAAGAGGTGTTAAGGGGGTAAACGTGCTTTCCATTGAATAACAATATCTCACGAGTGGTTTCATTTGGGGATGTGATACTTGGCACATATACTAATCATTAAAAATAAGCTGACACATGTCTAATGGTTTTTCGATGTAGTGTATATTATGAGGTGAAAGGGATGAAAAGTGGGGGTTGAAAGATTCCTAACTGAGCGTGTATCTCTTAAACGACATAGGGAGGAGTCTGAAACTCGGAGGAAATCTATCAGCTTAAAAATAAATAAACAAATGAATAAATAAATAAAATAAATAGGTGTTCGACCGTGTTTTCATAAATGCAATTTAAGGGGCATATGGGGAGGGGTGAACTTCTGGAAGAAAAACGTCCACTAAGGAAGGATTTTTGGATGTTTGCTCTCATCGACCAACCAAAACTATTAAAGTTAGAAGAATGATATTTTGGGGATATGTTTGTTTGTTGTGTGTCGAAAACGTCTACTAAGGAGGGATTTTTGGGTATTCAGGTTCTAAAGTGGTGTTAACGGGGTTAAACCTGCATTTCATTGAAAAACAATATGATACGACTATGACGCGAGCGATGCGAGGCTAAAATTGAGATGGTGTGTGTCTGTGTATTACTCAATCTCGCAAGTACCACTGGTCCGATTTACGTGAATTTTACATGGAAGTAGCTGATTTACCTGGTTAACATATAGGTTACTTTTGATTTCAATACTTTGCACTATTTAAAATGGCGACCATTTTAGTGACGTCACTACACCCTTTGGTTTCAAACTTTCATATTTCCATTTCAAATAAAAAGAGAACGCTAAGAAATAGCAAACTTTTGATGGCATATGCGAGGTTTAAAATTACATTTTCTATCCGAAAGGTATCTGCAACTGTTAGCGAGTAAAACCTAAATTTGTGCTATAAAACACGGTCAACGCCGAGCGGTGTAGTTGGACAAAATGTTCCATCCTTAATCTCCCTCTGCGCAGCACCTCGCCTATCCCCTGTTTTAACTGTCACCTTCACATTTTGATTTATTTATGACGCGTAGCGAAGCACGGGTACTTCAGCTAGTATATGTATATATACAGTGCTTGATTTGTAAAAGTAGAGGTTCCGGTACTGTGGTCTACGGGGTGGTGGTGGGAGGGGGGGGGGGGGAGGCTTTATGGAATATTGAAATATAGAGTTCTAAAATTATATTTTACGCTTTTCTGAACGCCTTTAAAAATTAATCAATGGACAAGATAGCAATCTAATTATGATTACAATTTCATATTAAATTGAGACTGCTGTAGTAACATTTCTTCTTACCATAGCCGTTGGCCTATATTAAATATTAATGTAGGCCAACTAGGCTACCATTCAAACAATGTCTGTAATTTAAAAAATTAAATACATTCGGTTTGAAAATCATTTATTTCTTGTTTTATGATTTTGTATTTACAATTTTCTGAAATAATTATTCAGTCAAAGACCAAGTTGACCTTGACTTACAACTAACGTTCCACAGTTCTAATTTTTTTTATTTAGTAAATTTACCCTCTAGGTTGGTGGTTCCTACGGACTCAGCGAGGGAACTCACCACTACCGTCTCTATGAGCAGTGTCCTGGAGCTTGGAACATCTGGTCGGGATGGATACAACTGGGGAGGTTGATCAGCACCTCGCCCAGGCGGCCTCACCTGCAAAGCGAACAGGGGCCTCATGTGGGATGGGAAGGGATGGAAGATTGGGATGGAGAGGCTAGGAAGAAGGAAGGAGGCGGCCGTGGCCTTACAGTAGGTACCATCCCGGCATTTGCCGGAAGACGAAGTGGAAAACCACGGAAAACCACTTCGAGGATGGCTGAGGTGGGAATCGAACCCCCTCTACTCATTTGGACCACCCGAGGCTGAGTAGACCCCGTTCCAGTCCTCATACCACTTTTCAAATTTCGTGGCATAGCCGGGAATCGAACCCAGGACCTCCGGGGCGGCAGCTAACCTTGCTGACCGCTACGCTACGGAGGCGACTCAGTTCTAAAAATTCTGTTATATATTCGACTTTTCCCCCGTTCAGAGGTTTTGGTACGGCGTACCGGTGCGTACCGTCACAAATCTAGCCCTGTATATATATATATACATATATATATATACATACATAAACTATATATAAACTTTTGAACTGACGCGGTGGTTTTTTAGTTCCGTTTTGGCTGGCTGTGGACCACGTGGTTCTTATCTCTGGCAGCTTTCCTCCTAGCCCAGTATTCCTTCATTCTGGCACTGTGAATGTCCTTCCGCTCCTGAGTCCATTTCACACCTACTCTTGGACGCACTGCTTTTGCTGTTAGTGACTGGAGAGAGTCTGATGTTCTGACTAAAGTCCTGTATTTATTCCTGTCATAGATGTTACTGGGGTCAATATCCAATTGTTCAAGGTCTTTTCTGACTAGTTTCGACCACTTGGCGTTAGTTGCTTTCCCTCTAGAGACAGTGATTATCCATTCTCACAATATGACCATAGAAGATCAGCCTCCTCTTCCTCATAGCTGTTGTAATGCTCTCCACTTGTTCATAGAGTTCATTGTTGTGCCTGATTCTATACTTGCCTTCCTCTTTAATAGGGCCCATGATTTTTCGTAGAATCTTCCGGTCCTTCAGCTCCAATTTCCGGAGTTGTCCTTTTCTGACCATATTTAGGCATTCTGAGGCATATAGTACTGATGGTCTCACTACAGTACTGTAGTGTCTGAGTTTGAAATTCATTGAGAGGGATTTTGATTTGTACATATTCTTGCATAGGTGGTAGGCTCTCTCCAGTTTGATGCATCTGTCGTTCATGGCCAGGTCTTCATTGATGTTTGGGGTTATCCATTTTCCTAGGTATTTGAAGGAGTTAGTCCTTTGTACTACTTTGTCCCCCAGTGGGATTGACTCGGGCGCATCTCTGTTGTTGCTGATAAACTGTGTTTTGTTGATGGCGATCTTTAAGCCTAGTTTAGCTGCTATATAGTTCAGAGAGGATAGTTGATGGTTAGCTTCCTCCACACTGGACGCTAGGAGTGCAAGGTCGTCTGCAAAGGCTAAACAGGGGACTGTTAACTTGTCTTTCTTGTAGCCTATTCTTAATCCAGAATCATCCTTCAGAGTTTTCGTCCACTCACGAATTACTTTTTCTAGTAGGCAATTGAAGAGGATCGGAGACAAGCCATCCCCTTGTCTAACACCAGTTCTGACCTCGAAGCTCTTGGACAGTTCCCCTCTGAATTTGACTTTGACTGTGGTGTTAGTGAGAGTCGCTTTCACTAGATTCAGGGTCTTTTTATCTAGCCCCAATTCAGCCAGTGTCTCAAAGAGTGACTCTCTATCTACTGAGTCGTATGCCTTTTGGAAGTCAACGAAAATTGCAACATAAGGTGAGGCACTTAGATTTTTGTACGTGAGAATGGTTTTGAGATTCAGAATCTGTTCGGTGCATGACCTTGACTTTCGAAACCCAGCTTGGTACTCTCCAATGCAGGAATCCAGTTGAACCTCTACTCTTGTGAGCAATACTTTGGAGAGTATCTTGTATGTCACTGATACCAGGGAAATCCCTCTGTAGTTGTTGAGATCTGATTTGTCACCTTTTTTATGTAGTGGGTGAATGATAGCTGAGGTCCAGTCACTAGGTAATTGTTCTGTCAACCAGACGTTAGATATGATGTCATGGATACTCTGTATCGACTCCTCGTCAGCATACTTCCAGAGCTCTGCAATGATCCCATCTTCGCCTGCTGCTTTATTGGACTTTAATTCGGAAATGACTTTCTGGATCTCTTCCTTTGTTGGAGGGAAAGAGTGTGGCTTAGCAACGTTCTTGGGTTCAAAAGGTAGCTTGTCCATGGGTTCCTCGGAGTTAAGAAGGTCGCTGAAATACTCTGCTAAGGCTGTGGTGCACTCCTCATTGTTCAGTTTCAGATCTCCGTCAGCTCCCCGAAGGTGAAGTGTAGGAGCTGAATAGGGTGTTATTTGTGATTTAAAAGCCTGGTAGAAGTCTCTAGTGTTGTTCCGCTGGAAATCCCTCTCTGCCTGGTCAATGATATCCTTATTATGCTGCCTCTTGCTTGTTCTGATAATTTTGGCAGTAGTTTTCCGAATTTCTAAGAAATTATCATGATTGTCCACACTTTTATTACGGTTCCATTTCAGCCATGCTTGTTTTCTCTCTTCTATTACCTTGTCACATGTAGCTGTCCACCACGGATGTTTATTCTTTCTGACTGCCGGGATAGTTATTGTCGCCGCATCTACTAGTGCCTTCTGTAGTTGGGGCCAGTCCTTCTTTTCCTTGTTCTTAGCTAGGGTCTTGGTGAAGTCATCACTGTCTCTCAGCTTAGATGGATTGAACCTTGGAATTCGCGACTTGATGTAATGGATTCCTCTGCTTGTTTTAAGAGGGATGAAATTGGTTTTGATCAAAGAAAGATAATGATCCGAGTCAATGTTCGCACTTCTCAATACTTGGACATTTAATATTTCCTGGTTGTTCCTTCTACTAATGGCTACATGATCTAGTTGGAATTCCCCAAGCATGGGATTAGGACATCTCCACGTCATAGCTTTTCTAGGAAGGCGTTTGAAAGCTGTAGATTTGAGGACTAAGTTATAATTTCTGCACAGATCAATCAGCCTTTCTCCATTCCTGTTGGTCCTCTTGTGTGCTGGATATTCTCCAACTATGGCCTGAAATTTCCGTTCTCTACCAATCTGAGCGTTAAAGTCCCCCATTAAAATAGTTACATGGTGCTTTGGAATCCGGTCCATTGTCTCTTCGAGTACCCTCCAGAAGTTTTCCACACTCTCAATATCTTTCCTATTGCTGTCATTAGTAGGTGAATGAAAATTAACAATTGTGTATGCTTTGTTGAGAGTTCTGAAGGCTATAGTGGTATATATATATATATATATATATATATATATCAGTTTTTTGTGGACACGATAACTGCCGCAAGTTTGCACCAATCACTTTGAATTTTTTACCGAATATGTATACCTATAAAATCTCGGCCGAGTTCGTTACTGGGCTAAATCGGTCGGAGGGTGTGAAAATGGGGGGCTTATTTCGAAAAAGTGAAATATTGCTATAACTCTCTTAATATGTGAAATATCGAATCCGTTCAAAGTTCATACTATGTGTCGGATAAAGCCCAAAAATTTATGTTTGAAGAGTTTTTTTATAGCACCAACCATTGACCAAACGGGTGGGAAAAAGTGGTTTCTTCGGGAAACATTAATCATATCTCTCTTAATAGGCACAATATCAAAACCGTACAAAATGGACAATATTTCCCTAATAATTACCTAAAACTTTTGTCTGAAAGAATTTTTGATATGACCCATCATTACGCCAAGGGATGAGAAAAATGATTTCGGAATTATAAGAAAATGCCAGGAGCTATCAGTGGTTGCCATGGCAACACTAGTAAATTGATGAGGGATGAGCCATCAGACGTCGCCATGACAACGCACTTGCACGAGATCAGATTCAGATTTCCATCTGACAAAGGGCCAGTTGTACGCACTCGGGTTATACCTCGGCTAAAGTTATCTCCGTAGTTAGCGCAGAATTGAGTTGTTTGACATTGGTATAAGAGATAATCCGGGTATAAACGACGGCATAGCTAACCGGGCATGGAATGGCGAGCTATCTGCTTATACCGAGTATATATATGGCGGACGGGAGAGACCGCTACACATCCGAAGTTAAATCATCGCAAACTCTTAATTTCAATGAGCTATTCATAAATGTACTTGACAACGTATAATTTTAATTGCAGCACAATAATTACATACACAATTTTACAGACAAAATTCCAAAGCAAGACAGCGACATTCCAAATGTACACATCATATGCATTGTCTTCAGAACTAAACGCCAAGTCGCAGTGGTCCAATGGTTAGCTCGCCGGACTCACGGCGAATGAACGTAAATTTTGTGGATCGAACCCCACCAGTTACAACTTTTTTGGCTTATTAGTTTTTGTTTCTATGTTATGCTTGGTGTTTCTGCATTATCTTTTATATGTAGCCTACCAGTAATCACATGGGGGTTATTCAAGGTCCAACAGGGTAATTAATAATAACTCCGCGTCAGTCGAGAGCATCATGCTGGAGATGCCAGGAATTAATGTAGAAAGTGATGCAGAGGCTCACTTATTAGGAAAAAACCGAAGGTAAATCATCGCAAAATCTTAATTCGAGTGAACTATTCATATATGTACATGAAAATGTATATTTAATAGCAGCACAGCAATTACATAGGCCTACATATTATTACAGAAAATAACGAAAGCAGGTCACTGACATTACGTACGTAAGCATCATATGCACGGTCTTCTGAAAATTACGTTAGGTAGCGGTGGTCCAGTGGCTAGCATGCTATTTTTGCGAGTATAAATGTACATTTTTTGCGGATCGAATCTCACCAGATCCAACATTTTTTGCTTATTATTTTTTTTGTTTATGTTATGCTTGGTGTTTCTGTATTATCTTATATATGTACCGGTAATCATTTGGGGTGATCCTTGGTTCAACAGGGTATTAATAATAACTTTGCGTCAGCCAAGAGCCTAGGATACCGTACTCATAATTATTCAAGAGAGCATTCCTATTTTCGCCTATCCCCAAGTTTGTCCGGTGAAATCTACCCCCGCCTTTCGGCGTGCCGAGAGGAATTTTTTAAAATCTCATTTTACTAAGGTGGTGGATAAAATAAATAATTTAAAAAAGTAAAAATGAAATAGGAATATCTGTTTCGCGGCCTAACCTCGCTTAATATAACCTGTGAAGATGCTGAACGCAGTATTCAGCGAAACGTCAGGAATGTCCTTGGAACACGGCCTATAAGCCCGCGAAACAGAGATTCCTATTTCAACGCCGGTCGTGAAAGACTAAATTTTTACTTAAAAATGAAATACTTCGTATATATTATTTAAATATATAATATATATTTTTAATATACACTGGTGGAAAAAAAATCCCAACACTATGAAATAATGAATGTAGAGTGCGGAAATTTCGGCAATATATTTGGCGAGGTAACATATTTAATTTATTAAAGTTACAAGACAACAGGTTAATGTCCGCGCGTGAAAATTCATCGCAAATGTGCCATGCTGGTCCATCAATAACCAGTATAATCTCCAGACTGTTGAATGCAGGCACAAGGCACCTCCCACAGAACAATATAGGAGAACGGTAACTGAGGCTTTAAATTCGATTCCGAATACAACTGCCCGCGGCCAACGAGAAAGACTGGCCCTGGTGCGCTTTTGTGACGTCAGCAATGTAGTGCTGTTGCACCACTTCTGGTAGGGTTATGTATGACGGGAAAATAAACCGTATTGTCTACATGATGCTAAAATCACAGAATACTTAACCAATATCATATCAGAAAACACGCTGTAAAAAGCACTGACACAACACAACCATGGCTTCTGACAAAACATACATGGTAATCACAACTCAAGTCTTTCACTGAAGCCCAATACCTAGCCACAATTTACTTATTTATTCATTACTCTTAGTAGAACCAGTAGATCACTTATCTTTAATCGTTGTAGTTGATCACAAGGAAATACTTTTCAGGATTTTGTTATCTTTCCCTAGCGGATGCTTGTTAATTATGTGGAATTACTTGACGGTTACAAATCGTTCAGGAAGGTTATGAAAAGCTATGAATAGTGCCAGACAATGTATGCATGTATAACGATATACATAAATGTATCAAACGTTTTTGCAATAAATATTCACGAACATAATATTCTATGGTCTTCGTCTTACTGGCGGTGTGGTAGTCATCTTGTCTTCATCATTGAATCTGTACAAATGCTAGTATTCATTTATCACTTGTCTTCATAGAAGGTATTAATATGAGTCGTTAGTCGGTGGCGATAGTATTCCGCAAATCTCTTCTATAAACGTATTAATTTCTGTTCCGCCCCTTAAAACATCAATAACTAAGTAATACTTTCACTGCAAGTTTCTTTGATCTAATTATACTCATATCACCGCTCATGTCCGCATAAGTTAGTCACAACGAAGGTCACAGGGTCTACAACTCAACTTACTGTATTCGTTGCAGCTATTAAAGACCCAACAAACCCTTAAATTCCAGTTCGAGTGAATTTTTGTTACGAGTAACTTCAACATGTAAATAGGTTATCTATAGCTAGCGTAGTTTTGTAAACCTATACAGTATAATTTATCCGCCCAAGAGAGCAAAATTTCCAACCTAGCATCCCCATGGAGACATGGGAAGATCACATGAGAGGAGTTATATGTGCTAAAGAAACGAGACCCCTGCTCAAGCCACCACTGATACCAGAAACAGATGAAGTTTTTACACCAGAAGAAATAGCCAGAGCCATACAAGAAACCAAGAACAACAGAACCCCGGGCCCAGATGGGATAAGAAACGAACATCTAAAGCAGACAGCCCAGGAATTCCTCCCAATATGGTTCTCCCTCTTGAACAAATGTATGGAATTAGGGGACATACCGGACGAATGGAGAAGGTCGATCATCAAATTACTTTATAAGGGTAAAGGGGACACGACCAGCCCGAATGCATACAGAGGGATAGCGTTAGAGCCCGCTGCGCTGAAACACCTAACGAGAATTATAACGAGGTGCCTGTCAGAAAGGCTCGAACCACTACTTCCGGAGGAACAATTTGGGTTCAGAAGAGGGAGATCCACGAATATAGCGGCAAAAAACCTACTAGACCAAATAAGATACACACTAGAAAAGCCCAGGGGAAAGCTATACGTAGTTTTTGTCCATTATTCAAAAGCCTTCGACTTGGTCAACCGAAAGTTGCTTATGGACAAGCTAGAAGATCTAATAGGCAGAACAAGTACAACTGTACTTATATCCAATATATTAGCTAATAACTATCTTCAAATAGACGACGGAATAGGAAGATCGGAGTGGATATCCCAAACGAATGGCGTACTTCAAGGCGATCCACTAAGCCCTATATTGCTCAATGTTCTCACAAACGACGCTGCGAAAGATATAATATGAGCCAACACATATATCTAAGCCGATGATATGGCCATCGCAACGACGGATATAGGAGCACTACAGACAGCAGTAGACACATTAAGCGACTGGGCAGAAAGAAACGATATAAAAATAAACGAAGAGAAGACTGAAATGGTAGTATTTAGGAAAGGGGGCAGGCTCACCGTGGCAGAAAATGTGAAATGCAACGGGAAACCCCTCAAAAGATCAAGCCACTTCAAATAACTCGGTTTCACAATGCAGACCACAGGGAAGAGCTTTAGACTCCACATCAGAACAAGGACGGTGGCTGCAGTCAAAGCCATGAACGAAATCAGGAGCTTCAGACTGCTATCAATCAGCGCAGCTATGGAACTATTCAGACTGAAGATATTGCCCATCCTTGTGTATGGAATCGAACTGGTATGGGAACATCTCACATACAAACAGTTAGAGGAGATTGAAGGAGTAAAAGCCAGGTACCTCAAGAGGGCTGTTGGAGTTTCAAAGAGTACGAGATCGAGACTGGTGTATGAACTCACCAGGGAGACGTTTCTAATAGAAGATCTGCGATCAACGCTGCTGCTGCCATCAAGTCATGCCTACAACAAACTTCTCCGAGATCTAAGAGAGAAGAAAAGAGACATACGACCAGACTTCTATAGTACCTGCGCGATGCAAGACAAAGCCTGGATGCAAGCGAACTATGAAATGCGTCATGTCACTATAAGACTAGCGGTCCATGGCTTCCACCACAAGCTATGCTCCAATAAGACGTTCCACGACGCGAACGATACCTGCATCTGTGTCCTGTGCTCAGAAAAATGTGATCAATACCACATTCTAAAGTGCAAGAAACGATGTAGGTCTATCGCTGCTTATAGCAAGGACAACTAAACTTTATATGTAATTTTTGCTGTAATCATTGCACGGTTTGTGCGCATTTCTATATATATATATATATATATATATATAATTTATCTTGCTTGAAAAAACACGGAACATCTAAACTGGGTCCATTTCAAGAAGATTGATATAAAATATCGCATTTCTGCTGCATATTAATAGCTCTCGACTTAAACGTACAAGCACCATGAAGCACTACATTGCCTACGTCACAAAAGGAATAGGTTTACGCGCCATGGCCTGTCTTTCTCGTTGTCCGTGACAACTGCCAGTATGACGTCATCCGCCGGCTCAGCATACTAAATTTCAAACCCGGGCGATTAAAAACCTGTACCGGGGCAGCCCCCCCCCCTATCCCTTTACTTTTCTAGTATTATATGCTGTTTTTTTACACCCTATTTGGCCTACAAGCTTATCAAGAAAGGAATGCAGCACACTAATATGGACACAAGGCCATCACCAATACAAATTACACATATCCAATAAAACATATGAAGTAATTAACCACTGTCGAATGAATTATGATACTGAAAGGAATCAGGATGCAGATAAGGAATTCTGAAGGTTAACATGAGACTGAAATAAGTTATTATGCTGCGATATACAGTATATTCTTTTCTAGTTTTTACAGATATTAATTCAACATAACATTTTCATAAAAAAGAGCACCATTTAATTTCGCCAAGCCATTGTCCCAGTAGAGATCTGTCATCACACGGTAGAGCCACACAAATAGCAAACCTGTAATAGAAAAATATTGTTCAAGTTAGCATGCGAGTCAATGTTGTTGATTCATTAAGAGGCTTTACATCATCATGATCATGTAACCCTGTTTACTCTAGCATGTGTGTGTGGAATCTCTAATTATAACCTGTGTCATTGTGATGGCTGCAAGTGTATGTGTATTTGTAATGGAGGCTGGGATTCGGAAGGAGGTGGCCGTGGCCTCAATTTAGGAACCACCCTGGCATAGAGGTGGAAAACCTTAGAAAACCATTTCTGTGATGGCTAAGTTGAAAATTAAACCCATCTCATCTCAGGTCTGCCTCATGGGGGTGAGTGTACCCCCATTTCAACCCTCAGACCAAACTTAAATGTCTTGGCAGAGCTAGGAATTGAAGCCAGCCCTTCTAGATCTGAAGTCTCAACATGTACCTCGAGACTACACGAGTCAGTCCTAATAACAAGTGGCATTCCGTTAGTGAATAATCGCCATACATAACTATAACATTGTAATTGTAAGAAAGATGTTGGACAATGACTGGAAAAGAAATATTGATATCTGAGTGAAAACTTGTTACTTCAGTAAACAGCTAGGCTACTCCTTGGGTTTAAATGTTAAGCATGCACATCAAACAGAATATTTGTTGCTCATGCAAAGAGAGGACAAGTGCTATGTGGGAAAACTAGTATATCCTATAATTTTCATTCTACAGTATTATTAATATTAATAATTATAATACAATAAAATTACATTCTTCATTGTCCAGGAAGAGCGTAATAGGCCTCATTATAGCTGGCTGAATGCCACTGTAGCCTTGATGTTAGGATAATGCTGCTCTAATGAATACTAAGTTACTTGAAGTGGAGAATACCTCTAGCCATTAACTTACATCAGAACAAATACACCACCTCAGAAGTTAACAATTTACCCGAAGGTAAACTAAGGCAGAAAGGTCTTTGTGTGATGTTAGACAGCCCACCTTAAAATAATAACTAAAGACATCCACGGAAGAAGGAAAAAATGCAGCAAATGATCATAATAATTCATGCAACCAGATGAAAGCCAACGCTGGCATTTGTTACATAAGTAGTCTGCCAATTAGTACTGTAAACTAATCTTGATGCAACAAGTTTCGAGTTTATTTTTGTGATTGTGTTATGTAGTCAAAATAACTGTTGTAGGCCTAATGGCAAAAAAATTAAGTTATATGCTTACAAATCAATTACAGTGAGGATTGTACAACTTCAAATGTCTCAAAACTACTCAGTGAGCCATTCAGTTGATTAGTATTGTAAATGGTGTGTACCGTTTACACGGGCATTTCTTATCAGAGATCAAATAAATTGACGAACCAAGAAAAAGATCTCTGTGCACCTAACAGATAGTTTCCAGCTATCCTAGACCACTTGGGATGGCATTTCTTCTTCCCCACATAGCTCAACCTCCCCATAAGCCACTTGGCCCCACACAAAAGCATTTAATACAAATTAAAAAGAAAAACATTTAAATGCCTATTATCATTATTATATCTAGAGGACTGAGATTTTCAAATATGGCGACATCCCCAACAGTCTCTCTCCTTACATCTTAGCCAGCTGTACGGTAATTATTAACTAACCTACCTTCCAAATCCAACTTATGACCACATCTGCCACTTTGCCTCAATAACACACAAAAGGAAAAGAACCTTATAGCTTTACGTGACAGTTATTATCATGACCATCACCACTTTTTTTTAATGTGGAATCCAAAGCATAGGACATAACATTTCACTTTGGAAATCTCACATGCATTAACGGGGATCCATATCAACCTTGGTGAGAGGCAAGCGGCTTGACCACTGCACCGTCACACATTAGTACAGTCATGATAATTACATATATACGATCAGACAGTTTACAATCAAGCAGTGTATGGGGCTGATGTCCACCATATTCGAAAGGCCAAATGATGCAACGACTGCAACTATTCCTAATAAGGCCTCCTGCATATCTTGACTAGGCCTATCCCACTGAAATATGGTTGTTAGGTACCGTACGGTAGAGTATGTGCCATTCCTGATGGGGAAATTTTATGTAACTTACTATGAAAAGTAAGCTCAGGACAGGGAGGCATGGAGAGCTGCATCAAACAAGTCAAAAGACTGAAGACTCAAACAAACACATGAAAAGAAGTATGACACGTTCCAGTGCATCAACTACCTTACACACACAACACATGACAGTGTAAAATGTGAATTCATTAGGCCTACACGAAGGCATGAACTTAGTGTATTGCTATAACAGCATGCCCTATCAACGTCTTGACCTACCCACATAGGCCTACATTAAAACTGGTGTAAAATTAATAGATCAAAGTCTCATCAATAACTTACTTTTGCCGAAATAGAACTATTATTCCACTGTTTGGACAACAGTTCAGGTTATTCCTACTAGTAGGCTGTCTGGTACCATTACTGGACTACTGTAGTATAAAGACCTAATCTGATGCCTTCCTTGGAGTGCCTCATGCCCTGAAAAATGAAAAGAAATACAATGAGATAATCAGTTTACTGCCTTTCTACGTATAGCTTCCCGTTTCAATAAAGTAGGGTTATATAAAGGCAGAAGAGAAAGATATTTCATATAGTTGAGAACCCACAGTAGCCTACTTCATAAGCTACGGTAGCTAAGAATATAATTAATTGAAAATACTGCAAACGAAGTTATTATTAAACAATAAAGCACACAATTCAAAAGCCATAATATTAAAATGTATTAAAATCATATCCTGGTAGCTACACTACACGAGACTATTAATGTAAATAAACACCTACGGTATTAGGGCATAATCCTGTGAAGGGTGATCTTGTTGGTAGTATCAAATAAAGCTCACAAAACTGATAATAAATGCAAACACACACGACCACACAGAAAAATAAGAACAGACACCAAAATACGCAGCTGTACAGAAATACACAACACACCTGTACAGAAAAATTTGAAATATTAACCAATAGGAATCTAGTCGGATTTCAACCAATAGCAGCCGAGTTGTTCAACAGCGCTCCACAAGGCGGTTCAGCAAACTCGTCAGCCGCCATGAGGGCTTCGGAAGCGAAGGATCTATAGTTGTTCCACCCCCCTGGCACCTCCACTCCATCCTCCAATGAGCTCTCGCTTGAAACCACTAAAGTCGCAGACGGTGGTGGTTTGGGATCAGTGGAATGCACGCCGCAGGTCGTCTGGCTCTGAGCTGTCCTTCAAGTAACCGATTTCGAACATTCCGTTGCGTCACTGTGGTGCCAACTTTCGCTCGAATTGCTGCTGCAGACGGCTTCCGATGCACCAAAGCCATACGCCGAATACGGCGGTCCACTGTCTCGGTGGTGTCACGTTGACGTCCGGAACCCGGTCTTCTTGCGACCGTACCTTCTCGTGACCACTGCTGCCAGCACGCATGCACAGTGGAGACATTCCTGCAAAGTCGTTCTGCAATAGCGCGGAAGGAAAATCCACCTACGTAGTAGCCCTATTACATGGCCTCGTTGAAACTCAGTGAGTTGTTGATACTGGTCTCTTCGTCGTCGTAAAGGCATTCCTGTCCCACTCACAGTCACTCCGTCCAATCTCACAGGTAATTAACGCTCCCACACAGTACAGCCCGTATTTAAGGCAAACATGATGTGCAACGTCATGGGCCACTACTAGCGCCACGCTAATGCGATTTGCGGCCAATTTGAATCTACGAAATTTTTCAGATGAATAACATGCCTACAAACGTTCGTTAATCTATCACAACCCCTTTCTTGGTGTTGGGATATTTTTCCGCCAGTGTATTGTGCCCATCCAGCAAGAAATATGCAAATCACAGTATGCCAGAAATGCTCAAATCGGGATTTCGGGGTTATGGTATGTTCTCCCACTCTGTGACTTACACATTTTGGATCAAATAGAGGATACACTTCCAAAATAAAAACAAATCCAACTCCTATTTTAACACATTTAATTAACCAAAATTATGGCGCTACAAACAAATAAAACAAATAAACTATTGACCAAATCCTTCTAAACTTGTTCAAAGTGAACAAGGAAGATATAAAAATGAAACAAACATTATATTAAAATAAATGGTTTCCTTCAAACCAACAAACTTATAATTCATTTCACTTCCATAAAGTATCCCTTTTAAAAGTTCAATATAATTACGAGCTCCACTGGCTCGATACTTTACAATATGAACGGTGTCATTCTTTTACACACTTCAATAATAATTTTATGAGTTTCTTGTAATTAGAACAATATATAATTATCTTTACAATATATGTGTTATTCCTTTACTTAAATTTTTGGGCATTCAACAATGTTCTCCACGTTACCATCTCTCTCAAGATAACAAATTCACTACAGTGATCGAGAAAATACCTGTGTACTCCAGAGTTACCGAAGACTACTCGAACAAAGTCAAACTTATGATTACTCCCGGAATCTAATTGTCCTCAGTGAACTCGTGAAATCCTACATCAATACAACATTACATTAGGGATTTTTATTTATTTGTCTTAAAAGACCATTATCACATAAGAAAGCTACGATCTGAACTGGCAAGCGGTACTTTCATCTACAAGGACCTCGGTTCAAATCCCGGGTCATAAACAACTCCTAAACACTCATGGTGTATTATTACTTCTTCCAGACGGTTCTCTCCGACCCTACCACAACAAGGGGTCTGACCGTACACTTGACTTGATTTATGGCCAGGGAAGGACGGCTCTATGTCTCGCCTCGAGACCGCTACATTCATGCTTTTAAACAGCTATCCACAGTTCTTTGAACAGACCTGGCGTTTCTCTCATTCAATCTTTAACAACATTTTATAGGTTCATAGACCACTTTCGTAACCTTGGCATTTATTAATTATGAAGTGTCATCGTTGATGGGTAAGAATAATTCAATACAACGACGATATTCAGGGGCTTTCACAACTATACGAGTCTGGGTTCGACTCTCTTAACTGCCTCGGGAACCATTCCCACACTGGAGGACTTACAACAATTCAGCGTTTTAGGCGATCTCAGTCTAACCTGCGCTCATCAATACAACAAATACGCTCCCTATTATTTAATACAATATAACACACATGGCCTCGGGAATTAATCCCATACTGGAGGACTTACCACATAGCTCAATTACCGCAATCAACTGTCCCTCAAAATTAACTTGCCAAGTATATTTAGATTCAACGCCTTTCTAGCGTGATAAATTACTTTAATACGCGACAATGCGCTACACATTACTTTAAAGCCTAGCGTCTTCCAAAGAACTGGTAAATTCAAAGTCAACATTTGATCTACATCTCCATTATTTCATATTTATCCTCTCCCGTGACGATAATCACTATACTTTGAGAACATGTATTCATATCATGTCTTCATTCCTTACAAAAGCTCAAAAGCTATTTCTTACATATAATTCAAATTTATCTTCATTTATATACTTTTCATTATTATTATTATTATAATTATTACGCTTGCTTTTACAATATTTATCAAATATGCTGATATTTTACTTCATACTTTTCCTCTAAAGGATTTATTCATTTCACATAATTATTTTATAATTTCTCAATTCTTATTTGTTCAGACCGCGCTCTTATTCTGTTATCTGTTACTCAACAACATCCCTATTTCTCAAACTCCGGTGGATTGTACACAAACACTTCCCCAACACCAAAACATAATGAAAATGATTACTCACCTGCTCAGACGGTCCAATGCCGTACCTCCCAACGACGTTTCATTTTTGCCCACTATTTGTGATTACTCCATTTTGCACAAATTCATTTCATATATTGACATATCTTGACACACATATAACTGAGATATATTAAACACTGGTGACATTTTAAAATACACTGGTGTATTCTTCTATAATACACAATAAATATCACTAAAAAATATTACTCTTTAACACAATTTTTATTACACTTCACAGATTCTAATCACTAAGGCTTTATTAAACCTTTCACACGTGATTTCTTGACTTCCCGTCTCCAAGGGTGAAATTCGTAAATGTCGGCTTCCTCTCTAACCAATATGAAAGTCTCGAACCATCTACTTCTTCCCTGGAATAGTACTCCTTCAATTTCGACTTCCTGATGATCAGCTATTATTATTATTTCGAACTGCTTCTTTCTAGACCCTATTTGTTGTCTAGTAAAGTCTGTCTTGTCCACGGTCCCCCAGATAATCTATCGGCGACTTATTGATGTCTAGCAACTAATACTCCTCGTAACTTAGTGCTTTCTATAGTTCGTTTGTTTCCTTGAAACAATGTCTAGAATTTACTTCTCCTTTCTGCTTATTCTGTCCTCGAATTCCTATTTTTCAGAACCCTCTGCGAACCTTATTTTTGGTCCAACCCTGATCGGATTCTTATACGTTGATAGAATGTTTATCTCGCTCTTACGGTACTTCAAAACTGCTACGATACTTTCGGTCGTTTACTTGGACTGTATTTTTGAAGACCTATCGCCGGTTCTCTAAGTTTGCAGCCTAATCTGACTGTAATTACTGAACTTTTCACTGTAAAATTTATACTGGCTGAACTAGATCCTGTAATTAGGATTTTCCTAATTCTCCCCACGGCGATACTTTGATAATAGTTATCGGCCACTCCTTACGGATGCACGTTGGTTGTCAATACAGCGACGCCCTCTGGCTGTCGGCTACTGGCTATACGATGTGATTCAGTGTTTCCCCTCAAGGAATGCTTGTAGACTGCATGATGTGATGTAGCATCTCCCCTCAAGGAGTCTGTCGGAAACTGCATGTTTGGCTTGGTTCTGCCAGGAGTTTTATACTCTTTATCTAAAAAAAGATAAAATCCTAGTCCTTTTCGTGACCAACTTTTGAAATAATTATCGCACATTTATAAAAATTATATCTCCAGAGAGCTCGTTTTCTAAACGTAAAATGACCTCACTGCACATGAAAATCGATCGTGCATTTCTGAGATATTAAATAATTTTTAGTCTTCAGCTGTGTGGGTGTTGCAGTTGATTTTTTAATTCCCCACTCCTCGGGTCTCAGTAAACCCCCGATGACGTATGCTACGTTTGCACTTCTCTCCTGGGCAATTATTAAAAGCTTTTTCTCCACAAAAAAATCTCTAATCCGAAATGATTCACAATGCTGTATTTATTTACTTACTTTTATTCTTGCAAATGGGTTAAATTTAATTATTCTTCTTCTGGCACAGTTGCGCTGTTGCCGTTTTAATGCAAGGTAAGGGCAATTTCCGAAACGTGGTATCTGTCATACGCCTGGAACTTTCCACTCCTTCTATTTATATTCGTGACCGGCTCCTTATCAATGAGTCAGGCATGATCTCATTTCCTGGCCACCTGGGTCCAGCTTCTTACACAACGTGATGCTAGCATCCCTGCATGAAATCTTTCTATGTTCTTCTGAAGACTGTATATTTCCTTCCTTCCTTTTACAAAAATACATGGATTCGACCCCCTTTGAGCCAATGGTACATGGGTTCATCTCTCCCCTCCTTAGGTAAATAAATTTTCGAAAAAATTTTGAGGAAATTTATTTCAATTATTCATAAAAATCTTATTTTTCTTTAATTGTCGAAGCCATCATAACTTTTATCCGTACCTTTTGTTTCTTTATTCCTTTAAAATCCTCTTCCTCTCTGGCTTGTATTTGGTTCCTTCAAAGATCCCATTCATTCATTTTCCTTAGCGGACGTCTCCACTCAGGGTTATAAATTACTCGTCTCGTTCGGGTGTTTTATGAGTCTTCCCCTAGTCTGGCGTGCACTCTCCAAACTTGAGTCAAACAGCTTTATTTCTTTCCTCGTTTCGTAAGACGGGCATCCTGCCAGTCTATCTCTCTTTTCTCATTATGTACTGTCAACCTATTGACCTATTGTTAATACCTTACGGGTGCATACGGCTTAACCCTTTACTTCTTCAGTCTTATTTTCAGACTCCAAGTCTGTAAAATTTCATTTTGTCTTTAAGAGCTCGGTCTATCCTCACCCGACTCTTCTTGGTTTTCTTCCGTTTTCCTCATCTCTTCTTGAGATGGTATTTCAAGAAAAATTTCCTTTATTCTCTTATTCTTTAACGGGTGCATGCGGCTTAACCCGTTAGCTATGCTGGAATAATCCTTTTCGTTCATCTCGCACCGAGATGGCATTTTCAAAGAGTATTTCTTTTTTCTACTCTTCCAATTCCAGAGTTCCTTCAGATCTTCTTCCTTTCTCTTCCTTCTATTATTCCATTTCTTTTTACGAAGCTTCCAACTGAAATACGCTTGAGCGTCCTCTTTCTCCAAGGCATTGTACGTTATCTCTCCTCCTCTCCTAGTTTCTAGATGGTATCTATTCTCTTGTAAACCGACTACCAATTGCGGTCTTCTTCCTCTTTCCTGATTTTCTTCAAAGACCCTTCTTCTCTTTTCTTCATTATTTCCAACAATCTCATCTTTTCCTTTGAGGTTTTCTTGGCTCTCGTTTGGATCTGTTTCCATTTCTCTTTTCTTTCGTTGGCAATCCTGGCATATTATCATTAATTCTAGGATCTGTGCTTTCAATTTTCCTTCTTCTTCTTCTAGTTGTTTCCTATCTTTCTTATCCTGAATTTCTTCTAAATTTTCCTTTTCCGTTTTTGTGAAATCTTGAACCTCTGCTTCCATCTGTGCGTCGATGCTAGTTTCTATTATCGTTTCATTTACTTTCTCCATTTCTTCAGGAATTATTATTTCCATCTCTCCAACTTTCACTTCTTTTGTTATCTCCTGTTTTGGGGTTTTCTCTTGTTCTTCAAGCTCACCCTTTTCATAAAAATGTTCTTCTTCACTTTGCAGCTCCTTTTCATTTCGGCTGTCCTCCTGGTCTGGAATTACTATTTCCTCTTGAGTCTCCATTTGTTCCTCAGGAAACATCTCAAAGTCTTTCTCAGCTTCCACTGGAGTTACCACGATTTCTACTTCTTGTTTTTCTTCTCTAATCTCAATTTCGGGCTCTTCCGGCAACGTTACTTCTTTTTCTTCTTCGATTTCTACTTGCTTTTCAACTTGGGCAGCGGCTTCATCTGACTGACGGTTCTGCGCCAACATATATTCCTCATATCTCTTCTGGGCAGCCTCTAATATTCCTTGATATTCCCGAATGTTCACTTCTCTTACTTCAGCTAATTCCTGAACTCTGATTATCCCTCGTTCATCATAAATGCTCTTCCTAAAGGAATGCATTTTATTCCTTTTTCCCTCTATATACACCATCTGTTCCTTAAGGTATTTCTTCCTATCGTGATCCTTGTAATAGGTATTCCACATGATCTTATCCCAGGCCATTTTCATATCCAATAAAGAGTACCATATTTCCTTTACGTCCTCAGCCAATGTATCTATCTGTTTCCACGACGCTAATTCTATTTTCCCTTCTTCCACCATACGTTTCGCAAATTTCTTTTTCGTTTCTCTTAATGACTCTTTAACCTTAGGGATTTCCTTGTACAATTCTTCTAATTCCTGTTTGGGTATCGTATAACAATTTTTTCTTGCCCTATCCCACAATTCGAATATCTTCTTAATTTCCTCGGACATACTTTCTCTCTGTTCCTCAATTTCCTCTTTCTTCTTTGAATCAATACATCTCAAATCCCCAAGTTCCTTCTTCATCTTCATGTGCTCTTTCCGCATTTCTTTAATTATATCCAAGAATTTTTCTATTTCATCCCAAGTCGCCATTTCTACTTTTTCCTGATCCTGAATTATAATATTATCTTTCTTTTCCCCTTCGTTTTCCGGGCCTACTTGAACCTGCCTTAATACATGAGACTTTAAATTACCTTTACAATTATTATTTTCTGTACTAGTTACATTTTCCCTTGGAATCGGTTCACATTTTTCTTTTTCCTTTTGGAGCTCTAAAGGCTCAACTTTTACCCTGTTGTCTGCAGACATGTTACCATCTCTTCGTGTAACTATGTCTCCAGGTGCACGCATGCTTCCTAAAGAAACCTTTACATTTTCTTTACTTGGGTACTCCTTATCATCTATAGATTCCAATCTATTTTTACTTTCTCCTTCCACCACTTCTAATAACCTCTGCCTTTCTTCACTTAATAACATCTTTGTCATTTCCTCCATCTCCTTATTGAAATGCTCCCCCAGGCATTCCTTAAAATCCCTTATTGTCAACATCTTATTAAAATACTGTGGGCTACTTATGCCACATCGTTGGTACATGTTTGAGAGATGGTAATTCGAACCATTGTGTCCCAAATTCCGAAATTTTACTTTAGTACAGGTGTTTACTAAAACCTACCCTTTTGATATCTTTATTTAATCTCAGAAACCTTTATGGAAGTATTTAAAAATTCAAAATTTCGAAAAACCACTTTTTTTTTCAAAAAAAAATGAAAATTTTGATTTTTCGAGAAAACTCGGGTTTTCCCTAGGAAAACTCATCCCCACGTTGGGCGCCAAAAATAAGTGTTTGCTAGGGGTTTTTTAATTCAGGGCTGCTCGGTGTGAGTTTCCAGGGACCCATGCGGTCAGTTAACATTATATGTTGTAGCTACTCCTATCATTATCTTTACTTTTGCATGATATGACCGTCTTAAGTGTTCCTCTAATCATTAATCCAAGCACAGTACTTGTATGCCCCCCTGTGCCCTTCCAGCAAGAAATATGCAAATCACAGTATGCCAGCAATGCTCAAATCGGGATTTCGGGGTTATGGTATGTTCTCCCACTCTGTGAATTACACATTTTGGATCAAATAGAGGATACACTTCCAAAATAAAAACAAATCCAACTCATATTTTAACACATTTAATTAACCAAAATTATGGCGCTACAAACAAATAAAACAAATAAACTATTGACCAAATCCTTCTAAACTTGTTCAAAGTGAACAAGGAAGATATAAAAATGAAACAAACATTATATTAAAATAAATGGTTTCCTTCAAACCAACAAACTTATAATTCTTTTCACTTCCATAAAGTATCCCTTTTAAAAGTTCAATATAATTACGAGCTCCACTGGCTCGATACTTTACAATATGAACGGTGTCATTCTTTACACACGTCAATAATAATTTTATGAGTTTCTTGTAATTAGAACAATATATAATTATCTTTACAATATATGTGTTATTCCTTTACTTAAATTTTTGGGCATTCAACAATGTTCTCCACGTTACCATCTCTCTCAAGATAACAAATTCACTACAGTGATCGGGAAAATACCTGTGTACTCCAGAGTTACCGAAGACTATTCGAACAAAGTCAAACTTATGATTACTCCCGGAATCTAATTGTCCTCAGTGAACTCGTGAAATCCTACATCAATACAACATTACATTAGGGATTTTTATTTATTTGTCTTAAAAGACCATTATCACATAAGAAAGCTACGATCTGAACTGGCAAGCGGTACTTTCATCTACAAGGACCTCGGTTCAAATCCCGGGTCATTAACAACTCCTAAACACTCATGGTGTATTATTACTTCTTCCAGACGGTTCTCTCCGACCCTACCACAACAAGGGGTCTGACCGTACACTTGACTTGATTTATGGCCAGGGAAGGACGGCTCAATGTCTCGCCTCGAGACCGCTACATTCATGCTTTTAAACAGCTATCCACAGTTCTTTGAACAGACCTGGCGTTTCTCTCATTCAATCTTTAACAACATTTTATAGGTTCATAGACCACTTTCGTAACCTTGGCATTTATTAATTATGAAGTGTCATCGTTGATGGGTAAGAATAATTCAATACAACGACGATATTTAGGGGCTTTCACAACTATACGAGTCTGGGTTCGACTCTCTTAACTGCCTCGGGAACCATTCCCATACTGGAGGATTTACAACAATTCAGCGTTTTAGGCGACCTCAGTCTAACCTGCGCTCATCAATACAACAAATACGCTCCCTATTATTTAATACAATATAACACACATGGCCTCGGGAATTAATCCCATACTGGAGGACTTACCACATAGCTCAATTACCGCAATCAACTGTCCCTCAAAATTAACTTGCCAAGTATATTTAGATTCAACGCCTTTCTAGCGTGATAAATTACTTTAATACGCGACAATGCGCTACACATTACTTTAAAGCCTAGCGTCTTCCAAAGAACTGGTAAATTCAAAGTCAACATTTGATCTACATCTCCATTATTTCATATTTATCCTCTCCTGTGACGATAATCACTATACTTTAAGAACATGTATTCATATCATGTCTTCATTCCTTACAAAAGCTCAAAAGCTATTTCTTTCATATAATTCAAATTTATCTTCATTTATATACTTTTCATTATTATTATTATTATTATTATTATTATTACGCTTGCTTTTACAATATTTATCAAATATACTGATATTTTACTTCATACTTTTCCTCTAAAGGATTTATTCATTTCACATAATTAATTTATAATTTCTCAATTCTTATTTGTTCAGACCGCGCTCTTATTCTGTTATCTGTTACTCAACAACATCCCTATTTCTCAAACTCCGGTGGATTGTACATAAACACTTTCCCAACACCAAAACATAATGAAAATGATTACTCACATGCTCAGACGGTCCAATGCCGTACCTCCCAACGACGTTTCATTTTTGCCCACTATTTGGGATTACTCCATTTTGCACAAAATCATTTCATATATTGACATATCTTGACACACGTATAACTCAGATATATTAAACACTGGTGACATTTTAAAATACACTGGTGTATTCTTCTATAATACACAATAAAAATCACTAAAAAATATTACTCTTTAACACAATTTTTATATATTTACACTTCACAGATTCTAATCACTAAGGCTTTATTAAACCTTTCACACGTGATTTCTTGACTTCCCGTCTCCAAGGGTGAAATTCGTAAATGTCGGCTTCCTCTCTAACCAATATAAAAGTCTCGAACCATCTACTTCTTCCCTGGAATAGTACTCCTTCAATTTCGACTTCCTGACGATCAGCTATTATTATTATTATTTCGAACTGCTTATTTCTAGACCCTATTTGTTGTCTAGTAAAGTCTGTCTTGTCCACGGTCCCCCAGATAATCTATCGGCGACTTATTGATGTCTAGCAACTAATACTCCTCGTAACTTAGTGCTTTCTATAGTTCGTTTGTTTCCTTGAAACAATGTCTAGAATTTACTTCTCCTTTCTGCTTATTCTGTCCTCGAATTCCTATTTTTCAGAACCCTCTGCGAACCTTATTTTTGGTCCAACCCTGATCGGATTCTTATACGTTGATAGAATGTTTATCTCGCTCTTACGGTACTTCAAAACTGCTACGATACTTTCGGTCGTTTACTTGGACTGTATTTTTGAAGACCTATCGCCGGTTCTCTAAGTTTGCAGCCTAATCTGACTGTAATTACTGAACTTTTCACTGTAAAATTTATACTGGCGGAACTAGATCCTGTAATTAGGATTTTCCTAATTCTCCACACGGCGATACTTTGATAATACTTATCGGCCACTCCTTACGGATGCACGTTGGTTGTCAATACAGCGACGCCCTCTGGCTGTCGGCTACTGGCTATACGATGTGATTCAGTGTTTCCCCTCAAGGAATGCTTGTAGACTGCATGATGTGATGTAGCATCTCCCCTCAAGGAGTCTGTCGGAAACTGCATGTTTGGCTTGGTTCTGCCAGGAGTTTTATACTCTTTATCTAAAAAAAGATAAAATCCTAGTCCTTTTCGTGACCAACTTTTGAAATAATTATCGCACATTTATAAAAATTATATCTCCAGAAAGCTCGTTTTCTAAACGTAAAATGACCTCACTGCACATGAAAATCGATCGTGCATTTCTGAGATATTAAATAATTTTTAGTCTTCAGCTGTGTGGTTGTTGCAGTTGATTTTTTAATTCCCCACTCCTCGGGTCTCAGTAAACCCCCGATGACGTATGCTACGTTTGCACTTCTCTCCTGGGCAATTATTAAAAGCTTTTTCTCCACACAAAAATCTCTAATCCAAAATGATTCACAATGCTGAATTTATTTACTTACTTTTATTCTTGCAAATGGGTTAAATTTAATTATTCTTCTTCTGGCACAGTTGCGCTGTTGCCGTTTTAATGCAAGGTAAGGGCAATTTCCGAAACGTGGTCTCTGTCATACGCCTGGAACTTTCCACTCCTTCTATTTATATTCGTGACCGGCTCCTTATCAATGAGTCAGGCATGATCTCATTTCCTGGCCACCTGGGTCCAGCTTCTTACACAACGTGATGCTAGCATCCCTGCATGAAATCTTTCTATGTTCTTCTGAAGACTGTATATTTCCTTCCTTCCATTTACAAAAATACATGGATTCGACCCCCTTTGAGCCAATGGTACATGGTTTCAGTATTTAAATGGATATTTAAACTAGATGTACCCAGCATGCGTTGCAATACCAATCAAAGAAAGAAAGTTTTTGTGCTGTAATTTTGTTTAACTAAGTGTTTTTGGATACCGTAATCAATATTCTTTGTTTTTCTGTCTAGTACGTACATGAATAAATCATAAGGCTTCCAACGCGTGAGCAGGTCACCAACAGCTGTCCTTGTGAGAAGCATGGATTTTCCAAAATTAGTCCAAACACTTGTAGGGATTGCCCCTGTGATTTGTTGATGGTCAGCGTAAATAAGGGTCCCGCCGGAAACTGCAAACCTTTAGAAAAACACAAACTGCCGCTAAATTATACGAAAAACACTCAATTTCTGTAACTACTATCGTAAAGTGGATTGACTAATTCTGAAACCTTCGCGAGGTTGCACAACAGATGATCAAAGTTAATTTGTTGAAACGACTCGCGTGCCATCTATTGTAAACGGTTAGCGTGCCAAAACTCGTTTGTTGATACGACTCGCGCGTCACCTATTGTGAAATGGATTTTCTAATTCAGAAACTTTCTCGGGCGTGATCCCATTAAACCAAGGATTAAGTGAACCTATAAAGACTTTTCATCTAGACTAAAATGGTTTGGGCACGTTAAACGTATTAATAGCATAAAACTTCCACGTGCATGTATGGAAAGAGGACCGACGGGCAGGAGACCGGTTGGAAGACCAAGAAAAATGTGAATGGTCCAACTGAAGGAGGATTCACAAGAAGATGATGGAACTGAGAACATATCTTGGATAATGAAGTCTTTTTGGACAGGCAACGTTTGGATATGCTCGTATACAACCTTCCTACCTAGCACGATGCAAGTGAAAAATGATGATGATGATGATGATGATGATGATGATGATGATGATTAACATATACCTGGATATAAAGTAACATTATGGTGTTTGAAGCCATTTTCAGTGTTGTCTTATTAAACGAAAGTTTGATACTTTACAGTCGGTTAACTCGATTGTACCCAAATGAGATGGGTTATTCCCTAATCCTGAAAAATAAAAAAAACCATGAGATTAATCAATAAACTTGGATGACCAGTTTCGATCGTCAAGCGATCATCATCAGATCCATTACACTTAGGCTACAACAGTTTTATGTCTGAAAGTATGGGTGAAAATATTTACAATATGTAGGGTAAAGTTAAGCAACTCCGTGATACTAAGCTTTTCCTGTTACTATTTCAGAAATTTTAGATTTCAGTCATTTCGATTGGTTTCATGTTTAAGAGGGATACCCTACGGATCATTTCTAGCATATATCTTACTAATATCCATAAGTTATTTCAAGGTATTAACTAACAAATGTAGAAGTAGGTAACGCCGTGATATTCAGGTTACACCGTGATAACATTGTGTTCACTATTCAGTGTACATTTTATGCGTGTAAACTAATGTTTAATGTAATGAAAGTAATAAAATCGTATGTATAAGTTTCTGTCGTAATATATTTCCCATATTGAAACATTTCACTGCACAAAATATTAAAAAATATACCTAGTCTATATATTCCATAAAAAATATTTTAAGTTAACTTGGTTCTTCTTAGTCACTATCTGATTCCTCGCACCTATCACACATAAAATAGACATTGTAGGTTCCACACATTACAAAACTGGCACTCAATCCATTCGGCTCAATTCTTCCTTTTGGCGTCATCCGCAAGGGGAGCCACTGCACTTACCACAGCCATCATCGTCATTGTCCTGGAGTCTGGAATTAAACCTAGACCGATCAATTGTGTCTGTCCTGACACACTATCTTCACTTCAAGTTCAGGTGGCATAACGAATGGCTTTCCAATTTTTGCAAGGGTTGCACTTCTTGGATTGGCTAAATATGTTGTGCAATAATCCTTTAGTGTACTCCACGGGTTACTAAAATGTCTACTGGCCTTGTATAAAGTCCATCCCTCTTCCTCCCCAACCGTAATACTTCTTTAAGTGTTTCAGCTGTGTAGGAGCGAGTCTCTTTAATTTTGTTTTGGCGCCATTTCACCGTCCAACCTCAGAAAAACGAACCCATTGCTAAGCTCACACACCTTGCATGCGTAACACTACATGCATGTAAGTTTCTTATGCGAATGGTCTGTGTCTTACCTCTGACTGGTGTTAAAATGAAACTTTTACAATGAAACAGCAGTTTATAACGAATTAAAATCTTCACCACAGATTTCACTGGATGCGCATCACTTGTTCAAATGTCAACTCTTTGTTAATATTTTTTTAACTTCTTTTCGTTGGCCTAAGATAGAGCGCAAGGTCTTCCTGGATTCCTGGTTTCTACTGCCATCTGTTGGTAAAAAATTAGAACTTGCGGACTTGAACCTACATCGTGATAGAGGAAATACGCTATATCACGGCGTTGCTTGATATCACGGAGTAACTTGACTCTACACTACACTTCTTTAGTTGCAGTATTAGTTGAGATAGTTCAACTCGTCGATATTTGTTAGTTATAGTCAATGTGATGTTTTGTTGAAATACTGAAAGTGGTGATTGACATCCAAACTTGCTTGTTTAGACTGAATATGTGATTGTAGTTAAATGGTCAATTCAGGTTGTATGGGAATTGTACCGGCTACTTATCTGATTGAGTCTCGCGTTTCCTGATGAGAGCAGTTGTACTTCGGCATTATCCACATGTGAAGCATCACACTTTCGGATTTAAGTAATTAAAGTCCGACTACTTGAGAAGTATAACACACCTAGATAATCTTTAAACCACTGTCACAAATATGATAATAACTTGACAATGTCGGTAGACTATTAGTATACACAACAAATTCAGTCTGACACCTTCTGTAACTAAAATCAACACCTAGTGCACGGTGACTGTAGACACATACAGCCGGCGGGGACTCACTACGACACTGAGACGTAGCTGGAAACCTGTCTGGCAGGATCAGGCAGCTCGACCTTGATGCTTCAGCACTAGCCGGTCAATATTTATGTATTGTTTGCAGGTGTTCCGCAGCGAGGGGAAGTGGCCTAAGAGAGACAATGTCAAGAGCCTAAGTTATTACCGCACAGTGCTTCGTAAGGACATCTACCAGGGTGTAGAGGGTGTGATCTCATCGTAAGTTGCCCTTATCTGTTACTTTTTGAAGATAGGCCCAGTTTTCTTGCTCTTCTGATTATTCTCCCAGGGGCTCACGACTAGTGGGACGTGGGTTGGCTACCACGAGACCCCAGCTGAGTCCAGCATTGATTCCACTTACTTTATGCCGGGCTCCACTCTGTCATCTTTCCTGTCAACCTTCCTTGGTCAACGATTGTTCTCTTCCAACCCCGACGGTATTTGGGTGTCCGAGGCCTAGCAAATCTTTCAATTTCCAGCAGTAATTGGACCTTGTCTCCTCTTTATCAACACCTTCATTCTACGAGGGGTCAGACCTCTTCCTTTTTCCCTATCATGTTATTTCCTGTATTCTCAAGGCCCTAAAGGAGGTGGGGGTGTATGTAGCCCCACCACATTGGTGCGCCCTAGATGGTGCTACACCTTCAAGGGCTCATGGCTGGTGGGCTCGGGGGGTTAGCGACCGCGAGGGATTCCTGAGCTGGGTCCGGTTTTCCCTTCTTCCATTGACTTTGGGTGGACCCTCTCCCCTTTCTGATTTTTATTTGCCTCTCATGGCTCAATTTCTTTCCAAGTCCCTCAGTCCTCATTTTTCCCTGTCTGTTATTTCCCTTATTCTTTTTTGTGCGTTTCTTCTGGTAGTACGTAAGTTAGTTGTAGTTGTGGTTATTCATTTCATCATTTTCGCAATCACCCAAACCATTAGGAGTCGATAACCCAGATGTTAGCCCCCTTACAACAACAATGATCATCATCATCATCATCATCATCATCATCATCATCTTCTTTGAAGGGTGTGCCCAATATAAGTTTTGTATTTTATTTTCACGGAACCATAGTCATATAACAATTGCCTTTCCACATAGTCGCCATCGACATTGATACAATTATAGTATGGTGAAATCAATTTTAAGACACCTTCCTGTTAAAATTCAGTGCCCAGTAGCGCTCCTCTTGGGTAAAATTATTATTTTTCTTGTTTTTACTCTATCGACGTTTGTTGCAATAATGGACATAGTGGGGAGCCATACTCTGTATTTGTTCAATAAACATTGAACACCAGTGTTCGAAGCATTTGAAGATTGAAAGTCCTTGATATCCACACAAGCCCAGAATATTAAAAGAAATCTTCTTACTTGAATTAAGGGAGTATAAGTTTTATAACATTTTAATATCTTTAATATGTGGAACTTTGATGTCACTTCTGTCACTACAGTAGTCTATCGAACAAACTTAATGGAGTATTTGATGTAGGCAGTTTTTAAGGTAGGTTTCTTATTTTAATAACATCATTTTTACTATCACCTTTTTCTAATACATGACATTTAATATATTTGCAAGCTTTCTATTTTTAGCCTACTTTCGATTTTTGCAAAAAATGAAAGTAGACTTATGAGATCAACACAGGGCGAAAAAAAGTGTGTCTGTCTGTGTGTGTGTATGTGTGTGTGTGAGTCTGTGTGTGTCTGTGTGTCTGTGTGTGTGTGTGTGTGTGTGAGTGTGTGTACTCTGAATGTCTGTCCCCCCCTATCAATTCGAACACGGTGAATGCGAATTGAACGAAATTTGGTACAAAGGTAGCACTAGCAAAGGACACCTCAGTGTCATGTTTTATATCGCCGCCATCTTTACTAAAACTGAATGGCGGCCACTCAAACGTTCAAAACGTAAAATCAAATAACGACTAACCAAATCATCCGATCTCTACCAAATTTGGTAACAACATACCTTCGTATAGGATGCGTCTTGTGACCAAACTACAAGGTCGTCCTCCATACCATTTCAGGATGGCGGCCGTGCGAATTATGCAAACTTTATAATCCATATCATGGGACCCACCAGTTCCGATTATCGAGCCGAGAATCGTTTTAACTGTTCTAAAGGAAGAGGCACGTTCGAAATTAAAAGTTTATTTTGTAATACTATAGTGCAGATTTGATTTTAAAAAGCTGAGCTGATTTAGTAATAAGACAAGATGGCAGCGGATATCTTGTGCCTGACTTATATTTCACTAATTTGAGTATTGCATGCAATATAGCGTACTGATATAAAATAAATAAACTTTGTATGAAATGCTTTATATATAAATAATATACTCCAGTGATGAAATCGTTTAGTATAAATCACTATTTGCTAACAAGTTCTATGTAAGTCATTTTATATAGAACGATATTCGTTGACACAATTAGCTCAGTGGTAGAGCGTTAGCCTATCGCTCAAATGCCTATGGTTCAAACCCGATCAGAGCTAGTTTTTTTGCTTGAAATTTTATATGTTTATTGTTTTGTAATGACTCAGATGTTTTAAAATTAAGCGTTATATTGTGCATATTATGGTGTAAAATATATATTTAATTAAAACATAATTCGCCAGCAGATTTACTCGAGACATCTAGCTGCCAAAAAGGTAACTGCACGCCGACCAGATTTTATTGAAAAGTTTCTTCTTCTGGCCGCTAGAATGCACTCGCTCTGTTAGGATTATATTGTTAGATATGTCACCACTAGATATCACGACTAGTCTACGTGGGGCTCCATTGATTACTATACCATTTGCATTCTATGCGCATCGAATTTGAAGAATGACAAGATGATACTACGATACATTTTTACTTTCTATTTTAAAGGGTTTGTAACAGCCTATTGTGCGTTATTTGAAAATGTTAATTGAAGTAAAGAACAAAACGATTTCACATAGTATCTGAACTCTACCGTTGGTGCTAGTTCAGGATATTAATTAATACTTCTATTTCAGCCAAATAGCAATCGAAAATATCCACATAGTTGGTATACACACGTCTCTGTAGGGTCATGGAAAGATTTGTTAATTCAATTAGGGTTGTGAAAGTCATACGCAGCCAGACGTGTAAAGACATGCCTCAACTCAAAGTTGGATGTTGCCCGCGTCAGGCCGATTATGTAATAATAATAATAATAATAATAATAATAATAATAATAATAATAATGTTATTGGTTTTACGTCCCTTTTAACTACTGTTGCTTTTAGAGACGCCGGGGTGCCAGAATTTTGTCCCGAAGGGGATCTTTAACGTGCCAGTAAATCTACTAACACGGCTCCCTCGCATTTGTGCACCCTCAAATGCCAGCTGACTGCGCCAGGATACGAACCTGAAACATACGGTCCAGCAAGCGAGAACGTTACCGCTGAGCCACGCCGCCAGTCCGGTCGATTATGTCTCCAGATCCATAACATTCTTTAGATACTTCTTATCTTTCTTTCTTCAATGATGGTAGCAGTTTTTATCTAGGTTGTGGCGTTTGGTAGAGGTAAATCGTTTCTAAGGTCTTCAAAAAAGAATAGTTCTATTATACTCTTTGATAATAAAAACGAGTTATAACTATACTCATACATTTAGGAGAAAGTAGGCTATATGTTCTTTACTGAACATCTTGTTTAAAATTAAAACAATTTTTTGTAAGGAATTCCATTTGTTTTTGGCCTTGTTAACTAGTTTAAAGATTTAAATATCATTCCCGCTGAAGAAGGTATCATTGAAATACCGAAATACGTACGTATAATGGTTTATTAAACATCATTTCCCGGTATTGATAAGGCGGATTTCAACTTCTCATTATTTTCAAGGGTGACAGGAAAAAACCGAATGTTAATAAAGAACTTTTCAGTAAAGACAACTGTTCTTATATGTTTTCTTTAAAACCCAACGTATTATTTTCAGCACATACAGGGTCATTATGTATGTGCGCGCGAATAAACACGGCAAGCTAAGCCGGCTATGACTGGCGCAGATCGCGGCCGCGCGTACCCGGTTCAGCCGGTGGTGGCGCGCACTTTCACACTTTTACCAAACATGCTCAATAATGTGTACTTTCAGTGTTCATAGGCAATGCTGACTATGTCATCCCTCTCTTGTAACACACACCTGACATCTTCTGATGAAAGAATGCCTGTCAACTCTTTTATTATCTGCGGAGCCTGTTTCCTTAAATCGTTCAGTGAGCCTCCTAATTGTACTGGCATTAGGTACAGGTCTTCCTGGAAACTTGATTTGAAATTTTCGTTTCGTTTCAGAACAGGATTTTCTGCTTTTCATATACGAATTGTGGATATACACACGTTCGCGCAATGTGAATTGGTGTCTAGACATGACCAACAATCACAGTAATCACAATACTCACTAAACAAGCAACACTAACGTCTAAGCTTTGCATATGCATGTCCATATGAAGGACAAAACACGTGTGAACTAACGATATGAGTCAGCGGAGCGCGCCAACCGGTACGCGTGGCCGCGACCTGCGCCAGTCATAGCCGGCTTAGCTTGCCGCGTTTACTCGCGCACACATATATAATGGCCATGTACAATAAGTGTAAAGGTGTTATTTTGAGAAACTTCAACAGTCATCATATAATCACAAAGGCAAAGACACTTGAAATACACTTAACGCAGATTTTTATTTCAGATGCTTGCTCATTGAGCGTGGGATTCTTTCAGGCTGATCTTTGAGATAAGGAGTTTAGTTTAAAATCTTAGATAACTTCCAATTATACCAGATTTCTTAACCGGAGTTCCCCGACCTTCACATAAATAGCCTTCACATGGATGAGTTAACACCATTCCAGAATTTATTACCCATTTTAATATTCCTGATAATGTCGGAAATCCAAACCCATATCTGATCAGAGAAACACTCCAATTAGTAGTTTTACATCTGAGCTACTGAACATTTTTTACTACGTCCTTGCAATACAAAGTATGTTTCTTCAGACAGGGGGAGACTTGGCAGAAGTTCCGAACCCAGGTGAATCAGCCAATGATGCAGCCAAGATCAGCCAAACTGTACGTGACACCCATTAATGACGTAGCTGAAGACTTCATCGGCAGGTAATGCAAGTTAACTTACATATAAAGTAAGCATTCCCTCTGTAAATTCGATTCCCGGTCATTGCATGTGACATTTTCGAACGTTGGATTCGAGGTAAAAATGGAGGTCACATGGCTTATGATCGCCAGATTAACGGTGACGAAATCTAAAAGCTTTCTCTCTGTAAATTTTGAATTCTTAAAAAACGGACGAGGTGTATAATGACCAAATATACCCACAATTTAATTGCCTGATTATTACGGATTGGCGCCAAAACTACTGACATTAAAATTCCTCTAAAAATGAGAGATTTCCCTACGATAAAACTAGACAACTAATTATTTATAAGTCCTAAAGGAAGAATGGATTAATATTCTTCAAACTGATTGATTTGATTTTATAAATATGTGTAAAAAAATACATACCTACTTAGATATGCAACTTACTTAGATAATATAATAAAGCTGTCATCATTACCAACATCCACACCCTAAATTTAGACAACTATATGTTGTAAGCTTACTCACAGTATTTTGCGAACAGTAGGCTAGGCCTATATCATAAATGCTTCCTACTTACCTCCATAACTCGAATTTTCGATAGGTCGAATTTATCATCTAACGATTCAAGATATCGAGGTTCGGACTGTAGTAGCCTGTAATTTACTCAATTATTAGCGATTCAAAGAACTAGGCTCTCCTCCGAAATGTTCTCATACATTTTTCTGTCGTAATACTTTCATCCAGTTTGGGCCAATAACCTAGATGATGGGCCCCTTAAAACAACAATTATCATAATTTCTTTCAGATATTCCGTAAAAGGGAATAGGCCTAACCTAGAGTTCTCTTGATAAACTGTCTTCCTTTACTCTGTGAGCACGTTAACGGCACGGTGGGTTGTGTATTAACCACTATATACATTATATGAGTACAGTATTATGGAGTTTATATTTCTTTAAAAGCAAGATCCTCTTTCCATCCTCGCCATTTTATTCTTGTTACTCCACCCAAGTCTCTGTTCTGTCAACGTGATTTGTTTCCTCGAGAACTCTGGAATCCATTTCAGCACTGCCATCTTCTTTTATAGCAAAATGTCTAACCCACAGGGCCGGATTTAGATTTTATGCGCTCCTAGGCCCATGGGTTTTTGCCCCCCCCCCCCCCCTTTCCTTCTTCATACCATCGTGAAGGAGGGAGAGTTTAGACCTGATAAAGGTCTTTGTGAAGGTAATTTTTATTTTATTCTAATGTATCGTGAAGTAAAATCAATTTTAAAATACCGGTAATGAGAGAATCAACTGTTTCTAGATTTGTATATATAAACTATAAATAAATCGGCCAGCGAGATATTAAAATAAGATTAAACCATTTAAGACTCATTATACACTTACAGATATTCAGATATACACAAACACTACCTCATACAACCTACAACTATGCATAATGAATTATTCAAATTAAACTGATTTCCAATTTCTCCAATTGGCCAACTAGGGACCACGATAAGCCTCATTTTAAATTCTGGCATTTGTTCATTTTTCGCATGATCCACATTTTCTTCATGAGCTCACTTGTGTTTAGCACGACGTTCTTCTGTCCATTTCGCACCAGTTGTCCGTTTTTCGTCCCGGAAAGTCCCAAAAGATGGCTTCTTTATAAAGATTTCGATCTTGTGCATCTTCTGCTCGTATCCCGATTTCTTTCAGGTCTTTCTGGACGTTAACATACCATGGCATTGTAGTTTTTGGTTTGGAGTCGAATATACTGAAGATACGTTTCGTCCGTCGGGAGTCGATCATCCGTCGTATATGACCGTAGAAGCAAACTCTGAGTTTTCGCATTGTGTCTGTGATCTTCTCTATCCTCGAGTATATATCTTGCATGGATTTTCCGATGTAGATGTCATTTTTGTAGTCTGGGCCAAGTATTGTGCCCAATTGGACACGGCTGACTGGCATCGAACCGGGGTCTTTATAATGGAAAGATCATGTCCATGATTTTTCTAAGAATCGAACCATTGATCTCTGAGGGGGAACAGCCACAGTGAACCCGAGGAACAATGAGATAATGACAGTATATAATAGTAATATCTTAATTCCACGTCCCGAACGGGAATTTTAGGCAATAAAAGTTGGAATATTGGGTAAAATGTAAGGCAGTATACGCACATGTTAGCGAGAGCTACAAAGAAAGAGCCAACTTGACATTTTGACAAAGTGAAGTTGAAAGTGGGCGGTGCAGACGTGACGCCAGTGCACTATTTCTTGGCGACACTGGAGTGAGAAGGCCGTGATTAACGACGAAGAAAATCCCCGCTGGACAACGCAGAACAGTAGAGGGGGAGAATCATCAAGACAAATTAATTAATTACTGCCGAATGGAGCATTCTAAAGGAACAAGACTTACACCCAGAGACTTCTATTCGAAGAGAGGTAATTTAGGAGTATGTGCACACGTAAATTAAAGCCTGTATGTGTTTATGAGCATATTCACACACGTACTGCCGAGGGGGCATCGGTCAGTCTCGTAGCAAGAGGGGATTTACCTCGAGGTAGCGTCATCAAGCCATGAAGGAAAGCAATTCATTTTAATTAATTGAACGAAGGAATTGCCAGCACGTGAGTGAATCTGGAACCTACATGAATAGACGAGCAAGAATCACGCATTACCTTGTCAGTAAACGCGTTATTTAAGAAATGAACCGTTTCTGAAATTCAAGAGGACTACTTTTCGTCAGAAACCTTTATAGGGGTGAAGGAGGAGAGGAGAGTCAGTTCTTCTTGACTCAAACGTGTGGAACGACATGCTGCTCGACCACGCGGGAAAAGTGCGCGAAATGTACAAGTAGTTACGTTCAGTATCTTTGTGATGAACAATGAAAGGCGCATTATGCAGCATTATACAAGTAATTCTGCATCAATATTATAACCAGTCTACTGCAGACATATAAGCAGGCAGTATACGCGACTAGTAATCAGTGCAGCGTAGAGATATTGCAGTATGATTTTTATAGACAATGAACTTATCCACAGGGAGTGTTACGATATTTAAAGTATCACATATAATTGTAACGAACACTACAGATTACGGGAACCTGGAAGGCATCACAAGTATTTGTGATTTATGATTGAGCAACACTGCGAGATATAAGATAGAAGTGTAAGAGACGGGAGATGAGCACACATACGCGAGGTAGACTTTCGGAGGAGACAGGCGGTTGTCAGAATTGGGCTGCGTCGCATCTCTGAAGTCAGGCAGAAGTGGAAAGCCAAGCAAGGCACCGAGTGTAAATTATTTGTAAAGTTATTTTAAAAGTGATCATTAAAAGTGATTATGTTTGTGTGTTAAAATAATGTATAGTGTTTCAAAGTGCAAAATGCCGGTGTTACAAGATGTAATTACCATGTGCAAACCGTATTCAATGTTTCGTGTGAAAAGTATCATGATGGCTTAGAAGTAAGCAGAATGGTGAGCGAATTGCTGTCATGTTGGACTAACCCAGCAAAAATGAACGTGAGTACCATCCAAATATGTTAATATGATTTAATAGCTCACCATACAATATGTCATATCCTCAAATATTAAGAATTAGCAGTCATTGGTATACGAGCTCACATCCCTCGTATTTTTTATAAATATATGGTTTTGAGGATGATAAACTTACGAGCATTTAGGCGTAAGATGTTGATGAAAGTAACGGTAACGTTAACTAATAATAATAATAATAATAATAATAATAATAATAATAATAATAATAATAATCTGAGGTCGGTGTCAATAATAAATATATAAATCGGCATATTGATGCCTATAGAACGTGCAAATCGAGTCATATCCATTGAAAGAGTACTGTGTTATTGTGAAAAGTGAGAAAGAGAGATATACTAGTGAGATAAAGAGTTTTTCAGTGTCATTGAAATGTTAAATAAATATTAAATAATGTTAAATGCTACATGGTTGTATTTGAGAGCCATTAAGATAGTTAATGTGAATGCCAGTAAAATTAATACTTGTTTTAGAGCTACGTAAAGCCTTGGTTTATAAGTAAATGTATGGAAGACATGAGTGCTTTATGAATTGAGTCATCTGAAAGAAATGTTTTAGCCGCTACCGGCGAGCATGTAACGTAGAATCAAGAGATTTCCGTCAATAATTGCAGGGACCATCCGAAATAGTTCGCGCGTTGACGAATCTAGTAGGCCAATCTTCGAATCTACGATGTGGTATCGCCTCAGAGCATACATGTGTATTCGCAACAGAGTTGGGGCAGAGGCCGTCTGTATCCCACTGTTAGCAGAGTCTTCGCTGCCAGGGAAAACAATTAGACACCCTAGGTAAGCCAATATAGTAATTGATCTACCCATAGAGGTAAGACAAAGTTCTTCGAGTAGGAAACAGTTGATTTCCTCTATAGCTATTCGTGCCCGTAAAGCGAGAAAACAGTTTGAAATTCGGCTGGTACTCGTACAGAGCCACTGATTACGTCCATAGAACGGCGAAACTGTGATCCATCCCTCGCTATGAATACTAATTAGGAGCCGAAATGAGCCCATTAAATACCCTAAGTGTAGGTGTTAAATAGATCGACTCAATTCGTAATGACACATTCCAATCAGGTACCTCTGGGAGTGCTGCACCACTGGGTGAGCACATGGCTAAGTTTATTTACTTGCAGAAAGTCGGTCAGGAAGGTATATGGAGGCCACAGATCGAGTAGCCATCTTGAGGAGGGCGGTCCGTGACGAATCTTTTGTTCACACCGAGGAGAGTCAATTGACCGGCTCCCTTTTTCTTTTTCTTTTAAGGTTGTACTGATACACTGAAAAATCTCGTTAACTCTGAAAGTAATTGAAATATGATTGATATTATGGTATCAAATGAATTATATGCACTGTATCCATGTGTATAGAATGTTGGATCGTAGTAATCGGATAAGATTTGGCTAAGTTATTGTCTGAGGACAACTTAACTGCACCAAATAAATAGATGCATTTTTGTAAAGAGTAATTACCCAGTTTATGCTAATTTATTCTGACGGGTAGCGTAATTTAACGATTTGACACTTTTGTAACGATAATAATGACATGACCAGACCCAGATGATTGTTGTATGGTGAAGGTAAAATAAAATCCAATAACTATGTGTATTTTGGAGGGAAAGGTATATCACTTCAGCGTTTGAAATTTATGGGAAAAGGAAAACGATGTGCGCAGAAAGGAACAAGCTAATGAAATCAATAACATTCAAGGTAAATGTTCCGTTTCAAAACGGACAAGTATTTTAATAATTGCACGTAATGATTATTCTGTTGTAATTTTGTGTTCATTGTTGTGTTGTGATATGCAAATTTTAATGTAAATTGTGCTATGTGAAAGACACTACGAACACTCGTCAATATCGAAGAGTACCAGTGATAGGATATCTAGGATAGATATGGGTGCGGAAGAGCGCCAAACTTTATGAGGAAAGACTCACATATTATTTTGATTTTTTGTTGTGGGAAGTAATTGTAATATTTTTCTGTTTTGTGTTGTGTTTTGCCATGAGTAAATACCATTAAATGACATATTTAGGAATTTGTTGTTTCTTTCAAGTAGAATAGTTACCTGAGAGACTTAAATCCTGAACATGCGGTCGTATAGTGGGTTGAACGCCCCATGCCTCGAAAGACCGTGGACTAGCTGGGATACGAACACATGTTCCATATGATGACGCAAGGGTACATGGAGGACATGTTATTGTACTAGGATTGAGTCACAGGTACTACTAAATGTCGGCCAAGGTATTAAATGGTAGAGACAAGAATAGCAGCAAAGTTAAAGTATATTAGGAAAGGCCGCGTCCCATATTTGATAAGCTTACACGTTCGAAATAAAAGTTGATAATCCTCTTTGACCAATCAGCGTGCGTCTTCATGGATTTGAACTCAGCCGGATATGGCCCGCTCTCCTCTTGATTGGCTTGGACGCCCCACGCGCTTTTTCCCGCCATAAAGTTTATTTCTCTTGACCTGACGCCATGCTGCACAGTTTCCGTTTCAATCAACCTCAACGTTCATCTCGCCTTTTCAAAAGTTGATGATGAACTCTCCGATTTCGTCATCACGGTGTTGTTTACAAAGTCTATTCCTGTCTCCGTACTCTCCGATGACGCAAAACTCTCAACTGTCCTAACTGAATGAAAAAGTCTGTACCTACTCTCCGTAATCAAATAATTTACTGTGTAATGGATATCGGAATAATCCGATTGATAGTGTTTTCTAATATATACATAGAAAACCTACCTGTATAAGTTATAAAATTTTAAAGGCTCCAAAATAAAATACGACATTAATAATAATAATAATAATAATAATAATAATAATAATAATAATAAATATAAATTAAATTAACTAGGCTAAATAATTGCCGCGTTCAAACAAACATTAATTATTTCCATCTGACTTATGTCAGTGGCGCAAATCCCTTAGAAAAACGGGTTACATTTCGCCTAATAATTCCCTTCACGCCGTTTGCGTCAAAGTCAGTTTCAATACTGAATTGCTCTAGGCAATCCGTCAAATGTTTGTCATTTTCTCAAATGTTCCATGGATATTTCCGCCTCTCAACAACTCTATGTGGGAATGATATATATATATATATATTCATGTGTAATCCCTGTGTATTTACACGATGTCCCGTCACTCGCATTGAAGGTGTTCAAATAAATGCCACCACAGAACTACCTCATTATCAGTGGTTGTTACTTTCTCCTTGTGTAACATAATTACACGGTATACACGAGCACACGATCACACTGTAGTGGTTACGCATTGTGACTATAGTACCCAATCTCTCTGTGGATTACCTAAAATTTATATAGACTTCTGAAAAAAACCAGCAAGCTCACATTACATATAACACAAAACATTTCTGTGCCGTAAATGTCACTAACTCACTGAGTTCCCGTAGACCAATTTCTACCTAACACCAGTTCTCATCACTCCTCATCTCTTTCATTCAGCAGTGCACAACCCAGACCAGTCACCTCCTCGCGATCCTGACCTAGTTTACACTACCCTTAAATAATACTTATGTACTAATGACCTTGAGGTCACCCACCTCATACACAAATACCTTAAATTCACGCTCACAGATCTTACATGGCGAGGCCGTAAACAGAAATCACGTGTGCTGTTATTTATGAATTTCATGAAGGACTGTGTCGCATTCTGATGGCCCATCTTTTGCCTCGTGGACGCCTAAGCAAACGTGCCCTGTATAAGCGCTGCCCCATCTCTTGGAGACAAATGGGACTCCACCAGCGCTGCCAAATTTTGGCCGTGGTGTATCGAGACACTTTAGCGCTCAACAGCATCCTCCAATCCCGACATCTTTCCCTGCACCCCATTGTGATCCTTAACACGCCTGCCTGGAAGACCAGATCTTCCACACTCCGAATACCACACTTACTCAATTGATAGGCTGGCTCGCCAGCCACACTCTCTAACTTCATGAAACATACTTCCGAAGACTATTGATATTATACGTCCCGTATACTCGGTTTGCCTTACCATCCACCAGCACATTTCCTGTTTTTCCAATACGTTTGGAAACTACAAAGTTTCTGCGTCACCTGCTCCCAATATAGCAAGTGGCTCCCTTAAATTAACGTCATCACGTTGCTCTACTGACATATTTCTCAGTGTCTGTAACGATGCCCTGTTGCTACTGTCCTCACATGCAAATAATAAAATACCTTCTTCTGCTTTGACAACAGGATTATCCCTACATAAATTATTGTCCCTAGATAGCATGTCTGCAAGTATATTTTCTTTACCTTTAATATATTTAACTGTGAATTCGTATTCCTGCAGTGCAAGAATCCACCTACTAATTCTGTTAGAACTGAGTTTACAAGTTCTCATATACAGTAAAGCATGGTGATCTGTATGGATCTCAAATTTCCCCCCTACTAAGTACATTCTAAATTTCCCTAAACTGAAAACAGTACCTAAAAGCTCTAACTCAGTAATAGTGTATCTTTTCTCCGCTGTTGTAAGTCCTCGCGAGGCTAAAGATACAATGCACAGGTTACCCTCTTCATCTTTCTGACACAATACTCCAGCAATACCTATTTGTGAAGCATTTGCATAACCACATATTCCTTATCTTTCAAAGGATATTTCAGCACAACAGCCTTCTCAAAACCTTCCTTCAGAGCTCGAAAAGCGTCATCATGCTTGGACTACCATCTCCACCGATTACCACTTTTAAGCAAATCCCTGAATGGTTCTACTAACCAATCAGCGTGCAGCGCGCTCCCCATATGCCGAAGCCACGCTACCCCTTCCAGTGTTCCACTCCCCAGTCTACCGTCTCGCCTGCTTGATCAATCAGCGTGCGTCTTCATGGATTTGAACTCAGCCGGATATGGCCCGCTCTCCTCTTGATTGGCTGGGACGCCCCACGCGTATTTTCCCGCCATAAAGTTCATTGCTCTTGACCTGACGCCACGCTTCACAGTTTCCGTTTGAATCAACCTCAACGTTCATCTCGCCTTTTCACAAGTTGACGATGAACTCCCCTGTTTCGTCATCACGGTGTTGTTCGCAAAGTTTATTCCTGCCTCCGTACTCTCCGATGACGCAAAACTCTCAACTGTCCTAACTGAATGAAAAAGTCCGTACTCTCCGTAATCAAATAATTTACTGTGCAATGGATATCGGAATAATCGATAGTGTTTTCTAATATATACATAGAAAAATTATCTGTATAAGTTATAAAATATTAAAGGCTCCAAAATAAAATACGACATCTATACTAATACGAGGCTTACCAGGAGAACTGCGTATGTTTAGGAGTTTTCCTGACCACATACGCAATTTGCCTTACAGTGGTGGCCAAACAGTAGGATATTTACAGGGGAGTCTTCACTCTCGTTTACGGGTCGGCGGCAAACTTCTATGAAGAAGGTATCCAAAAACTTGTGCCACACTATGACAAATGCCTGAAAAAGTTCGGCAGTTATGTGGAAAAGTAGTTTAAGAGGTTTAGAATGTTGTGCAATAAATAATTTTTCTGTATCTGTACACAATTTAATTTTATTACCAAACGGAACTTACTTTCTGGACGTGCCTCGTATAATAAAGCTGAAGAGTTTGTGTGTTTGTGTGTTTATGTGCTTAAACGCGCTAATCTCTGGAACTACCAGTCCGATTCGAAAAATTCCTTTTTTATATGATAGCCTGATGCAAGAGGAATAGTTGAGGCTATGTAGCATTAGGCTACACAGCTCAGGTGACCTTCAAGATTGATTTTTGTTCAGTAAGTCGGTAGAACAAGCGCTCCCGAACAGCTCTATCCGCATGCGCTGGCGTTATGGTTAGTGATACGTACACCGTTTCACCTATCTGAACCAAAATTTGTATACATACCCTTTGGAACCCTGATGGTAACACTGTCTACGTGAAATTTATGACAGACCAGTCCATTCCCTGCATTTAGGCTCTTTGTTTCAAATCTACACCTTTCCCCCGATCTGAACCAAAATTTGTATACTTACCCTTTGGAACCCTGCGAGTAACACTGTTCACATGAAATTTCGGCCAGACCACTCCATTCCTTGCATTTAGGCCCTTTGGCACAAATCCACACCGTTTCACCTATCAGAACGAAAATTTGTATACTTACCCTTTGTAACCCTGCGAGTAACACAGTCTGCATGAAATTTCGGACAGAACACTCCATTCCCTGCATTTAAGTCCTGACAAAAATCTACACCGTTTCACCGATCTGAACCAAAATTTGTATACATACCCTTTGGAACTCTGCGAGTAACACTCCCTACATGAAATTTATGACAAACCAGTCCATTCCCTGCATTTAGGCCCTTTGGCACAAATCTACACCCTTTCACCAATCTGAACCAAAAGTTGTATACTAACCCTTTGGAACCCTACGAGTATCACTGTTTGCATGAAATTTCGGACAGACCACTCCATTTCCTGCATTTAGGCCCTTTGGCACACATCTATACCGTTTCACCGATCTGAACGGCAATTTGTATACTTACCCTTTGGAACACTTGGAGTAACACTGACTGCATGAAATTTTGGACAGACCCCTCCATTCCCTGCATTTAGGCCCTTCATCACAAATCTACACCGTTTCCCTTAATTGCACCAAATTTTACGTACACTTTGAAACCCTGCTGGTAACACTGTTCACTTGATATTTTGGACAACGCTCCCCATTCCCTACACTTAGAATAACAGACAAAATATACTTGAAAACCACGTATTAAGGATCTAGAACCATTCATGTCCGTAGTAGTGTATCTGTAAGAGTATTTTAATAAGTCTGTTGTTGACGGGCAGTTCGGGCTGCATCACGTCACCCCTACCAGTGTTCTGGTGCAGAATTGCGAAAACAGTTGCACCTTGCGCTGTTTATAAATTGCAGTCACGGGGGGGTAATTAGTGCAAAAAGATTTATTAGGCCCCTTTAAACAGTTATCATCATGATATTATTATGCCTCTGTATAAGTGCAATGGTGTTGGTGCAGTACATTGAGGTTATCAGCTGCAATAAGCGTTGGTGCTTTCAAATTTACCTTCATTTATTCTGAAACTTATCGTTAAGCGCTTTGTGGCGATAAATGATACTATTGCTACCTCAGTAGATCGGGAGAGCCGAAGTTTGCCAAAGAGTTCTGATTATTTTCCTACGGCGCTATGCGACAAAAGACGACACTATTGGTCTCTACATTTCTAACAGTCAATGAGATATAGGCCCTAGGCGGTGTCTTTTGTTTCACTTACTGTTCTTTCTATTTTTTTATTTTTTTGTAAATTTGTTTGTAAATTACATGTGTCAGTGCTGTAGTTAGTAAATAGCTGTTTCCGTATTCATAATTATCATTACGGGAAATTGACCTGAATGTTACGTCCATTATACTGTACTACTTATCACCCCCACTACAACCACCACCACCACCACCACAAATATATATATATTTAAAATGTTGGTTTCTGTTAGTTAAGTATCATGTGCCAGTTCTGTAGTAGTCTTCATTATCATCCATAAAACAAATAAATCCACCGGGCGAAGCCGGGCACTACTGCTAGTTAATAATAATAATAAATATAAATAAAATTGAAGCCTCCGTGGCTTAGGCGGCAGCACGCCGGCCTCTCACCGCTGAGTCCGTGGTTCAAATCCCGGTCATTCCATGTGAGATCTGTGCTGGACAAAACGGAGGCAGACAGGTTTTTCTCCGGGTACTCCGGTTTTCTCTGTCAAAATTTCACTTCAGCAACACTCTCCACTATCATTTCATTTCATCTGTCATTCATTTAATCATTGCCCCCAGAGAAGTGCGTCAGGCCTCGGCAGCCGGCACAGTTCATATCCTCGCCGCTAGATGGGGGCTTCATTCATTCCATTCCTGACCCGGTCGGAGACTGGAAGCAGGCTGTGGATTCTCATTTCATAAATTAAATTAACTAGGCTAAATAATTGCCGCGTTCAAACAAACATTAATTATTTCCAACTGACTCATGTCAGTGGCGTAAATCCCTTCGAAAAACAGGTTACAATGTGTGTTTCTTCCTCTTCTTGATTTCAGCTACTTCTTTTGCAGCGTGTATCATCTGCTTTCTCGTGCTGTTGAAGTCTTTTTCCACTGGTTGGGCAAGTTCTTTGAATTCATTCTCCCTATCTCTAAGCATGTTTGTGTCGAAGCTGATTATGGTAAGTTTGTTTTTCTTTTTGTTTAGTGGAATGGGCCGGAACTTAATTACCGATACATAGTGATCTGAGTCTATGTTCATTCCCTTTCTTATGGTAACGTTCATGATTTCCGGACTAGATCTTCGAGATATAGCAACATGGTATATTTGGAACTCTCCTAATGTTTTATTCGGGCATCTCCATGTGGCTGTTTACTAGGTAGGTGACGAAAGTGTGTTGACATCAGCTGGAGGTTATTATTATACAGTTCAATGAGGCGTTCTCCATTCTTGTTAGTTCTATTGTGCACTGGATAGAGCCCAACGACAATCCTGTATTTCCGTTCACGTCCTACCTGTGCGTTGAAATCACCCATCAGGATCTTGACGTACTGTTTTTGCCAATCTAGCAACCAGGAGGTTCCAAAATCTATCAGTGTCTTCCAAATCTTTTTTGTTTTGTTCATTAGTTGGAGCATGTATATTGACTAGCGTATATGTTTTGTTTGCACAGCGCAGAGATAGCAGGCATAACCTATCGTTAACAGCTTCAAAATTCGAGACTGACCTAAGGATTCTGGTGTTGACAGCAAAGGCTGTACCGAAGATAGGGGTGTTCTTCATTACCCTCTTACGGGATTTGCTCTTGAAGAACCGATACCCAGCAGACTCAAACGTATCTTCGTCAGTGAAGCGAGTTTCTTGCAAGACAATTATTGCGATTTTATTTTCGTGAAAGGCACTGGTCAGCTGTTTCATCTTACCAGTTTGTGTTAGAGAGTTTATGTTGAACGTCGCCAAAACTCTTAGATTTGGGTTTCAGCTTTCGTGACTGTTCAGGATTTCCAAGACGCTCCGACTCATCTTTAGCATGACGTTGCATCCCCCCCAGAGTCCGAATGGGATGCATGCGTCGCTCGTGGGCGACGGAGGATTTCTTCGAAAAGTTGCCACCTGGAGTATTAATCTCCTTTCTTTGTTTTACCATCATGCTTAAGAAGCTTTATTCTAGCGTGGAGCAAATTGCTCATTATGAATGCAACCAAGGTTGTTAGCCTTGGAAGGCCTCAAGATGTTATCCGTCGGCGGGCAGGCATTTCCTCCTAACCCGAATAGTTGTGGTTTTCCCGCCAATACTCGGGTAAAACTTATATTAATATTCAAGACTTAAATTTTCTCCTAATAAATAAATCATCAAACATTCCTGTTCTAAAGCTGAAGTCGAAAATCTGATGTTGCAAAACATTTGCTGGAAAATGATGGCCACAATATACATTGGAAAAGTGTCAAAATTTTGGATAGTAAAATTTAAATATTAAAATTATACGAAATTGGCTTAAAAGAAATCATAAGTATTAAAGGTCTATTTAGTCTATTTTTGAACTGTAAAAAGAACTTTTCGAAGTGCAACAAGATTAAAAGGGAGGGTATAACAAAACAATTTACGGATTAATTTTGCGCCCCTCAGCATGGTGGTGCAGCCCTGCTGACCCATCGCCATTTATTCAAACTAATGTGTGGTCAGATCCTTCATTAACTTTTAGTGAATTTCAATGTACCGTACACAGTTCTCTGATGTAATTTTTCTTGAAACATATAGCTATTTCAAAGGGGACTTGAATATTCTGGAGCTAGTCCCACTTATTAATCTTGGACATAGCACCGGTACTCTACTATGATAATATTTCAGTGCAACATGCTTTAAACGTTGTGGGTTTGTTTATAGCCTACTGATCTTGGAAACAAAGTGTTAAACGTCTCAATATACAGTTGCCTTCGTGATAGCAATTCAAAGGGGACGACTTCCTAACGTACGACCTGTCTGTAATCTCACTGAATTTAAAATAATAAGTAAGTGCATTACAAACATAATTCGTGAACAGGTAAGCTTTGTACAGGACCTACGTGTCTATGAGAGCAATTCTCTTCGTTTTTAATCGTACCCTTTGTTAGTTAACATCGTAAAAATCAAGGCGTTAAAGAGGTTTGATCGGAACAGTTTATCGTGTGAGAGGGAGGGAGGGCTCGTGTTCGAGATATGAACGTACGATTGGAGTCATGTTCCTGTTTTTTTTTGGTGGTATATTTACAACCTAGAAATGTGAGCATATGCAATATGGAGGTATCTAGTACCGGTGTCTAATGACCCCAATACATCGGCGAGTACAGCGCCAGGTCGTGTTGATGCCAAACACTCCACAAGCATTATTTTGTTTCAAAGCCGAATTTATTAATTCGTATATGCTTTGTATTATTTGTGTTGCGAATTAATTTACGTTCATTTGTAATAGCTTTAATTTACTATGTATAAAGTTTTGAATATGGAAGTTATGACGATAGGCTACGATTATTTTTCTGTCTATAATGTACGAGTTCAGGTGTATTACATTCAAGCTATTGTTGCACATTCATGTTTCAATCAGTATGATTTTGCAAGCTATTGCTCTTCCATACGGAGCCGTGACAAATGATTGTTACCTTAGCAATTAAACTACATTTGTATTCTATAAACTCTGCGATGAGTGGAGACAAAGATGATTATTGTCTGACCTATAATCACATACACTTTTCTGGTGATTTTTCTGAAATTGATCATTGCTACGGCCTGAAATATCAACAAATCCAACATGGATGCTCAATATTTCGCATACTATGCTCCATATAAACATAGTTATTAAATGAGCTGGTTGTTTGTTTGGAGTTAAAGATAATAATAATAATGTTATTGGTGTTACGTCCCTTTTAACTACTGAGGCTTTTAGAGACGCCAGGGTGCCAGAATTATGCCCAGAAGGGGATCCTTAAAGTGCCAGTAAATCTATTGACACGGCTTCCTCGCATTTGCGCACCCTCAAATGCAAGCTGACTGCGCCAGGATTCGATCCTACAACCCTGGACTTAGCAAGCGAGAGCCTTACCGCTGAGATAATAATTGTTATTTTAAGGGTCTAACATCTACGTTATCGGCCAATAATGATTCAGATGAAAATAAAAGATGATGAAATTAAAAGAAAGAAAGAAAGAAAGAAAGAATGAAAGAATGAAAGAATGAAAGAAAGAAAGAAAGAAAGGACTAAACCTAACTTCAAAATTTACAATTAACCTACGTAACTTACTAGAAGAAGAAATAAATAAATAAGGAAGGAAAAAGAGAAATAAAAGACAGGAGGAAAAGAAATGGCCTCAATCCACGAAGAATGAGGATTGAGGGATCTGGAAGGAAGGGGAGCAAGGAAAGGGAAAGAGGAGAGGGCCCGTCCCAAAGTCAGTGGAAAAATTGGGAAAAAACAGACCCAGCTCAGGAATCCCTCGGGGTCGCCAACTCCCAACTCACCAGCTGTGAGCCCTTGAGTGTGTAGCACTATCCAGGGTGCACCATACGTGGTGGGGCTGCACACACCCTGCCAATTTGAGAGCTTTGTGCAGAAGGTAGGAGATAACTGAAAGAAAAACAAGAGGTCTGACCCCTTGAAGAATGAGGGTATCAGGAAAGGGCCAATTAAGGCGGGAAAGTAAAAGACTCCCTAGGCCTCGGAGACCCTAATACCGTTCGGGTCGGAAGAGAACAAGAGTTGACCAAGGGAGGCCGACAGGAAAACTGAAAGGAGCCCGGCACAAGTAAGTGGAAGCAATGCCGGACTCAGCTGAGGCCCCGTGGTTGCCAACCAACGTCCCACAAGTTGTGAGCCTCTTGGGGTAGAAAGATCAGATGATGCAAACCTACGGTTGTCCTTGACTCGTTCTTCAATTGCACGAACCAACTCTTCATTAACAAACGATGGACGTCCACTCGTCCGTCATCACGCCCTTCATTGAAATGTCGGACCCATCTCCTTACCATTTTATCATTCATCGTATTTTCTCCGTATACCTAGCAAATCTGTCGATGAATGTCGACTGGTTTAGTGTTCTTTGCAATCATAAAATGAATGACAGATCTACGTAATCTTACACGCCGTGGGATTTTAAAACAACTTTGCCATTCTAACCAAGCGTAAACAACAGACAGCGATCTCAAAACGGTGCCATTTCCTTCTCCATGAATCAAAGCAACTGCAGCGCATGCGCCGAACTGCAATTGCAGCGATGCTTGAGCAACGTATAAAAACGTAACTTACTTTCCCTCCCTAATATTATAGATTATAAATACATTAGTTAAGGAAAATGAATGAATAGAAAATGTCACACGGAGTGAAGGAAGATAATTACAATAATTTGGAAACTTACAAAATCACCATGAAACACAATACAATAGACAATAGGTTTGATCGGAGTAGTTCATGTGTGTCCACTTGCGTACTACCACAGCCGACTTGATGCGCTGCACTGCTTCCCTCCGATCGAGCTTAGCCTCAAAGCTCACAAAGCGTTCCCTTCGTAAACATTGTCTCCACAGTTATGCGAATTCTGACCACTGGGGCGCTATACTCTGACTTACGAAAGGTGAACGGTGACGAGAGTGGAGTTGGAATGTTATGAGTCATGATATGTCCCAGTGGCAACGCAGCATTTCCCCACGTGCTAGGTTTAACAGACGTCAGCTTTCATTATTGGTAATACAGAGTATAGTGTATAACTTCATGTTAACGTACATAGAGTTGCTGCTTAGAGCTGAAGTCAGTACAAATGTACCATTACACTATATTTACTGTACTGTACATCGGTGTGCGTTATTAAGTAGAATGAAGTATATATAGAAATGCTCGCCTTTTACCACTGACAGCTCGTTTTAGTTGAGAATTTCTACGACTTTTCTAGGGCTGAATCATTTACCAGTTCAGTCGCACCCGCTTATGTATTTCGCTTTTTCGTGGAGTCTTTTGCCTGTAGTGCTTCTAGCGTACCGTATTTTACAGTACCGGTAGATGTTAGATTTAGAGGGCAAGCTAACCCTTCACTACTTTTTGTGGAGCTGTAATCCACCAGTGACTGTCATTCCGGTTTGTAATCACATTGTTGTTTGTTAATTCTATTTAGGGGTTCAGGGCATCTTGGTCATCAGACCCGAGTAGTTGGGTGTGTGTTGAATGTGTCTGACAACCTGTATTTATGAAGTGACTCTGTAGTAGTGTGTGTAGCTATATTAGGGACAGGGACAGGGATGGGATATGTGCCGCGGGACTTGAAGTAAGATACTATCCCGGCACGAAAATCCCAAGACGCCTTAGAAACACTAGATCCCTGGCTAGAAAAATGTCGCATTAATGTCAGTAAATGTTCTGCTACTCTTATCACTTGGATTGTTTATTTATTTATTTATTTATTTATCGTATGGATTTTAGTGCCGGGAGTGTCCGAGGACATGTTTGGCTCGCCAGAGGCCGTATCTGCTTCAAGTGGACACCTATAGGGTGAGCTATAAGCTCCGTTCAATTTCAAATAGTTCAAAATTTCGCTACCAGATGTCACTGATACCTAGTGGTGAACGTTGGAACTTCCAATGAAATCTAACCTAGAAATTTAGCTTCACACAAGTTCAGTTAGAGGAAGGATCTTTTACATGCCATAAATGACATGGGACCGGCGGCTTTACCTCCCCTCCGAAGGAAGGCATACTGAAGGATTTTAACGCTCTTTAAAAAATCCGACGACTTCGGGCGGGTTTGAACCCGCTATCTTGGACAGCAATTCAGCATGCTACCAACTACGCCACCGAAGCCGTATTCACTAAGAAAATCAAACACACCGCTGTCCAGGATATAACTTTTTTTGGTGAAGTGATTAGATGGTAGACAGCTACCAAGTATCTGGGAATCACACTTGACCGCAGACTTACTTTCACTCAGGAAGTTACAGCGCGTTCAAATCAAGCGAAGGCAATTCAAGCGCAGCTCTGGCCTCTACTTAGTTCCCAGAGCGCACTACAGCAAACCTTTAGCATACAGTACTATTGTGCGACCAGTAATGGAATATGCCAGTCCCGTCTGGGAGAATGCTGCCCCTTCTATAATAAATAAATTGCAATTTATTCAGAACAAAGTCTTACGTACAATATCAGGAGCTGAATGGTACGTACTAGTACGTAACGCTCAATTACACGCTGATTACGATTGATAACCACACGAATCAGGAACCATGCAGGAAAAACTGTACCATAAGATACAAAGATCTACCATAGCGGATTCGGTGGCGTAGCTGGTAGCATGCTGAGCTTCTATGCCAAAGATCGCGGGTTCAAACCCAGCCGGAATCGTCGGATTTTTTGAGAACGTTAAAAATCCCTTAGTATGCCTTCCTTCGGAGGGGAAGTAAATCCGCTGGGCCCATGTCAGTTTTATAGCATCTAGTAACCAAGTTCATAGCTAGGTGTAGTTGACGGTAGCATTTGGTAAAAACAAATGTAGGAACTACTTGATATTGATCGTCTACAGTCCTTACTTGATAGATAACACATACTAGTTCAGCCATCATAATTAACACCGGCTATCAGACAGATTCTACACACACCCAAAGTACACGGGACTCACATGACCGCGTTGTCGCAGCCCCTAAACTGAGGAACCAACCAACCAATCCTCTTATAAACTGGCCAGCGGGTGCTGCCATAAGCGACCCCGGATTATAATTGAATAGGTTCTTCACATAAATAGCAATAAACTACTCTCTTTTCACCTTCTGTAAATTCTCTGTTCCTTGTGCACCAGGTGATATTCTTGTGAACTAGATGAACACCCCATAACCGAGTTCTGCCCGGTCTTTCATATTAGATATTCATATTTCATATTCATTCATTTATTTGCAATGGGGGGTGTGTCCCCCGGTGGCAAATTGTATATATAGATAACAAATAAATAATTATACATAACAATTCAATAACAATTATACAACAATTAAACTGGAGTATTTACACAAATAGTCAGTCTTTTCTTAAACACACCTATATGTTTGGGAAAAGGCTCTAAGACTGCGGCAGGTAGAGAGTTCCAGTTATCAATGGCACGGTTTACAAAAGAATATTTAGGCTACCATAATTTGTTCTCTGTGGTCGGCCCTTAACTTTGAAAGGATGATCGCTCCTACCCATGTAAGTGGGCTTTCCCAATCGTTTGCTAAGCTCACCCCATGCTGGTTGATTTGTATACGTGTTGTACATAGCGCAGAGTCTAGATTTCATCCTCCTAGCCTCCAGTGATTCCCACCCAAGTTTCTTTAACATACGGCTCACACTGCTCCTGGGATTAAAGTCACTGAGCACACATCTAGCGGCCTTTCTTTGTACCATTTCCAACTCATTGATGAGCCCTACTTGATATGGATCCCAAACCGCCGAGGCATATTCCAGAATAGGTCTTACAAGTGACAAATAGCCTAATTCTTTAGCAGAGATACTACTTCCTTTTAATACCCTCATTACAAAGTGCAGGGATTTGTAAGCTTTTGAAACTACACATCCTACATAACTACTCCATTATATCATTCCTTACGTGAACGCCCAAATATTTGCAAGAATCTTCTTCTACAAGTATTTCCGAGCCAATGTTATATTGAAAATCCTGCCTTCGCACTTTCCCTATTTTTAAGAGACTACATTTTCTTGTGTTTATTTTCATTTTATTTACAATCGCCCACTTATTGACCAGGTTCAGGTCCTCTTGAAGCACTGCATTGTCTTGTGAGTCATGTATCTTTAGATATATTACACAATCATCCGCAAACAATCGACAGTCACTGCGAATCCCATTTGGTAAGTCATTTATAAACGCCAAAAATAACAAAGTTCCGATTACGCTGCCCTGAGGGATACTCGACGTTACGGTAATTTCATCCGAGAATATGCCTTCGACTTTCACTTTCTGGGAACGACCCGTCAAAAATTCTTGGATCCATAAAATTACTCTTCTATCAATCTTCGTCGAAGCTAATTTATGGAGTAGCATGTCATGCGGAACGACATCAAATGCCTTCGCAAAATCTATAACCACGGCGTCGACTGAAACTCCATGGTCTAACGATTCGCTAATGTCTTGAAAAAGTGATAGCATCTGACTCTCGCATGAGTAACCTTTCCGAAATCCATGTTGCCTATCATTAAACCATGATAATGTTTCCCACTGTTCCCTCAAGTAGTCGCAAATGAGATGCTCCATTAGATATACAGTAGCTCTAAAGGTCCCGGGGCTGAAAGGCAGAGCTGACTTCACTGCGTGGATCCAGTCCAGTCCAGTCTGAAAAAAAAAAAAAAAAAAAAAAAAAAAAAAAAAATAAAAAAAAAAAAACACACACGAGCAAAAGCCACTCTCAGGATAGCCAGCTGTCAGGTAGAGATATAATGGAATGAAAACGTTGGAAATATTTCTTACGAGGTAATGTTATGAATGGGCAAGACATGTGTTGGTTCTCTACCTCGCAAATACATACCAAACTATCAGTTATAACCTAGTTTCCCATCCACATCCCTTCTATTCCACGCTGTTTTTATCAAGACTTGTTCATGTTTCTCTTAACACATTTTGTGACATATCTGTTTTGTTTTTAATTTTAATTTGTGAGCTTTTGGAACAAGAATATTTTTAGAATCCTTTGTTGAGGCAAAATTTATATTAAGTGCATGTTCCTGCCAGGGGCGGATCCAGACACTGATCTGGGGGGGGTCATGATATCTGTCATCAAAATGGAGGGGGGTGGAGGTGGAATATACTATAATTATATATGCAAATTTAAAAGTTAACATTAAACATCTAATTATTTGCGCATACTTTTACCAAAATGTCATTTTTTTTCGAAATGTGAAATATCTCGTTACTTTCCTACTTTCTGTGTGGTCACTGAACAATAATTTGTTTGCTCATACTTACCTACACTCTATCAGTATCGGACTGGCCCTAAGAGCCCTCGACGGTAGAGGGGAGTACGGGGCTTACCCTCCCCCTCCCCAGTGATTTGCTCCAATATTTACGCAGACAAATATTTTTATGCGGAGTTTACTGACACGGGGATCGCGCGCATTGAAATACTGTGATCTTAATGAGTCCCCTCCCCCCCCCCCCCTTTCCCCATTTTTAGATACAATATAATAAGCTGATGTTGGAGGCCTACTCCCACAAGGGCCGAGATCATTAATTTTACGGCCCCGAGGCCCCTTGATGCCTCAGATGCCTTGAATGGTCCAAGGGGGGTCAAAAGTCCCCCGGACCTCCTCATAGGTAATGATTGACTTGGTCCCCTTTGCGAGTAGCCCTCCCTCTCTTAAGTTGTAAACAAAGACGTAGAATATATTAGCTAGCTAATAACTGGGGCCACAGGCCTATTTGCGCAAGGGCCTAAGGGCGGGCCTCGGCACTCATGGTCTCCTGGCCCGAGGCCTCGATGGGAACTCCCGTTCCTCCCAAATGGCCAGTCCGACACTGCACTCTATTTTATCATTTGCCATGCCAATAATATCGCTAGAGCGCTTTCGTAACGATAGACTTTTAATTTTATCCAAAACGCTATCATACCGGGTTCATAGTTTATAGTTACTGTATTAATGTAATTAAAGGGTAGGAGAGTAAAATCAGAGTTATATAGTTTGCTGACTGACAACCGTAAAAATAATAACTATATAGCTTAGACAATAGCTTCAAGATTAAATAAAAACCTGGCTCGAGGCCCGAGGAATTTTAATCGATCGACGAGAAAAAGATCGTTAATGACACGATTTATTCAGATTTACGGGAGTTTAAAACCATATTTAACCTTTATTTTAGGGGCATAGGTTGAGCGAAATGAGAACAAGGCTACCCCAAATTATGACAGGTACATGTGTATTGCTAATTGTACGTAAATATTACAAATACAGCAATTTTGTTCATAAAAACAATTTTAAGCTAAACAACAAACTCTAGTCGCCGGTTTGGTTTTTTCGCGTACCGATCAATCACGCGAGATGGGTCAACATAAACATCGTAGTGGATGCGCAACAAAGCAAGTACGTTTAATTGTTCATCGGACATAGTTGACCGCAACCACGTCTTCAGCCTTCTCAGAGAATAATAGGGTATGACCTATCCGATGAAGCAGCGCTGACGGGTAAAGTAGCATACATTTTGAGACATCGATGAATATTGGAGTACAGATCTTTATCGCAGGCAATTAAAGCTTTCACAGCTTTCTTTGGGATGGTTCAAGCTCCCGGGACCACTTTGCCTTCCACATACGAAGTTCAGCCTGTAGGAGCCTTGCCGCAGACGCGGCAGAATGTTGATTGAGAAGTTTGAAGTACTTTGCAGCGTTTGTGTTCACATCCGCTGACGTTCATGATGATATTGGCATCATTGCTGATAGGCAGTGTAACATTTGCGTTGCTTTAGGGAAGCGAGTGTTTAGGTCTTCTAGGACGTAGTCTAAAATGGGTATGAAAACGGCCCGACGATAGTACTCTTCTACGGTTGACGCTGGATGATTTTCGCAGTGCTTTTGCTGTTGTGCGGTGCGTGGGAGCAGAAGTTCGGTTCCAAGTTGTTTTGCCAAAGCTTCTGCTTCTTGGAAGGGCTCAGCAAATTGTATTCCGCACTCTTCGCGCCCCTTGCTGAACACAGTAATAGTGTCGTCTAGCGCATCCTGGGCTCCCTTCACGTCTATTTGCCCTTTTTGAAACAAAATGCTGAGTGATTTAGTGTCTCCTGGATTTCTGACAAGCAAATGACGGTAACTATAAAATCACTCTCACAAAGAGCAGCTATGACACTTTTTCCTTAGAAGCACTTTCTGAGTTCTTCCATAAAGTAATCAAGTCTAAACTCTCGACTATGTTCGGGAGTAAAGAGCGAAATTGTACAAAACAGTCGTGCCGTTCGATCCACCGCGTCTCACAAAGTCCACATAAAAGTTCACCTAGAGTTGCTTTAAGTACATAGGAGCGTTTTGAGGACGAATCAATGAACGTAATAGTGGCCTTCATAACTCCTATTGCATTTCGCACGGCGACGACTTTCGAGGACTTCGAAATAGACAAATTCAGAGCGTGGTTATAACAAGGGCACCTAACGGTATGCTCTGCTTCGGTTTGCACCTCGGCGACAGCACCACAAGCTTTTGACGCCATCATAGCGCACCCGTCAGTACCAACGCCAACACACCGACATAGGACAAGACTGTGATGCTTGAGAATACTCAACATAGATTTACCCACTTCTCTGCCGGTTACGGTAGGCTCTGGGACTCCTTTGGATTCTTGTTTCTTGGCTTTATTTTTGGCTTGAAATTTTCTCTTCGAATCCTCCTTAGTTTCTTCTCCATCTTTATCTCTTGCTTGTGGATTTCTTCTTAGGTTTCTGCTTTTTTTGGTTCTTTTCCTTCCTGTAGCTCTCGGTCGGTTTCTGTTTCGTCACGCTGTTTGCTTTTTCAGTATTGTCATCATTTAGCTTGTCTTCTCCAGTTTTCGGATTTGGCGATTCTTGCGCTAGCCCTTCAGTATTAATTTTATTTCTCTTTCCATCGACATTCCCTTCATTTCGAGCGATATCTTCCTTTTCGGATACTAGGATTTCGTATTTTTTTCTTCCTTTTACTTTCCCTTTAATTACGTCATTTCCCTTTAAACGGTTGTGCACTGTTTCTCAGAAATTTATAAAGCTTGTGAAGTCTTCATACAATTTACCTCGATAGACATATCTCAGGCGCGAGTGGAGCGGGCCGAAGAGGATTGTTCGTTTGTACTCGGCTCCGTTCGGACAGGCGGCGCGGCGGCTGCGCTGTGCTCAGTCAGCTCGGCTCGTCACAACAATAGCAACAGTGCTGGAAAATAAGCGAGCGGGGTAGCGAGAAGAGAGCGTCGCGGCTAGGTAATTTAATTTATATTGCACGATTATTAACAGAATACTAGTTAGGTTAAAATTGTTGTTTATAGTTGTTTTGTGCGTCTCCTCCTTCGCTTCTCTCCTCCCTCTTCTCTCCTCTCTTTCGCTTTCCCCCTTTTCCTTTCTCTTGGGGCGGGAGGGGGCGATCGCCCCCCATCGCCCCTGGTTCCTGCACATTTACATGTCCTAAATTACACTGAGGAAGGTCACATACAATATGACTGAAACCGGTACGGTTTTAATGTAGCCTGTAACATATATTAACTTATGGTTATTTAAATTTTATTATTATTCATTACGGTAGCTATTGTCTATTGCACAAACTTAGACAACCGGGAACTGTATAGCAAATTTCTATTTCAGGATAAGATCCCTGCGAGACCACAAGAAGGAAGTTCCTCGAGAATTCATCAATGAGCTCTACAAATGGTCCCTGGAATGTAAGTTGCAATCAATAAACAGCATATTTAGTGTGGCTTTTCCGGTTCAGTGACAGCAAATTTTTCTGTTTGTTTGAGTTGCCAACCAACCTGCAATTGACCCCGCACTGTAGTAAAGTAGTTTGTCTCAATGACTCACATTGGGGCTTCCATACTAATTTTCACTCTGCTTAGTAAACAACCTGTGCTCATCTGTTAGTATATTTCCCTCACAGATGTGTTTATTTGGTAGCTATCGCCACAGTGACGCTGGACACCAGGCTGGGTTGCCTCTCCCCGAATATGAAGCCGGATTCTGAGCCCCAGAAGGTGATCGACGCTGTACAAGTGATGCTGGAGGGGTTCTACGAGTTGGATATGAAGCCATCCTTATGGCGCTACGTCAGCACACCCATGTGGCGGAAATACGTGAAGGCACAAGACTACTTCACCGAGTGAGGAACATTCATCATGAGTAGGCTTACGTTAGCATTCCCATGTGTCGGTAGTACTGTCTACGTAAAAGAGCTCGACTATTTAACCAAGTGATTATTATCATTCATTTAGTAAGACATTCGCCAGCACTCGCGGTCACGAGAAACCCGGGCCATAGAACTTAAAGCAAATCCTTCTGTGACGTAGGCACTGTAAATGGCCTAGGACAGGGGTTCTCAACCAGTGGGTCACGACCCCCCCTGGGAGGGGGGCGTCGCAGGATGTGTCTTGGGGGTCGCGAGATACGGAGAAAAAGTAAAAAAAAAGAGTTATTGCTGTAGTTTTACATTTAAAACAAGTAGTTCCGGGACGAACTATACAGCCTATTTTCATATATCCTACTCATGTTAATTGCCTCTATCAACATACAAAATTTCAGTTTGAAGGTAATGATAGATTCGTAGATATTGAGACCGTCTAAATATTTCAGATGGTCGCCAGTACTATTACACGAAGATTATTATGTCCGTGTGGTATTCAAACTTCAATCGCATGATTAGAACACAAGAAGTAAAAACGAGATTTTAAAATTTCGCACAGCTGCCATCTTGTGGTTATGAAAACAATTGAAATAAATTAGATGCCAGTGGATTAATATTTGTATAAGCAAAGTTGCACTCTACTTGGATGGTTAAATTGCGAGAAACTTCCATTTAAATATTTATATTTCGCGTCGCCGCCATGTTGGATTTGTGATCACCAGGTCACTGAAAGTCCTAAGGATTGACTTATGTTCAAAGCCTCTATGAACATAAAAAATATCAGTTTGATTGCTGTAAAGGATTCGTGGATATTGAGAACCGTCAAAATATTTCGGATGCTCGCCATTTTGGATATATATATGTATAGGCCATAGAGTTATGTACCATTAAAGTAAAATTATTGCGCATGTTCAATATTCAAACTTTTACTTTGATCGCATTATTACGACACAAGAAAAAAAACTTAATTTTAAAATTTCGCACAGCGGCCATCTTGTGGTTATGTAAACAATTGAACTAAATTAGAAGCCAGTGCATTACAATATGTATAATCATTTACTGTACCACATTTCACTGCGCTCAGAGAGTTAAATCACGAGAAAAGTCTATTAATATGTTTCAACTTCGCTTGGCCGCCATGTTCGTTTTGTACTTTATAGGTTTACGTAAGTTACATAGGTAAACTTGTACCATTGTGCTTTATCACCGTACAAAATTTCAGGGTGATATCTGTAATAGTTTCCGAGGTATAGAATGCCAGTGAAATTTTTCGTACAGCCGCCATTTTGAGGTTATATAAACAATTGAACTAAATTAGACGCCAGTGCATTACAATATGTATAAACCTTTGCTCTACAAAGTTTCATCACGTTTAGATGGTTAAATCGCGAGAAACGTTTATTTAAAAGTCTCAAATTCGCTTAGCCGCCATGTTGGTTTTGTATTTACCAGGTTTTTGAAAGTCTCATAGGTGAAATGTTAATAGTGCTCTTTATCACCGTACACAATTTCAGGCTGATATCGGTATTAGTTTCTGATATACTGAATGCTGGTGAAATATTTCGCACAGCTGCCATGTTGGATTGGTGAGACACAATAAAATTTGAAGGGCACTGTTGGGGTCGGCCAGAATGGTGCTATGATCTTACCGAGTTCCATTGAAATCGCTCCAGTCGTTTAGAAATTATTAGGGGGGGGGGGCGGGGGGGACACACACTACCATCACACACACTGACACGCACGCTCACACAGACAGACACGCGGACAAAAGGTGATCTCATAAGCCTATTTTTTCATAAAATGAAAATAGGCTAGAAAGAATACATTCACATTGTACTAATCTTTTACGTTTCTTTATTCTATTAATGAGAAACTTGAGGTTGTTTGGTATGAACCAATTTTTGAATGTCTGGAATGATTTTTGAAACACACAAAACAATGTAATTTTCCAGTGTCAAACGATTTCTTGGCTTGGTTTTTAAATTCACCATTAGGAGAATCCTTGTTGATAGTTGTAAGATGTAGAAAATGGCATCAAAGTTTTTAACGCTGTTGTGGACATTTCTGGGTATTCCTTTTTAACACTTATCCAAACTTTTTCGGCACATGCATTGTTAAAAGTTAGTTGCACTGACTGCTCACTTGAAATCTCTATCAGTTCATCATGAATACGAGCACTTAGCTGAGTTTTTGTTACGGCTGGCTCACTGAACGGATTGACTACCCACAAAACCCCACTCATATCCTTAACTGGAATGTAATCTGTCAATTGCTCAATCAATGCTTCGAGATGGGATGATATGAGTAAGCAGAGAGATGAAGTGTCTAGGGATGTGGTGCCAATACTCGATACAAACTCCATAAACTCTTATTATTAAATAAATACCGTGACAAAAATTAATGTTTATTAATATTAGTTACAAGTGTTTTTATCAATAAAACTTAAAAATTATTGTTATTTTTTAATTATTGTTTTAACTTAAAACTTGGGGGCTCACCAAAATACTCAGCCTAAAAACGGGATCGCAGTGTCTAAAAGGTTGAGGACCCCTGACCTAGGGTATTAACGTTTCATCCAAGAGCATTTCATGAGCAGCAAAATAGCGATATATTATATCAATATTATATATCTTATATATAACAAATAGTTCCGTGAAGAAATATACAGCCTATTTTCATATATCCTACTCATGTTAATTGCCTCTATCAACAAACAAAATTTCAGTTTGAAGGTTGTGATAGATTCGTAGATATTGAGAACCGTCTAAATATTTCAGATGGTCGCCAGGTTGGATTTTTATTTTTGTACTATTACATTAAGATTATTGTATACGTGTGGTATTCAAACTTCAATTGCATGATTAGAACACAAGAAGTAAAAACGAGATTTTAAAATTTCGCACAGCCGCCATCTTGAGGTTATGTAAACAATTGAACTAAATTAGATGCCAGTGCATTACAATATGTACAATCATTTACTGTACCACATTTCACTGCGCTCAGAGAGTTAAATCACGAGAAAAGTCTATTAAAATGTTTCAATTTCGTTTGGCCGCCATGTTCTTTTTGTACTTTACAGGTTTATGAAAGTTACATACATAAACTTGTATCAGTACCCTTTATCACCGTACAAAATTTCAGGGTGATATAGAATGTCAGTGAAATATTTCGCACAGCCACCATTTTGAGGTTATATAAACAATTGAACTAAATTAGACTCCATTGCATTACAATGAGTATAAACATTTGCTGTACAAAGTTTCATTACGTTTGGATAGTTAAATCGCGAGAAAAGTCTATTTAAAAGTCTCAAATTCGCTTGGCCGCCATGTTGGTTTTGTAGTCACCAGGTTTTTGAAATTCTCAAAGGTGATCTTCTAGTAATGCCCTTTATCACCGTGCACAATTTCAGGGCGATATCGGTAATAGTTTCGGAGATACTGAATGCTAGTGAAATATTTCGCACAGCCGCCATGTTGGATTGGTGAGACACAATAAAATTTGAAGGGCACGGTCGGGGTCAACCAGAATAGTGCTATGATCTTACCGAGTTTCAATGTAATCGCTCCAGCCGTTTAGAAGTTATTAGAGGGGCACACACATACCTCACACACACACACACACACACACACGCACGCACAAATAAAATGAAAATAGGCTAAAAATGGAAATGTATACCTGTCCGAGGTTAATGGACTCCGACACCGCTTAACCGATTGCATTAACATTTTGTAGGGTTGTAGTGTACACCCCAAGGAAGGTTTTTGGTAACAATAATTTTAGATAGCCCTCACCATTCTTTTCATTTAGGTCCTTTGGCTCAAATCTACACCGAAAAGTCACAAAAAATACTCAACTGGGACAAAATATCGAAGATGTCGCGTAAAGACCGGAAATAGCTCATTTTACGCCCCTCGATGCGAGAAACAATACTCGGTAGGTCCCTACGGGACACCGAAAACCACATTTTAAGGCCCTAAAACCAACAGTTTCAAAGATATTCCCAGAAAACTATCTTCGCTCTGATTGATGAACTAATCGCAAGTCCGTATCCATGGCAACAGTACGTTCTGATAAACTGATGAACGAAATGCAAGTCCGTATCCATGGCAACAGTACGTTCTGATAAACTGATGAACGAAATGCAAGTCCGTATACATGGCAACAGTAGCTCAAGACATGGCGTCCAATTTTGCATCTATCCCTGTAAGAGGCAATGCCAATCCATTTATTATCTAAACCGCGATAGACTGGCTGCGTGGTTCAGCAGTAACGTCTCGCTTGCTGGTCCCAAGTTTGCAGGTTCGTATCATGGCGTAGTCAGGTGACATTTGAGGGTGCGCAAATGCAAGGGAGCCGGGTCAGTAAATTTACTGGCACGTTAAGGATCCCCTTTGGGGCACAATTCTAGCTCCCGGCGTTTCTAAAAGCCAGAGTACTTAAAAGGAACGTAAATTCAATAACATATTTATTGATGATATTATTACTGCTGAACTGCCAGATCAGAAAGAAGATCCAGAATTATTTACAATCGTCAAAAAACACATGATTCACAGACCATGTGGACTACACAACCCACAATCGCCATGCATGAAAGACGGAAAATGCACCAAATGGTATCCACGTGATATGCTCCGTGAAACACAAACTGGTGGCGATGGTTATCCACTGTACAGACGTCGAAAACCAGAAGATGGAGGACACACAACAACTATCAAAATCAATAACGTTGATTTTCAAATTGATAAACAATGGATTGTGCCCTATTCTCCTATTCTTTCCAAATCATCTGTTGGCACAGGCTAGAGTAAAATGTGGCTTTTCACCGATATCTCAGTCTCACTCATGGCTGTGATTATATGGAAGCTACTGAGGTATGGGTGGTGCTTAGTAATGCCATTCAGGGCACAGACAGTGCCTGTGGATGCTGTGAAAGGTTCTACTCATAGGGCTAGCTCAGCTGTTCTGACCCAGTGAGGAAAGCAATGGCAAACTACATCACTCCTCTTCTTGCCTAGTACGCCTCAATATAGCACTGCCTGGGATTTTTGTGGGTAAACACCCACATAACCTAATGGCGGTGCTTTTTGAGGATCCAACCAGCCTTCGGGCTGATTACCTTACAGACAGACAGACATTCAATGCGCATATCAATGTGGAGGCCTGCAATTCAGTTCAATCAATAAAATACATATGTAAATATGTGAATAATGGCAGCGATATGGCCGTTTTTGGACTTGCAAATCCCAATGTATCAGTCAATGAAGTAGAGCAATTTCAAATGGGACGTTATATTAGCAGTAATGAAGCTGTATGGCGAATTCTTGGTTTCGACATCCATGGACGATTTTCTGCTGTCATGCATTTCAGTGTTCATTTAGAAAACTGCCAACGAGTTAACTTCACGGAAGAGACTGCACCACAGAGAGCTGAAAATCCACCAAACTCAACGTTGACAGCTTTTTTCCAATTGTGTGCAACTGACGAATTCGCAAAAACTTTGCTATATCACGAAGTCCCGCACTATTACACTTGGAATCAATCAATGAAGACATTTTGCAGAAGATACGAGGCGCCAGGCATCCTTCGATAGCTGGCATATTTTCTACTGGCACATTGGGACGTGTATTCACTGTTCATCCGAAAAAAGGTGAATGCTACTATTTGCGAATGCTGCTTCACGTGGTCAAAGGACCAACATCATTTCAAGCAATCAAACCCATCGATGGTCAACTGTGTCAGACCTACAGAGGAGCATGTCTCAAACTTGGTTTGCTTAAAAATGATCTGCATTGGGACAACGCATTGAAAGAAGCTTCTGAAACACGTCATGCTCATCAAATACGAACTCTGTTCGCTATAATTTTGACAACCTGTGCGCCTTCCAATCCGAAAGAGCTATGGGAAAAGCACAAACAGAATATGAGCGAAGACATACTTCTCCGAGCACGCAGAAACAATCCCGACATGGATATACAGTATTCTGAATACATTTTTAATGAGGCCCTGATATCACTTGAGTATATGTGTATGTCGATTAACAACAAAATCCTCCAAGAGCTTGGGCTATTTTCTCCGGAACGTGACAGAAACAATGTTATCGATAGAGACGTACTGCGAGAAAAGCAATATGATGTCAATGCACTGCAAATTTATGTTGAGGCTCACAAAAGACTTTTAACAAACGATCAACGACTCGCGTACTGCACAGTTATGGAGCATGTACGAAGCGAAAATGGTGGACTATTTTTTCTTCATGCAACTGGAGGCACAGGAAAAACATTTCTACTCAATTTGATACTCGCCGAAATTCGAATGAAGAATGAGATTGCTCTGGCTGTGGCATCATCAGGGATTGCAGCAACGCTACTCGATGGAGGGCGCACAGCGCATTCGGCTCTCAAACTGCCACTGAATTTAAATATCACTGCAGATCCAATTTGCAACATAAGAAAAACATCTGGAATGGCAACTGTATTGAAAACATGCCAAATAATTATTTGGGATGAATGTAGCATGGCCCTTAAGAAAGGACTTGAAGCACTTGAACGTACTCTGCGAGATTTTCGAAACAATCAACGTCCAATGGGTGGAGCTCTGATATTCCTCGCCGGTGATTTCCGTCAAATTTTGCCTGTCATCCCAAGATCAACACCTGCAGATGAGCTAAACGCATGCATGAAGAATTCAGCTCTCTGGAGACATGTAAAGAAAATTACACTGTTGACCAATATGCGTGTGTATTTACATGGAGATGTTTCTGCACAAATATTTGCCAAACAACTTTTGGATATGGGTGACGGCAAACTTCCAGTTCTTCCTGAAACACAGGAGATATCGCTCCCAATGAATTTCTGTCAAATTCAAGCATCAATTGCTGATCTGGAAAATAACGTTTTTCCAAATATCGCTAACAACTTCAGGAATAACGATTGGCTATGCGAGCGAGCTATCTTAGCTCCAAAGAATGATGACGTCAATAAAATCAATAATAAAATACAGTTGAAAATTCCTGGCGAGGTTACAAAATACAAATCATTTGACACAGTTACAGAAGAGGATCAAGCTGTCAATTATCCAATGGAATTTCTCAATTCATTGGAACCTGCTGGAATGCCACCGCATATATTGACGTTGAAAGTTGGCTCACCAATACTGCTCCTTCGAAATCTCAACACACCAAAGTTGTGTAACGGAACCAGGCTTTCCGTGAAAGAGCTTATGCCGAATGTGATTGAAGCAACAATACTTAACGGCAAATGTAAAGGAGAAGATGTGCTAATTCCGCGCATCCCAATGATTCCCACTGATTTGCTTTTCACATTCAAACGACTACAGTTTCCTGGGCATCTTGCCTTCGCGATGACAATCAACAAAGCTCTAGGGCAATCACTGCGCGTCGCCGGATTAAATTTAGAAAATCCATGTTTTTCGCATAAAAAAATAAATAGTCAACCCCTGGCACTATACAGCCCATGACGGGCTAAGGCCGACCAAGCGACCGCTGCGGTCAACTATATGTTGCTTGCTCCAGGGTAGGAACTCCAAAAACTCTGTATATCTATACACCGAATCAGAAAACCAAAAATATTGTGTGTCCATTAGCGTTACGCTAAATGTTACCATTAATATAAATATGTTGTTGTTGTTAATTCATTTTAGGGGCTTGGGACATCTTGGTCATCAGCCCCGAATATAAATATGTATAAATAAAACTATTATTATTCTAGTAGTAGCACCCAGCTTTGCCCGGAGGATTTGTACATTTATCTTATGGATGATAATTAACACTGCTACTAAACTAACACAAATTAATAGAAAAATATTAAAAAAATAACAGTCGAGGAAGACTTCCTGTTGTTGTGATAAGTAGTAGAATGGACGTTAAGTCCAGGTCATTTTCCCCAAAGCGAATGGAATAGTGAAAAACAAGATGTTCAGGAAAGAATATATAGCCTACATTCTCCTAAATGCATGGGTATTGTTATAACTCTTTGTCCTTTTCAAGGAGTATGATTGAATGTTGGTTGTAGTAGCTTGTTGAAATACAACGTGCTATAGGGATATTGAACATGAATATGAGGTGCCCTTTGCTAGTGCTACCTCTGCACCAAATTTCGTTCAATTCGGTTTCACCGTGTTTGAATTGATAGGGGGAATCGATTTGCACACATACTTGGCCACCATCTGCAAACTATTGGGCTGATGTTCTTGCAGTTTGGTCAGAATATGTTTCCCACATAAAGATATGGTGTTGCAAAATTTGGTAGAGACTAGATTATTAGGTTGGTCGTAATTACATTTTAGCTTTTAACATTTGGGTGGCCGCGATTACGTTTCCGTCAAGATAGTGGTGATATAAAACATGACACTGTGGTGCCCTTTGCTAGTGCTACCTCTGTACCAAATTTCGTACCATTCGGTTTCACCGTGTTCGAATTGATAAGGGGAATCAATTTTCACACAAAGATGGCCGCCATCCGCAAAATATTAGGCTAATGACCTATTAGTTTGGCCAAAGGATGCTCCCTCCATAAAGGTATGTTGTTGCTAAATTTGCTAGAGATCGGATGATTAGGTTAATCGTAATTTGATTTAAGCTTTGAACATTTGTGTGGCCGCCATTACGTTTCCGTCAAGATGGCGGCGATATAAAACATGACACTGAGGTGCCCTTTGCTAGTGCTATCTCTGTACCAAAATTCGTTCCATTCGGTTTCACCGTGTTTGAATTAATAGGGGGAATCGATTTTGACACAAATATGGCCGCCATCCGCAAACTATTAGGCGAATGACCTATTAGATTGGTCAAAGGATGCTCCCTCCATAAAGGTATGTAGTTGCAAAATTTGGTATAGATCGGATGATTAGGTTAATCGTAATTTGATTTAAGCTTTGAACATTCGTGTGGCCGCCATTACGTTTCAGTCAAGATGGCGGCGATATAAAACATGACACTGAGGTGCCCTTTGCTAGTGCTACCTCTGTACCAAATTTCGTTCCATTCGGTTCCACCGTGTTCGAATTAATAGGGGGAATCAATTTTGACATAAAGATGGCCGCCATCCGCAAACTATTAGGCTAATAACTTATTAGATTGGTCAAAGGATGCTCCCTCCATAAAGGTATGTTGTTGCAAAGTTTGGTAGAGATCGGATAGTTATGTTAGTCGTAATTTAACTTAAGCTTTGAACATTTGTGTAGCCGCCATTACGTTTCTGTCAAGATGGCGGCGATATAAAACATGACACTGAGGTGTCCTTTGCTAGTGCTACCTTTGTACCAAATTTCGTTCAATTCGCATTCACCGTGTTCGAATTGATAGGGGGGGGGGGGGGGGGCAGACATTCAGAGTACACACACTCACACACATACACACAGACTCACACACACACATACACAGCCAGACACACTTTTTTCGCCCTGTGTTGATCTCATAAGTCTACTTTCATTTTTTGCAAAAATCGAAAGTAGGCTAATACGGTTCATTCACATGAATTAATTAATAAATAATACAAGATGTTCAGCAAAGAACATATAGCCTACTTTCTCCTAAATGTATGGGTATCTTTATGACTCCTTGTCCTCATCCCTAAAACAATCACCCCAACCACAATGTATTGTTTGTTTTCTTTTATATTGATAATAAGCCAGTAAGTGTCAAGATCAATATTATATACTTTATGATGATTGAATAACAAAACTACTAACTTATTGTAATGCATTCACGTCCGTTAATCTCTATATTAAGCCAGCCTGCAAAATTAAGAATCTTCCGCCCCAATCACAGTAGGTGGTGCTGCGACCTATCAGTGAATTAATCTTTATCTTGTACGCCTATGCACTGCCATCGTAATGTACTACGATGGCAGTGTTCTATGGGTGTTGAATGAGTAGGCAGTTTAAAGTAGCCAAGAGGGAGGCGATCCAGCTGGCAGTGTTTAAAGGTATTCGGAGCGCGATCGTGGCTAATAGTTGAACTACCAGTATTACAAAATTGCCATACTTCAGGAGGCCAGCTCAGGCATTTACACAGCGTTATGTTTGGAACAATATTACCCACATAACCCACAAGAGGACAGCACCGTACAGAGGCATTAAGAAGGCTGTGGTTAATGACAACGTGTATCTAGTTCTTTTATTCTCCTTTTTCTAATGTCTTCTGTTTATGTGCGATGCTGGGACTGTGATTTTATTAATATACGAGTGTATACTTTATCCTCTCCTTTGAGCTAAATGACATTTTATTCAGTATCTGTGGAAAAAGCTCGTGCACATCATTTGTAAAAGAATTCAAGAAAAAAAAAAACCTAACTGTAGCAGTACTCGATCCCCAGTCAACTGCGTGTCAGACTAACATGCTAGCCCAGAGCTAACCGTATCGATGACGTCAGGTGTTCTTAACTGACATATTAGATACAAACTGTTGGCAAATAATGACTTTAAATAAACGATTTCTTCACTGCAGTACATCTTCATTAATGATCATTTCATACAAAGTTTATATTATTGTATCAGTACGGTATATCACATACAACATACTAAAACTACTGAAATATAAGACAGGCACATGAGGACAGCTGCCATCTTGTCGTGTGACACAAGCGGCTCAGCTCTTTTAAGCCACTCATACTGTATAATATTATAATATTAAATTATAATAAATAACGGATCACGACCTTCAGGATAGCTTAAACCCCCCTAGGCTCGATAATCGGAATTGGTGGGTCTTAAGCTATTTATTAAAATGGTTGCATAATTCACACGGCCGCCATCCTGAAATGGCATGGCCGATGACCTTGAATTTTGGGTGAAAGACGCGTCCTATAATAAGGTATGTTGTCACCAAATTTGGTAGAGATCGGATGATTAGTTTAGCCGTAATTTGATTTTACGTTTTGAACATTTGAGTGGCCGCCATTCTGTTTTGGTAAAGATGGCGGCGATATAAAGTATGACACTGAGGTGTCCTTTACTAGTGCTACCTCTGTACCAAATTTCGTTCAATTTGGTTTCACCGTGTTCGAATTGATAGGGGGGGACAGACATTCAGAGTACACACACTCACACACACACAGACACACACACACACACACAGACTCACACACACACATACACACACACACACAGACTCACACACACACATACACACACACAGACAGACACACTTTTTTCGCCCTGTGTTGATCTCATAAGTCTACTTTCATTTTTTGCAAAAATCGAAAGTAGGCTAAAAAATGTATACAGTTTATCATTAAGTTTTACCAATCATAATAATATTATAATATAATAATAATAATAATAATGATAGATCTAATAATGAAAAACAGATTACATACTTATAATAAAATCTAATATCTACAGAGGTAGAAATATACACGAACAGGACCAAGCAGCTGGGATTCTAGGAATTTATCTCCATTATCCTCTTGAAATGTTGTTGTTCGACAAAGCACGCAGGGCTATTACAATGAAGAAAAAGAAATTCATTGGCCCTTAAACTCTAATGGTTAGGTTAATAATGCATACTAACATTAAAATAGGCTCCTTAAATATTCAGTTATATTAGCGAAATTTCAGGATTAATCTCCTACTTAACAATTTCAACACAATTTATGAGCAGAAAAAAGCAGGCACAAGGACTTTGAATGTCATTAATATTGCTCATTATAACAACCACCTTCCTCCGGGTTGCACACAATACGACACAGCGATCGAAGGTAAGATATCCTAATATCCAATTGTGATCCCGAGCAACGCCGGGCTTAAGATCTAGTACAATATATAAAAAATAATGTTCGTCTGTTCGTCTTTTATGCGTTCATAAACCATTCATCCGATTGCGGTCAAAGTTTGGTGATGTTGTGAACACTTCCGGGACGGTTATCACGGCCGACTGAATACGAGCTGCGCTCTACACCGGCCTTGACATTCCCAGTCAGAACCCATGTATAACATGTAATTGGAAAGTTTCTACTCGTTGCCGGTAGAGCGCACTCCCCTCCCATTATAGGCGCGATAAGGAATAAGCTGTACAGTACGTACATTAAATGTGTAATCTCAAGAACCACTGGATGGATTTTGATGCTGCTTTCACCATTCTGTAAAGGTGATCTCGAGGAAGTTTTGTGTAGAAAATAATTTATTTATGACCTAAGGGAGCCAAGCAGTAACGATTTCAGTGAAAAGGTCGAAAAAATAGCCTGGCGTCCGTGCGCTTTTTAAGCTTACGCTGGGCGAACCGTTAAAAATATCATTATATTATGAGTGTAAGAATTGTTCAGCGTGAGAAATTCTACAAAAAAGTCCGCGAGAGCATATCTCTATCTTCGATACATCGCCCACTATAAGTGTTTTAAGTTTGGACGGGAGGGGCATTTGGCTTGCACCTCGCCATTCTTAAATTACGTCTGACAGGAATTCCTTGCACATTCATAACTGTTCCCGGGCGAAGCCGGGGCGGGTTGCTAGTGACACTATATAATTATTATCATTATAATTTCCGCATTATCAAAATTAAAATTATATCACAAAATAAAATAGCGTGCTAATAAATCTAAGAGAAATTAGACATACCTTGCACCTTCTTCGGGTACAAGGACACTACTCCAACACCGTCTCATTAAAAGGAAAGAGAGGATGAAAATTACAGCCGGGAACAAGTAGCAGCTAATCGTGTGTTGTGTTTTTGTGCTAAGAGATCTTTCGACAAATTATCAGATACCGTGTGCCTTCTTTTTCACGAAGCAGCTGTCAGGACGGGACTTACATAAACTCCTGCTGGACGTTATTCTCGAGGTTGAACAATGCGGTTTCATAATTATAATAACTGTCTCTGATAATCACAAAACTAACACTACAATGATGAGGCATTTAGGGGGAGGGAATTTGCAACCAATGGTCAATCACCCATACGACGAGTCTAGGAATGTATTCCCTAGTTTTGATCATTGTCACATTCTAAAAAGAAACATTAGAACGCAGTTTCTGTAACGAGAGATGACTGATGGTACTGGAATAATTTCAGGGAAATACTTGTCATTACTATACACAATGCAAAAGGGTGAGATCGTCAAACCGGTCAGACACCTCACTAAAAAACACATCGAACCCACTATATTTGAAAAAATGAATGTTCGGCGTGCCAAGGAAGTGTTCTCGTCAGAAGTTATTGGTGCCATTAGTACACTAAAAGAAAATATAGGCATGCACCCGGAAGCGTACACATTCATGGACGCAGAAGCAACCATTTTTTTTGAAAAACGTTAATAAATGGTTCGCTATGCATGACGTAAGCATCACATATCATCATATTCAGTCTAGAAATCCAGATAAAGGATTAAATTAAATGTCAGTCGCCTAAACTGGCTAGAGGAATATTTTCTTTCTTACCTTGAAACTTTGAAAGCTGCTAGTAACGCTGCTAGAAAGGACTTCCTGAGTTCTGAGACTTACGAAGCTACCTATACAATTAATCACGGATTCAGCTGTCCAGTGCATAAGGTATCTTCTAAAAATGGGTAGAGGAAAGTCGCCAAATATGGGGAGTTTTTTTATAGGGCTCACATTAGACATAAGAAGGAACGGAATAATTTTGGTTTTCTCACCAATGTAAACCTCAGGCGATATACTATGTATATTACAAATATGGGCACGTTTGGTGTTGTAATACCCTCTGATATTATTGTTAACTTTAAAAGTGCACTTTCCTCGTATTAGGCAACCGGGTTTCGTAATATGGGGAGGTGAGAAACCTCACGGTTTTTATTTATAATAGGTACACTGAATAGTATACCCTACTAATTAAAGCATTAATTCTGACATTTTTTTTCGTGTGGCCTCCTGAGAGGCCGAGCGCAGGTCTTTCTAGTCGACGCCCGTGGGCGACCTGCGCGTCAGGATGAGAGATGGAATGGATGAAGATGAATGAAACTGGGCAAGGATGTGGAAGGAAGCGGCCGTGGCCTGTTAGAAGGTACCGTCCCAGCATTTGCCTGGTGTTGAAAAATGGGAAACCACGAAAAATCATTTCAAGGACGGCCGACGGTGGGGCTCGAACACACGCGTCTACCGAGTCAGCAGAGAGCTTGGCCCCATGGCCTAACGCTGCGCTTTAGCCAGCGTAGCCACTACTGTCGGTAATTCTGACAATGTAATGAAATCATGAACACAAATAGTACAAAAATACAAAAATGAATATTTTAAGTAAATAACAGTCCTAGTTTCCTGTTGCCGAACTTCCAAACCGTTCAGCAGAAAAATGCATAAACTTTAATGAAAACCGAGTGATTCTGATCGAATTCAACTGTAACGAGGTGCAAGGTATGTCTAATTTCTCTTAGATTTATTAGCACGCTATTTTATTTTGTGATATAATTTGCATTTTGATATTGTGGGAATTATAATGATAATATAATAGTGTCACTAGCAACCCGCCCCGGCTTCGCCCGGGAACAGTTATGAATGTGCAAGGAATTCCTGTCAGACGTAATTTAAGAATGGCGAGGTGCAAGCCAAATCTCCCTCCCGTCCAAACTAAAAACACTTATAGTGGGCGATGTATCGAAGATAGAGATATGCTCACGCGGACTTTTTTGTACAATTTTTCATGCTGAACAATTCTTACACTCATAGTATATTGATATTTTTAACGGTTTGTCCAGCGTAAGCTTAAAAAGCGCACGGACGTCAAGTTCTTTCTTCGACCTATTCACTGAAATCTAAAATCGTTACTGCTTGGCTCCCTTTGATCATAAATAAATTATTTTCTACAGAAATCTTCCTCGATATTACCTGTACAGAATGGTGAAAGCCGCATCAAAATCCATCCAGTGGTTCTCGAGATTACCCGTGATATCCAAGAATCGGGGACTTTGTTTTACACTAAGTAGAGATAAGTCTTAGTCGTGCAATGCTTGGTGAACAGCGCTGTGTGAGCAGTTGAGTAACTAACAAGATTTCATGAAAAAGGTCTCATTGTCTAGGCCGGTATGAGCGCATTCAGTCGGCCGTGCGGTTATATGCATAGTTAATCCAATTCACAAGAGAGAGCGCGCGAGTAGTTTAAACAAATGAGTGTTGACGATGCGTTCATATAGTCTACAATTCATCCGATTGCGACCAAATTTTGGTAGGTTATTTAGCATACTTCTGGGATGGTTATAGGAATAGTTAATCCAATATATAGCAACAATATCCACTTTGCAATACAAAATGTTTTTATATGATGTCCTTAACTTTTTTGATATATGTTTCGGTTCTTGTGAACCTTCTTCAGTCAAAACACATTCTCATATGACAATCTTGTTACACTTATAAAAACTCATTTTTACATTCGTCAAAATTGTTTAAAATATACATAAAATACTTAGAGAATTCGATTATATATTTGAAGTTCAGGTCTTAGGCCCTTCGTCGTTGAAATCCCAAATTTTAAACTCAGGACCCCATTATACAAGTGTCTTGTTAAAATCGTGTATAAATATCCTTGCGGCTATGGATGAACGGAAGATCCTTGCTTAGAACTTTGTTATTTTTGATTTAACTACCGCAGATTTGAAGATGTTGGAGATAGCACCTCACTGTTTAAATGATGAACAGATGTGTTGTTGTACTGCTTTGTTCACTGGCAAACTGACCGGCCTTGGTACTGTAAGTGTGTGAGCAAGGGTCGCTCGACGGGGAGATGTTGTGTATACATCAGGGAAGGTTTCTGGCTTAGATCATCCACTTTTCAATAGGTAGCGCACGCGTAGATTCAACAAATGAGCGACAACGTGCGAGGCGTTTCCAAAAAGTCCCATATGCGTTCATATACCATTCTTGCGAGAGCGATGAAACGTGGGTGAGTTTTTGTGTACACTCCAGGGAAGGTTTGTGGCTTAGTACATGCATTTTAAAATAGGTAGCGCACTAGTTTATTCAACAAATGAGCGACGGCACCTGAATCGTTTCAACCAAGTACCGTATGCGTTCATATACCATTCATCCGATTGCGATGAAACTTTGGTGAATTGTTATGTGCACTCCAGGAACGTTTTCTTGCTTAGTAAATCCATTTTACAATAGGTAGCGCACGAGTAGATTCAAAAAATGAGCGATGGTGCGCGAATCGTTTCAACAGAGTCCCGTATGCGTTCATATACTATTCATTCGATTGCGATGAAACTTGGGTGACTTTTTGTGTACACTCCAGGGAAGGTGTCTGGCTTAGTACATGCATTTCGCGATAGGTAGTGCACGAGTAGATTCAAGAAATGAGCGACGGCACGCGTCCCGTTTCAAAAGAGTCCCATATGCGTTCATATACCATTCATCCGATTGCGACGAGACTTTAGTGAATCGTTGAGTTCACTCCACGAAAAGTTTCAGGCTTAGTAAATCTATTTTACAATAGGTAGCGTTCGAGTAGATTCAACAAATGAGTGACGGCACGCGTATCGTTTAAACAAAATCCCGTATGCGTTCATATGCCATTCAACCGATTGCGATGAAACTTTGATGAGTTGTTGTGTTCACCCCTGGGAAGGGTTTTGACTTAGTAAATCCATTTTACTATAGGTAGTGTACGAGTAGATGCAACAAATGAGTGACAACGCGCGAAGCGTTGCAACAAAATCCCGTATGCGTTCATATACCATTCATCGATTGCGATGAAACTTTGTTGAGTTGTAGTGTACACTTACGTGAAGGTTTCTAACTTAGTAAATCCATTTCACAGTAGGTAGCACAAGAATAAATTTTAAAAATGAGTGACAGCGCAAGTATCGTTTAAACAATATTCCGTATGCGTTCATATCCCATTCATCCGATTGCGGTGAAACTTTGGTGAATTGTTGTGCACGCTCCCACGAATGTTTCTAAATTAGTTAATCCCTTTTACGATAGTTTAGAGGCCGTTAACGGAAATTTAAAAAAAATGTTTCCAAAAGCACCTCAAGAAACAAAATTACAACGCCAACACTTTCTTTGATTGGCATTGCAACGCATGCCGGGTACAGCTAATTTTTAATAGAAGTAAGCAGTTTAGTCGTCTCCTGCTGTATTCCATGTGTTTCAGGACACATTAAATTATCTAGGCTTACAAAAACACGCCTGCTATAGAAGTTACTTGTTACTAAAGTCGGAACTGATGCAGTATACTGAGGCATGTCCACCGATCCCACATCAAATAGCATAGGCCCTAAAACAACGGCTTATGATTGGTGGAAGACTGCGCCATATCTGATAAGTGTTGACACAATACAAGTAAAAATAAATTGGAGTTGGTTGCATGACTAAAAAGGCGAAATGCCAGCAAATAATTCCAAAAAACTTGTATTTTTCAGAATATGCGCTCTGGCTGATAGTATATTTCTCCTATTAGCTGTTGAGTGTTTATTTTTGTCACTCGAAGTGCTCTTCCTTTCATTACCTAATTCTAAGCAGAACAATGTACTGGGTACAATTTGCGAATGCACGGGTGTTGGCCAAACAAGGCCTAACAGTCTAGACCCTGTCACCAATCTCCCGAACGCTATTTTTGGTTACCATTGTAATGCAAATCCATCAACGACGAGTACGAAGTGCTAGTAGCAACTGCACTGTTATTATAGCAACATATAGATGCAGTACTCGACTTCGCCCGGTCGCATGGTCATGAAGTATCAAAGTCACCTTATGCTCCCTTTACTTTCTGAGGGATCAATATTATATTTATTTATTTGTCTTATCATGTTTTAGATAGTAAATGGAGTGGCTTTGTCTCGCCTATTTCACAAATTTTGCCTCAGAGATGGAAAGATGAATGTCACCTCTTCAGCTACTGTTGTCATGGTTACGAGCTAGGCATTCCTTCATTAGTTTATCAGAGCGAAGATGATTTTCTGGGAATATCTCAGAAAGTCTTAGTTTTAGGATTTTGGTTGGTTGGTTGGATCCTTAGTTTAGGGGCTGTGACAACGCGGCCATGCAGCCCCGTGTACTTTGAGTGAGATTGAATTTGTCTGATAACCGCTGTTGTGTTGGCTGAATTAGTTTGTGTTGTCTGTGATTCAGGTAGGGACTGCAGATGATCAATTTTTCAGGTAGTTCCTACTTTTGCTCTCAAATGCTACCGTCCACGACCCCTAATCATGCACTAATATAGCGCTACAAAATAATCTAATCTACAAATTTTGGCTCCACACAAGTCTAGTTAGTGGAAGGTTTCTTTTATATGCCATAAATCTATGACATGGGCCCGCCGCGCCGGCTTTATTTCCCCTCCGAAGGAAGGCATAATGGGGGATTTTTAACGCTCTTAAAAAATCCGACGACTTCGGCCTGGTTTGAACCCGTGACCTTGGTCATAGAAGCTCCGCATGCTATCCACTACGCCACCAAAGCCACTTTTTTGGACCGTACAATGCTCTTTTTTTTAGGGTTCCATAAGGATCTGCCGAGATTTGTTTTTTACATAAGATTTATTTATTTATTTATTTATTTATTTATTGGTGCCTTTATTGTGGTGAAGTTAGGGCTCTAGGCCCTCACTTAAACTTAATCACATACAATGCAACTTACATGAATACTCAAATATTATATACTTAATCTACCAAACTTAAATACTAGGAAAACTTAAATACTAGAATAAAATAAAATAAAATTGGCGACTGCGTGATATTAATTAAGCCATACAATTTAAATGACATACATTTTAACAAAATTATACTATGATCATTCAATTGCAATTATAGATCCAGATGGCGTGTGACGATCATGAAAGGAAGAAAGAAAACGAAAATTACAAGAGAGATAGTGAGGAGTACTTTCATTGAGAAGTCGATATATGAGGGAACATATGAGCAGGTTTCTTTGTTGTTCTACTTTTAGCCAGGAAAGTAGATCATAAAAAGGAGACACGTGTGAGGAAAATTTCAAGGAGAAAATAAATCTAATGCAGGAATTTAAAGCTCTCTGAAGTTTCTTGTTTTGTTCTCCGGTAGCATCTACTAATACAACATCGCAGTAGTTAAATATAGGGGATATAAAGGTTTGGACGGGTTTTATTTTCAAGCTACGGGGTAGAAAGGACTGGCGAATGTTAAGAGGATTAAGTGACGAGTAAACTTTCCTGCATGTATTAGTAACGTGCCCATCCCAATTCAAAGTTTCATTTAGTGTGACTCCAAGACTTCTTACCGATTTAAAGAACGGGATAGCAACACCATTAAGTTGAATTAAAGAAAGCGGTCTACTGTGTAAATGTAAAAGCAATTTAGTCCGCCCTATTACGATAGCTTGTGTTTTAATTGGGTTGATGGCAAGAAAATTTTCAGTTGCATAGCGGCTGATCCTCTTTAGATTTAGATTCATATTTTCAATTGCCACATCTATTTCATTTACGTTTGTGTGGTAATATATCTGAAGGTCATCTGCATATAGATGGTAGTTGCAGTTTTCCAGTTTCGATGAGATGTCGTTCAGAAATAGAAATGATATAAGGGGGCCGAGAATAGAACCCTGAGGTTCTCCCTTTATTTTGAACTTCCACTCAGTTCTGTTTTCATTAAGGAGTACACGTTGTCTTCGGTTATGAAGATAGGAGGCGAATAATTTGAGAGCAACGGGGCAAAGATGGAAGGATTGCAATTTAGCCTTAAGTATGTCCGTATTAATGGTGTCGAATGCACTGCTGAAGTCTAGAAGAATGAGTATAGTCACTTTACGCTCATCCATTGCTCGTCTTACGTCATCAGTGATCTCAATTAGTGCAGTAGATGAGCTGTGTCCTTTCTTAAATCCAGATTGTAACGGATCAAGTAGTGAATATTGCGTCAAGTACTGAAGAAGTTGTTCATGCATAAGTTTTTCTAGTATTTTGGAAATTGAGGAAAGTATGCTCAAAGGTCGATAGTCGGATGGAGAATTTGCAAGAGAATTTTTCGGAACTGGAATAACTAAAGCATCTTTCCATATTGTTGGGAAGAAACCTTCTAAAAGACATGTGTTACAAATGTGCGTAATAATTGGCAGTAATACTTCTATCAGGTTAACGAAAAAGGACATTGGGATGTCATATATTCCGACTGCTTGTGATTTGATAGATAATATTTTTTTTCTTACGGCAGTATCATCTATTTTACGAAACTTGAATAACGGTCGGAGAGGTAGTGGGACACATCGCAGTGAATTTATTGTTGTTCGTATTATTTGGGGATCAGTACTAATTATTTCTCGAGCAAAGTGAGCATTTAATTCATTGGGATTAATATCATGCTTATTGGAGTTTTTAGTGTGCCTCCCAATACCTACCGACCTGAGTTGCTGCCAGGTGCTCCTAGCATTCAAGTCGCCGGCTAGCTGTTGGAAGTAGGCATACTTTTTATTTCGAATCATTTGTTTAGCTCGATTTCTAAGCACACGATATTTTTCAAAATCGTCACTTGATAAGGTCTGCTTATAACGTCTGTGTAATGCCTCACGTTCGGCCATTGCGGATTTAATGTCACTCGATAGCCAGGGGGCAGCTTTACTAGTGACCTTAGCTGTTCGTTTAGGTGCATGTTTGTCATATAGTTCCAGCAGTATTGTGTTAAATCTGCTCACCTTTTCATCAACGTCAGTCAAGTGTAGTATATCGTTCCATGGACAGAGAATTGCGTCTTGTGTTAATTCTTGATGGTTCAATCTTTTCATGTCTCTATATGTTATGTATTTAGGTGCAGTTTTTGGAGTTTTTAGAGAATAAGCTAAATACATCAGGTCGTGTAAAGATATGCGAGGTACTGAAATCTGTCCGTGTTTTAGTATTTTCTGTGGGTTATTTGTGATAATTAAATCAATTAGAGTGCGTGAAGACCCTTGGGGCGTGTGAACGTGGTGAGTAGGGCCGAGTGGTAATATTGTCATGTTACAAGAGGTAAACATGTTTCGTAAATGATTTGCGTCAGTGAAGTCTATTAATAGCCTATGTTTGTGTTAAAGTCACCAAATATAAGTACGTGTTCGTAGGTAGGTAACAGTCTTAGTAGAGTTTCTTCAAAATCCATCAAGTTCCCTTCTTTAGGTGGTTTATATACAACACCAATAAGCACTTTAGTCACGTCAACAGTGAGCTCAACAAACATATATTCGGTCAAGGGGGCAGTAGATAGTGTCGATGTTTTTATAATCTTTGCCGCCAAATTGTTTTTATAGAATAAAGCTACTCCTCCTCCTCGACGCTTCAGTCTATTGTGAAAGAGCGAAATGTACCCTACTAGACTAATCATGTTTAAAGGGACAGAGTCTTTCATCCAGCTTTCACTAATTTCTACAACTTTTACCATGCTTCCTTCAAAAATAGCTTGGAGCTCAGCGTGATGCGCTATTATGGACTGAGCATTGACATGTGCACACAGCAGTGAACGGGGAAAGGCCGAAAATTCCCTTTCCAGATGATTGCGGGTGGGGGAAGACGAAGACAGGGAATGTGAAGGGCTGGGATGCTCATTGTCAAGGTGAAGGTCATTATCTCTGTCGGGACTGAATGTAACGGTACCAACTACACTGGCCATAAAACAATAGAGAGCGTGCAACTTGCCTTTGTTTCCTCGTGTATACAAAAGCCACTAGAAGCAATTAAACAACCACTCTCACTTAATTTAAAATTAAACCACCTATCACTTATGCAATCACTTACACTAAAATTAAAATAACATATTAAACACACACTCACAATTACACACATTAACCTGTTCACTTAACTTCCGATACCTGCCCTTTCATTAAGAAGGCAAGTTCTGCTGGAGTGTTAACGTAATGTTTTTTACCGTCAGAATCCACTATCACTATCCGCCCATCCAGAGTGGTTTTTCTTGCTCCAAAGTAATCCCTGGCCTTGTTGAGCATGTCCTTGCGTGATGCTGTGAGGGACTCAGTTATGAGGATCGGTGTACCTTTGAGAAGCCTCTTGGCGCGCCAGACACGTTCCCTCTCGTCGTAGTGGGTGAACTTCACAATAATTGGTCTCCTACCGGTAACCACCACATCCGCAGACGATCTCTTTGGTTACCCCAATCGATGACACCGATCAATGCTCATCATAGTTAGTTCTATGTTAAGCTTGTCCTTGAGTACCTCCGTTACTCTAGCGTACACGTCTTCGTTAGGAGTTTCACTTACCCCATGTAGCAGTAGGCAGTTCCGGCGGCTGTACTGTTCTGCCTCATCAATTCGAAGTTCTTGCTTCACAATCTGGTCATTCAAGTCCTTCTTTAAGTCACTTAGCTCCGTTATGACTTCGAGGCGAAGCTAGGGTTTCCACTTTCACGGAGTTGAGGTTGGTAGAAGTGCTCGTTCCAGCTGCGGTGGCTCCCTCTAGGCGAGTTTGAAATACTTTGAGCTTTTCTTCAAACGCTGAAATTCTTTGATTGACGGCTTTTAGGGTCATGACTGTTGACTGAATATTCACTAAGTTGTATATAGTTAATAATAAACACCCTAGCAGACTCTATTTGTGAGTTATGTTGCGGTTTCGGCAGGTATTCTACGGAGCACTTTTACGCACGATGCTCAAAATGAGCCTTTTCTCGTCCATCTACGACAATGTTGTTATTCCGCCTATTTTAGCATGTATTTTGAGGGGATTTCCCTTATAGCCCTCTTTTATGAGAGGTACTGTGAAAAGTTATATACATGATTGGTGTCGTGCCTCTGATGGATATCCACCCAACCGTTATAGAGTTACGAGCGTACAAAAAGATACACAGACAACAACATTATTTTTGAGCTCATCCGTCATAAAACAGTCTTAAACGCTTAATTGGAAATTGAGAAAATGCAGCCCAACATTAATTTTATCTACTGTATTAGGATTTGTATTATACAGAGTGGGCGATAAGTCAGTTGACAAAGTGCTGTTGGGTCAATAACCTAATACCAAGCAAATGAAAATAGAAATGTATTATCAACACAGAAATACAGTACCGGTACATATAGAATTCAATGAACCTACAAAATATACTCAAAGTGGTATCCATGCTGTTCTAAGCAAACAGTGGATCGTTTCAACACTGATATACACATTTTGTCGCAAATCTTCCAGGACTGTAGGTTTTCAAATTCCAGTTCTGATTTGTGCCTTAAAATGGTCAAAATCACGAATCTTGACTGAATGAACCTCCTATTTTAGTATACCCCAGACTGAAGAATCCATGGGTGCGATATCTGGGGATCGTGGAGGCCATTCAATAGTACCCCATCAGTCAATCCATTCATCAAAGTTATCATTTAGAAAGTCTCCCACAGTAACTCCGTAATACGGGGGTACTACATCTTGCTGCCATATGAACTTTTCATAAACGGCTGATGATATTCAAAAAGTGGACTATTTTCCAGTTCTAATAACACTTCTTGAAGCATATCTAAGTAATTTAGAAAATTGATGGTATCGTTAAGGATTGCTAGTGACAACTCGCTTAAGGCCCACCCTGTATAATAGGGATCTTCTGAACTAGAATGCATACGCCTAGATGGCAAACACTTGTTGCCATGGTAACCACCGGACATCCGTGTCAATGTTTTGTCCTCACTAATCACTGTTATGTAAGCTTGCCATGTTGGGTCAGTGGTTATCGTGTCACACTACCAACCCCAAGCTTGCAGGTTCGCTCCTGGCCGTGGTAAGTGATTTTTGAAAGGCGGCAAAAAATACGACATGCATGTCATACGTTGTTGGCATGTCAAAGAACCCATTTGAATTCAGTAGGCCGTGTTCATAATGGCATAATCTCGGGATTTTCTGCCAACACAAAGTTCCTCATTTCTCTACTAGAAAGCGCTATAGAGTCAAGGGGCTTAGATATCCTTGAATTTCATAGTGCTTCACGGAACAACAAAATTCGACATGTAAGCTAGCCTCTGGGTGTCAATTAACAAAGCTTGCACCCGGCACCCAAGGCCATACGATATTATTATTATTATTACTGTTATGTAGCCTATACCCTATTCTGTTCTCTTATATGGTGTAGAGACATGGACCTTAAATAGCAATAGAGGTTGGCGGCCTTTGAATTGTGGCTTTATAGACGGATCCTAAGAATACCTTGGGTACAAAGAGTGACAAATGTAGAAGTAATGAGAATAATGAACGCTACACCAAAATTCATCAAGATAGTGAAACGTTGAAAATTGCATTATCTAGGTCATCATGCGTTTTTTTTTTTTTCGTAGTCAGTTTACCCTCCAGGTAGGCTTTACCCACGGACTCAGCGAGGGATCCCACCATTACCGCCTCTCGGGCAGTGTCCATGAGCTTGACGTCGGATCGGGGGATACAACTGGGGAGGCGGGACTAGCGCCTCGCCCAGGCTGCCTCACCTGCAAAGCGAACAGGAGGCCTCGTGAGGGATGGGACGGAATGGGATGCATGGGAGGGATAGACAAGGAAGAGGGAAGGAGGTGGCCGAGGCCTGACGATAGTCACCATCCCGGCATTTGTCCGAAGACGAAGTGGGAAACCATGGAAAACCACTTCGAGGATAGCTGAGGTGGGAATCGAACCACCTCTACTCATTTGGACCACCCGAGGCTGAGTAGACCCCGTTCCAGTCTGATACCACTTTTCAAATTTCGTGGTAGATCCGGGAATCGAACCTCGGACCACCGGGGTGACAGCTAAGCACGCTGATCATTATATAACGGAGGCGACTATCATCCGTAATACAAATAGTTAACTTACCACCTGTTACAAAAATTACTCCAAGGAAAGATCAACAGCAAAATAGGTCCTACACGAAGAAGAATATCTTGGTTCGACAATCTTAGATTCTGGTTCAACATGTCTTCAACTTAATTATTCCGCGTTGCCACCAACAAGGCATGAATAGCCATCATGATCGCCAACTTCCGAACCGGGTAGGCACCGAAAGAAGAAGAATCACAGATCAACCCCCAGCCTTAAAGGTGGGCAACCCAAGCTTCGCCTCTTCCCAGCCTGGATCCAAGCCTGACCGTAAGTGTGGAGCACAGCCTCCTAAACTCAGGTTAAATTCTTCAACGCAACAAAATGATCTTAAAGTATTTAAAACGTGAATTACCCATAAACCCTTGCGCCTCTATCTCAAATCCAGTACCTACAATAATGGTGACTCACACAAGATCCGCTCTTTTAGCCTCGTTCCTACGATGAACTGGTCGCAGACTGCAAGATGGCAGAAGTTTCACGCCACTCACGTTTAACATTCCATTTGGTACGAGCTCACAACCCACAGCGACCATTAAAACTAATTATGCCAACTTGAAAGTTAGACGCAACTCACAATGGCGTACCGAAGAAAGATAAATTATTTTATAATCCATCACGTCTCCTTGCTAGCAGGCCCGACGAGAGGCGTGTCGTCTCAAAACTCACGAGTCTTAAAACTCACGAGTCTCAAAATTCACGAATTTCAAGGTGAGGATTAGTAAAAGTAGGTACTAACCGGTTTCTGTACCTGGGCCAGTCTCAAAATTCACGAACCAAGCCATAGCCACCTATAAGGTTATAGGTAGCCATGGCCAAGCCAGTTCATTGCAAAAAGGTCCATTGCTAGAGCAAGCAAGAACTGCGTGCCCTCTTGTTATTGGCGCCTCTCTCATCAAGATGTTGTTGTTGATTCTTTTAGGAGCTTTGCGACATCGTGGTCATGTACTTGGGTGGGCATAGAATTTGTCTGATAACCTGCTTCACTGTGACATCTGTACAATACTAACGAAATCCCATTCTAAAACTGGGTGGACAAACATGGGTTGAAGTGTGCTCTCCTGAGCCGTGAGTTTTGAGACTGTTATTATAATGTTCATTCAGCTACTAGTTTGTGGTCGTGAGTTTTGATACTATTTGTTACTATTTTTAGCTCGTGAGTTTTGAGACGTAACCATGAGAGGGAGGGGGGGGGGGTCAGGCAGGGATGGTGCCCCGGAGCCCGACTCTTCCAGGGGGCCCGGCGTCCTAGGAGGATGGGAGCGATCAGGCATTGATTTATTATTGCCTTTATGTGACTTGAATTTTCTACTGGTAATCATTTAGTGAATGGAGTGAACTGTGTGTGAACAAAGTTACGAGGATTGAGAGACTTATTCTGTCAAGTGGACCATATCTTCCTCTACAAAGCGCTTGTGGGAAGAACAACTGTCTAAAAGTGGTCAACTTAGGCGATGGGGCTTCGCTATGTGTTGTTCTCAGATTCGAAATTTACCATATTCGGCTTATGCACCAATCCTTCAAATAACTTTCTCACCCCTTTCCTTATTTCGCCAAGGCTACGAGAGCCCGGGCTGCCCTGGTGTGTTTGGTCAGCTAGCTCAATAGATTTAAGTTTGGTGCGTCACGTCGAGCTTAGATATTTAGAGGTGATAGTATGTCTGAAATGAATATATTGTCTAGCTAGACGTATCGTATGCTTGCAGGCTGTTAAGTAAAATACATTTTCAAGTAGTGTCCACACAGGAATTCACTTTATAGTTATTGTTGATTTAAGGGGCGGAACAGCGAGGTCATCTTTCCCTTTCGCACTATGTGAAAAATTATCATTGCTGGATAAACATCTTGCCAAAGGGTGGGATGATTCTGTTGTTAATCGTAGATAGAAGAAATGCATGCGAAATTGTTCATCTTCTCGTATACTGAATTGAGAAAACAATGCTAACATTAGAATAATCTGTATGTTTAGGTGCAGTATAATTATTATTAATACTGGTTCATTCAATACGATCAACAATCTGAGGTACTTGGGTTCGTTGTTTTCCAATTCCTCAAATGGAACGTGAGTGGTACGGGCAGATGACCTAGCCGTTCCGCCCCTTAAAACAACAATAAATAACGTCAGTCTTGTGCGTGGCGACGGATAAATTAATATATTGCATGTAGGCAACCGCGCACATTTTCCAAAGACCAAATATTTGAACTCTGCTTAATTTAGAAGAAAATTAAGATGAAGTATTGCCGATTATTAATATAAATACAATTTTGTTTTGAACTGGTGCAGTGGCTATTATTATTATTATTATTGGACATTTCTACGCCGTTTAGTCCAAAGAGCAGCATCGATCTGCAAAGCACTTATTTTTCAGGACGCGAAGGGATACTTTCCCTTGCGAATCAAGCCCTTTCATGATACGCTTTAACGTCTCAGTACCGTTAAACATAAAATGAGTTGCTCTCTTTATCTACGACTTAGAAATGGCTCCGGGTCCTGACGAAGCCGCGGCAGGAATGCAGGATTCGGCTTCCCGACTGTGGTGCCATTCATAGTCTTACTCAACAGTTAATAATAGGCCTATTTGTCGTTACAGTTGTTAATTCTTTTAAGGGTTTACGACATTTAATCCGTGCACTTGGTAACTACTGTAGTAGGTCTAGTATCACTGTTGGGTAATGAACTATTGTCTCGCGGTTGGGGATCGTTTGCATCAACTATTACTGTAGATATAATTCAGTATTTGCTGACGCGTTAATTTTCCGGTTTGTTTCTGAAGGCCTCCACGTTATTGATTGAAGTTGACTGTAAAGCAGTAGTTTCCACAAATATTAATGAAGTAAATTACAAGATTCTTAAACAGCGAACAGAATCGAAAACCAAAAAGCGTGCGAATTGTGTAGACTGAAGGGGAGGCTAGTGGTTGTTGTATAACAAGAGAGGCGTATTGGCAACATTGTTGTAACTATTTGTCTTGGAGAGTAGAAACTTTGACCCTCTTAAAACCACCCACTGATGGACGAATAGCAGGGTATACACTGTGCTGTGCTATGGCCTCCGTGACATGATCAAACGCATGCCGTATTCTTAGTTGCAGACTGGGAATGCGTTAGTCGTCGTGACTATTACTGTAATTATTAGGGTTAAGAGTGGGATACATGACCCTGGACTCGAAATAAGGTACTATCCGGGCATTTGTCTGGAGGGAGTGTGAAAAAACACACTCAGGATAGCAGCTGTCAGCACAGGGATTCGAACGTCCGATCTGCAGTCTTGCTGTAGAATCCCATCACGGTCACTGGTGAGCTACACCGCGGGGTCTTTCTTGAAGGTGCGAGAGCTTTTACTTCAATATCGGAGAGTCTTTTCTATAGCCACTAAATTTCAATGATCACCAATTTTTTATTCCAAAATATCACGAAACTAATCCCCCAAATGGCCTATAACTCAATAATTGGGACCTAATTTTTGCAACATTTTCCGGAGGAGGACCGCCTGACCCCACTCTGAGTTTGATGATATTGCATCCCCCAGATGCCCTGAGTGTCCACTCCCCCATAATCTTGGCTTAAATCCGCCCCTGATGGTCACCAGTCATAGATAGGGTTGGGGCTTTTTAGGAGAACCTGGCTCTAGTTTTGCTTACTGCAAAGCAATATTAAATTATAAGACTACAGCCTTTGGCTATATGGTTAAAACGATGTATCATGGAAAATAAGCTTAGAATCACTGACGGAATTCGAACCCACCTGTTCCGGGTTAATGGACAACAGCTCTTTTTAATGTGATTTTTTCCCCAAGTTAAATACTGTAAAAGCGATGAAATTACGGTCTGGTAAATGCATTTTCTTTTCAAATTTGTGTACGACAAACGAGCATATTGCTTTTACTGAAGTTCTAAAATTATTGATATCAAAAAGGATCTGCAGTCTTCAAATCTGAACACTGTGCATGCTTACAGTGTTACATCATCGGGGCAAATTTAGATCTGTCAAACGCCAAAACTAAGCAGTATAGTGAATTTAATGAAATTTATTACCTAGTTTTCGATGACTTTACTCTGATATTTATTTTTGATAGTTGAAAATAATGCATTGGTACGCTCTTGTCAGGTATAAACATTGAATTTGCAAATAATTTTTCGTGCATTCTTCCAGTTTCACTGTTGTAAATTTAACATACCAGCATTAACTTATTTATATTGATAGTAATTCACGCTCTGCTTGTGATAATAAATATAGCCTGGATTTACTGGAATATATAATTGAAATATTATTATACAGTAGTCTATTTATTGCAGCCAATGGTCATATCAGGACATTTCAATTGAACGCCCGAAGGCTCCCAACAAGTTCAATTTCAAGTAGTTCCAATTTTGTCAAACAGACGCCACTGCAATCGACACCCAGCGGCGAACGTTGGAACATGAGAGCGTTTCTAACCAAATAACCTACATATTTTGGCTACACACTACCAATTGAAGTGGTAGGTTCTTTTACATACCATAAATCTATGACACGAGCCCGCCGACTTTACTTCCCCTCCGAATAAAGGCATAATGAAGGATTTTAACGCTTTTAAAAATCCGACGACTTCGGCCGGGTTTAACTCGCGATCTTGGGCATAGCAGTTCAGCATGCTAGAATTAGCCTATTATTATTATTATTATTGCTTGCTGGTTTTTTATGTTCTTGTAATTGATTTCGTGATGAACATTTTGTGCAAAAAATGCGCAAAATCAGTTTGTGCAAATTTACGAGGATTATAATTTAAATTTGCAGAATTTGGTTATAGAGGGGGGCCCGGGAGATTCCAACCCCAGAGCCCGTCGCTGCTCTCCATGGCCCTGTGCACTACTGTCGACCAAAATAGTATGTGCACTCGAGTTTGAAGGTTGTTTGTGAAGTAACCAGTATACCTACATACACTCCAATAACATCATCATTTTTGTCGTTCTATTTTACGTTAGTTCATGTAGGTTTGGATTTTTAAATTTATATTTTAACATTTTGTATCGCAGTTGGAACACAAAAAGTGCACGTTTTAAGCGTGTTTCAACCATGCGTCATATTTACGATTTATTGTCTCAAAACCCTGTCATCAGATCGAATCCAAATTTTAACACAAAATACATTGGAATATTGTGTAACTGGTTTATTAATTTCAATTGTTTTGTGTCCAAGAAACAAAGTTGTTATCATTTTTGTAAGGTAACTTTTTCTCGGCTCGGGGTGGTTGGAAAATATAGTTCTTAGTCGCATTGTAATCCTTATCCATCAAAACGTTATGCTGTATGACTGTGAAATACGTAAATTAACTCACTTATTGTATATCAGTTTGTATTTGTAGGGGGAAATAAGACATGATTCACCTGTTAGCCGCTCCGGCGAAAGCTGTATAGCGTTGCTGAGATGGAGCCCATCACTTCCGAGCGAGGCGCGTCATGATATGTGATGGGCTCCAATTCGGCAACGCTGTACAGCTTTCGCCGGAGCGGCTAACAGGTGAATCATGTCTTATTTCCCCCTACAAATACAAACTGATATACAATAAGTGAGTTAATTTACGTATTTCACAGTCACACAGCATAACTTTTTGATGGATAAGGATTACAATGCGACTAAGAACTATATTTTCCAACCACCCCGAGCCGAGAAAAAGTTACCTTACAAAAATGATAACAACTTTGTTTTTTGAACACACAACATTTTGAAATTAATAAAACAGTTATACAACATTACAATGTATATTGTATTAAAATTTGGATTCGATCTGATGACAGGCTTTTGAGATAATAAATCGTAAATGTGACGCATGGTTGAAACACGCTTAAAAACGTGCACTTTTTGTGTTCCAACTGCGATACAAAATGTTAAAATATAAATTTAAAAATTCCAAACCTACATGAACTAACGAAAAATAGAACGACGAAAATTATGATGTTATTGGATTTTATGTACGTCTATTGGTTACTTCACAAACAACCTTCAAACTCGAGTACACATAATACTTTGGTCGACAGTAGCTACTGTTTCTCTTCAGATACACTGCTATTGTCCACCTCATGGCGTAGCGACTAGCTTCCTTAGCTTTCCTTCTCGGCTTGACCAAGATATTTAATTCTGGTCAAAGGACTGAAAAGGAGTACATTCTGCCCCGGGAGGTGGAATTGGAAATAGGTGCATCCCATTTCCACCTCAGATGTCATAGAAGTGGTATTCCGTGATACTCCACTTCTATTCCAGGGAAATGCCAGGATTGTACCTAAATTATGGCCATGGTCAGGACTGCCTCCTACACAAATCTAACCTCAATTACAAAATACAAACAATAGTACAGCCACCACAATGACACAGTTTATCAGGCGGATTACTTACACTCACCTGAGTACTCGAGGCAACATTACCACTGTACAGGTATTAAGAGAGTCTTTCATTTTCTCTACTGTATTGGCCTTTGCATTTACTTTCCTGATGCCCACATTCTTCTAGGAGTTAGACATCTTCTTTTCTCTTCATGATATTTCCTGCCTTCTGCTCAAGGCCCTAAAGGAGGCAGGGTGTATGCAGCTCCACCATGCATGGTGCACCCTGGATAGTGCTACACCCTCAAGGGCTCACGACTGGTGCGCTCAGGAGTTGCCGACCCCGAGGGATTCCTGAGCTGGGTCCGATTTTCTTTTTTCCATTGAATGGGTGGGGATCCTCTCCTCTTTCCCTTTCCTTTCAATTCCATTTTTTAGCCTATTTTCAATTTTTTTTAAATAGGCTTATGAGATCACCTTTTGTCCGTTGTGTGTGTGTGTGTGAGGAGTGTGTGTATGTGTCCCCCCCTAATAAAATCTAAACGGTTGGAGCGATTTCAATGAAACTCGGTAAGTTCATAGCACTATTCCGGGCGACTCCGACCGTGCCCTTCAAATTTTGTTACGTCTTACCCATCCAACATGGCGGCTGTGCGAAATATTTCACCAGCATTCAATATCTCCGAAACTATTACCGATATCACCCTGGAATTTATTACGGTTATAAAGGAAACTACTAGAAGTTCACATATGTGACTTTTGAAAAACTGGTAACTACAAAACCAACATGGCGGCCACGCGAATTTGCGACATTTAAATAGACGTTTCTAGCGATTTAACCAACCAAACGCAATAAAACTTGGTAGAGTATATGTTTATACACATTGTAATGCACCGACATCTAACTTGGTTCAATTGTTTACATAACCACAAGATGGCGGATGTGCGAAATATTTCACCGGCATTCTATATCTCAGAAACTATTTGCGTTATCACCATGAAATTGTGTATGGAGATAAAGGGCACTACTGCAAGTTCATCTATAAGACTTTCAAAAACCGGTTAACTACAAAACGAACATGGCGGCCATGCGAATTTGAAAATTTTAAATAGACCGTTCTCGTGATTTAATGCTCCAAACGCAATGCAATCTGGCACAGGAAATGCGTATACACATTGTAATGCACTGGTATCTAATTTACTTCAATTGTTTACATGACCTCAAGATGGCAGCTTTGCGAATTTTAAAATTAAGTTTTTAATTCTTGTGTCGTAATCATGCGATCGAAGTGAATGTTTGAATAATGAACCTACGCAATAATTTTCCTTTAATGGTACATGATTCTATGGCCTATACATTTAACAATCCAACATGGCGACCATCCGAAATATTTAGAAGGCTCTGCATATCTACGAATCTATTATAGCAATCAAACTGTTTTTTTATGTTCGTAGGGGCTATGAACTTAAGTTCACCTATATGACTTAAAAAACCTGGTGATCACAAATCCAACATGGCGGTGACGCGAAATATAAATATTCACATGGACGTTTCTCGCAATTTAACCACCCAAGTGCAGTGAAATTTGTTACAGTAAATTCTTATACGAATGTTAATCCACTGCCATCTAATTTATTTCAATTGTTTCCATAACTACAAGATGGCAGCTATGTGAAATTTTAAAATGTCCTTGTTACTTCTTGTGTCCTAATCATGCGATTGAATTTTGAATGCTACACGTACACAATAATCTTCATGTAACAGTACATAACTCTAGGACCTACATATATAAAATCCAACATGGCGACCATCCGAAATACTTAGTCGGTTCTCAATATCTACGAATCTATTACAGCAATCAAACTGAAATTTTGTATGTAGATAGAGGCAGTTAACATAAGTAGGATGTATGAAAATAGGCTGTATAGTTCTACACGGAACTACTTGTTTTTTCATTAATATAGCCTCTGCATGCTCCACTATAGTCATAGTACTACAGGGTGGCGCACGAAATGTCATACACTGGAAATTGTTTATAGAATATTTAATATACAACATATTTAATAAAGGATGCCGTTACAACATTTACTGAAATATGCATGATTTGTCAGTATGCAGGACATGTTCAATATGCCCACCTTCTCGGTGTACAGCAGCTTAGAGACGAACCTGCATGTTTGTGACCACTCTACGACACAATGACCTTACTCGACCCTCCGAAGAAAGTCACAATTGCCACTAGCAATTGCAGTACATTTTCTAGATTCTGGCGGTAGATTGTCTTTTTCAAATATCCCCACAGGAAGAAGTCGCAGGGATTAATATCGAGGGTATGTGGTGGCCAGATTGAGCCGCTCTGAAAACATTCGGGATATCGATTGGACATCACCCGGAGCCAGAAATGTTCATGCAGGGAGTCCAGAACAACATTTGCTGCGAGCGGACGAGCTCTATCTTGTATGAACCACGTGTCTCTATTGGTCGTCGTGTTGCAAAGAGTCGTGGAAGGAAACTGTTTTGAAACATGTCCATGTTACGCGCACTGTTGACTGAGTCATTGATAAAGATTGGCCCAATAATTCCATGACTGGAAATTGCAGCCCTTTCACACACTTTTACACCATGACTTTCAACCTCGTGCACAATAGCAGGCCGTTCTTTCGCCCAAAACCGGACATTCTGTTTGTTCACAGCACCGTTGAGATAAACGTTTGCCTCATCACTGAACCACGTGTTGTGCAGTACGGGATCACCTTCTGCAATATCCCACGCAGCAAACTGTACTCGCCGTTGCTTGTCATGCGCCGTTAGTTTATAACCTGTTGTCATTTTGCATGGGAATTGGTCAAGCTCAGACTGCAGTATTCTCTGAATTGACTCACAAGAGATTCCCAGCTGAAAATAGGCAGTTCTGGTGGATTTGGAGGGGCTCCGAGCCACAGCCGCTCTCACAGCAGCAATATTATCCGGTGAGTGAACTGGCTTGAGACGGGTTCGTTTTCTCTCCAGTATATTGCCTTCTGTTTTAAATTGACTGGCCAGTCTATACACCGTCTGCCGGCAGGGAACCCACCGGGTACCGGAAATAAACACGAAACCTTTCCGAGTACGAGTTACACTCTTTGTGTCCGCATAAAACAACACTGTTTTCACCTTCTGTTCGCGCGTCAACCTCCCTTTGTCCGCCATACTGTATAACTGGAAGCCGGTACGCATGCGCGACATGTGCTGCTGTCTGTCGAATCACGCATGAAATAAGGTTTCTGTTCACGAAAGGACATGGTTGTGAGCCCAGATTTACACATTTTATAAACCATTTTCAATGTATGACATTTCGTGCGCCACCCGGTACATGCCCCCTTAACTAATTTCATACAATTGTGTAAATTATAATATACGGTAAGCGGCTTCGGTGGCGTAGTCGGTAGCATGCTGAGCTCCTATGCCCAAGATAGCGGGTTCAAACCCGGCCGAAGCCGTCGGATTTTTTAAGAGCGTTAAAAATCCCTCAGTATGCCTTCCTTCGGAGGGGAAGTAAAGCCGGCGGTCCCATGTCATAGATTTATGGCATGTTAAAGAACCTTCCACTAATTACACCTGTGTGAAGCTAAATTGGATAGGTTAAGAATTTAAACAACGCTCATAGGTTTCTACGTTCGTTGCGGTGACGTCTAGTAGCCAAGTTCTGAACTTGGCCTGGTAGTCGTTGACGGTGGCGCTTGGCGGCAAAAGTAGGAACTTCTTGAAAAATTCTAAGTTGCAGTCTGTACTTAAATTAAAAACAGATAACACACACTAATACAGTCATCACAAATAACACCGGTTATCAGATAGATTCTACACACACCCAAAGTACACGCGACTACATGACCGCGTTGTCGCAGCCCCTTAACTTAAGAACCAACCAACCATAATATACGGTACAGTTTTTCCTACATATTATTTGCTGATGGTTGATGACCTGATTCTCTTTCATTGCTGTAAAGTCCAAAGAGTTCACAAATTTTGAAAATGGTTTAAGATATTTTCTGATTAGATAAGACTTATGACTCGGTCAGTATCCTTCTATGGAAATACTGTTTAATAAACATTTCCTCTCGCTATTCACTTCACTACACTGAAATATTATATGGCCCACTGTTTGGGGTCCTTCGTTACAGGAACATCCTGGGCTGCGTACAATTTTAAGTCTGTGTAGATAGGAGTTAATATTAAAATGTCCTGATATTAATGTTGTCAAATTTGACGTGAGGTAAATTTTGCTTGATAATCTGCTTTTTTTTTTTCTTTTTTGTGATAGTTCCTTTCGAAAAATCTTCCCACTTCTGCTGCTGCCATTCAGTAGTAGATTCTCTCATGAGTTCAGTTTTTACTTATATTCCTATTTCTTATGTCCTTTTCTTCCAGTCAGTATTTATTGTAGTTATCGTGTTGGAAGTCATTTTTAGCCTATTTTCAATTTTGAAAAAATAGGCTTATGCGATCATCTTTTGTCCGTGTGCGTGTGTGTGTGATGGTGTGTGTGTGTGTGTCCCTAATAACTTCTAAACGGCTGGAGCGATTTCAATGAAACTCGGTAAGTTCATAGCACTATTCCGGACGACCCCAACTGTGCCCTTCAAATTTTGTTACGTCTCACCAATCCAACATGGCGGCTGTGCGAATATTTCACCAGCATTCAATATCTCCGAAACTATTACCGACATCACCCTGGAATTTTTTACGGTGATAAAGGGAACTACTAGAAGTTCACCTATGTGACTTTTGAAAAACTGGTAACTACAAAACCAACATGACGGCCAAGTGAATTTGCGACTTTTAAATAGACGTTTCTCGCGATTTAACCAACCAAACGCAATAAAACTTGGTACAGTATATGTTTATACACATTGTAATGCACCGACATCTAATTTCGTTCAATTGTTTACATAACCTCAAGATGGCGGTTGTGCGAAATATTTTACCGGCATTCTATATCTCTGAAACGATTAGCGGTATCAACCTGAAATTTTGTACGAAGATAAAGGGCACCACTGAATGTTCATCTATAAGACTTTCAAAAACCGGTTAACTACAAAACGAACATGGCGGCAAGCGAATTTGAAAATTTTAAATAGACCTTTCTCGCGATTTAATGTTCCAAACGCAATGAAACATGGTACAGGAAATGTTTATACACATTGTAATGTACTGGTATCTAATTTAGTTCAATTGTTTACATAACCTCAAGATGACGGCTGTGTGAATTTTAAAATTATGTTTATATTTCTTGTGTCGTAATCATGCGATCGAAGTGAAAGTGTGAATAATGAACCTACGCAATAACTTACCTTTAATGGTACAGGACTCTATGGCCTATACATTTAACAATCCAACATGGGGACCATCCGAAATATTTAGACGGCTCTGAATATCTACGAATTTATTATAGCAATCAAAATGAATTTTTTAATGTTCATAGGAGCTATGAACATAAGTTCACCTATAGGACTTTCATTAACCTGGTGATCACAAATCCAACATGGTGGCGACGCGAAATATAAATATTCACATGGATGTTTCTCGCAAGTTAACCATCCGAGTACAGTGAAACTTGGTACAGTAAATCCTTATACGAATGTTAATCCACTGGCATCTAATTATTTCAATTGTTTCCATAAGCACAAGATGGCAGCTGTACGAAATTTTAAAATCTCCTTGTTACTTCTTGTGTCCTAATCATGCGATTGAAGTTTCAATGCTACACGTACACAATAATCTTCGTGTAACAGTACATAACTCTAGGACCTACATATATAAAATCCAACTTGGCGACCATCCGAAATATTTAGTCGGTTCTCAATATCTACGAATCTATTACAGCAATCAAACTGAAATGTTGTATGTTGAGTAACATATGTAGGATATATGAAAATAGGCTGTATAGTTCTTCACGGAACTACTTGTTAGATGTTGCTTTAGTAACCAAAATTTAGTTTTATTTCTAGTTTATTTAATTATCAATTTTTGCTGTAATTCAAACCATTAAGGACCGATAACCTCGATGATAGGCTCCTTAAAAAAACAATGTATTTATTTGGATCTATCTGGCAGAATGGTGAAGTGGTTAACCCCCATCCGACACCTTGGATTCCCTCCTGTTTCGAACAAGACGTCCACTGGACATTTTTTTTCTACACAGATTGCTGCAATTCTCAAACTACCTTCACATAATTCAATTCAATTATTTGAATTGTTCGATTTATTTTAATAATCGACTATTCAAAATAAGAGTACCGTACTTAAAATGTTCGAATGATTCGAACAAACGAAGTATTCGGACATCCATATTGTTCAAACATTCGAATTCTTAGAGCATTAATTCATTCGAACTTCGAATTGGCGAATATTCGAATGTTACGTACAACCCTACTACACACTCCTACAGTCACCGCATAAATAGGGGCCGATAACCTCGATGTTAGGCCCCTTAAAACAACAATTATCATCATCATCATCACCGCATAAATGCTTGCCACGGTGGGTGAGTGGTTATCGTGTCGGTCTACTAACCCAAAGATTGCAGGTTCGTTCCTGGCCGTGGTAAGTCATTTTTGAAAGGCGGCAAAAAATACGACACACATGTAATACGATTTTGGCATGTCAAAGAACCCATTTGAATTCAGTAGGCCGCGTTCATAATGGCAAAATTAATCTCGGGAGTTTCCGCCAACACAAAGTTCCTCATTTCTCTTCTAGAAAGCGCTATAGTGTTGAATTAACTTAGATATCTAACCTCCCTGACTTTCATAGTGCTTCAAGGAATAACGAAATCGACATGCAAGCTATCCTCTGGATGTCAAACAGCAAAGCTTGCACCCCGCACCCGAGGCCATACGATATTATTATTATTATTATTATTATACCACATAAATACAGGTTATCGGAACCCTACTACCCGGGGCTGATAGCCAAGATGTCCCAAGCTCCTAAATTGAATTAACAAGATATTTTGTTGGCCGCAGGGTCTCTCTGAGGCACATTCGAGAAGCGATGGATCGTATGCAGAGCAAACCAGTGGACAGTTTGCGGGAACTCAGTATGCTAGAGCGACTGCTACTCAACAATGACAACCCCATGGTGGCCTCAGTTATGGCCATGGACATGCTCTTCGGCGGAATAGATACTGTGAGTATTCCTTAATCATCCTTATGGTCTTCTGGGGCGTGGTGGCGCAGCGGTCAAGATCTCGTGCGCCTAGCTGGATTTTGACCATTGGCACCCCTAGCGGATGCTTGTGCAACACGTAGGATGACTGACTGACGCAATTGCCTTTGAGTCTATGCAAGCAAGCAATGATATTTACCGCTCCAATGTCGTGCTCTGTTGAGGTTTGTGTTGGTTTTGAAAGGATACAGTGGACTCAGACTTATTTCAGACCTTCCACACTGAAGAAAGGTGCAAAGCTCAATGAGAGTTGCCATGTACTCAAAGTGAGAGAAACGTCGGGAGGGGAAATTGTCGGCGTATGTTTGAGAGAAACAAATATATATCAACCAACGTATACTGTCAAACTTCAAGTAACAATTAAAATATTATATATTTCTTATGATACTTATGCAAACTTTTTATCAGTAGGCCCAATCAGCATTCGTTTATGTCTTAAATTATCATGGGTAGCCTAAGCCACTAGGCTATCATGCCCGTCGAATGACTATAATTCGTGTTTATGTTCAGCAGATCAATCGTGAAAGAAATTTTCAATCCGCTGAATGCCAGTGCAAAGCAGGGGCGTATATAAGGGGGGTGCTGAGGGGGCTCCAGCCCCCCCCCCCCCCCTGAAAAAGCCAATAAAAATTAAGAAAGTGATGCTTTGGTAAGAGCATAAAGTAATGGTAAATTTGGTTGTACCCTAGTCTTAACTTATTGCCTAAGTTATAAACAATATTAAGATTGAAATTAGACTAACTCGTGTGTAGTGGCCCGAATTTGATTCCCGGCTCTGCCAAGAAATTTTAATTCTGGTCTGAGCGCTGGAACGGGGTACACTCAGCCTTGTGAGGCAAAACTGTGAATTCCACAGTACGGTACTTTTGAAAAATAAATTATCGACTTGTAAAAAGAAAAAAAAACCATGTTTACCCTTCTGCTTAATACAGTGACAAATATTTAGATATTTGCCATTCATACTCCATAGGCCATAATAGAAAATTCATTAAGTATAAAATTTTATTTGTGTGTTGTGTTGTATTTTACAACTTTTTTTGTATTACATATAATTGTAGGCTATATACACTTTGAATCTTATCTAAAATAATTACATAATTAAGATATTGGTTGATATTTCTGGGTATTTTGCAGTGACAATCCCCTGAGAATACTCACAATTTTCCAGGATAGTCAGCCCCCCCCCCCAAAAAAAAAGTTGTATGTACGCCCCTGGTGCAATGCCGGCCTTCCCCAATTCTGTAAGCATATTGCTGCGTTGTGTTATGTTAACACAGAGACAATTCTAGTACTTCCTCTCTGCAGCGTTGGGAGAAACCTAGGAATGTTCCCGTAGTATATATTAAAGGTGAAAGCATAAGGCAATTGATAGAGAAGAAAACAACTAAGCGACCAGCTTACTGTAAGCCAGAAAGGGGAAATGACGAATATTCCAGCAAAGAAGAACAACTGTATATTGCTTACCCGTCTTAAGAACAACCATCGCGCATTAACGGGAGTTTTAGAGGTGGAATGCGAAGGAGAGTCGTCTTCCATACAGGGGCGTAGCTACAATGGGGCAAGCGGGGCCCCGCCCCGGGGCCCCCGAGATTAGGGGGCCCCCAAACCCTACAAGAACAATTATAAATAAATTACTATAAATAAATAAAAGTAGTACGGTACTAGAAAACATATTTTAGAATTCAATTTAGTTCAGGGGCCCCAATTGTACGGAACTACGCGTCTAAACTTGTGTTTAGAAACTAGTCACGTACAGTGAAATCTGTATGTAAGATATATACATCTATTTGTGTGGTATCGTATTCTATGAATATTTTTTGATAGCCAGGCGCCCGACCCAGGCGCCGACAGACAGTGCATTGTTCTCCATTCAGCGCATGACCATGACTCATCGTTCCACCCCTTCCCCCTCCACTGCGACATCACACCACAGCAATGCACAGTGGCAGAGTAGTAGCAGTAGTGTAGTTGGTACGTCACCACAGCGGTTCCCGGTTAAGTGGCTGAACTTAAGTTGTGGCTTGCATTGTGCTATTTTTTTAACGACGCTATGAAACGTACTTATGATAGTGGAGCTAAAAAAGGAAGGATAAAAGAAAAAAAGAGGAGACGGTTCGTGCTTGTACTAAATCGTTAACTGCATGGTTGCACCCTCAAACTCAATCAGGTTTAGAGTACGTTTCGGTGCAGAAACTAGATCAAAACGAAGAAAATGAAAATAATGAAGGTAAGAAGAAACCAAAGTTAACTATACCCTATTGTAAAAGTGTTATAAGTAAAAGTAAAATTAATGTTATTAAGAGTTTCATTAACAATTTGGTCAGGACGTAATATTTTATAACAAACTAATATCATATTACGTTAATATTATAAAAAGCATAGAATGTGAGATAAAAAAAACAATGAAGCGGTTTGCGAATTACGACGATTGGTTCACTTCACTTGGACGGAACACATTTGTTTGTTTTTCACTTCACATTAAAAATCACTCTGTATCGGGAACGGTATACAGTATGCATCGTTTCAACGGACGACTATCATTAGTGACACAGTCTTTTTGTCCCGTTAACCAACCAATAATCAATTAGTTAGCTTAGTTCAACAGTTAGTTGAATCTGTTTCCACAAATAAAACACTGCAATCAACTATAAATCCCTACACTAAATTTTATTGCTCAATTTTATTCACTATGTATTTTTTTCAGATGTTGACGCTCATCAACAGTCTGAAGTACATAAAATGGATGTTCCGACCACTCATAGTGGCCTTTCATGTCTTGATCAGCCAGTCGATAATAACAAGGACGCAGTAAGCTTGGCTGAAACTGGAAACACTGAAAATTATGTTATGCAAAACAAAATTGAATTTCCCAGTCCCTTCAATAATAATCCAGAAATGAAAAGGTTATTCATAGCATCAGGACCTTGTCAACCTCGTGGTCCCTTTTCAAAACAGCCTGATGGACAACCGTGTCTACTGTCAACTATGTTGGCTGTTCCCACAACATTCAGATAACACTTTCGGTAGTACGGGACTAAACGACTATCTTTCAGATATAATTAAAACTGATGAACAATCGGATGACCACATATTTCCTTGTGTTATATTTGAGAAATGGAGGAATGATGAAACAATGAGTGATGCTTAAAAAAACAGTTAAAAGAAGAGAAGAGAAAATTACTGGAGGAACGTTCTAGAAAGAATCGTTACCGGTAATGTTTCATTAAATTTGGCCACCTGTAATCTTGCTTTCCGCGGAAAGTAGTAAAATGGACGATCCAAATAAAGGAAATTTCTTGTCTATAATACAACTTCTGTCTGACTATGACCCTGTACTAAAAACCCTTTTGCAAAAGACAGCAGGAAGTGTAAACTATTTAAGCCCTAGCATCCAAAATGAAGTTATTTCTGTGATGGCAAATTAAGCACTGAAAGAAATCAAACATGAAATACGGAGTTCTCCTTCTTTCTCTGTTATTATGGATACAACTCATGATATAAGTAAAGTAAAGTTTTCAGGTACGTCAAAGTGGAAAATGATGAAAAAAAATTAACCCAAAGAAATAAAGATTTGCGAGACGTTTAGTCTACTTCTTTTACAAAAGTTGAAGATCAAAGTGCGTTTGGATTGGCAAGTAAAATAGTGGAATCTATTAAAGAATTGGAAAAATGTCGTGGTCAAGGTTATGACGGCGCAAGCATAATGAGTGGAGTATACAATGGAGTGCAGAAAAAGATTCAAGAAGTTGCGCCACATGTATATTTTGTACATTGTGCAAGTCACAATTTAAATCTGGTGTTGAAAGACGCTGTAGAAGCCAATCGTGAAATATCACAGATATTTGAGGATGTACCAAATATCTACAACCTTTTTGGACACAGTATCAAACACTGGCTGGGGCTGCAAGATGCATCTGAAAATGTGAACATAACGTTAAAAACACTCAACCCAACAGGATGGTCGGGAAGGTACGAAGCAGTTTTTTCTTTAAAGGAGAGGTTTAGCGATGTATTAAGAGAGCTATCCAAACTTATTTTGACAAGTAATAAGGCAAAAGAAAGGAATGATGCAATAGGATTGAAAAAGAGAATTGAAGGTTTTGAATTCGTGCATCTGTTAGTTGTACAAACAAAGATTTTGCAGCAACTGAACAGCGTATCTAAATGTCTCCAAACTGAATATATGGATATTGTTTCAGCTTTTGATCTATTAGGTGATGCTCACTTAGGTGTTACAGAACTAAGAAATTCATTTGAGGACCTTGTAAAAGAAGCTTCAACTATAGGCTCCAAGTGCGGAATACCTTGTGAGTATTCTGAGAAAAGTCTAAAGCAAGTTAAAAAAGCATTTTGATGAACTGAGTGTAGACCACCGATTTCTCAATCCTGAAACTAGATTTCGGGTATCTGTGTTTTACCCCATGATTGATACAATTATGGCTCAGTTAAACAGCAGATTTGAAGGCATGAAGTCAGTTATTAATGCCTACAAAGTTGTTCAGCCTTATTTCTTGATCAATGCTTCAGATGACGAACTGATTAAAGAGGCAAAAGGTTTCGCCGATACTTTTTCTGATGATGTGTCGCCAACATTTCCTGCACAAATTTCCAGCGTGTGTGCATCTTTTCCCTCTATAATTAAGAAAATGTCCTCTACATTGAAAATCACATTCTGGTTGCAAGCTTTCCTGACGTGTGTACTGCTTGTTTTATGTTCTTGACTGCACCTATCACAGTGGCTAAAACAGAAGTATCTTTTTCTAAGCTGAAAATTATCAAGTCCTACCTAAGAAGCACAATGAGCCAAGAAAGTTTAAGTGGATTGGCCCCTTTATCGATTGAAAATGAAAGAGGTCGAAAACTTAACTTCTCACATGTAATTAACACGTTTGCAGATGCAAAGAGTAGGAAAAAAAGTTTTGTGTAAATTAGGTTAGTTGATAAGTTTATTTGTTTTATAGAGTTTTTTTAAAACAATGAGTAAAAATGTATAGATGTATTTCATTTCAAGTTATTTGTATAATACCGATTACATTTATAATTTTGAGCTTTCGACCTGGCGTGTATTTTATTTTTAAAGCCTAATATTTCATAGACAAACCTATCTGTTCCCTTTTGTTTTCTACTCTACCTTCATTATTGTCAGTAATAAAAGAACAAATATGTGTACATGCAGTTTTCTCCTCTTTCTAATTGATATTTGTGTAGACGTAGTTTTCTTATTACGATATCACAACTCAACAAATTGAAAAGCTATAGCTATTATTTATCATAATTATTTAGGACATTTTATGGAGCCAACAGCCAAAGTATAAATTAAATATTTCTAGAAAAAAGGAAGTGGCAAGGAGGGGGGGGGGGGGTGATTCGAAAAGTGCATATAGTCACTATGATAAGTTCTTATCTTCAGACATTATTAATATTAAAGGCCTGCAGTTAGGTCAGGTTTTCAAAAGATAGAGGGGGGGGGGGGGCATTTCAACTTCTTGCCCCGGGGCCCCTTCAAGTCTAGCTACGCCACTGCTTCCATAAGTACTTCAATTATAGACCACGTCGTGGAAAATGCTGTAGGACTGGCTGAGAAAGCGTCTGTGATTCAGTGCCTCCATGGATTTGACAACCAATCTCAAGTACCATATCAGTGCTATGAAATCACTCACAAGGGCGGTGCTGAGATAGTGCTAGTGAAAAAAGAATATGAAAATGTGTTGCCTAGTGAAGTGTTGACATTGTATTGTGACTAAGTAAAAATCAATATTTTGCAAAAATATGAAATTGCATTTGAGACAATGGCACAGTCTCGATGTCACTTGTGATTTCAGCAGAGATTGATTCGAATTTCCGCCATTCGGGATCATAACATTACAAAGTGGGGATTACCAAAAACTAGCGTCTGTAATTCATAACTCCAAAGACATAAATACTCCTGCAGTTAGGTATGGACGGGATAATGAAACGAATGCGATAATGGAATTATGTGCATTGTTCCAATGTTCAGTAAAGCAGGTAGGCTTGCTTGTAAAACATGAACAACCATTGCTCTGCTGCAGTCCAGACGGGATTGCTCTACGGGAACATCATGATAGGTTTTCATCTCTTCTCGAGATCAAGTGTCCGTATTCGTGCCGGGAAAAACCTGTTATTGAAAGGAAACTGTGCAACAACCCATATTTGTACATTAATAACAATGGGGAAGTAAAATTAAAGGAGAACCTTGTATATTACACCCAGGTACAGGTTCCGTTAGCAAAATGACGACTAAAGTTTGGTGCTTTTGTTTACTAAGGCAACACAGAAAAATGGCTTCAAACCCCACAAACTGACGACTACAAATACGTGCATTTTTACTGGGAGCCCATGGTTTCCTGTCAACAGTCTCTCGTCTCACTGTTGTAATCAAAGCTTTCCTTCCGATTACATGTTGTTTATCATTAGGAAAACTAAAAAATCTAGTACCGGGAGGACTGTTTCTGTACGTGTAATTGCAACCAACCACACAACAGTTTCTTCGACTCTTTGTAACACTCTCTTCCATCGCGACAAACTGAACATTCCTTTCCATCAAGTGATACCTTACAGTAGAGAGCTGCGTCATCCCCACCAGCTATAGATTTGTCACCAGAGCGCAGCACAGTAGGCGCGCACGAGGTCTAGGTCCTGTAACTCATGATCATTAGATTAACGGTCATGTAAAGCTATAAGATTGCTTCCTTCCGCTCTTCCTTCCTTCCTTACTTTCTTTCTTCCTGCCTTCGTTCGTTCGTTCCTTACTTCCTGCCTTCCTTCCTTCCTTACTTACCTCCTTCCTTACTTCCTGTCTTCCTTTCTGCCTTCCTTCCTTACTTACTTCCTTCCTTACTTCCTTCCTTACTTACTTCCTTCTTTACTTCCTGCCTTCCTTCCTTCCTTACTTCCTTCCTTACTTCCTTCCTTCTTTACTTCCTGCCTTCATTCCTTGCTTGCTTACTTCCTTCCTTCTTTACTTCCTGCCTTCTTTCCTTACTTACTTCCTTCCCACCTTCCTTCTTTCCTTACTTCCTTTCTGCTTTCATTCCTTCCTTCCTTACTTCCTTCCTTAGTTCCTTCCTTCCTTAGACCGCCTTTATATTGGTCTGCAACACACGGTCTCGTGTTGCTAGCTCAAAGCGTATACTGTATTGTGTTGTTTCAGACGTCGCATTCTACGGCCATATTCCTCTTCCACCTGTCCAAGCACCCAGACAAACAACAGAAGCTATTCGAGGAGTTGAAGAGAGTTCTCCCACAGTCCAGAGACCAGCCTGTTACCTCTGAGTGTCTCAACGAGATGAGGTACCTGAGGGCGTGTCTCAAGGAGTCCATGAGGTGAGCAAGCCTTCACGCTAATTGGTGAACTTTTCAGAAAGCCAGTGTAGTTTCAAGTAGCTGAACCCCACTGTCGACACACTTGCCGGGTCCGGGACTGTATCTTCTAACAGGCCACGGCCGCTTCCATCCATCTCAGTTTCATTCACCTTCATCCATTTCACCTCCTATTCTCTCATGAGGTTGGCGTGAGGAAGGACATCCGGCCGAAAAGAACCACCAGTCACATGGATGTTCATTGCATCTCATCCCCAGCCCCATAGCAACGAGAATGCACTAATAAGGGGTAGACAAGTATATATTTATTATTTCTTCTTCTTCGGTCGTTTGGGCCACCTATGGACCACGGTGCTTGTGCTTTAGTTGTTGTCTGGAGATAGTTTGGCGGCTGCTTTTTTGCTGAAATCGTGAGCCTTTCTATTGGACCAGTAATCTTTCATTTTCTTGCTGAACTCTTTACGTTCTTCGGGCCATTTCCTGGACGCGTTGTGGTGAACCTCTGTAATGGATGAGAGTAAAGGCCTGGTTTCAACTGTCGAACGGTAGTGACTCCTATCAGCAAGATCCTTCTCAACTTGTCTGATCCACAAGGACCCAGTGGCTTTACCCTTCTTGGCTACCTTGAAGATCTTATAAGACAGACTGTGGTGGTCCATTCCGTACAGGTAGCCGTAGAAAGCCAGGCGTCTCCTTCTGATTTAATTAATTAATTATTATCAATGTTTTAGGTCAGTAAGGTTTGCTCTTTAATGTAATGTAGTGGTATCTGTCGTGGAGGAAGCAATAGAGGATGTTAGAAATGGGTCTTAGGTGAAATCAGGAGCTAAAATGCTTGGTGTACCAAGAATTACCCTTCTGTATGAGGTATAGGGCAAAATTAATAAATCCGGATAGGACCCAAACCCCATTTTATCACCAAAGGAGGGAGAAGTGCTTGTGAACTGGATCAAATAATTGGCAAAGGTCGATTTCCCAATTGTAAAAGACGGATTAATAAACAGTATTCAACACCTCTTAATACGATTAAATAGGGAATCCCTGAGAGTGATTTAAATCACTTTTGAATAGGCACTCCCAGTGCTTGATTTGTAAAAAATGAGGTTCCGGTACTGTGGGCTACCGGGTGGTGGTGGGAGGGGGTGTGGGGGGAGGGGGCCGGGGGTGGGGGCATTATGGAATATTGATATTGACTTCTAAAAACGATTCTTTACGCTTTTCTGAACACCTTTAAAAATTAATCAGTGAACAAAATAGCAATCTAATTCTATTGGAAGTGATGTGCATTTTTCTGTTTCTTCGTCTAGTTTTGGTTTCTTCGGTTTACTAAAATAATTAGTTATTTTATGAATTGTAAAGGTACGTACACGTACAACAACACGCAATTAGCGAAATTTACGCACTTTGATTCCAAATCACTACACGATTAAACAGAACAAAACCGTAAAACAGTGACAGGCCATCGAATGTTCTGACTGCACTGACATTGACGACTATACTCTGATGTACAAAAGATGAACGGTGAAAACTGTCACCCGCTTGAAGGGTGAGGTGAGCAGTGGAGACAAGAGGGGTAACGTTCTCCATAGCGACAGCGAGCCATGTTGCAATGTATGCCGACACAGCAGTGAGCACATGGTTTGACTCAGTGTTCTACTGTGTCTTCCCTTGTCACGGTCATTCGACCGCCTGGCAGGGGACTAACTTCCCCAGTATTTGTGTCTTCCTGCAAGCCTCTTGGAATGTTATGAGTCGTGATCTGCCTCAGTGGCAACGCAGCATTTCCCCACGTGCTAGCTTGACAGCTGTCAGCGACCATTATTGGTAATTCACAGTTTAAGTGAAAGCTGAACTGTTGCTGGGAAGGATGAGTCAGCTAGCACCTTGCGTACGGCTACAGTCCAGTCAAAGACCAAATTGGCCTTGACTTACAACAAACGTTCCACAGTTCTAAAAAAATACGTATGTTGAATATTCGTCTTTTCCCCCGATCGGAGGTTTCGGTACGGCGTACCGGTGCGTACCGTCACAAATCTAGCCCTGGGCACTCCACGTGTGAACTTCCTTCTGTCCGGGTGACTCCATGTACGGTGAGTTGTATGTTTCTATAAAACACACCAAATTGAGTATCAAAATACTTCAACTGCAAAAAGAACCCAGTAAGTTACATGCAGATTCAAAAACTTGGATGTTTAGACCAAATGAAGTGCTTGTTGTTTACTGCAAGTGAGCGAGAAACTCAGGTAAATTGTACATCATCTATCTAGCTATTCATGTGTGGATTCCATTATTGGCAGTAATGCCTTTCAGAAATTCCACTTTTGGTTGCAAATACGCCATTAAGCAATAATTCCGGAGTTAAAGATAATAAGGCTTTAAAATCCCTTATGTGCTTCATTTAAAGCTCGTTGTATACAGCACATAAACCGATCTGATCGCGATTACACACATGATTTAATTCAAATACGGTTTAAAATAACCTCTCCCCTCTTCAAACGCGTTCTGTCTGCTCCCGACAAAATAAAGTTGACCTATCATTTTATGGTCAGCTGATCTCTATTGTTGCTTAAGGGGGGGGGGCTACACCTTTAAGGATACAAAAATCATGTAATTTCACTTTTTTTATTCCTCAGCAACAGAAAGTACTAAAGAATTGTAATTTGGTAATTTGCATTTCAGGAAATTAGGCATTCAAAATGGCGGCTGCATATTGTGCACTGTTCCACCGTTTCCCTAATATTTTACACAAATATCATTGTTTTTCAAAAATTATTTTTTCATTGTATTTACTAATGCAGTAGCTATAGATTGACTAGAATCATTGGAATATATAAAAAAAAGTATTTTTAAAAAAGCTTATATTAAAGTGTAACTTTTTTGCATGTTTTTTCACTGAATATTTTTTTAAACCAAAATTATCACATGTACGGCAACTGTTCTAGGTAATATTGTTCTTCCTTATAAGATACACATGTATACTAAATTTCACTTCATTATCTTGTAAACTCCGACAGTTACTAAGGAAACGGTTTTGAATATGCAAAGTTTCGGGAAACGAGCAACAAATTTACTAATGTATAAGAAAACTTCTAAACCTCCCCTGGTGCATAATCTGGGCCTTCATCAGCACTCTTTCTTGAATTTCTTCAAGTCTCAACCTCTTCCTGCACTTTCTGAACGTTTTTGTTGATTCCAGAGTTCTTTTTGTAGCAGACCGCACCCTTTTCTTGTCCAGGTCTGTTGCTTGACAAAATTTTCCACATTTAAGTCACAGCTTCCTCATAACTTTAATTCTGGACTGCATACCATCGTCGAAAGTCATTATAGCATCATGCTTAGCAATTTGGACAGTCTTCTTTCCTGAAAAGCCTGTTTTTGGACAAATTTTCTATATTTTTGCATTAAATGATTCATTGGTATTTTGAGTATACCCACCAACACACCTTGTTAGAAGCTCTGTTGTTACCAACATCTTAAAAACGGCTTTAATACTTCCATTATTGCAATTGGAAGATTATTTTTATGGCGGTATTCATCCACAGAGCCATTGAGTACAGCTCGTTGATGGGGACACCAGGTATCTGGATTCTTGGGACAAAAGCAACGGGTTGGTTTTTTTAATCTGTTGATGCCTTATGATACCATATTGCCCATATGGCTTGCCTCATATCATTAACAGACATGCAATGCTCTCTTATTGCATTGCCATAGTTGACTGTCAATGTATTTATTGCATTATCTGTGAGTTTGTTCCTCCCAGACTTTACTTATTCAAAACAATGAGTACTGCTCAGAATAATTCTCATAACATCCACTTCAAAACATAAACAGACATACCTAAACCCTGTTCCACAGGATGTAGGCTAGGCAGAAACAATTGAAAGAGCGCCAAGCGCAAATTGTATGCATCAAGTTCAAATACGGTAAATTTTACTGCAAAATAAAGTCAAATAACGTAAGTGCTGCGCATGGGTGTGGTCCGGAGACGTTTAAATGGCTCACGTCGGTGACAGAGACGGTGACAGTCCTGCACGTCATAACATCAAAAGTATTTTACATATCAAAGAAATTGTTGCAGTGATTTGAAGAGGAAGTATCATTAAACGCAGAAAAAAAATTGAAAAATGACAATTTTTGATCCTTAAAGGTGTAGGTCCCCCCTTAAATAGATGCAGTATCTTGTTGCTATTACATACTTTTAAGAGGACAGACACTGCTCAATGATTCAACAAAGTAAGAATATTAATTTTATGACTGTGCTGTCATAAATATTGTACACACCTCCAAATAAACACAGACATCTTTACTGCCGAAAAGCAAATGCAATTCTAATCATAAGTAATTGGAGCTTACAGGGAAATACGACGGGTTACCTCCCACTCCGCGAGACTGGCCTCTTTATGGCCTGCCTGCTTGACCAACAACCTGGCTACCAACTGGCTACATGTCTGTTATGTGTTAGCTTGTATACAATTCTCATATTTGTTCATGTTTTCACACAATATCAGTTTGTTACATCTTATCTTCTAGTTCTTGTATTTATGCACATTAGTAGGTTGCAAGCGGTGTTGTCAAATGTATCATCCTCCCGTTTTCTCCAAAACCGCGTAATTTTTACTATACTTTCTTCACGTCTGTTGGCCTTTCCTGACCTGAGGAATCGAATGTTCCCGGTTGCCTACTCATATCCCACCCATCCTGTATAATGAAAATATTTAGCTGGAGAACGGTCAAGCTGCTACAACCAGTCTTTGGATTGAGCACTACACTCCTATATTAAGGCGAACATACTTTGAAACGTAAGCGTAAACCAGGAATATATCATCTCATCACGTTACTGTACTACTCAGTGCCAATGGCTTATCTTCTTATATATAAAAGTGAAAGTCTGTATGTGGGGTATGTGGGTTTGTTCCGTATGCAAATCTACACCGTTCCACCAATCTCAACCAAATTTTGCGTACACTTAGTTTAGGACCCAGAAGGAACGGCTGCCTACATGAATTTTCGATAGTCTTTCTCATTCTTCTGATTTCGACCCTTTTGCACTCGAGCAAAGGCTAATAAATTCAGAAAATTAACTTATGAAGGAACGGCAAGGCCGGCCATCTCTATGGCAACAGCAGCACAAGACGGGTCCACCAAGTTTCATACTATCTCGGTAAGAGGCCATGCCACTGAATTTTCTCAACGGCAACACTACCTCAAGAAATGATCACCAGGTTTCCACCTGTCTCTGTAAGGGGCCATGCTACTCCATTTTCTCCATGACTACAATCAAGACGTAAACACCAGGTTATGAGCCTCCATTTTCTATACAAACCACGATAAGAACATTAGGAATCTGAACGCCTTAAAAATCGGAATACGTAGTTTTTTTAAAATTTTATTAACAGGGGTCGATGTAGTGAATTAAAATAATACTAGAAACAAATACATCGGCTAGCCCTGCACACGACCTAACGTAACAACGGCTATAGATACCATCACGAACCTTAGTATTAAGATTAAATGAGCTTAAACCATTCTGTTATTGTTGATTTATTTAGAGGCTTGGCGACATCATGGCCATATAGCCCCATGAACTTAAGTGTGCATGATTATTTTCTGATAACCAGTGTTACTGTGATGGCTGTAGTAGTGTGTGTATTTGTAATTCAGGTGAGGATTAAAAATGAGATTGCTGTTGCCTTCAGTTACAAACTATGCCTGTATTTGCTTCGAGTAGAAGTGGGAAACCACGGAAATCATCTTCCAAGTTTTGCCACGGGAGGCGCAGTGTACCCCTTTCCATCTCTCGGACCGGAATTAAAATTTCTTGGCAGAGCCGGATTCAAACTCGGACCTCCAAGGCGGCAGCCGAGATTGTTAGCCTCTAATCCACGTGGTTGTCTAAATGTGACATTTTGTGTCTAATGTCATACTCTTGATGCCGCTGCTGTTACGGGAGATTTTGAATCCTTACCTTATGACGGAAGGTATCGTGCGCAATATGTTGTGTTATACTCTCCGTTAAGGTGTGTTTCTGTGTTCACCCCCAAGTTGAATGTCATTGAGCCGCTCCTGTAGTAACTCTTCAAATTGTGCATCACTGTCGTCTCCTTCCGTTAATAAAGACCATATCTCCTGGGATTCACTCTCCTCGTCTAGTTCCACAACAGCCCCTTCTATGATGTTATCTTCTGCCTTTCGTACCTCCTCTTCCGTCTCTTCCGATATTGCTTCCAATGCCCAAGAATTTACATCTCTTCCGGTGGTGATTTCATCCATATGCAATCCCACGTTCTTTAGCTGATCATACTCTCTAAAACTGACAGTATTCTTGTGCAAATCTATCACTGCTTGATAGTCACAAATAAAATTTGCACCAAGAATTATATTGAAATTCATCTTTGCCATGATAATGAATGTTTGCCCAAAAGTGTGTTCCAATATGTTCAGCTCTAAGTATGCCTGACGTTTACAAGTGACGGTGCGTTCAGGAATAACACCCCTCACTTTGAGCTGTGGTACGGGAATTACAGGAATATTTTGACTCCGTCCCAACTCTCGAACCAAGGCCTCCGATACCGACTGATCTGTGACCCCGTATCCAATAAACATCTTATATTAATTCCACCAATCCTTGCGTAAATAATGGGTAATTGCCTAATTTCATCGTTCCGTGGTTTCACCGTCTCCTCCAGGCAGTCTTCTGGCAAAGCAATCCATTCTTGTATGTTCGCTACTATCCATCCCTCTTCAACTTCCGACTGTTGCGTTTGTAGGCTGTCTTCTTTATCCAAATTTAACATTTTTTTTTAGCTCCAGTGCGACTCCCATCATCCGTTTGTCGCCGATGTCCTTGATATTCCTCTTGTCTCAGTAGACTTCCAGCTTCCTCAGTATGTGTATCAGGATTCTTCATGTTCCCAATGGCTTTTTCCCATCTTCCTAGCTCTCCACCTTGACTAGCGTGTAATTCCTCTAGGTAATTTTGTGATTGAGCGTGCCTATCATCCCAGTCATTTCGATAATTTCGTGGCTCTCCTTGATTTTGGTCTCTTCTTCCTTTCCATCTTTGATTAGCATTGTAATCACCGTACCTTCCATAAGGCCTGTCATTTCTTCGATTTTCACGCCAATGTTGATATCCTCTCTGTTGATACCTATTGTTGCCTTGATATGATCTATTATTGTAGTTATTTTCGTTACGCTGGTATGGTCTGTTTTCTCCTTCTTCCTGGTTTCGCCTAGGTGTGGAAGTGCTTGTATTAGTGCCCTGCGTTTTAGTGTTTGCCTGCTTAGGTTTTATGACCTCTGTCGCATTGACTAACTCCAGCTGTCTTCCTCCTCTATAATGACTATGAGACGTAGTCTCATCTATCTGGCGTAATATCTGCTCTGCATGTATGGCCGTACTAACGTTCGCTGCGACTAGTACTTGTTGTACGTTGACTGGCAATTGCCTCGCTATTGTCATCACCAGATCCGCTTCATTTAAAGGGTAATCAAGGTCGCGATATTTTAACATTTGCATGTTAAAGAAATCTGAGTATTTTGTTTGCTGGGTGGTTTGGTACTTTCTAGAGTAAAGCTCCATCCTTAGACTCTGTTGTGTTGCGGGCGACCAATATTTGCGCAGAAACGCCAATTTAAAATCTGACATGGTTCCAAATGTATATTTGAAGCTTAAAAACCATGTAAGGACATTTCTTGATAAAAATCTCTCCATCATCCTCAATCTACGTGCTTCAGGTACCCCAGTGTCATTGAAATGGTCTTCAATCTCTTTGATAAAAGCTTTAGGTGTTACCCCTGAATTCTCCGCGTATTTCTGTGGTTTATAATCACTTGAGCGAATTACTTGGATAAGTTGTGTAGGCTGATGACCGTCTTGTGGTGTTGAGCTCCTATCGATATTCTTGCGAAACCCTTCCGTGTTTGTTGTTAATGGGCTCTCCGCCTGAGTCTGACTCCCTGCTGTGCTAGTACCCTCCGGGCTATTTGAGTCATCCTGCTTGTCTTTCAATGTTTCTGTTCTAAATATCGACGATTGCTCTAATGACCTGAGTTCGGCTTTAATGATCCTGTCCGTCTGTTCTTTAAGCTTGCTCTTCATTTCTTGTTCTAATGCTTGAATACGAGTGTGATTTTCGCCTACTGTTTTAAGAATGGTGGATCTTTCCTCTTTAGAATCGATATTCATTTTTTTTCCAATCTTTTCCTATCTGCTCTTTAATCGTGCTTACTTTCTCTTCAATCTGGCTTTTAGTGTCGTTTAAGGTACTCTTTAACTGCTCCTGATCCGCTTCTAGGCTTTTCCACTGCTCCGCTGATTTTATTTCGAGACGATCCATATCTTTAATTATGCCGGATATGTTCTCATCTACTGCTGATAATTGTTGTTGAATGACTTTGCCGCTCTTTTCCATCTCCATAAATCGTCCTTCTAACTTCTCCTGAGCTATCTTGACCTCGCTTGTATTCATAGTGCACGCTATTTCAATTTGCTCTAATTTAGCTAACACCGTTTCATCCAGAATGCTAAGTTTTTGATCAAAAATATTTTCCATTTTCTTAATCTGGTCTAATTGCTTTTCATTATTTTTATTCACATCTAGGGCCAGTAATACCATCTGTTGATTAGTGTGATCTTTCATCTCTGCGGTTAGCGTCTCTAACTGTGAATTAATAGTGTCATTAATTTCACTTTTTAATAACCTAGCTTGTTCCGCCTGATATTCATTCTGTTCAATTCTACTGTTATTTAATTGTGTCCGCAATGATTCACTTTGTTCTGATAGTTTGTTTAACGACTCACTTTGTTCTAACATAGTATTGTTTATTGCTTCACTTTGTTCGGACAACTTCGCGTTCAATGCTTCACTTTGTTCTACCATAGTATTGTTTATTTGCTCAGACAATTTCGCGTTTAATGCTTCACTTTGTTCTACCATAGTATTGTTTATTTGCTCAGACAATTTCGCGTTTAATGCTTCACTTTGTTCTAACATACTAGTGTTTAATGATTGACTCTGTTCTGATAATTTAGCGTTTAATGATTGACTCTGTTCCGCCAATTTAGTGTCCAACAATGCCTGTGTTCTCCTAGCTGCACTCTCAATGATTTCTTGAATCTGTTCAACCGTTGCCATATTACACACTTTATATGAGACATTAGGGAAATGGCATAAAGCAATGCCCTTTGACACACACATAAAATCCAATGCACATTTAATTTCTTTACCCTACTCAGTTCATTTATTTTTACATTTAATCCCACTAGTCGATTGCATCTCTGAGTAGTTCTAATTTTACTCAATTTAATTTAAACCCAAACACATATTCAGTCATTAAATTGTTATCCTGATCTGATATTAACACTGACTAATTAACAAAGTATTAATTGTCATTTAAGGCTACAGCCTCCTAACATTTTCACGAGTTTGACTTTCTAAACAAATCTAATTTTAACTTTAATCATTGGGCACCCGGTATCACATATATATTACCTTTTACTTTAATTCAATAGACAAAAACGTGAACCGTATTTTACATTGCAAACTCCTGATTTTACTTTATATTTCACACATTTGGCGGTATCCTCTTCGCCTCACTTACTTTTAATAAAATATCACTTCCCGGTGATTAAAATACTGTCATATCTGCCTGCACTTGCGGCATGTCAGTTTTACTCAAATACGCCACTTAAATGTGTTCCAGCAGCGAACCAGCAATAAAATTACACCTTCATTGTTGCGTCAGTTTGAAAACCCAACTACGCTTACATTGACATGTGCAAAATATTTGCCGTTACACCACAGTGAACCGCCCCACGCTTGGCCGCGCCAGTTTACTCCTATGAACCCTTCAGAAAAGCAGTGTTTAATGTAAGAAATCTTAATCAAGGGGTCGCGCTCAGTTCCTATGTGATGTTTACGTTCGCCAAACAACATGCTCTACTGAGGTAAGGGTCATAGGATATAAACTATAAATAAGAAAGAAAGGTGACAAGATGTAAAATAATAACATGATTTAATGACTAATAGTGCATAAAAAGAAATAAACAACAATAAAATATAAAACAATCCTCCCTGAATTTCCCATGATAGGAATATCTGTAAATTTGAGGAGTCAGACGGATCTCCCCTTTTATTTAAAATGTGGATCCTGGTTCCACTACCTTGCAATTTGGGTTTTATGTGCGCGTAATGACTAACTACGAGGAATGAGTACTTTGGATGACTGTTCGTTTACAACGGGTTAACAGCCACGATGCTTACGAACAATCATCTCGTAAATCAACGTTTATGGATATGGAACATGACATTAAATAAAACCCTTAAAGAGTAATGCTGACACACGCACTACAAATCTACTATTTACAGGAATCTCCCTGAGACCCTCATTAGCGCGAAGACGCACTTGACTTTGAGCTGCCAACACGGGCCAACTTGCTCAACACAAACAAGGAAATACAGCATAGCATATGACTCACGGGTCACTGAATGGAATATAAACATGGAATAAACCAACAACAACAAAAGCCTGACTGGCTGACATTACTTTATATGAACAAAACTGCATGTTAAGCTAACGCTTCGGAGATTATCGTGATTCGTAGGCAACTCCCATTTATTTAAACAATTTTTATCATTGATCAGTTCTTATTCTGTATTTAAAGTTATTACTGAGCCACACAGGCACTCTCCACTAATGACCTGGCTGGCAATCCTCAGTCCGTCTTGTGCAACATCACCCCTCTTCCTCAATCACCTGCCATTATCCCACTCCAGTGTGTATAAATATAACTGACCAGCTGTGCCGTTATCTCAAGGAATCAACAGCAACAAACTCAACCACTTCAAAATATGGTCAGACATAATCAAAATATCCAGAATTGCCCTCGCGAGGTCACAATCTAGATTTTGTCATCAAGCTGCCAGAAATCAGTCTACGATGAAATTCCCGCTTGTAATGACACAAAAACACACACTCACACACACACATTTGGGAATGACAATACTTTTTCACACAGATCGGCTGAATGGATGCTCGCCAACAATTAAAAAAATATTAAAACCTACGATAGAGCTGACTGCTCTTCGTCACAAATCACATTGCTCCAAAGGCAATAATCTCATTGAATCTGATCGATAATAAAACAAAAGAAATTAATTACCCTCCAATCTACTGTATAATTATTTTACTTCAGTCCTACTTCTGAAACACAACATATCTCCGAGAGACGTTTTTAACCGCATCGCGTAACATATGCAAACACGGCCGTTCACATAGCTACGTTAGTTAAAACAACAAACAAGAAAAGAACCTTTTACTAATATTACATGCGAGCTGTTTCCATGCAAAAGGTGTGTCAGACCAAAACTAAATAGACTACGTTAATCACACAAGCAAATTATTTACAAAACAAGATATGTCCCATACACAATAAGTTAATTTATCAGATAATAATAAATATTATTCTGTACTCATCCTCAGCCAGTCATCCGTCAAAGAACATCTGCAGCCATTTCCCAACTGGATTCTTCTTATCTCATCTCAACCATCTTGACGGAGTCTTGATATTTCCAGGCTTCCTCCATGGTCAATGATGTCATCTCTCGTGCTGATTCAAAAATTAAATTATTATACACTTGATGTCTGACTACTAAATTCGCCGTTCGGGTACTTCTTTCCCCAAAGCAGTCTATTGGCGAATTATCGAAGATACTGCCCCTACAAATATAGTACTGTGACTATCTAACACTGAATTTAACACTTTTAATAATAATTTCTGTGTCCTTCATGACACGCAAAGTATAAATGTCAACGTCCTTAGACGCGCAAAGTATAAAAGCCTGTGTCCACTGACACACAAAATAACAGCCTCCGTCCTCAGACGAACCAAAGTAATAGACTGTGCCCTCGACACACACAATAATAATAAGCTTACGTCCGTAGACGCACAGAATAATAATAAGCTTACGTCCGTAGACGCACAGAATAATAATAAGCAAAGTCTTGGCTTTTCACACCACTTATAAATGAACTGGCCCTAGGTCTTGATGGGGGGGGGGGGGGGAATTTATACAAAAATTTCTCGAAATAATGATGGTACAGGAATGAAATAAATATCACTGAACTCGTAAAGTAGCGCAGGTCAAGAATATGCCCATTAATCCTAGAATCGATCGTAGAGATTTTGTCTAGGCGATCTCCCGCGTGAATGCTAGCCGAGCGTGCCCACGCTAGACCTGCCGCGCTAAATAGGCATTCTTCTCTCATTGGTTCCCACATTTTCTGTAATTTGGTGGTTTTAGCAGATCTTGGCGTCGTAGGAGTGTCTATTTTCTTCATCAGCCACTCACGTTACTGCATCATATTTCTTATAGGCGCGAATATCACAATGAACATATCAGCAGCATGTCTCACTGCGCGTCGCTTCTATTTTTGAGGTGGCCAACACCTGTCCTTCTGACACATCGCTAGGCTATTTCCTTTCACAGCTAAAGTATTTAGCCTTTTGTCAATCTGCTTCAGGTATGTCCCCGCTGTCTCCCACAAATGCTTGAAATTTCCTCATCTCCGTCTGGCTACTTTCATGATGCTGGTGGAAATATTTATTAATTGAAGAAATAAAACATAGAATCATTTATCCAACAGAGGATAAAGGGTTCAGTATGGACATTTTACCCATTTGCATGAATGTAGCTTTGCCACTGATAGGTACAAGGTTGAACTCAATGGCAACGTTGCTACAACTTGTAACTAACTTGGTGGAGGAAACACTAGTTACATTGCTTCAGTGTACTCTCCCCCAACCTTCTACTTTACCCGGGGAAGGTGTGGTTACCTGTTAGGAGACTATCTCGGGCGATGATTTGCAGTGCCCTCTCAACGGTAAGGATGATGGCTTCTCAATAATTAACACCCGGAGGTGTAAGCATTAATATAATGAACTGAAATTCGTTATTGACATGTCAGTACGCCAGGTAAAGATTAAGATATTTTCGGTTTGCAGTCACTCTTGCAAAATATAGCATTCCTTAAGTGAAGAATATTACCATTATTTAATTGGCTTAGAAATAAAATCGAGTTAAAATTACTTTAGGATCGTTGATTTCAATGATCTCATAAAATATTCTCATCTCACGGTCCTATGGACGTCAAATTGGCTGGTGGAAAGCTAAAGGAAGTAGGAGACTTCTGTTAGCCTAACCAAAGATGGACGAAGCATCCAATATAGATTTTGGTATTAGAAAGTCAGTTTTGAAAGGTTTTGTCTGGAGCGTGGCGCTCTATGGAAGTGACACTTGGACTGTTGGCACAGCTGAAAAGAGGAGAATAGAAGCATTTGAAATGTGGTGTTACAGGAGAATGTTTAAGATCACATGGGTACATAGAGTAACAAATGAAGAGGTATTAAGACGAGTGGGAGAGGAGAGATGTTTCTGCCGACTGTTAATGAAGAGAAGATATAGGTTGGTAGGAAACATGCGAAGACACCCAGGGATAGGAAACTTAATGTAGTTATGGAAGGAAGAGTCGAGGACAAACACTGTAGTGGTAGTTCAAGGTTAGAATATGTCAACCCATTGCCATGGAATTGTTTTTCTTGAAAAATGTACCTTGCAATGAGATTATTTTATTTTCATTTTTAAGTTATGGATGCTAAAATGTTTACAGAAGCATCCTGCATCAAACGAATAAATTTTTTGGTTGCAGTTTGACTTCCTAAAATTAATTGTAGTCTTTTAAGGTATGGTACACCTTAGTATAAACAGGTTAAAAGTACCGCCTGATCAATGCTTTTATTAATTAAGATCACTGTGTGGTCATTAATGGGATATGTTTCGAGGCCTGATATGTCGGCTGATGAAGGGGCCAAAACTATTAATGAGGCCTCGAAACATGTCCCACCAATGACCACACAGTGATCTTAATTAATAAAAGTATTGTTCAGGCGGAACTTTTAACCTGTTTATACTAATTAGTTCATCAATACGGAACCAGAATGGACCTTTTAAGTTCTAAAATAAATGGTACACCTTGAAACTTCCATCCACGTGGAGGGCAACTTTGCATTTGTTGCACTTGAAACAAGATTCCTTCCGGATTCCACGCTCAAAACAGACTTTACATCTCAATTACAAATACACATACTACTATAGACATCAAAATATCACAGGTTATCAAATCCTACACACGCCAAAGTACACGGAACTCATCTGAAGTGACTAGGAACCAGCTAGCTTCGTCATACGACTTTTTTTTATTGGGTCGTTTTCGATAGAATCAGGGTTTTCTTCCATAGTCATTGGTTTGCTTGCAAATTACATCCCAAAAAGTGTCAGTAAGGAACTGACTTACAACTTCATATTCTGTAGGATTATCACCCAGACGCCTCATGACTATAGTATTCAGCTCCCCAGCAACTGCACATGCATTGCCTTTCGGAATATTACTGACCAAATTCCAATTCCAAATGCTCGATGTGGTGAGGTTATGCACGGAGTTATCTCCATCCTCACTAACGCACTATCACTGCTAAAACTACTACCAGATGATTCTGAGTTATCTTCATCACCACTATCAAGACGAAATTGCCGAATTCCTTCCACTTCCCCCTCGCGATGTTAACGTGACATCTTGCTCAGTAGCATTCATTTCATGATCAAGATGACCAATTTTAGAAGCAAAACATACATTGACGAAATGGCCTTCGGATAATAACATTGATATGTAAATACGCTGCCACTATCTAGGAATTCAATTCTAAAGTACAACATCACAATCGAAGTAAATTGATGGTCAGACAGACGTATTTCCAACTTGCAAACAAGGTGACGCTTGTACCGTCATTGTATGTTAATGAATGCAAAGTTTGTGACATTTGTACCCATCATTGCACCGGAATGGGTTAAACAGATGTCTTGGATGTAGAATGTGGTAGCCATATAGAGATGGAACGATTAGCTCAGGACAGGGAGGAATGGGGACTGCATCAAACCAGTCGAAAGACTGAAGAGTCAAGCACACATGGTTATATTCCCTGAAAAAATATAAATGCATAAGTCTGCATCAAACAAGAACCTTCGCTCCAGGTCAGAGTATTTCAGACCCGTAAAAATATAATTTCATTACCCCCTGGAACCTTTTTTTAATACTAAGAATATTTTAGTGTACTTCATTTTTTCTTGTTTAACAGCTAAACAAAAAACTAATTTTCCTATATGGAACGTCTTTCCTAAAAGTAGTGGAAATGAATCGGTTCAAGGCCCACCGCCACCGCTCCACCGCTGGAATACTAAAATGGCAATATCTCGCGAACCAATCAGGCTAGAGACTTGTATGGGGTGTCAAATTACTCAGGCGAACACCCCCTTTCCAATGGACAACATATTTCCACCCCAAAATAAAACCTACCCCTACTAGGGGGTGAAATTGTATTTTTTTAGAGAATCTCTCTTTCCAATTGCAACATGTGAGAGTTTGAATGCCAATATGGAATGAAACGTTGTTCTACTTAAAGTGCATGTGTTCGGTGGGTAGCCACTATGAATTAACATGCTTGTTTTTTGTTTTTACACATGCCTACTCATAGCTTTTGTAAGAGGGCAGGCTTTTTAAAAGATGGCGGCTGTAGTGTAACCTAACCTAACCCAATCTAATGGGTTATTGTTGACGGGTCATTGTTGACGGATTATTGTTGGCAGGTCCATGTTGACGAGTCCCTGTGGACGGGTCATTGTTGACGAGTCATGGCTGACGGGTCCTTGTTGACGAGTCCCTATGGACGGGTCATTGTTGACGAGTCATTGTTGACGAGTCCCTGTAGACGGGTCATTGTGGACGAGTCCTTGTGGATGAGCCCCCTTTGGCCTGGTTCGTACGGACTAGCCCATGAATTTATTTAAATTATGTCAAAGGGCCTAACTACATTTGTGTGTGTTGAATTGACGTTGTTCACTAATCCCCCACTACTATAATGGGATAACGATATGAAAGGAAAGTGACGAAATACATGTGAACACGTGTGAAATGACCTTATTACCGTCCTCCTTGTGAAACAAGTCACATCCTGTTTTGCTTCATACGTGAGAAAATGTGTGTTCATGTGTAATATGATCTAACACACAGGTGTTCACCTGTACACGCGCACGATAAGAGCTAACAAGTCACAACCTGTTTTGACAGTGGTGGGAGGTGAAGGGGGGTTAGTGTAAGAGAGAACACAGGTGAAGAGAGAAAGAAATATGTATTGCTCATAATACATGTATAGCTGAGGACTGTACATAGGACTGTAGGTTAAGTACAACATGAGTAAATAAATAAATACAAGACACACAGGTTCACACAATATGTAATTTATTAATCCAAGAATTAAAGGCTGAGCTAAATCCCAACCATTTTACATATAGTTTATTTCCTTTTTGTTTCAATACTTTTTCCACAAGGTAATGTTTAGGAAACGCTGTCTTTTGAAGTTCTTGAAGATAAAACCTGCCTTTTATGGGTTGATGGTTGAGGTCCTCGAGTAAATAGGTGACTGGACTGTTCAGGTTGACTTGACGAATTCGAAATAGTTCAGTCCCCCAATTTGGTGTGTAGCCCTTGTCGAAGACGGACTTGAATTTGCTCACACGAACATGGTCCCCAATGTTAAGGCGATGACGTTTAGGGTCTGCTGTTTTTATGGGGTTAAACAGTTTATCCAGGTGTGGAATATTTTTAGTTACAAGTCGTGGCTTGGTCCCAATGGTTCTGTGTTTGGTGTCGTTGTAACGTGACACTAACTCAGGTAACAAGTCCAACCAGCGATAAGTGCCCTGACCGGTAAACGCTTTCCACATATGGGTTTTCAATGTTCGGTTGAACCGCTCGACCACGCTGGCTTTGATTTGCTGTACGTGGTGTAATGGTGAATATCCTTAGATTTGAGAAAACTGGAGAAATCCTTGTTGAAAAATTCTTTTCCCTGGTCGGTTAGTAGCAGCTGAGGTTGACGTTTAGATTGTTGAATAATATGTTGAAAGGCTTTGGTGACTAGTGGGCTAGACTTGCGACGCACAGGTTCAACAAACGCCATTTTGGAATAAACATCAATGACCGTCAACATATAGCGTACACCATCGTTAACGTTAGCATAGGGAATCTTTTCAACCAAGTCTGCTTGCCAAAGTTCATCCACACCCTGTGAAATCACCTTGAGTCGCTGACAGTGACGTCTAGCTGGACGATGCAACTCGTGAGCAATACCCATTTTAATGGGTGAGGGCTTAAACAATAATTTTGGCATTTCGAAGTTCTTCCTCAATTTCTTGAATTTCCCAATCGTGACCAGTATGGCCGGCTTGACGTGAAGCATGCAACAGCTGTAGTCGCTGGACGAGTTTATTTGGATTGTGCCAGTAGGTAACATCCACAAGGGGTTTTAATGGTTTAAATATCACTCCTGAAGCGGACACTTTACGACGACCATTTTGACTAGTGGGGAACATTTTTGCAATGATGGTTTTATATTTTTGAGATATATTAGCATTCACTTGTTGAGTGGGATCATACTGTCTTTTGTGAGCATGGGTATCCAATAAAATGGATTTATATTTACTAAGGTCCTCTGACGTATAATCTTGAGATGAGGGAGTCCGAGAGAATAGTAGCTTTAACAGTCCTGGTGTTAATTTATAGTTGATCTTTTTAATGACAGCTTTAGTACGACTAAATTTAATCGATGAATCACCAATTTTAAAACTATCATTCTCATAGCGAACGCCATATGTGGTATCTGTGTTTCCAACAAATAGATTGGTGAAATAGGGTTCCAGTGTTGATCCATAATATTTTATTAAAATGTTTTTCAGTTGAGCTTTATGTTGAGGAGTGGTCAAGAGTTGTGAAAATGGAGACGATCTGGAAGGGCAAGGGGTTTCGACCATGGCCAAGGATTTCCTTTTTCTTAGAAACTCTGCAAGGGGTGATGCCTTTTTTTTTTGAGGCGTAAACACTTGTTCCTCATTATCCTCAACTTCGCTAACACTAGTTAAATCTTCCTGTTCCTCTTCATCTTCCTCTTTCTCTTCCTCAGAGTCCTCGTGGTGCGTCTGACTGGCTTGTGAAACGGTAGGTAGCGTTTCAGATGGCTTGAAAGTGGGTTTCAACATAGCTTTTAGCGGAGGTGCTAAATGTTGTTGAATAAACAAAGCATGATCCGCACGCGATCGTTTCAATTGACGAAACTTTTGGCGTATAGTATATTTTGCTCTAATAATATGCTTTTTCAATTGACTTTCTGCTAACGCCATGATGTCGTGACAAATGACTTGAGAGGGAATGATGCAGTGCCTTAAATAGCAATAAAATGATCAAACCCTAAGCGATACCGCCCTTGGTTGAGTTCACTTTGTTTGTCAATCACTAAACAGGCATGACGTTGTGTGTTCCAGCACTTGCCACACAATTCTGTAAACATTTGAAAGGTCATATCCGGATGTTCATTATAAATGTAACGACTGTTCCTCTCGTCCTGGCGAAATAAAACAATGACATTGGCATTGTCACGAATCAACTGTTTGGACATTTTAGAATACGTTTGTCCAAGATAGAAGCAATCGATATGTTTGTGTCGACCCATGCTGAAGTAGCTTTGAATGATACCTTGTCGTTTAGTGGATACATAATCGAAAATCATGAGTGAATCAGGCTTTACCTCGTCCGGTGAAATAACATTTTCTTGCGTGGAAAATGTAAAATACCCCATATTCTCATTTTTTTTATCCAGACATGACTTGATCCAGAAACACGTAGAGGGGTTGGTAGAGAGATTTTGCGAAAATATAAATATTTTGAAAACACAGACCATTGGGCGCTGTAATAAGTGTCAGCAAAAGATTGGTCTTTGCACAGCCGGAAGGTCCCACAATAATGCAGCGAATGGAAGATGGAAACAGTGAACCATGGCGTTGTTCACGTGATGTGGGGCAGAGATGGGAAACCATGTCCCTCACAGGGAATGGCTCTTGCTGCTTAATTAGCTTCATTTCAACTAAGGCTTAGAGAGGCTAGCAGGCTGTCTATATACATCGCACCGAGCCTTGTCATAGAAACAGTAGACTCGTACTACAGGTTGACGATGGATGTCTTTGGACGTGCGTTGATGGTCAAAGCTAGGTCTGTTCCCATACATGATCCTAAACAAGAAACAGATCCTGCTAATAAACACTATGTGGATAGGTCAGTAGTGCCACGCACAAAACAAGGAGATTATGACTTTAATGGAAAGCGGTTAACTCATGTAAAACATCCTCAAGTGTCTACAGACGTTACTACAAAAAAGTATGTGGATAACAAGGTGTATGAGTTTTATGATAAAGTGCCTCAGCTTACGGTGGATGGCTATAGCGCTAATCATCACCGCATTATTCACGTGGAAGACCCACAAGAAGATAATGATGTCTGTACCAAGCGATACGTGACCTATGAAATGAAAAGGCTTTATAAATTTATCCCATCTGTATTTTTAGTGCATCTGACAAATGTAAAACCTGTGAATGAGAGAAACCATATACCGCTAGTTCATGACCAGCACTTGACCTATGTGCTTGCTTCAGGTTTAAGCCACTATCGACTACACTATAATGGAACCATTCACATCAAATAGGCCATACCTGATGAGAACCATTTACAAATAGAGATAAATGGTCATAGGATGTCGGTTCATAACCATGAAATTGTCAATGCAGGAGACGAATTATCCTTTCATCTCCTGTTGACATGGAATGAAAAGCAAGCTGGAAAAATATAAATGATTTCCCACTTTATGTAGAATTGGAATATACAGCCATGAAATAACAATCTAATGTTAGTTGTGACTTAAACGTTCTTGTGAAAGGTTGTTGGTCATCATCATCATGGTGAAACAAAGATATGTGGTGAGAAAGACAAAAAATATGAGCCTGTCCTTGGCAAAGCCTGGGCTTATGACATTCGTGGACAAGCCCTTACGAAAGAAAAAAAGAAAACATAATGTGTTGACCATAAGGAAAGCTCTTCGAGTAGCACAGAGACATGTTATTCCAAAACGTCAGCGACAGGGTTCAAAACAAGGGCGAGTGATCCCCGTCCCCAAACGAGCGGGATTTTTACCTGCATTATTCGCTGGTCTGGCTGCTCTAGGTTCACTTTTAGGCGGCGCCAGTGCAGTGGAAAAACCATTAAAGCCGTGCAACTGGGCAAGCAACAACTCAATGAAAGTCAGTGACACAATGAAACAATGGAGGCCATTGCTATGGGGGCTAGAAATGTCAATTTGAAGCCAGCCTTTTATCAACAAGGATTTGGAATTTCACCTTTTCGAAATAAAAAAAAACATCTTTAACCTCAGCCATAGCAAGACATGCCCTGACGCATCAGCAAGTGGAAAGCTATGCTAAACAACTAAAGCTTTCTCATTTTCGAGGTGTGTTTATGCGAAACCAATTACCCTCACAACCCGGGAAACATGAATGTGCTGTTGTCAATTTGGATGATCACCGAGGACCTGGAACACATTATGTAGCTTATGTCAAAGAGGGATCTACTGTATGGTACTTTGACAGTTTTGGGAATTTGCCCCCGCTCATGGATCTAGTGGCCTATTTTGGAAACAGGATCAAGATATATTATAATGTGAAACGTGAGCAAACGTTTAACAGCCAACAGTGTGGACGTTTGTGTTTATTTTTTTTTATATAAGACGCAACATAAGCAAAAACGTCAACAGTATGTCGGTGGAAAGTAAGACGTTTACACTGCATGGACGTGGACCTGAAGTGAGTCTAGACTTTTACCCACCTATCGAATTGAGTGAAAAACCTTATGGTATAGGACTTGTTTCTCTTGAAACGTACAATCGAATATACAACATACGTGAAAATGTGAACAACAAGTTTTATTATGATGATTCTGTGCTCACCCTGAACTCTGGTGGATACACGATAGATGACATTTATGAACACATTTATGTGGTGTTGATCAATGAATATGGTTTAAAGTCATTTCTCGATGGAACGCGCAAGTTTGAACTTGTAGGAAATACCAACACTCATCGCTGCAGTATTTTTTCTACATTCAAAATTGACTTTAAAACTCACCCCGATTCCATTGGTCCATTACTAGGATTTAAACCACATGTGTTAGAGCCCAACAAAAAACATGAATCAGACCATGAAGTGAAATTCATTGAGGACCATCATGTGTCGGTGACGTGTAATATTATTAGTCAAGTGTACACCAATCAAGAACCGTCGCATTCGCTTTATGACTTTATTGTAACATCGCCCAATGGCTGTATTATTCGTGAAAACCCTCCAGTGGTGCTTTTTCATTCTGTGGCTGTCAATGGTATTAGTAATATAACATTAAGACTGATCAATAGAGAGCAACAACTCATTGATCTAGATTCTACCACACCAGTGACTTACAAGTTGGTGCTAAAACCACTATGAAGTTTGTATATAAAGCAACAGCACCGTCTAGGAATGGTGTTAGTTGTTTACCACGTGAATACACGTTAACATCTCAGAACAAGCAGATTTTACAGCATTTGGGTTACCACATTAACCCCCGCGATGAATTCCATTCTAGAGGTAGCGAACCACATCGAGGAGCAACCAGGAGTGGTAAGAATTGATCTGCATTCTTATCAAGCTCAAACACCTGGACTCAATAACAATGATGAAATTCAATTTGTTATCAACAACCAAGATATTTACACTCTACCGCATGAAAGTGTTATTCAGATTGAAGGTCGGCTCACCAAAGCCGATGGTTCTACACCCACTACATCCAAGTTAGCCAACCATGCTTTCGCCTTCCTGTTTTCAGAAGTACGTTATGTCATTAACGATATCGTGGTGGATAGCACTTGAAATGTGGGTATTTCCAGTGTCATGAAACTATATCCCTCTTATAGTGAGGAAGAAGCTAAAACATTTTGCATGGCGGGTTGGTGCCCTGACTCGACCAATGACTGGATGGTACACACCGATGGCACCTTCACTGGATATTTACCTCTTAAACTGATTTTAGGCTTTGCCGAAGATCACCAGCGCATTGTGGTCAACGCAAGGCAAGTGCTTTATCTGGTGAGAGACAGGAGTGATAATAATGCACTCAAGGGAGTCGACAATGCCCCCATTGATTCAAAAATTCAACTACAACGCTTGCTATGGAAAGTGCCTCATGTGACCCTTAACGATAGCAAAAAACTGGACATACTCAAAATGGTAAAGAGAGATATACCTCTACCCATGGCATTTAGAAGCTGGGCACTCCATGAGTACCCGTTATTGCCCACCACCAACACACACAGTTGGTCTATAAAAACAGCCCGCTATACAGAGAGACCCCTTTACATGATTGTGGGTTTTCAAACGAATCGCAAGTATCAACAAACCAAAGATGTCACGCAATTTGATCACCTGCAATTGAGAAATGCACGTCTTTTCCTCAACGGTGCTGTGTTTCCCTATGAAGGGCTGGATTTAGATTTTTCAAAAAATAAGTTTACCCACCTGTACGACTTGTTTTCTAAATTTAGATGGTCGTATTATCAAAAAGAGAATTGTCCAATGTTGTCACCCCAAGCTTTTAAGACAAGGGCGCCACTGATTGTCTTTGACTGTTCCTACTTGGAAGAGTCTGTCAAACCATCCAATATTGACATTCGACTAGATTTTGAAACGCATGACAATGTTCCAGCCAATACCACGGCCTACTGTTTGATTATTCATCACAAACAAGTCAACTATTATCCACTGTCCAACCAAGTGACAAGTGTATAAATAGCAGGTCGACACACATCAAACCACTCAGTCATGTCTTGCTTTCAAGCCTCAAGAGAAGTTACATCCATGAATTTAAAATCTGAGGAACAACGTTTCAAGACCTTTGCGACGTGGCCGGTGCCTTTTATAAACCCTCAAGCCTTAGCAGCCGCTGGATTCTACTATTTAAAAAGAAGAGATGAAGTGAAATGTGTGTTTTGTCCCATCATCTTAGACCAATGGCAAGAGAGCGATGAACCCATGCAGGAACATCAGCGCTGGTCACCTACCTGCCCCTACCTGTGCAGAATGGAGGTGGGTAATATACCCTGTCATTCAAGTTACCCCTCACTCATGCCTCTGAGTGATGAAAAAAGTTATGATACGTGTGGACTTTATGGTGCCGGCAGTGCTTCAGTGAGCAGCTCACAGTTAAACACATCCAGTTTAGAGACATTGGGATATCATCGGTGTTATGAACACTATAAACACAAAATACTTTTTTGTTGTATGAGATGGTACCGCCTCTATCCTAGAATGAAAAAAGAATGTAAAACTTGTTATGCTAATAAAATAATGAAATAAAAAAATGGTTGTTGTTGCTATATTATTATTTCTTATGCCCCCTGTCATATCCTAACCTCTATAGTGACTACTCGATGTTTTTCTTTTCTTTTACTAGAATGGAATGTAAGTAAATGACATGGGTACACTTTACTGAACAATTGTCAGTCTGTGGTCAGTTGGACTTGATCCAGACAAGAGTGAACATGTTGCGTACACTGATTGTCGACTGTCAAGGGTTTAAAATTGGAGATAACAAATTTATATTTAAAGAAGTGGCCATCATCGATTGTTCCACTTTTTGGATATCACAAGCTACTCATTTGGTGTTTAAACCACCTTATGCGTTTGATTTGTTGTGTGATAAAGACCGTAAACAAACCCAGTGGATTGAAACTCATATGCAACTAGACTGGAAGCAAGGAACCATTTCATATAAGCACCTGGACATGGTCATGAAAGCCCACTTGTCTTCTGCTCATGTAATATTTGTGAAAGGTAGTGAAAAACGTCAATGGCTACAACCATTTTTAGCGTCTTACTGTCAATGTATCGATTTAATGGACATGGGCTGTCCATCGCTGCAAACACTCATGGATCGCTGCCCCTGTGACAATATTACCCATAAAGCCTTGGCACAGGTGTGGTAATTGTTTCATTGGCTATCCACCAATGCCTGCTGGGAGTTGTTAAATAAAATTAAAACTAAAGGTTTACCTGTGGATGACACCAGTGAGATTTCTACAAGCGACGTGTAAACATCAACGTGATACCATGGAGAAAGGGGATGCTACCGATAAAGCGATTGGAAAGTTCTTTGTGTGTAAAAAGAAACTAGACAGTTTTACTAAAGAAGAATTATTGGCTCTTCCAAAATCATTCATTTATTATGTCGCAGCAAATGCAGTGAAAGAAATCTGGCAACATGTACCAAAATCATGGACTCAAGACCCTGTGTTAAGTGAATTGCAACCAAGTACGGATTATGATCACCATAAGCAAGTGGCTATGGCAAAAATACCCTCTATGCGACAGTGTGCTACTTGTCAGCTAGTCAAACTGTATCATGGTCATAAAAGTCAGTGTAAAGACTTTGTTTCCTCATACCACGGGAGTAATGAAGAAAAAAAAGCAACAACAACAAACATCATCCACAGAGGAGGAGGAGGAAGATCAAACCTTTTTACCATCAATGGAAAAGGATATGCCCGACCTGTACTGGCAATGGCGTCATTAACAAAGTAATTCAATACTTGACTTTCGAAATCTACCTACCTGGTTATTATTTGTGTAGTCCTGGAACTTGTCTTGAAGAACCTTTGCAGCATAGTGATATACCTATTAAGCCTTTGGATCAAGCATGCACCTTTCTTATCACCACAGTCATTCTGCATTAAGACGTGTAGCGGATAAAGTATCGTTGAAAAGCTAAACAACTTTTGACATTCTGTGATGTCTCAGTGGGAGAGAGGTTGGCAGTCGTCATTGTGATTAGTGTTATAAAAGGAAAGTTAATAATGAGTGGACATGGACATTGAAAAGGATTGAGGAATTGGTATTTCTTTGTATTCTATTTTTGTAAAGCTCTATTTGTTGTGAAATAAAAACAAGGTTTACAAGATCACAATGTCTTTTATTTAAAAAAATGGTGATAGCCATTTCATTTTTTCACACATGAATATTTACAATTTCCACTTAACATTTTTTTTACATTCCCCTTGTTTAGTTTAAACATTCTGTACATTTTTGTTGTTGTGAATTAAAAACAAGGTTTACCAGATCACAATGACTTTTAATTCTAAAAATGGTGATAGTCATTTCTTCATTTTCATTTTTCCACACATGAATATTTACAATTTCCACTTTAAATTTTTTACATTCCCCTTGTTTAGTTCACACATTCTGTACATTTTTTTTGTGAAATATAAATAAAGTTCACTAAATCACTATATCTTTTATTTTTTAAAAATGGTGATAGCCATTTCATTTTTCACACATGAATATTTACAATTTCCACTTTTCATTTTTTTACATTCCCTTGTTTAGTTTACACATTCTGTACATTTTTGTTGTTGTGAAATAAAAAACGATGTTTACCAGATTACAATGTCTTTTTAATTTTAAAATGGTGATAGCCATTTCACTTTTTCACACACATGGATATTTACAATTTCCACTTTACATTTTTTACATTCCCCTTGTTTAGTTCACACATTCAGTAAATTTTTTAAAATCTTTTTCGTAATATACAAAAGCAAACATTTTACACTAAAATGTATTACTTATCTTATTTTTACTAAGCTACTGTAGCCTAACATTATACATTCTACTTACAGTTTTTACAAAAAATATTACAAAATAAAACATACTACAAATATTACAATATAGTGATCATTAGACTTAAGTAAAGTAATAGTCGTCAATACGACTGTTTCCCCAAGCAAGAGTATTAAATGTGTTGGGTATAATGAATCGTTTGTTGTCTTCATTACTTAAAGCAACTTTGTTCAACAAATTGGTATGTAGCTGATGATTTTTACTTCTAAATACACACATTTTCTTATATAATACAGGTGGGTTACTAACTATACAGTTTTTATAATCACTTATATCTAACTCTTTACTAACAACATTCTTTTTCACTCCTTTTAATTTTTTTACTACTACATCATCAATTGTTATATAGCTGTATGATTTAGATTTTGTGCCTACAAAGGTGTCTATAATAACACCAGCACATTCATTCTTAAATTTCCCAAGAACCTTTTTGTTTACTAGAGGTAAATGGTAAATATTATCCTTGGGGTAGTCACTTGTATCAAACCTATTTAGCTCAGTTTTGATATCCTCGTAAAAATCATCAGTTTTAAACTCATAAATAAAAGAATGTGTGTCTGTGTAGAGTAATTTAGCATTATCAAGATAGTTTTTCTTTACATAATCATAGTGAAATTCATACATAAGTGTTTTTGATAATTCCAGAATGGTGTAACCCACATATATGGGTTTGTTGTAAGTTACTTTAAGACGATTCATTTGTATTACAACTAAATCCTCATGAATAATTGAACAGCTATGAAAGTTAGGCTTGCTTATTAAGTTGCTCGCACCATACCTTTTACCATCATTCTCCCAACTTTGTTATCAGCTTTACATCAATTCGTTTATCAACATTCTCCATAGTCTTTCCAAAAACACTATTATTCATGAGTTTATAAACATCTTTTTCAAACGCGTTTGTTGACTGCGTTCTTAAATTATTGTTTAGATCAATATACGGTTTGAGCCATGCTGACTGATGAAATTGCAATACGCGATGAATTTTAGTTAATTTCAATCCATGCTGTAGACACTGTTTGAAGTTTTGATAATGTATTACATATTTACATTTATCATTTACATTAGCAATTAACATTTTTGTTCGTGATGTGATGTATGGAGATTTCATATTCTCCGGACAAAATGGTAAATCATTATGATCATCATGTAACTCTTTAGGGTACTCAAGATTTACCTCTAAAATTTATCCCTTATCATCGTTATCATTAAGAGTGTCAACATGTAAGACATCAATTTCAGGTTGTGTCAGCCAGCGAAAATCTTTCAGTGGTAGATATTGACTCATAGCCCAACCATATTGGTTATTTTCATCGAGGTAGACAACATACTTTGACTCTTCACAAGGGTTGTAGCTAGGCATGTATTTATTATTCGCTTTAGAGTACCGTCCACTACATTGACTTAATCCACCTCGAATTGATGATTTTATAAAATTGATCATGTCATTAATTCTAAATTTACTTTCGTTTTTTTTCAACATTGAACTGAAACTTAACCCAGGAGCTGTGAAATACTGACAAGGATCAAGGTCATAAGTTTTCATACAAACATTCCGAAAATTTTCAAAAACATCTGCTAATAACAACACATCTGTCTTCAAATATATGTCTGAAAATTCTTCTAAAGTTTGAATGTGGAACTGTGGCCATACACGTTGTGCATGTAAATATTCCTGATCACTGATATGACTTGTGTTTAAGGAACTGTAAAATGCATTTTTCGGTGGTAAACAACACTCCTCAAGACGTTCCACACAGTTAATATATTCATAAGGGAATATACCCTTTTGACGAATCAAATTAAAATCTTCTTCTTTAGGAAAGACACGTTGAATTTCATGAAACTGATCTGATTTTAAATTATAGCCAGCTTATCAAGACTACTCGACATAAAGCGGAATGAATCTAAAAATCGCAGTTTAATGTTTTTTTTATTGCTAGTTTTGATGTATTTTGTGAACGATATGTATTGTTCCTTATTATTTGCAATCACATCAATTTTCACATCTGAAGCTCCAAATTCTTTAACGATAAAGTGGTTATCGTATTTGCTACCGTTATGTAGAATGACTGGAATGAATTTACTTACTCTATAATTTAAATTACATTCTTGGTGAGCCGCACCACGATATTTTCCTGTTAAATGGTCATGATCGCGAATCCTGTCTGTATATAAACATTCACCGCATATAAAACAATTAGTTTCAGTTTCAAAATTCATTTGCTCTGATGAAGTTAGTGGCTCCATTGGAATGATCGTATTTAAAATAGAGGATATACGGATGGCATCTTTTTCAAGTCTTTCCATAAAAACTTTAGGTGCATCAGGTCCTCTATAGAGCTCAAACTTATTTAAAGAGTCATCATAACTACATTTAATATAATATGCAAAGCTAAAAGGTTCATGAATGTGAGTAGTGTTGGTGAAAGGTTGGGCTGGATTCGATGAACATGTATTAAATGGTTTTAGCAAAGCATCGAAGTCAGCATATATAACAAATGGTACTCGAAGCTGTTTCTCATAATCCTTAAATTTTAGAATGTTATTTTTAGGAGTCGGTAATACCGTACACACATGATTACATCCCCATTTTTGGTGTTGAATTAGTTGGTCCTCTTTTCTGAAATATAGTAAACAACCATCACACAACCACTTCTTAGATTCACCTTTTGATAGCTGACTACCATCAAGTCTACTGAAATGTTTTATCCAGCAATAGTGAGCATTTTCATTTTCGGTTATGTATAGTAAATTTACATGAGCATCCTTTTTTTCCTGAGTATAATATAGAGGACCTACTATTCTCTTATTTTCAATTCCATAAACATTAATACTTACATTGTTCAGCTCTTCAAAACGTTGAATGTCTTTTATCGCCATAGGAAATTCCATTTCTTTTAAATCTAACACTGAAGAATAGTAAAGATAGGATGATGTTCTATACAGATGCTCCTCTGCTGGATGGAGAGCTGAGGTTACAGCCCACGCAAAGCATGCGTCATCATTATTCATAACGTTCACAACAGCTTTCTTTCGTTTGATCCATCCTGGCAAATCAATGTATGATGATGCTCGAAGGGGGTTGTATTTAATCATGTTGGTTTCTAAATGAAGTACTTCAACCAACGCCCAGCCTGACTCCCTTTACTGGAACTCTTCACTCTTCACAATGATAGCACTTGAAATATTTTGATATATATCACTAATATTAGTTGATTCGCTAACAATTATGTTTTTTGTATTAAAAGATTTGATATCTGTAATTTCACCTTCGCTCCCAGTTTTTACATGGAGTCCAAAAAGTTCAAAATTCATTTTAATTGTTTTATGCTCTAATAAAACATTTTCTACCAAGTCAAACACAGTAGGTTGAACATTTTTTAAAAATGATTCAATACTTTGAGTTTTTTCTTTACTATAAAGTCTATAACTAGCAATTCGACTTTTAAATGCACTGCCAATTTTCTGAATATTTTCAGAATTTCTTTCATGGCATGCGTTATTTTTATGATGAATACTGCGTAAATGTCCATGAATAATTGAAGAAGGTATATCAATATTACATACATTACAATGTGTTATCGAAGGTTCACCATTCTTCTTTCTTTTTGTTGCATGACTCTTTTCACAATCTTGAGAACGTTTACGCTTTTGAGCATCACATTCATTTAAAGGTTCCGTGCTAGTTGATGGTTTTACAGATTTCAATTCCTGTTGTTCTCCATGCACTTCAACCATGTGGGATTGATATCGCTTTACAGCAGAAAATCCAAGATCACAAACTGAACACGAAAATGGTGCTGAACTGACATGCTTTAAATTTACATACCGTCCAAGACTATCCTGTCTGTTAAATGTGGTAGCACAATGACTGCACACAAACATTTTAATGTCATGTTTAACATTTGCGTGCCGTTGAAGGCTGTCAGGTCTTGAGAACTGTTTCTTACAGTCACCACACTTGAGCATGATGATCACTTTCGAAATTACCTATAAAAGAAAGAAATCATAAATGTTAATAAATGATAAACAAAAGTATAATTTAAATAGTTTAATTATATTCCAGTGAATGGTTATAGCAGAGTATTTAAATCGATCATCTGTGAATTCCAAGCAAGTCTAACTTCATGTAGTTCTGAGGGTTACTACATACCACTGTCACTGACACTTAGCGGTGAACATTGGAACTTGATAGAGTGGTAGAAACCAGCGGTCACCAGTTAAGTGAGCTAAGTGCGACGTCATAGCCAGTCTTAAAGCAAGTCTAAACTTGTCGAACATGTCATGTGATAGAAACCAGCGATCGCCAGTTAAGTGAGCTAAGTGTGACGTCATAGCCCGTCTTAAAACAAGTCTAAACTTGTAGAACATGTCACATATTGGAAACCAGCGATCACCAGTTAAGTGACCTAAGTGTGACGTCATAGTCAGTCATAAAGCAAGTCTAAACTTGTAAAACATGTCACGTGACAAGGTTAAGTTAGGTAAGGTTAGGTTATGTTAGGTGAACTGAGGTTAAGTCTTTAAATATTCCCTCTGTCACTGACACCTAGCAATGAACATTCGGACTTAATAGAGCGGTAATCAAAATCTAACCTACAAATTTAGCTTTACACATCATGGTCAAGTAGTTCCATCTTTTAACTGCCAAATATACCATTTTCACTAACATGTAGGAATGAACATTGGAAAATATCACTCTAACTCTTTAAAAGTTATTAGAGGGGGCACTTACCTTTTTATAATTTATCAACTGCTGTCACTGAATGAACAGATTGTAGGAATCTGGTAACCTACAGGTACCCAATTATCTGTAAACAAATTAATCAATCAATCAATAAATACATTCCAATCAATAACTTCAACATCAATTAGTAATAAAAGACTACAATCCATTAATAATAAGTACTTACCTTGCAAAATAATTTAATGATTTTCTACCAAAACGGCTTTTTTTTTACAACTCTTGAGCAGTAATAGAGCACTGTTCACACAACGCGAGTAATAAAGACTGACAGTAGGGAGATATATGACACCCCTCTTATATAAACTCTCATCGCTCGTGTCAGCAATTTTTTTCAGATCATTGCAATTCCTTTCCCAATACAGTTGAGAGTCCAAAGTACACTAGGAACACCTGTGTGGTATCCAATGACTGCTGACTTTGCATGATCATCACCCATTGTCTTGATCATCACCTGAGGTTTCAAATTACTGCAGCGTCGGTCATAGCAACAGCAGTGTGCGCTCTCTGGTATGTCAGCAACATGACACCGGAAGGAACACCTGTGTAATATCCAATAACTGCTAACTTTGCATGATCATCATCCATTGTCTTAATGAACACTTGCGGTTTCAAATTACTGCGGTGTTAGTCATAGCAACAGATCTGTGCGCTCTCTGTCATGTCTGTAATATGACACAGGAAGTAACAAGACGTCTTACTGCACGTGCCATCTCCTGAGTTTTAACATCTTAAGAACATGTATTATTCTCTTTCAACTACAAATGACTCGTTAGAACACATCCATCCACCAAGTTAAATCCCTTGTATGCTCACATGTATTTCGTCACTTTCCTTTCATATCGTTATCCCATTATAGTAGTGGGGGATTAGTGAACAACGTCAATTCAACACACACAAATGTAGTTAGGCCCTTTGACATAATTTAAATAAATTCATGGGCTAGTCCGTAGGAACCAGGCCAAAGGGGGCTCATCCACAAGGACTCGTCCACAATGACCCGTCTACAGGGACTCGTCAACAAGGACCCGTCAACAATGACTCGTCAACAATGACCCGTCCACAGGGACTCGTCAACGAGGACCCGTCAGCCATGACTCGTCAACAATGACCCGTCCACAGGGACTCGTCAACATGGACCTGCCAACAATAATCCGTCAACAATGGCCCGTCAACAATAACCCATTAGATTGGGTTAGGTTAGGTTACACTACAGCCGCCATCTTTTAAAAAGCCTGCCCTCTTATAAAAGCTATGAGTGGGCATGTGTAAAAACAAAAAACAAGCATGTTAATTCATAGTGGCTACCCACCAAACACATGCACTTTAAGTAGAACAACGTTTCATTCCATATTGGCATTCAAACTCTCACATGTTGCAATTGGAAAGAGAGATTCTCTAAAAAAATACAATTTCACACCCTAGTAGGGGTAGGTTTTATTTTGGGGTGGAAATATATTGTCCATTGGAAAGGGGGTGTTCGCCTGAGTAATTTGACACCTCGTACAAGTCTCTAGCCTGATTGGTTCGCGAGATATTGCCATTTTAGTATTCCAGCGGTGGAGCGGTGGCGGTGGGCCTTGAACCGATTCATTTCCACTACTCCTAAAGCCTACTGTCTATATGAAGTTGCAGCATATCCTATTAATCCCTAAACATCCGGGCTCTTGTCAAAATTCTTCCGGCAAAAGAGCTCATCTATACATTCATCATAGTACCAGTATGATAACGGAGCGTAAATTAACATTTTAAGAATGTCCAAGCTGTGTAGTACACGAGTAGGATAACATGTCAGATGACTTCACATACATTTCATCTCAATTTCATAGTAGGATAACATGTCAGATGTTACACATCATATGCGACTACTGTAAGGCTTGTATCTTTTTTTTTTTTTTCACTTTGTACATCTCTAAATGTACAACTAGGACTATATACAGCTATTTATATGAATAATGAGCTGCGCCGGCGTGCAGTTCACGAAGCACGTGATGCAGGGCTGCGAACGTCTTCCAGGAAATAGACAGATGGGCTTAATTTTTCAACTTCTGTCCACTTGGCACGCGCGGAACACATCACGGATTTTCACTTGCTTATAATTTCTGCGTTATTGCTGAGCACAAATTTCTGGAAGCCGGTCATGAACGGGCGAACAGATCCATAGTAAAATACTCTGGAATACTCTTTCACATTAATCCTCTACTCCAAGATTTCCGAAAGGAGAACTTTATTTACCAAATACACTGCTCTGGAACCAGTAAGGCCATCATCTCCTTGTTTATTAAACGTCACCTTCCCAATTGGTGAAAACTTGTCCGGAATATATATTTTAGAGAAATTGCTGGCCAGAACAGAAATGTTAATATGTTGTTCTCTGTCGAATATCTTCAGCTTAAACGACTTGGGAGAGATCATCGGTATCGGGTCCGGGATTTTTGATGTGATATTGTGCCATGATTGACTAGATCTTTCTTGAATTATCAAGTCTTCTAACCGTCCGAGTGATTCGTATGTTCTGAATCCTCTTCCAATTCCACAAATCTGTTCAGTTTCCACAAATACTGATGTGATGTCATACAATTCGCCCTCTGTGACATAAGGGGCACACACTAGATCTTTTCCAATTCTCATTTCTACCTCCGGTTTTATGCGAGTCCAAGCATCATATAGGTTAGCTTGCCACGGTGGGTGAGTGGATAGCGTGTCGGTCTACTAATCCCAAGATTGCAGGTTCGCCCCTGGCCGTGGTAAGTGATTTTTGAAAGGCGGCAAAAATACGATACGCATGTCATATGATGTTGGCATGTCAAAGAACCCATTTGAATTCAGTAGGCCGAGTTCATAATGGCAAAATTAATCTCGGGAATTTCTGCCAACACAAAGTTCATCATTTCTCTACTAGAAAGCGCTATAATGTTCAAGGAGCTTAGATATCTATTATCTAACCTCCTTGAATTTCATAGTGATTCATGGAACCACGAAATTCGACATGCAAGCTACCCTCTGGGTGTCAAATTACAAAGCTTGCACCCGGCACCCGAGGCCATACGATATTATTATTATTATTATTATTATTATCATATAGGTTGCATGTTGTTGTTTCGTCTAAATTTCGGTGAAGTCGCATTATCACATTATCTCGATCTAGTTCGTTAGCCATGACATTAGACACTTTCCTTCTTTGTTTATGCAAATTATTAACGTTAATCGTCCAGTAATCGTCCTAAATCATTTGCAACAATTCAATTGCAGTTCACTCTCTCATTAATTCGACTGTCGAGTCTTGTGTCACGAAGATCATCCAGTAGGAAACCGTGGGTCACAACTCAGCTCATCCTCAATCCCATAGAAACAGGATTTAAAAACAAGATGTTCAGTAAAGAACATATAGCCTACTTTCTCCTAAATGTATGACTATAGTTATAACTCGTTATTATCAAAGAGTATAATAGAATCATTTCTTGGTTGAAGACCTAAGAAACTATTTACCTCTACCAAACGCCACAACCAAGATAAAACTGCTACCATCATTGAAGAAAGAAAGATAAGAAGTATCTCAAGAATGTTATGGATCTGGAGACATAATCGACCGGACTGGCTGCGTGGCTCAGCGGTAACGTTCTCGCTTGCAGGGCCCTAGGTTGCAGGTTCGTATCCTGGCGCAGTCAGCTGGCATTTGAGGGTGCACAAATGCGAGGGAGCCATGTCAGTATATTTACTGGCACGTTAAAGATCCCCTTCGGGCCAAAATTCCGGCACCCCGGCGTCTCTAAAAGCAGTAGTAGTTAAAAGGGACGTAAAACCAATAACATTATTATTATTATTATTATTATTACATAATCGACCTGCCGTGGGCAACATTCAACTTTGAGTTGAGGCAAGTCCTTACACGTCTGGTTGTGCATGGCTTTCACAACCCTAATTGAATTAACAAATCTTTCCATGACCCTACAGAGACGTGTGTATACAAACTATGTGGATATTTTCGATTGCTATTTGTCTGAAATAAAAGTATTAATTAATAACCTGAACTAGCACCAACGGCTAGAATTCAGTTACTATGTGAAATCGTTTTTTCTTTACTTCAAATAACATTTTCAAATAACGCACAATAGGCCTGTTACAAACCCTTTAAAATAAAAAGTAAAAATGAATTGTAGTATCATCTTGTCATTCTTCAAATTCGATGCGCATAGAATGCCAATGGTATAGTAATCAATGGAGACCCACGTAGACCAGTCGTGACATCTAGTGGAGAAGTATCGAACAATATAATCCTAATAGGGCGAGTGCATTCTAGCGGCCATAAGAAGAAGGTTTTCAATAAAATCTGGAAGTTAATAAGTAGGTCGGCGTGCAGTTACCTTTTTGGCTGCGAGATGTCTCGAGCAAATCTGCTGGCAAATTATGTTTTAATTAAATATATATTTTCCACCATTATATGCACAATATAACGCTTAATTTTAAAACGGCTGAGTCATTACAAAACAGTAAATACATAAAATTTCAAGCAAAAAAAAAAAAACTAACTCTGATGGGGTTTGAACCATAGGCATATGAGCGATGGGCCAACGCTTTACCACTGAGCCAATTGTGCCAACGAACATCTTTCTATATAAAATGACTTACATAGAACTTGTTAGCAAATAATGATTTATACTAAACGATTTCATCAGAGGAGTATATTATTTATATATAAAGCATTTCATACTAAGTTTATTTATTTTGTATCAGTACGCTATATTGCATGCAATTAGTGAAATATAAGTCAGGCACAAGATATCCGCTGCCATCTTGTCTTGTTACTGAGATATCTCAGCTTTTTAAAATCACGTCTGCACTATAGTATTACAAAATAAACTTTTAATTTCGAACGTGCCTCTTCCTTTAGAACAGTTAAAACGATTCTCGGCTCGATAATCGGAACTGGTGGGTCCCATGATATGGATTATAAAGTTTGCATAATTCGCACGGCCGCCATCCTGAAATGGTATGGCGGATGACCTTGTAGTTTGGTCACAAGACGCGTCCTATATGAAGGTATATTGTTACCAAATTTGGTAGAGATCGGATGATTTGGTTAGTCGTTATTTGATTTTAGGTTTTGAACGTTTGAGTGACCGCCATTCAGTTTTGGTAAAGATGGCGGCGATATAAAACATGACACTGAGGTGGCCTTTGCTTGTTCTACCTCTGTACCAAGTTTCGTTCAATTCGGTTTCACCGTGTTCGAATTGATACGGGGGGACAGACATTCAGAGTTGGGCCGATAACCTAGATGTTAGGCCCCTTAAAACAACAATTATCATCATAACATTCAGAGTACACACACTCTCTCTCTCTCACACACACACAGTCTCTCTCACACACACACAGACACACATTTTTTGGCCCTGTAGTGATCTCATAAGTCTACTTTCATTTTTTGCAAAAATCGAAAGTAGGCTAATAGTACATTATGCAATGAGCCTATAATGGCAATAATTAAGAGACGAGTATGTTTATAAAACGAGCGCAAGCGAGTTTCATAATTTCCATACGAGTGTCTTAATTACCATTATAGGCGAGTTGCGTACGACTGTTTGTGTTCGACACGATAATTATAACTTTATTATATGTTTTAACATAAATATTCATAAATATCTGTTGATATTCAGTCACTTGAATTTTGAGATCGGAGTGCAAGCGCTGGGTTTGATATCTCTGTTTTGTAAGTTCTCTGACCGACCGACGCATGCGCTCTGTGTGCTTGGCAATGCCATAATATGTTTACAGCCTGCCGATGTGCCTCAGCATTCAGTCAAACTGTCACCGAAGTCGTGTGAAAGCAATGCGCTGTGTAGAAATGGGGGTTGTGGATATTAAGGTACAGTGCTATTTCTTGTCTCATATTCGCCAGTTTATTTACGCGAACATATGGACTGTGCACTTTCCATGTCGGTAATTTATATAGACAAGTTGGATTTTGAGCGCATGCGCGAAGGTATCCTTACATAATTGGTCAATGCATGAGCTTTGATTGGCTGCAGAAACAGTATAATAATGGAAAACAGTAGGCTACTATAATGACCATAATTATGATACAGTTTTCTGACGTATAATATTCACATTTCGACATCGTCGAGCATAAAATCAAAAATAACATATCTGAAAGTTGGCATATTGGATTATACGGCTAATTAGCAAAATCATTTACCATTCTAGGAAAATGTAAGAAAATCGTCGTATTGATCACCCCGTTGAGTGCTTCGCCCGTCTGTATTCGTTGCAAACTTCATTTCTCATTTGCCCAATTTTCTTTCGAGTGCCGAGTCGATCTCTGGCACTGAAACATCTGTGGATTTAATAAAGCTTTCTATAAAACGTTAAAACTATTTTTGATGTTTGCTCAAAATAGGAATGGAAATATAATGCTTAATTAATTAATAATATGGAAATGAGGGAGATTCATTTTGTAGCAGAAGGTTAAACACCCACTTTAAAAACAAGAAATGTCAAAAAATTCCAACAAATATGGGAGATATGAGGGAAACGATGAAGATCAGCGCAAAGCAAGAACCAAATGTTGAAAAGTGGATAAAATTAGTTACCGTACTATTCTATTTTGAAAACTTAAAACGTTGTTTCTAATAGCAAGATGTGTGTTTTTCCTTGGAAATGAATATAATTGTTGTATAAGATTAGTTAGTTATTGTTGTTTTAAGGGTCAACTGCCCCAATTGTATAAGATTTACAATTTTAAAATAGTTATTGTTTTGGCTCTTCAAGCTGTAAGTTCCTTCTTAAAAATAACCTCCTGTTCTTATTCATTGCTGATTCTCCTTTAGTAACTTTCAGAGATCCCTGGCCATTCAATAAATATTGGAGAACATATGGTAATTATATACAACAAGCTGTACCGAGCATGCGTTGCAATGCCAATCAAAGAAAGTGGTGGCGTTGTAATTTTGTTTCTTGAAGTGTTTTTGAATACACGATATTTTTTTCAATTTCCGTAAACTGCCTCTATGCTATCGTAAACTGGATTTACTAATTTAGAAACATTCGTGGAAGCGTGCACAATAACTCACCAAAGTTTCATCGCAATCGGATGAATGGCATATGAACGCATACGGGACTTTGTTGAAACATCATGGCGCGACGTCGCTCATTTGTTGAATCTACTCGTTCGCTACCTATAGTAAAATGGATTTACTAAACCAGAAACCTTCCCTGGAGTGCACACAACATCTCATCCAAGTTTCATCGTTATCGGACGAGTAGTATATGAACGCATACGGGATTTTGTTGAAACGCTTGGCGCGTCGTCGCTCATTTGTTGAATCTACTAGTGCGATGGCTATTGTAAAGTAGATTTATTAAGCCAAAAACTTTCCTGAAGTGTACACAACAGCTCACCCAATTTTCATAGCTATCGGACAAATGGTATATGAATGCATACGGAACTTGTTTGAAACGCTTCGCGTGTCGTCGCTCATTTGTTGAATCTACTCGTCCGCTACCTATTGTAAATTGGATTTACAAAGACAAAAAACATCCTTGGAGTTTACTCAACACCTCACCCAAGTTTCATCGCAATCGGATGAATTGTATATGAGCGCATAGGTGACATACACACACACACACACACACACACACAGAGACAGACAGACAGACAGACAGACAGACATACAGACGGACAATCACGTAACATTGATTTTCATATATATAGATGTGGAATTTAACTAAGCCTCCTACCAAAACATGAAGTGTTACGCTTTCTTTGGAGGGCGCAGTAGATAGTTAAAATGCTCCGGAAAACAATACAAACTCTATTCAAATGTTATGGTACATATTTCGATATACGATGATATCTTCTTCAGCGTTTATACAATATCTACTTAGTATAAAACAAAGTCCCCGATTCTTGGATGTCACGGATAATCTCGAGAACCACTGGATGGATTTTGATGGGGTTTTCACCATTCTGTAGAGGATATCTCGAGGAAGGTTTATGTAGAAAATACTTTGTTTATGATCAAAGGAAGCCAAGCAGTAGCGATTTGAATGAAAACGTCGAAATAAAAGCTGGGCAAACCGTTAAACATATCAATATACTGTACTATGGGTGTAAGAATTTTTCAACATGAAACGTTCTACAAAATGTTCGGAAGAGCATATTTCTATCTTCAATACATCGCCCACTATAAGTGTTTTTATGTTTTCATTTCTTCCAATAATCTCCATTCACTTACTGAGACGACAGTTTACGAGCTAGCTAGGGGCGACTCTATCACCCCGGTTACAGCCTAGCTGGCGGGCGAGCCTATTACCGCAAATACAGCTAGCAGTAAACTGTCGAGTCATGTTGAGTTAAGACTTCAGCGAAGAGTGGTTGTGTTTGGAGTTTCCCTGGACGTGCAACTCAGCTTTTCTTCATTTCACCTGTGAACTTTTCGTTCCGCAAAATACTGTAACCCTATGGGGTTACAAAGTTCCTAGTATTACTATTTCCTTGGTCTTTTAGGTTAGCATCATGGCTACTCTTTGGTGAGGAAGGAGGCCATGGACTATAGAGTTACACATATGTGTGCATATTACCTATTTATGATGAAGTTTTTTATTTATTTTTAATATCTTTGACTATTCTTGTTATGAGTCCATGCTCGAAGATTTTGTGTTAGAAGTCTGATTTTTGGTTCGTTGGAAGATGAAAAAGTATGGGCTTGGAGGTAATGATTGGGAATGAGATTGTAAGTTCAGTATGTATAAGAAAGCTGATTGTGAAAGAAGGATGTAAAGTAAAGTTTAATAATATGCAAATAGAAGAGAAAGGAACAGAAGGATACCGATATATTTACAAAGTGAAGAACCCTTTCTTCTAACGAAAATTGTTGTGGATGCTATACGACAAATGCTGGCAATGGAAGCTTGCTTGTATGTAGACAAAGAAGAAATAAAGGGATGGTAATATTTTTAGGAAATGTGTCCCGCATGGTAATTTAATACCACCACCCCACAAAGACATAAAATAACGTTTAAATCCGCAACCCAACGTCGGGCACGAATAAGGGAAAGAAGAAAGTGAAGTAAAAAAAAAGTGAGTTCAGTGCAGGATAAAGGAAAATACATTTACTTTTAAGAGCAGTGAGAAGAGAAGAGAACGAACAAGATGTTCAGTAAAGAACATATAGCCTACTTTCTCCTAAATGCATGGGTATTATTATAACTCTTTGTCCTTTTCAAGGAGTATAATTGAATGTTGGTTGTAGTAGCTTGTTGAAATACAACGTGCTATAGGGATATTAAACATGAATATGAGGTGCCCTTTGCTAGTGCTACCTCTGTAAAAAAAATCATTCAATTCGGTTTCACCGTGTTTGAATTGATCTGGGGAATGGATTTGCACACATACATGGCCGCTATTTGCAAACTATTGGGCTGATGACCTTGTAGTCAGTCATAAGAAGCTTTCCACAAAAAGGCATGTTGTTGCAAAATCCGGTAGAGATCAAATTATTAGGATGGTCGAAATTTGATTTAAGCTTTTAACATTTGGGTGGCCGTCATTCCGTTTCCGTCAAGATGGCGGCGATATAAAACATGACACTGAGGTGCCTTTTGCTAGTGCTACCTCTGTACCAAATTTCGTTCAATTCGGTTTCACCGTGTTTGAATTGATAGGGGGAATCGATTTGCACACATACTTGGCCACCATCTGCAAACTATTGGGCTGATGATCTAGCAGTTTGGTCAGAATATGATTCCCACATAAAGATTTGTTGTTGCAAAATTTGGTAGAGACTAGATTAATAGGTTGGTCGTAATTACATTTTAGCCTTTAACATTTGGGTGGCCGCGATTACGTTTCCGTCAAGATGGCGGTGATATAAAACATGACACTGAGGTGGCCTTTTCTAGTGCTACCTCTGTACCAAATTTCGTTCCATTCGGTTTCACCGTGTTCGAATTGATAGGGGGAATCGATTTTCACACAAAGATGGCCGCCATCCGCAAAATATTAGGCTAATGACCTATTAGTTTGGTCAAAGGATGTTCCCTCCATAATGGTATGTTGATGCAAAATTTGGTAGAGATCGGATGATTAGGTTAATCGTAATTTGATTTAAGCTTTGAATATTTGTTTGGCCGCCATTACGTTTCCGTCAAGATGGTGGCGATATAAAACATGACACTGAGGTGCCCTTTGCTAGTGCTACCTCTGTACCAAATTTCATTCCATTCGGTTTCACCGTGTTCGAATTAATAGGGGGAATCGATTTTCACACGAAGATGGCCGCCATCCGCAAACTATTACGCTGATGACTTATTAGTTTGGTCAAAGGATGCTCCCCCCATAAAGGTATGTTGTTGCAAAATTTGGTAGAGATCGGATGATTAGGTTAGTCGTAATTTGATTTAAGCTTTGAACATTTGTGTGGCCGCCATTACGTTTCCGTCAAGATGGCGGCGATATAAAACATGACACTGAGGTGTCCTTTGCTAGTGCTACCTCTGTACCAAATTTCGTTCAATTTGCGCTCACCGTGTTCGAATTGATAGGGGGGGGACAGACATTCAGAGTACACACTCACACACACACACACACACACACACACACACACACACACAGACAGACAGACTCACACACACACACATACACACACACAGACAGACACACTTTTTTTTCGCCCTGTAGTGATCTCATAAGTCTATTTTCATTTTTTGCAAAAAACGAAAGTAGGCTAGGCTAAAAATGGAAGAAGAGGAAGAATATGGTATTGCTGTGAATTAAGATGGATATGAGAGGTCCAATGAAGAACTTTATATTTTTTAAGAGTCAACTAAAGATGATAGCGTTATGTTTGTTGGAGGTATTTGTTCCGGTATAAGTGTTGACAAATGCGACTATTCGAGTGAAGGTTACTGGAGATGACGTGTTTCAACTCATTTAGAGATTTGAGAACTGTGGGTTACGGCATTTTGTACTCGATAATGTCAGAAGAGTGGGTATCTGAAACTTAGCATAATTCAGAAACATGTACTTCTTATTAAAGTCCAGAGAAGAGATGTTGTAGCATGTACTTGAACAGGTTCGGAGAAATCAGCGGTATTACATCGTCCCATTGGCAATGTGTGGTGAATGATACAGGAAACGTGATAGTGCTAATGGGTAGATTATTAGCTTGGGAATAACCTAACCCCAAAGGGAAGATGATATAGAGAAGGAGGTGGGTTTCGGACTGGAGAAAAAGGATGGAGAGATAGGAGGAGAGCCCTACAAAAGTTATAATTTCAACTTTAAATGTACCCAAAGGCGACTGCCACTGCAAATCCGCTCTCCGATACCTAAAGTGAGTAGGGACCTGGGCTAGGCTAACGGGAAATGCAGCTGGAACTTGGGCGGTTTGCAAGAGAGTGGCTTTAGCGTATTCCCTCTCAAGCATACATATGCCTACTATGGGGTAGGGTGATGGCCTGGCAAGACAAAGAGTAACAGATTTATTGTGTATCTGTTTAAAGGAGTTTGTTTTTAAACAAGTAATTTGAAGAATGCCAATAATTTGAATCGGTTTCGATATTTTTTGTTTTCGAAATTGTAGAATTCCTAAAGAGCGACCAAATGCTTCCAAGAAGGATAGGGATAAAGCAATTATACCTTTGGGAATAATTTTGGTAAGTCTACCAATAGTTGCATTCAGAAATGGCTAAGCTTTTACCCAGCAAGAAGCCGACTAAAAGTTTAGACAGTGAGAAACACTTATATTTTGAAAAACCAACCATAAGTGTTGGAGAGAATCTCCACAAACAGGAAGCTGGCGTAGCGAGCTATGCTTGCCTTACTGGCCAGTTAGAATTAGCTATTAAAGCTAAGAGAGACTTTACCAAGTTACCAACTAGGAGTTCTTGCTCAAATGCAACAAGTGGTGAAAACCCTATCAATAGATTTATTTGCATAAAGTGGGAAGAGTCAAGGAAGACAGGATCTTGCCTAACCGTTATGTTAGAGAAATGATAAAGCAAAAAGGAACTCTTAAATTTATTTAACAATGCAAAAGAATGTAATGAATTTAACAAATATATAATTTTAATTTTGTTAACAATTGGGGTCGCAGACCTCCGAAAACATCTAAAGCTTGCGCCAGGCAATTAACAATTCTTTTGGTTTCAAACCTTTATATGTTTTAAAATCTTCATAAGATTTTGAAATGGCGAAGATAAATGAAAAATTTAAAGATAATTGAAGTGATTAAAGTTAGACAACAAATCAAGTACCAGGTGTGTACTTTAAGGAATTTCTAGGTAAATATCTTAGAAAGAGTAACAACTTCGAAAGTAACAACAACAAAAGGCAGGAAGAACAAAATAGAAGTTTCTATAACTTCTTATATTCATACAAAAATACTTGTAAAGATTATGCAAATAGGGCAGGTCACTTATTGTGAAACCTGAAGAGAAAAATCGTAAGGAAGTTTCTAGAATTCCTATGTTTAAGTAGGAATCACGAGCTAAATGGGGCAAGTTTACCTTTCGTGAAACCTAGAGATAACTCACTTATGAGTTGAAAGAATTGTATTCCCTAATTAGAAGGGAAAAACAAGATAATTTGAGACGTGTACCAGACACGTAGTTATGCAGATATTAATTCGGTTTACATAAGCAAAAGAGAGAGGGCACATATGGAGAGTGACACCTCATTGAAAAAAGACCTAAAGCAACAATTTTTATTTTGGTTTGTTAGTAAAGGTTTTGGGAAAGATCAAATGGGATTGAGGATAAGTGTTCATGGCCGTATTTATAGTATTCGGACGAGCGCGACGCGGATGAAATGTTGAACAAACACTGTTTTACACTATGGTCTGTTGAAATAGATGAAAAGTTCACTGTAGTAGCACAAAAGTTTGTGGCAAAGAAAGTTATTGCAATGATGGAAAATAGCTAGTTACACTAGATAGACAAGAGTCTATTGCTTGAGAAAGTTTTAGATTACAGAGAAAGTCCCAACGGAGGAAGAACAATTAGCTATTGATTAGTAGTTCATAAGGAAGATTCCTTAGTTTGAAAAAGTATTCCCATATGTGAGTGGAAAATACATGACAGTATAACTGGTAGATAGAGTGCAGATTCTGGAAGGTTCCAGAGCAATCCTGACTGAAGAATAGGGCAAAAGTTATTCCAGCGGTGGAACGAGCTAAGCATTTTATAGAGAGTGGGTAATTTAATGGTATCCCACGTTGTGAGAAAATCTCTCATTTAATAAGCATAAGAAATGCTGCTTCCTGTTAAGATTGGCTTAGATAGATAAAAGCCCAACATAGAAAATCCCGCGAAGGATGATTATTACCCCAAATATAGTATTCTCACACTGCCTATAAAATGATCATTAAAAGCATGTAGCTATTTAAAATCCATTAAAATTAGTTGAAGAACGTAGAAGTAGTACTTAGCCTTGCTTCATGGCGAAGGTGATGTTCCCTTTGACGGTTGAGATTAAAATTCTAACATGGCGTAGAATTTAAAGGATTGCCTCTTGAGTTGAGGAGGCGAGCTCTAGTTGAGCTCTGACTTACTGAGTCAACTTCCGACGTACAAGTGAGACACGCTCAGCGAAGCACAGAGGGACCAGGGAAGGGAAAAGAGTGGGGGTAGGAGACAAAAGGAATACATATAAGAATAGACAACTTAACAAAATAAATTTTCTCTTGATGAAATGGTCTTCAAAGAGTTGATAGTAGGCGACACTAGCGCAGCCTGGTGGGTGAAAAAGTAGACGAAGTTCTCTTGATCACGGAGATGATAGTTGGCGATGGCGACGAGATCTGGTGGCCAGATTGATAAAGAAGTCCTCTTGTACAGGGAAGAATTGAGGAACTTCAGAGATTCGCTGCTAGATGACGCTAGGTGAGTCATGGAAGATATATCTCTAGAACAGACTCACAAGTAACATAAGAGACATGAACAGCAAAGAGAAATTAGAAAATCACTGTTGGTGTTGGAGAAAAAGGAAGGAATGAACTATAGCAAAGAGAAGTAAAAGTTTACTCTATCTTACCGTGTATTCCAAAGAATACACCAGCCCTTATGAAAATGATAATATTTAAGTTATTTTATTTGGTGTGTGACATTTGTTAGTGTATACGTATTGTGTTGTATTTTCATTTATGTTATTTTTATTAATCACAAAATAACCAAACGTACAAAACCAGACCAATTTTTTTGCAAGCTTCATGGATAGAAATTTGATGCGGTTAGCGCACCAAAAATATTCGTACAAATTGCAACGGCGTGTTTTGCGACTTTTACATCGAGCTTCGAGGAAATGATCAAGGTACGTTACAGTTTCGACAAGTCGAGTTGGTACCGACAAAGGGAGAAAGTCACAGCTTAAATTGCCAACCAAGCTTGCAGTTTGGACGTCGGCAAAAATTTTTGGTGCGAAAAAAGCCCCAGTTTCCTATCCGTGCATTGCTGCACATTCATCGTGACATCACTATAAACATAGATTCGGTAATCACAAGGTTTGCTAAACAAAATAGACGAGTTGATTTTGTTGTATAACAAATAGTTTTTATTCAAGAGGTTTGAAGTTGTAAATATGTACAGTTGTAACAGAACATAATAATTCCAATAAAGATAATTCAGTATTGAATAAAATGAAAAAAAAAACTGTTTTTCAGTTAAAATTCGTTAAGTTTTATTTGTCTGGTAATTGTGTTTTCGTTTTTTGAGTTTGCAAAAAAAATTTAGTCTCCGTTTGGGGGGGGGGGTCATGACCCCCGTGACCCCCCCCCCCTTGAATCTGCGCCTGAGGTTACGCCCCCTCCAAAACAAAACTTACTTTAACCAGCTGGCGTTCAGTGAAAGAATTACACGTTTAACATAAAGGGTTTCGGTGCTATTATTCTTTTAAATGTTGGCATTATTTTTCGATGACCCTGTATATATATATATATATATATATGAAAATGCAGAAAGAAGTAGGCTTGATGTGTGGATGGAAAGATAGCCTAGTTTTTTTTTTATTTTTTTTATGAAAGGTAAAAGTGTATGTGGAGAGGGATTAAGACGGATACTGCAGTTAGTAGAGGAGTGGAAATTGTAATGATTTATATCCCTTGTGTGTGCTAACACGCGCGGTCCCAAAAATCCTCCTAGTAAAAAAAGAAACCCCAAAACGTTTCAATACACAGTCAAGTCAATTCTTGTGGTCACACTGTCCTTATGCAAGGTTTCGACACTGATGTGTAACTATGTAACGGTCTGTTACTTCTTCACGCAAAATTATATCTCCCGCAGAGGTTTTGGTTGGTTCCTCAGTTTAGGGGCTGCGACAACGCGGTCATGTAACCCCGTGTACTTTGGGTGAGTGTAGAACCTGTCTGATAAACAGTGTGAATTGTGATGGCTGTATTAGTCTGTAATTCTGGTAAGGACTGCAGACGGTCAATTTCAAACAGTAGTTCCTATTGTTGCTACCAGATACTACCGTCAACGACACCTAGCTCTGAACTTGGCTACGAGATGCCACCGCAACCAGCAATTCGCAACGAACGTTGGATCTTCCCCTCCAAAGGAAAGCACACTGAGGGATTTTAGCGCTCTTAGAAAATCCGACGACTTCGACAGGCTTTGAACCCGCGAACTTGGGCATAAAAGTTCAGCATACTACCAGTTACGTCACCGAGGCCGCTTCTCACTTAGTCAGATGGAAAACTGAATGTGATCGCGTGCAAGTGCGTTGTCATGGCAACGTCTGATGGCTCATCCCTCTTTTTTTACTGTCGACTTGAGCCTCTATGGGCTGCGTGTTAACAACCACTCTCATTTCAGTGTCTGCGTCTTGCTCGTTTGCCGGCTTTGACATCTTGCCAGTATCCCTTGAGCCCATCTATCAGCTTGTTCTTCCGCTCCTCTGTCAAAGGGCCTCCTCGTCTTCTGGGTTCCGCCTCCACCATAAAACTCTGATAGCCTTTCACCATACTTCTGAAACTATTCCTGTCTTTGTTTTTATCCTCCGTAATGCCCACCTGTCTCTTATCTTTCTCACACTCTCGGAACCATTTCAACTTGAAGATCTTCGGTTTAAGAAAAGTCCACATTTTCTTTGTGAGCCGGTCGTTATTCATACGGAAGATGTGTCCATAAAACAGCAATCTTCGTTTACTAATTGTTGTTGTTATCGGTTCCATCTTGCTGTATACTTCTTTATTTGATATCAGTCGAACCTGTCCGTCAACCCATCAGTTGCCCAAGATCTTCCGTAGTAGTCTGCGTTCTCTTTTAAGTAGGTGATTGACTTGTACTGTCCGATTCATACACAGGCTCTCCGAAGCATATAAACAGTGCTGTAGTGCCGTAGTTTGGCTCCTATATTTAGCACCTTCTTATTGTAGATGTTTTTAGTCAGTTGGAACGCTCGCTCTAGTTTCAGGATACGGATATTGGTCGCTTCTTATTCTAGCCCATTCTCTTTAATTACTTCACCAAGGCATTGAAACTTCTTGATTCTTCGAATCTTTCCAAGGTCTGTGAATAAGCATTCTGGACCTTCACGGATGTTAGTCATATATTTCGTTTTCTCAAATGATATTTGTAGTCCTACTTTCTCTGCTGTTTCTTTCAGATCTTTTATCTTCCTGATTGCTGAACTGGTATTGTTTGCAAATATGGCTACGTCGTCCGAGAAAGCCAGACAGTCAACATACACTCCTTTGTGTTTGGGGCCTAATCGAAACTGATCTTCATTTCTTTCTTCTTTGTTCAGTGATTTTCTCCATTCTCGAATTACCTTTTCTAAGATACAATTGAAAAGAAGTGGAGAAAGTCCATCTCCTTGTCTGACCCCAGTTTTTTTTTTATCTCGAAGGGCTCTGAGATTTCATTCTTGAATTTTACCTTAGATATTGTGTTAGTGAGAGTCTGTTTAATCAAATTCTGGAATCCACCCCAAACTCATCCAGAACATTCAATAATGACTCTCGATCAATCGAATCGTATGCTTTATTGAAATCCACGAATACGACCACATATTCAACCCCCCCCCCCCAGTTTTCTTGTATCTGATGATGTTCTTCAGATTGAAAATTTGTTCTGGGCAGGATCGGCCCTTACGTAAACCAGCCTGTTATTCGCCAATCTGTTGATCAAGATGAGCTTCGATTCTGTTAAGGAGTACTTTAGAAAGAATCTTGTAAGGAACAGGAACTATCGATATACCTCTGTAATTGTCAACGTTCTTCTCCTTTTTTGTGGAGAGGATGGATTAGTGCTGATTGCCATTCAACTGGTATAGTACCCGTTCTCCAAATCTCCTGGAAGAGGCAGACTAATATTTCCAGAGTATCATCATTCGCCAGCTTCAGTAGTTCCGCCACTATGGAATCTTCCCCAGCTGCTTTATTATCTTTCAGACTGTCTATGATCAGCTTAATTTCCGTCTTACAAGGTGGCTGAGAATTAATCTAAAATGTTTAAATGTCATGCGGGCTCATATTAAATGTCCTCGACAAGCTTAATGATAGACAGAATGACTGCAATATAATCATTTTCTGAAAGAGGAAGAATTGGGCTACTTTAGTAGTCTATGAATAAAACAAACAAAAAACGAGTTTTTGCTTCAAAATCCGAAAAATTCAGTCATACCTCTCCCTAATCAAATGGTGTGTAAGAATGTCCATTTTATTTTAATACAGTACTCCCTCTGTAATCCGGAATCTCAGCTCTCCGGCACTCCCAGTAATCCGGCGTTTTGTATTCGAGTACGAGCTCAACACTTGATTTGATAATGCGTCCCCAATACTGTACAATGTTTCCCACGCAAATCTTAACCAGAAAGTCATCATTTGCTCTTGGAAACCTCTATGGCCGGACAGACACTGCTGGATCAGTACAAAAAAGTTGAACCGAACAAGAAAGCCAATGAAGAGAGAGAGATTTATCTACTGCGAGACGTGTTTAACGAACAACTCGTGGATTCACCGGATAACGCATTGACAACTGATGACGTAGGCGTGTGGCTTACCGGTGAAGATGACGAAAACAACCAGTTTATGACAGACTGGCAAGAGAGGAAGAGGACGAGGAGAAGTGACAGCGGCTGAACAATCAATCCCTCACGATGCGGCCATCGCCTCGTTTGCCACGTCAATTGCCTGGGCGGAGGAATATGACATCTCTGCTAACGATGTCTTAGTTTTAAGAAGGTTACAGGAACAAGTCCTCAAAGTGTCTCTCAACCGTAAAAAGCAAAAGACAATTGATGCATATTTCCATCAGTCTACTTCCAAGGAATAACGTGAGTATGTATAATTGTACTTTTTTTTTACTTTGTAAAGTACAATGTAATTACAACTGATTTTCAAATGATATCTGCGTTTTCGGTAATCCGGCAGTGCTCTGGTCCGATAACTGCCGGATTACCGAGAGAGCACTGTATTGTACAAACGCTGAAGAATATATCATCTTATATCGGAACATGTACAGCACTCCCTCTGTAATCCGGCATCTCAGCTCTCCGGCACTCCCAGTAATCCGGCGTTTTGTATTCGAGTACGAGCTCAACACTTGATTAGATAAGGCGTCCCCAATACTGTAGCCTACAATGTTTTCCACACAGCGACAAGATTAGTGTCTGAGTAAACAATGCATTGGCGCCAAGAGCGATGACTCACGCACGCCCCCCTCAGGTGCTCAGTGTAGGACAGTTGCACTGTAGTAGTGTTGTGTTGAAGATGGCATCCGTGCAGAAAATACGTAAACATAAAACTCTATCTTTGTTAGCTAAACATGAAATCCTAAAGCGGCGTAAAAAGGGCAAAACGTTAACTAGTGTTGCTAACGAATACGGTGTTGGTCGAGCTACAGTTCATGACATAAGATAAAATAAAGTCGTTTTTTAATACGAATGAAAATTTAAAAAGTAAACGACAGACATTGAAAACCGGTGAAAATCCTAAAGTTGACGATAGCCTCTATGCTTGGTTTTTACAAGAACGTGGTAAGCAAAAGACAATCGCTGTCTACTTCCAAGGAATAACGTGAGTTATATTATGTATTTTCATACTTTTTTACTTTGTATAGTACAATGTAATTAAAACTGATTTTCAAATGATATCTGCGTTTTTCTCTATATTTTCCAGTAACATTTGAATAGCATGTGTATTGAATGGCGGAGCATTTTTAGTAATGATATGGCTATGTATTAAAAATCCAACAATTATTCTAAGTTTTTTCCAGAATAATGGAAAATCAAATTGGTTTACTTAGTGCACCTAGGTTGGACCCCGCTAAAGAAACGGCTAGAACCTATAAGATTTGATGAATTTTCAACATAACTGCATTTTACTATTTTCACAGGTTGGATCCAATTGTGTTTGGCAATGTGCGGGAGATCCAGGAGGACACCGTCCTGAGCAACTACCATATTCCTAAAGGCGTGAGTATTAACAATGCACTATACATATCCTGATGTCACTATGTTACCTGCTTGGTAGCTGAACGTTCCCACGGAATCATGCAATATCACATTTTTAGAACTTTCAGAACAGTTTGGTTTGTTATATTCTTCTTAATATCTGATGTTTCTTCGGATATCAAAGATTTGTTCATTATGGGTCAAGTGAGGTCATTCGTTTTAATGTTTATGTTCGACCCTGACTATTATGTGTCAGAAAACTGTATCATAATGAGGCTCATTATAACACTATTCTTCATTATGGAACAGTTTCTCCCACCAATCAGAGCTCAAGAAACAGTTGTGTGACCAATTAGGTAAGGACACATTCGCGCATGCGCTCAAAATCCACCATGTCTATATAAATTACCGAAAGTGCACCGTCCATATGTTCGCGTAAATAAACTGGTGAATATGAGACAAGAAATAGCACTGTACCTTAATATCCCCAAACCCTATTTCTACACAGCGCGTTGTTTTCAAACGACTTCGGTGACAGTTTTACTGAATACTGGTGCACAATCTGCACATATGGCATTGAAGCACACAGAGTGCTCCTACCCAGCGCAGCACCCCATCACAAAATTCTAGTGACTGAACAGATATTATGAATATTTAAGTTAAAACATATAATAAAGTTATAATTATTGTCGAACATAAACAGTCCTATGCAACTCGCCTATAATGGTAATTAAGACACTCGTATGAAAATTATAAAACTCGCTTACGCTCGTTTTATAAACATACTCGTGTCTTAATTATAGCCATTATAGGCTCGTTGCATAATGCACTATGTACTCGTATGGAAATTATAAAACTCCCTTATGCTCGTTTTATAAACATACTCGTGTCTTAATTATAGCCATTATAGGCTCGTTGCATAATGTACTATTACAATACGGTATACGGGGTGATTCATAATTCCTATTAGAAACTTCTGGGGGTTGTATAGGGGACTAAGTAGATCACAGTTTGAATAGGAACCCTTGTCCGGACATTTATCGACACCAAATCGGTTTGAAGATCACTTTCATTTTACATCGCCCGCTTCACGGAACGTAAATAACATTGGCTGGCAACCTCTGCATCCCCTGATGTCATACAGTACGTATGTCTTCTGTTTACACACCGTAGTGACCGTGAGTCCACTTTGACAGTTAGAGGTAGTCCAATTTCGTGCCCACCACGATCGCCAGATTTAACTCCGCTCAATTTCTTCCTGTGGGGCCACATGAAGAACCTTGTTTATAAGACTCCTGCCGAGTCGGAAGAATATCTTGTTGCACGCGTTCAGCGGCAGCGCACATGATTCAACACAACCAGGTCTCGTGGGACGTGTGTATGACAACATGCTTCGCAGGCACACGCTGTGTAATGAACATCAGGGTCGCCATGTGGAACAACTCTTGTAGTGCATACGTGTCTGTAATGAAGTGGGAGATGTGCAATCGAGTCAAACTGATTTGGTATCGAAACTATACATGTTCGGACATGGGTTCCTAATCAAAATGAGATCTACTTAGTCCCCTGTACAACCCCCAGAAGTTTGTAATAGGAATTATGAATCACCCTGTATAATTTGTTTGTACGGGGGCGGATCGAAAAGTCTCTGCCCCTATTTTTAGCCTACTTTTCACATTTTGCAATTTTGCAAAAATGAGGAAAAAGTAGACTTATGAGATCGGGCAAATGTGTGTCTGTCTGTCTGTCCTTCTGCCTGTCTGTCTGTCTGTCTGTCTGTCTGTCCTTCTGTCTGGCTGTGTGTGTGTCCCCCCCCCCCCTATCAATTCCTAAACGGCTGCAGCAATCGAAACAAAAAAACAAAATTTGGTAGGAGTAAAGATCTATACCTGAATATCTCACAGCCATATTTGAAAATGATGTCAGTGCTACCAACTGCTGAAAAATCGCAATTGAAATTTGAGCTCCATGTTGGATATCATGGAAGGTATGAATGGGAGCTATTTAAAAATTGGCACACGTATAGATAATAATATTGCAGTTTAATTTCCAGGAGGCCATACATGGCAGTGTTGCCAAAATAATTATAAGCCTGCTGATAGGTCCAAATTTTAAATGCATATAACTTCTACACTATCAATTGGATTTCAACCAAATTTCGTATATGCTAAGTGTACATAAACAGATATGGCTGAGCGTATTCTTAAGACCCTCCAGGGCTGCCAACTGTTAATAAATGCTCTCAATATTTTTTTAAATCCAAATACCCAAATATCAGAAAGTATACAAGCCGACAGCTTTAAACTATGCACACGTATAGAACCTGACATTCTATATTAATTTGGAGTAACTTTTATACGTCAGTGCTACCAACATGATTCTAAGCCTGCTGAGAGGTCCAACTTTAAATACATGTAACTTCTATACTATCATTTGGATTTCAACCAAATTTCGAGTGTGCTATGTGTACCATAACAGATATGACTATGCCGAGTCTTAAGAATAACCGGGGCTGCCAACTGTTAATAAATACTGTCTTTATTTTTGTTACCCTAATATAAATATATCAGAAAGTATGCAAGTCAATAGCTCTAAACTGTGCACACGTATAGTACCTGGCAATCTAGTGAACCCTTGCAAAGAAGCATATGAGACTCAGTTTCGGGGGGTGTAACGGTTCATATCGTAAGTTGTTGTCAAGGCGCTTCATTAACTTGCAGGGTAACATATAACAAAATAACATGCAGGAAAGAGTGAAGCCAGGGTTAAAACAAATGAATTTAATAACAAATCACCATATTTACACTCAAACAATTAACAACAAAAACTCCCATCTGACTCCCACTTAATAAAATTGCCAAAACTAGGCCAAAATCTCTGGAGAGATTAATTACCTGGACCAAGTGTCCCTAAGATAAGAAGAACAAAAGTGACCATATATGTGCGTATGTCGTTCTACATGCATCACGATGTGTACAATGAATGCGTGATTCGTCATCATCCAGAATAATCATTCAGACAACGAATCCACATTTCTTAGAGCTAGACCGACACGGGGGAACACAACTACAATACTTAAAATTAAACCGACACTTCCTAAATCTAATATAAACAAACACAAAATTTCCGTGTGAAATTGGAATCAAATTGCCGTAGCAACATTTACTGCCTAAAAACTTAGGACTTCTCACACAAATCAACACAAGTACATTAACACGTGACCAATAAAAAATACACAAATGACCGCCGTCAAAATTTACAAGTACTCTACCACTACACCGCACAGGTGTGACACACAAAATATTACATGAATCGAGTCATAAACAAAGCAATAGGCACACAGCCAACATTTACGTTAATATTACAATATTTTACCCATACAACGTACAACAAGCCGTTACACACATGGCGAACTCCCCAATTAATTATGGCTTAAAATTAACCATCACAATGAACAGGTTTGCTACATGAAAGCTTACAGGGGTCAGTCGGACAAATCAGGACTGCCTATCAAAATAAGTCACCAGGCAAAACGGGCGGTTTGTGGAACTCTGCATGTCTGTCAACCCACGTGTCAAATATCTCGACCTCCCAGGACATGGGGTCGAATCTCGAAGAAGTGTGCCCCAAAGCACAATAATACGTGTGTGTGTGTCAGACAAATATGGACAAGAAATAGCGGTCTCCCTAGAGCACCCTGTCTTTCCATCAACAATACAACAGCAGCAAAAATATGAGAGCGGTAGGACCTCTACCCCCTCCTCACGTAGAATCAACACACACTTGACACAGTAACACACACAGAATCACACGTATGGGTTTTGACAGACCCTGAAATAAAAAGACACAAATAATTTCCACATGCTGGCGCCACCGTTCTATGCCGTGACTAGTCAACCTGAAAAGGACTCAAAATAATCTATCAAAATTAGAACGAAGGTGTTCTACAAATTACTTTTAAAGTGGTGCGCTTGGCAACCCTAATTTGAATAATAACCTGTTCAGCAAATATCTTACAGTAATTACCTCCCATTCCTATTTCAAATATTAACGTTAATAAAGCACCATTTATCGAATGTAACGGGTTCCGCATTTGCATGGACAAAAATCACGCACGCACGCCGCGCACATTACATATGACTCAAGGAAAAACAAATATCTAACAAACACTTTGGCCACGCGCCAACGGACATTTAAAACATTTAGTGTCGGTGCAAGAAAAACTCTAAACAACAAGAAAAGAAACATGACTATTTACAAAAGTTCCCCGGCCAAATCTAACTACATAATTGAAATAATCCAATTTTTGTACATCACCGATCTGCTTGTAGAACTAAGGACATCCTCCTCAGCCCATTGCCCCTATGGACAAATTAGCACTCCATCGTGGTCGTCTGCGTTGAATTGTTGGAGATCATACCAACTCCAAACCACGTGCTGATCATCTTGGTATCGACTCCTTGGCAGAAAAGTTCAATGTTAATTATTTGACCTATCTATAATCGCTTGCAGGTTACTCAATTCGCCCACAATTGTCCTAATGCGATTACTTGCGAAGACTGGCCCTAGATATCTCGCACACACGCACAATAAAACACATGAAAAATACTCTGCAATTTGTACATCAAATATACACCTCGAGACCACGTCACTGGCTCGATAACAAGTTTAAGATCTTGGCTGCACTAGCAGTCGCTATCTTGCTCGGTATTTCCGTACTGTACTGTTGACCTTCGCTCCGGTGAGCGCTAATTAGGGTGTTTCAAGACTTGCCCCTCAGAGCTGAAATGGTCGTCTTTAAGTAAATGTTACAAGTTACCACGCACTGGCGTGAAATATTTAGCTCACAAAATAAAGTTGATTTCAGAATAAAATGTACTCGAGCTTTAAAATTCGATAATACAACTGATGTAACTTTAGCTCCTCAGAGCTCACAAATAAAATAACTTAACCAAATTCAGAGCGTTAAAATCACGATGCAAACTGGCGTGAAGTAAGCCTCTCAAGGCTTCAAAATCGATTGACTTCTAATAATTCCGAGCGCCAAAATCACGATGCAAACTGGCGTGAAGTAAGCCTCTCAAGGCTCCACAAAGAATGACTTAGAGTAGCGTCATGCCAAACTATTTATTAGAAACTGACAGGGGACGGAGGGGTGGGGTGGAATCGGATAAAAATGTCCAGAGTTTTTGTCTCACAAATATGGGACTAGTGTCATTCTTCTTCAAATAATTCAAACGTCTCAATGCACTCAATTCCGCGGGCTTTTTACTACTGACGCTATCCACCGCGTGGTCATGGCTTGATCTCTTGTGATTGGCTGGTTCAATCGTATGTTCGTTGCAAGTGACTCGTGATCCTTCCTTTATGCTTCCAATTTTGGTACAGTAGTTGCTCAATTTGGCCTTGAACCCGACTAATTCTAGCCGTCCCCCAAGAATAGCTACCAGCTCAGCTCCTGTTGCAATCATTACGAAACGCTAGCCTCCCTTTATCCATGTCGACTTCCTCAAGTACTGCCTGGGCCGTAATAATAATAATAATAAATATGAATACTTATTTATCGTAGATCAATAAGGGTTCACTAGATTAATTTGGAGTAACTAATATAGGCCTACGCCAGTGCTGCCAAAATGATTCTAAGCCTGCTGATAGGTCCAATTTTAAAATATATTTAACTTCTATACTAACTAATGGATTTCATTCAAAATTGACACAACTATAGATCATATTATTTCAGATTATTTCTGACCAATACAGGTATGTCATTGTTGCCAATATGATTTTACGCGCGCTGTTAGATCCAATGTTTAACTGCATGTAACGTCCATGTTATTCATTGGACTCCAACCAAATTTTGTATTCTGTACCTTAAGAGATGGAACTAAGAATATATTTAGTCACCAGGGCTGCCAACTGTAGTTCTCTATTAGGCTACATTATGCCAGGTATACAGTATTTCGAACTAATTAGAAATTTCGATATTACCAACTTAATTTCGTCATTATTGTAGATAGATCCATATAGATTAATCATTGGCATGAATCTTAAATTTTAAGAAAAGTAGGCTCTTTAGTTCGTCACGGAACTTCTTGTTTTTTAGCAAAAACAAAAATACCGTACATACAGGTAATTACAAATATACGTACTGTTCTACGTACCTTACAATATTTTTCCACATAGTCTCCACATTTATCCAATTCGCAGCACTAAATTTGAGATGCTCCTGTGGTAGAATTCAGCCGGCTGACTGTGGAACCATCGTCGAACTGCTGTCTTGACGTCATCGTTGCACGTGATTCGCTGTCCTGCCAAGAACTTCTTCAGTGGACCATTACAATGCGAGACCACATGTGGCAACCAGAACCATCAACAAGCTCCGGTCATTTCACTGGGAGGGTCTGGACCATCCATCATCAATCCGAACCTCGCCCATAGTGATGTCCACCTTTTTGGTCCGCTGAAGAAGTTCCTGGCAGGGCAGTGATTCACGGTGCAACGATGACGCCAAGACAGCAGTCAGATGATGGTTCCACAGTCATCGGGTTGAATTCTACCTCAGGGCCACCTCAAATTCAGAGCTGCAATGGGGCAAATATCTAAACAAATGTGAAGACTACGTGGAACAAGTAGTTCCATAAAGAACTATACAACCTATTTTCATGTATCCTACTTATGTTAATTGCCTCTATCAACAAACAAAATTTAAGTTTGATTGCTGTAATAGATTCGTAGATATTGAGAACCAGCTAAATATTTCGGATGGTCGCCTTGTAGGATTTTTATATATTGTGCCCTTTCGACAAGAAATATGCAAATCACAGTCAGCCTGCTCTAATCGGGATATCGGGGCAATGGTATGTTCTCCCACTCTGTGATTTACACACTCTGGATCAAGCATAGGATACACTTCAAAAATAAAAATAAAAATAAAAATCCCACTTCAAAACTATTTAATAATTCAAATTTTGGCGCTACAAATAACATAAAAACTGAAAATAACTCTTCACACTTGATCTCAACAGAACAAGGAATCATCAATTCTACAAAAACACTAATTTATGGTTCCCATGAACCAGACAAAAATGTCATCTAAGTTTCACTCCCATGTAGCAAAAATTCTAAATTCCTTAAGCGAGCTCACAGATGGCTCGGTGTTTACTTCTATACATATTTCAATGACAAAACACACTATTTACTCTTTGAATGAGTATTATTTATACTTGAGTTATAATTACAATGGCATTGATAATTACCATTTACTTGGGGCTCACAAGATATTCAATTGTTACCATCTCTCTCTTCAATACTACCACATCACTACTGTGCTGGGAAGGTTCGCGTATCTCGAGTTATTGAAAATTACTGACTAAGTCAAATCAAGATAAACTCCCAATTACCTCAAGATTCTCATTATAACTCGTGAACAAATATATGGTCATGTAACAATAAAACTAGGGATTTTTATTATATTGTCTCCAAAGACAATTAAAGCATAAGGAAGCAACGATCTGAATTCTGCCAGCAATAATAATTAGCATGAATGGACCTCAGTTCAACTACTGGATCATTTAAAACATTCTTAATTACTTCTGTCTACCACGAACCCTACAGTTCGTACACGACCATTCTCAACAAGATGGTCTATTAAAAGTTTCACAACACCCGGCTAAAATTTATGGCTTGGGGAGGGGAACTCAAGGTCTCGTCCCTTCGAGACGGAATACAAGGAGTCTGCTGTCGGCAGCTCTGCTAAGATTCTTTAGCAAGGCAAGGCGTGTTAATTCAATTCAACAATAATACATTATAAGGTTCTAAAGACCTATTCTTCTAGCTTTGGCAAGGCATAATGATGAAGTTTTCTCATTGGCAGGAAAGATATTCAATAAACCAACAAAAATATAAGGGGCTTTCTACGTAGAGGAACATAGGATCATTCCTTTCGTCTGCCTCTGGAACATCATCCAACTTTGAGGATTTAGGACTACAATAACAGGATCGATGGTCTCAGGCCAATCGTCCGAACACTAGCGTCTTGTGGGTGATAGTCATATCCATCCCTGCGCTCAAAAATTCAATAAAATTAGCGCCCTTTTCCAACATTGCATACCGCAATTACACACAAATAATCAATTACCGCGACCAACGGCTCCTGATAATTAGTTTGCCGAGCATATTTTCACCACGTTCCTAGCGTGACAAATTACAACAAATGCGCTACAAGGCGCTTATTACTTCAATATAGCCATGTTGCCTTCCAAATCAAAATATATTAAATTCACATCAATAAATTGATCTTCGTCTCATAAACCTTTATAGCGTTAACCTTTAACAATAATTCTTACATTGTACTTCAAGAACTCTACTGGTTCATTAAACTTATTAACAATTCTTACAAGGAGCTCTACAGCTTCCACCATTAACATATGCAAATTAATTACACAATTCAATTTATTCAATTATTATTATTATCTTGCTTGCGTTAAATTATTACATTATTTGTCATTTACTGGTATTCTACTGAATACTTTCCACTGGGGATTAATTAACACTTCTAATTAATTACATTTCTATCAAATTATTCGTTCAGATCGCGCAACCTATCGTTTTACACTGTTTTAGACATCCCTGTTTGAACTCTGAGAATTATCTCTCCAACATTGTTACACGAACCTTCCCAAAACACACCATATAATGAAATTTGGTACTTACATAACTGCTCCAATCAGCGATCTGGTTTTCCAGTGATGATACATTTTGCCCACTCACAATTTTTCTACACCATATATCCGATCATAGTCACACTTGTTAATACTTCTTCTGGATTACACATAATATATACACTGATCATATTAATTCTAAAAAATACACTGATGGTATTCATTACCACTTTAAAAATTCACTATTAAAAATATTAATACACTCAAAAATTTCACAAAAATTAAATTACACATAAAATTTTACTTTCGGCAATTATCTTTGCCTGTACACACGTGATTTTCTTTTCTTTCCCGTTTCCAAGGGGTGCAGTTGGTTTTCGTCGGCTTCCTACTCCTGCTGGGATGATTGAAAGTCTCGATCGTTCTTACCCTCTACTGGAACTGCTATTGCTCCTATTCAAGTTGTTTTGACTATCGGCTCTCTGATAATAGACTACACGATGTCGTTTCTTGCTCACTGCGCAAATGTTCGTCTAGCGAATGTTTTTAACTGACGTTCACTCCTAGATTCGCTCTAATTGTTATTACTGCGACCCAGTAATTTGCTTCACTTGTTTTCCACGTTTGGATCTTACTTCTGACGCTAACAGTTCTTAGCCTGTGGCATTTATTCCAATGTCTTACTGCGCCTTTACTTTGGCATAGATCATGCCTGGAAATTCCTTAATTCTATCGTCACACAGCTCTAGTACCCTTAGATCAGGAAAACTAGGCATTACTTCTACGTTTGCCCTGATTCGGTTATTTAACGTTTTTGATAGAATTATTAGAGTTCACTGCTCTTGCGTGTCTTGCGTACCTTGAAATATTACGATGCTTATTCTTCACTGAAATTAGAAAGTTCAGCTACCTTTCGCCGGTTAAAATACTTAAGTCCAAAGTATACTACTTTGACTGTATTGGTAAAATAGTTTATACAGTTCGAAGCCTGACGGTATTTTTCCTCTGACAAGGATTATGATGCTTCTCTGCAGGGCGATAATGCTGATTATAACTGGACGGCAACTCCCCTCAGGTGTGCTGATACGTCTGCGACAAAGAATAACGTGACCCTTCACGGTCTGATGAAGACTGCATGTACTGTGATACAGCGTCCCGCCCTACTGGACTGACTAAAACTGCATGAATTTCCTGGCGCTTCCAGGGGTTATATTCAAATCTGCTACAAAAAGATTAGTTTCGCTCCTTCTCCGCACCTAACTTACAAAATAATCGTCGTACGATTTTGAAAAAAAAATACCTCTAGAATGCTCTCTCTTTAAATGTCAAAAGGATATCCTTATTTCCAAAAAACAATCGTAGGTTCTAATTATATTAATTAAATTTGGCTCCTGGATCGAGTGGGCGTTGGTTTCCTTTTTTCCACCTCTACCAGCTCCTGGCATAGTGAATACCGACTACGTCATGCTGATTCGACACTTCTCTCCTGTGCAAATATTATTAACTTTATCCACTCTCAAAATTCTCTCTCCCAGGATAAATATCATTGACGGAGTAATTTCTTCAGTTTAATGCACGTAACTGGCTAATTTTAATTATTTCTCCAATTTCTTGGCCCCTCCTTCACTCCGGCGTTTTCATTTTACTGATGACTAAGGGTTTTATTGGAAGATCTTTTCTCTCCGTCTTAAGCAGAAAGTTACTGGTTCTATTTCGATCTGATGCGTAACTCGCTTTCCGCTGAGCTGGGCATGATATTATCTGCAGCTGTGATCTCTGTTACTTGAGTTGCACCACTTATCCATGCGTCACGCAACGACGATTCTGTATAAACCCTCCACGACCTTTAGAAATATGTTCTAAAATATGCATTAATTCCCCCTTTTTCTGACATAAAATGGTATGGGTTTGATAACTGGGCCAGTCCACATGGGTACAATATGTACGACTTAGAGTTATGTACTACTTTACATGAAGATTGTGTAGGTGTAGTATTCAAACTGCAATTGCATGATTAGGACACAAGAAATAAAATTGAGATTTTAAAATTTAGCCCTGCCGCCATCTTGTAGTTATGAAAACAATTTAAATAAGTTTGATTACAGTGGATTAAAATGTGTATAAGCATTTATCGTTCCAAGTTTCACTGCGCTCGGATGGTTAAATCGCGAGAAACGTCCATTTGAATATTTATATTTCGCGTCGCCGCCATGTTGGATTTGTGCTCACCAGGTTATTGTAAGTTCCATAGATGAACTTATGTTCATAGCCTCTATCACCATTCAAAATTTCAGTTAGATTGCTGTTATAGATTAATAGATACTGAGAACCGTTTAAATATTGCGGATGGTCACCCTGTTGGATTTTTATATATGTAGGCCATAGAGTTATGTAATATTAGATGACGAATATTGCGTAGGTTCCCTATCAAACGTTGACTTCGATCGCATGATTAGTACACAAGAAATAAAAACTTAATTTTAATATTTCACACAGCCGCCATCTTGAGGTTATGTAAACAATTGAACTAAGTTGGATGTCAGTGCATTGCAATTTATATACTCATTTACTGTACCAAGTTTCACTGCAATCGGATGGTTAAATCACGAGAAAAGTCTATTTAACTCCACTCGGCCGCCATGTTTGTTTTGTAGTTAACAGTTTTTTGAAAGTCACATAGGTGACCGTCTAGTAGTATCCTTTATCACCGTACAAAATTTCAGGCTGATATGAGTAATAGTTTCGGAGATATAGAATGCCGGTTAAATATTTCGCACAGCCGCCATGTTGGTTTGGCGAGACGTAATACATTTTGAAGGGCACGGTCGTGGTAGGCCAACATAGTACTATGATCTTACCGAGTCTCATTGAAATTGCTCCACTCAGTTAGAAGTTATTAGTAGGCACACACACAAGGACGCACACACACACACATACCCTACACATACACATACACACACACACACGGTCAAAAGGTGATCTCATAAGCCTATTTATCATAAATGAAGATAGGCTTAAAAGTAGTGTAAGGTACGTAATACAGTACCGTACGTATATTTGTAATTATCAGTAAGTTATTTTTTGCAAAAATAAAAAATAAAAAATGAAATTGAGATGAAATGTATGTGAAGTCATCTGACATGTTATCCTAATCGTATACAACACAGCTTGGACATTCTTAAAATGTTAATTTACGCTCCGTATTGCATTATAAGTGAAAGTATAGTGTGCCAAAAGCATCGCTTCAATTGCATATTTCTATAGCCTATTCTAAATGTATTATAAATTAGCCTTTTGTGGAGCTAGTCCGTCATCTGTGTACCGGTAATGTACTGTTCTCCGCAACAGAGCTATGCTCTCGGGAATCCTTTCCTAGATAGACAAATAAAATAAACAGGTCGCTATGTGTGTCAATCAGTTGACACCATAGTTCGCATGAGCGTTTACCGTTCGGTATGAGCAAAGTTAGTCGGGGAGTGGATGCCCATCACTTTTATCCAGAGATTGAAAACAAGACTCTTAATAAATCATAATTGTTTTCTGCAAATATGATATAATGAATATTTTTACACCAAAGAACGACAACTTGAAGATGATTTATTGTATGAATATTTGTAATTGCTCCTCTAAACCTTGAAGTAATGCGTATGTCATATACATTCCACATGGCTGAGAGTACGTCATGGTATCAATTTCCGACACCGCGCGCTCATTGTTTCCTGATACCACTGCCAGCTGGATCGATCCAGCTGGCAGTGCGTCTTACACACTACCGTCCGATCTATCACTGCCAGCTGGATCGTTACCACCGTCCGATCCACTTCCGTCCCATTTTTCAAAATTACTCCCACAAAAATATCCACCAACCGAGTGGAAATATGTCTCACATCAAAAAGATGCAAAAGTATTGATCCACCCTCGTAGGCTATATTCTGGAAGTAAAATACGAAATTTAACACGAGTTTTGTCAGCTCCTTGTCTAATACGCGCTCCGTATACAGCTTGCGAAAGCTATTGTTATTGTGGGTTGTGGATGCTACTCTCCTCCCCAGTGCAACTGTCCACTAGCCAGCTCATAGTTGCTACGCTGTGAGTGAATGGAGGTTCTGCTTGTTGCCAGAGATATATTGTGGTGGGGTGATAGTCCAGTGCAATTAGACAAAATTGACCTCTGATTCGGACAAAATTAATAACAAGCTGAAAATTTGTGGAAACGTTAAGAACAATGTCCTAAACGAAATCCCAAAAGTCCCAAAAAATCCGAGCTGGGGAAAAGCCGCCATCTTAAAAAAACCACCGCCATCTTGGATTTTTCGGTTCTTGGCCATATATTTCGAACTAGTGGTCCTAGCGAGGTCAGACTGGTGTCAAATTGACCAGATTTTACTGTCGAAGTCTCGGAAGCATTAATAAGATATGCTAGATGCATTCTTACAGCTTTTTAAATTATTTTAGTACTGTTAATAATATAAATAGTGTGCTCAAAGTTCGATGTTGACCTGTTTTTACACACTAACTTAGTAAAGTTACCTGAATTGGTGGAATAAGAGTAATTCTAAAGATAAAATGAATATACAAACTTATCGGCTTCAGATCCGTCGACGATTCACACTTGCCTCCTTTATGCAGCAGAGCAGAGCGAAGCGAGAAACCAGTCCTGTGTGGTAACGTTTGACCAACCGCTCTATGCAAAAGCTTTGGATATCGTGCTCTCGGCCGAAGAGAATAGCCACTTATCAAATAATACTTTGCGGCTTGGAGGTTTCCAACTCTTGATGTCCTTTATGGGGGCTGTGGGATCCTTAATGGCTGGAAGTGGCTTAGAGGACTTGTGGGTGAAAATTTATGCAAAGAATTCGGTAATTCCCATGATGTCTCGCCACGCGTATGCTCGAGCAATCCGTGCCCACTTCCTGACTCAAGTTTCTCTCGCCAGTGTCCTCATCGACGACATAAAAGGAGATACGATTTTAACCGAAGAACTTAAAGAAGTTCACCTAAAGGTACTTTTAGGGGAAGAAACAGTTGCAAGCATCCGCAACACTGTATGTCTCGCTGACGCCTCCAGTCGCTTTTACACCAAGTTCGACGAAGTCGCCAAATCAGGTCGCACAGCGAAATTGTGGACTGAGTATTTCAAAATGGTAACCATCATGCGTCTTTTCGTGAGAGCCGAACGTTCCGGGGAATGGAATCTTCACCTGTATTGTGTGCAGAGCATGATTCCATACTTACATGCTGCAGGGCTTTTTAATTATGCCAAATACGCTCATATTTACCTCCAGCAAATGTTGAGGATAAATGAAACCATGACTGCGTCCGAAATCGAACAATTTGTGACGAAAGGCTTCTTCACCGTCCGAAGATCCGACAAATTCTGGTGTGGAGTTTGGACGGATAGGGCAATCGAACAGGTGTTGATGCGTACTATGAAGTCAGCGGGAGGACTGACACACGGCCGCGGAATGTCTGAAGAGGTGATAGCTCGATGGGTGACCGCCATGCCTGCAACGTCTGGTATTGTCGTTGCAATGGAATGCTTCAGTGGTGTTTTCTCTGAATTTTGCGATCAACACGTCGAACTTCGAGAGACACGACAAGGCAGAGACAAAGGGGATGTTGACAAGATGACAAGAGTGGCTGCGTTCTCACAACCCTTTCGTGTAACTTCCTCTTCTTTTGTCTCTGCGTACACGTGTGGTTGCCGACGACACCGTAAACTGCGACGAAGCCCACGCCCTTGGTTTGCAAGCCATGAAGTCAATCATAGCTCAATGCCTCAGAGACGTCCACTTGAAGAGGAAGGACAAATTTCGTTCCCTTGGAAGTATGGCCAAGATCATTAAAATTAAGGACACCACAGTAGAAATAGACTCGGACCTACTGTTTCATCGCCTCCTTTGCAAAATACGAAGTAAAGAAGAGCTTTCAACGTACTTGACTTTCGAGTTGGCCGCAATACCACCAGCTCTATTTGATGGCACACTTCTGCGGAAAGGCACAAAGTCCAAGAAGAGTATTCAAGCTGCGAAGTAGCTTTGCCATAAAACCCTGTGTTCACGGTCGACGGAGGTTTCTTTCTGCATCGAGTTGTTTGGACCTGTCCCACAACCTACTCCCAAATTTGCCAGCAAAACGTCAATTTTATTGAAATCCATTTTGGCAAAAAGACAACCGTTGTGTTTGATGCATATGGTGCCCCGACAACCAAAGATGCAGAACATGCCAGTAGAACTGGCAAGGAGGCACCAGACGCAGTTATGGAAGATTTCACGCCAACTACTGTACCACAAGGAGTGTTTCTATCAAACGAGAACAACAAGACGTGTTTCATTGCTCTCCAATCAAAACACCTTACAACAGCAGGCATTGAGGTTATTCAAGCTGAAGACGACGCTGATACCCTGATTGTTTCAACGGCAGCCGAAACTTCAAAGAAAACAGAAGTCAGTTCTGAGATTGTGGGAGAAGTTACTGATCTGCTCGTCTTGATGGTTTCTGTTCCTGATGTTCACGAAGACATTTCCATGTTTATGCCAGAAAGAAGAATGGAAAAGGCAAGATTTTCAAAAGCGGAAAACTCAAGTCTGGCCTTGGAAGCAAGCTTGCTTCCAATTCTCCCTTTCTTCAACGCTGCTACTGGTTGTGACACCACATCCGCCCCCTTTAGAAACGAAAAACTAAGGTCCTTCAAGCAGCTTAAAGAAAACGCTAAATTGCGCAGTAAGATCCATGTTTTCAACAAGCCAGATGCATCGAACAAAGAAATCGCTGCAGCAGGAGAGGCTTTCTTTCTTTCCTTATATGGATCCCCCTAACTAGCCGATTGGACACCACAACTGCAGATCCGGATGTGAGCGTAAATGCGCTTGCCTACTGAGAGGCCTATGCTGCACAACAATGTGCGGATACTGCGCTGGTCACAGATGTGCGAACCGCCCAGAGGAGAGCATCGACGTTGACGACCCTGACGAACTTGTGCTTTAATACGAGGGCAAGTTATTTCGAAATATATATAGACATTATCTGCACAAAAGATAAAGATTCTCACTGTTCCTTTTTTTTACAGATCTCATGGAACCACCAAACGACGGAAGCCGCTAAGCATTACAAGTCAAAGCTTACATCTCTCATAGTGTCTCTGTATTTAATACTGGCAATAATTTAAGCATTTTAGATGTGATACTCACAATATCAAGAATATGATTTATAATTTTAGGTTTAAATACATTATTTGCATTGGCAGTTTTAGCTATTGTGACAGGAACGGTCAAAATAGAAATGTAAACACTCTATCTATGTTAACAGTACTTAATTGAATAAAACAGCTGTAAGAACCAACGAGCTAGAGAAAGGTATATAGAGAGGCAAGGGCCCGCGTAGCAGCGCTCTGGGCGGAGGCAACATGAGTTAAAGCGGCCATGATTCAGAACGTCATCTGGCTAGAGCTTGTTGTGATTGTTCAGGCTGTGCGAGAACATGCGTTGAATGAAATTTATTTAAAGATACATAGACCATGCCGTCAGTGTGTTGGTCACTCAATTGTACGAATAGAAGTAATAAGACAACAGGAGTGTCGTATTTCAGATAAGAAATGACATCCAAATTCATAAATTAATGAGGTAGACCCTTAACGAAAACGTGATGCAGCAGTTTAAATTTGTGTGATATTTACATTTCAGATTCCCTTTGCAGAACAAGAAACTAACAAGACAATTGGTTGTCAACATGAAAAGGGATAAATGGTACCCCACGAGATACAGCTTTATTTGTTCTCTACACTTTTAAGATAAATATATGTATGTAGCAAATCAGAGGCGACGTCTACTAGCTAATGCAGTGCCTACAATTTTCAATTTTTCTGCACGTCTGCAGAAGGTAGATCTTCGCGGAAGAAGCGAAGTTTTCAGGAAACTACGGGACACTCGCTATCAGATAGCATTGTTGCACATTTAGACATTTGAGGAGAAAGTCGTTCCCTTTTAGGCTATGTAAGTCAAGTGCTATGTTTAAAATGAATGTTATTACAGCCAGAATTGCAACCTTTTCCAGTTCGGAGTGTTAAATATGCTTAATGACATTAATTTGAATGATATCATCATCTTACAATTGTCATTAAATATAAGGGAAAATATGTGTCATAGTCTAATATATCTGGGTCCTAGTAATGATATTCAGCAAGTTCGGATTGTAATCCAGAAACTATCAGCAAATTTTCTCCAAACATTATCCGCAGCTTATCCGGTATCTGCACAGCCATGCAAACTATATCCGCATGGCGAAATATTTTACGGATATCCGCATCTGCGCAGGGATGGAGTGTGACCTACTTGTGACAACTGCAACTGCAGATATTCATGGTATCAATGGGAAGACGATACTATGCTGACAGACAATTCTGGGAGTACAGATCATGGTTATTGCGTAATTTTCACTGAGCATGTATGTAAAAAATGTTGTTCAGTACATAGCAGGAAGTATCGTTCGCCAAGTGTCTAAAAAATTAATTTGTATTGAATGCCTAGAAGTGCTTTTATCAGGTCAACATGTTGAGAAAGAAGGACTGATTAAAGAGAAAGACGTGAAAAATGGCCTTTGAATTCATCAAATTATGTAGTGAAATTATGTAAGACAGCTGGGAGTGTCATCAGGAAGAATAACAGTAGGCATATGTTGTGAAAGAACTCGAAGAATATCATGCTGAAGTTGCAGACTGATGTCTATGCTATGCAGCCGGGTTAACTTTCTGTAATCTGACCATCTATTTAGAGCTACTGAACCTGGTGAAAAGCATCACTATGCTTCACTCATCGAACGAATTTTGAAACAGTATTTTACATGCAGGCTTCACCACTTCTGCAGAAATACAGCTCAACGTGAGAGAGGTCAACAGGTGCGTCAGTTGTACACAAAACGTATTCTTTTTAAAGGAAAATGAAATCCTACAATGTACTGAGCATAAGCAACGTAGCTTATTGTCTTGTAAGATGATTGTGTTAGTTTTCGTTCAATGTACAAATTAAATTGTCATTTCTTATGTAATTTTACGCCCCGTTAGTCACGCCTCTCCCTCCCTGCCTCCCACCCTCTTGACAGTGTACATCATGGCGGCCACCAGTTCAACCTTCTTCCATAATGGCGGCGCTATTTCCACTCTATATACCTTTCTCTAGCTCGTTGGTAAGAACGCATCTAACATATTTTATTAATGTTCCTTAGACTTTGGCAGGAAAATCCGGTCAATTTGACACCAGTCTGACCTCGCTAGGACCACTTGTTTGAAAGAAATGGCCAAAAACGGAAAATCCAAGATGGCGGCAGTTTTTCCAAGATGGCGGCTTTTCCCCAGCTCGGATTTTTTGGGACTTTTGGGATTTAGTTTAGGACATGGTTCTTAACGTTTCCACCAATTTTCAGCTTGTTATTAATTTTGTCCAGGTTTAAAACTAATTTCACTGGACTAAGAGGGACAAGCGCTCAAAGTGGAGCCCAATGAGGGCCTGACGAGACGAGGTAATCAGGGGTTGGGGACAACTCGGAGCCGTGCACTGAGCCATCAGCGGGTACGCGCGATCAATGGGCAGAGAGATGGAAAGGTCTGTGTTACCAGACACACCCGTGATAATGTACTGCAGATCTGCATCCCTCTCCCTCTTGCCTCAAGACATATCACACAACAGTAGCGGTTCGTCCTTAATTTCTCATAGCAGGTTAATTAAGTAGGCCTGGATTAGCACAACTTAAAAAAATAATATTTATAAACACAAATCAAAAAAATGTAACATTCTACGTGTAGGTACATGACTGTTGACAGCACGGGATCGTTAGCAGTCGGCAATTGTCGTTACCGATCGGAGAGGATAGGTTTCGTTATTCCACGAAAGATGGTAGAACATCAGACCAGCACACAAGCGATTTTGTTTCCCTCCATGGTTCTGCTTGTCTAAGATGCTTTGAGACAGTGAAGATCTTTTGAATCTACTTGTTTGGACACTGATGGATTGTGCACATTTCCCGCATGTGGTATTTTTAGCCTACTTTTCACATTTTGCAAAAATGAGGAAAAAGTAGTCTTATGAGATCGATCCGGGGAAATGTGTGTCTGTCTGTCCTTCTGTCTGTCTGTCTGTGTGTGTGTCCCCCCCCCCCTATCAACTCCTAAACGGCTGGATCAATCGAAATAAAATTTGGTCGGAGTAAAGATCTATACCTGAATATCTCACGGCCATATTTGAAAATGATGTCAGTGCTACCAACTGCTGAAAAATCCCAATTGAAATTTGAGCTCCGTGTTGGATATCTTGGAAGGTATGAATGGGAGCTATTTCAAAATCGGCACACATATAGATAATAATATTGCAGTTTAATTTCCAGAAGGCCATACATGGCAGTGTTGCCAAAATGATAATAAGCCTACTGATAGGTCAAATATTTAAATGCATATAACTTCTACACTATCAATTCGAATTCAACCAAATTTCGTATGGTGTATGTGTACATAACCAGATATGACTGAACGTATTCTTATGAACCACCAGTGCTGCCAACTGCGCAAAAATGCTCTTAATTTATTTTATACAAATACCAATATATATGAGAAAGTATGCAAGCCGACAGCTTTAAACTATGCACACGTATAGTACATGACATTCTATATTAATTTGGAGTAACTTATATACGTCAGTGCTACCAACATGATTCTAAGCCTGCTGAGAGGTCCAAATTTAAATACATGTAACTTCCATACTATCATTTGGATTTCAACCAAATTTCGTATGTGCTATGTGTACCATAACAGCTATGAGTATGCGTATTCTTAAGAGCAACCAGGGCTGCCAACTGTTAATAAATGCAGTCTCTATTTTTGTTACCCTAATATCAATATATCAGAAAGAATGCAAGCCAATAGCTCTAAACTTTGCACACGTATAGTACCTGGCATTCTAGATTACTTTGGAGTAACTAATATACGTCAGTGCTGCCAACATGATTCTAAGCCTGCTGATAGGTCCAATTTTAAAATGCATCTTACTTCTATACTAACCAATGGATTTCATTCAAAATTGGCACAACAATAGATCATATTATTTCAGATTATTTCTGACCAATACATGCATGACACTGTTGCCAACATGATTTTACGCGCGCTGTTAGATCCAATGTTTAACTGCATGTAACGTCCATGTTATTCATTGGACTCCAACCAAATTTTGTATTCTGTACCTTAAGAGATGGAACTAAGAATATATTTAGTCACCAGGGCTGCCAACTGTAGTGCTCTATTAGGCTACATTATGCCAGGTATACAGTATTTCGAACTAATTAGAAATTTCGATATTACCAACTTAATTTCGTCATTATTCTAGATAGATCCATATCGATTAATCATTGGCATGAATCTTAAATTTTAAGAAAAGTAGGCTCTTTAGTTCGTCACGGAACTTCTTGTTGTTGTATGTGTAGTTGGTACTACTTTGTTTGTTTTTTGTTTGCTTTATTCTTATTGGTCAGGGGATATATTACGACGACACTGTGATATAATAATGGTGGCATGTCACCTGAGTGATAATGTTCCGCAAGTTATGATGTACAGATTAGAATTATATATAAAATACAGTCCTACCAGATCGTTTTTGTTGTTCCCTTGAGCGTTGCGCTTAAGGCCGGTATGGTATCATCCATATTGTTGGTCCTCAGAGCCCGGATAGAATCAAGCTATGAGGTCACTACTAAAAAATGTAGTTTTCTGCGAACGAGACGCTTCTAACAAGATAAGTAGTCATAAGGCAATACCTTATTTCCTTCCCATTTGTTATCCCCCTTTGTACATGTAACACGTTTTATCATGACCTCTGAAAGTGAAACCAAAGTTCTTGTCAGGAAGAGAAGCATCATTAGAGCTTCACTCACTAGGCTACGTAATCAAGTGTACGGTTTTGACAACAGTACTCCCATTGAACTTCTACATGTTAAAAATGAACGGTTATTAACGCTCTTGCCAGAATTTAATGAAATTCAGTCACAGCTTGAAATTCTAGATGAATCAGGCAGTCATGAAGAGGTAAGAGTAGAATTTGAAGACACGATCGATGAATTGAAGGCTAGATTACAACAGTTAATCAAGGCTCACCTTCCATACGTCTCACCTCTTCCTAGTGAAAGTAGTGGATCTCAAAGCAATAATACAGGCTCATACAGTCTTCCAAAAATAAGTTTACCTGAATTTTCTGGCGACGTTACTCAGTTTATGCAGTTTTACGATCTCTTTGAATCCTTATTATAAGAAATCACTCATTAGGGAATGCAGAGAGATTCCATTACTTAGCCTCATCCTTACGTGGCAGTGCACATGACCTCATAAAAAATATTCCTGTCACAGCAGAAAACTTCACTCTAGCATGGGATACAGTGTGTAAGAGATTTCATAATGCTTGACTTATCGTAAATCCACACATCAAATTACTTTTATCTGCAGATACAGTTCATAGGGAATCTGCTTCTAGCTTGCGTATCCAACTCAATCAGGTTCAATCAAATCTGAAGGCTGTCGAGTCATTAAATTTAAGCGTTCCGTTGCATGAAGTAATTATCAGCCAAATCATACTTGACAGGCTCCCAGAATCCACCAGGAAACAATGGGAAATGACAAGCAAGTCCAAGGAGCTTTCTACGTTATTAGAACTCGCAGATTATTTGGAAAAGAGAGCTCAAACCTTAGAAGTGATAGATTTTTCTCCCAAGGTTCAATCTTGTGAGAAGGGCTTTAGATCTTATCAGGATAAGAATTCCAGGCATGGGTTCAAGAATGATAATAAGTTACCCTCTAATGGTTCGTATGCAGTTATCAGTGATAACTGTAAGATAGGCAATGGTCAACATCCAATCTACAAGAGTGACACATTTTTAGGTTATGAGTCACTAAAAAGGCGTAACATAGTCAGACAACATGGGCTTTGTTGTAATTGTCTACGAGTATCACACACTGTTGTACCGTGTCCTTCCAAGTCATTCTGTAAGATATGCAACAATCAACATAACGCATTATTACATACGGTATTGATTCAAACAATCAGTCCTCTAACAATCAGCATCCTACTCAGTCTCATCATGCAGCTAAAAACATATGCTCCAGAACACCGCCCACCCAACCGCATAATGGTTGGAATGAAAGCAATTCATCTACTTATTGCAGTATGAAAATCAAGCCTCAGCATCATGTCCTACTTTCTACAGCCGTAGTCAAGGTTGAGAATAACGTTGGCAGACTATATTTAGCTCGTTGTCTCTTAGACAGTGGAAGTCAAGGCAATTTCAAAACAGAAGGTTTAGCACAAGTTCTAGGTTTGAAGAAAACAAGGAATCCTACGCCCATAGAAGGCATTTCGCAATCTATGTCTGAAGCTAAATACAGTGTTAATGTTACTGTACAGTCTTGTATACATTCTAGCAGCTACAATATTGATTGTCTTGTTTTATCAAAAATCACTAGTGACATGCCAACTCAAAGGGTGCCTTAAGACACTTGGAATATTCCAGGCGACATTCAGTTAGCTGATGTTAATTTTCATTCCCCAGCCAAGATAGACATGCTTTTAGGGGCTGAGGTTTTCTTCAGAATGCTCAGAGCTGGACAGTTGACGAGGCCAAGCAAATTTCCAGTTCTGCAGAATACAACTTTAGGTTGGATTTTGTCGGGAAGTTATGAATCGACAACAGTGAGAGACACACCGTCTGGAACCTTTTTCCTCCGCAATGATATTGACCTTTACGCACAAGTACAAAGATTTTGGGAGGTTGAAAAACTTCATGAAACAATAAGATCTAGTGAAGAGAGGGAATGTGAACAGCATTTTCACAACATGTGTCAAGAGATGCTACAGGGCACTATGTTGTCCGACTCCCACTCAGGCAAGATCCTAGCACATTAGGCTAGTCATTGCTAACTGCCACTAATAGATTTCAACGTCTCGAGCTCAGACTACGACGTGATGAACAGCTAAGGGTTGAATATACCAAATTTCTCTCGGAGTACGAAGAGTTAGGTCACAAGCAACCGATAACTGCCTCTTCAGAGACATCGACATCATATTACATGCCGCATCATCCAGTATTCAAGACGTCCAACTCTACAACTAAGACCAGAGTTGTGTTTGATGCTTCATGTAAGTCAAGTTCAGGAATTTCTCTCAATGACATTCTGATGACCGGACCTACCATTCAATAAGATCTATGTTCTATTGGTGCCAGGTTCAGAACCCATCCAGTATGTTTCACTGCTGACGTTGAGAAAATGTATAGACAGATTCTTATTGATGACAGAGATAAGAAGTAATAAAACTATTAATAATCTGCGTTTTTTTAATACAATGTTGTTGATAGTCTATTTGTACAACTGGGTACATGTTTCGTACAGTCGTCTGTACTTCCTCAGAACAAATATACATTAAGATATAAACAAGTATGATGCACACTATCAATCACATACAATGAAAATATTCCATAGATACAACAGTACGATAGTTGGCGACATCCAAAAAGAAATAACATTATGTTGTAAAATTACACCAAAGCCCATTAGAGTGTAAAAAGTGCCTGTAGGCCTATGCCTGATTGTATTAACTTTGAAAATGTTGTGTGTTATCTCATAATATAATGTTAACCCAATTGAACAGCGAGCAAATCTGAGAAAATCTGAGAAACTACAAAGAAATTTTAAGTGACTGTCCTAAATGTGTAAGTGAAAAACATGAAACTGCTGTAAGCTGCTACCTCACACTCACCTCCTGACGCGAGTCCAACATATCTTGTGGAAGCCGTCCTCTAATGAACCCATCAAGGAGTACCAACTTAACACTGTTACATACGGGACATCCTCAGCACCTTTCTTAGCTGTCAGGTGTTTACAACAATTGGCAGAAGATGAGAAGGAGCTTTTTCCGAATGCAACTACAGTCTTACTTCGTGATTTCTACATAGATGATTGCATATCAGATGCAACCGATGCAGATGATGCATTAATTTTACAGCAAGAATTGATTCAACTGTTAGCCAGTGGCGGTTTCAAACTTCGGAAATGGTGTTCCAGCCATCCGGCGTTGTTACAGGCTGTTCCAGAAGACTGCAGAGAGACTCAGCTTCCTCTCCATTTCGAATCTGATGATGGCGTCAAAACTTTAGGACTTTTGTGGCATCCAGCCATTGACAGGCTTCAGATCTCTTCCATCAAGCAAGCAGTTAATTCCCCAGTCACAAAACGCAAGGTCTTGTCAGTTGTATCCTCAATTTACGATCCCCTTGGTCTAATTAGCCCTTTCGTTATGGCATTAAAAATGTCCTGCGGCAATTATGGCAAGAAAAAAACATCGTGGGATGAGGAGTTTTCAGACGAGCTTGCAAAAGGTTGGGATAAGCTGTACTCAGAAATTCCATTGATTAGTAAAATTTGTATAGAAAGGTTTGTTCTTTGCAACGAGTATACGCAAATACAATTACATGGGTTTGCAGATGCATCGATGAAAGATTATGTGCATGCTTATTTCTTCGTTCTTCATCTTCATGTGGTCAAATTAAAACTCATTTGTTATGCGCCAAGTCAAGAGTGATTCCAATTAAGCAAGTGACGTTGCCGAGACTAGAATGGTGTGCTGCTGTTCTTTTCTCACGGCTGGTCAAGAAAATGATTCCAATTCTATCACTTCAGTTCCACAGTGTTCACCTGTGGACAGACTCTACCATTGTCCTTTCATGGATCACTTCTCCACCATCGAAATGGAAAACATTTGTTGCCAATAGAGTTTAGGGGCAGATGACCTCGTAGTTACGCCCCTTAAAACAACAATAACTAACTAACTAACTAGAGTTTCTGAAGTGCAACGCAACACTTCCATCGGTGATTGGAAACATGTCGCTTCTGAATCAAATCCTGCTGACATTATTTCACGACGCACCAATGCAGCAAATCTTGTCAAAAATGACCTTTTGGTGGCATGGCCCGTCCTGGATTAATGCTTCAGAGTCTCATTGGCCCATTCCTACTGATGAAACTTCAATTCAAGTTACAGAACAACGCAACTCTACCATTAGTTGCGTGGTCTCATCCCAGTCGGAGGAGATAATTTCAAGATTTTCATCCTACACTAAACTTCTTCTAGTTTTAACGTACTGCTTCAGATTCACTCAAAATTCCAGATGTACATCTACAGAGAGACTCCACCTCTTCTGGAAGAGGTGGTCTGGAGACTATCTAACTCATCTGCAGCAGCGCAGCAAATGGACCAGTTCAACTTCCAATCTCCAACCTGGAACGGTTGTCCTTGTGAAAGACGACAACATTCCCCCTTTCCAGTGGCCCCTTGGTGTAATTGAAGAAGTGCATCATGGTCAGGATCAATTAGTGAGAGTGGTGTCAGTGAGATTTAAGAACGATGTTTTCAAACGACCTGTGTCAAAATTGGCACCCCTACCACTTGAAGAGTGACAATCAGTTTTAAATTTAATTGTTCAGTTATTTGATGTTATTTTCTGTCAGGTACAATTTAATTGTTTATTGTTGAAATCTGTGTATTTCAAGGCGGGGAGTATGTTTGAACACTGAAGGATTGTGCACATTTCCCGCATGTGGTGTTTTTGTATGTGTAGTTGGTACTACTTTGTTTTTTTTTGTTTGCTTTATTCTTATTGGTCAGGGGATATATTACGACGACACTGGGATATAATAATGGTGGCAAGTCACCTGAATGATAATGTTCTGCAAGTTATGATGTACAGATTAGAATTATATATAAAATACAGTCCTACCAGATCGTTTTTGTTGTTCCCTTGAGCGTTGCGCTTAAGGCCGGTATGGTATCATCCACTACTAATGTTGGATATATTCTTAATGCAGTCTGATCTCCCCAGCGTCACGTTCCCTAGCTCTAGTAGCGACAGTGAATGTATCAGTGTTCATATATGAAATATTATTATTCAATAGACCTACGGTACATCGAATAATTCGGTTCTATTTCTTAGCCTCTAGAATACAGCGAGTCCCACAAAACATTTTGGGGAAACCAGGATAATGAGAACATTGACCAAAAAATTCTACATGAAGGGGAAAGAAAAAGAAACCTCAATGAACATGGAACGATGTCTAGGGTTGTCGTGAATCTGTATGTCACATTTCATTGGTCACTCTTCGGTGTTACGAAATTTATGGTTATTCCTATTTTGGTATTCCTATCCCCCTAATTTTGATCAAAAACTGGCTAAGTGCATAGCTAAGGAGTTATACTCAGTTTAGTTAGTTATTGTTGTTTCAAGAGGAGGAACAGCGAGGTCATTGCACTCAGTTTGTTCAACATGGGGGGTCCATTGTTGCTCACGGCCGTAGGTTACGCCTGAAAGTACCCTACACGTGACCCCTGGGTGGTGCTAAGCGAGCAACAGCGAACAGGCGACCGGACATATCTCTTTCCGGTCACGATAAAATAATGAACATTATAATATAATAATATCGTATGGCTTCGGATGCCGGGTGCTTTCTAGTGAGAGAAATTAGGAACTTTGTGTAGCCGGAAACTCCCGAGATTAATTTTGCCATTATGAACACGGCCTACTGAATTCAAATGGGTTCTTTGACATGACAACATCGTATGACATGCGTGTCGTATTTTTGCCGCCTTTCAAAAATCACTTACTACGGCCATGAGCGAACCTGCAATCTTGGGGTTAGTAGACCGACACGCTATCCGCTCACCCACCAAAGAACCGCCAGTAACAACGCCGTCAGAACTTTATAAATTTAAATAGCTGCTTCTGTTTGGCTTTTTAAAGCAGCAAGACGCCATCACTTCAAGTTGGAGGTTATACTTCTTGGAGTGCCCTTGTGTGAATTAATGATCTTTAAATATAAATTTAAGCAGTATTGGCCTATGTTTATTTTGTGGCTTTAAAATGTGTAAAACCAAATTAATAGCATGACTTGGAAAACTTGGTTAATTGTTCAAAAAGGGAAAATTCAAAAGAGATGTTTGCAAGGATATGCTATTGTGTGTACTATTTATTCTGTGGAAAATTACAAGTTGTATCTGTAAAGCCATACGCTAAATGCATTATGTTCAACATGCATTTATCCTATTTGCAAGCATTAAATACTAATTTAGTTATGACTTACGACTAATCACTTATGTGATTACCCCGGGTTCCCCTATCAGTTAGCAAAAACGAAAGAAAATGGCTCAATCTTGAATGATATCCAAGGATATAACCATTGTGAATAATTTTACAATTTTGCCTGCAGATCCACTTAACAAAAGACACGCCCGCCTCCAAAGTGGTTCAGCCTCTGTTTTGTTATAGACGGACGCCTTCATGTGCCATCAGCTGATGTGTCGGTTGGAGGAACACTTTCCTGAAGCAGACCGCTTCATCCCTGAGCGATGGTTGAAAGGCAGTGAAGACCAACACAAGGCGCATCCTTTCACCTACATGCCTTTCGGATTCGGAACCAGAATGTGTGTGGGACGGAGAATCGCGGAGCTGGAGATTCTCTTATTAGTTGCCAAGGTAAGGATTTCATCAACTCCACATATATTGGCTAGTTGTATGGTGGATTAGGCCACAGGGAACTTATGATTCTCCAGGTCAGGAGGCACCGAAGGACGTAAAATAGACATTATTCAAATATCTCCATTGTTCGCCCAGAGTTAAGAGTGTACTACGGGCTCTTATGGGCTTTTAGATTTAGTGAACTCCGCCAGAATTGATGACTTCGAGGTGTTTAAAAACTACGAGGGCTTACTATGTTGTTTTACACTCTATTTCTATCTAACCAAATTAACTAGGCCTAATTACACATCGGTTGTTACGTCCACCTTCTCAATATAATCTCCTTGTAACGTTATGCTCTTTTGACATTGATGTGTTAGTCTCTCCAGAACTTCCTGAAACCTTCTTTTGCTGGAGCTGGGCCGGCGGCCGGCTGCCAGGTGCGCGCGCTTTCCGCCAGTCAACCGAGCTTGGTGCCGCAGGGTTGCTCGGAGGCGAGCTAACCAGGGTCATTCAAGTCAAGTCACTAAACTTGCATCAACGAGGGTGTAAAGTGTCAGCGCACAGATAAGAAGGTAACTTAAACACCAGCTTCCTGCAAGATTTAATTAAAGAAGCACAGATGTTTCTTTTAATTTCTTGCGAATCTGGATGACCTCACGTCACCAGTTACCTTTTCACTGAAGACGCTAAAAATGTTCTCCTTCAGCTGACAAACAGTAACTTTTCAAGTTACATCGTTACATTATGTAGCTTCTCCTGTACAACCCCACCCCCTCCTTCTGCGTAATTACCGTAATTAATCAAAGCACGGACCTAAGCCCGTTTGATGTTTAATTGTGGGGTAATTTAAAATACAGAGAGTACAGATCAATTACCCGTACTCTAGTGGAGCTGGAGAACAATATACGGCAGCAGATATCCCTCACAATAAAACGGAATTACAACGTGTAAACGCTAATTTATTTAGACTACACGGTACAAAGCCAATCTGTCAGCTGAAGGAGAACACTCTCAGCATCTTCTGTGAAAAGGTAGGTCCTTTAATCATGATTTGCTGGTGAATTTGCCATTAATTAATGTACATGGTTACGGTTTCCACCTGCGCGCAATCCGCGGCCGAGCTTGGTTGGCTGGCTGAAGGCGCCCGGGCCCAGCAACCGGCCCCGCTCCAGCAAAATAATCTCTCTGTATTTAGGTTCAGGCTTTAAAGCTTGAAATAACACGATACATTTATAAGAAGTGTTGTTGTTAGGTAGTCAGCCCAAAGGCTGGTTGGATCCTCAAAAAGTACCGCCGTTAGTTTATGTGGGTAAATACCCACAAAAACCCAAGGTAGCGCTATATTGAGGCGTACTAGGCAAGGTGAGGTGTGTGGTAGTTTGCCATTACTTTCCTCACCTAGTCAGAACAGCAGTACTAACCCTATGAGTAGAACCTTTCACAGCATCCACCGGCACTGACTCTGCCCTGAATGTCATTACTACGCACCAACCATACCTCAGTAGCTTCCATATAATCACAGCCATGAGTGAGACTGAGACATCGGTGCAAAACCACATTTTACTCTAGCCTGTGCCAACAGACAAATGCAAATGTACTGCATTCATCAAGAAATGGCATGATGATGTAATTCATTATTTCTAATTAAAATACAATCGGGATATGAATTCAAAACATAAAATGATGAACAGCTGGAGTTCCACCGACTTCGGTAAACACGGCACAAGCGTAGCACCAAATGTAAAACTTCTGACGTCACGTGCATCACTGATTTTCGATCGCAGGGCGCAAACGCAGGGTGTGCTAAAAACGCGGGAAGTTTCGAAAAAAGAAAAAAAAAAGGGCACGCGATTTTTGTTTCTCGGCAGGTGTTATGTGTTGTGTGTAACAGTATCTTGCCTCAGTTTTAAACCGGGGCTCATAAATAATAGTTCAAAATGCACCTTTTTGGATCGTCGTGGTAGAGGACAAAGTTCAAAGCGCCGCGACTCTTGGCTCAGTTGGTGCCTTGGCAGGAAGCGGGGGAAGGGGAATAACACACTGTTTGTTCGGTAGAACTTACAACTAAGCTAGGCAAGATGGGTTTTCCGATTTTCAGCCTAACGTTGTATTAAATCATTTATGGAAGAGTTTCGGGTTATTTTACTATTTTTTTAAGGGTACATAAAACATTTGCTCTTGCAACTAAAACTTGAGGGGGGCAATGCACCCCCCCCCCCCACCTCTGCCCTCCTCGTGTTTTACGCCCCTGTGTTGGTTGGTTCCTCAGTTAAGGGGCTGCGACAACGCGGTCATGTAGCCCCGTGTACTTTGTCTGATAATCGGTGTTAATTGTGATGGCTGTATTAGTGTGTGTTATCTGTAATTCAGGTAAGGACTGCACACGATCAATTTCAAGTAGTTACTACTTTTGCTACCAAATGCTACCGTCAACAACACCTAGCTGTGAACTTGGCTACTAGATGCCACCGCAACCGGCACCTGGTGGCAAGATCGTTAATCAAATCTGACAATTAAGCTTCACACAATAATTGTAGTTAGTGGAAGATTCTTTTGCATGCCATAAATCTATTACATGGATCCGCTTGCTTTACTTCCCCTCCGAAGGAAGGCATACGACTTCGGCCTGGTTTGAATCCGCGATCTTGGGCATAGACGCTCGACATGCTAACAACTACGCCACCTATTACCTTGCGTATGCACTATGTTGTGCGGCAAATAATTCCTAAACTGCGGGTTTATTCATTTTTAGTCTTTATTATCACCAAGGGGAGCGTGATGGCGCAGTGGCTTAGCTGCTCGTCTTTCACCCGGACGGCCGGGGTTCGAATCCCGGTGACAGCGGGGTGGAATTTTCACCTGAAAAATCACGTGGCGTCAGGAAGGGCATCCGGCCTTAAATCCCCGGCCAAAACCAAAATGAGCCTGGTTGGCTCCGGCGACCCCAATTAATTGGGAAAAGCCGAGGAAAGCAAAGCAAAGCAGTCTTTATTATCACCAAGAAGTTAACCATTGTTCTCTCAAGGACTCTCGGACCGGGTTCGATTCCCGGTCAATGCATGTGAGATTTTCGATGTGGAATGCCATGTCCTGTGGTTCGGATTCCACGTAAAATGGAGGTCCCGTGGCTTATGATCGCGAGATTAACGGTCACGTTAAACTACAAGCTTCGCTCCTTAGCTTCTCAAGGACTCTGCAGGGCACATCGTACTACTACTTGCAGTGCGCATGCCCAAAGAAATACTTTGAATGGAACATGGAGTTATTGTGATTCTCTCCACTATTTACCAACCCCCTGATATTAAAATCTAAGTTTAATGAACTGTTAATGTTTCCAATGGGGTGTTCCATGAGAATTGGAGGGAGACAATTTCTAATGCGTTGTTAACCCTTTATGGGATAGTGGCCTCTATATTAACCACCTGTCATAAGGGCAGTTTATGCTTTCAAAGGTGCTGATAGTTGAATCTTTCAGCCAAATTTCGGAGAATTTTCATGCTGAAGTTCTAGTATTTCTAAATATAAAATATTATATACGTATCTACATGACGTAATGTGCCAGATGAAATTTTTAAAAATTGAAACTAACAACATTAATAATTAAAGTGTAAAAAAAGATAAATACAGAAATAAAAAACAAAAAATAAAATTACAATAATAAAAGAAATATTAAAATGAAAATAATAAATTTAACTAAAAAAATATTAAAATAATTGTAAAATTTAATTCACAATTAATTAATTAATTAATTAAATTTAAATAAATATCAAAATAAAATCTATAGGGCATAAATTAAAAATGAAAAATAATATATAAACATTAAAATTAGAGAAACAAAATAATAATAATAATAATAATAATAATAATAATAAATAAAATGAATTAAAATATAAAAACACATAAAAACAAAAAATAGTCTTGCCCTTTATAGGGTTAAAGTGAACATGAGTGCATTGTGTTTCCTTATTTGCAGATTATACGCAACTTTCGGGTGGATATCGATTGCGACAAGATGACATTTGAGTGCCGACCTATCAACATGGTGACTTCACCGCTGAACTTCAGGATGGTGGACCGAGAATAATCCTGTTTCTCTTACTCTTGTGACGTCCATTATATTGTGATGTGCTGAAAATTAACTTTTCATTAATATTTATTGTTTAAACATAATATGTAACAGTAGTAAAACTGAACAAACAGTGAATATAAACGGTGATGTTATTGTAAAATAAAGTGTTGGTATTGATAAAGGTTCCTTAAACATCAATAAACGTGCCAATGTTACTAGAATACGCGGAAGAAGAGCTTGCCACTGAATCCTGCGCAGATCTTCGGCAACGTTCGGGTGGGCTCGGTACTGGTAGAATATGCCCCTCCTACTTCGCTTCAGTAGCTCGCTGGCAGCAGTTCTGAACGTACCGTCTGCCCAGGTGGAGGCTTGGTATGCTAAACTGTGACTCAAGTGAGATATCAGCGCGTGTATGTAATGCCTTGCACAGTAGTAACCTATACATTAATTATACCAGTCCCAAAACAACTGTGAACATGGGCTCGCCCATAGCGTGCGTCCAGCTGAGCGCTGTTGCCACAGTAAGACTGGCGGAGATGACACAGCTCTACACTCGCAGTATACGCATGACCTTCTCCGTGAACACAAGGCGCTCCGAATGTAAGAGCATGTACGAGCTGGGGGGCTTAATCCTACGAATATCTATGCTCACAACGGAGTGCGCACATTTTTAGCCTACTTTTCACATTTTGCAAAAATGAGGAAAAAGTAGACTTATGAGATCGGGCAAATGTGTGTCTGTCTGTCTGTCTGTCTGTCCTTCTGTCTGTCTGTCTGTCTGGCTGTGTGTGTGTCCCCCCCTATCAACTCCTAAACGGCTGGAGCAATCGAAACAAAATTTGGTAGGAGTAAAGATCTATACCTGAATATCTCACAGCCATATTTGAAAATGATATCAGTGCTACCAACTGCTGAAAAATCGCAATTGAAGTTTGAGCTCCATGTTGGATATCTTGGAAGGTATGAATGGTAGCTCTTTCAAAATTGGCACACGTATAGATAATAATATTTCAGTTTAATTTCCAGGAGGCCACACATGGCAGTGTTGCCAAAATGATTATAAGCCTGCTGATAGGTCCAATTTTTAAATGCATATAACTTCTACACTATCAATTGGAATTCAACCAAATTTCGTATGTTGTATATGTACGTAACCAGATATGACTGAGCGTATTCTTAAGAACCACCAGGGCTGCCAACTGTTAATAAATTCTCTTAATTTCTTTCATCCAAAATACCAATATATCAGAAAGTATGCAAGCCGACAGTTTTAAACTATGCACACGTATATTACCTGACATTCTATATTAATTTGGAGAAACTTATATACGTCAGTGCTACCAACATTATTCTAAGCCTGATGAGAGGTCCAACTTTAAATACATGTAACATCCATACTATCATTTGGATTTCAACCACATTTTGTATGTGTAATGTGTACCCTATCAGATATGACTATGCATATTCTTAAGAGCAACCAGGGCTGCCAACTGTTAATATGTGCTGTCTCTATTTTTGTTACCCTAATATCAATATATCAGAAATTATGCAAGCCAATAGCTCTAAACTTTGCACACGTATAGTACCTGACATTCTAGATGAATTTGAAGTAACTAATATTGGCCTAAGCCAGTGCTGCCAACATGATTCTAAGCCTGCTGATAGGTCCAATTTTAAAATGCATTTAACTTCTTTACTAACTAATGGATTTCATTCAAAATTGGCACAAAATTAGATCATATTATTTCAGATTATTTCTGACCAATACATGCATGACATTGTTGCCAACATGATTTTACGCACGCTGTTAAATCCAATGTTTAACTGCATGTAACGTCCATACTATTCATTGGACTCCAAACAAATTTTGTATTCTGTACCTTAAGAGATGGAACTAAGAATATATTCAGTCACCAGGGCTGCCAACTGTAGTGCTCTATTAGGCTACATTAGGCCACGTATACAGTATTTCCAACCAAGTTGAAATTTCGATATTACCAACTTAATTTCGTCATTATTCTAGATAGATCCATATAGATTAATCATTGGCATGAATCTTAAATTTTAAGAAAAGTAGGCTCTTTAGTTCGTCACGGAACTTCTTGTCATAATTGTGATATGAGGCAGATATCACACAGCGTTATTCGTGCACTCCTGGTGTAGCGACCAGCATTCTTGGCTGTGGCCCAGGAGGTCCGGGTTCGATTCCCAGCGCTGCCAAGCAATTTAATTCTAGTCTGAGGGCTAGAACGGGATACACTCAGCCTCGTGAGGCAAAACTGGGAAGATGTGGGTTAGATTCCTACCTCAGCCATCCTGGAAGTGGTTTCTCATTTATACTCCAGGCAAATACAGGGATGGTTCCTTACATAAGGCCACGGTCACATCCTTCCCAATCCTCACAAGCATACAAATACACACACTCTAATACAGACACCACAATAACTCAGATTTCCAGACAAGTACACGGGGCTAAAGTACGAAGATGCCCTAGCCCCTCAAATGAAACAACTACAACGTTATTATTTAACATGACGTAATCTACACCCCACGTCATTCTGATTAACATTGCTTGTGGACTCTTTATAAGGTATTAGAAATACAGAAAACAATTTATTGGGATCAGTTTTTGTTTATTGGAGACCACATTGTGGTGTACTGGCTAGCACACTTGCTCTCCATTCTTGGCTGTCACCGCGGAAGCCCGGTTTGATTCCCAAGAAATGTAATTCTGGTCTGAGGGCTGGAACAGGGTACACTCAGCCTCGTGAGACAAAACTGGGAAGATGTGGGTTGGATTCCTACCTCAGCCATCCTGGAAGTGGTTTCTCTGTGGATTCGCACCTCTACTCCAGGCAAATGCCGGGATGGTACCTAACGTGCCACGGCCGCTTCCTACCCAACTCCTACCTGAATTACAAATACACACACTAGTACAGACATCAAAGTGACACAGGTTATCAGACAAATTCCACACACACCCAAAGACACGGGGCTACATGACCACGATGTCGCAAAGCCCCTAAAACAATCATCATCAACAACAACAACAACAACAACAACAACAACAACAACCCGTGAGGTCCGGATTCGATTCACGGCTCAATCAAGACATTTAGATCTGGTCTCAGGGTTAGAACTGGGTACTCTATGCCTCGTGGGGTAAAACTGTGAAGTAAAGCCGGCGGTCCCATGTCATAGATTTATGGCATGTTAAAGAACCTTCCACTAATTGCACCTGTGTGAAGCTAAATTGGATAGGTTAAGAATGTAAACAACGCTCTTAGGTTTCTATTTTCATTGCCAAGAGCCGACTGCGGTGGCGTCTAGTAGCTAAGTTCTGAACTTGGCCTAGTTGTCGTTGACGGTGGCGCTTGGCGGCAAATGTAGGAACTATTTGAAAAATCTAAGTTGCAGTACTTAAATTAAGAAACAGATAACACACACTAATACAGTCATCACAACTAACACCGGTTATCAGACAGATTCTGCACACACCCAAAGTACACGGGGCTACATGACCGCGTTGTCGCAGCGCCTAAACTTAAGAACCAACCAAAACTGTGAAGAGGTGAGTTTTATTTGACTCAATTTTAAAAAAAATTGCTGCCACCACAATAACATAGGCTGTGTATAACTGTTCGGCTGCCACTCGGCTTGCTAAGTGACATTGTTATGAGTTCAAAACTTCAGCTCACAGCACTTATTAAAGCTCCACTACTGAATTGATACAGCAATGCCGTCACTCTTCGTTATCTTCCCTAGCGAACCTAAATATTCCATACCCTAAATCATTCTCTCTCTAATTATCCCTTCAGTTCAAGGGCAGATGTTATCTCCCGAACGGCTGGTCGTAGCGTAACGGGGTTTGGACAGTCAACTTCAAAATTTTTAGCTCTGTAACATAGGGTCATCGAAATAATTGAAGAATTAATTATTTTCGTGCGCGGAGAGAAATAACGATTTCGTACGGTGCAGCGAGCCCTGCGAACAGAGTTAACTAGGCAACGCCTCGCTATGCTATTGGCTGGCGCGAGTGAGCGAGGTAATCTGGCTCCTCCCTCATGTTCAAAGTTGTTTTGGGTCTGGTATAGCCAATATTTATTGCTGCTACCTTGAACTCTTAGGCTTAAATTACATCTGTAGACCGCATCTCGCAGCGAAAGCGCAGGGTTGAGGAATGCAGTGAGCCCGGTAATCAGCATTCGGGGACACTCTGGAGCCCCGCAATGAGCATTAAACTACGTTGATTGATTTTGGCCTGTGCGCATCGTTGAGTTTCGGTAAGCTCTTCTACACCCTACCAGGTGTGTTTTAATTTATGGCTATGTAGTTAAATAATTTCTCGGCGTGCTTGTATAGATAACTACAATTTTTACCCACCGTTGACGTGTTACCGGTGCTTCATGAGAATTATAATGGACGTTAACTATTTGTACATACTTCTGGAGGTGATTCCTGAGAGGAATTCATAATTATGAACATATATCCGGAAATAAAAATGGGCAAAAGAACCGTATTAAAAGAGTCACCTCCTAAAGCGTGTACAAATACTGTAGTTTCCGTTCAACTTGTAGGGTTTTCTGAGCATTTCTGTTCATTCTATGTTAAGAAATTCTATTAATTTTAGGTGGAATTTTGATCATGACTGAAGAAGACAACACTGTGATGAGTAGAACAAGAAGTTTGGTGAGGATCTTCAGGACCCAATTTTCTTAAGATTGTAACCTATTTTGTTCGAAATCTTGTAGGTATTCCATAGAGTATTGAACTGAAAAGTGCGTATCATGTGGATACGTTACAGACATGGTATCTATGACTAGCAATATGGCAACTGTTGCTATTGATTGACGGGTGAGGACAATTGGAACTACATTTGGATGGACACGGGTGTAAGATGGAGAGCAAAGATGAAGGTATATAGTTTATTCTTTGGGGAGAACAGAGGAGGATATTGAAAAGTTAATTGGCAAATAAGCGGATTGGAAAAAGCTATATATATAAATATATAAAATACGATTGGTTTGGAGTTAGACTAATATATGAAGAGACGTAAATGTTATACATGTTATGTTGTTGAAATATGCCCAAAAATAATAGACATAACAGGCAAATAAAAATACCTATTGTTTCGGAGAGAGGGCTTGGTTAACCTATATTTGTTAATCTATGAATAAAAAGGTAAGCCTAGTAAGCATGGAATATGATTTACCACAAGTTCAAAACTATTATTAGCATGTAATATAAACTCTTCCCGTCACTTTGCATGTGGTATTATCGGTTACATCACAATATATATATATTCCCTTTCCTTTTATCCTTTGAAGCCGGCCCCGTGGTGTTGGGTAGCGCGCCTGCCCCTCATCCGGAGGCCCCGGGTTCGATCCCCGACTCCGTCAGGGATTTTAAAACTGACGTGAGGGTTGGAACGGGGTGGACTCAGCCTCGTGAGGACAATTGAGTAGCTGTCTGACAGTGAGACAGCGCCCCGATCACGAATACCAAGATTAACGGCCGAGGGGACCCGACGCGCTGATCACGCTTCACCCCAATATCTGCAGGCCAAATGGGTGGGCAGCGGTCGCTTGGTCGGCCTTAGCCCGTCATGGGCTGTATAGTGCCAGGGGTTGACTTTTTTTTAATCCTTTGAATCCTAGTTGGTGAGATTTTACCCTACTACTCGAAGATAACGAGTCTTCTTGATCTACCGTTTTATAAATTGCTTACAGACCATCAGTTTGTTCGCTGGCGCCTGACGGGATATTTATTACATTCTGCATCCACGGTTTTTGGGTTATTTGCCGTTGGTCTACCAATAACTTATATTGATATATATAAGAAAACGTTACAAGATTAAAATTCAACTCCACATGTTCACCTATTTAGAATATTACCAATTTCTACGGAATTATATTGGTAAAAGATTTTCTCAACATGTAACTTATCTGAACTATTGTGACCTAATAAAGCAATACATTACAGTATGTTTATTGTTTATTGTTGATACTGAAATATTTTGAAACTACTACTCAAATGACCGGATACCGTTATTAGATAGTTGATAGGACTGCTGTCTCTAAACACATGCACAATTAATTCTCTTATGCCATACACTCTATGTACCGTGGCCTACGTTATATACAAGACCTGGAAATGAGGCGCCAGACAACATTACGAGCGATGGTTCGAACTTGTTCCGCATTTTGCCGCTAAGTTCGCTGTCTGGCGCCCTTAATCGTACCGTTTGCATTACGTACAATGTGATTGGTGTGTCTGTATTTGGCGGTAAATAAGGTGTCCTAATGAGTGAGAAAGCTAAGGTGAGTTTAAAACTAACTGGCGAAGCATGTCGCATTATAGTTGTGCTTTCGTTAAGAGCAGTAGGCTGCTGTTTGACTGATATTGAGATGGGTGCTAAGTGGTCTTTATGAGCAAGACGTAGTGAAAAGCAAGTTTTAATCCAGTGTACTAGCGTAAATGTGACATGTATGTGTGATAAATACTTTAGATATAAATCACTGAATGTTTTTAATAGAGTAACTTATGTGTAAATATTAGTGTTATTATTGTGTTCGTCAAAAATGGTGTACTGTAGCGTGCCGTATTGTAAATCTCGTCAAGTTAAAGGCAATGGACTTTCGTTTCATAAATTTCCATTGAACAATGACATACTGAAACAATGGGTTCTAGCTGTTTCACGTGAGGGGGTAAAGCCAGGGTCTTTGTGGACACCAAAACAGTCATCTAGAATTTGTAGCAAGCATTTCAATGACTCTGATTTTAGTATAAGTACTACAAAGAGAACGCTCTTACCGAACGCATTTCCGACGGTTTTTGAGGACTACCCCGAACATAAACAAGCACAAATAAATAGAAATACGCGCAAAAGAGCACGTGTCGATAGAGACATACATATCAACAATAAAAAGAAATGTTTAGGTAATTTAAATTTTACGGAAGACTATTTGGATGAACGAATTGAAGAAAACCATGATCAACCACGTGTTAGTGTAGGAACGCAATGTTCTACAATCAAGCAAACTCATTGCTAGTCAACAAAATTAAAATTATGGAGGGCACTAAGAAAAAATACAGTATACAGAACTACAATTAAGTCATTGAATCAGAAGATAATTTCATTGAAACAAAACTTACATTCAGTGCAACGTCAGGCAACTCGATGTTCAAATATCGAAGCTCAAGAGTGAAGCGGATCGTGGGGACTTGAAGGCTAATTTCTTACTTGAACAAATTCGAGCTTTCACGAAACGAAAGTGTAAATACAATGAAACAACAATAAAAAATGTGTATTGCTTTCTAATAAATCACCGTCGGCTTACCGCTTACTTAGAGATATAAATATTTTACAGCTTCCTCATCCACGAACACTGAAAACGTACATAGGGTATACGAACGGAGAGACAGGAGTCACGTCACTTGCAAAAGCTAGGTTGACAGCTGAAGAAAAGTCACTGACTCACGATAATGAGAAGGTTGGTTCTATAATCATTGATGAAATGGCCATAAGGTCTAGACTATTGTATGACAAGAATTTAGACATGTTTCTCGGCATTAGTGATATTGAGAAAGATGCAATTGGAATCGAACATAAATTGGCTAATAAATTATTATGCATACTGTTCAAGAGCCTGTCATCCTTCTACAGGATACCTGTTTCGTTCTACTTTACAGTTATCTAGGATAACACTGGACGCACTGACTGCGGTTGAGGAATGCGGTTTCAAGGTCATCAGAATAGTGACGGACAACTGTCAGGTGAATGTGTCAATGTTTGAGGCGCTGTGTGGCGGATGTGTCACTCATGAAATTCGTCACCCGAAAGACGAGCAGAGGCCACTTTTTCTTAGTTTCGATCGGAGTCACATCATTAAGAATGTACGATCACAATATCTGAGTAGGAACTTCTATGTAGATGACAATTTAATAACTAGTGATCATCTCAAGAATCTGTACCACTTACAGAAAAAGCTAGTAGTAAAGCCAGTTAGAAAATTAAGCAGGAAGGTTGTATATCCAAGCAATTTAGAAAAAATGAATATGGCAAGAGCCAAATTGGTGTTTACTCCAGAGACAATAGCTGGGCTTAAGAGCATGGAAGTCGTGTGCCCAGAGAAAGTTGAAGATAAGGACAGCCTACACGAAACAACAAAATTCTTGGAAATTTTTAGGAAATGGTTTGATATACATGATATCTGCAATACCACACACGGACTTCATTCCAGAAACACGGACAAGTTTATTTTTAGTGAAGTTAATGATGAGAGACTTTCATGGCTGACCAATGAATTTCTGCCGTACCTGTCACAGATTCAAAGTTATCCCGGTAAAAAGATGAGACTTACAAAGGAAACTTATCAAGCTTTGGTGCTAACAACTTCATCAACCGTGTCCTGCATTCGATTTCTAATCAGTATCGGCTTCCATTATGTGCTTACGCAGAATCTCTCTAATGACGATGTAGAACTGCTCTTCAGTCACCTGAGAAATAAGGGAGGTAACAATGACATGATGGACTTGAGATCATGCCTGCATGCCATCGAGTCAACACTTAGCACAGGAATTATCGCATCTTCTAGAAGTGGGAATGTGGAGCTGAGGGAAAATGACCAAGTTTCTGAAGCCTAAAAAATCGCGGAAGGTGCAAAACCCAGCCAATGCTAAAGAAACACCCCAGCTTCCGGCACATGTCTGGGAGATTCTTGAAAGCCCTGTTCAAGGCATATAGCCTATATTAAGTTCATTGAACTAAAACATTATGATTGTCATTTTAGCATTGAAATCTCTATTTTTGTTTTCAGAAAAGTCAGCGTCTCTATCTTCCATTTCAATTGCAATGGTAGCGGGATTTCTTGTAAGAGTGGCAGAAGAGAGAACAGACTGTGAAGGTTGCATAGAGAAAATATCAGCTCCAGCAAATTCAAGCCTGCCATTTAGTTTAATACATTTTCAAGACAGAGGGGGATTAAGATATCCCAAAGCTTCTTTTATTTATCTGTTGGAAACAATTTCTCACTTTGTCACAACAGCCGTAAGTTTCATGTCTCGAAAATATTTAGTGTCAAATTTCACAAATATTTTAACTGAAACGTTTTCCGTGCACACAAAGTGTGCGAAGTGTGTATTGACAATTCTCTCTCCGTAGTTCTTCTGCAAAAGTTCTTAAGGCCACTTTTAAGGAATATTGGTGTGAACCACACGGGCAGTAGTGCAACGTTTCTGAATTTAAGAAGTAAGCCCCTTGACAGAAAAATTCTTAAAGCGCAGTGAAATACAGTCAAGAGTGAGCCGTATTCATCATTTGGGGGAAACTGGAGGAAAACAGGTAAGAAGTGCTAAAAAGACGTGTATTAAATGAACTTGAGTTGCATGTAACGCATAGTCAAAAGCAGACAACTAGGGCGCCGGTCCGCGATCCTAGTGGCGAAAAGTGGAACTACCAGTTTGGCGCACCAAGTCTCAGCTCTATTTCCAGGCCTGTATGTACACAATTTGTTAGACGTCAATAACTGGTGTAGAAGTTACATGCAGTTAAATGGAACCTATAAACGTGTGTAGCATTAGTTTGGTAACATTGACGAATAACTTATGTGTTGCTCAGAATGTATTTACAAAACTATGACATAATAGTGTGAAGAGTTCAAAATTGTTTTTATGAACCGATTCTACGATGATAACTCTGGGGCGCAAATGTATGCAGAATGTAATTAGGCAGTTAGCTGTCCTGGGAACTCTGTAAATATGCATATTTATCTCTCTTATGGAATCCATAGCAATTGCAAAATGTTTATAGAAATCCATGAATTAGCACGACCATTACAAATAGTTAAACATTGAACGTGCTTGGAATTATGTTAGTAGTACTAACATGAACACCTTACTGTATTTTAAATACCTTAAATACTAGGCTGTCATCTAAGGGGTCAGGGTTCGATCCCCGACTCAGCTAAGAAATTTAATTATGTTCTGGGAGTTGAAACGGGGTACACACAGCTTTGTGCGGCAACATTATCACTTCACTCTTCAGCCATCCTAAAAGTGGTTTTCCGTGACTTCCCACTTTTGTTCCATGCGAATGCATGGTTGGTAACCCAATAAAAGCTACGACCAAAACTAAAACAAATTTCAATTATTTCAGTAAAATATTTTGCCAAAACCAGTGGGGCGTGGTGGCGCAGTGGTCAAGCTGTATGCCTCTCACCAAGGAGGACGGGTTCGTTTCCCTGTGAGATTTTTCAAGTGAAATGCCACGTGCTGTGGATCGGATTCCACGTAAAAAGGAGGTCCCGTGGCTCATGATCGCCAGATTAACGGTCACGTAAAATTACAAGCTTTACAATTCCTTTCTTATGTCCAAACCAGGTGTCTCTGCGCAACCTAGTAGTACGGTGGTTGTTATGGCAACGGCAGAAAGGCTGTGTTGGTGGAGAGAAATCCCTTGCCCCCGTTCTCTGCTTCATTCTCAAGCGCAAACAAGTGAGCCCCGACAGAATATACTGTACGTATGAATTGCGGTGTGGTCCCAACATTCCCTTGCATCATGTGCCCCATATGTACGCTGATGACGAGCGTCCTGTGAGGAATTTAAGTGAAACTATCAACCACCTGAAATACGGTGGCTACAATGTCTACTGGTCTACACGAGGCATTCTCAACTTGGTGTTCGCGAGTAACACGGTGCTCTTTAAATGATTTTGGTGTGCTCGTCATGCGAGCCAAAAGGTACTCGCGTGCACAAGCTCACCTGAGATCCATTCTTCAATTCAAATTTTGTTGTACGCACCAGAATATTAGTGTTTTCATTACAAGTTTTGACAGTTTTAAAATATATCATCACAATTAAACGCTGAGACCAGGAAATAACAAGTAGTTCCGTGAAGAAATATACAGCCTATTTTCATATATCCTTTATGTTAATTGCCTCTATAAACATACACAATTTCAGTTTGATTGCTGTAATAGATTCGTAGATATTGAGAACCGACTAAATATTGCGGATGATCGCCATGTTGGATTTTTATATATGTAGGTCTTAGAGTTATGTACTGTTACATGAAGATTATTGTGTAGGTGTAGTATTCAAACTTCAATCGCATGATTAGGACACAAGAAGTAAAAACGAGATTTTAAAATTTCGCACAGCTGCCATCTTGTGGCTATGGAAACAATTGAAAAAAATTAGATGCCAGTGGATTAACATTTGTATAGGGATTTACTGTACCAAGTGTCACTGCACTCGGATGGTTAAATTGCGAGAAACGACCATGTGAATATTTATATTTCGCGTCGCCGCCATGCTGGATTTGTGATCACCAGGTTATTTAAAGTCCTATAGGTGAACTTATGTTCATATACCCTATGAACATTAAAAAAATCAGTTTGATTGCTGTAATAGATTCGTAGATATAGAGATCCAACTAAATATTTTGGATGGTCGCCATGATGGATCGTTATATGTATAGTCCATAGAGTCATGTACCATTAAAGAAAAATTATTGCGTGGATTCATTACTCAAACTTTCACTTTGATCCCTTGATTATGACACAAGAAATAAAAACTTAATTTTAAAATTCGCACAGCCGCCGTTTTGAGGTTATGTAAACAATTGAACTAAATTAGATACCAGTGCATTACAATGTGTACAAAAATTTCCTGTACCAAGTTTCATTGCGTTTGGATCATTAAATCGCGAGAAAGGTCTATTTAAAACTTTTAAATTCGCTTGGCCGCCATATTCGTTTTGTAGTTAACCGGATTTTGAAAGCCTTACAGATGAACTTCCAGTAGTGCCCTTTAACTCCGTACAAAATTTCAGGGTGATACCGCTAATAGTTTCAGAGATATAGAATGCCGGTGAAATATTTCGCACAGCCGCCATCTTGAGGTTATGTAAACAATTGAACGATGTTAGATGTAGGTGCATTACAATGTGTATAAACATATACTGTACCAAGTTTTATTGCGTTTGGTTGGTTAAATCGCGTGAAACGTCTATTTAAAGTCGCAAGTTCGCTTGGCCGCCATGTTGATTTTGTAGTTACCAAGTTTTCAAAAGTTACATAGGTGAACTTCTAGTAGTTTCCTTTATCACCGTAAAATATTCCAGGGAGATATCCGTAATAGTTTCTGAGATATTGAATGCTGGTGAAATATTTCGCACAGGCGCCATGTTGGATTGTTGAGACGTAACAAAATTTGAAGGGCACGGTCGGGGTCTTCAGGAATAGTGCTATGAACTTACCGAGTTTCATTGAAATCGCTCTAGCCGTTTAGAAGTTATTAGGGGGAGACACTCACCATCACACACACACAGATAGACACACGGACAAAAGGTGATCTAATAAGTCATTTTTTTAATAAATGAAAATAGGCTAAAAATGCACTTTGCTTCTTTCTTATTTGATTGACGAGGAAGCATAATTATGATCCCGGATTGCTCATGAGTGGTGATACTTTTATTTATTACAGAGTTGGTATTCCACTAAACAGGCCAGGACGAGCCGCGTGAACTTTGATTTTATCTCTTTAATAAAAGAGTGAAATTTGTGAAATATTATATTTTCAATCTACAGTAAAAATACTTGGACATCCCTATTTTGTGAGTAACACAAAAGAAGCTATATTGAAAAAGGAGACAAGGTTTCTCCGAAACGTATGGTTCTAATTTAAATACACACGGCATTAACGCAAAAACATGAATTATTTATATTGTAGCCTAATCCGGGCCGTGAATGCCTTAATATACAAAAGAAGCTGATTTGACTCGACTGTGCTTACGTAAATGTATCTTATCTGCATGAGTCGTGCAAGCAGTTGGAGCATGCCAGTTAAGCGGTGAATCCCTAGCTATTTCAGCAGTTCAGAGGAAGAGAGAGATAGGAAAAAAGAGTGGGGCGCGTGGTTGTTGCATTATTATTATTATTATTATTATTATTATGATTATGATGATGATTATTATTATTATTATTATTATTATTATTATTGTTAAAAAAGACTCATGACAAATCCATTGGCGTGTTAGCCCGATAAGTGAGGTTAAGTTAGCAGAGTCACGGATCGCCCACCGAAGAGTAAACTCTGGGTAGTCCATACAGGCAACACAAGGCTCAAGTGTAGCAGGTGCACACAAACATTTCACACCACACGGAGCGAGCAAAGGTACATGCTAGCAATGTGTAAAGACTTTCAGTCAGGAAAATGAACTGGATACCTCATGCAGACGGAATAAGGCTGAAGTGTTACAGTTGCGCATAAACATTTAAATTATTATTATTGTATTGTGAAGTGACTTACCAAAGCGGAGCGTTTGCAGAGAGTTTCTGTTATTGAGGACCAGTCAAAACAAGAGAGCATTGGGAATCTTCGACCGAGTACAGGTTCACATGCGGCACAAGACGAAGCTCACAAGGTTGTATTGAATGGCCTACCGAAGGACATGACCCCCAATTCTAACAGCCGGAACGAAGTTACTTCGGGAACTGTAGCTGCTCAGGAGGGGGATAAGAAGAATGAGACAGAGTCGTCAGAAGCATGGACTCCTGTTACATCGAGGAGAGACAGAAGATTGGTAAAGGTTAGAGAAAATGCTGAGAATAGGCAGGAGGATTTTGCTGATAATGTTGACATATCTACCCACCAAGCAACCCCAAACAGACAGAAGAGACCTAGTAGGCCAAGGCGAGCAGCCTTACTGATCAGACCAGCTGAAGGTAAATCATAAACCGATATTCTTAAGGAGATTCGCCAAAAAGCAAACCCTAAAGATACAGGAACTGAAGTCCGGTCCATTCGACAAACTAAAGCGGGAGACGTCCTTGTCGAGTTGGGAGCAAGTTCCAGAGATAAAGCAGCTTTTGGTAATTCTCTGCGAAATGTTCTGGGGTCCAATGCTACAGTTCGTAGGCTTGAAGCGAAGGCAACTGTTGAAATCAGAGACCTTGATGCTCTAACTACTTCCGAAGAGGTCATGGAAGCTATCCAGAGAACTATCCCAGAACTCTCTCCAGATACCAAGGTGCTGGTGACGAGGACGAATACGATGGAAGTGAAGATGGCTGTTGTCACATTAACAACTAGTGATGCAGATGTGCTCTTGAGGCAAGATCATATCACCATAGGATGGGTCAATTACAGGATTAGACGGAGGATCATGGTATATCGTTGTTATAGATGTCTGGACTATGGACATGTTGCTAGCAACTGCAAAGGCACAGATAGAAGTAAACTTTGCTACAATTGTGGCGGGACAGGTCACAAAGCTAGAGGATGTACGGCCTCAAAGAAATGTGTTCTTTGTGAAGAACGAGGTTTTATCAAAGATTTAGCACATGCTATGGGATCTGGCCAGTGTAAGGTCTTCAGATAAGCTTTGGACAAAGAAAAGGCACTGAGGTTCAAATGATTCGTATACTTCAAGCCAATCTACATAGAAGTAAGACAGCCAATGATATGCTATATCAGCAAGTCACAGAGAAGCAAAGCGAACTCTTGCTAATCAGCGAACAATATAAAGATAAAGAGTCATCTCTTTGGTTCAGTGACACACTTGGCACTTCTGCAATCTGGGTGTTGGATTCTAGAAAAGTTATTATAAAGGATCATGGAAGTTCTGATGGTTATGTTTGGGTGAAGACCAGAAGGGTCACCTATTTTAGTGTTTACCTAACTCCTAATGAGGCAATTGAGCACTTCCGCCGCAAAGTAAATTCTTTGGAAGATGCAATTCTAAACGCCACAGATAGTGTCATAGTGGCTGGAGACTTTAACGCCAAAGCAGTGGAATGGGGTATGCCAAGTACAGATTCCCGGGGTAAGTACATTCTAGAGATGGCATCCAGGATAGGCCTTCTAATATTAAATATTGGTACAGTTCCAACTTTCCGACGTCCAGGATGTGAAGGAACAATTCCGGATGTTTCCCTGGCATCAGAAGTAATTGTGCCATTCATTAAGAGATGGAAAGTGTTGGAAGATTATTGTGCTAGCAATCATCAATTCATCGCCTTTGACTTTGAATCAAATGTTCAGGGACGGGAAGTACCTCCCCAGAAATGTCAACGGTGGAATGTAAATAGGATTAGCATGGACAAGTTCAAAGATATCATTGGGAAGGGTGCAGAACAGATTCGAAGTGCTGAAGCACGGAGAGAGTTTGAGGTTGAGGATCTGGTTTCTGCAACCGTGAAAATGATTACGTCAGCTTGTGATGTTTCGATGCCCTCCTCAGTACCACGTCACCGAAAGAGCCCTGTATACTGGTGGACCAGAGAGATAGCAGAATTAAGGAAGAACTGCCTCAGGCTTCGCCGTCTTGCCCAGAGAGCAAGAAATCGGGAAGAAGCTAATGAAAAATCAGTGGAGCATAAAGCAGTAAAGAAGCTACTTCGGAAAGCCATAACTAGGAGCAAGTTTCGGAGTCGGAGAAAGCTTCAGGAAGATATTGACACTGATCCATGGGGTTTGGGTTACAAAATTGTAACACAGAAACTTGGAAGTCACAGAACATCGTGCATCATGGAGGATGATATTATGAACACCATTGTTCAAACCCTTTTTCCAACTCATCCCACAAGACCTGAGAGGAATTTTGAAAGTGATCTAGATTGCCCACTGTTTACTGAAGATGAACTTCGGGTTGCAACGCATTCTTTACGGAACAACAAGGCTCCGGGGCCGGATGGGATTCCTAATGAGGTTCTGAAAATAATAGTTGATCAAGATATGTTGTTGTTATTGTTGAGAATGTTCAATGGTGCTTGAAAGTAGGAATCTTTAGCTTTCGCTCGAAGATCTGTCGCTTAGTGCTCATTAGTAAGGGCATGGGTGACCCTGAGTTACCATCATCGTACCGCCCACTTTGTATGCTTGACACAACAGGCAAACTATTTGAGAAACTCATAAGACGGAGATTGCTTGAAGCAATAATCGCAGCCGGCGATTTATCACCAAGACAATTTGGATTCAGAGTAGGCCGGTCGACACTGGATGCAGTGCAAGAAGTCGCCGATAAAGTACGAAGAGCGGAGAATTATAATCATTACTCTCGCCGGGTGATTCTTTTTCTTACACTGGATGTTAAAAACGCTTTCAACTCTGTCAAATGGACAGATATCATGGATGCTCTAGAATTTTCATTCCATGTTCCAAGGTATCTCCTTCGGATCTTAGACTCTTACTTGAAGGATCGTGCTCTGCTCTACGATACTACAGAAGAGATCCGTAGAGTACAAGTCACGGCTGGGGCTGCCCAGGGTTCGATTCTAGGACCTGATCTCTGGAATGTTACATACGACAGCTTGTTGAGGCTTGAAATGCCTGAAGAAACTATTCTAGTAGGATATGCAGATGACGTTGCTGCTCTTGTAGCAGGAAGAAGTGTCGAGCAGGCACAGTTGCGACTCAATATGGTAATGCACAAAATCAATAGATGGATGGAGGAACATGGTCTGTCTCTAGCACTTAGTAAGACGGAAATTGTCATCCTAACAAAGAAGAGAATTCAGACAATACTTCCAATACAGGTAGGACAAATTCAAGTAGAGATGCAGCCAGCAGCAAAATACCTGGGCATCATGATCGACAGTAAAATGAATTTTGGAGAACAGATTAGACGGACTGCAGATAAGGCAGCCAGAGGAGTAACGTCCCTCAGTCGGCTCATGGCCAATGTTGGTGGGCCAAAATCTAGTAAGAGAAGACTATTGATGACAGCCATCCATTCAGTTCTGCTGTATGGAGGTGAAATATGGGCGGATGCCCTGGATAAGGAAATTTATAGGAAGCCACTGGCGCAAGTGCGGAGGCGGGGTGCTTTGCGCGTGGCATCAGCATATCGCACGGTCTCTGAGGAAGCAGTTCTCGTTATTGCCGGGATTATTCCGATTTTTTTTCTTGCAAAAGAACGCAAGAACATTTACTTGAGGAAATCTGATACGGGTTTACAAAATGCAAGACGATCGGCAAGAGTACAAACCTTTCAAAATTGGCAGATGAAATGGGAGCAAGGAGATCAAAGCCAATGGACTAAGAGAATGATCCCTCAGGTGCAGGTTTGGACAGAGAGGAAACATGGTGAGGTTGGTTACTATCTCACTCAGTTCTTGACTGGCCATGGGACTTCTGTTCCTATCTTAAGAAGATGGAGAAGGTGGATTCATCAGATTGCATCTACTGTATCAACGAATTAGATAATGCTAATCACACCTTCTTCTCTTGTGGACGGTGGTTCCAAAATAGCCAGTCTCTTCAAGATCACATTGATGTAGAGATATCCCCGGACAATATTGTTGCAGTGATGCTACAAAATGAGGAAAACTGGAAACTGGTAGCAAGCTTTGTTGAAGATATCATCCGAACAAAGAAGACGGATCTGGATCGCCACTGAAGATGATTCATCACGGAAGAGTGCCCTACAGTCAAATATAAAATGACTCTAGCCTGAAGTAATGTGATAAACGGTTCCAGGCTAGTGTTTAGAAGTAACGGGGGAGTTTTAGTCGGTAGTCTGCTACTCAAGAGCAGGAGCCCGACACTCTGTGCGTAAATGCATTTCTTCCCCTAAAAAAAAAAAAAAAAAAAAAAAAAAAAAAATATTATTATTATTATCATTACTGAATTACTGGCATGATACAAGATTCAAGCATAAGGTCTCTCACAGCATTCAAACAAGGACCATAAAAAGTAATAAATATGAAGAACCGTTATGTGTAAATAGCTATGGTTTCAAGAGACTAAATTATATTATACCATCACTATGTAATGAACTACCACCATGATTGTCCAACATGAACAGCAAACAACTCATTAATCTCTCTATATATAACAAGTAGTTCCGTGAAGAACTATACAGCCTATTTTCATATATCCTACTTATGTTAATTGCCACTATCAACATACACAATTTCTGTTTGATTGCTGTAATAGATTCGTAGATATTAAGAGCCGACTAAATATTTCGGATGGTCGCCATGTTGGATTTTACATATGTAGGTCCTAGAGTTATGTACTGTTACATGCAGATTATTGTGAACGTGTAGTATTCAAACTTCAATCGCAAAATTAGGACACAAAAAAAAACCAAGAAGATTTTAAAATTTTTCACAGCTGCCATCTTGAGGTTATGGAAACAATTGAAGTAAATTAGATGCCAGTGGATTAACATTCGTATAAGGATTTACTGTACCAAGTTTCACTGCACTCGGATGGTTAAATTGCGAGAAACGTCCATGTGAATATTTATAATTCGCGTCACCGCCATGTTGGATTTGTGATCACCAGGTTATTTAAAGTCCTATAGGTGAACTTAAGTTCATAGCCCCTATGAACATTAAAAAATGCAGTTTGATTGCTAAAATAGATTCGAAGATATTCAGTATCGTCTAAATATTTCGGATGGTCGCCATGATGGATTGTTAAATGTATAGGCCATAGAGTCATGTACCATTAAAGGAAAATTATTGCGTAGGTTCATTATTCAAACTTTCACTTCGATCGCATGACTACATCACAAGAAATAAAAACTTAATTTTAAAATTCGCACTGCCGCCATCTTGAGGTTATGTAAACAATTGAACTAAATTAGATACCAGTGGATTACAATGTGTATAAATATTTCCTGTACCAGGTTTCAGTGCGCTTGGAACATTAAATCGCGAGAAAGATCTATTGAAAATTTTCAAATTCGCTTGGCCGCCATGTTCGTTTTGTAGTTAACCGGTTTTTGAAAGTCTTATAGATGGACTTCCAGCAGTGCCCTTTATCTCCGTACAAACGTTTAGGGAGATACCGCTAATAGTGTCAGAGATATAGAATGCCGGTGAAATATTTCGCACATCCGCCATCTTGTGATTATGTAAACAATTGAACGAAGTTAGATGTCGGTGCATTACAATGTATATAAACATATACTGTACCAAGTTTCATTGCGTTTGGTTGGTCAAATCACGAGAAACATCTATTTAAAAGTCGCAAATTCGCTTGGCCTCCATGTTGGTTTTGTAGTTACCAGGTTTTCAAAAGTCACATAAGTGAACTTATAGCAGTTCCCTTATCACCATAGAAAATGTCAGGGTAATATCGGTAATAGTTTCGGAGATATTGAATGCTGGTGAATTATTTCGCACAGCCGCCATGTTGGATTGGTGAGTCGTAACAAAATTTGAAGGGCACGGTCGAGGTCGCCGGGAATAGTGCTATGAACTTTCCGAGTTTCATTGAAATCTCTCCTGCCGTTTAGATTTTATTAGGGGGGACACACACACACGAATCACACACACACACACACACACACACACACACGGACAAAAGGTGATCTCATAAGCCTATTTTTTCAAAATTGAAAATAAGCTAAAAATGAAAATTTGTATGTTTTTTTTCTGAATTTCCACGGAAGTTTGAGTTATTAACGCGTTTCAGACTGGTTTATGACGGTTGCACGCAAAAACAATTTTTTTCTGTCTGTCTGTTTGTCTGTTTGTCTGTGTACAACTTTGCACGCGCATCACTCGAGAACGGCTGAGTGGATCAACGTAAATTTGGTACAGGAGTCCATCAGAGGCAGGGAAGTAATCATTGATGTAACTCTTCTCCATACCTCTCATAAAAAAGGGCCTACCCCCTTAAAATGCATGCTGAAATGGGCGTAGAAAAACGAGACAAAGCTCATTTTCAGCCCTATGGGGCCCCGAAAACCACATTTTAAGGTCCCAAAACCAACAGTTTTTGAGATATACCCAGAAAACTAATTTCATTTATTATGCTATTGAAAGAATGCAAGCCGGTAACCATGGCAACACAATCTCAGAAGACCATCTATTTCTGTAAGACGCAATGCCATTCCATTTATTACATTACTGTGAAAGTTCGCAAACGGCTATAAGGTTATCACGGAACCAACGTAAGCTGTAAAATTCATCAATACGTATATCATGTGCTTAAGGGGGTCAAGGGATACTAAAGGTCTATTATATCCCTTTCCCTATATTATTAAATTATTATTATGATTATTGTTACGGCTGTGAGTTTGTTTCGTCGCCTCGCCGTGTGAGTCACCGCCGCCCCCGGGCTATGCTCTGCCTCAGTGTATTACGTGCGCCTTACGCAACGGGCTGCGCGGACAAAGGGATGGTCCAGAATAATCGTGACCCAGCCAGTGATGGAAATCTCGAGAAGCCGTGAATCCTGGACGGGTCTAGAAGCATTTATTGAGTCACCAGCCTGCTATATAAGAGCGACCTGGCAAGCGAGGTGGACAGTGTTTTCGAGCTTGTGCGTGCTTTTACCTGAGCGACAGTTGTTGGTGACGTGACTTGCGAAACCCTAGTGAAGCTGATTCTCTTGACAGTGAAGGAGTGTGAAGCCTACGGAGGAACTGTGTCTTGAGCGAGTGTGTTTTCCAGTGCAACAGAGGTTAGTGTGGTGAATTGTGAAAACACCGGAGACTGTTTCCCTAGCCAGCGGACAGCGATGCAGAGTGTAGTGGTGAGTGACCGGCTATCGTAAATAACTGTAGCTTGCGTATTCAAGGAAGTGTTGCAGGTAGTTCTATCGAGGCCACCGGTCCCATTAGGAGGGGTTAAATTCTGTGGGTTATTGACAAGTGAAAGGCAAGTGTTCCCTACGAGAGGAAACTAGAGTGAGATACTAATTGCTTGTATTTGCTATTTGTGTGGTGTATCTTTCTGGCCCGCAGTAAAGCAAATACGTTTCTTTAAAGGAACAATTTGTGTTGTGCTTTCTATCCAACGTAATCCAGTTAACGGAAGTGCCACTAGGGGGTGGCACGTAACGACTGGTGTCAGAAGCTAGATTACGAACTCAAGCACAAGCACAACACCTGAAGGTCCTGGTTTCAGAACCACAGCTCTCTAATTTTCTTGTGAGTGCTTGCCCTTTACAAGACAAACATCTAAAATGGAAGCGCAATTGGCAGCATTGCTAGAAAAGTTAAGTGGCATGGAAACCAAGATGGAGGCCGGCCAGAAGAAGGTGGAAGACGGCCAGAAGAAGATGGAAGACGGCCAGAAGAATCTAGCCGAAGACTTAACTGCCAAATTAGACGACGGCCAGAAGAAATTAGCCAAGGACCTGAAGGATGACCTGAAGAAGATGGAAGACGGCCAGAAGAATTTAGCCAAGGACCTGAAGGATGGCCAGAAGAAGATGGAAGACGGCCAGACTAAGTTAGCACAAGACCTGAAGAAATTAGAACGGGGCCTACGTGAGGAAGTAACGGCAGTGGAAAAGAAGTTCGACGCCTTACAAGTGGAAGTTACCGAGCTGCACCGATGCCCGCTGATGGGGTTGGAGGAGAAATTCAACGCCTTACAAGAGGAAGTTGCCGAACTGCGCCAACGCCCACTGACGGGGGTGGAAGAGAAATTCAACGCTCTTCAAGAGGAAGTTGCCGAGCTGCACCGACGCCCGCCCACAGGTACACCGGGGATATCAGGAACGGGACAGAGCAGAGTGACGTCCTCAACCTTCGACGGAAAGGTCCCGTGGAGCACCTATTAACGTCAGTTCGAGGCAGCCTGTTCCATAAACAACTGCAACAGCACAGAAAAGGCTACAGCTCTCATTGTAGCGCTGAGAGGAGACGCCCTTAACGTCCTTCAGGCCATCCCGACAGGATCCCAGGACTACGCTTCACTAATCGCCCATATGGGGTCCCGATATGGAGATAGCCATCTCCAGCAGGCCTACCAGATGCAGCTCCGGACCCGGGTACAAAAGAACGCGGAAACCCTGCAGGAGTTCGAGATGGACATCGCACGCCTCGTAAGGCTCGCCTACCCAACAGCGCCGGCCGACTTTCTGGAAGAGATAGCGACGCAGACCTTCACCGACGGGCTACGGGACTGGGACACTCAACTGGCGCTGCGACTAGCGCGCAACAAGACCCTGGCAGATGGGCTGAGCCACGCACTTGAGTTCGAGACGGCAAAAGAGGCATCTAGAATGCACGTGCGGGTGCGTCAAGTGAACGTCGACGAACCAGCAAAATCCAACGAGACCAAGCCCCTGGCCGACGAATTGATGGAGGCGCTAAGCCGTTTCTTCGATAGACGCGGTACCACCAGCAACGACACAGACGGAAGACAACCGTAGAGGCGGCCCGGAAAAGGACTACCGACCTGCAGGACATGCCGTAAGAAGGGCCACCTGAGCAAGGATTGTTGTGTTCGCCGCCGCCAAGGGTTTCCGTCGGGAAAGTCAGTCATAGAGAAACCGCGCGGCCCAGGAAAACGAGCACCAGCCAGCCTTAGGGGGCAAAGGTCGGCTTGTGACAGTCGTCAAGGCCCGGCAGCCCAAGTTCGTGTGACGAAGTTACGGAGGGATGATAGCAGCCTGATGGTCGACGGAGTCGTCAACGGAGTGAGCTGGCCCATGCTGATCGACACGGGAGCATCGAGGACCATCGTCAATCCCACCGTGATCCCGAAGTGGAGACTGCAACCCACACAAAGGAACCTCCAGCTAATAACCGTGACTGGAGAGACCGCACCGGTACATGGCGTAGCATCACTGGAGTTCGTCATTGGTCGGCGGACGGTGAAGCATCCAGTGCTCGTGGCTGATGTAGCAAACGATGTGATCATCGGACTGGGCTTCCTGGACCAGAACAACATCATCTTGGACCTGAGTACCAACACTCTGCACTTCGGAGGTGAGGAACTTGCTTTGCAACCAGCACACGAGGCCGTCACCGCACGACGAGTAAGGCTGAGAGAGGACGTCATCGTTCCCGCCAGGACGGAGGTGGGCGCTGCCGTAATTGTCGACGGAACTGCTGAGGGAGTGGCAGCTATCAACGAGCCAAAATATGAGGACAACCAGACAAAAGTATTGCTAATTGCCAAGACTCTCATCAACACGACGTCTCGGCCGTACGTCCGCCTGTCCAACCTGAACGACTACAAAATTACGGTTCACCGGGACACCAATCTTGGAGTCTGCAAGCCCGTTACCTGGATTGCCCGCATCACAGACACGACGGACGGTCACCTGCAGACGGACAACCGAAGAAGACGCGCCCTGCCAGAAGAACAACAGAAGCTGTACCAAGGATCCAGGACCATTTAGACGAGGAACAATCACGCCAACTTCGGGACCTGCTACATGAATTCCAGGATGTCTTCTCCGTGGGGAGCATAGACTTCGGCAGGACAAGCTTGGTCCAGCACAGAATCGACGTCGGGGACAGCGCACCGATTAGGGCCCCATTCTGACGTGTCCCGCTCGCCAAGCAAGCCGAAGTCGACCGGATGGTAGAAGAGATGAAGGAGCAAGGGGTGATTGAGCCATCACATAGTCCTTGGAGTTCTCCGGTCGTGCTAGTGAAGAAGAAGGACGGTTCCACCAGGTTCTGCGTGAATTACAGGCGGGTGAATGACGTCACAAAGAAGGACAGCTACCCTCTACCCCGGATCGACGAAGCCCTGGACACCATATCAGGGTCGAGATGGTTCTCCACCTTGGATTTGAAGAGTGGCTACTGGCAGGTGGAAGTCCACCCTAAGGACCGCGAGAAAACTGCGTTCTCTGTGGGCAGCGGGCTCTGGCAGTTCACCGTCATGCCATTCGGTCTGTGCAACGCTCCTGCGACCTTCTAAAGGCCAATGGAGTCAATTCTGAGGGGACTACACTGGAAGACTTGCCTGGTCTACCTTTACGACGTTATCGTTCTGGGCAGAAGCGTCGAGGAGCACTATAGCAACCTGAAGGAGATCTTGATGAAGCTACGGGCCGCCCAGCTGAAGTTGAGCCCCAAGAAGTGTCAGCTCTTCCAGAAGCAGGTCCAGTACCTAGGGCATAGTGTCGCCGAGGAAGGGGAGCGCACCGACCCAGAAAAGACCGCAGCTGTGAGGGAGTGGCCAGTTCCGAAGGACAAGTCCCAACTACGCAGTTTTCTGGGACTCTGCACTTATTACCGTCGCTTCTTGAGAGGATTCGCCGACATCGCCAAACCACTGCATCGACTGACTGAGAAGGACCAACTCTTCACGTGGACAGCAGAATGCCACAGTGCCTTCGAACAACTCAAGCAGGCACTGTGCACCGCACCTATTCTGTCCTACTCCAGACCTGGAACATGGTTCGGCGTCAATACCGATGCCAGCGACTTTGGTATAGGGGGAGTCCTGTCGCAAGTAGTGGACGGCGAGAAGAGAGTAGTGGCATATTTCAGCAAGGCCTTGTCAAAGCCAGAGAGGAACTACTGCGTCACCAGGAAGGAACTGCTCGCCATCGTGAAGACCATTGAACACTTCTACAAGTACCTGTACGGGCAAGAATTTCTCATCAGGACCGACCACGCATCCCTGCGGTGGCTCCTGAACTTTAAGCTGCCCGAGGGTCAACTCGCGCGATGGTTAGAGAGGCATCAACAGTACAACATTGAGATCCAGCACAGGAAAGGCCAACTGCATTCTAACGCCGACGCCCTGTCACGAAGACCGTGCCTCGAAGACTGCGCCTTCTGTGCCAGAAGGGAGGAGAACACCGGGATATAGTGTCAAAGGACTACCGTGGAACTTCAAGGGAGCTGGAGCCGCGAATCTTTCACGCGGGCACACGCGGAAGATGATGACCTGGGACTGATAGCCGAATGGAAGAGGGCCTGTGTCGCCAGACCCGGGTGGAACATTGTGAGTGACTGCAGCCCAAAGTTTAAATCCTATTGGGCGTAATGGGACTCGCTGGTTGTAAGGGATGGCCTCATCTGCCGTACCTGGGAGAGCACCGACGAGAAGACATCTCGGGAACAAATCGTCGTTCCAAAGGCTATGACGGAGGAAGTCCTGAAGGAAGTCCATGGAGGATCATCTGGTGGACACCTAGGAATAAAGAAGACCCTGGAGAAGCTGAGAGAGCGATTCTACTGGATCGGATGTCGAACAGACGTGGAGAACCACTGCGCGAGGTACCACGATTGCACAGCCAGCAAGGGACCAGGACGAAGGCGACGGGGCCCACTGAAGACCTACAACGTGGGCGGCCCCATGGAGTGAGTGGCCATCGATGTTGCTGGGCCATTCCCGTTGAGCGAGGCGGGGATCAGCTACATATTGGTCGTCAGCGACTACTCCACCAAATGGCCAGAGGCGTATGCGCTCCCTAACCAAGAAGCCGTGACGATCGCAGAGACCCTGGTGAAGGAATTCGTCAGCCGGTACGGAGTACCCCTGGAGCTGCACTCCGACCAAGGGAGGAACTTCGAGTCGCAGGTGTTCCAGAACCTATGCCAGCTGCTGGGAATCCGGAAGACAAGGTCGACGCCGCTACACCCTCAGTCCGACGGGAAGGTAGAGCGATTCAATCGCACCATCGAGAACCATCTCCGAATAGTCGTTAGCGAGCACCAGAGGGATTGGGACAAACATCTTCCACTATTTCTCCTGGCCTACCGCGCCGCTGTGCATGAAGCCACCGGGTGCAACCAGCCCGGGCCATGTTTGGGAGGGAACTCCGTCTACCTGTCGATCTTGCCTTCGGCCGACCTAGGAATGATCCGGTCCCGGTAAGCCAGTATTGTCAAGAACTGGTCGACCAACTGGAGGACGTGCACGCGTTTGCAAGGAGGACACTGCGGATCGAGACCGACCTAATGAAGACCCGATACGACCAGCAGATGGATGCCGGTGGATTCCACGAGGACGACCTGGTCTGGCTCTTCAACCCATTACGGAAAAAGGCCTGTCAACCATATTGCAAAAGTCCTGGGAGAGCCCTTACCGAGTCGTGAAACGGATCAACGATGCCGTCTACAGGATCCAGCGGAGCCCGAGGGCGAAGATGGAGATCGTGCATCGAGATCGCCTGGCAGCCTACGGAGGAACACAGACGGACCAATGATTGATCGGGACGATCAGCCTTTTAGGAAAGGGGTGGTGTTACGGCTGTGAGTTTGTTTCGTCGCCTCGCCGCGTGAATCACAGCCGCCCCGGGCTATGCTCTGCCTCTGTGTATCACCTGCGCCTTACGCAACGGGCTGCGAGGAAAAAGGGATAGTCCAGAATATTCGTGACCCAGCCAATGATGTAAATCTCGAGAAGCCGTGAATCCTGGACGATTCTAGAAGCATTCATTGAGTCACCAGCCTGCTATATAAGCGGCCTCATCAGCGAGGGAGGGACTCAGTGTTTTTGCGCTAGTGCGTGCTTTTACCTGAGCGACAGTAGTGCGGCGACGTGACGTGCGAAGTTACGAAACCCTAGCGAGGCTGGTTCTCCAGACAGCGAGGCAGCGTGAATCATACGGAGGGACTGAGTTTTGAGAAGTGTGTACTTACCTAGTGCGTCAGAGATATTGTGGTGAATTGCGAAACACAGGGGGCTGTTCCCTAGCCAGCGGACAGCGAAGCAGAGTGTAGTGGTGGGTGACTGGCTATCGTAAATAACTGTAGTTTGTGTACAAGGCAGAGTTGCAGGTATTAATAGCGAGGACAATAGTGTTAACGTAGGCTAAATGTGGAAGCTATAGTGACTAGTAGTGTCTTATGAAGTGAGGTTCAGTGCTTATTGTCTGTTGTATTTTTTTCCTGGCCTGAAATAAAGCTAATATTTCGTTAAATAAACAATTGTGTTGTGCTTTCACCCACTGTAATCCAGTTAACGAGCTTGCCACTAGGGGTGGCACGTAACAATATAAATAAGTGTATAATATAGGGCAGTGTATTGCTAATTACATTTTATTTGATGAACAGCTGATTACGATCAGACTGCTCAAAGTGATCGAGTCACTGGGTGACTAGAAAGCGCAAACACTTAATTATTATTCTTAAATAATTACATTTGTGTAATTCAAACTTTGCTGAAAGTTTATTTGACAGAAGGACTATCTACCGAGTAAAATATTGTATTTTCAATTTGAATTTATTTTTAGGAAGATTTAATGTCTTGTAAATATTTAGTTAATAAATTACAGGTACTATTTTTGTTTGCTGCTTATCTTTATACAAACTGATCATCTTTTCATTTCGCAATCGACGTGCGATAATACTGCCAGTTGGTTACTAGAACTCACTTAGTCTCAGCTTCACCGTTCGCGCTCGAGATCCGTGATTCTCGTCCTACCATCTTGTTACGGTTATTTTATTTCTAGTAAATGTGTAACTAGACGGTAGTGTTTTTTGCATGGCCGGTATGAGTCGAGGGTTTCCTAGTCATTCACCTAGTAGGGTAGTGTTGGTTTATCTGGCTGGGTATCGACATCTTTACAATCCTTTTCCATCTCAGCGGATATAGGTGGTGGCTACGCGAGATTCGTGTGCAGTACCCATTGCAATAGGTACCTAGCGTTTTAGTGAAATCCACCTAACCTGAGGTCTGACCCCTCGAAGAATGCGAGGTCTGGAAAGATGAGAGAAAGGAAAGGAAGAGACTTCCTAGGCCTCGGATACCCTAATACTGTCGGGATTGGAAGAGAACAAGAGTTGACCAAGAGAGGTCGACAGGAGAGAAGACGGAGAGGAGCCTGCCACAAGTAAGTGGAAGCAATGCCGGACTCAGCTGGTGTCCCGTGATCGCCAACCCACGTCCCACTAGATATGATCCCCTGTGGGATGGGGGGACTAAATGACCACGTTGTTCAAACCCCTCAAATGTTATACACAGTTGTGATGTGAAGTGATAAAATACAGCGCAACGCATCGTCCTCGTTTACTCGCCTTGTCAATGCCAGTGGCTATCAAATGCATATTTACGCTGTCATAGAATGACATGGTTATATTTACAAAATATTAAAAATAAAACAGATATTGAAATAGCACGAGATTGTTCCAATAAACAGAGATACTATATCGCATAAATAGTAGGGAAATATGTGAGGTGGTACATGAGAATTTGTATCACATACTGTGCCCAATGGAACTTTGGCACAAGAGTCGAACCTACGACATATCAGAAAAGAAGAAAATGGGGCGTTTGATTCAAATTTTGAAGGCATGAAAAGGGTTAATACTTAATGCACATAAGTGGGACGCATCGAACCTATGAAGCATAATTACAGCGATACTGCAGTTGCGAGGTGACATCATTGCTAACTCAGCAGAAAGAGGGTTGCACATTGATAAAATTAGACCAAGTGGAAGATCCCAATCTAGAGAGAGAGAAGGAAGATCTCGTGGAGAAACGCGAAGTCGTCACAAAAATGCTAACTCTGTAAGAATGGACGCGGTCAATGAATCCATTAAAAATTAAAATTAGCCAGATTTAAGCAAATTTATAGGAAAATCTCTCCGTCAATGTGATTTATTTTGGGAACGAGATATTTTAAAGGAATAAAAGTATCGAACATTTGCATAGTTTAGAAAAGCAAAGTCAGCATTTTTACGATAAGGACTTCCCCAAAGCGGAGAGTAGAGTAGGGGAATAAAAAAATATACACCTACGCAGTTGAGGAGCTATCCGAATTTTTATTAAATCTCCTCATGATCGAATTTGGAAATAGTTTGCACATTTGGAACGTTGGGATTATAAGCTTCAAGAGTATATATTTTTCAATATGGTACTACACATGGTTTAGAAGATAGTTTTTGCAACGCAAGCAAAGTAGTTTATTTTCTGTAAATTTGAATAAATAAGAGGGATTGCCAAGGAGGTTCATTCATTCGTTCATTCACTTCAGTTCAGTTCAGTGAAGCAGGCGTGAGGGACGCGTCGCGCTGGACCAAATTCAATTAAATTCAGTCTACCATCGACCGCAGTAGAGGGTTGCGCTGATTCAGTATTCAGTCTTCAGTGTCCTAGAAGGACGTGTTGCTGTATCAACGAGTATTATTCAGTCATCAGGTCATACGGACAAAGTGAAGGGTGTCGTAGGGGACCCCAGTGTGAAAGATATTAGTATCAAGTGATATCAAAAATCGTTAGTCCGATGTGGGCCCGAGAGGGCAATGTAAACAATATTAAGAAAAGGGACACACTCAGTTATTCAGTCTGGTGGAATGCAGAGGCACGTCGCGCTAGATCAGTTATCTCGTCAAGTCTTCAGATATCCCAGGCCTTGGATAGGTCATGGCGTTACGGTATCATCAGCACAGTTTGAACCTCATGTGGGTCATATGCGTGAAATTTAACCAGAACCTGGTACAGGTCACGTCACGGCAATAGTCACGTCAGTACACAGTTATCAAGAACCTCAAGGAGGACAAGTAATACTCGCGCTATAGGAAAAGACAGTATCTTTGCCTAAAGTACAGGCTAATACATTACGAAGTGCGCCACGCTGAACATTATATATTCAAGACAATTAAATAGTCTTTACGGACAAAGTACAGTTATCGTTCGAAAGAAACAGCGATTTAGGCGTAATAAAAGTGGGGAACGTCAAGTTCCAGGTCGCGAGTTCGAAAAACTGTAGTGAAAATAGAGAATTTTCATAAAGCATCGTTACAAATACGTCCAGTCGAGACAGTATAAAGGACAATGAGAGACTAAGCAGCACAGTTAACCAAGTCGCATCATTAAAAGAGAGGTGTGAACTCAAGAGGTGCAGAGGAACGTCCGTTCGAACTCTGAACACGCAGATCAATTGGTATGAAAGGAGATATACGGTCTTAAAGCAGACATAGGCCAAATATAAGACTCATAGTGAGGAAATCATCAGGACAGTTACCGCCTAGAGACAGTAATAGGGAAACCGAATAATAGGACATTGGAGGTAGGAGAGAACTAAGACTATAATCCCAGGATAGGAGCAGGACCGTTCGAGTGATCACACGTTCAATGCTGGTACAAGAGACTTGCGTCGAGGTGGAAGTCGCCGTTAGGTTGCCGAAATCACTGAGATTTGGTGTATAGTGAAGTGTTGTGAAAAGAAGAAGAATATTTGTTTTAGTGGATAGGAAGTGCTACATGTAAAAAGAAGGAAAATGTATTTCAGTGTTTATTGTGTTAGGATAAGTGATTATAATATGAAGTGAGTTAAAAGCAGTGTCATGAATTTGTGCTAAAAGTATTTTGAGATGGGTGACACCATCCAAGCTTACGATCAACGGCTGTACACGGGGTACGTCACAATGATTGTATTATCATTAATATTGTACTATGCAATGAAATAGTAGTTTGGTCTTGATTTCACTACGTATTTAAAATGATTGAAATATGTTTGCGATAAAAGTGAAAGTTGAATACCGCGGGGATTGCCTCGTCGGATATAAAAGATGAAATGGGATCAGTAAAATATAAAAATAATTAAAAACCCGAAAGATTATGATAAATAAATAATGGATTGAAAGGAAGGAATGGGAAATAATATTATAAATGGTTTGAATTTTCGCCAAATAATAAAATAAAGACGAACCAGTAATTAAATATAAAAATTGAGAAATTAATCTAATAAAAAGGGCTTGAATTTTCGCCTACATAAATGAAAGTAAAGTAGCTAGCCATAATGAAATGATGAAAAATTGATAGAATAATATATGTAAATGCTTTAAATATTTTATGAAATAATGAATTATAAATGAAATAAGCCCTAGAGTAAATAATTGAAATTGCGATATAATAAATATGAAGAACTCGGATTTATGTTGATATTTATGGTCATAATAATGAATTTATAGAGTAACGTAATGGGTGAATACGGATCACCAAAGAACATGAATATAATGTTGTATGGTAGGCTATTAGGCCAAAGTTTTGAAAGTAAAATCATAGGAAGACTCGGAGTCTTGCCGTTAAGGGATAAAGTGTTGTTGAATAATGAATAAACTATGAGTATCCAAGAAAAGTTATAATGCCGAAAGGGCCTATAAATAAATAAGTGTAGCTCAAAGTTAGCAAAGAAATGCGTGATCCAGGATATACTTCTTTCGTGAGATGAAAAGTTAGTAAAAATGTTGGTAATTTGTTATGGTATGAGGGCGTGGCCCACTGACAGACTAAGGGTTCTGGTCAGGTTATTATTTAAGTCATGGTATTCACATGTGAGACCTGCTGGACGGACTAGAGGATCCCCAGCCTGCATTGTTGGAATAAATCGTCGTAAGAAAAGTTGTTATATTGAAGCGTCGCAAATGAAATGATATATTATGTTAAGTTGCATGTAAGACTGGATGCGAATTCCCAGCTTTGTCATTCGTCGAAATAATGTTGTTGAAATAAATCGTTGTAAGTGAAGTTATACAAATGAAGTCGTCGTATATTCTCTCCGAACTAGTGTCCAGTATCCTGGAAACGCGAGATATTGATGATAATAATAAAAAGGTAAATGAGGAAGTAAGAAATTGTATGTGAATTAAAGCTTGGATAATCGTAGGTTTTTGAAAGAAACTAACATGAGTGTAAAAGCAAGGCGATACGCGAGACGCCATAAATCACACGAAGTGCCAAGGGGGAAGGGAGAAGGCCAGCCAGCCCGAACCTACCCTAATGAGGGAATGGAAGAGACCATTTAACGAGTTCCGCAGCCGATTGATTTTAAAGGGATACAAGCAGTAAACTTTTGCAACAGGGAAGTTTTAAATGAAAGGTGCTATACGAAATGGAATATATAATTGGAAGGCTGGGTTTGACACAATTCTCTCAAGCCTTAGTTTGACGTTATTAAGTAAATTGTTGACAGATTTTGGTCAATATTAAATTTGTTGATGAAAAGCGATTCCTTTCTTGAAATATAAAAAATGAACGGGTTATGATATAATGAAGCTTAATATAATTAAAGGATCCCCTAAAATAAAATGAACAGGTCATGGTGCAATGTAAAATAAATTACCAGGAGCATGAATAGATGAACGGAGAAGTAGAGGGTAGACCCATGACATGGTGTATTGTAAATACATATATTTGTTGTTGTTTTCAAATACCTAAGGCTTTGTGGAAGTGGTAAATCAGTCTAGAAACTGAATGTAATGCAAATAGAAATGTGTAGATAAAGAAGCCCTGAAGGGTATTGAGAATATAAGTTAAATATCTAAAGCCTTAGAAGATATAAAAGTGACTAAAGTGAAGAGCACGCTTGATGTCTAAATGAATATAAGACTTAAAGGATTAAAGGAATAATTAAAGGACAAATAGAATAAGCAAGACAATTGCAAGTGATTTCCAGTGAATATTAAGTGATTTAGAGTGATTTTTGATTCTTACTTGAAGGGACCATACCAAGTAAACGATTGATAATATTTCTTTGAATATTATGTGTTTTGTTTGATAGTTTTTGAGTATAATAAATGGTTGTAAATTGTAATGTTGAGTTTTTCTGTAGTTCTTGGTAACCTTATTGTGTTTTCATGTCAGATGTGAGGTCAGTTGTGGGTGGAACGTAACGCGCCCCGACGCCGAAGAGTACTAAGCCAGGGTACTGACCAAACATCCTCCGCTCAAGCGGGTACAATACATGGATAGTCATAATGAACAGTAAACGCTGGCTGTGTGGCTCAGCGGTAACTTTCCCAAGGTTACAGATCGAATCATGGAGCAGTCAGGGTACGCAAATGCGCTGGAGCCGTGCCAGTAGATTTACTGGCATGTTATAGATCCCCTTCGGGGAAAAATTCTGCCACCTCGGTGTCTCTAAAAGCCACAATAGTTAAAACGGACGTAGGACCAATTACATTAAAATGTAAACATATCTTAACGAGGTGATATCTGAGTCGCGACCTGACGACCGGTATCTTGTGGGCTGGTAGCGGTGGTGACATCGAAATGCTGTGCCCCTTTTTCTTCTTCTTTGTCATTGGCGGCTTCGGTGGTGTAGTTGGTAGCATGCTGAGCTTCTATGCCCAAGGTTGCGGGTTCAAACCCGGCCGAAATCGTCGGATTTTGTAAGAGAGTAAAAATCCCTCAGTATGCCTTCCCTCGGAGGGTAAGTAAAGCCGGCGGTCCCAAGTCATTGATTTACGGCATGAAAAAGAACCATCCACTAACTACACTTGTGAGAAGCCAAAATGTGTAGGTAAGATTATTTGATAACGATATATTAGTTCCAACTTTCGCCGCCAGGTGATGACTGCGATGCCACCTAGTAGCCAAGTCGGCAAGCTAGGTGACGTGGACGGCAGCATTTTGTAGCGAAAGTAGAAACTACTTGAAATTATTGTCGGCAGTTCTTACTTGAATTAAGACAGATACCACACACTAATACAGTCATCACCATTAACAACGGTTATCAGACAGATTTTACACACACCCAAAGTACACGGGGCTACATGACCGCGTTGTCGCAGCCCCTAAACAAACCAAAGAGCCAACCAACCATTTCTTGACCATGGGGCCCGTGTCTTCTCGTCGCTTGGGCTTTCTGTTTTCTCCCTCTTCCAGTAATCCTTCATCTTCTGACTATAAACCAGCTTTCTTTCCTCCGTCCATAAAGGTCTGCTGTTCCCTGTGTTCTTCCTACTTAAACTAGTAAATGATGTGCGAAAAACTCCCCTCCGAATGGAACTGTGGGCGATCATGTATGAACTCATGTGGGATCCCCAGTTGCTCCAGATCCGACTTGACCCTAGAAATCCACTTGTTCCTGGTGGCTTTCCCTCTAACTGCCACTGTGAAGATGTTGTGGGTTAGTCTGCAAGAACTCATGCGGGTTAAGTGCCCATAGAAGGTCAGGTGTCTTTTCCTCATACTCGGGACTATGTCTTCCTGATGTGCGTAGAGTTCATCATTGTGCCGAATACTGTATGTTCCAGTATTCTCGGCCTGATCTTCCTCTCCTTGAGTTCAAGTTTCCTGACAGGGCCTTTCCTGGACATCACAATGCTCTCAGAGGCGTAGAGAACAGACGGTTTTACTACTCAGCGTCTGAGTTTAAGGTCCTTGGAGAGAAACTTTGATGTGTAAATGCCTCTGCAAGAATGGTAGGCCCACTCAAACTTGGTGCGCCTGTTGTCTATGACTAGGTTCTCACTCTGGTTTGCTGAGATTCACTCTCCTGATGATAAGCATAATTAAAATTATCATTTCTACTGCTACAACAAAAATGCTCTGACTACTATTAAGTAATTGATAAAAGAGGGGGAAAAGGTAAAAATGGAGGCTGGCAAAATAGAGTTGGGAAAAATATTCACAAAATATATTTTCGATACCAAATTCCAAATATAAAAAAGTCCTCTCGGCACGCCGGAAGGCGGAGGTAGATTTCACCGGACAAACTTGGAGATAGGCGAAAATAGGCAGAATATGCAGGTTTTCGTAGAGGGATCATACCTCATTTATCGCGTGAAAGTATTTTATAATTGGAGATTAATTAACTTTGTTTTTCTTCATTTTAAACATATTTTAAACATTTTATTGTCTTACGGGGACGGTAACCTTCTTGTCATTTGGAGTCCATTTTTAGCCTATTTTCAATTTTGAAAAAAAAATAGGCTTATGAGATCACCTTTTGTCCGTGTGTGTGTGTGTGTGTGTGTGTGAGGTGTGTGTGTGTCCCCCCCTAATAAAATCTAAACGGCTGGAGCGATTTCAGTGAAACTCGGTAAGTTCATAGCACTATTCCCGGCGACGTCGACCGTGCCCATCGAATTTTGTTACGTCTCACCAATCCAACATGGCGGCTGTGCGAAATATTTCACTAGCATTCAGTATCTCCGAAACTATAACGGATATCGCCCTGTAATTGTGTACGGTGATAAAGGGTACTACTAGAAGTTCACCTATGAAACTTTCAAAAACCTGGTTACTACATAACCAACATGGCGGCCAAGCGAATTGGAGACTTTTAAATAGACTTTTCTCGCGATTTAACTATCCAAACGTAATGAAACTTGGTACAGCAAATATGTATACACATTGCAATGCACTGGAGTCTAATTTAGTTCAAATGTTTACATAACCTCAAAATGGCGGCTGTGCGAAATATTTCACTGACATTCTATATCCCCGAAACTATTACAGATATCACCCTGCAATTTTGTACGGTGATAAAGGGTACTGATACAAGTTTACCTATGTATAATTCATAAACCTGTAAAGTACAAAACGAACAAGGCGACCAAGCGAATTTGAAATATTTTAATAGACTTTTCTCGTGAGTTAACTCTCTGAGCGCAGTGAAATGTGGTACAGTAAATGATTTTGCAGATTGTAATGTACTGCCATCTAATTTAATTCAATTGTTTACATAACCTCAAAATGGCGGCTGTGCGAAATTTTAAAATTAAGTTTTTATTTCTTGTGTCGTAATCATGCGATCGAAGTGAAAGTTTGAATAATGAACCTAGGCAATAAGTGACCTTGAATGGTACATAACTCTATGGCCTATACATATAACAATCCTAAATGGCAAGCTTCCGTAATATTTAGACGGTTCTCAATATATATGAATCTTTTACAGCAACCAAACTGAAATTTTTATGTTCATAGAGACTATGAACATATGTTCACCTATAGGACTTTCAGTCACCTGGTGTGCACGAATCCAACATGGCGGCGACGCGAAGTATAAATATTTAAATGGACGTTTCTCGCGAATTAACTATCCGAGTGCCGTGAAACGTTGCATGTTTTAAATGCTTACACAAATGTTGATCCACTGGCATCTAATTTATTTCAATTGTTTGCATAATCACAAGATGGCTGCTGTGCGTAATTTTAAAATCTCGTTTTTACTTCTTGTGTTCTAATCATGCGATTGAAGTTTGAATACCACACTTACACAATAATCTTAATATAATAGTACAAAAATAAAAATCCAACCTGGCGACCATCTGAAATATTTAGACGGTTCTCAATATCTACGAATCTGATACAGCAATTAAACTGAAATTTTGTATGTTGATAGAGGCAATTAACATGAGCAGGATATATGAAAATAGGCTGTACAGTTCTTCACGGAACTACTTGTTATACTTGTGGTCACACTGTCCTTATGCAAGGTTTCGACACTGATGTGTAACTATGTAACGGTCTGTTACTTCTTCACGCAAAATTATATCTCCCGCAGAGATGTTGGTTGGTTCCTCAGTTTAGGGGCTGCGACAACGCGGTCATATAACCCCGTGTACTTTGGGTGAGTGTAGAATCTGTCTGATAAACGGTGTGAATTGTGATGGCGGTATTAGTCTGTAATTAAGGTAAGGAATGCAGACGCTAAATTTCAAGCAGTAGTTCCTAATGTTGCTACCAGATACTAACGTCAACGCCACCCAGCTGTGAACTTGGCTACTAGATGCCACCTCAATCAGCAACTCGCAACGAACGTTGGAACTTCCCCTCCAAAGAAAAGCTTACTGAGGGATTTTTAGCGCTCTTAGAAAATCCGACGACTTTGGCCGGCTTTGAACCCGCGACCTTGGGCATAGAAGTTCAGCATGCTACCAGTTACGTCACCGAAGCCGCATCACACTTAGTCAGATGGAAATCTGAATCTGATCTCGCGCAAGTGCGTTGTCATGGCAACGTCTGATGGCTCATCCCTCATCAATTTAGTAGTGTTGCCATGTCAACCACTGATAGCTCTTGGCATTTTCTTATAATTCCGAAATCATTTTTCTCATCCCTTGGCGCAATGGTGGCTCATATCAAAAATTCTTTCAGACAAACGTTTTAGGTAATTATTAGGGGAATATTGTCCATTTTGTACGGTTTTGATATTGTGCCTATTAACAGAGATATGATTAATGTTTCCCGAAAAAACCACTTTTTCCACCCCTTTGGTCAATGGTTGGTGCTATCAAAAAAAACGTTTCAAACATAAATTTCTGAGCTTTATCCGACACATAGTATGAACTTTGAACGGATTCGATATTTCACATATTAAGAGAGTTATAGCAATATTTCATTTTTTCGAAAAAAAAAAAGTCCCCCATTTTCATACCCTTCGACCGATTTAGCCCAGTAACGAACTCGTCCGAGATTTTATGGGTATACATATTCGGTAAAGAATTCAAAGGGATTGGGGCAAAATTACGGCAGTTATCGTGTCCACAAGAAACTGATATACATATATATACATATATTACATAAATTATATATAAACTTTTGAACTGACGGTGGTTTTGGGGTCTGGGGGATGTGAAACGCGAAGATATGTCGAAATTTTCCGGAAATCGATACATGGTACCCATTGCAATAGTTAGCTTTCTAATGAAATCTACCTAAAATACTGCCGTCAACGACACCTAGCTGTGAACTTGGGTACTAGATGCCACCTCAATCAGCAACTCGCAACGAACGTTGGAACTTCCCCTCCGAAGGAAAGCAAACTCAGGTTTTTTAGCGCTCTTAGTAAATCCGACGACTTCAGCCGGGTTTGAACCCGCGATCTTGGGCATAGAAGTTCAGCATGCTACCAGTTCCGATACCGAAGTCGCTTCCCACTGACATATGAAAACTGAATGTGATCTCGTGCAGTGGCGTTGTCATAGCAACTGCTGATGGTCATCCCTTATCAATTAAAAGTAAAGTTGTCATGGCAACCTCTCTTGGCACTTGGCATTTTCTTATAATTTAAATCATTTTGTTCACCCCGTGGCGTAATGGTGGGTCATATCGAAAATTCTTTCAGACAAAAGTTTTAGGTAATTATTGGAGGAATATTGTCCATTTTGTGCGGTTTTGATATTGTGCCTATTAACAGAGATATGATTAATGTTTCCCGAAAAACCCACTTTTTCCCACCCCTTTGGTCAATGGTTGGTGCTATCAAAAAACTTATTTGACATACATTTTTGGCACTTATCCGACACATATTATGAACTTTGAAGGGATTCGATATTTCATGTATTAAGAGAGTTATAGCGATATTTCACTTTTTCGAAAAAAGCCCCCCATTTTTACCCCCTTTGACCGATTTTGCCCATTAACGAACTCGGCCGAGATTTTATAGGGATACATATTATGTAAAAAATTCAAAGTGATTGGTGCAAAATTACGGCAGTTATCGTGTCCACAAGAAACTGATATACATATATATACATATATTACATAAATTATATATAAACTTTTGAACTGACGGTGGTTTTGGGGTCTGGGGGATGTGAAACGCGAAGATATGTCGAAATTTTCCGGAAGTCGAAACATGGGACCCATTGCAATAGTTAGCTTTCTAAAGAAATCTACCTAAAACTGAATCCTTGAAAATACAAAATTTTGTTTTAAAATAAAATTGAAAATACTGGAACACTTTCAGTGTAGTATGTTTGCAAACTATTGATTTGAAAAATCTTAATGGAATGGAAATCTTTTTCGCTGGAAGTGTTGGGATGAAGGTGGTCGTGGCCTTAATTTAGCAACCATCCCGGCATTTTCATGGTGAAGAAGTGAGAAACCACGGAATACCACTTCCAGGAGGGCTGAGGTGGGAATCGAACCCGCATCTTATCACTTTTGCCTCACGAGGCTGAGTGTACCTCGTTCCAGCCCTCAGACCAGAATTAAATTCATTGGCATAGCCGGGAATCGAACCCGAACCTCCGGGTTAATATCCAAGAATGCTAACCGCTACACCACTAGATGGACGAACGATATTTTTTTAGCCTACTTTCGATTTTTGCAAAAGATGAAAGTAGACTTATGAGATCAACACAGGGCGAAAAATTGTGTGTCTGTGTGTGTGTACTCTGAATGTCTGTCCCCCCCCCTATCAATTCGAATGTTAAAAGCTAAAATCAAATTACGACCAAACTAATCATCTGATCTCTACCAATTTTTGAAACATTATAGTTTTACATATGGAGAATCTTTTGACCAATCTACAAGGTCATCACCCCAATAATTTGCGGATGGCGGCCATGTTTGTATGCTAATCGATTCCCCCTATCTATTCAAGCACGGTGAAATCAAATTGAACGAAATTTAGTACAGAGGTAGCACTAGCAAAGGCCACCTCAGTGTCATGTTTTATATTGCTGCTATCTTGACGGAAACGTGATGGCGGCCACCCAAATATTAAACGCTTAAATCCAATTATGACCACCCTAATCATCTGATCTCTACTAAATCTTGCAACAGCATACCTTTATTGGGTAGGTAAGGGGGCGTGGTGGCTCAGCGATCTAGCTGTATGCCTCTCACCAAGGCGATCCGGGTTCGATTCCCGGTCAATGCATGTGAGATTTTCGAAGTGAAATGCCATGTCCTGTGGTTCGGATTCCACGTAAAAAGGAGGTCCCGTGGCTCATGATCTCGAGATTAACGGCCACGTTAAACTACAAGCTTCCTTCCTTCGTTCCTTTATTGGGTAAGCATCTTATGACCAAACTACAAGCCCAATAGGTTACAGATAGCGGCCATGTATGTGTGCAAATCGATTCCCCCCATCAATTCAGACACGGTGAAACTGAATTGAACGAAATTTGGTACAGAGGTAGCACTTGCAAAAGGCAACTCAGTGTCATGTCTTATATCGTCGCCATCTTGACGGAAACGTAATGGCGGCCCCCTAAATGTTAAAAGATTAAATCAAATTACGACCAACCTAATAATCTGATCTCTACCAAATTTTGCAACAACATACCTTTTTGTGGGAAGCATCTTTTGACTGAAATACAAGGTCATCATGCCAATAGTTTGCAGATGGCAGTCATGTATGTTTGCAAATCGATTCACCATATCAATTCAAACACGGTGAAACCAAATTGAATGAAATTTTGTACAGAGGTAGCACTAGCAAAGGGCACCTCATATTCATGTTTAATATCCGTATAATACGTTGTTTTTCAACAAACTACTACAACCAACATTCAATTAAACTCCTTGAAAAGGAAAAAGAGTTATAACAATTCCCATACATTTAGGAGAAAGTAGGCTATATGTTCTTTACTGAACATCTTGTTTAAGGATTGAGAAACATATCCTGGAATTAATCGTAGAAACAGTCCCTTGACAGGAGTTGGTGTGCCCCTGATTTATAATTTAAGGGGATAGAAAATGCGTTGCTTCCTTGTAGTCGGCGCCTGTCTTACGTGTGCTGGTGTGTGACGATCAGTACAGCCGTGTTACCTCCTCTCTAAGTAAATGACCCGTGTTCGTGTTCCAGCTGGCGGCTAATGGAGACACCTTGGTTAATGCGTACATAACCACACACAGAGACAGAGTACGTGCTTCCCTGGCAATGGGCTCGCTACTACACAAAGTGCTCATAGACATAGCCTATCACCAGCCAAGTGCTTGAGGATGGAACACAATCCTACCATCACTACCGGCTGAATTCCTTTACATCCAACTAATTTATACAGCCACTCTTTCACTTTTGTTGGCAACAAGTTGTTTTTGTTAGTTCATTTACTGTTTCGCCCAACGTGGCCCTTGGCACCGTGTATTTTGTTGTGTGTAGAATTTGTTTCATAACTTGCAGAAGGGAACAATGTTAGGTATGGTAAATTGTTGCCCATTTTTTCACAGGAACTATTTACAATACACAAATGACATTTTTATGGGATATACAGTAGATGAGACCTTTCGATACATACTAACATTCATTTAGAATGAATAATACTATATTATTTATTTGTGGTATAAATATTTGTACATTTTTACATGTCTGGTTGACAAATTGACTCGAGTACAATCTAGGACCTTGAAAATATGTTCATAGCTGGTCTGGTATTCGTATATTATGCTGTGAAACTCTCAAGGCACTGCTTGTTACAGATCCGGATAAAAAGGCCATTGAATTTTACATTTCATTGTACTGACCTCTAAACACTCCTGCTTCACATGCTGGGTCAGCATTATTATCTACATCTTCCCTAGCCCTTTGCAAACACCTGGCTGCTGTCCAGACATTCCAACTTCTTTTCAGCCTTTTGTACGAGAATGTTGTCCAGGTTTGAGGACTACTTTAACATACTCACTCCGGTTTAGGGTTGCCATACGTACTGAAAAATCGGGACTCTTCCCGATTTTAGACAAAGGGAGCGTCCTTCCTTATCTATATTCTATATCTCTATCTCTACTTAGTATAAAACAAAGTCCCCGATTCATGGATGTTACGGGTAAACTCGAGAACCACTGGATGGATTTTGATGCGGTTTTCACCATTCTGTAAATGATATCTCGAGGATGATGTCTGTACAAAATAGTTTATTTATGATCAAAGGAAGCCGAGCAGTAACGATTTCAGTGGAATCTCTACTTAGTATAAAACAAAGTCCCCGATTCTTGGATGTTACGGGTAAACTCGAGAACCATTGGATGGATTTTGATGCGGTTTTCACCATTCTGTAAAGGATATCTCGAGGATGATTTCTGTACAAAATAATTTATTTATAATTAAAGGAAGCCGAACAGTAACGATTTCAGTGGAAAGGTCGAAAACAAAATCTGGCGTCCGAGCGCTTTGTAAGCTTACGCTGGGCAAACCGTTAAAAATATCTAAATACTATGAGTGTAAGAATTGTTCAGCATGAAAAGTTCTACAAAAAAGTCCGCGAGAGCATTTGTCTATTTTCCATACATCGCCCACTGTAAGTGCTTTTACGTTTTAATTTCTTCCAACCGTGTCCATTCAACTACTGAGGCGACAGTTTATGAGCTTGCTAAGGCCGAGTCCATCAACCCTGTTACAGCCTAGCTAGCGGTCGAACCTATTGCCCCAGATACAGCCAGCAGCAAAACCGTTGAGTCGTGTTGAGTTAAGATTTCTGAGAAGGGTGGTTGTGTTTGTAGCTTTCCTGGAAGTGCAACTCGGGTTTTCTTCAAGTTAAGATTGGACGGAAGGGGGATTTGAGTTTCATTCACCTCACCATTTCTTGGAAGTGCAACTCTTATTTCGCCTGTGAACTTTTCGTTCCGCAAAATTCACAGTCAATTTAAGATTGGACGGAAGAGGGGTTATATTATATTAAATTATACTGATTGGCGTATAATCTCTACTTGATATAAAACAAAGTCCCCGATTATTGGATGTCACGGGTAATCTCGAGAACTACTGAGTGGATTTTGATGCGGTTTTCACCATTCTGTAAAGGATATCTCGAGGTCGGTTTCTGTAGAAAATAATTTATTTATGACCAAAAGAAATCAAGCACTAACAATTTCAGTGAAAAGGTCGAAAAAAACTGGCGTCCGTGCGCTTACTAAGCTTACGCTGGGCAAACCGTTAAAAATATCTATATACTATGAGTGTAAGATTTGTTCAGCATGAAAATTTCTACAAAAAAGCCCCAAAGAGCATATCTCTATCTTATACATCGCCTACTAGAAGTGCTTTTATGATTTCATTTCTTCAAACAATCCCCATTCAGTTACTGAGGCAACAGTTTACGAGCTAGATAGGGGCGAGTCTATCACCCCAGTTACAGCTTAGCTAGCGGACGAGCTTATTGCCCCAGATACAGCCAGCAGCAAACTGTGGAGTCGTGTTGAGTTTAAAACTTTAGAGAAGAGTGGTTGTGTTTGGAGTTTCCCTAGAAATGCATCTCGGCTTTTCTTCATTTCACCTGTGAACTTTTCGTTCCGCAAAATTCACTGTCAAGTTAAGATTGGACGGAAGGAGGATTTGTATTTCATGCACCACGCCATTCTTAAATTACGTCGTCGTCTGTCTGGCTGCGTGGCTCAGGGGTAACGTTCTCGCTTGCTGAGCCCAAGGTTGCAGGTTCGAAACCTGGCGCAGTCAGCTGGCATTTGAGGGTGCGCAAATGCGAGGGAGCCGTGTCGGTAGATTTACTGGCACGTTAAAGATCCCCTTCGGGACAAAATTCCGGCACCCCGGCGTCTCTAAAAACCAGTGTAGTTAAAAGGGACGTAAAACCAATAACATTATTATTATTATATTAAATTACGTCACACAACCATTTGTTGCACATGCATCTCCATGATAATATAATTAATAATCCAGTCAGTGATTTTAACGCAACATGCCGAGACGTAGCCTCCGTGGCTTAGGCGGCAGCACGCCGGCCTCTCACCGCTGGGTCCGTGGTTCAAATCCCGGTCACTCCATGTGAGATCTGTGCTGGATAAAACGGAGGCAGACAGGTTTTTCTCCGGGTACTCCGGTTTTTCCTGTCAAAATTTCATTCCAGCAACACTCTCCACTATCATTTCATTTCATCTGTCATTCATTTAATCATTGCCCCAGAGGAGTGCGTCAGGCCTCGGCAGCCGGCACAGTTCATATCCTCGCCGCTAGATAGGGGCTTCATTCATTCCATTCCTGACCCGGTCGGAGACTGGAAGCAGGCTGTGGATTTTCATTTTCATGCCAAGACGTAAAACGGATATTGGTCGTTGTTCATTGACATTGAAAAAAAAAAGCGCTTATCCCGTAATGCATTCATAACTGTTCCCGGGCGAAGCCGGGTCGGGATGCTAGTATATATATTTTAAGCTCAATGTTGGTTTGTTTGTTATTTATACAAATCTACACCGTTTCACCGATCTGAACCAAAATGTGTATATTTACCCTTTGTAACCCGACGAGTAACACTGTCTACTTCAAATTTCGAACAGAACACTCCATTCTCTGCATTTAGGCCCTTTTTAACAAATCTACACCGTTTCACCGATCTAATAACTTTACGGACATATTGTCGCTAGGCGACAATGACTAACACTGTATCATGACAGTCAACGCCGCACCATTGAATGACAGGTTGTCACTAGGCAACAACGATTTCCTCTGTATCATGATAGTCCGGTAAAATTTGCTAAAGGACACATGGGCAAATTGACCGATTGACAATCAAGGATTGTATTGGACTGTAGTAATCTCTATGCTATCGTATGCACAGTTAATCAGCATATTAGCAAAATGTAATGTAATGGTATCCTGTCAGAGAAACATAGTGGCAAACATTCTTAGATTCTCCTATAACCATTTTGCAGTTTTCATGTGTAGACAGTTGTTATTTCATTTGCGGGGCTTAGACATAGTGGCCATGTTGCCCCGTGTACATGGGTGTGCGTGTGTAGAATGTTTGTGATAGCCTGCGTTCTTGTATATAAATAAAACTCAATGTTTGTTTGTTTGTTTGTCTGTCTGTTATTTATACAAATCTACACCGTATGCGTATCCTTTGGAACCCTGCGGGTGACACCGTCTACATGAAATTTCGGACAGACTACTCCATTCCCTGCATTTAGGCCCTTTGGCACAAATCTACACCGTTTCACCGATCTGAACCAAATTTTACATACTCAGGACTACACTTCGGAATCCGACGAGTAACACTGTCTACGTGAAATTTCGGACCGACCACTCCATACCCTGCATTTAGGCCCTTTGGCACAAATTTACATAGTTTCACCGATCTGAACCAAACTTTTGGAACCCTTTGGAAACCTTTGGAACCCTGCGGGTAACACTGTCCACTTGATATTTTGTACAACTCTCTCCTTTCCCTATATTTAGAACAAGAGACAAAATGAACTTAAAAACCACGTTTTAAGGCCCTAGATCCATTCATGTCCGTATTAGTGTAACTGTAAAAATATTTTAGTCTATTGTTGGCTGGCAATGCGGGCTGCAGCACGTCGCCCCTACCAGTGATCTGGTGCAGAATTGCAAAATTAGTAACATCTTGCGCTGCTTACAAATTGGAGTCACGGGGAGTAATTAGTGCAAAAGGATTTCTTATGCCCCTTAAAACAGTTATCATCGTGAAAATAGTATGCCTCTGTATAAGTACGATGGTGTGGTGCAGTATATAGAGGTTATCAGCTGCAATAAGCGTTGGTGCTTTCAAATTTACTTTCATTTATTCCGATCCTTATCCTTGAGCACTATGTGGCTATAAATGACACTATTGCTACCTCAGGAGCTCGGGACAGCCGAGGTTTTCCAAAGTGCTCTGATTATTTTCCTACGGTTCTATGCGACAAAAGACGACACTCTTGGTGTCTATTTTTCTAACAGCCAATGAGATAGGCCCTAGGCAGTGCCTTGTATTTCACATACCGTACTCCTCTTTCTAATCATATTTTTCAATTCGTTTGTAAATTATATGTGTCAGTACTGTAGTTAGTAAATAGCCGTTTCCCTATTCATTATTATCATTATCATTACGGAAAAATGACCTGAATGTTACGTCCATTATAGTGTACTCCTTATCACCCCCACTACCACCACAATCACAAAAAGTTATATTTCTAAAATACTTTTTTCCCTGTTAGTTTAAGTATCATGTGCCAGTTCTGTAGTAGTATTCATTATCACCCATAAAACAAATAAATCCACCAGGCGAAGCCAGGCACTACTGCTAGTTTATAAAATACTGAATAATGAAAACTACTGTTGAATTGACATGTCAAACTTACAAACTACCTTAATGGAAATACATATTTCAATATTCACAGGCGAGGAAGGCTTATTGTGTGTGGTGATTAATGATGTAATGGGCGTAACATCTAGGTCATCTGCCCTTATGATGAGGATGATAAGGGAAACTACTACCGGTATTGAATTGACACTTCAACTTATAATGTACACAATGTACTGTAATAAAAATAAATATTTTAAAAATCACAGTCGAGAAAGACTTTATGCGGCAGTGATTAGTGGTATGATGCGCGTAACCTCTAGGTCATTTGCACTTATGATGATAATAATAAGGTAATGAAAAAATGACTACTAAACGAACATGGTGTAATTTTAAAACTGATATAGGTAATTCAGATGTCTAGCTTCGATATCTTCCAAAGTCACAACCTTATTTTCTGGCTTAGGCCTGTACTCGATTCGTCAAGTGAAAGAGCTTATGGCGTACTGCTCGGCAAAGAATATGGGTCCAAGCTGCACGAATATGAGATGATCGCATATGATGATGAAATATGATGACACACGTTCGGGGTTCCCCGTCCTATTTAGATTGGCCGGGGAATCACTCGCTCTTTCGCAACACCACAGTGGCTTGAGCAATGGCCCTGTACTGGCATCAGCATAGACAGCAGATAACACGGCAGGCCCTGGAAAGACCTCTCATGTCACCTCGCGATGAATCAGCAAGCTATTCTCACAACTCCCCCCCCCTTCCCGGGTCTCACAACTTGTGGGACGTGGGTTGGCGAACACTGGACCCCAGCAGAGTTTGGCATCGCTTCTACTTCCTCGTGCCGGGCTCCTTTCAGTTCTCTTTCCTGTCGGCTTGCCTTGGTCAACTCTCTTTCTCTTCCGACCCAGACTGTACTAGGGTATCCAAGGGCTAGGGAGTGTTTCAATTTACCGCCTTAATTGGCCGTTGTCTCATCTTTCCTGATGCCCTCATTCTTCGAGGGGTATGCCTTCTTTTCCATTTCATAATATCTCCTGTCTTCTGCTCAAGGCCCTCAAAGAGGCAGATTGTGTGTAGCCCCACCACCTCTGGTACACCCTCAAGGGCTCATGGCTGGTGAGTTAGGAAGCTGGCAACCCCGAGGGATTCCTGAGCTAAATGCAGGGAATGGAGTGGTATGTCAGAAATTTAAAGTGGACAGTGTTACTCATCGGGTTCCAAAGGGTAAGTATGTAAAATTTGGTTCAGATCGGAGAAACCGTGTAGATTTGTGTCAAAGGGCCTAAATGCAGGGAATATATTGGTCTGTCTGAAATTTCATGTCGACAGTGCTACTAGTCGGGTTCCAAAGGGTAAGTATAAACAATTTGGTTCAGATCAGTGAAACGGTGTAGATTTGTCCCAAAGGGCCTAAATGCAGGGAAAGTGGTGGTCTGTCCAAAATGTAAAGTGGACAGAGATACTCGTTGGGTTCCAAAGAGTAAGTATACAAATTTTGGTCCAGATTGGTGGAACGATGTAGATTTGTGCTTAAGGGTCTAAACACAGGGAATGGAGTGCTCTGTCCGAAAGTTCAAGCAGACAGTGTTACTCGTTGGGTTCCAAAAGGTAACTAACTTAATTGAAGATTGGTTGAGATGGGTGAAACTATTTAGATTTTTGCCAAAGAGCCTAAATGCAGTAAATGGAATGGTCTATCCGAAATTTCATTTAGACAGTGTTACACGTCGGGTTCCGAAGGGTAAGTATGTAAAATTTGGTTCAGATCAGTGAAACAGGGTAGATTTTTGCCAAAGGGCCTAAATGTAGGGAACGGAGTGGTCTGTCCAAAGTTTTAAGTGGACAGTGTTACTCGTCGGGTTCCAAAGGGTAAGTATACAAATTTAGGTTCAGATCGGTGAAACGATGTAGATATGTGCCAAAGGGCCTAAATGCAGGGAATGGAGTGGTCTATCCGAAATTTCAAGTGGACAGTGTTACTCATCGGGTTCCAAATGGTAAGTATACACGTTTTGTTTTCGTCGGGGACCAATGTAGATTTGTGCCAAAGGGCCTAAATGCGGGTAATGGAGTGGTCTGTCCAAAATTTGGAGTGGACAGTGTTACTCGTCGAGTTCCAAGGGGTAATTATGTAAAATCTGGTTAAGATCGGTGAAACGGTCTGTAGTTTTGTGCCAAAGGGCCAAAAACAGGGAACAGTGTGGTCTGTCCGAAATTTAAAGTGAACAGTGTTACTTGTCGGGTTCCAAAGGGTAAGTATGTAAAATTTGGGTCAGTTCGGTGAAACGATGTAGATTTGTGCCAAACGGCCTAAATGCAGGGGTTGGAGTGGCCTCTCCGCAATTTCAAACAGACAGTGTTAGTGGCAGTTTTCCAAAGGGTAAATATACAAATTTTGGTTGAGATCGGTCAAACGGTGTAGATTTGTATACACAACAGACAAACAGACATACAGACAAACTTTGTGCTTTTATAGATACTTAAATGTCCTGATTTTCATAAGTTGCATTTTGAAAGCATATTATTGCTGAAATGTTTCTACATTTTTGTTACGTAGGCGGCACTGTTCCTCTGATTTTGGAGAAAGAAAGTGAGACTGAAAGTAAAGGAACTTATTCATCGTTTAACATAAGCAAAGATTCTTCATGTTCTAATTTCTCTTATTATTAATGCGGGGCCATCCAACGTTTCTGGTTTGAATGTATATATGTTCTTTTCCGATTGTATTTTCAGCTAATTCAATAAAACGTGTTTAGAAATTGTTGCGGTGTTTTTACACAGAGGGATTGTGTGTTTGAAATTACTGGAAAATAAAAATGCATCAGCGTAGAAAGACATATCTTCTGCTATAAATCGACAAAGAAGAGATAACAGACATTGTCTTAAAGTGGAACAGTTAAAGCAATCCTGATGATTCAATATAAATTAATAGACATAACATGCCCATAATAATCTAAAGTGAATTATTAAATTTCGAAAATAAGCAGTGCTAACCACTTTGAACCTTCGCAAAACCACTTCTAGAATGGCTGAGGAAAGAATCCCACCTATCTCTTCTCAGTTCTGCCTCATGAGGCTACGTAAACCCCCATTCCAGCCTTCAGACAAGGATTACATTTTTGCAGGGCCGGGATTCGAACTTCTTTGTAATAGGGAAGAATTCTAGTCACTACGACATGAGGGAGTTGAAGGGATAAAGAGAGTATCCAAAATACTGGGGTTAAACTAGTTAGGAAAATGAGACTTGTCAGAACTTTTTCATTAGATGTTTCGTCTGCCTCTGCTGAATTCTCATGTTTCTAAAAATTATGTACACAATGTTTTGGTCATCAACTTGGAGAGAGCATATTAAGATAGGTCTCAATGTATACTATACGAACTGAAATGTCTATATTATCCGCATTTGAGACTGGTTGTTTGTCTATCTTTGGTCCTTTACATTGGCCGTTCAAAATTAAAATGATTTTGAACTCTGGTACCATTGGTTTTAGGTTTACTTTAACTAAGATGCATCTTATATCTTTCCTTTCTTAGTTCACTATTGTTTAAATGTAACGTTGGACACGGTATATCATTATTACATAATTTGAAAAGTTTTCAATATTAAGCTGCTCGTATAGCTCCTCAGATTTAGAAAACAAGATGTTCAGTAAAGAACATATAGCCTACTTTCTCCTAAGTGCATGAGTATTGTTATAACTCTTTGTCCTTTTCAAGGAGTATAATTGAATGTTGGTTGTAGTAGCTTGTATAAATACAACGAGCTATAGGGATATTAAACATGAATATGAGGTGCCCTTTGCAAGTGTACCTCTGTAAAATATTTCATTCAATTCGGTTTCACCGTGTTTGAATTGATATGGGGAATGGATTTGCACCCATGCATGGCCGCTATTTGCAAACTATTGGGCTGATGACCTTGTAGTCAGTCATAAGATGCTTTCCACAAAAAGGCATGTTGTTGCAAAATCTGGTAGAGATCAAATTATTAGGATGGTCGTAATTTTATTTAAGCTTTTAACATTTGGGTGGCCGTCATTCCGTTTCCGTCAAGATGGCGGCGATATAAAACATGACACTGAGGTGCCCTTTGCTAGTGCTACCTCTGTACCAAATTTCGATCAATTCGGTTTCACCGTGTTGGAATTGTTAGGGGGAATCGATTTGCACACATACTTGGCCACCATCAGCAAACTATTGGGCTAATGATCTTGCAGTTTGTTCAGAATATGCTTCGAACATAAAGATATGTTGTTGCAAAATTTGGTAGAGACTAGATTGTTAGTTTGGTCGTAATTACATTTTAGCTTTTAACATTTGGGTGGCCGCGATTACGTTTCCGTCAACATGGCGGTGATATAAAACAATACACTGAGGTGCACTTTGCTAGTGCTACCTCTGTACCAAATTTCGTTCCATTCGGTTTCACCGTGTTCGAATTGATAGGGGAAATCGATTTTCACAGAAAGATGGCCGCCATCCGCAAAATATTAAGCTAATGACCTATTAGTTTGGTCAAAGGGTGCTTCCTCCATAAAGGTATGTTGTTGCAAAATTTGGTAGAGATCAGATGATTAGGTTAGTCGTAATTTGATTTAAGCTTTTAACATTTGGGTGGCCGCGATTACGTTTCCGTCAAGATGGCGGCGATATAAAACATGACACTGAGGTGTCCTTTGCTAGTGCTACCTTTGTACCAAATTTCCTTCAATTCGCGTTCGAATTGATAGGGGGGGGGGGCAGACATTCAGAGTACACACACTCACACACAAACAGACTCACACACACACACACATATATATACACACACACACACAGACACACTTTTTTTCGCCCTGTGTTGATCTCATAAGTCTACTTTCATTTTTTGTAAAAATTGAAAGTAGGCTAAAAATATTGCAGCCATCGAAAATAAAGTATAAATAAACACAACGGTACACTAAAATTGCGCTCTGGCACTTTGAGTAGCATTTGATTGATATTGTCATTTTCCTACAGAACTCTATGTGGTAGCGATCACATGCTTCTCCACGTAGTCGGCATTCACACGTCTCTGTAGGTTCATGGAAACATTTGCTAATTCAACTCCGGTCGATCATGGCTCCGGTTCCATAAGATTCTTGAGGAATGTCTTCTCGGTTTTTCTTCAATGATGTTAGTAGTTTTTCCGAGGCTCTGGTGCTTGTTAGAGGTAAATTGTAAAAATAATATTGATATTGGTGATTTGCGAGTGGTTCCACTACTGGTTTTCTTTACCTCAGAACAGCTTGTAAACATCCCACAGTTATTTCCAAAGTGACGTAAATTCAAAATTGACAGTTTTTAATTTTTTCTTTCATAAGCAAGTTTATAGGTTCTCTCAACGTATGGCAAAGGTTTTAAGTCGCAATACGTCGTATATCCCATATTAACAGAGATCTAAAAACTAAGTTTATTTGCAAAGTGACGTAACTCCAAACTGTATTAATTTTCAATGTGTCTTATATGCATGTTGACCAATCCGATGGCGCTCTGGACACCACGTGATAAATCAAGGCCATGGCTAACTTTGAAGAATATGTAGAGCATCAGATTGTGTTTGTTGTGTTTAAACCATTTAAATGTTCATAAATATCACTCAAAGCGTATGTCAATAGATATGATTTATTTCCAAAACGTCCTAACTCCAACTTACAGGAGGCGATTACCACCATTTCCATTGATAGGAGATTTTTGAAACACAGTGTCAGAATGTGCATAAAAGTAATGAATGAAATTACATTAAATTCATAATCATATCTGAATTTCATTATACGAAGATACAAAAACGTGATTTCTGTAGTTTTGCATTTCATGGATTTAGGTCACTTTGGAAATAAGCTCTTCAATTCAGATAAGTCTGAAGTCTCTCTGTCATCACATTATTAGCAGACAAACGCTGTTCTTGTATGCTGCAGTTCTAGCTTTCTACCATCATCTGATTAGAGTACTCGAAGGGCAATCCTGCTTATTAGTTTACTATTGATGATGATGATAACTGTTGTTATTGGTCCCTAATGGTCTGGGTGATAGTGAAAGGTGAGATGAGAATGAAAACTATAACTAATACTAACTACAGAATTACATACCAGAATAAGAAATGGTAAACAAAGAAATGATAAGGCATACAAAGGACAGGAAGAAAAGAAATGCCCTCAATCCTCGAATAATGAGGATTGAGGGACTTGGAAAGAAGGAGAGCCATGAAAGGCAGATAGGAAAGGGGAAAGAGGAGATGGCTCTCCACAAGGTCAGAGGAAAAAGGGGACAAAACGGACCCAGCTCAGGAATCCCTCGAGGTCACCAGCTCCCAAACTCACCAGCCGTGAGACCTTGAAGGTGTAGCACTAACCAGGGTGCACCAGAAATGGTGGGGCTACATACACCCTGCCTCCTGGAGGGCCTCGTGCAGAAGGCAGGAGATAACATGAAAATAAAAAGAACGCTGACTCCTCGAAGAATAAGGGTATCAGGAAAGATGAGACAAGGGCCAATTAAGGCGGGAAAGTGAAAGACTCCCTAGGCCTCGGATACCCTAATACCAACGGGGTTGGAAGAAAACAAGAGTTGATCAAGAAGGGTCGATAGGAAAGAAGTTGGAGAGGAACCCGGCACAAATAAGGGGAGGCAATGCCGGACTCAGCTGGGCTCCCGTGGTCGCCAACACACGTCCCACTAGATGTGAGTCCCTGGGGGGATTTAACAATTCTACAGTAGTTTAGAGCTTAATGCTTTGTGCACCATAGCGGTAGTAGCTGCACCTTCATACATTAGTTAGTAAAGTGAGACTGTTTCTTGATGGGAAAATAATAATAATAATAATAATAATAATAATAATAATAATAATAATAATAATATCGTATGGCCTCGGGTGCCGGGTGCAAGCTTTGTTATTTGACAACCAGAGGGTAGCTTGCATGTTGAATTTCGTTGTTCCTTGAAGCACTATGAAAGTCAAGGAGGTTAGATATCTAACCAAGCCAACATCGTATGACATGCGTGTCGTAATTTTTGCCGCCTTTCAAAACTCGCTTACGAACCTGAAAGCTTGGGGTTACTAGACCGACACGTTAACCACTCACCCACCGTGGCAAGCTATTGATGGGATCATCATTTCTGAGTATTGCAAGAAAGTGGGTTTTATTTCGGATGCTTAAGGGGGCTCATACACCGTCGGTTGTCAAAATTTAAGTTCTTTTTTACGTTTAAATGAAAGACAATACCTTTCTCAATATATCTGTTAAGTTTTATAAGTAAATTCAGCGTTTTGGCAGAGATATAGCGTATTATGTGAGACCATGCGCCTATCTGTCAATGGAGTGTTTAATATTCAAAACTGTTTACCCGAAAGGTTGCTTTTTTGGTAGGAAAAACACAATATCTCGTGAACTATGTGATGAAACTGGATGGAACTTGGCATATACATTCCAACATATGATCCCTAGAGGATGAACCTCATTTATAAAATTATCTTAGAAAATAATTCAGATATACTTGGAAAAATAAACCAAAAAGTGTTCATTAATTGAAAGACAAATTTAAAATTTTTATAAAATATACTATTTACAATATAACATTCATGGTGGTTCATCCTCGCCATTTATGCGTTTACTTTACATGAAAAAAGAATCATTCCATTCAGACTGGTATTTCTTGTTAAATCTTGTTTTTTGTGATTCACGGAGTTTAAAATATCATGAATATTATCCTTTCAATATATCACAAAATACTTTATATACTGCTCCTCTTTCTAAATGAGATGAAAGCTCTATGTATGTACTATACATAACTCTATGTTACATATTAGTGAAGCTATGATATGATTCGTAACTGTACGCGAAAATTGCCACTGACGGTGTGTGAGCCCCCTTAATTATATTCTGTTGGCCGACAGAAAAGTAGCAATATCAATCGTCCATAAGGCCAAGCTGAAAAATGGCTTCAAAGCTCTGCCGGGTATATTATAAACAATGTCCGCCTCATTACGTAGTGGCTAGCATTCTTGAATTAACGCCGGTTATCAGACAGATTCTACACACCCCCAAAGTACACGGGGCTACATGACCGCGTTGTTGAAGCCCATAAACTAAGGAACCAACCAACCTGCATTCTTGGCTGTCACCGCGGAGGCCTGGGTTCGGTTCCTACCTAAGCCATCCTGAAAATGGTTTTCTGAGGTTTCCCACTTCTACTCCAGGCAAATGCCGGTCACAGCGTCTCTTTCCCAATCTTGATCTGAATTACAAATACACACACTAATATAACCATCGCAATAACACAAGTTACCCCCCCCCCCCCTACACACACACACAGTTACACGGGTCTACATGACGATCATGTCCCAAAGCCCCTAAACAATCAACAAAAACATTTTTAGCCTACTTTTCACATTTTGCAAAAATGAGGAAAAAGTAGACTTATGAGATCGGGCAAATGTGTGTCTGTCTGTCCTTCTGTCTGTCTGTCTGGCTGTGTGTGTCCCCCCTATCAACTCCTGAACGGCTGCAGCAATCGAAACAAAATTTGGCAGGAGTAAAGATCTATACCCGAATATCTCACGGCCATATTTGAAAATGATGTCAGTGCTACCAACTGCTGAAAAATCGCAATTGAAATTTGAGCTCCATGTTGGATATCCTGGAAGGTATGAATGGGAGCTATTTCAAAATTGGCACACGTATAGATAATAATATTGCAGTTTAATTTCCAGGAGGCCATACATGGCAGTGTTGCCAAAATGATTATAAGCCTGCTGATAGGTCCAAATTTTAAATGCATATAACTTCCACACTATCAATTGGATTTCAAAAACATTTCGTATGTGCTATGTGTACATAAACAGATATGACTGAGCGTAATCTTGAGAGCCACCAGGGCTGCCAACTGTTAATAAATGCTCTCAATTTATTTTATCCAAATACCCATATATTAGAAAGTATGCAAGCCGACAGCTTTAAACTATGCACACGTAAAGTACCCGACATTCTAGATTAATTTGGAGTAACTAATGGACCTCAGTACTCCCAACATGATTCTAAGCCTGCTGGTAGGACCAATTGTAAATACATCTAACTTATATACTATCAATTGGATTTCAACCAAATTTCGTATGTGCTATGTGTAGTATTACAGATATGACTATGCGTATTCTTAAGAACAACCAGGGCTGCCAACTGTTAATAAATGCTGTCTCTATTTTTTACCCTAATATCAGTATATCAGAAAGTATTCAAGCCAACAGCACTAAACTTTGCATATGTATAGTACTTTACATTCTAGATTAATTTGGAGTAATTAATATACGTCAGTGCTTCCAACATGATTCAAAGCCTGCTGATTTGTCCAATATTAAAATACATGTAACTTCTATACAAATAAATGTATTTCATCCAAAATTGGCACAACAATAGATCATAATAGTTCAGATTATTTCTGACCAATACATGTATGACATTGTTGCCAACATGTTTTTACGCGCGCTGTTAGATCCAATGTTTAACTGCATGTAACGTCCATGCTATCCATTGGACTTTAGCCAAATTTTGTATTCTGTACCTCAAGAGATGGAACTAAGAATATATTCAGTCACCAGGGCTGCCAACTGTATTGCTCTATTAGGCTACATTATGCCAGTTATTTCGAACTAATAAGAAATTTCGTTATTACCAACTCAATTTCGTCATTATTCTAATTAGGTCCATATAGATTAATCATTGGAATGGATCATACATTTTGAGAAAAGTAGGCTCTTTAGTTCGTCACGGAACTTCTTGTTCACGTTGCTTTTAAACTTGTGATCAAAATCCACGGAAATACTTATGACCAAAGGAAGTCGATCAGTAACGATTTCAGTGAATCGAGTCGAAGAAAATCCTGCCATCCGTGCGCCTTTTAAGCTTACGCTGGGTAAACAGTTAAATATATCTATCATGCTGAAAAGGGCACATGGGGTACATGGGTTCACTATATACTATGAGTGTAAGAATTGTTCAGCATGTAATAATGTTCTACAATAGAGTCCGGGACAGCCTATCTTTATCTTTAATACACCACCCACTATAAGTGTTTTAGAAAGGCTAGGTGGCTCAGCGGTAGCGTTCTCGCCTGCTGTTTCCAATGTTGCAGGATCAAATCCTGGCGCAGTCAGCTGGCATTTGAGGGTGCGCAAATGCAAGGGAGCCGTATCAGTAGTTTTACTGGCCATTAAAGATCCCCTTCGGGGCGAAATTCCGGCATCCTGGCGTCTCTAAAAGCCAGAGTAGTTATTATTATTATAAGTGCTTTTACATTTTCATTTCTTCCATCAATCTCCATTCAGTGGAAATTTAAATTACTAGCTTCGGAGCGAGTTTACGAGAACTGAAGCCCCTTGGGGTGGCTTTCACAGTAGGCCTAGATCGAACTCTCCCATGCACTAACCATGAATCAAACCCTGTCCGGGGCCGATAACCTCGATGTTAGGCCCCTTAAAACAACAATTATCATCATCAAACCCTGTCCCACCCCTGTGAGAGGCAAGCCAGTTAGACCACTGCGTCACATATCACATGCATTGCCATTTGAGTGGCGTTATGTTAAGTTCAATCAGGAGCAATTGGTCTTGATCGTGATAGATGATGTGCTAAGGACATCTGCATTTGAGACAAGGTCACTCCAGGCTGTTAGGCTCGCCAGGGACAGCCAGTATTCATCGCATTGGTTAACGTTAGGGCGTATAACAGGGGTATTCTTGCGTGGAAGAAATTTTGAAAACATCATAGCTGTGGGAGTGGATCTCGCCGAATTCTTGGCATCAAAACCCAGAGACTGGTACAGCTGCGGGATTTTAAAATTTGCTGATCGATGGCTCAAGACCATAGAATCTGATGATCACTACTTTGAATAATTATTGTTTAATATCCTGTTAGAAACTTTCCAAATAAAATTTTCTTTGAAGGACGACATTACTTATGAGACATCCGCTGCAGTTGCCACACTTTCTAAATTTTTGCTGCCCTTCTTATTTGTGGAAGGTAGAGACTGTTTGAAACAGTCATTGCGGGTTTGGTAGAGCTATTTTGTCTTTTATATTCGGATCTGATGATGCTCACTAGACGAACGAAACATGCCATCCCATATTTTTCTCCCTCATTATGCAGTCCATAACAAATAGGCTGTGTTTCTAAATTCCCATTGCAGATTTTGAGGGCTTGCAGTGGGGATGAAGGTGGTTAGGTTTTGCATAGGAACTTGTGTCCGGAAACATACCGTCTCCCCGCTACCCGTAAAACACAACAGTACACGTTCAAATCTCCTGCATTTTCGGCGCCACTGACTAGTGTACGTATCACCCATTTAACATTTGATTGCCGCTGAGCATGGCTGCGCCAGTGTTAGTTGATTATTGTAGCAGGAGGGCACGGTACAGCGGAGGAGACAGTGATGACAGAATGAGGTCCGCACATAAGTCAAACAGCATTGCGTCAGATAAGCGTCACAGGAGCTCATGCCACCACGGACAGTTGTTAAACGATGACCAGGGTACTGGATCTGAGTCATATCCTACTCGCGCAACTGTACCTGTCAACGAAGCAGGCTGGCGTGTGACACAAGTAAATAAAGAATAAATAATCAATTCGTGAAAGGGTAATACGTCATTGAACGATCACCTAATGTCCCATATCCCCTACAGGTTTGTTGACATTCCATGCCATTCAGTTGAATGTGTGATCCACACGATGCCGCACCACCTCATTTTTCACGTGCGGTCCGAGATCATCTGCACCACAGATTTGGCTAACAGTGGATAGGCCTGCTTGACCTGTACGTTTACCCGACTTGACACCGCTAGACTGCAACCTGTGGGGTCTTATGGAAACCTTGATTTACGAGACCCCTGTGGAAGACCTACTGACGCGGGTTATGGGCCGTGGCATATGTTGGAGGACCAGGGATTGGTGATCGAGTGTACCAGTACATGGTACGGAGGTACGGTGTCTGTGTTGACGTCAGTGGTCCTCACATCGAGCCCCACCTGTAATTGGACCCAGACAACAAGCAGCAAGAGTCTGACAGAGCACCGAATATGTGGGAGCTGTGAACGTGTGGTATATTGCGAGTAGAGGGAAGAAGGTACGTTTCCGGACACAAGTTCCTATGCTAAACTTAACCTCTTGGTCTCCACTGCAAGACCTCAGAGTCTGTAATGGGAATTTAGATTCACCCTGTATATTAAAAAAAAATCGATATTTTCAGGTTATCTTTCCGCATGTCCCTAAAATTAGTTTTTTTTGTCGTGTAGCCTCCTGAGAGGCCGAGTGCAGGTCTTTCTAGTCGACGCCCTTGGGCAACCTGCGCGTCGGGATGAGAGATGGAATGGATGAAGATGAATGAAACTGGACAAGAATGTGGAAGGAAGCAGCCGTGGCCTGTCAGAAGGTACTGTCCCAGCATTTGCCTGGTGTTGAAAATGGGAAACCACGGAAAATCATATCAAGGACAGCCGACGGTTGGGCTCGAACCCACGCGTCTACCGAGTCAGCAGAGAGCTTGGCCCCTTGACATAACGCTGCCCTTTAGCCCGCGTAGCCACTACTGTCGGTTAGGATTGTTTTATGTTAAACGATTGAAAAGCTCCAACATCTAAAGACAATTATTTGTTGTTGTTGTTGCTTATTTCAGGGGTTGTGATATCATGGCCATATAGCTTCGTATATTTTAGGAGTGTGTGTTAACCTGTGTTCTTGTGATTGCTGTACTTGTAGGTGTATTTGTAATTCAGGTGAGGATTGGGAAGAAGGCGGCCGTAGAAGTGAGAAACCACGGAATATCACATCCAGGATGCCCAAGGTCACGTGTTCAAACCCGGCCGAAGTCATCGGATTTTTTAAGAGCGTTACAAATCCCTCAGTATGCCTCCCTTCGGAGGGGAAGTAAAGCCGGCGGGCCCATGTCATACATATTTATGGCATGTAATAGAACCTTCCACTAACTAAACTTGTGTGAAGTTAAATTATAGGTTAGGTTTGACTTACGCTCTTAGGTTCTAACGTTCGTCGCCGGGAGCCGACTGCGGTGGCATCTAGTAACCAAGTTCAAAACTAGTTGGTCGTTGACGGTGGCGTTTGGTAGCAAAAGTTGGAACTACATGAAAATCGAATGTCTGCAGTCCTTACTTGACTGAAAAAACCAGATAGCACACACTAATACAGCCATCACAATTAACACCAGTTAACAGACAGATTCTACACACACCCCAGTACACGGGGCCACATGACCGCGTTGTCGCAGCCCCTAAACTTAGGAACCAACCAACCAGATTGATCAAAATTAATAAAGTCATTGATCATATTTTTGTAGGCAACAAGATTAATGTGCTAAGAGGTGGAATTTATTACCGTAGTTAAAACATTGTTCTGTTTTCAAACTATGTGTGCAATACGTGTTGTGTAGCTGCGAATGACCTTCATCTCCCCCTAACTCCATTATATCATTAAGGTCACTAACTGGGGTCACATTGTGCTCGGCAGTGTTGTAGGGACCGCGGGAGAGAGCGCTTCGTACAGGTCAGTAGTACAAACGGGACAAACAGCAACAACTCGCGGCTTCGCCCGGGTGAACAACTTTACAACTTCAGTGCTCATGTATGTGGAAATGTTCCTTTAGGTCTCATACATCATACTAATATATAACAAGTAGTTCCGTGAAGAACTATACAGCCTATTTTCATATATCCTACTTATGTTAATTGCCACTATCAACATACACAATTTCAGTTTGATTGCTGTAATAGATTCGTAGATATTGAGAACCGACTAAATATTTCGGATGGTCGCCATGTTGAATTTTATATATGTAGGTCCTAGAGTTATGTACTGTTACATGCAGATTATTGTGAACGTGTAGTAATCAAACTTCAATCGCATAGTTAGGACACAAGAAGTAACAAGGAGATTTTAAAATTTTTCACAGCTGCCATCTTGAGGTTATGGAAACAATTGAAATAAATTAGAAGCCAGTGGATTAACATTCTTATAAGGATTTACTGTACCAAGTTTCACTGCACGCGGATGGTTAAATTGCGAGAAACGTCCATGTGAATATTTATAATTCGCGTCGCCGCCATGTTGGATTTGTGATCACCAGGTTATTTAAAGTCCCATAGGTGAACTTAAGTTCATAGCCCCTATGGACATTAAAAAATGCAGTTTGATTGCTAAAATAGATTCGTAGATATTCAGTATCGTCTTAATATTTCGGATGGTCGCCATGTTGGATTGTTAAATGTATAGGCCATAGAGTCATGTACCATTAAAGAAAAATTATTGCGTAGGTTCATTATTCAAACTTTCACTTCAATCGCATGACTACATCACAAGAAATAAAAACTTAATTTTAAAATTCGCACTGCCGCCATCTTGAGGTTATGTAAACAATTGAACTAAATTAGATACCAGTGGATTACAATGTGTATAAATATTTCCTGTACCAGGTTTCAGTGCGCTTGGAACATTAAATCGCGAGAAAGGTCTATTTAAAATTTTCAAATTCGCTTGGCCGCCATGTTCGTTTTGTAGTTAACCGGTTTTTGAAAGTCTTATAGATGGACTTTCAGTAGTGCCCTTTGTCTCCGTACAAAATTTTAGGGAGATACCGCTAATAGTTTCAGAGATATAGAATGCCGGTGAAATATTTCGCACATCCGCCATCTTGTGATTATGTAAACAATTGAACGAAGTTAGATGTCTGTGCATTAAAATGTATATAAACATATACTGTACCAAGTTTCATTGCGTTTGGTTGGCCAAATCGCGAGAAACGACTATTTAAAAGTCGCAAATTCGCTTGGCCGCCATGTTGGTATTGTAGTTACCAGGTTTTCAAAGGTCACATAAGTGAACTTATAGTAGCTCCCTTTATCACCATAGAAAATGTCAGGGTAATATCGGTAATAGGTTCGGAGATATTGAATGATGGTGAAATACTTCGCACAGCCACCATGTTGGACTGCTGAGTCGTAACAAAATTTGAAGGGCACGGTCGAGGTCGCCCGGAATAGTGCTATGAACTTTCCGAGTTTCATTGAAATCGCTCCTGCCGTTTAGATTTTATTAGGGGGGGACACACCTACGAATCACACACACACACACGCACACACACACGGACAAAAGGTGATCTCATAAGCCTATTTTTTCAAAATTGAAAATAGGCTAAAAATGAGATGTTGCGTGTCTGTCTTTCTGTCTGTCTGTCTGGCTGTTACCTAATAACGCAAGAACCACTGGTCCGATTTAAATGAAATTTTGCATGGATGTAGCTGAAATACCAGGTTTACATATAGGATACTTTTAATTTCGATATTTTGCACTATTAAGAAATGGCGACCATTTTAGTGACGTCACTACACCCTTTGGTTTCAAAATTTCATATTTCCATATCAAATAAAAAGAGAACGGTAGGAAATAGCAAACTTTTGATGGCACATATGAGCTTTGAAATTTAATTTTCTATCCGAAAGGTCCTTATCACTTTTCGTGTATCTCCAACGGTTAGCGAGTAAAACCTACTTTTGTGACGTCACTACACCCTTTGGTTTCAAAATTTCATATTTCCATTTCAAATAAAAAGAGAACGCTAAGAAATAGCAAACTTTTGATGGTATACACGAGCTTTAGCATTTAATTTTCTATCCAAAAGGTTCTTATCACTTTTCGTGTATCTCCGACGGTTAGCGAGTATAACCTAAATTTGTGCAATAAAACACGGTCAACACCGAGCGGTGCAGTATATCTCTATATACAGTATATAAATAGAAATTTGTCTGTTTTTTTTCTGAATTTCTATGGAAATTTGAGTTATTTACACGTTTCAGACTGTTTTATGATAGATGCGCACGAAAATAATGTTTTGGTCTGTCTGTTTGTTTGATTGTCTGTGGACAAATTTGTTTCCTTATAACTCGAGAACGGCTGGGTGTATCAACGTAAAATTTGGTACAGATATCCATCAGAGGCACGACACTAATCATTGATGTATCCCTTCTCCGTACCTCTCATAAAAGGGGGCCTACCCCCTTAAAATGCATGCTGAAATAGGAGTAGAAGGACGAGACAAAAATCATTTTCATCCCCTCGATGTGAGAGACAAAACTCGGGGGCCCTGAAGGGTCCCCGAAATCCACATTTTAAGGCCCTAAAACCAACCGTTTTTGAGATATTCCCAGAAAACTAATTTCATTTAATAAACTAATGAACGAATACAAGCCGGTAACCATGGCAACAGATTCTCAGAGGTCCATCTATTGCTGTAAGACGCAATGCAATTCCATTAATTATATTGGTGTGAAGGTTTGCAAACGGCTAGAAGGTTATCACGGAACCAAATTAAGCTGTAGAATTCATCAATACGTATAATGCGCTTAAGGGGGTCAAGGGGTACAGTAGAATTTTTTCACGCGATTTACACCTCCGGGTGTGGTACGGCAGGTCTATTATATTCCTATCCCTATATTATATTATTATTATTATTATTATTATATTATGGCGTACAACGAGGAGACAAAGCCCCCTCGGTGCCAGAAACAAAACTTGGGGGCCCTAAAGGGTCCTCGAAAACTACATTATAAGGCCCTAAAACCAAAAGTATCTGAAATATTCCCAGAAAACTAATTTAATTTAACAAACTAATGAAGGAATGGAAATCGCTAACCATGACAACATTATCTCAAAGGGTGGCATCCAACTTTCCATCTATTTCTGTAAGAAGTAATGTCACTCTATTTATTACATTTCTGTGAAAGTTTGCAAATGGCTATACGGTTATCACAGAACCAACGTAGACTGTATAATTTATCAATGCAATTAAGGGGGTCAAGGGGTAACCTAGATTTTTTTTCATGCAATTTTCACGTGCGACATATAGTACAGAAGGACTATTATATCTCCAAACATTTGCAAAGTGAAATGCCATGCCCTGTGGTTCAGATTCCACGTAAAATGGAGGTCCCGTGGCTTATGATCTCGCGATTAATGGTCACGTAAAACTACAATCATCCTTTATATCTCCTAACAACAACATTATTATCAAAAATTCCTGAATTGAATCAGCATTTTTTGCGGCTTTTAGGAATTTGGGCCATTTGAGACTAAAGAACCTGAATTTTCATGCACCACAAGCCTTTATAATTTATGAAAGAGGTCTTCCTGTGTATGTGGACCTAACACAACGTAGAGGGTCATTTTTTATGTGAGGTGTATTGCGTTTCGTCTACAAGTCTTTCAATTCTATTTCACGTCAAGAAGTACAAGTTAGGTGAATTTAGTTTGAGAGCAAATTTTAACTAATCATTCTTTTGTCGACATACGGGTTCATCGTAAGGATGATTTTGTTTGATACTGTATGGCAGATATACCCATATTTGGATATCTTGGCGATATGTTGTAGACAATAGAATTGTCTGTCTGTCTTTCTGTGTATCTTTATGTACGCCTATAAATCGTGTTCGTAGGCGTGGTGCATCGTAAAATTAGGTATGGTAAACATGAGTCAATACACCAATCATTTATAAAACTCCTCACCGTACTTTTCAAACAGTAGAAGGGTGGATATAGGGAAAAACTTCTCAAAATACATGCTAAAATAGGCGAAATATAAAAAAAAATCCTAGAAGGACGATCAAAGCATATGTTGCGCTTCTCAATGTGCGACACAAAATTCGCGAGTCTATAAAGGGTCTCCGAAAACCACATTTTAAGGCCCTTAAATTAACAGTGTGTGTGGTATTCCCTGAAAACTAACTTCGTTCTGATCAACTTATGAAGGAATGAAAAACCGCTAACCATTGCTACAGTAGCTCAATTGATAATAATGTCTGGTGTTAATATATAACACCGTTCGAAGGACGGGTACTTCTGCTATACTAATATATAAAAATGAGATGGTGTGTGTCTGTCTTTCTGTCTGTCTGTGTGCTACTCAATAACGCAAGAACCACTGGTCCGATTTAAATGAAATTTTGCATGGATGTAGCTGATTTACCAGGTTTACATATAGGATACATTTTATTTCGATAATTTTCACTATTAAAAATGGCGACCATTTTAGTGACGTCACTACACACTTTAATCAAAACTTCATATTTCCTTATCAAATTAAAAGAGAACGCTAAGAAATAGCAAACTTTTGACGGTACATACGAGCTTCACTTTTCGTTTATCTCCAACGGTTAGCGAGTAAAACCCACATTTATGACGTCACTACACCCTTTGGTTTCAAAATATGATATTTCCATTTCAAATAAAAAGAGAACGCTAAGAAATAGCAACCTTTTGATGGCATACATGAGCTTTAACATTCAATTTTCTATCCAAAAGGTCCTTAACACTTTTCGTGTATCTCCAACGGTTAGCGAGTAAATCCTAAATTTGTGCAATAAAACACGGTCAACACCGAGCCGTGCAGTATATCTCTACATATATAAATAGAAAATTTGTGTGTTTTTTTTTCTGAATTTCTACGGTAATTTGAGTTATTTACACGTTTCAGACTGTTTTATGATAGATGCGCGCGAAAATAATGTTTTGGTCTGTCTGTTTGTTTGATGGATTGTGGACAATTTTGTTCCCTTATAAATCGAGAACGGCTGGGTGTATCAACGCAAAATTTGGTACAGATATCCATCAGAGGCACGACACTAATCATTGATGTATCTCTTCTCTGTACCTATCATAAAAGGGGGCATACCCCCTTAAAATACATGCTGAAATAGCAGTAGAAGGACGAGACTAAGCCCATTTTCAGCCCCTCAATGTGAGAGATAACATTCGGGGGCCCTAAAAACACATTTTAAGGTCCTACGTCCAACCGTTTTTGAGATATTCCCAGAAAACTAATTTAATTTAATAAACTACTGAACGAATGCAAGCCGATAACCATGGCAACAGATTCTCAGAGGTCATCTATTGCTGTAAGAAGCAATGCAATTCCATTAATCACATTAGTGTGAAAGTTTGCAAACGGCTAGATGGTTATTATGGAACCAAATTAAGCTGTAAATTTCATCAATATGTAAAATGCGCTTAAGGGGGTCAAGGGGTAGTCTAGAATTTTTTCACGCGATTTACACCTGCGGGTGTGGTATGGCAGGTCTATTATATTCCTATCCCTATATTATATTATTATTAGTAGTATTATATTATGGCGTACAACGACGAGACAAAGCCCCTCGGTGCCAGAAATAAAACCCTAGGGTCCTCGAAAACTACATTATAAGGCTCTTAAACCAACAGTTTCTGAAACATTCCCAGAAAACTAATTAAATTTAATTTAACAAACTAATGAAGGATTGCAAATCCGTAACCATGACAACATTATCTCAAGGGGTGGCATCCAACTTTCCATCTATTTCAGTAAGAAGCAATTTATTACATTTATTACATTTCTGTGAAAGTTTGCAAATATAAGGTTATCACGGAACCAACGTAGACTGTATAATTCACCAATGCAATTAAGGGGGTCAAGGGGTAATCTAGGATTTTTTCATGCAATTTTCACGTGCGACATATAGTACAGAAGGTCTATTATATCTCCAAACAACAACAATATTTTCAAAAATTCCTGAATTGAATCAGCATTTTTTGCGGCTTTTAGGAATTTGGGCCATTTGAGACTAAAGAACCTGAATTTTCATGCACCACAAGCTTTTTTTAATTTATGATAGAGGTCTTCCTGTGTATGGGGACCCAACACAACGTAGAGGGTCAGTTTTTATGTGACGTGTATTGCGTTTCATCTACAAGACTTTCAATTCTATTTCATGTCAGGAAGTACACGTTAGGTGAATTTAGTTTGAGAGCACATTTCAACTAATCTTTTTTCTTTTCTTTTTTTTTGTCGACATACGGGTTCATCGTAAGGATGATTTTCTTTGATACTGTGTGGTAGATATACCCATATTTGGATTTCTGGGCGATATGTTGTAGACAATAGAATTGTCTGTCTGTCTTTCTGTGTATCCTTATGTACGCCTATAACTCATGTTCGGATGCTTGGTGCATCGTAAAATTAGGTATGGTAAACATGAGTCAATACACCAATCATTTATAAAACTCTTCACCGTACTTTTCATACAGTAGAAGGGTGGATATAGGGAAAAACGTCTCAAAATACATGCTAAAATAGGCGAAATATAAAAATTATCCTAGAAGGACGACCAAAGCATATGTTGCACTTCTCAATGTGAGACAAAAAATTCGCGAGTCTATAAAGGATCTCCGAAAACCACATTATAAGGCCCTTAAATTAACAGTGTGTGTGATATTCCCAGAAAATTAACTTCGTTCTGATAAACTTATGAAGGAATTACAAGCCGCTAACCATTGCAACAGTAGCTCAATTGATAATGTCTGGTGCGTCTCTAAAAGCAACAGTACTTAAAAGGGATGTAACACCAATAACATTGTTATTATTATTATTATTATTATAATGTCTGGTGTTAACACCGAACACCGTTCGAAGAACGGGTACTTCTGCTAGTAAGGTAATGAAACTTTATAACATTGTGGGGTTGAAGCCATTTTTTTCAGTGTTGCCTTGGTAAACAAGAGTTTAGTGCTTTTCAGTCGGTCAACACGAATGTACCCAAAAGAACTGGGTTATGCCCTAATCTTGAAATTATATCCTGTATCCTGTATTTATTAATCTCATGTAATTTATTTCAGGATTAGGGCATAACCCAGTTCTTTTGGGTAGATTCGTGTTGACCGACAGAAAAGCACTAAAAACGTTATAAGCTGTATTTTACAAAGATAAATGACAAGTGGTGTGGTTCCATGGTTGCCGCTGAACGTTTTTTCATAAGATGTAGACAGCGTTGTGCTAACATGTCTCCTAAGTGGTGCCTCGTATGTCTCTCAAAATTAGTTTCACTGAGAGTTGTGGTTGGCTGGTTCCTCAGTTTAGGGACTGCGACAACGCGGTCATGTAGCCCCGTGTACTTTGGGTGTGTGTAGAATCTGTCCGATAACCGGTGTTAGTTGTGATGACTGTATTAGTGTGTGTTATCTGTTTTTAATTCAAGTAAGGACTGCAGACTTTTGAATTTTTAAATAGTTCCTACTTTTGCCGCCAAACGCCACAGTAACGACTACTATTTTAGAACTTAGCTACCAGACGCCACCGCAGTCGGCTCTTGGCAACGAACGTAGGAACCTAAGAGCGTTGTTTACATTCTTAACATAAACAATTTAGCTTCACACACGTGTAATTAGGGGAAGGTTCTTTAACATGCCATAAATCTATGACATGGGACCGCCGGCTTTACTTCCCCTCCGAAGGAAGGCATACTGAGGGATTTTTAACGCTCTTAACGACTTCGGCCGGATTTGAACCCGCGATCTTGGGTATAGAAGCTTAGCATGCTACCGATTACGCCACCAGAGCCGCCTCACTGAGAGTTGTTTCTTCGCTTTAGTTCTGTCCGATTTATCTGCGACAAAATATATATATATATATATATATATATATTTAAAGGACGTTCGTCCCCCTTCAAAAACTAGTAATTCTAATGTGTCAATTATTTGAATTACCCCTGTGATGGATATTGAACACACAACATTTCACTCCAACTCATTCAACCGCTGTCAAGTTAAAAGTGTGCAAACGGAAAGACTGTCATGAAAGAGAAGAAAAGGTCCTATCGCACATTTGTCATCGAGCAGCTTGAAACGCATAAAAGACACGCAAAACTGCGGGTAAATAAAAATAGGAAGACAAACTTTCCGTTTTATGTACGCCAATCAGTGAAAGAGTATGTTACTTGCTTATGACAGGTCTACACACTTTTATTGATTGGCGCACAACAATGCAAAGTGACGTAGATACACACTGCACCAATTTTTGACATTGTTACTCAGACCTTGTCTAGAAAGACAAACGAAGTCTGAATATTTTATCGTTTTAATTCCCGGACGATACAAAATCATCGGATATCTGCTACTGTACAGTAAAGTCATCATTACTTCCGACTTGACGTTTCAGTGATAACAAGGGGAGGATACGATTCACGGGTCCCCGATTCGAACCATCTTATTACACGTGTAGGGCATGACTAGGCGTATGCCAGGTGCAAGTAGTAAGGTGCGCTCCTCAGCCGTTTCCGAGACATTTATTAACTGCAATTGCAGTGCGGCGTCTATGTGCGTTGTTCGCTAGCAAGAAGCCAACGAGCACGTGGTGCAGCGGTAAGAGCCTTGCTTCGTAAGCGCAGGATTGCTGGGTCGAATCCCACTGGTGAGCAGTTGCTGTGTGTTGTGTTTTTTTTAGTCTCTTTTTTTTGTAACCATTGGCAATTTACAACCAATACGCATAACATGAGTCACTGCTTGCGGGGTACGGGGTGGTCTGATGGTTCACAGACGTGTAATGAACGGAACAGACTGAACCTTCAATGTATAAATGTATAACGGTACACCTAACCGTGTATAGTACCAATGTATTCGCAATGCCGATACTGTACATTATGTAATGTCACAATCGTTGACCCCCATACGATGATTTCAGAATCCCTTTTGCCGCTCACATAACACGTTATTACAATTGATTGCAAAATAAACATTGTTCACGACACCTACATTTGTACGAATTGCCAATGTTTACAACAAAAGAAGGAAACACAACACACTGCAAAAGATCACCGGTAGGATTCGATCTAGCGATCCCGCACTCACGAAGAAGGGCTCTTACCGCTGCACCACGAGCTCGCTTGATTCTCCCTAGAGTACAACGCACATGGACGCCGCACTGCAATTGCAATTAATTAATTTCTCGGCGCACCTTTCTACTTTCACCTGATATACGCCTGGTCATGCCCTACAGGTGTACTAAAGATGGTTTCAATCGGTGACATATGCATCGTATCCTCCCCTTGTAAGCTAGAGTTTCGTTCACTAAATCGCGACACCGCGAACGAAACTCAATTTGTCGTGATAATTAGATATGAATGGCTGCCTGTGAATGTCTAGTTAAAGTGATTTTCCTTCTGACCGCTAGTTAACTCTAGGGTAACACTGAAACGTCAAGTCAGGAGTAATGATGGCTTTATTTATAAATGCTTCATCGTTTCTTTTAAGTAGATTTCATGAGTAAGCTACCTATAGCAATGGGTACCATGTTGCGACTTCCAGAATATGTCGTCATATCTTCGCATTTCACATCCCCCAAACCCCTAAACCAACGTCCGTTATATAGTTTATATAATTATATAACTTACTGTACATATCACTTTCTTGTGGACATGATAACTACCGTCATTTTGCACCTATCACTTTTGAACTTACACATAAAATATAACCGTTCAAAATCTCAGTCAAATTCGGTGATGGACAAAATCGGACCAAGGGGGTGGAAAGGAGGGCGGGGGGCTTATTTTAAATCGTGAAATATCGCTGTAACTTTGTTAGTAGCCTATGTGAAAAATCGAATCCATTCAAAGTCCGTACTATTTATCGGATAAGGGCCAAAAACGCCTATCTCAGTAAAGAGTTTTGATAGCAACAACAATTAACAAAAGGGATTGAAAAAATGGAGTTGTGAAACACAATAAATCTGTCTGTTAGGTAGTCAGCCCGAAGGCTGGTTGGATCCTCAAAAAGTACTGCCGTTAGATTATGTGGGTAGATGCCCACAAAAAGAACAAGGCAGCGCTATATTGGGGCGTACTAGGCAAGAAGAGGAGTGAGATAGTTTGCCATTGCTTTCCCCACTGAATCAGAACAGCAGTACTAACCTTATGAGTGAAACTTTTCACAGCATCCACAGGCACTGACTGTGCCCTGAATGTCATTACTAAGCACCATTCATACCTCAGTAGCTTCCATATAATCACAGCCATGAGTGAGACTGAGACATCGGTGAAAAGCCACCTTTTACTCTAGCCTGTGCCAACAGACAAATGCAAATGTACTTCATTCATTAAGAGATGGCTAACATATAATAACCCGTTTAAAACGGTCAATATGCGGCTTCGGTGGCGTAGTTGGTAGCATGCTGAACTGCTGTGCCCGGTCAAAGTCGTCGGATTTTTAAGTGCGTTAAAAATCCTTCAGTATGCCTTCCTTTGGAGGGGAAGTAAAGCCGGCGGTCTCATGTCATAGATATATGGCATATAAAGATCCTTCCATAGACCATACTTCTGTGAAGCTACATTGTTAGGTTAGATTTCGTCGGAACGCTCTATCAAAGTTCCAACGTTCGCCACTAGGTATCATTGATACCTGACATTTAACGGAACTTGTAGCTCACCTAAGGGTTTCCGCTGGAAACGGCTACAGACTCAGGCGAGCCGAACATGTCCTCGGACACTCCCGGCAATAATCCTCTAAAATTTTCTAAGACTAATTTGGATATAACCCTCCCTTACGCCAAGGGATGAGCAAAATATTTTTGGTATTATTAAGTGATGGGGTTTCTCGTATGCTAACCATGTGGAACCTTTGTAAGTACACAACAATTTGGCAAATTCAGTGATTTCGAAATACGGTATTTCTCTTTGCCCGGTGAAATCTACCTTCGCCTTCCGGCGTGCCGAGACGGATTTTCTTCACTCATATATATTATCTTTTAAAAACCGCCTCGTAAAACACTAAAGAAACGTTTAATTACATTATTAATCGTACATGTTTCGATATATCATTGATACCTTCCTCAGCGTGATTGATATTAAATCTTGAAACTAGTTAACAAAGCCAAAAAGAAATGGATATCCTTACAAAAATTGTTTTTAATCAAAAATGGAAAAGCTTGCGAATAATTAAATGTCATGTATTAAAAAATGATAGTAAAATGATGCTATTAAAATAAGAGATCTACCTTATAAACTGCCTACGTCAATACTCCAATAATTTCGATCGAAAACTGTAGATTTAATATCAATCACGCTGAGGAAGGTATCAATGAGATACCGAAACATGTACGATTAGTAATGTAATTAAAGGTTTCTTTAGTGTTCGACTAGGCGGTTTTAATAAGATAATACTATTAGTCAACACGGTTATTAATTATTACCATTGCCATAATGGTCAATGTTTACGCATTTCACTCATATGTGCTGCGATTAAAGCGTCGCCACATTGAAACTTAGCAATTTTTCTAGGTTTGTGACGTGTCATGTGTGGGGTTTCGCCTAGAACACCAAGCTGGCTCATCAGCGGGCACTTGGTGTCCCCGCCCGGACCCCAACAGGAGTAGCGAACTGCGCGCCACCTCCCTTTATATAGAGTGCAACTGCACCACTTTACTGCGACAACTAAAAGCTCAAGCAGCCTTAACCTCCCTATGAAGGCTTCCAAAAACATGGCATATTGGCTTTCACGGCCGGTGAATTAAAACTCAGCAATTCTTCTACGTTTGTGCCGTGTCTTGTGTGGGGTTTCGCCTAGAACACATTGGTGCACCAGACCGGAGTGCGGGTCACTTTTACAAGTCTTACTCAACAAGCTGAGTTATGCGCTTTGTTCTTTCAGTTGGCAAAGCACATTGCAATCCCATTGTTGAACACAAACTTCGCTTCAACGTTGTCGATGGGAGATATGGAAGCATAATGTATACAGGTGGGCGGGAAGACCCCGTACCTCTGGAACTCCGAGCGGCTTCGGTGGCGTAGTTGGTAGCATGCTGAGCTTCTATGCCTATCGCGGGTTCAAACCCGGCGAAGTCGTCGGATTTTTTAAGAGCGCTAAAATCCCTCAGTATGCCTTCCTTTGGAGGGCAAGCACCTGTGTGAAGCTAAATTATAAGTTAAAAATTTTGACTAACGCTTCTAGGTTCCAACGTTCGTCGTCAGGAGCCGACTGCTGTGGCATCTGGTAACCAAGTTCTGAACTAGTAGTTGTTGACGGTGGCATTTGGCGGCAAAAGTAGGAACTACTTAAAAAAACAATGTCTGCAGTCCTTACTTGAATTAAAACAGTTACATCCACTAATACAGCCATCACAATATTAACACCGGTTATCAGACAGACCCAAAGTACACGGTGCTTGCTACATGACCGCGTTGACGCAGCCCCTAAACTGAGGAACCAACGAACCATAGTGTGAAGACATGGCAGATATGAGTGATCATAGTTACAGTATTGAGGAGCGCTTATACACTGCATTACGAAAGAAGAACACTGACAGCTGTCATAAACTCGTAAAGCCTGCTACACACTATCAGACCAGACCACAGCAGACAGACGTAGACGGGCAAGTTGCTAGGTCGGGGGACGGCTTTGCATACACACCAACATACCAGACGTCCAGACCTCAGTTGTATTGAGTCGTCCGCCCAGTAATAAGTAAGATGGTTATGTTATGTTAATTGTTATTTTGTTGAGTATTTAATAATTTAATAATTGCCAACAAAGCGTTGAAGCCTTCGTGTCTTGAAATTTTATTCGAGTAACTATCACTTCTAATGTCGTACAAACATCTATGCTCCCGATACACTTCTAACATTTGCATGATATTATCCGCCTCATGATCGCCTACTTCAATATCTTCGACACTCGCGTTGTTTCTATGCTGGGAATATTGAGACATGGCGACAGAATCTTATAATAAGACGTAGTGCCTCTCTGTTCAACAGGAGAATACGCACTGAAACTGCTGTAGATCGCGACGGAGTCCACCAGTCGGCCAGACAGCGCTACACACAACGCAGACCAGACCAGACAGGCGTGGGTCTCACTCTGGTGGTCTGAAGGATTTCCAGCCAGACCATCCGACAGTCTGCGCAGGCCGAATTGGTCGGCAGACAGGTCCACACACTATCGAAGCCCGCCCATTAGCTACTTTTTCCGACCGTCTGCTGGTCTGGTCTGGTCTGATAGTGTTTAGGGGTTTAAGCTGAGACGTGTAGAGGAGTTGAGTGGGGGTAACGGTTTCCATGGCAACAATGAGCAGTGTTGCAATGTACTCACGGACAGCGGCGAACACACGGCCTGACGCTGTGTCCTGCCTCGGTCACTGTCACTATTATTCCGCGTACCTATTGACATGTAAGTTACTTGTTTGTTGTTTCACATGATAGGAGATCTTACAGATAATAGTGAAAACTGCATAAAATCGGTGCGTAGGTTCTCTTGTTTCAGCTAAATATAACAACAGATGTTGAAGATAACCTGTCAAAGTGGCAACGTGGCATTTCCCCACGTGCTGGCTTTACAGGTGTCAGCGTTCTTCTTTCATATTACAGAGTATAGTGTCAAGTAAGCGGCATCGGTGGCGTAGTCGGTAGCATGCTGAACTGCTGTTCCCAAGATAGCGGGTTCAAACCCGGCCGAAGACGTCGGATTTTAAGAGCGTTAAGAATCCTTCAGTATGCTTTCCTTCGGAGGGGAAGTAAAGCCGGCGGTCCCATGTCATAGATTTATGGCATGTAAAAGATCCTTCCACAGACTAAACTTGTGTGAAGCTAAATTGTTAGGTTAGATTTCGTCGGAACACTCTATCAAAATTCCAACGTTCACCACTAGGTATCATTGATATCTGGTAGCGAAAATTGGAACTACTTGAAATTGAACGGAACTTGTAATTCACCCTAAGGGTGTCCGCTGGAAGCAGCTACAGACTCAGGCGAGCCGAACATGTCCTCGGACACTCCCAGCATTAAAAGCCATACGATAAATAAATAATAAATAAAACAAATAATTGTCAAGTGTGTGGGTGCACGAATGTCAACACACCAGCTCCCTTAAAATGGCCACCAAGAAGTCCTAATCTCACCACACCTGACAACTCGTTATGGGGCGCAATTAGGGCCACGAATCTGCACGTCGCGTCGTTATGCTACATACGAAGAGCTTCGCAATGCTGCTGAGGATGCATTTCGCACTATAACACCGGACATAAGTCAAGAAGAACATGGGGCTGTATGGAACTGTGTTCACAACATGATGGGTACAGATGTATTGGACACTTAATACGTAAATAGCATTATCATAGATAACATTTGATACTAAAAAGTTGCAGGCGTACGGGGACTTCCCGCCCACAGTAAGGATCTTGCACCGTGCCATCCGTTTATCTTATGTGGCCTACGGTACGAGGGAAGAATTCTCCCAAACGTCCAGTGCTCGAATCCCATCTTTGGCAAGAAATTTAGAGTTGTTCTGAGGGCTAAAACGGCTTAATAAACGCAATTAATGCAATTTTTTAATGCTCGCGGCTATCTTATATTGCAATCATGAACGCCTTGTGCTTTTAGGGAAATTGATGCGGAGGTCATTCATAATGTATCGAAAATCCTGAATTTGTTTTTGGCAGACATTTTTTGAATAGGAATGTGGTACCTTTTTGTTTTTGCTTCGTTTTTCAAGCTGATTGTGAGAGAAAGAATCTGAACGCGGGAGCTTAGTTGGAGAGAGCATAAGGCCGGAAATCCGGAAGTTCCAAATTTAGAGTACTAGTCGCGCCAGACATTTTAACATCTTGATGGCTTGTAAGTACCGTACACAGTGCGACGTGTTTGCTGGAAAACGTCGATAGGTGTACATTAACTTATTTAATTTTAAGAACTTTAAATTTAAAAAAAAGGCCTGCTTTGAAATAGCCTTCTGGTAAATATATAAATGATACGGAGATTGTTAGCCTGTCGTATGGGCTTACACATTTTAGAGCGAGTCTACATAATATCACGTGACATCAGTAGTATAATAATTAGGGGTGTTCTGATGCAGGGGCTAATGGACAAAATGACCGCCGTTAGTTCGTATTAAACGAATTATTCGTGTTAAGGGAGTTCGTGGTAAGCGAATTGTTCGTGTTAAGTGATTTTCATCACTACCCTAGCGGTGGATTAGGTATGATGTCGGTTAACACGAATTAACGGCGGCCGTCTTGCCCATTATCTCCTGCACCAAACCCTACTGACATTCCCTTGACAGTCCTCCGGCACGGGCGCCCAGCACCCCGTAGGTCACTATTCTTGGCGCTCACACGGTACTCTGTTGTCTACACGGTCCACGCGCTGTTAACTCGTGAATAAGACTGATTGTGAGACTGGATCTTGATTACCATCGCCGTCAATAACACAGGCCTACAAATAAATATTTTTTTTGGTGCCGGGGATTTTGTAACTGATTTTATGTATACTTGAGTCGCTGAATCTAAATATGAAATCAATTTTTCTCTAACAGCTCTATTTTTTAGCCTATTTTCAATTTTGAAAAAATAGGCTTATGAGATCACCTTTTGTCCGTGTGTGTGTGTGTGTGTGTGTGTGAGGTGTGTGTGTGTGCGTGTGAGGTGTGTGTGTCTGTCCCCCTAATAAAATCTAAACGGCTGGAGCGATTTCAATGAAACTCGGTACGTTCATAGCGCTATTCCCGGCGACCTCGACCGTGCCCTTCAAATTTTGTTACGTCTCACCAATCCAACATGGCGGCTGTGCGAAATATTTCACTAGCATTCAATATCTCCGAAACTATTACCGATATCGCCCGGAAATTGTGTACTGTGATAAAGGGCACTACTAGAAGTTCACCTATGAGACTTTCAAACACCTGGTGACTACAAAACCAACATGGCGGCCAAGCGAAGTTGAGACTTTTAAATAGACTTTTCTCGCGATTTAACTATCCAAACGTAAGAAAACTTGGTACAGCAATTGTTTATACACATTGTAATGCATTGAAGTCTAATTTAGTTCAATTGTTTACATAACCTCATAATGGCGGCTGTGCGAAATATTTCACTGACATTCTATATCTCCGAAACTATTAAAGATATCACCCTGCAATTTTGTACGGTGATAAAGGGTACTGATACAAGTTTACTTATGTGAAAATGAAAATCCATAGCCTGCTTCCAGTCTCCGACCGGGTCAGGAATGGAATGAATGAAGCCCCTATCTAGCGGCGAGGATATGAACTGTGCCGGCTGCCGAGGCCTGACGCACTCCTCTGGGGCAATGATTAAATGAATGACAGATGAAATGATAGTGGAGAGTGTTGCTGGAATGAAATTTTGACTGGGAAAACCGGAGTACCCGGAGAAAAACCTGTCTGCCTCCGTTTTGTCCAGCACAGATCTCGCATGGAGTGACCGGGATTTGAACCACGGTCCCAGGGGTGAGAGGCCGGCGTGCTGCCGCCTAAGCCACGGAGGCTTCTACAAGTTTACTTATGTATATTTCATAAACCTGTAAAGTACAAAACGAACATGGCGACCAAGCGAATTTGAAATATTTTAATAGACTTTTCTCGTGATTTAACTCTCTGAGCGCCGTGAAATGTGGTACAGTAAATGATTTTGCAGTTTGTAATGCACTGCCATCTAACTTAATTCAATTGTTTACATAACCTCAATATGGCGGCTGTGCGAAATTTTAAAATTAAGTTTTTATTTTTTGTGTCGTAATCATGCGATCTAAGTGAAAGTTTGAATGATGAACCTAGACAATAATTGTCCTTGAATGGTACATAACTCTATGGCCTATACATATAACAATCCTAAATGGCGAGCTTCCGAAATATTTTGACGGTTCCTAATATCTATGAATCTTTTACAGCAACCAAACTGATTTTTTAATGTTCATAGAGACTATGAACATATGTTCACCTATAGGACTTTCAGTAACCTGGTGAGCACAAATCCAACATGGCGGCGACGCGAAGTATAAATATTTAAATGGACGTTTCTCGCGAATTAACTATCTGAGTGCCGTGAAACGTTGCACGTTAAATGCTTATACAAATGTTGATCCACTGGCATCTAATTTATTTCAATTGTTTGCATAATCACAAGATGGCTGCTGTGCATAATTTTAAAATCTCGTTTTTACTTCTTGTGTTCTAATCATGCGATTGAAGTTTGAATACCACACGTACACAATAATCTTAATGTAATAGTACAAAATAAAAATCCAACCTGGTGACCATCTGAAATATTTAGACGGTTCTCAATATCTACGAATCTGTTACAGCAATTAAACTGAAATTTTGTATGTTGATGGAGGCAATTAACATGAGCAGGATATATTAAAATAGGCTGTATAGTTCTTCACGGAACTACTTGTTATGAAAGCCGGATCTAAAGATCCTATAGCCTTTCATATAGCCGTGGTATGTTGGAAAAAGTCTGTCTGTATGTATGTATGTATGTGACGTTTTTGCGTTTAGCAAAGTACAGGTCGCAATTTTCAAGATATCAAGCTGAAATTTGGTACTGTGTAAGAGTTAGGGTCAGTGACGAACCCTATTGTTGGGCGTTAAAATCGGTGCAGGGCCCGATCTTTTTTTGGGGCCCTGAATTTTATCCCTTTTTTTTGGAACCAATATATCTCGGAAACGGTCGGTCGTATCGAAAAACGTTAAATGTACAGGTATAAGATCTCCGAGGTATGCAAATTTTTTACTCAAAACGATTTTTGATATCTCTCACCGTTTTCTTTTTTTGGGGCCCTGAAAATGTCCATTGTGCGTGACATATTTGGGTCTAGCTAAGTACAGGTCGCAATTTTCAAGATATCGAACTGAAATTTGGTGCGGTGAAACAGTTGGACCCTGTTAGGAAACCTGTTGTCGGGCGTTAAAAACGGTGTAGGGCCGGATCTTTTTGGGGGGCTCTGAATTTCAAACTTTTTTTTGGAATCGCTATATCTCGGAAACGGTTGGTCGTATCGAAAAACGTTAAATGTACAGGTGTAAGATCTCCGAGGTATGCAACTTTTTTACTCAAAACGATTTTTTGATATCTCTCACCGTTTTCTTTTTTGGGGCCCTGAAAATGCCCATTGTGCGTCACATTTTTGGGTTTAGCGAACTACAGGTCGCAATTTTCAAGATATCGAACTGAAATTTGGTACGGTGAAAGATTTAGGGCCTGTGAGGAACCCTATTGTTGGGTGTTAAAATCGGTGCAGGGCCGTATCTTTTTGGGGGGCCCTGAATGTCAATTTTTTTTGCAATGGATATATCTCGGAAACGGATGGGCGTATCGAAAAACGTTAAGTACAGGTGTAAGATCTCCGCGGTATGCAACTTTTTTACTCAAAACGGTTTTTTGAGATCTCTCACCATTTTCTTTTTTTGGGGCCCTGAAGATGTCCATTGTGCGTGACATATTTGGGTTTAGGGAAGTACAGGTCGCAATTTTCAAGATATCGAACTGAAATTTGGTGCGGTTAAAGAGTTAGACCCTGTGACGAAACCTAATGTCGGGCGTTAAAAACGGTGAAGGGCCGGATCTTTTTTGGGGGCCCTGAATTTCAAACTTTTTTTTTTGGAACTGATATATCTCGGAAACGGTTGGTCATATCGAAAAACGTTAAATGTACAGGTGTGAGATCTTCCCGGTATACAAATATTTTACTCAAAACGATTTTTTGATATGTCTCACCGTTTTCTTTTTTTGGGGCCCTGAAAATATCCATTGTGCGTGACATTTTTGGGTGTAGCTAAGTACTGGTCGCATTTTCAAGATATCGAGCAGAAATTTGGAGCGGTGAAAGAGTTGGACCCTGTGAGGAAATCTGTTGTCGGGCGTTATAAACGGTGCAGGGCCGGATCTTTTTTGGGGGCCCTGAATTTTAAACTTTTTTTTGGAATCGATATATCTCGGAAACGGTTGGTCGTATCGAAAAACGTTAAATGTACAGGTGTAAGATCTCCTCGGTATGCAACTCTTTGTCTCAAAGCAATTTTTTGATATCTCTCACCGTTTTCTTTTTTTGGGGCCCTGAAAATGTCCATTGTGCGCGACATTTTTGCGTTTAGCAAAGTACAGGTTGCAATTTTAAAGATATCAAGCTGAAATTTGGTACGGTAAAAGAGTTAAGGACTGTGAGGAACCCTGTTGTTGAGCGTAAAAATCGGTACAGGGACGGACCTTTCTTGGGGGCCCTGAATTTCAAACTTTTTTTTGAAATCGATATATATTGGAAACGGTTGGTCGTATCGAAAAACGTTAATTGTACAGGTGTGAGATCTCCGCGGTATGCAACTTTTTTACTCAAAACGATTTATAGCCTATTTTCAATTTTGAAAAAAAAATAGGCTTATGAGATCACCTTTTTTCCGTGCGTGTGTGTGTGCGCGCGCGCGTGTGTGTGTGTGTGTGTGTGTGAGAGAGAGAGAGAGAGGTGTGTATGTGTCCCCCCTAATAAAATCTAAACGGCTGGAGCGATTTCAATGAAACTCGCTAAGTTCATAGCACTATTCCCGGCGACCTCGACCGTGTCCTTCAAATTTTGTTACGTCTCACCAATCCAACATGGCGGCTGTGCGAAATATTTCACTAGCATTCAATATCTCCGAAACTATTACCGATATCACCCTGAAATTATGTACGGTGATAAAGGGCACTACTAGAAGTTCATCTATGAGACTTTCAAAAACCTGGTGACTACAAAACCAACATGGCGGTCAAGCGAAATTGAGATTTTTAAATAGACTTTTCTCGCGATTTAACTATCCAAACGTAATGAAACTTGGTACAGCAAATGTTTATACACATTGTAATGCACTGAAGTCCAATTTAGTTCAATTATTTATATAACCTCAAAATGGCGGCTGTGCGAAATATTTCACTGTCATTCTATATCTCCGAAACTGTTACAGATATCACCCTTCAATTTCGTACGGTGATAAAGGGTACTGATACAAGTTTACCTATGTAGATTTCATAAACCTGTAAAGTACAAAACGAACATGGCGACCAAGCGAATATGAAATATTTTAATAGACTTTTCTCTTGATTTAACTCTCTGAGCGCAGTGAAATGTGGTACAGTAAATGATTTTGCAGATTGTAATGCACTGCCATCTGATTTAATTCAATTGTTTACATAACCTCAAGATGGCGGCTGTGCGAAATTTTAAATTTAAGTTTTTATTCTTGTGTCCTAATCATACGATCGAAGTGAAAGTTTGAATAATAAAGCTAGGCAATAATTGTCCTTGAATGGTACATAACTCTATGGCCTATACATATAACAATCCTAAATGGCGAGCTTCCGAAATATTTTGACGGTTCCTAATATCTATGAATCTTTTACAGCAACCAAACTGATTTTTTAATGTTCATAGAGACTATGAACATATGTTCACCTATAGGACTTTCAGCAACCTGGTGAGCACAAATCCAACATGGCGGCGACGCGAAGTATAAATATTTAAATGGACGTTTCTCGCGAATTAACTATCCGAGTGCCGTGAAACGTTGCACGTTAAATGCTTATACATATGTTGATCCACTGGCATGTAATTTATTTCAATTGTTTGCATAATCACAAGATGGCTGGTGTGCGTACTTTTAAAATCTCGTGTTTACTTCTTGTGTTCTAATCATGCGATTGAAGTTTGAATACCAAACGTACACAATAATCTTAATGTAATAGTACAAAAATAAAAATCCATCCTGGCGACCATATGAAATATTTAGACGGTTCTCAATATCTACGAATCTGTTACAGCAATTAAACTGAAATTTTGTATGTTGATAGAGACAATTAACATAAGCAGGATATATGAAAATAGGCTGTATAGTTCTGCACGGAACTACTTGTTTGATATATCTCACCGTTTTCTTTTTTGGGGCCCTGAAAATGTCCATTGTGCGTGACATATTTGGGTTTAGGGAAGTAAAGGAGCAAGTTTCAAGATATCGAGCTGAAATTTGGAGCGGTGAAAGAGTTAGAACCTGTGAGGAAGCCAATTGTCAGGCGTTAAAAACGGTGCGGGGCCGGATCTTTTTGGGGGGCCCTGAATTTCAATCTTTTTTTTGGAATCGACAAATCTCGGAAACGGTTGGTCGTATCGAAAAACGTTAAAAGTATAGGTGTAAGATCTCTGCGGTATGCAACTTTTCTACTCATAATGATTTTTTGATATCTCTCACCGTTTTCTTTTTTGGGGGCCCTGAAGATGTCCATTGTGCGTGACATATTTGGGTTTAGCGAAGTACAGGTCGCAATTATCAAGATATCGAACTGAAATTTGGTGCGGTGAAAGAGTTAGAATCTGTGAGGAAGCAATTGTCAGGCGTTAAAAACGGTGCAGGGCCGGATCTTTTTTGGGGGCCCTGAATTTCTTTTTTTTTTTTTGGAATCGATATATCAAGGAAACGGTTGGTCGTATCGAAAAACTTTAAATGTACAGGTGTAAGATCTCCGCGGTATGCAACTTTTTTACTCAAAACGATTTCTTGATATCTCTCTCCGTTTTCTTTTTTTGGGGCCCTGAAAATGTCCATTGTGCGTCACTTTTTGGGCTTAGCGAAGTACAGGTCACAATATTCAAGATATCGAGCTGAAATTTGGAGCGGTGAAAGTGATGGACCCTGTGAGGAAACCTGTTGTCGGGGGTTAAAAACGGTGCAGGGCCGGATCTTTTTTGGGGGCCCTGAATTTCAAACTTTTTTTTTGGAATCGACATATCTCGGAAACGGTTGGTCGTATCGAAAAACGTTAAATGTACAGGTGTAAGATCTCCGCGGTATGCAACATTTCTACTCATAATGATTTGTTGATATGTCCCACCGTTTTCTTTTTTGGGGCCCTGAAAATGTCCATTGTGCGTTACATATTTGTGTTTAGCGAAGTACAGGTCGCAATTATCAAGATATCGAACTGAAATTTGGTGCGGTGAAAGAGTTAGAACCTGTGAGGAAGCCAATTGTCGGGCGTTAAAAACGGTGCAGGGCCGGATCTTTTTTTGGGGCCCTGAATTTCATACTTTTTTTGGAATCGATATATCTCGGAAACGGTTGGTCGTATCGAAAAACTTTAAGTGTACAGGTGTAAGATCTTCACGGTATGCAACTATTTTACTCAAAACGATTTCTTGATATCTCTCACCGTTTTCTTTTTTTTTGGGCCCTGAAAATGTCCATTGTGCGTGACATTTTCGGGTTTAGCGAAGTACAGGTCGCAATATTCAAGATATCGAGCTGAAATTTGGAGCGGTGAAAGAGTTGGACCCTGTGAGGAAACCTGTTGTCGGGAGTTAAAAAGGGTGCAGGGCCGGATCTTTTTGGGGGGCCCTGAATTTCAAACTTTATTTTGGAATCGATATATCTCGGAAACGGCTGGACGTATCGAAAAACGTTTAATGTACAGGTTTGAGATCTCCGCGGTATGCAACTTTTTTTTTACTCAAAACGATTTTTTTATATCTCTCACCGTTTTCTTTTTTTGGGCCCTGAAGTTGTGCGTATGTGCGTGACGATTTTGGGTTTAGCAAAGTACAGGTCGCAATTTTCAAGATATCTAGCTGAAATATGGGGCGGTAAAAGAGCTAGAGCCTATGAGGACCCTTATTTTTGGGCGTTAAAATCGGTGCAGTGCGGATCTTATTGGGGGGCCCTAAATTTGAAACTCTTTTGGAATCGATATATCTCGGACGGTTGGTCATATCGAAAAAGTTAAATTTACAGGTGTAAAATCTCCGCGGTATCCAACTTTCTTACCCATAGCGATTTTTTGATACCTCTCAGCCTTGTCTTTTTTTGGGGCCCTGAAAATGTACGTATGTGTGTGACGTTTTTACGTTTAGCAAACTACAGGTCGGAATTTTCAAGATATCGAGCTGAAATGTGGTACGGGGAAAGAAATGTGGCCTGTGAGGAACTCTGTTGTCGGGAGTTAAAATTGGTGCAGGGCCGGACCTTTCTTTGGGGCCCTGAATTTCATCCTTTTTTTTTACCCCTGATGATGTTTTGACATCTCTCACCGTTTTCCTTTTCTGGGGCCCTGAATGTCTTCCTTTTTTTCGAACCGTTATATCTGGGAAACGGTTGGCCGTATCTAACAAAGTTAAATCTACAGGTGTAAGATCTCAGTGATTAGCAACTTTTTCTACCATTAAAATTTTTTGATATCTCTCACCGTTTTGATTTTCTGCGGCCCTGAATTTCTTCCTTTTTTTCGAACCGTTATATTTGGGAAACGGTTGGCCGTATCGAACAAAGTAAAATCTACAGATATAGGACCTCAGTGAATAGCAACTTTTTTAACTCTTATGATTTTTTGATATCTCTCACCATTTTCCTTTTTGGGGCCGTGAATTTCATTCTTTTTTTTCGAATCGTTATATCTCGGAAAGCGTCGATCCTATCGAAAAAGTTAAATCTACAGGTGTAAGATCTCAGTGATTTGCAACTTTTCTACCCCTGATCATATTTTGATATCTCTCACCGTTTTGATGTTATTAAATGTTTTTGGTTTTTGAAAAAAAAATGGGGCCCAAATGTATATAATAACTGGTAAAAATTCAAATGATGGTCTAATTGAATTCTACGGAAAATTATCTATAATAACTCGTTTTAACCTTTTCAATAAGTTGAATCATGTATTTACATCAGTAAGATATTTTCCACTTCCGAGGACGTTCGGCTTTCATAACCATGTGATGGTGTCAGCATTGCCTAGAATAACATTTTATAATTTTCCTACATTTCCTCGCAATCGGGTCGAAGGTCCGAAATGCAATTCCGCAGACCTTGCCGCCAACGAAGTTGTTGCTTGAGATTATAACCCCTCTTGCTGGCCCCTTGCTGCTGCGCCACCGTCTCATCAAAAGCAGGTCGTGCTGCGTGGACTCCTACTTGTTTAGATATCAGTTTTCCTCTATACCTCTATTTTTTTAGATCTGTGTTGTTTTTATGTGCAATTTTACATGAAATGTGCAGTTCTAAGTCCATTTTGGGCAATTCTCAATCATAATATACATCAAGGCCAATAAGTGTTGATTCCGCGTGGTCCTAGGAGACCCATTCACGCAGAAGAAGATGAATATACAACAGGGATGTTGGGGAAAAATGCTATTAACGACCCCTTAGTTGAACGAGAGAAAATCATCTTTACTCCACTATATATCAAGCTGAGCCTTATGAAGCAGTTTGTGAAGGATCTTGATAAGAACGGATCATGCTTTGCATATATAGGATATAAAATGCCTCACTTGAGTATGGAACTTAAAGCAAGGATATTGGATGGCCCACAAATAAGACAACTCATTAAGGATCCTGACTTCGTAAATTCAATGAATGAATCTGAGCTAAAAGCCTGGACTTCATTTGTGTCAGTTGTAAATCATTTTCTAGGCAAACGCGGCTTCGGTGGCGTAGTCGGTAGCATGCTGAACTGCTGTGCCCAAGATAGCGGGTTCAAACCCGGCCGAAGTCGTCGGATTTTTAAGAGCGTTAAAAATCCTTCAGTATGCCTTCCTTCGGAGGGGAAGTAAAGCCGGCGGTCCCATGTCATAGATTTATGGCATGTAAAAGATCCTTTCACAGACTAAACTTGTGTAAAGCAAAATTTGTTAGGTTAGATTTCGTCAGAACGCTCTATCAAAGTTGGAACTACTTGAAATTGAACGGAACTGTAGCTCACCCTTTAGGGTGTCCGCTGGAAGCAGCTACAGACTCAGGCGAGCCGAACATGTCCTCGGACACTCCCCGCACTAAAAGCCATACGATAAATAAATAAATAAATAAATAAATAAATAGGCAAAGGCTAAGCTGAAAACTATGTTGAACTGGTAAACGAGATGCTTAACAGTTTCAAATCCCTTGGGTGCAAAATGAGTATTAAGGTGCACTATTTACACAGTCACTTAGACCGTTTTCCTGAAAATTTAGCAGGCACCAGTGAGGAACAAGGTGAACGATTTCACCAGGATATTAAAACTGTGGAGGATCGCCTCCAAGGAAGATGGGACATGCACATGATGGCAGATTACTGAGCTGGAGTTAAAAAGGCACTGTTCCAAGATACATTCACGAATGTCACGGAAAAGAAGGTTCCGAAGTGTTCAGTGACTGGTTGGTTTCATTCATTACTTCTTCCTGTATGTTTGTATATAATAATATTTGTATAATACAATAATGCAAATTCCGTGTTTAGTTTTTTTTATTACCATACGATAGTGTAATGTATATTTCACAAAAATATAATATCTCAGAAACTAGATCTGCTGGGCAAAAAGTAATGGCATATTTGAATTCAGGGCATGAAATTCATGTAAAATCAGCTTAAAAAGTCCCGGTACCAAAATCACTGTTGACCAGTGAAATTCTCAAGCCGTGGTGTTGGTAGAATTGGCAACACTGAGTAGAGTCCTTAAGTTCTATAAACACGTAAGACCACATGCTAAGTTTTATTCATAAATATCGTTTATTTTGATATCTAAGAACAGTTCGTACTAACTATTTCAACACCCATGCAATTCCGCGTGGTGAATCAGACCTGCTGAAAGTTGTAGAAGTGTGTATTTCCCGTAATAAGTTACATGTGTAACCAATGCCTGGTAATGAATTTAACCAACAAATTCTTCACTATATTTCATTAAATTATTTCTGATGCATAGGAAGTGTTGTGTGCCTGGTTGTAAGTCAAATTAAGGCAGTACTATTAAAGTAACTGGTTATATCCCTAAGTTTTGATCACTACAGCGAGGTGGACTTTCCGTGCCCAGTAATTTAGTTTAAGTATATATCTTCATGTGGCCTCTATATTCCAGTTCATTATGAAGTATACTCAGTTGGCAAGTGCCTTAGGTAGATTTCATTGGAAAGCTACCTATTTTTAAATTAAGTGAGCAGTGGAGCATTATACCTAGACTGTCAACATTAGGCATGGAGGTCTATTGTGACTACGATGAGTGCATCTGTGGACGAAAAGTGAAGATTTTTTTAAATCATAGTCAGTCTCTAAGTTCGTAAGAATAGTCTTAAATATTTTTTCTGAGCGCGTCATTGACGGCAGTGAGCATAGCAGCAATAAGAGGAAAGTTCCGACATTGGGACATTGAGGTACAGTACAGCCTTTTATTATTACCTTATCGGGAATCGACAGTACAAAGCATGATAATATGTATCCTTTATTTGCGATATTTGTGTGTCGATTTAGCGGACGTTATGTTCTGTTGTATTTTCGGAAACATTTGGCGGCAAAATCTATGTGTTTACACAGTGTTAGCAATTACCATGTGCTTGCGCTAGGCCTCCCAGATGACAGATGGGCGGTGTTGCCAAACCTTATCACACGGCTTGAGAATTGTAGTCGGCGATGTTATTACGCATGCGTTATGCAAGGAGACATTGTGCACTCCGATTGCACTGGTCCTAAAACGTAGGCTATAAAGACGCGCTTATGTGGCGACAACGTTCTGCACACGTAAAATGTGCCGGCCTATTGGCAACTCCAGCTATCTGATATGACATCTAGCGGTAAAAATGAGAAACTTTCCTAGTAGGGTACATTTGTCACGTGGTGGCTGACTGTATATGGTTTCTTGTATTGGTAAGCAGATCGTGGTAAATTCTTCGTGTTTATACATAAGTAATAAGTTTTACTCGTGGATAAGAGTGCAGAATGAGTAAAAGCGAAGTATATTGCTCAGTTTACGGCTGTAAGTCGATGTATAAGAGGGCTGCGGATATACGTTTTCATGATTTTCCAAAAGATGCAAATAGCAATAGCAGAAAGGTGACGATACCAAATAAATACGGGCTACAAGAGCGGGTTGGACCACTCACCACTACACTCACTGACGACAGGACGGGTTGTTCACTTACGCCGTGCCAAGCCGCACCTAGACAGCCAAGCACAGTCTCGCCGAGCCAAGCCGTACCAAGACAGCCAAGCCTAGGCCTACACCAGCCGAGGACAGCCAAGCTTCATCAGTCAGGTATCCTTTCCCGCTCCCTAGTTCATTTCCAATAACCCTACCAACCGTCATCACCTCGCTCTGCGATATCCGAGCCATTCCACTACGAGTCATATAGGCCTAATTTGACTTCGCAGGGTAAATACTTATCATCCAAATCAAGCAATTCCTGTCTATCCCGAGTTTTAATACAAGTTAAACTCATCTCTTCGCCCAACCAAGCAGCAAATAATTTCTAGAGTCTATGGTACAATGAGCAAACTCAAATATAGCTTTTAAACGTAACAGCGCCATGACTCGAACTGCACAAAAACAAATACCAGCAGTCAACCGATGCTTGATAATATGCAATTGACACATAAAATCCAGTGGAACACACAAATTAGATCACTTGTATCACACAGTTATACATATATACAATTGAAAATAACACTGCCATTATTTTAGGGACCACGTTTACTGATTATAACCGAAAAATAAAAAGTGTTCCATATCAAACGCGTGCTGTTGAGTATTTTTACCCTTCTTATCCAGACGACCGCAGCGCCCCAAGTGTTAGTTTGAGTTGCCAATAGTGGAACCTTATGGCGACAGTGTTGCTAACTCTAGGCAGAGGTAGCGCTGACGTCATACGTTATGTTCACCCGTTTCGAGAACTGCGCTTTCATAAGTTAGCGAGACAACACAACCCCAACAAATATCTGAAATAGAACCTGCCCAGGAAGGAGCAGTTTTGCAGGTGTTGACGGATTGGACCAGTATTAAGGATACTGTACGCGAAGACAACCAATAACGACATTCATTTCGTTGTCATAAGATGCATTACACATTGACAGAAGTCGAGAGCACAACCCTTCCTTCCTTCTCTGATGTACTGTATGCTGACGATGTTAACAATTTTTACGTCAGCAATACTGTTGATCATCACCTTTTTTGTTGTTGTTGTTATTAGTTAGGCTAAAATGTAGTTTCTTACGATTTTATTGTTGTTTTGTTTAGATTAATATTTGTACTATTGTAAGAGTGAACCGTGCAGCTGCGAGCTTGCATTCGGGAGATAGTGGGTTCGAACCCAACTGTCGGCAGCCCTGATTCAATCGACCAGAAAATAAAACAGACACACAATAATAACACCAATGACGGATAGTGCTTCAGAACTTATGTTGCCGACGGAACTGAGCACGTGCTCCACTCCGGGCGAGCATGCAGCACAGGACAAGGCTCTTCCTTCCAGCGTGCTAACCTCGAAAATTTTTATATTACAAAGACGTAATATAAACGATACTTGTATGCAATAACAAAGGTAATCAATTGGCAGATAATTGTAGGAAGCTATTATGATGAAAAATATATATGTTCAGAGTTCCTTCATGATAAAAGGTAAGTTAACAAAACCAGTGTAGGGGTTGGTTTTCGTTAAAAGTAAAAGCCCATAAGACCCACAGTCTTTTCTAAACGCTGGATGCTCTATAGAAGGAAGAGGCCATTTAGACCAATTACACCGGGGGTATGGTGATTGTATTTTTAGAGGTTATCTGCCTCGGAGTTACAAAGAAAACAAAAATAATTTTGTCCATGGTGGCCCTTGGAGCAGTGGAAGGTAGAGGCTTCCACTCTTCGTGACATCGGCACTACTGTCGACCAAAGTATTATGTGTACTCGAGTTTGAAGGTTGTTTGTGAAGTAACCAATAGACCTACATAAAATCCAATACCATCATCATTTTCGTCGTTCTATTTTACGTTAGTTCATGTAGGTTTGGAATTTTTAATTTATATTTTAATATTTTTTTATCGCAGTTGAAACACAAAAAGTGCCCGTTTTTAAGCGTGTTTCAACCATGCGTCACATTTAAGAATTATTATCTCACAAACCCGTCATCAGATCGAATCCAAATTTTAACACAATATACATTGGAATGTTATATAACTGGATTATTAATTGCAAAATTTTGTGTGTTCAAGAAAGAATGTTGTTATCATTTTTGTAAGGTAACTTTTTCTCGGCTCGGGGTCGATGGAAAATGTAGTTCTTGGTTGCGTTGTACTCCTTACACATCAAAAGGTTATGCTGTATGACTGTGAAATACGTAAATTAATTCACTTATTTTATATCGGTTTGTATTTGTACGGGGAATTAAGACATGGTTCACCAGCTAGCCTCTCCGGGAAATACTGTACAGCGTTGCTGATATGGAGCCCATCACTTCCGAGCGAGGGACGCCATGACGCGTATGGAGCCTATCTTGGCAACGTTGTACAGCTTTCACCGGAGCGGCTAACTGGTGAACCGTGTCTTAATTCTCTGAACAAATACAAAACGATATAAAATAAGTGAATTAATTTACGTATTTCACAATCATACAGCGTACCTTTTTGATGTATAAGGATTACAACGCAACCAAGAACTACATGTTCCAAGGACCCCGAGCCGAGAAAAAGTTACCTTACAAAAATGATAACAACTTTGTTTCTTGGACACACAAAATTGTGAAATTAATACACCAGTTATGCAAAATTCCAATCTATATTGTGTTAAAATTTGGATTCGATCTGATGACGGGTTTGTGAGATAATAATTCTTAAATGTGACGCATGGTTAAAACACGCTTAAAACGGGCACTTTTTGTGTTCCAACTGCGATAAAAAATATTAAAATATAAATTAAAAATTCCAAACCTACATGAACTAACGTAAAATAGAACGACGAAAATGATGATGTTATTGGATTTTATGAAGGTATATTGGTTACTTCACAAACAACCTTCAAACTCGAGTACACATAATACTTTGGTCGACAGTAGTTGTTGTTTTAATGGGTGGAACAGTGAAGTCATCTGCCCGTAAAGGGGTGACGAGATGGCGATGTGGTTGATAAGGGAGGAGTGAGGCTGAACTAAGTGAGTATCCCTTGATATGCCTTGGAAGCCATATTTCAGTGTTGCCTTAGTAAACGAAATTCAAGTGCTTTTCAGTCGGTCAACATGAATGTACCCAATTGTAATGGGTGTTATTCCATAAAACTGAAAAATATTAGCCTACACGAGATTAATCTTCTTTTTCCCCTTCATATTCTCTTCATGGTAAGCCTCCGTGGCTTAGGCGGTAGCACGCCGGCCTCTCACCGCTGGGTTCGTGCTTCAAATACCGGTCACTCCATGTGAGATCTGTGCTGGACAAAACGGAGGCAGACAGGTTTTTCTCCGGGTACTCCGGTTTTCCCTGTCAAAATTTCATTCCAGCAACACTCTCCACTATCATTTCATTTCATCTGTCATTCATTTAATCATTGCCCCAGAGGAGTGCGTCAGGCCTCGGCAGCCGGCACAGTTCATATCCTCGCCGCTAGATGGGGGCTTCATTCATTCCATTCCTGATCCGGTCGGAGACTGGAAGCAGGCTGTGGATTTTTTTCATTCTCTTCATGATCGAGGATTGAAACAGACACTCAGCATAAGATATGAACAGTTTTGATGGTTCCAGACTGCTGATGATGTTTGCCACGAAAGCACTGACGCCGAGCCGTCGCGGTGCCCTCTCCCTCCTGAGAGCGTCTAGCACAATCGCCGTTGACCATCAAGATGCAGTGGGCGTCAGACCGTATGAGGATATACCGGGGCCGAAGCCTAGCCCGATACTGGGCAACCTATGGAGATTCTTGCCACTTATAGGCCTAGGTAAGTACGTTGCTGGCTTATTACGTGGAAAACACTACAGGTTGGAAACATTAATGTGACGCCAATTGTGTGCTTCCGGTAACAGTTGAAGAGACCTCATGTGCCTGACAAACATGGCTGCCCTCGTTGAATAGGCAAGAAACAAATTAACATAACTTATTTACGCAATTAACACAAATTTCCGATGCAGTAGTGATAATTAACAGTAATTTCAATTGGTAATGACTCCCAGAATATGATGATGATGATGATGATGATGATAATTATTGTTTTAAGGGGCCGAACATCTAGGTCAGGGCCATCCAGTCATTGCACTCTGAGAGCGCGGCCGCGCTCGGGGAGCCCTGGCCAGTCAGACTAGCGATCCTTCCCCTACCACCACTACACTGTGGCAGCGAGGAAACCTAATGCAGATGGACGATGTTCGGATCACGCTGATTAGATACGTACGTACAGTCGTGCGGCCGATGGCCTTTGTGGGTTTGTTGACATATTGATAGGGCTGTTTTGCCTAAAAGTATATATATACTGCATATACAAATCGAATGGTACACCGATGTATGGAATGTGCAGGAAACGAACGCAAGTGTTAGGGTAAAGAATATTGTGATTTATTCCAAACTGAAATGTGAACATATTAGAGAGGAAAATTCAACAACCTGTTACCAATATGAACAGATAGTACAGACCTTGAGTGACTTTTGCTCCGTCGTTTTTACGAGCTCTTAGTTTCGGGGGAAACATTCTTCTCCAAATTGTGTACAATATTTCTGGATACAGCTATTTGTAAACAATTGCGAAGTTTCTAACGCTCAATGTTGCACGATTTACTTTTGGAAAAGAAACGCTCACAAATGTACGTTTAGCAAAACATTGCTCACTTCGGCGCGGCGGACAGACTGCGCGCTCAACCAGCCAAGCTCCTCCCACCACTACCTTCCACCAATGAGCTCTGAGCACTCTGGAGCGCTAACGCTCGGGGAGTGCTGTGTGGATGGCTCTGATCTAGGCTATCGGCCCCTAATGGTTTGGGCGATTATGAAAAATGAAAATGAAACTATACGTAAATCTAACTACAACGTACAACTAAAACTAACTACAGCTTACACAGGGAAAACAAAAGAAAAGTAAGGGAAATAAGAAAACGGGGAAATAAATGCCCTCAGCCCTCGGAGAATGAGGATTGAGGGACCTAGAAAGAAGGAGTCCCAAGAAAGGCAGATAGGAAAGGGAAGGAGGAGAGCTCCACCCCCGAAGGCAATGGAAAAAGGGGAAAATCCTGACCCAGCTCAGGAATCCCTTGGGGAGGAGGGGGGAGGGGGGCAACTCCCGAACTCATCAGCTGTGAGCCCTGGAGGGTGTAGCACTATACATGGTGCACCAGAACTAGTGGGGATACACACACTCTGCCTCTTTGAGGGCCTTGAGCAGAAGGCAGGAGATAACATGAAAAGAAAGCGAAAGATGACCCCTCGAACAATGAGGGATCGGGAAAGATGAGAGAAGGGCCAATTAAGGTGGGAAAGGAAGAGACTCCCTAGGCCTCGGATACCCTTATACCTTCGAGGTCGGAAGAGAACAAGAGTTGACAGGAAAGAAGACGAAGAGGTGGCCGGACTCAAGTGGGGTCCCGTGGTCGCCAACCCACGTCCCACTAGATGTGAGCCCCCGCGGGGCCCAGAATATGAAACATGGTATCAAAATCATATAATATCCAAGTGGAAGTGTAAAAGCCAGGCTCTGATCTCCTACTGAATTAATGGACGTACTATGTCAGGACTCAGGATACGGTGGGTTTCAATCCCACCGTCAGCCGGGATGACTTGACTTGACGTATTTCTTTTATCTCCTATGTGGAGCATAGGGCGTCGATGAATTTCCGCCATCAGACTCTGTTCAGCTGCATCCTCCAAATCTCGTTCCAGGTCTTCCCTCCTTTCTCCATTATTTCTGTTATTACATTCCTCCTCCAGGTGTTCCTTGGTCTGCCTCTTCGCCTACTACCTTGTGGATTCCATTCCAGGGCTTGTTTTGCTATGTTGTCTCCATCTCGTCGTAATGTATACCCAATCCATTTCCATTTCCTACGATGCATCTCAATATAAATGGGTGTTTGCTGTGTTCTTTCTCATAGCTCTTCATTGGAGATAACTTGTGGCCAACATATCCTCAGGATATTCCTCAAGCATCTATTCACAAATATTTGGAGTCTGTTAATCATTTGTTTGTTGGTCTTCCAAGTTTCATGCCAATAGAACAATATTGACTTGACATTTGAATTGAAGATGCGAAGTTTGGTATAGGTGTTAAGTTCCCTTGCTTTCCAGATTGGTCTCAACATTGCGAATGCTCCATTAGCCTTATTTGCTCTATTTACTATATCCTCCATAATACCTCCCTCAGTGGTTACCATACTTCCCATGTAGCAAAACTGTTTGACTTGATCGATCTATTGATTCCCTAGAAATAATGGTGCCTTATTTCGGTTATTATGCGTCAGCCGGGATGATAGCATCCAATAGGCCACGGCAACTTCCTTCCATTCATCGTTATTCATTTTATTGCAAATTGACTCCTTATTTGAGGTTGGTGCTAGGTAAGGTCACCGGGCGTAGAATCCATTCATTACATTGAAACTCACCTCACGTCATCTCCAACACAGTAGAAACGAGAATATGCTAATAATTGATTCGAAATACATTACACGTGGAAGTTAATTACGTCCTTTCATTAATTAATCATGTTGTTTGGGTTCATGTTGGCAATATTAATTCTATATATAGGTGGGTGAAGTATTAGCCTACTAAGTGACCGCCTCTTTGCGTAGTGGCTTACTCTCTTGGCTTGATAGACTGAAGAGAAACCTACATAAAGTATTGTTCACGTCATTCACAGAGCGCCAGTGTTGTTTTAGATCAAACATTACGTTCATAGGAATATGTATAGAATGTTCAGGAAATATCACGTGCCTTGCTTTTTGAAACGTATCTAAACAGCACTTCGTAGTGATTCTGACTTCATGGTACGTAAAGTTAACGGCAGATGTTCGACGAACACATGTATCACTAACCTCTACTCGGGCACACAAATGAATATCAAATATGCGTTGCATAGTTTTAACGGTACAGCTTTCCTGCCTCACACGTAATCGTACCGCTCTGGTAAGCAGATGATTGTCCGCCTTCATTTCTACGCGAGGTTATCTTCTGTATAACAAGTAGTTCCGTGAAGAACTACATAGCCTATTTTCATATATTCCATTGGTCGTTTCCATTAAAACTCTCCTGCCTATAAAAGGGATATTCCATGTGATATACCCTACTATATAGCGTTTGGATCACAACCTATGTCTTCACCAATACCAATTACAATGAGAGGCTATGTGCTAGAATATGTAACTTTCAATATCAGTGATTAATACTCCTCTTTATGTAACGAAAGTCAAAAGCACAGTTCCTATGATTTACGAAAAGTATGCCACAGAATTTAGTGTCATTAGATAATGATTGTTATCCTACCCCATCATAAGAATCATCTTTTCAATCGCCTGAGTATGACACGAGAAATAAACAAGTAGTTCCGTGAAGAACTATACAGCCTATTTTCTTATATCCTACTCATATTAATTGCCTCTATCAACATACAAAATTTCGGTTTGAAGGTTGTGATAGATTCGTAGATATTGAGAACCATCTAAATATTTCAGATGGTCGCCAGGTTGGATTTTTATTTTTGTACTATTACATTAAGATTAATGTGTACGTGTGGTATTCTAACTTCAATCGCATGATTAGAACACAAAAAGTAAAAACGAGATTTTAAAATTTCGCACAACTGCCATCTTGTGATTATGCAAACAATTTAAATAAATTAGATGCTAGTGGATTAACATTTGTATAAGCATTTAACGTGCAACGTTTCACTGCACTCGGATAGTTATTTCGCGAGAAACGTCCATTTACATATTTATATTTCGCGTCGCCGCCATGTTGGATTTGTGCTCACCAGGTTACTGAAATCCTATAGGTGAACATATGTTCATACCCTCTATGAACATTAAAAATTTCAGTTTGATTGCTGTAAAAGATTCATAGATATTGAGAACCGTCTAAATATTTCGAATGCTCGACATTTAGGATTGTTATATGTATAGGCCATAGAGTTATGTACCATTCAAGGGAAATTATTGCCTAGGTTCATTATTCAAACTTTCACTTCGATCGCATGATTACGACACAAGAAATAAAAACTTAATTTTAAAATTTTGCACAGCCGCCATCTTGAGGTTATGTAAAGAATTGAACTAAATTAGATGCCAATGCATTACAATATGTAAACTCATTTACTGTATCACATTTCACTGCGCTCAGAGAGTTAAATCAAGAGTCTATTAAAATGTTTCAAATTCGCTTGGCCGCCATGTTCGTTTTCTACTTTACAGGTTTATGAAAGATACATAAATAAACTTTTATCAGTACCCTTTATCACTGTACAAAATTTCAGGGTGATATCTGAAATAGTTTCGGAGATATAGAATGTCAGTGAAATATTTCGCACAGCTGCCATTTTGAGGTTATGTAATCAATTGAACTAAATTAGACTCCAGTGCATTACAATGTGTATAAACATTTGCTGTACCAAGTTTCATTACGTTTGGTCAGTTAAATCGCGAGAAAAGTCTATTTAAAATCTCAAATTCGCTTGAACGCCATGTTGGTTTTGTAGTCACCAGGTTTTTGAAAGTCTCATAGGTGAACTTCTAGTAGTGCTCTTTATCACCGTACACAATTTCAGGGCGATATCGGTAATTATTTAGGAGATACTGAATGCTGGTGAAATATTTCGCACAGCCGCCATATTGGATTGGTGAGAGACAATAAAATTTGAAGGGCATGATCGGGGTCGGCCAGAGTAGTGCTATGATCTTACCGAGTTTCATTGTAATCGCTCCAGCCGTTTAGAAGTTATTAGGGACACACACACTCCTCACACACACACACGCGCGCGCGCACACACACACACACACACGGACAAATGGTGATCTCATAAGCCTATTTTTTCATAAAATGAAAATAGGCTAATATTAAGGTTTCAACATTTCAAACTGATGCTTCTTGAATTTTAGAAAACAATTGAACATCGTTAGATATTAAGAATAGGATTAGTAAGGCCAAAGGTGCATTTGCAATGCTAAGACTGATGTGGAGCTCTCGAGAGCTTAACATAAACACTAAACTGCGCATCTTTAATACGAATGTCAAGTCAGTCCTGCTCTATGGTTGCGAAACCTGGAGAACAAATAAACAACTAATCAGAAATCTTCAGACTTTTGTGAAGAAGAGTCTGAGGTTATGGTGGCCACAGATTATTTTCAATCAAGAAATATGGAACAGAACTAAACAAACACCTACTGACATTGAGATGCGTCGCAGGAAGTGGAGATGGATCGGGCACACGCTAATAAAACGTGATGAAAACAACATCGCCAGACATGCACTGGAATGGAACCCACCAGGCACTAGAAGAAGAGGCAGGCCGAGGTACACCTAGAGGAGAAGCGTGGAGGTGGAGGGCATTGAGAATGGTGGGAAGACCTGGACGGAGATCAAGACCATGGTGCAAAACAGAGTCCGATGACGGAAATTCGTTGATGCCCTATGCTCCACTTATAGGAAATAAGTCAAGTACTATAAGTCAAAACGTCTCTGTACTAAGCTCTGAATAAAGATTCGCTGTGCCGAGTTTCATTGCACTCGGTGGATTAGATCGCGAGGAAAATCATTTGAAATATATGAAAATCACTTTGCCACCCTGATGTTTTTGAGTTTCTCAGGATTAGGGAAAGTCACGTAATTGTCCTTATTTAACAGTCCTCTAGCACCAAACAGTACAAGCGAAGAAGCTTGTGGTCTAAAGTGACTGTTAATCTTGCGATCATGAGCCACGGGACCTCCTTTATACGTGGAATCCGAACCACAGGACATGGCAATTCACTTCGAAAATCTCACATGCATTGACCGGGAATCGAACCCGGTCTGCCTTGGTGAGAGACATACAGCTTGACCGCTGCGTCTAACACCATACAAAATTTCAGTTTGATTGGTTAAATCGTTTTGGAGATATTGAGAACCGGTAAAATGTATTGTATGGACGCTATGTCAGATTGTTTTATATGCCATAGAATTATATGCCAGAAGATGAATATTATAATTGTGGCTCATTATACAAACCTACATTTCTATCGCTTGTTTAGGACACGAGCCGCCATTTTTAGCCTATTTTCATTTTATGAAAAAAAAAAAAAAGGCTTATGAGATCACCTTTTGTCCGTGTGTGTGTGCGTTTGTGTGTGTGACGTGTGCGTGTGTGTGTGTGTGTGTGTGTCCCTAACAACAACTAAACGGCTGGAGCCATTACAATGAAACTGGGTAAGATCATAGCACTATTCTGGCCGAACCCGACCATGCCCTTCAATTTTTATTGTCTCTCACCAATCCAACATGGCGACTGTGCGAAATATTTCATCGGCATTCAGTATCTCCGAAACTATTACCGATATCGCCCTGAAAATGTGTACGGTGATAAAGGGCACTACTAGAAGTTCACCTATGAGACATTCAAAAACCTGGTGACTACAAAACCAACATGGCGGCCAAGCGTAGTTGAGACAAGTAAATAGACTTTTCTCGCGATTTAACTATCCGAGTGCAGTGAAACGTTGCACGTTAAATGCTTATACAAATGTTAATCCACTGGTATATATTTATTTCAATTGTTTGCATAATCACAAGATGGCAGCTGTGCGAAATTTTAAAATCTCGTTTTTACTTCTTGTGTTCTAATCATGAGATTGAAGTTTGAATACCACACGTACACAATAATCGTAATGTAATAGTACAAAAATAAAAATCCAACCTGGTGACCATCTGAAATATTTAGACGGTTCTCAATATCTACGAATCTATCACAACCTTCAAACTGAAAATTTATATGTTGATACAGGCAATTAACATGAGCTGGATGTATGAAAATAGGCTGTATAGTTCTTCACGGAACTACTTGTTAAGTCTGTCTGTTAGGTAGTCAGCCAGGAGTCTGGTTGGATCCTTAAAAAGCACCACCTTAGATTATGTGGTAGAGACCAATAAAACCGAGGCAGCACTACAATGAGACTTACTAGTTAAGGTGGGGAATGAGGTAGTTTGCCATTGCTTTCCTCACTGAGTCTGTACAGCTGTACTAACCCTATGAGTAGAACTTTTCACAACACCCACAGGCAGTAGCTCTCCACTGAGTCCATTACTCAGCACCACCCATACCTCAGTAGCTTCCATATAATCACAGCCATGAATGAGACTGAGACATTGGTGAAAAGCCACATTTTACTCTAGCCTGTGCCAACAGACAAATGCAAATGTACTGCCTTCATCAAGCGATGGTAAACAGGGAACATTTCTAAAGTCCTCATAGAAATTGAATTAATTAGACAGCTATATATTAGGCCTTGTATGAAGATTTACCGAAGCCTCCGTGGCTTAGGCGGCAGCACGCCGGCCTCTCACCGCTAGGACCGTGATTCAAATCCCGGTCACTCTATGTGAGATCTGTGCTGGACAAAACGGAGGCAGACAGGTTTTTCCGGGTACTCGGGTTTACCCTGTCAAAATTTCATTCCAGCAACACTCTCCACTATCATTTCATTTCATCTGTCATTCATTTAATCATTGCCCCAGAGGAGTGCGTCAGGCCTCGGCAGCCGGCAGAGTTCATATCCTCGCCGCTAGATGGGGGCCTCATTCATTCCATTCCTGATCCGTTCGGAGACTGGAAGCAGGCTGTGGATTTTCATTTTCATGAAGATTTACCGTGCTTGCGGTCGGATAATTAAGCCACGAGGAATATCCATATAACCATTTATAATTCGCGTCGCTGCCATGTTGGATTTGTGTTCATCAGGTTATTGAAAAGCCCATTGAGTCACTGACTTCCTGTCATGTAGGTCAACTAAATATATGTATTACAGTATACAATATTTCGGCATCCAGCCTAGACTAAAGATCCTGTGACAAAATTAATTATGTATCTTACAACTAAATTAATTAAATGTTAATAAACGATGCAAGAATATATTCTCATATACGGTAAATAATTAAATAGGAATAAAATACCGTACATCAAATAAACATATAAACATGATAACAGTAAATAGTATGTGCCAAAAGTGTGGGTTTGATCCCTTGAAACTATGGACAGTTTCAGTGTGTCCCCTCTAATAAAATCTAAACGGCTGGACCGGTTTCAATGAAACTCGGTAAGGATATAACTTAGTAGGCTACTATGTTGTCCGATTCCAACCGTGCCATTCAAATTTAAAGCGTTTCACCAATCCAACGTGAAACATGAAACCTAACACACTACATGTCTATACAAGATTTAATCTACTGGCATCTAATTCAAATCAATTGTTATCATAAACTCAACATGGCGGTTGTGCGAAATTATAATATTAAGTTTTTACTTTTTGTGTCCTAATCATGCGATCAAAGTGAACGTGTGACCTATGCAATAATATCCATGTATTGAAACATAATTCTAAGGCTTACATATAGAATAATCCACCATGGTGATCAACTGAAATATTTACAAGTTTCTCAATATCTGCTATACAGCAAACAAATTGAAATTTTGTACATTGATAGAGGCTATAAACATAAGTAGTGTGTTAGGTTTCACTGCGATCGGTTGATTAATAAATCTCGAGAAAATGCCAATTGAATAATTTAAATTCGCTTGGATGCCATGTTGGTTTTGTACTTAACATGTTTTTAAGCTCCACATAGTTGAAATTATCGTAGTATGCTCTACCACCATACAAACGTTCAGGGTGATAACAGTAACAGTTTCGGAGATATGGAATGTCGGTGATATAACTCGCACAGCCGCCATGTTGGATTGGTGACTTAGTAATTTCAGGACATACTTCGTATAAAATATCGTACAAGAGTTTGAGATGGAGAACTTGGTAAAATGATACTTCTCACATCTGAGAATATTATGCCTAGTCTTAATAGACAACACTTGTCTCTTTACTTCGAAGAACTACAGTATAAGCAGTATTGCAAACTCAGGTCTGATTACGAGTTTCGAGGGATTTAGTCTAATATTTAACCGGCGATTACTAGCGAATTATGCTTTAAGTACAGATAGGGCCTAATTGAGGTGCGAAGTGGACTCTGAATATCTAAACTAATTCAGAGCTCCAATAAATTCAATCGACGAGAATATTATGTATTACTCGAGCGATACAATGAATACGGTAAGTATCAGCCATGCATCAATCAACTTAGGAAACGATTGAAACAAGTTAGCTTTTCAAGTGCAAAGTTATAGGCCTGATTTTTGGGAGCAATAAGCCTACCCCAGAATCAGTAGCAATAGTCTTCAATTCCAGAGATCATCTACTGTAAGTTTTTTTTAGTCGTTTCGGCCATCAATGGACCACGATGTTCTTCACTCATATGATCACTGTTATGCTTGTTTTCTTGTCTGCCAGTAGATCTTCATTCTTGACGAATGTTCTGCTCTCCTTTCTTCCGTCCACTTGCAGTGAGGGCGAGGCATCACAGGTGTTAAAGGATGTAGATTACTGGTTGATTTAACCGCCTTTCTGAACAGGTTCCTATCCCAAACCAGAGCTTGACTGATTCGAGCTTCCGTTAGGTCTTTTTTAACTTGCATCGACCATTTACAATAGGATTTTTTTTTAGAGATTGATGAGTGGATTCGATATGAAAGTCGATGATGCTCCATCCGTTCCAAATGTCCAAAGAAAGACATTCTCCTTTTCCTCATCACACTCACCAAATCTTCCATATGTTCAAATAATTCATTGTTATGTCTTCTTCTGTAAGTTCCATTATCATTAACAGGCCCTAATATTTTCCTTAGAGTTTTCCGATCCTTAAGTTCTAATTTTCTCAATGGGCCTTTGTTTGTCATCTGTAAGCATTCTGCGGCATACAGTGCTGAAGGCCTAATTACTGTGTTATAATGACAAAGTTTGACATTCCGGGACAAGCTTTTGCTTTTGTAAATGTCTTTGCAGGTTTGAAAGGCATCTTCCAATTTGTTGCATCTGCTCTCAATGGCAGCTATTTCTGAATTATTAGGGGTAATCCATTCCCCTAGGTATTTATATTTTCGGACATTTTTTATTTTTTGCAGACCAATCGTAATGAATTTTGAGGCATCTTTGACATTTGTGATAAAATTAGTTTTATGGAAGGCCACTTTAAGTCCAGTTTTAGCAGCTATGATTAGTAGTTTATTAAGTTGGTCAGTGGCCTCTTCCATTGAATTAGCGAACAAAGCAATGTCATCTGCAAAAGAGAGACATTATATTCAGGTCTTCTGTAAGTACAATATCTACATCTTCACCAAAGGATCTACAGAGTGTGTCATATATGCTGTGCCATGTGAATGCGATAGGGAGTGTCGTAGGATATTCTGTACGCGACAAAGATCCTGCCTGTGCTATATGATTTTTCAGAATACATATGTTGTTACCAGATTTGCCATTTCATTATTTCAAGTAGTTTAGTAACGTAGTTAACTATGGATGTCTATCGCTGGTATTGAATCCATCACGGCGTATAACCCCCACCACCCAGAACCAAATATCAAGTTTATTAAGATTGAGGAATGTTCTGATTGTTATATTAATTTATTGTAGTCCATAGAGGCTGAGCAGTTACAATTATCACCCAACTGTGGGAAGAGCTTTACTCAGTTGTTGGGATGGTTACAACAGATACACACACATTCCCACACACACATGGGACAAGAGGTGATCTCATAAGCCTATTTTTACATATTATGAAAATAGGCTAAAATGAGTAGTTGTTGGTTCATCTTCTATGATTTGCAGTACCATTCAGCAGATTACAATGAAACTCTGGTGAGTTGTTGTGCGCACGACCGCAACGGTTTCTGAATTATTGAATCAATTTTGCAATAGGTGGAGTGCGAGTCGTTTCAACAAATGGGTGTTGACTCGCAAGTCGTGAAGACGGAAAGATCAACGATATTGTATGTCCTATAGCACTTTTTCAAATTTAATGCAATACACAACAAAAATCATTGTCTTTCATTTACTTTGTACTTTCATGTACTTTGTATATGTGGCGTATTAAGCCAGAGTAGCTAAAAGGGACGTACACTGATAACATTACTATTATTTTGTACATGTAAATGTGTCAGCAAATGTGTGAAAGGAAAGAGGCCTTGCCGGGCACAGCTAGAAGTTTATAAGTTTCACTGAAGCCCATAGATTAATAGAAGTGATTGAAGACAAGCTTGTTCGGCTGCAGGAAGATTACGCCTGTGTTTCAAAGGATTGTCTGTTTTGTAGGTAAATTCCCAGGCATACTGGAGTTTACACAGCAAATGAGACAAACATATGGGGACATCGTCAAGATCACTGGTATTGCAGGTCGCAAAGACGTCGTCTACATCTTCACTCCGGAGGATGTGCAGAAGGTGAGTGTCAGAGAGGAACAATAATAAGGATCTCCAATTGAATACCTGACCTTACAAGTGGACTGAGCGCCATTTTTATTTTAAAAAATTGGATTTTACTGTAGACTGGTGTTAAATAACATAACGCATTTTCCCACAAATGAGCCAAGTGAAATTCATGATATCTTAGTTACTACGAGTAGCTAAAGATGGCGTAGTAGGTATGTGACACAGCTATTTCCTTTCAAATGTCTTGTAAGAGAACACAGTTTCATGTAGTGCGACCGGGATTCCGTCCTCATTGAGAAAAGGAAGCGGGTTACATCACAAAAGTTACATTCCCAAAGATCTGCACAAAGTTGTAAAGCTGCCAAACTAAGGCTGTGTCCCAATAGTACAATTTCAGCCGTAGTGAACTAGATAGTCGACTACTTTACCGGATGTGACGTCAGAAGTCGTGATCCAATACTGCTTAGCACATAGCAATCAAGTCTGTAGCACCTAGTGAACGAAAGTGCTTGCTAGATTGGCCGACTACGTCAAGGAAGTTATAGAAATTATAGCTTATCGGTATTGTAGGTTATGTAAATTGTAGGTTGGCTTTGACTTAAGCCAAACAAGAACTATAATTAGGGCTCGGCTAAAATGTGATCATTCTTGGCGCATCCATGATCGTATCGTTCAGGTATTGTCAGTGGCGGCTGGTGACATTGTTGCAGCGTTGCACAACTCCCAATAATTTTACACCTAATTCGTAGTTTCTTTTCCTTTAATGTTTTAGTTTTATAGATCTAATGCACTCAAAAATGTGTTAAATTCATCTATATTTTGATATTATTTATCCAAATGCTTCACACTGTACCTATAAAAGCTGCCGCCTTCAAATCAAACTCCAGGGGGTTAACTCTCTTGTGGCAACTCCCAAGTAGACAGCGCGGCGTACAGGACGAGGCTGGACGAGGCCAAGCTTGTGCATAGCATGCCGACCAGCATGGGTAGCAGGGAGTTGCAGACGAGCTGCCAGCCCCCTGGCAACACTCAGTTCCAAATGGCTCCGTTAGACTGCACCACTCTTTGGAAATGACAACACCCTCGATTTCTCTTACCCCGCGAAGGGTAGTTTAGTTAGTTAGTTATTTAGTTAGTTAGTTATTGTTGTTTTAAGGGGCGGAACTACGAGGTCATCTGCCCCTGAAGGGTAGTTTCTTTCCCACACCACTAGAGAATGCTATACCACCCACAACGGTACAAATATCGGAATTTCATAGGGAGACATTAGTTGGTTCACACCCAATTATTTTTAGATGTTTTCTCATCATAACTTCATTTAATATTTTTGTCAATTGTTCTGTGAAGCGAGCCTAAGAACGCCACCGTGCTATAAGTACAGTAGATAAGTGGCTGAACTATTTTGCGACGTATTGTTGGTGTACTTTAGCGGTTTATGTTTGCTTTTACCACTCTTGTTCTTGCGGTATTTGGGTTGCGATTAGTTCTGTATTTAGTTGATTTGAGTATTTTGTTTCCAGGCAGATACTTAACTGTGCATTTTATTATTATTATTATTATTATTATTATTATTATTATTATTATTATTATTATTATTATTATTATAATTGTTTGGTTGAATGTGAGTAGACCTATGCATTCACTACGAAATTTCTTGGCTAGCAAAATTCAGTGTTTTGTTAGTTTGCTTTTCGCGCCACTTTCCGATGTAGCACCCAGATTTATCATCTGTGCATCTTTTAAGTTACCGTAGTATTTTATTTTAACGGAATGTTTAGTTTGAAACATTAATTGTATTGTGGAGTGTGAGTGAAAATGAATAAGAGTAAGTAATTTGCTAGTCAGACAGTTTTTCCAGCTCCCTGATGACGATAAACTTATTGTTAGGTTCACTTCTTGATAAATCACATAGACTCCTCTAGAATGCATATTTTATTATTTGTTGTGGAAAGATTCACAATTCACACGACACACACCATATTGTTTTTGACACTGAACTTCACTGATATCAAAGACTATGTCAAAGATACTGCACTACACTCTTGTGCTTGCTGCCAACACAACATTCTCCCACCTTGAGTTGTGGAAACAACTCAACAAAACAATAAAATAACATAACACATATATTTTCACAAAATAAATGAACACAGAAATAAATAAGTCACTCAAAATATCTCTTTGGTTTAACCACCACTCTCCCACTACTGGTTTTGATGAGATCAGAAGTATTAGTAGATGGTTTAACCGTCTTTGGATTTTTCTCCTTCTTCTCATTTTCATTCCGCTCAACTTGCAGTCTTAAAGCATGATCTTCTCCAGAAGTAACTTCAAGTGGATACACCCTCTGTACTGGCCTCAGTAGCTCTCCTTTTGTAGTCACCAAGCGAACAACTCTCACGACACCACCTTTGCCAGGGATGACCTCCGTCACTCTTGCCAGCGGCCAGTCAAGTCTCTTCGTGTTGTCACTGGCTACCAGTACTACTTCACCTACGCAGGGTTTGTGATGTCTTTTCCTAATGTGGTTCTTCTGTATTAGCTGTCCAAGATATTCATTCCTGAATCTTACCCTTAATGTTTCCTTTACTTTCTGTCTGTACCTGAATCTTCTGTCAAGTTTTATGTCCTCTATCATGTCGATATCGGGCATTCCAATCTCCTTGACTTCCTGTAGGAACATTGCAGGGGTGATAGCCATCAAGTCTTCTCCATCATTGGACAGGTAAGTAAGTGGTCGTGAATTCATGACAGCTTCAATGTCACACAGAACAGTCATCATTTCTTGGTACGACAGACATGACTTTCCCAGAACTTTCCTGAGCATTTGTTTGAGGACACCAATCAGCCTCTCCCACCATCCTCCCCACCATGATGCAGTGGGAGGATTGAATTTCCATTTTATTTGGTGTACAGAACTATATTCAGCAATTGTATCCCACTGAATTGTCTCCAACATATTGCAGGTGCCTTGAAAGTTTGTCCCTTTGTCACTATAGACAACCATTGGCCTTCCACGTCTGGACACGAAGCGCCGAAAAGCTTCGAGGAATGTTGCAGTAGCCAAGGATGTTACTAGCTCCAGGTGTACTGCACGAAAAACCGCACACGTGAACAGACAGACCCAGGCTTTCTCTCCACCTTTCAAAATCAGAGGCCCGGCAAAGTCGACCCCTGTTATTTCAAAAATTGAGGCTTCTCTTACTCTGTCTATGGGGAGATGAGTTTGTTCTGCTTCAAGATGTTTTCCATGGTACCTCCTGCAGACAACACATGTTTTAATTGCACCCTTCACCGTTCTCCTTCCTCCAAGGATCCAATATTTCTGTCTGAGCCCACTGAGCAGAATCTGGGTTCCAGCATGACATAAGTCTTTGCGCTTCTCCCTAATGAGAGCGTGAACTGCTGTATGCTTCGCAGGAAGGATAGCAGGACAACGGAAAGCATAATCATCTTTGCGCGATATAATTTTTGTTTTCAGTGTCATCACTCCCTCATCATCCATGAAAACACATAGTGAGTTGAAACTTTCATCCTTTTCACCAACAAAACACTCCTTTTGTATGAACTTCATCACGACTTTTTCTGCTTCTGTGGTTTCTTCAATGGATAGTTCGGTAGTTCTTCTATTATTTTTCTGTCGACAATTATACAGAAACCTCAAGATCCATCCTATCATACGAACTGTTCTACGGAAACTTGAGAAATAGTCAAGGTGCCATTCTTGGGTATTGGACTTGTCTTCTAACACCGTCATAGTGTTGACTTTCTTTTTTCTTTCTTGGAAGACTTCATCATCGTTTGTTGAAATTTCGGGGCTAGGCCATTGTGTAGTAGATTGTTTTAGCCATTTTGGCCCTTCCCACCATCTCTGTTGAAGTAACTGTTTTGTGCTACATCCCCTTGATGCCAGGTCAGCCGGATTCATGGTTCCTGGAACATGCCGCCACTGTTCTATTCTGGACAGTCTTCGAATTTCTTGCACTCTGTTCCACACGAAGGTCCCCCAAGGTTCGTCTAACTTGATCCAGGACAACACAGTCGACGAGTCACTCCAATAATAAGTAACGATTTCTTTTGCAGTTAATGCTGGCAGTACTGACGTCACTAGTCGAACCCCTATTGTAGCTGCTAATAATTCCAGGCGTGGTATGGTGATACTCTTCTTGGGTGCCACTCTTGTCTTGGCTTGTACAAATCGTAGCTCTATTTTGTCAACCCTCTGTATTCGCAAGAATATAACTGCAGCATACTCAGTTCGACTGGCGTCGCAGAACACGTGAAGAGATATATCTTCAACCGACTGGACACTACCGATCAAACATCTAGGAATCTTAATCTCAGACAGCTGAGGTAGTTCTGCCAACCACTTCATGAATCTTCTCTTTGTTGTTTCGTCTACTCTGGTGTCCCAACCGAAGTCAGTGGCCCATAGTTCTTGCAAGATTAATTTTGGACAGAGAAATACCGGACATGAGAAGCCAATAGGGTCAAACACCTTATGTGCAGCTCCTAGTATAGCTCTTTTGGTGATTACGTCATATTTGAAATCGTTAACATGAGTTAGATTCAGTTCAATGGTATCTTCTTCTTTATTCCAAATGAGCCCTAGCACATGAGTAAGATTTTCAGCTGTACCATCCTGAGAATACTCCCACCCTCGGAGATTGAAAGATGCCTTATCCATTATTATGCTTGCCTCTCGCATGAATGAATGAAGGTCATTCCTGTTGTTAACACTAATAGCACAGTTATCCACATAAAAACATTCTTCCAATCTTTCTATTGTTGAAGTTGAGTAGGAACTATTATCGACTGTTTGTCTCTTCAACTCGTTCAAGTGGAGTTTGATGGTTGCCGACAATAGGAACGGAGAACATGTAAGTCCAAAGACAACTCTATTATGACGGAACACTTCTACCTTCCCTGTACTTTCCTCCTCCCACCAAAGGAATCTCAGAAAATCACGGTCTCTAGGATTGACACTTATTTGAAGAAATGCTTTTTCTACATCGGCCGTCACACCGATCTCATTTTCTCTGAACTTCAGTAGCGAACTAGGGATCAACTCTATGAAGTTAGGCCCTTTTTCAATACATTCGTTCAGAGATGGAGCGTTTCTCTGCTTCGCCGAGGCATCAAAAACAGGCCTGATCTTGGTGGTGCTGTTTTCTTTGAAGACAGGTCGGTGAGGTAGATAGTGTCCACTATTCTTCAGTTCTTCTTCAGGTACCCTCTCGATGATTCCTTGCTCCAACCAACTTCGTAAGACATTATCGTACTCCTGATAATGTTGTTCAGCTTGTAGTTTCTTTGTAGTGATTTCTAATCTGTGCTGAGCAATTTCTTTGTTGTCAGGGAGAGGTGGATGTTGTTCACTCCAAGGCAGACACACTTCATATCTGTTATCTTCATTCAGTCGTGCAGTCTCAAGGAAGTTATTTCTAACACGCTCATTCCTCTCGACGATAGATTCTTTCACAACAGGGTCAGTAATTCCAAGAATTTCTAAGTCCCAGAGATCAGAAATTCTTGTATGTTGGGAAAACAATGATGACACTAATAATGATGCCGAATCCCTTTGGGCCTTGTTACCTATTACTTTTCCCATTAGTGTCCACCCTAGGGAAGTCTCCACCAAAACTAGGCCACATTTTAGTTGATGTTTCCTCCCAGTGAGCAGTTCACCCGCCTTATCGGCCCCAATCAGAATCTGCACAGGCCCTCTCTCTCGTACATCAGTTAAACATATTTTCAGATCCCTTATCTCCTCACTCCAAGAACCATTCTTAATATATGGGACATCTTCACAAATTATCTCTTGGCTTAAAACTTCCAGCTCCTTGGAATAGTTTCCCTCCAATCGCTTTAAACTTATTCTGTAACAGTCGTGTTTTGCTTCTCGAGAACGTACTCCACCAAACAAGGAATGTATTAACGTTTCCTTCCTGATTGACTGATACCCCATTTCTTCGGCTAGGTCACGTGCAATGTAGGATTTAGTAGACCCAGTATCAATGACAGCTCGTACAGTTTTTTGTTTACCCTTTCCTTTAACGACAACTGCCAGGGTTTGCAAGTACACCTCAGGAGAACAAGACACATTAGCTAAAGCCTTATCCACATTATTGCCATCCTGGTGAACCAAATTCCTGTCTCCCTCGTAATTCTGTTTGGACACACTTTCATTTTCTTTGTCACGGAGCTTATAACACATTAATACCACATGTTTACCACCACAAACAATGCACCTGACAATCGATTTACAAGCTCTACTTGCATGGCCCTTCTTTAAACAATTGAAGCAACAGTGTTTATCAGTTAAGATTTTCCTTTTCTCCCCTACAGTCATTTTTTGAGCTTTAATGCACTCTGGGCTCGAATGAGGCTTAAGACAAAAAACACACTCCTGTCTCTTAGAAACATCAGCAAACAAAGCAGAAGCAGTAGGTATATTTGGTTCAATGACATCCCTTGGTTTCTTGTCTCCCTTAATCTTAGATCCTTGGGATGTGCTAATACTAAACCCTTTCATAGCCAATGAAATTCTTTCTTCACTTACTACTTCATTTTGAAGAAAAGCCATAAGCTGCTGCAAACGATCTTTGGATACGGAATCACACCTGAAGGAAGTATTCCTCTGCCATGCTCTTAATAGGTCTTCTGGCAAAGATGATTCAATTAGGGGATACAGCATTGCAGTACATTTTTCTGTAGTAACGCCTAAACTTTCCAGCGATCTGAGATGTGACTCTAATTTATCATACAAGCTACTCAGTGTTGGCCTTTCTTTGGAATTGACTGCATTCGTCAATACTAGTTTGAGCAATTCACGAACATAAACTTCCACCTGCAAGTCCTCTCTACCAAATCGAGCTTGAAGACTCTCTATAGCTTTGTCATAATTCTCGGCAGTGGGTGGAAAACTAGTAACTAATTCATATGCTCTGGAACCTTCTGTCATTACCTGAATTAAATATTGGAATTTATCTTCCTTCCCAATGTCCTCATCCTCGTGAATTTTACGGAACTGGCTCCAAAAATATAACCAATCAATTATTTCACCAGAAAATTTCTTAAATTCTATTCTTGGAAGTCTATATTTCTTTTTATCACAAACATTGTCATTCACTACACTTTGTGGAGGGGTAATGGAAACAACGGGATTCATAAAACGTGTTGCTTTTGTTCTACAGCTAAGGAATTTGTGTTTGTAATCATCAGCTGATTCACATTCCGTTTCTATTTCGTCATCCTCACACTCGTCGTCTATCATCTGTTGAAATATTAATCCATCTAAATTAGAGATATCATCATACTTTTCTTGAAGGATTTCAAGTTGCACTTGCACTTTTTCCGTTTCAGTTTGATCATCTTCTAACAACGCCATTAGTTGATTGTGTGAGCGCGTAAATAACCGCCGCTTTACGGTTCTTTCTTTAGCGAGTCTTTCCATCTTCTTTCTTCACGGGAGCCTTTTACTATGAATGAGTCCTGTCACGGTCGCTCGGTACACCATTACCGGATAAGTATTGTCCAAAATATAAGTATACGAGGGCGTTTAAAGGAGATATTTAAGGCAATAATAATTGGTTGTGTGAATGCGATATAAAAAACGCTTTATTCTGTTTTACATGTTTGTTGGTGGAGAATTCGCGTGGACCAAAATAGGAGTTATGGAAAATAATCCCTAAAATAAAGAAACATGAATCTTCAGCTGAGCGGCTTCGGTGCCGTAGTTGGTAGCATGCTGAGCCTCTATGCCCAAGATCGCGGGTTCAAACCCGGCCGAAGTCATCGGATTTTTTAAGAGCGTTAAAAATCCCTCAGTATGCATTCCTTCGGAGGGGAAGTAAAGCCGGCGGTCCCATGTCATAGATTTATGGCATGCTAAAGAACCTTCCACTTATTACACCTGTGTGAAGCTAAATTATAGGTTAAAAATTTGAACAACGCTCTTAGGTTCCAACGTTCGTCGCCAGTAGCCGACTGCGGTGGCGTGTAGTAACCAAGTTCTGAACTAGTAGTCGTTTACGGTGGCCTTTGGCGGCAAAAGTAGGAACTGCTTGAAATTCAATGTCTGTAGTCCTCACTTGAATTAAAAACAGATAACACTCACTAATACAGCCATCACAATTAACACCGGTTATCAGACAGTTTCTCCACACACCCAAAGTACAGGGGGCTACATGACTGCCTTGTCGCAGCTCCTAAACTGAGGAACCAACCAACCAATCTTCAGCTGTTTGAAATTGACACTTTTTGGAACTGTTAACGAAGATGCACAATTGGACAGTGCCTATAGAAGGTAAATTGCGGAATATAACGAAGATGTTAGGCACAATATATATGTGTTAAATATTGTAATAAACTGGATTCGTTTCTGTGGTTCTTTCGGACTGGCCTTGCGTGATCATGATGAAAGTGTAACATCAACAAATCCATGTGTTTTGAGAGAACTAATTAATTTTACCGCTGAGTTGGATGCTGTGTTAAAGGTCATTTGGTAAGGGCAACTGTTTTCAAAGGAACGTCCAAAACAATTCAAAATTAATTTTTACAGATTATGATGGAGGTTTGCCAAGAAGAAGAATCAAAGCAAATAAAGGAATCGGAAATTTTTGCCATTATAGCAGATGAAACTAGTGATATTTCAAACATAGGTGTATTTCAGATGGCTGTTGTGCACCGATACGTAGTAAGAGGCAAACAAAACATGATGCACACACATTAGCAGCGTGCTTACTGGATGAGTCATTTCGCTCATATTGGCCCGTATTGACGCAAATTGAATATAGTAAAGTTATTATTTATTCCGCCCTATTCAATACAATTGTATTGATTAGGGCGGAATAAATAATAACTTTACTATATTCTATTTACTGGTTGAATTAAAGAAGCAGAAATTGAACGAAACTCCGCAAAAATGAATTGCGCCGACGTATGACAGAGCGCACTTCATGGCTGGTTCCTCTGATGGGTTCAAGCTGTAGTAAAAAAAAAAAAAGACAGATAGTCAGTCTGAAAGACTAGACTTTATATCATTTTAAATGCTACAAATGCTGCGTGAACTCAAAGTCCGTTAGCAAGTGCAAATCAAGGTCAAAGGAGGTAGCTGGCTGGATGACGTCACGCTCACCGGAGCGCGCGGGGAAAGGAGGAAGCTCAAGCAGTATTATGACGTCACACACCTCAGTGCATGCTCGGTACATTTCGTCCCGTCACCGTAACGTAACGCCAGACCCCAGCGTAACTACGAAGTCGACAAGATCATTTAAAATGATAAAAATCCTATCCTTATGCAGAATATGTGCCCGTCTTTGTTAGTAATACCATTTTTCGTTAACGTACAAACTTTTCGGTTGCCATGTTTTTATGTTGAGAATGTTTATTATCCCGGAGATTGAGACCCAACCTTAGACAACCTGCTGTGTTTAAAATTCTTCCCATGAACTCAGGCATAGGGCTTAAATACATAAATCTGATTTTTTTTAATGAATTCCTATAGGAAGAAGCCCAAAAGAGCCATTAAAATTTGTCTATTTGTCGAACGTACAGTTATTTTGGAAAACCCATGTATTTCAGTTTTTATAGAACTGTAGTTTATCTAAAGTTAATTAATTTTTGTTACATGTGTAAACTTCCCATATAAAATTGCGACATCAGAAATTTTGGTGCAACACCCAGCTTTACTTACCACCGGCCGCCACTGGGTATTGTTTATTTAAAACAGCTGATGAAAGCGCATATAACTTACAAGGAGCAGCAGATCACCGCCATGTTCAGTGTTGGTTTGGCACCAGCATGTAAGTCCAGTGCGTTTTAGACCACAAGTCTATGAAGGAGGCTGTGATCAAGCAGACATGTCCCAAATCTCCGTAGTGCATACCACATAGTAGCTAGCAGCTAGTCAATAGCAGACAACTTGAGTATTGGGACACAGCCTGAGTAATCCATTCCCCATTTTGCACCATATGACTTTCTTAACATACAGAACATTGCTGATAAGCTGATAAACAGAAAGAACTTACATATAATTTCAGCAGTTTAGATTCGCGTACAATCAAAGTCCCCGGGCATTGTTTCAATTAAGGATGCTTTTAATGAAGCTAGAGAGAGTACTCATAAAAGGGGTTACTGTGGATGATTTAAGGAAGACTGAGCTTCAAGTAAGTGGTATGTCTAAGTCTAACAGAGTAAAACTCAGCAATTTCTCTCAGTTTGTGTCGTGTCATGTGTGGGGGTTCGCCTAGAACACCAAGCTGGCTCTTCAGCGGGCTCTCGGTGTCCCCACCCGGACCCCCCACAGGAGTAGCGAACTGCGCTCTGCCTCTCTTTTTGATGTGTAACATCTTTCCACTCGGTAGCTGGTTATTTTTGTGGGAGTGATTTTGAAAAATGGGACGGACGTGGATTGGACGGAAGTGTGTAAGACACACTGCCAGCTAGATCGCATCCCTCCTGGCGATCCAGCTGGCAGTGGTACCATGTGGAAAGTATATAACAAACGGATTATTTCAAGGTTTGGAGGCGCCATTACAGATATTTCTGCAATGAATCATCATCAAGTTGTCGTTCTTTGGTGTAAAAATATTCATTAAATCATATTTGCTGAATACAATTATGATTTATTAAGAGTCTGTTTTTCAATTTCTGGATAGAAGTGATGGGCATCCACTCGCCGAATAACTTTCCTAACACTTTCATACTGAACGGTAAACGCTCATGCGAACTCTGGTGTCAACTCATTAAAACACAATCCACATGTCTTCGTATCAGTATTTAAAAGATCATATTAATGCTATTATATGAAACATTGTAACTAGTAGGCAAAGCCCGTATTATGTTTCTGCACAATGGCTATTCAGATATTAACCCACATTGCGGTAATGCAGTGATCAATGTAATATACAGTATATCGATGATTTTATACGGGAACTGCGCTAGCCTTTCATAGACCACTATAGGAATTCCCTTTACTGTCATGTAGGCGTATTCATAACTAATTTAAAACTCAATTCCACGTAGGAACATTATCGAAAAAAAAAAAAGCAAAATATTAATGGAGCATAACAATATACTTCCATATTATTACCGGCACTTGAAAATGAGTACCTGTCTTGTACTCCAAATGTCTGTGGTGTTAATGGCTGCGTGGATAACATCTTGGTCTGCGAATCATGAGGTGTCAGGTTCGAACACCCGTCCCGGCAATTATTTTCTACCGGATTATCGATTTAAACGATATATATCATAAATTATGCGTCATTTTAAAAGAATCTACATGAAATTACGATTTATCTAATTGTAATTACAATAGTTTGCACCAAGCAGGAGTTGGGAAATTCGATTGTATTGAACATTATTTCTAGTAGTCTATAGATAAGCCAGAGACTATGGTTTCAATCCTCCTCTTAATTTACAATATAATATGTGATGTTTGTTCAAACAAGTGTGACAGTAGCATATCTCCAATTCAGTCTATACATTCATCATAGTACCAGTATGAAGACGAAGCGTAAATTAACATTTTAAGAATGTCCAAGTTGTGTAGTATACGAGTAGGATAACATGTCAGATGACTTCACATGCATTTCATCTCGATTTCATAGTAGGATAACATGTCAGATGTTACACATCATATGCGACTACTGTAAGGCTCGTATCTTTTTGATTTTGAAGCGCACCTGTGCCTCTTTACTGCGAACACTAAACGCTCTAGCAGTCATAACCTCCCTATGAAAGCTTCCAAAAAGATGGTTTATTGACTTTCTCGGCCAGTGAATGAAAACTCAGCAATTTTTCTAGGTTTGTACCGTTTCTTTTGTGGGGTTTCGCCTAGGACACCAAGCTGGCTCATCATGCCCCCACCCGGATCCCCACAGGAGTAGCGAACTGCGCGCTACCTCCCTATGAAGGATTCCAAAATGATTGGTTTTAACGGCCAGTGAATTAAAACTCAAAACACTCAGATTACAAGTCACGGCACAAACCTAGAAGAATTGCTGAGTTTTAATTCACTGGCCTTGAAAGTCAATAAACCATCTTTTTGGAAGCTTTCGTAGGGAAGTTATGGCTGCTTGAGCCTTTAGTTCTCGCAGTAAAGAGGCACAGGTATGCTTCATAGAAGGTAGGTAGCGCGCAGTTCGCTACTCCTGTAGGGGTCTGGTTGGGGAACCAAGAGCCCGCTGATGAGCCAGCTTGGTGTCCTAGGCGAAACCCCACATGAGACACGGCACAAACCTAGAAAAAAATGCTGAGTTTTAATTCACTGGCCGTGAAAGCCATTGAACCATGTAACAGAGTAAGAAGCGTTATTTTATCTCCATGATGGAATATCAACCTGCAGTAGAGCACCGTGCTTTTCACTAGAATCTTTCTTGTGACATTTTGTTAAATTTGGATTGTTCAGGAATAGGATATATTATTAATACAATTTTTTAAGGAAGGGTAATTTACACTTCTGTTGTGTTGCAGTATTATTTCATTAATGTAATGAAACAAAATATGTGTTTGCAGTTACCCCCTTTGAAATGAAAAGTTACTTGACTCTTTTCTATTTTGTTCACTTCAAGATGTTTTATTCATTTGTAACATTCCTTGTGTTGTGTTATAAATCAACCGGGGCATTCCTTTCTCTTAAGTAATATTTGTTAAGCTAACGTAACACTGAATTAAATATTTTTATTCCTTATGGGTTGTTATTTTCGTCTCATCTTGGAAACTACATTTTGGCACATACCTCCATTTTAACCTTCGTCTTAACCCTTTAGAGCAGTGTTTCCCAAACTTTTTTGTGTCTGTATCACTTTAAGAGATGAGAATCTCTCGCGTACCACCTAATGGTTGGGAGGTATAGTAACAAAACCTCCACCACCACTACCACTGCGTAGCAGACCAAAAGATGGATTGTAAATTGTGTTTGTTAGAGTTAGACTGTTAGAGTTAAAGTTCAAATAATAGAAAGTGTGTCCAGTTGTTTTATTATTTATTACAATAAGTATTCAATTCAAACATTCAGAAATGACACTGTACAAATAATATTAATAAAAGAACTCGTAATAATTGAACATAAAAACCAAAGTTCAACAAACCACTTCAATGTGAAGAGTGAGCTTGAACATTAGAAGCCAACTTGGGAATGTATGGTTTGAGATCGTTTTCCACTGTAAAGAGCCTATTCCGGTATTTATTCTTGAGATAAACAAGTGAAGAAAATGCAGTCTCACACAAGTACGAAGTAGTGAAAGGTAGTAAAAGTCTAACTGCTTTGTCAGCTATGTCTGCATAGTCTGTACGCCTCTCAACCCAAAAGTTCACAAGGGCCATTTTTGAAATGGTTTGCAATAGTTGTGAATCACAATTCAATTCATAAAACTGCTCCTTAACTTTGGCCTTAAAGTCCTCCGGCAACATATCAATGTTTTCATATTTTAAAATTTTATATTTTTCGTAACCTATCTAATATTTTTTTTATATTTTGCGTAACATCACCGCGTACCACTGCAGCAGTACGAACGTACCACAGTTTGGGAAACGCTGCTTTAGAGAATAGCGGTACCTACCATATTGCCAATTTATATTATCAAAGGTGCTGATGTTTCAATCCTTCAGTTTTATTTTTATTAATTATACTCTGGAAGTCTTAATATTTGTGGTGCTTGCCACGGTGGGTGAGTGGTTATCGTGTCGGACTACCAACCCCAAACTTTCAGGGTCGCTCCTGACCGAGGTAAGTAATTTTTGAAAGGCAGAAAAAACCTCGGCACGCATGTCATACGTTGTTGGCATGTTAAAGAACCCATTTGAATTCAGCAGGCAAAATTGGACCATGATAAGCAATAGTGATCGAAGCGCCAAAACCGTTATATTGAGATAACCATGTCTGCACGTACAGGGGCATCTAAGTTATTATTGTTTAGCAAAAACGATCCAAGCGACAGCTGCAAGGGTCCGTCATATAACGGCAGTTAAATCAAGCGCCATTTAGCCATGTCACCTTTCCAGTTTAGCAAAACTGATCCAAACGTCATGTGTGTTGCAAATGTTGTCGAAATGACGTTATTGCGTTGTGGTATCTCTATGGAAATGTTGCACTAATTTCAAATACTATTTCTCATGGACCTGACAAGACATTGTTGTAACCCAAATGAAGACCAGTGATTTCATTGGATGTTACCAAATAGAGAAACGCATTGTTAACCGTAAGGTTGACACCACAGGAAACAATATTAATTTGATGCAAATTCGCGAAATAATGTTGAAAGAGGATGATCCATTCAAGCTGTATATAAAAACAGACCATAATGATAATGCTTTTGTCACTGTGGACCTCCAGAAGACGCAGTGGGGAAGGCCATCTAACTCCAACTTTTATTCACTCTTTGAACTACTGTAACCTCAAGGGAAAGCCATATCTCTACCGAAATTGCACGATCTGAATTCTATGTTGTATTTGATTCCCTGTGATGCCAAACCCTTTTATTGCAGATGATGAAGTCGTTGATGACATCGAAGGGTTTAATGGTGTCTTCGATTTTGTAGAAGATGAAACTACTTAGCACAAATGCTGAATTGTGTGCTCAACAGGACACTGTACTGATTAATGTTTCATGTTACCTCTCTCCACAATGTTGGTGTAAAATGAATATACTGTTGAAATATGTTACATTATATAACCAACAGTACAATGTTCAAACTATAGTAGCCGATTCATTTTTGCTAAACCCAGCATACATTTTTTTTAGTTAAGCTTAAATGATCCAAGTGGCATTATTGCCATACCCGGCAAAGTGCTATAATATTTTTAGGATGTAACACAATCGTACTAAAATGTACATAATTACTCAATGTTCCCTCAGTTTTAGAGACGATACCTGTTACACAGATTTTATAATGAGATGGTTTACAAATTGATCAATATCTCTGTTTGGTATTATGGTGCTTGGATCACTATTGCTTATCATGATCCAATTAATCTCGGGATTTTCTGCCAACACAAACTTTCTCCTTTCTATACCAGAAAGAGCTATAGTGTCAAGGAGTATAGATGTCTAACCTCCTTCTTTCATAGGGCTCCAAAAAACGACAAAAGATTTGGCATGCAAGCTGCCCTATGGGCGTCAAATAACAAAGCTTGTACCCGTCATCCGAGGCCATACGATATTATTAATATTATTATTAATATTACTGGTAACTGAATATGTTTATCTCATTTTACTAAGGTGATGGATAAAATAAATCATTTTGAAAAGTGGAAATGAAATACTTCGTATACATTATTTAAATATATATAAATATTTTTAAAATAGGCATACACTGGTGGAAAGTATCCCAACACCATGAAATAATGAATGTAGAGAACGGAAATTTCGGCAATATATTTGCCGAGGTAACATACATTGATTAAATGTACAAGACAACAGGTTAATGTCCGCGCAAGAAAATCCATTGCAAATGTGCCATGCTGGACCACTAATAATGGGTAATCGCCAGACTGTTGAATGCAGGCATGCAAACGTGCATGCAGTGTGTCGTACAGGTGCCGGATGTCAGCTGGTGGGGTGGAGTTCCATGCCTGTTGCACTTGGCCGGTCAATACAGAAACGGTTAACGCCGGTTACGGGCGACGCTGGAGTAGTCATCCAATGATGTCCCATACGTGCTCGATTGGGGGCAGATCGGGGTACCAAGCAGGCCAAGGCTGCATGTTGCCACTCTGTAGACTACGTTGGGTTACAACAGTGGCATGCGTTATCCTGTTGGAAAACACCCCCGGGAATGCTGTTCATGAATGGTAGGACAACAGGTAGAATCACCAGACGGACGTACACATCTGCAGTCAGGGCGCGTGGGATAACCAAGAGAGTGCTCTGCTGTCATAGGAAATTGCTCCCCAGACCAGAACGCCCGGTCTAGGTCCAGTGTGTCGACGCCGCAGACAGGTAGATTGCAGGCACTCACCTGGCCTCCTTCTTACCTACACACGACCATCACTGGCACCAAGGCAGAGTCGGATTTCATCGGAAAACCCAACTGACCTCCACTCCATCGTCCAATGAGCTCTCGCTTGACACAACTGAAGTCGCAGACGGCGGTGGTTTTGGGGTAAGTGTAATGCACGCCACAGGGTATCTGGCTCGGAGCTGTCCTTCAAGTAACCGATTTCGAACAGTTCGTTGCGTCACGGTTGTGCCAACTGCCGCTCGAATTGCTGCTGCAGATGTCGTCCGATGCTCCAAAGCCATACGCCGAATACGGCGGTCCTCTCTCTCGGTGGTGCAACGGGGACGTCCGGAGCCCGGTCTTCTTGCGACCGTACCTTCTCGTGACCACTGCTGCCAGCACGCATGCACAGTGGAGACATTCCTGCCAAGTCGTTCTGCAATAGCGCGGAAGGAAAATCCATCTTCACTTAGCCCTATTACATGGTCTCGTTGAAACGCAGTGAGTCGTCGTAAAGGCATTCTTGACCCACTCACAGTCACTTCATCCAATCTCTCAGGTACGGTAACTAACGCTCTTACACAGTACAGCCCGTATTCAAAGCAAACCTGATGTGCAACGTCATGGGCCACTACTAGCGCCACGCTAATGCGATTTGCGGGCAATTTGAATCTACGTAATTTTTCAGATGAATAAACATGCCTACCAACGTTTGTTAATCTAGCACAACCCCTTCTTGGTGTTGGGATATTTTTTCCGCCAGTGTATTTAAATGTATATATAAACTAGATGTACCCGGCAGGCGTTGAAATACCAATCAAATAAATAAAGTGTTTGTGCTGTAATTTTGTTTATCGAAGTGTTTTTGGTTACCGTAATCTTTTTTTGTTTTGTTTTTCTGTCTAGTATGTTAAAATTGGGAAAGAACAAGTATTCCAAGGTACAGTAAGAAGGTACAACCTACATGAGGTAAGCAATGATAATAGTGTAAGGTTCATTAGCTTTGCTGCGTCATCAGGCTTGTTCATTTCCAGCACAAACTTCCAGCGTAGAAACATCCATAAGGGAACCTGGATGTCACCAGATGGGAGAATTATAAATCAGATAGACCATGTCGCTATTGATCTACAAACCAAGAGATGGGTGTCCGATGTTAAGACGGCATGGGGTGCAGAGTGTGGAAGTGACCACTTTCTGGTCAGAGGCCACTTACAAGTTAACGTAAAGGAGGGATCAGGGCGAAGCTAAAGAAGGTTGAGAGATACCGTGTTGAAAAACTAAAAGATAAAGCCATAAAGACAGAATATCAGCTGCAACTTAACAACCGCTTTGAAGCACTCAGTGAACTGGACGTGAGCGAAGATCCTGAACAAATTTGGGAAAAGATTCAAAGCTCACTGACTGCTACAGCAAAGGAAACGATCAAGGGAGACACATTAGGCAAGAAGATCAGGTTTGGAAAGGAATGTGCAGATGCTCTGGAACAGAGAAAGGAAGCCAGGAATAAGTGGCTGCAGGAGACAGATCTGGCGCAGGGTAAAGAACGATTTGAGGAGGTTCGAAGGGCTACCCAAGCAACTCTGAGAAGGGCAAAGAGGAAATATGTCAAGGACATCATCGTTGCGGCAGAAGCAGACTTCAGAGGAAACAATACTAGGGAAATGTTTAAAAAGGTGAAGTATTTTAGCAAAGGTTACCAGTCGAGACAGAAATTTGTCAAAGATTCCAGTGACAAAATTCTGACCAACGATTATGATATCGCCATGAGATGGAAGGAGTACTTCGACCAGTTTCTCAATTGTGAAGACCTTGAAATAGTATTTGAATTCCAGTCTCCAACCATAGTCGACTTGGATTATCCGCCACCCACTTTGGATGAGATCAAAATCCAGATCAAACGGGTGAAGATGGAATACAGACCGAGATGATCCAGGAAGGAGGAGAGAAACTAACAGAAGAACTGCACAGGCTGATACAAGCAATTTGGATCAAAGAAGAACTAACGTCAGAATGGAAAACAGCTCTGATTTGTTCAATCTATAAGAAGGGTGACAGATTGAAATGTGATGACTATCGAGGAATCGCCCTGCTTAACGTCTGCTACAAGATCTCATAGATAGAATTTAACCAGTGGCAGAATCAGTGCTTGGTGAATACCAGGGAGACTTTCGACTGGGGCGTTCCACAGTAGATAATATCTTCGTTCTCCGACAGCTCACTGAAAAACTGGGTGAATATGGCAAAGAACGCCACGTGTTATTCGTAGATTTCAAGAAGGCCTATGATTGCATACACCGCAAGAGCCTACTCAGTTGCCTAAGAGAGTTTGGAATGGCCGAGAAACTCATCAACTTGGTAGCGATCTGCCTGAGCGAAACACGCGGTAAGGTAAAAATGGGAAATCGAGTGACGGAGGATTTTGAAATTTTGACGGGTCTCAGGCAAGGAGACGGTTTATCTCCTACACTGTTCAATTTTGCCTTGGAGAAGATCATACGTGAGACCTTTCGAGAGAATTTTGAAGGAATCCAAGTCGAAGGGAAGAACCTAGCATACCTTGCCTACGCAGATGATATCAGTTTACTCTCCAGCTCTCAGGAAGAGTTGAGGCAAATGACCAGAGCACTCAAGGCAGCTGCCAACAAAATTGGGCTAATCGTGAATGAAACCAAGACGGAGTACCTCAATATGACTCGCGGGAAAGGCCACGTTTTTGGGCAACTACAGTCACTCCGGGTAGGGGACCAGTCCTACAAGAGGGTCCATGAATTTAAGTACCTAGGATCGCTTTTCACGGAGAACTCATCATGTGAGGCAGAAATCAACGCCAGGATCCAAGCAGGAAACCGAACTCTCTACAGCTTAACACAGCTTCTTCGGTCCAGATGTCTCTCCAGACATTTCAAAATTCGTCTGCATAAAACTCTGATCCAACTCGTTGTACTGTATGGTTGTGAGACATGGAGTATCCGAAAACAGGACGTTCATAAACTACTCGTATTTGAGAGAAAAGTTCTTCGGAAGGTCTTCGGACCGGTGAGGGATGTACACACGGGTCAATGGAGGATTAGACACAATCATGAAGTAGAAGACCTGTACCATGATGCCAACATAGCTGGAACCTTCAAAACCAGAAGACTAAAGTGGGCTGGACATGTAGTCCGGATGAAAGACCACCGATGGCCACGGAAGATACCGGATTTCATCCCCACAGGAAGGAGACCACCAGGGAGACCAAGGAAGCGGTGGAGTGATGGACTCCATGAAGATCTGCAACAGGCAGCGATACGTGTGGTCAGTTGACGGATGGCAGCTATGGATAGGAGACGATGGAGAAGGAAACTTGTGGGCATGATCGCGTAAAAGAAGAAGAAGTTTGTACATGAATAAATTAGATGGCTTCCGACGCATGAGCAGGCCACAAACAGCTGTCCTTGTGAGAAGCATGGATTGTCCAAAATTAGTCCACACGCTTGTAGGGATTGTCCCTGTGCTTTGTTGATGGTCATAGTAAATGTGAGTCCCGTCAGAGACTGCAAACGTTTAGAAACACACAAACTGCCGCTAAACTGTACTAAGAACACTCAATTTCGGTAACTACTATCATAAAATGGATCCACTAATTCTGAAACCTTCGCGAGCTTGCACAACAGATGACCATAGATAATTTGCTGAAACGACTCGCGTGTCATCTATTGTAAACGGTTAGCGTGCCAAAACTAATCTGTTGATACAACTCACGCGTCATCTATTGTGAAATGGATTTACTAATTCAGAAACTTTTTCGGGCATGATCCGATTAAACCAAGTATTAAGCGAACCTATAAAGACTTAAGTCATCCAGACTAAAATGGTTTGGGCACGTTAAACGTAGACTATTAATAGCATAAAACTACCACGTGCATGTATAAAAAGAGGACTGACAGGCAGGAGACCGGTTGGAAGACCAAGAAAATGATGGATGGACCAACTGAAGGAGGATTCACAAGAAGGTGATGGAACTGAGAACATATTTTGGATAATGAAATCTTTTTGGACAGGCATCGTTTGAATATGCTCGTATACAACCTTCCTAACCAGCACGAGGCAAGGGAAAAATGATTATGATGATGATGATGATGATGATGATGATTATCAACATATACCTGGATATAAAGTAATTAAAGTCCTACTTCTTGAGGAGTATTAACACACATGGAGAATCTTTTAAACTACTATCACATTTATTATGCTAATAACTTGACCATTTCGGTAGACTATTAGTATACACAGCAAATTTAGTCTGACACTTTCTGTACCTAAAATCAACATCTAGAGCACGGTGCCTGTAGACACATACGGCCGGCGGGAACTCACTACGATCGCTGTTCCCTCACCACTGAAACGTGGCTGGGAACCTGTCTGGCCGGATCAGTACAGTACAGCTGCACAGAAGAAACCCCTTTTGTTCCAAAAACCGTCCTTTGGTTGGCTTTTAGTAAATCATTCGGAAAGCACAAGAAAGTCTTAACTCAAAATTTCAGAATAAATTGCACGATCATTTTGTCGGAAAACTCCACAAAAAAATTGAAAAGCGTTTTTCTCTGAATCGACGTATTTGAAAGAAAAGTTTTTTAAACAAAAAATGTAGAGGACATTGTCACCTACAATTTGTTTCATTGAGGTCATGTCATACGTTTTGAAATGTAGAAGCTAGGTGGCGCCAAAGTCCCAGAAAAAATGTTTTATTCACAAAAGAGCGAATCAGAAATTTGTTCCCCTCAAAATTGTCTACAGCATTTATTGAAACATTTTTTTCCTCCAACTTACCGTTCCAAAGTTATAGTCTGCCGAAGTGTGAAAATTGTCCGACACCGGTCCCGGTCTAAACAATGCCCACCGCTCTCTCCGCAGTAACAATAGTAGCCTTGACTACGCAGCGTTACATTTGCTGCGCTATAACTTTGGAACGGTAAGTCGGAGGAAACAAACGTTTAAATAAATGTTGCAGACAATTTTTAGAGGAACAAATTTCTAATTCACTCTTTTGTGGAAAAAAATCTAGGACAAAAAGTGAAAAAACACTTTTTTGGAAATTTTGGCGCCACCTAGCTTCTGCATTTCAAAACGTATGACATGACCTCAATGAGACAAATTGTAGGTGACAATGTCTTCTACATTTTTCGTTTAAAAAACTTTTCTTTAAAATACGTAGATTCAGAGAAAAACGCTTTTCAATATTTTTTAGTTTTCCGACATGATACTACAAATTATTCCGAAATTTAGAGTTAAGCTTTTTTTGTGCTTTTCTAACGATTTACCAAACGCCAACCATAGCACGGATTTTGGAGCAAAACCATTCCAGCTGTACTGTACTAGATCAGGCAGCTCGACCTTGATGCTTCAGCACTAGCCGGTCAATATTTATGTATTGTTTGCAGGTGTTCCGCAGCGAGGGGAAGTGGCCTAAGAGAGACACTCTCAAGAGCCTAACATATTACCGCACAGTGCTTCGTAAGGACATCTACCAGGGTGTAGAGGGTGTGATCTCGTCGTAAGTTGCCCGTATTTGTTACTTTTTGAAGATAGGCCCAGTTTTCTTGCTCTTCTGATTATTCCTCCAGGGGCTCACGACAAGTCAGACGTGGGTTGGCAACCACGAGACCCCAGCTGAGTCCAGCATTGATTCCACTTACTTGTGCCGGGCTCCACTCTGTCACCCTTCCTGTCAACATTCCTCGGTCAACTCTTGTTCTCTTCCGACTCCGACGGAATTTGGGTGTCCGAGGCCTAGCAAATCTTGCAATTTCCAGCCGAAATTGGACCTTGTCTTATCTTTCTCGATACCTTAATTCTTCGAAGGGTCAGCCCTCTTCTTTCTCCCTATCATGGTATTTCCTGTATGCTCCAAGGAGTAATAAGGAGACGCCCTGTCAGCGCTATAGCATGCGGAGAGTTGAAGCACTGACCACGCCCCCATACTTGCCCGGCTCGAGCGGTAAATGGAGCATACGGTACCGTAGACTTATTTATTAGTGGGATTTAAGCATCAATACCAGTAAAAGATTCGTGTGCAGGTATAGTACGACGTTGTAAGGTATATGACGATGGAAATGAAGGAATATTTGTTGATCTTTGCTGGCTAGCGTTAAGTGTACGGCAGTCACAATACTTTTCGTGGCACTCGAAAATCATGTAAACTGCCGTAAAACGTTTAATTTTACAACATAAACTAGAACAATACACCGATCTAAAATATAGTAACTTACAGCACTTGGGAAATGAATGTATTATATTGTTTTTATTGCAGGATGTTTATAACAAATAGGCCAGTTCCGTTCCGGTAACAAAATAAACAAGGTCTAGGCTGAGGGTTGAGATTAACACGCTAAAATATGCAAATAATGGCTTATCAATCGTCTACACACACGAGCAATAAATCTAGAGCTCAAGCCACGTTAAAAATAGATTGGGATAATTAGATTACAGTAACACCGTACCATTCATTAATAAATTGACAAGCAAAAATTATTTCCAGTAATAAACGAAGGACAATATCCGTAATTAATTCCTATATAGCAATCGAAATACTTATATTGGTGGACACATATGTCACTATTTGAACATTTAACGAATGATATTAAAACAGTACCGTAAGGTGGCTACTCGAAGGATGAAAACTTAACACAATAAATGGCAAATAAAGTGAATTTACTTGTGAAATGACATTACTTTGGCAGGTGGGAGTTCTGTTTGTGCAACCATATGCCCCACATGTCGACATTTCGACCCACACACGAAATATCACCACTTTTTAGAACGTATGTCACACCATCCCGTGCTGTTCTTATGAGCCTAACACAATGTTTTGGGCATATGTCTGGTGGCTTCACTTCCTGGCCGTTAAGGCCTCTCCTTATTACTCCTTGGTATGCTCAAGGCCCTAAAGGGGGTAGGGTGTATGTAGCCCCATCACTTATGGTGCATCCTAGATTGTGCTACACCTTCAAGGGCTGCTGGGCTCTGGGGTTGGCGACCGCGAGGGTCCGCTTTTCCCATCTTCCATTGACTTTGGGGTGGACCACGGCGTTCTTAAGTTAACAGGCGGGAACACTGCCAGCGGGGCAGTGACGTCATGGGTCTTACTACAGACAGCAAAGAGATGCTCAGTCTTGTTGGAGCGCTGTGATGTGGTCATTGTTTCTATGTTTCGAGGGTGACATTTCACAATATATTGCTTTTCCTGTTGTCCAGTGACAAGTGTTAAATATATCCGTGCCCCACGTGGTATATTTTAAAAGCAAATACAATGTCACGAAGGTGTTATGTACCAGGATGTAGTAGTAATTTTCTGGTTCGTGGAGTTGAAACCGCCTACGTGAAATGTTTCTCTTTTCCCAAGGAAGTAAACTTGAGAAATAGATGGCTGAGAAGCATCCCGAGGAAGGACTGGACACCTTCGGAGAACAGTGTTGTGTGTATTAAACATTTTCAACCGGACTGCATTATTTTACAGAATGAATACTGTGATTCTAATGGACAGAAACAAGTGTATAAATACGATCATCCTGAGCTAGTTAAAGGTTCATGTCTTACTATTGTTGAAGGTTTGCCGAAATACTTGACAAAGGAAAGTGAAATTAAGCGGAAACAACCAGAAGAGAGGAGAAGAGAAATCGAAGTGAGGAAGGAAGAAACATGCTCAAGAAATTGCTGTTGCTGCTGCAGAATGGGACGATGTTATAATCAGTTTCGAGAGTTTATGCAATTCTCTTGAGAAACGATTAGCAGATAATAGCACTAAAGTGAAAGGGGACTCAGCTATTAATTTCAATATTTTTGGCGATAGAGTGGTTATATATAGAATCAATTTTGAGTCTATGACTTTTGTTTCTATATATTAATGTAGATAATCATTTACTTGTTTCTGCTTTCTATGACAATTGTCAATTGTCTTCTACAGAACTTTCTTCAGTGTTTGGGAATTGAAACAGCTGTGAAGAGTTGGAGAACACTGTTCAGTTTGTTACAGTATCTTACTGAGAAGAGATTCCAAACCAACTTGGAAAATTACGTGGCCAATGTCTTAAAATTGCTGGATGTAATTCAAGAAACTTTATTGGATAGTGGAGAAGAGGGAATTTCTCAGCAAGTTAATTTTTATCCGAGCAATTCTCTCTTATATTTAAGAACAAAAAAGGTCCCCGAACATGATACTTTGCTCTTACATATTGTACATGCAATCCGCGAAGTGTTATGATACTATCAGGCAGAACAAATTTCTATCCCTTCCTCATTCCAAACATTTACAAAGATTGACTTCTTCCCTTAGTGTAGCTCCGAGTAAATTTAACGAAAACGTTCATTTCTTGAAAAAAAAAAAGCCGCTGAAAAGTGTGATGATAAGTGGGTAATTTTGCAACTTGATGAAATATATGTTAAAGAAGAAATTTCCCGTTTGCTAAAGTACATAAACAGGTATGATATTCTCACTTAAATATATTCAACTAATTATTGTGTTCTGTAGAAGATACAAAAACCGCCTACTTGTAGTACAATCAAACATTAGTTTCCAGCATGCTCATTTTGTATACCGCTCTGGGCTGACTTGTATCGCAGTCATTTGCTTTAATCACCCGTAGTGACAGCGGAAAACGTCTCACACAATTCATCGATCACTAAGGAAGGACTGTGGTGAAATTCGGAAGTCCATCCCAATTTCTTCTGTAAACAAAACCGATTTAATTACATGAATGCATCTCTCTGCCATATGACTAGCGTGCTGTCCGCCGGCCAGCTAAGACCCCTGACGTCACTCACCGGTGGCAGAGTGGGGGTACCGCTCCCGCCTGTAACTTAAGAACGCCATGGGTGGACCCTTTCCCCTTTATCTTTCCTATTTGCCTCTCACGGCTCTGGTTCCTTCCAAGTCCCTCAGTCTTCATTCTTCCCTGTCTATTATTTCCCTTATTCTTTTTTGTGCGTTTCTTCTTGTAGTACGTAAGTTAGTTGTAGTTGTGGTTATTCATTTCATCATTTTCACAATCACCCAGTCCATTAGGAGTCGATAACCCAGATGTTAGGTCCCTTACAACAACAATTATCATCATCATCATCATCATCATCTTCTTTGAAGGGTGTGCCCAATATAAGTTCTGTATTTTATTTTCAGGGAACACATAGTCATATAACAATTGCCTTTCCACATAGTCGCCATCGACATTGATACATTTATAGTATGGTGAAATCAATTTTAAGACACCCTCCTGGTAAAATTCAGTGCCTAGTTGCGCGCCTCTCGGGTAACATTGTTTTTTTTTTGTTTTTTTTTGTTTTTGTTTTGTTTTACTCTATCGACGTTTGTTGCAATAATGGACATAGTGGGAGCCATACTCTGTATTTGTTCACTAAACATTGAACACCAGCGTTTGAAGATTGAAAGTCCTTGATATCCACACAAGCCCAGCATATTAAAAGAGATCATCTTACTTGAATTAAGAGAGTATAAGTTTTATAACATTTTAATATCTTTAATATGTGGAACTTTGATGTCACTTCTGTCACTACAGTATCGAGCAAAATTAATGGAGTATTTGATGTAGGCAGTTTTTTAGGTAGATTTCTTATTTTAATAACATCATTTTTACTATCACCGTTTTCTAATACATGAGGTTTAATATATTTGCAAGCTTTCCATTTTTTAAATTAAAACAACTTTAGTAGTGATATCCATTTGTTTTTGGCCTTGTTAACAAGTTTTAAGATTTAAATATCATTCCCTCTGAAGAAGGTATCATTGAAATGCCGAGATATGTACGTTTAATGAGTTATTGTCCGTGGCTAAATGGTTAGCTCGCTAGGCTTCGATTCGATTCCCGGCCGGACCATCAGGGATTATAATCTCCTGTGGTTAATTCCAATGACGTCTTCATCATCATTTCATCCTCATTACGACGCGCAGGTCACCCACGGGCGTCAACTAGAAAGACCCGAACTCGGCCTCTTCGGAGGCCACACGATTATTATTATTATTATTATTATTATTATTATTATTATCATTTATTTAACATCATTTACCAGTATTGATAATGCGGATTTCAACTTCTCATTATTTTCTAGTGTGACAGGAAAAAACTGAACGTTAATAAAGAACTTTTCAGTAGAGACAACTGTTTTTATATGTTTTCTTTAAAACACAACGTCTTATTTTCAGCACATACAGGGTCATTATGTATGTTCGCGCGAGTAAACACGGCAAGATAAACCGGCTATGACTGGCGCAGATCGCGGCTGCGCGTACCCGGTTCAGCCGGTGGTAGGCGTGCACTTTCACAGATGAAAGAATGTCTGTCAACTCTTTTATTATTTGCGGAGCCTGTTTCCTTGAATCGTTTAGTGAGCCTCCTAATTGTACTAGCATTAGGCATAGGTCTTCCTGGAAACTTGATTTGAAATTTTCGTTTCGTTTCAGAACAAGATTTTCTGCTTTTCATATACGAATTGTGGATATACACACGTTCGCGCAATGTGAACCTGTATCTAGGCATGACCAACAGTCACAGTAATCACAATACCCACTAAACATGCAACACTAACGTCTAAGCTTTGCAGATACATGTCCATATGAATGACGAAACACGTGTGAACTAACGATATGAGTCAGCGGAGCACGCCAACCGGTACGCGTGGCCGCGATCTGCGCCAGTCACAGCTGGCTTAGCTTGACGTGTTTACTCGCCCGCACGTATATAATGACCCTGTACAATAAGTATAAAGGTGTTATGGTAAGAAACTTCAACAGTCATCCTATAATCACAAAGGCAATGACACTTGAAATATACTAAACGCAGGGTTTTATTTCAGATGCTTGCTCATTGAGCGTGGGGTTCTTTCAGGCTGATCTTTGAGATAAGGAGTTAAGTTTAAAATCTTAGATGACTTCAATTTATGCCAGATTTCTTAACCGGAGTCCCCCGACCTTCACATAAATAGCCTTCACATGGATGAGTTAACACCATTCCAGAATTTATTACCCGTTTGATATTCTTGATAATGTCGGAAATCCAAATCCATATCTGATCAGAGAAACACTCCAATTAGTAATTTTACATCTGAGCTACTGAACATTTTTTACTACGTCCTTGCAATACAAGGTATGTTTCTTCAGGCAGGGGGAGACTTGGCAGAAGTTCCGAACCCAGGTGAATCAGCCAATGATGCAGCCTAGATCAGCCAAACTGTACGTGACACCCATTAATGACGTAGCTGAAGACTTCATCGGCAGGTAATGCAAGTAAACTTATATTTATATAAAGTAAGCATTCGTCTGAAAATTTGATTCCCGGTCATTACATGTGACATTTTCAAACTTTGGATTCCAGGTAAAAATGGAGGTACCGTGGCTCATGATCGCCAGATTAACGGTGACGAAATCTAAAAGCTTTCTCTCTGTAGATTTTGAATTCTTCAAATCCCGGACGAGGTGTATAATAACCAAATATACTCACAGTTTAATTGCCTGACTGTTACGTTGTTGTTGCTGTTTGAATCTTCAGTCTTTTGACTGGTTTGATGCAGCGCTATGTCTCCCTGTCCTGAGCTAATCGTTTCATCTCTACATAGCTACCACACCCTACATCCGAGGCAATCTATTTAACATATTCTAACCTTAGTCTACCCCTACAGTTCGTGTCCTCGACTCTTCCTTCCATAACTAAGCTTGCTATTCCTGGGTGTCTTAGTATGTGTCCTACCAACCTATCTCTTCTCTTCATTAGCAGTCGCCAGAAACATATCTCCTCTCCCACTAGTCTTAATACCTCTTCGTTTGTAATCCTATCCACCCATCTGATCTTCGTCATTCACCTGTAACACAACATTACAAACGCTTCAATTCTCCTCTTTTCTGCTGCACCAATAGTCCAAGTTTCACTTCCATAGAGCACCATACTCCATACAAAGGCCTTCAAAAATGACTTCCTAATACCTAAATCTATATTCGATGTCAACAGATTCCTTTTCTGAAGAAATGCTTCCCTTTCCTGAGCTAACCTACATTTTATATCCTCTTTGCTTCGTCCATCACTGGTTATTTTGCTTCCTAAGTAACAGAAGTCTCCTACTTCCTTCAGCTTTTCACCTGCCAATTTGATGTCCATAGAGGTTTCTGATTTATTTCGGTTGCATTCCAATATTTTTGTTTTCCATTTATTAATTTTCATCATGAATTATTTCCACATGACATTAAAATTCCTATTAAAATGAGAGATTTCCCTACAGTAAAACTAGACAACAAATTATGTATAGGTCCTAAAAGAAGAACTCCGCCAAGGACGGTCCCAAGCCCGGATGAAAAAGGAGGAGGGTTGGAGTGGATATCTCGTCCCACTCTGGGAAACCAAACTAGAGAAGAGTTGAACATCTAACTCCACACCTGTGAGCATGGGCACAGTGAGGAGGCAGCCCCTCCACCATGATAGGGTGCTGTGGGCCAAGCACTCACACATCTGAACTTATTCGATTACTGAAACTGCAACAGAAAGTAACCGGACTGATAAACAGTTGACGATTTTTGGCATGAAAATGATTACGAAAATTGGATGCTGGAATATAAGAACTGTACGCCCAACAGGTAGGCTAAAGCAGGTCTGCGCAGAAATTAGAAACTACCAGTTAGACATTCTAGGATTGAGTGAAGTACTTTGGAAGGACTTTGGAGAACAACGAACAACTGAAGGATTTACCCTTCTCTACTCTGGAAATGAAGAGGGAAGAGACCATGTAGAGGGTGTGGGAATGCTACTAAGTAAAATTGCAAAGAAAAGCCTTATCGCATGGAAACCCATTTCAGGAAGAATTATGTTGGCAAGATTTAAGACAAACGTTAGAAATGTCAGCATAGTGCAATGCTATGCTCCAACTGAATCGGCGACAAATGAAGAAAAGGTCAACTTTTACTCAGAATCAAATGCAACCATGAAGGAAATAAGAACAAGAGATATAGTAATCCTCATGGGTGACCTAAAGGCAAAGGTTGGTGATGAAAATGAGGGAGTTGAACACAACATGGGAACGCATGGATTGGGAGAGCAAAACAATAACGGAGAACGTTTTGTAGACTTTTGTGCAGAACGAGATATGGTGATAGGAGGAACCATCTTTCCACACAAAAACTGCCACAAAGTAACATGGGTATCTCCCGATGGCTCGACAGAAAACCGGAATGATCACGTGGCCATCTCCCGGAAGTGGAGAAGATCATTCATTACTTGATATGAGAAACAAGAGAGGGGCCGATGCAGGAAGCGATCACCATCTTGTGATAGCTCACTTACGTATTAAGATCAAAGTAAATAAACCAGCTGTAGAATCCCAATGGAAAAGATATGAAGTACAGAAGTTAAAAAATAATGAACAGCATAAATATCAGTTCAGGATAAAGTTGAGAAACCGTTTTGAAGTCCTAGATAGGACAGATGGAGACACAATCGATGAGGAATGGAAAAAGTTAAGGATGTCTTTGTGGAAACCAGTGACGAAGTGCTTGCCTTCAGAAAGAAAGTGGTAAAAGAATGGATGTCAGTTGACACATGGCAGAAGATTGAAGATAGGAAGAACATCAAACACGAAATCATCAGAAGCAAAACACGACAACAAAAGCTCACTGCACAGGAAAATTACAATGAAAAAGACAGGGAGGTAAAAAGGAAAGCAAGGAAAGACAAGCGACAGTGGATAGAAGAACAAGCATTAAAAGCGGAAAAAGCTGCAGGAACTGGAGACCTTTAAACCATCTACGAGGTAACGAAAATTCTATCTAAAATGAAGACTCAGAGGGGAGAACCTGTGAAAAGCAAAAATGGTGAGATGATTACTGGTGAAAAGGAACAACTGGAACGATGGAAGGAGCATTTTTCAGAGATGTTAAATATGGAAGATGATGGGACAGAAGTGGAAATGCAGGAAGAAATAATGGTAGATGAAAGAATAAACATTGATACACCAACTAAGGAAGAAATTATTACAGCTATCAAGAAGACAAAAAGTGGGAAAGCACCTGGGGATGATAATACCCATCCTGAAATCCTAAAAGAAGACATAGAACTATCAGCTGAACTACTCCATCCCCTATTTATAAAGATATGGGAACAGGAGAAGATTTCAGAAGACTGGGGAAGAGGTTTACTGGTGAAATTGCCGAAGAAAGGGGCTAGGACACTATGTGACAACTGGCGAGGTATCACCTTACTTTCAATACCAAGTAAGGTGTTCACAAGGATTCTGTTAGATCGAATTATAAATATTGTTGATCAGAAACTGAGAAGAGAACAAGCTGGATACAGGAAAAACAGATCATGCATTGACCAGATAAACACGTTGAGGATTATAGTGGTACAGTGTGTGGAATACTATACTTTACCTTATGTTTGTGGATTTCTGCAAAGCTTTTGATTCCCTGAGGAGAGAATTCATGTGGAAGGCGTTGGCCAGATATGGAATACCTGATAAGATCATCAGCCTTGTAAAGAGCTTTTATAGGAATTATCGATGCCAGGTGGTCCATGAAGGGAAGCTTACTGACCCAATACATGTCAATTCAGGAGTTAAACAGGGATGTATCCTATCCCCTACCATCTTCCTTATTGTTATGGACCTGGTTATGAGACAGGTAATGTTTGGAACAAGAACTGGATTGCAATGGAAGTTGATGCAACAGCTAGAAGACTTGGATTTTGCGGACGATGTTTGTGCAATCTCTCAGAACTTTACGGATATGGAAATGAAGTTAAGGCGCATCACAGAAGAGGCTGCAAGAGCAGGAATGAAGATAAATTGCAACAAGACCAAAGAAATGCGAGAAAGAGTTTGATAAATACAAACCGCAAGTGCAAAATAAATGGAGAAGAAATTGAAACTGCGAAATAGTTTCCATATCTTGGTAGCATCATTGCAGAGGACGGTGGTGCTAGCGCAGATGCTAAGAGCCGCATCAAAAAAGCAAACTTTGCATTTGTTCAATTATATCCGGTTTAGAAAGCTCGCGACATCTCGACCAGGACGAAACTACGAATCTTTCGTAGTAATGTCAAAGCAGTTCTCCTGTACGGAAGTGAAACTTGGAAAGTTACAACCCAGATCATCAGGAGTCTCCAAGTCTTCACTAACCGTTGCCTCAGAAGGATTCTACGCATCTGTTGGCCAGAAACCATTTCAAATGAGGAACTTCTGAAGAGAACAAACGAAAGGCCAATACATCTAGAAATAAAACGTGGAAAATGGAGTTGGATAGGCCATTGTCTGAGAAAGCAGGACGCCATTGAAAAAGAAGCACTTAGTTGGAACCCCCAGGGCACCCGAGGAAGGGGTAGGCCAAGAAATACCTGGAGAAGAAGTGGTGATGAGGAGAGGAAGGCGACTGGTAAATCTTGGGCAGACCTGCAGAGGCTGGCTGGGAGAAGAAATCAGTGGAGGAATTTTGTTGCAGCCCTTTGCTCCGAGAGGGGACATAGGAATTAAGTCAAGTAAGTAAGCCAAGCCTAAAAGAAGAATGGATTAATATTCTTCCAACTGATTGATTTGATTTTATAAATATGTGTAAGAAAATGCATGGTAAATTAAATTATGAAACTTTAAAACAAAGAATCAGTTTGATCGAACCATCACTGCTCATGCGGCGTGAAATAAGGGAGGGAAAAAATTGCACAAGCTGTAGACTCAGACTTGATGTCGTGGAATGTTCTCGGAGATGCGAGAAATTTCCCAGCACTCCCGCGATAGGGTGAGAAGCACATCCTTCTGTCATGCGTGTGTCCAAATGAAGCGACGCAAGATTAACTTCTCACGGAGCATGGAGTGAGTCAGTGTGCATGCTACATAAATGCTCTATCCTGCAAGTAGTAGGGATGAGCTGTTGTACATATGTTTATTGCTACTTCTCCTTAACGTCACTCAACACATGAATATTCCAAGGTTATTGAGTACAATTACTTCATTCTTCGCGGACCATCGATTTACAGTCGATATCTCGAACCTCCGTTATTCGAAGTTTCGATAACACTTGGTAATTATTACTTCGCGAACAAACTTCGTATAATTTTCATGTATTTTTAGCCTACTTTTCGCATTTTGTAAAAATGAAGAAAAAGTAGACTTATGAGATCGATCCGGGAAAATGTGTGTCTGTCTGCCTGTCTGGCTGTGTGTGTGCAAACGGCTGTAGCAATCGCACCCAAATTTGGTATGAGTAAAGATCTCTATCTGAATATCTCAATGCCATATTTGAAAATGATGTCAGTGCTACCAACTGCTGAAAAATCGCAATTGAAATTTCAGCTCCATGTTGTATATCTTGGAAGGTATGCATGGGAGCTATACCAAAATTGGCACACATAATAATATTTGAGTTTAATTTCCAGGAGGCCATACATGACAGTGTTGCCAAAATGATTCTAAGCCTGCTGATAGATCCATTTTTAAATGCATATAACTTCTACACTATAAATTGGATTTCAACCAAATTTCGTATGTAGGCTACTATGTGTAGAAGGACAGATATGACTGAGCTTAATCTTAAGAGCCACCAGGGCTGCCAACTGTTAACAAATGCACACTCTATTGTTTTTATCCAAATACCAATATATCAGAAAGTATGCAAGCTGACAGCTTTAAACTATGCACACGTGTAGTACCTGACATTCTAGATTAATTATGGAGCAACTAATATAGGTCAGTGCTTTCAACATGATTCTAAGCCTGCTGATTGGTCCAATTTTAAAATACATGTAACTTCTATACAAATAAATGAATTTCATTCAAAATTGACACAGCAAGAGATCATAATAGTTCAGATTATTTCTGACCAACACATGCATGATATTGTTGCCAACATGATTTTACGCGCGCTGATAGGTCCAATGTCTAATTACATGCAACGTCCATGCTATCCATTGAACTTCAACCAAATTTTGTATTCTGTACCTTAAGAGATCGAACTAAGATTATATTCAGTCACCAGGGCTGCCAACTGTAGTGCTCTATTAGGCTACATTATGTCAGTTATATTTCGAACTAATTAGAAATTTCGATATTACCAACTCAATTTCGTCATTATTCTAATTAGGTCCATATAGATTAGTCATTGGAATGAATCTTACATTTCGAGAAAAGTAGGCTCTTTAGTTCGTCACGGAACTTCTTGTTTCTCTCTAAGTCGCATTTACCATCTAACGATTCAAGATATCGTGGTTCGACTGTAGTAGCCTATAATGTAGGCTACTCCATTATTAGTGATTCATAGAACAAATATTCTCATACATTTTTCTGTCATAATACTAGATGACCATAAACAAGTTCTGCCCGGTCTTTCATCTATACTTCTATACTAATATAATAAAGCTGAAGAGTTTGTTTGTTTGTGTGTCTAAACGCGCTAATCTCTGGAACTACCAGTCGGATTGGAAACATTATTTTTGTATATAATAGCCAGATTCAAGAGGAATAGTTTAGGCTATGTAGCATTAGGCTTAAAGATTGATTTTTGTTCAGTAAGTCGGAAGAACAAGCGCTCCCGAACAGCTTCAATAATACCTTAGTCTATTGTTGCCTGGCAATGAGGGCTGCATCACGTCGCCCCTACCAGTGTTCTGTTGCAGAATTGCGAGCTGCTTATAAATTGCAGTCACGGGGAGTAATTAGTGCAAAAAGATTTCTTAGGCCCCTTAAAACAGTTATCATCATGACAATAGTATGTCTCTGTATAGGGGCGATGGTGTTGGTGCAGTATACTGAGGTTATCAGCTGCGATAAGCGTTGGTGCTTTCAAATTTACTTTCATTTATTCAGATCCTTATCCTTGGGCGCTCCAGTTCTGTAGTAGTATTCATTATCATCCATAAAACAAATAAATCCACCGGGCGAAGCCGTGCACTGCTGCTAGTATTATATATAGCTCTAAAGGTCCCAGGACTGAAAGGCAGAGCTGACTTCACTGCGCGGATCCAGTCCAGTCCAGTCTGAAGAAAGATTAAAAAAAAAGCGGGCAAACACCACTCTCAGGATTGCCCGCTGTCAGGGCCGGGAGTTTTGTTCGTTGGCCGAGGTGGTCCAATCCACCTGCCTGGAAAGAAAAAGATTCGAGTTCGAATGGTGGCCTCATTTTCAAGTCTTACTGGTTAGGAAGCAAAATAACCAGTGAAGGACGAAGCAAAGAGGATATAAAAAGTTGGTTGGCTCAGGCAAGGAAAGCATTTCTACAAAACAGGAATCTGTTGACATCGAATAAGGTTTAGGTATGAGGAAGTCATTTTTGAAAGCCTTTGTCTGGAGCGTGGCGCTCTATGGAAGTGAAAATTGGACTATTGGTGCAGCAGAAAAGAGGAGAATTGAAGCATTTGAAATGTGGTGTTACAGGAGAATGATGAAGATCAGATGGGTAGATAGGGTTACAAACGAAGAGGTATTAAGACGAGTGGGAGGGGGGAGATGTTTCTGGCGACTGCTAATGAACAGAAGAGATAGGTTGGTAGGACACATACTAAGACACCCAGGAATAGCAAGCTTAGTTATGGAAGGAAGGCTTGAGGACAAGAACTGTTGGGGTAGACCAAGGTTAGAATATGTTAAACAGATTGCCTCGGATGTAGGGTGTGGTAGCTATGTAGAGATGAAACGATTAGCTCAGGACAGGGAGGCATGGAAAGCTGCATCAAACCAGTCAAAAGACTGACGACTCAAACAACACTAAACTATTAATAAGCTATTGTCTAAAGATTGCATGCACAAACTTGACAACGGGGAACTGTATAACAATTTCTATTTCAGGATAAGGTCCCTGCGAGACCACAAGAAGGAAGTTCCTCGAGAATTCATCAATGAGCTTTACAAATGGTCCCTGGAATGTAAGTTGCAATCAGCATATTTAGTGTGGCTTTTCCGGTTCAGTGACATCAGAGTTTTCTGTTTAGTTGTGTTGCCAACCAACCTGCAATTGACCCCGGACTGTAGTAAAGTGGTTTGTATCAATGACTCACATTGGGGCTTCCATACTAATTTTCACGCTGCTTAGTAAACAACCTGTGCTCATCTGTTAGTACATTTCCCTCATAGATGTGTTTATTTGGTAGCTATCGCCACAGTGACGCTGGACACCAGGCTGGGTTGCCTCTCCCCGAATATGAAGCCAGATTCTGAGCCTCAGAAGGTGATCGACGCTGTCCAAGTTATGCTGGAGGGGTTCTTCGAGTTGGATATGAAGCCATCCTTATGGCGCTACGTCAGCACACCCATGTGGCGGAAATACGTGAAGGCACAAGACTACTTCACCGAGTGAGTAACATTCATCAGTAGGGCATGAGTACGTTAGCATTCCCATGCGTCGGAAATACTGTATATGTAAAAGCACTCGATTATCTAACCCTGTGATTATCATTCATTTATTAAGACATTCGCGAGCATTCGCGGTCACGCGGAACACGGGCCATAGAACTTAAAACAAATCCTTCTTTGACGTAGGCACTGTAAATTGCCTAGGGTATTAACGTTTCATGCAAGAGCATTTAGTGAGCAGCAAAATTGCGATATTTTATATCAATCATACTAATATATAAAAATGAGATGGTGTTTGTCTGTCTGCAGTCCTGTTACTCAATCACGCAAGAACCACTGGTCCAATTGAAATTAAATTTTGCATGAATGTAGCTGATTTACCAGGTTTACACATAGGCTATTTTTAATTTCGATATTTTGCACTATTTAATCATGGCGACCATTTCAGTGATGTCACTACACCCTTTGGTTTCAAAATTTCATAATTCCATTTCAATTAAAAAAAGAACGCTAAGAAATAGCAAACTTTTGATGGCACATGGGAGCTTTAAAATTTAATTTTCTATCCGAAAGTTCCTTATTAATTTTCGTGTATCTCCAACAGTTAGCGAGTAAAACCTACATTTGTGACGTCGTTACACCCTTTGGTTTCGAAATTTCATGTTTTCATTTCAAATGAGAAGAAATAGCAAACTTTTGATGGCATATATGAGCTTTAAAATTTAATTTTCTATCCGAAAGGTGCTTACCACTTTTCGTGTATCTCCAACTGTTAGCGAGTAAAACCTAAATATATGCTATAAAACACGGTCAACTCCGAGCGATGTTAGTCTATGTTAGTCTCTACATGAACTGTTTTATTTATAGAGGTAGTTTGTGGGGTTCGAAACGAGACGTGATTTTGAGTCTAATTTTATACTCTTCGAGCCGGTTATTGTATGTGAGTATTTGGATCTTTACGCTGTTTCACAATGTTATAGAGCTTTCTACTTTGCACGATATGCTTTCATCCTTTTAATCGATTTGTTTTTTGTTAAATGAATATTTTTGTTCGCCAATATTTATCTGCTTTTTGTCTTTTTTACCATGACCAGAAACCCAAATTCACAGACGAATGTGTCGAAGACTAACGACTGTCACATTAGTTTATTTAGTGTTCATATTAATCTTACTGCAGAACTGGGCAAATTTATTTCAATAAAGTTGTTATTTTGCCTTTCACGGCCAATAAAAAAAACCCGCACAAAACACGGCGTAAACCTAGAAAAGTTGCTGAGTTTTAATTGCTTGGCCCTGAAATTCAATATACAATCATTTTGGAAGCCTTTATAGGGAGGTGAAAGACTGGTTTAGCGTTTAGCTCTCGCAGTGAAGTAGCGGAGGTGTTCTAAATAAGAATTGAGGTATCGCGCAGTTTGCTACTCCTTTGGTAGTCCGCAAATAGACCACAAGAGCCCGCTGATGGACCATCTCGGAGTTACTAGGCGTAATCACGCACAAGACACGGCATAAACTTAGAAAAAATTTATGTGATTAATTTGTTTTTGTTATTATTACTTGGGATGATTGAAGTTTGTTCCGTTACTGTTACTCTTTATCATGACATGGTACATATTACTTATTGCGGATATGATCATTGCTATCAAGTTTGATGTATTTTTAGCATAATGTTTATATGTTTAAATATAGTATGAAGACGTTAAACGATAGGTGTTCAATATTTAAGACATGTTATTAGCTTTTACTACATAGACGCTGATATTTATTTCCAATATATAAACGCACTTTCTCACCTACAAAGCGGAGGCAGACAGGCTTTTCTCCGCGTACTCCGGTTCTCCCTGTCACAATTTAATTCCAGCAACAATCTCCACTATCATTTCATTTCATCTGTCATTCATTTAATCATTGCCCCAGGGGAGTGCGATAGGCTTTGGCAGCCGACACAGTTCATATCCTCGCTGCTAGACGGGGGTTTCATTCATTCCATTCCCTGACCCGGTCGGTTGACTGAAAGCAGGCTGAGGATTTTCACTTTCCTACCTCTGATTAATAATTGGGTGAGTGAAAATGCATGTAGTCTACACATGTAGTTGGTAACATGGAAATAACCTAACTACATTACGAATGTAATGATTTAGGCCAGCAAGTACTAAAAGCCGTTCGAAGAACGGGTACTTCAGCTAGTCATACCAATATATAACAAGATGTTCAGCAAAGAACATATAGCCTACTTTCTCCTAAATGTATGGGTATCTTTATGACTCTTTGTCCTCATCCCTAACACAATCACCCCTACCACAATGTATTGTTTGTTTTCTTTTATATTGATAATAAGCCAGTAAGTGTCAAAATCAATATTATATACTTTATGATGATTGAATAACAAAACTACTAACTTATTGTAATGCATTCACGTCCGTTAATCTCTATATTAAGCCAGCCTGCAAAATTAAGAATCCTCCGCCCCAATCACAGTAGGTGGTGCTGCGACCTATCAGTGAATTAATCTTTATCTTGTACGCCTATGCACTGCCATCGTAATGTACTACGATGGCAGTGTTCTATGGGTGTTGAATGAGTAGGCAGTTTAAAGTAGCCAAGAGGGAGGCGATCCAGCTGGCAGTGTTTAAAGGTATTCGGAGCGCGATCGTGGCTAATAGTTGAACTACCAGTATTACAAAATTGCCATACTTCAGGAGGCCAGCTCAGGCATTTACACAGCGTTATGTTTGGAACAATATTACCCACATAATCCACAAGAGGACAGCACCGTACAGAGGCATTAAGAAGGCTGTGGTTAATGACAACGTGTATCTAGTTCTTCTATTCTCCTTTTCCTATTGTCTTCTGTTTATGTGCGATGCTGGGACTGTGATTTTATTAATATACGAGTGTATATTTTATCCTCTCCTTTGAGCTAAATGACATTTTATTCAGTATCTGTGGAAAAAGCTCGAGCACATCATTTGTAAAAGAATTCAAGAAAAAAAAAACTAACTGTAGCAGTACTCGATCCCCAGTCAACTGCGTGTCAGACTAACATGCTAGCCCAGAGCTAACCGTATCCATGACGTCAGGTGTTCTTAACTGACATATTAGATACAAACTGTTGGCAAATAATGACTTTAAATAAACGATTTCTTCACTGCAGTACATATTCATTAAAGATCATTTCATACAAAGTTTATATTATTGTATCAGTACGGTATATCACATACAACATACTAAAACTACTGAAATATAAGACAGGCACATGAGGACAGCTGCCATCTTGTCGTGTGATACAAACGGCTCAGCTCTTTTAAGCCACTCATACTATATAATATTATAATATTAAATTATAATAAATAACGGATCACGACCTTCAGGATAGCTTAAACCCCCCTAGGCTCGATAATCGGAATTGGTGCGTCTTAAGCTATTTATTAAAATGGTTGCATAATTCACACGGCCGCCATCCTGAAATGGCATGGCCGATGACCTTGAATTTTGGGTGAAAGACGCGTCCTATATAAAGGTATGTTGTCACCAAACTTGGTCGAGATCGGATGATTAGTTTAGCCGTAATTTGATTTTACGTTTTGAACATTTGAGTGGCCGCCATTCTGTTTTGGTAAAGATGGCGGCGATATAAAGTATGACACTGAGGTGTCCTTTACTAGTGCTACCTCTGTACCAAATTTCGTTCAATTCGGTTTCACCGTGTTTGAATTGATAGGGGGGGACAGACATTCAGAGTACACACACTCACACACACACAGACACACACACACACACACACACACAGACTCACACACACACATACACACACACACACAGACTCACACACACACATACACACACACAGACAGACACACTTTTTTCGCCTTGTGTTGATCTCATAAGTCTACTTTCATTTTTTGCAAAAATCGAAAGTAGGCTAAAAATTAGATGGTGTGTGTCTGTCTGTCTGTCTGTTACTCAATAACTCAAGAACCACTGGTCCGATTTAAATGAAATTTTGCATGGATGTAGCTGATTTACCAGGTTTACATATAGGATACTTTCGATTTCTAAATTTTACACTATTAAAAAATGGCGACCATTTTAGTGACGTCACTACACCCTTTGGTTTCAAAATTTCATACTTCCATATCAAATAAAAAGAGAACGGTAGGAAATAGCAAACTTTTGATGTGACACACGAGCTTTGAAATTTAATTTCCTATCCGATATGTCCTGATTACTTTTCGTGTATCTCCAACAGTTAGCGAGTAAAACCGACATTTGTGACGTCACTACACCCTTTGGTTTCAAAATGTCATACTTCCTCTTCAAATAAAAAGAGAACGCTAAGAAATAGCAAACTTTTGATGGTATACATGAGCTTTAACATTTAATTTTCTATCCGAAAGGTCCTTATCACTTTTCGTATATCTCCAACGGTTAGCGAGTAAAACCAGAATCTGTGCAATAAAACACGGTCAACACCGAGCGGTGCAGTATATATCTCTATATATAACAAGTAGTTCCGTGAAGAACTATACAGCCTATTTTCATATATCCTGCTCATGTTAATTGCCTCTATCAACATACAAAATTTCAGTTTAATTGCTATAACAGATTCGTAGATATTGAGAACCGTCTAAATATTTCAGATGGTCGCCAGGTTGGATTTTTATTTTTGTACTATTACATGAAGATTATTGTGTACGTGTGGTATTCAAACTTCAATCGCATGATTAGCACACAAGAAGTAAAAACGAGATTTTAAAATTACGCACAGCAGCCATCATGTGATTATGCAAACAATTGAAATAAATTAAGATGCCAATGGATCAACATTTGTAAAAGCATTTAACGTGCAACGTTTCACGGCACTTGGATAGTTAATTCGCGAGAAACGTCCATTTAAATATTTATACTTCGCGTCGCCGCCATGTTGGATTTGTGCTCTCCAGGTTACTGAAAGTCCTATAGGTGAACGTATGTTCATAGTCTCTATGAACATAAACAAATTCAGTTTGGCTGCTGTAAAAGATTCATAGATATTGAGAACCGTCTAAATATTTCGGAAGCTCGCCATTTAGGATTGTTATATGTATAGGCCATAGAGTTATGTACCATTCAAGGACAATTATTGCCTAGCTTCATTATTCAAACTTTCACTTCGATCGCATGATTACGACACAAGAAATTAAAACTTAATTTTAAAATTTCGCACAGCCGCCATCTTGAGGTTATGTAAACAATTGAATTAAATAAGATGGCAGTGCATTACAATCTGCAAAATCATTTACTGTACCACATTTCACTGCGCTCAGAGAGTTAAATCACGAGAAAAATCTATTAAAATATTTTAAATTCGCTTGGTCGCCATGTTCGTTTTGTACTTTACAGGTTTATGAAATATACATAGGTAAACTTGTATCAGTATCCTTTAACATCGTACAAAATTGCAGGTTGATATCTGTAATAGTTTCGGAGATACAGAATGTCAGTGAAATATTTCGCACAGCCGCCATTTTGAGGTTATGTAAACAATTGAACTAAATTAGACTCCAGTGCATTACAATGTCTATAAACATTTGCTGTACCTAGTTTCATTGCATTTGGATGGTTAAATCGCGAGAAAAGTCTATTTAAAAGTCTCAACTTCGCTTGGCCGCCATGTTGGCTTTGTAGTCACCAGGTTTTTGAAAGTCTCATAGGTGAACTTCTAGTATGTCCTTTATCACCGTACACAATTTCAGGGCGATATCCGTAATAGTTTCGGAGATATTGAATGCTAGTGAAATATTTCGCACAGCCGCCATGTTGGATCGGTGAGACTTAACAAAATTTGAGGGGCACGATCCTGGTCGCCGGGAATAGTGCTATGAACTTACCGAGTTTCATTGAAATCGCTCCAGCCGTTTAGATTTTATTAGGGGGAAACACACACACACCTCACACACACACACACGCACACACACACGGACAAAAGGTGATCTCATAAGCCTATTTTTTCAAAAATGAAAATAGGCTAAAAATGAAAATTTGTGTGTTTTTCTCTGAATTTCTACGGAAATTTGAGTTGTTTACACGTTTCAGACTGTTTTATGATGGATGCGCACGAAAATAATTTTTTTATCTGTCTGTTTGTTTGTTTGATTGTCTGTGGACAAATTTGTTCCCTTATAACTCGAGAACGGCTGTGTGTATCAACGTAAAATTTGGTACAGATATCCATCAGAGGCACGACACTAATCATTGATGTAACTCTTCTCCGTACCTCTCATAAAAGGGGGCCTACCCCCTTAAAATACATGCTGAAATAGGCGTAGAAGGACGAGACAAAACTCATCTTCAGCCCCTCAATGTGAGAGACAAGCCTCGGGTCCCCGAAAACCACATTTCAAGGACCGAAGACCAACCGTTTTTTGAGATATTCCCAGAAAACTAATTTAATTTAATAAACTAATGAACGAATGCAAGCCAGTAACCATGCCAACGGATTCTCAGAGGTCCATCTATTGCTGTAAGACGCAATGCAATTCCATTAATTACATTGGTGTGAAAGTTTGCAAACGGCTAGAAGGTTATCACGGAACCAAATTAAGCCGTAAAATTCATCAATACGTATAATGCGCTTAAGGGGATCAAGGAGTACTCTAGAATATTTTCACGCGATTTACACCTGCGGGTGTGGTACGGCAGGTCTATTATATTCCTATACCCATATTATTCATTCATTCATTCATTTCGTATAGGCCATCTATGGACCGCGTCATTCCAACCGTCTCCTACTGGCTTTGATGTTTGCCCTGTACGCCCGCATTCGTTCTCGGTGGACTTCCTTCCGTTCCTGGGTCAAAATCTTTCCCGTTTTCAGTTCGGTTTTTCTTGGAAACCTTTACAAGCTTGAAGTTTCCCTTTGAGTGGGGCGCGCTCCTCAATGTCTGTTGGTATAATCCCCACTTCTTTCAGATCTTTATCCAGTTCAATGCACCAGGCCCATTTTGTTTTCCTCTCCTGAAAGTAAGTTATGTTGCGGTTGGTCAGTCTCGCTGGGCTCATTCGTTTCACATGCCCAAAAAATGGTAACCTTCTCTTCCGGATGACGTTGCTTATCTTCTCCATATGAGTATATAGGTCATGGTTATGCCGTCTTCTGTATTCCCCATTGTCTTTGATGGAACCCAATATCTTTCTCAAAATTTTCCTTTCTTTGGCCTCCAGTTTCTCGACCAAGCCTTTTTTGTTCATCGTGAGGCATTCAGAAGCATGCAAGACCTCCGGACGGATGACACTGCAGTAATGTTTTAGTTTTGCGTTGAAGGATATTGACCTTTTCTTATAGATGCCCTTAGTTAAATGGTAGGCCATTTCCATTTTGCTCATGCGTGATGTGAATGCTTCTTTCTCTGATAATATCCCTTCCCTGACCCGTCCTGAGAAGAAAAGTACATGGCCATTGGCTGAATTAAAAATAAAATAAAAATAGGTGTTATAATTTCTCCCTATATTATATTATTATTAGTATTATATTATGGCGTACAACGACGAGACAAATCCCCTTGGTGCCAGCAACAAAACTCGGGGGCCCTAAAGGATCCTCGAAAACTACATTATATGGCTCTAAATCCAACAGTTTCTAAAATATTCCCAGAAAACTAATTTAATTTAATTTAACAAACTAATGAAGGAATGCAAATCGGTAACCATGAGAACATTATCTCAAGGGGTGGCATACAACTTTCCATCTATTTCTGTAAGAAGCAATGTCACTCCATTTATTACATCTCTGTGAAAGTTTGCAAATGGCTATAAGGTTATCACGGAACTTACGTAGACCGTATAATTCATCAATGCAATTAAGGGGGTGAATGGGTAACCTAGAATTTTTTCATGCAATTTTCACGTTCGACATATAGTACAGAAGGTCTATTATATCTCCAAACAGCAACATTATTTTCAAAAATTCCTGAATTGAACCAGCATTTTTTGCGGCTTTTAGGGATTTGGGCAATTTGAGGCTAAAGAACCTGCATTTTCATGCACCACAAGCCTTTATAATTTATGAAAGGGGTCTTCCTGTGTATGGGCAACTAGCACAACGTAGAGGGTCAGTTTTTATGTGACGTGTATTGCGTTTCGTCTACAAGGCTTTCAATTGTATTTCACGTCAGGAAGTACACGTTAGGTGAATTTAGTCTGAGAGCACATTTTAACTTTTTTTTTGTCGACATACGGGTTCATCGTAAGGATGATTTTATTTTATACTGTGTGGTAGATATACCCATATTTGGATATCTGGGTAATATGTTGTAGACAATAGAATTGTCTGTCTGTCTTTCTGTGTATCTTTATGTAAGCCTATACCTCGTGTTCGGATGCTTGGTGCATCGTAAAATTAGGTATGGTAACTATGAGAGTCAATACACCAATCATTTTTAAAACTCTTCACCGTACTTTTCATACAGTAGAAGGGTGGATATAGAGAAAAACTTCTCAATCATACTAATATATAAAAATGAGATGGTGTGTGTCTGTCTTTCTGTATGTCTGTCTGTCTGTCTGTCTGTTACTCAATAACGCAAGAACCACTGGTCCGATTTAAATGAAATTTTGCATGGATGTAGCTGATTTACCAGGTTTACATATAGGATACTTTTAATTTCGTTATTTTGTACTATTAAAAAATGGCGACCATTTTAGTGACGTCACTACACCCTTTGGTTTCAAAATTTCATATTTCCATATCAAATAAAAAGAGAACGCTAAGAAATAGCAAACTTTTGATGGCACATACGAGCTTTAAAATTTAATTTCCTATCCGAGAGGTCCTTATCACTTTTCGTGTATCTCCAACGGTTAGCGAGTAAAACCCACATATGTGACGTCACTACACCCTTTGGTTTCAAAATTTCATATTTCCATTTCAAATAAAAAGAGAACGCTAAGAAATAGCAAACTTTTGATGGTATACATGAGCTTTAACATTTAATTTTCTATCCGAAAGGTCCTTATCACTTTTCGTATATCTCCAACGGTTAGCGAGTAAAACCAGAATCTGTGCAATAAAACACGGTCAACACCGAGCGGTGCAGTATACAGGCTGTTACAAAATGGTACGGCCAAACTTTCAGGAAACATTCCTCACACACAAAGAAAGAAAATATGATATATGGACATGTGTCCGGAAACGCTTAATTTCCATGTTAGAGCTCATTTTATTACTTCTCTTCAAATCACATTAATCATGGAATGGAAACACACAGCAACAGAACGTACCAGCGTGACTTCAAACACTTTGTTACAGGAAATGTTCAAAATGTCCTCCGTTAGCGAGGATACATGCATCCACCCTCCGTCGCATAGAATCCCTGATGCGCTGATGCAGCCCTGGAGAATGGCGTATTGTATCACAGCCGTCCACAATACGAGCACGAAGAGTCTCTACATTTGGTACCGGGGTTGCGTAGACAAGAGCTTTCAAATGCCCCCATAAATGAAAGTCAAGAGGGTTGAGGTCAGGAGAGCGTGGAGGCCATGGAATTGGTCCGCCTCTACCAATCCATCGGTCACCGAATCAGTTGTTGAGAAGCGTACGAAAACTTCGACTGAAATGTGCAGGAGCTCCATCGTGCATGAACCACATGTTGTGTCGTACTTGTAAAGGCACATGTTCTAGCAGCACAGGTAGAGTATCCCGTATGAAATCATGATAACGTGCTCCATTGAGCGTAGGTGGAAGAACAAGGGGCCCAATCAAGACATCACCAACAATTCCTGCCCAAACGTTCACAGAAAATCTGTGTTGATGACGTGATTGCACAATTGCGTGCGGATTCTCGTCAACCCACACATGTTGATTGTGAAAATTTACAATTTGATCACGTTGGAATGACGCCTCATCCGTAAAGAGAACATTTGTACTGAAATGAGGATTGACACATTGTTGGATGAACCATTCGCAGAAGTGTACCCGTGGAGGCCAATCAGCTACAGATAGTGCCTGCACACGCTGTACATGGTACGGGATCAACAGGTTCTCCCGTAGCACTCTCCATACAGTGACGTGGTCAACGTTACCTTGTACAGCAGCAACTTCTCTGACGCTGACATGAGGGTTATCGTCAACTGCACGAAGAATTGCATCGTCCATTGCAGGTGTCCTCGTCGTTCTAGGTCTTCCCCAGTCGCGAGTCATAGGCTGGAATGTTCCGTGCTCCCTAAGACGCCGATCAATTGCTTCGAACGTCTTCCTGTCGGGACACCTTCGTTCTGGAAATCTGTCTCGATACAAACGTACCGCGCCACGGCTATTGCCTCGTGCTAATCCATACATCAAATGGGCATCTGCCAACTCCGCATTTGTAAACATTGCACTGACTGCAAAACCACGTTCGAGATGAACACTAACCAGTTGATGCTGCGTACTTTTGTGCTTGATGCTCGTACTGTAGAGCAATGAGTCGCATGTCAACACAAGCACTGACGTCAACATTACCTTCCTTCAAATGGGCCAACTGGCGGTGAATCGAGGAAGTACAGTACATACTAACGAAACTAAAATGAGCTCTAACATGGAAATTAGACGTTTCCGGACACATGTCCACATAACATATTTTATTTCTTTGTGTGTGAGGAATGATTCCTGAAAGTTTGGCCGTACCTTTTTGTAACACCCTGTATATCTCTACATATAACAAGTAGTTCCGTGAAGAACTATACAGCCTATTTTCATATATCCTGCTCATGTTAATTGCCTCTATCAACATACAAAATTTCAGTTTAATTGCTATAACAGATTCGTAGATATTGAGAACCGTCTAAATATTTCAGATGGTCGCCAGGTTGGATTTTTATTTTTGTACTATTACATGAAGATTATTGTGTACGTGTGGTATTCAAACTTCAATCGCATGATTAGCACACAAGAAGTAAAAACGAGATTTTAAAATTACGCACAGCAGCCATCATGTGATTATGCAAACAATTGAAATAAATTAAGATGCCAATGGATCAACATTCGTAAAAGCATTTAACGTGCAACGTTTCACGGCACTTGGATAGTTAATTCGCGAGAAACGTCCATTTAAATATTTATACTTCGCGTCGTCGCCATGTTGGATTTGTGCTCTCCAGGTTACTGAAAGTCCTATAGGTGAACATATGTTCATAGTCTCTATGAACATAAAAAATTTCAGTTTGGCTGCTGTAAAAGATTCATAGATATTGAGAACCGTCTAAATATTTCGGAAGCTCGCCATTTAGGATTGTTATATGTATAGGCCATAGAGTTATGTACCATTCAAGGACAATTATTGCCTAGCTTCATTATTCAAACTTTCACTTCGATCGCATGATTACGACACAAGAAATTAAATCTTAATTTTAAAATTTCGCACAGCCGCCATCTTGAGGTTATGTAAACAATTGAATTAAATAAGATGGCAGTGCATTACAATCTGCAAAATCATTTACTGTACCACATTTCACTGCGCTCAGAGAGTTAAATCACGAGAAAAGTCTATTAAAATATTTTAAATTCGCTTGGTCGCCATGTTCGTTTTGTACTTTACAGGTTTATGAAATATACATAGGTAAACTTGTATCAGTACCCTTTAACAACGTACAAAATTGCAGGTTGATATCTGTAATAGTTTCGGAGATACAGAATGTCAGTGATATATTTCGCACAGCCGCCATTTTGAGGTTATCTAAACAATTGATCTAAATTAGACTCCAGTGCATTACAATGTCTATAAACATTTGCTGTACCTAGTTTCATTGCATTTGGATGGTTAAATCGCGAGAAAAGTCTATTTAAAAGTCTCAAATTCGCTTGGCCGCCATGTTGGCTTTGTAGTCACCAGGTTTTTGAAAGTCTCATAGGTGAACTTCTAGTATGCCCTTTATCACCGTACACAATTTCAGGGCGATATCGGTAATAGTTTCGGAGATATTGAATGCTAGTGAAATATTTCGCACAGCCGCCATGTTGGATCGGTGAGACTTAACAACATTTGAGGGGCACGGTCCAGGTCGCCGGGAATAGTGCTATGAACTTACCGAGTTTCATTGAAATCGCTCCAGCCGTTTATATTTTATTAGGGGGAAACACACACACACCTCACACACACACACACGCACACACACACGGACAAAAGGTGATCTCATAAGCCTATTTTTTTCAAAATTGTTAATAGGCTAAAAATGAAAATTTGTGTGTTTTTCTCTGAATTTCTACGGAAATTTGAGTTGTTTACACGTTTCAGACTGTTTTATGATGGATGCGCACGAAAATAATTTTTTTATCTGTCTGTTTGATTGTCTGTGGACAAATTTGTTCCCTTATAACTCGAGAACGGCTGGGTGTATCAACGTAAAATTTGGTACAGATATCCATCAGAGGCACGACACTAATCATTGATGTAACTCTTCTCCGTACCTCTCATAAAAGGGGGCCTACCCCCTTAAAATACATGCTGAAATAGGCGTAGAAGGACGAGACAAAACTCATCTTCAGCCCCTCAATGTGAGAGACAAGCCTCGGGTCCCCGAAAACCACATTTCAAGGACCGAAGACCAACCGTTTTTGAGATATTCCCAGAAAACTAATTTAATTTAATAAACTAATGAACGAATGCAAGCCAGTAACCATGCCAACGGATTCTCAGAGGTCCATCTATTGCTGTAAGACGCAATGCAATTCCATTAATTACATTAGTGTGAAAGTTTGCAAACGGCTAGAAGGTTATCACGGAACCAAATTAAGCCGTAACATTCATCAATACGTATAATGCGCTTAAGGGGAACAAGGAGTACTCTAGAATATTTTCACGCGATTTACACCTGCGGGTGTGGTACGGCAGGTCTATTATATTCCTATACCCATATTATTCATTCATTCATTCATTCATTTCGTATAGGCCATCTATGGACCGCGTCATTCCAACCGTCTCCTACTGGCTTTGATGTTTGCCCTGTACGCCCGCATTCGTTCTCGGTGGACTTCCTTCCGTTCCTGGGTCAAAATCTTTCCCGTTTTCAGCTTCGGTTTTTCTTGGAAACCTTTACAAGCTTGAAGTTTCCCTTTGAGTGGGGCGCGCTCCTCAATGTCTGTTGGTATAATCCCCACTTCTTTCAGATCTTTATCCAGTTCAATGCACCAGGCCCATTTTGTTTTCCTCTCCTGAAACTAAGTTATGTTGCGGTTGGTCAGTCTCGCTGGGCTCATTCGTTTCACATGCCCAAAAAATGGTAACCTTCTCTTCCGGATGACGTTGCTTATCTTCTCCACATGAGTATATAGGTCATGGTTATGCCGTCTTCTGTATTCCCCATTGTCTTTGATGGAACCCAATATCTTTCTCAAAATTTTCCTTTCTTTGGCCTCCAGTTTCTCGACCAAGCCTTTTTTGTTCATCGTGAGGCATTCAGAAGCATGCAAGACCTCCGGACGGATGACACTGCAGTAATGTTTTAGTTTTGCGTTGAAGGATATTGACCTTTTCTTATAGATGCCCTTAGTTAAATGGTAGGCCATTTCCATTTTGCTCATGCGTGATGTGAATGCTTCTTTCTCTGATAATATCCCTTCCCTGACCCGTCCTGAGAAGAAAAGTACATGGCCATTGGCTGAATTAAAAATAAAATAAAAATAGGTGTTATAATTTCTCCCTATATTATATTATTATTAGTATTATATTATGGCGTACAACGACGAGACAAATCCCCTTGGTGCCAGCAACAAAACTCGGGGGCCCTAAAGGATCCTCGAAAACTACATTATATGGCTCTAAATCCAACAGTTTCTAAAATATTCCCAGAAAACTAATTTAATTTAATTTAACAAACTAATGAAGGAATGCAAATCGGTAACCATGAGAACATTATCTCAAGGGGTGGCATACAACTTTCCATCTATTTCTGTAAGAAGCAATGTCACTCCATTTATTACATCTCTGTGAAAGTTTGCAAATGGCTATAAGGTTATCACGGAACTTACGTAGACCGTATAATTCATCAATGCAATTAAGGGGGTGAATGGGTAACCTAGAATTTTTTCATGCAATTTTCACGTTCGACATATAGTACAGAAGGTCTATTATATCTCCAAACAGCAACATTATTTTCAAAAATTCCTGAATTGAACCAGCATTTTTTGCGGCTTTTAGGGATTTGGGCAATTTGAGGCTAAAGAACCTGCATTTTCATGCACCACAAGCCTTTATAATTTATGAAAGGGGTCTTCCTGTGTATGGGCAACTAGCACAACGTAGAGGGTCAGTTTTTATGTGACGTGTATTGCGTTTCGTCTACAAGGCTTTCAATTGTATTTCACGTCAGGAAGTACACGTTAGGTGAATTTAGTCTGAGAGCACATTTTAACTTTTTTTTTGTCGACATACGGGTTCATCGTAAGGATGATTTTATTTTATACTGTGTGGTAGATATACCCATATTTGGATATCTGGGTAATATGTTGTAGACAATAGAATTGTCTGTCTGTCTTTCTGTGTATCTTTATGTAAGCCTATACCTCGTGTTCGGATGCTTGGTGCATCGTAAAATTAGGTATGGTAACTATGAGAGTCAATACACCAATCATTTTTAAAACTCTTCACCGTACTTTTCATACAGTAGAAGGGTGGATATAGAGAAAAACTTCTCAATCATACTAATATATAAAAATGAGATGGTGTGTGTCTGTCTTTCTGTATGTCTGTCTGTCTGTCTGTCTGTTACTCAATAACGCAAGAACCACTGGTCCGATTTAAATGAAATTTTGCATGGATGTAGCTGATTTACCAGGTTTACATATAGGATACTTTTAATTTCGTTATTTTGCACTATTAAAAAATGGCGACCATTTTAGTGACGTCACTACACCCTTTGGTTTCAAAATTTCATATTTCCATATCAAATAAAAAGAGAACGCTAAGAAACAGCAAACTTTTGATGGCACATACGAGCTTTAAAATATAATTTCCTATCCGAAAGGTCCTTATCACTTTTCGTGTATCTCCAACGGTTAGCGAGTAAAACCCACATATGTGACATCACTACACCCTTTGGTTTCAAAATTTCATATTTCCATTTCAAATAAAAAGAGAACGCTAAGAAATAGCAAACTTTTGATGGTATACATGAGCTTTAACATTTAATTTTCTATCCGAAAGGTCCTTATCACTTTTCGTATGTCTCCAACGGTTAGCGAGTAAAACCAGAATCTGTGCAATAAAACACGGTCAACACCGAGCGGTGCAGTATATATCTCTACATATAACAAGTAGTTCCGTGAAGAACTATACAGCCTATTTTCATATATCCTGCTCATGTTAATTGCCTCTATCAACATACAAAATTTCAGTTTAATTGCTATAACAGATTCGTAGATATTGAGAACCGTCTAAATATTTCAGATGGTCGCCAGGTTGGATTTTTATTTTTGTACTATTACATGAAGATTATTGTGTACGTGTGGTATTCAAACTTCAATCGCATGATTAGCACACAAGAAGTAAAAACGAGATTTTAAAATTACGCACAGCAGCCATCATGTGATTATGCAAACAATTGAAATAAATTAAGATGCCAATGGATCAACATTCGTAAAAGCATTTAACGTGCAACGTTTCACGGCACTTGGATAGTTAATTCGCGAGAAACGTCCATTTAAATATTTATACTTCGCGTCGCCGCCATGTTGGATTTGTGCTCTCCAGGTTACTGAAAGTCCTATAGGTGAACATATGTTCATAGTCTCTATGAACATAAAAAAATTCAGTTTGGCTGCTGTAAAAGATTCATAGATATTGAGAACCGTCTAAATATTTCGGAAGCTCGCCATTTAGGATTGTTATATGTATAGGCCATAGAGTTATGTACCATTCAAGGACAATTATTGCCTAGCTTCATTATTCAAACTTTCACTTCGATCGCATGATTACGACACAAGAAATTAAATCTTAATTTTAAAATTTCGCACAGCCGCCATCTTGAGGTTATGTAAACAATTGAATTAAATAAGATGGCAGTGCATTACAATCTGCAAAATCATTTACTGTACCACATTTCACTGCGCTCAGAGAGTTAAATCACGAGAAAAGTCTATTAAAATATTTTAAATTCGCTTGGTCGCCATGTTCGTTTTGTACTTTACAGGTTTATGAAATATACATAGGTAAACTTGTATCAGTACCCTTTAACAACGTACAAAATTGCAGGTTGATATCTGTAATAGTTTCGGAGATACAGAATGTCAGTGATATATTTCGCACAGCCGCCATTTTGAGGTTATCTAAACAATTGATCTAAATTAGACTCCAGTGCATTACAATGTCTATAAACATTTGCTGTACCTAGTTTCATTGCATTTGGATGGTTAAATCGCGAGAAAAGTCTATTTAAAAGTCTCAAATTCGCTTGGCCGCCATGTTGGCTTTGTAGTCACCAGGTTTTTGAAAGTCTCATAGGTGAACTTCTAGTATGCCCTTTATCACCGTACACAATTTCAGGGCGATATCGGTAATAGTTTCGGAGATATTGAATGCTAGTGAAATATTTCGCACAGCCGCCATGTTGGATCGGTGAGACTTAACAAAATTTGAGGGGCACGGTCCAGGTCGCCGGGAATAGTGCTATGAACTTACCGAGTTTCATTGAAATCGCTCCAGCCGTTTATATTTTATTAGGGGGAAACACACACACACCTCACACACACACACACGCACACACACACGGACAAAAGGTGATCTCATAAGCCTATTTTTTTCAAAATTGTTAATAGGCTAAAAATGAAAATTTGTGTGTTTTTCTCTGAATTTCTACGGAAATTTGAGTTGTTTACACGTTTCAGACTGTTTTATGATGGATGCGCACGAAAATAATTTTTTTATCTGTCTGTTTGATTGTCTGTGGACAAATTTGTTCCCTTATAACTCGAGAACGGCTGGGTGTATCAACGTAAAATTTGGTACAGATATCCATCAGAGGCACGACACTAATCATTGATGTAACTCTTCTCCGTACCTCTCATAAAAGGGGGCCTACCCCCTTAAAATACATGCTGAAATAGGCGTAGAAGGACGAGACAAAACTCATCTTCAGCCCCTCAATGTGAGAGACAAGACTCGGGTCCCCGAAAACCACATTTCAAGGACCGAAGATCAACCGTTTTTGAGATATTCCCAGAAAACTAATTTAATTTAATAAACTAATGAACGAATGCAAGCCAGTAACCATGCCAACGGATTCTCAGAGGTCCATCTATTGCTGTAAGACGCAATGCAATTCCATTAATTACATTAGTGTGAAAGTTTGCAAACGGCTAGAAGGTTATCACGGAACCAAATTAAGCCGTAACATTCATCAATACGTATAATGCGCTTAAGGGGATCAAGGAGTACTCTAGAATATTTTCACGCGATTTACACCTGCGGGTGTGGTACGGCAGGTCTATTATAATCCTATACCCATATTATTCATTCATTCATTCATTCATTCATTTCGTATAGGCCATCTATGGACCGCGTCATTCCAACCGTCTCCTACTGGCTTTGATGTTTGCCCTGTACGCCCGCATTCGTTCTCGGTGGACTTCCTTCCGTTCCTGGGTCAAAATCTTTCCCGTTTTCAGCTTCGGTTTTTCTTGGAAACCTTTACAAGCTTGAAGTTTCCCTTTGAGTGGGGCGCGCTCCTCAATGTCTGTTGGTATAATCCCCACTTCTTTCAGATCTTTATCCAGTTCAATGCACCAGGCCCATTTTGTTTTCCTCTCCTGAAAGTAAGTTATGTTGCGGTTGGTCAGTCTCGCTGGGCTCATTCGTTTCACATGCCCAAAAAATGGTAACCTTCTCTTCCGGATGACGTTGCTTATCTTCTCCACATGAGTATATAGGTCATGGTTATGCCGTCTTCTGTATTCCCCATTGTCTTTGATGGAACCCAATATCTTTCTCAAAATTTTCCTTTCTTTGGCCTCCAGTTTCTCGACCAAGCCTTTTTTGTTCATCGTGAGGCATTCAGAAGCATGCAAGACCTCCGGACGGATGACACTGCAGTAATGTTTTAGTTTTGCGTTGAAGGATATTGACCTTTTCTTATAGATGCCCTTAGTTAAATGGTAGGCCATTTCCATTTTGCTCATGCGTGATGTGAATGCTTCTTTCTCTGATAATATCCCTTCCCTGACCCGTCCTGAGAAGAAAAGTACATGGCCATTGGCTGAATTAAAAATAAAATAAAAATAGGTGTTATAATTTCTCCCTATATTATATTATTATTAGTATTATATTAAGGCGTACAACGACGAGACAAATCCCCTTGGTGCCAGCAACAAAACTCGGGGGCCCTAAAGGATCCTCGAAAACTACATTATATGGCTCTAAATCCAACAGTTTCTAAAATATTCCCAGAAAACTAATTTAATTTAATTTAACAAACTAATGAAGGAATGCAAATCGGTAACCATGAGAACATTATCTCAAAGGGTGGCATACAACTTTCCATCTATTTCTGTAAGAAGCAATGTCACTCCATTTATTACATCTCTGTGTAAGTTTGCAAATGGCTATAAGGTTATCACGGAACTTACGTAGACCGTATAATTCATCAATGCAATTAAGGGGGTGAAGGGGTAACCTAGAATTTTTTCATGCAATTTTCACGTTCGACATATAGTACAGAAGGTCTATTATATCTCCAAACAGCAACATTATTTTCAAAAATTCCTGAATTGAACCAGCATTTTTTGCGGCTTTTAGGAATTTGGGCAATTTGAGGCTAAAGAACCTGCAATTTCATGCACCACAAGCCTTTATAATTTATGAAAGGGGTCTTCCTGTGTATGGGCAACTAGCACAACGTAGAGGGTCAGTTTTTATGTGACGTGTATTGCGTTTCGTCTACAAGGCTTTCAATTGTATTTCACGTCAGGAAGTACACGTTAGGTGAATTTAGTCTGAGAGCACATTTTAACTTTTTTTTTTGTCGACATACGGGTTCATCGTAAGGATGATTTTATTTGATACTGTGTGGTAGATATACCCATATTTGGATATCTGGGTAATATGTTGTAGACAATAGAATTGTCTGTCTGTCTTTCTGTGTATCTTTATGTAAGCCTATACCTCGTGTTCGGATGCTTGGTGCATCGTAAAATTAGGTATGGTAACTATGAGAGTCAATACACCAATCATTTTTAAAACTCTTCACCGTACTTTTCATACAGTAGAAGGGTGGATATAGAGAAAAACTTCTCAATCATACTAATATATAAAAATGAGATGGTGTGTGTCTGTCTTTCTGTATGTCTGTCTGTCTGTCTGTCTGTTACTCAATAACGCAAGAACCACTGGTCCGATTTAAATGAAATTTTGCATGGATGTAGCTGATTTACCAGGTTTACATATAGGATACTTTTAATTTCGTTATTTTGTACTATTAAAAAATGGCGACCATTTTAGTGACGTCACTACACCCTTTGGTTTCAAAATTTCATATTTCCATATCAAATAAAAAGAGAACGCTAAGAAATAGCAAACTTTTGATGGCACATACGAGCTTTAAAATTTAATTTCCTATCCGAGAGGTCCTTATCACTTTTCGTGTATCTCCAACGGTTAGCGAGTAAAACCCACATATGTGACGTCACTACACCCTTTGGTTTCAAAATTTCATATTTCCATTTCAAATAAAAAGAGAACGCTAAGAAATAGCAAACTTTTGATGGTATACATGAGCTTTAACATTTAATTTTCTATCCGAAAGGTCCTTATCACTTTTCGTATATCTCCAACGGTTAGCGAGTAAAACCAGAATCTGTGCAATAAAACACGGTCAACACCGAGCGGTGCAGTATACAGGCTGTTACAAAATGGTACGGCCAAACTTTCAGGAAACATTCCTCACACACAAAGAAAGAAAATATGATATATGGACATGTGTCCGGAAACGCTTAATTTCCATGTTAGAGCTCATTTTATTACTTCTCTTCAAATCACATTAATCATGGAATGGAAACACACAGCAACAGAACGTACCAGCGTGACTTCAAACACTTTGTTACAGGAAATGTTCAAAATGTCCTCCGTTAGCGAGGATACATGCATCCACCCTCCGTCGCATAGAATCCCTGATGCGCTGATGCAGCCCTGGAGAATGGCGTATTGTATCACAGCCGTCCACAATACGAGCACGAAGAGTCTCTACATTTGGTACCGGGGTTGCGTAGACAAGAGCTTTCAAATGCCCCCATAAATGAAAGTCAAGAGGGTTGAGGTCAGGAGAGCGTGGAGGCCATGGAATTGGTCCGCCTCTACCAATCCATCGGTCACCGAATCAGTTGTTGAGAAGCGTACGAAAACTTCGACTGAAATGTGCAGGAGCTCCATCGTGCATGAACCACATGTTGTGTCGTACTTGTAAAGGCACATGTTCTAGCAGCACAGGTAGAGTATCCCGTATGAAATCATGATAACGTGCTCCATTGAGCGTAGGTGGAAGAACAAGGGGCCCAATCAAGACATCACCAACAATTCCTGCCCAAACGTTCACAGAAAATCTGTGTTGATGACGTGATTGCACAATTGCGTGCGGATTCTCGTCAACCCACACATGTTGATTGTGAAAATTTACAATTTGATCACGTTGGAATGACGCCTCATCCGTAAAGAGAACATTTGTACTGAAATGAGGATTGACACATTGTTGGATGAACCATTCGCAGAAGTGTACCCGTGGAGGCCAATCAGCTACAGATAGTGCCTGCACACGCTGTACATGGTACGGGATCAACAGGTTCTCCCGTAGCACTCTCCATACAGTGACGTGGTCAACGTTACCTTGTACAGCAGCAACTTCTCTGACGCTGACATGAGGGTTATCGTCAACTGCACGAAGAATTGCATCGTCCATTGCAGGTGTCCTCGTCGTTCTAGGTCTTCCCCAGTCGCGAGTCATAGGCTGGAATGTTCCGTGCTCCCTAAGACGCCGATCAATTGCTTCGAACGTCTTCCTGTCGGGACACCTTCGTTCTGGAAATCTGTCTCGATACAAACGTACCGCGCCACGGCTATTGCCTCGTGCTAATCCATACATCAAATGGGCATCTGCCAACTCCGCATTTGTAAACATTGCACTGACTGCAAAACCACGTTCGAGATGAACACTAACCAGTTGATGCTGCGTACTTTTGTGCTTGATGCTCGTACTGTAGAGCAATGAGTCGCATGTCAACACAAGCACTGACGTCAACATTACCTTCCTTCAAATGGGCCAACTGGCGGTGAATCGAGGAAGTACAGTACATACTAACGAAACTAAAATGAGCTCTAACATGGAAATTAGACGTTTCCGGACACATGTCCACATAACATATTTTATTTCTTTGTGTGTGAGGAATGATTCCTGAAAGTTTGGCCGTACCTTTTTGTAACACCCTGTATATCTCTACATATAACAAGTAGTTCCGTGAAGAACTATACAGCCTATTTTCATATATCCTGCTCATGTTAATTGCCTCTATCAACATACAAAATTTCAGTTTAATTGCTATAACAGATTCGTAGATATTGAGAACCGTCTAAATATTTCAGATGGTCGCCAGGTTGGATTTTTATTTTTGTACTATTACATGAAGATTATTGTGTACGTGTGGTATTCAAACTTCAATCGCATGATTAGCACACAAGAAGTAAAAACGAGATTTTAAAATTACGCACAGCAGCCATCATGTGATTATGCAAACAATTGAAATAAATTAAGATGCCAATGGATCAACATTCGTAAAAGCATTTAACGTGCAACGTTTCACGGCACTTGGATAGTTAATTCGCGAGAAACGTCCATTTAAATACTTATACTTCGCGTCGTCGCCATGTTGGATTTGTGCTCTCCAGGTTACTGAAAGTCCTATAGGTGAACATATGTTCATAGTCTCTATGAACATAAAAAATTTCAGTTTGGCTGCTGTAAAAGATTCATAGATATTGAGAACCGTCTAAATATTTCGGAAGCTCGCCATTTAGGATTGTTATATGTATAGGCCATAGAGTTATGTACCATTCAAGGACAATTATTGCCTAGCTTCATTATTCAAACTTTCACTTCGATCGCATGATTACGACACAAGAAATTAAATCTTAATTTTAAAATTTCGCACAGCCGCCATCTTGAGGTTATGTAAACAATTGAATTAAATAAGATGGCAGTGCATTACAATCTGCAAAATCATTTACTGTACCACATTTCACTGCGCTCAGAGAGTTAAATCACGAGAAAAGTCTATTAAAATATTTTAAATTCGCTTGGTCGCCATGTTCGTTTTGTACTTTACAGGTTTATGAAATATACATAGGTAAACTTGTATCAGTACCCTTTAACAACGTACAAAATTGCAGGTTGATATCTGTAATAGTTTCGGAGATACAGAATGTCAGTGATATATTTCGCACAGCCGCCATTTTGAGGTTATCTAAACAATTGATCTAAATTAGACTCCAGTGCATTACAATGTCTATAAACATTTGCTGTACCTAGTTTCATTGCATTTGGATGGTTAAATCGCGAGAAAAGTCTATTTAAAAGTCTCAAATTCGCTTGGCCGCCATGTTGGCTTTGTAGTCACCAGGTTTTTGAAAGTCTCATAGGTGAACTTCTAGTATGCCCTTTATCACCGTACACAATTTCAGGGCGATATCGGTAATAGTTTCGGAGATATTGAATGCTAGTGAAATATTTCGCACAGCCGCCATGTTGGATCGGTGAGACTTAACAACATTTGAGGGGCACGGTCCAGGTCGCCGGGAATAGTGCTATGAACTTACCGAGTTTCATTGAAATCGCTCCAGCCGTTTATATTTTATTAGGGGGAAACACACACACACCTCACACACACACACACGCACACACACACGGACAAAAGGTGATCTCATAAGCCTATTTTTTTCAAAATTGTTAATAGGCTAAAAATGAAAATTTGTGTGTTTTTCTCTGAATTTCTACGGAAATTTGAGTTGTTTACACGTTTCAGACTGTTTTATGATGGATGCGCACGAAAATAATTTTTTTATCTGTCTGTTTGATTGTCTGTGGACAAATTTGTTCCCTTATAACTCGAGAACGGCTGGGTGTATCAACGTAAAATTTGGTACAGATATCCATCAGAGGCACGACACTAATCATTGATGTAACTCTTCTCCGTACCTCTCATAAAAGGGGGCCTACCCCCTTAAAATACATGCTGAAATAGGCGTAGAAGGACGAGACAAAACTCATCTTCAGCCCCTCAATGTGAGAGACAAGCCTCGGGTCCCCGAAAACCACATTTCAAGGACCGAAGACCAACCGTTTTTGAGATATTCCCAGAAAACTAATTTAATTTAATAAACTAATGAACGAATGCAAGCCAGTAACCATGCCAACGGATTCTCAGAGGTCCATCTATTGCTGTAAGACGCAATGCAATTCCATTAATTACATTAGTGTGAAAGTTTGCAAACGGCTAGAAGGTTATCACGGAACCAAATTAAGCCGTAACATTCATCAATACGTATAATGCGCTTAAGGGGAACAAGGAGTACTCTAGAATATTTTCACGCGATTTACACCTGCGGGTGTGGTACGGCAGGTCTATTATATTCCTATACCCATATTATTCATTCATTCATTCATTCATTCATTTCGTATAGGCCATCTATGGACCGCGTCATTCCAACCGTCTCCTACTGGCTTTGATGTTTGCCCTGTACGCCCGCATTCGTTCTCGGTGGACTTCCTTCCGTTCCTGGGTCAAAATCTTTCCCGTTTTCAGCTTCGGTTTTTCTTGGAAACCTTTACAAGCTTGAAGATTCCCTTTGAGTGGGGCGCGCTCCTCAATGTCTGTTGGTATAATCCCCACTTCTTTCAGATCTTTATCCAGTTCAATGCACCAGGCCCATTTTGTTTTCCTCTCCTGAAACTAAGTTATGTTGCGGTTGGTCAGTCTCGCTGGGCTCATTCGTTTCACATGCCCAAAAAATGGTAACCTTCTCTTCCGGATGACGTTGCTTATCTTCTCCACATGAGTATATAGGTCATGGTTATGCCGTCTTCTGTATTCCCCATTGTCTTTGATGGAACCCAATATCTTTCTCAAAATTTTCCTTTCTTTGGCCTCCAGTTTCTCGACCAAGCCTTTTTTGTTCATCGTGAGGCATTCAAAAGCATGCAAGACCTCCGGACGGATGACACTGCAGTAATGTTTTAGTTTTGCGTTGAAGGATATTGACCTTTTCTTATAGATGCCCTTAGTTAAATGGTAGGCCATTTCCATTTTGCTCATGCGTGATGTGAATGCTTCTTTCTCTGATAATATCCCTTCCCTGACCCGTCCTGAGAAGAAAAGTACATGGCCATTGGCTGAATTAAAAATAAAATAAAAATTGGTGTTATAATTTCTCCCTATATTATATTATTATTAGTATTATATTATGGCGTACAACGACGAGACAAATCCCCTTGGTGCCAGCAACAAAACTCGGGGGCCCTAAAGGATCCTCGAAAACTACATTATATGGCTCTAAATCCAACAGTTTCTAAAATATTCCCAGAAAACTAATTTAATTTAATTTAACAAACTAATGAAGGAATGCAAATCGGTAACCATGAGAACATTATCTCAAGGGGTGGCATACAACTTTCCATCTATTTCTGTAAGAAGCAATGTCACTCCATTTATTACATCTCTGTGAAAGTTTGCAAATGGCTATAAGGTTATCACGGAACTTACGTAGACCGTATAATTCATCAATGCAATTAAGGGGGTGAATGGGTAACCTAGAATTTTTTCATGCAATTTTCACGTTCGACATATAGTACAGAAGGTCTATTATATCTCCAAACAGCAACATTATTTTCAAAAATTCCTGAATTGAACCAGCATTTTTTGCGGCTTTTAGGGATTTGGGCAATTTGAGGCTAAAGAACCTGCATTTTCATGCACCACAAGCCTTTATAATTTATGAAAGGGGTCTTCCTGTGTATGGGCAACTAGCACAACGTAGAGGGTCAGTTTTTATGTGACGTGTATTGCGTTTCGTCTACAAGGCTTTCAATTGTATTTCACGTCAGGAAGTACACGTTAGGTGAATTTAGTCTGAGAGCACATTTTAACTTTTTTTTTGTCGACATACGGGTTCATCGTAAGGATGATTTTATTTTATACTGTGTGGTAGATATACCCATATTTGGATATCTGGGTAATATGTTGTAGACAATAGAATTGTCTGTCTGTCTTTCTGTGTATCTTTATGTAAGCCTATACCTCGTGTTCGGATGCTTGGTGCATCGTAAAATTAGGTATGGTAACTATGAGAGTCAATACACCAATCATTTTTAAAACTCTTCACCGTACTTTTCATACAGTAGAAGGGTGGATATAGAGAAAAACTTCTCAATCATACTAATATATAAAAATGAGATGGTGTGTGTCTGTCTTTCTGTATGTCTGTCTGTCTGTCTGTCTGTTACTCAATAACGCAAGAACCACTGGTCCGATTTAAATGAAATTTTGCATGGATGTAGCTGATTTACCAGGTTTACATATAGGATACTTTTAATTTCGTTATTTTGCACTATTAAAAAATGGCGACCATTTTAGTGACGTCACTACACCCTTTGGTTTCAAAATTTCATATTTCCATATCAAATAAAAAGAGAACGCTAAGAAACAGCAAAATTTTGATGGCACATACGAGCTTTAAAATATAATTTCCTATCCGAAAGGTCCTTATCACTTTTCGTGTATCTCCAACGGTTAGCGAGTAAAACCCACATATGTGACGTCACTACACCCTTTGGTTTCAAAATTTCATATTTCCATTTCAAATAAAAAGAGAACGCTAAGAAATAGCAAACTTTTGATGGTATACATGAGCTTTAACATTTAATTTTCTATCCGAAAGGTCCTTATCACTTTTCGTATGTCTCCAACGGTTAGCGAGTAAAACCAGAATCTGTGCAATAAAACACGGTCAACACCGAGCGGTGCAGTATATATCTCTACATATAACAAGTAGTTCCGTGAAGAACTATACAGCCTATTTTCATATATCCTGCTCATGTTAATTGCCTCTATCAACATACAAAATTTCAGTTTAATTGCTATAACAGATTCGTAGATATTGAGAACCGTCTAAATATTTCAGATGGTCGCCAGGTTGGATTTTTATTTTTGTACTATTACATGAAGATTATTGTGTACGTGTGGTATTCAAACTTCAATCGCATGATTAGCACACAAGAAGTAAAAACGAGATTTTAAAATTACGCACAGCAGCCATCATGTGATTATGCAAACAATTGAAATAAATTAAGATGCCAATGGATCAACATTCGTAAAAGCATTTAACGTGCAACGTTTCACGGCACTTGGATAGTTAATTCGCGAGAAACGTCCATTTAAATATTTATACTTCGCGTCGCCGCCATGTTGGATTTGTGCTCTCCAGGTTACTGAAAGTCCTATAGGTGAACATATGTTCATAGTCTCTATGAACATAAAAAAATTCAGTTTGGCTGCTGTAAAAGATTCATAGATATTGAGAACCGTCTAAATATTTCGGAAGCTCGCCATTTAGGATTGTTATATGTATAGGCCATAGAGTTATGTACCATTCAAGGACAATTATTGCCTAGCTTCATTATTCAAACTTTCACTTCGATCGCATGATTACGACACAAGAAATTAAATCTTAATTTTAAAATTTCGCACAGCCGCCATCTTGAGGTTATGTAAACAATTGAATTAAATAAGATGGCAGTGCATTACAATCTGCAAAATCATTTACTGTACCACATTTCACTGCGCTCAGAGAGTTAAATCACGAGAAAAGTCTATTAAAATATTTTAAATTCGCTTGGTCGCCATGTTCGTTTTGTACTTTACAGGTTTATGAAATTTACATAGGTAAACTTGTATCAGTACCCTTTAACAACGTACAAAATTGCAGGTTGATATCTGTAATAGTTTCGGAGATACAGAATGTCAGTGATATATTTCGCACAGCCGCCATTTTGAGGTTATCTAAACAATTGATCTAAATTAGACTCCAGTGCATTACAATGTCTATAAACATTTGCTGTACCTAGTTTCATTGCATTTGGATGGTTAAATCGCGAGAAAAGTCTATTTAAAAGTCTCAAATTCGCTTGGCCGCCATGTTGGCTTTGTAGTCACCAGGTTTTTGAAAGTCTCATAGGTGAACTTCTAGTATGCCCTTTATCACCGTACACAATTTCAGGGCGATATCGGTAATAGTTTCGGAGATATTGAATGCTAGTGAAATATTTCGCACAGCCGCCATGTTGGATCGGTGAGACTTAACAAAATTTGAGGGGCACGGTCCAGGTCGCCGGGAATAGTGCTATGAACTTACCGAGTTTCATTGAAATCGCTCCAGCCGTTTATATTTTATTAGGGGGAAACACACACACACCTCACACACACACACACGCACACACACACGGACAAAAGGTGATCTCATAAGCCTATTTTTTTCAAAATTGTTAATAGGCTAAAAATGAAAATTTGTGTGTTTTTCTCTGAATTTCTACGGAAATTTGAGTTGTTTACACGTTTCAGACTGTTTTATGATGGATGCGCACGAAAATATTTTTTTTATCTGTCTGTTTGATTGTCTGTGGACAAATTTGTTCCCTTATAACTCGAGAACGGCTGGGTGTATCAACGTAAAATTTGGTACAGATATCCATCAGAGGCACGACACTAATCATTGATGTAACTCTTCTCCGTACCTCTCATAAAAGGGGGCCTACCCCCTTAAAATACATGCTGAAATAGGCGTAGAAGGACGAGACAAAACTCATCTTCAGCCCCTCAATGTGAGAGACAAGACTCGGGTCCCCGAAAACCACATTTCAAGGACCGAAGACCAACCGTTTTTGAGATATTCCCAGAAAACTAATTTAATTTAATAAACTAATGAACGAATGCAAGCCAGTAACCATGCCAACGGATTCTCAGAGGTCCATCTATTGCTGTAAGACGCAATGCAATTCCATTAATTACATTAGTGTGAAAGTTTGCAAACGGCTAGAAGGTTATCACGGAACCAAATTAAGCCGTAACATTCATCAATACGTATAATGCGCTTAAGGGGATCAAGGAGTACTCTAGAATATTTTCACGCGATTTACACCTGCGGGTGTGGTACGGCAGGTCTATTATAATCCTATACCCATATTATTCATTCATTCATTCATTCATTTCGTGTAGGCCATCTATGGACCGCGTCATTCCAACCGTCTCCTACTGGCTTTGATGTTTGCCCTGTACGCCCGCATTCGTTCTCGGTGGACTTCCTTCCGTTCCTGGGTCAAAATCTTTCCCGTTTTCAGCTTCGGTTTTTCTTGGAAACCTTTACAAGCTTGAAGTTTCCCTTTGAGTGGGGCGCGCTCCTCAATGTCTGTTGGTATAATCCCCACTTCTTTCAGATCTTTATCCAGTTCAATGCACCAGGCCCATTTTGTTTTCCTCTCCTGAAAGTAAGTTATGTTGCGGTTGGTCAGTCTCGCTGGGCTCATTCGTTTCACATGCCCAAAAAATGGTAACCTTCTCTTCCGGATGACGTTGCTTATCTTCTCCACATGAGTATATAGGTCATGGTTATGCCGTCTTCTGTATTCCCCATTGTCTTTGATGGAACCCAATATCTTTCTCAAAATTTTCCTTTCTTTGGCCTCCAGTTTCTCGACCAAGCCTTTTTTGTTCATCGTGAGGCATTCAGAAGCATGCAAGACCTCCGGACGGATGACACTGCAGTAATGTTTTAGTTTTGCGTTGAAGGATATTGACCTTTTCTTATAGATGCCCTTAGTTAAATGGTAGGCCATTTCCATTTTGCTCATGCGTGATGTGAATGCTTCTTTCTCTGATAATATCCCTTCCCTGACCCGTCCTGAGAAGAAAAGTACATGGCCATTGGCTGAATTAAAAATAAAATAAAAATAGGTGTTATAATTTCTCCCTATATTATATTATTATTAGTATTATATTAAGGCGTACAACGACGAGACAAATCCCCTTGGTGCCAGCAACAAAACTCGGGGGCCCTAAAGGATCCTCGAAAACTACATTATATGGCTCTAAATCCAACAGTTTCTAAAATATTCCCAGAAAACTAATTTAATTTAATTTAACAAACTAATGAAGGAATGCAAATCGGTAACCATGAGAACATTATCTCAAAGGGTGGCATACAACTTTCCATCTATTTCTGTAAGAAGCAATGTCACTCCATTTATTACATCTCTGTGTAAGTTTGCAAATGGCTATAAGGTTATCACGGAACTTACGTAGACCGTATAATTCATCAATGCAATTAAGGGGGTGAAGGGGTAACCTAGAATTTTTTCATGCAATTTTCACGTTCGACATATAGTACAGAAGGTCTATTATATCTCCAAACAGCAACATTATTTTCAAAAATTCCTGAATTGAACCAGCATTTTTTGCGGCTTTTAGGAATTTGGGCAATTTGAGGCTAAAGAACCTGCAATTTCATGCACCACAAGCCTTTATAATTTATGAAAGGGGTCTTCCTGTGTATGGGCAACTAGCACAACGTAGAGGGTCAGTTTTTATGTGACGTGTATTGCGTTTCGTCTACAAGGCTTTCAATTGTATTTCACGTCAGGAAGTACACGTTAGGTGAATTTAGTCTGAGAGCACATTTTAACTTTTTTTTTTTGTCGACATACGGGTTCATCGTAAGGATGATTTTATTTGATATTGTGTGGTAGATATACCCATATTTGGATATCTGGGTAATATGTTGTAGACAATAGAATTGTCTGTCTGTCTTTCTGTGTATCTTTATGTAAGCCTATACCTCGTGTTCGGATGCTTGGTGCATCGTAAAATTAGGTATGGTAACTATGAGAGTCAATACACCAATCATTTTTAAAACTCTTCACCGTACTTTTCATACAGTAGAAGGGTGGATATAGAGAAAAACTTCTCAATCATACTAATATATAAAAATGAGATGGTGTGTGTCTGTCTTTCTGTATGTCTGTCTGTCTGTCTGTCTGTTACTCAATAACGCATGAACCACTGGTCCGATTTAAATGAAATTTTGCATGGATGTAGCTGATTTACCAGGTTTACATATAGGATACTTTTAATTTCGTTATTTTGTACTATTAAAAAATGGCGACCATTTTAGTGACGTCACTACACCCTTTGGTTTCAAAATTTCATATTTCCATATCAAATAAAAAGAGAACGCTAAGAAATAGCAAACTTTTGATGGCACATACGAGCTTTAAAATTTAATTTCCTATCCGAAAGGTCCTTATCACTTTTCGTGTATCTCCAACGGTTAGCGAGTAAAACCCACATATGTGACGTCACTACACCCTTTGGTTTCAAAATTTCATATTTCCATTTCAAATAAAAAGAGAACGCTAAGAAATAGCAAACTTTTGATGGTATACATGAGCTTTAACATTTAATTTTCTATCCGAAAGGTCCTTATCACTTTTCGTATATCTCCAACGGTTAGCGAGTAAAACCAGAATCTGTGCAATAAAACACGGTCAACACCGAGCGGTGCAGTATACAGGCTGTTACAAAATGGTACGGCCAAACTTTCAGGAAACATTCCTCACACACAAAGAAAGAAAATATGATATATGGACATGTGTCCGGAAACGCTTAATTTCCATGTTAGAGCTCATTTTATTACTTCTCTTCAAATCACATTAATCATGGAATGGAAACACACAGCAACAGAACGTACCAGCGTGACTTCAAACACTTTGTTACAGGAAATGTTCAAAATGTCCTCCGTTAGCGAGGATACATGCATCCACCCTCCGTCGCATAGAATCCCTGATGCGCTGATGCAGCCCTGGAGAATGGCGTATTGTATCACAGCCGTCCACAATACGAGCACGAAGAGTCTCTACATTTGGTACCGGGGTTGCGTAGACAAGAGCTTTCAAATGCCCCCATAAATGAAAGTCAAGAGGGTTGAGGTCAGGAGAGCGTGGAGGCCATGGAATTGGTCCGCCTCTACCAATCCATCGGTCACCGAATCAGTTGTTGAGAAGCGTACGAAAACTTCGACTGAAATGTGCAGGAGCTCCATCGTGCATGAACCACATGTTGTGTCGTACTTGTAAAGGCACATGTTCTAGCAGCACAGGTAGAGTATCCCGTATGAAATCATGATAACGTGCTCCATTGAGCGTAGGTGGAAGAACAAGGGGCCCAATCAAGACATCACCAACAATTCCTGCCCAAACGTTCACAGAAAATCTGTGTTGATGACGTGATTGCACAATTGCGTGCGGATTCTCGTCAACCCACACATGTTGATTGTGAAAATTTACAATTTGATCACGTTGGAATGACGCCTCATCCGTAAAGAGAACATTTGTACTGAAATGAGGATTGACACATTGTTGGATGAACCATTCGCAGAAGTGTACCCGTGGAGGCCAATCAGCTACAGATAGTGCCTGCACACGCTGTACATGGTACGGGATCAACAGGTTCTCCCGTAGCACTCTCCATACAGTGACGTGGTCAACGTTACCTTGTACAGCAGCAACTTCTCTGACGCTGACATGAGGGTTATCGTCAACTGCACGAAGAATTGCATCGTCCATTGCAGGTGTCCTCGTCGTTCTAGGTCTTCCCCAGTCGCGAGTCATAGGCTGGAATGTTCCGTGCTCCCTAAGACGCCGATCAATTGCTTCGAACGTTTTCCTGTCGGGACACCTTCGTTCTGGAAATCTGTCTCGATACAAACGTACCGCGCCACGGCTATTGCCTCGTGCTAATCCATACATCAAATGGGCATCTGCCAACTCCGCATTTGTAAACATTGCACTGACTGCAAAACCACGTTCGAGATGAACACTAACCAGTTGATGCTGCGTACTTTTGTGCTTGATGCTCGTACTGTAGAGCAATGAGTCGCATGTCAACACAAGCACTGACGTCAACATTACCTTCCTTCAAATGGGCCAACTGGCGTTGAATCGAGGAAGTACAGTACATACTAACGAAACTAAAATGAGCTCTAACATGGAAATTAGACGTTTCCGGACACATGTCCACATAACATATTTTATTTCTTTGTGTGTGAGGAATGATTCCTGAAAGTTTGGCCGTACCTTTTTGTAACACCCTGTATATCTCTACATATAACAAGTAGTTCCGTGAAGAACTATACAGCCTATTTTCATATATCCTGCTCATGTTAATTGCCTCTATCAACATACAAAATTTCAGTTTAATTGCTATAACAGATTCGTAGATATTGAGAACCGTCTAAATATTTCAGATGGTCGCCAGGTTGGATTTTTATTTTTGTACTATTACATGAAGATTATTGTGTACGTGTGGTATTCAAACTTCAATCGCATGATTAGCACACAAGAAGTAAAAACGAGATTTTAAAATTACGCACAGCAGCCATCATGTGATTATGCAAACAATTGAAATAAATTAAGATGCCAATGGATCAACATTCGTAAAAGCATTTAACGTGCAACGTTTCACGGCACTTGGATAGTTAATTCGCGAGAAACGTCCATTTAAATATTTATACTTCGCGTCGTCGCCATGTTGGATTTGTGCTCTCCAGGTTACTGAAAGTCCTATAGGTGAACATATGTTCATAGTCTCTATGAACATAAAAAATTTCAGTTTGGCTGCTGTAAAAGATTCATAGATATTGAGAACCGTCTAAATATTTCGGAAGCTCGCCATTTAGGATTGTTATATGTATAGGCCATAGAGTTATGTACCATTCAAGGACAATTATTGCCTAGCTTCATTATTCAAACTTTCACTTCGATCGCATGATTACGACACAAGAAATTAAAACTTAATTTTAAAATTTCGCACAGCCGCCATCTTGAGGTTATGTAAACAATTGAATTAAATAAGATGGCAGTGCATTACAATCTGCAAAATCATTTACTGTACCACATTTCACTGCGCTCAGAGAGTTAAATCACGAGAAAAGTCTATTAAAATATTTTAAATTCGCTTGGTCGCCATGTTCGTTTTGTACTTTACAGGTTTATGAAATATACATAGGTAAACTTGTATCAGTACCCTTTAACAACGTACAAAATTGCAGGTTGATATCTGTAATAGTTTCGGAGATACAGAATGTCAGTGATATATTTCGCACAGCCGCCATTTTGAGGTTATCTAAACAATTGATCTAAATTAGACTCCAGTGCATTACAATGTCTATAAACATTTGCTGTACCTAGTTTCATTGCATTTGGATGGTTAAATCGCGAGAAAAGTCTATTTAAAAGTCTCAAATTCGCTTGGCCGCCATGTTGGCTTTGTAGTCACCAGGTTTTTGAAAGTCTCATAGGTGAACTTCTAGTATGCCCTTTATCACCGTACACAATTTCAGGGCGATATCGGTAATAGTTTCGGAGATATTGAATGCTAGTGAAATATTTCGCACAGCCGCCATGTTGGATCGGTGAGACTTAACAACATTTGAGGGGCACGGTCCAGGTCGCCGGGAATAGTGCTATGAACTTACCGAGTTTCATTGAAATCGCTCCAGCCGTTTATATTTTATTAGGGGGAAACACACACACACCTCACACACACACACACGCACACACACACGGACAAAAGGTGATCTCATAAGCCTATTTTTTTCAAAATTGTTAATAGGCTAAAAATGAAAATTTGTGTGTTTTTCTCTGAATTTCTACGGAAATTTCAGTTGTTTACACGTTTCAGACTGTTTTATGATGGATGCGCACGAAAATAATTTTTTTATCTGTCTGTTTGATTGTCTGTGGACAAATTTGTTCCCTTATAACTCGAGAACGGCTGGGTGTATCAACGTAAAATTTGGTACAGATATCCATCAGAGGCACGACACTAATCATTGATGTAACTCTTCTCCGTACCTCTCATAAAAGGGGGCCTACCCCCTTAAAATACATGCTGAAATAGGCGTAGAAGGACGAGACAAAACTCATCTTCAGCCCCTCAATGTGAGAGACAAGCCTCGGGTCCCCGAAAACCACATTTCAAGGACCGAAGACCAACCGTTTTTGAGATATTCCCAGAAAACTAATTTAATTTAATAAACTAATGAACGAATGCAAGCCAGTAACCATGCCAACGGATTCTCAGAGGTCCATCTATTGCTGTAAGACGCAATGCAATTCCATTAATTACATTAGTGTGAAAGTTTGCAAACGGCTAGAAGGTTATCACGGAACCAAATTAAGCCGTAACATTCATCAATACGTATAATGCGCTTAAGGGGAACAAGGAGTACTCTAGAATATTTTCACGCGATTTACACCTGCGGGTGTGGTACGGCAGGTCTATTATATTCCTATACCCATATTATTCATTCATTCATTCATTCATTTCGTATAGGCCATCTATGGACCGCGTCATTCCAACCGTCTCCTACTGGCTTTGATGTTTGCCCTGTACGCCCGCATTCGTTCTCGGTGGACTTCCTTCCGTTCCTGGGTCAAAATCTTTCCCGTTTTCAGCTTCGGTTTTTCTTGGAAACCTTTACAAGCTTGAAGTTTCCCTTTGAGTGGGGCGCGCTCCTCAATGTCTGTTGGTATAATCCCCACTTCTTTCAGATCTTTATCCAGTTCAATGCACCAGGCCCATTTTGTTTTCCTCTCCTGAAACTAAGTTATGTTGCGGTTGGTCAGTCTCGCTGGGCTCATTCGTTTCACATGCCCAAAAAATGGTAACCTTCTCTTCCGGATGACGTTGCTTATCTTCTCCACATGAGTATATAGGTCATGGTTATGCCGTCTTCTGTATTCCCCATTGTCTTTGATGGAACCCAATATCTTTCTCAAAATTTTCCTTTCTTTGGCCTCCAGTTTCTCGACCAAGCCTTTTTTGTTCATCGTGAGGCATTCAGAAGCATGCAAGACCTCCGGACGGATGACACTGCAGTAATGTTTTAGTTTTGCGTTGAAGGATATTGACCTTTTCTTATAGATGCCCTTAGTTAAATGGTAGGCCATTTCCATTTTGCTCATGCGTGATGTGAATGCTTCTTTCTCTGATAATATCCCTTCCCTGACCCGTCCTGAGAAGAAAAGTACATGGCCATTGGCTGAATTAAAAATAAAATAAAAATAGGTGTTATAATTTCTCCCTATATTATATTATTATTAGTATTATATTAAGGCGTACAACGACGAGACAAATCCCCTTGGTGCCAGCAACAAAACTCGGGGGCCCTAAAGGATCCTCGAAAACTACATTATATGGCTCTAAATCCAACAGTTTCTAAAATATTCCCAGAAAACTAATTTAATTTAATTTAACAAACTAATGAAGGAATGCAAATCGGTAACCATGAGAACATTATCTCAAAGGGTGGCATACAACTTTCCATCTATTTCTGTAAGAAGCAATGTCACTCCATTTATTACATCTCTGTGTAAGTTTGCAAATGGCTATAAGGTTATCACGGAACTTACGTAGACCGTATAATTCATCAATGCAATTAAGGGGGTGAAGGGGTAACCTAGAATTTTTTCATGCAATTTTCACGTTCGACATATAGTACAGAAGGTCTATTATATCTCCAAACAGCAACATTATTTTCAAAAATTCCTGAATTGAACCAGCATTTTTTGCGGCTTTTAGGAATTTGGGCAATTTGAGGCTAAAGAACCTGCAATTTCATGCACCACAAGCCTTTATAATTTATGAAAGGGGTCTTCCTGTGTATGGGCAACTAGCACAACGTAGAGGGTCAGTTTTTATGTGACGTGTATTGCGTTTCGTCTACAAGGCTTTCAATTGTATTTCACGTCAGGAAGTACACGTTAGGTGAATTTAGTCTGAGAGCACATTTTAACTTTTTTTTTTTTGTCGACATACGGGTTCATCGTAAGGATGATTTTATTTGATACTGTGTGGTAGATATACCCATATTTGGATATCTGGGTAATATGTTGTAGACAATAGAATTGTCTGTCTGTCTTTCTGTGTATCTTTATGTAAGCCTATACCTCGTGTTCGGATGCTTGGTGCATCGTAAAATTAGGTATGGTAACCATGAGAGTCAATACACCAATCATTTTTAAAACTCTTCACCGTACTTTTCATACAGTAGAAGGGTGGATATAGAGAAAAACTTCTCAATCATACTAATATATAAAAATGAGATGGTGTGTGTCTGTCTTTCTGTCTGTCTGTCTGTCTGTTACTCAATAACGCAAGAACCACTGGTCCGATTTAAATGAAATTTTGCATGGATGTAGCTGATTTACCAGGTTTACATATAGGATACTTTTAATTTCGTTATTTTGTACTATTAAAAAATGGCGACCATTTTAGTGACGTCACTACACCCTTTGGTTTCAAAATTTCATATTTCCATATCAAATAAAAAGAGAACGCTAAGAAACAGCAAACTTTTGATGGCACATACGAGCTTTAAAATATAATTTCCTATCCGAAAGGTCCTTATCACTTTTCGTGTATCTCCAACGGTTAGCGAGTAAAACCCACATATGTGACGTCACTACACCCTTTGGTTTCAAAATTTCATATTTCCATTTCAAATAAAAAGAGAACGCTATGAAATAGCAAACTTTTGATGGTATACATGAGCTTTAACATTTAATTTTCTATCCGAAAGGTCCTTATCACTTTTCGTATGTCTCCAACGGTTAGCGAGTAAAACCAGAATCTGTGCAATAAAACACGGTCAACACCGAGCGGTGCAGTATATATCTCTACATATAACAAGTAGTTCCGTGAAGAACTATACAGCCTATTTTCATATATCCTGCTCATGTTAATTGCCTCTATCAACATACAAAATTTCAGTTTAATTGCTATAACAGATTCGTAGATATTGAGAACCGTCTAAATATTTCAGATGGTCGCCAGGTTGGATTTTTATTTTTGTACTATTACATGAAGATTATTGTGTACGTGTGGTATTCAAACTTCAATCGCATGATTAGCACACAAGAAGTAAAAACGAGATTTTAAAATTACGCACAGCAGCCATCATGTGATTATGCAAACAATTGAAATAAATTAAGATGCCAATGGATCAACATTCGTAAAAGCATTTAACGTGCAACGTTTCACGGCACTTGGATAGTTAATTCGCGAGAAACGTCCATTTAAATATTTATACTTCGCGTCGCCGCCATGTTGGATTTGTGCTCTCCAGGTTACTGAAAGTCCTATAGGTGAACATATGTTCATAGTCTCTATGAACATAAAAAATTTCAGTTTGGCTGCTGTAAAAGATTCATAGATATTGAGAACCGTCTAAATATTTCGGAAGCTCGCCATTTAGGATTGTTATATGTATAGGCCATAGAGTTATGTACCATTCAAGGACAATTATTGCCTAGCTTCATTATTCAAACTTTCACTTCGATCGCATGATTACGACACAAGAAATTAAATCTTAATTTTAAAATTTCGCACAGCCGCCATCTTGAGGTTATGTAAACAATTGAATTAAATAAGATGGCAGTGCATTACAATCTGCAAAATCATTTACTGTACCACATTTCACTGCGCTCAGAGAGTTAAATCACGAGAAAAGTCTATTAAAATATTTTAAATTCGCTTGGTCGCCATGTTCGTTTTGTACTTTACAGGTTTATGAAATATACATAGGTAAACTTGTATCAGTACCCTTTAACAACGTACAAAATTGCAGGTTGATATCTGTAATAGTTTCGGAGATACAGAATGTCAGTGATATATTTCGCACAGCCGCCATTTTGAGGTTATCTAAACAATTGATCTAAATTAGACTCCAGTGCATTACAATGTCTATAAACATTTGTTGTACCTAGTTTCATTGCATTTGGATGGTTAAATCGCGAGAAAAGTCTATTTAAAAGTCTCAAATTCGCTTGGCCGCCATGTTGGCTTTGTAGTCACCAGGTTTTTGAAAGTCTCATAGGTGAACTTCTAGTATGCCCTTTATCACCGTACACAATTTCAGGGCGATATCGGTAATAGTTTCGGAGATATTGAATGCTAGTGAAATATTTCGCACAGCCGCCATGTTGGATCGGTGAGACTTAACAACATTTGAGGGGCACGGTCCAGGTCGCCGGGAATAGTGCTATGAACTTACCGAGTTTCATTGAAATCGCTCCAGCCGTTTATATTTTATTAGGGGGAAACACACACACACCTCTCACACACACACACGCACACACACACGGACAAAAGGTGATCTCATAAGCCTATTTTTTTCAAAATTGAAAATAGGCTAAAAATGAAAATTTGTGTGTTTTTCTCTGAATTTCTACGGAAATTTGAGTTGTTTACACGTTTCAGACTGTTTTATGATGGATGCGCACGAAAATAATTTTTTTATCTGTCTGTTTGATTGTCTGTGGACAAATTTGTTCCCTTATAACTCGAGAACGGCTGGGTGTATCAACGTAAAATTTGGTACAGATATCCATCAGAGGCACGACACTAATCATTGATGTAACTCTTCTCCGTACCTCTCATAAAAGGGGGCCTACCCCCTTAAAATACATGCTGAAATAGGCGTAGAAGGACGAGACAAAACTCATCTTCGGCCCCTCAATGTGAGAGACAAGACTCGGGTCCCCGAAAACCACATTTCAAGGACCGAAGACCAACCGTTTTTGAGATATTCCCAGAAAACTAATTTAATTTAATAAACTAATGAACGAATGCAAGCCAGTAACCATGCCAACGGATTCTCAGAGGTCCATCTATTGCTGTAAGACGCAATGCAATTCCATTAATTACATTAGTGTGAAAGTTTGCAAACGGCTAGAAGGTTATCACGGAACCAAATTAAGCCGTAACATTCATCAATACGTATAATGCGCTTAAGGGGATCAAGGAGTACTCTAGAATATTTTCACGCGATTTACACCTGCGGGTGTGGTACGGCAGGTCTATTATAATCCTATACCCATATTATTCATTCATTCATTCATTCATTTCGTATAGGCCATCTATGGACCGCGTCATTCCAACCGTCTCCTACTGGCTTTGATGTTTGCCCTGTACGCCCGCATTCGTTCTCGGTGGACTTCCTTCCGTTCCTGGGTCAAAATCTTTCCCGTTTTCAGCTTCGGTTTTTCTTGGAAACCTTTACAAGCTTGAAGTTTCCCTTTGAGTGGGGCGCGCTCCTCAATGTCTGTTGGTATAATCCCCACTTCTTTCAGATCTTTATCCAGTTCAATGCACCAGGCCCATTTTGTTTTCCTCTCCTGAAACTAAGTTATGTTGCGGTTGGTCAGTCTCGCTGGGCTCATTCGTTTCACATGCCCAAAAAATGGTAACCTTCTCTTCCGGATGACGTTGCTTATCTTCTCCACATGAGTATATAGGTCATGGTTATGCCGTCTTCTGTATTCCCCATTGTCTTTGATGGAACCCAATATCTTTCTCAAAATTTTCCTTTCTTTGGCCTCCAGTTTCTCGACCAAGCCTTTTTTGTTCATCGTGAGGCATTCAGAAGCATGCAAGACCTCCGGACGGATGACACTGCAGTAATGTTTTAGTTTTGCGTTGAAGGATATTGACCTTTTCTTATAGATGCCCTTAGTTAAATGGTAGGCCATTTCCATTTTGCTCATGCGTGATGTGAATGCTTCTTTCTCTGATAATATCCCTTCCCTGACCCGTCCTGAGAAGAAAAGTACATGGCCATTGGCTGAATTAAAAATAAAATAAAAATAGGTGTTATAATTCCTCCCTATATTATATTATTATTAGTATTATATTAAGGCGTACAACGACGAGACAAATCCCCTTGGTGCCAGCAACAAAACTCGGGGGCCCTAAAGGATCCTCGAAAACTACATTATATGGCTCTAAATCCAACAGTTTCTAAAATATTCCCAGAAAACTAATTTAATTTAATTTAACAAACTAATGAAGGAATGCAAATCGGTAACCATGAGAATATTATCTCAAAGGGTGGCATACAACTTTCCATCTATTTCTGTAAGAAGCAATGTCACTCCATTTATTACATCTCTGTGTAAGGTTGCAAATGGCTATAAGGTTATCACGGAACTTACGTAGACCGTATAATTCATCAATGCAATTAAGGGGGTGAAGGGGTAACCTAGAATTTTTTCATGCAATTTTCACGTTCGACATATAGTACAGAATGTCTATTATATCTCCAAACAGCAACATTATTTTCAAAAATTCCTGAATTGAACCAGCATTTTTTGCGGCTTTTAGGAATTTGGGCAATTTGAGGCTAAAGAACCTGCAATTTCATGCACCACAAGCCTTTATAATTTATGAAAGGGGTCTTCCTGTGTATGGGCAACTAGCACAACGTAGAGGGTCAGTTTTTATGTGACGTGTATTGCGTTTCGTCTACAAGGCTTTCAATTGTATTTCACGTCAGGAAGTACACGTTAGGTGAATTTAGTCTGAGAGCACATTTTAACTTATTTTTTTTTGTCGACATACGGGTTCATCGTAAGGATGATTTTATTTGATACTGTGTGGTAGATATACCCATATTTGGATATCTGGGTAATATGTTGTAGACAATAGAATTGTCTGTCTGTCTTTCTGTGTATCTTTATGTAAGCCTATACCTCGTGTTCGGATGCTTGGTGCATCGTAAAATTAGGTATGGTAACCATGAGAGTCAATACACCAATCATTTTTAAAACTCTTCACCGTACTTTTCATACAGTAGAAGGGTGGATATAGAGAAAAACTTCTCAATCATACTAATATATAAAAATGAGATGGTGTGTGTCTGTCTTTCTGTCTGTCTGTCTGTCTGTCTGTTACTCAATAACGCAAGAACCACTGGTCCGATTTAAATGAAATTTTGCATGGATGTAGCTGATTTACCAGGTTTACATATAGGATACTTTTAATTTCGTTATTTTATACTATTAAAAAATGGCGACCATTTTAGTGACGTCACTACACCCTTTGGTTTCAAAATTTCATATTTCCATATCAAATAAAAAGAGAACGCTAAGAAATAGCAAACTTTTGATGGCACATGCGAGCTTTAAAATATAATTTCCTATCCGAAAGGTCCTTATCACTTTTCGTGTATCTCCAACGGTTAGCGAGTAAAACCCACATATGTGACGTCACTACACCCTTTGGTTTCAAAATTTCATATTTCCATTTCAAATAAAAAGAGAACGCTAAGAAATAGCAAACTTTTGATGGTATACATGAGCTTTAACATTTAATTTTCTATCCGAAAGGTCCTTATCACTTTTCGTATGTCTCCAACGGTTAGCGAGTAAAACCAGAATCTGTGCAATAAAACACGGTCAACACCGAGCGGTGCAGTATATATCTCTACATATAACAAGTAGTTCCGTGAAGAACTATACAGCCTATTTTCATATATCCTGCTCATGTTAATTGCCTCTATCAACATACAAAATTTCAGTTTAATTGCTATAACAGATTCGTAGATATTGAGAACCGTCTAAATATTTCAGATGGTCGCCAGGTTGGATTTTTATTTTTGTACTATTACATGAAGATTATTGTGTACGTGTGGTATTCAAACTTCAATCGCATGATTAGCACACAAGAAGTAAAAACGAGATTTTAAAATTACGCACAGCAGCCATCATGTGATTATGCAAACAATTGAAATAAATTAAGATGCCAATGGATCAACATTCGTAAAAGCATTTAACGTGCAACGTTTCACGGCACTTGGATAGTTAATTCGCGAGAAACGTCCATTTAAATATTTATACTTCGCGTCGCCGCCATGTTGGATTTGTGCTCTCCAGGTTACTGAAAGTCCTATAGGTGAACATATGTTCATAGTCTCTATGAACATAAAAAAAATTCAGTTTGGCTGCTGTAAAAGATTCATAGATATTGAGAACCGTCTAAATATTTCGGAAGCTCGCCATTTAGGATTGTTATATGTATAGGCCATAGAGTTATGTACCATTCAAGGACAATTATTGCCTAGCTTCATTATTCAAACTTTCACTTCGATCGCATGATTACGACACAAGAAATTAAAACTTAATTTTAAAATTTCGCACAGCCGCCATCTTGAGGTTATGTAAACAATTGAATTAAATAAGATGGCAGTGCATTACAATCTGCAACATCATTTACTGTACCACATTTCACTGCGCTCAGAGAGTTAAATCACGAGAAAAGTCTATTAAAATATTTTAAATTCGCTTGGTCGCCATGTTCGTTTTGTACTTTACAGGTTTATGAAATATACATAGGTAAACTTGTATCAGTACCCTTTAACACCGTACAAAATTGCAGGTTGATATCTGTAATAGTTTCGGAGATACAGAATGTCAGTGAAATATTTCGCACAGCCGCCATTTTGGGGTTATGTAAACAATTGAACTAAATTAGACTCCAGTGCATTACAATGTCTATAAACATTTGCTGTACCTAGTTTCATTGCATTTGGATGGTTAAATCGCGAGAAAAGTCTATTTAAAAGTCTCAAATTCGCTTGGCCGCCATGTTGGCTTTGTAGTCACCAGGTTTTTGAAAGTCTCATAGGTGAACTTCTAGTATGCCCTTTATCACCGTACACAATTTCAGGGCGATATCGGTAATAGTTTCGGAGATATTGAATGCTAGTGAAATATTTCGCACAGCCGCCATGTTGGATCGGTGAGACTTAACAAAATTTGAGGGGCTCGGTCCAGGTCGCCGGGAATAGTGCTATGAACTTACCGAGTTTCATTGAAATCGCTCCAGCCGTTTATATTTTATTAGGGGGAAACACACACACACCTCACACACACACACACGCACACACACACGGACAAAAGGTGATCTCATAAGCCTATTTTTTTCAAAATTGAAAATAGGCTAAAAATGAAAATTTGTGTGTTTTTCTCTGAATTTCTACGGAAATTTGAGTTGTTTACACGTTTCAGACTGTTTTATGATGGATGCGCACGAAAATAATTTTTTTATCTGTCTGTTTGATTGTCTGTGGACAAATTTGTTCCCTTATAACTCGAGAACGGCTGGGTGTATCAACGTAAAATTTGGTACAGATATCCATCAGAGGCACGACACTAATCATTGATGTAACTCTTCTCCGTACCTCTCATAAAAGGGGGCCTACCCCCTTAAAATACATGCTGAAATAGGCGTAGAAGGACGAGACAAAACTCATCTTCGGCCCCTCAATGTGAGAGACAAGACTCGGGTCCCCGAAAACCACATTTCAAGGACCGAAGACCAACCGTTTTTGAGATATTCCCAGAAAACTAATTTAATTTAATAAACTAATGAACGAATGCAAGCCAGTAACCATGCCAACGGATTCTCAGAGGTCCATCTATTGCTGTAAGACGCAATGCAATTCCATTAATTACATTAGTGTGAAAGTTTGCAAACGGCTAGAAGGTTATCACGGAACCAAATTAAGCCGTAACATTCATCAATACGTATAATGCGCTTAAGGGGATCAAGGAGTACTCTAGAATATTTTCACGCGATTTACACCTGCGGGTGTGGTACGGCAGGTCTATTATAATCCTATACCCATATTATTCATTCATTCATTCATTCATTTCGTATAGGCCATCTATGGACCGCGTCATTCCAACCGTCTCCTACTGGCTTTGATGTTTGCCCTGTACGCCCGCATTCGTTCTCGGTGGACTTCCTTCCGTTCCTGGGTCAAAATCTTTCCCGTTTTCAGCTTCGGTTTTTCTTGGAAACCTTTACAAGCTTGGAGTTTCCCTTTGAGTGGGGCGCGCTCCTCAATGTCTGTTGGTATAATCCCCACTTCTTTCAGATCTTTATCCAGTTCAATGCACCAGGCCCATTTTGTTTTCCTCTCCTGAAACTAAGTTATGTTGCGGTTGGTCAGTCTCGCTGGGCTCATTCGTTTCACATGCCCAAAAAATGGTAACCTTCTCTTCCGGATGACGTTGCTTATCTTCTCCACATGAGTATATAGGTCATGGTTATGCCGTCTTCTGTATTCCCCATTGTCTTTGATGGAACCCAATATCTTTCTCAAAATTTTCCTTTCTTTGGCCTCCAGTTTCTCGACCAAGCCTTTTTTGTTCATCGTGAGGCATTCAGAAGCATGCAAGACCTCCGGACGGATGACACTGCAGTAATGTTTTAGTTTTGCGTTGAAGGATATTGACCTTTTCTTATAGATGCCCTTAGTTAAATGGTAGGCCATTTCCATTTTGCTCATGCGTGATGTGAATGCTTCTTTCTCTGATAATATCCCTTCCCTGACCCGTCCTGAGAAGAAAAGTACATGGCCATTGGCTGAATTAAAAATAAAATAAAAATAGGTGTTATAATTTCTCCCTATATTATATTATTATTAGTATTATATTAAGGCGTACAACGACGAGACAAATCCCCTTGGTGCCAGCAACAAAACTCGGGGGCCCTAAAGGATCCTCGAAAACTACATTATATGGCTCTAAATCCAACAGTTTCTAAAATATTCCCAGAAAACTAATTTAATTTAATTTAACAAACTAATGAAGGAATGCAAATCGGTAACCATGAGAACATTATCTCAAAGGGTGGCATACAACTTTCCATCTATTTCTGTAAGAAGCAATGTCACTCCATTTATTACATCTCTGTGTAAGTTTGCAAATGGCTATAAGGTTATCACGGAACTTACGTAGACCGTATAATTCATCAATGCAATTAAGGGGGTGAAGGGGTAACCTAGAATTTTTTCATGCAATTTTCACGTTCGACATATAGTACAGAAGGTCTATTATATCTCCAAACAGCAACATTATTTTCAAAAATTCCTGAATTGAACCAGCATTTTTTGCGGCTTTTAGGAATTTGGGCAATTTGAGGCTAAAGAACCTGCAATTTCATGCACCACAAGCCTTTATAATTTATGAAAGGGGTCTTCCTGTGTATGGGCAACTAGCACAACGTAGAGGGTCAGTTTTTATGTGACGTGTATTGCGTTTCGTCTACAAGGCTTTCAATTGTATTTCACGTCAGGAAGTACACGTTAGGTGAATTTAGTCTGAGAGCACATTTTAACTTTTTTTTTTTTGTCGACATACGGGTTCATCGTAAGGATGATTTTATTTGATACTGTGTGGTAGATATACCCATATTTGGATATCTGGGTAATATGTTGTAGACAATAGAATTGTCTGTCTGTCTTTCTGTGTATCTTTATGTAAGCCTATACCTCGTGTTCGGATGCTTGGTGCATCGTAAAATTAGGTATGGTAACCATGAGAGTCAATACACCAATCATTTTTAAAACTCTTCACCGTACTTTTCATACAGTAGAAGGGTGGATATAGAGAAAAACTTCTCAATCATACTAATATATAAAAATGAGATGGTGTGTGTCTGTCTTTCTGTCTGTCTGTCTGTCTGTCTGTTACTCAATAACGCAAGAACCACTGGTCCGATTTAAATGAAATTTTGCATGGATGTAGCTGATTTACCAGGTTTACATATAGGATACTTTTAATTTCGTTATTTTGCACTATTAAAAATGGCGACCATTTTAGTGACGTCACTACACCCTTTGGTTTCAAAATTTCATATTTCCATATCAAATAAAAAGAGAACGCTAAGAAATAGCAAACTTTTGATGGCACATACGAGCTTTAAAATATAAGTTCCTATCCGAAAGGTCCTTATCACTTTTCGTGTATCTCCAACGGTTAGCGAGTAAAACCCACATATGTGACGTCACTACACCCTTTGGTTTCAAAATTTCATATTTCCATTTCAAATAAAAAGAGAACGCTAAGAAATAGCAAACTTTTGATGGTATACATGAGCTTTAACATTTAATTTTCTATCCGAAAGGTCCTTATCACTTTTCGTATGTCTCCAACGGTTAGCGAGTAAAACCAGAATCTGTGCAATAAAACACGGTCAACACCGAGCGGTGCAGTATATATCTCTACATATAACAAGTAGTTCCGTGAAGAACTATACAGCCTATTTTCATATATCCTGCTCATGTTAATTGCCTCTATCAACATACAAAATTTCAGTTTAATTGCTATAACAGATTCGTAGATATTGAGAACCGTCTAAATATTTCAGATGGTCGCCAGGTTGGATTTTTATTTTTGTACTATTACATGAAGATTATTGTGTACGTGTGGTATTCAAACTTCAATCGCATGATTAGCACACAAGAAGTAAAAACGAGATTTTAAAATTACGCACAGCAGCCATCATGTGATTATGCAAACAATTGAAATAAATTAAGATGCCAATGGATCAACATTCGTAAAAGCATTTAACGTGCAACGTTTCACGGCACTTGGATAGTTAATTCGCGAGAAACGTCCATTTAAATATTTATACTTCGCGTCGCCGCCATGTTGGATTTGTGCTCTCCAGGTTACTGAAAGTCCTATAGGTGAACATATGTTCATAGTCTCTATGAACATAAAAAAATTCAGTTTGGCTGCTGTAAAAGATTCATAGATATTGAGAACCGTCTAAATATTTCGGAAGCTCGCCATTTAGGATTGTTATATGTATAGGCCATAGAGTTATGTACCATTCAAGGACAATTATTGCCTAGCTTCATTATTCAAACTTTCACTTCGATCGCATGATTACGACACAAGAAATTAAAACTTAATTTTAAAATTTCGCACAGCCGCCATCTTGAGGTTATGTAAACAATTGAATTAAATAAGATGGCAGTGCATTACAATCTGCAACATCATTTACTGTACCACATTTCACTGCGCTCAGAGAGTTAAATCACGAGAAAAGTCTATTAAAATATTTTAAATTCGCTTGGTCGCCATGTTCGTTTTGTACTTTACAGGTTTATGAAATATACATAGGTAAACTTGTATCAGTACCCTTTAACACCGTACAAAATTTCAGGTTGATATCTGTAATAGTTTCGGAGATACAGAATGTCAGTGAAATATTTCGCACAGCCGCCATTTTGAGGTTATGTAAACAATTGAACTAAATTAGACTCCAGTGCATTACAATGTCTATAAACATTTGCTGTACCTAGTTTCATTGCATTTGGATGGTTAAATCGCGAGAAAAGTCTATTTAAAAGTCTCAAATTCGCTTGGCCGCCATGTTGGCTTTGTAGTCACCAGGTTTTTGAAAGTCTCATAGGTGAACTTCTAGTATGCCCTTTATCACCGAACACAATTTCAGGGCGATATCGGTAATAGTTTCGGAGATATTGAATGCTAGTGAAATATTTCGCACAGCCGCCATGTTGGATCGGTGAGACTTAACAAAATTTGAGGGGCACGGTCCAGGTCGCCGGGAATAGTGCTATGAACTTACCGAGTTTCATTGAAATTGCTCCAGCCGTTTATATTTTATTAGGGGGAAACACACACACACCTCACACACACACACACACACGCACACACACACGGACAAAAGGTGATCTCATAAGCCTATTTTTTTCAAAATTGTTAATAGGCTAAAAATGAAAATTTGTGTGTTTTTCTCTGAATTTCTACGGAAATTTGAGTTGTTTACACGTTTCAGACTGTTTTATGATGGATGCGCACGAAAATAATTTTTTTATCTGTCTGTTTGATTGTCTGTGGACAAATTTGTTCCCTTATAACTCGAGAACGGCTGGGTGTATCAACGTAAAATTTGGTACAGATATCCATCAGAGGCACGACACTAATCATTGATGTAACTCTTCTCCGTACCTCTCATAAAAGGGGGCCTACCCCCTTAAAATACATGCTGAAATAGGCGTAGAAGGACGAGACAAAACTCATCTTCGGCCCCTCAATGTGAGAGACAAGACTCGGGTCCCCGAAAACCACATTTCAAGGACCGAAGACCAACCGTTTTTGAGATATTCCCAGAAAACTAATTTAATTTAATAAACTAATGAACGAATGCAAGCCAGTAACCATGCCAACGGATTCTCAGAGGTCCATCTATTGCTGTAAGACGCAATGCAATTCCATTAATTACATTAGTGTGAAAGTTTGCAAACGGCTAGAAGGTTATCACGGAACCAAATTAAGCCGTAACATTCATCAATACGTATAATGCGCTTAAGGGGATCAAGGAGTACTCTAGAATATTTTCACGCGATTTACACCTGCGGGTGTGGTACGGCAGGTCTATTATAATCCTATACCCATATTATTCATTCATTCATTCATTCATTTCGTATAGGCCATCTATGGACCGCGTCATTCCAACCGTCTCCTACTGGCTTTGATGTTTGCCCTGTACGCCCGCATTCGTTCTCGGTGGACTTCCTTCCGTTCCTGGGTCAAAATCTTTCCCGTTTTCAGCTTCGGTTTTTCTTGGAAACCTTTACAAGCTTGAAGTTTCCCTTTGAGTGGGGCGCGCTCCTCAATGTCTGTTGGTATAATCCCCACTTCTTTCAGATCTTTATCCAGTTCAATGCACCAGGCCCATTTTGTTTTCCTCTCCTGAAACTAAGTTATGTTGCGGTTGGTCAGTCTCGCTGGGCTCATTCGTTTCACATGCCCAAAAAATGGTAACCTTCTCTTCCGGATGACGTTGCTTATCTTCTCCACATGAGTATATAGGTCATGGTTATGCCGTCTTCTGTATTCCCCATTGTCTTTGATGGAACCCAATATCTTTCTCAAAATTTTCCTTTCTTTGGCCTCCAGTTTCTCGACCAAGCCTTTTTTGTTCATCGTGAGGCATTCAGAAGCATGCAAGACCTCCGGACGGATGACACTGCAGTAATGTTTTAGTTTTGCGTTGAAGGATATTGACCTTTTCTTATAGATGCCCTTAGTTAAATGGTAGGCCATTTCCATTTTGCTCATGCGTGATGTGAATGCTTCTTTCTCTGATAATATCCCTTCCCTGACCCGTCCTGAGAAGAAAAGTACATGGCCATTGGCTGAATTAAAAATAAAATAAAAATAGGTGTTATAATTTCTCCCTATATTATATTATTATTAGTATTATATTAAGGCGTACAACGACGAGACAAATCCCCTTGGTGCCAGCAACAAAACTCGGGGGCCCTAAAGGATCCTCGAAAACTACATTATATGGCTCTAAATCCAACAGTTTCTAAAATATTCCCAGAAAACTAATTTAATTTAATTTAACAAACTAATGAAGGAATGCAAATCGGTAACCATGAGAACATTATCTCAAAGGGTGGCATACAACTTTCCATCTATTTCTGTAAGAAGCAATGTCACTCCATTTATTACATCTCTGTGTAAGTTTGCAAATGGCTATAAGGTTATCACGGAACTTACGTAGACCGTATAATTCATCAATGCAATTAAGGGGGTGAAGGGGTAACCTAGAATTTTTTCATGCAATTTTCACGTTCGACATATAGTACAGAAGGTCTATTATATCTCCAAACAGCAACATTATTTTCAAAAATTCCTGAATTGAACCAGCATTTTTTGCGGCTTTTAGGAATTTGGGCAATTTGAGGCTAAAGAACCTGCAATTTCATGCACCACAAGCCTTTATAATTTATGAAAGGGGTCTTCCTGTGTATGGGCAACTAGCACAACGTAGAGGGTCAGTTTTTATGTGACGTGTATTGCGTTTCGTCTACAAGGCTTTCAATTGTATTTCACGTCAGGAAGTACACGTTAGGTGAATTTAGTCTGAGAGCACATTTTAACTTTTTTTTTTTTGTCGACATACGGGTTCATCGTAAGGATGATTTTATTTGATACTGTGTGGTAGATATACCCATATTTGGATATCTGGGTAATATGTTGTAGACAATAGAATTGTCTGTCTGTCTTTCTGTGTATCTTTATGTAAGCCTATACCTCGTGTTCGGATGCTTGGTGCATCGTAAAATTAGGTATGGTAACCATGAGAGTCAATACACCAATCATTTTTAAAACTCTTCACCGTACTTTTCATACAGTAGAAGGGTGGATATAGAGAAAAACTTCTCAATCATACTAATATATAAAAATGAGATGGTGTGTGTCTGTCTTTCTGTCTGTCTGTCTGTCTGTCTGTTACTCAATAACGCAAGAACCACTGGTCCGATTTAAATGAAATTTTGCATGGATGTAGCTGATTTACCAGGTTTACATATAGGATACTTTTAATTTCGTTATTTTGCACTATTAAAAATGGCGACCATTTTAGTGACGTCACTACACCCTTTGGTTTCAAAATTTCATATTTCCATATCAAATAAAAAGAGAATGCTAAGAAATAGCAAACTTTTGATGGCACATACGAGCTTTAAAATATAAGTTCCTATCCGAAAGGTCCTTATCACTTTTCGTGTATCTCCAACGGTTAGCGAGTAAAACCCACATATGTGACGTCACTACACCCTTTGGTTTCAAAATTTCATATTTCCATTTCAAATAAAAAGAGAACGCTAAGAAATAGCAAACTTTTGATGGTATACATGAGCTTTAACATTTAATTTTCTATCCGAAAGGTCCTTATCACTTTTCGTATGTCTCCAACGGTTAGCGAGTAAAACCAGAATCTGTGCAATAAAACACGGTCAACACCGAGCGGTGCAGTATATATCTCTACATATAACAAGTAGTTCCGTGAAGAACTATACAGCCTATTTTCATATATCCTGCTCATGTTAATTGCCTCTATCAACATACAAAATTTCAGTTTAATTGCTATAACAGATTCGTAGATATTGAGAACCGTCTAAATATTTCAGATGGTCGCCAGGTTGGATTTTTATTTTTGTACTATTACATGAAGATTATTGTGTACGTGTGGTATTCAAACATCAATCGCATGATTAGCACACAAGAAGTAAAAACGAGATTTTAAAATTACGCACAGCAGCCATCATGTGATTATGCAAACAATTGAAATAAATTAAGATGCCAATGGATCAACATTCGTAAAAGCATTTAACGTGCAACGTTTCACGGCACTTGGATAGTTAATTCGCGAGAAACGTCCATTTAAATATTTATACTTCGCGTCGCCGCCATGTTGGATTTGTGCTCTCCAGGTTACTGAAAGTCCTATAGGTGAACATATGTTCATAGTCTCTATGAACATAAAAAAATTCAGTTTGGCTGCTGTAAAAGATTCATAGATATTGAGAACCGTCTAAATATTTCGGAAGCTCGCCATTTAGGATTGTTATATGTATAGGCCATAGAGTTATGTACCATTCAAGGACAATTATTGCCTAGCTTCATTATTCAAACTTTCACTTCGATCGCATGATTACGACACAAGAAATTAAAACTTAATTTTAAAATTTCGCACAGCCGCCATCTTGAGGTTATGTAAACAATTGAATTAAATAAGATGGCAGTGCATTACAATCTGCAACATCATTTACTGTACCACATTTCACTGCGCTCAGAGAGTTAAATCACGAGAAAAGTCTATTAAAATATTTTAAATTCGCTTGGTCGCCATGTTCGTTTTGTACTTTACAGGTTTATGAAATATACATAGGTAAACTTGTATCAGTACCCTTTAACACCGTACAAAATTTCAGGTTGATATCTGTAATAGTTTCGGAGATACAGAATGTCAGTGAAATATTTCGCACAGCCGCCATTTTGAGGTTATGTAAACAATTGAACTAAATTAGACTCCAGTGCATTACAATGTCTATAAACATTTGCTGTACCTAGTTTCATTGCATTTGGATGGTTAAATCGCGAGAAAAGTCTATTTAAAAGTCTCAAATTCGCTTGGCCGCCATGTTGGCTTTGTAGTCACCAGGTTTTTGAAAGTCTCATAGGTGAACTTCTAGTATGCCCTTTATCACCGTACACAATTTCAGGGCGATATCGATAATAGTTTCGGAGATATTGAATGCTAGTGAAATATTTCGCACAGCCGCCATGTTGGATCGGTGAGACTTAACAAAATTTGAGGGGCACGGTCCAGGTCGCCGGGAATAGTGCTATGAACTTACCGAGTTTCATTGAAATTGCTCCAGCCGTTTATATTTTATTAGGGGGAAACACACACACACCTCACACACACACACACGCACACACACACGGACAAAAGGTGATCTCATAAGCCTATTTTTTTCAAAATTGTTAATAGGCTAAAAATGAAAATTTGTGTGTTTTTCTCTGAATTTCTACGGAAATTTGAGTTGTTTACACGTTTCAGACTGTTTTATGATGGATGCGCACGAAAATAATTTTTTTATCTGTCTGTTTGATTGTCTGTGGACAAATTTGTTCCCTTATAACTCGAGAACGGCTGGGTGTATCAACGTAAAATTTGGTACAGATATCCATCAGAGGCACGACACTAATCATTGATGTAACTCTTCTCCGTACCTCTCATAAAAGGGGGCCTACCCCCTTAAAATACATGCTGAAATAGGCGTAGAAGGACGAGACAAAACTCATCTTCGGCCCCTCAATGTGAGAGACAAGACTCGGGTCCCCGAAAACCACATTTCAAGGACCGAAGACCAACCGTTTTTGAGATATTCCCAGAAAACTAATTTAATTTAATAAACTAATGAACGAATGCAAGCCAGGAACCATGCCAACGGATTCTCAGAGGTCCATCTATTGCTGTAAGACGCAATGCAATTCCATTAATTACATTAGTGTGAAAGTTTGCAAACGGCTAGAAGGTTATCACGGAACCAAATTAAGCCGTAACATTCATCAATACGTATAATGCGCTTAAGGGGATCAAGGAGTACTCTAGAATATTTTCACGCGATTTACACCTGCGGGTGTGGTACGGCAGGTCTATTATAATCCTATACCCATATTATTCATTCATTCATTCATTCATTTCGTATAGGCCATCTATGGACCGCGTCATTCCAACCGTCTCCTACTGGCTTTGATGTTTGCCCTGTACGCCCGCATTCGTTCTCGGTGGACTTCCTTCCGTTCCTGGGTCAAAATCTTTCCCGTTTTCAGCTTCGGTTTTTCTTGGAAACCTTTACAAGCTTGAAGTTTCCCTTTGAGTGGGGCGCGCTCCTCAATGTCTGTTGGTATAATCCCCACTTCTTTCAGATCTTTATCCAGTTCAATGCACCAGGCCCATTTTGTTTTCCTCTCCTGAAACTAAGTTATGTTGCGGTTGGTCAGTCTCGCTGGGCTCATTCGTTTCACATGCCCAAAAAATGGTAACCTTCTCTTCCGGATGACGTTGCTTATCTTCTCCACATGAGTATATAGGTCATGGTTATGCCGTCTTCTGTATTCCCCATTGTCTTTGATGGAACCCAATATCTTTCTCAAAATTTTCCTTTCTTTGGCCTCCAGTTTCTCGACCAAGCCTTTTTTGTTCATCGTGAGGCATTCAGAAGCATGCAAGACCTCCGGACGGATGACACTGCAGTAATGTTTTAGTTTTGCGTTGAAGGATATTGACCTTTTCTTATAGATGCCCTTAGTTAAATGGTAGGCCATTTCCATTTTGCTCATGCGTGATGTGAATGCTTCTTTCTCTGATAATATCCCTTCCCTGACCCGTCCTGAGAAGAAAAGTACATGGCCATTGGCTGAATTAAAAATAAAATAAAAATAGGTGTTATAATTTCTCCCTATATTATATTATTATTAGTATTATATTAAGGCGTACAACGACGAGACAAATCCCCTTGGTGCCAGCAACAAAACTCGGGGGCCCTAAAGGATCCTCGAAAACTACATGATATGGCTCTAAATCCAACAGTTTCTAAAATATTCCCAGAAAACTAATTTAATTTAATTTAACAAACTAATGAAGGAATGCAAATCGGTAACCATGAGAACATTATCTCAAAGGGTGGCATACAACTTTCCATCTATTTCTGTAAGAAGCAATGTCACTCCATTTATTACATCTCTGTGTAAGTTTGCAAATGGCTATAAGGTTATCACGGAACTTACGTAGACCGTATAATTCATCAATGCAATTAAGGGGGTGAAGGGGTAACCTAGAATTTTTTCATGCAATTTTCACGTTCGACATATAGTACAGAAGGTCTATTATATCTCCAAACAGCAACATTATTTTCAAAAATTCCTGAATTGAACCAGCATTTTTTGCGGCTTTTAGGAATTTGGGCAATTTGAGGCTAAAGAACCTGCAATTTCATGCACCACAAGCCTTTATAATTTATGAAAGGGGTCTTCCTGTGTATGGGCAACTAGCACAACGTAGAGGGTCAGTTTTTATGTGACGTGTATTGCGTTTCGTCTACAAGGCTTTCAATTGTATTTCACGTCAGGAAGTACACGTTAGGTGAATTTAGTCTGAGAGCACATTTTAACTTTTTTTTTTTTTGTCGACATACGGGTTCATCGTAAGGATGATTTTATTTGATACTGTGTGGTAGATATACCCATATTTGGATATCTGGGTAATATGTTGTAGACAATAGAATTGTCTGTCTGTCTTTCTGTGTATCTTTATGTAAGCCTATACCTCGTGTTCGGATGCTTGGTGCATCGTAAAATTAGGTATGGTAACCATGAGAGTCAATACACCAATCATTTTTAAAACTCTTCACCGTACTTTTCATACAGTAGAAGGGTGGATATAGAGAAAAACTTCTCAATCATACTAATATATAAAAATGAGATGGTGTGTGTCTGTCTTTCTGTCTGTCTGTCTGTCTGTCTGTCTGGTACTCAATAACGCAAGAACCACTGGTCCGATTTAATTGAAATTTTGCATGGATATAGCTGATTTACCAGGTTTACATATAGGATACTTTTAATTTCGTTATTTTGCACTATTAAAAAATGGCGACCATTTTAGTGACGTCACTACACCCTTTGGTTTCAAAATTTCATATTTCCATATCAAATAAAAAGAGAACGCTAAGAAATAGCAAACTTTTGATGGCACATACGAGCTTTAAAATATAATTTCCTATCCGAAAGGTCCTTATCACTTTTCGTGTATCTCCAACGGTTAGCGAGTAAAACCCACATATGTGACGTCACTACACCCTTTGGTTTCAAAATTTCATATTTCCATTTCAAATAAAAAGAGAACGCTAAGAAATAGCAAACTTTTGATGGTATACATGAGCTTTAACATTTAATTTTCTATCCGAAAGGTCCTTATCACTTTTCGTATGTCTCCAACGGTTAGCGAGTAAAACCAGAATCTGTGCAATAAAACACGGTCAACACCGAGCGGTGCAGTATATATCTCTACATATAACAAGTAGTTCCGTGAAGAACTATACAGCCTATTTTCATATATCCTGCTCATGTTAATTGCCTCTATCAACATACAAAATTTCAGTTTAATTGCTATAACAGATTCGTAGATATTGAGAACCGTCTAAATATTTCAGATGGTCGCCAGGTTGGATTTTTATTTTTGTACTATTACATGAAGATTATTGTGTACGTGTGGTATTCAAACTTCAATCGCATGATTAGCACACAAGAAGTAAAAACGAGATTTTAAAATTACGCACAGCAGCCATCATGTGATTATGCAAACAATTGAAATAAATTAAGATGCCAATGGATCAACATTCGTAAAAGCATTTAACGTGCAACGTTTCACGGCACTTGGATAGTTAATTCGCGAGAAACGTCCATTTAAATATTTATACTTCGCGTCGCCGCCATGTTGGATTTGTGCTCTCCAGGTTACTGAAAGTCCTATAGGTGAACATATGTTCATAGTCTCTATGAACATAAAAAATTTCAGTTTGGCTGCTGTAAAAGATTCATAGATATTGAGAACCGTCTAAATATTTCGGAAGCTCGCCATTTAGGATTGTTATATGTATAGGCCATAGAGTTATGTACCATTCAAGGACAATTATTGCCTAGCTTCATTATTCAAACTTTCACTTCGATCGCATGATTACGACACAAGAAATTAAAACTTAATTTTAAAATTTCGCACAGCCGCCATCTTGAGGTTATGTAAACAATTGAATTAAATAAGATGGCAGTGCATTACAATCTGCAACATCATTTACTGTACCACATTTCACTGCGCTCAGAGAGTTAAATCACGAGAAAAGTCTATTAAAATATTTTAAATTCGCTTGGTCGCCATGTTCGTTTTGTACTTTACAGGTTTATGAAATATACATAGGTAAACTTGTATCAGTACCCTTTAACACCGTACAAAATTTCAGGTTGATATCTGTAATAGTTTCGGAGATACAGAATGTCAGTGAAATATTTCGCACAGCCGCCATTTTGAGGTTATGTAAACAATTGAACTAAATTAGACTCCAGTGCATTACAATGTCTATAAACATTTGCTGTACCTAGTTTCATTGCATTTGGATGGTTAAATCGCGAGAAAAGTCTATTTAAAAGTCTCAAATTCGCTTGGCCGCCATGTTGGCTTTGTAGTCACCAGGTTTTTGAAAGTCTCATAGGTGAACTTCTAGTATGCCCTTTATCACCGTACACAATTTCAGGGCGATATCGGTAATAGTTTCGGAGATATTGAATGCTAGTGAAATATTTCGCACAGCCGCCATGTTGGATCGGTGAGACTTAACAAAATTTGAGGGGCACGGTCCAGGTCGCCGGGAATAGTGCTATGAACTTACCGAGTTTCATTGAAATTGCTCCAGCCGTTTATATTTTATTAGGGGGAAACACACACACACCTCACACACACACACACGCACACACACACGGACAAAAGGTGATCTCATAAGCCTATTTTTTTCAAAATTGTTAATAGGCTAAAAATGAAAATTTGTGTGTTTTTCTCTGAATTTCTACGGAAATTTGAGTTGTTTACACGTTTCAGACTGTTTTATGATGGATGCGCACGAAAATAATTTTTTTATCTGTCTGTTTGATTGTCTGTGGACAAATTTGTTCCCTTATAACTCGAGAACGGCTGGGTGTATCAACGTAAAATTTGGTACAGATATCCATCAGAGGCACGACACTAATCATTGATGTAACTCTTCTCCGTACCTCTCATAAAAGGGGGCCTACCCCCTTAAAATACATGCTGAAATAGGCGTAGAAGGACGAGACAAAACTCATCTTCGGCCCCTCAATGTGAGAGACAAGACTCGGGTCCCCGAAAACCACATTTCAAGGACCGAAGACCAACCGTTTTTGAGATATTCCCAGAAAACTAATTTAATTTAATAAACTAATGAACGAATGCAAGCCAGGAACCATGCCAACGGATTCTCAGAGGTCCATCTATTGCTGTAAGACGCAATGCAATTCCATTAATTACATTAGTGTGAAAGTTTGCAAACGGCTAGAAGGTTATCACGGAACCAAATTAAGCCGTAACATTCATCAATACGTATAATGCGCTTAAGGGGATCAAGGAGTACTCTAGAATATTTTCACGCGATTTACACCTGCGGGTGTGGTACGGCAGGTCTATTATAATCCTATACCCATATTATTCATTCATTCATTCATTCATTTCGTATAGGCCATCTATGGACCGCGTCATTCCAACCGTCTCCTACTGGCTTTGATGTTTGCCCTGTACGCCCGCATTCGTTCTCGGTGGACTTCCTTCCGTTCCTGGGTCAAAATCTTTCCCGTTTTCAGCTTCGGTTTTTCTTGGAAACCTTTACAAGCTTGAAGTTTCCCTTTGAGTGGGGCGCGCTCCTCAATGTCTGTTGGTATAATCCCCACTTCTTTCAGATCTTTATCCAGTTCAATGCACCAGGCCCATTTTGTTTTCCTCTCCTGAAACTAAGTTATGTTGCGGTTGGTCAGTCTCGCTGGGCTCATTCGTTTCACATGCCCAAAAAATGGTAACCTTCTCTTCCGGATGACGTTGCTTATCTTCTCCACATGAGTATATAGGTCATGGTTATGCCGTCTTCTGTATTCCCCATTGTCTTTGATGGAACCCAATATCTTTCTCAAAATTTTCCTTTCTTTGGCCTCCAGTTTCTCGACCAAGCCTTTTTTGTTCATCGTGAGGCATTCAGAAGCATGCAAGACCTCCGGACGGATGACACTGCAGTAATGTTTTAGTTTTGCGTTGAAGGATATTGACCTTTTCTTATAGATGCCCTTAGTTAAATGGTAGGCCATTTCCATTTTGCTCATGCGTGATGTGAATGCTTCTTTCTCTGATAATATCCCTTCCCTGACCCGTCCTGAGAAGAAAAGTACATGGCCATTGGCTGAATTAAAAATAAAATAAAAATAGGTGTTATAATTTCTCCCTATATTATATTATTATTAGTATTATATTAAGGCGTACAACGACGAGACAAATCCCCTTGGTGCCAGCAACAAAACTCGGGGGCCCTAAAGGATCCTCGAAAACTACATTATATGGCTCTAAATCCAACAGTTTCTAAAATATTCCCAGAAAACTAATTTAATTTAATTTAACAAACTAATGAAGGAATGCAAATCGGTAACCATGAGAACATTATCTCAAAGGGTGGCATACAACTTTCCATCTATTTCTGTAAGAAGCAATGTCACTCCATTTATTACATCTCTGTGTAAGTTTGCAAATGGCTATAAGGTTATCACGGAACTTACGTAGACCGTATAATTCATCAATGCAATTAAGGGGGTGAAGGGGTAACCTAGAATTTTTTCATGCAATTTTCACGTTCGACATATAGTACAGAAGGTCTATTATATCTCCAAACAGCAACATTATTTTCAAAAATTCCTGAATTGAACCAGCATTTTTTGCGGCTTTTAGGAATTTGGGCAATTTGAGGCTAAAGAACCTGCAATTTCATGCACCACAAGCCTTTATAATTTATGAAAGGGGTCTTCCTGTGTATGGGCAACTAGCACAACGTAGAGGGTCAGTTTTTATGTGACGTGTATTGCGTTTCGTCTACAAGGCTTTCAATTGTATTTCACGTCAGGAAGTACACGTTAGGTGAATTTAGTCTGAGAGCACATTTTAACTTTTTTTTTTTTGTCGACATACGGGTTCATCGTAAGGATGATTTTATTTGATACTGTGTGGTAGATATACCCATATTTGGATATCTGGGTAATATGTTGTAGACAATAGAATTGTCTGTCTGTCTTTCTGTGTATCTTTATGTAAGCCTATACCTCGTGTTCGGATGCTTGGTGCATCGTAAAATTAGGTATGGTAACCATGAGAGTCAATACACCAATCATTTTTAAAACTCTTCACCGTACTTTTCATACAGTAGAAGGGTGGATATAGAGAAAAACTTCTCAATCATACTAATATATAAAAATGAGATGGTGTGTGTCTGTCTTTCTGTCTGTCTGTCTGTCTGTCTGTCTGTTACTCAATAACGCAAGAACCACTGGTCCGATTTAATTGAAATTTTGCATGGATATAGCTGATTTACCAGGTTTACATATAGGATACTTTTAATTTCGTTATTTTGCACTATTAAAAATGGCGACCATTTTAGTGACGTCACTACACCCTTTGGTTTCAAAATTTCATATTTCCATATCAAATAAAAAGAGAACGCTAAGAAATAGCAAACTTTTGATGGCACATACGAGCTTTAAAATATAAGTTCCTATCCGAAAGGTCCTTATCACTTTTCGTGTATCTCCAACGGTTAGCGAGTAAAACCCACATATGTGACGTCACTACACCCTTTGGTTTCAAAATTTCATATTTCCATTTCAAATAAAAAGAGAACGCTAAGAAATAGCAAACTTTTGATGGTATACATGAGCTTTAACATTTAATTTTCTATCCGAAAGGTCCTTATCACTTTTCGTATGTCTCCAACGGTTAGCGAGTAAAACCAGAATCTGTGCAATAAAACACGGTCAACACCGAGCGGTGCAGTATATATCTCTACATATAACAAGTAGTTCCGTGAAGAACTATACAGCCTATTTTCATATATCCTGCTCATGTTAATTGCCTCTATCAACATACAAAATTTCAGTTTAATTGCTATAACAGATTCGTAGATATTGAGAACCGTCTAAATATTTCAGATGGTCGCCAGGTTGGATTTTTATTTTTGTACTATTACATGAAGATTATTGTGTACGTGTGGTATTCAAACTTCAATCGCATGATTAGCACACAAGAAGTAAAAACGAGATTTTAAAATTACGCACAGCAGCCATCATGTGATTATGCAAACAATTGAAATAAATTAAGATGCCAATGGATCAACATTCGTAAAAGCATTTAACGTGCAACGTTTCACGGCACTTGGATAGTTAATTCGCGAGAAACGTCCATTTAAATATTTATACTTCGCGTCGCCGCCATGTTGGATTTGTGCTCTCCAGGTTACTGAAAGTCCTATAGGTGAACATATGTTCATAGTCTCTATGAACATAAAAAATTTCAGTTTGGCTGCTGTAAAAGATTCATAGATATTGAGAACCGTCTAAATATTTCGGAAGCTCGCCATTTAGGATTGTTATAAGTATAGGCCATAGAGTTATGTACCATTCAAGGACAATTATTGCCTAGCTTCATTATTCAAACTTTCACTTCGATCGCATGATTACGACACAAGAAATTAAAACTTAATTTTAAAATTTCGCACAGCCGCCATCTTGAGGTTATGTAAACAATTGAATTAAATAAGATGGCAGTGCATTACAATCTGCAACATCATTTACTGTACCACATTTCACTGCGCTCAGAGAGTTAAATCACGAGAAAAGTCTATTAAAATATTTTAAATTCGCTTGGTCGCCATGTTCGTTTTGTACTTTACAGGTTTATGAAATATACATAGGTAAACTTGTATCAGTACCCTTTAACACCGTACAAAATTGCAGGTTGATATCTGTAATAGTTTCGGAGATACAGAATGTCAGTGAAATATTTCGCACAGCCGCCATTTTGAGGTTATGTAAACAATTGAACTAAATTAGACTCCAGTGCATTACAATGTCTATAAACATTTGCTGTACCTAGTTTCATTGCATTTGGATGGTTAAATCGCGAGAAAAGTCTATTTAAAAGTCTCAAATTCGCTTGGCCGCCATGTTGGCTTTGTAGTCACCAGGTTTTTGAAAGTCTCATAGGTGAACTTCTAGTATGCCCTTTATCACCGTACACAATTTCAGGGCGATATCGGTAATAGTTTCGGAGATATTGAATGCTAGTGAAATAGTTCGCACAGCCGCCATGTTGGATCGGTGAGACTTAACAAAATTTGAGGGGCACGGTCCAGGTCGCCGGGAATAGTGCTATGAACTTACCGAGTTTCATTGAAATCGCTCCAGCCGTTTATATTTTATTAGGGGGAAACACACACACACCTCACACACACACACACGCACACACACACGGACAAAAGGTGATCTCATAAGCCTATTTTTTCAAAATTGAAAATAGGCTAAAAATGAAAATTTGTGTGTTTTTCTCTGAATTTTTACGGAAATTTGAGTTGTTTACACGTTTCAGACTGTTTTATGATGGATGCGCACGAAAATATTTTTTTTATCTGTCTGTTTGATTGTCTGTGGACAAATTTGTTCCCTTATAACTCGAGAACGGCTGGGTGTATCAACGTAAAATTTGGTACAGATATCCATCAGAGGCACGACACTAATCATTGATGTAACTCTTCTCCGTACCTCTCATAAAAGGGGGCCTACCCCCTTAAAATACATGCTGAAATAGGCGTAGAAGGACGAGACAAAACTCATCTTCAGCCCCTCAATGTGAGAGACAAGCCTCGGGTCCCCGAAAACCACATTTCAAGGACCGAAGACCAACCGTTTTTTGAGATATTCCCAGAAAACTAATTTAATTTAATAAACTAATGAACGAATGCAAGCCAGTAACCATGCCAACGGATTCTCAGAGGTCCATCTATTGCTGTAAGACGCAATGCAATTCCTTTAATTACATTAGTGTGAAAGTTTGCAAACGGCTAGAAGGTTATCACGGAACCAAATTAAGCCGTAACATTCATCAATACGTATAATGCGCTTAAGGGGATCAAGGAGTACTCTAGAATATTTTCACGCGATTTACACCTGCGGGTGTGGTACGGCAGGTCTATTATAATCCTATACCCATATTATTCATTCATTCATTCATTCATTTCGTATAGGCCATCTATGGACCGCGTCATTCCAACCGTCTCCTACTGGCTTTGATGTTTGCCCTGTACGCCCGCATTCGTTCTCGGTGGACTTCCTTCCGTTCCTGGGTCAAAATCTTTCCCGTTTTCAGCTTCGGTTTTTCTTGGAAACCTTTACAAGCTTGAAGTTTCCCTTTGAGTGGGGCGCGCTCCTCAATGTCTGTTGGTATAATCCCCACTTCTTTCAGATCTTTATCCAGTTCAATGCACCAGGCCCATTTTGTTTTCCTCTCCTGAAACTAAGTTATGTTGCGGTTGGTCAGTCTCGCTGGGCTCATTCGTTTCACATGCCCAAAAAATGGTAACCTTCTCTTCCGGATGACGTTGCTTATCTTCTCCACATGAGTATATAGGTCATGGTTATGCCGTCTTCTGTATTCCCCATTGTCTTTGATGGAACCCAATATCTTTCTCAAAATTTTCCTTTCTTTGGCCTCCAGTTTCTCGACCAAGCCTTTTTTGTTCATCGTGAGGCATTCAGAAGCATGCAAGACCTCCGGACGGATGACACTGCAGTAATGTTTTAGTTTTGCGTTGAAGGATATTGACCTTTTCTTATAGATGCCCTTAGTTAAATGGTAGGCCATTTCCATTTTGCTCATGCGTGATGTGAATGCTTCTTTCTCTGATAATATCCCTTCCCTGACCCGTCCTGAGAAGAAAAGTACATGGCCATTGGCTGAATTAAAAATAAAATAAAAATAGGTGTTATAATTTCTCCCTATATTATATTATTATTAGTATTATATTAAGGCGTACAACGACGAGACAAATCCCCTTGGTGCCAGCAACAAAACTCGGGGGCCCTAAAGGATCCTCGAAAACTACATTATATGGCTCTAAATCCAACAGTTTCTAAAATATTCCCAGAAAACTAATTTAATTTAATTTAACAAACTAATGAAGGAATGCAAATCGGTAACCATGAGAACATTATCTCAAAGGGTGGCATACAACTTTCCATCTATTTCTGTAAGAAGCAATGTCACTCCATTTATTACATCTCTGTGTAAGTTTGCAAATGGCTATAAGGTTATCACGGAACTTACGTAGTCCGTATAATTCATCAATGCAATTAAGGGGGTGAAGGGGTAACCTAGAATTTTTTCATGCAATTTTCACGTTCGACATATAGTACAGAAGGTCTATTATATCTCCAAACAGCAACATTATTTTCAAAAATTCCTGAATTGAACCAGCATTTTTTGCGGCTTTTAGGAATTTGGGCAATTTGAGGCTAAAGAACCTGCAATTTCATGCACCACAAGCCTTTATAATTTATGAAAGGGGTCTTCCTGTGTATGGGCAACTAGCACAACGTAGAGGGTCAGTTTTTATGTGACGTGTATTGCGTTTCGTCTACAAGGCTTTCAATTGTATTTCACGTCAGGAAGTACACGTTAGGTGAATTTAGTCTGAGAGCACATTTTAACTTTTTTTTTTTGTCGACATACGGGTTCATCGTAAGGATGATTTTATTTGATACTGTGTGGTAGATATACCCATATTTGGATATCTGGGTAATATGTTGTAGACAATAGAATTGTCTGTCTGTCTTTCTGTGTATCTTTATGTAAGCCTATACCTCGTGTTCGGATGCTTGGTGCATCGTAAAATTAGGTATGGTAACCATGAGAGTCAATACACCAATCATTTTTAAAACTCTTCACCGTACTTTTCATACAGTAGAAGGGTGGATATAGAGAAAAACTTCTCAATCATCATACTAATATATAAAAATGAGATGGTGTGTGTCTGTCTTTCTGTCTGTCTGTCTGTTACTCAATAACGCAAGAACCACTGGTCCGATTTAAATGAAATTTTGCATGGATGTAGCTGATTTACCAGGTTTACATATAGGATACTTTTAATTTCGTTATTTTGCACTATTAAAAAATGGCGACCATTTTAGTGACGTCACTACACCCTTTGGTTTCAAAATTTCATATTTCCATATCAAATGAAAAGAGAACGCTAAGAAATAGCAAACTTTTGATGCATACACGAGATTTAACGTTTAATTTTCTATCGAAAAGGTCCGTATCACTTTTCGTGTATCTCCAAAGGTTAGCGAGTAAAACCTATATATGTGCAATAAAACACTGTCAACACCGAGCGGTGCAATATATCTCTACATACATAAAAATTAAAGTTTGTATGTTTCTTTCGCAATTTCTACGGAAATTTGAGTTATTTACGCGTTTCAGACTGTTTTATTATGGATGACCGCGAAAATAATTTTTTGGTCTGTCTGTTTGTTTCTTCGTTTGTTTGTCTGTGGACAATTTTGTTCCCTTATAACTCGAGAATGGCTGGGTGTATCAACGTAAAATTTGGTACAGATATCCATCAGAGGCACGACACTAATCATTGATGTAACTCTTATCCGTACCTCTCACAAAAGAGGGCCTACCCCCTTAAAATACATGCTGAAATAGGAGTAGAAGGACGAGACGAAGATAATTTTCAGCCCCTCAATGTGAGAGACAAAACTCGAAATCCACATTTTAAGGCCCTAAAACCAACCATTTTTGAGATATTTCCAGAAAACTAATTTCATTTAATAAAGTAATGAACGAATACAAGCCGGTAACCATGGCAACAGATTCTCAGAGGTCCATCTATTGCTGTAAGACGCAATGCAATTCCATTAATTACATTGGTGTGAAAGTTTGCAAACGGCTAGAAGGTTATCACGGAACCAAATTAAGCTGTAAAATTCATCAATACATATAATGCGCTTAAGGGGGTCAAGGGGTACACTAGAATTTTTTCACGCGATTTACACCTGCGGGTGTGGTACGGCAGGTCTAATATATTCCTATCCCCATATTATATTATTATTAGTAGTAGTATTATATTATGCAGACAAAGTCCCTCGGTGCCAGAAAAAAAAACTTGGGGGCCTCGAAAACTACATTATAAGGCTCTAAAACCAACAGTATCTGAAATATTCCCAGAAAACTAATTTAATTTAATTTAACAAACTAATAAAGGAAAAAGGATCACCCGAATGGGCATTAATTTTTACCATAATCGCTTAATGATTTTAATCTTTTGCGGCACGTCGTGATATGGTACCTGGTACACCTTTCGTTGCATAAAATGCAAACACAATTATCATTCGGACTATGGAAGGATCTGTTGGAGCATATCTTATGATGGAATCCGTGAATGGCAAGTCTCGTTATTACGTGTCTTTGATCTTGATTCTCGTTAGACCACGTTCTGTTCATCATTGCATCAGTAATATAAAAGTCTGGATCTATCTCTTGTCTCTTTGCTCTTCTAGCCTCCAAAAAGTCAGTAGAGGATCTTGTAGCCGGCAAAGGAACTTTCAATCTGAGGTCTTCGATGAAGAAGGTTTCCTTTGCTAACTCATAGACTAATCTTGTGGGAGCCATCTTTCCAACTCTTAGTATATACTTTAAAAATCTCGACTTAACATTCTCTATTCTTTCTAGATCGCTAAATGTAAGAAAATCCCATATTATTTCAAGACCATACGTAACAACTGGTGGGATGGTCGTATGGAAAAGGGACAGAGCTGTAACTAGCGATAACGCTGGTAGATTCTTAATCTTGTAAATGGCTCTGATAGCTGTTGCTGACCTCTCTTGTATATGATGACTGAAGGATGTGGCTGTAGTCTGCAGGGTTATGCCCAGGTATTTGAACTTGTTCACTACGTTTAATGGTTCGTTGTACAATGTGAGCGTGTCTTTAAGCGCAGGTTTACCTCCTTTTCGAAATGTCATTTGAACCGTTTTTTGAAGGTTAATATCAAGGTGATTTTCATTGACCCATTTTTCTAGTTCAAACAATACACTCTGTAATTCTAATTTGTTTGATGACCCTAATACCATGTCATCCGCATAGAGTAAGAGTGTGGTATTGGGAGAGTCCTTTATTATGCTGGTAATGTCTGCCGTAGTAATATTAAATAGAAGCGGGCTTAAAGGATCACCCTGCAAAACTCCGTTCGTCTGTCTGATATAATGAGATGTGGTGACACCGTCGTCTATTTCTAAGAGGTTGTATGCCAGTATATGTTCCAGTAAGGTCGTTATTGGTCTTAATTCATTGGTCAATCCTTTGATCTTCTGGATAAGTAGTTCCCGATGTAATGAGTCGAATGCTTTTGCATAATCCACAAATACTGTATAATATTTTCCTTTAGGTTTTCTTAAAGATTCTTGCACTTCACTTAAAAGATAAGTTACTGCCTGTGTTGTGCTTCTTCCTTGCATAAAACCAAATTGGCAATCTGGAATTTCTGCTATTGGTGTTAGTTTCGTTGTGAGAAGCTTCATAAATACCTTGAAGATGTGGTTCTCAAGTGCAATACCTCTGTATGAATTGGGAACACTGGTGTCCCCTTTTCCCTTGTAGAGAATTTTGATGGTGGAAATTCTCCAGCTGTCTGGAATGGTCCCGAATCGTATGCATGCATTAAAGAGAATGGTCCAAAATGGTAATAGTATGTCCTGTGACTGCTTTAGTAGTTCTATGCAAATGAGGTCTGGTCCAGGAGCTTTCTTGTTTTTTCCGCAATCTATTATTGCTTTGATTTCTTCCAAGGATATAATTAACGTATCCTCATCTGAAGAAGATCTATCTGATGAGAAATTACATCTCTTGGATTCTTGATTTAGAAGGGACTTAAAATGTTCTTCCCATTCTCTCATGGTAATTTCATTTGGTCGGAGAGCAAGAAAGGGATCGGATTTGGCCTTCCTTGCTAGATTTTTTGCTTCTCTTTCAATGTGTTCTGATTTTTTAACAAACTAATGAAGGAATGGAAATCAGTAACCATGACAACTTTATCTCAAGGGGTGGCATCCAACTTTCCATCTATTTCTGTAAGAAGCAATGTCACTCCATTTATACCTTGCCACGGTGGGTGAGTGGATAGCGTGTCGGTCTACTAACCCCAAGATTGCAGGTTCACTCCTGGCCGTGGTACAGGCCGGACGTTTGTTTTAGACGAGTGAAAAATCTTAATGGAAGCCTGGAGGCGAGTTACTACAGTACCTGTGTTGTTATCAGCTGCCCCAAGCGCTCCGATGGTTGATAAAGCTGTTTCACACTATTGCTGAAGTATAGTCACTGGCAAATATAATGACGTTCTGTTCGTAACTACGTAACGTGTACTTCCGTGTCACACAATACTTCGACGAGGACTGTACTGTCTGCTCAAGTCTGGAATTCCATTACATCAGATCGGTGGTGACAAATGTGAAGTGATAGGGTGAGAGAGTGACTGTGTACAGGCTCTCCCGCAGGCTTCAAGGTCAAGGGCAATCGTCTAAAACAAACGTGCGGCCAGTACGTGATTTTTGAAAGGCGGCAAAAGTACGACTCGCATGTCATACGATTTTGGCATGTCAAAGAACCCATTTGAATTCAGTAGGCCGTGTTCATAATGGAAAAATTAACCTCAGGAGTTTCCGCCAACACAAAGTTCCTCATTTCTCTACTAGAAAGCGCTATAGTGTTCAAGGAGCTTAGATATCTACCCTCCTTGACTTTCATAGTGATTCAAGGAACAACGAAATTTCGACATGCAAGCTTCCCTCTGGGTGTCAAATTACGAAGCTTGCACCCGGCATCCGAGGCCATACGATATTATTATTAGGCTACTCTATTTATTACATCTCTGTGAAAGTTTGCAAATGGCTATAAGGTTATCACGGAACCAACGTACAGTAGACTGTATAATCCGTCAATGCAATTAAGGGGGTCAAGGGGTAACCTAGAATTTTTTCATGCAATTTCACGTGCGACATATAGTACAGAAAGTCTATTATATCTACAAACAGCAACATTATTTTCAAAAATTCCTGAATTAAATCAGCTTTTTTTGCGGCTTTTAGGAATTTGGGCCATTTGAGGCTAAATAACCTGAATTTTCATGCACCACAAGCCTTTATAATTTATGAAAGAGGTCTTCCTGTGTATGGGGACCTAACACAACGTAGAGGGTCATTTTTTATGTGAGGTGTATTGCGTGTCGTCTACAAGGCTTTCAAATCTATTTCACGTCAGGAAGTACACGTTAGGTGAATTTAGTTTGAGAGCACATTTTAACTAATCTTTTTTTTTTTTTTTGTCGACATACGGGTTCATCGTAGGGATGATTTTGTTTGACACGTATGGTAGATATACCCATATTTGGATACCTGGGTGATATGTTGTAGACAATAGAATTGTCTGTCTGTCTTTCTGTGTATCTTTATGTACGCCTATAAATCGTGTTCGGATGCTTGGTGCATCGTAAAATTACGTATGGTAAACATGAGTCAATAAAGCCTCCGTGGCTTAGGCGGCAGCACGCCGGCATCTCACCGCTGGGTCCGTGGTTCAAATCCCGGTCACTCCATGTGAGATTTGTGCTGGACAAAGCGGAGGCAGACAGGTTTTTCTCCGGGTACTCCGGTTTTACCTGTCAATATTTCATTCCAGAAACACCCTCCACTATCATTTCATTTCATCTGTCATTCATTTAATCATTGCCCCAGGGAAGTGCGACAGGCTTCGGCAGCCGGCACTGTTCATATCCTCGCCGCTAGATGGGGGCTTCATTCATTCCATTCCTGACCCGGTCGGAGACCCGAAGCAGGCTGTGGATTTTCATTTCAAACATGAGTCAATACACCAATCATTTATAAAACTCCTCACCGTACTTTTCATACAGTAGAAGGGTGGATATAGGGAAAAACTTCTCAAAATACATGCTAAAATAGGCGAAATATAAAAATTATCAGTAGTAGTTTTTGGCCGGTTCAAAACCCTCCTCCTCCTCACCCTCCTCACAAAATGGCGACAGCCCGATAACTCCCGAACCCGTGGTCGGATTTTGACGAATGAGGTGTCATTGAACTCGGGCTGATACCCCCTTTCCAATGGACAGTATATTTCAACCCCAAAAATAAAACCTACCCCTACTAGGGGTGAAATTGATTTTTTTTGAGAATCTCTCTTTCCAATTGCAACCAATAATCAAAGAGGGGTATGTTAAGCCTTGAGGTGAGAGCCCCTGTTATTGTTGACGAGCCCCCTGCTGTCGGGCCCCTTTGGATGGGTCATTGTTGACGAGTCCCTGTGGACGAGTCCTTGTTGACAGGTCCTTGTTGACGAGTCCTTATTGACAAGTCCTTATTGACAAGTCCTTGTGGATAAGTCCTTGTGGACGAGTCCTTGTGGACAAGTCCTTGTGGACGAGTCCTTTTGGACTGGTTCCTACGGACTAGCTCATGAATTTATTTAAATTATGTCAAAGGACCTAACTACATTTTGCGTGTAAAGCAGTGTGTTGAACTGACGTTGTTCACCAGTCCACCACTACTATAATAGGATAACGATATGAAAGGAAAGTGACGAAATACATGTGAACATACAAGGGATCTAACTTGGTGAATGGATGTGTTCTAACGAGTCATTTGTAGTTGAAAGAGAATAATACATGTTCTTAAGATGTTAAAAACTGTGAAGATGGTACATGCAGTAAACCGACTTGTTACTTCCTGTGTCATATTACAGACATGACAGAGAGCGCGCAGATCTGTTGCTATGACTAACACTGCAGTAATTTGAAACCGCAAGTGTTCATGAAAACAATGGGTGATGATCATGAAAAAGTTAGCAGTTATTGGATATTACACAGGTGTTCCTTCCGGTGTCATGTTGCTGACATACCAGAGAGCGCTCACTGCTGTTGCTGTGACTGACACTGCAGTAATTTGAAACCCCATATGTTGATTAAGACAATGGGTGATGATCATGCAAAGTCAGCAGTCATTGAATACCACACAGGCGTTTCTAGTGTACTTTGGACTCTCAACTGTATTGGGAAAGGAATTGCAATGATCTGCAAAAAACTGCTGACACGAGCGATGAGAGTTTATATAAGAGGGGTGTCATATATCTCCCTACTGTCAGTCTTTATTACTCGCTTTGAGTGAACAGTGCTCTATTACTGCTCAAGAGTTGTAAAAAAAAAAAGCCGTTTTGGTAGAAAATCATTAAATTATTTTGCAAGCTAAGTACTTATTATTAATGGATTGTAGTCTTTTATTACTAATTGATGTTGAAGTTATTGATTGGAATGTATTTATTGATTGATTGATTGATTTGTTTGCAGATAATTGGGTACCTGTAGGTTACCGGATTCCTACAATCTATTCATTCAGTGACAGCAGTTGATAAATTATAAAAAGGTAAGTGCCCCCTCTAATAACTTTTAAACAGTTAGAGTGATATTTTCCAATGTTCACCACTACATGTCAGTGAAAATGGTATATTTGACAGTCAAAAAGTTGGAACTACTTGACCATGGTGTGTAAAGCTAATTTTGTAGGTTAGATTTTGATTACCGCTCTATTAAGTCTGAATGTTCATTGCTAGGTGTCAGTGTCAGAGGGGAATATTTAAAAGACTTAACCTCAGTTCACCTAACATAACCTAACTTTACCTAACTTAACCTTATCATGTGATATGTTTTACAATTTTAAACTTGTTTTAAGACTGGCTATGACGTCACACTTAGCTCACTTAACTGGCGACCGCTGGTTTCTACCACTCTATTAAGTTCCAATGTTCACCGCTAGGTGTCAGTGACAGTGGTATATAGTAATCCCCAGTTAGAACTACATGAAGTTAGACTTGCTAGGAGTTCACAGATCGATTTAAATACCCTGCTAAAACCATTGACTGGAATATAATTAAACTATTTATATTGTACTTTGTTTTATTATTTATTAACATTTATGATTTCTTTCTTTTATAGGTAATTTCGAAAGTGATCATAATGTTCAAGTGTGGTGACTGTAAGAAACAGTTCTCAAGGCCTGACAACCTTCAACGACACGCAAATGCTAAACATGACATTAAAATGTTTGTGTGCAGTCATTGTGCTACCACATTTAACAGACAAGATAATCTTGCACGTCATGTAAATTTAATGCATGTTAGTTCAGCACCATTTTCGTGTTCAGTTTGCGAACTTGGTTTTTCTGCTGAAAAGCGATATCAATCCCACATGGTTGAAGTGCATGGAGAACAACAGGAATTGAAATCTGTAAAACCATTAACTAGCACGGAACCTTTAAATGAATGTGATACTCAAAAGCGTAAACGTTCTCAAGATTGTGAAAATAGTTGTGCAACAAAAAGAAAGAAGAATGGTGAACCTTCAATAACACATTGTGATGTATGTAATATTGATATACCTTTATCAATCATTCATGGACATTTACGCAGTATTAATCATAAAAACAACGCTTGCCATGAAAGAAATTCTGGAAATATTCAACAAATTGGTAGTGCATTTAAAAGTCGAATTGCTAGTTACAGACTTTATAGTAAAGAAAAAACTCAAAGTATTGAATCATTTTTACAGAATGTTCAACCTACTGTGTTCGGCTTAGTAGAAAATGTTTTAGTAGAGCATAAAACAATTAAAATGAATTTTGAACTTTTTGGACTCTATGTAAAAACTGGGAGTGAAGGTGAAATTATGGATATCAAATCCTTTAATACAAAAAACATAATTGTTAGCGAATCAACAAATATTAGTGATATGTATCGAAATATTTCAAGTGCTATCATTGTGAAGAGTGAAGAGTTCCAGGAAAGGGAGTCAGGCTGGGCGTTGGTTGAAGTACTTTATTTAGAAACCAACATGAATAAATACAACCCCCTTCAAGCATCATCATATATTGATTTACCTGTATGGATCAAACGAAAGAGAGCTGTTGTGAATGTTTTGAATAGTGATCAAGCATGTTTTGCTTGGGCTGTAACCTCAGCTCTCCATTCAGCAGTGGGGCATGTGGATAGAACATCATCATATCCTCACTATTCTTCAGTGTTAGATTTAAAAGAAATAGAATTTCCTATGGCGATAAAAGACATTAAACGTTTTGAAGAGCTGAACAATGTAAGTATTAATGTTTATGAAATTGAAAATAAGAGTATAGTAGGCCCTCTATATTATACTCAGGAAAAAAAGGATGCTCATGTAAATTTACTTTACATAACCGAAGGTGAAAATGCCCACTATTGTTGGATAAAACATTTAAGTAGACTTGTTAGTAGTCAGATAACAAAAAGAGAACATAAGAAGTGGTTGTGTGATGGCTGTTTGCTATATTTCAGAAAAGAGGACCAACTAACTCAACATCAAAAATGGGGGTGTAATCATGTGTGTACGGTATTACCGACTCCTAAAAATAACATTCTAAAATTTAAGGATTATGAGAAACAGCTTCGAGTACCATTTGTTATATATGCTGACTTCGAGGCTTTGCTAAAACCATGTAATACATGTTCATCGAATCCAGCCCAACCTTTCACCAACACTACTCACATTCATGAACCTTTTAGCTTTGCATATTATATTAAATGTAGTTATGATGACTCTTTAAATAAGTTTGAGCTCTATAGAGGACCTGATGCACCTAAAGTTTTTATGGAAAGGCTTGAGAAAGATGCCATCGGTATATCCTCTATTTTAAATACGATCATTCCAATGGAACCACTAACTTTATTAGAGCAAATGAATTTTGAAACTGAAACTAATTGTTTTATATGTGGTGAATGTTTATATACAGACAGGGTTCGCGATCATGACCATTTAACAGGAAAATATCGTGGTGCTGCTCACCAAGAATGTAATTTAAATTATAGAGTAAGTAAATTCATTCCGGTCATTCTACATAACGGCAGCAAATACGATAACCACTTTATCGTTAAAGAATTTGGAGCTTCAGATGTGAAAATTGATGTCATTGCAAATAATAAGGAACAATACATATCGTTCACAAAATACATCAAAACTAGCAATAAAAAAAACCATTAAACTGCGATTTTTAGATTCATTCCGCTTTATGCCGAGTAGTCTTGATAAGCTGGCTAGTAATTTAAAATCAGATCAGTTTCATGAAATTCAACGTGTCTTTCCTAAAGATGATGATTTTAATTTGATTTGTCAAAAGGGTATATTCCCTTACGAATATATTAACTGTGTGGAACGTCTTGAGGAGTGTTCTTTACCACCGAAAGATGCATTTTACAGTTCCTTAAACACAAGTCATATCAGTGATCAGGAATATTTACATGCACAACGTGTATGGACACAGTTCGACATTCAAACTTTAGGAGAATTTTCAGACATATATTTGAAGACAGATGTGTTATTATTAGCAGATGTTTTTGAAAATTTTCGGAATGTTTGTATGAAAACTTATGACCTTGATCCTTGTCAGTATTTCACTGCTCCTGGGTTAAGTTTCAGCTCAATGTTGAAAAAAACGAAAGTAAATTTAGAATTAATGACTGATATAGACATGATCAATTTTATAAAATCATCAATTCGAGGTGGATTAAGCCAATGCAGTGGACGGTACTCTAAAGCGAATAATAAATATATGCCTAGCTACAACCCTTGTGAAGAGTCAAAGTATATTGTCTACCTCGATGCAAATAACCAATATGGTTGGGCTATGAGTCAATATCTACCACTGAAAGATTTTCGCTGGCTGACACAACCTGAAATTGATGTCTTACATGTTGACACTCTTAATGATAACGATGTTAAAGGATATATTTTAGAGGTAAATCTTGAGTACCCAAAAGAGTTACATGATGATCATAATGATTTACCATTTTGTCCTGAGAATATGAAATCTCCATACATCACATCACGAACAAAATTGTTAATTGCTAATGTAAATGATAAATGTAAATATGTAATACATTATCAAAACTTGAAACAGTGTCTACAGCATGGATTGAAATTAACTAAAATTCATCGCGTATTGCAATTTCATCAGTCAGCATGGCTCAAACCGTATATTGATCTAAACAATAATTTAAGAACACAGTCAACAAACGCGTTTGAAAAAGATTTTTATAAACTCATGAATAATAGTGTTTTTGGAAAGACTATGGAGAATGTTGATAAACGAGTTGATGTAAAGCTGATAACAAAGTGGGAGAATGATGGTAAAAGGTATGGTGCGAGCAACTTAATAAGCAAGCCTAACTTTCATAGCTGTTCAATTATTCATGAGGATTTAGTTGTAATACAAATGAATCGTCTTAAAGTAACTTACAACAAACCCATATATGTGGGTTACACCATTCTGGAATTGTCAAAAACACTTATGTATGAATTTCACTATGATTATGTAAAGAAAAACTATCTTGATAATGCTAAATTACTCTACACAGACACAGATTCTTTTATTTATGAGTTTAAAACTGATGATTTTTATGAGGATATCAAAACTGAGCTAAATAGGTTTGATACAAGTAACTATCCCGAGGATAATATTTACCATTTACCTCTAGTAAACAAAAAGGTACTTGGGAAATTTAAGGATGAATGTGCGGGTGTTATTATAGACACCTTTGTAGGCACAAAATCTAAATCATACAGCTATATGACAATTGATGATGTAGTAGTAAAAAAATTAAAAGGGGTAAAGAAGAATGTTGTTAGTAAAGAGCTAGATATAAGTGATTATAAAAACTGTATAGTTAGTAACCCACCTGTATTATATAAGAAAATGTGTGTATTTAGAAGTAAAAATCATCAACTACATACCAATTTGCTGAACAAAGTTGCTTTAAGTAATGAAGACAACAAACGATTCATTATACCCAACACATTTGATACTCTTGCTTGGGGAAACAGTCGCATTGACGACTATTACTTTACTTAAGTCTAATGATCACTATATTGTAATATTTGTAGTGTGTTTTATATTGTAATATTTTTTGTAAAAACTGTAAGTAGAATGTATAATGTTAGGCTACTGTAGTTTAGTAAAAATAAGATAAGTAATACATTTTAGTGTAAAATGTTTGCTTTTTTATATTACGAAAAAGATTTTAAAAAATGTACAGAATGTGAGAACTAAACAAGGGAAATGTAAAAAATGTCAAGTGGAAATTGTAAATATCCATGTGAGAAAAAGTGAAATGGCTATCACCATTTTAAAATTAAAAGACATTGTGATCTGGTAAACCTTGTTTTTATTTCACAACAACAAAAATGTACAGAATGTGTAAACTAAACAAGGAGAATGTAAAAAATGTAAAGTGGAAATTGTAAATATTCATGTGTGAAAAAATGAAAATGAAGAAATGGCTATCACCATTTTTAAAAATAAAAGACATTGTGATCTGGTAAACCTTGTTTTCATTTCACAACAAATAGGGCTTTACAAAATAGAATACAAAGAAATACCAATTCCTCAGTCCTTTTCATTGTTCATGTCCACTCATCATTAACTTTCCTTGTATAGCCAATCTCTTCCCCACTGTGGTATTATAGGATGTCAAACGTTGTTTAGCACTTTTCATCAATACTTTATCCACCACACGTCTTAAAGCAGAATGACTATGACGATAAGAAAGGTCGTGTTCTTTACATGCTTGATCCAAAGAATTAATAGATATTCACTTAACATAGGGTCTTGCGACCATGATTTTGGTACATGTTGCTTGATTTCTTTCACGGTATAGTCTATCACATAATAAATGAACAACTTGGAGAATACTAATAATCCTTCTTTGGTAAAACTATCTGCATATCGAGGGCAGATAACCTTGTAGTTCCACCCTGAAAACAACAACACTACCTCTTGCATAGTATGTGATGTTGATGGCTCCTGAGACGTGGAAGATGGATTAAACATGACTTTTACAACAAGTTGCTCAATAAACAATGCTCAATCTTGAGTGACAGTATTTTTTTTTTCATAAAACGTGATAGCAAATCACTATTGATTATCATTCAGCATTAGAGTTCTATATGAAATAGATAAGAAAAGGGCCATACTATACTTTTATATAGGTAATAAACGGATCATACTATACTCTCAACTACCCTAGTTACAACTACGTTTAAAATTCACTCTCTTGAACATTGTCGGAGACTATCGATAAACACCTATGTTCACACGGCACACTCTTGCGGCGCACGCAGGCATGAATAATTCAGGATGATGTTAATGGCTTATGGGGATGGCTTAGGTTGGTGGCTTACGGTGGTGGCTTTTGTTGGTGGCTTACGGTGGCTTATGTTGGTGGCTTACGGTGGTGGCTTATGGTGGCTTATGTTGGTGGCTTACGGTGGTGGCTTATGGTGGCTTATGTTGGTGGCTTAAGGTGGTGGCTTATGTTGGTGGCTTACGGTGGTGGCTTATGTTGGTGGCTTACGGTGGTGGCTTATGTTGGTGGCTTACGGTGGTGTTTTATGGCGGTGGCTTATGGTGGCTTATGTTGGTGGCTTACGGTGGTGGCTTATGTTGGTGGCTTACGGTAGTGGCTTATATTGGTGGCTTACGGTGGTGGCTTATGGCGGTGGCTTACAGTGGCTTATGTTGATGGCTTACGGTGGTGGCTTATGTTGGTGGCTTACGTTGGTGGCTTATGGGGGACGGGTCCTTGTTGACGGGTCCCTGTGGGCGGGTCCTTTGGACTGATCCCTATGGACTGGCCCATGCATTTTATCCAAATGATATCAAAGGACCCGCCCACAGGGACCCGTCAACAAGGACCCGTCCCCCATAAGCCACCAACGTAAGCCACCACCGTAAGCCATCAACATAAGCCACTGTAAGCCACCGCCATAAGCCACCACCGTAAGCCACCAATATAAGCCACTACCGTAAGCCACCAACATAAGCCACCACCGTAAGCCACCAACATAAGCCACCATAAGCCACCGCCATAAAACACCACCGTAAGCCACCAACATAAGCCACCACCGTAAGCCACCAACATAAGCCACCGCCGTAAGCCACCAACATAAGCCACCAACATAAGCCACCACCGTAAGCCACCAACATAAGCCACCATAAGCCACCACCGTAAGCCACCAACATAAGCCACCGTAAGCCACCAACAAAAGCCACCACATAAGCCATTAACATCATCCTGAATTATTCATGCCTGCGTGCGCCGCAAGAGTGTGCCGTGTGAACATAGGTGTTTAGTTTACACATTCTGTACATTTTTGTTGTTGTGAAATAAAAACAAGGTTTACCAGATCACAATGTCTTTTAATTTTAAAATGGTGATAGCCATTTCACTTTTTCACACATGGATATTTACAATTTCCACTTGACATTTTTTACATTTCCCTTGTTTAGTTCTCACATTCTGTACATTTTTTAAAATCTTTTTCGTAATATAAAAAAGCAAACATTTTACACTAAAATGTATTACTTATCTTATTTTTACTAAACTACAGTAGCCTAACATTATACATTCTACTTACAGTTTTTACAAAAAATATTACAATATAAAACACACTACAAATATTACAATATAGTGATCATTAGACTTAAGTAAAGTAATAGTCGTCAATGCGACTGTTTCCCCAAGCAAGAGTATCAAATGTGTTGGGTATAATGAATCGTTTGTTGTCTTCATTACTTAAAGCAACTTTGTTCAGCAAATTGGTATGTAGTTGATGATTTTTACTTCTAAATACACACATTTTCTTATATAATACAGGTGGGTTACTAACTATACAGTTTTTATAATCACTTATATCTAGCTCTTTACTAACAACATTCTTCTTTACCCCTTTTAATTTTTTTACTACTACATCATCAATTGTCATATAGCTGTATGATTTAGATTTTGTGCCTACAAAGGTGTCTATAATAACACCCGCACATTCATCCTTAAATTTCCCAAGTACCTTTTTGTTTACTAGAGGTAAATGGTAAATATTATCCTCGGGATAGTTACTTGTATCAAACCTATTTAGCTCAGTTTTGATATCCTCATAAAAATCATCAGTTTTAAACTCATAAATAAAAGAATCTGTGTCTGTGTAGAGTAATTTAGCATTATCAAGATAGTTTTTCTTTACATAATCATAGTGAAATTCATACATAAGTGTTTTTGACAATTCCAGAATGGTGTAACCCACATATATGGGTTTGTTGTAAGTTACTTTAAGACGATTCATTTGTATTACAACTAAATCCTCATGAATAATTGAACATCTATGAAAGTTAGGCTTGCTTATTAAGTTGCTCGCACCATACCTTTTACCATCATTCTCCCACTTTGTTATCAGCTTTACATCAACTCGTTTATCAACATTCTCCATAGTCTTTCCAAAAACACTATTATTCATGAGATTATAAAAATCTTTTTCAAACGCGTTTGTTGACTGTGTTCTTAAATTATTGTTTAGATCAATATACGGTTTGAGCCATGCTGACTGATGAAATTGCAATACGCGATGAATTTTAGTTAATTTCAATCCATGCTGTAGACACTGTTTCAAGTTTTGATAATGTATTACATATTTACATTTATCATTTACATTAGCAATTAACAATTTTGTTCGTGATGTGATGTATGGAGATTTCATATTCTCAGGACAAAATGGTAAATCATTATGATCATCATGTAACTCTTTTGGGTACTCAAGATTTACCTCTAAAATATATCCTTTATCATCGTTATCATTAAGAGTGTCAACATGTAAGACATCAATTTCAGGTTGTGTCAGCCAGCGAAAATCTTTCAGTGGTAGATATTGACTCATAGCCCAACCATATTGGTTATTTGCATCGAGGTAGACAATATACTTTGACTCTTCACAAGGGTTGTAGCTAGGCATATATTTATTATTCGCTTTAGAGTACCGTCCACTGCATTGGCTTAATCCACCTCGAATTGATGATTTTATAAAATTGATCATGTCTATATCAGTCATTAATTCTAAATTTACTTTCGTTTTTTTCAACATTGAGCTGAAACTTAACCCAGGAGCAGTGAAATACTGACAAGGATCAAGGTCATAAGTTTTCATACAAACATTCCGAAAATTTTCAAAAACATCTGCTAATAATAACACATCTGTCTTCAAATATATGTCTGAAAATTCTCCTAAAGTTTGAATGTCGAACTGTGTCCATACACGTTGTGCATGTAAATATTCCTGATCACTGATATGACTTGTGTTTAAGGAACTGTAAAATGCATCTTTCGGTGGTAAAGAACACTCCTCAAGACGTTCCACACAGTTAATATATTCGTAAGGGAATATACCCTTTTGACAAATCAAATTAAAATCATCATCTTTAGGAAAGACACGTTGAATTTCATGAAACTGATCTGATTTTAAATTACTAGCCAGCTTATCAAGACTACTCGGCATAAAGCGGAATGAATCTAAAAATCGCAGTTTAATGGTTTTTTTTATTGCTAGTTTTGATGTATTTTGTGAACGATATGTATTGTTCCTTATTATTTGCAATGACATCAATTTTCACATCTGAAGCTCCAAATTCTTTAACGATAAAGTGGTTATCGTATTTGCTACCGTTATGTAGAATGACCGGAATGAATTTACTTACTCTATAATTTAAATTACATTCTTGGTGAGCAGCACCACGATATTTTCCTGTTAAATGGTCATGATCGCGAACCCTGTCTGTATATAAACATTCACCACATATAAAACAATTAGTTTCAGTTTCAAAATTCATTTGCTCTAATAAAGTTAGTGGTTCCATTGGAATGATCGTATTTAAAATAGAGGATATACCGATGGCATCTTTCTCAAGCCTCTCCATAAAAAATTTAGGTGCATCAGGTCCTCTATAGAGCTCAAACTTATTTAAAGAGTCATCATAACTACATTTAATATAATATGCAAAGCTAAAAGGTTCATGAATGTGAGTAGTGTTGGTGAAAGGTTGGGCTGGATTCGATGAACATGTATTACATGGTTTTAGCAAAGCCTCGAAGTCAGCATATATAACAAATGGTACTCGAAGCTGTTTCTCATAATCCTTAAATTTTAGAATGTTATTTTTAGGAGTCGGTAATACCGTACACACATGATTACACCCCCATTTTTGATGTTGAGTTAGTTGGTCCTCTTTTCTGAAATATAGCAAACAGCCATCACACAACCACTTCTTATGTTCTCTTTTTGTTATCTGACTACTAACAAGTCTACTTAAATGTTTTATCCAACAATAGTGGGCATTTTCACCTTCGGTTATGTAAAGTAAATTTACATGAGCATCCTTTTTTTCCTGAGTATAATATAGAGGGCCTACTATACTCTTATTTTCAATTTCATAAACATTAATACTTACATTGTTCAGCTCTTCAAAACGTTTAATGTCTTTTATCGCCATAGGAAATTCTATTTCTTTTAAATCTAACACTGAAGAATAGTGAGGATATGATGATGTTCTATCCACATGCCCCACTGCTGGATGGAGAGCTGAGGTTACAGCCCAAGCAAAACATGCTTGATCACTATTCAAAACATTCACAACAGCTCTCTTTCGTTTGATCCATACAGGTAAATCAATATATGATGATGCTTGAAGGGGGTTGTATTTATTCATGTTGGTTTCTAAATAAAGTACTTCAACCAACGCCCAGCCTGACTCCCTTTCCTGGAACTCTTCACTCTTCACAATGATAGCACTTGAAATATTTCGATACATATCACTAATATTTGTTGATTCGCTAACAATTATGTTTTTTGTATTAAAGGATTTGATATCCATAATTTCACCTTCACTCCCAGTTTTTACATAGAGTCCAAAAAGTTCAAAATTCATTTTAATTGTTTTATGCTCTACTAAAACATTTTCTACTAAGCCGAACACAGTAGGTTGAACATTCTGTAAAAATGATTCAATACTTTGAGTTTTTTCTTTACTATAAAGTCTGTAACTAGCAATTCGACTTTTAAATGCACTACCAATTTGTTGAATATTTCCAGAATTTCTTTCATGGCAAGCGTTGTTTTTATGATTAATACTGCGTAAATGTCCATGAATGATTGATAAAGGTATATCAATATTACATACATCACAATGTGTTATTGAAGGTTCACCATTCTTCTTTCTTTTTGTTGCACAACTATTTTCACAATCTTGAGAACGTTTACGCTTTTGAGTATCACATTCATTTAAAGGTTCCGTGCTAGTTAATGGTTTTACAGATTTCAATTCCTGTTGTTCTCCATGCACTTCAACCATGTGGGATTGATATCGCTTTTCAGCAGAAAAACCAAGTTCGCAAACTGAACACGAAAATGGTGCTGAACTAACATGCATTAAATTTACATGACGTGCAAGATTATCTTGTCTGTTAAATGTGGTAGCACAATGACTGCACACAAACATTTTAATGTCATGTTTAGCATTTGCGTGTCGTTGAAGGTTGTCAGGCCTTGAGAACTGTTTCTTACAGTCACCACACTTGAACATTATGATCACTTTCGAAATTACCTATAAAAGAAAGAAATCATAAATGTTAATAAATAATAAAACAAAGTACAATATAAATAGTTTAATTATATTCCAGTCAATGGTTATAGCAGGGTATTTAAATCGATCTGTGAACTCCTAGCAAGTCTAACTTCATGTAGTTCTAACTGGGGATTACTATATACCACTGTCACTGACACCTAGCGGTGAACATTGGAACTTAATAGAGTGGTAGAAACCAGCGGTCGCCAGTTAAGTGAGCTAAGTGTGACGTCATAGCCAGTCTTAAAACAAGTTTAAAATTGTAAAACATATCACATGATAAGGTTAAGTTAGGTAAAGTTAGGTTATGTTAGGTGAACTGAGGTTAAGTCTTTTAAATATTCCCCTCTGACACTGACACCTAGCAATGAACATTCAGACTTAATAGAGCGGTAATCAAAATCTAACCTACAAAATTGGCTTTACACACCATGGTCAAGTAGTTCCAACTTTTTGACTGTCAAATATACCATTTTCACTGACATGTAGTGGTGAACATTGGAAAATATCACTCTAACTGTTTAAAAGTTATTAGAGGGGGCACTTACCTTTTTATAATTTATCAACTGCTGTCACTGAATGAATAGATTGTAGGAATCCGGTAACCTACAGGTACCCAATTATCTGCAAACAAATCAATCAATCAATCAATAAATACATTCCAATCAATAACTTCAACATCAATTAGTAATAAAAGACTACAATCCATTAATAATAAGTACTTAGCTTGCAAAATAATTTAATGATTTTCTACCAAAACGGCTTTTTTTTTACAACTCTTGAGCAGTAATAGAGCACTGTTCACTCAAAGCGAGTAATAAAGACTGACAGTAGGGAGATATATGACACCCCTCTTATATAAACTCTCATCGCTCGTGTCAGCAGTTTTTTGCAGATCATTGCAATTCCTTTCCCAATACAGTTGAGAGTCCAAAGTACACTAGAAACACCTGTGTGGTATTCAATGACTGCTGACTTTGCATGATCATCACCCATTGTCTTAATCAACATATGGGGTTTCAAATTACTGCAGTGTCAGTCACAGCAACAGCAGTGAGCGCTCTCTGGTATGTCAGCAACATGACACCGGAAGGAACACCTGTGTAATATCCAATAACTGCTAACTTTTTCATGATCATCACCCATTGTCTTCATGAACACTTGCGGTTTCAAATTACTGCAGTGTTAGTCATAGCAACAGATCTGCGCGCTCTCTGTCATGTCTGTAATATGACACAGGAAGTAACAAGTCGGTTTACTGTATGTACCATCTTCACAGTTTTTAACATCTTAAGAACATGTATTATTCTCTTTCAACTACAAATGACTCGTTAGAACACATCCATTCACCAAGTTAGATCCCTTGTATGTTCACATGTATTTCGTCACTTTCCTTTCATATCGTTATTCCATTATAGTAGTGGTGGACTGGTGAACAACGTCAGTTCAACACACTGCTTTACACGCAAAATGTAGTTAGGTCCTTTGACATAATTTAAATAAATTCATGAGCTAGTCCGTAGGAACCAGTCCAAAAGGACTCGTCCACAAGGACTTGTCCACAAGGACTCGTCCACAAGGACTTATCCACAAGGACTTGTCAATAAGGACTTGTCAATAAGGACTCGTCAACAAGGACCTGTCAACAAGGACTCGTCCACAGGGACTCGTCAACAATGACCCATCCATAGGGGCCCGACAGCAGGGGGCTCGTCAACAATAACAGGGGCTCTCACCTCAAGGCTTAACATACCCCTCTTTGATTATTGGTTGCAATTGGAAAGAGAGATTCTCAAAAAAAATTCAATTTCACCCCTAGTAGGGGTAGGTTTTATTGTTGGGGTTGAAATATACTGTCCATTGGAAAGGGGGTATCAGCCCGAGTTCAATGACACCTCATTCGTCAAAATCCGACCACGGGTTCGGGAGTTATCGGGCTGTCGCCATCTTGTGAGGAGGGTGAGGAGGAGGAGGGTTTTGAACCGGCCAAAAACCACTACTATTATCCTAGAAGGACGATCAAAGCATATGTTGCGCTTCTCATTGTGAGACACAAAATTCGCGAGTCTATAAGGGGTCTCCGAAAACCACATATTAAGGCCCTTAAATTAACAGTGTGTGTGATATTCCCAGAAAACTAACTTCGTTCTGAAAAACTTATGAGGGAATGACAAACCACTAACCATTGCAACAGTATCTCAATTGATAATGTCTGGTGTTAATATATAACACCGTTCGAAGAACGGGTACTTCTGCTAGTATATGCTAAAATAGGCGAAATATAAAAATTATCCTAGAAGGACGACTAAAGCATATGTTGCGCTGCTCAATGTGAGACACAAAATTCGGGTATCTATAAAGGGTCTCCGAAAACTACATTTTAAGGGCCTTAAATTAACAGTGTGTATGATATTCCCAGTAAACTAACTTCGTTCTGATAAACTTGAAGGAATGACAAACCGCTAACCATTGCAACAGTAGCTCAATTGATAATGTCTGGTGTTAACAACGAACACCGTTCGAAGAACGGGTACTTCTGCTAGTTTTTAATAAAAGTAGGCAATTTAGTCGTATCTTGCTATATTCCATGTGTTTGAGGACACACTAAATTATCTAGGCTTACAAAGGTATGCCTGCTATTGAAGTTACTCGTTACTAAAGTCGGAACTCATGCAGTATACTGAGGCATGTCCACCGATCCCACTTCAAATAGCATAGGCTTTAAACAACGGCTTATGATTGGTGTAAGACTGCACCATATATGATGAGCTTTGACACAATACAAGTAAAAATAAATTGGAGTTGGTTGCAAGGCTAACAAGGCCAAAAGCCAACAAATAATTCTAAAAAACCTATATTTTTTATTCTATGCGTTCTGGCTGATAGTATATTTCTCCTATTAGCTGTTTAATGTTTATTTTTGTCACCCGAAGTGCTCTTCTTTTCATTACCTAATTCTAAGCAGAACAATGCACTAGGTGCAATTTGTGAATGCACGGGTGTTGGGCAAACAAGGCCTAACAGTCTAGGCCCTGTCACCAGTCTCCCGAACGCTATTTTTGGTTACCATTGCAATGCAAATCCGTCAACGACGGGTACGAAGGGCTAGTAGGGAACTACACTGTTATTATAGTACTCGACTTCGCCCGGTCGCATGATCATGAAGTATCAAAGTCACCTTACGCTCCCTTTACATTCTGAGGGATCAATTATATTCAATAGCCTATTTTCATTTATGTAAAAAAAAGGCTTATGAGATCACCTTTTGTCCGTGTGTGTGTCTGAGTGTGGGTGTGTGTGTGATTCGTGTGTGTCCCCACCCCCCTAATAAAATCTAAATGGTTGGAGCGATTTCATTGAAACTCGGTAAGTTCATAGCACTATTCCGTGCGACCCCGACCCCGTGCCCTTCAAATTTTATTACGTCTCACCAATCCAACATGGCGGCTGTGTGAAATATTTCACCAGCATTCAATATCTCCGAAACTATTACCGATATCACCCCGGAATTTTTGTATGGTGATAAAGGGAACTACTGGAAGTTCACTTTTGAAAACCTGGTAACTACAATACCAACATGGCGGCCAATCGAAGTTGCGACTTTTAAATAGACGTTTCTCGCGATTTAACCAACCAAACGCAATGAAACTTGGTACAGTATATGTTTATATACATAGTAATGCACCGACGTCTAACTTGGTTCAATTGTTTACATAACCTCAAGATGGCGGCTGTGCGAATTATTTCACTGGCATTCTATATCTCTGAAACTATTACCGGTATCACCATGAAATTTTGCACGGAGATATAGGGCACTATTGGAAGTTCATCTATGAAACTTAAAAAAATAACAGGTTAACTACAAAACGAACATGGTGGCCAAGCGAATTTGAAAGTTTTAAATAGACTTTTCTCGCGATTTAATGATCCAAACGCAATGAAACTTGGTACAGCAAATGTTTATACACATTGTAATGCACTGGTTTGTAATTTAGTGCGAAATTTTAAAATCTCGTTTTTACTTCTTGTGTCCTAATCATGTGATTGAAATGTGAGTACTACACGTACACAATAATCTTCATGTAACAGTATATAACTCAAAGCCCTTCATATATAAAAGTTCAACATGGCGACCATCCGAAATATTTAGACGATCCTCAATATGTACGGATATATTACAGCAATCAAACTGAAATTTAGTATTTTAGGGGCAGATGACCTCGTAGTTCCGCCCCTTAAAACAACAATAACTAACTAACTAACTAACTAACTAACTAACTAACTAAAATTTAGTATGTTGATAGTGGCAATTAACATTAGTAGGATATATAAAAATAGGCTGTATAGTTCTTCACGGAACTACTTGTTTATTTATATATTTGTTCTTATCGTGATTTAGATAATAAATGAAGTGGCGTTGCCTCGCCTATTTCACAAATTTTGCCTCAGAGATGGAAAATTGGATGTCACCTATCCAGCTACAGTTGTCATAGTTATGAGCTAGGCATTCCTTCATTAGTTTATCACAGCGAAGAAGATTTTCTGGGAATATCTCAGAAACTATTGGTTTGTTGGTCGTTTGGTTGGTTGGTCGGTTGGTTGGATCCTTAGTTTAGGGGCGGTCATGTAGCCCTGTGTGTTTTGGGTATGTGTAGAATTTGTCTGATAACCGGTGTTAATTGTGATGACTGTATTAGTGTGTGTTATCGGTGATTCAGGTATGGACTGCAGACGATCAATTTTTCAAGTAGTTCCTACTTTTGCTACCAAATTCTACCGTTCACGACAACTAGCTGAGGACTTGTCTACTAGATGCCATCGCAGCCAGCACCTGGCGATGAACGTTGGAACTAATATAGTGTGCTCGATATTCCAACCTTGGATTACGTGGCCAGACTCATCACAATCCTCAGTTGAAATTCGGTACAACATTATCAAAAAGTTTACAAAAAGAAAAACATGGATGACTAGATATACGCCGGCATGAAGATGCGATCAAAGACTAACAAATGAGATCTAAGTGACCTCGGGGCGTGAATATGGACTGGGATTCATATTTTACCACCTAATGTCATTTCCAATCATCCATGTTACGTTGCGAAGCCATGAGAAAGTTTGCACAAATATGATAAAACTCCACATTTTTATTCAGTGATGCACTAATACAGACAATAAAATTAAATATTCCTAACCCCCTTCACTTGGATATTGACTACATTAAGCCCTGATGTGCAATAAAAATGAAATGCGTTTTAATTGGGACAAAATCTCCTGTGTCCTGCCTTTGGTATAAAGTAACTTCCGGAGATCCATTATATTTCATCCAATGGACAGAATTTTACATACACAGTTATGTCTCATCCATTGCTTAGCTTAGAGTTCATTTTTGGATGTTCTAGAAAGAGAAATGCATTATTAAACACTCAGAAGAATTACTGAAATTGTTCCATCGGATCTCCTTCTAAATAAAATATAACTCGTGCATCGTGGATATTCGTGCTTATCCTGAATTATTTTACATTATTTACACTTATGTGAATGCTCACATCAAATTATAGCAACATTCTTAACCCTTAATGTGTCCAAAATATCCCTGCTTCCATAACTGTACGGTCGTTAATCACATCCAAAAACTTATCACAATTCATTACTGATAATGATTCAAATTTTAATTCATTAAGTTAAATTATTGAAGCCTCCGTGGCTTAGGCGGCAGCACGCCGGCCTCTCACCACTGGGTCCGTGGTTCAAATCCCGGCCACTCCATGTGAGATCTGTGCTGGACAAAACGGAGGCAGACAGGTTTTTCTCCGGGTACTCCGGTTTTCCCTGTCAAAATTTCATTCCAGCAACACTCTCCACTAACATTTCATTTCATCTGTCATTCATTTAATCATTGCCCCAGAGGAGTGCGTCAGGCTTCGGCAGCCGGCACAGTTCATATCCTCGCCGCTAGATAGGGGCTCCATTCATTCCATTCCTGACCCGGTCGAAGACTGGAAGCAGGCTGTGGATTTTCATTTTCAAGTTAAATTATTCCATTGTTAGCATTGACAAGGATAATACTCATTTAATATTGAATGATCTCATTCCGAAAGGAATGACAAAATATTTATCAGACAGACTGATTAACCACATTGAGTGACAAATGATCAGGTTAAACCTGAATAAAACCCATTAATTTGAATCCCACTATTGTCGATTCTGTCTTAGATTTACCCATTAATATTAACATGATCTCTATTTAATTTCACACATAATCGTTAAATAGCCCTCCTGGCTTCACTTCAAAGGCTCATAGGCATATCTTGAACCAATACTATAATATTTGCATAATCACATTTAATTATATGCCTCATTATACCACACTTATCTACAGTGGTTCTTTAATCATACAATTGCTCCATATTTCTTCACACACTCATGATCCCTTGATCACGTCATTACAACATTTACTTTTGCCAAACTTTATCCTTTTAATTATATCATCGAAGCATTACAACAACCTCTCGTGTTTAGCTCATCCGTCCTAGCTTAACTGTGTGTTTAAACACATTTTTTATAATCTTAATTAAGTGTTTAGATTGGGTATACTCTGCAGCATTAGATTAATTCCGTTGCATGGCTTTAGTTTAAATGAGTATTATCTGACAAATGTTCCCTACGAATTTACGGATATTACGGTGTAACAGTGACCAAATTATTAACTGCGTCTCATCCATATCTCAATAATTCACTGCTTTCATGACTTAGTTATCCTACTAATTAACTAGAATTACATACACTATTTTCATGACTGCCTGTCATTTCTCTAGAAAATATGAAAAAGAAATGGTTTAATGTTTCAGTGTCTAGCTCTTATGACTATAGATCCCCTTGAAGTTACCGCAATAGAATTTGATGAATGCTATCCAAACCACTAAAATCTACTTCATTAAATATGCTAGACGTTACGAATCATGGCGATGTTGTCAGTACCTGCAAATTCCTCTTGACGATGTCTGGCGTGATTGTAGGACAAATGGTGACTCCTCCGTCCACGGCATTTTCGTCTCGTTCTAACCCATCTCCACGCCCCTTGGTGGACTCGTGAGCCTCCGCACTCGTCTCCGGAAGGTCAGTTGTCTCCTAAACTCCCCACGCCGCCAGCTTCTTAGTGACACATCCTGTGGTTTCGGAAGTTCATCGCAAGAAATGAACAGCCACTACGTCTGATGACCATGATGATCAAAATTTCATGAAAATTTCCGCCCGTCTAATCTGATAGTTTATGGGTTTCTTGACACATTCGTGCAATCCGCACCTTGTTAAACTTATCGGTTCGCGAACTACGGCCGTTTCCGTAAAGCAATGTTCGTACGAGATATTCCGTGAAGTTCAACACCCCTCGCTTGTGAGGAGTCCAGCCTTGAAACGCAGCTGTGATGCATACACGCCACAACTGACTGGTCTTAACCCACACATCTCGGCACAGCACTATCTCTTCCTCGTTAACATCTGCTCGCCTCTGTCTGTTTACAGAATACTTATTCTATAAATATTTCTATGTCCGGCGCGACGCTATTTACACATTCTACACGGACGTATCTCCCGGAAAAACCTCTTGGCTATCATCGTACACGTACTTTCTACACTTTGGACTGTAAAACGTTATCATACTGCGCATGGGCGCCCATAGGATTGTTTCCAGGGGGGGGGGGGGGGCAAGTAAATGTTTTCGTTTCATTGCCTACCTGTCACCCCCTTTTCTCCCCCCCCCCCCTCCACACACACACTCACAGAGAAGGTTTCATTTCTCACTTATTTCGTGAAATTCATTATTTGACTACTCTGAAACCATTGGCTACTTTGTGGCAAGTATGGGAGGAATGTTTTCTTTGAGTTTTTGTCCGTTAACGTTCGCTTTTCTTCGTGTCTCAACGTCGTAATGTTCAGTTCTTAAAAACAGGACAAAACTAGTGGTATCGACAAAAATAAAAATCAAGTACCGTAGTTCATTAAAATGGTATCGTTACTCCAGTTCGCCAACTTTCTGAATAACTGGACATATTTTCACATGATCCCAAATCACTAAGTTAAACTGTGGAAATATCCCAACATCTGAATCAACCCAATTATTTAAATAGCACTGTTTCCAAATACGATAGGTTACGGTATCTAGTTTATACTGGCCATTACAGCAGATCGTCACGTCCTTCCTCTTCTAAACAATCAATCGGAAATACTTCGCATTGCTCTTATTAGAATCACGAAACACTTGTAGCCTACGAACTGATAAACTCGAGCCTATGATTTTATAAAAATTAGTTTGGTCAATAAAAATATTTCACCTGATTATTACTAACCACTAAGTTAAATGGATAAAAACCACTATATCAGGTACTTCTTACTACCATTATTCGCATTGTCGACTGAAACAAGAGAAATAGTGATACGAACGCAAACAAACCACTTCTTTCAATGTGTAATTGAGCCTTATGTTCAAGCTTTTCTCTGTTTATGAAAATAATAGACGATAAAATGAAACTAACAGATATTGTACAATTCCGTAGAGTTTTATAAAATTAACAAGTGATATATTTCGCCGTATTATTGTACTTGTGACGTAAATAATATACCGTACTGTCTAACCAATCTAATACAAATACTTTTTGAGTTTTTTAAATTTATGTGTGTTAAGACTACCCTTAAAGCGGGGGAAATTAACCTTTGTATATTCAATAACTGGCATTGTTATAAATGTTTTTGCTTTATTTGTAAACAGGTGTAAACCTCACCCCTTGTGCTTAACTCTGAGTGAAATTCCAGTTTATGTAATAACGTGTCATTAAGCGAGTGTGCATAAGTAATGTTATTTCAGAGTACCGATACCGTAGTTTTGAGATGAGTGCCCCGGAACATGAAACATGATACATACGTGGTATTCCCCTGAAGGTAGTGTTCAAAATATCGTAGGCCTCCTAGGGCTTGGCTGCTGTCAGCGTCGGCAATCAAATTTCGATTATTTAGGTAACCAGTCGTCATCGTGGAGCTTAAATTGAGGTCACCAACTACACAGATGGGTTTAAAGATCAATTTACTACATTCTGCCCTTTCTTACAATGCATGCCACGTATGGATTTACGTCGAATTGGTGACATTTTGGCAAAACAGCAGATCTATGGTGTTCATGTCTTCCAGATTGTTGATAGTGGCCTGGAAAGGAAAAGCGCTACTCACGCAGCCGTTTAACTTGGAACGTACATTTTTACACCCTTCATTTATAAGTTTCTTTTTTACACTATTTCCCAGAATTGTCAGGCTAATTAAGGCACATATTAGGCCTAAATATGAAAGTTATGATCTTTATGTTTACTGATGATCAGATATCTTTTTGAATTTGTTTAAGTACCGTACCCATTTCAAATTGTTGGTTGTTACGATTAAGCATCAAGTCGAGCTTAAACTTTATTCTGTGAATAATATACTGTCTAACCAATCTAATACAAATATTTTCTAGTTTTTTTTTAAATTATGTATTTATGTCTCATAAGTACATGTTACGCATCCAAAATTGCCTGCCTTGCAAGAGGGTTCCATTGAAATCATATACAACATTACGAAGTCTATCACTATTGAATTCACCATTTTGTCTATATTCCATTAAGAGTGAGAATCTTAGTCACTTTGATTATGGCACAAACATTGCAGGATAATTTAACTTCTGTATTATAAATTGCCTCGATTGTAGAACATGTAACAATGCAGGCTAAGAATCTACAACTGCAATGTTAGATTGCTGTTCATTCGTAGAAATAATCGCTTTGTTCTCAAGAAATGAGCCACCGTACTATTGCACACCTTTAAAATAAAAATGTACAGCATTTCGCGACACGAATAACGATCGCGGAAAGGCGAGCTGGTGTATTTCAGGCCCATATTTAGGGTTCTTGACGCCTCTGGGATAAAAAAAGACAATTTTGCTGCCCCCAACGTGGAATATGCAGATTTATTAAAGTTGTAACCTTCCCAGGTCACAAGGGATCGAACCCTTACTTTCGGGACGTACGATTTTCATAATCGTCCATATATTTTTATTTGATGCCTTTTTATGTTTTATAATTATGTAATGAAGTGTATAATATCATGTGATTTATTTCCGATTAATTTGTTTAGGTTTTAAGGGATTGTAATTGGCAGGATATAAGTCTAGTTATATGTGAATATTTTAACATTGGAATAATCATCAGACAGAGAGTCTGGAATAGTGTGCAAGAACCAGGAAGTAGGCTTGTTGTCGCCTGGGTTTTTCTCTCGCAAGCTCAAGTGCATGATGACTCATGCAGGTTGGAGGCTTGGCAACCCTGGGCTAGGGATGAGTCTAGGGTATTTTGAAGACCAAGAAGGCATTCCTTATATGGTAATGTTTTGTTTTGATTGGCTGGACCCGTGAGGGAAGCCAGGTAGGCCAGTGATTTGTGGAGGAGAGATGAATGTTATTAGGACTTGACGAAGCTGTGAGGGCGACGCATTCTTAGGACTCCGTGGGGAGTAGTACTCATTCTTTGGACCGCGTGTAGGGTGGTGTACTCATCCTTTGGACTCCGTGTGGAGTGGTTCGTATTCTCGGTAGGACTCCGTGAGGGAGTGGAGCTTGTATTTTGGACTTGTGTGTTTTTGGTGGAGACGGAACGTATTTCAGACGATCACAAGCTGGTGTTCGATGTGTAATTACTGAGTTGCTGGCTATACATTCTCAAGGGAATTATGAGCCTAGTTTCAAACAAATAGCCTAGATTGTTTGTCTCGAATCGCATCTGGTTGTGAACACAATACACACGAATGGAATGTAGGCTACGCGCATATAAATTACAATATTGCTTTGTAATATTACTCAAGTGTCTAATTTAAAGCAAAAGCACACCAGCACTATTGCATAACCGACATACTATGTAGGATGATTTTAACCTACCTACCTTCCGGTGGGTGCTACTGATCTGACGGGCGCACGAGATAATTCTTATCTCATATTCGTCAACTACCTTTCAGTAGTTACATCTTTCCACATGACATTCTAGTCCATATCGGCCAGTTTGTCAATGACCCTTCTACACATTTGCTGTTGTTGCAAAAGTGATATGCGAGGCAGATTGCGCCTGATCGAGCACCATTACGTAATAGACTATGTAGAGAACAAATGAGTGTATTCACTAATTGAAGTAAAACTATTCTTCAGCAAATATTGTAAATTTAAAAAAAATCAGAGATATGAGGTGTGCCATATAGGCTTAATGCGCCCACTGCCACTATACAGTATTTAATATTATTTGGCCTGTCGGAATGTTAAATATCTGAAGTATTTATGTTTAGTACAAATTAATTAGAATACTGTAAGCGCTTTTGCAAAAAAAAAGTTTGTTCTCAGACTGATGTACAAATCGTTTAATTTTGCAAGGATCCAGGGGGGGGGCAAGGCCCCCCCCTGCCCCCCCGTATGGGCGCCCATGAACTGCGTAAACTCCGCGTGTTATAAGTCAGTTCGGCTGGTTTTAAGAATCACTTCCAACACTTGCCATGATGGCATTGCAATATGCTACGTTCTTCGCCACCAGCCTGCATTCGAGTATATGCTCGGTCCTGGAATTGCCTTCACCGGTCACTATGTAAGAAGTAAGTGGCCGACTCTCCGTGATCGGCTCACCTCGAAAACTTGCTATCCTGATTGCAGTGCCCTCTGTAGAGTACTTCCTGGGCACGTGGCCTGCTTCTTCCCCTTCTCATCTCACACGTTGCTACGTCATTAGGGACTCTTCACAAATTCTCAAGCAAAAATAGTAAAATCATGAGCCATATTTCCTTTCATAATCCAACTTTATGGTAAGGTTATTCAAGGTCTTCGGATGTCATAAAATCTGACTGACCATAGCAGTGACGTCACACCTTTTATGCTTGTCATCAGTCCACCCTTAATTTACGTGGTGCGTTCGGTCAGCATGACACATGCCATATCGGGGACAATAGCGTTACCAAATAATCTAACCTACAAATTTTGGCTTCACACAAGTGTAGTTAGTGGAAGATTCCTTTTCATGCAATAAATCTATAACAGGGGACCGCCGGCTTTACTTTCCCTCTGAAGGAAGGCATACTGAGGGATTTTTAACGCTCTTAAAAGAATCCGACGACTTCGGCCGAGTTTGAACCCGTGACCTTGGGCGTAGAAGCTCAGCATGCAACCATCTATGCCACCAAAGCCGACTTTTAGGACATTACAACGTGTTTTTTTTTTTTGGGGGGGGGGGAGTTCCTTAAGGATCTGCCGAGTTTTGTTTTTCATATAAGAGGGGCTCAAAATGTGCTTTGTTTCATCCCTCTATGACAATGTTAATATTTCGCCTATTTTAACATGTATCTTGAGGGGGTTTCTCTTATAGCCCCCTTTTATGAGAGGTACTGTGAAAAGTTATATAAATGATTGGTGCCGTGCCTCTGATGGATATCCATACCTAATTTTACGTTGATCCACCTAGTCGTTCTCGAGTTACGAGCGTACAAAAAGATACACAGACAACAAAATTATTTTTGCAAGCATCCGTCATAAAACAGTCTGAAACGCTTAAATTGAAATTGAGAAAATGCAGTCCAACACTCATTTTATCTACTGTATTAGGATTTTTATTATAGAGGCTGGGCCATAAGTCAGTTGTCAAAAATGCTTTTGGCGCAATAGCCTAATACCAAACAAATTGAAATACAAATGTGTTATCGACACAGAAACACAGTACCGGTACATATAGAATGCAATGCACCTACAAAAGATACCCAAAGTGGTATCCATGCTGTTATAAGCAAACAATGGATCGTTTCAACACTGATATACACATTTTGTTGCAAATCTTCCAGGACTTTAGGGTTTCAAGTTCAAGTTCTGATTTGTGCCTTCACGAATCTTGACGGAATGAACCTCATATTTTAGTACACCCCAGGCTGAAGAATCCATGGGTGTGATATCTAGGGTTCATGGAGGTCATTCAATAGTAACCCGTCCGCCAATCCATTCATTTAGAAAGCCTCTCACAGTAACTTCATAATACGGGGGTGTTTCATTTTGCTGACATATGCACGTTTCCTTAAACGACTGCTGATATTCATAAAGTGGACCATTTTTCTGTTCTAACAACACTTCTTGAAGCATATGTAGGTAATTTACAAAATTTGATAGTACCGTTAAAGATTGCTAGTGACAACTCCCTTATGGCCCACACTGTATAATATGCATCTTCTGAACTAGAATGCATACGTCTAGAGGGCAAACACTTGTTGCCATGGTAACCACCGGATATCCGTGTCGATTCTTTGTCCTCCCTAATCACTGTTAGGCCCCGTTCATACTAAGGCGACAATTATAAGATAAGCGATATGTCGTAAGGAATATATTGCGACGATCTATTGCTAGGAAGGTTCAGACAGCGGGCGATAAATCGGTGCGACCTGGTCGATACAAATTTGGTGGGAACAGAATTCTCACTAATTCAGTTACAAATATGAGCTCAAGTGAAGAAGACATTGTAGTGGCTTATAGGTTCAGGCGTAGAATGACGAGAAGAAGAAGGGAATACGGTGTACATCCCTAGAATCTCATCAAGTGCATCATAGCTCGGCCGTTGTTTCTCGAGAGCTGTCTTACCATGAATCAAAATTCAGGGAGTTCTATTGATACGTGTTGCCCCTAGTGGCAAGTTCGTTAACTGGATTACGGTGGGTAGAAGCACAACACAATTGTTCCTTTAAAGAAATGTTAGGTTTATTTCAGGTCAGAAATATACACCGTACAATAAGCCAATAGAAACAATTAGCTGTCTTACAGAAGCTACCTCCTTTATGGAGCTCGACTCACCCTTTCACTCGGTCTTGCAGTTAATCCTCTCGCTAATGAGGTGGTCCCGTGCGCTGGCTGGAAATAACTGCACTCAGTCTTGTCACTCACTGTTTCTGAATACCGTACTACACAATGTTTCGCAATTCACCACAATGACCTCTGTCGCACTGGAAAACACACACTCTTCAAATACACTGTCCCTCCGTATGATTCACACTCCTTCGCTGTCAAGAGAATCAGCCTCACTTGGGTTTCGTAATTTCGCACGTCACGTCACCAACTGCAGTCGCACTCGCTCAAGAACAATGTCCTAAAAAAAACTCACTCCCCTCGCTGGCCAGGTCGCTTATATAGGGAGGGTGGTGACTCAATGGATGTTTCCAGAGTAGGAGAGTTCACGGCTCCTCCCGAGAGTTCCATCACCAGGTAGGCCGGGAACATTCCAGACAATGTCTTTGTTCTCGCTGCGCTAAGTAGCCGGCCGACAGAGACCAGAGGTAGCCTCAGGCGGCTGTAAGTCACGCGAGAGGGAATGAAGCAACCCCGCTCTCGTAACACTATCAAATGAATCCTGATAACTTTCATTTCCTGAAAAGCCTCGTGTCACGAGGAATTAATGAAAGGAATTACAGATTTTCCTTCTCTTCTTCCCGTCATCATGTTAACAACCCAATCTATCGTACGATACTAATCGCTCATGAGACCAGCAAGTGGTACTTCGAGAGATAATATGTCACTTGCGATATATTGTGCAATCGCGCGGCTGTGGACCTTTTTTATCGCCTCCCTTTACATTTCACGTAGGCCTATCTGTCTGTGCGTTTGGCGTATCGTATATCGCCTTAGTATGAACGGGGCCTTATGTATACCCTATTCTGTTCTCTTATATGGTGTGGAGACATGAACCTTAAACAGCAAGAGAGGTTGGCGGCCTTTGAATTGTGGCTTGATAGACGGATCCTAAGAATACCTTGGGCACAAAGAGTGACATATGTAGAAGTAGACTAATGAGGAGAATGAATGCAACACCAAAATTGATCAAGATAGTGAAATGTTGAAAATTACAATATCATGCGTAATACAAATAGATATGACCAGTTACAAAAAAAAGCTCAACAGCAAAGGAGGTCCTGCACGAAGAAGAATATCTTGGTCCGATAATCTTAGACGCTGGTTCAATATGTCTTCACCTGAATTATTCCGCGTTGTCACCAATAAGACAAGCATAGCCATCATGATTGCCAACATCCGAACCGGATAGGCACCGAAAGAAGAAGATTCACAGATCAACCCCCTGCCTTAAAGTTGGGCAACCCATGCTTCGCCTCTTCCCAGCCTGGATCAAGCCTGACCGTAAGTATGGGGCACAGCCTCGTAAACTCAGGTTAAATTCTTCAACGTAACAAAATGATCCTCGAGTATTTAAAACGTGCATTACCCATAAACCCTTGCGCCTCTATCTCAAATCCAGTACCTACAATAATGGTGACTCACACAAGATCCGCTCTTTTAGCCTCGTCCCTACGATGAACTGGTCGCAGACTGCAAGATGTCAGCAGTTTCGCGCCACTCACTTTTAACATTCCATTTGGCACGAGCTTACAACCCACAGCGACCATTAAAACTAATTATGCCAACTTGAAAGTTAGACACAACTCAGAATGGCGTGCAGAGGAAAGATAAATTCTTTTATAATCCATCACGTCTCCTTGCTTGCCATATGCACTAGCTATTGTTTCTCTTCAGGTACACTGCTTTTGCCCACCTCATGGCGTAGTGACTAGCTTCCTTAGCTGTCACCGCAGAGGTGTGGGTTCGATTCTCGGCTTGGCCAAGATATTTAATTCTGGTCAAAGGGCTGAAAAAGAATACATTCTGCCCTGGGAGGTGGAATTGAAAATAGGTGCATCCCATTTCTACCTCAGCTGCCATACAAGTGGTATCCCGTGATTTCCCACTTCTATTCCAGGGAAATGCCAGGATGGTAACTAAATTATAGCCACTGCCACGGCTGCCTCCTACCCAAATCTAAACTAAATTTAAAAAAATACACACAATAGTACAACCACCACAATGACACAGTTTATCAGGCGGATTACATACACTCACCTGAGTGCTCGAGGCAACGTAACTACTGTACAGGTATTAAGGTATCCGAGGTTTAAGGGAGTTTTTCATTTTCTCCACTGTATTGACCTTTGCCTTTACTTTCCTGATGCCCACATTTTTTGAGGGGTCAGACCTCTTCTTTTCTCTTCATAATATCTCTTACCTTCTGCTCAAGGCCCTAAAGGAGGCAGGGTGTGTGTAGTCCCACCATGCATGGTGCACTCTGGATAGTGCTACACCCTCAAGGGCTCACGACTGGTGAGCTGGGGAGTTGCTCACCCCGAGGGATTCCTGAGCTGGGTCCGATTTTCCTTTTTCCATTGAATGGGTGGCGATCCTCTCCTCTTTCCCTTTCCTAGCGCTATTTTTCGCTATCGTTTTACCCTCCAGGGTTGGCTTTTCCCACGGACTAGGCGAGAGATCCCACCTCTACCGCCACTGAGGGCAGTGTCCTGGAGCTTAAGACTCTGAGTCAGGGATACAACTGGGGTGTGTGACCAACACTACGCCCAGGCGGCCTCACCTGCAAAGCGAACAGATGAAAGGATGGGAAGAGTGGGACGGTTAAGCAAGGAAATGGGAAGGAGGCGGCCGTGGCCTTACAGTAGGAACCATCCCGGCATTTGCCTTAAGACAAAGTGGGAAACCACGGAAAACCACTTCGAGGATGGCTGAGGTGGGAATCGAATCCCCTCTACTCATTTGGGCCACCCGAGGCTGAGTAGACCCCGTTCCAGTCCTCATACCACTTTTCAAATTTCGTGGCAGAGCCGGGAATCGAACCCAGGAGCTCCGGGGCGCCAGCTAACCATGCTGACCGCTACGCTACGGAGGCGACCCCTTTCCTATCAATTCCCTTATTCCTTTTTTTGTGATGTGTAACATCTTTCCACTCGGTTGCTGGATATTTGTGGGAGTGATTTTGAAAAATGGGACGGAGGTGGATCGGACGATCCAGCTGGCAGTGGTGGATCGAACGGAAGTGTAACATGCACTGCCAGATGGATCGCATTGCTGAATACTTTCATTTTGACGGTAAACGCTCGTGCGAACTCTGATGTCCACTGATTGAACACAAAACACATGGCACATAGTCGAAGTCTTCGTATCAGTATTTCAATTATTATATGCTTTAATATGGCACATTGTCATCTCCGTAGCGTAGCGGTCAGCATGGTTAGCTGCCGCCCCGGAGGTCCTGGGTTCGATTCCCGGCTCTGCCACGAAATTTGAAAAGTAGTATGACTGGTTCGGGGTCTACTCAGCCTCGGGTGGCCCAAGTGAGTAGAGTGGATTCGATTCCCACCTCAGCTATCCTCGAAGTGGTTTTCCGTGGTTTCCCACTTCGTCTTCGGGCAAATCCCGGGATGGTTCCTACTATACGGCCACGGCCGCCTCCTTCCCACTTCCTTGCCAAACCGTCCCACTCTTCCCATCCCTTTATCAGGCCCCCTGTTCGCTTTGCAGGTGAGGCCGCCTGGGCGTAGTGCTGGTCACACACTCCAGTTGTATCCCTGACTAAGAGTCTCAAGCTCCAGGACACTGCCCTCAGTGGTGGTAGAGGTGGGAGCCCTCGCTTAGTCCGAGGGAAAAGCCAACCCTGTAGGGTAAAACGATAGCGACAAGAGAATATGACACATTGTAAGTAGTTGGCAATTCTGGTATTATGTTTTTGCATAATGGCTATTCAGATATTAACCCACATAACGGTAATGCAGTCATCAATCCCTATATATATTTATATTATAATTGTGAAAATCTGTGTGTCTGTGAGTGTGTGTGTGTTAGTTTGTTACCTCTTGACACTAAAACGGCTGGTCGGATTTGTATGAAATTTGAAATGGAGACAGCTTATACCCTGGGATAACACATAGGCTGCCTTTCATCCGGAAATAAATCATTGTTCCCGTGGAACTGGCAACATACCTGAAAAGTCACCAAAAATATTCAACCGGGACAAAATATCGAAGTTGTCGCATAAAGACCGGACAAAGCTCATTTTACACCCCTCGATGCGAGAAACAATACTCGGTGTACACCGAAAACCACATTTTAAGGCCCTAAAACCAACAGTTTCAAAGATATTCGCAGAAAACTATCTTCACTCTGATAAACTGATGAACTAATGGCAAGTCCGTTTCCATGGCAACAGAGCCTCAAGGTATGACATCCGATTTTCTATATATCCCTGTAGGAGGCAATGCCAATCCATTTATTATCTTTTTCAAGAGATATATAATCATAAGGAGAGAGTAGCGTCCCTGAATCCCATCCGGAGGCCCCGGGTTCGATTCCCGGCTCCGTCAGAGATTTTAGACACTGACGTGAGGGCTGCAACGGAGTGCACTCAGCTTCGTGAGGACAATTAAGTAGCTGTCTGATAGAGAGGCAGCGCCCCGGTCACGAAGAACACGATAAACGGCCGAGGGAACACGATGCACTGACCACGCGTCACCACAATATCTGCAGGCCAAATGGCTGGGAAGCGGTCGCATGATAGGCCTAGGCCCTTCATGGTCTGTAGTGCGAGGGGTAAAAAAATAGGGATAGCGCCTTCTAATACCACCTTTAATTTTTAAACACTACAGTATCGGCTACTAAATAAAGGTAGCGATATAGCTACGTTCATTTTCATAAACACTGGGCTTACAAATCCCGTATAGTTAAGTTCAAATATCAGTCTGGTCGTTATTTCAGTAGCAACGAAGCTCTGTGGTGGCTATTGCCGTTTCCGTAACACTTAAGGCATCCCGCCGTCACATACCTCAATGTGCACTTACAAAATTGTGAACCAGTCTATTTTACTGAAAAGAATTTCTACGAGAGAGTATCCACTCCGGCAAGAACCAAACTCACTACCTTTTCCAAAATTTACACAAGACATTATTTTTAAAGCACTCTTCTGTATGTTGAGGTACAGAGATACAGTATACCTCACGGAAAGATACAATAAAATGTTGGCAAATCTGAGTTCAAGGAACTGTTATTCAGAATAGGCTTTCGGTACTGGTTATGCGGCCCATGTTCGTAACATGGAATGTTTTCCTTTGACAATGCATCTACACCATGTGCGAGGGCAACGCATTTCAAAGATCTCTAAAACACAATAATCAAGAAATTGGAGAAAAATTTAAATTGGGAGCGAAGATTCAAGGAGAAATAATTTCATCGTTGAGATTTGCTGATGACATCGTCATCTTGGCCGATACGCCACAGGATTTGAACGAGTTTTTGAATAGTATGGACTCCGTCCTGAGGAAATAATTCATGATGGAAATCAATAAATTTAAAACAAAATTATTGGAATGCTGCCGAAAGAAATCAGAAACCTCTATGGACATCAAATCGGCAGGTGAAACGCTACGGGAAGTAGGAGACATCTGTTACATAGGAAGCAAAATATCCAGTGATGGACGAAGCAAAGAGGATGTAAAAAGCAGGTTGGCTCAGGCAAGGAAAGCATTTATACAGAAAAGGAATCTGTTGACATCGAATATGTATTAGGAAGTCATTTTTGAAAGCTTTTGTCTGGAGCGTGACACTATGAGGAAGTGAAACTTGCGCTAATGGTGCAGCAGAAAAGAGGATAATTGAAGCGTTTGAAATGTGGTGTTACAGGAGAATGATTAAGATCAGAAGGGTAGATAGGGTAACAAATGAAGAGGTATTAAGACGAGTGGGAGAGGAGAGATGTTTATGGCGACTGCTAAGGAAGAGAAGAGATAGGTCTGTAGGACACATACACACATCAAAAAAAGTTTTGCATCACCTCGGTTCCCAGATCTCCGGCATATAGACGTTGACTGTGTATATTGTATCCAAGATACAGTCCCTTTGACTGTTCATAGATGTCACTAAAACTGCTCAAAGATGTAAACAACCATGCATGAGCAGGGCCTATTAGACGGAGGGGGTACGACAGCCGATCAGTTCCAGTCATTCCACCAGGACGAAGGTACGCTGCTCATGTTGTCTGTAGTTCTACCATGCCTAGAAGGTCAATACCGCAGTTCGATCGCGTCCGCATTGTTACTTTGTGTCAAGAAGGGCTCTCAACAAGGGAAGTTTCCAGGCGTCTCAGAGTGAACCAAAGCGATGTTGTTCGGACATGGAGGAGGTACAGAGATACAGGAACTGTCGATGACAGGCCTCGCTCAGGCCGCCCAAGGGCTACTACTGTAGTGGATGACCGCTACTTACGGATTGCCGCTCGGAGGAACCCTGACAGCAATGCCACCATGTTGAATAATGCGTTTCGTTCAGCCACAGGACGTCGTGTTTCAACTCAAACTGTGCGCAATAGGCTGCATGATGCGCAACTTCACTCCCGACGTCCATGGCGAGGTCCAGCTTTGCAACCCCGACACCATGCAGCGCGGTACAGATGGGCCCAACAACATGCTGAATGGACCCCACGGAATTGGCATCACGTTCTCTTCACCGATGAGTGTCGCATATGCCTTCAACCAGACAATCGTCGGAGACGTGTTTGGAGGCACCCTGGTCAGGCTGAACGTCTTAGACACACTGTCCAGCGAGTGCAGCAAGGTGGTGGTTCCCTGATGTTTTGGGGTGGCATTATGTGGGGCCGACGTACGCCACTGGTGGTCATGGAAGGCTCCGAAACGGCTTTACGATACCTGAATGACATCCTCCGACCCATAGTGCAACCATATCGGCAGAATATTGGAGAGGCATTTGTCTTCATGGACGACAATTCTCGACCTCATCGTGCACATCTTGTGAATGCGTTCCTTCAAGATAACGACATCGCTCGACTACAGTGGCCAGCATGTTCGCCAGACATGAACCCTATCGAACATGCCTGGGATATGTTGAAAAGGGCTGTTTATGGACATCTTGACCCACCAACCACTCTGAGAGATTTACGCCGAATTGTCGTTGAGGAGTGGGACAATTTGGACCAACAGTGTCTTGATGAACTTGTGGATAGTATGCCACGACGAATACAGGCATGCATCAATGCAAGAGGACGTGCTACTGGGTATTAGAGGTAGTGGTGTGTACTGCAATCTGGACCACAAATGCTGAAAGTCTAGCTGTATGATGGTACAACATGCAATGTGTGGGTCTCATGAGCAATAAAACGAGCTGAAATGTTGTTTGTGTTGATCTCTATTCCCTTTGTATTTAAAGGTTCCGGAACTCTTGGAACCGAGGTGATGCAAAACTTTTTTTGATGTGTGTATTAAGACACCCAGGAATAGCAAGCTTAGTTATGGATGGGAGGGTCGAGGACAAGAACTGTAGGGGTAGACCAGGGTTAAACAGATTGCCTCGGATGTAGGGTGTGGTAGCTATGTAGAGATGAAAAGATTAGCTCAGGAGAGGGAGGAATGGAGGGCTGCATCAATCCAATCAGAAAAATGAAGACTCAAACAACAACAATCAGGAATTTTAATTACTTAGAGAGGCATGTGAGGCAATAAGGTTGTTGGAGAATTTCATTCCCTGGGATGTAACACTGGAAGAGACTGCATAATGTACATCAGCGGCCAAGGTGAGAGATATTTTACTCTAGGTCTATTAATAGCGACATTTTGACGTTCAAATCTTTAATAAGTGTGGCAAAATTACACCCAGAATAGCTTAAGGAAAAATACTTTTAATTCCCCATATTCCGATAGATTTGCCATTCCAGTGTGCAAGAGTGCAGTTCCCTCTTCAAACAATATTCCCAATTTCTATTAACAAAGCGCAATGACACACACTTAACAGCAGTAGGTGTATATTTAGACCAAACCATTTTTTTCCAATGGGCAACAGTATGTGGCGTGCTCGCGAGTATCCGGACAACAAAATCGTTATGTCTCAGCAGAAGATGGCAAAACCAAAAACGTAATTTTAAAATGTGTTCATATAAAGTAACATCGTACCCTGCAGACTTTGACAACTCTAAAAAATTCCCACTTTGCTGCTCATATCAATATACTGTATGTATCAGAATTTTCAGAATTAGAATTGACCCATCTGTAGCCGCGATTGCTGTAATAGAATAAACCAATTAATGCATCGTCCCCATTGTCTTGATCGCGAGCGAAGCAGCGGGTACCTGCTAGTATAATATATATCATAGTGTTTATACGGGACCTAGGCAAGCCTGCATGAACTAATTCTGAACACAGTATCTTTACACACAAGAGGACCTATTCATAAAGCATTTTAAACTCAATTTCACGCAGGATCATTATCGAAACAAGCAAAATATAAATGAAACTTAATTCCGTGATTGGTACGTGCATATAAGTCACCATCTTGTACCCAATATTCGTGTGGTCGAAATAGCCGTGGGGCGTCATAGACTGTGAATCTGGAGACCTTGGGTTCGAATTCCGGAAGAGTTAGTTTTCTTTACTACCAGATTATCGTTTTAAACGTTTGTCATATCAACATGACTCATTTTAACAGAATCCATATGAAATTAAGTGTTGGTCTGTGAATCAAGAGGTCCTTTCTTGATTTACTGCTGTACACATTGCATTTACTCGCAAGTTGGCCTATTTATAGGGAATTTAAGGTTATGAGCGGTGTCGCGTCTATTAATCTAGTTGATCCATATCGTATTCTTTATTTAGGCTAGTACTGGTGGAAGGTACTGCGTCCGAATTCCGCATAGCCACCACCTATATCCGTTGAGATGGAGAGGATTGTAAGGACGTCGATACCCAGCTAGATAAACCAACATTTCCCTACTAGGTGAATAACTAGGAAATCCTCGGCGCATACCGTCTGTGCAATAGTACTACTAACTAGTTACACATTTACTAGCAATCAAACAAATAACACAAAAGGGAGAAAACGAGAATCTCAGATCTCGAGCGTGAACGGTGAAGTTGAGACTAAGTGAGTTGGAGTTCTATAAAAAGGACAAGCAAACTAAAAGTGCTTGTAAGTTTATTTAAATAATTACATACTATAAAAATGTCCCGAACACAAATATTAAAATTTAAAAATTAAAAATAAAATATTTGAACATAAAATGTAGATATTTATCTGAATTGACTTTCCAGGCGAAAGAATTCGATAAACAAAATTGTTCGCAATTTAAAAATACTGAAAATCTTTTCATAGGTCACCATGAGACTTGGACTCAAGAATAGCCTGAAATGATCAGCTGTTATCAATAGCTTGATAAAATTGTAGTTAAATAACACAAAATACCCTAAATTATACATTTATCGTTCCTAAAACACATTAACATTATATTAATAAAATTATTTAATTATTAAAGTATTTACACTAATTTAATTATCATGACCAGCACGAAATTCTATTAAAATATTTACAAGATCTCACGTGATCTACTTTTCTCGCTATGTTTCATTTCACTAACACATTAGTTCCAATACAATTCACAAATAAACATTTCACCTGCATCTAATGTTTTTGTCGCAATCAATAGAACCTTCGTAACAAACAATAAAGCTAATTACGGCTCTGTAATGTCATTATCAAGAATATAGTACTATTTCGATATACTGGAAGTACGATGCGGGACTAATCTTTTACTCTATACACTTTGTGGAATTACTCTTCACTGACATGTACAACACAAATAAACACTTAAATGTCAGTTAACTTCTTCGACATACTGTACTGAACGATTGCGCTCACTAGCAATATACTTAAAAACCTTCATAACTGGTGAACAACTTCTTAATAGTGCGTTAGCTTTACGCATACATTTCTCAACACATTCCTTTCCTTCCGACGACAATAATGCACGGTATTTCTCCAATAAAAACCCATCTTGATACATTTCCAAACATGTATAAGAATCAGTGACCCTACTAGATAATCACTAACCTGTGAAATATCTTTCATGATGCACTCTAACAACTCTCTTCCACAAACTATTACCTTCGTGCTCGTTATACTTCAATAATATTTCTGTTCACTTACATTTTTGTACGATTTTCCACATTGCTTCAACTGACAAAACTCCGTTAATTACCTTCACATTATAGTATTATCCACGTTACAATAAAATATCAACATTATAAGACTTTAGTCCGCTCGTCTTCTCATTTAATGAAAATAAAACATTTCCTCCCTTTATGGTATTTCTTAATGAATTAATTATTCATGTACATATGTGTTTCATTTTAAAATAAACCTCAGGTTGAGCTAAAAATCACCCAGTATATATTTTCGTAACAACCACTTACATCAATAAAATTGTTTATATCTTTATGCATCATCTTGACATTGTCTGTCAACGATATGATCCTTTTTCATTCATTTCTCTACCATGTTAATAACAATGTCATGTTTCTGAAAACATTCCGTTATGGAATTATTATACTTGAAAAGTATTTCATAATTATTACACTTGTTCTGTTACATATTAAAATGTTTATAATAAATACCTCAGAATATTTCATTTATGCTTTCTTTATTAATCGATGTGATCTAGCAACATTGACGCATACTACAGATAATTACGCATTCTATCGAAGCATTCCATTTGTATAAAGCAGTTTCGTTAAAAAAAGAATGAGTTTAATTAAAAACGTATCAGCAAACTTCAAATATAAAAATCCAAATAATCGTTAAAATACGTCAAAAACGACACACGCTGACGTAGAATAAAATTTACAATGAAATTTACAAAACTGACAGCATATTAACATGAGTTATTAGTAAGGAAAATCTACATATAAGTTAATCACGTCATAAATACCCCCAAAATACAACAAATCACTAAGATATTAGGACAATCTTTCGTCTACCTTCATGATGATGATCGGCTCTCGTGATACCTGGCTGGACGAGTAAGGTGTTTCTGCCATTGCTTCGCCACGTGCCTGACGGACGTTGGACAACGGGTTCCCCTTGGCCTGCAAGTAGTCAGCTGGTAGGCACGCTCCTCCCGGCCTGCAGCTGGCTGCTTTGACTCCATTCGCATCGAAAGGTCTTCTTGCTTCGCGATTAGCAATCTGGACTCCCGTAACCTGGTTGAACGAATTCTTCGATCGGCTGGTCTCTCATCGCAATGCCTCATGATAGTAGATTGGATGTCTCGTTGTACAATTTCCCAAGTTGGAAATGGAAATTCTTGTAGTTTCATGTGGGTAGTTCAGCCCACTGCTGTTGGTATTGCAGTTGTAGAATGATGAACTCATTGTTGTCTGGTCCACTCTAAATTCCACTCCGTAAATGTAGACTAACTTCCCTTAGTGCTGCATGTCTATCTTCAGAATATTTTCACAGTGGGAACTTCCCCCCTGACCTGAAATTGTTATCATCATGAAAAAATGATAAATATACGTTTTGTGTTTTTTTTCTCTATGACAGTCGATGTATTATGTACTATTCTTAATGCTGTGGTAGTATCTTCCTTTCAATGATATAGACTGCTTCTTGTGAACGTCGAATTGTAATCTTTCGTTTCCAGTTTCAAAGTTTCAAACTACTACTATTATTTCTTCACCGGCATATCCTACTGTTCCTTGGTGAGTGCTGCGTCTCCTCCGGTCAAGTCTTTAGCTCCTTGCCGTTCCTCGTATATGCATATTAGCTTCTCTCGGACGATCAGTGACACAGGTCTGCACTGTACCTGTCGCAGTAAAGGAATGAATCTCTTCGCTCTCCAATGCCGTGCTCTTTACTGTCAGAAATGGCGGACTACCCTCAAACACAGTCCTAATTTCTGTAATTTGCTCATATCTTCTCTCCTATTCAATAATATTTAATTCTGTTTCGATGAGAAAATATCATTTCGTCTTCGCTAACTGTAGGAGTGCTTATATCGTTTTATCCTTCAGAATTAAATATAATAAAAATTCCCTCTATATTTATGTAGGTCTTTCTGATTGGCTCTTGAGTTATCAAGCAAAACTCATTGTTCTAGCCTCTTATCAAAGTGTCGTGTGCAAGATTTTATTATTGTCGACTCGGTGAACAAAAACCGATCTTTGACTTACTAACAGGAAACTTTGGTCATATTCTAGTGTCTATAGTTTGGACTCTCCCTTGGTTAAAATAACATTCACTGAAATATTTCCAATATTTAATTCTCTAAAAATGCTGCAAATTTTTCCAAAAACCCATCAATATGATCAATTCACATCATAAAATAGTTATGTGAATGACATATTGTTCCATTCTTAATTTTTATTTCTTACATAAATTTAGTGCGCAAGTTGGTTCGATCCTCGCCTCATACAATCCCTTGAGTCAAATCAAATTCGAGTTCAGTACGAAACCTCTAATAAAATGAGTTCCGTATTATAAACTACAATATCTGTAAAACACTCCCTTTTACAATAGATTAATATTTGTGCCAAACATTTATAAAATACCGGTGTATCAACAATTTGCCGTCCTTGAAATGGTTTTCCGTGGTTTCCCATTTTCATCTCCAGGCAAATGCTGGGACGGTATCTTCTGACAGGCCACGGCCGCTTCCTTCCCCATCCTTACCCAGTTTCATTCACCATCATTCATTTCATTTCCCATTAACTCCTCTCGTGAGGTTGGCGTCAGGAAGGGCATCCGTCCGTAAAAACCATCCACCACAAATACTTCCATCGCATCTCATCCCCGACCCCGTAGGAAAACTGGAATAATAAGGGGTAGACATACAATACCGGTGTATCTACAATTTCAAGCGAGGTTTCTTCCATGTCAGTTGTTACACATCATATGCGACTACTGTAAGGCTCGTATTTTTTGTCCTTTTCTTCTAGTCAGTACTTAGTTATCGTGTTGGAAGCCATTTTTAGATGCTGCCTTAGTAACCAAAGTTTAGTTTTAGTTGTAGTTTATTTCATTAATTCAAACCATTAAGGGCCAATAACCTCGATGACGATCTCTATAAAACCACAATGTATTTATTAGGATCTATCAGGCAGAATGGGGAAGTGGTTAACCCCCATCCGACACCTTGGTTTCCCTCTCCTTTCGAACAAGACGTCCACTGGACACATTTTTTTACACAGATATTCAAATAATTAAATTATTTGGGTTGTTCAATTTATTTTAATAATCGACTGTTCAAAAGAAGAGTACCGCACTTAAAATTTTCGAATGATTCGAACAAACGAAGTTTTCGGACATCCATATTGTACAAACATTTGAATTCTTAGAGCATTCGAATAATTTATTCGAATTTAGAATTGTCGAATATTCGAATGATATGTACAACCCTACTAGGCTACACACACTCCTACAGTCACCACATAAATACAGGTTATCAGAACCGAACTACCCGGGGCTGATAGCCAAGATGTCCCAAGCTCCTTAATTGAATTAACAAGATATTTTGTTGGCCGCAGGGTCTCTCTGAGGCACATTCGAGAGGCGATGGATCGTATGCAGAGCAAACCAGTGGACAGTTTGCGGGAACTCAGTATGCTGGAGCGACTGCTACTCAACAATGACAACCCCGTGGTGGCCTCAGTTATGGCCATGGACATGATCTTCGGCGGAATAGATAGTGTGAGTATTCCTTAATCATCGTTATGGTCTTCTGGGGCGTGGTGGCGCAGCGGTTAAGCTGCTTGGTTCCTCACCAATGCACACCGGGTTCAATTGCCGACTAATGCATATGAGATTTTTGAAGTGAAATGCCACGTCCTGTGTTTCGGATTCCACGTTAAAATGGAGGTCCTGTAACTCATGATCACTAGATTAACGGTCATGTAAAGCTATAAGATTGCTTCCTTCCGCTCTTCCATCCTTCCTTACTTCCATTCTTCCTGCCTTCGTTCCTTCCTTACTTCCATTCCTCCTTCCTTCATTCCTGCCTTCTTTCCTTACTTCCTTTCTGCCTTCCTTCCTTACTTCCTTCCCTCCTTCCTTCTTTCATTACTTCCTTCCCTCTTTCCTTGCTTCCTTCCTCCCTTCCTCCCTTACTTCCATTCTTCCTGCCTTCGTTCATTCCTTACTTCCATTCCTCCTTCCTTACTTCCTGCCTTCCTTCCTTACTTCCGTACTTCCTTACTTCCTGCCTTCGGTCCTTCCTTCCTTCCTTAGACCTTCTGTATTGAACCCTTATCATTGTGTCCAATAATAATGTTTCATATTTATTAAAATGCTGGAAATATTAAATCCATGAGATACGGGATATTGGAGTAAATTTTATGTAGCAAGCAAACTGGGCTTGGCAGGAGGGCATACGTGCTCTGTGGAAACCAACGACAATTTCACAATCAGCGCTATTATTATTCTACTGAGAAGGCAGGTGTAAAGCTGGTGGATACATGGCGCGCTCCCAGGTTAGGATGTTTGTCAACGACAGGGATTGAGAGAGAAAATGATAGTTTTCCGAGTGAGAAGAGAAGAGTCGTGACGTCAAACATAGGCGGGATCTGAAAAGTCACTTCCTCGACGCTATCATGACCTGCCAATAAGGAACGAGGACGCTATAGCGTGGCATCAGGGTGATTCGCGCGCCAATTCTCTTATAAAAGATCTGGCGATCAAATTTCGTGCACGACGGCAGATTCGCAACCTGCGATAAAACACAAGCTCTTTGAGGGGTCACACTTAATTATAGGCCCATTAATAACAATATTGAGGAGCAAATACTCCCTCCACGGGAACTTTGACACTTTCTGTATATAAACTGTGTCTGATCTAGAAGCGTTCATTCCTAATTATTCTTTTGACAGTCAAATTAAGACGACTTCATGACGGTCTAAGTTAGAATTCTAGTTGTGTGTTCGGCAACAAAGTTGTTAATTTCAATAAATTGTGAGGTGGCAAATAGCCGCAAGTATAGGGCAAGTCTACGATCTGCATACGACTCTATGAGGAAATAAAATACTCATAACGCAGATAGCTAACAGTTAAACTTTAATTTAATTTGTGTATTCAAGCGGCAAGATGACGACCAGCGTTGAAAAAAGGCAGCAAGATTCATCCTCCGTCACCATGAGTGTTATGGGCTAAAAAAAAGGCCTAATGATGGGAGATGACGAGGCGGGAAGCCTCTGGAAAGCTACTATAAGTGATGAGTACTAAGAATTGAATTATTTGATTTTGGACGAAGGTGTCGCGAGGGATATGAGTAACTTTGTACGGATTTTGTTTTGTTGTGGTTTAAATTAAATTTAGGGTTTGTTTTTCTGCTACTGACATGCGGGTAGTAATTTTTATTAACATTGCGTGACAATTGTGTTGTACAGTAATTTTGTAATTTAAATATTGTGTTAATGGGTACGTCAATTGTATAGCGAAATGACCGCATACGATTAACGTACAAGTAAAGCTATATTCATGAATAAGAAACGCACGAACGGCAGTGATAACTGGACTTAATTCATATTAATGTAAAACTAGACAAGGGGGGAATTTAGTATGTTTGTTGCTTTGATGATTCAGGCTAATTCTGATTCTCGTAATTATTTCTATATTGTCATTTGGACAAATTTTGCGTCATGTTATCTGAGAGTGTGCTGGGTTAAAATGCTGCGACGAGATCATCGAAGTGTGTCACGTGTAATTGGTATTATTAGTGTGATTGCCTATCTCGACAGCAGCGCTATTCCCTGCAATTTAGTACCTAAGGGGCTAAGATTGACCGGATAATGTTGTTCTTGAAAATATCAGAGAGGATATTTTTGAGATATTTGTGCTATGAATGTTATTGCGCGTTTTACAGGTTGCCGTGTAGGCAAGGTCGCTGTATTCTGGCGAGGACCAAAATCTATATTTAGCGTGACACACATGTATTACGAGAGGGGAGTTGGACCAGCCACGGTCTCAGGTGGAGAGATAACAAATATAGCTGTCTGCAGACTTGTACACGACACGTAATGTTTGCTTTAAAGCCTGTTGTTTAAGGTTACTTTATTTGAATTAATTTGGGAGTTGCCATGCCGTCAATCCGAAGAGTCTTATCATGTATACGGCTTATTTATTCATGTGTTTTAACGCCGATTTTCGGGCGTGATTAATTTGTATATTTGTTGTTGTTGGCTTATATTTCTAGGCCATTGGATTCATTGTAGATATAATTTGGCAACGGGCCAAGCTTGTTCATGTCACGTAATGGATTCCTATTGTTTGGTGGTATAAGTCGGTGATGCCGCAACCCCTATATTAAAATACACACGTGCATTTTGTTGTGTTAATTTAAGGTTAGAGTGTGTCAGTATTGTATTTTAATTATGTAATTGTTGTTCCCATATTTCCGCTGCTCGCCTTCGCAGTAGAGAGTTCATAACCTAACCTACTGTTTGGTTGGAAATGAACGCCCGTCGTGGTGCTCATTACTATAGTTAGTCTTAACAAGCGTGCCGCTCATCTATATTAAATTCTTGTATTTGTTATTTTGTTATTTTGGGATCATGTGTGATCCGTAACTGGTGTTACCTTTGATTAATGACATTGTAGTCACAACACTTGTTTGACAGCTGTCATGCCATGTCACCATGGTACGCCAGGCTAATCAGTGTCAGTATGTTCAAGTTGCATGTGAACCAATTTAAGGGTGGATTATATTAGTGGTTTTTGTCTTTGATTCAGTTATTAAGTTTCAGTTGTTAGTAAATCCTGTTGTTTTTCATGTCTTTTAAATATTAAGTATACCTTATGAATCATAGAAATAATTTGAAGCACTAAATCTCTATTACTCATTCACAAGAACCGATGATGACCCCGAACTATGAGTCTTGTTATTATGCTTTATTTTCTAAGGGTACATAAGAGTTACTTTGGCTTCCGAACGTGTGGCATTTTGTGTTTTAGAGTAAAATAGACCACCCGGATGTGATAAGTTTACTAACGTAAATTAGGTGAGGATGTTACCGCCAAATGTTTGAAAATATTAAGTCATGGAGTTTGCAATAAAGTAAATTTGGAACAAGTTAAGTGTTTGAACATTGATTAACATTAGAACGAACTGTTCCAGGCACCCAACAAATATAAATTAGCTTTGTGTATAGAAGCCAAACTCAAAGAATTATATTGACAGGAAAGTTGGACCTAAAAAACTAATTAATACTCTATTAATTGGTTAAATTTGTAATTGAATTAAGACTAGGAAAGTTATAACTGAATCAAAAGGGTTAGAAATTAAAAGGAATAATAAGTACATTATACTCAGTGATGCTATAGTTTGTAGGAGAAATTTAAAGTAAATGAACTAAGTGTGTAAAGGGTTAATGTGTGTATATTTAATATATGTAGCGCGCGTATCCAGGGCTCCGCCCTTATGTCATTTCGCTGCGTCTCAAATATATTATTGTTGTGATGGAAACTTTAGACGAAATCCGGGGAGTGATTGAACTAGCAACCGCAAGTTCGCGGGAACAACTTAGTGAGATGAGAAAGGAAATAACTAATGAAATGCAGACACAGTTAGCGGCAAGTAGCGAAGAAATACAGACAGAGTTAGCTGCCAGAAATGATAAACAATCGGCAGAGATGCAGACACAGTTAGCTGCTAGCATTGATAAACAATCAGCAGAGATGCAGACACAGTTAGCTGCTATAAATAAACAATCAGTAGAGATAAAGACACAGTTAGCTGCTAGCAATGCTAAACAATCGGCAGGGATGCAGACACAGTTAGCTGCTATAAATAAGCAATCAGAAGAAATACAGACGCAGTTAAACACAAAACTAACTGAAGTTAACGAAAGTGTAAATCAGAAAATCGCAACACAGGACACTCTGGTTAGTGAACAATTACATAGGCAGTCCGAGAAAAACAATGAATTGTTAAACGCAAAAGACGAAAGGAACACTCAAAATTTATCTGCGCTGACGGTAGAAATCAAAAAGCACACAAAAGAATAGCTAATCCAATTAGCAAAGGATGTTAGCACTAACAATACCAAACAATTAGGAATAATACAAAGCATCGAAGATTCGTTTAAGGAGAAAATAAAAGGGATGGATGAGAGCGTTATGGAAAAACTAGGGCAAATCGAGCAAGCATGTTTGGCCAACTCGTCAGAGATTAAAGAGGCACACTAAAACTTGGAGGAAAGATTTGAGAAGGTCGAACGAGGAACACAGGATATTCATGATCAAATAGTTATAGTAGATAACAATATCACTGGCTTGGTGAAAGAGCTCAACAATCTAGAAATTCAATCAGATGAGAGGTGGAAAGAATTAGAAATCGACCAAGAGGAGATAAAATTAAAGCTAGAGAAGAATGATACTAACATGGGAATACGTATGGATAAAATTGAACAAAATAAGGACACTAGTCAAAGAGATATACAAAAATGTTTTGATAAAATGAAAGACGTGATCAGAAGGGATTGGTCTAAAATGGGCGCAGATTCAAAGGGAGAATGGCACAACATAAACAAGAGATTCGGGGAGAATAACGAGAGGATCCAGGCATTGGACGAAAACATGAAACTGAGATTTCAAATCCAAGAGGACCGTATGATAAAATCTGAACTTAGAACTAATGAATATGGTACCATGTTGGCAACATTTAGGGAGAAATTAGGGGAAGAGCACACAGAGAGAGAGAGAGCACACGAGAGACAGCCGCGAGGTAGGACAAAGTCCAAGGACGGTGGACACACCTGCGTTCCAAAATTATGAGGGCCGTAGCTCGACGCCTCAAAACACACAACTTCCTACGCAAGTTATACAAGTCATCCGTGGGAATGAGTTTAAGCCAAATAATTTTTTACCCGACAGCGGAGGTACACCTAAAGCATTCCTGAGAGAACTGACAGAATATCTAACGGACCAGAATGTTAGCTCAACACGACAGTTAATAATGATTGAAAAATATTTAGCGGGCTCAGTACTTACGTGGTATCTTGGATTTAAATACACTTTTGAATCGATGGAAGGATTCAAGAAGGCCTTCCTAAGCAAATATTGGAGCGACTCATACCAACAAAGCTTGTGGATGGACTTATACTCACGCAAATACCATTCCACGCATCAGACGAAATATGCAGACTTTTTCGCTACTCAGCTCGTCAAATTACAAGATCTTGATAATCCGCCTAATGAAATGGAGTTAATGACCACTATAGGGAAACAGATGCCTATTAGCGTTCAACAATTCTTGGTGGCGGCAAATATTCCGACCGTCGTTCAGGCAGAAGAGGTATTGAGGAGGATAGATGAAACCACTAATTACATCAACCCGAGAGAGAAGAGACAGAATTAATTAACACAGCTGAGGTTGTCATGACACCGAACAATAACACGAGGTCACAAGCTACAATTACTGGGGGGTAACTAAAGAAGGCCGAACACAGAGGAATATGAGCCGTGATCTCAACCGAGATATGAAGACAGGGGCAAACATCATTACTCTCAGGAAGAAACTAACCGCTACCAGAACACAAACAATCAGCAGTGGCGAGATAACAGGAGATACCAAACATCATATTATAGGAATAATAATAATGAAAGTTTGAGTAATGAACCTACGCAATAATTTTCTTTAATGGTACATAACTCTATGGCCTATACATATAACAATCCAAAATGGCGAGCATCGGAAATATTTAGACGGTTCTCAATATCCACCTTCAGCTGTCCACCTCCAAGTGTTATCCCACTCATTGGTCTGTCCTTTTTCCTGGTTGTTAACAGGATCTCACATTTACTGATGTTGAACTTCCATCCGTACTCTTCCCACTGTTTCTTCCCAAACCTTCAGTTGCTCCTGAATTTCCTCCTCCTTGTTTCCCCACGCAGTCAATTCGTGTGATGACCTTGTCTTATGGCATACACTTACCTGCACATAGCTCTGCAGCGTAAAATATTTGCCACGCCGAATGGTCTGTCCGACTGTGGGCACCTATGTCACACGCATCAATCTTCTCTGATAGGGAGGTATTTGTCATGCTCCCCACATCGCTCTACACCTCTCTCCTACCGCTGAGCTCTAAGGGTCAAATGCATAGCTAGAGCGCAGCAACTCCAACTGAAACCCCGGAAAAAATGCGAACTACACACATTGGTCTGTGACAGGGTGTATTAGTTTTGTAATACAATTTACTTCAATAATGTCTTATCGTCTTAAAAACCTGATATGGTTATTTTAATTTTTAATTGCACTTTTTAGATTTTTCACTTTTTGAATGCAGCTTTCACATGGGCTGCTCCCTGATTGGCTCTCCGCTTTCTAAGTTCCTTATTCTTGGAGGATTAAGGATATGCTTTGAACATTTTTATTTTTTAATATTTATCTTCTAGAAAATTTTGTAAATATTGTCAATTCAAATTACAGTACAGTAAGTATGTAGTTAGTTTTAATTGTAAGTATGAAGTTGATTTGTTTATTAGATATATGTCATTGTTCTATTAGACTGTGGTGTGTGAGTGTGTCTGGTGAGGGTGCATGTGAGTGGGCCTGGTGACAGACTGTTTTAGTGGTAGTATTTGTTTGTTGGTGAAACTTTAGTATTTTTTTCGTTAGTAGAATTTTGGTATTTAATTGTTAGTAGAAGGTTAGTATTTTGTAGTAGAATTGCTCTTTACTTATTCTGAAAGGGAGTAGCAGCCTTTCAGAATAAATCAATTCTTTTCTAGTCTAATAGACGGTTAAGATATTGATAATATAAGCCAACTAATGGCTACACTGCGTTCTGCTGCACGGCTGAAAGCAACGGGAAACTACAGCCGTAATGCTATTCCCGAGGATATGCACCTCTCTATGCATAATTACATGTGATGATGGCCTCCTCCCTTGTAAAATTTCTATCCGGAGGTAAACTAGTCCCCCGTTCGGATCTCCGGGTGGGGACTACTCGAGAGGGGGTTAACATCACAGAAGTGACAAAAAGGAAATCTGACATTCTACGGATCGGAGCGTGGAATGTTAGAAGTCTGCTAGGAAGTGGAAAGTTAGAAAACTTAGAAAGGGAAATGGATCGGTTGAGGTTGGATTTGGTTGAGATTAGTGAAATGCGCTGGCAGGAAGAACAGGACTTTTGGTCAGGAGACTATAGGGTCATTAGCACTAAATCAAACAATGGCCAAGCAGGGGTTGGTCTCATATTGAGTAGGAAACTTGGACAGCGGGTGGAATATTATGAGCAATACAGTGAACGGATTATTGTAGCAAAAATCAATACTATACCTACGTGCACCACAGTGGTACAAGTCTATATGCCTACCAGTCAAGCTGATGATGAGGATGTTGAAAAGGTCTACGAAGAAATAGATGACATTCTGAGGTATATCAAAGGTGATGAAAATGTTATAGTAATGGGAGATTGGAATGCTGTGGTAGGAAAAGGGAGAGAAGGGAAGATAGTAGGAGATTTTGGATTAGGTGGAAGGAATGATCGAGGAAACAGGCTGATGGAATTCTGCACCGAACATGAGTTGGTCATAGCTAACACCTTATTCGATAACCACAATAGAAGAATATACACATGGATGAGACCAGGAGATACAGGGCGTTACCAAATCGACTTCATTATGGTCAAGCAGAGGTTTCGAAACCAGATTTTGGATTGTAAAACATATCCTGGTGCTGACATAAACTCTGACCACAATCTGGTTGTAATGAAATGCAGATTAAAGTTGAAGAAACTGAAGAAAAGTCAAAAGCCAAAAAGGTGGGCAATAGACAGACTGAAAGTGAAGGATGTAAACGAAAGATTCAAGAAAAGTATAAAGGAAGGACTAATCAAAACCCCTAAACAAACTTCAATTGCAGACGAATGGGAACTTTTGAAGAATGAAATAACAAAATCCGCAGAAGAAAACATTGGTAGGAAAGAAAGAATAGGTAGAAAACCGTGGATCACTCAGGATATACTAGAATTGATGGATGAAAGGCGGAAACACAAGAATCTAAGAGATGAAAAGGGGAAAGCAGAATACAGACGTTTGAGAAATGAGGTTAACAAGAAGTGCAGGGAAGCGAAAGAAGAATGGTTGAAAGAGAAATGTGCAGGTATAGAAAATTGTCTGAAATTAGGAAAAGTAGACACAGCTTATCGAAGGATTAAGAATACTTTTGGGGAAAAGAAGACTAAGTGCTGTAATATTAAGGACACAAATGGAAAGCCTCTAACCGATAGGGAAGAAAAGATCGAGAGATGGAAAGCTTACATAGAGTGCTTGTATAAGGGAAAGGAGATTGAGAATCATGTAATGGAAAGGGAGGAGGAAATTGATGAGGATGCAAAAGGAGATTTAATATTGAGATCAGAATTTGACAGAGCATTAGAGGACTTAGGCCGGAACAAAGCACCAGGCATATATGATATACCGATTGAGTTGCTACGCTGCATAGGAGATGAAGGTCTGATCAGGTTATTTCACTTCGTGTGTAGGATTTATGAGACAGGTGAGGTACCCCCTGATTTCAAGAAGAATGTTATCATCCCTATACCAAAGAAAGTGGGAGCTGACAGATGTGAAGATTACCGTACAATCAGCTTGATTACTCATGCTTCAAAGATCCTGTCTAGAATAATTTACAAGAGGATTGAAAGCCAGATAGAAACGGAGTTGGGTGAAGACCAGTTTGGTTTCAGGAGAAATGTAGGAACAAGGGAAGCTGTACTAAGTCTTAGGCTGATTTTGGAAGGTAGAATAAGGAAAGATAAGAGAACGTTCATGGCTTTTGTAGACTTAGAAAAGGCTTTCGATAACGTTGATTGGACTAAATTGTTTGACATTTTGAAATCTATTGGACTAAAGTACAGGGATAGGAGGGTGATATACAATCTATACAGAAACCAGACAGCAGTCATTCGAGCTGAAGGACATGAGAGAGAAGCTGGTATTCAGGAAGGTGTAAGGCAAGGCTGCAACTTATCACCCATACTTTTCAATCTTTACATTGAACAAGCAATGAAGGAAATTGGAGAAAAATTTAAAGTGGGAGTGAAGATTCAAGGAGAAATAATTTCTACTCTGAGATTTGCTGATGACATCGTCATCTTGGCCGACAAGCCTGAGGATTTGAATGAGTTTTTGAATGGTATGGATTCCGTCTTACGGAAGGAATTCATGATGAAAATTAATAAATGTAAAACAAAAATACTGGAATGCAGCCGAAATAATTCAGTAACCTCTATAGAGATCAAATTGGCAGGTGAAAAGCTGAAGGAAGTAGGAAACTTCTGTTACTTAGGAAGCAGAATAACCAGTGATGGACGAAGCAAAGAGGATATAAAAAGTAGGTTGGCTCAGGCAAGGAAAGCCTTTCTACAAAAAAGGAATCTGTTGACATCGAATATAGATTTAGGTATTAGGAAGTCACTTTTGAAAGCCTTTGTCTGGAGCGTGGCGCTCTATGGAAGTGAAACTTGGACTATTGGTGCAGCAGAAAAGAGGAGAATTGAAGCATTTGAAATGTGGTGTTACAGGAGAATGATGAAGATCAGATGGGTAGATAGGGTTACAAACGAAGAGGTATTAAGGCGAGTGGGAGAGGAGAGATGTTTCTGGCGACTGCTAATGAAGAGAAGAGATAGGTTGGTAGGACACATACTAAGACACCCAGGAATAGCAAGCTTAGTTATGGAAGGAAGGGTCGAGGACAAGAACTGTAGGGGTAGACCAAGGTTAGAATATGTTAAACAGATAGCCTCTGATGTAGGATGTGGTAGCTATGTAGAGATGAAACGATTGGCTCAGGACAGGGAGGCATGGACAGCTGCATCAAACCAGTCAAAAGACTGAAGACTCAAACAACAACAACAATCAGGGGTGGTGTGGAAGACACTATAATCAACAATACAGGCCCAGGGATAATAGGCGGTACAATCAGCAACATAACACACGAAATAACTAGTGGTTTAACGAGAAATCGGATCCAAGGGAGGACCGAAGAAATTGGAACGAGAGACACGCTGAGGCACAATAGTACCAGGAGATGCTACATAAAATGGAGGGAAAAATAAGAATAATTGGGAACGAGCGATGGAACACAGAACAAATCCAGACACTCACACTAACGGGGCGGAAATTATCCTAATGCAACAGGAAAAACAGGACGGGAGGCACCAAGACCAGGGTGAGGGTCGAGGCGCGAAAAAAAAAGTTTGATAGAGTGAAGAGGAGACAGCCTGAGAATCGAATGGTGTGATGATCACGATGGTTGGGTGACAGCGCATATTACCGAGTGGATTGCAATGTCTGAAGATTGTTTAGAAGAAATAGTGAGGCCACAAAACGAACCGTTAAAGCAATTACCAATAATATATGCTGGGATTAGTGGATTGAAGGTCAAGTGCTTAGTCGATACAGGACGTCAGGTCAGCCTGGTATCTGAGGCCTTGATCAATGAAATAGGGCGGAATCATCAAGTTCCAATGACACCGGTCCCGCAAATTAAAGTACGGGGTACAATTCCTGAACGAACCGTTACTTGTAAACAGCAGGCATATCTCGATTTAGAAATTCTGGAACGCACTTTTGCTCAGACTTTCATAGTTATGACCAAGATGAACGTCAATATCATTTTAGGGGCAAACTTCATATGCGAGTATCAGGCCGTCATTGATCAACACAGAAACACCATAAGCTTCAATAACATTGAGGGGATGACGAACGTAGGACTGCACATGGACGAAATAACATCTGGCAAGGAGGCGCACACTTGGATGTTAGAGGCAATTAGTGAAGAGGGGAGCGAGATCACGCCACAGGCTATTTTGAACGAGACGAGTAAGGAAGTAATGGAGGCGAATGGCAGTGACGACACCACAGCTATAATTGAACTTAATGAAGATGATGAAACGTAGGATATCTGGGCATTGTTGGCTGAAGAGGACGACAGCAATAAATAATTTGAGGAGCTACTGCAGGAGCGGCTTAAGGAAGTCCGACTATGGGTTACGGAAATGAAGCAACTTGAAGAAATTTTAAGAAAACACCACCAGGTTTTTGATACAGTACCGGGCAATTTTCTCAACTTTAAATATTCTATGAAAGTGGATGATTGGTCACCATTCAGAAGTAGGTTGTACCCAATACCGGGAAAACTACCACTAAACAGATTTTAAGTAGAATAATAAACAAGACGATACCAGCTCTCGGTAAGCCTGAGTTTATTTTATTGGATCATGGCACATATTTCACAAGTGCCCAGTTTAAGAAAGGTATGGCAGATTTGGATATAAAAAATGTTCTCTCATCAATAAGACACCCCCAAGGAAATTCTAGCGAACGCGTAATTCGTGACATTTCTAAGTTCTTCCGCGTATTTATTCCCAAGGAACACTATAAATGGGTAGACCGAGTAAATGACATTGAAATATGTATGAATTCCCCACGTCATGAGTATACAGGGCAGATTCCCATGGTTTTACACCACAACCAGTTTCCAGAGCGATCTTGGAACACTACTGTAACGTGTTCTAACGACCCAGTACCTACGCACGATCTACGGATCCAGAACACCATTGTGCATATGAGAAGGCAGGCTGACCGAAGATTAAGAAGAGACGTGGAAAGAAGTTTCATTGGGAGTTGATTGAAGGGGAAATGGTCTTGGTTAAGGAGCCGCCGATATCTGATCCAGCGAACAAGACATTAAACAAATTTTGAGAAAGATATTTGGGACCGTTCAGCATCGTGAGCAATTTAGGTAACAACGCCTACAGAGTCCGAGAAGTGAGCACTGGAATCATGGCAGTCTATAACATTTCAAATCTAAAATTGTATCACCAGAGAGAGCCATACGAGCCGAGAAATAATGTTATTGCAGCAAATTAAATATTCACGTGATAACATACAACAATGTGTATGGAGGTACACTAGTAGCGAGTGTGCTGGAAAGGGAGTCTAGACGTATTTACAAGTTCAGGCGGAAGTATGACAGTGAGCAATGTTGTTGTTTTGAAAGAGTGAGAGGGAAAGAGTAGCGAGGCGAGAGGCCTGAGGGCACGAGCGTACACGAATTTCCTAATGAGTTTGGAGCGAGACGGCTCCTAGAACAAACAGAGGCGGACAGTCATTTATAATTGAGGGTGACTAGCAACCACCAATTGAGCCAGATGAGTTATGGGAGTAAAATCGACTTTATAGTGAGTTCGATATTTTCGACTATGGGTTAGATGAACCCTTGTCAATGTGTCCAATAATAATGTTTCATATTTATTAAAATGCTGGAAATACTAAATACATGAGATACGGGATATTGGAGTAAATTCTATGTAGCAAGCAAACTGGGCTTGGCAGGAAGGGCTACGTGCTCTGTGGAAACCAACGACAATTTCACAATCAGCGCTATTCTTCTTCTTCTGAGAAGGCAGGTGTAACGCTGGTGGATACATGACGCGCACCCAGGCTAGGATGCTTTGTCAACGACTGGGATTGAGAGAGAAAATTATAGTTTTCCGAGTGAGAAGAGAAGAGTCGTGACGTCAAACAAGGGCGGGATCTGAAAGGTTGCTACCCTGACGCTATCATGACCTGCCAATAAGGAACGAGGACGCTATAGCGTGGCATCAGGGTGATTCGCGCGCCAATTCCATTATAAAAGATCTGGCGATCAAATTTCGTGCACGACGGCAGATTCGCGACCTGTGATAAAATACAAGCTTTTTGAGGGTTCACACATAATTATAGGCTCATTATTAAAAATATTGAGGAGCAAATACTCCCTCCACAGGAACTTTGACACTTTCTGTATATAAACTGCGTCTGATCTAGAAGCGTTCATTCCTAATTATTCTTTTGACAGTCAAATTAAGACGACTTCATGACGGTCTAAGTTAGAATTCTAGTTGTGTGTTCGGCAACAAAGTTGTTAATTTCAATAAATTGTGAGGTGGCAAATAGCCGCAAGTATAGGGCAAGTCACGATCTGCATAGGACTCTATGACGAAATAAAATACTCATAACGCAGATAGCTAACAGTTAAAATTTAATTTAATTTGTGTTTTCAAGCGGCAAGATGACGACCAGCGTTGAAAGAAGGCAGCAAGATTCATCCTCCGTCACCATGAGTGTTAAGGGCTAAAAAGGCCTAATGATGGGAGATGACGAGGCAGAAAGTCTCTGGAAAGCTACTATAAGTGATGAGTACTAAGAATTGAATTACAGTGGAACTTGGATAATTCGAACCTCAAGGGACCAGTAAAAAAATTCGAATTATCCAAATATTCGAATTAAGAAAGTTGCTTTGAAAAGGGTAGAGAAAATCAAATTTTAGATTTTTATCCAAGAGCATTTATTAAACATAATATTACATAATTTTTAACAAGTAAAGTGCTTATGTACAGTATTACGTTTACATATTGATTGACGTTCAACAAAGCAGATTAACAGACAACGGTGCTGTGTAATGACTGTATTGTGAATAACCCCAAAAGTTTCAAATGATATAATAAAACCAAAATGTACTATTCACCTATTTAACGACAGTAGACTAGTAATCCAGCATTCTAGTTAAGTCTTAGAGAAATCTACTGTTTTTCGAAAAAGTTTCAGATTCTTACCTGTATATTGCAATTAAGTCTCTTGGCCATCACAAAAGAATCTAACAAATTTCAAACGGGAAACAGAATCACTTACGTCATTTCTACAATACTTTACAAAAAAAACGCCTTAGGTCTGTGATGTGGTTTATAGCTTGGGCAGCACTCGGAACATTTTTTCCGAGAACTCCCTCCACGAGTTCATCGCCAGATGCGTCGTCACCATCTTGTTTTTTTCGAAGTCATGTAAGCAAAACAATCGAGTAGGGGCCGCATGCCAATGATACAACGTCGTTTTTCGGGAATTCCTGACCCAACTGTTTGGCTTCCGATCGGCTCTTTACACGTAAAAACTTCGAATTATCCAAAATATAATTCGAATTAACCACGATCTTTTAGCATTGATTGTATATAAAATGCTAGGGACCAAGAGGAAAATTCGAATTAAAGAAGATTTCGAATTATAGAAGTTTGAATTAGCCACGTTCCACTGTATTTGATTTTGGACGAAGGTGTCGCGAGGGATATAAGTAACTTTGTACAGATTTTGTTTCGTTGTGGTTTAAATTAAATTTAGGGTTTGTTTTTCTGCTACTGACATGCGTGTAGTAATTTTTATTAACATTGCGTGACAATTGTGTTGTACAGTAATTTTGTAATTTAAATATTGTGTTAATGGGTACGTCAATTGTATAGCGAAATGACCGCATACGATTAACCTACAAGTAAAGCTATATTCATGAATAAGAAACGCACGAACGGCAGTGATAAATGGACTTAATTAATATTAATGTAAAACTAGACAGGGGGAAATTTAGTATGCTTGTTGCTTTGATGACTCAGGCTAATTCTGATTCTGGTAATTATTTCTATATTTTCATTTGGACAAATTTTGTGTCATGTTATCTGAGAGTGTGCCGGGTTAAAATGCTGCGACGAGATCATCGAAGTGTGTCACGTGTAATTGGTATTATTAGTGTGATGCGGAGAAGGCTAGGTCTATCACGACAGCAGTGCTATTCCCGGCAATTTAGTACCCGAGGGGCTAAGATTGACCAGGGGATGTTGTACTTGAACATCCCAGAGAGGATGTTTTTGAGATATTTGTGCTATGAATGTTATTGCGCGTTTTACATGTTGCCGTGTAGGCAAGGTCGCTGTATTCTGGCGAGGGCCAGAATCTATATTTAGCGTGACACACATTTACTACGAGAGGGGAGTTGAACCAGCCACGGTCTCAGGTGGTGAGATAACAGATATAGCTGTCTGCAGCCTTGTTCATGACACGTAATGTTTGCTTTAAAGTTTGTTGTTTAAGGTTCTTTTATTTGAATTAATTTGGGAGTTGCCATGCCGTCGATCCGAAGATTCTTATCATGTCTACGGCTTATTGATTCGTGAGTTTTAACGCTAATTTTCAGGCGTGATTAATTTGTATATTTGTTGTTGTTGGCTTATATTCCTAGGCCATTGTATTGGCAACTCAAACTAACACTTGGGGCGCTGCGGTCGGTCTGGATAAGTAGGGTAAAAATACTCATTAACACGCGTTTGATATGGAACACATTTAATTTTTCGGTTATAATCAGTAAATGTGGTCCCTAAAATAATGACAGTGTTATTTTTAACTGTATATATGTATAACTGTGCGATAAACGTGATCTAATTTGTGTGTTCCACTGGATTTTATGTGTCAATTGCATATTATCAAGCATCGGTTGTCTGCTGGTATTTGTTTTTGAGCAGTTCGAGTCATGGCGCTGTTACGTTTAAAAGCTATATTTGAGTTTGCTCACTGTACCATAGGCTCTAGAAATTATTTGCTGCTTGGTAAGGCGAAGGGATGAGTTTAACTTGTATTAAAGCTCGGGGACCAGCCCCGTGGTGTTGGGGTAGCGCGCCTGCCTCTCACACGGAGGCCCCGGGTTTGATTCCCGGCTCCGTCACGGATTTTAAAACTGACGTGAGGGTTGGAACGGGGTGCACTCAGCCTCGTGAGGACAATTGAGTGAGGCAGCGCCCCGATCACGAAAACCAAGATTAACGGCCGAGGGGACCCGATGCGCTGATCACGCGTCACCTCAATATCTGCAGGCCAAATGGCTGGGCAGCGGTCGCTTGGTCGGCCTTAGACCCTCATGGGTTGTATAGTGTTGTATAGTGCCAGGGGTTGACTATTAAAGCTCGGGGGACACAGGAATTGCTTGATTTGGATGGTTAGCAGGTGGGTTTGGTGTTGAATATCGGAATGGTAGCAGGTTCTCGCAGAGTAGATATTTACCCTCCGAAGTCAAATTAGGCCTATATGACTCGTAGTGGAATGGCTCGGATATCGCAGAGCGAGGTGATGGCGGTTGGTAGGGTTATTGGAAATGAACTAGGGATCGGGGAAGGATACCTGACTGATGAAGCTTGGCTGTCTAGGTGCGGCTTGGCTCGGCGTAACAATGAACAACCCATCCTGTGTTGCCCGTATTTATTTGGTATCGTCACCTTTCGGCTATTGCTATCCTTTGGAAAGTAATGAAAACTTATATCCGCAGCCCTCTTATACATAGACTTGCAGCCGTAAACTGAGCAATATACTTTGCTTTTACTCATTTTACACTCTATCAACGAGTACTTAAGTTATTACTTATGTATAAAGACACGAAGAATTTACCACGATCTGCTTACGAATACAAGAAACCATATACAAACAGTCACCACGTGACAAATGTACCCTACTTGGTAAGTTTCTCATTTTTACCGCTAGATGTCATATCAGATAGCTGGAGTTGCCAATTCATTGTAGATATAATTTCGCAACCGGCCAAGCTTGTTCATGTCACATAATGGTTTCCTATTGTTTGGTGGTATAAGTCGGTGATCCCGCAGCCCTTATATTAAAACACACGTGTTTTTTGTTGTGTTAATTTAAGGTTAGAGTGTGTCAGTATTGTATTTTAATTATGTAATTGTTGTTACCATATTTCCGCTACTCGCCTTCGCAGTACAGAGTTCATAACCTAACCTACTGTTTGGTTGGAAATGAACGCCCGTCATGGTGCTCATTACTATAGTTAGTCTTAACAAGCGTGCCGCTCATCTATATTAAATTCTTGTATTTGTTATTTTGTTATTTTGGGATCATGTGTGATCCGTAACTGGTGTTACCTTTGATTAAGTGACATTGTAGTCACAACACTTGTTTTGGCAACTATTGTACTAATGTTTTACTGGTATTTTAAGTCTTAAGTATTGTTTAGATTTTCTTTGGCTGTATCCGGGACAAGCGATATAACAAACAACATACGTGCCATTGTAAATAAAACATGCTTACAGTTCTACAGTTCATTTGCCATCTATTCTAATCTATTATTGGTCCTCTCGACGCGGATGGTTACCTATTTAGACTCCTACGAACCGGCTCCTAACGTAGGTTACAAATACACATTGGATTACAGTCACCTATTAAAATCCATTTCTATGCCGTACAAATAGTAAGTACATAAGCAACATAACCTAGCGATCAACACGACCCTAGCAAAACAACACAAAGGCTAAGCTACAACTAACGCCATCTGTTTATGAAGTAACAAACCATCTCAAAATCTCTCAAAACTTCCTAAGCCTTCTTGATGTATCAAAGAAGTTACGTACTAGCTCAGAATAACCACCAACCACTATCCGTGAATGAGACATTAGAAGTAAATATAGTCTATTCTAGCTTCTCTTACGGAACGACTGCAACACATACACATGGAGGATGACAACAGACGAATATTAATTAAGAAACGATCCATTTTAAGGGCTAGCATGACCCGTATACAAAACTTTGTGAACAACAAAATAAATTCTTTGGATGCCAATCTCATTCAAATAAAACTTAATAGACTGATCACCATCAGCGAAGACTTTAAACAAGTTCAATGCGAGTTGGAATTGCATGACGATGAAAACGGTGAAGCTCACGCCTCATACCAGGTAGAGCTCGAAGACCTTATTGACCTTCTCGAAGCTAAATTGAGGAAGACATGCAGTCAACAAACCATATTCGTTAATGAAGAAATGCTCTCTCAATCATCGCACGGTATGTCAAGAAATATACAACTCCCTAAAATCAATCTCCCTACTTTTAGCGGAATCCTAACCAGCTGGTTACATTTTAAGGACACATTCGAAGGTTTAGTAGTCAATAACAATGACCTATCCAACATAGAAAAATACCATTACCTGCTTTCTTCCTTGAAGGACGAAGCAAAGGATTGCATCAAAAATATTAGTATTTCTGACGCCAATTTCCCAGTAGCCTACAAAAGTCTAGTCAATCGCTATCACTCTCCAAAGTTAATCGCTGCTGAACATATCAGGCAAATTATTGACTCATCAACCAAACCAAGCTCGACTGAGAGTGAAGTACGCCAGCTGATCAACACATTCCACGGAAGTGTAAACGCCTTCACAGCCCTAAAACCTCAACCAAGCATTTTAGATCTGCTGCTTAACGATTTACAGGTCACACTACTAGATAAAAAACTAAGGTTAGAATTTGAAACCGAACACGCTCATTCAGATTCAGTGGATTTCAACGAACTCATCAGCATTTAGAAAGTCGTTGTCAAACATTGCAGCTTTGCACCAATACTGGAGCACCTACAACCAATCTTAGCAATCATCCCAGGCCAAATCCCCGATTAACTCTACAACATCAATCTTATGTATCTACCAGTAGTCAGTGTTTCATGTGTAGAGGCGCACATAAACTCTATGCTTGCCCTGAATTTCTAAGGAAAGGCATCCATGACAGGTTTAAACAAGAGATAACAACACATGTAGCAATTGTCTTAGTTTATCACACAAATGGAGCGCATGCCCATCCAAGACAACGTGCAAACAATGCAGTGGGCGACATCATACCTTGTTGGATGATGATACGAGAAGTTTCCCTAAACCACAAGCTAATATGTTATCAACAGACCAAGCACAAGAAACAATCCTTCCACAATCTAGTTACCATTCGATGAAACTTCAACCCAAAACTCAAGAGTTATTAACTACCGGTACAGCCCTTGTCAAGGTCAAAGACTCTAAAGGAAGATTCCATACAGTTAGAGCTATCCTCGATAATGGTTCTCAGAGCAACTTCGTCTCGGAAAAGATTGTTCAGCAACTTCACTTGAAAAGGCAGAAACACCACACAATACTGCAATCCATTGGAGATCTTTCTTCAGATTCTGATTCTACAGTGAGCCTAGAAGTCTATTCTACAGTAAATGCATATAGCTTCAGCATTGACTGCATTGTACTCCCGAAAATAACTGGAAACATACCGGCCTCATACATTCCTCATGAAGGTTGTAACTTACCTAAAGATCCAAGCTTTTACATACCGCAAAGAACAGATCTGCTTATTGGAACATCTGTTTTTATGCAGCTTCTGAAGATGGAACAGAAGAATCGTTCAGGTGGTTATCCAGTGTTGCAAAACACACAACTCGGTTGGATTCTCAGTGGCAGTTACATTCAACCAACGCCCCAAGGGGAATTGCGGCAAAATCAAACGTTTCTTCTTCGCAATGACCTCACCTTGGAAGGTCAAATTCAGAAGTTCTGGCAACTCGAGGAAATAAACCAAATTGTTTACTCTTCTCAAGAAAAAGAGTGTGAACATCATTTCCAAAAACATATCAAAAGAGACGAGTCTGGAAGATATATAGCAAGCCTTCCTCTGAAAAAGGATCACCAGCAACTAGGGAAATCAAAGGAAATGGCTACTCAACGCTTTTACCTATTGGAAAAACAACTTCAAAACGACGATGACTTACGTGAGAGATATGTCGACTTTATGCGGGAATACGAAAAGCTTGGTCACATGCAGAAGATTGATCAGCTGACTGTTGAAGAAGATGAAGGCAGTTACTACATGCCTCACCATTCTGTGCTAAAGTTAACCAGTACGACAACAAAAATTCGTGTTGTATTTGATGCATCAGCCAAAACCGACAATGGGTCTAGCTAAAACGACCTCCTCCTTGTAGGTCCCACACTACAAGATGACCACTGTTCTATAATTTTAAAATTCCACACAAAACTTATAGCCTTCACTGCAGATATTGAAAAGATGTACAGACAAATAAAAATGGCTCCTCAAGATCAACACCTTCAACGCATACTGTGGCGAGAAATTCCACAAGAATTACTTAAGACATATACCCTCACGACAGTTACGTATGGAACTTCATCAGCTCCATTTCTGGCAAAGAGATGCCTTCAGCAACTCTCCATCGACGAAGCGGAACGGTTTCCCAGGGCAACTGCTATCCTCAGACAAGATTTTTATGTGGATGACTGCATGTCTGGTGCAGACTCAATTGAAGATGCTCAAACAATACAAACTGAACTTCAAAGTCTCCTGAAATGTGGAGGATTCATTCTTCGTAAGTGGTGCTGAAAAAATCAATACCTGTTGAACTCCATCCCATCTCATCTCCATGAAATTCAACATGCTCTTACTGATGATAGCAGTGACATGGTGAAAACTCTAGGTCTCATGTGGCAACCTTCCAAAGATGCATTCCAAGTCGTCAGCAATCCCATTCCACGTCAATTGATGAATGTTGTCACCAAAAGATTCATTCTCTCCAAAATAACAACAATTTTTGACCCCTTAGGTCTGTTAGCTCCTATTACAATTCTTTGGAAGATTTTCATGCAACGTCTTTGGCACGAAGGGACAGGCTGGGATGATCCACTGACCATGCAACTTGCACAAGAATGGAAGATTCTTTCTAATCAGTTTCAACTTATCAAAGAGATAAAAATACCTCGTTTAGTACTAATTGACGGCACCGTAAAGAACATTGAAGTTCATGGATTCTGCGATGCATCAGAAAGGGCATATGGCGCTTGTATCTATATCAGATCCACCAATCAAAAGGAGGAGACAGCTGTTATACTTTTCTGTGCAAAATCAAGGGTAGCACCTCTAAAGCAAGTCACACTACTGTGCCCTTGCAGCAAGAAATATGCAAATCACAGTATGCCAGCATTGCTCAATTCGGGATTTTCGGGGCTGCGGTAAGTTCTCCCACTCTGTGACTTACATATTTTGGATTAAATAGAGGATACACTTGCAAAAATAACAACAAAATCAACTCCTATTTTAACATATTTAATTAATCAAAATTATGGCGCTACAAACAAATAAAACAAATAAACTTCTGACCAATATCTTTCTACTTGTTCAAAGTGAACAAGGAATAACATAAGAATAAAACAAATATTAGATTAAAACACATGGTTTTCTTTAAAACTAATAATTCATGATTATTTTCACTTCCATAAAGTACCTATTTTAAAGTTCCAATAACTACGAGCTTCTTTGGCTCGATACTTTCCATAATAATGGTGTCATACTTTTGTACACCTCAAGAACTATTTTTATCCCTTTTTTATCATCAAAACAAATATATAATTACATTTAAAATTACATGTTAATTATCCACTTCAATATTTGGGCACTTCACATGTTCTTAGCATTTACCACCTCTCTCAAGTTTTGCAATTTCACTACGGTGATCGGGAAACTACTTGTGTACTCCAGAGTTATAAAGATTACTTGACAAAGTCAAAAACTATGATTACTCCCGAAATCTAGTTATCTTCATAAAACTCGTGGATTCCTATTTCCATACAACATTACAATAGGGATTTTTATTTAATTCATTTGTCTTATAAGACCATTATCACATAAGAAAACTACGATCTGAACTGGCAAGCGATAATATCAATCTACAAGGACCTCGGTTCAACACCCGGGTCATTAACAACTTTAAACACTCACGGTGTATTCATTACTTCTTACAAACAGCCTTTTCCTCAACCCTCATGCGGCGAGGGTCTGGTCAATTACTTGAGTGTGATTTATGACAGGGCGGGGAACCCTCCCGTCTCGTCCGCAGTTGGAGCTCTCCTCAATGCTTTTAAAACAAACATTCCCTTTCATTTTCAGTTCTATGGAGAGACCTGGCATTCTACTCCTCGTTTTACTATCAACAATATTTTTGGGCTCAAAAACCACTTTCGTAATCTTGGCATTTATTAATTATGAAGGGTCCTCATTGATTGTGAAGAGTAATACACATTCTACGACGAATAATCAGGGGCTTTAACAACAAGAGGATTCTCGGTTCGAATCTCTTAACTTGCCTCGGGAACTATTTCCACATTTGAGGACTTATACAAAATGCGATTTAGGGTCTAGCCGTAGCTTACAGGACCTACGCTCAATAATACCATACATTTGCTCCCTTTACAACATACACATGGCCTCGTGATCTACGTCACACTTAGAGGACTTACAACATAACTCAATTCAATACAATCAACTACCCCTCATAAGTAATTTACCAAGTACATTTAAATTCTACGCATTCCTAGCGTGACTTTTATTTAATTGCGTTCCATTGCGCTACACATTACTATACGGCCAAATGTCTTCCAAGAACTGATAAATTTCAAGTAACAATTGATACATATTTCAATTTTTATATTTATCTTTTCCGTTGACAATAAATCGCTCCATTTTTAAGAACATGCATTCACATCATGTCTTATACATTTGTTAAGGCTCCAACGCTCTATACCTTTATATCATTCAATTTAATCTTTATTTAGATTTCTTTACCTTGTTATTATTATTATTATTCACATCATGTCTTCATTCCTTACAAAAGCTCAAAAGCTATTTCTTTCATATAATTCAAATTTACCTTTATTCAAATATCTTTGCTATAATTATTATTATTACGCTTGCTTTTATAACATTCGTCAAATACACTGACATTTTATTCCATGCATTTCCTCTACAGGATTTATTCTTTCACATAATTATTTATTATTTCTCAAAACTTTATTTTTGTTCAGATCGCGTTCTTATTTAATTATTATCCATTTAAAAACATCCCTTTTACTCAAAACTCCGGTGGAATTGTACACAAAAAACTTTCCCGACACCAAAAAATAATGAAAATCTTTACTCACATGTCTAAGGTCGTTTTCTGACCTTTATTCTCGAACGATGCGTCATTTGGCCCACCTTCTTGACTTACTCCATATTGTACAAATTCATCTCGTGTACAAACATTTCTTGACACATATTCAATACATTTAACACTATCAACATTTTTGATACACTGGTGTATCCGTTTAGAACACACATTAAAACACTAAAAAATATTATTCTGGTACATATTATAACACCTATCACTTTGCATAAAACACTTTCACTTTACATAAAACACTTAAAATGATACTCTTAATTTTTTTTCTTACAATATTTACACTTCGCTTCTATCACACGAGCGTATCTCAACGATTTTTGACGATTTCTGTCGGCTGTTGACGATCCCTGATATGAATCCTATCAACCTGCATTGGACGTGTGATTTTACTCGTTCAAAGTTTATCTCTCCTACAGAGGAAACTACTGGTTTCAGTCTCTCAAAACCGCTTCTATTGTCTATTACTCGGCTTCACTTTATCTGCTTTAACTAGGCGATAAATGTCTTTACTTTGCCGTCACCTCTATTTATATATGGTGGTCTATCGCTCCCTATAGTTTCGATACCTTGGCCTCCTTTCGAGGACCGTACACTGTCTATCGTACCCTATAGTTTCTATATCTTGGCCTCCCTTCGAGGACCGTATACTGTCTATCATATATTATTTGACGTTTCCTTACTAGAGTACGTTTTCCCTCTGGTTTCGAACCTAAGTTGCTAAGTTCCTTTTGCTAGAACTTCTATCTTTCGCGATCGTAATTACTGTTTATTCTTGTCCTTTACAGGACTTAGTGTCCTTAACAATGTCTTTACTGGACGTAACGCCGTTTATTTGTTGGAGTTCTTATAACTTCGTAACTGTATCGAACTAGTGTTCTTCTGGAACTCGAAGTTCCCTACTGATCGCTGTATCTTACTTTGACGATATTGCTTTTAAAGTCCGTATATTTAGTGTTCTTTATACTTTAGGACTCTTCAGAGTCTCGAACTGCTAACCATCAGCGTAGCGCACTCCTATCGTAACTGGCCTACACTCGGCGAACTTGAAGCATAGCCTCCCTCAGGAGTCTCAAGTCGAACGATGTGATGCTCCAACGTCGCGCCCCCCTGGACGGACTAATAATGCCTGCGGTGTGATACAGAGTGACGCCCCCTCTCGGGCTGTCGGAATGACTGCACTGCCGATGTCTGATACAGCGTAACGCCTCCCTGGGCTATCGTAAACTGCATGTTTGGTCTGGCTCTGCCAGGAGCTTTATACTGTTTATCCACAAAAAGATAAAACTCTAGTCCTTTTCGTAACCAACTTTTGAACTAATTGTCGTACACTTATAAAAATTATATCTTCGGAAAGCTCGTCTTCCAAACGTAAAATGATCTTCCTGTGCATGGAAATCGATCGTGCATTTCCGAGATATTAATTAATTTTTCGTCTTCAACTGTGTGGGTGGTGCTGTTCATTTTTAATTCTCCCACTCCTTGGGTCCCGGTGAACCCCCAATGACGTATGCTGAATTTGCACTTCTCTCTTGTGCAATTATTAAAGGGTTTTTCTTTACACAAAAATCTTTAATCCGAAATGATTCACCGCACTGTATTTGTTTACTTATTTTTATACTCGTAAACGGGTTAAATTTAATTATTCTTGTTCTGACTCAGCGGCGAGGTTGCCATTTTTCTGCAACGTAAGAGCAATTTCCGAGTCAAGCTTCTTCGTCGTACAGTCCAAATTTTCCACTCGTTCTATTTATATCCATGACGGGCTCCCTTATAAATGTCAAGAGGCATGAGCTCATCTTATGAACACCTGGCCCTGCAGCTTGCGCAATGTTAGACTAGAATCCTGGCTTAAAATCTCTCTCCGTTCCCTTAGAAACTGTATGATTCTTTCATTCCTTTCACAAAATACATGGATTCGATCCCTCTTTGAAGCCTATGGTACATGGGTTCATCTCTCCCCTCCTTAGGTAAATAAATTTTCGAAAAATTTTGAGGAAATTTATTTCAATTATTTATAAAAATCTTATTTTTCCTTTAATAGTCGAAGCCATCATCACGTTCTCCGTACTTTTTGTTTCTTCATTCCTTTAAAAATCCCACGATAATTGGATTTCTTTCATCTTTTTAAGTCATATCCGGTAATTGTGTCGGTTGGGTACGCTCTGTCCCTACCCTTTCTTTCCCCTTTTTATTTGTCTGGACTTCAGGTTTCCAGAACCTCATTCTTCTTTACGGGTGTGGTCTATCCCTACCCGTTCCTTTATTTCATCATTCTCCTTTCTTAAATTGAAATTTTCTTATTCAATAAAATCAATTATTTCTTTTATTTCCCAATATAATTTCTCCAATTCGCATTCGCACTCGAATGTTTGAGCTCTATTTCCTTTTTCTATCTCATTCTCGTTTCTATCAAAAGTGGATTCCTCATCTCTAAATTGTTCCATAACCAGGGCTTGTTCATTAGCTTCATCGAAGTCTTCGGGAGGGTAATACACTTTTAAATTCGCTGAATTCATGGTCACTTCGTGATTCGTTTCACAGTGCCGAATTCTATAGGCATTATTTCTCAAATCCCTTATTATTTGATACGGTCCGTGGTACATTTTCTGGAACTTTTTGTACACGCGGTTCCCTGGATCCGAAATGGCGGGTCTTTTTACTAACACCATTTCCCCTGCTAATAGTGGCCGATGATACCTCTTGTGCCTATTTCTTCTTTGTCTCCTGTCGGCTTGAGCTTTTAGATGCTCAAAGGCTCTTCGAATACGTACATCTCTTCCAGGCTGAGCGTCTGCTGGCCTAGGAATTACCAGACTCCAAGGTCTCTCTGGTTGCTCATTCCGATGTAACGTTATTGGTATCTCTCCCGTAGAATCATGGATTGTGTTGTTTATACAAAATTCGATAATATCCAAGATATCTATCCACTTCCAATTTTCTTCGGCACAGTATATTCTGCAATACTTGGCCGTCTCCCTCATCACTCTTTCTACAGGATTTGCCTCAGGATGGCGAATACTTGACAAAATCTGACGTATTCCAAGTCTTTCTAATTCTTGTCTGAACTCTACACTGGTAAAACAACTACCGTGATCCGACAACAAATTCTCAGGTTTTCCCAGAATCGGTATCACTTTTTCTTTGAGTCGTTTTAACACCTGTTTGGTACTAGTCTTCTGTATGGGAGCAAGGACAACCATTTTAGTGAAGACATCCATAGCCACCATTATGTGTCGATTTCCTCTTCTTGCCTTGGGCAAAGGTCCAAAGTTATCAATAGATATGATTTGACCTGGCCTTTCGGGCAACAATGGTATAGGCTTTTGTCTCATCAGAAATGCATTCGGTTTGATCCTTTGACATAGATCACATGTCTTTAGCGTGTCCCTTACAGTTTCTCTCAGTCTCGGCCATACAAATGCTTCTTTCAGCATCGAGACTGTTTTGTCGACTCCCATATGTCCGAACGATCTATGGGCTAACCATACTATTTTCCTCTGCAAAATTGCAGGTACAACGATCCTTAATCGTGTATGGTCAGAGTCCACAAACTTATATAATAATCCATTATAAAATGTGTAATCCTGAGCTATCTTATTAGCTTCCGTGTACGCCGGTGTTCCCCTAATCAAACTTCCCTCAAGGAAGGATATGAGCATGTTCATCCATGGATCCTCACGTTGCCGTTGACTAATGCTCCTTAACTCATTTAGAGTACGCTGATCCCTGTCTTCCAAATCAATAGCCATTACTTCCTCTTCTGTGGACTCTGGCTGTCTACTTAAATAGTCTGGAACTATATTTTCTTTCCCAGGGCAGTATTCTATTTTTACATCAAATTGTTGAATGTATAAAGCCCAACGCATCAACCTTTGACTGGATAAATCAGTCTTCATCAAAAAGGTTAAGGCTTTATGATCCGTTCTTAAAATGACCTGAAACCCATATACGATCTTTCGCCAAAATTGCAGCGCGTGCAATATCGCTAACAGCTCGATTTCGCTGATTGTATAATTTTTCTCGTGTTGTTTCAGTCTCCGACTTGTGAAAGCTAGATAATTCTTCTTATCAGGGTTATCCGGGCTTTCCTGATATAGCATTGCCCCTATTCCAATCTGGGATGCATCTGTTTGAATTATAAATTTCTGATTAAAATCAGGATATCCTAGCTTCACATAGTTTAAGAGCATTTCCTTGGCCTCCACAAATGCTTTCTCTGTTTCCTCCGTCCATTTCCACTAGCCCCCTTCTTCAGAAGGTCCTGTAGTGGTGCAACAGTTTTTGTGTATGATGGACAATGTCCTGAGAACAATCCAATCAATCCCAAAAACTGGCGAACGTTCTTCACCTTCAAAGACCTTGGAAAATCTCTTATCGATTCTAATTTGCATGGATTTGGTTTAACACCATCCTTGTCAATCACATGCCCTAAAAATGTTACTTGCCCTTGACAAAAATTTGACTTCTTTAAATTAATTTTAAAATTTGCCCTTCTTAAGTCTTCCAATAATTTCTTCAATTTTTCTAAATGTTCCTCAATATTCTCCGAGGTAAGCAAAATATCATCCACATAACGGATAGTGCAATCTTTCACTTCCTCTGACAAGTTTCGATCAAGCGCTCTTATTAAGGCAGATCCCGCGGTCTTCAATCCAAACGGACATCTCCTAAAACAATAGGTTTGTTGGTCGAACTGAAATCCAGTCAACAAGCTGGTTTTCTCTTCCAGTTCGAGATGATGATACGAAGAAGTCATGTCAATATTTGTGAAAATCTTCTTGCCTTTGGACTTCCTCAGTATTTCTTTTATGGTTGGTGCTGAATCATTTTCTGGTGTGATTTTTGCATTTAAATTTCTGGCATCTAGACACACCCTTACTGAGCCATCCGGTTTACTCACAATCACTAATGGACTAACATATGGTGTCGCCATCTTTTCTATAACACCTGCATTCATCATCTCCTGCAGTGTTTTCTTCGTTTGTGGGTAATGTTTTTCCGCAACCGGGTATGGTTTTTGTCTAAACGGTGCCCAATCATTGACTTGGAACGCATATTTAAAATTTTCAATCTTCCCTGGCTTGGAATCAAATACGTCCCTAAAATTCAATAATAATTTCTTTAATTGTTCCTTGTTTTCGAGGTTAACTTTAGCTTCCTCTACTTTTCCTGACAGGTTGGTCTCGAACTCAGTATCCAAATTATCTTCGAGTTCTATATTGAGGACTTCAAATATCCTTTCTATGTCCTTATAACCTTCCTCACTTACTTCTTCCACGTGCCATACCTGTTCTCCTATTTTCACATCCTGTTCCTGTAGGTTAATGTTTTGTTCATCCACATCCTCTCTTTGGATTTTAATGCAGTTTTGCGCTAGGTCTATGATGACCTTGTTCTCACGGATAAAATCAATACCTAATATGACATTATACGGTAATTGATTTACCAGCAAAAAGCATTGCGAAATTTCAGCGTTACCCATGATCAGATCAATGTACACCTGAAATTTGCATGTTAAAGATTTTTCAGGGATAATTCCCTTAATCTTTACACTTGATGTGGGAATTTTTAATGCGCGGCCTCTTGTTTCCAATTCATTCAGAAGGGTTTGCGTAATTAAACTTATTGTTGATCCGGTATCAATCAATGCCCTGACCAGTAATCCTTCTATCCTTAGCATAATTATGGGTAATTCTTTTTTGATAGGTGGGATTCCTTCCACATCCTCATTAATTAACTCATCTGGTCTTGCTATCCAATTCACAATTTCTACCTCCTCCCAGCTCCTGGTATGTTTCCACTTTTGACGATTTAAATTTGGAGTTTTTTTTATCCTGAGGGCTTCCTTTCCCCTCATTCTTTAACTGAGCTTGTAGTTCCAAGCTTTGAGCTCCATCTAGTCGGTCGGGTGATTTCCGGTTCTTGATTGCCTCACTCCAACAGACTTTTTGTCTTTCAGGTTCGTCTGGTCGTTCGTTCATGTAACGAAGAATTTCCTGATATCTTTCCTCTATTTTGGCCCGATATTCATCGTCCCTATCCTCTGGCCTTACGTTCCTTCTGGGATAATTCTCCCATTTCTTTCTGTTTTCTTGCCTCTGATGGTTATTGTTATAGGGTCGGCTCTCTTGTTGCCTATAACCCGTATTCCTAGGATTTCTTCCTCGATATCCTCCTCTGTAGTATGGCTGTATTCCTCTAGGCTCTTGGTGCCCATACTCTCGACCTAGTCCCAGAGTATCAGTGCTAGTGGACTGATTCCTGGTCGATGGTTTTTCTCTGGTTTCCTGACTGCTGGCCATGTGTACCTGTTCAGTCTGTCTTTGATGCCTAGGAGTTACGTGTGACGTCGTCATGTCTAATTGACGTAATACACTCTCCACTTCCACAGCACTTCTGGCTTTGGATGAGATTAACAGCCTCTGAATCTCATATGGAAGTAGTCTTGCAATGGCGGCACACAGGTCGTTCTCAGCTGGAGCAATGTCAATTTCTCGGAATTTACACAGCTGAGCGGTAAAAAATTCCGAGTACTTAGTTGGTGCATTTGTGCTGTACTTCCTAGAGTACAGATCTAGCCTTAAATTCTCCTGGACGTCTGCTGCCCAATATCGTTTTAAAAAGGCTTCTCTAAAGCCTTCCACCGTATCAAAGGTGTACCTAAAGCTTCTGAACCAGGTGAGACAATCACCTGCCAACAACTTCTCAATAGCTCTCAGTCTCCGATCCTGAGGAACTTTCATTTCGTTTAAGTACTCTGCGACTTCCTTTAACCAGTATTTTGGAGTAATTGACATGTTATTCCCAGTAAATTTTACCGGTCTGTCCTCATTCGATTTGATAATGTTTATTATCTGACCATTTGTCTGGTTCATGTACGGGGTTGACATCGCCATCGGATATCCTGGGTTCTTATAAGGGCTCTCCCCTCCTAAGTCCCTATCTGTATCTGTGCCTTGTTCACGGGAATCTACCCATTCAGTCTTTGGAAATTCCTCCTGATTCTCAAATTCTAATTTCCTTTCCCTTCGGGCACTTTCTTCATTCGCCATGAGTTGGATTTCCATTTGACTATTTTTGTGTTCAGTCCTTTCCAACCGTGATCTTAATTCATTTTGAATTCTTTCTTGATTCCTTTTACTATCTTCCTCTACCTTTTTGAGTTGGAATTTCTCTTCCCTGAAACTATCCCTGATTTCAGCTAATTGATCTTCTACCTCTTTCTTGATGACCATCACCTGTTCTTTTATAATTTCTGGCTTAACGTCACCTTTAGTATCTAGGTCTTCTCGCATTTCCTTTATCCTTTTCTCCATCTCTTTTTGTCCTTTGTAGACTTTGTCCTGGATCTTGTTCATATCCTCTCGAGCCTTTCCTTGCTCCTCGAATATAATTGTTATGTCGGTCATAACCTTATCTATATCTCCCTTTGTGTCTCCCATTTGTTTTGTTAATCCTATTACGGTTTCCTTAATTCCATTAATACCCTGACTTATTTCGTTTATCTTATGGGTACTTTCCTTATTTTCTCCCTCTCGTTGTTTTCTTTCACTCTGGAGATGCTCCTCGTATGTACCGAATTTTTGATTTATTTCATCCTCATACTTCTTTAAGTTCTCATCTACCTGCCCGGTAAACCGCTCAAATTGATCTTTCATGTCCTGCGCATCCTTTTGGTGTTGGTTTTTCATCTCAGTTACTTCGGTCTGAACTACACCGATTTTGTTCTCGAGGGTTCCTACTTTCTCCTCAACCCTTCCCAATCGGGTTCCTAGCTCATTCACACTTTATTTTATCTCATCCCGGGATGTTTTACAGATATCGCTGTTAGATTTTATCTGCGCTTCTAATATATCCTGCACACCTAGGATCTGGGTTACAAGTTTCTCTTCACATGCTTCTACATTTTTTTTACAAGATTCTTCCATTTCAACCAATTTAGTCTCTAAATTTTCAAAATTTTCTTGACACTTAGTTTGGGATTTTACCATATTTTCATTTAAGGTATGTATTTGGACTCGCAATCTTGAATTAAAGGCCTCGTTTTCCTTTTTAATTTCACCTGTGATTTCCCCTTTAAACTCTTTTAACTTACTCCCAAAATCAGTGTCAAAAGCTTGAAATTTGTTATTCATTGTTTCTTCTAATTTCTTATTTATATTACTTTGCATTTTAGTCTCCATGACATCTAACTTGTTGTTCATGGCTTGACTTTTCAACAAATTATCACCTATCAACTTCTCCTGAAATGAATGTAATTTATTTTCAAGTTTCCCTTCTATTACTCCTAGTTTATCTTCCAAAGCCCTGGATTGTGCTGACAAATGATCTGAATTTTCTGTTTTTATACTATTCAATTTGCCTTCTATCTCAGCAATCAGTACCTCGTTATTTGCTTTACTGTCGGCTCTTATAGACTTTAACGTCTCATTCTTTATAACTTTCAGCTGTTCTGCCATGTTATCCCCACTTCCTGTTTTAATCTTTTCTATCTCAGCCTTCAGGTCCTTATTCATTTTTATACCGTCGGCCTCGATAGCTTCTAATTTAGTTCCCATGCTATCACTATTTGTTTTTAGTGACTCTAAACTTTGATTCATGGATCCTAACTTTTGGTTATTTTCCTCCTGTTGGCTGTCCAACTGATTCAAACTCTCATTTATGAATTCGAACTCTTTTTTATTTTCATCCTTTTGGAGGCCCAATGTATTGTCTATTGTTCCCAATTTATTGTTTATGGCCTCCAAGAGCCGTTGCATCTCTTCACTCAATGCCATCTTATTAGAATATAGTGGGCCACTAATGCCACATCGCTAGAACATGCTTGAGAGATGGTAATCTGAACTTTTGTGTCCCAATTTCTTTAAAAATTTACTTTGGTACGGGTTTTTACTACACCGTACCCTTTTGATATTCTTATTCAAACTCAAAGACCTTTATGGAAGTATTTAAAATTCAAAATTTCGAAAAACCATTTTTTTCCAAAAAAAAAATGAAAATTTTGATTTTTCGAGAAAACTCGGGTTTTCCCTAGGAAAACTCAGCCCTGCGTACTGTGCGCCATGAAATGTCTGGTAGGGGGTCGTTTAATCCAGGGCTGCTCGGTGTGAGTTTCTAGGGACCCATGTGGTCAGTTAACATTACACGTTGTAGCTACTCCTATCATTACTTTACTTTTACATGAATCGACCACCCCCCTGTGCCCTTGCAGCAAGAAATATGCAAATCACAGTATGCCAGCATTGCTCAATTCGGGATTTTCGGGGCTGCGGTAAGTTCTCCCACTCTGTGACTTACATATTTTGGATTAAATAGAGGATACACGTGCAAAAATAACAACAAAATCAACTCCTATTTTAACATATTTAATTAATCAAAATTATGGCGCTACAAACAAATAAAACAAATAAACTTCTGACCAATATCTTTCTACTTGTTCAAAGTGAACAAGGAATAACATAAGAATAAAACAAATATTAGATTAAAACACATGGTTTTCTTTAAAACTAATAATTCATGATTATTTTCACTTCCATAAAGTACCTATTTTAAAGTTCCAATAACTACGAGCTTCTTTGGCTCGATACTTTCCATAATAATGGTGTCATACTTTTGTACACCTCAAGAACTATTTTTATCCCTTTTTTATCATCAAAAAATGTATAATTACATTTAAAATTACATGTTAATTATCCACTTCAATATTTGGGTACTTCACATGTTCTTAGCATTTACCACCTCTCTCAAGTTTTGCAATTTCACTACGGTGATCGGGAAACTACTTGTGTACTCCAGAGTTATAAAGATTACTTGACAAAGTCAAAAACTATGATTACTCCCGAAATCTAGTTATCTTCATAAAACTCGTGGATTCCTATTTCCATACAACATTACAATAGGGATTTTTATTTAATTCATTTGTCTTATAAGACCATTATCACATAAGAAAACTACGATCTGAACTGGCAAGCGATAATATCAATCTACAAGGACCTCGGTTCAACGCCCGGGTCATTAACAACTTTAAACACTCACAGTGTATTCATTACTTCTTACAAACAGCCTTTTCCTCAACCCTCATGCGGCGAGGGTCTGGTCAATTACTTGAGTGTGATTTATGACAGGGCGGGGAACCCTCCCGTCTCGTCCGCAGTTGGAGCTCTCCTCAATGCTTTTAAAACAAACATTCCCTTTCATTTTCAGTTCTATGGAGAGACCTGGCATTCTACTCCTCGGTTTACTATCAACAATATTTTTGGGCTCAAAAACCACTTTCGTAATCTTGGCATTTATTAATTATGAAGGGTCCTCATTGATTTTGAAGAGTAATACACATTCTACGACGAATAATTAGGGGCTTTAACAACAAGAGGATTCTCGGTTCGAATCTCTTAACTTGCCTCGGGAACTATTTCCACGTTTGAGGACTTATACAAAATGCGATTTAGGGTCTAGCCGTAGCTTACAGGACCTACGCTCAATAATACCATACATTTGCTCCCTTTACAACATACACATGGCCTCGTGATCTACGTCACACTTAGAGGACTTACAACATATCTCAATTCAATACAATCAACTATCCCTCATAAGTAATTTACCAAGTACATTTAAATTCTACGCATTCCTAGCGTGACTTTTATTTAATTGCGTTCCATTGCGCTACACATTACTATACGGCCAAATGTCTTCCATGAACTGATAAATTTCAAGTAACAATTGATACATATTTCAATTTTTATATTTATCTTTTCCGTTGACAATAAATCGCTCCATTTTTAAGAACATGCATTCACATCATGTCTTATACATTTGTTTAGGCTCCAACGCTCTATACCTTTATATCATTCAATTTAATCTTTATTTAGATTTCTTTACCTTGTTATTATTATTATTATTCACATCATGTCTTCATTCCTTACAAAAGCTCAAAAGCTATTTCTTTCATATAATTCAAATTTACCTTTATTCAAATATCTTTGCTATAATTATTATTATTACGCTTGCTTTTATAACATTCGTCAAATACACTGACATTTTATTCCATGCATTTCCTCTACAGGATTTATTCTTTCACATAATTATTTATTATTTCTCAAAACTTTATTTTTGTTCAGATCGCGTTCTTATTTAATTATTATCCATTTAAAAACATCCCTTTTACTCAAAACTCCGGTGGAATTGTACACAAAAAACTTTCCCGACACCAAAACATAATGAAAATCTTTACTCACATGTCTAAGGTCGTTTTCTGACCTTTATTCTCGAACGATGCGTCATTTGGCCCACCTTCTTGACTTACTCCATATTGTACAAATTCATCTCGTGTACAAACATTTCTTGACACATATTCAATACATTTAACACTATCAACATTTTTGATACACTGGTGTATCCGTTTAGAACACACATTAAAACACTAAAAAATATTATTCTGGTACATATTATAACACCTATCACTTTGCATAAAACACTTTCACTTTACATAAAACACTTAAAATGATACTCTTAATTTTTTTTCTTACAATATTTACACTTCGCTTCTATCACACGAGCGTATCTCAACGATTTTTGACGATTTCTGTCGGCTGTTGACGATCCCTGATATGAATCCTATCAACCTGCATTGGACGTGTGATTTTACTCGTTCAAAGTTTCTCTCTCCTACAGAGGAAACTACTGGTTTCAGTCTCTCAAAACCGCTTCTATTGTCTATTACTCGGCTTCACTTTATCTGCTTTAACTAGGCGATAAATGTCTTTACTTTGCCGTCACCTCTATTTATATATGGTGGTCTATCGCTCCCTATAGTTTCGATATCTTGGCCTCCTTTCGAGGACCGTACACTGTCTATCGTACCCTATAGTTTCTATATCTTGGCCTCCCTTCGAGGACCGTATACTGTCTATCATATATTATTTGACGTTTCCTTACTAGAGTACGTTTTCCCTCTGGTTTCGAACCTAAGTTGCTAAGTTCCTTTTGCTAGAACTTCTATCTTTCGCGATCGTAATTACTGTTTATTCTTGTCCTTTACAGGACTTAGTGTCCTTAACAATGTCTTTACTGGACGTAACGCCGTTTTTTTTGTTGGAGTTCTTATAACTTCGTAACTGTATCGAACTAGTGTTCTTCTGGAACTCGAAGTTCCCTACTGATCGCTGTATCTTACTTTGACGATATTGCTTTTAAAGTCCGTATATTTAGTGTTCTTTATACTTTAGGACTCTTCAGAGTCTCGAACTGCTAACCATCAGCGTAGCGCACTCCTATCGTAACTGGCCTACACTCGGCGAACTTGCAGCATAGCCTCCCTCAGGAGTCTCAAGTCGAACGATGTGATGCTCCAACGTCGCGCCCCCCTGGACGGACTAATAATGCCTGCGGTGTGATACAGAGTGACGCCCCCTCTCGGGCTGTCGGAATGACTGCACTGCCGATGTCTGATACAGCGTAACGCCTCCCTGGGCTATCGTAAACTGCATGTTTGGTCTGGCTCTGCCAGGAGCTTTATACTGTTTATCCACAAAAAGATAAAACTCTAGTCCTTTTCGTAACCAACTTTTGAACTAATTGTCGTACACTTATAAAAATTATATCTTCGGAAAGCTCGTCTTCCAAACGTAAAATGATCTTCCTGTGCATGGAAATCGATCGTGCATTTCCGAGATATTAATTAATTTTTCGTCTTCAACTGTGTGGGTGGTGCTGTTCATTTTTAATTCTCCCACTCCTTGGGTCCCGGTGAACCCCCAATGACGTATGCTGAATTTGCACTTCTCTCTTGTGCAATTATTAAAGGGTTTTTCTTTACACAAAAATCTTTAATCCGAAATGATTCACCGTACTGTATTTGTTTACTTATTTTTATACTCGTAAACGGGTTAAATTTAATTATTCTTGTTCTGACTCAGCGGCGAGGTTGCCATTTTCCTGCAACGTAAGAGCAATTTCCGAGTCAAGCTTCTTCGTCTTACAGTCCAAATTTTCCACTCGCTCTATTTATATCCATGACGGGCTCCCTTATAAATGTCAAGAGGCATGAGCTCATCTTATGAACACCTGGCCTTGCAGCTTGCGCAATGTTAGACTAGAATCCTGGCTTAAAATCTCTCTCCGTTCCCTTAGAAACTGTATGATTCTTTCATTCCTTTCACAAAATACATGGATTCGACCCCTCTTTGAAGCCTATGGTACATGGGTTCACTACCTCGCTTGGAACTCTGTGGAGCTACAGACTCCATGGTAGTCTTAGCCTGGCTATCGTCCTGCCCGACCAGATGGAAAACCTTCGTAGCAAACCGGGTCTCAGAGATACAGGAAGCTACTCCTGCAAGACTGTGGCATCATGTACCCTCTCAATCGAATCCTGCTGATCTAGTTTCGCGAGGGCAAGAACCAACATCTCTCATCAATAATAAATTCTGGTTTCATGGACCGTTCTGGTTAACACAAGAACCCACTTCATGGCCTCAAAGGCGAGTGCTACAATGGTTAAGAACTTACCTGAGCAAAGAGTGCGTACAACACTTGCAGTCTTCGCCCATGAAGATAATTGTATTATAAGATTTTCGAAACTACTCAAACTACAACGTGTAATTGGGTACTGCCTGCGATTCCTATCAAACTGCCGTAAGAAGTCGTCAGAACGCAACTATAATCCATTGTCAGCTGAAGAAATTGACACAGCTTTGAAAAAATGTATCAAGATAACTCAGGCACTAACTTATGCCAGGGAAATATCAGAGTTAAGGAAACGCAACGAATTAAGTTCCTCAAGTAACATAAGGAATTTGAATCCTATACTTGATCGTGACGATTGTAATCGCGTAGGAGGAAGACTTCTGAATGCTCCATTATCTTATGGAGCTAAACATCAAATCATATTGCCTGCTCATCAACACCTGACCAAACTCATAGTGATGAGTGAGCACAGACGTCTCTTACATGCTGGTCCTCACCTCATAATAACGTCACTACATCAACGCTTTTGGATCCCAACAATAAGAAAAGTTGTTAGAAAATGCATTCACTCATGCCTCAGCTGCAAGAAAGTGAGTGCGGCAGCCGCTCAACTGCTCATGTGTAATTTACCCAAGGAACGTGTTTCACCTGCTCGCCCCTTTACGAATGTAGGTCTGGATTATGCCGGCCCTATTCTAAAAAAACTGGGAATAAGCGCAGCAAGACGAAGTCCAAATCATACATAGCTTTATTGGTTTGTTTAGCAACAAAGGCTTTACATCTTGAACTAGTGTCTGATCTATTCACCAGTGCATTCTTAGCAGCCTTGCGTCGTTTCATATCACGTAGAGGCCACCCTTCAAACATTTATAGCGACAAAGGCACTAACGTCGTTGGTGCTAATAGAGAAATTCAAAGAATCATTAAGGATCATGATCAGAGGCAAGAATTAATGGATGCTACAACATCAATGGGACTCACATGGCATTTCATTCCCCCCTCTTCTCCCCACTTCGGAGGAATATGGGAAGCTGCAGTAAAATCCCTCGAATACCATCTCAGAAGAGTAATGGGTTCTAATTCACTCACCTTCGAAGAGCTGACAACCCTATTAACACAAATCGAAGCCTGTCTGAACTCACGACCATTGATCGAAACTAATGACAGCTTGTCAGACCCTCCTTACCTCACACCTGCTCACTTTCTAATTCACTCACCTTCGAAGAGCTAAAAACCCTATTAACACAAATCGAAGCCTGTCTGAACTCATGGCCTTTGATCAAAACTAATGATAGCTTGTCAGACCCTCCTTACCTCACACCTGCTCACTTTCTAATCGGTGAACCCCTTACTTCCTTACCCGAGTTGGATTTCACTTCAAGTTTTACTAAGAGACTTTCCAGATGACAACACATCCAAAAACTGAATCAGCACCTTTGGGAAAGACGGTCAAAGGAGTATCTGAACACACTCCAGCAACGCCATAAATGGACTAAAGAAAATCCCAATCTCTGCTCAGGTGATGTTGTTCTCATCAAGGAGGACAATTTACCTCCACTCAGTTGGAGATATGGAGTAATCGAAGCAGTTCATCCTGGGGTCGATGGCCTTGTGCGCGTAGCTTCGGTACGATGTAAGTCTGGTGTACTGAAGAGAACTATCCACAAACTGTGTGTCCTTACAATCGAGAAGTGACATCTATGAATTTCCACTAATGCAATTTAATGATGAACATAATTGTTTTGTTTCTTTTCTTTTAAAGGCCGATGCCCTTTGGTGGACGGTATGTTGGCAACTATTGTACTAATGTTTTACTGGTATTTTAAGTCTTAAGTATTGTTTAGATTTTCTTCGGCTGTATCCGGGACAACCGATATAACAAACAATATACGTGCCATGGTAAATAAAACATGCTTACAGTTCTACAGTTCATTGCTCATCTATTCTAATCTCTTAACTTATTTGACAGCTGTCATGACATGTCACCATGGTACGCCAGGCTAGTCAGTTTCAGTATGTTCACGTTGCGTGTGAACCAATTTAAGGGTGGATTATATTAGTTTTTTTTTGTGTTTTAATCAGTTATTAAATTTCAGTCGTTAGTAAATCCTGTTGTTTTTCATGTCTTTTAAATATTAAGTATACCTTATGAATCCTAGAAATAATTTGAAGCACTAAATCTCTATGACACATTCACAAGAACCGTTGATGACCCCGAACTACGAGTCTTGTTATGATGCTTTATTTTCTATGGGTACAGTATATTGGTCTGCAACACATGGTCTCGTGCCCTACCTCATAGCGTATATTGTGTTGTTTCAGACGTCGCATACTTCGGCCATATTCCTGTTCCACCTGTCCAAGCACCCAGACAAACAACAGAAACTGTTTGAGGAGTTGAAGAGAGCTCTCCCACAGTCCAGAGACCAGCCTGTTACCTCTGAGTGCCTCAACGAGATGAGGTACCTGAGGGCGTGTCTCAAGGAGACCATGAGGTGAGCAAGCCTTCACGTGAACTAGTGAACTCTTCACAAAACCAGTGTGGTTCAAGTGGCTGAAACCCACCATTTACGCACTTGAAATGGCTTTCCGTGGTTACACATTTTCAACTCCAGACAAATGCCGGGTCCGGGACTGTATCTTCTAACAGGCCACGGCCGCTTCCTTCCATCTCAGTTTCATTCACCTTCATCCATTTCACCTCCTATTCTCTCATGAGATTGGCGTGAGGAAGGACATCCGGCCGAAAAAAACACCCGACACATGGAAGTTCATTGCATCTCATCCCCTGCCCCTTAGCTACAAAAATGCAGTAATAATGGGTAGACACATATATATTTATTAAATATGTTCGACGATGTCGAAATATAAATATTATATGTCAGAAAACTGTATCATAATGAGGGTCATTATAACACTATTTTTCATTATGGAACAGTTTCTCCCACCAATCAGAGCTCAAGAAACAGTTATGTGACCAATTAGGTAAGGATAGCATCGCACCTGCGCTGACTTCCACGGCCTTCTATTTTAAATTTCACTGCGTGGCTTCTAGTGTCCTAGTGGGGTATTTTAGGAGGCCATGGTATTCTCTGTGTCCCATGCGCTCTGTTCAGTACATAAAACTAGCGAAATCTCGACAGATATTTATGTATATTTATGTTCGAACATAAAATAGTTATAATATAAACAGTCATATGCAACTCGCCTATAATAGTAATTAATTAAGACACTCGTATGGAAATTATAAAACTCGCTCGGCTCATTTTATAAACATACTCGTGTCTTAATTAAAGCCATAATAGGATCGTTGCATAATGTGCTATTATTTAATTTAATTAATTATTATCAAAGTTTTAGGTCAGTAAGGTTTGGTCTTTAGTGTAATATAGTGGTATCTGTCGTGGAGGAAGCAATGGAGGATGTTAGAAATGGGTCTTCAGTGAAATCAGGAGCTAAAAGGCTTGGTGTACACAGTTTAACCTTCTGAATAAGGCATAGGGCAAAAGAAATCCTGAGTGGCCCCAAACCTCATTTTATCACCAGAGGAGGGAGAAGTGCTTCTGAACTGGATCAAATAATTGACAAAGGTCGGTTCCCCAATTCTAAGACAGATTAATAAACAGTATTCAACACCTCTTAATACGATTAAAGAGGGAATCCCAGTTCAAATCTGGCTGTAGTTGGTTTAAATCACGTTTGAATAGGCACTCCACGTTTGAACTTCCTTCGGTCCGGATGACTCCACGTACAGCGAGTTGTATAAGGTGCGTTCAAAAAGTAACGAGCCGGAGGCCGGAATGCGCAAACTGGTGAAGACTTCGGCTAATCGTGGCGTGTGTATCGAGGTGTGGTTCCGACCAGAGCGTGGAAGGTCACAGCCCGTCGCTTGAGGACACGCGTGCATGTCACGTGACGATACAAAGCGAGCACCAGCATGCATCAATCGTCCAACGCTGTCAGTCGCATTTAAAACAGTGACATGGAGGCGTCAACCGAAGAGCGAAGAGGTGTTGTTCGGTTTCTGACAGCGGAAGGAGTAGGGAGAACGGATATTCATCGCCGAATGTCACAAGTGTATGGCGAACACTGCATGTCCCTTGCAAGAGTCAAGGCGTGGTACAAGCGCTTCAGGGAAGGACGGGTGTCGTTAGCCGATGATGCCCGGTCTGGGGCACTCCTCTGCATTACCGATGACAACGTCCAGCTGGTTGATGCACTCATTACCCAGGACCGCCGAGTGACAGTGAACGCCATAGTCGCCGTGGTCGCTTCACGACAATGCACGACCTCATACGGCCAACACAGTCGCCGCACTCCTGCAGAAATTCAAATGGGAGGTTCTCGGCCACACTCCATACAGTCCAGACCTCTCTCTCTGTGATTACGCTATGTTTGGTCCCCTGAAAATGGCTCTGTGGGGCCAACGATTCACTTCGGACGCCGACGTCCAGCTGTACGTGCGGAACTGGTTCACATCGCAGCCCAGGGAATTTTATGAGACAGCCATTCACCGCCTCGTGTCACAGTGGGACAAGTGCCTCAACAGCCAGGGCCAATACTTCTAACATACAGGTACTGGTTTCTGTAATTATGCCTCCGGATCGTTTCTTTTTGAATGCACCCTATATGTTTCAATAAAACACACAAAATTGACTATCAGAATACTTCAAGTGCAAAAAGTACCTAGCAAGTTACATGCAGTCTCAAAACCTACGATATTTAGACCAACTGGAGTGCCTATTGTTTACTGGAAGTGAGCGAGAAACTCAGGTAAATCGTACATCATCTATCTAACTATTCATGTGTGGATTTCATTATTGGCAGTAATGCCTTACAGAAATTCCACTTTTGGTTGCAAATACGCCATTACGCATTAATTCCGGAGTTAAGGATAATAAAGGCTTTAAAACCCCTTGTGTGCTCCATTTAAAGCTCGCTGTATACATCACATAAACTGATCTAATCGCGATTACACACATGATTTATTTCCAATACAGTTTAAAATAAACTCTCCCCTCTTCAAACGCGTTCTTTCTGCACCCACCTATCCTTTTCTGGTCAGCAGATCTCTATTGTTGCTTACAAGGGGAGGATACGATTAGATTAGATTTTTTCTCGGTAGTAAAGATGTCTGTGTTTGTTTGGAGATGTGTTAAGTCATAAAATTAATATTCTTACTTTGTTGAATCATTGAGCAGTGTCTGCGCCCTTAAAATTATGTAATAGCAGGAAGATACTGTATCTATTTAACACAAGATGTGTGTGTTTCCTTGGAAATATATATAATTGATGTATAAGATTTATAATATTAAAATAGTCATTGTTTCGCCTCCTCAAGCTGTATGTTCCTTCTTAAAAAATAACCTCCTGTCGTTATTCGTTGTTGATTCTCATTTAGTAACTTTCAGAGAACCCTGGCCACTCAATAAATATTGGAGAACGTTTGGAAATTGTATACAATGTGGAATTTAACTAAGCTTCCTACCAAAACATGAAGTGTTACGCTTTGGGGGGGGGGGGGGGGGGCAATGTCCCGATATACGACGATAGCCTATCTTCTTCAGCGTTTATACAATATCTACTTACGAGGGAAGTACCCCAGCTCGAACGGCGAAAACCGACTGAAAGTGGGTTTAAAGTATACAGTTGTACCTAGCTATCAATGCCATTCATCTGTAAAAGTACGTGTTCGGTCGCCAGCGCCATCTGAGCAGGGCTGGATTTACCAATAGGCCCCGGCCTATGGGCGCACCATGCTGTGGGATGCATAAGCAAGAAGGAAGGTTTTATAAACTGACTTTGAAGGAAAATTGTCTCACATCACTTATTAAAAAACTGTAAGTCCTACTTTTTTATAAATTGGGTTTCTGTAATTATTTTGTTCTACGCTCCTTTTAATCTTGTTACACTTCAAAAAGTTCTTTTTATAGTTCAAAAATAGACTAACCAGACTTTTACTACTTATGATTTTTTCAAAACCAATTTCGTATAATTGTATTATTTAAATTAAACTTTCCAAAATTTTGACACTTTTCCAATTTATATTGTGACCATCATTTTCCAACAAATGTTTTGCAACAGCAAAATTTATTCAATTGATTTTACTTCACGATACATTAGAATAAAATAAAAATTACGTTCACAATGACTTTTCTGAGGTCTAGATTCTCCCTTCTTGACGATGGTATGAAGAGGGGGCGGCAAAAACCTACGGGCATAGGAGCGCATAAAATCTAAATCCGGCCCTGCATCTGAGTATGTGATAATGTGATCACCGTGGCAATTGAGTTTGGACTATTGCAATTCGGGAACTTTGTAAATAATGGAGTATGCCTACATGTTGCCCTTGTTAAGGGTGCGTACTGTTCCATTCCGCTGTGTTTTAATCACTTCATTGCAACTCCACATTCCGTCGAATGAAGTACAACACAGTATCTTCTATTGTGGGAAAGATGTCTATGTCAACACGGTACTGCATGTGTTAAGATTTCTTGTTGTTAGCAAGTGTTCAACCTTTTGCCAGATGATACTGCACCACACCTGTTTCTTGTCAATATAATGGTCCGAATTGCCTGTTGCACGGTAGTTTCTGCAGCGAATTGTGTTTTTGCAATCTTTTTGTAATGTTACCACATAGGCTATATGCTAAAGGTCTAACCAATTTCTAGGAATGGATTTTCCCCAATATAATGGTCCGAATTGCCTGTTGCACGGTAGTATCTGCTGCGAATTGTGTTTATGAAATCTTTGGACGCCGTAACTTCCAAACATTGATTGCACACTAATGCGGGGTTTTACAGATAAATGCCCGTGATGGGTAGCAGAACAGACATATCTTCGTATGTTAAGCGCACTGCCAGTCGGTTTTAGCCGTTCGAGCAGGGGTACTTCCCTCGTTAGTATAAAACAAAGTCCCCGATTCTTGGATGCCACGGATAATCTCGAGAACCACTGGATGGATCTTATAAATCAAAGCAGTTCAAACCCCAGAATAAATGTAAATAAATGTACCCTTAGTAACGTCCTTACCGAGTTACAACAATATCTGATAAGAATTGCATCGCAAGGAGCATTTTGTACACAGCAAAACATTGAAAAAGAGCTCTGCAAGAAAGAGGCAAGATAATATTTACTCATTCATAACTGTCCTCCTCCATATGCTTCCCCTTCACATCTCCTAGCTTTTTCTTTCATACATATTTCCTGCCATTTTATATGTCTCCTAGACTTTTAACCTGACCACGACCCCTCTTCTCTATTATTATTACGGTACTCACTTTACTTTTATCGTTGTGGCTACTATGGACCGCGAGATCTCAATTGTTTTTCTTCTTGTTAGCCCACCACGCCTTCATCCTTTCGGATTGGGATTTCTTGCATTCATCCGAGTGAAAATATCTCTTGCTGGGTTTTGCTTCCTCTTGATAAACCTGACAGAGTTTTTGTTTCAATGGGGGTCTGAGCAAGATATCTGATAGAGAAGTTTCAAACTTTATCCACTTCCACCAGCCAAAGAGACATCTAGGGCCCGGATGTTGATGACATGTCATCTTTTTACTGAGCTGTCCAAAACAATGCTGAAGTACATAGAAACTCCGGACGGGCCACCCCGTCTTCAAATATGTCATTTTTATTTTGCAACTTTTTGCATTTTATTTTGCTATTTTCCCATTTTAAGAGCATTTTTTTAAAATTTGGTAGATTCTTTTGGTCTTATTTTAGAGAAATCGGCCTTTTAAGGTAATTTTTTTTTCAATTTAGTCATGTCACAGCTTTATATGAGGGAGTTACGAAGAAGCTAGTAGCTGATACAAGATAATTTAAAATATTGAAAAGATGGTATATTGGCTTTCACGGCCGGTGAATTAAAACTCAGCAATTCTTCTAGGTTTGTGCCGTGTCTTGTGTGGGGTTTCGCCTAGGACACCAAGCAGGCTCATCGGCGGGCTCTTGGTGTCCCCGCCTGGACCCCCACAGGAGTATCGAACTGCGCGATACCTCCCTTTATATAGAGTGCAACTGCACTCCTTGACTGCGAGAACCAAAAGCTCAAGCAGCCATAACCTCCCTATGAAGGCTTCCAAAAAGATGGTATATTGGCCTTCACGGCCGGTGAATTAAAACTCAGCAATTCTTCTAGGTTTGTGCCGTGTCTTGTGTGGGGTTTCGCCTAGGACACCAAGCAGGCTCATCGGCGGGCTCTTGGTGTCCCCGCCCGGACCCCCACAGGAGTATCGAACTGCGCGATACCTCCCTTTATATAGAGTGCAACTGCACTCCTTGACTGCGAGAACCAAAAGCTCAAGCAGCCATAACCTCCCTATGAAGGCTTCCAAAAAGATGGTATATTGGCTTTCACGGCCGGTGAATTAAAACTCAGCAATTCTTCTAGGTTTGTGCCGTGTCTTGTGTGGGGTTTCGCCTGCAGTTTCGAGTGCAGTTGCACTCTATATAAAGGGAGGTATCGCGCAGTTCGATACTCCTGTGGGGGTCCGGGCGGGGACAGCAAGAGCCCGCCGATGAGCCTGCTTGGTGTCCTAGGCGAAACCCCACACAAGACACGGCACAAACCTAGAAGAATTGCTGAGTTTTAAAATATTGAAATAAAGTATTTCGGTATTGCTATTAGTATATATCTTGGATGCAGAAGAACGGTACCGACGGTATACAGATGCAAACATTATGAAAAATCTCAGACATTCTTTCTAGTGATAACTACTGCATGGATGGGATTGAGGAGGATTTCGCAGCAAATGACCTTCCTCACTTCAAGTACACTCCGATCACATCAGTTGATGTTGAACGCATCTTTTCGAGATATAAAAACTTGTCTGATAACCCAACTGCAGATCATTTACATTTGACAACATCAGAATGACATTCGTAGTGCAGTGCAACTCAGACTAAAGTGAACATAAACCTTTTGTTAAGTGCTAGAAATCTATTTTGATTGACTTTTCAGTTTGAAGTTAAGATGTCCCTTTTGAAATATTGGTGAGTTTATTATTATAAGATCATCTTCTCCATTTTATAGTGCATTTTTCGAATTTTTAGGTCATTTATTATAGCCATTATTGAAAGTTTTAAGTACATTTTTTAAACTTTTTTACGGCGTCAACATCCTGGCCCTAGACATCACCTTTAAACCTCGAAAGTATGATAATAGACGGTTGGAGAATCTACTGACTGGCATTCTGAGGAGGTGGACATAGAATGTTATTCTCAGTTTCCGGATTACACTTGAGATCTTTTCAGTGTGGGGGTATATTTCTGACTTACTCCAGAACTTGTAACCTCCATCTTTAAACTTAGGACCAAGAATATTCCTAATGAACTTTCTTTCCTTAACGACAAGTCTCTCGATTGGTCCAGCTGCGTGGTTTGTTAGGCATTCCGCTGCATACAGTGCTTACGGTCTAATCACAGTTTGATAGTGTCATAACTTTGCATTCCTAGACATGAACTTTTTATTGTACAGTTGATGTGTGCGGCGGAAGAAAATGAAAATCCACAGCCTGCTTCCAGTCTCCGACCGGGTCAGGAAAGGAATGAATGAAGCCCCCATCTAGCGGCGAGGATATGAACTGTGCCGGCTTCCGAGGCCTGACGCACTCCTCTGGGGCAATGATTAAATGAATGACAGATGAAATGAAATGATAGTGGAGAGTGTAGCTGGAATGCAAGTTTGTCAGGGAAAACCGGAGTACCCGGAGAAAAACCTGTCTGCCTCCGTCCTGTCCAGCACAGATCTCACATGGAGTGACCGGGATTTGAACCACGGACCCAGCGGTGAGAGGCCGGCGTGCTGCCGCCTAAGCCACGGAGACTTTTTGTGTGCGGCGGAAGGCTGTTTCGAATTTATTGGTTGGTTGGTTCCTCAGTTTGGGGGCTGCGACAACGCGGCCATGTAGACCCGTGTACTTTGTGTGTGTTTAGAATCTGTCTGATAACCGGTGTTCATTGGGTTGACTGTATTAGTGTGTGTATCTGTTTTTTAAATTCAAGTAAGGACTGCAACTTTGAATTTTTCAAATAGTTCCTACTTTTGCTGCCAAACGCCACCGTCAACGACTACTAGGCCTAGTTTAGAACTTAGCTACTAGACGCCACCGCAGTCGGCTCTTGGCAACGAACGTAGGAACCTAAGAGCGTTGTTTACATTCTTAACCTATACAATTTAGCTTCACACAAGTATAATTAGTGGAAGGTTCTTTAACATGCCATAAATCTATGACATGGGACCGCCGGCTTTACTTCCCCTCCGAAGGAAGGCATACTGAGGGATTTTTAACGCTTTAAAAAAATCCGACGACTTCGGCCGGGTTTAAACCCGCTATCTTGGGCATAGAAGCTCAGCATCGAATTTATGGACTCGTGTTGAGATGGCGAACTTTTCAGAATTATTTGGTTCGATCGACTCACCAAGATATTTAAACTTTTGACCTTTTAAGATCTGGCCGTGGGTGGTTTGAGGATGAGCTGGAGCTTCTTTTATCTTATAAATGAATTGGGTTTTAGTGTCGAGCTGACGGGGGCTTTGCTATGGACCACTCGTTATATTTAAATTAAAAAAAACATTTTTGTTTTTGAAAATAGACGATAGTTAAAAAACCAAACATGATAGAACGTTGTGCAATAGCTTAAATGAACGATCTTAAGTCCTTTATTTTTTATAATAAAACTTTTTAATTTTTTATGTTTTATTTTGAAAAAAGTGTAATTTTGAAATTCTTATATTTTGGAAACTAAAGGGTTTACAGAAAAATTTGTTTGACATAAATGAATGGCCCTGATCCCCTCTACCCGCAGAATAAATTTCAAGCCTTTAGGACTAAAACTGTGTAGTAGTGGGGTAAGGCCGGTTCTACCCATAATCGCGCGTGTGCTTGAATACGTATGGCTATCTTGGAAAGAGATGGTGGTGGGGGAGGACTAGGGTCGAGTGAGGGGTCGTTTAGATGGTATTTTTACCGCTCTATTTGATGGTGAGGTTATTTTTTACAATGGGTGGAATTTGGAAACGCAATTTGAGGTAAACGTGCGTTTTTGACATTTTGGTGATATTTAATGAGCTTGTAAGGCTAGAACGATGTGTTGTTTAGGAACGGGGTGACGTTATCTTGGCTAAGAATGTGTGTTGATTTTCTTTTTAATTTTGAAAATTCTTGTTTTCTTTTTTTTTTGGATTGGCGCTATTTTGAAAACGGTGAATGTTGGAAAAAAGTTTGTTTGACGTTAATGAAAGGTGGGCATGCCCTCTAGGGTGGCAGCAAGTTTCAAAGGTGTAAGAGGAAAAAAATAATGAAAGCCTTCTTTCTAGCGAACATTGGTGATCATTGGCGAACGGATGGTCGGATTTTAATAAATGAGGTGTCGTTGGACTCAAGCTGACGTCCTCTTTCCTATAGACCACTCGTTATATTTTTGAAAAAAAAAAATGAAAATATTTTGTTTTTAAAAGTAGGCGATAGTTTGAAAACCAAACATGATAGAATGTTGTGCCATAGTTCAAACCAATGGTCTCCATGACCTTTATTTTAAGCCTATTTTCAATTTTGAAAAAATAGGCTTATGAGATCACCTTTTGTCCGTGTGTGTGTGCGTGTGTGTGTGTGAGGTGTGTGTGTCCCCCTAATAAATTCTAAACGGCTGGAGCGATTTCAATGAAACTCGGTAAGATCATAGCACCATTCTGGCCGACCCCGACCGTGCCCTTCAAATTTTATTGTGTCTCACCAATCCATCATGGCGGCTGTGCGAAATATGTCACCGGCATTCAGTATCTCCGAAACTATTACCGATATCGCCCTGAAATTGTGTACGGTTGTAAAGGGAATTACTAGAAGTTCACCTATGAGACTTTAAAAAACCTGGAAACTACAAAATCAACATGGCGGCCAAGCGAAGTTGAGACTTTTAAATAGACTTTTCTCGCGATTTAACCATCCAAACGTAATAAAACATGGTACAGCAAATGTTTATGCATATTGTAATGCACTGGGATCTAAATTTAGTTCAATTGTTTACATAAACTCAAAATAGCGGCTGTGCGAAATATTTCACTGGCATTAAATATCTCCGAAACTATTTACGATATCACCCTGAAATTTTGTTCGGTGATAAAGGGCACTGCAGCATGTTTATCTATGTAACTTTCAAAAACTTGTAAAGAATAAAACGAATATGGCGGCCAAGCGAATTTGACACATTTTAATAGACTTTGCTCGTGATTTAACAATCTGAGCAAAGTGAAATGTGATACAGTAAATCATTATACATATTGTAATGCACTGGCATCTAATTTAGTTCAATTGTTTACATAACATCAAGATGGCGGCAGTGCGAAATTTTAAAATTAAGCTTTTATTTCTTGTGCGGTTATCATGCGATCGAAGTGAAACTGTGTATAATGAAGCTATGCAATAAATTTCCTTTAATGATACAAAACTCTATGGCCTATACATATATCAATCCAAAATGGCGAGCATCCTAAATATTTTGATGGTTCTCAATATCTCCGAATCTTTTACAGCAATCATACTGTTTTTTTATGTTCATAGAGGCTAAGAACATAAGTTCGCCTATATGACTTTCAATAACCTGGTGAGCACAAATCCAACATGGCGGCGACGCGAAATATAAATATTTCAATGGACGTTTCTCGCGATTTAATCATCCGAGTGCAGTGGAACTTAGCACGTTAAATGCTTATACAAATGTTAATCCACTGAGATCTAATTTATTTCAATTGTTTTCATAACCACAATATGGCAGCTGTGCGAAATTTTAAAATCTCGTTTTTACTTCTTGTGACCTAATCATGAGATTGAAGTCTGAATACCACACGCACACAATAATATTCATGTAATAGTACATAAATAATAATCCAACCTGGCAACCACATGAAATATTTAGACGGTTCTCAATATCTACGAATCTATCACAACAATCAAACTGAAATGTTGTATGTTGATAGAGGCAATTAACATGAGTAGGATATATGAAAATAGGCTGTATATTTCCTCACGGAACTACTTGTTTTATAATAAAACTTTTTTATATTTTGAGATTTTTTGAAAACCCTTAAATTTTGAATTGTTACTATTTTGGAAACTAACACGTTGACAAAAAATTTTGTTTGACATAAATGAAAGATCCCTATCCCCTCTACCGTGAAAATAAATGTCAAGTCTCTAGGACAAAAACTATGCATTTTATTCTTTTTATTTTTATTTTTAAAAAATAAAAGCGTGTTTGTAGACAGAGAGCCGGTAGTGCTTGACGTATGTTACAATGAGGCTATGATTGGCCATGGTGGATACTGGAAATGGCTATTTCGACGGGGGCGATGTATGGCAAAACGAGGGGTCGCTTTTCGATATTTTTTCCTATGACGAATGAATGAAGGCGAATATTTTGAAATGTGACAAGCATGCTAAGATTTTTTACCCCTGAAGGGGATCTTTAACGTTTTAGTTAACGGTGATGAGCGAGATCGCTCTCTGACACAACAGACGGTTGTAGGATATGACCAAGTGATTCTTAGACGTTGGCGATCTCGGTGACCGTGCCCGGAAGAAATGAATTGCTATTTTGGTGGGATGGCGGGGCAGCTTATGACGGTTGGTTTTGTGATATTTCCTATGACGGATAGAGGCGAATATTTGAAAATGTGTTAAGTGTGCTAGGAATTTTTTACCCCTGAAGGGGATCATTAACATGCTAGTAAACGGTAATAAGCGAGACTGCTGTCTGGCACAGTAAATGGTTTTAGAATATGGAAACCTATAACATTTGCTCGACCAAGTCATGTGCATGTATGCAAAGAGCCAAAACGCTAAGGTCATTGGCCTGAAAATGTTATAAACTAAATATTGAACTGGGCAAAGTCATGTGCTTTAGGATGAAAGTATGTGGTTAACATAGTCATGTATTGTGGATGGCCGCTTGCTAGTAATTATTATTATTATTACAGTAAAATGTTTAATAATAATAATAATAATAATAATAATAATAATAAGACACACATGTTTTGAATGCTAACACGCACACAGTCCAGCTCACTGGTGACTGAATATTGTACCTAGCCAGAGGACTCGTGAGAGCTGTTGCTGGTGCTGACGAGGCAGGAATGTCTACTATTGCTATTGCACAACGTTCTATCATGTTTGGTTTTTTAACTATCGTCTATTTTCAAAAACAAAAATTTTCAAATTTAAAAAAAATATATATAACGAGTGGTCCATAGCAAAGCCCCCGTCAGCTCGAGTCCAACGACACCTCATTCGTGAATCTCCGACCACGGGTTCGTGAGTTATCGGCTCGCATTGGGAGGAGTGGTGGGGCCTAACTCTCACTACTCCCCTACTATTATTGATATTATTATTAATCGCAAATGTTTATATGTGATGCGGGCTCATATTAAATGGCCTCTACAAGCTTAAAAATAGCCAGAATGACTAAAATAAGATTATTTTCTGAAAACGAAGAATAAAATAAACAAAAACGGGTTTTGCTTCAATATCCGAAAAATTCAGTCATACTTCCCCTTCTTCCCAGGGGCTCACATCTAGTGGGACGTGGGTTGGCGACCACGGGGCCCTAGCTGAGACCGGCATTGCTTCCACTTACTTCTGCCGGGCTCCTCTCCATCGTCTTTCCTGTCGACCTCACTTGGTCAACTCTTGTTCTCTTCCGACCCCGATGGTATTAGGGTATTCGAGGCCTAGGGACTCTCTTCCTTTCCCGTCTTAATTGGCCCTTGTCTCCTCTTTTCTGATACCCTCCTTCTACGAGGGGTTAGCCTTCTTTTTCTTTTCCTGTTATCTCCTGCCTTCTGCTCAAGGCCCTCAAGGAGGCCGGGTGTTTGTAGCTCCACCACTTCTGGTGCACCCTAGATATTGCTACACCCTCAGGGGCTCATGGCTGGTGAGTTCGGGAGGTGGCGACCCCGAGAGATTCCTGAGCTGGGTCCGGTTTTCCCCCTTTTATTCCTGACCAATGGGGCGGACCCTCTCCTCTTTCACTTTCCTATCTGCCTTTTATGGGTCTCCTTCGTTCCAAGTCCCTCAATCCCCATTCTTCAAGGGTTGAGGGCATTTCTTTTCTTCCTGTCCTTTATTTGCCTTATTGTCCTTTTGTTTTCCATTTCTTCTTCTTCTTTTTTTAGTTCCGTTTGGGCCGGCTGTGGACCACGTGGTTCTTATCTCTGGCAGCTTTCCTCCTAGCCCAGTATTCCTTCATTCTGGCACTGTGAATGTCCTTCCGCGGCTGAGTCCATTTCACACCTACTCCTGGACGCACTGATTTTACTGTTAGTGACTGGAGAGAGTCTGATCTTCTGACTAAAGTCCTGTATTTATTCCTGTCATAGATGTTACTGGGGTCAATATCCAATTGTTCAAGGTCTTTCCTGACTAGTTTCGACCACTTGGTGTTAGTTGCTTTCCCTCAAGAGACAGTGTTGAAAATTCTGGAGGTGAGCCTCTGATCATCCATTCTCACTATATGACCTCTTCCTCATGGCTGTTGTAATGCTATCCACTTGTTCATAGAGTTCATTTTTGTGCCTGATTCTATACTTGCCTTCCTCTTTAATAGGGCCGATGATTTTTCGCAGAATCTTCCGGTCCTTCAGCTGCAATTTCCGGAGTTGTCCTTTTGTGACCATATTTAGGCATTTTGGGGCATATAATACTGATGGTCTCACTACAGTACTGAAGTGTCTGAGTTTGAAATTCATTGAGAGGGATTTGGATTCCTACATATTCTTGCATAGGTGGTAGGCTCTCTCCAGTTTGATGCATCTGTCATTTCTTCTTCTAGTATATAAGTTAGTAGTTTTAGTTATAGTTTACATTTAATTATCATCTTCACGATCATCCAAACAATTAGGGGCCGTTAACCTAGATGTTAGGCCCCTTAAAACAATTATCATCATCATCATCATACCTCCCCTTAATCAAATTATTCGTAAGGATATCCATTTTATTTTATTTGTATTTAATATACTATAAACGCTGAAGAAGATAGCATCGTATCGAAACATGTACTAACATTTGAATATAATTTGTGTTGATTGGCGGAGCAATTTCATTAATGATATGGCTAAGTATAAGGTGCGTTCAAAAAGTAACGAGCTGGAGGCATAATTACAGAAACCAGTACCTGTGTGTTAGAACTATTGGCCCTGGCTGTTGAGGCACTTGTTCCACTGTGACACGAGGCGGTGAATGGCTGTCTCATAAAATTCCCTGGGCTGCGATGTGAACCAGTTCCGCACGTACAGCTGGACGTCGGCGTCCGAGGTGAATCGTTGGCACCGCAGAGCCCTTTTCAGGGGACTAAACATGGCGTAATCACAGGGAGAGAGGTCTGGACTGTATGGAGGGTGGCCGAGAACCTCCCATTTGAAGTTCTGCAGGAGTGCCGCGACTGTGTTGGCCGTATGAGGTCGTGCATTGCCGTGTAGCGACCACGGCGGCTATGGCATTCACTGTCACTCGGTGGTCCTAGGTAATGAGTGCATCAACCAGCTGGACGTTGTCATCGGTAATGCAGGGGGGTGCCCCAGACCAGGCATCATTGGCTAACGACACCCGTCCTTCCCTGAAGCGCTTGTGCCACACCTTGACCCTTGCAAGGGACATGCAGTGTTCGCCATACACTTGTGCCATTCGGCGATGAATGTCCGTTCCCCCTACTCCTTCCGCTGTCAGAAACCGAACAACACCTCTTTGCTCTTCGGTTGACGCCTCCATGTCACTGTTTGCAATGGGACTGGCAGCGTTGCACGATTGATGCATGCTGCTGCTCGCTTTGTATCGTCACGTGACGTGCACGCGTGCCCTCTAGCGACGGGCTGTGACATTCCACGCTCTGGTCGGAACCACACCTCGTTACACACGCCACGATTAGCTGATGTAGTCACCGGTTTGGGCATTCCAGCCTCCGGCTCGTTACTTTTTGAACGCACCTTATAATACATATCCAACAATTTTTTTAGGTTTAACCAGAAGAATGGAAAAACAAATTGGTTTACTTAGTGCACCTAGGCTGGTCCCCGCAAAAGAAACGGTAAAATCTTATAAGACTTGATGGATTTTTAACATAACTGCATTTTACTATTTTCACAGGTTGGATCCGATTGTGTTTGCCAATGTGCGAGAGATCCAGGAGGACACCGTCCTCAGCAACTACCATATTCCTAAAGGCGTGAGTATTAAAAATGTACTAGGATACTTATCCTGATGTCACATTTTGCAAAAATGAGGAAAAATAGACTGATGAGATCGGACAAATGTGTGTCTGTCTGTCTGTCCTTGTGTCTGGCTGGCTGGCTGTTTGTCCCCCCCCCCCCCTATCAACTACTAAACGGCTGGAGCAATCGAAACAAAATTTGGTAGGAGTAAAGATCTATACCTGAATATCTCACGGCCATATTTGAAAATGATGTCAGTGCTAACAACTGCTGAAAAATCGCAATTGAAATTTGAGCTCCATGTTGGATATCTTGGAAGGTATGAATGGGAGATATTTCACAATTGGCACACGTATAGATAATAATATTTCAGTTTAATTTCCAGGAGGCCATACATGGCAGTGTTGCCAAAATGATTATAAACATGCTGATAAGTCCAATTTTTAAATGCATATAACTTCTACACTATCAATTGGAATCCAACCAAATTTCGTATATGCTATGTGTACATAAACAGATATGACTGAGCGTATTCTTAAGAGCCTCCAGGGCTGCCAACTGTTAATAAATGCTCTCAATTTTTTTATACAAATGCCCATATATCTGAAAGTATGCAAGCCGACAGCTTTAAACTATGCACACTTATAGTACCTGACATTCTATATTAATTTGGAGTAACTTTTGTACGTCAGTGCTACCAACATGATTCTAAGCCTGCTGAGACGTCAAATTTTAAATACATGTAACTTCCATACTATCATTTGGATTTCAACCAAATTTCGTGTGTGCTATGTGTACCATAACAGATATGACTGTGCCGATTCTTAAGAGTAACCAGGGCTCCCAACTGTTAATAAATGCTGTCTCTATTTTTGTTACCCTAATATAAATATATCAGAAAGTATGCAAGCCAATAGCTCTAAATTTTGCACACGTATAGTACCTGGCAAAGCCTCCGTGGCTTAGGCGGCAGCACGCCGGCCTCTCACCGCTGGGTCCGTGGTTCAAATCCCGGTCACTCCATGTGGGATCTGTGCTGGACAAAACGGAGGCAGACAGGTTTTTCTCCGGGTACTCCGGTTTTCCCTGTCAAAATTGCATTCCAGCAACACTCTCCACTATCATTTCATTTCATCTGTCATTCATTTAATCATTGCCCCAGAGGAGTGCGTCAGGCCTCGGCAGCCGGCACAGTCCATATCCTCGCCGCTAGATGGGGGCTTCATTCATTCCATTCCTGACCCGGTCGGAGACTGGAAGCAGGCTGTGGATTTTCATTTATAGTACCTGGCATTCTAGATTAATTTGGAGTAACTAATATTGGCCTACACCAGTGCTGCCAACATGATTCTAAGCCTGCTGATAGGTCCAAGTTTCAAATGCATGTAACTTCTATACTGGCTAATGGTTTTCATTGAAAATTGACACAACAATATCATATTATTTCAGATTATTTCTGACCAATACTTGTATGTCATTGTTGCCAACATGATTTTACGCGCGCAGTAAGATCCAATGTTTAACTGCATGTAACGTCCATGCTATCCATTGGACTTCAACCAAATTTTGTATTCAGTCACCAGGGCTGCTAACTGTAGTTCTCTATTAGGCTACATTATGCCAGGTATACAATAGTTCGATCTAAAAAATTTCTATATTACCAACTTAATTTCGTCATTATTCTAGATAGATCCATATAGATTAATCATTGGCATGAATCTTAAATTTTAAGATAAGTAGGCTATTTAGTTCGTCACGGAACTTCTTGTTAGAATGTTCAGAACAGTTTGGTTTGTTATATTCTTGTGAGTATCTGATGTTTCTTCAGTAAGTTCGGATATCACAGATTTGTTCATTATGGGTCAAGTGAGGTCATTCTTTTTAATGTTTACAGTACGGTATATAGGTGATTCATAATTCCTATTACAAACTTCTGGGGGTTGTAGAGGGGGCTAAGTAGATCACAGTTTGAATAGGATCTCTTGTCCGGACATTTATCGTTTCGATACAAAATCGGTTTGAAGACCACTTTCATTTTACATCGCCCGCTTCACGGAACGGAAATAACATTGGCTGAGGGCAACCTCTGCATCCCCTGATGTCATACAGTACGAATGTCATCTGTTGACAAACCGTAGTGACAGTGAGTCCGCTTTGACAGCAGTTGTGATGCAGTCAGGGCGCACTAGGCTACAGGTCAAGACCGCAGTCCAATGATATCGTGTCGTCTGTTCGTTTACAAACTGTAGTGACAGTGAGTCCGCTTTGACAGGTCGATGTAGTCCAATTTCGTGGCCACCACGATCGCCAGATTTAACTCCCCTCAACATTTTTCTGTGAGGGCCACACGAAAAACCTTATTTATGAGACTCCTGTCGAGCCGGAAGAATATCTTGTTGCACGCGTTCTGGCGGCAGCACACATAATTCAACACATCCAGGTCTCGTGGGACGTGTGTATGACAACATGCTGCGCAGGTACACGTTGTGTAATGAACAGCAGGGTCGCCATGTGGAACAACTCTTGTAGTGCATACGTGTCTGTAGTGAAGTGGGAGATGTGCAATCGAGTCAAACTGATTTGGTATCGAAACGATACATGTTCGGACATGGGTTCCTAATCAAAATGAGATCCACTTAGTCCCCTTTACAACCCCCAGAAGTTTGTAATAGGAATTATGAATCACTCTGTATAAGCCTATTTTGTTAGCAAAAACAAAAATACCGTACCCGTATACCGCATGCAAAAGCTATTGTTATTGTTGTGGGTTGTGGATGCTACTCTCCTCCCCAGTGCAACTGTCCTTTAGCCAGCTCATAGTTGCTACGCTGTGAGTGAGTGGAGGTTCTGCCTGTTGCCAGAGATATATTTAGGTGGGGGGAGAGACAGGCGCTCAAAGTGGAGACCAATGAGGGCCTGGTGAGACGAGGCAATCAGCTGTTGGGAACAACTCAGAGCCGTGCTCTGAGCCTTCAGCGGGTACGCTCGATCAATGGGCAGAGAGATGGGAAGGTCTGTGCTACCAGACATGAACCGTGATAATGTGATAATTGTCTGCATCGCTCTCCCTATTACCTCCGACATATCACACAACAGTAGCGGCTCGTCCTTAATTTCTCAGAGCAGGTTAATTATGTAGGCCTACATTACAGACTTACACAACATGTCTACATATATATAAATAACGTGTTCTGACCTTAGGCAGAGCTTCACACAGCAGCTCTTCACGCAGTCCTGTCTTCAGCCGTTCTCCTCGTTTGGTGGTAATTTCCTGCTATCTTGACACTGTCCACCAGCTGGTACCTTCTCCGTCCTCTTCCTCTCATTCCGTTTACAGATCCTTCGAGAGCATTCCTCAGCAAACACTCTCTTCGCAGCCAGTGCCCAAGTCATTTCCTCTTCCTTGTATGGATGGTATGTAACAGCCTCCAACTCGCTCCAATACCTCCTCATTCGGGACCCTTTCCACTCAGGATATCCTTTCCACCTCGTCCATTACCACATTTCAAATAGGCTTCCGCATAATAGTTCGCGGCTGGGAGCGATCAGTTTAGTTCGCAGCTCCTTAGCGAACTAGTTCGCTCTTTTAGTTCGTTAGGTCCCATCTCGAATTCCCTGTAGGACAATTCGTTCGCTCGCCATGCTGCTGACACTGCACGCGCTCTTTGTTTGCTATAGCAGTCTGTCACCACTGATGACTCGTCACCAGTGATTGCTCATTCACATTGCTCTCGTTTCAAGCAATACTGTAAGCTACTGTAACAGTTACTGTGCAGTTCGTGTATTAGATAGCGACAAGTTGCGTGTGTACTAATCTGTTTAACATTTTGATATTCGAAGATTAAAAAATACAAAAATATGACTATTGAAACATTAGTGAAATTCCTTATTCGTTCCATATTTCCTTTTATTCCTTGTAGGAACATAGGGTAGCTACAGATTTCTTCCATCTCACTCTATTGTTGGCCATCCTTTTAATTAGGGTCCATGTCTTTCCTTCTGAGAAAACTTCTCTTTCTATTGTTTATAAAACCAAAAGTCGTCATTTGTTTATCATCAGGGGCGGATCTAGGGGAGGGCGAGGAGGGCGACTGCCCAGGGTCCCGCGCCATGGATTGTTTTAAATTTAATTGATTGATTAATTGTACTTTTCAAACTTTTCAAACTAATTTATAATTCATATTCTTTTATCAGTGCAGCTATGACCTCCCGTGCCCGTGTAACAAGTTTAGATTTCAGTGAAATGATAGAAGACTTCAGTCGGGAAAAAAGTCGCAAAGTAATATTTTAATATTTCATAGTTTACCGGTACATAATCTTCTTCAATGGGACTTAAAGGTTTCTTTCATATTATTAAAAAATGTATGTAGTGTATTCAAAATATTGTAACTATTCTTTATTTTATTAATATTACAAAACTATTTTCCATTTGATTTGATTTTTTTTATTTCCTATTGTTGTGGGCCCCACCTTATCATATCGCCCAGGGCCCCGCAAGGCCTGGACCCGCCACTGTTTATCATTAGTGAAATACCGGTACCGTACCTAAAAGAATAACAATATGGACGATGTGTTCGTAGAAGCATACACTTATTATTCACTTTATCTTTTTTTTCTCTCGCGTGGGGCCGATAACCTAGATGTTAGGCCCCTTAAAACAACAATTACCATCATCATTTTTCGCGTGTATCGGCGCGTCACTATCCGATTCCATTTCCTACTTGTCACTAGGTGATGATAAGACGTACCCCCCCCCCCGCAATTTTCATTTCTTACTTGGTTCGTGATATTCATTATTTGGCTGCTCTGAAACCGTTGGATACATTAACCTTTATGGCATGAATGGGAGGAATAGGTTTTTTTAGTTCAGAGTTTTTGTTCATAGAAGTTCGCTTTTCTTTGTGAAACATCGTCATAATGTTCATTTCTTAAAAACAGGTAAAAGTAGTTGTATCACCATGTATCACCTATCGAGAAAAATAAATATCAACTAGTTCATTCAAATGGTAATGTTAATCCAGTTCGCCGATTTTCTAAATGGTTGGACATATTTTCAAATAATCCAAAAAGACTAAGTTAAATAAAACTGTGGAATTATCCCCACATCTAAATCAGTTAACTATCAGTAACTTATATTTATGAACCGCCACTGTATTACATTACAAATATAAGGTAGTTACTACTATTAGCGTGTTAGCACTAGTAGTGTGTTATACTGTTATTATTATAAACCAACATTGAACAATCGCCGCGCCAAAACTTGACAATCTTGCCACTAACAATAGATACACTCAATCAACTGAACTGACTGAACGAAACAAAGCGCGTGTGATTGTGCAATGAGTGGTGACGTGACGAGCTGACGAGCTACGGTGGACCCGCGCTCTCGCGCTGTTACAAGTCGGTCAGCGGAAAAAGATCGAACGAACTAACAAGCGAGGGATCTGAGAACTAGTTCGGTAGTTCGTCTGTGGGACCCGCTCTAGTTCGTTCGCGAACTACACAAGACTAATTTCAAACGCTTCTAGTCTTCTTTCATCATTCTTCCTTAGCGTCCAGGTCTCGGCTCCGTGTAGCGCCACACTCCAAACAAAGCATTTTGCCAGCCTCTTCCTTAACCTCAAGTCCAAGCGTCCACACAATAGTCTCTTCTTTCTGTTGAAGGCTTCTTTAGCAACGGCAATGCGATTTCTTACCTCTTTACTGCTTCTCATATCATCCGTTAGTATGCATCCTAGATATTTAAAAACTAACACCTGTTCAATATCGCCCCGGCCTATCCTGATGTTTATTACTGTGTTCCCTCTTGCGCTTATCGCCATACTCCTTGTCTTGTTCTTATTAATGCGCATTCCATATTGCTCATAGGCTGCATTCAGATCTGCTATCATTCCATTCAGTATCCTTTCATTCTCTGCTAGCAACACCATGTCATCTGCAAATCGAATACACTCTATTCTCCTGCCACCAATGTGCAAATGTCCCGACGATATCTTCCAGGTAAATGTTCAATATTATGGGAGATAGACAACATGTCTAGAGTAACACAAATAATAAATTAATATTTATAAACACAAATAAAACAAGAAGTTCCGTGAAGAACTATACAGCCTACTTTTCATGCCAATGATTATTCTACAGTATATGAACCTGTCTAGAATAATGACGAAATTAAGTTGGTAATATCGAAATATCAAATTAGTTCAAAATATACCTGGTATAATGTAGCCTAATAGAGCACTACAGTTGGCAGCCCTGGTGACTGAACATAGGCCTATTCTTAGGTACAGAATACAAAATTTTGTTGAAGTCCAATGGACGTTACATGCAGTTAGACACTGGATCTATCAGCACCCGTAAAAGCATGTTGCCAACAATACCATGCTTGTGCTGGTCAGAAATAATCTGAATTATTATGATATCTTGTTGTGCCAATTTTGGAAGAAATCCATTTGTTAGTATAGAAGTTACATGTGTTTTAAAATTGGACATATCAGCAGGCATAGAATCATGTTGGTAGCACTGCCTTGTATTAATTACTCCAAATTAATCTAGAATGTCAGGTGCTATACGTGTGCAAAGTATAGAGCTGTTGGCTTGCATACTTTCTGATATATTGATATTAGGGTAAAAAGAATATAGACAGCGTTTATTAACAGTTGGCAGCCCTGATTGCTCTTAACAACACTTATAGTCATATCTGTTATGGTACACATAGCACATACGAAATTTGGTTGAAATCCAACTGATAGTATAGAAGTTACATGTATTTAAAAAATGGTACTATCAGCAGGCTTATAATCATGTTGGTAGAACTGACGTATATAAGTTACTCCAAATTAATCTAAAATGTCGGAATATACGTGTGCATAGTTTAAAGCTGTTGGCTTGCATACTTTCTGATATATTGGTATTTGGATTAAAAAAATAGAGAGAGCAATTATTAACAGTTGGCAGCCCTGGTGGCACTTAAGAATACGCTCAGTCATATCTGTTTATGTACAGATATTACATACAAAATTTGGTTGAAATCCAATTGATAGTGTAGAAGTTATATGCATTTAAACATTGGACCTATCAGAAGGCTTAAAGTTATTTTGGCAACACTGTCATGGTTGGCCTCCTGGAAATTAAACTGAAATAGTATTATCTACATGTGTGCCAATTTTGGAATAGCTCCCATGCATACCTTGCAAGATATCCAACATGGAGCTCAAATTTCTAGTGCGTTTTTTCAGCAGTTGGTAGCACTGACATCAATTTTAAATATAGACGTGAGCTATTCCGGTGCACATCTTTACTCATACTAAATTTGGTTTTGATTGCTGCAGCCGTTTAGGAGTTGATAGGGGGGGACACACACACAGCCAGACAGACAGACAGACAGACAGAAGGACAGACAGACAGACGGACAGACAGACAGACAGACAGACAGACACACACACATTTTCCCGGATCGATCTCATAAGTCTACTTTTTCCTCATTTTTGCAAAATGTGAAAAGTCATTTTTGCAAAATGTGAAAAGTAGGCTAAAAATGTAACATTTTACGTGTAGGCACATGACTGTTGACAGCACGGGATCGTTTGCAGTCGGCAATTGTCGTTACCGATCGGAAAGGGCAGGCTGAATCTCAAGTTCTATACGTATACGTTGCGTATGGACGAATACATGGCTGTTTGTCGTATGCTCATTCAAGGACCAAGTAGCCTACTCTCTAACTTGTTGATTAACAATTTCTTAGCTTGCCCGCCCTACGAGGAGATTTCCTGCTAAGCATGTGTCACTCTCGAGTGGTGGAGAGCATATACTAATACATTGTACTGGTTGATGCATTCACATCAATTTCTATTTGTTAATATTAGTTTAATATATATATAGGTTTTGTTATTCCTCGAAAGAAGGTAGGACATCAGACCAGCATACAAGCGATTTTGTTTCCCTCCATGGCACTGCTTGTCTAAGATACTTTGAGACAGTGGAGAACTTTTGAATCTAATAATGTTGGATTTATTCTTAATGCAGTCTGATCATCCCAGCGTCACGTTCCCTAGCTCTAGTAGCAACAGTAATAATAATAATAATAATAATAATAATAATAATAATAATATCGTATGGCCTCGGGTGCCGGGTGCAAGCTTTGTTATTTGACACCCAGAGGGTAGCTTGCATGTCGAATTTCGTTCTTTCTTGCAGCACTCTGAAAGTCAAGGAGGTTAGATATGTAAGCTCCTTGAACACTATAGCGCTTTCTAGTTGAGAAATGAGGAACTTTGTGTTAGCGGAAACCCCCGAAATTAATTTTTCCATTATGGACACGGCCTACTGAATTCAAATGGGTTCTTTGTCATGCCAACATCGTATGACATGCGTGTCGTATTTTTGCCGTCTTTCAAAAAACACTTACCACGGCCAGGGGCGAACCTGCAGGCTTTGGGTTAGTAGATCGACACGTTAACCACTCACCCACCGTGGCAGGTGAATGTATTAGTGTTGAAATATGAAATATTATTATACAATAGGCCTAGGGTACATCGAATAATTCAGTTATATTGCTTAGCATCTACAATACAGCGAGTACCACAAAACATTTTGGGGGAACCGGGATAATTAGAACATTGCCCAAAACATTCTACATGGAGTGAAAATAAGAAACCTCAATGAACATAGAACGATGTCTAGGGTTGTCCTGAATCTCTATGTCACATTTCATTGGTCACTCTTCGGTATTACGGAATTTATAGTTTCTCCTATTTTGTATTCCATTCCCCCTAATTGTGATAAAAAAAAAGAGATAGTCAGTCTGAAAGACTGGACTTTATATCATTTTAAATGCTACAAATGCTGAAAAATGCTAGAAAGGCTTCTCGCTTCGCTGGAAGCGAAAGACTCTTGACATGTTAGATGATCAAGAAACAAATGTTTGTTTTGTTGCTTTAAAATGTGTGAAAACCAAATTAATAGCATAACTTGGAATACTTGGTCAATTGTTCAAAAAGGGAAAATTCAAAAGAGATATTTGCAAGGATATGCTATTGTGTGTACTATTTATTCTGTAAAAAATTACATAATGTATCTGTAATGCCATACGCTAAATAAATTATGTTCAACATGCATTTGTCCTGTTTGCAAGCATTAAATACTAATTTAGTTATGACTTACGACATATTGTGGATAACTAACCCTTTATGTGATTACCCCGGGTTCCCCTATCAGTTAGCAAAAAAGAAAGAAAATGGTTCAATTTCGAATGCTATCCAAGGATATAACCATTAAGAATAATTTTAAAATTGTGCCTGTAGAACCACTTAACAAATTACACGCCCACCTCCAAAGTGGTTCAGCCTCTGTTTTGTTATAGACGGACGCCTACATGTGCCATCAGCTGATGTGTCGGATGGAGGAACACTTTCCTGAAGCAGACCGCTTCATCCCTGAGCGATGGTTGAAAGGCAGTGAAGACCAACACAAGGCGCATCCTTTCACCTACATGCCTTTCGGATTCGGAACCAGAATGTGTGTGGGACGGAGAATCGCGGAGCTGGAGATTCTCTTATTAGTTGCCAAGGTAAGGATTTCATCAACTCCACATATATTGGCTAGTTGTATGGTGGATTAGGCCACAGGGAACTTATGATTCTCCAGGTCAGGAGGCGCCGAAGGGCGTAAAATGGGTACAGTAAAAGGTGCATGCTCTTGCGATAAAAAAAAGTGACAGTTAGTCTGAAAGACTAGACTTTGTATCATTTTAAATGCTACAAATGCTGAAAAATGCTAGAAAGGCAGGAGGCTTCTCGCTTCGCTCGAAGCTAAAGACACTTGACATGTTAGAAAATTATCTGCATAATACTTATCTTGCTTATCTTGTTTCAAATTACTCGCGATCGGCAAGTGCAACCCAAGGGCAAAGCAAGGTCAAGCGCGCGGGATGCCGGCACGCTCACCAGAGCGCGCGGGGACGTGCCCCTTCCATCCAGTCTAAAAACTCTTAAAGTGGGCGATGTATTGAAGATAGAGATATGCTCCCGCGGACTTTTTTTTTGTAGAACTTTTCATGCTGACCAATTCTTACACTCATAATATATTGATATTTTTAACGGTTTGCCCAGCGTAAGCTTAAGAAGCGCACGGACGCGAAGTTTCTTTTCGGCTTTTTCTCTGAAATCGTTACTGCTTGGCTTCCTTTGATCATACGTAAATTATTTTCTACAGAATCTTTCCTCGAGATATCCTTTACAGAATGGTGAAAACCGCATCAGAATCCATCCAGTGGTTCTCGAGATTACCCGTGACATCCAATAATCGGGGATTTTTGTCTTATACTAACGAAATAGAGATTGTCGGGGAACACATGCACCAATCAGTACTATGACGTCACACACCTCAGTGCATCTGGGTACATTTCGTCCCGTCACCGTAACGTAACGCCAGACCCCAGCGTAACGACGAAGTCGACAAGATCTTTAAAAATGATAACAATGGCTAGTTACATTATTCAAATATCTCCATTGTTCGTCCAGAGTTAAGAGTGTACTACGGGCTTTTATGGAATTTTACATTTAGGAAACTCCGCCAGATTTGATGACTTCGAGGTGTTTGAAAACTATACTCCTGTCGCATATAGTAGCTTGGATAGTAGAACAACGGGAAGCCAAAGAGAGGAAGATTTTGAGAAAGATCATGGACCCGGTCAAGGAACGTGGAGATTATAGAAGACGATACAACGATGAACTTGATCTACATGTAGAGAAAATAACGGGCACCATACGCAAAAGAAGACTCTCCTTTTATGGCCATTTAACACGAATCAGCTCTGGAAGATTGTCCAATCGAATCTGTGCCTACTTTTTGGGAAAGAATACCAAAGGGATCTGGTTTACAGAGGTGGAAAAATACCTACCAGAACTGGAGATATCACATGAGGACATCTTGGAACGTGACTCTTTGAAGAAGAAACTTGGGGAGATACAGAGTTTTCAGCCAAAACCTATATTGAAAATCGGCAAGAAGAGGACCGAAGAACGAAAGGAAGCTCACCGAAGAAGAAGCTCACCGAAGAAGAATGCGCGAACACTGGGCCAATGTGAAAGAACGAGGGAAAAGGCATTTGAAATAACGTGGTCCATAGAAGACCGAAAGGATTATAAAAAAATAAAAAAATGGTGTGGTCTCGGGTGCCAGGTGCAAGCTTTGTTATTTGACGCCCAGAGGGCAGCTTGCATGTCCAATTTTATATCTCCTTGGAGTGCTATGAAAGTCAAGGAGGTTAGATATCTAAGTTCCTTGACACTATAGCGCTATCTGGTAGAGAAAGGAGGAACTTTTTGTGTTGGCGAAAAATCACAAAATTAATTTTGCCATTATGAACAGGGCCTACTGAATTCAAATGGATTCTTTAACATGCCAACAACGTATGACACGCGTACCGTAACTTTTGTCACCTTTCAAAAAAAAAAAAACACTTACCACGGCCAGGAGCGAACCTGCAAGCTTGGGGTTGGTAGTCTGACACGATAACCACTCACCCACCGTGGCAAGCAGCTGGATAGTGCACGATGCTGAACCCTCTTTCATGATAGATAATTCATACATTCTTTTAATATACAACGTGATTTTGTAATACATCTGACTGTAGTGTCCGCGCGGTTGATGGAACTGACCTCACAATGTTGTGCTTGGATTTAAACTCCACTCAACGTACGAGTACAGACTCTTCAAGATATTTCAAACAATGTGTTGAGATGTTCGAGAATAGTGAGTGTGTGTTTTGCGAAATTAAACAATTATATTGAGCTACGTGATATTTATGAACACGCCCGATTTTCCGTTTGCATTTTCTATGCAGGTAATAATACATAATAATAATGAAAATCGATAGCCTGCTTCCGGTCAACCAACCGGGTCAGGGAATGGAATGAATGAAGCCCCCATCTAGCGGCGAGGATATGAATTGTGCCGGCTGCCGAAGCCTGTCGCACTCCCCCGGTGCAATGATTAAATGAATGACAGGTCAAATGAAATGATAGTGGAGAGTGCTGCTGGAATGAAATTGTGACAGGGAAAACCGGAGTAACCGGTGGAAACCCTGTCTGCCTCCGTTTTGTCAGCACAAATATCACAAGGAGTGACCGGGATTTGAACCACGTACCCAGCGGTAAGAGGCCGGCGTGCTGCCGCCTAAGCCACGGAGGCTCTCTCATAATATTAATAATAATGTTTTGGTTTTACGTGCCTTTTAACTACTGTGGCTTTTAGAGACGCCGGCGCCGGGGTGCCGGAATTGTGCCCCTAAGGAGATCTTTAACGTGCCAGTAAATCTACTGACACGGCTACATCGCATTTGCGCACCCTCAAATGCCAGCTGACTGCACCAGGATTCGATCTTGCAACCCAGGGAACAGCTGGCCAGAACGTTACCGCTGCGTCACGCAGCCAGCCAAGGTAACAATACCAAGTTGACGATGTATGCTGTGTTGTAGCTGGCAATTGTATCATATTTGCTGTTATTCGTGTCGTAGTTACTCGTGTTGCGGCTATACCATCAGAGTTGTAGTCGACTCAGGACGGACAATAGCACATCCTATTACCTTGTGGATGGTTGGTTCCTCAGTTTAGGGGCTGCGACAACGCGGTCATGTAGCCCCGTGTACTTTGGATGTGTGTAGAATCTGTCTGATAACCGGTGTTAATTGTTATGGCTGTATTAGTGTGTGTAAGGACTGCAGATGATCAATGTCAAATAGTTCCCACTTTTCCTACAAAAAGCTACCGTCAATGACACCTACAGTAGCTGTGAACTTGGCTACTAGATGCCACCGCAACCGGCATCGGGCGAGCAACTGGTGGCAGGAGCTTTAACCAAATATAACCTACAAATTAAGCTTCACACAATTGTAGTTCGTGGAAGGTTCTTTTGCATGCCATAAATCTATGACATGGGACCGCCGGCTTTACTTCCCCTCCCCCTGGTTTGAATCCGCGATCTTAGGCATAGAAGTTTAGCATGCTACCAACTACGCCACCGAAGCGGCTCCTATTACCTTGTGTATGTTGTGCTGCATGTTGCCAAATAATTCCTAAACTGCGGGTTTATTCGGTTTTAGTTTTTATTATCACCAATAAGTTAACCATTGTTCTCTCAAGGACTCTGCAGGGCACACCTTACTACTGGACTCCTTGCAGTGCGCATGACCCAGGAAATACTTTGAATGGAACATCGAGTTATTGTGATTCTCTCCACTATTTTCCTACCCCCTGATATTAAAATCTAAGTTTAATGAACTGTTAATGTTTCCAGTGGGGTGTTCCATGAGAAGTGGAGGGAGACAATTTCTAATGCGTTGTTAACCCTTTATGGGATAGTGGCCTCTATATTAACCACCTGTCATAAGGGCAGTTTATGCTTTCAAAGGTGCTGATAGTTGAATCTTTCAGCCAAATTTCGGAGAATTTTCACGCTGAAGTGCTAGTATTTCTAAAAATAAAATATTATATACGTATCTACATGACGTAATGTGCTGGATGAAATTTAAAAAAATTGAAACTAACAACATTAATAATTAAAGTGTAAAAAAAGATAAATTCACAAATAAAAAACGTAAAATAAAATTACAATAATAAAAGAACTATAAAAATGAAAATAACAAATAAAACTAAAACATATTAAAATAATTGTAAAATTTAATTCACAATTAATTAATTAATTAATTAAATTTAAATAAATATCAAAATAAAATTTATAGAACATACATTAAAAATGAAAAATAAATATAACTTATATGTATAAACATTAAAATTAGAGAAACAAAAAATAACATTAATAATAATAATAATAATTAAAATTAATTAAAATGTAAAAACACATAAAAACAAAAAATAGTCTTGCCCTTTATAGGGTTAAAGTGAACATGAGTGCATTGAGTTTCCTTATTTGCAGATTATACGCAACTTTCGGGTGGATATCGATTGCGACAAGATGACATTTGAGTGCCGACCTATCAACATGGTGACTTCACCGCTGAACTTCAGGATGGTGGACCGAGAATAATCCTGTTTCTCTTACTCTTGTGACGTCCATTATATTGTGATGTGCTGAAAATTAACTTTTCATTAATATTTATTGTTTAAACATAATATGTAACAGTAGTAAAACTGAACAAACAGTGAATATAATCGGTGATATTATTGTAAAATAAAGTGTTGGTATTGATAAAGGTTCCTTAAACATCAATAAACGTGCCAAAGTTACTAGAATACGCGCAAGAAGAGCTTGCCACTGAATCCTGCGCAGATCTTCGGCAATGTTCGGGTGGGCTCGTTACAGGTAGAACATGCCCATCCCACTTCGCTTCAGTAGTTCGCTGGCAGCAGTTCTGAACCGACCGTCTGCCCATGTGGAGGCTTGGTATGCTAAACTGCGACTCAAGTGAGATCTCAGCGCGTGTATGTAATGCCTTACACAGTAGTAACCTATACCCTAATTAGCCAATATTGTTTGCTGCTACCTTGAACTCGAGGCTTAAATTACAGCTGTAGACCGCGTCTCGCAGCGAGACCGCAGGGTTAAAGAATGCAGTGAGCCCGGTAATCAGCATTCGGGACACTCTGGAACCCCGCAATGAGCATTAAACTACGTTGATTGATTTAGGTCTCTGTATATAAGTTGAGTTTCGGTAAGCTCTTCTTGCGGGCACTCTACCAGGTGTGTTTTAATTTATGACTATGTAGTTAAATAATTTCTCGTCGTTCTCTTATAGATAACTACAATTTTTAGCCATCGTTGATGTGATACCGGTAGTTCATGAGAATTATAAGGAACGTTAACTATTTGTACATACTTAAGAAGGTGATTCCTGAGAGGAATTCATAATTATGTACATATATCCGGAAATACCCATTGGCCAAAGAGATGGCACTGATGAACCGTAATAAAAGAGTCACCTCCTAAAGCGGGTACAAATACTGTAGTTTCCGTTCAACTTGTAGGACTTTCTGAGAATTTCTGTTCATTCTGTGTTATGAAATAGAAGTTTATAATTATTCCATTAATTTCAAGTGGAATTTTGATCAAGAGAAAAAAAATTGTCATGAGTAGAACAAGAAATTTCATGAGGATCTTTAGGGCCTAATTTTCTTAAAATTAAAATTCAACTCCACAATTTCATCTATTTAGAATATTACAAATTTCTACGGAATTATATTGGTAAAAGATTTTCTCAACATGTATCTGGACTATTGTGACCTAATAAAGAATTACATTATGTTTATTATTTATTTATTTATTTATTTATTTATCGTATGGCTTTTAGTGCCGGGAGTGTCCGAGGACATGTTTGGCTCGCCTGAGTCTGTAGCTGCTTCCAGCGGACACTCTTCGGGTGAGCTACAAGTTCCGTTAAATTTCAAGTAGTTCCGACTTTCGCTACCAGATATCAGTGATACCTAGTGATTAACGTTGGAACTTTGATAGAGCCTTCCGACGAAATCTAACCTAACAATTTAGCTTCGCACATGTTTAGTCTGTGGAAGGATCTATTACATGCTATAAATCTATGACATGGGACCGCCGGCTTTACTTCCCCTCCGAAGGAAGGCATACTGAGGGATTTTTAACGCTCTAAAAATCCGACGACTTCGGCCGGGTTTGAGCCCGCTATCTTGGGCACAGCAGTTCAGCATGCTACCAACTAGATTAATTTGGAGTAACTAATATAGGCCTACGCCAGTGCTGCCAACCTGATTGTAAGCCTGCTGATAGGTCCAATTTTAAAATGCATGTAACTTCTATACTAATTAATGGATTTCATTCAAAATTGGCACAACAATAGATCATATTATTACAGATTATTTCTGACCATTGCATGCATGACATTGTTGCCAACAAGATTTTAAGCGTGCTGTTAGATCCAATGTTTAACTGCATGTTACGTCCATGCTATTCATTGACTTCAACCAAATTTAGTATTCTGTACCTTAAGAGATGGAAATAAGAATATATTCAGTCACCAGGGCTGCCAACTGTAGTCCTCTATTAGGCTACATTATGCCAGGTATACAGTATTTCGAACTAATTAGAAATTTCGATATAAGCAACTTAATTTCGTCATTATTCAAGATAGATTCATATAGATTAATAATTGGCATGAATCTTAAATTTTAAGAAAAGTAGGCTCTTTAGTTCGTCACGGAACTTCTTGTTTGCCCTGCGTTGATCTCATAAGTCTACTTTCATTTTTTGCAAAACTCGAAAGTAGGCTAATAAATAAATAAATAAATAAATAAATAAGGGACGGAATAAATGAAGCCCCCATCTAGCGGCGAGGATATAAACTGTGCCGGCTGCCAAAGCCTGTCGCACTCCCCTGGAGCAATGATTAAATGAATGACAGATGAAATGAAATGATAGTGGAGAGTGTTGCTGGAATGAAATTGAGACAGGGAAAACCGGAGTACCCGGAGAAAACACTGTCTTCCTCCGTTTTGTCCAGCAAAATCTCATATCGGGTGACCGAGATTTGAACAACGTACCCAGCGGTGAGAGGCCAGCGTGCTGCCACCTAAGCCACGGAGACTTAAAATAAATAATTAAACAAATAAATATGCTGCGGAGTGCTAGGCAATGCATCGCATGGGACTAATAGAAAAACTGGAAGTGAAAGAAAGGAAGATTCTAAGAAAAATCTTGGGCCCAGTAAAAGAAAATGGGGAATATAGGAGACGGCACAACCACGAACTTTACATCCACGTGGAAAAAATAACTGGCACCATGAGGAAATTGAGAATTACCTTTTACGGTCATATAACAAGAATGAACCCATCGCAATTGACAAATAGAATTTTCACCTACTTCCTCAAAAAGAAAACCAAGGGACCTTGGTTCACTGAGGTGGACAAAGATTTGCAAGAAGTATGAATTACAAGCAAAGATATCTGGGGACGTACCCCCCTTAAGCAAAAACTAACAGCACAGCGATGTTTCCAAGAAAAGCCTAAGCTTCCAACAGACAAGAAGTGGACTGAGGAAAGGAGACAACAGCATCGAGAACTAATGCGAAAGTACTGGGAGGATGTTAAAACTCGATGCAGCAAGAAACAGTTGAAATGACGTGGTCCTTTGATGGCCGAGTTGAAAGAAGAAGAAGAAGAAATAAATAAATAAATAAATAAATAAATAAATAAATAAATAAATAAATAAATAAATACATTTGAATTCGTAAAATAACTGTTCTCACCCCCTAGTATTACAAGTGATCCAATCAAACTCAACCAACGATTTTGGTCGTAAAATTGACATTGTTGCAGAGGAACCATCTACCAGCACTGGATGTAATTTGTAAGAAAGGTACAGCATTGCCAAAGACGGCAGATACAATGATTTTAGCAGTAGGTTTCAGATTAATTGTGTATATGGTTGAACTTAATATGTATTTGCATCATTACAATTCTTCGACTAAATAGAAAAGTAGCCTGATGGGCTACAGCTTGGATTCAGGGTCGATTAGTGTGGTTTCGACCTTGCACAATATTGTGTCCTTTGTGTCGGAGACTGGGTGTTTTTGATGACTTCAGTATCTCAACTTCATCAGGATGTCCAGGTCAGCCTCGGGAGTAAACTCGTAAAACCTGCACCAACAGTCTCCTGAAGTTACACGCCTTTCTTATTATTCTGGTTTAGGGCTTCACAGGGTACACTGCGCCATCTCGCATTTCAACAGTGGCTCCAGGGCCCGATAGCAAGCACTATCGCTAAATATTCTGCACTATCTTGGCTACCGGATACTTGCCAGAACAGTGGAATATTGTTTCTCTTTCTTAAGTCGGCAAACCCCTAACATCACCAGATTAATATTGCTCCAATTGCATCTCGTAGATCTCCTAGAAGTGTTTGATCAATCACATTGTATACACATTTCTTTATATCCACTATATCTACGGCAACTTGAAGTATACGCTCTTCTACCTTGCAGTCACCTTTGACCGAATGATATCTTTCAGACAACATCTGGCGAAGACAGCATCTAAGATAAGATCCAGAAATAATATACTTCAAATGCTGTGGGCTACTATCTGGGGATCAACGGCTTCCACCCTAAGATCATCTGTTCGAAGCCTAGTTTTTTTTAGAGTGCCACATCCACTCTAGGGACGTGGGCGACCTGAATTTGAGCCCTTGGTTTCGTCAAGGGATCACTAACCAGGCGTCCTGAGCCGGAGTTTGCGTGTGGTAGGGTGGCCAGTTCCTTTCCAATTCTCCTCTTGTCATAGCATCCTGCAAGTTCCCATTTCGCATCACGAGGCGGAAATACCCCGTACCAGACCATGCCAAGACTTTTAAATTCTTGACAGAGTCGGGTATCGATCCCGGTACCTCAGGGGTGACAGCCAACCATGTTAGCCACTGCGCCACGAGGTGTTCAGGCCTAGTGTACTCTACTGCAGAATTCTTTTGCCCGGTTTGGTCGAAGAGTTGCCACACAATGCTGGTTGATGTGCAACTAAATCAGACCATGCGAACTATAACTGGGACTATAAAGTCCACCCCTACCCAGCCATGAACCTCATTCCTCCCCCTCACCTCAGAAGGAAAAATACTCTTATGAGAGAATACAAGAAAATTTAAATAAATCAACAGCTGCCAATCCGCAAGGACATTAGTAGCTTAGAAATCAACAGGCTTCGATCCAGACGACCACCAATGAGAACAGTCAACAGTCTCGGAGAGCATAATTTTCTTCTCAAACAGACTTGGACACAAGAATGGTGTAACAATGTACCTCTGCAGCTCCAAGGTTTCCTTCATATCAACAGCAAGTCTCGCGAATTTGATCTTCCTCGCAAGACGTGGTCAAGACTTAACAGGATACGGACCAACCATGGCAGGTGTGTGTGATGATCTACATTTCAAATGGGGAAAAATCACGTCTCCAGGATGCACGTGCGGCGCTCCAAAACAGACAGTTTCTCACATTGTTAATGAGTGTCCTCTGAGCACCTACTGTGGTGATTTACAGACTTCCTGGATGTTACCCCAGAGGCGATAGACTAGATCAACAATATGTCTATAATCTTGTAAATATTTTTGTATCATTATATATCATTACAAGCTGTACCCGGCATGCGTTGCAATGCCAATCAAAGAAAGTGTTGGCGTTGAAATTCTGTTTCTTGAAGTGCTTTTGGATACACAACATGTTAACTGCCTCTAAGCTATCATAAAATGGATTTTCTAATTTAGAACCATTCGAGGGAGCGTGCACAACAACTTTCAAAAAGTTTCATCGCTGTCACTCATTTGTTGAATCTAATCGTACGCTACCTATTGTGAAATGGATTTACTAAGTCGAAACCCTTCCCTGGCGTGTACACAATGACTCATCAATGATTCATCGCAATCGGATGAATGGTATATGCACGTATAGGGGTTTTTGTTTAAACGATTCGTGCGCTGTCACTCATTTGTTGAATCTACTCGTGCGCTACCTATTGAGAAATGTATTACTAAGTCGAAGCCCTTCCCTGGCGTGTACACAATAACTCATCAAGGTTTCATCGCAATCGAAGAATGTTATATGAACGCAATAGGGAATTTTGTTGAAACGCTTCGCGCGTCGTCACCCATTTGTTGCATCTACTCTTGCGCTACTTATTGTGAAATGGATTTACTAAGTCCCCTTCCCGGGCGGGTACAAAATAACTGATCAATGTTTCATCGCAATCGGATGAATAGTATATGAACGCATACCTGATTTTGTTTAAACGATTCGCACTCCGTCACTCATTTGTTGAATCTACTCGTGCGCTACCTACTGTAAAATGTACTTACTAAGTTAGAAACCGTCACGTAAGTGTCCACAACATCTCACCCAAGTTTCATCGCTATCGTCGTTCATTTGTCGAATCTACTCGTGTGCTACCTACTGTGAAATGTATTTACTAAGCCAGAAACCTTCCTTGGAGTGTCAACCATATTTCACCCAAGTTTCACCGCTAACGGCAGAATGGTATATGACCTTGTACGGGACTTTGTTGAAACGCTTCGCGCGTCGTCCCTCATTTGTTGAATCAACTTGTGCGCTGCATATTGTATAGGGTATTTACTAAGCCAGAAATTTTCCATGACGTGTACACAACATCTCACCCAAGTTTCATAGGTACAGACGAATGGTACATGTATGCATACGGGACTTGGTTGAAACGCTTCGCGTGTCGTCGCACATTTGTTGATTCTACTCTTGCGCTACATATTGTAATATGGATGTACTCAGCCAGAAACCTTCCCTGGAGTGTACACAACATCTCACCCAAGTTTCATCGCAATCGGATGAATGGTATGTGAACGTATACGGGACGTTGTCGAAACGCTTCGCGCGTAGTCACTCATTTGTTGAACATAAACGTGCGCTTCGTATTGTAAAATGGATTTACTTAGCCAGAAACCTTTCCTGGAGTGTACACAACTATTCACCAAACATTTATCACTATCAGACGAATGGTATATGACTTTATACGGGACTTTGTTGAAACGCTTCGCGTGTCATCGCTCATTTGTTGAATCTACTGTAAAATGTATGTACTAAGCCAGAAACCTTCCCTGGAGTGTACACAGCATCTCACCCAAGTTTCATCGCTATCGGATGAATGGTATATGAAATTAAATGGGACATTGTTGAAATGCTTCGCGCGCCGTTGCTCATTTGTTGATTCTACTCGTGCTCTACCTGTTTTTAAAGGGATTTACTAAGCTAGAAACCTTCCCTGGAGTGCACACAAAATCTCAGCCTAGTTTCATCGCTATCGGACGAATGGTATATGAACGCAAACGTGACTTTGTTGAAATGCTTCGCGCGTCGTAGCTCATTTGTTGAATCTAATCGTGCGCTGCCTATTGTAAAGTGGATGTACTAAGCCAGAAAATTTCCCTGCAGTGTACACAACATTTTACGCAAGTTTCATAGCTATCGGACGAATGGTATATGAATGCATACGGGACTTTGTTGAAATGCATCGCGCATCGTCGCTCATTTGTTGAATCTACGCGTGCGCTACCTATTGTAAAATGGATTTACTAAGTCAGAAACCTTCCTTGGAGTGTACTCAACATCTCACCCAAGTTTCATCGCAATCGGACGAATGGTATATGAACACATACGGGACTTTGTTGAAATGCTTCGCGCATCGTCGCTCATTTGTTGAATCTACGCGTGCGCTACCTATTGTAAAATGGATTTACTAAGTCAGAAACCTTCCTTGGAGTGTACTCAACATCTCACCCAAGTTTCATCGCTATCGGACGAATGGTATATGAACACATACGGGACTTTGTTGAAATGCTTCGCGCATCGTCGCTCATTTGTTGAATCTACGCGTGCGCTACCTATTGTAAAATGGATTTACTAAGTCAGAAACCATCCTTGGAGTGTACTCAACATCTCACCCAAGTTTCATCGCAATCGGACGAATGGTATATGAACACATATGGGACTTTGTTGAAATGCTTCGCGCATCGTCGCTCATTTGTTGAATCTACGCGTGCGCTACCTATTGTAAAATGGATTTACTAAGTCAGAAACCTTCCTTGGAGTGTACTCAACATCTCACCCAAGTTTCATCGCAATCGGACGAATGGTATATGAACACATACGGGACTTTGTTGAAATGCTTCGCGCATCGTCGCTCATTTGTTGAATCTACGCGTGCGCTACCTATTGTAAAATGGATTTACTAAGTCAGAAACCTTCCTTGGAGTGTACTCAACATCTCACCCAAGTTTCATCGCTATCGGACGAATGGTATATGAACACATACGGGACTTTGTTGAAATGCTTCGCGCATCGTCGCTCATTTGTTGAATCTACGCGTGCGCTACCTATTGTAAAATGGATTTACTAAGTCAGAAACCATCCTTGGAGTGTACTCAACATCTCACCCAAGTTTCATCGCAATCGGACGAATGGTATATGAACACATATGGGACTTTGTTGAAATGCTTCGCTCATCGTCGCTCATTTGTTGAATCTACGCGTTCGCTACCTATTGTAAAATGGATTTACTAAGGCAGAAACCTTCCTTGGAGTGTAATCAACATCTCACCCAAGTTTCATCGCTATCGGATGAATGGTATATGAACACATATGGGACTTTGTTGAAATGCTTCGCGCATCGTCGCTCATTTGTTGAATCTACGCGTGCGCTACCTATTGTAAAATGGATTTACTAAGGCAGAAACCTTCCTTGGAGTGTAATCAACATCTCACCCAAGTTTCATCGCAATCGGACGAATGGTATATGAACACATACGGGACTTTGTTGAAATGCTTCGCGCATCGTCGCTCATTTGTTGAATCTACGCGTGCGCTACCTATTGTAAAATGGATTTACTAAGTCAGAAACCTTCCTTGGAGTGTACTCTACATCTCACCCAAGTTTCATCGCTATCGGACGAATGGTATATGAACACATACGGGACTTTGTTGAAATGCTTCGCGCATCGTCGCTCATTTGTTGAATCTACGCGTGCGCTACCTATTGTAAAATGGATTTACTAAGTCAGAAACCATCCTTGGAGTGTACTCAACATCTCACCCAAGTTTCATCGCAATCGGACGAATGGTATATGAACACATACGGGACTTTGTTGAAATGCTTCGCGCATCGTCGCTCATTTGTTGAATCTACGCGTGCGCTACCTATTGTAAAATGGATTTACTAAGTCAGAAACCTTCCTTGGAGTGTACTCAACATCTCACCCAAGTTTCATCGCTATCGGACGAATGGTATATGAACACATACGGGACTTGTTTGAAACGCTTCGCGCATCGTCACTCATTTGTTGAATCTACGCGTGCGCTACCTATTGTAAAATGGATTTACTAAGTCAGAAACCTTCCTTAGAGTGTACTCAACATCTCACCCAAGTTTCATCGCAATCGGTTGAGTGGTATATGAATGCATAGGAGACATACACACCCACAGACAAACTATCACGTAAGATTGATTTTTATATATATAGACTAGCTGAAGTACCCGTGCTTCGCTACGGGTCGTAAATAAATCAAAATGTGAAGGTGACAGTTAAAACAGGGGATAGGCGAGGTGCTGCGCAGAGGGAGATTAAGGATGGAACATTTTGTCCAACTACACCGCTCTGCCTTGACCGTGTTTTATAGCACACATTTAGGTTTTACTCGCTAACGGTTGGAGATACATTTCGGATAGAAAATGCAATTTTTAACCTCGTACATGCCATCAAAAGTTTGCTATTTCTTAGCGTTCTCTTTTTATTTGAAATGGAAATATGAAAGTTTAAAACCAAAGGGTAGAGTGACGTCACTAAAATGGTCGCCATCTTTAAAAGTGCAAAGTATTGAAATCAAAAGTAACCTGTATGTTAACCAGGTAAATCTGCTACTTCCATGTAAAATTCATGTAAATCGGACCAGTGGTACTTGCGTGATTGAGTAATACACAGACACACACACACCATCTCATTTTTAGTCTCGCTTCGCTCGCGTCATAGTCGTGTCATATTGTTATTCAATGAAATGCAGGTTTAACCCCATTAACACCCCTTTAGAACCTGAATATCCAAAAATCCCTCCTTAGTAGATCTTTTCGACACACGACAAACATATCCTCAAAATATCACTCTTCTAACATTAATAGTTTTGGTTGGTCGATGAGAGCGAACATCCAAAAATCCTTCCTTAGTGGACGTTTTTCTTCCAGAATTTCACCCCTCCCCATAGGCCCCTTAAATTGGATTTTTGAAAAGACGGTCGAACACCTATTTATTTTATTTATTTATTTATTTATTTATTTATTTATTTATTTATTTATTTATTTATTTATTTATTTATTTATTTATTTATTTATTTATTTATTTATTTATTTATTTATTTATTTATTTATTTATTTATTTATTTATTTTTAAGCTGATTGATTTCCTCCGAGTTTCAAACTCCTCGCCTATGTCGTTTAAGAGATACACGCTCCATTAAGAATCTTTCAACCCCCACTTTTCATCCCTTTCACCTCATAATATACACTATATCGAAAAACCATTAGACATGTGTCAGCTTATTTTTAATGATTAGTATATATGCCAAGTATCAATCCCCAAATGAAACTACTCGTGAGATATTGTTATTCAATGAAATGCACGTTTACCCCCTTAACACCTATTTAGAACCTGAATATTCAAAACTCTTACCTTAGTGGATGTTTTCGACATAAAACGAACATATCCCCAAAATTTCATGTTTCCAACTTCAATAATTTTGGCTGGGCGATGATGAGTGAGTGAGTCAGTCAGGACATTTTATTTCATTTATATATGATAATTTCACCCCTCCACATGAACCCCTTAAATTGGATTTATGAAACAAATGGTCGAACACCTATTTACTTATTTAAAGCTGATTTCCCCCTGAGTTTGATGAGTGAGTAAGTGAGTCAATCAGTTAGGACACTTTCTTTCCTGTTTTATCACCCCAGAATTTCACCCCTCTCCAAGGGCCCCTTAAATTGGATTTATGAAAAAACGGTCGAACACATATTTACTTGTATTTTAAGCTGTTTTATCCCGCCGAATTTCAAACTTCTCGCCTATGTCGTTTAAGAGATACACGCTCCGTTAAGAATCCCTCAATCCCCAATTTTCACCCCTTTCACCTCATAATATACACGACATCGATAAACCTTTAGAAATATGTCTGATTATTTTTAATGATTAGTTTATATACCGAATATCACATCCCCAAAGAAACAACTCATGAGATATCGTTATTCAATGAAATGCACGTTTACCCCCTTAACATCTCTTTAAAACCCGAATAAATAAAAATCATTCTTTAGTTGACGTTTTGACATACAGCGAACATATTCCCAAAATTTCATTTTTCCAACATTAATAGTTTTCGCTGGGCGCGATGAGTGAGTGAGTCAGACAGGACATTTTCTTTCAATTATTTTTACCAGAATTACACCCCTCCCCATGGGCCCCTTAAATTGGATTGATGAAAAAACGCTTGAACACCTATTAAGTTATTTTTTTAGCTGTCTGTTTCCCCTGAGTTTGATGAGTGAGTTAGTCAGTCAGTCAGGACACTTTCTCTCCTTTCCCCCCCCCCCCCAGAATTTCACCCCACCCTATTGGACCTTTAAATTAATTTATGAAAAAACGGTCGAACACCGATTTACTTAATTTTTTAGCTGATTTTTTTTCGCTGAGTTTCAAATTTCTCGCCTATGTCGTTTAAGAGATAGGCCTACACGCTCCGTTAGGAATCCTTCAACCCCCAATTTTCACCCCTTTCACCTCATAATAATACACCACATCGAAAAACCCTTAGACACATGTCTGCTTATTTTTAATGATTAGTTTATATGCCGAGTATCACATCCACAGATGAAACCACTCGTGAGATATTGTTATTCAATGAAATGCAGGTTTAACCCCCTTAAGACCCCTTTAGAGCCTGAATATCCAAAAATCCTCCCTTAGTGTACGGTTTTGAGATACAACGAACATATCCCCAGAATGTCATGGTTCCAACTTCAATATTTTTGACTGGGCGATCATGAGTGAATGAGTCAGGACATTTTCTTTCATTTTTTCCTTCAGAATTTCATCCCTCCCGATGAACCCCTTCAATATGATTGATCAAAAAAACTGTCGAACAGCTATTAACTTACTTTAAAGCAGTTCCCCCTCCCCCCTGAGTTTGATGAGTGAGTCAGTCAGTCAATCAGTTAGGACACTTTATTTCCTGTTTCCCCCCCCTCCCCCCAGAATTTCACCCCTCCCCATGGGCCCCTTAAATTGGATTTATGAAAAAACGGTCAAACACATATTTACTTTTATTTTTTTTGCTGATTTTTTCCGCTGAGTTTCAAACTCCTCGCCTATGTCGTTTAAGAGATACACGCTCCGTTAGGAATCTTTCAATTCTTACTTTTCACCCCTTTCACCTTATAATATACACCACATCGAAAACCCCTCAGAGACGTGTCTTCTTCCTTTTTAATGATGAGTTTATATGTCGTGTATCATATCCCCCAATGAAACCAATCGGGAGATATTGTTATTCAATGGAATGCAGGTTTAACCCCCTTAAGACCCCTTCAGAACCTGAATATCCGAAAATCCTCCCTTAGTAGACGGTTTTGACATACAATGAACATATCCCCAAACTGTCATGTTTCTAACTTCAATAATTTTGGCTGGGCGATGATGAGTGTGTGAGTGAGTGAGTGAGTCAGGCAGGACATTATCTTTCAATTTTCTTTTTTCAGAATTTCACCCCTCCCCATGAACCCCTTAAATTTGATTTAATAAAAAAACCTGTCGAACAGCTATTTACTTACTTTAAAGCAGTTTTTCCCCCCTGAGTTTGATGAGTGAGTGAGTCAGTCAATCAGTTAGGACACTTTCGTCCTGTCCCCCCCCCCCCAGAATTTCACCCCTCCCCATGGGCCCCTTAAATTGGATTTATGAATAAACGGTCAAACACATATTTACGTATTTTGTATGCTGATTGTTTTAGTTTCAAACTCCTCACCTATGTCGTTTAAGAGATACACGCTCCGTTAGGAATCTTTCCATCCCCACTTTTCACCCCTTTCACCTCATAATATACACCACATCGAAAAACCCTCAGACTCGTGTCTTCTTATTTTTAATGATGAGTTTACGTGCCGAGTATCACATCCCCCAATGAAACCAATCGGGAGATATTGAAATTCAATGAAATGCAGGTCAACCCCCTTAACACCCCTTTAGAACCTGAATATCCAAAAATCCTATCTTAGGGGGCATTTGCGGCCCTTTGGGAAGCTGCATACCAAATTTCATTCCAATCCGTCGGTGGTTTCTGAGATTTCGTGATGAATGAATGAGTGAGTGGTATTTCACAAATATATATAGTAGATGATAGTGTCAAGTCTTTGTTATGCTAAACTCGGTTGACAGTGCTGTGTGAGTAGGTGAGTAACTAACGGGATTTCAAGTAAAGATCCTATTTTTCTATACCGGTAGTGCAGAGCAGAACTGGCATCCAGTCGGCCGTGTCTCGACTTGAGCTATGTTGCCATGGAAACTATCTGGCTTGCCATTCCTTCATGAGTATATTTTATGATTTGATTAGCCTGTGCTTGAGTGCCAAAGGGCCGAAATCAGAAGAACGAGAAAGACTATCGAAAATTCATGTAGCCAGCGGTTCCTTCTGGATCCTAAACTATATGTATGCAAAATTTGGTTGAGATTGGTGGTACGGTGTAGATTTGTATACGGAACAGACCCACATACAGACTTTCACTTTTATATATAAGATTAGCCTATATTCATTTATGAAAACATTGGCTTATGAGATCACATTTTGTCCATGTGTGTGTGTCCCACTAATAAAATCTAAACGGCTGGACCGATTTCAATGAAACTCGGTGAGGTCATAGCACCATTTTGGCCGACCCCGATCGTGCCCTTTAAATTTTGTTACGTCTCACCAATCCAACATGGCGGCTGTGCGAAATATTTCACCGGCATTCTATATCTCGTAAACTATTATACACGTCACCTTAAAATTTCGTTCAGTGATAGAATGCACTACTAGAATATCACTATGAGACTTTCAAAAACCTGTTAACTATAAAACGAAGATGACGGCCAAGCAAATATGAAACATTAAAATAGACTTTTCTCGCAATTTAACCATCCAAACGCAGTGAAACTTGGTACAGTAAATGTCTATACACATTGTTAATGCACCGGTATCTAATTTAGTTCAATTGTTTATATAACCTCAACGTGGCTTAATTTGAAAATTAAGTTCTTATGTCCTGTGTATTAATCATGCGATTGAAGTCAACGTGTGAATAATGAACCTACGCAATAATCGTCATCTAATAGTACATAACTCTATGGCCTACATATATAAAAAACCAACATGGCGACCATCCGAAATATTTAGCCGGTTCTCAATATGTATTAATCTATGACGGCAATCAAAATGAAATTTTGTATGTCGATAGAATCTCTGAACACAAGTTCACCTATGGGGTTTACAATAATCTGGTGAGCACAAATCCACATGGTGACGACGTGAAATATAATTATATAAATGAATGTTTCTCGCGATTCAACCATCCGAGTACAGTGAATCTTGGTACGGTAAATGCTTATACCTTTTTTAATTCACTGACATCTAATTTATTTCAATTGTTTTCATAACCACAAGATGGCAGCTGTGGGAAATTTTTAGCCTACTTTTCACATTTTGTAAAAATGAGGAAAAAGTAGACTTATGAGATCGGGCAAATGTGTGTCTGTGTGTCTGTCTGTTTGTCCTTCTGTCTGTCTGTCTGTCTGTCTGTCCTTCTCTCTGTCTGTCTGGCTGTGTGTGTGTCCCCCCTATCAACTCCTAAACGGCAGGAGCAATCGAAACAAAATTTGGTAGGAGTAAAGATCTATACCTGAGTATCTCACAGCCATATTTGAAAATGATGTCAGTGCTACCAACTGCTGAAAAATCGCAATTGAAATTTGAGCTCCATGTTGGATATCTTGGAAGGTATGAATGGGAGCTATTTCAAAATTGGCACACGTATAGATAATATTATTGCAGTTTAATTTCCAGGAGGCCATACATTGGCAGTGCTGCCAAAATGATTATAAGCTTACTGATAGGTCCAATTTTTAAATGCATATAACTTCTACACCATCAATTGGAATTCAACCAAATTTCGTATGTACTATGTGTACATGCACAGATATGAATGAGCATATACTTAAGAGCCACCAGGGCTGCCAACCGTTAATAAATTCACTCCCTATTGTTTTTATCCAAATACCAATATATCAGGACGTATGCAAGCAGACAGCTTTAAACTATGCACACGCATAGTACCTGACATTCTATATTAATTTGGAGTAACTTATATACGTCAGTGCTACCAACATGATTATAAGCCTGCTGAGAGGTCCAACTTTAAATACACGTAACTTCTATACTATCATTTGGATTTCAACCAAATTTCGTGTGTGTTATGTGTACCATAACAGATATGACTATGCGTATATTTAGGAGCAACCAGGGCTGCCAACTAAATAAATACTGTCTCTATTTTTGTTACCCTAATATCAATATATCAGAAAGTATGCAAGCCAATAGCTCTAAACTTTGCACACGTATAGTACCTGGCATTCTAGATTACTTTGGAGTAACTAATATACGTCAGTGCTGCCAACATGATTCTAAGTCTGCTGATAGGTCCAATTTTAAAATGCATGTAACTTCTCTACTAACTAATGGATTTCATTCTAAATTGACACAACAATAGATCCTATTATTTCAGATTATTTCTGACCAATACATGTATGTCATTGATGCCCACATGATTTTACGTGCGCTGTTAGATGCAATGTTTAACTGCATGGAATGTCCATGCTATCCATTGGACTTCAACCAAATTTTGTATTCTGTACCTTAAGAGATGGAACTAAGAATATACTCAGTCACCAGGGCTTCCAACTGTAGTTCTGTATTAGGCTACACTATGCCAGGTATACAGTATTTCAAACTAATTAGAAATTTTGATATTACCAACTTAATTTCGTCATTATTCTAGATAGATCCATTTAGATTAATCATTGGCATGAATCTTAAATTTTAAGAAAAGTAGGCTCTTTAGTTCGTCACGGAGCTTCTTGTTTTGTAGACAATTTCGAGCGGACGACAAATTGACGTTGAAAACTTTCGAGCTTACGCCATAGCAACTGCCTGACACTACATCAAAGAATACCCCTGGTGCAACTTGCCAACAACAGTCCAGGGGCATATATAAAGGGAGTACTGAAAAGCCAATAAAAATTAAGAAAGTGCTGCTTTGGTAAGAGCATAACATGATTGTAAATTTGGTTGTATCCTAATCTTAACTTATCGACTAAGTTATAAACAATATTAAAATTGAAATTATAGCCTACTAACTCGTAGCAGTCTTCGCTGCCGCCCCGGAGATCCGAATTCGATTCCCGGCTCTGCCAAGACATTTTAATTCTGGTCTGAGGGCTGGAACGGGGTGCACTCAGCCTTGTCGGGTAAAGCTGTGAATTCCACAGTATGTTTTTTGAGAAATATATGTAAAAAACTGTTTACCTTTCTGCTTAGTAAATTGACAAATATTGAGATATAGCCTATGCCATTTATACTCTGTCACCCCCATTCCTTTTTTCCTACTACACTACTCGCTATACTTACTCGCTCAGCTCGACAGACTCCCTAGAGGGCCTGCCAACCTGAAGGAAACTTACCAACGGCGGCCCCAAAGACATCCTTTACGGGACTTGATGGTTTTGCCTCGGCGGCCGGTGTTGACGACGTATTAGGGCGACACCCTCAGATGGACAAGAGAGGAAAATACGTCGTTTTGTCCACCAGCGTGAAAAGTGGAAGACTTACCTGGTGAGGATCATTCCACTGCAGCTGTCTTGAGGGTGGGGATTGGACGTAAAGGCGAAATGAAGTCGTAATCAAAATATAAAAGGGCTCTGTATTGTAAAAATATCAAAATATATAAAATAGGAACAATATTTGGTTACAAACGAAAGTTTCATGAGAAATTGGTACTTGAGAGGATGACAAACGTCGTTGACGTCACGTGGTACGACACACCACTTAACATGCTTTTAGGACCTCAACAGAATTAAGAAAATGAACAGGTACACAGAAAAGGTAATATCTTACAATTATAAATTATCCTTAGTAAAATGAATTTGTACAAACCCTTAACTAGGAAAAATGAGCACACGAATGCCCAGAACTAACATGAAATGCCACGGCGAATGGTTGTGCAATACCAGCAAAATTTACAACTTACACCCGGAATAGACACACGTTACCAACATACGTGCGAACACATCCAGAATTTCGCAAAAGAAAGAAAACAAAATTAAATGAAAAACTACATTTCAAATGACAAACTCCCGAAAAACGGAGCGGACGGTATCACACGACCATCATGGGCCCTGGCACAAACTAGACTCTCCAAATGGCGGACTCATAACGGGACACCAAGGAAAGATTGCACCATAAGGCGCTCTCCCAAAATTTGGGATTTGAACCAATCCCATAAGTTAAACTGAAATACAACAAAATATTGGAAATTCAAAAATCAAACGCACATGGGCGTAAAATAGGACAACCAAGGTAAAAGCGTTACGTAACAACATACTAGCACGAGGACGCAAGGTGACGCAACTTTAGGAACAGGGCCCCCATAAAACTAAAATAATAAAACTCTACATGACTGGAATGAGAAAATTCCAGGAAGCGTGATCATAGGGAAACAGAATGAATAAATTTGGAATCCAATTTAAGAACGCACACGGTTACGCAACACAGGAAAAAACCTTGCCCGAACACGAGAAAGATTCCCACTATGAACACTACTTCCCGAAGAAGGAAAAATTGGTAAACAATTTAGATATTAAACAGTGGGCGACATCAATCCATAATTCGGCCGAAGTTCAACCTGTTGCCATACCCACGAGGTACGTATTTTCACGACGTAGTTACACGGAAAAGGAAATACAAAGCCCCAAAATAAATGGACAAACAATAAATAAAAATCACACATCCCAGAACACACCCAAACTATAGCTACATATTTCAGCAAATTAAACTATGACTAAAGCCAACCAATTAAGGTGGCGATACCTGTAATTTCCAACCTTGGGGGATCCGATTCCCCCAAAGCAAGTGTCCTTCCTGATGGTCAGAATGTAAGAGAGCGTTACCCACGCCAAAAACCAGTACATATATCAAACACTAAGATTTTTGACAAAGCAATAGTTGTAGCCACACACGCACACTAGAATCCCCTGGCTTCTTGAACGTAGTCCATAAGACACTTCCGTGATCACTTCCGTGAGAGTTGGCCACCCTGGTCGATCGCCATGCGTACGTCACTTGTCATCTACGGCGGTCGATGCATCTCGCGATGGTTTGGGGTTGGAACAATCGATAGAGCTAATATGACGTATTTTTAAATTCGTAGATCCAATGTTTATTTTTGAGGTTAGGGAACACATTAATTCCAGAATCAGTGCACATCAGGTCCAGAGTAATACCTCGCGTGTTTGGACTGCGAGTGCGGTGTTTTATCCATGAAGATTTAGTTTACAAGGTCTTCACAGGTCGAATTTGCGACAGTCGGCCTAGGCCCACAACTTCCTTCAGATTTTGGGTAAGTGAAGGAATTTATGAAGCATTCGCTCCAACTGGAAATTCAGGGACGGGTAAATTTGGCAGGAAAGAATATCTTAGGTTAGGTATATTTTTATGTCAGCTAAGTGGCGTAAATTACGTCACATACTCCATAGATCATTATAGAAAGTTCATTAAGTATAAAATTTTATTTGTGTGTTGTGTTGTATTTGACAACTTTTTGTATTGCCAGTAATAATTATAGGCTATATAAACTTTGAATCTTATCTAAAATAATTACACAAAGTTATATGCTCTAAGGTATTGGTTGATATTTCTGGCTATTTTGTGGTGACAATCCCCTGAGAATACTCACAATTTTCCAGGATAGTCAGCTCCCCCCGAAATTTTTTTCTATATACGCCCCTGCAACAGTCCATGGATTGTCAATCCACGGACCAGAAATTATTTCTTCAGCCATTTTACCCAACGGTTAACTCAAGAATCAACCAATAAGTTGATAAAACAATATCGCCTGAGTTTTTCTCGAAGGTTTTCCAGAGTTAAGACCATGGAAGACGTGTTCCGGAGATCGTTGGCAACCATAGACCCTATATTTCTTCTCTACGCAAATCACCACCGAAGAGTTTGTCGCCAGAAGCCGTTGCCCTCATAGTTCCTGTGGCGGAAGATTATGATGATTCCGATTCAGATGATGAGGAAACAGTCTTTGAAGATGAAGATGATGATGACGATTCAGTTGAAGAAGCAGGATAATATAAAGAAGATGATGAAAGATGAAAAAGAAGAAGAAAACGACAACTTCTAATTAGAGTTACAAACAATTTACTAAATGAATAATTGTAATAGAATTAAAATTATTTTTTGTAATATTTTACACTATCTTCTATCCTCTATTTGGTTCTTTTTTCGAGCTAATCATTTTTGAGATTATATTTTTAACCATTAACTACGACAACCCCTAAATATTGACTTTTATAAAAATAAAAATACTTTTATCAATTTTTGTCCGCCATCTTGGATCCACCATTTTGTTTTCTTAAATTTTTGAACTCAATCTTCATCAGCAACCTCGATAATTCCACAAAAATACTTGTATATGAATAAAATGACTTTTATCAATATTTACCCGTCATATTGGATCCGCCATTTTGACTTTTTGATATATTCTTAATCAGCAACTTCGATAACCTTTACATACTAACTTTCGAACAAATTGAACAACTCTTTATATTTTGGCCACGTTTCCAAGTTTCTGGCCCACTGTGCGGCGGTCCCATGACATAGAATTAAGGCATGTAAAAGAACCTTCCACTAATTACACTTGTGTGAAGCTAAATTATACGTTAGATTAACGCTCCTAGGTTCCAAAGTTCGTCGCCAGAAGCCGATTACGGTGGCATCTAGTAATCAAGTTCACAACTAGTTGTCTTTGACGGTGGCGTTTGGTAGCAAAAGTAGGAACTACTTGAAAATTGAATGTCTACAGTCCTTACTTGAAGTAAAACAGATAACACACACTAATACAGCCATCACAATTAACACCGGTTATCAGACAGATTCTACACACACTCAAAGTACATGGGGCTACATGACCGCGTTGTCGCAGCCCCTAAACTGAGGAACAAAGCAATAAAATACGCATACTAGGCTGTCATCGAAGAGGTCCGGGTTTGATTCCCGGCTCAGCTAAGAAATTTAAGTAGCCTATGATCTGGGAGTTGGAACGGGGTGCACACAGCAGTGTGGGGCAAAATTCCCACTTCCCTCTTCAGCCATCCTAAAAGTGATTTTCCGTGACTTCTCACTTGTAACTCAATAAAAGCCACGACCAAAACCAAAACAAATTTCAAATATTTCAGTAAGATATTATGCCTAAACCATTGGGGCGTGGTGGCAGAGCGGTCAAGCTGTAGCCTATGGCTATCACCAAGGTAGACTGGGCTCGTTTCCCGGTCAATACATGTGAGATTTTTGAAGTGAAATGCCATGTCCTGTGGTTCAGATTCCACGTATAAAGGAGGTTGCGTGGCTCATGACGGCAAGATTAACGGTCACGTAAAACTAAAAGCTGCCTTTCCTATCTTTTGTCAAAACAAGATGTTCAGTAAAGAACATATAGCCTACTTTCTCATAAATGCATGGGTATTGTTATAACTCTTTGTCCTTTTCAAGGAGTATAATTGAATGTTGGTTGTAGTAGCTTGTTGAAATACAACGTGCTATAGGGATATTAAACATGAATATGAGGTGCCCTTTGCTAGTGCTACCTCTGTAAAAAAAATCATTCAATTCGGTTTCACCGTGTTTGAATTCATCCGGGGAATGGATTTGCACACATACATGGCCGCTATTTGCAAACTATTGGGCTGATGACCTTGTAGTCAGTCATAAGATGCTTTCCACAAAAAGGCATGTTGTTGCAAAATCCGGTAGAGATCAAATTATTAGGATGGTCGAAATTTGATTTAAGCTTTTAACATTTGGGTGGCCATCATTCCGTTTCCGTCAAGATGGCGGCGATATAAAACAAGACACTGAGGTGCCTTTTGCTAGTGCTACCTCTGTACCAAATTTCGTTCAACTCGGTATCACCGTGTTTGAATTGATAGGGGGAATCGATTTGCACACATACTTGGCCACCATATGCAAACTATTGGGCTGATGATCTAGCAGTTTGGTCAGAATATGCTTCCCACATAAAGATTTGTTGTTGCAAAATTTGGTAGAGACTAGATTATTAGGTTGGTCGTAATTAAATTTTAGCCTTTAACATTTGGGTGGCCGCGATTACGTTTCCGTCAAGATGGCGGTGATATAAAACATGACACTGATGTGGCCTTTTCTAGTGCTACCTCTGTACCAAATTTCGTTCCATTCGGTTTCACCGTGTTCGAATTAATAGGGGGAATCGATTTTCACACAAAGATGGCCGCCATCCGAAAAATATTAGGCTAATGACCTATTAATTTGGTCAAAGGATGCTCCCTCCATAATGGTATGTTGATGCAAAATTTGGTAGAGATCGGATGATTAGGTTAATCGTAATTTGATTTAAGCTTTGAATATTTGTGTGGCCGCCATTACGTTTCCGTCAAGATGGCGGCGATATAAAACATGACACTGAGGTGCCCTTTGCTAGTGCTACCTCTGTACCAAATTTCATTCCATTCGGTTTCACCGTGTTCGAATTAATAGGGGTAATCGATTTTCACACAAAGATGGCCGCCATCCGCAAACTATTAGGCTAATGACCTATTAGATTTGTCAAAGGATGCTCCCTTCATAAAGGTATGTTGTTGAAAAATTTGGTGGAGATCGGATGATTAGGTTAGTCGTAATTTGATTTAAGCGTTGAACATTTGGGTGGCCGCCATTACGTTTCCGTCAAGATGGCGGCGATATAAAACATGACACTGGGGTGCCCTTTGCTAGTACTACCTCTGTACCAAATTTCGTTCCATTCGGTTTCACCGTGTTCGAATTAATAGGGGCAATCGATTTTCACACAAAGATGGCCGCCATCCGCAAACTATTAGGCTGATGACCTATTAGTTTGGTCAAAGGATGCTGCCCCCATAATGGTATGTTGTTGCAAAATTCGGTAGAGATCGGACGATTAGGTTAGTCGTAATTTGATTTAAGCTTTGAACATTTGTGTGGCCGCCATTACGTTTCCGTCAAGATGGCGGCAATATAAAACATGACACTGAGGTGTCCTTTGCTAGTGCTACCTTTGTACCAAATTTCGTTCAATTTTCGCTCACCGTGTTCGAATAGATAGGGGGGGGGGGACAGACATTCAGAGTACACACACTCACACACACACACACACACACAGACTCACACACACACATACACACACACAGACAGACACACTTTTTTTCGCCCTGTAGTGATCTCATAAGTCTACTTTCATTTTTTGCAAAAATCGAAAGTAGGCTAACCAGATGTCTTTACGCAACCTATAGTACTGTAGTACGATGGTTGTTATGGCAACGGCAGAAAGGCTGTGTTGGTGGGGAGAAATCCCTTGCCCGCGGTGTCCGCTTCATTCTCAAGCACAAAGGAGTGAGCCCCTACATTACATACTTTACGTATGCAATGCGGTGTGGTCCCAACATTCCCTTGCATCAAGTGCGCCATATGTACGCTGATGACGAGCGTCCTGCGGGGAATTTAAGTGAAACTATCAACCACCTAATAACAATGATAATAATAATAATAATATCTATGGGATCGGGTGCCGGGTGCAAGCTTTGATATTTGACGCTCAGAGGGCAGCTTGCATGTGGAATTTTGTTGTTCCTTGGAGCACTATGAAAGTCAAGGAAGTTAGATGTCTGCTGTAAGCTCCTTGACACTAGAGTGCTTTCTAGTAGAGAATGGAGGAACTTTTGTGTTGGCGGAAAATCCCGAGATTAATTTTGCCATTATGAACACGGCCTACGGAATTCAAATGGGTTCTTTAACATGCCAACAACGTATGACATGCATGTCGTGATTTTTGTGGCCTTTCAAAAAATCACTTACCATGACCAGGAGCGAACCTGCAAGCTTGGCGTTGGTAGTCCGACACGATAACCACTCACCCACCTTGGCAAGCATCAACCACATTAAATACGATGGCTACAATGTCTACTGGTCTACACCAGACTTCCTCAACTTGGTGTTCGCCAGCATAAGCTCCCCTGAGATCCATTCTTCAATATTACTGTTCTCATTACAAGTTTTAACAGTAAGAACTGTTATCAATTTGTGAAATAGTATTTTTTCAATATGCAGTAAAACTAATTGGACATCCCTGTTTTATGAGCAACACGAAAGAAGCTGTTTCGACTCATTCATTCATTCATTTATTTGCAATTGGGGGTATGGCCCCCGTTGGCAAATTGGATATACATAACAAATAAATAATTATAAATAACAATTCAATAACAATTAAACTGGAGTATTTACACAAATAGTTAGTCTTTTCTTAAGCACACCTATATGTTTGGGAAAAGGCTCTAAGACTGCGGCAGGTAGAGAGTTCCAATTATCAATGGCACGGTTTACAAAATAATATTTACCATAATTTGTTCGCTGTGGTCGGTCCTCAAGCTTGAAAGGATGATCCCTCCTACCCATGTAAGTGGGCTTTCCCATACGTTTGCTAAGCTCACTCCATGCTGGTTGATTTGTATACGTGTTGTACATAGCGCCGAGTCTAGATTTCATCCTCCTAGCCTCAAGTGATTCCCACACAAGTTTCTTTAACATACGGCTCACACTGCTCCTGGGATTAAAGTCACTGAGCACAAATCTAGCGGCCTTTCTTCGTAACATTTGCAACTCATTTATGAGCCCTACATGATATGGATCCCAAACCGCCGAGGCGTATTCCAGAATAGGTCTTACAAGTGACAAATATCCTAATTCTTTAGCAGAGGTACTGAACCCATAATTTAAAGGACCTAGGATAAGGCATGGGTCGGGAATCGAACCGACAGCTCTCAAGAACGAAAGCGCAAATGCTACGCGCCTGAATTCAAAACTAACAGCATGGGGATGTTTATCAGGACTGTAGCTATTGCCAGAGTGAATTTAAAAAAAATCCGTACATTTATAGCACGGAAATAAGAAGAAATGTAAAACGCTATTTTATTAACATGGAGAGGAATGAGATTTGATAGACACAGGAAACTGGTAGGAATGACACGTTCAGTGAAGGAGGCATTTGAGAAAATTCCAGTTTTGGAACGGCACGTGCCCAAGTTGACATTGAAGCGTGGCAGAGGAAAAATATAACCGCGTAAATGAAACAGTTTCATCACGTGACCACATATTAACCAATAGCAAAATTATATATTGGCGGTCCTCAATATTTTAATGAAATGAAAATCCACAGCCTGCTTCCAGTCTCCGACCGGGTCAGGAATGGAATGAATGAAGCCCCCATCTAGCGGCGAGGATATGGACTGTGCCGGCTGCCGAGGCCTGACGCACTCCTCTGGGGCAATGATTAAATGAATGACAGATGAAATGAAATGATAGTGGAGAGTGTTGCTGGAATGAAATTTTTGACAGGGAAAACCGGAGTACCCGGAGAAAAACCTGTCTACCTCCGGTTTGTCCAGCACAGATCTCACATGGAGTGACCGGGATTTGAACCACGGACCCAGCGGTGAGAGGCCGGCGTGCTGCCGCCTAAGCCACGGAGGCTTCAATATTTTAATAATTATTGAAAATAACTATTAGAAGAGAATATTTGGCAAAAAAATGGAAAGTAGACGGAAAATGAAAGCCGATGGTATAAATTATATTTTAAGATTTAATAGGATGAGACCGATATTTATTGATAAAGAAATTTACAAGGTCGAATGCCAGAAACGCCATTTTTTATTGCTATCAGAGTGGGGACTCGGCTGGGAGAAATATTATTGTAGTTAGAATGCAGTAACGTAGATATCCTTGACCTGACCTAGTTTTTGTGTGGCTAATTTGATAGACTAATTTTTTATACTATTTAAATGTTTTATTGAGTGTAGAGCATCGATATTGTCGTTTAATTGTTATCGTAATTGTTTTGATAGCGTCGTCATTAGGATTTTGACGTAATTAAGGATTTGTAGTCGTCATTATTTGTCATTGCGAGTATATTTGAATTTATTAACATTTGCTAAATTAATTGGAATATTTTAAATGTGCGTTAGTTCTGACTTCTAACTAAGCAGAATGTCATTGTTGACATGTTTCTGAGATGGATAATTTCATGGCAAGGATTTATTTGAAATCTGAATAGATAAACAAGTTATTGTTTGGTTCTGTTGACAACAACAATCAACTTGCATTCTTAAACCAGACCTTTAGAGAAGGAGACGTTTCATTAAATAATCTGATGTGTTGACACAGATAACAAGATGTTCAGTAAAGAACATATAGCCTACTTTCTCCTAAACGCATGGGTATTGTTATAACTCTTTGTCCTTTTAAAGGAGTATAATTGAATATTGGTTGTAGTAGCTTGTTGAAATACAACGTGCTATAGGGATATCAAACATGAATATGAGGTGCCCTTTGCTAGTGCTACCTCTGTAAAAAAATTCATTCAATTCGGTTTCACCGTGATTGAATTGATCTTGGATTTGCACACATACATGGTCGCTATTTGCAAACCATTGGGCTGATGACCTTGTAGTCAGTCATAAGATGCTTTCCACAAAAAGGCATGTTGTTGCAAAATCCGGTAGAGATCAAATTATTAGCATGGTCGAAATTTGATTTAAGCTTTTAACATTTGGGTGGCCGTCATTCCGTTTCCGTCAAGATGGCGGCGATATAAAACATAACAATGAGGTGCTTTTTGCTAGTGCTACCTCTGTACTAAATTTCGTTCAATTCAGTTTCACCGTGTTTGAATTGATAGGGGGAATCGATTTGCACACATACTTGGCCACCATCTGCAAACTATTGGGCTGATGATCTAGGAGTTTGGTCAGAATATGCTTCCCACATAAAGATTTATTGTTGAAAAATTTGGTAGAGACTAGATTATTAGGTTGGTCGTAATTACATTTTAGCCTTTAACATTTGGGTGGCCGCGATTACGTTTCCGTCAAGATGGCGGTGATATAAAACATGACACTGAGGTGGCCTTTTCTAGTGCTACCTCTGTACCAAATTTCGTTCCATTCGGTTTCACAGTGTTCGAATTAATACGGGTAATCGATTTTGACACAAAGATGGCCGCCATCCGCAAACTATTAGGCTAATGACCTATTAGATTTGTCAAAGGACGCTCCCTTCATAAAGACATGTTGTTGCAAAATTTGGTAGAGATCGGATGATTAGGTTAGTCGTAATTTGATTAAAACTTTGAACATTTGGGTGGCCGCCATTACGTTTCCGTCAAGATGGCGGCGATATAAAACATGACACTGGGGTGCCCTTTGCTAGTACTACCTCTGTACCAAATTTCGTTCCATTCGGTTTCACCGTGTTCGAATTAATAGGGGCAATCGATTTTCACACAAAGATGGCCGCCATCCGCAAACTATTAGGCTGATGACCTATTAGTTTGGTCAAAGGATGCTGCCCCCATAATGGTATTTTGTTGCAAAATTCGGTAGAGATCGGACGATTAGGTTAGTCGTAATTTGATTTAAGCTTTGAACATTTGTGTGGCCGCCATTACGTTTCCGTCAAGATGGCGGCAATATAAAACATGACACTGAGGTGTCCTTTGCTAGTGCTACCTTTGTACCAAATTTCGTTCAATTTGCGCTCACCGTGTTCGAATAGATAGGGGGGGGGACAGACATTCAGAGTACACACACTCACACACACACACACACACACAGACTCACACACACACATACACACACACAGACAGACACACTTTTTTTCGCCCTGTAGTGATCTCATAAGTCTACTTTCATTTTTTGCAAAAATCGAAAGTAGGCTAACCAGATGTCTTTACGCAACCTATAGTACTGTAGTACGATGGTTGTTATGGCAACGGCAGAAAGGCTGTGTTGGTGGGGAGAAATCCCTTGCCCGCGGTGTCCGCTTCATTCTCAAGCACAAAGGAGTGAGCCCCTACATTACATACTTTACGTATGCAATGCGGTGTGGTCCCAACATTCCCTTGCATCAAGTGCGCCATATGTACGCTGATGACGAGCGTCCTGCGGGGAATTTAAGTGAAACTATCAACCACCTAATAACAATGATAATAATAATAATAATATCTATGGGATCGGGTGCCGGGTGCAAGCTTTGATATTTGACGCTCAGAGGGCAGCTTGCATGTGGAATTTTGTTGTTCCTTGGAGCACTATGAAAGTCAAGGAAGTTAGATGTCTGCTGTAAGCTCCTTGACACTAGAGTGCTTTCTAGTAGAGAATGGAGGAACTTTTGTGTTGGCGGAAAATCCCGAGATTAATTTTGCCATTATGAACACGGCCTACGGAATTCAAATGGGTTCTTTAACATGCCAACAACGTATGACATGCATGTCGTGATTTTTGTGGCCTTTCAAAAAATCACTTACCATGACCAGGAGCGAACCTGCAAGCTTGGCGTTGGTAGTCCGACACGATAACCACTCACCCACCTTGGCAAGCATCAACCACATTAAATACGATGGCTACAATGTCTACTGGTCTACACCAGACTTCCTCAACTTGGTGTTCGCCAGCATAAGCTCCCCTGAGATCCATTCTTCAATATTACTGTTCTCATTACAAGTTTTAACAGTAAGAACTGTTATCAATTTGTGAAATAGTATTTTTTCAATATGCAGTAAAACTAATTGGGCATCCCTGTTTTATGAGCAACACGAAAGAAGCTGTTTCGACTCATTCATTCATTCATTTATTTGCAATTGGGGGTATGGCCCCCGTTGGCAAATTGGATATACATAACAAATAAATAATTATAAATAACAATTCAATAACAATTAAACTGGAGTATTTACACAAATAGTTAGTCTTTTCTTAAGCACACCTATATGTTTGGGAAAAGGCTCTAAGACTGCGGCAGGTAGAGAGTTCCAATTATCAATGGCACGGTTTACAAAATAATATTTACCATAATTTGTTCGCTGTGGTCGGTCCTCAAGCTTGAAAGGATGATCGCTCCTACCCATGTAAGTGGGCTTTCCCATACGTTTGCTAAGCTCACTCCATGCTGGTTGATTTGTATACGTGTTGTACATAGCGCCGAGTCTAGATTTCATCCTCCTAGCCTCAAGTGATTCCCACACAAGTTTCTTTAACATACGGCTCACACTGCTCCTGGGATTAAAGTCACTGAGCACAAATCTAGCGGCCTTTCTTCGTAACATTTGCAACTCATTTATGAGCCCTACATGATATGGATCCCAAACCGCCGAGGCGTATTCCAGAATAGGTCTTACAAGTGACAAATATCCTAATTCTTTAGCAGAGGTACTGAACCCATAATTTAAAGGACCTAGGATAAGGCATGGGTCGGGAATCGAACCGACAGCTCTCAAGAACGAAAGCGCAAATGCTACGCGCCTGAATTCAAAGCTAACAGCATGGGGATGTTTATCAGGACTGTAGCTGTTGCCAGAGTGAATTTAAAAAAAATCCGTACATTTATAGCACGGAAATAAGAAGAAATGTAAAACGCTATTTTATTAACATGGAGAGGAATGAGATTTGATAGACACAGGAAACTGGTAGGAATGACACGTTCAGTGAAGGAGGCATTTGAGAAAATTCCAGTTTTGGAACGGCACGTGCCCAAATTGACATTGAAGCGTGGCAGAGGAAAAATATAACCGCGTAAATGAAACAGTTTCATCACGTGACCACATATTAACCAATAGCAAAATTATATATTGGCGGTCCTCAATATTTTAATGAAATGAAAATCCACAGCCTGCTTCCAGTCTCCGACCGGGTCAGGAATGGAATGAATGAAGCCCCCATCTAGCGGCGAGGATATGGACTGTGCCGGCTGCCGAGGCCTGACGCACTCCTCTGGGGCAATGATTAAATGAATGACAGATGAAATGAAATGATAGTGGAGAGTGTTGCTGGAATGAAATTTTTGACAGGGAAAACCGGAGTACCCGGAGAAAAACCTGTCTACCTCCGGTTTGTCCAGCACAGATCTCACATGGAGTGACCGGGATTTGAACCACGGACCCAGCGGTGAGAGGCCGGCGTGCTGCCGCCTAAGCCACGGAGGCTTCAATATTTTAATAATTATTGAAAATAACTATTAGAAGAGAATATTTGGCAAAAAAATGGAAAGTAGACGGAAAATGAAAGCCGATGGTATAAATTATATTTTAAGATTTAATAGGATGAGACCGATATTTATTGATAAAGAAATTTACAAGGTCGAATGCCAGAAACGCCATTTTTTATTGCTATCAGAGTGGGGACTCGGCTGGGAGAAATATTATTGTAGTTAGAATGCAGTAACGTAGATATCCTTGACCTGACCTAGTTTTTGCGTGGCTAATTTCATAGACTATTTTTTTATACTATTTAAATGTTTTATTGAGTGTAGAGCATCGATATTGTCGTTTAATTGTTATCGTAATTGTTTTGATAGCGTCGTCATTAGGATTTTGACGTAATTAAGGATTTGTAGTCGACATTATTTGTCATTGCGAGTATATTTGAATTTATTAACATTTGCTAAATTAATTGGAATATTTTAAATGTGCGTTAGTTCTGACTTCTAACTAAGCAGAATGTCATTGTTGACATGTTTCTGAGATGGATAATTTCATGGCAAGGATTTATTTGAAATCTGAATAGATAAACAAGTTATTGTTTGGTTCTGTTGACAACAACAATCAACTTGCATTCTTAAACCAGACCTTTAGAGAAGGAGACGTTTCATTAAATAATCTGATGTGTTGACACAGATAACAAGATGTTCAGTAAAGAACATATAGCCTACTTTCTCCTAAACGCATGGGTATTGTTATAACTCTTTGTCCTTTTAAAGGAGTATAATTGAATATTGGTTGTAGTAGCTTGTTGAAATACAACGTGCTATAGGGATATCAAACATGAATATGAGGTGCCCTTTGCTAGTGCTACCTCTGTAAAAAAATTCATTCAATTCGGTTTCACCGTGATTGAATTGATCTTGGATTTGCACACATACATGGTCGCTATTTGCAAACCATTGGGCTGATGACCTTGTAGTCAGTCATAAGATGCTTTCCACAAAAAGGCATGTTGTTGCAAAATCCGGTAGAGATCAAATTATTAGTATGGTCGAAATTTGATTTAAGCTTTTAACATTTGGGTGGCCGTCATTCCGTTTCCGTCAAGATGGCGGCGATATAAAACATGACAATGAGGTGCTTTTTGCTAGTGCTACCTCTGTACTAAATTTCGTTCAATTCAGTTTCACCGTGTTTGAATTGATAGGGGGAATCGATTTGCACACATACTTGGCCACCATCTGCAAACTATTGGGCTGATGATCTAGGAGTTTGGTCAGAATATGCTTCCCACATAAAGATTTATTGTTGCAAAATTTGGTAGAGACTAGATTATTAGGTTGGTCGTAATTACATTTTAGCCTTTAACATTTGGGTGGCCGCGATTACGTTTCCGTCAAGATGGCGGTGATATAAAACATGACACTGAGGTGGCCTTTTCTAGTGCTACCTCTGTACCAAATTTCGTTCCATTCGGTTTCACAGTGTTCGAATTAATACGGGTAATCGATTTTGACACAAAGATGGCCGCCATCCGCAAACTATTAGGCTAATGACCTATTAGATTTGTCAAAGGACGCTCCCTTCATAAAGACATGTTGTTGCAAAATTTGGTAGAGATCGGATGATTAGGTTAGTCGTAATTTGATTAAAACTTTGAACATTTGGGTGGCCACCATTACGTTTCCGTCATGATGGCGGCGATATAAAACAAGACACTGGGGTGCCCTTTGCTAGTGCTACCTCTGAACCAAATTTCATTCCATTCCGTTTCACCGTGTTCGAATTAATAGGGGTCATCGATTTTGACACAAAGATGGCCGCCATCCGCAAACTATTAGGCTAATGACCTATTAGATTTGTCAAAGGATGCTCCCTCCATAAAGGTATGTTGTTGCAAAATTTGGTAGAGATCGGATGATTAGGTTAGTCGTAATTTGATTTAAGCTTTGAACATTTGTGTGGCCGCCATTACGTTTCCGTCAAGATGGCGGCGATATAAAACATGACACTGGGGTGCCCTTAGCTAGTACTACTCTGTACCAAATTTCGTTCCATTCGGTTTCACCGTGTTCGAATTAATAGGGGCAATCGATTTTCACACAAAGATGGCTGCCATCCACAAACTATTAGGCTGATGACCTATTAGTTTGGTCAAAGGATGCTGCCCCCATGTAGGTATATTGTTGCAAAATTTGGTAGAGATCGGATGATTAGGTTAGTCGTAATTTGATTTAAGCTTTGAACATTTGTGTGGCCGCCATTACGTTTCCGTCAAGATGGCGGCGATATAAAACATGACACTGAGGTGTCCTTTGCTAGTGCTACCTCTGTACCAAACTTTGTTCAATTCGGTTTAACCGTGTTCGAATTAATAGGGGTAATCGATTTTGACACAAAGATGGCCGCCATCCAGAAGCTATTAGGCTGATGACCTATTAGTTTGGTCAAAGGATGCTGCCCCCATAAAGGTATGCTGATGCAAAATTTGGTAGAGATCGGATGATTAGGTTAGTCGTAATTTGATTTAAGCTTTGAACATTTGTGTGGCCGCCATTACGTTTCCGTCAAGATGGCGGCGATATAAAACATGACACTGAGGTGTCCTTTGCTAGTGCTACCTTTGTACCAAATTTCATTCCATTCGGTTTCACCGTGTTCGAATTGATAGGGGGGGACAGACATTCAGAGTACCACACACTCACACACACACACCACACACACACACAGACTCACACACATACACACACACAGACAGACACACTTTTTTCGCCCTGTAGTGATCTCATAAGTCTACTTTCATTTTTTGCAAAAATCGAAAGTAGGCTAAAAATGCTATATTACGGTAAGGAAAAATACGGAGTGAATAATCGAATATTAAGATAAAGGAATTGTTGTAAGGAATGAAAGAAATATTAAAGATAAAATGTATTATGACAGGAATACTAGATTGAAATGGAATGTAACGTAATTTTATTGGGTTAAGACGAGAATATACAGACCGTTTTATAATTTTAGAGTGTTCTATGAATATTGGTTCCATAAAATAATAGAAAAGTAATGAAATCGCATAGTGAAAGGTTATTAAATAATATTGTGACAGAATTTGCATAAGAAAGGAACAAGCATGACAATACAAGAGGTTTTTAAGTAATTGTGAAAGGAATGGAATGTATAAGCGTTAGAGGAATTTTAATTTGAACTCTATTAGTAAAATTACTGAATTTCGTGGATACCTAGAGTATTCAGAGAAATGGGATTATTTATTATTATTGCGTGTCCTAGAGATGAATATGAAAGCGTAGGTATTGCCGCTACCTTGTGTTTTGTGATAATATATTGTTCCTAAGGAAGTTTGAAGTATAATGCGAATGCATAATGAAGTTCCGTCTATGTTGTCGAGGTATAATTTGTGAAAGATGTGATTAATATAAGAAGTCACTATTGAAGTAACGTATTGTATTACGTGGAAGTAAGGCACCGTAGAATCGTCTGATATATGTCCGTCTTATTTTATTAAACTTATTTTAATGTATTTGTCTATATAGAGCAGTTTTTTAGCTTTACTGTTTAAAACATTTTGCTCTCTGGAAGTGAAAGTTAACCCATGAAATGACACTGAAGTAGAAGTTTTATTATCTCAAATGACAAAAAGATACTGTAACGAGAAGGATCAGTGGGATCGAACTATTATCGCGTAGCTAACGATAATGATGTAAATATGTTGTAAAGATATTGTATAAATTGATAATAGGAATGTTTTTACGGTTAGATAAAATACGTGAAGTTCATGTTTATGTAAATATCAGTGTGTAATGTATCATATAGGGAATGAATGTCAGATGTTTTGCGTGAGAAGGAATTTATGTGTACAACAAGTACAGTATGAGCCACATGAGTGACTACATTTATAAAATATAAATTGTTTTATCTTAAACGTGGGAGAAATATGTTCTCTTTGATATAGTCAGGAAGACTTAGAATTAGTGGCAAGAAACTCACTACGTTTTATTTTTATTTTAATATACACATTATTTTTATTTATGATTATATGAATGTAGGTGTGTGTCAGGACGGAGAGTCCTATTTCTTCTTTTAATGAATAAATTAGCTGATGCTGGTTTAGTGCTTGTCCGATTTTTATACAACATCTCGACTTTCTGTCTTTAATAATCAGGAAACGATAGTGCTGCTAGTTAGGTACTGGCGCTCATTGCAAATTTTAGTAACCGTTCACCCTCGAGATTCCAAGAATCTCGTCCTACCGCATTTTAGATTGTGGGATGTATTATTATTGTAGCTAAGTAGAAGTACTACCGTGTTTTGATAAATATACCTGTATTCAGAGGTTACTAGCTATCCATCTAGCAAGGATCCGTTGATCTTTCTAGCTGGGTATCAACGCCCTGTGCAATCCCTTCCATCCCTTCGTCAACTTCGGGTGCTGCACTACTTCCTTTTAATACCCTCATTACAAAGTGCAGGGATTTGTAAGCTTTAGAAACTACACATCCTACATGACTACTCCATTTCATATCATTCCTTACGTGAACGCCCAAATATTTGCAAGAATCTTCTTCTACAAGTATTTCCGAGCCAATGTTATATTGAAAAATCTTGCATTCGCACTTTCCCTATTTTTATGAGACTACATTTTCTTGTGTTTTTTTTTCAGACTTACAGACCAGGTTCAGGTCATCTTGAAGTACTGCGCCGTCTTGTGAATCATGTATCTTTTTATATATTACACAATCATCCGCAAACAATCGACAGTCACTGCGAATCCCATTTGGTAAGTCATTTATAAACGCCAAAAATAACCAAGTTCCTATTACGCTACCCTGAGGGATACCCGACTTTACGGTAATTTCATCCGAGAATCGACCTTCGACTTTCACTTTCTGGGATAGACCTGTCAAACATTCTTGGATCCATAAAATTACTCTTCTATCAATCTTCGTCGAAGCTAATTTATGGAGTAGCATGTCATGCGGCACGACATCAAATGCCTTCGCAAAATCTATAACCACGGCGTCGAGTGAAAATCCATGGTCTAACGATTCGCTAATATCTTGAAAAGTCATAGCATCTGACTCTCGCATGAGTGACCTTTGCAAAATCCATGTATAAACACGTACACTAAAATTGCACTCTGGCACTTTGAGTTGCATAGCATTTGATTGTTTCCTTTTCCTACAGACTTCTAAGTTGTAGCGATCACATGATTCTGCACATAGTTGGCATACACACGTCATTGTAGATTCATGGAAATATTTGCTAATGTAATCACCTGTCTCAACTCAAAGTAGGCTGTTGTCCACGTCCGGTCGATCATAGCTTCGGTTCCATAAAATTCTTGAAGTATGTCTTCTCGTTTTTTTCTTCAATGATGTTAGCAGTTTTTCTGAGGCTCTGGTGTTTCTGTAGAGGTAAATAGTTTCTAAGGTATTCTATAAGAAATGATTCTCGTGCCAGGAGGTAGACGAAACGTGACCTGGTAGTCTTTGACACCCCGATTGCTTTTTTTAATGAAACTCCCTATTTTTGTGAGACTACATTTTCTTGTGTTTTTTTTTTTCAGACTTACAGACCAAGTTCAGGTCATCTTGAAGTACTGCGCTGTCTTGTGAATCATGTATCTTTTTATATATTACACAATCATCCGCAAACAATCGACAGTCACTGCGAATCCCATTTGGTACAAAGTGCATAACATAAACTTATTATTGCGTGCACTCTTGTATTGATATACAATCTCTCTCTATATATAAAAAATGAAAGTTTGTCTGTTTTTTCGGAATTTCCACGAAAGTTTGAGTTATTAATGCGTTTCAGACTGGTTTATGATGGTTGCATGCAAAAACATTTTTTTGTCTGTCTGTTTGTCTGTGTACAACTTTGCACGCACTTCACTCGAGAACGGTTGAGTGGATCAACGTAAAATTTGGTACAGAAGTCCATTATAGGCACGAAAGTAATCATTGATGTAACTCTTCTCCATACCTCTCATAAAAGAGGGCCTACCTCTTAAAATGCATTCTAAAATGGGCGTTGAAAGACGAGACAATGCTCATTTTCAGCGTCTAAATGTGAGAAACAAAACTCGGGAGTCCTACGGGCGCCGAATACCACATTTTAAGGTCCTAAAACCAACAGTTTTTGAGATATACCCAGAAAACTAATTTCCCCCTCTGGGTGTCAAATAACAAAGCTTGCACCCGGCACCCTAGGCCATACGATATTATTATTAAGCTATTGAAAGAATGCAAGCCGGTAACCATGGCAACACAATCTCAGAAGTCCATCTATTTCTGTAAGACGCAATGCCATTCCATTTATTACATTACGGTGAACGTTCGCAAACGGTTATATGTTTATCACGGAACCAAATTAAGCTGTAAAATTCATCAATACTTATTGTGCCCTTTTCAACAAAGAAATGTGCAAAGCATAGTCCTCTAGCTCTAATCAGACAATCGGGGCATAGTATGTTCTCCCACTGTATAATTTACACATTCTGGATCAAGCATAGGAAACACTTCAAAAATAAACATCAAAAATCCTACTACAAAAATTATTTAATTATCTCAAAATTAGGCGTTACAAATAAACATAAAAACTAAACACTTCACACTTGTTCCAAAATGGAACAAGGAATCATGAAACAATTTACAAATATTACTAGTTAAAGGTTCCATTGAACCGGATAAATATCAAAAATCACTTTCACTTCCATATATCATCTCTTCAAAAATTCATCATAACGAGCTCCAAATAGGTCGGTATTTTTATTACATGCAACTGCATGTTTAAAACATATAAAATATTCTTAATTTAAATATAATTAATAACTTGAGTTAATGTTTACAATTATTATTTATTTATCGTATGGCTTTTAGTGCCGGGAGTGTCCGAGGACATGTTCGGCTCGCCTGAGTCTGTAGCTGCTTCCAGCGGACACCCTAAAGGGCGAGCTACAAGTTCCTTTCAATTTCAAGTAGTTCCAACTCTCGCCACCAGATATCAATGATACCTAGTGGTGAACGTTGGAACTTTGATAGAGCGTTCTGACGAAATCTAACCTAACAAATTTTGCTTTACACAAGTTTAGTCTGTGAAAGGATCTTTTACATGCCATAAATCTATGACATGGGACCGCCGGCTTTACTTCCCCTCCGAAGGAAGGCATACTGAAGGATTTTAACGCTCTTAAAAAATCCGACGACTTCGGCCGGGTTTGAACCCGCTATCTTGGGCACAGCAGTTCAGCATGCTACCGACTACGCCACCGAAGCCGGTGTCAATAATTACCATTTACTAGGGTACCTATGATATTCAAAATGTATCATCTCTTTCTCAACCCTACAAAAATTTGCATTTGTCCCGGGAGAACTCGCATACCTCAAGTTTTGGAAACTACTGATTTAATCAAATTAAGATACACTCCCAGTTATCTTAAGGTTTCCAACAATACTTGGGAATAATGGCATTTCAACGTGTAACAAAAAAACAAGTGATTATTATTACTGTCTTCATGACAATCATATCATTTTTAAATACGGATCTGAACTTGGACAGCAAGGATAATTTAAATCAAATGGATCTCAGTTCCATTACTGGATCGTCTTACAAGGTTAATTACTTCTGCTGGCCGCAGACACACAACGGTTCATTTAAAGGACCACCCCAACACGGCGGTCGTTATCTCCTGTCAAGGCTCTTCAGGCGAGAATTTATGACTTTGGGGGAGAGACTCCAGACTTCCCTTTCCCCGAACGGCGCATTCATAGCTCGCTTACAACAAGCCTAATACTTCTTTACTTGGAAAGGCACACGTTAATTCATTCAACAAATATTATAAGGTATTTCAATAACCTACTTATTTAGCTCGGGGGAGATTATAATTGTGAAGTCTTAGCATTGGCAGGTAAAATACTCATAATAAACCAACAATGGTTAAGGGGCTCTTGTAGTAAAAGAACACTCGTTCATTTCTCGGCCTGCCTCTTGGAGACTTCCAACTTTGAGGGTTTAGGACCATGTATAATTGGATCGATGCCGACAAACCAATCGTCCTGTATTAGCGTCTTAAGGTTGGCCTATGCACTTACTCCCTGCGCTTTTCAACAATCAAATATAGCACCCTTCAAATTTTGCACACAGCAACACACACAATAATTCATACCGTGTCCAACTGGTCCTCACAATTAAATAGTTCCTGGCCAATTTTCACTGCACTTTTGCGTGACAATTAACATATATGCGCTCATTAACGATAAATACATTAGTACTTTCGTTATGCCCTCCAAAGTAAGATATTTATTTCCAACTCAAATTACTTTATTTCCGTCCCAAATAAATAGTTTTGCCTTTAACACCACTCTTGACATTTCATTTTACTAGAACTTAAATCGTTCCATATTTATTATTATCATCATTTTTAAGGAACTCAACGGTTTTCCTTTTTAATTATATAGAAATTAATTAAACAATTAATTTATTCATGAATTTTATTATCCTTTTGTCCTGCTTGCTTTGAATAATATATCATTATATTTATTACTGATATTCCAATGAATACTATTTCACTGAGTATTACATAATACTTTTAATTAGTTACGTCCATATTTCAGTTATTCGTTCAGATATCGCATTTTCTCTATACACATCCCTGTTTTTTCAAAGTTTGAGAATAACTTCTCCATAGATATCATTACACGAGTTCTCCCAAAGTACAAAATACATAATCAAATTTTGATTACTTACGTGATTTATCCCGCCAGACTTTCTGGACCCCAGTGAAATGACATTTCACCCACACTGATTTCTTACACCATGTTGACACTCATATTACCACACGATAGATTTTCCTCGAAATTATACATATTATACACTTTTAACTTTGTATGAGGAAATACACTCATAATTACACAATCACTAAAAATATAAAATCACTAAAATATAAAAATTTCACTTAACAAATTATATTTAAACAAATAAATTTCACTTTCGGTATTTATATTGCCTTACACACGTGAAATCTTTCTTTACCGCTTCGCCGGGGTGCACTTATCAATTGTTGTCTCCTAACTCCTATTCGGATGATTGACAGTCTCGTTCGATTTTCCTGGCTACCTCAACTTCTCCTATTCTGTTCCTGGATTTTATCGGTACACTTCAGTTAATGCACGATATAAATGTCTTATCCGGTAAGCAATTGTTCTTTTGGTAAACTGTCTTTAGTTTAACGTTCCCTTCTAGAGTCGCTGTACTAAGCTTACTGCGCTCTACAATTGCTTTTCTAGTCCATGTTTGGACTTTATTTTGGCGACTTTTCTCTCTTACTTGTGGAATAAATTCCCAAGTTCTCACTTGCAATTTCACTTGGCAACTGATGCCTATACTGCAGACTTCTCGAATCTATGGCCACTTTTGCTCTAACCTCCTCAGTTCAGGAAAATTAGGCGTTTATCCTACGTGCAACCCTAACGTGGTTATTTAACGCACTTGGATAGAAATATAGAGTTTGTACTACTCTATCGATGTCTCGTATACTTTCGAGCTGATACGATGTAACTTCAATTACTAGAGTTTTTCGGCCTTTACTGCCTTCGCCGGCTAACGTATTTTAACAAAAGTATAATACTTTGCTTGAGTCTGTAGACTGATTTATAAAGTTCGAAGCTTGACGATACTTTTTCCTCTGACAAGGATTACGATGCTCCTCTGCACGGCGACACTCGCTGAATATTTGGCCAGTACCTCTCCTCAGGAGTACTGTACGTTCGTGACACAGTTTAACGTCCAACAGGACTGATGAAGACTGTATTCGATACAGCAAGACCTCTCCTCCGAGGCTATCTGAAGACTATATGATGGTGATGCGGCGTCTCCCCTCAAAGAGTACTGAAAACTGATTGAACTTGATGCAACACCTCCGCCCAGGAGGACTGTAAAACTGCATACGCTGTGATGCAACGTGACCCTTCACGGTCAAATGAAAACTGCATGAATATCCTAGGGCTCACGGCCTATATATTTGATTCTGGTAAAAATAAATCAATTTTGCTTCTTCTCCAAAACTATCTTCCAAAATAATGGTCGTACGAGTCTATAAAAAATACCTCCTTTATCGCTGCGTTGGCAGTGACCTCACGCTCCAGCTGCAAGCTGTGGCTCCATGCGTCATACAGTAGGGCGAATTCTTATTAATCCCTCAGCTACCCTTAAAACGGTACTAAAACCTGTAATATCTCTTCTTTTTCATACATAATATGTCATGGGTTCGATGTCTGTGCGTCTGGCTGCGTGGCTCAGGGGTAACGTTCTCGCTTGCTGAGCCCAAGGTTGCAGGTTCGAAACCTGGCGCAGTCAGCTGGCATTTGAGGGTGCGCAAATGCGAGGGAGCCGTGTCAGTACATTTACTGGCACGTTAAAGATCCCCTTCGGGGCAAAATTCCGGCACCCCGGCGTCTCTAAAAGCCAGTGTAGTTAAAAGGGACGTAAAACCAATAACATTATTATTATTATTATCGATGTCTGTGCCATCCACATGGGCACAGTATATAATGCGCTTAAGGGGGTCAAGGGGTACTCTTGAATTTTGTCACGTGATTTAAACGGACGGGTGTGGTACTAAAGGACTATTATATCCCTATCCCTATATTATTAAATTAATATTATGATTATTATTATATTATGGCCTACAAGGACGAGCAAAACTCATTTTGAGCCCCTCGGTGGCTCGGAGGCTACTACGTGTTAAGGCTCTAAATCCACGTTTCTGAGATATTCCCAGAAAACTAATTTCATTTAATAAACTAATAAAGAACACCTCGTGGCGCAGTGGCCAGCATTGTTGGCTGTCACCCCCCGAGGTACCGGGTTCGATCCCCGGCTCTCCCAAGAATTTAAAAGTCTTGGTATGGTCTGGTACGGAGTCTCCCAGCCTCGTGATGCAAAATGGGAACCCGCCGGATGCTATGGTAGGAGGAGGAGTGGAAAGGAACTGGCCACCCTACCACACGCAAACTCCGGCTCGGGATGCCTGGTTAGTGATCCCTTGACTTAGTCAAGGGCTCTTATTCAGGTCGCCTACGTCCCTGGAGAGGATATGGCACTATTTTATTTTATAAACTAATAAATAGATGACGAGTATATAAGAAGACCAAATCAGGAGCTATATAGATATACTGAGAAAATCACAGATGTGGCCAGGAAGAGACGTCTGGCTTTCTATGTACATGTCTCAGGGATGAATCCAACAAGACTAACCAACCGGCTTCTCAACTTCTGGGGTAAGAGAAAGAGCGTGACACCGTCGCTAACAGTAGTTAACAAGGGTATCCAAGAACTGAAGATAATGAAAAGTAAGATAAGAAGCCGATCACATCTCAGAAAGATACTTACACAGAAGAGTTTTCAGGACAGACCACCCTATAAGAAAACCGGCATCATCTGGACAAAAGAGAGGAAGGAGAAACATAGCCAGAAAATGCGCGAATGTTGGGCAAACATCAAGTCCCTCGCCAAGCTGAAAAGTTGAACGTCGTGGTACTTAGCTGGCCCATCCGAAAGAAGAAGAACAAGAAGAAACTAATGAAGTAATGCAAGCCGGTTACCATGACAACAGTGTCACAAGAGGTGACATCCAACTTTCCATCTATAAAGTAAGAAGCAATGCCACTCAATTTATTAAATTTCTGTTAAAGTTTGCAAATGGCTATAAGGTTATCGTGCAATCAAACATAGACTGTAAAATTCAACAATGCGATAAAGGGGGTCAAGGGGTACCCTAGCATTTTTACACGTGACTTACACGTACGATATGCGATATGCTGTACAGAAGGTCTATTATATCTCCAAACAGCAACATTATTTTCAAAAATTCCCGAATTGGAATAGTGTTTTTTGCAGCTTTAGCGAATTTGGGCCATTGGAGGCTAAAAATCCCGAATTTTCATGCACCACAAGCCTTTATAATTTATTAAAGGGGTCTTCCTGGGGATGGGTACTTTCCACAACGGTGAGGGTCAGTTTTAATTTGACATATATTGCGTTTCGTGTACGAGGTTTTCAATATTATTTTCACGTCAGAAAGTACACGTTAGGTGAATTTAGTTTGAGAGTACATTTTAACTAATCATATTTTTGTCGACAAACGAGTTTATCGTAAAGATGATTTTGTTTGTTACTGTGTGGTTGATATATATTTATGTTTATGTACTCCTATAATTCATGTTCGGGTGCTTGGAGCATCGTAAAATTAGGTATTGAAACCATGAGTCAATACACCAATCATTTAGAAAACTCTTCAACGTACTTCTCATAAAAGGGTGGGTATAGGGAAAAACTTTTCAAAATTCATGCTAAAATAGGCGAAAAATAAAAATTATCCTAGAAGGACGACCAAAGCATATGTTGCGCTTCTCAATGTGTGACACAAAACTAGGGAGTCTATAAAGGGTCTCCGAAAACCACATTTTACGGCCCTTAAATTAACAGTGTCTGCGATATACCCAGAAAACTAACTTCGATCTGATAAACTTACGAAGGAATGACAAGCCCCTAAACATTGAAACAGTATCTCAATTTATAACGTCTGGTTATTAATACCGAAGACCATTGGAAGAGCGGGTACTTCTGCTAGTCTGTTTATATGTTGTAAAAGATAATTAATATATCTCACAGATAACCTGTACTGGTTTTGCTGTCAGGTTCGTGAGACATATCAATCATGTATTATCAATAGTATTTAATAAATTCGAATGAATATTATTATTATTATTATTATTATTATTATTATTATCATTATTATACCGACAGCAGTGGCTCAGCTGGCTAAAGCGCAGCGTTAGGTCATGGGACCAAGCTCTCTGCTGACTCGGTAGACGCGTGGGTTCGAGCCCCACCGTCGGCCGTCATTGAAATGGTTTTTCGTGGTTTCCCATTTTCAACACCAGGCAAATGCTGGGACGGTACCTCCTGATAGGCCACGGCCGATTCCTTCCACATCCTTGCCCAGTTTCATTCATCTTCATCCATTCCATCCCGACGTGCAGGTCGCCCACGGGCGTCGACTAGAAAGACCTGCACTCGGCCTCTGAGGGGGCCACACGACAAAAAAAAAATCATTATTCTGAAGGAGATTCGCCAAAAAGCAAACCCTAATGATACAGGAACCGAAGTTTGGTCCATTCGACAAATTAAGCAAGAGACTTCCTAGTCGAGATGGGAGCAAATTCCAGGAACAAAGCAGCTCTTAGTAATTCTCTACGAAATGTTTTGGGGTCTAATGCTACAGTCCGCTGACTTGAAGCGAAGGCAACTGTTGAACTCAGAGACCTTGATGCTCTAACTACTTCCGAAGAGGTCATGGAAGCTATCCAGAGAACTATTCCAGATCTCTCTCCAGATACCAAGGTGCTGGTGACGAGGACGAATACGAGGTAAGTGTAGATGGCTGTTGTCACATTAACAACTAGTGATGCAGATGTACTCTTGAAGAAAGATCATATTCAAATAGGATGGGTCAATTGCAGGATTAGACAGAGGATCATGTTATATCGCTGTTACAGATGTCTGGAGTATGGACATGTCGCTAGCAACTGCAAAGGCACTGATCGAAGTAAACTTTGCTACAATTGCGGAGGGACTGATCACCAAGCTAGAGGATGTATGTCCTCGAAGAAATGTGTTCTTTGTGAAGAACGAGGTTTTGACAAAGAGTATTTAGCACATGCAAGATGATCTGGCTAGTGTAAGGTCTTCAGGGAGGCTTTGGACAAAGAAAAGGTTCTGAGGTTCAAATGATTCGTGTACTTGAAGCCAATCTACATAGAAGTAAAACAGTCGATGATCTGCTGTATCAGCTAGTTACAGAGAAGCAAAGTGATCTCTTGTTAATCAGGGAACAGTATAAAGAAAAAGATAGTTGAGGACAAATTGTCCTAGCATAATATGGTCCTAGCCTGAAGTAATGTGTTAAACGGTTCCAGGCTAGGTTCCAGAAGTAACAGGGGGAGTTTGAGTCGGTAGTCTGCCAATCAGGAGCCAGACATTTTGTGCGTAAATGTATTTCTTCCCCTAAAAAAATCATTATTATTATTATTATTATTTGCGTACATTCCCCTTTAAGGAGAGCGCTAAAAACACAAAATTCTAGCTTTTGGTGGTGGCTATTTTTAGCCTACTATTCACATTTTGCAAAAATGAGGAAAAAGGAGACTTATGAGATCGATCCGGGGAAATGTGTGTGTGTCTGTCCTTCTGTCGGTCTGTCTGTTTGTCTGTCTGTCTGTCCTTCTGTCTGTCTGGCTGTGTGTGTCCCCTCCTATCAACTCCTAAACGGCTGCAGCAATCGAAACCAAATTTAGTATGAGTAAAGATACCGGAATATCTCAAGCCCATATTTGAAAATGATGTCAGTGCTAGTTACTGCTGAAAAAAACGCACTAGAAATTTGAGCTCCATGTTGGATATCTTGGAAGGTATGCATGGGAGCTATTCCAAAATTGGCACACATGTAGATAATACCATTTCAGTTTAATTTCCAGGAGGACATACGTGACAGTGTTGCCAAAATAATTTTAAGACTTCTGATAGGTCCAATTTGTAAATGCATATAACTTCGACACTAACAATTGGATTTCAACCAATTTTTTTAATGTAATTTGTGTACATAAACAGATATGACTGAGCGTATTCTTAAGAACCACCAGGGCTGCCAATTGTTGATAATTACTCTCTCTCTCCCTTTTTTTTTCTCCAAATACCAATATATTAGAAAGTATGCAAGCCGACAGCTTCAAACTATGCACACCTATAGTACCTGACATTTTAGATTAATTTGGAGTATATACGTCAGTTCTACCAACATGACTCTAAGCCTGCTGATAGGACCAATTTTTAATTACATGTAACTTCTATACTAGGCCTATCAGTTGGATTTCATCCAAATTTCGTATGTGCTATGTGTAACATAACAGATATGACTATAAGTTTTCTTAAGAGCAATCAGGGCTGACAACTGTTGATAATTGCTGTCTATATTTTTTTAACCTAATATTCTAGATAGGTTCATATACTGTAGATTAATCATTAGCATGAATCTTAATTTTAAGAAAAGTAGGCTCCTAAGCTCGTCACGGAACTTCTTGTTTTCTCTTTATCTCCCCAAACCGTTTCATCCGTTCAGTGTGTGCCTTCTTCCCTTCATCTGTTCATTAACACCTACTTCTTTTGGGTTGAGATCTAAATTCAAATTTTTTGTTTCTGTTGTGTTTTTTTTCTACAAATGCTGCGGTCGTGAATGTCTTCAGTTTAATGTAATTGTAATTGTTGTAAATCTTCCATAGTTTCTTTCTACCATGAAGTACCCAATTTCAACGTAGAAATTATGTTGAATATTCTTTTAGTCAGTCATGTGTCGTTTATTGAGGCGATATGTGTAAAGAACTTCACTCTGCGTTTTCTGATGAGTGTCGTGATAGGTTGGTTGGTTCCTTAGTTTAGGGGCTGCGACAACGCGGTCATGTAGCCCCGTGTACTTTGGGTGTGTGTAGAATCTGTCTGATAACCGGTGTTAATTGTGATGACTGTATTAGTGTGTGTATCTGTTTTTTAATTCAAGTAGGGACTGCAACTTTGAATTTTCAAATAGTTCCTACTTTTGCCGCCAAACGCCACCGTCAACGACTACTAGGCCTAGTTCAGAACTAGCTACTAGACGCCACCGCAGTCGGCTCTTGGCAACGAACGTAGCAACCTAAGAGCGTTGTTTACATTCTTAACCTATCCAATTTAGTTTCACACAGGTGTAATTAGTGGAAAGATCTTTAACATGCCATAAATCTATGACATGGGACCGCCGGCTTTACTTCCCCTCCGAAGGAAGGCATACTGAGGGATTTTTAACGCTCTTAAAAATCCGACGGCTTCGGCCGGGTTTGAACCCGCTATCTTGGGCATAGTGTCGTGATAGATTCAGTGTTTCTTATAATTCTTCTGTTGGCCTTTTTATTGTTGCCAGAAATTATCTCTGAAACAGCGCCGTAAATCTTTCTCAGAATTTTCCCTGCTTGTTTTTCAATGTCTTTAATTTTATTTATTTATTTATTTATTATTATTATTATTATTATTATTATTATTATTATTATTATTATTAAATTCTATGTAATGGTGCTCGTGTACTTGGTATGGCTTGAAGGTGGTGCTCGCAGGGGCTCTGACAGGAAATTTGATTGTATTTTGAGTTACTGGAACAGTATTGTTGACATGCGCGTCCCTCATGTGATTTGCACTGGACCATTGGATAACACGAGTTATTGTCCGCCTCATCGTGTAGCGGTTAGCATAATTGGCTGCCACCCGAAGGACCCAGGTTTAATGCTCTGATCTGCCAAGGAATGTATTTCTGATTTGATGAACAGGAACGGTATCGTTAGTATGCAAGTCATTCAAGATATATCGATTTCGAAGACTTGCACGAGGTTAGTGGTCCACACGAGTTCATTTTTATTTTATCCTCACATTGCAGCGAGAATACGCTTTAATCCAGAGTAAATACAATCTCAAGCTATTGAGTTATCGTTCTCTCACCTTGCCTCCTGTAGTGAGATAACCGTGTGTATATAGCGTCTCCAACATGCCAATGATTGCTTATCTCGTAGATCATCTCCGCGTAAGATGTTGCCTGCTCCCTGAAATATCACATTATTGCTTTTCAACACCACCTTTTTGCTGTGTCTGGGATGGGTTTTAATGATACCTTTAGGCTTTAATAACAGCGAGCTCTAAATATCAAAGGACTTACATTTGACGGTATAACCAAGTACAATATAGTATTAATGCAGGAATCCGGGTGGATTTAACCTGAGGATGGCTCACGACGGGCACCCATGTCAATTAAATTTGCCAAAGGGCCACTTGGAATGTTTTAGGATCACCTCAAATTTCCGCTAGCCAAATGTAAATTAGCACCTTGAGATTGAGAGTTTTAATTTCCACCATCTCTCTAACTGAATTTGCAGTTCCACTTTTTCTTTCTTTTTTCTGCTAACCAAACTAAAGTTTCATTTTTTAAAATGAATTTTAAATATATTTATGTTTATTTTTCTAGGTCTGGGTTCCGAAATTCTATAAGAATAACAATATATTTGGTTGATTGGTTCCTCAGTTTAGGGGCTGTGACAACGCGGTCATGTAGCCCCGTGTACTTTGGGTGGGTGTAGAATCTGCCTGATAACCGGTGTTAATTGTGATGGCTGTATTAGTGTGTGTTATCTGTAATTCAGGTAAGGACTGCAGACGATCAATTTCAAGTAGTTCCTACTTTTGCTACCGAATGCTACCATCAACGACACCTAGCTCTGAACTTGGCTACTAGATGCCTCTTCAACGGCACCTGGCGGTGAATGTTGGAGGTTAATAGAGCGTTAATCAAATCTAACCTACTACAATTGTAGTTAGTGGAAGGTTCTTTTACATGCCATAAACTATGACATGGGCCCGCCGGCTTTTCTTCCCCTCCAAAGGAAGACATACTGAGGGATTCGTAACGCTCTTAAAAAATCCGATGACTTTGGCCGGTTTGAACCCGCGATCTTGGGCATAGAAGATCAGCATGCTACCAACTACGCCACCGAAGCCACCAAGTGCCCCTGTTTATGTATGTATTTGTAACTGAGACGAGGATTGGTAAGGGGGCGACCGTGGCCATAAGTTAGGAACCATCCTGGTATTTGTATAGAGGGAAATTAGGATATCACAGAAAATCACTTCTTGGATGACCGAGGAGGGAATCGAACACAACTCTTCTCAGTTTGGCCTCACAAGGCCGAGTGCACCCCATTCGAACCCTAAGACCAAAGTTACCGGATCACTAAATCAGAATTTAGGACAATGAAATTAAACTCATTTTGTAGGTACTTCGTTACTCTAAACTTAAGTATTAACATTAATGCTTCCCATTTTCAGGCACAAAATGGTTGAGAAGTTTGCAGGTTGGGGGGCGTGGTGGGGCAGTGGTCAAGCTGCTTGCCTCTCACCGGGTTCGATTCCCGGTCAATGAATGCGAGATTTTTGAAGTGAAATACCATGTCATGTGGTTCGGATTCTACGTAAAATTGAAGGTCTCGTGGCTCATGATCGCTAGATTAATGGTCAGGTAGAACTACGAGATCCCCCCCATTTATTTTCAAATTCACTGGTTAGAGATCCTGCCCTCCGGCATTGCGTAAGATTACACAATGCCTTGACAAGCTCGGTTCTTTTTATTTTCCAGGTGAAAAACCGATCCTTCGTGTTGCAAACAGAAAAAGGAAGGAAGCTTGTAGTTTTACGTGACCGTTAATCTCGTGATAATAAGCCACTGGACCTCCATTATTACGTCAATCCAAACCACAGGACGTGATGCTTCACTTAGAAAATCTGGCATGCATGTATCGGAAATCGGACCAGATCCTCCTTGGTAAGAGGCAAGCAACCCTGCCCTCCTGAGGACATAGACATAGCACAGCCCCCTGATGCTAGTCATGAAAATTCCCTTTTAGATTCCTATAGCAGGAGGCTCTTTTTGTCCAAGCGGAATTGTCTGCGCAGTAACAGTAACAACCGACAGAGGCGCTGTTATGTGCACAAGGCTCAAACCTCCGAATATCCGAAATTCAGTAGTTGCTGCTTCTCATCGCGGTCCTGGTGAATAATTTAACGCGTGGGAGTCTAACTTTCATTCCTGTTCCAAAATTATCCCTAATTTAATTCAGTCTGCTTACGAACTGCATTCGATCAATTGCTTAATATGGAAACGAAACGTTTCCCCCCAGTGTCAGAAACATGTATTTGTACGTTCTACAGGATGAGCTGTGGCCGTTACCACGAAGTCTGTTGCACGAAATGAGAGAAATTAGTGACTGATCTACTGTCGACCAAAGTATTATGTGTACTCGAGTTTGAAGGTTGTTTGTTAAGTAACCAATAGACCTACATAAAATCCAATACCATCAACATTTCCGTCGTTCTATTTTACTTAGTTCATGTAGGTTTGGATTTTTTAATTTATATTTTAATATTTTTTATCGCAGTTGGAACACAAAAGGTGCACGTTTTTAAGCGTGTTTCAACCATGCGTCACATTTAAGAATTATTATCTAAAAAGCCCGTCATCAGATCGAATCCAAATTTTAACACAATATACATTGGAATGTTGTATAACTGGTTTATTAATTTCAAAATTTTGTGTGTCCAAGAAACAAAGTTGTTATCATTGTTGTAAGGTAACTTTTTCTCGGCTCGGGGTGGTTAGAAAATGTAGTTCTTGGTTACGTTGTAATCGTTATACATCAAAAAGTTATGCTGTATGACTGTTAAATACGTAAATTAATTCACTTATTTTATATCGGTTTGTACTTGTACGAGGAAATAACACATGGTTCAACAGCTAGCCGCTCCAGCAAAAGCTGTACAGCGTTGCTGAGATGGAGCCCATCACCGCCGAGCGAGACGCGCCATGGTGCGTGTGGGCACCTTTTCGGCAACGCTGTACAGCTGTTCCCGGCGCGGCTAGCTGGTGAACCATGTGTTATTTCCTCGTACAATTACAAACCGATATAAAATAAGTGAATTAATTTACGTATTTCACAGTCATACAGCATAACTTTTTGATGTATAACGATTACAACGCAACCAAGAACTGCATTTTCCAACCACCCCGAGCCGAGAAAAAGTTACCTTACAAAAATGATAACAACTTTGTTTCTTGGACACACACAATTTTGAAATTAATAAACCAGTTATACAACATTCCAATGTATATTGTGTAAAAATTTGGATTCGATCTGATGACGGGCTTTTTAGATAATAATTCTTAAATGTGACGCATGGTTGAAACACGCTTAAAAACGTGCACTTTTTGTGTTCCAACTGCGATAAAAAATATTAAAATATAAATTTAAAAATCCAAACCTACATGAACTAACGCAAAATAGAACGACGAAAATGATGATGTTATTGGATTTTATGTAGGTCTATTGGTTACTTCACAAACAACCTTCAAACTCGAGTGCACATAATACTTTGGTCGACAGTAAGTGCTGAAGACTGAATCTCCATGTGACTAGGGAATATAAGTGAACTTTATGTTGTAACTCTGCAGGCTTGTGCACTTTCTTCTTCTTCTTCTTCTTCTTCTTCTTCTTCTTCTTCTTTGTCTTATTGATTTTATTATATTATTATTATTATTATTATTATAGTGGCTTCAGTGGCGTAGTTGGTAGCATGCTGAATTGCTGTGCCCAAGATAGCGGGTTCAAACCCGGCCGAAGTCGTCGGATTTTTTTAAGAGCGTTAAAATCCTTCAGTATGCCATCCTTCGGAGGGACGTAAAGACAACGGTCTCATGTCATAGATTTATGGCATGTAATAGAACCTTCCACAGACTAAACTTGTGTGAAGCTAAATTTGTAGGTTAGATTTTGTTGGAACGCTCTATCAAAGTTCCAACGTTCATCACTATGTGTCAGTGACATCTGGTAGCGAAAGTGGGAACTACTTGAATTTGAACGGAACTTTTAGCTCACCCTATGGGTATCCGATTGAAGCAGCTGCAGTCTCTGGCGAGCCGAACATGTCCTCGGATACTGCCGGCACTAAAAGGCATACGATAAAAAAGAATATTATTATTATTATCATTATTATTATTAATGACGGCAGTTTTAAAGGTTCCGAGGCATACTCATTTGACCGTTTGCGCTTGGATATGGCTCTTTAGCTTATGCGTGGCGAGAATGACAACTGGCCTTTCAAAGTTGAAGATGTCCAGTATGCAGTATCGTACACCACATTAGGAAGACTAGACTTGGCTACCCACAATTACTGACACTTAGAAATGCGAGAGGGGGAAATCCCAAGAAGATAAGAGATCCTCGCGCACAGTTAACTCCCCCCAGTTGAGAGCAGACAGTGATGAACTCAACTGCTCTGATCAGGACTGCGTACGACTCAACCACATAGAGTAAGTAGTCTGCACAATAGGATCTGAACCGGCCATTTAACAACAATCACATATTCACACTGAGCAAGCCAATTTGAAGGTCAATCACCACTTCCAGAATCTAAACAAAACATCACATAAACTATAGCTAACACACATTGACTAGTTGCATTATTTTAACAATAAAAAAACTAACTAAGTGTACATATTGTAAATATTTTCACCCATCACTTTAGACATAGATCTTATAGCCTAAATATAATGGAGCTGATGATGATCGCTTGACGATCAGAACTGGTCATCCAAGTGTACTTACGGTTATTAATCTCATGTAAGGAACAAATGTGAACTGCTACATTGACTGTACTGAGGAGATAAAGTCCAGGATCGGTCAAGCCGGAAATGCATTCAATAAAATGAGGAGAGTGTTCTGTAGCAGAGACATTAATTTACATCTAACAAGAAGTTCCGTGACGAACTAAAGAGCCTACTTTTCTTAAAATTTAGTATTCAAGCCAATGATTAATCTATATGGATCTATCTAGAATAATGACGAATTTAAGTTGGTAATATCGAAATTTCTAATTAGTTCGAAATATACCTGGCATAATGTAGCCTAATATAGCACTACAGTTGGCAGCCCTGGTGACTGAATATATTCTTAGTTCCATCTCTTAAGATACAGAATACAAAATTTGGTTGAAGTCCAATGGATAGCATGGACGTTACATGCAGTTAAACATTGGATATAACAGCGCGCGTAAAATCATGTTGGCAACAATGTCATGCACGTATTTGTCAGAAATAATCTGAAATAATATGATCTATTGTTGTGCCAATTTTGAATGAAATCCATTAGTTAGTATAGAAGTTACATGCATTTAAAAATTGGACTTATCAGCAGGCTTAGAATGATGTTGGCAGCACTGACACATATTAGTTACCCCAAATTAATCTAGAATGCCAGGTATTATACGTGTACAAAGTTTAGAGCTATTGGCTTGCATACTTCCTGATATATTGATATTAGGGTAAAAAAATAGAGACAGCATTTATTAACAGTTGGCAGCCCTGCTTGCTCTTAATAATACGCTCAGTCTTATCTGTTTATGTACACATAGCACATACGAAATTTGGTTGAATTCCAATTGATAGTGTAGAAGTTATATGCATTTACAAATTGACCTATCAGCAGGCTTATAATCATTTTGGCAACACTGCCATATATGGCTTCCTGGAAATTAAACTGCAATATTATTATCTATACGTGTGCCAATTTTGAAATAGCTCCCATTCATACCTTCCAAGATATCCAACATGGAGCTCAAATTTCAATTGCGATTTTTCAGCAGTTGGTAGCACTGACATCATTTTCAAATATGGCCGTGAGATATTCAGGTATAGATCTTTACCCCTACCAAATTTTGTTTTGATTGCTCCAGCCTTTTAGGAGTTGATAGGGGGGACACACACATAGACAGACAGACAGACATTTGCCCGATCTCATAAGACTACTTTTTCCTCAATATTGCAAAATGTGAAAAGTAGGCTAAAAATTAGACTTCTGAGATGTTATGGCTTCTCCGCATTGTTCTATGGAGTTGAGACCTGGACCATAAAGAAAAGAGAAATGGACAGATAGGATGCATTTGAGCTATGGACATACAGAAGGATACTGAGGCTGAGTTGGAAAGATAAGGTCACCAACGATGAGGTTATGAGGCGGATGGGAAAGAGAAAGGAAATATTAAATACTGTAAAAATTATAAAACTACAGTATCTGGGTCATGTGATGAGAGGAGAGAAATATCATCTGCTGCAGCTGGTCATTCAAGGGAAGCTACAAGGCAAAAGAAGACCAGGAAGAAGACGCATTTCTTGGTCGATAATCTGAAAACTTGGTTCAATTGTTCCACTATTGAGCTGTTTCGTGCTGCATCATCTAAAGCAAGAGTCTCTATGATGGTTGCCAACCTCCTGAGAGGAGAATGGCACAGAAAGAAGAAGACGTTTTTTTCACGATCAGGGGATAACCCATCACAATTGGGTACAATCATGTTGACCGATTGAAAAATATCAAATTTCGATTACTAAGGCAACACTGAAAATGGCTTCAAACACCATAATGTTTTATTATTAATATTATTATTATTATTATTATTAACAATATTATCATTATTAAATCGTTATACTCAACTAAGGATCATGTTAGAACTTATTTAGCACAATGTTTCCTCTTTTCTTAGGAATTATCTCTTCAGTCATCCATTCCTGTAGGCCTATAAGTTATGTGACCATAAATATCAGTCTGCATTTTCTGATGGATTCTGTGATTATTCCAATATTTTGATAGATTTCTGGTGACTACTATTTCATCGAAAACCCGTTGTCATATTTTGGTCCTAAGATTCTTCTGAATTTATATCTTTCTTGTTTCTCGATGTTTTAGCATGATTTTATTTATGAAAAAATAGGCTTATAAGATCACCTTTTGTCCGTATGTGTGTTATGTGTGTGTGTAGGTGTGTAGGCTTTGTGTGTGTGCCCCAACCCAAATACAATCTAAACGGTTGGAGAGATTTCAATGAAACTCGGTAAGGTCATAGTACTATTTTGTCGAACTCCGACCGTGCCCTTCAAATTTTATTACGTCCCACCAATTCAACATGGCGGCTGTGCGAAATATTTCACCGGCATTCTATATCTCCGAAACTATCACTGATATTACCCTGAAATTTTGTACGATGATAAGGAATACTACTAGAAGTTCATCTATGCGACTTTCAAAACCCTGTTAAGTACAAAACGAACATGGCCACCAAGCAAATTTGAAGCATTTAAATAGACTTTTCTCGCGATTTAACCATCCGAGCGCAGTGAAACTTGGTACAGCAAATGTTTATACGCATTGTAATGCACTGACGTCTAATTTAGTTCAATTGTTTACATAACTTCAAGATGGCGGCTGTGCGAAATTTTAAAATTAAGTTTCATTTCTTGTGTATTAATCATGCGATCGAAGTGAACGTTTGAATAATGCATCTACGCAATAATTTTCATTTAATGGTACACAACTCTATGGCCTATACATATAACAATCTACATGGCGACCATCCGAAATATTTAGACGGTTCTCAATATCTGCGAATCTATTACAGGAATCAAACTGAAATATTTTATGTTCATAGAGGCTATAAACATAAGTTCATCTATGGGACTTTCAATTACCTGTAGAGCACAAATCCAACATGGTGGCAACGCGAAATTTAAATAATTAAATGGACGTTTCTCACGATTTAACAATCCGAGCGCAGTGATACTTGGTATGGTAAATGCTTGTACAAATGTTAATCCACTGACAACCAATTTAATTCAATTGTTCTTATAACCACAAGATAGTGGCTAAGCGAAATTTTATAGTCTCGTTTTTATTTCTAGTGTCCTAATCATGCGATTGAAGTTTAAATAATACGCAATAATCTTCATGTAATAGTGCAAACCGGTACATAAAATAACTCATGAAAACTACCTATCCGATTTCATTCAAACCACTTTCTAAACACTCTTCGCCGTGAGTAAAATGTAAATGTAAAATTTTCAGCTAAATCGGAGCAGTAGTTTTCGAAATTTGTGGCCACGTACATACGCAGGCTGAATTTTTATATACTATATAGATTATATATCTTCCAGGCAATTGTATATGCTTTTTGTAATTTTACAATTCTTTACAATTATTGTTATTGTTGTTATTATTATTATTATTATTATTATTATTATTATTAAATACCAACTCAACGACAGATCAACCGTAGAAGATTGACAGAAGTATAATCAGAACAAACATTAATAAATAAAACACCAGGTAAATGGACAATGTAGATTATTGCCTAATGCCGTAGCCTACCGGGAAAGGGTTTCAATAAGAGACACGATGAGAAAAATGGGAATAGGTGCAGATGACCTTGTAGTTCCACCCCTTAAAGCAACAATAACTAACTAAAAATGAGAAATGCCTTTTTCTGTCATTTATCAAGATTACATGACAATAGACTATTAAAACAGCTAGTTTTGGAAAAGTAAAATTTAAAATAATTGGTTCAAAGAAGTTCAAAACTATTTAGATGAGTTGAATTGTTTACATTTCAACAAATTACAAATAGAGAAGAAATGTATTTCTAAAGAACAAACACATAGTACCTACACTAAAGCAATATTTTCTGACGAATAAAGGGCAGGAAGGGCGGCCATAATGAAGAGGTTTTGGGCGAGGAGGAAGATAATGACAGCTAAATTCCTTGTCAATTCTTAGATGACTTAAATGCATTTGGTTTGAATAAGTGCTCCTATGTTGGCGTAAACTATGCAAGTACATAATAGTACATTATGCAACGATCCTATATTGGCAATAATTAAGACACGACTATGTTTATAAAACGAGCGAAGTGTGTTTTATATTTTGCAAACGAGTGTCTTAATTGCCATTATAGGCGAGTTGCATACGACTGTTTATGTTCGACGATAATTATAACTTAATTATATGTTCTATCATAAATATTCATAAATATCTGTCGAGATTCTGTCGGTTGAATTCTTCTTTTTGCGAATTGTGTGGGCTGAGCATTTTAACTCTACCCAATAAAGAATCCCAAAGCTTTGAAGTATTGTTTAACCTGAAGTAGCACCAACAGATAGCGCACAGGTACTAGGTATGATCATTTTGTTATTTTGGTCAAATAACACAAAATAGGTTGTTACAAACGTTTTAAAATTTAAATGTATCGTATTATCAACTAGTTATTCTTCAAATTCGATGCGTATGGATTATTAACGGAAGGCAAATCAACTGAGTCCCAAATAGAGCAGTTATGACATCTGGCGGAAAAGTTCCCTTCACTGAAGAGAAAGCTGGGTTATAATTTCCGTGGAACTAATGTGATACGGCTGCTTCCTCCATGACGTTCTGGTGTGTTTATGTCCACAACAGCATTCACTAAAATTGTCGGCTAAATCTTACGAATGTGTAGAAATTGGAGTTGCGGATATTAAGGTACAGTGATATTTCTTTTGCAATATTGCCCAGTTTGTTTATGCATTGTATCTACAATGGTTGATCCAATATAGGCTACATTGTCAACTTTCAAATCATGTAATTCATGTTCCACATGTTGGATTTTGAGTGCATGTGAGAAGCTATACTTACCTAATTGGTCAATGAATGAAAATATTGAGCTCTGATTGGTTGGAGTAGTACTTTAATGACCCCCATCATGATACAGTTTTCTGGCTTATAACATTTACATTTAGACATCGTCGAACATAAATAATATTAATTGATTAATGCCATCCAGTAATCGATAGGTAATATTACTCCATGGAAATCCTCAGTTTTATAACAGACTAGCAGAAGTACCCGCTCTTCGAACGGTCTTCGGTATTAATAACCAGACGTTATCAATTGAGCTACTGTTGCAATGGTTAGGGGCTTGTCATTCCTTCATAAGTTTATCAGAACGAAGTTAGTTTTCTTGGTATATCACAGATACTGTTAATTTAAGGGCCTTAAAATGCAGTTTTCGGAGACCCTTTATTGACTCCCTAGTCTTGCATCACACATTGAGAAGCGCAACATATGCTTTGGTCGTCTTTCTAGGATAATTTTTATTTTTCACCTATTTTAGCATTTATTTGGAAAAGTTTTTCCCTATACCCACCATTCTATGAGAAGTACGGTGAAGAGTTTTATAAACGACTAGCTGAAGTACCCGTGCTTCGCTACGGGTCGTAAATAAATCAAAATGTGAAGGTGACAGTTAAAACAGGGGATAGGCGAGGTGCTGCGCAGAGGGAGATTAAGGATGGAACATTTTGTCCAACTACACCGCTCTGCCTTGACCGTGTTTTATAGCACACATTTAGGTTTTACTCGCTAACGGTTGGAGATACATTTCGGATAGAAAATGCAATTTTTAACCTCGTACATGCCATCAAAAGTTTGCTATTTCTTAGCGTTCTCTTTTTATTTGAAATGGAAATATGAAAGTTTAAAACCAAAGGGTAGAGTGACGTCACTAAAATGGTCGCCATCTTTAAAAGTGCAAAGTATTGAAATCAAAAGTAACCTGTATGTTAACCAGGTAAATCTGCTACTTCCATGTAAAATTCATGTAAATCGGACCAGTGGTACTTGCGTGATTGAGTAATACACAGACACACACACACCATCTCATTTTTAGTCTCGCTTCGCTCGCGTCATAGTCGTGTCATATTGTTATTCAATGAAATGCAGGTTTAACCCCATTAACACCCCTTTAGAACCTGAATATCCAAAAATCCCTCCTTAGTAGATCTTTTCGACACACGACAAACATATCCTCAAAATATCACTCTTCTAACATTAATAGTTTTGGTTGGTCGATGAGAGCGAACATCCAAAAATCCTTCCTTAGTGGACGTTTTTCTTCCAGAATTTCACCCCTCCCCATAGGCCCCTTAAATTGGATTTTTGAAAAGACGGTCGAACACCTATTTATTTTATTTATTTATTTATTTATTTATTTATTTATTTATTTATTTATTTATTTATTTATTTATTTATTTATTTATTTATTTATTTATTTATTTATTTATTTATTTATTTTTAAGCTGATTGATTTCCTCCGAGTTTCAAACTCCTCGCCTATGTCGTTTAAGAGATACACGCTCCATTAAGAATCTTTCAACCCCCACTTTTCATCCCTTTCACCTCATAATATACACTATATCGAAAAACCATTAGACATGTGTCAGCTTATTTTTAATGATTAGTATATATGCCAAGTATCAATCCCCAAATGAAACCACTCGTGAGATATTGTTATTCAATGAAATGCACGTTTACCCCCTTAACACCTATTTAGAACCTGAATATTCAAAACTCTTACCTTAGTGGATGTTTTCGACATAAAACGAACATATCCCCAAAATTTCATGTTTCCAACTTCAATAATTTTGGCTGGGCGATGATGAGTGAGTGAGTCAGTCAGGACATTTTATTTCATTTATATATGATAATTTCACCCCTCCACATGAACCCCTTAAATTGGATTTATGAAACAAATGGTCGAACACCTATTTACTTATTTAAAGCTGATTTCCCCCTGAGTTTGATGAGTGAGTAAGTGAGTCAATCAGTTAGGACACTTTCTTTCCTGTTTTATCACCCCAGAATTTCACCCCTCTCCAAGGGCCCCTTAAATTGGAATTATGAAAAAACGGTCGAACACATATTTACTTGTATTTTAAGCTGTTTTATCCCGCCGAATTTCAAACTTCTCGCCTATGTCGTTTAAGAGATACACGCTCCGTTAAGAATCCCTCAATCCCCAATTTTCACCCCTTTCACCTCATAATATACACGACATCGATAAACCTTTAGAAATATGTCTGATTATTTTTAATGATTAGTTTATATACCGAATATCACATCCCCAAAGAAACAACTCATGAGATATCGTTATTCAATGAAATGCACGTTTACCCCCTTAACATCTCTTTAAAACCCGAATAAATAAAAATCATTCTTTAGTTGACGTTTTGACATACAGCGAACATATTCCCAAAATTTCATTTTTCCAACATTAATAGTTTTCGCTGGGCGCGATGAGTGAGTGAGTCAGACAGGACATTTTCTTTCAATTATTTTTACCAGAATTACACCCCTCCCCATGGGCCCCTTAAATTGGATTGATGAAAAAACGCTTGAACACCTATTAAGTTATTTTTTTAGCTGTCTGTTTCCCCTGAGTTTGATGAGTGAGTTAGTCAGTCAGTCAGGACACTTTCTCTCCTTTTCCCCCCCCCCCAGAATTTCACCCCACCCTATTGGACCTTTAAATTAATTTATGAAAAAACGGTCGAACACCGATTTACTTAATTTTTTAGCTGATTTTTTTTCGCTGAGTTTCAAATTTCTCGCCTATGTCGTTTAAGAGATAGGCCTACACGCTCCGTTAGGAATCCTTCAACCCCCAATTTTCACCCCTTTCACCTCATAATAATACACCACATCGAAAAACCCTTAGACACATGTCTGCTTATTTTTAATGATTAGTTTATATGCCGAGTATCACATCCACAGATGAAACCACTCGTGAGATATTGTTATTCAATGAAATGCAGGTTTAACCCCCTTAAGACCCCTTTAGAGCCTGAATATCCAAAAATCCTCCCTTAGTGTACGGTTTTGAGATACAACGAACATATCCCCAGAATGCCATGGTTCCAACTTCAATATTTTTGACTGGGCGATCATGAGTGAATGAGTCAGGACATTTTCTTTCATTTTTTCCTTCAGAATTTCATCCCTCCCGATGAACCCCTTCAATATGATTGATCAAAAAAACTGTCGAACAGCTATTAACTTACTTTAAAGCAGTTCCCCCTCCCCCCTGAGTTTGATGAGTGAGTCAGTCAGTCAATCAGTTAGGACACTTTATTTCCTGTTTCCCCCCCCTCCCCCCAGAATTTCACCCCTCCCCATGGGCCCCTTAAATTGGATTTATGAAAAAACGGTCAAACACATATTTACTTATTTTTTTTTTTGCTGATTTTTTCCGCTGAGTTTCAAACTCCTCGCCTATGTCGTTTAAGAGATACACGCTCCGTTAGGAATCTTTCAATTCTTACTTTTCACCCCTTTCACCTTATAATATACACCACATCGAAAACCCCTCAGAGACGTGTCTTCTTCCTTTTTAATGATGAGTTTATATGTCGTGTATCATATCCCCCAATGAAACCAATCGGGAGATATTGTTATTCAATGGAATGCAGGTTTAACCCCCTTAAGACCCCTTCAGAACCTGAATATCCGAAAATCCTCCCTTAGTAGACGGTTTTGACATACAATGAACATATCCCCAAACTGTCATGTTTCTAACTTCAATAATTTTGGCTGGGCGATGATGAGTGTGTGAGTGAGTGAGTGAGTCAGGCAGGACATTATCTTTCAATTTTCTTTTTTCAGAATTTCACCCCTCCCCATGAACCCCTTAAATTTGATTTAATAAAAAAACTGTCGAACAGCTATTTACTTACTTTAAAGCAGTTTTTCCCCCCTGAGTTTGATGAGTGAGTGAGTCAGTCAATCAGTTAGGACACTTTCGTCCTGTCCCCCCCCCCCCAGAATTTCACCCCTCCCCATGGGCCCCTTAAATTGGATTTATGAATAAACGGTCAAACACATATTTACGTATTTTGTATGCTGATTGTTTTAGTTTCAAACTCCTCACCTATGTCGTTTAAGAGATACACGCTCCGTTAGGAATCTTTCCATCCCCACTTTTCACCCCTTTCACCTCATAATATACACCACATCGAAAAACCCTCAGACTCGTGTCTTCTTATTTTTAATGATGAGTTTACGTGCCGAGTATCACATCCCCCAATGAAACCAATCGGGAGATATTGAAATTCAATGAAATGCAGGTCAACCCCCTTAACACCCCTTTAGAACCTGAATATCCAAAAATCCTATCTTAGGGGGCATTTGCGGCCCTTTGGGAAGCTGCATACCAAATTTCATTCCAATCCGTCGGTGGTTTCTGAGATTTCGTGATGAATGAATGAGTGAGTGGTATTTCACAAATATATATAGTAGATGATAGTGTCAAGTCTTTGTTATGCTAAACTCGGTTGACAGTGCTGTGTGAGTAGGTGAGTAACTAACGGGATTTCAAGTAAAGATCCTCTTTTTCTATACCGGTAGTGCAGAGCAGAACTGGCATCCAGTCGGCCGTGTCTCGACTTGAGCTATGTTGCCATGGAAACTATCTGGCTTGCCATTCCTTCATGAGTATATTTTATGATTTGATTAGCCTGTGCTTGAGTGCAAAAGGGCCGAAATCAGAAGAACGAGAAAGACTATCGAAAATTCATGTAGCCAGCGGTTCCTTCTGGATCCTAAACTATATGTATGCAAAATTTGGTTGAGATTGGTGGTACGGTGTAGATTTGTATACGGAACAGACCCACATACAGACTTTCACTTTTATATATAAGATAGGTGAATTGACTCATGGTTACAATACCTAATTTTACGATGCTCCAAGCACCCGAACACGAGTTATAGGCGTACATAAACATACAAATATATCAACCACACAGTGTCAAACAAAATCATCTTTACGATGAGCCCGTTTGTCGACAAAAATATGATTAGTTAAAATGTGCTCTGAAACTAAATTCACCTAACGTGTACTTTCTGACGTGAAAATAATATTGAAAACCTCGTACACGAAACGCAATATATGTCAAATAAAAACGGACCCTCACCGTTGTGGAAAGTCCCCATCCCCAGGAAGGCCCCTTTAATAAATTATAAAGGTTTGTGGTGTATGAAAATTCAGGATTTGTAGCCTCCAATGGCCCAAATTCCCAAAAGCTGCAAAAAACACTATTCAATTCAGGAATTCTTGATAATAATGTTGCTGTTTGGAGATATAATAGACCTTCTGTACAATATATCGCACGTGTAAGTAGCGTTTAAACATTATAGGGTACCCCTTGACCCCCTTAAGCGCATTGATGAATTGTACAGTCTATGTTTGTTTCCATGATAACCTTATAGCCATTTGCAAACTTTCGCAGATATTTATTAAATTGAGTGGCATTGCTTCTTACAGAAATAGATGGAAAGTTGGATGTCATCTCTTGAGATACTGTTGCCATGATTGCTGGCTTGCATTACTTCATTAGTTTCTTCTTGTTATTCTCCTTTCAGATGGTCCAGCTAAGGACCACGACGTTGAACTTTTCAACTTGGCGAGGGACTTGATGTTTGCCCAATATTCTCTGGCTATGTTTCTCCTTTCTCTCTTTTGTCCAGATGATGCCGGTTTTCTTAAAGGGTGGCCTGTCCTAAAAACTCTTCTGTTTAAGTACCTTTCTGAGAAGTGATCGGCTTCTAATATCACTTTCCATTATCTTCAGTACTTGGATGTCCTTGTTAACGTCTGTTAGCCATGGTGTCACGCTCTTTCTATTTTGAGAAGCCGTTTGGTTAGTCTCGTTGGGTTCATCCTTGAGACATGTCCATAGAAAGACAGACGTCTCTTCCTGGCCACATCTGTGGTTTTCTCAGTATATCTATATAGTTCCTGATTTGGTGTTCTTCTGTACTCGTCATCTATTTATTAGTTTATTAAATGAAATTAGTTTTCTGGGAATATCTCAGAAACGTAGTTTAGAGCCTTAAAACGTAGTAGCCTCCTAGCCACCGATGGGCTGAAAATGAGTTTTTTCTCGTCCATAATATAATATAATAATAATAATCATAATAATAATTTAATAATATAGTGATAGGGATATAATAGACCTTCAGCACCACACCCGCGTGAAAAAATTCAAGAGTATCCCTTGACCACCTTAAGCGCACTATATACGTATTGATGAATTTTACAGCTTAAGATAGTTCCGTGATAACCTTATAGCCATTTGCGAACGTTCATAGTAATGTAATAAATGGAATGGCATTGCGTCTTACAGAAATAGATGGACTCCTGAGATTGTGTTGCCATGGTTACCAGCTTGCATTATTTCAATAGATTAATAAATGAAATTAGTTTTCTGGGTATATCTCAAAAACTTTTGGTTTTAGGACCTTAAAATGTGGTTTTCAGGGCCCGTAGGGCTCCCGAGTTTTGTTTCTCACATTGAGACGCTGAAAATGAGCTTTTTCTCGTCTTTCTACGCCCATTTCAGCATGCATTTTAAGGGCGTAGGCCCTCTTTTATGAGAGGTATGGAGAAGAGTTATATCAATGATTACTTCCGTGCCTCTGATGGACATCTGTACCAAATTTTACGTTGACCCACTCAGCCGTTCTCGAGTGATGCGCTTACATAGTTGTACACAGACACACAGACAGACAAAAAAATTGTTTTTGCGCGCAACCGTCTTAAACCAGTCTGAAACGCGTTAATAACTCAAAGTTCCGTGGAAATTCGAAAAAACAGACATACTTTCATTTTTATATATAGAGAGATAGAGATTATGTTTGATACGAGCAAGAAGATGGTGGGTGCTAAGCTCTTCGTCTCAATCTGTAATGGACTTAATACGCTTTGGACCTGGTAGACTGGGAAGAGCAGTGATGAACTGTTTTTCCCAGACAATAAGGCCACTTGTAGGCGGTAGGTGTGCTCGTCTCATCATTATTATTCAGCGATGCCCACATGATGATATTTTTAGCGGTACCGGCTGCAAAACGCCATCAATATTTATCTGCTCATGTAATATTGAACAGAAATCTAGACGTCACATGCTACCAAATAAACACAACACCCCGCTGAGTGTATCCCATTGTTTGTTGGGGGAGATGCGATTTCCAGATCCTTGCGATAATCTGGCCAAGTGCTGCACACAACTAGTGAGCAATGCTTTCCTGTTTTTGTTTTGTTTTTTAAGTAAGGGCTTTTTTTTTTTAATTAACCGAACATTTTATTTTGAAACCACAATTATTTTTAGGTTTTACATACCTTCCTCTATTTTTCTACATAGTTGCCTTGTTTATTTAGGCACTTGTCATACCTTAAAACTAAAATCTGAAATCCCTCTGCATAAAAGTTTGCGCCTGCTCTGATAACCAAAAATTCACACTTGAGGAAAATCTATTGATAGAGTGGTTATCATGAATCGTCGGTCCTCGTGAATTTTTGTATCAATTGCAGTCACCAAGTCATCTGTGATCACAGACCTGAGCGTTCATCGTCATGAATATTTTCACCGCCACTTTTGAACTCACGTACCCATTTTCGCACTTGACCTTCCGTCATTGCATTATCACAATACACCTCACAAAGCAACCGGGTGAGTTAGCCGTGGTCGTTACGGCGTGATTGTAGGCAGTCGCTCACATCCGGGAGGCGAGGAGGTTCAAATCCCCCCGCCGGCAACCTTGAAGGTGGTCTTCTGTGGTTTCCCATCTTCCTTCCAGGCAAATGCCGGGGTTGGTCCGTAACTATAGGCCACAGCCGCTACCTTCCAATTCCTCGTCCTTACAATCACACTTTCCTCCCCCAGGCAACACTCCACACGCGGCGGTACTTGTAGCTCACTTCATGGGTGTCCGCCTAGAAGCAGCTACAGCCTCTGGCGAGCCGAACATGTTCTTGGACACTCCCGGCACTAAAGGCCATACGCTAAAAAAAAAAAAAAAAGATCTCACAAAGCTGACGATGAATGTCTGCAGCCGACATGTTTCTTGCATTCAAAAAACGTATCACAGTTCGTACCTCACACGCGGCGGGCGAATCAATAATCTTGAACATTGTAAATTGCACAGTTCAGCGTACAGGTTAGCTACACAGCTTCAACTGACGCCTGCTTGTTCGCAAAGGATGCCGGGAGGAAGCGCGCACGTTTGTTGCGGCGTGCGCACTAACTACGAGCTTTAACAAAATCGGCCCTTACTTAAAACACAGCCCTCGTATTTTGGTAACAGGGATCAAGTATCAGTTGCCTGATTCTTGATCACCAATTCTAATGTTTTAATTATACGCCAATCAATACTTGAATTAAAATATATCATACTAATATATAAAAATGAGATGGTGCGTGTCTGTCTGTCGTCCTGTCTGTTACTCATCGCGCAAGAACCACTGGTCCGATTGAAACGAAATGTTGCATGGATGTAGCTGATTTACCCTAGTTACACATAGGCTACTTTTGATTTCGATATTTTGCACTATTTAAAAATGGCGACCATTTTAGTGACGGCGCTACACCCTTTGGTTTCCAAATTTCATATTTCCATTTCAAATAAAAAGAGAACGCTAAGAAATACCAAACTTTTGATGGCACATGCGAACTTTGAAATTTAATTTCCTATCCGAGAGGTTCTTGTCACTTTTCGTGTAACTCCAACGGTTAGCAAGTAAAACCCACATCTGTGACGTCACTACACCCTTTGGTTTCAAAAATTTCATATTTCATAGCAAACTTTAGATGGCAAATACGTGCTTTTCATACAGTAGAAAGGTGGATATAGGGAAAAACTTCTCAAAATACATGCTAAAATAGGCAAAATATAAAAATTATCCTAGAAGGACGACCAATGCATATGTTGCGCTTATCAATATGAGGCACAAAATTCGGGAGCCTATAATGGGTCTCCGAAAACCACATTTTAAGGCCCTTAAATTAACAGTGTGTGTAATATTCCCATAAAACTAACTTCGTTCTGATAAACTTATGAAGGAATGACAAACCGCTAACCATTGCAACAGTAGCTCAATTGATAATGTCTGGTGTTAACACCGAACACCGTTCGGAGAACGGGTACTTCTGCAAGTCTATTGTATATTATAAACTAGCAATTCACCCCGGCTTCGCCCGGGAACAGTTATGAATGCATTACGTGATAAGCGCTCTTTTTTCGATGTCAATGAATTACGACCTATATCCTTTTTACGTCTCGGTAGATGGGTTAAAATCACTGACTAGACTATAAATTGTATTATCATGGAGATGCATGTTCAACGAAAACTTGTCAGACGTAATTAAAGATTGGCGAGGTGCATGAAACACAAATCCCCCTTCCGTCCAATCTTAACTTGACTGTGTATTTTGCGGAACGAAACGTTCACGGGCGAAATGAAGTAAAGCCGAGTTGCACTTCCAGGGAAACTACAAACAAAATCACTCTTCTCTGTAGTCTTAACTCAAGACGACTAGACAGTTTGCTGCTCGGGTAAAGGGGTCGCCAGCTAGCTAGGCTGTAGCTGGGGTGGTAGGGTCGCCCCTAGCTAAGTCGTAAACTGTCGCCTCAGTAAATGAATGAAGATTGTTGGAAGAAATGAAAACGTAAACGCACTTATATTGGGCGATGTATTGATGATATGCTCTCGCGGACATTTTATCATCTTAAATGATCTTGTCGACTTCGTCGTTACGCTGGGGTCTGGCGTTACGTTACGGTGACGGACGGACAGATGCACTGAGGTGTGTGACATCATAGTACCCCTCGGTGCGTGTGTTCCCGACAATCTCTACTTCGTTAGTATAAGACAAAAATCCCCGATTCTTGGATGTCACGGGTAATCTCGAGAACCACTGGATGGATTTTAATGCGGTTTTCACCATTCTGTAAAGGATATCTCGAGGAAAGATTCTGTAGAAAATAATTTATGTATGATCAAAGGAAGCCAAGCAGTAACGATTTCAGTGAAAAAGTCGAAAACAAACTTGGCGTCCGTGCGCTTCTTAAGCTTACGCTGGGCAAACCGTTAAAAATATCAATATACTATGAGCGTAAGAATTGGTCGGCATGAAAAGTTCTGCAAAAAGTCCGGGAGAGCATATCTCTATCTTCAATACATCGCCCACTATAAGTGTTTTAGACTGGATGGAAGGGGCAAGTCCCCGCGCGCTCTGGTGAGCTTGCGGCATCCCCGCGCTGGACCTTGCTTTTCCCTTGGTTTGCACTTGTCCTTCGCGAGTAATTTGAAACAAGATAAGCAAGATAAGTATTATGCAGATAATTTTCTAACATGTCAAGAGTCTTTGGCTTCAAGCGAAGTGAGAAGCCTCCAGCCTTTCTAGCATTTTTCAGCATTTGTAGCATTTAAAATGACACAAAGTCTAGTCTTTCAGACTGACTTTCACTTTTTGTTGAACTTTTCATGATGAACAATTCTTACACACATAGTATATCGACATTTTTGACGGTTTACCCAGCGTAAGCTAAAATAAAATTCCTCTCGGCACGCCGGAAGGCGGAGGTAGATTTCACCGGGCAAACTAGGGGATAGGCTATAATAGGCAAAATATGCAGGTTTTCGTAGGAGGATCAGACCTCATCTATTGCGAGAAAGTATTTTACGATTGGAGGTTAGTTAAAATTTTTTCGTCTTTCTATGCATACTTTTAACATTTTACTGTCTTATGGGGATGGTAACCTTCTTGTCATTTGGGGTTAATTTTTATACTTGTGATCACACTGTCCTTATGCAAGGTTTGGAACTAATGTGTAACTATCTAACAGTCTGTTACTTCTTCACGCAAAATTTTATCTTCCGCAGAGATGTTGGTTGGTTCCTCAGTTTAGGGGCTGCGACAAGGTGGTCATGTAACCCAGTGTACATTGGGTGTGTGTAGAATCTGTCTGATAAACGGTGTTATTTGTGATGACTGTATTAGTCTGTAATTCAGGTAAGGTCTGCAGACGGTCAATTTTAAGTAGTAGTAGTACCTAATTTTGTACCAAATACTAACGTCAACGACACCTAGCTGTGAACTTGGCTGCTAGATGCCACCGAAACCAGCGACTTGCAACGAATGTTGTAACTTCCCCTCCGAAGGAAAGCAGGCTGACGGATTTTTAGCGCTCTTAGAAAATCCGGCGACTTTGGCCGGCTTTGAACCAGCACCTTGGGCATAGAAGTTCAGCATGCTACCAGTTAGCCGCTTCCCTCATAGTCAGATGGAACAAGAAGTTCCGTGACGAACTAAAGAGCCTACTTTTCTTAAAATTAAGATTCATGCCATAGATTAATCTACAGTATATGAACCTATCTAGAATAATGACGAAATTAAGTGGGTAATATCGAAATGTCTTAATTAGTTCGAAATAAGGTATACTAGGCATAATGTAGCCTAATAGAGCAATACAGTTGGCAGCTCTGGTGACTGAATATATTCTTACTTCCATCTCCTAAGGTACAGAATACAAAATGTGGTTGAAGTCCAAAGGATGGTACATGGATTTAGACATTTGATCTATTAGTACACGTAAAAGCATGTTGGCAACAATGTCATGCGAGTGCTGGTCAGAAATATTCTGAAATATTATATATTTTTGTGCCAATTTTGGATGAAATCCATTTGTTGATATAGAAGTTACATGTATTTAAAAATTGGTCCTATCAGCAGGCTTAGAATCATGTTGGTAGAACTGACGTATATAAGTTACTCCAAATTAATGTAAAATGTCGGGTAATTTACGTGTGCATAGTTTAAAGCTGTCGGCTTGCATACTTTCTGATATATTTGGATACAAAATAGAGAGCAATTATTAACAGTTGGCAGCCCTGGTGGCTCTTAAGAATACACTCAGTCATATATGTTTATGTACACATATTACATACAAAATTTGGTTGAAATCCAATTGATAGTGTAGAAGTTATATGCATTTAAAAATTGGACTTATCAGAAGGCTTAAAATTATTTTGGCAACACTGTCATGTATGGCCACCTGGAAATTAAACTGAAATAGTATTATCTACTTGTGTGCCAATTTTAGAATAGCTCCCATGTATACCTTCCAAGATATCCAACATGGAGCTCAATTTTCTAGTGCGTTTTTTGTAGCAGTTGGTAGCACTGGCATCTTTTTCAAATATGGGCCTGAGATATTCCGGTATACATCTTTACTCATACTAAATTTGGTATCGATTGCTGCAGCAGTTTAGGAGTTGATAGGGGGGGGGGGCACACATACACACACAGCCAGACAGACAGAAGGACAGATAGACAGACAAAAGGACGGACACATTTTCCCGGATATATCTTATAAGTCTACTTTTTCCTCATTTTTGAAAAGTGTGAAAAGTAGGCTAAAAATGAATGTGATCTCGTCAATGGCGTTGTCTTGGCAACCTCTGATAGATCAACCCTTATTAATTTAAACGCGTTGTTATGGTAACCTCTGATGGCACTTGGCATTTTTTTTAATTCCGAAATCATTTTTCTCATCCCTTGGCGTAATGGTGGGTCATATCAAAAATTGTTTCAGACAAAAGTTTTAGGTAATTATTAGGGGAATATTTTCCATTTTGTACGGTTTTGATATTGTGCCTATTAAGAGAGATATGATTAATGTTTCCCGAAAAACCCACCTTTTTCCACCCCTTTGGTCAATGGTTGGTGCTATCAAAAAACTTATTTGACATAAATTTTTGGCACTTATCCGACACATATTATGAACTATGAATGGATTCGATATTTCACGTATTAAGAGAGTTATAGCGAAATTTCACTTTTTCGAAAAAAGCCCGCCATGTTCACCCCCTTCGACCGATTTTGCCCATTAACGAACTCGACCGAGTTTTTATAGGGATACATATTATGTAAAAAATTCAAAGTGATTGGTGCAAAATTACGGCAGTTATCGTGTCCACAAGAAACTGATATATATAATATATATATATATATAGATAGATAGATAGATAGATAGATAGATACATATATACATAAATTATATATAAACTATTGAACTGACGGTGGTTTTGGGGTCTGGGGGATGTGAAACGCGAAGATATGTCGAAATTTTCCGGAAGTCGAAACATGGGACCCATTGCAATAGTTAGCTTTCTAATGAAATCTACCTAAAGGCGCACGGAAGCCAGTTTTTTTCGACTTTTTCACTGAAATCATTACTGCTTGGCTTCCTTTGATCATAAATAAATAATTTTCTACCGAAAACAGAATAGTGAAAACCGCATCGAAATCCATCCAGTGGTTCTGGAGATTACCCGTGACATCCAAGAATTGGGGACTTTGTTAGGTAGATTTCATTAGAAAGCTAACTATTGCAATGGGTACCATGTTTCGACTTCCGGAAAATTTCGACATATCTTCGCGTTTCACATCCCCCAGACCCCAAAACCACCGTCAGTTCAAAAGTTTATATATAATTTATGTATATATGTATATACAGGGTGTATTTGATATGATGGAAGTCCGTTACACTGGTGATAGAAGAGACTATTCTAAGCTTCCTAGGTAAAAAAAAATTGTCACCTATCTTGAAATTGATAATTAATCATTAAAAAGTCAATGTTTTTAGTTATTTCAGAAACTAATCAGGAAGAAAGTGGTGCGGCAGGCTGGGGAAACGAGGCGGAGCCCGATGTGACGACGCGCGAAGGGGAAGTTGTTACGTAATCGGAGCATTGACCTTACCGGTTGACTTGAGGGGTGGTAGGCTATCAGCTGTTTGAGCTCTACCGTCTCGTAAGAAAATGTGCATTGCCGTTGTTCTTGTTGTTGTTGTTGACAACGCACGCAATGGCTTGGGACGTCAGGACCGGTAGTATTGTGTAGCCTACTTTGTAAGTGTGGAATTCATTGATTGATGTTCATGTATAAAATAATTTCGATACTCAGCCCTGATGTATCATTGGCGTCCGTGTCGGACCTTCTGTTGACTAGTTTCTGAAAATACTAAAAACATTCTCTTAATGAAATGCAGTGTGACAAAATTCCGACATCCCGCAGTCTGTTCAGAACTAGGCATTTAGGACGGAAGTAAAATACTTGATGTTTTGTTTGAGAGGCTTGGCGATTTTGGTCATTTAGCCCCATGTAGCTGGGTGTGGGCAGAATTTGTGTGATAACCTGTGTTTTGTGGTTTCTGTAGTAATGTGGGTATTTGTAATTCAGGTGAGGATTCGGAAGAAGGCGCCGGCCCTGTGGTGTTGGGGCAGTGCAACTGCCTCTCACCTGGAGGCCCTGGGTTCGATTCCTGGCTCCATCAGGGATATTAGAAACTGACGTGAGGGCTGTAACGCAGTGCACTAAGCCTCGTGAGGGCAATTAAGTAGCTGTCTAACAGTGAGGCAGTGCCCGAGTCAGGAAAATCAAGATTAATGGCCAAGGGGACCCGATGCACAGACCACGCGTCACCCTAATATCTGCAGGCCAAATGGCTGGACAGCGGTCGCTTGGTAGGCCTAGGCCCTTCATGGGCTGCACTGCCAGCGGTTATGATTATTGAGAAGAAGGCGGCCGTGGCCTGAAGTTAGGAACAATCCCGACATTTGCCTGGGGTAGAAGTGGGAACCCATGGAAACCTACTTCCAAGATTTAATACTAGTATGGTACCACATGTTTATATTGTGAATTGTCCCATCCCATCTCCAGCCCTCGGGTGGCCATTAACTGGAGAGGGGGGGGGGGGGGGGGGAGGATTGATTTATTGGTCCATCAACAATGTAAATACATATGAAAATACACGAAAATGAAAATAAAATACAAATACAGTGTTATAATAATAATAATAATAATAATAATAATAATAATAGTCTAATAATAATAATAATAAGAGTCAGCATGTGTAGTTCTGGTGGTAGAGTGCTAACCTTCCCGAGGGTGCGATCTACGTTCAGTCATGTAGTAAATGAATGGGATCTAATAAGATCATCTCCATGGATTTCATGGCACATACAAGAAATCCTACGTACATTAAAGTCTGGCAACTCGACATACCAAAAAGAAACATAAAAGAAGTTAGTGTGTCTAAAAGCCTACTATTACTATTATTAGTATTATTAATAAGTTTATTACAGTTGTTGCACTATCTTCACACAAATATAGACCAACAGTTCCTTAAATTAATTTACTAAATCTTTAGGATTTCTATTTTCTATGCATAGTTCATGAAGCTGGAAAAATCCTAGACAGATCCACCATCACTAGTCATGTAGCCATTCCCCATGAAGGTGTGAATCAGCTGTTCATAGGCTCGGTTTGTGTATTTCAATGTCATTGGCAGACAAGGCGAGGAGGTCACTCAACTGCAGACTCTGGTCAACATTCCTCAGCGTAGGAGGGGAGGGAGACGGGGAGAAGTCAGCTCTGCTGCTGAGGGGAACGAAGTGAAAGCCCGTTTCCAAGATATTGACCGACGATTTTTGTGATTTAATTCCACCTACACTAATTAAGATCCGACTTAATTTCATGAAGATATTTGCTTAGAATACCATCTTCTATCACCAGTGTAAAGGACTTCCATCATATCAAATACACCCTGTATATATATATCAGTTTTTTGTGGACACGATAACTGCCGTAATTTTGCACCAATCACTTTGAATTTTTTACATAACATGTATCCATATAAAATCTCGGTCGAGTTCGTTAATGGGCAAAATCGGTCGAAGGGGGTGAAAATGGGGGGCTTTTTTCGAAAAAGTGAAATTTCGCTATAACTCTCTTAATACGTGAAATATCGAATCCATTCAAAGTTCATAATATGTGTCGGATAAGTGCCAAAAATTTATGTCAAATAAGTTTTTTGATAGCACCAACCATTGACCAAAGGGGTGGAAAAAAGTGGGTTTTTCGGGAAACATTAATCATATCTCTCTTAATAGGCACAATATCAAAACCGTACAAAATGGACAATATTCCTCCAATAATTACCTAAAACTTTTGTCTGAAAGAATTTTCGATATGACCCACCATTACGCCACGGAGTGAGCAAAATGATTTAAATTATAAGAAAATTCCAAGTGCCAAGAGTGGTTGCCATGACAACTTTACTTTTAATTGATAAGGGTTGAGCCATCAGCAGTTGCTATGACAACGCCACTGCACGAGATCACATTCTGTTTTCATATGTCTGTGGGAAGCGACTTCGGTATCGGAACTGGTAGCATGCTGAACTTCTATGCCCAAGGTCGCGGGTTCAAACCCGGCTGAAGTCGTCGGATTTACTAAGAGCGCCAAAATACCCTGAGTATGCTTTCCTTCGGAGGGGAAGTTCCAACGTTCGTTGCGAGTTGATGGTTCCGGTGGCATCTAGTGGCCAAGTTCACAGCTAGGTGTCGTTGATGGTAGTATTTTAAATTATGTAGCCTATTTTAGGTAGATTTCATCAGAAAGCTAACTATTGCAATGGGTGCCATGTTTCGACTTCTGGAAAATTTCGACATATCTTCGTGTTTCACATCCCCCAGACCCCAAACCACCGTCAGTTCAAAAGTTTATATATATGTGTGTGTATATATATGCATATATATATCAGTTTCTTGTGGACACGATAACTGCCGTAATTTTGCACCAATCACTTTAATGTTTTACATAATATGTAACCCTTTAAAAAATCGGTCGAGTTCGTTAATGGGCAAAATCGGTTAAAGGGGGGGAAAATTGGGGGGGGGGGCTTTTTTTTTCGAAAAAGTGAAATGTCGCTATAACTCTCTTAATACGTGAAATATCGAATCAATTCAAAGTTCATAATATTTGTCGGATAAGTGCCAAACATTTATGTCAAATAGTTTTTTTGATAGCACCAACCATTGACCAAAGGGGAGGAAAAAAGTGGTTTTTTTTTTCGGGAAACATTAATCATATCTCTCTTAATAGGCACAATATCAAACCCGTACATAATGGAAAATATTCCCCTAATAATTACCTAAAACTTTGTCTGAAAGAATTTTTGATCTGACCTACCATTACGCCAAGGGAAGAGAAAAATGATTTCGGAATTAAAGAACATGCCAAGTGCCATAAGAGGTTACCGTGACAACGCTTCTAAATTGATGAGGGATGAGCTATCAGAGGTTGCCAAGACAACGCCATTGCACGAGATCACATTCATTTTTCCATCTGACTGTGGGAAGCGGCTAACTGGTAGCATGCTGAACTTATATGCCCAAGGTCGCTGGTTCAAAGCCGGCCAAAGTCGTCGGATTTTCTAAGAGCGCTAAAAAACCCTCAGCATGCTTTCCTTTGGAGGAGAAGTTCCAACGTTCGTTGCAAGTTGCTGGTTGCGGTGGCATCTAGTAGCCAAGTTCACAGCTAGGTGTCGTTCACGTTAGGATATGGTACAAAATTAGGAACTACTACTTAAAATTGACCGTCTGCAGACCTTACCTGAATTACAGACAAAAAACAGTCATCACACTTAACACCGTTTATCAGATTCTACACACCCGGGGTTACATGACCACGTTGTCGCAGCCCCTAAACTGAGGAACCAACAAAAATCTCTGCGGGAGATAAAATTTTGCGAGAAGAAGTAACAGACTGTCTGATAGTTACACATCAGTTCCAAACCTTGCATAAGGACAGTGTGATCAGAAGTATAAAAATGAACCCCGAATGACAAGAAGGTTATCATCCCCATAAGACAATAAAATGATAAAAATATGCATACAAAAACGAAAAAAAGTTGATTTTTAACCTCCAAATGTAAAATACTTTCTTGCAAACAATGAGGTCTGATCCTCCTACGAAAACCTGCATATTTTGCCTATTATAGCCAATCCCCTAGTTTGCCCGGTGAAATCTACCTCCGCCTTCCGGCGTGCCGAGAGGATTTTTTTTATACTAAGTAGAGGCTATAGTACATGTTTCGACCTGACATTGAGGTCTTCCTTAGCCAAATTAAGAATTAATATACTGTACTAATGATGTACTTAAGTTTTGATATGAAAGAATTATAAGATAAATTATAATTAAAAGAATAAAATATTAAAATGGATATCCTTGCATTGTAATTAAATGTAAATACAATATAATAGATAGAAAAACAAGTTATTTTGTAATAACAAGTGTAATTGAATGAACGTAAATAAACTATTGGGTTTTATATTAGAAATTCAAAAAACTCATATAGACAATTAAATAATTTATAAATAACAAGTGCAGAATATAAACAAAAACCTTAACTGATTTGCCTGAATGTGAGTAAAATTAAAACTTCTTTCGAAATATGCTGTGTAAATTTTGCTTTCAGGTGACAACCAGTTACTGCGACTTTCGAATGTTCTTATTATAAAGCCTTATGAAACTGACAGTCACATACTGTATATTTGTTTTGAATTATTCTTAACACCGGTTATCACACACATCGTAGTGTTTCATTAAACATGAATGTATCAAGAGGTGTCTCAATATAAATACAAACGTTGATACGTCCATTGAACTCATTTCTAGCCTATTTTCAATAAAAAAAAAAGCTTATGAGATCACATTTTGTCCGTGTGTGTGTGTGTGTGTGAGGTGTGTGTGTGTCCCTCCCTAATAACTTCTATACGGCTGGAGCGATTTCAATGAAACTCGGTAAGTTCATAGCACTACTCCGGGCGACCCCGACCGTGCCCTTCAAATTTTGCTACGTCTCACCCATCCAACATGGCGGCTGTGCGAAATATTTCACCAGCATTCAATATCTCCGAAACTATTCCCGATATCACCCTGGAATTTTTTACGGTGATAAAGAGAACTACTAGTAGTTCACCTATGTGACTATTGAAAAACTGGTAACTACAAAACCAACATGACGGCCACGCGAATTTGCGACATTTAAATAGACGTTTCTCGCGATTTAACCAACCAAACGCAATAAAACATGGTACAGTATATGTTTATACACATTGTAATGCACCGACATCAAATTTCGTTCAATTGTCCACATAACCACAAGATGGCGGATGTGCGAAATAATTCACCGGCATTCTATATCTATGAAACTATTAGCGGTATCACTCTGAAATTTTGTACGGAGATAAAGGGCACTACTGGAAGTTCATATATAAGACTTTAAAAAACCGGTTAACTACAAAACGAACATGGCGTCCAAGCGAATTAAAAAAATTAATAGACCTTTCTCGCGATGTAATGTTCCAAACGCAATGAAATCTGGTACAGCAGATGTTTATACACATTGTAATGCACTGGTATCCAATTTAGTTCAATTGTTTACATAACCTCAAAATGGCGGCTGTGCGAATTTTAACATTAAGTTGTTATTTCTTGTGTCGTAATCATGCGATCGAAGTGAAAGTTTGAATAATGAACCTACGCAATAATTTTTCTTTAATGGTACATGACTCTATGGCCTATATATTTAACAATCCTACATGGCGACCATCCGAAATATTTAGACGGCTCTGAACATCTACGTATCTATTATAGCAATCAAACTGAATTTCTTTATGCTCATAGGGGCTATGAACATAAGTTCACCTATAGGATTTTAAATAACCTGGTGATCACAAATTCAACATGGCGCGACGCGAACTATAAACATTCACATGGACGTTTCTGGCAATTTAGCCATCCTAGTGCAGTGAAACTTGGTACAGTAAATCCTTATACGAATGTTAATCCACTGGAATCTAATTTATTTCAATTGTTTCCATAACCACTAGATGGCAGCTGTGCGAAATTTTTAAATCTCCTTGTTACTTCTTGTGTCCTAATCATGCGATTGAAATTTGAATGCTACACGTACACAATAATCTTCATGTAACAATACATAACTCTACGACCTACATATATAAAATTCAACATGGCGACCATCCGAAATATTGTTCGGTTCTCAATATCTACGAATCTCTTACAACAATCAAACTGAAATTTTGTATGTTCATAGTGGCAGTTAACATAAGTAGGATATATGAAAATAGGCTGTATAGTTCTTCACGGAACTACCTGTTGTCATTGATGTGATAATGGTCTCCTCCCTTCTAAAATTCCAATCCGGAGGTAAACTAGTCTCCCGTTGGGATCTCCGGGTGGAGAGTACTCGAGAGCGGGTTAACATCACAGAAGTGACAAAGAGGAAATCTGACATTCTATGGATCAGAGCGTGGAATGTTAGAAGTCTGCTAGGCAGTGGAAGGTTAGCAAACTTAGAAAGGAAAATGGACACGCTGAGGTTTCATTTGCTTGGGAGTAAAATGCGCTGAAACAGATTGCATCGGATGTAGAGTGTGGTAGCTAAGTAGAGATGAAACGATTAGCTCAGGACAGGGAGGCATGGAAAGCTGCATCAAACCAGTCAAAAGAGTGAAGTCGCAAACAACAACAACAATGTTCATATGATCGCTAATGAAACCAATTTTGGACAAGAGACGAACTCAAGGATGTTCTTTGCATAGTAGGTGAACATTATGTGTCCTCTTGGCCTATTCTTTTCCGAGTCCTTATTTCTCATGGAGCACCTTCAGCCTGTCATTATCAAAGCCTTCAGGTTGCTTATGTACAAGGGCAATTCAAAAAGAAACGAGCTGGAGGCTATACAATAAAAACCTGTACCGTTCTTTCAAAAGTATTAAACCAGCACTGTTAAGCACTTTTCCCATTGCGACACAAGGCGGTGAATGGCCGTCAAGTTAAATTCCAGAGGGTGCGTTGTGAACTAGTTCCGAACGTACTGCTTGACGTCGTCGTCCGAGATGAATCGATTGCCTTTCAGAGCCTTCTTCAGCTCACCAAAAATGGCATAATCGCAGGGAGACAGGTCTGGACTGTATGGAGGGTCACTGAGGATCTCCCACTTGAATATCTGCAAGAGCTCCTTGACTGCGTTGGCTGTATGGGGTCTTGCATTGTCATGGAGCAGAATGATCCCGCGGGTGAGCTGTCGTGGCCGTTTCGAGTTGATCGCTGTACGAAGTGTGGTCAAGGTTTCCGAGTACCGCTGCGCGTTCACCGTTGTCCCATACTACAGGAAGTCAATAAGAAGAGAGCCCGTTTGGTCAAAGAAGAAGCTGAGCATAACCTTCCCAGTACTCGTGAGGACTCCGTTGGACATGTTGGGTGGCAGGGGGCCTGCATGCTTCCACTGGCAGCTTTGTCGTTTTGACTCGGGTTCAAAGAGATGGTGCCATGTCTCGTCTCCTGCGACCATCCGTGCCAGGAACGCATTCCCTTCCTGGACATAGCACAGCAGATCTTCCAGAGAGAGTCCCATTCGACATGCTTCCTGTGCTGGTTGAAGACTGTGAGGTACCCACTATACAAACTTTTTGCGAAATTTAAATCGGTCCTTAATGATGGCGTGAACGCATCCGACACGCACTCCGACCTCTGCAGCAATGACTGCTATCGTAACTCGCCGGTCTTACATAATGAGGGCATCCTCCTGCTAGACAATGTCATCGGTAATGCTGTGTGGCGCTCCAAACTGAGCATCATCGGCCAGCGACACCGGTCCTGAGTCGCTTGTGCCACGCTCTAACCCTTGCCATGGGCAGGCAGCGCTCACCGTACACTTGAGCCATTCTTCGATTAATCCCGTTCCCCACACACCTTCCACTGTCAGAAACGTACTACACCCCTTTGCTCATCTTTTGAAGCCTCCGCTCGACTGTGAGTGCAGTGGACGGTCGGCGTGTGTGCTTGTTCGCTCTGTCGTCACGTGGGTGTGTGCCCGTGTCCCTCTAGCGGTGAGTTTGGGACCTCAGCGCTTCCCAAGAGACCGCAACGTCGTCCCCCAGGCCAGGGCATTACGATCCGTTGAGCGGTTTTATCATTTCAAATGATCTTGTCGACTTCATCGTTATGCTTAGGTCTGCCGTTATGCGTCACGGTTACGGCGTGTATGACGTCATCATGTTGTTCAGTGCATATGCACCGAGTCTGAGTTTACTCCTGGGGTCTGGCGTTATGCGAACGGAGACGGCGAGTGCGTGACGTCATGCAGCAGAGTGCAAAGAGTCCTGGGGCTTCGAGCGAAGCGAGAAGCTCTCCATAGTCATTCTAACATGTGTAGCATTTGTAGCATGCGTCATTTGAAATGATATAAAGTCTAGTCTCCCAGACTGACTGTATCTTTTCATTTTATAGCCTCTGGATTGTTTCTTTTTGAATGGCCCTCATACCATACGACAGCACCAAGTGCTCAAAACTCTACACTACCCAGTTTGCAGTGACTCATATTCCGCTCAGAACATCTGTGTGGTGATTCTCCTGTCTTGCAATCTTTCGTCTCACACCATTCAGTTCATCACAGAAGCTTTTCTTTGTGCAGATGGTCGTCTTTCATCCGATTTACGTGTCACGTCCACCGCAGTTGATTTTCCATGAGTAAACATCCAATGCCTGAGATGTTTGCCCACTTGAGTACTTCAGCATTCCTAACGAATTGACTCCACATGAAGTATACAGATAATTAAATTAGATATATTTGCCAACTCAACTACTTTCAGTAATCAAATTATTGGCTCATATAAGTACCGACCCAGAAGACTATATGAAGGCAAGTTCATATCTTCTCTTTTTTCCTGCATGAACAGACAGTAATTGCGATTGAAGAGGGGCGTGGAAAGGGCGTAACCTATATTAAATATAAAGTTGGTGCAGCTTCTTCAAGAAATGCACGTTTAAAGTTTGCGTGTTTGTTTTCTAAACAGAACCTCAGTGCTGGAAGTTCAACTAGGCTTTATTGCCCCACTTGTCTTCACATACGGTGGAAGAGAACCATAATATGTGGAACGGCTAATTACATGAAGATCTCTTGGGAGATGGAAGTTCTCTTCACTGGCCATATTGCTTGGAACAACCAAACACACGAGAAAGAGTAAAAATGAACATAGAAAGTTATCATGCTTCCCTCCCCTTTATCAGGCCACCAGAGTAATGTGCACAGCACAATAATAACAACGGATGCCATAATAATAATAATGAAAGTGACAAACCACAGTCTGATTCCAGTCGACCGACCGGTTCAGGGAATGGAATGAATGAAGCCCCCATCTAGCGATGATATTAACTGTGCCGGCTGCCGAAGCCTGTCACACTCCCGTGGGGAAATGATTAAATGAATGACAGAAGAAATGAAATTATAGTGGAGAGTGTTGCTGGAATGAATTTTCGACAGGGAAAACCGGAGTACCCGGAGAAGAACCTGTCTGCCTCCGCTTAGCCCAGCACAAATCTTACATGGAATGACCAGGATTTGAACCAGGGGCCCAGCGATGGGAGGCTGGTGTTCTTCCGCCTAAGCCACGGAGGCTCTGCCATAAAAATCATCATCATCTTCATTTCCCCTTTTCCAGTTGACACTGGGTGGGGGCAAATATGGTTCCTCTCCACTTTGTTCTGTCGTTCCACCATTCCTATTCCGACACAGTGTTCCAATCCAGGTTCCGTTGCCATAATAATAATAATAAATAATAATAATAATAATAATAATAATAACAATAATACTCTTGTAGCAAGTTATACCCATATCGGCATGAATGCGTCGAATTATTGGCTGACTGCGCGACAGATCTTCCCTGAGACGGAAGGATTTATGTTGGACATTCAAGACCAAGTCATCCCTACTAGAAACCATCTCAGAGTCATCATCAGAGATCCATCAGTTAGTGACGGTAAATGTCGCATTGTCAAGTCTCTGAAAGTATTCAACATATCACTGCTGGATGCACGCAGCTGTTGGTTGGTTCCTCAGTTTAGGGGCTGCGACAACGCGGTCATGTAGCCCCGTGTACTTTGGGTGTGTGTGATGAATCTGTCTCATAACCGGTGTTAATTGTGATGGCTGTATTAGTGTGTGTTATCTCTTTTTAGGTAGATTTCATTAGAAAGCTAACTATTGCAATGGGTATCATGTTTCGACTTCCGGAAAATTTCGACATATCTTCGCGTTTCACATCCCCCAGACCCCAAAACCACCGTCAGTTCAATAGTTTATATATAATTTATGTATGTATATGTGTATATGGGAGCCTCCGTGGCTCAGGCGGCAGCACGTCGGCCTCTCACCGCTGAGTCCGTGGTTCAAATCCCGGTCACTCCATGTGAGATCTGTGCTGGACAGAACGGAGGCAGACAGGTTTTTCTCCGGGTACTCCGGTTTTCCCTGTCAACATTTCATTCCAGCAACACTCTCCACTATCATTTCATTTCATCTGTCATTCATTTAATCATTGCCCCAGAGGAGTGCGTCAGGCCTCGGCAGCCGGCACAGTTCCTATCCTCGCCGCTAGATAGGGGCTTCATTCATTCCATTCCTGACCCGGTCGGAGACTGGAAGCAGGCTGTGGATTTTCATTTTCATATGTGTATATATATATATGCATATCAGTTTCTTGTGGACACGATAACTGCCGTAATTTTGCTCCAATCACTTTGAATATTTTACCGAATATGTATACCTATAAAATCTCGATCGAGTTCGTTACTGGGCTAAATCGGTCGAAGGGGGTGAAAATGGGGGGCTTTTTTCGAAAAAGAGAAATATTGCTATAACTCTCTTAATATATGAAATATCGAATCCGTTCAAAGTTCATACTATGTGTCGGATAGAGCCCAAACATTTATGTTCGAAGAGTTTTCTTTATAGCACCAACCATTGACCAAAGGGGTGGGAAAAGTGGGTTTTTCGGGAAACATTAATCATATCTCTCTTAATAGGCACAATATCAAAACCGTACAAAATGGACAATATTCCCCTGATAATTACCTAATACTTTTGTCTGAAATAATTTTTGATATGACCCACCATTACGCCAAGGGATGAGAAAAATGATTTCGGAATTATAAGAAAATGCCAAGAGCTATCAGAGGTTGCCATGGCAACACTACTAAATTGATGAGGGATGAGCCATCAGACGTTGCCATGACAACGCACTTGCACGAGATCAGATTCAGGTTTCCATCTGAATAAGTGTGAAGCGGCTTCGGTGACGTAACTGGTAGCATGCTGAACTTCTATGCCCAAGGTCGCGGGTTCAAAGCCGGCCGAAGTCGTCGAATTTTCTAAGAGCGCTGAAAATTCCTCTGTATGCTTTCCTTTGGAGGGCAAGTTCCAACGTTCGTTGCGAGTTGCTGGTTGCGGTGGCATCTAATAGCCAAGTTCACAGCTAGGTGTCGTTGACGGTAGTATCTGGTAGCAACATTAGGAACTACTGCTTGAAATTGACCGTCTGCAGTCCTTACCTGAATTACAGACTAATACAGCCATCAAAATTCACACCATTTATCCGACAGGTTCTACACTCACCCAAAGTACACGGGGTTACATGACCGCGTTGTCGCAGCCCCTAAACTGAGGAACCAACCAAAATCTCTGCGGGAGATATAATTTTGCGTGAAGAAGCAACAGACCGTTACGTTGTTACACATCAGTGTCGAAACCTTTCATAAGGACAGTGTGACCACAAGTTTAAAAATGGACCCCAAATGACAAGAAGGTTACCGTCCCCATAAGACAATAAAATGTTTAAAATATGCATAAAATGACGAAAAACAAAGTTAATTAAGCTCCAATTATAAAATACTTTCTCGCAATAAATGAGGTCTGTTCCTTCTATGAAAACCTGCATATTCTGCCTATTTTCGCCTATCCCCAAGTTTATCCGGTGAAATCTACCTCCGCCTTCCGGCGTGCCAAGAGGACTTTTTTTTTAAATTCAAGTAAGGACTGCCGATATTGAATTTTCAAGTAGTCCGCAGTCGGCTCCCGGCGACGAACGTTGGAACCTAAGAGCGTTATTCAAATTTAACCTATAATTTAGCTTCACACAGGTGTAATTAGTGGAAGGTTCTTTAACGTGTCATAAATCTATGACATGGGACCGCCGGCTTTACTTCCCCTCCGAAGGAAGGCATACTGAGGGATTTTTTACGCTCTTAAAAATCCGACGACTTCGGCCGGGTTTGAACCCACAATCTTGGGCATAGAAGCTCAGCATGCTACCCACTACGCCAACGAAGTCGCTGCACGCAGCTGTCAGGAACTGAATATAAGCGCAAGAGATTGCTTGATCTGAACATTTCTTCTTCTGCCTCTTCGTCGTAATCGTCTTCTTCTTCTTCTTCTCTCAGTCCCCCCAGGGGCTCAGATCTCATGGGACGTGGGTTGGCGACCACGGGGCCCCAGCTGAGTCTGGTATTGCTTCCACTTACTTGTACCGGGCTCCTCTCTGTCTTCTTTCCTGTCGACCTCACTTGGTCAACTCTTGTTCTCTTCCGACCCCGACGGTATTAGGATATCCGAGGCCTAGAGAGTCTCTTCCTTTCCCGCCTTAATTGGCCCTTGTCTCATCTTTTCTGATTCCCTCCTTCTGCGAGGGGTCAGGCTTCTTTTTCTTTTCCTGTTATCTCCTGCCTTGTGCTCAAGGCCCTCAAGGAGGCAGGGTGTATGTAGCCCCACCACTTCTGGTGCACCCTGGATATTGCTACACCCTCAGGGGCTCACGGCTGGTGAGTTCGGGAGTTGCCGACTCTGAGGGATTCCTGAGCTGGGTCCGGTTTTTCCCCATTTATCCATTACCTCTGGGGCGGACCCTCTCCTCTTTCTCTTTCCTGTCTGCCTTTCATGGCTCTCTTTCCTTCCAAGTCCCTCAATCCGCATTCTTCGAGGGTTGAGGACATTTCTTTTCCTCCAGTCCTTTATTTGCCTTATTCTCCTTTAGTTCATCATTTCTTCTTCTAGTATATAAGTTAGTAGTTAGTTTTAGTTATAGTTTACATTTCATCTTCACGATCACCCTCACCATTAGGGGCCGATAACCTAGATGTTAGGCCCCTTAAAACAACAATTATCATCATCATCATCATCATCTTCTTCTTCTTTCAGTAGATCTGTTCGCAGACAGACGTCCTCCATGTCTCTCTGTCCTGAGCATCTTCGTTCATTTGCTTGTAACTTCTTCCTCTCTTCACATCTGTTAACATTCCAAACCTTCTTCTTCCTCTCCCTCTTTTTCCTTCAACTTTTTCTACCATTATTCTTTGTAGTAGACAATTCCTCAGTAGTATGTAACCCATTCAAGATTGTTTCCTCTTCTGTATCATCCTCATGAAACTCCTCTCCTCTCCTACCCTTCTTAGGACCTCCTCATTTCTCATTCTGTCGGTTCATTTCACTTTCTCCGACAGCAGTGGCTACGCTTGCTAAAGCGCAGCGTTAGGTCATGGGGCCAAGCTCTCTGCTGATTCGGTAGACGCGTGGATTTGAGCCCCACCGTCGGCCGTCCTTGAAATGGTTTTCCGTGGTTTCCCCATTTTCAACACCAGGCAAATGCTGGGACGGTACCTACTGACAGGCCACGGCCGCTTCCTTACACATCCTTGCCCAGTTTCATTCATCTTCATCCATTCCATCTCTCATCCCGACGCGCAGGTCGCCCACGGGCGTCTCCTAGAAAGACCTGCATTCGGCCTCTCAGGAGTCCACACGAAAAAAAAACTTTCTCCATTCTTCTCCATAACCACATTTCAAAACTTTCTAAATATTTTTGTTCCTTCTGTCTGACTTTCCATGTTTCCGAACCATAAAACACCACACTCCACACAAAACCCCTTCTGAACACTAACTTGTTAGATACCAGTGCATTACAATGTGTATATAAGTTACATTTACTGTGCCATATTTCACTGCGCTCGGATGGTTAAATCGCGAGAAAAGTTTATTAAAATGTTTCAACTTCGCTTGGCCGCCATGATCATTTTGTACTTTACAGGATTTTGAAAGTTACATACATGTAGTTGTAGTAGCGCTCTTTATCACGGTATCAAATTTCAGGGTGATATCTGTAACAGGTTCGGAGATGTAGAATGCCGGTGAAATATTTCACCCAGCCGCTAACTTGAGGCTTGTAAACAATTGAACCAAATTAGATGCCAAAGCATTACAAGGCGTATAAACATTTACTGTACCAAGTTTCATTGCGTTTGGATGGTTAAATCCCGAGAAAGGTCTATTCAAAATTTCAACTTCGCTTGGTTGCCATGTTCGTTTTGTAGTTAACAGGTTTTTGAAGGTCTCATAGGTGAACTTCTAGCACAAAATTTCAGGGTGATATCAGTAATCATTTCGGAGATATAGAATGCCGGTGAAATATTTCGCACAACCGCCATGTTGAATTGGTGAGACGTAATAAAATTTGAATTGCATGGTCAGGGTTGGCCAAAATAGTAGGCCTACTATAAGCTGCTTTCAAAAAGTAGCGAGCCGGAGGCTGAATTGCGCAAACCGGTGACGACATCCGCTAATCGTAGCGTTTGTAACGAGGTGTGGTTCCGACCAGAGAGTGGAAGGTCACAGCCCGTCACTAGAGGGCACGCGTGCACGTCACGTGACGATACAAAGCAAGCAGCAACATGCATCTATCGTCCAACGCTGCCAGTCTCATTGCAAACAGTGGCATGGAGGCGTCAACCGAAGAGCAAAGAGGTGTTGTTCGGTTTCTGACAGCGGGAGGAGTAGGGGGAACGGACATTCATCGCCGAATGTCACAACTGTACGGCGAAGGAAGGAAGATTGTAGTTTTACGTGACCGTGAATCTTGTGATTATGAGCCACGGGACCTCCTTTTTACGTGGAATCCGAACCACAGGACATGGCATTTCACTTCGAAAATCTCACATGCATTGACCGGGAATCGAACCCGGACCGCCTTGGTGAGAGGCATACAGCTAGACCGCTGAGCCACCACGCCCCCTCTGTACGGCGAACACTGCATGTTCCTTGCAATGGTCAAGGCGTGACACAAGCGCTTCAGGGAAGGACTGGTGTCGTTAGCCGATGATGCCCGGTCTGGGGCACTCCCCTGCATTACCGATGATAACGTCCAGCTGGTTGATGCACTCATTACCTAGGACCGCCGAGTGACAGTGGATGCCATAGCCACCGTGGTCGCTCCACGACAATGCACGACATCATACGGCCAACACAGTCGCGGCACTCCTGCAGACATTCAAATGGGAGATTCTCGGCCACCCTCCATACAGTCCAGACCTCTCTCCCTGTGATTACGCCATGTTTGGTCCCCTGAAAAGGGCTCTGCGGGGCCAACGATTCACCTCGGACGCCGACGTCCAGCTGTACGTGCGGAACTGATCACATCGCAGCCCAGGGAATTTTATGAGACAGCCATTCATCGCCTCGTGTCACAGTGGGACAAGTGCCTCAACAGCCAGGGCCAATACTTCTAACATACAGGTACTGGTTTCTGTAATTATGCCTTCGGCTCGTTTCTTTTTGAACGTACCTTATATAACCTTACCGAGTTTCATTGAAATCGCTCCAGACAAATAGAAATCATTACGGGGACACACACACAGGGATGCACACACACACACATACACACGGAGAAAAGGCGATCTCATAAGCCTTTTTTTTTCACGAATGAAAATAGGCTAAAAATTGCCAATGGTTATAACAGACAAGAGATTTAACCTATTTACCATTCGCTTTTGCCGTTTGGAATTTGATTTGAATTTGATTTGGTTAATGTAAACGTTAAGTATTGAAGCCAATTTCCAGTGTTGCCAATACAAACTGTTAGTTGTAACTCTTCAGTCGATCAACAAAAATTTTCCCAAAGACAGGGTTGGGTGCAATGTAGTGAACCCTATTGATTTAGGCTGACAATAGGGTTCAGTATGTAATATATGCACAAAAAATAAATAACACTCCTGAAAAGTCGTACATGTATTAGGCTACTTACAGGGTCTGTCCTGAAAGTAGTCGGACTGGATTTTCCCAGCGCAGACGGACAGACTGCCCGCGGCTACTCTGCCTGGGGTTGGAGGAGGGGGGTCTAAGGAAGGCTGGGAGCCAGCCACACAGTTGGTTCACAACTATAGTTGAGTGTAAATCGCTCGACTCCATAACCTCTGCAAGTGCACTCGTCACGCTGCGTCATGGTTCGTCTGTTGAAACAGCGCCCTACGCCATCAAATTTCGTGTTAGGCTCGGCAGATCCGGGAAAGAGGCTCACGATATGATCAAGACGGCTTACGATGATAACGCCATGGGCAGATTGAGCGTTTTTTACTGACACAAGCTGTTTCGGGAGGGAAGAGAGGAAGTTGAAGACGACGCACGTTCAGGACGACCTTCGAGCACCAAAACGGATGAAAATGTGGCAAGAGTGAAGAATTTTTTGGACAATGACTGTAGAGTAAGGTTTTTACGAGGAGATGCTAGTGGAGAGTGGACAGCAGAGAGGGATAGCAGTAGCTATGGTCAACATCTCCAGTTAAGATTACTAACCTTATTACATAATATAATTCAAGTGCATGCTCTAACTTTATTATTATATTCAGTTGTTCTAATTTGTATACAAGTACATAATATTCTCTGCGTAATTCACGAACCAGTATAAATAACAAGAAGTTCGGTGACGAACTAAAGAGCCTACTTTTTAAAAATTTAAGTTTCATGCCAATTATTAATCTATACGGACCAATCTAGAATAATGACGAAATTAAGTTGGTAATATCGGAATTTCTAATTAGTTCAAAATATACCTGACATAATGTAGCCTAATAGAGCACTACAGTTGGCAGCCCTGGTGACTGAATATATTCTTAGTTCCATCTCTTAAGGTACACAATACAAAATTTGGTCGAAGTCCAATGAATAGCATGGACGTTACATGCAGTTAGACATTAGATCTATCAGCGCGCGTAAAATCATGTTGGCAACAGAAGTGCTGGTCAGATATACTCTGAAATATTATGATATGTTGTTGAGCAATATTGGATGAAATCCATTAGTTAGTATAGAAGTTACTGGTATTTTAAATTTGGACCTATCAGCAGGTTTAGAATCATGCTGGCAGCACTGACGTATATTAGTTACTCCAAATTAATCTAGAATGTCAGGTACTATACGTGCGCAAAGTTTAGAGCTGTTGGTTTGCATACTTTCCGATATATTGATATTAGGGTAAAAATAGAGACGGCATTTATTAACAGTAGGCAGCCCTGATTGCTCTTAAGAATACGCATAGTCATATTTATTATAGTACACATAGCACATATGAAATTAAGTTGAAATCCAATTGATAGTGTAGAAGTTATATGTATTTAAAGATTGGACCTATCAGTAGGCTTAGAATCATTTTGGCAACACTGTCATATATGGCCTCCTAAAAATTAAACTTAAGTATTATCTTATACTAGCTATTTTACCCGGCGTTGCCCGAGAGGTGTATTTACATATTATAGAAAGATACATGCCAATATATCACGCAAGGTATATTCACTTTGCCCCTAAGTGTGTTTAAAACATAGTTCTCCTGGACTCTGAAGTTAATCAAGTGTAATATTAACTCACTGTAAATCTAGGCGAAAGGTACTGTGGAGTACAATAACGTAGTAGAGAATGCATCAATAACAAAAAGGGCTGTATATGCGAACCGGGAAGGAAAGGAACTTGTAAACTTTTGTGAAAGGAATGGACTGATAGTGGGTAATTCATGGTTTCGGAAGAAAAACAGCAGGAAAATTACGAGATATGGTTGGGGCGATAGAAGAACAAAATCAGTAATTGACTACTTTCTGGTGGAAAGGACTAATCGCAGAAAGCTGATAGATGTGACAGCTTTACCAGGAGAAGCATTTGATGGGGACCATAGCGCTGTGGTGGCAAAATTTAGATGGGAAAAATTGGAAAACCTAAAGGAGATCAGAGAAAGTAAAATAAAAGTATGGAAATTGAAAGACAAAACCGTACAGGAAGATTTTCAGGAGAGATTGAAGCAACAAATCCCAGTTACTGAAGTGGAAAACATAGAAGAGGAATGGTCTCACTTTAAAAAGGCATTTCTTGGTGCAGCAGAGTGCTTGTGGTAGGACGTCAACAAGAGTGAAAGAGAAGGAGACACCATGGTGGAATGAGGAAGTGAGGAAAGCAGTGAAAGAAAAGAAGTCTGCATGGAAAGAATGGAACCGAGATCAAACAGAAGAAAGCAAAAGGAAGTATCACGACAGCAAACGGAGGTGTAAGAAAGTGGTAGGAGAAGAAAAGTTGGGAAGAATTTACACGAAGAATGGAAACAGATGTAAGTGGCAGTAAAAGGATGCTGTATGGGCTTCTAAGAAGTAAGAGGAAAGAAAGAGTTACTACAAAGCTAGTGAAAAAGGAACACACCCAGAAGAGATAAAGGGACGATGGAAGGAGTATTTCGATAAGCTTTTGAATGTGAGCAATGGTACTGGTGAGATAGAAGTGACACAACCTGACGACTCTATAACAGAAGATGATATAACAATGCTGGAGGTGGAATTAGCAGTACAGAAAATGAAGATGGGAAAAGCAACAGGGGTGGATGGAGTCAGTGTAGAAATGATAAAGGCTGCTGGACCTGTTGGTATGCAATGGCTGTATCGACTGCTAAAGTGTGTGTGGAAATGGAAATGTGTACCAGAAGACTGGAAGAAAGGGCTAATAATACCAGTGTTTAAGAAGGGGGACAAGAAGGTGTGTGATAACTATAGAGGGATCACCCTCATATCACAGATAGTAAAAATACTGGAAAGGATATTAGAAAGAAGAATGAGAAGAAAGGTGGAAGGAGAGTTGCAAGAGGAACAGTATGGCTTCAGGAGTGGAAGATCCACAGTGGACCCAATCTTTAGCTTGGGGCAGGTGATGGAAAAGAACTGGGAATATGGAGAGGATTTGATCATGACTTTCATAGATCTAGAAAAGGCATATGATAGTGTCCCCAGAGAGAAGGTATGGGAAACCATGGTTAAGAAGAGACTGGGAAAAGAAATGTTGGAAATGGTGCAAGCAATGTACAACAACTGTGTTAGCAGGGTACTGACCCCAGTTGGAAAGACAGATTGGTTTAGGAACAAGACTGGACTAAGACAGGGGAGTGTGCTGTCACCTCTCTTGTTCATAATGGTGATGGATGAAATAGTAAAGGAAACAAAGGAAGCATATGAACATAAAGAAATGAAGTTACTGTTATTTGCAGATGATATTGTGGTCTGGGGAAGGAACGCCGAAGAAGTGCAAAAACAACTAGATGCACTGAACGAAAATATTCAGAATTATGGCCTGAAAATCAGTATAGAGAAAAGCAAGACCATGGTGATGACAAGAGGGGAAAGACAAGGAAAGGGCACTGTGAAAATTGGAAGTCAGAGTTTGGAAATTGTGGACACGTTCAAATACCTAGGAAGTGAATTGATGCAAACTGGTAGGTTGGACATGGAGATTGGCAGGAGGGTACAGCAGAGCAATGCATTCTATCAAAGTGTAAGAAAACTTGTTTGGGATAAGGAAGTACCAAGGAAAAGCAAGGAGGTAATGTATAAAGTGTACTATGTACCCATATTAACTTATGCAGCTGAGACATGGACCCTGACAAGCAGGCAAGAGAGTAGAATCCAAGCCAGTGAAATGAAATGCCTAAGAAGTATGATAGGAAAGACAAGGAAAGACAGAGTGAGGAATGAAGATGTTAGGAAGGAAGTTGGGATGGGAAAACTAAATGAGAGAATTGAGAAGAATAAACTAAGGTGGTTTGGACATGTAAAGAGGATGGAGGAAAATAGAATACCAAGACAGATGCTGGAGGCGAAGTGCAAGGGTAAGAGACCAAGAGGAAGACCTAGAACAAGGTGGATGGATTCAGTGAAGAACGGCGTAAGAAAAAGAAATCTGGACTGGGACAAGATCGTGGAAGAAGAATGGTGGAAGGAAAGAGGAAAGTGGAGAAGTGCCATAAATACCCCGACCCGGCAGGAGCTGGATAAGGGGAAATGATGATGATGATGATGATGCACATTTCTCAAGGACCTATTCTCACAATTACAGTACTTTCCTGATCGTCTTTATTTTTTATTTTTGTAATGGGTGTAATTTAGACGTCTTGATCACATAGTTCTCTTTCATTTTTAAATTGTTGCATCTAACTTTTTGAAAGGAAACAATATTTAAATTATTCAATATTTGGAATATAAAGTCATCATTCTGGAGTCAAATATACTTACGATTTATTTAATTTAATTGGTATTCTGCCCGAAGGCAGGTCCAAGCCTCCGAAGAGGCTACCCCCAGCCGGAGTTTACGTGCGGTAGGGTGGCCAGAGCCTTTCCGCTTCTCCTTATGTTGGCCAACAGCGCGCAGTGCCTAGAACCGGCATGCCATCCAAGTTCCGACTGCGCCCAATGTTGCTTAACTGCGGAGTTCTCATGGGATCCGGTGTTTCAACACGGCTAGGCCGTTGGCCTTACGATTTATAACCCCGCACAAATGGTGTGATTAATGAGAAATGGCTTATTCATGTACATAACGCAGTGTGTAGTCTACAATAGCTGCATATTAGGGAATCGTATTGCTGTATTTACATGCCTATTACCTCATATTGGGCAGCTTTGGTGTCGTATTTGGTAGCATGCTGAGCTTCTATGCCCAAGGTCACGGGTTCAAACCCGGCCGAAGTCATCGGAGTTTTGAAGAGCGTTAAAAATCCCTCAGTATGCCTTCCTTCGGAGGGGAAGTAAAGCCGATGGGCCCATGTCATACGACATAGATTTATGTGATGTAAAAGAACGTTCCACTAACTACACTCGCGTGAAAGTAAAATTTGATTAACGCTATTATGTTCCAACGGTCACCGTCTGGTCGCGGGAGTATCTATTAGCCAAGTTTGCAGCTAGGTGTCGTTGACGGTAGCATTTGGTAGAAAAATTAGGAACTACTTAAAACTGACTGTCTGTAGTCCTTACCTGAATTACATATAACACATAATAATACAGCCATCACAATTAACACTGGTTATCAGGCAGATTCTACACACGTCCAATGTACACGGAGCTGCATGACCGCGATGTCGCAGCCCCTAAACAGAGGAACCAACTAATCTATCTCATCTTGTTAAAGTAAATTAATTATTAGTATAATTGCGCACGAAAGTGCATTTGGAATAAATACATCATAATATCACAAACACTGTCAGATGAGAAGTTAAATAAATAGACCAGCGGTGCATGGTTTCCACCGGCTTCCACCACAAACCACGCTCGAGACCCGGATCCCACCAACCCACCGATATGATCCTTGGTCTGTGCAATGCAGCAACGTATAATCCCAGTATAATGCCAAATGAGATGCATTGATTGAGCACACATTGGGCTTCTTCTTTAGCCCCTAAAGTATTTCGTAAGATAGGTCAAAAGCTTGAAATGGCAGACATGGAATATCAATACTTCACCAATCTGTGTATAATTAATAATGAGACTGTATGCTTAAAGATATATAAGCCATTCTAATCAAACGGCTTCAAGTAACGCGACGTAGTGGAAAGTAAAGAGGTTAGCTCAAAGTATATGGTGTCTAAAAATAAAGCAAAGGAAAAAACAAATATAATTATAAATGTGACTCAGGTTACAAATGTATTAAAATCATTATGCAATTCTAATTTAAATGACATTGAATGAATATCAATTTAATAAATGCGATAACTTACTTCAGATTATTACAATGTTTCATTTAGAAAATGATTTGTCTATTGTTTAATATTTTATGGGTGTAGCAAAGTCCAACAACTCATATAGACGGTAGTAAGAAATGCAATAACGTCAGTGCTAGTTCTGGAAAAAGACGTAAATACGAATGAAGCTCTACTGTGAAAAGATCCTGTACGCGTCTGTGTGTTGAATGGGTAGGCAGTTCAAAGCAGCCAGGAGGGATGCGATCCAGCTGGCAGTGAAAATAGTGCTGCAACCTATATTGTCTTGTGTTAAATGAACAGGCAGTTTCAGGACCTTCTATACTACCGGACCTGACACTGCAATCAAAGATGGCCGCCGTAGTTGGTGGTCGGACATCAAACGCATGACGTGTGTCAGATTCCAACATAATACAAAATAACATCAAGACACGATTTTGTCTGCTGTTAATTCATTTTATGGGCTTGGGACATCTTGGTCATCAGCAGTTGGGTGTGGGTTGAATTCCTTCGATTACGTGATGAGTGTAGTAGTTGTGTAGCTGTGTAAGGGACAGGCATGGGGAGGTGCTCCGGGAGTTAAAATAAGGTACTACCGTACCGGAGTTCCATCAGGAAAGGAATAAAATAAAATAATTTTGAGGCCCACAGGAGAGATCTGCAGAATATCTTGGCTGAGTGAACAGGGAAAGTTGTAAATGTTCCTGTAGGAATTTCAATCTCTTTTTAGTAAGTTACATATTATTCGGGGCCTGTTTGCCAACTCTTGATGAATGCAGTACATTTGCAATTTTCTGTTGGCACAGGCTAGAGTAAAATGAGGCTTTTCACCTATGTCTCAGTCTCACTCTTGGCTGTGATTATATGGAAGCTACTGAGGTATGGGTGGAGCTTAGTAATGACATTCAGGGCACAGTAAGTGCCTGTGGATGCTGTGAAAGGTTCTACTCATACGGTTAGTTCTGCTGTACTGACTCAGTGAGGAAAGCAATGAAGAACTACCTCACTCCTCTTCTTGCCTAGTACGCCTCAATATAGCGCTGCCATGGGTTTTGTGGGTATCTACCCACATAACCTAAAGGCAGTACCTTTGGAGGATCCAACCAGCCTTCGGGCTGACTACCTAACCGACATATTATTCTTAAAAATAAATGTGACCAACTAGGTATTGTAGTTCTTGGTTGTCACTTCTGAGGTCCAAGTTTGATTCCTGACTGTCAAGAAATCTTAATTCTAGTCTGAGGGTAAGCACGGGGTACACACAGCCTAGTGAGGTAAACCGGGAAATGTTGGGTTCGATTCTCCGCTTAGCCACCCAGGAAGTGGTTTACCATGGGTTCCCACACATACTGAATATAAATGCCTAGGTAATTCCTATCATAAGGTCACGACTGCCTCCTGTAAATCCGTCAACAAGTAGGCTAGTCGTATTCATTCATTCCTATTCATGAGATTAAATGGCACTCTGTCAAACGCATGACGTGTGTCAGAATCCAACCCAACACAAAATAACATCATGACGTGATTTTGTCTGCTGTTAATTCATTTTATGGGCTTGGGACTTCTTGGTCATCAGCCCCGTGAAGTTGGGTGTGGATTGAATTCCCCTGATGGGAAATTAGAAAATAGGCACCAATGGCTTATCTTTATAATAATTGGATTTGCATCCAGTCACACAACAGTTTCAAGGCATATCACCACAATTTCAACATAGCCTACCGCATCATTAATAATGGAACGGAAAGCCCTACCACCTCTAGAGAGAGAGAGCCGTCTACAGGATCACAAAGCTCCCATTTGGTCCGACGTGCAGTCCGTATCTACTATCAGCTACAATCAGAGAACTAGCAGCTATTCACCAAGCCCAGTTTCCTATCACCGCATCGCTCATAGATTAAAAAAAACACCTTCATGGATGATTTCGCTTCAGGTGCAGATGACGACAACGACGTAATTGCACTGTACTACGAGTTCGCATACCTCATGAGGCAAATCCAGCTTCCACTTGCTAAATGGGCAACAAATTCATTTCAGCTAACGGGCATATGGAAGGCAGAAGGACGAATGATCTCACACAGAGCTCATGTAGCCTATTGGGAATTTCCTGGCACACAGATACTGACACGTTTTCTCTCGCCCAACAGGAAGTTACAAGCAAATTGGAAACAGCGGTAGCAACTAAATGGACTCTGTTACAGGCCACTGCTATTATCTACGACCCCTTAGGTTTTATTTCACCGGTATCTGTAGTGGGAAAAATTCTCTTCCAAGATACCTGGACACGCGGAGTTGCATGGGATGCCATCTTGCCTCACGACCTGGCAACTCGATGGCGAGACTGGTTGTCCACACTACCTGATTTGCAACGCATCACCACCATACCAAGGTGGATAGGAACATCAAAGAAAGTTAAATCACAAATATATGTCTTCTGTGACGCGTTGGAGAGATCGTACGGCGCCGTTCTGTACATGAGAAACATCCATCACAAGCACGCTCAAGTCCATCTGATCTGCAGTAAGAGCCGACTTGCGCCAGTGAAGAAGGTCACACTCCCTCGACTTGAGCTTCTGGGTGCGTTAATGGGGGCAAGACTTCTCCGTTACTACTGCAAGGTAACACATTTCAATATCAGGGAGGCTATTCTTTAGAGCGACTCATCAGTTACACTAGGATGGATAAGGGATGACCCAAATCGTTGAAAAACGTTTGTCTGCAACCGAGTGACTGAGATTCAGGCCTCCACAACTCCATCACAGTGGAGACACTGCCCTGGCAAGGATAACCCAGCCGACCATTTGACAAGAGAAGTAAGAGCAGATAACCTGAACAAACTGACTGAATGGTGTAGCTAAACTTACTGCGAACCAACTCCTGCTGGTAGTTTATTAAAACGGGATCCACACCAAGTACGTGATAAGATTGATACCCTTGTACTAACAGGCGTATAATTGGAAGAGAGAACACTGCAGATAATTTAAAAAGTAGGTTATGTTTCTACGTACGGTAATCAATTTTCAGATCTTTTTAGACCTTAAATTGGAATACGTTAATTATTACTATGCCTCCTCATAATAAATTGCCATTACTAATAATTTATAAACCCTAAACAGAATAATAAATAGACCAAACTTACCCACTGATTGGGTATCACAAGCGTAACAGAAGTCACCGGTATCTCGTATTTATGAAGCACTGATGCAAACATTTACTTACACGAACGTGTAATATCATTAAGCAATAATCAATAAGCACAGATAATCAAGGGAGACGATTGCTAACCGAAATTCACATCACTATCACATCGTAAACAAAACGACTCAACTTATAAACAAAGCATGTAATCACCAACAGCGACAGCCATCTTTCCTCTATCCCGCCGCTAGTGTCAGGTCCGGTATTATAGAAGGTCCTGGCAGTTTAAAGCTATTATCAAAGAGAACAAAATATATCTACAATGGCATTACATATGCCAGTTGCAAGTACCGATGGTAGATGTCGCATTCAACACTACTCTTGCTCCCCCACAGGAGGTGTGCTTTCATTTCCCGAGTTTACGTGAGACAGAGTTAGGTGAGATGATTGTCTTACGTGATTTCCGGCGATAACTTTGTTCCGGACACAAACACTCCTTCGTCTGTTGTGTGTAATCGTCATTTTGAGAGTCCCGAACCGTAGTTGTGATCGTTTAATCGTGCACCACGGTTGCGAGAGCAGCTGTAGCAAGTCCAGACATCGTAGGTTCGAACCTATCATGAATGTGGTTTTTCTACACTCTGTCCTGGCAAATGCCGGGATAGTACTTGACCAATGTTAGTAACGCACATGATAGGGACTTCTTTGCCTCTGATACCTACGATGATATCCAATTAACTACGGAATCAACCGTACGGTGCATCTTTTCATCATAACAGCTCCCTTCTGCACGAGATCATAAAGGAGGCAGGGTGTGTGTAGCCCCACCACTGGAGGTGCTACACCCTCAAGGGCTCACGGCTGTTGATTTTGGGAGAATTCCTGAGCTGGATCTGTTTTTTCCCTTTTTCCAGTGATTCTGGGGTGGTCTCTCTCCTATTTCTCTTCCTATCTGCCTTTCATGGCACACCTTACCAAATCCGTCAATTCTCATTTTTTGAGGGTTGAGAGCATTTCATTTACCCGCATTTTATTTCCCTTATCCCTTCCTTGTTGTCCTTTTGTTCTCCTAATCCGTAATTTGGTTGTAAGTTGTAGTTATTTTTAGTTCTAGTGTTCATTTTATCATCATTCTTCATTTTCATCCCAAAGAATTAAGAGGCCTATAGCCTCCATGTTATGCCCTTTAACATCAACTATCATCATCAAATTACAATTTCAGCAATATCTTTTTCGACAATGAAAACTGAAAGTCTGGTTTAAGTTGTATTCACAGTGGAAAGAATTTATTGCATGAAATGTTTCGATTGCATTTCTCAGAACTGTAATCCCCTCCACTCATTAGCCTGACCGCAGCAGCGGTCTTCCCAGCGTCATTGCAGAGAAATTGGTATCGCCGATTACGAATACTATTGCGGAAGCCGAACTATCGGTTGCTTCCAAATAACTTCTGTACTAACCACTCAGCAGGAAAGTTCATTAAGTTTTATTTAAATCGAGTGAACCTAATGGAATTCTATTTTAATAAGGTGCAAAGTTATGTTTAGTTTCTGTCATTTATTATCACGCTATTGTATTTTGTGGCCGGCCACGTGGTGATGGGGTAGCGTGCCTACCTCTCACTCAGAGGCCCCGTGTTCGATTCCCGGCTCCATCAAGAATTTTAGAAACTGACGTGAGGGCTGGAACGGGGTGCACTCAGCCTCGTGAGGACAATTGAGTAGCTGTCTGACAGTGAGGCAACGCCCCAATCACGAAAACCAAGATTAACGGCCGAGGGAACCTGATGCGCTGATCACGCATCACCCCAATATCTGAAGGCTAAATGGCTGGGCAGAAGTCGCTTGGTAGGCCTAGGTCCTTCATGGGCTGTAGTGACAGGGGTTATTATTGTTACGTGCCACCCCCCTAGTGGCACTTTTGTTAACTGGATTATGGTGGGTAGAAAGCACAACACAGGTTGTTCCTTTAAAGAAATAGTTAATTTTATTGCGGCCAGAAAGATACACTACTCATCAGCAAATACAAGCAATTAGAACCTTACACCAGTTTCCTCAAGTCTCTTGCTTATGGAGAGCTCTTGCCCTCTTTCACTTGTCAACAGTTAATCTTCTCGCTAATGAGTCTGGTGGCCTTGACAGAACAACATGCAACTCTTCCCTATGTACACAAATTACAGTTACTTGCGAAAACCTGCTACACGCTGCTTCGCTGTTCACGAGCTGGGAAACAATGTCACTGGGTTTCGTAACTCGCGCGGCACTTCACCACAATATCTCTGTCGCTCAGTGAAATCACACTCACTCAAAACACAGGCAGACCCCTGTATGATTCTCACTTCCTCGCTGTCATCGTTTTTAATGTCCCTGAGTTAAAAAGCAGCGTTGCTGTGGATTTGAAAGCACACGATAAAGGCATGATTACTAAAATACTCAATTGCTCAGTTCTGCAAGTGGAGACTGATAGTATTAAGTTCTTTAGGGTTGGTAATAAACAACCCTCGAAGATTAGACCTCTCAAACTTGTTTTTCCTACGGAACATGATAGGAACCTGATGCTCAGTAATTTTTCACCTGATGGTCTTAGTTCTACTGATCCTTCCCTTCAGGATGTCAAGCTCTCCAGAGACCGCACTCCCAAGGAATTAGATTATCTAAAAAAACTACGTCTTGAACTTGCTTCTCGTACATCATCGGATGGTGAGAATAATCTTACCATTAAATATAAGAGCGGTATCCCTATGATTGTTAAATCTGATAAGGCTCAAAAAAACTAGTTTCACCCAACGGCAATTCATGTTTCAAGTTATATTATCAGAACGTAAATGGTGTTAGATCTAAGATTACTGACTTAGTTATTAATGTTAACCTTAATGATTTTGATGCGATTGTGTTTACTGAAACTAAACTTAACCCTGATATTACTGATGCTGAGCTGGGTCTCAAGGAGTTCAATATTTATAGATGTGATAGATCTACTAAAACCAGTTCTAAATTAGGTGGTGGCGGTGTTATGATTGCTACTCACTTCAAAATAATTGCTTCTTTAGTTAATTTTGCGAATGAAGAATCAGAAGCTATAGGTGTGATTGTTAAGATTGGCCACTTTCAACTCATTATTGTTGCTGCCTATGTGCCTCCAAATCAGCCTGTTAGAAAATATCAATTATTATGTGACTCAATTGAACAACTTCGTGCTCAATTGGGTAATGAGCCCAGTCTTCTTCTAGCTGGTGATTTTAATTTAAATAGTGCTGCTTGCCCTACGTCTTCATCTGACCTGCTTTATGACATGTCCAACACTCTTGGAATGCGCCAACAGAGTGGAATAGTCAATATGCGGGGCTCTCAGTTGGATTTGGTTTTCAGTGATTTGCCTTGTGTAGTCACTCGTGCTTTGGATCCTATTGTTAAGGAGGATAACCACCACCCTGCCCTTGATATTGATCTCACTTTTCCCTCTCAGCATTTGCCCTCTAAGTTCAGGTTGGTGCCTAATTATTTCAAGTGCAATATTGAGGGGCTGAGATCTGACCTGATTGTTCTTAATGAAAATGCCCAGATTTCTACCTCTTCCCAAGGCGAATCTCTCAATCAGTACATCCAAGACTTTAGTATCTTAGTGAGGGATAATACACCTCTGAGAAAGGTTGGTCCTTCCCCTTTTCCCCGCTGGTTTAATAATGAATTAAAAAGGATGACCATCTATAAGAAAATGTTACACAGGATTTACAAGACTACTGGAAGTGACAGCGACTATTTGGCTTTCTCTAGAGCTAGATCTGATTGTAAGGCTCTTGCCGTTGGCTGCTATAATGCTTATATTTCGCATGTTGATAGTACTATATCATCCAATCCTAAGATTTTTTGGAGTCATATGAACAACCTTAAAAGGATGGATGTTAGCCCATCGAAGTTGAAGCTTGCAGATGATGTGGCTAACACCCCTGACGACATGTGCAATCTTCTTGCTCGTCAGTTTTCCAGTGTCTATTCTGTTCCATTGGCGGCTGAACCTGATTTTCTGTTAAAGGAGAGTAACTTGTCTCTATCACTAATCCAATGTAGTCCGGATGAGGTCAAAAGCAAAATTAATGCCTTGGATATTCATAAGGGCTGTGGTCCTGATGGTATTCCTCCTTCCATTTTGAGGCATTGCTGTGATCTTCTTTGTGGGACCTTGGCGGATTTGTTTAATATGAGCCTACAAGAAGGCACTTTCCCTTCATTTCTAAAGTCAAGTTATATTGTTCCGATCTTCAAGGACGGTTGTCGGGAAACTGCAAGTAATTATCGCCCCATCACAATACAGTCTTCAATTGCTAAAGTCTTTGAAGCTTTAGTGCTTGACAAGCTGAAGCCTCTCATCACATTGGTTCTTATCCCTGAGCAGCATGGGTTCACGTTAGGACGTTCAACGACTACTAATCTTGTTGTGTTTGAAGAGTTTATACTGTGTGCCTTTTCTAACAGTCTTCAGGTGGATGCCATTTATCTTGATTGCAGCAAAGCCTTTGATAAAGTTAATCATTCCATTCTTATATCTAAATTGAAAGCTTATGGTATCACTGATCCTTTGTTGTCTTGGTTGAGGAGTTATCTTTCTGGTAGGGTCACGACTGTGAGGTTTGCGGATGGTTGTTCTGATCCTTTTGAAGTCGTCTCACGTGTTCCCCAGGGGTCGCTCCTCGGACCCTTCCTTTTTAATCTTTTCATGAATGATATTAGCGAGACTATCGATTGTGAGTTCTTGATGTTTGCTGATGATATCAAGCTTTTTGACAAGATCAGTCTTAACGAGAATTGTAACACTCTTCAAAGTTCTCTTGATAACATTAGCAACTGGTGTACGGAAAACAGGATGCAACTCAATGCCTCTAAATGTATGGTTCTCTCCTTTCACCGTGGTCAGTCTATCCATCTTGTGGACTATACTATAAATGGCACTTCCGTACAACGTTACGAGGTCGTAAAGGATCTTGGAGTTCATCTTAACAACACTCTTTCGCCTGACCATCATATTGAATTACTTTGTAGCAGAGCTAGTAGACTTTTGGGCTTTCTTTGGCGTGGTGTTAATAGCGGTCTCTCTGTTCACTCCTCTGTTATCCTTTACAAGACTCTCCTCCGTCCCATTCTTGAATACGCTTCGGTTGCTTGGAAGCCGTTCTACAATTTTCACATCTCTAGACTTGAAAGGATTCAAAGAAGATTTGTGAGGCTACTTGGTGTTAAATTGGGTTTTAGGTATCTTGATGTGCCAGTTGATGATTTAATGAGTCAATTCGATCTTTGTCCTCTTGAAATCCGTCGTGATCTTGCTGATTTGATCTTCCTGCACAGATTAATTAATGGCTTAATTGATTGTCCTGCCCTTCTATCTAGACTGAATTTTAGGATCCCTGGGTCCTCCAGATCTTCTGACCTCTTTGCTCATTGCTACCATAGAACAAACTATCTGAAACATGGTCCAGTTGCTAGATTTCACCGTCTGGGTAATACTTTACCGGCTGAGGTTGACTTCTTTTTTGACAGCCAAAGAGTTTTCAAAGATAAAGTATTGGCTCATCTTGCCACTTTTCGCCAACTTTAACCTTTGCTTCCATTTCTAAAACTAATTTATTGTTAAATTCTATTCTTATTTATTACCTTTCTCTGTTTTTCATTTACTGTTATTATCGTTCCCTTATTTGTTGTTAAATTTTGTCGTAATTTTAAGTTTGCTCTTAATTTTTGTTACCTAATTTGTTCTATTTTTTATTTTTGTCAGCTAAAGATTTGACATAGATAAAGCATGGGCTCATCTTGTCACTTTTCGCCGACTTTAACCTTTGCTTCGATTACTACCACTATTTTATTGTTAAATTTAATTCTTATTTATTAGCTTTCTCTGATTTTCATTTACTGTTATTATAGTTACCCTTATTTGTTGTTATTTTAAGTTTGCTCTTGTTTTTCGTTACCTATAATAGCTTTTTTCTTCTTGTTATTATGGTTATTTCAGTTGTTAATTAGTTTATCTTTCTTAGCTTTATGTATTAATTATTTAATGTTATAATTCTTGTTGTATTTTTCATGTATATATTGGCTTTGCCGTTGGGAATAATAAATAAATAAATAAGAGAAACGGCTTTACTAGGGGTTTCGCAAGTCACCACACTTCTGTCGCTCAGGATAAACGCTCGCACTAGCTCGTAAAACACAACTACAACTGCTTGACAGGTCGCTCTTATATAGCAGGCCGGTGACTCAATAAATGCTTCTATACCCATCCAGGGTTCACGGCTTCTCGAGGCTTCCTTCACTGGCTCAGTCACGAATATTCTGGACCATTCCTTTGTCCTAGTAGTCCTGTTGCATAAGGCGCACGCAATACACTGAGGCAGAGCAGCCCAGCCCTGGGGCAGTTGTGACTCATGCGGCGAGCGATGAAACAAACTCACAGCCGTAACATTATTATTATATTATTTTGTGATATAATTTGCATTTTGATATTGCGAAAATTATATTTACAAATAGTGTGAAGTTTTTGTTATGCCATACTGGGTTGACAGTGCTGTGTGAGCATTTGAATAACTAACGGGATTTGATGTAAAGAAGCTCATTTTCTATACCGGTAGTGCAGAGCGCAACTGGCATCCAGTCGGCCGTGTCTCGACTTGAGCTATGTTGCCATGGAAACGATCTGCCTTGCCATTCCTTCATGAGTATCTTTTATGAATTTATTAGTCTTTTCTCGAGTGCAAAAGGGCCGAAATCAGAAGAATGAGAAAGACTATCGAAAATTCATGTAGCCAGCGGTTCCTTCTGGGTCCTAAACTATGTGTATGCAAAATTTGGTTGAGATTGGTGGAACGGTGTAGATTTGTATACGGAGCCAACCCACATACATACATACATATTATTATATATCTTATATATAAAAGTGAAAGTCTGTATGTATGTGGGTATGTATGTGGGTGGGTCTGTTCCGTATACAAATCTACACCGTTACACCCGATCTCAACCGAATTTTGCATACACATAGTTTAGGACCCAGAAAGAACTGCTGGCTACATGAATTTTCGATAGTCTTTCTCATTCTTCTGATTTCGACCCTTTTGCACTCCAGCACATGCTAATCAAATCATTTTTTTTTTTTTTTAGCGTATGGCTTTTAGTGCCGGGAGTGTCGAGGACATGTTCGGCTCGCCAGTTTTGCAGCTGCTTCGAGACGGACACCCAATGGGTGAGCTACAAGTACCGTTGGGGAGGAAAGTTGGAAGGGAAGGGCGAGGAGTTGGAAGGTAGCGGCTGTGGCCTATAGTGAGGGACCAACCCCGGCATTTGCCTGGAAGGAAGATGGGAAACCACAGAAAACCATCTTCAAGGTTGCCGGCGGGGGGATTCGAACCTCCTCGCCTCCCGCATGTGAGCGACTGCCATTAGTCATGCCGTAACCACCACGGCTAACTCACCCGGTAATCAAATCATAAAATATACTCATGAAGGAATGGCAAGGCGGATAGTTTCCATGGCAACATAGCTCAAGTCGAGACACGGCCGACTGGATGCCATTTGCGCTCTGCACTACCGGTATAGAAAATGAGGATCTTTACTTGAAATCACGTTAGTTACTCAACTTCTCACACAGCACTGTCAACCGAGTTTAGCATAACAAAGACTTGACACTATCTTCTACTATACATATGTCAAATACCACTCACTCACTCATTCATTCATCATGAAATCTCAGAAACCATCAAACGGATTGGAATGAAATTTGGTATGCAGCTTCCCCAAGGGCAGCAAATGCCCACTAAGAGAGGATTTTTGGATATTCTGGTTCTAAAGGGGTGTTAAGGGGGTAGACCTGCATTTCATTGAACAGCAATATCTCCCGATTGGTTCCATTGGGGGATGTGATACTCGGCACATAAACTCATCATTAAAAATAAGAAGACACGAGTCGGAGGGTTTTTCGATGTGGTGTATATTATGAGGTGAAAGGGGTAAAAAGTGGGGATTGAATGATTCCTAACGGAACGTGTATCTCTTAAACGATATAGGCTAGGAGTTTGAAACTCAGCGGGAAAAAATCAGCATAAAAATAAGTAAATATGTGTTTGACCGTTTTATCATAAATCCAATATAAGGGGCCCATGGGGAGGGGTGACATTCTGGAGGGGGGGGGACAGGAAAGAAAGTGTCCTAACTGATTGACTGACTGACTCACTCGCTCATCAAACTCAGGGGGAAAAACTGCTTTAAAGTAAGTAAATAGCTGTTCGACAGTTTTTTTCCTAAATCAAATTTAAGGGGTTCATGGGGAGGGGTGAAATTCTGAAAAAGGAAAATTGAAAGAAAATGTCCTGACTCACTCACTCACTCACTCAACATCGCCCAGCCAAAATGATTGAAGTTAGAAACATGAAAGTTTGGGGATATGTTCATTGTATTTCAAAACAGTCTACTAAGGGAGGATTTTCGGATATTCAGGTTCTAAAGGGGTCTTAATGGGGTTAAACCTGCATTTCATTGAATAACAATATCTCCCGATTGGTTCCATTGGGGGATGTGATACACGGCATATAAACTCAACATTAAAAAGTAAGACACGTGTCTGAGGGTTTTTCGATGTGGCGTATATTATGAGGTGAAAGGGGTGAAAAGTAGGGATTGAAAGATTCCTAACGGAGCGTGTATGTCTTAAACGACATAGGCGAGGAGTTTGGAACTCAGCGGAAAAAAATCAGCATAAAAATAAGTAAATATGTGTTGGACCGTTTTTTTTTTCATAAATCCAATTTAAGAGGCCCATTGGGAGGGGTGAAATTCTGTGTGGCGGGGGGACAGGAAAGAAAATGCCCTAACTGATTGACTGACTGACTCACTCATCAAACTCTGGGGGAAAAACTGCTTTAAAGTAAGTAAATAGCTGTTCGACAGTTTTTTTTTATCAATCAAATTGAAGGGGTTCATCGGGAGGGGTGAAATTCTGAAGAAAAAAATGAAAGAAAATGTCCTGACTCATTCACTCGCTCATCATCGCCCAGCCAAAAATATTGAAGTTGGAAACATCGCATTTTGGGGATATGTTCGTTGTATGTCAAAACCGTACACTAAGGGAGGATTTTTGGATATTCAGGCTCTAAAGGGGTCTTAAGGGGGTTAAACCTGCATTTCATTGAATAACAATATCTCACGAGTGGTTTCATTTGTGGATGTGATACTCGGCATATAAACTAATCATTAAAAATAAGCAGAAATGTGTGTATGGGTTTTTCGATGTGGTGTATTATTATGAGGTGAAAGGGGTGAAAAGTGGGGGTTGAAGGATTCCTAACGGAGCGTGTTGGCCTATCTCTTAAACGACATTGGCGATAAATTTGAAACACAGCGAAAAAAATCAGCTTAAAAAATATGTCAATCGGTGTTCGAACGATTTTTTTTCATATATTAATTTAAGGGGCCAATGGGGAGGGGTGTAATTCTGGGAAAAAAGGAGAGAAAGTGTCCTAACTGACTGACTAACTCACTCACTCATCAAACTCAGGGGAAAAAGACAGCTTAAAAAATAATTTAATAGGTGTTCAAGCGTTTTTTCATCAATCCAATTTAAGGGGCCCATGGTGAGGGGTGAAATTCTGGTAAAAATAATTGAAAGAAAATGTCCTGTCTGACTCACTCGCTCATCACGCCCAGCGAAAACTATTGAAGTTGAAAACATGAAATTTTGGGAATATGTTCGCTGTATGTCGAAAACTTCAATTAATGAATGATGTTTGTTTATTCGGGTTTTAAAGAGGTGTTAAGGGGGTTAACGTGCATTTCATTGAATAACGATATCTCATGAGTTGTTTCTTTGGGGATGTGCTATTCAGTATATAAACTAATCATTAAAAATGATCAGACATATGTCTAAGGGTTTATCGATGTGGTGTATATTATGTTGTGAAAGGGGTGTGAATTGGGGGTTGAGGGATTCTTAACGGAGCGTGTATCTCTTAAACGACATAGGCGAGAAGTTGGAAATTCAGCGGGAAAAACAGCTTAAAATATAAGTAAATATGTGTTCGACCGTTTTTTATAAATCCAATTTAAGGGGCCCTTGGAGGGGGGTGAAGTTCTGGGGGAAAAACAGGAAAGAAAGTGTCCTAACTCACTCACTCATCAAACTCAGGGGGGAAGGAAAGCTCAAAAATAAGTAAATAGTTGTTCGACCGGTATTTTTTCATAAATCCAATTTAAGGGGTTCATGAGAGGGGTGAAATTCTGAAAATTAAATGAAAGAAAATGTCCTGACTTACTCACCCAATCATCATCGTCCAGCCAAAATTATTGAAGATAAAAACATGCCATTTTGGGGCTATGTTCGTTGTATGTCGCAAACGTCCACTAAGGAAGAATTTTTGGATAGTCAGGTTCTAAAGGGGTGTAAAGGGGGTAGACTTGCATTTAATTGAATAACAATATCTCCCGATTGGTTTCCTTGGGGATGGGATACTCGGCATATAAACTCATCATTAAGAATAAGAAGACACATGTCTGAGGGTTTTTCGATGTGGTGTATATTATGAGGTGTATGTGTATTAAAAGTGGGGGTTGAAGGATTCCTAACGGAGCAAGTAACTCTTAAAAGACAGAGGCAAACATTATGAACCTCAGGGAGAAAAATCAGTTTGAAAAATTAGTAAATAAGTGTACGATCGTTTTTTCATAAATCCAATTTAAGGGGCCCATGGGGAGGGGTGAAATTCTGGGGAAAGAAGTCCTCTAAGGAAGGATTTTTGGATATTCACTCATCATCCCCCAGCAAACCTATTGCAGTTAGAAACTTGAAATTTTGGGGATATGTTCGTTGTATGTCGAAAAAGTCCAATGTGGATGGATTTTTGGATATTCATGTTCTGAAGGGGTGTTAAGGGGGTTAAAATTGCTTTTCATTGAATAACAATATCTCACGAGTTTTTACATTTGGGGATGTGATATTCGGCATATAAACTAATCATTCAAAATAAGCAGACATATGTCTAAGGGTTTATCGATACGGTGTATATTATCAGGTGAAAGGGGTGAAAATTAGGAGTTGAAGGATTCTTAACGGAGCTTGTACTGTATCTCTTATTCAACATAGGCGATAAGTTTGAAATTCAGCGGAGAAAGCAGCTTAAAATTAGTAAATAGGTGTTCGACCGTTTCTTCATAAATCCAATTTAAGGGGCCCATGGGGAGGGGTGAAATTCTGGGGAAAAAGAGGAAAGAAAGTGTCCTAACTGATTGACTCACTTACTCACTCATCAAACTCAGGGGGAAAATCAGCTTAAAATAAGTAAGTAGGTGTTCGACCGTTTTATTCATAAATCCAATTTAAGGGGCTCATGGGGAGGGGTGAAATTCTCAAAAATAAATGAAAGAAAATTTCCTGACTTTCTCACTCACTCATCATCGCCCAGCCAAAATTATTGAAGTTAGAAACATGAAATTTCGGGGATATGTTCGTTGTATGTCGATAACGTCCACTAAGGAAAGAGTTTTGGATATTCAGGTTCTAAAGAGGTGTTAAGGGGGTAAACGTGCATTTCATTGAATAACAATATCTCACGAGTGGTTTCATTTGGGGATGTGATACTTGGCATATATACTAATCATTAAAAATAAGCTGACACATGTCTATAGGTTTTTCGATGTGGTGTATATTATGAGGTGAAAGGGATGAAAAGTGAGGGTTGAAAGATTCCTAACGGAGCGTGTATCTCTTAAACGACATAGGCGAGGAGTTTGAAACTCGGAGGAAATCAATCTGCTTAAAAATAAATAAATAAATAAATAAATGAATAAATAAATAATTAAAATAAATAGGTGTTCGACCGTTTTTTCATAAATCCAATTTAAGGGGCCTATGGGGAGGGGTGAAATTCTGGATGAAAAACGTCCATTAGGGAAAGATTTTTGGATGTTCACTCTCATCGACCAACCAAAACTATTAAACTTAGAAGAATGATATTTTGGGGATATGTTTGTTGTGTGTCAAAAACGTCTACTAAGGAGGGATTTTTGGATATTCAGGTTCTAAAGGGGTGTTAACGGGGTAAAACCTGTATTTCATTGAATAACAATATGACACTACTATGACGCGAGCGAAGCGAGGCTAAAAATAAGATGGTGTGTGTCTGTGTATTACTCAATCACGCAAGTACCACTGGTCCGATTTACAGGAATTTTACATGGAAGTAGCTGATTTACCTGGTTAACATATAGGCTACTTTTGATTTCAATACTTTTCACTATTTAAAGATGGCGACCATTTTAGTGACGTCACTACACCCTTTGGTTTCAAACTTTCATATTTCTATTTCAAATAAAAAGAGAACGCTAAAAATAGCAAACTTTTGATGGCATATACGAGGTTTAAAATTAAATTTTCTATCCGAGAGGTATCTCCAACGGTTAGCGAGTAAAACCTAAATTTGTGCTATAAATCACGGTCGACGCCGAGTGGTGTAGTTGGACAAAATGTTTCATCCTTAATCTACCTCTGTGCTGCACCTCACCTATCCCCTGTTTTAACTGTCACCTACACATTTTAATTTATTTATGACGCGTAGCGAAGCACGGGTACTTCAGCTAGTTATCTATATGTGTGCCAATTTTGGAATAGTTCCCAGGTATACCTTCCAAGATATTCAACATGGAGCTCGAATTTCAATTGCGGTTTATCAGCAGTTGGTAGCACTGACATCATTTTCAAGTATTTCGATTGCTGCAGCCGTTTAGGAGTTGATGGGGGGGGACACACAGACATACAGACAGACGGACACACATTTTCCCAGATCGATCTCATGTCTACTTTTTCCTCATTTTTGCAAAATGTAAAAAGTAGGGTAAAAATAACTAATCTGACATAACGAGATTCAAACTGCGAATCAAAATACAAATACCTATTGTACGGACTACAATTTTATGTAGCATTATATATAAATTTAAACCTCAACTCAGTGGTCAGGATGTGAAGATGACCGCCTGAGGGTCGAAACGCGTGATCCTAAAAACTGACCCATTATAACAGTGGTTATAACTAATGCATGTAATTTTTTCCAGGAGTGTTATTTATTTCTTGTACATATAGGTATAAGTTATTACATACATCGTACCCTGCCCGGTTTTTGGGCAAATTCGAGTTGACCTACTCAAAAGCAGCAAATAACATTCATGATATTGTTAAGTAGCTAGGCAAGCACCATCTCCCATTTAAGGACTTGCCGTGGTACTCCGGCATGCAATATAAGCTCAACATCGACACGGTACGATATTACTCATCATAACAATTATAGTTAACTTGAATATTGTGAGAATCAGAGAATTAACAAGTAGTTCCATGAACCTATTTTCATATAACCTACCGTACTTATGTTAACTGCCTCTATCAACATCCACAATTTCAATTTGATAGCTGTAATACAGATTCGTAGATATTGACAACCGTCTAAATATTTCGGATGGTCACCATGTTGGATTTTATGTATGTACGCCTTTGAGTTACGCACTATTACATGAAGATTATTGTGTAGGTGTATTATTCAAACTTCAATCGCATGATTAGGACACAATAAAAAATAAAAATGAGATTTTAAAATTTCGCACAGCCGCCATCTTGTTGTTATGAAAACAATTGAAATAAATTAGATGCTAGTGGATTACAATTTGTATAAGCATATACCGTAGCCTCCGTGGCCTAGGCGGCAGCACGCCGGCCTCTCACCGCTGGGTTCGTGGTTCAAATCCCGGTCACTCCATGTGAGATTTGTGCTGGACAAAGCGGAGGCAGACAGGTTTTTCTCCGGGTACTCCGGTTTTCCCTGTCAAAATTTCATTCCAGCAACGGTCGAACATCAATTCCACTCCATTTTCCTTAATTCCATTCGGTCCTCCAAGGGGCCCAAAAATAAGGTCCTCAACTCCGCTCAGGCAAAGGGGTTATCCACAATGACGTAAACAAATGTCATAACCCTCCTGCTCGCATACCAAGGGCCTGGTAAAAATATTTAGGGGATGAAAAGAGTTTCATTTAATGTTTTTTGTATAGTTTGAAATGAAGTAAAGATTTATGTGATTTTAAGATGCTGATTGTTCTTATTTTATTAAATTTCCTGTCCATATTCTTATTTAACACCAGTGATTAATATCTAGTTCTTTATGTACTATGTTTATATCTGATTTAACGAATGAGCGGACTTTACTTCAGAGCGCTTGACCGATGGCGTGGTGGTGTTCGCAAGCCATTGTTGTGCCGTTGGTCAACCGCTCTGATGTCAAGTCCGCTCATTCGTTAAATCAGGTATAAAGTGTTTGGCACATTATAACTTATATGGCAGAAATTACAAGTGATTTAAAATTAATCATAATATTCTTTTAAATAAGTCTGCCAAGTTTTCTAAATTTACCTACAAATTGTATACATTGTTTTTAACATGTGCATAATTAAATGTTTGTATGTTTTTTAACCTAGTCAGACAATATTAAATTAAATTTAGATAATAATATGTGTATAATTTGTACCTAAAATTACTTTCGATATCAGCTGCGGATGCTGAAAATACGTTTTCCAGCCTAGAACGGAAAAATCAGCTGCATTCAAGAATGACATTTGTTTACGTCATTGGGGATAATCGCTTTGCCTGAGCGGAGTTGAGGAACTCATTTTGGGTCCCTTGGAGGACCGAGTGGAATTAAGGAAAATCTTGGGGAATTTATATTCGACCGAGTGGAATTGATGCCCGCCCCCACCAACACTCTCCACTATCATTTCATTTTATCTGCCATTCATTTAATCATTGCCCCAGGGGAGTGCGACAGGCTTTGGCAGTCGGCACAATTCATATCCTCGCCACTAGATGGGGGCTTCATTCATTCCATTCCCTGACCCGGTCGGTGGATTTTTCATATACCCTACAACGTTTCACTGGTTAAATCGTGAGAAACGTCCATTTAAATATTTGTTACGAGCCCGTCACACGAGTTGTTTGGGGTTGCCACTAACCGCAATGACTTCCCAGACAACTCACCGTCTGGACGCATACGCCGAAAAGGCCTGCATGTACTTCCTAAAGGTCAGTGCGCACGAAGATGCAGCATCCCGGGTCGATCGGGCAGACACGGAGAAAAAGGTGAGAGGACCCAAGAAGTACACCCCAGAAACACTTAGATGAAACTGATAACATCCAGACTTATGTAAACTCGATTAAAATTTATTTAAAAAATATGCAAACACCTGGCCTAGTTCGGAGGGTTAGTCTCGGGCTAATCCCGCAAGCTAAATAAAAAAGTGTTAAAGTTGTAGATCCTAAACTGATTGTAAAGTGAAATAACCCTCGCGAAAGATCTAGTTACAAGAAATGCAAAAGCGGCAAGCTAGGGCAGTGGCACGTAAAGTACACCCTACCCAAGTGAAATGGGTTACTGATAAGAAGTTAAATTAACAACAACACAGATCAAAAGAATTTACGATGGTACCACTCCCTTATTTATTTTTAAATAAGTTAAATCTAGCTAAATCCTGACAATTACAACAAAGTATACGGTGACTTACTACCGTAAGAAACAAACATTTAATAACAAAGCTGTGTGACAATCCAGTATAAAACAAGATGTTCAGTAAAGAACATACAGCCTACTTTCTCCTAAATGCATGGGTATTGTTATAACTCTTTGTCCTTTTCAAGGAGTATAATTGAATGTAGGTTGTAGTAGCTTGTTGAAATACAACGTGCTATAGGGATATTAAACATGAATATGAGGTGCCCTTTGCTAGTGCTACCTCTGTAAAAAAAATCATTCAATTCGGTTTCACCGTGTTTGAATTGATCTGGGGAATGGATTTGCACACATACATGGCCGCTATTTGCAAACTATTGGGCTGATGACCTTGTAGTCAGTCATAAGATGCTTTCCACAAAAAGGCATGTTGTTGCAAAATCCGGTAGAAATCAAATTATTAGGATGGTCGAAATTTGATTTAAGCTTTTAACATTTGGGTGGCCGTCATTCCGTTTCCGTCAAGATGGCGGCGATATAAAACATGACACTGAGGTGCCTTTTGCTAGTGCTACCTCTGCACCAAATTTCGTTCAATTCGGTTTCACCATGTTTGAATTGATAGGGGGAATCGATTTGCACACATACTTGGCCACCATCTGCAAACTATTGGGCTGATGATCTAGCAGTTAGGTCAGAATATGCTTCCCACATAAAGATTTGTTGTTGCAAAATTTGGTAGAGACTAGATTATTAGGTTGGTCGTAATTACATTTTAGCCTTTAACATTTGGGTGGCCGCGATTACGTTTTCATCAAGATGGCGGTGATATAAAACATGGCACTGAGGTGGCCTTTTCTAGTGCTATCTCTGTACCAAATTTCGTCCCATTCGGTTTCACCGTGTTCGAATTAATAGGGGGAATCGATTTTCACACAAAGATGGCCGCCATCCGCAAAATATTAGGCTAATGACCTATTAGTTTGGTCAAAGGATGCTCCCTCCATAATGGTATGTAGATGCAAAATTTGGTAGAGATCGGATGATTAGGTTAATCGTAATTTGATTTAAGCTTTGCATATTTGTGTGGCCGCCATTACGTTTCCGTCAAGATGGCGGCGATATAAAACATGACACTGAGGTGCCCTTTGCTAGTGCTACCTCTGTACCAAATTTCATTCCATTCGGTTTCACCGTGTTCGAATTAATAGGGGTAATCGATTTTGACACAAAGATGGCCGCCATCCGCAAACTATTAGGCTAATGACCTATTAGATTTCTCAAAGGATGCTCCCTTCATAAAGGTATGTTTTTGCAAAATTTGGTAGAGATCGGATGATTAGGTTAGTCGTAATTTGATTTAAGCATTGAACATTTGGGTGGCCGCCATTACGTTTCCGTCAAGATGGCGGCGATATAAAACATGACACTGGGGTGCCTCTTGCTAGTGCTACCTCTGTACCAAATTTCATTCCATTCGGTTTCACCGTGTTCGAATTAAAGGGGTAATCGATTTTGACACAAAGATGGCCGCCATCCGCAAACTATTAGGCTAATGACCGATTAGATTTGTCAAAGGATGCTCCCTCCATAAAGGTATGTTGTTGCAAAATTTGGTACAGATCGGATGATTAGGTTAGTCGTAATTTGATTTAAGCTTTGAACATTTGTGTGGCCGCCATTACGTTTCCGTCAAGATGGCGGCGATATAAAACACGACACTGGGGTGCCCTTTGCTAGTACTACCTCTGTACCAAATTTCGTTCCATTCGGTTTCACCGTGTTCGAATTAATAGGGGCAATCGATTTTCACACAAAGAGGGCCGCCATCCGCAAACTATTAGGCTGATGACCTATTAGTTTGGTCAAAGGATGCTGCCCCCATATAGGTATGTTGTTGCATAATTTGGTAGAGATCGGATGATTAGGTTAGTCGTAATTTGATTTAACCTTTGAACATTTGTGTGGCCGCCATTACGTTTCCGTCAAGAAGGCGGCGATATAAAACATGGCACTGAGTTGTCCTTTGCTAGTGCTACCTTTGTACCAAATTTCGTTCAATTTTCGCTCACCGTGTTCGAATTGATAGAGGGGGACAGACATTCAGAGTACACTCACTCACTCACACACACACACACACACACACACACACACACACAGACTCACACACACACATACACACACACAGACAGACACACTTTTTTCGCCCTGTAGGGATCTCATAAGTCTACTTTCATTTTTTGCAAAAATCGAAAGTAGGCTAAAAATACATCTAAGTTCAACTTACTGACTGTCAGGTACAAGGGTAAACATATAAATTTACACAAATAAATAAATAAATGAGACACCGCTTTCTGAAATCTTATTATTATTACCCTGCGTACACGCAAGAATACTCTTTGCATTCTTGGGTCATCTAGTGTTTAGTTATGTTGGTAAAAGCGTGATCCCAAAACACGTCTTATATTACTGAGGTGTCGTGCGCCACAAGTTGAAAACTAATGGTCCGCGACAACTCTGTCGTCAAAAATAGTGTTACAAAGTTAACAAGTCAATTCCCGCACGGAAATGTGACTGATCTAATGAATTGGCCAGTTCGCATCCAATCACAAGTCAAAGTATATTACAGTCATTATGGTTATTTTATTTATAACAATTAGTTCTTCTTCTTCTTATTATTATTATTATTATTATAAGCGTGATTATTATTTTGTCGTCGGTTTACGTAGAGTACTGGCTCATTCCTCAATGGACACCTAGGCTTAAACTCGAGAAGTCTATCTAAGAACAACACTAACACTAATATTACATCGGCTCACACATGGCCAGAAATCACAATAACACGAGTTAACCCTCGGTTCACAACAACACTGATGGGGCACAAAGCTCTGCGTTGCAGTCTTCAGGTAATGATCTGGACAAGAATGGTCGCAGATATAAAAATCTGTACGACGACGCACCACAAGGCGTCACAAAAATAACACAAGCCTATAAAAACGGTGTCAAAATATCTAATATAACAGACAAAAGCTTCTACTCATAATAATACACCATCACGGTGTTCAAACATCTCGCTTCCTAAAGCGTTAACAATGGCAAATGACGTCTAATGACGTAAGCAACATGTGACTGCAATAAACACTCACATAACCTTGACTCAGAAATAATCAATACATTCCGTTACGTAGAAATATGGATGTGCGCATGCGCGTCGAGAAAAAATTAGTCGTCTAACATTCAACTATGCTTGTCAAAGCACTTACACTCCTCATCGCGTCTGGCGATGTAATACACTACACAGGCGTATAATCTCTCAAATAGAAGTCTTTTCTGAAATAACGCTGGCTTAACATAATATAATACAAGTAGTAATAAATAATCCGTGGTTTCAATTCCACGTAGAAATTCAAATGACACTCATAGGTAATGTCAAAATATCACAAAGATAATATTGTGGAGATACTCCACTCAAAATATAGCTCTGGAGATGGATAAAGATATTCCACTCCTAAAATTCTGTACAATGTGGGCTTCAGTAAAACATTCTAGTGTCTAACAGCTTGACACTGAACCAAAAATAATAACAGTCGACAATCCTACTGACTACTAGGTCGTCTTAATTGATACAGAATCATCTGGGGTTCGATGCTGGGTTGGCATCTTTAATTATGCTCCCAAATTTAGTTCTCTCTGGAACTCATGTAGCTTTAGAGCTCACATTACGGCTTAAACAAATGCATTCAAAAGGGTCATGATTACTGCTGATCATGAAACGATACGAGCCTGATAAACTCAAAATAAACTAAGCAGTGGCGTAAAAGGAGGTTCGCAAAAGGGTGTCATGAAAGTATGACTGAATAATGGTTGTCCATCACTCAAAAATCCTAATCTAGCCCATCTGAAGGGCTGACCGAACCAAATATAAATGATTTGAGGTCTTGCCTAACCAAAATTAGAACAAATATCCTGCGAACACTCTCAGTTGCACCAATACACTGGTGACTAACTCACCTGGAAACGAAACATGATTACTATCTGCAAAATCCCTGCCTGACTGGCGTCACAAGTTCGGTTAATTATGACTACAATCTACTATCTACTACCACAGATCAACCCGTACATGAGAAAAGATTAGACTCACTCAGAAGCCACCATATTCGAAGGTTCAAATATTATGGTGCAGCAAAGATTCAGGATGGTTGGCAATATTCCATAAACCAGCTCGGACATCGAGCTTATACCACTCCATTCTTCTCCTTCGGCTTCTCGTCTCTCGAACTAAGATCTCCTCCTCCTGGTCAACGGTTGGGTTGATGTCTCCTCGGATTTCCATTTCCAAGTAGGTGTTGGTTAACTCTCCTGACATGGTGTAGATTTATCTTCTCCGTCGAATACTCCTCACATGGTGGTGTCTACTCCATTGCACTGGTCATCATTAGCGTGGTAAGAGTAGCGTACACGTGGTTGACGTTTAGGTACATGTTAAAATAATCACACGTGTTTTCCACTGATTCTATCGTAAGCACAGTATAGTAATAAAGTAAATCACTGGCCTTATATTGCAGATTTTCAACAAATGGCCTTATCACTGTCTGCTTCACTGCATTTACCTGACACGTGGTGTCAGCAATCACAGATTCGAATATGCCAACACATCCAGAAATATCGCACTGATCTGGCGAAAAATTTTGCAATAAAGTGCGGCGTAACTTATAGTAATATTATGCACTTTCACGTAGATGGATGGTTTGTAAATCATGTTCAAGATACTGTATTTAATCACTCTTGTGAACATGCAGCATGGCGTTCACACTATGAAATGTGGTGTTACTAACACTGAAAATAATCTACTTAAATATTACAAAAATATGGCACTATACATGTGCATTTCAGTAATTTATCACTGGTAACAATTATTATGAGCAATTCTAATACGCTCGTTGTCTGTCGTAGATGATTATGGATTTTTCTTATCACCTCGTGGACGTAATATTGCGGTGATCGTCTCATAGACGTGAATTACACACTTTTTCACTCACAATAAAAATTATACTTTCTTGCAGCGATGCACTGCACACATACGTGCGAACGTTATACAAATCAACGACGTGGTACATACACAATTATAGTTCATCACCAAATTGGTGGACTTCCGAAATCATCGTCACTTAGGACGGACCAGTATAGCACATCTGTAGTTGACGGCTGTCCAACAGTAAGAAGCCATGAGTGTAGGTCTCTCTGCCTCGTGCAGAGTCAAAAGTTGAGTCGTTGACGGTCCATTTCCTGCCGCCAATCTACGGTGTTAATACCTTTTACCTTAAATCATAAAGTCGGTAAACATCGAAATGTTTCCTTGAAGCAACATTACATAATGGTATGATCTGAGAATTTTAAATGCAAAATAGATAATACTTGTGCTCAAAATAAAATATTCAGGTGAGTGTCCAGAGTCAAGACAACTCCCATTTCTTCCTGTACGTTCCGCGCTGTAACAGGGCGCGTTCTGTTCCACTGACATAACTTGTTCCTCATAAATTCCAACTGATATCACCAAGCCATGAGCTTCTCCGGGCTCAATACTTCGCGTCTTCCTTAAAGACCGGGTGCGCTTAGTATGAATGGCTAATAGTCTACGCGTGGCAAGGAATGTTCCACGGTCTGTAATGGTTGAAGACCTTCCTTAATTCAATAACATACATCTTATCTAGACGTAGTAACATGTCACAATTACACATGCATTGACTACAGACAGGACATATGAACATGGGGAGGGGGGGAGGGAAAAACCAGTTCAGTGAGATAACATTCCAATTCAGTCGACCATCACTGCTCCAAGAGGGAAGTTGATACTACCCGCAGCTACAGCGCGGATGACATCCAACCAAATAAGTAATAGCCTGCACTATACTGTGCCCAAATCTAGGAATGGGTATTCCAAGTTTCAGACACCTAGATATCAAGGGAAAGGCTGTAGCCGCTTTTGAAAGTTCAGATATTTGAATATCGCGCTACATTGCTTCTCGAAGCCTTTCGAAGGATTTTACCGATAGTTGGATGGCAAGTGACGTAGCGAGTCATAGCAGAGGTGGAGGCTATTTATTGATTAAATAGTTAACTATGGAGCAGAGACTTGAGACTGGGATCAGATTACTGGCACGGCCAAATGAAAGAGAACGCAATTAGTATCAAGTAAATCGGACCAGGGATTCAAGAGATATGAGGATTTCTAGATATCAGGCGATGACGCGTGACCCTGGCCGTTTTTGTATAAAAGCCAGCTGGGGCAGGAATGGGTAGCTCACTTCATCACAAGCACTTGCAGCGCAAGTTGCGTCTACGCTGAGCCAAGGCACATGGTTGCCGCATCTACGCAGAAGTTCTTTTCAAATCGTGATGGTCACGAGAAGTGCTGCGCAAACGAGTTGGAATTTAGTAAGTTTCTGGTGAGGAGAATCACTGAGGTGATTGTATTTCTACAGACATTGGTGGAAATATTTATATTTCTAAAAGGACATATGCTAGACTTGGTCTAGAAAATAGTATTTGTCACAGTCCAATAGTAAATTAATACTTGGATGTTTAAATCCATTTGAAGTCAGTTTTCATATTTTGTAACTAGTTAACCACTTCGATCTGTCAGTACATTGAAGACTAGTCTATAACGGTGGAGTTCATTAGTCTACGCAAGGGAAACTGCAGGTTGTCTAGCGCATGGCAGATGGTGATTTTAATAAACCATGCCCAGGGAACGATCTTCAGAACAGCCGTTAATTGCTTAGACTGTCAACGTTTTTCTTGTACTGATGAGATTACAGTGAGTTATGTTACAACTGACACATTTAAGAAGAGATCACTTAGGTCTGACCCTATTTCAACAAACTGTTATGGCTTTGTTAGAAGCACATATTAAAATGGAACCACAGTTTATTCAAACGTTGAAAGATACTACCACTATGTCTGACTAGATGATTTGTGGGTCTACAATGGCGGCCGATACAAGGATTATACGTGCTTGTCCAATAGGGCATGTCTACGGATAAATCTGGTACAGACCAGGTTTACTACACTTCAAGAACATCAAGAAATGTAAGCCACATTTGAATTATATTATGCTTAGCTAATTGGAACAAACTATTTTTCTGCAGATGACCAACACATTTTTTTCGTCGTATTTAAAGCTTGTAATGATTTAGGCAAGACTTATTAGAGTTATTCTGAGCATTTTCAGCACTCAGAACAGTTTAGGATCGATGACCGAGCATTTTGAGCATTTATTTGAAATTTTTCATATTTTGAAGGAAAAGTTAAATTTATTTTTGTTGAGGAATGGATATTTTTTCCATATTCGAAGGTTCGAACATGTGGATTCTCACATAATGAGATGATAATTAAACATATTTGAAATAATAATAATAATAATAATCCACTAATAATAATAATAATAATTTTCATAATTTTTCTAAATAATTCTTGGATATTATATTTTCTAATAATCATATGTATTGAGAAAGAGCCTATGAAGTAGTTGAAACATTTCTAGTCTGGAACAGGAGATTTTACGAAGGAGAGTGGTTAGCGCAAGCCCGCATTCAACCAACATTGCAGTTCTGGTTGAACAGTTGATATTTGCTATGAGCAAAGTATATGTTTCATATAACACGGAGAGGCATGAAACGGGAAGCAAATGATAGTTGTATCAAATAGGATATTGTTGTATTTATATAAAATCATGACGTAAATACACTTCGAAAGTGAAATGAAGCTTTTCATAAGTATGGTAAATTCACGGGTTGAACTGAATGGTAAAATAAAATAAACTTGTAAGTTTATTAATCTTCCAGTGTTGATAACAAGCAGAGGCTTGATTTATTGTATAAATTTTGGGAAGATAATTTATGTGTGTGGAGTAGTTGAAATGCCATTCCCAGGTGCGCATGTTAAGTCGCAGGAATGAAGGTTTTTTCGAGCATCAATCAAATAGCAGGTTCGATGGCTCAGGTTTATAGTAGGAGTATTGGAGCCACACATTTCGTCGTATGAATAACCCGAAGGTTATTTCTTTGAAACCATCAGTTCTTATTTCAACCTTGTTTACGAATTCCATTTAGAATTTGATTTTGCTAGAACCCGGATTTGTCATGATAGTAGTTTATTCTTCTACAGAGGAAGACCTTTGCCGTTGTTGTTATTGTAATATTGTGTTCTTACACAAATAGTAGAATGGGCCACTGCCAATTAAAAATAATTCTTTAACCACGAATAATTTGAAGGATATTTTCAAATCCGAGTGCCATGAACTAAATGAATTCATTATAAAACTACAATTCTAATTTCCGCATTCTATCGAAGAATTGCAAGTTGTAAAAGTTACTAGAAATGGCCATAAATATAAATATTTTTATAATAATATTTCCAAGTGGGAAATCTAATAGTTGAATGGTTCAACCATTTATTGATCAAGTTGATGATTCAGAAATCATATATTTTGTTTGGAACTTGAAGTTCATAATCGAGTCACTTCTCGAATGTTTAATGTCAGAAGAACAATTAATTGTTGTTGTGCTTCGCACAGTTCTTCGATGCTATGCTCGATGGTCAAATACTTTTCAGATGTTACTAATATGTGTTAATAATTTGTGTTGCTACGATGATAATAATATTTTTCAACGATATATTTTTGAAAACTGGAAAACAAGTGAAAGTTTAAGAATTCTATAAACATTTATTCTACGAGTGTTAATATCATGTAAATAGTCAAACAGTGATCTACGTTATTTCCAGTATGAACAATTAATTTTGACCTGGAATTAAATTAATAATTTTGGAACACAGTCCACAGGACTAACAATCGGACTTGTGTTTTCAAAAAGATTGTCAAATGTGTTTCGAAGATTTCTGTATATTGTGTGTAAATAAGAGTGTGGATCGCCACACGTGGATGATGCTACTTTGAGCATTCTTGCAGTCAGATTTTAACTTTAAATAAACTGAGATAATTTTACCAGATGTGTTTCACCCAATTAAATCTCCTTCTATCCTTATTGTTGCATTGAGCCAAAAATCAGCAAAGCATTTTTATAAATTTGATGTCGTTTTTGCGATTTGCTTTAACCCATCTGGCGCTCCGGGATATTTTGATTCTCGTGCTGACTGATTATTGGTAAAATGCATATGTGGTCGTGCGGACTCCGGTCTAAACGGGCACATAAAATAAGATAGAGAGAGAAATGGCTTCGAACGTGGGTCCCGATTTAGACATGGTCAATCGCATGCCGATTTGAAATTGTGATAATTTTTATAGAAATATTTTGGGAGTTGAGAGATGTCTGGTTTGGATGAATAAATTAGTAGGAAACCCAATTAGTGGGGAAAATTAAAAATTTAACTTGGTTAATAATTAGAATGGGTTTGAATATTTTTGATAATGGCTTAACTATTAGGGCGTCAAGTAAATTCAGTAGTAAACGTTCGATGACTGGATATACACATTATTAGAATCCAGGTGGAGGATATTTGAGAACTTGCATATTTTTTCTTGTGATATTGTGGTAAATGTAATTCGTAAAAGTAAGAATTTTGTTTTTCCATCACGTCGATATTAGGATTAATCTCATTTTATTATGGTGTTCCAATTAGCTATTCATATTTCTTGTTCTAGTTATAAGCTTGTGTTTGCCACTGTTGTATACCCCTAAGTTTTGAATATTAATTGAAATTATGGAAGAAATGATGAGAATGATGAGGAGTTTGGAGGAGAGTTCAAAACAGGCTGGACTTCGTGTAGCAGCCATTATGAAAGAGAATACTGAGGCTTTAGAAAGGAAACTTAAAGAAAATTCTGATAATTTGAAAGAAAGTTTAGATGATAAACTTAAAGAAAATTCTGATTCTTTAGAAAATATACTTAAAGAAAATTCTGATTCTTTAGAAAGCAGGTTAAAAGATAATTTGAAGGAAAGTTTAGATGAAAAACTTAAAGAAAATTCTGAGTCCTTAGAAAATAAACTTAAAGAAAATTCTGATTCTTTAGAAAGCAGGTTAAAAGGTAACTTGAAAGAAAATTTAAACAGTAAATTTAATTCAATGGAAAGTAAATTTAAAGAGAATTCTGAAATTTTGAAAATGACACTTGAAAGTAAAATGAATAAATTATGCGATAAAACACATGAGCTCGAAACTTCATTAGCTACTAACGCAAGTTTAATGGACGATAAATTTCGCGATGCCGATCTTCGATCCCAAAGCTTAGCTGATAGGATAGAACATGGTCTTAGGAAAGTTGGTGAAGACATGGTCAACCTGGAAGTCAGAGTGAAGAAGGAGAGTAACGAGATGGGAATTCTAGTTGTTCAACGTTTAACGGAACAATTCAAAGAACTTGTCATGGGAGAAATAAGAGAAGGTGTGATTAGTGAGTTGCAAACTGAGATCAAAACCACAGTTGTCAATGAAATTAAAGACACACTCAAGCTGGAGAATCAAGAAGGAATCAAGGAGATTAGGGAATCTTTGTCATCCCACATTGAAGTAATTGCCAGGGATATCCAAGCAACTCAGAAGGACATATCAGATATGACAGGGTCATTGAAAAGTCATGAGGCTGTTATGAACCAGATATCCATTGATGTTAAAGAAAATAGTAAAGAGACTGAAGCAATCAAGAAGATGGCAGAAGAAAACCAGAAGGAACTTGAGGCTATGAAAACTCAAATAAAGGATGAGAAACAGTCTGATCATCTGTTGAAAATGCCAAATGTAAGGGGAAAGGAACAGATGCAGATAAATCTAGGAGGAGTTAGAGAGACTGATAGACAGGATGAGGTCAGGACAGTATTTCAATCCAACCCCATAACTGTATTTAAGAATATAGAAGATAAGCCTTCTAAATTTTCAGGGCGAGATTCTGTAACACCCGTGGAATTTTTGAGAGAAGCAGGTGATTACCTGAAAGATTCTAAGATCCCTAAAGAAAGACAGATCCGAGTGATAGGGAAGTTCTTGGAAGGTCCTGCACTTTTGTGGTTTAGAGCATTTAGATCCACTCTAACCACTTTTGAGGAGTTTTCTCGTGGGCTATTGAAGAAGTTTTGGTCCCCTGAAACCCAACAGCAAGTCAGAGCAGAGTTGTATTCGAAGAGATTCTCGACGTCACAACCTACTCGATACTCTACATACTTTTCTGGACAGCTGTCTAAACTCCAACATTTAGATCCGCCGATGCCAGATAACGAGTTGATTACTGCATTGATACGTCAGTTTCCAGCAGACGTCCAGAGGACTTTGATCGCTGCTGATATCTACAATATGGAACAGTTTGATGAAGTATTACAGAAACTGGATCATACAAACGCTCAATTCTTCCATCAGAAGGGAGCAAAGAATAACAACGCTGTGTATGCTGTTATGGCTGACAGTTATTCTCAGACACCTCGAGAGATTCGAGAGGAGCGAGAAGAGAAATCGCCGAGGGAGGATTCCAATACGAGAGGATGGAACCAATACCGTAACAGATACAGTTACAAACCCTATGCAAGACCAGATGGTGGTAATCGACACAACACTCGATGGAGAAGACCACGTGATACTCAAGGAAGGTACCAGGAAAGAAGATCCTATGGTAGAAATAACTATAATAACCGAGGGAATGTAGATACTCGTCAGTCCAATGAAGAGTTTAACAAGGACACAAGGAAAAATTTGGAAGCAAGACACCAAGATAACTTGCAATTTTTGGAGCAGAGGCCCAATGATCCAGGTACATCGGGAACACAACAATCCCGGGGGAATGGTAATGAAAAAAAAAACTTCGAATTCACAGTAGAAGATAGAATTTTGAATACTTTCACTTCCAGAATTATTAAATGGCAAGCAGAGGATGATGACTTAATTCAACAGAATGACGAACGAAAAGAAATGGGTACCAGAATTAGAATGCCGATCATATCATGCGAAGTATTTGGTATGCCTGTCGATACTTTGATCGATACTGGGGCTATGCTTTGTCTGGTGAGTGAGAAGCTTTATATTCTGTGGAAGCTCAAGGAGAATTTAGAGGAAATTCCAGTATCAGGAATTAAGATCCAAGGAATAATACCCAATAAAATATCTCTGTGTAAAACACAATTATACTTATGTATTAAGATTGGAGGACATGATTTTCGACATGTTTTTGTTGTAATGAAGGACATGGCTTTTGACATGATATTGGGAGCAGATTTCATTCAGAAATATCAAGCAGTGATAGATATGAAGACAGAGACGATTAAATTCAAGAATACCGAAGAAATTAACTTCGAGGGAAAAGAAGAAGAAGACATCGAGGGAGATGCTCAATGGTCTTTGATTTTTCATGAAGCTGAAGGAAGAGAAGTCTACACTGAGAAGGAGTCCCCAGAGTTAGGGAAGATTTTGGAAGAGTATCAAGATATTTTTGACATTGAACCTGATGAAATTGAAGATTTTGAATATTGTGGAAGTAAACAATAATGGAAGCTATGAAGTAGCTAATACACGAACTGGTAACATCGTGGGAACTTACAATGCATCGAATTTGAAGATCTATTATTCAAGAACCAGATGATTTAATGTGTAGATAGGAAAAATAAAAATGTTTCAATTTTTATTTTTTGCTAGGTGTGGGGTGGATGTGCCCAAATCTAGGAATGGGTATTCCAAGTTTCAGACACCTAGATATCAAGGGAAAGGCTGTAGCCGCTTTTGAAAGTTCAGATATTTGAATATCGCGCTACATTGCTTCTCGAAGCCTTTCGAAGGATTTTACCGATAGTTGGATGGCAAGTGACGTAGCGAGTCATAGCAGAGGTGGAGGCTATTTATTGATTAAATAGTTAACTATGGAGCAGAGACTTGAGACTGGGATCAGATTACTGGCACGGCCAAATGAAAGAGAACGCAATTAGTATCAAGTAAATCGGACCAGGGATTCAAGAGATATGAGGATTTCTAGATATCAGGCGATGACGCGTGACCCTGGCCGTTTTTGTATAAAAGCCAGCTGGGGCAGGAATGGGTAGCTCACTTCATCACAAGCACTTGCAGCGCAAGTTGCGTCTACGCTGAGCCAAGGCACATGGTTGCCGCATCTACGCAGAAGTTCTTTTCAAATCGTGATGGTCACGAGAAGTGCTGCGCAAACGAGTTGGAATTTAGTAAGTTTCTGGTGAGGAGAATCACTGAGGTGATTGTATTTCTACAGACATTGGTGGAAATATTTATATTTCTAAAAGGACATATGCTAGACTTGGTCTAGAAAATAGTATTTGTCACAGTCCAATAGTAAATTAATACTTGGATGTTTAAATCCATTTGAAGTCAGTTTTCATATTTTGTAACTAGTTAACCACTTCGATCTGTCAGTACATTGAAGACTAGTCTATAACGGTGGAGTTCATTAGTCTACGCAAGGGAAACTGCAGGTTGTCTAGCGCATGGCAGATGGTGATTTTAATAAACCATGCCCAGGGAACGATCTTCAGAACAGCCGTTAATTGCTTAGACTGTCAACGTTTTTCTTGTACTGATGAGATTACAGTGAGTTATGTTACAACTGACACATTTAAGAAGAGATCACTTAGGTCTGACCCTATTTCAACAAACTGTTATGGCTTTGTTAGAAGCACATATTAAAATGGAACCACAGTTTATTCAAACGTTGAAAGATACTACCACTATGTCTGACTAGATGATTTGTGGGTCTACAATGGCGGCCGATACAAGGATTATACGTGCTTGTCCAATAGGGCATGTCTACGGATAAATCTGGTACAGACCAGGTTTACTACACTTCAAGAACATCAAGAAATGTAAGCCACATTTGAATTATATTATGCTTAGCTAATTGGAACAAACTATTTTTCTGCAGATGACCAACACATTTTTTTCGTCGTATTTAAAGCTTGTAATGATTTAGGCAAGACTTATTAGAGTTATTCTGAGCATTTTCAGCACTCAGAACAGTTTAGGATCGATGACCGAGCATTTTGAGCATTTATTTGAAATTTTTCATATTTTGAAGGAAAAGTTAAATTTATTTTTGTTGAGGAATGGATATTTTTTCCATATTCGAAGGTTCGAACATGTGGATTCTCACATAATGAGATGATAATTAAACATATTTGAAATAATAATAATAATAATAATCCACTAATAATAATAATAATAATTTTCATAATTTTTCTAAATAATTCTTGGATATTATATTTTCTAATAATCATATGTATTGAGAAAGAGCCTATGAAGTAGTTGAAACATTTCTAGTCTGGAACAGGAGATTTTACGAAGGAGAGTGGTTAGCGCAAGCCCGCATTCAACCAACATTGCAGTTCTGGTTGAACAGTTGATATTTGCTATGAGCAAAGTATATGTTTCATATAACACGGAGAGGCATGAAACGGGAAGCAAATGATAGTTGTATCAAATAGGATATTGTTGTATTTATATAAAATCATGACGTAAATACACTTCGAAAGTGAAATGAAGCTTTTCATAAGTATGGTAAATTCACGGGTTGAACTGAATGGTAAAATAAAATAAACTTGTAAGTTTATTAATCTTCCAGTGTTGATAACAAGCAGAGGCTTGATTTATTGTATAAATTTTGGGAAGATAATTTATGTGTGTGGAGTAGTTGAAATGCCATTCCCAGGTGCGCATGTTAAGTCGCAGGAATGAAGGTTTTTTCGAGCATCAATCAAATAGCAGGTTCGATGGCTCAGGTTTATAGTAGGAGTATTGGAGCCACACATTTCGTCGTATGAATAACCCGAAGGTTATTTCTTTGAAACCATCAGTTCTTATTTCAACCTTGTTTACGAATTCCATTTAGAATTTGATTTTGCTAGAACCCGGATTTGTCATGATAGTAGTTTATTCTTCTACAGAGGAAGACCTTTGCCGTTGTTGTTATTGTAATATTGTGTTCTTACACAAATAGTAGAATGGGCCACTGCCAATTAAAAATAATTCTTTAACCACGAATAATTTGAAGGATATTTTCAAATCCGAGTGCCACGAACTAAATGAATTCATTATAAAACTACAATTCTAATTTCCGCATTCTATCGAAGAATTGCAAGTTGTAAAAGTTACTAGAAATGGCCATAAATATAAATATTTTTATAATAATATTTCCAAGTGGGAAATCTAATAGTTGAATGGTTCAACCATTTATTGATCAAGTTGATGATTCAGAAATCATATATTTTGTTTGGAACTTGAAGTTCATAATCGAGTCACTTCTCGAATGTTTAATGTCAGAAGAACAATTAATTGTTGTTGTGCTTCGCACAGTTCTTCGATGCTATGCTCGATGGTCAAATACTTTTCAGATGTTACTAATATGTGTTAATAATTTGTGTTGCTACGATGATAATAATATTTTTCAACGATATATTTTTGAAAACTGGAAAACAAGTGAAAGTTTAAGAATTCTATAAACATTTATTCTACGAGTGTTAATATCATGTAAATAGTCAAACAGTGATCTACGTTATTTCCAGTATGAACAATTAATTTTGACCTGGAATTAAATTAATAATTTTGGAACACAGTCCACAGGACTAACAATCGGACTTGTGTTTTCAAAAAGATTGTCAAATGTGTTTCGAAGATTTCTGTATATTGTGTGTAAATAAGAGTGTGGATCGCCACACGTGGATGATGCTACTTTGAGCATTCTTGCAGTCAGATTTTAACTTTAAATAAACTGAGATAATTTTACCAGATGTGTTTCACCCAATTAAATCTCCTTCTATCCTTATTGTTGCATTGAGCCAAAAATCAGTAAAGCATTTTTATAAATTTGATGTCGTTTTTGCGATTTGCTTTAACCCATCTGGCGCTCCGGGATATTTTGATTCTCGTGCTGACTGATTATTGGTAAAATGCATATGTGGTCGTGCGGACTCCTGTCTAAACGGGCACAATACAGTATAACCATAGTTGACTTTTACAACCATATAGTCACTCCAAACATACAAATTCCGGATTTCTATCACCATTTTAGCATTTAACCTAACATTATATATACTACAACTAGCATACACTGACAAGTTGCATTACAAATACTGCAACTAAATAAGTGTACATATTGTAAATATTTTCACCTGTATTTTCAAACATAGATTTTGCAGCCTAAGTGTAATGGATTTGATGATGATCGCTTGTCGATCGAAACGGGACATCCTAGTGTATTTATTAATCTCGTGTATTTTTTCAGGATTAGGGTATAACCCAACTCTTTTGCGTACATTCGTGTTGACCGACTGAAAAGCACCAAGCTTTTGTTTACTAAAGCAACACTGAAAATGGCTTCAAACCCCACAATGTTCACTGCTAGTCAGGCAAATCGTGAAGCCAAAAGATTCAAATCACTCAGGCTCGAACTCATGAACGTAGACAAGTCAGTTTGGTTCAACAAAAAATGTATAGAACTAAATCTCACCCCTAAATAAGTACCAGTCAAAACCGTACCGAACACACCAGCCTCGATCATTTCAACTAAACAAGCCAAAGCGCTTTGAAAAAAAAAACGAATTTAGATTTGCATACATAAGAAAGCAAATAATCAACCAACAATTATACGATATTCAATTGCAACTAAGTAATTTCTAGCATGCATCCCAATGGGACAGTCTCACCGAGCACCAACTGCTCGAGTCTAAGCTGCGTGAACCTGAGGGGAATGTGCATCGCGGACTATTAGAAGTGATGGTGACGAGTGATGAGGTTTCTCGGTCCTTGCGTAGTAACAGAAGCAAATACATTAGTCGGTGACTCACTCACTTATTCGCAATGCCACACTGGTTTCAGAAAAGACCCTATGTTAGCAGTATTGGAATAGACGAGAATGTCAGGTAACACGGCGGGCTGTCGACAGACTTCTCAATTTTCGCCTGCTCCTTCCCTGCCTCGGCCCTTCATCCCGCAAGTTCACAGAGCTTGGAACCGAGCAGTACATGACACCATCAAAATCAGAGCAACGAGGAAGCACGAAACGCTAGAAATTAAACTATGAAAACTAGGAGACATGCAGAACAATCAATCTAATGAACAGCACACGAATAACAATTAATTCAATTTCCACATCAGAGTAAACAACAGAACGAACGCTACCTTTTCTCAAGATGAAATGAATATGTTAGACAAAGGTTTGAAATACAACTGCACAGGCGCACACACGAACCACAATATAAAACAGTTAATCACAGATATCGAGATAGTCAGTCACAAGCTTCCAGCAGAAGACAGGGAATTAACCAAAAATCTTGCCACCAACGAAGCCAAAAAAAATCCTCGAACGAGAGGACGAAAGCAATAACATTCAAAGCAACAAACAACTCAAAAATAAAAAGTCATTGAAACAAAAAATAAAAAACATGACTTAATCATCACAAAAACAGATAAGGGGAACACCACAGTAATTCTGTACAAAACAGAATGCATTAAAAGAAAACAGTCGAATTCCTAAACAACAACGAAATCAAGGAAATAGCAAAAGACCCCACCAACAAATTCAAAAGAAAAAAGTGTGTTAAAAGAAACAGAATACATATTGACCAAAGCCGAAAAATCAAAATTAATAAACATGAACCCGAAAATACCGTCATGGAGGGGACAACCTATAATACACAAAAAGGAGTGCCCAATGAGACCAATAGTCAACTGTAGGAATGCCCCTAATTATAAAATCGGCAGAGTTACTAAAAGTCTTAAAACACCGTCTTTCCAACGACAAAAACAATTCTGTGAAGAACACAATGGAATTAGTAACAGCATTGAACACCCTACAAATGAAACCTAGCTTGCGGCTACTATCCCTCGATATAACTAACATGTACACCAATATTCCAATTAATGAAGCAATCGGCACTATCGAAAACAACTCATAATTCAACAATTCGGCAAAAGAAACTAATGAGATTGTGAGATTACTGAGGGTCGTTCTCAGCCAAAACGTGTTTCAATTCGGCAATAAAATGTACACACAAACAGAAGGCCTAGCGATGGGGTCACCACTAAGCGGGCTAATCGCTGAAATCTTCATTAAAGCACTAGAAAACGCATTCTTAGAAAAGACTTCAACAAAGGGAATAGTAATATGGAAAAGATACGTAGATGATGTAATTTGCATCTACGATACTGAATTTACAAGCGAAGAAACAATTCTCCAATCCATTCATAGCCTACACCACTCAATCAAATTCACTAAGGAATCCGAAACAAACCGATAAATAAATTATCTCGACATAACTATTGAACGTAAGGACAACGAGCTTTCATATTCCATATTCCGGAAAGCCACACAAACCTCGCATGCAATCGGCAATCAGTCTGATCACCCCACTGAGCATAAATTAGCGGGGATCAATTCAATAGTGCACAGGGCTTTAAACATACCCATTTCAAAAGACAATTATATTAAGGAAATAAGAACCATTAAGCAAATAGCAAATAAAAACAATTTCCCGCCAAGCAAAATAGACCAAATTGTAGCCAAACATAAAAATAAAGATAAAACGATTCCAAAACCTGACAGTAATGAGAAAAAATTCGCGTGCTTCAACTATGTGAATGCGAAAACATATATGAAATCACTTATCTGTTCAAAAAGCAAGGCATAAAAATAGCATTCACAACGAACAACACAACCGGTAGGCACCTGCAAAGTAGTAATCTAAATAAACATGATCCATAATCAAAGTCAGGCGTATATTCTATTACGTGTCAAGACACAGGTTGTCAAGCTAATTACATCGGACAGAGTGGAAGACGAGTAGATACACGTTACAATGAACATAGGAATGCGATAAAATACGGAGCACATTCAGCCGTATGCGAACACATGTGCGACGCGGGACACAGCTTCACTAACATTGAAACGGACCTAAAAATAACTCATCACGAATTGAAAGACAGAGCTCTTGACACAAAGGAAGCAATCGACATACACCTAGCCAAAAGAAACAACCCCAACAGTCTAAATGAACACACTTTCATGGAGAGCTCACCCCTCTTCACTCTACTAAAAAACACACCCTGTCGGAAACAAGACACAACTTAGCGATACAGCCAAGCTAGATAAAAAAGGGGAGGGGGATTGGGGGATTTAATAAGTACATATTATTTGGATAAGGAGTACGATGTACTTTTTTCTTCAATAAACGAAGGCCGGCATTTGCGGCAGTATTAAAGGTGCCGGGACGTCCTCAAAGACCGGGTGAGCTTAGTATGACTGGCTAATAGACTACGCGTGGCGAGGAATGTTCCACGTCTTTAATAGTTGAAGACCTTCCTGAATTCAATAACATACATCTTATCTAGACTTTGCAACACGTCACAATGACACATACCTTGACTACAGACAGCACATAGGAACACGGGACGGGGGGAGGGAAAAGACCAGTTCAGTGAGATAACATTCCAATTCAGTCAACCGTCACTGCTCCAAGAGGGAAGTTGATACTACCCGCAGCTACAGCGCGGAAGACATCCAACCAAAGAAGTAATAGCCTGCACTATACAAGACAACCATAGTTGACTTTTACAACCATCTAGTCACTCCAAACATACAAATTCCGGATTTCTATCACCATTTTAGCATTTCACCTAACATCATATATACTACAACTAGCACACACTGACAAGTTGCATTACCAATACTGCAACTAAATAATTGTACATATTGTAAATATATTCACCTGTATTTTCAAACATAGATCTTACAGCCTAAGTGTAATGGATCTGATGATGATCACTTGACGATCGAGACTGGTCATCCTAGGGCATTTATTAATCTCATGCATTATTTTCTGGATTAGGGTATAACCCAACTCTTTTGGGTAAATTCATGTTCACCGACTGAACAGCACCAAACTTTTGTGTACCAAGGCAACATTGAAAAATGGCTTCAAACCCCACAACAAGGTTTTGGAAAGTTACATATGTGAACTTCTAGTAGTGCCCTTTATCACCGTATAAAATTTCAGGGTTGGTTGGTTGGTTGCTTAGTTTAGGGGCTGCGACAACGTGGTCATGTAGCCCCGTGTACTTTGGGTATGTGTAGAGTCTGTCTGATAACCGGTGTTAAAATTGAAATGGCTACTCTTAGATGCCATCGCAACCAGCGCCTGGTGACGAACGTTGGAACTTAAGAGCATTAATCAAATCTAACCTACAAATTTTGCTTCACACAAGTTTTGTTAGTGGAAGGTTCTTTTACATGCCATAAATCTATGACTTGGGTCCGCCCGCTTTACTTTCCCTCCGAAGGAAGGCATACTGAGGGATTTTTATGCTCTTAAAAATTCCGACGACTTCGGTCTGGTTTGAATCTGCAGCCTTGTTGATAGAAGCTCAGCATGCTACCAATTACGCCACCGAAGCCGATAAAATTTTAAGTTGATATCAGTAATAGTTTCGGAGATATAGAATGCCGGTGAAATATTTCGCACACCCTCCATGTTGGATTGATGGGATGTAATGAAATTTGAAGGGCACGGTCGGTGTCGCACGAAATAGTGCCAAGTCCATACCAAATTTCATTGAAATCGCTCCAGCTGTTTAGAATTTATTTGGGTGGGGGAAAGGGGGTGGAGGGTGGAGGAGGGCACACAAACACACATGCACACACACGGACAAAAGGTGATCTCATGAGCCTATTTTTTCATTTTCATAAATGGAAATAGGCTAATAACACTTAAAATATCTATGATTTAAAAATTAACCTCCATATTCGGAATATGCTTAATTACAAAATACTTATACATAATAAAAATATTCACAAGATATGGACTTAATTACATTGTTGACAAATAGTCTCCAACTGTCAATAGTAATAATAATAATAATAATAATAATAATAATAATAATAAAATATTAGGCAATATCAGATAGATTGTGGAAATTCAGGAATATATGAGAATATTACATATTACTATTGAGGATTTAAAAAACAAAACAGATAAAATTACGAAACTCCAAGGAAATCAAAGAACACTACAAACTAAGATCAACAAACAAACGATAGGGAGGGTGACTTCAGACGAAGAAAGAAGACTGTGATCCAACAGAATTAAGAAGTTCTGGGCTGATAGAAAAAAACACGTTATATATAGAATTGTCTAAGTTGATCGAATTAAGGCCATAATAAATAAACAAGATGTTCAGTAAAGAATATATAGCCTACATTCTCCTAAATGCATGCATATTGTTATAACTCTTTATCCTTTTCAAGAAGTATAATTGAATGCTGGTTGTAGTAGCTTGTTGAAATACAACTTGCTATACGGATATTAAACATGAATATGAGGTGCCCTTTGCTGGTGCTACCTCTGTAAAAAATTCATTCAATTCGGTTTCACCGTGTTTGTATTGATATGGGGAATCAAATTGCACACATACATGGCCGCTATCTGCAAACTATTGGGCTGATGACCTTGTGGTTCAATCAAAAGATGCTTCCCCCAAAAAGGTATGTTGTTGCAAAATTTGGTAGAGGTCAAATGATTAGGTTGGTCGTAATTTGATTTAAGCTTTTAACAATTGGGTGGCCGCCATTCCGTTTCCGTCAAGATGGCGGCGATATAAAACATGACACACTGAGGTGCCCTTTGTTAATGCTACCTCTGTACCAAATTTCGTTCAATTCGGTTTTACCGTGTTTGAATTGATAGGGGGAATCTATTTGACACATTTGACAGCCATCCGCAAATTATTGGGCTGATGACCTTGTAGTTTGGTCAAAATATTCTTTATGCATGAAGGTATAATGTTGCATAATTTGGTAGAGATCAGATGATTAGGTTGGTCGTAATTTAATTCAAGCTTTTAACATTTGGGTGGCTGCCATTGTTTTCTTTAAGATGGCGGCGATATAGGGGGAATCTATTTGGATATATTCAAGGCTGCCTTGTAGTTTTGTCAAAAGACGCTCGCCATATAAATATATGTTGTTACAAAATTTGGTAGAGATTGGATGATTAGGTTATTCGCAATTTGATTTAAGCTTTGAACATTTGGGTGGTCGCCATTACGTTTCCGTCAAGATGGCGGCGATATGAAACATGACACTGAGGTGCCCTTTACTAGTTCTACCTCTGTACCAAATTTCGTTCAATTCGGTTTCACCGTGTTCGAATTGACATTCTGAGTACACACAGTCACACACTCACCCACACACACAGACACACAATTTTTGACCCTGTGTAGATCTCATAAGTCTAATTGCATTTTTTGCAAAAATCGAAAGTAGGCTAATAAATATAAAAAAATAAATTAAATAAATAAGTAGATATGTGATTACACAATTATTTGAATTAGTAAATTATTAAATAAATAAATATCGCCAAGCAGGGTATTTTAATTGAACGCCCTTAGATTGCCAGTAAGTACAATTCCAAGTAGTTCAAACTTTGGCTACCAGATGCCACTGTCGCTGATCCCTAGCGGTGAAGGTTGTAACCTGATAGAGCGTCTCTAATCAACTAACACACTACTACAGCCATCACATGTTATCAGACGGATTCAACATACACCAAAGTGCGTGGGAATTAGAGGGGCAAAGGGTAGCCCAAGGCTACACATGGGCTTACTACGCATTACAATATATTCACGTTCAAGTTCATTGATGTTATAAAAATTTAAAATATGAAATATTGTACCTCCAGCAGAGATATCAAAGCTTTTAAATATCTTACTGTTCTATAAAACAAACGTGCGCATCTGTAGCTTTACACAACCTCTAGTCTGCTTTTAAGGATGATGGTTAAAAGTTAACCATACTTTTAGGACAAATGGAGCAGATTTATGCGCCAGTGAAGAGACAAGAGCTTTGCCATTCCATTCAGGAAGTTAATACCCACGACTTGCACATCCATATTCATAAGAGCTAAGAGAGCACGTCATTTCTAACCTGAGAGATAGAGAAACACTGCAAATTTCACTTCTGTTCTCAAAGACTCTAAGAGCCAATGTATCAGGGATAATCTCTCGCAATACTTCACCGTATTTCATAATTGTTTGCATGAAATGTTTTGAGGCGATACTTCAAGTTCCAGAATTGAGTTCTACGACCGTTGGTTGGTTGGTTGGTTCCTCAGTTAATGGCTGTGACAACGCGGTCATGTAGCCCTGTGTATTTTGGGTGTGTACAGAATCTGTCTGATAACCGCTGTTAATTGTGATGGCTGTATTAGTTTGTGTTATCTGTAATTCAGGTAAGGACTGCAGACGATCAATTTCGAGTGGTTCCTAATTTTGCTGCCAAATCCTACCATCAACGACATCTAGCAGCAAACTTGGCTATTAGTTGCCACCGCAACCGTGCCTCCCTCTCCTGAGCTAATCGTTTCATCTCTACATAGCTACCTCACCCTACATCTGAGGCAATCTGTTAGACATTTCGCCCCTAAAATACAATCACCTCCACCGCCATGTATTTTTTGTTTTCTTTACTACAGAACTGGCACATACTACTTAAATTAACAGAAAAAGATATTTTATAAATAAAACTTTTTGTGGTGGTGGTGGAGGGGGTGATAAATAGTACAGTATAATGAACGTAACATTATTGTCATTTTCCCGTAATGATAATGACAATAATGAATAGGGAAACGGCTATTTACTAACTACGGTACTGACACATGTCATTTACAAACGAATTGAAAAATATGATAGAAAGAGAAGTATGTGACCTAAAAGACACTGCCTAGGGCCTATATCTCATTGGCTGTTAGAACAGTAGAGATCAATAGTGTCGTCTCTTGTCACATAGTGCCATAGGAAAATAATCAAAGCACTTGGGAAAACTTCGGCTGTCCCGAGCTCCTGAGGTAACAACAGTGTCATTTATCGCCACATACCGCTCAAGGATAAGGATCTGAATAAATGAAAGTAAATTTGAAAGCACCAACGCTTATTGCAGCTCTATGTACTGCACCAACACCATCGCACTAATAATGATCGTGTGGCCTTCGGAGAGGCCTAGTGCAGGTCTTTCTAGTTGACCCCGTGGGCGACCTGCGCGTCGTAATGAGGATGGAGTGATGATGAAGACGGCACATACACCCAGTCCCCGAGCCACGGGAATTAACCTCAGGAGATTAAAATCCTTGATGGCTCGGCCGGGAATCGAACCAGGGGCACTTTGGGCCAAAGCTTAGCTCGCTAACCATTTAGCCGCTGAGCCGGATACCATCGCACTTATACACAGGCAAAATATTTTCATGATGATAACTGTTTTACGAGGCCTAAGAAATCTTCTTGCAATAATTACTCCCAATGACTCCAATTTATAAGCAGCGCAAGTTGTAACTATTTTCGCAATTCAGGTAGGGGTGACGTGATGCAGCTCGCATTGCCAGCCAACAATTGGCTTATTAAAATATTCTTACAGTTACACTATACGGACATGAATGGTTCTAGGACCTTAAAACGTAGTTTTCAAGTTCATTTTGCCTGTTGTTCTATATATAGGGAATGGAGAGAGTTGTTCAAAATATCAAGTGGACAGTGTTACCCGCAGGGTTCCAAAGGGTAAGTACATTAAGTTTGGTTAAGTTCGGTGAAACGATATAGACTTGTGTCAAAGGGCCTAAATGCAGGGAATGGAGTGGTCTGTCCAAAATTTCACGTAGACGGTGTTACTCGTCGGGTTCCAAAGGGTTAGTATACAAATTTTGGTTCAGATCGGTGAAACGGTGTAGATTTGTATTGTACCCGTTCGTCCTGGGGATGCGATGACCCATCTGCTATAACATCACATCCCTGGAGTTCCAGGACAGAGCGGAGTTAAATGAACCTCTAGTCAAATAAGGAATGTGTCGGAAATTCAGCTGAGTTCTTGAAAAAGCAGTGGGTTTCACGAGACAAAGTATCTCTAGGGTCGTTACGGGCTTAAGTTAATAAAAATAATTCAAATATAAATGGGCGCCATCAACTGAATTCCTAGCAAAACCACTTCCTTTCCGGATAAGCCTTACTCAAGACAAGGAAAGAAAAAGGAACATCACATCATCATCAGATCACCACTAAGATAAAAACAAATTTATTTTACTTTGATAGTCAGACAGACATTTTAAATATAATTCCTACCTAAGAGTATGGTCGAATGCAAAGTTAAATTGTCATTGTCCAAAATCGAACCATCTCCTTTCTAATGCAAAATTAATTTTATCCACATAACAAGAAAAATGTATAAAGTTCTCTTGGGTTCTCAGGATCACTGTAGCACTATGTTTTTCGTCACTGACATTTGTGAAACCTGAGACCTAATTCTCTTTAATTTAACATCAATGTGGATTTAATTAAGTTATTAAGCTGTCTAAACATACACATATAATAATCACTCATATTAAATATCACATAAATTATGGTTTGCATGGTATAATTTGAACGTAGAACATGTTAAACAAATGTTCCTAAACATTGAATAATTAATTTACATTATTTACATCGTCATTCAATCACTTATCTGTGAATTACAGAAAATTCAAATTCTCATCGGTCATCATCATCATTATTATCAAAATTAAATATTTCTCACAATAATTCTCACTTCAAAATTCTAAATATTCCTGTCAGAATCGTTAATTCATCACCATTACATCATTTAAATTCACAATTCAAGTTGCAATTCCTTCACATTATCTCTCAATTAAATTTATTTAATTCCATAAAAATTCATTAATCATCAGCTTCTTTAATTAATCATCACCTTCTAATCCAGTTATTCATCATCATTATCATCAAAATTAATTTATTTCAATCAGTTAATTTATTCAATCATTAATTCATCCACTTATTTAATTCATCGATTTATTTCAAAATTTAATTTATCAACTTATTTAAATTTCAATCATCTGGTTATTTAGATTTTATTATTTCATCTAGTCATTCTGATTTTTATTTCATTAGGTCAGATCGTTAACATGCTTAAATCTCAGATTATTATTTCATTAATTATTATTTTCAGAAAATCTTGTATTATCAACTTCATTTATTTGTTTAATTTCCTAACAAATTGTTTAATAAGGTTTATAGAACGTTGTCTTACAGTTTTATTACTTCCAAGTTATATCTCGTATTTAATTTATCATGCCAAAAATATTATTGTCTCCACGACATCACGTTGGATCTAACTATCCACAACGACATTATATTTCTTCAATATCTCAAATATCACATTTGAATATAAGAATTACTCCAAAAACTCCATAAATATTCAGCACATACAGCATGAATCTCAACAATAACGCTAGACTGGGTACGACGACCTCATGTCTGTCTTCAAAATACATTATCAACGTTGCAACTATCAAATGGCAAGTTCCACAAAATGCCTATCACAAACTCCACTTAACCATGTTGCATGATCTACAAAAATATATAAATGGCTTCAAATTATCAACGCACATAATCTCCAATGACTGTAATTACTCTGATCACATCTAGACAACTTCTTAAACAATTGGAAAAACATTACTTCAGTAATTTAATATCTGCTTTCAAATAGCATAAATTCTCTTTCACAAGTTTCAATAATTCACATCGCAGAAAAACACCAATGTGCTATAATCTCTCACATCAAAATCTGCAATACTGATCTGCCTTAAAATAATTATGACCATTAATGATTAATCTTACAAGATTCAATTACTTTAAATCCTTCTCAAAGGTATCAAACACAATTATAAAAATTCATCAAAGCATCAGCTGTAATAGCTGTTAAACTGAAATTACTCTCAAAAGAGCATAGCAACAAAATATTGGATTGGCAAACAAGAATTACTAAATGCAATCCTGTTGACATTTATCGTTACTTTATTTAACAAAATTTCGACTGATATGTGACTAGTAGTTCCTTGTTTAATTCACTTACATCTCGTGTACATTCGGATGATAAAATGAGTCCCTCAATGGCAAGTAAGATGTGTAACCACCGTACAATCGTATAAATACGAAGGACCTCGCCCCGTCGACTTGGATGATAGTTCCCTAAACGGTGGGTAAGGTGAGTAACCACCATACAATCGTATAAATACGAAGGACCCCACCTCGTAGGCTGGATGAGTGAATGTACCAGAAAGGAATCAACAAGTTTCTAGTTGTCATATAAAAGCGATGTTCATTCACTAAAGTGAATAACTTCTTAATATCTCCAAACAATCCAATGGAAAAAATCCCTATTGATGAATAATACACACTCGCTAGTATGCAGTGAACTGACGAAGTAGTTTCTGATAATCAATTGCAGATCACGAGTTCGAAATACTCGTTACACAAAAAAAAAATATTCATGAAAAATATCCTAGCTGGAAAAATGTCTAAAAGACCAAACATCTGCTTAATAAAGCCAAACAACGGTGAGAATTTCGTATAATGATGCCTGCCATATCATATGGTCACTCCATATTCTAGCAAATTCGAAGTATATAAATTCAAACCATGTCTTAATAATCAAATCACTCCTATTAGAAAAATATACATGTGTGCCCAGTATTCATGAAAATTGTGCCGTTACTTTGGCACTAATCTCTGATCGAACGTACTATTTTTACTTTGGCATAAACTTTTGAATCGAGCGGCGGAGTTAGTTGTGGCTGGCCTCGATAGGTAGCATATCTTGTCGGTGCTGTCTTGGACTGGGATTGTAGTTTCTCCCTCTGTCCGATAGGAAGAGCTATGTTCTAGCGACAAGTATTTCTCTATCTCGATGTTGACTTTAATGGTTTTGGAAGGCTGGGATTTTCGAGACATGTATGATTCTCGTAATGAGCTTGTTAGGCCAGTCATCATGGATCTACGTGGTTTTATAAATACATAAGAAGTAAACTGAAGTTCTACTGTATGTGAAAATATTGAATGATATTATCCCTCTTCGTCAAGTTATTGACTGGTTACCTTTTGTAACCTTACTGGAGATAAACGTCTGGATATGCTTCGTATATTGTGGAATTAAGGTAGGCTATTTTGTCATCGTAAGTACTTGTGACTGTATCGACTGGCAAGGTAAATGTATTTATTTTGTATTTTCCTACGTTGCATGACAGGGCCTTTCAAGGTTATACATTCAAACTTAATGTCATCCTCGGGTATTCACTCTGGTAGGCTAACTGACACTCATATTTTCTTGTGTAATTAATGATTTGTTTTCTGTTTTCAGTTAATTGTAAAATGCATTTTAATTACAAGTAGTATGCCTTATGGTCTGTGGAATATTTATTAATGTAGGATTTATTTTGATGTCGATAGCCCTAGTACGGTGATCGTTTTTCTTCTGTTTTTCATGATGGCTACTGTCGTATTGTTTTTAACTATGTGTGATCATCTGTTGTTAATAAAAAAGAGATTTCTGATAGCCATTGAGGTGAAAACACGTAAATTGGATTAGCTCCGTATATTTTGTGTTTTGAAGACATTAATTCTTCAATTTTAGGCAACGTATTACATTGGATATTATAACGAGCGTAGGCCTAGCTTTGTGACATGTACTGTCTAGAGAATTAATTAATTATTTATTTGTGTGGAAATGCATGAAATACTGTATGATGCATTATGCAGGGGCATTATGAAACTATTGAATATTTAATTCGTCATCCTCTTAATTATTGGGCTTGGATTCTCATAATGACAACAGATGATAGTTTGAAAGCAACGCTTATTTACTTCATCGTAACAACTTGGCTGGATTGCTAAAATATGTATTACAGTCAACTGGAAGGAACAAATATTTGATGTCAGAATCCACATCTTGATTTGTAAGTGTTTTGTTAATTTGTATGCATGTTTATTGTGAATATATTATGATTTTACCCGATCACCTTAGTATTATTTCTGGGTTCCGGGGTTCGAAGATGGTCTCAGACAATTGCCCTCTGAGTATGAATTCACTATGGTCCAGTACCTTCCCTCCCAAGGCCTTTACTTTACTACGGGGTTAAATGTGTTATAGCAGTAGCGTGGTTAGATTTGTACCACTTTCAGTAGTATTTTGGGGCTAGTCTTTGGATCTTGGGGCTTGGAAGTATGATTGGGCCTGAAGTGTGATATTTTAATGTTTGTTGTTATTGTTTTATCTTTGTATAAATTTCTTGTTATTTTTGTTTCATGTGATAATATACTGAATGGACGAGAGCATTTTAAAAGCTGTACAATATTTATCCAAAGAGGAACTGGCTTATGAAATACAAATAAGGAATGGCAACCCTAATTTTCATCGTGAACTGGATATTATTCTTCTCAAATCCTTAAAGTCAGCTTCTGTTGTTAGTCTGACTGATCAACATTCTTATGGGACAAAAGGTAGGTCTGATGTTGTGATATCTGTTTCAAACCTATTAGTGTCCTGTGATGAGTTAAAGCGAGTTGCCAAACCTTCGGCATATCGTGTGAACAAATTAAAATTTCGTTCGATACACTGGATTAATCGTTTAGTGAGCTTAATTGAATATTGGTCCAAGTGTGATATTGTTTTTTCAACCAAGTTAGTTGGGCTTCGCGACAAGCTGATAGATAGTTTTAATCGGTTGTCCTCGAGTGATATTTCTGAGAATATTAGTGGACCTGTTGTGTGTTCTGAAAGCGTTTGTTCATATGTTAGTGATTCTTGTGATGGCGTTGTGAATAATAGTAATTATATTGGTAATTTGGAATCAGTATCGATGGAGAATAATGAAAATATGGTAGGCGCTTTACAAACTAATAATTCTACTGAGGTAGATAAACAAATAGGCTCGTCAAGAAATACACCAGAGGTCATGTCGAGTCCTAGTAATTTGAATGCTGTTGGTAATTCATGTTCTGATAAGAGATATAACGATTTTTCTAGTTCAGTTTCTTGCCATGACGTTGGTAGTGCTGGGAATAGGTTAGGATCTCACCGTACTTGTACTGATAAGGAAGTACAAACTGTTGATAGCTTATTTGGTGAATGTGACGTGATAGATAGAGTAAATAAGCTTAATCTTTCTGATAATCGAGCCTCGACTAACGTTGTTTCTCTAAATAAACTTATGACTGATGGTCAGGTTAATTTTGCTTCCCTTCCTAACCCATTAACTCTAATTTTGAAAGATTTTCATGTGTGCTATGGCACTGATATTAATTTATTTGTGAAATTTTTGAAGAAATTAGTGGAATTAAGAGATAGTGCTGGCATATTTGGTCTGTCAGATTTTCAAATTTTGAAAATCATCTTTCCATGCACTGAAGGAATGTTGCGAGGAAAACTGTTTGAGAGTATGAGTGCTGGCCATTCTTTGGATGTTTTCCATAGAGAGGTTTTGAAATATTTTATCACTCCACGTATCTTGGCAGATTTGAGTAGAGATTATGTATTTCGCGTTCAGCGTATGAGTGAAACGTTAAATGAGTACTTCATTGATATTAGGACTTATGCAAAGGTTTTGGCAGTTGAGTTGACTGAAGAGCAGGTTGTCAATTCATTAGTCGAAGGTATGAATCCCATTTATCGTTCATTCTTGTCCATGCATGCTAAGCCCAAGAATTTCACTGATTTTAATGAAATTATTTTATCTGCGGAGAAGATTAAGAATGCTAATCTGTTGCGGGTAGATGATTCTCCCTTTCCTAGTAATTATCTTCAAGGTTGTTCAGGTTATATGCCTTCTATAAATAATTTTCAGCCACGTGGAGAGATGCAGCTTGTGGATAATTATAGTAGTCTTGTTCCTTATAAGAATTTACAGGGAAGGCGTGAGTTCATGCCTACTAATGTTCAAGGTCATGTATTTCAGAGGCGTGCTGAACAGAGGTTTAATGGGAGTAGAGTTAGCAAAGGCAAGAGATGTGATTTTTGTGGCTCGTATGACCACATTAGTCGATGGTGCGATGCAGATTTTGATAATTTAAGTTGATATTTGTTGTGGTAAAGTTATTGTCAAAATTGTGTAGACGAATTCCGGTCATTAGGACATGCATGTGTTTTTGATGTGTGTATTTGTCTACACGTGTGGTGCACATTCTGCTAGATTGTGCAAATCCATAAAAGGTTCTTCTTGTTTGTTATTGTCAAAATTGTGTAGACGAATTCCGGTCATTAGGACATGCATGTGTTTTTGATGTGTGTATTTGTCTACACGTGTGGTGCACATTCTGCTAGATTGTGCAAATCCATAAAAGGTTCTTCTTGTTTGTTATTGTCAAAATTGTGTAGACGAATTCTGGTCATCAGTACATGCATGTGTTATGTGTGTTATTGATGTGTTTATTTGTCTACACGTGTGGTGCACATTCTGCTAGATTGTGCAAATCCATAAAAGGTTCTTCTTGTTTGTTATTGTCAAAATTGTGTAGATGAATTCTGGTCATCAGGACATGTATGTATTGTGGATGTTATTGATGCTTGTATTTGTCTACACGTGTGGTGCTCATTCTGCTTGATTGTGCAAATCTATAAAGGTTCTTCTTGTTTGTAATTGTCTAAATTGTGTTAGGTCTGAAGTGACAAACTTGTGTAAATGTATTTGAGTGCATGAGTGTGGGTGATTGTTATTAGTTTTGTTTTGTAATCGGGTGGGTATCTTGGTTGTTTCTTGAGGTGAATTAAGGTTAGGGTTTGTTTTTGCTTAATTTATAATTGAATTTAATTAAATACGCCGTACGTATAAAATGATACTATGTTGGGATATCATAGGTAAGTAAATACAAACCTCTTCTGTTCTCCGAGTGTTGACTTAGTCATTTATCTGCTTGTTGATTCATGAAGGTAACTACTTGCCGAAATGTGTTTTGGTGATGGAAAATCATGCTATGCCAGGGTAAAATGCGGCTAGTATGACATGTTGATTTCAGTGTGTTTTATTTAAGGGTTATTATTTATTTTGTGTATGTCGATGTCCTAACGGTGTGTCAATTTATATTCTGGAAAATTATGGGGATTTTGTGGGTAGTAAATGGTTTTATTAATTTTGGGAGTTTGTAAGGTCGTGTGATTTCAATGAATGTTTGGGTACGTTTGTAGCTTGGTGATCTGCACGAGTAGTCTGTTGATCTTCTTTCATTTAGGGTCTTCTGTTGGTCATTTATTGAGGGATTTCTGTCGAGTTTGTTCTTGTTTTGATCTTGTTCGCTATACTGTTTACTTAGTTTGATATACTAGGCTATGTCAAGAGTGAATAATTGTATTGTTTATGTTATTGTCTAAATTGTGCATTTCCAAAGTTGGACATTCAGAAAGTATAAATGTGGTGTGATTTGTTTTATTTTGGTAATTGGGTTAGTTTTCTTGTTGTTGTTTTGTGGGTGTCCAGATAAGTGTGGATGTATATTAATTTAAGGGGTAAAAGGTCATTGTATGTTACTTTGGGATCGTGGATGTAAATTAGCATTTTGTTGACGCATCTGTCAACTTAAGTCTACCAGATGAATGTTATGGGGGTTCATTTGCTTAGATTTGAGTTGAATATGTTGGTAAGTATTTATAAACAATTCTCCTAAGTCTTCAGTTGATTGAGTGGGCTCAATTTTTTTTTTGCTGTCTGACTGAGAAATAAATACTTTAGGTTAAGTAATGTGATGTGATATGATGAATTGAGTTGTGGTATTTGGTCAATATACGGCGACTCACTATAGGCCTCATGAAATACGTGCTTCGTCTCGTTTCCTAGTTTCTGTTTGGTCTGGGTCTGTATATGATAGGGTATTTATGTATTTGTGTTTTGTGTGGATGTGTTGACAAGTGCTAATTCATATTCTGGTTGTTGTTTATTAATTATTTGATGGTTTAATTGTAATTTTTTCTGGGGATTTTAAGGTTATGTGTCATGGTGTAAGGATGTGGTGTGATTCTGCTTTGGTATGTACGTGTGTCCTGTTATTTGAATGATAATAGGGTCTTTCTATTGTTCTTCTTGGAATTTTCTTGTGTTTTCCTACATTGGGTGTTTCTTTTGGCATTATATTTTCTGTATTTTGGAAAATTCGGTTGAACAGATATGCAATGTGAGACAATTGCCTTCGTCTTTTGGGGGAATAAGGTTTTTTATTTGTAAATATGAGAGCTCACGTGCCATTCAGCATTATTATTGAAACTTATTTTTGGAAAATACTGTTATTATTGTAATATTTTCGGGATATTGTAATTTTCTAAAACATGCATACAATTTTCTGTGTTAATTGAGGGTCATTGTTATACCTTTCACCTGTAAAGATGTGGATTCTTGATAGTACTGGGTTATTGTTATAAAATCTGATGCCATCATATAATATTTTATTGTAATTTGTTCTTTGTAAATGAGTGTCAACGTTAGATATTAAGCTTTCCTTTACACATTACTGTCGCAGTCGAAATTTGATTTCAGCTATTTTCTTCGAGGTCTTATTCTGCGTTTGGAGTGTTATGCAGTGCGAGAAGATGTCTCTGGCCAGGATATTGGACCAATCTATGTAACCTTCGGATGAAACTGTTCCTGCCATCGTTTATTCAAGATGCCATTTGTAATAATGTTGTGGAAATTGTACAAAGAAAACCCACTCGATGTATTCTACACTTAAGTATTTGTTTATGTTCTTGGCATGACATATTTTGGTGGTTATGGTGCTGATGAAAACTGAAATGAACTTTTAATTAAGTATTTCACATTCGGAAGCTACTGTGTTTGTGATAATTGGCAAAAACTTTTCTATGCTTTAAGATTTGCTTGATTATGCATGTTGATACACTTGTACCATTTACGTCGTCTCTGTTCTGCGAACCATCGACAAGTTTGGGGCCCGGGAGTCTGTGCCGTTACTTTGGCACTAATCTCTGATCGAACGTACTATTTTTACTTTGGCATAAACTTTTGAATCGAGCGGCGGAGTTAGTTGTGGCTGGCCTCGATAGGTAGCATATCTTGTCGGTGCTGTCTTGGACTGGGATTGTAGTTTCTCCCTCTGTCCGATAGGAAGAGCTATGTTCTAGCGACAAGTATTTCTCTATCTCGATGTTGACTTTAATGGTTTTGGAAGGCTGGGATTTTCGAGACATGTATGATTCTCGTAATGAGCTTGTTAGGCCAGTCATCATGGATCTACGTGGTTTTATAAATACATAAGAAGTAAACTGAAGTTCTACTGTATGTGAAAATATTGAATGATATTATCCCTCTTCGTCAAGTTATTGACTGGTTACCTTTTGTAACCTTACTGGAGATAAACGTCTGGATATGCTTCGTATATTGTGGAATTAAGGTAGGCTATTTTGTCATCGTAAGTACTTGTGACTGTATCGACTGGCAAGGTAAATGTATTTATTTTGTATTTTCCTACGTTGCATGACAGGGCCTTTCAAGGTTATACATTCAAACTTAATGTCATCCTCGGGTATTCACTCTGGTAGGCTAACTGACACTCATATTTTCTTGTGTAATTAATGATTTGTTTTCTGTTTTCAGTTAATTGTAAAATGCATTTTAATTACAAGTAGTATGCCTTATGGTCTGTGGAATATTTATTAATGTAGGATTTATTTTGATGTCGATAGCCCTAGTACGGTGATCGTTTTTCTTCTGTTTTTCATGATGGCTACTGTCGTATTGTTTTTAACTATGTGTGATCATCTGTTGTTAATAAAAAAGAGATTTCTGATAGCCATTGAGGTGAAAACACGTAAATTGGATTAGCTCCGTATATTTTGTGTTTTGAAGACATTAATTCTTCAATTTTAGGCAACGTATTACATTGGATATTATAACGAGCGTAGGCCTAGCTTTGTGACATGTACTGTCTCGAGAATTAATTAATTATTTATTTGTGTGGAAATGCATGAAATACTGTATGATGCATTATGCAGGGGCATTATGAAACTATTGAATATTTAATTCGTCATCCTCTTAATTATTGGGCTTGGATTCTCATAATGACAACAGATGATAGTTTGAAAGCAACGCTTATTTACTTCATCGTAACAACTTGGCTGGATTGCTAAAATATGTATTACAGTCAACTGGAAGGAATAAATATTTGATGTCAGAATCCACATCTTGATTTGTAAGTGTTTTCTTAATTTGTATGCATGTTTATTGTGAATATATTATGATTTTACCCGATCACCTTAGTATTATTTCTGGGTTCCGGGGTTCGAAGATGGTCTCAGACAATTGCCCTCTGAGTATGAATTCACTATGGTCCAGTACCTTCCCTCCCAAGGCCTTTACTTTAGTAGGGGGTCAAAAATAATCGAATCAGGTAGATAGAACTCTTACAATACCTTTCATTATCAGTTGTAATAATATTTCCAAGATCGTCGATTTTCCCTACCTAAAAATTTCTCGTAAGATCGGCGTGAATATAATTTCATCCATGAAATGACGATTTCCTTCGAAATCCCAAGCGAATCAGCTGTTGGACTCCTCTCGTCAGGAATCGAATCCATCGCTCTGTGGTGCCATCTTGTCTCTATTCACGTTTACTCGGTCATGTTGAACCTCGAATTACCCATAGCGGATATCGTCCAACTCCTTCTCGAAAAGTTCATGGAAACAGCGGACCCCCTTACTCTTCTTCTAATATACGCCACTGTTCCGATAAATGTTCAGTTTGAGAATTGTAAGTCCAATCTCTACTTACTGCAAAGTTCCACTTGAGTAAAATAAAAATTTTACTAGATAGTGTTCAAGATTACGATACACCCTGTATCTGTCTGTAATATGTAACTCATGAAAATGGCATAAGATAAAAATCTTATAAATGCACGATATAATGTTCATCAGAGCTTATGCTAAACATTCAGTTTACTTGGAATAGTAAAAGTCGCTTTGAATGTGTTATATAACAGCATGGTTATAAGGTTATTTGTGAAAGCCTGTGCTCGAATAGCGTCGAAATGAAGCTTGAAATGAAGTCTTCAAATACGATCATTGTGGTTTTGAAATACCCCGGCTATCTACAATTGTCTCCTCGGCCAGGTCGCCTGGATCAACGACCCGCGCGGCTTTCGCTGCTCGGTGATACGAGAACTGTCGCCTACTCCTGCCGTGATGGTTTACGTAAGTTGCGTGACCTTCAATGCCCGTCTCGCTGTGCTATAGAGCTGCTCTGGACTGCTCGTCTCACTGAGCTCGACTGACTTGCTAGCGCTATGTTCCAGCTTTTTGTTCTCCGCTCGGCACGTGGCTCATTCTCCCCACCACAGTGCTCCTACGTCAAGAACATAGTCTCGAACCCGAATCCTCTCGGCTGTTCTGTTATAAAATAACTTATTACCATAAAATTATTTCCACATACAATGCATGTTATATATCCTCTTCTAAGTTGTTTTAATTGCTATAATCCCATATACGTTTCAATAAAGCTTTATATCTCCATTCATAATTTTATCTTCTTACAGATTTCAATGCCTCCTTGATTCTTGACCTGCTACGTCATCTTGGCTTTCTTCTTGACGCGATCGATGCGCTATCTTTTCCGCTTGCTTTCCAAAACCTCAACTACAGCTTAATGTCTGCTGGCGTAGCCGATAGCCTAAAATAGGTATCGGGTACATCTCTCCCGTACATCTCCTTTTTTTTATCAGGATTGAGAAAAAAAATACACTCTCAGGCATTCAATATATTATACATGTACACGATAGCTCTACAATTTCATTACTCAGCATGATGGTATTTCCTGATGCTAGCTGCATTAAAAGTTCCTACAACTTCATCAGTATCCATTCTGACAATCTTATAGCTATTATTCTGGTATGTTTGTTCAATACGGAACGGTCCAGCGTACAATGGAGCGAATTTATGGTAGATCTTCAACTGAAGGTTCGAAGTGACTGGCTTCCTAATCAGCACCTCATCATTTTCTTGAAATGGCTCGTGGAACCTCCTTCCTGCCTGTCTCCTGGCTCTCTTCTCCGCCTGTCTTCTGAGCCTCTCTCCTGCCATCTCGACTCTTCTTTCTTGTGTGGGTTGAGGATCTACTGGTGCCCTCACGACTCTATCCCATGGTCTATCCGGTTTCAATCCATGATGAAGCATGGACGGAATCTGTCCTGTGCTTTCATGTACTGTGGAATTCAAGCATTGGCTAATGATGGGTATCACCTCCATCCATCTATGGTGTTGCCTTGACACATATAAGCGACACAGCTTACTTATCTCCGGCATAATTCTTTCGGCGGGATTTCCCTCTGGATACCGTACAGAATTAAACACATGCCTTATACCTAAATGTTCCATAGCAGTAGAAAATTCTATGCTAGTAAACTGTGATCCATGGTCACTCAACAAAACTTCAGGTTTCCCCATGCTCGGAATAACCGTTTTCTCAAGTCTGTTTATTACGTACTTGGACGTAGCTTTCTGTATAGGGCATAGAGATACGTATTTCGAAAATACATCAACTGTTACCAAAACGAATTGATTGCCTTTCGTCGAACGAGGAATCGGACCAAAAATGTCCGTCGCGAAAAGTTCTCTTGGCTTGCTGGGTAATATTGATCTGGGAACTTCTTTCATTAACTTAGATGAGTATTTACTTCGCTGACAACTGTCACAGGTCTTTATGACGTCGCGAATCGTTTGTCCCATTTGTTTCCAAACGAAAGTTTCTTGTGCGAGAGCCAAAGTCTTGTCTACACCTACATGAGCTGCAGTTCGGTGTATCATCGAAATGACTGGTTTGACAAGCTTGGGTGGGATCACTACTCTAAGTTTAGTATGATCCTGGTCGATATATTGGCATATAACACCTCCCATAATATGATGTTTTCTAGCCTCTATCTCAGTTCTTTGAAAATCCGGATCAGTGTTATCCATCCTACGTGTCAGAAAACGGTAAATTCTTCGCAAAGGTGCATATCTCTTCTGAGTTTGCGCTAACAACTTCAACTTTTCTAGAGTACCACTATCCTCTTGAATCAAATTTATATGGTTGACAAATACTTCCTCACAAGGGTTTCTGCTCAGCACATCTGCTAACAGATTTAACTTCCCCGGTCTATGTACAACAGTTGGGTTAAATTGCTGTAAGAACAGAGCCCATCTGGTGATGCGGTCACTCGCTAAGTCTGTCTTCATAATAAATTGGAGGGCTTTATGATCTGTGATCACTGTTATGTCATGTCCAAACAACACCTTCTTCCATGTTTTGAGAGCATGAACCACTGCTAATGCCTCTAACTCAGTTGCATAGTAATTCTTCTCACAATGTCTAAGCTTGCGACTGGTGAAAGCTAAATATCTATGTTTCTTGTCATCATCCAGCTGATATAGGATTCCACTTATGCCTATTTTGGATGCGTCTGTCTCTACAAAAAATCGTCTTGTAAAATCAGGATACTCAAGCTTGATATTTTGGATCAGCATTTTCTTGGCCGCTAAAAACGCTTGATTGCATCTATCGTCCCATTTCCATCGATTTCCCTTCCTTAATAAATCCTGCAGAGGTGTCATCGTCTCAGTATATTCAGGACAATGTGTTGAAAAGAACTGACACATGCCTAAAAACTGCCGTACCTCTTTAATCTTTCGTGGTGTTGGAAACTCTGAAATTGCCATGATTTTCTTTGGATTGGGCCTATAACCATCTCCATCGATTCTATGTCCAAGAAATTCAATTTCTTCATGAAAGAACTGACATTTATTGAAGTTCACCTTGAAGTTCGTTCTTCTAAGATCTTCGAAAAGCATTTGAAGGTGTCTGATATGTTCTTCCGCTGTCTCAGACGCTATAATCAGGTCATCAATATAGCTTACAACATGCTCTTTAACTGCATCTGACAAATTTTCATCTAGTGCTCGGATCATCACCGGACCACTATTTTTCACTCCAAAAGGTAACCTATTGAATACATACGTTTTATGGTCAAACAAGAACCCTGTGTACTGTTTACAGTCTTCTGCTAGCTCAACATGATAATATGAACTAGTCAGATCGATTGTCGAGAAGAAACTCTTTCCTCTGAATCGGCGTAACAATTCACGAATAACAGGTGGTCTATCGTGTTCAGGAAGAACTCTTTCGTTAAGGGCTCTGGCATCTAGACATATCCTCAGCTTACCGTTAGGTTTCTTGACAACAGCTAAAGGATTCAAATAAGCAGTTGGCATTTTCTTAATTATTCCATCTGTTTCCATGTCGCTTATCATTATGCTGACTTCCTCCTTCCATTTATCCGGAATGGGATATAAATTTTTATGGTATGGTTTGTCATCCATCAACTTGATGTTGTAGGTAAAATTTTCTATGAGACCTGGTTTGTCATTGAATATATCCTCATATTCTGAAATTACTTGATCAAACTGCCCCTTAATTTCTGGATTTATTTTACTTGTCATGCCAATTTTATCTTCTATAGACCTTTCAACGCTGCATACAATTTCATCCAATATATCCTCTCTAAAGAATGTCATCTCCGATTCTTGATTTTCCATAACCCCTTCTTGAAAGTACATGCGCCTACTCTGCATATCTATGATCAGGCCACTCTCACTTAGGAAATCCACTCCTAGGATCATGTCAAAATGTAGTTGACCCACTACTAGGAACATCTGTTCAAAACTTCTGGTTCCAATCCCAACATCTAAAAGTACCTGACTTTTACATTTCATACTCCTGTCTGGGATCACCCCTTGAATTTTGCTAACAACAGTTGGCAACATTGTAATTCTTCCTAATAATTTTAATTCATCCAGGCAACCTATGCATATCAAGCTCACCATAGCCCCTGTGTCTACGAGTGTCTTTATTTCTTTTCCCATGACTTCCACACTAATAACTGGCAATTCATGTCTATTTTCCCGGTGTACTATGTCTTCTTCCTCGATTAAATCTTCGTCCTTGACCTGATATGTTTCTACGATGACGATTGATTCCCAATGATTTTCATTTTTCTCTGGAGTTAATTTGACGTTTTTTTTTTCCTTCGCCACTCGTGCTGGCTCGATTGACATCTCTCACTGTCTCCTCGAGTGGTGCACTAGGCTGTCTATCCTCTTGTCTTGACCTTTCATGTCCACGATTTTCCCTTCTATCGTTAGGATCGTTTCTTCGGCCATCCTGTCGGTCGTTTCCATTAAACTGTTGACCTTGGTTCCAGTTATTCCTTCCCCGATATCTGTTATTATACCGATTCCTGTCCTGATACCTGGAATTTTGGTTATAATTCCTATACCGGCTATCTCTCGCCTCTTGATCGTATGGCCTTTCATATGGTCCTCTATATGGATCATTTCCTCTTGCATTACGGATATTTCCTCGATTCCCATCGTTCCGTCGGTTTTCCCAGGAATCCCTTCTGTCCGTTTGAGCTGCATTGTCCACGACTACCGCATTTACTTCTTGCGTGTTTCTGTTGTCGTTTCGATTACTTCTAGGTGTGACCTGTGCGCTTGTATAATCTAACCGCCGCAAAATGTCATCATAATGTTCCAGCGTATTGGCTCCTGATGCTATCAGAGATCGCTGTACCTCTATCGGTAACTGTCGCGCTATATCTTGCAAAAGCTCTTCTTCTGGCAATGGAGGAATAAGGAACTGTAATTTAGCCAGCTGTGACGTGAAATAGTTGGCGTAATGCGTCGGATGTGACGTAGAATAGCGTTTAGAGTACATCTCCGCTCTTACGTTGAGTTGATCCTCGGCACTCCAGAATCTCCTCAAGAAAGCCATGGCAAATTGCTCCATGTTCGCAAAGTTGCTTCTGAACGCTCTAAACCACGTAAGTGCAGATCCATCTAAGGCGCGTTCTACTATCCTTAGCTCTCTTTCTTTGGCTACCCTGTGTTCCGCCATGTAGTCTCGAATATCTCGCAGAAATTCTACTGGTGTAACTCCTGTATTTCCCGAAAACTTTCTCGGTTTGTCATCTAGGTTCCTTATAATAGTGACTGGACCTGAGTATCGTTCGCTTGGACCTAACGTACTCCTATTCGAACTTGGATTCTCCTGCGGGGTTGAACTGACCCTTTCGAATGTCACATTCGGTTGCATTTGACGGTCTTCTACCATGCTCGGTTCTTGATTCGTCATACTGCGGTCTATCGCTGTTTGATTTATCAATGTTTCCCCTGATGTTACATTATGACTGGTAAAACTGTTAACTATGGTTTCTAGTTTAGTCACCCTGTCTTCTGCTAATCTCTTGACCTGCGTCTTCAGTTCATCTAACGATGTAACGTCCTGCGTCTTGTTACTTTCGTCTAGATCGTTCCTCAACTTGTCGATTTTTCCTTCGCACGTGTTCCTTACTAACGCGACTTGTTCTTTCAACAGATCAACATCTGTTCTAAATAGTGTTGAATCTATCTTCATCGCTTCTTTGCTTTCCGTAAACCTAGCTTCTAAGTTTGCCATACCTGCGATTAATTTTTCATCTAACCCGTCACGTTTCTCTTTTGCTTCGGCATCGACCTCATTATATCGTTCTTCCACAATTGCTCCGACTCTATTTTTAAATAAAGCTAAGTTTTCGTTAACCTTTTGCTCTATATCGTCGTCTATCTTTCTAATATCCTTCTGCAATTGATTTTCTAACGACTTTAAATTAGAATTGACCTCTCCCAAGACTTCATCTTTAATGGTCCCAATTACTGTCTTTAGCTCTTTTATTTCGTTACCTAGATTTGTTTCTAGACCCTTAATCTTAGTCTCGAAAGATACTTCGGTAGACCAATCTTGAATTTTTCCTACATCTGCCACTAAACCATCGATGTCGAATCTCAACTTCGATACATCTGACTTAATGTCTTTCTGTATGGTCATAACGTCTGTTCTTAAAGTGAAAATATTTTCTTCTCCTCTACTTTCCAACTCAATAATATTTTTCCTTAATATCTGAACATTTTCCTCTCCTTTCATGTTTACTGCAATAATGTCTAATTGTAAAGTTTTCAGCATCTCATTATTCTTTAAAGTTAAACTATTCTCTAATCTGGTTAACTTATTTTCTAATTCAGTATTAGTTTCTTCACTACGAGACTGTAATTTCTCTTCCAACGATTTAAGGTTATCTTTCAAGTTAGCTTCACTAGCTTTTAAATGACTTTCAGTATTTGACTGTAATCTAGCTTCTAATGACTTAAAATTGTCCTTTAAGTTAGCTTCACTATTTGACTGTAGCCTAGTTTCTAATAACATCAACTCATCTTTGCTATTTGACTGTAGCCTAGTCTCTAATGACTTTAAATTATCGTTCAGATTGCCTTCAGTACTAGCCTGCAATAATTTTAAATTTTCTTCAGTACTAGCCTGTAATGATTTTACATTCTCTTTACATTTAGCTTCTAATCTAGCTTCTGAATTATTAATTTGTTCTTTAACTTCCGTTTCCATCTTAGAAATGGTTTCTGCAATTCCAGACATACCCGTCTGTAACTCTCCTAACACCTTCGCTAAATCCTCTGGCAACATAATTATATTTTCAATATAGAATTATATAGAGACGTTAGACAACAACACATCACAATGTCTCAATTCCTGCATTCACTTGGGTATAGGGAAAAAATATCTTATAACTAACATGATATTACTAATACGATTAACATGAACACTAGATTGGGCACACAAGTACATTGTCTGACTAAGTATAATAAATTTTGTAACATACTTAAATGAACTTGAGATCAATCTCTCAGTAATCTAAATCTGATGTGATTCCATAGAATGAGCAAAATCGAAAAGCCCCACTAGTTGGATAAAGCCAATTCTCCCTCTCTCTCTGTACCCGTTCGTCCTGGGGATGCGATGACCCATCTGCTATAACATCACATCCCTGGAGTTCCAGGACAGAGCGGAGTTAAATGAACCTCTAGTCAAATAAGGAATGTGTCGGAAATTCAGCTGAGTTCTTGAAAAAGCAGTGGGTTTCACGAGACAAAGTATCTCTAGGGTCGTTACGGGCTTAAGTTAATAAAAATAATTCAAATATAAATGGGCGCCATCAACTGAATTCCTAGCAAAACCACTTCCTTTCCGGATAAGCCTTACTCAAGACAAGGAAAGAAAAAGGAACATCACATCATCATCAGATCACCACTAAGATAAAAACAAATTTATTTTACTTTGATAGTCAGACAGACATTTTAAATATAATTCCTACCTAAGAGTATGGTCGAATGCAAAGTTAAATTGTCATTGTCCAAAATCGAACCATCTCCTTTCTAATGCAAAATTAATTTTATCCACATAACAAGAAAAATGTATAAAGTTCTCTTGGGTTCTCAGGATCACTGTAGCACTATGTCTTTCGTCACTGACATTTGTGAAACCTGAGACCTAATTCTCTTTAATTTAACATCAATGTGGATTTAATTAAGTTATTAAGCTGTCTAAACATACACATATAATAATCACTCATATTAAATATCACATAAATTATGGTTTGCATGGTATAATTTGAACGTAGAACATGTTAAACAAATGTTCCTAAACATTGAATAATTAATTTACATTATTTACATCGTCATTCAATCACTTATCTGTGAATTACAGAAAATTCAAATTCTCATCGGTCATCATCATCATTATTATCAAAATTAAATATTTCTCACAATAATTCTCACTTCAAAATTCTAAATATTCCTGTCAGAATCGTTAATTCATCACCATTACATCATTTAAATTCACAATTCAAGTTGCAATTCCTTCACATTATCTCTCAATTAAATTTATTTAATTCCATAAAAATTCATTAATCATCAGCTTCTTTAATTAATCATCACCTTCTAATCCAGTTATTCATCATCATTAACATCAAAATTAATTTATTTCAATCAGTTAATTTATTCAATCATTAATTCATCCACTTATTTAATTCATCGATTTATTTCAAAATTTAATTTATCAACTTATTTAAATTTCAATCATCTGGTTATTTAGATTTTATTATTTCATCTAGTCATTCTGATTTTTATTTCATTAGGTCAGATCGTTAACATGCTTAAATCTCAGATTATTATTTCATTAATTATTATTTTCAGAAAATCTTGTATTATCAACTTCATTTATTTGTTTAATTTCCTAACAAATTGTTTAATAAGGTTTATAGAACGTTGTCTTACAGTTTTATTACTTCCAAGTTATATCTCGTATTTAATTTATCATGCCAAAAATATTATTGTCTCCACGACATCACGTTGGATCTAACTATCCACAACGACATTATATTTCTTCAATATCTCAAATATCACATTTGAATATAAGAATTACTCCAAAAACTCCATAAATATTCAGCACATACAGCATGAATCTCAACAATAACGCTAGACTGGGTACGACGACCTCATGTCTGTCTTCAAAATACATTATCAACGTTGCAACTATCAAATGGCAAATTCCACAAAATGCCTATCACAAACTCCACTTAACCATGTTGCATGATCTACAAAAATATATAAATGGCTTCAAATTATCAACGCACATAATCTCCAATGACTGTAATTACTCTGATCACATCTAGACAACTTCTTAAACAATTGGAAAAACATTACTTCAGTAATTTAATATCTGCTTTCAAATAGCATAAATTCTCTTTCACAAGTTTCAATAATTCACATCGCAGAAAAACACCAATGTGCTATAATCTCTCACATCAAAATCAGCAATACTGATCTGCCTTAAAATAATTATGACCATTAATGATTAATCTTACAAGATTCAATTACTTTAAATCCTTCTCAAAGTATCAAACACAATTATAAAAATTCATCAAAGCATCAGCTGTAATAGCTCTTAAACTGAAATTACTCTCAAAAGAGCATAGCAACAAAATATTGGATTGGCAAACAAGAATTACTAAATGCAATCCTGTTGACATTTATCGTTACATTATTTAACAAAATTTCGACTGATATGTGACTAGTAGTTCCTTGTTTAATTCACTTACATCTCGTGTACATTCGGATGATAAAATGAGTCCCTCAATGGCAAGTAAGATGTGTAACCACCGTACAATCGTATAAATACGAAGGACCTCGCCCCGTCGACTTGGATGATAGTTCCCTAAACGGTGGGTAAGGTGAGTAACCACCATACAATCGTATAAATACGAAGGACCCCACCTCGTAGGCTGGATGAGTGAATGTACCAGAAAGGAATCAACAAGTTTCTAGTTGTCATATAAAAGCGATGTTCATTCACTAAAGTGAATAACTTCTTAATATCTCCAAACAATCCAATGGAAAAAATCCCTATTGATGAATAATACACACTCGCTAGTATGCAGTGAACTGACGAAGTAGTTTCTGATAATCAATTGCAGATCACGAGTTCGAAATACTCGTTACACAAAAAAAAAAATATTCATGAAAAATATCCTAGCTGGAAAAATGCCTAAAAGACCAAACATCTGCTTAATAAAGCCAAACAACGGTGAGAATTTCGTATAATGATGCCTGCCATATCATATGGTCACTCCATATTCTAGCAAATTCGAAGTATATAAATTCAAACCATGTCTTAATAATCAAATCACTCCTATTAGAAAAATATACATGTGTGCCCAGTATTCATGAAAATAATCGAATCAGGTAGATAGAACTCTTACAATACCTTTCATTATCAGTTGTAATAATATTTCCAAGATCGTCGATTTTCCCTACCTAAAAATTTCTCGTAAGATCGGCGTGAATATCATTTCATCCATGAAATGACGATTTCCTTCGAAATCCCAAGCGAATCAGCTGTTGGACTCCTCTCGTCAGGAATCGAATCCATCGCTCTGTGGTGCCATCTTGTCTCTATTCACGTTTACTCGGTCATGTTGAACCTCGAATTACCCATAGCGGATATCGTCCAACTCCTTCTCGAAAAGTTCATGGAAACAGCGGACCCCCTTACTCTTCTTCTAATATACGCCACTGTTCCGATAAATGTTCAGTTTGAGAATTGTAAGTCCAATCTCTACTTACTGCAAAGTTCCACTTGAGTAAAATAAAAATTTTACTAGATAGTGTTCAAGATTACGATACACCCTGTATCTGTCTGTAATATGTAACTCATGAAAATGGCATAAGATAAAAATCTTATAAATGCACGATATAATGTTCATCAGAGCTTATGCTAAACATTCAGTTTACTTGGAATAGTAAAAGTCGCTTTGAATGTGGTATATAACAGCATGGTTATAAGGTTATTTGTGAAAGCCTGTGCTCGAATAGCGTCGAAATGAAGCTTGAAATGAAGTCTTCAAATACGATCATTGTGGTTTTGAAATACCCCGGCTATCTACAATTGTCTCCTCGGCCAGGTCGCCTGGATCAACGACCCGCGCGGCTTTCGCTGCTCGGTGATACGAGAACTGTCGCCTACTCCTGCCGTGATGGTTTACGTAAGTTGAGTGACCTTCAATGCCCGTCTCGCTGTGCTATAGAGCTGCTCTGGACTGCTCGTCTCACTGAGCTCGACTGACTTGCTAGCGCTATGTTCCAGCTTTTTGTTCTCCGCTCGGCACGTGGCTCATTCTCCCCACCACAGTGCTCCTACGTCAAGAACATAGTCTCGAACCCGAATCCTCTCGGCTGTTCTGTTATAAAATAACTTATTACCATAAAATTATTTCCACATACAATGCATGTTATATATCCTCTTCTAAGTTGTTTTAATTGCTATAATCCCATATACGTTTCAATAAAGCTTTATATCTCCATTCATAATTTTATCTTCTTACAGATTTCAATGCCTCCTTGATTCTTGACCTGCTACGTCATCTTGGCTTTCTTCTTGACGCGATCGATGCGCTATCTTTTCCGCTTGCTTTCCAAAACCTCAACTACAGCTTAATGTCTGCTGGCGTAGCCGATAGCCTAAAATAGGTATCGGGTACAGTATAAATAACAGACACACAAACCAACATTGAGCTTTATGCCGTTTTTACACATGCTAGTGCAACAATCACAATAACGCAGGTTATCACAAAAATTCTACACACACACCCATGTACACGGGGCAACATGACCACGATGTCTAAGCCCCGCAAATGAAATATTAACTGTGGATACGATAGCATAGAGAATACTACAGTCCAATAAATCCTTAGCAAATTTTACCGGCCTATAATAAATACTTTATTGCGCACAATGTGCATGAACGTTTTACTTACGAACCATCATTAATACAAAATGTTGTCGTTGCCACTGTAAATGCCTCTTTCCGAGGCGTGTCCATATATTTTCTAATTTTCACAAAATTTCGTCAGAGACACCTCTCTGCACTTGCACGTCCACACGTGGTATCTGTCGCAAGGACCCTTACAAAGCTTGCACACGCATAGTTCATCTGGTTGGTGATAGACGTCTCACATGCAGAATCGGAAGTGGAAACCATGGACCGCAAAGCGCGTCAAGATATGTCTCAGCTCGCAGGATCCTTGCATCCAGTCCTGTGTAGTCATAGCGTCCGTCGTATAAAAAAAAGTCCTCTCGGCACGCCGGAAGGCGGAGGTAGATTTCACTGGACAAACTTGGGGATAGGCGAAAATAAGCAGAATATGCAGGTTTTCGAAGAAGGATCAGACCTCATTTATTGCGTGATTATTTTATAATTGGAGATTAATTAACTTTGTTTTTCGTCATTTTATGCATATTTTAAACATTTTATTGTCTTATGATGACGGTAACCTTCTTGTCATTTGGAGTCCATTTTTATACTTGTGGTCACACTGTCCTTATGCAAGGTTTCGACACTGATGTGTAACTATGTAACGGTCTGTTACTTCTTCACGCAAAATTATACCACCCGCAGAGATGTTGGTTGGTTCCTCAGTTTAGGGGCTGCGACAACGCGGTCATGTAACCCCGTGTACTTTGGGTGAGTGTAGAATCTGTCTGATAAACGGCGCGAATTGTGATGGCTGTATTAGTCTGTAATTCAGGTAAGGAATGCAGACGCTCAATTTCAAGCAGTAGTTCCTAATGTTGCTACCAGATACTACCGTCAACGACACCTAGCTGTGAACTTGGCTACTAGATGCCACCGAAATCAGCAACTCGCAACGAACGTTGGAACCTCCCCTCCAAAGGAAAGCGTACTGAGGGATTTTTAGCGCTCTTAGAAAATCCGACGACTTTGGCCGGCTTTGAAACCGCGACCTTGGGCATGCTACCAGTTCGTCACCGAAGCCGCTTCACACTTAGTCAGATGGAAATCTGAATCTGATCTCGCGCAAGTGCGTTGTCATGGCAACGTCTGATGGCTCATCCCTCATCAATTTAGTAGTGTTGCCATGGCAACCACTGATAGCTCTTGGCATTTTCTTATAATTCCGAAATAATTTTTCTCATCCCTTGGCGTAATGGTGGGTCATATCAAAAATTCTTTCAGACAAACGTTTTAGGTAATTATTAGGGGAATATTGTCCATTTTGTACGGTTTTGATATTGTGCCTATTAAGATAGATATGATTAATGTTTCCCGAAAAACCCACTTTTTCCCACCCCTTTGGTCAATGGTTGGTGCTATAAAAATACTCTTCAAACATAAATTTTTGAGCCTTTTCCGGCACATAGTATGAACTTTGAACGGATTCGATATTTCACATATTAAGAGAGTTATAGCAATATTTCATTTTTTCGAAAAAAGTCCCCCATTTTCATCCCCTTCGACCGATTTAGCCAAGTAACGCACTCGACCGAGACTTTATGGGTATACATATTCGGTAAAAAATTCAAAGTGATTGGTGCAAAATTACGGCAGTTATCGTGTCCACAAGGAACTGATATATATATATATATACAAATTATATATAAACTTTTGAACTGACGGTGGTTTTCGGGTCTGGGGGATATGAAACGCGAAGATATGTCGAAATTTTCCGGAAATCGAAACATGGTACCCATTGCAATAGTTAGCTTTCTAATGAAATATACCTAAAATACTACCATCAACGACACCTATCTGTGAACTTGGCTACTAGATGCCACCGGAACCATCAACTCGCAACGAACGTTGGAACTTCTCCTCCGAAGGAAAGCAAACTCAGGGTTTTTTAACGCTCTTTGTAAATCCGACGACTTCAGCCGGGTTTGAACCCGCGACCTTGGGCATAGAAGTTCATCATGCTACCAGTTCCGATACCGAAGTCACTTCCCACAGACAGATGGAAAACTGAATGTTATCTCGTGCAGTGGCGTTGTCATAGCAACTGCTGATGGCTCATCCCTTATCAATTAAAAGTAAAGTTGTCATGGCAACCTCTCTTGGCACTTGGCATTTTCTTATTCGGTAGATTTCATTATTCTGTAGATTTCATTAGAAAGCTAACTATTGCAATGGGTCCCATGTTTCGACTTCCGGAAAATTTCGACATATCCTCGCGTTTCACATCCCCCAGACCCCAAAACCACCGTCAGTTCAAAAGTTTATATATAATTTATGTATGTATATGTATATCAGTTCCTTGTGGACACGATAACTGTCGTAATTTTGCACCAATCACTTTGATTTTTTTACATAATATGTATACCCTTAAAATCTCGGTCGAGTTCCTTAATGGGCAAAATCGGTCGAAGGGGGTGAAAATGGGAGGCTTTTTTCGAAAAAGTGAAATTTCGCTATAACTCTCTTAATACGTGAAATATCAAATCCATTCAAAGTTCATAATATGTGTCGGATAAGTGCCAAAAATTTATGTCAAATAAGTTTTTTGATAGCACCAACCATTGACAAAAGGGGTGGGAAAAAGTGGGTTTTTCGGGAAACATTAATCATATCTCTGTTAATAGGCACAATATCAAAACCGTACAAAATGGACAATATTCCTCCAATAATTACCTAAAACTTTTGTCTGAAAGAAGTTTTGATATGACCCACCATTACGCCACGGGGTGAGCAAAATGAATTAAATTATAAGAATGCCAAGTGCCAAGAGAGGTTGCCATGACAACTTTACTTGTAATTGATAAGGGATGAGCCATCAGCAGTTACTATGACAACGACACTGCACGAGATAACATTCAGTTTTCCATCTGTCTGTGGGAAGCGACTTCGGTATCGGAACTGGTAGCATGCTGAACTTCTATGCCCAAGATCGCGGGTTCAAACCCGGCTGAAGTCGTCGGATTTACTAAGAGCGCTAAAAAACCCTGAGTTTGCTTTCCTTCGGAGGAGAAGTTCCAACGTTCGTTGCGAGTTGATGGTTCCGGTGGCATCTAGTAGCCAAGTTCACAGATAGGTGTCGTTGATGGTAGTATTTTAGGTAGATTTCATTAGAAAGCTAACTATTGCAATGGGTACCATGTCTCGATTTCCGGAAAATTTCGACATATCTTCGCGTTTCACATCCCCCAGACCCCAAAACCACCGTCAGTTCAAAAGTTTATATATAATTTATGTATGTTTATGTATGTTTTATATATATATATATATCAGTTTCTTGTGGACACGATTACTGCCGTAATTTTGCACCGAACACTTTGAAATTCTTATCGAATATGTATACCCATAAAATCTCGGTCGAGTTCGTTACTGGGCTAAATCGGTCGAAGGGGATGAAAATGGGGGACTTTTTTCGAAAAAAATGAAATATTGCTATAACTCTCTTAATATGTGAAATATCGAATCCGTTCAAAGGAAAAGGCTCAAAAATTTATGTTTGAAGAGTATTTTTATAGCACCAACCATTGACCAAAGGGGTGGGAAAAAGTGGGTTTTTCGGGAAACATTAATCATATCTCTCTTAATAGGCACAATATCAAAACCGTACAAAATGGACAATATTCCCCTAATAATTACCTAAAACTTTTGTCTGAAAGAATTTTTGATATGACCCACCATTACGCCAAGGGATGAGAAAAATTATTTCGGAATTATAAGAAAATGCCAAGAGCTATCAGTGGTTGCCATGGCAACACTACTAAACTGATGAGGGATGAGCCATCAGACGTTGCCATGACAACGCACTTGCGCGAGATCAGATTCAGATTTCCATCTGACTAAGTGTGAAGCGGCTTCGGTGACGTAACTGGTAGCATGCCCAAGGTCGCGGGTTCAAAGCCGGCCAATGTCGTCGGATTTTCTAAGAGCGCTAAAAATCCCTCAGTATGCTTTCCTTTGGAGGGGAGGTTCCAACGTTCGTTGCGAGTTGCTGATTGCGGTGGCATATAGTAGCCAAGTTCACAGCTAGGTGTCGTTGACGGTAGTATCTGGTAGCAACATTAGGAACTACTGCTTGAAATTGAGCGTCTGCATTCCTTACCTGAATTACAGACTAATACAGCCATCACAATTCACACCGTTTATCAGACAGATTCTACATTCACCCAAAGTACACGGGGTTACATGACCGCGTTGTAGCAGCTCCTAAACTGAGGAACCAACCAACATCTCTGCGGGAGATATAATTATGCGTGGAGAAGTAACAGACCGTTTCATAGTTACACATCAGTGTCGAAACCTTGCATAAGGACAGTGTGACCACAAGTACAAAAATGGACTCCAAATGACAAGAAGGTTACCGTCATCACAAGACAATAAAATGTTTAAAATATGCATAAAATGACGAAAAACAAAGTTAATTAATCTCCAATTATAAAATACTTTCACGCAATAAATGAGGTCTGATCCTTGTACGAAAACCTGCATATTCTGCCTATTTTCGCCTATCCCCAAGTTTGTCCGGTGAAATCTACCTCCGCCTTCCGGCGTGCCGAGAGGACTTTTAATTTAAATCCTTTTGCTCACCCCGTGGCGTAATGGTGGGTCATATCAAAAATTCTTTCAGACAAAAGTTTTAGGTAATTATTGTAGGAATATTGTCCATTTTGTACGGTTTTGATATTGTGCCTATTAACAGAGATATGATTAATGTTTCCCGAAAAACCCACTTTTTCCCACTCCTTTGGTCAATGGTTGGTGCTATCAAAAAACTTTTCAAACATAAATTTTAGGGCCTTGTCCGACACATAGTATGAACTTTGAATGGAATCAATATTTCAGATATTAAGAGAGTTATAGCGATATTTCACTTTTTTGACAAAAGCCTCCCATTTTCACCCCCTATGACCGATTTTGCCCATTAACGAACTCGACCGAGATTTTAAGGGTATACATATTATGTAAAAAATTCAAAGTGATTGGTGCAAAATTACGACAGTTATCGTGTCCACAAGAAACTGATATACATATATATATACATAAATTATATATAAACTTTTGAACTGACGGTGGTTTTGGGGTCTGGGGGATGTGAAACGAGAAGATATGTCGAAATTTTCCGGAAGTCGAAACATGGGACCCATTGCAATAGTTAGCTTTCTAATGAAATCTACCTAATTCAAAGTGATTGGTGCAAAATTTCGACAGTTATCGTGTCCACAAGAAACTGATATACATATATATATACAGAGGAAAAGTACCAAATATGGAATACGTTCCTAATATGGAATACCCCAATATTTGTTAAATTAAACTTGGCAGCGCTGCGTGGAACAGGTACGAAGATGCACAAGGAAGGTCTTTCTGGTGGTGAGTTGAGGGGAGGCACTTGAGCTGCGTTCTTTGTCCGTGAAAGTGGAATGAGTGTTTTACAACCTCCAAGAAGTTTTGGGAAGGTATGAATTGCAGTCGTTTACAAATTAATGCTTTATCTAAATTCCAAAACTTCTGTTAGCGTTACGTCGAGTGTGCACTAACCATACCAACTATGCAGTGGACAAATACATTTGATGAACTGGTATACATATTTTGTAAGGGGCAAATTAAATGCTGCTGGGAGCCTAATATGGAATACTGTGGTGTTCCTATTATGGAATAGTATTCCATATTTGGAGCCAGACTTTTCCATATGTACAGACAGTTTTTCTTTTCTTTAGAACCATGGCCGAACGGAAGGACAATTCAAAGGGAAAGGTACGGAAGAAGTGGAAGGAAGTAGATATGCAACACTCTTATCACTGCAGTATAGACAGGGAAAATGGGTTACAAATTGGCAGCAAGTGCATATGGTGTACCAAGAACAATTGTTTCGTTTAACAACGAAGAAAAATACAACAGTAAAGGAAGAAGAAGTGGATGTTTCTAGCTCTGCCCCAAAAAAATCCAAATGCCATTAGGGAACATAATGGAACCTAATCGTAACAAGGGGCAGATGACCTCGTAGTTCCGCCCCTTAAAACAACAATAACGAACTAATCGTAACAGAACACATTTGTCCTGTTCCTAAATTAGCAAGGCGAAAGGGCTTCAAGCAAGGCTGAGATTCTAACATCATCACCTTACAAAGATAAAATGCTGGACTCTCAGATACTTTCCTCAAACCGTGTGTTCAAGTGCCGAATGAGGCACATTTATACATAAACATTGCAAATAATGTTTTATTATTTTAAATTATGCTCATGTGTTTCTTATTTTAAGCATACAGACTATGAATGTTTATTAAAACAAAATTCTTAGGATACAAATAATAGTATTCCATATTAGGAACACTTTTTTCAGAACAAAAAAATTACAGTTTTTATTATATTTTATAATTTACAAAAAAATAAGTGTTAATTAGAATAAAAATAAATAGCTGATAAAGTAGACAGATTGTAGCAACGTAACATGTATTTAGAATTTAACAATGTCAAAAAGGAGGTCGTCATTTTTATTAAATATATATATATGTATAAATTATATATAAACTTTTGAACTGACGGTGGTTTTGGGGTCTGGGGGCTGTGAAACGCGAAGATATGTCGAAATTTTCCGGAAATCGAAACATGGTACCCATTGCAATAGTTAGCTTTCTAATGAAATCTACCTAAAATACTACCATCAACGACACCTATCTGTGAACTTGGCTACTAGATGCCACCGGAACCATCAACTCGCAACGAACGTTGGAATTTCTCCTCCGAAGGAAAGAAAACTCAGGGTTTTTAGCGCTCTTAGTAAATCCGACGACTTCAGCCGGGTTTGAACCCGCGACCTTGGGCATAGAAGTTCAGCATGCTACCAGTTCCGATACCGAAGTCGCTTCCCACAGACAGATGGAAAACTGAATGTTATCTCGTGCAGTGGCGTTGTCATAGCAACTGCTGATGGCTCATCCCTTATCAAAAAGTAAAGTTGTCATGGCAACCTCTCTTGGCACTTGGCATTTTCTTATAATTTAAATCATTTTGCTCACCCCGTGGCGTAATGGTGGGTCATATCAAAAATTCTTTCAGACAAAAGTTTTAGGTAATTATTGGAGGAATATTGTCCATTTTGTACGGTTTTGATATTGTGCCTATTAACAGAGATATGATTAATGTTTCCCGAAAAACCCACTTTTTCCCACCCCTTTGGTCAATGGTTGGTGCTATCAAAAAACCTTTCAAACATAAATTTTAGGGCCTTGTCCAACACATAGTATGAACTTTGAATGGATTCAATATTTCAGATATTAAGAGAGTTATAGCGATATTTCACTTTTTGGGAATAAAAGCCTCCCATTTTCACCCCCTTTGACCGATTTTGCCCATTAACGAACTCGACCGAGATTTTAAGGGTATACATATTATGTAAAAAATTCAAATTGATTGGTGCAAAGTTACGACAGTTATCGTGTCCACAAGAAACTGATATACATATATATATATACATACATAAATTATATATAAACTTTTGAACTGACGGTGGTTTTGGGGTCTGGGGGATGTGAAACGCGAAGATATGTCGAAATTTTCCGGAAGTCGAAACATGGGACCCATTGCAATAGTTAGCTTTCTAATGAAATCTACCTAATTCATGCCGGACTATCATGATACAGAGTAAATCGGTGTTGCCTAGTGACAACCTGTCCATCAATGGTGCGGCGTTGACTATCATGATACAGTGTTAGTCGTTGTCGCCTAGCGACAATATGTCCGTCAAGTTATTAGATCGGTGAAACGGTGTGGATTTGTGCAAAAGGGCCTAAATGCGGGGAATGGAGTGGACTATCCGAAATTTAACATAGCCTAAACTATTCCTCTTGAATCAGGCTATCATATATAGAAATATTTTTTCGAATCCAACTGGTAGTTCCAGAGATTAACGCGTTTAAACACATATACACACAAACAAACACACATACTGTCATTTAGACTTTCACGGCCCGTGTTAATATTCATAATGTTGAATTTTGGGCTTATGCCGTGTTTTATTATATTAATATTCGACGCGTTTCGAAAGAAACCATGTCTTTCTTCGTCAGGAATAATCTGGAATAATCAGGAATAATAGGCGCTGCATTTAAATTGATTATAAAAATATTTCTATCAATGAAAGAAAATTTGTAGGATTTTGCCATCATAAATTAGAAGCCATAACAAACGCACACCCAATTACTTCACATCACGTCACTATCTCGCCGCCATATTGCAAACAGCTGACCGTAAACTCCTCCCCCGTTTCGGACGTCAATACACAGCACTGAAGTTGGCGTATGTTCAACAGGCACAGCTCTGTGCACCCCTTGCAGGCAGCCCAACAATCACGTGTACAACTGTGTTTACTTCCACTATCTTGACTCGGCGTACAGACTTAATATAAAACGCTAAGCTGTTTGTTTCACAAAACTCAAGCTCATAAACCAGAGAGACTTAGAAGGTGCAATTTGTACCAAAATCTTCCAAATCATCTCAATAGTTGGCCTATAGGAAAATCTTGCATTTCGTGAAAAGTCAACGGGAAAATATTTATTTGTTTACAAAGTGCGTTTAAACAAATGAACAAGACGATAACCCCTGTCAGAACTGTGTCGCGTCCAGGTCGGGCGGGTGGTATATACCCATGGGGTGCTCGCAAGTAACCTTTAATAATGTTATTGTTGTTACGTCCCTTTTAACTACTGCGGCTTTTAGACACGCCGGGGGGCCAGAATTTTGCCCCAGAGTTCTTTTTTCGTGCCATTAAATCTTCTGACACGGCTCCCACGCATTTGCGCATCCTCAAATACAAACTGACTGCTCTAGGATTCGATCCTGCAACCTAGGGAACAGCTGGCGAGAGCGTTACCACTACGCTACAAGTAACCGATTGTAGCAAATGAGCATTCAAAAGAAAGGGAATTACCCGCAGCAGTGACGATATGCACTCTGATTCCATAAATATTGACAATTGTTTCAGGAGTGCGATTTAACATACGATAGCCCCTTCCAGAACTGTGTCGCGTCGAGCCCGCATACAAATAAAGCCGGACGAGTGGTTTATACTCATACAAGAGTTCTGGCATGGGTCCGCTAGTTATTCAGCCACTAAATTTAAATATTTGGGTTCAATAATAGAAGCTGGGGAAAATCCACAGCCTGCTTCCAGTCTCCGACCGGATCAGGAACGGAATGAATGAAGATCTAGGGGCGAGGATATGAACTGTGCCGGCTGCCGAAGCCTGACGCACTCCTCCGGGACAATGATTAAATGAATGACAGATGAAATGAAATGAAATGATAGTGGCGAGTGTTGCTGGAATGAAATGTTGACAGGGAAAGCCGGAGTACCCGGAGAAAACCTGTCTGCCTCTTTTTTTGTCCAGCACAGATGTCACATGGAAAGACCGGGATTTGAACCACGGTCCATTCCTGACCCGGTCGGAGACTGGAAGCAGGCTGTGGATTTTCATTTTCAATAGAAGCTGGGGGAACAATTTCACCTGAAATTGAGAAAAGTGAGGCTAGGAGAACAGTTGGAGCATTAAATTCCGTTCTATGGAGAAGAAATATTTTAAACAACACTAAGAAACGTATTTACTTATTAAGTAATTTGTTATATGGAGCAGGAACTTGGACGTTAAACAGACAGCAAACAAATTATTAGTAGCAGAGATGGATTATTGGAGGAGGGCGGCAAGAAAATCAAGATTGGATAAAATTAGCAATACAAGAATCAGAGAAATTATGCAGGTAAAAAAAATGTGCTGGAAGTGGCTGAAGAAAGAAGATTACAACGGTTTGGACATGTGAAAAGGATGCAGAATAGTAGAATTCCAAATTTAATGGTACATTGGCAAGCTGAAGGCAAACGAAAACGGGGTAAACCAAGAGAACAATAGATGGATGGTGTAAAGAGAAGCATGGCTACCAGAGGCTTAACCGAGGAAGATGATGAAGACCGAAATTTGTTGAGGAGTAGAGTATTTTTGGGTTGAAGGAAAACTACTGTATTGTAGACTATTCCTAATAAATAAGAAGATTATTATTAGTCTATTATTAGGCCTATTATTATTATTAGTCGTAGCGTTGTAGACTGTAACACCCCCCCCCCCCCCAGAGGCTCACATCACATCTAGTGGGACGTGGGCTGGCGACCACGGGACGCCAGCTGAGTCTGGCATTGCCTCCACTTACTTGTGCCGGGCTCCTCTCTGTCTTCTTTCCTGTCGACCTCCCTTGGTCAACTCTTGTTCTTTTCCGACCCCGACGGTATTAGGGTATCCGAGGCCTAGGGAGTCTTTCACTTTCCCGCCTTAATTGGCCCTTGTCTCATCTTTCCTGATCCCTCCTTCTTCAAGGGGTCGGATCTCTTGTTTTCTTTTCATTATATATCCTTTTCTCTTTAAGTTTCCTGCACTGTTTTTATTAATTGACTCCCCGTTCATCTAAATTCCCCCTTTTTAGAGTGTTTTCAACCTCAATTGCATTTTGTAAGGATTGACGATCTAAATTGCTTTTTAGTAAGTCTTTCAATATACGGGGAGAAACTTTTGCGAGTATTTTGAATTTCAATTGCATTTTGTATTTTCAACCTGACCTACTTTTTGCAATGATTCTCAATTGCATTTTGTGGGTATTTTGAATCTAAATTACATTCTGTAAATATTTTCAATCTAAATTGCATTTTGTAAGTATTGTCCATCCAATTGAGTAGTTTGAATCTACCATACATTTTGTAAGCCTTTTCAATTTCAATTGCATTTTGTAAGTATTTTGAATTTCAATTGCACTTTCTGAGTATTTTGAATCTGAACCGGCCTTTTTCAATCTAAATTGCATTGTGTATTTTCAATGTCAATTGCAATTTGTAAGTATTTTGAACCTCAATTGCATTTTGTACGTATTTTCAATCTCATTTGCATTTTGTAAGTATTTTGAATTTCAATTGCATTTTGTAAGTATTTCGATTGTACATTGCATTTTGTACGTATTTTGAACTTAACCTACATGTTGCGCGTATTTTTCAATCAATTCCTTTTGTGAGTATTTTCGTTCTAAATTCCCTTTTGTAAGTATTACCGATCTCCAATTTGTGAGTTGTTTCAATGTGAGTTCCTTTTTGTAAGTATTTTCCTTCTCTCTTAATTTTCGTTCTGGTTTCCACTTCATTGACATTTTCGCTATCACCCAGATCATTAGGGGCAGATAACCTAGATGTTAAGCCCCTTAAAACAACAATTATCATCATCATCATCATCATCATCATCATCATGACTTTAACGCCAGAGGCTCTGGTTTAATTCCCGGCTCTACCAATAAATGTAATTCTGGCTTGAAATATTGGAACGGTACTTTTGACATGCAAGTCACCCAAATGGTGCCAATTTGGAATATTTACACCATGCCATGGGCTAAACAAGTTTACTTTTATTATCATTCATTATTACAATCAATTTTGGCCAACTAAGGACAACGTAAATAACTCTTCGCGATTTCAGTTTTATTTGTCGCCAGTATTCCTTCATTCTCTTGCTCACAGCTTCTTCCTTTTCAGCTGCCCAATGTTGTTTCTTCTTGGTCGCTGTTTCTGGCTCTAGGAACCCCTCAAATGTGTGTATCTTATTTCTGAAAGTGGTTCTGTTGCAGATGTCTTGATCAGTGATGTTCATTTCTCGTGGATCCTTCCTGTTGTTAGCAAACCGTTTTTCATAAGAGATGCCTCTTCTATTGGGCTTGTTGAAGTGGTTAAAAATGTTCTTAGGGAGTCTGTCGTCAGGCATTCTTGAAACATGTCCAAAGAATTTAACTCTTCGTTTTCGTATGGTATCTGCGATTCTTGGTTGGTTGGTTCGTTCCTTAGTTTAGGGGCTGCGACAACGCGGTCATGTAGCCCCGTGTACTTTGGGTGTGTGAAGAATCTGTCTGATAACCGGTGTTAATTGTGATGTCTGTATTAGTGTGTGTTATCTGTGATTCAGGTAGAAGGACTGCAGACGATTATTTCTTTCAACTAGTTCCTACTTTTGCCACCAAATGCTACCATCCACGACACCTAGCTGCGGACGCGGCTACTAAATTCCATCGCAAACAGCAGCCGGGGGCGAACGTTGGAACTAATACAGCGTTATCAAACTAACTTACAAATTGCTGCTTCCACAAGTGTAATTAGTGAAAGGTTCTTTTCCATGCCATAAATCTATGACATGGGACCGCCGGCTTTACTTTCCCTCCGAAGGAAGGCATACTGAGGGATTTTAACGCTCTTAAAAATTCTGACTACTTCGGCCGGGTTTGAAACCGTGATCTGGGGCATAGAAGCTCAGCATGCTACCAACTACGCCACCGAAGCCGCCCTCTGAGATTCTGCTGCATGTTTTATATCCTTCTTTGTTACTGCGTAATCGGTATGTGTCAGCACATTCTTCTGGTCCGAGAATGTTTCTGAAAAATGTTCGTTCCTTTTTTTTTTTCAATTTCTACAATGCCTTTTTAGTTGTTAGTCCTAGGCATTCCGAAGCATACATGCACTCGTTAGTATTATTATTACCGGAATTATTATTATTATTACCGGAATTACTATTATTATTATTTTAATAATTTTTATTCTTCTTGGTTCGTTGAGGCCCCTTGGACCACGTGGTTCCTAACTCTGGCGAGCTTTCTTCTTAGCCCAGTATTCCTTCATCCTTGTACTATGGGTTGCTTATCTTTCCTGAGTCCACTTCACTCCCACTTCAGGACGCAATGTTTTAGTTGTCAATGAGTGTCGGATGTTCTGATCAGCATTCTAAATGTATCCCTGTTGTATATCCCTGGGATCAATTTCTAAATTTTCGAGGTCTTTTCGAACAAGTCTCCTCCATTTGGAATTTGTCCTCATCCCTCTAGAAATGATGTTGAAGATTCTAGAGGTCAGCCTCTTGTTGTTCATTCTGACTACGTGACAGTAGAAGATAAGTGTCCTCTTTCTCATGACTGATGTTATGCACTCTGAATGTTGGTAAAGCTCTTTGTTATGCCTGGTTCTGTATTTTCCTCCCTCATTAATGGACCCATGATTTATCTCATGATCTTTCGTTCTTTCAGTTCCACATTCCTGAGTTGTCCCTTTTTGACCATGTTCAAGCATTCTGAGGCATACTGTACTGAAGTTCTTACTACGGTTTCGTAGTGTCTAATTTTGAGGCGAAGGGAAAGAAATTTGGACTTGTAAATGTTCTTACAGAGATGGTAAGCCCTCTCCAGTTTGGTACACCTGGCTTTCATGGCTAGATCCTCACTAACATTCGGGGTTATCTATTCATTCTCCGAAGTATTTGTAAGAGTTGAAGAAAGAAAATGAAAATCCACAGCCTGCTTCCAGTCGACTGACTGGGTCAGGGAATGGAATGAATGAAGCCCCCATCTAGTGGCGAGGATATGAACTGTGCCGGCTGCCGAAGCCTGTCGCACTCCCCTGGGGCAATGATTAAATGAATGACAGATGAAATGAAATGATAGGGGAGGGTGTTGCTGGAATGAAATTGTGGCAGGGAAAACAGTACTGTATCTCCGTATGGGATTGAGTTATTATTATTATTATTTTGCCTATTTCATCTTCTGAAAGCAACAACTTCAAACTAAGTTGGTGAGTAATTACTGTAGTTATGGTGATAGCGTTGGTGGCAGGCACTTTAGGGCTCATTTTCATTATAGTTTATATCATTAAGGTAGATAACCTCGAGGTCCGGCTCCGTGGCTAAATGGTTAGCGCGCTAGTCTTTGGCCCGAAGTGCCCCGGGTTAGATACCCGGCCGAGCCATCAGGGATTTTAATCCCCTGGGGTTAATTCCCATGCCTCGGGGACTGGGTGTATGTGACATCTTCATCCTCATTACGACGCGCAGGTCGTCCACGGGCGTCAACTAGAAAGACTGCACTTGGCCTCCCCCGAGGCCACACGATCATTTATTCATTCATAACCTCGATGTTACGCCCCCAAAAAATCAATAATGATTTCCTACTGACAAATATTGAAGTTGTGGTGTAATGACCATTCAAAGTCAAGATGACAAGAGTGTATAAATGATCTTAGCAGGAACATTATAAAGAAACTGATCTTTTGGATGCTGTTGCTAGCTTAGTGTGGTTAATGTATCACCGCAAGAAGAGCCCTACCATAAGCCTTCTCATGTACTAGAGTGCTGTAAGCCAGGGTAATGCCGGCTAAATGATGAGACCGCACGCACACCCGCTCTCTCGTCCACACGATGTGAACAAAACTATACCTGTTCCTAACTTCCATTAGGTTTGCTACTACTGATCCTCACATGCTCACTGTATGTTTCCCAGGACGAGCTTACAGGTTCTTGTCTTCCACCAGGCGTGTTACTACTGGGCCATTTATGTTCACTGTGTGTATTTAAGGACTATCTTACAGGTTCCAACAGGTTCTTGTCTTCCATTAAGCGTGTTACTACTGAGCTTTTCATGTTTACTATGTGCTTTCCAGGGCGAGCTTAAAGGTCCTAACAGGTTCTTGTCTCCCATCAGGCGTGTTACTATTGAGCCTCTCATGTTCACTGTGTGTTTACCAGGGCGAGATTATAGATTCTAACAGGTTCTTGTGTTCCATTAAGCGTGTTACTACTGAGCCTTTCATGTTCACTATGTGCTTTCCAGGGCGAGCTTAAAGGTCCTAACAGGTTCTTGTCTCCCATCAGGCGTGTTACTATTGAGCCTCTCATGTTCACTGTGTGTTTTCCAGGGCGAGATTATAGATTCTAACAGGTTCTTGTGTTCCATTAAGCGTGTTACTATGGAGCCTTTCATGTTCACTGTGTGCTTTCCAGGGCGAGCTTAAAGGTCCTAACAGGTTCTTGTCTCCCATCAGGCGTGTTACTATTGAGCCTCTCATGTTCACTGTGTGTTTTCCAGGGCGAGATTATAGATTCTAACAGGTTCTTGTGTTCCATTAAGTGTGTTACTATGGAGCTTTTCATGTTCACTGTGTGCTTTCCAGGGCGAGCTTAAAGGTCCTAACAGGTTCTTGTCTCCCACCAGGCGTGTTACTATTGAGCCTCTCATGTTCACTGTGTGTTTTCCAGGGCGAGATTATAGATTCTAACAGGTTCTTGTGTTCCATTAAGCGTGTTACTATGGAACCTTTCATGTTCACTGTGTGCTTTCCAGGGCGAGCTTAAAGGTTCTAACAGGTTCTTGTCTCCCATCAGGCGTGTTACTATTGAGCCTCTCATGTTAACTGTGTGTTTTCCAGGGCGAGATTATAGATTCTAACAGGTTCTTGTGTTCCATTAAGCGTGTTACTATGGAGCCTTTCATGTTCACTGTGTGCTTTCCAGGGCGAGCTTAAAGGTCCTAACAGGTTCTTGTCTCCCATCAGGCGTGTTACTACTGAGCCTCTCATGTTAACTGTGTGTTTCCCAGGACGAGCTTACAGGTTCTGACAGGTTCCTTTCTTTCATCCTTCTCATCTTGGATAAATGTTTTATCCATAAACTCCAGTTGTTCAAATAAATAATAATAATTATATTATTATTAGTCTAACACCGGACAATATAGTTGTAATTATGCTGAGGAACCAACTCAGCTGGGAAACGGTCACTTTCTTCGTTGAGGTGGTCCTTCGTTATACGAAGACGGATGGGGACTTGCACGATTTAGTTGTTCAAGTCTGCGATCCGCGGACTGAGTATGAATTGAGAAGTAAGAAGGTGCTTGTGAAGCGAAGTAAATGACTCTATCCTGAAGTAATACGAAAGTGGTCCCGGGATGGATATTTGTCAAGAGGATAGGATGTGGTTTTTAGTGGGTAAGAATCCCACACGCTTGAGTAGTGTGGACCATTCTAAAGTGTCTGATGCAAGATTTTCCAATTCCCTCGTGAAAAAAATCATTATCTCCTTCATCATCATCATCATCATCGTGTAAATATACAGATATGCACACACTTATCTGCCCGAAAAGATCTAATTTTCATTTCCTCATCCCCTTAAGGAGAAACTACCTGCTAAATCACATAGTCCCACTTAGGCCTATTGATTGTAAAGCGGAGATATTATCAGCTGAGATTCCATGTAAAAATGGAGGTCTCGTGGCTGATGGTTGCCAGATTGGTTAGTAGGTTCCTCAGTTTAGGGGCTGCGACAACGCGGTCGTGTAGCCCCATGTACTTAGGGTTGTGTAGAATCTGTTTGATAACCGGTGTTAATTGTGTTGGCTGTATTAGAGGGTGTTATCTGTTTTCAATTCATGTAAGGACTGCAGACATTCAGTTTTCAAGTAGTTCCTACTTTTGCTACTAAACGCCACCCTCAACGACAACTAGTACTGAACTTGGTTACTAGATGCCACCGCAGTCGGCTCCTGGCGACGAACGTTGGAACCTAAGAGCGTTAGTCAAATCTAACCTATAATTTAGCTTCACACAAGTGTAAATAGTGGAAGGTTCTTTTACATGCCATAAATCTATGACATGAAATCCCTGTCTTTACTTCCCCTCCGAAGAAAGGCATACAGTACTGAAGGAATTTTAGCGCTCTTAAAAATCAGACGACTTCGGCCGGGTTTGAACCCGCGATGTTGGGCATGGAAGTTCAGCATGCTACCAACTACGTCAGGTTGCTACATTAATTGTCACTTAAAACCACCAGTTTCCTTCTCCATTATTTCTTATTTTTCTTTACAGCTGGCTCTCCAAGTTTTATTTCATCCTCGGCCCGCGCAAGTTGTATTCATAAGCATGCAACTGTTCTTATGACATTGAGAGGGAACCATCACAGCATTTAACTGAACTAAAATTACTCACCCGTACCTCGCGTTGTGAGTACCTAGAGAGAACTTAGGACTGAGTTATCGTGTTCGCTCACTATGTCATTGTTCGTATTATTCTTCCTTTACAGCTCTTTGGAGATATTAGATAGAAAACACATCCCGTCAGACGTTTGCTCTCTTCTTCATCGTCATTGATTTTCCAATATCGGGACGATTCCCCGTGTCTCCCGTCTGCCCCCCACTGCCATTTCTATCAGTTGGCAATTATGGCGGCAATTCTTATTTTCCTCCATTTGTCCCTAGAGAACTCAGTCTCCGTCTCCCAGCGACACTCTTCAGTTTATTGTAGTTGCTTCAGTGAGGGGTTTGTGACATCATTGGTCATCAAAGCCCTGTGTTGCTGTCGTGGTTTTAGTAGAGTATTTGAAGTATTAGGACCGAGGTTTGGGATTGTGCCCCAGGAATAAGTTTAGTGCGCATAAAGCAATTTGGGCAAAGGGACTCTAACCTCAAAGTTGCAACCTGCAGCAGTGCTTTGCAGTCGTGGAACGTAAATTAGTGTGCTCGGCTATGTTGCCGGCTATTTGTTCAGCTTCAGGAAGCATATATAGCAAACGTTTGGTTCATAATTCAAATTCATATCTGATACTTCGTATTCATGTTGTGGAAAAGCGTCGGTCATGAGCAGGGCTAGGATTTAGGTCCATAGAGGCTATTTACATATTTCTTTTTCAGGCGGCTTCGGTGGCGTAGTTGGTAGCATGCTGAGCTTCTATGCCCAAGTTCGCGGGTTCAAACCCGGCTGAAGTCGTCAGATTCTTTAAGAGCGTTAAAAATCACTCAGTGTGCCTTCCTTCGGAGGGGAAGTAAAGCCGGCGGTGCCATGCCAGATTTATGGCATGATAAAGAACATTCCACTAATTACACTGGTGTGAAGCTAAATTATCCTCCCTATATTATTCTGCTAATGTCCCATTCCGGTTTTGTACCGAAAATAAGGTCCTGTTAACACCAACCTACACATATTGTAATGGTTTCTACAGCCCTCACTTTGAGCGACAAGTGTAACGTTTTGCTAGCCCCTAACTGTTGGGAGATAAATGTAACTGTTTACCTTTGCCTAAGCTATGTTGTTTTAATGGGCGCCAAGACTTCAACGCAATGCTGAAATCTAAATTTGTATTTAACAACGTCTAGCTCTGGTAGAACACCTTCAAGAATCTATTCACTCAGATCGTGGTATGATTTGATCATTAACCCAACAAACAATTGTATCAGGAGAAGGAATTGGTCTATATCTAATGCTACCTACTGAAAGCAAAGATTGCATTGTAAAAGAAATGAATTTATTATATAAAACAAGTATAGCAAAATTAATAATAATAATAAGTTTAAAATTTAAATTGGAGCATTGCGATTTTAATATTACCGATAGAAAATTACGTGAAAACGGAGTCTGATAAATTGATTTTACTCTTATTTCCAAGCTATGACGTTACTGAATTATGAAATATAAAACAAAGAAAAATGAGAGATTGCGTATTTCCGCGTCATTTGCGCTTACCACTGGAAATTGCTAAAGCATTTCCCTCGTACTGAATGATGCTGTGTGCTTCCCACAGTCTCCTGGACGTCGCCATCTTCTCCGTTATTTGATGATATTCTGGTAGATTAGATAATTCTATGGTCCGTACCTTGGACCCAAACACTCGTATAACTACACTGGTTAAGTTTCACAAAGATAGTCGCTAACTCCACTGAACATCGGAGCGACTCCCGCGTTAACCATACTCGTTAAGTTCTACACAGATAGTCCTCGTCCCACGGAACATCGGAGCGACTCCCGCGTATAACCGTACTCGGCAAGAACTACACAGATTGTTCTCGTTTCACGGCGCGCTGAACGATATATGCACACGTTGGCTCCCCACCAGTCTCCACTTCCAGCTTACGTTGTCTCCACTGATTGGCTGCACCCCATGTGCTATACTCCCCTCCTCTGCCTCATTACAGTCCGCGGGCGAGAGGGAGAAGTCGATTTCCGTTCCAACAATTCGCCTTTTCTTGACGATGCGACCCAAGCTTGCGTCATGCTTCTCGACAGGAATCAGCTTGTATTTGAATTCCCAGTGAGTCATCTCTCTCAAATACCCTAACTGACAAAACTCCGTAAAATTCCGTAATCAGATAATTTTCTATGATATCGTCGTTCGTAATAATTTGCTTGATAGGGTTTTCTAAGACATAGAAAACCTATCTGTATGCTTATAATTTTTATAAAATGCTCCGAAAATATCTTAATAATAATTATAATAAATTAATAATAATAATAAATTAACATGAAAAATTCTCTTGGCTGAACAATTTGCCGCGTAAATAAATATAGAATGGCTTCCTACTGACTTATGCCAGTTGCATAAAAACCCCTCGAAAAACACGTTACAATATGGGGTACCTACATGTTCCGCATAAACCCTTGTGTGCCTGAAACGCACTCACTTCCTCTTTAAATGCCTCACAATTAAATAAATACCTTAAAAATGTACATTTACAATGGGAGCACCGTAACCTGGCGAGCCGGCCTCTAGAGCGCAGGGCAGCGCGGCGGCGGCAGCCATCTGGCGGGAGCGCGGCGTACTGCTAGCTGAGGAATCTCTCAGCAGATGGCTCCGGTGTGGTCTCGCCAAGACTTTCTCTAGGGTTCAATCCTTTGCAAATGTAAAAATTGCTGTAGAAGAAACTCCCGAGCAAACAATAACCGATGAATTCGGTATAACATCGAATATTGTCTACAAAGAGGTGCTGTGACAAGTAAAAACACTGTTCTACATAATTCTCTGTGTTCTTCTCATGTACATATGCCGATTAACAACAATAAATACATTTCTTCAATATTTAAAACTTCATTCTCCCACATTCTTCCCTACTACCCCATGAACCTACATTCACGTTGCGAAAGTTCGCACGGGCCCACTAGTAGGTTATATTTGACTAACGCTCGTAGGTTCCAACGTTCGTCGCCAAGTGCTGACTTCGATTCCATCTGGTAGACACGTCCGCAAGCTAGGTGTCGTTGACGGTAGCATTTGGTAGCAACAGTAGGAACTACTTGAAATTACTGTCTGCAGTCCTTACTTGAATTAAAAACAGATAATACACACTAATACAGCCATCACAATTAACATCGGCTATCAGACTGATTTTGCACACTCCCAAAGTACACGGGGCTACATGACCGCGTTGTCGTGGCCCTTAAACTGAGAAACCAACCAACATATTTCTTATTACCCAGATAGAATTTCTTATAAACTTATGTCCTTTATTCGAATTAAACAAATTTACTTTTTATATTTTTCCACACATCTTCGATCATTACAACCCATGTTATGCCACGAGGAACACCGTCAGTCATTATAACCACCTGAGTATGGGTATGTAAATAATAGCTTGCGTTCTATACAGCAACGTATAGATGGCGCTACATAGATGACAGACACTGGTTGCCATGGTTACCATGGTGTCAGGAAATTGATAACGGTCGATTCACACTATACATTACGTAACCTTTCCTCTTTCTTTCCATACCATCTGCGTTAAAAGTTGTTGTGTTAGTACATTGCAGTATCGTTCAATTGTCATGACGATATGAGGCAATTTTGAACTTAGAAACAGAATGTCATCAAGATGAAATTTAGTTCTATGTTCTATTATTTTAGACGAGGAGGAACGTAGGACAAGAAAGAGGAAACGAAGAAAATGGGTTCATGATATGTTAAAAGAGCTAAATAGAGAAGGAGAATATGTTACTTTATTCCAGGAGCTAACAGATGATGATACAAATCTTTTCCAGTACATTCGAACTATACAACAAGATCATAAGACCAGTACTGCTATACGGAGCCGAAACATGGAGTGTGACCAAAAGGGAGGAACACCAACTTACAGTCTTCGAAAACAAGGTACGGTATATAGAAAAATATTCGGCCCCATTTTGGACCAGGAAACACACAGATGGGTTCTCAGATCAAATCATGAGCTGTACAAGTTAGCCAATCAACCCAGGGTAGTGAACGTCATGTAAGCGAAACGGCTTCAATGGGCGGGGCATGTCATCAGAATGGACGCTGCCAGAATAGTACGTCAGGTGTACGAGAATAAGATCGAAGGCTCGAGGCCGCTGGAAGTCCTAGGAGTATATGGCAAGATGAGGTGACCTCTGACTGCAGACAGATGGGTATTACTGGATGGGTGAATTCTGCGCTGGATTGGAGGATAGTGAGAGCTGCACAACACAACATTCAGAGAACGCATAAGTGCAAAACAAAAACTTTGTGTTTGTTTAAGGTAAGTGTTCTTCATGGAACTACTTGTTTTTCCTTGAAATTATTATCACTGTCTTTACTGTTTTGTTAATCATACAGCACTGAATGTCTTCTTACTAACTTGCTCAATCACTTTTTGTCCATGATGCTACAATAGACACGGAATGAAAGTGGTTGTTTGTGCACATTGCCAATACATGTCCACATACGTTCCGTAAACATTGCTGCGAAACAATCCTGTTGGGAAACGCAAGGCTCACGGAAGGTGTCAGTAAAGTGCAGTGTATATGTACTCATTTAAAATACAGTACACGGAAACGGAAAGGTTACGTGATGTATAGTGTGAATCGACCTTAACGCTAATTCCAGATAGACCCCCACCCAAAAAAAAATCATGTTAAGTAAACCACGGATTACCATTTCAAGGATCGTCAATGGTGGGGTACAAAACCTCCCATCTAGCGAGTCCTGAGTAGCCTGGCCCCATGGTGTTGCACCTTAGCATGCGTAGCTACCATGATTCAGCAAATAATGTCATATGCAGTAAATAATATCACTGCCAAGATTTATGATGATGGTAATACACTCTAGGTGGCTATCAGAAATGAAACTCATTTGTCGAGCTTGTTCGTCCCGCAAACTTGGGAGCCACTCTGAATGATGACACTATTCCCATAATTGGACACGAAAAGTCTTTCTCTCATGAGTATCCCGCGCTTACACGACACGCCGCACGCAGCACTGATTAAAATGAGGCCAATCTCCGTCATTCGAACATTTGTTGCATTGCTACTCAGAGATTTCTAAAGACGTACTACCAACTTAAATCCCACAAGCACTACTTCTCGACTCTTATCTGTCACCACTGAGGTCCCAAACGATTCTCAGCTCTGCCAAGAAATATAATTCCATTGTAAGAGCTGGGACGGGGTGCACACAGCTTCGTGACGCAGAGCTGAGATGAAGTGGCTTCGATTCCCACCTCAACAATCCTAGAAGTGTTTTGCTCCATTGTTTCCCACTTCCACTCCAGGCAAATGCCGGGATTATACCAAACTGAAGGTCACGGCCGCCTCCTACCCCAATCCTAGCCTCAGTTACAAATACAAATAATAAAACAGCCATCATAATAGGACAGGCTATCAGAGAAATTCATACACACCAAAATACACTAAGCTACATGACCACACACGGTGTCGCAAAGCCCCTAAATAAATCAACCACAAAACAGCAAATGACTTTAGTTGTTGTTTTAGAGGCTTGGGAGGGGCAAAAGACCACGCTGTTCCTATAATTAGAGGCTTGGAAAATTTCCCTATGGCCACATAGTGAAACAGATTGAGTCACGCTGTAGAAAAATAAATGCATTGAGTTCAGAGTTGCGATCTACGTCATTATGCAATAAATTTTTACATGTGCAGCGAACTGACTTATCGGTTCCATGTTACAGCGCGGTTTATCTATTGTTCGTTTATGTATTTATTTAATTAATTAATTAATTAATTAGTTCTTAACTGCTTATGACAGGCAACAGTATACCGTGCAGCAAGGCTTGTCTTTTCTAGGGCTACGGCATGACTAATGATCTTGGAGCTTCTGGGCTACCCCTGTCCGTCAGAGACGTGAACTGGGCGTATTTCCCTGTCAAGTGACCACGTGCAAGTATTTACGCACAGTATCTCGACTCGGCGAACAAACTTTAAGTTTATATGATGATTATTGTTGCTCGAAAAATGTTAAACAAACTAATTCCAGATTTGAGAGAATATTTCCACCGTAAATCCAAGGAAAATCACCTTATGGAGAATACATGCTCGGCCAATCAAGGTTTTACTCCACTGAAGCTAGCCAGAAGTAATGATATAATCTTCGGAGGGGAAGTAAAGCCGGCGGTCCCATGTCATAGATTTTTGGCATGTTAAAGAACCTTCCACTAATTACACCTGTGTGGATAGGTTAAGAATGTAAACAACGCTCTTAGGTTTCTACGTTCGTTGCCAAGAGCCGACTGCGGTGGCGTCTAGTAGCTAAGTTCTGAACTTGGCCTAGTAGTTGTTGACGGTGGCATTTGGCGGCAAAAGTAGGAATTATTTGAAAAATTCTAAGTTGCAGTCTGTACTTAAATTAAAAAACAGATAACACACAATAATACAGTCATCACAATTAACAACGGTTATCAGACAGATTCTACACACACCCAAAGTACACGGGGCTACATGACCGCGTTGTCGCAGCCCCTAAACTGAAGAACCAACCAACCAATCTGCAATAATTAAACCATCGAAACCGTAATTACGAAGTATGAACATAAACGCTTCTTGGCAATCGTCCATATCAGTTAAATAAATATGGAATTGATAAATATCTTTAATATCAATGGCTACAACGTGGGACCCTTTTCGGGGAAACAAACATGGCCTTCAAGATTAGGTAATCACCACAAAGGACCATCATGAATGAGACCAATCCGGATGATAAGTGCCGAGGATGTGGGACCGTAAATGAGACAATTGATCATGTGAGTGGAGGATGCTCGACTCTAACTGGAATAGACTACAGAACTAGCGGCTTCGGTAGCGTAGTTCTTAGCATGCTGAGCTTCTATGCCCAAGATCATGGGTTCAAACCCGGCCAAAGTCTTCGGATTTTTAAGAGCGTTAAAATCCCTCAGTATGCCTTCCTTCGGAGGGGAAGTAAAGCCGGTAGTCCCATGTCATAGATTTATGGTATGAAGAAGAACCTTCCACTAACTACACTTGTGTGAAGCCAAAATTTGTAGGTTATAATTGTTAACGCTCTATTAGTTTCAACGTTCGCCACCAGGCACTGACTGCGATGCCATCTGGTAGCCAAGTCCGCAAGCTAGGTGTCGTGTACGACAGCATTTGGTAGCAAAGGTAGGAACTACTTGAAATTAGTGTATGCAGTCCTCACTTGAATTAAAACATATAACACACACTAATACAGCCATCACAATTAACACCGGTTATCACACAGATTCTACACACACCCAAAGTACACGGGGCTACATGACCGGGTTGTCGTAGCCGCTAAACTAAGGAACCAACCAACCGTCAAACACAATAATGCAGCAAACATCTTGCAAATACTATCGAACCCGGGCCTTTCGGTTCAAACATTTGTGCTCTACTCACAATGCTTGATAAGATCAGACACGATCGAACCCACGATTTTGGAAGCAAGATACTGCTGGTGGTGATTGATTGTAACCAACAGTGTTTCCATAAAACGGGCAGGTTGAGAATAATGGCAGGAGACAAGCGTAATGAAGACGTGTGATGCTCCGAGTGTATTTGAAGGAAATGAACCTGTGTCTACATCATTACTCATACGGGATCTCTCGCCTGACGCTAATGGGCGCTGCACAGCTGATCTTACACTGGATAGGATATGAGTTTCCGACACCACTAAGTGCACCGACAACCATGCCGCGTCTATAAATATTTATTTCCATGAATTTCACAGTCAAGTAATTAAACTCCACCAAACTGCTGTATGCACCGTCTTTTGCGAGGTTTCTCCAAGATGAACTTTGCTGGGCTCAAAACGGAGCCATTTCATACACCCTGCAACAGACACGGCATAGACAGGGCCGTACAGAACAATAATGGACCCCATAACCTTTATTTCGAAAGAAAGAATCAGAAGCATTTGGCGGGAACGATCAAAAATGGCTGCCGCTGGCTCCTATTTGCTGCAGTCTGACAGCGAGCACAACACGTTGCAGCGTGTGTTCATTCATTCAGTCGCTTGTTAACCGTCTGTGTCCGAGTTCCTTTCATTGTCAATGTTTCGTTTAATTTTAGCATTGAGTTTTAATGTTTTTGTTTCCCCCTTTTCCCTCCTTATTACTATTATTATAATTTGTTGCTTATTGTTTCTATTTTTTCCCGCCATAGTGTTCAAATGTTACCGCCTGTCGACAATGTAAATACCCATTGCAATAGTTAGCTTTCTCATGAAATCTACCTAAAACATTGCAATAATATCGTCAAAGAGTGGATGTTTGAGTGCTCAGTACTAAATATTTATTTACTTTTGTATTATCACGGAAGCTATTATTAACCGTAAAGAGTTGCGAAACAGTGAGTGTGCATGGTGTTATGCTATACCGTGAACAACCTCTACTCAGAGTCTTGTTTCATCTTGACTATTTTTTTTTATTTATTTATTTATTTATATATTTATTTATTTATTTATTTATTTATTTATTTATTTATTTATTTATTTATGTATGTATGTATTTATTTATTTATTTACAAGCGTTGCAATGCCAATCAAAGAAAGTGTTGGCGTTGAAATTCTGTTTCTTGAAGTGCTTTTGGATACACAACATGTTAACTGCCTCTAAGCTATCGTAAAATGGATTTTCTAATTTAGAACCATTCGTGGGAGCGTGCACACAACTTTCAAAAGTTTCATCGCTGTCACTCATTTGTTGAATCTACTCGTACGCTATCTATTGTGGAATGGATTTACTAAGTCGAAACCCTTCCCTGGCGTGTACACAATAACTCATCAATGATTCATCGCAATCGGATGAATAGTATATGCACGTATAGGGGTTTTTGTTTAAACGATTCGTGCGCTGTCACTCATTTGTTGAATCTACTCGTGCGCTACCTATTGAGAAATGTATTACTAAGTCGAAGCCCTTCCCTGGCGTGTACACAATAACTCATCAAGGTTTCATCGCAATCGAAGAATGTTATATGAACGCAATAGGGGACTTTGTTGAAACGCTTCGCGTGTCGTCACCCATTTGTTGCATCTACTCTTGCGCTACTTATTGTGAAATGGATTTACTAAGTCCTCTTCCCTGGCAGGTACACAATAACTGATCAATGTTTCATCGCAATCGGATGAATAGTATATGAACGCATACCTGATTTTGTTTAAACGATTCGCGCTCCGTCACTCATTTGTTGAATCTACTCGTGCGCTACCTACTGTAAAATGTATTTACTAAGTTAGAAACCGTCACGTAAGTGTCCACAACATCTCACCCAAGTTTCATCGCTATCGGACTAATGGGATATGAAGACATAGGGGACTGTATTGAAACGCTCCGCGTGTCGTCGTTCATTTGTCGAATCTACTCGTGTGCTACCTACTGTGAAATGTATGTACTAAGCCAGTAACCTTCCTTGGAGTGTCCACCATATTTCACCCAAGTTTCACCGCTAACGGCAGAATGGTATATGACCTTATACGGGACTTTGTTGAAACGCTTCGCGCGTCGTCCCTCATTTGTTGAATCAACTTGTGCGCTGCATATTGTATAGGGGATTTACTAAGCCAGAAATTTTCCATGACGTGTACACAACATCTCACCCAAGTTTCATAGCTACGGACGAATGGTACATGTATGCATACGGGACTTGGTTGAAACGCTTCGCGTGTCGTCGCTCATTTGTTGATTCTACTCTTGCGCTACATATTGTAATATGGATGTACTCAGTCAGAAACCTTCCCTGGAGTGTACACAACATCTCACCCAAGTTTCATCGCAATCGGATGAATGGTATGTGACGTATACGGGACGTTGTCGAAACGCTTCGCGCGTAGTCACTCATTTGTTGAACATAAACGTGCGCTTCGTATTGTAAAATGGATTTACTTAGCCAGAAACCTTTCCTGGAGTGTACACAACAATTCACCAAACATTTATCACTATCAGACGAATGGTACATGACTTTATACGGGACTTTGTTGAAACGCTTCGCGTGTCATCGCTCATTTGTTGAATCTACTGATGCGCTACCTATTGTAAAATGTATGTACTAAGCCAGAAACCTTCCCTGGAGTGTACACAACATCTCACCCAAGTTTCATCGCTATCGGATGAATGGTATATGAAATTATATGGGACTTTGTTGAAACGCTTCGCGCGTCGTCGCTCATTTGTTGATTCTACTCGCGCTCTTCCTATTTTTAAAGGGATTTACTAAGCTAGAAACCATCCCCGGAGTGCACACAAAATCTCAGCCTAGTTTCATCGCTATCGGACAAATGGTATATGAACGCAAACGTGACTTTGTTGAAATGCTTCGCACGTCGTAGCTCATTTGTTGAATCTACTCGTGCGCTGCCTATTGTAAAGTGGATGTACTAAGCCAGAAAATTTCCCTGCAGTGTACACAACATTTTACGCAAGTTTCATAGCTATCGGACGAATGGTATATGAATTCATACGGGACTTTGTTGAAATGTTTTGCGTGTCGTCGCTCATTTGTTGAATCTAGTCGTGCGCTATCTACTGTGAAATGTGTTCACTAATTTTGAAACCTTCACGTAAGTGTACACAACATCTCACCCAAGTTTCATCACTATCGGACGAATGGTATATGGACACATACGCGACTTTGTTGAAATGCTTCGCGCATCGTCGCTCATTTGTTGAATCTACGCGTGCGCTACCTATTGTAAAATGGATTTACTAAGTCAGAAACCTTCCTTGGAGTGTACTCAACATCTCACCCAAGTTTCATCGCAATCGGACGAATGGTATATGAACGCATAGGAGACATACCCACAGACATACCCACAGACAAACTATCACGTTACATTGATTTTTATATATATAGATTTATTTACGAACAATATTTCTCTATTTGAATGTACTCGGCATTGGCTCAAGGGTGACTTAATAATATATTACGTACTAGATGATCCAGTGAGCTACGTACCACCTGAAATTGATTTGATTGTAACTCTTTATAGGCGATTAATAATCCTAATCAACCTTCCAACTCCAATTAATTGAGATCGATAATATTAGCCGCATCGTGTTCGGTTTGAGTTTTGTTTGGTTATTAAATGAAACTCGTTTGTAATTCAAATTAATTCAATGTCTTTTATTTAGGCCTACATGAAAGATAAATGCATTTAGCATTCAATGCAAAGCTTTCTGGTAACCAAGTTTAGTTTTGTTTTCCGGCGCGTAAATAAACAAAGATAACGGCTTTTCGACACGCGAACACGTGACATACAGTTGTCCATGCGCGAAACACGGAAACTCCAATTTAATTCAACAAATTTCCAACGAATGGCCTTGTGATTTGTTGATGGTCATTGCGAAGGCCAGACGAACGGGGAATTGGAAACGTTTAAAATCAAATGGCACTTTCATTGGAATCTTCGGGATGCGCGGAATCAAAACATTCTCTTCTTTGTACTTTCCCTTGATAATCGTCGCATAAGCTTGTTCATAATTGTTTTCACAGCCAGTCTCATTCCATTGTATAGTCGAGGTTGATTGATGTTCCGCAACATGATGATGACTGAGCCTACTTTCAATTGCAAATTGTGAATTGGTAATCCAGTCAATTTCAGCGAATTCAAAAATTCTGTGGGATGGTTGACTACCTTATCCTGGTTGATAACTGTGTCAAGCGGAAACAACTGTCCCGGAATGAAATTTAGAATAGACTCGAGAGATCCTTGTTTTTCGCTACCAATATGGCTCGTTGGCTCAGCCAATTATCGTTTTTGACGTTCTGCGCTACGTTCGGAAAACGACGACGAATTTGCTCCTCCTTTGATTCAGCCAAATTATGGATTTTGAAGTTCTGCGCTACGTTCGGAAAGACATGCTGAATGAGCTCCTCATTTGATACGGTCAACTGACGTTCCAGGTTCACACGAGCATCGCGTCGGTGCAATCGGTCATGTTCAGCGTGTCGTGCTCGTTGGCGTTGTGTTTGGTGTTCACGAACTCGTTGCATTCTGAATCTCTTCGCTTGTCGTTCATATTCAGCCGCTCTGTAACGTAATCAGACATGCCAATACGACTATTTTCATTATCCGTCGCTTGTTGGTCATGAGTGCGGTTGGCACGTGAAATAGATCGCCGCGCATTTGACTGGTTTCGACGACCTATGTTAGCTCGTCCTCTCCTTGGTATTGTAATGAACACAGTAAAACGACACGGAATTTTGGTATTGTAATGAACACTGTAAAACGACACGGATTTGATTTCATGGTAACTCAAATCTATCGAACATACACTGAGAACTTGACAATATTGACATCCTTTCCGTTAGTAGTTCGTTCTCACATTCGAGATGTTGGTCTAAACACATTAACGTGAATCGGATTATACAGTATATAGAGATATGAATGATTCGGTTACGTTAAGTATTATTTTATTGCACGTTTTGATAAAAGAGAATAAATCATGGGATGTTTTCTTTGCTCATAGAAGATTTTGAAGTGGATGCAATATATCGCCATCTGCCCGTCAAGTTATTAGATTCAATATTGGTGTGTGTGACTTTGTAATTCATATTCATTAAAAATAACAACCTATTCGATTTCGTTCTAACTACTTTCTAAACACCGTCCGCCATAATGAGAACAAATTGTAAACTTTTCAGCGAAATCGGAGAAATAGTTTTCGAGTTTTTGTGAGAGTAACACATGGCATTGGTTTTTATAGAGAGAGATAATCGTACCGAAATAATGTCCGAGCAGGCCTATAGCCCTGTGTATTATTCGAACCAACAACAATAAAAAACTTGGCAACGCAGCTCAGCCGTTCCAAGCTCCCGACATATCCTTCAAGTTATTTCTTTCAAAATACAGCGTATATGTAAGTGGAACACTTCCGGAAACCCTCGTCATTAGTCCCGTCACATTATCCTGGTTGTTGTTGTTGTTGATTGATTTAGGGGCTTTGCGACTTCATGGTCATGTAGCCCTGAGTACTTGTGTGTGTGTAATTTGTCTCATAACCTGTGTAATTGAGATGGCTGCATTAGTGTGTACATTAGTAATTCAGATGAGGATTGGAAAGGAGGTGTCCGTGGCCTTATGCTCAGAAGCACCCCGGCATTTACCCGGAGTAGAAGCGGGAAACGACGGGAAACTACTGTACAGCCATCATGGATAAGAAGAAAATCGAACCTCACTTTTCTCAGTTTTGTCTTTCAAAGCTGAATGTACCTAGTTCCAGCCCTCAGACCATAATTGAAATTTCTTTTCAGAGCCGGTCTTTTAAGTCTCTTTCCGTCCCTCCAAGTTCTTGCAGATCTTTGCTCACTTCCCTCAACCATGGTGACTTTGTCTTCCGCTTTTGCCAGTGACCAAGGAGCTGGTTGGTCAACCTGGAACAATGCATCCTGTGGACGTGTCCATAAAATGCTAGACGTCGTTTCCTAGCAACATCCGTGATTCTTACACAGAACGGTCGCCTTATGTATTCATTTTTATTACTATTATTATTATTATTATTATTATTATTATTATAAAAAGTGTTCTTATGTTACAATTCGTAACAATGTTTAACAAATAGTAATTTAAATCACTTACAGAGGCAACACATCTACTGTACATGGATTTTTAGACTACTTTTCACATTTTGCCAAAAATTAGGAAAAAGTAGACTTATGAGATCGATCCGGGAAAATGTGTGTCTGTCTGTCCTTCTGTCTGTCTGTCTGTGTGTTTCCCCCCTATCAACTCCTAAACGGCTGCAGCAATCGAAACCAAATTTAGTATGAGTAAAGATGTATACCGGAATATCTCAATCCCATATTTGAAAATGGTGTCAGTGCTACCAACTGCTGAAAAAAACGCACTAGAAATTTGAGCTCCATGTTGGATATCTTGGAAGGTATGCATGGGAGCTATTCCAAAATTGACACACATGTAGATAATACTATTTCAGTTATATTTCCAGGAGGACATACATGACAGTGTTGCCAAAATAGTTTTAAGACTTCTGAAAGGTCCAATTTTTAAATGCATATAACTTCGACACTAACAATTGGATTTCAACCAAATTTTGTATGTAATATGTGTACATAAACAGATATGACTGAGCGTATTCTTATGAGCCACCAGGGCTGCCAACTGTTGATAATTGCTCTCTCTCTCTCTCTTTTATCCAAATACCAATATATCAGAAAGTATGCAAGCCGACAGCTTTAAACTATGCACTCGTATAGTACCTGACATTTTAGATTAATTTGGAGTAACTTATATACGTCAGTTCTACCAACATGATTCTAAGCCTGCTGATAGGACCAATTTTTAAATACATGTAAGTTCTATACTATCAGTTGGATTTCATCCAAATTTCGTATGTGCTAAGTGTAACATAACAGATATGACTATAAGTATTCTTAAGAGCAATCAAGGCTGACAACTGTTAATAAATGCTGTATATACTGTTTACCCTAATATTCTAGATAGGTTCATATACTTTAGATTAAGCATAAGCATGAATCTTAATTTTAAGAAAATTAGGCTCTTTAGTTCGTCACGGAACTTCTTGTTTTGCCTGGCATCGGTCACCTGATTCTGGGAAAAGGCTCGCTTGCTATATATTTGATACTGGATATTACGCTACGCTGGCTAAAGTCATATCAAGTCTACGTTAATACTATTGTCCAGCATAAAACGTACATCATACAAGTTTGTTTGAAGTCCATCGAATTCCTTTACAAGGCCCCTCAAGTTCCCGTTTGTTTGAAGTAACAATCAGGTTGCGATGCAATAACTCTCTTTATTACAGCGTAATAGGCTTTAAACATTGTGTAAACGCTGATGGTGTTTATTTACAAACTTGTAACACGCTTCCTTTATCAGTTTGCTGCACAAAGTTTGAGGCGTGCGGTTAGTGAGAACAAATTGCTTTCTGACGCACATGGGATTACTAAACTCAGAAGAACGTCTTCAGTAGCCACCACAGTGCCGTCAAGGTATAGGATGACTAAACTGAGGAAAGCGTGTTCAGTATCCAGTGCTGTGCCTTCAAGGTATAGGAAGATTCAACGGGAAGATCATCTTCAAAATCCACCGACATACCGCCAAGGTATAGGTTGACTGCGCCACTAGGTTAACGAGAGAGTGCAGAGTTAGAAGCAAGCCATGCACTAAAATGTTCGACGACAAGAATTCCTAGAATAATTCTTCAAAGTTTTATTCTGTTTAGTTTTAAGCTGCCGGGTATTTAAAGTGAAGCCTGCCCACTCTCAGAAGCATGTGTTCAATTAAAATACAGTTTTTAGAGACAAGAGGATTACTCTCTCTTGTAACGGCACATTATAAAATTCAACATGCTACATAAAATCCACACTGTCTGCTTCACCTGTTCTACTCCCCATGTTGGCTCACTTCCCTGGTACAGAAACAGGTTTATGCGGAGTGAAATATGTTTACTGCACAAAAAGCAAACATTTGACTACATGTTGACGAGGACTGATAAATACTTCAGTATGTCCTCATCATCATCATCATCATCATCATCTTCATTTCCCCTTTTCCAGCTGACACCGGGTGGGGGCAAATATGGTTCCTCTCCACTTTGTTCTGTCGTTCCACCATTCCTCTTCCGACACGGTTCTCCAATACAGGTTCCGTTTTCTAATGCTATTCTTCACCGAGTCCATCCTACGCATTCTTAGTCTTCCTCATCCTCTCTTCCCTGTCATCCGTCGTTCCAGTGCTCGTCTTGGTAGTCTTACTTTATTGATCCGTTTGACATGTCCAAACCAACTCTATCTGTTTTGCTCCAGTTTGTCATTTAGTTTCTGTACTCCCAGTTCTTTCCGTATATCTTCATTTCTTACTCTGTCTCGCCTCGTTTTTTGGACCATACTTCTCAGGAATCTCATCTCAGCTGCCTGTACTCTGCTCTCATCTCTCTTAGTCATTGTTCAAGTTTCTGCTGCATATGTATGTCATTATAGGAACACAATATGCTTCGTTCATAACTTCTTCAGCCTTAATTGGTACATCTTCCTTCCATACTAGTCCCTGTACCTGTTGGTAGAAAGCACTCCCAATTTGTATTCTTCTGCTAATTTCCAAATCTAATCTTCCGTCTTCAGTCAGTTCACTTCCCAAGTATTTGAAGTGTTTCACCACAGTATGTATGGCTTGAAAACGAGACAGCAATCAGTTTTATCATTTTAAATGATCTTGTCGACTTCGTCGTTACGCTGGGGTCTGGCGTTACGTTACGGTGACGGGACTAAATGTACCCAGATGCACTGAGGTGTGTGACGTCATAGTACCGCTTGGTGCCTGTGTTCCCCAACAATCTCTACTTCGTTAGTATATGACAAATATCCCCGATTCTTGGATGTCACGGATAATCTCGAGAACCACTGGATGGATTTTGATGCGGTTTTCACCATTTTGTAAAGGATATCTCGAGGAAAGATTCTGTAGAAAATAATTTATGTATGATCAAAGGAAGCCAAGCAGTAATGATTTCAGTGAAAAAGTCGAAAACAAACTTGGCGTCCGTGTGCTTCTTAAGCTTACGCTGGGCAAACCGTTAAACATATCAATATACTATAAGCGTAAGAATTGGTTAGCATGAAAAGTTCTACAAAAAAAGTCCGCGAGAGCATATCACTATCTTCAATACATCGTCCACTATAAGTGTTTTTAGACTGGATGGAAGGGGCACGTCCCCGCACGCTCTGGTGAGCGTGATGGCATCCCTCGCGCTTGACCTTGCTTTGCCCTTGGTTTGCACTTGCCGTTCGCGAGTAATTTGAAACAAGTTAAAGTATTATAAAGCAAGATAAGTATTATGCAGATAACTTTCTAACATGTCAAAGAAGCCTCCAGCCTTTCTAGCATTTTTCAGCATTTGTAGCATTTAAAATGATACAAAGTCTAGTCTTTCAGACTGAAAGTCACTTTTCGAATCCTAATCTCTTACTGTTTTGGGCAGGCACCAATACAATCATGCTCCAAAACGAGGGGAGAGCGAAAACTGCACTTGACTTGTGTCCTGAAGGCCGTAGACCGCGAGGATGACCAAGGAAGCGTTGGCTCGACACCTTACTGGAAGATATGCACACGGTGAATGTTCTACCTAGGGACGCCAAAGACCGGCAGAAATGGAAGCAAAGGTGCAAGAAAGCAGACCCCGCAATGCGGTCCTTAGTCATCACTATTGTAGTGAACACAAGAACCGATTCGCTCTTACGTAAGATTTATATTAATTGTGTTGGAGAGTAGAGAATCTACCTACCACGGCCATGGATGGTAGTTAGTTCATGTTATTTTAAGAATTAATTCAAATCAATATCCATGGCTACTTGTCGGTTGATAGAATGATACGTAGCTTTCACACTTTGCTGTCCTGTTACGCCTCAGGTCACTGACCAGAACTACTTACCTAATCACAATAATACTGTTTGCTAAGCGTTTAAAATGATTTATTTCTTTCTGGAAATAAAATTTCCATCCAGATATTGTTTTCGAATCAGAGCCGGGATAAGACTAATGGTCGGGACACATCACAACAATGTGTCCCTTCGGCGCTGCCATTGCTTAATAATTCAAGAAGAATAAGAAGAAGACAAGTGGAGAGCGCAGGACGGGGTTCACCGATTTGGCTCAAGCTGTGTGAGTAGAAGCAAGTAGATCACCTATTCAAGTTTCTAGAATATCCACCGGAGTAGGCCATAGAAAAAGGTAAAACTCACTCTAAAGATTTTCGAGTAGATTTTGCGGGATTTGTTTTCAATAACTTTCAAGTCAGTGGCGAGGCGCAGTGGTCAAGCGTACTATGCAGCCATTAGTTGGCTAATGTTCTCAATGTCTTCACCGCATATTCCTTATCTGAATGGACTCCTGATTTTTCGTTTTTCTTCATACGCATTCAATTGCTTACATGCTCCACTCAGCAAAGAGATTTTTATCTCATAGAAATAAGATAGGCCTATCAAGATTTTTGAAAGCAATTTTGAGTCTATTTACGGGAATACAAAACAAAGAAAATTTAGATTTATGTAATTTTTCACAAAAGTTTAGAGCTGTCGATCGATTAAAAACTTTGATCTGTTAACCGAATGCCATTAACCAGTTAATCGGTCGATTAATTGAATTTTAGCCGGTTTCATACATCATCAGATCGGAAAAAATAACTTTGAATAATATATTTTAAAATGTTTAGAATTCTATTTGGTATGACGAAGATATTAATTTTAATTATATCCTGTCATTCGGTTAACAGATCAAAGTTTTTAATAGACAGTTTAAAATATTTTGCAGAGAAACCAATTACAGAGAGACCCATGCAGATCATTTCCGAGGAGGAAGAAAGATAAGGAGCGAAAGAATGAAGAGGTTCTGGGAAGAAAAGAGAAGGGAGGCCAAGAAGCCGTAAGTTGTATGCGGTTCATAGTTGGCCAAATTCGGAAGAAAAAGAAGTTAGAACTGTCTATTTAATTCCATGATGTATTTGAAGATATTTTTGGTTAGTCGGTTCTCGTCCAATCTTACCAGGTGTCCATAGAATTTCAGCTTTCTTTTCCGCATTGTGTCCGTGATCATTTCGGAACACTTGTAGAGCTCCTCGTTTTTTCTCTTCTTCTACGTTCTATCAGAAGTCTTCTGAGGTCCCAGAATTTTCCTCAGAATCTTCCTTTCTTTTTTCTCGAGTTCTGCCTGCTCCCCTTTTTTTAAATTTAAAATTAGACACTCTGAAGCGTACAATCCTTCTGGTTTTATGACTGAGTTATAGTGTCGGATTTTGGCCTTGTATGATATTGCCCGTTCGTTATACCTGTTCTGTGTTAGCTTGTAGGCCAGGTCTAATTTCCTGTCTCTTCCCTTGTTTGCCTCTTAATCCAGTCCGTTGGGTTGGATCCATTCTCCCAGGTATTTGAATTTCTCTGTTTCTTTTTTTAATTTTCCCATGCTTTACCTCCATATACCTCTCGTGTTGGTGCCTGTACTCTAGTCTATATATTCCGACTTTTCATAAGAAACTTCAAGACCCACTTTTTCGGTGATTTCATGCAGGATCTCCAGCATCTTTTGAGCGTCTTATATATTTCAATATTGATTATTTAATGACACAAGCGTTTGAAGTTGAAGTTCACAGTTACTTACAGTCACATTTCTTTGCTCCAGGACTTCACACATGTCAGTTGACATACTCAGACCTAAGGTTAGCCCTTGTCTTAATAACAATATTTCCAGTGTCACTGAGTCCAACGACTTTTAGACTTCAGTAATACGACAGTAATAGCCTGTCCGGTATTTCCTTTTCTATTGTTTGTAAAAGCGGTGGGCGAGTCCATCAGTTTAGAGGAAAGCAATTAAGGTGATATTATCGCTTTTATCTTTCTGAAGCAAAGGCATGCGCGTCAGATAACTTTGATGACCTGTCAATCTTACAATAGCTGATGCTAGCACGCCAAATATAATACAATACACAAGTTTTGTGTGACGCAAAACAATTACTTTTCCTACACCACACTATACGATTAATCGACTAAAGCACATTGATCGATAATCGTATTTTTATATTAATCGGTTAATCGATCCGATTAATCGATTAAAACGACAGCTCTAAAAATTATTTTACATTATCAAATTTAATCCCACATTTGTGACAGATCTGTCTTTCAAATATGTACTGTATTTTATATAAAACAAGTAGTTCCGTTAACAACTATACAGCCTATTTTCATATGTCCTACTTATGTTAATTGCCTCTATTAACATACAAAATATCAGTTTGATTGCTGTAATAGATTCGTAGATATTGAGAACCGACATGGTCGCCATGTTGGATTTTTATATATGTAGGTCTTAGAGTTATGTACTGTTACCTGAAGATTATTGTGTACGAGTAGCATTCAAACTTCAATCGCATAATTAGGACACAAGGAGTAAAAACGAGACTTTAAATTTCGCACAGCTGCCATCTTGTGGTTATGGAAACAATGGAAAAAATTAGATGCCAGTGGATTAACATTTGTATAAGGATTTACTGTACCAAGTGTCACTGCACTCGGGTGGTTAAATTGCGAGAAACGGCCATGTGAATATTTATAATTCGCGTCGCCACCTTGTTGGATTTGTGATCACCAGGTTATTGAAAGTCCTACAGGTGAACGTATATTCATAGCCCCTATGAACATTAAAAAACTCAGTGATTGATGTAATGTATTCGTATATTTTGAGATCCATTTAAATATTTCGGATGGTCGCCATGTTGGATTGTTATATGTATAGGCCATAGAGTCATAAACCATTAAAGGAAAATTATTGAGTAGGTTCATTATTCAAACTTTCAATTCGATCGCATGATTACGACACAAGAAATAAGAACTTAATTTTAAAATTCGCACAGCCGCCATCTTGAGGTTATGAAAACAATTGAACTAAATTAGATACCAGTGCATTACAATGTATATAAACATTTCCTGTACCAAGTCTCATTGCGTTTGGATTATTAAATCACGAGAAAGGTCTATTTAAAATTTTCAAATTCGCTTGGCCGCCATATTCGTTTTGTAGTTAACCGGTTTTTGAAAGTCTTATAGATGGATTTGGAGTAGTGTCCTTTATCTCCGTACAAAATTTCAGGGTGATACCGGTAATAGCTTCAGAGATATAAAATGCCGGTGAAATATTTCGCACAGCCGCCATCTTGAGGTTATGTAAACAATTGAAGGAAGTTAGATGTCGGTGCATTACAATGTGTATAAACATATACTGTACCAAGTTTTATTGCGTTTGGTTGGTTAAATCGCGAGAAACTCTATTTAAAAGTCGCAAATTCGCTTGGCCGCCATGTTGGTTTTGTATTTACCAGTTTTTCAAAAGTCTCATAGGTGAACTTCTAGTAGTTCCCTTTATCACCGTAAAATATTCCAGGGTGATATCGGTAATAGTTTTGGAGATATTGAATGCTGGTGACATATTTCGCACAGCCGCCATGTTGGATTGGTGATACGTAACAAAATTTGAAGGGCACGGTCGGAGTCATCCGGAATATTGCTAAGAACTTACCGAGTTTCATTGAAATTGCTCCAGCCGTTTAGAAGTTATTAGGGGGACACACACACAGGGACAAAAGGTGATCTCATAAGCCGATTGAAAATAGGCTAATAATGGGAAAGACCGAGTTTAGATGTTGTTTCAAAAGATTTGCTCGTAGTTTTCCATTAGTTTTTTTCTTTTCTTCTTTGAAACACTTGAGAAGGCCATAATGTGGCGGAAACTGGTATTTTCTTAATAAATATTAATTACAATTTTATCGACTAAGGTGTATTAGATTTATTAAATAGTATACCGGTGTGCATTTCTTTTTATATAGAATGTCAATAAGGAAATAAAAAGACTATCATTTAGTTCACATCATTGTATGTAGCCTATATACGGTGACCATACGTCTCGAAAAAATCGAGACAGTCCCGATTTAAAGGGGCATGTCCTGGCATCCTGAATATTAATAAAAGTGTCCCGATTTTTTAGTTTGAAAAAATTAGTAATAATTCTCTGAAAAATATGCGTAATTAAACGAAAAATACGTTTTGTTTTGAAATATTCACGACCCTGTACTAGTTCGTAAAGACTTCAGGCGCTTGTAGAGACTCAGTAAGAACTTTTTTGCTTACTTTCGATTTTTGCAAAAATATAAAAGTAGACTTATGAGATCAACACAGGACCAAAAATTGTGTGTCTGTCTGTGGGTGAGTGTGTGTCTACTCTGCATGTCTGTCGTCCCCCCCACCCATCAATTCAAACACGGTGAATTCAACGAAAGTTCGTACAGAGGTAGCACTAGCACCACATATTTCAACACTCATATACAGCGATTAATATTCGTTGACCTTAATCCGCGGTAGAGACTATTGTTGTTGTTCTTCTTGTTGATTCTTTAGGGGTTTTACGGCATCATGGTCTTGTAGTCCCGTTTACTTGGGTGTGTGTAGAAATTGTGTGATAACCTATGTCACTGTGATGTCTGTAGGCTTACTAGTGTTCGTACGAGGAATGATTTGGGTAGGAATCTGTTGTTGTTGTTGTTTCATTGGAGATGCATGGAAATCATGGCCATTTAGCCCCATGTACATGGGTAAGTGTTGAATTTTGTCTGATAACCTGTGTTATCGTGATGGCTGTATTAGTGTGTGTGTGTGTGTGTGTGTATAATTAGGTGAGGATTCAATCAATCAACGTATAATATCCGTATAGCAAGTTGTATTTCAACAAGCTAATACAACCAACATTCAATTATACTCCTTGAAAAGGGCAAATAATCATAACTATACCCATGCATTTAGGAGAAAGTGGGCTATATGTTCTTTACTGAACATCTTGTTTTGTTATTGTAATCATAAGATGTAAAGTAAGAAACTAAAAGTAAACTTACTAATGTTTACTTTCTATTCTCACAAATCTTGCATAAAAAGCACTATAATAAACTTTGTATTCAATTATCCCTCTATATTGGATGTTTTAAAATTAAATTTTGTAAAATGCCATGATATTAAAAAACACTATAGTAAGAGAAAATGGAGAGTACAGGAGGCGACACAATAACAAACTCTACATACGCGTTGAAAGGATAACAGACTTGATGCGAAAAGGAGAATTTATTAGTTTCTGTGGCCACATAACATGAGCTCACAGAGACTGACCAACCGCATATTTTCCTACTTTGTAGACAAGAAAACCAAGGGACCATGGTTCTCTGAGATCGAAAAAGATCTTATAGGATTGTGGTGTTTGAAGCCATATTTTCAGTGTTGCCTTAGTAAACAAGAGTTTAGTGCTTTTCAGTCGGTCAACACGAATATACCCAAAAGAGATGGGTTATGCCCTAATCCTGAAATAAATTACATGAGATTAATAAAACAGTAGGATGACCAGTTTCGATCGTCAAGCGATCATCATCAGATCCATTACACTTAGGCTACAAAATCTATGTTTGAATTACAGGTGAAAATATTTACAATATGTACAATTATTTAGTTGCAGTATTGGTACTGCAACTGTCAGTGTATGCTAAATGCAGTATATATGTTAGGTGAAATGCTAATTGGTGATAGCTATCCGGAGATTGTACTTTAGAGAGATTATATGGTTGTAAACTATGGTTAAACTATAAAATTTTAGGCTAACTACTTATCTGATTGTCTTCCGTACTACAGCTACTCGCAGTTTTCGTGCTCACTGGAACTCACTGTGCGGTTGACTGCGGTGGTTATCTTAACGACTGGTTTTTCCCTGCCTTCTCCCCCCTGTCCCTACGTGCTGTGGGGAGTGATAGCGATGTGTTTATGTGAGGTGTTGCCAACCTAGATAAGATGTATGTTATTGAATGAGGTGGGTCTACAACTATTAAAGACCGTGGATTTGCCCTCGCCACGCGTGAAGCATAACCCATTCGAACTAAGCCTTGACGGTCTTATGAGGACGTCCCGGCACCATTAATACTGCCGCGAATATGGGCCTTGGTTTATTGCAGAAGAAAAGTACATCGTACACCTGATCCAGATAACATTTACCTATTAAAAACCCCTAATTTCCCCCCTTTTTTATCTAGCTTGGCTGTGTCGCTAAATTGTGTTTTGTTTCCGACAGGGTGTGTTTTTAGTAGCGTGAAGAGGGGTGAGCTCTCCATGAACGTGTGTTCATTTAGATTGTTTGGATTGTTTCGTTTGGCTAGGTGTATCTCGATTGCTTCCTTTATGTCAAGAGCTCTGCCTTTCGATTCGTGATGGATTATTTTAAGGTCCGACTCTATGTTGGTAAAGCTGTGCCCTGCGTCACACATATGTTCGCACACGGCTGAATGTGTTCCGTATCTTATCGCATTCCTATGTTCATTATAACGTGTGTCTACTCGCCTTCCACTCTGCCCGATGTAATTAGCTTGACAATCGTCTTGGCACGTTATAGAATATACCCCTGACCTTGAATACGGGTCACGTTTATTTAAATTACTATTTAGGAGGTGCCTAGCGGTTGTGTTTTTCGTCGTGAAAGCTATCTTTATGCCTTGTTTTTTGAATAGGTTAGTGATTTTATATGTATTCGCATTCACATAGTTGAAACGCGCAAATTTTTTCTCATTACTGTCCGGTTTGGGAATCGTTTTATCTTTATTTTTATGTTTGGCTATAATTTGATTTATTTTGCTTGGCGAGAAGTTGTTTTCCTTTGCTATTTGCATAATAGTTCTTATTTCCTTATTATAGTTGTCTTTTGACATGGGTATGTTTAAAGCTCTGTGCACCATTGAATTGAAACCCGCTAGTTTGTGCGTACTGGGGTGATTAGACTGATTGTCGATTGCATGCGAGGTTTGTGTTGCTTTCCGGAATATGGAATATGAAAGGTCGTTGTCTTTACGTTCAATAGTTATATCGAGATAAATTATTTTCCGATCTATTTCGGATTCCTTAGTGAATTTGATAGAGTGGTGAAGGCTATTAATGGATTGGAGAATTGTTTCTTCGCTTGTTAGTTCAGTATCGTAGATGCAAATTACATCATCTACGTATCTTTTCCATATTACTATTCCCTTTGTTGAAGTCTTTTCTAAGAACGCATTTTCTAGTGCATTGATGAAGATGTCAGCGATTAACCCACATAGTGGCGATCCCATTGCCAGGCCTTCTCTCTGTGTGTATATTTTATTGTCGAATTGAAACACGTTTTGGGTGAGAACGACCCTCAGTAACCTCACAATCTCTTCAATTTCTTTTACCGAATTTTTGGATTTTAAGTTGTTTTCGATAGTGTTGATTGCTTCAATAATCGGAATATTGGTGTACATGTTAGTTACGTCGAAGGATACTAGCCTGAAGCTAGGTTTCATTTGTAGGGTGTTCAATGCTGTTACTAGTTCTGTTGTGTTCTTCACAGAGTTGTTTTTGTCGTTGGAAAGACGGCATTTTAAGATTTTTAGTAACTCTTTGCTGATTTTGTAATTAGGGACATTCCTACAATTGACTATTGGTCTCATTGGGCATTCCTTTTTGTGTATTTTTGGTTGTCCCCTCAATGACGGTATTTTCGGGTTAATGTTTATGAATGTTCACGGCTAGTCAGGCAAATCGTGAAGCCAAGAAATTCAAATCACTCAGGCTTAAACTCATGAATTTAGCAGTGGCGGCCGGTGGTATGAAAAGCTGGGTGTTGCACCAACATTTCTGATGTCGCAATTTTATATGGGAAGTTTACACATGTAACAAAAATCAATTAACGTTAGATAAACTACATTTCTATAAAAACTGAAATACATGGGTTTTCCAAAATAACTGTACGTTCGACAAATAGACAAATTTTAATGGCTCTTTTGGGCTTCTTCCTATAGGAATTCATAAAAAATCATATGTATGTATTTACGCCCTATGCCTGAGTTAATTGGAAGAATTTAAAACACAGCAGGTTGTCTAAGGTTGGGTCTCTATCTCCAGGATAATAAACATTCTCAACATAAAAACATGGCAACCGAAAAGTTTGTACGTTACGAAAAATGATATTACTAACAAAGACGGGCACATATTCTGCATAAGGATAGTTTTTTTTTACTATAGCTTGAACCCCATCAGAGGAACCAGCCATGAAGTGCGCTCTGTCATACGTCTGCGCAATTCATTTTTGCGGAGTTTCATTCAATTTCTGCTTCTTTAATTAATCCAGTAAACACGCTGCTAATGTGTGTGCATCATGTTTTGTTTGCCTCTTACTACGTAACTTATCGGTACACAACAGCCATCTGAAATATGTTTGAAATATCACTAGTTTCATCTGCTATAATGGCTAAAATTTCCGATTCCCTTATTTGCTTTGATACCGTACTTCTTCTTGGCAAACCACCAACATATCTGTAAAATTTAATTTTGAATTGTTTTGGACGTTCCTTTGAAAACAGTTGCCCTTACCAAAATGACCTTTAACACAGCATCCAACTCAACGCTAAAATTAATTAGTTCTCTCAAAACACCTGGATTTGTTGATGTTACACTTTCATCATGATCACGCAAGGCCAGTTCGAAAGAGCCACAGAAACGAATACAGTTTATTACATACCTATTGTGCCTAACTTCTTCGTTATATTCCGCAATTTACCTTCTATAGACACTGTCCAATTGTGCAGCTTCGTTAACAGTTCCAAAAGTGTCAATTTCAAACAGCTGAAGATTGGTTGGTTCCTCAGTTTAGGAGCTGCGACAACGCGGTCATATCCTGTACTTTGGGTGTGTGGAGAATCTGTCTGATAACCGGTGTTAATTGTGATGGCTGTATTAGTGAGTGTCATCTGTTTTTAATTCAAGTGAGGACTGCAGACATTGAATTTCAAGCAGTTCCTACTTTTGACGCCAAAGGCCACCGTAAACGACTACTAGTTCAGAACTTGGTTACTACACGCCACCGCAGTCGGCTCCTGGCGACGAACATTGGAACCTAATAGCGTTGTTCAAATTTTTAACGTATAATTTAGCTTCACACAGGTGTAATTAGTGGAAGATTCTTTAACATGCCATAAATCTATGACATGGGACCGCCAGCTTTACTTCCCCTCCGAAGGAATGCATACTGAGGGATTTTTAACGCTCTTAAAAATCCGACGACTTCGGCTGGGTTTGAACCCGCGATCTTGGACATAGAGGCTCAGCATGCTACCAACTACAGCACCGAAGCCGCTCAGCTGAAGATTCATGTTTCTTTATTTTAGGGATTAATTTCCGTAACTCCTATTTTGGTCCACGCGGATTCTCCACCAACAAACATGGAAAACAGAATAAAGCGTTTTTAATATCGCATTCACATAACCAATTATTATTGCCTTAAATATATCCTTTAAACGCCCTCGTAGCCTATACTTATATTTTGGACAATACTTATCCGGTAATGGTCTACCGAGTGTTTTTACTGTGAGTTTATCGTCATCAGGGAGCTGGGAAAGCTGTCTAACTAGTAAATTACTTGCTCTATTAGTTTTCACTTACACTCCACAATACAATTAATGTTTCAAACTAAACATTCCGTTTAAATAAAATACTAACTTACAAGATGCACAGATGATACATCTGGGTGCTATATCGGAAAGTGGCGCGAAAGGCAAACTAACAAAACACTGAATTTTGCTAGCCTGAAATTTCGTAGTGAATGCATAGTAGTGAATCAACCAAACAATAATAATAATAATAATGCACGGTTATGTATCTGCCTGGAACCAAAATACTCAATCAACTAAATACAGAACTAATCGCAACCCAAATCCCGCAAGAACAAGAGTGGTAAAAGCAAACACAAACCGCTACAGTACACCAACAATACGTCGCAAAATAGTTCAGCCACTTATCTACTGTACTTATAGCATGGTGGCGTTCTTAGGCTCGCTTCACAGAACAATTGACAAAAATATTAAATGAAGTTATGATGAGATCACATCTAAAAATAATTGGGTGTGAACCAACTAATGTCTCCCTATGAAATTCCGATATTTGTACTGTTGTGGGTGGTATAGCATTCCCTAGTGGTGTGGGAAAGAAACTACCCTTCAGGGGCAGATGACCTCGTAGTTCCGCCCCTTGAAACAACAGTAACTAACTAACTAAACTACCCTTCGCGGGGTAAGAGAAATCGAGGGTGTTGTCATTTCCAATGAGTGGTGCAATCTAACGGGGCCATTTGGAACTGAGTATTGCCAGGGGGCTGGCAGCTCGTCTGCAACTCCCTACAGCCCATGCTGGCCAGCAAGCTATGCACAAGCTTGGCCTCGTCCCTGCCGGCCGCGCTGTCTACTTGGGAGTCGCAACAAGAGAGCTAACCCCCTGGAGTTTGATTTGAAGGCGGCAGCTTTTATAGGTACAGTGTGAAGCATTACGATAAATAATAACAAAATATCGATGATTTAAACACATTTTTGAGTGCATTAGATCTATAAAACTAAATCATTAAAGGAAAAAAACGACGAATTAGTTGTAAAATTATTGGGAGTTGTGCAACGCTGCAACAGTATCACCAGCCGCCCTTGGAATTTAGACAAGTCAATTTGGTTCAACAAAAAATGTATAGAACTAAACCTCACCCCTAAATACGTACCAATTAAAACCGTACCGAACCCACCAGCCACGATCATTTCAACCAAACAAGGCAAAGCGCATTGGATAAAAAACGAATTAAGATTTGCATACATAAGAAAGCAAAAAATTAACCAACAATTATACGACATTCAATTGCAACTAAGTAATTTCTGGCACGCAGCCCAATGGGACAGCTTCACCGAGCACCTACATGACACCATCAAAATCAGAGCAACGAAGAAGCATGAAACGCTAGAAAATAAATTAAGAAAACTAAGAGAAACACAGAACCATCAATCTAACGAACAACACACGAATAACAATCAATTCAATTTCCACAGCAGAGTAAACAACATAACGAACGTAATCTTTTCTCAAGGTGAAATGTATATGTTAGACAAAGGTTTGAAATACAACTGCACAGACGCACACACGAACCACAATATAAAACAGTTAATCACAGATATTGAGATAGCCAGTCACAAGCTCCCAGCAGAAGACAGGGAATTAACCAAAAATCTCGCCACCAACGAAGCCAAAAAATCCTCAAACGAGAGGGCGATAGCAATAACATTCAAAACAACAAACAACTCAAGGAAATAAAGTCGTTGAAACAAAAAATAAAAGAACATGACTTAATCATCACAAAAGCAGATAAGGGAAGCACTACAGTAATTTTGAACAAAACAGAATACATTGAAAAAACAGTCGAATTCCTAAACAACAACGAAATCAAGGAATTAACAAAAGACCCCACCAACAAATTCCAAAAACAAATAAAAAGTGCGCTAAAAGAAACAGAATACATACTGACCAAAGGCGAAAAATCAAAACTAATAAACATGAACCCGAAAATACCGTCATTGAGGGGACAACCAAAAATACACAAAAAGGAATGCCCAATGAGACCAATAGTCAATCGTAGGAATGCCCCTAATTACAAAATCAGCAAAGAGTTACTAAAAATCTTAAAATGCCGTCTTTCCAACGACAAAAACAACTCTGTAAAGAACACAACAGAACTAGTAACAGCATTGAACACCCTACAAATGAAACCTAGCTTCAGGCTAGTATCCTTCGACGTAACTAACATGTACACCAATATTCCGATTATTGAAGCAATCAACACTATCGAAAACAACTTAAAATCCAAAAATTCGGTAAAAGAAATTGAAGAGATTGTGAGATTACTGAGGGTCGTTCTCACCCAAAACGTGTTTCAATTCGACAATTTTTTTTTTTTTTTTTTTTGTCGTGTAGCCTCCTGAGAGGCCGAGTGCAGGTCTTTCTAGTCGACGCCCGTGGGCGACCTGCGCGTCGGGATGAGAGATGGAATTGATGAAGATGAATGAAACTGGGCAAGGATGTGGAAGGAAGCGGCCGTGGCCTGTCAGAAGGTACTGTCCCAGCATTTGCCTGGTGTTGAAAATGGGAAACCACGGAAAACCATTTCAAGGACAGCCGACGGTGGGGCTCGAACCCACGCGTCTACCGAGTCAGCAGAGAGCTTGGCCCCTTGACCTAACGCAGCGCTTTAGCCCGCGCAGCCACTACTGTCGGTAATTCGACAATAAAATATACACACAGAGAGAAGGCCTAGCAATGGGATCGCCACTATGTGGGTTAATCGCTGACATCTTCATCAATGCACTAGAAAATGCGTTCTTAGAAAAGACTTCAACAAAGGGAATAGTAATATGGAAAAGATACGTAGATGATGTAATTTGCATCTACGATACTGAACTAACAAGCGAAGAAACAATTCTCCAATCCATTAATAGCCTTCACCACTCTATCAAATTCACTAAGGAATCCGAAATAGACCGGAAAATAAATTATCTCGATATAACTATTGAACGTAAAGACAACGACCTTTCATATTCCATATTCCGGAAAGCAACACAAACCTCGCATGCAATCGACAATCAGTCTAATCACCCCAGTACGCACAAACTAGCGGGTTTCAATTCAATGGTGCACAGAGCTTTAAACATACCCATGTCAAAAGACAACTATAATAAGGAAATAAGAACTATTATGCAAATAGCAAAGGAAAACAACTTCTCGCCAAGCAAAATAAATCAAATTATAGCCAAACATAAAAATAAAGATAAAACGATTCCCAAACCGGACAGTAATGAGAAAAAATTTGCGCGTTTCAACTATGTGAATGCAAATACATATAAAATCACTAACCTATTCAAAAAACAAGGCATAAAGATAGCTTTCACGACGAAAAACACAACCGCTAGGCACCTCCTAAATAGTAATCTAAATAAACGTGACCCGTATTCAAGGTCAGGGGTATATTCTATAACGTGCCAAGACGATTGTCAAGCTAATTACATCGGGCAGAGTGGAAGGCGAGTAGACACACGTTATAATGAACATAGGAATGCGATAAGATACGGAACACATTCAGCCGTGTGCGAACATATGTGTGACGCAGGGCACAGCTTTACCAACATAGAGTCGGACCTTAAAATAATCCATCACGAATCGAAAGGCAGAGCTCTTGACATAAAGGAAGCAATCGAGATACACCTAGCCAAACGAAACAATCCAAACAATCTAAATGAACACACGTTCATGGAGAGCTCACCCCTCTTCACGCTACTAAAAACACACCCTGTCGGAAACAAAACACAATTTAGCGACACAGCCAAGCTAGATAAAAAAGGGGGGAAATTAGGGGGGTTTTAATAGGTAAATGTTATCTGGATCAGGTGTACGATGTACTTTTCTTCTGCAATAAACCAAGGCCCATATTCGCGGCAGTATTAAAGGTGCCGGGACGTCCTCATAAGACCGTCAAGGCTTAGTTCGAATGGGTTATGCTCCACGCGTGGCGAGGGCTAATCCACGGTCTTTAATAGTTGTAGACCCACCTCATTCAATAACATACATCTTATCTAGGTTGGCAACACCTCACATAAACACATCGCTATCACTCCCCACAGCACGTAGGGACAGAGGGGAGAAGGCAGGGAAAAACCAGTCGTTAAGATAACCACCGCAGTCGACCGCACAGTGAGTTCCAGTGAGCACGAAAACTGCGAGTAGCTGTAGTACGGAAGACAATCAGATAAGTAGTTAGCCTAAAATTTTATAGTTTAACCATAGTTTACAACCATATAATCTCTCTAAAGTACAATCTCCGGATAGCTATCACCATTTAGCATTTCACCTAACATATATACTGCATTTAGCATACACGGACAGTTGCAGTACCAATACTGCAACTAAATAATTGTAGGTACATATTGTAAATATTTTCACCTGTATTTCAAACATAGATTTTGTAGCCTAAGTGTAATGGATCTGATGATGATCGCTTGATGATCGAAACTGGTCATCCTAGTGTTTTATTAATCTCATGTAATTTATTTCAGGATTAGGGCATAACCCATCTCTTTTGGATATATTCGTGTTGACCGACTGAAAAGCACTAAACTCTTGTTGATCTTATAGGAGTAGGGATTTCGCTTGAGGGCTTTCAAGAACGTCTTCCTCTCCAGAAAATACTTTGAGCACACCAGCGATTCAAAGAAAAGCCAAAACTGAGAACAGGCAAGAAGTGGATGGCTGACAGAAACGAGGCGCTCAGGAAACGGATGAAGACTACTGGGAAAAGATTAAAGCTCAAAGACGGAAACAGTTGGAGTAACGTGGTCCAGTGGCGTAGCCAGAGGGGCTGCCCCCCCCCCCCCCAAAAAAAAACAGAAATCGGGGTGGGCATGAGCCTCTATTTTTTCCAACCGCTCGAACAAATTTAGAACCTACAACGAAATGTTAAATACCGTACAGTAAATGCAATGACAAAGAATGTACCGGTACTAACACTCTCAGCACGGCCAAACATCATTTACCGTGCCTGCATTGCTTGAAAGAGCTGAACTAACAGGGTAGCAATTAGGATTGTGACGTGAGGGGATTTTCCAAGTAGGCCTACAGTATGGGCCTCAGTACTGGGGATACAACCAGGTGATTGAGACAAAAGTCTGCCAAGAGATTAGGATTGCCAAATAGCAAAAGACCTCTCTGCAGGGCGCTAGTTATAGCTTGTCTGCTTACACTCTCTTGTTAGCTCTTAATTACCATTTCCTAAAATAGCAGTGTTAAATAATGGCTACAATACTGACGCTGCGTGGTTGATTGTCGACATTGTCGGGATTTACCGCGGCTTTGTGTCTATGCGAGAGGCGATATACAGTCTGTTAGTGGTAGTGTTGAGGAAGAGTCGCAAGTTCTTTGTTAGTTGCTCTTTTCTTTTTGTCACATTAGCGAAAAACGGACCGCTTTGTCATAAAGAAGACATAACTGGATTTATTTATTTATCCGAGTCCAAAACACATACATATATACATATAAATTACACTAAATTTCATTACTCCAGTGTTCAACTCTTAGAATGGCACAGTCATTGGCTTCTATCAAGTCCTGCATAGTACATGGTCTTGATAACATGCTGCAATTCAGAAGGTGCAAACCAAAACAAAACTGGATAAATCTTTGGTAAGTTAATGCAAGTTTTTATTGTTATGTGTAGCAAACTGAGGCCCGCATTTCATTATATAGGTACATCTTTTACAAATAATTTTCTCTGCACGAGAAAGACGCATCGCTCACTGGTAGAAGGTAAAGTTATTCGATTTGTTTTTAAAGGTTCGTATTAAATTATTATTATTATATAAAGTGTATTAGAGCCTCCATGGCTTAGGCGGCAGCACGCTGGCCTCCCACCGCAGGTTCAAATCCCGGTCATTCCATGTGAGATTTCTACTGGACAAAGAGGAGGCAGACAGGTTTTTCTCCGAATGCTCTGGTTTTCCCGGTCACAATTTCATTCCAGCAACACTCTCCACTACCATTTCATTTCCTCTGTCATTCATTTAATCATTGCTCCAGGGGAGTGCGACAGGCTTCGGCAGCCGGCACAGATCATATCCTCGCCGCTAGATGGGGGGCTTCATTCATTCCATTCCCTGACCCGGGCGGTCGATTGCGGGTCGACTGGAAGCAGGCTGTGGATTTTCATTTCATTTAAAGTGTATTACAGTTTCCTCTGAATAATGATAATAAACAAGAATGAGGTCCACAGCGACCGTTTAGGTCTGCGCACACCGGTGCGGGATGCGGGAACGGGAGCGGGAGCGGGAATGTCGCGAACATTTGCGCACTTGGCGCGATATGCGTCCACTCAGACAGCTGCGTTACAATCCCGCACAGATGGCGGGATTGCTGCGTTACTGCAGGAGTACGCAGCTTGCTGCGTTTTCCCGCGTCCCGCATCCATTTAGCAATGGCGACGGAACTGTTAATAGAGTGTGTCAGGAAATATCCTGCCTTATATCAATAACATGAGTAATGAAGATTAAGAAATATAAGGAATAAAGATAAGCTCAGGGACGAAATAGGAAAGGAACTGCAAGTACCTGGTTAGCATCAATTTAAATAATATCACTCTTTGTTTCTGTGTTCATTTGTCACGTGGTGATTAACCTAAAGAAAACCGAACTGAACTACCCTAAAACTAAATATAAACTGCACTATCGCATCGTATCGCAGATAGCTTGGCAAACCTCTCTCACGATAGCTCCAACAGTTGTGAATGCAACACGAAAACTGTGGCCAATTGTCGAGAAAGAATCCCCAGTAGCCAAAAATCTAATAGCAATAGCAAGGCGAGATAGCTTCCCGATAATTGTTATATATTTTCCTTATGTTGCACTTCACATCAGACGAATTCATTTCGGAACTGTTTCCCGCGCTGGTCAGAATACAAAGACGATTTCGCAGCGACTGCGGGTATCGTGTCAATCCCGCTCCCGTTCCCGTTCCCGCATCCCACGCCGGTGTGCGTAGACCTAGGCTTACCTTAAAACAGCGCTGTTTAAATTAGACTAACAATAATAGACCTAAAAGTGTTGCAACATACCTTCTTTATGGGTGTATTCTGTTCTGCAACTATTGATGACATAATACTTTATCGTGCATTCTACCTGTGATTTACTCCTGATGGCTTCTTTTTTTTTTTGGTGGGGGGGGACAGATTTATTCAATTGACTAAAATCATTTCTGATAAATAAACTATTTAAAAAACACGAAGACATAGTAGGCTACAGCAGGCCTATTAATGTAAAGAACATTTTGAACTGAAACGTGTGAATTTGCCATAATAGCAGTATTCTGATAACTGATAATTGAAAATCTGAGCGACAGAGACAAATGTAAATACTGATACAGCTGTGAGCTATTTCAAAACAGAAAGCAACAAAGGGCGGAATTCAGACAGTCATGAATAGATTGAAGAGTTTTGCCTAAGCTAAAAATGAACCCTAAAGAACTTCGTAACAATTGCAATTGAGACACGTGTTCCTTCAACTTTGTCATACCACGCCGCCGAGAGACATGGCCAGATTATAATGTTGCCGATGCCGCCTTGCTTCAATTGCTTTTGCATCAACAGCAGCTTTTATTTCTTCTTTGTACCCGCTTCGGGTTAAACATCTCGGTATTAGCATTTCTGCCCCCACTGTCTTACCAACATTCCTCACTTTCTTTAGGCGCGCCCCACAGGCCCAGTGCCATGGCATTTGACCCCTTTTCCCCCCTCACTCTAGTTGCGGCCCTGCTTGAAACTGTAGGTGGTGTTGGGGTAGCGCGGCTGTCTCTCACCCGGAGGCTCTGGGTTCGATTCCCGGCTCCATCTGGGATTTGAGAAACTGACGTGAGGACTGGAAGGGGTGCACTCAGTCTCGTGAGGGCAATTGAGTAGCTGCCTGATCAAAGAGGCAGCGGCCCGGTGACGAAAACCAAGATTAACGGTCTCGGGATCAGACGCGCAGATCCCGTTGCCCCACAATCTGCAAGCCAAATGGCTGAGCAGCGGTCGCTTGGTAGGCTTAGGCCCTACAGGGCTGTAGTGCCACGGGTTATTTTTAATTTTTATTTTCTTTAACTGTAGGTTTTATGACTTATGATCACAAGATCTGCAGTCACTTTAAACACCAAGTTTGCTTCCTCGCTTTTTTTTTAGTAATTTTGAACCAAAATCACATAGTTTATACTACAATAGTTCCAAGATTACACTACCAGTTCACTCTTGCATTGATTTAACTTATAATCAGAAAAATATATGAACTTCTGCAGTAATAGATGAGGACCTAATGCCCCTCCCCAAACTAAAATCCTGGCTACGCTACTGACGTGGTCCATAGCTGGCCGAAACTAAGAAGAAGAAGAAGAAACTGTAATCTATCTATCCTCCAACAATCATCCCCCATCTTCCTACAATGCTGTCCCGATTTTCACTGTCAAAAATATGGTCACCGTACGTACATAGGACAAGTAAAGGATTTATTAATTCTCAAAGGCTGCTACTCCCCTTTCAAGTAAACTTGATAAAAACTACATGAGATTAATAAATTCACTTGGATTGTTAGTATATTATTTACTGTGAGATTAACCCTCAACTGGTGACGTGATGTCTGACAGACTCTGAGAGAGAGATATTTGTACACACCTAAGGACACATTGCGAATCGAGACTTCTTGTTGTTTGCAATACCTTCTCATCTCTGTCTAAACATCTGTTCAGCCTCATTTCGTCACCTTCAGTCTTATCGTTCTCTTCTCACGGGGCAGACACATTTTCAAGTGGCTTCGTAGACACCATCTCACCAGTTGTGTAACATTACCGTGTGGTTTCTCACGTCACAGAACGGGAACGCATTGCTCGAAATTTATTTATATGATAAAAATTTAGTAGAAATCTCCTCTTAAGATAGGTGAAATCATATGGACAAATATATTATGTTTTACGAATGCATACAGAACAAAAATGAAACTGTATAAACATATCACAGATACTCTGGAAGTGTAAGTTTTTTTGATTCAGTGAATATATAATATTTTTATGTTTTCTTAAATGTCCTAGTTTTAGTAAGCGCAAGGAACGTCAATCTGTCGCGCACGATATGTGGAATACTGTTGCGCTCTTGATACAAACACGGATTTCCTCTTTATAAAATGGCGTGAATTTGGGTTCAGTTTTATTTTTTATTTTTTTAGTACCTAACAGACAATAATAAAATGTGTCAAAATATCCCTTTAAGGATTCTTCTTCAATATAAAATGAATAAGCCGGCCCCGTGGTGTTGGGGTAGCGTGACTTCCTCGCTCCCGGAGGCCCCGGGTTCAATTCCCGGCTACATCAGGGATTTTAGAAATTGACGGGAGGGCTGGAACGGGGTGCACTCAGCCTCGAGAGGGCAATTGAGTAGCTGTCTGACGGTGAGTCAGTGTCCTGATCACGAAAACCAAGATTAATGGCCGAGGGGACCCGATGCGCTGATCATGCGTCACCCCAATATCTGCAGGTCAAATGGCTGGGTAGCGGTCGCTTGGTAGGCCTAGGCCCTTCAAGGGCTGTAGTGCCAGGGGTTAAAAAGTTGAAATGAATAAACTAGGTCTTAAGGAAATATAATGTCATTAAAAAGGCTAAAATTATAGACTTCTCTCAGACATAATGACACCAGTTACGTTCCTTAGACGCCACGTCACCAGTTGAGGGTTAAAAAGCAATTTTCCCCTCTCCTATTCCGGGGTTCAAGACTAGAGCAGCTTTATCTTTACTTTGGAGCATGATCCGCCACGGCAGTGTGTTTGCTAGGAGGAGATCATTGCTGAGTTATGGTACAAACACAGCAGGTAGTTATGTGTGGTGACCGCAATTTAAAGTTCAATTGCGCACCACTCGCGCTGAGCGCACTCGACTGTGTTGCCTGTAACCCACTCACGGTCGATGGCACCAGCTGTTGCAGGCGGAGCTCGAACTCAGAACTGATTTATTGTCATGAGGCAGCCAAGCTGAAGACACACATCCTCTCGTTCTATGTGGGATGACCGCCACCACATTCACAAACTCGTTCTGGTACACTAACCCAGTGGCGTAGCAGTGCGCATTATATCGTGCAACATGACCGGCGGCTGTAGCAAGTCCGAAGATGAGAGGTTCGAATCCCGGCGCTGACAGTCGCCAACCTGAGTGTGGTTTTCCCCGGTTTCTTTTCACACCTTCTCCAGCTAAATGCCGGGATAGTATATTTTTTTCAAACATCGGGGCACCTTCCCAAATCTTGAACCTCATACAGACACATAGGCCTACACTACACTAGACAATTTGACTAACGCTCTTAGGTTCCAACGTTCGTCGCCAGCAGCCGACTGCGGTGGCATCTAGTAACCAATTCCTGAACTAGTAGTCGTTGACGGTGGTGTTTGGCAGCAAAAGTAGCAACTACTCGAAAATTCAACGTCTGCAGTCCTTACTTGATTTAAAAAAGATAACACATACTAATACAGTCATCGCAATTAACACCGGTTATCAGACAGATTTTAAACACACCCAAAGTACACGAGGCTACATGACCGCGTTGTCGCAGAGGAACCAACCAACTACTTGAGACACCGTAGAAACACGGGGCTGATGGCAAAGATGTCCCAAGTCTTTAAAATGAATTAACTACAACTAAAGTAATCCCGCAATGCTACCTAGAGGGCGGCGGGTTATCCAAGTATCGTTGTTGTTGTTGTTGTTGTTGTTGTTGTTGATTCATTTAGGCGCGTTGTGACTTCGTGATAGCGTTCAACACACGGGGCTGATGGCAAAGATGTCCCAAACCTCAAAAATGAATTAACTACAACTAAAGTAATCCCGCAATGCTACCTGGAGTATCCAAGTATCGTTGTTGTTGTTGATTCATTTAGAGGCTTTGTAACATCGTGATCATGTACCCCCGTGTACTTGAATGTGTGTGTAATTTTGCTGATAACCTGTGTTATTGTGATGACTGTATTAGTGTGTGTAATCAAGTTGAGGTTTGGGGAAGAGATGGCCGTGGCCTTAAGTTAGGAACCATAAGGCTATTTGCCTGGTGTAAAAGTGGGAAACCACAGAAAACTACTCTCAGCATGGCTGAGGTGGGAATCAAACCCACCTCTTCTCAATTCTGAGTGCATCCCGTTCTAACCCTCAGACCAGAATTACATTTCTTGGCAGAGCCGGGAATAGAACATGGATATCCGCGATGACAGCACTATTCATTTGGTCCTGCATGTGATCCTATCAACATGTATAAAACGTTCGAGCGAGATTGGAAAGTTCTCGTACTCGTTGTTCACAAACAAAATTATTGATGTTTTTTTTTTCGTCTTAAAAACTGTGCTAATGGTTTATACTGTACCGTCTCTTGTTATTAAAAGAAGATTCTCTTGTAAAGTTCTTCTCCCAAGTGGATGTTTGTTCTGAAATAATGAGGAGGTTTTCAATCTGTTGCGTCTTAATTCCTGGTATTCGCTCCATTTCCAATTATTTTGAGGATTAAAAGACTGCTTCGTCAACAACGATATTCAACAGAGTTATAATACAACTCATTCACATCCATCATGTGAAATGTTTAAAACTCCAAACAGAATCACTCGCCAAATGAAGATTAACGTAATCCAATGTACGAACGATATAAGCACATGTGTTTGAAATTAATTATGGGCTTTTCTGAATTTATTTATATCACCGAGGATATTTTATTCATTTCATTCACCTTTTATCGGTCTTGTGCTGCGAAGAATGAACTATTTTGTCAACACTGCGAGTTATGAAAACTAGCAAAAATATTATTATTAATAATAATAATAATAACGCCTTGCACTACAGCCCATGAAAGGCCTAAGCCTACCAAGCGACTTCTGGCAAACCGTTTGACCTACAGATATTGGGGTGACGCGTGGTCAGCGCATCGGGGTCCCTTGACCGTTAATCTTGGTTTTTGTGACCGGGGCGCTGCCTCACTGTCAGACAGCTACTCAATTGTCCTCACGAGGCTGTGTGCACCCCGTTTCAGCCCTAACGTCAGTTTCTTAAATCCCTGACGGAGCCGAGAATCGAACCCGGGGCCTCCGGGTGAGAGGCAGGTGCGCTATCCCAACACCACGGGGCCGGCCAGCAAAAATATTACAAGACAATTTAAAATTATTATCCACTCTTTGAATCATAAGAGTAGAAAATTATTTTCACCCGCATAGCGTTTCAAATACCTGTTACATCCACGGTGGGTGAGTGGTTAACGTGTCGGTCTACTAACCCAGAGCTTGCAGGTTCGCTCCTGGCCGTGGCAAGTGATTTCTGAAAGGCGGCAAAAATTACGACACCATGTCATACGATGTTGGCATGTCAAAGAACCCATTTGAATTCAGTAGGCCGTGTTCATAATGGCAAAATTAGTCTCGGGATTTTCCGCCAACACAAAGTTCCTCATTTCTCTACTAGAAAGCGCTATAGTGCTCAAGGAGCTTAGATATCTAACCTCCTTGACTTTCATAGTGGTTCAAGGAACAACGAAATTCGACATGCAAACTACCCTCTGGGTAGTTATTAACAAGAAATGGACATCTGCCTGAATCAATACTATACAGATAAAATTAATTATTCAACTTGTTTACAGTACATGCTTCGGGGATTAATTATATTTTATCCCCTTCATCAGCTGTTGAAGAAACAAATAACAAAGCGTAGCACAGTAATAATATATGTGTTTAAAACCTAATATGGTGCACCATAACATTTAGGGTATAAGAGTATAATAAAATGAAGAGAGACAGATGGTGACGGTGATCAGCTGCTCATGACAAATAGTAGTTCCTTGAAATGGTAGATATGTGACACCAATACTTCACCAATCCGTGTAGCTCTATAACCAATGAAGAGCCTGTATGCTTATATCCAAATATAGCCCTTCAAAACAAAGCGGGTTAGTTTAAATGTATGTGGTTAGGACAACTAACCCATGATCACTTTCCATCACGTCGGGTTTCTTAAAGCCGCTTTGTTTTGAAGGGCTATATTTGGATATAAGCATTCAAGCTCTTCATTGATTATAGAGCTACACGGATTGGTGAAGTATTGGTGTCACATATCTACCATTTCAAGGAACTACTATTTAACATGAACAGCTGATCACCGTCACCATCTGTTTCTCTTCATTTTATTATATTCTTATACCCTAAATTTTATGGTGCACCATATTAGGTTATAAACACATATATTATTACTGTGCTACGCTTTGTCTTTTGTTTCTTCAACAGCTGATGAAGGGGATACAATATAATTAATCCCCGAAACATGTACTGTAAACAAGTTCAATAATTAATTTTATCTGTATAGTATTGATTCAGGCAGATGTTCATTTCTTGTTAATAACTATTCTAACTTATCAATACGGAACCACCATGAGTCATTTAAATAATGTACCCTCTGGGTGTCAAATAACAAAGCTTGCACCCGGCACCGGAGGCCATACGATATTATTATTATTATTATTATTATTATTATCCAAGAGTTGACCTTGGAGCGTCGATCACAGTGGTGGAGTGAGTTGACGTACTGTACACGAGCTCGGAGTGGTTCTTGACTTGGTGTAGGAAGGAAGGAAGGAAGGAAGGAAGCTTGTAGTTTAACGTGACCGTTAATCTGTAGATCATGAGCCACGGGACCTCCTTTTTACGTGGAATCCGAACCACAGGACATGGCATTTCACTTCGAAAATCTCACATGCATTGACCGGGAATCGAACCCGGCCGCCTTGGTGAGAGGCATACAGCTAGACCGCTGAGCCACCACGCCCCCGACTTGGTGTAGGCTACCATTATCCTTTACATTATAATAGTAGACAACTATGAATAGTTTCCTCAACTGCTGTTATCACCACAGAAGCACTCGGCCTCTCAGGAGGCCACACGAAAAAAAACCACAGAAGCACAGGTTATCAGACAGATTCAACACACACCCAAGTACACGAGGCTGATGGCCAAGATGTCCCAAACCGCTAAATCGAATTAACAACAACAAGAACATAACTACGAATGTTATCCTCTATGAGTGACGGAAGGAAGTGAGGAAGGAAAGAGGGAAGATAGGAAAGAAAAGAGAAAGGATGGAATAAAGAAAGGAAGAAAGATAGGAAGAAAGAGAGAAAGGAAGGGAGAAGGAAAGAAAAGGATGAAAGGTAGGAAGGAAGAGGGGAAGGTAGGAAGAAAAGTAGAGAGGTAAGAAGGAAAAGAGAAAGTAAGGTAGGAAGAAAGGGAGGAACAGTAGGAAGGAAGGAAGGAAGGAAATAAATGAAGGAAGAAAGGATGGAAGGATGAGAGAAAGGTAGGCACGAAGAAAGGAGGTGAGGGAGGAGGTAGGTACAAAGGAAGGAGGAAAGAAAGGTAGGTTGGAAGAAAGGAAGGGAGGAGGAAGAGAGTAGTTAGGAAGAACGGAAGAAAGAGAGAAAGGTAGGTAGGAAGAAAGGAAGGGAGGAGGAAGAGAGGAGATAGGAAGAACGGAAGAAAGAGAGAAAGGTAGGTAGGAAGAAAGGAAGGGATGAGGAAAGAAAGGAGATATGAAGGAAGGAAGAAGGAGAGAAAGTTACGAAGGAAGGACAAAAGGGAGGATGTAGGAAGAATGGAAGGAGGAGAGAAAGGTAGGTAGGAAGAAAGGGAGGAAGGAAGGAAATAAATTCTGTAGTATTTATGTGCCAACTAAGCCACTGAGCGTATGTTACTCAATGTGCGAAATTTTCTCGGAAAACGGATAGCGGCAGCTTCGGTCGCTAAGGCACAGCGCTAGGCCATTGAGCCAAACTATCTGCAGACTCGGTGGACCCCACCATTGACTATTATTGAAATGGCGTTCCATATTCAACTCCAGGTGAATGCTGAGACGGTACCTTCTAATAAGGCTCGGTTGCTTCCTTCTGACTCCTTGTCCAGGTACCTATGCACTTCATCTATCATCAACTCATCTCACGGCGTCCAGCCGTAAAATTCACCGCATCTTATTCCCGACCCTGTTAAAACGCGAAAAAATTCGGGTAGGCATATACTCGTATTTGGGTATAACATTATAACAACCTGCACGCAACACATTTCCTATAAGGTAAATAGTAGGTAATCTGTGAAGGTAAACACGACAGCTCAGCTGTAAGTTCCAGTCGGCGGCGGGAGATGGCAGTGCGCCTTACGAGACGCTCATTAGCGAGCGGCTGGGACTGTAATTAAAAACTCAAGCTGCCGTAATCTCGGCGAGATTACTGAACAAGACAGACGAAATATTATCCTAAAGGGCTCTCGTGACGTCACAGACAAAGCTATCAAGTGCGCTTCCATTACCCGGCAGGTGAGTGGCAGCTTTCATCGTCTTCCCAGCCTTTTCTCAAGGATACTGAGGCCGTTTCACCCTCATTATAGTTGGGGTATTATAACTCCTTCCCAGGTGTTTAAGTGCTACGCTAGAGCTTCCTAGAGGTCACCAGAGAAATTGCTTTAATCTGCCAATCACGACAGATCGGGTTCCTTTAATGGTGCTGTCTTCTGCCAAGGGATGGAGAAAATAATTGAAATACAGAAATGTTGTCAATGCAATACAAATAACTAATAATCCCTGGCACTACACCCAGTGAAGTGCCTGGGCGTATCAAGCGACCGCTACTCAGCCATTTGGCCTGCAGATATTGGGGTAGCGCGTGATCAGCGCATCGGGTTCCCTCGGCCGTTAATCTTGGTTTTCGTGATCGGGGCGCTGCCTCACTGTCAGACAGCTACTCAATTGTCCTCACGAGGCTGAATGCACCCCGTTCCAGCCCTCACGTCAGTTTCTAAAATCCCTGACGGAGCCGGGAATCGAACCCGGGTCCTCCGGGTGAGAAGCAGGCGCGCTACCCCAACACCACGGGGCCGGCCATTGCAATACATACCAGTAAATCTAATTTCGATAATAGGGGGCGTGGTGACTCAGCGGTCAAGCTGTCTGCCTCTCACCAAGGTGGACCGAGTTCAAATCCCAACCAATGCATATGAGACTTTCAAAGTGAAATGCCATGTCTGTGGTTCGGATTCCACGTAAAAAAGGAGGCCCCGTTGCTCATGATCGCGAGATTAACGGTCACGTTAAACTACAATCTTCCTTCCTTGTTCCTTTAATTTCGATACTCTGTAATTGCATTCTACATGTCGGAATATTGAATCGATATTACATTTCATTCCCTAGTGTTCATCTATTACAATAAACTTACTGACGGATAGATGGACCTGAAAATGAAAATCCACAGCCTGCTTCCAGTCGACCGACTGTGTCAAAGAATGGTATGATTGAAGCCCCCATCTATCGTCGAGGATAATGAACTATGCCGGCTGCCAAAGCCTGTCGCACTCCCCTGGGACAATGATTAATTGAATGACAGATGCCATGAAATGATTGTGGAGAGTGTTGCTGGAAATTGTGACAGGGAAAACTTGAGTACCCGGAGAAAAACCTGTCTGCCTCTGCCTTGTTCAGCACAAATCTCACATGGAGTGGCCGGGATTTGAACCACGGACACAGCGGTGAGAGGCCGGCGTGCTGCCGCCTTAGCCACGGAGGCTCTACTTCAAGTTTAATAATCTTTAGTTATTTGGCGTCTAAATTAATATAATAACAGTCAAAAGCTTAAATGCAGCCTAAAGTTTCAGCGATATACAATTTAATGTGTATTATCATATTATGTGGTTCCTAACGTAAATCAAAATTTGTCCCGGATGTTTGTTGGTTGGTTCGTTAGTTTAGGGGCTGCGACGACGCGGTCATGTAGCCCCGTGTACTTTGGGTGTGGGATGTTAAATGAGCTTGTGTGGTATAACGGGAAATGATTAGTTAAACTGTACATGGGACAGTATAGAATCAGTGATTCTATAGGACATAGGTGGGCAGTGAGAGAGCGCAGCTCCTGGAGCCAACTGCATGAGGGCGAGCGGAGCCAAGGAGCCGGGACCAGCTGACTGCTCGCTAATAGTTAGTGCTAGGTGGGCAGTGAGAGAGCGCAGCTCCTGGAGCCAACTGCATGAGGGCGAGCGGAGCCAAGGAGCCGGGACCAGCTGACTGCTCGCTAATAGTTAGTGCTAGGTGGGCAATGAGAGAGCGCAGCTCCTGGAGCCAACTGCATGAGGGCGAGCGGAGCCAAGGAGCCGGGACCAGCTGACTGCTCGCTAATAGTTAGTGCTAGGTGGGCAGTGAGAGAGCGCAGCTCCTGGAGCCAACTGCATGAGGGCGAGCGGAGCCAAGGAGCCGGGACCAGCTGACTGCTCGCTAATAGTTAGTGCTAGGTGGGCAGTGAGAGAGCGCAGCTCCTGGAGCCAACTGCATGAGGGCGAGCGGAGCCAAGGAGCCGGGACCAGCTGACTGCTCGCTAATAGTTAGTGCTAGGTGGGCAATGAGAGAGCGCAGCTCCTGGAGCCAACTGCATGAGGGCGAGCGGAGCCAAGGAGCCGGGACCAGCTGACTGCTCGCTAATAGTTAGTGCTAGATGGGCAGTGAGAGAGCGCAGCTCCTGGAGCCAACTGCATGAGGACGAGCGGAGCCAAGGAGCCGGGACCAGCTGACTGCTCGCTAATAGTTAGTGCTAGGTGGGCAATGAGAGAGCGCAGCTCTTGGAGCCAACTGCATGAGGACGAGCGGAGCCAAGGAGCCGGGACCAGCTGACTGCTCGCTAATAGTTAGTGCTAGGTGGGCAGTGAGAGAGCGCAGCTCCTGGAGCCAACTGCATGAGGGCGAGCGAAGCCAAGGAGCCGGGACCAGCTGACTGCTCGCTAATAGTTAGTGCTAGGTGGGCAATGAGAGAGCGCAGCTCCTGGAGCCAACTGCATGAGGGCGAGCGGAGCCAAGGAGCCGGGACCAGCTGACTGCTCGCTAATAGTTAGTGCTAGGTGGGCAGTGAGAGAGCGCAGCTCCTGGAGCCAACTGTATGAGGGCGAGCGGAGCCAAGGAGCCGGGACCAGCTGACTGCTCGCTAATAGTTAGTGCTAGGTGGGCAATGAGAGAGCGCAGCTCCTGGAGCCAACTGCAAGAGCGCGAGCGGAGCCAAGGAGCCGGGACCAGCTGACTGCTCGCTAATAGTTAGTGCTGGGTGGGCAGTGAGAGAGCGCAGCTCCTGGAGCCAACTGCATGAGGGCGAGCGGAGCCAAGGAGCCGGGACCAGCTGACTGCTCGCTAATAGTTAGTGCTAGGTGGGCAATGAGAGAGCGCAGCTCCTGGAGCCAACTGCATGAGGGCGAGTGGAGCCAAGGAGCCGGGACCAGCTGACTGCTCGCTAATAGTTAGTGCTAGGTGGGCAATGAGAGAGCGCAGCTCCTGGAGCCAACTGCATGAGCGCGAGCGGAGCCAAGGAGCCGGGACCAGCTGACTGCTCGCTAATAGTTAGTGCTAGGTGGGCAATGAGAGAGCGCAGCTCCTGGAGCCAACTGCATGAGGGCGAGCGGAGCCAAGGAGCCGGGACCAGCTGACTGCTCGCTAATAGTTAGTGCTAGGTGGGCAGTGAGAGAGCGCAGCTCCTGGAGCCATCTGTATGAGGGCGAGCGGAGCCAAGGAGCCGGGACCAGCTGACTGCTCGCTAATAGTTAGTGCTAGGTGGGCAGTGAGAGAGCGCAGCTCCTGGAGCCAACTGCATGAGCGCGAGCGGAGCCAAGGAGCCGGGACCAGCTGACTGCTCGCTAATAGTTAGTGCTAGGTGGGCAATGAGAGAGCACAGCTCCGGGAGCCAACTGCAAGAGGGCGAGCGGAGCCAAGGAGCCGGGACCAGCTGACTGCTCGCTAATAGTTAGTGCTAGGTGGGCAGTGAGAGAGCGCAGCTCCTGGAGCCAACTGCATGAGGGCGAGCGGAGCCAAGGAGCCGGGACCAGCTGACTGCTCGCTAATAGTTAGTGCTAGGTGGGCAATGAGAGAGCGCAGCTCCTGGAGCCAACTGTATGAGGGCGAGCGGAGCCAAGGAGCCGGGACCAGCTGACTGCTCGCTAATAGTTAGTGCTAGGTGGGCAATGAGAGAGCGCAGCTCCTGGAGCCAACTGCATGAGCGCGAGCGGAGCCAAGGAGCCGGGACCAGCTGACTGCTCGCTAATAGTTAGTGCTAGGTGGGCAATGAGAGAGCGCAGCTCCTGGAGCCAACTGTATGAGCGCGAGCGGAGCCAAGGAGCCAGGACCAGCTGAGTGCTCGCTAATAGTTAGTGCTAGGTGGGCAATGAGAGAGCGCAGCTCCTGGAGCCAACTGTATGAGCGCGAGCGGAGCCAAGGAGCCAGGACCAGCTGAGTGCTCGCTAATAGTTAGTGCTAGGTGGGCAATGAGAGAGCGCAGCTCCTGGAGCCGACTGCAAGAGCGCGAGCGGAGCCAAGGAGCCGGGACCAGCTGAGTGCTCGCTAATAGTTAGTGCTAGGTGGGCAATGAGAGAGCGCAGCTCCTGGAGCCAACTGCATGAGGGCGAGCGGAGCCAAGGAGCCGGGACCAGCTGACTGCTCGCTAATAGTTAGTGCTAGGTGGGCAATGAGAGAGCGCAGCTCCTGGAGCCAACTGCATGAGCGCGAGCGGAGCCAAGGAGCCGGGACCAGCTGACTGCTCGCTAATAGTTAGTGCTAGGTGGGCAGTGAGAGAGCGCAGCTCCTGGAGCCAACTGCATGAGGGCGCGCGGAGCCATGGAGCCTGGACCAGCTGACTGCTCGCTAATAGTTAGTGCTAGGTGGGCAGTGAGAGAGCGCAGCTCCTGGAGACAACTGTATGAGCGCGAGCGGAGCCAAGGAGCCGGGACCAGCTGACTGCTCGCTAATAGTTAGTGCTAGGTGGGCAGTGAGAGAGCGCAGCTCCTGGAGCCAACTGCATGAGCGCGAGCGGAGCCAAGGAGCCGGGACCAGCTGAGTGCTCGCTAATAGTTAGTGCTAGGTGGGCAATGAGAGAGCGCAGCTCCTGGAGCCAACTGCATGAGGGCGAGCGGAGCCAAGGAGCCGGGACCAGCTGACTGCTCGCTAATAGTTAGTGCTAGGTGGGCAATGAGAGAGCGCAGCTCCTGGAGCCAACTGCATGAGCGCGAGCGGAGCCAAGGAGCCGGGACCAGCTGACTGCTCGCTAATAGTTAGTGCTAGGTGGGCAATGAGAGAGCGCAGCTCCTGGAGCCAACTGCATGAGCGCGAGCGGAGCCAAGGAGCCGGGACCAGCTGACTGCTCGCTAATAGTTAGTGCTAGGTGGGCAATGAGAGGGCGCAGCTCCTGGAGCCAACTGCATGAGGGCGAGCGGAGCCAAGGAGCCGGGACCAGCTGACTGCTCGCTAATAGTTAGTGCTAGGTGGGCAGTGAGAGAGCGCAGCTCCTGGAGCCAACTGCATGAGGGCGAGCGGAGCCAAGGAGCCGGGACCAGCTGACTGCTCGCTAATAGTTAGTGCTAGATGGGCAATGAGAGAGCGCAGCTCCTGGAGCCAACTGCATGAGGGCGAGCGGAGCCAAGGAGCCGGGACCAGCTGACTGCTCGCTAATAGTTAGTGCTAGATGGGCAATGAGAGAGCGCAGCTCCTGGAGCCAACTGTATGAGCGCGAGCGGAGCCAAGGAGCCGGGACCAGCTGACTGCTCGCTAATAGTTAGTGCTAGGTGGGCAATGAGAGAGCGCAGCTCCTGGAGCCAACTGCATGAGCAGAGCGGAGCCAAGGAGCCGGGACCAGCTGACTGCTCGCTAATAGTTAGTGCTAGATGGGCAATGAGAGAGCGCAGCTCCTGGAGCCAACTGTATGAGGGCTAGCGGAGCCAAGGAGCCGGGACCAGCTGACTGCTCACTAATAGTTAGTGCTAGGTGGGCAATGAGAGAGCGCAGCTCCTGGAGCCAACTGCATGAGGGCGAGCGGAGCCAAGGAGCCGGGACCAGCTGACTTCTCGCTAATAGTTAGTGCTGGGTGGGCAATGAGAGAGCGCAGCTCCTGGAGCCAACTGCATGAGGGCGAGCGGAGCCAAGGAGCCGGGACCAGCTGACTGCTCGCTAATAGTTAGTGCTAGGTGGGCAATGAGAGAGCGCAGCTCCTGGAGCCAACTGCATGAGCGCGAGCGGAGCCAAGGAGCCGGGACCAGCTGACTGCTCGCTAATAGTTAGTGCTAGATGGGCAGTGAGAGAGCGCAGCTCCTGGAGCCAACTGCATGAGCGCGAGCGGAGCCAAGGAGCCGGGACCAGCTGACTGCTCGCTAATAGTTAGTGCTAGATGGGCAATGAGAGAGCGCAGCTCCTGGAGCCAACTGCATGAGGGCGAGCGGAGCCAAGGAGCCGGGACCAGCTGACTGCTCGCTAATAGTTAGTGCTAGATGGGCAGTGAGAGAGCGCAGCTCCTGGAGCCAACTGCATGAGGGCGAGCGGAGCCAAGGAGCCGGGACCAGCTGACTGCTCGCTAATAGTTAGTGCTAGATGGGCAATGAGAGAGCGCAGCTCCTGGAGCCAACTGCATGAGGGCGTGCGGAGCCAAGGAGCCGGGACCAGCTGACTGCTCGCTAATAGTTAGTGCTAGGTGGGCAATGAGAGAGCGCAGCTCCTGGAGCCAACTGCATGAGGGCGAGCGGAGCCAAGGAGCCGGGACCAGCTGACTGCTCGCTAATAGTTAGTGCTAGGTGGGCAGTGAGAGAGCGCAGCTCCTGGAGCCAACTGCAAGAGGGCGAGCGGAGCCAAGGAGCCGGGACCAGCTGACTGCTCGCTAATAGTTAGTGCTAGGTGGGCAGTGAGAGAGCGCAGCTCCTGGAGCCAACTGCAAGAGCGCGAGCGGAGCCAAGGAGCCGGGACCAGCTGAGTGCTCGCTAATAGTTAGTGCTGGGTGGGCAATGAGAGAGCGCAGCTCCTGGAGCCAACTGCATGAGGGCGAGCGGAGCCAAGGAGCCGGGACCAGCTGACTGCTCGCTAATAGTTAGTGCTAGGTGGGCAGTGAGAGAGCGCAGCTACTGGAGCCAACTGCATGAGGGCGAGCGGAGCCAAGGAGCCGGGACCAGCTGACTGCTCGCTAATAGTTAGTGCTAGGTGGGCAGTGAGAGAGCGCAGCTCCTGGAGCCAACTGTAAGAGGGCGAGCGGAGCCAAGGAGCCGGGACCAGCTGACTGCTCGCTAATAGTTAGTGCTAGATGGGCAGTGAGAGAGCGCAGCTCCTGGAGCCAACTGCATGAGGGCGAGCGGAGCCAAGGAGCCGGGACCAGCTGACTGCTCGCTAATAGTTAGTGCTAGGTGGGCAGTGAGAGAGCGCAGCTCCTGGAGCCAACTGCAAGAGCGCGAGCGGAGCCAAGGAGCCGGGACCAGCTGAGTGCTCGCTAATAGTTAGTGCTAGGTGGGCAATGAGAGAGCGCAGCTCCTGGAGCCAAGGAGCCGGGACCAGCTGACTGCTCGCTAATAGTTAGTGCTAGGTGGGCAATGAGAGAGCGCAGCTCCTGGAGCCAAGGAGCCGGGACCAGCTGACTGCTCGCTAATAGTTAGTGCTAGGTGGGCAATGAGAGAGCGCAGCTCCTGGAGCCAACTGCATGAGGGCGAGCGGAGCCAAGGAGCCGGGACCAGCTGACTGCTCGCTAATAGTTTGTGCTGGATGGGCAATGAGAGAGCGCAGCTCCTGGAGCCAACTGCATGAGCGCGAGCGGAGCCAAGGAGCCGGGACCAGCTGACTGCTCGCTAATAGTTAGTGCTAGGTGGGCAATGAGAGAGCGCAGCTCCTGGAGCCAACTGCATGAGCGCGAGCGGAGCCAAGGAGCCGGGACCAGCTGACTGCTCGCTAATAGTTTGTGCTGGAATGACTACATGGCAATATGCGTAGTAAAGGCGCAAGAATAGGTACAGCATTGTACCGGGCTGAGTATATTATGTGTACGGCAGTACGCTAAATATGAATCACGAACAAGCTTAGCACATTTTTATGAACAGTTTTCGCAAACAGATTTCCCAAACATGCACTAAATGGCTGCCAAACTTCGATCAATGTTTGGCTCAACATAGGGTATCTGTGTGAGAAACTGTTCTCTCTAATGAAGATAAATAAATCTCCACGAAGAGCCACTCTAACTGACGCACATCTCACTGCCGTTCTTCGAATTGCAAGTACAAGATCGATCGCTCCAAATGTAACCCGTCTGCCTCAGCGAAAGGATACGCACTCCTCATCATCTGCAGAATGACAGTTCAGATATAAAAGAACACATAGGCCTACGTTTTGTTTTTTGGTGAATTATATTTATTCCTGTATTTATTTCTGTTCTCCTAGAGCAAGTTTCTATTCCTTGTGTTCTAAACCAGTTGTTTCAGGACTATCGGTAGTGGGCAAAGGAGTGTGTACGTATCAGCTGTCAATGTAATTATTTATGTTTCTTACACAGAACCTAATAAAAGGAATATAATTAAGTGCATGTACGTAGCACCATAATCTAATCATCTAATGCACAACAGGGCACAAGTATAAAGCTGTTGTGATACGCCGCTTGTAACGGGAAGCTGTGCAAGCAGCTACAAGGTTAACTTCGGTGAGAGCGCATACTCGGCTCTTTCTCCTGCCGGAGCGGGAGCGCTGATCAATGAGCCGAATTGTGCCCACCTCTGCTATAGGATGTAATGCACTCCTCTGACTAGCAACATACCTGTAGGGCAGCGTCGTCCAGCCTTTACATGCTCGGCGTGCTGGCTTTGCTGCGCCGCACGCCGGGAGGCTGGCTCCTACCGCTCTTGGCTGGGTTGCCTGTTCTGACTGGTGATCCCCCAGGGGCTCACATCTAGTGGGACGTGGGTTGGTGACTACAGGGCCGCAGCTGAGTCTGGCATTGCCTCCACTTACTAGTGCCGGGCTCTCTCCGTCTTCTTTTCTGTCCACCTCACTTGGTCAACTCTTGTTCACTTACGACCCTGACGGTATTAGGATATCCGAGGTCTAGGGAGTCTTTCACTTTCCAGCCTTAATTGGCCCTTGTCTCATCTTTCCCGATACCCTCATTCTTTGAGGGGTCAGCCTTCTTTTCATGTTAACTCCTGTCTTCTGCACAAGGCCCTCAAGGAGGCAGGGTGTGTGTAGCCCCATCACCTCTGGTGCACCCTGGATTGTGCTACACCCTCAAGGGCTCACGGCTGGTGAGTTTGGGAGTTGGCGAGCCCGAGGGATTCCTGAGCTGGGTCCATTTTGTCCCCTTTTTCCTCTGACTCCTCTTTCCCTTTCCTAATGGCTCTCCTTCCATCCAAGTCCCTCGATCCTCATCCTTCGAGGGTTGAGGGCATTTCTTTTATTCCTGTCCTTTATTTGTCTTATCCTTTGTTTGTTTACCATTTCTTCTTCTAGTATGTAAGTTTGTAGTTAGTATTAGTTATAGTTTTCATTCTCATCTCTTCTTTCACTATCACCCAAACTATAAGGGGCCGATAACCTAGATGTTAGGCCCCTTAAAACAACAATTATCATCATCATCATCCTGACTGGTGTCTGCCGGCACTGCAATAGCTCTTCACCGCGTCTGACCGAGTCAAGTTGGGATCGCTCGCGCACCGGACGTAAATGTAAACAAACAAACAAACTTTTCGTCCAATGCGTTGGTTGTCCGACAAATCGACATTGTGTTTCGAGCGTTTCTCCACTCACCGGTACTTACAGATTACGTGCTTAGCATTAAAACAGTCTGAAATACTGATAAGGTATCATGGAACTACAGTGAAACTTGGATAATTCAAACCTCAAGGGACCAGTAAAAAAATTCGAATTATCCAAAAATTCGAATTATGTAAGTTCTTTGAAAAGGGTAGAGAAAATATTCAAATTCAAATTTTCCGGTTCCCTCAACCTTTTTCGGCCTTTGCCACTCTCATTTTCATAACCGAGAATTTTGTCTTTATTTTTTAGGTATGTTGACAACGTGTTAGGAATCCCGAAAGACTTTGCAATTTCAGATTTTTTTCCTTTATTTCCTTTTCCACTTCTTTAATCACCGCTATTTTCTCTGACAAAGTCAAAGTTTTGTATGAAACTCGAGGCTTTGATGACGACGTCTTAGTTCTGTACACACGCTTTAAAACACAGGCGAAACCAAATTTCTAAACAACAACCACAAATCTAATCAGACCACTCAGCACGCACTACCAGACAGGTGTAAGGAATGACTCGGTTATGAGTTATGAGATGTGGAGTGTTGCAAACCAATGGGAGAGGGAGGGGTTGGGCATTGACCTTGGAAGGAGCGTCTGAGGCGTGTTGTTAGTCATGTAGGCAAAACCATCGAGTAGGGGCCGCATGCCAATGATACGTCGTTTTTCGGGAATTCCTGACCCAACTGTTTGGCTTCCGATCGGCTTTTTTACACGTAAAAACTTCGAATTATCCAAAATATAATTCGAATTAACCACGACTTTTTTTAGCATTGATTGTATATAAAATGCTAGGGACCAAGAGAAAAATTCGAATTAAAGAAGATTTAGAATCATAGAAGTTCGAATTAGCCACGTTCCACTGTATTTTAAATTGTACGAACTAATGCAGCAGGTAGTACTCTCAACGACTCGAATCTTCCGGAAGTTCATGCGTAGCAGTTTCGACTTTCCAGCTTAGATGTAGCACACTGGAGTATCTGTGTGGAACCTGTCTGATAACCTTTGTTATTGTGATGGTTCTAGTAGTATGTGTACTTATAACTGAGTCTAGAATTGGCCGTGGCCTTAAATGACGATTCATCCGGGACTTGTTTGGAGTAGAAACCACGAAAAATTACTTCTAAAACATCTGAGGTAGGGATCGAACCCATATCTTCTCAGTTTTACCTCTTCAGACCAGAACTGAATTTCTTGGCAGAGTAGCCAGAAATCGAACCCAGGACTTAAGGAACTGGATTCTTACATACTGTATGTATCCCGAGACCTCAGAAGGAGGCTTCAAGTAAACCAATAGCAGTAGGCTACTCATTTTTCTTACCTTTTTAACCATAGTTCCAACCCATCTCATCAACATGTTTGGTTACCTGATATTTGCTGAACAGCGCACCATTGCCAGGCCTATAGAACTATCAAGGAAGAGGGCGAGTGAGGCAATAGTTGACGACAATGTTTGAGCCCGTCTCAAGCACACACGGTGAGAGAGCTCCGTCAGCAAAATACAATTCCCTTCGGACTTCATTTCTTTTCAGAGGGAGAAGAGAGACCTGGACACGTGTGGTTCGAAAGTGGAGACTCAGACAAAATAGATGACTTTCCCAAGAATAATACGGAATGTTTTCTCTGGAAACTTTGCCTCATTTCAATTGAATAAAGAACATGTGTTCAAATGGTAGCCTACAAGAAAGATAACTAAATTTACGACGATGACTTGAAAGTAGTGAGGGACGTATTAGTTACTCAAGTAAAGTTTATTTATTTAATAATTGAATCGGCCGGAGCTGAAAAGTATTAGGTCAATTTTCACTACTTTTCAGGAGAGAGATAAACCGTCATTGGCAGAACAGAACTTAACAAACCCACTATATTAGTCATCTATATTGTGGAGCAACTATTCAGGTTATATTTGTCTTAGCGGAATATCAATTTTAATGTAATAAACATACTTTTCAAATCAATTTTGGAAACTTGACTTAATGCCTTTCAGCTCGGTGGTCAGTTCAGTGCGGCATAAAGCCATCCAGAATGAATATTCGCATGATATTTGATATTAAAATGGATTTGTAACAAAAAAAAAGTGACAGTCAGTCTGAAAGACTAGATTTTGTATTATTTTAAATGCTACAAATGCTGAAAAATGCTAGAAAGACTTTTGACATGTTAGAAAATTATCTGAATAATCCTTATCTTGCTTATCTTGTTTCAAATTACTCGCGAACGGCAAGTGCAAACCAAGGGCAAGGCTGGATGCCGCACGCTCACCAGAGCGCGCGGGGACTTGCCCCTTCCATCCGGTCTTTAGTGGGCTATGTATTGAAGATAGAGATATGCTCTCGCGGACTTTTTGTAGAACTTTTCATGCTGACCAATTCTTACGCTCATAGTATATTGATATTTTTAACGGGTTGCCCAGCGTAAGCTTAAGAAGCGCACGGACGCCAAGTTTGTTTTCGACTTTTTCACTGAAATCGTTACTGCTTGGCATCCTTTGATCATACATAAATTATTTTCTACAGAATCCTTCCTCGAGATATCCTTTACAGAATGGTGAAAACCGCATCAAAATCCATCCAGTGGTTCTCGAGATTACCCGTGACATCCAAGAATCGGGGATTTTTGTCTTATACTAACGAAGTAGAGATTGTTGTGTACACATGCACCAAGCGGTACTATGATGTCACACACCTTAGTGCATCTGGGTACATTTCGTCCCGTCACCGTAACGTAACGCCAGACCTCAGCGTAACGACGAAGTCGACAAGATCATTTTAAAATGATAAAACTACCTAAATGTAATTTACAATAGCACTGTAACACGCTGGAATCTTGCAGTGTGGTCAACATTAAATACGGAATACGGTGCTGAAAGGCAGGAAGTCAATGACATAATGCTTTTCTCCTCTGAGCGTACTACATTTAGCAGTGGTTTCTGGTTTAAAGAGAGGGCTGACTTTATTCTTTCCTATGCCCTTGGGTCAATATTTAAGGATACTAATTGTTTAAAAATGACCATCTTTGACTCAATGCTTTTCAGTTCCGACAGATTCAATTATTTTTAGTCGCCTCCGTGGTGTAGTGGTCAGCATGCTTAGCTGCCACCCCGGAGGTCCGCGACCTACAGTATTTGATCCATGAGATGTTTCAACAGTATGAGCATTTTTTCAACAACAATAATAATAATAATCCTGTCCTGATAGGCCTACAAACAAGCTACTCTGGGACAGGTCAGTGAACACAGATAGACCCACATCAGTAAACAGGACAGACATTATTCTTATTGATAAAGTGCAGAAGAGAACCCTTCTAATAGACATTGCAATATCTAACTCGCATAATATCCAACACAGTTATGCTGAGAAAGTGACGAAATACTTGCCTCTGGCTTAAGAGATCCCGACAGATGTGGCGACAGGAGTCACTGTATTTCCTATCATAATCTCTTCCACTGGAATCATACCTAAGTCGTTGAAGACCAACCTCGATAAGCTAGGGCTACACCATAATCTGCATACCAGCATGCAGAAAGTAGTTATTTTAGAGGCCTGCTCATAGTTCGTTCGTTCCTAAACCTACCAACATACAGAACTCCACTCCATCTTGCAACCATTGCTGATGAATTGGTGAATTTTACCCAATGACATGGTGAACAAAATAATAATAATAATAATAATAATAATCCATACCGTATATTTTGAGGTGTAATATTCATGAACAACACATTTCGGGGCAAGAGCTTGCCCTGTTATTAATGTCAGAAAGAGACAGAATGAAAGATTCAACAATGGCATTTCGTCTCCTTAGATAAAATAATATTGGATAGGAGGCCATGTCGAAACACAATTGCTACTCCATGACCTCGTGAGTCAAAGAGGCTGTGTTAGGTAGTCAGCCCGAAGGCTGGTTGGATCCTCAACAAAGTACCGCCGTTAGGTTATGTGGGTAGATACCCACAATAACCCAAGGCTGCGCTATATTGAAGCGTATTAGACAAGATGAGGAGTGAGGTAGTTTGTCATTGCTTTCCTCATTGACTCAGAACAGCAGTACTAACCCTATGCGTAGAACTTTTCACAGCATCCACAGGCACTGACTGTGCCCTGAATGTCATTACTAGGGCCTGGATGTTGATGAGATGTCATCTTTTTACTGAGCTGTCTAAAACAATGCTGAAGTACATAGAAACTCCGGACGGGCCACCCCGTCTTCAAATATGTCATTTTTATTTTGCATCTTTTTGCATTTTTTGCCATTTTTTCATTTTAAGAGCATTTTTTTAAGTTTGGCAGATTTTTTGGTCATATTTTAGAGACATCGGCCTTTTAAGGTAATTTTTATCCAATTTAGTCATGTCACAGCTTCATACCAGGGAGTTACGTCTCTCCGAGTTAACAAGAAGCTAGTGGCTGATACAAGATAATTTGAAACATTGATATAAAATATTTCAGTATTGCTATTAGTAGAATAATATATATTTTGGATGCAGAAGAAGGGTACCGTAGGTATACAGATGCTCTTGTTTTCGTAGCAAACCAGTTATTAGCGGAATAGAATGTTACCTGTTCTGTTGATCAAGGTCAGCTGTGGAGGGGTAGAAAGGGGAAGGGGTGAATATTCTTGTCTCAGTTCCGCATAGTTCACGGCGAGAGATATCGTTCATAGCCGCTTTCAAAATGCCTAAAATAAAACCGAGTGTATCAGTGAATTTTAAACAACTAGTATCTAGTATCTCGAGTTTAATATTATAAGATCATTTTCTCCATTTTTCGAATTTTTAGGTCATTTATTATAGCCATTTTTAAAAATTGTAAATGCATTTTTTAAACTTTTTTACAGCATCAACATCCGAGCCCTAGTCATTACTAAGTATCAGTAGCTTCCATAAGTGAGACTGAGACATCGGTGAAAAGCCACATTTTACTCTAGCCTGTGCCAACAGACAAATGCAAATGTAGTGCAATCATAAAGAGATGGCAAACAGGCCATTAAACTGGGCTATAGAGGGAATATTACGATATTATGCTATCCGTGTCAGATTTCACGTGAGACACAAGGGCCAATTCTTCTGGAGAAGGATTCTATGATAATCTACAGTATATTTCGGCTTAGGATGTAGCACTTAACCTCGATAGTGGGACAAGCTGTTGTTAGCCTCAACGCTACATTATGGATAAAACTGGTAGAATCGTTTACGTAAGAGAATAATAATAATAATAATGATATCGTATGGCCTCGGGTGCCGAGTGCAAGCTTTGTTATTCGACACAAAGAGGGCGGCTTGCATCTCGAATTTTGTTGTTCCTTGAAGCACTGTGATAGTCAAGGAGGTTAGATATCTAAGCTCCTTGACACTATAGTGCTTTCTAGTAGAGAAATGAGGAACTTTGTGTTGGCGGAAAATCCTGAGATTAATTTTGCCACTATGAACACGGCCTACTGAATTCAAATGGGTTCTTTAACATGCCAACATCCAATGACATGCGTGTCTTGATTTTTGCCGCATTTCAAAAATCACTTACCACGGCCAGGAGAGAACCTTCAAGCTTGGGGTTAGTAATCCGAAACGATGACCCCTCACCCAACGTGGTAATAATAATATCGTATGGCCTCGGGTGCCTGGTGCAAGCTTTGTTAATTGACACCCAGAGGGTAGCTTGCATGTCGAATTTCGTCGTTCCTTTGGACGCTATGAAAGTCAAGCAGGTTAGATATCTAAACTCCTTGACACTACAGCGCTTTCAAGTAGAGAATGGAGGAACTTTGTGTTGGCGGAAAATCCCGAGATTAATTTTGCCATTGAACACGGTCTACTGAATTCAAATGGGTTCTTTAACATGCCAACAACGTATGACATGAGTATCGTGATTTTTGTCGCCTTCAAAAATCACTTACCATGGCCAGGGGCGAACCTGCAATCTTGGGGTTGGTAGTCCGACACTATAACCACTCACCCACCGTGGCAAGCTCCCAACGTGGTAAGCAGAATACTACTAATAATAGTACAGTGAAACCTACCTTCAACGGAATCGAGTGTGACTCGCATTTCTTTGGTTAAACATGTTTCCGGTTAACGGAGGTAGGTCTATGCTAAAGTAATTAAACCATGAACAAGCATATAATGGACATACTGCGAAAAACTACAAACGACAGCCTTAGCTACACTCGATAAAGCGCAGCGCTGGACCATTGGGCCAAACTATCTGCAGACTTGGTAGACGTGGGTTCGAGCTTCTCCGTCGGCCATCCTTGAAATGGTTTTCCGTGATTTCCCCATTTTCAACTCCATGCAAATGCTGGGATGGTACCTTCTGACAGGCCATGGCCGCTTCCTTCCACATCCTTGGCCAGTTTCATTCGCCTTCATTCCTTTCATCTCTCATTAATTCCTCTCATGAGGTTGGCGTCAGGCCGTAAAATCCATCCACCACATATAATTTCAGCGCATCTCATCTCCAACCCCGTTGGAAACGGGAATAATAAGGGAAAAAATACAACGGTGTACATACCTGCCTTATCCAGTGATGTATTCACATATTTCAGCTACGAATTAATACAGCACTGTATCACTTTTATTCTCGTGTTAAGATCAAGCACAACCCTTGCTTACGAAGCCATAATGACTGCTGCCGAACTATGCCAGTAATGTAAATGCTCAGTTAAATCCTGAATTCAAAGTTGATTGGCAAGGGCCGAGACAAAGACAGGCATTTGCCGAGCATTGGCAATGCTTGGGGAACAGGAAACGGGTACTTTGACGTGTTAGTTGAAGAACAAAAGAAGGAAGACCTATTTGTACATTTCTTGTCACCTACAGAATCAAGCTGTTACAGCGGACAAGGTCGACTTTTACAGGGTGCCTGAAAATGTTCTAAACACGGCATTCCGGAACTTGGAATACCCTTCTTAAAAACCGTATTTTGATTTCCTCGTAACACAGTTTCTATTTAATGAAGGGAATTTAACACGTATTCTAGCGGCTTCGGTGGCGTATTCGGTAGCATGCTGAACTGCTGTGCCCAAGATAGCGGGTTCAAACCCGGCTGAAGTCGTCGGATTTTTTAAGAGCGTTAAAATCCTTCAGTATGCCTTCCTTCGGAGGGGAAGTAAAGCCGGCGGTCCCATGTCATAGATTTATGGCATGTAAAAGATCCTTTCACAGACTAAACTTGTGTAAAGCAAAATTGTTAGGTTAGATTTTGTCAGAACGCTCTATCAAAGTTCCAACGTTCACCACTAGGTATTATTGATATCTGGTGGTGAAAGTTGGAACTACTTGAAATTGAACGGAACCTGTAGCTCACCCTTTATGGTGTCAGCTGGAAGCAGCTACAGACTCAGGCGAGCCGAACATGTCCTCGGACACTCCCGGCACTAAAAGCCATACGATAAAAAAAAACACGTATTCTACCCCTAAGTTCACGAGACCGTCGAATATTTCCGCTTATGAAAAATTTCTGTTTAATAAAAGATCCGTCGAAGGAAGGCTTTACTGTATTAATCATAACTAGCGGATCCGTGCGAGAAATCTCGCATGTTCAAAAACCAAACTTTCCCCAATAGGTTTATAATGAGAGACTTAAGGAGAAAGGTTATTATGTTTTTATTTCAACCAAATGATTATAGAACACTATTTAAATTTCAGTTAGAATTCCAAGTTCTACGTTCCCCAACTCACGAAGGCAATCACTGAAAATTGGATCATCATAACACTCACCGATTATTCGATGTTTATGAAATTATACGATTTGAGTACTCATTCCTTTGATTTGCTGTTCCTGAAATCCATGAAAAATTATAAAAGAAAGACCTCATAATGTTAAAATTACATGAAACAGGAGTCACAGCGACCAAAATGTGAAATGGATAGCAATTATGGAGCGTATTTCCCTACAGCAATAGTATCTGCAAATCGCAAGCTTCGTACATTTTTTAAAGTCATTTTTTAAAGAAATTATAGATATTTATGAAATTCGAGTGCAATTCGTCACTGCTAATGTCTGTTCTCTTTCATTTTAATGCTCATTTGTCACGATAGGTGAAAATAGGCTTTAGTTCTTCACGGAACTACTTGTTTTACCACTCTCAACACCACGTTTGAGACACCTTCGACCATACATATGCGTGAATGGGCCCCCTAGTCATTGTTTCTGAACTACAGAACAAATTTTAATCTGGTTGGTTGGTTCCTCAGTTTAGGGGCTGCGACAACGTGGTCATGTAGCCCCGTGTACTTTGGGTGTGTGTAGAATCTGTCTGATAACCGGTGTTAATTGTAATAACTGTATTCGTGTGTGTATCTGTTTTCAATTTAAGTAAGGACTGCAGACATTTAATTTTTTCAAGTAGTTCCTACTTTTGCCGCCAAACGCCACCGTCAGCGACTACTAGTTAAGAACCTGGTTACCAGATGCCACTGCAATCAGTTCCCGACGACGAACGTCGGAACCTAAGGGCGTTTGTCAAATGTTTAACCTAACCTAATTTAGCTTCACACAGGTGTAATTAGTGGAAGGTTCTTTAACGTGCCATAAATCTATGACATGGGACCGCCGGCTTTACTTCCCCTCCGAAGGAAGGCATACTGAGGGATTTTTAACGCTCTTAAAAATCCGACGACTTCGGCCGGGTTTGAACCCGCTAACTTGGGCATAGAAGCTCATCATGCTACCAACTACGCCACCGAAGCCGCAAAAAAAAACCTATACCTCATCCACGGAATCTGTGAAGTAGGTTTGCGTATGACGTCACACGGAGGATGTGAAAAGAGAATGCGATGGGCGGAGCTTGGCAGCTCAGTTGGTTGGTTGAAGCCACCCTCCTGCGCTAATTATTCAGTGGCATTGCGCCTCAATGGACCGGTCAGCCGAGTCTCTCCTGTGCGCACACTACGTGCTTTCACACTGGCACTTCGCAGATTGCTTGGACGGAGTATAAGTTCTAATTTATATAATTCCAAATGAATTATTATTTCTGCAATAACTATTTGTAAAACTCCAGTGACAAATCGTTTCAGCAAATATGATAATATAATAGAGCTGTATTTTGGAATCTGTATGCAGGAAATTTAACCCCGGAACACGACACTCATAAGGAACATAACGAACATACCACAGTGGGGTCTGACCGACCCAGTCTAGTTGTAGTCATTTATATCGTATTTCAGGAATTTCATCATTTGTTATTGTTCCAGCTGTCTACTTTATAGTTAGAGGATACCGGAAAATGATTATTTTGATGCCTGTTGCTTACATATTTTAATTAATAAAATTATGAACACAATGAAAGCAATTACAGCCTGAATATTGCAGAGGTGCATTAATTATTATTCTTTTGTTACCACTGTGGACACTGAACTACAGTACTGCATAAATTTAACAGCAAAATACATGTGATTATATAAATACTTCACAAAGAAAATACAACATAGGTTTTCATTATTTTACCACCAGGTGGTAGCATTTGTCATAGAAAAGAGAAATCAAATATTTGACTCAACACAACTGGTGCTTGCCACGGTGGGTGAGTGGTTAACGTGTCGGTCTACAACCCCAAGCTTGCAGGTTCGCTCCTGGCCGTGGTAAGTGTTTTTTTTTCAAAGGCGGCAAAAATCACCACACCATGTCATACGATGTTGGCATGTCAAACAACCCATTTGAATTCAGTAGTCCGTGTTCATAATGGCAAAATTAATCTCGGGAGTTTCCGCCAACACAAAGTTCGTAATTTCTCTACTAGAAAGCGCTATAGTGTTCAAGGAGCTTGGATATCTAACCTCCTTGACTTTCATAGTGCTTCAAGGAACAACGAAATCGACATGCAAGCTGCCCTTTGGGTGTCATATAACAAAGCTTGCACCCGGCACACGAGGCCATACGAAATTATTATTATTATTATTATTATTATTAACACAACTGGTGACATGAACTCGTCTCTTTCACTGGGATATCTCTGCAGAAAAAGTAGGCTATATTTCAAGTACTGCGGAATTACCAAAGCCTTCCCTACTTGTAATGGCTCAAGAACAATAGCACCTTGATATTTTTGTCGTTTGATTGAATCCAAATAGTGTCTGTTTACATTTATCAATCCAGCACTCTTCTCAATATTTACCTTAACGTGCTTCTACCTTCCATCACTATATTGGTGTATACCTTCTGCACTTAAATTAAGTGAATTGAATATTGATGGCATCAAAAACTTTGTCATCGTTTGGGTAGTGAATTCATTGTCTGACAAAGGTCTCCAATTAAATTTGTGGCAAAGTTAAGTTATTGAACTTAATTTCATTGAGTGGTCCTTAAACAAAAGTGCACAGGAGGTTTCATCATACGAAACATGAACAGCAATATGGTGAGTATACACGGTTAAGAAGACACATCGCGTTAGTCAAGTGTTGAACCTTGCCACTACTAGCACTGCGGCTACAGCAATGCTAATCATAATAGCATGAGTCTCATAATCTTGTGATAAGTGCAAAACGATCTGATGTAACTGATCAGAATTATTTGTTTTTGAAAGTATTATGACCCGTTTGATGTACGATTGCCGACGCTCAAATTATGAACGAAGCCTTGTTGAGAGCTGACGCTGAGACTTCCCTGGCGCAGAGGTCCCCGCTAGTCTACATGCACTAGACGACTAGAGTAAACAAACAGTAGCGTAACATTAGTCATCAGCAATCGTACCTCAAACAAGTGTGGTAATAACTGTGCAAGAACATCGGTAAATCAAGCAAACATTCTCTGAAATTACACAATACACAACTACTGACTAACGGTGGTACATGTAACTGCATGAAATGTGAGATTTAGACAAATCTTAAGAAGTGGATATCTTTAAATGTGTTGTGGTAAACAGAGTGGCAAGAACATTTTATAGAGCGTGCGAATTAGAGCAAGTTGTAATCCTCAGTGGATGCACCGATAATTTGTTTGGAATTTAATGACGTAAATAATACAAGACATATGATTCTCCTTATAAAATATACATTTGACAACTGAAACTCATTGAGGCAGAGTTTTCTGATCAATCAGTTCCCTGTAGATTGCCACGGTGGGTGAGTGGATAGCGTGTCGGTCTACTAACCCCAAGATTGCAGGTTCGCTCCTGGCCGTGGTAAGAGATTTTTTGAAAGGCGGCAATAATACGACACGCATGTCATACGATGTTGGCATGTCAAAGAACCCATTTGAATTCAGTAGGCCGTGTTCATAATGGCAAAATTAATCTCGGGAGTTTCCGCCAACACAAAGTTCCTCATTTCTCTACTAGAAAGCGCTATACTGTTCAAGGAGCTTAGATATCTAACCTCCTTGACTTTCATAGTGATTGAAAGAACAGCGAAATTCGACACGCAAGCTACCCTCTGGGTGTCAAATTACAAAGCTTGCACCCGGCACCCGATATTATTATTATTAGTTCCCTCTAATATACTGTAGAACTCGTTGGTGCCTACATTGCTGAAATGAGATTTCTTAACTTGGCTGTCATCTGTTTTATAAGCACTGTTCTACTTACAAGGGACATGAAGAAACAATAACTTAACTTTGCCACAAATTCAATGCAAGACCTTGGTCAGGCAATGCAATCACTACCAAAAAGATGACAAAGTTTTTAAAGCCATCAATATTCAATTCACTTAATTTATGTACTCCAAGTATACACCAATATAGTGATGGAAGGTCGAAAGCACGTTAAGGTAAATATTGAAAAGCTATTTGGATACAATCCAACGACAAAAATATCGAGGTGCTATTGTTCTTGAGCCATTTCAAAGTACAGAGGTGTGCAAATTATTAGACTGAATACGAGATTTCCAACATTTCATTTTTACTTTTTTATGAATTAATGCAGTAAAATTGTTTGTAAGGTGGTGAAATTATCTCAACCGTTCAATTGATAGTCTTAATTAAATTTGCTTTTAAGATACTGTTTAAAATTATTTTTATAATTCCCACTAAAGTAGTAGCCTTGCTGCGTTTCGGTATCATTACTTTATTCTAGTTGTTTGTGAAATTAGAGTAAATGAATTTGAAGTCATTTATTACTGATGATCCAATTTTCAACTATTCAAAGATTCGTGGCAAATGGATTGAAATCACCTGATTTATAGGGTACATTCCAAAGTAAATGAAAAAATAAAAAACGAAACCAGCTTAGGTCATCATCATCTTCAAATTCCAGCTCCAGTCGCCCGGGTGCTGTTAACAAGCCTTCGCCACCTTTTCCTGTCCATGAATAGTTAGTCTTCATGGATCCTTCTCCAGTCCAGCCCTTTGTCTTCAAGATCATCCTTGATTTGGTCCAACCATTTCTTCTTTGGTCTTCCTACTGGTCTTTTTCCTGGAATAATCTTGTTGAAATATGCATTTGGTATCCTCTCATCTCCCATTCTTTGAAGTTGCCCATACCATCCTAATCGTTGCTTCTGCAAATATTTTGTAGCACTGATATCTATGCCAGCCTCTGCCCTGTTTGTTTCGTTCCTTACTTTGTCTCCCCTTGTCCTTTGAAGCATTGTTCTTATAAACTTCATTTCGGATGCCTGAATCCTACTTTCTTCTCTTCTGGACAGGGTGCATGTTTCTACTCCGTAAGTTAGAATTGGGATGTAGTATGTCTTAAACAGTATATGTTTACACTTCCTGGGCACTTTATTATCCCACAGTAGTGTTCTAACTTGTGCATAGATGGTGGCTGCATTACTAGTTCTATTTGTTACTTCACTGTTGTTGTTGTTGTTATCCTTTCACAGTGTGCTACCAAGGTATTTAAATTGATCAACCATTTGTAGAGGCTGATTATTCAAGTAAATGGTTGCATTAGACAGTCCTGTTGTCATCACTACTGTCTTAGTTTGGCATATTTTCAACCCATACTCCTTGAACAGCTTGGCCTATGAATCCAGTTTTTCTTGTGCCTCTCTGGCACTTTCTCCCCAAATCATGACGTCATCTGCATTTCCCTCAGAATCTCCAATTTTTTAAATTCCCAGACGTAATTTCTTATGCGAAAAGCTGTAAGTGAAGCACTGTTCTACTTAAAAGGGACACGAAGAAACATTTCCCTTCTAACAATATTGATAGATAACAAATATCAAGTTCCGCGCCTTAAAACAATAATCATATATCACCATAACAAATGTGAATAGCACGTGAGAAAAAGAAAACCTTTTCGATTGTGATTTATTATTCATTCATTTTCATTTGAGACTGTTGAGTCTAGTCTGCAAGCCCCTGTTTGCTAACAAGTCGCCTCCATGATGCCCTATTAGCAGTTAGCACTGCGGTCTCCTCTGCCTCCACGCCTCTCACATTGAAATCCTTGACCACTGGATTTAAGCATGTCCTTCTAGGTCTACCTCTACTTCTCTACAACCGATTTCATTAACCTCGTAGGTAATCTCACCTCCCCCATTCTCATCACATGACCCCACCACCTGAGTCAGCTCATACGAACAGCTCCATCAAGCGTGTTCATTTCAAACTTAGCCTTTATTCATGACAAGTACACTTCTGCTATTGCTGCCATCTATTTGTCCCAGCAATCATTCGCGCTACCTTCATTTCAGTTACCTCCAGATTATATACGTATATCCTAAATCTACACAGCTCTCACTCCAATACAGCAAGATTTCTTCTTCTTATTATTCGTGTGTTTTTGTTTCACTTTTATTTCACTTTAAATTTATTGAAAACAATAATTTGTTACATTTACATTACTTCTCCTGTCTTTCAAGTTTAAATTCTTGTTAATGTCCTAATAGAATGATATTACTTAATAACTTGCATATTAAATATCTGATTCTTGTCTGTCTGTCTGTTAGATAATCAGCCCGAAGGCTGGTTGGATCCTCGAATAGCACCGCCGTTAGATTATGTGGGTAGATACCCACAAAAACCCAAGGCAGCGCTATATTGAGGCGTACTAGGCAAGAAGAGGAGTGAGGTAGTTTGCCATTACTTTCCTCGCTGAGTCAGAACAGCAGTACTAACCCTACGAGTAGAACCTTTCACAGCATCCACAGGCACTGACTGTGCCCTGAATGTCATTACTAAGCACCACCCATACCTCAGTAGCTTCCATGAGTGAGACTGAGACATCGGTGAAAAGCCACATTTTACTCTAGCCTGTGCCAACAAACAAATGTAAATGTACTGAATTCATCAAGAGATGGCAAACAGGCCTTATCTGATTCTTATTAAGCTAAATAATTTAAGAAGTGTGCAATAACGGAGAATAAAACAAAATTTGTATCCATATTTCATACAGTTGATGAAGAGAAATCTTGTCCATTACACTGTTGACAAAATCCTTGCGGAGTTTAGAGTGGGCCCTGTCAAGCGATGGAGGTGTTTCGTTTCCGATTAAGAGTGATGTAGAGGGAGTTTCGTCCTTCCACTAACGTCTTTCGTGCATAATACTCTAGATCGCAACCAGGGCCGGATTTAAGAGCATGCCGCCTATAGGCTAAAGTCCATTTGCCGCCCCCTCTATAGTTGATATTTGCTTAATACATTTGTTTTATACAACAAAGGGATAGAGTTCATTGGCGTTTTCAACTTTTTTAAACATAAAGTTCATTTATTTTATATAAAACTACAATTTTAATGCTTTACATAATAAATTATATAATAAAATTAGTTATCTACTTGTTTTTTTTTACTTCTTTTAAGATTCGTTAAAAATGAAATGGGTTTCAAACTTCATTAATTAATTTGCTCTTGGAGATCAGTGATCACTATTTTACACATATTTTTATATTTTAATATTAATGACTACGGTATCTTTTTCGTAATTGAAGAACTGTGTTCATTTTTAATTAAGTTGTCCTACACGGTGAAATGAAATTAATCCAAAAATGTAGTTAATTACCGGTTTATTTGTTGAAAAATATACAAACTTCTCTAAAACAACTCACCCCATGTAATCTTGATGTTCAAATTTACATAGATTTCTTAATGGTAAACTCGCTAAAAATAATGTAGAAGTGTTTCTGTTGTATTTTTGAATTTGTATTGTACCCGTTCGTCCTGGGGATGCGATGACCCATCTGCTATTACATCGCATTCCTGGATTTCCAGGACAGAGCGGAATTAAATGAACCTCTAGTCAAATAAGGAATGTGTCGGAAATTCAGTTGAAATATCACAAAACAGAGGGTAACACGAGATAAAGTATCTCCAGGGTCGTTACGGGTTTAAATTAAATTTAAAAAAATACAAATATCAATGGGCGCCATCAACTGAATCCCTAGCAAACCACATCCTTCCTGGTTAAGCCTTAATTAAGACAAGGAAAGAAATAGGAAAATCACATCACCATCAGATCACAACTAAGATAAAAACAAATTTATTCAACTTTCATAGTCAGACAGACATATTAAACACTCATCCTACCTGAGAGCATGGCCGAATGCCAACGTTAAATTGTCATTGTCCAGAAAATCGAACCATCTCCATTCTACTCAAATTGTATTTAATCCACATAAAATAGGAAAAATTTCTAAAGTTCTCTTGGGTTCTCAGGATCACCGTAGCACTATGTCTTTGCGTCACTGACATTCGTGATAACTGAGACCTAACTTCTCTTTAAATTAACATCATGAATGTGGATGTAAAAATATTATTAATCTGTCTAAACACACATATTATAATCACATATTTTAAATATCACATAATTTATGGCTTGCATGGCATTATTCAAATGCTGAATATTAGTAAATTGCTCCTAAGCATCGAATAATTAATTTACACTATTTACACTGTCATTAATAATTGCTTGTTTGTGAATCACAGAAAATTCACTACTCATTGGTTATAATCATCTTCATCATCAAAATTAAATATTTCTCACATTAGTTCCCATCTCAAAATTCAATATATTCATGTCAGAATAATTAATTCATTATCATCAAATCATTTAAATGAACATTATAATCATCAATTCTTTATGCTCTCTAATTATTCACACACTCTCCTTTCATCATCTCCTTCAGATTAAATCATCTTAAATCATTAATATAAATTGTTTAATTCATCAACTCAAATTGCAATTCTTCAAATCATTCAAATCATATCTCAATTAAATTTATTTAAATACATTTAAATTTATTAATCATCAGCTTCTTTAATTAATTATCACCTTCTAATTCAGTTATTCATCATCTATTCAATCATCTGTTAATTTATTTAAATCCGCTTATTTATTCAATCTTTAATTCGTCCATTTATTTAATTCATTGATCTATTCCAAAATTTAATTTATCAACTTATTTAAATTTTATTCATCTGGTTATTTAGATTTTTATTATTTCATCTAGTCATTCTGATGTTTATTTCATTAGGTCAGATCATTAATATGCTTAAATTTCAGATTATTATTTCATTAATTATTATTATCAGAAAATCTTGTATTATCAACATTATTTATTTGTTTAATTTCCTAACAAATTGTTTAATATGGGTTATAGAACGTTGTCTTACAGTTTTATCACTTCCAAGTTATATCTCGTATTTAATTATCATGCCAAAAAATATTATTGCCTTCACAAATTCACGTTGGATCTCACTATGCACAACTACATTATATATTCTCACTTTATCAAATATCACATTTGAATACCACAATTATTCCACAAAACTTCATAAATATTCAGCGCACAGCATGAATCTCAAAATTATGCTAGACTGGGTTCCACAACCTCATGCCTGCTTCAAAATACATTAGCAATATTGCAACTTCCACTTGGCAACTTCCACAAAATGCCTATCACAAACTTCACTTAATTACGTTGCATGATCTACAAAAATACATAACTGGCTTCAAATTATCAACGCACACAATCTCCAATAACTGTAATTAATCTGATCGCATCTGGACAACTTCTTAAACAATTAGGAAAAATATTACCTTAGTAATCGTAATCAAATTCAAGATCTGCTTTCAAATAGCATAAATTCTCTTAAAATTCTCATAATTCACTTCACAGAAAAACACCAATGTGCTATAATCTCTCACATCAAAATATGCAATACTGATCTGCCTCAAAATAAATCTGACCATTAATGATTCATCTTACAAGATTCAATTACTTTAAATCCTTCTCAAAGGTATCAAACTCAATCATAAAAATTATCAAAAGCATCAGCTGTATCAGCTGTTAACTGAAAGTACTCTCAAAAGAGTATAGCAACAAAATATTGGATTAGCAAACAAGAATTACAAAATGTAACCCTGCTGACATTTATTTTTAATTTATTTAACAAAATTCGACTGATATGTGACTAGTAGTTTCTTGTTTGATCCTCTTACAATCTCAAGTACACTCGGATGATAAAAATGAGTTCCTCAATGGCAAGTAAGATGAGTATCCACCACACAATCGTATAAATACGAAAGGCCTTGCCCCGTCGTCTAACATGATAATGCCCTGAACGATGGGTAAAGATATGTACCACCACGCAATCGTATAAATACGAAAGGCCCCATCTCGTCGTCTAATGAGTTAATGTACCAGATTGGAATCAACAAGTCTCTAGTTGTCACATAAAAGCGATATTCATTCACTTGAGTGAATAACATCTTAATATCTCCAAACAATCCAATGGAAAAATCCCTACTGATGAATAATACACACTCGCTAGTATGCAATGAACTGACGAAGTAATTTAAATAATCCAATTGCAGATCACGAGTTCGAAATACTCGTCACACAAAAAATAACCATTCAAGAAAAACTATCCTTCCTGGAAAATGTCTAAAAGACCAAACATCTGCTTAATAAAGCCAACCAATGGTGAGAATTTCGTATAATAGTGCCTGCCATATCATATGGTAACGCCATATTCTAGCAAAATTGGAGCAAATGATGTCTAAGCCATGTCTAAATAATCGTATAACTCCTACTAGAAAAATATACAAGTATGCCCAGTGTTCATGAAAATATCATATCAGAAAGTCATAACTCTTACAGTACCTTCTCATATCAGCTGTTATTATATTTCAAAGATCGTCGATTATCCTCGTGTGTAATAAATTTCTCGAAAGATCGACGTGAATATCGTTTCACCCACGCAATAACGATCGCCTTCATATCCCAAGTGAATCAGCTGTTAGACCTCCTCTTCTTCAGGAATCGAATCCATCGCTCCGTGGTGCCATCGCGTCTCTGTCTTCGTTTACTCCGACATGATGAACTGCATGTTATCCATAGCGGATACTGTCCAAATTCTTACGTAAAAGTTCATAAAAGCAGTGTACCCCATATTCCTCTTCTAAGTTACGCCACTGTCCCATACTATGTTCGGTTTGCTTGTTAAAAGTTCAATCTCCACAGCGGTTAAGTCTCACTTGCAGAAAATAAATTTTATTTATGAGATTGTATAAGTTTTTGAAACACCCTGTAGCTGTGTTCGTACTCGATATTTTATAATAATTCATGAAAAAGAATTATGTTAATGCACGTGCCAATGTTCATAAGTGCATATAATTGTAACAGTTCGTTTGCTTAAAAAGCGTTAATGTTAGCTTGACCCCACGGTCGCTCTACATGTTCCGTTATGAAATGCATAGTCGTAATGTCATTTGAATATCTAAGTTCATTTGAGGTTCATAATTGCAGTATATTATAACTATCTGCCTGCACAATTCTATTACTGAATACAAGTCCCAACTCAATGTTGTAACTGAATGTTGAAATGAAGTTCAGCTTCTTTAATGTTGCCTGCGTATAAAAGTCGGAAATAGCACGCTCGGCTATACTGCACTGTTCCAGAATGATCTACGCTTAAAGCCGGCCTCGCCATGCCGCTTTGCTGTGCTGTTCTGCGTTACAAAATGCAGCTCGAAATAAAGTTCTCAATCTCGTATTATAATGCTGTTCTAAACCCCGGCTCTTCTCCTGCTTACACGGCCCCGGCCCGTACAGCTTGCCTCGTAACCGGTCCTCGCCGCCTACCGTGCGTTGCTCGCCTTGACTCACTGGCCTACTTCCTGCTCTCTGCTTGGTGAAGTAATACTGTCGCCTTCACGCCACGTAACAAGTGCTGTGCACCGCTCAACTCTGCCGTACGCTCTGCGCATGTGTTCTACTCAGCCCTGACGACTGAACTCGACTGCTGTCTCTAGACTGCCTTGAGGAGCTCCTACCTGGCGCTGTCACTTGATGCTCCCCCACTTTCTACGGTCGTGCGTCACAAGTATAATCTCGACCACCATCATCTCGGCTATTAAGTTATACAATAACTTAAGGGGTTATCTGTCTTTCTTCAAGTTATTACCATATATAATGCTTGACATTTCCTCTCTTCTGAGATGATATAATATCATGTTCCATTTAGATCTTAATAAAACTTTAATATTCTTCCCATAATTCCATCTGCTTGACAGGCAGTGCCTTCTTGATCCTTGGCCTTCTACGTCATTTCCTAACATTCCTCTCGACTCGATGTGAGCGCTATCATTACAATTTTTCCCATAAATCTCAACTACGGCTCAATGTCAGCTGGCGTAGCCGATAGCCTCAACTAGGTATCGGGTACATCTCTCCCGTACATCTCCCACTTTTTTTTTTATCAGGCTTGAGAAAAAAAATACACTCTCAGGCATTCTATACACAACATATGTACACGATAGCTCTACAATCCTTTTATTCAGCATAATGGTACTTTCTAATGCTAGCTGCGTTAAAAGTCCCCACAACTTCATTAGTATCCATTCCCTCGATGTACTATATCTCCTTAAATTAAATCCTCGTCCTTTGACTTGCTATATCTCAATAATGATGATTGATTTCCAATGATTAGTATCCTGATTCTTCGTTACTTTGTCGTTTATTTCTTCCTTCTGCACTCGTGCTTGCTCGATTGCTATCTCTAGTTATCTCTTCGGGTGGTGCACTAGGCTGTCTACTTTCTTGCCTTGATTTTCCATATTCTCGATTGTCTTGTCTTTCATTTGGATCATTTCTTCTGCTATCCTGCCTATCGTTCTGATTAGACTGCTGACCTTGGTTCCAGTTGAATCTACCACGATATCTATTATTGTATCTATTCCTATTTTGGTATCTGGAATTCTGATCATAGTTCCTGTATCTACTGTTTCTTGCGTCCTGATCGTATGGCCTCTCATATGGTCCTCGATATCGATCATTCCCACGAACGTTGTGAATATTACCTCTATTCCCTTCGTTCCTTCTGTTTCTCCAGGAATCTCTTCTATCCGTCTGTGCTGCGTTATCGACAACTACCGCATTCACCTCTTGCGTGTTTCGATTATCGTTCCTTGCAGTTCTGGGTGTAATTTGAGCGCTTGTATAATCTAATCGTCGTAAGATATCGTCATAGTGCTCAAGTGTGTTCGCTCCCGATGCTATGAGTGATCGTTGTACCTCAATTGGCAACTGTCTTGCTATGGCTTGCAAAAGCTCTTCTTCTGGCAATGGAGGAATCAAAAACTGCAACTTAGCCAATTGCGAAGTAAAGTAATTAGCATAATGCGTTGGATGTGACGTAGAGTAACGTTTCGAATACATTTCTGCTCTTACGTTCAGCTGATCCTCTGCACTCCAAAATCTCCTTAAGAATGCTATGGCAAATTGTTCCATATTCGCAAAATTGCTTCTGAATGCGCGAAACCAAGTTAATGCAGGCCCGTCTAAGGCGCGTTCGACTATCCTTAGTTCTCTTTCCTTGGCTACTCTATGTTCCGCCATGTAATCGCGAATATCTCTCAGAAATTCGACTGGTGTGACTCCTGTGTTTCCTGAAAACTTCCTTGGCTTATCATCCAGATTTCTGATGGTCACTGGACCTGAGTATCGTTCACTCGTACCAAACGTACTCCTATTCGAATTCGGATTATCTTGAGGGGTTGAACTAGCCCTTTCGAATGTTACATTCTGTTGCGTTTGACTGTATTCTCCCACGCTAACCTCTTGATTGTTCTCATACTACGGTCTATCGGTGTCTGATTTATCGATACTTCCCCCGTTGTAACATTTTGACTTGTGAAACTATTTATTATAGATTCTATTTTAGTCATCCTATCTTCTGTTCTTTTTTCTATGGTCTTGACCTGAGTCTTCAAATCATCTAACGACGTAACATTCTGCGTTCTGTTACTCTCTTCTAAATCGTTCTTTAATTTGTCTACCTTCTCTTCGCATGTAGTCTTTACTGACGCGACTTGTTCCTTTAACTGATCAACATCTGTCCTAAACTGAGTTGAATCTATCTTCATCGCTTCCTTATTCTCAGTAAATCTCGCTTCCAAGTTCGCCATACCTGCGATTAATTTCTCATCCAACCCTGCACGTTTTTCTTTTGCTTCGGCATCGATCTCACTATACCGTTCTTCCACTATTGCACCGACTCTATTTTTAAATAAAGCTAAGTTTTCATTAACCTTTTGCTCTATATCATCATCAATTTTCCTAATGTCTATCTGCAATTGGTTTCTAAGGATTTCAAGTTAGGATTAACCTCTCCTAAGACTTCCTCTTTAACGGTCCCAATTACTGACTTTAAACCTTTGATTTCATTACCTAGATTCATTTCTAGACCTTTGATTTTAGATTCGAAAGATACTTCGGTAGACCACTCTTGTATTTTGCCTACATCTGCCACTAAACCATCAATGTCGAATCTCAACTTCGATACATCTGATTTAATATCTTTCTGTATAGACATAACATCTGTCTTCAAATTAAGAATATTTTCTTCTTCTCTAATTTCTAAATCAATAATATTATTTCTTAACATTTGCACATTTTCCTCTCCTTTCATTTCTACTGCTTTTATATCTAATTGTAAAGCCTTAAATATTTCATCATTCTTTAACGTTAATCTATTCTCCAAACTAGTTAAATTGTTTTTCAACTCTGTGTTATTCTCTTCATTACGAGCTTGTAATCTAGTTTCTAATAATTTAAAACTATCTTTCAAGTTAGCTTCACTAGCTTTCAAATTGCTTTCAGTACTGGTCTGTAACCTAGTCTCTAATGACTTCAATTCATCTTTACTATTTGACTGTAATCTATCTTCCAATAATCTCAATTCATCTTTACTACTGGACTGTAATCTAGTCTCCAATGACTTTAAATTATCTTTCAGATTGTCTTCATTACTAGCCTGTAAAGCTTCCACATTTTCTTTACATCTAGCTTCTAACCTAGCTTCTGACTCATTTATCTGCTCTTTAACTTCTGTTTCCATTTTAGAAATAGTTACTGCAATACTAGACATGCCATTCTGTAACTCTCCTAAAACCTTAGCTAAATCTTCCGTCCCCCAGGGGCTCACATCTAGTGGGTTGTGGGTTGGCGACCACGGGACCCCAGCTGAGTCCGGCATTGCTTCCTCTTACTTGTGCCGGGCTCCTCTCTTTCTTCTTTCCTGTCGACCTCCCTTGGTCAACTCTTGTTCTCTTCCGACCCCGACGGTATTAGGGTATCCGAGACCTAGGGATTCTCTTCCTTTCCCGCCTTAATTGGCCCTTGTCTCATCTTTTCTGATTCCCTCCTTCTGCGAGGGGTTAGCCTTCTTTTTCTTTTCATGTTATCTCCTGCCTTCTGCTTAAGGCCCTCAAGGAGGCCGGGTGTATGTAGCCCCACCACTTTTGGTGCACCCTAGATAATGCTACACCCTCAGGGGCTCACGGATGGTTAGTTCGAGAGTTGGCGACCCCGAGGGATTCCTGAGCTGGATCCGTTTTCCCCCTTTCGTCCCTTACCTTCTGGGCGGACCCTCTCCTCTTTCACTTTCCTATCTGCCTTTCATGGCTCTCCTTCCTTCCAAGTCCCTCAATCCGCATTCTTCGAGGGTTGAGGGCATTTCTTTTCCTCCTGTCCTTTATTTGCCTTATTCTCCTTTAGTTTTCCATTCCTTCTTCTAGTATGTAGGTTGGTAGTTAGTTTTAGTTTTAAGTTTACATTTCATTTTCATTTTCACAATCACCCAAACCATCAGTGGCCGATAGCCTAGATGTTAGGCCCCTTAAAACAACAATTATCATCATCATCATCATAAATCTTCCGGTAACATAATTATATCTTTCAATAAACGTTTTATTCAGAGACGTTAGACAGCAACACATCACAATGTATCAATTCCAGCATTCAATTGGGTATAAGAAAAATGACTTATAACTAAACATGATATAACACTAATATGATTAACATGATCACTGGAATGGGCATACAAGTATATTGTCTGACCAAGTTTAATAAATTTTATAACACCATTAAATGAAATTGAGATCAATCTCTCCGTAATCCAAATCTGATGTGATTCCATAGAATAAACAAAATCGAAGCCCCACGGATGGGTAACGCCAATTATCCCTCTCTCTCTGTACCCGTTCGTCCTGGGGATGCGATGACCCATCTGATTTACATCGCATTCCTGGATTTCCAGGACAGAGCGGAGTTAAATGAACCTCTAGTCAAATAAGGAATGTGTCGGAAATTCAGTTGAAATATCTCAAAAGCAGAGGGTAACACGAGATAAAGTATCTCCAGGGTCGTTACGGGTTTAAATTAAATTTAAAAAAATACAAATATCAATGGGCGCCATCAACTGAATCCCTAGCAAACCACATCCTTCCTGGTTAAGCCTTAATTAAGACAAGGAAAGAAATAGGAAAATCACATCACCATCAGATCACAACTAAGATAAAAACAAATTTATTTAACTTTGATAGTCAGACAGACATATTAAACACTCATCCTACCTGAGAGCATGGCCGAATGCCAACGTTAAATTGTCATTGTCCAGAAAATCGAACCATCTCCATTCTACTCAAATTGTATTTAATCCACATAAAATAGGAAAAATTTCTAAAGTTCTCTTGGGTTCTCAGGATCACCGTAGCACTATGTCTTTGCGTCACTGACATTCGTGATAACTGAGACCTAACTTCTCTTTAAATTAACATCATGAATGTGGATGTAAAAATATTATTAATCTGTCTAAACACACATATTATAATCACATATTTTAAATATCACATAATTTATGGCTTGCATGGCATTATTCAAATGCTGAATATTAGTAAATTGCTCCTAAGCATCGAATAATTAATTTACACTATTTACAATGTCATTAATAATTGCTTGTTTGTGAATCACAGAAAATCCACTACTCATTGGTTATAATCATCTTCATCATCAAAATTAAATATTTCTCACATTAGTTCTCATCTCAAAATTCAATATATTCATGTCAGAATAATTAATTCATTATCATCAAATCATTTAAATGAACATTATAATCATCAATTCTTTATGCTCTCTAAGTATTCACACACTCTCCTTTCATCATCTCCTTCAGATTAAATCATCTTAAATCATTAATATAAATTGTTTAATTCATCAACTCAAATTGCAATTCTTCAAATCATTCAAATCATATCTCAATTAAATTTATTTAAATACATTTAAATTTATTAATCATCAGCTTCTTTAATTAATTATCACCTTCTAATTCAGTTATTCATCATCTATTCAATCATCTGTTAATTTATTTAAATCCGCTTATTTATTCAATCTTTAATTCGTCCATTTATTTAATTCATTGATCTATTCCAAAATTTAATTTATCAACTTATTTAAATTTTATTCATCTGGTTATTTAGATTTTTATTATTTCATCTAGTCATTCTGATTTTTATTTCATTAGGTCAGATGATTAATATGCTTAAATTTCAGATTATTATTTCATTAATTATTATTATCAGAAAATCTTGTATTATCAACATTATTTATTTGTTTACTTTCCTAACAAATTGTTTAATATGGGTTATAGAACGTTGTCTTACAGTTTTATCACTTCCAAGTTATATCTCGTATTTAATTATCATGCCAAAAAATATTATTGCCTTCACAAATTCACGTTGGATCTCACTATGCACAACTACATTATATATTCTCACTTTATCAAATATCACATTTGAATACCACAATTATTCCACAAAACTTCATAAATATTCAGCGCACAGCATGAATCTCAAAATTATGCTAGACTGGGTTCCACAACCTCATGCCTGCTTCAAAATACATTAGCAATATTGCAACTTCCACTTGGCAACTTCCCCACAATGCCTATCACAAACTTCACTTAATTACGTTGCATGATCTACAAAAATACATAACTGGCTTCAAATTATCAACGCACACAATCTCCAATAACTGTAATTAATCTGATCGCATCTGGACAACTTCTTAAACAATTAGGAAAAATATTACCTTAGTAATCGTAATCAAATTCAAGATCTGCTTTCAAATAGCATAAATTCTCTTAAAATTCTCATAATTCACTTCACAGAAAAACACCAATGTGCTATAATCTCTCACATCAAAATATGCAATACTGATCTGCCTCAAAATAAATCTGACCATGAATGATTCATCTTACAAGATTCAATTACTTTAAATCCTTCTCAAAGGTATCAAACTCAATCATAAAAATTATCAAAAGCATCAGCTGTATCAGCTGTTAACTGAAAGTACTCTCAAAAGAGTATAGCAACAAAATATTGGATTAGCAAACAAGAATTACAAAATGTAACCCTGCTGACATTTATTTTTAATTTATTTAACAAAATTCGACTGATATGTGACTAGTAGTTTCTTCTTTGATCCTCTTACAATCTCAAGTACACTCGGATGATAAAAATGAGTTCCTCAATGGCAAGTAAGATGAGTATCCACCACACAATCGTATAAATACGAAAAGCCTTGCCCCGTCGTCTAACATGATAATGCCCTGAACGATGGGTAAAGATATGTACCACCACGCAATCGTATAAATACGAAAGGCCCCATCTCGTCGTCTAATGAGTGAATGTACCAGATTGGAATCAACAAGTCTCTAGTTGTCACATAAAAGCGATATTCATTCACTTGAGTGAATAACATCTTAATATCTCCAAACAATCCAATGGAAAAATCCCTACTGATGAATAATACACACTCGCTAGTATGCAATGAACTGACGAAGTAATTTAAATAATCCAATTTCAGATCACGAGTTCGAAATACTCGTCACACAAAAAATAACCATTCAAGAAAAACTATCCTTCCTGGAAAATGTCTAAAAGACCAAACATCTGCTTAATAAAGCCAAGCAATGGTGAGAATTTCGTATAATAGTGCCTGCCATATCATATGGTAACGCCATATTCTAGCAAAATTGGAGCAAATAATGTCTAAGCCATGTCTAAATAATCGTATAACTCCTACTAGAAAAATATACAAGTATGCCCAGTGTTCATGAAAATATCATATCAGAAAGTCATAACTCTTACAGTACCTTCTCATATCAGCTGTTATTATATTTCAAAGATCGTCGATTATCCTCGTGTGTAATAAATTTCTCGAAAGATCGACGTGAATATCGTTTCACCCACGCAATAACGATCGCCTTCATATCCCAAGTGAATCAGCTGTTAGACCTCCTCTTCTTCAGGAATCGAATCCATCGCTCCGTGGTACCATCGCGTCTCTGTCTTCGTTTACTCCGACATGATGAACTGCATGTTATCCATAGCGGATACTGTCCAAATTCTTACGTAAAAGTTCATAAAAGCAGTGTACCCCATATTCCTCTTCTAAGTTACGCCACTGTCCCATACAATGTTCGGTTTGCTTGTTAAAAGTTCAATCTCCACAGCGGTTAAGTCTCACTTGCAGAAAATAAATTTTATTTATGAGATTGTATAAGTTTTTGAAACACCCTGTAGCTGTGTTCGTACTCGATATTTTATAATAATTCATGAAAAAGAATTATGTTAATGCACGTGCCAATGTTCATAAGTGCATATAATTGTAACAGTTCGTTTGCTTAAAAAGCGTTAATGTTAGCTTGACCCCATGGTCGCTCTACATGTTCCGTTATGAAATGCATAGTCGTAATGTCATTTGAATATCTAAGTTCATTTGAGGTTCATAATTGCAGTATATTATAACTATCTGCCTGCACAATTCTATTACTGAATACAAGTCCCAACTCAATGTTGTAACTGAATGTTGAAATGAAGTTCAGCTTCTTTAATGTTGCCTGCGTATAAAAGTCGGAACTAGCACGCTCGGCTATACTGCACTGTTCCAGAATGATCTACGCTTAAAGCCGGCCTCGCCATGCCGCTTTGCTGTGCTGTTCTGCGTTACAAAATGCAGCTCGAAATAAAGTTCTCAATCTCGTATTATAATGCTGTTCTAAACCTCGGCTCTTCTCCTGCTTACACGGCCCGTACAGCTTGCCTCGTAACCGGTCCTCGCCGCCTACCGTGCGTTGCTCGCCTTGACTCACTGGCCTACTTCCTGCTCTCTGCTTGGTGAAGTAATACTGTCGCCTTCACGCCACGTAACAAGTGCTGTGCACCGCTCAACTCTGCCGTACGCTCTGCGCATGTGTTCTACTCAGCCCTGACGACTGAACTCGACTGCTGTCTCTAGACTGCCTTGAGGAGCTCCTACCTGGCGCTGTCACGTGATGCTCCCCCACTTTCTACGGCCATGCGTCACAAGTATAATCTCGACCACCATCATCTCGGCTATTAAGTTATACAATAACTTAAGGGGTTATCTGTCTTTCTTCAAGTTATTACCATATATAATGCTTGACATTTCCTCTCTTCTGAGATGATATAATATCATGTTCCATTTAGATCTTAATAAAACTTTAATATTCTTCCCATAATTCCATCTGCTTGACAGGCAGTGCCTTCTTGATCCTTGGCCTTCTACGTCATTGCCTAACATTCCTCTCGACTCGATGTGAGCGCTATCTTTACAATTTTTCCCATAAATCTCAACTACGGCTCAATGTCAGCTGGCGTAGCCGATAGCCTCAACTAGGTATCGGTCACAGTATTATGTTATAGTTTAGAAAGTAGGCCATGTAAAAGGAGTAAAACATATTTTTAAGTAACATGTATTCTTAAATTCGTACAGAAAATATTATTAACATCTGAAATACTTCATTTTAACTTTTGAATGAATTGCCAAACTGCCACCCCTCAAAAATTGATGCTCTAGGCTGCAGCCTACTTAGCCTATTTAGAAATACGGCCCTGATCGCAACTGATAACTCAGTGCATTGACCTTCATACACATCGACTCTTTCTTCTCCACTATAGCCTACTGCCATTCTGAGAGAATACACAGCCCAAGTATTTATAATTGACCACCTGCTCCTACTTACTTTATTCCCTGATTTGATTTAATATAAAAATATATTGACTCGTAAAAAGTCTTGAAGATTCGCTCATTTACTTATAATGTGTACCTCAGAATTACTTCGTAGCATAAATCCGTTCTTTCACTTGTGTTTCTTCTTAGGCCTGGCACCGTTTAGGTATTGCCCTTCTCTTGGTTTACGGAGGTCTCGTTGTGGATTGATGATATCCAGCATGTTGTTCATAACAATATTCTTGTTTGTAATCTCCTCCCTAATCAAAGGTGAAGCAATTAGTCCCTGGTTTATTCAAGGGACACAAGATATTCTTGAATTATTTTACTATCTCACGGATAATTTCTCAGTTGCCCTGGCAGCAGCTATGAATTCAACAATAAATGCACCCAAATTCGCGTTGATCCTCCAACAAATCTCTAACGTAGATTGTATCCTTATGGATAAGACAGATAGGCCTACACTGTATCGCCGAAGTAGGCAGTTTCTGATCGTAGAAGTATCACTGTGTTGCCTATGCCATTTGTTATTATCGTCAATCGGGTTATATACCTTTAATCAAAAAGTATGGGAGAGTTTTGAAGTCATAGTTCTATATTTCCTGCTCTTCACCATTGTTCTTCAGTTCGTTAATCTAGTTCTACTTACCAGACAGCGATTTGCTCTAATAAATAGACAGTTACAAAGGAAATTGAATGACAATACGACCAATGACCTTTCTAAGTGCCTCGTACCCATAGAAACTGTTAATAGTGTTAGTAGGAGCGAATTTTCATCACCGTCAATTCACTTGCGGCGCAAAGCTCATCTGATGGTGTGTGGTGCATGTGATAATGTCACTTCTATGTTTGGCTTCGTGATGCTCGTATTGATCGTAATGACCTTCATAATGTTCTTGGATGACTTCTACTACATGTTAACTGAAACAACAGATCCAGTTAAATTTATCCTATTTACCCTCTTCGATCTCGTGTTCAACTCCGCCATAGCCGGTCCCAAGCCTGGTTGAGAAAGGAGGAGGGTGAATGGCTGGTTATTGGGCCTCGGTTGGGACACCAATGCTGAGTAGGTGTCTCTGGTAAATACTGAGGAATGCCCTAGTTGTGAGGCTCTGCCCAGCAATGCAACCAGCAAATCCCAGCCCGTAAGGGAGGGGTGAGGGCGAGTTTCCGGCGCCTTAAAACGGGATATGCTCAGATAAGGGGGAACAACCCTGACAGAAAAGTCCAGTAGGCCCAGATGCTGTGAGGAGGCAGCCCCTCCACTGTGCTAGCTCGCGTAGGGGTGATTACCCACGTCGGGTGAAGCTTATCAAATTCAGAGAACAAACGGAAGAGCCGGACGGATAATACAGAAAGTGGCTGGCAGACCCGACGCCGAGAGGCAAAAGAGATAGATGAAGACGAAGAAGAAGAAGAAGAAGATCTCGTGTTCGCGCTCTTGATCCTGGCAGTAACTGCGTCTTGCCAATCGACAGTAGCTCAAGCAGACTACACCAAAGTGCTAGTGAATGAACTGCTCCTGGTCGAAGCTCAGACCAGAGCAAATGTCAAGGAGTTGGAACATTTTTCTCAACAGCTATTGAGCTCGAAACCAAGCTTCTCTGCTTGTGGATTTTTCACAATAGATTTGAAGTTTCTGTCCACATTCACTATATCTCTTCTTGGTTATGTTGTTACTATAACACAAACACGCACGTAGTTAATGGGGCGTTAACCACCACAGCGCATGTTTGATAAAAATATGAATATCTCTGGAACCATACACTTGATGTTCATGAAACTTTATCTGTGTATAGCATATGTGTGTAGTAATAGGGGAATTAATTCACAGAGTCCTGGGTTTATAAATTCTTATGTGAATAATTATTATCGTTGCGAGTGTAAAAAAAAAATGTATCGGTGCAGTATTTCTAAAACCATTCATGCTATTAATCCAAAATTCATTTTCCAGCTTCCGTAGTGTCCGTATTGTAATCCTAACCTACAAAATAATAACATTTTCGGCATATGCAATTTTAGAAAAGGAATAAATTTAAAAACAAGTAGTTCCGTGAAGAACTATACAGCCTATTTTCATATATCCTGCTCATGTTAATTGTCTCTATCAACATACAAAATTTCAGTTTAATTGCTGTAACAGATTCGTAGATATTGAGAACCGTCTAAATATTTCATACGGTCGCCAGGATGGATTTTTATTTTTGTACTATTACATTAAGATTATTGTGTACGTGTGGTATTCAAACTTCAATCGCATGATTAGAACACAAGAAGTAAAAACGAGATTTTAAAAGTACGCACACCAGCCATCTTGTGATTATGCAAACAATTGAAATAAATTACATGCCAGTGGATCAACATTTGTATAAGCATTTAACGTGCAACGTTTCACGGCACTCGGATAGTTAATTCGCGAGAAACGTCCATTTAAATATTTATACTTCGCGTCGCCACCATGTAGGATTTGTGCTCACCAGGTTACTGAAAGTCCTATAGGTGAACATATGTTCATAGTCTCTATGAACTTTAAAAAAAAAACAGTTTGGTTGCTGTAAAAGATTCATAGATATTGAGAACCGTCCAAATATTTCGGAAGCTCGCCATTTAGGATTGTTATATGTATAGGCCATAGAGTTATGTACCATTCACGAACAATTATTGCTTAGCTTCATTATTCAAACTTTCACTTCGATCGCATGATTACGACACAATACTAAAAACTTAATTTTAAAAATTTCGCACAGCCGCCATCTTGAGGTTATGTAAACAATTGAATTAAATTAGATGGCAGTGCATTACAATCTGCAAAATCATTTACTGTACCACATTTCACTGCGCTCAGAGAGTTAAATCACGAGAAAAGTCTATTAAAATATTTCAAATTCGCTTGGTCGCCATGTTCGTTTTGTACTTTACAGGTTTATGAAATATGCATAGGTAAACTTGTATCAGTACCCTTTATCATCGTACAAAATTGCATGATGATATCTGTAATAGTTTCGGAGATATAGAATGCCAGTTAAATATTTCGCACAGCCGCCATTTTGAGGTTATGTAAACAATTGAACTAAATTAGACTCCAGTACACTACAATGTGTATTAACATTTACTGTACCAAGTTTCATTACGTTTGTATTGTTAAATCGCGAGAAATGTATATTTAAAAGTCTCAATTTCGCTTGACCGCCATGTTGGTTTTGTAGTCACCAGGTTTTTGAAAGTCTCATAGGTGAACTTCTAGTAGTGCTTTTTAGCACCGTACACAATTTCAGGGCGATATCGGTAATAGTTTCGGAAAAAATTGAATGCTAGTGAAATATTTCGCACAGCCGCCATGTTGGATTGGTGAGACGTAACAAAATTTGAAGGACACGGTCGAGGTCGCCGGGAATAGTGCTATGAACGTACCGAGTTTCATTGAAATCGCTCCAGCCGTTTAGATTTTATTAGTGGGGGACACACACACACCTCACACACACACACACACACGCACACACACACGGACAAAAGGTGATCTCATGAGCCTATTTTTTCAAAATTGAAAATAGGCTAAAAATAAGTATTATTATTATTTCCAATGTTTGGACCATATTTTAAATTTTGAAGGTTTAAAGCACTGTACATACATAGGAGAACTTTTAGGTACTTGGATTAGGTACTTTAATAATAATAAGTTATATTTGATGCTGGCGACTGGAAACCTTTTATTCAATCTTTTTATGCCAACAGAAAGTAAAGCACACAAAACTAGAACAGAGTAAAGAATCAATCAAAGAACTTAAAGTTCTCCAAAGAGCTCTTCGCTCATGGCCTCCGCACACTCCCTCCCCAGTGGTAACGCTAAGGAAGCGACGAGGGAATGTCACTCGTCTGCCAACTCTTGTGGTGACACTGGGACGAGGCTCAGGATGTTTCAGAGAAGTAGCTGGATCCGGAGGTTGAGATGTTGCGGCAGTGTCCGTTGACGTGGATTGGGGTTCCTTAAGAAGGAATGATGGCTTAAGTCGATCTATGGACACTGTTTGTGAGCCTGATGGGGTCTCGATATTGAAATGTTTGTTATTCCTTGACTGAACACGATATGGTCCGTTGTACACTGGTTGCAGAGGGCGTCGGTATCCATCCTGCCGAATAAACACGTATTCACACTTCATTAGTTCTGGGTGATCAAATATCTTGTTGATAGAGTGGTGCTCTGATTGCACAGGTTCAAGTGTCCTGGTTTGTTCTTTCAGCTTGTATAAGAAAGTTGGAATATCTTCTGTATTTGAAGGTCCATTGAAGAAGTCCGAAGGTAGTCTAATTGGTGTTCCATAGGTCATCTCTGCTGGAGTTGTGTTGTGATTGTGGATGATGTAGGATCTCAGTCCTAGCAGAACTAATGGAAGTTTGGGGACCCAGTCGCTTGTTAGGTGAGCTTTCAGAGATGATTTCAATTGCCGATGCCAGCGTTCAATCATCCCGTTTGCTGCCGGATGATATGCTGTAATTTTGATATGTTGGACGCCAAGTGATTGCGTGAGACATCTGAAGAGTTCACAGTCAAATTGTCGTCCACGATCAGTCGTGATTGTATTGGGAACTCCGAAGCGGGAAATCCAGTTTAATAGTACGGTGGATGCAATTGTTTCTGCGGTAATGTCTTTTATTGGAACTGCTTCAGGCCACCGTGAGAACCGGTCGATCATGGTAAACTTGGGATGATGGAAGAGGTCCAACAGCTCATATAGGCCGATAGCGCTGTGTGTATGACGCCAGACCTTTGCTCGCTGGCAAGGGACGCATGATGATGCCCATAACTTGATATTCTTTTTCATCGACGGTCATACGTATCGTTGTTGGATGAGTTTGATCGATCATTTTACCCCAGGATGTGACAGGTTGTGGATGGACTCAAATATGCGATGACGAAATGCAGTAGGGATGATTGGTCTGAGCTTGCCGATGGCATTGTCACAGATAAGTTCATGGGTATTGGGTAAAGAAAACACCTGGAATTTCAGAGAGCATGCGCTTGATTGCTGCAGATGTTTAAATTCCCCATCTGTAGCTTGAGGTTTGGCAATCTCCTCCGTAGTAAAGCGTAAAGGAATACTGATGGAAGAAATTCGAGAACAAGCGTCAGCAGCCAAGATATTTGTTCCTTCCACATACATAATGTCAGTGCTGAACTGCCATATAAAGCTCATGTGGCGTTGTTGCCGAGGGGTAGCTTTGTCGGGTCGTTGATTAAACATAAACGTCAAAGGTTTATGATCCGTGTAGATTGGGAATTCTCCACCTTCTAGCATATGTTTGAAATGTTTGACAGCTGAATACACAGCAAGAAGTTCCCTGTCATAAGTCGAGTAGTTCTTCTGTGTGTCGCTGAGTTTCTTTGAAAAGAACGATAAGGGTTGGAGAATATCTCTTCTAACTTGGTGAAGTGAAGAACCCATAGCAAAGTCAGAAGCGCCGACCATCAAAACCAACGGTAGTTCATAGGAAGGATGTGCGAGAAGAGCTGCATTAACAAGACTGGTATTCAAATATATCGTGCGAAGTTCATTTGTCCAAGTAATTTTTATTTTGTCGTTCTTCTTTGCTCCGTGAGTGATGTCAAAGAGTTTAGCCTGCATATTGGCTGCATGAGGAAGTGCTCGACGATAGAAGTTCATTAGTCCTAAGAAACGATGCAAGTCTTGGATTGTTTCCGGTAGTGGATAGTCTTTGATTGTTTGTACGCGATCTGGCAATGGAAGAATACCATTGGCAGAGATCAGGTAACCAAGAAATGGCACTTCTGTCACTCCAAAGATGCATTTGCTAATATTGATGTTAATATTGAACTGACTGAGGCGCTCAAATAATCAATACAGGTGCCGTTTATTTTCATCTTCACTGGAGGAAGCTATGAGAATACCATCGATGTAGCAGTAGGTGAAATCAAAATCTCGTAGAATGTTATCCATATATCTCTGAAAGGTCTGTGCTGCATTGCGTAATCCAAACGGTAGGGAAACAAATTCAAACAGTCCGAAGGGGGTTATCACTGCAGTCTTCGGAATATCGTCAGGATGAACTGGTATATGATGGTATGCGCGTAGGAGATCGATCTTGGAGAATACTTTTCTTCCATCCAGCTGACTGATGAAGTCTTGTATATTGGGTATTGGGCAGCGATCAGGTTGAGTGATGTTGTTCAATGCCCGATAATCACCACAAGGACGCCAAGATCCATCTCTTTTGGGTACGAGGTGGAGAGGACTTGCCCAACAGCTGTTCGAAGGTCGACAGATTCCCATATCGATCATCTGCTGAAATTCTGCCTTGGCAGCTGCAAGTTTCTTTGGTGGTAATCGCCGTGCCTTAGCTGAAGAAATTGTGGATAAAATCAGCACCAATTATAGGTGTTTGTACTTCTGCTATCAGAAAATTCCAACAGAAATGTCTGCGTAAACCTAAATCTAGTTTGAGAAGTCGCTCACCATACGTTTTGATTGGACTGCCATTGGCGGCATACAGTTGCCTTTTTGACACTTGCCCTTGTTCCTTGAAAGAAGTAGGGAGTACGGAGATATCAGCTCCTGAATCTATGAGGAATTTGTAGCCAGTTAATTTATCAATAATAAACAAGCGGCGCGATAACAAGCTCCGATCACTTGCGGCGTCCAGTGGGGAGCGAGCTAGTTTTCCGGCACACTGACGTTGCAACGATAGGAGCAAGGGCTAGTGCATTTCTTAGCTCTATCTCCAAACTTAAAATGATACCAGCAAAATGATTTGTTTAGGTTATATCTACTTGTTGGTGTTTTGGAACGTGACCTTGAGTCTTGCGATCTAGAACGTGATCTGGTTCTCAGTTCTTTGACACTTAAAGTTAACTGAGAAATCTGCTCTTCAAGTCTGTCTGTTTCTAAGTTGAGATTAGGTTGGTCTCTAAAACTTTGCTGCGTGGCTTGGGTACTGTATATGTTGTGTGTGGGAGCAGAACATTCCATTATTATGTCGGCCATTATTGCCAAATTAACTGTCCAACATATCACTACTTGACGCTAATATAGGACGCACATTGACGGGTAGCCGCTGGATAAATATCGTGCGTAAGAAATCGTCCTTAACTTGTGTTCCAGTCAAATTTCTCATTTCTCTAAGCAGTTGGGACGGATTCTTGTCTCCTAAGCTTGTTAACTTAACGTCCATCCAATTCTTCGAACTCTTGGACAAGCCGTTTTTTCAAGTCAGAGAAAGGCGTATTGGACAGGGGCTTGCACAGAAAATCAGATATTAATTCAGCTACATCGGCATCTAACGCACTTAGCACAGGATTGAACTTGGTAAGTTCGGCCGTTATCCCAGCTACATCAAACTGCGCTTCTATTTGCATGGACCAAACCTTGACGTTTTTGCGCCAGATAGGAGGAATTTTTACTGCGACACGGGCTATCTCCGCGTCGCACAGTGTGTCGAATCCCATATCTAGGTGGAAAAAATTCACTGTTGCAAATGAAAGCGAAAACTGGCTCATTCGATAGTGAACAAACCAGATGGTGACCTTCGTTCTTCCTTTCCGCTCTCCGGTGCGTAGGAGGGGGTTATAGGTGCTGAAACGTCTTCCTGGCAGTTATCAGGTAATTTGATAGGAGGTTTCGGAGTGAACCGAACGTTGTGATTCTAGTGAGTTCAACGAGGTGTTGGCTTCTGCGGCTCATGGAATAGAGAAAAGACGAAAATAGGTATGTGCTCGCACTTTTATGCGTAATACAAGCTTTCTGCATTAAATAAATTATTTACTTTATGAGTGCCTCATAGTGCCACTTTACTTTAAACGTCATTCGGTAGGAAAATTAATGTAGATTCAGGATCTGTAGTGGTTTGGTTGCGCACGAATGTGCATGATGGTTTATTTTATTATTTTCAGTGACTATGTGGGCATTACCGCGAGAAGAATTTTTCAACGCGTGGCGATCGTGTCGTAAATAGGGGCATACAGCCGTCATATTTCAATATGTTATGAACAAATTTGATCCTACAACTCTTACTGGCACTCAGGTGCAGGAGATAAGAAACAAAATTAAGTTGATATCCCATAATATTAACAAAAATGGGAGAGTGCAGGAAGAACAATGCCACGTACATAGATAATCTACCTATGGAAGCTATTGAGTTACTTAATGATCCCCAAGGAACTTTGACATCAAATGATGAAGACCAGTATTGCAATGACTACGATGATCTGTCTCTACAGAAGAATCAGGTGACGAATGAACATTTAGACATTTTGTTATTATTAAGGGGAGTGAGATTAATGAGAACATTACTTGACGAATCCGGACGTTTTAGTTTTATTTGCAATAGGAGAAATAGGTCTAATATTCAATTTATGTTGTCTTTATTTCCATGCTTTTCTAGAGAAATATTATTGTTTTCGTGTGTTTACTAAAACTACGTCATTAACAGGACTGTAAAATGGCCTTTGTTATAAAGAAATTGTTTGCATGATTTTGACGAATATGTTTTTTACTTTTAAAAAATAAATGTTATTTTTTGTGCATATTTCGTTGTTCTATGTAACAATTCAATATACGTTTTTAATCTGGATGATTTTACATACAGTGACTTCGTCTATTCCCTCAAATAAGGTAACAAGAATACTTCACTGAAAGTCTCATTGTTATACATATTTTATCCAGTTTTAAATACTGTAGTATGTTTACCACTGTCATAAACTATCATATACACATCCAAATCGTGATTTTTACTACCAAAAGTTGATGATTCTTGTGTTGCTTTCGGTCATTTTTTACACCTCACCTTACCCCTCACCCTTATATATTTACCCCCCGAAGATCGTACACTTTAGACGATGCCAGAAATGAATTCAGCGACCTCGAAAACGGTATATTGCCAACTTTTAATAGAATCGCAGCACTATTAACAAAATTATTAAATTTTTCCCCCTAGAATTGGGATTCGACACACTGTGCGTCGTTTTGAGACACTGGTCGTATCTGTAATGACTGACCTGGTATTTCTTCTCTGTTGCACGACATCACGTCGGGGTCACCAATTTAGGTACTTGGATTAGGTACTTTAATAATAATAAATTATATTTGATGCTGGCGACTGGAAACCTTTTCTTGAATCTTTTTATGCCAACAGAAAGAAAAGCACACAAAACTAGAACAGAGTAAAGAATCAATCAAAGAACTTTAAGTTCTCCAAAGAACTCTTCGCTCATGGCCTCCATAAACTCAAGTTACAAATTTAATGTCAATGGGGCTGTTATTTTCAGAGGTAATGCACCTTTCGTGCGAAAAAAGAACATTATTAGCGGGAAAATGAGTTCAAAGGGAAGTGTGTACGTGCAGGACTTGCTTTCATCTAAAACATCCCAGACCTGTAGTTTCCTGCTCCTGCCTCCTTCTCCTTGTCTTGGTGTACCATCATCCTTCTTCTTTTCTTTATTCCTAGTCCATTTTAATGATTGTCTACCCATATTCCCAATTACTACATTTCCACTAGCAATATCTTATACAACAAAAGCGGCCACATGAAAAGCACATGTTATATATGAGCACTCATAAATAGCAAAGAGCATAAAGCCTCGACTCCAAGCGTATACTGGTTCTATCTACTGGCCAAAATACCAACTACTGTCAAGCATAGGGAAGAGGCCAATTTGAATCCAGATAATTATGACAAAATCCCGCAAAAGCTGAGAGAACTGGGATTTGTAAACGCCACGCCTACCTTACAGCATGATCTAAGAGCCATAGCAAGCGCGGATCTAGAGTTAGGCTTTGGGGGATCAGAGAATCGAAATTGTTAAGAAAAATGGTATCACTAAAAACGCAATCACAAAATAACCAAACGTACAAAACCAGACCAATTTTTTTGCAAGCTATTGCAAGCTACATGGATAGAAATTTGATACGTTTAGCGCACCAAAAATATTCGTACAATTTGCAACGGCGTGTTTTGCGAATTTTACATCGAGTTTCGAGAAAAGTATCAAGGTACGTTACAGTTTAGGCAAGTCGAGTTGTTACCGACAAAGGGAGTCACAGCTTAAATTGCCAACCAAGCTTGCAGTTTGGACGTCGGCAAAAATTTTTGGTGCGAAAAAAGACCCCAATTCCTATCCGTGCATTGTTGCACATTCATCGTGACATCACTATAAACATCGATTCGGTAATCACAAGGTTTGCTAAACAAAATAGACGAGTTGATTTTGTTAAATAAACAATCGCTTTTATATAACAGGTATGAAGTTGTAAATATGTACAGTTGTAACAGAACATAATAATTGCAATAAAGATATTTTCAGTATTGAATAGAATGAAAAAAGAACCTGTTTTTCAGTTAAAATTCGTTAAGTTTTATTTGTCTGGTTATTGTGTTTTCGTTTTTTGAGTTTGCAAACAAATTTGGTCTCCGTTTAGGGGCGGGGGTTCATGACCCCCGAGGACCCCCCCCCCCTTTGAATCCGAGCCGGAGCCATAGCAATTAAACTAGTTAAGATATTGTCATGAAATAAGTTGATTTTGATAAAGCAATATAATGTGACCTATAAATGAGCCAATAAAAATGGTTATTTTTTGCTTAACACCCCCTTAAGCAGTCGAAAACTGCACAGCATTTGCGGTTTCATTCATAACATATAGCAACTATCTTGTATCCATGTGTCAATGACTTAAGTGCCTCATTCATTCTCCTAATATCTGACCTTACAATAAGTAATCTGTCATATTATCATTGACTTCATTACCTTGACTGCACTGTGGCAATTTCATAGAAATACCGTACCGTAAGTTCCTTTTCACCTCCTTGAAATACAGGGTCATCGAAAAATAATGCCAACATTTAAAAACATGATAGCACCGAAACCCTTTATGTTAAACGTGTAATTCTTTCACTGAACGCCAGCTGGTTAAAGTAAGTTTTGTTTTGGAGGGGAAGTGACCTTGCTATGCGCACACTAGATGCGCAGTAGCCAAGGCCTTCCGGGGTCGCGCGCGCCAATGAAGTCCTGACCTCACCCCTTTGGATTTTTTTTTGGTGGGGGGGGGGGGGGTTACCTTAAAAACATTGTGTATGCAGGAAAAATTCGGGATTTTGAGCACCTGCGGGAGCGAATTTCTGCCGCCATCTTGACAGTTACTCCTGAAATGATTGCACGTACCAATCCAGCCATTGCGAAAGCGTGCGTTCACTGCTGATGTTGGTGGTCGGCCTGGCTTAGATTTTTTCTCTACAGTCCCTGTTTCCTTAAACTGATTAAACCATCGAATGACAGCTTTGTAATCAGGTGCAGTTCGTCGGGCGGTGCAGTCAGTGGCGCGCGCGCCCCCGGCCGACCTTGGCTACTGCGCATCTAGTGTGCGCATAGCAAGGTCATGTCCCCTCCAAAACAAAACTTACTTTAACCTGCTGGCGTTCAGTGAAAGAATTACACGTTTAACATAAAGGGTTTCGGTGATATCATGTTTTGAAATGTTGCCATTATTTTTCGATGACCCTGTATTCAAAGTTCATATCACCGCCGATCTCTCTTACTGTGTGTTGGCGGAAAAATAACTTGTCTTTCACCGTATAGAAAAATCTTGATCTCTGAACTCTTATTATGACAAATACGGTATATTACTAAGTCCAAATCTGATATTGTATTATATCACAGGGGCTTGAAATATTCTGAGCGGACGCGTCGATCGTCTTGCCTGACAACTCTATAGCTCTCCTGCACTCATTTCTTGACTCACGTAGCGTGGACCTACTCTCAAGGCAGTCAAAAACGAAGTCTCTGAGTTGTCACTCTCCAAAATTTACTTGGCGGTTTTATAACGTCCTTTTTTTTTTCAAATTTTTGGCGGTCAAGTTCCCACCTTCACTATTTTCATGAATTACACCTTAACTAAGGTGGTTCGGTGGCGTAGTTGGTAGCATGCTGAGCTTCTATGCCCAAGATCGTGGGTTCAAATCCGGCTGAAGTCGTCGGATTTCTTTAAGAGCGTCAAAACTCCCTCAGTACGCCTTCCTTCGGAGGGGAAGTAAAGCCGGCGGTCCCATGTCATAGATTTATGGGATGTTAAAGAACCTTCCACTAATTACACCTGTGTGAAGCTAAATTGTATAGGTTAAGAATGTAAACAACGCTCTTAGGTTCCTACGTTCGTTGCCAAGAGCCGACTGCGGTGGCGTCTGGTAGCTAAGTTCTGAACTAGTAGTCGTTGATGGAGGCGTTTAGCAGCAAAAGTAGGAACTATTTGAAAAACTCAAAAGTCTGCTGTCCTTAGATGAATAAAAAAACAGATAACACACATTAATACAGTCATCACAATTAACACCGGTTATCAGACAGATTCTACACACACCCAAAGTACACGGGGCTACATGACCGCGTTGTCGCAGCCCCTAAACTTATGAACCAACCACCTTCAATAGACTATCTTGAATTGCGATGAAAGATGTAAATTTGTGACGTATTTTTCTCTTGCAGATTTGTTATGCAATTTCTCATCACTATTCATGGGTATTATATAGGTATAAGTTGGTTTAATTAGCAGCAAAATGTACTTTTTAAAATTATTGGCCAGACATGGTCACGTGGCTGGCACGCTTAAGAGGAAGGGCCAAACAAGGTTCTCAAATGTTCCTCTTACTACGAATTAATCTGATGTTTTCCTTTTAATCGCCGAGCCACCTCAATTCTTTTCATTTTTATTTGACACGCGACACTGCTTCTGGCGCGCTTAATCGTACAAAGTAGTTACAATTAAGTAAACTCGTCTTTCTCGAGTTGTCCTCTTGCTTGAGATAACAAGTTCCGACAAAGAAGCAACCCTCTCTCTGTCTCGTGTCGTACAATAATGATGATGATGATAATTGTTTTAAGGGGCCTAACATTGTCGTACAATAAGCAAAGACAAACCTAAGTCATGGCTCGCTTTTAAAATATTATAATTTCTTCTCAATTCGCCATCTTAATCAAGGGCTCAGAACATTATGTATAACTTGTCTCAAAACATTAGTATTGTTGTCAATTTATTTCAGGGGCTTGGGACATCTTGGTCATCAGCTCCGTGTATTTGGGTGCGTGATACATTAGTGTGTAGTACGCTATATCTAATAGTATTTATTCTTCAACGTTGAGAATGTCAATGGTAGATTAAGAAGTATGTTTGTGCAATGTATTGTATTTCTCAACAAATAAAATAGTTTGTTTTCTAAATGTCCTATCCATCCCAGAAGAATTCTTTACACCAATAAAGTTCCTTTGGGGTCGAGAACAAACAGCAGGACCCACATAAAATTATTATTATTATACTTATTTTCGTTTTAAGAGGCGGAACAGCGTGGTCATCTGCCCCTCGAAAATGTTGCAGTGTCTAATCACTCAAGACTTGGAAATGTGGTGTCCACGGTATGGTAGCCTAAGTGGTTTATGCTTGTTTTTTTTATCGCTTATCCTCCATGCACGGCTTCACTCATTGACTCAGTAAGGGATCGTTTCTCTACCGCCACAAAAACAGTGTCTTGGATCTGAACACTCTTTGTCAGCAGATACAACTGGGGATGGTGGCAGGCCGATCTTCCAAGCGACGCTAACTTGAATCTAATTTAAGAAGGGTCAGCGAAGGGATTTTGGTAGGAAGTCGGTCGTGAACCTGTTGAAAGGAAGCGTCCCGGCATTGACTGGGGATGAAAATGGAAACAGTTTTCAGAACGCCCGAGGTGGGATTCGAACCCACGCTCTCCTGATACCAGCGAGGCACGAGGTAGCGTGTTAGCGCTCTCGCCCACCGCGGCCGATAAGGGCTTTATGCCTGAAATGCAGGAAAATGAGCTTCTACCCGTTAATATTTAACTTAGTTCAATTTCCTATCGCGTCTTATATTAGGCTTCCATTATACAGGGTGGAAGGAAACGGCTTTAGAGGGTTGGTAATACTGATAAATACACTGCATAAAAAAACAAAACGACGCACCAGGAAGGAATTGTCCGATGGCGATAAAAATCGGTGGATGTGAGGAACAGACATAGACGAACAAACGATCAACAGTGCAGAACAACAATCGAATGATTTATTGCAGAGTTAGAGCGTTACAAAGTGAGGATGGCCTGGATGCAAGTTGTCACTCGACGTGGCATGGACTGATAAAGTTCCCGAATGGTGTCCTGCGGAATTTCGTGCCAAATGGTCTCCAACTGTTGGGCTAAATCGGCGACATTCCGGGATGTTCGCAATCGCCTTCCCATGACGTCCCAAATGTGCTCTATGGGAGAGAGATCAGGCGACCAAGCTGGCCAAGGCTGGATAGGGCAAACTTGAAGACAGTCCATAGCAACACGTGCCGTGTGCGGCCGTGTATTATCCTGTTGGAAAGTAAGACCTAAATGTCGCTGAAGGAACGATTACTCAACAGGCCGTAGAATGTCATCAACATACCGCTGTGCTGTCATTGTGCCAGGAATGACAACCAGAGTGGTCCGGCTATCAAAGAAGATGGCACCTCAGACTATCACCCCCTGTTGTGGGGCTGTGTGGCGTGCGATAGTCAAGGCAGGATCCCCACGCTGGCTGACCTGAACATCTCCATACACGTCTGCGGTTGTCGTCAAGGCACCGTTGGAAACGGGACTCGTCACTAAAGATTATACGTCCCCAGACAGCGCAGTTCCACGTTACTCGAGTGCGGCACCACTGTAATCTGACTTGACGGTGAACAGGCGTGAGTGGTAAGCGGCGTAACGGGCAGCGCTCAGGCGTCTGTTGATGGTCATGATGGACACATGTGTGCGGGTCACACGCTGGATCGTTAATAACGACGACTCCGGTGCTGTGGCAGCTGTTCTGTTAATCGCTCTGTCTGCCCGTGCTGTTGTGGCCCTCGGTCGACCACTGCTGTCCTGACGCTGATACCTGCCGTTGCTGACCAACGCTTGCCAGCATCGTCTGATCGCCGCATCACTTCGACCCAAATGTCCAGCGACAGTTCGATTCGACCAACCAGCTTCTTTCAATCCGATCGCACGACCTCTTTCAAACTCTGACATCTGCTCGTAATGAGCACGAATTCTTCGGCGTGGCATTTTTATAGCCGACGTTCAGATATCGCAGTCGAATGCAATAGCTACTTTGAGCATACGCTTCAGAATCGCGCCTTATATAAACCTGATGCATACGTAGTTTGGATGCGCGGGAGCTCCCGCTATTCATTCATTGGACACGAAGCTTTAATCAGTTGCATGTTTGGTCCGAATGTCTTTGCATACGTACGAAGGTGGATTAAAAGTTAGTTGCAGTAACGCGCTGCAGCAGCGCGCTGTGTGGGCACAGCGGAGAAAGGGACAGACACTGCCCACACATCTGTTAGGCAGGTCGCTATGGTGTCTCGCCTTGTATGGTGTGAATAGCGGCCGAATTTAATGGTGCGTCGACTGGACGTTCACTCCAAATATGAGGTGCGTGCGACAATTCGATTCCTATGGGCCAAATGGAAGAATTGCAAGGACATTCATCGTGAAATTAGTGCTGTGTATGGGGAGCGAGCCATTTCCCGGCAAGGGATCGTAAAGTGGTGTCAGCAATTCGAAGCCGGACGCACGGATATCACGGACGAATATCGCGAGGGCAGGCTCCGGTTGCGTAAAGCGATTAAAGAGAAGCGCCGAGGGAAATCGAGCGCCGGTGTGATTTTTTTTGCCCGATAACGCAACACCTCACAAGGCCCGCCAAACGAGCGAACTGCTGCAGCGTTTCATGTGGGAGGTCTGGCAACATCCACCCTACTGTCTCGACCTAGACTTTCATCTGTTCGGAAAGCTCAAAACGGAGCTCGGTGGACGACGTTTCCAGACCGATGAGGAGGTGAAGGCCGTTGTCTCCATGTGCTTAGAACGCTGGAGGAACTTTCTATGCATCCAGCGTCGACAAGTTGGTTGTGCGTTCGCAGAAATGTTTGGAGTCTCTTGGAAACTATGTGGAAAAGTGACGTTACATTGTATGTCGTTATAGGCGTGCTGCTGTTGTATTGGTGGTGTAATAAATGGCCATAACTGGGAAGTGCAACTTACTTTTTGATCTGCCCTCGTAATTACCTTACAATCGGACGCCTTCCCGGTGCGTCGGTTTCGATATCTTGCGCCGGTGTAATTTTATCAGCTACTGAAGTTAGGCAATCAGATCGCTTCACGGGCGATGGATGAGGTGGGAATTTAACCCTTCTCTTTCATTTTTTCCTCATGATGCTGAGTGGACCTCGTTCCAGCCCTCAGAACTGAATTAAATTTCTTGGCAGAGTCGGAAATCGAACCTGGACCTCTGGAGCAACATGGTTTGATTCCCACCTCAGCTATCCAGAAAGTGGTTTACCATGCTTTCCCAATTCTATTCCAGGCGAATGCTGGGATGGTTCGTAACTTAAGGCCACGGCCACCTTCCCAATCCTCATATGAATCACTCGGGTTAACAGTCAAAATTCCATACTCACCTAAGTACATGGGGCTAAATAACCTCGATATCCAAGCCCTTCAAATGAAACAAAAAATAAAAAACAAGGAAATGAAATGCCATCATACCTCGAAGAATGAATATCGAGGAACTTAGAAGGAAGCAAAGCGATGAAAGGCAGATAGAGAAGGAAAGAGGAGAGGGTCCGCCTTGGAGTCACTCTATAAAGGAGAAAACGGACCCAGCTCAGGAATTCCTCGAGGCCGCCAAATCCCAATATCACCAGGCGTAAGCACTTGAGAGTGTAGCACTATTCAGGGTGCGCCTTAGGTGGTGGGGATACACACACACTGCCTCCTTGAGGGTCTTTTGCAGAAGGCAGTAGATACTGTGAAAAGAAAAGAAGGGGTCTGACCCTTCGAAGAATGAGGGTATCGGGGAAGATGAGACAAGGTGCAATTAAGGCGGGAATGTGAAATACACAGTGGGCCTCGGATACCCTAATACGATCACAGAGTCGGAAGAGAACAAGAGTTGACCAAGGAAGGCTGACAGGAATGATGACAGAAAGGAGTCTGACACAAGTAAGTGTAAGCAATGCCGGACTTAGCTGGAGTCCCGTGGTCGCCAACCCTAGTCCCAGTAGTTTTGAGTCCCTAGGGGATTAAGATATCTGACCCCAGTGGCACACGAACCCACGACTTTCGGCTTTGTACGCCAGCGCACTGACCACTGAGCTATAGGGTGACACTGCAATATTATCGACACACAATAGACCCATCTATCCTTTGAATTCCAATTACGATCCCCAAAGCTTTGAAACGATGTTTATCTTGAAGTAGCTCCAACAGATAGCGCACAGGTACTATGTATGATCAGTTTGTTATTTTGGTTAAATAACACAAAATAGGCTGTTACAAACGCTTTAAAATTAAAATGTATCGTATTATCAACTAGTTATTCTTCAAATTCGATGAGTATAGAATGTCAACGTAAGGCAAATCGAGTCCCAAATAGAACAGTTATGCCATCTGGCGGAGAAGTTTCACATAAGAAATCCATTTACTGAACAGAGAGCTGGATTATAATTTCTGTCGAACTAATGTCATACGCATGCTTCCTCCATGACGTTCTGGTGTGTTTATGTAAACAACAGCATTCGCTAAAATTTTCGGCGAAATCTTACGAATATATAGAAATTGGAGTTGTGGATATGAAGGTATAGTGCTATTTCTTTTGCAATATTGCCCAGTTTGTTTATGGATTGTAACTATAAGGTGCGTTCAAAAAGTAACGAGCCGGAGGCTGGAATGGGCAAACCGGTGACGACATCGGCCAATCGTGGCGTGTGTAACGAGATGTGGCTCTGAACAGAGCATGGAAGGTCACAGCCCGTCTATAGAGGGCACGCGTGCACGTCACGTGACGATACAAAGTGAGCAGCAGCATGCATCAATCGTCCAACGCTGCCAGTAATGCTGACGTTCTTCTTTGAACAAGATGGCCCCCTTCTGATACACATCATGCCGCACGGGACAACAGTGAATGCCCAGCGTTACTCGCAAACCTTGACCACCCTTCGCCAAGCGATCAAAACAAAACGACCAGGCTCTCTCACCCGTGGGGTCATTCTGCTCCACGACAATGCACTACCTCATACGGCCAACACAGTCGCGGCACTCCTGCAGACATTCAAATGGGAGGTTCTCGTTCACCCTCCATACAGTCCAGACCTCTCTCTCCCTGTGATTACGCCATGTTTGGTCCCCTCAAAAGGGCTCTACGGGGCCAACGATTCACCTCGGACGCCGACGTCCAGCTGTACGTGCGGAACTGGTTCACATCGCTGCCCAGGGAATTTTATGACAGGCATTCACCGCCTCGTGTCACAGTGGGACAAGTGTCTCAACAGCCAGGGCCAATACTTTTAACATTAAGGTACTGGTTTCTGAAATTATGCCTCCGGCTCGTTACTTTTTGAACGCACCTTATACAATGGTTGATCCAATATAGGCTACATTATCAACTTTCAAATCATGTAATTCATGTCCGACATGTTGGATTTTGAGTGCATGACAGAAGCTATCCATACCTAATTGGTCAATGAATGAAAGTATTGAGCTCTGATTGGTTGAAAAAACTGGGTCATAATGAATAGTAATACTTTAATGACCCCCATTATAATACAGTTTTCCGACATATAATATTTACATATCGACATCGTCGAACATAAATATGATTATTAAAGTGCGCTTCTATTATCATCTAAAAGCCCGTATCACACGACACTTGCTGGCAAGGAAGCTGTTGTGACAGCTGGTACAAAATCATGTATGATTCTGTTCTTCCTCGTCAGTACACCTGCTTTTATGACCGAAGTGTATCACACACTAGCATATCGTGCGCCAAGTTGGAGGAGGGTTGTCGTTTGAGGCTAATATCTGCAGTTGATTTGCATTATTAACCCAAAGGGGTCGTGGACCTTGCTTTATGTAGGCATAAATTTGAAAACGTGCCAGGTACTGAATGAATGCATTCCAATCAATATTTAAGGCCTAACTGTAATAATTGGATAATTATTTAACTTGTGCAACAATGGGCACGTTGCTCCGAAGGAGAAGTGTGCGAATGGTATAGCGCTCGGTCACTAATATATTGGTCCCGGGTTCAAGGCTATCCAACGGTGAAACATTTTACTTGTTCATAATTATTTTATTATATCCTCCCTACCTCGTACAACAAGTTTTCAACATATGTTATTCACATGAACTACGGGGACGATTTAAATGTTAAATATTGGTAGGGAACTTGTGTTGTCTTCTCTCATTTAAAGTTGTATTTTTCCTACTTCCTGTTCAAAACCATGGATAGTTACTATTAGAATTTTAATAGCTCAATATTTACCCCGTCGCCTCCGTAGCGTAGCGGTCAGCATGGTTAGCTGCCGCCCCGGAGGTCCTGGGTTCGATTCCCGGCTCTGCCACGAAATTTGAAAAGTGGTACGAGGACTGGAACGGGGTCTACTCAGCCTCGGGTGGCCCAAATGAGTAGAGGGGGTTCGATTCCCCCTCAGCCATCCTCGAAGTGGTTTTCCGTGGTTTCCCACTTCGTCTTCGGGCAAATGCCGGGATGGTACCTTCTTCAAGGCCACGGCCGCCTCCTTCCCTCTTCCTAGCCTATCCATCCCAATCTTCCATCCCTTCCCATCCCTCATGAGGCCCCTGTTCGCTTTGCAGGTGAGGCCGCCTGGGCGACGTGCTGATCACACCTCCCCAGTTGTATCCATCCTGACCAGATGTTCCAAGCTCCAGGACACTGCCCATAGAGGCGGAAGTGGTGAGTTCCCTCGCTGAGTCCGTGGGAACCACCAACCTAGAGGATAAATTGACTAAATAAAATATATATATATATATATATTTACCCCATAATAATAATAATAATAATAATAATAATAATAATAATGTCACAGAGAGATACTCCGACATCGAGTCAGATTTCCGCATGCGACGACTGAGATTCTACGGCCACATTATGAGACTGAATGACGACCGACTTACAAAAAAATTGACTTAGGCTACTTACGGAAACTTAAAGTGACAACAGTCTGGGTTACCCAAGTCCAACTTGATATAGAAAGTGCCAACATCACACCAATAGACATAGACGATCGAATGACATTCCGACATAAGATCCACAGCTGGGAAGTCACACATGAAGATCGACCAAGGAGACCAGGGAAAGGATGGACGGAGGAACGTCGAGTCCGACACAGTGAGATGATGAAGGAGTTCTGGAAGAACAAGAAGAACAGCACCAGAACATAATTAGCTGAATGGGATCCTTTGGGTCTAAACAATGTAAATAATAATAATAATAATAACAATAATAAAAATAATAATAATAATATGCTTGCAATTCAAGACCAAGTCGTCCCTACAAGGAACTACCTCAAGTTCACTGTAAAAGATCCCGCTGTACCAGATGATAAGAGCCGCTACGGCTGTCAACAGTCAGAAACTATACAGCATATTACATCTGCATGTAGATATTTCCTGGCGACGGAGCACAAACAAAGGCATGATGCAGTTGCTGAAATCTTGCATCAGGAGTTGGCTGATAAGTTTCAGCTTCTAAAAGGAAAGAAAGTTCCGTACCACCAATATCAGCCTGAGTGTGTTCTTGAAAACAATGAATACAAGCGGTATTGGGACCGAACTCTTTTGACTGATCAATCGGCATCACACAACAGGCCAGATCTGGTGGTTGTCAACAAGAAAACTAAGCAAACTACCTTGATTGATGTTGCGATTCCTAACAACAAGAATCTCCAGTAAGAACACATAGAAAAGATCAGCAAATACAGCGAGCTGGTTGACCCTATCAAATGACAATGGCATGTAGAGCGGGTAAAGACCATACCTATCATTGTCTCGAGTACGGGCGTGATCCCAAGTACATTGCTCCACGGCCTTAAAGAACTGGATTTGAATACTCGGCTGTACAAACGAATGCAGAAGGCAGTAGTTCTATCAACAATCAGAATCGTTCGGAAGTTCATGGGTAGCGAAATTCCAGCTTAGAAGTTGCTGTTTCAGTAACTATACTTTGGTTCACTGAAGCCCGTATGGTTACGTTGTAATGTACCAGAAATGTGTTATATGTACTGTATAAAACAATAATAATAATAATAATAATAATAATAATAATAATAATAATAATAATATGAAAATATGTAACAAGAAAAACTTTCCAAGTTACATATGAACAATTGGAAAGAAATGAAAGAATCGTTAACAAGAGCGGCTGAAAACTTAGGGCAACGGAAACGGAAAAAGAAAAACAGATGTTGGAACAAAAGATGCGATGATGCTCTTGATATGAGACTAAAGGCGTGGAAGAGATGGCACAGAACAACATTGGAATGTCTTCAAGCAACAAACGAAAGATACTGCCAAGAACATCAGAGGAGAAAAGAGACTGTATGACAGAAGCCGGTTGGAAAATATAGAAGAAGATTTTAAGAAAAATAATACCCGGGAATTTTATAAGACATTTAGAGATGAATTACAACACTACCAACCTCCAAGTCTTTGCTTTAAAAGAAAGGACGGTACATTGGCCGTGAGTAACAAGGAGAATTGTTACATTTTGGCTAATTATTTTGAAACACTTCTAAACTGTGAGGAGCCAAGAGAAAGGCTGGATTTCGAGCAGCCAATGAGTATAAATCCACCGTCCAACCCACCGAGCCTCTTAGAAATCAAAAACATCATCAAGGATCTCAAAAACAATAAAGCACCAGGGGAAGATGGCATAGTAGCAGAAATGTGGAAAATTGGAGTAGATAGGGCTGTGGAGAACTTACATCACCTCATTTGTGATATCTAGGAAAATGAAATGACTGGAAAAGCGCCCTAATACATCCACTCCATAAGAAAGGTGACCGAACCGATCCAAACAACTACAGAGGAATTTCCTTGCTAGCAATCTCGTACAAAGTACTATCTCAGGCGCTATTACACATAGTTGAAGTTCAGGTAGACCATCAAATAGGCGAATATCAAGGAGACTGTAGAAAGGGCAGATCTTGTGTGGAGCAGATCTTTAGTTTGAAAAGCATATATTGAGAGTAAGAGCTTTACGAAATACGGTAGTTGCGTTTGTTGACTTCAAAAAAGCCTACGACTCCATAGACCGGAAAACCTTATTCAATGTTTTGGAAGAATTTGGAATTGATAGCAAAACAAGGGCGATTATAATTCAAACATTAACAGAAACTGATTCCAAAATTAAATTTCAGGGGGAAATCTCGGAGCCCTTTAAAATTCGGACAAGGCTTTCACCGATTCTGTTTAACGCTGTCCTGGAAAAAATAATGAGAACATGGAGGAAGGCCTTTGAGAGAAGAAGGGATAGAAGGAATATGTTTAGGTACAAAGAAGCAAGGTGTGAAGGTTGATTGCTTAGCGTTTGCAGATGACAGTGCATTGCTAGCTGAAAATAAAAAATAAATTAAAATAATGCTTGAAAAATTACACGAAATTGCAGGTAAAACAACCCCGCCAACCTGGGCCCAATGTTTGGGAAGCCAGGCTCTGCCTGTCACAAGCCAGGACAAAGTGGTGAGTGATAGAGGAGTAACACCTCTTTAAAAAACCTCGGTCCAGCTGACCCGGCTGGTTGTACCTTGTAAGGGTCCCTTGCCAGGGTTACGGTGAAGTCCTCAACGGCATAGACAGTGGAGTAGATGGACTACGGAACAGTGTAGATGGCGGAAGAGGCAGCCCAGTACTCGGGATAATGAGTAAAAGGTATATGTCCATATAATAGGCATATATCAGACACTGAACTTCTCCCGGGATAAGGAGCCTACCTTCTATCAAGTGCCAACGGTATTTTAGGAGGGCGGATGAGCGGGTAGAAGAAGGGCACTCCCTTGCCCTTGGGGTGGGAAACTGCTCCTAAAGGCGGAAGAGCCGACAGATGGCCAACGGCATAGAATGGAGAAGGCAACGGGAAACCACTCCATTAAAGATCCGACTGGATATCCCAAGAATCAGCAGCTCATGATGGAAAGCTCTTTGGTTAAATTCTCCGGAGGTAAAATAGCTCCCCATTCGGATCTCCGGGCGGAGGCAACTAAAGGAAATAATGGTATTATTAACAAACGCAAGAAACAGAAATGCGTAAGGAAAATAGGAACATGGAATGTTAACACATTATTAAAAGTGGGGAAGCTGGAAAACCTGAAAATATAAATGAAGAGGTTAAAAATAGATATTCTCGGTATTTCTGAAATGAGATGGCCTGGCACGGGTGACTTTTGGTCAGATGACTACAGAATAATCTACTCAGGGCCGGAAGACGGACCGCTCGGAAGAAATGGGGTAGGAGTGATTATGGAAAAATCCATGGGACTCTGAGTAGCGGGATATGTGCAGCATAGTGATAGGATAATTCTAGTCAAGATAAATACGGAGCCAAACAATACTGTTATAATTCAAACATATATGCCAACTACAAATGAAGATGACGAGGAAATTGAAAGAATATATGAAGATCTAAATCACCTGATAGAAGGAACAAGAGCAGAAGACAATGTAATCATTATGGGGGACATGAATGCAACGGTAGGGGAAGGAACAGAGGGAACAACTGTTGGGCAATTTGGACTGGGAATACGAAATTTGAGACGTGAACGATTGATAGAATTCTGCACTAGGCATAAATTAGTCATAACAAATACTCTCTTCAACCATCCCAAGAGAAGACGATACACTTGGAAAGCTCCTAGAGACACGAGAAGAGCGCAATTGGATTACATAATGGTAAAAGAAAGGTTTAAGAACCAGGTAAAAAAATTGCAGAAGTTATGCAGGTGCAGATATCGTAAGCGATCATAATCTAGTCATGATGCACGCGGAACTCAGATATAAGAACATCGTTACGAGAAAAACTGAGTATCTACAGGTGACAAAACTTAAGATGCCAAATATTAGAGATGAGTTCCAAAGAAGAAAAGATGAAATGATTGAAAGAAATACTGACATATTCGAGAAACCAATAGAAAGTCAGTGGGAAATTCTGAAGGAGGAAATACTAGGAACTGCTGAGGAACTGCTAAAAAATAAAAATAAAAACAGCAGGAAAGCATGGATAAGTGAGGAAGTTGTAGAAATGATAACTGAAAGAAGAAGGTTCAATAACGCCACAAGTGACGAAGGAAAACAACAATATAGAAGACTGAGAAATGAAATCGTTAGGAAAAGAAAGTTAGACAAAGAAAAATACTTATGTGATATATGTGATGAAATAGACACCGATTTTAAAGCAAATAACTTAGAAAAAGCATATGGAAATGTGAAACATTTTTTTGGTGAGAAGGAACAGAAGGCATGTGGTGTTAAAGATGAGAATGGACAATACCTGTATGAAGAGGGAAAGGTTGGGAAGAGATGGAAAGAATATCTAGAGAGCCTCTATGGAGATGAAGTTATGAATAAGGAAGTAATAGAGGAAGAAGACCAGACAGTTGCAGAGAATAGAGGTGACCAAATACTAAAATCGGAATTTAAAAGAGCACTGAAAGATTTAAAAGACAAAAAAGCACCAGGTGTAGATAAAATTCCTGCAGAACTATTAAATAACTGCGGAGAGAAAGCTGAAGATGCAATGTATGGAATGATATGCAAAATGTATGAAACTGGAATAGTACCAACTGACTTTACTAAGTGCATAATAATTTCAATTCCAATGAAGGCCAGAGCACAAAATTGCGATCAATTTAGGACATTAAGCCTGACAACACATGCATCTAAAATCCTTACACGTATTATACTTAGGAGAATAGAGAACAACCTTGATAACTACATTACAGACGACCAATATAGATTCAGAAGGGGCATTGGAACAAGAGAAGCAATATTAACTCTAAGACATAATTGAAAAGAGAAGTAGAAAAGGAATACCAACATATCTAGCATTCGTGGATCTCGAGAAAGCTTTTGACAACGTGAATTGGAATATACTGTTCAAGTTACTACAGAAAGTGGGAATGTCTTATAGAGATAGAATAATAATACATAGCTTATATAAGAATGAAAGGGAAATAATAAGATCTGGCAATAACCAGGAAGAGGTTGAAATAAGAAAAGGAGTACGACAAGGATGCTCGCTATCTCCTTACTTATTTAATTTGTATGTCCAAGATGCCATAAATAGGATAAGAGAAGAGATTCAAGTTGGAGTAAATATACATGGGGAAAGATTGACATGCTCCGATTCGCAGATGACATTGCTTTAACAACAGATAATGAAGATTATCTTCAACAGATACTTCATGTAATGAATAACATCCCTAAAAACGAATTTAACATGAAGATGAATAAAAATAAAACAAAAATACTCGTATGCAGTCGGAACCAGGAAGATCATAGAAGAGCACCAGAAATTTATATCGAGAATGATAGAATACAACATGTGAAGGAAGCTTGATAACGTATGATGGAACCAGGAAAAGAGAAAATTGGAGTAGAATTATTCAGGCAGAGAACGCCTTTTATAGAAAGAAGAATCTCTTCACATCCAGAAGTATGGACCTAAAAATAAGAAAAAGACTGTTGAAGACATACTTGCGGAGTGTGGCTTTGTATGGTAGTGAGGCTTGGACAATAGGGAAGTCAGGAGAGAGGAAGTTGAAGGCTTTTGAGGCTTGGTGCTGGAGAAGAATGCTTAAGATCAGTTGGATACAACATATGACAAATGAAGAGGTATTCAGAAGAGCAGGAGAAAGTAGAAGCTTTAGAAGAGCCTGAAAACAAGAAGGGCAAATATGTTGGGACATATTCTCAGACATAATAGCCTGCCAGCAAGAGTCATCGAAGGGATGTTAGAAGGGAAAACACTAGAGGAAGACCACCACTTGCATACATCACACAGTTAATGACAGACACGAACACAAAATCATATCGTGAATTGAAGAGGATGGCAGAGAATAGAGAAGATTGGCGAGTTGCTGCTGCTGTTAACTTAAGAGAGAGCAGGTAAAACGGGACTCAGGATTTCGTATGAAAAAACAGAATACATGGAATACAAACATGATAACGAAAAGCACTTAGAAACAAAATATGGGAATATCACGAGTTCGGATAAGTTTAAATATCTTGGTGAATGGATCCAGCCTAATGGACTGGATAATGCAGCAAACAAAGGGAGGATAATAAAAGAACAATATCTTACAGAGCGAAGATACCACGGTTGTCAAGCCTGAGGGATTGTATAGTTCAGAATGTTTGATACTGAACATGAAAGTTGAATTAGAGGAACTGGAGAAGAATGAAAGAAAAATCTTGAGGAAGATCTTAGGATCCGAAAATAGAAACGATGTACATGGCGGAAGAGGCGAAACAAAGATCTTTACGGACAAGCAGAAAAAATCACAGATACCATACGGAAGAGAAGATTGAAGTTCTATGGACACCTTACGAGAATGAGCGATAGTCGACTAACGAAGAAGATCTTTAATTACTTCACCAAGATAAAAGCGACTACAAAATGGGTAGATGAAATAAGAAAGGATATGGAGGAAGTGGGGGTCAGTCCAAATGAGATCTGGAATAGAGAGGTGTTTCGAGGTGAGATTGATGCATTCAAGGGGTTCCAGGTAAAGCAAAGGAGAAGAGCCAAGAACATCTGGTCGGAAGAAAGGAAGAGAATCCACAGTGAAAGGTTGAAGAGTTTCTGGGAGCATAAAAAGGACTAATCAGCAAGTCAATTGTTTCCCGTAGTCCAAAGTAGGCCAAATCGAACAAAGAATAATAATAATATGACTCGCACAGACGCCGTTTAAAGAAAATATAGTTTTGTTCTGATGTATTTATTCGTGGGCCTACGCACATAACGAATCTATTTGTTTATGTTGCCTCTAGGATCTCCGCTAGAACGAGAAAAGCAATCCGATTGGCTCTTGCACTCAGTCTTTCATGAAAACTGCCGGGGAAAATGGCACCTGTTCAATTTCGTGAGTTGTATGGAGACTAACATGGAAGGCAGAACCTAGCATAGAAGGTACAAATCACACGGGGCTGGACGGGTCTAATACAGCGTATGTGTATATATCCGTACTGGCTGAAGCTTCCATACCAATGAGCGTTGTGTGATACGGGCTTTTACTGTAGTTAAATGGTTAAACTTTATGTACTAGTTCACCGCGGTATGCATACAGAGGAGGTGGGATATGTAAAGCAGTGAGAAGTCTTGACTCGTTCCTTCATGAATACTTCGATGTGATATTACTACAGTCCCATTGTGAGTTAGAATACCGAATGAAGTCTTCCCAATGTCGGTAATATCTACACGCTTTATGACTCCATCCGGAACGCTGGAGCACTGGTCAGAGTTGCCAACCTCTCAAACCTGAAAATCCCAACATCCCACTCAGAACGTCCCTTTTCACTGGAAAATATCCCACGTAAGAATTTATTTTGTTCATAACAAATGTATAATGAATAAAAGATGTGCTCTATAGAGCATCCAGCGTTTAGAAAAGAATGTGGGTCTTACGGGCTTTTACTTTTAACGGAAACCCCCTACACTGGTTTTTTTACCTCACCTTTTTATTTTTTTAAAATCATTTTTCGTCATAATAGCTTCCTACAATTATCTGCCAATTGATTACCTTTCTTATTCCATATCGTTTATATTACGTATTAGTGATTTAAACATTTTCGAGGTTAGCACGCTGGAAAGAAGAGCCTCGTCCAGTGCTGCATGCTCGCCCGGAGTGGAGCACGTGCTCAGTTTTGCCGGCAACATAAGTTCTGAAGAACCATCCACCAATGGTGTTACTGTTGTGTGTCTGTTTTATTTTCAGTTCGATCGAATCAGGGCTGCCGACAGTTGGGTTTGAACCCACTATCTCCCAAATGCAAGCTCACAGCTGCGCGGCTAACTCACTACAATATTACAAATATTAATCTAAACAAAACAACAAGAACAGAATTGAAGGAAACTAAATTATAGTCTAACTAATAACAAAAAATGTGACGATCAACAGTATTGCTGACGTAGAAATTGTTAACATTGTCAGCATACATCCGGGGAGGAAGGAAGGGTTGTGCTCTCGACATCTGTCAAGCTTTATTGCGTCATACCACAACGAATGTCGTTATTGGTGCTCTTCGCGTACGGTATCCTTAATACTGGTCCAATCCGTTAACACCTGCAAAACTGCCCTTCCTGTGCGTGTTCTACTTCAGGTAGCTGCTGGGGTTATGTTGTCTCGCTAACTTATGAAAGAACAGTACTCGAAGCGGGTGAACACAACGTATGACGTCAGTGCTACCTCTGCCTTGAGTTAGCAACACCGTCACCATAAGGCTCCACAGTCTTTCTAAACGCTGGACGCTTTATAGAGTCTTGATAATGTGTTTCTAATTGCAGTACCATAAGTGCTAAAATTGATTAACGAAACTCAAAACTGGCTTGTAAACTATCATTATCATACACTTAAACATTCACTTAATACACGGTTTTATTCATTTAAAGTTTGAATAGGTCTTTAATTTTTTTTAAATGAAGATTTCACAAAATCACAACATATAAGTTTCAATCTCCAAAAACTCACATAACCGTCTGTTATCGCTCAAGTAGCAGTTGGCGAATGTAATGTAATACTCTACTTCCGTGACAGGTTTATTGATGTGTAACATCTTTCCGCTCGGTTGCTGGATAGTTTTGTGGGAGTGAATTTGAAAATTGGGGACGGAAGTGGATCGGAACGATCGAGCTGGCAGTGGTGGATCGAACGGAAGTATGCACAGCCCGCTCGATCGATCGAACGGAAGTGTACTAGCTGGCAGTGGTGGAAAACGGAAGTATGCACTGCCCGCTCGATCAATCGATCCAGCGGGCAGTGGCAAGAGAAACAATGAGCGCGCGGTGACGGAAATTGATACCATGACGTACTCTCGGCCATGTGGAATGTATATGACATACTGAACGGAAAACGCCCAAGCGAACTCTGGTGTCAAGTGATTGAAACAAAGCACATGGTACATGTTCGAAGTCTTCGTATCAGTATTTAAATGGTAAAATGCCTTAATATCAAACATTGTAAGTAACTTAGTCGGCATTGCCGGTATTATGTTTCTGCACAATGGCTATTCAAATATTAACCCACATAACGGTAATGCAGTCATCAATATAATATAATCGTTGTGGTTATACGAGAATTGAGCAAGCCTTCATGAACTATTATTCAATACATTCTCTTTACTCACAAGAGGGCCTATTCATAAGGCATTTTAAACTCAATTTCACGCAGGAACATTATCGAAACAAGCAAAATATAAATGAAACTTAATTCCGTAATGCAGTATTATTGGAACTTGGAAATAAGTCACCATCTTGTGCACAAAATTTAGAGATCTTGGGTTCGAATCTCGGACCGGGTAGATATTTTTGCTACCAGATTATCATTTTAAACGATATTTATCATATAAGTATGACTAATTTTAACAGAATCCATATGAAATTACGTGTTGGTCTGTGAATCAAGAGGACCTGTTTATAAGGAATTTAAGGTTATGAGCGGTGTCGCGACTATTAATCTAGTTGATCCATATCGTATTCTTTATTTAGGCTAGTGCTGGTGGAAGCTACAAATCATCTAATAAAATGAGTTCCTTATTATAAACTACAATATCTGTAAAACACTCTCTTTTAAAATAGATTAATATTTGTGCCAATAATAGTATAAAATACCGGTGTATCAATCATTTCACGTGAGGTTTCTTTTATGTCAGATGTTACACATCATATGCGACTACTGTAAGGCTCGTAATTTTTTTTATTCTATTGGCACGTATGAATCATACTTATTGTGAACGTTTGTTGTGGAGACGAAGCTTTTATGACATCGGCCAAATATCCCAAATTCAATTAACTTTTTACCAAAAAAAACCTTTATCCCTTTCCTAAATATATTTGTCTAAATGTCTCACAATTTGGGACAAATCCCACGGGTTAGCATCACTGACGCTCATTGTTTAGAGTATGCGAAACCGATATCCTGCTCGGAAGAATTTCACACAGCAATATTGTCCAACCAGGTTTTAGAGTGTACTGTGGCCTCTTATGGGTTTTTACATTTAACGGACTCCCCCAGAATTGGTGACTTCGAAGTCTTTGAAAACTGTATGTCCTCTGTCTTATGTAATAGCTTATTGGTCCTGAGTGGATAATACACGGCATGGATACTCATTTCGTGATACGTAATTAATACATTCTCAATACCTACTCAACGTGATTTTGTAATTAATTTGACAGTAGTGCCCGCACGCTAAATGGAACAGCCCTCACAATGTTGTACTGCTTGGCTTTTCCGCTCCACCCAACGCACGAGTGTAGATCTCTCTAAGATATTTCAAACAGTGTGTTGAGAAGTTCCAGAGTTGATTTGCGTAATAAAACAGTAATAGTGACTTCCATTGATGTACGTGCTATTTATGAACACGACTGATGTTATGTTTGTGTTTCCTATGTGCATTATAATAACAAGTATAAGATTAATGGTGTGTTGTAGCTGGCAAGCTTTTCGTCATTCTGTTATTAGTGTCGTAGTTACTTGTATAAGAGCTGTAGTCCACTCTTAAACTCTGGACGGGCAATAGTCATCACAGTAAAACAGATTTTCATACATGTAATAGTAGTCGGTAGCATGCTGAACCACTATACCCAAGATCGCGGGTCCAAACCCGGCCGAAGTTGTCGGAAAATAAGAGCGTTAAAATACTTCAGTATGTCTTCCTTCGAAGGGGAAATATAGCCGGCGGGCACATAATAGAACCTACCACTGCAATTGAAAGTGTGTAGAAAAATGTGTAGGTTATATTTGGCTAGTTAGAAACGCTCTATCCCGTTCCAACGTTCGCAGCTAGCTGTTTGTGACAGTAGCATATGGTAGCCAATGTTGGAACTATTGTACTTGAAATTGAACTTGTTGGGAGCCCTCGGACGTTCAATCAACAGTTGGCTGCAATTCATTGTAATAAACAACGATGTCCGAAGCTAATCATTGAAACAACAAAAATAACAACTAGCCCACTACTACTAGTATATAGGTTGCATTCAAGTCTTAAGCCTTTTGATGCCAAGCTTTTTGTCAAAAATAACAACTAGCCCACTACTACTAGTATATAGGTTGCATTCAAGTCTTAAGCCTTTTGATGCCAAGCTTTTTGACAAAAATTATCTCCTGTCTATTTTTTATCATTTTAAATGATCTTGTCGACTTCGTTGTTACGCTGGGGTCTGGCGTTACGTTAAGGTGACGGGACGAAATGTACCCAGTTGCACTGAGGTGTGTGACGTCATAGTACCGCTTGGTGCATGTGTTCCCCGACAATCTCTACTTCGTTAGCATAAGACAAATTCCCCGATTCCTGGATGTCACGGGTAATCTCGAGAACCACTGGGTGGATTTTGATGCGGTTTTCACCATTCTGTAAAGGATATCTCGAGGAAAAATTCTGTAGAAAATAATTTATGTATGAACAAAGGAAGCCAAGCAGTAACGATTTCAGTGAAAAAGTCGAAAACAAATTTGGCGCCCCTGCGCTTCTTAAGCTTACGCTGGGCAAACCGTTAAAAATATCACTAGGGGGTGAAAGTGTGAATGTCTGTGTGAGGAGTTGTGGTCGCTAGACACTTACCCTTCGGCAGTCGTGGTGTATTCTTTGGAATACACGGTAAGATAAAGTAAGCTTTTGCTTCTCTTTGCAATAGTTCATTCCTTCCTTTTTCTCAAACACCAACAGCGATCTTCTGATTTCTCCTTGCTATTCATGTCTCTTATGTTATCTGTGAGTCTGTTCCAGTGATATATCTTCAATGACCCACTTAGCGTCATCTAGCAGCGAATCTCTGAAGTTCCTCAATTCTTCCCTGTACAAGAGGACTTCTTTATCAATCTGGCCACCAGATCTCATCGCCATCGCCAGCTATCACCTCCGTGATCAAGAGAACTTCGTCTACTTTTTCACCCTCCAGGCTGCGCTAGTGTTGCCAGCTATCAACTCTTTGAAGAACATTTCATCAAGAGAATTTAACGTTTCAATGTTGGTTATTCTTATATGTATTCCTTTTGTCTCCTACCCCCACTCTTTTCCCTTCCCTGGTCCCTCCGTGCTCCGTTGAGCGTGTCTCACTTGTACGTCGGAAGTCGACTAAGTCAGTTAGAGCTCCACTCAAGCACGCCTCCTCAACTCGAGAGGCAAACTTTCAAATTCTACGCCATGTTAGAATTTTAGTATCAACCGTCAAAGGGATCATCGCCCTCATCATCAAGCAAAGCTAAGTACTACTTCTGCGTTCTTCAACTTATTTTAATGGATTTTAAATAGCTACATGCCTTTTAATGATCATTTTATAGGCAGTGTGAGATTTCTATATTTGGGACAATAATCATCCTTCGCGGGATTTTCTATGTTGAGCTTTTGTCTATCTAAGCCAATCTTAACAGGAAGCAGCATTTCTTATGCTTATTAAATGGGAGATTTTCTCACAACGTGGGATACCATTAAATTACCCATTGTCTATAAAATACTTAGCTCGTTCCACCGCTGGACTAACTTTTGCCCTATTCTTCAGTCATGATTGCTCTGGAACCTTCCAGAATCTGCACTCTATCTACCAGTTATACTGTCATGTATTTTCCACTCACATGTGGGAATACTTTTTCAAACTAAGGAATCTTCCTTATGAACTACTAAACAATATCTAAATTTTCTTCCTCCGTTGGGATTTTCTCTGGCGCATTCAACTATAATCTACAACTTTCTCAAGCAATAGACTCTCGCATATCTAGTGTAACTAGTTATTTTCCATCATTGCAATAACTTTCTTTGCCATAAACTTTTTGTGCTACTACAGTGAACTTTTCATCTATTTCAACAGACTATAGTGAAAATAGTGCTTGTTCAACCTTTCATCCGCGTCGCGTTCGTCCGAATACAATAAATACGGCCATAAACACTTTTCCTCAATCCCGTTTGATCTTTCCCAAACCCCTTACTAACAAACCAAAATAATAATATTGTTACTTTAGGTATTTTTTCAATGAGGTGTCACTCTCAATTAGTGCCCTCCCTTTTTTTCCTCTATGCACCATGCATTAACGTCTGTAAAACTTCGTGTCTAGTACACGCCTTAAATTATATTGTTTCTCCCTTCTAATTTGGAAATACAATTCTTTCAACTCATAAGTGAGTTATCTCTAGGTTTCACGAAAGGGAAACTAGCCCCATTTGTCTCGTGATCAATACTTAAACATAGGAGTTATAGAAACTTCCTTTCGATTGTTCTCTTCAGGTTTCACAATAAGTGACCTGCCGTATTTGTATAATAAAAGTAATTCAGCATTAATACAAGAAGTTATAGAAACTTCTATTTTATTCTTCCGGCTTTTTGTTGTTGTTACTTTCGAAGTTGTTACTCTTTCTATGATATTTACCTAGAAATTCTTAAAGTACACACCTTGTACTTAACGTATTGCCTAACTTTAATTACGTCAGTTATCTTTAAATTTTCCTTTTATTATTTATCTTTGTCATTCCAAAATCTTACGAAGATTTTAAATTATACAAAAGGTTTGAAACCAAAAGATTTGTTAATTGCCTGGCGCAATCTTTAGATGATTTTGGAAGTCTGCGACCCCATTTGTTACAAAATCAAAATTATATATTTGTTACAAAACCTATTACCCAACTTTGTTAAATAAATTCAAGAGTTCTTTTTGGATTTATCATTTCTCTAACATAACGGTTAGGCAAGATCCTGTCTTCCTTGACTCTTCCCACTTAATGCAAATAAATCTACTGATAGGGTTTTCACCAATTGTTGCATTTGAGCAAAAACTCTTAGTTGGTAACTTAGTTAAGTCTCTCTTAGCATTAATAGCTAATTCTAACTGGCCAGTAAGGTAAGCATAGCTCGCTACGCCAGCTTCCTTCTTGTGCAGATTCTCTCCAACAGTTATGGTTGGATTTTCAAAATATAAGTGTTTCTCATGGTCTAAACTCTTAGTCGGCGCCTTGCTGGATAAAAGCTTAGCCATTTCTGAATGCAACTATTGGTATACTTACCAAAATTATTCCCAAAGGTATAATTGCTTTATCCCTATCCTTCTTGGAAGCATTTGGTCGCTCTTTAGGAATTCTACGATTTCGAAAGCTAAAATATCGAAACCGATTCAAATTATTGGCATTCATCAAATTACTTGTTTAAAAACAAATTCCTTTGAACAGATACACAATAAATCTGTTACTCTTTGTCTTGCCAGAACATCACCCTTCCCCATAGTAGGCATATGTATGCTTGAGTGGGAATACACTAAAGCCACTCTCTTGCAAACCGCCCAAGTTCCAGCTGCGTTTCCCGTTAGCTTTGCCCAGGTCCCTACCCACTTTAGGTATCGGAGAGCAGATTTGCAGTGGTAGCCGCCTTTGAGTACATTTAAAGTTAAAATTATAACTTCTTTTGGACTCTCGTCCTATTTCTCCATCCTTTTTCTCCAGTCCGAAACCCACTTCCTTTTCTTTATCATCTTCCCTTGGGGGTTAGGTTATTCCCAAGCTAATAATCTACCCAAAATTTGGTCCCAGAAACCCGGGAGAGTCCATTTATCACATTTTCTATTTTTTCTAGTGTTATTTGACAATATTTTGCAAATCATTAATATCTTCTTTGAATTTTCAGCTATAACTATATCGTGCAAAGCCTGTGAAGTGGAAAGAGGCCGCTCCTGTCTCCTTTGGTGTGTCCCTTTCTTTCAACTTATTTGCTGCTGCCAGCCTGAAAGCATTTCCAAGGTTCCACAGTTTCGTAAGTTATACTTTAATTTACCTACTTTGTCATGGCTCCTACAGAAAAGGATAAGGATGAAAAACTTACTTCTAAACGAGCATCCTATAAAGGGCAAATTACCCGATTCAGTAAATACATCAAAGAGCTAGATCCCTCAGAAGCTCAATTAGATTTGTTAAAACATCGTGTAAAGGATTTTGAACGTTCATATGAAAATTATTGTAACATCCAAACTGAAATAGAAACTTGTATGCTCAATCAAACCGAAGATCGAGTCGAAGTAGAAAACCAATATTACGAAGGTATAGGTTCTGCTTTCAAAATAATACGCCAACTCGAAGAAGAACAGAAAAAAGACGGTTCTCTTCTTGGTTCCCTTCACGAACAACAAACCTCTTCTCGCGATGGTACTCACAAGCCCAAACCAATTCTACCTGAGATTGATTTACCCCACTTCTCTGGAGACGAATCCTCTTGGGATTCTTTCTATGAATTATTTTGTTCTCTTGTTCATGACAATGAAGACATTCAAGTCATCTACAAGTTTCATTATTTGAGATCTATCCTCCGAGGTCAAGCTCTGCAGTTAGTTGAAGCACTCCCTTTAAGGGCCGAAAATTACCCCATTGCCTTTAACTTATTGAAAGAAAGATACGGAAATTTACGGTTACGTATTCAACGCCATATGAAGGCTCTAATTAACTTACCTGCGTCACAGCACAATGACGTCACTAGTTTGCGTACTCTCATTGATACTACACAACTTCCGGTTAAAGCTCTGTCCCAATTAGATCAACCCACTGAACACTGGGACACTTTCTTAATACATTTAGTGGTTTCTAAATTCGATGTTGCTACCCTCAAAGCTTGGGAGATTGAACTTTCCAGAGAAGACGATTACTCTTACGAGCATTTAGTCACTTTCATAAATGCTAGATGCCAACTCTTAACCGCTTTAGCTAATCAAAGTGAACCCTCATCCCCGAGTTCTAAATTTGAATTAATGTCTCTTAAACCTAAAAGCGAACGCTTAGCGTCTAGTACTCAAAAACCTGGGTCCAGCTCATCTAAACTCAAGTCAAACACTACTGGTTACCCAACTAGGTCTAGTGAACGCCGTATTGCTAGTTCTCTCGTTTTAAACACTCAAAGCGAACCCCGCAAGAGTTTAAATGAGCCATTAAAGTGCATACTTTGTAAAGATTCCCACGCCTTATATCTATGTAAATCTTTTAAAAAACTGTCAGTCGACGACAGAAGAAAATTAGTTTCCCAGAATAAACATTGCTTCAACTGTCTAGCACCCACGCATTCTGCTTCAACTTGCAAGTCCACCAGACTTTGCTTCCATTGTGAAGAAACTCATCACTCTTTACTATATCGTCATGATCAGGCAAGGTCATCGACAGCATCTACTTCTCAGAAAAGTGACAATGCTAACAGTTCTAATGCTTCATCGTACATTCAAAACGCCGAGTCCATACGTAGTGCCCAAGCACTATTGTCTACTGTCCAAATCGAAGTTCAGGATAGCTTTGGAAACTGGGTCCGTGCACGCGGTCTTCTTGATTCAGCGGCAACTCATGATTTTGTGTCTAATTCTTTGATTAGAAAACTAGGCCTACCTGTAAACCCCACTTCTATTAACGTATCGGGCATTAACAGCTCAAAATCGCAAGCTTTACAGTTCTCAAAGCTAACCATAAGAGACATTTGTCACAGAAACAACTTTCTCAAACTGAATTGTCTCATTCTCAATAGCATAGGAGAAGATACTCCAAGTCACTTTGTAGATATTTCAGGATTAAACATTCCCTCGCATTTAAGGCTTGCCGATCCTCTGTTCAATGTACAAAACCCCATTGACATACTCTTTAGTGCCAATGTTTTCTGGAATTACCTTCGCAAACAGGTTCGTAAGTTATCCTCAAACGAGGTTGCCAGAGACACGAATTGTGGATGGATCGTCACCGGTCAACTTCCCCATTATTCTCCCCAACCCGCATCGCAATGTTATTTCGCTAATACTGACTTGGAACAGTTCTGGAGGCTCGAAAGCGTTGACTCTCCTAACGTGACCTCTTCAGAAAACGAATTATGTGAGCAAATTTCTCTGAACACCACCACTCGTTCTTCTGATGGCCGGTTCATTGTTCAGATGCCAAGATTACATAACCCCCCTAAACTTATTAACTCTCAACCCAAAGCTCGAAAAGCTCTCTTTGCTATCGAGAGCAAATTCAAGAAAGAACCTCTCGTTAAACAGCAGTACACTGATTTCATGGATGAGTATGAAAGCTTAGATCATATGGAAGTTGTGAACAAATCTGCTGACGAATTGCACCCCCCAATTGAAACGGTTTTCTTAAATCATCATCCCGTGTGGAAAAACCCTCTTGTAAAGGATAAAATCCGAGTTGTGTTCAATGGTTCATCACCTGACGTTAATGGCAACAGTCTTAACGATGCTCTTTACTCTGGTCCTGCTATTCAGTCAGATCTATCTGATTTACTCTTAAACTTTCGATTATTTCCCATATCTGTTATAGCGGATATAAAACAGATGTACCGTCAAGTTTTAATTCAGCCTGAACAACGAGATCTCCAAAGAATCTTGTGGCGCGACGAAATCAGCAAGCCCATTAAGGTATTTCGCTTAAAGACGGTTACTTATGGCTTAAAACCTTCTGCTCTCCTTGCTATCCGATCTCTACACTTGTTAGCCTCTCAAGATGGTCATTTATTTGATTCTAAAGCTTCCGAAGCACTAACTACCTCATTTTATGTTGACGATTATTTGCAGTCCTTCCCCTCTCTGGAGGAAGCTCCTTTCGTGTCACTAGAACTTCAGGCATTGCTAAAGAATGGAGGTTTCCCACTTCATAAGTGGAATTCCAACTCCCATGAGTTTCTCGCCCAGTTTCCTATTGAAGATGTAGATCTCTCCTCCATCGAAATTTGTGGAAACTCCGAATCCATAAAAACTCTTGGAGTTCATTGGTGCACTAGCACTGACACTCTCATCTGTAAAGTTTCGCTCACAGAAGAGCTCCCTAACACAAAAAGACAAATTCTCTCTGAAATTGCAAAAATTTTTGATCCGCTTCAATTCCTTGCCCCAGTTATCGTTATAGCCAAACTTTTCATGCAAGAGCTATGGTCGCTCAAATGTGAATGGGACGACACTGTTCCCCTTTCTTTTCTTAACAGATGGCTCTCTTTTCGCAGCAATTTGCTTGATCTTTCCCTTATTGAAATTCCCAGGAATTTAATTAACGCTCATCCTAATGCATATTTTTTCCTTCATGTGTTCGCGGACAGTTCCGAAAAAGCTTACGGTTGCTGTGCATATTTGGCTTATCGCGGTTAATTAAATGGATCTTCAGTTTCCAACCTTGTTTGTGCCAAATCGAAGGTGGCTCCTCTTAAAACTATCACTTTGCCTAGACTTGAATTGTGTGCTGCACTCATGGCCGCAGAACTTGTTAAGAAATTACGGGAAGTCTTACAAGTCGAATTCTCGCAAATCTATCTCTGGAGCGATTCCATGATCACCCTTTCTTGGATCGCCAAAAACCACTCTCTTTGGCAAACTTTTGTTGCCAACAGGGTTTCCAAAATTCAAACTCTTTCTTCGGGATATCAATGGAGGCATGTGCCCAGCGCTGAAAACCCTGCCGACATCATTTCTCGTGGATGTTTACCCTCTCAATTGGCAGCTTCCCAGTTGTACTGGCATGGGCCCTCGTGGTTAATCGGAGACTCTTCTTGTTGGCCTTCTAAATCTCCAGCCACAAACTCCAACTTGCCTGACGCTAAAGTATCTATATCTACTGCTTCGTGTCTTGTTTCCAACGTTTCTCATCCCCTGTTGTTCCGCTATTCTTCCTTTCACAAATTAATTCGAATTGTTGCCTATCTTCTCAGATGGAAATATCTTGTGGTTGACCAATCTCTTCTCCCCAAACCACACCTTACCAATCATGAATTGAATCTCGCTACCATTAAGATTTTGCAACTAACACAGCAAGGAGCCTTTTCTTCTGAATTGTCTTTACTTTCCTCTCAAAAGTATCTTCCCGAATCCAGTCGTCTTCGTGCCTTAGCCCCGTTCCTTGATGACAATGGGTTACACAGGGTAGGTGGTAGGTTCTCGCAATCTTTGCTTTCTGAGGACAAAAAGCATCCTGTTATTTTGCCTTCTAAACATCACGTAACTTCCTTAATCATACGTGACTTTCATTATCGCAATTTGCATGTTGGTACACGCACACTGCTTTTCCTCTTAAGGGAAAAGTACAGGATTATAAATGGAATTCACGATGTTTCCTCTGTAATTCCCAAGTGCATTCCTTGCTTCGAAGTGAAACCTAAAGTCAATACTCAATTAATGAGCGATCTGCCCTCCTTTCGCTCTTCTCCTATACGTCCTTTTGCTCTAACTGGTGTGGACTATATGGGTCCGTTCCAATATCAACGCAATTTCCCTGAAGCTAAACGCAAATTGTTTGGTAAGCTCTATGTTTCTCTCATTGTTTGCATGGTTACTGGCGCGATCCATTTGGAACTAGTAACGAATGCCTCTACTTCTTACTTTTTATCAGCTGTCTCTTGCTTCGCTGTTAGGCGTGGTGTTCCTTCGGAGATGTTATCTGATAACGCTTCCACTTTTCAAGGCGCAGCTTCCTTGTGGATGAAAGCTCTCACATCTTCTCCTGCCATGGAACAGATTTCTAATTTTTCCTACTCAAAGGGTTTCAAATGGCGTTTTATACCTCCCTACGCTCCTCATCACGGTGGTAGGTGGGAATCCTGCGTAAAGCTCACTAAACGTCACTTAAGAAAGGTTTTAGGTAATCGAATTTTGACTTATGAAGAATTTAATTCGCTGTCTCTTCTGATTGAAGGTGTTGTTAATACTCGCCCTTTAACTCCGCTTTCCAATGACCCTGATGACCTGCTTCCACTTACATCTGGTCACTTCCTTATAGGCACTTCTCTTTCTGCCCCTCCTCCCCTTCCCAACTCTTACAGGGATTCTAATTTACCTATTGTTTGGCGTAAACTTGAAGCCCTCCGCAATTCTTTCTGGAAGAGGTGGAACTTGGAATATTTAACTTCCTTGCAACGGAGACAGAAGTGGTTTCTTTCCAATCCCGACATCGAAGTGGGGGACTTGGTCCTGGTTAGGGATGTTTCTCCTCCCCTGGTCTGGATTTCTGTTAGAGTGACCGAGTTTTATCGTGCATGGGATGGGAGAGTTAGTGTAGCCAGGACCTTGACCACTAACGGTCACATCATAAGACCACTGTCTTTAATTGCTCCATTACCTTTAAGCTTTTAATTGTTTGTCTTGTTCCCTGTTGGTGTTTTTCCCCTCCCAGCTTGGTGTATTCTTTGGAATACACGGTAAGATAAAGTAAGCTTTTGCTTCTCTTTGCTATAGTTCATTCCTTCCTTTTTCTCAAACACCAACAGTGATCTTCTGATTTCTCCTTGCTGTTCATGTCTCTTATGTTACCTGTGAGTCTGTTCTAGAGATACATCTTCCGTGACCCACCTAGCGTCATCTAGCAGCGAATCTCTGAAGTTCCTCAATTCTTCCCTGTACAAGAGGACTTCTTTATCAATCTGGCCACCAGATCTCGTCGCCATCGCCAGCTATCATCTCCGTGATCAAGAGAACTTAGTCTACTTTTTCACCCTCCAGGCTGCGCATAGTGTTGCCTGCTATCAACTCTTTGAAGAACATTTCATCAAGAGAATTTAACGTTTCAATGTTGGTTGTTCTTATATGTATTCCTTTTGTCTCCTACCCCCACTCTTTTCCCTTCCCTGGTCCCTCCGTGCTCCGTTGAGCGTGTCTCACTTGTACGTCGGAAGTCGACTAAGTCAGTTAGAGCTCCACTCAAGCTCGCCTCCTCAACTCGAGAGGCAAACTTTCAAATTCTACGCCATGTTAGAATTTTAGTATCAACCGTCAAAGGGATCATCGCCCTCATAATCAAGCAAAGCTAAGTACTACTTCTGCGTTCTTCAACTTATTTTAATGGATTTTATATAACTACATGCCTTTAAATGATCATTTTATAGGCAGTGTGAGATTTCTATATTTGGGGCAATAATCATCCTTCGCGGGATTTTCTATGTTGAACTTTTGTCTATCCAAGCCAATCTTAACAGGAAGCAGCATTTCTTATGCTTATTAAATGAGAGATTTTCTCACAACGTGGGATACCATTAAATTACCCATTGTCTATAAAATACTTAGCTCGTTCCACCGCTGGACTAACTTTTGCCCTATTCTTCAGTCATGATTGCTCTGGAACCTTCCAGAATCTGCACTCTATCTACCAGTTATACTGTCATGTATTTTCCACTCACATGTGGGAATACTTTTTCAAACTAAGGAATCTTCCTTATGAACTACTAAACAATATCTAAATTTTCTTCCTCCGTTGGGATTTTCTCTGGCGCATTCAACTATAATCTACAACTTTCTCAAGCAATAGACTCTCGCATATCTAGTGTAACTAGTTATTTTCCATCATTGCAATAACTTTCTTTGCCATAAACGTTTTGTGCTACTACAGTGAACTTTTCATCTATTTCAACAGACTATAGTGAACATAGTGCTTGTTCAACCTTTCATCCGCGTCGCGTTCGTCCGAATACAATAAATACGGCCATAAACACTTTTCCTCAATCCCATTTGATCTTTCCCAAACCCCTTACTAACAAACCTAAATAATAAAATTGTTACATTAGGTTTTTTTCCTATGAGGTGTCACTCTCAATTAGTGCCCTCCCTTTTGTCTTGCTCTATGTACTGTACCCGTTCGCCCTGGGGATGCGATGATCCATCTGCTATTACATCGCATTCCTGGAGTTCCAGGACAGAGCGGAGTTAAATGAACCTCTAGTCAAATAAGGAATATGTCGTAAATTCAGCTGAGTTATCGAAAAAGCAGTGGGTAACACGAGACAAAGTATCTCTAGGGTCGTTACGGGCTTACGTTTAATAGAAATAATGCAAATATAAATGGGCGCCATCAACTGAATTCCTAGCAAACCACATCCTTTCCGGTTAAGCCTTAATCAAGACAAGGAAAGAAACAGGAAAATCACACCATCATCAGATCACAACTAAGATAAAAATAAATTTATTTCACTTTGATAGTCAGACAGACATTTTAAATAATCATCCTACCTGAGAGTATGGTCGAATGCCAACGTTAAATTGTCATTGTCCAAAAATCGAACCATCTCTTTTCTAATCCAAAAATATTTCATCCACATAGAACAAGAAAAATCTCTAAAGTTCTCTTGGGTTCTCAGGATCACTGTAGCACTATGTCTTTCGTCACTGACATTTGTGATACCTGAGACCTAATTTCTCTTTAATTTAACATCATAAATGTGGATTTGAAAAAGTTATTAATCTGTCTAAACATACACATTATAATCACATATTTTAAATATCACGTAATTTATGGCTTGCATGGCATAATTCAAATGTTGAATACGTTAGTAAAATGCTCCTAAACATCGAATAATTAATTTACACTATTTACATCGTCATTAATAATTACTTGTTTGTGAATTACAGAAAATCCACTGCTCATTGGTCATCATGATCATCATCATCAAAGTTAAACATTTCTCAAATTAATTCTCATCTCAAAATTCTACATATTCCTGTCAGAATCATTAACTCATCACCATTAAATCATTTAAATGAAAATTATTATCATTACTTCATTATACTGTTACGTGCCACCCCCTAGTGGCACTTTTGTTAACTGGATTACGGTGGGGGTACAAAGCACAACACCAATTACTGCTTAAAGAAATAATTAACTTTATTGTGGCCAGAAAATTACACTAATCAGCAAATACAAGCAATTAGGAGCCTTCTCCAGTTTCCTCAAGTCTCTTCCTTATGCGCTCTTGGCCCATTTCACTTGCAACAGACCACAGAAGTTAATCCGACCTAATGAGTCCGGTGGCCTTGGCAGAAGCTACCTGCCCCTCTTCCTCAGGTACAACAAATACAGTTACTTACGAGCACTTGATGTACGCTGTTCACAAGCTGGGAGAAACAATGGCCCAGGACGAAGACGGCGGGGTCCACTGAAGACCTACAACGTCGGCGGCCCCATGGAGAGAGTGGCCATCGATGTTGCTGGGCCATTCCCATTAAGCGAGGCAGGGAACCGCTACATATTAGTCGTCAGCGACTACTTTACCAAATGGCCGGAGGCGTATGCGCTCCCTAACCAAGAAGCCGCGACGATCGCAGAGACCCTGGTGAAGGAATTCGTCAGCCGGTACGGAGTACCCCTGGAGCTGCACTCCGACCAAGGGAGGAACTTCGTGTCGCAGGTGTTCCAGAACCTGTGCCAGCTGCTGGGGATCCGGAAGACAAGGACAACGCCGCTACACCCTCAGTCCGACGGGATGGTAGAGCGATTCAATCGCACCGTCGAGAACCATCTCCGAATAGTCGTCAGCGAGCACCAGAGGGATTGGGACAAGCATCTTCCACTATTTCTCCTGGCCTACCGCGCCGCCGTGCATGAAGCCACCGGGTGCACACCAGCCCGGGCCATGTTTGGGAGGGAGCTCCGTTTACCTGTCGATCTTGCCTTCGGCCGACCTGGGAATGATCCGATCCCGGTAAGCCAGTATTGTCAAGAACTGGTCGACCAACTGGAGGACGTGCACGCGTTCGCGAGGAGGAAACTGCGGATCGAGACCGACCGAATGAAGACCCGATACGACCAGCAGACGGATGCCGGAGGATTCCACGAGAACGACCTGGTCTGGCTCTTCAACCCATTACGGAAGAAAGGCCTGTCACCCAAACTGCAGAAGTCCTGGGAGGGCCCGTACCGAGTCGTGAAACGGATCAACGATGTCGTCTACAGGATCCAGCGGAGCCCGAGGGCGAAGATGAAGATCGTGCATCGAGATCGCCTGGCAGCCTACGGAGGGACACAGACGGACCAATGATTGATCGGGACGATCAGCCTTTTTAGGAAGGGGGTGGTGTTACGGCTGTGAGTTTGTGTCATCACTCGCCGCGTGAGTCACAACTGCCCCAGGGCTGGGCTGCGCCCTGCCTCCTGTATTGCGCGCGCCTTATGCAACAGGGCTACTAGGACAAAGGGATAGTCCAGAACATTCGTGACTGGACCAGCGCTGGAAACCTCGAGAAGCCGTGGACTCTGGATGGATCTAGAAGCATTTATTGAGTCACCGGCCGGCTATATAAGAGTGACCCGTGAAGCAGTTGTTGTTGTTGTGTTTTACGAGCTAGTGCGAGCGATTATCTTGTGCGACAGAAGTGTGGTGATGAAGTGCTGTGCGAGTTACGAAATCCTGTGACATTGTTTCTCCCAGCTTGTGAACAGCGTACATCAAGTGCTCGTAAGTAACTGTATTTGTTGTACCTGAGGAAGAGGGGCAGGTAGCTTCTGCCAAGGCCACCGGACTCATTAGGACGGATTAACTTCTGTGGTCTGTTGCAAGTGAAAGGGGCCAAGAGCGCATAAGGAAGAGACTTGAGGAAACTGGAGAAGGCTCCTAATTGCTTGTATTTGCTGATTAGTGTAATTTTCTGGCCACAATAAAGTTAATTATTTCTTTAAGCAGTAATTGGTGTTGTGCTTTGTACCCCCACCGTAATCCAGTTAACAAAAGTGCCACTAGGGGGTGGCACGGAACAATACTTTCTAATTATTCACACAATCTTATTTTATTATCTCCTTCAGATTAAATCATCTTAAATCATCAATATAAATCGTTTAATTCCTCAACTCAAGTTGCAATTCCTCAAATTATATCTCAATTAAATTTATTTTAATCCATATAAATTCATTAATCATCAGCTTCTTTAATTAATTATCACCTTCGAATTCAGTTATTCATCATCTATCCAATCATCTATTAATTAATTTAAATCAGTTTATTTATTCAATCTTTAATTCATCCACTTATTTAATTCATTGATTTATTCCAAAATTCAATTTATTAATTTATTTAAATTTTATTCTTCTGGTTATTTAGATTTTTATTATTTCATCTAGTCATTCTGATTTTTATTTCATTAGGTCAGATCATTAATATGCTTAAATTTCAGATTATTATTTCATTAATTATTATTCTCAGAAAATCTTGTATTATCAACTTTATTTATTTGTTTAATTTCCTAACAAATTGTTTAATATGGGTTATAGAACGTTGTCTTACTGTTTTATCACTTCCAAGTTATATTTCGTATTTAATTTTCATGCCAAAAATATTATTGCCTTCACGACATCACGTTGGATCTGACTATCCACAACTACATTATATATCCTCACATCTTCAAATATCACATTTGAATACCACAATTATTCCACAAAACTCCATAAATATTCAGCATACAGCATGAATCTCAACAATTACGCTAGACTGGCTTCGACAACCTCATGTCTGCCTCAAAATACATTAGCAACATTGCAACTATCACTTGGCAACTTCCACAAAATGCCTATCACAAACTTCACATAACCATGTTGCATGATCTACAAAAAAAAAATAACTGGCTTCAAATTATCAACGCACACAATCTCCACTAACTGTAATTACTCTGATCACATCTAGACAACTTCTTAAACAATTAGAAAAAAAAATATTACCTTAGTAATTCAAGATCTGCTTTCAAATAGCATAAATTCTCTTACAATTCTCATAATTCACATCACAGAAAAACACCAATGTGCTATAATCTCTCATATCATAATATGCAATACTGATCTGCCTTAAAATAAATCTGACCATTAATGATTCATCTTACAAGATTCAATTACTTTAAATCCTTCTCAAAGGTATCAAACACAATTATAAAAATCATCAAAAGCATCAGCTGTACCAGCTGTTAAACTGAAAGTACTCTCAAAGGAGTATAGCAACAACATATTGGATTGGCAAACAAGAATTACAAATGTAACCCTGCTGACATTTATCTGTACTTGATTTAACAAATTTTCGACTGATATGTGACTAGTAGTTCCTTGTGTGATTCACTTACAATCTCATGTACACTCGGATGATAAAAATGAGTCCCTCAATGGCAAGTAAGATGAGTAACCACCATACAATCGTATAAATACGAAAGACCCCATCTCGAAGATTAAATGAGTGAATGTACCAGGTAGGAATCAACAAGTCTCTAGTTGTCATATAAAAGCGATATTCATTCACTAAAGTGAATAACATCTTAATATCTCCAAACAATCCAATGGAAAAAATCCCTACTGATGAATAATACACACTCGCTAGTATGCAATGAACTGACGAAGTAATTTAGATAATCAATTGCAGATCACGAGTTCGAAATACTCGTCACACAAAAAAAACTATTCATGAAAACTATCCTTGCTGGAAAAATGTCTAAAAGACCAAACATCTGCTTAATAAAGCCAACCAATGGTGAGAATTTCGTATAATGATGCTTGCCATATCATATGGTCACGCCATATTCTAGCAAATTTCGAAGCATATAAAGTCAAACCATGTCTAAATAATCGTATCACTCCTATTAGAAAAATATACATGTGTGCCCAGTATTCATGAAAATAATCGTATCAGGAAGTTATAACTCTTACAGTACCTTTTCATAATCAGCTGTTATTAAATTTCAAAGATCGTCGATTTTCCTTATGTAATGAATTTCTCGAAAGATCGGCGTGAATATCATTCCATCTATGCAATGACGATTGCCTTCAAATCCCAAGTGAATCAGCTGGTGGACCTCCTCCTCGTCAGGAATCGAATCCATCGCTCTGTGGTGCCATCGCGTCTCTGTTTGCGTTTACTCCGACATGATGAACTTCTGGTTATACATAGCGGATACTGTCCAAATCCTCACGAAAAAGTTCATAGAAACAGCGGACCCCCTATTCCTCTTCTACGTTACGCCACTGTTCCATACAATGTTCGGTATGAGTGTTGAAAGTTCAATCTCCAATAACTGCTAAGTCTCACTTTCATAAAATAAAATTTTATATGAGAGCGTCTAAGTTTATGAAACACCCTGTAGCTGTGTTCATACTCGGTAATTTATAACACTTCATAAGAAAAAGTTGCATTAATGCACGAGCCAATGTTCATAAGTGCATATGCCTGAAACATTTTATTTGCTTAAACTCGTTAATGTTACTTGGAATGCGTTATGAAATGCATAGTCGTAATGTCATTGAAAAACTATGTTCAGTTGAAGTTCCCAGTTGCAGTATCTCGTAACTATTTGCTTGTACAATTTGGTTACAGAATAAGTGTTCCAATTCGATGTTATAATGAAGTTCATCTTCTGTCATAATGCTTGCGTATAAGATTGGTAATAACCCGCTCGCCCCTACTGCTATGCTCTAGAACAATCTCCACATAAAGCTGGCCTCGCCATGTCGCTCTGCTATGCTGTTCTGCGTTACCAAAAAGCAGCTTGAAATGAGTTCTCCAACTCGTTTTACCGTACTGTTCTAAACACCGGCCTTCTATGCTTGCTCGGCCGCACAGCTGGTTCTATAACCGGTCTCCACGCTACCTACTGCGGATGTCCGCCCGGCTCAATGACCTACTTTTCGTTCGCTGCTTAGTGAAGTTGAAACTGTCGCTTTCACTTTCCGTGACAAAACTGTTCGCTGCGCGACCTTTACCATGCGCTCGGCATATGTCCTACTCGCTCCCTGAATTCGACTGCGTTGCTCGCTGTACTGGACTCCTCTGCTTACAGAGCTCAACTGCTTGGCTCACTGAGCTCGACTGACTGTCTCTGGACTGCAATGACCTGTACCTCCCTGGCGCAGTCACGTGACGTTCTCCCCACCTCCGTGCTCTCGCGTCACAAATATAATCTCGAACCCCGATCATCTCGGCTATTAAGTTATAAAATAACTTAAGGGTTATCTGACTTCCTTAAAATTATTACCACATATAATGCATGTTATATCTCCTCTTCTGAGATGTTTAAATACCATGTTCCATATAGATCTTAATAAAGCTTCATAATTCTATCCATAATTCCATCCGCTTACAGCTGTCAGTGCCTTCTTAATCCTAGACCTCCTACGTCATCTTGACATTCCTCTTGACTCGATCTGAGCGCTATCTTTTCTTAACTCTTCCCAAAATCTCAACTACGGCTCAATGTCTGCTGGCGTAGCCGATAGCCTCAACTAGGTATCGGGTACAGTACCATGAATTAATGTCCGTAAAACTTCGTGTCTAGTACACGCCTTAAATTATATTGTTTCTCCCTTCTAATTTGGGAATACAATTCATTCAACTCATAAGTGAGTTATCTCTAGTTTTCACGAAAGGGAAACTTGCCCCATTTGTCTCGTGATCCCTACTTAAACATAGGAGTTATAGAAACTTCCTTTCGATTGTTCTCTTCAGGTTTCACAATAAGTGACCTGCCTTATTTGTATAATAAAAGTAATTCAGCATTAATACAAGAAGTTATAGAAACTTCTATTTTATTCTTCCGGCTTTTTGTTGTTGTTACTTTCGAAGTTGTTACTCTTTCTATGATATTTATCTAGAAATTCTTAAAGTACACACCTTGTACTTAATTTATTGCCTAACTTTAATTACGTCTGTTATCTTTAAATTTTCCTTTTATTATTTATCTTTGTCATTCCAAAATCTTACGAAGATTTTAAAATATATAAAAGGTTTGAAACCAAAAGATTTGTTAATTGCCTGGCGCAAGCTTTAGATGTTTTTGGAGGTCTGCGACCCCATTTGTTACAAAATCAAAATTATATATTTGTTACACAACCTATTACCCAACTTTGTTAAATAAATTCAAGAGTTCTTTTTGGATTTATCATTTCTCTAACATAACGGTTAGGCAAGATCCTGTCTTCCTTGACTCTTCCCACTTAATGCAAATAAATCTACTGATAGGGTTTTCACCACTTGTTGCATTTGAGCAAAAACTCTTAGTTGGTAACTTAGTAAAGTCTCTCTTAGCTTTAATAGCTAATTCTAACTGGCCAGTAAGGCAAGCATAGCTCGCTACGCCAGCTTCCTGCTTGTGGAGATTCTCTCCAACAGTTATGGTTGGTTTTTCAAAATATAAGTGTTTCTCATGGTCTAAACTCTTAGTCGGCGCCTTGCTGGGTAAAAGCTTAGCCATTTCTGAATGCAACTATTGGTATACTTACCAAAATTATTCCCAAAGGTATAATTGCTTTATCCCTATCCTTCTTGGAAGCATTTGGTTGCTCTTTAGGAATTCTACAATTTCGAAAACTAAAATATCGAAACCGATTCAAATTATTGGCATTCTTAAAACTACTTGTTTAAAAACAAATTCCTTTGAACAGATACACAATAAATCTGTTACTCTTTGTCTTGCCAGAACATCACCCTTCCCCATAGTAGGCATATGTATGCTTGAGAGGGAATACACTAAAGCCACTCTCTTGCAAACCGCCCAAGTTCCAGCTGCGTTTCCCGTTAGGTTTGCCCAGGTCCCTACCCATTTTAGGTATCGGAGAGCGGATTTGCAGTGGCAGCCACCTTTGAGTTCATTTAAAGTTAAAATTATAACTTCTTTTGGACTCTCGTCCTATTTCTCCATCCTTTTTCTCCAGTCCGAAACCCACTTCCTTTTCTTTATCATCTTCCCTTGGGGGTTAGGTTATTCCCAAGCTAATAATTACCCATGTCGTCGGAACGGCGTTCATCTGCGGTCTGGCACTAGGTAGCACTAAGGAAGACTGACCCCGAGTTACCCCACCTCTACTGTTTTATAGCCACCCGTGTGTTTAGTGCGCATAATTGCACATTCCTCAGGATGTTAGGTGCTGGCCGGGGTCGATGAAGTTAAAATTGTGAGGTTATTGGAGGTTGTTGAAGAAGTATTGGACTAATAGATGTATATTAGATTTTTATGTTGTATTCTGAAGGCGTGTATTTGGGGATAGATGTGTGGTTCGTAGATAGTAGGGGATGAGGGTGCAACAATATACTGTAGGCATAAGAATTTGTCAGCATGAAAAGTTCTACAAAAAGGTCCGCAAGAGCATATCTCTATCTTCAATACATCGCCCATTATAAGTGTTTTTATAATGGATGGAAGGGGCACGTCCCCGCGCGCTCTGGTGAGCGTGACGGCATCTCGCGCGCTTGACCTTGCTTTGCCCTTGGTTTGCACTTGCCGTTCGCGAGTAATTTGAAACAAGATAAGCAAGATAAGTATTATGCAGATAATTTTCTAACATGACAAGGGTCTTTGGCTTCGAGCGAAGCGAGAAGCCTCCAGACTTTCTAGCAATTTTCAGCATTTGTAGCATTTAAAATGATACAAAGTCTAGTCTTTCAGACTGACTGTCACTTTTTTAATGTAGATAATTTTCTGTAGCAGTTAACACTGCTCAATAAACGTTTGGACTACCGGCATCAATATTGTATGCTGACGCTGCCTTCGAGGAGTGGGACATCTTACCCCAAGATAAACTTGATGGTCTCATTCAGAGCATGACTCCTCCGTGTGCGGGGGGGGGGGATACTAAAGACTGATATTGATCATCATGAGATACATATCAATGTTTTTGTTTTCAAAAGGGACACATAGAAGTGAGTTCGCTTTGTTTTTGTACCGTTTCATTGTTTTCTAACCACGATTGTTATTGCTTTCAGAAGTTAGTAGTTATTGTTGCTTTAAGGGACGGAACTACGAGGTCATCTGCCCGTATGTTTTCAGAAGGGCTGATGTATAGTTTGGCAATAAGTTATTGTATAAACCTTTTGTTGAGCAGTGTATTTTAAGCCCCTTAGGTACTAAATTATTAAAACTTAGTTTCATTAAAAACACTTAATTCTCTTTTTAACTTTATAGTCTATTGGAGATTTTTCCAAATCTTCGTCATGAGTCGAAAATTTACTCTCATACACTTTACTGAAAGTTATAACCTTATTAATTTCCTCTTTGTTCAAAGAGCTAGCCATAATTATCACCAAGTATTTAGCTCCAAGCAAGAACATAAATAACCACAACTTTCAAAAACCGCACACACGCAAGTCAGTTGACTGCAACATGTCCAAAGAATAGTTATTATGATCCTAGATTTTCACGGAACTTAAATACATCGATATATTCTGTGAGAGAATGATAACAGCAATAGCGTTGTCGCCCGCAAATATTCTAGTTGTAAAGAGTACACAGCAAAATCTCAATCATGAATGCTATGACTGATTTATCCTTGGTATGAATAATCAGACTTTATCAATTCAGCTACTGGTGCAGTGGTTAGGTATATCAGAGCGAAGTTAATTTTCTGGGAATATCACAGACACTGTTAATTTAAGGGCCTTTAAATGTGGTTTTCGGAGACCCTTTATAGTCGGGTGAAAAAGACCTTTCGTACCACACTCACACGTGAAATTTCGTGAAAAAAATCTAGAGTGCCCCTTGACCCCCTTAAGCGCATTATAGGCTACTGTATGTATTGATGAATTTTACAGCTTAATTTGGTTCAGTGATAACCTTATTACCGTATGGAAACGTTCACAGTAATGCAATTATTGGAATTGCATTGCGTCTTAAATAGATGGACGTGTGAGATTCTGTTACCATGGATACCGTGTTGCATTCTTTCAGTATTTCATTGTAAATATACATGTTTTAAGGTATTTATTTAATTGTGAGGCATTTAAAGAGTAAGTGAGTGCGTTTCGCTTACGCATTGGGTTATGCTGAACCTGTTGGTACCCCATATGTATAGGTCGGTGTTAATGGGACCTTATTCTCGGTACAAAACCGGAAAGGGACCTTAGCAGAATAATACCGTATGTCTGTTAGGTAGTCAGCCCGAAGGCTGGTTGGATCCTCAAAAAGCACCGCTGTTAGGTTATGTGGGTAGATGCCCACAAAAACCCAAGGCAGCGCTATATTGAGGCGTACTAGGTAAGAAGAGGAGTGAGGTAGTTTGCCATTGCTTTCCTCACAATACCGTATAGGGAGGGATAAAATGGGGCCAATTGATCGGCACGTGGCCCTATAAGGCTTAAGGTATCCTATTTATTTCTTCGAGAATGGGAGCAAATGGCAAGAATTCTTTGAATCATCATGAACGTAAACGAGCATCGATCTCATGTATACAAGTTCAGCCACTAGGCCTCTGCTGGACGTTGTCGAACTTACGTATGTTACGACCTCTAGTTGAGTGTGGGAGTAGGTCTGGCACCTAATGTGACGTCAGTTCCGCCTGCCAATTCGAGCCTCAGCCAATCACTGAGGACGTAACGAGATGTGACAGTGAACAGTGAAACTTTTCAGCAACACGCCATTCATTCTCTAACCGCCCTATTAGCGCTTGTACAGTCCACGTCATCTTAAACAAGTAACTAACAATGTAACCCCACGGTTTGTCCCACATCACCACAGACATGATGATTTAGGTACAGCAGGGGTAGACAACCTATTTTGAGCTTCGGACAGTAATGTTTTTTTTAAATTTTTATTAACTATTTTGAATGTAAACTGAAGTTTTTGTTTTTTTTAAGCATATGACTTTTAGTTCCGGGAGTGTACGAGGACATGTTCGGCTCACCAGGTTTTGTAGCTGCTTCTATGAGGACACCCATAGGGTGAGCTACAAGTACAGTCGCGTGTGGAGTGGTGTCTGGGGAGGGAAGTGTCAATGTAAGAACGAGGAATCGGAAGGTAGCGACTGTTGCCTATACTGTAGTTAGGGACCAACCCCGGTATTTGCCTGGATGGAAGATGGGAAACCACAGAAGATCATCTTCAAGGTTGCCGACGGGGGGATTCGAACCTGCTCGCTTCCCGGACGTGAGCGACTGCCTGCAGCCACGCCGTAACGACCACGGCTAACTCACCCGGTACTACAGTATTATATGAATATTCAGGTACAGCCTCCGTGGCTTTGGCGGCAGCACGCCGGCCTCTCACCGCTGGGTCCGTGGTTCAAATCCCGGTCACTCCATGTGAGATCTGTGCTGGACAAAACGGAGGCAGACAGGATTTCCTCCGGTTACTCCGGTTTTCCCTGTCGAAATTTCATTCCAGCAACACTCTCCACTATCATTTCATTTCATCTGTCATTCATTTAATCATTGCCCCAGAGGAGTGCGTCAGGCCTTGGCAGCCGGCACAGTTCATATCCTCGCCGCTAAATGGGGGCTTCATTCATTCCATTCCTGACCCGGTCGGAGACTGGAAGCAGGCTGTGGATTTTCAGTAAAGTATTCAGGTAAGTGTAGTGCTGTAGGTCGATATATAAAGCAAAATGTTTTAGAAGTAATTCAGTTATTAATATATTCATATAATTTATTTTATACATTTTTAAAAATTATCCTAAAAGGGAACATATTAAATTATTATAGGAATACTCGTTAAAATGACTGCCCTCTCCCCTCCACTGCATGTATTGAGTCAGGCGCGGATCTAGAGTTTGACTTTGTGGGAGGGGGTGGGGGGTCACAGAATCGAAATGGTTAAGAAAAATGGTATCACTAACAACGCAATCACAAAATAACCAAACGTACAAAAACCAAATTTTTTGCAAGCTACATGGATAGAAATTTGATGCATTTAGCGCACCAAAAATATTCGTACAAATTGCAATGGCGTGTTTTGCGACTTTTACATCGAGCTTCGAGAAAAGTATCAAGGTACGTTACAGTTTCGGCAAGTCGAGTTGGTACCGACAAAGGGAGAAAGTCACAGCTTAAATTGCCAACCAAGCTTGCAGTTTGGACGTCCGCAGAATTTTTTGGTGCGAAAAAAAAGCCCCAAATTCCTATCCGTGCAATGATGCACATTCATAGTGACATCACTATAAACATCGATTCGGCAATCACAAGGTTCGCTAAACAAAATCGACGAGTTGATTTTGTTATATAAATAATCGTTTTTATATAACAGGTATGAAGTTGTAAATATATACAGTTGTAACAGAACATAATAATTGCAATAAAGATATTTTCAGTATTGAGTAAAATGAAGTCGCCTCCGTAGCGTAGCGGTCAGCATGGTTAGCTGCCACCCCGGAGGTCCTGGGTTCGATTCCCGGCTCTGCCACGAAATTTGAAAAGTGGTATGAGAACTGGAACGGTGTCTACTCAGCCTCGGGTGTTCCAAATGAGTAGAGGGGGTTCGATTCCCACCTCAGCCATCCTCGAAGTGGTTTTCCGTGGTTTCCCACTTCGTCTTCGGGCAAATGCCGGGATGGTACATTTTTCAAGGCCACGGCCGCCTCCTTCCCTCTTCCTTACCTATCCATCCTAATCTTCTCTTCCCATCCCTCATGAGGCCCCTGTTCGCTTTGCAGGTGAGGCCGCCTGGGCGAGGTGCCAATCACGCCTCACCAGTTGTATCCACTCCGATTAGATGTTCCCAGCTCTAGGACACTGCCCGTAGAGGCGGTAGTGGTGAGTTCCCTCGCTGAGTCCGTGGGTTCCACCAACCTGGAGGGTAAACGACTACGAGACGACGACGAATAAAATGAAAAAAGAACTGTTTTTCAGTTGAAATTCGTTAAGTTTTATTTGTCTGGTTATTGTGTTTTCGTTTTTTGAGTTTGCAAAAAAAATTGGTCTCCGTTGGGGGGGGGGGGGGTCATAACCCCCCGTGAACCCCCCCCCCCCCCTCTTGAATCCGCGCCTGTATTGAGTATCGTCAAGTAGACAGTAATGGCAGTGTGATCCTAAGTCGCGTGTCCATAGCTGCATTTCATTCAGTAGTAAAGGTGGTGATCATTTCTACACACCCTATGTATTTTCTTAGATAATTTTGAATCCTAACATTAACTCTATTCATCGTTAAGGATGTTGTCGCTATATCAATGCACTACATTTCAGTACATAAGAGATATGAAGCTTGCCACGGTGGTTGAGTGGTTAACATGTCGGTCTACTAACCCCAAGCTTGCAGGTTCGCTCCTGGCCGTGGTAAGTGTTTTTTTTTTTTTTTAAGGCGGTAAAAATAACGACACGTATGTCATACGATGTTGGCATGTCGAGGAACCCATTTGAATTCAGTAGGCCGTGTTCATAATGGCAAAAGTAATCTCGGGAGTTTCCGCCAACACAAAGTTCCTCATTTCTCTACTAGAAAGCGCTATAGTGTTCAAGGAGCTTAGATATCTAACCTCATTGACTTTGATAATGCTTCAAGGAACATCGAAATTCGACATGCAAGCTACCCTCTGGGTGTCAAATAAAAAACTTGCTCCCGGCACCTGAGGCCATACGATATTATTATTATTATTATTATTATTACATCATTGTTGCCCTTATGGACAGTGTTTGAACTTAAGTATCTCATGATGTCACAATTTTCACTTCTTTCCCTTCTTCTCTTCCCAAAATCTCTTCATCCTTCGACTGTGCTCCTGTTTCCTTTGTTCCGTCCACAATGTTCCTATCTTCTTCCTTTCACTTACTAAAAATTTGGCGTTCTTAATTTTGTTTCTGAATTTTTCTCTGTCTTCTATCATTTGCTTGTTGATCCCTAATTGCTTTAAATCGTCTTCTATTTCATGATACCAATTTGTTTTCCTTTTTGAACTGTTTACTACATCAAAGATTTTCTTTGTAAGTCGTTTATTGTTCATTCTCTGTATGTGCCCGTAGAAAGTTAGTCTGCGTTTTCTAATGATATCTGTGTGTCTGTCTGTGTGTTCATATAGCTCTTTGGTAGGTCTTTTCATCCATATCCCATCTCTGTGTACTGCTCCAAATATTTTTCTCCGAATTTTACGTTCATTTTTTTCTGTTTCTGTGATGCCAGATGCTCCAATTGTGGTCGTTTCTGACGCATACAATGCTTCTGGTAATACAACTGTTTTGTAGTGTCTAAGTTTGGCCTGTCTTGATATGCTTTTCTTATTATAATGTGACCATGTAAGTTTGTATGCTTTCTGGAGTTTTTCCGTTCGTTCTATGTTAGACATCTTGTTTGATCCTCCTATTTGTATATATTCTCCTAAGTACTTAAATTTTTCAACTCATTGTATGGATCCGTATATGGTATGCATGGTTTGTACATTGTTGGTGTGTCGTTCCATGTATTGGGTCTTCTCATAAGATATCTGTAAACCTGTTTTAGCAGCTATTTCATGTAATCGTTCCAGTGCTTCCTATGCCTCCTGTGTGTTATTGCTGAGTAAGGCTACGTCATCTGCAAATGCTAGACATTTTATGATTGTTTTTGTTTCACGGGTTCTTCCTAGCTGTATTCCTTTAACTTGTTCCTCCCACTGCTTAACAATTTTGTCTAAGACCATGTTGAACAAGATTGGTGAGAGGCCGTCTCCTTGTTTGACACCTGTGCGTATATGAAAGGGTTCTGAAATTTCACCCATGAACTTAACTTTAGAGGTGGTGTCCGAGAGCGTTAGTTGTATAAGTGCCCTGTTTTTTTTGTCAATGCCATATTCTTCCAGTACTGCAAATAGCGTTTGTCTATCAATGCTGTCGTATGCTTTTTTAAAGTCCACAAAGGTAACTACAGTGTTTTTTGTCTGTCTGACTTTCAGTAGTGTTCTCAAGTTCCAGATCTGTTCGATGCATGATCTCCCTTTTCTGAAGCCTGCCTGGTATTCTCCTATTTGTGGATCTGCTTGTGGTTCTAGTCTGTTCAATAACACTTGAGAGAATATTTTGTAAGCGACTGGCACTAGAGAAATCCCTCTGTAATTATTTGTATCTGACTTATCACCCTTTTTATGTAATGGGTGGATCAATGCACATTTCCATTCCTCTGGCATTTTCTCTGTGATCCAAATGTCTGTGATGATCTTATGAATTGTTTTGGTGATGTTTTTATCTTGAAGCTTCCATACTTCAGCAATAATGCCATCTTCTCCTGCCGCTCTGTTATTTTTCATTTGTTGTATGATCTCCTCTATCTCCTCTATTGTAGGTGGAGTAGAATCGGGATTGGATGTGGTTTTTTGGAAGGTCAATTTCTCCGTGGGTTCTGTACAATTGAGAAGATTATTAAAGTATTGTTTGAGAATTGTACAAGTTTCTTTCGTGTTCGTTTCCAGGGACCCATCTGTTCTTCGAAAGCAGAGGCTAGGAGGCTGATAACCCCTAATATTTTCTTTGAATGTTCTGTAAAAATTTCTTGTGTTATTTCTCTTAAAATCTTCTTCAATTTCTTTTAGCCTGTTGTTGTCGTACTCTCGTTTTTCTCTTCTGATTTCCTTTGATGATTGTTTTTGAACTTCGTGAAATTCCTTCCATGTTTCGGATGTTCTGTTACTGCTGAACTTCATCCATGCCTGTGTTCTTCTCTCAGTGGCTTGATCACAAATTACGTTCCACCACCTATGTTTTCGTTTTCTAGGAGGTTGTGCCCAACGCATTGCCTTTTGAACTGTGGTCGCAAGATCTGTCCAAGTGTCTGCTGGATGCCTATTAATTTCTTCAATGATTTTGTCCCTGTTTATCTTCAAATATTCTGGATCAGGCTTCACTATTTTGTTTTTTGTTGTCTTTTTCTGTCTTGGGATTGGTCTAATCTTGACTTGTAACAAATAATGGTCAGACTCGAAGAACCCTTTACGCGTTCTGACATTTAAAATTTCCTGCGTATTTTTGTTAGAAATGGCCACATGATCAATCTGGAATTCTCCCCATACGGTGTTTGGTGCTTTCCATGTTGTAAGTTTTCGTCTTGGCTTTTGAAATTGTGTCGACATAATTTTGAGGTTAAAATTTTGACAATATTTTATGAGGTGTTCCCCAATTTTGTTTGTGCGATAGTGTGCTGAATGAGGGCCTGTGATTTGTCTGTATTTTCTCTCCTTACCTAATTGCGCGTTAAAGTCTCCCATTAAAATTTTAACATGCCTTTCTGGTATGTTGTTTGTTACTTCTTCCATGTCTTCCCAGAAGTATTCAACTTCTTACGGTTTCTTTCTATTGTTTTAGATCCCTTATTGGGGGGTGGTTGGATCTAAAACGGAAGAGTTATTGTGTTAATTTATAAGGAAGTGCCTAAAAGGGGGTAGCTTCCCGTAGTCGGGCAAGCTGACCAGTGTAGAGTGTTGTTTAGTGTTAGGATGCTAGGGGGCTATCCTATAAAAGATGTAAGTGTATCTTAGGGGATGGAACTTAGCGTACAGGTCAACGCGCTGGTCTTCCAGCTGGCTGGCTGGTTATGTAACCGATGTGCATGCGTCAGCTTTATGGCGCGCGCTGCTCCTAGCAGTCGGGCCTATACGGGAATACAATGATACTTGCGCTAGCAAGTGTCTGGCTACTGTACGTCACGTCTAATCGTGACGGAGGATTCAGGAAGGGAGTTAGGGCGTAAAGAAGCGTTTAAAACAGTAATACAAGTGTAGTGTACTGACCAAGTATTTATTGGTCAGTAATATGGAATTATGAGTCCCTTTTAAGGGATGTAGTAAATGCTACAACGTAAGTGTACAAACTTGTGTATACAATTTGTGGGTAAAGGTTACAAAGTACAGGATTCTGAACACTGCTGACTCACCTGATGATAACAGCGATAGCCTCCGGCCGACGCACTGTAAGACTGGTAATTGAGAGAGCTTGACCTCTTTAAGGCTCCCTCTTATATTCTCCGGCGTTGTGTTGTCAGCATTCCGCTGCATAGATGCCCCAGTTAATTGTGTGTCGCTGTTTGTGGTAGTGATGCAAGTATTGGGTAAGCTTTCCAGACTGGTTAGCTGCCCTTGCGGTGTTAATAGATGTTGGTCTGGACTTACAAGATTTGCCAGTTAGGGGTGATTTAAATAGATGATGGGGGGATGGCCTCCAGGGGGTGCATACCCCTGGGGGACTGTACAAGCCTCTTCCCCTATTTAGTTCGCGTCCCCGCGAACGGGAACGGAACTTGAGGTTGGGATGTTGATGCAGCAGTTAGTTCTTGAAGCCCCCTCGTATCTCCTGTTGGTGTCTTCTTCTTCGGCGTCGTATGATGTGGTGATGTCGGGTTGATGTGTAGGTGTGAGATCAGCTCGTGTTCAGAGGGGTGGGTTATGGGATATACATATATATAACATTGACATTGGCATAGACATTATAAAAATAGTGCATGGAAAAAAATCGATATTGACATGTTGAAAGTTTGAAGAGAAAAAAAAATACATGGTGCTGATAGTTATTCGGTACATTGTTGTGCAGGGAGGAAAAAAACCCAGGGCTGGACGGATGATTGCGTCGTCCGCCCTATCTTAGGGAAAAAGTGCTCCCTGCAATGAGAAAGAGAGAAGAAATAGACAAAAATGGGTGTTCCAGGGTATAATTTAAGGGAAATATTTAAAATGCATTTATTGATTTGGGATAAAACGGAACACCCTGACAAATGGGGAAGTTAGAATAAAGAAAAATGAAAGAAAACAAATCATAGACATTGAGTACATGTGATTTTAACAAACAAACAAAAAAGTATACCGTTTAATGTGCCATGTTGCGATGTTCATATGTTGACATTTAGGAATATTATTGATCACCGCCGCCGACAATGTGGGGGTGCGAAGTATTATATATATATTGATTTCTAGTGGAATAATTGCCCGTGGGCGCATGAATTTGTATTAAGTTACCCTTTAAAATTATCAATTACAATGATCTTATATCTAACTTAAGCGCGCTAATCTCTTATGATACTAGTTTTTGGTACCTCGCGTGCACGCTACCCCTTTGTACGTATGCTTGCCGTCTCACGGCTAATCCTGTACGGCCACTTCCTGTTATGGTTTAGTGGTCGTACCGCTTGAAATGTATCCTTAATTCTTAATCTGTGAAGCATTCCCTGTGGGTGAATGCTTTCACACTTGACAATGAGAGTCGCCGCCACAAATCGGTTGCGCCCTCATTGCCGTAATTTGCGCCGCATTTTTGACGCCTTATGTTTCTTGTGTATGTTGATCTGCCAGCGAGCCTGATACCCCACATGTATCAGCCGTGCTGTGCAGATTTTTAAAGTGTAGCTGTAAAAATGTGGTGAGCCTGTAAGTGAAGTTGAATATTAAATATAAATTAGTGCGCACTGGTGTAATACAATAATAAGAGGGCATTACTAGCATGCTGCTGCTATATAGCAGCAAAATCATAGTCACCAGTGCCATATTCCTGGTGACGATGCCTGGAAAAAATGGAGAGGTTAATAAAACATTTAAATATTGCCTATTTTCTATGCCGCTTCCTGTGGTAGTGTGTCCACAGTCTGAAGCTCTTTTGACCTGTGAAAAAAATGGCATGGTTAGTGTTAATCGATGTATGGCCGGGCTTACCCTATACGGTGCCGTAATGTCGTTTCTTAAAGTGTTGTCGGTCTTACCCCGGTAGCGGAATTTTGGTTACCGGGTGCCGATATATTCCACCTCAATTATACTTATGTTAATGTATTATAATGTATTCTAATGTATTATAATGTATTATAATGTATTGTAATGTGTTATCGGACTTATCCTGATGACGGATTTGTCGGCCATCAGGTGCCGAGCGGCGTTACTTAACACTATCTATCTTAATTATGATTAAAAATAAAAAAAAATGGCTACTATTATTAAGCCGAATGGTTGGCCTTATTCTATTGCCGAAATGTGTTGTGCCATTACTCGGCAACAGCGATTAATGAATTTGCTTAATCCTAAGTTGCGTACCAAAGTGCAACTGACTTATTTGCTAAATTTGGACCATAGCGATCGCCTGAGGCAATTTACTTCCTCAGGGCACCACCCGTACGAATCCTAGAAACACCGGTTGTCTCTAGAATCGCCGGATTCCGCTCCCTTAATTCTAGTTGTCGACGTCTATTCTAGGTCTTACTAACTAAAACTAATCTAGTCACAGGCGGCTTACGGTGCCACGAAGCAAACCGTTTCGCCTGCTGTACTTTCCTGCTCATTACCGTTGTTTTTTCATACGTTGTCGTAGTTGGGTCGCCCACTTTAACCCCTTTGAGTTGCTCGCTGTGCCCCTCATTTAATGCCCTCGGCTGCCCGATGCGTCGCCATTTATGTGGGCATTGGACATTGTCCAATGGCATAGTATTATCTTCGCCTTTATTGGCAATCGTAGTATGCTTTACGCAGTATAATAATCTCTTCGCCTATATTGGCCGCCGTAGTATGCTTTTCGCAGTAGTAATAATCTCTTCGCCTTTATTGGCAACCGTAGTATGCTTTACGCAGTAATAATGATCTCTTCGCCTTTGTCGGCAATCGTAGTATGCTTTTCGCAGTAATCATGATCTCTTCGCCACTGTCGGCCGCAATAATATTTCACTCCCGCGCGTGGGAGTCTTGCTTCCCGCTGTAGGAGCCATACTTACTTACATTTACCTAAGAGTCTAGTCCTAGCTTGGTCGTCTCTAGGGTCAACTTCTGGGTCCGGCGTGGAGCGAGCTATTTCTCCCACCATCCTCAGAAAGTCTTCCCTGCGGGTCTTGGCGTCGATGACCGTGGCACATAGTGGGTGTAGCATCCCTTCCTCCCAGGGGCAGTTTAGGCGCACCTAGGATTCCAGAGCTTGCCCGGCCAGGCCGCGAGTGCCTCACCCGACGTGGTTCGTCTGTTTGGTCTAGTCGTCAAGTTGAGTAAGGTCACTGAGCTGTTGAGCCAACTGGGGTAAGGGTCAACATCACCTTCCCCAGCTCTGCTCCAGTGTGGTGCTTTTGGCCTTCGGCTTGTGCCGCTATCACCAATCAGAGTGTTTCAGATTCCTTTTCATGTAATAAAAAAAATATGGGCGTAACCTGTGTAAATAGTTTATTTTGTGTAAAATGTAAAATATTTCAAGTGTTGTGGGGTTGTAGAGCTTCGAAGTGCATAGACTACTTTAGGTCTACTATTGCTACGTCGGCTGTCCAGCGATAATGCTCTGTTAACCTTTATGGAGGTGTTAGTAGGGTCTATGGCGTTAGGTACCCTGTTATTAGAATCTGGGGGTAGTTATTCGTAGAGTGGGCTGAAAGCATGGTAGGAAGAGGTTGCGCATCTTTGGGCTCAAATAAATGGTGGCCTTGAGCCGGTAATGCTGCTAGGATTGCTCTTACAATGAGTGGACGGGGGAGGGTAATTCCCGGGATTGCAAAAATATAAAAATTCCATGCAGGTTTGATAGTAATAACCCTTGGTAAATGGATGGGATATTCCATGCACGTATCTGGATATGAGGCATCTGCACTCATGTACGGATAGGTGTAGGGCGAGGCGTAATAATAATAATATATTCCTGTCATGCGGGAGTATTTAATTTAAAAAAAAATGGTTAATATATGATTGTGGCCTCATCTCTCATTTGGAGATGCGCATTATGCTTAATTGTTGTTTGCCGACCCACCCCTAATACTCAGGTGGCAGCATCGAGATCCAAGGCGTAGTAAGCCCTCTCTTTAAACGCATGAAGTCTATCAACCCCTATGTGTACTTTGTAATGTAGTGTAGCTGTTTTCATCGTGTTCATGTGTCTGCGTTGGTTGATGTTGGACGTGGGAAGGTTATTGGAGGGGAGTAAGGTATTCAAAATGGTAGCCTTTGGGTGGTATGTCGGTAATCCCGCTGGGATTATCCACCTATGCTTCAGTCATTCTCCCTTTGTCCATGTCTGCTCGCTATCCGCTTCTTGGGATAGTAAAGCGTCGTGACGCTGTGACGTCACGACTTAATCTGGTCTGCCATTTGTAGTGTGAATGTGGCCAGTGGTCGTAGTGCGACTGGCCATGTCCTAATCGCCTGGAATGATTTCTTTTAGAAATAAAACCGCGAAAGGAAGTTATTAGGGGGGAGGTCTTGTTTCCTCAGAGCCCCTGTCTGTGTTCGCTCCTGATTAGTGAGCGCGTGTGTGTGTGACTATGTTCCGCTACACCATGCGGACGGTTGGTCTGTTATAGGCTAAGTCCTAATGTGTATCGCGTGTATGGGCAGGAGGTGCCCGTGGCCTGTCAACGTCTTTGAGAACGTGCTCCTATGGGCCCAAGATAAGTTCCGGTCTGTCACGTCTGTCCATTGCTAAATGTCACAATTGTTTTTGCAGTGTTAAAAAATGTGTGGCATTATGATTGCTTTGTGCTTGTAATTTCATGGTCAATGCCGATACAACAATAGTGTCTGTCACCAGCAGTATTGCAATGTGACGAAATCTGCAAGTCAGTATTTTCGTCATGTAGTGCTTACATTTGTTTGCGTACGTGATTTTTCGCCAGTATGTGAGTGTTGCCATTGTTCTAGATTCCGGGCGGACCAATGTAGCAATTCGTCCTATTTAGCTAGTACTGTTGTGTGGCCACTATTCCATAAGACCTTTGTCTTACGAAATTTGTATACTTGTGTCTGGGGAATATATTTTCCATGTCAGGTGTAATTGAAATTTTAGGCCTGGCTTTTGGCCGAAGGAAATGTGGTATTATCTGGTTCTGTGGTTGTATGGGTCAATTTCGGTGTGATTGAAAGCCTGGATAGTTGTTTTCCCTGGTGTCCAATTTTTGCTGGGATTTGGACCCGCGATCTCATGTCATTCTGTGTGTTCTGTGTCTGCGTTGTGTTTCAGGGATTGAGGTGTCCTCAGTGTGGTTTTTGCTTGTGTCTCTCGTACCAAAAATACCGTTGGTTAGTTAGTTTTTGGTACGAGTGTGGTGTGTGATCATGGGTTCGGACCCGGCTTACTGTAAAGACTTGTTACGACGCTATCTGTGCCGTATATATTATGGCACATGTACCGTGTATTTGAAATGCGCAGATGGGAATACGCATTCCTGTGAAGAGTTTGTGTATTTTTGAGTTATCCTCGTAGTGTAATTTGTGGAGTTGTGTGGTTCTGAACTCGGCGTAAATGAACGCGTATTTCCCAGGTTCGTCTGTAGTGCTCCCAGTCTGTCTGTGCCAGCAAAGGTCGCCCACGGTGAGTGCGTTATCGCTGACGCGATAGTCTCTAGTTTCACTCACGTGTGCGTTATCTTGTTGCTCCGTGTCTGTATGTTTGTGCCTCTTAGCCTGAGTGCTAATTGCGAGTGGGGCTTCCCGCCATACAAAAGAACCTCTCACTAACTACATTCGTGTCCCCAAGTTTTGTGCTACTGTAACGTGGGTCGAATATGTCCCTATACATTGTACAAAATGTCGTTATACACGAGTGTCTCCGGGCCGCTAGTCGCGTGTTTGGTGACTATGTGCCGGAGGTGATTTTGTTGTTTTTCATTTATGACCATCTGTTAGTGGAACTGTCCCAATCTGTTTTAGCTTCCTACTTTTCTATCCTGCAACTGGATAGCTACCCGACCTGACATTCCTGGTATTCAGAAGGTTGCGGGTTTTGAGACCGTCTTTACCCAGAGTAATTGTTTCTGGTGCCATTCTAGGCTGTGCCTTCGGGACAGTTTGTTAGTGTATTACTGTTATGTGGTAATGTAAATTGACTGTGTGACTTCCAAAAATATGTAGGGTTTCCCAAAGTCTGGGATTTTCACCCTATGGTGTGTTTGCGTTTTAGCTTGCGTGTTGTTATGGAGGTGAAAAAAAGTCGTGTTATAGGCAGTGTAACGTGACACGTATGCCTATGGATGCAATATATACAGTTCAACTTGGCCAATTTTTCCTTCATCGGGCCTAATGACTGAGGCAGAGAAAGATAAAAAAAAATGAGCTATGCCCCGCTCCGCATTAAGAGAGCACTTTGGGAAAAAAATAGAGAAACTATATTGTTTCTCGCCTGCCCACTGCGTTATGCTTATTAAGGCGGGTTGCCCGACGGCGGTAGCCTGTAAAAATTGTGTCGTAAACAATATGAAAAATGTTTAAAAATGAGAAGTAGGACCTGAGTGTAGTATCCGCCCATTAGGTGACGTTAGTACGGCAGTACTCTAGTTGCGTCTCAGGGAAATCTACCACTTTTGAAAAATAGTTTGAGATTCTTAATTCTTGCTACAATCAGGGCTCTCGCCCGCCACAGGAGAATCTATCAAACTGTGGGACCGGATCATAGAACATTTAGTCATTTCCACCTAGAAAGACCCGCTTAAGCTCTATGCTGTGGTTTGATGCTTAAGCTGTGTTCGGAATATCTCTTTCCGGCCTTAAGCCGCGTGGCTCACCTAATGGGCTTCCACTTGGCTTTGGATATTAGAAACTTTACGCTATCCGAGTTATAATATGGACCACTATGTTCAATAACCATTGATGGCCTGAGAGAAAAAAAATGCTAGTGGCCAAAAAAAATCAAGAAGAATTTAGATTTATACACCTTTGGTTTAGCCATGTTGACCTGCATATACATGAAAAAAAATGTGCCGTTTACGTTAGTGAGTCTTTATGTGTTTATTGCCGTATTTCTCCCGTGTAAACGAGCTTATGTGTGTCCCTAATATAGGTGCAAGTGTTATTAGTTTATTTCTGTGTCCCTGGTGGAAGTCGTTATTCCGGTCCGAGCGTCCGTGCTCTGGAAGGTGAAGACTTCCGCCCTGTTACGAGGGTATAGGCCCTCGACACCCATTGGGGCGCTTCTTTGCCATTTTTCGGGGGAGTTTGTAGCAAAGTAAGCCTGGGCCTACTTCCACCGTAGCGCGTGTCTGTAGGTTTGAGTGTGCCTGTATTCGAGGGCCTAATTGCGCTCTGCGCTACCCTAGTAGAGTTTACGGGGGTGTGTGTATTTTTGACTGAGTGGTTTTGTGGGGTAGGTAATAACACCTTTCCTATACCCCGTGTACCGTGTGTGAGTGCGTGGTCACAATGTGCGGGCGTGTATTGTGCATCCTGAGGGCCTGAGTGCAACACCCTCTTATGCATTCGCACCTGGGGTACGAATGCCGGTGCTCGCCTCCGTTCTGGCAAACTTGCCCTTTGAACTGGCGGTAAAGGCCGCTTAATTGCCTGTCTCTGCCCTGGCAATGTGGTGGCGTGTAGCCTGCCCGCTTTCTGGCCTGTGGCCACGGTAGACTCCTGCCATTGTGTTTGCCTATATGTGTGGGTGTGTGTAGGCTCAATGTGCTGTAGGGCGGGCTCTACGTCCTCAGCCCATGACGTGGTTGCCTCCCGTTGTCTGCCTGTCATACTATGTGTGTCTGAGGGTCCTGGCTTCAACTCCCTCTCGTTCGTCCGTTGCGAGGGGGTTGGCCTAGGGTCTGCTGCCCGGTTTGGCAAAATTGCCTTCCGAACCGGCGCTAAGGGATGTGTAGTGGTGTAAGCTTGTCCCCGCAGTGTATTGGAGTCTAACCTGGCCGTCTTCTGGACTGTGGCCACGGTGAACTCCTTCCCATGTGTGGCAGTACATGGCGAGAGGGACATCCTCGCAAATTGCCGAGTTAGCGTATCTTCGCTTATGTCCTCTCTCTCGGCTGGGCTGGTGGCCCTGCCATGTACTCGAAAATGGCCTAGTGAGCCCGGAGTTCCTTATGTTCGCCCCAAATTTGTGCGTACTGCCTGTTGAAGCTCATGGCCTGCTGGCAAACTGTTGTATCAATGTGGTTGTGTTTTGTATAGTTCTGTGGCCGCCAGTTGGAGAAACGCCTGTTCGAGAATTAACTCCTTGTACTGAGTGTGTAAAATCGTGTAGTGTACCCTCATCCTCTCGAGGGTTGCATTATTTATTACGGGACCATGTGTGGTGATCAATTGGTCGTGTATTCTGTGTCTCTGGATATGGATCCTATTGAGGTGTTCATGTATATGCCTCAAGAGCGTATGTGCGCATCTTAATCGCGCTGTACTACCCTCTGACGGCGTGTATGGCTGTTTGCCCTGTATTGCCCCGATTTTTGTTTGGAGTGCCCGTATCTGTGTTTGCCGGCTTTGTATGTGCCTCTAGCATCTGAACAATAATGCTAATAATATAGGCGTACCCCTACTGCCTCCATGGCTTACAGTCTCTGTTGTTTCTGCATGAGGTGCCATTCTGAATGAAGTGTATGCGCCTTCTAAGAAAAAAAACTGTGCGTGTTTGTCAGTGTATCCTTATTCTCTCTGATTCTTTCTGGGGGCTGGGGGGTTTGTTTGCTAAGAATTTCCCCTGTGTAAGTAGTACGGAGCAAAAATGATGCTCTCTGTCTGGGGAAAAAAAATCACAATTTTGCTTGGCTGTTTGCGGTACGGAAGGGGTCGTTTCTACTACGAGGGCTCGTTGTTTGAGTCCTATTTTACTGTGCGTAGTAGAGGCGCCTCCACCATCTATTTTAGATCCCTTATTGGGGGGTGGTTGGATCTAAAACGGAAGAGTTATTGTGTTAATTTATAAGGAAGTGCCTAAAAGGGGGTAGCTTCCCGTAGTCGGGCAAGCTGACCAGTGTAGAGTGTTGTTTAGTGTTAGGATGCTAGGGGGCTATCCTATAAAATATGTAAGTGTATCTTAGGGGATGGAACTTAGCGTACAGGTCAACGCGCTGGTCTTCCAGCTGGCTGGCTGGTTATGTAACCGATGTGCATGCGTCAGCTTTATGGCGCGCGCTGCTCCTAGCAGTCGGGCCTATACGGGAATACAATGATACTTGCGCTAGCAAGTGTCTGGCTACTGTACGTCACGTCTAATCGTGACGGAGGATTCAGGAAGGGAGTTAGGGCGTAAAGAAGCGTGTAAAACAGTATTACAAGTGTAGTGTACTGACCAAGTATTTATTGGTCAGTAATATGGAATTATGAGTCCCTTTTAAGGGATGTAGTAAATGCTACAACGTAAGTGTACAAACTTGTGTATACAATTTGTGGGTAAAGGTTACAAAGTACAGGATTCTGAACACTGCTGACTCACCTGATGATAACAGCGATAGCCTCCGGCCGACGCACTGTAAGACTGGTAATTGAGAGAGCTTGACCTCTTTAAGGCTCCCTCTTATATTCTCCGGCGTTGTGTTGTCAGAATTCCGCTGCATAGATGCCCCAGTTAATTGTGTGTCGCTGTTTGTGGTAGTGATGCAAGTATTGGGTAAGCTTTCCAGACTGGTTAGCTGCCCTTGCGGTGTTAATAGATGTTGGTCTGGACTTACAAGATTTGCCAGTTAGGGGTGATTTAAATAGATGATGGGGGGATGGCCTCCAGGGGGTGCATACCCCTGGGGGACTGTACACTATTATGCTCATTTGTAGGTGCATGAGCATTGATAATCGTGTAACCTTTATTACCTGATTTGAAGGAGAGTGTGGAGAGCCTTTCTGATATGGAATTAAAGTCAATAATGTTATCCATGACTGATTTGTGTACTGCAAATCCTGTTCCAAACAATGATGGTGTACCTCTTCTGACAGCAGGTTTACCTTTATAAATCCTATAATTTTCTGTGTTGAAATGATTTTCATCTTGAAAACGAGTCTCTTGAATCGCAAGAATTTTTATTTGAAATGTTTCTAACATGTGTGTGAGTTGTTTTAGTTTTCCAAGTTTGAAGAGAGTATTAACATTGAGAGTGCCAATGTAGTGTTTGTGTAGAGATTTTGAGAAGCTCCGACTCATCTCCTCATGATGTTCCTGGTCCCCCAGAATCCGATGACCAGGAAAGTCCAGCCCGGTGACTGGGGCCTGGGGTAGCGGATTTCTTTCCTTTTGTTCCATCATGATTACTTCAAGTTGAAGGTGGTTGTGGCGATCTTAAAGAAAGATCACGATGATTGCTGACTTGATTGTTGAGATCAAGACATATTTCACAGCCGCACCAACTAGGTGAACAGACGCTGACCAATAATCGCTGGATACCAGAACAGACACTATTGGATTTTGTTTATTATTATTATTAATAGAGATATGAAGCAATTTATTTTAAGTAATTGGTATTCTGCCCGAAGGCAGGTCCGAGCCTCCGAAGTGGCTACCCCCAACCAGAATTTACGTGCGTAAGGTTGGCCAGGGCCTTTCCACTCCTCCTTATGTTAGCCAACAGCGCGCAGTACCTAGAAACAGCATACCATCCAAGTTCTGACCACGCCCAATGCTGCTTAACTGCGGAGTTCCCATGGGATCCGGTGTTTCATCATGGCTAGGAAGTTGGCAATGAAGCAGTTGAAATGAAAATCAACAGCCTGCTTCCTGTCGACCGACCGGGTCAGGGAATGGAATGAATGAAGTCACCATCTAGCGGCGAGGATATGAACTGTGCGGGCTGCCGAAGCCTGTCGCACTCCCCTGGCGCAATGATAAATGAATGAGAGATGAAATGAAATTATAGTGGAGAGTGTTGCTGGAATAAAGTTGTGACAGGGAAAACCGGAGTATCTGGAGAAAAACCTGTCTGCCTCCGCTTTGTCCAGCACAAATCTCACAAGGAGTGACCGGGATTTGAACCACGGACCCAGCGGTGAGAGGCCGGCGTGCTGCCGCATAAGCCACGGAGGCTTCTTCAATGAAGCAGTTACGATTGATAATTATCAATTAACCAAACGGTTTAGGAATAAACCTAATTGAGTTATTGAAATGTAAATTGTGCTGACCTATTGTGAATTTAGATCACAATGGAGCTATGTCACATTGCTAACCACATATCAAGAGTGCCTAGCGCCAAGAGCTGAGGAAGCAAAGAGAACTCGAAAAATGAGAGCAGTGCTCAGTCCAAGACCTGCTGAGTAAACAATGGTGTAATGTGCCAGTTACCAACTGTGGTAAACTAACTTCCTTATCAAAGAAGGGTTGAAAACATGTTTCAATAAACACTATAGTGAGTGGTTATCGTGTCGGACTACCAACCCCCAAGCTTGCAGGTTCGCTCCTGGCCTTGGTACGTGCTTTTTTGAAAGGCGGCAAAAATCACAACACGCATGTCATACGATGTTGGCATGTTAAATAACCCATTTGAATTCAGTAGGCCGTGTTCATAATGGCAAAATTAATCTCGCCAACACAAAGTTCCTCACTTCTCTACTAGAAAGCGCTATAGTGTCAAGGAGCTTAGATATCTAACCTCCTTGACTTTCATAGTGCTTCAAGGAACAACAAAATTCGACATACAAGGTGCCCTCTGGTTGTCAAATAACAAAGTTTGCACCCGGTACCCGAGGCCATACGATATTATTATTGATGTGTAACATCTTTCCACTGGGTTGCAGGACATTTTTGTGGGAGTGATTTTGAAAAATGAGACGGAAGTGGATCGGACGTAAGTGTGTACGACGCACTGCCAGCTAGATCCGATCCAGCTGGCAGTGGTACCATGTGGAATGTATATAACATACGGATTACTTCAAGGTTTGGAGGCGCCATTACAGATATTTCTACATTGAATCATCACCAAGTTGTCGTTTTTTGGTGTAAAAATATTCATTATATCATATTTGCTGAAAAGAAATATGATTTATTAAGAGTCTGTTTCTCAATCTCTGGATAAAAGTGATGGGCATCCTCTCGCCGAGTAAGTTTCCTCAATACTTTTATACGGAACGGTAAACGCTCATGCGAACTCTGGTGTCAACTCATTGAAACACAAACCACATGTCTTCGTATCAGTATTTAAATTATGATATGCTTTTATATGACACATTGTAACTAGACGGCAAAGCCGGTATTATGTTTCTGCACAATGGCTATTCAGATATTAACCTATATTGTGGTAATGCAGAGATCAATGTAGTATATATCTGTATATATCTGTGATTTTATACGGGAACTGGGCAAGCCTTTCATGGACCACTATAGGAATTCCCTTTACTGTCAAGTAGGCGTATTCATAACTAATTTAAAACTCAATTCCACGCAGGAACATTATCGAAAAAAGCAAAATATTAATGGAGCATAAAAGAATACTTCCATATTATTACCGGCACGTGAAAATGAGTACCTGTCTTGTACTTCAAATATCTGTGCTGTTAATGGCTGCGTGGATAAAATTTTGGTCTGCGAATAATGAGGTCTCAGGTTCGAACCCCAGTCTCGGCAATTATTTTTGCCACCGGATAATCGATTTAAACGATATATTTCATAACATTATGCGTCATTTTAACAGCATCTACATGAAATTACGATTTATCTAATTTTAATTACAATAGTTTGCACCTTTGCACCGAGCAGGAATTGGGAAATTTGATTGTATTGAACACCATTTCTAGTACCGGTAATCTATAGATAGGCTAGAGACTATGGATTCATTCCTCCTCTTAATTTACAATATAATATGTGATGATTGTTCAAACAAGTGTTACAGTAGCATATCTCCAATTCAATCTATTCATTCATCATAGTAGTCGCCTCCGTAGCGTAGCGGTCAGCATGGTTAGCTGCTACCCCGGAGGTTCTGGATTCGATTCCCGGGTCTGCCACGAAATTTGAAAAGTGGTACGAGGACTGGAACGGGGTCTACTCAGCCTCGGGTGGCCCAAATAAGTAGAGGGGGTTCGATTCCCCCTCAGCCATCCTCGAAGTGGTTTTCCGTGGTTTCCCACTTCGTCTTCGGGCAAATGCCGGGATGGTACTGCCTCCGTAAATTGAATTATACTGAGACCACGGTGGCTGTATTGGCATATGTGAATAAAGTTATGGCCGTCATAGTTGTGACGTGTATATTCATGACGTAGGCGTGGATGACGCAACGCTCGAGCAAGTAGGCTGGCTGAGCTTAGATTCTTGCTGACGTCACGATTTTGTTCGAGAAGGATCTTAGATTTACGACGCAGTCGCAGGGAAGCAAGTAAACGTGCTGAGGAAGAAGTTACGCTATTGGAGGAGAGGCTCGAACCAATGAATGATAGCTTGAAGGGAGACGGAGATTACTGAAACTACGATATTTAATAACTTTTGGCTTGCAGAATTGTGGAAAACTATTTTCAGTTATGGCATTGATTTGGAATTTTGAAGAAATTAATTATATGTTTTTGAAATCTGAAAATCCGTCAAGAATAGCCAAAGTTGGAACTTCGAGTAATGATGGAAGAAGAAGCTATGGTAGGGATGGATACGCCCCTTCAAAGTTGATAAAAGGCCTTGCACAGCAGAGAGGAGCTTCTCACTTCGTGGTTTTATTCTGACTTGATAGTCTGACTTCGTGTTCTGATAGAACAAGCATATCGTCATAAGCAAGCGTGGCAGAGCCCACCGCATCGAACAGTATTGGGTATCCAGCAGTGCAATTTTACTGTTACTAAAACTAGGCGAAGTTGGAGCGCACACATAAACGATTCTACAAGTGTATCTATCAAGAATTAGCTACTGCATTTATACTAATTCAATAGTGCATTACAATATTGAGGCGTGTGCGAAAGTTGAACAGTTTCATTATAATACTTCAGAAGATATTCGCATTTAAAGACTGCAGAGAAAAGTGTTTTTCTCGAATCCTGAGAAGCACTTTTACTACCACATTCTACGCTACGGCAGACACGTGTATTGCAACCGTGATACTGAAGATTACATTTGGTGATACAACGCTACATTCTACAATGGAACTATACAATCTGGCAGTACTTTCGACTAACATTATAATGGAAGTGGAGATGGAAGACTAAAACTTTAATGCAATTGGGACATACATCAGTAGTGTGAAGTAGCAACATGGAGCTTCGATAATCGTCATTCTACAAAGACGAGCATGTAGTGAACATTCAGCTACACTCATGCATCGTAATCCGTCGCTGAATTACATCAAATGGCAGTGGAAATAAATTCATACTCCACAATTATGAACATTTCTGCGGAAATATTTGCAATGAACTTCATGGCTGATTTCTACAAGAACTTCAGGGAACTTTCAAGAGTGGCAAGGGTTTTTCCCAGCACACAAAGAAGAGTTTTGCCAGAAGGATGTCTATCGTCTACACGGAGCAGTGCGATTTCCGGAGGAGGAAGCTGTTCTATTCTCCGAGGGCGCAGGTTCCAGGTTCGAGGTCGGTGCACATCTATCCTGTAGTGAAATGGAACCAGCAGCAGTCTTCTGTGAAATTTTCTTCTAGAACTTCAATCCAACTGATAAGGTAGCCGTGAACGTTTCTTGATTTATTTGAGCCATTTTAGTGAGATCTGAGCAACTATCTTTCCCATATTTTCTGTCATATATTTGATTGCCCCATATTCTTTTGCTAGATGTTTCTGTACTCTGTACACTTTGCAGCTTTATGCCATTTTCTTCGATTTATTGAGACATTATTTTTTTACATTTGCATATTTAAACATTTTGGATCAGTTTATACTAAAGTTAAATATTCTTTCGAGAATTTGAATTTTTCTTGTAGTCACGATTTGACTGTAAAGTTAACGATTTTCTATGGCAAGTTTGAATTCAGACAGCGTGTCGTTTTATTAAAGTAATTCTTTCCAGTAAATTACTTTGACCAATTTTCTGTCATCCTCAAGAAAGAAGAATGATTAAAAGATTTTAGAGCGTTAAAATCTACTACTTTATCGACGATCTTGGAAATACTAGTCGTTTTTATGAACATGATTGAAACACAGACATTTTTAGTCAATTCTGAAATACCATTGCATTATAGACAATTTTATGAAATATGAACTTTGAATACGATTTATTCAGTACACTATAGTAATGAACATTTGATAGGAGATTTTCTCAATTCTACATTGAAACAATAATGTTTGCATTTTCTAGTCTATTTGCATTCTATTCGACTATTTCTGCAGTTAAATGAATTTTGCTTGAATATAGTATTTTTATACTGCGATAATTATGATGAGATTAATTCATTTTGATAGACCAGGGAGGCGTGTCTAATCGTATTTGCTATTAAATTTATTTGTGACTGGCAAATTTTTACTTCATATCGCTTCATGAATGAAACCCACGAAGGTTAAATATAATAACAGTTTTCGATACAATTGATGAATATAAGAATTTTTAAAGAGGAACTATGGAAGTATAATCGTTAGTTCAGTGGACGTGTAAAAGTCGCTGATGAATAATGCCCTTTAAAAAGTGAAGGAGGTTCCCACAATAATATTGATGATGATGATGAATTTATAAGTGGAGGTTTTTGTGTGTATTGTGGAAGATTTTGATGCCATATATATTGAGATATATGATGAATTATGGACCAATTTTGTGCGTTTGTGCGAGGTATGTTTCCGCTGAGTTGTATTGTTCAGGTCCATTGAAAATTATTCATGTGAAGTTACAGTTAAAATTAACAAGAGTGATAAATTGATTGAATTATAGATTTTGAATGGAGGTTACCGTCACAAATAATAATTATTAAATCTTATTAAACCTGAATCTAAAATTTAAATATAAGTAACCTTCATCGGTCGATTATATTACCACGATTTAAAAAAATATCAACCGGATAAACGTGTGGTTAATGTATTTTAATATAAATAAAATATAAATAATGTAAATAACTATGTAAATATCTATAATAATAATTTGAAACAAACGGGATTAATAGAGGCGTGTAAAAAAATTTCAATTGTCGTTTGACTAAGTTATGAACAATCTAAATGTTACAAATAATTATTGAACACTATGATATAACATTATGCGTTTTGCTATTAACATTTAAACAACGCTAGTTCGATAATTGTAATAAACATTTAAATAAGATTTGAGATTAACAGAGTAATCCATTGCAATGTGAACGGAACTTGTATAAATTTTGCGTGATAATATTTGAGTTGAGATGTGAGCATTTAAATTGTTTTGAATGAGAGCTAGACTCTGCGTTGGCTAGCATATGGTGACACTGGTTAGGCAGCTGCGTCCATTTGACGAAGCAAGCATGCAACACTGCTTAGGGTGTATTGCAGGTGGCCAGATAACTGAATGGTGGAGGTCAAGGTCAACTACTTAGCGGCCTTGCGGTTATTAATAAATGTGTGTCAATGAACTAAATTATGAAGTTCATGAACAAGGAAACAAATGTTATATGTCTCGTCCCAGCTCCCTTATCCATTCCAATGTGCATTGTTGTTATTATTACGTTCTTTTGAGCTAGAGAAAGCTGAATTTTTGTACGTGAAGTCTACAGTCCTACAGGAGGACATGGTTGCATTGACAATGGCTTCAGACAGCCATAACTATTTTGTTGTTAAATTTTGTTAAAATATTTTTTTTCTTTATGTGAAATAAATTATTGTGCAGTTTAAATTTTCTGGTCTCCGACTTGGTTCATTTTAAATATCGTGGTGGAGGTTATTGTGAGGGCATACTATTAAGTGATCCAGTTGAAAACCCAGACCCGAGATTAAATTGAATAGGTAAGTAAAAGGTAAGTATGAACCCCCGTATATTTTGGTGTGTTCCACAATAATTTCATGTTAACTACTGTGCTCTAATCTCGGTAGTATCTGTCAGTGCCATTTTCATTGATGTAGCTGTGCCGGTGCAATCGATTATTGGCAATCCGATTGAGGGGGCGGATTTCTGACAGCCTACTATCCGGATTTTCGGGGACAGTAGGATTGGCGCAATCAACGTGTGGGGCTCGAATAACATTGGATTACCAAGTTATCGATGTCAATGGGATTGTGAAGACTCAAATAAAGAGGTTGATTCTTTGTTAGATGTCTTGGCCAATTGTAGAATTTGAGAGTGTGATTATATAGGGATTAAATGTTGTGTTGTATTAGGAAAATTACACTAAAAAAAGGTCAGATCTTATACAACCTGAGAGAGGTTAAATAGGCTGGAAACTTAGAAAAATCGCCTATGATATGGAGTCTTATTTTATTTGACCGGCTTATGACATGTTTAGTCATATTAAAGATAAAATTAAATTATTTGGATTGTAAATGTAAATTATTTTTGTTAGGATATTTAAAATGAACCAAAGAAATTTGAACATGTGCTTGAGTTTATTTCAACATAGGGTGTTTATGAAGTTAGTGATAAGCTAATTATAAGTTAGATTTAAGACAGAAAATTGCTCAAACTTTATATATGGTGAAAGGCGTTGCTCAGATGTTGTTATCTTGCTCTATTTGATGTATGTCCCTAACGCAGTCTATTATTGAAATATTATTGAGATGGCAGATGAGAGTATGAGAAAGATGTTGGAGGAGATGTCCAACAGTTTGAAAGCTAGCATGAATGAAAGTGTGAGGGAGATGGAAGCTAGGAATGCTAGTCGAATGCAGGAGATGATGAAGGAGAATTTGAAGGATCTCCAGACCAGTTCTGTAAATTTGAAAAATAACATGTCGCGTTTACAGACCAGTACACAGGAGGTCCAGAATGCCGTGACTGACATTCACAAGGATGTCTCAGATGTTAAAGTAGATTTATCCAATGTCCATAAAGATGTTTCAGATGAAAAAATTGATGTTTCCAATGTACAGGGAAAAGTTGATTCAGTCCAGAAAGACCTTACTTTGTTAAATCTTGATGTTGCTAATGTCCGGGGTGATATTTCATGTGCTAGAGCAGAAGTAATCGTTGTTAGGAATGATGTTGCTACTGTACAAGACAAGGTAGAAGAAGTTCAAAGAGAGATTAGAAATGTTCGAACCGATGTGTCAAACGTTCAAGTAGACATAAATAATATTCAGTCGGATGTTAATGATATGCAAAGCGATATCAATAAGGTGCAAATAGAAGTTAATACAGTTTTTGTAGACATTGCCAAAGTTCAAACTGATGTTAATAAGGTTAGAGAAGAAATTGAAACTTCAAAAACTCTTTGTACTCGTAACATTAGTGCTTTAACAACTAGATTGGTTGACGAGTCTGTTAGGACAACAGCTTCACTAGCTGGATTAAAACATGATGTAGAGGTCATGAGGACCCAAGTCTTAGATCATAATCGTTTACTTAAGGAAGACATTGAAGTAGATATTGCTGAAATGTTAACTGCAAATGTAACGGTTTGGAAAGATGAATGGAACAAGTCAAGTGGGGAACATGTCAATCAGATTCAGGAGCGAATTGAACGAAAACTAGCCAGTACACTAGTAGATATAAATAATGAGGTAGTTCAAATTAGAAAGGATTTGAGTATAAGGATGGATTCGCTATCCGAAAAGCAGGTAGAGGATAGAACTCAAATAGGCCAGGACGTGCAAGCATTAAAAACCGCGTTAGAGGAACAAATTCATAAGGTTGTCTCTGATGTCAATGAAACTACGAGCAAACTTCAGAATTTAAACCTAGGAGAAGCTATCATGTTGGAAACGTATAAATAAGAGTTGATTAGGAAAGTCATCACGGAAATCACAGATAAAGATCCAGAAGGGTTGACTTTTGAAGATAATAGGAATTACGTGAGAAGATGTAACCTCGCTACTGAAGAGAGAGATATTAGTCCTGAGGACCGTATATTCAGATTCCGGGAAGAAGAAGAGGATAGGAATATTGAACCTGAATGGAAATATCGTGATAGTGGGAAGAATTACATGGATTCATATCCAAGAAATGTGACAGTCATCCGAAACTTTGAGGACAAGCCTCAGAAATTTAGTAATACAGATAGTCTAACACCGATAGAGTATATCAGAAACCTGAAAGACTATTTTATTGAAGCCCATATTCCTAGAGAAAGAGAAATGAGAATCGTAGAAAGATTTCTAGCTGGAGGACCTCTTGAGTGGTTCAGAGCATTTCGGTACACTTTTAGTAATTTCTATGAATTTGCAGAGGCACTGATAAAACGATTCTGGTCAATAGAAGCACAAAATTCATTAAGAGCTGAGGTATACTCGAGGAAGTATTCGGGTACTCTTCCAACACGGTACGCTGATTTCTTCACGAGCCAGTTATCGCGCTTAAGATTTTTACAACCCCCATTGTCTACAGAGCAGTTAATAGATGCCATTTCACGTATGCTACCTGTTGAGGTAAGAAGGCTTATTATATCGTCAAATATAAGGGATTTGACCAGTATGGACGAACTATTGAGAAGGCTTGATTACACGAGTCCGGTGCCAAATTTGGTTCAAAAAGGTCAGAGGCACGAATTCAAAGACATTAATACAGTCTACATGGATCAAGTTCACCAAACTGATACGCCTGCTGAAGAGAAAACTGAAAATGTAGGTCCTCACAGGAACAATTATTTTCGCAACAACAGATCACAAGGTTACCGTCCATATCAGCAAAGACGAGGCTGGAATAACAATAGAGGGACCTATAATAACGGAAGAGGTAGATATTATAATAACAATGGGTACAATAGGAACTACAACAGAAATAACCAGTACCAGAATCGGAATCAAAATTCTCAAGGTCAGGTTATGACACCGGACAAGTATCAAGAGAGAGAGAAAGAAAGTCAGCAGTATTTGAAGGAATTACGAGAGAAGGAAGCTGAAAACCAGAAGAAAAGACAGGATTTAGTGATCGATCCTGGTCCTTCTACAAGTCAGCAGGGGAACTTTGAAAATGGTAACACAGAAAAAAAACGCCGATTTCTCAACGAAAGTGAGAAACAATGAATACATTGCCACACCACACATAATTACTATCAATGAAATTTACGAAGTAACTGATGAGGATTTATTAGAAGAGAGAGGAATCGTCAAAGAGGAAAGACCATGTGCCTTACCTATTATTTCTGTACTGATAGATGGCCAACAGTACAAAGCTCTTATGGATACCGGTGCAATTATTTCTATCATTTCTGATGAATGCTATCAAAGTCTATTAAAGGGAGTACCAGGGTAATCAGTACCTGTTGGTTACCGTGGATGTCTTCTCGAAATTTGTAACAATGAGTCCCATGCAAAAAGCTAACACGAGGAACGTTGTAAGCAGACTGGAACATGCTGTATTTCCAAAAGCTGGTAAACCAGAGTATCTACTATCGGATCATGGAGCTCAGTTTACGTCCTTAGAATTTGCTGCAGATATGGAAAGGCTTGGTATTAAGCACATATTTTCAAGCGTGCGCTATCCGGAATCGAATTCTTCAGAAAGATACATGGCTGAATTTTCGAAATTTTGTCGAATTTTCTGTCCGAATGATCATACTAGTTGGGTGAGATTTGTACCCCTTATTGAGGAGTGTCTATATTCTACAGTGCAGGAGAGCACAGGAGAGGTGCCAATGAGACTTCATCTAGGAAGAAATCCAGAAAGGCCGTGGGACAATCTTTTCAACCACGTTCCTAGAGATCCCGACCTAGGAAGGCAGCAGAGAATTGACAGAGCGAAAGAACAACTCCAGAGAGCAGCACAAAAACGACTGAAAAGAGTAGCTGGAAAACGTTTTGGTACTCCCTTAGAAAATGGAAATCTGGTATTACTACGCAGACCTGTCAAGGCTGACGTGAGTAAGAAAATCTATCCCAAGTTTGGCATAGTATTTATGGGTCCGTTCAGAATTACGAATGCTTATGGAAACAACTGTTATGAACTCTATGATGATGAGAATGATGTCGTATATGGCAAGTTCAATGCTGGAAACTTGAAGAAATATTATCCAAGAGTAAGCCAATAATAATTCAATTTCGTGTTCAAGTGAATTCAGATATTTGTAACAGAGTTTAAAAACAATTTGCAACTGTTTTTAAAACGTGGTGAAGGGAGAATGCCCCCGTAAATTGAATTATACTGAGACCTCGGTGGCTGTATTGGCATATGTGAATAAAGTTATGGCCGTCATAGTTGTGACGTGTATATTCATGACGTAGGCGTGGATGACGCAACGCTCGAGCAAGTAGGCTGGCTGAGCTTAGATTCTTGCTGACGTCACGCTTTTGTTCGAGAAGGATCTTAGATTTACGACGCTGTCGCAGGGAAACAAGTAAACGTGCTGAGGAAGAAGTTACGCTATTGGAGGAGAGGCTCGAACCAATGAATGATAGCTTGAAGGGAGACGGAGATTACTGAAACTACGATATTTAATAACTTTTGGCATGCAGAATTGTGGAAAACTATTTTCAGTTATGGCATTGATTTGGAATTTTGAAGAAATTAATTATATGTTTTTGAAATCTGAAAATCCGTCAAGAATAGCCAAAGTTGGAACTTCGAGTAATGATGGAAGAAGAAGCTATGGTAGGGATGGATACGCCCCTTCAAAGTTGATAAAAGGCCTTGCACAGCAGAGAGGAGCTTCTCACTTCGTGGTTTTATTCTGACTTGATAGTCTGACTTCGTGTTCTGATAGAACAAGCATATCGTCATAAGCAAGCGTGGCAGAGCCCACCGCATCGAACAGTATTGGGTATCCAGCAGTGCAATTTTACTGTTACTAAAACTAGGCGAAGTTGGAGCGCACACATAAACGATTCTACAAGTTTATCTATCAAGAATTAGCTACTGCATTTATACTAATTCAATAGTGCATTACAATATTGAGGCGTGTGCGAAAGTTGAACAGTTTCATTATAATACTTCAGAAGATATTCGCATTTAAAGACTGCAGAGAAAAGTGTTTTTCTCGAATCCTGAGAAGCACTTTTACTACCACATTCTACGCTACGGCAGACACGTGTATTGCAACCGTGATACTGAAGATTACATTTGGTGATACAACGCTACATTCTACAATGGAACTATACAATCTGGCAGTACTTTCGACTAACATTATAATGGAAGTGGAGATGGAAGACTAAAACTTTAATGCAATTGGGACATACATCAGTAGTGTGAAGCAGCAACATGGAGCTTCGATAATCGTCATTCTACAAAGACGAGCATGTAGTGAACATTCAGCTACACTCATGCACCGTAATCCGTCGCTGAATTACATCAAATGGCAGTGGAAATAAATTCATACTCCACAATTATGAACATTTCTGCGGAAATATTTGCAATGAACTTCATGGCTGATTTCTACAAGAACTTCAGGGAACTTTCAAGAGTGGCAAGGGTTTTTCCCAGCACACAAAGAAGAGTTTTGCCAGAAGGATGTCTATCGTCTACATGGAGCAGTGCGATTTCCGGAGGAGGAAGCTGTTCTATTCTCCGAGGGCGCAGGTTCCAGGTTCGAGGTCGGTGCACATCTATCCTGTGGTGAAATGGAACCAGCAGCAGTCTTCTGTGAAATTTTCTTCTAGAACTTCAATCCAACTGATAAGGTAGCCGTGAACGTTTCTTGATTTATTTGAGCCATTTTAGTGAGATCTGAGCAACTATCTTTCCCATATTTTCTGTCATATATTTGATTGCCCCATATTCTTTTGCTAGATGTTTCTGTACTCTGTACACTTTGCAGCTTTATGCCATTTTCTTCGATTTATTGAGACATTATTATGTCATTTGCATATTTAAACATTTTGGATCAGTTTATACTGAAGTTAAATATTCTTTCGAGAATTTGAATTTTTCTTGTAGTCACGATTTGACTGTAAAGTTAACGATTTTCTATGGCAAGTTTGAATTCAGACAGCGTGTCGTTTTATTAAAGTAATTCTTTCCAGTAAATTACTTTGACCAATTTTCTGTCATCCTCAAGAAAGAAGAATGATTAAAAGATTTTAGAGCGTTAAAATCTACTACTTTATCGACGATCTTGGAAATACTAGTCGTTTTTATGAACATGATTGAAACACAGACATTTTTAGTCAATTCTGAAATACCATTGCATTATAGACAATTTTATGAAATATGAACTTTGAATACGATTTATTCAGTACACTATAGTAATGAACATTTGATAGGAGATTTTCTCAATTCTACATTGAAACAATAATGTTTGCATTTTCTAGTCTATTTGCATTCTATTCGACTATTTCTGCAGTTAAATGAATTTTGCTTGAATATAGTATTTTTATACTGCGATAATTATGATGAGATTAATTCATTTTGATAGACCAGGGAGGCGTGCCTAATCGTATTAGCTATTAAATTTATTTGTGACTGGCAAATTTTTACTTCATATCGCTTCATGAATGAAACCCACGAAGGTTAAATATAATAACAGTTTTCGATACAATTGATGAATATAAGAATTTTTAAAGAGGAACTATGGATGTATAATCGTTAGTTCAGTGGACGTGTAAAAGTCGCTGATGAATAATGCCCTTTAATAAGTGAAGGAGGTTCCCACAATAATATTGATGATGATGATGAATTTATAAGTGGAGGTTTTTGTGTGTATTGCGGACGATTTTGATGCCATATATATTGAGATATATGATGAATTATGGGCCAATTTTGTGCGTTTGTGTGAGGTATGTTTCCGCTGAGTTGTATTGTTCAGGTCCATTGAAAATTATTCATGTGAAGTTACTGTTAAAATTAACAAGAGTGATAAATTGATTGAATTATAGATTTTGAATGGAGGTTACCGTCACAAATAATAATTATTAAACCTTATTAAACTTGAATCTAAAATTTAAATATAAGTAACCTACATCGGTCGATTATATTACCACGATTTAAGAAAATATCAACCGGATAAACGTGTGGTTAATGTATTTCAAATATAAATAAAATATAAATAATGTAAATAACTATGTAAATATCTATAATAATAATTTGAAACAAACGGGATTAATAGAGGCGTGTAAACATTTTTCAATTGTCGTTTGACTAAGTTATGAACAATCTAAATGTTATAAATAATTATTGAACACTATGATATAACATTATGCGTTTTGCTATTAACATTTAAACAACGCTAGTTCGATAATTGTAATAAACATTTAAATAAGATTTGAGATTAACAGAGTAATCCATTGCAATGTGAACGGAACTTGTATAAACTTTGCGTGATAATATTTGAGTTGAGATGTGAGCATTTAAATTGTTTTGAATGAGAGCTAGACTCTGCGTTGGCCAGCATATGGTGACACTGGTTAGGCAGCTGCGTCCATTTGACGAAGCAAGCATGCAACACTGCTTAGGGTGTATTGCAGGTGGCCAGATAACTGAATGGTGGAGGTCAAGGTCAACTACTTAGCGGCCTTGCGGTTATTAATAAATGTGTGTCAATGAACTAAATTATGAAGTTCATGAACAAGGAAACAAATGTTATATGTCTCGTCCCAGCTCCCTTATCCATTCCAATGTGCATTGTTGTTATTATTACGTTCTTTTGAGCTAGAGAAAGCTGAATTTTTGTACGTGAAGTCTACAGTCCTACAGGAGGACATGGTTGCATTGACAATGGCTTCAGACAGCCATAACTATTTTGTTGTTAAATTTTGTTAAAATATTTTTTTTCTTTATGTGAAATAAATTATTGTGCAGTTTAAATTTTCTGGTCTCCGACTTGGTTCATTTTAAATATCGTGGTGGAGGTTATTGTGAGGGCATACTATTAAGTGATCCAGTTGAAAACCCAGACCCGAGATTAAATTGAATAGGTAAGTAAAAGGTAAGTATGAACCCCCGTATATTTTGGTGTGTTCCACAATAATTTCATGTTAACTACTGTGCTCTAATCTCGGTAGTATCTGTCAGTGCCATTTTCATTGATGTAGCTGTGCCGGTGCAATCGATTATTGGCAATCCGATTGAGGGGGCGGATTTCTGACAGCCTACTATCCGGATTATCGGGGACAGTACCTTCTTCAAGGCCACGGCCGCCTCCTTCCCTCTTCCTTGCCTATCCATCCTCACCATACCTTACCTTCCCTCATGAGGCCCCTGTTCGCTTTGCAGGTGGGGCCGCCTGGACGAGGTGCCAATCCCACCTCACTAGTTGTATCCCTTCCGATTCGATGTTCCCAGCTCTAGGACACTGCCCGTAGAGGCGGTAGTGGTGAGTTCCCTCGCTGAGTCCGTGGGTTCCTCCAACCTGGAGGGTAAACGACTAAAAAAACATTCATCATAGTACCAGTATGAAAACGGAGCGTAAATTAATATTCTAGGAAAGGCCAAGCTGTGTAGTATACGAGTAGGATAACATGACTGAAGACTTCACATACATTTCATCTCAACTTCATAGTAGGATAACATGTCTGATGTTACACATCATATCTTTTTTTTTAATTTTTATTATTAACATGTAAACTCAAGTTCAAGTAAGCAAATAAACTTAAAGTCTAGTAGCCAAGACATCAAGTTTCTTTTTTGTGTGCTGGATCTATTTGGGTCTCCTACGTTTACCGTCTAATAGCTTGTTCCTCGGCAGTGTAGAAAGCGTAATATATTATTGCTAATTAATAGCGGAGAGAAAGAAAGCAAGTTCGAGTGGAGTTAAATGGTCTAACGAATGGAGATGTCTCCATGCAGGAGGTAGAAAGAGCGCCAATTGAGATCCAGGAGGCAATTTGCAGAGGAAGGGAGTTGGCACAGTTCCATGTGCGCGGCACTGTGGACACTTGCTCCTCTCAAGATCGAGTTTCATCTGCTGAATGGAAACAGTCAGACCCACATATGGGGATGAAGGACCCTCTCAACAGAAATTATTTCATAGCCAACTTACTCGGTGAATTAGTGGTAGAGTGTGTGCTTACTTATCCCGGGATCACGGATTCGATTCCTGTCCAAGGAAGTTTCGGGTAGAAACTAGGGCTGGTACTTATATTCGAATAATTTCAGTTATCGATAATCGATTAATCGAAGCAAAAATATCGATTAATTGTTAAAAATGACGATTAATTGGTCGTTTAATCGAAAAAGGAGGCATAATCCCAAAAATATAGATAATATTCATGAAAATATTGTCATTTATTTTGTGATTACGGTAGCCATGACACCATCAGTCCACCAATGTTAAGGGCTAATTTATTTAATGTATTTTTATAATAATAATAATAATAATAATAATAATAATAATAATCACTACAACACAGTCATCAAACCAGAGGCATTGTATGCATCCGAAACACTGATAATTGTGGGCAGGTCACAAATGAAAAGCATGAGAAATAAGAGAGGAAAATTCTCAGAAAAATCCTAGGACCAAAGTTTGAAAATGGAATTTGGATGAAAAAGAAACCACATGAAATTTTTCAATCCACAGAAAAAATCACAGATATTATCAGAAAACGACGATTAAAATTTTACGGACACCTTCACAGAATGGATAACGACAGGCTGACAAAGAGAATTCTATATCTAGCGTTAAACCTGAAAATCCGCAACAATTGTTTAACAGAAATACATGAAGATCTATAAGAAATGGGTATTGCTGAGAAAACTGTTCCAGATTGAGTAAAATTTAGAAGCCTAGTAAACAAACATAGATTTGCAGAGAAACCTAAAAGGAACAAGATGTTCAGTAAAGAACATATAGCCTACTTTCTCCTAAATGTATGAGTATAGTTATAACTCGTTGTTATTATCAAAGAGTATAATAGAACTATTCTTTGTTGAAGACCTTAGAAACGATTTACCTCTACCAAACGCCACAACCTAGATAAAAACTGCTACCATCATTGAAGAAAGAAAGATAAGAAGTATATCAAGAATGTTATGGATCTGGAGACATAATCGACCGGACTGGCTGCGTGGCTCAGCGGTAACGTTCTCGCTTGCTGGGCCCTAGGTTGCAGGTTCGTATCCTGGCGCAGTCAGCTGGCATTTGAGGGTGCACAAATGCGAGGGAGCCGTGTCAGTACATTTACTGGCACGTTAAAGATCCCCTTCGGGCCAAAATTCCGGCACCCCGGTGTCTCTAAAAGCAGCAGTAGTTAAAAGGGATGTAAAACCAATAACATTATTATTATTATTATTATTATTATTATTATTATTATTATTATTATTATTATTATTATTATTATTATTATTATTATTACATATACGACCTGCCGTGGGCAACATCCAACTTTGAGTTGAGGCATGTCTTTACACGTCTGGTTGTGCATGGCTTTCACAACCCTAATTGAATTAACAAATCTTTCCATGACCCTACAGAGACGTGTGTATACAAACTATGTGGATATTTTCGATTGCTATTTGCCTGAAATAAAAGTAGTAATTAATAACCTGAACTAACACCAACGGCTTGAATTCAGTTACTATGTGAAATCGTTTTGTTCTTTACTTCAAATAACATTTTCAAGTAACGCAAAATAGGCTGTTACAAACCCTTTAAAATTAAAAGTAAAAATGTATCGTAGTATCATCTTGTCATTCTTCAAATTCGATGCGCATAGAATGCCAATGGTATAGTAATCAATGGAGCCCCACGTAGACTAGTCGTGACATCTAGTGGTGAAATATCGAACAATATAATCCTAACAGAGCAGGTGCATTCTAGCGGCCAGAAGAAGAAACTTTTCAATAAAATCTGGAAGTTAATAAGTAGGTCGGCGTGCAGTTACCTTTTTGGCAGCTAGATGTCTCGAGTAAATCTGCTGGCGAATTATGTTTTAATTAAATATATATTTTACACCATAATGTGCACAATATAACGCTTAATTTTAAAACGTCTGAGTCATTACAAAACAATAAACATATAACATTTCAAGCAAAAAACCTAGCTCTGACCGGGTTTGAACCATAGGAATTTGACCGATAGGCTAACGCTCTACCACTGAGCTAATTGTGTCAACGAATATCGTTCTATATAAAATGACTTACATAGAACTTGTTAGCAAATAATGATTTATACTAAACGATTTCATCACTGGAGTATATTATTTATATATAAAGCATTTCATACAAAGTTTATTTATTTTGTATCATTACGCTATATTGCATGCAATACTCAAATTAGTGAAATATAAGTCAGGCACAAGATATCCGCTGTCATCTTGTTTTATTACTGAATCGGCTCAGCTTTTTAAAATCACGTCTGCACTATAGTATTACAAAATAAACTTTTAATTTCGAACGTGCCTCTTCCTTTAGAACAGTTAAAACGATTCTCGGCTCGATAATCGGAACTGGTGGGTCCCATGATATGGATTATAAAGTTTGCATAATTCGCACGGCCGCCATCCTGAAATGGTATGGTGGACGACCTTGTAGTTTGGTCACAAGACGCATCCTATACGAAGATATGTTGTTACCAAATTTGGTAGAGATCAGATGATTGGGTTAGTCGTTATTTGATTTTACGTTTTGAACGTTTGAGTGGCCGCCATTCAGTTTTAGTAAAGAGGGCGGCGATTTAAAACATGACACTGAGGTGCCCTTTGCTTGTTCTACCTCTGTACCAAATTTCGTTCAATTCGGTTTCACCGTGTTCGAATTGATAGGGGGGGGGGGGGGCAGACATTCAGAGTACACACACTCACACACACACAGACACACACACACACACACACACACAGACTCTCACACACACATACACAGACTCACACACACACATACACACACACAGACAGACACACTTTTTTCGCCCTGTGTTGATCTCATAAGTCTACTTTCATTTTTTGCAAAAATCGAAAGTAGGCTAAAAATACCGTACAGGCTGGACAGAAGCACGCAGAAAGGAACACAGTGAACGAATTAAGAGATATTGGGAAGAAAAGAAGAAGGAACATTGTGCAAAATAAGTTCAAGCGCACACCGTAGTTGGGCATAACGATTTAAACAAATAATAATAATAATAATAATAATAATAATAATAATAATAATAATAATAATAATTATAATAATAATAATAATAGAGTCGGAGATCTCTGGTCACCTTCCCTACAAACGGAAAACATTCATTGGAACACTAAACATTAATACTCTAATTCAAATTGGAAAATTATACAATCACACGTAAGAAATCGACAGACAAAAAATTCTCATTCTTGCTCTTCAAGAAACTAGAATGACTGACAACGAAACTATGGACTATGGAAATTACCGCATTTTCAAGAGCAAAACATTACAGAGAGTCGCGAAACGTGCACCAATCTTCGGAATGGCTTTTCTTGTCCACAAATCCATCATTAACTCTGTCAAAGAAGTCACACCCGTTAATGATCGAATTATGACCATGCGCATCCAGAGCGCCAACAAGAAATACACTCTTGTCAATGCTCATGCACCTACTAACATCGACAACAAGAAAAATCCTGAAAATGTTGAAGAATTTTGGAAAGAACTGGAAAAAATTATGAATAACATTCATCAAGATGACGTGAAAATCCTGATGGGAGATTTCAATGCCCAACTTGGCAAAGAAAAAATCTATCGAAAAATCATTGGCAAAAATTCTGCACACCAAAATACAAACAACAATGGCACACGATTGGTAGACATTTGCCATCAATTCAATCTCAAGGTTATGTCTACGCATTTCAGGAAACCTGCACACAAACAGAAAAACTTGGCGATCACCCATTCAACATCTCGGTGAATACCAAATTGATCATGTTGCCATCTCCCATGCACACTATAGAACCATCCATGACGTTCCAGTCTGACGAGGGGCAAACATTGATTCAGATCATTATCTCACAAGAATCAAAATGAAATTTTCACCTAAGAGGATTCATTAAAAAATATATTACATCCCAAAATTTGACACATCCAAAATTCAAGAAACAAAAATCGCAGAAGAATGGGATAAAGAACAAGTGAACAATTGGATGGACTTCTGCAGCAAAATTATCAGAAAAGCCAAAGAACTGATTCCACTAAAAAAGAAAGCAAATGACCCCTGGTGGGATTCCATCTGTGATCAAGTCATTATTGATCGCCGAATCGCATTCCAAAAATACAATAGCCACAAATCTCCAGAAACTTTACAACACTTTCTCGGCGTCCGCAAACAAGCAACCAAAATTATCAGGACAACTAAACGTAATTTTATAACTAAGCAACTTCAGTCAATCGAGGATGACGTCAGGAATCACAACAGTCGAGATTTTTATAAAACCTTCGGGAACAGAATTAAAGGTTACACACCGCAAAATTTGACTTTCAAGAAACAAGACGGAAGTCTCGCACTCCCTAACCAAGAAAACTGTGAAGAACTAGCAAGTTATTTTTCTGACCTCCTCAATTTTCCTGAACCACCTGAGCGATTTATACACACAGTCCCAGAACACATACGACCCGAAGCCAAACCACCAACGCAAGAAGAGATCCATCACCACATCAAAAAACTCAAGAACGGAAAGACATCAGGAGAAGACGGAATCAACGCAGAACTATTGAAAAATCTAGGACCACGATCACTACAGGAAATCACACAGATCATTCAGGACATTTGGCGAAGTGAAAAACTACCGGACGAATGGAAATGCGCACTCTTCCACCCACTCCACAAGAAAGGAGATAAATCTGATGTGAATAACTACAGACGAATTTTCCTCTTACCCATCGCTTATAAAATCCTCTCCGCCTGTCTTTTACAACGCACGCAAGAACAACTCGAGCCACTCATCGGTGAATATCAGGCTGGCTTCAGACCAAACAGATCAGCCGTCGAACAAATCTTCAATCTGAAATCCACCTTGAAACTTCGAGCCACACGAACTCTCCCAACCATTTGTACATTTGTCGACTTTCAGAAGGCTTATGACTCCATTGATCGAAAATCTCTTTTTAATGTACTCGAAGAAAACCATCTCGATCCGAAGGCGAGACGACTCATCCAACAAACCTTAACCGACACAATTTCCAGGGTCAAATTCATTGGAGAGATCTCCCAACCTTTTCCCATTAAAACTGGTGTTCGTCAGGGTGATGGACTTTCTCCATTGCTGTTCAACATCGTTCTCGATAAGGTCATCAAAGAATGGGAAAAAGAATTAAAACGTCACAACATATGGAAACCTGTCGTGTTAGGAAGACAGAAGGATAATATCAATGTTACATGCCTAGCTTTTGCTGATGATTTGGCAATCCTCTCCGGAGATGAACGAACAGCAATTCACCAGATTGAAGTCCTCAAAGAACGTGCTGGGAAAGTAGGGTTGAAAATCTCCATCACAAAAACTGAATTCATAGCTACAAAACACATTGAAACCCAAACTTTGGTAACAAAATACGGTTCAATCAACAAGGTTAATCATTTCAAATACTTAGGTGAAATTATTGAACCTACAGGCATAGAAAGAATAGCACAAAGAACTCGTGAACTCAAAATGCGGAAAGCATATGGGAAAACCGCAAACATCTATAACAAAAAATGCATGAGCATTAACACTAAAATTCGACATTACGCGACGGTCATCAAACCCGAAACACTCTACGCCAGTGAGACCTTAAACCTCAATTATAAAGGGAATCTTGAAAACATCAAGAAAGCTGAAAGGAAAATCATCCGAAAAATTCTTGGCCCAAGACTTACAGATGAGGGATATCGTTTACAATCGCACAAGATCACAGAAAAATATTCAAATATTGAAACTGATTTCCGTAAACGACGCTTGAAATTTTATGGACACATTATGAGGCTAGATGACAACCGATTAACAAAGAAAATATTGATGTACTCACAAAAATTAAAGACGACAACGGTTTGGATTAAACAAGTCCAAACTGATCTCAATAACGCCAACATCACACCCACAGATATCGAAGACCGCAAAACTTTCAGACATAAGATCTACACTTGGGAAGCTGCATCAGAAGATAAACCCAGCAGACCTAGAGGAAAATGGACTGACGAACGTCGAGCTAAACATAGCGACATGATGAAAGAATTCTGGAAGAACAAGAGAAATAACAGCAACAGATCATAACTTGCTTTATGTGATCCTGTATGGGTCGAAACATACTAAATAAATAAATAAATAAATAAATAAATAATAATAAAGTATATTTTTAAAGATCATATTTACAAGTTTATAAAGCTCTATTTTTAGCCTTAATGGAACTTATATCAAAGGTCGATGAATTTATTAATTGTTTTGTCGATGAATTGATATATTTCGCTCCTTTCACCACACTCATTGAGGAGCAAAACAGTTATTTAATTAATTAAAATATACTAGCATTACTCATCGCGGCTTCGCCTGAGAATATTCTAGTTGTAAAGAGTACACTTAGCAAAATCTCAATCATGAATGCTATGACTGATTTATCCTTGGTATGAATGATCAGATTTTATCAATTCAGCTACTGGTGCAGTGGTTAGGGGTTTGTCATTCCTTCATAGGTATATCAGAGCGAAGTTAGTTTTCTGGGAATATCATAGCCACTGTTAATTTAAGGGCCTTTAAATGTGGTTTTCGGAGACCCTTTATAGTCGGGTGAAAAAGGCCTTTCGTACCACACTCACACGTGAAAATTGCGTGAAAAAATTCTAGAGTGCCCCTTGACCCCCTTAAGCGCATTAAACTGTATGTATTGATGAATTTTACAGCTTAATTTGGTTCAGTGCTAACCTTATAACCGTTTGGAAACTTTCACAGTATTGTAATAATTGGAATTGCATTGCGTCTTACAGAAATAGATGGACCTGTGAGATTCTGTTACCATGGATACCGTGTTGCATTCTTTCAGTAGTTCATTGTAAATATACATGTTTTAAGGTATTTATTTAATTGTGAGGCATTTAAAGAGTAAGTGAGTGCGTTTCGCTTACGCATTGGGTTATGTTGAACCTGTGGGTACCCCATATGTATAGGTTGGTGTTAATGGGACCTTATTCTCGGTACAAAACTGGAATGGGACCTTAGCAGAATAATATAGGGAGGGATTGTATCATGTATTTTTAAATAATGTACCTTCTTTGTAAATTCAAGGCTAAAACGAAGTAAAACAAAAGTGTTCCAGACATAAATTGTAAACAGTGAACAAGATCAAAATCTTTGCTAAAAATTCCTCGTTTTGTTTTATCGAAACCCTTCCAAATTTGACTGATGTTTGTCCTTCCACTGTCACTGACCCTTATTTGGTTATTGTTAACAAAACAAGGTCTTTCATAGATTTCTATACATCTTTCCGAAAATAAGCGTAACTCAACTTAAGCGATAACCTTTTCTTATCTAATGTCCACTAATAAATTAATAGATTCTTCGGTTACCGATTAATAGATTCTTTGGTTAGCCAATTAATATACAGGGTGTTTGAAAAAGAACTCCCTGGTTTTAATGTGTCCTAGAATCTGTACAAAGTGACATCCACTATTCTAGTTTGTGGCGTGTGATACATCAACTCTCCGAGTTTGGCTCCCCTGCAGTTGGCAGGTTTGCTTGACCTTGAGACGACCCCAGTGCTGTTTGTTTCCTCTGTTCCCTCAGTTTAGTCCAGGCGTGCGTGCATGCAGTGCAGTGCAGAGGAACGCAGTAGCAATGTGTACTCCGCAACAGAAAGCGCAGTGTGTTATTTGGCTTGTGCAAACTGAGTCAGTTATAACAGTGCAACGTACTTTTAGACGTCAGAATGGTGGTGAACCACCTATAGCAAAAACTATCCGTCTTTCAAGGAAACCGGTATAGTGTTTTAAAAGCAAAATCACCAGGTAGACCAAGAACTTGTGAAGATGTTGTTGAACAGATCCGTGTTTCGTGTGTTCGGAGCCCGAAGAAGTCATTGTTCAGACAGTGTCTACAATTAGGAGTGCCTTAAAGTTACTGTGTGTGATGTTGTACGTAAAAGACTTAAGTTGTGCCCCTACAAATTGCAACTGTTACTTGAAATAAAACCTGCTGATAAAATCAAAACTTGTAGACTTGATGAATCACACGCCACAAACTAGAATAGTGGATGTCACTTTGTACAGATTCTAGGACACATTAAAACTAGGGAGTTCGATCGCCTCGGCTTGCCGCATGCCCGCCAGCATATCTCTGTCTCCTTATATCACACTCCCTTCCCTTGCCTGATGCACAGCAGTGGCCAGCGGCTCGCTGCCTGGCTCAGTAATATACAGCGAGTTCGTAGATTTGAATCGCGCGCCCGGAAGTAACAAAGTAACCTCATTTTCTCGGAGGGAAAAATTTTCTCCGCCAATCCGATTGTGGCATCTTCTTTTACATAACACGCAGAGCGTCCCTGATTTTTTTGTCGGCATAATTAAGATACACCCTGTATATGTATAGATATCAGTTTCTTTTGGACACGATAACTGGCGTAATTTTGCACCAATCACTTTGAATTTTTTACATAATATGCATCCCCTTAAAATCTCGGTCGAGTTCGTTAATGGGCAACATCGGTCAAAGGGGGTGAACATGGGAGGCTTTTTTTTCTTAAAAAAATTGAAATATCGCTATAACTCTCTTAATATATGAAATATTGAATCCATTCAAAGTTCATACTATGTGTCGAATAAGGCCCTAAAATTTATGTTTGAAAAGTTTTTTGATAGCACCAACCATTGACCAAAGGGGAGGGAAAACGTGGGTTTTTCGGGAAACATTAATCATATCTCTGTTAATAGACACAATATCAAAACCGTACAAAATAGACAATATTCCCCCAATAATTACCTAAAACATTTGTCTGAAAGAATTTTTGATATGACCCACCATTACGCCACGGGGTGAGCAAAATGATTTAAATTATAAGAAATTGCCAAGTGCCAAGAGAGGTTGCCATGATAACTGTACTTTTACTTGATAAGGGATGAGCCATCAGCAGTTGCTATGACAACGCCACTGCACGAGATCACATTCAGTTTTCCATCTGTCTGTGGGAAGCGACTTCGGTATCGGAACTGGTAGCATGCTGAACTTCTATGCCCAAGGTCGCGGGTTCAAACCCGGCTGAAGTCGTCGGATTTACTAAGAGCGCTAAAAAAACTGAGTATGCTTTTCTTTGGAGGGGAAGTTCCAACGTTCGTTGCGAGTTGATGGTTCCAGTGGAATCTAGTAGCCAAGTTCACAGCTAGGTGTCGTTGATGGTAGTATTTTTAATTATGTAGCCTATTTTAGGTAGATTTCATCAGAAAGCTATTGCAATGGGTGCCATGTTTTGACTTCCGGAAAATTTCGACATATCTTCGCGTTTCACATCCCCCAGACTCCCAAACCACCGTCAGTTCAAAAGTTAATATATATGTGTGTGTATATATATGCATATATATCAGTTTCTTGTGGACACGATAACTGCCGTAATTTTGCACCAATCACTTTGAATGTTTTACATAATATTGAACCCTTGTAAAAGAAGCGTATCGAGACTAAATTTCGGGTAATGTTTCGGTCCATGATAGCCGTGCAGTTAAATTTTGCTTCTCATAGATTACAAGGATACATACGGCAAATACAATAATTAAAGAAAGGAGGTAACCCAGTATTAAATAACAAGTTTAATAACCAAAGCAAATAACAATCAACAAAACAACATCTCGAATTTACTCCCACACTTCTAAATAGATCACAACTGCAAATCCTAAGTTGTGTCTGCATCAATCAAGTGGCATTCAAATATCCACAGTTTACAATTTAAAATAAATATCTCAGGAGAGATTATTAATAAAAAAGACGTTTGAAACACTACGTACTTCAAATCTATACTTGTGTACGCGTGACGATGTTTTGACTATATGAAGGAAATAAGTACGGTTACGTGATCCGTTACCATCTGGTTTCCCGTCAAGCAACGAATCCGTAATTCTGCGTACATTAGATTAGCTTAGGGAACACACAACAAGGCACTTAAGAATATCCGACACCCGCTACCCTTAAATAATACAAAATAGATCTCCGGACGAGATCTTGACAACGTGCGAAAACACGTCTAATTGCCCAACCGGGTCTTGGTAAAATCAACACACGCGTACGTGACTACAACAAAATACACGAGGACATGACCGAACGTCATTCTAATAATTACAACGACCACAACAATCCAAAATGGATTATATATAAAAAACAAGAACATTTAATTATACCACACAAACAAATATCAATTCAACTTAATGCATGGAAATTATGGTCTGAGTATGGCGAGCTACCCTTTAAATCAAGATATAGAATACAGGCTCATTTCACTTTAAGAGAAGAGGACACGGTACCCCGGCCTCAAACCTAATTAGTGTTATCTTAAATCTGTCCGTCCCTTATGAAGCCTTTATGTCATTCACCCAGTGCGTCGCATAATAATATCGGAAGCTTGCTCACAGCAGCTCTCGATCCTAGAAGTACCTTGTATCTCCTGAAAACATATGTGTATAAAATACCTATATTGTCCCAATAATTCTCTCAGGAATTAAAAGACACGAAGATCCGGCCAGTAGTCTCCCTGGAGTACATACTGCCGTTAATTATATTTTGCTGCAGACAGGAATCATGGTCAGATTGCCACGATGTTCCCCGCGCATGTAGATACAATTACTGCAGTCAGGAATCATGGTCAGATTACCACGATGTTCCCCACGCATGTAGACACACATCATAACACATAATTAAATAACGCACACCTGGGTAATGACTTCACCTCACATCTCTCCACCTGAAATACGTCCAGATTTAGGATTCCACGGAAAGACTTAAATTGCTTTCTCAAAGATCAAATAAAATCATTACTTCGTTAGTTTTACATTTTACTAAGAGAACTATGGTTCCCTGCAAATAAAATTGCACTAGGCAAATCACAATAAAAACGCCTGTTTATCAAACACAAGGTTAAATGTTACCCGCCCAAATTCTAAGTTTATCGTTAAGTTTATTCTTACAAAGCACCATTTATCGCTCAGACCATAAATTCCGCTCAAGCGATGTGAACAAAACACTGCAGACGCATTGTACATTTGCAAGTTACATTACAATCAATTAAATCAGAACAACAAAATAGTCACGCACGACATTACAATCGAGTGTCGGTACACAGAATAAAAATCAAACTACAATAAAAATATACAAGAAAATTATTTACATTTCCCCAACTAATCTAACTACGACTAAAATTGAATAATCAATATGTTGTACTTATCCCTTCGCCAAAACTCCTCAGCTCATGTCGCCACACATAACCCAGCAGTTATTTAGCCGGACTTGGACATAGTCGCTGGTGTGTCCATGGTCATCCTTCCAACTGTTGGCCTCGTTCCAGACATCTTGGTTTTCTTAGGATAGAAAATGTTCAGTTATTTCACAGTACTACAATTACTACTAAAATTGCTAAATGAGCTGATAATATCCACTCAAAGTCCTGAGCAATTTATTCGAAGAAAAACTTTCCCTAAATATTTATAAGCCAGAAGTTTCTACCATTCACACGCAAATTACACACATTTAAATATTTGAAGAACTCGTCAGAGTTTAGAAGTTAATATTTCGTCTACACAAGTGTCACCTCGACACCTCAGAATAAAGTCAAGTGTCCCTCACGATACCTCAAAATAAAGTCCACACAAGTGTCGCCACGACACATCGAAATAATGTCAACACAATAGTCCCTCACGACACATCGAAATAACGTCAGTTCAACCCTCAGCTCGGCTACCTTTATACAGAGCACAGCAAATTGACAGTAGTGGGGACGAATTTTAAGAGTTTTTGAGTTACGGACTTGCGACTAATTTCATTAAGCTTCTCTTATTGCACAGGTTAAGAATCAATTCGGCGGAGACACAAATGATCATGGGATTTATTAATATTCATTTTTGCGCCAAATCAAAGGTACGCCAGTTTTTCCCGGGCTGAAGCGTGCCTTGCTTCATTCGTTGATTCAAATTCATCTCGGAGAGTTTGACCTAGAGACTCCTCCCCAATTTATGACGTACAAGCATCGTCTTCCTGTCAGATCCCGGTCCCCCTACTCCTGCTTGCGTCAATCGGTAGCAACCGTCTCATGGCCAGCTAACTGAAGCCACGCGTATTGGATGTTGACCTCTTCAGTTCCCGGAATTATGGCACACTTTTCCTTGTCTCAAAAGCGTGGTTTAAATATACCTGCCTCGTCGTCCAACTCCCAATAGTTGCAACATATTTTCTCAACTCGAATCCACTGCTGCTTGTATGAATACCCTCTTTCAAACATAGTAAAATAAAAATATGAATCACTATTATATCAGTTTTTTTGGTCGTGTGGCCTCCTGAGAGGCCGAGTGCAGGTCATTCTATTCGACGCCCGTGGGCGACCTGCGCGTCTGGATGAGAGATGGAATGGATGAAGATGAATGAAACTGGGCAAGGATGTGGAAGGAAGCGGCCGTGGCCTGTCAGAAAGTACTGTCCCAGCATTTGCCTGGTGTTTAAAATGGGAAATCAGGGAAAACCATTTCAAGGACAGCCGACGGTGGGGCTCGAACCCACGCGTCTATCGAGTACGCAGAGAGCTTGGCCCCATGGCCTAACGCAGCGCTTTAGCCAGCGTAGCCACTACTGTCGGTATTATATCAGATGATATCATAAGGGTTCAATATGTATCCCCTTAAAATCTCGGTTGAGTTCGTTAATGGGCAAAATCGGTTGAAGGGGGTGAAAAAGGGGGGGGGGGGGAGGGCTTTTTTTTCTTCGAAAAAGTGAAATATCGCTATAACTCTCTTAATACGTGAAATATTGAATCCATTCAAAGTTCATAATATGTGTCGGATGAGTGTCAAAATTTATGTTTGAAAAGTTTTTGATAGCACCAAACATTGACCTAAGGGGTGGAAAAAAGTGTTTTTTTTTTCGGGAAACATTAATCATATCTCTCTTAATAGGCACAATATCAAAACCGTACTAAATGGAAAATATTCCCCTAATAATTACCTAAAACTTTGTCTGAAAGAATTTTTGATCTGACCTACCAATACGCCAAGGGATGAGAAAAATGATTTCGGAATTAAAGAAAATGCCAAGTGCCATCAGAGGTTACCATGACAAGGCTTCTAAATTGATGAGGAATGAGATATCAGAGGTTGCCAAGACAACGCCATTGATGAGATCACATTCATTTTTCCATCTGACTCTGTGGGAAGCGGCTAACTGGTAGCATGCTGAACTTATATGCCCAAGGTCGCTGGTTCAAAGCCGGCCAAAGTCGTCGGATTTTCTAAGAGCGCTAAAAATCCCTCAGCATGCTTTCCTTTGGAGGGGAAGTTCCAACGTTCGCTGCAAGTTGCTGGTTGCTGTGGCATCTAGCAGCCAAGTTCACAGCTAGGTGTCGTTGACGTTAGTATATGGTACAAAATTAGGAACTACTACTTAAAATTGACCGTCTGCAGACCTTACCTGAATTACAGACCAATACAGTCATCACAATTAACACCGTTTATCATATTCTACACACACCCAATGTACACGGGGTTACATGACCACGTTGTCGCAGCCCCTAAACTGAGGAACCAACAAAAATCTCTGCGGGAGATAAAATTTTGCGTGAAGAAGTAACAGACTGTCAGATAGTTACACATCAGTTCCAAACCTTGCACAAGGACAGTGTGATCACAAGTATAACAAGAAGTTCCGTGAAGAACTATACAGCCTACTTTTCATGGCAATGATTATTTTACAGAATATGAACCTATCTAGAATAATGACGAAATTAAGTTGCTAATATCAAAATTTCCAATTAGTTCGAAATACTGTATACCTGGCATAATGTATCCTAATAGAGCACTACAGTTGGCGGCCCTGATGACTGAATATATTCTTAGTTCCGTCTCTTACGGTACTAAATACAAAATTTGGTTGAAGTCCACTGGATAGCATGGACGTTACATGCAGTTAAACATTGGATCTAACAGCGCGCGTAAAATCATGTTGGCAACAATGTCATGCATGTATTGGTCAGAAATAATCTGAAATAATATGATCTATTGTTGTGCCAATTTTGAATGAAATCCATTAGTTAGTATAGAAGTTACATGCATTTTAAAATTGGACCTATCAGCAGGCTTAGAATCATGTTGGCAGCACTGACGTATATTAGTTACTCCAAATTCGTCTAGAATGCCAGGTACTATACGTGTGCAAAGTTTAGAGCTATTGGCTTGCATACTTTCTGATATATTGATATTAGGGTAACAAAAGTAGGGACAGCACATATTAACAGTTGGCAGCCCTGGTTGCTCCTTAGAATACGCATAGTCATATCTGTTATGGTACACATAGCACATACGAAATTTGGTTGAAATCCAAATGATAGTATTGAAGTTACATGTATTTAAAGTTGGACCTGTCAGCAGGCTTAGAATCATGTTGGTAGCACTGACGTATATAAGTTACTCCAAATTAATATAGAATGTCAGGTACTATACGTGTGCATAGTTTAAAGCTGTCGGCTTGCATACTTTCTGATATATTGGTATTTGGATAAAATAAATTAGGAGCATTTATTAACAGTTGGCAGCCCTGGTAGGTCTTAAGAATACGCTCAGCCATATCTGGTTATGTACACATACAACATACGAAATTTGGTTGAATTCCACTTGATAGTGTAGAAGTTATATGCATTTAAAAATTGGACCTATCAGGAGGCTTATAATCATTTTGGCAACACTGCCATGTTTGACCTCCTGGAAATTAAACTGAAATATTATGATCTGTACGTGTGCCAATTGTGAAATAGCTCCCATTCATACTTTCCAAGATATCCAACATGGAGCTCAAATTTCTAGTGCGTTTTTTCAGCAGTTGGTAGCACTGACATCATTTTCAAATATGGACGTGAGATATTCCGGTGCACATCTTTACTCATACTAAATTTGGTTTTGATTGCTGCAGCCGTTTAGGAGTTGATAGGGGGGGACACACACACAGCCAGACAGACAGACAGAAGGACAGACAGACAGACAGACACACACACATTTGCCCGATCTCATAAGACTACTTTTTCCTCATTTAAGCAAAATGTGAAAAGTAGGCTAATAAAATGATAAAAATATGCATACAAAAACGAAAGCGCCTGTCAGAAGGTACCGTCCCAGCATTTGCCTGGAGTTGAAAATGGGAAACCACGGAAAACCATTTCAAGGACAGCCGACGGTGGGGCTCGCACCCACGCGTCTACCGAGTCAGCAGAGAGCTTGGCCCCATGACCTAATGCTGCGCTTTAGCCAGCGTAGCCACTACTGTCGGTACATACATTTTTTATTTTTTTTTGCCTATTTTAGCCTATCCCCTAGTTTGCCCTGTGAAATCTACCTCCGCCTTCCGGCGTGCCGAGAGGAATTTTTTTAAATTTTAAAACTCGTTTTTACTTCTTGTGTCCTAATCATGCGATTGAAGTTTGAATAGTACACGTACACAATAATCTTCATGTAACAGTACATAACTCCAAGATCTACATAATATAAAAATCCAACATGGGGACCATCCGAAATATTTCGACGGTTTTCAATATCAACGAATCTATTACAGCAATCAAACTGAAATTTTGTTTGTTGATAGAGGCAATTAATATAAGTAGGATATATGAAAATAGGCTTTAGTTCTTCACGGAACTTTTTGTTACTAGCCTATTTTCATTTTATGAAAAAAAAAAGGCTTATGAGATCACCTTTTATCCGTGTGTGCGTGTGTGTGGGTGTGTGTGAGTATGTGTGCATGTGTGATGTGTGCCCCCCCCCCCCCCCGCTAACAACATCTAAACGACTCGAGTGATTTCAGTGAAACTCGGTAAGTTCATAGCACCATTTCGGCCGACCCCGATCGTGCCCTTCAAATTTTTTTACGTCTTACCAATCCAAAATGGCGGCCGTGTGAATTATTTTTACCAGCATTCAATATCTCCGAAATTATTACCGATATCACCCTGACATTTTGTACGGAGATAAAGGGAACTACTAGAAGTTCACCTATGTGACCTTCGAAAACCTGGTAACTACGAAACCAACATGGCGGCCAAGCGAAGTTGCGACATTTAAATAGATGTTTCTCGCGATTTAACCAACCAAACGCAATGAAACATGGTACAGTATATGTTTATATACATTGTAATGCACCGACATCTAACTGCGTTCAATTGTTTACATGTCCTCAAGATGGCGACTGTGCGAAATATTTCACTGGCCTTCTCCGAAACTATTACAGTCCTGATATCACCCTGAAATTTTGTACGGAGATAAAGGGCACTATTGGAAGTTCATCTATGAGACTTTCAAAAACCTATTAACTATAAAACGAATATGGCGGCCAAGCGAAGTTGAAAGTTTTAAATAGACTTTTCTCGCGATTTAATGATCCAAACGCAATGAAACTTGGTACAAAAAATGTTTATACACATTGTAATGCACTGGTATCTAATTTAGTTCATTTGTTTACATAAACTCAAGATTGCAGCTGTGCGAATTTTAAAATTAACTTTTTATTTCCGGTGTCGTAATCATGGGATCGCAGTGAAAGTTTGAATAATGAACCTACGCAATAATTTTCGTTTAAAGGTACATAACTCTATGGCCTATACATATAACAATCCAACATGGCGACCATCCGAAATATTTAGACGGTTCTCAATATCTACGATTATATTAAAGAAATCAAACTGAATTTTTAATGTTGATAGAGGCTATTAACATAAATTCACCGATGGGACTTTCAATAACCTGGTGATCACAAATCACACATGACGGGGACGCGGAGTATAAATATTTAAATGGACGTTTCTCGCAATTTAACCATCCGAGTGCAGTGGAACTTGGTGCAGTAAATGCTTATTGAAATGTTAATCAACTGACATCTAATTTATTTCAATTGTTTCCATAACCACAAGATGACAGCTGTGCGAAATTTTAAAATCTCGTTTTTACTTCTTGTGCCCTAATCATGCGATTGAAGTTTGAAAACTACACGTACACAATAATCTTCATGTAACAGTACATAACTCCAAGACCTACATATATAAAATCCAACATGGCGACCAACCGATATATTTAGTCGGTTCTCAATATCGACGAATGTATTACACCAATCAAACTGAAATTTTGTTTGTTGATAGTGGCAATAAACATACAGTAAGTAGGATATATGAAAATAGGCTTTAGTTCTTCACGGAACTACTTGTTTTTATATATTAGTATATATAGATATATTAAGTTGGTTTTAAATGCTTAAATCAGCCATTTTGAATACAGAAGAAGTCTTAACCGTTGTTGTAGTAGATAGTATACTTATATTCGGTCATGTTAGGCTTGAGGTACAACAACAGGAGGGTGCGGCGTCTCTACCTGACATTTTGGAGAGTTGCCGCACAGCAATCCGCTAAAGATGCCTCATTGATATCATATTTTAAAAGAGATCTGGAAACATTTAAACTATTCAGAGGGTACCGGTATTCTATTCGAGTATTTTACTATCTCATGAATCTTAAAATACATAATTTAGCCTATTTCATAAGTTCCATTGTTAACATCATTGCTACAATTATATTATTTTCAGTACAAAAGTAATGGCACAGTCAAAAGAGCTCAGTGGGCAGAGAAACATTTAAGAGAAATTGCACAAAGGCTGAAAACAAAGGGAATACTACTCAGGAACGCAGAAAGGTGCAATGGAATTCCGGCACGAACATTAAAACGAAGAATGGATTCCGGAAATCTGGTAAAAGGCACAATGGGTCCATATGTGTTTTAAGATCGTTTGTTAAATGAGGACTGTATTAGCACATAAAACAAACAAGAGATGTCTTGTCCTAAACTCATCATGGCATAGTTTTTGTGCGGGAATATAAAAGAATCGTTAAGCAATGCTGAAGAAGGCCAAAAAACTGCCGAAACATGTATATTTATAATATTAATTAAACTAAAACATAGTTTGTATTGACGAGGTGGAATATTTTCAAGAGAAAAATTCTATTCTCAAAATATAATTGTCTTGTAGTATGTTCTAGTACTCAATTGTATTAGAGTTGAAGAAATTACCATAAATTTGATTTTGTTATTAATTCTTTTACTTCTGGCATCTCTCCCGAGCAAAGTCGTCATCTGTACCGGGTTCCAGGGAGAGACGCCGCGGACGCAACGATTTATTTTTTCTTCTTTTCGCCGATTTATTTTCAATTACTAATGCTTTACTCATCTGTGATCTATAGCTCAATAAATTTGTAAAGTAATTCTACTAAGATATGACACAAGTTTTAAAAAGTGCGGCAACACTCCCGGCTTTACCTTAATTGCGATCACCAAAATCCAATTCTAGGAATATGTTATGACTAAGGCCCGGATTTTTAGGTGGCTTAAACCTTCACTTTAAGTTTCTTGTATTCTAAAAATAGGTTATTTTAGGTTTTTCTTCCAGGATCAATAATTTTCTGTTTTTCTTATTTCTGTGAAATGTATTTATGAACTTATTTCACAAAAGTTTGTCACTTATGCCGGCCTCCTCTCCGTCTTCTTTCCTGTCGGCCTCTTTTTGGTCAACCCTCGTTCTCTTCCGAGCCCGACGGTATTAGGGTATCCGAGGCCTAGGGAGTCTCTTCCTTTCCCGCCTTAATTGGTCCTTGTCTCATCTTTCCTTATACCCTCCTTCTGCTAGGGGTCAGCCTTCTTTTTCTTTTTATGTTATTTCCTGCCTTTCGCTCAAGGCCCTCACGGAGGCAGGGTGTATGTAGCCCCACCACTTCTGGTGCACCCTGGATATTGCTACACCCTCAGGGGCTCACGGCTGGTGAGTTCAGGAGTTGGCGATCCCGAGGGATTCCTGAGCTGGGTCGTTTCCTTTTTCTTTTTTTCCACTGACTTTGGGGCGGGCCCTCTCCTCTTTCCCATCTGCCTTTCATGGGTCTCCTTCCTTCCAACTCCCTCATTCCTCATTCTTCAAGGGTTGAGGGCATTTCATTTCTTCCTGTCTTTTATTTGCCTTATCCTTTATTTGTTTTCTTCTTCTAGTATGTAAGTCTGTAGTTAGTACTGCGCCCGAATTCACCAATCAGTACCTATATCCGCTGCACTGTAAAGGATTGCAGACACGTAACTACCCAGCTCACAAACTTACCATTGTCTGCTAAGTAAAAATTGGGAATTCCAGGAACACATAGGTAGATCTATAAAAGAAAATAGTACTACCAGCGTAGGTACAAATTTCTACTATCATTTACATTTGAGCATATCGAGAAACTCCAATATCGAGGGGTGATGAGGTCTGTCTATAGTGAGCGCCTGTATCTTACCTAGCAGTACTATTTTCGGCTATGACAAAATGAAAACGATGTCAGCTAAGATAAAAATTGGCTGATTCGCTAAGGAGCGCCAGCCGTTTATTGTGCTAAGAAAAAATACAGACATATACTGACTGCCTGTCTATCAATAGTGTCTACCTGACACTGCAATAAAATAAACTCAAAATAAACTAAAACGTGGCACTAATATAACTTGTCCTGAAATTAAAGATTGGAGAATTCGGTACTCCATTTAAATATGAAAAAAAAAATGAAACGGCGTGATTTCAAACATTACCCTATATTATACATTCCGTTTCATATTTGAACCGTAGTTCCACATCTAAATATGTAAAATAAAAATTTACACAGTATTAAATATATTCATATATACAATAATTCGTGGTTCGCACAAATATACACTCAACTGTGTTGAAGTGATTAAATTACCTATAATACAAATGAGTCTTTACCACTCAACTTCCGTAACAAACACCGTAACTCTATCGGTTGAAAGTATAAATACTAGTCTGAATCAATAGAACATAGGTGACAAACATTTAAGTTAAGCACTGTTCTTACTTTGTCTTCTCCCATTTGATCATTAAATCTCGAAAAATTCCTGAAATTCTTTGCTCGGTTTACATTTTCTTTGATAAACGTGAATACTCGAAGTGCATGGCATTTGACCTTCATTACACACTTCTCTTCCAAAATTATACAACAATCACATTAGTTCTTAAACATCCTGTACAGAACTTTCCTCGAATACACTTAAACAATGTCACATTCGCTGTGATCAAAACTAGAAAAACGAGACTCCTCAGTCTCCTTTCGTGAAAATACGTAACTCATTTACGTCTACTATTCCTTTCTTGCACGGTATTCCAAATCTAAACTCCCATTTAAGTGCATTTTGTTACTCAATGCAAAGAAAATTAGTAACTTTATTAAATATCCACGTCCATTGTGAATATTGTTCAAGAAACAAACTTTAACAATCTCCTCTATCCTTATACAAAATTTCATCGTGCCTATAACTTCACTTCTGTAATTACTTCTGTACAGTTACTTTTATATCACCCTGTGATTTAACTTTCCTAACTCCTTTACACGTATTTAAATTCAGTTTTACATTATTGCAACTTTCAAAGAATTATCAGCAAGAATTCATATTTAACAAATGATATAAATGTGTCTTCCTTTCGTGAAAATATTTAAGCCTTAACTATCTTCGTGGAATATTTGTTTAACAAATTTATCTAGGCTTTTTAATGCTCTAAATGTTTTATTGGACATATATATATATATATATATATATATATATATAAAGGTTCTTGAAATACCTTTGTTACTAGGAAATATGGTTTATCACGTTACAGCATAGTTCTACATATCTATCTGCTTCATTACAGTGAATTTGGTATTCATTGGTTTAATTATCTATCAAGTATTTGGACTCTCTTTTACCAGATTTTGTGTCTTGTAACAATTCAATTTTGTTCACAATTGGTTTAAAATAAATTTCTGACACTCGAATCAACATCATGAGTTGTCGAAATATTTGACACTTCGTGGCATGGTTTTTTGAATATACGGTACTTAAATTGTTCAATATACGTTCCATCGCTGCGCATAAAACAGATTTATTTAATTTAACGCAAGTATCTATAATTCTAAACGATTTTATATTGAAATGATTTTAACGTTAACAACTGCGATACGCAAATAAAATTTCGTCCAAGTGACGGAAATTTTCAATGAAAAAATAACTTTTAAGAAAATACGAAAAATACTAGATCAAAATCTACACAATTTTAAATACAATCACAAAATTATACGGTTGGTCAATTAGGATAAACACAGAACATGACTACAATTCTACCTAATATAAATCAATCTCTTCTCTACTTTGAGTTGAAGACGGTCTCAGAAGTACCATGTCTCGTCTGGCAAGCCAAATGTGTGTGTGAGCGCACCGCCCACAGCTATGCGGACCGGTTGTGACGGGGCCTGCTGGAAATCTCTCCCAGTGGAACAAGGTCAGTGACATAACCGGGTTAGCGACCTCACCGTTAAACAGCATGTCTCTTCCGCACTCCCTCGCTCGTCTCCCGCACGTTGTCCGGATCTTCTTACGATACCCCTTCACTGCGCCGACATCGCTTCTCAAGGTTGAAATTCGTTTGTTTTATAAAAGTCTTTGAGAGTATACTGGATGTATATGAACTCGTGTTAAGACGTAGAGATTTGTCCTGCATTTCTGCGCATCGCGTACATGTTCCGCTGCGCCGTCCATGTTGTGGAATTCTGGATTCAACTCTTCATTTTTGTAGCTTCTACTTCCCTTTAATGTGCACCTTAGCACGTAGGCATACTCATTTTAATAATTACACTGGTACAACCTCCCCGTTTCCAATTCACGAACTGCATTCTGTATAATTTCCAAGTATGAGCTAAATTGTAGAAATAATGAAGCTCTTCTTTAGAAGTGAAACGTTTGCATCTGTCTGCATGCGATGTATAATAGCTTCGTTTTTTAAATACTGTAATATCAAGCTGTGTTTGAAAATCACTGGTCTATATGCTGTGCTGGTCTGCGTTAGAATGTTCCTTGCTCCGCAAGACACAGCCTTCTGTACACCACACTCGTCCTCTCCACTTTCGTAATGCGTAGCACTATTCTGAAAAACTACTTGTTTCTCCACTCACGGTCTTGTCTCGTCGCGATCTGAATTTGGAAAGAACTGCTCGTCCTTGCCCTCTGTGTACGGCAAGTTCCTCGCTCTGCCTCCCCTCTTGCGGTGTGACGTAGCTCCATAAACTTCTCCTCACTCAGTGTGTCATCAACCTTGATCCCTTCTCCCCCTGCATGACGTTTCCCTCACTTCTCGTGGCGTGACGCACTCTTACAATGTAGGCCTCCCTACATTCAGATAATAAATATACAACCATATTTAAATCGTTCCTTCTTGCCTTCCGTAATTGTTTAATTATTAATGATGCATAGTATTTCACTATTTCAACTCAGGTTTTCCATATCTCACGAATTTTGAGGAATAAAAGATTTTTATTCGTTCTTTTATTTTTCCTGGGTCCCAGTTCATATCCCGTCTGGATCTTTGGTATTGGCCTTAAATAAATTCGGGCGCAATTCCCCGTTGCCAATTTAAAGTAAAGTATAGCCTGTACTTTCTTTAATAACAGTTGGTTTCTCTGTTCTTGGGACTGAATTTATTTATTTACTGAATCATTGGGTAAAATCACTTTAATTTTGAGTGGTTAAATTTTCCAATGGATCTGTTGTCTTCAATCCTTACGATCTTGTAGCAATTGTTACCGTAGACTGTATCTACCTTGAAATGTCCTTCCTCTGGATCTCTTTCCTTCTCTTCTGTCTTTTTAGGGTCCCTTTCTTCTCTTTCCCTCGATGTCTTTTCTCTTTCTCCATGACAAGATTCTATAAATGTTCCTTAATGGTGCATGCTTCTTTTGAAAGAGAGGAATCCTTCTTAGTTTATCCAACGTCTCCTGATCTTCTGCGTCCGTCTGGATAACGTTAATTCTTACATTATTTTCAGGAGTCGGATGTCTGGAAAGAATATCTGCCAGTAGGTTGTCTTTTCCAGGAACATGGACTATCGTGGCATCAAATTGTTGTAAAAACATAGTCCACCTGGTCATCCGATCGCTTGACAAGTCGGACTTTAACATGAACTCCAGTGCTTTGTGATCCGTTCTGATTATAATCTTGTGTCCCAGCAATTTTTTTCCATTGTTGTAGGGCATTTATGACGGCTAAAGCTTCAAGCTCCGTCGTGAAATAATTTAACTCGTGCGTGCGTAACTTCCTGCTGCTGAAGGAAATATAGTGATGGTTGCCGTCTTGATCCTTCTGATACAAGACTGCGCTAATACCAATTCGTGAGGCGTCAGTTTCTACTATGAATGATCTTTCGAAGTCTGGGTATTCTAATTTGATGTTGTTTTTGAGCATTTCCTTTGCTTGAATAAAGGCATTCTCGGCAGCTGCATCCCATTTCCATATATTGTTTTTCTTCAGGAGCTCATGTAATGGAGCCATAATTTCTGAATAACGTGGGCAATGACTACTGAAAAACTGGCAAAGACCCACAAAAGCTCGGATGTCTTTGATCTTCTTGGGTTTGGGAAACTTTAATATTGCTTCTATCTTGTCTTCATTCGGGTGGTAACCGAATCTGTCTATCGTATGTCCAAGAAAGTTGATCTTTTCTTGAAAGAAATGGCATTTATTCAATTTTACCTTGATGTTCGCACTTCTGAGGTTTTCAAATAGCTTTTTCAAATGCATGAAGTGTTGCTCTGGCGTTTCTGAAGATATGATAATGTCGTCCACGTAGCAAATCGCAAATTGTTTTACTTCATCACTTAACTTATCATCCAAGGCTCTAATGAGTGCAGGGCTTGAATTTACCTACCCGTATGGTACTCTGATGCACGTAACAGGTTTGGTTAAACATGAACCCCTTGTAACATTTGCTGTCTTCTGTAAGCTCTATTTGATGAAATGCGGCAGTTAAATCAATCACTGAGAAACAGGTTTTATTCTTGAATCTCCTCAGTAGTTCCCTGATTTTTGGTGGCCTGTCATATTCTTTTAACAAAAGAGTATTAATGCCCCTGGCATCTAAGCATAGTCTCAGACTTCCATCTGCTTTCTTTACGACTGTAAGAGGGTTTAAATAAGGAGTGGCTTGCTTTCTTATTATACCGTCCTTTTCCATGCCTTTTATTAGCTCCGTCAACTCTGATTGGTATTTCTCCGGTATCGGATACAATTTCTTTTGAAAAGGTGTGTTATCTGCGAGCTTGATCTGATATTTATATCCTCTGATAATGTCTGGTTTATCATTAAATACATCTGCAAAAGTCATGACCAATTCTTCTAATCTCTCTCTCTGATCTTCAAAGTTCTCAATTTTCCTACCATGGTGAGGTATCCCTTCTGCTTCGACTTCCATGACTATTCTTACTAGGTTTTCTTCTGTAGTTTCGTCAGACTACACTCATTCTCCTCCTTCTTCGAGTTTTCTGGCTGATATTGGCCTTCATTAAATTTTATGACTCCGTTACGCAAGTCAATCACGGCTCCTGTCTTCGTTATAAAATCAATGCCTAGAATAGCATCGAAATTTATCTGGTTCAAGACTATGAATATCTGCTCGTATTTGTATTCATTGATGGAGAATTCCATTAATGCCTGGACTTAACACTTCATGGTCTTATCATTGAATACACCCCTGACCTTGATAGTTGAAACGGGCATTGCGGTGAGTGAATTACCGTATTTTAATCTGTGAAAACATTTCTCCGACAAAATTGACGCTGTCGCCCCCTATCTAGGAGTGTTCTCAGGCATTCACCTTCTGATACTATTTCTATGATGGGTAGCCTCGCTACTCTTCCTGTTTTCGGCTCTTCTCGCTCATACAGGAGATCTTCGTTCGTGGCTTGATACAACTCGTTTATCTCGATTACATGTCTAGTTACGGTGATGTTCTCGTCCTCCTTTACTTTTTGGAATTTGAAGTTTTTTTTTGTACCCCTCCTGGGTATTCATTGCTCCTGTCTCTACTTGATCCGGGCTGAGATTCCTGATTTTGGTTACGCTGTCCCTGATTTTGGTTTCTTGCGTTTCCTTCTTCCCTTTCTCTAAGGTTCCTCAGGTATTCTTGACTTTCTCTCTATCTATCATCGTAATACCTCCTCACGTTATTGTTGTTTCTCCATCCTCGGTTTTGTTGATTCTGCTGTTGTTGCGGTCTCGAATAGTTGTTTGTGTTCCTCCAGTTTTGATATCCTCGATATCCGTAATTATTCGTCGGGTTATCTCTATTGTAGTATCCCTCTCGGCGATAATCATTTGTTCCTTTGGTGGTAGCTGTTTCTCCATTGATTTCCGTTCCATCGCTGATTCTGGTATGGTCTCCCTTCTCTAGGTCTCTGATAACCTGGTTGAAAGCGATTTTGTCCATAGATTCTCGATCTAGTTGGTCCTACTCCATTTGGTGTTGGCCAAATACCAATACTCTTACAATGTAGGCCTCCCTACATTCAGATAATAAATATACAACCATATTTAAATCGTTCCTTCTTGCCTTCCGTAATTGTTTAATTATTAATGATGCATAGTATTTCACTATTTCAACTCAGGTTTTCCATATCTCACGAATTTTGAGGAATAAAAGGTTTTAATTCGTTCTTTTATTTTTCCTGGGTCCCAGTTCATATCCCGTCTGGATCTTTGGTATTGGCCTTAAATAAATTCGGGCGCAGTACTAGTTGTAGTTTTCAACTCATCTCATCTTTCACTATCACCCAATCAATTAGGGGCCGATAACCTAGATGTTAGTCCCCTTAAAACAGCAATTTTCATCATCATCGTACTGCATTTAACGGTGGTAACCTGAACTATCTCCGTCCTACTGCTTGTAATCGCGGTGGAAATAATTTTACGATGCATTTCAATGGGGGAAATAACATTCTTTATTTGAAAGAGGCAAAACAGCTATTTAGGTTATTTTAGGTGTCAACCCCTCATTTAGGTTTATTTAGGTGAAATGAAATTCACATATTCTGCTCCAGGAAGTGTGAAATCTATATATATATATAAATGAAAGTTTGTCTGTGTTTTCTGATTTCCCACTGACATTTGAGTTATTAACGCGTTTCAGACTGGTTTATGACGGTTGCGCGCAAAACAAAATTTTTGTCTGTCTGTCTATCTGATTGTCTGTGTACAATTTTGCACGCGTTTCACTCGAGAACGGCTGAGTGGATCAACGTAAGATTTGGTACAGATGACCATCAGAGGCACGAAAGTAATCATTGATGTAACTCTTCTCCATACCTCTCATAAAAGAGGGCATATCCCCTTGAAATGCATGCTGAAATGGGCGTAGAAAGTCGAGACAAAGCTAATTTTCAGCGTCTCAATGTGAGAAACAAAACTCGGGAGCCCTACGGGCCCCGAAAACCACAGTTTAAGGTCCTAAAACCAACAGTTTTTGAGATATACCCAGAAAGCTAATTTCATTTATTAAGCTATTGAAAGAATGCAAGTTGGTAACCATGCCAACACAATCTCAGAAGTCCATCTACTGTACTGTATTTCAGTAAGACGCAATGCCATTCCATTTATTACATTACTGTGAACGTTCGCCAACGGCTATAAGGTTATCACGGAACCAACTTAAGCTGTAAAATTCATCAATACGTATATAATGCGATTAAGGGGGTCACGGGGGGTACTTTTGATTTTTTTCACGTGATTTACACGGGCGGGTGTGGAAAGGTCTATTATATCCCTATCCCTATATTATTTAATTATTATTTTGATTATTATATTATGGCATACAAGGACGAGACAAAACTCATTTTCAGCCCCGCGGTGGCTCGGAGGCTACTATGTTTTAAGGCTCTAAAACCACGTTTCTTAGATATTCCCAGAAAACTAATTTCATTTAATAAACTAATAAATAGATGACGAGTACAGAAGAAGACCAAATCAGGAGCTCTGTAGGTATACTGAGAAAATCACAGATATGGCCAGGAAGAGACGTCTGGCTTTCTACGGACGTGCCTCATGGATGAACCCAACAAGACTAACCAACCGGCTTCTCAACTACTGGGGGAATAGAAAGAGCGTGACACCGTCGCTAACAGTAGTTAACATGGGTATCCAAGAACTGAAGATAATGGAAAGTGATATTAGAAGCCGATCACATCTCAGAAAGATACTTAAACAGAAGAGTTTTCAGGACAGACCACCCTGTAAGAAAACCGGCATCATCTGGACAAAAGAGGGAAAGGAGAAACATAGCCAGAGAATGCACGAATATTGGGCAAACATCAAGTCCCTCGCCAAGCTGAAAAGTTGAATGTTGTGCTCCTTAGCTGGCCCATCCGAAAGAAGAAGAACAAGAAGGAACTAATGAAGTAATGCAAGCCGGTAACCATGACAACAGTATCACAAGCGGTGACATCCAACTTTCCATCTATTTCTGTAAGAAGCAATGCCACTCAATTTATTAAATTTCTGTGAAAGTTTGCAACTGGCTTTAAGGTTATCGTGGAATCAAACATAGACTGTAAAATTCAACAATGCGATTAAGGGGGTCAAGGAGTACCCTAAAATTTTTACACGTGACTTACACGTGCGATATGCGGTATGTTGTACAGAAGGTCTATTATAGCTCCAAACAGCAACATTATTTTCAAAAATTCCTGGATTGGAATAGTGTATTTTGCAGCTTTTGGGAATTTGGGCCGTTGGAGGCTAAAAATCTCGAATTTTCATGCACCACAAGCCTTTATAATTTATTAAAGGGTTCTTCCTGGGGATGGGGACTTTCCACAACGGTGAGGGTCAGTTTTAATTTGACAAATATTGTGTTCGTCTGCGAGGTTTTCAATATTATTTTCACGTCAGGAGGTACACGTTAGGTGAATTTAGTTTGAGAGCACATTTTAACTAATCATAATTTTGTAGACAAACGGATTCATCGTAAAGATGATTTTGTCTGATACTGTGTGGTTGATATATATTTATGTTTATGTACGCCTATAATTCATGTTCGGGTGCTTGGAGCATCGTAAAATTAGGTATTGTAACCATGAGTCAATACACCAATCATTTAGAAAACTCTTCAACGTACTTCTCATACAAGGGTGGGTAGAAGGAACAACTTTTGAAAACACATGCAAAAATAGGTGAAAAATAAAAATTATCCTAGAAGGATGACCAAAGCATATGGTGCGCTTCTCAATGTGTGGCACAAAACTAGGGAGTCTATAAAGGGTCTCCGAAAACCACATTTTATGGCCCTTAAATTAACAGTGAGTGCGATATACCCAGAAAACTAACTTCGTTCTGATAAACTTATGAAGGAATGACAATCCCCTAACCATTGCAACAGTAGCTCAATTGATAACGTCTGGTTATTAATACCGAAGACCGTTCGAAGAGCGGGTACTTCTGCTAGTGAACATATATGTTGTAATTTGTGAATTACATAGCCAGGAAAGAAATAGGTAAAAACCTATGAATCCGGGCCCTAGTTATGGCAAACAATACCATAGTCTGTTCCTGTCGAGGGAGCCAATTAAACGGTTTGATATTCGTTCATGTTGTGAAGATCTTCTTGCTGTTAACTGGATAACCCGTGGTCCCTCCAGTCACGAGTCTCACTATCTTACCTTCTACCATCAGCCTCGCGTCCAATTAAGTTGTTAATTCGCTGTTCTCTCCGCAAGTCGTAAAAACAAGGAATGAAATAGAACTTGTTCATTACTTTCCTGTAGGACTTTAAAGTTCCATCGCGGGCCAACACACTTCCTGTCAGTAGCCTGCAGATCTGATAACATACAACTGAGCGCAGGAGCGATGGCTTTGTGGAGAAACTCCAAACGTTAAGAAAATCTTTTCTTTTTTGTTTTCCTATTTTTATTAATCTCACAAGCTCATGAGATCATCTTTTGTACGCGTGTCCCTTTAATGAATTATAAACAACTGGAGCAATTTCAATCAAACTTCGGTGGGATACTACGCCGTCCAACCCCGACCATTCTTCTCAAATTTTAATAGGTGCCATCAATCCAGCATGGCGGTCACGCGAAATATTTCAATGACATTCAATATCTCCCAAACTACAGTATTACTGAAATCGGCTTGGTGTTAGAGGCCACCAAAGTAATTGTTGTTGTTGCTTATTTTAGGGCTGCGACATCGTAGTCATATAACTCCGTGTATTTGGGTATGTGTGTGCGCGCACGCGGGCAATTTGTGTGATAACCTGAGTTACTGTGGTGGCTGTAGCCTATTTGTGTGCGTATTTGTAAATTGGGACCATGCCAGCATTTGCCTGGACTATTAATGGGGGAATCCACAGGAAATCACTTCCAGGATGGCTGACGTGAGAATCGAACCCTCCTCTTCTCAGTTTTACCTCACGAGGCTGAGGTTGTCCCGTTCCAGCCCTCTGACGAGAATTAAAATGTCTTGGCAGAGCCAAGAATTGAACCCGGATCTCTGAGGCGACATCCAAGAACACTAGCCGCTACACCACGAGGGTTTTTTCCATACTCCCTCCAGGCAAATGACAGGATAGTACCTTACTTCAGGTCCCGGGGCACAAAGGCCTACCTCATCCTAGTTCCTAATACAGTTACACACGCTACTAGAGTCATCACAGGAATACAGTTTATCACACAATATCAATACACACCCAAATACACGGGGCTGATGACCAAGATGTCGCAAGCCCCTCAAATGAATTAACAACAACCTACCTTTCGTAAATTTTATAGAAGATGCGAATTTGATTTTTTTTATTATTGAAGTACTGTTATGACGCGTTCAGCTGGGATACCGAGATCACCAAACAATCGTCCCACTGATCATGACCCGGTAGGTGGCTGGGATTGGTGGAAAAACTTAAAACGATTCTCTAGTGTGAAGCTGTCTCTTGTTAGAAGTCGGCTGCTCTACTCCAGGACCCGGACAATAATATTCATGGGAGAGTTTGTATACCTCACAAATAACAGCAGTTGTCAATAATTATTCCACTATTGAAGTCAAATCAAACTGAAATATTTTCCTTTGATCCTGTTTGAGGAAGACTGCTACTAAACCAAATATGCACAATATAATGCCATCAAAGGGATAGCGATGTACACAGGTAAGTGTTTCATTGACGTAATGGACGACTGCCATAGCTCTCATTTTTATCATGTAGAGTAACACAAATAACATAATATTAAATCTGTTTACAGCGTGATTTATACCTAATGAAACATTCGGGTCCATATTGACAATTTAATTGTAATATATACTTCCAGCCAGGATAATATAAGTACAGTATAACGTCAATTATCCGGACGAGCAAAAAATAGGCGAACCAACTCATAGAGAAGCTTTTACTGCATTAGAAGCTATTGTAATGTTGTATTGCAATGGCTCGTGTTTTTAGCCTACTTTTCACATTTTGCAAAAATGAGGAAAAAGTAGACTTATGAGATCGATCCGGGAAAATGTGTGTCTGTCTGTCTGTCTCTCTGTCTGGCTGTGTGTGTGTGCCCCCCCCCCCTATCAACTCCTAAACGGCTGCAGCAATCAAAACCAAATTTAGTATGAGCAAAGATGTGCACCGGAATATCTCACGTTCATATTTGAAAATGATGTCAGTGCTACCAACTGCTGAAAAAAAAGCACTAGAAATTTGAGCTCCATGTTGGATATCTTGCAAGGTATGCATGGGAGCTATTCCAAAATTGGCACACATGTAGATAAGACTATTTCAGTTGAATTTCCAGGAGGCCAATCATGACAGTGTTGCCAAAATAATTGTAAGCCTTCTGATAGGTCCAATGTTTAAATGCATATAACTTCTACACTATCAATTGGATTTCAACCAAATTTTGTATGTAATATCTGTACATAAACAGATATGACTGAGCGTATTCCTAAGAGCCACCAGGGCTGCCAACTGTTAATAATTGCTCTCTCTATTTTTTATCCAAATACCAATATATCAGAAAGTATGCAAGCCAACAGCTTTAAACTATGCATACGTATATTCTGACAATTTGGATTAATTTGGAGTAACTTATATATGTCAGTTCTACCAACATGATTATAAGCCTGCTGATAGTACCAATTTTTAAATACATGTAACTTCTATACTATCAGTTGGATTTCAACAAAATTTCGTATGTACTATGTGTACCATAACAGATATGACTATAAGTATTGTTAAGAGCAATCAGGGCTGCCAACTGTTAATAAATGCTGTCTAATTGTTTTACCCTAATATCAATATATCAGAAAGTAACTTATGCAAGCCAACAGCTCTATACTTTGCACACGTATAGCACCTGACATTCTAGATTAATTTGGAGTAATTAATACAAGGCAGTGCTGCCAACATGATTCTATGCCTGCTGATATGTCCAATTTTAAAATACATGTAACTTGTATACTAACAAATGGATTTCATCCAAAATTGGCACAACAAGATATCATAACATGACATTGTTGCCAACATGCTTTTACGCGTGCTGATAGATCCAGTGTCTAACTGCATGTAACGTCCATTGGACTTCAACGAAATTTTGTATTCTGTACCTTAAGAGATGGAACTAAGAATATATTCAGTCACCAGGGCTGCCAACTGTTGTGCTCTATTGGGCTACATTATACCAGGTATATTTTGAACTAATTAGATATTTCGATATTACCAACTTAATTTCGTCATTATTCTAGATAGGTTCATATACTGTAGAATAATCATTGGCATGAAAAGTAGGCTGTATAGTTCTTCAAGGAACTTCTTGTTAACTGTGTATTCGCAACCCGAGACATTGCAATACAACTAGGCCAAACAGGAGCGGTTGATTTAGAACAATAATAACGAAATAGGCAGACAATTTCAATACTGAGATTATCCATAATAACAATTCAATCGACAACAGGAAATATAGCCTACTTAATCCACATTAATAATAATAACGTAACAACCATAGAAGTGTATTATACTGTCTATAAATAGTTGACACGTTACACAAATTTTTACAAACTTATATAATATAATAATAATAAAAACTTTACGAGCCTTACAGTAGTCGCATATGATGTGTAACATCTGACATAGAAGAAACCTCACGTGAAATTGTTGATACGCCGGTATTTTATAATATTATTGGCATAAATATTAATACCGACGGTAGTGGCTACGCTGGCCAAAGCGCAGCATTAGGTCATGGGGCCAAGCTCTCTGCTGACTCGGTAGACGCGTGGGTTCGAGCCCCACTGTCGGCCATCCTTGAAATGTTTTCCCGTGATTTCCCATTTTCAACACCAGGCAAATGCTGGGACGGTACCTTCTGACAGGCCTCGGCCGCTTCCTTCCACATCCTTGCCCAGTTTCACTCACCATCATTCATTTCATCTCTCATTAACTCCTCTCATGAGGTTGGCGTCAGGAAGGGCATCCGGCCGTAAAAACCATCGCCATAAAGACTTCTATCGCATCTCATCCCCGACTCCGTTGGTAAAACGGGAATAATAAGGGGTAGACACACAATTGGCATAAATATTAATCTATTGTAAAAGGGCGTGTTTTGCAGATATTGTAGTTTATAATACGGAACTCATTTTATTAGATGATTTGTAGCTTCCACCAGCACTAACCTAAATAAAGAATGCGATATGGATCAACTAGTTTAATAGACACGACACCGCCCATAACCTTAAATTCCTTATAAATAGGCCAACTTGCGAGTAAATGCAATGTGCACAGCAGAAGATCATGAAAGGCTTTCCCAGTTCCCGGACCTCTTGATTCACAGACCAACACGTAATTTCATATGGATTCTGTCAAAATGAGTCATATTGATTTGATTAGCAGCAGAGTATCAAGAAGGCAGTGCGAGAACAATCAACAAGGACGTTGGAGAGTATAAATATCAAGCAGGCAGTGAAGAAAAATAAAAGAGAGTCTTGGAATTGTTCTGTATTATTAGTGTGTGTATAAAAAAGAAGTTTGTGTGTTGATGAATGTCCAGGAGGGTTACGATCCAGCTGGCAGTGCGTCTTACACACTTCCGTCCGATCCACTTCCGTCCCATTTTTCAAAATCACTCCCACAAAAATATCCAGCAACCGAGTGGAAAGATGTTACACATCAATAATATCGTATGGCCTCGGATGCCGGGTACAAGCTTTGTTATTTGACACCCAAGGAGTAGCTTGCATGTCGAATTTCGTTGTTTCTTGAAGCACTATGAAAGTCAAGGAGGTTGGACATCTAAGCTCCTTGAACACTATAGCGCTTTCTAGTAGAGAAATGAGGAACTTTGTTTTGGCGGTAAATCCCGAGACTAATTTTGCCATTATGAACTCGGCCTACTGAATTCAAATGGGTAAACATCGTATGACATGGTGTCGTATTTTTTCCGCCTTTCAAAAATCACTTATCACGGCCAGGAGCGAACCGGCAAGCTTGGGGTTAGTAGACCTACACGTTGACCACCCACCCACCGTAGCAAGCTAGTAGTGTATATATTTATTTGTGTTTAAGTTTGATTCATAAACATCATTTACTAGTTAAGCCTAAGTGAACAGGATCTGAGGATGAACGTGTGGCGATCGAAACCTGTCATCCAATTAAGTAGTTATTTGTACATAATAGCGTGTTAGTTTGTAGGGTATGTATATATTTGTTTTCCGCCTAATGCAATTGGGCACAATTTGTGTTGACGACTGAAAAGCTTTCCTTGTTAGAATTAGGCAACACTGGCAAATGGCTTCTATCACTATAACAGTATTTATTTATTTATTTATTTATTTATTTATCGTATGGCTTTTAGTGCCGGGAGTGTCCAGGGACCATGTTCGGCTCGCCAGAGTCTGTAGCAGCTTCCAGCGGACACCGATAGGTTGAACTATACGTTTCGTTCAATTTCAAGTAATTCCAACTTTTGCCACCAGATATCAATGACACCTAGTGATGAACGTTGGAACTTTTGATAGAGCGTTCCAACGAAATCTAACCTAGAAATTTAGCAGCACACAAGTTTAGTCTGTGGAAGGATCTTTTAGATGCCATAAATCTATGACATAGACCGCCGGCTTTACTTCCCCTCCGAAAGAAGGCATACTGAACGATTTTTAACGCTCTTAAGAAATCTGATGACTTGGGCCGGGTTTGAACCCGCTATCTTGGGCACTGCAGTTCAGCATGCTACCAACTACGCCACCGAAGCCGCTACTATAACGGTAATGTAGGTAAAATTAAAATAATTTGGAGCTGGCTATGTGTCTTAATGATGACTAAGGCTAATACTTATTACGTTAACATTTAGTTTTTTAGAGAGTTTTAATCTCTTAAAAAATGTCTAATATTTAATGTTGTCGTCCGAAGTATTATTCCTTTCATTACCTAATTCTAAGCAGGACAATGTACTCATCTATCACAGTGGAGCTTATTGATCACGTGGTGTCAAGAAAAGCTTGGTGCACTGAATTCAATTCTCGACTCGAGGAAGAAATTTAATTGTGGTCTGAGGGCTGGAACGGGGTACACTCCGGATCGTGAGGAAAAACTGAGGTGAGTTTGATTCCTACTTCGGTCATCCTGCAAGTGGTTTATTGTGCTTTACCCACTTCTACTCCAAGCATATCCCGGGGTGGTACCTAAATTAAAGCCACGACCGCCTCCTATCCAAATCCTCCCCAATTACAAATACACACCCCAGTAGAGACATGGCAATGGCACAGATTATCAGGCAGTTTTAACACACACCCAAGTACACTAGGTTACCTGGCAGCATTTCGTGATGATGCTCCCAGTGTAACTGCTTCTGTCCCTTTTGTGGGGAGCAACATAGCAACCTGCTTTCCAGGCGGACAGTCCAGGTGAGAATCATGATGATAGTTGGCTGGAATTTTCGGCTAATTAATCACGCGATGTGAAGAAAAGCATGGTGCACTTAATCTAAACCAGGTTAGCTCCGCTGACTTCAAGTAAATTGTGAATAATTCGGCGTCCCGTCCATCCTGATTATGATACCATATAAGGACCTGCTAATAAATTGTGAATAATTCGAATCCGGTGACGACTGCGGCGTCCCGTCCATCCTGATTATGATACCATATCAGGACCTGCTAATAAATTGTGAATAATTCGAATCCGGTGACGACAGCGGCGTCCCGTCCATCCTGATTATGATACCATATCAGGACCTGCTAATAAATTGTGAATAATTCGAATCCGGTGACGACAGCGGCGTCCCGTCCATCCTGATTATGATACCATATCAGGACCTGCTAATAAATTGTGAATAATTCGAATCCGATGACGACAGCGGCGTCCCGTCCATCCTGATTATGATACCATATCAGGACCTGCTAATAAATTGTGAATAATTCGAATCCGGTGACGACAGCGGCGTCCCGTCCATCCTGATTAAGATACCATATCAGGACCTGCTAATAAATTGTGAATAATTCGAATCCGGTGACGACAGCGGCGTCCCGTCCATCCTGATTATGATACCATATCAGGACCTGCTAATAAATTGTGAATAATTCGAATCCGGTGACGACAGCGGCGTCCCGTCCATCCTGATTATGATACCATATCAGGACCTGCTAATAAATTGTGAATAATTCGAATCCGGTGACGACAGCGGCGTCCCGTCCATCCTGATTATGATACCATATCAGGACCTGCTAATAAATTGTAAATAATTCGAATCCGATGACGACAGCGGCGTCCCGTCTATCCTGATTATGATACCATATCAGGACCTGCTAATAACTTTTGATGCTAACATTTTAGAAATATGAATAAAAGTAGATGCTAAGAAATTCATTTTCAAAATTATAAAAAAATTAATTGGTGATTCCGAATTCCTTTTTCTCTTAAATTCCCATGTACCACGCATCAATTCAAGGAACAATATCACAATTTAAACAAGAAGTTCCGTGACGAACTAAAGAGCCTACATTTCTTAAAATGTAAGATTCATGCCAATGATTAATCTATATGGATCTATCTAGAATAATGACGAAATTAAGTTGGTAATAACGAAATTTCTAATTAGTTCGAAATACTGCATACCTGGCAAAATGTAGCCAAATAGAGAACTACAGTTGGCAGCCCTGGTGTCTGAATATATTCATAGTTCCATCTCTTAAGGTACAGAAAAACAAAATTTGTTTGGAGTCCAATGGATAGCTTGGACGTTACATGCAGTTAAACATTGGATCTAACAGTGCGCGTAAAATCATGTTGGCAACAATGTCATACATGTATTGGTCAGAAATAATCTGAAATAATATGATCTATTGTTGTGTCAATTTTGAATGCAATCTATTAGTTAGTATAGGAGTTACATGCATTTTAAAATTGGACCTATCAGCAGGCTTAGAATCATGTTGGTAGCACTAACGTATATAAGTTACTCCAAATTGATATAGAATGTCAGGTAGTATACGTGTGCATAGTTTAAAGCTGTCGGCTTGCATACTTTCTGATATATGGGTATTTGGATTTTAAAAAAATGAGAGCATTTATTAACAGTTAGAAGCCCTGGTGTCTCTTAAGAATACGCTCAGTCATATCTGATTATGTACACATAGCATATACGAAATTTGGTTGAAATCCAATTGATAGTGTAGACGTTATATGCATTTAAAATTTGGAACTATCAGCAGGCTTATAATCATTTTGGCAACACTGCCATGTATGGCCTCCTGGAAATTAAACTGCAATATTATTGTCTATACGTGTGCCAATTTTGAAATAGCTCCCATTCATGCCTTTCAAGATATTCAACATGGAGCTCAAATTTCAATTGTGATTTTTCAGCAGTTGGTAGCACTGACATCATTTTCAAATATGGCCGTGAGATATTCAGGTATAGATCTTTACTCCTACCAAATTTTGTTTCGATTGCTGCAGCTGTTTAGGAGTTGATAGGGGGGGGGGGGGGACACACACACACAGCCAGACAGACAGACAGAAGGACAGGCAGACAGACAGACAGACAGACAGACAGACACGCATTTGCCCGATCTCATAAGTCTACTTTTTCCTCATTTTTGCAAAATGTGAAAAGTAGGCTAAAAAGCAGGAAATCTGCCCATAAAAACTCACTGCTAAACGACTATGTAATATCTTCAACAATGTTGTTCAAAGATATAATGTCATAGATTTTAGTACTTCCCTGACAGTATATTTGATGGAATTTGTAACCACTCTCCAGAAATAGTCAAACCTTGCAAATTGAAAATCATGAATTCTTACCACTGTGTAATTCTACCCAGCCAACCTTGTATTACATCTGTATTATTTGTACTATCATCATCATCATCATCATCATCATCATTTATTGCATTAAACAGGCCATTGAGGCCTACAGCAGAATAACAAAAGGAAAAGATAAATATTACAAATATTACAAAAAAAAACAAAAAAATATTTTAAAGGGAAAATTATTACAAAACACAAAAAGGATCCAATAAAAGGAAAGTCAGGAAATCATGAGAGGAGGAATTTGCTGCAGATGGCACTCCATCTTTTCCGGTCTCTAGCATCATCCTCCACAGCTGTTGGTTCCACTTCTTGAAGGATCGTCATCACTCGATCCTTCCATCGTGTTCTTGGGCGTCCTCTCAGGCGTTTTCCCGTGGGTTGAGATTGGAGGACTCTCTTAGGAAGGGATCCGTCCGCTCGTAAGATGTGTCCAAACCATAGTAGTCGCCTCTGTCCCATTATCCATCCAATGTGTGGCTTTACAAACATCTGGTACAGGTCTTCTTGCTTTATTCTCTCCCATTTTCCTTCCATGTTATTGTAGACGGGCCCGTATATCTTTCGAAGTACCTTCTTTCAAAAGCACATATTGAATCATCTGTCGTTGCTGATGTCGCCCAAGTTTCACAACCGTATAAAAGTGCTGGTCTCACCAGTGTCGTGTACAGATGGACTTCGTTCTTCTGAGATATCAGACGAGATTTGAAGATATTGTTCAGACTAAAGAACACGCGATTAGTACTTGTTATGCGTTGATGTACTTCTTTCGTCACTTCACTTTTGTTGGTTAATATTGAGCCCAGGTACTTGAACTCTTCAACTCGCTCGAAGGTATGTCCGTCTACAACAATGTAAGGAGGGAGAACGCGACGACGTGATACTCCAAGATATTTAGTCTTGTCCACGTTCTCCTCCAGCCCAATTTTCTCTGCATTTTGGAGGAATCGGGAAGTATCAGCGCACATTTGCACTAGAGTGTCACCAAAGATCACAACATCGTCAGCAAATGCTAGAATTGTATCAGCTTCCACCATCTCCATATCTCTGGTTCGGCAAGTGTCACGGCTTACTTTTTCCAAGGCCAAGTTTAATATTGGCGCCAATGGATCTCCTTGTCTCAATCCATTTTGGATAGTGAAAGGTGGTGATAATTGATTGCCAAACCGTACTTTAGAAGTTAACTGGGAGTAGCAGGCTGCGATTAGACGGATGTATTTCGATGGGATGCCAAGTTCCTCTAACGTTTCCCATAGTGAGACGCGGTCAATGCTGTCATAAGCTTGCCGAAAATCGATGAAGATGAGGTGTAATTCCCGATCAAACCCATAGAATTTTTCTATCAGCTGCCTCAAAGTAAATATGTGATCGATAGTAGACCGTCAAGGGACGAACCCACATTGATATGTGCCTACAATTCCTTCAGCCAGTGGTTTCATTCGGTTTAACAGCAGAGTTGTAAAGACTTTGTATCCAATTTCAAGAAGTGAAATTCCTCGGTAGTTTGGTACTTTGGTAGCATCACCCTTCCTGAAGATTGGACATACAATTGCTCCCTTCCATTCTTCAGGAATTATTTCTGCTGCCCAGATGGTGGATATCAATCGTTTCAATGCACCCATCAGTGCTTGTCCTCCCAGGCGAAGCATCTCAGCTGTGATACCACTACCTCCTGGGGCCTTGCTGTTCTTGAGTAATTTTAGGGCAACACTGATTTCTTCCTCTGATGGTTCAGGGACTTCTACTCTGTCAAAAAAGGCTCCCGCCTGATATGTTACCGTCAGTGGAAAGTCCTATACTGTACTATACTGTATTAATTTCACACCTAGTTATTTTAATTAGTTTTATTTAGTTACTGATTAGTTTAAGTTAGTATAAGTTATAAGATAACATACTGTGTAATCTTTATGCCACTGTAATTGGGATGAAAATCCTGTTAACACATTTTCCCGCACGCTCTCTCCAGACAAATGTCGGCATGGTACCTTATTTCAAGTCCTGGGGACAGTTACCCCAATCCCCGACCCATACGATTACAGTTACACACACTACTAGAGTCACTACCGAAACATAGGTTATCAGAGAAATCAACACACACCCAAGTACACGTGGCAACATGACCATGATGTCGTAAAGCCCCTAAGCAATGTATTACAGCAGAACAAGTGAACTCACGATACATCTCGAAGGGAAGATGAACAACCAATCTGAATATTAATTCCGAGTAAATGGAGGACTATTCTGGGGTAATCAGCATGTGCTGAGTAGATCATTAATGTTGAAAGTGTTTGTCAGCCTGACATATGACAGTGCTGGAGGCTAAATCAATTAGCTAGTTCCAGGCGCCGGACACCTGCCACACGGTGTTACTGCAGTGAGAGCCGGCCTCAAACCCTGGGCAGATTTACGGGGTCGCACAAGACACCATTGTAGTGGACCCCAGAATCAGAGTGAAAATAAATCTAAACAAGCAGAAATATGAGGTTGATATATTAAGTGCTGCTGATTCATAGAAAGGCAGTCGTTTTCTACTTAATGTTGGCAACACGTCCTTTTATGGAGAGTTCACCCTTTTTCACTCTACTAAAAAAACACACCCTGTCGGAAACAATACACAACTTAGCGATTTGGATCAGGTGTACTATGTACTTTTTTCTGCAATAAACCTAGGCCGGTATGAGTGGCAGTAATAAAGGTGCCAGGACGTCTTCAATAGACCGGGCAGCGCTTAGTTCGAATGGCTTTTTAGTCCACGCGTGGCGAAAACAGTTCCACGGGCTGTAATAGTTGTAGATCTTCCTGTATTCAATAACATACATTCTTATCTAGATTTGGCAACGTCATACAAATAAACATTGCATTGACCTCAGACAGAACATAGGAACAAAGGGGGCAGAAAGGAAAAAACAGTTTCGTCCAGTTAACACCCGGGTTCAGTCGACCAAAACTGGTGCTAGAGTGAACATGAAACTGCTCGAAGTCCCAGCCAGGAAGACAACCGGATAAGTATCAGCCTTTATTATTACAGTATAACCATAGTTGATTTTTTACAACCATATAATCACTCCCAAACAGACAAACTCCGGATTTCTATCACCATTTTAGCATTTCACCTAACATTTGATATACTACATTTAGCATACACCGACAGTTGCATTACCAATACTGCAACTAAATAATTGTTCATATTCTAATTATTTTTAGCCTACTTTTCAAATTTTGCAAAAATGAGGAAAAAGTAGACTTGTGAGATCAAGCAAATGTATGTCTGTCTGCCTGTCTGTCTGTCCTTCTGTCTGTCTGGCTGTGTGTGTCCCCCCCCCCCTATGAACTCCTAAACGGCTGCAGCAATCAAAACCAAATTTAGTATTAGTAAAGATGTGCACCGGAATATCTCACGTCCATATTTGAAAATGATGTCAGTGCTACCAACTGCTGAAAAAACGCACTAGAAATTTGAGCTCCATGTTGGATATCTTGCAAGGTATGCATGGGAGCTATTCCAAAATTGGCACACATGCAGATAATACTATTTCAGTTTAATTTCCAGGAGGCCAACAATGACAGTGTTGCCAAACTAATTTTAAGCCTTCTGATAAGTCCAATGTTTAAATGCATATAACGTCTACACTATCAATTGGATTTCAACCAAATTTTGCATGTAACATTTGTACATAAACAGATATGACTGAGCATATTCTTAAGAGCCAACAGAGCTACCAACTGTTAATAATTGCTCTCTCTATTTTTTTTTATCCAAATACCAATATATCAGAAAGTATGCAAGCCAACAGCTTTACACTATGCACACGTATATTCTGACATTTTAGATTAATTTGTAGTAACTTATATACGTCAGTTCCACCAACATAATTATAAGCCTGCTGATAGTACCATTTTTTAAATACATGTAACTTCTATACTATCAGTTGGATTTCAACCAAATTTCGTATGTGCTATATGTACCATAACAGATATGACTATAAGTATTGTTAAGAGCAATCAGGGCTGCCAACTGTTAATAAATGCTGTCTATATTGTTTTTAGCCTAATATCAATATACCAGAAAGTATGCAAGCCAACAGCTCTATACTTTGCACACGTATAGCACCTGACATTCTAGATTAATTTGGAGTAATTAATACAAGGCAGTGCTGCCAGCATGATTCTATGCCTGCTGATATGTCCAATTTTAAAATACATGTAACTTCTATACTAACAAATGGATTTCATCCAAAATTGGCACAATAAGATATCATAATATTTCAGATTATTTCTGACCAGCACACGCATGGTATTGTTGGCAACATGCTTTTACGCGTGCTGAGAGATCCAGTGATTAACTGCATGTAACGTCCATTGGACTTCAGCCAAATTTTGTATTCTGTACCTTAAGAGATGGAACTAAGAATATATTCAGTCACCAGGGCTGCCAACTGTAATGCTCTATTAGGCTACATCATACCAGGTATATTTTGAACTAATTAGATATTTCGATATTACCAACTTAATTTTGTCATTATTCTAGATAGGTTCATATACTGTAGAATAATCATTGGCATGAAAAGTAGGCTGTATAGTTCTTCACGGAACTTCTTGTTTTCACCTGTATTCTCAATCATAGATGTTATAGCCTAAGTGTAATGGATCTGATGACGATCGCTTGACGATCGAAACAGGTCATCCTAGTGTATTTATTAATCTCATGTAATTTATTTCAGGATTAGGGCACAACCCAGCTCTTTTTGGGTACATTCGTGTTGACCGACTGAAAAGTACTAAACTTTTGTTCACTTAGGCAACACTGAAAAATGGCTTCAAACCCCACAATGTCAACATAAAAGTGAAACGATAAGCCTACAAGACAGCAGTAACGCATTGTTGTTGTCGATGATTCAATTAGGGGCTATGCGATATCGTGGTCATGTAGCCCCGTGTACTTTGGTGTGTGAGTGTGGGGGATTTGTCTGATAACCTGTGTTATGTTGATGGGTGTATTAGTGTGCGTATTTGTAACACAGATGAGGATTGGGAAGGAGGCGGCCGTGGCCTTAATTTACGATCCATCCCGGCATTCCCCTGGAGTAGAAGTGGGAAACCACGGAAAACCACTTCCAGAATGGCTGAGGTAGGATTCAAATCCGCCTCCTCTCAGTTTTGCTTAACGAGGCTGAGTGTACTCCATTCCAGCCCTCAGACCAGAATTAAATATCTAGGCAGAGCCGGGAATCTAACCCGGGCCTCCACGGTGACAGCCAAGTGTGCTGGCCACTGCGCAACAAGGCGGACAGCAGTAAGGTCAGTCATGTTATTCGGAGCAGAGACGTGGGCTACAACAAAGTCACGATATAATAACTGGATGTGACGGAGATGAAGGTGCTTAGATGGATGAGTGGTGTCACTAGAAAGGACCACATCAAAAATGAGAAAATCAGAGGAACTGTGAAAGTGACAGAAGCATCAAAGTAAATCCTACAGAAAATACTGTTATAGTATGGGCATATTATGCGAATAGTTTTAACAACAAATTGTATATCCGCCTTAGTCAATACATAAACGAAAATAAATTATAATTACACTTGCTCCTGGTACATGTTTCGGGGATTAATTGCTTTTATCCCCTTCATCAGCCAAGACAAATATCCGAAGAAAGATATAATATAGCGTAGCACTCAAAAAATAAATAGCTTAGTCCAATAATAAACCACCTTAGATGCTCTTTAGTATAACTTTTCTACATCACATATTTATACATAATTACATACTTATTAATATACTGTTACACCCCTCTGCCATTACAATTCCCTACAACTTGATTTTTATTATATTACATTATTTAATTTCCACTTTGAACATTTTTTCCCCAAAGAATCTATTTTTTTCATAGTAGCGCTCCACTCAGACATACGTCCTATTACAGAACTAGCTATGGCAATATTTATCATCTACTGCTACCATATATATGAGTGTTGGAATTGGCTATACCCATAAATTATTTACAATAATTTTCAAACATAAGACAATCTCTTCATAATTGATACCTTGACTTAACCTGAAGTAAGTTCTTCGAATATTATTAAGTTTGCATTCGTGCTATATCATTATAAATTATTTTTTACAGTTTTTCATAATTATTTCAGTCTATAAATTTCCCCTTGGTCCCTTTTATTATGGTGTTTGTTTTTCCTTTGCTTCTTTCAGGTTATGCATTGAGCTAACCTCATTGCTATTTGAAGTTGTTCCTTCCACGCTCGTCTAATTCGTATACAGGCATTTGATTTTGGACCTGTTGAGCATAAGGCATCTTCATTGGTTGTGTCCATATGGTGAAGTATTGTGATTTTTGCCAATTCAAGCTTCGACCAGTGTTTTGGAGCGGATTTACGAGTTAACTGTCCACTGATTCTCCGTGTTTTGATGGCTGAATATCATCGCTGTTACATATATGTTTTTAGTATTGCTCAACAATTTCCTGTGACCTACTTATATGGTGCACCATATTAAGTTAAATAGCTATTAATTTTTTGAGTGCTACGCTATAATATATCTTTCTTCGGATATTTGTCTTGGCTGATGAAGGGGATAAAAGCAATTAATCCCCGAAACATGTACCAGGAGCAAGTGTAATTATAATTTATTTTCGTTTATGTATTGACTAAGGCGGATATACAATTTGTTGTTAAAACTATTTAGTACGTCAATACGGAACCATCATGGAAACTAGTTTAAATAATAGAATATTATGCGAAGGAACGAAAACTACACAGTTCAAAAAAATTAGAGGAACATGTTTTGAAACATCTGGTATGTGAACGTTAATTTTGTAGATGGGGTTCTAATGGTCGTACAGCATGCCTTGAGACCTTAGCTACTCATGGTATGTCAAATCGAAGTTATATTCCACCTGTAGGCGTAGCCATGCATTTAACTGTCAGGTGACCCTTCAAAACAAAGTGAATAGCTGTGCATCCGGATGTTGTGAGGTACACAGACTACTGCGGTCATTTAAGCACGTTGTACGTAAATAAGCACATCCATTACACATAGGCCCTAAAATGTATGTCAGAAAGTATGGGAAACTTGACACAACATAAAGATGCAGCCAAGCTAGATAAGAGTTTAATCGGGTAAACATGTTATTGGCTCAGGATGTACAGGCCGGACGTTTGTTTTAGACGAGTGAAAAATCTTAATGGAAGCCTGGAGGCGAGTTACTACAGTACCTGTGTTGTTATCTGCTGCCCCAAGCTGTCCGATGACTGACACTACTCCTGAAGTACAGTCATTGGCAAATATAATGGTGTTCTGTTCGTAAGTATGTAACTTGTACTTCCGCGTCACACAATACTTCGGCGTGGACTGTACTGTCTGCTAAGTCAGGAATTCCATTACATCAGATCGGTGGTGACAAGTGTGAAGCGATAGGGTGAGAGAGTGAGTGTGTGTAGGCTCACCCGCAGGCTTCAAGGTTAAGGGCAATCGTCTAAAACAAACGTCCAGCCTGTACGATGTGTCTTTATATTTAATAAACCAAGGCCGGCATTAACGGCAGTATTAAAGGTGCCGGACCATTCTCATTAAACCGGGCAGCACTTATATGACGTTTTAGCTTATGAGTGGCGAGGATGAAACCAGGTTTTAGATAGTTGAACATTTTACTGAATACAGTAACATACACCACATTAGGGAGACTAGACTTGGCCATACACTGTCACAAAACCCAAAAACTTAGGAATGCGAGAAGGGAATTGCCCAGGTATATAAGAGACCTTGGCCCACAGGAAGTTCCCCCAGTTGAGAGTGAGTCGGACATTGGCTCATGTCCTCAATATTTCTTCGTGAGCATGCTTATTCTTTGAGCTCACATGTGTAGAACACACTCTGAAGCTTCCTGGTATTTTTATACTAATTTGACTTCGCCGAGGACAGCTCATTAATTTCCTGGATATATATTATACTCAATTCCTTTGCAGCATATCTCAGGAATTTAAAACTAGTAATTCTGCTTACCAATTTACTATGCCTTGTAATTGGTAAATTTCATTAAAAGGTAACGGTAATTACACCGCAGACATGCGGAGATCATGGAAGTAAACGATCAACGACTTAGAATTTCATTGGAACCCGGGGTGGAGTTCCTGCATTCGACACAACGTACTGAGAGTCCACTCAGGTTGGACGTGATTTCCTTTTGTCGGTCAAAGTGACGATGAACACGCTTTCGTGCGAAGTAGCACTTGTGAACATTATCGACAGCCATCAGGCTGCTACAGTGATTATTATCAGTGAATTGTACACCATACAGCCGCATCAGGCTAGTTAAATTATATTTTTCCATGAAAAGTGAAGTATTTGTGAAAACTGTATTTTTCCACGAAACACCTCGAGGAGGACTTACGTAAATTTTGACCACGCTGTGCAAAGCAAGTGTGTTGTGTAAAATAAAATATTTGCGCAACTTTGAAATAGATCACATCAGTGAATTGTGCTCATAATTTGATCACCGGCAAGATTATATATTTATTTTGATTATTTACGATGGCCTTGACCATCCACGATTTTTTATGTGTGCTTGTATCAGTAATAGAAGCAGTGAAATATATATCACCCGTATGTGTGAGATTCAGTGGCAGGAATAAGGCCAATTTTGAAATACCTGCACCAGTGTAGAAGCAGTGTTGATCTTTTACAGTTTAATCGTAAATTCAGTGAACTTATTTTCATCAAGATGATGCGTTTTTCGGACCACGTGTTCGACACTATTCGAATCATATCCATGATGTTGGACATGGAGTAGACGAGCAATCATGGGGGAAACGAATCTGGAATAACTGCCATGTAGGAGGATAATCCAGGTGGATTGCCATGGACAACCCGTACCATGAGAACCAAGAACGAGAGAACAGGCCAGGGTGCCAACCTTGCTTTTGGAGCCTGTGGAATACTCTGTTTCCCCTCTCATAATGGAAACAGGGAGGTGAGCTACACGATGTTACAACCGTAAGTCCTGTAATTTCTCTATGTACAAGGTTTGTCCAGGTAGACTTAAGCTATGAGCATATTTTAGCCGAAATTGTAGCGACCACATAGATAGAACTATCTTTAGAACATGTATTTTTCATTCTGGTAACTGGGACAATCTATCGTTAGACACTCCATACCGTGATCTACACGGGAGGTTCACATGTACATTTATGTCTTTCAGTATAACTATTTACCAGCCATGTCAGGGCTCAACTTTGTGTCTGTTAAAGGACACTGTAGATAAGAGGATGTGAAACTTCTGAAATACTTAGGGAACACCCTATATAATAGGCCCCTCACTTTTATTTGAAGCAACTTACCTGCGTATCAGTTGACAGTCGAGGGCTAGTGTCCTATTTTTTGTACTGTTTATTTAACATTTGTGAGTACACTTTTACCACACTAGTTCCAGGGAGGAACGAACTCATGTCTTGTAGGACTGATCTAGACATGAAGCCAAGACTAGAATCGTATCATTTCAACTAACTCCGTAGAGGTTAGGTGTTCGTTTTCGTTTGAGAATGTGCCAAGCATAGTGCACAGAACCATCAAGTTCATGAGTAGGATGGCGGAATGACATCTCTTCCAAATATCAAAGCAGTTAGATCTGCTAGTGTACAGTCTTCGTTTTTGCGAGGTTTGGAACTTTATAAATATTATATATGTGAACACGGTAAATCGTATTGAAAAACACCCTTAAGGAATAAATGCAATTGGTTAGTTCATCTGCGGAACACTACAGGACTGGATTCAGTGTATTCCGTTAGAAAACGCATAGTTTTAACACAAGTAATATGATTTGAGCTGCGATGCTAAGAATGAGACATTTAGCAGTGCAGAACGCGCGGCCAACTAACAGGTTTTCTTACCCAACATTCCCCAGTGAGACCTACTTTTATTGATTGTTTTCTTTTGACAATGACGTTCATTTGTCATTTGCGGAATGTGGAGACCTTGAGACTAGGAGCATTATGTCACATGCTATGAGTACAGCCATTGACGGCTGAACACATGTTTTATACCGCTACATGCGAGGACGGCTTCCGTGATCGGAGCGTCCTTATTTTTCGCTGGTGAATTAAAATCATCTAGCAAGTTGTAATCAAAGGTTTATCAACTAATGTAAATTGACCCAGTTCATGTGTAAAGGCTAGTAACCCATGTATTTGTAGTGTCTCAGAACACTGTTATGGTAAGGGTAGTTGGAATTGAATATCTCCTTTGTTGTTATTATAGGTATTCCGGCGAACCATGAGTCTTAGAGCCAGGTCGACCGATGAGGGTGTAAGACGAGCAAGTGTCTGTAAGTCACGCAACGTGTTATTGTTACATGAGCCATTCTTAGCTCAATGTATTAGGGTGACTAATTGTTAGTCTTATCTCTGAGGGGATTTCTTTAGCCTACGACTGGTATTTAATAGATCCAACTAAACATTCATATAAACCTGAACCTAAATCATTCTATTCACTCTATTATGATGATGATGATAATTGTTGTTTTAAGGGGCCAAACATCTAGGTTATCGGCCCCTGTCACTCTATTAAATCGACGTGATAATTAATGCATAATTTCAGCCTGAGAGACTTGGAATCTTTGCTTTGTAATATTTTCCCCGACACCTGGATATTCATCATTTCCTTGTGGAGATGAAACCTAAATGAGCTGACATATTTTTGATATTCGACGACAAGAATCGCTGGAACCATTAGTTAGTAATTTGTGGTCCGCGTGATTCTATGCAATATAAGCCCTAGTGATGATTACGCCATTGCCAACCTAAATGAGATGCTTGAGATGACGATTGGGGGCAAATAGCTTTCCCAATTCGTGAAGGCAGGATTGTGTGTGTGTGTTTGTCTTATTCTGAGTGCATTACCCAACTTGTTACCCTGCTAGTTTATAAGAGTGTATTTTTCTGTAACATATTGATGTTGTTGTATGATAGTCTGTGGTCTGCTATCATTATCTCTTGCTTAATGTTTTGTTTATGGTGCGTCTCGTCATAACATTTTCTTTCATGTCAGGATTTAGATAGAGTTTAAATGTAATTGTAAATGTGGACGTGGTACCATCCTCACTCAGAGAGTGGTTTGCTCATATGTTAAATGTAAATTTTACCGAGTCATTTGCTTGTAACTTGCTTTCGCGTAGATTCTGTTTGTGCCACGAACCTAGTATTGTTGTTGCTTGTTTTTCTGCATAACTAGGACCTTCGCGAGGGTTAGTAATTTCAGTTAGGGATTTAGTCGACTCATTTCATGTAACTAGTTTGAGGATTAGCCGATTTTGAGACCCTCCGAAGTAGGATAGGGGTCACATTGTTGAATAAAACATTCACGAAATTTTACTTAAGACTGGATCTCTTTATTTATTAGCTTGTGTTTTAGGCGTATTTCTTTGGGGGTGTCTAAGACATTTACGTTCAAATGGACCAGATCTCTTGGACCAAGACCCTTGTGCTACACATTCCCTTTGAGAAATGCATCCGATCCTCTCAGGTTTTGGGTTCGAAGGAAGGGGTCGTTAGACGTACTATTTTTCGGCGGATGGTACCCATATAACCTCCTCTAACGGGGCCAAGAGTAGATAGTGAACAAGATAACTGCTCTCAACAGGTCAGCGCAAGACACCATCAGATAAGTAGCCGTTACAATACAACCTGTATTGACCATTTAACCACAATCACATATTCACTCCAAACAAGCAAGTTTTAACAAAACACCACATAGACCACAACTATTAAATATTGACGAGTTGGATTATCTCAACTTATACTGCAACTATATAACGTACATATTGTAAATATTTTCACCCATACTTTCTGACATAAATTTGGGGCCTAAGTGTAATGGATCTGATGATGATCGCATGACGATCGAAACTTGTCATCCAAGTGTATTTGTTAATCTCGTGTAATTTTTTTTCAGGATTAGGGAATAACCCATCTCTTTTGGGAAAAATCGTGTTCACCGATTGAAAAGCATCAAATCTTCGTAAAAAATATATTAGGCTATTAGGGGCAGCTGATTCACCCGGTATACACCCAATGTACACGGGACTAAATGACCACGATGTTTTAGACCTTCTAGTGAAACAACAATAACGAAAAATGTATGAAAGCCTCCATGTGTCACAAATGTGGTCATATAAGATGCGTTCAAAAAGTAACGAGCCGGAGGCTGGAATACGCAAACCGGTGACTACATCGGCTAATCTTGGCGTGTGTAACGAGGTGTGGTTCCGACCAGAGCGTGGATGGTCACAGCCCGTCGCTAGAGGGCACGCGTGCACGTCACGTGACGATACAAAGCGAGCAGCAGCATGCATCAATCGTTCAACACTGCCAGTTGCATTGCAAACAGTGACATGGAGGCGTCGACCGAAGAGTAAAGAGGTGTTGTTCGGTTTCTGACAGCGGAAGGAGTAGGGGGGACGGACATTCATCGCCGAATGTTACAAGTGTACGGCGAACACTGCATGTCCCTTGCAATGGTCAAGGCGTGGCACCAGCGCTTCAGGGAAGGACGGGTGTCATTAGCCGATAATGCCCGGTCTGGGGCACCCCTCTACATTACCGATGACAACGTTCAGCTGGTTGATGCACTGATTACCCAGGACCGCCGAGTGACAGTGAACGTCATAGCCGCCGTGGTCGCTCCACGACAATGCACGACCTCATACGGCCAACACAGTCGCGGCACTCCTGTAGAAATTCAAATGGGAGGTTCTCGGCCACCATCCATACAGTCCAGACCTCTCTCCCTGTGATTACGCCATGTTTAGTCCCCCAAAAAGGGATCGGCGGGGCCAACGATTCACCTCGGGCGCCGACGTCCAGCTGTACGTGCGGAACTGGTTCACATCGCAGCCCAGGGAATTTTATGAGACAGCCATTCACCGCCTCGTGTCACAGTGGGACAGGTGCCTCAACAGCCAGGGCTAATAATTCTAACATACAGGTACCGTACTGGTTTCTGTAATTATGCCTCCGGCTTGTTAAATTTTGAACGCACCTTATATATTCATTAGACAGCAATCAGACGTTTGACGCAGCCGAGAAATGGTCTTGACAGAATCTAAGAAACTTAAAAGTTGTTCTTGCTGGTTAGAATTACACGAAGGGAGTTTGAGGAGTGCAGTAAGTCAGGACTCGCGTGCGGAACAAGCCGAAAGCTTTTAAACTTCTAGCAAGTCGCGTGACATTTTAGCCTCATCAGTTTTATGGGCGCTGCTCCATTCCCAGTTACAGATCTGGTTCAACTAGGGACCGTAGCTCGCCCGATGTCCAATGCATAGTGGCATTTCGATCATAAGTGAACACAGATATCTACTGGAGCATAAGGAGTCATCTCTCTCGAAGTTCAAGTGCTCAGTGCACCTTCATACCCAAGTACCCTCAGAAGCCTCTACTTTTCTTGGGTATCGTATACAAGATGTTCCGACGTTTGAACAAATGTATTAATTACTTTTATTTATTTATTTGTTTATTTCTTCTTCTTCTTCTTCTTCTTCTTCTTCTTCTTCTTCTTTCGAATAACCCATTTGGAGGGTACGATGAATCAACGTTGACTATTGTCCATTGTATTCAGTCTCCTTTGTATCCAAATTTCTTTCATCCTTCTAGAGTGACGATCTTTCTCCTCTTGAGTCCACTCTCTGCGAGTTGTTTGTTTCTTCCTTTCTTGAAATTCTGCCTTTTGAATAGATTCTCTGAAGAGTTGGTTGGTTGGTTGGTTGGTTTAGGGGCTGCGACAACGCGGTCATGTAGCCCCGTGTACTTTGGGTATGTGTAGAATCTGTCCGATAACCGGTGTTAATTGTGATGACTGTATTAGTGTGTGTATCTGTTTTTTTTAATTCAAGTAAGGACTGCAACTTTGAATTTTTCAAATAGTTCCTACTTTGGCCGCCAAACTACACAGTTAACGACTACTAGGCTTAGTTCAGAACTTAGCTACCAGACGCAACCGCAGTCGGCTCTTGGCAACGAACGTAGCAACCTAAGAGCGTTGTTTACATTCTTAACCTATACAATTTAGTTTCACACAGGTGTAATTAGTGGAAAGTTCATTAACATGCCATTCATCTATGACATGGGACCGCCTGCTTTACTTCCCCTCCGAAGGAAGGCATACTGAGGGATTTTAACGCACTTAAAAATCCGTCGGCTTTGGCCGGGTTTGAACTCGCTATCTTGGGCATAGACTCTGAAGAGTGATCTGTTTGCTATTGTGTCTGTCTGAATTCTGGCGTTTGTCAAATCTTTGTCAATTTCAATGAACCACGTGGGTTTGGATTTGTAACTACTGTCGACCAAAATATTATGTGCACTCGAGTTTGAAGGTTGTTTGTGAAGTAAACAATATGCCTACATAAAATCCAATAACGCCATCATTTTTGTCCTTCTATTGTACGTTAGTTCATGTAGGTTTGGAATTTTTAATTTATATTTTAATATTTTTTTATCGCAGTTGGAACACATAAAGTGCCCATATTTAAGCGTGTTTTAAACATGCGTCACATTTAAGAATTATTATCTCAAAAACCCGTCATCAGAGCGAATCAAAATTTTAACAAAATATATATTGGAATGTTTTATAACTGGTTTATTAATTTCAAAATTTTGTGTGTCCAAAAACAAAGTTGTTATCATTTTTGTAAGGTAACTTTCTCTCGGCTCAGGGTGTTTGGAAAATATAGTTCTTGGTCGCGTTGTAATCCTTGGTTATGCTTTATGACTGTGAAATACGAAAATTAATTCTCTTATTTTATATCGGTTTGTATTTGCATGGGCATGGTTCCGCAGCTGGCCGATACGGCGAAAGCTGTACAGCGTTGTCGAGATGGAGCCCATGACGCGTAATGGCGCGCCTCACTCGGAAATGATAGGCTACATCTCGGCAACACTGTACAGCTTTCGCCGTTTCGGCTGCGCACCTGGCCAGCCAGATGATGCAATAGTTTGCCGCGGTCCACTCATTTGGCTGGCCAGGTGCGCAGCGATTGGGCCTTGCAATACACTGCTCCGCTGACTCATATCGTTAGTTCACACGTGTTTTGTAATTCATATGGACGTGTATCTGCAAAGCTTATACGTTAGTGTTGCACGTTTAGTGAGTATTGTGATTACTGTGAACTGAACTTAAACAGTACATAAGATGTAATCGAAGCCATCACTGCTGTGGAACTTCAGAATGTTGTACATTCTTTCATCTGAAGATGTCAGGTGTGTGTTACAAGAGAAGAGGACATTTTCAGCATCGGCTATGAGCTCTGTAAGTACACATTATTGGACATGTTTGGTAAAGGTGTAAAAGTGCGCGCCTACCACCAACTGAACCGTGTTCACACACCCGCGATCTGCGCCAGTCAAGGCCGGCTTAGCTTGCCGTATTTATCGGGGCGCAAAAAGATAATGACCCTGTACTAATATTTACGTACCTGTATTTTAGCCTACTTTTCACATTTTGCAAAAATGAGGAATAAGTAGACTTATGAGATCGGGCAAATGTCTGTCTGTCTGTCTGTCTGCCTGCCTGTCTGTCTGTCTGTCTGTCCTACTGTCTGTATGTCTGTCTGTCTGTCTGTCTGTCTGGCTGTGTGTATTCCCCCCTATCAACTCCTAAACGGCTGCAGCAATCGAAACAAAATTTGGTAGGAGTAAAGATCTATACCTGAATATCTCATGGCCATATTTGCAAATGATGTGCCTTGCTACCAACTGCTGAAAAATCGCAATTGAAATTTGAGCTCCCTGTTGGATATCTTGGAGGGTATGAATGGGAGCTATTTCAAATTTGGCACATGTATAGATAATAATATTGCAGTTTAATTTCCTGGAGGCCATACATGGCAGTGTTGCCAAAATGATTATAAGCCTGCGGATAGGTCCAAATTTTAAATGCATATAACTTCTACACTATCAATTGGATTTAAACCAAATTTCGTATGTGCTATGTGTACATAAACAAATATGACTGAGCGTATTCTTCAGATCCCCCAGGGCTGCCAACTGTTAATAAATGCTCTAATTTTTTAAAATCCATATACCCATATATCAAAAGTATGCAAGCCGACAGCTTTAAACTATGCACACGTATAGTACCTGACATTCTATATTAATTTGGAGTAGCTTATATACGTCAGTGCTACCAACATGATTCTAAGCCTGCTGAGATGTCCAACTTTAAATACATGTAACTTCTATACTATTCTTTTGGATTTCAACCAAATTTCGTGTGTGCTATGTGTACCATAACATATATGACTATGCTGTTTCTTAAGAGTAACCAGCGCTGCCAACTGTTAATAATACTGTCTCAATTTGTGTTACCCTAATACGATTATATCAGAAAGTATGCAAGCCAATAGCTCTAAACTTTGCACACGTATAGTACCTGGCATTCTAGATTAATTTGGAGCAACTAATATACGTCAGTGCTGCCAATATGATTCTAAGCCTGCTGATAGGCCCAATTCTAAAATGCATGTAACTTCTATACTAACTAATGGATTTCATTCAAAATTGACACAACAATAGATCATATTATTTCAGATTATTTCTGACCAATACATGTATGTCATTGTTGCCAACATGATTTTACGCACGCTGTTAGATCCAATGTTTAACTGCATGTAACGTCCAAGCTATCCATTGGACTTCAACCAAATTTTGTATTCTGTACCTTACGAGATGGAACTAAGAATATGTTTAGTCACCAGGGCTACCAACTGTAGTTCTCTATTAAGCTACATTATCCCAGGTATACAGTATTTCGAACTAATTAGAAATTTCGATATTACCAACTTAATTTCGTCATTATTCTAGATAGACCCATATAGATTAATCATTGGAATGAATCTTACATTTTAAGAAAAGTAGGCTCTTTAGTTCGTCACGGAACTTCTTGTTTCTATTAATCTCAGGGGCGGCCATAGAGTGGTGCGAACGGTGCGACCACGCCGGGTGCTGTCATATTGGGGGCGCAGAAAATGCATCGATAGTTTGACAGTGCAATAAAATTAAACTCAATCACCTTATTTGCCTGCTATTTAAACCTACCCATAAACATTAATTCTATATATAAATGCGCTGGGGTGCGATCATTTCAGAGGTATGGACATATAACGTGAAATTCGCACTTAACGTTGTATAAATATTAACGAGTTGAAACCAATATCTATACATCTAGGGTTCAGTCCACCACCTGTTTTCTTGGCATTCAATCGCGTGCAGGTGCATGTGGATTGTGATTTGTGTCTGTGTTGCAAGCTACGAGTGAAATTGAAGCTTTACTTACTGTTGTGCCTGTTAGTCCGGAGACTAACGCCCACATATGCGAGAATCCCGAAAACAGTTGAGCACGAGACTCAATAAATCTCAGGGAAAACTGGGTATGGGCTAATGTTACGAACTGAATTCGAGATTCCTGCTTAAATAAAAGAAGGATGAAAAATGACACACAAGATTCATAAAAACCTTCCACTTTTATTAAATAAAAGTAATAAATGTCAGGGCACTCCTGCCTAAATATCGAGGGCACTAAAAATGGAGTCCCTTGCCCTGAGATTCCAACTATCTTTACTCAATAAATGACACTTCACTCAAAATAAATGTTCAATCGTGTCCATATCATGCATCACACTGGTTTCACGCACTTTCTAACTACCGCACGGTTCATATCGTAGCACTGTTATTAGATTTGGATCAAATTTATCACTAATCAGTTATGTTGTCAAATATATTATGAAGAATGAGATTTTATCAACAAATTAACATTCCAATAAATAATCTCACTGATTTTACGTTTAGTGACAATCTCAACCACATGATTGCTTGAATACTGGTTTGACTGTAGAAAACCTTAAGCTCATCATAAAAAGAAAAAAATACTCCTTGCAATTTATATCAACTGATTTTACGTGAGTAGCATGAGTTTAGCAAGGTCGTGACATAAAAATCCAGAAAGCTACACTTTCAAAATACTGTGCATTCATATTTCTCAAGAATATTTGCGTAATTCAAAAATACCACAACTTTCCAACACTTTCAAAACAACTCCTATTTCAACAACACACTCAAGCCACCATGCTTGAGGCCTGATAATTATGCAATATTACGGGGCTATGTCCCCGACATGCCCGCTTCAACTGAGGCTAACACCTGCCTCCACTGAATGCAAAATTTTACCACAAAATATAAATGTCACGACTGCTCTGGAATTTGCTACTCAAATTTTGATTTACCACTTTCACTGCATGTGAGAATCAACTTTACTATCACTTTAGAATTCATTAGTCATTCAGTTTATGTGTCATTGGATTTATTTATCAACTCCTAAAAGTCAAACTGAGGTTATTATTATTATTATTAATTTTTATTTGGCATATTACTGATTCGAATCGTTCCACTATTAATTTTCGTAGACAAATTAGTCAAATATTTCATTATATAATCATTAACTCAATTATATTAAATTTTTACATAAGCATTTATTTATGAAAGATTCCTGGTCAAAACCACTCAAAAATATCCAGAATTATTATTTACAAAAATGGCTATGAATCACGAGGCGCATATAACCCTGCAATGCTCTCCGCAGAATGTCGCACTCGGAATGAAATCCTAATACAGGGAGCGGCAAAAAGATATGATGGTTTTTAAATCACAACAACACAAACATTTTAAATGATGCAAACTCTTTTATTTCTTATAACAGCAAGGTGTACATGTCAATTAATGGAAAACATGAAAGAACAATAGATTTTAACTTTTAAGATTTGAAGATAACTTCTTTCAAATGATGCCCATCTTTTGTCATGAATTCTTCCAGTCTTGCACTGACGCTTTGCATAGTCATTAGGCTTCAACTGCTGGACAATAACCATTTTATACGGATGAAAATGCAAATCGAAACGCAATATTCGTCTCACTGTTCGATCAGACATTTGCAAAGCAGCAGCTTGTTTACGAGCCGGCCGCCGTGGACTGGTTTCCACAGCTTGTCTCACTCGCTCAACATTTTCTGGTGTCCTGGCTGACCTTGGACGGCCTGTCGACGTACGTTTTAAGGCTGAACCTGTAGCTCTAAAATTACTCACCCATAACAAAATTTTGTTACGAGATGGAACGCGTCCTCTTCGACTCGCTCAGCCGTACAACGACATAAACCGTCAGATCTTTTTGCCGCATGGCAAAAGATGGGCATCATTTAAAAGACGTTATCTTCAAATCTTAAAAGTTGAAATCTATTGTTCTTTCATGTTTTCCATTAATTGACATGTACACCTTCCTGTTATAAGTAATAAAAGAGTTTGTATCATTTAAAATGTTTGTGTTGTTGAAATTTAAAAACCGTCAGATCTTTTTGCCGCTCCCTGTATTACTCAAAATCAAAAGCCACCTGGACAAATAGAACTATCTAGAACTTCCAATAACTGGCTACGATACGTAGAAGAAATATCTAACTAAAGCTTGGGAATACGCTAGTAAGCATGATTAAAGGTTTAGCATACTTAAATAAGCATGACTAAAATTTTGGAATACACATGACTACGCTATACACTAGACTACCAAGGCATGATCTGGTCTCACATTATGATATTGGAGGGTCTCGATCCGGCCTCCTGTATGGTGATGAATTGCATCGTTCAGGTTCCTTCCCGTGAAGTATGGTTCCACGACTGCCTGACTGCCTGGATCGAATGGCAATGACTTCCGACGGGACTCCATTACATGGTTCCATTCGGGCTTCCTGGTCTCCTGGATTGTGGTCTCGGATCGCCGTCTTCTTCATTCTTCCTTCTTCCTCCCGTCTAACCCATCGCTGGTATGTTCAGTGCATTTCCATAGTCATATTGCAGAAAACTTTAGCAATATTCATTCGATGACCATAATATTCCGCACACATTCTAGAATTAGCAGTGGAATGGTGCACTTCAATGTCCTTGCACACGCTGGTTAACTCAAGTATAAATCGTATGCCATATGCGTTATTTCACTATTAGCGTCCTCAATGAATGATCGGTACAGTCTATTACTTGGTTCGAAACCTTGTTTCACGACACTCTTCACTACGTGAAAATACGTTAAATATAATGGAAAAGTCTCATACTGCAAGTTCCACATAACATGTTATCGCCTTTAAGCCTCTCCACAGCATGGGATATGCTCACTGTTCACGAGTCATATCTTCACCGATAATAATAATAATTCCACTTCAAATACACTACAGTGTAATAGTCCGAGCAATTTGTAAAGTATTATTTCACTCACTTGTTCAGCATAATATTCAAAGTTCCGCACAAATTTTACATAATTGTTGGTAACACTTTTGTATTTGTTGGTCAGACAAGTCTTTTTTTTTTCAGCCACATGTATTTGCTCCGCGTGTTCTAACTCTAAAGGCACTTTTATCGATTGTGCTGCAATCACGTTTTCTTTACGAATAGTGTTCACAAATTCCTGACCTTTAAGCAACACCATGTATCTACAGTTAGGTAACCAACGAGCGTGTTCCACAAAAGGGTCATCAGTCATTTGCCAATCCTTTAAAGCAAATCCACAATAAAAACATATTGTTTTATCCCCTTCACCAGTATAAAAATATCCAGCATCACTTAGCTGTTCTGTAAGGTGTTTTAATATTAATGGCCAAACATTTTTATAAGATTCTAAACGTTTTTCAACAGAGCTGTACTCTGGGTGTGCTAGTGCTTTAGTCTTGTAAACTCCCAATTTTTCAAAAGCACACGCCAATTCAACACTGTCTATGGCATATGGACCGTTGTTGGCTGGTAATACATCATTATTATTATTTATTTGTGATTCAGCTACGTATGTAGTAGCCAATGGTCTTGTGGTTCAGTAAAATGGATACACTGGTAGGTTACCCACTTAATTTCCAAGCATGTAAGGACAACAAGGAGACCATCGCAAATGGTCTCGAAAAGGGTCATCCCCTTCTTCCCAGTGTGAAAGTTCAATACGACAAAACACACAGCGCACCACATCTTCTCGGTTCAAGTAAAAAGCCGGCTTATGCAAGTTTATGTGTTGACAAAAAGCGTACAGGCCAGGATTCAAATGTTAACCAACAATCATGTTCTGATTTTAAATTTAACCCACGTGGTAAACCAACTTGCTCACTTGTTGTATTTGGTACTAACGCCATGTGTTATAATAAAACTTTTCCTTATTGTAAGTTATTAACGTTGCACAGAGTACTTTAAAGTACAATGTATTGATTTTTCACTGTCTGTTCACTATGTTAATGGCGCATGACCACACCTAAAGAATTAAGTAAATAACCCATCACTCAATCAATCAATCAATCAATCAATCAATACTTGTAAATAAAACGTTAACGTTATTTGGCATTAATATATCAAAACACCATTACAAAAATAAACTGTATGTTGACACTAACAGTAACCCATGTACTTATTTTTTTTTTATAAAGATGCAGTCATTTACATCCCCCTTTAACCAATATATAAACAACAAAAATGAATGTCATGTCGTTTTGTCCAAATTATCTTCTTCAAACCTGTGGATATTCGTTGAGTCCATAGGGAACCGCCCATAAATTAAATTTAAATTTTGTTTTTAGAAAATCCAATCCTTGTACTTTTTCCGGTCAGCAGCCAATATGGTCTTGTACCGTTTGCCAATACATAGCCATTAATCAAGAAAGCAATCATTGTCCCAGTCATGTACAGGTAATGAATATTTTATTTTGTCTAGGGGTTTTTCATTAGTGGTAAAATGGAATAGCACTTTTAAGCTAGACTTACCTGAGTTTTCAATAGTTCACTGCCTGGAAACAATGGTTGCACTCTACTGCGTCTCGGGTTTTCAGTCACTGCTACGGCGATAAAGCTTTTCTTTCCAAGTTTCTAAAAATAAATAAATAAATAAATAGTGTGACAGACACGTGTGAGCGCACCTGGTGGCAGACTCGTGCGAGCGCGTGGCGCGCTGGCTGCAATTGTGAGTTGGGCCGGCAAGCTGGCAGTGGATGAATCGAGAAGGCGACGATACGACAGAGAAGAGATTTAGGATTCGGTGAAAAGGCAGTGTTGAGATTTGGAGTGTAGTAGTCTCAGAAAGACTAGAGCTCGACGTTCCCAGTTTAAATATTAATGAACACTACATTAATATTTAGTAGTGTAAGGTTTGCTAAATAAAGAAGTACGGTAGTGTATTTGTATATGCCTGACCGGTTATTTCAAGAACCGTAAACGTAACAACTGGTGTCAGACGTGTGGGGTCAGGCTATAGAGTAAATACATAGTGAAAGTCTTGAGGTACCGCATTTTAGAGTGTGAAATGACGACCAGGAAAGTTATACTTTCAGCACTGAAGGTTTCGGAGTTACGTCAGGAACTGGAAGAAAGGGAAGTTGATTCTACGGGAATAAAATCTGTGCTGCAAGCGAGGTTAAGACAGGTACTGGTGGACACAGGTGAGGATCCAGAAACATTTCTTTTCGAGATTACTGGTGGGACTGAGGATTTGTGTCAGGTATTAGAAAACATGGAAAAGAAAATAGCGGAAAACTCAGAGAATGTGGAAAGGAAGTTAATGGAAAATACTGCCAACCTCGAGAGGAAACTTCAAGAAGTAACGCTCACTACCGAAACCAAACTGAGGGAAGAATTTCAAGAATCCCTGCGGACGTTTGAGGACGAGCTTGCGAGCGGTGTGCTTCCAAATAAAGACAAGCAGGAAAACGAAATCATTACCGCTGGTGGACCATCGGAAGGTAAGGAGCGTATACCTGTTTCCGCGTTTGGTCGGACTGACCTGCCGACTTTCGATGGGAAGTCTGCGTGGGAAGAATACCTCACCTTGTTCGAGACCGCTGCCATGATTAATGGATGGTCGGATGCCACGAAGGCTTCATTGATGAGTTTGTCGCTGCGCGGGGAGGCCCTACGTGTCCTGCAGGCTGTTCCCTTGTCGGAAAGGCAGAACTACAACATTCTTGTACAGAAACTTGAAATGCGGTTCGGTCATCGTCACATGGAACAGCTGTATCGCTCCCAGTTGAGAAACCGTTGTCAGAGACCCAACGAGAACCTACAGGAGTTCGAAGCAGACATAGTACGTCTCGTTAGGAGCGCCTATCCAACAGTGCCCAGCGATGTGTATGAGAGTCTTGCTACCGAGAAGTTTCTCGATGGGCTCCGCGAGATTGAGACGCAGCGGGCTGTGAAACTGGCGCGTCCGCAAACATTGAATGATGCCTTGACTCTGGCTCTTGAGTTTGAGGCTGTCGAACAATCCGTGCGCGGCCAGGCTCGCATTCGAGCTCTGGAGAGAGACAAGGAGGTCCAGCCAGTGCCTTCCATAGAAGAAATCGTGGAAAAAGTACTTCAAGCCTTGCAGTCCAAGAAGAAACGGACGAGGTGCTGGGGCTGCGGGGAGATGGGGCATCTCAGAGATCGATGCCCTAAGTTTATGAACGGGAAGCACCAGCCACAGGAAAAACTAAACAGGGTTGATAGAAAGGGGCGACTGTCAACCAGTGGCAACACCAGAAATGCCCCCACTTCTATCGTCGCGTCTCTGGGTTGTCAAGCCAAATCTATTTTTATTAGTGGCCATGTGGACGGAGAGCCCAGAGACCTACTGCTGGATACAGGGGCCACAATGACAATAATCAGACCAGGCATCGTGAGACGAACAGTAACAACCACGAGATGGACACTGCGAACGGCTACGGGGGAACCAGCCAACGTTCACGGGGAGGTAGACGTCAACTTCGTCATCGGTGATACCCAGTTTCGCCATCGTGTCTTGGTCGCTGAAGTGGAGGAGGACGTCATTCTCGGGATGGATATCATGACTGAGTATAAATTTAGACTGGACCTGGAGAGTGGGATTTTGAGAGTCGGAAACGAGGAAGTAGTGCTGCAGGGGAGGAACGCCTCATCGGTACGGGTGATCGCAGCGGTAGATGTTGTACTACCTGGGCTTAGTGAAGTGATGGTAGAAGGAAAGCCGGATGGTGGAGTTCCTCATGGCTGTGTCGTCATGGTAGGGCCTAGGTTTGCTGACGATGAACCTGAACGTGGAATACTGGTAGCCAGAGCTTTGGTCCGTGCAGGGGCGAAAATTCCTGTGCGAGTAATGAACCTTAATGAACGCTCGATAATCGTTCGGAAAGGAACCAGTTTGGGAAGCTGTTCGTCTGTGTCCTCCGTCGTACGCCAAGTACAAACAGCTACTTCCTCATCCGATATATCTTCGGTGTGGCTCGACGGTCTTATCGAGGCAGCGTGTCAAGAGCTTAATCCTGGGCAGAGCCGAGAAGTGAGGGAACTTCTTCGACGTCATAAGGATGCCTTCCAGGACGGGACCAGTAACGGAAGAACGAACGTGGTTCAACATCGCATCGATACGGGTGACTCAAGACCAATTCGCCAGACTCCCAGAAGATTACCACTAGCCAAGCGAGAGGAAGCAGAGCAGATAATAAATGATATGGCTCGCGATGGGGTGATTGAACCTTCAAGCAGCCCATGGGCTTCGCCAGTGGTCCTGGTGAAGAAGAAAGATGGATCTACACGGTTTTGTGTAGACTACCGTCAACTGAACAATGTGACGAAAAAGGACAGTTACCCACTACCACGCATCGATGACACCCTAGACACCTTGGGTGGGAGCACGATCTTCTCCACGTTGGATCTCAAGAGTGGATACTGGCAGGTAGGATTGGACCCCAGGGACAAGGAGAAGACCGCTTTTACGATTGGTTCTGGGCTTTGGGACTTCACAGTTATGCCATTCGGACTCTGTAATGCCCCTGCGACCTTTGAACGACTGATGGATCGCGTTTTAAAAGGGCTGTCTTGGGAAACATGCTTGGTCTACCTGGATGACATCATCGTTCTGGGAAGAACTTTTGAAGATCACCTGAGAAATCTCGACCAGGTGTTCTTACGTCTTAAGCAAGCCAACCTTAAGCTTAACTCCAAGAAGTGCTTCCTGTTTCGGAAACAAGTTAACTACCTCGGCCATGTTGTTTCCGGAGAGGGAGTCACCGCGGATCCGGAAAAGATTAACACGGTGAAGGAATGGCCAGTACCGAAAGATAAGCAAGAAGTCAGGAGTTACCTCGGACTGTGCACCTATTACCGTCGATTCGTGCCAGGATATGCTAACATTGCTAAGCCTCTGACCAGACTTACCGAGGAAAGTCGGAGTTTTGTGTGGGACGCGACCTGTCAACAAGCCTTCGAACAACTGAAGGAGGTATTGACCAATGCTCCTATCCTGAGTTACCCACAACCGGAAGGACTATTCGTTTTGGACACCGATGCTAGCAATGTGGGAGTAGGTGGCGTGCTTTCCCAACTGCAAGGTAGGCAAGAAAAGGTGATAGCTTACTTCAGCAAGGTTCTTTCTAAACCGGAGAGGAACTACTGCGTAACTAGAAGGGAATTGCTCGCTGTAGTGAAGTCAGTGGAGCATTTTCACAAATATCTCTATGGGAGGAAGTTCCTTCTACGGACTGATCATGCAGCGCTTACGTGGCTACTGAGCTTCAAGAACCCGGAGGGACAGGTAGCCAGGTGGATTGAAAGGCTCGAGCAGTACGACTTCGACACTGAACACAGGGCTGGCCTTAAGCACCGAAATGCTGATGCTCTGTCAAGGAGACCATGCGCACAAGACTGTAAGCACTGCAATCGGATTGACGAAAAAGTTGCAGCAGTGAGAAGAAGCACTGTGATCGACGACCACTGGAAGGATGAGGAAATCCGTAAGGATCAAGAAAATGACCCGGACTTAAAACACCTACTGCGGTGGAAGACGTCTGAGCAACGACCGACTTGGGAAGAGGTAGCACCCTACACGCGCACTGTGAAAGCCTACTGGGCTCAATGGAATTCCGTGATTTTGGAAAACGGGGTGCTAAAGAGGGTACTGGGGAGAGAGGACGGGGCTCAGGAGAGGCTACAGGGTATTGTTCCACGAAACAGAGTGCCCGAGGTACTACAGTTGCTGCATGATGGAACCTCTGGGGGGCACCTTGGAGTTCGAAAAACCATGGAGAAAGTTCGAGAGCGGTTTTATTGGGCTAATTACTCAGATGACGTACGTGAATGGTGTAGGAAGTGCGTGGTTTGTGCCACTGCGAACGGGCCACAGAAGAAGGGAAGAGCAGCGATGAGACAGTACAACGTTGGTGCCCCGTTTGAACGGATCGCCATCGATGTAGCGGGCCCTTTCCCTACGACTGAGAGTGGGAATAAATACATCTTGGTGGCAATAGATTACTTCAGCAAGTGGGTAGAGGCATATGCGTTGCCCAACCAAGAAGCTGTGGTGGTTGCCGAGACGCTAATAAAGGAGCTGGTGAGCCGATTTGGTGTACCCTTGGAACTGCATTCCAATCAGGGGCGAAATTTCGAGTCGTCGGTGTTCCAGGAGATGTGCCAGATTCTCGGAATCCGGAAAACGAGAACGACTGCCCTGCACCCACAGTCCGATGGAATGGTGGAGCGCATGAACAGGACAGTAGAGAAATACCTGTCAAAAATTGTCTCCGACCACCAGCGGGACTGGGACAAGTTTCTCCACTTGTTTCTACTGGCATATCGCTCTTCTATCCATGAGACCACAGGCCAAACACCAGCTAATGTGCTGTTTGGCCGAGAACTGCGGTTGCCGTGTGACCTGGCGTTCGGTTGCAAACCTGAGGATAATGTCGTTGGGGAGGACTACATCTCCGGCCTTCGTCGAAGGATGGATGACATTCACGACCGCGTTCGCACAAACATTCAGAATGCGAGCGACAGGATGAAGGAGCGATACGACGTAAGAGCCGAATCAGGCGGGTACCAAGCAGGAGATCTAGTCTGGCTTTTCGACCCTAAATGGCGGCGAGGGTTCTCTCCAAAGCTGCAACGCTCCTGGGACGGACCATATGAGGTACTGAAGAGGATTAACGACGTCGTCTACCGTATCAGGAGGAGACCGAATGGCAAACCCCGAGTGGTCCACTTCAATCGGCTGGCATCGTTCCTGGGCGACAACCATGACGAGGAGCACGGGCAACTCGCCCGTATATGTCGAGTCCCGGAGTCGGAACGATCGTTCGAAGAATTCATGTCCCAATGTGGTACTGACCGCAATGTTTGTTATGGCGTCAGTACTGAGACTCGGCAGGATTTATTCCAAACCTCCAGTGAGTATGCCTTGGCTCACTCTGTGGCTAAGGACCTGAGGATGAGCCGAGGAATCGCCCAAGTATTCCGGCGGAAGTATGGTGGGATTGAAGAGCTGCAGCGTCAAGAGCCTCGTGTCGGAAACGTGTTGTATTTACCCAGGAACGAGCGATCGCTATTCTATCTAGTGACGAAAGAACTTTCCCATCAGAAACCGACCTATCGTGCCGTCTGGGATAGTCTACTTGCGATGCGAGAGCTCCTACTGCAGCGGAACATATCCAGATTAGCTGTGCCCAAGTTGGGCTGTGGGCAGGATGGATTGGACTGGAGGATCGTAAGAAGCATGCTAGAAGAAGTCTTTCGGCGCACAGGGATTGAAATTCTGGCATGCTGCTGGTCCCAAAGACGAGGTGTCTGCTCCGGGACGGAACAATCTTAAGGAGGGGACAGTGTGACAGACACGTGTGAGCGCACCTGGTGGCAGACTCGTGCGAGCGCGTGGCGCGCTGGCTGCAATTGTGAGTTGGGCCGGCAAGCTGGCAGTGGATGAATCGAGAAGGCGACGATACGACAGAGAAGAGATTTAGGATTCGGTGAAAAGGCAGTGTTGAGATTTGGAGTGTAGTAGTCTCAGAAAGACTAGAGCTCGACGTTCCCAGTTTAAATATTAATGAACACTACATTAATATTTAGTAGTGTAAGGTTTGCTAAATAAAGAAGTACGGTAGTGTATTTGTATATGCCTGACCGGTTATTTCAAGAACCGTAAACGTAACAATAAATAAAATAAACCACTGTAAATACCTAAATTCAGGTTAATAAATGCATTTCATAAAATAAAATAAAATAATATCAAACAAAAAATGAAACAAGTTAGTTTAAAAAAATAATTTCACCTTCACTTGCACTGGCTTGTTGCTGTGTCCTTCTAGTGGGGTCAAAAGTGCAATGGTTTCTTGTATTTCAGACATGTAAGGTATACTGGTTATCTGCAAACAAATAAATAAAATCATTAATTACCTTATCAATAACTACAAATTTAAGGTTCATTAGCATTACATTATTACAATAATCATTCATAGGTACTTACCAAAAAATAAAAGGATTTTTTCTTCCAAAGTTCAGTTCAGAGCTCTATTGTATACGTCCGTTTGCTAAAATGGCAAGTGCATCACTAACGCAATCGTTATCAGTTAGCCTAGCAACAGAGAGAGTTGCATTTTCTCAGCGTTTTGACCTTGAAATGTTGTCTCTCTCACACGTGTTCCCACGCCTCTAATCATTCCTCAATCTGAATAAGATTCGTGTACCTTATACTAGTTTCATGTTTTTAATAAGGAACCAAAATGGCTGCCCCTGTTACATCGGTAGTACGGCTGTCTAGGAACCAAAATGGCGGTCTCTCTGTTTAAACGCCAGACCTCCTAGCCTCTACCAGGGCTGTTTAAACGACAGACCTTCTAGCCTCTACCAGCCAAGTAACCTGACCCTTTACTTCCTGCCCACGTAGACATTCTTGTGTTATCAGCAGTCGCTCTGACTAGGCCTGGCCAGGTCGTGTATTGAGTGCGAGCAAGCAACACAGTTCTGTAGCATTCAAAACGTGTGTGTCTTATTATTATTATTATTCATTCATTCAATTTCGCTAATCGACCAACTAGGGACCACGATAAGCCTCATTTTACATTCTGGCATTTGCTCATTTTTCGCTTGATCCACATTGCCTTCATGAGCTCACTGTGTTTAGCACGACGTTCCTCTGTCCATTTCGCACCAGTTGTCCGCTTTTCGTCCCGGAAAGTCCCAAACGTCTTGATGGCTGCTCTATAAAGATTACGGTCTTGTGCATCTTCTGCTCGTATCCCCATTTCTTTCAGATCTTTCTGGACGTTAACATGCCATGGCATTGTCGTTTTGGGTTTTGAGTGGAATATACTGAAGATACGTTTCGTCCATCGGGAATCGATCATCCGTCGTATATGACCGTAGAAGCAAACTCTGCGTTTTCGCATTGTGTCTGTGATCTTCTCTATCCTCGAATAAATTTCTTGCCTGGATTATTATTATTATCTTTAATTTCTCATAATTATGGTACAATTCAGTTTACAAGGTACGGATTTGTTTAATCAAGAACCCTGTAAACCTATTACTGGGATAAAAATAATCTAACAATATGGCACGTATCCAGCAACACTGCCTTCTGTATTCTGGCAATCAGATGTTTCATTTTCAGTTCCTCCAAAGCCATTGCCAACGTCTTTGGAACAACTCCCGTGGAAGAGATCACCACCGGCAAAATCCTCACGCATTTTAATCCCCACAGTTTTCGTATTTCTTCCGCCAACGGTGCGTACTTGTTTGTCTTTTTAGCTTGGGTAGTTTGCATATTTTGGCTAAGTGGGACAGCAACGTCTATCAAGTAGGCCTTTTGCTCTCTTTTATTGAGATAGACAATATCAGGTCGATTAGCCAAGATTTTCTGGTCGGTTAAAATAGGTCTATCCCAATACATCTTATAATGCTCATTTTCAAGCACGTTGGCAGGCTGGTAATTGTAGTACACAATGCACGTATCCAGAAGTCCAGATTTTATAGCGAGCTCTTGATGTAAGATCTTAGCAACATCATTGTGCCTCTTGGTATACTCTATACCAGCCAGCGTAGAGCAGCCACCGATGATATGATCGATGGTTTCCAGCGCTGAGGTGCATCTACGACATCGATCATCTGCTACATTCTCTTTAAGGATGTGCTTTCTATAATTTTTGGTTGCAATGACACGATCCTGTATCGCAATTACAAATCCCTCAGTTTCACTGAAGAGCGAACCATGCTTCAACCATAAGTTCGACAATGATCGGTCGACATGATGTTGGCTGAGCAAGTGAGGGTGTACACCATGCAGTTCTTTTCTTAACCATGCCATCTGGCGCTGTTCAAACGAAGTAACGTGCTCTTTTGTGTCATATTGCATGTCTGCAAGTCGTAGTGGTGTGAATCTCTTATCACTTTCAACAATGACTTCATACAGAGGAGTATTTCTTGCGCCAAAGAAGTACTGTCGCAGACGTTCCACTTGTTTACTTTGGGCGATTGCGACATCAATGACCCCTCGACCGCCTTCGCTCCGTGGTAGTGTGATACGCTCTATCGCTGCCTTTGGATGATGAAGCCGATATTTTGTCATTGAGACTCGTACTCTCCGTTCTATCTGCTCTAAATCTGTCTTTGACCACTTAACGATCCCGAACGAATACGTAAGTACAGGTACTGCCCAGGTGTTAAGGGCTTTGATCTTCTTGCCTGCATCCAAGTATGATTTCAAAACCATATCCACTCGATTAAAGAACTTTTTCTGTAAATTGGCTTTAATTTGTGTGTGTCGGATCCCACGAAGCTGAAGAAAGCCCAAGTATTTGTAGGTTTCGCCCTCATCTAAACACTCGATTAGCTCATCTAGACCAACATTGAAGCCCTCTGCCCTATCAAGTTTCCCTCTTGCCAGTATGATCGCCTTGCATTTTTGAAGTCCGAATTCCATCGCTATATCGTCGCTAAACGCCTGCGTAATATCTAAGAGCCCTTGCAGTTGACGCCGTGTGCTTGCATAGATTTTTAAGTCATCCATGTACAGTCTATGTGAAACCTTGTGCTTCACCTCACCAGCTCGCATTTCAAATCCCAATCCACTCCTATTTAACTGCCCACTGAGCGGGTTTAAGCACAGACAGAACCATAGAGGACTGAACGAATCTCCCTGAAATATTCCACGGTTAATTCGAATTGCACGGGACGGAGTGACTTGGTATCGGTCTTTTAGATGAAGTTTCACATTCCATCTAGACATGATAGATCGTAGACATTGGACAATGATGGGATCACACTTGTAGATTTTTAATATTGCGATCAAATATGAATGAGGTACGGAGTCATAGGCTTTCTTGTAATCAATGTAGGCCATACACAAGTTTCTTTGTCCTCTCATAGCCAAATTTACAATAACTGAATCTATTATCACTTGATCCTTACAGCCTTGCGTTTTCCGTCGGCACCCTTTCTGCTCTTCAGCGAGTATCCCATTCGCCGCACAATGCCCATACACTCGTTCCGCAATTATAGCCATAAATAGCTTGTAAAGCACCGACAGGCAAGTGATGGGCCTGTAGTTCGATGGATCTCTTGATTCTTCACCTTTTGGTATCAAGAAGGTATCTCCCATGAACAGAAATTCCGGAGCTTCCTCAGGAAATCGTAAAATTCGCGTGAAGGCTTTGGCTATTGCTTCATGGGCACCTGTGAACTTCTTATACCAGTAGTTGTGTATAAAATCTGGCCCAGGCGCTTTCCAGTTCTGTGTACGTAGAGTCGCTGCCTTCACCTCATGCTCCATGATGTCAGGGCTATTCATTTCATTAATCACACCAGAAAACCTCGCCTCTTCTTCTATCATCCAGTTGGCACGAAAATTGTGGTCTTTGGGCTGTTCCCAAATATTAGACCAGAAATTGGTGGCCTCTTCGATTGAAGGAGTATTATTCTGACGTTCTGGATTAGAGTTTTGCAAGCTGTTGTAGAATTGTTTCTGGTTCAATGCAAATGCTCTATTCTGATCCTTCCGCTTTTGACTTTCTTTGTACCTGCGTAGCCGTTTACTATAGACAGCCAATCTCTGAGTGCGCGTGTCTATTATTTCCGACAGCTTGTCTTGATCCAGCTCATCTAAACGACTTGGCTGTATTATGCGCACTACATTCCTGATTTGTCTAAGGGACCGATTTCCTCTTTTGAATTGTGTCAGTTGACCAAGTTCTCTACGAAGCTCCTCAATCTTCTTCTCCAGCCGCTTTTGCCATGGGGGAGGCATAACTGAGCTCGCACGGGCCCTTGCATATTGTGGCACAATTTTAATACCAATCGCTTGTACGGCAGCTAACGCACCACAATAAATCACCAGTTGTACGTACTCTATATCATCCACACCATCTAGAGCTTTAGTGACCACTGTGTTGTTAAGATGGCTCACGATTACGCCAAACTTTACAGAGGTGTTTACCTTCGGGATCTTGAGACGACAACATGGGTTAGTCCCATAGTACTTCTCCATTGCTTGTTGGAAATAGAGGGCTGCTTGTTCACACAAAGCCGCGTATTGTATATCTTGATGCAGACGAGCTTGTGACTGAGGTTCTCTTTCCAACTGAAATTCATCATTTTCTTCCAAAGCAACCTGTTCTTCCCGTAATTGCAGTATGAGATCTTCGGAGTCTCTGATTTGGAGTTGTTCTACGACTTCGCATTTTATTTCATTGATTTCCAAAGTTGACAACAACTTTTTTCCGACAATAGCTCTTCTTCTATCCGCTAAATTTTGTTCTGTGAGGCGCTGAGACAAGCCAGGGTATTTCTCAATAAATTTTTGCCACAGAAGGTGCCTGTACATAGTCATATCAGTTTCTAGTTTCGTAACGGAATAATAGAGACGCATAACTTCCTTGTTCATTTCATTTGACCATTGAATGCGTCTTCTCGATAGTCCTGCAGCAGTGGTTGACATCTCAGATGACGACAAAACATCTACTGAGGACGCAGCTGGGAGATCTTGGGTGCTGCTTATAGTTATTAACGGTGAACTGTTTTCAGTTATTATTATTATTATTATTATTATTGAACAATTTACTGTAATAATAATTACTAGCAAGCGGCCATCCTCAATACATGATCATTTTAACCACATACTTTCACCCTAAAACACATGACTTTACCCAGTTCAATATTTAGTTTATAACATTTCAGGCCAATGGCCTTACCCTTTTGGCTCTTTGCGTACATGCACATGACTTGGTCGAGCGAATGTTATAGGTTTCCATATTCTACAACCATTCTCTCTGCCAGAAAGTGGTCTCGCTTATTACCGTTTACTAGCATGTTAAAGATCCCCTTCAGGGGTAAAAAAAAATGCTTAGCATGCTTCACACATTCTCAATTATTCGCCTTCATCCGACATAGCAAATATCACAAGACCAACCGTCATAAGCTGCCCCGCCGTCCCGTCAAAATAGCAATTCATTTCTTCCGGGCACGGTCACCGAAATCGCCATGAGGGATTTTTGAAATATTCGTCATAGGAAATATCTGAAAAAAAAGCGACTCCTCGTTCTATCTTTTCGCCGCCCCCTCGAAATAGCCATTTCCTGTATTCACAATGGCCAGTCAAAGCCTCGTTGTAACATACGTCAAGCGCTACCAGCTCTCTCTCTCTGTCTACAAACACGCTTTATTTAAAAAAGTTAAAAAAAGTTTCAACATGCATAGTTTTTGCCCTAGAGACTCGAAATTTGACATGGGGCTAGAGGGGATAGGGACCTTTCAATTATGTCAAACAAACTCTTTTGTACAATTCCTAGTTTCCAGAATAGTAAAAATTCAAAATTTCAGTGTTTTCAAAAAATCTCACAAAATACAAAGTTTTATTATAAAAATAATAAAGGTCATAGAGACCATTCGTTTCAACTATGGCACAACGTCCTATCAGGGTTGGTTTTCAAACTATCGCCTACTTTCAAAAACAAAAATTTTCAATTTTTTTTTAAATATAATACAGGATCCATAGCAAAGAGGACGTCACCCCGAGTCCTTGGACACCTCGTACACGCCTCGGGCATGATTGGTTCGCAAGATATAACAAAAAGTCGAAAATAACGTTTTTACCACCCCCCCCCCCCCCCCCCCACACACACACAAAATTGTTTCCAGCTTATCACCTTTTCAACACCTACATTCACGAATCCAAGCACGCCCTCCTAGCATTACTCCTTCCTTCCCAAGGTCGCCAGGGGCTCACAACTTCCTAAGTGTAGCAGAACTCTCATTCTAGCACTCCTACAGTTTTAGTCCTAGAGGCTTGAAATTTATTTTAGTGGTAGAGGGGGTCAAGGCCATTCATTTATGTCAAACAATTTTTTTAAAACTCTTTAGTTTCCAAAATATAAAATTTTCAATATTGAACTTTTTTCAAAAAATTTCGAAAATAAAAAAGTTTTTTTATAAAAAATAAAGGACATAGAGACAATTCTTTTAAGCCCATAGAAAACTTTTTAGAATGTTTGATTAAAAAAATCGCCTACTATCAAAAACAAAATTTTTCAAAATTTTAAAAATATATATAATACAGGGTCCATAGGAAAGAGGACATCAGCTCGAGTCCAACGACACCTCATTTGTCAAAATCGGACCATGGGTTCACCACATATTAATTATTTAACATGGACGCCGCCCGAGCAACGCCGGGTGAGTTAGAATCGGCACTACTCCCCTACTTATATCGCATACAAATTTACTTCAAGGTTTGGAGGCCTCATTAAAGATATTCTGCCTTCAATAAACCATTTTCAAGTTGTCGTTGTGTGGTGGGAAAATATTCATTATATCATATTTGCTGAAAACCGATCAGGATTTGGCACTGCAGTTTTACAAGTAGTTATTTCAATGACCAACAGAGTTCACTGTTAACAAGGGATAACATGTCACATGTTACACATCATATGCGATTACTGTAAGGCTCGTAATTTTTTAATACATATTTCCTTTTGTGTAGATACTAACCATGCCTAGCCTGGTCTAAGAGCGACTATAAGCAAACAATATTGTTTAATATTAAATAATATTTTAGGAGCGTTCTAGGAATATTATTTTAAATATTAAAATAATAGTTATTGACAATGCAAAATATGTTGGTTATATTTTAGTCTCTACAGCGGAGATCTCGCACCACCTGAAAATAATGCTAGGACCGCCTCTGTCTTTCCTTAAAACATTGTTGTGATTAGACCTATCCATTTAATCCTTTTTAAGGTGTGCTCAGTGGGTTGTGAGGAGCAGATAACTCCAAAATGCTGTTTCCAAATGTGTGTGGGGGAAAGTTTTCCGCCAAAATGTCAGGGACATTTGAAGATAGTTTTTGCCATTTTTTGTCTGAAAGCACCCAGGGGATTAGAAGCTGATTGACTGGTTGTTTTCTATCAATTGATGACTCTAATGAAGGTATCTCTAACAGCTGTACGAAATTACTGACTGGCAAGTATTTCAAAGTCCTTATTAAGGCATACAGTACGTGTTTAATTTTAACTTTTAATGGTTTTACGTTCCTTTTAACTACTGTGGCTTATAGAGACGCCGGGGTACCGTAATTTTGCCCTAAAGGGGATCTTTTACGGGCCAGTAAATCTGCTGACACGGCTTCCTCGCATTCTCGCACCCTCAAATTCCAACTGGCTGCACCAGGTTTCAATCCTGCAACCTTGGGCACGGCTGGCGAGAACGTTACCGCTGAGCCACGCAGACAGCATAAGGCATATGTGAATAGAACGAATGATTAATCAGTGAAAAACTTCCCACTAAAAATATCAAGCTCAATAAGATATTTCAGGTGTAATTTGCTTTTAGAAATATCTGTAGGCTAGTCAAACTGCTGTCATAAAATGATGATCAAATGTTTAAATGTCAATGTACTGTGACCATTTTGATGAGGGCCACAGATTGTTTTTCTTAGAGGAACCACCTGTTTGAAGAACGCGCGGAGCTGAGGTATTTTGTTTCATCAAGTTAACGCTAGATGGAGAGAGCGTCGATATGAAAGGACTCATATGGTATTTTTACGAATTTCTATGTGAAGAGGTTGAACCACCAAAACATCGGGGGAACATGCAGTACTCATTACTGGGAAAATTACCGAAGAGATCAAGAGAATCCGTCGTTTGGATCAGAAGATATTGGGGTTGAAAAAGCCAGGCACAAGGATTATTTTTCGCATCGGAGTGGCTGAAGGAAGTAGGCCGCACGCCACAGGTGAAGCAGAGAGGTGAGACGGTATAGCGACTAACACCGCGTACTCAAGGCCTACGTGCTTGGCAGAGATATTTTGTGTTGAAAGATACCAGTCTTATACGAGTTGGAAGGCATTCAGCGTATATGATGTGGGCCTTAAAACCCTGATATCATAAATAAGCTAGAGGGGCAAGCCATTGCTTTGGTGTGTGCAAAGTATTGGGGAATTCCTTACTCATCTAAGGAATATAGCCTATAAACTAGAAATAGTGCTAGCATGCTACGTAAACCACTCTTAAGATTGTCAGTGTGTCGTTTCAAACAAGGCCACAAGCAGATACCGTACGCAAGGATCGAAAGGAAAACAGTATTGGTTGAAACACGATTTCATACCCAGAATTGATATTTTAGAACGGGAAGTGAACCAGTTGAGTTAGGAAGTTTTCTGTGGCACAAAGCTGCAAGTGTTAGCTTGGGACTCGAATACATATATAATTATGTTGCCAGACATGCATCATAGTAGTTCGAAAATGGTAGATCGGACCGTCTCCATGAAGTGTTAAAAGAGCTGGAGGTAAGATGTCATGGGATTGTTGGGAACATCTTCCGGAATAATGGAGTATAGGCGAGTAGGGACTCGGAACATCTGTCCACTGGAAAGAACGTGTGCCAGCCGGCCTACATGGATTCTACAGCAGAAGGACTATTCCTACAAGATCTTCACGATGTAAGTCAAATTTATTATTAAGTAGCTAGTTTTTTTCATTCTCAATTTCGACTATACTGTCTGCTAAGTAGGTTTACGCTTATGGATTTTTATTTCAAGACGTTATTGCACATTTGAAGATTTATCAGCCGAGTTATTTCGAATGGATCTCTTTGATGGAAATCTAGTGCGTTTGGGATGTCAACCTGATAAGCTTCGATATAGCAGTAGGCTATTGTGTGGAAGATATTTTACACCATTCCGCGCCTAAGCCTTATGTTAGGGAACTTTGAAATAATATTTGGATTTGTTCATAATTAAATGGTTTATAATTAAAATTAATTTATTTGTTTAAAATATTTTCCCGATTTTGTTAGTAATTTCTTCTTTTGAATATGTTGATAGATGAGGAATATGGATAGCCACATTACGTTTAAATATTATTCCTTGGGAATAATAGTTCCAAATTTGCTGTGAATTTATAAATTTTTATATTTGAATTTAAAATAATTGTAAAATATTTTCTCGTTGTAAATGAAGTTGAGATATGACATCGGAAGGCTGTATGACTGATAGTCAAGCCATAATGATAATAATTATATGTAAATGATTATATTGTTTGGAACATTTCCAATAAGAATGGATAATAATAATAATAATAATAATAATAATAATAATACTTGGTAATAATAACGGTTAATCATTGGAGGAATAATGGATCGTCGTTGATATTATGGGAGTTGATTTTGATTTTGAATGGATGCCGAAAGCGTGATCTTTGATATTGTGAACGGAAGGTCATTCATATACGAATTTTTGTATAAAATGAGGAACTATGTATTGGAATTATGCGACAGTTTAACCGAGGTGTGTTGGGGCAGACTTTAAAAGTTTATTACACCAATGCGAAAGGCCGAGATATTTGAATTTTCTGAGGGAGCGCATGATCCCATGGGTTGATTGATTAGAAGCCATTGAACCCAGCCTGCGTAGCTGAGAGGTCGTTATAAAAATAAGATTACAGTATAATGGTCAAATGTGAAAATAAAATATGAATTAATAATGGATGTTTATAAAGTTGAGTTGAGGGTCAAATAATTGCTCCATGCTCAAATATGATTAAAATGAGGACAATGTAGTCGTTCATATGGGAAACTAGTGGCCGATCGTTGGTGAATTTCTACATTCCTAGACTGTTGTATAGTCGCCCGCACGGTGTAGTCGTTTATATTTGAATAAGTTGATGTCTCGTCCTAGTTTTGCTGAAGGCCTTACCGTGTCCTATTTAACGAATTGATAGCATGAGAGGCATGTTGTCTAGAGATTGTTTTTTAGTCCTATGCTCGGCGGATGTTGAAATTCATACTCGTGTGCACGTGGGACTTCGGTCAAACGGTCACATAGAGGAGAGGTAGAATGGCGCAAGCAACATGGGGCTTTCGAGTTTTGTAGTTTGGTGGTGGTTCGATTTCGATTTTCATTCTTGATTTGGATTTTTAATTTGGATCAGGATTGGAAGTTGGAGTTGATGATAGGATGCAATAATGGGTGAATACACAATTTCATAGTTTTTCTTTGAAGTCGTTGATTTTTCTGTTGTTCTTTTGAGTAAATGTAAATGTAAATTTAAAACTTAATATTTTGATTAGGGTAAATCTCAGTTTAAGGTTGAAATTGTAGAATCAGTGATTTAGATGTATGTTCCTGGACGTCGAATGGCATCTTACCCCATTCGAATTATTTGTGTGTGATGGAGGACTTAAAGAAGATGTTGGAAGACTTGGGAATGAAAATGGAAGAGAATTCTGTTTCTCTTAAAACTGAAAATACTAAACAAATGGAAGAGAATTCTGTTTCTCTTGAAAACAAAATGGAAGAGAATTCTGTTTCTCTTGAAAACAAAATGAAAGAAAATTCTGTTTCTCTTAAAACTGAAATGTCAAATAAAATCACAGAAAATTTGAATTTGCGTAAGTCCGATAAGTGTAAGAAAATAGGATCGTTAGGGGAAAGAAAGGTGCAGAATATCGAAGCATTAGAGTCTAGAATGTCACTATCGATAGATGCTAAAATAGAAGGTAGAGTCGTTGGTCTTGAAACGATGATTAAGGATAATGCTAGGAAAACGCAAGAAAATTTTCTGAGTTTGGAAGCACGGATAGTTGAAAACGGAAAGAATATAAAAGATAATTTGTTTACGAACTATGGGCATATGAGAGAAAGGCTTGAGGATAGTCGGAAGTTAATGAAGGATGATTTAGAAACACATAAAACGAGATGCAGAAGGCTGTGCGATCACTTGAGAATAAATTAGAGACTAATGCTAGGAAGACCGCAGATGATCTTGCAACAATTGGAATAAATGTTTTGTAGAAATGCGCTTGTCATAGAAAGAGTTAAGAAGGATTTTCATGACATCCTCGTGGGTGAGTTAAAAGAAGGGGTGGTTAAGGATTTGCAGGATAGCGTGAAGGAAACTGTAGTTAAAGAAATTAAGGAACAATTAATACAGGAGGCTCATCAGGAAGTTCAGGATGTGAGGACTGCCTTTTAATCAGAAATCAAAGTGATTACTGGGGATATCAAATCAGTTCAAGATAATATCAATAAATTACAGAGCCAATTAACCAATGCCAATAAACATCATGAAACGATGATGGAAGAATACAAATAATACAGGGTCCATAGCAAAGATGACGTCATCCCGAGTCCTTGGACCCCTCGTACACGCCTCTGGCATGATTGGTTCGCAAGATATAACAAAAAGTCGAAAATAAAGTTTTTACCCCCCCCCCCCCCCACACACACACACAAAATTGTTTCCAGCTTTTCAGCTTTTCAACACCTACATTCACGAATCCAAGCACGCCCTCCTAGCATTACTCCTTCCTTCCCAAGGTCGCCAGGGGCTCACAACTTCCTAAGTGTAGCAGAACTCTCATTCTAGCACTCCTACAGTTTTAGTCCTAGAGGCTTGAAATTTATTTTAGTGGTAGAGGGGGTCAAGGCCATTCATTTTTTCAAACAATTTTTTTTAAACTCTTTAGTTTCCAAAATATAAAATTTTCAATATAGAACTTTTTTCAAAAAATTTCAAAAATAAAAAAGTTTTTTTATAAAAAATAAAGGACATAGAGACAATTCTTTTAAGCCCATAGAAAACTTTTTAGAATGTTTGATTAAAAAAATCGCCTACTATCAAAAACAAAATTTTTCAAAATTTTAAAAATATATATAATACAGGGTCCATAGGAAAGAGGACATCAGCTCGAGTCCAACGACACCTCATTTGTCAAAATCGGACCATGGGTTCACCACATATTAATTATTTAACATGGACGCCGCCCGAGCAACGCCGGGTGAGTTAGAATCGGCACTACTCCCCTACTTATATCGCATACAAATTTACTTCAAGGTTTGGAGGCCTCATTAAAGATATTCTGCCTGCAATAAACCATTTTCAAGTTGTCGTTGTGTGGTGGGAAAATATTCATTATATCATATTTGCTGAAAACCGATCAGGATTTGGCACTGCAGTTTTACAAGTAGTTATTTCAATGACCAACAGAGTTCACTGTTAACAAGGGATAACATGTCACATGTTACACATCATATGCGATTACTGTAAGGCTCGTAATTTTTTAATACATATTTCCTTTTGTGTAGATACTAACCATGCCTAGCCTGGTCTAAGAGCGACTATAAGCAAACAATATTGTTTAATATTAAATAATATTTTAGGAGCGTTCTAGGAATATTATTTTAAATATTAAAATAATAGTTATTGACAATGCAAAATATGTTGGTTATATTTTAGTCTCTACAGCGGAGATCTCGCACCACCTGAAAATAATGCTAGGACCGCCTCTGTCTTTCCTTAAAACATTGTTGTGATTAGACCTATCCATTTAATCCTTTTTAAGGTGTGCTCAGTGGGTTGTGAGGAGCAGATAACTCCAAAATGCTGTTTCCAAATGTGTGTGGGGGAAAGTTTTCCGCCAAAATGTCAGGGACATTTGAAGATAGTTTTTGCCATTTTTTGTCTGAAAGCACCCAGGGGATTAGAAGCTGATTGACTGGTTGTTTTCTATCAATTGATGACTCTAATGAAGGTATCTCTAACAGCTGTACGAAATTACTGACTGGCAAGTATTTCAAAGTCCTTATTAAGGCATACAGTACGTGTTTAATTTTAACTTTTAATGGTTTTACGTTCCTTTTAACTACTGCGGCTTATAGAGACGCCGGGGTACCGTAATTTTGCTCTAAAGGGGATCTTTTACGTGCCAGTAAATCTGCTGACACGGCCTCCTCGCATTCTCGCACCCTCAAATTCCAACTGGCTGCACCAGGTTTCAATCCTGCAACCTTGGGCACGGCTGGCGAGAACGTTACCGCTGAGCCACGCAGACAGCATAAGGCATATGTGAATAGAACGAATGATTAATCAGTGAAAAACTTCCCACTAAAAATATCAAGCTCAATAAGATATTTCAGGTGTAATTTGCTTTTAGAAATATCTGTAGGCTAGTCAAACTGCTGTCATAAAATGATGATCAAATGTTTAAATGTCAATGTACTGTGACCATTTTGATGAGGGCCACAGATTGTTTTTCTTAGAGGAACCACCTGTTTGAAGAACGCGCGGAGCTGAGGTATTTTGTTTCATCAAGTTAACGCTAGATGGAGAGAGCGTCGATATGAAAGGACTCATATGGTATTTTTACGAATTTCTATGTGAAGAGGTTGAATCACCAAAACATCGGGGGAACATGCAGTACTCATTACTGGGAAAATTACCGAAGAGATCAAGAGAATCCGTCGTTTGGATCAGAAGATATTGGGGTTGAAAAAGCCAGGCGCAAGGATTATTTTTCGCATCGGAGTGGCTGAAGGAAGTAGGCCGCACGCCACAGGTGAAGCAGAGAGGTGAGACGGTATAGCGACTAACACCGCGTACTCAAGGCCTACGTGCTTGGCAGAGATATTTTGTGTTGAAAGATACCAGTCTTATACGAGTTGGAAGGCATTCAGCGTATATGATGTGGGCCTTAAAACCCTGATATCATAAATAAGCTAGAGGGGCAAGCCATTGCTTTGGTGTGTGCAAAGTATTGGGGAATTCCTTACTCATCTAAGGAATATAGCCTATAAACTAGAAATAGTGCTAGCATGCTACGTAAACCACTCTTAAGATTGTCAGTGTGTCGTTTCAAACAAGGCCACAAGCAGATACCGTACGCAAGGATCGAAAGGAAAACAGTATTGGTTGAAACACGATTTCATACCCAGAATTGATATTTTAGAACGGGAAGTGAACCAGTTGAGTTAGGAAGTTTTCTGTGGCACAAAGCTGCAAGTGTTAGCTTGGGACTCGAATACATATATCATTATGTTGCCAGACATGCATCATAGTAGTTCGAAAATGGTAGATCGGACCGTCTCCATGAAGTGTTAAAAGAGCTGGAGGTAAGATGTCATGGGATTGTTGGGAACATCTTCCGGAATAATGGAGTATAGGCGAGTAGGGACTCGGAACATCTGTCCACTGGAAAGAACGTGAGCCAGCCGGCCTACATGGATTCTACAGCAGAAGGACTATTCCTACAAGATCTTCACGATGTAAGTCAAATTTATTATTAAGTAGCTAGTTTTTTTCATTCTCAATTTCGACTATACTGTCTGCTAAGTAGGTTTACGCTTATGGATTTTTATTTCAAGACGTTATTGCACATTTGAAGATTTATCAGCCGAGTTATTTCGAATGGATCTCTTTGATGGAAATCTAGTGCGTTTGGGATGTCAACCTGATAAGCTTCGATATAGCAGTAGGCTATTGTGTGGAAGATATTTTACACCATTCCGCGCCTAAACCTTATGTTAGGGAACTTTGAAATAATATTTGGATTTGTTCATAATTAAATGGTTTATAATTAAAATTAATTTATTTGTTTAAAATATTTTCCCGATTTTGTTAGTAATTTCTTCTTTTGAATATGTTGATAGATGAGGAATATGGATAGCCACATTACGTTTAAATATTATTCCTTGGGAATAATAGTTCCAAATTTGCTGTGAATTTATAAATTTTTATATTTGAATTTAAAATAATTGTAAAATATTTTCTCGTTGTAAATGAAGTTGAGATATGACATCGGAAGGCTGTATGACTGATAGTCAAGCCATAATGATAATAATTATATGTAAATGATTATATTGTTTGGAACATTTCCAATAAGAATGGATAATAATAATAATAATAATAATAATAATACTTGGTAATAATAACGGTTAATCATTGGAGGAATAATGGATCGTCGTTGATATTATGGGAGTTGATTTTGATTTTGAATGGATGCCGAAAGCGTGATCTTTGATATTGTGAACGGAAGGTCATTCATATACGAATTTTTGTATAAAATGAGGAACTATGTATTGGAATTATGCGACAGTTTAACCGAGGTGTGTTGGGGCAGACTTTAAAAGTTTATTACACCAATGCGAAAGGCCGAGATATTTGAATTTTCTGAGGGAGCGCATGATCCCATGGGTTGATTGATTAGAAGCCATTGAACCCAGCCTGCGTAGCTGAGGGGTCGTTATAAAAATAAGATTACAGTATAATGGTCAAATGTGAAAATAAAATATGAATTAATAATGGATGTTTATAAAGTTGAGTTGAGGGTCAAATAATTGCTCCATGCTCAAATATGATTAAAATGAGGACAATGTAGTCGTTCATATGGGAAACTAGTGGCCGATCGTTGGTGAATTTCTACATTCCTAGACTGTTGTATAGTCGCCCGCACGGTGTAGTCGTTTATATTTGAATAAGTTGATGTCTCGTCCTAGTTTTGCTGAAGGCCTTACCGTGTCCTATTTAACGAATTGATAGCATGAGAGGCATGTTGTCTAGAGATTGTTTTTTAGTCCTATGCTCGGCGGATGTTGAAATTCATACTCGTGTGCACGTGGGACTTTGGTCAAACGGTCACATAGAGGAGAGGTAGAATGGCGCAAGCAACATGGGGCTTTCGAGTTTTGTAGTTTGGTGGTGGTTCGATTTCGATTTTCATTCTTGATTTGGATTTTTAATTTGGATCAGGATTGGAAGTTGGAGTTGATGATAGGATGCAATAATGGGTGAATACACAATTTCATAGTTTTTCTTTGAAGTCGTTGATTTTTCTGTTGTTCTTTTGAGTAAATGTAAATGTAAATTTAAAACTTAATATTTTGATTAGGGTAAATCTCAGTTTAAGGTTGAAATTGTAGAATCAGTGATTTAGATGTATGTTCCTGGACGTCGAATGGCATCTTACCCCATTCGAATTATTTGTGTGTGATGGAGGACTTAAAGAAGATGTTGGAAGACTTGGGAATGAAAATGGAAGAGAATTCTGTTTCTCTTAAAACTGAAAATACTAAACAAATGGAAGAGAATTCTGTTTCTCTTGAAAACAAAATGGAAGAGAATTCTGTTTCTCTTGAAAACAAAATGAAAGAAAATTCTGTTTCTCTTAAAACTGAAATGTCAAATAAAATCACAGAAAATTTGAGTTTGCGTAAGTCCGATAAGTGTAAGAAAATAGGATCGTTAGGGGAAAGAAAGGTGCAGAATATCGAAGCATTAGAGTCTAGAATGTCACTATCGATAGATGCTAAAATAGAAGGTAGAGTCGTTGGTCTTGAAACGATGATTAAGGATAATGCTAGGAAAACGCAAGAAAATTTTCTGAGTTTGGAAGCACGGATAGTTGAAAACGGAAAGAATATAAAAGATAATTTGTTTACGAACTATGGGCATATGAGAGAAAGGCTTGAGGATAGTCGGAAGTTAATGAAGGATGATTTAGAAACACATAAAAACGAGATGCAGAAGGCTGTGCGATCACTTGAGAATAAATTAGAGACTAATGCTAGGAAGACCGCAGATGATCTTGCAACAATTGGAATAAATGTTTTGTAGAAATGCGCTTGTCATAGAAAGAGTTAAGAAGGATTTTCATGACATCCTCGTGGGTGAGTTAAAAGAAGGGGTGGTTAAGGATTTGCAGGATAGCGTGAAGGAAACTGTAGTTAAAGAAATTAAGGAACAATTAATACAGGAGGCTCATCAGGAAGTTCAGGATGTGAGGACTGCCTTTTAATCAGAAATCAAAGTGATTACTGGGGATATCAAATCAGTTCAAGATAATATCAATAAATTACAGAGCCAATTAACCAATGCCAATAAACATCATGAAACGATGATGGAAGAATACAAATAATACAGGGTCCATAGCAAAGAGGACGTCATCCCGAGTCCTTGGACCCCTCGTACACGCCTCTGGCATGATTGGTTCGCAAGATATAACAAAAAGTCGAAAATAACGTTTTTACCCCCCCCCCCCACACACACACAAAATTGTTTCCAGCTTTTCAGCTTTTCAACACCTACATTCACGAATCCAAGCACGCCCTCCTAGCATTACTCCTTCCTTCTCAAGGTCGCCAGGGGCTCACAACTTCCTAAGTGTAGCAGAACTCTCATTCTAGCACTCCTACAGTTTTAGTCCTAGAGGCTTGAAATTTATTTTAGTGGTAGAGGGGGTCAAGGCCATTCATTTATGTCAAACAATTTTTTTAAAACTCTTTAGTTTCCAAAATATAAAATTTTCAATATTGAACTTTTTTCAAAAAATTTCAAAAATAAAAAAGTTTTTTTATAAAAAATAAAGGACATAGAGACAATTTTTTTAAGCCCATAGAAAACTTTTTAGAATGTTTGATTAAAAAAATCGCCTACTATCAAAAACAAAATTTTTCAAAATTTTAAAAATATATATAATACAGGGTCCATAGGAAAGAGGACATCAGCTCGAGTCCAACGACACTTCATTTGTCAAAATCGGACCATGGGTTCACCATATATTAATTATTTAACATGGACGCCGCCCGAGCAACGCCGGGTGAGTTAGAATCGGCACTACTCCCCTACTTATATCGCATACAAATTTACTTCAAGGTTTGGAGGCCTCATTAAAGATATTCTGCCTGCAATAAACCATTTTCAAGTTGTCGTTGTGTGGTGGGAAAATATTCATTATATCATATTTGCTGAAAACCGATCAGGATTTGGCACTGCAGTTTTACAAGTAGTTATTTCAATGACCAACAGAGTTCACTGTTAACAAGGGATAACATGTCACATGTTACACATCATATGCGATTACTGTAAGGCTCTTAATTTTTTAATACATATTTCCTTTTGTGTAGATACTAACCATGCCTAGCCTGGTCTAAGAGCGACTATAAGCAAACAATATTGTTTAATATTAAATAATATTTTAGGAGCGTTCTAGGAATATTATTTTAAATATTAAAATAATAGTTATTGACAATGCAAAATATGTTGGTTATATTTTAGTCTCTACAGCGGAGATCTCGCACCACCTGAAAATAATGCTAGGACCGCCTCTGTCTTTCCTTAAAACATTGTTGTGATTAGACCTATCCATTTAATCCTTTTTAAGGTGTGCTCAGTGGGTTGTGAAGAGCAGATAACTCCAAAATGCTGTTTCCAAATGTGTGTGGGGGAAAGTTTTCCGCCAAAATGTCAGGGACATTTGAAGATAGTTTTTGCCATTTTTTGTCTGAAAGCACCCAGGGGATTAGAAGCTGATTGACTGGTTGTTTTCTATCAATTGATGACTCTAATGAAGGTATCTCTAACAGCTGTACGAAATTACTGACTGGCAAGTATTTCAAAGTCCTTATTAAGGCATACAGTACGTGTTTAATTTTAACTTTTAATGGTTTTACGTTCCTTTTAACTACTGTGGCTTATAGAGACGCCGGGGTACCGTAATTTTGCCCTAAAGGGGATCTTTTACGGGCCAGTAAATCTGCTGACACGGCTTCCTCGCATTCTCGCACCCTCAAATTCCAACTGGCTGCACCAGGTTTCAATCCTGCAACCTTGGGCACGGCTGGCGAGAACGTTACCGCTGAGCCACGCAGACAGCATAAGGCATATGTGAATAGAACGAATGATTAATCAGTGAAAAACTTCCCACTAAAAATATCAAGCTCAATAAGATATTTCAGGTGTAATTTGCTTTTAGAAATATCTGTAGGCTAGTCAAACTGCTGTCATAAAATGATGATCAAATGTTTAAATGTCAATGTACTGTGACCATTTTGATGAGGGCCACAGATTGTTTTTCTTAGAGGAACCACCTGTTTGAAGAACGCGCGGAGCTGAGGTATTTTGTTTCATCAAGTTAACGCTAGATGGAGAGAGCGTCGATATGAAAGGACTCATATGGTATTTTTACGAATTTCTATGTGAAGAGGTTGAATCACCAAAACATCGGGGGAACATGCAGTACTCATTACTGGGAAAATTACCGAAGAGATCAAGAGAATCCGTCGTTTGGATCAGAAGATATTGGAGTTGAAGAAGCCAGGCGCAAGGATTATTTTTCGCATCGGAGTGGCTGAAGGAAGTAGGCCGCACGCCACAGGTGAAGCAGAGAGGTGAGACGGTATAGCGACAAACACCGAGTGCTCAAGGTCTACGTGCTTGGCAGAGATATTTTGTGTTGAAAGATACCAGTCTTATAAGAGTTGGAAGGCATTCAGCGTATATGATGTGGGCCTTAAAACCCTGATATCATAAATAAGCTAGAGGGGCAAGCCATTGCTTTGGTGTGTGCAAAGTATTGGGGAATTCCTTACTCATCTAAGGAATATAGCCTATAAACTAGAAATAGTGCTAGCATGCTACGTAAACCACTCTTAAGATTGTCAGTGTGTCGTTTCAAACAGCAAGGCCACACGCAGATACCGTACGCGAGGATCGAAAGGAAAACAGTATTGGTTGAAACACGATTTCATACCCGGAGTTGATATTTTAGAACGGGAAGTGAACCAGTTGAGTTAGGAAGTTTTCTGTGGCACAAAGCTGCAAGTGTTAGCTTCGGACTCGAATGCTTATAACATTATGTTGCCTGACATGCGTCATAGTAGTTCGAAAATGGTAGATCGGACCGTCTCCATGAAGTGTTAAAAGAGCTGGAGGTAAGATGTCATGGGATTGTTGGGAACATCTTCCGGAATAATGGAGTATAGGCGAGTGGGGACTCGGAACATCTGTCCACTGGAAAGAACGTGTGCCAGCCGGCCTACATGGATTCTACAGCAGAAGGACTATTCCTACAAGATCTTCACGATGTAAGCCAACTTTATTATTAAGTAGCTAGTGTATTGCATTCTCAATTTCGACTATACTGTCTTCTAAGTAGGTTTACGCTTATGGATTTTTATTTCAAGACGTTATTGCACATTTGAAGATTTATCAGCCGAGTTATTTCGAATGGATCTCTTTGATGGAAATCTAGTGCGTTTGGGATGTCAACCTGATAAGCTTCGATATAGCAGTAGGCTATTGTGTGGAAGATATTTTACACCATTCCACGCCTAAACCTTATGTTAGGGAACTTTGAAATAATATTTGGATTTGTTCATAATTAAATGGTTTATAATTAAAATTAATTTATTTGCTTAAAATATTTTCTCGATTTTGTTAGTAATTTCTTCTTTTGAATATGTTGATAGATGAGGAATGTGGATAGCCACATTACGTTTAAATATTATTCCTTGGGAATAATAGTTCCAAATTTTCTGTGAATTTATAAATTTTTATATTTGAATTTAAAATAATTGTAAAATATTTTCTCGTTGTAAATGAAGTTGAGATATGACATCGGAAGGCTGTATGACTGGTATTCAAGCCATAATGATAATAATTATATGTAAATGATTATATTGTTTGGAACATTTTCCAATAAGAATGGATAATAATAATAATAATAATTCTTGGTAATAATAACGGTTAATCATTGGAGGAATAATGGATCGTCGTTGATATTATGGGAGTTGATTTTGATTTTGAATGGATGCCGAAAGCGTGATCTTTGATATTGTGAACGGAAGGTCATTCATATACGAATTTTTGTATAAAATGTGGAACTATGTATTGGAATTATGCGACAGTTTAACCGAGGTGTGTTGGGGCAGACTTTAAAAGTTTATTACACCAATGCGAAAGGCCGAGATATTTGAATTTTCTAAGGGAGCGCATGATCCCATGTGTTGATTGATTAGAAGCCATTGAACCCAGCCTGCGTAGCTGAGGGGTCGTTATAAAAATAAGATTACAGTATAATGGTCAAATGAGAAAATAAAATATGAATTAATAATGGATGTTTATAAAGTTGAGTTGAGGGTCAAATAATTGCTCCATGCTCAAATATGATTAAAATGAGGACAATGTAGTCGTTCATATGGGAAACTAGTGGCCGATCGTTGGTGAATTTCTACATTAAACGTTTAAATTATACGCCAAATCAATACATAAACAAATATATATGTTATCTATTAAGTGTTTTATAAGCCTGGCTGGCTCCTTCATAGAATGCAAATACATTTGCCATTGGAAACAAATGTTTTAAATATCCGTATTGATGTTAGAATTAAACGTTTAAATTATACGCCAAATCAATACATAAACAAATATATATGTTATCTATTAAGTGTTTTATAAGCCTGGCTGGCTCCTTCATAGAATGCAAATACATTTGCCATTGGAAACAAATGTTTTAAATATCCGTATTGATGTTAGAATTAAACGTTTAAATTATACGCCAAATCAATACATAAACAAATATATATGTTATCTATTAAGTGTTTTATAAGCCTGGCTGGCTCCTTCATAGAATGCAAATACATTTGCCATTGGAAACAAATGTTTTAATTATCCGTATTGATGTTAGAATTAAACGTTTAAATTATACGCCAAATCAATACATAAACAAATATATATGTTATCTATTAAGTGTTTTATTTAAACGTTTAATTCTAACATCAATACGAATATTTAAAACATTTGTTTCCAATGGCAAATGTATTTGCATTCTATGAAGGAGCCAGCCAGGCTTATAAAACACTTAATAGATAACATATATATTTGTTTATGTATTGATTTGGCGTATAATTTAAACGTTTAATTCTAACATCAATACGGATATTTAAAACATTTGTTTCCAATGGCAAATGTATTTGAATTTCTACATTCCTAGACTGTTGTATAGTCGCCCGCACGGTGTAGTCGTTTATATTTGAATACGTTGATGTCTCGTCCTAGTTTTGCTGAAGGCCTTACCGTGTCCTATTTAACGAATTGATAGCATGAGAGGCATGTTGTCTAGAGATTGTCTTTGAGTCTTATGCTCGGCGGATGTTGAAATTCATACTCGTGTGCACGTTGGACTTCGGTCAAACGGTCACAGTACATTTATTTCATTATTATTACTGCCCTTTTCGGATCAACATCCATCTCCCTTCTATATATTATGCTACAATAAGTACGCAAAGAACTTAACATCTGTATTTCGTTGCGATTTCGAAGTCGAATTGTGTTCAATTATTCGTTCCAGTACTACCATTCGAGCCGCTAGATGGTAGCACTATGCGCTGTCGTCGCTGCTCTGCGTGTTAAGTGGCTAGAGTGCCCATTATTACTGAGCGACCAGTAGATATGTGTAAGAGAGAAGAAATTATATTAGCGAAGACAGAAGATATAAGTAAACGCCCACAAGGAACCGAATTAGAGAATATAATCCTACAACATTTAGTGCTGCACCATTTTGATCACCATAACTTTCTCTATACAGAAACGATGAAAGAATATTACATAAATTAACCTGCATATTTAAGTAATCAATCTCATACTCCAGATTTGAACCAGCCCATGAAAGACAGCGACACCTCCGTAGCACTAGAAGAAAGCTGCATCTGGGGACAATAGCTAAGTTCACGGAGCTATCTGATATCAAAACCTATAATCGGATGTTTGATTGGGTTGTGTTTTTGAGACGTTGGGAATGTAACGAGCTGGATGAGATATTTAGCTCATCGCTCTACGAGAATTTGTAAGGAAGTTGAGAAATGAATATCTCCTCCACCTATCATTCTGCTGCCAGCCTTTAAAATGCCCGGCCATGTTTAGAAAATTAGTTCTATTTCGAGTATCTTGATAGAGGCAATTAACATAAGTAGGATATATGAAAATAGGCTTTACTTCTTCACGGAACTACTTGTTAATATATCAATTCATGTCGGTCTAACAAGGTAACATCCTGAGTATGAAACAAAATTTCAGTATGATTGCTGGGATAGATTCGTAGATATCGAGAACCGGAACCGTCTAATATATTGGATGGTCACCATGTTGGATTTTTAGCCTATTTTCAATTTTGAAAAAATAGTCTTATGAGATCACCTTTAGTCCGTGTGTGTGTGCGTGCGCGCGTGTGTGTGTGTGTGTGTGTGTGAGGAGTGTGTTTGTGTGTTTCCCCCTAATAACTTCTAAATTGCTAGAGCGACTTCAATGAAACTCGGTAAGTTCATACCACTATTCTGGACGACCCCGACCGTGCCCTTCAAATTTTGTTATGTCTCACCAATCCAACATGGCGGCTGTGCGAAATATTTCACCAGCATTCAATATCTTCGAAACTATTCCCGATATCACCCTGGATTTTTTACGGAGATAAAGGGAACTACTAGAAGTTCACCTATGTGACTTTTGAAAAACTGGTAACTACAAAACCAACATGGCGGCACGCGATTTAACCAACCAAACGCAATAAAACTTGGTACAGTATATGTTTATACACATTGTAATGCACCGACATCTAACTCGGTTCAATTGTTTACATAACCACACGATGGCGGATATGCGAAATATTTCACCGGCATTCTATATCTCTGAAACTATTAGCGGTATCACCCTGAAATTTTGTACGGATGTAAAGGGCACTACTGGAAGTTCATCTATAAGACTTTCAAAAACTGGTTAACTAAAAAACGAACATGGCGGCCAAGCGAATTTGAAACACTTAAATAGAGCTTTCTCGCGATTTAATGTTCCAACCGCAATTAAATCTGGTACAGGAAATGTTTATACACATTTTAATACTCTGGTATCTAATTTAGTTCAATTGCTTACTTAACCTCAAGATGGTGGCTTTGCGAATTTTAAAATTAAGTTTTTATTTCTTGTGTCGTAATCATGCGATCGAAGTGAAAGTTTGAATAATGAACCTACGCAATAATTTTCCTTTAATGGTACATGACTCTATGGCCTATACATTGAACAATCCAACATGGCGACCATCCGAAATATTTAGACGGCTCTGAATATCTACGAATCTATTATAGAAATCACACTAATTTTGTATGTTCATAGGGGCTATGAACTTAAGTTCACCTATAGGACTTTAAATAACCTAGTGATCACAAATCCAACATGGCGGCGACGCGAATTATAAATATTCACATGGACGTTTCTCGCAATTTAACCATCCGAGCGTAGTGAAACTTGGTACAGTAAATCCTTATAATGAAAATCCACAGCCTGCTTCCAGTCTCCGACCGGGTCAGGAATGGAATGAATGAAGCCCCCATCTAGCGGCGAGGATATGAACTGTGCCGGCTGCCGAAGCCTGTCGCACTCTCCTGGGGCAATGATTAAATGAATGACAGATGCAATGAAATGATAGTGGCGAGTGTTGCTGGAATGAAATTGTGACAGGGAAAACCGGAGTACCCGGAGAAAAACCTGTCTGCCTCCGTTTTGTCCAGCACAGATCTCACATGGAGTGACCGGGATTTGAACCACGGACCCAGCGGTGAGAGGCCAGCGTGCTGCCGCCTAAGCCACGGAGGCTCTTGTACAGTAAATCCTTATACGAATGTTAATCCACTGGCATCTAATTTATTTCAATTGTTTCCATAACAACAAGATGGCAGCTGTGCGAAATTTTAAAATCTCCTTGTTACATGAAAATGAAAATCCACAGCCTGCTTCCAGTCTCCGACCGGGTCAGGAATGGAATGAATGAAGCCCCCATCTAGCGGCGAGGATATGAACTGTGCCGGCTGCCGAGGCCTGACGCACTCCTCTGGGGCAATGATTACATGAATGACAGATGAAATGAAATGATAGTGGAGAGTGTTGCTGGAATGAAATTATGACAGGGGAAAACCGGAGTACCCGGAGAAAAACCTGTCTGCCTCCGTTTTGTCCAGCACTGATCTCACATGGAGTGACCGGGATTTGAACCACGGACCCAGCGGTGAGAGGCCGGCGTGCTGCCGCCTAAGCCACGGAGGCTTCTCCTTGTTACATCTTGAGTCCTAATCATGCGATTGAAGTTTGAATGCTACACGTACACAATCATCTTGATGTAACAGTACATAACTCTAGGACCTACATATATAAAATCCAACATGGTGACCATCCGAAATATTTAGTTGGTTCTCAATATCTACGAATCAATTACAGCAATCAAACTGAAATTTTGTATGTAGATAGAGGCAATTAACATAAGTAGGATATATGAAAATAGGCTGTATAGTTGTGTACTATTACATGAAGATTATTATGCAGGTGTAGCTTTCAAACTTCAATCTCATGATTAGGACATAAGAAGTAAAAACGAAATTTTAAAATTTTGCACAGCTGCCATCTTGTGGTTAAGTTAACAATTGAAATTAATTAGATTCCAGTGGATTAACGTTTTTATAAGCATTTACTCTACCAAGTTTCACTGCACTTGGATGGTTAAATTGCGAGAAACGTCCATTTAAATATTTATACTTGGCGTCGCACCATGTACGATTTGTGATCGCCAGGTTGTTGAAAGTCCTATAGGTGAACTTATGTTCACAGCCCCTATGAACATAAGAAATTCCAGTTTGATTGCTGTAATAGATTCGTAGTTATTGTGAACCGTCTAAATATATCAGATGGTCGCCATGTTGGATTGGTATAGGTATAGGCCATAGAGTTATGTACCATTAAAGGAAAATTATTGCATAGGTTCATTATTCAAACTTTCATTTCGATCGCATGATTACGACACAAGAAATAACTCTTAGACCTTTTCAAGGAGTATAATTGAATGTTGGTTGTAGTAGCTTGTTGAAATACAACGTGCTATACGGATATTAAACTTGATTATGAGGTGGCCTTTGCTAGTGCTACCTCTGTACCAAATTGCGTTCAATTCGGTATTACCATGTTTGAATTGATAGGGGTAATCGATTTGCACACATACATGGCCGCCATACAAACTATTGGACTGACGTCCTTGTACCTTGGTCAAAGAACGCTTCTTACATAAAGGTATGTTGTTGCAAATTTGGTAGAGATCAGATGATTAGGTTGGTCGTAATTTGATTTAAGCTTTTTACATTTGGGTGGCCACCATTACGTTTCCGTCTAGATGGCGGCGATATAAAACATGACACTGAGGTGCCCTTTGCTAGTGCTACCTCAGTACCAAATGTCGTTCAATTCGGCTTCACCATGTTTGAATAGATAGGGGAAATCTATTTGCACACATACATGGCCGCCACCCACAAATTATTAGGCTGATGACCTTGTAGTTTGGTCAAAAGATCCTTTATACATAAAGGTATAACGTTGCAAAATTTGGTAGAGATCAGATGATTAGGTTGGTCGTAATTTGATTCAAGCTTTTAACATTTGGGTGGCCACCATTACGTTTTCATCAAGATGGCGGCAATATAATACATGGCACTGGAGTGCCCTTTGCTAGTGCTAGCTCTGTACCAAATTTCGTTCAATTCGGTTTCACCATGTTTGAATTGGTAGGGGGAATCGATTTGCACACATACATGGCCACCATCTGCAAACTATTGGGCTGATGACCTTGTAGTTTACTCAAAATATAATCGCCATATGAGTATATGTTGTTGCAAAATTTGGTAGAGATCGGATGATTAGATTCGTCGTAATTTGAGTTAAGCTTTGAACATTTGGGTTGCCGCCATTACGTTTCCGCCAAGATGGCGGCGATATAAAATATGAAACTGAGGTGCTCTTCTCTAGTACTGCCTCTGTACCAAATTTCGTTCAATTCTGTTTCACCGTGTTTGAATTGATAGGGGGAATCGATTTGCGCACATATATGGCCACCATCTGAAAACTATTGGGTGGATGATCTTGTAGTTTGGTCAAAATATGCTTCCCACATAAAGGTATGTCGTTGCAAAATTTGGCAGAGATCAGATTATTAGGTTGGTCGTAATTTGATTTAAGCTTTTAACATATGGGTGGCCACCATTGCATTTCCGTCAAGATGTCGGCAATATAAAACTTGACACTGTGGTGTCCTTTGCTAGTGCTACCTCTGTACCAAATTTTGTTCTATTCGGTCTCACCGTGTTTGAATAGATAGGGGGAATCCATTTGCACACATACATGGCCGCCATACGTAAAGTATAGGGCTGATGACCTTGTAGTTTGGTCAAAAGATTCTTCATACATAAAGGTATAATGTTGCAAAATTTGGTAGAGATCGGATGATTAGGTTAGTCGTAATTTGATTTAAGCTTTGAACATTAGGGTGGCCGCCATTACGTTTGAGTCAAGATGGCGTCGATATAAAACATGACACTGAGGTGCCCGTTGCTAGTTCTACCTCCATTCCAAATTTCGTTCAATTCGGATTCACTGTGTTCGAATTGATGGAGGGGGGGACAGACGTTCAGAATACACACACTCACAGACACACCGACACACAGACAGACACTCAATTTTTGGCCCTGTGTAGTTCTCATAAGCCTTCAATTATTTTTATTTTTTTTGCAAAAATCGAAAGTAGGTTTAAACAATAAAAGTAACACTCGTTTTAGATATTAGCGAATAGTTTTATCGTTGCCAAATAACCTGTGTAGACCATACAAATTCAGTGAGGAGATATTTTAAATTGTACTTAATTCCATAAAATGTTCAATTTCCACGTAGGGCCTTACCAGTCTCTAGTTCGAACATTTACCTTACAAAATGTAATACTTCCTGATTGTTTCCCCTGTCGGTTCATGTAATCGAATCTCCAGTGTACATATTAAAACCGATCGTTCAGATCTATGCAAATGAGGTAGCGTCCTTTAGACCCACCATGCCTCTCCGGGGAATCACCGATTCGGCATTGTCTTTCCATCACGCTATCAAGCGGAGGAATATATCCTTGAAAGGTTAATGCTTTTTCTCTTCCAGGTCAACTAATACAAACATTATATGGCCTGTTAATTATGTGTCAATTTTTCCATGATTAACGCAACTTTTTATTTGGTGGCCTAGATGTCGTGATTTGCATATTGTGGGTGGGCAATAATGTGATCTGGGTATTTAAACCACGCCTTCCTCCGTTCATATACGAGAACTAGCAGTAGTGCCCGGCTTCGCCCGGTGGATTTGTTTTACAGAACTGGAGCGCTCAAGGATAAGGATCGGAATAAATGAAAGTAAATTTGAAAGCACCAACGCTTATTCCAGTTGATAACCTCAGTATACTGCACCAAAACCATCACCCTTATACAGAGACATACTATTGTCATGATGATAACTGTTTTAAGGGGCCTAAGAAATCTTTTTGCACTAATTACTCCCCGTGACTGCAACTTATAAGCAGCTCGCAATTCTGCACCAGAACATTGGTAGGGGCGACATGATGCAGCCCGCATTATATGGCAACAATAGACTTCGGTAGTATTGGAGCCGTTCTGGAGCGCTTGTTCTTCCGGCTTACTGAACAAAAATCAATCTATAAGCTCACCTGAGAGGTGTAGCCTAATACTACATAGCCTAAACTATTCCTCTTCAATCAGGCTATCATATACAAAAAGAAATTTTCGAATCCGAATGGTAGTTCCAGAGATTAGCGCATTTAAACACATAAACACACAAACAAACACTCAAACTCTTCAACTTTATTATATTAGTATAGATTAGGATTCCCCTTTGTTTGCGGAATCTCCCTTGTTTAGTTTTATCGCGTGCCTCTTTGTTGTATATTTATTTATTTATTTATTTATTTAGCGTATGGCATGATACATCTACATAATTACAAGCTAAGGAACACATTAAACATATTGTACACTAGCAGAAGTACCCGCTCTTCGAACGGTCTTCTGTATTAATAACCAGACGTTATCAATTGAGCTACTGTTGCAATGGTTAGGGGCTTGTCATTCCTTCATAAGTTTATCAGAACGAAGTTAGTTTTCTGGGTTTATTGCAGACACTTTTAATTTAAGGGCCATCAAATGTGGTTTTTGGAGACCCTTTATAGACTCCCTAGTTTTGTGTCACACATTGAGAAGCGCAACATATTGAACCCTTTACCCTATGTTGGTTAAATGATTCTACTTTTTATTTTTTCAATTAATAAATATTTCAACCAGCATCATGAAAGGAGCCAGACAGTGATGAGGAAACTTCAAGCATTTGTTGGAGACAGTAGGAACATACCTGCGACAGTTTAACAAAAGGCTAAATACTTGAGCTATGAAAAGAAATAGCATAGCGATGTATCACGAGGGCAGGTGTGGCTACCTCAATTTTAGAAGCGACGCGCGGTGAGACATGGTTCTGGTATGTTCATTGTGTTATTCGCGCCTAGAAGAAATATGATGCAGTAACGTGAATGGCTGATGAAGAAAATAGACACTCCCAAGACGCCAAGATCTACTAGAAACCGCCAAATTTCAGAAAATGGAGAACCAATGAGAAGAGAATGCCTACTTGCGCGCCAACTCCGGCTGGGGTACGCGGTGGCTAGCATTCACGCGGGAAATCGCCTAGACAAAATCTCTACGATCGATTCTAGGATTAATGGGCATATTCTTGACCTGTGCAATGTTACGAGTTCAGTGATATTTATTTCATTCCTGTATCACAATTATTTCGAGAAATTTTTACATAAAATCCCCCTCCATCTAGACCCAAGGGCCAGTTCATTTATAAGTGTGTCGAAGAGCCAAGACATTATTATTATTCTGTGCGTCTACGGACGTAGACTTATTATTATTCTGTTCGTCTGAGGACGTAGACTTTTATTCCGTGTGTCGAGGACACAGGACTTTGATTCTGTTCGTCTGAAGAGATAGACTTTTATTCCGTGTCACAAGGACACAAGATATTCATTGTAAAGTGTTAAATTCAGTGATAGATAGTCATAGTACTATAGTTATAGGGGCAGTATCGTCGATAATTCGCCTACGAACAGTGACAGGGAATTTAGTACCTGAACAAGCGAATTTAGTAGTCAGACATAAAGTGTATAATAACCTAATTTTTGTATCAGCGCAAGGATGACATCGATGAATGCAGAGGAAGTTTGGAATTCTCAACACTCCGTCCAGATGGCTGATATGAGATAAAGAACCATCCAGTTGGGGAATGGCGTCTGATGTTCTTTGACGGGTGACTACAAAAAGAGATGAGTACAAAATAATATTTTATTATTTATTAAATTAACTTATGGTTTATGGGACATATTTTTTGTAAATACTTTGCTTGTGTGATTAATGTAATATATTTAGTTTTGATCTGACACACTTTTGTTTGGAAGCAGCTCGCACAATTGTAGTTTTTGGAAGGTTCTTTTCTTTGTGTTGTGTTAACTAACGTATCTATGTGAACGGCCGTGTTCGCCTAGGTTACGAAGTGCGGTTAAAAACGTCTCTCGGAGATATGTCGTGTTTCAGAAGTAGGACTGAATTAATGTAATTATATAGTAGATTGGAGGGTAATTAAAATTTTGTTGAGATTTATTATTGATCAGATTCAGTGTGATTGTTGCCTTTGGAGCAATGTAATTTGTGACGAAGAGTATTCTGCTCTATCGTAAGTTTTAAATATTGTGTTAAATGTTTGCGAGCTCTAATTCAGCAGACCCGTGTGAAAGGCGTTATGTCAGTCCCAGATGTGTATATTGTGAGTATATTTTTGTGGTATTACAAGCGGGAATTTCAGCAGAGACTGATTTCTGTCAGCTTGGTACCAGATTCATATTGTATCCTTGCGAGGACAATTATGGATATGTGATTATTGTCTGACCATATGTTGAGTTGGAGGAGATGTTAGTTGCTGTTGATTCCTTGAGATAACAGTCCAGCTGGTCGGCTATTTATATACACTGGAAGGGGGACATGACAGGTATTGAGGAAAGGGTGAGTTGTGGTCACAAGGGCTGGCTGAGTTTCGCAAGCAAGCTCATTAAAGTGGAGTGCACGTCTGGCTCCCAATTACTTGAAAATAAATATAAATGTGAGAAACTGATCAATGGTAAAATTGTTTAAATAAATGGGAGTTGCCTACGAAACACGATAATCTTCGAAGCGTTTCCTTAACATGCAATTTTGTTAATATAAAGTAATCTTAACCACTCAGGTTGTTTGTTGTTGTTGGTTTATTCTATGTTTATTTTTCCATGTCAGTGACCCGTGAGTCATGTGCGGCGCTGTGTTTCCTTGTTGTTGAGTATCTGGCCATGGTGGCAGCTCATTTGGTTAAGTGTGTCACCACACTAATAAGGGTCTCAGAGAGATGCCTGTAAATAGTAGAGTCGTAATATGTGTGTCAGAGTTAGATTTAAGGATTTTTATTAATGTTATGCCCATATCCATAAACGTTGATTTACGAGATGATTGTTCGTGAGCACCGTGGCTGTTAACCCGTTGTGAACGAATGATCATCCAAGTACTCATTTCTCGTAGATAGTCACCACGCGAACATAAATTCACATGCAAGGTAGTGGAACTTGGATCCACATTTTAGTAGAAAAGGGGAGATCCATCTGACTCCTCAAAGTGATAAATATTCCTGTCAGGGGAAAATTCAGGGAGGATTTTGTTTATTATTGTTTGTTTTATTCTTTTATGCACAAATTAGTTATTAAATCTTGTTATTATCTTACGTTTTGTCTCCTTTCTTTCTTAGTTATAGTTTTCATCCTATAACCCTCGCCTCAGAAAAGCACGTTGTTTGGCGGACGTAAACACCACACTATGAACTGAACGCGACCCCTTGATCTAAGATTCTTGCATAAAACACTGCTATTCTGAAGGGTTCATAGGTTAAAACTGGCGGCCAACGGTGGGGCCTATTCACTGTGGTGTAACGGGGAGATTACACATGTCAATAGTGGCGTATTTGAGTAAAACTGGCATGCCGCAAGTGCAGGCAGATATGACAGTATTTAATCACCGGGAAGTGATATTTTATTAAAAGTAGTTGAGGCGAAGTGGATACCGCCAAATGTGTGAAAGATAAATTAAAATCAGGAGTTTGCAAAGTAAAATACGGTTCACGTTGTTGTCTTTTAAATTAAAGTAAAATTAAGATGTGATACCGGGCGCCCAATGATAAAGTTAAAACTAGATTTGTTTAGAAAGTCAAACTCATGGAAATATTAGGAGGCTGTAGCCTAAAATGACAATTAATACTTTGTTAATTAGTCAGTGTTAATATCAGATCAGGATAACTGTTTAATGACTAAATATGTGCTTGGGTTTAAAATTAAATTGAGTAAAACTAGAACTACTCAGAGATGCAATCAACTAATGGGATTAAAGGTAAAAATAAATGAACTGAGTAGGGTAAAGAAATTAAATGTGCATTGGATTTATGTGCGTGTCAAAGGGCATTGGCGTATGCCATTTCCCATATGTCTCATATAAATTATAAAACATGGCAACGGTGGCGCAGATCCAGGAGATCATTGAAAGTGCAGCGAGGAGAACGCAGGAATTGTTGGATATTAAATTAGCGGAACAAAGTGAATCGTTGAACACGAAGTTATCTGAACAAATAAATACTAAACTAGCAGAACTGAGTCAATCTATAAACACTAGTATGTTAGAGCAAAGTGAAGCGTTGAATACAAAATTATCTGAACAAATAAACACTAGTCTGTCAGAACAAAGTGAATCGCTAAATATTAAACTGTTAGAGCAAAGTAAATCGCTAAATACTAAACTGTTAGAACAAAGTGAATCATTGCGGACACAATTAAATAACAGTAGAATTGAGCAAAATGAATATCAGGCGGAACAAGCTAGGTTATTAAAGAGTGAAATTAATGACACTATCAATTCACAGTTAGAGGCGCAAAATAATAAAAACACGAACCAATTAGCTTCGTTAACCGCAGAGATGAAAGAGCACACAAACCAACAGATGATATTACTGGCCCTTGATGTAAGCAAAAATAATGAGAAACAATTAGAGCAGATTGAAAAAATGGAGAGTATTTTTTATAAAAAACTTAGCATTCTCGATGAAACGGTGTTAGCTAAATTAGAGCAGATTGAAATAGCATGCACAATGAATACAAGCGAGGTCAAAATAGCTCAGGATAAGTTGGAAGGTCGATTTAAGGAGATGGAGAAAAGCGGCAGGGTCATTCAACGACAAATATCAGCAGTCGATGAGAACATATCCGGCATAATTAAAGATATGGACCGTCTCGAGATAAAATCAGCGGAACAGTGGAAAAGCCTAGAAACGGAACAAGAACAATTTAAGAGTACATTAGACGAAAGGCTAAGCCAGATAGAAAATAATCAGGATGAAAATAAGAGCCAGATTGAAGAAAAAATAAGCACGATTAAAGAACAGATCAGGAAAGATTGGAAGAAAATGAATATTGATTCTAAAGAGGAAAGATCCACTATTATTAAAACAGTAGGCGAAAACCACACGCGTATTCAAGCTTTGGAGCAAGAGGTAAAAAATAAACTTAAAGAGCAGACAGACAGGATCATTAAAGCCGAACTCCGCTCATTAGAACAATCATCTATATTTAAAACGGGAGCATTGAAAGACAAGCAGGATGACTCACATAGTCCCCAACCCAGTACAGCAGGAAGTCAGACTCAAGCAGAGAGCCCATTAACAACAAACACGGAAGGATTTCGCAAGAACGTAGATAGGAGCTCAACACCACAGGACGGTCATCAGCCCACACAACTTATTCAAGTAATTCGCTCAAATGACTACAAACCGCAGAAATACACCGAAAATTCAGGGGTAACGCCTAAGGCCTTTATCAAAGAGATTGAAGACCATTTCAATGACACTGGGGTACCTGAAGCACGTAGATTGAGAATGATGGAGAGATTTTTATCAGGAAATGTTCTCACCTGGTTTTTAAGTTTCAAATACACATTTGGAACCATGTCAGACTTTAATTTAGCGTTTCTGCGCAAATACTGGTCTCCCGCCATACAACAGAGTTTAAGAATGGAGCTTTACTCTAGAAAATATCAAACTACCCAGCAGACAAAATACTCAGATTTCTTTAACATGCAAATGCTAAAATTTCGCGACCTAGATTACCCATTAAACGAAGCAGATTTGGTGATGACAATAGCAAGGCAAATGCCAGTTAATGTACAGCAAGTACTAGTCGCAGCAAACGTCAGTACGGCCCTACATGCAGAGCAGATATTACGGCAAATAGATGAGACCACATCTCATAGTCATCTTAGAGGAGGAAGACAGCTGGAGTTAGTCAACACTACAGAGGTCGTAAAAACAAAACAGGGAAATACTAAAACGCAGGGTACTAATACAAGCACCTCCACACCTAGGCGAAACCAGGAAGAAGGGGAAAACAGACCATATCAGCGTAACGAAAATCACTACAACAATAGATACCAGGGCAACAATAGATACCAACAGAGAGGATATCAACAATGGCGTGATAATCGAAGGAATGGCAGGCCTTATGGAAGATACGGTGATTACAATGCCAATCAACGATGGAAAGGAAGGAGAGATCCAAGTCAAGGAGATCAACGTAACTATCGAGATGACTGGGATGATAGGCACGCTCAATCACAAAATTACTTAGAGGAGTTACACGCTAGTCAAGGTGGAGAACTAGGAAGATGGGAAAAGGCCATTGGGAACAGAAAGAACCCAGATACACATACTGAGGAAGCTGGAAGTCTACTGAGACAAGAGGAATATCAAGGACATGAGCGACAGAGGGATGATGGGAGTCGAAATGGAGCTAAACAAAAATGTTAATTTTGGATCAAGGAGACAGTCTCCAGACACAACAGTCGGAAGTTGAAGATGGATGGATAGTAGCGAACATACAAGAATGGATTGCTTTACCAGAAGACTGCCTGGAGGAGACGGTGAAACCACGGAACGATGAAATTAGGCAATTACCCATTATTTACGCAAGGATTGGTGGAATTAATATAAGATGTTTATTGGATACGGGGTCACAGATCAGTCTATTATCGGAGGCCTTGGTTCGAGAGTTGGGACGGACTCAGAATATTCCTGTAATTCCGGTACCACAGCTCATAGTGAGGGGTGTTATTCCTGAACGCACCGTCACTTGTAAACGTCAGGCATACTTAGAGCTGAACATATTGGAACACACTTTTGGGCAAACATTCATTATCATGGCAAAGATGAATTTCAATATAATTCTTGGTGCAAATTTCATTTGTGACTATCAAGCAGTGATAGATTTACACAAGAATACAGTCAGTTTTAGAGAATATGACCAGCTGAAAAACGTGGGATTGCATATGGATGAAATCACTACCGGAAGAGATGTAAATTCTTGGGCATTGGAAGCAATATCAGAAGAGACGGGAGAGGAGGTACGAAAGGCGGAAGATAACATCGTAGAAGGGGCTGTTGTGGAACTAGATGAGGAGATAGAATCCCAGGAGATATGGTCTTTATTAACAGAAGGAGATGACGGTGATGCACAATTTGAAGAGTTACTACAGGAGCGGCTCAATGACATTCAACTTGGGGGTGAACACAGAAAACAGTTGGAAGAGATTTTAAGGAAGCACAAAACAGTATTTGATACAGTACCTGCAAAAATTTAAATTTCAAGTACTCTATGCAAGTCGAGGACTGGTCACCTTTCAAAAGCAGATTGTACCCAATTCCTGAAAAATATCGTGGTCAAGTTAAAATCATTATAGATGAGATGTTAGAAGCTGGAGTGATAAGGAAGACACCTACACCTTATCTAAATGCGATTTTGGCAGTCACAAAACCAAATGGATCTATTAGACTTTGTTTAGATGCCAGAAATCTCAACATGAGACTCATTTTTCCTGAGTATGACAGAGCGCCAATTATCAGAGACGTATTAAAAGGCTTTAAAAACAAGAGCATTTATTCATCAGTCGATCTGACGAGCTCGTTCCACCATCTTGAGTTGGATGAGAAGTCACAGCTTCTAACTGGCTTCTTATTCGATAACCAGACATATTGTTTCGTCAGAATGCCTTTTGGAGTCAAAACAGCGGGATGTGCTTTAATCCGAGCACTGGACCGGAACCTAACCGAGGAAGTAAAGGAGATGACGGTGCGATACATTGACGACATTCTGTTGGCATCTGACAACATTGAAACTCACATGGAAAATTTAGATAAAGTATTGGGCAACTTGAATGCATCGAATTTCAAAGTAAACCTGAAGAAATCGCATTTCTTCAAGAGCGAGATCTTATATTTGGGTCACGTCATTGACAAGGAGGGAGTGAAGCCAAACCCAGCTAAGATTGAAGCGATAAAGAATTTCCCTACACCAACGAGAGTCAAGCACATTCGGGCTTTCTTAGGCGTAACGGGATTCTTTAAAGAAAACTGTCCAGGTTATACAGAGACTGTAGCCCCAATGCAGGAAATGTTAAAGAAAAATAACAAATGGTCATGGAACGCGGAATGTGAGAAGGCATTCCAAGCAACAAAACAGCTATTGGAAAACTGCATTAAATTAGGCTATCCAGATTTCAAGCTCAAATTTATAATCCAAGCGGATGCTTCACTAATTGGGATAGGTGCTATGCTCTACCAAGAGGATCCAGCTAACCTGCAGCACAAAACATATTTGGCATTTGTCAGCCGAAAATTGCGTAAGCACGAGCGAAATTATACTGTAACCGAGCTAGAATTGTTGGCCATCCTTCATGCGCTCCAACAATGGAAACGAATAATCTATGGTTACCTTATTGTTGTCAGAACTGACCACAAGGCACTAACATTCTTGTTTAAGACGTCAATGGCAAGCGAACGTGTGACACGTTGGTCTATATACATTCAGCAGTTCAGCGTTGAAATTGAACATTGTCCAGGGAAGATGAACGTGATACCGGATGCACTCAGCAGGAACCCAGAGCCTGATAATGAAGAAACAGCGATGGTACAACACTTGGAGTTAACACCGAAGGACCGGAAATTCTTGGAGGAGTTACGTGAGATACAGCGAGAACAGGAAGCGGAACCATGGATGATGCTATTAATTCAATACTTCAAAAAGCAACTACCTACAGGAACACCTGCATTTCGAGAAGCGAAAGCCAGAGAAGGAAGATATGTTTATGTCAACAATTTGCTGCACAAATGGGTAGATAATGACCACACCAAATTACGCATATTAGTACCTGCATCGTTACAACGAGGATTGACATGGCATACGCACGAAAGTTACGGTCACGTGGGCTTAGACAAGTGCGAAACGACAATAGGAGAGACATTTACATGGCCACGTATGAGAACAACTATATGTGACGTCATTACAACTTGTGACCCGTGTCAGAGGACAAAGCCAAATAATTATTTACTGAGGCAATATCCTAGACCATTGCTACCTCAGAAACCATGTGAGCTACTGGCGGTGGACTGTCTTGGTCCAATTCCGAAGGGAAGGAGAGGTTGCCGTCATTTGCTAGTGTGCATTGATGTATTTTCTAAGTTTGTAGTACTATGCCCTATTCAGAAAACTACATCGAAGCAGGTACTCAGTCGCATTCGTAATAGAGTTATTCCAACCCTTGGAAAACCAGAGTTTATATTATCAGATCACGGCAGTTATTTCACAAGCGCCGAATTCAAGAAAGGAATGGAAGACATGGGTATAAAACATGTTTTAAGCAGTATCCGACATGCCCAAGCTAATCCAAGTGAGAGAGTAATTAAATGTGTAACTGCATATTTGAGAATCTTCATTCCGAACGAACACCACAAATGGGTCGATAAAATTAAGGACGTAGAGACATGCATGAATTCTACCAGGCACGAGTCAACAGGACAAATCCCTATGGTCCTACACAAGAACGAGTATCCAGTAAGAACGTGGAAAAGCATCATTAACTGTCCACAAGATCCCATGATAGCACCAGACCTGCGAATTGAAAGAACGAGAGCATACATGAGGAAACAAGCAGACCGCAGATTACGGCGAGTAAGAAATAAGAGGTTCCACGGTGATCTTGAAGTCAACCAGCTCGTTTTGGTAAAACGACCTGCTACATCGGACCCAGAAAAGAAAATCTTTAGTAAATTCTGCGAGAAATTCATAGGACCCTATTCTATCGTAAGAAACCTTGGAAATAATGCTTACAGAGTGAACGAATTAAGCACAGGAACAATGTCAGTTTACAACGCTGCCAACCTAAAAATATATCGTCGAAGTGAACCATGGGAGCGCCGAAATAATGACGCTGTTTGAGTATACGGACGTCCTACTATCAACAAAGTCAACGGGGAGCAATTGAGTACGGCACGTGATGAAGGAGGAAGTAGAGCTGTTGTTGACAAACATTAACGAGGCGAGCAAGGTGTTGCCGCAGGCATCAGAGCGTCACGCAAGATTGGAAGGGGAAGAGACAAGCAGGATATGGAAACGAGTAAATGCCATTGAAGACAGGAGCTCCTAGACCAAGTAAGAAAAAGGGGTGATTCTGGAAATAAAACAAATTGGCCTACGGAAGTATTGTAAAATTGTCGACTTTATTCCTAAGTTCGAAATTTTGTGAGTGGGAGAGTTGTGAACCCTTTACCCTATGTTGGTTAAATGATTCTACTTTTTATTTCTTCAATTAATAAATATTTCAACCAGCATCATGAAAGGAGCCAGACAGTGATGAGGAAACTTCAAGCATTTGTTGGAGACAGTAGGGACATACCTGCGACAGTTTAACAAAAGGCTAAATACTTGAGCTATGAAAAGAAATAGCATAGCGATGTATCACGAGGGCAGGTGTGGCTACATCAATTTTAGAAGCGACGCGCGGTGAGACATGGTTCTGGTATGTTCATTGTGTTATTCGCGCCTAGAAGAAATATGATGCAGTAACGTGAATGGCTGATGAAGAAAATAGACACTCCCAAGACGCCAAGATCTACTAGAAACCGCCAAATTTCAGAAAATGGAGAACCAATGAGAAGAGAATGCCTACTTGCGCGCCAACTCCGGCTGGGGTACGCGGTGGCTAGCATTCACGCGGGAAATCGCCTAGACAAAATCTCTACGATCGATTCTAGGATTAATGGGCATATTCTTGACCTGTGCAATGTTACGAGTTCAGTGATATTTATTTCATTCCTGTATCACAATTATTTCGAGAAATTTTTACATAAAATCCCCCTCCATCTAGACCCAAGGGCCAGTTCATTTATAAGTGTGTCGAAGAGCCAAGACATTATTATTATTCTGTGCGTCTACGGACGTAGACTTATTATTATTATTCTGTTCGTCTGAGGACGTAGACTTTTATTCCGTGTGTCGAGGACACAGGACTTTGATTCTGTTCGTCTGAAGAGATAGACTTTTATTCCGTGTCACAAGGACACAAGATATTCATTGTAAAGTGTTAAATTCAGTGATAGATAGTCATAGTACTATAGTTATAGGGGCAGTATCGTCGATAATTCGCCAACGAACAGTGACAGGGAATTTAGTACCTGAACAAGCGAATTTAGTAGTCAGACATAAAGTGTATAATAACCTAATTTTTGTATCAGCGCAAGGATGACATCGATGAACGCAGAGGAAGTTTGGAATTCTCAACACTCCGTCCAGATGGCTGATATGAGATAAAGAACCATCCAGTTGGGGAATGGCGTCTGATGTTCTTTGACGGGTGACTACAAAAAGAGATGAGTACAAAATAATATTTTATTATTTATTAAATTAACTTATGGTTTATGGGACATATTTTTTGTAAATACTTTGCTTGTGTGATTAATGTAATATATTTAGTTTTGATCTGACACACTTTTGTTTGGAAGCAGCTCGCACAATTGTAGTTTTTGGAAGGTTCTTTTCTTTGTGTTGTGTTAACTAACGTATCTATGTGAACGGCCGTGTTCGCCTAGGTTACGAAGTGCGGTTAAAAACGTCTCTCGGAGATATGTCGTGTTTCAGAAGTAGGACTGAATTAATATAATTATATAGTAGATTTGAGGGTAATTAAAATTTTGTTGAGATTTATTATTGATCAGATTCAGTGTGATTGTTGCCTTTGGAGCAATGTAATTTGTGACGAAGAGTATTCTGCTCTATCGTAAGTTTTGGATATTGTGTTAAATGTTTGCGAGCTCTAATTCAGCAGACCCGTGTGAAAGGCGTTATGTCAGTCCCAGATGTGTATATTGTGAGTATATTTTTGTGGTATTACAAGCGGGAATTTCAGCAGAGACTGATTTCTGTCAGCTTGGTACCAGATTCATATTGTATCCTTGCGAGGACAATTATGGATATGTGATTATTGTCTGACCATATGTTGAGTTGGAGGAGATGTTAGTTGCTGTTGATTCCTTGAGATAACAGTCCAGCTGGTCGGCTATTTATATACACTGGAAGGGGGACATGACAGGTATTGAGGAAAGGGTGAGTTGTGGTCACAAGGGCTGGCTGAGTTTCGCAAGCAAGCTCATTAAAGTGGAGTGCACGTCTGGCTCCCAATTACTTGAAAATAAATATAAATGTGAGAAACTGATCAATGGTAAAATTGTTTAAATAAATGGGAGTTGCCTACGAAACACGATAATCTTCGAAGCGTTTCCTTAACATGCAATTTTGTTAATATAAAGTAATCTTAACCACTCAGGTTGTTTGTTGTTGTTGGTTTATTCTATGTTTATTTTTCCATGTCAGTGACCCGTGAGTCACGTGCGGCGCTGTGTTTCCTTGTTGTTGAGTATCTGGCCATGGTGGCAGCTCATTTGGTTAAGTGTGTCACCACACTAATAAGGGTCTCAGAGAGATGCCTGTAAATAGTAGAGTCGTAATATGTGTGTCAGAGTTAGATTTAAGGATTTTTATTAATGTTATGCCCATATCCATAAACGTTGATTTACGAGATGATTGTTCGTGAGCACCGTGGCTGTTAACCCGTTGTGAACGAATGATCATCCAAGTACTCATTTCTCGTAGATAGTCACCACGCGAACATAAATTCACATGCAAGGTAGTGGAACTTGGATCCACATTTTAGTAGAAAAGGGGAGATCCATCTGACTCCTCAAAGTGATAAATATTCCTGTCAGGGGAAAATTCAGGGAGGATTTTGTTTATTATTGTTTGTTTTATTCTTTTATGCACAAATTAGTTATTAAATCTTGTTATTATCTTACGTTTTGTCTCCTTTCTTTCTTAGTTATAGTTTTCATCCTATAACCCTCGCCTCAGAAAAGCACGTTGTTTGGCGGACGTAAACACCACACTATGAACTGAACGCGACCCCTTGATCTAAGATTCTTGCATAAAACACTGCTATTCTGAAGGGTTCAATATGTTTTGGTCGTCCTTCTAGGGTAATTTTTATTTTTCGCCTATTTTTGCATGGGTTTTGAAAAGTTGTTCCTTATACCCACCCTTCTATGTGAAGTACGTTGAAGAGTTTTATAAATGATTGGTGTATTGACTCATTGCTAAAATACCTAATTTTACGATGCTCCAAGCACCCGAATATGAATTATAGGCGTCCATAAATATAAAGATATATCAACTACACAGTATCAAACAAAATCATATTTACGATGAACCCGTTTGTCGACAAAAATATGATTAGTTAAAATGTGCTCTCAAACTAAATTAACCTAACGTGTACTTCCTGACGTGAAAATAATATTGAAAACCTCGTAGACGAAACGCAATACTGTATATGTCAAATTAAAACTGACCCTCACCGTTGTGGAAAGTCCCCATCCCCAGGAAGAACCCTTTAATAAATTATAAAGGCTTGTGGTGCATGAAAATTTGGGATTTTTAGCCTCCAATGGCCCAAATTCCCAAAAAGCTGCAAAGACACTATTCCAATCCAGGAATTTTTTAAAATAATGTTGCTGATTGGAGATATAATAGACCTTCTGTACAACATATCGCATATCGCACGTGTAAGTCACGTGTAAAAATTGTAGGGTACCCCTTTACCCCCTTAATCGCATTGTTGAATTTTACAGTCTATGTTTGATTCCACGATAACCTTAAAGCCAGTTGCAAACTTTCACAGAAATTTAATAAATTGAGTGGCATTGCTTCTTACAGAAATAGATGGAAAGTTGGATGTCACCGCTTGTGATACTGTTGTCATGGTTACCGGCTTGCATTACTTCATTAGTTCCTTCTTGTTCTTCTTCTTTCGGATGGGCCAGCTAAGGACCACGACATTCAACTTTTCAGCTTGGCGAGGTACTTGATGTTTGCCCAATATTCACGCATTCTCTGGCTATGTTTCTACTTTCCCTCTTTTGTCCAGATGATGCCGGTTTTCTTACAGGGTGGTCTATCCTGAAAACTCTTCTGTTTAAGTATCTTTCTGAGATGTGATCGGCTTCCAGTATCACTTTCCATTATCTTCAGTTCTTGGATACCCTTGTTAACTACTGTTAGCGACGGTGTCACGCTCTTTCTATTCCCCCAGTAGTTCAGAAGCCGGTTGGTTAGTCTTGTTGGGTTCATCCATGAGGCATGTCCGTAGAAAGCCAGACGTCTCTTCCTGGCCACATCTGTGATTTTCTCAGTATATCTACATAGCTCCTGATTTGGTCTTCTTCTGTACTCGTCATCTATTTATTAGTTTATTAAATGAAATTAGTTTTCTTGGGAATATGTCAGAAACGTGGTTTTAGAGCCTTAAAACGTAGTAGCCTCCGAGCCACCGAGGGGCTGAAAATGAGTTTTGTCTCGTCCATGTATGCCATAATATAATTATCAAAATAATAATGAAATAATATAGGGATAGGGATATGATGGACCTTTCCACACCCGCCCGTGTAAATCACGTGAAAAACAAGTAGTTCCGTGAAGAACTATACAGCCTATTTTCATATATCCTGCTCATGGTAATTGTCTCTATCAACATACAAAATGTCAGTTTAATTGCTGTAACAGATTCGTAGATATTGAGAACCGTCCAAATATTTCATATGGTCGCCAGGATGGATTTTTATTTTTGTACTATTACATTAAGATTATTGTGTACGTGTGGTATTCAAACTTCAATCGCATGATTAGAACACAAGAAGTAAAAACGAGATTTTAAAAGTACGCACACCAGCCATCTTGTGGTTATGCAAACAATTGAAATAAATTACATGCCAGTGGATCAACATTTGTATAAGCATTTAACGTGCAACGTTTCACGGCACTCGGATAGTTAATTCGCGAGAATCGTCCATTTAAATATTTATACTTCGCGTCGCTGCCATGTTGGATTTGTGCTCACCTGGTTACTGAAAGTCCTATAGGTGAACATATTTTCATAGTCTTATGAACATAAAAAAATTCAGTTTGGTTGCTGTAAAAGATTGATAGATATTGAGAACCGTCTAAATATTTCGGTAGCTCGCCATTTAGGATTTTTATATGTATAGGCCATAGAGTTATGTACCATTCAAGGACAATTATTGCCTAGCTTCATTATTCAAACTTTCACTTCGATCGCATGATTACGACACAAGAATAAAAACTTAATTTTAAAATTTCGCACAGCCGCCATTTTGAGGCTATGTAAACAATTGAATTAAATTAGATGGCAGTGCATTACAATCTGCAAAATCATTTATTGTACCATATTTCACTGCGCTCAGACAGTTAAATCACGAGAAAAGTCTATTAAAATATTTCAAATTCGCTTGTTCGCCATGTTCGTTTTGTACTTTACAGGTTTATGAAATATACATAGGTACACTTGTATCAGTACCCTTTATCATCGTACAAAATTGCATGATGATATCTGTAATAGTTTCGGAGATATAGAATGTCAGTGAAATATTTCGCACAGCCGCCATTTTGAGGTTATGTAAACAATTGAACTAAATTAGACTCCTGTGCATTACAATGTGTATAAACATTTGCTGTACCAAGTTTTATAACGTTTGGATAGTTAAATCGCGAGAAATGTCTATTTAAATGTCTCAATTTCGCTCGACCGCCATGTTGGTTTTGTAGTCACCAGGTTTTTGAAAGTCTCATAGATGAACTTCTAGTAGTGCCCTTTATCACCGTACACAATTTCAGGGCGATATCGTTAACAGTTTCGGAGATATTGAATGCTAGTGAAATATTTCGCACAGCCGCCATGTTGGATTGGTAAGACGTAACAAAATTTTAGGGGCACGGTCGAGGTCGCCGGGAATAATGCTATGAACTTACCGAGTTTCATTGAAATCGCTCCAGCCGTTTAGATTTTATTAGGGGGACACACACACACACACGGACAAAAGGTGATCTCATAAGCCTATTTTTTCAAAATTGAAAATAGGCTAAAAAACAAAGGTCCCCCCCTTGACCCCCTTAAGCGCATTATATACGTATTGATGAATTTTACAGCTTAAGTTGGTTCCGTGATAACCTTATAGCCGTTTGCGAACGTTCACAGTAATGTAATAAATGGAATGGCATTACGTCTTACTGAAATACAGTAGATGGACTTCTGAGATTGTGTTGCCATGGTTACCAGCTTGCATTCTTTCAATAGCTTAATAAATGAAATTAGTTGTCTGGGTATATCGCAAAAACTGTTGGTTTTAGGGCCTTAAAATGTGGTTTTCGGGGCCCCTAGGGCTCCCGAGGTTTGTTTCTCACATTGTGACGCTGAAAATGAGCTTTGTCTCGTATTTCTACGCCCATTTCAGCATGCTTTTTAAGGGGATAGGTCCTCTTTTATGAGAGGTATGGAGAAGAGTTACATCAATGATTACTTTCGTGCCTCTGATAGACATCTGTACCAAATCTTACGTTGATCCACTCAGCCGTTCTCGAGTGAAACGCTTGCAAAGTTGTACACAGACAGTCAAACAGACAGACGGACAGACAGATAAAAAATTTCCGTAGAAAATCATAAAAAACAGACAAACTTTCATTTTTAGCCTATTTTCAATTTTGAAAAAATAGGCTTATGAGATCACCTTTTGTCCGTGTGTGTGTGCGTGTGCGTGTGTGTGTGTGTGTGTGTGTGTGAGGTGTGTGTGTGTGTCCCCCTAATAAAATCTAAACGGCTGGAGCGATTTCAATGAAACTCGGTAAGTTCATAGCACTATTCCCGGCGACCTCGACCTCGCCCTTCAAATTTTGTTACGTCTCACCAATCCAACATGGCGGCTGTGCGAATTATTTCACTAGCATTCAATATCTCCGAAACTATTACCGATATCGCCCTGAAATTATGTACGGTGATAAAGGGCACTACTAGAAGTTCACCTATGAGACTTTCAAAAACCTGGTGACTACAAAACCAGCATGGCGGTCAAGCGAAATCGAGACTTTTAAATAGACATTCCTCGCGATTTAACTATCCAAACGTAATGAAACTTGGTACAGCAAATTTTTATACACATTGTAATGCACGGGAGTCTAATTTCGTTCAATTGTTTACATAACCTCAAAATGGCGGCTGTGCGAAATATTTCACTGACATTCTATATCTCCGAAACTATTACAGATATCATCATGCAATTTTGTACGGTGATAAAGGGTACTGATACAAGTTTACCTTTGTATATTTTATAAACCTGTAAAGTACAAAACGAACACGGCGACCATGCGAATTTGAAATATTTTAATAGACTTTTCTCGTGATTTAACTCTCTGAGTGCAGTGAAATGTGGTACAGTAAATGATTTTGCAGATTGTAATGCACTGCCATCTAATTTAATTCAATTGTTTAAATAACCTCAAGATGGCGGCTGTGCGAAATTTTAAAATTAAGTTTTTATTCTTGTGCCGTAATCATGTGATCGAAGTGAAAGTTTGAATAATGAAGGTAGGCAATAATTGTCCTTGAATGGTACATAACTCTATGGCCTATACATATAACAATCCTAAATGGCGAGCTTCCGAAATATTTAGACGGTCCACAATATCTATGAATCTTTTACAGCGACCAAACTGAATTTATTTATGTTCATAGAGACTATGAACATATGTTCACCTATAGGACTTTCAGTAAGCTGGTGAGCACAAATCCAACATGGCGGCGACGCGAAGTATATATAATTAAATGGACGTTTCTCGCTAATTAACTATCCGAGTGCCGTGAATCGTTGCACGTTAAATGCTTATACAAATGTTGATCCACTGGCGTGTAATTTATTTCAATTATTTGCATAATCACAAGATGGCTGGTGTGCGTACTTTTAAAATCTCGTTTTTACTTCTTGTGTTCTAATCACGCGATTGAAGTTTGAATACCACACGTACACAATAATCTTAATGTAATAGTACAAAAATAAAAATCCATCCTGGCGACCATATGAAATATTTAGACGGTTCTCAATATCTACGAATCTGTTACAGCAATTAAACTGAAATTTTGTATGTTGATAGAGACAATTAACATGAGCAGGATATATGAAAATAGGCTGTATAGTTCTTCACGGAACTACTTGTTATATATAGAGAGATTAACATTTAAAAGAACAATAAATACTAAATTCAATTTTGATGAGGAGACACATATTCAACAGATAAAATGTTCACATTTATAAGGTAATATTTAAATTTGAAATCCGATCAAGAGCCGGCTGCGTTGCACCATGAAAGTCTTTCAGGTTCCCATTATTGGCTCGAGGGCTGCAGTCCTCCACAATATTGTTATGTCCCGATGTCAGTTCATCCTTGAACTGTATCGGACTTTCACCGTCGGTTCAAATGAGTACATGAGCTGCAACGCCACGGGCTGAGTGGAATGCACGCGTTGGCAGGATTGTGCATAAAATCGGCGGCCTCAGGTCAGTCGGGGTCAGTCAGAGGGAGTGGGTCCAGACTGCCAGAGGCGACGACGGAACGGAAGGTTGGAGATAAGGGGACTTATCCGCCGATCGGGACATCGGGTGCTCATTGACCTAAAGGGGACTGAAGGCGAACAGCGTTGAGAAGAGCCAAGCGAGGGATCAGGTGAGATCAGACGCTGTTTATTCTAATCTAATATAATTGATTCATGAGAGCCTCGCATCTGCATGGCGGATTCCTTCAAGGATTTAGAAGGAATAAACCGGCAGTGCAGCAGAGACCTCTTTTATTGGGGAACAACCCATGTTCCTACAACTCACTAATTCCCCCCTTCCTTGATTATAAGTGGTGTGCTGTTAATCGTTGGTGAGACGATCGGTAAGGACACGGTAACGATCCTGCTACCTGAGCTTACTGAACTCCTAAGCGTGAAGGACTCCGTTAAAGAACCCCTGGGTGGTCGACGGTCTAAGTCCGTACCACCAGGCAGGGGAGAAGGCTAGGTCGAAACAATATGTTGGATGGTCTGTCTTTGAAATCCACAGTCGCACTGAGGTGAGGAAGTCTTATTACACTAGTATAAGATGTCTGTGCAGACACCATGTCCCGTTCGAATCCTGTTAAGTGATTTCCATTAATGGCGTGGCAATTCCATGCCAGCTGGTTTCTTGATAGGACCAATGAAGCTTCTGCATTTCTCATGGAATAAATTAGTCCACACCTCAGACCACTTGTTGTCAATCTGAAAATTATTTAATTGTAGAGATTCCGCGGTTAGGATGGGTGGTCGGCGGGATTTCAAGCGACTTATCTTTACTGCAGGTATGTCAGAATGAATAGGAAGCTGTGGAGTGGGGATTATATTTTGATATTCCCTCAGGAGAGTGTTTTGTCTACGCAAGTCAGGTGGTGCAATGTTACTTACAGCTGAAAGCCAGTATAGTAGCCTCACTTTCCTGGTTAACGACAGGCTCGTCTTTGAAATCTAGCTGGAGGGATGTTTACATTCCATAGCTGCGGGGTGCCGAGGCATTCACGGCTTAAGGCAGGTGAGCAGGTAGACAGGACTGGCGGCAACACCTTGTCTGCACTCCTCGTGGACAGATGGAGGAAGCAACTTATTGGTCAAGAACCCTCAGGTATTTGTCAGCCATACATAATAGCTTTTGTCGGCGCGTGCTAATGCTTAACGACTGAGGCCTGTTCTTACAATCTCCGGTTAAATCTTTGCTGGCACTTTTACGGCAAGTTTACTGGGACTTGATTCTTACAATATCCGGTTAGTGACAAACTGACAGTAAAATAAGCCTTAACCGGCAGTGAACTTGACCGGAGGATTCTCCTCCCGTAAACTGCTTTACTGCCAGATTTTCTATTATAATCTCAACGCCAGCTGATTACATACATCGTCAATATGCCTAGAATTATCCGTAATTTCATGGGTTTCGTAAATGCAGATGCGGTTCAAAGAAGGAGACGAAAAGTATATACGAATCGAAGTGATTATTGCGAGGAGTGAGAAGGTAAGACTTTTTTTAGAATATTCCGTTTGACAAAGCTTTTCCCCTTGAGGCCTTTATTTGTCTCATTTGGAGATAATTGTCCTTCCATATCTAATATTTCTCTTTATAATCGTAACGTAACAAACAGATTGTGCTAAGAACATAGATCAAGATCAAGGAATATAAAATATATATTTATTATTTACTCCCTGACGCAGATCCACTCATGACAACTATTGAGAGGTATCAAGAAATCTGCAAATCGAACCAGAAATATGTACCAACTGTTGAAAATTATGCGCTTATCTGCTAACCTACCGTAAACATTAACCGGAACATGGTAAGAAGGATCGAATGTTTACCGGAACTTTACACCGACCGTAAAGCCAACTGTCATTTAGAGTTTACAGTCACCTTACTGGAGATTGTAAGAACGGGCCTGAGTCGCCGTTCGTTAACCAGGAAAGTGAGGCTACTATACAGAGGATATTAAACATGAATATCAGGTGCCCTTTACTAGTGCTACCTCTGTAAAAAAAACATTCAATTCGGTTTCACCGTGTTTGAATTGATCCGGGGAATGGATTTGCACACATACATGGCCGCTATTTGCAAACTATTGGGCTGATGACCTTGTAGTCATTCATAAGATGCTTTCCACAAAAAAGGAATGTTGTTGCAAAATCCGGTAGAGATCAAATTATTAGGATGGTCGAAATTTGATTTAAGCTTTTAACATTTGGTGGCCGTCATTCCGTTTCCGTCAAGATGGCGGCGATATAAAACATGACACTGAGGTGCCTTTTGCTAGTGCTACCTCTGTACAAAATTTCGTTCAATTCGGTTTCACCGTGTTTGAATTGATAGGGGGAATCGATTTGCACACATACTTGGCCACCATCTGCAAACTATTGGGCTGATGATCTAGCAGTTTGGTCAGAATATGCTTCCCACATAAAGATTTGTTGTTGCAAAATTTGGTAGAGACTAGATTATAAGGTTGGTCGTAATTACATTTTAGCCTTTAACATTTGGGTGGCCGCGATTACATTTCCGTCAAGATGGCGGTGATAAAAAACATGACACTGAGGTGGCCTTTTCTAGTGCTACCTCTGTACCAAATTTCGTTCCATTCGGTTTCACCGTGTTCGAATTAATAGGGGGAATCGATTTTCACACAAAGATGGCCGCCATCCGCAAAATATTAGACTAATGACCTATTAGATTTGTCAAAGGATGCTCCATCCATAAAGGTATGTTGTTGCAAAATTTGGTAGAGATCGGATGATTAGGTTAGTCGTAATTTGATTTAAGCTTTGAACATTTGTGTGGCCGCCATTACGTTTCCGTCAAGATGGCGGCAATATAATACATGTCACTAGGGTGCCCTTTGCTAGTACTAGCTCTGTACCAAATTTAGTTCCATTCGGTTTCATCGTGTTCGAATTAATAGGGGCAATCGATTTTCACACAAAGATGGCCACCATCCGCAAACTATTAGGCTGATGACCTATTAGTTTGGTCAAAGGATGCTGCCCCCATAAAGGTATGTTGTTGCAAAATTTGGTAGAGATCGGATGATTAGGTTAGTCGTAATTTGATTTAAGCATTGAACATTTGTGTGGCCGCCATTACGTTTCCGTCAAGATGGCGGCGATATAAAGCATGACACTGAGGTGTCCTTTGCTAGTGCTACCTTTGTACCAAATTTCGTTCAATTTGCGCTCACCGGGTTCGAATTGATAGGGGGGGACAGACATTCAGAGTACACACACTCACACACACACACACACACACACACACACAGACACACACACATACTCACACACAGACAGACACACTTTTTTCGCCCTGTAGTGCAAAAATCGAAAGTAGGCTAAAAAAAATGAGGAAAAAGTATACTTATGAGATCGGGCAAATGTGTGTCTGTCTGTCTGTCCTTCTGTCTGTCTGGCTGGCTGTGTGTGTGTCCCCCACCCCCCCCTATTAACTCCTAAACGGCTGGAGCAATCGAAATAAAATTTGGTAGGAGTACAAATACATACCTGAATATCTCACGGCCATATTTGAAAATGATGTCAGTGCTACCAACTGCTGAAAAATCGCAATTGAAATTTGAGCTCCATGTTGGATATCATGGAAGGTATGAATGGGAGCTATTTCAAAATTGGCTCACGTATTGCAGTTTAATTTCCAGGAGACCATATATGGCAGTGTTGCCAAAATGATTATAAGCCTGCTGATAGGTCCAAATTTTAAATGCATATAACTTCTACACTATCAATTGGATTTAAACTAAATTTCGTATGTGCTATGTGTACATAAACAGAAATGACTGAGCGTATTCTTAAGAGCCACCAGGCCTGCCAACTGTTAATAAATGCTCTCAATTATTTTAATCCAAATACCCATATATCAGAAAGTATGCAAGCCGACAGCTTTAAACTAGGCACATGTATAGTACCTGACATTTTGTATTAATTTGGAGTTACTTATATACCTCAGTGCTACCAACATGATTCTAAGCCTGCTGAGAGGTCCATCTTTAAATACATGTAACTTCTATACTATCATTTGGATTTCAACCAAATTTCGTGTATGCTATGTGCACCATAACAGATATGACTGTGCCGATTCTTATGAGTAACCAGGGCTACCAACTGTTAATACATACTGTCTCTATTTATGTTATCCTAATATCAATATATCAGAAAGTATGCAAGCCAATAGCTCTAAACTTTGCACACGTATAGTACCTGGCATTCTAGATTAATTTGGAGTAACTAATATACGTCAGTGCTGCCAACATGATTCTAAGCCTGCTGATAGGTCCAATTTTAAAATGCTTGCAACTTCTATACTAACTAACGGATTTCATTCAAAATTGACACAACGATAGATCATATTATTTCAGATTATTTCTGACCAATACATGCACTGTATGTCATTGTTGCCATCAAGAATTTACGCGCGCTGTTAGATCCAATGATTAACTGCATGTAACGTCTTTGATATCCATTGGTCCTCAACCAAATTTTTATTCTGTACCTTAAGAGATGGAACTAAGAATATATTCAGTCATCAGGGCTGCCAACTGTAGTTCTCTATTAGGCTACATTATGCCAGGTATACGGTATTTCGAACTAATTAAACATTTCGATATTACCAACTTAATTTCGTCATTATTCTAGATAGATCCATATAGATTAATCATTGGCATGAATCTTAAATTTTAAGAAAAGTAGGCTCTTTAGTTCGTCACGGAACTTCTTGTTTCATAAATGAAAATAGGGTAAAAAACAAGTAGTTCCGTGAAGAACTAAATAGCCTATTTTCATATGTCCTACCCGTGTTTATTTCCTCCATCAACATACAATATTTCAGTTTGAAGGTTGTGATAGATTCGTAGATATTGAGAACCGCCTAAATATTTCAGATGGTTCGCAGGTTGGATTTTTATTTGTGTGCTATTACATGAAGATTATTGTGTACGTGTGGTATTCAAAGTTCAATCGCATGATTAGAACACAAGAAGTAAAAACGAGATTTTAAAATTTCGCACAGCAGCCATCTTGTGGTTATGGAAACAATTGAAATACATTAGAAGCCAGTGGATTAACATATGTATAAGTATTTAACGTGCAATGTTTTACTGCACTCGGATGGTTAAATCGCGAGAAACGTTCATTTAAATATGTATCGTTCGCATCGCCGCCATGTTGGATTTCTGCTCACCAGGTTACTGAAAGTCCTATAGGTGAACTTATGTTCATAGCCTCTATGAACATAAAAGAATTCAGTTTGATTGCTGTAAAAGATTCGTAGATATTAAGAACCGTCTAAATATTTCGGATGCTCGCCATTTTGGATTGTTATATGTATAGGCCATAGAGTTATGTTCCATTAAAGAAAAATTATTGCGTAGGTTCATTATTCAAACTTTCACTTCGATCGCATGATTACGACACAAGAAATAAAAACTTAATTTTAAAATTTCGCACAGCCGCAATCTTGAGGTTATGTAAACAATTTAACTGAATTAGATGCCAGTGCATTACAATATATATAATCATTTACTGTACCACATTTCACTGTGCTCAGAGAGTTAAATCATGAGAAAAATCTATTAAAATATTTCAATTTCGCTAGGCCGCCATGTTCGCTTTGTACTTTACAGGTTTATGAAAATTGCATAGATAAACTTATAGCGTTGCCCTTTATCACTGTACTAAATTTCAGGGTGATATCTGTAATAGTTTAGGAGATATAGAATGCCGGTGAATATTTCTCACAGCCGCCATTTTGAGGTTATGTAAACAATTGAACTACATTAGATGCCAGTCCATTACAATGTGTATAAACATTTGCTGTACCAAGTTTCATTACGTTTGGAAGGTTAAATCGCGAGAAAAGTCTATTTAAAAGTCTCAATTTCGCTTGGACGCCATGTTGGTTTTGTAGTTACCAGGTTTTTGAAAGTCTCATAGATGAACTTCTAGTAGTACCCTTTATCACCGTACACAATTTCAGGGAGATATCGGTAATAGTTTCGGAGATACTGAATGCTGGTGAAATATTTCGCACATCCGCCATGTTGGATTGGTGAGATACAATAAATGTTGAAGGGCACGGTCGGGGTCGGCCAGAATGGTGCTATGATCTTACCAAGTTTCACTGAAATCGCTCCAGCCGTTCAAAAGTTATTAGGGGGACACACACACACACCTCACACACACACACACACACACACACACACGGACAAAAGGTGATCTCATAAGCCTATTTTTTCAAAATTTAAAATAGGCTAATAAGCTTATGAGATCACCTTTTGTCCGTGTGTCTGTCTGTGTGTGCGTGTGTGATGGTGGGTGTCCCCCCCTAATAACTTCCAAACGGATGGAGCGATTTCAATGAAACTCGGTAAGCTTATGGCACTATTCCGGACGACCCTGACCGAGCTCTTAAAATTTTGCTACGCCTCACGAATTCAACATGGCGGCTGTGCGAAATATTTCACTAGCATTCAATATCTCCGAAACTATTACCGATATCACCCTGGAATATTTTACGGTGATAAAGGGAACTACAGTACCTACAAAACCAACATGGCAGCCAAGCGAAGTTGCGACTTTTAATAGACGTTTCTCGTGTTTATCCAACCAAACACAATAAAACTTGGTACAGTATATGTTTATACACATTGTAATGCACCGACATCTAACTTCGTTCAATTGTTTACATAACCTCAAGATGGCGGCTGTGTGAAATATTTCACCGGTATTCTATATCTCTGAAACTATTAGCGGTATCACCTTGAAATTTTGTACGGAGATAAAGGGCACTACTGGAAGTTCATCAATAAGACTTTCAAAAACCGGCTAACTACAAAACGGATAATGCGGCCAGGCGTATTTGAAAATTCTAAATATACCTTTCTCACGATTTAATGATCCAAGCGCAATGAAACGTGGTACAGGAAATGTTTATGCACATTGTATTTGCACTGATATTTAATTTAGTTCAATTTTTACATAACCTCGAGATGGCGCCTGTGCGAATTTTAAAATTAAGTTTTTATGTCTTGTGTCGTATCATGCGATCGAAGTGAAAGTTTGAATAATGAACCTACGCAATAATTTTCCTTTAACGGTACATGACTCTATGGCCTATACAGTACATATAACAATCCAACATGGCGAACATCCGAAATGTTTGGATGGATCTCGATATCTACGAAACTATTACAGCAATCAAACTGAATTTTTTGATGTTCTTATGGGCTATGAACATAAGTTCACCTATAAGACTTTCAATAACCTGGTGATCACAAATCCAACATGGCGGCGACGCGAAGTATAAATATTCTCATTGTCGTTTCTCGCAATTTAACCCTCCGAGTGCAGTGACACTTGGTATAGTAAATCCTTATACAAATGTTAATCCACTGGCATCTAATTTTTTGCAAATGTTTCCATAACCCCAAGATGGCAGCTGTGCGAAATTTTAAAATCATGTTTTTACTACTTGTGTCCTAATTATGCGATTGAAGTTTGAATACTACACGTTCACAATAATCTTCATGTAACAGTACATAACTCTAAGACCTACATGTATAAAAATCCAACATGGCGATCATCCGCAATATTATGTCGGTTCTCTATCTACGAATCTATTACAGCAATCAAACTGAAATTTCGTATGTTGATAGAGGCAATTAATATAAGTAGGATATATGAAAATAGTCTGTATACTTCTTCACGGAACTACTTGTTGTAGTTTAGATTACACACTTTCCCGTCTAGTCAATACTTGGCTTTTAGTGTTTATTTACACTTGTTAGTACTTGTTTCGAGGCATTATACTCTGGATAAGATTTAGCCCCTTCATCAGCTTATTGTCTTCTCGTGTGGTGCGATATCGCTGTCTTCTCGGCTCCAGTCTGTCGTTGCTTATTCTCAACAAGCCTTTCTGGCTATTTCAAGTCTTTTATATTGCCTTGTATTATATGAATTTCTATATTGCAGAATTATTTTTATATGGTTAATAATTTGTATAATACAACAAACTTATGGCACATACAGAACTAAGTACATGGTGGGTGGAGTCAGAACCGTTGTTTGAGAACATACGATTCCCCACGTCAGCAAGCACCGAAATACGTAATAATCGTATAGCAAAATGGGCGTGATTTATGAGTAATCAGGAGCAAAAGTACGTCACTCTTGGCAACACTGTTTGCTACTGTGTATAAGACCGGATCGCGGAAGTGCCACGATACTGACACAACAGCCGTTATTCACCGGGGTAGGTCTCGCAGACGGAGGGGGGGGGGGGGTTGTAACTTGCCCAACCAGTTCCCACAGCCTAGGAGCAACTGAGTTCCGAATATGCTTCGCTACTGACCAATAGCTGACGGTTGTTGACCAATAGAATGCTTCCTCTGTTACTCCACGTGGACTCTTAAGTCCCGGCCTGGTGGCTAGCGTGTGTCTCCGACAGGCATCAGTGTCCAATGTTGCACATCTGCACATAGTTCTGTCCAGTCTCGCTGCTTGCCCTCAGTGGCTACGGTGGAAATTTGACAACACTGTGCCGCACTCTGGGAAAGCCTTGGCCCCAGGTGCCATGGAATGTAAACATATCCGCCCAGCTAGATTTCAAAGGCGAGTCGCACGTTAACCAGGAAAGTGAGGCAACTATACACGCGACGGCTGATGCGATGTTACCGGCCTGAACATGGCAAATAGCCTTCTCGGAAGTGTTGCCGTAACATGGAATTGTTTGAGAACCACTCGCTTTTTTATGCTGCACAGCATGGTGCAATCCCAACGTCATAGGACCAACGATTAGCCTGCTAGACATGTTTAAGAAATGTCACTAAACCATATTTTTATGTGTAACATCTTTCCGCTCGGTTTCTGGATAGTTTTGTGGGAGTGATTTTGAAAATTGGGGACGGAAGTGGATCGGAACGATCGAGCTGGCAGTGGTGGATCGAACGGAAGTATGCACTGCCCGCTCTATCGATCGAATGGAAGTGTACTAGCTGGCAGTGGTGGAAAATGGAAGTATGCACTGCCCGCTCAATCAATCGAACGGAAGTGTACTAGCTGGCAGTGGTGGAAAACGGAAGTATGCACTGCCCGCTCAATCGATCGAACGGAAGTGTACTAGCTGGCAGTGGGGGAAAACGGAAGTATGCACTGTCCGCTCGATCAATCGAACGGAAGTGTACTAGCTGGCAGTGGTGGAAAACGGAAGTATGCACTGCCCGCTCGATCGATCGAACGGAAGTGTACTAGCTGTCAGTGGTGGAAAACGGAAATATGCACTGCCCGCTCGATCGAACGATCCAGCGGGCAGCGGTAAGACCCAGCTGGCAGTGGAACGAGAAACAATGAGCGCGCGGTGTCGGAAATGGATACCACGACGTACTCTCGGCCATGTGGAATGTATATGACATACTGAACGGAAAACGCTCATGCGAACTCTGGTGTCAAGTGATTGAAACAAATGACATGGTACATGTTCGAAGTCTTCGTATCAGTATTTAAATGGTAAAATGCCTTAATATCAATCATTGTAAGTAGTCGGCATTGCCGGTATTATGTTTCTGCACAATGGCTATTCAAATATTAACCCACGTAACGGTAATGCAGTCATCAATATAATATCATCGTTGTGGTTATACGAGAATTGAGCAAGCCTTCATGAACTATTACTGAATACATTCTCTTTACTCACAAGAGGGCCTATTCATAAGGCATTTTAAACTTAATTTCACGCAGGAACGTTATAGAAACGAGCAAAATATAAATGAAACTTAATTCCGTAATGCAGTATTATTGGAACGTGGAAATTAGTCACCATCTTGTGTACAAAATTTGCGTAGTCGAAATAGCCGTGGGGTTAGTGCTTATGACTGTGAATCTAGAGATCTTGGGTTTAAATCCCGGACGGGTTCAATATTTTTGCTACCAGATTATCATTTTAAATGATATTTTTCATATCCATATGACTCATTTTAACAGAATCCATATGAAATTACGTGTTGGTCTGTGAATGAAGAGGACCTCTTTATAAGGGGGTTATGAGCGGTGTCGCGTCTATTAATCTAGTTGATCCATATCGGATTCATTATTTAGGCTAGTGCTGGTGGAAGCTACAAATCATCTAATAAAACGAGTTCCGTATTATAAACTACAATATCTGTAAAACACTCCTTTTTACAATAGATTATTATTTGTGCCAATAATAATATAAAATACCTGTGTATCAACAATTTCACGTGAGGTTTCTTCTATGTCAGATGTTACACGTCATATGCGACTACTGTAAGGCTCGTAATTTTGTTGTTGTTGTTTAACCTTGCACCTTTCACTATACGTTTTTCACGTCTTTCGGCGCGTCCTGGCCTAGGGAATAATAATATGTTCCCGGCTGTCCAGTTAAACTCCAGTCACGCTGTATAGCTTCAAAACCATTTTCCGGTGTTGCCATTTTGTCAATTCATATTGCAACTTTCGACTGCAAGTAACAACATTAACTTACAGAACTGAATATACATAGACTACATACTTACATACAGTACATTAATACATACAAATAAACAAGTAGACTAATCCCTCAGTATGCCTTCCTTCGGAGGGAAAATAAATCCGGCGGGCACATGTCATAGATTTATGGTATGTAAAAGAACCTTCCACTAACAAAACTTGTGTGAAGGTAAATTTGTAGGTTAGGTTTGATTAATACTCTTAAATTCTAACGTTCGTCACATGGTGCTGGTTGCGATGGCATCTAGTAGTAGCCACGTTCACAGCTAGGTGTCGTGGACGGTAGCATTTGGAAGCGAAAGTAGGAACTACTTGAAATTATCGTCTGAAGTCCTTACTTGAATAACACACACTAATACAGTCATCACAATTAACACAGGTTATCAGACAGATTCTACACACACCCAAAGTACACGGTGCTACATGACCGCGTTGTCGCAGCCCCTTAACCAAGAAACCAACCAACCAACGATTCCCAAGTAGTTCTTAATGATCATTAAAGAACTAAACCTGTACTGCATTATTTGTTATCGACACAATACCTGCTTGTATACAATCCAGTCGTGCAACATGCTTTTGAAAGTAAAAGCTTATAAGTTTAACGGCGCCTTGAATAGCGTTTTCTTCTCCATAAAGCTGACAAGGAGGTTGTGGCACTAAATATAGAATGTCTTTTGACTTAATTCACAGGTTTTGTCAACTAATTTAATGGAGTTGACTTTTTGATTCATGTATTTGTTGGAAACTTCCTCCACCGTAAGCTCTCTTAAGTTGCTCGAGAGCGCTATTTGTAATTTCAAATTGTACCTCACAAGTAAGAAGATTAAGACAAAGAACAACAATCTCGCTGCAGCTGAGACCTTAGACTTAAGTAATTATTTTCTGCTTATAATACTCAGTCAAAGTAGAAAGAGTGACTTGACAAAAACACTTCGTGGGCGAAGGATTGTTCGAAAGTGAAAGGGGTTTCTAACAGCATTGCATGTTCCCATCTTATAAGATAATGACGTGATTAAGGTAATATCATTTTGTTTTCCTCATATAATTTGACATTCTGCTCCAATATTCCTTACACTGACTCTTCAACCCGGGTAGGCAAGACAGGATAAGCGTTCATGAATATTTTGAGATATAAAACGTCCCTTAAACTTTATATTTTCTCTTTATAGCCTTAAAATATACAGGATGTTTCTAAATTCCCATTTTCTATGCCCAAGATCGCGTGTTCAAACCCAGCCGAAGTCGTCGGATTTTTTAAGAACGTTAAAAATTCCTCAGTATGTCTTCCTTCAGGGGGGAAGTAAAGCCGGCGGTGCCACGTCATAGATTTATGGCATGTTAACGAACCTTCCACTAATTACACCTGATTGAAGCTAAATTAATATAGGTTAAACATCTGACTAACGTACTTAGGCTCCTATGTTCGTCGTCAAGAGCCGAGTGCGGTGGCATCTGGTAACTAATTTCTGAACTAGTTGGCCGTTGACGGTGTTGTTTATCGGCAAAAGTAGGAACTACTTGAAAATTGATCGTCTGCAATCCTTACTTGAATTAAAACAGATACACACACTAATACAATCATCACAATTAACGCCGGTTATCAGACAGATTCTACACACACCCAAGTACACGGGGCTATATGACCGCGTTGTCGAAGCCCCTGAGGAACCACCCAACTAAATAATGGGAATTTAGAAACACTTGTATAATACATACGAATTTTCGTTTGTAGGCCTACTTCCACTTCGATTTAAAATCTTAAAATTTATTTCCGACTGGTTTCGCCTTTTGGTTTCTTCGTGAGAAATGAATAGCTAATAATGGTAAAGGAAAAATCTGCATTGCATTAGCTACTGTTCAGGACAGCCATATCACCAATAGCAACCTATGGGATTAGCATTACCTCTGAAAAACTCACACTCAGCGACCTGATGATAATAGAAAACAAGAAGTTCCGTGACGAACTAAAGAGCCTACTTTTCTTAAAATGTATGATTCATACCAATGATTAATCTATACGGATCTATCTAGAATAATGACGAAATTAATTTGGCAATATCGAAATTTCTAATTAGTTCGAAATACAGTATACCTGGCATAATGTAGCCTAATAGAGAACTACAGTTGGCAGCCCTGGTGAGTGAATATATTCTTAGTTCCATCTCTTAAGGTACAGAATACAAAATTTGGTTGAAGTCCAATGGATAGCATGGACGTTACATGCAGTTAAACATTGTATCTAACAGCGCACGTAAAATCATGTTGGCAACAATGACATACATGTATTGGTCAGAAATAATCTGAAATAATATGATCTATCGTTGTGTCAATTTTGAATGAAATCCTTTAGTTAGTATAGAAGTTGCATGCCAACTGACGTATATTAGTTACTCCAAATTAATCTAGAATGCCAGGTACTATACGTGTGCAAAGTTTGGAGCTATTGGCTTGCATACTTTCTGATATATTGATATTAGGATAACAAAAATAGAGACAGTATGTATTAACAGTTGGTAGCCCTGGTTACTCATAAGAATCGGCACAGTCATATCTGTTATGGTGCACATAGCACACACGAAATTTGGTTGACATCCAAATGATAGTATAGAAGTTACATGTATTTAAAGATGGACCTCTCAGCAGGCTTAGAATCATGTTGGTAGCACTGAGGTATATAAGTAACTCCAAATTAATACAAAATGTCAGGTACTATACGTGTGCCTAGTTTAAAGCTGTCGGCTTGCATACTTTCTGATATATGGGTATTTGGATTAAAATATTTGAGAGCATTTATTAACAGTTAGCAGCCCTGGTGTCTCTTAAGAATACGCTCAGTCATATCTGTTTATGTACACATAGCACATACGAAATTTGGTTGAAATCCAATTGATACTGTAGAAGTTATATGCATTTAAAATTTGGAATTATCAGCAGGATTAAAATCATTTTGGCAACACTGCCGTGTATGGCCTCCTGGAAATTAAACTGCAGTATTATTTTCTATACGTGTGCCAATTTTGAAACAGCTCCCATTGATACCTTCCAAGATATCCAACATGGAGCTCAAATTTCAATTGCGATTTTTCAGCAGTTGGTAGCACTGACATAATTTTCAAATATGGCCGTGAGTTATTCAGGTATATATCTTTACTGCTACCAAATTTTGTTTCGATTGCTGCAGCCGTTTAGGAGTTGATAGGGGGAGACACACACACAGCCAGACAGAGAGAAGGACAGACAGAGAGAAGGACAGACAGACAGACACACATTTGCCCGATCTCATAAGTCTACTTTTTCCTCATTTTTGCAAAATTTGAAAAGTAGGCTAAAAATTACGAGCCTTACAGTACTCGCATATGATGTGTAACATCTGACATAGAAGAAACCTCACGTGAAATTGTTGATACACCTGTATTTTATTTTATAGTAATATTGGCACAAATATTAATCTATTGTAAAAGAGAGTGTTTTACTGATATTGTAGTTTATAATACGGAACTCATTTTATTAGATGATTTGTAGATTCCACCAGCACTAGCCTAAATAAAGAATACGATATGGATCAACGAGATTAATAGACGCGACACCGCTCATAACCTTAAATTTCTTATAAACAGGTCCTCTTCATTCACAGACCAACACGTAATTTCTGATGGATTCTGTTAAAATGAGTCATATTGATATGATAAATATCGTTTAAAATGATAATCTGGTAGCAAAAATATCTACCCCGTCCGGGATTCGAACCCAAGATATTCGGATTCACAGTCATAAGCACTAACCCCACGGCTATTTCGACTAAGCAAATTTTGTGCACAAGATGGTGACTTATTTCCACGTTCCAATAATACTGCATTACGGAATTAAGTGTCATTTATATTGTTACGTGCCACCCCCCTAGTGACACTTTTGTTAACTGGATTACGGTTGGTTGAAGCACAACACAGATTGTTCCCTTAAATAAATAATTTACTTTATTGCGGCCAGAAAGATACACTACTCATCAGCAAATACAAGCAATTAGAACCTTACTCCAATTTCCTCAAGTCCCTTCCTTATGGAGAGCTCTTGCCCCCTTTCACTTGTCAACAAACCACAGAAGTTAATCCGTCCTAATGAGTCCGGTGGCCTTGACAGAAACTACCTTCACCTCTTCCTTATGTACACAAACTACAGTTACTTACAATAACCTGCTACACGCTGCTTCGCTGTCCACGAGCTGGGAAACAATGTCACTGGATTTCGTAACTCGCACGGCACTTCGCCACAATACCTGTGTCGCTCAGTGAAATCACACTCGCTCAAAACACAGGCAGTCCCCTGTATGCTTCTCACTCCCTCGCTGTCAAGAGAATCGGCTTCACTAGGGGTTTCCCAATGCCACCACACTTCTGTCGCTCAGGATAAACGCTCGCACAAGCTCGTAAAACACACGCACCCTGCTTGACAGGTCGCTCTTATATAGCAGGCCGGTGACTCAATAAATGCTTCTAGACCCATCCAGGGTTCACGACTTCTCGAGGTTTCCATCAGTGGCTGAGTCACGAATATTCTGGACCATCCCTTTGTCCTAGTAGTCCTGTTGCATAAGGCGCACGCAATACACTGAGACAGAGCACAGCCCAGCCCGGGGGCAGTTGTGACTCATGCGGCGAGCGATGAAAAAACTCACAGCCGTAACACCACCCCCTTCCTAAAAGGCTGATCGTCCCGAACAATCATTGGTCCGTCTGTGTCCCTCCGTAGGCTGCCAGGCGATCTCGATGCACGTTCTTCATCTTCGCCCTCGGGCTCCGCTGGATCCTGTAGACGACATCGATGGTCCGTTTCACGACTCGGTACGGGCCCTCCCAGGACTTCTGCAGCTTGGGTGACAGGCCTTTCTTCCGTAATGGGTTGAAGAGCCAGACCAGGTCGTCCTCGTGGAATCCGCCGGCATCCGTCTGTTGGTCGTATCGGGTCTTCATTCGGTCGGTCTCGATCCGCAGTTTCCTCCTCGCGAACGCGTGCACGTCCTCCAGTTGGTCGACCAGTTCTTGACAATACTGGCTTACCGGGACCGGATCATTCCCAGGTCAGCCGAAGGCAAGATCGACAGGTAGACGGAGCTCCCTCCCAAACATGGCCCGGGCTGGTGTGCACCCGGTGGATTCATGCACGGCAGCCAGGTAGGCCAGGAGAAATAGTGGAAGATGTTTGTCCCAATCCCTCTGGTGCTCGCTGACGACTATTCGGAGATGGTTCTCGATGGTGCGATTGAATCGCTCTACCATCCCGTCGGACTGAGGGTGTAGCGGCGTTGTCCTTCTCTTCCGGATTCCCAGCAGCTGGCATAGGTTCTGGAACACCTGCGACTCGAAGTTCTACCCTGGTCGGAGTGCAGCTCCAGGGGTACTCCGTACCGGCTGACGAATTCCTTCACCAGGGTCTCCGCGATCGTCGCGGCTTCTTGGTTAGGGAGCGCATACGCCTCCGGCCGTTTGGTAAAGTAGTCGCAGACGACCAATATGTAGCGGTTCCCTGCCTCGCTTAACGGGAATGGCCCAGCAACATCGATGGCCACTCTCTCCATGGGGCTGCCCACGTTGTAGGTCTTCAGTGGACCCCGTCGTCTTCGTCCTGGGCCCTTGCTGGCTGCGCAATCGTGGCACCTCGCGCATTGGTTCTCCACGTCAGTTCGGCATCCGATCCAGTAGAACCGCTCTCTCAGCTTCTCCAGGGTCTTCTTTATCCCTAGGTGTCCACCAGATGATCCTCCATGGACTTCCTTCAGGACTTCCTCCGTCATAGCCTTTGGAACGACGACTTGTTCCCGAGATGTCCTCCCGTCGGTGCTCTCCCAGGCGCGGCAGATGAGGCCATCCCTTACAATCAGCGAGTCTCACTGCGCCCAGTAGGACTTAAACTTTGGGCTGCAGTCACTCACAACGTTCCACCCGGGTCTGAGGACACAGGCCCTCTTCCATTCGGCTATCAGTCCCAGGTCATCATCTTCTGCTTGTGCCCGCGTGAAAGATTCGCGGCTCCAGTTTCTTTGAAGTTCCACAGTAGTCCGTCGGCACTGTATCCCGGTGTTCTCCCTCCTAGTACAGAAGGTGCGGTCTTCGGTGCACGGTCTTCGTGACAGGGCGTCGGCATTAGAATGCAGTTGGCCTTTCCTGTGCTGGATCTCGAGGTTGTACTGTTGAAGCCTCTCTAACCTACGCGCGAGTTGACCCTCGGGCTGTTTGAAGTTCAGGAGCCACCGCAGGGATGCATGGTCGGTTCTGATGAGAAATTCTTGCCCGTAAAGGTACTTGTGGAAGTGTTCGATGGTCTTCACGATGGCGAGCAGTTCCTTCCTGGTGACGCAGTAGTCCCTCTCTGGCTTTGACAAGGCTTTGCTGAAGTAGGCCACTACTCTCTCCTCGCCGTCCACTATTTGCGACAGGATTCCCCCTATACCAAAGTCGCTGGCATCGGTATCGACGATGAACCTTGTTCCAGGTCTGTGGTAGGCCAGAATAGGCGCGGTGCACAGAGCCTGCTTGAGTAGTTCGAAGGCACTGTGGCATTCTCTGCTGTCCATGTGAAGAGTTGGTCCTTCTCAGACAGTCGATGCAGTGGTTTGGCGATGTCGGCGAATCCTCTCACGAAGCGACGGTAATAAGTGCAGAGTCCCAGGAAGCTTCGTAGTTGGGACTGGCCACTTCCTCAAAGCTGCGGTCTTTTCTAGGTCGGTGCGCACCCCTTCCTAGGAGACAATATGCCCAAGGTAGTGGACCTGCTTCTGGAAGAGCTGACACTTCTTGGGGCTCAACTTCAGCTGGGCAGCCAGTAGCTTCATCAAGATCTCCTTCAGGTTGCTGTAGTGCTCCTCGAAGCTTTTCCCAGAACGATGACGTCGTCTAGGTAGACCAGGCAGGTCTTCCAGTGTAGTCCCCTCAGAATGGACTCCATTAGCCTTTCGAAGGTCACAGGGGCGTTGCACAGACCGAATGGCATGACAGTGAACTGCCAGAACCCGCTGCCCACAGAGAACGCCGTTTTCTCGCGGTCCTTAGGGTGGACCTCCACCTGCCAGTAGCCACTCTTCAAATCCAAGGTGGAGAACCATCTTGATCCTGATATGGTGTCCAGCGTGTCGTTGATCCGGGGTAGAGGGAAGCTGTCCTTCTTCGTGACGTCGTTCACCCGCCTGTAGTCCACGCAGAACCTGGTGGAACCGTCCTTCTTCTTCACAAGAACCAACGGAGAACTCCAAGGACTATGTGATGGCTCGATCACCCCTTGCTCCTTCATCTCTTCTACCATCCGGTCGACTTCGGCTTGCTTGGCGAGCGGGACACGTCGGAATGGGGCCCTAATCGGTGCGCTGTCCCCAACGTCGATTCTGTGCTGGACCAAGCTTGTCCTGCCGAAGTCTTTGCTCCCCACGGAGAAGACGTCCTGGAATTCGCTTAGCAGGTCCTGAAGTTGGCGTGATTGTTCCTCGTCTAAATGGTCCTGGGATCCTTGGTACAGCTTCTGTTGTTCTTCTGGCAGTGCGCGTCTTCTTCGGTTGTCCGTCTTCAGGTGTCCGTCCGTCGTGTCTGTGATGCGGGCAATCCAGGTAACGGGCTCGCAGACTCCTAGGTTGGTGTCCCGGTGAACCGTAATGTCGTAGTCGTTCAGGTTGGACAGGCGGACGTACGGCCGAGACGTCGTGTTGATGAGGGTCTTGGCTACTAACAATCCTTTGGTCTGTATGTCCTCATATCTTGGCTCGTTGACAGCCGCCACTCCCTCAGCAGTTCCGTCGACAATTACGGCGGCGCTGACCTCCGTCCTGGCGGGAACGATGACGTCCTCTCTCAGCCTTACTCGTCGTGCGGTGACGGCCTCGTGTGCTGGTTGCAAAGCAAGTTCCTCACCTCCGAAGTGCAGAGTGTTGGTACTCAGGTCCAAGATGATGTTTTTCTAGTCCAGGAAGTCCAGTGCGATGATCACTTCGTTTGATACGTCAGCCATAAGCACTGGATGCTTCACCGCCCGTCAACCAATGACGAGCTCCAGTGATGCTTTGCCATGTACCGGTGCGGTCTCTCCGGTCGCGGTTATTAGCTGGAGGTTCCTTTGTGGGGGTTGCACTCTCCACTTCGGGATCACGGTGGGATTGACGATGGTCCTCGGCGCTCCTGTGTCAATCAGCATGGGCCAGCTCACTCCGTTGACGACTCTGTCGACCATCAGGTTGCTATTGTCCCTCCGTAACTTCGTCTCACGCACTTGGACTGCCGGGGCTTGACGACTGTCACAAGCGAACCTTTGCCCCCCAAGGCTGGCTAATACTAGTTTCCCTGGGCCGCGCGGTTTTCAGACGACTGATTTCCCGTCGGATACCCTCGGCGGCGGCGATCACCGCAGTCCTCGCTCAGGTGGCCTTTCTAACCGCAGGCCCAGCAGGTCGGTAGTCCTCTTCCGGGCCGCCTCTCCGGTTGTCTTCCGGCTGTGTCGTTGCTGGTAGTGCCACGACTATCGAAGAAACGGCTTAGCGCCTCCATCAATTCGTCGGCCTGGGACTTGGTCTCGTTGGTTTTTGCTGGTTCGTCGACGTCCACTTGACGCACCCGCGCGTGCATTCTAGATGTCTGTTTTGCAGTCTCGAAATCAAGTGCGTGGCTCAGCGCATCTGCCAGGGTCTTATTGCGCGCGAGTCACAGCGCCTGTTGAGTGTCCGAGTCCCGTAGCCCGTCGGTGAAGGTCTGCGTCGCAATCTGGTCCAGAAAATCGGCCGGCGCTGTTGGATAGGCGAGCCTTACGAGACGTGCGATGTCCATCTCGAACTCCTGCAGGGTTTCCGCGTTCTTCTGTACCCGGGTCCGGAGCTGCATCTGGTTGGCCTGCTGAAGATGGCTATCTCCATATCGGGATTCCATATGGGCGATCAGTGAAGCGTAGTCCTGGGATCATGTCGGGATGGCCTGAAGGACGTTAAGTGCGTCGATCCTCAGCGCTACAATAAAAGCGGTAGCCTTTTCTGTGTTGTTCCTGTTATTTATTGAACAGGATGCCTCGAACTGACGTAAGTAGGTGCTCCTTTCCGTCGAAGGATGGGGGCGTCACACTGCTATGTCCCGTTCCTGATATTCCCGGTGTAACGGTGGGCGGGCGTTGGCGCAGCTCGGCAACTTCCTCTTGTAGAGCGTTGAATCTCGCTTCCATCCCCGTCGGTCGGCGTTGGCTCAGCTCAGCAATTTCCTTTTGTAAGGCGTTGAATTTCTCCTCCACCCCTGCTTCAACCCTCCGAAATGCAGTTAACAAAAGTGTCACTAGGCGGGTGGCACGTAACAACTGGTGTCAGAAGTGGGATAAAGCACAACAGAGATTGTTTCCTAAAAGAAATAATTTACTTTATTGCGGCCAGAAAGATACACTACTCATCAGCAAATACAAGCAATTAGAACCTTACTCCAGTTTCCTCAAGTCTCTTCCTTATGGAGAGCTCTTGCCCCCTTTCACTTGTCAATAAACCAAAGAAGTTAATCCGTCCTAATGAGTCCGGTGGCCTTGACAGAAACTACCTGCACCTCTTCCTTATGTACACAAACTACAGTAACTTACGATAACCTGCTACTCGCTGCTTCGCTGTCCACGATCTGGGAAACAATGTCACTGGATTTCGTAACTCGCACGGCACTTCGCCACAATACCTGTGTCGCTCAGTGAAATCACACTCGCTCAAAACACAGGCAGTCCCCTGTATGCTTCTCACTCCCTCGCTGTCAAGAGAATCGGCTTCACCAGGGGTTTCGCAAGTCACCACACTTCTGTCGCTCAGAATAAACGCTCGCACTAGCTCGTAAAACACAACAACAACTGCTGCTTGACAGGTCGCTCTTATATAGCAGGCCGGTGACTCAATAAATGCTTCTAGACCCATCCAGGGTTCACGGCTTCTCGAGGTTTCCATCACTGGCTGAGTCACGAATATTCTGGACCATCCCTTTGTCCTAGTAGTCCTGTTGCATAAGGCGCACGCAATACACTGAGGCAGAGCATAGCCCAGCCCGGGGGCAGTTGTGACTCATGCGGCGAGCAATGAAAAAAACTCACAGCCGTAACAATATTTTGCTTGTTTCGATAATGTTCCTGCGTGAAATTGAGTTTAAAATGCCTTATGAATAGGCCCTCTTGTGAGTAAAGAGAATGTATTCAGTAACAGTTCATGAAGGCGTGCTCAATTCTCGTATAACCACAACGATTATATTATATTGATGACTGCATTACCGTTACGTGGGTTAATATTTGAATAGCCATTGTGCAGAAACATAATACCGGCAATGCCGACTACTTACAATGTTTGATATTAAGGCATTTTACCATTTAAATACTGATACGAAGACTTCGAACATGTACCATGTCATTGGTTTCAATCACTTGACACCAGAGTTCGCAAGAGCGTTTTCCGTTCAGTATATCATATACATTCCACATGGCCGAGAGTACGTCATGGTATGAATTTTCGACACCGCGCGCTCATTGTTTCTCGTACCACTGCCAGCTAGTACTCTTCTGTTCGATCGATCGAGCGGGCAGTGCATACTTCCGTTTGATCCACAACTGCAAACTCGATCATTCCGATCCACTTCCGTCCCCAATTTTCAAAATCACTCCCACAAAACGATCCAGCAACCGAGCGGAAAGATGTTACACAACAAAAGTCAAGGCCGGATATCTTAAGAGGATTTTAGGCATAGGAAACTCTGCCCCTTCAAGGTTGAAATATGTATTAACCAAAGAGGACTACTTCATCGACGACATAAAAATACAGTTTTACCTACCAAACACCAAAGCCTATGAGAATGCACGCCGAACCTTAAACGAGAAACGAAATGCCATTTGGTCCGACATTTACTCCACAGATGCCATAATGACGGAAGAGTGGAAACAAGCTAATTACGAGCTACGACAGGTAATCACACGTTACGCCACCCATGGATTTCACTACAGATTCTTCAAAACCAAGAATTTCTACCAACCGAACGAAGACTGTGTATGTAACCTGTGTAATGAACATTGTGAAAGGTACCACGCTCAAAACTGCAAAATGAGGACAACCTCAATAATAAGATTGGAATTAGTATAATTGATCTTTTGTACAAATATGTCTTTGCACATTGTGCGCTTTTCTTTTAATAATAATAATTAGAGGGCTTAGACAAGAGGGAGAAGATTTGTGCATGTTTGAGTATCTAGGCAACGGAGGTTTAGCCTGAGACAAAACACATTCGAAAGACAGATAGCGTAAGAAACAACGCCAGGATAAAAAGGATGGAATCTTGTAGTTTTACGTGAGCGTTAATCTCAAAATCATGAGTCACGGGAACTCCATTTTACGTGCAATCCGATCCACAGGACGTGATATTTCATTTTGAATAGCTCACATGCATTGACCGGTAATCGAACCTGGTCCGTCTCGGTGAGAGACAAGCAACTTGACCACGGCACCATCACGCCCCCTATCGTGAGGCAACACCAAGACAGATTATAATCGGTGGAGTATAGGTAAGAGTTTTTGGTTGGTTGGTTCCTCAGTTTAGGAGCTGCAACAACGCTGTCATGTAGCCCCGTGTACGTTGGGTGTGTGTAGAATCTGTCTGATAACCGGTGGTAATTGTGATGACTGTATTAGTGTGTGTTATCTGTTTTTAATTCAAGTAAGGACTCCAGACTTTGAATTTTCAAGTAGTTCCTACTACTTTTGCCACCAAACGCCACCGTCAACGACCAACTAGTTCTGAACTTGGTTACAAGATGCCACAGCTCCTGGTAACGAACGTTGGAACCTAGGAGCGTTAGTCAAATTTAATCTATAATTTAGCTTCACACAAGTATAATTAGTGGAAGGTTCTTTATCATGCTATACATCTATGACATGGGACCGCCGGCTTTACCTCCCCTCCGAATTAAGGCATAGTGAGGGATTTTTAATGCTCTTAAATAATCCGACGACTTTGGCCGGGTTTGAACCCTCTATCTTGAGGATAGAAGCTCAGCATGCTACCAACTACGCCACCGAAGCCGTTATTAGTTAGAGTAACGGACAGGTATTCAAATTCACTTGGTCGTTAGAAACTAATGTTGTTGTTGTCATCATTTGAGGGACTTTGACATCGTGTTCATTTAGCCCCGTGTACTTGGGTGTGTGTAGAATTTGTCTGATAGCCCGCTTCCAGGATGGCCGAGGTAAGAATCGAATGTGAATACATGAAATAAGTTGTTATTGTTGTTTCAATTGAGAGGCTTGGACATCGTGGTCATTTATCCCCGTGTACTTGGGTCTGTGTGGGATTCGTGTGTGTTGTATTGTAATGACTGTTGGCTACTCATGTGTCTATTAATTTGTAATTCAAGTGAGGATTGGGAAGTAGGTGACTGTTTGTTCTTTGTTTACTCTCATGGAGATTGTATAAGGTTATCTAACCACAGTTGGTACAAGGACAAGGTACATTTAGTTATTTTTGGGTTGGCAGCAGCAACCTTTATTATTGAAAGTTAACTAGCCAACATGTCTGAAGGTTTTTCTCTTATTCAATGCATTAGCTCTTTTGCATTCCATAAAATTGTGTCCTGTATTGTACATATGGGTCGCCTCCGTAGCGTAGCGCTCAACGTGGTTAGCTGCCACCCCGGAGGTCCTGGGTTCGATTCCCGGCTCTGTCACTAAATTTTTGAAAAGCGGTATGAGGACTGGAACGGGGTCTACTCAGCCTCGGGTGGTCCAAATGAGTAGAGGGGGTTCGATTCCCACCTCAGCCATCCTCGAAGTGGTTTTCCGTGGTTTCCCACTTCGTCTTCGGGCAAATGCCGGGATGGTTCCTACTGTAAGGCCACGGCCGCCTCCTTCCCTCTTCCTTGCCTATCCATCCTAACCTTCCATTCCCTTCCATCATGAGGCCCCTGTTCGCCTTGCAGGTGAGGCCGCCTGGGCGAGGTGCCAATCCCACCTCACCAGTTGTCACCACTCCGATTAGATGTTCCCTCCCCTAATGATCGTACGCTACCCCTCATGCCGACGCGATGCGACATCGTTGGTTGGTTGGTTCTTAAGTTTAGGGGCTGCGACAACGCGGTCATGTAGCCCCGTGTACTTTGGGTGTGTGTAGAATCTGTCTGATACCCGGTGTTAATTGTGATGACTGTACTGAATTAGTGTGTGTTATCTGTTTTTTAAAAATCAAGTAAGGACTCCAGACTTTTGAATTTTTCAAATAGTTCCTACTTTTGCCGCCAAACGCCACCGTCAACAACTACTCGTTCAGAACTTAGCTACCAGACGCCACCGCAGTCGGCTCTTGGCAACGAACGTAGGAACCTATAAGAGCGTTGTTTACATTCTTAACCTATACAATTTAGCTACACACAGGTGAAATTAGTGGAAGGTTCTTTAACATGCCATAAATCTATGACATGGGACCGCCGGCTTTACTTTGCCTCCGAAGGAAGGCATACTGAGGGTTTTTTAACGCTCTTAAAGACACGACATCAGTGAAATATTCTGATGACGCTGCTGTGCTTATATCCATTATCGTAACTCTCACGTGAACCTTGACCTCCAAGTTATTTCACTGGGACTGCAAATGTCTGTTGTCCAATGTTTCCTAAGATCGCGTTCTTTGGAGATGGGGTGAAGTGGAAATGAGCTCCTGGCACGAGTATTGTAAAAGCGATTGTGAGTTTGGGAATGAAGGTGTTCCCCGGGGAGATATTCAGGTGACAACCGCAGCACACTCTGCCGGCTGCTTATTAAACCACCCGATATCGTGCTGCCGTGTTAAGATGTGGCCCCAGATTAAAGCAGAATATACCTCCTGCGGTACGACGCGACGTGAGATAAATTGGCCGACGCAGTCAAAGGAGTGCGGTTTCGAACTCCCATCGGTCACATCCCTCCCCACCTCTCCCGTGAAGTAAGATCCACTGACATTTTAGATTGGTCTTTTAACATGAATATGTTTTTGGGATGAGGGTCTTTCTTGAATTATTAGCGTCATCAATTTCCCGACACCATGGTAACCATGACAACCACTGTTCGTCATCCCTCTCTATATTATTCTGCTAAGGTCCCATTTCAGTTTTGTACCAAAAATAAGGTCCCATTAACACCAACCTAGACATATGGGGTACCTACAGGTTCAGCATAACCCAATGCGTAAGGGAAACACACGCACTTACCCTTTAAATGCCTCACAATTAAATAAATACCTTAAAACATGTATATTTACAATGAGATAATGAGAGAATGCAACCCGGTAACCATGGTAACTTAGGGGAAGATGACCTAGTAGTTCCGCCCCTTAAAACAACAATAACAAACTAACTAACCATGGTAACAGAATCTCACAGGTCCATCTATTTCTGTAAGACGCAATGCAATTCCAATTATTACATTACTGTGAAAGTTTCCAGACGGTTATAAGGTTATCACTGAACAAAATTAAGCTGTAAAATTCATCAATACATACACAGTGCAATGCGCTTAAGGGGGTCAAGGGGCATTCTAGATTTTTTTCACGCAATTTTCACGTGTGAGTGTGGTATGAAAGGTCTCTTTCACCCGACAATAAAGGGTCTCCGAAAACCACACTTAAAGGCCCTTAAATTAACAGTGTCTTGTGATATTCCCAGAAAACTAATTTCGCTCTGATATACCTATGAAGGAATGACAAACCCCTAACCACTGCACCAGTAGCTGAATTGATAAAGTCTGATTATTCATACCAAGGATAAATCAGCAATCGCATTCATGATTGAGATTTTGCTAAGTGTACTAGAATTTTCGCGGGCGAAGCCGCGAAGGGTAATGCTAGTATAGTATATAAGTTACTAGAATCTCCTAGTTGCATATCTTAATTACGTATTTGTTTGTTCATCTATGCCAGGGGTGCACAACCTATTTAGAAGTGCGAGCCAAGCTTATTTTTGCATAATAAGTGGCGGGCCGCAAGTTACCTTCCCACATAGACACTTGCCAAACCCTACCGCTAAAGTTAATTTTACTATTATCTGAATAACTTATTTTGGTTGGTTCCTTAGTTTAGGGGCTGCGACAACGCGGTCACGTAGCCCCGTGTACTTTGGGTGTGTGTAGAATAACTTATTTTACCAGCAGACAAAAAAATGTGTTTCAATACCATTTTTGTGTCCTCTATACGGTTTAAAGCCATTTTTGAAGTTTCTTTTGGCAAATTGCGTCATTAAGTTAACAATTTACTGATTTACAATCAACTTGCTCCTAATTCGAAAAGGTTTATGGGTATATAAAATAAAATAATACTATCACAAGGTTGTAAAAATTTTATTTTACAAAAAACACAATTCATAACATCAAAGTATAAAAAATATGAAAATCAATATATCGTCAAACTGATCATCAAATCAAGTAGTAGCCTAATGCTCCTAATGTGATGTTTGGCATTGTTAATTTTTCAATAGTCTATCAATATCAGGTTCAATGTTAGATATGGCAATGCGCAAGTTTCCCTCCAATAGTGTAACACTTAAACGGGAGCGACACTTTGCCTTCATTAGTTTCATCAAAGAAAACGACTGCTCGCATAAGTAGGTACTTCCAAACAACGTTGCCGTATTTAACCCTTTCTGGCCCAGTGATTTCATATGGTATCATGATCGTTCTTTTATTCTTTTTTGCAATGAAAATTAATTGTGGATACCATTAAATATCATGGAAGTTCACCCTGTCATACTGAAAGTTTGTTGGTAGAATTGGAGCAGTCATCGAATGAACATATCGAAATATTTAGGGTATGCATGGTCCCTGATCTATTCGGCTTGCAAGAAGAACCTGCTGTTATAGTCTCCTGAACTTTGTAACTTTTTGAAGTAAGTTGTAATTGTGGCTTCAAAGTATGTTAGAATGATGATTTAAAAAAATGTAGGAATAAGACGTAACTGAATATATTAGGTATATTTCGAATTATAGTACATGAGAGTAAATGCCCATGATGCCATATTGCATATACACCGTGTATTAGGTTATGTTGATATGAGGCGTGTGGGTAATTAATTATTTGAGGACGTTTACTATTTTCATTGTGGTTCCATGTTTTGGGCGGAGATTTTAGATACTTAACTTGAAAGTATATTTATTTTCCATCATTCCAATTAATTTGGGCTGGAAAGTGTTAAACCATGATCTATGAGCTATTTTATTTCTTTCAGTAAGTAATCTTTGTAAAATTTGTGGACAGAAACTTTAGAGAATAATGTTTTTAACTCATTGTTACACTGAAGACCAATTGATTCCATCTGGAAATCTAGTGGCACAGACTGACACGGACAAATCTCATCATTCACAATATATAATCACGTTTTCAATACCGTAGTATAAAATATTTATCCGCGGGTCGCATAAAATGACTTTGAGGGCGCAAGCGGCCCGCGGGCCGCGGATTATGTACCCCTGATCTGTGCATACCAGGTCAGTAGCGTGAGTCATGTTACCAACAGTAAGTTGAGTAAATAAAGATAATAATAATATTACAAGGCACAAAAGTTATTGTTATTCTTGTTTAAAGGGCGGAACTACGAGGTCATTTGTCCCAAGGCACACAAGACTGCCTCTATTTTCTCTCACGGTTATATCGCGATGTAAAGTGAGTGAGCTACGGCGAGTGCATTAGACTATGAGAAGAATTTAGAGCTATTAATAATTTTATAGAAGTTCCACAAAAACGAACTTTTAACGTATATCAACATTTATGACCGAGAGGGAACATTAGCGCTCTTGTGATGATTTAGGGAACTGCGCAAATGTGCTCACAACAGCTATAAAAGCGCGCGAGGAATTTCTGTAATAAGAGTTATTTAGACGCACTAAGATGTAAAATTAATGCGGTTTCGCTACTCACTAATTTACAATACGAAGGTAATCCTCGTGCAGTGGAATTCAGGAAGACTTAAGCTGGGTGTGTGAGGATTACGGGCACCATCGCTTACGAACTCATAAATTCATTTACTGGAGTTTTTCATAGATCCCATGACCCGGGGATACAGATTCCAGGTTCAGTGAGCGACTCAAACACATTATTGAGAAAGCCAGGAACAACATCTGATGTAAACTTGTCCACATTAGGGGCTTCGGTGGCGTAGTTGGTAGCATGCTGAGTTTCTATGCCCAAGATCGTGGTTTCAAACCCGGCTGAAGTCGTTGGATTCTTTTAGAGCGTTAAAACGTAGGCGATCTGATCACTAACAGGCATCCCGAGCCGGAGTTTGCGTGTGGTAGGGTGACCAGTTCCTTTCCACTCCTCCTCCTGCCATAGCATTCGGCAGGTTCCCATTTTGCATCACCAGGCTTGGAGACCCCGTACCAAGACTTTTAAATTCTTGGCAGAGTCGGGGATTGAACCCAGTACCTTGAGGGTGACAGCCAACAATGCTAGCCACTGCGCCACGAGGTGGTCCCTCCGTGGCAATAGATCATAATACGAGTATTATTAACAGCCTCATTAGAACAAAAGCTCGCTAGCTACTGTCTTAACCCGCGAGAAGTGGCGCATGGGTATTATTGACCCGAGGCTTACATAATGCTCTATATTTTCGTTTTGGTCAGCCCTTATTTCCTGTCGCTTACAGTACCTTCCTTCCTAGCCATGAACTTCACCGTGCAAAAGTAACATGTCCATAGCTTTTGGAACACTCAAGTTATTTCCATATTATTTACGGTCGGGTCAGATTTACCCAAGGCGCCAGTCCTCACGTGACAATTTTCGGCTTACGTTAGTCAGAAAAACTTGGGTCTTGAAACTTGCTAGTCTCTAAGATACTATAAAATATCTTCCACTAGTAGATCTATATAGGGAAGATATTTTATTCAAGAATCTTGATTACTTCATGGAGCCCAGCTTGGAAAGCACTGACAATTTTTCAGAATGTTTCAGTTTTCAACTAGGATGTTAAAAAAAACTCAACTCCTGTAAACAATAGGACAATACGCTTACTTCAGTAGCTCAAAAATGGTTTACATACACACATCAAAAAAAGTTTTGCATCACCTCGGTTCCCAGATCTCCGGCATATAGACGTTGACTGTGTATATTGTATCAAAGATACAGTCCCTTTGACTGTTCATAGATGTCACTAAAACTGCTCAAAGATGTAAACAACCATGCATGAGCAGGGCCTATTAGACGGAGGGGGTACGACAGCCGATCAGTTCCAGTCATTCCACCAGGACGAAGGTACGCTGCTCATGTTGTCTGTAGTTCTATCATGCCTAGAAAGTCAATACCGCAGTTCGATCGCGTCCGCATTGTTACTTTGTGTCAAGAAGGGCTCTCAACAAGGGAAGTTTCCAGGCGTCTCAGAGTGAACCAAAGCGATGTTGTTCGGACATGGAGGAGGTACAGAGATACAGGAACTGTCGATGACAGGCCTCGCTCAGGCCGCCCAAGGGCTACTACTGTAGTGGATGACCGCTACTTATGGATTGCCGCTCGGAGGAACCCTGACAGCAATGCCACCATGTTGAATAATGCGTTTCGTTCAGCCACAGGACGTCGTGTTTCAACTCAAACTGTGCGCAATAGGCTGCATGATGCGCAACTTCACTCCCGACGTCCATGGCGAGGTCCAGCTTTGCAACCCCGACACCATGCAGCGCGGTACAGATGGGCCCAACAACATGCTGAATGGACCCCACAGAATTGGCATCACGTTCTCTTCACCGATGAGTGTCGCATATGCCTTCAACCAGACAATCGTCGGAGACGTGTTTGGAGGCACCCTGGTCAGGCTGAACGTCTTAGACACACTGTCCAGCGAGTGCAGCAAGGTGGTGGTTCCCTGATGTTTTGGGGTGGCATTATGTGGGGCCGACGTACGCCACTGGTGGTCATGGAAGGCTACGAAACGGTTTACTATACCTGAATGACATCCTCCGACCCATAGTGCACCCATATCGGCAGAATATTGGAGAGGCATTTGTCTTCATGGACGACAATTCTCGACCTCATCGTGCACATCTTGTGAATGCGTTCCTTCAAGATAACGACATCGCTCGACTACAGTGGCCAGCATGTTCGCCAGACATGAACCCTATCGAACATGCCTGGGATATGTTGAAAAGGGCTGTTTATGGACGTCTTGACCCACCAACCACTCTGAGAGATTTACGCCGAATTGTCGTTGAGGAGTGGGACAATTTGGACCAACAGTGTCTTGATGAACTTGTGGATAGTATGCCACGACGAATACAGGCATGCATCAATGCAAGAGGACGTGCTACTGGGTATTAGAGGTAGTGGTGTGTACTGCAATCTGGACCACAAATGCTGAAAGTCTAGCTGTATGATGGTACAACATGCAATGTGTGGGTCTCATGAGCAATAAAACGAGCTGAAATGTTGTTTGTGTTGATCTCTATTCCCTTTGTATTTAAAGGTTCCGGAACTCTTGGAACCGAGGTGATGCAAAACTTTTTTTGATGTGTGTATTATGAATGCAAAGTTTGTTGGGTCTGGTTTGAGTATTTGCTCAGAAAATGGGGCATGAGTTAAGGGAATTTTTAGCAATTTATTTTTTTAAGATTGTTTTTGTAATGTTCTCTCTGACACAAAACATTCAACATACAAGCTTCAAATTCTACGCAAATAATGATGAATGTACTCTGAATATACCAAAAGAACATTCAAGGAAATATCTGATGTAGTTTCTGAGATATGTAACTAAACATCGCAAGCTACATTCTTCTATCGATTCACACGTCCCGATTCCCTCAATTAAACTCCGTACGACTGCGACAAAAAGGGCAAAACACAAACTATGGGTCAGAATGACCCGGCGCCAGTCCTCGTGCTATATTTTTTCTCGCCAATTCTCAAGGGTTAATATGCACAAGTGTAGCTCTACGCTTAAGGTGTTAGTTCACAAACAAGAAGGACTCAGGGTTGAACCTCGATAGTAACAGGGATTATAAAACTGTACCCATAATTTCAATGGATCGACTTCTATTCGAATAGAAAAGCTTAAAATCACTTTTCCATGTATGGATTCCCACAAGGGTTAAAGGCCTATCGAGGCCACACAAACCTCCGTTTCCGCACAGGAGGCCAAAGAAAGTGTTGATTTTGTTCTTCTCATCCCCTTATTGGCCTGGAGCCTGGAAGTAGATATCTCATCTTACTTTTCCTGACTTCTATTACGGAAGAGGCAAGGTTTTAGCATCTCCCACCAGCAGCTATGCCCATAACCTCACGACGCGATCGTAAAAAAATACATATGAAAGACGAGGATATGCGTGGAGGGTGTTCCAATGTGAACTGAACGATATGACAATGGTATGCGGAAAGCTGCAGATCCTATGACGAATTTCCGTAAGACCATCAGAACTGTTTGTTGTGCCATTGTCTTGAAGCAAGGAAGATTTGTAGTAGCGAACAGGAAATGACGGGCAATCAACCTCTTTGGAGCTGAATCGTGCCCTAGTGTGTCGTCAAGGATGGCTTTGAGCTTGCATATCTAGAGTAACATATATATTCATAAAACCCCCGGCCTAGCCGTGCGCGTGAAATCGTACTCCAGGATTGCGACGGGCAGCTGCAGCAAGGCCGGAGATCGGAGGTTCAAATCCCGGCGCTGACAGTGGCAATAATAATAATAATAATAATAATAATAATAATAATAATAATAATAATAATAATAATAATGTTATTGGTTTAACGCCCCCTTTACGCGTAGTTGGCAGCATGCTGTGATTCCATGCCCAAGGTCACGGGTTCAAACCCGGCCAAAGTCGTCGGATTTTTTAAGAGCGTTAAAAATCCCTCAGTATGGCTTCCTTCGGAGGGGAAGGAGAACCGGTGGTCCTATTTCATAGATATCTGGCATGAAGAAGAACCTTCCACTAACTACACTTGTGTGAAGCCAAAATTCGTAGGTTACAATTGATAACGCTCTATTAGTTCCAACGTTCGCCGCCAGGTGCAGACTGCGATGCCATATAGTAACCAAGTCCGCAAGCTAGGTGTTGTGGACGGTAGCATTTGGTAACAAAAGTAGGAACTACTTGAAAATCGAATGTATGCAGTTCTTACTTGAATTAAAAACAGAAAAAACACACTAATACAGTCATCACAATTAACACCGGTTATCAGACAGATTCTACACACACCCTAAGTACACGGGGCTACATGACCACGTTATCGCAGCCCCTAAACTAAGGAACCAACCAACGCCTCTTTTAACTACTGGGGGGTTTTAGAGGCGCCGCGGTGCCGGAATTTTACCCGAAGGGGATCTTTAACCAAGATTAACGGCGTGGGTCAGCCCGTGGGGTCCCCTCTGCCAAATGACTGGGCAGCGATCGCTTGGTAGGTAAAGGCCCATCATGAGTGCTTGCAATGTTGAAGGTGAAGAACTGAAGAGGCGTGAGGCAGTGCAAACAAACAGATTTCTATCCACCGAACCATGAAGTTCACAGCAGGCGGCTATATGAGCATGAGTTGTTGTTGCCGTTAATTCAATAAATTTGGAGTGTTAATTTTGTGTACCTATTTTCTAGAGAGAGAGAGAACGCATTTTTTCGATTAACAACTAATTTGTACAGGGTGACTCTTATTAACGTTTAAAACTCTCTGTAGCGACGTAGATGGCATTGAGACAATTAATTTGATATTGGCAACTCAAACTAACACTTGGAGCGCTGCGGTCGCCTGGATAAGTAGGGTAAAAATACTCAATAACACACGTTTGATATGGAACACTTTTTATTTTTCGGTTATAATCCGTAAATGTGGTCCCTAAAATAATGACAGTGTTATTTTCAATTGTATATATGTATAACTGTGCGATACACGTGATCTAATTTGTGTGTTCCACTGGATTTTATCTGTCGATTGCATATTATCAAGCATCGGTTGACTGCTGGTATTTGTTTTTGTGCAGTTCGAGTCATGGCGCTGTTACGTTTAAAAGCTATATTTGAGTTTGCTCATTGTACCATAGACTCGAGAAATTATTTGCTGCTTGGTTGGGCTAAGGGATGAGTTTAACTTTTATTAAAACTCGGGGTAGACAGGAATTGCTTGATTTGGATGGTAAGTATTGACCTTGCGAAGTCAAATTATACCTATCGGATATCGCAGAGCGAGGTGATGACGGTTGGTAGGGTTATTGGAAATTAACTTGGGAGCGGGAAATGACCTGACTGATGAAGCTTGGATGTCCTCGGCTAGTGTAGGCCTAGGCTTGGCTGTCTTGGTACGGTTTGGCTCGGCGAGACTGTGCTTGGCTGTTTAGGTGCGGCTTGGCACGGCGTAAGTGAACAACCCGTCCTGTCGTCAGTGAGTGTAGTGGTGAGTGGTCCAACCCGCGCTTGTTGCCCGTATTTATTTGGTATCGTCACCTTTCGGCTGTTGCTATTTGCATCTTTTGGAAAGTGATGAAATCTTATATCCGCAGCCCTCTTATACTTCGACTTACAGCCGTAAACTGAGCAATATACTTTGATTTTACTCATTTTGCACTCTTATCAACGAGTAAAACTTATTACTTATGTATAAACACGAAGAATTTACCACGATCTGCTTACCAATAAAAGAAACCATAATACAAACAGTCACCACGTGAGAAATGTACCCTACTTGGTAAGTTTCTCATTTTTACCGCTAGATGTCATATCAGATAGCTGGAGTTGCCAATAGGATACTTAGGGTCGCAAGTGTCCGAAAATAACTTAAAAGTGAACCACAACTGTTAACCATATGACGTCATCAGGTGACGGCTCAGCTCGAGCTGTCAGGCCAGTGCTCTGTTTAAAACGCACACCAAAGCATCCAAAGCAAACGTTGAATGCCATATCACTCTGGCTCAGAGTCTGCGTGTGCGACTCGGCCGGTTCAAATCCGGGGCCTATCCATCAGCTTTCTTTGTTCTCTCTCTACTCCTTTCAAGTGGAAGCAGATTTTTTGTTGACATTAAGACACGGAACCAGAATGATATCATATTCAACGTTTGCTTTGGTGTGCGTAAAGGACCACAGGGCTGACAGCTCGAGCTGAGCCGTCACCTTATGACGTCATATGTTTAACAGTTGTGGTGCACTTTTAAGGTATTCCCGGACACTTATGACCCTAAGTGTCCTATATCAAATTGCTTGTCTCAATGCCATCTACGTCGCTACAGAGAGCTTTAAACGCTAATAAGAGACATCATATATATATATATATATATATATATTATCGTATGGCCTCGGGTGCCGTGTGCAAGCTTTATTATTTGCGCCCAGAGGGCAGCTTGCATGTCGAATTTTGTTGTTCCTTGAGGCACTATGAAAGTCAAGGAGGTTAGATATCTAAACTCCTTGACACTAGAGCGCTTTCTAATAGAGAGTGGAGGAACTTTTTTGTGTTGGCGGAAAATCCCGAGATTAATTTTGCCATTATAAACACGGCCTACTGAATTTAAATCGGTTCTTTAACATGTCATCAACGTATGACATGCTTGGCGTGATTTTTGTCGCCTTTCAAAAATCACTTACTACGGTCAGGAGTGAACCTGCAAGCATGGGGTTGGTAGACCGACACGAAAACCACTCACCCACCGTGACAAGCAACAACTATTAAAGGTTAATAATTCATCATCATTTGCTAAAGACAAAGCCTTGTCACTGCAGCCATATTTGACGGTTTTCTCTTGATGCTGCCATAAGCACCACATGCCAGTTCTCCAATGGTGTTCTTGATGTTCGACATCCTTGGACGTCCCCTAGGATTCTTTCCCAATACCGTGCACTCGATAATGGTTTGGAGAGGAGAGTCCTGCCTTAATGCATGCCCAAGGATCTTTGTTTTCCTCTTCTTTATTGTTTTTAATAAACATCGATCCTCCTTCAGGTCCTGCAGAACAAGATCATTTGTTTTCCTGTCCATCCAACTTGTTCTTCCTTTTGACTCTGAGAGTCTTGTCATTCTTCTCCAATACCACATTTCTGCATCCTTAAGTTTTGTTTCCTCCAGTTTCCCTAATGTCCAGGTTTCACATCCATAGAGTAAGGCACTCAAACAAAGGTCTTGAGAAATGAATTTCTAGTCCTCAAGCTGAGGTGATTATTTTGCAATAAGGTATTTTTATTTCGGAAGGCTTGTTTTGCCACCACTATTCTTCTCTTGATTTCTGACAAGCACTTGTTATTAGAGGTTATAACACTGCCCAAATACGGGAATTCCGTGATTGTTCAATTTATTGCACTGTTATTCACGTTTATGTTTGTTCTAGTTGTAGGCTGTTTTTTGTCAACTACCATTAATTTTGTTTTCTTAGTATTGATTTTTAACTTGAACTTGTTTTCTAAGGATTTGCTGAATATAATTATTTTCAGAATTAGCCAAAAGTGCAATGTCATCTGAAAGCGGATACTGTGCACCTTTATACCATTTACTTCAACCCCTTTATTTTCTCCTTCATTTCTCTAACTAACAGTTTATAACCGGAATTTCCAAAACACACTGTATAATTAAATCGTTTATTTCAGAAAGGGGTCAAGTGACACCATTTCGAGAAAACTTAAAATCTCATACAAGGAATATGTTATGGATCTTAGAAACTTACCTCAAATGTATTTATGTATTTGAAACGTAGTCTAATAATGCAAATTATATTTGTTTTACTTTTTTTGTATCGTTCAAAGAAAGAACTTAAAATCTTTGTACTTGACACCTTTCTGCAATAATGAAGTAGATCACGGATATTTTGTTAGCAGAACTGAGAAATATTTTTCTGTTTTGTAACGAAAAAGATTTGTATGCAAGACAGTTTATATATGTGAGTATTAGATAACATTGTTAATGCAAGAAAACCATTAGCCTATTGTAACTAACGAAACCTGTTTAAAAATGGCTGGTATTTTCTTTTAACCTGATCAGTCTCGAAGTTCAAAGCCATACATTATCAGGTTGGTAGTACACTGATTTATTCATGGAGGAAAGAACGGAAGGAGATGCCTTCGCTGCGCTGCCTAGTGCAAGCTGCTGAAGCCAAACGGCACGCCCACAATGGGGAGCATGATAATGGCCGTTCCTATGCTCAAAGCCGTAAACCACTCCAACTAGTCTTGGATTTTAGTGACATAAAACTGCAATGACAAGTGAAGATTTTTTCTTGGATTCGCAGAATACACTCTGTACTTGGAACAAATAAGCTGCGCTATCGACTTAAAAGCCAATTTAAATAGAAATATGAGAGCACCTATGCAAGGCTAGTTTTGTAAGAAAGACGCGGCAAAACGTAATGATACGCTGAAACACTGATTAAATTGAATACAGCTGTCTGAAGGTGCGAGTTATACCAAAGAAGGAACATCTTGGGAACTATCATAATGATGCCGAAATAATCACGGTATTTACACCAAATTGATTTTTAAGTTCTTATTGGTGTTGAGGCATTCATCAGTTTTTAGGCCTAATTTCGAGTACAGCCACTTTCACTCATTGTTCGTACACGGTTTGATATTCAAGAATGCGAACCTTAAAATTAATAAACAGAGCACTTATTCGATTCGTACCACCATATGGAAGTCACGGAACACAAGTTAACACAATACACGTTAAGGTTACGCCCACTTTGGACGCAACGCTTGGCTTCACTCAAACGAGCTCAGGGCATCTCCTCGTATTCTTTCCTCCATGGATTTATTCGTCTTCTAACTCCACAGCACATTCTGCATCCGTAGTAGGCTATTGCAATATAACGCTGTAGAAGTCACCATACCCAACATGGTAAGGTTTGAGATTTGTGAGGTCTTTTATCTTCCTCGTATTGATGTGAACCAGAAACAGAAGCTGTTTGTAGGTCCTAGGTCAAAACTAGACATAGGATACAAGAAGCACGCGTTGAAATATTAGAACAGAGTCAAGCAGAGTCCCCTGACCCCTTTCTGCAGTAAACGCAACTTTTAACTTAATGCCTGACTGTAATAACAGGCCGGAACTTAACTCCTTTCTGCACTAAAATATGCGTCTACCCCTACATAAAATTTTCCCACAAACAACTCATTTCATCATATTATGTCACTTGACCCCTTTCTGAAATAAACGAATCAATTGACGTTCTGCTATGTTATTGCAGCGTACTTTTACCTCTGTTAGGAGAGTCTGTTGGCAGCATTTTCTTAGGTCAAAAATATTCTCCAAAGAGAAATCACTTGCCTTTTAATGTCTTAATTAAAATGACTCATCAATGAGGTGGAGATGGTACAAAGGAAGGTTTGTGATCGAGAATTCTATACTGGCTGCGGTGGCCGAGAGTGCTAACACGCTACACCGTGCCTCGCTGGCATCGGGAGACCATGGGTTCGAATCCCGCCTCGGCTGTCCTGAAAATTGTTTTTATGGTTTCCCATTTTCACCACGAGGAAAATGCCGGGACGTTTCCGTCCAATATCCCATCCCTGACCCGTCCTGGAATGAAAAGTACATGGCCATTGCCTGCATTAATAAAATTATTATTATTTTAATGTGTAGTAACACTCCCGTCCCAAAGATCCCGGTTTCGATTCCCAGCTCTGACACGAAATGGAATACACTCAGCCTCGTGTGATTAAAATAAGAAGAGTTGGGCTCTATTTTAATGTCAGCCATTCTAGAAGTAGAAATCCTAAGGTGGGATCTCTGGAAGATAGAAGGATAAAATCACGACTATACACTAATCGACAAAAATGGGGAGATCTAAGCAAACGTCTGCGAAATCCCACCTACTTGAGCACTAAGTTAAGGGCCGACCGCAGCGTACAAAGTTTGGGTAATATTCTTTCATTAATCGTGGTATTGATAATAATTGGAACTCATTATTCAGACAGTCATTCCGGAAGAACTCCGCATAGATGTCTCAATTTCGAAGAGGCATTCTAGGCTGTAAACAAACATCCAAAGGGGGAAGTAGCGACTATCTGATACAGGAGTGACAAATCTCCGACATCCATCGCTTGTTCCACTGTTTCATGATGTTACTTAATTGCATTTCTCAACTTATCATGTCATTACTGTTGGAATATCAATGTCCAAGTATTTCACACATCCTATAATTATATAATTACCTAGAAAATATACATTAACTATTTTGAACAGCGGACGGAATAACCAACAAAAAGATTCGAGGTTAGTTGTTTTTACCATTTCAAAAAATTGTTACGTTGTTCAACCTTCTGATTAATTCTTAATATACATAACGACTATGTTTCTCTGCAGGTCTATGTCCTGAAGCAAACTCTCCCATGTGCAACATTTATTGAAGTGACTGATATCTCCGGGAGATGTGGTGCAATGTTATCGTTTAATTTACTGTTGGAATATCAATGTCCAAGTATTTCACACATCCTATAATTATTATTTATTAATTCTCTTTTGTGACCTTTCATTTATTTAAATTAATGACTTTCTGTAAGGATATTCATTTTCTTTTTGTTTTTTATTAAGATACTTTCTAAGATTGTTTCACGTTGAAGAAGTTAGGCTTTCATTGATATAGCAAACCATGAACGTGGTGTTAATTTTATTATTAAACAAGCAACCCGACCCGGCTTCGACCGGGAACAGTTATGAATTCATTACGTGATAAGCGCTTTCTTTTTTCAATGTCAATGAACAACGACCAATATCCGTTTTACATCTCGGCATGATGGGTTAAAATCACTCACTGGACTATTAATTATATGATCATATAGATGCATGTGCAACAAATTCTTGTCAGACGTAATTTAAGAATAGCGAGGTGTATGAAACACAAATCCCCCTTCCGTCCAATCTTAACTTGACTGTGAATTTTGCGGAACGTAAAGTTCACAGGCGATATAAAGAAAAGCCGAGTTGCACTTCCAGGGAAATTCCAAACACAACCACTCTTCTCTAAAGTTTTTAACTCAACACGACTCGACAGTTTGCTGCTGGCTGTATCTGGGGCAATAAGCTCGTCCGCTAGCTAAGCTGTAACTGGGGTGATAGACTCGCCCCTAGCTAGCTTGTAAACTGCCGCCTCAGTAACTGAATGGAGATTGTTGGAAGAAATGAAAACGTAAAAACACTTATAGTAGGCGATGTGTTGAAGATAGAGATTTGCTCTCCCGGGCTTTTCTGTAGAACTGTTCATGCTGAATGATGTTTACACTCATAGTATTGTACCCATTCGTCATCATATGGAACATGTGTTCGTATCCCAGCTAACTCACGGTCTTTCGAGGCATGGGGCGTTCAACCCACTATACGAGCACATATTCGGGATATGAGTCTGTCAGGTGACTACTCTACTTGAAAGAAACAACATATTCCTAAGTATAACATTTAATGGTAGTAATTCATGGCAAAACAAAACAAAGCACAAAAAATACTTTACATTTATTTCCCACAACAAAAATCAAAATTATCTGTGAGTCTCTTGTCATCAAGATTGGTGCTCCACAGCACTCATGTCTATCCTAAACATCCTATTGTTGATACTCTTTGACATTTGCGAGTGTCCATATTGTTCTTCACGTGGCACAATTTAACACAAATTGGAATATCACAACACAACAAACACAAATTATGTTTAAACGACATTAAACCTGCAATTATGAAACATTTATCCGTTTTACACGGAACATTTACTTTAAATAACATTGATTCATTAGCTTATGCCTTGTTTAATAAGTGTTGTCTTTCCGCGCGTATCGTATTCTTTTCCCATAAGTTTCAAACGCTGAAGTGGTACACTTTCCCATCCAAAATACACTTAGATATAGATATTTTATGGCTTTACCATACAACGATTTTCTGGGTATGGTCATAACATTATCGTTACAAACGTGTCATATCATTCAAATTACGCTACCCGTATGAATAAATTAGTGTGAACTGGGTAAATACTCTTTACAAAAATGCTTCTATTTATTTGGTGCAGTTAATTTCTCCTCAGAGAATAACTGGGCCAAATGTTATCCGATTACTTCATTCCAACATTGCATATGTATGGAAACAGTGCACCTAATTTAATTGATACCATCATATCAATCACATCTTAATTACTTTTCGAAATATCGAGATTCCTCAGTGTCCCACTACAATCTTAAAAGAAAAGGATCTGGTCTATTGACTTCCTTTCGTGCGAACAATGGATTAGTCATGGACCGTCCTATGCAAGATGGCTGCCGGGTTAGTGGATTATACCTGCTACCCCGCTTGACTTCCCGCACGGTCATGTGTTCACTCAATGGTGCAGCTGTGCTGGAGGTACCCTGAATGGATCGTGTCATTACGAATTGAGTCAATCTAATTATTTAATACCTACATTTAGAGTATTTAATGGGCTCATCTCGGCTCCTAATTACTATTCAAGGCAAGGGATGGATCACGAAATAGCTTTGCCGTTCTGTGGTCATAATCAGTGGCTTTTCGTGCGTCTCAGATGAGTTTCACTGTTATCTCACTGGACGGGCATGCATATAACAAGAGGAAATCAACGTTTCCTACACGAAGAACCAATTTGTCTTACCTCTTAGGGCAGATCAATTAATATATTGGCCTACCTAGGGTGTCTAGCAGTTATCCCTGGTGGCGAAGACTCTGCTAACAGTGGATACAGACAGACTCTGTCCCAACTCTGTCGCGAATATACATGTATGCTCTAAGGCAATACTATATCGTAGCTTCGAAGATTAGCCGACTAGATTCGACAACGCGCGCACTATTTTCGGATGATCCCCGTAAGTTATTGACGTAAATCTCTTGATTCTACGTTACATGCTCGCTGATCGCGGCTCAAACAATATTTCTTACAGATGACTCAATTCTTAAAGCACTCACGTCCTCTATACATTTACTCATAAGCCAAAGTTCTACGTAGCTCCAAAACAAGTATAAATTTACTGGCATACATTGACTATCTTAATGGCTCTCAAATACAACCCTGTAGAATATACCATAATAAAACATTTATTTAACATTTCAATGACACTGAAAAGCTCTCTTTATCTCGATATTTATCTTTCTTTCTTTCTTTCTTTCTTTCTTTCTTACTTTTCACAATAACACAGTATTCTTACGCTAACACACTTTGCACGTACTATAGGCCTGACATGCCGATTTATATATTTATTATTGTAACCGACCCCAGATTAATATTATTATTATTATTTAACGTTGCCGTTACTTTCATCAATGTCTTACGCCTGAATGGCCGTAATCATGTCATCCTCAAAGCCTTATTTTTTACCAAAATACGAGGGATGTGATCTCGTACACAAATGACTGTTAATTCTTAATCGTTGAGGGAATGCTTCGTTGTATGGTGAGCTATTAAATCATATCAACATATTAAATTTGTACTCACTTTCATTCTAGCTGGGTTAGCCCCGCATGCCAGCCATTCCCCTGCCATAATGCTTGTTTTAAGCCATCATGATATTTTTCACATGACACATTGCATAGACTTTACACATGGTAATTATATTTTTCACTACTGGCATTTTCACTTTAACACAATACACATTCTTTTACCATATAAACATACACTTTTAACGATCACTGTAATATAACTTTATACATAATTCTCACACACGGATCCTTGATCGGATTCTCACTATCGCCTGACCTCAGAGATGCGATGCAGCTAACTCCTGACAACCGCTGGTCTCCTTGAAAGTCTATCTTGCGTGTGTGTGTTCGTCTTCCGTCACCTACAGTTTATGTCTCCCCGACTGCAAAGTTGTTCAATCCTAGGTCACAACTACTCGTGACGCCTTCCAGGTTCCCGTAACTGTAGTGTTCATTACAATAGTATGTTATTTTACCCATGATAACACTTCCTGTGGTTATGTTCATTGTCTGTAAACATCATCCTAAATTATCTCTACGCTGTACTGATTCTATACTCGCGTATACTGTTGCTTATACGTCTGCTGTAGACTAATTATTATATGATGCAGAATTACTGTTATTAAGTAAGCTGCATGATGCGCCTTTCATTATTCACTGCTAGTACATTTGAGCGTCAATACTTTATAAATTCCGCACACTTTCTTGCGTGATCCGACAGCGTGTCACCACACGAGTTGAGTCAAGAAGAACTGACTCCCTGCTCCAGCTTCCCCCATATAAAGCTTCCTGATGAAAAGTAGTTCACTGGATTTCCAGGAGGACTCTCTTCTTAAAATAATACATTTTCAGACACAGTGAAGTATGTTCCTTATTCGTCTATTCATGGAGGTTCCAAATTCACTCGCGTGCAGGCAATTGCTTTGGCCAATTAATTATAATTAATTGCTTTCTTCCACGGCGTCATGATGCTACCCCGGTTCTTCCCCTATTGCTACATTACAAATCCTGCCTCTGCCGCAGATTAGGTCTGTGCATAGGTTTCTTTATAGATGCAGGCTTTAATTTAGGCGTGAGGACACTCCTAAATTATCTTTCCTAGAATACATGCATCTGGGTGTAAGTTTCATCTCAATTCATTGCTCCATTTGGCCGTAATTAATTAATTTCTGTGGGCGACCACCCCCACTCCGCTTCTCTGCCTTGTAAGACTGTGGTTCCCAAAGCCATTAATCTTTGGTCGCTCCCCCAGTGCAGACGAGAAATAGTTCCTTGGCGTCACCTAGTAACGCCCCCTTGCTAACCACGATTTTTCAACTGTCAAGTTGGCCCGAATTCTTGAGCTCTTAGCATCTTAAACGTACATATGCTTGTATTTTCTGCAATAATCCACCTTTAATGCTATAATATTCCCGTTCTGGCCGTGAAATCATGCAGTTATAACTCATTGTTCCTCGGGTTCACAGTGGCTGTTCCCCCTCAGAGATCAATGATTCGATTCTTCGCAGAATCATGGGCCTGGTCCTTTTGTGATAAAGACCCCGGTTCGATGCTAGTCAGCCGTGTCCAATTGGGCACAGTATATAGATATTTTTAACGGTTTGCCCAGCGCAAGCTTAAAAAGCGCACGGACGCCAGGTTTTTTTTTACCTTTCCAGTGCAATCGTTAGTGCTTGACTTCCTTTGGTCATAAATAAATTATTTTCTACAGAAACCTTCCTCGAGATATCCTTTACAGAATGATGAAAACCCCATCAAATTCCATTCAGTGGTTCTCGAGATTACCGGCGACATCCAAGAATCGGGGACTTTGTTTTATACTAAGTAGAGATTATACGCCAATCAATATAATTTAATATAATATAATCCCCCTTCCGTCCAATCTTCAATTGACTGTGAATTTTGCGGAAGAAAAGTTCACAGGCGAAATGAGAGTTGCACTTCTAGGGATTGGAGAGGTGAATGAAACTCAAAACCCCCTTCCGTCCAATCTTAGCTTGACTGTGTTTCACAGGCGAAATGAAGAAAACCCAAGATGAACTTCCAGGGAAACTCCAAACACAACCACCCGTCTCAGAAGTCTTATCTCAACATGACTCAACGGTTTGCTGCTGGCTGTATCTGGGGCAATAGGTTCGCCCGCTAGCTAGGCTGTAACATGGATGATAGACTCGCCCTTAGCTAGCTCGTAAACTGTCGCCTCAGTAGTTGAATGGACATGGTTGGAAGAAAATAAAACGTAAAAACACTTATAGTGGGCGATGTATTGAAGATAGGCATATGCTCTCCCGGACTTTTTTGTAGAACTTTTTATACTGAACAATTCTTACACACATAGTATTTAGATATTTTTAACGGTTTGCCCAGCGTAAGCTTACAAAGCGCTCGGACGCCAGTTTTTTTTTCTTTTTACTTTTCCACTGAAATCGTTTCTTCTCGGCATCCTTTGATCATAAATAAATTATTTTCTACAGTAATTATCCTCGAGATATCCTTTACAGAATGGTGAAAACCGCATCAAAATCCATCCAGTGGTTCTCGAGTTTACCCGTAACATCCAAGAATCGGGGACTTTGTTTTATACTAAGTAGAGACTAACACTCAGCAATTATTGTTCTAGGTTTTTGCCGTGTCATGTGTGGGGTTTTGCCTAGGACACCAAGCTGTCTCATAAGCGTGCTCTTGGTGTCCCCGCCCGGATCCCCACAGGAGTAGGGAACTGCACGCTACCTCCTTATATAGAGTGCAGCTGCACCACTTTACTGAGAGAACTAAAAGCTCTAGCAGCCTTAACCTCCCTATGAAGGTTTCCAAAAAAATGGTATATTGGCTTTCACGGCCAGTGAATTAAAAGTCGGAAAACACCAAGAGCCCACTGATGAGACATCTTGGTGTCCTAGGCGAAATCCCACACAAGACACGGCACAAACCTAGAAATATTGCTGAGTTTTATTATCAAAATATTTTCTAGTGTTTGACAAGGCGTCTTTTATAATTTGAGATTAATTTGAGATTTAATCTCCGACCGGAAACCACACTGAGAAATGTTAATTGCGCCAACGCTAGGACAACTGGAACACTTGGACCAAATTACGCTCCTCGGGACTTGCTCACCTGATCAGTAAATAAAAACTTAGCACTCACTGTCCCTGCAATGCATGAGGTCATAGCCCTCACGGGATTTGCAAGGCTTTTTCTTTATGTGTATCATCTTTCCACTCTGTATCTGTATATTTTTGTGGGGGTAATTTTGAAAAATGAAACGGAAATGGATGGGACGGAAACAATGAGCGCGCGCGGTGGCGGTGATTGATACCACGACGAACTGTCGGCCATACAGCTATGTGGAATGTATATCGCATACGGTTTACTTCAAGGTTTGGAGGCCCCATTGAAGATATTCCTACAATAAATCATCCTCAAGTTGTCGTTCTTTGGTGTGAAAATATTCATTATATCATATTTGCTGAAAACAACTATGATTTATTAAATCTTCATACTTTTGCTGTATTTTTATTTAACAGTCGACCACGGAAATGTGTAAGAGGAAACATCGCATACGGTTTACTTCAAGGTTTTGGAGGACCCATTAAAGATATTCCTACAATAAAGCATCTTGAAGTTGTCGTTCTTTGGTGTGAAAATATTCATTATATCATATTTGCTGAAAACAATTATGATTTATTAATTAAATCTTCATACCTTTGCTGTGGAATGTATATCGCATACGGTTTATCTCAAGGTTTGGATGCCCCATTAAAGATATTCCTACAATAAATGATTGGTACCTCGACGTATCTCGCGCATGCGCACCGGTCAGGATTTGGCACTGGAGTTTTACAAGTAGTTATTTCAATGACCAACAGAGTTCACTGTTAACAAGGGATTTGCGTTCCCGGCAAAACTAATAGGTCATCGGTGTTTTAATATCTCGTGAACCAATAGCCTAATGCCAGGGACTTGTATGAGGTATCCTAGGGCTCGGGGTGACACCCCCCGTTTTCCTATAGCCCCCTTAATTTAACCAAAGGACCCAAAACTAACAGGTCATCGGCTTTTTAATATCTCGCGAACCAATAATGCTAGGGACTTGTATGAGGTGTCCTAGGACTCGGGGAGAGGCCCCCCGTTTTTCTATCCCCCTCTTAATTTAACCAAATGACCCAAAACTAAAGGGTCATCGACTTTTTAATATTTCGGGAACCAATAATGCTGTATGAGGTGTTGTAGGACTCGAGGTGACGCCCCTTTTTTCATGATTTTGTGATTTGCAGAGATGGGTAAATCCAGAGCAGAATATATGCGAAATTATCGACAAAAGAAACGTGAGAAAAAATTAAAATCTGGAGGAGTACAGCCGAAAAAAATTGAATTCACATATATTTCATCTCCATTTCATAGTAGGATAATATGTCAGATGTTACACATCATATGCGACTACTGTAAGGCTCGTAATTTCTTTTTTACCTGCCACAGTTAGAGCCTTTCCCCAAACATATTCAAGTGATTAAGAGAAGACTGAAATTTTGATGAAATACCCCGATGTATTTAATATAGTCGTGTACATTAAGTGTGCTTGATATTATTGTACAATTTGCCACCGGGCAAAGTAATGAATGAATGAATGAATAACTCCGACTGTAAATGATCATTGACAGAATTCAGCGTGCAAGGTTTAATTTTGCGATGGAGGAGGGTCTGCGTGACTGGACACGTTGTAGTACATTGCGGTGTCTAATGGACAATTGTTGTAAAATAAAATGTGCCAAAAATGGTTGAAAACTGGATGCACTTAACCAGACATCATCCGTAAATAGTAAAACAATGAACGTGCCTACGTCAAACGTCACACGTCAAACGGGCCTTCAGTGCGATAATTGACGTGACAATAACAACAGAGCTATATGCGTCCTATTGATGGAGGAAAGAATAAGAGGAGATGCCCTGAGCTCGTTTGAGTGAAGCCAAGCGTTGCGTCCAAAGTGGGCTTAACCTTAACTTGTATTGTGTTAACTTGTGTTCCGTGACTTGCATATGGTTGTACGAATCGAATAAGTGTTCTGTTTATTAATTTTAATGTTCGTATTCTTGAATATCAAACTGTGTACGAACAATGAGTGAAATTGGCTGTGCTCCAAATTAGGCCTAAAATCTGATGAATGCCTCAACACCAATAAGAACTTAAAAATCAATTTGGTGTAAATACCGTGATTAGTTCGGCATCATTATGATAGTTCCCAAGATGTTCCTTCTTTGGTATAACTCGCACCTTCAGACACCTGTATTCAGTTTAGTCAGTGTTTCAGCGTATTATTACGTTTTGCCGCGTCATTCTAACATAACTAGCCTAGCGTAGGTGCTCTCATTTAAAGTGGGTTTTAAAACGACATCGCAGCTTATTTGTGCCAAGCACCGTGATGTACAGAGTGTATTCTGCCTATCCAAGAAAAAATCTTGACTTGTCATAGCAGTTTTATGTCACTAAACTCCAACCTATTTGGAGTGGTTACGGCTTTGGGCATAGGAACAGCCATTTTCTTGCTACCCAAAGTAGGCGTGCCATTTGGCTTCAGCAGCTTGCACTAAGCAGCGCAGCAAAGGCATCTCTTTCCGTTCTTTCCTCCATGGTCCTATTTACAGACCGCCGTGTGTGGCCTTGAGGTATATAGTGACACTCCCGTCCCAAAGGTCCTCGTTTCGATTCCCAGCTCTGACACGAAATAGAATACACTCAGCCTCGTGAGATTAAACTAAGAAGAGTTGGGCTCTATTTCCAAGTCAGCCATTCTAGAAAAGTTTACCCATGGTTTCCCACTTCTTCTCTAGACAAATGCCGGTATGGTTCCTAAATGAAGGCCATGGCCGCCCTCTGCCCAATCCTAGCCTGAATTACAAATACGCACGCTACTACAGACACCACAACAATACTGTTTAACAGTCAAATCCAAAACAAACACACACACAGCAGAAGTGCAAGGAACTGAAATTATCACAATTTCCAAGCCCCTAATAGAAAACAACAATCTTAATACGCTAAGGTGTATGTTTCACAAAACTCAAGCTCCTAAACCAGATGGAGTTAGAAGGTGTTGTTTGTACCAAATTCTTCCAAATCGTCTCAATAGTACAGGAAAAATCTTGCATATCTTGAAAAGTCAACGGAAATATATTTATTTGTTTATTGTATAAAGTGCTTTTAAAGAAATAAACAAGATGGTAGCCCCTGCCTGAAGTGTGTCGTGCCCAGCACGCATAGCACTTGGTATCTGTACACAAGGGGCCCATTTTTTTAAGTGCGTTTAAAAAATAAAGTTATATATAGAAGCCCGCATAACAGTAAAGCCAGGCGGGTGGTTTATGAACATGCGAGTAGTGGGGTGAGTCTACTTACTATAAACCAGTGGTTCTCTCAGCGTGAAATTGAATCATGTACGGACCACACTTATCCCCCCCCCCCATACACCTTATCTGTTGTATCCCTTCCTCAATAACACATATTTTAAAGATATTTCATTTCAAAACCAGATTGTCTACGTCGCGAATACATTCGGACGATTCTCGTTTAACGCGCATCGTTTCCGAAATTCCCATTTATTGGCCACTTTTTTATATGTGCTGGTGGTCCCTTCTCTACCGCGGACCACTCCCGAGGCACTCGCGGACCACCGGTTAAGAACCACTACTCTAAATACAGTAACATCAGCTGGCCTGGTCTGGTAGAGGTGTGCAATAAAACTGGCTCACAAGGAAACTCCCCAGTGTCTCCCTTCGAGCACCGACGCTACAACATAAACAAACACAGGGAATCCACACGATTTCTCCTGTCGTATTGACTCGCTGCATCCAGAGCACCTTTAACGATATACCCAGCATACGGTCAATTAATCTCAAGTGGGCAAAACCACCACTACTTACTTCCAAATTGGGCAAAACCTCCACTACTTACTTTTCCGACGACCAGTGGGAATTAAAACCACCACTACTTACACAAATGTGGCACACCTTTCTCCCAAATCCAGCATTACTTACCTACTCACATATTTAAATACCACGTACGATCACTGCCTGCCTTTCACAAAACCACTACAAATCTTAATGTTAACCCAACTGTAACTTCAATTATGTAGTTGAACATTAACATGGCGGTCATCGACCCCATCCACAAACTGAAAAATATGCTTCAATGCAGCATCATAAACTTTCCTGGTTCGCTAAATTTCACAAAGTCTGTTACACCTCCCAACTATCTTTATCGTTATCGTTAGGGCTGATGAAAAAATCTCCCTTACTCGTCCTTTACAATGTTACTTTCCGTAAACAAATGCAACAACAAATTAAGATGACCACGTGTTACACTATTACTTGGCACGTCATTATTTACATTTATCTCTACGTTACAAATGACAAAACACACATGAACAAAATCAATATTTAGACTCATATCTGCTTTACTATTACCGATTCAACCCCGACAAAATCTCTTTATTTATTTATTATTAATTAAACACAATGTGTACAAAGAAAGAATATATTAACATATGATTTGTATCAGTGTTTAGTTAATGTGCTGATCGGTTGTTATCTTTCAGCACAGTCTCCAAGATGGTACACTCCCCACATAGGCGACATATGCACTTTTCTGTTCGTTTGTGAAATTTTGTATCTGTACATATTTTACTATGAAAACCATGTGCAGCGTAACGCGTGAAGACGTGGCGTAACTTGAAATTTGGTCCTTTCCATTCGTGATTTTTCATTGCTTGAGTATCGAAAAATTCCCTAGGAATTTGTCGTACTTTAGTTTTCCTTTCTTCCAAGACCGCGTCCAAGGCAGCCGTGTTGGGTAGCTTGAAGAGCGATTTGATATCTTCCAGAAATAATGTTTCATTTCCAAGAAGATATGCGATTCGTTTTTCCGAAAACTTGGATATCTGTAGAATGCGTTTTAAGTACCTGGCTTTTATATTTTCAATTCGTTTTAAGTTTGTTACCGAAAGATTATTCCATATGAGATGAATACTATATGTTGCTCTTTATATTTATATAATTTGAGTGGTACTTAGCCTTCTCCTTTCGTGGGTACCGTCGTCATGTTAGCTGCCCTTCCGAGGTTCTCTACTCCATCCATAATCATCAGATGCACCATCATCATTGGCTTGGCTCCTTGGATGTCGGGACTTCCTTCTTACAGCTGTTGATGCATAGGCGGGCTGACGAATAAAATGTTATGAGGTTTCATGTGAAACAGGACCACTGCATGAATTTACGTGTGCGCTATGTTCAATACACGACTTTGGCCTGAGCTACCTAAGCTACTACACCAGGCTACTCAATTCTCCTGACCGTTCTTGTAGCTCTAATCGCCACTCACTTCCTATTTATAGCACGGATGGCTATCCCCCATCTAGACCAAACTCGGTACTTGAAACTGAATTACTGTAGGTCTACTTGTAATACTTCACTTACAAAGTGCGTACTGGCACAGGCTAACGCGCTTCAAATTCAAACTAGACTAAAATGTACTTGTAACAACTTCGCACTTAGTGGGTCGCGCACTCGGGCATGAATAATACTGATTAATTATGAAGTACTTTTAGTATTTTCGCTCTTAGCAGACCGCGCACTGGCACAGGCTAACGCCTCCCGTGTTTGAATCAATCTGAATAATTTTCCGAACATGGCCAGGCATTTTAAAGGCTGGCGGCAATTGGATATGGAGAGGGGATATTTCCCAACTTCTACATAAATTCTCGTAGGGCGATTAGCAGCACATCATACGACTCGTAACGTTCCAAACGTTTCATATATGCAAACAAATTAAAAATCCTATCATAGGTTTAGATACGAGACAGCTCCGTGATCTTGGCTATTGTCTCCAGACGTAACTTTCTTCTAGTCCTGAGGAAGTCTCACTACCTCTCATTGGCAGGCTCAATTCTAACGCCCCCACCAATTTCCAAATTCCAAAATGCAGGCTTTTAATTTATTAAATACTTTCTCATCGTTTCTGAATAGAGAAAATTATTGTGATTTTAATGGTGTATCACTCAATGTTGTGGGATTATTAGTTCCTAATTAGGTCAATTGTGGGCGTTTTCTTATATATTGTTTCCTGCTATTATCACTTCTTCACTCTCACACATCCTTGAGGCGGTTGACTTGGGACACTCCCGTTTCGTATATTTGAAGCTGTCTTTCGCACGGCTCCTGGGTCATCTACCTCTCGTGGGGTTCCCAGGGTTGGGCTTTTATTAGTCCAGTCATTTGGTACTTTGGACAGGAAAAAATTGCGGAAGAATTTTTCTCGACGGATCTATATGTTTTTGGGGTGCTGAATCTGAAAATCCAGTGATCGACTAGATTCGGATATGGCCTCACCATAAAAATGGCAAAAAAAACAAAATTTCGGAAGTAGTTTTAGTTTTTTGCTTATAATTCCGAAGCGACGCATCATAGAGAAATATTACTACGTATTCAAAAGAAAGCTAATAAATGTTCCTAAATAACAAGACTAAAACCAACTCACTAGCATGTTTCGTTTGGCCGCTAGAGCGCACTAAACCATAGTTTTCCAGTTATTCAAAATCTTCCTATTTCAGACTTTCAAAGCCTACAGTCTGTCCACGGGATCTGTGCCCCTCGACCAAACATGAATTTATTTGAAAGCAAAACGTGTTTACATAAAAAAGAACGTCAAATATGAATTTCAACACGCATTAAAACAATTAATTGCTAAGTTGAGGTAGGAAAGGGTGGATCGCCAGGGGTTCATGTCTGTCGTGGTCTCTTCTGAAACACAAAAGAGACACATATTATATAATAATCTATATTCAATGTTTCTTGAGACTGGAGATATGTCGGTTAAATGAACAGAAATATTGATACCTTCAGTTTCATACGGGGTTCCTGGCAATTCTTCATCAGTCTCCTGCTCATCACGCCCGATACCAGAACCAGGCAGGACATCTGAAACACACGACAGTTGGATCGTTTGTGTAATTGTGTTCAAGAAATAGTCAAGCTATTGGGTTGTTTAAGAAAATGTTTGCATATGTAAAGGAGTAATTACACTCTTCATCAGCAAACTCCTGCACAGCCACTTCGTTTTCGTCGCCAAGGTCGTCATCATTGTCGGAAGTGTATATCCGAGCGTTGCTGCGGTAGCCCTCACAGCTTTCGCACATTTTAGAGCAGAACATCCCTGCCCTTTTGCAGCCGCAGTTTCGTTTGCAATCCTGTGTGCTCTTGCAGGCAACAAGACGCAACAGCTTATCCGGTTCACACGGTTGCACGGTTGTTTTCGTTGTTGGTCGAGTACCATCCCTAGAGCAAAGGGTTTTTGGTGTTGCCACGCCATGCCTGAACTTGATGATATACCCTGAGGCAGTGTTGGTGTGCGGCGGACTTTGTCGGAGGTAGCGTAGCAATATTGAACCTCGTCTTGAATGCGGACTTTATATAATGCTTGTACCGCTCAGCATTAAGTGACCCTTCGAACCTTGTATCACCGTAGAGAGCGACGAGGTACTGCTCTCATTGGTCTCAGGATCACAGCCAGAGTCCTTGAAGGCCTTTAGAGTGGTTCCAAGAGCAGGGTTGTTGATGAGAGTCTTGACGAAATTATTTTTCCCCCTGTTATATAGCGCAGATGTCGTGTCACAACCACTCATAGCATGGAGAAACAAAATATTTTCTGCTACAAGTGGTGTGACAGCGCTGGGTGGGTGGTATAACGTCGATTGCACATTCTTTCTCCCAGGTTTAAGGAAATAGGCATTTGAGTGTGTGGGGAGCCCAATCATGATCACCAACAAGTCAACATTCTCGCCTACAAGTACCACCCTATCAAATTTAGACGAGAGGCTGTTGGCAGTAGTAACTATGAGATAGGCTGCATCTTCTGTCGCCTGCTCACACTTGATTTCCTTGTCAACTTATTCAAACTTCTTCATCAACGTCTTAATCAACCGGGCCTTGCTTTTAGAATTTGACAAGAAATTTTCTTGAGATACTGTTATAGCCACGGTCTCATTGATGATGATGTCTGTCGAAAATTTCTTGGTTTCTCTTCTCAAGCGTTCCACATTTTTGGTACTCTGTTTTGGATCAGGATAACCATCGAATATCACTGCAGCGGTTAATGACGAGTAATGGGCTTTTACATAATCTACATACCGAGAGCAAATTTCTCCAAAAGTTACATCTTTCTGTCAAACACGCGATAAAGCAGGAAGCCCCCATCGATAACAAAGGCACGCCCTTCCTGGAGCTGTATTCCCTCGACAGGTTTGAGGGATTTATACAACGTGGATTTGGTTCCTTTCCTCATGCCTCCCTCATCAAAGAGGGACATGGGATACGGTGTGGGCTCGAAGCGTCCGATTCTTTAACAACTGCCATTCTATGGAATATGACAGTTGGGTTAAGACAACTGGTTGATCATGCACTGTTACTGTGTTCTTCATGGCTGCAAGGGATCGCACTCTGTCATTACGTTTGAATTTCAGTGATTTAAAGTTCTTGTTCGTCATCTGCTTCATTCCTTCTATCCCTACTTCCTACTCCCTACAGTTGGTTTTGTCATCTCCCACATTACCTGAACCGAAAGAAACTAATTCAGAGGTTGCTGGGAAAGGAGGATCTTCTTCGACCACTCCAACATGGTGTACCTATCGGCTTTGTCCCGCATAACTCGCGAGTCGCGACTGTCTACGTGCTGTTCTGAGGTACTGACATTGACACCACAAAAGCTCTCCATCACCACACACACGTGGTGCAGTGCAGGCATTGCCTGAGTCCATCTCGACAAATCTGCAGGACTGAAGCCTCGAAGCCGACTCAGCCACCATCACTTTTGATATATTTCATAAGTGCGCTTTCGATCGTCACTCCAGATGCCACACCACACCATGTATGTTCGACGAACAGTGAAGGCTCCATTAGTGGTAAAAGCTTTATACTCTGCTGGCGTCATAATTTTGTCGAGATTCTTCATGTCTTGGAAATACATATGACTGCTTTTAGCATATAAAAAATGTCCAATGGCATGAAAGAAAGGAAGCATGCTGTAAAAGGTTTGAAGATGAAGATTCCAATCTCCTAATCTCTCTGCCTCGATAAACCTTTTCATGAGGGTAACCATCTCTAAATATTGAATCCACTGCTGTGCCAGTTGTTGAAGTTTATCAGCAAATTGATCTGAGAATCCTCTTAGAATGTCGTCTTCAGATGAACAGAGAACAACAGTCATGTCACAACTAAACAACAGTTCCATTATTTTATCGTTTACTTCAGGAGCAATTTCCATTGATTGCAGAACTATTTTGGCTAAGGTTGTATGAGTCAGCATATGAGCTCTGACAGCCCTAGCGTAACTGTGTCCGTTCATAATCTTTTCGGTGCTATTTACTGCGTACACAGTCTGATAAAGCTCACGCAAGCCACTGCCTTCCATTATGAAGCCTATTGCCCCCATAAAATACATGAGGATGTGGAATCCCCCTAACCGAATAACAACGTTATGTAATTCTGGGTCACCTGCTCGGCCTTCTAGTTCCTCGCGAGCCTTCCAGTACAGAGGCTGATCGAAAGTCACATCTGTTGTAACCTGGTTCATTGATTTCGTTTTCTGCACACCAGAAAGGAGGGAAGAGTAGATAGTGTCATAATCGCTGGGCGGAGCATTAATGAAAGGTTGACATGCTACGAAAGTAAGTTTGAAAGGCAGATTTCTTGTAGCATTCTCCATAAAGCTATTCCATCCACGTATGCCAGGTATATTGTTATGCATGCTGTACAGCCATAAAATGTCTACTGTTGAAGGAGCCTGTGTTCACAATTTCAAATATTTCCCCCAGATCTTTGACTTGAACTGCTGCAAGTCCTACTTCATTTGTCCTGTGATATGTTTTAAGAGGAACAGCTCCAATGCAGGCCACTGCTGCTGCTGACGGTTTTTTTTAAATCGAGGGAAACTTTGACCAGGGACAATGCAGGATTTAGGTGTGACACAAACGATACCACCCATCACATGAAATGTGTTCCTCCCATCAATTGTTTGCATATTAAAATCCACGTTATCGTACACCATTAGGGAAAAAGGTTTTCCATTAACAGCCGATGCAATAACCGCAGAAGTTTCAAAACGGACTGTTTCTAGCTAACTCGCACTGTATCCTATGGAGGACATGATCTCAATCTTTTTGGACCCCAACTTCTTGTATAAGGATGCTGAGAAGCCGACCAATAAGGATGAAATGAATGAATTCGGCCTAACGGCCGTTATTAGTGCATGAGCAATGGCTGTGATTTTATTTTCCCATTTTTTCAAATCTCCTCGCTTCTTATTTAGTACCAGAGCATCAGTGAAAGTTTTGAGTGTTGAGGGTATTGGGTCATTTACCTGTTTCAAAAAATCTTCTGGAGGAGGATACTCTGTCAATTCATAGACTACACTTGCGAGCGTATATCTTCAACGATTATAGTCTCTGCTGCCCTAACTATACGAAGTCGTTCTTCGGCTACTGACGACGCTTTTTGATCTGTATACCAGGATTCCGTAAGAATTTCGTACCCTGTATTTTGGAAACAGACAATGTAGGGTTTCTTTGGTGTAATGAAGATATCATCACCATACCTACCTCTTAGATGAGCAACAACTGTCTTCCAATGAGGAAGATTGTAGCCTTCTATCAGGGGCGTATACAATGGGGGTGCTGAGGGGGCTCCAGCCCCCCCCCCACGAAAAAGCCAACTTGGGTACAAAATACAATGTATTTCACAGTACTTTTAAGAAATGCTTATCAATTTGTAAAATTTGCTGAATAAATTAACAAGTGATCCATTTAGATACTTGCCATTCATACCCCACAGGCTATAATAGAACATTCATTAAGTACTCAAAATTTTCCAGGATAGTCAGCCCCCCCCCCCCCCCCCCCCCCCCGAAAAAAATGTATATACGCCCCTGCCTTCTGTTTTACTCATTAAGTCCTCGGTTGTGAACTGACATTCCTCGTCATTGGTCTCGAGGTAGTTGTATATTGGTTCCAAACGGGCAAGGGTAGAGGATGAAGGTCGGCCGACAGGTACCGTATGTTGGATTTGTAAGTGGGTGTGCGATTCAGGAAATTTTTCATACAAGACAGATGGAATTGACCTTCAGGTGCAACCAGGTCTTCAACAGGTTCTAAACGGTGTTCAATGGCTCGGGAATAATCATCATTTAAGGTACTGGCATGTTGCATGAGATTACCTCTTACATGCATCGTTCTCACCACATAGACAGGGTCACGTGCAGATGGAGTTAACATTCTTTGATTTTCACCATTGTTCTCCGGAATTTCATTCCCACACAGGAAACAATTAGTTCGAAATAAAAATATAGGGTTAGCTGATCGTAATTGCGCAGGAGGATTGCCCACTTTAGCCCTTTTTCCAGCAGCAATAATATTTGTTTCCTTAGTGTGCTGTTTCCTGCATGAAACATGAACTGTGAGAGAGTCTGATCTCTTAAATATAACATTCTTACCGTCTCTCCTCCTTCCGCTAGCCTTCACAATCGCTTCCAACCCTCTGTGCACTGTCACTATATCGGTTCCATCGTTGAGCGGCTTATCACAGAGTGTTCAATTTCCTTCCGGCATTTTTACTTTTTCTAAAAGCGTCTCTTTCCTTCCGTATTCGTACTAAATGTTCACTGGGAATCACAACTCTCAATACTTGTCTGTCTACTTGGACAATCCAAATCACAACACTTAAAATTCTTCTACTTTCCCAAGCCTTCTAGTAGTCCATTGTTTGTTCGTTGTCAAGGAAGTTTGTCAACAACCAAGACCAGTATATAAAATGTTTAGCCCAGGCAATAAGGCGGACATCTTCCAACCTAATTTTCTCACATCAGACACCACGACGCTAACACATACTTACAGAATTACTAAGTAAATAAAGTTGATACCAATATCCAAAATATCAGTTAATAATTTCACAATAATTATTCCTGTCCTCAATATAATAATAATGATAATAATAATACAGTACTATAAATATCCCACTTAACTGTAATATCAAATATCCAAAACCAATGACACTGCATCTGACTTACTGTGCGAATCATCCAAAATGTGATCGCGCGACAATATTGACAATACTCACACAACACAAATACATGGATTTTACCCGACTATAATAAAATATAAATAAATACCCCCAATTAACCGCACAAGGCGAAAATCCGAGAGGATAGTAGCGAGGCGTGGTGCCACGGTGGTCCCGGGTTCGTTTCTCCTGGGGTGTCATACCTTGATATTTTTCTTTTACTTTATTTTTAGCGGGGAAGGAGGTGGCTTAGTCACAGTGCGTGTTTATTCTGTGCTGATTTTTAGCCTACTTTCGATTTTTGCAAAAAATGAAAGTAGACTTATGAGATCAACACAGGGCGAAAAAAGTGTGTCTGTCTGTGTGTGTGTATGTGTGTGTGTGAGTCTGTGTGTGTGTATGTGTGTGTGTGAGTCTGTGTGTGTGCGTGTGAGTGTGTGTACTCTGAATGTCTGTCCCCCCCTATCAATTCGAACACGGTGAATGCGAATTGAACGAAATTTGGTACAAAGGTAGCACTAGCAAAGGACACCTCAGTGTCATGTTTTATATCGCCGCCATCTTTACTAAAACTGAATGGCGGCCACTCAAACGTTCAAAACGTAAAATCAAATAACGACTAACCAAATCATCCAATCTCTACCAAATTTGGTAACAACATACCTTCGTATAGGATGCGTCTTGTGACCAAACTACAAGGTCGTCCGCCATACCATTTCAGGATGGCGGCCGTGCGAATTATGCAAACTTTATAATCCATATCATGGGACCCACCAGTTCCGATTATCGAGCCGAGAATCGTTTTAACTGTTCTAAAGGAAGAGGCACGTACGAAATTAAAAGTTTATTTTGTAATACTATAGTGCAGACGTGATTTTAAAAAGCTCAGCTGATTCATTAATAAGACAAGATGGCAGCGGATATCTTGTGCCTGACTTATATTTCACTAATTTGAGTATTGAATGCAATATAGCGTACTGATAAAAAATAAATAAACTTTGTATGAAATGCTTTATATATAAATAATATACTCCAGTGATGAAATCGTTTAGTATAAATCATTATTTGCTAACAAGTTCTATCTAAGTCATTTTAAATAGAACGATATTCATTGACACAATTAGCTCAGTGGTAGAGCGATAGCCTGTCGCTCAGATTCCTATGGTTCAAACCCGATCAGAGCTAGTTTTTTTGCTTGAAATGTTATATGTTTATTGTTTTGTAATGACTCAGATGTTTTAAAATTAAGCGTTATATTGTGCAAATTATGGTGTAAAATATATATTTAATTAAAACATAATTCGCCAGCAGATTTACTCGAGACATCTAGCTGCCAAAAAGGTAACTTCCAGATTTTATTGAAAAGTTTCTTCTTCTGGCCGCTAGAATGCACTCGCTCTGTTAGGATTATATTGTTCGATATTTCACCACTAGATGTCCCGACTAGTCTACGTGGGGATCCATTGATTACTATACCATTATCATTCTATGCGCATCGAATTTGAAGAATGACAAGTTGATACTACGATACATTTTAACTTTTTATTTTAAAGGGTTTGTAACAGCCTATTTTGCGTTACTTGAAAATATTTTTAAGCGTTATATTGTCCACATTATGGTGTAAAATATATATTTAATTAAAACATAATTCGCCAGCAGATTTACTCGAGACATCTAGCTGCCAAAAAGGTAACTTCCAGATTTTATTGAAAAGTCTCTTATTCTGGCCGCTAGAATGCACTCGCTCTGTTAGGATTATATTATCGAAAATATCCACATAGTTTGTATACACACGTCTCTGTAGGGTCATGGAAAGATTTGTTAATTCAATTAGGGTTGTGAAAGCCATGCACAACCAGACGTGTAAAGACATGCCTCAACTCAAAGTTGGATGTTGCCCACGGCAGGTCGTAATAATAATAATAATAATGTTATTGGTTTTACATCCCTTTTAACTACTGCTGCTTTTAGAGACACCGGGGTGCCGGAATTTTGGCCCGAAGGGGATCTTTAACGTGCCAGTAAATGTACTGACACGGCTCCCTCGCATTTGTGCACCCTCAAATGCCAGCTGACTGCGCCAGGATACGAACCTGCAACCTAGGGCCCAGCAAGCGAGAACGTTACCGCTGAGCCACGCCGCCAGTCCGGTCGATTATGTCTCCAGATCCATAACATTCTTGATATACTTCTTATCTTTCTTTCTTTCTTCAATGATGGTAGCAGTTTTTATCTAGGTCGTGGCGTTTGGTAGAGGTAAATCGTTTCTAAGGTCTTCAACAAAGAATAGTTCTATTATACTCTTTGATAATAACAACGAGTTATAACTATACTCATACATTTAGGAGAAAGTAGGCTATATGTTCTTTACTGAACATCTTGTTTAAAACTAACGTTGATTATGTAAATGAATTGCATTTTGATTATTAGTATCAACGAGTTACGTGTGTTTCTGTGATAGTTAAAGACGACGAACTATCGATTTGCAAGAGGAATGCAGTTCTCCTGATAAGCACGCAATTTGCCTAACAGTGGTGGCCAAACGGTAGGATATCTTACAGGGGAGTCTTCACTCTCGTTTACGGTCGACGGCAAACTTCTATCAAGAAGGTATCCAAAAACTTGTGCCACGCTATGACAAATGCCTGCAAAAGTTCGGCAGTTATGTGGAAAAGTAGTTTAAGAGGTGTAGAATGTTGTGGAATAAATAATTTTTCTGTATCTGTACACAATTTAATTTTATTACCAAATGGAACTTACTTTCTGGACGTGCCTCGTATAACAATAGATGGAATGGTATTAGAAAAGGTTAAATCATTCCATTACTTGGGAAGCTTGATAACCTCCTGTGGAAGTTGTACAGAAGAAGTGAGACCCAGAATATCAATGGGGAAGAGAGCTTTCGGGAGAGTGAAAGGTTTATTAACAGCCAAAAGCATACCAATCAAACTTAGGAAGATGGTTAGCAAAATGTTTTGTGTGGAGTGTGGTGTCTTACAGTTCATAAACATGGACAGACAGACAGAAAGACAGACAGAAAGAACAAAAATATTTGGAAAATTTTGAAATGTGGTTATGGAGAAGAATGGAGAAAGTGAAGGATCGATAGAATGAGAAATGAGGAAGTGCTAAGAAGATTAGGAGAGGAGTTTAGTTAGTTAGTTAGTTCGTTATTATTGTTTTAAGGGGCGGAACAGCGGGGTCATCTGCCCCTGGAGAGGAATTTCATGAGGATGATACAGAAGAGGAAAAATCTTGGATGGGTCACATACCACATAGGAATGGTCTACTACAAAGAATCATGGAAGGAAAAGTAGAAGGTAAAATAGGGAGAGGAAGAAGAAGGTTTGGAATGTTAACAGATGTGAAGAGAGGAAGAGGTTACAAGCAAATGAACGAAGTCCTCAGGACAGAGAGAAATGTAGGACGTCCAGTTGAAACCCGTCTGAGGACAGATCTACTGAAAGAAGATGTAATATTATGAGACACTTGACTTATGGGCTGATAGAAAGTAGTTTTCTCCACGCAAGTTTTATTTTACAAGAAATGTTTGGCGTAGCCTACATAATAATACACTGAACTTTAGGGGGCGTTTTATTTTACAAGAAATGTTTGGCGTAGCCTACATAATAATACACTGAACTTTAGGGGGCACTTGTGGTACACCTCACTTGTACTGTGTATGGAAATGTAGATCCTCTGAAGCTCTCCACACCATTCATTGACGGCTGATGGTCCCGGCAAGGATCAAGATAAGAGAGCTGTTCACAAGGCATAAATAATTCAAAGGGGGATAGAATGTGTAATTTCAGACTCATCCATTACTCCAGTTTCACATACATTTTCCACTATCTAACCAATGTTGTGACATGATAAAGCAGAGCTGTTAATCAGCCACCTACACACTTTAATTCACGAAATATATAACTAGGACCCGGAGTTTTAGGCCCAGTTAGCCTCTGTTTCAGGTTGTTTACACCTTTAAAATAGGCGTTTCTAAGTTTGTCTTTGTGGATCATTAGTATCAACGCCAATAATTTTCTTTTTTCTTTATTTTTAGAGCACTCGCCTACGAGTATGATTAGGTTTCTATACGCTGAAAATAGATTTTTATGGATAAATGGTAACACCAATAATTCTTCTGGTCTTCTTTATTTTAGTAACATTTATTTATAGTCCTTTATTATTAGCGGCTTCCGTGGCGTAGTTGGTAGCATGGTGAACTGCTGTTCCCAAGATTGCGGGTTCAAACCCGGCTGAAGTTATCGGATTTTTTGAGAGCGTTAAAATCCTTCAGTATGCCTTCCATCGGAGGGAAAGTAAAGCCAGTGGTCCCATGTCATAGATTTATGGCACGTAAAAGATCCTTCCACAGACTAAACTTGTGTGAAGCTAAATTTCTAGGTTAGATTTCGTTGAAACGCTCTAACAAAGTTCCAACGTTCACCACTAGGTGTCAGTGACATCTGGTAGCGGAAGTCGGAACTACTCGAAATTGAACGTAACTTGTAGCCCACCCCATGGGTTCCGCTTGAAGCAGCTACAGCCTCTGGTGAGCCGAACATGTCCCCGGCCACTCCCGGCACTAAAAGCCATACGCCAAATAAATAAAATTAATAAACAGCCTTAATTCACAAAAGTTTATCAATAACCATCACACAGAATATATATTGTTTGTATTTGTTAACAGCTGAAAGCTTATACAAATAGGTATCAGGTGTGAACGAGTTCCTATTTGTAATTTACTAATTTTAGCATGAGTTATTTAACCGTCAGGTGCAACCTCATCACCGTCGGAAGCAACTAATCTGTGACATTATCCATTGATATATATGTTTATTTACATTATATCACCTAGAAACAATCGCCCTCTAGAAGTTGACATCTCACTTAACTGTTGTGTTTCTAACTGGAAGAAAGGAAAATATCCAGTAGAAATTTAAAAAATTATAAAATTCCCAATTTTTACTAAAATCAAAAAGCTAATTACATGTAATGAACAGACTCAAATTCTGCAATATTATTACACTCAAGCTTCTCTACTGAGATATAAACAAGCTACAGATTGAATTAACTAAAACAAAGGAATATCTATTCTAATACTTTAACAAAAATTTCAAAAAGAAGTTTGAAAAATGGCCCGGCTAACTCAAACATTTTACCAGCGTTTCGCCCCAGTGTACCATCAGTTGGTATGGTACACCTCACCAAGACGCGTGGCTAGTACATACTGAGAAGGCCACTGCAAGGCTCAAAATGATGCCACAAGCAGTCCCAATGTACTATGTGAGACTACCTCCCTTTTCAAAAATAAAATAAAACCTTACCTTGACAATCAAAGATGGAAGTAACTGTTCCCGAAGGATACAGGATGTTTAATTTCCGAATTAGCTAATTGTACTTTTATAAAACTTCAACATATTCTAAACCAGTTTGGTGAAAGACAATTGAAGAAACATTGATATAATTAATGCTTACGCAATCAGGCGCACTTAATCTCGTGGATGAATCGGCTCTCCATGGAGTAGCGAAGGGTCCTGCAACAATGACGATCTGTCCCACACGCAACTGGCGGGGAGAACGGAAGCTATTGTGACGCACCAGGGGCATAGATACAGGGGGGTGGGACAGGGGGTCCGAACCCCCCCCCCCCCCAAAAAAAAAAATCCCCAGTACTACTAGCAAGTAACAGTTTTGATTTGAGAGCTATACCAAAATATTATGCATTTTTTCAGTACTGTCAGAACACAACAAGAACATCGTGTATTTAGCGGATATTACTTGCATTGACGAGTCCCTTCTACCATTAATCAGAGTCTTCTCTAATCTAGCAGGCAGTGATAGTAGACGCGCCTCATTTTGGAACCAAGTGGTCCGTTTTCTTAACACCAGAAATAGCGAGCGTTTCAAGACCTTGTGAAACATAAGTTAGTAGGCATTGACTAAGTTCGCTTTTTTATAGATCATTATTTTCTTTTTTATATTGGTAACACCGAAATGTTATGTAGTTTAAAGCGATAATATTGATATCGATGTATGAATATCGATTGTCTAAGTAGAGGTTTTGTTTATATGTTCGTTGTGTTCGGGCAAGTAAAAGTTTTTATTGTGTTGTGATATTTTCAGTTTTATAACCTCTATATTCATTATTTCATTCTCCAATGAAGTCTGTGGCCAATAAAAGACCATCGCAAACTTCAATTGCAACATTTTTCAGCAGTAAAGCATCAAAACACGACAACGAAAATCAACACCAAGAAATTGAAAATTCAGTTGTGAATGTGCTGTGCTACCATCCAGTCCTAACTCTAATTGTGAACCTAAGGTCGATCTAACTAACTCACAGGACATTCGTAGCTCCATAAGTAGCTCTTCAACCTCGCCTGCAAATGATGTCTCCTGTTTTGTGAACAAAAGTGACATAAGTGGTGACGAAAGATTTTAAATTATAAATTATCTTTGGGTGCCACATGAAAGTTACACGTTTCCAGTTTCAAGAGTTTTTCAAGAAAAGGGGCGAAATCTCAGATTTCAGCGTAAGTGGCTTTCGAGATGGAAGTGGTTAGCTTATTCTGCTGTCGAAGATGGGGCTTACTGTAAGTACTGTGTGGCTTTTTCTTAGTCGGGAGCTGGAATAAACTCACAGCCTCTTGGAGCTTTATGTAAAAAGAAATTTAGCAACTGGAAGAAAGCAGTGGTATTATTTGATAAACATTCCTCTCATCAGTACCATCAAAACTGTGTTCAAGATGCAGATTGGTTTTTGCCTGTTAAAGGTAATCCTGAAAAATCTGTTGAAAGCCAGCTGGATTCTGAGAAACTCTAACAAGTGGTTGAGAACTGAAATAAGTCAATGCCCATAATTGAAACTATTCTGTTGTGTGGAAAGCAAGAGCTTGTAAAGATTATGGGAAGCTCAACTGTGCACAAGAGCCAGATTACAATGATAGAAACTTTCGTGCTAATGTGGACACTGAATTAAGAGAAGCTTTAGAAGGTTCTGGAAAAAGAGATAAGTTTACTAGTCCAACAATACAAAATGAGATAATTGAATCATGTGGTACAGTACTTCTAAACAAAATGGTTCCAAAAGTGAACAAAGCCAAATTTTTATCTGTATTGCTTGATGATGAAACAACATATATCAGTGGCAAAGAGCAAGCTTCTCTTTGTGTTCGGTATGTTGACTTGGATGAATCGCTTCCCACACTCAGAGAGGACTTTCTGCAATTCACACCAGTTACTGATTTAAGTGGGAGAGATTTAGCCTCCTTAATATTAGATAATTTGTCCAAATTTGGTGTAGAAACTCAACATTTAAGGGGACAAGGTTATGATGGCGCTGCTGCCATGTCAGGAAGACTTAAAGAGACACAAGCTGTAGTCAGAGAGAAACACCCTACTGCGCTGTATGTTCACTGCTCAGCTCACTCTTTCAATTTGGCTGTATCTACATCTTGTGATATACAGGCAGTTAGGAACTGCTTAGGAATTATAGGGGCAGCTCATAAATTGTTCGTCTATCCGAAAAGAAAAACAGGGTTTCTGGAGTGTGTTGAAAGATGCGATGCTTCTACTAGTTCAAAAACTTTAAAAAGACTTTGTGCCACTCGATGGATTGAGAGATTTGATGCAGTCACTGATTTGTTACAACTTATTGAGCCATTGATAGAAGCACTGACAATAGTATCAGGATGGCCAAAAGACTCAGCAGATACACCAAGCGGGGCATGCTCTCTAATGTGTCAAATTCTACAGCGTGAATTTATTATTTCCCTCTTGGTGACAGCTAAACTATTTGGTCTCGGCAGAATATTGAGTAAAACTCTCCAGAACCCGACTCTGTGCTTGAGGGAGGCAATGACCCTAGCAGATTACACAAGAGAAGAATTTGAAAGTCTGCGAGCTGATGCTACAAACACCTTCAGAACCCTTTTTGAAGGAGCCAAAGATATTTGTCAAAAAGTAGATATCACAGTCTCAGTTCCACGAATAGCAGGGATCAAAAAAAAAAACAGACAGAATTATGTGACTCACAGCCCTCAAGAATATTTCAGAGTGGCAGTCTATATTCCATTTTTGGACTGTTTTATAAGTGAATTAAAGTCGAAGTTTTCAGAACAAAGCAAAGTGCTTTCTGGATTTTCCTCACTCTTCCCTGCTACTGTCAGCGATGCACTTGTTGAGGGTGAAGAACTGGAGGAGTTTAAAACGTTGGTTAATTTTTATGTGAGAGATATGGAAGGCAGTGTTGAGGATGATACTGGTGAACTTCTGTTTTGGAGAAGGAAATGCATCAAACAAGGTGTAAGGCCCTCAAGTGCCATGAATGGTCTTACTGTGTGCAACAACATTTCTACCCAAATATTCACACTCTTCTGCGGATACTAGTAACGCTTCCAGAGTCAACCGCAACAGCAGAGAGGTCATTCTCCTCTCTCAAAAAGATTAACACGTATTTGCGGAATTCAACAGGGCTGGTAAATAAATTAAACATACTTCATATTTCATATACCGGTAATATTAATTATTATTTAACGTTACGAAAATAAATTTGAATCTTTTATAGTACTATAGGCCTCTCTATATCACTTGTAAGTCATTCCTGGTATCTTTACAGACAATACTAAATGGATTAGCCCTTCTTTCAATTAATCGTTCGTAACCTGTGACGCCAATGAAGGTTTTGGATAACCTTACCAGAAAAAAGAAGTTTTCAAATTCCAGCCCCACAAGAATTCGATGGTGAAAGGACCAATCCCCCCCCAGTCACAAATATTATCTACGTCCCTGTGACGCACGGTGCGTCACCCAAGCCTGGAAGGGAAAAAAGTATTTCCTCTTAATCTCTCAGATTAGGTGCGCCCGAAGGAGGGTTAAATGCACAAATATCACAAGAGTTTACCCTATCTAAAACTACTCACAAGAAAAAAAAACACACAGAAGAGATTTCACTGTTTCGCTTGGTATTTATTTGCATTGCAGTAGATAACTTCAATTAAGTCGCGTTTTTGTGATGAGTCTTCAGGAAGAATAAAAACGTGGAGGAATGTTATCATGTTAAGGATGGGGTCATCTGTCACCGCGTTCATCTGACGGCTGACAAATGCGGATAGTCGCCGCCGAGGAATGGGTTGTGTTATATTCGGGTAAATACGTATTTATCATCTGAAGAAGTGATTACAGCGATTTAGGACATTTTAGTTTGCAACCCACCATTTAGGCATTTTTAGATCCAATGAAATTCATATATTTAGCCCCAGGAGGTGTGAGACATACTGAAATTGGTCCATTAAATGGCTACAAAATGAATAGATTAGAACCTAGGAATCCGGCCCCTACATGTTCTCGCAGCGAGTGAGGGAGATTTCTTAGTATAAATATTATTCATTGTGAATTAATTATTAATTATTAATCTACTTTGGACAATATGCATTTCCAGACATATTTTCATCAGAACTTTCTTGTTACTTTTCGTTTCGGTGCCTGCATCGACAATTCCAAAGTACTCGTTATATTGCCTATGATAATAGGCTATAATAGAAATGAGAGACAATTAATTCCATAGGAAAAACAAAATGTTCAGTAAAGAACATATAGCCTACTTTCTCCTATATGTATGAGTATAGTTATAACTCGTTGTTATTATCAAAGAGTATAATAGAATCATTTCTTGGTTGAAGACCTTAGAACTATTTACCTATACCAAACGCCACAACCTAGATAAAAACTGCTACCATCATTGAAGAAAGAAAGAAAGAAAGAAAGAAAGAAAGATAAGAAGCATCTCAAGAATGTTATGGATCTGGAGACATAATCGACCGGACTGGCTGCGTGGCTCAGCGGTAACGTTCTCGCTTGCTGGGCCCTAGGTTGCAGGTTCGTATCCTGGATCAGTCAGCTGGCATTTGAGGGTGCACAAATGCGAGTGAGCCGTGTCAGTACATTTACTGGCACGTTAAAGATCCCCTTCGGGCCAAAATTCCGGCACCCCGGCGTCTCTAAAAGCAGCAGTAGTTAAAAGGGACATAAAACCAATAACATTATTTTCATTATTATTATTATTATTATATAATCGACCTGCCGTGGGCATCATCCAACTTTGAGTTGAGGCATGTCTTTACACGTCTGGTTGTGCATGGCTTTCACATCACTAATTGAATTAACAAATCTTTCCATGACCCTACAGAGACGTGTGTATACTATGAGGATATTTTCGATTGTTATTTACCTGATATAAAAGTATTAATTAATAATCTGAACTAGCACCAACGGCTAGAATTCAGTTACTATGTGAAATCGTTTTGTTCTTCACTTCAAATAACATTTTCAAATAACGCACAATAGGCTGTTACAAACCCTTTAAAATAAAAAGTAAAAATGTATCGTAGTATCATCTTGTCATTCTTCAAATTCGATGCGCATAGAATGCCAATGGTATAGTAATCAATGGAGTCCCACGTAGACCAGTCGTGACGTCTAGTGGAGAAGTATCGAACAATATAATCCCAACAGGGCGAGTGCATTCTAGCGGCCATAAGAAGAAACTTTTCAATATAATCTGGAAGTTAATAAGGTCGGCGTGCAGTTACCTTTTTGGCTGCTAGATGTCTCGAGCCAATCTGCTGGCGAATTATGTTTTAATTAAATATATATGTTTCACCATAATATGCACAATATAACGCTTAATTTTAAAACGTCTGAGTCATATAAAATTTCAAGCAATAAACCTAACTCTGATGGGGTTTGAACCATAGGCACATGAGCGGTAGGCCAACGCTTTACCACTGAGCTAATTGTGCCAACGAATATCGTTCTGTATAAAATGAGTTACATAGAACTTGTTAGCAAATAATGATTTATACTAAACGATTTCATCAGTGGAGTATATTATTTATGTATAAAGCATTTCATACAAAGTTTATTTATTTTGTATCAGTACGTTATATTGCATGCAATACTCAAATTAGTGAAATATAAGTCAGGCACAAGATATCCGCTGCCAACTTGTCTTATTACTGAGACGGCTCAGCTTTTTTAAAATCACTTCTGCACTATAGTATTACAAAATAAACTTTTAATTTCGAACGTGCCTCTTCCTTTAGAACAGTTCAAACGATTCTCGGCTCGATAATTGGAACTGGTGGGTCCCATGATATGGATTATAAAGTTTGCATAATTCGCACGGCCGCCATACTGAACTGGTATGGCGGATGACCTTGTAGTTTGGTTACAAGACGCGTCCTATACGAAGGTATGTTGTTACCAAATTTGGTAGAGATCGGATGATTTGGTTAGCCGTTATTTTATTTTACGTTTTGAACGTTTGAGTGGCCGCCATTCAGTTTTGGTAAAGATGGCGGCGATATAAAACATGACACTGAGGTGCCCTTTGCTTGTTCTACCTCTGTACCAAATTTCGTTCAATTCGGTTTCACTGTGTTCGAATTGATAGGGGGGGGGTGTCAGACATTCAGAGTACACACAGACTCACACACACACACACACAGACTCACACACATATACACACACACAGACAGACACACATATTTTGGCCCTGTAGTGATCTCATAAGTCTACTTTCATTTTTTGCAAAAATTGAAAGTAGGCTAATAAAAGACGAATCAGAGCCGACATAGCATACAATTTAACCTCATGTAATTTGACAATTTAATAAGTTATCTTATTAAACGTTGCTCAAACCAGGCGGATTAGAGGCCAATCTCTGCCATTGCAAGTGTTGAAGTTATGCACCTCATAAGTTTTCTATTGGCAAGATATTATTTCAGCGCAGTGACTTCACTAGTTTTATTATTTTTATATTTCTACATTGCTGGTGAAGTATTGAGGCATTAAGTGTTCCATCATTACTGCTGGTTTCCAACATGTTTTCATGGTGTTCTGAACCAGCTGCCGTACTGAACTGGTACATTTGTGTTTTCATTAGCATCTACAGACCACAGTGAGGCGTGTATTCATTATCATAAATTGTCTCGTCGATGAGCACTTCTGAAGATTGAAAGTGTTCCTACTTCATAAGACTTTTACATCATTTTGTATTACTTCTTCTTCTTAGTCGTTTACCCTCCAGGTTGGTGGAACCCACGGACTCAGCGGGGAACTCACCACTACCGCCTCTACGGGCAGTGTCCTAGAGCTGGGAACATCTAATCGGAGTGGATACAACTGGTGAGGTGTGATTGGCACCTCGCCCAGGCGGCCTCACCTGCAAAGCGAACAGGGGCCTCATGAGGGATGGTAATGGATGGTCAGGATGGATAGGCTAGGAAGAGGGAAGGAGGCGGCCGTGGCCTTGAAGAAGGTACCATCCCGGCATTTGCCCGAAGACGAAGTGGGAAACCACGGAAAACAACTTCGAGGATGGCTGAGGTGGGAATCGAACCCCCTCTACTCATTTGGACCACCCGAGGCTGAGTAGACCCCGTTCCAGTCCTCATACCACTTTTCAAATTTCGTGGCAGAGCCGGGAATCGAACCCAGGACCACCGGGGCAGCAGCTAACCATGCTGACCGCTACGCTACGGAGGCGACTTGTATTACTTTAGGAGTTAATTTTTTCAATCTATCTTTCTGGTGCACCATATAAGATTTAGTTTTAAGGGACTTTTTAGTGTTACGTTAAACAGTTATCTTGTGTCGTTTTCATTCATATCGACTGATGAAGGAGCCAAAACTAACAATTAGGCCTCAAAACATGTCCCACCAATGACCACACAGTGATCATAGTTGGTTGGTTCTTAAGTTTAGGGGCTGCCACAACGCGGTCATGTAGCCCCGTGTACTTTGGGTGTGTGTAGAATCTGTCTGATAACCGGTGTTAATTGTGATGACTGTATTAGTGTGTGTTATCTGTTTTTTTTAAATTCAAGTAAGGACTGCAGACTTTTGAACTTTTCAAATAGTTCCTACGCCACCGTCAACAACAACTAGATCATAACTTAGCTACCAGACGCCACCGCAGTCGGCTCTTGGCAATGAACGTAGGAACCTAAGAGCGTTGTTTAAATTCTTAACCTATAAAATTTAGCTTCACACAGGTGTAATTAGTGGAAGGTTCTTTAACATGCCATAAATCTATGATATGGGACCGCCGGCTTTATTTCACCTCCGAAGGAAGGCATACTGAGGGATTTTTAACGCTCTTAAACAATCCGACGACTTCGGCCGTATTTGAACCCGCGATCTTGGGCATAGAAGCTCAGCATGCTACCAACTACGCCACCGAAGCCGCCTACAGTGATCATATTTAATAAAAGTATTGATCAGACGGAACCTTTAATCTGTTTATACTAACAATGTGATTCAACACTAATAAAACAGTTCAGAGTGGTGAACATCTCACTCTTGTGTGCTCCTGCTCTTTGTGAGCGCTGTGAAAAGACTTCTCGGCGACGACTGTCCGCATTTGTCGACCGTCAGATGAACGCGGTGACAGATGACCCCCTCCTTAACATGGTAACATTCTTGAACGTTTTTATTCTTCCTGGAGAGAAAGAATCATCACAAAAACGCGACTTCGAGAAATGTACGTGATGATGTAATTTTCCACGATTCACTTTTAATTCACAAGCCGCGCTAGAAGTTCAAAAAGTAGGAACGGAACTGTCATCTGCTGGCTTTAAAATGGTCATGAAGTGAGATGGGACTAACATTATCTTAAATACACAATAGTTGAGTCTACTTCAAAACTATTTCATACGTAATCGTTTATATTCGGGAAAGGAAATAAATAAAATATGTACTTATGTAAGGGGCTTCAGAATGCTGAAATTCCTCAAATAGACAGTATCCAGAATTTAATTTTTACGTCATATTAAACCACCGTACGAAAAGCACATACAACAAAAAAGCGATTTCTACAGTATTAGGACTAAACTACGACACTAGCAAACAGTAATTCAACCAGAGTACCTGTATGCTTCGGAATGCCTAGGACTAACAACTGAAAAAGAAATTAAAGAAATTGGAAAAAAGGAACGAAATATTTTAAGAAAAATTCTCGAACCTAAAAAATGTGATGTCACACGCCAATTACGCAGTAACAAAGAGGTATATAAAACATGCAGCAGAATCTCAGATACCGTACGAAAACGAAGGGTTAAATTCTTTGGACATGTTTCAAGAATGTCTGACTACAGACTCACAAAGAAAACTTTTAACCACTTCCACAAGCTCAATAGAAAAGGCAACTCTTATGAAAAATGGTTTGCCAACACCAAAAAGGATCTACAAGAAATGAACATCACTGATCAAGACATCCGTAACAGAACCACTTCTAGAAATAATAATAATAATAATATCGTGTCGCCTCCGTAGCGTAGCGGTCAGCATGGTTAGCTGCCGCCCCGGAGGTCCTGGGTTCGATTCCCGGCTCTGCCACGAAATTTGAAAAGTGGTACGAGGACTGGAACGGGGTCTACTCAGCCTCGGGTGGCCCCAATGAGTAGAGGGGGTTCTATTCCCCCTCAGCCATCCTCGAAGTGGTTTTCCGTGGTTTCCCACTTCGTCTTCGGGCAAATGCCGGGATGTTACCTTCTTCAAGGCTACGGCCGCCTCCTTCCCTCTTCCTTGTCTATCCATCCTAACCATCCCTTACCTTCCCTCATGAGGCCCCTGTTCGCTTTGCAGGAGAGGCCGCCTGGGCGAGGTGCCAATCCCACCTCACCAGTTGTATCCCTTCCGATTCGATGTTCCCAGCTCTAGGACACTGCCCGTAGAGGCGGTAGTGGTGAGTTCCCTCGCTGAGTCCGTGGGTTCCACCAACCTGGTGGGTAAACAACTAAAAAAATAAAAAATATCGTATGGCCTAGGTTGCCGGGTGCAAGCTTTGTTATTTGACACCCAGAGGGTAGCATGCATGTCGAATGTCGTTGTTCCTTGAAGCACTATGCAAGTCAAGGAGGTTAGATATCTAAGCTCCTTGAATACTATAGCGCTTTCTAGTAGAGAAATGAGGAAGTTAGTGTTGGCGGAAACTCCCGAGATTAATTTGTCCATTATGAACACGGGTTCAAATGGGTTCCTTGACATGCCAACATCGTATGACATGCGAGTCGTAATTTTTGCCGCCTTTCAAAAAAAATATCACTTACCACGGCCAGGAGCGAACCTGCAAGCTTGGGATTAGTAGACCGACACGTTAACCACTCACCCACCGTGGCAAGCACTGTAGAAATAAGATGCACACATTTGAGGGGTTCCTAGAGCCAGAACCAGCGACCAAGAGGAAACAACATTGGACAGCTCAAAAGGAAGAAGCTGTGACCAAGTGAATGAAGGAATACTGGTGCCAAAGAAAACTGAAATCGTGAAGAGTTATTTACGTTGTCCTTAGTTGGCCAAAATCCATTATAATGAAACTATTGACGCTTTGATCTCTAACGGTACTTTTATTTCCTCCGTGGCTCATTTTAAGACTACTTTCCTTAGCCTACCCTTTCCCATAACTGTGCGTCATATTAGTAAACCCTCAAAGTATATTTTTATTTTTCTCCCTATTTCTCACGAGATTTCCCACTGGATTTATAGCTTCCTCTATACGAGACAATGGACATAAAATAACCTTTTTAAGAAAGCACACCTCGTCTTAAAACCAAAATTGTCGCCGTTTCCTCAGCTAGCGGAAATATTCTTGATTCCAGTTCCTTGCTAAAATACATTTCTTAATATAAAAATTCCCATTCAAATTAATCATTGTTTTTGAGCTGTTACCGTAAAAAAAAATACGAGACGTTTCGAAGGAACCTTGCCTCCTTTTCCAATGGAATATAAACAATGCAGCCAAAGAAAGTGTATTAATGAGGTTACAAAAAAGTAGAGAAATTCCTCTGTTCGTCACCAGAGAGCAGCCGCCAGAAAGTACTATATGGACCTTGGTAGAAAAACGCGCCATATTTATTAGAGTGGCGGACAGAGTAGTAATGAAGGAGAAGAAAAAGGGGGCGGGGGAAAACATTGGGACTCCTTGAAGAATGAGGATGACCAAATAAGGAGAAAGGGCGGGGGGAGAGAGTTTGATAGATATAAGGAAATGGAATCAAAAGGGGAATGTGTATCTGTACGATATCCAACGTCATACACGCAACGGCGAAAAAACAGATGGAAACTCCTCCAGTGTCGAACAAAGGGGATCAACTCATGGCCTTGCAGCCATAGAGGAAATCGTACAATTTGAAATAGGTCTAAAACTAGAGAAAATGAGAGGAAATATCTTCACAGATCGTTAATAACTGGTAGCCAACTGTCACTTAGCTGATATCCAATGTCTGTGTTAAAGTTACTGAGGTTTTTACGAATTTCAAAAAAATCCCGTTTTATCCGAAACTTTTCACCATGCAATGCTGAAGATTTTAGAAGTAATTCCTCCTTATATGTGTAATATTTTAACACAGTCGTTTTAAAAAAATTACTTGAGTTTAATTTTGCCTGATAGAAGTGTTCATGAAAATGCTGTTAAATTTACGCCATTTTTGAAAAATTCTCAAAAAATCAAAACTTTTCATATTATAAAAGAGGCTTCAATAGTTTCTCAGAAAACGGTAAATAAAAAGCTGAAAATTAACCTGCACAGCTTAGGACATTCCGGCTCCCTACGGGGTTCATAAAGTAGCAAGCAAGCTGGCCGGCCGCGGTGGCCGAGAGCGCTGACGCGCTACCTCGTGCCTCACTGGCATCGGGAGAGCGTGGGTTCGATTCCCACCTCAGCCGTCCTGAAAATGGTTTTCGTGGTTTCCCATTTTCACCACCAGGCAAATGCCGGGACCGTTCCTTTCAATAGATCGACGGCTGATTTCCTTCCAATATCCCTTCCCTGACCCATCCTGAAAAGAAAAGTACATGGCCATTGGCTGCATTAATAAACTAGCAAGCACACATTTCACAATATAGAGACGGGAACCAGGGTTCACAACACAACTGGTAGCGTGCGTTACTAAACACTACTGTACATAATTATTTACACACACTGTGCACTTCTCCGGAGCAGGCTGCTTAGTCCTCAGTTCACAGTTCTCCTCCGCCCAGTGGTGTATCCTCGTGAAAAAATCCGCCCGAGTCCCGCTTCGAAGTCGCCGTGTGGTTCCACACGCCACGTCAAACCCAGAGCTTTAAGTATGACCTGCTCCTACCCTCACACAACGCTCTAAGACACGATACTCACTCAGCTCACTGATTCAACTCTTTATTGCACGCACTGTTGAGAACCGTAATAGACTTGCAGTCGTCAAGAGCTCTCAGGCCTGTAGGTACTCGATTCACGGTACCCTCTCAAATACCAGCTATCGGGACCTCTCGTAGCTTCTCTGCCACTCCAGACCTATTGCGTGATATCACTATGTCGCGAACTGTCTGTCGACTCGCCTACGTCCGGCCCATTCCAGAAGAGAACAATCCAACCATTCTCGGTGCGTCGACGACTTTCCGTGACTCCCAAAGACCTTTGTTAGCGAGGACAGCCCCGTGGCTAATAAGAGGGCCAAGGTGAATAGATCCATCGTTTGCCGGAAACATTGATAATTATGGCAACAATTATGGTCTTGCTGAAATGCAAACCAGTCTCAAATGAAGATAAATGCATAATTATTAATATTACAATTACAATAGTAATAAAGGATTTTATATAATGTAAGTTTCCAAAATTCTATAAAATTAACAGGTCATGAAAAAATTGACTTCCAGCAATAAGAATTATAACAAGTCGTTCCGTGAAGGACTAAATAGCCTATTTTCCTATATCCTACTTATAGTATGTTAATTGCCTTTATCAAGATACACAATTTCAGTTTGATTGCTGTAATAGATTCGTAGATATTCAGGAGTCTAAATATTTCGGATGGTCGCCATGTTGGATATTATATAAAATACATAGAGTTATGTACTATTACATGACGATTATTGCGTAGGTGTATTATTAAAAATTCAATGGTATGTTTAGGACACAAGAAATAAAAACGAGATTTAAAAATTTCGCACAGCCGCCATCTCGTGGTTATGAAAACAATTGAAATAAATTAGATATCAGTGGATTAAAATTTGTACAAGCATTTATCGTACCAAGTTTCACTGCGCTCAGATGGTTAAATCGCAAGAAACGTCCATTTAAATATTTAAATTCGCGTCGCCGTCATGTTGGATTTGTGCTCACCAGGTTTTTTGAAAGTCCTATAGGTGACTTATGTTCATAGCCTTTATCAACATACAAAATTTCAGTTTGATTGCTGTAATTGATTAGTAGATATTGATAACCGTCTAAATTTTTCGAATGGTCGCCATGTTGGATGTTTATGTATGTAGGCCATGGAATTATATACTATTAAATGACGATTATTGCGTAGAGTCATTATTCAAACGTTCACTTCGATCGCATGATTAGTAGGCTACACAAGAAATAAAAACTTAATTTCAAATTTTCGCAAAGCCGCCATCTTGAGGTTATGTAAACAATGGAACTAAGTTAGATGTCAGTACATTGCAATGTGTATAAACATTTGCTGTACCAAGGTTCACTGCGTTCGGATGGTTAAATCGCGAGAAAAGGCTATTTAAATGTTTCAACTCGCTTGGCCGCAATGCTGGTTTTGTAGTTGACAGGGTTTTGAGAGTCACATAGGTGAATTTCTAGTAGTGCCTTTTATCAGAGTACAACATTTTAGGGTGATATCAGTAATAGTTTCGGAGATATAGAATGCCGGAGAAATATATCGCACAGCCGCCATGTTGGATTGGTGAGACGTAATAAAATTTGAAGGGCACGATCGGGGAATGAATGTATTTTTCTGCATGTGGACGATAGTATTAAGCCGGGGACTGTACTAAGGCGCATAGTGTTACACCAGTGACTGTACCTCACTTCCACAGCGCACAGTGCCATAGAGATATAAACAATCTTCTTCGTAAAGCATCCAGCTATAAATTCTTCGTTTAAAAATCTGATGTAGAAAACTTGAAAATTCACTTGGCGACAGAGCATAAATCCCATGGCTTAGAATCCAGAACTAGCAAGAGACTCGTGTGTTTATGAACCCATCCTCGTGATCCTCGGAAGCGCGTCTCAAGAGTGACGTCATAAGTTCACTTTACACGGGGGTGGTGGTAGAAAACAATGCTGGGTGGTGCAGTAATTTGAAGACAGGAAGGTCTACGTCATCCTGTATCGATTGAATGCACCAATAGACGCCTCCTATGTATCTTTAGCCACTCGTAGCTCAGTGAACAATGGTATGATGTTTAATCGAAGAAAAATAAGTACATATTTATTCCATCAGTTTAAGGATATATACAGAGATCACCATTTTGAGTCTTTCGTTAACATGGAGACAGTTTATACATTTATGTTTCCGAAAAAAAAAAAAACAGAAGATTAAGAAAATTAGTATTAATTCAAATGAATAGACGCCTCCGTGGCTTAGGCGGCAGCACGCCGGCCTCTCACCACTAGGTCCGTGGTTCAAAACCCGGTCACTCCATGTGAGATCTGTGCTGGACAGAACAGAGGCAGACAGGTTTTTCTCCGGGTACTCCGGTTTTCCCTGTCAATATTTCATTCCAGCAACACTCTCCACTATCATTTCATTTCATCTGGCATTCATTTAATCATGGCCCCAGAGGAGTGCGTCAGGCCTCGGCAGCCGGCACAGTTCATTTCCTCGCCGCTAGATGGGGGCTTCATTCATTTCATTCCTGACCCGGTCGGAGACTGGAAGCAGGCTGTGGATTTTCAGTATTAATTCAAATGAATGATTCCTTCTCGGAAATCTCAATCTAGCTGACAGGTGTCACCCCAGTATGTCATTTTCCACTTGAAATTGCTAAACGGGCATTTTTTAATGTGGAAATTCTATATCCCTCAATACATTGTACTCATTTTTCATGTACGATCCAATCCAATGTAGTTAGTTAATTTATTAGATATAGTTCACTGTTCCATTAGACTGTGGTGTATGAGTGTGTCTGGTGGCAGTTGCATTGTTTATTAGATATAGTTCATTGTTTCATTAGACTGTGATGTGTGAGGGTGCATGTGAGCGTGCCTGGTGACAGACTGTTTTAGTGGTAGTATTTTGTTGTTGGTGGAACTTAAGTATTTTTTCGTTAGTAGAATTTTGGTATTTAATTGTTAGTGGTAGTATTTTGTTAGTAGAATTTCTCTATTACTTATTCTGAAAGGGAGTAGCAGCATTTAAGAATAAAACAATTATTTACTTGTCTTATTGACGGTTAAGATATTGATAATATGAGCCTACTAATGGCTACACTGCGTTCTGATGCTCGGCTGAAAGCAACGGGAAATTACAGCCGTAATGCTATTCCCGAGGATATGCACCTCTCTATGCATAATTACATGTGATGATGGCCTCTTCCCATGTAAAATTCCAATCCGGAGTAAAACTAGTCCTCCGTTCGGATCTCCAGCTGGGGACTACTCGAGAGGAGGTAACATCACAGAAGTGACAAAGGGGAAATCTGACTTTCTACGGATCGGAGCGTGGAATGTTAGAAGTCTGCTAGGAGATGAAAGGTTAGAAAACTTAGAAAGGGAAATGGATAGGTTGAGGTTGGATTTGGTTGGGATTAGTGAAATGCGCTGGCAGGAAGAACTGGACTTTTGGTCAGGTGACTATAGGGTCATTAGCACTAATTCAAACAATGGCCAAGCAGGGCTTGGTCTCATATTTAGTAGGAAACTTGGACAGCGGGTGGAATATTATGAGCAATATAGTGAAAGGATTATTGTAGCAAAAATCAATACAAAACGTACGTGCACCACAGTGGTACAAGTCTAAATTCCTACCAGTCCAGCTGATGATGAAGATGTTGAAAAGGTCTACAAAGAAATAGATGAAATTCTGAGGTATATGAAGGGTGATGAAAATGTTATAGTAATGGGAGATTGGAATGCTGTGGTAGGAAAAGGAAGAGAAGGGAAGATAGCAGGAGATTTCGAATTAGGTAAAAGGAATGATCGAGGAAGCGGGCTGATGGAATTCTGCACCGAGCATGAGTTGGTTATAGCTAAGACCTTATTCAATAACCACAATAGAAGAATATACACATGGATGAGACCAGGAGATACAGGGCGTTACCAAATCGACTTCATTATGGTCAAGCAGAGGTTTCGAAACAAGATTTTGGATTATAAAACATATCCCGGTGCTGACATAAACTCTGACCACAATCTGGTTGTTATGAAATGCAGATTAAAGTTGAATAAACTGAAGAAAAGGCAAAAGCCAAAAAGGTGGGCAATAGACAGACTGAAAGAGAAGGATGCAAACGAAAGATTCAAGAAGAGTATAAAGGAAGGACTAATGAAAAACCCTAAACAAACTTCAATTGCAGATGAATGGGCACTTTTGAAGAATGAAATAATAAAATCCGCAGAAGAAAATATTGGTAGAAAAGAAAGAATAGGTAGAAACCCGTGGATCACTCAGGATATACTAGAATTGATGGATGAAAGGCGGAAACACAAGAATGAAAGAGATGAAAAGGGGAAAGCAGAATACAGACATCTGAGAAATGAGATGAACAAGAAGTGCAAGGAAGCGAAAGAAGAATGGTTGAAAGAGAAATGTGCAGGTATAGAAAATTGTCTGAAATTAGGAAAAGTAGACACAGCTTATAGAAGGATTAAGAATACTTTTGGGGAAAAGAAGACTAAGTGCTGTAATATTAAGGACACAAATGGAAAGCCTCTAACAGATAGGGAAGAAAAGGTTGAGAGATAGAAAGCTTACATAGAGTGTTTTTATAAGGGAAAGGAGATTGAGAATCATGTAATGGAACGGGAGGGGGAAATTGATGAGGATGCAAAAGGAGATTAATATTGAGATCAGAATTTGACAGAGCATTGGAAGACTTAAGCAGGAACAAAGCACCAGGCATAGATTATATACCAATTGAGTTGAAGGTCTGATCAGGTTATTTCACTTGGTGTGTAGGATTTATGAGACAGGCGAGGTACCCTCTGATTTCAAGAAGAATGTTATCATCCCTATACTGAAGAAAGTGGGAGCTGACAGATGTGAAGATAATCGTACTATCAGCTTGATTACTCATGCTTCAAAGATCCTGTCTAGAATAGTTTACAAGAGGATGTAAAGCCAGATAGAAACGGAGTTGGGTGAAGACCAGTTTGGTTTCAGGAGAAATGTAGGAACAAGGGAATCTGTACTAAATCTTAGGCTGATTTTGGAAGGTAGAATAAGGAAAGATATGAGAACGTTCATGGCATTTGTAGACTTAGAAAAGGCTTTTGATAACGTTGATTGGGCTAAATTGTTTGACATTTTGAAAACGATTGGAATAATGTACAGAGATAGGAGGGTGATCTACAATCTATACAGAAACCAGACAGCAGTCATTCGAGTTGAAGGACATGAGAGAGAAGCTGGTATTCAGAAAGGTGTAGGGCAAGGCTGCAATTTATCACCCATACTTTTCAATCTTTACATTGAACAAGCAATGAAGGAAATTAGAGAAAAATGTAAAGTGGGAGTGAAGATTCAAGAAGAAATAATTTCAACTCTGAAATTTGCTGATGACATCGTCATCTTGGCCGATACGCCGGAGGATTTGAATGAGTTTTTGAATGGTATGGACTCCGTCGAGGAAAGAATTCATGATGAAAATTAATAAATGTAAAACAAAAATATTGGAATGCAGCCGAAAATATCAGAAACCTCTATGGACATCAAATTGGCAGGTGAAAAGCTGAAGGAATTAGGAGACTTCTGTTACTTAGGAAGCAAAATAACCATTGATGGACGAAGCAAAGAGGATATAAAAAGTAGGTTGGCTCAGGCAAGGAAAGCATTTCTACAAAAGAGGAATCTGTTGACATCGAATATAGATTTAACTTAGGTATTAGGAAGTCATTTTTGAAAGCCTTTGTTTGGAGCGTGGCGCACTATGGAAGTGAAACTTGGACTATTGGTGTAGCAGAAAAGAAGAGATTTGAAACGTTCGAAATGTGGTGTTACAGGAGAATGATGAAGATCAGATGGGTAGATTGGGTTACAAACAAAGAGGTATTAAGACGAGTGGGAGAGCAGAGATGTTTCTGGTGACATTATTGAAGAGAAGAGATAGGTTGTTAGGACACATACTAAGACACCCAGGAATAGCAAGCTTAGTTATGGAAGGAAGGGTCGAGGACAGGAACTGTAAAGGTAGACAAAGGTTATAATATGTTAAACAGATTGCCTCGGATGTAAGGTGTGGTAGCTATGTAGAGACGAAACGATTATCTCAGAACAGGGAGGCGTGGAGTGCTGCATCAAATCAGTCAAAAGACTGAAGAGTCAAACAACAACAACATCTTCTTCAATACATTGACACTGCTCGTGGGTTTTACGTCTTGAGCCTACTTTGTACTCGTAGCCTAAATGTCGGGATGGTTCCTAACTTGAGGCCTCGGTCGCTTCCTTTCCAAACCTCATGTGATTTACAAATACACACTCTTCTACAGACACCGAAATAACGCAGCTTATCAGACAAAGGATATACACACACCTACGTACAAGAGGCTAAATGACCAAGTCCCTCAAATCAAACAGCAGCAACAGCTTTAACTGAAGTACAGTATTCTTTTATCAAAGACAAAATAATGAAATACATACGTACATGGTGAAGGGTAAGCAACAACTAAAGGTAGCTACTTTTGAGCCCTCTAGCAAAAGCAGTTAATTAGGCACACTTCAGTAAGAGGGAGTCTGAAAAGCGTCGATTCCTCTGAATTCTGTTGAGACAGTTGATGAAACTTTAATTTTTCTCTACTCCTGTCCTCGGAATTCCATTTCATTCTTTGATCACATTACAGGACAGAAAGAATTCCAAATGAAGTATATAATTTACTAGGGGACCCGTGCGAGAAGTCTCACATTTCAACATCATTGTCGTTGTGCATTAAACTCGTACAACAGTAAAGTTCGACGCGACACAGTTCTGGCTGTGTACGTGCATTGCTTTCCTGTTATGCGGGCTCGACGCGACACGGTTCCTCGGAGGCTATCGTCTTGTTTATTAGTTTATTAGTTTCTTTACAAATAAATTGCCGATACTTATGAAATCAGAGTGCAATTCGACACAGCTCTGAGTTAAAACTCAGCTATATTTCTAGGTTTGTTGCGTGTCTTAGTGGGGTTTCGCCTAGGCTCATCAGCGGGCTCTTGGTTTCTGCGCCCGGACTCCCACAGGTAGCGAACTGCGCAGTACCTCCCGTTTTATTAAGCGCACCTGCGCCTCTTTACCGCCAGAACTGAAAGCTAAAGCAGCCATAACCTCCCTATGAAGGCTTCCAAAAAATGGTATATTGGCTTTCACGGCCAGTGAATTAAAAATCCGCTATTTTTCTAGGTCTGTGCCATGTCTTCAGTGGTTTTTTTTAATTAACAGGTTTTCAAAATTCTCATAGGAGAACTTCTAGTGGTGCCTTTTATCACCGTACAAAATTTCAGGATGATATCAGTAATAGTTTCGGAGATATAGAATGCCGGTCAAATACTTCGCTCAGCCACCATGTTGGATTGGCGAGACGTAATGAAATTTGAAGGGCACGGTGGGGGTCGGAAGTAATAGTACTATTAACTTACCGAGTTTAATTGAAATCGCTCCAGCCGTTTAGATTTTATTAGAGGTACACAAACACACAAGCCTATCTAGCCTATTCATAAATGAAAATAGGCTAAAAACCTAATTATTGCTTTCATTGATACGCAAAGATTTTAGCAGATTTCGTGAAACCTAGGATATTGATAACGATCCTCCTATATTAATCCAATAGATGGCTCTGCTGAATTTACTGTCAGATGGCTCTGTGAATCTGTGAACATGTTTCTGCGTGATCCGCTGGTCTTTCAATGCTATGCCACAGGAGTGTGCTGTCCATTCTCAATGTTGGTCGTTTCATTTTACATGCACTTACAGCGCCATAATATCAGTAAATACAGAAGAGCCATCTAATCGATAACTGCGTATTCTGTGTTTCAATCCTATATGATCTCCGTTACTTATTCTTTGACTTAACATCCCGCTACCAAACAGAAACACAATTATCACTCTTTTCGTCATCTTTAGAGCTGGTTGATTGGTTCCTCAGTTTAGGGGCTGCGACAACGTGGTCATGTAGCCCCGTGTACTTTGGAGGTGTGTAAAATCTGTGTGATAGCTGGTGTTAATTGTGATGACTGTATTAGTGTGTGTTATCTGTAATTCAGGTAAGGACTGCAGATGATCAATTTCAAGTAGTTACTACGTTTGCTACCAAATGCTACAGTCAACGGCACCTAGCTGTGAACTTGCTACTAGATGCCACCACACCCAGCACCTGGCGACGAATGTTGGAACTTATAGAGCATTAATCAAATCTAACCTCAAATTTAGCTTCACAGAGTTGTAGTTAGTGGAAGGTTATTTTACATGCCATAAATCTATGACATGGGCCCACCGGCTTTACTTCCCTTCCAAAGATAGGCATACTGAGGGATTGTTTACGCTCTTAAAAATCTGACGACTTCGGCCCGGTATGAACCCGCGATCTTGGGTTTAGAAGCTCAGCATGCTACGAACTGCGCCACCGAAGCCGCCATATCATTTTTAGCGCTAAAGATTACACACACACACACAATTTTCGATTTTCTTCTTTGAAATGCAAAATGAGTTCTATTCCTAGGAGAGGATGCCCAAGACCGCGTATTGTGCTAATAAATGGTATTCCGGAGTTCAGTATATTCTCCGTAACATTTCTCACGCTTCTTTTATCATCAGTTTTATATTTGTTCTTTGTTGGCAGCTATTGCTGCGACAGGCCACTAGTAGGTGTATAGTTATAAAATAAATATTGATTAAATATTCATATTAAGAAAAAAATTGAATTATTTGTAAATATTATACTAATCGTAACATTTCTCCACTGTCAAGTTAATGCTTAATACAACGGTGTAATGACTACTGCTTGTAATATTCTCACATATAACATATTCGACACCAACTTAATTCCATTATGGTCCATGAGATGTAAGATTGACTTTCGAAATATGCAAATCGCACACCTTATAGGTAGAGCGCTGCGCGGATACACAAAATGTTATCCGCATCCGTCCCGCATCCGCAGAACTGTTATCGTATCCGGCCCGCATCAGCATAACTTTTTACCCATCCGCACGTTTGTTATCCGAATCTACTGGCATTACAGTAATATTTTTTTATTTTAATTAGATAAATCATAAATTACTAAAGCAATTACATACTGTATTTAGAAATTTTGAGTAAAAAGTCGTTCCGTTAGGCTCTGGCCTATGCCATGTGGTTATGTTTAAAATGAATGTTATACAGCCCGAAATGCAACCCTTTCCTGTTCGGAGTGTCAATTATGCTTAATGGCATAATTTGAATGAGATTAGCTTAAATCATCGTACATTTGTCATGAAAGAAAAACATAATGGAAAAATATGATATGATTCATAAACATCCGGGTCCTAGTAATGATATTAAACGAGTTCGGATTGTATTCTAAAATCTATCCGCAAATTTTCTCCAAACATTATCCGCAGCTTATCCGCTATCCGCACAGCCATGCAAACTATATCCGCGTGGTGAAATATTTTGCGGATATCCGCGGGTTTATCCGCGGATATCCGCATCCACGTATGACTTTACTTATAGACATGCTATTTGTTGGGGGCATTTTCTGTTGCAAAGTTTTAAACTATTCTTTCCGGAGGCATTTATCTTTGCGATATCCAAGAAAGACAAAACCTCTATTTCTTATTTCATAGGTTGAAAAATGAAAGCAACCCCACATTCCGAAATAATAAATAATAACAGAGGATTAATTTTCAATGAAATTCAAATGGAGAGTCGCGGACCAGAAGTTCGGTAAGGTAAAGTAAGGTTTGGTGCAATTTTGAATCGTGGATTGGAGGCTCTATAACATTAACAATAGGCTAATGAAATTTGAAACCGAAACATCGAAGAGTTTACATAAGTGACTTTGTCAAGGAACCCAATTGAAAACATGGACACATAGGTTATAACCTAAACAAGAGATCAACGAAATTCAGCACATAAACAATGATAAACAAAAATACATATATAGCATATTGTCTGAAAAATTACCTAAAACTGTGAGACACCAACGAGAATTACTAAGAGCGCGTTGATTTTAGGCTTGGTGCGCTTATCCTAAAAAGAAAAGGAAAGGAATGTGGAGTTGTTTGTCTAGATCAGTCTCTGCCCTCCAAAAACAGAGTAAAGAAAGTCCTCTCGGCACGCCGGAAGGCGGAGGTAGATTTCACCGGACAAACTTGGGGATAGGCGAAAATAGGCAGAATATGCAGATTTTCGTAGAAGGATCAGACCTCATTTAATGCGAGAAGGTATTTTATAATTGGAGCTTAATTAACTTTGTTTTTCGTCATTTTATGCTTATTTTAAACATTTTATTGTCTTATGGGAACGGTAACCTTCTTGTCATTTGGGGTCCATTTTTATACTTGTGGTCACACTGTCCTTATGCTAGGTTTCGACACTGATGTGCAACTATGTAACGGTCTGTTACTTCTTCACGCAAAATTATATCTACCGCAGAGATTTTGGTTGGTTCCTCAGTTTAGGGGCTGCGACAACGCGGTCATGTAACCCCGTGTACTTTGGGATGGCTGTATTAGTCTGTAATTCAGGTAAGGACTGCAGACGGTCAATTTCAAGCAGTAGTTACTAATGTTGCTACCAGGTACTACCGTCAACGACACCTAGCTGTGAACTTGGCTACTAGATGCCACCGCAACCAGCAACTCGCAACGAACGTTGGAACTTCCCCTCCAAAGGAAAGCATACTGAGGGATTTTTGGCGCTCTTAGAAAATCCGACGACTTCGGCCGGCTTTGAACTCGCGACCTTGGGCATAAACATTCAGCATGCTACCAATTACGTCACCGAAGCCGCTTCACACTTAGATGGAAATCTGAATCTGATCTCGTGCAAGTGCGTTATCTTGGCAACGTCTGATGGCTCATCCCTCATCAATTTAGTAGTGTTGCCATGGCAACCACTGATAGGTCTTGGCATTTTCTTATAATTCCGAAATTATTTTTCTCATCCCTTGGCATAATGGTGGGTTATATCAAAAATTCTTTCAGACAAAAGTTGTAGGTAATTATTATGGGAATATTGTCCATTTTGTACGGTTTTGATATTGTGCCTATTAAGAGAGATATGATTAATGTTTCCCGAAAAACCCACTTTTTCCCACCCCTTTGGTCAATGGTTGGTGCTATAAAAAAAAACTCTTCAAACATACATTTTTGGGCTTTATCCGACACATAGTATGAATGTTGAACGGATTCGATATTTCACATATTAAGAGAGTTATAGCAATATTTCACTTTTTCGAAAAAAAAGCCCCCCATTTTCACCCCCCAACGACCGATTTAGCCCAGTAACGAACTCGACCGAGATTTTATAGGTATACGTATTCGGTAAAATATTCAAAGTGATTGGTACAAAATTACGGCAGTTATCGTGTCCACAATAAACTGATATACATATACATACATAAATTATATATAACTTTTGAACTGACGGTAGTTTTGGGGCCTGGGGATGTGAAACGCGAAGATATGTCGAAATTTTCCGGAAGTCGAAACATGGTACCCATTGCAATAGTTAGCTTTCTAACGAAATCTACCTCTGGTTGGTTCCTCAGTTTAGGGGCTGCGACAACGCGGTCATCTAACCCCGTGTACTTTGGGTGAGTGTAGAATCTGTCTGATACACGGTGTGAATTGTAATGGCTGTATTAGTCTTAATTCATGTAAGTACTGCAGACGGTCAATTTCAAGCAGTAGTTCCTAATGTTGCTACCAGGTACAACCGTCAACGGCACCTAGCTGTGAACTTGGCTACTAGATGCCACCCCAACCATCAACTCGCAACGAACGTTGGAACTTCCCCTCCAAAGGAAAGCATACTGAGGGATTCTAGTGCTCTTAGAAAATCCGACGACTTCGGCCGGCTTTGAAACCGCGACATTGGGCATAGACATTCAGCATGCTACCAGTTACGTCACCGAAGCCGCTTCCCACTTTATCAGGCGGCTTTGGTGGCGTAGTCGGTAACATGCTGAGCTTCTATGCCCAAGATACCGGGTTCAAACCCGGCCGAAGCCGTCGGATTTTTTAAGAGCGTTAAATATCCCTCAGTATGCCTTCCTTCGGAGGGGAAGTAAAGCCGGCGGTCCCATGTCATAGATTTATGGCATGTTAAAGATCCTTCCACTAATTGCACCTGTGTGAAGCTAAATTGGATAGGTTAAGAATGTATACAACGCTCTTAGGTTTCTATGTTCGTTGCCAAGAGCCGACTGCGGCGGCGTCTAGTAGCTCAGTTCTGAACTTGGCCTCGTAGTCGTTGACAGTGGCGCTTGGCGGCAAAAGTAGGAACTATCTGAAAAATTGTTAGTTGCAGTACTTAAATTAACAAACAGATAACACACACTAATACAGTCATCACAATTAACACCGGTTATCAGACAGATTGTACACACACCCAAAGTACACGGGGCTACATGACCGCGTTGTCGCAGCCCCTAAACTTAAGAACCAACCAACCAACCACTTAATCAGATGGAAATACTGAATCTGATCTCGTGCAAGTGCGTTGTCATGGCAACGTCTGATGGTCCATGCCTCATCAATTTAGTAGTGTTGCCATGGCAACCACTGATAGCTCTTGGCATTTTCTTATAATTCCGAAATCATTTTTCTCGTCCCTTGGCGTAATGGTGGGTCATATCAAAAATTCTTTCAGACAAAAGTTTTAGGTAATTATTAGGGGAATATTGTCCATTTTGTACGGTTTTGATATTGTGCCTATTAAGAGAGATATGATTAATGTTTCCCGAAAAACCCACTTTTTTCCACCCCTTTGGTCAATGGTTGGTGCTATCAAAAATCTTATTTGACATAAATTTTTGGCACTTATCCGACACATATTATGAACTTTGAATGGATTCGATATTGCACGTATTAAGAGAGTTATAGCGAAATTTCACTTTTTCGAAAAAAGCCCCCCATTTTCACCCCCTTCGACCGATTTAGCCCAGTAACGAACTCGACCGAGATTTTATAGGTATACATCTTCGGTAAAAAATTCGAAGTAATTGGTGCAAAATTACGGCAGTTATCGTGTCCACAAGAAACTGATATACATATATATATACATATATATATATACATAAATTATATATAAACTTTTGAACTGACGGTGGTTTTGGGGTCTGGGGGATGTGAAACGCGAAGATATGTCGAAATTTTCCTGAAGTCGAAACATGGGACCCATTGCAATAGTTAGCTTTCTAATGAAATCTACCTAAAAACTGTCAGAAAACTTAGTAGGCCTAAGAGTGGTAATTATTACTGATATGATAAACATTTAAGCATTAAACGGAACTATTTATTTTAATGTTGAACAATTTAGAAATGACGATCGCATCAACAAATACAGTCTTCCTCCTACATATGCAAATTCATGGATTGTAAAATGGTACGGAGTAACGAATTCCGAATGGACAGAGATCTTGAAAATGACAGTGGTGGTAACGTCCATGCGTATTCTACTGGGACGGCCCAAGACCACAGACCACTGCAGGCATTGTAGTGAGTTTGGAACTTTACCACAAGTGTTGGGAAGTTGTCCTCAGGGAGAGATACTTCGGATTAAGCGCCACAATAACATCAGAACCATGACTGCTAACGCCCTTGATCTTAAACATTTTGAAGTACGAAGTTTGATGTTTTTTAGTCGGTCAACACGATTGCACCCTAATCTTGAAAAAAATTGTACGAATCTACTGGCATATATATTATTTATTAATCTCCACGTGTAAATGTTTTCAGGATTATGGAATAACCCATCACAATCGTGTTGACCGACTGAAAATCAGCTAACTTCGTTTACTAAGGCAACACTGAAAATGGCTTCAAACACCAAAAAATGTTGAAGTACATTAAGAAATGCACCGATGGAGGCAGCAATCCAAGGATTGAAATCACTGCAGTCAATAGAGCGAAGGGAGACACTGAGATCATCGGTCCAAGTATACGGTTCGAATCGGCTATCTCTTAGCGTACTGACGTGGACAAGGAAAATACCATTTATAAACCTTGCATCCCCTTTTTTCCTTCAATCATACAATTTAAAGCATATTGCTCTGCTAGACTTTTTCTGTGGTCTGAGGGATATAATCTGGCGGCAGAAATATTATAGATTATTTATAGTACATCAGATTAATGAACGAAACGTCACTCACCCAAAAGTTCAACAATTTATTTCAAAATGAAACGAATTTCTATTTCTTAAAAATTTTTCTTGAGAGGTGCTTTTTGAATGCATCAATTCATAATATTCTGTAGGCAGCCGTTGTATCTTCCGTTGTTTAGAATCTAATGTTCCTAGCAGGCTGCACAATCCTCGTGTAGCCACACTGGCCTGGTGGTCTTCAAAATTGATACCGCAAATTGACTTTCTTGTAAACGATACCGTTCCAGCATCTCAAACCAGAATTACATCCTTTGATAGCACCGGAAATTGAATCCACGCCTTTCGGGATGAAAGCCCAACATGCTAACCACGACGCATAAGGATGAGGACATTGTTTAAGTTGCCTAAGAGGATGAAATAAAGAGCCATGCTGAATAAAGCATTTCGATCACCTTGTGTCTGATTAATATGGCCCTCTCCGTGAGTCTGTTTACTGATGTTGCCAATCCATCACCCGCGGGGAGTTGGTAATGAAGCCGTGAAATAATTTATGTATCTCCCAATCAGCTACTTAATGTAACGTAAACAGAACAGTCGCAAAGTTAGTGGCCGAGCTTGGGGCAAACATAACTTGTGTGGACCGCTTTATCATAATTGATTCCATCCTCAAACTTCTGCTGAGCACACAAACTCAGATGCTGCTACCAAGAAGAAGTGTGAGGCGTCGTGTAACATTGGGAATTTACATTTAACAAGTAGTTCCGTGAAGAACTGTACAGCCTATTTTCATATATCCTGCTCATGTTAATTGTCTCTATCAGCATACAAAATTTCAGTTTAATTGCTGTAACAGATTCGTAGATATTGAGAACCGTCTAAATATTTCATATGGTCGCCAGGATGGATTTTTATTTTTGTACTATTACATTAAGATTATTGTGTACGTGTGGTATTCAAACTTCAATCGCATGATTAGAACACAAGATGTAAAAACGAGATTTTAATAGTACGCACAGCAGCCATCTTGTGATTATGCAAACAATTGAAATAAATTACATGCCAGTGGATCAACATTTGTATAAGCATTTAACGTGTAACGTTTCACGGCTCTCGGATAGTTAATTCGCGAGAAACGTCCATTTAAATATGTATACTTCGCGTCGCCGCCATGTTGGATTTGTGCTCACCAGGTTACTGAAAGTCCTATATGTGAACATATGTTCATAGTCTCTATGAACATAAAAAAAATCAGTTTGGTTGCTGTAAAAGATTCATAGATATTGAGAACCGTCTAAATATTTCGGAAGCTCGCCATTTAGGATTGTTATATGTATAGGCCATAGAGTTATGTACCATTCAAGGACAATTATTGCCTAGCTTCATTATTCAAACTTTCACTTCGATCGCATGATTACGACACAAGAATAAAAACTTAATTTTAAAATTTCGCACAGCCGCCATCTTGAGGTTATGTAAACAATTGAATTAAATTAGATGGCAGTGCATTACAATCTGCAAAATCATTTACTGTACCACATTTCACTGCGCTCAGAGAGTTAAATCACGAGAAAGGTCTATTAAAATATTTCAAATTCGCTTGGTCGCCATGTTCGTTTTGTACTTAACAGGTTTCTAAAATATACATAGGTAAACTTGTATCCGTACCCTTTATCACCGTACAAAATTGCATGATGATATCTGTAATAGTTTCGGAGATGTAGAATGTCAGTGAAATATTCCGCACAGCCGCCATTTTGAGGTTATGTAAACAATTGAACTAAATTAGACTCTAGTGCATTATAATGTGTATAAACATTTGCTGTACCAAGTTTCATTACGTTTGGATAGTTAAATCGCGAAAAATGTCTATTTAAAAGTCTCAATTTCGCTTGACCGCCATGTTGGTTTTGTAGTCACCAGGTTTTTGAAAGTCTCATAGGTGAACTTCTAGTGGTGCCCTTTATCACCGTACACAATTTTAGGGCGATTTCGGTAATAGTTTCGGAGATATTGAATGCTAGTGAAATATTTCGCACAGCCGCCATGTTGGATTGGTGAGACGTAACAAAATTTGAAGGGCACGGTCGAGGTCGCCGGGAATAGTGCTATGAACTTACCGAGTTTCATTGAAATCACTCCTGCCGTTTAGATTTTATTAGGGGGGGACTCACACACACCTCACACACACACACACACACACACACACGCACACACACACGGACAAAAGGTGATCTCATAAGCCTATTTTTTTTCAAAATTGAAAATAGGCTAAAATTGCTATTAATTTTATTAATAGAATTGAAGAGTTGATTTTATTATCATCATCATTTATTGAACAATTAATTCCAAAGAGCCAGAGTCTCTTACATAGGAATTGTACTATACAAATGTATTGGCGTCTACTACAATTATATATATATATATAATACCTTACATACACATTTGCTGCGTTATTAGGTTAATTGTCAACAATGATACTAGACCTAACACTGTAATTAGCTTACCGAAAGAAAATTTACAATGCAAATTACATACAAATAAGGAGTAAAATAACAATTAAATAATAATTAAAATAATAATTTTATCAATGCAGAGTGAAATTGAGACATGCAGATTCAATGAATTTGGTTACCTACTTTATTAGGTACCGATTCCAAAGTAGTCTTTTTATTTTAAATTTCAAAGTCGACAGATTGGAAATTGATTTTAAATCGCTTGGAAGATGGTTGTAAGATTGAATGGCTGAGAACTTAAAGCTACAGTTACCAAATTTATACGAGCGGATTTGAAAGAGAGCGAAGTCATCTGCTTGTCGCGTGTTGTAAGTAGGATTGTCTGAATTTAGGGTGAACTCACTGTCATGCAGCACATTGTTTTGTTTAATTCTGTGTATTAGTATTGCTGACCTTAATTCTGCACACATTGACATTAGCATTATTTTACTCTAGGCATATATAAAGTGCGTTCAAAAAGTAACGAGCCGGAGGCTGTAATGCGCAAACCGGTGACATCGGCTAATCGTGGCGTGTGTAACGGGGTGTGGTTCCGACCAGAGGGTGGAAGGTCACAGCCCGTCACTAGAGGGCACGCGTTCACGTCGCGTGACGATACAATGCGAGCAGCAGCATGCATCAAACGTCCAACCCTGCCAGTCGCATTGCAAACAGTGACATGGAGGCGTCAAACGAAGAGCAAAGAGGTGTTGTTCGGTTTCTGACAGCGAAAGGAATAGGGGAACGGGCATTCATCGCCGCTGTGACCTTCCACGCTCTGGTCGGAACCACACCTCGTTACACACGCCATGATTAGCCGATGTCGTCACTGGTTTGCGCATTCCAGCCTCCGGCTCGTTACTTTTTGAACGCACCTTATACATCTCGACTGTGTGTGTTAAAGGGTAGGTTATATATATTTTGTTACACTCATTAAGGGTGGAGATAGAGTTTAACAGGTTACAAGAATCACATTTTTTAAACATTTGGTCTAGAATAATAAGGGAAGACGTAGAAATCTGTACAAATACCAATAACTTCACCAGGGACACTTGGTTGTCCATTATTAAAGATCTGGGGGAAAAGTTCCCCTCACTGTTTCTCCCTGTACTCAATTTAGATGGTTAGTTTACTTGTAAAGCGGTATTTCCCTCGTCCGCCGCTGGCACTTCATGTGTTGTTTACCAATGCACGTATGAAGCAATGGCACTTACATTTCGGCATTTTAATAGAGTCCATGTATTCAAATATCCCTGTTCTTTATGTTCTCTCCCTCTTCCTTCTTCCTTTCTGGGCATCCTCATTTTCGTTGAGTATCAATTCCCTCACCCCCAAAAACTTTTAGAACTTGTTGAAATTATATGTTTCCTTTACTACACTTTCCGCCCTCCTATTAAAATGGCGCATTGTCTGCCTAACTACACACGTAGCTCCAGTCAGCCATCTTGTGACGAACAAAGGTACTTCGCTACATTTTATAACCTCATTGCCAGACATTATTAGATCATATTATTCCAGTGACAACGCAGGAATTGTTCCTAGCGAAACATAATTTCAACTAGTTTTAACACAGCGTAAACTCAAAATATTATTATGAAATTATTCCGGGCCGTGAAAGACTTAATCTAAGAACAGTTTTTGATCATTGTATACTCCCCATACTAACATATAGTTGCGAGACCTAAACACGAGGGACAGATGACCCCGCTGTTCTGCTCCTTAAAACAACAATTACTAACTAGACCTGCACACTTAATGCGTTCAACAAGCAAAGTTCAAACAGCTCAAGGAGGCATGCTAAGATTAATTGCAAACATTCATAAAAGCATATGGGCATATGCAGAGGCGTATCTAGATATGCATGCCCCCATGGCAAGCATTGAATTTGCGCCCCTGTCAGGATGGTTCTTATTTGTTTTAACCGGTACACACTAGAGAGAATAAGATTCTGATTGTTTTCAAAAGGTTTTATAAACAAATTATCTTTTGAATTTACTTTTTTATTTTCAGTTTTAAATAATTATAATTTTATAGTGCAGCCAATCACCATGCACTTTTCTTTTCAGGACGGGTCAGGGAAGGGATATTGGAAGGAAATCGGCCTTGGACCTATTGAAAGGAACCGTCCCGGCATTTGCCTGGTGGTGAAAAAGAGAAACCACGAAAACCATTTTCAGAACGTCCGAGGTGGGATTGGGATAATAAATAGGAAACAACAATTTATGTTTATTAATATTTATTTAATTATTGTTAATATTTATTAATATTTAGGTACATCGTTGAAACATGTAATGACAAAAATATTAATTTAAAAAAATATATTATTATTATTATTATTTAAAATTTTACAAAAATAAATTTAAACTGAAATGGCAATTATCAATAACGACACATATTTACATATACAGTGTTGCCAAAATGTTTTAAGTTTATGATGTATTTTAGGTATAACTATTGTTAAGTACTCTAACATCGTGTTTGGTTGAAAATTTGAGGACTGTAGCTCAAATAGTTCATGAGTTATAATTTTCTTTTGTCTTTTATGGCCTCCAAATTGTAAGTTTGATTTTGAAGAAACAAAATAATATAATTAAAAAGCTATCCAACAATGCATGCTGATTGTTATGTGGTTCCTAGGAGATAACAACAGCTTTAAGGGGATACGAAATCGTCTATCTTACCAATGTTAAATTTGTTTAATTCATGTTACTTTTCCTTAGAATTTAATGAAGGTATGATAATGAAATTTATGCCACATTTTATTCAAACCTTACTTGACCTATTAATGGAGCGTTTTTTTTATGTTGGACTTCAGGGGAGTCAGAAATTACTTTCATTTAAACTGTCAAAAAGTATAATTATTTGTCTTAAAAGTGAAAAATGAAAATCCACAGCCTGCTTCCAGTCTCCGACCGCGTCAAGAATGGAATGAATGAAGCCCCCATCTAGCGGCGAGGATATGAACTGTGCCGGCTGCCAAGGCCTGACGCCCTCCTCTGGGGCAATGATTAAATGAATGACAGATGAAATGAAATGATAGTGGAGAGTGTTGCTGGAATGAAATTGTGACAGGGAAAACCGGAGTACCCGGAGAAAAACCTGTCTGCCTCCGTTTTGTCTAGCACAGATCTCACATGGAGTGACCGGGATTTGAACCACGGACCCAGCGGTGAGAGGCCGGCGTGCTGCCGCCAAATCACGGAGGCTTTAAACAGCCAAAACCCAAACAGATTTATTTTAAACAAGAAAATATCTCCATTAAAATATTATCCACTATGAGACACATTTATGGTGAAGCCTTCACAGCTCTGGGATGAATATTCGCCTAGAAAAAGGAACACACATTTAAGAAAGAATGAAACTGAGAAAACTGCAGTTGAAACTTTCCACACATGATGATTATCTGTTGGCGCAAGTGTAAATTAAAGAGATGCCAATTTCTAATGGTTAAACTATAAAGTATTACACATAATTTTAAAGGACAGAATTCAGAATTCATAAAATATAAGAAATGTTGATTTTGACAATTTTAACCGTTCCGTATCCCCTTAATATGACCCCTGTTTGAAGGCTTTAAAGAAGTTCTTACTCATTTTGCCATCATTTTAGTAAAATTTCATTTCCCGTAAATTTTAAACCTAATAACACCGACTTTTGAACTGCCGCAACGTTTGAACTGAGGCAGCTGGCGCGATGAAGTTTTCTTGGCTGGCTTTCTTGTGTTGCAGTGGTGGGGAAGCAGCTGCGCGCTATCACCAGCCTACAGGTTGTGGCAATTCAAAAGTCGGTGTTATTAGGCCTAAAATGTACGGGAAATGAAATTTTACTAAAATGATGGCAAAATGAGTAAGAACTTCTTTAAGGCCTTCAAACAGGGGTCATATTAAAGCTGTTGTTATCTCCTAGGAACCACATAACGATCAGCATGCATTGTTGTATAGCTTTTTAATTATATTCTTTGGTTTCTTCAAAATCGAACTTATTTTTGGTGGCCATAAAAGACAAAAAAAATTATAACTCATGAACTATTTGAGCTACAGTCCTCAAAAATTCAACCAAACACGGTATTAGAGTACTATACACTAGTTAAACTTAAAATACATCATATGTTTAAAACTATAGAGACAGTATGTTCAAGTCTGAAAATACGGGTTTCCCTAAACCTTTTGGCAACACTGTACATATATTGGTATAAATGCGAGAATATTTAGGTGAATTAAAAGCGCGCCTTTCTTTATTTTACTGAATCAAATTCAAATCCAAAATCAATTTTGTCAGTTTCTTCCCTTTCAACAATCAATAGAGTAAGGAGAGTCCGTGGCCTTAAGGTAGGTACCATCCTGGCATTCGTCTGGAGTAGAAGTGGGAAACCACTTTCAGGATGGCTGAGTTAGGATTCGAACCTGCCTCTTCTCAGGTTTGCCTCATGACGCTGAGTGCACCCCGTCCCAACCCTCAAACCAGAATTAAAGCTTGGCAGAGCCGGGAATCGATTCCGAACATCCGGGGCGACAGCCAAGAATGCTAGCTACTGCACAAGTAATTGAGCTATTCTTTAAAATACTGAGACAGAACTTATCCCATAACTGTTTTGACTTGCCTTCCAATATAAATATATAGCTACGCTCTTCAAATTGACCCCAACTCCTTCAGCAGGCAAACGAATACACAGATGGTGTGCAAAGAAAGACTTCTCAAAGAAGAGATTCTTCAGAACTTGGAAGACGTTTACTGTTTGCATAGGTACTTGAGAAATACAGAATATTCGTCGTAACCGCGCTGCCCTGAATAGATGAGTCCACAGCAATATCTCTCCGCACAAAGAAGAGAATCAATTTTCCCATCGGATCCGATAAAACAAAAGTATAAGAGGTTATCTCCCGTGGGGATTGTCCTGCTAGCCAAGACAATTATGAAACGTAATTGGATCTTTGTCTTTAGCACAGCGATCAGTGTTCCACACCAGTGGTAATGGGCAAAGTGTTAAATGAATGTCACAGAGAATGTGCATTCAAATGCGTCAAAATTACGTAACTGCCCCAAGCTTCTTTTGTCAGGCATCAACTTGTTTCGTATCCAATACTGGATCCCAAAGAAGCTCAATATATATTGTCCATCAGAAGAAAAGTTACATAGCTATAATTTTTGCTTATAATTTGAATTTGACATCGACTATATTGTTGTTGTAAATTATATTTAAAGGTAATTCATTCAAATTGATTAGATTAATGAGACTTGATAATATTGATTGATTATTTGTTTCATGAATTCTTTTGAAATTAATCACAGAATAGGCAAATACAGTAATTGATTGTATTACCTCAGGGTAGGTAAGTAATCTACAGATTCGGGCTTAGGAGGTATCACAGCAATGATTACGTATTCCAATATTAACCAATACAAATATTTGTTTCACCTAAATGAAAATTAATAAATTAGGGTACAATAAATGCTGGAATGGTTCCTAATTTAAGGCCATGGCTGCCTCCTACCCAATCCTATTACCAATTTACAAGTACACACACTAGTATACCCATCGCAATAGCACATGTTATCCCACAAATTACACACACAAAATACACGAGGCTATATGATCACAAGGACTCGGATTTTTTGGTAAATATTTTTTTAAATGTAAATACATATTTAAAGCATTTTTTCTATAAATACATAAATTCCTGCTTTCACTTGTTAGCACATAAAAAGACATAATATTTACATGTTTTTAAATCAGTACCGGTATGCTAGATATTTCATTTTATTGCATTTTTGTTTTGTTTTACTTCAACGGGGAAGAACCTGTGAGCTATCTAACCTTTATACAGAGCGTATGTCAGCCTGCAACTGTGTTATTCTTAACTTGTCGCCCCGTGCCACTCACAGTGGAAGCCGGGGATTTCCTTGTCCATGGCCATATTTCACCACGTGCTAGACCTGCCCCTCCCCCGGCTACCTGGAAGGCAGTTCTACGATCCCTAAAGTAAAAACAACTACAAGTTATCGTCTGTTGCAGAATTTAAAGAAAAGTTTACTTCTGATGGGGGCTTTCTGTTCTGGCAACCATGTGGGAAAGCAATCATGGCTGAACTGTGATCTCAAGTTGCACAACACCTCAAGGGCGCCTTCAGAATAAGTGTTTGGCGATAATATCGGTCATTTGTGATGGACAACCGGAGGATGTATCTCGTTGTGTATTGTAGTGCTTCAGCAGTCAGTGAGACATAGAATAAATTGCGTTCATGAGTACTGCATATTGTTTACATTCACATTAATAAACTAATTTATAATTAAATATTTTTACTTTTTCTTCACATATTTTAGGTATTTTTAATACATAAAAATAAATATTTTCCCGATTTTTTTGCACCTAAAAATCCGAGCCCTAATGATCACGATGTCGCAGTCCCTAAAATATAGAACAAAACTTAAATTGAACAGTACAATATAGGGTGTTTCTAAATTCCCATTACACACTTTGAGGGCTTGTAGTGGGGACCCAGACGGTTAAGTTTAGCATAGGAACTTGTGTCCGGAAACGTACCGTCTTCCCTCTACCCGCAATAAACCACTACAGCAGTTTTTCCCAAACTTTTTTGTGTGTGTACCACTTCAAGGGATGAGAATCTCTCGCGTACCACCTAGTGGTTGGGAGATATAGAAACTATAACCCCCACACCACCACCACCACTATGTAGTAGAACAATAGACGGATTGTAAACTGTGTTTGTAGACTGTTGGAGTTCAAATAATAAAAAGTGTGTCGTGTTGTTTTATTATTTATTACAATAAGTATTCAATTCTAACATTCAGAAATGACACTGTACAAATAATATTAATAAAAGAACTCGTAATAATCTATATATATATATAAAAACGAAATGCTGTTCGTTAGTCTCGCTAACACTCGAGAACGGCTGGACCGATTTGGCTAATTTTGGTCTCGAATTATTTGTGGAAGTCCAGAGAAGGTTTGAAAGGTGAATAAATATGAAAGTTGTAGCGCACGAGTAGATTCAACAAATGAGTGACGGCACGCGAATCGCTTAAACAAAGTCCCGTATGCATTCATATACCATTCATCCGATTGTCAGAAAACTTTGGTGAGTTGTTGTGCATACACCAGGAGAAGTTATAGGCATAGTAAATCAATGTATAATAGATGGCGCGCGAGTTACTTCAACAACATTGCGTGCGTTTGTTTCAACAAAGTCCCATATGCGTTCATATTCCATTCACCCCATTGCCATGAAACTTGGGTGAGATGTTGTGTACACTTTAGGGTAGGTTTCTGGCTTAGTAAATCCACTTAACAATAGGTAGCGTTCGAATAGATTCAACAAATGAGCGACGACACGCAAAGCGTTTCAACCAAGTCCCGTATGCGTTCATATACCATTCGTCCGATAGCGATGAAACTTGGGCAAGAGGATGTGTACACTCCAGGCAAGATTTCTGGCTTAGTAAATCCATGTTACAATAGGTAGCGCACGAGTGGATTCAACAAATGAGCGACGACGCGCGAAGTGTTTCAACAAAATCTCGTATGCGTTCATTACTATTCGTCCGATAGCGATGAAACTTGGATGAGATGTTGTGTACACTTCATGGTAGATTTATGCCTTAGTAAATCCATTTTACAATAGGTATCGCACAAGTAGATTAAACAAATGAGCGACGACGCGCAAAGTGTTTCGACAAAGACCCGTATGCGTTCATATACCATCGTCCGATGAAACTTGGGTGAGTTGTTGTTTACACTCCAGAGAAGATTTCAGGCTTAGTAAATCCATTTTACAATAGGCAGCGCACGAGTAGATTCAACAAATGAGCGAAGACCCGGCAAGCGCGTCAAGAAAGTCCCCTATGCGTTCATATACCATTTGTCCGATAGCGATGAAACTTGTGTGAGATGTTGTGTATACATCCGGTAAGGTTTCTGGCGTAGTTAATCCACTTTACAATAGGTAGCGCAGGAGTAGATTCAACAAATGATCGACGGCACGTGAATCGTTTCATCAAAGTCCCGTATGCGTTCATATGCCATTCATCCGATTGCGACGAAACTTTAGTGAATTGTTGTGTACACCCGAGGAAAGGTTTCTGACTTAGTAAATACATTTTACAATAGGTAGCGCTCGAGTAGATTCATCAAATGGGTAACGGCGCGCGTATCGTTTAAACGACATTGCGTATGCGTTCATATACCATTCATGCGATATCATTGAAATATGGTGAAATGTTGTTTCCACTCCCGCGAAGGTTTCTGATTTAGTAAATCCATTTTACAATTGGTAGCGCGCGAGTAGATTTAACTAATAAGCGACAGCGCGTGAATCGTTTCAACCAAGTCCCGTATGCGTTCATACACCTTTCATCCGATTGTGATAAAACTCTGGTAAACTGAGTACAGTCCTGCGAAGGTTTTTGAATTAGTAAATCCGTTTTTCAATGGGTGGCGCACGAGAAGATTCAACAAATGAGTGACGGCGCGCGAATCGTTTAAACAAAATCCCGAATGCGTTCATATGCCATTCATCCGATTGCGATGAAACTTTGATGAGTTGTTGTGTACAGGCCAGGGAAGGTTTTCGACAGTAAATCCAGTTTACAATAGGTAGCGTACGAGTATTTTCAACAAATGGGTGACGGCGCTCGAATCGTTTCAACAAAGTCCTTTATGCGTTCATATACCATTCATTTCATGGCGATGAAACTTTGGTGAGTTGTTGAGCACGCTCCCTTTAATGTTTCTGAGATATAAATCAATTTTACAATAGTTTAGAGGTGGTTAACGGAAAAAGAAGAAAATATTGGGAATCCAAAAGCACTTTAACAAACAAAGTCACAACGCCAACACTTTCTTTGATTGGCATTGCAACGCATGCCGAGCACAGCTAGTTAAACATAAAAACCAAAGTTGTATTCATTGAACATAAAAACCAAAGTTCAACTAACAACTTCGATGTGAAATGTGAGCTTGAAGATTAGAAGCCAACTTAGGAATGTCTGGTTTAAGAACGCTGAGTCTCAAATTAAGATCGTTTTCCACTGTAAGGGGCCTATTCCGGTAATTATTCTTGAGATAAACAAGTGAAGAAAATGCAGTCTCGCACAAGTACGAAGTAGGGAAAGGAAGTAAAAATCTAACTGCTTTGTCAGCTATGCCTGCATAGTCTGCACGCCCCTCAACTCAAAAGTTCACAAGAACCATTTTTTAAAACGTTTGCCATCCTTCTGAAACGCAATTCAATTCATAAAACTGCTCCTCATCTTTGGCCTTAAAGTCCTCCGGCAACATATGAATGTTTTTATATTTTTAAATTTTATATTTTATATTTTTATAATTTTCGAAACATATCTAATATTTTCTTATATTTTTCGTAACATCACCGCCTACCACTGCAGCAGTACGAGTGTACCACAAGTGGTACGCGTACCACAGTTTGGGAAACGCTGCACTACAGCACACGTTCATAGCTCCGGCATTTTCGGCACTCTTTCAGACTCCTGCTGATTTTCCTCAGGGTCCAATCACAGGTCGGGTACCTCAGTACCTTGTTCTGGTCCACACGATCACCAATGCCTGGTCCTCCAACATCCACCACAGTCATAACCCGCGCCACTAGGTCTTCCTCGAATTCCACAGGGCTCTCGTAAATGGTTTTATGTTCGACTCTGACTATTATATTTCAGAAAACTGTATCATAATGAGGCTCATTATAACACTATTTTTCATTATGAAACAGTTTCTCCCACCAATCAGAGCTCAAGAAACAGTTGTATGACCAATTAGATAAGGATACCTTCGCGCATGCGCCCAAAATCCAATTTGTCTATATACATTAATGAAAGTGCACAGTCCATGCTCGCGTAAATAAACTGGTGAATATGAGACAAGAAATAGAACTGTACCTTAATATCCCCAAATCCAATTTCTACACAGCGCGGCTTTTTCAAACGATTTCGGTGAGAGTTTTACTGAATACTGGTGCACCATCGGAACATATGGCATTGAAGCACACAGAGCGCATGCGTCGGTCGGCCAGAGGGCTTGGAAATCAGAGATATACTACCCAGCGCAGCACCCGATCACAAAATTCTAGTGACCGAACAGATATTTATGAATATTTAAGTTAAAACATATAATAAAGTTATAATTATCGTCGAACATAAACAGTCGTATGCAACTCGACTATAATAGTAATTAAGACACTCGTATGGAAATTATAAAACTCGCATACGCTCGTTTTATATTTAAAAAAAAAGAAAACTCGTGTCTTAATTATTGCCATTATAGGCTCGATGCATAATGTACTAATATGTTCGACCCTGACAATTATATGTCCACGGCCTTCTAATGTAAATTTCGCTGCCTGGCCTAGTGTCATAGTAGAGTAATCGAGGTGGCCATGGTCAAATACAAGGCATTCTGTGCGTTCCATGCGCTCTGTTCAGTACATAAAACTGGCGAAATCTGGACAGATATTTATGAATATTTATGTTCGAACATAAAATAGTTATAATAATTATCGTCGAACATAAACAGTCACATGCAACTCGCCTATAATGGTAATTAAGACACTCGTATGGAAATTATAAAACTCGCATATGTTTTATAAACATACTCGTATCTTAATTATTGCCATTATAGGCTCGTTGCATAATGTACTATTATGTTCGACCCTGACTATTATGTGTCAGAAAACTGTATCATAATGAGCCTCATTATAACACCATTTTTCATTATGAAACAGTTTCTCCCACCAATCAGAGCTCAAGAAACAGTTGTGAGACCAATTAGGAAAGGATACCTTCGCGCATGCGCTCAAAATCCGCTGTAAACAATAGGTGTTCTGTGTTAACAAGCAAAGTGAATGGTCTCTGAGTCTGGAATGCCTTGACCCATGCATGCGCTCTGTTCAGTCAGCAAAACCAGCACGCCCTGTTCACTAACTGAATCCCACATATATTTATGAATATTTATGTTAAAACATACAATAAAGTTATAATTGTTACGTGCAAGAGCCCGTCCCAACGTTTCAAACATGTATCTACCCCTGGATGGAATTCATGACATTTTGAATCGACCGCCTGGTGACTTGATTCCGTTTGTGAACACGAGATAGCAGCTGCTGTCGGACTTCGGGGTGTCTTCACGTGGTTCCTTCTTCTCCACTAGAGTGTGTTGGTTGTGCCTTATTAAACTCATCCTATTCCAGTCATGTTTGAGGGCATTTATTATATTCTACGTCATGAAACAAAGGACTGTGTATTCATGATACCGCCAAATTATTTACTTAATAATGACATTGTTGATTGATGTGTCAAGCCTTGATTGGACGATAAATATTTACATGAATGCAGTTCGGGATCTGACGCGCGATTCTCCGCCATCTTGTGGAGTTTATTGTCAGTCGTCGAAGAAGCAACTTGCCAGCTGGTGTGACAGAGTATCTCTTCGTGGGCTAGGGGGCATTGGCCCCCAGCTTTTACAAAATTTGAATACCAATTCTACTAAGAAATTGCCTGTGCTCTTCAGGCTATTATTTCATCGTTTCGCAGTGAAGAAGTACGAAATGAAAAACGCATCTCGTGCAGACCAGTGCTTGTGATGCCAAAACGAAGCATGTGCTGGGTGGGCCATTTCAGGCAATTTAGTGTCGTATTATATTTTATTTATATTGTGTGTTATTTATTTTATTTTCATTGTGTCTCCACTGAGAAGGATGTAAGGTACATTGCATTATACATTTATATTTATTATTGTTATGGAGCTCCGATATCGTCTTATAGTAATGTTTTAATTCTGTACCTTATTTTGTTTTTATAGGCCTAATATTTCTGTTTGTCAACGTTACCTAATATAAAAAATGTTATTGTTTTCTTCGTACATTCTGGAGACACATTTCTAAGTTTATTTTACGTTTTAAATTATTATTTATTTTCCTTTGGCAATCTTGGGATTGGCATATTATTTATCTGATTTACGATCCGTGGCTCCGCCCTCATGTTAATAGTGTTTAGACTTAATTGTTTTCCTCCGTTCTTTTCTTTCTGCTGATTTTAAAATTTAGTTTTGCTAAATTGTTTGCCGTAATTCGATCGGACATGCGGTCTCCTGTTTTTAGGGGCCATGTTTGTTTTTTGTTTTGCCGAAATGCATTCTGGTCTCGAGGTCAGTCTCTTGGCGCCGACCGCGAAACTCAAACGTGTTGTGGTGTTAGCTTAATATTTTTTTAAATTTAATCTTGTTGGTTTAACTTTGTGTTTTTGGTAAATGTTCCTGTGTTTTTCTCCGTCATGCAAATTATGGATTTATTTTCTAATCCAATTTTATTTTGATAATTTAATTTTTAATTTCTCTTTTCATCGTGGCCTGGATCTCCGCATGTCGGATCGGTATTGCATTCCCTTGTAAATTATCAAGCCCTTTCTCATTTAATTATGCCTGTAATTTTATTTTAATCTTTGGGCTTTATAACATTTTAATTTAATTCTTGTCTTTTTTTTGCTTTGCAAGCAAGCATGTTCTGTTTCTGGTGGAGGTGCTCCTTTAAATTTTAACATTAAATTTTTATTTTAATTTTTTAAGCAGCTGTTGTGGCATTATTTCGTCGGCAGCAGTTCTGTCGGAGTTCCCTCATCCACCTCTACCGACAGCTGACCCTATCCACGGCCCTGTGCCCATTATCACTACAGAAGAAGTGTCCACTGCCATCAGCAAAATGAAGTCGAGGAAAGCGCCTGGTGCAGATGATATACCAGCCGAAGTATGGAATCTCCTGGAGGAACAAGGTGTAGTATGGCTTACTGACTTCTTCAACAAAATTATTATGGAAGACACAATACCAGAGGCCTGGATAACCAGTATCACAATTCCTATTTGGAAAGGAAAAGGAGATATACTGGAATGCTCAAATTATAGGCCAATCCGCCTCCTTTCCCATACTATGAACATTTTTGAACGTGTTCTTGATGCGAGGTTACGAAACATCATCACTGTTTCATCTAACCAGTGTGGCTTTGTTAAAAACAGCGGAACAACAGACGCTCTCCATGCACTTCGTCTATTGATGGAACGACACCATGAGAAAAGGAAGACAGTTCACTTAGCCTTTCTTGATTTGGAAAAGGCGTTCGATAGAGTACCACATGATCTCATCTGGCTGGCACTGAGGCTACACGGTGTACCAGAAGCCTATGTAAACTGGGTGAAACTTCTGTACCGAAAGACAACAAGCTCAGTGCGGTGTGCAGCAGGAATGTCCGATACCTTCCAAATCACTGTTGGTGTCCATCAAGGATCAGCCTTGTCCCCCTTGCTCTTCATACTCTGTATGAACGCCATCACAAATGACATCCAAACCAGGCATCCATGGACATTATTATATGCGGATGATGTCATGATAGCTAACGAGACCCGTGGGCACCTCGAACAGCAAGTACAAGAGTGGAAGATGCGTCTTGAAGAATTTGGGATGAAATTGAACCTGAAGAAAACGGAATACCTGGAATGCGGTGACCAAACTGATGGCACGATCACTGTTGGTGAGGTTCAACTTAATAAAGTGACCCAATTCAAATACCTTGGGTCATGCATCACCTCAGACTGCAGCACGATTCCTGATGACAAAACAAGAGTCACTGCCGCATGGATGAAATGGCGCCAAGTTACTGGAGTCCTATGCGATAAGAAAATTCCATTACATTTAAAATCTAAGGTATATCGCACAGTGATTAGACCGGTGGCCCTTCATGGATCTGAATGCTGGCCTACAACATCGAAGCACGAACAGGCACTTCATGTAATGGAAATGAAGATGTTGCGGTGGTCCAATGGTATGACTCGACTGGACCATATTAGGAATGATGCCGTGCGGAAGGATTTCAAGGTTGCCCCAATCACAGAGAAAATGCGTGAATCACGTCTGCGGTGGTATGGACATGTGCTCCGTAGCAGTGAAACCTCAGTTGCTAAGACTGCCCTTCAACTAAATGTGGAGGGTCGTCGACCTCGAGGGCGACCTCAAACACGCTGGTTGGATAGGGTGAGAGATGACATGCGGCTCTCTAAGCTCCGCCCCCGAGACGCTATGGATCGATTGAAGTGGAGGAAACATTGCAGGAAGGCAGACCCCACATAAGTGGGAAAATGCAAAGAAGATGATGATGAGTTCTGTCGGTTATTGGGGGGTGTCTGTAGAATAGCCTGTGCGTTCCCCTTCTCCACTTTCCTTCCACCCACTTTGGTGTTCTTCTGTTGGGACATGTCATCTGGAGGTGATTTTGGTTGCTGAAGCGAGGCGGACCTCTAAATAAGGTAAGTAGGCCCATCCACCCTGGCCGTCCACGGTGTCATTTTGGTAGCAGATCGCGCTCGAGTTCGCTTCCGTAACTATCCCCTCCTCCATACCCGCAGGCTCGTTTTATGGACCCCTCCGATGCTGATGGAGCGGTTGTTGATGGGATCTTGTCATGCCAGTGCACTTGATTTTATGTAAAGCTAATCCTTGTCGTTTGTTTTATTTCATGTTTGCCTCTGAATATCCATGTGGTGAGATAACAGTGACCTGTTCAAAGCGAGGTGTTTGCTGCTGTATTTTATCCTGTTTGTATGCAGCATCCCCACTGAAAAAGAAGCTCGGTGAGTGACTGACATGTGTTCTTGGCATGGCAAATGGGGATTTCTTAATATTCTGATAGCCTACATGCTACGAGTGAAGGCATCCTGGAGCCCTGTCAGAAGCTGTTCGCCATGTGTTTTGTGCCAATTTTTGTAATTTAGCTTCCTGTTCTCGAGCCAAGCAGGCGGTGACGTATGCAGCTCTGGGCAGCATTGTGCATGATTTTGTGTAGTATGGTGGCTGTGTTCGAGTGTCAGCCTAATCTATGGTGTTGGTAATGGGTAGTTATGGTATTGTTGTGAAAGTGTAAACTGTCCTCGTAATTCCTAAAATTTGTTTCCTTCTGTATTGTCTGTCTGCATTCTGTGTTTTTTAAAATGGCCGACAATAATAGTGTTTTCGATTTAATTGACTTAAGAGATAACCTTGTGAATTTGGAGAGTTCTTCTGGGGTTGAACGTCAATCACCTCTGTTTACTAGGTCTGAGGTTTTGGGATCGATTTCTAGTAGTGGTTTGCCTGCCCCTCTATTGTCTGGCTCTGGCTCGTCCATACCTCTTAACCCTGCATACGGTCATTCTTCTCATGTTAGGTCACCTAATGATTTCCTGGGTCCTGCCGACCCATTGCATCCCAGTTCTTTCTCTAGCAATGTAAATGTTTTGTCTCCTGTAGAGGGTGTGCGAGCGGGCTACCCTGGTAACAATGTCTCTTTTCCAAATGCTACATTCTCACCTACCGTTAATTATGGGTCGATTCCTCACCCTATTTCTGGTTTCTTAACTAAGTTAAAGAGTTTCAACCTATATGACGTTACCCAAGTGGTACTATTTTTAAGGCAAGTGGTCGAATTGGGTAACCATGCCTCGATTGTTGGGATGTCGGAAATTCAGATTTTTCAACTTTTGTATCCTGTTGCATCCGGTATGCTGCGCGATAAGCTAATTGAAGCTATCCACCTCCGCATGTCCTTAGCCATGTTTATTAGGGAAGTGTTGTGGTTTTTTGTCCCTGCGAGTGCCCTTAGTGCTCTCGAGCAAAGGTTTTTATATCGTGTCCAAAGGTTGGACGAGTCACTTAGCGACTATGTCAGTGACATTAAGGTGTATGCCCAGGTATTTGCGTCCCCTTTAACTGAGCGACAGTTGGCGTCATCGATTGTAAATGGGTTTTCGCCTCAATATAGGTCATACATGACTATGTGTACCAGGCTTTCGTCATTTGTGGAGCTGAAACAGGTCGTTATTGAGGCTATGGCTGTGAAACATGCAGATTCCCTTCGTGTAGCTAATGTTCCTCCTCCTTCCTTGATGTCTCGTCCCCCTCCTTCCTTGATGTCTCGTCCTCCGCCTAAGGTTATGTTCCACCCAAGACCCAATATTAAGTGCCACACGTGCGGTGGCGTGGGACATGTTAAGAAGGTGTGTCCGAGTAAGCAGGTTGTGTATCGCCAATGACGGGATGTTGTGGAGACCAACTCGGGTGTTACTTCCAAGGATATTTCTGTGCATGAGAGTTTGGGAAAACCGTGTGAAGTTTCTGGTCGCCCTACTAATGTAAATCTTGATAACTCGTTGAAAACTAAATCTTCACGTGCTAATTCTGCTTATGTCGCTGACCTACCTAACCTGTCTGTGAGCAATGTCGTGGCAAGTCAGCCTAATTCTAAACATAATGTGAAACCTGTGGTGTGGGTGTCCTCGTCATCTAATTGTAATCGTTTAGGAGTGAGTAATGATCTTGGAATTTCTCCTGTGGCTAAAGGAATATCCCCGTTTATTGAAATTTGTGTTAATGACGAGCCCGTTTCTGCATTGCTTGATTCTGGTAGTGTCGCAACCTTTATAAGCGAGAACTGGTTTTTATCTATCAAGAGTGTTTGCAAATTTCCTGAGTTAGAGCCTAACAATGAATCTTTTATTTCGGCAAATTGTTCAAACTTAAATATTTTGGGTAGTATGACAGTCAAAATTCATATTCTAAATTTTTCTTGGAAATTTAAATTTTTTGTTGCCAGAAATCTTTCTTGTTCTGTGGTCATTGGAGCTAATTTCATGTCACACGTTGGTATGCTTCTTGATTTTGGTGCTCGCAACTAATGGTTTAAGTTAAATCCGCAAAGTAAGTTATCGTTTAACCCGGTTTTATCTTCTCCTGCTGTCAATTCTGTTAGTGAACCGATGACTATTGAGGATCTCGATCTGGAAAATTTAACGAGTCTTCAAAAGGATGCCATTAAGAGGTTATGTCAGGAGTATAGCGATGTATTTACTGACAAGTTCGGTGTAACCCATTTGATGGAATACAAGATTGGGCTAACCGATTCTGTGCCGGTGCGTTCCAGCCCGTATCGACTTGCCCCGCCCAAGATGGCTGAACTTCGGAAGATTATCGATAAGATGTTGGAAGAAGGTGTAATCCAACCCTCTATCTCTGCCTACTCATCCCCTGTATTTCTTGTGCCAAAACCTAACGGTGGTTTTCGGCCGGTGGTCGACTATAGGGCTCTTAATCAAAAGGTTGTTTTACAATCAATTCCTTTGCCGGACCTTCATACTTGTTTTAGTTGGTTTCGCAACGCGAAGGTGTTCACGATCCTCGATTTAAATTCATCTTACTTCCAAATTCCCCTCTCTCCGGAATCCAGGCATCTTACTGCTTTTTCCACTGACTGGAACCTGTTTTAGTATGCCCGTGTCCCGTTTGGCCTATCCACCGGAGCCGCTGTGTTGAGCAGACTTCTGGGCAAGGTGTTTTCAGAAATTAAATTCATGTTTGTGTACCACTACCTTGACGATGTGGTGATCTATTCTGAGTCCTTCGAGGAACACGTTGATCATCTGAAGGTTGTACTTGATCGATTGCGTGACGCTGGCCTTACCGTCAAATTGTCCAAAGTTTCCTTTGCCAAGCCCAAAATTTCCTTTTTGGGTCATATTGTTTCTGAATCTGGTATCTCCGTGGACCAGTCTCGTACGCAGGCCATCAGAGATTTTAAACCCCCAAGAACGCCAAGGGTGTTGCTCGTTACATTGGTATGGTGAACTTCTTCCGTAAGTTCATCAGTAACTTTGCCGACCGTGCTGCTCCTCTAAATCAATTACGCAAAAAGGCTGTGAAGTTTGACTGGGGTCCCTCTCAGCAGGCAGCCTTCGAAGATCTTAATCTTGCGCTCTCTAACGCCCCTGTGTTAGCCATTCCGGATTTTGGGAAGCAGTTCATTGTACAGACTGATGCGTCTGGTCGTGGTGTTGGTTGTTTCCTACTGCAAGAGTCTGATCTGTGTAGGCAACCCATTGCATACGCTTCTCGTACCTTAACGGACGCAGAGAGGAAGTATTCCATATACGAACTTGAGGGTTTAGCTGTGTTGTTCGCTCTAGAAAAATTCCGTATGTATCTTGAGCACACTAAGTTTCTCCTTGAGACCGATAACCAAGCTTTGAGCTGGGTCTTAGGGAAACCCCGTAAAACTGGTAGGATTGCCAGGTGGGCAACTAGGATTCTGTCATTCCAGTTCACTGTCCACCATATTCGTGGGTCCGAAAATGCGGTAGCTGATTCATTAAGCCGCATGTATGAGGAAACAGCAGAAGAGGATATTCAGGGATGTGAACCCGTAAACCTTGTATCACCTGTAAATTGTGTCAATGTCGTTCTTAGCAATTCCCCTGTGCTTTTTGAAGATGTGAGAAGATTCCAGAAAGAAGATCCCTCCTTATCTAGCCTAATTGATCGAATCAATTCTGGTGAAGTGATCAAGCCCTACTCTCTAAAGGATGGTGTATTGTGTTGTTCGTCTCGTCATGACCGTCTACCTAAAATTGTGCTCCCGTCGGTCCTCATTCCGGAAATCTTTCGTTACTATCACGAATCTCCTATTGGTGGCCACCTAGAAGTATTCAAGACCCGAGCTAAAATCAGACAGTTTTTCATTTGGCAAAGTATGGATGGCGACATCAGGAGGCTCATTAGGAATTGTGCTGCATGTAGTATTAGCAAACCTCCGGTTTCTACTAAGGTTGGCCTATTGTCATCTGAACCGGCATCTAGACCCATGGAGAGGCTTTTTATCGACCATGTTGGGCCGTTCCCTCGCTCTGGTCGGGGAAACCAATTTGCGCTTGTTTGCACTGACGGTTTCACCCGGTTTAGTTGGATTTTCCCCACCAGACAGGCTACGACCAGTTCCGTCATTAAGTGTCTTAATTCCATCTTTTCATCTTTTGGGCCATGTCAGTACCTGGTGTCAGATAATGCCAAGTGCTTTGTATCTCATCAGTTCCGTCAATTCTTATTTGATTATGCAATTTCGCATGTAACCATCACTCCCTATTTTCCTAACCCATCTCTCGCTGAGCGAGTCAATCGTAATCTCCGTTCTGCTCTGATTGCTTTCCACCACGACGACCATTCCAAGTGGGATTCTAATTTGCATTGGCTCAATTTTGCTTTCAACACCGCCGTGCATGAGAGCACGCAAGCCACCCCTTTTTCGTTAATGTTTTCCTTTATGGCTAATTCTCCGTTGTCCAATCTGTGGAACCTGCACGATCTCCTTCCAGACAGTTTTACGCCCGAGGATATGAGGGCGAAATTCGACAAGGCTAGAGAGAATATTAAGGTATCACATAACCAACTTGCCAAGCGACACAATGCCTGTCGCAAGCCAACTGATTTGGAAATTGGAGATGTTGTGTACGTCCGCAATTTCGAGCCCAAGGGCGTCAGTAATCTAGTTTCAAGCAAGTTGACCCCTCGTTTCAAGGGCCCATGTTATGTAGAGGCATTCCTGACTCCCGTTACTCTGGTTATTAGAAACTCCAAGGCAAACAAAATTTCCAGAGTGCATCTGTCGCACATTAAACGAGGTGGAGACGTTTCTAATGAGGAAATGCTACCATAAGTTTTGTAAACTGATTTTGTACAATGTAGAGTATCCCTAACCTTCATTGAAGCCTTCAGGCATCTGTTCCTTCTGGAATTTTGAACTGGATATGAAAACTCTGCTGGGATACAAACTGTACTGTTGGGTAATTCCCATTTTTATGGTATATTGTAATATTGAAACTAAATTTTGATGTTTTCATAGAGGATGCTAGCGTGTAAGTTGGACTCGGTGGGAGACCTAACTCATTGTGATCTTATATACCTGATTCATTGGGAATTTAAGTGGTCATTCCTCTACCGTAGTTCCTTCTAAATGTATAGTCGTTTAACTCATGTCATCTTGAAAGGTACTTCTAGTCTGTAAAAAGGTAAATTTGTAAATGAAATTTTGTAAACACGGATCTAGGGCATGGTCAGAAATATTTTCTTCATATAAATTCAACTTTTTTTCCCTTTTGTAAAATGCAGTAAGAAATTGTAAATTCTGTAAACCTTTTTTGAAATTAGATTAACTTCTATTTTGTAAATGGCTGGCCACGCGTCGAATGATATCTGGCACATTGCTTCCACCTACGTCGTTTAAAGCGAACTACATTGGACTTATTAAAAAATTTACCTAACGTGTCTCGGACTATGAAAGCACTGCTGGTGCTGGTGTTCTGCGTTTCTGAAGACTGATGGACACAGTGATGCTGTTGACTAAGTGGTTTGCGAGGTGATCAATTATCCCATCACTGATAATCTGACCCTGCACTCTTCCTAACCAAAACGATGCGGTATCATCCATCAATTGGAGTTAACTGGTGAACATTATCTTCTGGAAACATGCTTGGTGAATCGACTAGTTAAGGAGTACTGCCTATGCCTAGGCATATTCGTGAACGGTGTTCACGCTTAAGGGAGGGAGACTGTTACGTGCAAGAGCCCGTCCCAACGTTTCAAACATGTATCTACCCCTGGATGGAATTCATGACATTTTGAATCGACCGCCTGGTGACTTGATTCCGTTTGTGAACACGAGATAGCAGCTGCTGTCGGACTTCGGGGTGTCTTCACGTGGTTCCTTCTTCTCCACTAGAGTGTGTTGGTTGTGCCTTATTAAACTCATCCTATTCCAGTCATGTTTGAGGGCATTTATTATATTCTACGTCATGAAACAAGAGGACTGTGTATTTATGATACCGCCAAATTATTTACTTAATAATGACATTGTTGATTGATGTGTCAAGCCTTGATTGGACGATAAATATTTACATGAATGCAGTTCGGGATCTGACGCGCGATTCTCCGCCATCTTGTCGAGTTTATTGTCTGTCGTCCAAGAAGCAACTTGCCAGCTGGTGTGACAGAGTATCTCTTCGTGGGCTAGGGGGCATTGGCCCCCAGCTTTTACAAAATTTGAATACCAATTCTACTAAGAAATTGCCTGTGCTCTTCAGGCTATTATTTCATCGTTTCGCAGTGAAGAAGTACGAATTGAAAAACGCATCTCGATGCAGACCAGTGCTTGTGATGCCAAAACGAAGCATGTGCTGGGTGGGCCATTTCAGGCAATTTAGTGCCGTATTATATTTTATTTATATTGTGTGTTATTTATTTTATTTTCATTGTGTCTCCACTGAGAAGGATGTAAGGTACGTTAGTAGTGTGTTTTGGATGGTTCAGATCCCACCACCACCGCTCCACCGCTGGAATACTAAAATCGTAATATCTCGCGAACCAATCAGGCTAGAGACTTGTACGAGGTGTCAAATTACTCAGGCTAACACCCCCTTTCCAATGGACAACATATTTCAACCCCAAAATAAAACCTACCCCTACTAGGGGGTGAAATTTTAATTTTTTAGAGAATCTCTCTTTGCATTTGCAACATGTGAGAGTTTGAATGCCGATATGGATTTTAACGTTGTTCCACATAAAGTGCATGTGTACGGTCAATAGTCACTATGAATTAACAGGCTTTTTTTTTACGCATGCCCACTCGTGGCTTTTGAAGAGTGTGGGGGGAGCGGATCTCTGTGGACGAGTCCTTGTGGACGAGTCCTTGTGGACAAGTCCTTGTTGACAGGTCCTTGTGGACGAGTCCTTGTGGACAGGTCCTTGTTGACAGGTCATTGTTGATGAGTCCTTGTGGACAAGTCCTTGTTGACAGGTCCTTGTGGACGAGTCCTTGTGGGCAGGTCCTTGTGGACAGGTCCTAGTGGACAAGTCCTTGTGGACGAGTCCTTGTCCCTTTGGACTGATCCCTTTGGACCGATCCATTTGGCCTGGTCCCTATGGACTGGCTCATGAATTTATTTAAATTATGTCAAAGGGCCTAACTACATTTGTGTGTGTTGAACTGACGTTGTTCACCAACCCCCACTACTATAATGTGATAATGATATGAAAGGAAAGAGATGAAATACATGTGAACACGTGTGAGATGTCATTATTAGCATTCTCCTTGTGAAACAAGTCACATCCTGTTTTGATTCATACGTGAGAAAATGCGAGTTCATTTGTAATATGATCTAACACACAGGTGTTCACATGTGCACGTGCATGATAAGAGCTAACAAGTCACAACCTGTTTTGGCAGTGGTGGGAATAAGGCTAGAGACATGTACGAGTAGTCAAATTACTCCGGCAGACAACCCCTTTCCTATGGATAGCTTATTTCCACTCAAAAATAAAATCTACCCCTACTAGGGGGTGAAATAATAATTTTTAGGTAAAAGTCGCTTTCCATGTGCAACATGTGGGAGTTTGTATACCAATATGAAATTAAACTCGTTCCACATAAAGTGCATGCATACAACTGAATGCCGCTATGATTTATCATTTTTGTTTTTTTGTTTTACGAATGCGCAATTGGGGTTTTTGTAAGAGGGCGGGCTTTTTGAATAATGATTTATAGATACGTTTTTTTTTACAAATTAACCAAAGATCCAAAAACTAATAGGTCATCGGTTTTTTAATATCTTATGAACTAAGAAAGCTAGGAACTTGTATGAGGGGTCGTTGGACTTGTGGTGACGCCCTGTTTTTGAATGTATTATTCATTTTTTGTCAAAAGGGCCTAACTGAACTTTCGTTAATATCTCACTAACTAATAATCACAGAGGGTCGAGTGAGGTGTCATAGGACTTAAAATGGCCAACCCCTCCCCATGACCAATGAATTTACCAAAAAAAAACAGCAAGGTCATTAACCTAAGATTGTATCAACTAATAATCAGAGAGGGACAAGTGAGGTGTCACAAGACTCAGGATGGCCAACCCTTTTCCATGACCAACGAATTTACCAAAAATACCCAAAACAGCAAGGTCATTGACCTAAGATTTTATAAACTTATCAGTAGAGAGGGTCAAGTGAGGTGTCATAGGACTACGAATGGTTAACCCTTTCCCATGACCAATGAATTTACCTCAAAAATTCAAAACAGCAAGGTCATTGACCTGAGATTTTATAAACTAATAATCGGATATCAACATGTGAGGTGTCATAGGACTTAGAATGGTCAACCCTTTCCCATGGCTAATGAATTTACCCAAAAATACCCAATACATCAAGGTCATCGACCTGAGATTTTATAAACTTATAATCGGATATGAACATGTGAAATGTTTACAGTGAGTGATGAAACATAGCTAGGTAGTGAAAGAATTATTGTAGGCTACATGTATGGCGACTGACAAATCTTTCACCATTGGAACTTGTTTTCAGATCAAACTGCAGTACAGAGAGAGTATAGGTTGTAGGTATGGGATAATAAATGACAAATGGTGTATACAAAATCTGATTAATCGATTCAAGAAATAAGAGTAGTCAATCTTTAATTGATTGGTTAAATAGGATAGCTAAAATCTAAAATGGTGACTACATTGAACTAAACTGAACCAAGCTGAATCAAATCCAACCAAACCGAACAAAACTTAATCAAAAACAAGCCAATGGTTTAAGTGTAAAACTTGTGGTTGAATGTGGGCATTGGTAATGTCAGAAAGGAAAGGGATAACGCTCTACCTATAGAGGGTAAGGTAAAGCTAGTGCATGATGCTAATGCACACACACACACACAAGTACATGAACCACACACAACCATCCTATGCAGTTATTATGGGTTGACTGTTAAAACTTGCTCAGTGGTTACTGGGACAAGATGGTCGCTACACACAAAAAGCTTTAAATACCTGAGGCTAATAATCTATACACACACTCACACACACTTGTTCTAAACTAAACTGTCTTGCTGACAGAGCTCACACAGTAGGTAAATGACAGAAATGCTTGGCTAACAGAAATACAATCATTTTCGGTTGTCTAATGTTATCAGCTAAACATTACGTGCTATAGTGGTGAGCACATGTGCCTCTTTCACTGGAGATCTTAACTCGATTTCTAGCTCTAAGGCCTAGAACGAATCAAACTTAGAAAAAAGGGTATGGTGACGCAGTGGTTAAACTGTTAGCCTTTCACTAAGGTAGACTAGGGTTTGATTTTTGGTTAATATGCATGTCATAAACAATCAAATAAAAGCAGAGATAATGTTTAAAACTGATTACACTTGTCTCTTTTCAAATTATTACTTAGATTACAAATACAAACGTGGACTGGGTTTGACATACAGTTAATGCTTCCTATCACATACCAGACTGCAAGAAAGCCAAACAAGCAAAAGCAGTGGTAAAATCGCTATGTGTAGAGAAATACCTAACGGTTTTATGAACTGGCAAAGGTATGTCGCATAAACAGTGCAGGATACAATCCAGCAACCATAATTTTTATCTCGTGGACAAGAGAAAACATATGTATAGAGAGAGATAGAAAGCTTGTGTGTGTGTGTGTGTGTGTGTGTGTGTGTGGGTAGCATTGGTTGTTTGACCAGAGAAAATACGGTGAGGTAGGGTGGGGAGAGGGAGAATTAGCACTTATATATGAATGGAAAATAGATTTTTTTCAATCGTTTTGTTTTTCAAATGTAGTGGTAGATAGTCGTTTTTTGTAAAACATTCTTACTTGCAGTAGTAATAAGCCTCTATGGTTCCGCTAACATATAGATAGACTGTATTATTGCCATGGTCAAGCACTCACATTAAGATCATTTACAAAATCATAAAATGAAAAATAAAAATCTTGTTTTGGAAATATCGTTTTTCAACATACACACAAAATAAATATATAAAAAATTTGTAAACAGCAAATTGGAAAATCCATGTTTCCTTATAGACAAAATTTAAAAACCTTAAACGGACATTTAAGAAAATATATGCAAATGGGAAATTGACCAATGTGTAAATATGAAAATGGAAAAATCCATGTTTCCATATCATGAAATTGAAAAACATCAAACTGTCATTTTAAAAAATGCAAATGGAAAATTGACAAATTGCAATGTGTGAAATGTGAAATTGAACAAATGACTATCATTATATAAAAAAAAGAACATGGTGCTCTATGGTTGAGGTGTGAATCAAACCCTCTCTACTTATTTGGACCACTCGAGACTGAGTAGACTAGTTTTTGTTGTCATACCACTTTTAAAAGTTTTTGTTAAATCTAGGAATTGAACCCAAGAGCTTGTAGGGGGGATCCAAGGTTATAATATGTTAAACAGATAGCCTTGAATGTAGGGTGTGGTAGTTATATAGAGATGGGACGTTTCGCTCGGGGCAGAGAGGCATGGAGATCTGCATCAAACCAGTCAAAAGACTGACGACTCAAACAACAACATGTAGAGCTCACCAAAATAATGTTGTGTAACGGTAAATGTTAGTCAACGAACAGTAATGCATTACTAAAACCCATGACACGATACCTAAGATCTTTTCTAAAATATTTTAAAATGCCTTTAACCCTATATTAAACACCCAGTTCACAAGACTCATAACTGCAATGTTATGGTCAAACAAAACAAAATCTATATTTCAAAACAAACAAGTGGTTTAGTCAATGTATACTGGAAAAAGTTTTATAAACACTCAAGTCCACAAAAATAATTAAATTAGTAACTGTCAGGTTGACCGAGTGGTTATGGTGTTTGACTTAAGTTCAAATTTTCTGTACAAGAAAGCAAGGGTTCGAATACCTTACCTGATATAACTATTGCCTCAACATGACTTGACCACACTGTATTATTGTGTACTCGGTACACAAACCATAGATAGAGTGTATTGTTTAAGGTCACTCTCTTTGCGAACATAGTCAGAGACTGTTGATGGTTAACAATTGCATTAATAGTGGGACATGGGGATAGCAATGAAGAAAAACAGACAATACCCATACACTTTTTTATTTTTTTAATGTAAGTACTTGTACAATAGTTATATACAAACTACAACTCTCTTTTGTCTATTACTATCTAGTCCTTTTCGATCCACTTGCATAACAAGGCAGATGACTTTGTAGTTCAGCCCCTTAAAACAACAACAACACTACCTCTTGCATAGTCTGTGATGTTGATGACTCTTGAGGCGTGGAAGATGGATACAACATAACTTTTACAACAGGGGTTAAACGTTGCTCAACAATCAATGCACTATTTTGAGTAGCAACATCTTTCTCTTGTACTAACTTATTAGCATTCTGATGATTTTTTGCCAACACCATCAGTGTTTTGTCTGGAGCACTACATTGATGATCACTCACACTTAAAACCACACCATTTCTACTTTTCATATTGCCTCGACATCTTGTTGACCTCTGTTTTGAGCATCGCCAGAATATTATTCCTTTTACATTTTGTCGTCTATAGTTATAAGAGTAGCCTTTATAGAGTACACGTTGTTTACCTCGATTAGTTGTAGTAAGTTCCATAGTAGTAACTAACCTGTTAGTATGATTTGCACACTACAAAGGTTATCTCTGTTCTGGTAATAGAATTATTTAGCGTTGGCTTTTATATTTAATATGTACAGTTAAAAGTGATAGAAAAGTGGTAGAAACGTGGTAGCAAAGTGGTAGACAAGTGGTAGACAATTGGTAACATAGTGGTAGAAAAGTGGTAGCAAAGTGGTAGCAAAGTGGTAGAAAAGTGGTAGAAAAGTAGTAGAAAAGTGGTAGCAAAGTGGTAGAAAAGTGGTAGCAAAGTGGTAGAAAAGTGGTAGCAAACTAGAAAAGTGGTAGAAAAGTGGTAGAAAAGTAGTAGAAAAGTGGTAGCAAAGTGGTAGAAAAGTGGTAGCAAACTAGAAAAGTGGTAGCAAAGTGGTAGAAAATATTACATGTATTGTTAAGAAATAGTATAAGCGGTTACATGGATTCATTACACTATAATTTTAGCATCACGAAGCTCATTTTCTATATCCAAAAGTTCTTCCTCATATTTAGTATGACCAGCCTGTATACAGGTATGCAAGTACTGAAGCCGCTGGATTAGCTTATTGGGATTGTTCCAGTAAACAAATTTAACAAATGATTTTTTGGGTGTAAACCATTATCATCCTCATCATCATCATGATAATAATCATCATCATCATCATCATGGTTATCATCATCATCAATATAATTATCATCAATATAATCAGCATCACTATTACTATCTAATCCTTTTTGTTCATCTTGCAATGCAACAAACTTTGGCATAGTTTGTGTTGTCTTTGATAGTGTTAGAGGTTTCTTAGACGTTAACGACTGTCCTAACATGTCTTTTTCAGGAGATAATAAATGCTCTTTAACAAACAAAGCACTATCTTGAGCCACACTATTTTTTCTTGGTCTTGCTTTTTTACCTTGGTTAGAGTATTTTGTCCATTTAAATGAGTATTATTTTGAGATTTACAATGATGATCAATTGAAATAAGTATGTTGGAGCCTTTTGTTTTAATCATTCCTCGACACTTTTTAGATCGTTGTTTCGAACAGCACCAAATAACAGTTCCATTTTTATTAGTTCGTTTTACAATATATGCATAACCTTTATAGTAAGCACATGGCTTACCATAGCTAGTCGTTGATACTTCCATGTCGACTGTTGAGCATAAACTAATCTCTAGTAAAGTTAACTCGATAATAAAAACAAGATGTTCAGCAAAGAACATATAGCCTACTTTCTCCTAAATGTATGGGTATCTTTATGACTCTTTGTCCTCATCCCTAAAACAATCACCCCAACCACAATGTATTGTTTGTTTTCTTTTATATTGATAATAAGCCAGTAAGTGTCAAGATCAATATTATATACTTTATGATGATTGAATAACAAAACTACTAACTTATTGTAATGCATTCACGTCCGTTAATCTCTATATTAAGCCAGCCTGCAAAATTAAGAATCTTCCGCCCCAATCACAGTAGGTGGTGCTGCGACCTATCAGTGAATTAATCTTTATCTTGTACGCCTATGCACTGCCATCGTAATGTACTACGATGGCAGTGTTCTATGGGTCTTGAATGAGTAGGCAGTTTAAAGTAGCCAAGAGGGAGGCGATCCAGCTGGCAGTGTTTAAAGGTATTCGGAGCGCGATCGTGGCTAATAGTTGAACTACCAGTATTACAAAATTGCCATACTTCAGGAGGCCAGCTCAGGCATTTACACAGCGTTATGTTTGGAACAATATTACCCACATAACCCACAAGAGGACAGCACCATACAGAGGCATTAAGAAGGCTGTGGTTAATGACAACGTGTATCTAGTTCTTCTATTCTCCTTTTTCTAATGTCTTCTGTTTATGTGCGATGCTGGGACTGTGATTTTATTAATATACGAGTGTATACTTTATCCTCTCCTTTGAGCTAAATGACATTTTATTCAGTATCTGTGGGAAAAGCTCGTGCACATCATTTGTAAAAGAATTCAAGAAAAAAAAAACTAAATGTAGCAGTACTCAATCCCCAGTCAACTGCGTGTCAGACTAACATGCTAGCCCAGAGCTAACCGTATCCATGACGTCAGGTGTTCTTAACTGACATATTAGATACAAACTGATGGCAAATAATGACTTTAAATAATCGATTTCTTCACTGCAGTACATCTTCATTAAAGATCATTTCATACAAAGTTTATATTATTGTATCAGTACGGTATATCACATACAACATACTAAAACTACTGAAATATAAGACAGGCACATGAGGACAGCTGCCATCTTGTCGTGTGACACAAACGGCTCAGCTCTTTTAAGCCACTCATACAGTATAATATTATAATATTAAATTATAATAAATAACAAATCACGACCATCAGGATAGCTTAAACCACCCTAGGCTCGATAATCGGAATTGGTGGGTCTTAAGCCATTGATTAAAATGGTTGAATAATTCACACGGCCGCCATCCTGAAATGGTACGGCCGATGACCTTGAATTTTGGGTGAAAGACGCGTCCTATAAAATGTATGTTGTCACCAAATTTGGTAGAGATCGGATGATTAGTTTAGCCGTAATTTGATTTTACGTTTTGAATATTTGAGTGGCCGCCATTCTGTTTTGGTAAAGATGGCGGCGATATAAAGTATGACACTGAGGTGTCCTTTACTTGTGCTACCTCTGTACCAAATTTCGTTCAATTCGGTTTCACCGTGTTCGAATTGATAGGGGGGGACAGACATTCAGAGTACACACACTCACACACACACAGACACACACACACACACAGACTCACACACACACATACACACACACACACAGACTCACACACACACATACACACACACAGACAGACACACTTTTTTCGCCCTGTGTTGATCTCATAAGTCTACTTTCATTTTTTGCAAAAATCGAAAGTAGGCTAATGATAGTTTGTAGTATGTGCAGTTTAAAGTAAGAGCAAAAGTGAGAGTCAAATGGTAGAAAAGTGTTAACAAAGTGGTGGAAGAGTGGTAGCAGTTTATAGTAGTCAAGATCTTTTTTTTTACCAGAATGTGATTTGAGTAAATGTAATTTCTAAACCTTAGCAGTGAGTAGTCAGTTAGTCTTGGTTCAGACAAGCGTAAACAGTTCTCCAATGAATCAGAGATCAAGATTTTCATTATGAAACAGTTGTGTGTAACCAATTAGGTATCGGTACTTGATAGCTTCACACATGAACAAAAATTCCAACATATCTGACATCAGATTTTCATTATGAAACAGTTGTGTGTAACCAATTAGGTATCGGTACTTGATAGCTTCACACATGAACAAAAATTCCAACATATCTGACATGAAATACATGATTTGAAAGTTGACAAAGAATATCCAATCAACCATTGTAGTTGCAATGTCAAACACAAAGACAAAATCAGCATGAACTTTTAAGTTAGAGGAAAATTCTATGAAATAGACTATGCATGAAATTTGGAAATACACATTAGAAGTTTGCAACACCATCCTTCTAGCCTATATAAATTATCGACATGGAAAGTGTGCACTGCCCCTAACATTAAACCAATTTATCAATAACGCAAGTCAACAATCAAAACATTTTGTCTTGAGTCTATCATTTAATGCATATATTCTGTCTACATTGAACAGTAATAAAAAACGCCAATCATAATTAATTAAGTTTGCTTTAATTCATTATGTAATGATAAATACATATTTAAAGTTTTGGCTGACTGTTCAGAGTGAATCGCCTATGAACACATAAGAGAGGGAATATCTTAAGACTTAACCTCTGCTCACCTAACATAACCTAAATTTACCTAACCTAAACTTGTCATATAGGTAAGAAACGGGTCAAGCTATGCTTTCGACTACCGAGTTTCAGCTACTTTTCAAGGTTACTCTCCCGAACATTGCCGGAGACTGCTGATAAACACTTATGTTCCCACGGCGGCGGCGCGCAACGACTTACATGATGCGCTTCCCCCTTTTCATTGATCCCTGTTGATTTGTCCCTTTGGACTGGTCCCTGTTGACTAGTCCCTTTGGAAGAGCCCTTTTAGAATGGAGTCATTTTTGACGGGTCCCTGTGGACAGGTCCTTTTGGCTGATCCCTTTGGACCGGACCCTTTGACATAATTTGGATAATTGCATGGGCCAGTCCATAGGTACCCGTCCAAAGGGACCGGTCCAAAGGGATCAGCCAAAAGGACCTGTCCACAGGGACCCGTCAAAAATGACTCCACTCTAAAAGGGCTCTTCCAAAGGGGCTAGTCAACAGGGACCAGTCCAAAGGGACAAATCAACAGGGATCAATGAAAAGGGGGAAGCGCATCATGTAAGTCGTTGCGCGCCGCCGCCGTGGGAACATAAGTGTTTATCAGCAGTCTCCGGCAATGTTCGGGAGAGTAACCTTGAAAAGTAGCTGAAACTCGGTAGTCGAAAGCATAGCTTGACCCGTTTCTTACCTATATGACAAGGTTAGGTTAGGTAAATTTAGGTTATGTTAGGTGAGCAGAGGTTAAGTCTTAAGATATTCCCTCTCTTATGTGTTCATAGGCGATTCACTCTGAACAGTCAGCCAAAACTTTAAATATGTATTTATCATTACATAATGAATTAAAGCAAACTTAATTAATTATGATTGGCGTTTTTTATTACTGTTCAATGTAGACAGAATATATGCATTAAATGATAGACTCAAGACAAAATGTTTTGATTGTTGACTTGCGTTATTGATAAATTGGTTTAATGTTAGGGGCAGTGCACACTTTCCATGTCGATAATTTATATAGGCTAGAAGGATGGTGTTGCAAACTTCTAATGTGTATTTCCAAATTTCATGCATAGTCTATTTCATAGAATTTTCCTCTAACTTAAAAGTTCATGCTGATTTTGTCTTTGTGTTTGACATTGCAACTACAATGGTTGATTGGATATTCTTTGTCAACTTTCAAATCATGTATTTCATGTCAGATATGTTGGAATTTTTGTTCATGTGTGAAGCTATCAAGTACCGATACCTAATTGGTTACACACAACTGTTTCATAATGAAAATCTGATGTCAGATATGTTGGAATTTTTGTTCATGTGTGAAGCTATCAAGTACCGATACCTAATTGGTTACACACAACTGTTTCATAATGAAAATCTTGATCTCTGATTCATTGGAGAACTGTTTACGCTTGTCTGAACCAAGACTAACTGACTACTCACTGCTAAGGTTTAGAAATTACATTTACTCAAATCACATTCTGGTAAAAAAAGATCATGACTACTATAAACTGCTACCACTCTTCCACCACTTTGTTAACACTTTTCTACCATTTGACTCTCACTTTTGCTCTTACTTTAAACTGCACATACTACAAACTATCATTTTTATTATCGAGTTAATTTTACTAGAGATTAGTTTATGCTCAACAGTCGACATGGAAGTATCAACGACTAGCTATGGTAAGCCATGTGCTTACTATAAAGGATATGCATATATTGTAAAACGAACTAATAAAAATGGAACTGTTATTTGGTGCTGTTCGAAACAACGATCTAAAAAGTGTCGAGGAATGATTAAAACAAAAGGCTCCAACATACTTATTTCAATTGATCATCATTGTAAATCTCAAAATAATACTCATTTAAATGGACAAAATACTCTAACCACGGTAAAAAAAGCAAGAGCAAGAAAAAAATAGTGTGGCTCAAGATAGTGCTTTGTTTGTTAAAGAGCATTTATTATCTCCTGAAAAAGACATGTTAGGACAGTCGTTAACGTCTAAGAAACCTCTAACACTATCAAAGACAACACAAACTATGCCAAAGGTTGTTGCATTGCAAGATGAACAAAAAGGATTAGATAGTAATAGTGATGATGATTATATTGATGATAATTATATTGATGATGATGATGATTATTATCATGATGATGATGAGGATGATAATGGTTTACACCCAAAAAAATCATTTGTTAAATTTATTTACTGGAACAATCCCAATAAGCTAATCCAGCGGCTTCAGTACTTGCATACCTGTATACAGGCTGGTCATACTAAATATGAGGAAGAACTTTTGGATATAGAAAATGAGCTTCGTGATGCTAAAATTATAGTGTAATGAATCCATGTATCCGCTTAAACTATTTCTTAACAATACATGTAATATTTTCTACCACTTTGCTACCACTTTTCTAGTTTGCTACCACTTTTCTACCACTTTGCTACCACTTTTCTACTACTTTTCTACCACTTTTCTACCACTTTTCTAGTTTGCTACCACTTTTCTACCACTTTGCTACCACTTTGCTACCACTTTTCTACCACTTTGCTACCACTTTTCTACTACTTTTCTACCACTTTTCTACCACTTTGCTACCACTTTGCTACCACTTTTCTACCACTATGTTACCAATTGTCTACCACTTGTCTACCACTTTGCTACCACGTTTCTACCACTTTTCTATCACTTTTAACTGTACATATTAAATATAAAAGCCAACGCTAAATAATTCTATTACCAGAACAGAGATAACCTTTGTAGTGTGCAAATCATACTAACAGGTTAGTTACTACTATGGAACTTACTACAACTAATCGAGGTAAACAACGTGTACTCTATAAAGGCTACTCTTATAACTATAGACGACAAAATGTAAAAGGAATAATATTCTGGCGATGCTCAAAACAGAGGTCAACAAGATGTCGAGGCAATATGAAAAGTAGAAATGGTGTGGTTTTAAGTGTGAGTGATCATCAATGTAGTGCTCCAGACAAAACACTGATGGTGTTGGCAAAAAATCATCAGAATGCTAATAAGTTAGTACAAGAGAAAGATGTTGCTACTCAAAATAGTGCATTGATTGTTGAGCAACGTTTAACCCCTGTTGTAAAAGTTATGTTGTATCCATCTTCCACGCCTCAAGAGTCATCAACATCACAGACTATGCAAGAGGTAGTGTTGTTGTTGTTTTAAGGGGCTGAACTACAAAGTCATCTGCCTTGTTATGCAAGTGGATCGAAAAGGACTAGATAGTAATAGACAAAAGAGAGTTGTAGTTTGTATATAACTATTGTACAAGTACTTACATTAAATAAATAAAAAAGTGTATGGGTATTGTCTGTTTTTCTTCATTGCTATCCCTATGTCCCACTATTAATGCAATTGTTAACCATCAACAGTCTCTGACTATGTTCGCAAAGAGAGTGACCTTAAACAATACACTCTATCTATGGTTTGTGTACCGAGTACACAATAATACAGTGTGGTCAAGTCATGTTGAGGCAATAGTTATATCAGGTAAGGTATTCGAACCCTTGCTTTCTTGTACAGAAAATTTGAACTTAAGTCAAACACCATAACCACTCGGTCAACCTGACAGTTACTAATTTAATTATTTTTGTGGACTTGAGTGTTTATAAAACTTTTTCCAGTATACATTGACTAAACCACTTGTTTGTTTTGAAATATAGATTTTGTTTTGTTTGACCATAACATTGCAGTTATGAGTCTTGTGAACTGGGTGTTTAATATAGGGTTAAAGGCATTTTAAAATAATTTTAGAAAAGCTCTTAGGTATCGTGTCATGGGTTTTAGTAATGCATTACTGTTCGTTGACTAACATTTACCGTTACACAACATTATTTTGGTGAGCTCTACATGTTGTTGTTTGAGTCGTCAGTCTTTTGACTGGTTTGATGCAGATCTCCATGCCTCTCTGCCCCGAGCGAAACGTCTCATCTCTATATAACTACCACACCCTACATTCAAGGCTATCTGTTTAACATATTATAACCTTGGATCCCCCCTACAAGCTCTTGGGTTCAATTCCTAGATTTAACAAAAACTTTTAAAAGTGATATGACAACAAAAACTAGTCTACTCAGTCTCGAGTGGTCCAAATAAGTAGAGAGGGTTTGATTCACACCTCAACCATAGAGCACCATGTTCTTTTTTTATATAATGATAGTCATTTGTTCAATTTCACATTTCACACATTGCAATTTGTCAATTTTCCATTTGCATTTTTTAAAATGACAGTTTGATGTTTTTCAATTTCATGATATGGAAACATGGATTTTTCCATTTTCATATTTACACATTGGTCAATTTCCCATTTGCATATATTTTCTTAAATGTCCGTTTAAGGTTTTTAAATTTTGTCTATAAGGAAACATGGATTTTCCAATTTGCTGTTTACAAATTTTTTATATATTTATTTTGTGTGTATGTTGAAAAACGATATTTCCAAAACAAGATTTTTATTTTTCATTTTATAATTTTGTAAATGATCTTAATGTGAGTGCTTGACCATGGCAATAATACAGTCTATCTATATGTTAGCGGAACCATAGAGGCTTATTACTACTGCAAGTAAGAATGTTTTACAAAAAACGACTATCTACCACTACATTTGAAAAACAAAACGATTGAAAAAAAATCTATTTTCCATTCATATATAAGTGCTAATTCTCCCTCTCCCCACCCTACCTCACCGTATTTTCTCTGGTCAAACAACCAATGCTACCCACACACACACACACACACACACACACACACACAAGCTTTCTATCTCTCTCTATACATATGTTTTCTCTTGTCCACGAGATAAAAATTATGGTTGCTGGATTGTATCCTGCACTGTTTATGCGACATACCTTTGCCAGTTCATAAAACCGTTAGGTATTTCTCTACACATAGCGATTTTACCACTGCTTTTGCTTGTTTGGCTTTCTTGCAGTCTGGTATGTGATAGAAAGCATTAACTGTATGTCAAACCCAGTCCACGTTTGTATTTGTAATCTAAGTAATAATTTGAAAAGAGACAAGTGTAATCAGTTTTAAACATTATCTCTGCTTTTATTTGATTGTTTATGACATGCATATTAACCAAAAATCAAACCCTAGTCTACCTTAGTGAAAGGCTAACAGTTTAACCACTGCGTCACCATACCCTTTTTTCTAAGTTTGATTCGTTCTAGGCCTTAGAGCTAGAAATCGAGTTAAGATCTCCAGTGAAAGAGGCACATGTGCTCACCACTATAGCACGTAATGTTTAGCTGATAACATTAGACAACCGAAAATGATTGTATTTCTGTTAGCCAAGCATTTCTGTCATTTACCTACTGTGTGAGCTCTGCCAGCAAGACAGTTTAGTTTAGAACAAGTGTGTGTGAGTGTGTGTATAGATTATTAGCCTCAGGTATTTAAAGCTTGTTGTGTGTAGCGACCATCTTGTCCCAGTAACCACTGAGCAAGTTTTAACAGTCAACCCATAATAACTGCATAGGATGGTTGTGTGTGGTTCATGTACTTGTGTGTGTGTGTGTGCATTAGCATCATGCACTAGCTTTACCTTACCCTCTATAGGTAGAGCGTTATCCCTTTCCTTTCTGACATTACTAATGCCCACATTCAACCACAAGTTTTACACTTAAACCATTGGCTTGTTTTTGATTAAGTTTTGTTCGGTTTGGTTGGATTTGATTCAGCTTGGTTCAGTTTAGTTCAATGTAGTCACCATTTTAGATTTTAGCTATCCTATTTAACCAATCAATTAAAGATTGACTACTCTTATTTCTTGAATCGATTAATCAGATTTTGTATACACCATTTGTCATTTATTATCCCATACCTACAACCTATACTCTCTCTGTACTGCAGTTTGATCTGAAAACAAGTTCCAATGGTGAAAGATTTGTCAGTCGCCATACATGTAGCCTACAATAATTCTTTCACTACCTAGCTATGTTTCATCACTCACTGTAAACATTTCACATGTTCATATCCGATTATAAGTTTATAAAATCTCAGGTCGATGACCTTGATGTATTGGGTATTTTTGGGTAAATTCATTAGCCATGGGAAAGGGTTGACCATTCTAAGTCCTATGACACCTCACATGTTGATATCCGATTATTAGTTTATAAAATCTCAGGTCAATGACCTTGCTGTTTTGAATTTTTGAGGTAAATTCATTGGTCATGGGAAAGGGTTAACCATTCGTAGTCCTATGACACCTCACTTGACCCTCTCTACTGATAAGTTTATAAAATCTTAGGTCAATGACCTTGCTGTTTTGGGTATTTTGGGTAAATTCGTTGGTCATGGAAAAGGGTTGGCCATCCTGAGTCTTGTGACACCTCACTTGTCCCTCTCTGATTATTAGTTGATACAATCTTAGGTTAATGACCTTGCTGTTTTTTTTGGTAAATTCATTGGTCATGGGGAGGGGTTGGCCTTTTTAAGTCCTATGACACCTCACTCGACCCTCTGTGATTATTAGTTAGTGAGATATTAACGAAAGTGCAGTTAGGCCCTTTTGACAAAAAATGAATAATACATTCAAAAACAGGGCGTCACCACAAGTCCAACGACCCCTCATACAAGTTCCTAGCTTTCTTAGTTCATAAGATATTAAAAAGCCGATGACCTATTAGTTTTTGGATCTTTGGTTAATTTGTAAAAAAAAGTATCTATAAATCATTATTCAAAAAGCCCGCCCTCTTACAAAAAACCCAATTGCGCATTCGTAAAACAAAAAAACAAAAATGATAAATCATAGCGGCATTCAGTTGTATGCATGCATTTTATGTGGAACGAGTTTAATTTCATATTGGTATACAAACTCCCACATGTTGCACATGGAAAGCGACTTTTACCTAAAAATTATTATTTCACCCCCTAGTAGGGGTAGATTTTATTTTTGAGTGGAAATAAGCTATCCATAGGAAAGGGGTTGTCTGCCGGAGTAATTTGACTACTCGTACATGTCTCTAGCCTTATTCCCACCACTGCCAAAACAGGTTGTGACTTGTTAGCTCTTATCATGCACGTGCACATGTGAACACCTGTGTGTTAGATCATATTACAAATGAACTCGCATTTTCTCACGTATGAATCAAAACAGGATGTGACTTGTTTCACAAGGAGAATGCTAATAATGACATCTCACACGTGTTCGCATGTATTTCATCTCTTTCCTTTCATATCATTATCACATTATAGTAGTGGGGGTTGGTGAACAACGTCAGTTCAACACACACAAATGTAGTTAGGCCCTTTGACATAATTTAAATAAATTCATGAGCCAGTCCATAGGGACCAGGCCAAAGGGATCGGTCCAAAGGGATCAGTCCAAAGGGATCAGTCCAAAGGGACAAGGACTCGTCCACAAGGACTTGTCCACAAGGTCCTGTCCACAAGGACCTGTCCACAAGGACCTGCCCACAAGGACTCGTCCACAAGGACCTGTCAACAAGGACTTGTCCACAAGGACTCGTCCACAGAGATCCGCTCCCCCCACCCTCTTCAAAAGCCATGAGTGGGCATGCGTAAAAACAAAAAAAAAGCCTGTTAATTCATAGTGACTATTGACCGTACACATGCACTTTATGTGGAACAACGTTAAAATCCATATCGGCATTCAAACTCTCACATGTTGCAAATGCAAAGAGAGATTCTCTAAAAAAATAAAATGTCACCCCCTAGTAGGGATAGGTTTTATTTTGGGGTTGAAATATGTTGTCCATTGGAAAGGGGGTGTTAGCCTGAGTAATTTGACACCTCGTACAAGTCTCTAACCTGATTGGTTCGCGAGATATTACGATTTTAGTATTCCAGCGGTGGAGCGGTGGTGGTGGGATCTGAACCATCCAAAACACACTACTTACGTTGCATTATACATTTATATTTATTATTATTATGGAGCTCCGATATCGTCTTATAGTAATGTTTTAATTCTGTACCTTATTTTGTTTTATAGGCCTAATATTTCTGTTTGTCAACGTTACCTGATATAAAAAATGTTATTGTTTTCTTCGTAACTTCTGGAGACACATTTCTAAGTTTATTTTACGTTTTAAATTATTATTTATTTTCCTTTGGCATTCTTGGGATTGGCATATTATTTATCTGATTTACGATCCGTGGCTCCGCCCTCATGTTAATAGTGTTTAGACGTAATTGTTTTCCTCCGTTCTTTTCTTCCTGCTGATTTTAAAATTTAGTTTTGCTAAATTGTTTGCCGTAATTCGATCGGACATGCGGTCTCCTGTTTTTAGTGGCCATGTTTGTTTTTTGTTTTGCCGAAATGCATTCTGGTCTCGAGGTCAGTCTCTTGGCGCCGACCGCGTAACTCAAACGTGTTGTGGTGTTAGCTTAATATTTTTTTTTATTTAATCTTGTTGGTTTAACTTTGTGTTTTTGGTAAATGTTCCTGTGTTTTTCTCCGTCATGCAAATTATGGATTCATTTTCTAATCCAATTTTATTTTGTTAATTTAATTTTTAATTTCTCTTTTCATCGTGGCCTGGATCTCCGCATGTCGGATCGGTATTGCATTCCCTTGTAAATTATCAAGCCCTTTCTCATTTAATTATGCCTGTAATTTTATTTTAATCTTTGGGCTTTATAACATTTTAATTTAATTCTTGTCTTTTTTTTTGCTTTGCAAGCAAGCATGTTCTGTTTCTGGTGGAGGTGCTCCTTTAAATTTTAACATTAAATTTTTATTTTTATTTTTAAGCAGCTGTTGTGGCATTATTTCGTCGGCAGCAGTTCTGTCGGTTATTGGGGGGTGTCTATAGAATAGCCTGTGCGTTCCCCTTCTCCACTTTCCTTCCACCCACTTTGGTGTTCTTCTGTTGGGACATGTCATCTGGAGGTGATTTTGGTTGCTGAAGCGAGGCGGACCTCTAAATAAGGGTGGATGGGCCATCCACCCTGGCCGTCCACGGTGTCAATAATTATCGTCGAACATAAACAGTCGTATGCAACTCGCCAATAATGGTAATTAAGACACTCGTATGGTAATTATAAAACTCATATACGCTCGTTTTATAAACATACTCGTGTCTTAATTATTGCCATTATAGGCGAGTTGCATAATGTACTATTCATGTAGGGGATATGGGACATCAGGTGATCGTTCAATGACGTACATACTCCAGTCAGTGGCGCCGAAAATGCAGAAGATTTGAATGCAGAATACATTTTGCATATTTTCGATACTGATTGAAATTTTGTTTATTGTGCTGGAAAATATTATTCAAATACTGTAGTTATCACGAGAAGAGAATATTTATTTAATTATCTTTTTATGAATAAGGCTACAGAAAATGGAAACTGCTTTCCATTTGACAAAACAAGTTTATAACAAAAAATACCTCTCTTTGAATTGCAAAATTCAGCATTGTATAACAGTAGTCTTACCTACAGCCCTTTATCCAGCCGAAACACTTAATCTACAGCATAAATGACAGTGAAATCAATTGGATATTATGGAACACAAAATCATCCGAAAAATTTTGGGACCGAGAATCAAAGATGGAATTCACCTTCCAAAACCTAATGCTGACGTCTATTTTAAAATTACTAAAATCACAGACACAATCCGTATGAGAAGGATCCAATTCATGGGACATTTTGACAGAATGGACCCTACTAGGTTAACACATAAAATCTATAGGTTTTTGCGGAAGAATTGGTACAGACAGGTGGAAAAGGACATGGCTGAATTAGGTTTTCCCAATCTCAAGGATTGAGAGGAAATTACTCATACACGGTGTTTTGAGGGGGATGTGAGAAGACTTACCAGACACGTCTGGTCGCAGCAACGAAGACTCGCTCAATCGTTGCGCATGAAGAGTTATTGGGCAAACATCAAGGCCAATAAGTGTTGATTCCGCGTTGTCCTAAGAGAAGCATTTGGGCAGAATAATAATAATAATAATATCATTTTTAATCATGTACACAACTATGGATGAATCCACCCGACCCAGCGTATGCCACTGAGTTTAAGGAAGTAAGTTGTAATCAGTCCTTCACTCGCTTTCGTGGAATAATCGCTCCCTGTAAGCTGACCAGTTCTCCATTGACTTTTTGTTGTTATAATGACATACCCCTTGCTTCTATGTTCAACCAACCTCAACACTGTCGGTTCACAAGCGTCATGTATTCGTTGTGTGCGATTACTAATAATGCCACTGTTTATTAATATTTGCTCCTCTTGTGCTAGGAACTGAAATGTTTGTGTGTGACTGCTAATTACTTAGCTTAATGAGAGCTCTGGCAGACGGAATGGAATTGTTATTCACTCATATGATAGCTTCTCGCTTGGTGCAATATTGTTAAACATTGTGTACAGTGCCATTGTTGAAATATGGAGGCTTCTTGATATGCAAACACGTTGGTTGGTTGTGTAACCTTCCCATTTTACAAGGGACCGAACTCTTACTTTCTGAGACGCACGATTTTATTAATCGTCGGTGTATATATTTTTATTTGATGATTTTTTTATGTTTTAGAATTATTTATTAGAGTGTATATTATGACGTGATTTATTTCCAATTAATTTGTTTAGGTTTTAAGTATTGTAAATTAGCAGGATCTGAGTCTAGCGATAGATGAATATTTTATCATTGGAATAATATAAAGTTTTTTTTAAGTCTGGAATTGTGTTCATGACGAGGGAATGGACTTGTTATTGTAGTGGGTTTTCCTGTCGGCCGCTCGAGAACACGGTGACTCAGAGGGGGTGAGGCTTGATTCTGGTGTTATGATTGGTTATATTAGATGAGCAAGTCGCTTCAACGGGTGAGTTGTGGAGGGGGATATTGACTGTTACTTAGGGCTTGTTGGGATAGAGGAGACTGACTCAATTTTCAAACTCCATGTAGGGAGGACTCAATTCTTGAACTCCATGAGGGAGTAGGACTTGCCTTTTGGTATTGTGTGTTTTTGTTGGTTAAGGAGGAAGTATTACGGATTAACACAAGTTGTGTTCAAGATACAATTACTGAGTTGCTGGCTGTAAGCTCTCTAGGGAATAATGAGCCTAGTTTCAAGCATATCGCCAAGTTTGCTTGTCTCGAAACTCATTAAGTATTGTGATCTATAGCGGCAAATTATTCTTCGACGAATGCTGGTCAAATATGCTAGGCATTAGTAAATTCGTGAGCGGACTAAGTGCGATGATCCAAAACACGGATTCAAAGCATTTATATATAATCAGATCCACGAAGCAATTTGAATCGTTGGATGCTGGCCATCAAAGTAACATGTATATATTCTTCATAATTACAAAGCTGGCGTGTAAAACAAATATAAATTTTGCTGCGAGTAAATAGGACTGATTCTTTGGGAGTACTAACCCCAGAATTAGTAGAGTTAAGTCGCCACTGCTGAAGTCAACATCTGTAATAGCCCAGGCAAATTAGATAAAAAAAAGGCCGTGCTTCCCGAAAAATCGTCCAAAGCTGGAATGTGTTTTAATACCCTTTGGGGGTCCCAAATAAGAGTCCTGTGAGTTTGCTACGGATTCTGACTTCTGCTTAATTTTTGGGAGTCAAAAAACCGCGAAATTTTCGCACTTTTTTCAGTTTTTTTTATTATAACTTCTAAACGACGCATTCTACAGAAAAGTTTCCTCGTATCGTTTTAAAAGAACATTAAATTCTGCGTTGAATGGTGTTTAGTTCGTCTTAATCATCCCTCTCGTTCAGCCGCAATCGATTTATGAATTTGGACCATTTTTACCAAATTGCTTAAAAAGTTGATTCTTTGTTTAGTTTTCCGCTTAAAACTCCTAAACAACGCATCCTATAGAAAATTGTATTCAAGGCGTTTAAAGAGCATTAAATTCTGCGTCGAATGGTTTTTAGTTTGCCTAATCGGCCCAGCTGTTTAGCCTCATCTCTCATGTCTCATGTAATTTTCTTTTCCAATCGTGCGGTTTTCGAAGTGGCAAAGGAGCAAATTCGGGTTGGCCCGGTTCCCCCACTTGGCCTTGAAAAACCAAGAGCAGCCACTCCAAAATGATGCTATGTGGTTTCAAAATATAAGAAGACATTATTATGAATAAGGTTTCATTGAAAGTAACAAAATATGTATACAAAAGATACATTTACATAAGATGTTTACGTAAACGATAACGATATAAATTATGTACAGAAAGATGTATTAGTTGCGTACATGAAACATCATAATGTGAAAGATGTACAAGGTATTCATGTTGACGATTTCTTTCGCCATTTAGGAGATAACGGTGGCTCTTCGCCGATCACGTCATCTAGCTCCTCATCCTCGGAATCTTGAGAATGAGGCTTCATTTCTTGCTCTTCTTCGATGATATCAATCTCCTCGTCACACTGGGTGGGATCCAGTATAACATCCTTGTCTTCAGAGATGGAATTGAGGCATGTGTGCCCTTGGCAGGTCATGCAGTGGTGGGCATTTTACCCGAGTTTTCCTACAGGAACAAGTTGCTTTGCACCCTTTTTTACATGTGCACGATATGGAGTTGAGAAGTTCTTGTAGAGCCGGTGGATCAGTCGTTTTGATGGGAGTTAGGCCATTGGTGGTTATTTTCCATCCCGATCTCTCTGGATCTAGTATATTACTCCTCCATACCTGCACCTGTATGTATGCTCTGAAGGAGTGCTGGCGAGCAGCCGCTTCTGTAGGAGGCAAGGACGCCAGGTTGAAATTCTGTTTTGAAAGCGACCTCTGGAAGAGGTCGAACCTCACTTGATTGAGGGACTTACTGCTGCCACCCGTATACAGGTTTTTTATGATGTGAACACCTGCATTTGCAACTTGGTCAGGGGTTGAGATCGGGTCAAGAAAAATAGAGCCCTGATGAAAGAGGTATTGGTCTGCCATGAATTTCTTGATACATTTTATTTTCCCCTGGCGGAAAAATGAGTATGTGGTGTCGCACCCCTTGAAGGCATGGAGAAACGGATATGCTTCCTCATGTCTTCAGGCAGCTGGCAATTGCTCGGACTGTAAACGACAGTCTCCTGGTTCTGTTTCCCGGGTTTGATGAGGAACACGTTGGAGATGGACTCTTCAAAGACAGCAACATGAAAAGTGAGCATGACCAATAGATCGGTGTCCTCTCCCACTATGAAAACATTGCCTCCTTCCATAGAGCTCTCCATGGCTGTGCTCACAATCAGAGAATCTGCATCTTCAACGGCTTGTTTCACGTGAATGCCCTCGTCCATCAGTTTGCTTGTCAGCATCGATATGAGACGTTTCTTGTTGTGATCATTCAACAAGAAACGATCTTTGGGCATTGTGGCCTTGGTATTTTCCTGGAATATAACCGACGAGGATGACATAACACGGGCTCTTCGCGCTCTTTCAGCTGACTTTATATTCTTCTCGGCCACATCCTCTGGGTCCCTTCGAAAACTATGGTGATACTGTCAGACTTGTAGTTGGATTTCACGTAATTTACGTACTTCGGAATGATATTGAAAAACTGTTCTCCGTTGTTCCACAGAACTCTGTGCAGGAGGAAACCACCATCCACTACGTAGTCTGCATTCACAGTGAGATCTACTTTGACTGGAGTGAATAGCTTGTACAGTTCTGATTTTCTTCCTTTCCGCATCATGCCATCATCATCAAACAGTGAGAGTGGGTACGGGGCCAATTCGAATTCAAAGTACGATTCAAGCTGAAGCTGGGATTTCATGTGGAATTGAATGCGGCGGAAAATCATGTCCGGACTGATGGGGACTGATTCTCCGTTGATATTTGCTGTAGCCTTCATGGCTCGTACAGACACCACTCGGTTTTTAGCCTACTTTCGATTTTTGCAAAAAATGAAAGTAGACTTATGAGATCAACACAGGGCGAAAAAAGTGTGTCTGTCTGTGTGTGTGTATGTGTGTGTGTGAGTCTGTGTGTGTGTCTGTGTGTGTGTGTGTCTGTGTGTGTGTGAGTGTGTGTACTCTGAATGTCTGTCCCCCCCTATCAATTCGAACACGGTGAATGCGAATTGAACGAAATTTGGTACAAAGGTAGCACTAGCAAAGGACACCTCAGTGTCATGTTTTATATCGCCGCCATCTTTACTAAAACTGAATGGCGGCCACTCAAACGTTCAAAACGTAAAATCAAATAACGACTAACCAAATCATCCGATCTCTACCAAATTTGGTAACAACATACCTTCGTATAGGATGCGTCTTGTGACCAAACTACAAGGTCGTCCGCCATACCATTTCAGGATGGCGGCCGTGCGAATTATGCAAACTTTATAATCCATATCATGGGACCCACCAGTTCCGATTATCGAGCCGAGAATCGTTTTAACTGTTCTAAAGGAAGAGGCACGTTCGAAATTAAAAGTTTATTTTGTAATACTATAGTGCAGACGTGATTTTAAAAAGCTGACCCGATTCACTAATAAGACAAGATGGCAGCGGATATCTTGTGCCTGACTTATATTTCACTAATTTGAGTATTGCATGCAATATAGCGTACTGATATAAAATAAATAAATAAATAAACTTTGTATGAAATGCTTTATATATAAATAATATACTCCAGTGATGAAATCGTTTAGTATAAATCACTATTTGCTAACAAGTTTTATGTAAGTCATTTTATATAGAACGATATTCGTTGACACAATTAGCTCAGTGGTAGAGAGTTAGCCTATCGCTCAAATGCCTATGGTTCAAACCCGATCAGAGCTAGTTTTTTTGCTTGAAATTTTATATGTTTATTGTTTTGTAATGACTCAGATGTTTTAAAATTAAGCGTTATATTGTGCATATTATGGTGTAAAATATATATTTAATTAAAACATAATTCGCCAGCAGATTTACTCGAGACATCTAGCTGCCAAAAAGGTAACTGCACGCCGACCAGATTTTATTGAAAAGTTTCTTCTTCTGGCCGCTAGAATGCACTCGCTCTGTTAGGATTATATTGTTAGATATTTCACCACTAGATAACACGACTAGTCTACGTGGGGCTCCATTGATTACTATACCATTTGCATTCTATGCGCATCGAATTTGAAGAATGACAAGATGATACTACGATACATTTTTACTTTCTATTTTAAAGGGTTTGTAACAGCCTATTGTGCGTTATTTGAAAATGTTAATTGAAGTAAAGAACAAAACGATTTCACATAGTATCTGAACTCTACCGTTGGTGATAGTTCAGGATATTAATTAATACTTCTATTTCAGCCAAATAGCAATCGAAAATATCCACATAGTTGGTACACACACGTCTCTGTAGGGTCATGGAAAGATTTGTTAATTCAATTAGGGTTGTGAAAGTCATACGCAGCCAGACGTGTAAAGACATGCCTCAACTCAAAGTTGGATGTTGCCCGCGTCAGGCCGATTATGTAATAATAATAATAATAATAATAATAAAAAAATAATAATAATAATAATAATAATGTTATTGGTTTTACGTCCCTTTTAACTACTGTTGCTTTTAGAGACGCCGGGGTGCCAGAATTTTGTCCCGAAGGGGATCTTTAACGTGCCAGTAAATCTACTAACACGGCTCCCTCGCATTTGTGCACCCTCAAATGCCAGCTGACTGCGCCAGGATACGAACCTGAAACATACGGTCCAGCAAGCGAGAACGTTACCGCTGAGCCACGCCGCCAGTCCGGTCGATTATGTCTCCAGATCCATAACATTCTTTAGATACTTCTTATCTTTCTTTCTTCAATGATGGTAGCAGTTTTTATCTAGGTTGTGGCGTTTGGTAGAGGTAAATCGTTTCTAAGGTCTTCAACAAAGAATAGTTCTATTATACTCTTTGATAATAACAACGAGTTATAACTATACTCATACATTTAGGAGAAAGTAGGCTATATGTTCTTTACTGAACATCTTGTTTCTGCTAAGTTTAAGTTCTTTGAAGTTTTTCCCTTCAATGGTTTTCATACTGACTGTGCCCTTTTATATAGTTGTTTCACCTGTCGAACACTGATTGCACTGGTATAAATTGAAGAAGGGAGAGGTTGTCAAGGCCAAGTAGGGGAACCGGGCCAACCCGGATTTGATCCTTTGCCACTTCGAAAACTCCACGATTGGAAATGAAAATTACATAAGACATAAGAGATGGTATAAATGGCCCAACTCAAAAAAATCGATTGCGGCTAAACAGCTGAGCCGATGTTGACAAACTAAAAACCATTCGACGCTGAATGTAAAGCTCTAAAAACGCGTTGAATACAATTTTCTATAGGATGCGTTGTTTAGGAGTTTAAAACGAAAAACCAAACAAAGAATCAACTTTTTGACCAATTTGGTAAAATTGGCCCAAATTCATAAATCGATTGCGGCTAAACGACTGGGCCGATTTAGACGGAATGGAAACCATTCAACGCAGAATGTAATGTTCTTTAAAACCGTTACGAAAAATGTTTCTGTAGAATGCGTCGTTTAGAAGTTATAAGCAAAAAACGGAAAAAGTGCGAACATTTCGCAGGTTTTTGACTCCCAAAAACTAAGCAGAAGTCAGAATCCGTCGCAAACTCACAGGACTCTTATTTGGGACCCCCAAACGGTATTAAAACACATTTCAGCTTTGGACGATTTTTCGAGAAGCATATGTCCAATTTGCCTGGGCTATAAGTACCAGTCAACATTATTCCCGAGGGTCATCTGTATTAAGCCATATGTGTACCTGTGTAAATATGATAGGGAGTGTAATTTAATCTGTACGATGAGGATCCTGCGATTGTTTATTCAATGTCTGGTATGAGAATACATGATCGATTTTACCAGAATTTCAAGTGCTTTTATTTATCAGGTCACCAGTGTAGTTGGGTGTGCATGTTTATTGCTGTTGATTATATAGTACATGTGTTTAACCCCCACGCACCCCGATATATAGCTATTGTAGTAGGAGAAAAGTTACAGTTGGATGGTTCCTTAGTTTAGGGACTGTGACAACGCAGTCATGTAGCCCCGTGTACTTTGTGTGTGTGTAGAATTTGTCTGATAACCGGTGTTAATTGTGATGGCTGTATTAGTGTGTGTTATCTGTGATTCAGGTAGAAGGACTGCAGACGATTAATTTTCAAGTAGTTCCTTCTTTTGTTACCAAATACTACCGTCCACGACACCTAGCTGCGGACTTGGCTACTATATGCCGTCGCAGCTAGCACCTGGCGGTGAACGTTACAACTAATATAGCGTTATCAAACTAACCTACAAATTTTAGCTTCAACAAGTGTAGTTAGTGTTAGGTTCTTTTTCATGCCCTAAATCTATGACATGGGCCCGTCGGCGCCGGCTTTCCTTCCCATCTGATGGAAGGCATACTGAGGGATTTTAACGCTCTTTAAAAAAAATCCGACGACTTCGATCGGGTTTGAACGCACGATCTTGGGCATAGAAGCTCAGCATGCTACCAACTACGCCACCGAAGCCACCTGCAAACTCATTACCGTAACTTGTGTGTATTATAAATATTACTCGTGACATCGTGGTCATCTGCTACGTGTACTTGCGTGTGCGTAGAACTTGTATGATAGCCTATGTTGTAATGCATTTCTTCTTTTCCTTCCTGTTCGTTATACCCTTGCAAAGAGCGCGTTTGAGCTTGATGTTGGCCTGATGGATTCTGCCTTCTTATCCTCCCAAAATCTCTGCGTTGCATCTTGCGTTCTGTAGACCACTTCCTACCAGTGTTCTTTTTAGGTTTCTCCATGAATTCATTCTTGCCTACTTTTGTACTAAAGGCTTCACGATTTTCTATGATGTCGTTTGTGATAATTATTTATTGGAGGTCCACCGTCATTTCTTCTAGCCAGTTTATTTTGACCTAATCTTGCCACGGTGGGGGAGTGGTTATCGTATCGGATTACTAACACCAAGCTTGCAGGTTCGCTCCTGGCCGTGTATTTTTGAAAGGCGGCAAAAGGTACGACCACGCATGTCATACGATGTTGGCATGTCAATGAACCCATTTGAATTCAGTAGGCCGTGGTCATAATGGAAAAATTAATCTCGAGTTTTCCACCAACACAAAGTTCCTCCATTCTCTACTAGAAAGCGCTATAGTATCAAGGAACTTAGATACTTAACCTCCTTGACTTTCATAGCGCTGCAAGGAACGACAAAATTTGACATGCATGCCGCCCTCTGGGCGTCAAATAACACAACTTGCGCCCGGCATCTGAGGCCATACGATATCATTATTATGATGACGTTAGTGATATTTATTTCTTGGAGGTCCACCTTAGTTTCTTCTAGCTAGTTTATTTTGACCTTCTATGAGTTGATTAACTTTAAATAATATTTTGTTTAGTCTGTCGCTCCCCATTCTATAGATGTGGCCATAGAATTTCAGACGTTTCTTGCGAACGGCATCAGTGAACCTGTCGGTTAAGGATTTGAGGTCCGCTGTTCTCCTCTTAATACATATTCCATTTTCTCTCGTGGGACCATACATTTTCTAGAGAATTTTCCGTTCTTGTTTTTCAATTTCTATAATTTTTAAAGTGACCACCTAGAGATATGGTTTCTGAGGCGTAATAATTATTTCAGCATAACAACTTCCCTGTAGTGTCGTAGTTTTGTATAAGGTGCGTTCAAAAAGTAACGAGCCGGAGGATGTAATGCGCAAACCGCTGACGACATCGGCTAATAGTGGCGTGTGTAACGAAGTGTGGTTCCGACCAGAGCGTGGAAGGTCACAGCCCGTCGCTAGAGAGCACGCGTGCACGTCACGTGACGATACAAAGCGAGCAGCAGCATGCATGAATCGTCCAACCAAGACCAAGGCAGTAGGCCATTCGACATGCTTCCTGGTGTGGTTGAAGACTGTGGGGCACCCATTGGTCACACACTTTGCGCAAGTGCAGTCGTTCCTTCATGATGGTGTGCACACTTCCGACGCTCAATCCGACCACGGCGGCTATGGCGTTCACTGTCACTCGGCGGTCCTGGGTAATGAGTGCATCAACCAGCTGGACGTTATCATCGGTAATGCAGGGGGGTGCCCCAGACCGGGCATCATCGGCTAACGACACCCGTTCTTCCCTGAAGCGCTTGTGCCACGCCTTGACCCTTTCAAGGGACGTGCAGTGTTCGCCGTACACTTGTGACATTCGGCGATGAAAGTCTGTTCGCCCTACTCCTTTCACTGTCAGAAACCGAACAACACCTCTTTGCTCTTCGTTTGACGCCTCCATGTCACTGTTTGAAATGCGACTGTCAGTGTTGGACGATTGATGCATGCTGCGGCTCGCTTTGTATCGTCACGTGATGTGCACGCGTGCCCTCTAGCGACGGGCTGTGACCTTCCACGCTCTGGTCGGAACCACACCTCGTTACACACGCCACGATTAGCTGATGTCGTCACCGGTTTCCGAATTACAGCCTCCGGCTCGTTACTTTTTGAACGCACCTTATATTACGTTATAAGATTCTTTTGTTGTAGTACCTAATTCCATGTTAGTCTGTACACCTTATGGAGTTTGGTGGCTCTTTCTACGTTGAGCCTACTGTCACGATAATAGTATGATTTCTCTAAGGTATTTGAAGGAGAATGCCCCTGTGAAATTGTGCTGTTTTCAATCTCTAGCGGAGTGTTTTGCTATTTTGATGTACGTATTTCTAATTAATTATACTGTATTTTTTTAATTCAGCCAATGGCTATTTATTTTATTTTCAGGACGGGTCAGGGAATAGATTTTGGAAGGAAATCGGCCGTGGAGCTGTTGAAAGGAACCGTCCCGGCATTTGCCTGGTGGTGAAAATGGGAACCTATGAAAACCGTATTCAGGAGGGCTGAGGTGGGATTCGAACGCACGCTATACCGATGCCAGCTAGGCACGAGGATGCTGAGATTGGGAAGGAAGCATCTGAAGGTTTCAAGTTAGGAACCACCCTAACCACAGATTACCTTGATCCCAACTCTTACCTGGAGTATGCACGGATAACCACTGTACTTCTAGGCTGCATGTGGAAGGAACCGAACACATTCCTTCTCAGTTTTACCTCTCCGAGGCTAACTATACCCTGTTCTAACACTCAAACAAGAATTAAATTTCAAGGCATAGTCGGGAATCGAACCCGGGGCGACAGCCAAGAATACTAGCCACTATACCAGAAGGTGGACTTTCTGTCTTAATGTTTGCGTATGTTTTATGTTTTGTTTTCGTTGAAGCATTTGTTTTTGTTCTTGTTTTATGCTTCTGATTTTGGTTTTAGTTTTTTGTTTGCTTTAATATTGTTTGTTGTGTTTATTTTTCGCAATTTTTGCTTTTATTTGTTGTTTCTATTTTGAATTTCTTTTTCTATTTCCTGATTTTGCTTCAGTGTTTGCTCTTGCCTTTGGTTGGTTTCCCAATAGCTCAAGGAGAACCAGGATATAGACTTTGTTTCAGAAATATGAACACTTCTACATTAGAATAAGGGTGAAATATTATACATTATACCGTACTCGTAAAATATCTGTATAATAGTGGTTGATATTGTTACGTGTTAGCCCTTGTGGCAAGTTCGTTAACTGGATTACTGTGGGTAGAAGCACAACACAATTGTTCCTTTAAAGAAATGTTAGGTTTATTGCAGGTCAGAAATATACACCGTAAAATAAGCCAATAGAAACAATTAGCTGTCTTACAGAAGCTACCTCCTTTGTGGAGCTCGACTCACCCTTTCACTCGGCCTTGCAGTTAATCCTCTCACTAATGAGTCCGGTGTCCTCGACTAGAAGTAACTGCACTCTTCCCCTTGTAAACAAGCCACAGCTGTCACTCATTGTTTCTGAATACCGTACTACACATTGTTTCGCAATTCAACACAATGACCTCTGTCGCACTGGAAAACAGACACTCTTCAGAAACACAGTCCGTCCCTCGCTGGCCAGGTCGCTCTTATATAGCGGGGATGAGACTCAATAGATGTTTCTAGACTAGACCAGGGTTCACACCTTCTCGAGCTTTCCGATACGGGACGGGCCACGAACCTTCGAGACAGGGGTCTTTTGTCCTCGCTGTTCGTTGCGTAAACTGCTGGGTGACACAAGAGTCCAGGGGTAGCCCACGGCGAGCTGGAGTTATGTGCGAGGCAGTGAAGCAACCCAGCGCTCGTAACAATATGCAAACCACTGTTTAAAAAGAACTACTTGCAGATGACTATCACCGACAAGTCACTTATTCACTTACAATTGAAGCACTCACAGTAATAAATAACACTTTCTTGTGGACACCATAGGCCTAACTACCATCGTTTTACGTCAATCACCTTCAAATGTATACACAAAATACAAGCTTTGATACGAATATCGCTTTAATTTTCTTAGTGCGGTATGTGATAAATCGAATCCATTCAACGTTCATAATGTTCTTTGGATAAGGGCCAAAAACGTATCTCAGTAAAGTGTTTTGATAGCACCAACCAGTGACCAAAGGGAATTGAGTTTTGAGAGAAAAAAGATCATACCTCTCTTACTTAATAGGCGCAATATCAATTCCGTAAATGGTGAATAGACCTCTACAAATTACCTAAAACTTTTGTCTGAAAGAATTCTTGATATAACCCACCCTTACACCAAGGGATGAGCAAAATGTTTTCTGAATTATGTGCTAAGCATGTGGAACACTTGTAGGTATACAACAATATTGGCAAATTTAGTGAGTTCGAAAAATGTTTCGTTGCTCGGGGAAATCTGGTTGGTTGGTTCCTCAGTTTAGGGGCTGCGACAACGCGGTCCTATAGCCCCGTGTACATTAGGTGTGTGTAGAATCTGTCTGATAACCGGTGTTAATTGTGATGACTGTATTAGTGTGTGTTATCTGTTTTCAATTCAAGTGAGGAATGCAGAAATTGCATTTTTTCAAGTAGTTCCTACTGTTGCCGCCAAACGCCACCGTCAACGACTACTTGTTCAGAACTTGGTTACCAGATGCCATCGCAGTCGGCTCCTGGCGACGAACATCGGAACCTAAGAGCGTTTGTCAAATGTTTAACATATAATTTAGCTTCACACAGGTGTAATTAGTGGAAGGTTCTTTAACACGCCATAAATCTATGACATGGGACCGCCGGCTTTACTTTCCCTCCAAAGGAAGGAATTCAGAGGGAGTTTTAACGTTCTTAAAAATTCCGAAGACTTCGGCCGGGTTTGAAGCCGCGATCTTGGGCATAGAAGCTCAGCATGCTACCGACTACGCCACCGAAGCCGCCACTCCCGGTGAAATCTACCTCCGCCTTCCGGCGTGCAGAGAGGGATTTTTATTTAATAACTGAATGCATCTTGGCCAATTTCAGTTAGGATATAATTTTGCACTGGTGGAAACTTATTAACTCAAACAACTATGCATGTGTTGTTCCCATTTTCAGAACATTGCCATAAAACTTTTCAAATAAATGAAATATGAAGACGTTGCCTTTCTTTTAAAATATGTTTCGATTTTCCTACAAAACTGCGTGTTAGCTGAGGGGTGCGGACATAAGCGCTTTTCCCCCTTCCTGTGAGGTTCATGAGATCTAGTCTCTCTGTCGCCCAATACTCACCATTTCTCCGAGAGTGCATGCAAAGCATTCTGTTCATTATGCTCGCAGTTACCAGCGCGTGACGTATTAACTGCTGATCAGCACTAGCAAACAGCTCGGAAGATTCTCTTTACGCTTGTAAAGGTCACGGTAATTATGGCCAGTGTAGCCAATACATCCGGTGCGCAATGTCTATTGGATTACACATCGCAGTTCATGAGTTCCTCTATGACTGTATTGCTCGATCTATCAAAGCGACTGTTTACAGATTCAAGGCTTTCAGATTATTACGAGTCTATGTAAGCAATGTTCGAGAACTCAGTAACAAATTCAACTAGAGAGGTGAGCACATTATTAAACTCAACGCCAGTTTTCCAGATTTTCAATTATACTTTTCATGATTTTATGCACTAAATACAACCTGTGATAATAAAGTTCGGTGAATAGTCCGATATTATCAACATTGATGAACAATGCACGACAGTGACCCTATTGTCCTTCGAAATAGTCCCCTCTCGTAACTACGCAATGCTGAGATCGGCGATACATGTCCTGGAAACTTTGCAAGAAGGCGTCCTTTGGGATGGTGTTCAAAAGCCTCGCCACGTTGCGTTCGGTGAATAAAGTAAAAAACGGTCGACCTGGCAACATTGGCGACACACAACGCAACGTGTAAGACCTGTTTGGCACAGAGCGTGTTTGGGAGGATGAATTTATGCAACCTACCATGCACACCTGTTTGGTGGGTGGCAATGAGAAGGATGAATTTATGCAACCTACCATGCACACCTGTTCGGCGGGTGGCAGTGAGAAGTGTGAATATTCTGAGGAATGGAATGGCTCTGAAAACCATCGTCACGGGCGACGAGACCTGGTGTCTGAGGTATGACCCCGAAGTCAAGCGTCAAAGTATGGAGTGGTGGGGTTCAGGTCCAGGGTCACCAAAAAGCCCTGAAGGGCGAGAGGTTTTCGGACATTTCGGACGACCAAGGTAATGTGACGACCCAACTGAAGGATTTCCCTAAAGAGTTTCCAGGACTTGTACAGACATTCTCAGAAGTGCATAACCATCCACGGAAATTATTTCGAAGGACAGTAAGTTATGTTTCAGGTAAGCAAACAACCCGTTCGTTATATAGACCCATCTGCCGAACTTTTCGGTCAGAGGATGATTTACAAGGCACTGGAGTTATTTGAAATTTTTAAGCATTAGTCTTAATAACACTTTATTTTAAGAAATTTATAGGAAAGTGATTATATAGAATTTCCATTAAAGAGAGGCCTCGTAAATGCAAAATGCCACACTTTTGTTTTGATTACGGTACTTTCTTCTACTTTTCGTGTGAATTTAGAGCTGAGGAATTCAAAGTCTTGAAGAATCGTGGACCACGGATTGGAATCACTTGATTTATAGGGCACATTCCGAAGTCAATGATGAGAGAAAACGCACCCAGCTCAGGTATCTCTCGGAATACCCAATTCTGAAAATTTCCAGTCGTAATTCCTTATGGGAAAAGTTATAAGTCTATAAGGGAGAAAACTTCACCTAGTAGGGTGATAAAGTATGTCATCCGTTGTTCAAAAATATATATATATATATATATATATTGAATTTAAGAAATCTGAATGATTTAAATTCTGTGTTTGATTCTAATAATTTGCCCATCTCTGTAAATGGGCAAACATAACGTATCTTTTTATTTTAGCCTGCTGAAATCAAACTTTAGAAAAAATGTCAAAAAACCAAAAGATCCTTAATAATTTATTAATAGCACCCGAAAGGGCATATGCAAACTATTCTTTGCTAATTTGAAATATGCTTTTGGACCTTTTTAAACACAACACAATATGATATTTTCCGCAGCATTTTCCACAGAGTGAAAGCAAGCTGTTTTCGTTTGGTAGATGAAATTTCCTATTGCTACATAACTTGTGGTAAAAGCCATGGATGTCTGCAAACAGGGAGAATTCCGGAAGGTTGGAGAATAGCGAAGATTAAAATACTGTATAAAAGTAGAGGGGAAACAAATGACACGAATTCATATAGAGGAATAGCACTGGAGAATAACATCTTCAAAATATATACAAAAATAATAAAGCAAAGACTGGAAGAGGAAATAGATTCAAAAATACCAGATTGCCAATTCGGGTTCAGGAAAGGTCGAAATACAACACAGGCTGTAAAATATCTTCTGGAAAAGATTAAGTCAGCACTAAGGATATCCAAGAGAAAATACTACGCAATCGTTATTGATTATAAAAAAGTATTTGATCTTATAAACAGACAACAACTTCTACAAAAGATAGAGAACATGATTGGAAAGACACACTATATTAGTAAAATAATAGAAGACATTTCGACATACAACGGCATTATAGTAGATGATGGAATAATAACATCTAACAAAATCATGCAGACAAATGATGTAATACAAGGGGATCCCATCAGCCCAACACTGTTCAATAAAAGATCCTTAAGGAAGTGGATGAAACAATGGAGTTGATCAGCACTATAGAAAAGAGGAAAACAAAATTCCTTGGCCACACACTACGCCATAACAATTTCCTAACGATCGTGTTGGAAGGGAAGGTTTTGGGGAAGAAGGTAAGAGGAAGACCAAGGAACAAGTATCTGGATTCTGTGATGCACAGATTAAATTTCCAGGAATATGCTGATTTCAAACGTTCAGCAGAGAAGAGACAAATGTGGTTGCAGCGATAAGGTCTTGCCTTTAGGATATGATGATGAAATCAAACTTGTCAAATCCCTTCTCGAGTATTCTTACATTGATTAATAACATTATGAAATGTTTCTTTTAACCTTTTAAATGCTGAAGTTTTTTATTTTCATGTAGAAAAAAATGTAGAAGCCGTAATTTTTAACTTAACAGGAGGGTTGATTGGCTTAAAATATCTATAGGTTTTAAATATTTCTTAATCAAAATGCAAATTAAACAAGATGTTCAGTAAAGAATATATAGCATACTTTCTCCTAAATGCATGGATATTGTTATAACTCTTTGTCCTTTTCAAGGAGTATAATTGAACGTTGGTTGTAGTAGCTTGTTGAAATACAACGTGCAATAGGGATATTAAACATGAATATGAGGTGCCCTTTGCTAGTGCTACCTCTGTAAAAAAAATCATTCAATTCGGTTTCACCGTGTTTGAATTGATCTGGGGAATGGATTTGCACACATACATGGCCGCTATTTGCAAACTATTGGGCTGATGACCTTGTAGTCAGTCATAAGATGCTTTCCACAAAAAGGCATGTTGTTGCAAAATCCGGTAGAGATCAAATTATTAGGATGGTCGAAATTTGATTTAAGCTTTTAACATTTGGGTGGCCGTCATTCCGTTTCCGTCAAGATGGCGGCGATATAAACATGACACTGAGGTGCCTTTTGCTAGTGCTACCTCTGTACCAAATTTCGTTCAATTCGGTTTCACCGTGTTCGAATTAATAGGGGGAATCGATTTTCACACAAAGATGGCCGCCATCCGCAAAATATTAGGCCAATGACCTATTAGTTTGGTCAAAGGATCCTCCCTCCATAATGGTATGTTGATGCAAAATTTGGTAGAGATCGGATGATTAGGTTAATCGTAATTTGATTTAAGCTTTGAATATTTGTGTGGCCGCCATTACGTTTCCGTCAAGATGGCGGCGATATAAAACATGACACTGAGGTGCCCTTTGCTAGTGCTACCTCTGTACCAAATTTCATTCCATTCGGTTTCACCGTGTTCGAATTAATAGGGGTAATCGATTTTGACACAAAGATGGCCGCCATCCGCAAACTATTAGGCTAATGACCATTTAGATTTGTCAAAGGATGCTACCTCCATAAAGGTATGTTGTTGCAAAATTTGGTAGAGATCGGATGATTAGGTTAGTCGTAATTTGATTTAAGCTTTGAATATTTGTGTGGCCCCCATTACGTTTCCGTCAAGATGGCGGCGATATAAAACATGACACTGAGGTGCCCTTTGCTAGTGCTACCTCTGTACCAAATTTCATTCCATTCGGTTTCACCGTGTTCGAATTAATAGGGGTAATCGATTTTGACACAAAGATGGCCGCCATCCGCAAACTATTAGGCTAATGACCTATTAGATTTGTCAAAGGATGCTTCCTCTATAAAGGTATGTTGTTGCAAAATTTGGTAGAGATCGGATGATTAGGTTAGTCGTAATTTGATTTAAGCTTTGAACATTTGTGTGGCCGCCATTACGTTTCCGTCAAGATGGCGGCGATATAAAACATGACACTGGGGTGCCCTTTGCTAGTGCTACCTCTGTACTAAATTTCATTCCATTCGGTTTCACCGTGTTCGAATTAATAGGGGTAATCGATTTTGACACAAAGATCGCCGCCATCCGCAAACTATTAGGCTAATGACCTATTAGATTTGTCAAAGGATGCTCCCTCCATAAAGGTATGTTTTTGCAAAATTTGGTAGAGATCGGATGATTAGGTTAGTCGTAATTTGATATAAGCTTTGAACATTTGTGTGGCCACCATTACCTTTCCGTCAAGATGGCGGCGATATAAAACATGACACTGAGGTGTCCTTTGCTAGTGCTACCTTTGTACCAAATTTCGTTCAATTTGCGCTCACCGTGTTCGAATTGATAGGGGGGCAGACATTCAGAGTACACACACACACACACACACACACACACACACACACACACACACACACAGACTCACACACACACACACATACACACACACACACACGCAGACAGACACACTTTTTTTCGCCCTGTAGTGATCTCATAAGACTACTTTCATTTTTGCAAAAATCGAAAGTAGGCTAAAAACCTACATTTGCATTTACATTTTATAGAGGTGTGTAAATTATTAGATTTTCCCAACATTTCATTTTTAGCCTACTTTCGATTTTTGCAAAAAATGAAAGTAGACTTATGAGATCACTACAGGGCGAAAAAAAGTGTGTCTGTCTGTGTGTGTGTATGTGTGTGTGTGAGTCTGTGTGTGTGTGTGTATGTGTGTGTGAGTGTGTGTACTCTGAATGTCTGTCCCCACCCTATCAATTCGAACACGGTGAGCGCAAATTGAACGAAATTTGGTACAAAGGTAGCACTAACAAAGGACACCTCAGTGTCATGTTTTATATCGCTGCCATCTTGACGGAAACGTAATGGCGGCCACACAAATGTTCAAAGCTTAAATCAAATTACGATTAACCTAATCATCCGATCTCTACCAAATTTTGCATCAACATACCATTATGGAGGGAGCATCTTCTGACCAAACTAATAGGTCATTAGCCTAATATTTTGCGGATGGCGGCCATCTTTGTGTGAAAATCGATTCCCCCTATTAATTCGAACACGGTGAAACCGAATGGAACGAAATTTGGTACAGAGGTAGCACTAAAAAAGGCCACCTCAGTGTCATGTTTTATATCACCGCCATCTTGACGGAAACGTAATCGCGGCCACCCAAATGTTAAAGGCTAAAATGTAATTACGACCAACCTAATAATCTAGTCTCTACCAAATTTTGCAACAACAAATCTTTATGTGGGAAGCATATTCTGACCAAACTGCTAGATCATCAGCCCAATAGTTTGCTGATGGTGGCCAAGTATGTGTGCAAATCGATTCCCCCTATCAATTCAAACACGGTGAAACTGAATTGAACGAAATTTGGTACAGAGGTAGCACTAGCAAAAGGCACCTCAGTGTCATGTTTTATATCGCCGCCATCTTGACGGAAACGGAATGACGGCCACCCAAATGTTAAAAGCTTAAATCAAATTTCGACGATCCTAATAATTTGATCTCTACCGGATTTTGCAACAACATGCCTTTTTGTGGAAAGCATCTTATGACTGACTACAAGGTCACCAGCCCAATAGTTTGCAAATAGCGGCCATGTATGTGTGCAAATCCATTCCCCCAGATCAATTTAAACACGGTGAAACCGAATTGAATGAATTTTTTTACAGAGGTAGCACTAGCAAAGGGCACCTCATATTCATGTTTAATATCCCTATAGCACGTTGTATTTCAACAAGCTACTACAACCAACATTCAATTATACTCCTTGAAAAGGACAAAGAGTTATAACAATACCCATGCATTTAGGAGAAAGTAGGCTATATGTTCTTTACTGAACATCTTGTTACTTTTCATGACTTAATGCAGTAAAAATATTTTGCAAGGCACTGACATTATGTCAAATGTAGAACCAATAGTCTAAACTAAATTTTCTTTTTAAGAAACTGACGGTAAAGTAATTTTTAGAACCTCCACTAAAAGAGGAGCCTTGCTAATACAGATTACCACACGTTTTGATTGAATTGCTATATTCTAGTTTTCTTGTGAATTTAAAGCAAAGGGATTTAGAGGGCACATACCAAAGTCAATGATAAAAGAGGAGACGGACCCAGCGTAGGAGTACCTCTGAATCTTCCATTCCGAAAATTTACAGATGCATTTTCCTTATGGGAAAAGTTGTAAGTTTATAGGATAGAAAACATTACTAAGTAGAGTGATAAAAGATATCAGCAGTTAGTCAATAGAGTGATTTTGAATAGTAAATTGTGACTTATTTAAATTCATTATTGGATTCTAATAATTTGCACACCTCTGTAAATAAGATTAATTTTAAAATGTTTATACCCACGTATAACAGTTAAACTGATATTCGTTGATCCAAAATAACAACGCAGCGAGAAATCTCGCTTGTTGTTCTACCAAGCTAGTTTACATCATTGATGAACTCCAGTTCTATAGGATGGTCTATTAGTTACTTCTGGAAGCATAAATTTGACGGTATTATGCATAACTTGACCAATTGTCATTTTGAGATATTGACGAAAAACGCGTAAGTTTGGATATAAATTCGAGTTTTGAATCGAATGCAGGATTCTCTGACCAGAAGAAGGAGAGGAAAGAGTTATTTTCTTAGACCAATCACCAATAGCATAGGAAGTTGATAAGTGCTTCATTATTTATAAAATGTCGCTTAATCAATTTACACTTTTTGAGTTAATTCTCTGTTTCTATTATATTTCGCATCAACTGACCATGTGACAATTATGTCTCTTGGTCATTTGATGCTCATTAATGTCATGCTTTTACAGTACTTACGTTCTACATTGGGAATTGTAAATAAGTTACGAGGGAAATAGGCATACAAACACATTTAATGTAGAGATTTGAAGTCATTATTTTTTAGTGTTGCCTATGCATGATGGCCACTTTAGAGCCGAAACGCGTAATCCTAAATACTATAATCGTTATTGTTTTGGATCCTTAAGGTGTATATCCCCTCTTAAGCTAGATCTCCCCTTAATGTTTTCAGAAAGAGAGGTAAGGGATACTATATCTGCTAGAGCCTGTTCAATGCTACAGCTTGATGTGAGCTGACGTTTAGGAAGGAAAGAGCCATCAATATAATGAGAGGTAAGAAAGTGGCAGCTGGAGTGTGATATCTGCGCTAAGGAGGGCGGCGCGGCTCGCTGACAAAATGCTCCCCCAAGCTGAATGGATCAGCGTACAGTCACTCCCTTTAATGATATCCCTTTACGTCACTTCTCAGCTTGGCCCTTGCTTTCACTCTAATGGAGTGGTTAACTTTTAAAAGAGCGTTCGGCCTTTATGGTTGAGTACATACAGACAAATACTCCTGAGTATTTCGAGATGGAGTTGTTGTTGTTGTTGTGGCATCTTCCGTCATCAGCCCCGTATACTTGGGTGTGTGTTAAACTTGTCTGATAACCTATGTTTCTGTAGTGCTCCGGGACTCGAAATAAGGTACTATTCCGGCATTTTCCAGGAGGGAGTGTGGAAAAACCACAATCAGGATAACCGTTTTCAGCGCCAGGAATTGAACCTGCTATCTCCGGGCTTGCTGCAGCTCCCCGTCGTAGTCGTGGTGAGCAATTTAACGCGCACAGCTACACCGTTGGTTGGTCATAGTTGTGTATCAACAGTTTTCAACTACTACATTTATCGAGGTCTGCGGCCCTTCTTCCCTCCTTCCTTCTTTCCTTCCTTCCTTTCCCCCCTTCCTTCCTTTCCCTCCTTCCTTTCTTTTCCTCCTTCTTTCCTTCCCTTCTTCCTTTTACTTTCCTTCCTTCCTTTCTCCCCCTTCCTTCTTTCGTAACTTCAGTCCTGTTATCTTCATTTATTCCTTCCTTTTTTCCTTCCTTCCTTCCTTCCTTCCTGCCTCCTTTCCTTCGTTCCTTTCTTCATGTCTTCTTTCCTTCATTCCTTCCTTCTTTTGTTCTTTCCTGTCTTCCTTCCTTCATTCCTGTTATCTTTCTTCCTTTCTTTCTTTCTTTCTTTCATTCTTTCTTCCTCCTTTTCATTCTTCCTTCCTTCTTACGTTATTTTCTCGCTTCCTTTCTCTCTTCCTTCCTTCATTCCTTCCTATCTTCCTTCCGTCTTTACGTCCTTCCTTTCTGCCTTTCTTTCTTTCTTTCTTTCTTGCTGCTTTTTTCCTTCCTACCTTCCTGCCTTCCTCTTATCTTTCTTTTCTATCTTCATTTATTCTCACCCTGTCTACTCTCCAAGTGTCCCTCTTACTCATTAAGTTCCACCCTGTTCTTTCCTTCTTTCTTTTTCCTCCACTCACCCCCGGCTGACACGTTCCTTCCCCTTTTCTTGGGATATGATGAAAATTAGTGATTTTTAATGTTATTATTATTATTATTATTATTATTATTATTATTACAATGTTACGCCCAAATAAGGAGCGCCATTGAACCTATTTAACAGATGATATAAAGTTTCTTACTTCTCTTCCAAAATCTCTCACGGTGTTCCTGAGCCTATGCCCTTGGGGTCCTGCGCATCGTGATAAGGATAAGGTGCTAAGATGGAATTGATGATCACGATGTGCAACCCCCTGATAAAACAACTACAACTTAGTGCTAATATTCTCCACGTTCGGGAAGTACAAGTTCTCTGGTTAGACATTCACCCTTCTTTCTCCGCGGGTCCAGAGTTTGGACACACCCTATCGCCGCTGCAACGAATTCATTGAGTGCACTCTCACAAATATTTCATGGAGATGAAAATTTAATTTATTTATGAATGTTACTCTACTGTGAAATTCAGGAAATTTATAATATATGATCGGGTTTTATCGCAGATTATTTTTTACCTACCTCTATGCGTGATAGTTATTGCGGAATTTATTATATTATCAGCGTTATTACAGCCATTTATTTGATCACGTACACAGCTAAATGATTTTGTGTATCCTGTTCGACAAATCAGCAAGACATATTGCCTCAAATTTATGTGTAGTTGTAAATATGAGAGCGATTATTTAAATCAAACTCATAATACATTGTCACAGGGGTACCAATAGCGAATACTTTCACATTACAATTATTTTTATTCTAATTAATATATTATATTTAAAAGCTTAAGTAATTTTATGCTAATGTTTCTATATAGGATAAAGGTGGGACGGGCTCGATTCCCGGGTAATGCATGTGAAATTCTTCAAGTGAAATGTCACATCCTTCCCATGGCTCATGATCACAATATTTAAGGCCACGTAAAACTACAACATTCCTTCCTTTCTTCATTTTACCTACGCTCAACAGAGACTATTTTTTATTTTTTTTTATTTTTTTACTGTATTTATTTATTTATTTATATTTGCCTGAACCCTAGGATTTGTTTTTGCCAAACGACACAGAATATTATTTATTTAATTATTTATTTATTTAATTACCGTATTTATTTATTTATTTATTTATTTATTTATTTATTTATTTATTTATTGACTTATTTATTATTGTTATATCATTTTTGTCCTTATGGACAGTGTTTGATCTTAAATATCTCATGATGACACAATTTTCACTTCTCTCCCTTCTTCCTCTTCTCTTCCCCAATCTCTTCGTCCTTTGACTGTGCTCCTGTTTCCTTTGTTTTGTCCAGAATGTTCTTGTCTTCATCTTTTCATTTGCTTTAGATTTTGTATTCTTAATTTTGTTTCTGAATTCTCCTCAATCTTCTATCATTTGCCTGCCTTAAGTCTTCCCCTATTTCATGATATCAATTAGTTTTCTTGCATGAGCTGTTTACTACATAATTTTTTGTATTTGCCTGACCCCTAGGGGTTTATTTTGCCAAACGACACAGAATAATATTTATTTATTTACTAGCAACCCGCCCCGGCTTTGCCCGGGAACGGTTATGAATCCATTACGAGATAAGCACTTTCTTTTCGAAGTCAATGATCCACGACCTATAGACCCTATCCGTTTTATGTCTCGGCATGATGGGTTAAAATCACTGACAGGACTATTAATTATATTATCATGGAGATGCATGTGCAACGAATTCTTGTCAGACGTAATTTAAGAATGGCGAGGTGCATGAAACACAAATTCCCCTGACGTCCAATCTTAACTTGACTGTGTATTTTCGGAACGAAATGTTCACAGGCGAAATGTAGAAAAGCCGAGTTGCACTTCCAGGGAAACTCCAAACACAACCACTTTTCTCTGAAGTCTTAACTGAACACGACTCGACAGTTTGCTGCTGGCTGTATCTGGGGTAATAGGCTCGCCCGCTAGCTAGGCTGTAACTGGGGTGGTAGACTCGCCCCTAACTGGCTCGTAAACTGTCGTCTCAGTAATTGAATGGAGGTTGTTGGAAGAAATGAAAACGTAAAAGCAGTTATAGTGGGCGATGTATTTAAAATAGAGATATGCTCTTCCGGACTTTTCTGTAGAACGTTTCATGTTGAACAATTCCTGCACTCATAGTATATTGATATTTTTAACGGTTTGCCCAGCGTAAGCTTAAAATCTACACGGACGCCAGGTTTATTTTCGACTTTTTCACTGAAATCGATACTGCTTGGCTTCCCTCGATCATAAATAAATTATTTTCTACAGAAGCCTTTATCGAGATATACTTTACAGAATGGTGAAAACCGCATCAAAATCTATCCAGTGGTTCTCGAGATTGACATCCAAGATTCAGGGACTTTGTTTTATACTAAGTAGAGATTTACTTACACACAGAAGTTATGACCGCTGCAATGGGAGGTATTCCCTAAGGACTTTCATATGACTTTAGTTAAGTTTAGTCTAGTTTGCATTAGGTTAATTTAGTAAATTTATCTTTGACCTCTCAATTAAGCCCAGCTCACGAGCATAATAAAATGTATGTTTAATCAGTCACTCCCTCATTCTGTTTCGTAACGCAAAATGTCTTCTCATACCATCATTGAAATAATTTTTTTTAAAGTTCTAAGAATTTTGTAATCTTTAGTTTGTTATATTCAGTGGAAATGAACATTCGTCACTTCCATTAAGAATGAGTTAAACTCGAAGTAGCGCATTGTTATATTTGTTGCAGTCTCTATGACCTGTATTGCTGGTACTTGTCGGAAACGTCGTGAAATACACACTAAGTTTATCTAAAGACTCGACTCGCGCTGTATTCTCAAGTGAACCTCTTGTTACTTCCAAAGTTTCACACGTTCCAACTCGTGACTTCTTTGTTCTGTGTTCCGTAAGCTCACACTTCTTCTGAACGAGCTTCCCTCTGATAGACAAGGAAGATGTGTATGAACTGTAACTTGTAGGCGCAGAAAATAAAACTCGCTTTATTTTAACGTTCAATTAAAAGCACCACCCACCCAAATTCCTCGTGTGTTCTCCTGGTGACCCCTCCTCTACAGGATCTCTTGGGCGGCTTTGGTAGTGTAGTCGCTAGCATGCTGAGCTTCTATGCCCAAGATCGTGGCTTCAAACCCGGCCGAAGTCATCGGATTTTTAAGAGCGTTAAAATCCCTCAGTGTGCCTTCCTTCGGAGGGGAAGTAAAGCCGGCGGGCCCATGCCATAGATTTATGACTTGTAAAAGAACCTTCCACAAACTAAATTTCTGTGAAGCAAAATTTGTAGGTTAGGTTTGATTAATGCTCTTAAGTTCCAACGTTCGTCACCAGGAGCTGCTTACTATGGCATCCAGTAGTAGCCAAGTTCACAGCTAGGTGTCGTTGACGGTAGCATTTGGTATCGAAAGTAGAAACTAATTGAAATTATCGCCTTGAATTAAAAAAAAGTCCTCTCGGCACGCCGGAAGGCGGAGGTAGATTTCACCGGACAAACTTGGAGATAGGCGAAAATAGGCAGAATATGCAGGTTTTCGTAGAAGGATCAGACCTCATTTATCGCGTGAAAGTATTTTATAATTGGAGATTAATTAACTTTGTTTTTCTTCATTTTAAACATATTTTAAACATTTTATTGTCTTATGGGGACGGCAACCTTCTTGTCATTTGGAGTCCATTTTTAGCCTATTTTCCATTTAGAAAAAATAGGCTTATGAGATCACCTTTTGTCCGTGTGTGTGTGCGTGTGTGTGTATGTGTGTGTGAGGTGTGTGTGTGTGTCCCCCTAATAAAATCTAAACGGCTGGAGCGATATCAGTGAAACTCGGTAAGTTCATAGCACTATTCCCGGCGACCTCGACCGTGCCCATCGAATTTTGTTTCGTCTCACCAATCCAACATGGCGGCTGTGCGAAATATTTAACTAGCATTCAATATCTCCGAAACTATAACGGATATCGCCCTGAAATTGTGTACGGTGATAAAGGGTACTACTAGAAGTTCACCTATGAGACTTTCAAAAACCTGGTTACTACAAAACCAACATGGCGGCCAAGCGAAATGGAGACTTTTAAATAGACTTTTCTCGCGATTTAACTATCCAAACGTAATGAAACTTGGTACAGCAAATATTTATACACATTGCAATGCACTGGAGTCTAATTTAGTTCAATTGTTTACATAACCTCAAAATGGCGGCTGTGCGAAATATTTCACTGACATTCTATATCCCCGAAACTATTACAGATATCACCCTGCAATTTTGTACAGTGATAAAGGGTACTGATACAAGTTTACCTATGTATAATTCATAAACCTGTAAAGTACAAAACGAACATGGCGACCAAGCGAATTTGAAATATTTTAATAGACTTTTCTCGTGAGTTAACTCTCTGAGCGCAGTGAAATGTGGTACAGTAAATGATTTTGCAGATTGTAATGTACTGCCATCTAATTTAATTCAATTGTTTACATAACCTCAAGATGGCGGCTGTGCGAAATTTTAAAATTAAGTTTTTATTTCTTGTGTCGTAATCATGCGATCGAAGTGAAAGTTTGAATAAGGAATCTAGGCAATAAGTGTCCTTGAATGGTACATAACTCTATGGCCTATACATATAACAATCCTAAATGGCAAGCTTCCGAAATATTTAGACGGTTCTCAATATCTATGAATCTTTTACAGCAACCAAACTGAAATTTTTATGTTCATAGAGACTATGAACATATGTTCACCTATAGGACTTTCAGTAACCTGGTGAGCACGAATCCAACTTGGCGGCGACGCGAAGTATAAATATTTAAATGGACGTTTCTCGCGAATTAACTATCCGAGTGCCGTGAAATGTTGCACGTTAAATGCTTACACAAATGTTGATCCACTGGCATCTAATTTATTTCAATTGTTTGCATAATCACAAGATGGCTGCTGTGCGTAATTTTAAAATCTCGTTTTTACTTCTTGTGTTCTAATCATGCGATTGAAGTTTGAATACCACACGTACACAATAATCTTAATATAATAGTACAAAAATAAAAATCCAACCTGGCGACCATCTGAAATATTTAGACGGTTCTCAATATCTACGAATCTGTTACAGCAATTAAACTGAAATTTTGTATGTTGATAGAGGCAATTAACATGAGCAGGATATATGAAAATAGGCTGTACAGTTCTTCACGGAACTACTTGTTATACTTGTGGTCACACTGTCCTTATGCAAGGTTTCGACACTGATGTGTAACTATGTAACGGTCTGTTACTTCTTCACGCAAAATTGTATCTCCCGCAGAGATGTTGGTTGGTTCCTCAGTTTAGGGGCTGCGACAACGCGGTCATATAACCCCGTGTACTTTGGGTGAGTGTAGAATCTGTCTGATAAACGGTGTGAATTGTGATGGCTGTATTAGTCTGTAATTCAGGTAAGGAATGCAGACGCTAAATTTCGAGCAGTAGTTCCTAATGTTGCTACCAGATACTACCGTCAACGCCACCTAGCTGTGAACTTGGCTACTAGATGCCACCTCAATCAGCAACTCGCAACGAACGTTGTAACTTCCCCTCCAAAGGAAAGCTTACTGAGGGATTTTTAGCGCTCTTAGAAAATCCGACGACTTTGGCCGGCTTTGAACCCGCGACCTTGGGCATAGAAGTTCAGCATGCTACCAGTTACGTCACCGAAGCCGCTTCACACTTAGTCAGATGGAAATCTGAATCTGATCTCGCGCAAGTGCGTTGTCATGGCAACGTCTGATGGCTCATCCCTCATCAATTTAGTAGTGTTGCCATGTCAACCACTGATAGCTCTTGGCATTTTCTTATAATTCCGAAATAATTTTTCTCATCCCTTGGCGCAATGGTGGCTCATATCAAAAATTATTTCAGACAAACGTTTTAGGTAATTATTAGGGGAATATTGTCCATTTTGTACGGTTTTGATATTGTGCCTATTAACAGAGATATGATTAATGTTTCCCGAAAAAACCACTTTTTCCCACCCCTTTGGTCAATGGTTGGTGCTATCAAAAAACGTTTCAAACATAAATTTCTGAGCTTTATCCGACACATAGTATGAACTTTGAACGGATTCGATATTTCACATATTAAGAGAGTTATAGCAATATTTCATTTTTTCGAAAAAAAAAAGTCCCCCATTTTTATCCCCTTCGACCTATTTAGCCCAGTAACGAACTCGTCCGAGATTTTATGGGTATACATATTCGGTAAAAAATTCAAAGTGATAAGTGCAAAATTACGGCAGTTATCGTGTCCACAAGAAACTGATATACATATATACATATATTACATAAATTATATATACACTTTTGAACTGACGGTGGTTTTGGGGTCTGGGGGATGTGAAACGCGAAGATATGTCGAAATTTTCCGGAAATCGAATCATGGTACCCATTGCAATAGTTAGCTTTCTAATGAAATCGACCTAAAATACTACCGTCAACGACACCTAGCTGTGACCTTGGCTACAAGATGCCACCTCAATCAGCAACTCTCAACGAACGTTGGAACTTCCCCTCCGAAGGAAAGCAAACTCAGGTTTTTTAGCGCTCTTAGTAAATCCGACGACTTCAGCCGGGTTTGAACCCGCGACCTTGGGCATAGAAGTTCAGCATGCCACCAGTTCCGATACCGAAGTCGCTTCCCACAGACATATGAAAACTGAATGTGATCTCGTGCAGTGGCGTTGTCATATCAACTGCTGATGGCTCATCCCTTATCAATTAAAAGTAAAGTTGTCATGGCAACCTCTCTTGGCACTTGGTATTTTCTTATAATTTAAATCATTTTGTTCACCCCGTGGCGTAATGGTGGGTCATATCAAAAATTCTTTCAGACAAAAGTTTTAGGTAATTATTAGGGGAATATTGACCATTTCGTACGGTTTTGATATTGTGCCTATTAAGAGAGATATGATTAATGTTTCCCGAAAAACCCACTTATTCCCACCCCTTTGGTCAATGGTTGGTGCTATCAAAAAACTTATTTGACATACATTTTTGGCACTTATCCGACACATATTATGAACTTTGAAGGGATTCAATATTTCATGTATTAAGAGAGTTATAGCGATATTTCACTTTTTCGAAAAAAGCCCCCCATTTTCACCCCCTTTGACCGATTTTGCCCATTAACGAACTCGACCGAGATATTATAGGGATACATATTATGTAAAACATTCAAAGTGATTGGTGCAAAATTACGGCAGTTATCGTGTCCACAAGAAACTGATATATATATATATATATACTAGCAGGTACCCGCGGCTTCGCTCTCGTCATAGTCGTGTCATATTGTTATTCAATGAAATGCAGGTGTACCCCCTTAAGACCCCTTTAGAAACTGAATATCCAAAAACCCTTCCTTAGTGGACGTTTTCGACTTACAACGAACATATTCCCAAAATTTCATGTTTCTAGCTTTAATAGTTTTGGCTGGGCGATGATGAGTCAGTCAGTCAGTCAGGACACTTAGTTTTATACATATAATAGATTAGCATCGGTCCTAGTGGAAAATAATTCTATCACCTGAAACCAAAAATGCATGGGACGAAAAAAAAACAACAAAATATCATATTGGTTCCGGACCCTAAAAGACGTGAAAAATTTAATAAAAGTATAAAAAAAACTATTTTTCGAAATTTCATTCGAATCAATTTTTATGCCATTCCTGGGACTTAGAAAATTCCGGCCAAAAAGTACAAAATCATTAATAACTCCCTAAGTATTCGTCGTATGATGAAATAGCAAGAGACAAAAAAGATGTAATGTGTTATTGTCTACAACATAGGCCATGTATAACTTTACACTCAGACATATTACGTTTCCTCCCCCCTCCCCATATTTTCACCCCTCCCCATGGGCCCCTTATATTGGATTTATGAAAAAACGGTCAAACACCTATTTTGTTATTTTTTATGCTGATTTTTTTCCGCTGAGTTCCAAACTCCTCGCCTATGTCGTTTAAGAGATACACGCTCGGTTAAGAAACCTTCAACCCCCACTTTTCACCCCTTTCACCTCAAAATATACACCACATCGAAAAACCCTCAGACATGTATCTTCTTATTTTTAATGATGAGTATATATGCCGAGTATCAAATCCCCTAATGAAAGCAATCTGGAGATATTGTTATTCAATGAAATGCAAGTGTACCCCCTTAACACCCCTTTAGAAACTGAATATCCAAAAACCCTTCCTTAGTGGGCGTTTTCGACTTACAACGAACATATTCCCAGAATTTCATGTTTCTAACTTTAATAGTTTTGGCTGGCCGATGATGAGTCAGTCAGTCAGTCAGTCAGTCAGTCAGTCAGGACACTTGTTTTTATATAAGAGATATATATATATATATAGATAGATAGATACATATATACATAAATTATATATAAACTTTTGAACTGACGGTGGTTTTGGGGTCTGGGGGATGTGAAACGCGAAGATATGTCGAAATTTTCCGGAAGTCGAAACATGGGACCCATTGCAATAGTTAGCTTTCTAATGAATTCTACCTAACAGATAACACACACTAATACAGCCATCACAATTAACACCAGTTATCAGACAGATTCTACACACACCCAATGTACACGGGGCTACATGACCGCGTTGTCACAGCCCCTAAACTAAGGAACCAACCAACCATCTCACAACTTGTGGGAGACGTGGGTTGGCGACCACGGGACCCCAGATGGGTCCGGAATTATTTCCACTTACTTGTGCCGGGCTCCTCTCTCTGCCATCTTTCCTGTCGAACTTCCTTGGCCGAGGCACTAAAGGAGGCCGGGTGTGTGTAGCCCCATCACGTATGGTGCACCCTGGATAATGATACACCCTCAAGGGCTCACGACTCGTGAGTTCGGGAGTTGGTCACCCCAAGCGATTCCTCAGCTGGATCCGATTCCCCTTTTCCCATTTACTTTGAGGCGGACCCTTTCCTCTTCCCTTTACAATCTGCCTTTCATGTTTCTACTGATTTCCAGATCCCTCAGTCCTTGTTCTTCGAGGGTTGAGGGCATTTTCTTTCCCTATCTTTTATTTCCCGTATTCCTTTTGTTTTTGTCCTTTTCTTCTTCTAATTCGTAAGTTGGTTGCAAGTCAGTAGTTAGTTTTAGTTCTAGTTGTCCATTTCAACTTTCATTTTCACCCAAACCATTAGGGGCCGATAACCTAGATGTTAGGCCCCTAAAAACAACAATTATCATCATCATCATCATCTCCGGGTGACTTCCTGTGAGACGCTGTTGATGGACAAGGGAGGGGGGCATATTGACAAAATTGGTTTAGCATTAGTGCGCTGAATGCGATCGTTGCCTCATCTTGCAAATTCGTCTTCCTACCTCTTCTCTCCGCGTCTCATCCTGCTAACAATAAGACACGGGACACTAAGAAAAGTAACCACTATACCTGATATCGACCTTGTAGACGTATTCACGTAAAAGGAAACTGGAAAGAGGGCAGTCACGAAATAAATAAATAAATAAATAAAGAAAGAAAGAAAGAAAGAAAGAAAGAAAGAAAGAAAGAAAGAAAGATAAAAGGAAGGATGGAAGAAAGGTAGATAAAAGGAAAAGATGGAGCAAGTTTGGTACGAAAAAAGAAGGTAACAAGAAAGTAAAGAAATAAGAAAAAAGAAAGGGAGGAATGAAGAAAGGAAGGAAAGACGGAATGAAAGTAGGTAATAAGGAAAAAAGGAAATAAGGCAGGAATAACAGACGGAATATAGGTAAGAACGAAAAAAGGAAAAAAAAAGGTATGTACTGCCCCCGTAATTGAATTATGTAGAGACCACGGTGGCTATATTTGAAATTATAAGGAGAGTTATGGCTGTCATAGTTATGACGTGGGTAGTCATGACGTAAGCACGGATGACGTAAATGTTATGCCAGCAGGCTACTTGAGCTGAGATTCTCAGTGACGTCAGCTTTTAGTCCAGAATGTTCCAAGATTTACGACGCAGTCGCAGGAAACGAGGAATTCTGCTGAGAAAGAAACTATGCTATTGGAGGAGAGGCATGAACCAATCAACGATAGTTTAAAGGAAGACGGAGATTGCTGAAACTATGGTATTTTTATTACTTTTGGAATGCAGAATTGTGGAAATCCATTTGCAGTAGAAGCATTGATTTGGAATTTTGGTGAAATATATTTTCAGTTTTTGAATTTTGAAAATCCGTCATGTATTAACGAAGTTGGAAGTTCTAGCGATGACGCAGTATCACGCTTTGGAAGGGATGGAAACGCCCCTCGAGAAGTTAATAAAAGGGCTTGCGCAGAAGAGAGGAGCCTCTTTCGTTCTCTGATCATTCTGAGATCTCATTCTCAGATCATCGAAGTATATTTGTGAAAGTTCTTTTCTTATACATTCATTATAGTGAGACGTCGAAGTGAACAGCAGTGAAAAGAATCGTTTTTGTAACGCGTGGCGAGGCCACAATATTAACGAGATCCAGGTCAAACTAGGTGAAGTTGAAACGGACCTTAGAAAGCTTCTACAAGTTTAGCTTCGAACAGTTAGCGGTCACCGATAAGCTAATTGTATTGTGCAGTGCTACATGCAGTTATAGAGAAAAGCTGAACAATTTCGACCGATTAGTTTAAAAGATATTAGCAGTTTTATACGACTGACAAAAGTGATTATCTCGCCACTAGAGAAACACTTTTGTATAGCCAGAATCAACGCAAGGCTGACGCTGCGAGTGGAATAGAAAGACTTCAGATTGCTTGGTTACAGAACGATACAGTATAATGGAGCAATTGAATACGGCAGTTTGTTCTTCTGACACTACAACCGAAGAGCAGATGGAAGGCTAAAAGGGCTTATTGCAATTGGGACATACTTCAACGGAGTAAGATAGCGACATGGAACTTCGCTAATTGCTATTCCACACAAGCGAACATGCGGTGAATACCATCTACACCCATGTTTCGTAATTAAAGGCTGAATACCATCGAACAGCCATAGAAACAATTTCATACTCTGAATATGAATAATTTCTTCGGAAATTTCTACAAAACTTCATGACGATTGTCTACTGGAACTTCAGGGAATTTTTCAAGAGAGGTCAGGGATATCCCGACTCACAAAGAAGATTATTGCCGGAAGGATGTCTATTCGTCTTCGAGGAGCAGAGCGATTCCGGAGAAGGAAGCAGTTCGATTCTCCGAGGGTGCTATTTCCTATTTCGAGGATGGAGCTCAATTTTAACGTGGTGAAATGGATCCATCAGCAGTCTTCTTTGGGGAATTTTCCTCTGGAACGTCAATCGGCAGATAAGGTAGTCGTGAACGTTTATTGTATTTGAGTTTACTAATAATGTTTGAGCAACTATTTTTCCCATATTTTTATCCTCATGTTTTTGCCCTATTTTCTTGTTGAGATTCTTATTCTCAGTACACCTTGATGAGTTTTGCATTTTTCGACGATTTATTAAGACATTGTGATGTCATGGGCATAGTTAACGATTTTGAATCAGTTGAGACTGATATTTGGATTTTTCAGTAATTAATTTTGTTTGTAGTCACGATTTGACTGTAAGTTAATGATTTTTATGGCAGATTTAAATTCAGACAGCGTGTCATTTTATTAAAGTAATTCTACCCCAGTTTAATTACTTTGAACAATTTCTGTCATCATCAAGAATGAAGAACATTTAAATGATTTTAGAGCGTTAAAATCTCTTACGTTGTCGACGATCTTGGAAATACTAGTCGTTATTTGTATTGATTGCAACACAGACATTTATCGTCAGTTATGAATGAACATTGCATCATAGACACTTTTGTGAAAGAGTAATGTTAATAATGAATTATTGAATGCATTAAAGTCAAGTACTTTTGTTAGGAGTTTTTCTCAATTAGAGAATTATAGAACGATGTTTGCATTCCCCAGTCTAATTGGATTCTATTCGACTACTTTGCATTTTAGTCGCACTTTATTTGATGATAGTATTTTCATACTACAATTTCTTTTAAGATGTTAATCTTAAATTTTGATAGACCAGACAGGCGTATATAAGCGTATTCACTATTAAATTTGTTTGTGATTGGCAAGTTTTGACTTCATTTCGGTTCATGAATGAAATCCACGAAGGTTAAATAGAAAAACAGTTTTGAAACAATTTATGATTATAAAAATTTTTAAGTGGAACTATGAATGTATAATCGCTAGTGCAGCGCGTGTTGAAAGTCGCTGAGATATAATGCCCTTGAATATGAAGGAGGTTCCCACAGGAATAAATGTTAAAGAATTATTTGTGGAAGTTTTGTAAGTTATGTGGAAGTTTTTAATGCCATATAGATTAATATATGATGATTTTGGGCATATTTTTAATGCAGATTGTGCATTAACTTGTTAGCGAAGGATTTTCCGCTGGAGTAAAAATTGTTATAGTTCGTTGAAAATTAATCAAGTGAGTTACTGTTATAATTAACACGAGTTTTGAAAGAATTTGAGATAAGATTTTGAATGAAGGTTGCCGTCACAAATCATTATTAAAACCTTTATTAAACCAGATTGTGACATTAACATGTATAACTAACCTTCATTGGTCGATTATATTAATCACGATTATGAAAAATATCAACCGAATGAACATGTGGTCAATGTATTTATTAAATTAATAATTTAAACAATTTAAATGTTAATATTGTAAATAATTGCTGTAAATATTTTTGAAAATAATGTGAAACGAGAGTGATGTTAAAGGCGTGCTTATAATATTTTATTGTCTTTGACAAATATTATAAACAATTTCTAATTGTTATAAATAATTTATGTGATTTTGTTATAAACATTTAGGAGCTAATTAAACATTTGGATTGAAGTTAACAAGTTTAAGAAATTAACATAATGATCCAATAGGATGTGAGCAAAGTACTTGAAAGATTTGCGTAAATAATGTGAGTTGTCTTATAGACATTTAAAAGCTTGAGAGAACAAGCTGTATTCTTTCGTAACATAGCGTGTAAGAAGGGAGTGCATTTGACCAGTATGCAACAGGCTGGAAGGTAGCCCGCAGCTGTGCCAACATATGGTTCTCAGAGAGTGAGGTCGTACACACTCTGGCCTTGCGACTATAAATACCATTCTCATGTTTATTAAAAGGAAACCAAATGCTCTATATATGTCACACCCTGACGTCCTTTTCCAATCCAATAGTGTTATGAATATTACGTTATTTGGAGCTCTTGAGAGCTAAAATGTTTTACATCATGTTGTATGATAATTTTTGCAAGTCCTACTGGAGGACGTAGTCAGATTGACTTGGGCTACTGATAGCCACGTTGATTTTGTTGTGTCATCAAAATCATACCCTTTATTTGAAATAAAGCTTTTGTACAGTTCAAAGTTCTCGTCTTCGTCCTGGTTCATTTTTAAATGTCATGGTGGAGGTTATTGTGTGAACAGACTTTAGTGATCCTGTTGTCAACTCAAACCCCGAGATAATTAAGAGGTAAGTAACGGTAAGTATGAACCCCCGTCTATTTTGGTGTGTTCCACAATGATTTCCTGTGAACTTCTGTGCTCTTATCTCGATAGTATCTGTCAGTGCCATTTTCATTGATGTAACTGTGCCGGTGCGATTGATAATTGGCAATCCGATTGAGGGGGCGGATATCTGACAGCCTACTATCCAGGTAAACGGGGACAGAAAGATTGGCGACCCAAGAACGTGGGGCTGAGTCAACAGAAAGATTGGCGACCCTAATACGTGGGGCGAATTCAACAAAACTGGATCACCAGGTTTAACAATAGTAAGAGTGGCAAACCTAAAACATAGGGTTCGATTAGACTCAAATAAAGAGGTTGATTCTTTGTTAGATGTCTAGGCCAATTGTAGTAGTTAAGAGTGTGATTATATAGGAATTAAATGTTGTATTGTATTAGGAAAATTACACTCAGAAAAGATCAGATCTTATACAACTTGAGAAAGGTTAAATAGGCTGGAAACTTAGAAAAATCGCCTATAATCTGGAATCTTATTTTATTTGACCGGCTTATGACATTTTAGTCATGTTAAAGATAAAATTAAATTATTTGGATTGTAAATGTAAATTATTTGTGTTAGGATATTTTAAAATGAGCCAGAGAAATTTGAACATGTGCTTGAGTTTGTTTCAACATGAAGTATCTTCGAAGATTAATTATAAGGTAGTTATAAGTTAGATTTAAGACAGAAAATTGATCAAATTATATATGGTGAAAAGTGTTGCTCAAATGTTGTTATTTTGCTCTTTTGATGTATGTCCCTACAGCAATCCATTTTTGAATAATATTGTAATGGCAGATGAAAGTATGAGGTTGATGTTAGAAGAATTGAAAGCTAGCATGAATGAAAGTGCGAGGGAGATGTCTGCTAATTTGAAAGCAAGCATGACTAGTAGTATGAAGCAGATGCTGAATGAAAGCATGAAGGAGAATGTTAGTAATTTGTCTGCTAATTTGAATGCAAGGATGGAGGAGAATGCTAGTAATATGTCTGCTAATTTGAATAGTAGTATGAAGGAGATGGAAGCTAGGAATACTAGTCGAATGGAGGAGAATGCTAGTAATTTGAAAGCTAGTATGGGTGAAAGTTTGAAGGGTATCCAAACTAGTGCTGCTAATTTGGAGGATAATATGTCGCGTTTACAGATTAACACCCTAGGAATTGAAAATACTGTAACTGACATTCGCACAGATGTATCTAATGTGCATAAAAATGTTGATGATGTTAAATTTGATGTGTCTAAGGTACAGAAAGACCTTACAATGTTAAATCTAGATGTAGCTAATGTCCGAGGGGATATTTCTTGTGCTAGAGCCGAAGTAGTTGTTGTCAAAAATGATGTAGCGACTGTCCAAGACAAGGTCGAGGAAGTCCAAAAAGAAATTCAAAAAGCTAGAACTGATGTATCCAATGTTCAGGTAGACATTAATAACATTCATGCGGATATAACTGAGGTGCAAAGTGACATAACTAAGATTCAGGTAGAGGTCAACACAGTTTTCGTAGATATCACTAAAGTCCAAACTGATGTAAATAAAGTCAGGGAAGAAATCGAAAACTCAAAAACTCTTTGTACGCGTAATATAACTGCATTAGCGACTAGACTAGTTGATGAATCAGTTAGAACAACAACGTCTTTAGCAGAGTTGAAGTATGACGTAGAGGTCATGAGAACACAGGTATTAGACCACAATAGAGTATTAAAAGAGGATATCGAAGTAGACATAGCAGAAATGTTAACAGCAAACGTAGCGGTATGGAAAGACGAGTGGAATAAGTCAAGTGGGGAACATGTAACCCACATTCAGGAAAGGATTGAAAGAAAACTTGCCAGTACGCAGATAGAAATTAACAATGAAGTAGTACAGATTAGGAAAGATTTAAGTGTCAGGATAAATTCGCTATCCGAAAAACAAGTTGACGATAGAACACAACTAGATCAGGATATGCAAACTTTAAAATCTACATTAGAGGATCAAATTCATAAAGTTGTCTCGGATGTAAATGAAACGACGAGTAAACTGAAAATTTTGAAGTTAGGAGAGGCTAGTTTAATGCAGGACTACAAAGAAGAGATAATCAAGAAAGTCTTAACAGAAATCACCGACAAGGATACAGAAGGCTTAGCTTGCGAATTGAATAGGAATTATGCTAGAAGACATAACCTAGAGCCAGAAGAGAGAGACGTGACTCCTGAAGAACGTGTATCCAGATTCAGAGAGGAGGATGACGAGAGGAATATGGAACCTGAGTGGAATTATCGAGATAGTGGGAAAAACTATCCGGATTCATATCCGAGGAACGTGACGGTCATTAGGAATTTCGAGGACAAACCACAAAAATGCAGTAACACTGATAGTTTGACACCTATAGAGTATGTAAGGAATCTCAAAGATTATTTCATCGAAGCTCACATTCCCAGAGAGAGAGAGATGAAGATAGTAGAGAGATATCTGATTGGAGGACCCCTTGAATGGTTTCGCGCATTTAGATACACATTCAGTAACTTTGACGAGTTTGCAGAGGCATTAATCAAACGATTTTGGTCCATAGAAGCGCAGAATTCGTTAAGAGCGGAGGTGTATTCAAGAAAATACTCAGGCACTCTTCCAACGAGGTACGCTGATTTCTTTACGAGTCAGTTGTCCCGCTTGAGATTTTTGCAACCCCCATTGTCCACGGAGCAACTAATAGATGCGATTTCTCGTATGCTGCCAGTTGAGGTGAGAAGACTTATAATTTCGTCCAACATCAGGGATTTATCCAGCATGGATGAATTACTAAGAAGATTAGACTACACAAATCCAATGCCTAACGTAGTCCAGAAAGGTCAAAGGCAGGAGTTTAAAGAAATCAATACGGTATATATGGACCAAGTCCAACAAACTGACAAGCCAGAGGAGGAGAAAACTGACAATGTAGGTCCTCACAGGAATAATCAGTTTAGAAATTACAGATCACAAGGTTACCGACCATATCAACAGAGAAGAGGTTGGAACTACAACCGAGGAAACTACAATGGAAGAGGCAGATATTACAACAATAATGGGTATAACCGTAACTATAATAGGAATAACCAAAACCAAAATAGAAACCAGAATACTCAAGGTCAGGTTATGACACCTGATCAGTATCAGCAAAGAGAAAAGGAAAGCCAGCAATACTTAAAAGAATTAAGGGATAAAGAAGCTGACAATCAAAAGAAAAGGCAGGATGTTGTAATCGATCCTGGACCTTCTACGAGCCAGCAGAACTTAGAAAATAGAAATACTGGTCAGAAGAGGAAGTAGAGAGGAAAGAATACATTAACCACACACAACCCAGAGTAGAAGATATATGATTATGGAAACAACTGTTATGAACTCTACGATGATGAGAATAATGTCGTTTACGGCAAATTCAATGCTGGAAATTTAAAAAGATACTATCCTAGAGTAAGCCAGTAATAATTCAATTTCGTGTTCAAGAGAGTTGAGATACTTGTAACTCTGAGTTTAAAAACAATTTGCAACTGTTTTTAAAACGTGGTGAGAGGAGAATGCCCCCGTAATTGAATTATGTAGAGACCACGGTGGCTATATTTGAAATTATAAGGAGAGTTATGGCTGTCATAGTTATGACGTGGGTAGTCATGACGTAAGCACGGATGACGTAAATGTTATGCCAGCAGGCTACTTGAGCTGAGATTCTCAGTGACGTCAGCTTTTAGTCCAGAATGTTCCAAGATTTACGACGCAGTCGCAGGAAACGAGGAATTCTGCTGAGGAAGAAACTATGCTATTGGAGGAGAGGCATGAACCAATCAACGATAGTTTAAAGGAAGACGGAGATTGCTGAAACTATGGTATTTTTATTACTTTTGGAATGCAGAATTGTGGAAATCCATTTGCAGTAGAAGCATTGATTTGGAATTTTGGTGAAATATATTTTCAGTTTTTGAATTTTGAAAATCCGTCATGTATTAACGAAGTTGGAAGTTCTAGCGATGACGCAGTATCACGCTTTGGAAGGGATGGAAACGCCCCTCGAGAAGTTAATAAAAGGGCTTGCGCAGAAGAGAGGAGCCTCTTTCGTTCTCTGATCATTCTGAGATCTCATTCTCAGATCATCGAAGTATATTTGTGAAAGTTCTTTTCTTATACATTCATTATAGTGAGACGTCGAAGTGAACAGCAGTGAAAAGAATCGTTTTTGTAACGCGTGGCGAGGCCACAATATTAACGAGATCCAGGTCAAACTAGGTGAAGTTGAAACGGACCTTAGAAAGCTTCTACAAGTTTAGCTTCGAACAGTTAGCGGTCACCGATAAGCTAATTGTATTGTGCAGTGCTACATGCAGTTATAGAGAAAAGCTGAACAATTTCGACCGATTAGTTTAAAAGATATTAGCAGTTTTATACGACTGACAAAAGTGATTATCTCGCCACTAGAGAAACACTTTTGTATAGCCAGAATCAACGCAAGGCTGACGCTGCGAGTGGAATAGAAAGACTTCAGATTGCTTGGTTACAGAACGATACAGTATAATGGAGCAATTGAATACGGCAGTTTGTTCTTCTGACACTACAACCGAAGAGCAGATGGAAGGCTAAAAGGGCTTATTGCAATTGGGACATACTTCAACGGAGTAAGATAGCGACATGGAACTTCGCTAATTGCTATTCCACACAAGCGAACATGCGGTGAATACCATCTACACCCATGTTTCGTAATTAAAGGCTGAATACCATCGAACAGCCATAGAAACAATTTCATACTCTGAATATGAATAATTTCTTCGGAAATTTCTACAAAACTTCATGACGATTGTCTACTGGAACTTCAGGGAATTTTTCAAGAGAGGTCAGGGATATCCCGACTCACAAAGAAGATTATTGCCGGAAGGATGTCTATTCGTCTTCGAGGAGCAGAGCGATTCCGGAGAAGGAAGCAGTTCGATTCTCCGAGGGTGCTATTTCCTATTTCGAGGATGGAGCTCAACTTTAACGTGGTGAAATGGATCCATCAGCAGTCTTCTTTGGGGAATTTTCCTCTGGAACGTCAATCGGCAGATAAGGTAGTCGTGAACGTTTATTGTATTTGAGTTTACTAATAATGTTTGAGCAACTATTTTTCCCATATTTTTATCCTCATGTTTTTGCCCTATTTTCTTGTTGAGATTCTTATTCTCAGTACACCTTGATGAGTTTTGCATTTTTCGACGATTTATTAAGACATTGTGATGTCATGGGCATAGTTAACGATTTTGAATCAGTTGAGACTGATATTTGGATTTTTCAGTAATTAATTTTGTTTGTAGTCACGATTTGACTGTAAGTTAATGATTTTTATGGCAGATTTAAATTCAGACAGCGTGTCATTTTATTAAAGTAATTCTACCCCAGTTTAATTACTTTGAACAATTTCTGTCATCATCAAGAATGAAGAACATTTAAATGATTTTAGAGCGTTAAAATCTCTTACGTTGTCGACGATCTTGGAAATACTAGTCGTTATTTGTATTGATTGCAACACAGACATTTATCGTCAGTTATGAATGAACATTGCATCATAGACACTTTTGTGAAAGAGTAATGTTAATAATGAATTATTGAATGCATTAAAGTCAAGTACTTTTGTTAGGAGTTTTTCTCAATTAGAGAATTATAGAACGATGTTTGCATTCCCCAGTCTAATTGGATTCTATTCGACTACTTTGCATTTTAGTCGCACTTTATTTGATGATAGTATTTTCATACTACAATTTCTTTTAAGATGTTAATCTTAAATGTTGATAGACCAGACAGGCGTATATAAGCGTATTCACTATTAAATTTGTTTGTGATTGGCAAGTTTTGACTTCATTTCGGTTCATGAATGAAATCCACGAAGGTTAAATAGAAAAACAGTTTTGAAACAATTTATGATTATAGAAATTTTTAAGTGGAACTATGAATGTATAATCGCTAGTGCAGCGCGTGTTGAAAGTCGCTGAGATATAATGCCCTTGAATATGAAGGAGGTTCCCACAGGAATAAATGTTAAAGAATTATTTGTGGAAGTTTTGTAAGTTATGTGGAAGTTTTTAATGCCATATAGATTAATATATGATGATTTTGGGCATATTTTTAATGCAGATTGTGCATTAACTTGTTAGCGAAGGATTTTCCGCTGGAGTAAAAATTGTTATAGTTCGTTGAAAATTAATCAAGTGAGTTACTGTTATAATTAACACGAGTTTTGAAAGAATTTGAGATAAGATTTTGAATGAAGGTTGCCGTCACAAATCATTATTAAAACCTTTATTAAACCAGATTGTGACATTAACATGTATAACTAACCTTCATTGGTCGATTATATTAATCACGATTATGAAAATTATCAACCGAATGAACATGTGGTCAATGTATTTATTAAATTAATAATTTAAACAATTTAAATGTTAATATTGTAAATAATTGCTGTAAATATTTTTGAAAATAATGTGAAACGAGAGTGATGTTAAAGGCGTGCTTATAATATTTTTATTGTCTTTGACAAATATTATAAACAATTTCTAATTGTTATAAATAATTTATGTGATTTTGTTATAAACATTTAGGAGCTAATTAAACATTTGGATTGAAGTTAACAAGTTTAAGAAATTAACATAATGATCCAATAGGATGTGAGCAAAGTACTTGAAAGATTTGCGTAAATAATGTGAGTTGTCTTATAGACATTTAAAAGCTTGAGAGAACAAGCTGTATTCTTTCGTAACATAGCGTGTAAGAAGGGAGTGCATTTGACCAGTATGCAACAGGCTGGAAGGTAGCCCGCAGCTGTGCCAACATATGGTTCTCAGAGAGTGAGGTCGTACACACTCTGGCCTTGCGACTATAAATACCATTCTCATGTTTATTAAAAGGAAACCAAATGCTCTATATATGTCACACCCTGACGTCCTTTTCCAATCCAATAGTGTTATGAATATTACGTTATTTGGAGCTCTTGAGAGCTAAAATGTTTTACATCATGTTGTATGATAATTTTTGCAAGTCCTACTGGAGGACGTAGTCAGATTGACTTGGGCTACTGATAGCCACGTTGATTTTGTTGTGTCATCAAAATCATACCCTTTATTTGAAATAAAGCTTTTGTACAGTTCAAAGTTCTCGTCTTCGTCCTGGTTCATTTTTAAATGTCATGGTGGAGGTTATTGTGTGAACAGACTTTAGTGATCCTGTTGTCAACTCAAACCCCGAGATAATTAAGAGGTAAGTAACGGTAAGTATGAACCCCCGTCTATTTTGGTGTGTTCCACAATGATTTCCTGTGAACTTCTGTGCTCTTATCTCGATAGTATCTGTCAGTGCCATTTTCATTGATGTAACTGTGCCGGTGCGATTGATAATTGGCAATCCGATTGAGGGGGCGGATATCTGACAGCCTACTATCCAGGTAAACGGGGACAGTACGAAGTACGAAAGAAAGTATGGAAGGAAGTTAAGTATGAAGAATGGGAGCATGCTGATCGAGAGGTCAAGCTGCTTGCCTCTCGCCAAGATGGACCGGTTTCGATTCCCGGTCAATGCACGTGAGATTTTCAATTTGAAATACCACGTCCTGTGGTTCGGATTCCACGTAAAATGGAGGTCCCGTGGTTCATGATCGAGATTAACGGTCACGTAAGGAAGTTAGGAAGAAAGAGAGGAAGGTAGGTACGATGGAAGAAAGAGACGAAGGTTGGTATGATGGAAGAAAGAGACGAAGGTTGGTATGATGGAAGAAAGAGACGAAGATTGGTATGATGGAAGAAAGAAAGTAAAGGAGGAGGTAAGAAAGGAAGGTAGGAAGTAAGATAGGTAAAAGGAAGTAAGGGAGGGAGGAAGGAAGAACGAAAGTAAGTAAGAAGGAAGGTAGGAAGGAAGGAATACTTTACTACAGTGCCCCGGTAGCATCTTTGAAAACACCTTTGAAAGCAGCAGAAGACTTATTAAGGAATGGATAACGCCGGCTGAAGCTCGATAATGTATGCAAATCCATCAACTGAGGATCAGGCGCGGATTACTGGAACACATATCCCCTATTCTCGGGAGGGGTTATGTACCTTATTCTCATCCTACCTAACTCCTCGCATTGCATCTTTCTATACTAACTTGGATAATAGTTTACAATGGGCTCTACACATACCAAACAGTTTTCAAGTGAAAATATTCGCTTCTCCCAAGATTCGAACGTTAATTCATCGATTGCTATCAACTAAACCACACAAAGTTGCGAGGCATAGATATAGCAATCAGCCCCAAACTATGTAATATGCACATGGAATTCAAATTAAGGTAATGTAAACCCCAAAGGATTTTACTGGCTACACCTCCCAGTTCTGTGCCTATCAGCGACCAGCTTTGTATGACCCAAGGGCATTGCTGCTTATAGAAGCCCATTCATGACGTCACGCACACAATCATTGATATATTTACGACTTTATGATTTCTGAGCTTCTTTGAATCCTTGAAATGCTATGTAATTCCCTGTATCAGTAGTTGTAGAGCAAAATAGCGCTGGCGTGTAGAGAATACATTTTTGAAACTATTCTTTTCTTTTTCTGCATTTCCGTTCACGATAATTTTTACAACTCTCAGCGTTCAATATTATACGAGACAAATTCGTAACGAAACAAAAATACGTAACTAAGAGCTTGTGTTCTTATAGCAACGTAACCTACAGTTGACGCTTCTGATCTAGTAAGCCTATGTATAGGTGAACAAACAACACGTAACTAAGAGCTTGTGTTCATATAGCAACGTAACTTATAGATAAGGCTTCTGACCGAGTAATAATAGGTGAACAAACAACACGTAACTAAGAGCTAGTGTTCTTATACTAACGTGACCTATAGATGATAATTCTGACCTAGTAATAATAATAGGTGAACCAACAACACGTAATTAAGAGCTTGTGTTCTTTACCAACGTGACCTATAGATGACGCTTCTGACCTAGTAATAATACGTGAACAAACAACATGTAACTAAGAGCTAGTGTTCTTATACTAACGTGACCTATAGATGATAATTCTGACCTAGTATTAATAATAGGTGAACAAAAAATACGTAACCAAGAGCTTGTGTTCTTATAGCAACGTAACCTATAGATGATACTTCTGACCTAGTAATAATAGGTGAACAAACAACATGTAACTAAGAGCTTGTGTTCTTATAGCAACGTGACCTATAGATGATACTTCTGATCTAGTAATAATAGGTGAACAACAAGAAGTAATTAAGAGCTTGTGTTCTTATAGCAACGTGACCTATAGATGATACTTCTGACCTAGTAATAATAGGTGAACAAACAACACGTAACTAAGAGCATGTGTTCTTATATCAACGTGACCTATATATGCTGCTTCTGACCTAGTAATAATTGGTGAACGAACAACACGTAACTAAGTGCTTGTGTTCATATACCAACGTGACCTATAGTTGATATTTCTGACCTAGTAAAATAGGTGAACAAACAACACGTAACTAAGACCTTGTGTTCTTATACTTACGTGATCTATATGTGATACTCTGACCTAGTTTTTTTTGGCGTATGGCTGTTAGTGCCGGGAGTGTCCGAGGACATGTACGGCTCGCCAGTTTTGTAGCTGCTTCGAGACGGACACCCAATGGGTGAGTTACAAGTACCGTTGGGGAGGGAAGTTGAATGTAAGGACGAGGAGTTGGAAGGTAGCGGCTGTGGCCTATAGTTAGGGACCAACCCCGGCATTTGCCTGGAAGGAAGATGGGAAACCACAGAAGACCTTCTTCAAGGTTGCCGGCGGGGGGATTCGAACCTCCTCGCCTCCCGGATGTGAGCGACTGCCAGCAGTCATGCCGTAACGACCACGGCTAACTCACCCGGTCTGACCTAGTAATAATAGGTGAACAAACAACACGTAATCAAGAGCTTGTGTTCTTATACCAACGTAACCCACAGATGATACTTCTGACTTAGTAATTTATTTATGTATTTATTTATTGAGCAATACGAAGGAACATAGGCACCAGCCCAAATACATTCCTTCTTGACATTATCTGACTAAACAACAACATGTATCAGTGAAAAATAAAGAAAACAGATTACACAAATTACACAAATTACACAAATGAAGAACAGAAGATAAATACTACAAAGGAGATCGTGAAAATATGAACCATAAAATGAAAACAAAACTGTACAAAGTAGGAAAAAAAAGAATATTCAAAAATAAAGGAGAAAAGAATACCCAGTATTCAAGGAACAGCTGCTTTTACTTGTTTATTGAATAAGTTAGCGCCAGCGAATAAATCTACTTGAACATGAATTGAATTATAAAATGATAATATTTTAACTGAAGGCGAATTAGAATGGTGAACACTTTTAGATCTTGGGATGTGAAAGAGTGCTTGCTGTCGAGATCTTACTTGTGGTACATGAAAAGTGATGAATTGAAATAAATCTTGGCAGTCAATTTTTCCAGTTAAAATTTTCCTCAGCAGTTGCTATGAACTTAACGACCTTCTACTTTTCGAAGACATGAAATTGAACAAATTTCGTAAAAACTGATTCGAAGTGCCAAATGGACAAAATACATTGAACGTCTTATAATACATGTATTGAACCCGCTGAGCTATGGTTCATGTGATATTTTTGTGACGGAATAATTATTATGGGATGTAGTACTTTTGAACATACCCAGAATACCACGTGGAGCGGAGAGCTCATGCTATACTCTTTGAAGTAGCGCTCAATTGCATTTTTGACTTTGGAGGTCTTGTTAATCACTTTTATCCTTTCATAAGACTCAGAATATTCTAATTCGTCATTCTGTATTATTGAATCATTTTGGTGAATGATTATTACGTTTTTTGGTAAGGTATAACACTTGCAGATACGCAAGGAGCTATGAAAGTAGTCGCTCAATGACTTCGTTTTGGCGACCTACTTCCGAGTGAAAGTCAGTGACGTCAGACACTACATCTGGAGATCTGACGCCAGACAGGCGTGTTTCGAGTATCCGTCCGTCGCGACGTGGACATTATAAATATTTTTGTGCTCAAGTGAGCATCCGACTGCATCGTGTGTTGAAAATAACTATACTAACGTTGTCACACATTGTGGACATATTATTGTTCTACGAAAGGCCATATTAGGCAATATCTTCTACAAACTGTAATTGGTGCCATACGCCAGATATTTTTCCCACGTGTAAGTGGAAGGGCAAAGTGCCACGCCGAAAATATAAGAGTTATCGTCTGATAATTGTGCCAAGACAACGTGATTATTACTGCCAACGATCACAACATTGTTGCTACGGAAATTCTGAATTGAAAATATCAATTTTATCGCGGATGCCACGTCATTGATAAAACGTGATACAATTGCACGTGCTAACAAGCAAAGCATCGCATCGTGTTGAATCTTGAGGATCAACAGACTGAAAACTACAAAATACTGTGGAGAACACTATTATTTGCATCGTCCACAATAATCACGCCAAAACGCCGAGAGGAACGAGATATTTCGACATTTTCGACATCATGCAAGACATTGAACTTTTCCACGCCATGGTGAAGAAGACGATTATGGGCTAATACCATTCCGGTATGAGGGAGACGTCGTGATGGAGACCACCAGCTTGATGGAACGTCAGGATGCCGAGGACGCAGACGAAGGAACGTGGATGCCGACTTCCAGGCACATTCCAGACCTTTTTGGGAGACCATCATCCGGAGGCGAACGAACCCTGGTTGCTTGGGAGGTCCAGATTGGTGAATCCGTGGAGGACAGGACCATGCTGGAGAGCCAAGCAGAGCTTTTCGCGACCCTGGTCGATGAATGTCTGAGCCGATGTGAGAGCTACCAAAAGTCGTGAGTTTGGGCACCCTTTCTTTTGTAATAGTCCGCGGTGGTATATTTAGATATCGTAGTTTTATTTGTGAATCAACCGCACTTATGTGTCAGCCATTTGCTAGGTAGGGTTGTAATTAGTATAATTGTTGTTTATTTCAGTCATTGTGAGTCACCCTGTGGGGTAGACCAGTTTTGGTTAACCCTGGTGCCGTCCTGATGGACGTCGTACCACGTTATAGCCGACCCACTGCCAAACATGACTGTAATCATTTGCAGCTATTTTGCTCAGCCATGTGTAGGATATTTATCCGTGGTTTCATTCAGATGTCATCGTCACTTTATTTAACTGCAATCTTTGCAACCAGTCTGTTGAGACTTATGACCTCGTTAGATAGGTCGTATCGTTAGGAAACCAACTGTAGTTTCCAGTTTTATAAAAATATGCTGTATTTTCATTTTTGAAAGCGCTCAGAAGCCAATTTATAGTCAAATACTGACAGATTTATTATTTCGGAGAAAGTGTAGATGTCAAGCATCGAACTAAGTGCACTATCGCATCATTATGCAGGTCTAGAGTTGCAGATCTGTGCCATATTTATCAATTTGTTACTACTTTGTTTCTGTCATGAGGACACAGGTGTTAATGTTATACTGAGAACTTAATAAGTGTTATATCTTTGATGAGCAAAGAAGCTCGTGAGACATGCTGTTATGTCTGTGATTTACTATTCTTTGAAATGAAGGACTGCGATACTTTATTGTACAGTTAATTTGTAACGTGTTTAGCACACGGATTCTATAAGGTTTTTGAACCAAGTATATGCTAAGTATGACAAGGCCAAATATTACGGTATTATATAATGTTAAAACTAGCCGGCCTTGCCTGTTGAAAAATGTGGTCAGTGAAGGACTGCAATTTGTGAAGTTGTCACCAATAAACTGGTTTGTTGACCCAGTAACCTTGAAAACAAATGCTTGAAAGCGAGACAGAACTACGATAACATAGGACAGAATGTTGATTTCATTCATCTCTTTCTTTCAATGCAGCTATTGCTCATGAAACCCAGTGTTTCTTACTGTATTTTTGTTCATTTGTTTTTCTTGGATTTTCGTACTGTTAGTTAGATATTTTGCTGCGAGGAATGTCATTTCGACATGTCCAGGGTTGTCAGGTTTCTTTATGCATTGTTGGCGATCCTCTTGAGAGAGGCAAATTATAATGAAGGCAATTTGGTTATTAAATGCGAGGTTTTTGCCGCAGGTAACCCATGATATTATGTGCCTTGAGTGAGTAAGACGTGCCATTGTTGTAAGTCGCGCATCTGTTGTTGTTATGAGGCATTATTATGAGAGTTGTTGAAAGCGAGGTATTTACCGCTGATAACTCGTGTTATTGTGAGTCCGAGCCGAGTTTGCTCGTTGAGTTTTCCGACTATTGAGTCGATGTTTTGCTGCGGGAGAATGATCTTTAGAAGACTACTCCTTGTCAGGCCTTTGTCAGAATACGCCATAAACCTACGGAAGGAACATAAACCGACATAATAAACATCATCCGCATAATTGTTTTAAACAAGATCTAACTAACATAATGTTTCCATTTAAACTTTGACATTCTTACATTTGAACATGCTGACATGGTCGTGCAGATGAAGGGATTTCCTTTATTGGAAACGACGAAGACTGTAGACATTTTTGTTGTGACCTGGCGCACACATGAACCATTAGTTCATAGTGTGTGGAGCGCGGGCCATGTGATTGTCAGACGTGGTTTTAACTACGCTATCACCGACATTACTATCAAGCTAGATGACAATGGTTTACAAAGAGTTAACCATGGGGCAGGAAGGCATTATAATAAAAACTGTGTTGTACTATAATTATTGATGTCATGAAACTGTATTTTTCCCCATGTTACCTTTATTGCGTGCTATTTAGCACATGATTGTTGATTAGATTAATTGTTTTAAATGACTGTACACTTAGCTTTGTATTGTAACTGTTTTGCTATTACGGACGTCACCGCCGTAACTTTGAATGTTAACTGATAGGACTTAGCTAGAAATGTTAAATGTAAATGTGGAAATGGTACCACCATAACTTAGCTTTGCTTTGCTCCTTCACTTAAATGTAACTTCATATTAGCTTGATCATGTAACTTGTATTAGGGATTTTGCGTCGTACCATTTACCCAGCGTTGTTGCTGTTGCTTACTTATTGTGTATTAGATCTTTCGCGAGGGTTAATGTAACTTCATTGTTAGGGACTTGAACTTTTATTATCATTAACTTTTAGCTTGCGGATTAGCCGAATATAACCCTCCGAACTAGGATAGGGGTTTGTGGAAATCTACAATAAATTTTCACGGTGTTTTACATAAGCCTGGATGTTTAATTTCAGTCTAGTTTTTGAGGTGAACCTTTCCTTAGGCCGTCTTTGACCATCTCAACCATGTACCACGCTCCCCGTGGACTATAGAACCTCGTGCCGCTTTGGCCTATTGTTAGGAAGTTCACCTGATCCTCACGGCAAACTTTTAAAGGTCCGACGGGGGAGATGTTAGGAGAGTCATCGCGGTTGTTGGCTATCCCGACAGCTTTACCGGAGGACTTCTGAAGGTCACTCACAAATATGTGCCGTTGCCACCCGGCTGACGGTCACATAAAATGGCGGCCCAACTAATGGGGCTACGAAGTTGACATGGTGCACGGTGTTAACGTGGAAACCGACGTATAGGTCGCACATAAATTGGCTCCCTATACTTGGGGATAGACGTTGACATGGTAACACATTGATTGACTCCCTATACATGGAGCCAGATGTCAACAATCTTGATCATCAGATGGCGCCCTGTATATTTTCTTATGCCGATATTTAGGAGGATCTTAATATTTGAATAATGGTAAATTGACAGGACTGGGACGAACTTAGAAAGTCGTACTGCAGATCAATAGACCGCATGGCATTCGTATTTGATAGAAGACCATGGGGTGAGGTTTTTATATTGAATAAATGAAAGATAGGGTTTTTCTTAGATGATGTCTCTTCCTAAGTAAATGTAATAATTTGCTTTGCTCACCGTTGTATTAGTAAATGTAGAAGTACTTAGTTTGCATACTCCAGCTGTACTCGTGATATTTATTAAGTCGAAACAAGCTTTATACCACCACGTTACTATCATAGCTGTAAGTTTCCATCATGATTGATCCCTCGTTTCTCTCAATATAAATTCTTGTCAAATGGATGAGGATATGATTCGCAGAGTGTTCGCTGAGATGTTGGCAGGTGTCAACGCTAACCTCCAACAACTTACTAGTGACTTGAGTGTGAATACACAAGCCTTAGAGGTTAATTCACAAGCTATTGACAATGTTAGACAGGAAGTAGGTGATGTAAATGGTCATGTGGACCAGGTCAGGCAGAACCTCGAGGTAAATACCCAATCAATTAATGAAGTACGTTTAGATTTAGAGATAAACACCCGTACTGTTAAAGACGTTAGGACCGATCTAACGAAGGTCAGGGCCGAAATGGACTCGTACAGGGTAGAAGCGAAAAATGACTTAACGGCAGGTTTGGCAGCGGTAAGGATAGACGTGATTCGTCACCACCAGGAGGCAAGCCAGCGCGTAGACACATTAACGGAAGAAATGAATAGGGCAAGACAGGATGTGCAAACCCGACTCGAGGAGCACACGGCTCAAATTCAGACCGCTATAAATAAAGTACAGTTAGACGTCCAAGCTGATATCGAGCACACCAGAGAAGAATTTGGAACTAGGCTGAATCACGTAGAAGGTTTTATGGACAACGTAAAAAAGGATATGGCTACCTTGAACCTAGGACTGGTATTAATGAGAGGTGCAGCTAACGCCGTTAATAACAACGTGAAGACCATCGTGGATAACATGCTTGAGGTTAGGGGGGAACTTAATTCTAACCGGAAAGACATCGCGGAACTAAAAGAAACTGTCACAGGCTTACGTGATACTGTAGATGTGCACAGGGAGGAGCACAAGGTCGACCTGATGATGTTGAGAGGCGAATTCGTGGAGCATAAAACTACAGTCGACGCCAATGTAAATGGAGTCAAGGATGATATCAACCATATCCAGAGTAACGTATCTCAGGTTGAGGGCGAAATTGCAACATTGCAGAAAAAGATTGAGGAAATAACGATTATTGATAGGCTCGAGTTGAGTCGTAACCTCAAATCAGCTATTCGTGAGGTGGACCAAAATCTCAAAGGTAAAGTTGAACGAATCGAGTTGCAACTAAATGATTTAGGGAGCAAAGTCGCCAACAGGAATATACAAGAATTAGAAGTCATCGAGGAGAGGCTCGACAGGTTAGAAGCACTTCCGAGGGGAGTAGATTTGCAACCGCCGATGGGAAATACACGTGAAACGCCGGAATTTTGGACTAGTAATGTACAGTCAAGTGTACATGCCGATACACGACCTTGGCAGTTTAATGCAACAGCGCCAAGCCAGACGTTAAATTACGATGCTAACCCGTTCAGACCAGCTATAAATAGACTGGATCCTGAAACTAACACGCCGTCAAACAACTACATGCAGAATACATACCGTACTGCTAATACTCAGGGTAATGTCACAGTGATAAGGTCAAGGGAAGAGCAACCCGCTAAATTCACTGGCACAGGAAGCGGAGTGACTCCTGTAGAATTTCTCACGAACGTCGAGAGCTATTTACGAGACACACTCGTAACTCCTGAAAGAGAACTTCGAGTTATTGAACGTCTTCTGGATGGACAAGCAGCAACTTGGTATCGGGCTTTTAAATATTCATTCTCCGGGTATCAAGACTTTAAAGAAGCACTAGTGAGGACATATTGGTCGAGTGACGTTCAGCAAAGTATAAGGGCTGAAATGTACGCTCGCCGATACAGTTCCAACATGCCAACTCGCTACGCAAATTACTTTGCAACCCAGCTTGCTAAATTGAGAAATCTTCAGCCTCCTTTATCGGAGCAGGATTTAGTGAATACCATAGTATGGCAATACCCAGCCGACGTGCAAAGAGTACTAATCGCTGCAGGGGCGACGACATTTCAACAGTGTGATCAGATATTACGACGTCTTGATGCTAACGCGGAGCAATTTCCAACTCACCGTCAACAGAAGGTTGACAGGCGTGAAGAGCGTCACGTTAACGTCACGACTGTGGACAAAGTTAGCCAGACACAAGAAGCATCACAGAACTCTGGGAATCCTCGCCCAGAATACAACAATGAATACCGCCGTAACTGGAGAGAGTGGAGTAATACTCCATATTCAAGGAACCAGAGAGAAGACAATAGAACATATTGGAATCGTAGGTTCGATAATGAGGCGAGCGACAACCGTCGTCACGACAATAACCGTCGTGGGAATCAGGAAGGTCCGTCAGGAAGAGGAAGGATCCGGCGAGACTACAGGTATAACGGAGGTTACCAACGAGGACGTGATCCACGTTACCATCCGGACCGTGACTGGGAAGGGAGAGCGCGCGAGAGCCGCGAGTACCTCCAGCAATTGAGAGAGAGACAAAATAGAGAAGAGGGAGAAAGGAACCCTACTTCGAGGGAAGAAAGAAATGTGACGTCAGAGACAGGACAGAACCAGCCTGGTACCTCTAGTCACAACAAAGGAAAAAAACGCCGAAAAATTAAGACAGTCTAGTTTGGCTGAGCACAGAGTGACGGCAGATATTTTACTCTGGGAGCCCATCCAACAGGATTTACTCGACGAACGACGAACGACGAACCACAGTTATGAGCCAACGCTATGGAGGAACTAGAGATTGGTCATCTTTTGTCATCAAAAAGACACCCTGAGAGCAATCCAGCGGAATGCGTTATGTCCACTAATGCAAAATTTTGTCGTTTGTATTGTCAGGAGGAACACTGGCGATGGACTGAAGTCCTTGTTTTGATGGCAAAATGCATTAATTCTACTGTGCATGAAAGCACTGGTCAAATACCTTTGGTCCTGCATTTGAACCAGATGCCACTGAGAGTCTGGAAACGCGTGATTGTAAATCCACCTTGTTTACAACCATCGCAGGCCAGCAGACTGTTAGCTGCTAGAGATACTTTAGACAGACAAGCTGCCAAACGCTTGAGGAGAACAAGACGCCAGAGATTCAGAGAACCACTTGAGGAGGGACACCTTATCCTTATAAGGAGACCCGGAATTTCTAATCCAATTGACCGCGTATACGGGAAATTTCTTTCCTTGTATTACGGCCCTAGTCGTGTTAGACAGCCGTTGAATAATGGGAGTTATGTCATTGAAGACATCAGAAATGGAGAACGTATTGGAACTTTCAACGCCGCCAATCTAAAAAAATATCACACATGAATGAATTATAGAGGCAAATAAAATGTCGTCCCCACATTTTCTTTGAAACGAGGAGAGGCAGATGAACCCGCTGAGCTATGGTTCATGTGATATTTTTGTGACGGAATAATTATTATGGGATGTAGTACTTTTGAACATACCCAGAATACCACGTGGAGCAGAGAGCTCATGCTATACTCTTTGAAGTAGCGCTCAATTGCATTTTTGACTTTGGAGGTCTTGTTAATCACTTTTATCCTTTCATAAGACTCAGAATATTCTAATTCGTCATTCTGTATTATTGAATCATTTTGGTGAATGATTATTACGTTTTTGGTAAGGTATAACACTTGCAGATACGCAAGGAGCTATGAAAGTAGTCGCTCAATGACTTCGTTTTGGCGACCTACTTCCGAGTGAAAGTCAGTGACGTCAGACACTACATCTGGAGATCTGACGCCAGACAGGCGTTTTTCGAGTATCCGTCCGTCGCGACGTGGCCATTATAAATATTTTTGTGCTCAAGTGAGCATCCGACTGCATCGTGTGTTGAAAATAACTATACTAACGTTGTCACACATTGTGGACATATTATTGTTCTACGAAAGGCCATATTAGGCAATATTTTCTACAAACTGTAATTGGTGCCATACGCCAGATATTTTTCCCACGTGTAAGTGGAAGGGCAAAGTGCCACGCCGAAAATATAAGAGTTATCGTCCGATAATTGTGCCAAGACAACGTGATTATTACTGCCAACGATCACAACATTGTTGCTACGGAAATTCTGAATTGAAAATATCAATTTTATCGCGGATGCCACGTCATTGATAAAACGTGATACAATTGCACGTGCTAACAAGCAAAGCATCGCATCGTGTTGAATCTTGAGGATCAACAGGCTGAAAACTACAAAATACTGTGGAGAACACTATTATTTGCATCGTCCACAATAATCACGCCAAAACGCCGAGAGGAACGAGATATTTCGACATTTTCGACATCATGCAAGACATTGAACTTTTCCACGCCATGGTGAAGAAGACGGTTATGGGCTAATACCATTCCGGTATGAGGGAGACGTCGTGATGGAGACCACCAGCTTGATGGAACGTCAGGATGCCGAGGACGCAGACGAAGGAACGTGGATGCCGACTTCCAGGCACATTCCAGACCTTTTTGGGAGACCATCATCCGGAGGCGAACGAGCCCTGGTTGCTTGGGAGGTCCAGATTGGTGAATCCGTGGAGGACAGGACCATGCTGGAGAGCCAAGCAGAGCTTTTCGCGACCCTGGTCGATGAATGTCTGAGCCGATGTGAGAGCTACCAAAAGTCGTGAGTTTGGGCACCCTTTCTTTTGTAATAGTCCGCGGTGGTATATTTAGATATCGTAGGTTTTTTTTGGTGAATCAACCGCACTTATGTGTCAGCCATTTGCTAGGTAGGGTTGTAATTAGTATAATTGTTGTTTATTTCAGTCATTGTGAGTCACCCTGTGGGGTAGACCAGTTTTGGTTAACCCTGGAGCCGTCCTGATGGACGTTGTACCACGTTATAGCCGACCCACTGCCAAACATGACTGTAATCATTTGCAGCTATTTTGCTCAGCCATGTGTAGGATATTTATCCGTGGTTTCATTCAGATGTCATCGTCACTTTATTTAACTGCAATCTTTGAAACCAGTCTGTTGAGACTTATGACCTCGTTAGATAGGCCGTATCGTTAGGAAACCAACTGTAGTTTCCAGTTTTATAAAAATATGCTGTATTTTCATTTTTGAAAGCGCTCAGAAGCCAATTTATAGTCAAATACTGACAGATTTATTATTTCGGAGAAAGTGTAGATGTCAAGCATCGAACTAAGTGCACTATCGCATCATTATGCAGGTCTAGAGTTGCAGATCTGTGCCATATTTATCAATTTGTTACTACTTTGTTTCTGTCATGAGGACACAGGTGTTAATGTTATACTGAGAACTTAATAAGTGTTATATCTTTGATGAGCAAAGAAGCTCGTGAGACATGCTGTTATGTCTGTGATTTACTATTCTTTGAAATGAAGGACTGCGATACTTTATTGTACAGTTAATTTGTAACGTGTTTAGCACACGGATTCTATAAGGTTTTTGAACCAAGTATATGCTAAGTATGACAAGGCCAAATATTACGGTATTATATAATGTTAAAACTAGCCGGCCTTGCCTGTTGAAAAATGTGGTCAGTGAAGGACTGCAATTTGTGAAGTTGTCACCAATAAACTGGTTTGTTGACCCAGTAACCTTGAAAACAAATGCTTGAAAGCGAGACAGAACTACGATAACATAGGACAGAATGTTGATTTCATTCATCTCTTTCTTTCAATGCAGCTATTGCTCATGAAACCCAGTGTTTCTTACTGTATTTTTGTTCATTTGTTTTTCTTGGATTTTCGTACTGTTAGTTAGATATTTTGCTGCGAGGAATGTCATTTCGACATGTCCAGGGTTGTCAGGTTTCTTTATGCATTGTTGGCGATCCTCTTGAGAGAGGCAAATTATAATGAAGGCAATTTGGTTATTAAATGCGAGGTTTTTGCCGCAGGTAACCCATGATATTATGTGCCTTGAGTGAGTAAGACGTGCCATTGTTGTAAGTCGCGCATCTGTTGTTGTTATGAGGCATTATTATGAGAGTTGTTGAAAGCGAGGTATTTACCGCTGATAACTCGTGTTATTGTGAGTCCGAGCCGAGTTTGCTCGTTGAGTATTCCGACTATTGAGTCGATGTTTTGCTGCGGGAGAATGATCTTTAGAAGATACTCCTTGTCAGGCCTTTGTCAGAATACGCCATAAACCTACGGAAGGAACATAAACCGACATAATAAACATCATCCGCATAATTGTTTTAAACAAGATCTAACTAACATATTGTTTCCATTTAAACTTTGACATTCTTACATTTGAACATGCTGACATGGCCGTGCAGATGAAGGGATTTCCTTTATTGGAAACGACGAAGACTGTAGACATTTTTGTTGTGACCTGGCGCACACATGAACCATTAGTTCATAGTGTGTGGAGCGCGGGCCATGTGATTGTCAGACGTGGTTTTAACTACGCTATCACCGACATTACTATCAAGCTAGATGACAATGGTTTACAAAGAGTTAACCATGGGGCAGGAAGGCATTATAATAAAAACTGTGTTGTACTATAATTATTGATGTCATGAAACTGTATTTTTCCCCATGTTACCTTTATTGCGTGCTATTTAGCACATGATTGTTGATTAGATTAATTGTTTTTAAATGGCTGTACACTTAGCTTTGTATTGTAACTGTTTTGCTATTACGGACGTCACCGCCGTAACTTTGAATGTTAACTGATAGGACTTAGCTAGAAATGTTAAATGTAAATGTGGAAATGGTACCACCATAACTTAGCTTTGCTTTGCTCCTTCACTTAAATGTAACTTCATATTAGCTTGATCATGTAACTTGTATTAGGGATTTTGCGTCGTACCATTTACCCAGCGTTGTTGCTGTTGCTTACTTATTGTGTATTAGATCTTTCGCGAGGGTTAATGTAACTTCATTGTTAGGGACTTGAACTTTTATTATCATTAACTTTTAGCTTGCGGATTAGCCGAATATAACCCTCCGAACTAGGATAGGGGTTTGTGGAAATCTACAGTAAATTTTCACGGTGTTTTACATAAGCCTGGATGTTTAATTTCACAGTCTAGTTTTTGAGGTGAACCTTTCCTTAGGCCGTCTTTGACCATCGCAACCATGTACCACGCTCCCCGTGGACTATAGAACCTCGTGCCGCTTTGGCCTATTGTTAGGAAGTTCACCTGATCCTCACGGCAAACTTTTAAGGGTCCGACGGGGGAGATGTTAGGAGAGTCATCGCAGTTGTTGGCTATCCCGACAGCTTTACCGGAGGACTTCTGAAGGTCACTCACAAATATGTGCCGTTGCCACCCGGCTGACGGTCACAGTATCTTAGAAATTTATTTTGCACAATCTCAAAGTGAAGAATTTGATCTTTATAAAAGGGATCCCAGATTACTGCTGAATATTCTAACTTGCTTCGAACTAAACTTTCATGCAACTTAACAATTACTCCAGTTTTAGTAAATAATTTGGAGTTTCTAATGACAAAACCAAGTAGCTTGTTGGCCGAACTAATTATATTTGCAATATGGCTATTAAAAGTTAATTTGCTGTCATAAATAATTCCTAAATCATTTATCGACGGTATAATTTCGAGTGCTGTTTCTCCAATACAATATTTAGGATTTATATACTCCTTCTTCCTTGTAAATACCATGACTTAACATTTTTTTACATTAGGGGCTAAATTATTACTAACACACCAAGCTACAATATTATTAACATCCCTCTGAAGGTTATTCTCATCTCTCAATTTGTATATGGTCTTATATAGCATTTCATCGTCAGCAAAAAATAAGCAGTCAGAGTAACATAGCATATTAGGCAAATCATCAACCAAAATTAGAAATAGAAGAGGCCCAAGATTAGATCCTTGTGGGACACCAGAAGAACTAACAAAATTACCTGAAATTTCACTTCTGAAACAAACAAATTGCTGTCTAAATTTTACGTAGGAGCATAACAATTGAAGTAATGGTTTAGTATTTCCAAACTGGTACAGCTTTGTCACCAGGATTTTATGGTCTACTTTGTCGAAGGCCTTTTCTAAATCCATGTATATCACGTCAGTTCTTCTATTGGTATCTAATGCATTGTAAACCTTTCAAGTAAAACCCAGCAAAATTGTAATAACTGATCTGCCGGGCATAAAGCCATGCGGATATTGTGAGAGCTCAATCTTAATATGATGAATGGTGAGGTGAGGAGTGGAGACGAGAGGGGTAACGGTCTCCATGGCAACAGCGAGCAGTGTTGCAATGTATGCCGACACAGCAGTAAGCACATGGTTTGACTCAGTGTGTCTCCACTCGTCACGGTCAATAGACCGCCAGACAGGGGGGCTAACTTCCCCAGTATTTGTGTCTTCCTGCAAGCCTCTTGGAATGTTATGAGTCATGATCTACCTCAGTGGTAACGCAGCATTTCCCCACGTGCTAACTTTGACAGCTGTCAGCGATCATTGTTGGTAATTCAGAGCATAACTATATCTACGGAAACTTCAGGGGTCCAGGTGCACGTAGCTGTCAGTCAACTCGTGTCTTAACCAACATTTCAGGAGAGGTTGCCTACCCCTACTCTCTTCCCAAACCCATTAGCGTGAGCTGACAGGACTGTTAGGGGGGGTCTAGATGCAAAACTCACGTTCTCCACTTTTTCTAATTTTACATGAACTAAAAAAATCTTCTTAACTGTATGCAACTAATGGAATCTTTAAGTGACTTTGCTCTTGTTGCAGGCTATACATAATTACACTTTCCTGTATAAACTATGTTTCATTATTTTTATTAATTTAACTTAAAAATAGGTTTTAATTTTGAAGAATGTGACATTTGTATCCAAACATTGGAGACTGAGAGTTTTGTGTCTGAACTAGTTGGAGAATGTTACTTTTGACACTAAACAAAATTAATTACTTCATACAAAACAATATACAAGTGGCCAAGTTTGTGAAAAATTTAGACAAATGAAACCAAAATTGCATTGTTGGAATACACTTATATCATTATTTATTATGTAGAGGTTACGAGTTGAACAGACAATAATAATATTGGCTTGCAGCTGTGGAAAGTCACATGACCAGAAGCTGTCTTGTGATTAGGCAACAGGGAGAATGTGCTCTTTGCAACTAATCAGTGTGGAGAATGATAGTTTTGCATCTAAATTGAGTGTTTGGCATTTGAAAACCGCTGGATATTGTGAGTTTGGCTTTTCCGCACTAAGATAGTCGTGGGTAGTTTAGAACGAGGGATAAGAATGCCTTGCTAACTCAATTTCGAACAAAAGTGGAGAATGTGAGATTTGCATCTATACCCCTCGTTTGGTTTTAAACTAATTAGCGCAGTTCGACCATCCCGGTTACATGCTGTGGCGAAGTAGTTGCAGCAGTGCGATGGGATGAACATCATCAGATCAGAGAGAATGTGTGAACCCAGTGCGCACATCCATCAGTGCTGTCTCCAAATTCAATCGCATACAATTTAGCCCTCTGGCCAAAGTTAATTTCGGAATAAAGTTCCATCACAGATGGTTTTCTTGCAACCAGATAAAAATGTATGTGAAGTTACAGTGAGGCTCTCGTGCGCCATGTTCCCATCTAGGTTAGGCTAAGTCGTGGCTTGGAGCACTCGCATAGGAGACCAGTAAAGTGTCCGTTGTGAAATAGAACTCAACCTGTCTGTTGAGGTGAAATGTTTTTATTTTATAATCAAAGACCTGCCATCCACAGGGCTGCTCTTCTGTCAACATACTGCGCCACCCGCCTGTCAACTGTCATACTCCACAGGTGGAATGAAAGAATAAAGGGCTACAGTTGAATATATGAATGTCTAGCTTTGAGGCTGACTTGTAGTCTTCACCCCTCGGGGACCAGAGCTTCCATTCATGAAAGAAATGGTTAGTTGGTTGGTTCCTCAGTTTAGGGGATGCGACAACGTGGTCATGTAGCCCCGTGTACTTTGGGTGTGTGTAGAATCTGTCTGATAACCGGTGTTATTTGTGATGGCTGTATTATTTTGTGTTATCAGTAATTCAGGTAGGGACTGCAGACGATCAATTTCAAGAAGTTCCTACTTTTACTACCAAATGCTACCGTCAATGACACTTAGTTGCGACGTTGACTACTTGATGCCACCGCAACCGGCATCTGGTGGCGAACGTTGAAAGTTAATAGAGCTTTAATCAAATGTAACCCACAAATTTAGCTTCACACAATTGTAGTTAGTGGAAGGTTCTCTTACATGCCGGCTTTACTTCTCCCCCGAAGGAAGGCATACTGAGGGGTTTTTAACTCTGTTAAAAACTCCGATGACTTCGGCCAGGTTTGAACCCGCAATCTTGGGCATAGAAGCTCATCATGCTACAACTACGCCACCGAAGCCGCCCATGAAAGAAATAAGTAATTCCATTTCAAAGCAACAACATTGATTGGGCTCGAACAAACGACCGATATTGCAACCAACCTTATAGCTAAATAAATATTACTCTAAATTACCCTAAAATTGACCACAAATACGTTGCTGTAGTTGTTGTTTCATTAGAGGGGCTTGGGCATCGTGACCATTCATCCCCATGTATTTGGGTGTGTCTGTGGAATTTTTGTTCGATAATGAGTTATTGTGATTGCTGCACTAATGTGTGTAGTTTTAAATAGGGCTAAATATTGGGCACAAGTCGGTCGTAGCCGTGATTTAGCTATCATCCTGCTATTTACATCTAATAGAAGTGGAGAGCCACGGCAAACCACTTCAACGATGGCTGAGGTGGGGATCGAACGCGGACTTTGGGGGCGACAGCAAAGAGTGCTAGCCACTGCATTACGAGGTGGTCCTGAAACATAGTTGAAAATTAGACTGATATACAGGGTCATTGAAAAAGGTGGATTTAATTTTGATCTGTAATACTCAGGCTGTAATCTTGTAGGCTATATTAAAATAGTTTTCAAAAAATGTCACCCTTTACTAAAACTGAAATATCTCGGGAAGTATTTGCGCTACGACGACGTTTGTTGTCTTAAAATGTAATGCCCGTCAAGCACCGTCGATTGATACCCACCTTACTTGATTATATCATTCGAGTATTTAAATAATTGCGAATATTACTTCCTTCAAGGTCTCACGAAAATAGAATCGAATGACTTGACGGACATATTGTCGCTAGGCGACAACGACTAACACTGAATAATGATATTCAACGCCGCCCCAATAATAAATCTAACTTGATATTAACAGAGAGTTCCCTAATTACGTCATGATATAGTTAACTTCTACCTGCTCCACTCGGGCGCTAATGTCGCATGTATCCATACATGATATCGTTAACTTCTACCTGTTCCACTCGGGTGCTAATGTCGCATGTATCCATACAATACGTAGAAGGGGATCCTGTGCACATATTTTAATTAAAACTTCTCAAAGAATGGACTACTTTGAGACTGAAATGCTCATGCACAATCAGCAGTCATTTTGCTAATGACACTGTCATGTCAACATATCTTTGAATGACAACAAACACTGTATACGAAAGACAACTAGACCTAATTTCACGAAGATGCCGCTACAGTCGAATGTTGGAACCGCCATTTTGTATTGTGTAGCCGATCTTTCTGTCATATAGTCTTTGGTCTCACCAGCTACAAATGTCATAAAGATTCAAGGTGACGGTAATTGTCTGTTCAGGTCATTGGCATATTGTGAGTACAACAATCATAGTTTATTTACACAGGTTAGAAAGCGAATTGTAAAACATGTTACAGACAAGTGGAATAATTATTCTTCCTTTATTGTTGGCGACAGCGATATGTAAGAAACTGCTAGCAATACGAGCGATGATTACAAAATGTATATGGTGTTCATGGAGGTCATGTTGAGTTAGTTGTCGCTGCTCAAGTTTGCAAAATGGATATTTATTCGTGGATTACTACTGTCGTATGAAAGGTGACCGGTTAAAATATATACGTCATCAACAAACGAAGTTTCGAGTTGATACATATGCCGGTTTAGCAGACGCCTTGCATGTACGAGCAGAAAATTAAAATCTCAGAGTCGATCGTATTGTAGTTTTGCCGTCTTCTTTTACAGGTAGCCCAAGGAAAATATTGCAAAATTATCAGGATGCGATGGCGATAGTGAGGAAGTTTGGAAAGCCAGATTTATTCATTACGTTCACCTATAATGCGGTTTGGCCAGAAATACTTAACAGCATTCATCTCTGGGAAACGGCTAATAATAGGCCTGATATTGAAGTGAGAGTTTTCCATTGCAAAGTAAAGGAATTTCACGAAGATGCCGCTACAGTCGAATGTTGGAACCGCTATTTTGTATTGTGTAGCCGATCTTCCTGTCATATAGTCTTTGGTCTCACCAGCTACAAATGTCATAAAGATTCAAGGTGGCGGTAATTGTCTGTTCAGGTCATTGGCATATTGTGAGTACAACAATCAGTGTTTATTTACACAGGTTAGAAAGCGAATTGTAAAACATGTTACAGACAAGTGGAATAATTATTCTTCCTTTATTGTTGGCAACATTTTCGGTAAAAGCATATCTATATACAGTGGAATTTCAAAAACGAGGTCTCCCGCACATCCATTTACTCTTAACATTAACGGAAGATTGTACCTTCACTAGCACAGATTCACGTAATTGCAAATACGTTTGACACTACTGGCTCGGTGCTGAATAATAAACATGCCCGAACACGAACAGTTTTAACAGAGGATGAGCTAGATGACATTGGCGACAATCTTGAACGGTCTCCGAATAAATGTAGCACAAGTAGGAGTTTCGGTTTCATCAACAATAACTAACTAACTAACTAAAGTAAGATTTCAGCATTGTACACACGCTAGCAAGGCCGCTGCATCATATAGGATTGTACACACGCTTAAAGCAGGGGGCTTTGGCGCGCCAAAACCTCGGCCAAGGTGACCGCAGCCGCGGATAACAAAGCCGCCGCTTGTCGCTCTTATTTTATATGAAAGACCCTGTATATTAAAATCCACAAGTATGTGCATTGTTAAAATATGTCCTGAAGGCAAAACGGTGAACTACGATGAAATTACTTCTTTCCTAAATGCTAGATATGTAGGTTCAACAGAAGCCGCATTCAGGATATTTTCATTTCACATGCATGAACAGTCACATTCTATCGTGCGTTTACCAGTTCACTTGCCAAACTTGCAAAATATCTATTTTAAAAATGATAGCGCACCTGATATTTTACTTCAAGCACAGTTGTGCAACACGGAATTACAAGCGTGGTTCAAGTTAAATCAAGATTCGCAGAAGTCCGTATATATATATATACACCAGTACATTACGTCTGGAATAAGAGCAACTGCCAGTGGCAATAAAGAAAAAATGTTTCAAAAACTATAGGCAGAATGTATAATGTTTCGCCTACAGAAAGAGAAGGGTATTATTTACGCCTGTTATTGCTTCACGTCATAGGTGCTACCAGCTTCCAGGATCTACGAACATACAAAGCAGTTGTCTATTCAACTTTTAAAGAAACAGCTAAGGAGCGAGGCTTGCTGATTGACGATTCTGAATGGCAGCGTTGTTTGGCAGAAGCGTCACAATTTCAGATGCCTTCTCAGTTACGACAACTGTTTTCTTACATATGTATCTTTCAGACCCCTTCAAATGTAAGATAGTTATGGGACATTTTCAAGAATTCATTATCAGAAGATTATCTGCAGTTTCACGAACATAACATCGCATATCAGTTCACTCTTATACATATTTCTAATACATTAAAGCTCCATGGTCTTCCCATTACTTCTCTCGAATTGCCAGCTATTATTGATAATTTCCCTCAGACAAATTTACCAATGAATTATCCAAAACTTAATGAGGATCAATTAAGTCGGATGATAAACCAAGCAAATGGAAACCAAACGGCTATAATTACAGAAATTTTGGGGTTAGTACAAAACAGCAATGATAGGATGAGTAATGCATATTTCATTGACGGTCCAGGGGGCACCGGGAAAATATTTATTTACCAATGCTTGATTCACAGTTGCACAAATTTGGGGTTAAATGTAGTTTCTGTTGCATGGACTGGTAATGCAGCAATGTTACTACTCAGGGGCGCACTGTACACAGCCAGTTCAAGTTACCTCTACTTTTACATGAAAGTTCTGTATCAGGAATAAAAGTTAACAGCAAGGAAGCTTTTAATATTCGTTCAGCAAAACTTATCATCTGGGATGAAGCCTCTATGGCTAATAAGCACGCGTTGATGTGTGCAAATCGGTTGTTCAAGGACATCATGATAAGGACGTGCCTTTCGGAGGAAAAATTATCATCTTAGGTGGAGATTTTAAGCAGGTATTGCCTGTTGTGCCTCACGCAACTAAACAGCATCAGTCCAAATGTCAGTAAGGTTCTCTCCTTTGTGGCCATTATTCAAAATTTTTAAACTCAACAAAAATATGCGAGCGGATACAGATCAACGTGACTTTGCAAACTTCTCGATACAATTTGGTAAAGGTGAATACCCTCACGTCGATGGAGAAAATTCAGAATTAGTCCCACGCTGAAAAATATTTCACGCTTTTCAAAAATAGCGATTTTAGCACCTAAAAATTAACATTGTTAAGAAATCAATGACAAAGTTTTATACCTAATACCAGGATCATCGAGAACTTACATCAGTGTGAATAATTTGATTACTGAACATGAGAGTGAACTTCTACAATTCCCAATATAATTTTTAGACAGCATAGGCATAAGTGGATTTCCACTTCATATCCTTCGACTAAAAGAAGGCTCAATTGTGATTTTGTTGAGAAATATTAATGTTACCCAAGATCTGTTGAACGGTACTAGACTGTTGGTTTGGAAGATGCATGACAATTGCTTACACCTGGAAATTATTACTGGCGTAAGTAAATGTTGGAAACAATGTCCTACTCCCTCGCCTTGACCTTACGCCATCAGATACTTATATGCCATTTTCCTTCAAAAGGAGGCAGTTTCCAGTACGTTTGACTTTTTGTATAACTATCAATAAAGCTCAAGGTCAAACACTAGATCATGTAGGCATTTATTTACCTCAACCGGTGTTTAGCCACGGACAACTTTACTGTATGCCGCACTATCACGAGCAATATCCTTTCATGACGTCAAAGTTCAAATAGAACCAAAAGGCAAGCGAACAGCAAATGTCGAATGGAAGGAAGTACTATTAGAATTTTGAAACGAATTTTGCGGAGGAGCACAGACTTCAGCAATCGGGGCACAGATTAAATAACAATTATACAAGGAGGTCCGCATCCCTTATACGATAACTGTCCTGTGGTAATGGTAAAAAAAATTCTATTGTCCTACATCGGTGATTACTATCCTACATCCTGTTATTTCATTCCCTCAATTCTATAACAAAGTTATACTCAATCATATTTACAGCTTAATAATTATTAATTCCTTCTGAGTGAGTTATCTTTTCATTTCTCATCAATCGCCTTTACTTACTATTCTATCTGTAGGGGTGGAGGCGATAGCTGTCTTTACAGAGATGTGCAAATTATTAGATTCGATGTCAGTTTTCCAAAATTGCATTTTTACTTTTCACGATTTAATGCACTAAGTATGTTTACAGGGCGATGAAATTACTTCAAATGTTTAACCAAGACTCCTAATTATATTTTCATTTAAGAAACTCATATTAAAATGATTTTTTAGATTTTCCACTAACAGAGGAGCCTTGCAAATGCAAAATGCCACACGTTTCGTTTTTATTACTTCACTCTACTTTACGTGTGAATTTAGAGCGGAGGGATTTGGGTTCTTTTAACTGATGAATGCTATTGAACTATTCAAAGATTCATGAACTATGCATTGAAATCACCTGACTTGAATTCTAAAGTCAATGAAAAATTGAAAATGGACCCAGCTCAGATATCCCTCAGAATCCAATAATCTGAATGTTTCCAGACGCAATTCCTTATGGGAAAAGGTGTAATTCCACGGGAGAGGGAACACTACTAAGTAGGACAACAAAAGAAGTTGGTCAATAAAATGATTTTGAATAAAAGTAATTATGACTAATTAAAATTATTTATTTAATTCTATTAATTTGCACTCCTCTATATGTTAACCAAGAGTTACATCTATAAATTCAAATATAAGAGACCCATCTTTTATTTTAAATTTATACCATTGTTCATAAGTAGACAAAACACCAAATTGTACCGCTGTACTGTGTGGATATCTCTATCTACTTAGTATAAAACAAAGTTCCCAATTCTTGGATATAATGGGTTATCTCGAGAGCAACTTGATGGATTTTGATGCGGTTTTCACCATTCTGTAAAGGATTTCTCGATGAAGAATTAGGTAGAAAAACGTTTATGTATGACCAAAAGAAGCCGAGCATTTACGATTTCAGTGAATTGAGTTGAAGAAAAACCTAACGTCCATGTGTCTTTTAAGCTTACACTGGGTAAACGGTTAAAAATATCGATATTCTCTGAGAATTGTTCAGCATGAAAAGTTCTGCAAGAAAATCCGCGACAGCTCCCACATCGACCACTGTAAGTGTTTTTACGTTTTCATTTCTTCCAGCAATCTCCATTCAGTGAAAATTTAAATTACTAGCTTCAGAGTGAGTTTACGAGCGACCTATCACCCTAGCTTCAGCCAGCATCAAACTGCCGAGTCGTGTCGAGTTAATTCTTCAGAGAAGAGTATAGCTTATGTGTTTGGAGTTAGCTGTTCACCTCAACTTTTCAGAATTGCGTCTGGAACCTGACGTCCGTGCACCTTTTCAGCTTACGCAGGTAAATAGTGGGACGCACACACAGAGGACAGGCAGACACCCACACATTTGATCTCATAAGTTTACTTCATCATTTACCCAAAAGCGACGGTACCGTAAATGTCTGTTCAAGTCACTAGCATGAAGACATGCAAATGTCATATGGACAGAAGTGCTGTAAATTGTTGAAGTGAATGCTGCGGAGCAGCACGGGTCTTCTAGTAAAGATAATATAATTATTTTTACACCAAAAGGTAGAGAAAATTATAATGTTTTGTTTACCTATTTAGTAGGTTTCGATGTGAGCTCCGTCTGTAGCACGACACACGCCCAAGCGATAGTCCACCTCCGTCCAGGTCCGCCGAATCATGTCAGGACCCCCAGGGGCTCACATCTAGTGGGACGTGCGTTGGCGACCACGGGGCCCCAGCTGAGTCCAGCATTGCTTCCACTTACTGATACCCTCCTTCTAAGAGGGGTAGGCCTTCTTTTCATTTTCATGTTATCTCCTGCCTTCTGCTCAAGGCTCTAAGGAGGCTCGGTGTGTGTAGCCCCACCACTTCTGGTGCACTCTGTATATTGCTACACCCTCAGGGGCTCACGGCTGGTGAGTTCGGGAGATGGCGACCCCGCGGGATTACTAAGCTGGGTCTGGTCTTCCCCCTTTTATCCATTTCCTCTGGGGTGGACCCTCTCCTCTTTCACTTTCCTGTCTGCCTTTCATGCTTCTCCATCCTACCAAGTCCTTCAATCCGCATTCTTCGATGGTTGAGGGCATTTCTTTTCCTCCTGTACTGTGCCCGTTTAGACCGAAGTCCGCACGACCACATATGCATTTTACCAATCATCAGTCAGCACGAGAGTCAAAATATCCCGGAGCGCCAGATGGGTTAAAGCTAATCGCAAAAACGACATCAAATAAAAAAATGCTTTACTGATTTTTGGCTCAATGCAACAATAAGGATAGAAGGAGATTCAATTGGGCGTAACTCATCAAGTAAAATTATCTCAGTTTATTTTGAAGTTAAAATTGACTGCAAAGATGCTCAAAACAGCATCACTCACGTGTGGCGACCCACACTCCTATTTACACAATATACAGAAATTTTCCAAACACATTTGACAATCATTTTTTGGAAACACAAGTCTGATTAATAGTCCTGTAGACTGTGTTCCAAAATTATTTATGATTAATTCCAGTTCAAATTTAATTGTCTCTACTGGAAATATCGTAGATCACTGTTTGAATTTACATAATATTAACACTCGTAGAATAAATGTTCATAGAATTTTTAACTTTCACTTATTTTTCCAGTTTCAAAAATATATAGTCGAAAAATATTATTATTTCTGAATCAACACAAGTTATTTACACATATTAATAACATCTGAAAAGTATTTGACCTTGAGCATAGCATCGAAGAACTGTGCGAAGCACAACAACAATTAATTGTTCTTCTGACATTAAACATTCGAGAAGTGACTCGATTATGAACTTCATGTTCCAAACAAAATATATGATTTCTGAATCATCAGCTTGATCAATAAATTGTTGAACCATTCAACTATTTGATTTTCCACTTGGAATCATTATTATAAAAAATATTTATATTTATGGCCATTATTAGTAATTTTCACAACTTGCAATTCTTCGACAGAATGCGGAAATTAGAATCGTAGTTTCATAATAAATTCATTTAGTTCATGGCACTAGGATTGAAAATATCCTTTAAGTAATTCGTGGATACAGAATTATTTTTTGAATTGGCAGTGGCCCATTCTATTATCTGTGTAAGAACACAATATTACAACAACAACGGCAAAGGTCTTCCTCTGAAGAAGAATAAACTACTATCATGACAAATCCGGGTTCTAGCAAAATCAAAGTCTAAATGGAATTCGTAAACAAGGTTGAAATAAGAACTGATGGTTTCTAAGAAATAACCTTCGGGTTATTCATACGACGAAATGTGTGGTTCCAATACTCCTACTATAAACCTGAGCCATCGAACCTGCTATTTGATTGATGCTCGAAAAAACCTCTTCATTCCTGCGACTTAAACATGCGCACCTGGGAATGGCATTTCAACTACTCCACACACATAAATTTTCTTCCCCAAATTTATACAATAAACCAGCCTCTGCTTGTTATCAACACTGGAAGATTAATAAACTTACAAGTTTATTTTATTTTACCATTCAGTTCAACCCGTGAATTTACCATACTTATGAAAATCTTTATTTCACTTTCGAGTGTATTTACGTCATGATTTTATATAAATACAAAAATATCCTATTTGATACAAATATCATTTGCTTCCCGTTTCATGCCTCTCCGTGTTATCTGAAAAATATACTTTGCTCATTGCAAATATCAACTGTTCAACCAGAACTGAAATGTTGGTTGAATGCGGGCTTGCGCTAACCACTCTCCTTCGGAAAATCTCCTGTTCCAAACTAGAAATGATTAAACTACTTCATAGGCTCTCTCTCAATACATATGATTATTATAAAATATAATATCCAAAATTATTTAGAAAAATTATGAAAATTATTATTATTATTATTATTAGTGGATTATTATTATTATTATTATTATTTATTTTATTTTAAATATGTTTAATTATCATCTCATTATGTGAGAATCCACATGTTCGAACCTTCGAATATGGAAAAAATATCCATTCCTCAACAAAAATAATTATTAACTTTTACAGTTACATCGGCTGATTACCGTGATTTCCCAAAAATATGAAATATTCAAATAAATGCTCGATATGCTCGGTCATCGATCCTAAACTGTTCTGAGTGCTGAAAATGCTCAGAATAACTCTAACAAGTCTTGCGTAAATCATTGCAAGATTTAAATACGAAGAAAAATAATGTGTTGTCATCTGCAGAAAAATAGTTTGTTCCAATTAGCTAGGCACAAAATAATTCAAATGTGGCTTACATTTCTTGATGGTCTTGAAGCGTAGCAAACCTGGTCTGTACCAGATCTATCCATAGACATGCCCTATCGGACAAGCACGTATAATCCTTGTATCGGCCGCCATTATATACCCACAATCCGTCTAGTCAGACATAGTGGTAGTATCTCTTGACGTTTGAATTAACTGTTGTTCCATTTTAATATGGGCTTCTATCAAAGCCATAACAGTTTGTTTAAATGGGGTCAGATCTAAGTGATCTATTCTTAGATATTATGTCAGTTGTAACATAACTCACGGTAATCTTATCAATACAAGAAGACACTGACAGTCTAACCAATCAACGGCTGTTCTGAAGATCGTTCCCTGGGCATGGTTTAACACCATCTACCATGCGCGAAGCAACCTGTAGTTTCCCTGCGTAGACTAATGAACAACACCGTGATAGACTGGTCTTCAGTGTACTGATAGATCGGAGTGGTTAACCAGTTACAAATATGAAAACTGACTGAAATGGATTTAAATATCCAAGTATTAGGTTATTACTGGACTGTGACAAAGTACTAATTCTAGACAAAGTCTAGCATATGTCCATGTAGAAACATAAATATTTCCACTAATGTCTGTAGAAAAAAAAATTCAATCACCTCAGTGATTCTCCTCGCCGGAAACTTACTAAGTTCCACTTCGTAGCGCAGCACTTTTTGTGACTATCACAACTTTGAAAATTACTTCTGCGTAGATCCGGCAACCATGTGCCTTGGCTCAGCGTAGCAGCAACTTGCTCGACAAGTGCTTGTGTTGGAATGAGCTACAGATACCTCGGCCGGCCGGCTTTTATTCAAAACTGCCAGGGTCACGCGTCTTCACGCTGAAATCTAGAAATCATCATATCTCTGGTATCCCTGGTCCGATTTACTTGATACTAAGTGCATTCTCTTTCATTTGGCCGTGTCAGTAATCTGATCTCAGTCTCAAGTCTCTACTCCATGGTTAACTATTTAATCAATAAATAGCCTCGACCTCTGCTATTACTCGCTACGTCACTTGACATGCAAGTATCGGTATATTCTTTCCAATTGCTTCGAGAAGCAATGTAGCGCGATATTCAAATATCTCAACTTTCAAAAGCGGCTACAGCCTTTCCCTTGATATCTAGGTGTCTGAATCTTGGAATACCCATTCCTAGAGTTGGGCACTGTACTTTATTTGCCTTATTCTCCATTTGTTTTCCATTTCTTCTTCTTGTATATAAGTTAGTAGATAGTTTAGTTATAGTTTACATTTCATTATCATTTTCACGATCACCCAAACCATTAGGGGCCGATAACCTAGATGTTAGGCCCCTTAATACAACAATTATCATCATCATCATCTTGTCAGGAGTCACAGTCGCTATCGCATCGGTTATTCCTGCCACGGACGGAGCTCACATCGATGATTTTCTCTATCTTTTGGTGTAAAAATAATTAAATTATCTTGATTACAATCTGAGCTATTGCAAATCCTGAAAAGTAGGCTCTTTAGTTCGACACGGAACTTCTTGTTTCATTATTGTAATGGAACAAAATACGTGTTTGCAGTTTCCCCCTTTGAAATGAAAAGTTACTTGACTCTTTTCTATTTTGTTCACTTCAAGCTGTTTTATTCATTTGTAACATTCCTTGTGATGTGTTATAAATCAACTGGGGCATTCCTTTCTCTTAAGTAATATTTGTTAAGCTGACTTAACACTGAATTAATTTTTTTTTTTTTTTTTTGCTTAAGGGTTGTTATTTTCGTCTTATCTTGGAAACTACATTTTGGCGCAAAACCCCTTTTTAACCTTCGTCTTAACCCTTTAGAGCAGTGTTTCCCAAACTTTTTTGTGTGTGTACCACTTTAAGCGATGATAATCTCTCGAGTACCACCTAATAGTTGGGAGATATAGTAACTATAACCCCCCACCACCACTACCACTGCGTAGTAGAACAAAAGACGGATTGTAAATTGTGTTTGTTAGAGTTAGACTGTTGGAGTTAGAGTTCAAATAATAAAAATTGTGCCCAGTTGTTTTATTATTTATTACAATAAGTATTCAGTCGCCTCCGTAGCGTAGCGGTCAGCATGGTTAGCTGCTGGCCCGGAGGTCCTGGGTTCGATTCCCGGCTCTGCCACGAAATTTGAAAAGTGGTACGAGGACTGGAACGGGGTCTACTCAGCCTCGGGTGGCCCAAATGAGTAGAGGGGGTTCGATTCCCTCTCAGTCATCCACGAAGTGGTTTTCCGTGGTTTCCCACTTCGTCTTCGGGCAAATGCCGGGATGGTACCTTCTTCAAGGCCACGGCCGCTTCCTTCCCTCTTCCTTGCTTATCCATCCTCACCATCCCTTACCTACCCTCATGAGGCCCCTGTTCGCTTTGCAGTTGAGGCCGCCTGGGCGAGGTGCCAATCCCACCTCACCAGTTGTATCCCTTCCGATTCGATGTTCCAGCTCTAGGACACTGCCCGTAGAGGCGGTAGTGGTGAGTTCCCTCGCTGAGTCCGTGGGTTCCACCAACCTGGAGGGTAAAACGACTAAAAAGAAGTATTCAATTCAAACATCAGAAATGACTCTGTACAAATAATATTAATAAAAGAACTCGTAATAATTAAACATAAAAAGTCCTCTCGGCACGCCGGAAGGCGGAGGTAGATTTCATCGGGCAAACTTGGGGATAGGCGAAAATATGCACGTTTTCGTAGAAGGATCACACCTCATTTATTGCGAGAAAGTATTTTATAATTGGAGCTTAATTATCTTTGTTTTTCGTCATTATATGCATATTTTAAACATTTTATTGTCTAATGGGGACGGTAACCTTCTCGTCATTTGGGGTACATTTTTATACTTGTGGTCACACTGTCCTTATGCAAGGTTTCGACACTGATGTGTAACTATGTAACGGCCTGTTACTTCTTCACGCAAAATTATATCTCCCACAGAGATTTTGGTTGGTTCCTCAGTTTAGTGGCTGCGACAACGCGGTCATGTAACCCCGTGTACTTTGGGTGAGTGTAGAAACTGTCTGATAAACAGTGTGAATTGTGATGGCTGTATTAGTCTGTAATTCAGGTAAGTTCTGCAGACGGTCAATTTCAAGCAGTAGTTCCTAATGTTGCTACCAGATACTACCGTCAACGACACCTAGCTCTGAACTTGGCTACGAGATGCCACCGCAACGAGCAACTCGCAACGAACGTTGGATCTTCCCCTCCAAAGGAAAGCATACTGAGGGATTTTTAGCGCTCTTAGAAAATCCGACGACTTCGGCCGGCTTTGAACCCGCGAACTTGGGCATAGAAGTTCACTATACTACCAGTTACGTCACCGAGGTCGCTTCTCACTTAGTCAGATGGAAAATTGAATGTGATCGCGTGCAAGTGCGTTGTCATGGCAACGTCTGATGGCTCATCCCTCATCAATTTAGTAGTGTTGTCATGGCAACCTCTGATATCTCTTGGCATTTTCTTATAATTCTGAAATCATTTTTCTCATCCCTTGGCGTAATGGTGGTTCATATCAAAAATTCTTTCAGACAAAAGTTTTAGATAATTATTAGGGGCATATTGTCCATTTTGTACGGTTTTGATATTGTGCCTATTAAGAGAGATATGATTAATGTTTCCCGAAAAACCCACTTTTTCCCACCCCTTTGTTCAATGGTTGGTGCTATCAAAAAACTCTTCAAACATAAACGTTTGGGCCTTATTCGACACATAGTATCAACTTTGAATGGATTCGATATTTCAAATATTAAGAGAGTTATAGCGATATTTCACCTTTTCGAAAAAATACCCACATTTTCACCCCCGTCGACCGATTGTGCCCATTAACGAACTCGACCGAGATTTTATAGGGATACATATTATGTAAAAAAAAATTCAAATTGATTGGTGAAAAATTTCGGTAGTTATCGTGTCCAAAAGAAACTGATATATATATACATAAATTATATATAAACTTTTTAACTGACGGTGGTTTTGGGGTCTAGGGGATGTGAAACGTGAAGATATGTCGAAATTTACCGGAAGTCGAAACATGGTACCCATTGCAATAGTTAGCTTTCTAATGAAATCTACCTAATTAAGGCCACCTTTTTCGATGACCCTGTATGTTGGATATTTCAAAATTTGCAAAACCACCTCGTGGTGCAGTGGCTAGCATTACGTTTCCGTCATGATGGCGGCGATATAAAACATGACACTGAGGTGCTCGTTGCTAGTGCTACTTCTGTAGCCTACCAAATTTCGTTCAATTTGGTTTCACCGTGTTTGAATTGATAGGGGAAATCGATTTGCACACATACATGGCCACCATCCGCAAAGTATTGGGCTGATGGCCTTGTAGATTGGTCAAAAGATTCTTCATACATAAAGGTATAACGTTGCAAAATTTGGTAGAGACCAGATGATTAGGTTGGTCGTAATCTATATATTTAAAACAGTAAGGTGATTTTTGTTACCACGAGATTGAGAAAACGACAGAACCGATTTACTTCGTAGAGCACTCTAACGAAAGCTCTTGGCCTCTAGATTTGCAGAGTGTCTCTAAAATAAACAAATATATTACGGTATATTTTTAAATTAATATAGAAAATAGCAGAATTCTTGGCACTCACGCATGCGCACAATCCGCCTGGGGTCATGACAAAATGGCGGTGAGAAGTCCATTAAAATATAAGTTATTTAATAAGCTTGCATGTAATTGAAAACATACATTAACCAAGTTCTGACAATAAAATATAATAACAGTATGAACGTATACGAATGTGCAACATTGATTTATTTGGATAATGAAATGGATTATTTCCTTCAGACAGCGGCTTTAAATGATAAAGAACGGCTGCGTCTGCTGCGCAACAAGAGTGCGCGAGTAGCTATATGGTTAAGGCGACAGACTCTGGTTCCAAGGTTCACCGGTTCGATCCCAGCACTCGCCGATATTTTTTTTACCACTGAAATATTGTTTAATCAAGTAGTATTAGTAAGGTTTTATGTCTGTTAAAGATACATATTTCTACATTCCCTCTCGGTATATTTTTGAATTAATATAGAAAATAGCAGAATTCTTGACCCTCACGCATGCGCACAATTCGCCTGAGGTCATGACAAAATGGCGGTGAGAATTCCATTAAAATGTAAGTTATTTAATAAGCTTCCATGTAATTGAAAACATACATTAACCAAGTTCTGGCAATAAAATATAATAACAGTATGAACGTATACGAATGTGCAACATTGATTTATTTGGATAATGAAATTGATTATTTCCTTCAGACAGCAGCTTTTGAAGATAATGAATGGCTGCGTCTGCTGCTGAACAAGATTGCTCGAGTAGCTATGTGGTTAAAGCGACAGACTGTGGTTTCTAGGTTCGCCGGTTCGATCCCAGCCCTCGCCGATATATGTTTTTTTTTTACCATTGAAATATTGTTTAATCAAGGAGTATTAGTAAGGTTTTATGTCTGTAAAAGATACATATTTCTACATTCCCTCTCAATACGATTTATTTCCGTTTTACCATTGCATTACAGCATGTGATCAAAACAGCAAACTGTTGTCCTCAGTACGCCGTTTAAATATCTGCAATCAGTTCCTATAACTGACAACAGATGGCAGTACATCGCCCATATAGTTCCAGTAACTGACAGCAGATGGCAGCACCGCTGCATCGATATATTTAATACCCAAGACATGGCACCTTTTTACGTGATGGAGAATTATAAAGGAGGGGAATATTTAAGAAGGGAAATTTTGAGGAACATTAACCGACAGTTGAATTTGTAGGCTATGTTGTTTATGTACCATAATATTGCAATTTCTTCCCAATGCTTCGGTGGTCAAGTTATTAGCGTCCTAGACTAAAAGTTATAATTATGCATCGTCGATATACTCTTAAATTATTAAAGAAAAAAGTAGTTTTCCAGGCACTCGCGCGTGTCCACAATTGCTTTCGCCATAAGAGACACTTGGCAAACATAATTCGTTTGAAGGGCTCCGACATTGTGGTCACTCAGCCCCGTGTACTTGGGTGTGTATGTGTGAAATTTTCTCTCATAACCTGTGTTATTGTGATGGCTGCATTACTGTGTGTATTTGTAATTAAGGTGGTAAATGGCAAGGAGACGGCCAAGGCATTAAGTTAGGAACCATCCCGGTATTTGCCTTAGGTGGAAGTGGGAAACCACGGAAAACCACATCCAAGATTGTCGAGGTGGGAATTAAACCTTCCTCTTCTTAGTTATACCTCAAGAGACTGAATGAGCCCCGTTTTTGCCCTCAGACCAGAATTCAATTTCTTGGCAGAGCAGGAAATGTAACCTGGGTCTCCGGGGCGATAGACAATAATAGGTGGGCCTCCATGTGTTAATACGATTTTTGACATGCACGGGACATATAATTCAAAAACTGCCTCCATTAGGGTGACTGCCGAAGTGAGTATTGAGTATAGGCCTATGGTCGTTCCAGTAGTTGGCGAAGTGATTCTATGTTCCCCTGCAAAATGTACTGTCATAACCTATAACAGGTGATGGAAATTGCTTATTTAGAGCAGTTTCGTACTGTTTATAACAAAATGAAGAACGTCATTCTGAGCTGCATTTTCAAGTTATCGCCAAAAAATTCGCTGGCAGGAACAATTATAAGGAATTTATTTTAAGCGATCAGTCTCATCGCATTCTCCTCACCAACCAACTTGAGTATGAAAGTCTCTGGGCGGTCATGTTGAACTTCATTGTATAAGACAATTGTTTAATGATTATTTGTTTAGAGTACTGAGTCTAACTACGCAGTTGATTTCGGCAATGGAAATATTATTTGCCATGTAATATTTAGCAGCTCCGTTATTGCAGGACACTATAGTGTTATCGAATAATACGAAGCCACATTTAAAATCCAATATAAATAGGCCATTTCAGAAACAATTCCAGATATTATGCAGTACAGTGTACTGTAAGGTCTTTGACGATCAAATGTAAACATTGTTCTACATTGTACTTCTCTTGCGTAAAATCTATGCGTGGTTACTTTGGTCTTTACTGTTGTGAGGGTAAAATTGATCTGCTAGAATATAAAATATTTGCCAACCTGCAACAATGTAATGATATTAATTTAAAAGTCATTGAACTTATATCCAGTAGTTCAAACACATACATCAGCGTTAACAGATTGGATACTGAAGATGAAAGCCAGCTACTTAATTTCCCTATTATTGAATTTTTCAATTCCTTGGATTTAAGTAATACGCCTCCACATACTCCGAACGTTTGAGCCATAGTTATGCTCCTTAGAAATCTGAACGTTTCCCAAGGACTCATATATGGTAATATATTAATTGTAAGAAATATGTAAGAAATTGCTTGGATTCGGATATAATAGGTGCAGTAATATTAGGCAGAGATCTCAAATCCTACGACTTGATTTAACACCTTCCGATAAAACACTTGCAGGTACAGTACATTTTCTTTTAATAGGCAACAATGTCCTATTCGCTCGGCCTACTTTATCACAATCAATCAAGCTCAAGGAGAAACTCTTGAACGTATTGGGCTATTTACCTCATCACGTTTTAAGTCATGACCAGCAGGATAGTGAAGGTACAAAAAAGGTCCTGTATGGGATGGTAAAGAATAAGAGGCGGAAGGATCCTACGGATTATGTCAGAATGGTGAACAAAAGGGGACAAGGGATAGAAAATAGGGAAGAACTGAAGAAAATGTGGAAAGAATATTTTGAAGAACTCCTGAACCCAAATGGAAACCACGGCGAGGAAGAAGAAATCGGGGAAGAGGTACAGTAGATGAACTGCAAACCGAAAAGGACTTAACATGGAAAGAAGTGGAAGATGCAGTGAGGAAGATGTAAGGAGGGAAGGCACCGGGTGTGGATGAGTTGAGTGTGGAGATGGTGAGAGCAGCAGGTGAGGTGGGGATACAAAGGTTGTACCGAGTGATGAAGGCAGCATGGAAGGAAAGGAAGACCCCAGAGGACTGGAAAAAGGGAATAATTGTCCCAATCTTCAAGAAAGGTAGTAGAACAGAATGCAGAAATTATCGGGGAATAACACTGATGAGTCATTGTGCAAAGATGTTTGAGAAAGTTTTAGAAAGGAGAATTAGGACAAGGATAGAAGGAGGGATGAGGGAAGAACAACATGGCTTCAGAGCAGGAAGGTCCACAGTGGATTTGATTTTTGCTGTAACTCAGTTACAAGAACAGCACTATGAGTATGGAACAGATCTACTGATGGCCTTCCTGGACATTGAGAAAGCATATGACAGTGTATGCAGAAACAAAGTATGGAAGTCCCTGGGGGATAGAGGAGTAGAAAAATGGACTATAAGGAGGATAAAAGAGATGTACAAGGGAAGCGTGAGCTGTGTGAAAGTGGGAGGAGAGAGATCGGACTGGGTGGAACAGAGAAACGGCCTGAAACAAAGAAGTGCACTGTCACCGTTACTTTTCATTGTGGTGATGGATGACATAATGACCCGAGCGGCACAAGTAATTGGGGAAGGAAAGATGAAAGCAATGGTGTTTGCGGATGATTTGATGATTGTGGAAACAGGGAGGAGGAGGTATAGGAACAGTTGGACGTGTGGGAAGGAATAATACAAGGATATGGGATGAAATTTAGCATAAATAAGAGTGAGATGGTGATCACAACAAGGAAGAAGGAAAGGACCACAACGAGAATAACAATTGGTGGGGAACAGCTGAAGAAAGTGGAGAGTTTCAAGTATCTGGGAAGCCTGATACAAGAGAATGGAAGAAACGGTAGAGAAATAAATGAGCGGGGGAGACAGGCAGAAGCATTCCGGAGGAGTGTGAGAAGCATGTTATGGAGCAGGGATGTCCCTCAGAACAGCAAGTAGATCATATATCGTACTATGTCCCTATCCTGACGTATGCCTCGGAGACCTGGGTTATGAAAGGAAGGGAGAAGAGCAAAATACAGGCCAGTGAGATGAGGTTCTTGAGAAGCAGTATTGGAGCTACAAAGAGGGACAGAATAAGAAATGAGAGGACCAGAGAATTAATGAAGGAGGAACCATTACAGGATGGTATAGAGAAATCTAGACTTAGATGGTATGGACATGTAAAACGAATGGAGGAGAAGAGGATACCCAGGAGGATACACGAGACGAAGTGGGAAGGAAAGAGACCAAGAGGGAGACCGAGAGACAGGTGGCTGAAGGGGGTGGAAGAAAGCGTGAAGAAGAGAGGAGAAGACTGGACAAGGGTGGAGGCTGAGAGATGGTGGGAAGACAGAAGACGTTGGAGAGGCTTGTGTTCCAAACAGACCCGGCCAGTGGCTGGAAACTGTGCAAGATGATGATGACCTCATCACGTTTTCAGTCATGACCAGCAATATGTTGCAATGCTGAGAGTGCTATCTTTTGACGCCCTTAAAGTTGCAATAGTGCTAAAAAGTAATCGTACAAAGAATGTAACTTATATAAGAAGCTTCTTCAGTAAATTTGTTTTCCATTGTCCGTCATGTTTTGACGGGTTTCATCTAGTTTGATTTAAGCTTTTAACATTTGGGTGGCCACCATTACGTTTTCGTCAAGATGGTGGCAATATAAAACATGACACTGAGGTGTCCTTTGCTAGTGCTACCTCTGTACCAAATTTCGTTCAATTCAGTTTCACCGTTTTTGAAAAGATAGGGGGAACCGATTTGCACACATACATGGCCGCCATCTGCAAACTATTAGGTTGATGACCTTGTAGTTTAGTCAAAAGACGCTCGCTATAAAAATATATGTTATTGCAAAATGTGGTAGAGATCGGATGATTAGATTAGTCGTAATATGATTTGAGCTTTGAACATTTGGGTGGCCGCCATTATGGTTCCGTCAAGATGGCGGCGATATAAATCATGGCACTGAAGTGCCCTTTGCTAGTTCTACCTCTGTACCATATTTCGTTCAATTCGGTTTCACCGTATTCGAATTGGTAGAAGGGACAGACATTCCGAGTACACACTCACAAACAGACAGACACACAATTTTTGACCCAGTGTAGATCTCATAAGTCTACTTTCATTTTTTGCAAAAACCGAAAGTATGCTAAAAATAATTAAATTATCTTTATTACTGCCTGAGCTATTACAAATCAAAATTAAGGCCACCTTTTCCGACAACCCTGTATATTGGATATTTCATAATTTGCAAAACCACCTCGTGGTGCAATGGCTAGCATTTTTGGCTGTCACCCCTGATATACGGGTTCAATTCCCAAGTCTGTAAAGAAATGTAATTCCTGTCTGAGGAACGGAACGGGGTACACTCAACCTCGTGAAGCAAAATTGAAGAGAGGTGGGATCGATTCACTCTGCAGTCATCCTGGAAGTGGTGTTCGTGTGGTTTCCCAATTCTACTCCATGGGAATACCAGTACGGTCCGTAACTTAAGGCCATGGCCGCCTCCTTCCCAACCCTTACCTCAATTCCAAATACACATACACTGCTACTGTTCTGAGCCCGAATTTTGCCTTTTGAAATAAATAAAAAATAGATTTTATACTGCATTGTGAAGACGGTGTTAATTTGTCGAGGCTAGACCTGTCTTCAAAAGTTAAACGTTCCGTATTATATAGCGAAGGGGAGTCATTGGAGAAGAAGAGATTGCCGACTGAAAACTGGTTTATGTTCGACCCTGACTAGTATGTGTCAGAAAACTGTATCATAATGAGGCTCATTATAATACTATTTTTCATTATGAAACAGTTTCTCCCACCAATCAGAGCTCAAGAAACAGTTGTGTGACCAATTAGATAAGGATACCTTCGCGCATGCGTTCAAAATCCAACATGTCTATATAAATTACCGAAAGTGCACCGTCCATATATTCGCGTAAATAAACTGGTGAATATGAGACAAGAAATAGCACTGTACCTTATTATCCCCAAATCCAATTTCTACACAGCGCGTTGTTTTTTCACTCGACTTCGGTGACAGTTTTACTGAATACTGGTGCACAATCTGAACATATGGCATTGAAGCACACAGAGTGCATGCGTCGGTCGGTTAGAGAGCTTGGAAGTCCGAGATATACTACCCAGCGCAACACCCAATCACAAAATTCTAGTGACAATCTCAACAGATATTTATGAATATTTATGTTAAAACATATAATAAAGTTATAATTATCGTCGAACATAAACAGAATTATGCAACTCGCCTATAATGGTAATTAAGACACTCGTATGGAAATTATAAAACTAGCATACGCTCGTTTTATAAACATACTCGTGTCTTAATAATAGCCATTATATGCTCGTTGCATAATGTGCTATTATATATTTTATCATGGAGGTTTTTTTGTTGAGCCAGAGCAAAGGAGGAGAGAACTGGGTGATGATGATGATGATAATTGTTGTTTTAAGGGGCCTAACATCTAGGTTATCGGCCCCTGATGTTTTGGGTGATCGTGAAGATGAAAATGAAAAGGAAACTTAAAACTAAAACTAACTAATAACCTACATACTAGAAGAAGAAATGGAAAACTAAAGGAGAATAAGGCAAATAAAGGACAGGAGGAAAAGAAATGCCCTCAACCCTCGAAGAAGGCGGATTGAGGGACTTGGAAGGAAGGAGAGCCATGAAAGGCAGATAGGAAAGTGAAAGAGGAGAGGGTCCGCCCCAAAGGCAAGGGACAAAAGTGGAAAAACGGACCCAGCTCAGGAATCCCTCGGGGTCGCCAACTCCCGAACTCACCAGCCGTGAGCCCCTGAGGGTGTAGCATTATCTAGGGTGCACCAGAAGTGGTGGGGCTACATACACCCTGCCTCCTTAAGGGCCTAGAGCACAAGGCAGGAGGTAAAAGGAAGAGAAAAAGAAGGCTGACCCCTCGCAGAAGGAGGGTATCAGAAAAGAAGAGGCAAGGGCCAATTAAGGCGGGAAAGGAAGAGACTCCCTAGGCCTCGGATACCCTAATACCGTCGGGGTCAGAAGAGAACAAGAGTTGACCAAGTGAGGTCGACAGGAAAGAAGACGGAGAGGAGCCCGGCACAAGTAAGTGGAAGCAATGCCGGACTCAGCTGGGGCCCCGTGGTCGCCAATCCACGCCCACAAGATGTGAGCCCCTGGGGGGACGTGAAGATGAAAAGCGAACTTAAAACTAAAACTAACTACTAACCTACATACTAGAAGAAGAAATGGAAAACTAAAGGAGAATAAGGCAAATAATAGGACAGAAGGAAAAGAAATGCCCTCAACCCTCGGAGAAGGCGGATTGAGGGACTTGGAAGGAAGGAGAGCCATGAAAGGCAGATAGGAAAGTGAAAGAGGAGAGGGTCCGCCCCAAAGGTAAGGGACAAAAGGGGAAAACGGACCCAGCTCAGGAATCCCTCGGGGTCGCCAACTCCCGAACTCACCAGCCGTGAGCCCCTGAGGGTGTAGCATTATCCAGGGTGCACCAGAAGTGGTGGGGCTACATACACCCTGCCTCCTTAAGGGCCTAGAGCACAAAGCAGGAGGTAAAAGGAAGAGAAAAAGAAGGCTGACCCCTCGCAGAAGGAGGGTATCAGAAAAGATGAGACAAGGGCCAATTAAGGCGGGAAAGGAAGAGACTCCCTAGGCCTCGGATACCCTAATACCGTCGGGGTCAGAAGAGAACAAGAGTTGACCAAGTGAGGTCGACAGGAAAGAAGACGGAGAGGAGCCCGGCACAAGTAAGTGGAAGCAATGCCGGACTCAGCTGGGGCCCCGTGGTCGCCAACCCACGCCCACAAGATGTGAGCCCCTGGGGGGGGAGAGAACTGGTTATTTGCAAAAAAGATAATATAAGTCCGTGGCCGCGCGTCAGATAAAATAAGAGTGGACTTGTCACACGAACAGGAGTGCGACCGGCATCCAGTTGTGAAGAGGGGAGGTATCACGTGACCCGAGCAACCAATTGATATTTCGGATATCCAGCGATATTTTAATTAGACAATTATAAGTGGCTCAGCCACTGTCTTGGCAAACCAGTTTTGTGTTTCCCTATTTGTTTCCACTCTGTGTGGTTGTACATATCTTTATTATTTGTCTTCATTGTATTTATTCATTGTCAAGTTTGTTTTGTTTATGTTGGTTAGTTGTCATGATTCATTTCTTTTGATTACATGTTGTATTCCCACTACTGGTGTTTCCAGTGGGATATTTTTGCTTAGAAGATATTTTGGTATTCAAAGTTGGCCACTTTGATTCTTCTTCTTTCTCTTTGTATTCTCTTTGACTTGTCTTTGAACTCTCTTCTGTGATTGGCTGCTTTCAGCCTATCAGAGGCCTCCTTGCTGTTTGTAGTGACCAATCACGTGTTTCTTCTTCGTCTTTAAGCTTGTAGCCATGACAGAATGTTGTGCTTTGATACTGGTTGTGATCTATCGACGAATATCCAGTTAATCACTTCTGTAATTGGTGCTATCTTCATAGTAACCGTGCTTAGTGATCATATCCTGCACATGATTCATATTTTTGTTAGGGAAGTGACATTTTGGTGATTTTCGGTCTCACCAGACCATGCTTGTTGTTATCGCTACGCGCCATGTTGACGAATCCTTCAATCCGCGGCGTCGGATAGTTTGTTGTAACATGTTTAATTCTGATCTTCACCTAATGCCTAACAATTTGTCATCACGCGTATGAATATGATTTTGTTTCGTGTGATAAGTAATTCATCGTTTGTCTTGAGGCATGTGCTACAAGGCCATGCACTATCTTCCTGCACCATCACTGAAATGGAGGTTGACACTGGGCTCAACTACTTTACTATTGTGACAATACCGTGCGATTGGCATATCCCGGTATTTGTATGACTGCCACTACTTTGACTTCCTGCGTTTCACACATAATTTGTTTTATTAACAATTCATTTTTGGGCTTACGGTATCGGCGCATCACTGTAAGTCAGTCCTGGTTCGACGACACATTCTCGTTCCATGCGACCTGTTTTCATTATTTGTTGCAACTCCACTTGCGTTGCATGTTTAAACTATACCATTCTTTGGAACCGCCTTGTATAGCATGCCGTTCCTTGATGTATTGATCTGTAGCTACGTTCAAGACAATTTATGTGTTTTAGGCTCAAGCCTTACGTGTGTTAATTCCATGCGAGTGTTTCTTCAATTGTGTAAATTTGTGCCAGTGTTTCTCATCTATTTGTGTGCCACCTTTGAATATTTATTTTATGTGCCACCTATTTGATAATATATCTTATTATTAGTGTCCTTTATGCCTTCCTGGACCTCCTTACTTGGTGACAATGATATTGTCTGGTCCTCCACATGTTTGCTAAATTGTTATGCGACCTTTTATAAAGTCAACCCTTTTTATCATTACATCTTTATCTAATGCTTTGGCCAGCAAACCCTTATACATGTCCACTATTACCAGGATACTCTTGGTGGGTTGTTGACTTCCCGCCTTGGCCAATACAATAAGTGTTATGGAAGCAACAGAGGATATTTGAACTCGATGAGAAATGCGGAAAATTATTAAGATAATTGTCATGCTTTGGAAAATCATCTGCGAGGTGCGAGACGCCAAGGACATTTATTTTACGAAGTGTGAGGGCCACTGTTCACTCGCTTTATGGAAGAGACGCCACCAAAGTCACCTTGGAGGGAGAAAGCATGATTTTCAACGAGGTTTATTATTCTGAACACTTGAAGTGAATGGATGTAGTGAATATTCGAGTCCAGGGCACCCACCTGGCGTGATATTTTGACGGCGAAGGCACGCATAACGACGGTCAATCCGTAATGAATAGTCGTACTCGTGGACAAAGTGCGAACTTGTATTATTTCTGCATCTGGAGAAGGTAACATAAATTAGTCGAATGGACTTAGACATTTTCACGAGTGTGAACAAGATAAGAGAGTGCGTGATTTATTTGAACATTATCAAACGAATACTATGTGGTGAATTATTTGAACATTATCAAGAAGTATTCCTGACAAAACATTTCTTCGTTTTTAAACAATTTCAGCTACGAGGGATTTTCACTAAAATACCCTAAAATCATAAAGCGTCGATAGTTCCATTATTTTGAACTACTACTAATATTCTACGAGATTGCACACACTTTTGCAAGGTTGAGATATTGTAATATCAACATTACGACGGAACTAAAAGAAAAAATCATAAAGATTTCCAATATTAATTTAAAAATTGAATTTATTTCTACGTCGAGAGGAACGACACATGAACTTGAAATGACAGTGGAGATTGAATAGTAAATCATTCTGAAGGGAACACTGCATTTAGAACTATGGAAATTCCTAGAATAACCAGATGACAACAGTAGAAACTATGGAAAGTTCCGGTGTCACATAAATGCCACACTACAAAATTATAACCTGGGAGGATATGAGACCATTAAAACTTACTTACGACGGAAGTACATAAGAGATGCGAACTTCGAGATCAACCTTAGAGATCGGCGCTGAGAAGAAAGAGAAAAAGATGTCTGAACCAGTTCGAGACCAGGACGAGTGCGAATTTGGAGTCCATGAGACGCAATTCAGATGGAGGTGATGGAGTTCGAATCGCTGAAAACACCAGGAAGCTGAACGGTATACCTTCCGATATATTCTTCATCAACATCAGAGATCGACACAAGGTAGAAGTAAAGCTCAATTATGTAAGTTTTGTTGTAGAGTATTTTGAATCTCAATGAAAAATTTTCTTCGATATTTTTGACTTTTTCGACTTTTTTTGTAATTTTGGATTTGCATTTTGAATTTAGATTAGGAGTTTGTTTGATCGATAACTTTTGGTATTTTTCAGAATTAGTATTTGAATTAGGATTTATGTCGAATCTTCGGTCTACGTTAGTTTAACGCTGGAGATGTTTATAATTCGATTGGAACGATTTAGAAGGTTACGGTAGTTTTGGAAGTGATTGACATCTAGAATATAGATTTGATTTGGGGTTGGTAATATAATTTATTTTTGCTTATGTTGTTTTGAAATGACTTAGTTCATTTCTCTTCAAATAGATATTTTGAGTATCAGACGATATCAGCTGATCGTTAAGTTAGAACTGAGATTCTACTTAAATTGTGACAAAACGAAAGCAAAGGTCTTGTCTATCTATCTATATATTTAAAACAGTAAGGTGATTTTTGTTACCACGAGATTGAGAAAACGACAGAACCGATTTACTTCGTAGAGCACTCTAACGAAAGCTCTTGGCCTCTAGATTTGCAGAGTGTCTCTAAAATAAACAAATATATTACGGTATATTTTTAAATTAATATAGAAAATAGCAGAATTCTTGGCACTCACGCATGCGCACAATCCGCCTGGGGTCATGACAAAATGGCGGTGAGAAGTCCATTAAAATATAAGTTATTTAATAAGCTTGCATGTAATTGAAAACATACATTAACCAAGTTCTGACAATAAAATATAATAACAGTATGAACGTATACGAATGTGCAACATTGATTTATTTGGATAATGAAATGGATTATTTCCTTCAGACAGCGGCTTTAAATGATAAAGAACGGCTGCGTCTGCTGCGCAACAAGAGTGCGCGAGTAGCTATATGGTTAAGGCGACAGACTCTGGTTCCAAGGTTCACCGGTTCGATCCCAGCACTCGCCGATATTTTTTTTTACCACTGAAATATTGTTTAATCAAGTAGTATTAGTAAGGTTTTATGTCTGTTAAAGATACATATTTCTACATTCCCTCTCGGTATATTTTTGAATTAATATAGAAAATAGCAGAATTCTTGACCCTCACGCATGCGCACAATTCGCCTGAGGTCATGACAAAATGGCGGTGAGAATTCCATTAAAATGTAAGTTATTTAATAAGCTTCCATGTAATTGAAAACATACATTAACCAAGTTCTGGCAATAAAATATAATAACAGTATGAACGTATACGAATGTGCAACATTGATTTATTTGGATAATGAAATTGATTATTTCCTTCAGACAGCAGCTTTTGAAGATAATGAATGGCTGCGTCTGCTGCTGAACAAGATTGCTCGAGTAGCTATGTGGTTAAGGCGACAGACTGTGGTTCCTAGGTTCGCCGGTTCGATCCCAGCCCTCGCCGATATATGTTTTTTTTTTACCATTGAAATATTGTTTAATCAAGGAGTATTAGTAAGGTTTTATGTCTGTAAAAGATACATATTTCTACATTCCCTCTCAATACGATTTATTTCCGTTTTACCATTGCATTACAGCATGTGATCAAAACAGCAAACTGTTGTCCTCAGTACGCCGTTTAAATATCTGCAATCAGTTCCTATAACTGACAACAGATGGCAGTACATCGCCCATATAGTTCCAGTAACTGACAGCAGATGGCAGCACCGCTGCATCGATATATTTAATACCCAAGACATGGCACCTTTTTACGTGATGGAGAATTATAAAGGAGGGGAATATTTAAGAAGGGAAATTTTGAGGAACATTAACCGACAGTTGAATTTGTAGGCTATGTTGTTTATGTACCATAATATTGCAATTTCTTCCCAATGCTTCGGTGGTCAAGTTATTAGCGTCCTAGACTAAAAGTTATAATTATGCATCGTCGATATACTCTTAAATTATTAAAGAAAAAAGTAGTTTTCCAGGCACTCGCGCGTGTCCACAATTGCTTTCGCCATAAGAGACACTTGGCAAACATAATTCGTTTGAAGGGCTCCGACATTGTGGTCACTCAGCCCCGTGTACTTGGGTGTGTATGTGTGAAATTTTCTCTCATAACCTGTGTTATTGTGATGGCTGCATTACTGTGTGTATTTGTAATTAAGGTGGTAAATGGCAAGGAGACGGCCAAGGCATTAAGTTAGGAACCATCCCGGTATTTGCCTTAGGTGGAAGTGGGAAACCACGGAAAACCACATCCAAGATTGTCGAGGTGGGAATTAAACCTTCCTCTTCTTAGTTATACCTCAAGAGACTGAATGAGCCCCGTTTTTGCCCTCAGACCAGAATTCAATTTCTTGGCAGAGCAGGAAATGTAACCTGGGTCTCCGGGGCGATAGACAAGAATAGGTGGGCCTCCATGTGTTAATACGATTTTTGACATGCACGGGACATATAATTCAAAAACTGCCTCCATTAGGGTGACTGCCGAAGTGAGTATTGAGTATAGGCCTATGGTCGTTCCAGTAGTTGGCGAAGTGATTCTATGTTCCCCTGCAAAATGTACTGTCATAACCTATAACAGGTGATGGAAATTGCTTATTTAGAGCAGTTTCGTACTGTTTATAACAAAATGAAGAACGTCATTCTGAGCTGCATTTTCAAGTTATCGCCAAAAAATTCGCTGGCAGGAACAATTATAAGGAATTTATTTTAAGCGATCAGTCTCATCGCATTCTCCTCACCAACCAACTTGAGTATGAAAGTCTCTGGACGGTCATGTTGAACTTCATTGTATAAGACAATTGTTTAATGATTATTTGTTTAGAGTACTGAGTCTAACTACGCAGTTGATTTCGGCAATGGAAATATTATTTGCCATGTAATATTTAGCAGCTCCGTTATTGCAGGACACTATAGTGTTATCGAATAATACGAAGCCACATTTAAAATCCAATATAAATAGGCCATTTCAGAAACAATTCCAGATATTATGCAGTACAGTGTACTGTAAGGTCTTTGACGATCAAATGTAAACATTGTTCTACATTGTACTTCTCTTGCGTAAAATCTATGCGTGGTTACTTTGGTCTTTACTGTTGTGAGGGTAAAATTGATCTGCTAGAATATAAAATATTTGCCAACCTGCAACAATGTAATGATATTAATTTAAAAGTCATTGAACTTATATCCAGTAGTTCAAACACATACATCAGCGTTAACAGATTGGATACTGAAGATGAAAGCCAGCTACTTAATTTCCCTATTATTGAATTTTTCAATTCCTTGGATTTAAGTGATTCGCCTCCACATACTCCGAACGTTTGAGCCATAGTTATGCTCCTTAGAAATCTGAACGTTTCCCAAGGACTCATATATGGTAATATATTAATTGTAAGAAATATGTAAGAAATTGCTTGGATTCGGATATAATAGGTGCAGTAATATTAGGCAGAGATCTCAAATCCTACGACTTGATTTAACACCTTCCGATAAAACACTTGCAGGTACAGTACATTTTCTTTTAATAGGCAACAATGTCCTATTCGCTCGGCCTACTTTATCACAATCAATCAAGCTCAAGGAGAAACTCTTGAACGTATTGGGCTATTTACCTCATCACGTTTTAAGTCATGACCAGCAGGATAGTGAAGGTACAAAAAAGGTCCTGTATGGGATGGTAAAGAATAAGAGGCGGAAGGATCCTACGGATTATGTCAGAATGGTGAACAAAAGGGGACAAGGGATAGAAAATAGGGAAGAACTGAAGAAAATGTGGAAAGAATATTTTGAAGAACTCCTGAACCCAAATGGAAACCACGGCGAGGAAGAAGAAATCGGGGAAGAGGTACAGTAGATGAACTGCAAACCGAAAAGGACTTAACATGGAAAGAAGTGGAAGATGCAGTGAGGACGATGTAAGGAGGGAAGGCACCGGGTGTGGATGAGTTGAGTGTGGAGATGGTGAGAGCAGCAGGTGAGGTGGGGATACAAAGGTTGTACCGAGTGATGAAGGCAGCATGGAAGGAAAGGAAGACCCCAGAGGACTGGAAAAAGGGAATAATTGTCCCAATCTTCAAGAAAGGTAGTAGAACAGAATGCAGAAATTATCGGGGAATAACACTGATGAGTCATTGTGCAAAGATGTTTGAGAAAGTTTTAGAAAGGAGAATTAGGACAAGGATAGAAGGAGGGATGAGGGAAGAACAACATGGCTTCAGAGCAGGAAGGTCCACAGTGGATTTGATTTTTGCTGTAACTCAGTTACAAGAACAGCACTATGAGTATGGAACAGATCTACTGATGGCCTTCCTGGACATTGAGAAAGCATATGACAGTGTATGCAGAAACAAAGTATGGAAGTCCCTGGGGGATAGAGGAGTAGAAAAATGGACTATAAGGAGGATAAAAGAGATGTACAAGGGAAGCGTGAGCTGTGTGAAAGTGGGAGGAGAGAGATCGGACTGGGTGGAACAGAGAAACGGCCTGAAACAAAGAAGTGCACTGTCACCGTTACTTTTCATTGTGGTGATGGATGACATAATGACCCGAGCGGCACAAGTAATTGGGGAAGGAAAGATGAAAGCAATGGTGTTTGCGGATGATTTGATGATTGTGGAAACAGGGAGGAGGAGGTATAGGAACAGTTGGACGTGTGGGAAGGAATAATACAAGGATATGGGATGAAATTTAGCATAAATAAGAGTGAGATGGTGATCACAACAAGGAAGAAGGAAAGGACCACAACGAGAATAACAATTGGTGGGGAACAGCTGAAGAAAGTGGAGAGTTTCAAGTATCTGGGAAGCCTGATACAAGAGAATGGAAGAAACGGTAGAGAAATAAATGAGCGGGGGAGACAGGCAGAAGCATTCCGGAGGAGTGTGAGAAGCATGTTATGGAGCAGGGATGTCCCTCAGAACAGCAAGTAGATCATATATCGTACTATGTCCCTATCCTGACGTATGCCTCGGAGACCTGGGTTATGAAAGGAAGGGAGAAGAGCAAAATACAGGCCAGTGAGATGAGGTTCTTGAGAAGCAGTATTGGAGCTACAAAGAGGGACAGAATAAGAAATGAGAGGACCAGAGAATTAATGAAGGAGGAACCATTACAGGATGGTATAGAGAAATCTAGACTTAGATGGTATGGACATGTAAAACGAATGGAGGAGAAGAGGATACCCAGGAGGATACACGAGACGAAGTGGGAAGGAAAGAGACCAAGAGGGAGACCGAGAGACAGGTGGCTGAAGGGGGTGGAAGAAAGCGTGAAGAAGAGAGGAGAAGACTGGACAAGGGTGGAGGCTGAGAGATGGTGGGAAGACAGAAGACGTTGGAGAGGCTTGTGTTCCAAACAGACCCGGCCAGTGGCTGGAAACTGTGCAAGATGATGATGACCTCATCACGTTTTCAGTCATGACCAGCAATATGTTGCAATGCTGAGAGTGCTATCTTTTGACGCCCTTAAAGTTGCAATAGTGCTAAAAAGTAATCGTACAAAGAATGTAACTTATATAAGAAGCTTCTTCAGTAAATTTGTTTTCCATTGTCCGTCATGTTTTGACGGGTTTCATGTAGTTAATTTTTAAGATGAAACCACATGAATAAGAATTGTTTTTGAAAGGAAGATTTCAGCATTGTTAACAGCAACAATGAAGATAGATAAGTGAGGAGGACGGAAACTGTATTATTATTATCATATAATGATTAATGTTGTGGAAATAGATTCTTTGAAGTACTGCAAGTATGTGAAACATGTCTGAAGTAGGAGAGAGATAGTCTGCATTGTTTTAAATATTGGAGAATCGCATTGTTGTATCAAATAGCATGAATTATAAAGGCTCGGTCAAACAGGCAGCGGGCTGCCCGCGCGAACCAGATCGCCCGACCACTGCGAACTCTGTATCAATAAATATTGCAACATCCTGGTTAAACAGAAGGCGGTCTACCGCGGCGGACCAATCTAGTTCTCGGCGGTCAAGTGAGCCCTTGTGATTTTCCACCAAGTTCGCGCAGGCTGGAATCATGGCCGACGAAACGGAGAAGTTAATTGACCTTGTGCGCGATTGCGTTCTACAGTCATTCGAAAATATACGAGAAAACGGTCTGGAAATGACCTCAATTCGCAGCATAGTTTGTGATACTCACCCAACTCTTGTCTTTTTTCATTAGTATCATGCACCCATTTCCTTTTTCGTCTCGCGTGACTCAAAGCGAACAGAAGAAGCAATTCTTCTTCGTCCGAGGAACTCCTGGACATGTTGAATTAATACCACGAACAGAAAACACAGTGATATGCACTTGATCGCGATTGCTTTCACACTGGTTCGCATGGACTTGGCCGTATTCAGTTTGACCACCCCAGTCCGCGATGGGCTGCGGTCGTTCCATTCGCGCGGACAGCCCGCGTCCTGTTTGACCGAACCTTTATATTTTGAAGTTAGAGTTGCTTTCCAAACGATCAGCACGACATTGGAAATTATAGTAACTCTTGTGATGTTTAGAAGTTGTTGATTCATGCAAGTTTATGGAAGAATATAAGATATTTAGAAACTGATGATTGTTGAGTTCAGTTATAGTTAAATGATATGCGTTTATGTGATGGATAATGCCACATGTGTAGTGTAAAGCAAGCTTATGTATAAGAAGGAAGCTACGAATTTTTGTATTTAAAAGCGACTATAGAAGGTCATGTTGAAGGGAAAGCGCACGAATTAAGTAATTTTTATGGAAGCAATATTTTCTCATTATTATTATTATTATTATTATTATTATTATTATTATTATTGAACCAGGTGTTGACTTATAAAGCATGAGCTGAACTTAACTGGACGGCCATAGCTAACCTTGATCGTTGTTGTTTGAGTCTTCAGTCTTTTGACTGGTTTGATGCAGCTCTCCATGCCTCCCTGTCCTGAGCTAATCGTTTCATCTCTACATAGCTCCGACATCCTACATCCGAGGCAATCTGTTTAACATATTCTAACCTTGGTCTACCCCTACAGTTTTTGTCCTCGACCCTTCCTTCCATAACTAAGCTTGCTATTCCTGGGTGTCTTAGTATGTGTCCTACCAACCTATCTCTTCTCTTCATTAACAGTCGCCAGAAACATCTCTCCTCTCCCACTCGTCTTAATACCTCTTTGTGTGTAACCCTATCTACCCTTCTGATCTTCATCATTCTCCTGTAACACCACATTTCAAATGCTTCAATTCTCCTCTTTTCTGCTGCACCAATAGTCCAAGTTTCACTTCCATAGAGCGCCACGCTCCAGACAAAGGCTTTCAAAAATGACTTCCTAATACCTAAATCTATATTCGATGTTAGCAAATTCCTTTGTTGTAGAAATGCTTTCTTTGCCTGAGCCAACCTACTTTTTATATCCTCTTTGCTTCGTCCATCACTGGTTATTCTGCTTCCTAAGTAACAGAAGTCTCCTACTTCCTTCAGCTTTTCACCTGCCAATTTGATCTCCATAGAGGTTTCTGATTTATTTCGGCTGCATTCCAGTATTTTTGTTTTACATTTATTAATTTTCATCATGAATTCTTTCCGTAAGACGGAGTCCATACCATTCAAATCCTCAGGCTTATCGGCCAAGATGACGATGTCATCAGCAAATCTCAGAGTTGAAATTATTTCTCCTTGAATCTTCACTCCCACTTTAAATTTTTCTCTAATTTCCTTCATTGCTTGTTCAATGTAAAGATTGAAAAGTATGGGTGATAAGTTGCAGCTTTGCCTTACACCTTTCTGAATACCAGCTTCTCTCTCATGTCCTTCAACTCGAATGACTGCTGTCTGGTTTCTGTACAGATTGTATATCACCCTCCTATCCCTGTACTTTATTCCAATCGATTTCAAAATGTCAAACAATTTAGTCCAATCAAAATTATCAAAAGCCTTTTCTAAGTCTACAAAAGCCATGAACGTTCTCTTATCTTTCTTTATCATTCATGAGAAAGTTTTGGGAGAGACATTGGTAGTCTTTTAAAAGTATAACGTGATTTATGGAAGTGAATATCGGACTTTAAAGTCACGATAAGAACGTAAAAGAGTTGTGTATATATTTTTCTTTGTAGACGTTGAAACTAGTGAGGGCTGGCTATTTTTAACCTAGTTGTAGTGTTAATAATGTTATTGTATTTATTTATTAAAGGAGTTATCTTGCATAGAGTAACATAGTTTTTGCAATATAGTAGATAAAAGGAATTTATGGTTCAATACTTAACGATAAGGTTTTTAAAATCTATATCTATCTAATATATAAAAGTGAAAGTCTGTATGTATGTATGTATGTATGTATGTATGTATATATGTTGGTTCCGTATACAAATCTACACCGTTCCACCAATCTCAACCATATTTTGCATACACATAGTTTAGGGCCCAGAAGGAACCACTGGCTACATGAAGTTTCGATAGTCTTTCTCATTCTTCTGATTTCGGCCCTTTTTCACTCAAAAACAGGCTAATCAAATCATAAAATAAAATATACTCATGAAGGAATGGCAAGGCAGAGAGTTTCCATGGCAACATAGCTCAAGTCGAGACACGGCCGACTTGATGCCAATTGCGCTCAGCACTACCGGTATAGAAAATGAGGATCTTTACTTGAAATCCCGTTAGTTACTCAACTGCTCACACAGCACTGTCAACCGAGTTTAGCATAACAAAGACTTGACACTATCTTCTTTCTACCATATATTTTTCAAATACCACTCACTCACTCACTCACTCATTCATTTATTCATCACGAAATCTCAGAAACCACCGAACGGATTGGAATGAAATCTGGTATGCAGCTTCCTCAAGGGCCGCAAATGCCCACTAAGAGAGAAATTTTGGCTATTCAGGTTCTAAAGGGGTGTTAAGGGGGTAGACCTGCATTTAATTGAATAGCAATATCTCCCGATTGGTTTCATGGGGGGATGTGATACTCGGCATACAAACTCATCATTAAAAATAAGAAGACATGTGTCTGAGGGTTTTTCGATGTGGTGTATATTATGAGGTGAAAGGGGTGAAAAGTGGGGATTAAAAGATTCTTAACGGAGCGTGTGTTTCTTAAACGACATTGGCGAGGAGTTTGAAACACAGCGAAAAAAAATCAACATAAAAAAGAAGTAAATATGTGTTTGACAGTTTTTTCATAAATCCAATTTAAGGGGCCCATGGGGAGAGATGAAATTCTGGGGGGGGGGGGGGCAGGAAAGAAAGTGTCCTAACTGATTGACTGACTGGCTCACTCATCAAACTCAGGGGGAAAAACTGCTTTAAAGTAAGTAAATAGCTGTTCGACAGTTTTTTTTCATAAATCAAATTTAAGGGGTTCATGGGGAGGGGTGAAATTCTGAAAAAAGAAAATTGAAAGAAAATGTCCAGACTCACTCACTTACTCACTCACTCATCATCGCCTAGCCAAAATTATTGAAGTTAGAAACATGACAGTTTGGGGATATGTTCATTGTATGTCAAAACCGTCTACTAAGGGAGGATTTTCGGATATTCAGGTTCTAAAGGGGTCTTAAGGGGGTTAAACCTGCATTTCATTGAATAACTATATCTCCCGATTGATTTCATTGGGGGATGTGATACACTGCATATAAACTTATCATTAAAAAGTAACAAGACACGTGTCTGAGGGTTTTTCGATGTGTTTATGAGGTTAAAGGGGTGAAAATTGGGGATTGAAAGATTCCTAACGGAGCGTGTATCTCTTAAATGACATAGGCGAGGAGTTTGAAACTCAGCGGAAAAAAATCAGCATAAAAATAAGTAAATATGTGTTTGACCGCTTTTCCATAAATCCAATTTAAGGGGCCCATGGGGAGGGGTGAAATTCGGGGGGGAGGGACAGGAAAGAAAGTGTCATAACTGATTGACTGACTGACTCACTCACCAAACTCAAGGGAAAGAACTGCTTTAAAGTAAGTAAATAGCTTTTCGACAGTTTGTTTTTCAATCAAATTGAAGGGGTTCATCGGGAGGGGTGAAATTCTGAAGAAAAAAAATTGAAAGGAAATGTCCTGACTCATTCACTCACTCATCATCGCCCAGCCAAAAATATTGAAGTTGGAAACATGACATTTCGGGGATATGTTCGTTGTATGTCAAAACCGTACACTAAGGGAGTTTTTTTGGATATTCGGGTTCTAAAGGGGTCTTAAGGGGGTTAAACCTGCATTTCATTGAATATCAATATCTCACGAGTGGTTTCATTTGTGGATGTGATACTCGGCATATAAACTAATCATTAAAAATACGCAGACATGTGTCTAAGCGTTTTTCGATGTGGTGTATTATTAAGAGGTGAAAGGGCTGAAAATTGGGGGTTGAAGTATTCCTAATGGAGCGTGTAGGGCTGAAAATTGGGGGTTGAAGTATTCCTAATGGAGCGTGTAGGCCTATCTCTTAAACGACATAGGCGAGAAATTTGAAACTCAGCGAAAAAAAAACAGCTTAAAAAGTAAGTAAATCGGTTTTCGACTGTTTTTTCATAAATAAATTTAAGGGGCCAATGGGGTGGGGTGAAATTCTGGGGAAAAAAGGAGAGAAAGTGTCCTAACCGACTGACTCAGGGGAAAAAGACAGCTTAAGAAATAAGTTAATAGGTGTTCAAGCGTTTTTTAATCAATCCAATTTAAGGGGCCCATGGGGAGGGGCGAAATTCTGGTAAAATAAATGAAAGAAAATGTCCTGTCTGACTCACTCACTCATCACGCCCAGCGAAAACTATTAAAGTTGGAAACATGAAATTTTGGGAAGATGTTCGCTGTATGTCGAAAACGTTAACTAAGGAATGATTTTTGTTTATTCGGATTTTAGAGACGTGTCAAGGGGGTAAACGTGCATTTCATTGAATAACGATATCTCATGAGTTGTTTGTTTGGGGATATGATATTCGGTATATAATCATTAAAAATAATCAGACATATGTCTAAGGGTTTATCGATGTGGTGTATATTATGAGGTGAAAGGGGTAAAATTGGGGGTTGAGGGATTCTTGACGGAGCGTGTATCTCTGAAATGACATAGGTTTGAAGTTTGAAATTCGGTGGAGAAAAAACAGCTTAAAAAAAATACAAGTAAATAGGTGTTCGAACGTTTTTTCATAAATCCAATTTAAGGGGCCCTTGGAGAGGGGTGAAATTCTGGGGGAAAAAAAGCAGGAAAGATAGTGTCCTAACTGATTGACTCACTTACTCACTCATCAAACTCAGGGGGAAAACAGCTTTAAATAAGTAAATAGGTGTTTGACCGTTTGTTTCATAAATCCAATTTAAGGGGTTCATGGGGAGGGGTGAAATTATCAAAAATAAATGAAAGAAAATGTCCTGACTGACTCACTCACTCATCATCGCCCAGCCAAAATTATTGAAGTTAGAAACATGAAATTTTGGGGATATGTTCGTTGTGTGTCGAAAACGTCCACTAAGGAAAGAGTTTTGGATATTCAGGTTCTAAAGAGGTGTTAAGGGGGTAAACGTGCTTTCCATTGAATAACAATATCTCACGAGTGGTTTCATTTGGGGATGTGATACTTGGCACATATACTAATCATTAAAAATAAGCTGACACATGTCTAATGGTTTTTCGATGTAGTGTATATTATGAGGTGAAAGGGATGAAAAGTGGGGGTTGAAAGATTCCTAACTGAGCGTGTATCTCTTAAACGACATATGGAGGAGTCTGAAACTCGGAGGAAATCTATCAGCTTAAAAATAAATAAACAAATGAATAAATAAATAAAATAAATAGGTGTTCGACCGTGTTTTCATAAATGCAATTTAAGGGGCATATGGGGAGGGGTGAACTTCTGGAAGAAAAACGTCCACTAAGGAAGGATTTTTGGATGTTTGCTCTCATCGACCAACCAAAACTATTAAAGTTAGAAGAATGATATCTTGGGGATATGTTTGTTTGTTGTGTGTCGAAAACGTCTACTAAGGAGGGATTTTTGGGTATTCAGGTTCTAAAGGGGTGTTAACGGGGTTAAACCTGCATTTCATTGAAAAACAATATGATACGACTATGACGCGAGCGATGCGAGGCTAAAATTGAGATGGTGTGTGTCTGTGTATTACTCAATCTCGCAAGTACCACTGGTCCTATTTACGTGAATTTTACATGGAAGTAGCTGATTTACCTGGTTAACATATAGGTTACTTTTGATTTCAATACTTTGCACTATTTAAAATGGCGACCATTTTAGTGACGTCACTACACCCTTTGGTTTCAAACTTTCATATTTCCATTTCAAATAAAAAGAGAACGCTAAGAAATAGCAAACTTTTGATGGCATATGCGAGGTTTAAAATTACATTTTCTATCCGAAAGGTATCCGCAACTGTTAGCGAGTAAAACCTAAATTTGTGCTATAAAACACGGTCAACGCCGAGCGGTGTAGTTGGACAAAATGTTCCATCCTTAATCTCCCTCTGCGCAGCACCTCGCCTATCCCCTGTTTTAACTGTCACCTTCACATTTTAATTTATTTATGACGCGTAGCGAAGCACGGGTACTTCAGCTAGTACTAATATAATAATGCTGAAGAGTTTGTGTGTTTGTTTGTGTGTTTATGTGTTTAAACGCGCTAATCTCTGGAACTACCAGCCGGATTCGAAAAATTATTTTTGTATATGATAGCCTGATTCAAGAGGAATAGTTTAGGCTATGTTAAATTTCGGACGGACCACTCCATTCCCTGCATTTAGGCCCTTTTGCACAAATCTACACCGTTTCACCGCTCTACTAACTTGCCGGACATATTGTCGATAGGCGACAACGACTAACACTATATCATGATAGTCAACGCCGCACCATTGATGGACAGGTTGTCACTAGGCAACACCGATTTACTCTGTATCATGATAGTCCGGTAAAATTTGCTAAACGACACATGGAAAAACTGACCGATTGTGAATCAAGGATTGTATTGGACTGTAGTATTCCCTATGCTATCGTATCCACAGTTAATATTTCATTTGCGGGGCTTAGACATCGTGGTCATGTTGCCCCGTGTACATAGGTGTGTGTGTAGAATTTTTATCATAACCTGCGTTATTGTGATTGTTGCTCTAGCATTTGTAAATCTCTACTAAGTATAAAACAAAGTTCCCGATTCTTGGATGTTATGGGTAAACTCGAGAACCACTGGATGGATTTTGATGCGGTTTTCACCATTCTGTAAAGGATATCCCGAAGATGGTTTCTGTAGAAAATAATTTATTTATGATCAAAGGAAGCCGAGCAGTAACGATTTAAGTGGAAAAGTCGAAAACCTGGCGTCCGAGCGCTCTGTAAGCTTACGCTGGGCAAACCGTTAAAAATATCTAAATACTATGAGTGTACGAATTGCTCAGCATGAAAAGTTCTACAAAAAAGTCCGTGAGAGCAAATGCCTATCTTCAATACATCGCCCACTATAAGTGTTTTTACGTTTTAATTTCTTGCAACCATGTCCATTCAACTACTGAGGCGACAGTTTACGAGCTAGCTAAGGGCGAGTCTCTCATACCTGTTACAGCCTAGCTAGCGGGCGAACCTATTGCCCCAGATACAGCCAGCAGCTAAACGTCGAGTCGTGTTGAGTTAAGACTTCTGAGAAGGGTGGTTGTGTTTTGAGTTTCCCTGGAAGTGCAACTCGGGTTTTATTCATTTCGCCTGTGAACTTTCCGTTCCGCGAAATACACAGTCAAGTTAAGATTGGACGGAAGGGGGATTTGTGTTTCATGCACCTCGCCATTCCCCTGGAGGTGCAACTCAGCCTTTCTTCATTTCGCCTGTGAACTTTTCATCCGCAAAATACACAATTTAAGATTGGACGGAAGGGGGATTTGTGTTTCATGCACCTCGCCATTCTTAAATTGCGCCTGACAAAGAATTCGTTACTCATGCATCTCCATGATGTGCCCAATCGGACACGGCAGATTGGCATCGAACTCGGGTCTTATCAGAGAAGACCAGGCCCATGATTATGCCTAGAGTCGAACCATTGATCTCTGAGGGGCAACAGCTACAGGGAACTCGAAGAGCAATGAGTGGTATAATGACATATAATAATATAGCATGATTTCGAGGCTAGAATGTGAATATCATAGCTGTTTAAGGGAATAATTGTTAGAAAATGCAGTCATATGTACGTTTTCGAAGCATAGAAGCATGAAAGCAAGCCAGCTTGACAGTTTACTAATCGCAACCAGCAGAGGGGCGGTGATTCGTGTCGCCGAAGGAACTCATTTCGTCTGGACCGCTGGGACAGCTCGAAATTAATGACCCTGGGGTTCACCGACCGACAACGCTTGAGACCGGAGTGGGGGTAATAGCCCACAGAAATTAATTGATTGCAGCCAATTGGAGCATCGAAATGGAGTAAAATGTACACCCAGGTGAATATATTCTAGGAGAGATAATTTAGGAGTGGTCTCACACCTAAGTTAAAGCCTATATCTCTAAATAAACCTGTGAACACAGAGCCTACGCGCGAGAGGAATGATTCGGAGACCCGCACGAGGGGATTTACCATGGTGGCGTCATGACGCTATGGAAAAAGGCAATTAATTGTAATTAATTGGCCGAAGCGATCGCTTGCACGAGAGTGATTATGGGACTGCCACACCAAGATAAACGAGGTGTATACGTCGTTTTGAATGGAAATGCATTATTTCAAGAAAGGAGTCGCTCTCGTATGTCCTGTGGACTACATTATACGAGAAAACTTTATATAGGGGGAGCAGAGCAGACCAAGCCAGTTCGTCTCCAGTTCGTCTTCAGTTCGTCTTCAGTTCATCTTTAGTCTACACGTAAACTAAAACGCTGCCAGTAAGTGCACGAAATGTTAGAGTATCGACGCTCGAATATATTTGAAGAACAATGGAAGCACATCATACAGCTTCTTAACAGTAATTATGAATCGCGTAAGATTTACTCTACAGCAGATATTTATCCATTATTATACGCAAGTGTAATTCGCTACAGCGGAGGAATAATTTAGGAGTTTTTGGACACTGAATACCAGGAGGTATTGTCATAGCTATAAATGACGCAGTATCGTCAGGATCACTACAATTATGGGAGCCGGGAAGGCATCACAAGTAATCATGACGGTGAAGTGAAAAGTATTGAAGGTGACGAGAATCGAACGCACACACACGCAAGATAGACTTTCACGGAGACCAGCGGTTGTCGTAGCTGCATCGCATCTCTGAGGTCAGGCGTTAGGAGGAGTCCAATTAAGGATCCACATGTGAAATAGTGCGAGAAGTGTATATAAGTTTTATTACAGTGATTTCAAAAGTGTTTATGTGTAGTGTGATATAATATGTATTGTGTTAAAATGAGAAAAGCCAGTGATAAAAATATTATTACCATGTGTCGTGTGAGATATAGCATGATGGCTTAAACCAAGCATCATGGTAGGCTCGTGGCTGGTGTGCTGGAATAATCCAGCGAAAATGAAAAGTGAGTACAAATTTACAATGTTATTCTAATTAGATAGTTCACCATGCAACGAGGCATCACTTTAAGAGTATGATGTAATAGTCACTTATGTACGAGCTTTCACCACTCGTATTTTTGGTAGAATATGGCTTGGAGGGTGATTTGTTTAGGGCCATTCAGGCCTAAGATAGTGATGAATGTAACGGTAACGTTAAATGATAATAATAATAATAATCTGGGGTCGGTAACAATAATCAGTAATATGATAGGCATTTCAGGCCTAAAGAACGTACAAAGTGTGTCATGTCTAATATAAAGATACTGTATTTGGTAAACAGTAAGAAAGTAACGTAAAATATAGCGAGATACGAGAGTTTTTCAGTGTCAGTGAAGTGTTGAATGAATATTTGATATGGTAAATTCTTAGGATTGTATTGGAGAACCATTAAAGTAATGTAAGCCAGTAAATTTATACTTGTTTTTGGAGCTATTTGAAGCTTTGGCTTAAGAGTAATTGCAGAGAGGACGTGAGTGCCTCAATAATTGAGTCATCTATGAGAAGTATTGTTTGAGCCGCACATAGCGAGCGAAGTAACGTAGAATCAAGTGATTTACGTCAATAAAGTTGCGGGGACCACTCTAACATAGCTTGCACGTTAGGTGAAAAGTTGGCTAATCTACGAGATAGTATTGCCGTGATGCATACTTGTATTATTCGCAGCGAGTGGTACGGAGGGTATCTGTATCCACGGCTTGCAGGAATAATTGCCACGAGGGATGCTCTTAGAAACCCCGTGAGCACATGTATTAATTGATCTGCCCTGAGGGGAGAATCATGTTCGTCGTATAGGAAACGCAGATTTCCTTATTATTATTTAGGCAGCTGCTGATGAGAAATCTTGTATTCTCATTATGATGCGCGCCCGAAGCCACTAGTATTCGCCACAGAACGGCAAGGCTATTACAGAATCCATCCCCAGCCATGAATGTTAATTAGGAGCCGTGTTGAGCCCATTACACTATAAATCTAGGTGGTAAATAATTAGAATGACTCAATTAATAGACAACACTCAGCGTAACTCCATTGTACTGCAATTGTAAACAAAGTTGACCTTGCTAGCAGCCAAGGGGGGTGGTATGTAGACCACGGGGACGGTGTCCATCTTGCTCGGCCAGCTGGAACTAATTTTATTGCCTGCTTGAAAGGCAGGTCTGTTGACCTGGTCCCTTTATTTTAGAAGCATAGTGGGACACTGAAGAATCTCGATATTTCGAAATGTAATTAAGATATGATTGTTGTGATGATGCCAATTGAATTAAATTATGTGTTTCAACACACATACCTTGTTTGATCGTTGTGATCGGTTAATATTTGGCCCAGTTATTCTCTGAGGAGGAACGCTGAACCAAATAAATGTAGGCATCTTTTTAAAGTGCATTTTTGCCCAGTTCACACTAATTTATGCTGACGGGTAGGTGATTTCAAGAACATGACACGTTTGTAACGATAATAATTTCGACCAGACCCAGAAAATCGTTGTATGGTGAAACTATAAACATTTCTATCCATGTGTATTTTGGAAGGCAAAACGTACCATTTTAGCGTTTCATATTGATGGGAAAAAGGAAGACGATTCACACGACACAACATTTGTTAATTAAGGGAAAAGGTAATGAATTTATGTCAATGAAAGTAAATGCCGTGAGAAACGGATTAATGTTTAATTATTACTGAATTAATGGCATTTAATGAATATGACTACTGTGTTGTGATACTCCAGTATATGTTAAATTGTGCCACATGACGAACGCTATGGAGACTCGTAGATGTCTGAAAGTATCAATGATAGGATGCTAGAAATAGATTTGAGTGCAGTGAAGCACTATTTAAGAAGAGACTCACAAAATAACCTTGATTTTCATTGTGGGAATTAAATGTAAATTATCCTTTGTTTGTATTTTGTTGTATAGCCATGACTTTATATAAGTAAATGTTGTATTTAGGAATATGTTGTTTCTTTCATGTAGAGTAGTTACTTGACAGACTCAAATCCTGAACATGTGGTCGTATGGTGGGCATGAACGTCCCATACCTCGAAAGACCGTGAGTTAGCTGGGATACGAACACATGTTCCATATGATGACAATTGGGTACATGGAGGAGATGTCACTGTACTAGGATTGAGTCACAGGTACTACTAAACGTCGGCCAAGATATTAATGGTAGAAGCAAGTACAGCAGGAAAATTAGGATATATTAGGAAAAGGCCGCGTCCCATTTGTTAATAAGCCTTCACGTCAAAATAAATGTTGATAATCCTCCATAAGACATGCTTAAATGTAACTTGTCACCATACACCATACTCCTTTTCATTATCATGGCGGCCCAGGTGGGGCATTCGCCAATAAAAACCACTCCCTGGACAGTTTTATTACAAATTCAGAATATGGCCTATGTCTTACAATGGGGCAACCATATATATCTCTTCTTATCATTATCATGACGGTGATACGTGGGGCCGGTTTAAAATACAGGTCACCATAGGTGTGCGTGTCCATACCTCTTATTTATCATGGCGCCCAGAGACGTGGAAGGCTTATGGGATTCAGAAAACCCCATAATAATAGCATGGTTTTCATGGGGAAAACCATAGTAGTATTTTTTCCCTCAAACTGTGTTTGAGCGATTGTGAGTCTTTCTAGATGATACTCAGACATTAGACACTGTTGTCAGACGGGTACGAGGGTCTAAACCCATTCCATAGGTGGTTACAGAACTGTGTAATATGATGTGTTGTTGTCGCGAGATCGGAATCCTTTTTCCAATAGAACGCACCAGCATGCTCAGCTGCGGCCTACCTGAATCTCAAAATAAGAAATACAGGATGGCTGGAACTGAGGAGGTACTCAAGTGTATCGCGGAGTTAAGAGAACATTTTGATACTACTCATGCTAAGAGTAAGGAAGAGGCTAAAGCATTTCAAGATGAAATAGCAGGTAGATTGGCTACAGTCAATACTCAATTAGAGACCAATCAAACTGAAATAAACAGTAGGTTAGAGACTAATCAAACTGAAATGAACACTAGATTAGAGGCTAATCAGTTAGAGGTCAATAAAAAAATGGATGACGTTAAAGAGTCTATTAAGCAAGAAGTAACTAAGAATATTGCTAGCGTGGTCTCAGAGATGCAGGCTGATAACGACAAACGCTTTGAGTCAATAGAGCTAAAACTAGAGAATAATCTGCAAGCGTGCAGAGAGTCACAGCGTGAGATTAATGATAGCTTAAGCAGTATGTCCATAGAGCTTAAAGACATTCAAAGTCAGAATGAAGCGAATACTAAGCGTCAGCAAGAGCAATTTAATACGTTCACTCAGACCGTGGATCAAAGGCTCGAAGACAGCGACGGAAAATGGAATAAGCGGATGGCAGGCTACGCAAATGCGGTAGACGAAGCCTTAATGAAGCAGGATCAGAATATCCTTGACCAATGCAAGGAAATCCATGAAATAAAAACTTCTGATCAAGAGAATAAGGAAATAATGTCAAACATGAAAAGGCAGGTCGGAAAGGTCCAAAAAGAGTTAGAACAAACTCAGAACGACCTAGCAGTCATTCATATATGGCAGGATGAGGACCAGGGAGAAATTACGGAAATAAGGACTGAAATCTCTCATATGCATGGTCACCTACAGAAAGAAGTTACAGGCTTACGAGAAGAATTAGAACTTCGAGAAGGCTTGAAGACTGAAGCCAGCGATAAAACTCCTGCCGAGGTAAGAGAGAGTCTAGCGGGGGAAATTACCCACATGAAAGAAAGCCTTAAGGATGACTAGGGGAAAGTATTTTCTATGGCAGAGAAAAACCGGGATCGCTTAGAAAAAATAGAACGAGAGGTATTAGCTCGTTTAGAAAGGGCAGAAAATAGGCACAGCCAAATAGAAACTAGAATGATCGCACAGGAGGAATCCATATTGCGAAATCCTAGATCTAGCGAAGGAAGTACAGATGAAAATAGGAGAAATAAATGGGCAGATATAGAGATACAGTCCACTCCAAAGAATGCAGCCATGCCAAGTGACAGCCCGTATACCACGCCTGGTATACCCATTGCTATGTCTACACCGCATGAAAATGCTGTTCAAAATCAAATAGTCACTGTTGTGAGGGCTAGTGACGACAAACCGAAGAAATATTCTGGAAGTAATTCTAACATGACACCCAAGTACTGGCTCAAAGAAGTTTCCGAGTACTTGAATGACGCGAAGGTACCGCCAGAGCGAAGGTTGAGAGCTATCGAAAAACTGACTGAAGGCGAGTGTGCCTTATGGTTTAGGAGTTTTTGGTACACGTTCGACACCGTTGATGAATTTCGCCAGGCATTTTTAAGCAGGTACTGGAACGCAAGTTAAAACAGAACCTCAGATTGGACTTGTACTCCAGGCGTCATAGTACTAATAACCCTACGAAGTACGCAGAGTTTTTCGTGGCTCAATTGTGCCGTTTCCGCGAACTTGATGAAGGGATTAGAGAGTCAGATCTGTGTATAGCGATAGCCAAGCAGCTACCATATGAAGTACAACGTCTATTAATCTCAGCAAACGCCAAGACAGCGATTGACATGGAGGAGGTGCTGAGACAACTCGATCTCACCACAGCGCAGCACACAAGGCAAAGTCGGAACATGGAACAAGTCAACATGACGTCTACACCTACTGAGTCGACTAAGGTGCAGACAAAAAGTAAGTCTACTAGCACCGAAACGGAGAAATCAGACTGGCAACGCGAAGGACGGGAAAACCAGAATTGGAGGCCAGCATACAGAGGAGGATCGAACCGTGGATACCGAGGAAGGAAAGCCTGGAATGAGCGAGGCACAAGAGACCATCAGCCTGATAACCGAAGAAATTACGGCCGAAATGGGAATAACCAAGGATGGAGATCCCAAGAACAGAGTCGCGGGTTCGATGAAGAAGCGGAAGAACGATATCACGCATCATTAAGATACATGGAAGAGCGTGGAGACGACCATAGAAAATCGCAAGTACATTGGGATGAAGCGATTAAGAATAGGAGGTCACCCGACATCTATAAAAATGATGACGGTGCCAAGAGTCTGGAACTTCAGCTGTACGAAGACAGGCAGAAGAACTCCACAAAGAATGGAGCAATGGAAAAAAACATCAAAATTAAATGACCAAATAAGAGAGATAAATGCAGGATGGAATACAGTGAATGTGGTTAACTGGATTGCCAAACCTGAGGAACTTATTGAAGACCTAGATGAAGGGACGGTCAATGTGAGAAGGGAACTACCCATTATTATTGTAAACATCGCAGGCATGAAGATAAGAAGCCTTCTAGATACAGGCTCAACGGTATGTCTAATAACCCAGGCATTATATAATGAAATCCAAAGTAAAATCCACGTATTGAAAATATCTATTTCAAGCGTGAAGATAAAAGTAATGATATGCAGATACCAAGTATTTTTAGATTTGCAGATAGGGAACTCTACATTCTCACAGAGCTTCCTACTTGTGAATAAGCTGCCTTTAACGTTATTGTTGGCATGGATTTCATAAGAGAATATAAGGTCATAATAGATCTCTCGCAAGACATTGTTATGTTTCGCGCAAGTGAGGGAAAGGAAGATTTAGAGCTCTCATTAAAACACAATGAAACGAGACCAGAAGAGTACGTATGGCATACATACGGAGATATGACTGGGGAAGCAGTATTGACAACAGAAGACATCGAGGGAGAGTTGGCAACACTGGCCGCAGACATTGAAAAGGACCTCGAACCACAATTTGAAGAATGCCTGGAAGAAAAGGTAGAGGAAGCTAAAATTGGTCCAGAGCATAAGCAAATGCTAAGGGAACTGCTATTTGAATACAAAGGAGTCTTCGATTCGAGACCTGGCCGGATCAAGAATTTCCAATATGCGTTCCAAGTTAGTGACTGGACACCATTCAGACAGAAGCCGTATCCTGTTGCCGAGAAACATTATTTAAAGGTCAAGAAAGCAATACAGGAGATGCTAGAGGCAGGCGTCATTGTGAAGACGGCCACACCTTATGTCAGCCCACTGGTAGTTGTACCTAAACAGGACGGAAGTGTAAGGATATGCCTGGACCTACGAAATTTGAATTCCAAGGTCATACCAGAGTTTGACCAAGTGCCGCCCATCAAGGAGGTCCTCAGGAGGTTCAAAGGAAAGACTGTTTTCTCAAATCTTGACCTGAGAGCAAGTTTTCACCATCTTGCTCTGGAGGAGAAATCAAGCTTATTAACTGGGTTTTCATTCGACCAGCATACATATTCATACGTGCGTCTCCCATTTGGCCTGAAAACAGCGGGTTCAGCGTTGATACGAGCGCTTGATCGGAACCTGTCTGAAGAAGTAAAAGCAACAACCATATGCTATGTAGATGACATACTGCTGACATCTGAAACAATCGAAGAACTCATCAGAGACCTACGCAAGCTGTTGAATGACCTAAGTCAGGCTAACTTTAAGGTCAATATAAAGAAATCTAACATTGGTCAGAGAGAAGTTAAATTCCTAGGCCACATAATAGATGCGCAAGGAGTTAGGCCTAATCCGGGAAAATTGGAGGTCATTAAACATTTCCCGAGACCAACGAAGGTAAAGAACGTCAGGCAATATCTAGGCGTTATTGGATTCTTTTCAAGCCATTGCCCGAAGTATACCGAGACCGTAGCACCACTCCAAGATTTACTGAAGAAAGGAGGAAGGTGGCGGGGGACGGAAAAATGCGAGGAAGCCTTCGTGAAATCTAAACAGATGCTTTTAGATTATGTTAAATTGGGATATCCAGACTAGACCCAGAAATTTATTATCCAGACTGACGCATCATTTATAGGCATTGGGGCGATGCTCTACCAGGAAAATGTGGACAGGCCAGAGGAGAAAACTTATATTGCATTCATAAGTAGAAGGTTGAAACCTAATGAAAAGAATTATACGGTCACGGAGATCGAATTACTCGCAATACTGTATGCCTTATAGTATTGGAGAAAGCTAATTTATGGGTTCAGAATTATATTAAGAACGAACCATAAAGCCCTAACATTCCTGTTGAAAACTGACTTGTCGAGTCAAAGACTGACGAGGTGGTCCTTATACAGCAATTTCAAGTGGAAATCGAGTATTGCCCGGGGAAGGACAATATTATACCTGACTTGCTAAGCAGATACCCGACAGCTGATGAAGAGGAAGCTCTAGCTATCGAGATAGAAGATAGAGACCAGAAGACCTTAGACGATCTAAGGAACATCACCGTTTTTCAACGTGTAGATCCCTGGATACGGTTGATGATTAATTACTTCGAGGGAAAGCTTGTCAGAGGAACCCCGATGTATGTTGAAGCCGAGGCACTATCAACGGAGTATCTATGGTTTAACCAGATGCTACACAAATGGAGCGACTCAGACCACACTCGACCCAGGATTGTTATACCACCAGCATTGCAGAGAAGGATGATGATGATTATAATTGTTGTTTTAAGGGGCCTAACATCGATTTTATCGGCCCCTAATCATCTGGGTGATAGCAAAAATGATAATGAAATGGAAACCAGAACAAAATTATCGAAGACGGAAAATACGTACAAAAAGGAACTCACATGGTAACAACTCACAATATGGTCTTACAAAAGGGAATTTAGAACGAAAAGTTGCACAAAAAGAATAGATTAAAAAAGACCCACAAAACGTAGGCTAGACTCAAAATACGTACAAAATGCAAAGTAGCGTCGAAATACTTACAAAATGCAACTGAAATTCAAAATACTTACAAAATGCAAATGAGATCGAAATTACGTACAAAATGCAATTGAGGTTCGAAATACTTACAAAATGCAATTGAGGTTCAAAATTCACAATGCAATTCAGATTGAAATATCCCAGTTCCAATCCAAATTATTCACAAAGTGCAATTGAAATTCAAAATCCTTACAAAATGCAATTGAAATTGAAAATGCTTACAAAATGTACGGTACATTCAAACGACTCATGTGGATTGACAATACTTACAAAAAGCAATTTAGATTGAAAATACTTGACAAATGTAATTTAGATTCAAAATACCCACAAAATGCAATTGAGAATCAAAATATGTGCAAAATGCCCACCAAACAAAATGCAATTTAGATTCAAAATTCGTGCGAAATGCGGTTTTGGTTGAAAATACTTACAAAATGCAATTGAAATTCAAAATACTCACTAGAAGACCCCGCAACCTGCATTGAAAGACGTACTAAAAAGCAATTTAGATTGTCAATCTTTACAAAATGCAATTGAGGTTGAAAACAATCGCGAGATGTAATTTAGATCGAAAAAACTTACAAAATGCAACATAGATCAAAAATGCCTGAAAAAATCGCTAAAAGGGAATTTAGATACACGGTAATTCGAGTAACAAAAACAGTGCGGGAATCTTAAAGAGAAAAGGAAATAGAAGGAAAAGAGGAGAGGAAAGGGGAGAGAGGAGAAGGTCCGCCCCAAAGGGAAGGGACAAAAGGGGAAAACGGACCCAGCTCAGGAATCCCTCGGGGACGCCAACGCCCGAACTCACCAGCCGTGAGCCCCTGAGGGTGTAGCATTATCTAAGGTGCACCAGAAGTTGTGGGGCTACATACACCCTGCCTCCTTAAGGGCCTAGAGCACAAGGCAGGAGGTAAAAGGAAGAGAAAAAGAAGGCTGACCCCTCGCAGAAGGAGGGTATCAGAAAAGATGAGACAAGGGCCAATTAAGGCGGGAAAGGAAGAGACTCTCTAGGCCTCGGATACCCTAATACTGTCAGAAGAGAACAAGAGTTGACCAAGTGAGGTCGACAGGAAAGAAGACAGAGAGGAGCCCGGCACAAGTAAGTGGAAGCAATGCCGGACTCAGCTGGGGCCCCGTGGTCGCCAACCCACGCCCACAAGATGTGAGCCCCTGGGGGGTGCAGAGAAGGCTAGTATGGTTAGCGCACAGAGCTTTTGGTCACCCTGGCGTAGACAAATCTGTTTCCCTGCTTAAAGAAGCATTTATTTGGCCAAAATTTAGAGATACAGTCAGGAATACAATCAGGACATGTGATATTCGCCAACGAGTAAAGCCTAACTCGTATTTAATGAGGCAAAAACCGATACCACTCTTACCAGAGAAGCCATGTCAGCTTCTGGGATTGGACAATTTCGGGTCGCTTCCGAGAGCTAGAAGAGGAAATAGACACATCCTAGTTGCACTAGACGTGTTTTCTAAAATTGTAGTCCTCTGTCCAATTCAGAAAACCAGTACGAAACAGGTACTTAAGAGGCTGAAGGAAAGAATCATTCCTATACTAGGGCAGCCGAAGAACATATTATCTGATCATGGGAGCTGTTTTACCAGCGTAGAATTTCGCAGGGAGTTGGAAAATCTGGGTATAAGACAGATTTTGTCCACAGTTCGACACCCGGAGTCGAATTCCGCTGAGAGAGTGATGAGGGAACTGCAAAAGTACATGTGAGTATTGTATCAACAATACCGTGCATGAAGCGACAGGAGAAGTGCCAGTGAGCCTACATCTTGATAGAAGACCAGAGAGGCCATGGAATAATGTCATTCGGACACCTGTAGATGCACTGCCTGGACGTGAGTTGAGGATCCAGAGAACATTCGAGTATCTCAAGAAACAAGCGGACAGACGGCAGCGAAGAAATAGGAGGAAACGCTACCACAGACCACTACTCGTAGGGGAGTACGTCCTATTGAAAAAAACAGCTAGTTCAGATCCAGAGAGCAGGAAATGCAAGAAATTTCAACATAGCTATCACGGACCTTACCTGATTATAAGGGACTTGCAAAATAATGCATACCGAATCAAAGATGAAGAGACAGGTAGAGAAGTTTTAGTAAATGCAGCGAATTTAAAATTATATAGTCCGCCAGAGGATTATGAAACAAGAGAAGAGCAAGCCACTCGCACCCAAATGGACGGGGAGTCATTATATATGCACGCGGAGAGTCCTGAGAAAAGCTCGCAGACCCAGGAAGCAAGAAAGCGAGGCGACCAGCTCGCAGACCCTGGGGAAACGAGGGTTGAATGCAGCTGTCGGTTGAAAGAATTTTACGACCAGTTGTGTGAGGCCGCTGCAGAACTCCAAGAAATGAATGAACAACTAAGAGAGCAAAACAGGAGAACACGAGATGGCAGACAGAGTGGAATGGGGGAACGAGACATCCCATTGCCGAGAGCACTGACCGCTTAAAGTAAATATAGCATGGTGTCAATGCCATCTGAAGGCCCGAAAAATTCACTTGTGAAATGAATTTTCCGAGCTTAGCAAGGGAAAGATGTGCCCAATCGGACACGGCAGATTGGCATCGAACTCGGGTCATATCAGAGAAGACCAGGCCCATGATTATGCCTAGAGTCGAACCATTGATCTCTGAGGGGGAACAGCTACACGGAACCCGAAGAGCAATGAGTGGTATAATGACATATAATAATATAGCATGATTTCACGGCTAGAATGTGAATATCATAGCTGTTTAAGGGAATAATTGTTAGAAAATGCAGTCATATGTACGTTTTCGAAGCATAGAAGCATGAAAGCAAGCCAGCTTGACAGTTTACTAATCGCAGCCAGCAGAGGGGCGGAGATTCGTGTCGCCGAAGGAACTCATTTCGTCTGGACCGCTGGGACAGCTCGAAATTAATGACCCTGGGGTTCACCGATCGACAACGCTTGAGACCGGAGTGGGGGTAATAGCCCACGGAAATTAATTGATTGCAGCCAATTGGAGCATCGAAATGGAGTAAAATGTACACCCAGGTGAATATATTCTAGGAGAGATAATTTAGGAGTGGTCTCACACCTAAGTTAAAGCCTATATCTCTAAATAAGCCTGTGAACACAGAGCCTATGCGCGAGAGGAATGGTTCGGAGACCCGCACGAGGGGATTTACCATGGTGGCGTCATGACGCCGAAGCGATCGCTTGCACGAGAGTGATTATGGGACTTCCACACCTAGATAAACGAGGTGTATACGTCGTTTTTAATGGAAATGCATTATTTCAAGAAAGGAGTCGCTCTCGTATGTCCTGTGGACTACATTTTACGAGAAAACTTTATATAGGGGGAGCAGAGCAGACCAAGCCAGTTCGTCTCCAGTTCGTCTTCAGTTCGTCTTCAGTTCGTCTTTAGTCTACACGTAAACTAAAACGCTGCCAGTAAGTGCGCGAAATGTTAGAGTATCGACGCTCGAATATATTTGAAGAACAATGGAAGCACATCATACAGCTTCTTAATAGTAATTATGAATCGCGTAAGATTTAATCTACAGCAGATATTTATCCATTTAATCGTGTCAGAAATATACATTATAACTTACAAGATATAACTTCAAACCTGGTACTATAAGCATTAATCATTTTTGATGGCAGGTAGCAATGCGATTAAGCTCTACACAAGTACAAATTTAATCAAATGTGGCTTGACCAATATGCAGCTAGTTCACATGCTTCTTTAGTAGCGTCAATCACGTTCTGGGGAGAGCATGTAGTTGGACACAAATTGCATACAAGGAGATGGTTCATTGTCTGTTCTTCACCGCATTCGCATAGTGTAGATTCGCAGACAAATCCCCACTTTCTCATGTTGGTCTTCGTTCTTCCAACTCCTGAGCGCAACCTGTTGAGTGTCTTCCATGTTGACCAACTTTGCTCGTGGCCTGAAGGAAGGCTTTCGGAAGGCATCATCCATCCTGCAAGGTGGCTGGATCTTGAACGCCATGAATAAGATGAGTAAGATTTATCCATTATTATACGCAAGTGTAATTCGCTACAGCGGAGGAATAATTTAGGACGTTTTCGGACACTGAATACCAGGAGGTATTGTCATAGTTATAAATGACGCAGTATCGTCAGGATCACTACAATTATGGGAGCCGGGAAGGCATCACAAGTAATCATGACGGTGAAGTGAAAAGTATTGAAGGTGACGAGAATCGAACGCACACACACGCAAGATAGACTTTCACGGAGACCAGCGGTTGTCGTAGCTGCATCGCATCTCTGAGGTCAGGCGTTAGGAGGAGTCCAATTAAGGATCCACATGTGAAATAGTGCGAGAAGTGTATATAAGTTTTATTACAGTGATTTCAAAAGTGTTTATGTGTAGTGTGATATAATATGTATTGTGTTAAAATGAGAAAAGCCAGTGATAAAAATATTATTACCATGTGTCGTGTGAGATATAGCATGATGGCTTAAACCAAGCATCATGGTAGGCTCGTGGCTGGTGTGCTGGAATAATCCAGCGAAAATGAAAAGTGAGTACAAATTTACAATGTTATTCTAATTAGATAGTTCACCATGCAACGAGGCATCACTTTAAGAGTATGATGTAATAGTCACTTATGTACGAGCTTTCACCACTCGTATTTTTGGTAGAATATGGCTTGGAGGGTGATTTGTTTAGGGCCATTCAGGCCTAAGATAGTGATGAATGTAACGGTAACGTTAAATGATAATAATAATAATAATCTGGGGTCGGTAACAATAATCAGTAATATGATAGGCATTTCAGGCCTAAAGAACGTACAAAGTGTGTCATGTCTAATATAAAGATACTGTATTTGGTAAACAGTAAGAAAGTAACGTAAAATATAGCGAGATACGAGAGTTTTTCAGTGTCAGTGAAGTGTTGAATGAATATTTGATATGGTAAATTCTTAGGATTGTATTTGAGAACCATTAAAGTAATGTAAGCCAGTAAATTTATACTTGTTTTTGGAGCTATTTGAAGCTTTGGCTTAAGAGTAATTGCAGAGAGGACGTGAGTGCCTCAATAATTGAGTCATCTATGAGAAGTATTGTTTGAGCCGCACATAGCGAGCGAAGTAACGTAGAATCAAGTGATTTACGTCAATAAAGTTGCGGGGACCACTCTAACATAGCTTGCACGTTAGGTGAAAAGTTGGCTAATCTACGAGATAGTATTGCCGTGATGCATACTTGTATTATTCGCAGCGAGTGGTACGGAGGGTATCTGTATCCACGGCTTGCAGGAATAATTGCCACGAGGGATGCTCTTAGAAACCCCGTGAGCACATGTATTAATTGATCTGCCCTGAGGGGAAAATCATGTTCGTCGTATAGGAAACGCAGATTTCCTTATTATTATTTAGGCAGCTGCTGATGAGAAATCTTGTATTCTCATTATGATGCGCGCCCGAAGCCACTAGTATTCGCCACAGAACGGCAAGACTATTACAGAATCCATCCCCAGCCATGAATGTTAATTAGGAGCCGAGTTGAGCCCATTACACTATAAATCTAGGTGGTAAATAATTAGAATGACTCAATTAATAGAGACAACACTCAGCGTAACTCCATTGTACTGCAATTGTAAACAAAGTTGACCTTGCTAGCAGCCAAGGGGGGTGGTATGTAGACCACGGCCATCTTGCTCGGCCAGCTGGAACTAATTTTATTGCCTGCTTGAAAGGCAGGTCTGTTGACCTGGTCTCTTTTTAGAAGCATAGTGGGACACTGAAGAATCTCGATATTTCGAAATGTAATTAAGATATGATTGTTGTGATGATGCCAATTGAATTAAATGATGTTTCAACACACATACCTTGTTTGATCGTTGTGATCGGATAATATTTGGCCCAGTTATTCTCTGAGGAGGAACGCTGAACCAAATAAATATAGGCATCTTTTTAAAGTGCATTTTTGCCCAGTTCACACTAATTTATGCTGACGGGTAGGTGATTTCAAGAAGACACGTTTGTAACGATACTAATTTCGACCAGACCCAGAAAATTGTTGTATGGTGAACAGGGACGGATTTACATATCTGCCGCCCCTAGGCACATTCTGACCCCCCCCCCCCCTCCCGCGTTGGTCATCCAGGGGTGGGGGTGGCACCTGAGAGTGATCCTTAAAACTCACGCACGCACACAAATGCAGCCGACCGTCTAATGAATCATCTAATTCATCGGCCGGTTGGTTTTATTTGTGTCCGAGTAAGGGTAAGCCCCGCTGGACGGCTGAGTATAGGATAAATCTTGCACGTAATTTTAATTTTAGACATTATTGATTAGCCTATATAAAGCAGAGTGATTATAAAAAACGTAATCTAAATTGTGGGGTTGATGTTGATAAAAACTAAAAGTTATTGATCTAAGATTGATTTAATTACTTAAGAATTAAGAATATTCTTTCAAACTGGCATATTTCCAATAGGCTAAATTTACTCATTAGAAAAGTTTCCTTTACACTTTGATAAAGTTTTAAAGTGATTGTTAAGTCTTTGTATCAGCTACAATAAATGATACATCAAGTCTATGAAGGATTTTACAATTTTTAAAAACACAATTCAATGTTCATAATTAAGAACAAAATTAGATGTTAAAAACTAGCAAATCAAAGCACATATCTTATGCATCAATACAGTACATCTGCACCAGCGGCGTTTTTTATTTACAAAGATTTTCTCCTGGATTTCATAATTGAGAACTCCTCTATTAGATCTTCAACTTTCATCTTGTCACTGTTCAAAAGTTCAGCCTCGATGTGTAGAATAGCCAACGAGTTTAATTTGTCTTCATTCGTCCTTGATCTAAGACAAGACTTTATTCTTTTTAAGACAGAAAATGAACGTTCCGCTGAGCAGTTGGAAACAGCTGTGCACAAATACGTACGAAGAGCTATATCAATGTTGGGGAATGTTGATTGGAGTTGTTCTTCTCTAATATATTTCATCATGACGAGTGGGTTGTTTCTAATTCCACTACTCTTCAACAGACAAGAAAAATGTACACATGCATTTGAAAATGACTTTTCTAGATCATTGGCATACAATGACTGAAGTTTGTTTGCACGCTCTATTATTGTTTCAATTGAGGAGGACAGATGGTTAAAAACTGAAAACTTGCATGCTATTTCGCCATATGCGTTTTTTCGCTTCTGCAACTCAGTTTTTATTTGGTCGAGAACTACATAAAATGTCTCAACTCTAAATTTGTCACGTCCTTCAAGAAGTATTTCAGTTTCTTTGTTTTCGTCAGCCTGGAATTTTCTCTTTTTTGACGTTTGTAGCAAGTCTTATAGTCCAAATCACATAGTTTTTAGCCCTTTCTTCATATACGGCAAACATGTCTCGGAGAGAATCGATAAAAAGGACGAAAGAATCATACAGTCTCACAACTCTTTCTATGGACGTTTCTATTTTCTGAAGAGTTTGGCTAACTTGTTCAAACCTGTCCAATATATCACTCCAAAGTTCCATCATGAATACCGTTTTCAGCCTATTCAATGATCTCAAAAATCCCGTGGCTTCACTTCTTACCAACGGCTTCTCATTAGTGTTCTCTTCACAGTCCTTTAAAGCCAGCATAACACCGTCTAAGTTTTCACAGAGCCCTTTACATGCACTTTCACGAGCACTCCACCTTGTTTCAGACAAACCCTTAAGAGTTTTACTTTCAGGTTGACTAAAGGTAACTAGAATTTCCCATCTCTTAGTAGATGCAACAAAAAAGTTGTAATCGTTTTGTATAAGGTTAAAGAAAGCACAAGCTTGCAGCACACGTACCTACAAGGTTAACTGAATGTGCCCAACAAGGAACAAACTGTGCTTTGGGATTTTCATCCTTTATTCTAGCTTGTAAGCCACTATACACGCCTGACATGTTGCTAGCATTATCGTAATGATTGACCTCAACAGCCGGATAGATCGATGGCATTTGATCTTAAAACAGCCATAACAGCATTGGCTAAGCCTTCGGATTTGTGCCCAGTATTCGACAAAAACATGAGAAAGCGTTCAACAGGATTGCCATTTTCTTGTACAAACCTCAAAACAAATGAAAGCTGATCAGTGTGACTTATGGCAGGCGTTGAATCCACTATTATGGAGTAATACTTCGCTTGTTTCACTTCACTGATTATGATATCTCTAACTTTAGAGGTTAACAGTACAATTACCTCATTGCAAATAAATGAAGACAGATAGGACGTTTTCCCTGAACCTGGATTACCAAATTTACGAATGTGTTCAGCGAGAAAAGGATCGAATTCCCCTACTAATTCCAGTGACATCATGTACTTCCCATTGTGTAGAGACCCAAATGTTTCATCAGCTCCTCGAAACAGACATCCTCGGCTTGCCAGCTATTTCACCACAGCGAACACTTTTTCCAAAACGTGTTTCCAATACTTCCTTTCAGTTTCGACGATGGAATCGTATTGACTGTCTAGCGTTCCAATTCTTCTCTTGCGGGTCAAAAGTGCCAGTTCAGAATTGATGTGTTCTTGTGAGCTTTCATGTGCAGACAAAATCGCTCCAATATTTTTCCAATCCGAAACACCTTCACTGGCTAGTTTAGAACACGTCTTCTGAAAGCCAAATAATCTGCAGGAAGCGCAAAATGTTATGCGTCATGATCTGCCTCAGTGGCAACGCAGCATTTCCCCACGTGCTAGCTTTGACAGCTGTGAGCGAGCTTTATTGATAATTCAGACTTATATTACACTAGCTTTGACAGTCTGCTGTATCCCCACTGACTGGCAGTGTTGCCAGTCTGTTGACTACCGGCATAAAATATGCCCATATTAAATAAAACAAAACTTCACACTTGACTTGTAAAAGAGATTTTTTTTTAGTTTATGAATCGTATTTTGATTTCAAATTTACGTGAGAAAATGCAAAGCAAGCTCCCTTTGACTGCCGTTCTCGGTCACTGCGCTCTTGTATGTCCTGTGGACTACATTTTACGAGAAACCTTTATATAGGGGGAGCAGAGCAGACCAAGCCAGTTCGTCTCCAGTTCGTCTTCAGTTCGTCTTCAGTTCGTCTTTAGTCTACACGTAAACTAAAACGCTGCCAGTAAGTGCGCGAAATGTTAGAGTATCGACGCTCGAATATATTTGAAGAACAATGGAAGCACATCATACAGCTTCTTAATAGTAATTATGAATCGCGTAAGATTTAATCTACAGCAGATATTTATCCATTTAATCGTGTCAGAAATATACATTATAACTTACAAGATATAACTTCAAACCTGGTACTATAAGCATTAATCATTTTTGATGGCAGGTAGCAATGCGATTAAGCTCTACACAAGTACAAATTTAATCAAATGTGGCTTGACCAATGTGCAGCTAGTTCACATGCTTCTTTAGTAGCGTCAATCACGTTCTGGGGAGAGCATGTAGTTGGACACAAATTGCATACAAGGAGATGGTTCATTGTCTGTTCTTCACCGCATTCGCATAGTGTAGATTCGCAGACAAATCCCCACTTTCTCATGTTGGTCTTCGTTCTTCCAACTCCTGAGCGCAACCTGTTGAGTGTCTTCCATGTTGACCAACTTTGCTCGTGGCCTGAAGGAAGGCTTTCGGAAGGCATCATCCATCCTGCAAGGTGGCTGGATCTTGAACGCCATGAATAAGATGAGTAAGATTTATCCATTATTATACGCAAGTGTAATTCGCTACAGTGGAGGAATAATTTAGGACGTTTTTGGACACTGAATACCAGGAGGTATTGCCATAGTTATAAATGACGCAGTATCGTCAGGATCACTACAATTATGGGAGCCGGGAAGGCATCACAAGTAATCATGACGGTGAAGTGAAAAGTATTGAAGGTGACGAGAATCGAACGCACACACACGCAAGATAGACTTTCACGGAGACCAGCGGTTGTCGTAGCTGCATCGCATCTCTGAGGTCAGGCGTTAGGAGGAGTCCAATTAAGGATCCACATGTGAAATAGTGCGAGAAGTGTATATAAGTTTTATTACAGTGATTTCAAAAGTGTTTATGTGTAGTGTGATATAATATGTATTGTGTTAAAATGAGAAAAGCCAGTGATAAAAATATTATTACCATGTGTCGTGTGAGATATAGCATGATGGCTTAAACCAAGCATCATGGTAGGCTCGTGGCTGGTGTGCTGGAATAATCCAGCGAAAATGAAAAGTGAGTACAAATTTACAATGTTATTCTAATTAGATAGTTCACCATGCAACGAGGCATCACTTTAAGAGTATGATGTAATAGTCACTTATGTACGAGCTTTCACCACTCGTATTTTTGGTAGAATATGGCTTGGAGGGTGATTTGTTTAGGGCCATTCAGGCCTAAGATAGTGATGAATGTAACGGTAACGTTAAATGATAATAATAATAATAATCTGGGGTCGGTAACAATAATCAGTAATATGATAGGCATTTCAGGCCTAAAGAACGTACAAAGTGTGTCATGTCTAATATAAAGATACTGTATTTGGTAAACAGTAAGAAAGTAACGTAAAATATAGCGAGATACGAGAGTTTTTCAGTGTCAGTGAAGTGTTGAATGAATATTTGATATGGTCAATTCTTAGGATTGTATTTGAGAACCATTAAAGTAATGTAAGCCAGTAAATTTATACTTGTTTTTGGAACTATTTGAAGCTTTGGCTTAAGAGTAATTGCAGAGAGGACGTGAGTGCCTCAATAATTGAGTCATCTATGAGAAGTATTGTTTGAGCCGCACATAGCGAGCGAAGTAACGTAGAATCAAGTGATTTACGTCAATAAAGTTGCGGGGACCACTCTAAAATAGCTTGCACGTTAGGTGAAAAGTTAGCTAATCTACGAGATAGTATTGCCGTGATGCATACTTGTATTATTCGCAGCGAGTGGTACGGAGGGTATCTGTATCCACGGCTTGCAGGAATAATTGCCACGAGGGATGCTCTTCGAGACCCCGTGAGCACATGTATTAATTGATCTGCCCTGAGGGGAGAATCATGTTCGTCGTATAGGAAACGCAGATTTCCTTATTATTATTTAGGCAGCTGCTGATGAGAAATCTTGTATTCTCATTATGATGCGCGCCCGAAGCCACTAGTATTCGCCACAGAACGGCAAGGCTATTACAGAATCCATCCCCAGCCATGAATGTTAATTAGGAGCCGAGTTGAGCCCATTACACTATAAATCTAGGTGGTAAATAATTAGAATGACTCAATTAATAGAGACAACACTCAGCGTAACTCCATTGTACTGCAATTGTAAACAAAGTTGACCTTGCTAGCAGCCAAGGGGGGTGGTATGTAGACCACGGCCATCTTGCTCGGCCAGCTGGAACTAATTTTATTGCCTGCTTGAAAGGCAGGTCTGTTGACCTGGTCTCTTTATTTTAGAAGCATAGTGGGACACTGAAGAATCTCGATATTTCGAAATGTAATTAAGATATGATTGTTGTGATGATGCCAATTGAATTAAATGATGTTTCAACACACATACCTTGTTTGATCGTTGTGATCGGATAATATTTGGCCCAGTTATTCTCTGAGGAGGAACGCTGAACCAAATAAATATAGGCATCTTTTTTAAGTGCATTTTTGCCCAGTTCACACTAATTTATGCTGACGGGTAGGTGATTTCAAGAAGACACGTTTGTAACGATACTAATTTCGACCAGACCCAGAAAATTGTTGTATGGTGAACAGGGACGGATTTACATATCTGCCGCCCCTAGGCACATTCTCACCCCCCCCCCCTCCCGCGTTGGTCATCCAGGGGTGGGGGTGGCACCTGAGAGTGATCCTTAAAACTCACGCACGCACACAAATGCAGCCGACCGTCTAATGAATCATCTAATTCATCGGCCGGTTGGTTTTATTTGTGTCCGAGTAAGGGTAAGCCCCGCTGGACGGCTGAGTATAGGATAAATCTTGCACGTAATTTTAATTTTAGACATTATTGATTAGCCTATATAAAGCAGAGTGATTATAAAAAACGTAATCTAAATTGTGGGGTTGATGTTGATAAAAACTAAAAGTTATTGATCTAAGATTGATTTAATTACTTAAGAATTAAGAATATTCTTTCAAACTGGCATATTTCCAATAGGCTAAATTTACTCATTAGAAAAGTTTCCTTTACACTTTGATAAAGTTTTAAAGTGATTGTTAAGTCTTTGTATCAGCTACAATAAATGATACATCAAGTCTATGAAGGATTTTACAATTTTTTAAAACACAATTCAATGTTCATAATTAAGAACAAAATTAGATGTTAAAAACTAGCAAATCAAAACACATATCTTATGCATCAATACAGTACATCTGCACCAGCGGCGTTTTTTATTTACAAAGATTTTCTCCTGGATTTCATAATTGAGAACTCCTCTATTAGATCTTCAACTTTCATCTTGTCACTGTTCAAAAGTTCAGCCTCGATGTGTAGAATAGCCAACGAGTTTAATTTGTCTTCATTCATCCTTGATCTAAGACAAGACTTTATTCTTTTTAAGACAGAAAATGAACGTTCCGCTGAGCAGTTGGAAACAGCTGTGCACAAATACGTACGAAGAGCTATATCAATGTTGGGGAATGTTGATTGGAGTTGTTCTTCTCTAATATATTTCATCATGACGAGTGGGTTGTTTCTAATTCCACTACTCTTCAACAGACAAGAAAAATGTACACATGCATTTGAAAATGACTTTTCTAGATCATTGGCATACAATGACTGAAGTTTGTTTGCACGCTCTATTATTGTTTCAATTGAGGAGGACAGATGGTTAAAAACTGAAAACTTGCATGCTATTTCACCATATGCGTTTTTCCGCTTCTGCAACTCAGTTTTTATTTGGTCGAGAACTACATAAAATGTCTCAACTCTAAATTTGTCACGTCCTTCAAGAAGTATTTCAGTTTCTTTGTTTTCGTCAGCCTGGAATTTTCTCTTTTTTGACGTTTGTAGCAAGTCTTATAGTCCAAATCACATAGTTTTTTAGCCCTTTCTTCATATACGGCAAACATGTCTCGGAGAGAATCGATAAAAAGGACGAAAGAATCATACAGTCTCACAACTCTTTCTATGGACGTTTCTATTTTCTGAAGAGTTTGGCTAACTTGTTCAAACCTGTCCAATATATCACTCCAAAGTTCCATCATGAATACCGTTTTCAGCCTATTCAATGATCTCAAAAATCCCGTGGCTTCACTTCTTACCAACGGCTTCTCATTAGTGTTCTCTTCATAGTCCTTTAAAGCCAGCATAACACCGTCTAAGTTTCCACAGAGCCCTTTACATGCACTTTCACGAGCACTCCACCTTGTTTCAGACAAACCCTTAAGAGTTTTACTTTCAGGTTGACTAAAGGTAACTAGAATTTCCCATCTCTTAGTAGATGCAACAAAAAAGTTGTAATCGTTTTGTATAAGGTTAAAGAAAGCACAAGCTTGCAGCACACGTACCTACAAGGTTAACTGAATGTGCCCAACAAGGAACAAACTGTGCTTTGGGATTTTCATCCTTTATTCTAGCTTGTAAGCCACTATACACGCCTGACATGTTGCTAGCATTATCGTAATGATTGACCTCAACAGTCGGATAGATCGATGGCATTTGATCTTAAAACAGCCATAACAGCATTGGCTAAGCCTTCGGATTTGTGCCCAGTATTCGACAAAAACATGAGAAAGCGTTCAACAGGATTGCCATTTTCTTGTACAAACCTCAAAACAAATGAAAGCTGATCAGTGTGACTTATGTCAGGCGTTGAATCCACTATTATGGAGTAATACTTCGCTTGTTTCACTTCACTGATTATGATATCTCTAACTTTAGAGGCTAACAGTACAATTACCTCATTGCAAATAAATGAAGACAGATAGGACGTTTTCCCTGAACCTGGATTACCAAATTTACGAATGTGTTCAGCGAGAAAAGGATCGAATTCCCCTACTAATTCCAGTGACATCATGTACTTCCCATTGTGTAGAGACCCAAATGTTTCATCAGCTCCTCGAAACAGACATCCTCGGCTTGCCAGCTATTTCACCACAGCGAACACTTTTTCCAAAACGTGTTTCCAATACTTCCTTTCAGTTTCGACGATGGAATCGTATTGACTGTCTAGCGTTCCAATTCTTCTCTTGCGGGTCAAAAGTGCCAGTTCAGAATTGATGTGTTCTTGTGAGCTTTCATGTGCAGACAAAATCGCTCCAATATTTTTCCAATCCGAAACACCTTCACTGGCTAGTTTAGAACACGTCTTCTGAAAGCCAAATAATCTGCAGGAAGCGCAAAATGTTATGCGTCATGATCTGCCTCAGTGGCAACGCAGCATTTCCCCACGTGCTAGCTTTGACAGCTGTGAGCGAGCTTTATTGGTAATTCAGACTTATAATACACTAGCTTTGACAGTCTGCTGTATCCCCACTGACTGGCAGTCTTGCCAGTCTGTTGACTACCGGCATAAAATATGCCCATATTAAATAAAACAAAACTTCACACTTGACTTGTAAAAGAGATTTTTTTTTAGTTTATGAATCGTATTTTGATTTCAAATTTACGTGAGAAAATGCAAAGTAAGCTCCCTTTGACTGCCGTTCTCGGTCACTGCGCCTGGCGCTTGGCACGGCAATTCACCCGATGCCGCGGCGCCCGTCGGACGTCAGGCTGTGCCGCCCCCCAGGCCGTGCCGCCCCTAGGCACGTGCCTAGTGTGCCTAGTGGGAAATACGTCCCTGATGGTGAAACTATAAACATTTCTATCCATGTGTATTTTGGAAGGGAAAACGTACCATTTTAGCGTTTCATATTGATGGGAAAAAGGAAGACGATTCACACGACACAACATTTGTTAATTAAGGCAAAAGGTAATGAACTTATGTCAATGAAAGTAAATGCCGTGAGAAACGGATTAATGTTTAATTATTACTGAATTAATGGCATTTAATGTATATGACTATTGTGTTGTGATACTCCAGTATATGTTAAATTGTGCCACATGACGAACGCTATGGAGACTCGTAGATGTGTGAAAGTATCAATGATAGGATGCTAGAAATAGATTTGAGTGCAGTGAAGCACTAATTAAGAAGAGACTCACAAAATAACCTTGATTTTCATTGTGGGAATTAAATGTAAATTATCCTTTGTTTGTATTTTGTTGTATAGCCATGCCTTTATATCAGTAAATGTTGTATTTAGGAATATGTTGTTTCTTTCATGTAGAGTAGTTACCTGACAGACTCAAATCCTGAACATGTGGTCGTATGGTGGGCATGAACGTCCCATACCTCGAAAGACCGTGAGTTAGCTGGGATACGAACACATGTTCCATATGATGACAATTGGGTACAATGATAATAGTTCAGTCAGTGATTTTTTACCCATCATGCCAAAACGTAAAACCGATATAGGTCGTAGTTCATTGACATCGAAAGAAAAGCCCTTATCATTTGATGCATTCATATCTGTTCCCGGGCGAAGCCGGGGTGGGTTGCAAGTAGTAGATAAAACGAATTTATGGTTCAATATTTCACGATAGGGTTTTTAAAATATTTTTATAACTTGAGAGCAGGAAATATCTGTCGAATATTTTTGTTTGTTTCGTTTTTAGGCAATGCGAGTGGCATTCTAGACAGGGTTCTTTATTCCAAGACGTCGTATATTTTGAATGGGGAGTTATCATTTCTCTTTCTTTTCATATTACTCCAAGGTTGAGAGTTCGTTTTATTTATTGTATTTGCTTCGTTTAATGAATAGTCGGACATGAGGAGATCGATTGTCCGCCTTATTTTTTTTTATAAATAGAGGATTATGATTCGTATTAATTAGTTAGAAATTGTACTATAGGCGACCAATACCTTTTTCCACCCAATACATCCCGAGAAGTGTACGTTTCTTACTCTCCTTTCGTATTTAGTATTTTTACCCAGTAGTATAGTCCCATAGTACAACTGTAGAATGAGTCTCCTTTTGTCCTATTTGTCAGGCATTTCTTTCAGTGGTTTTTATAGCCGGGGACCATGAAGAATCTGCGATCCTGCTCATCCTGGATACTGGCAAATATTCTAAAAAGGGACAGTACTGCAGTACTATTACTACCACAGTAACACAGGTTATCAGACAAATTCTACATACATATATATATATATATATATATATACACTCAAATACCTGGGGCTAAATAACCACTATGTCCAAGCCTCTAAAATAAAACAACGACAACCATATGTTGCATATTAGCAGCCTTGACGAAAAAATTTGTGGCAACGTCACGTCATTAACAGTTTTAATGGTGGCTCTGTCAAAGCCTACCACAATCGTTTGCCGTGTTGAGAGTGATTAATTGCAAGAGGCCGGAAATATTGATTTTTCTGCATCATTAAACATTTATTATTCTTCTTCTTCTTTCTTCTTCTTTCGAATAACCCATTTGGAGGGTACGATGAATCAACGTTGGCTATTGTCCATTGTATTCAATTTCCGTTGTTTCCAAATTTCTTTCATCGTTCTAGAGTGACGATCTTTCTCCTCCTGAGTCCACTTTCTGCCAGTTCTTTGTTTCTTCCTTTCTTGAAATTTTGCGTTTTGAATAGCTTCTCTGAAGAGTGATCTGTTTGCTATTGTGTCTGTCTGAATTTTGGCGTTAGTCAAATCTTTGTCAATTTCAATGAACCATGTGGGTTTGGACTTGTAACTAGTCAGTAAGTTGAAGATCTGTTTAGTTAGTCTACTATTTTCCATTCTATAGATGTGCCCAAAAAACTGTAATCTTCTCTTTCTCATTACATCAGTTAATTTTTCACATTTCAAATATAACTCTCTATTTGGTCGTAACCTATATTCTGCGTTATTATTTCGTTTAGCTCCCAGTATTTTTCTCAGAATTCGTCTTTCAGTCTTCTCTAATTTGTCTAAATCACCAAATCTTGTTAATTTAAGTGTTTCTGCTGCATACAGAGTTTCAGGTCTGACTACTGTTTGATAATGCCTTAATTTAGTGTTCCAGGATAAGCTTTTTTTATTATATATATCTTTTGTCATATGAAAACACCTTTGTAATTTATGCATACGTGTTTCTATTGCTGTCTTTTCCTGTGAGTCATTCATTATCCACTCTCCTAGGTATTTAAAGGAATTTGTTTTACATACTGAACTGTCATGAATTGTGATACTTTTGGGGGCATCGGTGATGTTTGTCATGAACTTAGTTTTTTCAAATGATATTTGTAGTCCAACTTTGGCTGCCTGTTTTTGCAACTCTCTAATTTGTTCTTGGGCAGTATCCAGTGAGTCAGTAAGTAATGCAATGTCATCCGCAAAAGCTAAACAATCTACAGTGATTTTATTTGGATGTCTTCCTAGTTGAACGCCTTTAGTATTGATGGCTTTCCTCCACTCTCGAATTACCTTTTCCAATGCACAATTGAAAAGCAGAGGTGACAGACCATCTCCTTGTCTCACACCTGACTTTATTTTGAAAGATTTTGAAAGTTCCCCTCTAAATTTAACTTTGGAAGTTGTGTTCGTTAGTGTTGCTTGAATTATTTCAGTTGTCTTGTTATCAAGTCCAAATTCCTTCAGAATGTTAATAAGTGCCTTTCTGTCAATGGAGTCATAGGCTTTTTTAAAATCCACAAAAGTAACTACATATTTCAAGTTCCTGATTTTCCTCATGTCTAATATGCTCTTTAAATTTAGTATTTGCTCCATACATGATCGTCCCTTCCTAAATCCTGCCTGATACTCTCCCAATTGTGGGTCGAGTATTTTTTCCGCTCTTTTTAAAAGTGCTTTGGATAAGATCTTATAGGTCACTAGCAGGAGGGAGATTCCCCTGTAATTGTTAGGATCTGTTTTCTTCCCTTTCTTATGTAGTGGATGTATCAAAGCAGATGTCCATTCTGATGGTAAACTGTGTGTTTTCCATATGTCATTCATGATTTCCGTTAAACATAGGATCATGTTGTCACTCGAGTATTTCCATAATTCAGCAACTATACTATCTTCTCCAGATGCTTTGTTATTTTTAAGTTCGTTTATAATCTCTTTAATTTCATTTGTTGTTGGTGGTTTCGAGTATGGAGGAACGGGGAGTATATTATCAAACTTAAATGTCTCCTTTGGTGGATCGCAGTTGAGGAGTTCTTCAAAATATTCCGCAAGTATTCTGCAATTTTCAGCGTTATTATATGCAGTTTTCTGAGTCTTTGGATCTGTGAAAAGTAAGCTTGGTGGAGTATACTTCCTTAAACTACTTCTGAAAGTTTTGTAGAAGTCCTTTATATTGTGCTGTCTGAAGTCCGATTCTATTAATGTCAATTGGTCTTTCATATGTTGAACTTTAACCCTTTTGAGTCCCTTAGATGCATGTTTTCGGGATTCTATAAAGCTGTTCCTGGTATTCTCATTTTTATTTGCATTCCAGATGTTCCAAGCTCGTTGTCTTTTAAAGATTAGTTCATCACACTCAGCAGTCCACCAGGCATGTTTTCGTTTTCTTTTAAGGAGAATGGTTTCTTCTGCTGTCTGTACTAAGTCTCTTTGAAGTTGTTCCCATGTTTTAGGTGCTCTGCTTTCCAAAAGTGTTTTGAAATTATTTTCTGTAGCTAATTTTTGAGTATCAAACTTTTTGGATTGATAATGATTTTTCTTTTTATATATTGGTCTAATTTTGAATTTAATGAGTGACAGATAGTGGTCTGAATCTAAACCTGCACTCTTAGCAACTTTCACATTGAGTATCTCCGTTGTAGACTGTCTGCTAATAGCAACATGGTCAAGTTGTTTCTCACCACAAACTGGATTTGGGGAAACCCAAGTAGTTTGTTTCCTAGGAAGTTTTTTGAAGAATGTAGATTTCAGGACTATGTTATGCTCTCTGCATAAACTAATAAGTCTTTCTCCATTTGTGTTAGTTCTTTTATGTGCCGGGAAATTGCCTACTATGGACCGATGTTGTCGTTCTTTGCCGATTTGAGCGTTAAAGTCTCCAAGTAGAAGTATTATATTTTTTGATGGAATTTGATCCAGGGTGTTTGATAGTTCTTGCCAAAAATTTTCCGTTTGTTCTTTCTGAGTCCTATTTTTCTCATTAGTTGGTGCATGTGTATTGACAATGGTATAAACTTTGTTTACTGATTTAAAGGATAGCAGGGATAATCTTTCATTAATGGATTGAAACTCTATTATTGAATTTAATATGTTCTGATTTACAATGAACCCAGTTCCAAACTGAGGTACATTTTTCATAACTCTCTTTCCAGGTTTTCCCTTAAATATTCTATAACCTTCTGAATCAAATGGATGTTCATCAGTATATCTAGTTTCTTGAAGAGCTGTTATCATAATCCTTTTCTCTTTGATGAAATTTATTAGAGTTTTAAGTTTTCCTGTTTTTAAGAGTGAATTGACATTAAAGGTAGCCAAAAAGTTTATGTTCTTGTGCTTAATTTTACTAGTGATTTGCTTAATGCTATTTTCAAGATGCTCCGACTCATCCTTTTCATCCTTTGCACAATGATGTAGGCCCCCAGAATCCGAGTGCCTACTTTTCATTTCCTTGGAAAATGGAGATTGGTTACTCCCTGGGGTAAAATCTCTTACAATGTGCATATCCATTGTTGATTGTTTGCTAGGTTAAGGGAACAAGTCCCCTAAAAATTCTACTCGAGGTTGTTAGCTCCGAGGATGGGTTTTCAGCCGCACCTTTGGTGAACAGACGCTGACCATCTAGCCGCTTGCTACAAGACAGACGCTAAATGGATTTATGTAAAGGTGACATCTAACTAAATCATAGGGTAGATGCCTTTTATCCTATTAATCCCGGATACAGGGCCACCCCGTCCGCCATTCATACTGTTCTATAGATCATCTATTCCACTATCAATGCCGTTGAGGACTTCACCGTAACCCTGGCAAGGGACCCTGACAAGGTGCTACCAGCCGGGCCAGCTGGACCTTGGTTTTTAGGTAGATTTCATTAGAAAGCTAACTATTGCAATGGGTCCCATGTTTCGACTTCCGGAAAATTTCGACATATCTTCGCGTTTCACATCCCCCAGACCCCAAAACCACCGTCAGTTCAAAAGTTTATATATAATTTATGTATATATATATGTATATATATATGTACAGGGTGGGGCAGAAACAATGACCCATTTTAAGTTGCCCGCCATTGTTGCACACGGCTTTCTAGAGAGTTGATATTGGTACCAGTGTGTAGTGCAGTTCAAAGCATTGCCAGTCAGTATGGAGCGTTGGTCAAACGAACACCGTGCGTTTGCAATAGAAACGTTTTTCAAATGTGGTGACAGTGTCGTACGAACACAGCGTTTGTTCCGGCAACACTTTGACATTGGTCGGAATGATCAAGTTCCGTCTCGGAAGTCGATTACGATATGGGTCCAGCAGTTCAGAGCAACAGCATCTGCAACAAACAAGAAACCGTCTGGTAGGCCACGTACAGTTCGCACCCCGGACAACATTGCACGCGTGCGAGCTGCTGTCGAGTAAAGTCCAACGCGATCATTTCGTCGGCATTCACAAGTTCTTAACATCTCGGCCAGAAGTGTGCGACGGATGTTGCATCTGGATATGAAGTTCCATCCCTACAAACTCCAAGTGGTGCAGCAATTATTGCCCAGAGATCTCCAGGCACGTCAAACATTCTGTACACAGCTTCTGGAGATGATAAACACTCAACCCGACTTTCTCAACAATTTCATGATGTCTGACGAGACCCATTTTCACTTATCGGGCTATGTAAACAAACAAAACTGTAGGTACAGGGCGCCTACCAATCTTCATCAGATGCACGAAAGACCACTTCATAGCGCAAAAGTTACTGTGTGGTGCGGTGTGTGTCTGCAGGGTATTATTGGTCCGTATTTTTTTCGAAAATGATGCAGGTGACGCTGTCACAGTAACATCAGATCGATATGTTGTTATGTTGCAATAGTTTGTAATGCAGGAAATGCGCCATAAGAATATCAATTTGCGGTCTTTATGGTTCCAACAAGATGGTGCAACCGCTCACACGGCCAGAACATCCATGACAGTCTTACGCAGAATGTTTCCAGATCATCTTGTATCCCGCTTTGGCAATGTCAACTGGCCAGCCCGTTCGCCCGATTTATCGACTTGTGATTTTTTTCTGTGGGGATTCCTAAAATCCAAAGTGTATGCTAACAGGCCAACAACTACTGAAGAATTGAAAAACAACATTCAAGCCGAAATCGAGGCCATAACAGGTGACACTCTTCGTAAGGTTATGGAGAATTTGTGTGTTCGTGCAGAAGATTGCATCGCCAACAATTGTGGACACCTGAAGGACATAATTTACAAAAAGTGACATGTGTAATTAATGGTAGGATGTGTTCTTTTGAACAGTGTACAGTAATAATATGTAGTTGTATTTCTTAATGGTTAAATAATATGTTTAAAATGGGTCATTGTTTCTGCCCCACCCTGTATATCAGTTTCTTGTGGACACGATAACTGCCGTAATTTTGCACCAATTACTTCGAATTTTTTACCGAAGATGTATACCTATAAAATCTCGGTCGAGTTCGTTACTGGGCTAAATCGGTCGAAGGGGGTGAAAATGGGGGGCTTTTTTCGAAAAAGTGAAATTTCGCTATAACTCTCTTAATACGTGCAATATCGAATCCATTCAAAGTTCATAATATGTGTCGGATAAGTGCCAAAAATTTATGTCAAATAAGATTTTTGATAGCACCAACCATTGACCAAAGGGGTGGAAAAAAGTGGGTTTTTCGGGAAACATTAATCATATCTCTCTTAATAGGCACAATATCAAAACCGTACAAAATGGACAATATTCCCCTAATAATTACCTAAAACTTTTGTCTGAAAGAATTTTTGATATGACCCACCATTACGCCAAGGGACGAGAAAAATGATTTCGGAATTATAAGAAAATGCCAAGAGCTATCAGTGGTTGCCATGGCAACACTACTAAATTGATGAGGCATGGACCATCAGACGTTGCCATGACAACGCACTTGCACGAGATCAGATTCAGTATTTCCATCTGATTAAGTGGTTGGTTGGTTGGTTCTTAAGTTTAGGGGCTGCGACAACGCGGTCATGTAGCCCCGTGTACTTTGGGTGTGTGTAGAATCTGTCTGATAACCGGTGTTAATTGTGATGACTGTATTAGTGTGTGTTATCTGTTTGTTAATTTAAATACTGCAACTAACAATTTTTCAGATAGTTCCTACTTTTGCCGCCAAGCGCCACTGTCAACGACTACGAGGCCAAGTTCAGAACTGAGCTACTAGACGCCGCCGCAGTCGGCTCTTGGCAACGAACATAGAAACCTAAGAGCGTTGTATACATTCTTAACCTATCCAATTTAGCTTCACACAGGTGCAATTAGTGGAAGGATCTTTAACATGCCATAAATCTATGACATGGGACCGCCGGCTTTACTTCCCCTCCGAAGGAAGGCATACTGAGGGATATTTAACGCTCTTAAAAAATCCGACGGCTTCGGCCGGGTTTGAACCCGGTATCTTGGGCATAGAAGCTCAGCATGTTACCGACTACGCCACCAAAGCCGCCTGATAAAGTGGGAAGCGGCTTCGGTGACGTAACTGGTAGCATGCTGAATGTCTATGCCCAATGTCGCGGTTTCAAAGCCGGCCGAAGTCGTCGGATTTTCTAAGAGCACTAGAATCCCTCAGTATGCTTTCCTTTGGAGGGGAAGTTCCAACGTTCGTTGCGAGTTGATGGTTGGGGTGGCATCTAGTAGCCAAGTTCACAGCTAGGTGTCGTTGACGGTTGTACCTGGTAGCAACATTAGGAACTACTGCTTGAAATTGACCGTCTGCAGTACTTACATGAATTAAGACTAATACAGCCATTACAATTCACACCGTGTATCAGACAGATTCTACACTCACCCAAAGTACACGGGGTTAGATGACCGCGTTGTCGCAGCCCCTAAACTGAGGAACCAACCAGAGGTAGATTTCGTTAGAAAGCTAACTGTTGCAATGGGTACCATGTTTCGACTTCCGGAAAATTTCGACATATCTTCGCGTTTCACATCCCCAGGCCCCAAAACCACCGTCAGTTCAAAAGTTATATATAATTTATGTATGTATATGTATATCAGTTTATTGTGGACACGATAACTGCCGTAATTTTGTACCAATCACTTTGAATTTTTTACCGAATACGTATACCTATAAAATCTCGGTCGAGTTCGTTACTGGGCTAAATCGGTCGTTGGGGGGTGAAAATGGGGGGCTTTTTTTTCGAAAAAGTGAAATATTGCTATAACTCTCTTAATATGTGAAATATCGAATCCGTTCAACATTCATACTATGTGTCGGATAAAGCCCAAAAATGTATGTTTGAAGAGTTTTTTTTATAGCACCAACCATTGACCAAAGGGGTGGGAAAAAGTGGGTTTTTCGGGAAACATTAATCATATCTCTCTTAATAGGCACAATATCAAAACCATACAAAATGGACAATATTCCCATAATAATTACCTAAAACTTTTGTCTGAAAGAATTTTTGATATAACCCACCATTATGCCAAGGGATGAGAAAAATAATTTCGGAATTATAAGAAAATGCCAAGACCTATCAGTGGTTGCCATGGCAACACTACTAAATTGATGAGGGATGAGCCATCAGACGTTGCCAAGATAACGCACTTGCACGAGATCAGATTCAGATTTCCATCTAAGTGTGAAGCGGCTTCGGTGACGTAACTGGTAGCATGCTGAATGTTTATGCCCAAGGTCGCGAGTTCAAAGCCGGCCGAAGTCGTCGGATTTTCTAAGAGCGCCAAAAATCCCTCAGTATGCTTTCCTTTGGAGGGGAAGTTCCAACGTTCGTTGCGAGTTGCTGGTTGCGGTGGCATCTAGTAGCCAAGTTCACAGCTAGGTGTCGTTGACGGTAGTACCTGGTAGCAACATTAGTAACTACTGCTTGAAATTGACCGTCTGCAGTCCTTACCTGAATTACAGACTAATACAGTCATCCCAAAGTACACGGGGTTACATGACCGCGTTGTCGCAGCCCCTAAACTGAGGAACCAACCAAAATCTCTGCGGTAGATATAATTTTGCGTGAAGAAGTAACAGACCGTTACATAGTTGCACATCAGTGTCGAAACCTAGCATAAGGACAGTGTGACCACAAGTATAAAAATGGACCCCAAATGACAAGAAGGTTACCGTTCCCATATGACAATAAAATGTTTAAAATAAGCATAAAATGACGAAAAACAAAGTTAATTAAGCTCCAATTATAAAATACCTTCTCGCATTAAATGAGGTCTGATCCTTCTACGAAAATCTGCATATTCTGCCTATTTTCGCCTATCCCCAAGTTTGTCCGGTGAAATCTACCTCCGCCTTCCGGCGTGCCGAGAGGACTTTTTTTTAGAGGTGTTACTCCTCTATCACTCACCGCTTTGTCCTGGCTTGTGACAGGCAGAGCCTGGCTTCCCAAACATTGGGCCCAGGTTGGCGGGTTTAAACATTTATTATTATTATTATTATTATTATTATTATTATTATTATTATTATTATTATTATTATTATTATTATTATTATTATTATTATTATTATTTGCGTACATTCTCCTTTAAGGAGAGCGCTAAAAACACAAAAATCTAGCTTTTGGTGGTGGCTCTTTTCCTCTTTTTATCTTCTTCTTCTTCTTCATCCGTTCACTGTGTGCCTTCTCTCTCCATCTGTCCATTTACGCCTATTCTTTTGGGTTGTGATCTAAATTCAAATTTCTGTTTTTTTTATTTTTAGCCTACTTTTCACATTTTGCAAAAATGAGGAAAAAGTAGACTTATAAGATCGATCCGGGAAAATGTGTGTATGTCTGTCTGTCTGTCTGTCTGTCCTTCGGTCTGTCTGGCTGTGTCTGTGTCCCCCCCTATCAACTCCTAAACGGCTGCAGCAATCGAAACCAAATTTAGTATGAGTAAAGATGTATACCGGAATATCTCAAGCCCATATTTGAAAATAATGTCAGTGCTACCAACGGCTAAAAACACGCACTAGAAATTTCAGCTCCATGTTGGATATCTTGGAAGGTATGCATGGGAGCTATTCCAAAATTGGCACACATGTAGATAATACTATTTTAGTTTAATTTCCAGGAGGCCATACATGACAGTGTTGCCAAAATAATTTTAAGATTTTTGATAAGTCCAATTTTTAACTGCATATAACTTCTGCACTACCAATTGGATTTCAATCAAATTTTGTATGTAATATGTGGACATAAACAGATATGACTGAGTGTATTCTTAAGAGCCACCAGGGCTACCAACTGTTAATAATTGCTCTCTCTATTTTTTTTTATCCAAGTACCAATATATCAGAAAGTATGCAAGCCGACAGCTTTAAACTATGCACACGTATAGCACCTGACATTTTAGATTAATTTGGAGTAACCTATATAGTCAGTTCTACCAACATGATTCCAAGCTTGTTGATAGGACCATTTTTAAATACATGTTACTCCTATACTACCAGTTGGATTTCAACCAAATTTCGTATGTGCTATGTGTAACGTAACAGATATGACTATAAGTATTCATCAGAGCAATCAGGGCTGCCAACTGTTAATAAATGTTGTCTATATTTTTTTTACCCTAACTTCTATACTAACAAATGGATTTCATCAAAAATTGGCATAGGATATCATAATATTTCAGATTATTTCTGACCAGCACACGCATTGACATTGTTGCCACATGCGTGCTGATAGATCCAATGCCTAACTGCATGTAACGTCCATTGGCTTCAACCAAATTTGGTATTCTGTACCTTAAGAGATGGAACTAAGTATATATTTAGTCACCAGGGCTGCCAACTGTAGTGCTCTATTAGGCTACATTATACCAGGTATATTTCGAACTAATTAGACATTTCGATATAACCAACTTAATTTCGTCATTATTCTAGATAGGTTCATTTACTGTAGATTAATCATTGGTATGAATCTTAATTTTAAGAAAAGTAGGCTCTTTAGTTCGTCACGGAACAACTTGCTTGTCTACAAATGCTGCGATCGTGAATGTCTTCTATGGTGATATGTAATTGTTGTAAATCTTCCATAGTTTCTTTGTACCTAGAAGTACCCAATTTCGTCATAGAAATTATGTTGAATATTCTTTTAGTCAGTCATGTGTCGTACATTCTGGCGATATGTGTTTTCTGATGAGTGTCGTGATAGATTCAGTATTTCTGTATAATTCTTCTGTGGGTCTGTTTTGCCAGAAATTATCTCTGAAAACGGCGCCGTAAATTTTTCTCCGAATTTCCCTTCTTTTATTATTATTATTATTATTATTATTATTATTATTATTATTATTATTATTATTATTATTATTATTATTATTATTATTATTTTAGCGTATGGCTTTTAATGCCGGGATTGTCCGAGGACATGTTCGGCTCGCCAGTTTTGTAGCTGCTTCGAGACGGACACCCAATGGGTGAGCTACAAGTACCGTTGGGGAGGGAAGTTGGAATGTAAGGACGAGGAGTTGGAAGGTAGCGGCTGTGACCTATAGTTAGGGACGAACCCCGGCATTTGCCTGGAAGGAAGACGGGAAACCACAGAAGACCATCTTCAAGGTTGCCGGCGGGGGGATTCGAACCTCCTCGCATCCCGGATGTGAGCGACTGCCAGCAGTCATGCCGTAACGACCACAGCTAACTCACCCGGTATTATTATTATTATTTATGCCCATTCACAGAGCGCGTTTGAACTTGTTAGTTGTCCTGATGGTTTTCGCCTTCTTATCCTCCCAAAATCTCTTCATGAATGTGCTGTATTGTATCTTACGTTATGTGGACCACATCCTATCAGTATTCTTTGTACGTTTCTCCACGAATTTGTGCTTGCCTACTATTGTACTATGATATCGTCTGTGTTATTTATTATTTGGAGGTTCACCTTAGCTTCTTATATCCATTTTAATTTGACCTTCTTTGGGTTGATTAATTTAAATAATCTTTTGGTGAGATTGCAGCTGTCCATTCTATAGATACGGTCATGGAATTTCAAGCGTTTCTTGCGTATGGCATCAGTGAACCTGTCAGTGAAGGAATAGAGGTCCTCTGTTCTCCTCTTAATACATACTAGCATTACCCGTCGTGGCTTCGCCCGCGAATATTCTAGTTGTAAAGAGTACACTTAGCAAAATCTCAATCATGGATGCAATGACTGATTTATCCTTGGTATGAATGATCAGACTTTATCAATTCAGCTACTGGTGCAGTGGTTAGGGGTTTGTAATTCCTTCGTAGGTATATCAGAGTGAAGTTAGTTTCCTGGGAATATCACAGACACTGTTAATTTAAGGGCCTTTAAATGTGGTTTTCGGAGACCCTTTATAGTCGGGTGAAAAAGACCTTTCGTACCACACACACACGTGAACATTGCGTGAAAAAATTCTAGAGTGCCCCTTGACCCCCTTAAGCACATTATACTGTATGTATTGATGAATTTTACAGCTTAATTTGGTTCAGTCATAAACTTATAAACGCCTGGAAACTTTCACAGTAATGTAATAATTGGAATTGCATTGCGTCTTACAGAAATAGATGGACCTGTGAGATTCTGTTACCATGGTCACCGTGTTGCATTATTTCATTGTAAATATACATGTTTTAAGGTATTTATTTTATTGTGAGGCATTTAAAAAGTAAGTGAGTGCGTTTCGCTTACGCATTGGGCTATGCTGAACCTGTAGGTACCCCATATGTGTAGGTTGGTGTTAATGGGACCTTATTTTCGGTACAAAACTGGAATGGGACCTTAGCGGAATAATATAGGGAGGGATTCAATTTTCTCTCATAGGACCATACATTTTCCGGAGAATTTTCCGCTATTGTTTCCCAATTTCTAGTGTTTTGGAATGACCACCAAGATATATGGTTTCTGAGGCGTATATAGCTTCCGGCAAAACAATTATTTTGCATGACGCGAAATGACTCATTTGTTGCAGTAATTCCAAGTTAGTCTGTACGAATTATGGAGTTTGGGGACTGTTTCTTCGTTGGCTCTACTCTCTAGTCCCGATGGTAGCTTGATTTCTCCCAGCTATTTGAAGGAGGTGTGTTATGTGTGTTTGAGTCCTGAGTCTTTTGACTGGTTTGATGCAGCGCTCCATACCTCCCTGTGCTGAGCTAATCGTGTCATCACTACATAGATACCAGACCCTACATCTGAGGCAATCTGTTTAACATATTCTAACCTTGGTCTACCCAAACAGTTCTTGTCCTCGACCCTTCCTTCCATAACTAAGCTTGCTAATCCTGGGTGTCTTAGTGTGTGTCCTACCAACCTATCTCTTCTCTTCATTAGAAGTCGCCAGAAACATCTCTCCTCTCCCACTCGTCTTAATACTTCTTCGTTTGTAACCCTATCTACCCATCTGATCTTCATCATTCTCTTGTAACACCACATTTCAAACGCTTCAATTCTTAACTTTTCTGCTGCACCAATAGTGTGCCACGCTCCAGGCAAAGGCTTTCAAATATCACTTCTTAATTCCTAAATCTATATTCGATGTCAACAGATTCCTTTTTTGTTGAAATGCTTTCCTTGCCTGAGCCAACCTACTTTCTATATCCACTGGTTATTTTCCTTCCTATGAAATTGTGCCGTTTACATTTCTAGCCTTTTTTTTTAGCAATATTTTGTAGATTGTCCATGTATTGGTTTTTCTCGTACGATATCTGGAGGTGCTCTTTGATGCTATATTGTGTAGTCACCGTACGGCGTATCTGGTTTCATCTCTAGTCATCGTTAGTGATGATTTCTAGTTTTCCATCAAATGTTAAACATTTCACCTTGAGTTTGCTACCGAATTTCTGATGCTCACACCTTAGATGCCCCTTTCTCATTTTCTAATAACCTTGTCTATAACTAAGTTAAACAGAATAGTGGAAAAGCATCATCTTGACGAACGCCCGCACATATTTTAAGAGGCTCAGACTTTCCCCTAGAAATGTCACCTTTGAAGTTGTATTCCTGAGAGTCTGCCAGATTATGTTTCTGGGTTTCCTTTAAATGAGTTCTTCTAGAGTATCAAAAGCGCTCTGTTTAAGACCGTCGGGATTGGAAGAGAAGAAAAGTTGTCCAAAAAGGGGCGATAGGAGTACGGCACAGACAAGTGGAAGCAATGCGTATTCAACTGGGGTCCCGTGGTCGCCACTAGTTGTAAGACCCTGAGGGATGAGGCTTAATGGACTTGGGAATGATATGCGATAGTTGTTTCGAGAGCCAGGCGATACACGCTAGACTGTAACAGATAGTTGGTAATCATGCAGAAAGTTTTCCCTCATTATCTGCTAAATGGAACGTTTAATTGTGGTACTTTGTAGCTAATAGCGTGTTATTAGCTTGTTAATTGAAAAGAAAAGGCCAAAAATTATCGTTAAACCACACTACTCTACATGCGGCAAATTTATAGCAAAACCTTGCCAAACCCCCCCAATGAGCCGTGTGTACTGAATCAATATCATAATATGTGGGAGAGGATATTAGCGATATGAGTGCAGCTCATAAAAAGCACTGAGGATATAAAACGTAGGTTGGCTTAGGCAGGGAAAGCATTTCCACAGAACAGAAATCTCTTGACATTAAATAGATTAAAAGTCATTTTTGAAAGCCTTTGTCTGGAGTTTGGAGCTAAAGCCATATCATTATAATAACAAGATGTTCAGTAAAGAATATAGCCTACTTTCTCCTAAATGCATGGGTATAGTCATAACTCATTGTCCTCTTCAAGGAGTATAATTGAATGTTGTTTGTAATAGCTTGTTAAATAACAAGCTTGATTGATTAAATCCTCACCGAAAATATGGACTAGCGAGCAAACAATAGCCTCCATTTTGACCCAACGGGCCGGCACGTCCCAGCACGATACGGCACGGTCGGCTATTGGGTAGATTATTAGCTTGGGAATAACCTAACCCCCAAGGGAAGATGATGAAGAAAAAGAAGTGGGTTTCGGACTGGAGAAAAAGGATGGAGAAATAGGACGAGAGTCCAACAGAAGTTATAATTTTAACTTTAAGTATACTCAAAGGCAGCTGCCACTGCAAATCCGCTTTCCGATACCTAAAGTGGGTAGGGACCTGGGCGAAGCTAACAGGAAACGCAGCTGGAACTTGGGCAATTCGCAAGAAAGCTGCTATAGCGTATCCCTCTCAAGCATAAATATACCTACTATGGGGAAGGGTGGTGGTCTGGCAAGACAAAGAGTAACAGATTTATTGTGTATCTGTTCAAAGGAGTTTGTTTCTAAACAAGTATTTTGAAGATTACAAATAATTTGAATCAGCCGTGATATTTTAGTTCTTGAAATCGTAGAATTTCTAAAGAGCGACCGAATGTCTCCAAGAAGGATAGGGATAAAGCAATTATACCCTTGGGAATAATTTTGGTAAGAGTACCAATAGTTGCATTTAGAAATGGCTAAGGTTTTACCCAGCAAGGCGCCGACTAAAAGTTTAGACAATGAGAAACACTTAAATTTTTAAAAACCAACCATAAGTGGTAGAGAGAATCTCCACAAGCAGGAAGCTGGCGTAGCTATCTATGCTTGCCTTACTGGCCAGTTTGAATACGCTATCAAAGCTAAGAGAGGCTTTAATAAGATAATAACTAAGAGTTCTTGCTCAAATGCAACAAGTAGTGAAAACCTTATCAATGGATTTATTTTTATTAAAGAGGGCATAAACCTAGGAAGAGTCAGGGAAGATAGGATCTTGCCTAACCGTTATTTCAGAGAAATGATAGAGCAAAGAAAAAATTCAAATTTATTTAACAATGCAAAAAGGTGTAATGAATTTAAGACATATATAATTTGAGTTTACAGAAGCCTCCGTGGCTTAGGCGGCCGCACGCCGGCCTCTCACCGCTGGGTCCGTGGTTCAAATCCCGGTCACTCCATGTGACATCTGTGCTGGACAAAACGGAGGCAGACAGGTTTTTCTCCGGGTACTCTGGTTTTCCCTGTCAAAATTTCATTCCAGCAATACTCTCCACTATCATTTCATTTCATCTGTCATTCATTTAATCATTGCCCCAGAGGAGTGCGTCAGGCCTCGGCAGCCGGCACAGTTAATATCCTCGCCGCTAGATGGGGGCTTCATTCATTCCATTCCTGACCCGGTCGGAGACTGGAAGCAGACTGTGGATTTTCATTTTCATAATTTGAGTTTACAAACAATTGGGGTCGCAGACCTCCGAAATCATTTGAATCTTGCGCCAGGCAATTGATAATTTTTTGGTTTCAAACCTTTTATATGAGCTAAATCTTCGTAAGATTTTGAAATAGCTAAGATTAATAAATAGAAAATGTTATGATAATTAAAGTAATTAAGGTTAAACAATAAATAAAGTGCAAGGTGTGTACTTTAAGGATTTCTAGATAGATATCTTAGAAATATGAACAAATAACAACTTCGAAAGTAACAACAACAAAAACAGGAAGAAATGAAATAGAAGTTTCTATAACTTCTTGTATAAATACAGAACTACTTTTAGAGATTATACAAATGGGACAGGTCTCTTATTGTGAAACCTGAAGAGAAAAATTGAAATGAAATTTCTAGAACTCCTATGTTTAAGTGGGGATCACGAGAAAAATGGGGCAAATTTTCCTTTCGTGAAACCTAGAGATAACTCCATCAGTTGGCAGTCAAAGTGAAAGGTCGTGTTTTTCCTGAGCTCTCAGGCGTGCTGAAATGGGTTGTTCTCTGGAATGTTATCGGGCGAGGATCGGACTGTGGTATGCGAAGGGTAGTCGGGATTTCCGGTGTTTGTGTGTGCGTACGGGACCTAGCAACTTGTGGTTCATAGCCCTAGTGATAGCTGCATTGCTCGTTATTGGTGGAGTGGAAGTGAATCCAGGGCCTGTTACTCCAAATGTGAATCAGGCAAATGATCCAGTGGCAGCTTTAAAGTGTTCGACGTGCAGTAAAACATTGAAGAATGGTGTTGAGTGTGGACTATGTGAGAAATGGTTTCACTTCGGCTGTATTAAGGTCAAGAAGGAAGATTGTGATGTCAGAAATTGTTTTTGTAAAGTATGTGATACGCCGGACTGTTTGAGGGTGCAAATCAAATCAAGGGATCAAATAATACAGGAACTTAGAGCAAAGCTTCGTGAATCAGAAAAAACGGTGAAGGATGTGACTGAACGGCTTTCTACTGGGATCAGTGTGGAAGAGGGCGTGCAGGAGCAAACTGAGGATGACGTTATCATAATGGGTGATTCTATGATACGATGGAGTGCGAATATCTCGAGGAAATCAGGTGAGAAAGTGCGGTGTTATCCGGGGATTAAAATTGACCAGCTTGCCCAACAAGTGGAAGAATCAAATGTAGAGGACTGTGAAAAAGTTAAAGTGTTGTTGCTACATGTTGGGATGAACGATTTGAAGAAGAGGGCTACAGCTGATTACATCATAGGGGAGCTCTACGAACTAGGCAGAAAAGCTAAAAGCGAGTTTAGAAATGCAAAAATTATAATGAGTGGCATTGTTCGGCGGGGAGATGTTCCGTTAAGGCGAGTTAAGACTGTAAATGACCGCATGGACTGGGTATGTGCACAACTGGGATTAGTGTACGTAGATGCTGACTGCTGGATTGGTGGCCGTGAAATCGCCCGAGACGGGATGCATCTAAATCGACGGGGCGCTTTCAACCTAGGGAGCCTACATGACAGGGTCATCGGTTCGTGCCGGCTTTTGTGAGGAGGAGCAGGTCCAGAGGTTGCCAGCCGATGGGAACAGAAGGAGCTATTTCGAGATATTTGCTGCGGAGGTAAGACTCTAAGATTACTGCAGGTTAATTGTCAGAGTTTAGGAAATAAATTAATTGAATTTTGGAATCTTGTAGAGACGTATTCTCCGGACATTGTCATTGCAACTGAATCTTGGTTATATGAGGACATAAATAGTAGCGAAATAATTCAAGGGACCTACGAAATGTACAGAAGGGATCGGGGGAAGCGAGGTGGTGGGCTATTTATTTGTGTGCGCAAAAATATAGCTAGTTTCTTAAAGTGGGCTGATATGGATCGTGTAATGTTATGTGTACAAATTTCGGATAACGGAAATAAATTCCCTCTTCAGTTGATAGGCGCGTATAGAGCACCAAAAGATAACTTTTCTCTCCTCGAAACACTGTATGATAAAACTTGTACGGGTAATGCTATGAAAAAGAGCATACTAATTGCTGGAGATTTAAACCTCCCCAAAGTAGACTGGTCTGGTGAGTCAACTAGCTGTGGTCAAGCTCAGAGCGCTGCAAATAAATTCTTAAGGGAGGGGGGATTTTCCCAAGTAGTTGACTTCCCAACTAGAGACAATAATACCTTAGATGTTTATCTCGTAAGGCCCGTAGAGCTGTATATTAACTGTCTGAAAGTACCAGGAATTAGTGACCATTCTGGGGTTGAATTAAATATTAGGTATGGTGACATTACAAAATTAGACTCTGATGTAGCAAAAAAGATCATATTCCAGTATCGCAGGGCGGATCAGGGCAAGTTTCAGGGGTATTTGAATGAGCTATTTTTAGGATGGGCATCGGAAGGAAATCACATTAATATCCTGTGGACTAACATTTAGAAAATTTTAAATAGCGCTGTTGATAAATTTGTCCCATTTAAATTGCTGAAACAAAACCCAGATCCTGAGTATTACACACGTGAAAGTAGGAGTCTAAATCGGAAAATTAGGAAATTATACAATAAAAGACATGATAGTGACAAGTATATGTTGAAATTTAAGTCCTTATCAAGAGAGCTCGTCTTAAAAAAAGAGGGCTGCTCATGACAGTTATATGCAAGGTTTACTTGGTTCGGGAGGTGATGGGTGGAAAAAAAATTATAGTTATGTTAGGAGAAGAAAGGGAAATTCAAATAATTTGTCGATGATAATGTCCAGTGACGGTAAATTAATTACTGAGAAACAGGACATTGCTAATGAATTAAATGTCTTTTACGGTAGTGTGTTCAATAAATCCAATAGCTGTGTGTTGGACCTTAACGACGAATCAGGGGCTCCTCCTGTTCCAAATAAATCAGTCAGCAATTGTAAAGCTAATACAAAAACTACGTTTCAATGTATCAAAGGGTCCTGATAATATTGTTAGTGAAGTACTTAAACTAGGAGGTAGGGCCGTGGCACGATACTTCGAGGTGATGTTTAATGTGTCCATAAACAATGCGCAAATCCCAGATGACTGGAAAAGAGCTACGGTAGTCCCAATATTTAAGGGAGGGAGCAGACTTGAATTGGGCAACTACAGGCCGGTTAGCCTTACGTCCATCGTTTGTAAACAGATGGAGGATCTCATTTGCGACTACTTGAGGGAACAGTGGGAAACATTATCATGGTTTAATGATAGGCAACATGGATTTCGGAAAGGTTACTCATGCGAGAGTCAGATGCTATCACTTTTTCAAGACATTAGCGAATCGTTAGACCATGGAGTTTCAGTCGACGCCGTGGTTATAGAATTTTGCGAAGGCATTTGATGTCGTGCCGCATGACATGCTACTCCATAAATTAGCTTCGACGAAGATTGATAGAAGAGTAATTTTATGGATACAAGAATTTTTGACGGGTCGTTCCCAGAAAGTGAAAGTCGAAGGCATATTCTCGGATGAAATTACCGTAACGTCGGGTATCCCTCAGGGCAGCATAATCGGAACTTTGTTATTTTTGGCGTTTATAAATGACTTACCAAATGGGATTCGCAGTGACTGGCGATTGTTTGCGGATGATTGTGTAATATATCGAAAGATACATGACTCACAAGACAATGCAGTGCTTCAAGAGGACCTGAACCTGGTCTATAAGTGGGCGATTGTAAATAAAATGAAAAAAAACACAAGAAAATGTAGTCTCTTAAAAATAGGGAAAGTGCGAAGGCAGGATTTTCAATATAAAATTGGCTCGGAAATACTTGTAGAAGAAGCTTCTTGCAAATATTTGGGCGTTCACGTAAGGAATGATATGAAATGGAGTAGTCATGTAGGATGTGCAGTTTCAAAAGCTTACAAATCCCTGCACTTTGTAATGAGGGTATTAAAAGGAAGTAGTACCTCTGCTAAAGAATTAGGCTATTTGTCACTTGTAAGACCTATTCTGGAATATGCCTCGGCGAACGATTGGGAAAGCCCACTTACATAGGTAGGAGCGATCATCCTTTCAAAGTTAAGGGCCGACCACAGCGAACAAATTATGGTAAATATTCTTTTGTAAACCGTGCCATTGATAACTGGAACTCTCTACCTGCTGCAGTCTTAGAGCCTTTTCCCAAACATATAGGTGTGTTTAAGAAAAGACTGACTATTTGTGTAAATACTCCAGTTTAATTGTTGTATAATTGTTATTGAATTGTTATGTATAATTATTTATTTGTTATGTATATCCAATTTGCCACCGGGGGACACACACCCCCATTGCAAATAAATGAATGAATGAATGAACTCACTTTTGAGTAGAAAGAATTGGATTCCCTCATTAGAAGGGAGAAACAATATACTTTAAGGCGTGTACTAGACACGAAATTTTACAGACATTAATTCGGTGTACGTGGAACAAGTAAGGGAGGGCACTTATTGAGAGTGACACCTCATTGAAAAAAGACCTAAAGTAACAATTTTATTATTTTAGTTTGTTAGTAAAGGGTTTGGGAAAGATCAAACGGGATTGTGGAAGAGTGTTCATGGCCGTATTTATTGTACTCGGACGAGCGCGACGCGGATGAAAAGTTGAACAGGCACTGTTATCACTATAGTCTGTTGATATAGTTGAAAGTTCACTGTACCAGCACAAAAAGTTTATAGAAAGAAAAGTTATTGCAGTTATGTAAAAGTTGAGTTTTGGCTTGAGAGAATTATGAGTTGTAGTTTCTATGGACGGCAGTTAAATACGGCAGAAAATTTCCCACGTAGGAAGACAGTTTATGTGGATTAGAAGTTTATCCCACATACGTTTCTCAGCGAAGAAAGTATTCCCATATCAAGTGGAAAATACATGACAGTATAACTGGTAGATAGAGTGTAGGTTCTGGAAGGCTCCAGAGCAATGATGACTTGTTTAAATTGGGTAGAGAATCCCTCGGCGGAAAACTAGATTATAAAGACAGTGGGTATTTTAGAAATATCCCTCGATGTGAGATAGCATCTTAGAAAATCTTTCATTTTGAAAGTTAGACTTAATAGTTCGAGTTTGATCAAGAAGATCTCTTGAAAGCAGTTATTTTAACACATATAGCAATTTTCACTGTCTATAAAATCCAAATAAAAGCATTCAGCCTTTTAAAAGCGATAAGAATGTGGTTAAAACATGAAGTCGGTACTTATCTTTGCTTCATGAAGAAGGCGATGTTGCTGTTGACGGTTGATTCTAAAACTCGAACATGGCGTCGAATTTAAAAGTTTGCCTTTAGAGTAGAGGAGGCGAGCTTTAGTTAAGCTCCAACTGACTGGTTTGACTTCAGACTCACAAGTGAGGCCAGCTCAACGGAGCGCGGAGAGACCAGGGAAGGGAAAAAGGTGGGGGTAGGAGACAAAAGGAATACATATAAGAATAGGCAACTTTGAAATAATAATTTCTCTTGTTGAAATGGTCTTCAAAGAGTTGATAGCAGGCGTCACTAGCGCAGCCTGGTCGGTGAAAAAGTAGACGAAGTTCTCTTGATCACGGAGATGATAGCTGGCGATAGCGACGAGATCTGGTGGCTAGATTGGTAAGGAAGTCCTCTTGTGCAGGGAAAAATTGAGGAACTTCAGAGATTCGCTGCTAGATGACGCTAGGTTGGTCATGGAAGATATATATCTAGAACAGACTTACAGGTAGTGTAAGAAATATATACCAACAAAGAGAAATCAGGAGATCACTGTTGGTGTTTGCGAAAAAAGGAAGGGATGAACTAAAGCAAAGAGAAGCAAAAGCTTACTCTGTCTTACCGTGTATTCCAAAGAATTCACCAAGCTGGGAGGGTCAAACACCAACAGAGAACGAAAGACATGAAATTAAGAACTTAAAGGTAAAGGAGCAATTAAAGAAAGTGGTCTTATAATATACCCATTAGTGGTCAAGATCTTGGCCACCCTAACTCTCTCATCCCTTCCAGGGTAACACTCGGTCACTCTACCAGAAATCCAGACCAAGGGAGGAGAAACATCCCTAACCAGGACCAAGTCCCCCACTTTAATGTCGGGATTGGAAAGAAACCACTTCTGTCTCCGTTGCAAGGAAGTTAAGTATTCCAAATTCCACCTCTTCCAGAAAGAACTACGGAGGGCTTCAAGTTTACGCCAAACAATAGGTAAATTAGAATCTCGGTAAGAGTTGGGAAGGGGAGGAGGGGCAGAAAGAGAAGTGCCTATAAGGAAGAGACCAGGTGTGAGTGGAAGCAGGTCATCAGGGTCATTGGAAAGCGGAGTTAAAAGGCGAGAATTGACAACACCTTCAATCAGAACAGACAGCGAATTAATTTCTTCATAAGTCAGAATGCGATTACCTAAAACCTTTCTTAAGTGACGTTTAGTGAGCTTTACGCAGGATCCCCACCTACCACCGTGATGAGGGGCGTAGGGAGGTATAAAACGCCATTTGAAACCCTTTGAGTAGGAAAAATTAGAAATCTGTTCCATGGCAGGAGAAGATGTGAGAGCTCTCTTCCACAAGGAAGCTGCGCCTTGAAAAGTGGAAGCGTTATCAGAGAACATCTCCGAAGGAACACCACGCCTAGCAGCGAAGCGAGAGACAGCTGATAAAAAGTGAGAAGTAGAGGCATTCATTACTAGTTCCAAATGGATCGCGCCAGTAACCATGCAAACAAAGAGAGAAACATAGAGTTTACCAAACAATTTGCGTTTAGCTTCAGGGGAATTGCGTTCATATTGGAACGGACCCATATAGTCCACACCAGTTAGAGCAAATGGACGTATAGGAGAAGAGCGAAAAGAGGGCAGATCGCTCATTAATTGAGTATTGACTTTAGGTTTAGCTTTGAAGCAAGGAAAGCTTTTGTGAATTACAGAGGAAACTTATGAATTCCATTTATAATCCAGTACTTTTCCCTTAAGAGGCAAAGCAGTGTGCGTGTACCAACATGCAGATTACGATAATGAAAGTAACGTATAATTAAAGAAGTTACGTGATGTTTAGAAGGCAAAATAAAAGGATGCTTTTTGTCCTCAGAAAGCAAAGATTGCGAGAGCCTACCACCTACCCTGAGTAACCTATTGTCATCAAGGAACGGGGCTAAGGCACGAAGACGACTGGATTTGGGAAGATCCTTTTTAGAAGAAAGTAAAGACAATTCAGAAGAAAAGGCTTCTTGCTGTGTTAGTTGCAAAACCTTAATGGTAGCGAGATTCAATTCATGATTGTTAAGGTGTGGTTTGGGGAGAAGAGGATGGTCAACCACAACATATTTCCATCTGAGAAGATAGGCAACAATTCGAATTAATTTGTGAAAGGAATAATAGCGGGACAACAAGGGATGAGAAACGTTGTAAACAAGACACGAAGCAGTAGATTTAGATACTTTAGCGTCAGGCAAGTTGGAGTTTGTAGCTGGAGGTTTAGAAGGCCAACAAGAAGAGTCTTCAATTAACCACGAGGGCCCATGCCAGTACAACTGAGAAGCTGCCAATTGAGAGGGTAAACATCCACGAGAAATGATGTCGGCGGGGTTGTCAGCGATGAGCTCATGCCTCCATTGACATCCCGAAGAAAGAGTTTGAATTTTGGAAACCCTGTTTGCAACAAAAGTTTGCCAATGAACGGGGTTTTTGGCGATCCAAGAAAGAGTGATCATGGAATCGCTCCACAGATAAGTTTGCGAAAATTCGACCCTTAAGACTTCCCGTAATTTCTTAACAAGTTCTGCGGCCATGAGTGCAGCACACAATTCAAGCCTGGGCAAAGTGATAGTTTTAAGAGGAGCCACCTTCGATTTGGCACAAACAAGGTTGGAAACTGAAGATCCATTTAACGAACCGCTATAAACCAAATATGCACAGCAACCGTAAGCCTTTTCGGAACTGTCCGCAAACACATGAAGGAAAAAAGATGCATTAGGATGAGCGTTAATTAAATTCCTGGGAATTTCAATAAGGGAAAGATCAAGCAAATTGCTGCGAAAAGAGAGCCATCTGTTAAGAAAAGAAAGGGGAACAGTGTCGTCCCATTCACATTTGAGCCACCATAGCTCTTGCATGAAAGGTTTGGCTATAACAATAACCGGGGCAAGGAATTGAAGCGGATCAAAAATTTTTGCAATTTCAGAGAGAATTTGTTTTTTTGTGTTAGGGAGCTCTTCTGCAAGCGAAAAATTATAGATGAGAGTGTCAATGTTAGTGCACCAATGAACTCCAAGAGTTTTTATGGATTCGGAGTCTCCACAAATTTCGACGGAGGAGGGGTCTACATCTTCAACAGGAAACTGGGCGAGAAAATCATGGGAGTTGGAATTTCACTTATGAAGTGGGAATCCTCCATTCTTTAACAATGCTTGAAGTTCTAGTGACACGAAAGAAGCTTCCTCCAGAGTGGGGAAGGACTGCAAGTAATCGTCAACATAGAATGATGTAGTTGGTGCTTCGGAAGCTTTAGAATCAAATAAATGACCATCTTGAGAGGCTAACAAATGTAGGGATCGGATAGCAAGGAAAGCGGAAGGTTTTAAGCCATAAGTAACCGTCTTTAAGCGAAATACCTTAATGGGCTTGCTGATTTCGTCGCGCCACAAGATCTCTTTGGAGATCTCGTTGTTCAGGCTGAATTAAAACCTGACGGTACATCTGTTTGATGTCCGCTATAACAGCTATGGGAAATAATCGAAAGTTTAAGAGTATAGCAGATAAATCTGACTGAATAGCAGGACCAGAGTAAAGAGTATCGTTAAGACTGTTGCCATTAACGTCAGGTGATGAACCATTGAAAACGACTCGGATTTTATCCTTTACAAGAGGGTTTTTCCACACGTGATGATGATTTAAGAAAACCGTTTCAATTGGGGGGTGCAATTCATCATCAGATTTGCTAACAACTTCCATATGATCTAAGCTTTCATACTCATCCATGAAATCAGTATACTGCTGTTTAACGAGAGGTTCTTTCTTGAATTTGCTCTCGATAGCAAAGAGAGCTTTTCGAGCTTTGGGTTGAGAATTAATAAGTTTAAGGGAATTATGTAATCTTGGCGTCTGAACAATGAACCGGCCTTCAGGAGAACGAGTGGTGGTGTTCAGAAAAAGTTGCTCACAGAATTCGTTTTCTGAAGAGGTCACGTTAGGAGAATCAACGCTTTCAAGCCTCCAGAACTGTTCCAAGTCAGTATTAGCGAAATAGCATTGCGATGCGGGTTGGGGAGAATAATGAGGATGTTGACCGGTGACGATCCATCCAAAATTAGTGTCTCTGGCAACCACGTTTGAGGATAACTTGCGAACCTGTTTACGAAGGCAATTCCAGAAAACATTGGCACTAAAGAGTATGTCAATGGGGTTTTGTACATTGAACAGAGGATCGTTTACCCTTAAATGCGAGGGAATGCTTAAACCTGAAATATCAACAGAGTGACTTGGAGTATCTTCTCCTATGCTATTGAGAATGAGACAATTCAGTTTGAGAAAGTTATTTCTGTAACAAATGTATCTTATGGTTAGCTTTGAAAACTGTAAAGCTTCCGATTTTGAGCTGTTAATGCCCGATAGGTTAATAGAAGTGGGGTTTACAGGTAGGCCTAGTTTTTGATTAATGAATTAGAAACGAAATCGTGGGTTGCCGCCGAATCAAGAAGACCGCCTGCACGGTCCCAGTTGCCAAAGTTATCCTGAACTTCGATTTGGACAGTGGACAATAGTGCTTGGGCATTTTGAATGTAAGATGAAGCATTGGAACTGTTAGCATTGTCACTTTTCCGAGAAGTAGATGCGGTCGATGACCTTGCTTGATCATGACGATGTAGTAAAGTGTGATGAGCTTTTTCACAATGGAAGCAAAGTCTGGTGGACTTGCATTTTGAAGCAGAATGCGTGGGTGCTAAGCAGTTGAAGCAATGTTTATTCTGGGAAACTAATTTTCTTCTGTCGTCGACTGACAGTTCTTTAAAAGATTTACATAGATATAAGGCGTGGGAATCTTTACAAAGTATGCACTTTAATGGTTCATTTAAACTCTTACGGGGTTCGCTTTGAGTGTTTAAAACGAGAGAACTAGCAATACGGCGTTCACTAGACCTAGTTGGGTAACCAGTGGTGTTTGACTTGAGTTTAGATGAGCTGGACCCAGGTTTTTGGGTACTAGACGATAAGCGTTCGTTTTTAGGTTTAAGAGACATTGATTCAAATTTAGAACTAGGGGATGAGGGTTCACTTTGATTAGCTAAAACAGTTAAGAGTTGGCATCTAGCATTTATGAAAGTGACTAAATGCTCGTAAGAGTAACCGTCTTCTCTGGAAAGTTCAATCTCCCAAGCTTTGAGGGTAGCAACATCGACTTTAGAAACCACTAAGTTTATTAAGAAATTGGCCCAGTGTTCAGTGGGTTGATCTAATTGGGATAGAGCATTAACGTGAAGTTGTGTTATATCAATGAGAGTACGCAAACTAGTGACGTCATTGTGCTGTGACGCAGGTAAGTTAGATAGAGCCTTCATATGGCGTTGAATACGTAACCGTGAATTACCGTATCTTTCTTTCAACAAGTTAAAGGCAATGGGGTAGTTTTCGGCACTTAATGGGAGTGCTTCAACTAACTGCAGTGCTTGGCTTGACCTCGGAGGATAGATCTCAAATAATGAAACTTTTAGATGACTTGAATGTCTTCATTGTCATGAACAAGAGCACAAAATATTTCATAGAAAGAATCCCAAGTAGATTCGTCTCCAGAGAAGTGGGGTAAATCAATCTTTGGTAGGATTGGTTTGGGCTTGTGAGTGCCCTCACGAAAAGAGGTTTGTTGTTCGTGAAGGGAACCAAGAACAGAACCGTCTATTTTCTGTTCTTCTTCGAGTTGGCGTATTATTTTAAAAGCAGAACCTATACCTTCGTAATATTGATTTTCTACTTCGACTCGATCATCAGTTTGATTGAGCATACAAGTTTCGATTTCAGTTTGGATGTTACAATAATTTTCATATGAACGTTCAAAATCCTTTACGCCATGTTTTAACAAATCTAATTGAGCTTCTGAAGGATCTAGCTCTCTGATGTATTTTCTAAATCGGGTAATTTGCCCTTTATAGGATGCTCGTTTAGAAGTAAGTTTTTCATCCTTATCCTTTTCTGTAGGTGCCATGACAAAATAGGTAAATTAAAGTATAACTTACGAAGCTGTGGAACCTTGGAAATGCTGTCAGACTGGGAGCAGCAAATAAGTTGAAAGAAAGGGACACACCAAAGGAGACAGGAGCGGCCTCTCTCTCCTTCACAGGCTTTGCACGGTGAAGTTACAGCTGAAAAATTCAAAGAATTTGCAAAATATTGTCAAATATCCCTTGACAAATAAAGCCTGATAAGTAAAATGTCATAAATGGAATATCCCGGGTTTCTGGGACCAAATTTTCGGTAGATTATTAGCTTAGGAATAACCTAACCCCCAAGGGATGATGATGAAGAAAAAGAAGTGGGTTTCGGACTGGAGAAAAAGGATGGAGGAATAGGACGAGAGTCCAACAGAAGTTATAATTTTAACTTTAAGTATACTCAAAGGCAGCTGCCACTGCAAATCCGCTTTCCGATACCTAAAGTGGGTAGGGACCTGGGCGAAGCTAACAGGAAACGCAGCTGGAACTTGGGCTATTCGCAAGAAAGCTGCTATAGCTTATTCCCTCTCAAGGATAAATATACCTACTATGGGGAAGGGTGGTGGTCTGGCAAGACAAAGAGTAACAGATTTATTGTGTATCTGTTCAAAGGAGTTTGTTTCTAAACAAGTATTTTGAGGAATACAAATAATTTGAATCAGCCGTGATATTTTAGTTCTTGACATTGTAGAATTTCTAAAGAGCGACCGAATGTTTCCAAGAAGGATAGGGATAAAGCAATTATACCCTTGGGAATAATTTTGGTAAGAGTACCAATAGTTGCATTTAGAAATGCCTAAGCTTTTACCCAGCAATGCGCCGACTAAAAGTTTAGACAATGAGAAACACTTCAATTTTTAAAAACCAACCATAAGTGGTAGAGAGAATCTCCACAAGCAGGAAGCTGGCGTAGCTATCTATGCTTGCCTTACTGGCCAGTTAGAATTAGCTATCAAAGCTAAGAGAGACTTTAATAACTTAATAACTAAGAGTTCTTGCTCAAATGCAACAAGTAGTGAAAACCTTATCAATGGATTTATTTTTATTAAAGAGGGCATAAACCTAGGAAGAGTCAGGGAAGATAGGATCTTGCCTAACCGTTATATCAGAGAAATGATAGAGCAAAGAAAATATTCAAATTTATTTAACAATGCAAAAAGGTGTAATGAATTTAAGACATATATAATTTGAGTTTACAAACAATTGGGGTCGCAGACCTCCGAAATCATTTAAATCTTGCGCCAAGGCAATTGATAATTTTTTGGTTTCAAACCTTTTATATGAGCTAAATCTTCGTAAGATTTTGAAATAGCTAAGATTAAATTTTAAGATAATTAAAGTAATTAAGGTTAAACAATAAATAAAGTGCAAGGTGTGTACTTTAAAAATTTCTAGATAGGTATCTTAGAAATATGAACAAATAACAACTTCGAAAGTAACAATAAAAAACAGGAAGAAATGAAATAGAAGTTTCTATAACTTCTTGTATTAATACAGAACTACTTTTAGAGATTATACAAATGGGGCAGGTCACTTATTGTGAAACCTGAAGAGAAAAATTGAAAGGAAGTTTCTAGAACTCCTATGTTTAAGTAGGGATCACGAGAAAAATGGGGCAAATTTCCCTTTCGTGAAATCTAGAGATAACTCACTTTTGAGTAGAAAGAATTGGATTCCCTCATTAGAAGGGAGAAACAATATACTTTAAGGCGTGTACTAGACACGAAGTTTTACAGACATTAATTCGTTGTACGTGGAACAAGTAAGGGAGGGCACTTATTGAGAGTGACATCTCATTGAAAAAAGACCTAAAGTAACATATTTATTATTTTAGTTTGTTAGTAAAGGGTTTGGGAAAGATCAAATGGGATTGTGGAAGAGTGTTCATGGCCGTATTTATTGTACTCGGACGAGCGCGACGCGGATGATTAGTTGAACAGGCACTGTTATCACTATAGTCTGTTGATATAGTTGAAAGTTCACTGTACCAGCACAAAAAGTTTATAAAAAGAAAAGTTATTGCAGTTATGTAAAAGTTGAGTTTTGGCTTGAGAGAATTATGAGTTGTAGTTTCTATGGGCGGCAGTTAAATTCGGCAGAAAATTTCCCACGTAGGAAGACAGTTTATGTGGATTAGAAGTTTATCCCACATAAGTTTCTCAGCGAAGAAAGTATTCCCATATCAAGTGGAAAATACATGACAGTATAACAGGTAGATAGACTGTAGGTTCTGGAAGGTTCCAGAGCAATGATGACTTGTTTAAATTGGGTAGAGAATCCCTCGGCGGAAAACTAGATTATATAGACAGTGGGTATTGTACAGCCCGGGGGGCAGTACGCCCCGAGAGCCACCCCCCATCTTTTACCAAAACCACCCCAACTGGCAATACCATAAGTCCAGAACATTATCTATACACAGCAAGTGGCGGCCACCCAGCCTGGGAGGTTAGCCAACTACTTGCAAAACATACACTAACATCTACACCAACAACTATCTGGGGCAGCTACAGTGACGTAATGCTGACCACGCAGCGCCGGGGAGTATAAGAATGGAGTCCTAACTAGGAGCCATGATCTGTTCTACTCTGTGCGTCGCCAGCGGCCCTAGCCGGCCTTCTGTTCCAGTTCCATCATCAGGTGAGATTCAGTAGTGCTCAGACTCCTTTATTTTGTGAACACCTCCCCCTAATTTGTACACACCAATTGTATACTTGTCTACATTCCCCAAGAGGGACTTATCAATTTACATCTACTGACCAATAAACACATGGTCAGTAAGCTACACTTGCATTTACTAATTACACTCCACTTCACATCCTCATACCCCGCCTGACCTTCGTCACAATTGTCCGTGACCGTAGTAGCCAGTAATTGCTTTGTCAGACTCCATTGTGCTCCCAGCACGCGACTCGATTGCCTAGCGTCGAGCCGCTAACATAGCACGTTCATTGTATTACTCACTCCGCCCAGCCGGCAGGCCAGTATAGTAGCCTGTATTCAGAGATCCATCCCCTAACAAACACTTACATCTTTGCAGGAACACCCCCTAGAGATTAAACACTAAGCAACACACTACACTAGTAAGCTCTCCCAGCTACGGGAAGCTACTCTCATTTAGGAACAACCTTCCAAATTAGCACAGTGACACAACGTGTTTTATCCCAAACTACCCCCCAACCAAGGGATTAAAACAGTATTTTAGAAATATCCCTCGATGTGAGATAGCATCTCAGAATATCTTTCATTTTGAAAGTTAGACTTAATAGTTCGAGTTTGATCAAGAAGATCTCTTGAGAGCAGTTATTTTTATCACATATAGCAATTTCCACTGTCTATAAAATCCAAATAAAAGCATTGAGCCTTTTAAAAGCGATGAGAATGTGGTTAAAACATGAAGTCGGTACTTATCTTTGCTTCATGAAGAAGGCGATGTTGCTGTTGACGGTTGATTCTAAAACTCGAACATGGCGTCGAATTTAAAAGTTTGCCTCTAGAGTAGAGGAGGTGAGCTTTAGTTAAGCTCCAACTGACTGGTTTGACTTCAGACGCACAAGTGAGGCCAGCCTAACGGAGCGCGGAGAGACCAGGGAAGGGAAAAAGGTGGGGGTAGGAGACAAAAGGAATACATATAAGAATAGCCAACTTTGAAATAATAATTTCTCTTGATGAAATGGTCTTCAAGGAGTTGATAGCAGGCGTCACTAGCGCAGCCTGGTGGGTGAAAAAGTAGACGAAGTTCTCTTGATCACGGAGATGATAGCTGGCGATAGCGACGAGATCTGGTGGCTAGATTGGTAAGGAAGTCCTCTTGTGCAGGGAAAAATTGAGGAACTTCAGAGATTCGCTGCTAGATGACGCTAGGTGGGTCATGGAAGATATATATCTAGAACAGACTTACAGGTAGTGTAAGAAACATATACCAACAAAGAGAAATCAGGAGATCACTGTTGGTGTTTGCGAAAAAAGGAAGGGATGAACTAAAGCAAAGAGAAGCAAAAGCTTACTCTGTCTTACCGTGTATTCCAAAGAATACACCAGCTATGGTATAATAATTCTATTATAAGATATTAATTTCCTACAGGTCACCTCCTTGTGGACAATTTAAACCACCCTCTGTACGATAAACGGATTTGGTCAGACCGAGCCTTGTTGAATCGTAAGAAATGGTTAGGCTATAATACTTGCATGATTCATACGTACACCATCTTCAAATTATTTTGCTAATGACCTTGTAATTTATTCGAAAGACCCTTCCTATATGAAGGTATGTTAATGCAAAATTTGGTAGAGATCAGATGATTAGTTTCGTCGTAAGTAGCTTTAAGCTTTGTATATTTGGGTGGCTGCCATTACGTTTCCGTCATGATGGTGGCGATATAAAACATGACACTGAGGTGTCCCTTGTTAGTGCTACCTCTGTACCAAATTTCGTTCAATTCGATTTCGTCGTGTTTGAATTGATATGGGGGACGGGGGACGACAGATATACACACTCACACACGCGATTTGCACTATACACGGCCGCCATCTTCAAACTATTTGGCTGATGCCCTTGTAATTTGGTCGAAAGACGATTCCCAAATGAAGGTATGTTGTTGCAGAATTTGGTACAGAACAGATGGTTAGGTTAGTCTTAACTTGATTTAATCTTTGAACATTTGGGTGGCCGCCATTACGTTTCTGTCCAGATAGCGGCGATATAAAACATGACACTGAGGTGTCCTTTGCTAGTGCAACCTCTGTACCAAATTTCGCTCAATTCGGTTTCGTCGTGTTTGAATTGATAAGTGGGGGGGGGGGCAGACAGATGATAACTTTTGGCCCGTGTAGATCTCATAAGTCTACTTTTTTTTTGTAAAAATCGAAAGTAGGATACTAAAAATAATGTACGTTTACCCCGTATTATTCCCGTTTCATCGGGGTCGAGGATAAGATGCTATGTGTTTCTATATGGTGGATGATTTATGGCCGGATGCCCGTCCTGACGTCGACGTAATGTGAGATGAAATGAAGGAAGATGAATAAAACTGGGCAATTAGAAGTTGAAGTTGAAAATGGGAGACCCCGCAAAACCATTCCAAAGATGGCTACGGTGAGGTTCTAACCCCCGGTGTACCGAGAATTGGAGATATGTTACTGTCACATTTGAGGCACAGCGGTCAAGCTGTTAGTCTCTCACCAAGGTAGACCGGATTTGATTCCCGGTCAATACATGTGAGATTTTCGAATTGAAATGCCATGTCCTGTGGTTCGCATTCCACGTAAAAGGGAGGTACCGTGGATCATGATCGTGAGATTAACGGACACGCAAAACTACAAGCTACCTTCCTTCCTTTTACATTAATAATTCAAAATAACAATGTGACACACAACGTCGACAGTACTCTCAAATACTGTGAGAACATTCCTCAGTAACTATAACATTCATTATTCTCAAGGCTCTCATACGGTTCGTCGTATACAATCAAAACATGGCTCCCTACAATCATGAAACGACATAGTCTCACATATGATGAAAATACAGCTTTTATTCCACGCATATAACAACATTCTGTTATGCATTTAATATTTGACTACTCACCCACAGCTTGACAATAATGTCGCTTACTTAAATGTCATTTGTCGTCTTTGTCCTACCCCATGTGATATTCAACCTTGAACGTGAAGCTTCATAAACTGCTAAATGACAAATGAAAGTCGGTGAAACATTTGCCACTGTGCTCGTCAAACCAGTGCCTGCTAAATGCACTGCCTACTGTATTGCCTTAACATTCTCGCGCTACAGAGCACACACTGCCTTGTTTCCAATACACACATTTTCAATTGTACATCCAGCTGGCAGTGCGTCTTCACTTCCGTCCGATCCACTTCCGTTCGATCCACTTCCGCCCGATTCACTTCCGTCCCAAATTTTCAAAATTACTCCCACAAAACTTTCCAGCAACCGAGCGGAAAGATTTTACACATCAAAAACAGATAACACACACTAATACAGTGATCACAATTAACACCGGTTATCAGACAGATTCTACACACACCCAAAGTACACGGGGCTACATGACCGCGTTGTCGCAGCCCCTAAACTTAGGAACCAACCAACCTATTTGTCATGTCTTTTGTGGAATTTCGACTAGGTACACCAAGTCAGGCTCAACACCCTGCGCGGACCGTCTCTGACCGGAAATCCAATTTAATATCTTATTTATTCATTCATTTATCAACTTACAGTATTCATTAATTCAACAATTTGATCATTATTTCATTTATTCATTTATTCTACTTTCATTTGTTCATGTATTCATCTATGTATTTGTTCATGTATTCATCTATTCATTTGTTCATGTATTCATCGATGCATTTGTTCATGTATTCATCTATGCTTTTGTTCATGTATTCATCTATGCATTTGTTCATGTATTCATCTATGCATTCATTCATGTATTCATCTATTCATTTGTTTATGTATTCATCTATTCATTTGTTCATGTATTCATCTATGCATTTGTTCATGTATTCATCTATGCATTCGTTCATGTATCCATCTATTCATTTGTTCATGTATTCATCTATGCATTTGTTCATGTATTCATCTATGCATTTGTTCATGTATTCATCTATGCATTCGTTCATGTATTCATCTATTCATTTGTTCATGTATTCATCTATGCATTTGTTCATCTATTCATTTGTTCATGCATTCATCTATGCATTTGTTCATGTATTCATCTATTCATTTGTTCATGTATTCATCTATGCATTTGTTCATGTATTCAACTATTCATTTGTTCATGTATTCATCTATGCATTTGTTCATGTATTCATCTATGCATTTGTTCATGTATTCATCTATTCATTTGTTCATTTATTTATTTATTCATCTAATCATTTATTTATCTATCCATTTATTCATTAATTCATTTGTTCATTCATTTACTCATTTATTCATGTATGCGTTTATTCATTTATTCACTTATTTAATAATGATTTAATTATTTACTTATTTATTTACTCATCTATTCATTTATTCAAAAATTCCTTTGTTCATTTATTTAGTTACTAAATAATGTATTTATTTATTTGTTTGCTTATTTAATCATTCATTTATTCATGTTGAACACATTTATTTATTTATTTATTTATTTATTTCATGTCAAAATGCCTCTTGCTGCTATTCTCATTTCTATTGTATTATTTAGAAGCTATTGTAAGTCGTTTGCGCAATATTCGAAAGCCGTGGGACGTTACAAGCCGAGGAAGGATTCTGTTATTAAATTCCATATAACAGAGTGAAATGAAATTTGTTTCAAGTATTATTACTCAAACAACATCAAAGGATCGCTTCAGACGCTTGTAATAATTATACAGCCAGCGGGGAAATACACTTGGTGCTGTATTATTCTTGTTCACATAAACTGCTACTCATAAAATGTCAACAAAATAAGTTTAAGTTGCCTAATAGACATATGTATGTTAATGCTTCAATGTAAATAAGTAGCTACAGCCATTAGAATGTCACTCTAGTACTTGATATTATTCGGTCTTCGTTGCACGACAGAATTAAATTGCTCTGGCTTATTCTCACGATATGAACGACATTTTGTTGGTTGGTTGGTTCCTCAGATTAGGGTCTGCGACAACGCCGTCATGTAGCCCCGTGTACTTTGGATGTGTGTAGAATCTGTCTGATAACCGGTGTTAATTGTGATGACTGTATTAGTGTGTGTTTCTGTTTCTTAATTCAAGTAAGGACTGCAGACTTTGAATTTTTCAAGTAGTTCCTATTTTTGCCGCCAAACACCACCGTCAACAACTACTAGTTCAGAACTTGGCTACTAGACGCCACCGCAGTCGGCCCCTGGTGACGAACGTCGGAACCTAAGAGCGTTTGTCGAATGTTTAACCTATATATAGTTTAGCTTCACACAGGTGAAATTAGTGGAAGGTTCTTTAACATGCCATAAATCTATGACATGGGACCACCGGCTTTACTTCCCCTCCGAAGGAAGACATACTGAGGGATTTTTAACGCTCTTAAAAAATCCGCCGACTTCGGCTGGGTTTGAACCTGCGATCTTGGGCATAGAAGCTCAGCGTGCTACGAACTACGCCATCGAAGCCGCCAAAATGACATTTTCTGCTAAGTAATGTCAACACGTATAGGAAACTCGCTGTTTTACCCGGCGTTGTCCGGACAGTGTTAATAACGTCCCAATAAAATTTTAGTTGTTTCCTTCAAATATACTGTTTGCAACAACGGAAACTAATTACATAAAATAGGATAATTTTATAACATATTTTTTTTACTAATTGCAGCTCAAAAATACCTAATAACAATAATAATAATATTGTTATAGGATTACGCCCTTTTTTTTTTTTATTGCAGAGGCTTTTAGAAACGTCAAGGTGACAAACTTTTCTCCGAAGGGAACTTTTAAGGTTGGCACGGATCCCTCGCATTTGAGCACCCTCAAATGCCAACTGACTGCTCCAGAATTCGATCCTGGAATCTTGGGCATAGCAGGTGAGAACGTTACCACTGTGGGGCTAAATGACGACGATGTTCAAGCCACTCAAATCAAACAACAGCACCGTTACCGTTACAACCAGCCTCAAAAAGACCTTTGATATGACATTCGAATGAGTGAACCACGAGCCCCATCAATTATATGTATGAAAAATCCTTAGCCTGCTTCCAGTCGACCAGCCGGGTCAGGGAATGGAATGAATGAAGCCCCCATCTAGCGGCGAGGATATGAACTGTGCCGGCTGCCGAGGTCTGTCGCACTCCCCTAGGGCAATGATTAAATGAATGACAGATGAAATGAAATGACAGTGGAGAGTGTTGCTGGAATGAAATTGTGACAGGGAAAACCGGAGTATCCGGAGAAAAACCTGTCTGCCTCCGTTTTGTCCAGAAGAAATTTCAGATGGAGTGACCGGGATTTGAACCACAGACCCAGCGGTTAGAGGCCGGCGTGCTGCCGCCTAAGTCACGGAGGCTTCAATTATAACTATAAAAAGCATTAATGTTATGAATCATATAGTATTTTAGGTGATAAGTGGAGGTGAATGCAACGCTGAATCGGAATTCTTCAGCTGGCATTGCCATGGTTGATCAGATTTCAAGAAAGGGAGTTGTTTAGTAAATATCTCGGGAACAGTTCGTTCTAGGGCCTTTAAGTGTGGTTTTCGGAGTCCAGTGAGACCAGCAGTGTATTGTTTCTCGAATGGAAGGGCGTAAAATGAGTTCCTTCCTCCATGGCCCTCTAAACGGACCTCTAAACTGACCCCTCCTAGCGACCTACTCTATTAAACTGACCAATAAACTTCTCCTTCCTCCTTGACGGCTTCGGTGGCGTAATTGGTAGCATGCTGAGCTTCTATGCCCAAGATCGCGGGTTCAAACCTGGCCGAAGTCGTCGGATTTTTTAAGAGCGTTAAAAATCCCTCAGTATGCATTCCTTCGGATGGGAAGTAAAGCCTGCGGTCCCATGTCATAGATTCATGGCATGAAAAGAAACCTTCCACTAACTACACTTGTGTGAAGCCAAAATTTATAGGTTAGAATTAATATCGCTATATTATAAGGTGCGTTCAAAAAGTAACGAGCCGGAGGCTGTAATGCGCAAACCGATGACGACATCGGTTAATCGTGGCGTGTGTAACGAGGTGTGGTTCCGACCAGAGTGTTTGTCGTTTGGATTCTGGTTCGAAGTGATAACACCATGACTCATCTTCAGCCACCACTCGTGCCAGGAACCCATTCCCTTCCCTCTCATAGCGCTGCAGATGACCAAGACAGTGGGCCATTCGACATGCTTCCTGGTGTGGTTGAAGACTGTGAGGCACCCATTGGGCACACATTTTCCGCAAGTGCAGGCGTTCCTTCATGATGGTGTGCACACTTCCGACGCTCAATCCGACCACGGCGGCTATGGCGTTCACTGTCACTCGGTGGTCCTGGGTAATGAGTGTATCAACCAGCTGTACATTGTCATCGGTAATGTAGGCCGGTGCCCCAGACCGGGCATCATTTGCTAACGACAACCGTCCTTCCCTGAAGCGCTTATGCCACGCATTGATCCTTGCAAGGGACATACAGTGTTCGCCGTACAATTGTGACATTCGGCGATGCATGTCCGTTCCCCCTACTCCTTTCGCTGTCAGAAACCGAACAACACCTCTTTGCTCTTCGTTTGACGCCCACATGTCACTGTTTGCAATGCGACTGGCAGCGTTGGACGATTTATGCATGCTGCTGCTCGCTTTGTATCTTCACGTGACGTGCACGCGTGCCCTCTAGCGACGGGCTGTGACCTTCCACGCGCTGGTCGGAACCACACCTCGTTACACACGCGACGATAGGCCGATGTCGTCACCGGTTTGCGCATTACAGCCTCCGGCTCGTTACTTTTTGAACGAAACTTATAGTTCCAACGTTCGCCACCAGGTGCTGACTGTATCTAGTATCTAAGACCGCAAGCAAGGTGTCGTAGACGGTAGCATTTGGTAGCAAAAGTAGGAACTACTTGAAATTATCGTCTGCAGTCCTTACTTGAATTTAAAAAAAGTCCTTTCGGCACGACGGAAGGCGGAGGTAGATTTCACCGGACAAACTTGGGGATAGGCCAAAATAGGCAGAATATGCAGGTTTTCGTAGAAGGATCAGACCTCATTTATTGCGAGAAAGTATTTTATAATTGGAGATTAATTAACTTTGTTTTTCGTCATTTTATGCATATTTTAAACATTTTATTGTCTTATGATGACGGTAACCATCTTGTCATTTGGAGTCTATTTTTATACTTGTGGTCACACTGTCCTTATGCAAGGTTTCGACACTGATGTGTAACTATGTAACGGTCTGTTACTTCTTCACGCAAAATTATATCTCCCGCAGAGATTTTGGTTGGTTCCTCAGTTTAGGGGCTGCGACAACGCGGTCATGTATCCCCGTGTACTTTGGGTGAGTGTAGAATCTGTCTGATAAACGGTGTGAATTGTGATGGCTGTATTAGTCTGTAATTCAGGTAAGGACTGCAGACGGTCAATTTCAAGCAGTAGTTCCTAATGTTGCTACCAGATACTACCGTCAACGGCACCTAACTGTGAACTTGGCTACTAGATGCCACCGCAACCAGCAACTCGCAAAGAATGTTGGAACTTCCCCTCCAAAGGAAAGCATAGTGAGAGATGTTTAGCGCTCTTAGAAAATCCGACCACTTTGGCCGGCTTTGAACCCGCGACCTTGGGCGTAGAAGTTCAGCATGCTACCAGTTACGTCACCGAAGCCGCTTCACTCTTAGTCAGATGGAAATTTGAATCTGATCTCGTGCAAGTGCGTTGTCGTGGCAACGTCTGATGGCTCATCCCTCATCAATTTGGCATTTTCTTATAATTCGGAAATCATTTTTCTCATCCCTTGGCGTAATGGTGGGTCATATCAAAAATTCTCTCAGACAAAAGTTTTAGGTAATTATTAGGGGAATATTGTCCATTTTGTACGGTTTTGATATTGTGCCTATTAAGAGAGATATGATTAATGTTTCCCGAAAAAAACACTTTTTCCCACCCCTTTGGTCAGTGGTTGGTGCTATAAAAAAAACTCCTCAAACATAATACATAGTATGAACTTGGAACGGATTCGATATTTCACATATTAAGAGAGTTATAGCAATATTTCACTTTTTCGAAAAAAAGCCCCCCATTTTCACCCCCTTCAACAGATTTAGCCCAGTAACGAACTCGACCGAGATTTTATAGGTATACATATTCGGTAAAAAAATTCAAAGAGATTGGTACAAAATTACGGCAGTTATCGTGTCCACAAGAAACTGATATACATATATATATGTATACATACTAGCAGAATTACCCATTCTTCGAACGGTCGTCGGTATTAATAACCAGACGAAATCAATTGAGCTACTGTTGCAATGGTTATGGGATTGGAACCTGTTTGTCGACAAAGATAAATGATTAGTTGAAATATGCTCTGAAACTAATTTACCTAACGTGTACTTCCTGACGTGAAAATAAAATTGAAAACCTCGTAGACGAAATGCAATTCACGTCACATAAAAAATGACCCACACTGTTGTGTCAAGTGCGCATCCAGAGGAAGACCCCTTTAATAAATTATAAAGGCTTGTGGTGCATGAAAATTCTGGTTTTTTTGCCTCCAGTGGCCCAAATTCCTAAAAGCAAAAAAATAAAATAAAAAATAATCTATTTCAATTCAGGAATTTTTGAAAATAATGTTGCTGTTTGAAGATATAATATGTACGACACATCGCACGTTTAAGTCTTGTGAAAAAATCCAGGGTACCTCTTGACCCCCTTAAGTGCATTGATGAATTTTACAGTTTTTGTTGGTTCCGTGATAACCTTATAGCCATTTGCAAACTTTCACAGAAATTTAATAAATGGAGTGGCATTACTTCTTGCAGAAATAGATGGAAAGTTGGATGTACCTTTTTGAGACACTGTTGTCATGGATACTGGCTTGCATTCCTACATTAGTTTATTAAATGAAATTAGTTTTCTGGGAATATCTCAGAAACTCTTGGTTTTAGAGCATTAAAATGTAGTTTTCGGGGACCATTTACGACTGTTTAGGGGCCCCGAGGTTTTTTTTCTGACACCAAGGGGCTGAAAATGAGCTTTGTCTCGTCGTTGTAGGCCGTAGTATCATCATCATCATCCTCTTGCACAGTTTCCAGCGTTGGCCGGGTCTGTTTGGAACACAGGCCACTCCAACGTCTTCTATCTTCGCACCATCTCTCAGCTTCCACCCCTGTCCAGTCTTCTCCTCTCTTCTTCACGCTTTCTTCCATCCCTTTCAGCCACCTGTCTCTCGGTCTTCCTCTCGGTCTTCCTCTCGGTCTCTTTCCTTCCCACTTCGTCTCGTGTATCCTCCTGGGTATCCTCTTATCCTCCATTCGTTTTACATGTCCATGCCATCTAAGTCTAGATTTCTCTATACCATCCCGTAATGGTTCCTCCTTTATTAATTCTCTGGTCCTCTCATTTCTTATTCTGTCCATCTTTGTAGCTCCAATACTGCTTCTCAAGAACCTCATCTCACTGGAATGTATTTTGCTCTTCTCCCTTCCTTTCATAGCCCAGGTCTCCGAGGCATACGTCAGGATAGGGGCATAGTACGTCCGATATATGATCTTTTTTCTGTTCTGAGGGACATCCTTGCTCCATAACATGCTTCTCATACTCCTCCGGAATGCTTCTGCCTGTCTCCCCCGCTCATTTTTTCTCTATAGTTTCTTCCATTATCTTGTATCAGGCTTCCCAGATACTTGAAACTCTCCACTTTCTTCAGCTGTTCCCCACCTATTGTTATTCCCGTTGTGGTTCTTTCCTTCTTCCTTGTTGTGATCACCATCTCACTCTTATTTATGCTAAATTTCATCCCATACCATCAAATCATCCGCTAACACCAATTCTTTCATCTTTCTTTCCCCAATTACTTGTGCCACTCGGGTCATTATGTCATCCATCACCACAATGAAAAGTAACGGTGCCAGTGCACTTCCTTGTTTCAGGCCGTTTCTCTGTTCAACCCAGTCCGATCTCTCTCCTCCCACTTTCACACAGCTCACGCTTCCCTTGTACATCTCCTTTATCCTCCTTATAGTCCATTTTTCTACTCCTCTATCCTCCAGGGACTTCCATACTTTGTTTCTGCATACACTGTCATATGCTTTCTCAATGTCCAGGAAGGCCATCAGTAGATCTGTTCCATACTCACAGTGCTGTTCTTGTAACTGCCTTACAGCAAAAATCAAATCCACTGTGGACCTTCCTGCTCTGAAGCCATGTTGTTCTTCCCTCATCCCTCCTTCTATCCTTGTCCTAATTCTCCTTTCCAAAACTTTCTCAAACATCTTTGCACAATGACTCATCAGTTTTATTCCCCGATAGTTTCTGCATTCTGTTCTACTACCTTTCTTGAAGATTGGGACAATTATTCCCTTTTTCCACTCCTCTGGGGTCTTCCTTTCCGTAGTGGAATAATAATATTAATTATAATAATAATATAACAATATAGGGATAGGGATATAATAGACCTTCTGTAGCACACCAGCACGTGTAAATCGCGTGAAAAAATTCTAGAGTACCCCTTGACCCCCTTAAGCGCATTATATGTATTGATGAATTTTACAGCTTAATTTGGTTCCGTTATAACCTTCTAGCCGTTTGCAAACTATCTCAGTAATGTAATAAATGGAATTGTATTGCGTCTTATATTACAGCAATAGATGGACCTGTGAATTTCTGTTGCCATGGTTACCGGCTAGCTTCATTTCATTATTGTATTAAATGAAATTAATTTTCTGGGAATATCTCAAGAATTATTGGTTTTAGGGCCTTAAAATGTGGTTTGAGTTACGTTTCTCACATTGAGGGGCTGAAAATGAGCTTTGTCTCGCCCTTCTACGCCTATTTCAGCATGTATTTTAAGGGGGTAGGCCCCCTTTTATGAGAGGTACAGAGAAGAGTTACATCAATGATTGGTGTCGTGCCTCTGAAGGATATCTGTACCAAATTTTACGTTGATCCACTCAGCCGTTCTCGAGTTATAAGGACACAAAAAATTGTCCACAGACAGACAAACAAACAGACAGACAGACAGACAGACAAAAATTTCATTTTCGCGCGCATCCATCATAAAACAGTCTAAAACGCGTAAATAACGCAAATTTCCGTAGAAAATCAGAAAAAACAGACAAACTTTCATTCTTATATATATATATATATACAAGCTGTACCCGGCATGCGTTGCAATGCCAATCAAAGAAAGTGTTGGCGTTGAAATTCTGTTTCTTGAAGTGCTTTTGGATACACAACATGTTAACTGCCTCTAAGCTATCATAAAATGGATTTTCTAATTTAGAACCATTCGTGGGAGCGTGCACAACAACTTTCAAAAAGTTTCATCGCTGTCACTCATTTGTTGAATCTAATCGTACGCTACCTATTGTGAAATGGATTTACTAAGTCGAAACCCTTTCCTGGCGTGTACACAATGACTCATCAATGATTCATCGCAATCGGATGAATGGTATATGCACGTATAGGGGTTTTTGTTTAAACGATTCGTGCGCTGTCACTCATTTGTTGAATCTACTCGTGCGCTACCTATTGAGAAATGTATTACTAAGTCGAAGCCCTTCCCTGGCGTGTACACAATAACTCATCAAGGTTTCATCGCAATCGAAGAATGTTATATGAACGCAATAGGGAATTTTGTTGAAACGCTTCGCGCGTCGTCACCCATTTGTTGCATCTACTCTTGCGCTACTTATTGTGAAATGGATTTACTAAGTCCCCTTCCCTGGCGGGTACAAAATAACTGATCAATGTTTCATCGCAATCGGATGAATAGTATATGAACGCATACCTGATTTTGTTTAAACGATTCGCACTCCGTCACTCATTTGTTGAATCTACTCGTGCGCTACCTACTGTAAAATGTATTTACTAAGTTAGAAACCGTCACGTAAGTGTCCACAACATCCCACCCAAGTTTCATCGCTATCGTCGTTCATTTGTCGAATCTACTCGTGTGCTACCTACTGTGAAATGTATTTAGTAAGCCAGAAACCTTCCTTGGAGTGTCAACCATATTTCACCCAAGTTTCACCGCTAACGGCAGAATGGTATATGACCTTATACGGGACTTTGTTGAAACGCTTCGCGCGTCGTCCCTCATTTGTTGAATCAACTTGTGCGCTGCATATTGTATAGGGGATTTACTAAGCCAGAAATTTTCCATGACGTGTACACAACATCTCACCCAAGTTTCATAAGTACGGACGAATGGTACATGTATGCATACGGGACTTGGTTGAAACGCTTCGCGTGTCGTCGCTCATTTGTTGATTCTACTCTTGCGCTACATATTGTAATATGGATGTACTCAGCCAGAAACCTTCCCTGGAGTGTACACAACATCTCACCCAAGTTTCATCGCAATCGGATGAATGGTATGTGAACGTATACGGGACGTTGTCGAAACGCTTCGCGCGTAGTCACTCATTTGTTGAACATAAACGTGCGCTTCGTATTGTAAAATGGATTTACTTAGCCAGAAACCTTTCCTGGAGTGTACACAACAATTCACCAAACATTTATCACTATCAGACGAATGGTATATGACTTTATACGGGACTTTATTGAAACGCTTCGCGTGTCATCGCTCATTTGTTGAATCTACTGGTGCGCTACCTATTGTAAAATGTATGTACTAAGCCAGAAACCTTCCCTGGAGTGTACACAGCATCTCACCCAAGTTTCATCGCTATCGGATGAATGGTATATGAAATTAAATGGGACTTTGTTGAAACGCTTCGCGCGCCGTTGCTCATTTGTTGATTCTACTCGTGCTCTACCTATTTTTAAAGGGATTTACTAAGCTAGAAACCTTCCCTGGAGTGCACACAAAATCTCAGCCCAGTTTCATCGCTATCGGACGAATGGTATATGAACGCAAACGTGACTTTGTTGAAATGCTTCGCGCGTCGTAGCTCATTTGTTGAATCTAATCGTGCGCTGCCTATTGTAAAGTGGATGTACTAAGCCAGAAAATTTCCCTGCAGTGCACACAACATTTTACGCAAGTTTCATAGCTATCGGACGAATGGTATATGAATGCATTCGGGACTTTGTTGAAATGCTTCGCGCATCGTCGCTCATTTGTTGAATCTACGCGTGCGCTACCTATTGTAAAATGGATTTACTAAGTCAGAAACCTTCCTTGGAGTGTACTCAACATCTCACCCAAGTTTCATCGCTATCGGACGAATAGTATATCAATGCATACGGGACTTTGTTGAAATGCTTCGCGCATCGTCGCTCATTTGTAGAATCTACGCGTGGGCTACCTATTGTAAAATGGATTTACTAAGTCAGAAACCTTCCTTGGAGTGTACTCAACATCTCACCCAAGTTTCATCGCAATCGGACGAATGGTATATGAACACATACGGGACTTTGTTGAAATGCTTCGCGCATCGTCGCTCATTTGTTGAATCTACGCGTGCGCTACCTATTGTAAAATGGATTTACTAAGTCAGAAACCTTCTTTGGAGTGTACTCAACATCTCACCCAAGTTTCATCGCTATCGGACGAATGGTATATGAACACATACGGGACTTTGTTGAAATGCTTCACGCATCGTCGCTCATTTGTTGAATCTACGCGTGCGCTACCTATTGTAAAATGGATTTACTAAGTCAGAAACCATCCTTGGAGTGTACTCAACATCTCACCCAAGTTTCATCGCAATCGGACGAATGGTATATGAACAAATACGGGACTTTGTGGAAATGCTTCGCGCATCGTCGCTCATTTGTTGAATCTACGCGTGCGCTACCTATTGTAAAATGGATTTACTAAGTCAGAAACCTTCCTTGCAGTGTACTCAACATCTCACCCAAGTTTCATCGCTATCGGACGAATGGTATATGAACAAATACGGGACTTTGTTGAAATGCTTCGCGCATCGTCGCTCATTTGTTGAATCTATGCGTGCGATACCTATTGTAAAATGGATTTACTAAGTCAGAAACCATCCTTGGAGTGTACTCAACATCTCACCCAAGTTTCATCGCAATCGGACGAATGGTATATGAACACATACGGGACTTTGTTGAAATGCTTCGCGCATCGTCGCTCATTTGTTGAATCTACGCGTGCGCTACCTATTGTAAAATGGATTTACTAAGTCAGAAACCTTCCTTGGAGTGTACTCAACATCTCACCCAAGTTTCATCGCAATCGGACGAATGGTATATGAACACATACGGGACTTTGTTGAAATGCTTCGCGCATCGTCGCTCATTTGTTGAATCTACGCGTGCGCTACCTATTGTAAAATGGATTTTCTAAGTCAGAAACCTTCCTTGGAGTGTACTCAACATCTCACCCAAGTTTCATCGCTATCGGACGAATAGTATATGAACACATACGGGACTTTGTTGAAATGCTTCGCGCATCGTCGCTCATTTGTTGAATCTACGCGTGCGCTACCTATTGTAAAATGGATTTACTAAGTCAGAAACCTTCCTTGGAGTGTACTCAACATCTCACCCAAGTTTCATCGCAATCGGACGAATGGTATATGACCTTATACGGGACTTTGTTGAAACGCTTCGCGCGTCGTCCCTCATTTGTTGAATCAACTTGTGCGCTGCATATTGTATAGGGGATTTACTAAGCCAGAAATTTTCCATGACGTGTACACAACATCTCACCCAAGTTTCATAAGTACGGACGAATGGTACATGTATGCATACGGGACTTGGTTGAAACGCTTCGCGTGTCGTCGCTCATTTGTTGATTCTACTCTTGCGCTACATATTGTAATATGGATGTACTCAGCCAGAAACCTTCCCTGGAGTGTACACAACATCTCACCCAAGTTTCATCGCAATCGGATGAATGGTATGTGAACGTATACGGGACGTTGTCGAAACGCTTCGCGCGTAGTCACTCATTTGTTGAACATAAACGTGCGCTTCGTATTGTAAAATGGATTTACTTAGCCAGAAACCTTTCCTGGAGTGTACACAACAATTCACCAAACATTTATCACTATCAGACGAATGGTATATGACTTTATACGGGACTTTATTGAAACGCTTCGCGTGTCATCGCTCATTTGTTGAATCTACTGGTGCGCTACCTATTGTAAAATGTATGTACTAAGCCAGAAACCTTCCCTGGAGTGTACACAGCATCTCACCCAAGTTTCATCGCTATCGGATGAATGGTATATGAAATTAAATGGGACTTTGTTGAAACGCTTCGCGCGCCGTTGCTCATTTGTTGATTCTACTCGTGCTCTACCTATTTTTAAAGGGATTTACTAAGCTAGAAACCTTCCCTGGAGTGCACACAAAATCTCAGCCCAGTTTCATCGCTATCGGACGAATGGTATATGAACGCAAACGTGACTTTGTTGAAATGCTTCGCACGTCGTAGCTCATTTGTTGAATCTAATCGTGCGCTGCCTATTGTAAAGTGGATGTACTAAGCCAGAAAATTTCCCTGCAGTGCACACAACATTTTACGCAAGTTTCATAGCTATCGGACGAATGGTATATGAATGCATTCGGGACTTTGTTGAAATGCTTCGCGCATCGTCGCTCATTTGTTGAATCTACGCGTGCGCTACCTATTGTAAAATGGATTTACTAAGTCAGAAACCTTCCTTGGAGTGTACTCAACATCTCACCCAAGTTTCATCGCAATCGGACGAATGGTATATGAACACATACGGGACTTTGTGGAAATGCTTCGCGCATCGTCGCTCATTTGTTGAATCTACGCGTGCGCTACCTATTGTAAAATGGATTTACTAAGTCAGAAACCTTCCTTGGAGTGTACTCAACATCTCACCCAAGTTTCATCGCTATCGGACGAATGGTATATGAACACATACGGGACTTTGTTGAAATGCTTCGCGCATCGTCGCTCATTTGTTGAATCTATGCGTGCGATACCTATTGTAAAATGGATTTACTAAGTCAGAAACCATCCTTGGAGTGTACTCAACATCTCACCCAAGTTTCATCGCAATCGGACGAATGGTATATGAACACATACGGGACTTTGTTGAAATGCTTCGCGCATCGTCGCTCATTTGTTGAATCTACGCGTGCGCTACCTATTGTAAAATGGATTTACTAAGTCAGAAACCTTCCTTGGAGTGTACTCAACATCTCACCCAAGTTTCATCGCAATCGGACGAATGGTATATGAACACATACGGGACTTTGTTGAAATGCTTCGCGCATCGTCGCTCATTTGTTGAATCTACGCGTGCGCTACCTATTGTAAAATGGATTTACTAAGTCAGAAACCTTCCTTGGAGTGTACTCAACATCTCACCCAAGTTTCATCGCTATCGGACGAATGGTATATGAACACATACGGGACTTTGTTGAAATGCTTCGCGCATCGTCGCTCATTTGTTGAATCTACGCGTGCGCTACCTATTGTAAAATGGATTTACTAAGTCAGAAACCTTCCTTGGAGTGTACTCAACATCTCACCCAAGTTTCATCGCTATCGGACGAATGGTATATGAACACATACGGGACTTTGTTGAAATGCTTCGCGCATCGTCGCTCATTTGTTGAATCTACGCGTGCGCTACGTATTGTAAAATGGATTTACTAAGTCAGAAACCATCCTTGGAGTGTACTCAACATCTCACCCAAGTTTCATCGCAATCGGACGAATGGTATATGAACACATACGGGACTTTGTTGAAATCCTTCGCGCATCGTCGCTCATTTGTTGAATCTACGCGTGCGCTACCTATTGTAAAATGGATTTACTAAGTCAGAAACCTTCCTTGGAGTGTACTCAACATCTCACCCAAGTTTCATCGCTATCGGACGAATGGTATATGAACACATACGGGACTTTGTTGAAATGCTTCGCGCATCGTCGCTCATTTGTTGAATCTACGCGTGCGCTACCTATTGTAAAATGGATTTCCTAAGTCAGAAACCATCCTTGGAGTGTACTCAACATCTCACCCAAGTTTCATCGCAATCGGTTGAGTGGTATAAGAATGCATAGGAGACATACACACCCACAGACAAACTATCACGTAAGATTGATTTTTATATATATAGAAGATAGATATATATACATACATAAATTATATATAAACTTTTGAACTGACGGTGGTTTTGGGGTCTGGGGGTTGTGAAGCACGAAGATATGTCGAAATTTTCCGGAAGTCGAAACATGGTACCCATTGCAATAGATAGCTTTCTAATGAAATCTACCTAACAGATATCACACACTAATACAGTCATCACAATTAACACCGGTTATCAGACAGATTCTACACACACCCTAAGTACACGGGGCTACATGACCACATGACCCCCACTCAGGCGCTCACATATAGTGGAACGTGGGTTAGCGACCACGGTACCCCAGCTGAGTCCGGCATTACTTCGACTTACTTGTGCCGGGCTCCTCTCCATCTTCTTTCCTGTCGGCCTATCTTGGTCAACTCTTGTTCTCTTCCGACCCCGATGGTAATAGGGTATCCCAGGCCTAGGGAGTCTCTTCCTTTCCCACCTTAATTGGCCCTTGTCTCATCTTTTCTGATACCCTCCTTCTGCGAGGGGTCAGCCTTCTTTACTTTTCATGTTATCTCCTGCCTTCTACTCAAGTCCCTCAAGGAGGCAGGGTGTATGTAGCCCCACCACTTCTGGTGCACTCTGTATATTGCTACACCCTCAGGGGCTCACTGCTGGTGAGTTCGGGAGTTGGCGATCTCAGAGGATTCCTGAGCTGGGGCCGGTGTTTTTTCCCCTTTTCCCCTGACTTTGGGGTGGGACCCCTCCTCTTTCTCTTTCCTATCTACCTTTCATGGCTCTCCTTCCTTCCAAGTCCCTCAATCCTCATTCTTCGAGGGTTTAGGGCATTTCCTTTCTTCCTGTCCTTTATTTGCTTTATCCTCTATTTGTTCACCAGTTCTTCTTCTAGTATGTAAGTCTGTAGTTACCATTATTTATATTTTCATTCTCATCAATTTCTCATCTTTCACGATCATCCAAACCATTAGGGGCCGATAACCTAGATGTTAGGCCCCTTAAAACAACAATAATTATCATGATCATCCTTTGTACCTTACGCCACTTTGTGTATTGTGCGTTCCATCTGTAATTCAGACATTGGGTGAGGATATTCATTAATTAGTAGCGACTGTGAACGCAGCAGCTGTAGTGAACCATGACTCATAAATCAAGCGAGGAGATTGTCGCAGCGGGTCGCGAAAGAAACAAGATATATGAGGTAACGTCTCCCATGTCACAAAACAAGAGAAGCTCCAGAGTCCAGGGTTATTACTCGGCACAGTGCGATCACAGATCATGAGACTGACATTGATTTATGATGCTGTTGTTTCATTTAGAGATAGGCGATGTCGTGGGCAACAGCCCCGTGTACTTGTGTGATAACTAGGGCTCGGATTTTTAGGTGCTAAAAATCGGAAAAATATTTATTTTTAGCCTAATTTCGATTTTTGCAAAAAATAAAAGTAGACTTATGAGATCAACACAGGGCGAAAAAAAGTGTGTCTGTCTGTGTGTGTGTGTGTGTGTGTGTGTGTGTGAATCTCTGTGTGTGTGTGTGTGTGTGAGAGTGTGTACTCTGAATGTCTGCCCCCCCCCTATCAATTCGAACAGGGTGAACGCGAATTGAACGAAATTTGGTACAAAGGTAGCACTAGCAGAGGACACCTCAGTGCCATGTTTTATATCGCCGCCATCTTGACAGAAACGAAAATGGCGCCCACACAAATGTTCAAATTTTAAATCAAATTACGACGAACATAATCATCCGATCTCTAACAAATTTTGCAACAACATACCTATATGGAGGGAGCATCCTTTGACCAATCTAATAGGTCATTAGCCTAACAGTTTGCGGATAGCGGCCATCTTTGTGTCAAAATCGATTCCCCCTATTAATTCGAACACGGTGAAACCGAATGGAACGAAATTTGGTACAGAGGTAGCACTAGCAAAGGGCCCCTCAGTGCCATGTTTTATATCGCCTCCATCTTGAGGGAAACGTAATGGCGGCCACACAAATGTTCAAAGCTTTAATCAAATTACGATTAACCTAATCATCCGATCTCTACCAAATTTTGCAACAACATACCTTTATGGAGGGAGCATCCTTTGACCAAACTATTAGGTCATTAGCCTAAAATTTTGCGGATGGCGGCCATCTTTGTTTGAAAATCTATTCCCCCTATTAATTCGAACACGGTGAAATCGAATAGAACGAAATTCGGTACAGAGGTAGCACTAGCAAAGGGCACTCAGTGTCATGTTTTATATCACCGCCATCTTGACGGAAACGTAATCGCGGCCACCCAAATGTTAAAAGCTAAAATGTAATTACGACCAACCTAATAATCTAGTCTCTACCAAATTTTGCAAAAACATATCTTTATGTGGGAAGCATATTCTGATCAAACTGCAAGATCATCAGCCCAACAGTTTGCAGATGGTGGCCAAGTATGTGTGCAAATCGATTCCCCCTATGAATTCAAACACGGTGAAACCGAAATGAATGAAATTTGGTACAGAAGTAGCACTAGCAAAGGGCACCTCAGTGTCATGTCTTATATCGTCGCCATCTTGACGGAAACGGAATGACGGCCACCCAAATGTTAAAAGCTTAAATCAAATTACGACCATCCTAATAATTTGATCTCTACCAGATTTTGCAACAAGATGCCTTTTTGTGGAAAGCATCTTATGACTGACTACAAGGTCATCAGCCCAATAGTTTGTAAATAGCGGCCATGTATGTGTGCAAATCCATTCCCCATATCAAATCAAACACGGTGAAACCGAATTGAATGAAATTTTTTACAGAGGGCACACCATATTCATGTTTAATATCCCTATGGCACGTTGTATTTCAACAAGCTACTACAACCAACATTCAATTATACTCCTTGAAAAGGACAAAGAGTTATAACAATACCCATGCATTTAGGAGAAAGTAGGCTATATGTTCTGTACTGAACATCTTGTTTATGTATTAAATATTTCTGAAATATGTGACAAAAATGTAAAAATATTTAATTATAATTTAGTTTATTAATGACATTATAAACAAGAAGTTCCGTGACGAACTAAAGAGCCTACTTTTCTTAAAATGTAAGATTCATGCCAATGATTAATCTATAAGGATCTATCTAGAATAATGACGAAATTAAGTTGGTAATATCGACATTTCTAATTAGTTCGAAATACTGTATACCTGGTCTAATTTAGCCGAATAAAGAACGACAGTTGGCAGCCCTGGTGACTGAATATATTCTTAGTTCCATCTCCTACAGAATACAAAATTTGGTTGAAGTCCAATGGATAGCATGGACGTTACATGCAGTTAAACATTGGATCTAACAGCGCGCGTAAAATCATGTTGGCAACAATGACATACATGAATTGGTCAGAAATAATCTGAAATAATATGATCTATTGTTGTGTCAATTTTGAAAGAAAACCATTAGTTAGTATAGAAGTTACATGCATTTTAAAATTGGACCTATCAGCAGGCTTAGAATCATGTTGGCAGCACTGGTGTAGGCCTATATTAGTTACTTCAAATTAATCTAGAATGCCAGGTACTATACGTGTGCAAAGTTTAGAGCTATTGGCTTGCATACTTTCTGATATATTGATATTAGGGTAACAAAAATAGAGACAGTATTTATTTACAGTTGGCAGCCCTGGTTGCTCTTAAGAATACGCATAGTCATATCTGTTATGGTACACATAGCACACACGAAATTTGGTCGAAATCCAAATGATAGCATATAAGTTACATGTATTTAAATTTGGACTTCTCAGCAGGCTAAGAATCATGTTGGTAGCACTAACGTATATAAGTTACTCCAAATTAATATAGAATGTCAGGTACTATACGTGTGCTTAGCTTAATGCTCTCGGCTTGCATATGGGTATTTGGATTTTAAAAAATTGAGAGCATTTATTAACAGTTGGAAGCCCTGGTGGCTCTTAAGAATATGCTCAGTCATATCTGTTTATGTACACATAGCACATTCGAAATTTGGTTGAAATCCAATTGATAGTGTAGAAGTTACATGCATTTAAATATTGGACCTATCAGCAGGCTTATAATAATTTTGGCAACACTGCCATGCATGGCCTTCTGGAAATTAAATTGCAATATTATTATCTATACGTGTGCCAATTTTGAAATAGCTCCCATTCATACCTTCCAAGATATCCAACATGGAGCTCAAATTTCAATTGCGATTTTTCAGCAGTTGGTAGCACTGACATCATTTTCAAATATCGCCGTGAGATATTCAGGTATAGATCTTTACTCCTACCAAATTTTGTTCCGATTGCTCCAGCCGTTTAGGAGTTGATAGGGGGGGGACACACACACACACAGCCAGACAGACAGACAGAAGGACAGACAGACAGACAGTCAGAACGACAGACAGACAGACAGACACACATTTTCCCGATCTCATAAGTCTACTTTTTCCTCATTTTTGCAAAATGTGAAAAGTAGGCTAAAAATATGCAGTATTCACGAATGCAATTTATGCTATGTCTCACTGACTGCTGAAGCATTACAATACACAACGAGATACATCTTCAGGTTGTCCATCACAAATGACCGACGATTATCGCGAAACACTTCTTCTGAAGGCACGAAATTGCGGCAATATGTTTCTTGCCCTTGAGGTGTGGTGTAACTGGAGATCTCGGTTCAGCCTTGATTGCTTACCCACATGGTTGGTAGAACAGAACGCCCCCATCGGAAGTAAAATTATCCTTAAATTCTGCAAGTTACTGCTGCAGACGATAACATGTAGTTGGTTTTACTTTAGGCATCCCCGGCTTCCACAGTGAGTGGGACGGAGCGACAAGATAAGAAAAACACAGCTCCAAACTAACATACGCTCTGCATGAACATTAGATACCTAACAGGTTCTTCCTCGTTGAAGTAACACAGAACAAAAATGCAATAAACTGACAGATCTAGCATATTGATTTTTTAAATGTAAATATTATGTCTTTTTATGTGCGAATCAGTGAAAAGCAGGAATTTATGCATTTATAGACAAATTGTTTAAAATATGTATTTACATAAAGAAATATTTATTTACCTAAAAATCCGAGCCCTAGTGATAACACTGTTACTCCGAGGTGTAATCGTGCACGTTAAATTGCTCACCACGACAGCAATGGATGAACTGCAGTAGGTTTGGAAAACGGAGGTTCGAATTCCGGCGCTGACAGCGTCTATCTTGAGTGTGATTCTTCCTAGGGTTTTTCCACAATCCCTCCAGGAAAATGGCGAGATAGTAGCTTATTTCAAGTCCCGAGGCACCTTCCCGATTCCAGATCCTAACAATTACATTTAGATTGGTTGGTTCCTTAGTTTAGGGGCTGCGACAACGCGGTCATGTAGCCCCGTGTTCTTTGAGTGTGTGTAGAATCTGTCTGATAACCGATGTTAAATTTTGATGGCTGTTTTAGTGTGTGTTATCTGTTTTAATTCAAGTAAGGACTGCAGACGGTCAATTTTCAAGTAGTTCCTACTTTTGCTACCATATGCTACTGTCCACGACACCTAGCTTGCGGACTTGGCTACTAGATGGCATCGCATTCACCACTTGGCGGGGAACGTTGAAACTAATAAAGCATTATCAATTCTAACCAACAAAGTTTGGCTTCACACAAGCGTATTTAGTGGAAGGTTCTTTTTCATACCATAAATCTATGACATGGGACCGCCGGCTTTACCTCCTCTCCGAAGGCATACTGAGGGATTATTAACGCTCTTAAAAAATCCGACGACTTCGGCCGGGTTTGAACCCGTGACCTTGGGCATAGAAACTCAGCATACTACCAACTACGCCACCGAAACTGCCTCTACTACAGTTACACACACTAATACAGTCACCACAGAAACACAGGGTATCAAACTAATTGAACACAAACCCAAGTAAACTGGGCTGATGACCAAGATGTCCCAAGCATAGAATTAACAACAAAAACAGCAGTATCAAAAATCCCTTGTACTTGGATGTGTGTAGAATATATTGTATAGCCTATGTTATTGTGCTGACTACACAATAGTGTGTATCTCTAATGGGACGTACGATCTGGAAGGAGGCGGCCTGGCATCGGCGTTGAGTAAAAGCAGGAAATCACGGAAAGCTACTTTTAAGATTGCTGAGGCGGAAATTGAACCCACTTTCTTCTCAGTTATCTTCAAGAAGGGGCGGATGACCTCGCTATTTCGACCCTTAAAACAACAGTCTTCAAGAGGTTTAGTGCCCTCAAACTAGAATTAAATTTCATGACACAGCCAAAAAGAGTCAAGGACGTCAGGGTTGCAGCCTATAACGCTAGCCACTACACCACAAGTGTTAACCTTTTTACTTTCAAGGTAACGATCTGTCGTTACGCCCTGTGCGCGCTAAAACTGTCTGGATAACGATCCATTATTATCGGACCTTATTATTGATTATTTCGTTATTTTACGCTTGATAGCAGCAATGCCAGCTAAAGAATTCCGATTCGGCGTTGCATCCACCTCCACTTATCACCTAAAATACTATATGATTCATAACATTAATGTTTTTTATATACATATAATTGAAGCCTCCGTGGCTTAGGCGGCAGCACGCCGGCCTCTCACCACTGGGTCCGGGGTTCAAATCCCGGCCACTCCATGTGAGATCTGTGCTGGACAAAACGGAGGCAGAAAGGTTTTTCTCCGGGTACTCCGGTTTTCCCTGTCAAAATTTCATTCCAGCAACACTCTCCACTATCATTTCATTTCATCTGTCATTCATTTAATCATTGCCCCAGAGGAGTGCGTCAGGCCTCGGCAGCCGGCACAGTTCATATCCTCGCCGCTAGATGGGGGCTTCAGTCATTCCATTCCTGACCCGGTCGGAGACTGGAAGCAGGCTGTGGATTTTCATTTCATTCAGCAGCAATTTTCCGGGAATATGAAGAGGACAATTTTAACTCGCGTTTTTTATTTCGCGGGAATTTCTGACAATATGTATTTATATTAATTCTTAGAGTCTGAAACATTTGCTTACGGAGTTCCGTGTCTTGTTTACGTCGTGGATGGTGGAAAACTTGCGTGTATTTTTCTCAGTTTTCGTTGGTAATTTTGGAATCTTGACACTTACCACGCTATCAAATAATATTGAGTTTCTTTTAACATAATAATAATATGGCATGGCCTCGGGTAACCGGTGCAAGCTTTGTTATTTGACACGCAGAGGGCAGCTTGCATGTCGAATTTTGTTGTTCCTTAGAGCGCTATGAAATCCCAGGAGGTTAGATATCTAAGCTCCTTGACACTACAGCGCTATCTAGTAGAGAAATGAGGAAATTTTTGTGTTGGCGGAAAATCCCGAGATTAATTTTGCCATTATGAGCACGGCCTACTGAATTTAAATGGGTTCTTTAACATGCCAACAACGTATAACATGCGTGTCGTGATTTTTGTCGCCTTTCAAAAATCACTTACCATGGCCAGGAGCGAACTTGCAAGCTTGGGGTTGGTAGACCGACACGATAACCACTCACCCACCGTGGCAAGCTCCTTTTAGGCGGCTTCGGTGGCGTAGTTGGTAGCTTGCTGAGCTCCTATGCCCAAGATCGTGGGTTCAAATCCAGCCGAAGTCGTCGGATTTTTTAAGAGCGTTAAAACTACCTCAGTATGCCTTCCTTCGGAGGGGAAGTAAAGCCGGGGGTCCCATGCCATATATATTTATGGCATGTTAAAGAACCTTCCACTAATTACACCTGTGTGAAGCTAAATTGTATAGGTTAAGAATGTAAACAATGCTCTTAGGTTCCTACGTTCGTTGCCAAGAGCCGACTGCGGTGGCGTCTGGTAGCTAAGTTCTGAACTAGTCGTTGACGGTGGCGTTTGGCAGCAAAAGTAGGAACTATTTGAAAAATTCAAAAGTCTACTGTCCTTACATGAATTAAATAACAGATAACACACACTAATACAGTCATCACAATTAACAGCGGTTATCAGTCAGATTCTACACTCACCCAAAATACACGGGGCTACATGACCGCGTTGTCGCAGCCCCTAAACTTAAGAACCAACCAACCAAGCTTCTTTTAACATGAATAGTAGACTTGGCAAGTGAATTCCATTTCCCAAAATTACTTCAAAAATTTCAAATCTGAAATTTGTATTTTATTTTTTTAAACATTGAAATCAGAGACATCACTTATTTTCAGTAATAGCAAGTGAGGTATACACTCTATGTTTATAATATTTTATTTTAACATCTCTATTGGTCTTTCGTTCATCTTATTTTGAAAGAAGTGTGTGCACAGCATGGTAAATATGTTTCTCAGTTTTCACACATCCATCAGATGAGCGCTTGAAAGTGAAAGGGTTAAGAGTCACTGAGGGATAATATGGACACTACGTAAAAGGGAATTATGAAAGAAAAGGAAGGACACCCTAAAAAACTCTGGCTAGACGCGATAGCTGCATGTAGTTTATTCACAGAGTTCCATATTGCCCATGGATTTTACGTCAGTTCCACGTCGGTAAAATAATGCCACACTTTTATCTGTCCAGCTCGTTCAATTTATCATTGGCATGCAAGCCCAGTTTATTACCTTGACAAATCATGGCGACCGACAGGAAGGAATAATATTACATGCTCGCAGGTGAGTTACATCGAAATGAAACTTGACCACTGCAGTGGCTGACTGTTCGCTTTTATTTCCAGTTCCTGATATTGCTGCTGCTGTGAACATCGCGGAAACCATCTCTGTGTACCCACTGATGGTGGGCCCACAAGAAGGCAGGCAGTTGAGATTCCACAGTCCTTAGTGGCCATAGCAGTAATGTGATGGATCCAACAAGAATAAATAAACAAATTTTTGTTGTATATAATCTGAAGATGGTGGTTGGTTGGTTCCTCAGTTTAGGGGCTGCGACAACGCGGTCATGTAGCCCCGTGTACTTTGGGTGTGTGTAGAATCTGTCTGATAACCGGTGTTAATTGTGATGGCTGTATTAGTGTGTGTATCTGTTTTTTTAATTCAAGTAAGGACTGCACTTTTAATTTTTCAAATAGTTCCTACTTTTGCCACCAAACGCCACCGTCAACGACTACTAGGCCTAGTTCAGAACTTAGCTACTAGACGCCACCGCAGTCATCTCTTGGCAACGAACGTAGAAACCCAAGAGCGTTGTTTACATTCCTAACCTATACAATTTAGCTTCACACAGGTGTAATTAGTGGAAGGTTCTTTAACATGCCATAAATCTATGACATGGGACCGCCGGCTTTACTTACCCTCCGAAAGAAGGCATACTGAGGGATTTTTAACGCTCTTAAAAATCCGATAATCTGAAGAGCCAAGGGGGTTACACCAAGCAGATGAAGGAAAAAACTCCGGAGGCTAGGAATTACAGATGACGACTGTCGAGACAGAACACAATTCAGGGAAATACTTTCGAACATAAAGGTTCTTGTGGGAGAAAAGAAAGAACGCAGGGGAGGAAGGTGGACAGCAGAGAGAAAGGCGCAACACTCTGAAAGAATGAAGGAAGTGTGGAGGAAGAGAAAGGAAGAAAGAACTATGAGAAGGAAATGAAATTATATTTGCGTGGTCCTTAGTTTTGGCCGGTACGCATAATGTAATGTAATGTAATAATAATACAAATAATCCCCCGTGATAACACAGTCCATGAATGGTTCTGGCCTAACAAGTGACCGCTGCCCAGCAATTCGACATTCAGACAGCGTGGTCAGCGCATCGTGTCACCTCGGCCGTTAATCTTGGTCGGGCCACTGCCTTACTATCAGAGAGCTACTCAATTGTCCTCACGAGGCTGAGTGCACCCCGTTCTAGCCTTCACGTCAGTTTCTAAAATCCCCGACGGAGCTGAGAATCGAACACAGGGCCTCCGGATGAGAGGCAGGCGCGCTACCCCAAACACCACGGGGAATACAAATATAAGTGGCGTAGTTGGTAGTATGCTGAGCGTCTGTGCCCAAGATCGCGGGTTCAAACCCAGCCGAAGTTGTCGGAGTTTTTAAGAGCGTTAAAATCCCTCAGTATGCCTTCCTTCAGAGGGGAAGAAAAGCCGGCGGTCCCTTGTCATAGATTTATGGCATGAAAAAAAACCTTTCATCATTAAACTTGAGTGAAGCTAAATTTGCAGGTTAGATTTCGTTCAAAGTTCCAACATTCACCATTAGGTGACAGTGACATCTGGTAGCGAAAGTTGGAACTACCTGTAGCTCACCCCTTGGGTGTCCGCACTGAAGCAGCTACAGTCTCTGGCGAGCCAAGCATGTCCTTGGACATTTCCGGAACTAAAATCCTTACGCTAAAATAAATAAAAATAAATAAAAATATAATAATAATAATAATAATAATAATAATAATAATAATAATAATAGAAAACAAATAACAAAAAGTTTGTGTAACTTAATCACCTGGAACAGGGACAACAACAAATCAATATCTCAGAATGTAAAATTATAACACTATAACTCAGTTGGTTAGTTCCTGAGTTTAGGGGCTGCGACAACGTGGTCATGTAGCCCCGTGTACTTTGGGTGTGTGTAGAAACTGTCTGGTAATCGGTGTTCATTGTGATGGCTGCATTAGTCTGTAATGCAGGCAAGCACTAAAGACGATAAATTTCAAGTAGTTCCTACTTTTGCTACCAAATGCTACCGTCAACGACACCTAGCTGTGAACTTGACTACTAGATGCTACCGCAACCAGCTCCTTGCGATGAACGTTGGAGCATTAAGAGCGTTAATGAAATCTAACCTTCAAATTTAGCTTCACACAATTGTAGTTAGTGGACGGTTCTTTTACATGCCATAAATCAATGACAAGGGCCCACCGGCTTTACTTCCCCTCCAAAAGAATGTCATACGGAGGGTTTTTAACGCTCTGAAAAAATCCGACGACTTCCGCCGGGTTTGAACCCGTGATCTTAGGCACAGAAGCTCAGCATATTGTCTTATAGAGGGAGTGTGGATGAAAAGAAGATCTCGCGAGTTATACCAATATTCCGATAAAAAGGAAATATCAGACACTATTACGAAAAGACGAGAAATGTTATGGACATAATGAAGGACTTATTAGAAGGCTATTTAATCATGCCCCCTCATTAAAAGCCAAGAATAACTGGATAATTGAAATTGAAAATTACCTTCAGGAGATCAACACAACGGATGACATTATATGGGTTAGTCATTGATTAACAAACATCATTTTGTTGCAAACCACTGCATGGACAGAAGAAAGTAAGACAAGTAGTTCCGTGAAGAACTATACAGCCTATTTTCATATATCCTACTTATATTAACTGCCACTATCAACATACAAAATTTCAGTTCGATTGCTGTAATAGATTCGTAGATATTGAGTACCGACTAAATATTTCGGATTGTCGCCATGTTGGATTTTATATATGTAGGTCCTAGAGTTATGCAATGTTACATGAAGATTATTGTGTACGTGTAGCATTCAAACGTCAATCGCATGATTAGGACACAAGAAGTAACAAGGAGATTTTAAAATTTCGCACAGCTGCCATCTTGGTGGTTATGGAAACAATTGAAATAAATTAGATGCCAGTGGATTAACATTCGTATGAGGATTTACTGAACCAATTTTCACTGCAATAGGATGGTTATGTTGCGAGAAACGTCCATGTGAATGTTTATACTTCGCGTCACCGCCATGTTGGATTTGTGACCACCAGGTTATTTAAAGTCCTATAGGTCAACTTAAGTTCATAGTCCCTTTGAACATTAAAAAATTCAGTTTGATTGCCATAATAGATTCGTAGATATTCAGAGTTGACTGAATATTTCGGATGGTCGCCATGTTGGATTGTTAAATGTATAGGCTATAGAGTCATGTACCATTAAAGGAAAATTATTGCGTAGGTTCATTTTTCAAACTTCCACTTCGATCGCATGATTACGACACAAGAAATAAAAACTTAATTTTAAAATTCGCAAAGCCGCCATCTTGAGGTTATGTAAACAATTGAACTAAACTAGATACCAGTGCATTACAATATGTATAAACATTTCTTGTACCAGATTTCATTGCGTTTGTAACATTAAATCGCGAGAATGGTCTATTTAAAATTTTTAAATTCGCTTGGCCGCCATGTTCCTTTTGTAGTTAACTACTTTTGGAAGGTCTTATAAATGAAATTCCAGTAGTGCCTTCTATCTCCGTACAAAATTTAAGGGTGATTTAGATAATAGTTTCAGAGATATAGAATGCCGGTGAAATATTTCGCACATCCGCCATCTTGTGGTTATGTAAACAATTGAACCAAGTTAGATGTCGGTGCATTGCAATGTGTATAAACATATACTGTACCAAGTTTTATTGCGTTTGGATGGTTAAATCGCGAGAAACGTCTAATTAAAAGTCGCAAATTCGCGTGGCCGCCATGTTGGTTTTGTAGTTACCAGGTTTTCAAAAGTCACATAGGTGGACTTCTAGTAGTTACCTTTATGACCGTAATATATTCCAGGGTGATATCGGTAATAGTTTCGGAGATATTGAATGCTGGTAAAATATTTCGCACAGCCGCCATGTTGGATTGGTGAGACGTAACAAAATTTGAAGGGCACGGTCGAGGTCGCCCGGAATAGCGCTATGAGCTTACCGAGTTTCATTGAAATCGCTCCAGCCGTTTAGAATTTATTAGGGGGAAACACACACACACCTCACACACACACACACACACGCACACGCACACACACACGGACAAAGGTGATCTCATAAGACTATTTTTTCAAAATTGAAAATAGGCTAAAAAATCATGGCGAGAGAATGAAGAATATTAATAATAATATTAATCAAAACGCTCACAGAATAACTTGGAACAGATGTAATAAAAAGTCAATATCCAGAAATGCAAAATTCCGGCATTACAACGCTGTAATCAAGCCTGAAGCAATATATGTTTCTGAAACGCTGATTATTGGGGGAAGATCATTAATTAAAGATGTGGAAAAGCAAGAAAGGAGAATCATAAGAACACGTTTTGGACTACTGTCGACCAAAGTACCCACATTATGTGTACTCGAGTTTGAAGGTTGTTTGTGAAGTAACCAATAGACTTACATAAAATCCAATAACATCAACATTTTCGTATTTCTATTTTACGTTAGTTCATGTAGGTTTGGAAGTTTTAATTTATATTTTAATATTTATTATCGCAGTTGGAACACAAAAAGTATCCGTGTTTAAGCGTGTTTCAACCATGCGACACATTTAAGAATTATTATCTCAAAAACTCGTCATCAGATCGAATCCAAATTTTAACACAATATGCATTGGAATGTTGTATAACTGGTTTATTAATTTCACAATCTTGTGTGTCCAAGAAACAAAGTTGTTATCATTGTTGTAAGGTAACTTTTTCTCGGCTCGGGGTTGTTGGAAAATGTAGTTTTTTGGTTGCGTTGTAATCCTTATACATCGAAAAGTTATGCTGTATGACTGTGAAATACGTAAATTAAATCACTTATTTTATATCGGTTTGTATTTTTACGGGGAAATAACACATGGTTCACCAGCTAGCCGCTCCGGGGAAAGCTGTACAGCGTTGCTGAGATGGTGCCCATCACTCCCGAGCGAGGCGTGCCATGATGCGTGTGGACTCATTTCGGCAACGCTGTGCATCTTTCCCCGGAGCGGCTAGCTGGTGAACCATGTCTTTTTGTCCCCTACACATACAAACTGATATAAAATAAGCGAATTAATTTACGTATTTCACAGTCATACAGCATAACTTTTTGATGTATTATACCCTTGGGAAATAGCATGTAGACAAGATTCGAGGTTTCGGGGTCGTAATGGATTCTTGTGAATATGATTTAGAGATTTTATGCTATCAAAATAACTTCCAGAGTTCATAAGGTTAACTAATTATTTACAAAGCCAAGAAAACAACAGGATCTACTAACAAATGAAATTTAATAACTGAATCAAACATAAAACACTTAACAATAAACCACCCTTAAATTAGTTCACTCGCACGTGAACAGATCTGACACTGACTAGTCTGACGTACCATGATAACACGGCATGACAGGTGTCAAACAAGCGTCGTGACTGCAATGTCACTTAATTCAAAGTAATAATAGAAAAGGATCACAAGATCCAAAAATAATAACAAATAAAATGGTACAAGAATTTAATATTTATGAGCGACACGCGTTTTAAGACTAGTTCAAGTAATGAGCACTTTGACGGGCGCTCGTTTCCGACCAAAACAGTCGGTTCAGGAACGAACTCCGTACTGCGAAGACGAATTACGGAAATGTGGGAACAACAATTACATATTTAAATACACTACTGACATGCTCTAACCTTAGATTACCACAACCAAATACACGTGTGTATTATTTAAAATAAGGGCTGCGGAATAACAGTCTTATACCTCAAACACTAGGAAAGCATAACATGACATGAACAAGTTTGGCCGGTTGCCAAATTATATTTATAATGAATACAATGGCCTTGAAAATAAGAGCCAACAACAACAAATACAAATTTGTAATATTCACGCCAGAAAATTTGGCGTTTAAACAATGAACAAATAAGTCGTAGTCTTGATAAAAACCCTCGGATCGACAACATGGCAACTCCCCAAATTAAACCAAATAAAATAACCTTAACTCATTAGGCTTTAAAGCAAACATTTACGTGTCATAACAGAGCTGGGGACAGCCGGGTCTGTTATCGCATATCTGAGTAAGTGGCTGATTCCTTCCCCCAACGTAGTAATGTGTGCCACGCTAAATATAGATTCTGGCCCATAGCCAGCGTCCAGCGACCTTCTAATCGTCACCTGTTAAACGCGTAAATACAAAATATCACATTATCTGAAAACATCCTCTCAGGGATTATCAAGAACACATCTCCAGGTCAAACTTACCCCCAAGGGTAACTAATTTGCCGGAATGATGTCGCAGTCAAGGACAGGCTTTACATTTCCTCATCATCACACTTACACCCAAAAATACGTGGCACTCTCTCGAAGATCTCGTCGCAGCATATGAACCAGCACACCCTTCAGATAAATGACACACAATTTGTCCAAATGACAAGAAAGAATTAATAACTGGAATCAGAATTTGCCCGAGTTATAAATGCAAATAAAATACTAAATTTCCCCCACTTCTAGTTTTAGTTTTACATTATCATTAATTAAGTCCATTTATCATTGTCGTTCCTAGGTTCTCATTCATGGCTACACTTTTTATTGATACGTTAATCATATGCGGCCATTTCGCTATAAGAATTACGTATACATATAGACAACATTTAAGTTACAAAATTATAGTACAACATAATTGTCACGCAATGCCAAAAATTACTACACGCATGTCAGTTAAGAAATCAAACCCTACATTTAAATTAAACCACACAAATAAAATATGTACAAAGTTCCACACATCTCTCGCGATTCCCCTCGTCCAAAATCAATAAATCAATTTTTTAATACTCATCACTTAAACCGCTTTCCAGAGGCCTCCCGCCTCGTCATCTCCCACCATTAGGCCTTTAGCCCATTACACTCATGGTGATGGAGGATGAAACTTGTTGCCTTCTTTCCATGGTCGACATCTTGCCGCTGTTAAAAACACAATTATATTAAAGTTTTAAAACTGTTCTATCTGCTTTATGAGTATTTTATTTCCTCATATAGTCCTATGCAGAATCGTAGACTTTCCCTATTTTATGGCTAATTGCCATCACACAAATTATGAAATTATAACTTAGTTATCGACACACAGCTAGAATTTTAAAACATAGCCCGTCATAAGGACGTCTTAAATTAACTGTCGAAGAATAATTAGGAGTGCCCCGGTTCATCTCAGACATTTGTTTATATACAGAAAGCCTAAAAGTTCCCATGGAGGGAGAAACAGCTCCTCAATATTTTAAATAATGGGCCTAAAATTATGTGTGACCTCTCAAAAATCTTGTAATTTCTCACAGATCGCGAATCTGCCGCCGAACACTCAAACCGATCGCTAGATCATTTATAACCGATTGGCGCGCAAAAACACACTGATGCTATGTTCTGGCGTCCTATCCTCTCATTGGTCAGTTAAGTTAGCGTCGGAGTTCTGACCTTACAAATTCCGCCCTTATTTTGACGTCACGACACTTCTCCTCTCTCTCACTCCTTGCCTTGGACCAAGCATCGAGAGTCACGTACGCCTCAGCGTCATACCTGATTTTCTCAGAAGAATAAGAATAGCATTGGTTGTGAAACTGTCGGTAGCTTCCACCCAGCACGTAGCCCAACTTGCCAAGTCCAGTTTGCTTGCTACATCAATTTTACTCAAATATCCAGCATATCATGTATTTAGTATTTCCAGCAATTTTTAATAATATGAAACATTATTATTGGGCACAATGATAAGGGTTCATCTGATCCCTAGTTGATTAAATTCGAACTCAGGGAAGTCGAATTTCACACCCTTAACTTTTCTGGCTGAAATTTGAAGTTGCTGGTCACCCTCAAAATATAATGACTGTCCGCCTCTGTCTGTTTCAGTAGCCGTCTCGCTCCAACTCATTAGGAAATTCCTGTACGCATGTGCCCTCCGGCCTCTTTCCTCGCTACTCGTCTCCCCTCTCACTCTTTCAAAACATCAACATTGCTCATTTACAACTTCCGCCTGAATACGTAAACACGTCATGACTGTCTTTCGAGCGCATTCACGACTATTGTACACCCGTATCTTTTGTTGTATGCTATCACACGAATGTTTAATTTGCTGAAGTAACATTATTTCTCGGTTCGTATGGCTCCCTCTGATGATACAATTTTAAGTTTGATATTATGCACTGCCATGTTTCCTGTGCTCACCTCCCGGACTCTGTAGGCGTTGTTACCTAAATTCGTAACCCCTAGTTGAACTTCCTTAAGCCGCTCCTGTCTTTTCTCCATTCTCCCGTGATGTCATCTCCTTCTTCTCCCCCGCGTTGCCATCTTCTTCCTTCTCCCCTCTTCTTCTCCGATTCCCGTACAATATTTTTTTACCATATTTCGAGACCCTTGCCTGACACGGCCTGCGAATCTTTCCTGCTATTCTTCTGTTTCCTATTGTCGGCTGCTCTATTTTCTTCTTCTCCATGCAGCTCCTCCAAATACCTCTGGGTTTCTACATGCATGGCCTCCAACATTTGATGTGTTCCGTTTTCCTCCTCGTGGGTGTCGAGATTCTTCCGTCGATCTATTGCTCTTTCCCATTTATCCTTATTGTTTCCCTCCATGTTACGTGGCTCCTCCAGGTACTGTTGCGGGTCAGCGTGTCTCTCGTTCCAATTTCTTCGGTCCTCCCTTGAATCCGATTGCTCGTTAAACAACTGGTTATCTTGTGCGTTATATTGTTGATTGTAACGCCTATTGTCCCTGGGCCTGTATTGTTGATTATAGTGTCCTCCACGCCATCCCCGGTTATAAGGTGCGTTATTATTATTATTCCTATTGTATCACGTTTGGTATCTCCTATTATCTCGCCACTGCTGTTTGTTTGTGTTCCGGTAGCGGTTAGTTTCTTCCTGATTGTAATGGTTTTTGTCCCTATTTTCATACCTCGGTTGAGATCTCGGCTCATATTCTTCTGTGTTCTGTCGTCTTTGATTATCCCCAATGTTTGTAGCATGCGACCTCGTGTTTTTGTTCGGTGTCTTGACTACTTCGACTGCATTAACTAACTCTATCTGTCTCTTCTCTCTCGGGTTGATGTAATTAGTGGTTTCATCTATCCTCCTCAATACTTCTTCTGCCTGGACCACGGTCGTAATATTTGCCGCCACCAAGAATTACTGAACGCTAATAGGCATCTGTTTTCCTATAGTAGTTATTAGCTCCATTTCGCTTGGGGGATTATCAAGATCCTGCAATTTGACAAGTTGCATGGCGAAAAAATCTGCATATTTCGTCTGATGCGTGGAATGATATTTGCGTGAGTATAAGTCCATTCGCAAGCTTTGTTGATATGACCTACTCCAGTATTTGCTTAGGAAGGCCTTGTGGAACCCTTCCATTGATTTAAATGTGTTCTTAAATCCAAGATACCACGTAAGTGCTGAGCCCGCCAAAAAAAATTCAACCATTCTTAATTGTCGCGTTGAGCTAACATTTTGGTCCGAAAAATATTCAGTCAGTTCTCTTATGAAAGCTTTAGGTGTCCCTCCGCTCTCTGGTAAAAACTTATTCGGTTTAAATTCGTTTCCACGGATGACTTGTATAACTTGCGTGGGAAGTTGTGTGTTTTGAGGTGTTGAGCTACGACCCTCATAATTCTGGAATGCTTGCGTGTCTATCGTTCTGGGACTTTGCCCAAGCTCGTGGCTGTCTACTGTGTGCTCTCTTTCCGCATTCTCCCCTTTCCCCTTTTCCATTAGTGTCGCAAACATCGTATTATGTCCAAGTGACTGCAATTCCGATTTTATCATGCGGTCCTCTTGAATTTGAAATCTTAACTTCATGTTTTCTTCTAACGCCTGTATTTTCGCGTTATTTTCCCCTAGCTTCTTGCTTACTGCGAGCCGTTCATCTTTCGAATCAGCGCTCATCTTGATCCAATCTTTTCTAATAGTATCCTTCAATTTATCAATATGCTTTTCGACTTCCCGTTGACTAGCCTCCTGATTATCTTCGAGTTTATCTATCCTTTCTCCCAGAGAAATGTTGTTCTGCTCTAATGTTTGTTTAATTTCTTCCTGGTCAATTACTTTTTCCATTTCTCAATTGATTGTATTTCTAATTTGTTGAGTTCTGTCACTAAGCCCGTGATATTGTTATCTACTGTAATTATCTGATCTTGCATACGCTGTGTCCCTCGTTCGATCTTCTCAAACCTTTTTTCTAAGTTTGTGTGTGCTTCTTTAATCTCAAATGAGTTGGTAAAACACGCTTGCTCGATTTGTGCTAGTTTTGCCATAACAGTCTCATCCATTCCTTTTATTTCCTTTTTAAACGAATCTTCGATACCCTTTTATTATTCCTAATTGTTTGGTATTGTTAGTGCTAACGTCCTTTGCTAATTGGATTAGCTGTTCTTTTGTGTGCTCTTTGAATTCTACCGTTAGCGCAGCAAGATTTTGAGTGTTCCTTTCGTCCTGTGCGTTTAACATTTCATTGTTATTCTCAGACTGCCTATGTAGTTGTTCACTAACCAGAATGTTTTGTGTAGCGATTTTCTGATTTATATTCTCGTTAACTTCAGATAGTTTCGTGTTTAACTGTGTCTGTATTTCTTCCGATTGTTTATTTATAGCAGCAAACTGTGTCTGCATTTCTTCACTATTTGCCGTAACTGTGTCTGCATTTCTACCGATTGTTTATTATTAGCCGCTAACTGTGTCTGCATTTCTTCACTATTTGACGCTAACTGTGTCTGCATTTCTACACTATTTGCCGCTAACTGTGTTTGTATTTCATTGGTTATGTCCTTTCTCATCTCACTAAGTTGTTCTCGCGTACGAGCGGATGTTAATTCAATCACTTCGCGAATTTCTCCCAGAGTTGCCATCACAACAATAATATATTTGAGACATAGGGAAATGACATAAGGGCGGAGCCCTGGATACGCGCGCTCACATATATCAAATATACACACATTAACCCTTTACATGCTCAGTTCATTTACTTTAAATTACTCTCACAAACTATAGCATCACTGAGTATAATTTACTTATTATTCAATTTAATTTTTAACCCTTTGATTCAGTTATAATCTTCCTGGCCTTACTTCAATTACAAACTTTAACCAATTAATAGAGTATTAATTAGTTTTTAAGGTCTAAACTTCCTGTCAAATAATTCTTTGAGTTTGGCTTTTATACACAAAGCTAATTTAAAGTTATTGGGCACCTGGAACAGTTTGTTCTAATTTTAATCAAAGTTCAAACACTTAACTTGTTCCACATTTACTTTATTGCAAACTCCATGACTTTATATTTTCACACATTTGGCGGTACTATCTTCGCCCAACTTACGTTAATAAACTTATCACATGCCGGTGATCTATTTTTTACTCTAAAACACAAAATGCCACACGTTCGGAAGCCAAAGTAACTCTTATATACCCTTGGAAAATAGCATGTAGACAAGATTCGAGGTTTCGGGGTCGTAATGGATTCTTGTGAATGTGATTTAGAGATTTTATGCTATCAAAATAACTTCCAGAGTTCATAAGGTTAACTAATTATTTACAAAGCCAAGAAAACAACAGGATCTACTAACAAATGAAATTTAATAACTGAATCAAACATAAAACACTTAACAATAAACCACCCTTAAATTAGTTCACTCGCACGTGAACAGATCTGACACTGACTAGTCTGACGTACCATGATAACCCGGCATGACAGGTGTCAAACAAGCGTTGTGACTGCAATGTCACTTAATTCAAAGTAATAATAGAAAAGGATCACAAGATCCAAAAATAATAACAAATAAAATGGTACAAGAATTTAATATTTATGAGCGACACGCGTTTTAAAACTAGTCCAAGTAATGAGCACTTTGACGGGCGCTCGTTTCCGACAAAAACAGTCGGTTCGGGAACGAACTCCGTACTGCGAAGACGAATTACGGAAATGTGGGAACAACAATTACATATTTAAATACACTACTGACATGCTCTAACCTTAGATTACCACAACCAAATACACGTGTGTATTATTTAAAATAAGGGCTGCGGAATAACAGTCTTATACCTCAAACACTAGGAAAGCATAACATGACATGAACAAGTTTGGCCGGTTGCCAAATTATATTTATAATGAATACAATGGCCTTGAAAATAAGAGCCAACAACAACAAATACAATTTTTTAATATTCACGCCAGAAAATTTGGCGTTTAAACAATGAACAAATAAGTCGTAGTCATGATAAAAACCCTCGGATCGACGACATGCCAACTCCCCAAATTAAACCAAATAAAATAACCTTAACTCATTAGGCTTTAAAGCAAACATTTACGTGTCATAACAGAGCTGGGGACAGCCGGGTCTGTTATCGCACATCTGAGTAAGTGGCTGATTCCTTCCCCCAACGTAGTAATGTGTGCCACGCTAAATATAGATTCTGGCCCATAGCCAGCGTCCAGCGACCTTCTAATCGTCACCTGTTAAACGCGTAAATACAAAATATCACATTATCTCAAAACATCCTCTCAGGGATTTTCAAGAACACATCTCCATGTCAAACTTACCCCCAAGGGTAACTAATTTGCCGGAATGATGTCGCAGTCAAGGACAGGCTTTACCTTTCCTCATCATCACACTTACACCCAAAAATACGTGGCACTCTCTCGAAGATCTCGTCGCAACATATGAACCAGCACACCCTTCAGATAAATGACACACAACTTGTCCAAATGACAAGAAAGAATTAATAACTGGAATCAGAATTTGCCCGAGTTATAAAAGCAAATAAAATACTAAATTTCCCCCACGTCTAGTTTTAGTTTTACATTATCATTAATTCAGTCCATTTATCATTGTCGTTCCTAGGTTCTCATCCATGGCTACACTTTTTATTGATACGTTAATCATATGCGGCCATTTCGCTATAAGAATTACGTATACATAAAGACAACATTTAAGTTACAAAATTATAGTACAACATAATTGTCACGCAATGCCAAAAATTACTACACGCATGTCAGTTAAGAAATCAAACCCTAAATTTAAATTAAACCACACAAATAAAATATGTACAAAGTTCCACACATCTCTCGCGATTCCCCTCGTCCAAAATCAATAAATCAATTAATTTATACTCATCACTTAATCCACTTTCCAGAGGCCTCCCGCCTCGTCATCTCCCACCATTAGGCCTTTAGCCCATTACACTCATGGTGATGGAGGATGAAACTTGTTGCCTTCTTTCCATGGTCGACATCTTGCCGCTGTTAAAAACACAATTATATTAAAGTTTTAAAACTGTTCTATCTGCTTTATGAGTATTTTATTACCTCATATAGTCCTATGCAGAATCGTAGACTTTCCCTATTTTATGGCTAATTGCCATCTCACAAATTATGAAATTATAACTTAGTTATCGACACACAACTAGAATTTTAAAACATAGCCCGTCATAAGGACGTCTAAAATTAACTGTCGAAGAATAATTAGGAGTGCCCCGGTTCATCTCAGACATTTGTTTATATGCAGAAAGCCTAAAAGTTCCCATGGAGGGAGAAACAGCTCCTCAATATTTTAAATAATGGGCCTATAATTATGTGTGACCTCTCAAAAATCTTGTAATTTCTCACAGATCGCGAATCTGCCGCCGAACACGCAAACCGATCGCTAGATCATTTATAACCGATTGGCGCGCAAAAACACACTGATGCTATGTTCTGGCGTCCTATCCTCTCATTGGTCAGTTAAGTTAGCGTCGGAGTTCTGACCTTACAAATCCCGCCCTTATTTTGACGTCACGACACTTCTCCTCTCTCTCACTCCTTGCCTTGGACCAAGCATCGAGAGTCACGTACGCCTCAGCGTCATACCTGATTTTCACAGAAGAATAAGAATAGCATTGGTTGTGAAACTGTCGGTAGCTTCCACCCAGCACGTAGCCCAACTTGCCAAGTCCAGTTTGCTTGCTACATCAATTTTGCTCAAATATCCAGCATATCATGTATTTAGTATTTCCAGCAATTTTTAATAATATGAAACATTATTATTGGACACAATGATAAGGGTTCAGTATAAGGATTACAATGCAACCAAGAACTATATTTTCCAACCCGAGCCGAGAAAAAGTTACCTTACAAAAATGATAACAACTTTGTTTCTTGGACACACAAAATTTTGAAATTAATATTTCAGTTATACAACATTCCAATGTATATTGTGTTATAATTTGGATTCGATCTAATAGCGGGTTTTTGAGATAATAATTGTTAAATGTGAAGCATGGTTGAAACACGCTTAAAAACGTGCACTTTTTGTGTTCCAGCTGTGATAAAAAATATTTAAATTAAAAATGTCAAACCTACATGGACTAACGTAAAATAGAACGACAAAAATGATGATGTTATTGGATTTTATGTAGGTCTATTGGTTACTTCACAAACAACCTTCAAACTCGAGTGCACATAATACTTTGGTCGACAGTAGTCTGTACAGGGTGTACTGGATGAAAAGAAAACCCTAAGACTTATACCAGCACTCGGCGAAAATCTCAGACACATTTAGGAAAAGACGATTGAAATTTTACGGGCATATCCTCAGGATGGGCAATCAGAGACTGACCAAATGGATTCTTAACTTGGTCCTGTCAATGAAAGTTAAAAACACCTGGCTGCTTGATGTTGGAAAAGATCTTCAGGAAATAGGCATCACAGATGGCATTGTACTAGACAGAGCTACGTTCAGAGAATTAGTCGATAATCACCGCTTTGCAGACCATCGAAGCACTATCACCAACAAAACCTGGTCAGAAGATCGCAAGAGAAGCCACAGCAAGAGGATGAAGAGATTTTTGGGGAAGAGAAAGGCAATGCCATGAGCTAAATAAGTTCAGTCGCGCTCCTTAGTCGGGCATGACGAAGAAAGAAGAAGAATCAGATGTGTTTATTCAATGACCAAGAAATACAATAACTGCATAATGATATTCAGCATTTTAACTGTAATTAAAAGTGACATGAGATTTATCCTAAAAACTTACATTCATAGGTAATTCACATGATGAAATTGAACATGATAATTATGATTAATGGGATTTATGTAGCCGAAAGTTTCCACTGACAAATGCTCATCAGTTAATTCGAACCTGTAAATAATTTTGTAAGTTTCATTACGGAAAATGTTTTTCACACACATAAGTTAGTTAATACCGAAAGCAGAAAGAAGGCCACGAGCAAACGCGTGACAGTCAAAGTCGAGAAGGCGTCAGTTAGTTGTAAGCCAGCCAGTGGTGCAGCGCATGTGTAACGCAGTGGTTAAAAATGCAACAGGCAAAATTCCCGCTTGAACAGAGAGTTTTTATGTACAATACATATGTAGAAACAGAGCCATATAGAGAGATGCGCAGACAATTTGGAAGGAAACATCCCTGTGATCTAATTCCGAGTAGAGAAACTGCTAACAAACTAAGGACTAGAGGATCGCTGAATGATTCAAATCCTAAGCGAAAACGAAGCGTATTGATGGAGTACAAAATTGGCGAAATCTGCACATCATTCACAAGCTCTCCGAATAAATCTCTAAGACTTGTTTCACTGGAAGTTATTTCAAAAACATCCGTTTTTACTGCCACTAGACGTCTAAAATTAAAACCATATAGATTCGATATCGTGCATCAATTACGGCCTACAGACGATGAAAAACGAGTTCAGTTTCCCGACCTTGCCTGGCGCGCGCGCTCGTCTCAGGCCCGGACTTGGCAGTGCAAGGCAAGCGATGCTTCCTCCGGCCTCACCAGTAAGCGAACGGACTGTATAAAGTTGTTGCCTGTCATACTTTAAGCCTCTCGCATAGGACGATGGCGAGATTTCTTATTGGTGGGCCACGTACCAAACAAAATAGTAATATATGAGATATTAGGAATCAATGGTCCTAAATTAATTTTTACTCGAATTTGCGTCTAAGTGAATGAAATGACAATATTCCTCGTCTAAGGCAGGCTGTTCCATACCAGTTTGAGTATGCGTACACGCGAGTACTCAGCAGTGATGCTCGCAGCACGGATGGAGAGGGACTTGGGGTGATAGCCAATACGTCAGTGGGCGAAGGTCATAGCACAAGTCTATGCGCTTCCTGCCAGTCTTGATGTATCCACCGCGCAGTGACGGCAGACCCCTCAGCAGAGCTGTATTGCATGTTGCAGGTTTACTCACACAAGGCGGCGAGTACTCCGCAGCTCACTGGCGAGCATCTCGGCTGGAACAACCTGGTCTAAGGAATGCTAAACTTTGCTGGAATTACTGCAAAACGGGAAGAGCACATTAAGAGTGATCTTAACCTATGTCTATAATGAGTCACAGTTCATTCTATCATTGCCTTAACATACGCGTTCTAGGCATACACTGGATACACACACAAGTACACTGGAATGATGTCCAAAATATCCCTATCCCCTCAGCAGAGCAACAACTACTCCACATACGTCGCATATTGCAAGACAACTTACTCACCATCATCCTTCATTCTCAGTTTCTGAGTTTTAGCTACGCCCTTGGGTGAGTTTGCAGCGAGCCAAGCCAGGTATTTCTCTGATCATGTAAATAAAAGCACCGGAGCTGGACTGAGCACTTTTGATAACAGGTATACAGAGTGTCGTAAAACATAGCTACTATCAGCGAACCAAGCCATTCCGCAACACTCGCAACTTACACTTTTTCCATTTAGATTAGGCAGGAGGGGGATCGAAGCTCACTAACTACCTGCCCCCCATAGCCACAGAACAGGCTATACACGTGCAGTGAAAACTAATGTTAGTCACAATAGTGCACTCGTTCTCGGTCCCAGTTTCGGTCTTAATTGATGCAGCTCTCCAGGCCTCCCTGTACTTTCTACTCGTACACAGTCCACTTCTTGGTGTAGCGCCTAGCTATCCTGGCAGTCGCCTTAGAGGTCCGGGTACGATTCTCGGTTCTTCGAACAAATTTAATTCAGGTCTGAGGGTTCGAACGGGGTACACTCAGCCTCGTGAGGCAAATCTGAGAAGAGGTGGGTTCGATTCCCTCCACAGCCATGCTGGAAGTGGTTTACCGTGGTTTCCCCACTTCTATATCAGGCAAATGCCAGGATGGTTCCTAACTTAAGGTCACCGCCCCCTGTTTACTGAATTATAAATACACACACTATTACAGACACCACAATAAAACAGGTTATCACACTAATTAATTGTTTAATTATTTATATACACCCAAGTACACGGGGCCAAATGATCGCGATGTCCAAGCTCTACAAGTAACCGATCGCTACAAATGAGCATTCAATCGAAGGAGAATTACCCGCAACAGTGACGAATTTCACTCTGATTTCATCAATATCAACAATTGGTTTAAAAAGTGCCTTTAAACAAATGAACAAAACTATAGTCCCTGCCAGAACTGTGTCCCGTCGAGCCCGCATAACAATCTCAAGGAGATGTATACACACGCGAGAGTTCTCGCATGGGTCCAATAGTTATTATTATTATTATTATTATTATTATTATTATTATTATTATTATATCAATTATTAATTGGAATAATGCGGCTATGACCTACCGGGTATTGAGAATTGGGAACAACGGAAATCCATTTCAAGTAAAGCCAAGGTTGGGTTTGAAGCCGATCGTCTACCGAATCCGCATGTTGGCGATCGCAAGAGAAGCCACAGTACAGGCATGGTCAAATATTTAGAAACTTAGAAATTATTACGAAGATTACAATGATTTGGACATGTGAAAATGATGGACAATAGTAGAATTCCAAATGTAATGTTACATTGGCAAGCTGAAGGCAAACGGAAACGGGATGAACCAAGAGTACAACGGATGGATGGTGTAAAGAGAAGCATGGCTTAACCAAGGAAGATGCTGAAGACCGAAATTTGTGGAGGAGTAGAGTATTTTTGGGTTGAAGGAAAACTACTGTATTGTAGAATGTTCCTACTAAAGAAAAAGAGAAGAAATAATTATTAGAATTATGGCTGCAAAGGCTGACATTTTGCGCCATATATGTAGAGCAGAGGTTCCCAACTTGGGGGGGCGCCCCCCCCCCCCTCTAGGGGGCGTGGCGCTTTATCATGGGGAGCGTGAATTGATTTCTATGTTTGTCTTTAACTCGAATATAACAATTTTGTATAATAAACATTTTCGAATCTCTCCAAGTGATTGTCGGCGTCAATCGTTCAAAAGCACTGGTAATTGCCAACTGTCTGCGCAGCCGCGAGGTTGGATGTGAAATAAGGAATTTGCTGTGTTGTAAAGAGCAAAATCAATCCTGAGAGCAATTGCGCGAGCAAGACCACTCAACGCACATTTAATCGCACACTTTGTGGGCGTACTCGCGTGAGAGTAAACTATTACCATACGCGACATATTTCAACTCATCGACGACCGGTTGTGTTAGTGAGTGCTGTTTATTTGTCTGAACGCAATTATTACGATGCATGACAAGCCATGTGAAAGTTTCAGTGGCGGTCGCAGCGCGTTCGGAACACTTCCCGGTGGTCAATGAATAATGCAGGGCGCGGTCTGCCGGCCGGATGAGGACGCATCTCTCACGACACAGTCTTCAGGGGACCACGGTTAAATCGTGCACCACGATTAGGATGGGGGGCTACATCATATCCGTGGACCGGCGCTTCAAATACCGGCGCTGACAGCGGCAATCCCTATAGACGTTCCACACACCCTCCGGGTAAATGTTACCCAAATAATTAGGAGCAGATGACCTAAATATTTCGCCCTTAAAACAACCCATAAACACCAAATAATCGCATTAGCGGCTTCAGTTGTTTTGTGATATTTAAGGTTGTTAATCATCTTGAAATAAAAACTTAGAACCTAACCAGGAGCTGACAAATATTTGGATTTGGGTTGGTGACCCCAGATGAGTACGGCATTGCTTCCACTTACTTATGCAAGGTTCCTCTCTCTCAATCCCGTGGCTCATGATCTTGAGATTAACGGTCACGTTAAACTACAAGCTTTTTTTCTCTCTCAACCTTTCTGGTGACCTCTCTTGGTCGACTCTTGTTCTCTTTAGACCTCGATCATATTAGGGTATCCGAGACCTAGGGTACATTTCATTTTCCCGTCATAATTGGCCCTTTTCTGATACCCTCATTTCGAGAGATCAGACTTCTTCTTGTTTTTCGTAGTATCTTCTGCCTTCAGTAAGATACCCTAAAGAAGGTAGAGTGTTTCTCTCTCAAGGGTTCATGACTGGTGAGTGCGGGAATTGGTGACCCCATGGAATTCCTGTGCTGAATCCATTAATCTTCAATTTTTCCACTTTGGGGTGGACCCTCTCCCTTTCATATCCACTTTCAATGGCTCTAATTCCTTCTAAGGCCCTCAGTCCTCATTCTTTGAGAGATCAGGGCGTGTCTTTTCTTGTCTCTTACTTCCTGTATTTCTCTTTTCCCTTTTGACGTTTTCTTCTTACAGTATGTAAGTTTCAAAACAGCAGTTAGTTTTACTTTTCACTTCATATTTACTTTCATCCAAATAATTAGAATCAGATGACCTAGATGACTTTCTCTTAAAATAACAGCCACCTCACCTACAAAAGTTTCGGATGGTCGCCATGTTGGATTTTTATATATGTAGGCCATAGATTTATATAGCATTACATGAAGATTATTGCTTAAGTTCATGTTTCAAACGTTCACTTCGATCACTAGATTAGGACACAAAAAATAAAAGAATAATTTTATAATTTTGCACAGCCGCCATCTTAAGGTTATTAAAGCAATTGAACTAAATTATATGTCAGTGCATTACAATGTGTATAAACATTTGCTGTACTAAGTTTCACTAAGCCAGGATAGTTAAATTGCGAGAAAAGTATATTTAAATATTTCTACTTCGCTTCGCTAGTTCAGAGACTCACCCGAACAAGAATTTACAAAACCTTAGCAAGACCAGAACTTTGTTATGGTAGCGAAGCGTGGACCCTGAGAAAATGCGATGAGAGACGAATAACTACCGCCGAAATAAAATATATGCGGCAAACAGCAGGAGTCACCAAGTGGGATCACAAACGAAACACAGAAATCCTGAATGGTCTTAACAGCAGACCTATATTGGAATACATCCATGAATACCAAATAAATTGGCTAGGACACCTCAGCAGGATGGACAGAAGCAGGATCCCTAAAGCAGTCGCGAACTACTGCCCCCGTGGGAAGAGACCTCTAGGTCGATCCAGGAAAAGATGGCGTGAAAATTCAAATATTTTGTATAGACCGTAGCAGTTCTTCTAGGACTAACACATGGAAGGAGGATGATGATGATGAACTTCGCTTGGCCGCCATGTTTGTTTTGTATTTAACAGGTTTATGAAATTCACATAGATGAACTTCTAGTAGTTCCCTTCATCACTGTACGAAATTTCAGGGTGACATCTGTTACTGTTTCGGTGATATAGATTACCAGTGAAATATTTCGCGCGGCCGCCATGTTGGATTGGTGAAACGTATTAAAATTTTAAATGCACGGTCAAAGTTTCATTGAAATCGCTTATACCGTTTAGATTTTATTAGGGTGGGGGCATACACACATACGCACCCACACGCACACATACTGTGCCCGTTAGACAAGACTTTCGGGGGACTATCGGTCATAAACGGCCCTTCCGAGACCCTCCTACAACCAACACATAAATCGAGAGGACAGATGCGTTCTTAGGCTAGCTCCGCTCGAGAAAATTAATCTGGAGCTTCTCGGGAATAGGAGAGGTAAATAAACTAGCCTAAAGAACACATCCGCATGAAAAAGCAAAACTATGAAAGAATTAGGCCAGGCTTACGTTAAAAACACACTAACTTTATTCAAGAAAGAATGCAAATCCCTAGCCTACTTCGGAGAGGTAAGAATCGGCTAGTCCGTAATAATCTACCCTAGCAAAGAAATAATTTGCTCCAATCTAAAGTCTATCATATCCTAACGCATAAATAAGTATAACTAATACAACACAAATGAATCACAATGTAAATAAACCCTCTTATAAGTTGCGCAATCGGTGCCCCTGCCTGCACACATCTTCACTCTTTGTGGGTAATGGGCATAATGTGTGGGATGGAAATAAGTTATGATGGCAACTGCTGTGATGGACCATCATGAGTCACGTTGCGTTATCATTTAACGACCGTGGTTACCAATTGTCACGTCGTTAAATGATCATCGTCTCACAATAGGGCTGTAGTCAAAGTTGTATCCAAATAAGTCGAAGAAAAGCAAGTTCTAATAATATCGTTCAAGAGAAGAAATTTTAAGTTTAGCATATTTTTTTTAAATTTACTGTTTATACTCTCTGCATGATCCACTACATACGTAGGACTACATGCACTTACAATACATTTTATAAATGAACAAAATAAATTACATTATAATAATTCAATTTCAAGATGACTTAATCTTAACAATATCAAAGAATATTATTCTTCGTTTTTCCTAAGAGCTTGAAAATCCAGAGCATTAACAAATTTAAAAAATTCCTTCAAATACTTTTTTAATAGCACATATTTCTGAATCGGCCAGTTTTCGTCTCTATTAACACTATTAATGAAGAATTGCCTAATTTTTTTCACTTCACTGCACACGAAAATGATATGATCTATGGTCTGAGGGCTGCTTTTACAGGAACACTCGGGATTACGTATAATTTTAAGTCTGTGTAAGTACGAAGCAATATTTCCATGTCCAGTCAGTATTGTAGTCATATTAGGTGTTAAGGTGATTTTGGATTTTAATCTGTATTCTTTAAGTTTTCAAAAATTATTTAGTTATCAATTCTTTTATAAAATCCCATCACTTTATTATTAATAGCGGTTTTAATTTCAATTTACCCCTGAAAGTGTAACTGTAAATTTACTGACCATGAAGCTTGTCAAGTATAACTATGTGCAGAAGAAACCATCTAAGTAACCATTGCATACCAGTGAAACTCAGTTCACAAAATTAGCAACTTCTGAGTTGCGACACAACACCCTTAAGTGCTCGTCAATCCATCAGTATGACTCGTCAGCCTAAATCAGTCGACAGGACAAAAGTCGTACACTGCCACTCCATCAAATAATTCAGCTCCAGTCTCCCCTTTAAGTGTCTTCTAAGAGACAGCACAATAGTATGGTTCCTAAATGACACACAAGTCTCTGCAATTGACCCCAAAAAAACTGCGATATCTGCTAATCAGCTGTTCGTTCATGTACATAATTTCTAAGTTAATCATTCAGATACATATCGTGTCATTAAAACACTTGTAAAATGCTCCACTATAGAGTACTAATAGCTTCTACAAGCTTTCAAGAAATGACCTACTATGAACCAGCGGCCTCACGCTTTGAGACATACAATTCTTTCAGTGTCAATTCGTCTTCTTTTTTAGTCTAACAAACAAATGAAATGTCCTGCACCCTCGTTGGTGCGCTTTTCAAAACAGGGTTACAACTGGTAACCTTCAATCTGATTGAATCTCAAAGCCCTCACAATACTTCGAAACACAAGTCTACATACATTTTCTTAGTGAAGCTATCACATCGCACTCAAATAACACTGTTCTCTGGCTAACCTTGGGAAACATGTGTTGGCCAGATCGGCTTATAGAAAAACATTTGAATTAGCTACAAAGAGCTTGAACTATTCAGAGAAAACACTGCCATTCTCCTGGCATGTGGAAACGATGCGATGTCTAGATAAAAATGTAGCCATGCTCCTGGCGTAAAGAAATGATACGATGACCTGTAATGAAAATGAAAATCCACAGCCTGCTTCCAGTCTCCGACCGGGTCAGGAATGGAATGAATGAAGCCCCTATCTAGCGGCGAGGATATGAACTGTGCCGGCTGCCGAGGCCTGACGCACTCCTCTGGGGCAATGATTAAATGAATGACAGATGAAATGAAATGATAGTGGAGAGTGTTGCTGGAATGAAATTTTGACAGGGAAAACCGGAGTACCCGGAGAAAAACCTGTCCGCCTCCGTTCTGTCCAGCACAGATCTCACATGGAGTGACCGGGATTTGAACCACGGACGATGACCTGTAATACTAATTACTAAACAAGTTGCCTTCCTATGATTGTGCAAAGTATGACCATCTATTCTAATTCCAGTTCTTGCAATATTTCTACTGAAGCATGAAGCGGACTTACATTGTGCTGTCTGCTCATAGCGAAATGACGAGTTAGGATGGTTAACTCAATCATGCCCACTACGGCCATCGTATTCCTAAAATCACTCCGCGTCCACCAAGTGGATAATACTGGATCACGTGGGCTTTACTTCCATGTTCCAACATCGTCATCTTGAAGATATCTGGCGTATATCACAGATTCTAAATTTAACTTGTTAAATAGAAAATACCAAACACTGGCGTTACACTGCGCGGACTTTAGAAAATGGCTCTCAACCTCCGCCACAAAAGTTATGAATATCAGTAGTATGATATTGCCACACTAAAACCTGTGCTATTTTACTTTGCACTGAATCACGTAGTCACCGAATATCGCAATAATCGTCTCTTTAACAATTCAAATTTCAACAGTTCCAGTTCAACACTTTCATAACACAACAACTCTCACCATTTAAGCGTGGATGTCTACTTTCCAACACACGTTTACAATATTGGGCTGGCGGCCATGTGGTTTACCAAAGTCCTTGGTTCATTCACTGCACGTGATAAATATGCAAAAACACCTTACTGTTCTTTCCCAGCAACAAATAAACCTCCTCCGCTATTAAATGCAGCAGGGATATGCACAGTGGCGTACGCAGGATTTCCTTCTGGGGGGGGGGGGGGTTCATTAATATAGTAGGGTAATTGTGAACATTACCGGTATTACAGGGACAGATGACCTTGCTGTTCCGCCCCTTAAAACGACAGTCATCATAATAATTAAAATGATACTTTGATTAATATTCATAAAAACCAACAATTAAATAACCGCTCTCTTTGCATGAAAAATATTTTAGGTCTCAATTTTTCGACACAAAAAAAAAATGAAAAGAAAATCTAAAAAATATGGACAACAGTAACTAAATATTGAGACTGAAACGATGCAGTGGTATCATCATGACCATAGTGACGTGGTTGCTTAAAATATTGATATTATGTGAGAGAAAAATAATGTTTTGCTATCCGTGTTCCTACTGCAATTGCTATTGGCTCTCAAAATCTGCCTATCTTGATTATTTTATCTGTATCATTAATTGGATTAAATTGCAGAAAATCCTCTTTTACTGAATTATCTATAAGGAAACGGGCACACACAATTAAAGCAAACCGAAGCGACGTGAAAAGACTTACCGATCGCACACTTCAACAACAAAACTGATCCATGGGTAGCTCCAACACTGCGAGTAGAGTGCAGGGCATTTATTAAGTGAGGAACGCGACCACACCTAATATAAGGTGTATGCGGGAGTTAAGACGCCTAACGAGCGATGCCGTAAAACAGGTGATAGATGGGACAATATATAGATTCAAGTAAAGGAATATCTCGGGGGGTTCAACCCTGAACACCCCCCCCACGTCGGTACGCCACTGGATATGCACGATTCACTTCAATTAAGTCAGATACAGTTCCGATACCCTTTCAAATACGTTTTTCACTCACGAAACACAAAATGCGTCTTCTCACCACGAGAATAGACAATACTAGTAATATGTGTAGAAGATAGTGGAACTCAGGCGGTTACAACTTGAGTCATGTCTACCTTTAAAAATCAGAACTCGCATATCCGCGATGTCATCCAATATTTTAAATATTCTCAATAATTCCAAAATAAATTTCTAAAATTTTCCAATTGCCAATCGGTCGTCAAATCAAACATGCGCTATCGGGTCCAATACACACACACACGGCCAAAAGGTGATCTCATAAGCCTTCTTTTTTTTTTTCATAAAATTAAAATAGGCTAAAACGCAGCTTCACTGTTCACATTAAAGTAAGTCTGATGTAATTTTTTAAGTTTGATCCTTTGGATTATATAAATATAACATGTTTTTATTATTAAATAAATAATTATTATATTAATTCAATAATAATTATGTGTTGAGAATTTTCTGTACTGAACTCATTTTCAAGGGAATTATAAGGCCATTGTGATATTCTGATTCCAACATTTGGTTTATTAATTTCTGCATTCTGTAACTTGCGTCGACTGGCTTGCACTATTTGTATATTACACAACTTAACAATCGTGAAAATCCGATGCTTGGAATCATTATTATTATTGATATTAGTATTATTATTATTATTATTATCATAGCACCATAGGATGGGTAAATATTGTAGGATTAGACGGAGGATCATGTTGTCTCGCTGTTATAGATGTCTGGACTATGGACATGTTGCTAGCAACTGCAAAGGCACAGATAGAAGTAAACTTTGCTACAATTGCGGTGGCACTGATCACAAAGCAAGAGGATGTACGACCACAGAGAAATGTGTTCTTTGTGAAGAACGAGGTTTTGTCACAGATTTAGCACATTCTGTGGGATCTGGCCAGTGTAAGGTCAAAGAAGCTTTAGACAAAGAAAAGGCACTGAGGTTCAAATGATTCGTGTACTTCAAATCAATCTACATAGAAGTAAAACAGCCAATGATCTGCTGTATCAGATAGTTGCAGAGAAGCAAAGCGATCTCTTGCAAATCAGTGAACAGTATAAAGATTAAGAGTCACCTCTTTGGTTCAGTGACACACTTGGCACTTCTGCAATCTCGGTGTTGGATCCTGGAGGATAATTCATTACGGAAAAGTGCCCTACGGGCAATTATAAAATGACTCTAGCCTGAATTAATGTGACAAACGGTTCCAGGCTAGTGTTCAGAAGTAACGGGGGAGTTTTAGTCGGTATTCTGCTACTCAGGAGCCCGACACTATGTGCGTAAATGCATTTCTTCACCTAATATATATATATATATCATCATTTACTGTTACAAACCTCTTTATGAAATTTTAACAACTCGAAGGTGTCTGAGGTTATGTTAACCCTTAACCATGGACGTGTGGACAACGTGGCCATGGTAGAATAATAAAAGTGGGACCCGTCACTTAACGCTCTTCAAGTGTTTTCGTTTATATTACCTTTCTATCTTAAAAAGATCTCTCCACTTTGTCGGCCATTAGTAGCCGCAATACCAAGCAGAAGATTCCGTAAAGGTCCACCTGACCACATACCCATGGTTTCAAATAGGCAATCCAGTGCTTGTAATTCCATACAAAACAAGAAATCAAGCATGTTTGTTTAATTATCAGTAAATTGGTTATTGAACATCGTTATTACCTAAGTTAGGTTTCAAGTTTGTTGATAGTGTAAATTATATGCATAATTGAATTAAATTGTGCAATCTAAGTAACTTAAATTGCAATAATCGTAATCTGAAGATAAAAGAGATGTATAAATTTTAAAAAAATACTATTGGGATACTGGGTTCTTTAAAGTGAAGTTATTCAAATAAAATTTACCAGCGCCTTTTCTCAATAACTGTTTCTACCATAGTAATACTAATTATAAGCGGTTTTTGAGACCTCGCGTCCATATTGTCACAGACAATGTACGTCCATAGTTAGGAGTTAATGACGTATTTTCTTGAAGTGGGAAAGCAATTGCTCTGAGCGACATAAGAAAGGTAACATAAGCAATCTCGGAGAGACCTGAACAGCGTGTGATTCTCAGCGGCTGACGCAGCTCGTATTTTGACAAAGATTGATAGAGCTAAGAGCTGGTGCCAGACCAACTTGAACGAACAATACCAACTTCGAACAAAAGATTTGATGAGCACAAGAAGCGAAGAGAACATCACCGGTCCTCAGCGAGAACAGATTTACAAGTCCTGCGAAAATGATTAATCTTCTGCATACAAATTGTGCGATACTTACAATATAGCGTACTTCTACTTTCTAAATGTTCCGCTTCTTATGCTGCTCAAGGGAGGGGGGGCAATACATTCACAATGAGAGTAGAGGGTTGCGCGGAACACTCCCTCCCCCCTTTCCAAGCTTAGGTCATTATTAATACACTGGTCATTTTTTTTTCTTTGCATAAGCTTATGTATTTGTGGACCAAATAAGAAATACACGTGCTTTATCCAATAACTGTTTTTAACTTTTTTATGTAGCGTATGGCATTACACATGCAACACAAAAATATTATTATTATTATTATTATTAATAACAAGTACATACCAGCACAGATATCAACCTTATAACGACCTTACGTCCAGTCTATTTATCCAGTCCAGGCTCGATGGTGTAGCACTGAAAAAGTCGTTAGGGTCACCTACTGTAAGTACGCTCTTAGTTTGCAATCTTCGACAATGTGCCTGATGGTGTGTTTCGATGTACCGCAATCACAGCAGGGGTTTGGCCACTTCCCCATTTGTGCAGCTTGTATACACAAACTCCATGTCCGATAACAGTGTAAGGTACAATCAAACCAACGTGTTATCTTAGAGTTAACACATGAGCCAATGTGCAAAAACGAAATGTCGTCATACAGCAAGGAAAATGCGACATCGTGCAAGATGCAAAACTTTTATTGACCAGTGTATTATTATTATTATTATTATTATATACAGTACATATAACACATTGCTGGTACATCACAACATAACTATACGGGCTTCAGGGAACCAAATTATAGTTACTGAAACAGCCACTTCTAAGCTGGAATGTCGCTACCCATGAATTTCCGGACGATTCAGGTTGTTGAGAGAACTACTGCCTTCTGCATTAGTTTGTACGGTTTAGTATCCAGATCCAGTTCTTTAAGGACTTGGATCAAGGTAGTCTACTTAGGATCACGCCCGTACTCGAGACAATGATTGGTATGGTCTTTACAGTTCTACATGCCATTGTCTTTTGATAGGCCCGACCAACTCACTAAATTTGTTGATATTTTCTATGTGTTTTGATTGGAGATTATTATTATTATTATTATTATTATTATTATTATTATTAGAAAAGCTGTTTCTCTAGATACAATTTAACGTCAGAACACTCCGATGCAAGTATAACTTGCTTGGCACAAGAAACATAGTATTGGTTCGAGTAAAACTTGTAATCATTCATAATCACCACGGATATAAGCTATTCGATCAAATGCAGCGAGAGTGAGCCGGATGTCGATGTTAGAAGTCTCAATCCCCTGAATCATTATTAAGATAACCTCAATCATTCGCAACTATAGTTTAGAAACAACACTTTGTAATGTTTGAAAAAAATGTATTTTGGTACTTAAATTTTAATTCAAATTATTTGTATGGATATCCAATTTTTTATGTCAAACGCTATTTTGAACGCTGATGAAGATATTGTAGTATATTGAAACATGTTCGTTTAGATAGTAATAAACTACATATTTTAGTATCGACAAGGTGGATTATATAACATAATTATTTACCAATAGTCAATACGGATCAACATTTATGAAACCAAAATGGTAAACATATACGCATTTTATGTAACATAATATTCAAAAGACTTTTTAATTTATTTTAGTTTTATAACTTTTCTCTTTTAGTATGTGCGTGTTCTCATACTTATGTACTGTATGTTGAAGTTTTATTTCAGGTTTAGCTCTTATGTTTATATCTGTATTATATCACTCTCTTTTATATCTCTGATTTAATTTTAATTGCAGCTAATCAAAATCATTTTGTTTTATGTGTATGTTAAATATATTGGTAATGCTTTTTTTAAATATTTTAGTATTTAATATCTAGTGTTTAAGTATTAATAGTTGACGACGAGACAAATATTGTATGTAATGAAGGTACTTTCTTGGGCTTGTTTGCCTGTGTACTTTCATATTGGAAATAAGTAAATAAATAAAAATTGAAATAGGCTAAATAAATAAAAATTAAAATAAATAAATAAATAAATAAATAAATAAATAAATAAAGAAAGAAGGAAAGAAAGAAAGAAAGAAAGAAAGAAAGAAAGACATTTCTCAATAAATATTTCGGAAAAAATATATTGTTTTTTGGAACTTTAATTATAATTCGAATTATTTGGAAGGACATCCGCTTCTTTGTTTAATGTTAAACGCTATTTTGAACGCTGAAGAAAGCATTATATATTGAAACATGTTTGTTTCATTATAATTAATCTGCATATTTATTTATTTAATTAGTTATTTATTTATGTATTCATTTCTTCTTCTTCTTCTCTTCGTTTGGGCCTACTGAGGACCACGGGGCTCGTTTTGACTTCTTGTAAGGAATTTATGTTTCTTCTTAGCCCAGGCAGCTTTCATCTTCTGGCTGTGTGTCTGCTTTCTTTCCTGTGTCCACTTCGGTCTGGTAGTCCCTGTACTCTTCCTGCTGGTGAGAGACACTGGAAAGACACCATGTTGAATCATCTGTCGGAATTGTGATCGATCCTGTATGTTTTTTGATGAAATTCCAAGTTGCTGTAGGTCTGACTTCACTGTGGTGATCCATTTGTTTTTAGACGCTTTCCCTCTTCCTGTCGTGGTGAAGATCTTGCTGGTAAGTCTATCTGGACCCATGCGTGTCAGATGTCCGTAGAAAGCTAATCGTCTCTTCCTCATGGATGTGACGATATCTTCTTGATGATCATAGAGCTCATTGTTGTGCCTGATCCTGTAAGTACCACCCTCTTCCCTAATTGGTCCTAAAATCCTTCTAAGTATTTTCCGTTCCTTGAGCTCTAGTTTCCTCAGTGGGCCTTTCCGGTTCATCAGGAGACACTCAGAGGCATATAGAACGGAAGGACTTACTACTGAGTTGTAATGTAGAAGTTTAAGGTTCTTAGAGAGGCACTTGGATGTGTAGATGCTCTTACAGGAGTGGTAGACCCTTTCCAGTTTCGTGCATCTAGTGTCTATTGCTAAGGTCTCACTCTCGTTTGCTGGAATCCACTCCCCTAGGTACTTCACTGCAGGAACTTTTTGAATTGCGGTGTCTTTCACAAGAATAGTAGATGGGGCTCCCTTTATATTTGTCATGAACACTGTTTTTTGTATATTGACCTTCAAGCCAGTTTTAGCTGCTATGTTATAGAGGCTCTGTAGTTGGTGAGTAGCTTCTTCTATGTTGTTCGCTAACAAGGTAAGGTCGTCGGCAAAGGCCAGGCAAAGTACATTGAGATTGTCTTTCTCGTACCCAATTTGCAGTATTCATTTATTTATTTATTTATTTATTTATTTATTTATTTATTTATTGGACCTAAATCCAAACCAAACCCAACCAAAAAGTTGTCACTTTTCTAGTTCGAATGTTCGAATGGTCCGAACGTTTTGTTGGACCCCTCAGCTTCGAATTATTCAAGTCCCACTGTATTATTCTGTTAATAATCCATAGCACAAAGGCAGATGACCACAAAGCATTGCAGAGGGAACTTACGAGTTGTCGCGTTAGGAAGCGTTTAGCCCCCATCGCGGTGGAAGTAATATTTTCCTGATCTTAGAGGGCGACTACAGTAACCAGAACATTCGCTCCACCAAGCGCGTCTCGCCGTTATGGGTCCCGTGTACTATTGCACGAGTCTCGGTGCTTCAATACACCCGTGACCTGAATTAATATACACGCAGTGCAATTGGTTTCTACGGTATCTAACAGATAGCCTACTGTTACCTCACAGGTAGAGTAGAAGTTAGGGCCATTTCTTAAATTGTATCAGTATTTTGAAAGAGAACTGAGCTAGGTTTCTTCCTCAAACTCTTCAGGAATGGCAGAAATTGCTTTAAAATGGTTTATATTTATAAAACCATACTTCCTTAGCCGATTATAACACTGTTCTGAGTTCACTAAAATAACACACTTTTATTTATTTATTTATTTATTTACTAGGTGACCCAGCGAACTCTGTTCCGCCTTAGAGGCAATAAATAAGCAGATTTTCGATTTTATTAAGTTCAATTTTTTATTAGGAAATACAAATAATGATTCATTATTGTTCATGTATTTTGGTGCATAGGTTGCACTCTTCAGTTAAGTACCTTGTGATACACGACATTTTTTGTTTTATTATCAGGCGCAAGAACAAACAACGCAGATGGTCTTCCGACCCGTGAACATGCCACATATAATTGACCATGGGAAAATCATGGATATTCCAGATTCAAACCACAAACTTTCAAGGATTGGCCTTTTGATTTGTTAATGGTCATGGCGAATGCAAGACAGATCGGAAATTGAAGTCTTTTAAACTCAAACGGCATATCGGTTGGGATCATCGGGATCCTCGGTATGAGAACTTCCTCACCTTCGAATTTTCCTTTGAATATCGTCGCGTAAATCACATTGTTCATCAATTTACTTACCACCAAACGCGTACCGTTGCACAGTTTTGGTTGGTTTATATTTCGAAGCATGATTACTACGAAGCTCACCTTTAGGCGTAAATGTTGCGGTGGTAAGCCAGGCACATCCAAGGAGTTTAAAAATTCAATTGGATAGTTGGTGGCTTCATCTTCATTTGTTACACAACCAATAGATTTGAATGAATGCATTGTTCCAATGATCTCATTCTGAATTATGTAGTTTAGGTCATCTACATATTTATTCTTAGCCGCTAAAATTGCTCGCTCACTCAACCATTCATTATTTTTGTAATTAGTAATGATGTTTGGGAATACTTTGTTGATAAGTTCGTCATTCGATGAGACAAAGTTACAGAAATTATGAGGAAATGAAATCAATCCACTCGATTCGTTGACAGGTACTCGACCATTACCGATAGTCAGCAATTGATCAGAGAAATCTTCAGCAGATGTATCAGTAAGCAATGCAACTCTCATGTTTGTTGTTAGCTGACGTTTCTTCACATAGCGCCATAGATTCGATGATTTGAGGCAAGCGTTTATTTCGTCGGCAGCCGTTGATCTTGGAATTACTGGCAGTGATTGGCGGAAATCGCCAGACAGTAAAATCATTGCTCCTCCAAAACATCTGGTGTCATTGCGTAGATCTTTCAATGTTCGGTTAAGTGCTTCTAATGCACATTTATGCGCCATTGTGCATTCGTACCAGATGATGATTTTCGATGCTGATAAAACTTTGGCCATTGCAGATATTTTTGCAATATTACATGTTGGTTCTTCAATAGTTTGAAGACTTAACAGCAATTTTAATGCTGAATGAGCCGTACGACATCCTTCTAACAATGTGGCTGCTATTCCAGAAGAAGCAACTGCAACCGCAATGTTGGATTTCGCACGAACAGTGGCTCAAACTACTGACATGAGGAATGTTTTACCAGTTCCACCAGGGGCATCCAGGAAATATAAACCACCATTTCCATCATCAATTGCCTTCATTAATGTATGATAAACTTGCTTTTGTCGGGGATTCAACAGGGGTATATTCGTTTGAACTACTAAATCTAATTCCTGGTGATCATATTCACGTTCCCGTTCCAATTCTTGATTAAATTCGTCATTCATTTCACGATTTGGCGATGGCATTCCCAACATGACTAATAAACTACCGCACATGAGGTAACACATGTCTTAGATCAAGAGTAAAGCCCGATTATGTGTCTCCTCATTCATCTCAAGATCGTGATTTCTGGAACAGACACGAATTTGATGTAAAATATCTTCTGACATATTATCCTTGTAATTTGTGCCACAGGTTAGATGGGTTCGATGGAAAGCATGTCGAAATGATGATAGCAAATAATGTGCGTATCTGACTTGGAGATGCAGAGATAATGGCTTCAACGATTGTCGTATCCCAATGGGTATCGTTTTCTAGTAAATTGAGTTCTTCACATGCAGCACGATATGTTGTGAATATTATACCATTAACAGTCCGTAGTGTCTCAAATGACGTTAGCCCACGCACAATTACCAGCAACTATCGCAAATAGAAGCATTCCTCATTCTTTGGATGAACTGTATACATACGAACAAGAGCATAAGTAGAACGCACATCCGGATAACCAGGAACCGCATCGCCTTGCTTCCGTCGTTGAAAATTCTCCGATGAAGCATTCCAAGTGTAATAACGTGGCATCTCCGAGTAAAGCAAAGTTCGTGCAAACGGATCGCTTTGGCAGATCGCAAAGAAACTGGTCAATGTTGTCGCTGGAGGTGTTTCAGCACGTTGAACAACATTCGAAGCCGTGAAATATACTCTTTGACCATTCTCCAGATGCACCGCCAAATGCACAACAGTAGGATGACATTCGTGAATAGGGAATGCGAATATACGCCAAATCGCTTCATTACAGTTCACACAACGACCAACTTGATAGCGCGCAATTTCGTTGTTGGTATTGGAGGATTGGATGCCAAAAACCGCCATATGCCTTTCGTGACATATTTGCAAATGTATTTTATGGACTTGACTGAATTGCAATACTCAACGTTGCAATGTGTCTTGAACGTTTTGTAAATAAGTGGCGAATATGGAACAATCCAACTGTTGTCGACAACGAAATCCATTCTTTTCACTTTTGTTGTGATAGTTCGACCGTTATCACCGGGTGATCGACGCCGATACAGTGGATAACCATCGTTGCCAGTGACGGTCTCCTCCGTTAATTACCGTGGATATCGTTTGGAACACTTTCTGTCGACCATGCAAGGTGATTGGGGATTGATGGCGCCACACGGTCCATGAATCATATTTGTAATTACAACATCATGTAGGTCTGGATCGGCTTCGTGATCGGGAATCTCGGTACATATGATATCGTCTATTTGGTTTGGTTGAATTCTTTCCACTAACCAAATAAGAATGTGTGCGTGCGGCAGGTCTCGTTTTTGCCATTCGATTGAATACATCCAGCATTGAGTATCTCCAAAGACGCGTTGTTTAGCAATGTAGTTCATCAGGGACCGCATTTTCTTGCCTGAATACACGTGGTGTGATGTCGTGTCGATCACTTGATGTTTGTCCGGGAAGCAGCAATTGAACAATTTCTATCCATTTTGGATTACATGTAAAAGTAATAAAGAGATATGGCCGACCGTAATGAGGAACATATGTCATTGCATCTTGCGCATATTCATGCATATGACGTGGACTACCTATGTACGTCGCCGGCAGAATAGTTAATCGACCAATGTTAGCTGCATTTCCTTCAGTACGAATTGCATCACGTAAATGGATATACTCCTCAGAATGCAGTTTGGCTTGGTTCAACCTAATGAAAGTTAAACGCTCCGTTTCTATTTTGACGTACATGTCGACGCAATACTGCTGAAACAATCGACGAAACCGCAGCAAATAGTTGTCAGCATTTTGAAGAATCATCAACATGTTAAGAGCCTCATTTTCTAAACCGGTAGTGGAGAGCGCTACTCGCATCCAGTCGGCCGTGTCTCGTCAAGAGCTACTGTTGCCTGGAAACGACTTGCCTTGCCATTCCTGTCATTTGCCTTACGTTTTACAGGGACTTGTATTCTCTTTGACGTTTTATGTCACGTCTCGGGATTTTAAAAAAAGTAGGCTATCCTATGTCCGTCTCCTGGTTCTAAGCTACCTCCACACCAATTTTCAGCCAAATCGGTTCAGCCATTCTTGAGTAATAAATAGTGTAACTAACACGACTTTCTTTTATCTTATATATAAAAGTGAAAGTCTGTATGTATGTATGTGGGTGGGTTGGTTCCGTATACAAATCTACACCGTTCCACCAATCTCAACCAAATTTTGCATACACATAGTTTAGGACCCAGAAGGAACCGCTGGCTACATGAATTTTCGATAGTCTTTCTCATTCTTCTTATTTCGGCCCATTTGCACTCAAGCACAGGCTAATCAAATCATAAAATATAATCATGAAGGAATGGCAAGATAGATAGTTTCCATGGCAACATAGCTCAAGTCGAGACACGGCCGTCTGGATGCCAGTTGCGCTCTGCACTACTGGTATAGAAAATGAGCATCTTTACTTGAAATCCCGTTAGTTACTCACCTACTCACACAGCACTGTCAACCGAGTTTAGCATAACAAAGACTTGACACTATCTTCTACTATATATTTGTCAAATACCACTCACTCACTCACTCATTCCTTCATCACGAAACCTCAGAAACCACCGAACGGATTGGAATGAAATTTGGTATGCTGCTTCTACAAGGGCCACAAATGCCCACTAAGAGAGGATTTTTGTATATTCAGGTTCTAAAGGGGTGTTAAGGGGGTAGACCTGCATTTAATTGAATAGCAATATCTCCCGATTGGTTTCATGGGGGGATGTGATACTCGGCATATAAACTCATCATTAAAAATAAGAAGACATGTGTCTGAGGGTTTTTCGATGTGGTGTATATTATGAGGTGAAAGGGGTGAAAAGTGGGGATTAAAAGATTCTTAACGGAACGTGTGTCTCTTAAACGACATAGGCGAGGAGTTTGAAACACAGCGAAAAAAAATCAACATAAAAGAGAAATAAATATGTGTTTGACAGTTTTTTCATAAATCCAATTTAAGGGGCCCATGGGGAGAGATGAAATTCTGGGGGGGGGAACAGGAAAGAAAGTGTCCTAACTGATTGACTGACTGGCTCACTCATCAAACTCAGGGGGAAAAACTGCTTTAAAGTAAGTAAATAGCTGTTCGACAGTTTTCTTTTTCATAAATCAAATTTAAGGGGTTCATGGGGAGGGGTGAAATTCTGAAAAAAGAAAATTGAAAGAAAATGTCCAGACTCACTCACTTACTCACTCACTCATCATCGCCTAGCCAAAATTATTGAAGTTAGAAACATGATAGTTTGGGGATATGTTCATTGTATGTCAAAACCGTCTACTAAGGGAGGATTTTCGGATATTCAGGTTCTAAAGGGGTCTTAAGGGGGTTAAACCTGCATTTCATTGAATAACTATATCTCCCTTTTGGTTTCATTGGGGGATGTGATACACGGCATATAAACTTATCATTAAAATGTAACAAGACACGTGTCTGAGGGTTTTTCGATGTGTTTGTGAGGTTAAAGGGGTGAAAAGTGGGGATTGAAAGATTCCTAACGGAGCGTGTATCTCTTAAACGACATAGGCGAGGAGTTTGAAACTCAGCGGGAAAAAAATCTGCATAAAAATAAGTAAATATGTGTTTGACCGCTTTTCCATAAATCCAATTTAAGGGGCCCATGGGGAGGGGTGAAATTCGGGGGGAGGGACAGGAAAGAAAGTGTCCTAACTGATTGACTGACTGACTCACTCATCAAACTCACGGGAAAAAACTGCTTTAAAGTAAGTAAATAGCTTTTCGACAGTTTGTTTTTCAATCAAATTGAAGGGGTTCATCGGGAGGGGTGAAATTCTGAAGAAAAAAAAATGAAAGGAAATGTCCTGACTCATTCACTCACTCATCATCGCCCAGCCAAAAATATTGAAGTTGGAAACATGACATTTCGGGGATATGTTCGTTGTATGTCAAAACCGTACACTAAGGGAGGTTTTTTGGATATTCGGGTTCTAAAGGGGTCTTAAGGGGGTTAATCCTGCATTTCATTGAATATCAATATCTCACGAGTGGTTTCATTTGTGGATGTGATACTCGGCATATAAACTAATCATTAAAAATACGCAGACATGTGTCTAAGCGTTTTTCGATGTGGTGTATTATTATGAGGTGAAAGGGCTGAAAAGTGGGGGTTGATGGATTCCTAATGGAGCGTGTAGGCCTATCTCTTAAACGACATAGGCGAGACATTTGAAACTCAGCGAAAAAAAATCAGCTTAAAAAGTAAGTAAATCGGTTTTCGACTGTTTTTTCATAAATTAATTTAAGGGGCCAATGGGGTGGGGTGAAATTCTGGGGGGAAAAAGGAGAGAAAGTGTCCTAACCGACTGACTCAGGGGAAAAAGACAGCTTAAGAAATAAGTTAATAGGTGTTCAAGCGTTTTTTAATCAATCCAATTTAAGGGGCCCATGGGGAGGGGTGAAATTCTGGTAAAATAAATGAAAGAAAATGTCCTGTCTGACTCACTCACTCATCACGCCCAGCGAAAACTATTAAAGTTGGAAACATGAAATTTTGGGAAGATGTTCGCTGTATGTCGAAAACGTTAACTAAGGAATGATTTTTGTTTATTCGGGTTTTAGAGACGTGTCAAGGGGGTAAACGTGCATTTCATTGAATAACGATATCTCATGAGTTGTTTGTTTGGGGATGTGATATTCGGTATATAAACTAATCATAAAAATAATCAGACATATGTCTAAGGGTTTATCGATGTGGTGTATATTATGAGGTGAAAGGGGTGAAAATTGGGGGTTGAGGGATTCTTGACGGAGCGTGTATCTCTGAAACGACATAGGCGTGAAGTTTGAAATTCGGTGGGAAAAAACAGCTTAAAATACAGGTAAATAGGTGTTCGAACGTTTTTTCATAAATCCAATTTAAGGGGCCCTTGGAGAGGGGTGAAATTCTGGGGGGGAAAAAACAGGAAAGAAAGTATCCTAACTGATTGACTCACTTACTCACTCATCAAACTCAGGGGGAAAACAGCTTTAAATAAGTAAATAGGTGTATGACCGTTTGTTTCATAAATCCAATTTAAGGGGTTCATGGGGAGGGGTGAAATTATCAAAAATAAATGGAAGAAAATGTCCTGACTGACTCACTCACTCATCATCGCCCAGCCAAAATTATTGAAGTTAGAAACATGAAATTTTGGGGATATGTTCGTTGTATGTCAAAAACGTCCACTAAGGAAAGAGTTTTGGATATTCAGGTTCTAAAGAGGTGTTAAGGGGGTAAACGTGCTTTCCATTGAATAACAATATCTCACGAGTGGTTTCATTTGGGGATGTGATACTTGGCACATATACTAATCATTAAAAATAAGCTGACACATGTCTAATGGTTTTTCGATGTAGTTTATATTATGAGGTGAAAGGGATGAAAAGTGGGGGTTGAAAGATTCCTAACTGAGCTTGTATATATATAGATTTATTTATTTATTTATTAAAATTTAGAATGCATTCAACGTTGTTACGGCCGACTTTAAGAAAACTCTCTGCAACTATACGGTGCCAAGTATCAACCTCATAATGAAATGGTCTGTTAGATGTGTTGTTTCAATATGGTATGGTGTTTATAGCTAAGGATTACTTATGTATTACTATTATTATTATTATTTATTTTTACAAGTTACAGGCCTATTAGACCACGCGAAGCAATCATGACTTTTTGTTCTTCCTGTCTTTCCAGTACTCTTTCATTCGTGCACTAAAGGCCCTCTTCCTTTCTTCGGTCCACTTTGGTCTTTGGGCTGTAGGTGCAGCTCTCTCTGACAACACTTCCCACTTGTATACTTTGTGTCTAAATACGCTTTTGTCTATGACGTCTTCTCGGTCGACTTGTGCTTTTACTAGATCAATTTTGACTTGCATCATCCAGGGTGTAGTAATCTTGAGCCGCTTTATGTATCTAAGAATTTTGTTGGTGAGTCTAGTTTGTGGGAGTCTGCTGATGTGGCCATAAAATTTTAGTCGCCTCTTTCTGAAGTCTGCTGCGAGGTTGGACAATTTCTCTGTGGTGTCTCTGGAGTGAAGCCTGTATCCTTCATCTGTGTGCTTTGGTCCAATTATTTTCCTTATTATTTTTCTTTCCTCTGTGAGGATTTTTTCCAAGTCGCCCTTAGTGTGTAACGTCAACGTCTCACTAGCATAAAGCACCTCAGGTTTAATAACCGTGTTGTAATGACGAAGTTTAGAGAATGTGGACAGACATTTTTTGTTGTAGACACTCTGTGTCTTGTATAAGGCTCTCTTCATTTTCATTAACCTAGTGTTCTGCGCGATTTTCTCTTTTCCCGTCGGTTCAAGCACTTCACCTAGGTATTTAAAGTGGGCGACTCTATTGATCTTGCCATATTTCGTGTTTAAATTCTGTATGTCGAATTTCGTACAGAAAAACTCTGTCTTTTGGAACGAGATCTGTAGTCCTACTTTTTCGGCGCACTCTTGGAGTACTTCTATCTGTCTGATTGATGTGGTTTCGTTATCTGAGAGTAGAGCCAGATCATCCGCGAAGGCTAGACATCCAACCTCCAGTTCGTCCTTTGGTCGTCCTAGTCGCACTGGCCTCCAGTAACCTTGAAGTCTCAGCTCTTTCTCCCATTCCTTGATAACTTTGTTGAGCACTAGGTTGAAGAGAAGCGGAGAGAGCCCGTCACCTTGGCGAACACCTGTATTGATCTGAAATGGTTCTGAGATTTCCCCCATGAATTTCACTTTTGATGTCGTGTCTGTCAGTGTCTGTTTGATCAATCGCAAGGTCTTGCTATCCAAACCTTGCTCGTGCAAGATGTTGAACAATTATTATTATTATTATTATTATATTATTATCAGGGGTTGTGCATCATTAAATGCCAAAATGGCCCCGCACAAAATTCGTTTAATTAACGTCTTTAAAAAATACTTTAAATTACAAATATTCTACTTATATTCCCTTCTAGAATCTCTAAAAGGAATCCAGTACACATAACCCATCCCTATCTTAGGTTCCTGACAGTCGCGTACGGTGTATTGTAATAGCAAGGGCGGCTCTATAGAAACTCCCTTGTAAAGTACCTATATATGGAGTGAAGGTTCGGGTGAGAAAACATTAAACATAGCACTGCCTTGCACGCAAATTCTTCTGTGTATATGAAAGGATTTTCCGTTCTCTTCAAGGGCCTGAAGATTTAGCCCGTAACGTTTGCGTTGGAGCGGTTTGAAGGTCAAATTGGATTACAAGTACTTAGCCATTATTCACAGCTTGCAGAAACTAAGATTTCCCAAAAAAATATATTTATAAATTTTCAGTTGTGTGGTGTTCCAAGTACAGTACAAGTGTGTTAGTGAGCTCTATGAATAAAGTTAATTTCTATAAATTAATGTGTTTTTAACTTTTGTGATGGAACGGAATTATTTAATATGCTGTTTGTGTGCGACATATGAAAATGAATGAAGTAGAATTTTTATTAATAAATCAATTTTCTTCAATACCTCTGAACACAAAGTTAGAAATTTAAAGAAAGGACTTCATCAACCAAGGTGATAGAAAATTTTGCTTCATCCAAGCGCAAGAGTGGAGAATATATTAACAAATGCCGTGTGAGTACAGTCTTTAATGCTTGAACTATTTATTAAAATTTGTTTCAAATGTGTTGTGATGAATGGCAATGTTGGCAACAGTGAATGTAAAATATATAACAATGTTTATTATGAAACAACAATAACATCATCTGGTTCACTCTGAAAGTTTAGTCAGGAGTCGCTCCTGATGATTATTAATATTATTATTATTATTTGAAGTACCATTATTTTATTTATTTATCGTATGGCTTTTAGTGCCGGGAGTGCCCGAGGACATGTTAAGTACCATTACAGCGAAGATATACCTGGACAGCCCCGGGTGACATTGCTCGTTATCAGAATGATTATATACTTGTCAAGAGAAGATATCGCACTCAAGTTTAATCAAGCCATAGCTACCCTGGAGCAGAGATTGACAGTGATCATCGCCTAGTCATGGCCAAATGCAATATCCAACTGAAAAAGAACCGACATAGAAAAACGAAACCTCTGGATGTGACTAAACTAAAGGACAATAACAATAAAGTGATTTTCGCCCACAAAACGAATGAACTGGCTAGAAGACTTGAAGAATCGAAATGGGAAGATATAAAAGAAGGTTTGATAAATATAGCTCGTGAAACACTGGGAACAAGAATTTTAGAACCAAGGAAACCGTGGATTACAAGAGAAATATTGGATCTGATAGTAAAGAGAAACCAGCACAGGAGGGAAAATACCATAAGAAGTCAGGAACAATATAGACCTGTTAAAAATCAAATTACAACCCTTTGTAGAAGAGCCAAAGAGGAATGGATGGCTGAGATAGCTAAGAACATTGGAAATGATATTGCTGAGGGAAAAACTGACAGGGCTTATAGACACAGGCCTTAAACCAGAAACCGAAAGTGAAAAGTTCTATAATAAAGGATAAAAAGGGGAAAATCTTATTAGATGCGGATGAAGTCAGTATGCGGTGGAAAGAATATCTTGAAGAACTATATGATGGGAATGTATCTAATAAAACATGGTATATTGAACCGGAAGATGATATAGAAGAAAATGATAAGGGCCCTGCTATCACAAGAAGAGAATTTGAATCAGTGCTTGAAAGAATAAGTGACAATAAAGCTTGCGGTCCAGATAACATACCGGGAGAACTACTAAAGAACATGGGTGAGAAAATGAAAGACCTACTTTATGATGCAATCTGCAGATGCTATGATAATGGCAAAATTCCTGAAGACTTCGCCAAAAGCAGAACAGTTATGATACCAAAGAAAGGAATTAGTACAGAATGCTCTGACACAGAACCATAACACTGCTCTCACATGCATCTAAAATTTTATTGTCAATACTAAAAGCCAGAATAAATAACAAACTTGATTTCCAAATTGACCCAGATCAGTTTGGTTTCAGGAAAGGAATGGGAACAAGAGAAGCAATCTTGGCTCTACGAACAATATTAGAAAGAAGAATGTAGATGAATAGAAACACATATATAGCATTTGTAGATATTGAAAAGGCCTTTGATAATGTAAGTTGGGACCATCTCTTCAAAATTATTAAATCTTCAGGATTAGACTGGAAGGATAGGAGGCTGATACTAAGATTTTATGAAAATCATACCACAATAGTAGACATCAAAGGAAGCAGTCAGGAAATAAAAATCAGGAAGGGAGTAAGACAGGGTTGCCCCCTTTCACCGTACCCCTTCAATGTATTCATCGAAAAAGCTATAAATAAGTTCAAAACGAACACAAAAGGAATTAGAATAAATGGACAACAAATCCATTGTATTCGCTTTGCAGATGATATAGCAGTGGTTGCAGACTCAGAAAAGGAATTATCCAAGATGCTGAATATACTTTCATCATATTTAGTAGATTTATACCTAAGTAAACATCCTGAGCGAAATCACACCAACATCAGGCTTGCTAACAAAGTAGTGGAACAAGTCACCAGTTTCCCATACCTCGGAAGTTTAATCACAAATGATAACCGCTGCAGCAAAGAGATAAGAAGAAGAATAGCGCTTGCCAAACAAGCATTCAGCAACAAAAGAACTCTTCTAACCAATATACATCTAGATATTGAGATTAGGAAAAATGTTGTGATGTCATTTGTGTGGAGCGTACTCTTATATGGATGTGAATCTTGGACAATTCGAGAACAGGATAGGAAACGGCTTGAAGCGTTTGAGATGTGGGTCTGGAGGCGAATGCTAAAGGTCAGTTGGACTGAAAAAAGAACAAACGAAGTATACTGCGAGAAATCCAGGGAAGGAAACAGCTGATGGTAACAGTACATAGAAGAACAGCTAAATTCATTGGACACACCGTGCGTCATAATACCTTTCTAACCAATCTACTAGAAGGAAAGGTCTTAGGAAAGAAGGGACGAGGTCGACTAGGAAGCAATTCCTTCAAGCATTGATACAAAACGTAAGATGTGGTTCCAATTGTGAGATGAAAAGACAAGCCGAAGACAGAAGACAATGGTTGAATCGACAAGGCATTGCCTTTAGACATTGATTATTATTATTATTATTATTATTATTATTATTATTATTATTATTATTATTATTATTATTATTATTATTATTGGTGAGGTTAATTATTATATTACCAAGTTTCTCTCTGGTCATGGTTATTATGAAGCATGACTCCATCGAATGGGGATATCACCGAGTTCACGGTGTCGTTATTGTGATGATCAATGGGATGACGTTCAGCACACGTTCTTTGCATGCTTGAGGCGGATAAATCTTCAAAGGCTTCTGGAGACAAAAGTTGCAGTAAATAAACCAGACAATGTGGTGAATAAAATACTCAGCACCAGAGAGAGTTGGGCCCAGATTGCTGTCTACATTTCTGAGCTGCTAAAAACAAAAAAGAAGAGGAACCGAGAAGATTGGTTGCTGAAGACAGTGAGGATGATGATGAGTTATTTCACTATCATCAAGTTAAATAGAATTGACTGGGGCCTCAGGTCGTAACTGTGGCTCCACCCTGAAGTAAGGCTGAACAGGCAGTTCCGGGGTGGCCTTAAGCCAAGAATGGGTTTTTTGGGGTTTTAGTAGGTAAGAATCCTGCACAGTTGTAAGTACGGAGGCTTGCAATCAGTCTTTTGAAGATTTCCCCACGGTTTGCCTTAAAAACAAAAAACAAAAAGAAATGTGTAATGCGAATAATTATGTTTTACGTTTCAATATCAATACCGGTACTGTGACCGATCCAGTCAGGGTCAATTACCGGCCCCGGATGACAGGAGATCGGAAGGAACTCGGAGAGTCAGTATGACGTCATGGCATGACGCGGCGAGGTAACCGCGAGAGCAGGGGAATGCTCCAGAAGGTTCCAACCCCTCCCACTTTTTTTCTCGAAGAAGGACGGAGTTCCGGAATACAGCAGTATGTGAGTCAGCAGTATGTGAGTCGGTAGTGCGTGGACGAGAATGTTGTACAGCGGAGCACGGAAGATTAGCCCATGTCATGTAGACAGTGATTTTACATCGGGAACTTGAATGGTTTTCGTGAGTGACCAGCAGGCCATGAAGCCTGAAACTAGCGTGCATGTATTGCCAGTGAGTTTTTTTACAGTGAAGTATGTCAGTTTGTTGGTCGAACAGTGTGAATTTCAAGACGATTTCGGACTCGCTAGTATGTGAGGAAACAGTTAGAACTGATAAAGGAAGTCCGTTTATGCCGACAATTTATGTTCATTAAAGATTGATACCAGGAGGTGTTTAAAATTACGAGTATCAGGGGAAGAACTATATAGCGATAGTCGAGGCGAAGCATTATCGCGAGGCCCTATATGGTAACAGATATCCATTCGGAAATAGCATAGCAGTACGGCATTTTAAGAAACGCAATGAGAACGCAGTAAGAAAGACCACATCTACTTTAAGCTCGTGTTGGAAGACGGTAGGCCGTAGGCAACTTGATATGTCGGTCAAGGCCAGCTGGAAATAGCTCCTCTTGGAAGGAAGTGTGTCACCGGGTTAAAGGAAGTGAAAACATATAACTCAAGTGAACCAGGAACTAGATGCCATAGTGTGCGAGCGGGAATGTGCTCTGATATAGTGAAATGTAATATTGCTACACGGCGGCATGAACTTAATAACCATGGACTCATATATTCTGGGTATCAACATGCATATTAACACGCGAATTATGCTGCACTGAACTTCTAAAGGGGCCATAATGGGATGAACGGTCGCAACGAGATGGACGAGTGGACCATGGTTGGGACGTCGGGAGACGCCGCTGATGAAGGTGACCGGGGACAACCTGTGGGCAGACATGGGCGTCGCCAGGAGATCGGGAGTTGCCAGAGGCGGATACCTCTACCAGTACGCTGGGAGACCACGTCGCGGGGACGCTGGAGGGACGCCGCCGCCCTGATGCCGCAGACGATGACGACGCCGACGCCATGGATTTCCGAGGACGCCGGATATAAAGTAAGACGTTTCCTTTCCATCCTTGTTCATCAGAAAGAAGAGAACTTCTACCTCGAATAGCCATGCCATGAGATAACCTGAGATCGTGTAACTTAACGCCCTTTATAATCATTTATTCCAGGTTGAATAAGAGCATCATTTTTTTTCCATAGGGTCGTGCAGATGTTTTTTTGTCTTTCTTTTCGGGTCATTTGACCTACATAAATTTACAGCATCAATGGTAGGAGTAAGACATGTATATATTCTCTGAGACATAATAATAATAATAATAATTTGAAATTGGGTAACGATAATAGGAGATGCCCATTTTTGCTGGGAGATTCTAGCCTGACGATTTCAGAGGTCATTATTCGAATTTTATTCTGAAAGGTTTGTCACGGATTGCATAGATTTTTATTGCAAATGAATATGGTTGAAGATTGTCATAAGGTTCCTTGGATAGGATGCCATATTATCATACGACCTCGTGGTCCCGATAAAGTTGATACGCTCTGTTAGTGTGGGTTCTTGAGACATGCTAATAAGGCATTATTTATTTTGTAATGATGTTGTGTAAAGTTTATGTGATAATTATGTGGTGATTAGATATGGTATTATTCCGTCAAAATGTGACGAGATTATTCACGGGGCGACGGATGCCCGTTGAATTGTATTTGTAAGGACAGGGTCCTCTTGACGAACGTGCCACGTTCATTGATGAGTTGTATTGAATAGCGCAGGGGTGTAATTGATGGTGCGCTCGACAGTCAGGTTGTTTGGATCTTCACATAGAGTGTTCGGCGGAAGGGTTACGATTAAATGTTTGTTGTGAGTATGAAATACGCTAGGGCGCCTTATTGCGAGGTTCTTAACCTTTCATAAACATTTGACAGTGCTATAATTTAATTACAATGACAAATATGATCGTGTGGATCAAGGTTGTTGGAAAGGCGAAGATAAATTAATAATAATAATAATAAGAATTAGTAGTGTAAATATGTAAGCACAATCTGGGTGTGTGTTGATAATTTATGATAGGTTATAATTAATTGTTGAAATGTCATATTATGTGAAGCTGAGTCGATGTTTGAGTGCTATTTGATGTAACATGATGCTCTTTAATTATTAATTTGCAGTTCGATGGAGGAGATCCGTCCATTATTGTATAAGGGTAGACAGTTGTAATTTACATAGATATTCGATATTTTCTTAGAGTTTTTTTGCCGCAGGTGAACTTTGTGTTAAGTGGCTTGTGATGTTTACATGGGTGTGCACCGATAAATGAAGGGTTAATTTAGCTTTTGAAAGGCGATCTCCTTGTCGGACTTTAAGAGAGGACACCCACGAGTTTGAATAAGTATAATTTTTTTTTCTTTGTTTAGGGACTATGAACTTTATTTTTTTTCCGGACTTTGTCCCACCATAACTTTATACTCGTGCGTGATAGGCAGGTTGCATATTTATTTATCCTTTGGCCAATAAAGGAGCAGATGTGATTTTACGAGGGCTTTTACTTTCTTTTCTGTTTGTCAGTTCAAGTTAGGGTTTTGCTTGTGAATCCTGGTTCAGTCTATTTACCATCCCGACCCGTAAACGACCCGAGACCCTTTGTCTCTAGCTCACTGGAGCTTTTCTTTCAGTCTTGTCTGTATGAACCGAGATTCATGCCCTAATTTTTTTTGTACCCACTCCCTTGGCTGTTTCTTCTGATGGGGCCGGGATGCTAGCCGGGTGATCGCCTGTCCCATTGGAGAAGCGGGCACAGGGGGGGGGGAAGTGGCGCCCAACGTGGGGCGATCGACGACGATGGGGTGTTTCGTTTCCGTCATGGGCATGTTTTTTGTACTCAATCATTTGTTGTGGTGATGGGAGTATACTGTGTGGTCAGATTCGTGCCTTTGATGGGAGCGCGATACTTGCCATGTGTAATTCTTGTGTAAAATTAACCTCGTATCACACTGAGCCTTTAGTGAACCATTTGACAGGGTTGGTACACGATCTCAGGTTATGGCTATACTCGACGACCTACATTCCCATGTAGGCCCCTATATTTAAGTTGTATTGTAAGATGTCACAAGTAGTAACCACAGAGAATATTGCTGATATATTAAAACAAATCCAAGTTGGATTAAATGGTCTAACCACTGAAATGAATAATGTTAAGGATAGTGTTGGGTCAATTAAAACAAACATGAAGAGCGATATGGATCGCTTATGGACGGCACAAGAGGGTGTCGGTATTCAGGTAGCAGAGGTACAGAGGACACAAGTGGGTGTCGGCACTCAAATAGCAGGAATAAAAAAAGATGTTAGTGATAAAGTTGATGGTCTCAGAACCGACTTATTAGAAGTCATGGGATCTAATCTTAAGAGTTTAGAATCTCATTTGCAGAAAAACATTGATGCTGTAGAACGTAATCTTAGACTATCAGGAAAGGCTATAGATAATAAGATTAATCTACTCGATAAAAAGGTAGAAACTACATTCCAAGTGCTCACCGCGGAGCTCAAAGATTCTATGGCACGGCAAATCAGGGATACTCAGAGTTCGCTTCGGGGGAATATTGAAGGACTTGAGGAGAAGTTGAACAGTAATATTAAAGGCATGGGACAAGATTTGACGGCAAAAATTGAGCAAATTGGTCAGTCTAGCGAGGAAACCCTGGATAAGTTGAAACAGGACGTGTCAGGTTGGAAAGAAGAGGTTGCGAAGGACGTGAAAAACATGCAGATACAGGTTGAATCATTCCAGGACACGTATGACAGGAAAATCACTCATTCACAAACGACATTACTCGAACATGTGAGAGAATCTATCCACACTTCCATTGTTGAGTTGGAGGAGAAGATCATTATTCAACAGGGAAGGCAACTCACTCGATTAGGCAACTTAGAGGCAGAAATGACGCAGATAAAAGACAAATCGGAGTCAGAAAGGGTTAGATGGTCCGAAATGAAAAACACGCCGCATCTTAACGGGACGGAAAGTGAAAACGCCTCATCTTCTAGAAAGGCGGGTGAGGTAGTTGCAACGCCGAGAATATGGAGTACAAATCCCGCGGGACACCTAACTATCATTAGAAGTATAGACCACCAGCCGAGGAAATTCTCGGGGAACAATGGGACTAATAACGTTACACCTATCGAATTTATGAGGGAGGTCCGTGAATACATGGCGGAGAATAAGATACCACGTGAGAGGGAACTAAGAGTTATTGAGAGGTCCCTGGAATCGACGGCATTAACTTGGTTTCGCGCATTTCGATACACGTTCACGAGCACGGATGAGTTCGAACGATTATTAATCAAACGTTTTTGGAGCCCTGAAGAACAATTGAACATACGGGCGGAACTATACGCTAAACGGTATGCGACGTCCAATCTGACTAGGTACGCGGGGTACTTCGCGTCGCAACTCGCCAGGCTGCAGTATTTGACTCCACCAGTGCCGGAGGACGAATTGGTCCAAGCCATTATACGACAGTTACCTGTAGAGGTCCAGAAGAGTGTAATAGCGTCAGGAGCCGAGACTTTAGAGGGATGTGAAGAGATTCTTCGAAAACTGGACCACACTAGCGCACAGTTACAGGCGAGGTCCGGACGACCGGAAAATAGAGATGTGAACACGGTCGTGATTGACAAAATTGCGCAGACGGAAGAGCGAACGCCGCGGGAGACGGACAGGCCAAGAGACACGGGGTACTATCGGAGCCGAGATAGGAGCTACGGTGGAACAGACGAGCGACCCAGATGGAGGAATAAACCGTATGAAGAACGTAGGAGATCCCGATTCAACAATACGAAGGGACGATATGGTGAATATCAGCGAAGGCAGTCAAATCAATATTATCAGAGACAGAATGCCTATAGGGATTCTCGTTCGCAGGGGTCGCGGCCGAGCTATACGGAAAGACATCGAGAGAGCCAGGAATATTTACAACAATTACGGAGTAATCCATCCGCACCACCTGGGGAAGCTGACCGACCACCTGACACAAGTCGGTCAGATCAACAAAAAAAAACTTCAAATTAAGAAATTCCTCAAACCTTGGTCCTCCCGAACTGATTGAAATTCAAGAGATATTTCAGGCTACCGACGAAGACTTGATTCATGAGGAAGACGTTATCCGCCGCGGGAAAGTGTATCCTTTGCCAATCATAACAGTAGAGGTGCTCGGTAAACAAATAAAAACCCTGGTTGACACCGGAGCGATGATTAGTGTGGTGTCTCAGTCATGTTTGGACGAGATAATGGAGGCAGGACCCGTACATACTCTACCTGTAGCGAATGTAAAGGTTAGAGGTGTAATTCCCGATCGTTCAGTGAGATGCAAGCTGCAGGCCCTGTTGACGATCAAGATTGCGGGGAGGTTTTATGAGCACGTGTTCGTGGCCATCTCCAACATCAATTTTCAAATAATTCTGGGTGTTGACTTCATTTCGGAGTACGGCTGGATTATAAATATGCAAGAGTGTGTTATGTATGTCGGAAACGAATCGCCGAGCAGAGGATCGAAAGGTTATATCAATGCCAGCTCGAGCACGCCCTTTTTGGAGAACACACTTGAGAATATCGTGGAACGTGAGGAAGAGACGATCACCCACATGCCCGTTGGTGTAAAGGAAATTTTGGATCCAACCGTCCAGGAACAGTTTAATGACCTAATACAGGAGTTTCGGGAGGTATTTAGCGACAAACCTGGAGTTATCAAGAACTTTCAGTACGATATCAAGTTGAGTGATGACTCACCATACAGGAAACACATATATCCAGTCCCAGAGAAATGGAAGGAGGAGGTAAAGGCCATGATAAACGCCATGGAGAAGGATGGCATAATAAAGAAGGCTCCGACTTCTTTCCTAAACCCTTTAGCGGTTGTAAGGAAGCCAAATGGTCGCCTAAGGATTTGTCTAGATGCACGTGGAATAAATGCACGCATTTTGCCAGAATACGACCGCCCACCGCAAATTAGAGAGCTGCTGAGGCGCTTTAAAGAAAAGAAATATTTCTCAACCGTAGATCTCACAAATTCCTATTATCATGTCGAATTAACCGAGAACAGCAAGCAATACACTGGCTTCCTGCATGAGCAGAAGACCCACGTCTTTAACCGCCTTCCCTTCGGTTTGAAAAACAGTGGCCCTGTGCTGATTCGAGCGCTGGACAGCAACTTGAGTGAAGAGGTCAAGAAACACGTACTATGTTATGTGGACGATTTGATCTTGGCATCCACGTCAGTAGAGGAGCACCTGAAACACTTGAGATTGTTGTTTGAGAACTTGCTTACGGCCGGATTCAAGGCAAACCTGGAGAAATGCAATTTCTTTCATCGAGAAATTCGATTTTTGGGACATCTCATTGACGAATATGGATATCGGCCGAACCCGGAGAAAATTGAAGCGATAGCTGAGTTTCCCAGACCAGAAAGGGTGAAACAAGTGAGGCAGTTCCTGGGAATGACTTTATTCTTTTCTAGTCATTGTTCCCGTTACACGGATGTAGTTGCCCCTCTACAGAGCATGCTCAGGAAAAACAATCGTTGGAAGTGGGATCAGGCGTGTGAAGAGGCCTTCACGGAAGCTAATCACATGCTCCTTAACAACGTTAAACTGGAGTACCCAGACTTCTCCAAAACATTTTATATTGACACCGATGCTTCAAAGGTAGGAGTGAGCGCTGTGTTGTACCAGGTGGATGACGAGAAGAAACAACATTATCTGGCATTTACCAGTAGGAAATTGCGACAGCCTGAGCTTAATTACTTTGCCACGGAATTGGAGGCGCTGGCTATAATTTATGCTCTAAAGATATGGAAGAAGATTCTTCTAGGGCATAAGGTCGTGATTGTGACGGACCATCGCGCGTTACAGTTTATGTTAAAGTCTGACATTTCAAGCGAAAGAGTCACGCGCTGGACCCTGTTCCTGTAGCAATTCGATGCAGAAGTTATTCATAGGCCCGGAAAGCAAAACTTTCTAGCGGATGTTTTGAGCAGAAACCCACGTGAGGAGGCTGTTTTGCACCAGGTAGAGCTAATACCGGACGATCAGGAAACGGTGGAACGTTTGAAACGCCTGAGCCAGGCGCAACGGCGATATACTCCGTTAAGACGGATATACCGGTATTTGAAGAATCGCATGGGTGCAGATGATCCTGATTATGCTGGAACGGCGAAGATTGCTCACTTTTATCACATTGTTGGTGACGTGATTCACAAGTTTGTCGATAAAGACCACACAAGGCTACGTATTGTAATACCGCCGAAGTTGATTTTAGCAGTGGTTTGGTTGGCTCACCGATCTATTGGGCACGGAGGATGTGATAAAACCTTACATGACATAAGAGAAACATTTACCTGGGAGTATATGGGAAAAACCGTACGAGCGGTAATCAGGACATGCGACATCTGTCAGAGATGCAAATTCCCATCGGACGTATCTAAGGAGAAGCCTAGGGCTATTATACCGACTCGTCCGAATGAATTAATGGCTACGGACCTGTATGGCCCCCTTCCGAGGTCCACCAGGGGTAACCAATACATCTTGGTGACGATGGATGTGTTTACCAAATTTGTCATGTTGCACCCTATCCAGAAGGCAACATCCCGATACGTGATTCGCAGGATCGAAGCCGACGTGATTCCAACTGCAGGGAAGCCAGAGTTCCTTCTGAGCGATCACGGAACGCAGTTCACGAGCGCTGAATTTCAAGAAGCTATGGCACGACTCGGCATAAGGCATATCTTGAGCTCCATAAGATACCCAGAAGGAAATCCGGTTGAAAGAGTAAATGCGGAGATTGGAAAGTACTGCCGGATTTACTGTCATGAACAGCATCATCGATGGATGGAAGTGGTACCCATAATTGAACGTTGCTTGAATTCTACAACACATGAGAGTACCAGACAAATTCCTTGCCTTCTGCACCATGGACGAAAACCGAGTAGACCTTGGCATGCTGTTATACAGACACCCCCAGAGATTGAGCCGTCGGTGCAAAGGAGAAACGAACTGGCTCGGGAGAGGATGCAGCTACAGGCGCAGAAACGGGAGAGAAGGAAGGCTGGCCGCCGTTTTCGCGAACCACTTCGAGTCAATGACCTGGTGCTGATTCGGAAACCCACGTCATCAAACTTACCACTCAGAGTGTATGGGAAATTTGCGCGCCCATTTTCGGAACCCCATAGGATTGCCAGAGTGATGGACAACAATTGCTATAGGGTGGTTGACAACGTCACGAATGCACTTGTTGGGAATTTCAATGCTGCGAATCTGCGGAAGTATCACCGGCAAGCCCGTTAGTCAGCATTGAGGAGATGACTGAAAAATATCGTTCACATGCATCATTTGAGGAAAAACATAAGCTATGTTCCCACCGCTTATATTTTGAAGGCCGCGGGAGAGATGTGACCGATCCAGTCAGGGTCAATTACCGGCCCCGGATGACAGGAGATCGGAAGGAACTCGGAGAGTCAGTATGACGTCATGGCATGACGCGGCGAGGTAACCGCGAGAGCAGGGGAATGCTCCAGAAGGTTCCAACCCCTCCCACTTTTTTTCTCGAAGAAGGACGGAGTTCCGGAATACAGCAGTATGTGAGTCGGTAGTGCGTGGACGAGAATGTTGTACAGCGGAGCACGGAAGATTAGCCCATGTCATGTAGACAGTGATTTTACATCGGGAACTTGAATGGTTTTCGTGAGTGACTAGCAGGCCATGAAGCCTGAAACTAGCGTGCATGTATTGCCAGTGAGTTTTTTTACAGTGAAGTATGTCAGTTTGTTGGTCGAACAGTGTGAATTTCAAGACGATTTCGGACTCGCTAGTATGTGAGGAAACAGTTAGAACTGATAAAGGAAGTCCGTTTATGCCGACAATTTATGTTCATTAAAGATTGATACCAGGAGGTGTTTAAAATTACGAGTATCAGGGGAAGAACTATATAGCGATAGTCGAGGCGAAGCATTATCGCGAGGCCCTATATGGTAACAGATATCCATTCGGAAATAGCATAGCAGTACGGCATTTTAAGAAACGCAATGAGAACGCAGTAAGAAAGACCACATCTACTTTAAGCTCGTGTTGGAAGACGGTAGGCCGTAGGCAACTTGATATGTCGGTCAAGGCCAGCTGGAAATAGCTCCTCGTGGAAGGAAGTGTGTCACCGGGTTAAAGGAAGTGAAAACATATAACTCAAGTGAACCAGGAACTAGATGCCATAGTGTGCGAGCGGGAATGTGCTCTGATATAGTGAAATGTAATATTGCTACACGGCGGCATGAACTTAATAACCATGGACTCATATATTCTGGGTATCAACATGCATATTAACACGCGAATTATGCTGCACTGAACTTCTAAAGGGGCCATAATGGGATGAACGGTCGCAACGAGATGGACGAGTGGACCATGGTTGGGACGTCGGGAGACGCCGCTGATGAAGGTGACCGGGGACAACCTGTGGGCAGACATGGGCGTCGCCAGGAGATCGGGAGTTGCCAGAGGCGGATACCTCTACCAGTACGCTGGGAGACCACATCGCGGGGACGCTGGAGGGACGCCGCCGCCCTGATGCCGCAGACGATGACGACGCCGACGCCATGGATTTCCGAGGACGCCGGATATAAAGTAAGACGTTTCCTTTCCATCCTTGTTCATCAGAAAGAAGAGAACTTCTACCTCGAATAGCCATGCCATGAGATAACCTGAGATCGTGTAACTTAACGCCCTTTATAATCATTTATTCCAGGTTGAATAAGAGCATCATTTTTTTTCCATAGGGTCGTGCAGATGTGTTTTTGTCTTTCTTTTCGGGTCATTTGACCTACATAAATTTACAGCATCAATGGTAGGAGTAAGACATGTATATATTCTCTGAGACATAATAATAATAATAATAATAATTTGAAATTGGGTAACGATAATAGGAGATGCCCATTTTTGCTGGGAGATTCTAGCCTGACGATTTCAGAGGTCATTATTCGAATTTTATTCTGAAAGGTTTGTCACGGATTGCATAGATTTTTATTGCAAATGAATATGGTTGAAGATTGTCATAAGGTTCCTTGGATAGGATGCCATATTATCATACGACCTCGTGGTCCCGATAAAGTTGATACGCTCTGTTAGTGTGGGTTCTTGAGACATGCTAATAAGGCATGATTTATTTTGTAATGATGTTGTGTAAAGTTTATGTGATAATTATGTGGTGATTAGATATGGTATTATTCCGTCAAAATGTGACGAGATTATTCACGGGGTGACGGATGCCCGTTGAATTGTATTTGTAAGGACAGGGTCCTCTTGACGAACGTGCCACGTTCATTGATGAGTTGTATTGAATAGCGCAGGGGTGTAATTGATGGTGCGCTCGACAGTCAGGTTGTTTGGATCTTCACATAGAGTGTTCGGCGGAAGGGTTACGATTAAATGTTTGTTGTGAGTATGAAATACGCTAGGGCGCCTTATTGCGAGGTTCTTAACCTTTCATAAACATTTGACAGTGCTATAATTTAATTACAATGACAAATATGATCGTGTGGATCAAGGTTGTTGGAAAGGCGAAGATAAATTAATAATAATAATAAGAATTAGTAGTGTAAATATGTAAGCACAATCTGGGTGTGTGTTGATAATTTATGATAGGTTATAATTAATTGTTGAAATGTCATATTATGTGAAGCTGAGTCGATGTTTGAGTGCTATTTGATGTAACATGATGCTCTTTAATTATTAATTTGCAGTTCGATGGAGGAGATCCGTCCATTATTGTATAAGGGTAGACAGTTGTAATTTACATAGATATTCGATATTTTCTTAGAGTTTTTTTGCCGCAGGTGAACTTTGTGTTAAGTGGCTTGTGATGTTTACATGCGTGTGCACCGATAAATGAAGGGTTAATTTAGCTTTTGAAAGGCGATCTCCTTGTCGGACTTTAAGAGAGGACACCCAAGAGTTTGAATAAGTATAATTTTTTTTTCTTTGTTTAGGGACTATGAACTTTATTTTTTTCCGGACTTTGTCCCACCATAACTTTATACTCGTGCGTGATAGGCAGGTTGCATATTTATTTATCCTTTGGCCAATAAAGGAGCAGATGTGATTTTACGAGGGCTTTTACTTTCTTTTCTGTTTGTCAGTTCAAGTTAGGGTTTTGCTTGTGAATCCTGGTTCAGTCTATTTACCATCCCGACCCGTAAACGACCCGAGACGCTTTGTCTCTAGCTCACTGGAGCTTTTCTTTCAGTCTTGTCTGTATGAACCGAGATTCATGCCCTAATTTTTTTTGTACCCACTCCCTTGGCTGTTTCTTCTGATGGGGCCGGGATGCTAGCCGGGTGATCGCCTGTCCCATTGGAGAAGCGGGCACAGGGGGGGGGAAGTGGCGCCCAACGTGGGGCGATCGACGACGATGGGGTGTTTCGTTTCCGTCATGGGCATGTTTTTTGTACTCAATCATTTGTTGTGGTGATGGGAGTATACTGTGTGGTCAGATTCGTGCCTTTGATGGGAGCGCGATACTTGCCATGTGTAATTCTTGTGTAAAATTAACCTCGTATCACACTGAGCCTTTAGTGAACCATTTGACAGGGTTGGTACACGATCTCAGGTTATGGCTATACTCGACGACCTACATTCCCATGTAGGCCCCTATATTTAAGTTGTATTGTAAGATGTCACAAGTAGTAACCACAGAGAATATTGCTGATATATTAAAACAAATCCAAGTTGGATTAAATGGTCTAACCACTGAAATGAATAATGTTAAGGATAGTGTTGGGTCAATTAAAACAAACATGAAGAGCGATATGGATCGCTTATGGACGGCACAAGAGGGTGTCGGTATTCAGGTAGCAGAGGTACAGAGGACACAAGAGGGTGTCGGCACTCAAATAGCAGGAATAAAAAAAGATGTTAGTGATAAAGTTGATGGTCTCAGAACCGACTTATTAGAAGTCATGGGATCTAATCTTAAGAGTTTAGAATCTCATTTGCAGAAAAACATTGATGCTGTAGAACGTAATCTTAGACTATCAGGAAAGGCTATAGATAATAAGATTAATCTACTCGATAAAAAGGTAGAAACTACATTCCAAGTGCTCACCGCGGAGCTCAAAGTTTCTATGGCACGGCAAATCAGGGATACTCAGAGTTCGCTTCGGGGGAATATTGAAGGACTTGAGGAGAAGTTGAACAGTAATATTAAAGGCATGGGACAAGATTTGACGGCAAAAATTGAGCAAATTGGTCAGTCTAGCGAGGAAACCCTGGATAAGTTGAAACAGGACGTGTCAGGTTGGAAAGAAGAGGTTGCGAAGGACGTGAAAAACATGCAGATACAGGTTGAATCATTCCAGGACACGTATGACAGGAAAATCACTCATTCACAAACGACATTACTCGAACATGTGAGAGAATCTATCCACACTTCCATTGTTGAGTTGTAGGAGAAGATCATTATTCAACAGGGAAGGCAACTCACTCGATTAGGCAACTTAGAGGCAGAAATGACGCAGATAAAAGACAAATCGGAGTCAGAAAGGGTTAGATGGTCCGAAATGAAAAACACGCCGCATCTTAACGGGACGGAAAGTGAAAACGCCTCATCTTCTAGAAAGGCGGGTGAGGTAGTTGCAACGCCGAGAATACGGAGTACAAATCCAGCGGGACACCTAACTATCATTAGAAGTATAGACCACCAGCCGAGGAAATTCTCGGGGAACAATGGGACTAATAACGTTACACCTATCGAATTTATGAGGGAGGTCCGTGAATACATGGCGGAGAATAAGATACCACGTGAGAGGGAACTAAGAGTTATTGAGAGGTCCCTGGAATCGACGGCATTAACTTGGTTTCGCGCATTTCGATACACGTTCACGAGCACGGATGAGTTCGAACGATTATTAATCAAACGTTTTTGGAGCCCTGAAGAACAATTGAACATACGGGCGGAACTATACGCTAAACGGTATGCGACGTCCAATCTGACTAGGTACGCGGGGTACTTCGCGTCGCAACTCGCCAGGCTGCAGTATTTGAATCCACCAGTGCCGGAGGACGAATTGGTCCAAGCCATTATACGACAGTTACCTGTAGAGGTCCAGAAGAGTGTAATAGCGTCAGGAGCCGAGACTTTAGAGGGATGTGAAGAGATTCTTCGAAAACTGGACCACACTAGCGCACAGTTACAGGCGAGGTCCGGACGACCGGAAAATAGAGATGTGAACACGGTTGTGATTGACAAAATTGCGCAGACGGAAGAGCGAACGCCGCGGGAGACGGACAGGCCAAGAGACACGGGGTACTATCGGAGCCGAGATAGGAGCTACGGTGGAACAGACGAGCGACCCAGATGGAGGAATAAACCGTATGAAGAACGTAGGAGATCCCGATTCAACAATACGAAGGGACGATATGGTGAATATCAGCGAAGGCAGTCAAATCAATATTATCAGAGACAGAATGCCTATAGGGATTCTCGTTCGCAGGGGTCGCGGCCGAGCTATACGGAAAGACATCGAGAGAGCCAGGAATATTTACAACAATTACGGAGTAATCCATCCGCACCACCTGGGGAAGCTGACCGACCACCTGACACAAGTCGGTCAGATCAACAAAAAAAAACTTCAAATTAAGAAACTCCTCAAACCTTGGTCCTCCCGAACTGATTGAAATTCAAGAGATATTTCAGGCTACCGACGAAGACTTGATTCATGAGGAAGACGTTATCCGCCGCGGGAAAGTGTATCCTTTGCCAATCATAACAGTAAAGGTGCTCGGTAAACAAATAAAAACCCTGGTTGACACCGGAGCGATGATTAGTGTGGTGTCTCAGTCATGTTTGGACGAGATAATGGAGGCAGGACCCGTACATACTCTACCTGTAGCGAATGTAAAGGTTAGAGGTGTAATTCCCGATCGTTCAGTGAGATGCAAGCTGCAGGCCCTGTTGACGATCAAGATTGCGGGGAGGTTTTATGAGCACGTGTTCGTGGCCATCTCCAACATCAATTTTCAAATAATTCTGGGTGTTGACTTCATTTCGGAGTACGGCTGGATTATAAATATGCAAGAGTGTGTTATGTATGTCGGAAACGAATCGCCGAGCAGAGGATCGAAAGGTTATATCAATGCCAGCTCGAGCACGCCCTTTTTGGAGAACACACTTGAGAATATCGTGGAACGTGAGGAAGAGACGATCACCCACATGCCCGTTGGTGTAAAGGAAATTTTGGATCCAACCGTCCAGGAACAGTTTAATGACCTAATACAGGAGTTTCGGGAGGTATTTAGCGACAAACCTGGAGTTATCAAGAACTTTCAGTACGATATCAAGTTGAGTGATGACTCACCATACAGGAAACACATATATCCAGTCCCAGAGAAATGGAAGGAGGAGGTAAAGGCCATGATAAACGCCATGGAGAAGGATGGCATAATAAAGAAGGCTCCGGCTTCTTTCCTAAACCCTTTAGCGGTTGTAAGGAAGCCAAATGGTCGCCTAAGGATTTGTCTAGATGCACGTGGAATAAATGCACGCATTTTGCCAGAATACGACCGCCCACCGCAAATTAGAGAGCTGCTGAGGCGCTTTAAAGAAAAGAAATATTTCTCAACCGTAGATCTCACAAATTCCTATTATCATGTCGAATTAACCGAGAACAGCAAGCAATACACTGGCTTCCTGCATGAGCAGAAGACCCACGCCTTAAACCGCCTTCCCTTCGGTTTGAAAAACAGTGGCCCTGTGCTGATTCGAGCGCTGGACAGCAACTTGAGTGAAGAGGTCAAGAAACACGTACTATGTTATGTGGACGATTTGATCTTGGCATCCACGTCAGTAGAGGAGCACCTGAAACACTTGAGATTGTTGTTTGAGAACTTGCTTACGGCCGGATTCAAGGCAAACCTGGAGAAATGCAATTTCTTTCATCGAGAAATTCGATTTTGGGACATCTCATTGACGAATATGGATATCGGCCGAACCCGGAGAAAATTGAAGCGATAGCTGAGTTTCCCAGACCAGAAAGGGTGAAACAAGTGAGGCAGTTCCTGGGAATGACTTTATTCTTTTCTATTCATTGTTCCCGTTACACGGATGTAGTTGCCCCTCTACAGAGCATGCTCAGGAAAAACAATCGTTGGAAGTGGGATCAGGCGTGTGAAGAGGCCTTCACGGAAGCTAATCACATGCTCCTTAACAACGTTAAACTGGAGTACCCAGACTTCTCCAAAACATTTTATATTGACACCGATGCTTCAAAGGTAGGAGTGAGCGCTGTGTTGTACCAGGTGGATGACGAGAAGAAACAACATTATCTGGCATTTACCAGTAGGAAATTGCGACAGCCTGAGCTTAATTACTTTGCCACGGAATTGGAGGCGCTGGCTATAATTTATGCTCTAAAGATATGGAAGAAGATTCTTCTAGGGCATAAGGTCGTGATTGTGACGGACTATCGCGCGTTACAGTTTATGTTAAAGTCTGACATTTCAAGCGAAAGAGTCACGCGCTGGACCCTGTTCCTGTAGCAATTCGATGCAGAAGTTATTCATAGGCCCGGAAAGCAAAACTTTCTAGCGGATGTTTTGAGCAGAAACCCACGTGAGGAGGCTGTTTTGCACCAGGTAGAGCTAATACCGGACGATCAGGAAACGGTGGAACGTTTGAAACGCCTGAGCCAGGCGCAACGGCGATATACTCCGTTAAGACGGATATACCGGTATTTGAAGAATCGCATGGGTGCAGATGATCCTGATTATGCTGGAACGGCGAAGATTGCTCACTTTTATCACATTGTTGGTGACGTGATTCACAAGTTTGTCGATAAAGACCACACAAGGCTACGTATTGTAATACCGCCGAAGTTGATTTTAGCAGTGGTTTGGTTGGCTCACCGATCTATTGGGCACGGAGGATGTGATAAAACCTTACATGCCATAAGAGAAACATTTACCTGGGAGTATATGGGAAAAACCGTACGAGCGGTAATCTGGACATGCGACATCTGTCAGAGATGCAAATTCCCATCGGACGTATCTAAGGAGAAGCCTAGGGCTATTATACCGACTCGTCCGAATGAATTAATGGCTACGGACCTGTATGGCCCCCTTCCGAGGTCCACCAGGGGTAACCAATACATCTTGGTGACGATGGATGTGTTTACCAAATTTGTCATGTTGCACCCTATCCAGAAGGCAACATCCCGATACGTGATTCGCAGGATCGAAGCCGACGTGATTCCAACTGCAGGGAAGCCAGAGTTCCTTCTGAGCGATCACGGAACGCAGTTCACGAGCGCTGAATTTCAAGAAGCTATGGCACGACTCGGCATAAGGCATATCTTGAGCTCCATAAGATACCCAGAAGGAAATCCGGTTGAAAGAGTAAATGCGGAGATTGGAAAGTACTGCCGGATTTACTGTCATGAACAGCATCATCGATGGATGGAAGTGGTACCCATAATTGAACGTTGCTTGAATTCTACAACACATGAGAGTACCAGACAAATTCCTTGCCTTCTGCACCATGGACGAAAACCGAGTAGACCTTGGCATGCTGTTATACAGACACCCCCAGAGATTGAGCCGTCGGTGCAAAGGAGAAACGAACTGGCTCGGGAGAGGATGCAGCTACAGGCGCAGAAACGGGAGAGAAGGAAGGCTGGCCGCCGTTTTCGCGAACCACTTCGAGTCAATGACCTGGTGCTGATTCGGAAACCCACGTCATCAAACTTACCACTCAGAGTGTATGGGAAATTTGCGCGCCCATTTTCGGAACCCCATAGGATTGCCAGAGTGATGGACAACAATTGCTATAGGGTGGTTGACAACGTCACGAATGCACTTGTTGGGAATTTCAATGCTGCGAATCTGCGGAAGTATCACCGGCAAGCCCGTTAGTCAGCATTGAGGAGATGACTGAAAAATATCGTTCACATGCATCATTTGAGGAAAAACATAAGCTATGTTCCCACCGCTTATATTTTGAAGGCCGCGGGAGAGATGTGACCGATCCAGTCAGGGTCAATTACCGGCCCCGGATGACAGGAGATCGGAAGGAACTCGGAGAGTCAGTATGACGTCATGGCATGACGCGGCGAGGTAACCGCGAGAGCAGGGGAATGCTCCAGAAGGTTCCAACCCCTCCCACTTTTTTTCTCGAAGAAGGACGGAGTTCCGGAATACAGCAGTATGTGAGTCGGTAGTGCGTGGACGAGAATGTTGTACAGCGGAGCACGGAAGATTAGCCCATGTCATGTAGACAGTGATTTTACATCGGGAACTTGAATGGTTTTCGTGAGTGACTAGCAGGCCATGAAGCCTGAAACTAGCGTGCATGTATTGCCAGTGAGTTTTTTTACAGTGAAGTATGTCAGTTTGTTGGTCGAACAGTGTGAATTTCAAGACGATTTCGGACTCGCTAGTATGTGAGGAAACAGTTAGAACTGATAAAGGAAGTCCGTTTATGCCGACAATTTATGTTCATTAAAGATTGATACCAGGAGGTGTTTAAAATTACGAGTATCAGGGGAAGAACTATATAGCGATAGTCGAGGCGAAGCATTATCGCGAGGCCCTATATGGTAACAGATATCCATTCGGAAATAGCATAGCAGTACGGCATTTTAAGAAACGCAATGAGAACGCAGTAAGAAAGACCACATCTACTTTAAGCTCGTGTTGGAAGACGGTAGGCCGTAGGCAACTTGATATGTCGGTCAAGGCCAGCTGGAAATAGCTCCTCGTGGAAGGAAGTGTGTCACCGGGTTAAAGGAAGTGAAAACATATAACTCAAGTGAACCAGGAACTAGATGCCATAGTGTGCGAGCGGGAATGTGCTCTGATATAGTGAAATGTAATATTGCTACACGGCGGCATGAACTTAATAACCATGGACTCATATATTCTGGGTATCAACATGCATATTAACACGCGAATTATGCTGCACTGAACTTCTAAAGGGGCCATAATGGGATGAACGGTCGCAACGAGATGGACGAGTGGACCATGGTTGGGACGTCGGGAGACGCCGCTGATGAAGGTGACCGGGGACAACCTGTGGGCAGACATGGGCGTCGCCAGGAGATCGGGAGTTGCCAGAGGCGGATACCTCTACCAGTACGCTGGGAGACCACATCGCGGGGACGCTGGAGGGACGCCGCCGCCCTGATGCCGCAGACGATGACGACGCCGACGCCATGGATTTCCGAGGACGCCGGATATAAAGTAAGACGTTTCCTTTCCATCCTTGTTCATCAGAAAGAAGAGAACTTCTACCTCGAATAGCCATGCCATGAGATAACCTGAGATCGTGTAACTTAACGCCCTTTATAATCATTTATTCCAGGTTGAATAAGAGCATCATTTTTTTCCATAGGGTCGTGCAGATGTTTTTTTGTCTTTCTTTTCGGGTCATTTGACCTACATAAATTTACAGCATCAATGGTAGGAGTAAGACATGTATATATTCTCTGAGACATAATAATAATAATAATAATTTGAAATTGGGTAACGATAATAGGAGATGCCCATTTTTGCTGGGAGATTCTAGCCTGACGATTTCAGAGGTCATTATTCGAATTTTATTCTGAAAGGTTTGTCACGGATTGCATAGATTTTTATTGCAAATGAATATGGTTGAAGATTGTCGGATAAGGTTCCTTGGATAGGATGCCATATTATCATACGACCTCGTGGTCCCGATAAAGTTGATACGCTCTGTTAGTGTGGGTTCTTGAGACATGCTAATAAGGCATGATTTATTTTGTAATGATGTTGTGTAAAGTTTATGTGATAATTATGTGGTGATTAGATATGGTATTATTCCGTCAAAATGTGACGAGATTATTCACGGGGCGACGGATGCCCGTTGAATTGTATTTGTAAGGACAGGGTCCTCTTGACGAACGTGCCACGTTCATTGATGAGTGGTATTGAATAGCGCAGGGGTGTAATTGATGGTGCGCTCGACAGTCAGGTTGTTTGGATCTTCACACAGAGTGTTCGGCGGAAGGGTTACGATTAAATGTTTGTTGTGAGTATGAAATACGCTAGGGCGCCTTATTGCGAGGTTCTTAACCTTTCATAAACATTTGACAGTGCTATAATTTAATTACAATGACAAATATGATCGTGTGGATCAAGGTTGTTGGAAAGGCGAAGATAAATTAATAATAATAATAAGAATTAGTAGTGTAAATATGTAAGCACAATCTGGGTGTGTGTTGATAATTTATGATAGGTTATAATTAATTGTTGAAATGTCATATTATGTGAAGCTGAGTCGATGTTTGAGTGCTATTTGATGTAACATGATGCTCTTTAATTATTAATTTGCAGTTCGATGGAGGAGATCCGTCCATTATTGTATAAGGGTAGACAGTTGTAATTTACATAGATATTCGATATTTTCTTAGAGTTTTTTTTGCCGCAGGTGAACTTTGTGTTAAGTGGCTTGTGATGTTTACATGCGTGTGCACCGATAAATGAAGGGTTAATTTAGCTTTTGAAAGGCGATCTCCTTGTCGGACTTTAAGAGAGGACACCCACGAGTTTGAATAAGTATATTTTTTTTTTCTTTGTTTAGGGACTATGAACTTTATTTTTTTTCCGGACTTTGTCCCACCATAACTTTATACTCGTGCGTGATAGGCAGGTTGCATATTTATTTATCCTTTGGCCAATAAAGGAGCAGATGTGATTTTACGAGGGCTTTTACTTTCTTTTCTGTTTGTCAGTTCAAGTTAGGGTTTTGCTTGTGAATCCTGGTTCAGTCTATTTACCATCCCGACCCGTAAACGACCCGAGACCCTTTGTCTCTAGCTCACTGGAGCTTTTCTTTCAGTCTTGTCTGTATGAACCGAGATTCATGCCCTAATTTTTTTTGTACCCACTCCCTTGGCTGTTTCTTCTGATGGGGCCGGGATGCTAGCCGGGTGATCGCCTGTCCCATTGGAGAAGCGGGCACAGTACATTAATAAGTTAATTCTCCTGACAATCATGCAGTCAATACGAAATGTACCGTAACATAAAACCTATCAAAGTAGATTGCGGAACATTTTAATTTTCTGGTGTAGGTCACTAGTTCTTAAAGTTTGGTCACCCCTGGTCTATGCTGACAAGGAACTGAAGTATCATACGTTGTTTGTGTGCTAGGATATGAACACTCAGAACACACATCTTAAACTCATGGAATTTGGCCCACTGTAAGGAAGGCTCAAATTAATTTGGGGGACAATATACCATCACATACGTTTTTATTACGATCCAAACAACAGCGAGATCGGGGAAGATTCATGTTCGCGATGGTCTCTTGCTGTCGTGCAATATCCGGTAACTGGCTACAACTGTTTCCTCTCTGTTAGAACGATGATGTGTTTATCGATCAAGATACGTCTGCCCTTAACTAGCTAATGTTGTGACGCGCAACTCATGAGCTCAATTGAGGCAATTTCGTGACGTGATATTCGCTGGAAATGTTTCTCTAACTGCGTGTGCCATCACCAAATTACAACAACTCTAAATCGGAGTCCTTCACGGATACAAGAAGAAATATAGTGCCATACCAGGGTGATTCATACAGTAGATTCTTGTACAAACCTAGGAGCCTGTTTTCCTCACCTAGGTTAGATAAATTGTCACATAACTGCTTTTAGGTGGTGTTTTGAACAAACAGCACAAGCCATTTGGTTGAAGGTACAGAATGAAAATGTTCAACGGATGCGTGACTGGAGTTATGTTCATCACCCGGAACTCATAACAAGACCCTCCAGTCTCAATTCTAAGCTATTATTATTAACATTCTTCTTCTTCTTTCGATTCGGCCATGCTGTTGTTTCCTTTCTGCAGTCCACTTATTGTCTGCTGGAAGCTTCGGCTTTTCTTGAAAACATCGGTGTGCTGTTAGTTTTTGTTTAAGTGTGGCACGTTCCCAAATATCGTTGCCTGTAATTCCCACTTCTTGTAAATCTTTCTCCACCTCAATGAACCAAGCTCCCTTGGTTTTCTTTTTGAGGAAGTAGGTGAAAATTCTATTTGTCAATCGTGCTGGGTTCATTCTTGTTATATGACAGTAAAAGGCAATTCTCCGTTTGCTCATGGCATCAGTTATTTTTTCCACGTGGGTGTTAAGTTCATGGTTGTGCCGTCTCCTATATTCCCCATTTTCTTTTACCGGATCCAAGATTTTTCTTAGAATGTTTCTTTCTTTCACTTCCAGCTTCTCTGTTAGTCCCTTACGATGCATTGCAAGGCACTCTGCAGCATACAAAGCCTCTGGACGTATGACCGTTTTTTTATTTTTTATTTTTTTAGCGTATGGCTTTTAGTGCCGGGAGTGTCCGAAGACATGTTCGGCTCGCCAGTTTTTGTAGCTGCTTCGAGACGGACACCCAATGGGTGAGCTACAAGTACCGTTGGGGAGGAAAGTGGGAATGTAAGGACGAGGAGTTGGAAGGTAGCGGCTGTGGCCTATAGTTAGGGACCAACCCCGGCATTTGCCTGGAAGGAAGATGGGAAACCACAGAAGACCATCTTCAAGGTTGCCGGTGGGGGGATTCGAACCTCCTCGCCTCCCGGATGTGAGCGACTGCCAACAGTCATGCCGCAACGACCTCGGCTAAGTCACCCGGTGACCGTTTGGTAGTGTCTTAACTTGGCATTTGTTTATATGGATTTCTTGTTGTAAATGGCCTTTGTTAGATTATATGCAATTTCCATTTTCCTGATTCGTGACTCGAAAGCTGCCATCTCGGAGAGATTGGGGTCTATCCACTCACCCAAATATTTGAACGCTTTCGTTTGCTTGATTTTCCCCTGTCCTACATCCAGCTCTTTTGGCGCTAGCTTGATATTAGTGATGAATTCTGTTTTATCTGCTTGAATCTGGAGTTCATTAATTTGCGCTGCGGCTGCATCGAGGGAATCTGAAAAAATTGCGAGGTCATCTGCGAATGCTAGGCAGTCAACTATCAGGTTCTGTTTTTTTGTAGCCCAATCTGACTCCATTTTCAGACTTGTTAATGTTCATTACTTTTCGCCACTGCCGGATGACTTTTTCGAGCACACAGTTGAAGAGCAAAGGAGATAGTCCATCTCCTTGTCTTACACCAGTCTTGATTTCGAAGGGCTCTGAAATTTCTCCCCTGAATTTCACTTTGGACGCAGTGTTGGTTAAGGTTTTCTGAATGATTGCTCGTGTTTTGTTGTCCAGTCCCAGTTCTTTCAGTATTTCAAATAGGGTGGGTCGATCGATAGAGTCATAAGCCTTTTTGAAGTCAATGAAGGTCACTACAAACTGTTTGTTTCTAAGCTTCAGATATGAAAGGATAGATTTAAGGTTCAAAATCTGTTCGGCACATGATCGTCCCTTCCGAAATCCCCCTTGATATTCCCCTAATTGTGGATCCAACTGTTCCTCTGCTCTAGTTCGAAGGGCTTTTGAAAGGATTTTGTATGTTATTGCAAGGAAGGAGATGCCACGGTAATTGTTCACATTCGTTCTATCACATTTTTTGTGAAGAGGGTGAAGCAGAGCTGATGTCCAATCAATAGGGAGTTCCTCCTTTTCCCATATCTCACTAATTATTTCTGTTAGTTTATCGATAGCTACGTCGCTAGCATGCTTCCATAATTCGGCGATTATTGAATCCTCGCCTGGTGCCTTATTGTTTTAAGTGACTGAACGATCTGCATAATTTCTTCTTTGGTTGGTGGTGTAGAGTCCGGGTTTGTATTTGGATTGCCTTCAAATGAGAATGAGGATCCTGGGCTTTCACAGTTAAGGAGAGACTCAAAATAAAAACTCAGCAATTCTTCTAGGTTTGTGCCGTGTCTTGTGTGGGGTTTCGCCTAGGACATCAAGCTGGCTCATCGGCGGGCTCTTGGTGTCCCCGCCCGGACCCCCACAGGAGTGACGAACTGCGCGCCACCTCCCTTTATATTAGGTGCAACTGCACCACTTGACTGCGAGAACTAAAAGCTCAAACTAAACTCCTGTGGGGGTCCGGGCGGGGACACCAAGAGCCCGCCGATGAGCCAGCTTGGTGTCCTAGGCGAAACCCCACACAAGACACGGCACAAACCTAGAAGAATTGCTGAGTTTTAATTCACCGGCCGTGAAAGCCAATATACAGACTCAAAATAATTTGCCAGGATAGTGCAGTTGTCCTTGTCATTATAGGCAGTTTTGCCCTCAGGATCTTTGAAATGTAGGCTAGGTGGGGTGTATTTAGTGAGATTCTGTCTGAAGGTTCATATACACAGGCGGAAGAAAATATCCCAACACCGAGAAGGGGTTGTGCTAGATTAACGAACGTTGGTACGCGTTGTTATACAGCTGAAAGATGACGTTGATTCAAATATCCCGCAAATCGCATTAGCGTGGCGCTAGTAGTGGCCCCATGACGTTGCACATCAGGTTAGCTTTGAATACGGGCTGTGCTGTGTGAGAGCGTTAGATACCTGAGAGATTGGACGGAGTGACTGTGAGTGGGTCAAGAATGCCTTTACGACGACGATGAGACCAGTATCAACAGCTCACTGCGTTTCAACGAGGCCTTGTATTAGGGTTACGTGAAGGTGGATTTTTCCTACACACTATTGCAGAACGACTTGGCACGAATATCTCCACTGTGTATACGTGCTGGCAGCAGTGGTCACGATAAGGTACGGTCGCAAGGAGACCGAGTTCCGGACGTCTCCGTTGCACCACCGAGAGGGAGGACCGCCGTATTCGGCGTATGGCTTTGGTACATGGGACGGCGTCTGCAGTAACAATTCAAGCGGCAGTTGGCACCACAGTGACGCAACGAACTGTTCGAAATCGGTTACTTGAAGGACAGCTCCGAGCCGGACGCCCTGCGGCGTGCATTCCACTTACCCCAAACCACCGCCGTCTGCAACTTCAGTGGTGTCAAGCGAGAGCTCATTGGAGGATGGAGAGAAGGTCCGTTGTGTTTTCCGATGAAAGCCGATTCTGCCTTGATGCCAGTGATGGCCGTGTGTAGGTAAGAAGGAGGTCAGGTGAGTGCCTGCAATCCACCTGTCTGCGGCGTCGATACACTGGACCTACACCGGGCGTTCTGGTCTGGGGAGCAATTTCCTACGACAGCAGGAGCACTCTCGTGGTTATCCCACGCACCCTGACTGCACATGGGAACGTCCGTCTGGTGTTTCAACCTGTTGTGCTGCCATTCATGAACAGCATTCCCGGGGGTGTTTTCCAACAGGATAACGCATGCCACTGTTGTAACCCAACGTGGTCTACAGAGTGTCAACATGCAGCGTTGGCCTGCTTAATCCCCCGATCTGTCCCCAATCGGACACGTATGGGACATCATTGTACGACAACTCCAGCGTTATCCACAACCGGCATAAATCGTCCCTGTATCGACCGACCAAACGCAACAGGCATGGAACTCCATCCCACAAGCTGACATCCGGCACCTGTACGACACAATGCATGCATGTTTGCATGCCTGCGCTCAACAGTCTGGCGATTATACCGGTTATTAATGGACCAGCATGGCACATTTGCGATGGCTTTCCTCACGCGGACATTAACATGTTGTCTTGTACCTTTAATCACTTAAATATATTACCTTGCCAAATATATTGCCGAAATGTCCGTACTCTACATTCTTTATTTTATGGTGTTGGGATATTTTTTTCCGCCAGCGCATATATAAAACGCTCACGGGTATGTTTCACAATACCCATGTTCTTAAACAAGAGGGAGTTAGAAGGTGTGTTTTGTACCGAAATCTTCCAAATTAATAGTAGGCCTACAGGAAATATATTGAATTTCTTGAAAAGTCAATGAAGCTATATTTACTTGTTTATAAAGTGCGTTTAAGCATATAGATAAGACGATAGCCCATGGCAGAACTGTGTCGCGTCCACCCCGCATAACAGTGAAGCCAGGCGAGAAAGGTTAACCACAAGCGAGATTTCTCGCACAAGCCGTCTAGTTTTATTATTTTTATAATAGTTTCGGTCTTCTATGGACCACGTTATTTCAACTGCCTTCTCCCTCGTTCTTTCACATTGGCCCAGTGTTCACACATTCGTCTTGAGTGAGCTTCTGTTCGTTCTTCGGTCCATTTCTTGCCTGTCTTCAATATGGGTTTAGGCTGAAAACTCCGTATTTACCAAAGTTTCTTCTTCAGTCACGTTCCAAGACGTCCTCATGTGATATCCCCAGTTCTTGTACGTCTTTTTCCACCTCTGTGAACCAGATCCTTTTGGTTTTCTTTCATACAAAGTAAGCACAGATTCGATTGGACAATCTTCCGGAGTTCATTCGTGTTAAATGGCCATAAAATGAGAGTCTTCTCTTGCGTATGGTGTCTTTAACTTCCACCACATGTAGCAAAAGTTCATCGTTGTGTCGTCTTTTATACTCTCCTCGCTCCTTGACCGGGCCCAAGATCTTTCTCAAAATCTTCCTCTCTTTGGCTTCCAGTTGTTTGCCAGGCCTTTCTTATTCATCGCCAGGCATTCTGGTGCATATAACGCCTCCGGGCGAATAACGGTAACGTAGTGCATCAGTTTGGCCTTGAAGGACATTAATTGTGTTTTGTTTTTGTTTTTTCTTTATGCCCAGCTAAGGTGCGCGTAAAAACGTATTTAGCACAACGATTCCTCTTTTATTATCAATAACCCTTCATCCGTTCACTGTGTTCTCTTTTGCGTTCTCCTGTCCATCCTGTATTCTTCCGCCCAGGTGTCTCGGTAAATTTGTGTCTGATTAATTAAGGTTCTACCGACAGTAGTGGCTACGCGGGCTAAAGCGCTGCGTTAGGTCAAGGGGCCAAGCTCTCTGCTGACTCGGTAGACGCGTGGGTTCGAGCCCCACCGTCGGCTGTCCTTGAAATGGTTTTCCGTGGTTTCCCATTTTCAACACCAGGCAAATGCTGGGACAGTACCTTCTGACAGGCCACGGCCGCTTCCTTCCACATCCTTGCCCAGTTTCATTCATCTTCATCCATTCCATCTCTCATCCCGACGCGCAGGTCGCCCACGGGCGTCGACTAGAAAGACCTGCACTCGGCCTCTCAGGAGGCTACACGAGAAAAAAAATTAAGGTTCTAAATTATGTTCTATTGTGAATAATGTCTTCATTAATACCAATTTCTTATGTTATTTCAGAGATAGTGCTAGGTTCATCACCCTATTGTCATCCATTCTCTATGTACATCAAATTCCAGTCTCTTTTTAAGCCTGTTTTCATTTATAAAAAAGCTTATTAGATCACCTTTTGTCCATGTGTGTGTGCGTATGTGTGTGTGGCTGAGTGTCCCCCCTAAATAAAATCTAAAAGGCTGGAGCGAATTCACTGAAACTCGGTAAGGTCATAGTACTATTTTGGCCGACCCTGACCCTTCAAATTTTATTACGTCTCACCAATACAACATGGTGGCTGTGCGAAATATTTCACCGGCATTCTATATCTCCTAAATTATTACTGATATCACCCTGAAATTATGTACTGTGAACTAGATGTTCATCTATAAGACTTTCAAAACCCTGTTAAGTACAATACGAACATGGCGGCCAAGTGAAGATTTAAATAGACTTTTCTCGCGATTTAACCATCCGAGCGCAGTGAAATATGGCACTGCAAATGTGTACACACATTGTAATGCACTGGTATCTAATCTAGTTCAATTGTTTACATAACCTCAAGATGGTAGCTGCGCGAAATTTTAAAATTAAGTGTTTATTTCTTGTGTCCTAATCATGGGATCGAACTCAACTTTTGATTAATGAACTTACGCAAAAATCGTCAAGTAATAGTAGACTACACAAACCTATGGCCAACATATATAAAAATCCAACATGGCGACCATCCGAAATATTTATACGGTTCTCTATATCTACTAATGTATGACAGCAATCAAACTGAAATGTTGTATGCTTATAAAGGCTAAAAACATGATTTCGCCTATGGAAATTTCAATAACCTGCTGAGCACAAATACAAGATGGCAGCAACGCGAAATTTAGATATTTAAATAGACGTTTCTCGCGATTTAAATATCCGAGCGCAGTGAAACTTGGTACGGTAATTGCTTATACAAATATTAATTATTACTTTTCAATCTTTACATTGACCAAGCAATGAAGGAAATTAGAGAGAAATTTAAAGTGGGAGTGAAGATTCAAGGAGAAATAATTTCAACTCTGAGATTTGCTGATGACATCGTCATCTTGGCCGACACGCCTGAGGATTTGAATGAGTTTTTGAATGGCATGGACTCCGTCTTACGGAAAGAATTCATGATGAAAATTAATAAATGTACTTAAAACAAAAATATTGGAATGCAGTCGCAATAAATCAGAAACCTCTATGGACATCAAATTGGCAGGGGAAAAACTAAAGGAAGTAGGAGACTTCTGTTACTTAGGAAGCAAAATAACCAGTGATGGACGAAGCAAAGAGGATATAAAAAGTAGGTTGGCTCAGGCAAGGAAAGCATTTCTACAGAAAAGGAATCTGTTGACATCGAATATAGATTTAGGTATTAGGAAGACTTTTTGAAAACCTTTGTCTGGAGCGTGGCACTCTATGGAAGTGAAACTTGGACTATTGGTGCAGCAGAAAAGAGGAGAATTGAGGCGTTTGAAATGTGCTGTTACAGGAGAATGATGAAGATCAGATGGGTAGATAGGGTTACAAACGAAGAGGTATTAAGGCGAGTGGGAGGGGAGAGATGTTTCTGGCGACTACTAATGACGAGAAGAGATAGGTTGGTAGGACACATAGTAAGACACCCAGGACTAGCAAGCTTAGTTATGGAAGGAAGGGTCGAGGACAAGAACTGTAGGGGTAGATCAAGGTTAGAATATGTTAAACAGATTGCCTCGGATGTAGAGTGTGGTAGCTATGTAGATATGAAACTATTAGCTCAGGACAGGGAGGCGTGGAGGGCTGCGTCAAACCAGTCAAAAGACTGAAGACTCAAACAACAACAAATCCACTGACATTTAATTTATTTCAATTGTTTTCATAACAACAATATGGCGGCTGTGAGAAAGTTTAAAATCTCGTTTTTATTTCTTGTGTCCTAATCATGCGATTGAAGTTTGAGAAATACACCTACGCAATAATCTTCATGTAATAGTAGCCTACTTAACTCTATGGACTACATATATAAAAATCCAACATAGCGACCATTCAAAATATTTAGACGGTTCTCAATATCTACGAATCTATTACTTAAGTTCACCTATGTCACTCTATCTTCGATGCCTGTTGGTGTGATATTGGCATTTCTGAGATTAATTTGGACCTGTGTAATCCAGATTGTTGTCACTTTAAGTTTTCTTAAGTATGTCAGAATTCTCTTTGTTAATCGGTCGTCGTTCAGTCTCATGATGTGGCCGTAACCGGGTGAGTTAGCCGTGGTCGTTACGGCATGACTGCTGGAAATCGCTCACATTCGGGAGGCGAGGAGGTTCGAATCCCCCCGCCGGCAACCTTGAAGATGGTCTTCTGTGGTTTCCCATCTTCCATCCAGGCAAATGCCGGGGTTTGTCCCTAACTATAGGCCACAGCCACTACCTTCCAACTCCTCGTCCTTACATTCCAACTTTCCTCCCCAACGGTACTTGTAGCTCACCCATTGGGTGTCCGTCTCGAAGCAGCTACAAAACTGGCGAGCCGAACATGTCCTCGGACACTCCCGGCACTAAAAGCCATACGCTAAAAAAATTAAAAAAATAAAATATGGCCGTAAAATCTCAGTCGTCGTTTGCGGAAATCTGTCTATGTTGAAAAAGTATCTCTCTGTGATTGTGTGTGATTGTAGACGATATCGATGATTTTAGGACCCGAGATTTTTCGGATGATTTTTCTCTCCGCCTTCTTGATGTTATCGAGATTCCCTTATTATTATTATTATTATTATTATTATTATTATTATTAACATCGTTCTCCGCCAGCATTTAGCTAGCAGTTAACAAATCTCTTGCACATGAATTATGGGGACTAATTACGTAATGGATTTGAGAACCTGAAGGCAAGTCTCGTGCCAGGCGAACATTCGTTATACTTTATACCGTGCATTAAGGCAATGAGATCACCTTTTGTTGGCGCGATGATCTACAACTCCCGCAACTATGATCTACTGTATGTCTCCTTTTTAACGGTCTCAATCAGAGAAAGTAACATCTAACGTTAGAGAAAATGGAGTAATTCTGCTAGATCACGGTAATTGTGTGCCTTGGCTAGTATCTTGATCGACTTACTGATATCTATGAAGATGCTTTCTTTAAATGTTTTCTTGCTTCATCTTATGTACAGGTCCGCCAAAATGTTAGACAGGAGTTTAGAAAATAAGGAAGCAAGAACTCGCATGGAGAGATTTGAATTTAGAGGCAGAAGTAAGGATACACAGTGGTAGGGCATTCTTGGCAATGCATTTGTTTCAACGGTAAACTAACCATCGATGATGGCATGGAAGAAATGTTCGTTCAGTTCCTGAGACCATGTTGAAGACGGATACGGATGGTACAGTAGCACTCAAAAGTATTATGCATAACCGTGTCATTGTGGTGGCTGTATTTGTATGTAGTTAAGAATTGGATTGGAGTAGGAGGCAGCCGTGGCCTTAATTTAGGTACCATCTACCTGGAGTAGAAGTGGGAAACCACGGAGAACACTTCCAGGATAGCTGAGGTGTGAATCCACGTATTCTCAGTTCTGTCTCGCGAGGGTGACTAAGCCCCGTTCTAGCACTCAGACCTGAATTACATTTTTGTCAGAGCCGGGAATTGAATCCCGACCTCTACGTTAACAGCCAAGAATGCTAGCCACTACGCCACGAGATGGACGGTCTGCGAGTACATTGCACCTATTCAGGAGACTAAGAAAAGTTTGAGTCACCCAAGACTCAAATTTCAAATGTTTGATGCCCAAATAATAGCCTACGCATTGAGCTGTGACGGTTGTGGAGATTGATGTTTTAACGAGTGAAACATATAGGTCAACTGCCCTTCGCAACTAATAGTCTCGTTGAAGAAGGGAAAATGGTAGAATTTCGACCATTCGAAAGAGGAGGATTCCGGGAAAATAAAACTTAAAAGCCAATTGGACCTTCTCCATGCCAGGGATGTGCAGCTAGCTACGTGAGAAGAGCACATAACCAACAAGCTGCTTCAACAGTGGACTCGGGAAGCACTGCACGGCTGTCATCCGTATGATCTCAGTCAAGAATATGTCGACATACATGCGTCAAACAGCTGGCTGACCCATGCGGATCTATTTCCTGAGACTGAGGGGTTCATGATCGCGATACTAGATCAAGTGGTGGCAACATAGAACTACCTAAAATACATCATTAAGGCAGACATGCCAGATGACAAATGTAGGATATGCCTTCACAAATCGGAGACCATCTAGCATATCACAGGGGGCTGTACAACAATTTCATCAACGTAATAATTAATGAGGCATGACCTAGTAGCCAAGATAATCCACCTGAACCTGGCAAAGAAGCACTCCTTAAGTAATAATGTTCTGCCTTACTGTCAATATATTCCAGATGCTGTCCTGGAGAATGATACACACAAGCTACTCTGGGACAGGTCAGTGATCACAGATAGACCTATATCAGCAAACAGGCCAGACATTATTCCTATTGATAAAATGCAGAAGAAAACTCTTCTAATAGACATCGCAGTCCCCAACTCGCATAATATCCAGCACAGTTATGCTGAGAAAGTGACCAAATTCATGGCTCTGGCTGAAGAGATCCGACAGATGTGGCGACAGGAATTTGTATTGCCTATCATAATTTCTTCCACAGGTATCATACCGAAGTCGCTGAAGGCCAACCTCGATAAACTGGGGCTCCACCATAATCTACATACCAGAATCCAGAAAGTAGTTATTTTAGAGACCAGCTCCATAGTTCGCTCCTCCACTTCTTCTTAAAACAAGTAGTTCCGTGAAGAACTATACAGCCTATTTTCATATATCCTACTTATGTTAATTGCTTCTATCTACATACAAAATTTCAGTTTGATTGCTGTAATAGATTCGTAGATATTGAGAACCGACTAAATATTTCGGATGGTCGCCATGTTGGATTTTATATATGTAGGTCCTAGAGTTATGTGCTGTTACATGAAGATTATTGTGTACGTGTAGCATACAAACTTAAATCGCATGATTAGGACACAAGATGTAAAAAGGAGATTTTAAAATTTCGCACAGCTGCCATCTTGTGGTCATGGAAACAATTGAAATAAATTAGATGCCAGTGGATTAACATTCTTATAAGTTTTACTGTACCATGTTTCACTGCACTCGGATGGTTAAATTGCGAGAAACGTCCATGTGAATATTTATAATTCGCGTCGCCGACATGTTGGATTTGTGATCACCAGGTTATTTAAAGTCCTATAGGTGAACTTAAGTTCATAGCCCCTATGAACATTGTAAAAAATCAGTTTGATTGCTATAATAGATTCGTAGATATCTAGAGCCGTCTAAATATTTCGGATGGTCGCCATGTTGGATTGTTAAATGTATAGGCCATAGAGCCATGTACCATTAAAGGAAAAGTATTGTGTAGGTTCATTATTCAAACTTTCACATCGATCGCATGATTACAACACAAGAAATAAAAATCTAATTTTAAAATTCGCAAAGCCGCCATCTTGAGGTTATGTAAACAATTGAACTAAATTAGATACCAGTGTATTACAATGTCTATAAACATTTCCTGTACCAGATTTCATTGCGGTTGAAACCTTAAATCGCGAGAAAGGTCTATTTAAAATTTTCAAATTCGCTTGGCCGCCATGTTCGAATTTAGTTAACCGGTTTTTGACAGTCTTATAGATAAACTTCCAGTAGTACCCTCTATCCCCGTACAAAATTTCAGGGTGATACCGCTAATAGTTTCAGAGATATAGAATGCCGGTGAAATATTTCGCACATCCGGCATGTTGTGGTAATGCAAACAATTGAACCAAGTTAGATGTCGGTGCATTACAATGTGTATAAACATATACTGTACCAAGTTTTATTGCGTTTGGTTCGTTATCGCGAGAAACGTCTATTTAAACGTCGCAAATTCGCGTGGCCGCCATGTTGGTTTTCAAAAGTCACATAGGTGAACTTCTAGTAGTTCACTTTTTCACTGTAAAAAATCCAGTGTGATATCGGGAATAGTTTCGGAGATATTGAATGCTGGTGAAATATTTCGCACAGCCACCATGTTGGATTGGTGAGGCGTAACAAAATTTGAAGAGCACGGTCGGGGTCGTCCAGAATAGTGCTATGAACATACCGAGTTTCATTGAAATCGCTCCAGCTGTTTAGAAGTTATTAGGACACACACACACACCTCTCTCTCTCTCTCTCACACACACACACACACACACACACACACACACACACGGACAAAAGGAGATCTCATAAGCCTATTTTTCAAAATTGAAAATAGGCTAACAAATGCCGATGAAATGGTGAATTGTACCCAACGATATGGTGAACATATGAGTAATAAACAATTCCATTGTGGTTGTAAGAAATCAAAGTTGATAGTGTCGTCCTCGTACTTGTTACGATGTCTTCCCGATATGAATTTTTGTTTGTTTATTTTTATTCTTTTAAATTGCATTTTATTTTATTTTAACCTTTTAAGTGCTGAGTTTCCTCATTTGCATTTTAAAGGAAATGTATAAATCAGGTGAGTGTGTGTGGGGGGGGGGGAATAAAATGTCTATAGGTTGAGTAATTATTTAACTAAATGTAAATTCAAAATAAAATAAAATATAACAAGATATAATGAAATATCATGAAATAACATAAAATAAAATATAATGAAATATAATCTCAACTTAGTATAAAACAAAGTCGCCGATTCTTGGATGTTACAGGTAAACTCGAGAACAACTGGGTGGATTTGGATGCGGTTTTCACCATTCTGTGAAGGATATCTCAAGGATGATTTATGTAGAAAATAATTTATTTATGATCACAGGAAGCCGAGCAGTAACGATTTCAGTGGAAAAGTCGAAAAGAAACCTGGTGTCCTAGCGCTTTCTAAGCTTACGCTGGGCAAACTGTTAAAAATATCTTAATACTATGAGTGTAAGAATTGTTCAGCATGAAATGTTCTACAAAAAAGTCCGCGAGAGCATATGTCTAACTTCAATACATCGCCCACTGTAAGTGTTTTTACGTTTTAATTTCTTCCAGCCATGTCCATGTTACAGCCTAGCTAGCGGCCGAACCTATTGCCCCAGATACAGCCAGCAGCAAACCTTTGAGTCGTGTTGAGTTAAGACTTCTGAGAAGGATGGTTGTGTTTGGAGTTTCCCTGGAAGTGCAACTCAGGTTTTCTTCGTTTCGCCTGTGAAACACAGTCAAGTTAAGATTGGACGGAAGTGGGATTTGAGTTTCATTCGCCTCGCCATTCCCTGGAAGTTCAACTCTCATTTCGCCTGGAAACTTTTCGTTCTGCAAAATTAACAGTCAATTTAGGATTGGACGGAAGGGGGATTATATTATATTATATTATATTATATTATATTATATTATATTATATTATATTATATTATACTGATTGGCGTAATCTCTACTTAGTATCAAATAAAGTCCCCGATTCTTGGATGTTACGGGTAATCTCGAGAATCACTGGATGGATTTTGATGCGGTTTTCACCATTCTCTATCTTCAATATTTCGCCTACTGTAAGTGTTTTTACGTTTTCATTTCTTCCAACAATCTCCATTCAGTTACTGAGGCGACAGTTTACGAGCTAGCTAGGGGCGAGTCTATCACCCCGGTTACAGCTTAGCTAGCGGTCGAGCTTATTGCCCCAGATACAGCCAGCAGCAAACTGTCGAGTCGTGTTGAGTTAAAAACTTTAGAGAAGAGTGGTTGCATTTGGAGTTTCCCTGGAAGTGCAACTCGGCTTTTCTTCATTTCGCATGTGAACTTTTCGTTCCGCAAAATTCACAGTCAAGTTGAGATTGGACGGAAGGGGGATTTGTGTTTCATGCACCTCGCCATTCTTAAATTACGTCTGATAAGAATTTGTTGCACATGCATCTCCATAATAATATAATTAATAGTCCAGTCAGTGATCTTAACCCATCATGCCGAGTCGTAAAACGGATATTGGTCGTTGTTCATTGATATTGAAAAAAAAAAAAAAAGATACGAGCCTTACAGTAGTCGCATATGGTGTGTAACATCTGACATGTTACCCTACTCGTATACTACACAGCTTGGACATTCTTAAAATGTTAATTTACACTCCATTTTCATACTGGTACTATGATGAATGTATAGATTGAATTGAAGATATGCAACAGTCACATGTGTGGCGCAGCGGTCAAGCTGTTAGTCTCTCACCAAGGTAGACCGGGTTTGATTCCCGGTCAATACATGTGAGATTTTCGAATTGAAATGCCATGTCCTGTGGTTCGCATGCATTCCACGTAAAAGGGAGGTACCGTGGATCATGATCGTGAGATTAACGGACACGCAAAACTACAAGCTTCATTCCTTCCTTTTACATTAATAATTCATAATAACAAAATGACACACAACGTCGACAGTACTCTCAAATACTGTGAGCACATTCCTCAGTAACTATAACATTCATTATTCTCAAGGCTCTCATACAGTTCGTCGTAAACAATCAAAACATGGCTTCCTACAATCATGAAATGACCTAGTTTCACATATGACGAAAATACTGCTTTTATTCCACTCATATAACAACATTCTGTTATGCATTAAATATTTTTGACTACTCACCCACAGATTGACAATGATGCCGCTTACTTAAATGTCATTTGTCGTCTTTGTCCTACCACATGTGATATTCAACCTTGAACGTGAAGCTTCATAAACTGCTCAATGACAAATGAAAGTCGGTGAAACATTTGCCACTGTGCTCGTCAAACCAGTGCCTGCTAAATGCACTGCCTACTGTATTGCCATAACATTCTCGCGCTACAGAGCACACACTGCCTTGTTTCCAATACACACATTTTCAATTATACATCCAGCTGGCAGTGCGTCTTCACTTCCGTCCGATCCACTTCCGTTCGATCAACTTCCACGCGATTCACTTCCGTCCCATTTTTCTGGCAGTGCGTCTTCACTTCCGTCCGATCCACTTCCGTTCGATCCACTTCCGCCCGATTCACTTCCGTCCCCAATTTTCAAAATCACTCCCACAAAACAATCCAGCAACCGAGCGGAAAGATGTTACACATCAAAAGTGCTTATCATGTAATGCATTCATAACTGTTCACGGGTGAAGCCGGGTCGGGTTGCTTGTGAAATATAATAAAACAAGATGTTCGGGAAAGAACATATAGCCTACTTTCTCCGAAATGTATGGGTATAGTTATAACTCTCTGTCCTTATCATCTCCTAATTTCTTCCTATTTGAAGTGCAAATTGGCACACAGGATTTGAACAGTGGCGTTCAAACCATAGTTTATAATTTACCCCAGCATTTTGCAATTTCATCAGCAAACACTCCAAACACCGACTACTTACAATAATTGAAACTTCGTTGCTCTAATAAGGCCCATCTACAATGCGCAGTCGGCAGTCCGTAGTTGGTAGTCCTCGGTCGGCAGTCGCGATCGACTCCGTGTATACTATAGGCACCATACACAACATGAAGTTGCAGTTGGTAGCTGGCAGTTGGCAGTCGAGAATTTTATCCTTGACTGCCAACTACCCGACTGCAGCAATGTAATAGCCAATCAGAGCAGATCAGAAACTGACGTCACGTTGTTGTTCTGTGTCGTGTACGAATGATATAGAACTAAGTGAAGTAACTTCGCAACCCGTAAATTTATAGGCTAATCTTAAATACACGGTATAACAAAATAATCCATCTCCAAATCATCCATATTGCAAGTTTTGAGATTATCAACAACGCCTCTGTGCACAAGGAATAAACGAATGTTACTGTCTTATTACTCCTAGCAGTCGTTAAGACTGGGTTCACTAACTGGCCGGTATAGAGCGCTGCTCGAATCTATAGTTTCTGCATAGTACAACTGAAGGATGGAAGATGTCACTCCAGTGGAGAATGTCGTTTTTTTTTAATATATAATTTCCATTGCAAAAAGCACCATATAAAGCTTTATTTTATAACGTCTCAGTACTCAAGAAACAATAAATATAAAAACTAGTCGTGATATCTAGTTGTGAAATATCGAACAATATAATCCTAACAGAGCGAGTGCATTCTAGCGGCCAGAAGAAGAAACTTTTCAATAAAATCTGTTACCTTTTTGTCAGCTAGATGTCTCGATTAAATCTGCTGGCGAATTATGTTTTAATTAAGTATATGTTTTGCACCGTAATATGCACAATATAACGTTTAATTTTAAAACATCTGAGTCATTACAAAGCAACAAATATGTAAAATGTCAAGCAAAAAACATATCTCTGATGGGGTTTGAACCATAGGCATATGAATGACAGACTAACGCTTTACCACTGAGCCATTTGTGCCAACGAACATCGATCCATATAAAATGACTTACATAGAACTTGTTAGCAAATAATGATTTATACTAAACGATTTCATCACTGAAGTATATTATTTATATATAAAGCATTTCATACAAAGTTTATTTATTTTGTTTTAGTACGCTATATTGCATGCAATACTCAAATTAGTGAAATATAAGTCAGGCACAAGATATCCGCTGCCATCTTGTCTTATTAATGAATCAGCTGAGCTTTTTAAAATCACGTCTGCACTATAGTATTACAAAATAAACTTTTAATTTCGTACGTGCCTCTTCCTTTAGAACAGTTAAAACGATTCTCGGCTCGATAATCGGAACTGGTGGGTCCCATGATATGGATTATAAAGTTTGCATAATTCGCACGGCCGCCATCCTGAAATGGTATGGCGGACGACCTTGTAGTTTGGTCACAAGACGCATCCTATACGAAGGTATGTTGTTACCAAATTTGGTAGAGATTGGATGATTTGGTTAGTCGTTATTTGATTTTACGTTTTGAACGTTTGAGTGGCCGCCATTCAGTTTTAGTAAAGATGGCGGCGATATAAAACATGACACTGAGGTGTCCTTTGCTAGTGCTACCTTTGTACCAAATTTCGTTCAATTCGCATTCACCGTGTTCGAATTGATAGGGGGGGGGGACAGACATTCAGAGTACACACACTCACACACACACACACACACAGACACACACACACATACACACACACAGACAGACACACTTTTTTTCGCCCTGTGTTGATCTCATAAGTCTACTTTCATTTTTGCAAAAATCGAAAGTAGGCTAAAAATGAAGTAATATAAATTAACCCGTTGAGTGCTTCGCCCGTCTATAAACGTTGCAAAATAACTATTATTTCTTCATATTCCCCATTCGCTTTCGAGTGCCAAGTCGATATCTGGCATGTTCTACCATCTATTGGGCATTTTGTAGTACTACTTGAGTTTGGATTTTTGCTTCCGGAAGTAACTAACTAATAGAGCATTTTGTAGGCGTCTGCCCTCTCCATTATATCATGTTATATTTTATTTTATTATATTATAGTTTATTACATTTTATTATATTTTAATTTCAACTCTGATATTTGCTGATGACATCGTCATCTTGGCCGACACGCCTCAGGATTTGAATGAGTTTTTGAATGGTATGGACTCCGTCTTGAGGAAAGAATTCAGATGAAAATTAATAAATGTAAAACAAAAATATTGGAATGCAGCCGCAATAAATCAGAAACCTCTATGAACATCAAATTGGTAGGGGAGAAACCAAAGGAAGTAGGAGACTTCTGTTACTTAGGAAGCAAAATAACCAGTGATGAACGAAGCAAAGAGGATATAAAAAGTAGGTTGGCTCAGGCAAGGAAAGCATTTCTACAGAATAGGAATCTGTTGACATCGAATATGGATTTAGGTATTTGGAAGACATTTTTGAAAACCTTTGGAGCGTTGCACTCTATGGAAGTGAAACTTGACTATTGGTGCAGCAGAAAAGAGGAGAATTGAAGCGTTTGAAATGTGGTGTTACAGGAGAATGATGAAGATCAGATGGGTAGATAGGGTTACAAACGAAGAGGTATTAAGACGAGTGGGAGAGGAGAGATGTTTCTGGCGAATGCTAATGAAGAGAAGAGATAGGTTGGTAGGACACATACTAAGACACCCAGGACTAGCAAGCTTAGTTATGGAAGGAAGGGTCGAGGACAAGAACTGTAGGGGTAGACCAAGGTTAGAATATGTTAAACAGATTGCCTTGGATGTAGGGTGTGGTAGCTATGTAGAGATGAAACGATTAGCTCAGGACAGGGAGACATGGAGAGCTGTATCCAACCAGTCAAAAGACTGAAGACTCAAACAACAACAATAATATTTCATTATATTATATTTTATTTGATTTCAAAAATACTAATTATTAAATGTACATTTAATTCCAGCAAGAGGTTTCTATTGAATGAATGCTACACTCCCAATATTCATGGTTATAAATAGGCTTGGGAACACCGTGAAAAACACTAGCCTACGCCACTGCCTGGAACATACTGCAAAATAAGACAAACAACTGGATTCCTCTATCCTACAGTATATTCTAATGCTTTCTTCTTTACTAATTCTCTAATCTTCTCATTTCATTATAAAATGCTCCAATATGGCTAATACCGTATTGAAAGTTCCGTGATAGCGAGCCCCTGATATAAACAGCTGTGTGCTTGTAAGTGTAGATTATTGAGGCATGATTAGCTTTCACTGCAGTGAAATGTGGCCGATTGTTATGGCAGACACCAGAAGGTTCGGACATTATGATGGCCTGTGGACATCTGTCCATTGCCAATGACGCGTCCTGCCCGTGGTTTGCCAACAATAACTGAAATATGTATTTGATTTGCGTGACCACATTACCCGCGCTCACAATGCCATTACATATGAACCGCATGGTGCGACTGCGGTTCCCGTTAGTAATATCCAATGTTCTCTGTGAAAACCGAACAACTTTGGAACGTGCATATTCTGCTTCAACATTTTTACATAAACAATATCTGCAACCTTGAAATGGCCACGAGAAACAAACGATGCCTTTAATTTAAAACTTGATTCAGGTGGTAAGATCTGACATTTTTCCCACATTACATTATACACTAAATCCTACCACAGTTTGATGGCTGAAGGCTCTGGGAATGTGACTGCATGGAAGAATGATAAAAATCTTGTGGAACCTCCACTCTTGTAACCAGAGTAGTACAGCCTTCACAAGAATTGACAGATACCGTGTCACTAGATTTACCTGCACTATGAAACTTTGGTAAGTTTTTGTCTTTCTGAATTAGTGGTCAAAATGATTTTCGATGCAATTTATGCTAATTTTATTTTCATTTTTATTGCTTTCAGCCGACCGAAACCATATACATCATTTGAGTCTAATTGTATAGTCCTGATGCCGCTTCTCTTACGGGAGAGTAAAATTCCGACACCCTGGCGTCTGTAATGCCGCAGTTACTTTATTAGTGGAATTTTATTAACAAATCCATTTTCTTCTATACCTCTGAACACAAAGTTTGAAATTAATAAACTTACGACTTCATCAACCAAGGTGATAGATAAATGTCCTTCATACAAGCACAGGAGAGGAGAATGTATTTACAATGAAGGAGCCATGGGAATACAGTTTGTAATGCAAGAACTATTTTTAAAACTTGTTTCAAATGTTGCGTTGTGTGGAATGATGATAATGGCAGTAATGGCAACAATGAATGTCAAATATAACACAATATTTCATATGAAACAATAATAATATCAGCTGGCCCACCCTAAAATTTCAGCCAGGAGCCGCCCCTGATCAGAAGATATCAAGAAACGTTACACACGACCTAATAACCCCGAAAGCCATTCCGAAGAATACTCAAACCAGCCGTGAAATCCTACACAATTATATCAGCAAAACAAATTGTGTACATTTCTGTGAATTCTGGGCTCCTGTGGACTAATCTCCTTCTCTGTTGAAGCACTATCGGTGCTTATGTACTTCGAAGCACGCTCCTTACCAGTACAGTGCGTGCGACACTACACTCGAAATGACTTCAATTTGCCGAAACCATGTTTCTATTATCTTTTATTTTAAGAAAGGCACATGAGCCGTGGTTCGTGATGGTGCAGTACATAGAAATTTTCGTTGGTGACAGAGAAAAGATTACATGTTTATACAAGTTTTAACGTAAATGAACAGAAGTAACATAATCTATATATAAAGAGACAATCTATATAAAAATGAATGTTACGTCTTGTCTGTCTCGTATGTGCTCATATGCCATTCATCCGATTGCGATGAAACTTTGGTGAATTGTTGTGCACACTCCCGTGATGGTTTCTGAGTTAGAAAATCCATTTTATAATATATGGCGCACGAGTAATTTTAACAAATGGGTGTTGGCACGCGAACCGTTTCAAGAAAAGTCCCGTATGCGTTCATATACATTTCATTCAATTTCTATGGAACTTTGGTAAGTTTTTGTCTTTCTGAATTAGTGGTCAAAATGATTTTCGATGCAATTTTTGCTAATTTTATTTTCATTTTTATTGCTTTCAGCCGACCGAAACCATATACATCATTTGAGTCTAATTGTATAGTCCTGATGCCGCTTCTCTTACGGGAGACTTTGAATCGTGGCCATATGATGGTAGGTATCACGCGCAATATATTGTATGTAATGCCTCCTACAATATTGTAGTTTTATACTCTCCGTTAAATATGTGTGTTTCTATGTTATGTTGTTAATTATGTTTTATTAACTTAAATGTCTGTGTGCTGCATCGCTCAACTGATGTTAGTGTTTTCCTCTAACGGCGTTCATTTACTGTAGTATTATAAATATAAATCAGGCAATACTTTTACGTTTGGATGATATTCCACATTGTTCTCAGAATGGTATTTGTCTTTGTGATTCGAGTGGTATTGTAATTGTTAATTATCCTGCACTTTGATTCACCGTGTTTTATCACAATTCTTCCTAATCAGTAAGGTTACATTATGAAATTAGTTGATAACAAAGGGGATAAGGAATCCCAATGTCTTTCGAAACTAAGTATCTTATTTGATATTATACTGGGATTATAAGTTATTTCATTTACTTTAAGTTGATGAGGACGAGACAATATGCGTGTAAAATAGTTTTACAGCAATATTGTTTCATAATATGCAGTCTTATAACAACACTGAGATATGTAGAGGAATAAGTAATTTCTCATTATTAATGTCATTTGTGCAGGTTTGAAATGCATTGTCTCCAAAATGCTGACTTCATCTCCCAAATACTGAATAACAATAATAATGTTATAATTAAATATTTTTTCCTATCAGGAAGGTAGGTGCAGCATTTTAATAATAAAGGAGATGTATATACAGTGTGGTCCACCCGCTCCTTATTATTTAGTTTCATGAAACCCAACTAACACTGCATTTCTCCCGATGGTCGATATTGCTCTGCGCTCTGACTGTGTGACAGCAATGTAATTGGGTCATGGGTCTACCAAAGAAAAACTGACCTTAAACTTTTCCCCGTCAATTACTACGGCCAATTCTACTAACATATGCCTTATTGCTCCTTGAAATAACACACATATACGTAATACGATCGAATTAATAGATTACGCCACGTGATCTGTAATAGTATAAAGTTAAATCAACACCATAAACCATGATTTAAGACTTTGAGATGGACTTAAACGTTTGAGGTGGGACGGCTACAGTAACTATACTACGTTTAGCATGCGGAATGTACGATGTGTTGGTGGCTGAGAGGGCTAAAGCCTGACCGTAAGTGGTGGGCGCGATCGGGTAGAATGCTGCCTCGAATCCAGTGGTAGGCATACTTTTTTGAACGAAAGCCCACATTCCATTTTAGTGGGGATGTAACTACATTGCCACGTTTATAGACTTACGACGTATTTTTGTGAAGAGTAAGTTGAATTTTGCTGATTTATAAAGAGAATACGATCTAATTGGTACGTTATGCCACGTGACCTGTAATGGCAGAAAATTAAAACACTGGCATGAATATTAACATAACATATCGAAGAGTCGCTCCGGAGGCCCGGGTTCGATTCCCAGCTCTGCCAAGAAATGTAATACTTGTCTGAGGGCTGCAATTGAGTACACTTAGACTCGTGAAGCAAATATGTGAAGAGGTGGGTTCATTTCCCACCTCAGCCACCCTGGAAATGGTTTTCCGTGGTTTTCCACTTCTACTCCGGCCAAATTCCGGGACGGATTCTATCTTAACACCACGGACGCCTCCTTCCTAATCCTTAATTGCAAATACACTCATCATTACAAGCCCGCAATAACTCAGGTTATCAGACAAATTCTACACACACACCCAAGTAAACGGGGCTAGATGACTGCGTTGTTCTAGCCCCTCAAATGAAACAAAACAACATATCGAAGGATATTCTGATCGACAGTGCTTGCATCTAAGTATACGTATTCCTCAGAAATTCCCATGGTATTATTAGCCTACTTTCGATTTTTGCAAAAAATGAAAGTAGACTTATGAGATCTACACAGGGACAAAAATTGTGTGTATGTCTGTGTGAGTGACTGTGTGTCTGTGTTTGTGAGAGTGTGTATACTGTGAATGTCTGCCCCCCCCCCCCCCCCCCCTATCAATTCGAACACGTTAAACCGAATTGAACGAAATTTGGTACAGAGGTAGAACTAACAAAGGGCACCTCAGTGTCATGTTTTATATCACCGCCATCTTGATGGAAACGTAATGGCGGCCACCCGAATGTTCAAAGCTTAAATCAAATTACGAATAACCTAATCATCCGATCTCTACCAAATTTTGCAACAACATATATTTATATGGCGAGCGTCTTTTGATTCAACTACAAGGTAATCAGCCCAATAGTTTGCATATGGCGGTCATGTATGTGTGCAAATCGATTCCCCCTATCAATTCAAACACGGTGAACCGAATTGAACGATATTTGGTACAGAAGTAGCACTAGCAAAGGACACCTCAGTGTCATGTTTTATATCACCGCCAGCTTGACGAAAACGTAATGCCAGCCTCCCAAATGTTAAAAGCTTAAATAAATTACGACCAACCCAATAATCTGACCTCTACCAAATTTTGCAACAACATGCCTTTATGTGGGAAGCATATTTTGACCAAACTACAAGATCATCAGCCCAACAGTTTGCAGATGGCGGCCATGTATGTGTGCAAATCGATTCCCCCTATCAATTCAAACACGGTGAAAACGAATTGAACGAAATTTGGTACAGAGATAGCACTAGCGTAGAACACCTCAGTGTCATGTTTTATATCGCCACCATCTTGACGGAAACATAATGGTGGCCACCCTAATGTTAAAAGCTTGAATCAAATTACGACCAACCTAATAATCTGATCTCTACCAAATTTTTCAACTACATACCTTTGTGTATAGGGAATCTTTTGACCAAACTACAAGGTCATCAGGTCAATAATGTGCGGATGACGGCCATGTATGTGTGCAAATCGATTCCCCCTATCTTTTCAAACACGGTGAAACCAAATGGAACGATATTTGGTACAGAGGTAGCACTAGCAATGGCCACCTCAGTGTCATGTTTTATATCGCCGCCATCTTGACGGGAATGAATCGCGGTCACCCAAATGTTAAAAGCTTAAATCAAATTACGCCCAACCTAATCATCTGATCTCTACCAAATTTTTCAACAACATACCTTTTTGTGGGAAGCATCTTTTGACTGAACTACAAGGTCATCAGCCCAATAGTTTTCAGATAGCGGCCATGTATGTGTGCAAATTGATTCCCCATATCAATTCAAACACGGTGAAACTGAATTGAATGAAAGTTCTTACAGAGGTAGCACTAGCAAAGGGCACCTCATAATCATGTATAATATCCGTATAGCACGTTGTATTTCAAGAAGCTACTACAACCAACTTTCATTTATACTCCTTGAAAAGGACAGAGAGTTATAACAATACCCATGCATTTAGGAGAATGTAGGCAATACGTTCTTTATCGAACATCATGTTTTGTTATTAAATGTTAACAAAAAAGTCTTAGCATATCTTTAGGCCCGTATCACACGACACTCGCTGGCAAGGAAGCTGCTGTGATCGCTGGTACAAAATCCTGTATGATTCAGTTCTCTTCGTCAGTACACCTTCTTGTATGACCGAAGTGTATCACACGCTAGCATTTTGTACGCTAAGTTGTATGAAATAAAACCGAAGGGCTGTCGTTTGAGGGCATTATTTGCAGTTAATTCGCCTTATTAACGCAAAGCGGTCGCGAAACTTGCTTTAAGTAAATTAGAAAACATACCAGGTACTGAATGAATGCATTTCAATCAATATTTAAGATCTAACTGTAATAATGAAATATTTTACCATACGCGGTAATAAGAAGTGCAACAAAAACCTCCAGAGTGTGTTGAAGATGTGTGCAAGTGTTATTGCGCCCACTCGCTCTTTCGAAGATCCCGGGTTAAATACTATCCAACGGCAGATTTTTAAAATTCTTTTTAACTATTTTGTTATACCCTCCCTACCTCGTACAGCAAGATTTCAACTTGGTTTTGTTCACATTATCTACGAAGACGATAGGGAAAGTTATTTTCTTGTCTCATTTAAATGGTTATTTTCCCTAAATACTGTTCAAAACCATGGATGGATACTATTCGTAATAATTATTTTTTTTTGTCGATTTTACCCTCCAGGTTGGGTTTTCCCACGGACTCAGCGAGGGATCCCATCATTACCGTCTCTACGGGCAGTGTCCTGGAGCATAAAATATCTCGTCGGGGGGATACAACTGGGGAGGTGGGATCAGCACCTCACCCAGGCACCTCACCTGCAAAGCGAACAGGGTCTTCTTGAAGGATGAGAAGGGAGGGGAAGATCGGGAGGAATAGGCAAGGAAGAGGGAAGAAGGCGGCCGTGGCCGTACGGTAGGTAACATCCCGGCATTTTCCCGAAGGCGAAGTGGGAAACCACGGAAAACCACTTTGAGGATGGATGAGGTGGGAATCGAACCCCCTTTACTCATTTGGACCAACCGAGGCTGAGTAAACACCGTCCCAGTCCTCATACCACTTTTCAAATATCGTGGCAGAGACACAAATCGAACACAGGACGTCCGGGGTGGCAGGTAATCACGCTGACCACTGCGCAACGGAGACGACTCTATTCGTGATAATTAGAATTTTATTAATTCAATATTTATCCCAGAATAATAATATGACAGGTTCTGTAATTACTGCCTTGCTGCGAGGCTCAGCGTTAACGTTCTCGCTTGCTGTGCCCAAGGTTGCAGGTTCGTATCCTGGCGCAGTCAGCTGGCATTTAAGGGTGCGCAAATGAGAGGGAGCCGTGTCAGTAGATTTACTGGCACATTGAAGATCCCCTTCGGAGCAAAATTCCGGCACCCCGGCGTATCTAAAAGCCAGAGCAGTTAAAAGGGACGTAAAATCAGTAATGTTATAATTATCTGTATTTACTGTATATTTGGGGCAGATGACCTCGTAGTTCCGCCCCTTGAAACCTCACTAACTAACTATTACTGTAAGTGTATAGAAAAGCGCTTTTCGCGCAGACGCTGTTGAAAGAAATTATAGTTTCGGTCTGATGTATTTATTCGTGAGCCTACCCACATAACAAATCTGAGTTAGTCGGAGTTTTCCTTTAAACAAAGGTGGTCAAAATTTCGAACACTTGCTACCGTGAATATACAGGATACCTTGCTTTCATTCTACAGATCATTATGTCGTCGTCCAATCTGGCTGCCTACCATCGGATAAGTACGGTCCTTTTCAGGACCAAATATAAAATCACTCGTTGGAACAGATAGATATGCGTCCATAATACATCGACAATAAACGACATTAAGCAAAAAAAATATACTGGTTGAAGGTTTGTACCTACTACAATGCGACTTCGTTGGCGCTATTCTAGCAATTCTTGATTTAGCCACCATAGCTACCGAGAACCATGGTGTATTGCTGGCACGTATTGAATCTATTCGTAGACACTTCCTGTCCAAACGTTAAAAGGTGTTATTCGGAGCTCTGATCGTTTTAATCATGCATTATATTTGAGGTCATTGAAAGAACACTGCCACTATTGATTTCTACTATATTCGCGAGGATGTACTCAACGGCAAAGTTGTACAATGGACGTAAAAGAGCAGGTACTAATGTTTTTAGGATGACTGTGATATACGCGTTAGTTGGGTTGCCTTCCTCCAAAAAAATAAGGGGATAGTGGACCACACTGTATATAAAATATATAAGGTTTAGAAAAGGTAGGTCGTGAATGGAACAGAAATATGATCAAAAATTTGAAGGATTTCCAGGAGAAGGAAAAGAAGAAGCGGGTTAACATCTGGACGGAAGAGAGAAGAAGGAGGCAAAATGAAGTAATGAAGAACTACTGGAAGGTAAGAAAGGATAAAGGAAATAAGAGACAGTGAATGCAATGGGTTATTTTACGCTGTCCAAAAATGGCCAAAATCAAGGAAATGAGAAGAAGAAGAAGAAGAAGAAGAAGAAGAAATTGTTTGTTATTCCTCCAAATGTTTCTACAGTGTTCATTATTTGACCAAATCCATGCACCGTAGTTATTAAGCACATACACATCTCAGTTGTTCTTGTTCACCGCTATGGATATTTTATTTCATCTCTTTGAAGCCTTTTATATTTCCATAAATCAGGGTCCCTAGAGATGGGCTTCAATGCGTGCTTGATAAATACTCTTTCATGGTCCTCGAGAAAATTTGTATTTCACTACAAATGGTTGCAACTTGGTCATTCCAAGATAGTAATTCATCTATAGTAAAAGACCATCAAGCCAAGCCATCTGTTCTGTATGCTTCTGAGTGCCTTGTAATGACCAGACACTCAGAAAACTGGAGTTAAAAGAGAGGAAGATCCTGAGGAGGATATTAGGTCCAATTAGAGTGGAAGGAGGCATTTAGAGAATACGTCATAATGATGAATTGTATGAACACCAGGAGGACATCATCACGTCTGCAAAGAAAAGACGCCTGACCTTTTATGGATACTTGGCACGTCAGAATTCTGAAAGACTCAGCAAAAGGATATTCACAGTAACAGGAAGAGGCAAGGCTTCTAAGAACAAATGGATAGCGTCAGTTAAGTCAGTTATGGAACAACTAGATATCCCACTGGAACAAACTCGTGACCGTCTGCTGTTCCGTCAGGTCATCCGACAGGGCGTTTTCCCAACGTCCCTTACAAGTGAGAAGGCTACAGGAGCTAAGTGGACAGAAGAAAGAAGACTGACTCATAGTCAGAAAATGAGGGACTATTGGAAGACGATGAAAGGAACAACTTTACCGAAGAGGAGATATGAGCCCCGTGGTCCTAAGTAGGCCTAAACGATAAAGAAAGAAAGAAAGAAAGAAAGAAAGAAAGAAAGTATGACCATGAAATGTTGTTGCTTGAACTCGCGGTATTTATGTCACCAACTGTCTTCCACAAATTTTCGGCCATAGATTCCGAAAGTTAAGAAGGTGAAATGTTCAACTGTGCTCTTCATTGTAACTTGAACTTTGTCTCCTGGCAAGGTTTTCGTTTCGAAGTCAAAGTTTGTTGCTGGGACTGGCCAAAATGTGTCATCGATTAGGGTGCTTGGCATAGGGAGAGAGTGATCGGCATTAAACTTGCCAGAGATCTCAAGTGTTTCGAAGCTTGAATATCTTTTATCAGGATTCTCAACCGAAATACCACAGGAGTCAACACTGTCATTAGCACACAAGATAACGGCACAAACTTGCAAACCACCTTTCGCAATACCATCAAAAGATCTGACTCCATCATAAGCAAGTAGATGGTAGGAGTACGGATATGTGTCCCAAAACATCTCTTCGTCCTCCTCCTCCTCCTCCTTCTCCTGAGGTTGATATTTATGGTTTACAACATCATTCAATAACATTAATGATTCAGTTCTGAACTTGATAGATAATTTAAAGTTGCATTGAAGATCTCCGATAGTAAGTGAGAACTTATCGGTTTTGGAAACTGTCTTTGGTGTAAGCTCTTGCGTTACGTAATTCTCAAGATGCTCTCTTTTTAAAAGGAGTCCACTGTGCAATTCAAGGTTCGGAACTCTTCTCCCACCCAAAGTTAAATTGACAGTATTTTGTACACAAGGGCGTTCAATTGTTGTAAGTTGCTGTTCAGGACAAAAGTTGTTCATATTGTCCTCCTCGCTGGAGAGGCAATGGAGGTCGCACGGTGAAACAGGCTTGAGCGGTATGACATGCACCTTGCTGGGTATGAAGTTTTGTATCTGATGGGATTTCTTGGGCACTGAACACACCAGCAGAGAGCTGCCTCTGGTCTCAGGCATCGTCACCACAATAGCGCCGTTCTTCCCGTTGTAGATACCACTTCCAGCGCTGCCAACCTCAGGGAAATTATAGCCAGCGCCCAGAAAGTTCACATCCATAGCATGAGCCCAGCCTGCCTGCGCCTGTAGAGCTACAACACAAAATACATCAATGATAACTGAATAAGCTCATCATCAGTGTTTGAGCCTCTAAAATAAGATCTAATGGTATGCTCGTGTAGGGTGACAAGTATATTAACTTTCAGATCGTAACCCTTGGTTTTAACGCATGCACATACGGTACTCTATGTCTCACGCGACACAGTTATTTGGCTACATCTATATCTACAATGAGTTTCCCTGAATTATCCAGAACACTGTTCATTTCTCTTTTTCCTTCATTTGTAAGAATCTATATAATCCTCCAGAAAGGCTTTCCTGCCACGTGACCTAATTTTATAAGTAAAACAAAAGTGACCATTACATTCAACTTACAAGGTAAGGCTTCTGTCTCCCCGTGGCTATAAAGCCGCGTAGAGCGTAAAATGAATTGATATTTAGCCTAATTTTCACATTTTGCAAAAATTAGGACAAAGTAGACTTATGTGATCGATCTGGGCAAATGTCTGTCTGTCCTTCTGTCTGTGTGTGTTCCGCCCCCCCCCCCTATCACCTCCTAAATGGCTGCAGCAATCAACACCAAATTTGGTATGAGTAAAGATCTATACCTGATTATCTCAAGGCCATATTTGAGAATTATGTCATTGCTACCAACTGCGAAAATAACGCAATTGAAATTTGAGCTCCATGTTGGATATCCTAGAAGGTATGCATGGGAGCTATTCCAAAATTGGCACACATATAGATAATAATATTTCAGTTTAATTTCATGGAGTCCATACATGACAGTGTTGGCAAAATGATTCTAAGCCTGCTGATAGGTCCAATGTTTAAATGCATATAACTTCTACACTATCAATTGGATTTCAACCAAATTTCGTATGTACTATGTGTAAATAAACAGATATGACTGAGAATACTATTAAGAGCCACCAGGACTGCCAACTGTTAATAAATGATGTCTGTATTTTTTTACCCTATTATCAATATATCAGAAAGTGTGCAAGCCAACAGCTCTAAACTTTGCACATGTATAGTACCCAACATTCTAGATTAATTTGGTGTAACTAATATACGTCAGTGCTGCCAACATGATTCAAAGCCTGCTGATAGGACCTATTTTTAAATATATATAACTTCTATACTGTGCCCAACCAGTCACGGCAGTCTGGCATCGAACTCAGGTCTCATCAGAGAAGACCAGGCACATGGTTATGCCTAGAGTCGAACCATTGATCTCTGCGGGGGAGCAATTCAGGGAACCCAAAGAGCAATGAGAGGTATACTGGCATATAACAAGGTAGCGTGATTTCACGATCTATAGGTGAATATCATAGCAATTTAAGGGAAGAACTGTAGCCAAATGCAAGGAAATATACATTTTCAGAGCATACGAAAATGAGAGAAGGCCAGTTTGAAGTTTTACAAATGACCCTTAGCAAGTGGGCGGAGAATCTAGGCGCCGACCGAACTATTTACGTCTGGAGCGGAGAGACAGCTCAGAATTAATGACTCGGGTATCCACCGCTTGACAACGGTGAAACTGAGGGTAGACATGATGGCTCATGAAAATTAATTAATTACAGCCAAGTGGAGCATTGAAATGCAGTGAAATATACACCCAGGTGAATATATTCACGGAGAGGTAATTTAGGAGTGGTTTTTCACCTAAATTAAGACCTTTATCTCCAAATGAATGCATCACAACCTAGCCTACGCTCGAGAGCAGTGACTTTGTGACCAGTCAACGGGGAAGTACCACGATGGCGTGCCCACGCGCTGAACTAAGGCAATTAATTGTAATTAATTGGCCGAAGCGATCGCCGGCACGCGAATGTTTTTGAAACCTCCACACCTAAATAAACAAGATGTAGATGTCATTTCGGCTGAAGAGGTATTATTTCAAGAAAGGAGTCGCTCTCATGTGTCCAGTGGACTATTTTGTACGAGAAGCCTTTATATATGGGGAGAGAGGCAAGCCAAGCCAGTTGTTCACCAGTCTTCACGAGTTGCTCTACAGTCTTCACCAGTCGTTCGCCAGTTGTTCTACAGTATACACGTAACTAAGACGCTGCTAGTAGCGCGTCAAATGTTAAAGTATCAACGCGCCGTCGTTGGAGAACAATAGAAGCAAGCTATAAAGCTTCATAAGTAATCATGAAGTGCGTCGAAAGTAAATTAATACAAGTATTTACCTATTATCTGACGCAAATATAAATTCGCCACAGCGAAAAGGAACTTATAATGTTTTTGAACAGTTCTTATACCGGGAGGTATTGTCAGAATTATATATGACAGCATCATCAGAAACACTACAATGATGGGAGCTTGGAAACCATTGCCACCTAATATGGATAGTGAGCTGACCAAGATTGCAGGGAACGAGGATTGAACGTCCGTAAAACGCTGTTAGATTTTCACGGAGACCAGCGGTTGTCATAATTGCAGCGCATCTCTGAGATCAGGCGTAGGAGAAGTCCAATTTAAGGATCAACATGTGAAGTAGTGGATAAATGTATATAAATTGTGAAATAGTGATTTAAAGTGTTCATGTGTATAGTGATTAATGTGCAGTGTATAGCAATGATAAAAGCCACTGATAAAAATATGTGTATCATGTGGAAAGTGTATGAATCTAAGTGTTGTGTCAAGGATAACATGATGGCTTAAGTCAAGCGTCATGGTAGCGCTAAAGCTGAGGCGCTGGCACTATCCAGCAAAGAGGAAAAAGTGAGTACCCATTTTTTATAATGTCATTATAACTAAGTAGTTCACCATGTAACGATTTATCACTTTGAGAATAAGATGTAATAGTCACTTACTGAACGAGTTTTCACCACTCGTCTTGAATAAAATATGGCTTGGAAGGTGATTTGTTTGAGGCCATTCAGGCAAAAATAGTGATGGATGTAACGGTAACGTTAAATGATAATAATAATATATTATGGGGTCGGCAACAGTAAAGTAATAGGCATTTTTGGCCTAAATAACGTTCAAATAGTGTCATGTCTAATGTAAAGATACTGTATTTGGTAAACAGTAAGAGTATAACGTGAAATATAGAGAAATACGAGAGCTTTTTCAGTGTCAGTGAAATACGAATGAATATTTGATATGGTCAAATCCTTAGGATTATGTTTGAGGACCATTAAAGTAAAGTAAGCCAGTAAATTTTATTACATTTGTGTTAGGAGCTATGTAAAGCTTTGGCTTAAGTGGTATGACAGAGAGAACGCGGGTGCCTTAATAATTGAGTCATATATGTGAAGTATTGTTTGAGCCGCGTGTAAGCGTGCTGAATTAACGTAGAATCCAGTGATTTACGTAATAAATATAGCGGGGAACAAACTAGTATAACTTGCGCGTTAGGTGAGAAGTTGGCTAAATCTACGAGTAGTATCGCCCTTGAGCATACTGTATTATTTCGCAGCGAATTGGACAGAGTCTGTCTGTATCCAACGCTTGCTTGAATTATGCCACTATTGACGTCCGTCGAGACGCTGTGAGCATGTGTGTGTTAATGACCTACCCTGAGGTAAGGATCATATTCGTCGTTTAGGAACGCAGATTTCCTTATATATTATTGACAGCTGCTGGTGAAAGTCATGGATTTTCACTATGATGCGCGTCTAAAAGCCACGAGTAGTCACCATAGAACGGCAAGGCTATCACTAGAATTCCACCCCAGCCATGAATGTTAATTAAGGAGCCAGCTGAGCCCAAGACACTATAAGGATAGGTGTTAAATATTTAAATGACTGAATTACGTAGGAGCCACACTTGGCGTTACTCCAGTACTGCATTTTGTAAACAAACCTGACCTTGATCTTGACAGTAGAGAGAGAGAGGGGGAGTTGTAGACCACTTCTGCGGCCGCCATCTTGGCTAGCCAGCTGGAACGAATTTTATTGCCTGCTGAGGGGAGGAAGGTCGTTCGACCGGTCCCTTGGAAATTAGAGTCACAGTAGGACACTGAGGAATCTCGATATTTAAATATGCAATTAAGATATGATTATTTTGATGATGCCAAGTGAATTGAACGGTGGGTTGCTACTCACATACGTTGTTGAATCATAGAAATCAGATAATATTTGGCTCAGTTATCCTCTGAGGAGAAAAGCTGAACCAAAATAATGTAGGCATCTTCTTTTAGAGTGCATTTTGCCATTCCTGCTAATTTATGCAGACGGGTATGTGTTTTCCCAGAACATGACACATTTGTAACGATGATAAGCCCGACAAGACCCAGAAAATCGTTATATGGTGAAACTATAAAATTAAGTACCACTTTCCTTAAAGCGTTCAATGGATGGAAGGAGGGAAGATGATTCACACAACACAACAAATATTTGGTAATGATTGCAGAGAGTAATGAATTCATGTTAATCAAGGTAAATGCCATAAGAAATGGAATAATGTTTTATTAGTATCATTTTTATGTGATATGTGATTTTTGTGTTATGATACTCCCATTAGCTAAAAGTGTGTCAGTTGATGAACACTATGGAAACCCATGGAAGTCTGAAAATATCATCGACAGGATGCTAGAATTAGATTTGAGTGCAGTGTAGCACTATTTTAAGAAGAAAGCTCACAGAACAACCCTATTTTATTTGTGGGAATTAAATGTAATTTGTCCTTTATTTGTATTTGTTGTATAGCCATGATTTTAGACCAGTAAATGTGTTAATTTTAGGAAAATGTTGTGTATTTCCTGTAGAGTAGATACCTGGTAGACTCAAATCCTGAGCATGTGGTCGTATAGTGGGCAGGAACGTCCCATACCTCGAAAGACCGTGAGTTAGTTGGGATACGAACACATGGTCCACATGATGACAATCGGGTACAATACTAACAAATGGATTTCATCCAAAATTGGCACAACAAGAGATCATAATATTTCAGATTAGTTCCGACCAACACATGCTGTACATGACATTGTTGCCAACATGATTTCATGCGCGCTGATAGATCCAGTGTCTAACTGCATGTAAAGTCCATGCTATCAAGTGGATTTCAACCAAATGTTGTATTCTGTACCTTAAGAGATGGAACAAAGAATATATTCAGTCACCTGGGCTGCCAACTGGAGTGCTCTATTAGGCTAAATTAAGCCAGGTATATTTCGAACTAATTAGAAATTTCGATATTACAAACTTAATTTCGTCATTATTCTAGATAGGTCCATATAGATTAATCATTGGCATGTATCTTAAATTTTAAGGAAAGTAGGCTCTTTAGTACATCACAGAACTACTTGTTGTTACTTATTAAGCGATAACGTAGCCTAATCATTTCATTTACCCCCCTTCCCGCACGTCATTAGCGTAATTTTAAGCTTCCAACCCTCCCCCACTATGTGATTACGTAATATGTGGACGGCCTCCTAAACAGCCATATATGTCACTCTTTGTCCAAACTTACCTGTGAGGAAAGGTAGTTCTGAAAACCACGCCGTAGGGAAAACGATATCTCGTACTCCCAGCTCGTGTACCAGCTTCGTGCCAGGCTCTTCAAACATGAGGTCAAAGCATATGAAGGTCCCAAAGCGCACTCCAAAGTCCGTATCAAACACAGTCAAATCAGGCTCGGAAGGCTCGGAGAATCCCAACTCGCCAAACAAATGAAACTTGCGATACCTATAAGAGCAAAGAGTCCTTCTATAGTTGGCACGGTCCGTGTCAGCAATGTGATGTTGATGTGACAATAACAATCGGATAGAAGTCATGTTGCAGTGGCGTAGCCAGGGGGGGGTTACTGGGGGGTTAGAATGCCCCCCATTGGAATTTTATAAAAAATAAAAAAATAATGGAACTGATGATAATTAATAATCTAAATACTAAATATTCAGTAAGTTGAAACCTTAAGTCTATAAATAGTTGTACTTTAATCACAGTACCGGTTTCGGCCATATTGCGACCTTCGTCAGCGTTATATAAAATACGAAGAGAAGCAAGACTTACATACAAAAACTTTCTTATCAAAGGATGTTATCAAAATAATTATTTACATTTAAGATTTATATCTTTCATTTTATTACACATCGTAACAGATATCATTTTTAACATTTTTAAGTGTTTTTCATCCCTTAGACCAGTGGTTCCCAAGCTTCATTTCCTCTCGTACCCCTTTATACATATTTATCTAAAATAGTACCCCCTAAAAAGTAAACTTTTAAAACGTTTAATATTTTACGGGCAACATTAATAATAAATTTATTTATCTTATGGCTTTTAGTGCCGGGAGTGTCCGAGGACATGTTCGGCTCGCCTGAGTCTGTAGCTGCTTCCAGCGGACACCCTAAAGGGTGAGCTACAAGTTCCATTCAATTTCAAGTAGTTCCAACTTTCGCCACCAGATATCAATGATACCTAGTGGTGAACGTTGGAACTTTGATAGAGCGTTCTGACTAAATCTAACCTAACAAATTTTGCTTTACACAACTTTAGTCTGTGAAAGGATCTTTTACATGCCATAAATCTATGACATGGGACCGCCGGCTTTATTTCCCCTCCGAAGGAAGGCATACTGAAGGATTTTTAACGCCCTTAAAAAATCCGACGACTTCGGCCGGGTTTGAACCCGCTATCTTGGGCACAGCAGTTCAGCATGCTACCGACTACGCCACCGAAGCCGCTTTTTATAATAAAAATAACTTACAATTATTTATAACATATATTTCAAAACAGTATAACTATTTTTTTAAATTTATTATTTGTTTGCTTGCCACGGTCGGTGGTCAATGTGTCGGTCTACTAACCCCAAGTTTGCAGGTTCGCTCCTGGCCGTGGTAAGTGATTTTTGTAAGGCAGAAAAAAATCACGCATCTCATACGATGTTGGCATGTCAAAGAACCCATTTGAATTCAGTAGACCGTGTTCATAATGGCAAAATTAATCTTGGGAGTTTCCGCCAACACAAAGTTCCTCATTTCTCTACTAGAAAGGGCTATAGTGTTCAAGGAGCTTAGATATCTAACCTCCTTGACTTTCATAGTGCTTCAAGGAACAACGAAATTCGACATGCGAGCTACCCTTTGGGTGTCAAATAACAAAGCTTGCACCCGGCATCCGAGGCCATACGATATCATTATTATTAGTAGTAGTAAGCTTTTCATTTCAATAAAATGCTAAATAGAATTTTCAATTTTAGTTTTATTTACTTGTGCAAATGAAGATGTATAGGCTAAACATTTCGCTGAGGAAAGTACCGAACATATGATTTGTTAATTTTGATTTTATTGAAAACCAATTAATTCTAGCGATTAGATTGTCAAAAATAGACAAATCAAGACAATAGCAGAGCAGCGGTGAAAGTGACTGGGGTTGTCGTAGGGTGGGAGCATGGACCTTGATGTGCCTGAATAAGATGGCACTGTGCGCCGGTACATTACTTTAGACGCGTACGGTGGGAACGTGGCGCCCGCCATTACCGTTTGTTTTTGGCGTACCCCTAAGAGGTTCGTTGCGTACCACCTAGGGGTACGAGTACCCCAGGTTGGTAACCACTGCCTTAGACTATCAGCATTTTAAGTAATTATTTTGATAACAACTTTTGATAAGAAAATTTTTTAATGTAAGTCTTGCTTATTTTCGTATTTTATATAACGCTGACGAAAATCGCAACCGGTACTGTAATTAAAGTACAACTATGCATTGACTTATGGTTTCAACTTACTGAATAGTTAAACTTCGTCGATAAGGACATGGTTATATTCTTGGCTTTCCAAGCTAAATACTGTAAACATTTCTTAAATTGAATAATGACACTTGCTGTTGTGAGTCGATAACTCATGTTTTGTGATAAATCGGTGTGGTTGTGATTTGTGTCTGTATCATCACCACGCCGGAGCTGGCTGCTTGGATGTATTGTTGTCGCCTTTCGGTCGTCATGACAACGCATAAATCCGTCCTCCCGGGGTTGCCAATTTAGCTTTCCTACCCGCCAAATATAGCTTTGTTCAAACTGAGCCTAGCCCCAGATAAATTGAAATCCCGTCTAGTGGGGTTATTAGCTTTCTTTCTTTCTTTTCTTAGCTGGAGGGAAGTTGCATATAAATTAATCTAGTTTTAATTAAAAATAAAATGTTTCAATAAGGACTGGAAAAAGTTATGCGTCAATGGAATAAGGTTTGTCCACCGAATGCTAAGATTGGAAAAAATATTCGACTAAATTGTCTCGCCTTTGCAGATGATCTAGCATTATTAGCAACTAGTGTCGAAGAAGCTAAATTTAAGGTAGAGGAATTGGAACGATTAGCAGCAAAGGTTGGGTTGAAAATTTCTTTTGAGAAAAGAGAATTGATGCCATCTTTTCAAGTTGACACATCACAAATTGCACTGCATAATGCCCAGAAAATAAAGATTGTGAAAAAAATTAAATATATTGGTGAGATCATCACTTGGAATGCCAATGAGAGAGCATCAATAGATAGCAGGACACTAAATTTACGACGAGCACAACATATTACCTGGCCAACATATAAGAAACAGTCTCTTTCGATTAATGCTAAACTTCGACATTATTTCTCCGTCGTTAAGCCAGAAGCAACATATGCAAGTGAAACTCTATTTAAACTAAACACCCGATCAACAACTGACAAACTACAGAAGGTTGATAGACGGATTCTTCGGAAAATAATCAATAAAAAACACCAGGTTGAGGGCCAGTGGAGACTTTTGCCCAATTCAATACTTTACAAGGAAAATGAATCTATCATTGACACGATGCGAAAACGAAGGATCGCGTTTTGGGACACTTATCCCGCTTGCCAAATACTAGACTCCTGAAACAACTTTTTGACTTCTTTTGGAACAGTAAAACAAACATCACCTGGCGTAAAGAAATACAAATGGATTTAGACGAATTGAAAATAACTCAACACCAAATTGAACATAGAGAGGAGAAACGGCTTCTGAATAACAAATACACTCGACTAACATTCAAAATTTCACAGCGTAAGAAAAATGTTATATCAGCAGAAGAACGAGCTGCAAGATCTTCCAGAATGAAGAAGTATTGGGAAAGAAAAAAATATCAAGAATTAAGAACTGAACGTATTATTTGAAATATTGGAAGACTTTGTATGTAAGGTTTGATTTTGATGCTCCAATGTGGGCGTAAACAGTGTAAATAAATAAATAAATAAAACCTAGAAAGTTCTATAGGTACATTAGCAATAATTCGGAGATCGTTGTTAACTTCTAGAGTGTAAGATAGTTAAGTTGCTTCATATGTCCTGCAATTCCCCCAGTTACTATAACCCCTCCCATTGGTCGATCTTTGCTACGCTACTGGTTAAACATATTGAAAATAAACGACCTTTGGACTTGAAGACTAATTCAAAAATTACGTCGAAGCAAGCCTTTCGTGCATGATTTCTTAACGGAGGGGTTGAATTCAGAAATATTAAACAGTAACACGCGAAAATTTACGGAATCAATTTGAATTTTTAAATCTCAGAATAAATATTTTTTTCATATTTTTATAAAGGCAATACTGTTTACAGTAGATTAGTTCCAATGAAAAATTAGGGGCAGATGACCTCGCTATACCGATCCTTAAAGCCAAAACAATCAATCAATCAATCAAAACAATGAAAAATTAATGCTACATAATATGGAGCAGAAAATGAAAGAAAATGTTGTTAACTTCCATGCCCATAAGCCTGAACAGCATATTGTGACGGGAATCAGGACTCGCTTACTAAACACTAAATTACTGTAAATAATTATTTACAGACGCTGTACAGATCTCACGCAACAGATTGTCAAGTCCACAGTTATACTCTTCTCGGTGGTGTTCCACCATGAAGTATCCGCCAGTCTCGCTTTGTAGTTCCCGTGTCGATCCACGCGTCGCGTCGAACCCAGGGCCTTCAGTGCTGTCCCATTTCTGCCCTCACACAACGCTCCGTTGACATACTGGTTCACTCTTCGCTTCACTGCGCACGCCGTCAGAACAGTAATGGAATCCACTGCTAGAATTCGACTATTTTGACCCCACTTGCCGGTTTTTAAATACCAGTTAACGGGACCTCTCGTAATTTGTCGGCTACGTCGGACCTATTGAGTGATGTCTAGTGGCTTACCGCAGCCTTTTCCAGAAAAAGAACAATCAAGCAATGCTCGGTGCATCAATGACCTTGCCTAACTCACAGAAGCCTTTGTGTGCGAGAACAGCCCCGCTGTCATAAGAGGAGTGCAACCTGGGAAACTCCGTCTCCTGTCTCACTAGCTGGATGGATCTGCCACGATTTTAATTAACCCAGAGAATAAAACTATAAATACTTGAAGAGCATGCATGCAATTTGTCTGATAAAATTTACTATAGGTGTGTAACTGTATTTGGGGCTTGGACTGAGGTAGATGAACCGGTGTTCAGAGCACCGGCATACAGAGGCTGGAGGTCACGGATTCGAGTCCCACTAGGATCTACCTTCCATTTAAATGGCCTGTACGTTTAGTACAATACACGACCAAATAGCTGGAAGCTTCAATTTGTCATCAACCGGCTACCCGGCTACAATCGAGAAAAACCAGTTTTTGTATACAGTACGTTACACATGACAGGAATGCCAACATTACAATGTTATACAACACATGGACACGAACATTACAATGTTTCCAATATTACAACAATAGACAGTAAAAGAAATCCCTACCAACATTACAATGTTAGGCAGTACAAGAATACCAATATTACAATGTACACTGTACCTGGCGATGACAGTTCCATCTCGGTCGAACACCACGTTAGTGTTGTAGAAGGTGGTACTGTTGTCACGGTATGATCTCTCCGGTAAATTCACCACCATATAGATGACGCTGTCACGAGCCGAACAGGACAGATTCCTCAGCGCCTGCGCAAACACAGCAGTCCATTTGTTTCCCGCATTATCGACATCCTGCCCACTTATGTGTAATATATTGATAAGTTCAATGGCATTGTTTTCAAAGAAGAACTCAACTATTGCTTGAAGTTTTTAGTATTCTTTCGACTTCTTTGCAAAAACGTATTGAAACATATACAATCAATCCGTGCCGATATGGTGTCTGTCTTTCTGTCCGTCTGTCTGCATGTTTCCCGTTGTTGGTTGGTTCCTTAGTTCAGGGGCTGCGACAACGTGGTCACGTAGCCCCGTGTGCTTTGGATATGTGTAGAAACTGTCTGATAACCGGTATTAATTGTGATGACTGTGTGATGGCTGTATTAGTGTGTTTTAATTCAATAATTAAATTCAAGTAAGGACTCGAGACGATATTTTTGCTACCAAATGCTACCGTCCACGACACCTAGCTGCAAACTTGGCTACTATATGCCATCGCAACCAACACCTGGTGATGAACGTTGGTACTTAAGAGCATTAATCCAATCAAACCTACAAATTTTGCTTCACACAATTGAAGTTAGTGGAAAGGTTTTTTACATGCCATAAATGAATGACATGGACCCACCGGCTTTACTTCCCCTCCGAAGGAAGGCATACTGAGGGATTTTTAACGCTCTTAAGAAATCCGACGACTTCGGCCGGGTATGACCCCGCGAATTTGGGCTTAGAAGCTCAGCATGCTACCAACTAAGCCTAATGAACTTCTAAACGGTTGCACCATTCGAAACCTCGTATCATATCAGAAAACAGAATTCATCTACTCATTTATATTTATTTTATCATCTATACAGTACAATGCTAACATCATGATATATATACTGCTCAAAAAAATTAAAGCACCACTTTTTTCAAAGGCCACCAAATTTTGAAAAGTTGACCTACAAGCTCGAAATCTCAGTATGACGTTTGTCCTGACGCCTACCAAGCATATGCTTCAGCACAACTCCCCAACTTGAGTAGTTTCGGGGTAGCACCCCGAAAACCAGCCCATTTTCGAAAACCGCAAATTGAAGTTTGCGAAAAACGCTGCAGGACTTGTCGCAGGTTGCCAAGGCAGTCGAAAATGAATGACTCTTGCTCTTAAAGGTTCCACAAACACGTTGAAATCGTTACATTTGACGTTTGGGCATTTTCAACCCCCTTCATCATCCCCTAAACATGGACTACAATTGGGGGCGTCTGAGAAGGTACCGGGTGTGTTTAACCACCTGAAAACCTGTACACCGTCCTCAGTTGCTGATTGCAGTAAGTTCTAAAGGCCTCCGGCAATGTCCACACCCCCTAACACCCTCAACTGGCATGGGACCAAACCACCCCTTCTCGATTCACCCCTAAGGAAGGTTTTAATCGAGATGTTTATCAGTGCTGTTAATGGGGGGGTCTTCCCCTAACGTTTCAAAAAAGGAACTGTGCCTTTGTCACCACCCCTTTCCCTGCAACCCCCGTTTGTATGATGTTTCGAATCAGGCCCTTTTTAAGGGCTGAAACGACGTCTTAATCGCTGAAAGGGCTGTAAAGGTCCTTAAAAGTAGTGGTGACACGAAATCAACCCCTTCCGATCGATGATTGACATTCCGTCCCCCAAATTCGAAATTTTTGCACCCCCAACCCTCCCTGTCTGGACGCGTAATGCGTCATGGCAGAGTTTTCAGAGTTGGATGAAAATGAAGCTTATGGCCTGCAATGGAGCCCAAAACAGCAGGCTGGATAGAAATTCATCGGTAGGTTGGGAAACGGGACCAAAATTTTTCAAAAAAGTGTACAGCCTACAGTAAGTACGCCCATGCATAGGCAACCCACATCACGTCCGTGCGTGTGGGTTGCCTATGATCGGCAATAGGTTACAAAGTTTGGCAATGGGAGAAAAATGACGTGATGTGGGTTGCCTATGCATTGGTGTACTTACTAGAGGCTGTTAACTTGATTGAACATTTTTGGTCTCGTTTCCCACCCTACCGATGAATTTCCATCCAACCTGCTGTTTTGGGCTCCATTTCAGGCCATAAGCTTCATTTTGATCCAACTCTGAAAACTCTGCCATGACGCGTTACGCGTCCAGACAGGGAGGGTTGAGGGTGCAAAAATGTCAACTTTGGGGGATGGAATGTCAATCAAACATCGGAAGGGGTTGATTTCGTGTCACCACTACTTCTAAGGACCTTTACAGCCCTTTCAGCGATTAAGACCTCATTTCAGCCCTTAAAAAGGGCCTGATTCGAAAAATCATACAAATGGGGGTAGCAAGGGAAGGGGTGGCGACACAGGCGCAGGTCCTCTTTTGAAACGTTAGGGGAAGACCCCCCCATTAGCAGCACTGATAAAAATCTCGATTTAAACCTTCCTTAGAGGTGAATCAAGACGGGGTGGTTTGGTCCCTTGCCAGTTGAGGGTGTTAGGAGGGGTGAACATTGCCGGAGGCCTTAAGAACTTACTGCAATCAGCAACTGAGGACGGTGTGCAGGTTTTCAGGTGATTAAACACATCCGGTACCTTCTCAGGCGCCCCCAATGGTAGTCCATGTTTAGGGGATGATGAAGGGGGTTGAAAATGCCCAAACGTCAAATGTAACGATTTCAACGTGTTCGTGGAACCTTAAGAGCAAGACTCATTCATTTTCGACTGCTTTGGCAACCTGCGACAAGTCCTACAGCGTTTTTCGCAAACTTCAATTTACGGTTTTCAAAAATGGGCTGGTTTTGGGGGCGCTCTCCCGAAACTACACAAGTTGGGGAGTTGTGCTGAAGCATGAGCTTGGTAGGCGTCGGGGCAAACGTCATACTGAGATTTCGACCTTGTGCAGTCAACTTTCCAAATTTGGTGGCCTTTGAAAAAAGTGGTGCTTTAATTTTTTTGAGCAGTATATTATTTCAGTAGTATAGATCCCTCCTGCGGCGCTCACAAGCGACCGAGCGTGACAATGAGATTTCAAATGAAAGAGAATAGACATTAGCAGTGACGAATTGCATTCAAATTTCATAAATATAAATTTTTGTAAGAAGTGTGTGATTTTCAAACACTGTTGCTGTAGGAAAATAAATCATTTGGTTGAAATAAAAACATAAAAAACCTTTCTTCTTAAGTCTCTCATTATAAACCTATTGGGGAAAGTGTGGTCCTCGCGCGGGTCCGCTAAGTTATGATTATATTGTTACCTATTACCTATGATATTTTTTAGCCTACTTTTCACATTTTGCAAAAATGAGGAAAAAGTAGACTTATGAGATCGATCCGGGAAAATGTGTGTCTGTATGTCTGTCTGTCTGTCTGGCAGGCTGGCTGGCTGTGTGTGTGTGTCCGCCTATCAACTCCTAAACGGCTGCAGCAATCAAAACCAAATTTAGTATGAGTAAAGATGTGCACCGGAATATCTCACATCCATATTTGAAAATGATGTCAGTGCTACCAACTGCTGAAAAAACGCACTAGAAATTTGAGCTCCATGTTGGATATCTCGCAAGGTATGCATGGGAGCTATTCCAAAATTGGTACACATGCACATAATACTATTTCAGTTTAATTTTCAGGAGGCCAACAATGACAGTGTTGCCAAAATAATTTTAAGCCTTCTGATAGGTCCAATGTTTAAATGCATATAACTTCTACACTATCAATTGGATTTCAACCAAATTTTGTATGTAATATCTGCACATAAACAGATATGATTGAGCGTATTCTTACGAGCCACCAGAGCTGCCAACTGTTAATAATTGCTCTCTCAATTTTTTTATCCAAATACCAATATATCAGAAAGTATGCAAGCCAACAGCTTTAAACTATGCACACGTATATTCTGCATTTTAGATTAATTTTGAGTAACTTATATACGTCAGTTCTACCAACATGATTATAAGCCTGCTGATAGTACCAATTTTTAAATACATGTAACTTCTATAATATCAGTTGGATTACAACCAAATTTCGTATGTGCTATGTGTACCATAACAGAATATCTGTAAGTATTGTTAAGAGCAATCAGGGCTGCCAACTGTTAATAAATGCTGTCTATATTTTTTTACCCTAATATCAATAGGCCTATATCAGAAAGTATGCAAGCCAACAGATCTATACTTTGCACACGTATAGCACCTGACATTGTAGATTAATTTGGAGGAATTAATACAAGGCAGTGCTGCCAACATGATTCTATGCCTGCTGATATGTCCAATTTTAAAATACATGTAACTCCTATACTAACAAATGGATTTCATCCAAAATTGGCACGACAAGATATCATAATATGTCAGATTATTTCAGACCAGCACACGCATGATATTGTTGGCAACATGCTTTTACGCGTGCTGATAGATCCAGTGTCTAACTGCATGTAACGTCCATTGGATTTCAACCTAATTTTGTATTCTGTAACTTAAGAGATGGAACTAGGAATATATTCAGTCACCAGGGCTGCCAACTGTAGTGCTCTATTAGGCTACATTATACCAGGTATATTTTGAACTAATTTGATATTACGATATTACCAACTTAATTTTGTCATTATTCTAGATAGGTCCATATACTGTAGAATAATCATTGGCATGAAAAGTAGGCTGTATAGTTCTTCACGGAACTTCTTGTTTTGTTATCATTACCACTTTTGGCTCTTATTGTTGTACGGTTTACCTTGTGCGAAATCAAATTTCGTATTCTGAGGACACTGAACATTGAAGAGGACAATGACGGCTCAGATATTGGTGACGAAGAAAGGGTTATTGTGCAGGGGTGTGCAAATTATTAAACTCGACGCCTGTTTCCCAAAATTGCATTTATACTTATCACGGGCGGCTTCGGTGGCGTAGTTGGTAGCATGGTGAGCTTCTATGACCAAGATCGCGGGTTCAAACCCGGCCGGAGGCGTCGGATTTTCTAAGAGCGTTAAAAATCCCTCAGTATGCTCTCCTTTGGAGGGGAAGTCAAGCCAGCGTGGCGGTCCTATGTCATAGATTTATGGCATGTTAAAGAATCTTCCACTAATTACACCTGTGTGAGGCTAAATTGGACGTTAAATATTTTACAAACGCATATAGGTTCCAACGTTCTTCGCCAGGAGCCGACAGCGATGGCATCTGGTATCCAAGTTCTGAACTAGTAGTCGTTAACGGTGGCGTATGGCGGCAAAAGTAGAAACTACTTGAAAAAAAATTCAATGTCTGCAGTCCTTACTTGAACTGAAAACAGATAACACACACTAATACAGTCATCGCAATTAACACCGGTTATCAGACAGATTCTATACACACCCAAAGTACACGGAGCTACATGACCGCTTTGTCGCAGCCCCTAAACTGAGGAACCAACCAACCATACTTTTCACGGCTTTATGCACTAAATATATATGGAAGGCACTGAAATTACTTCAAATGTTTAACCAAGAGTTTTAATTATATTTTCTTTCCTGAAACTCAAAGTTAAATTATTTTCTAGAATTTCGTTGCTAATGCAAAATGCCACACATTTTGATGGTATAGGCGTATTGCTGTATATACCATCTTCTTGGAAGCCTTCATAGGGAGGTTAAGGCTGCTTGAGCTTTTATTTCTCGCAGTAAACAGATGCAGTTGCACATTATATAAAGGGAGGTAGCGTGCAGTTCGCTACTCCAGTGGGGGTCCGGGCGGGGACACCAAGAGCTCGCTGATGAGCCAGCTTGGTGTCCTAGGCGAAACCCCACACAAGACACGGCACAAACCTAGAAGAATTGCTGAGTTTTATGCCACTCAGTTTGTTTTGATTACTTCATTGTATTTTTCGTGGGAATTTAGAGCAGAGGGATTTGGAGTCTTTTTACTAATGATCTGCTCTTGAACTATTCAAAGATTCGTGAGTTATGGACTGAAATCTCCTGATTTAGAGGGAACATTCTAAAGTCAATGAACAACTAGAAATCGGACCCAGCTTGGGTATCCCTCAGAATCCCAATTCTGAAAGATTCCAGACATTCCGTATGTGAAAATTTATAAGTCGGCGGCTGGAGAGAACATCATTAGGTAATTAGGGTAATGAAAGATACCAGAAGTTGGTCGATAAAATGATTTTGAATAAAACATTCTGTTCGATTTAAATTCTTTATTCGATTCTAATAATTTGCACACCTCTGTAGTAAATGACTATGACAGCAATTCAGAAGTTTCAGAAGAAGCAGCACATCAAAAGGAGATTGTTGATGTTCCGAGCATAAATATTAGGGGTGTTCAAATATATATCGTATGGTTGTACAAGTACACAAAAGTTTACAATTATTTAAATTGAAATGTCCAAATTTGACAACCATTCCAGAGCACTTGGTGTCACTAGGTGTAGAGTCTTCAGACCACCATCAAATGCACGGAGTGGGCACTCCTGAACAATGTGTTTTATAGTTTGGTACTCCACTCCACAGACACAGGCAGCAGATGTACGGAAACCCCATTTCTTCAAAGTGTGACCACACCTTCCTTGACCTGTTCTAATGCGGTTCAGCTTCGACCAGGTTTGGCGTGGAAGTTGGAATCCCTCAACCTTCTTTGTAGGATCTTTAACCAGGTGAGCATTGTTGGGTGGATGCTCGTTCCAACGTTGTTGCCACTTGGAGGTCATGTTGAAAGAATTGATACCTTCTAAATCAACCCAGGGTGGCTTGCGTGATTTCAGACGTGTTGTTGGTGGATCTTGCAGGGCAACATACAACAGAGAGTTCTTATCAGAAGTGGTCTTCTCGAGCAAGCTTACCTTAGCTGCTTTCCTCCTTAGATCTTGCGGAGCGATATTAGCTAGGACTGGTAGCCATTGTGTGGGAGTAGATCTAACAGTACCAGTGATGACTCTCATGGCCTCATTGAGTTGCACATCAATCTTGGTGGTATGAGCACTGTTTTCCCATACAGGGGCACAGTATTCGCCAGCAGAATACACGAGAGCGAGTGCAGCAGAACGTCGAGTACTAGCGTCTGCACCCCAGCTGCTTCCGGCAATCTTGCGAAGTAGACTCACTCTCGAGCCAAGTTTCTTCGATAACTTGATGCACTGTTGTTTGAATGCCAAGGACCGATCCAGAGTGATTCCAAGATATATTGGATTGTAGTTATGGGGTTCTTCGATTCCGTCAAAAGTAACATGCAGCTTCCTTTGGGCTTCTTTATTATTTAGATGGAATGCAGTATCCTCAGTCTTGTTTGGGTTGGGTTTAAGTCTCCATTTATGGAAGTAATCACTCAGTTTCGTCAGATCACTAGTTAGGGTATTCTCACAGTTCATAAGGTCTTTATTTTGGATAATTAATGCTAGGTCACCGGGTGAGTTAGCCGAGGTCGTTGCGGCATGACTGTTGGCAGTCGCTCACATCCGGGAGGCGAGGAGGTTTGAATCCCCCAGCCGACAACCTTGAAGATGATCTTCTGTGGTTTCCCATCTTCCTTCCAGGCAAATGCCGGGGTTGGTCCTTAACTATAGGCCACAGCCGCTACCTTCCAACTCCTCGACCCTCCCTTCCAACTTTCCTCCCCAACGGTACTTGTAGCTCACCCATTGGGTGTCCGTCTCGAAGCAGCTACAAAACTGGCGAGCCGAACATGTCCTCGGACACTCCCGGCACTAAAAGCCATACGCTAAAAAAAAATGCTAGGTCGTCTGCTAATGGATTTTCAAGAAATCTGTGTGAGGCATGAAAAGGTAAGAAACGATATTGTGGGTACAATTTATTCGTTATTCAAAAGTAATCACCACAGGTCTGTGCACAGGTGTCCCATTGCTTCAATAGCCACAGGATTCCCTGTTCCTTGAAGTATTGTGGTTGTGACAGGAACCAATCCTGTACGGTATCCTTTAGTTCGTCGTCCGATTGGAAACATTTTCCCTTGAGACGAACCACTAACAGTGACGTGCATTGTGCGACACTCCGTAGCCTACGCAAGTCCATCAAGAACAAACGGCCTGGACTGCTCACGAAGGAGTGATTCTGCTCCATGATAACACTCTCCCACACGTCTCCAACGTCACACAAGGTGCATTGGCCACGTTCAAGTGGGAGCAACTTGAGCATCCGCCCTACAGTCTGGACTTGTCACCCTGCGACTTCCATCTGTTTGTTCCGTTAAAAACACATCTCAAGGGAAAACGTTTCCAATCGGACGCCGAACTAAAGGACACTGTACGGGATAGGCTCCTGTCACAACCACAAGACTTCTGGGAACAGAGAATACTGGGACTAATGAAGCAGTAAGACACCTGTGCACAGGCCCGTGGTGATTACTTTTGAATAACGAATAAATTGTACCCACAGTATCGTTTCGTACCTTTTCATTTGAAAACCCCTCATATTCTTATTAAAGTCGATGAAGAGGGTGATTGAGGAGTTTTTCTCCTTCACCGGAAGCTTAAGATTACAGATTGCGCTTTAGCATTAAATCCAAACAGTTGATCCCAAAGCCGACACGCACTCAAACACCATAAAAATAAAGGTTATATGTGCGAGCAAAAAAAGGATATCGTACTACATTGTTGCACGAAGCAACTCTCGTCAATCCTGTGAAGTCTAGAGTGTGTACCCGAAAGTTTGCTGTAGGAAGTGGCGCGAGGGCAGCTGCAGCAAGTCCGGAGATCGTAGGTTTGAATTCCGGCGATCACACCGGCTTTTCTGAATGTCATTTTTCCACATTCCCTCCAGACAAATAGTAGGACAACATGTTACTTCAAGTCCTGGGGCACCTACCTCAACCCTGTCCCTTATACAGTTACACACACTACCACAGTCATCGCACAAATACAGATCATCAGATGAATTCAACACACACCCAACTACACGGGGTCGATAACCAAGATTTCCCAATCCCCTAAAATTAATTGATGGCAACAACAAGGAGGTGGTTTGCGACCTGTGAATATCATTGGTGATGACAGAACAAAAGGATGTGGTGTAGTTTTTCACCCGACTGGTTTGAAGATTATGCTGAACAGCCAAGTAGCCTAGATTGATTCAGAGAAGAAAGGTATCTACGCGCCCGCAGTACATTGGAAATATCGTGGTTAAAGGGCTAATTATATGCACAAAAGATACCATTCCAAAATTATTATTGGAGGCATTTATCTACTAAATATTTCTCAAATACCACTCACTCACTCACTCACTCTCTCATTCATTCATCACGAAATCTCAGAAACCACCGAACGGATTGGAATGAAATTTGGTATGCAGCTCCCTCAAGGGCCGCAAACGCCCATTAAGAAAGGATTTTGGGATATTCAGGTTCTAAAGGGCTCTTAAGGGGGTAGACCTGCATTTAATTGAATAGCAATATCACCCGATTGGTTTCATTGGGGGATGTGATACTCGGCATATAAACTCATCATTAAAAATAAGAAGACATGTGTCTGAGGGTTTTTCGATGTGGTGTATATTATGAGGTGAAAGGGGTGAAAAATGGGGGTTGAAGGATTCATAACGGAGCGTGTATCTTTTAAACGACATAGACGAGGAGTTTGAAACTCAGCGGAAAAAATCAGCATACAAAATAAGTAAATAGGTGTTTGACCGTTTTTTCATAAATCCAATTTAAGGGGCCCATGGGGAGGGGTGAAATTCTGCAGGGAAAAACAGGAAAGAAAGTGTCCTAACTGATTGACTGACTGACGCACTCATCAAACTCAAGGGGAAAAAATGCTTAAAAATAAGTAAATAGTTATTCGACAGTTTTTTTCATAAATTAAATTTCAGGGGCCCATTACGAGAGGTGAAATTCTGAAAAAAGAAAATTAAAAGAAAATGTCCTGACTCACTCACTCACTCACTCACTCATCATCGCCCAGCCAAAATTATTGAAGTTAGAAACATGACAGTTTGGGGATATGTTCATTGTATGTCAAAACCGTCTACAAAGGGAGGATTTTCGGATATTCAGGTTTAAAGGGATCTTAAGGGGGTTAAACCTGCATTTCATTGAATAACAATATCTCCCGATTGGTTTCATTGGGGGATGTGATACACGGCATATAAACTCATCATTAAAAAATAAGAAGACACGTATCTGAGGGTTTTTCGATGTGGTGTATATTATGAGGTGAAAGGGGTGAAAGGTGGGGGTTGAAGGATTCCTAACGGAGCGTGTATCTCTTTAACGACATAGGCGAGGAGTTTGAAACTCAGCAAAAAGAAATCAGCTTAAAAAATAAGTAAGTAGGTGTTCGACCGTTTTTTTATAAAGCCAATTTTAGGGGCCCATGGGAAATGGTGAAATTCTGGTGGGGGGGGGGGGGAGAGAAACAGGAAAGAAAGTGTCCTAACCAATTGACTCACTCACTCTTCAAACTCAGGGGGGAAAACTGCTTAAGAATAAGTAAATATGTGTTCGACAGATTTTTTTTTTTCATAAATCAAATTTAAGGGGTTGATCGGGAGGGGTGAAATTCTGAAGGAAGAAAAAAAAATGAAAGAAAATGTCCAGACTCACTCACTCGCTCACTCATCATCGCCCAGCCAAAATTATTGAAGTTGGAAACATGGCATTTTGGGGATATGTTCGTTGTACGTCAAAACCGTACACTAAGGGAGGATTTTTGGATATTAAGGTTCTAAAGGGGCCTTAAGGGGGTTAAACCTGCATTTCATTGAATAACAATATATCACGAGTGGTTTCATTTGTGGATGTGATACTCGGCATATAAACTAATCATTAAAAATCAGCAGATATGTGTCTAAGGGTTTTTTCGATGTGGTGTATAATTATGAGGAGAAAGGGGTAAAAAGTGAAGGTTGAAGGATTCCTAACGGACGTGTAGGCCTATCTCTTAAACGACATAGGCGAGAAATTTGAATCTCAGCGAAAAAAAGTCAGCTTAAAAAATAAATAAATCGGTGTTGGAAAGTTTTATAATAAACAAGCTGTACCCGGCATGCGTTGCAATGCCAATCAAAGAAAGTGTTGGCGTTGAAATTCTGTTTCTTGAAGTGCTTTTGGATACACAACATGTTAACTGCCTCTAAGCTATCGTAAAATGGATTTTCTAATTTAGAACCATTCGTGGAAGCGTGCACAACAACTTTCAAAAGTTTCATCGCTGTCACTCATTTGTTGAATCTACTCGTACGCTACCTGTTGTGAAATGGATTTACTAAGTCGAAACCCTTCCCTGGCGTGTACACAATAACTCATCAATGATTCATCGCAATCGGATGAATTGTATATGCACGTATACGGAGTTTTATTTAAACGATTCGTGCGCTGTCACTCATTTGTTGAATCTACTCGTGCGCTACCTATTGAGAAATGTATTACTAAGTCGAAGCCCTTCCCTGGCGTGTACACAATAACTCATCAAGGTTTCATCGCAATCGAAGAATGTTATATGAACGCAATAGGGGATTTTGTTGAAACGCTTCGCGCGTCGTCACCCATTTGTTGCATCTACTCTTGCGCTACTTATTGTGAAATGGATTTACTAAGTCCCCTTCCCTGGCGGGTACACAATAACTGATCAATGTTTCATCGCAATCGGATGAATAGTATATGAACGCATACCTGATTTTGTTTAAACGATTCGCGCTCCGTCACTCATTTGTTGAATCTACTCGTGCGCTACCTACTGTAAAATGTATTTACTAAGTTAGAAACCGTCACGTAAGTGTCCACAACATCTCACCCAAGTTTCATCTCTATCGGACTAATGGGATATGAAGACATAGGGGACTGTATTGAAACGCTCCGCATGTCGTCGTTCATTTGTCGAATCTACTCGTGTGCTACCTACTGTGAAATGTATTTACTAAGCCAGAAACCTTCTTTGGAATGTCCACCATATTTCACCCAAGTTTCACCGCTAACGGCAGAATGGTATATGACCTTATACGGGACTTTGTTGAAACGCTTCGCGCGTCGTCCCTCATTTGTTGAATCAACTTGTGCGCTGCATATTGTATAGTGGATTTACTAAGCCAGAATTTTTCCATGACGTGTACACAACATCTCACCCAAGTTTCATAGCTACGGACGAATGGTACATGAATGCATACGGGACTTGGTTGAAACGCTTCGCGTGTCGTCGCTCATTTGTTGATTCTACTCTTGCGCTACATATTGTAATATGGATGTACTCAGCCAGAAACCTTCCCTGGAGTGTACACAACATCTCACCCAAGTTTTATCGCAATCGGATGAATGGTATGTGAACGTATACGGGACGTTGTCGAAACGCTTCGCGCGTAGTCACTCATTTGTTGAATATAAACGTGCGCTTCGTATTGTAAAATGGATTTACTTAGCCAGAAAGCTTTCCTGGAGTGTACACAACAATTCACCAAACATTTATCACTATCAGACGACTGGTATATGACTTTATACGGGACTTTGTTGAAACGCTTCGCGTGTCATCGCTCATTTGTTGAATCTACTGGTGCGATACCTATTGTAAAATGTATGTACTAAGCCAGAAACCTTCCCTGGAGTGCACACAACATCTCACCCAAGTTTCATCGCTATCGGATGAATGGTATATGAAATTATGTGGAACTTTGTTGAAACGCTTCGCGCGCCGTTGCTCATTTGTTGATTCTACTCGTGCTCTACCTATTTTTAAAGGGATTTACTAAGCTATAAACCTTCCCTGGAGTGCACACAAAATCTCAGCCAAGTTTCATCGCTATCGGACGAATGGTATATGAACGCAAACGTGACTTTGTTGAAATGCTTCGCGCGTCGTAGCTCATTTGTTGAATCTACTCGTGCGCTGCCTATTGTAAAGTAGATGTACTAAGCCAGAAAATTTCCCTGCAGTGTACACAACATTTTACGCAAGTTTCATAGCTATCGGACGAATGGTATATGAATGCATACGGGACTTTGTTGAAACGCATTGCGTGTCGTCGCTCATTTGTTGAATCTACTTGTGCGCTATCTACTGTGAAATATATTCACTAATTTTGAAACCTTCACGTAAGTGAACATAACATCTCACCCAAGTTTCATCGCTATCGGACGAATGGTATATGAACACATACGGGACTTTGTTGAAATGCTTCGAGCATCGTCGCTCATTTGTTGAATCTACGCGTGCGGTACCTATTGTAAAATGGATTTACTAAGTCAGAAACCTTCCTTGGAGTGTACTCAACATCTCACCCAAGTTTCATCGCAATCGGACGAATGGTATATGAACGCATAGGAGACATACATACCCACAGACAAACTATCACGTTACATTGATTTTTATATATATAGATTCAATTTAAGGGGCCAATGGGGTAGGGGGAAATTCTGGGTAAAAAGGAGAAGAAAATGTCCTAACTGACTGACTAACTCACTCACTCATCAAACTCAGGGGGAAAATTCAGCTTAAAAAATAAGTTAATAGGTGTTCAAGAGGTTTTTCATAAATCCAATTTAAGGGGCCCATGGGGAGGGGTGAAATTCTGGTAAAAATAGTTGAAAGAAAATGTCCTGACTGACACACTCACTCATCACGCTCAGCGAAAACTATTAAAGTTGGAAAAATGAAATTTTGGAAATATGTTCGCTGTAAGTCGAAAACGTCAACTAAGGAAGGATTTTTGTTTATTCGGGTTTTAAAGAGGTGTTAAGGGGCTAACGTGCATTTCATTGAATAACGATATCTCATGAGTTGTTTCTTTTGGGATGTGATATTCGGTATATAAACTAATCATTAAAACAAGATGTTCAGTAAAGAACATATAGCCTACTTTCTCCTAAATGTATGAGTATAGTTATAACTCGTTATTAACAAAGAGTATAATAGAACTATTCTTTGTTGAAGACCTTAGAAACGATTTACCTCTACCAAACGCCACAACCTAGATAAAAACTGCTACCATCATTGAAGAAAGAAAGAAAGAAAGAAAGAAAGAAAGAAAGATAAGAAGTATATCAAGAATGTTATGGATCTGGAGACATAATCGACCGGACTGGCTGCGTGGCTCAGCGGTAACGTTCTCGCTTGCTGGGCCCTAGGTTGCAGGTTCGTATCCTGGCGCAGTCAGTTGGCATTTGAGGGTGCACAAATGCGAGGGAGCAGTGTCAGTACATTTACTGGCACGTTAAAGATCCCCTTCGGGCCAAAATTCCGGCACCCCGGTGTCTCTAAAAGCAGCAGTAGTTAAAAGGGATGTAAAACCAATAACATTATTATTATTATTATTATTATTATTATTACATATACGACCTGCCGTGGGCAACTTCCAACTTTGAGTTGAGGCATGTCTTTACACGTCTGGTTGTGCATGGCTTTCACAACCCTAATTGAAAAAAAAGGAAGGAAGATTGTAGTTTTACGTGACCGTGAATCTTGTGATTATGAGCCACGGGACCTCCTTTTTACGTGGAATCCGAACCACAGGACATGGCATTTCACTTCGAAAATCTCACATGCTTTGACCGGGAATCGAAAACCCTAATTGAATTAACAAATCTTTCCATGACCCTACAGAGACGTGTGTATACAAACTACTATGTGAAATCGTTTTGTTCTTTACTTCAATTAACATTTTCAAGTAACGCAAAATAGGCAGTTACAAACCCTTTAAAATAAAAAGTAAAAATGTATCGTAGTATCATCTTGTCATTCTTCAAATTCGATGCGCACAGAATGACAATGGTATAGCAATCAATGGAGCCCCACATAGACTAGTCGTGACATCTATTGGTGAAATATCGAACAATATAATCCTAACAGAGCGAGTGCATTCTAGCGGCCAGAAGAAGAAACTTTTCAATAAAATCTGGAAGTTAATAAGTAGGTTGGCAGCTAGATGTCTCGAGTAAATCTGCTGGCGAATTATGTTTTAATTAAATATATATTTTACACCATAATATGCACAATATAACGCTTAATTTTAAAACATCTGAGTCATTACAAAACAATAAACAAATAACATTTCAAGCAAAAAACCTAGCTCTGCCCGGGTTTGAACCATAGGCATTTGAGCGATAGGCTAACGCTCTACCACTGAGCTAATTGTGTCAACGAATATCGTTCTATATAAAATGACTTACATAGAACTTGTTAGCAAATAATGATTTATACTAAACGATTTCATCACTGGAGTATATTATTTATATATAAAGCATTTCATACAAAGTTTATTTATTTTGTATCAGTACGCTATATTGCATGCAATACTCAAATTAGTGAAATATAAGTCAGGCACAAGATATCCGCTGCCATCTTGTCTTATTACTGAATCAGCTCAGCTTTTTAAAATCACGTCTGCACTATAGTGTTACAAAATAAACTTTTAATTTCGAACGTGCCTCTTCCTTTAGAACAGTTAAAACGATTCTCGGCTCGATAATCGGAACTGGTGGGTCCCATGATATGGATTATAAAGTTTGCATAATTCGCACGGCCGCCATCCTGAAATGGTATGGCGGACGAGCTTGTAGTTTGGTCACAAGACGCATTCTATACGAAGGTATGTTGTTACCAAATTTGGTAGAGATCGGATGATTTGGTTAGTCGTTATTTGATTTTACGTTTTGAACGTTTGAGTGGCCGCCATTAAGTTTTAGTAAAGATGGCGGCGATATAAAACATGACACTGAGGTGTCCTTTGCTAGTGCTACCTTTGTACCAAATTACGTTCAATTCGCATTCACCGTGTTCGAATTGATAGGGGGGGACAGACATTCAGAGTACACACACTCACACACACACAGACACACACACACACACAGACTCACACACACACATAACACACACACACACAGACTCACACACACACATACACATACACAGACAGACACACTTTTTTCGCCCTGTGTTGATCTCATAAGTCTACTTTCATTTTTTGCAAAAATCGAAAGTAGGCTAAAATAATCAGACATAGGTTTATCGATGTGGTGTATATTATGAGGTGAAAGGGGTGAAAATGGGGGGTTGAGGGATTCTTAACCGAGCGTGTATCTCTTCAACGACATAGGCGAGAAGTTTGAAATTCAGCTGAAAAAAACAGCTTAAAATATAAGTAAATAGTTGTTCGACTATTTTTTTCATAAATCCAATTTAAGGGGCCCTTGGAGAGGGGTGAAATTCTGGGGGGGAAAACAGGAAAGAAAGTGTCCTAACTCTCTCACTCATCAAACTCAGGGGGGAAGAACAGCTCAAAATAAGTAAATAGGTGTTCGAGCGTTTTTTTTTTTTTTTTTTTTCATAAATCCTGATAACTTTTGTGATACTTTCAATGTTTAGCTTGGCCCATTTGTCGGTCAAATTTTATTTATTGTTACTGAGATCCCCGAATGGTAATTATTTCTTTACAAATGTTAATTGCTTAAACCATATGCATAATCTTGTTATCGATCACTTATTCATAGATATTATAGTTCTCACCTCGAGTGTTACAGTCGCTCGCTACCTCAGGCGTCCTCACTCCCGACATACCGGACATCTAATGGTTGATCCACTGTCCGCTGAGTAGTGTCGACTGACGTCACCCTGACTTTCATTCGACCAATGGCAGGTCTTTGTCTGGTCGGGCGATCTCCAAACTTCGAGAGAGTTCCATGGTCCCTATTTAAGACGCCGCTTGCTGGCGTTCTTCCCCACTTCTGATCAACCGCCACTTCTGATCCACCACTTCTGATCAACCGCCACTTCTGATCAATCATCACTTTGGATCACTTCAACCTGCTGGTCACCGCTACTGCATCTCACGACACCATCGCTGATATCTACGCTACCGAGCAGTTACGTCACAAGATCTGCACCATGACGTATTGCTCAAGATGGCAAGAATAATTGCCAGCCGCTGTACTCTTCACCTTCACCTTAGAGAGGATACTTGGAATCGTCTTTCGAAATATCTCTGGATCAGCTCTTGGAAACTATAAATGTCATTCCTGCGCAAGAAAAGAAGAGAGAGTTGACATTTTATCGATGGTGCACATAACTCTAGGCCATGTACGCCTCCTTCCGAGAAAACCGTGAAGACTTTTAAATCAACGTGTGCTAGCTGGAAATTTTTTAGGAGCTGGCTCTTCAACCCTCTTCAAAGATAAGTTTACTTTTATGAAGAACTTATATCATACCAGTTATTTTACACGCTTAATCATTTTTTATGGTTCTCTCTTTTTATAAACTGCATTTTTATATGTTAAGCTCAACTTTTCTCCAATCAAGCAAGCTTGTTTCATGGACCTTTCTATAATCTGGGTTTCTGTCATCAGGCCCTCACACTTTGCTACATTTATAATTGTTCATTTCTGTGATAAGCACTTAAGTGCAATTTGTTTATTCATTATAAATTTATTATTAGGAATAAAAATTGTTAATGTATTGCTCCCTATATTGGTTTTCTAGTCACGTATTTCATGCCCACTACCCCGCACCGCTTCAGTCTAATTTTCTTGACCACAGTAGTTATTTTGTCCAGGCTTTCGCCTGATGCGTTTCGTTCTCCCGTATGGGGAAGTTTTAGGGCAGAACTTATACTTCTCCATTTTGTTGGTGCCTCACCCCCGGGAAACATATCTGTTGCACCCTGGATCCCTATACAAGTTTAATATTGTGGATTTTACATTAACAATTTTTGTTCATTGTGTTTCAACACTAATTCACATTGTACGTTTCAGCTTAAGGCGCATGTGCAGCAGAAGAGAGAAACGTAAGCTAAGCCGGTTTCTTCCGCATCAGACTAAACCTTACTACCTAGCAAGCTGTCATCTTCTGGCTTCCAGTACTCGAAGTCACAATATTGACGTGAGTAACAAACAACTTTTGACATGCCTAACCTTGATGAAAAACTTAGCAACGCCAGAGCCTCTTGTAAGGGCAAGCTCACACGGTTTCGTACTTTATTAACGGAGCTCGAACCCCAAGAGCGTAATCTTGACATAATTTCGCAGAGGCTTAAGAATTATGAACAAGCCTTTGAGAAATATGATGAGATACAATGCAGTATAGAAACTCAGCATCCGGACCAGCAAAGTGATAGGTTGGAAGTTGAAAAATTATACTATCAGGGATTTGCTGAAGCTAAACAGCTTATTAGGGCTTTAACTTTAAAAGAAAAACAACAAGATCAAACTTCTGCAGCATCTTCTACATCTTCTTCGCGCATTATATTACCCAAATTAGAAATACCCAAATTCACTGGTAAAGACATAGAATGGGAACCATTTTTTGAATTATTCAATTCTTTAGTACATGAGAATACTTCTATACCAGTAATACAAAAATTTCACTACTTGCGTCTGGCAGTTCAAGGCAACGCACTTAACCTGATTCAAGCACTTTCTTTGACCAGTGATAATTATGAAGTTGCTCTGAATCTTCTTAAGGATAGATATGGGAACATTCGTTTATCTATTCAACGCCATATACAAAGCTTATTCGAGTTACCTAACGTGCAAGCAGATAACAGTTTATCACTTCGTAAGTTGATTGACACTGCAGAGCTACACGTCAGAGCATTGTCCAATTTAAACCAACCTGTAAATCACTGGGATTTATTCCTAGTTCACCTCATTTCTGCAAGATTGGATGCAAATACATTAAAAGCGTGGGAAACAGAACTTTCCCAGAATTTGCAATGCACTTATGAGGCGATTATTAACTTTTTGAAGGCCAGAAGCCAAGTCTTTTCCGCCATAGCTAATCAAAAAACTAGTAGTTCAGATTCAAAAGCCTTCTCAAAACATAAGGTTAGCAGTTCTAATCAAAGAATTTTAAGATCACAGGCTCTTCCTGTTGATGCTCGGTCACCTAACCAAATGCAAACGTGCGGTCTGTGTCAGCAATCGCATACTTTATACAATTGTGATGAATTTAAATCTTTATCAGTAGATGAAAGACGAAAGCTCATTACGAACAAAAAACATTGTTTCAACTGTTTGTCAGGAACGCATATGTTAAACAATTGCCGTTCACAACGTTTATGCTTTCATTGTAAGGCTAGACACCATTCACTTTTGCACAGACATGAAAGATCACGGTTATCAGGACCAAGCAGTTCCAATACTAAGTCTAATTCGGAGACTTCTCAAAATAGTGCGCAGTCGTATGCTCAAAGTTCTACCTCGCTTGGCAAAGTCCAGATTTTATTATCTACCGGGCAGGTTCTATTGAAAAATTCTCACGGAAAATGGGTATCTGTCAGGGGATTATTGGACAATGCCGCTACCAACAATTTTATTAATGAATCGTTGGTACAAAAGTTAGGCCTTCCAAAACATCCTACCTCAATAGAGGTTACAGGAATAAACTGCTCTAAATCGCAATCCTTAAGCTTTGCTAAAGTGGATCTGAAGGACTCTAATAATCTTGGTACGCAGTTGCAATTAGATTGTTTGATTATCAAGTCTATAGGCAACAATATTCCTGGCACTTCTTATCCTATTCAAAGTTGGAATATCCCGAATTTTGTCCAGCTAGCTGACCCTCATTTCAACAGAGCTTCACCCGTAGAGCTTCTTTTCAGCTCAATCGTATTTAGGCAATGTCTTCATTCCAATAAAGTAAAAATTGCTCCTAATGTTTTCTTCCGCGAAACTGATTTTGGTTGGATTGCTACTGGCCAAATATACCGTAATCCTATTCAAACTGTATCGAATTGTTATTTTGTTGGTACCGATTTGAGTCAAGAGCTAACCAAGTTCTGGGATCTTGAGAATGTTCAGGCTACTTCTTCTTCTTCTTCCTCTTCTAACGAAATTTGTGAAAAGTTATATAAGGAAACCACTGTCCGTAATACTGAAGGCAGATTTATAGTAACTCTTCCACGTATTCCCAATCCTCCCGCCATTACGGGCTCGCATTCCAGAGCACTTAGGGCACTATTTGCTATTGAAAATCGGTTCAAACAAGATGCTTCTGTCAAAACTCAGTATGCTTCCTTTATGGAGGAATACGAATCATCCAATCACATGGAGGTAATTTCTAAATCAGAAGACATTGACCATCCTTTAAATGAAATAGTTTATCTAAATCATCACCCGGTATGGAAAAATTCCATAACACAAGACAATATAAGAGTAGTTTTCAATGGCTCATCACCAGATTCCAATGGAATCTCTTTAAATGATACCTTGCAATGTGGTCCCGCGATTCAAACAGATCTCACCTCTGTTTTGCTTAGTTTTCGAAGGTTTCCTATTGCTGTAATCTCAGATATTAAGCAGATGTACCGGCAGATTCTCGTAAATTCTGAGCAGCAAGATCTGCAAAGAATATTGTGGCGCGATGAGAGTTCCAAACCCATAAAGATATTTAGATTGAAGACTGTGACATATGGCCTGAAGCCTTCAGCCTTTCTTGCGATTCGGTCTCTCCACATGTTAGCCGAGCAAGATGGTCATCTGTATCATCCTTTGGCCTCTGAGTCATTAAAAACGGCATTTTATGTTGACGATTTCTTGTGCTCTTTCCCTAATATTTCTGAAGCGCTCCTTGTGTGCGAAGATTTGAAATCCCTACTCCTAGGAGGTGGTTTTCCGCTCCATAAATGGACTTCAAATTCCACTGAATTTATATCAAAATTTTCATCAGAGGTCCCAGTTGATGAATTTGTTGCCATTCCTACTGATGAAGCAGCCGTAAAAGCATTGGGTGTTTTTTGGTGTCCTTCTTCTGATACCTTCTCTTATCAGGTACATCTGTCAGAATCTCCCCTTGTAACTAAGAGACAAGTTCTGTCAGAAATCGCAAAGATCTTTGATCCTTTGCAATATATTGCTCCTATAGTTATTGTTGCAAAAATGTTCTTGCAAAAGCTTTGGTCATTAAAATCAGACTGGGATGAAAATCTCCCCCTTCCTCTTGTAGAAGAATGGTTAGAGTATCGCAGCAGTTTGCTGGATCTCTCCAAGGTTTCTATACCCCGCCCTTTAATTTCTAATCCCTTATACCAGCAGTATGACCTGCATGTATTTTCTGATAGTTCAGAACGGGCTTATGGCTGTTGTGCATACATAGTAGGACGTTCCTCAGCCACTTTCCCTGGATTTTCTAATCTGGTGTGCGCTAAATCAAAAGTTGCTCCACTTAAAACGGTATCATTGCCGAGATTAGAATTATGCTCTGCTTTAATGGCAACAGAATTAGCTACTAAACTAAATGTCAGTTTAAAGTTAAAATTTTCCCGCACATTTTTTGGAGCGATTCTTCTATTGTATTAGCTTGGATTTCCAAGCCTTCTTCTCATTGGAATACCTTTGTGGCAAATCGCGTTTCTAAGATTCATGAAGTCTCTCATTCTGAACAATGGAGACATGTTCCTAGCCGTGAAAACCCCGCGGATATAATATCACGTGGTTGCACGCCTAAAAAATTGATTTCTTCAGACCTGTACTGGAATGGTCCTCCTTGGCTAAGTCAGGAATCATCTTGCTGGCCTCGCTTAGCTAATCAATTTGCAGAAGAAATACCTGATGCCCGTAATGACCCTGGCGCGTCGCATCTTACTTCTACTTCTGCTAGCCTTTTTCATAGATACTCTTCATTTGATAAATTGATTCGTGTAGTGTCTTATATCTTCCGATGGAAATATTTAGTAATTGATCAACCTTTGAAGCCTCAACCCTTTCTCTCCAGAGTCGAGTTAGAATTTGCTACTTGCAAGATTTTGTTACTTGTTCAGCAGGAAGTATTTGCTCCTGAAAAGCAAGCTCTTATAAGTGGTAAAGATTTACCCAAGTCTAGCAGGCTTTCACCACTCACTCCTTTTCTAGACCAGGACGGCATAATACGTGTGGGTGGAAGATTAGCTATGTCTAGTTGTGAGGATGGGAAAAAGCATCCCATCATCCTTCCTTCAAAGCATCCTATCACTACCCTTATAATAAAAAAGTTTCATTATAAACACATTCATGCTGGCACTCGCACCTTGCTCTGTCTAATTCGTGAACTCTACTGGATCATCAATGGCGTTCATGAGGTTTCTTCTGTTGTCAAAAAGTGTATACCTTGCTTCAAGGTTAAACCAAGGCCCGCCACGCAGATTATGGGTAATTTACCTCCATTTCGTTCAGAACCTAGTAAGCCCTTCGCTCTTACTGGGATCGATTACGCAGGTCCTTACGTATATCAGACCAATCCCTCTTCATCTAAGCGCAAAATCTTAGGTAAACTTTACATCTCGTTATTTGTATGTATGGTGACGGGAGCTATCCACCTTGAGTTGGTTACGAACGCTTCTGTATCCTACTTTTTGGCCGCCTTTTCTAGATTTGCTGCTAGACGGGGTGTTCCATCTGAAGTTTTTTCAGATAATGCAAAAATTTTTGTAAGCGCTTCTGATCTCTGGAAAAAAGTGTTAAGCTCCCCTTCTGCTAAAGAAAAAATTTCCAACTTTTCCTATTCTAAAGGTTTCAAATGGCATTTCACCCCGCCTTATGCTCCCCATCATGGGGGCCGTTGGGAATCCTGCATCAAACTTACTAAAAGACAGCTTAAGAAAACTCTTGGTCCTACCATACTTTCTTATGAGGAATTCAACTCTTTGATTATTCAAATTGAAGGTATTGTAAATTCCAGACCTCTGACCCCTCTTTCAAACGATCCTAAGGATCTTTTATCTTTAACACCCAGTCACTTCCTGATTGGCTGTTCGCTTGCTGCCACTCCGCCTTTGCTGGTTCGACGCTGTGATCCTAACTTGCCTATCTTTTGGAGAAAAGTAGAATCTTTGCGATGTTCTTTTTGGCGCCGATGGAAGTTAGAATATCTCAGCTTGCTAAATAGGCGTGAGAAATGGCGGCTTCCTCAACCAGATGTACGAGTGGGGGACATGGTTCTTCTTCGGGACCCATCTCCGCCTCTCGTGTGGAACCTAGGTAGAGTTATTCACTGCCACTTTGGCGTGATAAACGCGTCAGAGTTGTTGATGTTTTAACTAGTAAAGGTCGTTATACTAGACCCATCTCTGCTATTTCTGTTTTGCCTTTCGAGTCTTAGTTTCTCCTCGTCTGTTATCCATGTTTTGCTTTGACTGATTCTTTTGTTTGTTTTCATTCGGAGTTCTCGGAGCATGATCACTTTTGTGATACTTTCAATGTTTAGCTTGGCCCATTTGTCGGTCAAATTTTATTTATTGTTACTGAGATCCCCGAATGGTAATTATTTCTTTACAAATGTTAATTGCTTAAACCATATGCATAATCTTGTTATCGATCACTTATTCATAGATATTATAGTTCTCACCTCGAGTGTTACAGTCGCTCGCTACCTCAGGCGTCCTCACTCCCGACATACCGGACATCTACTGGTTGATCCACTGTCCGCTGAGTAGTGTCGACTGACGTCACCCTGACTTTCGTTCGACCAATGGCAGGTCTTTGTCTGGTCGGGCGATCTCCAAACTTCGAGAGAGTTCCATGGTCCCTATTTAAGACGCCGCTTGCTGGCGTTCTTCACCACTTCTGATCAACCGCCACTTCTGATCCACCACTTCTGATCAACCGCCACTTCTGATCAATCATCACTTTGGATCACTTCAACCTGCTGGTCACCGCTACTGCATCTCACGACACCATCGCTGATATCTACGCTACCGAGCAGTTACGTCACAAGATCTGCACCATGACGTATTGCTCAAGATGGCAAGAATAATTGCCAGCCGCTGTACTCTTCACCTTCACCTTAGAGAGGATACTTGGAATCGTCTTTCGAAATATCTCTGGATCAGCTCTTGGAAACTATAAATGTCATTCCTGCGCAAGAAAAGAAGAGAGAGTTGACATTTTATCGATGGTGCACATAACTCTAGGCCATGTACGCCTCCTTCCGAGAAAACCGTGAAGACTTTTAAATCAACGTGTGCTAGCTGGAACTTTTTTAGGAGCTGGCTCTTCAACCCTCTTCAAAGATAAGTTTACTTTTATGAAGAACTTATATCATACCAGTTATTTTACACGCTTAATCATTTTTTATGGTTCTCTCTTTTTATAAACTGCATTTTTATATGTTAAGCTCAACTTTTCTCCAATCAAGCAAGCTTGTTTCATGGACCTTTCTATAATCTGGGTTTCTGTCATCAGGCCCTCACACTTTGCTACATTTATAATTGTTCATTTCTGTGATAAGCACTTAAGTGCAATTTGTTTATTCATTATAAATTTATTATTAGGAATAAAAATTGTTAATGTATTGCTCCCTATATTGGTTTTCTAGTCACGTATTTCATGTCCACTACCCCGCACCGCTTCAGTCTAATTTTCTTGACCACAGTAGTTATTTTGTCCAGGCTTTCGCCTGATGCGTTTCGTTCTCCCGTATGGGGAAGTTTTAGGGCAGAACTTATACTTCTCCAAATCCTATTTAAGGGGTTCATGAGAAAGGTGAAATTCGGAAAAATAAATGAAAGAAAATGCCCTGACGTACTCACTCACTCATCATCGCCCAGCCAAAATTATTGAAGTTAGAAACATGAAATTTTGGGGTTATGTTCGTTGTATGTCGAAAACGTCCACTAAGGAAGGATTTTTGGATATTCAGGTTCTAAAGGGGTGTTAAGGGGGTTGACTTGCTTTTAATTGAATAACAATATCTTCCGATTGGTTTCCTTGGGGATGGGATACTCGGCATAAAAACTCATCATTAGTAATAAGAAAACACATGTCTGAGGGTTTTTCGATGTGGTGTATATTATGAGGTGTATGTGTGAAAAGTGGGGGGTTGAAGGATTCCTAACGGAACAAGTATCTCTTAAAACACAAAGGCAAAAAGTATGAATCTCAGGGAGAACAAGTAGTTCCGTGAAGAACTATACAGCCTATTTTCATATATCCTGCTCATGTTAATTGCTTCTATCAACATAAAAAAAATCAGTTTAATTGCTGTAACAGATTCCCACATATTGAAAACCGTCTAAATATTTCAGATGGTCGCCAGGTTGGATTTTTATTTTTGTACTATTATATTAAGATTATTGTGTACGTGTGGCATTCAAACTTCAATCGCATGATTAGAACACAAGAAGTAAAAACGAGATTTTAAATTTACGCACAGCAGCCATCTTGTGATTATGCAAACAATTGAAATAAATTAGATGCCAGTGGATCAACATTTGTATAAGCATTTAACGTGCAACGTTTCACGGCACTCGGATAGTTAATTCGCGAGAAACGTCCATTTAAATATTTATACTTCGCGTCGCCGCCATGTTGGATTCGTGCTCACCAGGTTACTGAAAGTCCTATATGTGAACTTATGTTCATAGCCTCTATGAACATGAAAAAATATCAGTTTGATTGCTGTAAAAGATTCGTAGATATTCATAACCGTCAAAATATTTCGGATGCTCGCCATGTTGGATTGTTATATGTATAGGCCATAGAGTTATGTACCATTAAATAAGAATTATTGCGTAGGTTCATTATTCAAACTTTCACTTTGATTGCATGATTACGACCCAAGAAAAAGAAACTTAATTTTAAAATTTCGCACACCTGCCATCTTGAGATTATGTAAACAATTGAATTAAATTAGATGGTAGTACATTACAATCTGCAAAATCATTTACTGTACCACATTTCACTGCGCTCAGAGAGTTAACTCACGAGAAAAGTCTATTAAAATATTTCAAATTCACTTGGTCGCCATGTTCGTTTTGTACTTTACAGGTTCATGAATTATACATAGGTAAACTTGCATCAGTACCCTTTATCACCGAACAAAATTGCAGGGTGATATCTGTAATAGTTTCGGAGATATAGAATGTCAGTGAAATATTTCGCACAGCCGCCATTTTGAGGTTATGCAAACAATTGGACTAAATTAGACTCCAGTGCATTGCAATGGGTATAAACATTTGCTGAACCAAGTTTCATTACGTTTGGATAGTTAAATCGCGAGAAAAGTCTATTTAAAAGTCTCAAATTCGCTTGGCCGCCATGTTGGTTTTGTAGTCACCAGGTTTTTGAAAGTCTCATATGTGAACTTCTAGTAGTGCCCTTTATCACCGTACACAATTTCAGGGCGATATCCGTAGTAGTTTCGGAGATATTGAATGCTAGTGAAATATTTCGCACAGCCGCCATGTTGGATTGGTGAGACGTAACAAAATTTGAAGGGCACGGTCGAGGTCGCCGGGAATAGTGCTATGAACTTACCGAGTTTCACTGAAATCGCTCCAGCCGTTTAGATTTTATTAGGGGGACACACACACACACCTCACACACACACACACACACACACACACACGCACGCACGCACGCACACACGGACAAAAGGTGATCTCATAAGCCTATTTTTTCAAAATTGAAAATAGGCTAAAAATCAGCATGAAAAAGTAGTAAATAGGTGTTCGATCGTTTTTTTTTATTTTTGTAAATCCAATTTAAGGGGCCCATGGGAAGGGGTGAAATTCTGGGGAAAGAAGTCCACTAAGGAAGGATTTTTGGATATTCACTCATCATCCCCCAGCAGTTAGAAACTTGAAATTTTGGGGATATGTTCGTTGTATGTCGAAAAGGTCCACTAAGGATGGATTTTTGGATATTCATGTTTTTAAGGGGTGTTAAGGGGGTTAAACTTGCATTTCATTGAATAACAATATCTCACGAGTTGTTTCATTTGCGGATGTGATATTCGGCATATAAACTAATCATTAAAAATAAGCAGACATATGTCTAAGGGTTTATCGGTATGGTGTATATTATGAGGTGAAAGGGGTGAAAATTGGGGGTTGAAGGATTCTTAACGCAGCAAGTATCTCTTATTCGACATAGGCTATAAGTTTGAAATTAGCGGAAAAAGCAGCTTAAAAATAAGTAAATAGGTGTTCGACCGTTTCTTCATAAATCCAATTTAAGAGGCCCATGGGGAGGGCTGAAATTCTGGGGGAAAAAAAAAACAGGAAAGAAAGTGCCCCAACTGATATTCTCACTTACTCACTCATCAAACTCAGGGGGAAAACAGCTTAAAATAAGTAAATAGGTGTTCGACCGTTTTTTTTTTTCATAAATCCAATTTAAGGGGTTCATGAGAGGGGTGAAATTCTGAAAAATAAATGAAAGAAAATGTCCTGACTTACTCACTCACTCTTCATCGCCCAGCCAAAATTATTGAAGTTAGAAACATGAAATGTTGGGGTTTTGTTCGTTGTATGTCCAAAACGTCCACTAAGGAAGGAGTTTTGGATATTCAGGTTCTAAAGAGGTGTTGAGGGGATAAACGTGCATTTCATTGAATAACAATATCACACGAGTGGTTTCATTTGGGGATGTGATACTTGGCATATATACTAATCATTGAAAATAAGCTGACTCATGTCAAATGGTTTTTCGATGTGGTGTATATTATGAGGTGAAAGGGATGAGAAGTGGGGGTTGAAAGATTCCTAACGGAGCGTGTATCTCTTAAACGACATAGGCGAGGAGTTTGAAACTCGGAGGGAATCAATCAGCTTAAAAATAAATAAATAAATAAATAAAATAGGTGTTCGGCCGTTTCTTTTCATAAATCCAATTTAAGGGGCTCATGGGGGGGGGGGTGAAATTATGGAAGAAAACTTCCACTAAGGAAGGATTTTTGGATGTTCACTCTCATCGACCAACCAAAACTATTAAAGTTAGAAGAATGATATTTTGGAGATATGTTTGTTGTGTGTCGAAAACGTCTACTAAGGAGGGATTTTTGGATATTCGGGCTCTAAAGGGGTGTTAACGGGGTTAAACCTTCATTTCATTGAATAGCAATATGTCACGACTATGACGCGAGCGAAGCCTCGGGTACCTGCTAGTAATGTATAAAGTTAATCTGAATTTACTGTGTGATACCCTATTTGCCACGACACTGAAAAGTTATAGTTAGTTGGTTATTGCTGTTTTAAGGGGAGGAACAGTGAGGTCATTTTAAGAAGAAGTCTGTCGTTTCTGAACACCTACAAAAAATCAACACAAATCCACTATTACCAATACATGCAGAACTTCCAGTTCTATCAGCTCATCGATTAAGTCCAGACACCCATCGTTCCGAACAGCAGATAGCTTGCTGAACAACAACTTCAATATCAAAGTTGCCTGGGTTAATCAATGGCGGAAACATACTTCCCTGGCACACCATGGATTAAGTATTGATCCCTGGGAAAGACCTGCAGGGGTTTGCTTATCTAGGCGTCACTGCTGCTTGTTGAACCGGATTAGAACAGGTCAGGGCAGGTGTGGAGGTATACTACATCAATGGGGTTGGAAGTCCTCTCCAAATTCCCACAATAATACAACCAAACTTGACCAATTTAGTCTCCCACAAATACTTCACCTCATAGGGACCATCCAGTGTGCTCAGACATGGGTTAACACCGTCGCTAGGGGTAGGAACCTCGAATGCCAAAGCGGGTGACCCGTCAGGATTCCTAGGGAGTCCTAGAGACACCAATCCATACTCGGGAAACACGATAATGTCCGCTCCCTGCAACACAAGAAGGTTCTAAGAGAACAAAAGATATAATTCAGACACCAGACACAAGAATCGTTCAATAATTCACATATTCAACTCAGTGCTGTTCCTCAGTCATTACTTCAAGAAGAAGATGAAGAAGAAGAAGAAGAAGAAGAATTGTTGTTGTTGTTGTTGTTGTTGTTGTTGTTGTTGTTGTTGTTGTTGTTGTTGTTGTTGTTGTTGTTGTTGTTGTTGTTGTTGTTGTTGTTGTTGTTGTTGTTGTTTTTTCTTTAATTTGAGGGGCTTGGACATCGTGGTCATTTAGCCCCGTGTATGTGTATAGAATTTGTCTGATAACACCTGTAGTGTCTATAATAGTGTGTGTATTCGAGGATTGAGAAGGTGACGGAACCTTCTCGGTATTTAGCTGTAATAGAGGTGTTAAACCACCAGGGGCGGCCGGTGATATTGGACTCAAGGACGCCGCCCTCCCACCCTCCTCCTTCCTCATCAACCATGATGTTCTCTCTCCTCGCAACTAATGTTTTGCCATCGTGACAAAATGTGTGTAGTTCCTCTCCTTGTCGGCAGAGCGCACCGGATGCTCGTGAGGACTCATAAAAAATCGCCCGCTTTGTTATTTACGTTGCCATGGCAACGAATACCTTCAGTTATCCCCTGTCCATCCTCTCACGCGCTACGTCACGAGGTGTGTGGACTCAGTCATCTTGAGTCTGATGCAGCCACTGCCTGCCCATTCAACGATTACGGCATTGGTTTATGCGTACCACGGCCGTCTGCGTACAACCTCGTTTCCAAATATTGGCGCTAGGAAGCAGCACCAAGTCACTGTGACAGACATAAGTTTTGTATTGATGTTAATGGCGAAGTTGGAATGTATTCTGAATGATTTTATTATGTAGTACTGCTGCGTGCCCTTTTGTTAATCACAACTGGGCAAGTTAGAAAACCGGGGAATTTCATGAGATACAATCGGAAAATTCATTGCGTGAGAAGTGGTTACGTGCCATTTCTAGAGAAGGTGACAAGAGAGGAAGCAAATGGTTACCTTCTGATCGCTCTGTTCCTTGTAGTCTTCATTTTTTTCCTGAGAGTTTCAGATCACATAAATTATTATCAAATTGGTTACAACTAGTGGGATGTGGGTTGGCGGCTATGGGACCCCAGCTGAGTTTCCTTGAGCTGAACTCCTCTCATATCTTTCATGTCAACTCTTACCCCCAACGTTATTAGGGTATCGGAGGCCTTAATTGGCTCTTGTCTTTTTCTTTCCTGATGCCCTAATTTTTGTAGGATCAGACCTCATTTTGCCCTTTTTCTGCCTTCTCTAAGAGGCCCTACAGAAGGTAGGGTGTGTGTTGTCCCACCAGGCACGGTGCACCTTAGATATCAATACGCCCTCAATGATGGAGATAATTGTTGTTTAAAGGGGTGAAATATCTAGGTCATCTACCCTTAGTGGTTTAGGTGATGGTGAGAAATTATAATGAAATGAAATCTACAGCTAGGCTTAAGAAATTACTGACTAACAACTAACTTATGTACTGGAAGAAGAAAACGACAATAATAAAAGAAAGAAACGAATAAGGGAAATAAATGACGGGAAAGAAATGCCCTCCATCTTCGAAGGGCAGATAACCTTGCTGTTCATCCCCTTGTAACAAGAATCAATTTTCGAAGAATGAGTATTGAGGTACTTGGAAACTACTAGAGCCATTAAAGGCAGGTAGAAAAGGGAAAGGGGCGAGGGTCCACCCCAAAGTCAATGCAAAAAGGGAAAAATAGATCTCGCTCTGGAACACATCACGGTCGCCAACTCCCGAGCTCAAAAGCTGAGCTCTTGAAGGTGTAGCCCTATCCAGGGTGCACCTCGTGTGGTGGAGCTTCACACACCCTGCCTCCTTTAAGGCCTTGTGTAGAAGGCATTTGATGTTATGAAACTAAAAGAAGAGGGCTGACCCCTCGAAGAATGAGGGTATCAGGATAGATGATATGAGGGTCAATTATGGCAGGAAAATGAATGACTCCCTAGACTTTGGATGCTCTAATGCTATCCGGGTTGAAAGAGAACAAGAGTCGACTAATGGAGGTCGACAGGTAGATGACATAGAAGATCCCAGCACAAGTGGAAATAATAACCGCCTCTGCTGGGGTCCAATGGTCTCCAACCCAAGTTCTACTAGGCCTAGTTGTGAACCCTTGTGGTGGGGATACACCCTCAAGGGCTCATGGCTAGTGAGGTTGGAAATTTGCGACCCTGATGGAGTCCTGAGCTGGTTCCGGTATTCTTCTTTTTCCAATGACTGGGAGCAAATATTTTTAATACCTTTGTTACTTCTTAAAAACAAAAGTGCCTAGTCCAAACGAAATAAGGAAATCTAGCTTCAAAAATATGTGAGAAGAAAAAACACAATTCATGTATGAAATCATCTCTGTCAGTTACTGGAAAAGCATCACAAAAAGCGGTTTACATCTTAAAAGGTTGAGTCCCCCCTCGGTAAAATTCACGAGCCGCCACTGTAAACCACGGTAAACCACTTCTAGGATGGCTATGTTCGGAATCGAGCCAACCTCTTCTCAGTTTTGCCTCACGTGTTTGGGTGTACCAGAATTATATTTCTATGCAGAGCTGGATATCGAACCCAGACCTCCGGGACGACAGCCAACAAAATAATACTGTAGTAATAATAATAATAACATAGCCTCGGCAATCTTGTAGCCTATAGATCTTTTGAGTTCGAGTCGTTTGAGCTACCTAATCCCCCAATTTCGACATTCGATTCTCACTGCCACCTAGCAGCGAAACTAGAACTCTATTGAGCAATCTATGGCTGCTATTCAATCACCAAATGTGATACGCGAGGTCTTTTATGAGCGGATATGCTACTACTGGGATTGCCGACGGTTTTTTCCGCCCTCTTGTTCGGCAAGATTGAGGTCATGGAGCGGACACTGTACCACCGTGATGTAGTGGTGAGCGTAATTTGCTGCTACTATGAAGACCCGGGTTCGTTACTCAGCTCTGACAAGAGTGTAATTCGGGTTTGAAGTGCTGGAAGGGTATCGTTGACTAGTAAGGCACCCAAAAGGTGTCAATAAATTTCAACAGGCCACACTGGCTCACTTTGCCACCAATCAGTACTCACCATGTCTGCTTTCGTGACTAACAGGATAACATCTTAGATTTTGATCCAAAGGGGCTTAGGTTCAATTCCAGGCCGAGTAAGGAAATGTTAACTACATAAATGCATATTTATGTTCGACGATGTCAAAATGTAAACATTATATGTCAGAAAACTGTATCATAATGAGGGTCTCTATAACATTATTTTTCATTATGAAACAGTTTCTCCCACCAATCAGAGCCCAAGTAACAGTTGTGTGACCAATTAGGTAAGGATAGCATCGCATCTGTGCTGACTTCCACGGCCTCCCATTTTTAATTTCTCTGCGTGGCTCATGTCATAGTGAGGTATTCGAGGAGGCCATGGTCGAATAGAAAGTGTTCTCTGCGTCCCATGCGCTCTGTTCAGTACATAAAACTGGCGAAATCTCGACAGATATTTAAGAATATTTATGTTTGAACATAAAATACCGTAGTTATAATTATCGTCAAACATAAACAGTCGAATGCAACTCGCCTATAATGGTAATTAAGACACTCGTATGGAAATATAAAACTCGCTTCGCTCATTTTATAAACTTAATCGTGTCTTAATTATTGCCATTATAGGCTCGTTGCATAATGTAGTATTATTTGAGATTATCAGCGTTCAGTCTGCAAGCCTCTGTTTGCGAACAAGTCGCCTCCATGATCCTGTATTAGCAGTTAGCACTGCGACCTCCTCTGCTTCTACACGTCTCACTCTGACACCATTCAACACAGATTCTAACCATCGCCTCCTAGGTTTACCTCTGCTGCTCTTCCCCTCCACAGCCGAACTCATTAACTTCTTCGGTAATCTCTCCGTCCCCATTCTCATCACATGACCCCACCATCTGAGTCGGCCCATACGAACAGCTTCATATAGCGTGTTCATTCCTGTATCTCTTCTTTACGAGTAGCCTACCTTCCTGCCATTGCTCCCATCTGTCCCAGCAAACATTTGTGTTACCCTCATATCAGTTACCTCTAGCTTATGTATCAGATATCCTGAATCAGCACAGCTCTCACTTCCATAAAACAAGATCGGTCAAAATACCGAGCTACGGTATATAGGGAGATGGTATATTGGCTTTCACGGCCAGTGAATTAAAACTCAGAAATGTCTCTAGGGTTGTGCCGTGTATTGAGTTGGGTTACGCCTAGGACACCAAGCTGGCTCAACAGCGGGCTCTTGGTGTCCTCGCCCGGATCCCCACAGGAGTAGCATACTGCGCGCTACCTGAATTGACTGGTTGTAAACTGGGTCTGATAGTAAGTATGCCGGGAGTCCAGCTTCTGGAACAACAGTCTCTGATGCGCTTGATGATGTATCTGGACGTAGCTTTTTGCATCGGGTGCAACATCGTGTACTTGCTGAAGATATCAATAGTCACCAATACATATTATCGATTTCCCCTCTTATACTAAAAGCTCAAGCAGCCATAACCTCCCTATGAATGCTTCCAAAAAGGTGGTATATTGGCTTTCACGGCCAGTGAATTAAAACTCAGCAATTCTTCTAGGTTTGTGCCGTGTATTGTGTGGGGTTTTGCCTACGACACCAAGCTCACTCATCAGCGGGCTCTTGGTGTCCCCGCTCGGACCCCCACAGGAGTAGCGAACTGCGCGCTACCTCCCTTTTTATGAAGCGCACCTGGGCCTCTTCATTGCGAGAACTAAAAACTCAAGCAGTCATAACCTGCCTATGAAGACTTCCAAAAGGAAGGTAGAGCGCAGTTCGCTACTCCTGTGGGAGTCCGGGCGGGGACACCAAGAGCCCGCTGACGAGCCAGTTTGGTGCCATAGGCGAAACCCCATACAATACACGGCACAAACCTAGAACATTGCTGAATTTTATATAGGGAGAGTTTTGTCGCATGGTGTAGCCAAAAATGTGCCGCGCGAGTCATAGGGTACAGCATCGCGGTCCAGTTATTTGGCTTACATTAACTTAGAATGCAAACACATTTGCCATTGGAAACAAATGTCATAAACATCCGTATTGTCAGTAGAATTAAAAGTTTATAATTATACGCCGAATCAATACTACATAAATATATATCTTTTATATATTGGACATGTTTCAACCTTACAATGAGGGCATCTTCAGCTAAGAATATTAAGTGTTTTATAAGCCTGGCTGGCTCCTTCATAGAATGCAAACACATTTGCCACTTAATATTCTAAGCTGAAGATGATCTCATTGTAAGGTTGAACATATAATATATATATATATATATGTATGTAGTATTGATTCGGTGTATAATAATAAACCTCTAATTCTACTGTCAATATGGATATTTATGGCATTTGTTTCCAATGGCAAATGTGTTTGCATTCCATGAAGGAGCCAGCCAGGCTTATAAAACACTTAATATTCTAAGCTGAATATGACCTCATTGTAAGGTTGAATATATAAAATATATATTTATGTAGTATTGATTCGGTAACGTTCTCGCTTGTTGAGCCCAAGGTTGCAGGTTCGAAACCTGGCACAGTCAGCTGGCATTTGAGGGTGCGCAAATGCGAGGGAGCCGTGTCAGTAGATTTACTGGCACGTTAAAGATCCCCTTCGGGGCAAAATTCCGGCACCCCGGCGTCTCTAAAAGCCAGTGTAGTTAAAAGGGACGGAAAACCAATAACATAGTATTGATTCGGCGTATAATTATAAACTTTTAATTACATTAACTTCTTTCTTATTACAGAATACTGTTAATTGCAACTGAGAACTCACTGCATTGGCATTTCTGCTCCTCGACTCTATTTGTTTCCCCATATTACCATCCTGAGAGCTTGCCTCGGTGGGTGAGTGGTTATCGTGTCGGATTACCAACCCCAAGCTTGCAGGTTCGCCCCTGGTCGTGGTAAGTGATTTTTGAAAGGCGGCAAAAATCACGACATGGTTGTCATACGTTGTTGGCATGTTAAAGAACCCATTTGAATTCAGTTGGCCGTGTTCAATGACAAGATTAATCTCGGGATTTTCCGCCAACACAAAGTTCCTCCATTCTCTACTAGAAAGCGCTGTAGTACCAATGAGCTTAGATATCTAACCTCCTTGACTTTGGTTGGTTCTTATGTTTAGGGGCTGCGTCAACGCGGTCATGTAGCCCCGCTCCTTGACTTTCATAGCGTTCAAAGGAACGACGAAATTCGACATGCAAGCTGCCCTCTGGGTGTCAATTAACAAAACTTCCACCCGGCACCCGAGGCCATACGATATTATTATTATTATTATTATTATTATTTTTACCATCGTGAGAGAATACACAGCCTAAGTAGGCGTACTTAAAATGTTCCACCTGCTCCAAATTAGTTCCTCCTGTCTGGCATTCTACAGCATATTATTGCGGTTCTTCACTTCCAACATCACCTTCGTTTCTTATTAATTCCCCTGGCTCGTAGACTGAGCGTTTGTGAAGCTTTCATCATCCATTTCATTCTCGTGATACAGTGATGTAGATCAGGCCCGACGAGAGGGAGGGGCAAACGGGGCCGCAGCCTTGGGCCCCGGGCATATTGGAGGTGCCCGGAGTTACTGAAAGAGGAGAATTGGACAACTGAACTGATATTAATTCTCCTTCCAGGTAAGATGTAACCAAAAATACCTTAAGAATATTAAATATTTCTTCAATCCTACTTGGAAAGGAATCAGCACGTTTCTTATTGCATTCTCAAACATTTTGAAATTGTCATTATAAATAATTATTTAGCATTTTATCCGCCAAGAAAAACTTGTTTCCCATCTTTTATCGTTAATGCAAGTGGCCAATTCAGAGGAACAATTTTCCAAATATTAAATCGTTGCAATACCGTACTCCATACCTTGTGAATAAAATTACAGATACCGGTAATAATGCGCATTAAATTCGAATATTCGCTTTTGCGAATAGTTTTGTAATTTTTTGTTTCCCGTTCGGTTTGAAATATTTGTTCATTTTTTCTGCCCCATTATTCTACTTCGCCCGTAATTGCAGTGAGAATGCGGTCTTATGTATTTATTTTCTTTACATACAACTTTCGTTCCAGTTGTATTTATGTGTTCAATTACTCTTGTTGCAATTACTTACCTTTCTTGAAGTGTGTTATAGTACACTTCTCTCTCTCAATATCACGATTGTACTAAGTTGTGCTGACGCGTTGCCCTGGCTTCGAGTGCTGAGCTATGCGCCGATTGGCTGCTGGCTTCTCCCTCCAGCTTTGGTATCACCGCCTTGCCATGACGTCATACCAACTATATAACAGCTGGTCTTGGGGCCTTCTCTTTCCTTTCTGTCTATGCGGTTTTTCCCTGGCCCTACAATCTTACCGTCGTATATGTGTACATATTCATATGTGCACATATATGACACCATATACCAATGTTAACAACAATCCATGATGCCTGGTAGATCGCGACCGCGATGGGACAGGCGCAAAGCCTCAAAGGGCAATCCTTCCTTTCCAATCCCCTATGCTTTCTCTTCTACTATCGTAGACTAACTGCATGTCGGAGGCACCAGTAGTAAGGTCGGGTGCCACGCGGGGGGAGCGGGAAACCTTTCGGGGCCCCCCGGAGAAAAAAAAGCCTTCTGTGTCGACTCTTCTCCACTGGTCACCACCGCTGCTCTACGTACCTGCTGGGGTTATTGCCCTCTTGGGATACCTCTTGTGGCCGGAGGCTCTGCTCCGCCGTCTACATCTCTACTCTAGACCTGTCTGCTTGGACAGTCCAAACTCATAGCCATTTACTTGGGCCAAATCTGCGACGCGGATGTACTCTGCAAGTCTTGGTTATGAAGACAAGTCTTGGTTATGAAGACATAACTTCACCAGCCGAGGAAGTCATTACCAAGAGACTCCTCTTTGCTGGTCTTCTTTCATCAGAAGAATCTACCACCATCAACTCTGGTTCCGAACCCGGAACCCTGGAGTATGCCTGACTGACCTCGCACCACCCCCGTGCGGGCAAACTAAACTACTTCCAGCCACTGATGACCTAAAGTAGCCGGCCTACCTCTGGAAGATGTTTAAAGGGATCCGATACTTCCTGTATCACACATCAGAAAAAGTGATAACCCAATCTAGTCAACACACTCTAACCGGATTCTTTCCGTAATAAGAGTACTCAGCTTTAATTCTACTCTGTGATGGAGCTTTTTTTTTCGTATGGCTTTTAGTGCCGGGAGTGTCCGAGGACATGTTCGGCTCGCCAGTTTTGTAGCTGCTTCGAGACGGACACCCAATGGGTGAGCTACAAGTACCGTTGGGGAGGAATGTTGGATGGGAGGGTCGAGGAGTTGGAAGGTAGCGGCTGTGGCCTATAGTTAGGGACCAACCCCGGCATTTGCCTGGAAGGAAGATGGGAAACCACAGAAGACCATCTTCAAGGTTGCCGGCGGGGGGATTCGAACCTCCTCGCCTCCCGGATGTGAGCGACTGCCAACAGTCATGCCGCAACGACCTCGGCTAACTCACCCGGTTGTGATGGAGCTAAATTATTATTGTAGGTTATTTTATTATGCTCTTTTTATTCAGTAATTTTGAATTTAATCCTTTATAGGGAGTTACAGCTTGCAAGCAATTTACGTTTCCTGGAGAAACGAGTAATTTTCAACTGTCATTGTTTTTTATTGTCAATTTTAAGGCAATATCTCTTGAAAGTATTATTTCCTTGCAAAATATTTGTTTTGAGATAAATGAATATACGGTAAGTAAAAGCTAAGCTTTAACATTTGGTCTCTTCCATCACCTTCCTTTGATATTTACCCCTTGTGCCTGAAACCTCATTCTGTCGAAATCCCCTGTGATGTACCATATCCATTACGGTACACACTTCCAATGGGGATAGAACAGTTCAGAAGCAAGGAATCGCAGAGTTCTTAATGAAGACCATTCCACACAGCCATTTTATTATGTTTAGGGTCCTAAAGGATTACCTTTAATTTGCTAGGAGACATAGAGTGAAACAACACTAGAGGGACCCGAGAATCAAAGTCCTAGAGCCCGACCCCGCTCTCCACGGCACTGATGGTGATTGTCCTCGGGTGTCAGTCACTCCAAACCAGGCCTCTTCGGAGGTCACACGCTATCATTAGTACTTACCATTAGAGCAGCTTTCTCAGTGAACTGTCGGTAACTGTCCACATTGTATCGGAAATGTTCCTCCTTGTTGTCCATGGTGATTCCCAGTGGAGGAGCGTACTCCACGACGGCGGCTGTATATGTCAGGGATGACGGGATCGACCGCTGAAACAGACACGGACTGAAATGTTCCCTTGCCCCAAACACGCAATAGTGACTAGCTCTACATGTACAGGGTGTTTATGAAAAAGAACTGTCTAGTTTTAATGTGTCCTAGAATCTGTACAAAGTGACATACACTATTCTAGTTTGTGGCGTGTGATTCATCAACTCTACAAGTTTTGATTTTATCCATGTAACAGTTGCAATTTGTAGGGGCACAACTTAAGTCTTTTATGTACAACATCACACACAGTACCTTTAGGCAGTCCTAATTGTAGACTACGTCTGATCAATGACTTCTTCGGGCTCCGAACACACGAAACACGGATCTGTTCAACAACATTCTCAGAAGTTCTTGGTCTACCTGATGATTTTGCTTTTAAAACACTACCGGTTTCCTTGAAAGACTTAAGTCAATGACGGATAGTTTTTGCTATAGGTGGTTCACCACCATTCTGACGTCTAAAAGTACGTTGCACTGTTATAGCTGACTCAGTTTTCACAAGCCAAATAACACACTGCGCTTTCTGTTGCAGAGTACACATTGCTACTGAGTTCCTCAGCACTGCACTGCATGCACGCACTCCTGGACTGAACTGAGGGAACAGAGGAAACACTGGGGCCGTCTCAAGGTCAAGCAGACCTGCCAACTGCAGGGGAGCCAAACTTGGAGAGTTGATGAATCACACACCACAAACTAGAATAGTGTATGTCACCTTGTACAGATTCTAGGACACATTAATACTAGGGAGTTCTTTTTCAAACACCCCGTATTACTAGAGGTAGGAAATTTAGTTATAAATAGCATCAGTGGCGTATCTAGGGTTTGCTTCTGGAGGGGGATGAGATGGGCAAAGTTACATTTGGGGGAGAGTGGGGGTGGGTTTAGTTAGTTATTGTTGGTTTAAGGGGCGGAACTACGAGGTCATCTGCCCCTAGGTGCGGGTGAGGGTTCGGACATAATGAAACAAAATATATCATGATGATGATGATGATGATGATGATAATTGTTGTGTTAAGGGGCCTAACTTCTAGGTTATCGGTCCATAATGGTTTGGGTGATATTCAAAGATGAGATGCGAATAAAAACTATAACTATAACTACCCTAATACCGTCGGGGTCGGAAGTTGACCAAGAGAGGTCGACAGGAAAGAAAACGGAGAGGAACCCGGCACAAGTAAGTGGAAACAATGCCGGACTCAGCTGGGGTCCCGTGGTCGCCAACCCACGCCCCACTAGATGTGAGCCCCTTGGGGGCAAAATAAATGAAAGCAAGTATATGATTCCAAAGTTTCCAAACCTCCTATTTATTTTGTCTTCGTGGTTGATTTCATTAGCACTTATCAATGTGCAAATGCTCAAAAAATAACAATTCTGTTGTTATTAAAATATTTAGCCCAGTATTCATCGCGAAATCATCTGACTCTTTCTGTTCACCGACATTGTGTAAATATTAATAAACCACAGTTTACAACAAAAATTTAACTTAAAACTGCAATACAACTTAACACAATATTATTCACTTTCCAAAATGCCACTCACACTGGGATACTAGTTGGTTCGTTCCTCAGTTTAAGGGCTTTACTAACATCGAGACTAACTTAAAAATAATTCATCACGAATCGAAAGGCAGAGCTCTCGACATAAAGGAAGCAATCGAGATCCACGTAGCCAAACGGAGCTTCGATCAGTTTCGTGTTCACTCTAGTACCAGTTGTGGTCGACTGAACCAAGGTGTTAACTGGCCGAAACTGGTTTTTCCTTTCTCTCCCCTTTGTTCCTATGTGCTGTCTGAGGTCAGTGCAATGTGTATTTGTGTGACGTTGCCAAATCTAGATAAGCTGTATATTATTGAATACAGGAAGGTCTACAACTATTAAAGACAGTGGAACTGTCTTCGCCACGCGTGGACTAAAAGGCCATTCGAACTAAGCGCTGCCCGGTCTTTTGAAGATGTCCCGGCACCTTTAATACTGCCGCGCAAACCTGCCTAGGTTTATTGCAGAAAAAAGTACATAGTACACCTGATCCAGATATCATATACCTATTAACCACCACTATCCCCCCCCCCCCCTCATTTTTTTTATTTAGCTTGGCTGTATCGCTAAGTTGTGTCCTGTTTCCGACAGGGTGTGTTTTTAGTAGAGTGAAAAGGGGTGAACTCTCCATAAAGGTGTGTTAATTTAGAATCTGTCTGATAACCGGTGCCAATTGTGGTGGCTGTATTAGTATGTGTTATCTGTTTTAATTCAAATAAGGACTACAGAAAATAATGTCAAGTAGTTCCTACTTTTGCCACCAAATGCTACCGTCCATGACACCTAACTTGCGGACTTGGCTACTAGTTGGCATCGCAGTCAGCACCTGTTCGAAAACATTAAACTTAACTCCTGTAACTTCTTTAGCGTTACCCTAACTGAAAGAACAAAATGATCAGCTGTTCAGACAGCCAGAGGGGTGGCTGTGAGATGGGCGTGGCAGTAGCTTTTCTCATCCCTTTCCAAAATTACACCACTAGTTTGTTGCCATTCTGTTAGTATCCGAGAGTGGCGGCTTCGGTGGCGTAGTTGATAGCAGGCTGAGCTTCTATGCCCAACATCGCGGGTTCAAACCCAGCCGAAGTCGTCAGATTTTTTAAGAACGTTAAAGATCCCTCAGTATGCTTTCCTTCGGAGGGGAAGTAAAGCAGGCGATCCCATGTCATAGATGTATGGCATGTAAAAGAACCTTCCACTAACTACACTTGTGTGAAGTCATAATTTGTAGGTTAGAATTGATAACACTCTATTAGTTCCAACGTTCGCCGCCAGGTGCCGATTGCGGTGGCATCTAGAGGTCAGATTCACCGCTAGATGTCGTTGTTGGTAGCATTTGGTAGAAAAAGAAGGAACTACTTAAAATTGATCATCTGCAGTCCTTGCCTGAATTACAGATAACAAACATTAGACAGATTCTACACACACCCAAAGTACACGGGGCTACATGACCGTGTTGTTGCAGCCCCTAAACTGAGGAACCGACCAACTTAAACCAAGTAGTTCGTGAAGAAATAAATAGCCTATTTTCATATTTCCCATTGGCCTTTTCTATTAAACTCTCCTGCGTATTAAAAGGATTTTCCATGTGATATATTAAATAGCTTTTGGTTCACAACCTATATCTTCACCAACAACATTACAATGAGAACTTGTGTGATAGAAAATAGAGCTTTCAATATTGGTGATCAAGACTCCTCCCGCGAGATGGCATCTTTCTGTATCGAAACACGGGAGTTCATTTTTAGCCTATTTTCATTTAAGGAAAAATAGGCTTGTCCATGTATGTGTGTGCCCCCTGCCCTATAATAAAATCTAAACGGCTAGAGCGATTTCAATGAAACTGGGTAAGGTCATAGTACTATTTTGTCGGATCCCGACAGTGTCCTTCAAATTTTATTTCGTCTCACCAATCCAAAATGGCGGCTGTGTGAAATATTTCACCTACATTAGTTAGTTATTGTTGTTTTAAGGGGCGGAACTACGAGGTCATCTGCCCCTCTTAACACAGATTAAAGAATGCAAATTTGGAATTGAATTTAAAATTTTGAGGAGGAGACCTAAATTTAAAAAGACCCAAAATTAATAAAACGAAAACAAAAAATTAAATAAAAATTAAAAATATAAACAAAATTTACGGAAAAACCAAAAGTTATCATTCAACAACGAACAAGTCGTTCACCTACATCCAGTATCACCGAAACTATTACTGATATCACCCTGAAATTTTGTGCGGTGATAAAGGGCACTACTAAAAGTTCAACTATGTGACTTTCAAAAAACCTGTTAAGTACAAAATAAGCATGGCGGCCAAGCGAAGTTGAAACATTTAAATACACTTTTCTCGCGACTTAACCACCGAGCGCAGTGAAACATGGTACAGCAATTGTTTATACACATTGTAATGCACTGCCATCTAATTTAGTTCAATTGTTTACATAACCTCAATATGTTAGCTGTGCGAAATTTTAAAATTATTTTTTAAATTTCTTGTGTCCTAATCATGCGAAGTCAATGTTTGAATAATGAACTTACGCAATAATCTGCATGTAATAGTACATAACTCTATGGCCTACATATATAAAAATCCAACATGGCGACCATTCGAAATATTTAGATGGTTCTCAATATCTACGAATCTATTACAGTAATAAAATTAAATGTTGTAGGCCTATGTTGATAGAGGCAATGAACATAAGTAGGATATATGAAAATAGGCTATTTAGTTCTTCACGGAACTACTTGTTAGAAAAGTCAAATGTACGGCTTCTATGATTTACGAAAAGTAAGCTACAGAATTTCGTGTCATTAGATTATGATTGCTATCATAGCCCAGCATACGAATCATCTGAATAAGATACGAGAAATTTAAAAAATAGTTATAAAATTGCAAACTGATCCCATCTTGAAGTTTTGAAAACTATTGAACATTATTAGATGTCCCTTCACTAAGCTCTGAATAAAGATTCGCTCAATAGATATAGAATGCCCGTGAAATATTTCGCACAGTCGCCATGTTGGATTGATGAAACGTATTTAAATTTGAAAGGTTCAGTCGGAGTTGGATAAAATAGTACTATGTCCTTACCGAGTCTCAAATCGCTCCAGCCGTTCAGATTTTATTAGGGGGGCGCACACACACACACGGATAAAAAGTGATCTTAAAGGCTATTTTTTTCGTATGAAAATAGGCTACAAATCACGTGGCACTTAACTAGTTATTAAAGAGTAACTGTTTTGTTGGTACCAATTATAACATGCAGATGAGAGGACTGAACATTAACTTCGTAATCATGTGTTTTCTGGTGGGTATTTTTGTTTGTACTAAATAAGGTTGGTACCAGCTATTAATAACAGTTGGTAGAACTGCATTATATTTCATACATCGGGTGTTGAAGGTGTGTACATATTTTGTTTTAAAATGGGGAAATCCCGTACATTTTTCTAGAGAGTAACCATAAAATTGATGCCACATTATTAGTCATTTGACAGCACTGAAATCACTACAAAATAATTTTATGTTCGACGATGTCGAAAGGTAAATATTATGTCAGAAAACTGTATCATAATGAGGGTCATTATAACACTAATTATGAAACAGTTTCTCCCACCAATAGGAGCTCAAGAAACAGATGTGTGACCAATTAGGTAAGGATAGCATCGAACCTGCGCTCAATTCCATGGCCACCTATTTTAAATTTCACTGCGTGACTAGTGTCATAGTGGGGTATTTGAGGAGGCCATGGTCAAATACAAGGTATTATCTGCGTCCTATGCGCTCTGTTCAGTACATAAAACTGGCGAAATCTCGACAGATATACATGAATATTTATGTTCGACCATAAAATAGTTATAATTATTGTCGATCATAAAGAGTCGTATGCAACTCATCTATAAAAGACACTCGTATGGAAATTATAAAACTCGCTTCGCTCGTTTTATAAACATACTCGTGTCTTAATTATAGCCATTATAGGCTCGTTGCATCATGTACTAATATTGTGTATTAACTGTACATACTTAGGCTCTAATAGTACAAAATTTTATCACGATTGATTTAGCCATTTATTGGCCCTTGTTTCATCTTTCCTGATCCCTCATTCTTCTAGGGGTCGGAACTCTTGTTTTTCTTTTCCTGATATCTCTTGCATTCTGCTGAAGGTCCTAAAGGAGGCAGGTGTGTGTAGCCCCACCATGTATGGCGCACCCTGGATAGTGCTACACTCTCAAGGGCTCACGGCTGGTGAGTTCGAGAGTTGGCAACCCCAAGGGATTCCTGAGCTGGGTCCGGTTTCTTGCCTTTTTCCAATGCCTCTGGGGTGAACCCTCTCCTCTTTCCCTTTCCTATCTGCCTTTCCGGGCTCAACTTCTTCCTAATTCCCTCAATCCACATTCTTTGAGGGTTGAGGGCGTTTCTTTACCCCGATTTTTATTTCCCTTATTCCTTCCTTCCCTTTTGTCCTTTTCTTCTTCCAGCCCGTAAATTTAGTCTTAGTTTTAGTTCTAGTGTTCATTTTATCTTCATTCTTATTTTCACCCAAACCATTAGAGGCTGATAACCCCGATGTTAGGCCCCTTATAACAACAATTATCATCATGAATGTGGATTTCCCATCACCTACTCTTACTTACTTCCTCGACGCTACAGCCTGGGGTAGGTTTTGGCCTCTCTCACGATTCCTCGCCGTTCGTCCCTTCTATGAGTTTTCTCCCACCATCTTCCAACCCTCATAGTTCTCCCTCAGCTACTTCTGCCATTTTTTCCTATCTGCAACATCGTTCGTACGTTCCATGTTGCCATTGTCAAAGTCATATCCTTTTTCCTTGTCCTTAAACATTTCCCAGGTTCATCATCGTTAATTCGGTCCAAATTCCGAGGCTTCGTTGAGAGTTTCGTAACTTTTGAGGTTTTACAGTGTGGGGTTGTTAGCCCCACGCCCAACCCCCCAACCTGGAGGACCAGGGTACCGCTCTTAGTCTGGCTCATCACTTTAGACCTGTCCAGCTTGGGTGACCCTACCAGGAGCTTAAGCTCCCGCTGGCATAGCTCTGAAGATCATTTGAGCTTGCAAGCCCCCAAAACACCCGGCAATAACACATTGCCTTCTTCATGGTGGCAGTACCGGCGGGGGGCATCATCTACCCTTATCACATAGTAAAAGAAAGCTTGCTACATACCTGATAGCTGAGATGAAGACCACCCATTAAGTAGATAGTGAAGACAAGTATTCCCGTAGCATGCCTCATGGTGGAGCGTCACACGTACCTGCAAAACAATATACAAGACTGTAGAATTGTTATAAGTTGTATATCTGATACTATCTTATCGCCATCCTCATGAACTTGATTTTGTGTGATAACATGTCTCTGTGTGGGTAACTGTTATAATCAGGGCAAAGGCGTTTATTGATAAAGCGATGGAAGCACTTCTCCCAACTTAACTTTTTATATAAATGAGAATGTCCATGTTAAAAACGTAAGAAAACAAAACCATCAGGTAGAACGTATGGATAAATAATTCCTTTTCTAGTCAGCAGATGTCAGCAGCAGTTATTCTTCAACTAGCTACCCAAGCGTTGGGGGGCTGCTGCAACTTCGGAGATTGGAGGCTCGAATCTCGGCTCTGGCAACAGATGTCCTGAACGTGGTTTTCCACCGGGTTTCCCACACTCCCTCCAGGTAAAAGCCAGGGTAGTACCATATTTCAAGTCCCGGGTAACCTACCCGATCCCCGTCCCTAATAAATCTAACTACTACAGTAGCTAAATAAATTAAGTCCCCTCCCAATCTGACGGCACAAAACAGTGATTATAACATTTTCAGTCTTAAGAATAGAAAAGTTTCAGGATCGGAATCAACGACCTTCACTTTCAACAAAATTGTTGTAACGGGAAATGTTATACTTACAGGGTATAATTTTTAATTTCTGCCCCTCCTCTCCCATTTGAGGCGCGAGATATCTATTAGGTAGATTTCATTAGAAAGCTAACTATTGCAATGGGTCCCATGTTTCGACTTCCGGAAAATGTCGACATATCTTCGCGTTTCACATCCCCCAGACCCCAAAACCACCGTCAGTTCAAAAGTTTATATATAATTTATGTATGTATGTATATATATACGTATAGATATCAGTTTCTTGTGGACACGATAACTGCCGTAATTTTGCACCAATCACTTTGAATTTTTACATAATATGTATCCCCTTAAAATCTCGGTCGAGTTCGTTAATGGGCTAAATCGGTCAAAGGGGGTGAATATGGGAGGCTTTTTTCGAAAAATTGAAATATCGCTATAACTCTTTTAATATCTGTAATATTGAATCCATTCCAAGTTCATACTATGTGTCGGATAAGGCCCTAAAATTTATGTCTGAAAAGTTTTTTTATAGCACCAACCATTGACCAAAGGGGTGGGAAAAAGTGGGTTTTTCGGGAAACATTAATAAAATCTCTGTTAATAGGCACAATATCAAAACCGTACAAAATGGACAATATTCCTCCAATAATTACCTAAAACTTTTGTCTGAAAGAATTTTTGATATGACCCACCATTACGCCACGGGGTGAGCAAAATGATTTAAATTATAAGAAAATGCCAAGTGCCAAGAGAGGTTGCCATGATAACTTTACTTTTAATTGATAAGGGATGAGCTATCAGCAGTTGCTATGACAACGCCACTGCACGAGATCACATTCAGTTTTCCATCTGTCTGTGGGAAGCGACTTCGGTATCGTAACTGGTAGCATGCTGAACTTCTATGCACAAGGTCGTGGGTTCAAACCCGACTGAAGTCGTCGGATTTACTAAGAGCGCTAAAAAAAACTGAGTATGCTTTCCTTCGGAGGGGAAGTTCAAACGTTCGTTGCGAGTTGATGGTTTCTGTGGCATCTAGTAGCCAAGTTCACAGATAGGTGTCGTTGATGGTAGTATTTAGCCTACTTTCGATTTTTGCAAAAAATGAAAGTAGACTTATGAGATCAACACAGGGCGAAAAAATGTGTCTGTCTGTGAGTGTGTATGTGTGTGTGTGAGTCTGTGTGTGTGTGTGTGTGTGTATGTGTGTGTGTGTGTGAGTCTGTGTGTGTGTGTGTGTGTCTCTGTGTGTGTGAGTGTGTGTACTCTAAATGTCTGTCCCCCCCCCCCCTATCAATTCGAACACGGGGGGCGTGGTGGCTCAGCGGTCTAGCTGTATGCCTCTCACCAAGGCGGTCCGGGTTCGATTCCCGGTCAATGCATGTGAGATTTTCGAAGTGAAATGCCATGTCCTGTGGTTCGGATTCCACTTAAAAAGGAGGTCCCGTGGCTCATGATCTCGAGATTAACGGTCACGTTAAACTACAAGCTTGCTTGCTTTTGCAATTCGAACACGGTGAAACCGAATGGAACGAAATTTGGAACAGAGGTAGCACTAGCAAAGGGCATCTCAGTGTCATGTTTTATATCGCCACCATATTGACAGAAACGTAATGGCGGCCACACAAATGTTCAAAGCTTAAGTTAAATTACGACTAACATAACCATCCGATCTCTACCAAACTTTGCAACAACATACCTTTATGGAGGGAGCATCCTTTGACCAATATAATAGGTTATTAGCCTAATAGTTTGCGGATGGCGGCCATCTTTATGTCAAAATTGATTCCCCCTATTAATTCAAACACGGTGGAACCGAATGGAACGAAATTTGGTACAGAGGTGGCACTAGCAAAGGGCACCTCAGTGTCATGTTTTATATCGCCGCCATCTTGACTGAAACGTAATGGCGGCCACACGAATGTTCAAAGCTTAAATCAAATTACGATTAACCTAATCATCCGATCTCTACCAAATTTTGCAAATACATACCTTTGTGGAGGGAGAATCCTTTGACTAATCTAATTGGTCATCAGAGTAATAGTTTGCGGATGGCGGCCATCTTTGTGTGAAAATCGATTCCCCCTATTAATTCAAACACGGTGCAACCGAATGGAACGAAATTTGGTACAGAGGTAGTACTAACAAAAGGCACCTCAGTGTCATGTTTTATATCGCCGCCATCTTGACGGAAACGTAATGTCAGCCACACAAATGTTCAAAGCTTAAATCAAATTACGACTAACCTAATCATCTGATCTCTACCAAATTTTGCAACAACATACCCCTATAGAGGAAGCATCCTTTGACCAAAGGAATATGTCATTAGCCTAATAGTTTGCGGATGGCGGCCATCTTTGTGTGAAAATCGATTCCCCCTATTAATTCGAACACGGTGCAACCGAATGGAACGAAATTTGGTACAGAGGTAGTACTAACAAAAGGCGCCTCAGTGTCATGTTTTATATCGCCGCCATCTTGACGGAAACGTAATGGCGGCCACACAAATGTTCAAAGCTTAAATCAAATTACGACTAACCTAATCATCCGATCTCTACCATATTTTGCAACAACATACCCCTATAGAGGAAGCATCCTTTGACCAAATGAATATGTCATTAGCCTAATAGTTTACGGATGGCGGCCATCTTTGTGTGAAAATCAATTCCCCCTATTAATTCAAACACGGTGAAACCGAATGGAACGAAATTTGGTATAGTGGTAGCACTAGCAAAGGGCATCTCAGTGTCATGTTTTATATCGCCGCCATATTGACAGAAACGTAATGGCGGCCACACAAATGATCAAAGCTTAAGTTAAATTACGACTAACATAACCATCCGATCTCTACCAAACTTTGCAACAACATACCTTTATGGAGGTAGCATCCTTTGACCAATCTAATAGGTTATTAGCCTAATAGTTTCCGGATGGCGGCCATCTTTATGTCAAAATTGATTCCCCCTATTAATTCGAACACGGTGGAACCGAATGGAACGAAATTTGGTACAGAGGTAGCACTAGCTAAGGGCACCTCAGTGTCATGTTTTATATCGCCGCCATCTTGACTGAAACGTAATGGCGGCCACACGAATGTTCAAAGCTTAAATCAAATTACGATTAACCTAATCATCCGATCTCTACCAAATTTTGCAAATACATACCTTTATGGAGGGAGCATCCTTTGACCAATCTGATAGGTCATTCGCCTAATAGTTTGCAGATGGCGGCCATCTTTGTGTCAGAATCGATTCCCCCTATTAATTCAAACACGGTGAAACCGAATGGAACGAAATTTGGTACAGAGATAGCACTAGCAAATGGCATCTCAGTGTCATGATTAATACCACCGCCATATTGACAGAAAAGTAATGGCGGCCACACAAATGTTTAAAGCTTAAATCAAATTACGACTAACATAACCATCCGATCTCTACCAAACTTTGCAACAACATACCTTTATGGAGAGATCATCCTTTGACCAAACTAATAGGTCATTAGCCTAATAGTTTGCGGATGGCGGCCATCTTTATGTCAAAATTGATTCCCCCTATTAATTCGAACATGGTGGAACCGATTGAACGAAATTTGGTACAGAGGTAGCACTAGCAAAGGGCACCTCAGGGTCATGTTTTATATCACCGCTATCTTGACGGAAACGTAATCGCGGCCACCCAAATGTTAAAAGCTAATATGTAATTACGACCAACCTAATATTCTAGTCTACCAAATTTTGCAACACCATATCTTTATGTGGGATACATATTCTGACTAAACTGCAAGAACATCAGCCCAATAGTTTGCAGATGGTGGCCAAGTATGTGTGCAAATCGATTCCCCCTATCAATTCAAACACGGTGAAACCGAATTGAGCGAAATTTGGTACAGAGGTAGCACTAGCAAAGGGCACCTCATATTCATGTTTAATATCCCTATAGCACGTTGTATTTCAACAAGCTACTACATCCAACATTCAATCATACTCCTTGTAAAGGACAAAGAGTTATAACAATACCCATGCATTTAGGAGAAAGTAGGCTATATGTTCTTTACTGAACATCTTGTTTTAATTATGTACCCTATTTTAGGTAGATTTCATCAGAAAGCTAACTATAGCAATGGGTGCCATGTTTTGACTTCCGGAAAATTTCGACATATCGTCGCGTTTCACATCCCCCAGACCCCCAAACCACCGTCAGTTCAAAAGTTTATATATGTGTGTGTGTGTATATATGCATATATATATATATATATATATATATATATCAGTTTCTTGTGGACACGATAACTGCCGTAATTTTGCACCAATCACTTTAAATGTTTTACATAATATGTATCCCCTTAAAATCTCGGTCGAGTTCGTTAATGGGCAAAATCGGTTGAAGGGGGTGAAAATGGGGGGGGGGCTTTTTTTTTCGAAAAAGTGAAATATAGCTATAACTCTCTTAATACGTGAAATATCGAATCCATTCAAAGTTCATAATATGTGTCGGATAAGTGCCAAAAATGTATGTTTGAAAAGTTTTTGATAGCACCAAACATTGACCAAAGGGGTGGAAAAAAGTTGGTTTTTTTTCGGGAAGCATTAATCATATCTCTCTTAATAGGCACAATATCAAAACCGTACGAAATGGAAAATATTCCCCTAATAATTACCTAAAACTTGGTCTGAAAGAATTTTTGATCTGACCTACCATTACGCCAAGGGATGAGAAAAATGATTTCGGAATTAAAGAAAATGCCAAGTGCCATCTGAGGTTACCATAAAAAACGCTTCTAAATTGATGAGGGATGAGCTATCAGAGGTTGCCAAGACAACGCCATTGCATGAGATCATATTCATTTTTCCGTCTGACTCTGTGGGAAGCGGCTAACTGGTAGCATGCTGAACATATATGCCCAAGGTCGCTGGTTCAAAGCCGGCCAAAGTCGTATGATTTTCTAAGAGCGCTAAAAATCCCTCAGCATGCTTTCCTTTGGAGAGGAAGTTCCAACGTTCGTTGCAAGTTGCTGGTTGCGGTGGCATCTAGTAGCCAAGTTCACAGCTAGGTATCGTTGACGATAGTATATGGTACAAAATTAGGACTACTACTTAAAATTGACCGTCTGCAGACCTTACCTGAATTACAGACTAATACAGTCATCACAATTAACACCGTTTATCAGATTCTCCACACACCTAATGTACACGGGGTTACATGACCACGTTGTCGCAGCCCCTAATCTGAGGAACCAACAAAAATCTCTGCGGGAGATAAAATTTTGCGTGAAGAAGTAACAGACTGTCAGATAGTTACACATCAGTTCCAAACCTTGCATAAGGACAGTGTGATCACAAGTATAAAAATGAACCCCAAATGACAAGTAGGTTACCATCCCCATAAGACAATAAAATGATAAAAATATGCATACAAAAACGATAAAAAAGTCAATTAACCTCTAAATGTAAAATACTTTCTTGCAATCAATGAGGTCTGATCCTCCTACGAAAACCTGCATATTTTGCCTATTATAGCCCATCCCCTAGTTTGCCCGGTGAATTCTACCTCCGTCTTCCGGCGTGTCGAGAGATTTTTTTTTTTTATAATAGGTACTGTATATCGTGAAAAGCATTCGTTTCATTGCCTCGAAATATTCGTCTCGTAAAGGTAAGTTGTTCTGCGTTTGATTCTAAATCCCCTTTGTAATCAATATTTGTCCCCGCCCCCTCCTACACACAAAATCAAACATTTGAAGTTTTAGGTTTATTAACATTCCAGATTTGAAGAGAAGTTTTATGGCGTGTGCTCAGCTGAACACTGAATAGTATTCATTGGTTAGGTAGTGAAATATCAGTTTCCCCTTGTTATCCACAAAACTTACGGAAGGTATGAGTCAGTCGGGAAGAATCAAGGACCGGTCTCCCTAGAAAAGTGATCGCAGTCTGGACGCTGGAATGTTTATAGTTCTTCCTTAAAATGAAAGTGACCGCAATCTGGACTGCTAATGAGTTGACCGCAATCATAATAATAATGTTATTGGTTTTACGTCCCTTTTAACTACACTGGCTTTTAGAGACGCCGGGGTGCCGGAATTTTGCCCCAAAGGGGATCCTTAACGTGCCAGTAAATGTACTGACACGGCTCCCTCGCATTTGCGCACCCTCAAATGCCAGCTGACTGCGCCAGGTTTCGAACCTGCAACCTTGGGCTCAGCAAGCGACCGCAATCAGGAAGACACCTCGCATATTACGCTAGTGTCCAAAAGTTAAGCCAAAGTTACGAATAAGCAGGGCAACAGGAAATAAACCGCAAATCGCACGACATATGCACTTACCAACCTTACTTGTTCGCTCTGTATAGGAGAGGAGTATATCCCTGCTTTGACTAGCGGTGTAACCACAGGGTAAACACAGCCAGTGCCAGGGTAGAATACTCGGCCACCTGGAAGCAGGCCGGACACAGACCGAAGTCGCCTTATCCTTGAATGTGCCACAAAGTGTCATTTCCAGGCTTTGGGTACGATTTCGAGACACAGGAGATGCTAGTCGTAGGCCAATACCAGGTCGACCAAGAGTAACCACTCCACAGCAGGACCGATATCTGGCCTTAACCGCCCGACTAAATCGGAGTGCACCTGCAAGACAATTGATGGCGGAGCTTGCAACCGTATCAGAGGTTGCCGTTTCCCAGCAAACTGTGTACCGGAGGCTGGAACATCAGGGCTGTTTGCCAGACGTCCAGCGGTGTGCGTCCCGCTCACTCCAGCACAGAGACCTGTGGAGCCGTCAACTTCAAAACTTGACCATAAATGAATGGAGGCATGTGCTCTTCACAGATGAATCCCGCTTCAGTTTGCAGAACGATTCCCGTTACACATTAATCTGGAGAGAACCGGGTAGCCGATACAACCACAGGTACATCGTGGAAGGGGACCAGTATGGTGGTGATGGCGTCATGGTGTGGGGCGGAATCATGTCGAATGGCCGTACGGACCTGCACATCTTCATAGGTGTTCCCAGGAACACTGTGAACGCTCGGAGATACAGGGATGAGGTACTGAGACCACATGTTCGACTCTTCAGAGGTGCGGTTGGTCCAGCGCACCGCGCTGCTGTGGTGGATGAATTTCTGGCTGGGGAAGACATTCATCGCATGGACTGGCCGGCGAGGTCTGCGGATCTGAATCTTATAGAACATGCCTGGGTTGAATTGGGGAGGTGAATTGCGCCCCTTCAGCCTCCACCAATGACCCTCCAAGGCCTTCGCATTGCCCTTACGGAGGAATGGGAGTGGCTGCCACAAGAGCTCCTGGACCATCTGATAGAGAACATGCCACGTCGCTGCGAAGCATGTGTGGCTGTTAGTGATAACTATACACCCTATTAACAGCATATTTTGTTGTGTAAGACATTGCCAAGTTTTCTTAGTTGTTGTCAAAGGTGTACCCTAGATATCAGAACCTTTCCGACACTGCTTTTTTTGGATAAGCCGTGTGACATATTATGGTGTGCGATTCAGCTCCTGTTTGTTCAGCAATCCGTCTGACGTTCCTATCAGGTGGTATGGCCTCGTTTAGTGATTATGCTTAACTTTTGGACACCAGTGTAGTTTACAATTCTACAATAGTTTAGGGCTTACTGCTTAAGTATATCACAGCAATAGTAGCTACACATTCATATATTAGTTTGGGGAAGGAAGACTGTTTTGTTGATGAGATCTACGTTTTACAACGTTAAAATAAATAGATCTTTTCCGGGTGCTTAATGACTATTTGAAGTGAACTTAGGAAGCCTATTTGAAGGATGGATTGCGGTGGCTATGACTAAATGGCTAGGGATCACCATTCACTATTTCCTCCCCGGCATAGAATAAAGGGAACATTAATGCCAAAATTGTTGTTTGAGTCTTCAGCCTTTTGACTGATTTGATGCAGTCCTCCATGCCTCCCTGTCCTGGGCTAATCGTTTCATCTCTACATAGCTACCACACCCTACATCCGAGGCAATCTGTTTAACATATTCTAACCTTGGTCTACCCCTACAGTTCTTGTCCTCAACCCTTCCTTCCATAACTAGGCTTGTTATTCCTGGGTGTCTTAGTATGTGTCCTCCCAACCAATCTCTTCTCTCTAACCTTGGTCTACCCCTACAGTTCTTGTCCTCAACCCTTCCTTCCATAACTAGGCTTGTTATTCCTGGGTGTCTTAGTATGTGTCCTCCCAACCTATCTCTTCTCTAGCTTGCCACGGTGGGTGAGTGGATAGCGTGTCGGTCTACTAACCCCAAGATTGCAGGTTCGCCCCTGACCATGGTAAGTGATTTTTGAAAGGCGGCAAAAATACGATACGCATGTCATACGATGTTGGCATGTCAAAGAACCCATTTGAATTCAGTAGGCCGAGTTCATAATGGCAAAATTAATCTCGGGAGTTTCCGCCAGCACAAAGTTCCTCATTTCTCTACTAGAAAGCGCTATTGTGTTCAAGGAGATTAGATATCTAACATCTAACCTCCTTGACTTTCATAGTCAAGGAACTACGAAATTCGACATGCAAGATACCCTCTGGGTGTCAAATAGCAAAGCTTGCACCAGGCATCCGAGGCCATATGATATTATTATTATTATTATTATTATTATCTCTTCTCTTCATTAGCAGTCGCCAGAAACATCTCTCCTACTCGTCTTAATACCTATCTATCCATATGATCTTCATCATTCTCCTGTAACACCACATTTCAAACGCATCAATTCTCCTCTTTTCTGCTGCACCAATAGTCCAAGTTTCACTTCCATAGAGTGCCACGCTCCAGACAAAGGCCTTCAAAAATTACTTCATAATAACTAAATCTATATTCGATGTCAACAGATTCCTTTTTTGTAGAAATGCTTTCCTTGCCTGAGCTAACCTACTTTTTATATCCTCTTTGCTTCGTTCATCACTGGTTATTTTGCTTCCGAAGTAACAGAAGTCCCCTACTTCCTTTAGTTTTTACTTGCCAAATTGATGTCCATAGGTTTCTGATTTAATTCGGCTGCATTCCAATATTTTTGTTTTACATTTATTAATTTTCATCATGAATTATTTCCTCAAGACGGAGTCCATACCATTCAAAAACTCATTCAAGTCCTCAGGCGTGTCGGCCAAGGTGACGATGTCATCAGCAAATCTCAGAGTTGAAATTATTTCTCCTTGAATCTTCACTCCCACTTTAAACTTTTCTCCAATTTCCTTAATTGCTTGTTCAATGTAAAGATTGAAAAGTATGGGTGGTAAGTTGCAGCCTTGGCTTACACCTTTCTGAATACCAGCTTCTCTCTCATGACTTTCAGCTCCAATGACTGCTGTCTGGTTTCTGTATAGATTGTAGATCACTCTCCTATCCCTGTACTTTATTCCAGTCGTTTTCAAAATGTCACACAATTTTGCCAAATTTACGTTATCAAAAGCCTTTTTCTAAGAACACAAATGCCATGAACGTTCTCTTATATTTCCTTATTCTACCTTCCAAAATCAGCCTAAGACTTAGTACAGCTTCCCTTGTTTCTACATTTCTCCTGAAACCAAACTAGCCTTCACCCAACGCCGTTTCTATCTGGCATTCCATCCTCTTGTAAATTATTCTCGACAGGATCTTTGAAGCATGAGTAATCAAGCTGATTGTACGGTAATCTTCACATCTGTCAGCTCCCACTTTCTTCGGTATAGGGATGATAATATTCTTCTTTAAATCAGAGGGTACCTCACCTGGCTCATAAATCCTACACACCAAGTGAAATAACCTGATCAGACCTTCATCACCTATGCAGCGTAGCAACTCAATCATCTATGCCTGGTGCTTTGTTCCTGCCAAAATTAACTATAGAAAATTCAAAAAAATGTGTATCGTCGTTAATGTCGTTTCATTTAGGTAATTGGTCATCGTGGCTGTCAGCCCCATTTAGATGAGTGTGTAGCGGCTACGGTGGAGTAGTTGGTAGCATGCTGAACTGCTGTGCCCAAACCCGGCCGAAGTCGTCGGATTTTTTAAGAGCGTTAAAAATCCTTCAGTATGCCTTCCTTCGGAGGGGAAGTAAAGCCGGCGATCCCGTGTCATAGATTTATGGTATGTAAAAGATCCTCCCAAAGACTAAACTTGTGTGACGCTAAATTTGTTAGATTAGATTTCGTCAGAACGCTCTACCAAAGTTCCAACGTTCACCACTAGGTATCATTGATATCTGGTAGCGAAAGTTGGAAGTACTTAAAATTGAACGGAACTTGTAGCTCACCCTAACGGTGTCCGGTGGAAATAGCCATCCGAACATCTCTTCGGGCACTCCCGGCAAGGCCCGTGTACTTTGGGTGTGTGTAGAATCTGTCTGATAACCGGTGTTAACTGTGATGACTGTATTAGTGTGTTTGTTCTTTTTAATTCAAGTAAGGACTGCAGACTTTTGAATTTTTCAAATAGTTCCTACTTTTGCCGCCAAACACCACCGTCAACAACTACTAGTCCAGAACTTAGCTACTAGACGCCACCGCAGTCGGCTCTTGGCAACGAACGTAGGAACCTGAGAGCGTTGTTTACATTGTTAACCTACACAATTGTGCTTCACACAGGTGTAATTAGTGGAAGGTTCTTTAACATGCCATAAATCTATGACATGGGACCGCCGGCTTTACTTCCCCTCCGAAGGAAGGCATACTGAGGGATTTTAAAGCTCTTAAAAAATCCGACGAGTTCGGTCGGGTTTGAACCCGCTATCTTGGTACAGCATGAATGATAAAGAGTGAGTATTTATGTTCATTTGACACAATTATTAATCAAATTATGAAATAAAGTTCATGATAATTTAGTTTAGTGCGACAACTGGAACTAGTTTCAAAGTATTGGCAACACGGCGCGGGCCAGACGTAATAGTCTCGCGGGCCGTATCCAGCTCGCGGGCCTTAGGTTGGGCAGTACTGCTCTACATGACGTTTGGGAAGTCAGTATAAGGGCGAATGAAATGACAAGAGGCAGAAATTACTTATGCATAACTAGGATTTAATAACAAGAGTCAGGGTGAGAGCGTTGTTAGAGGTCAAGAGGAGGAAAAAAGAAAAGCTGGCACACTTACCCATAGATGTACTGCTGCGGTGATGTCTCTGGTGGTCTCGAAGTCGAGTCTCGTCCGCGATGTGGGAGCCGCCGCGACGTGGGGCACTAGCCTCCGGCGTCAATCGATCTTCATTGTCACTGTCCGTGTCCCAAACTGCCCCGGGCACGTGGGTCATAGTAGTCAGCGGTATTTTCTCCTTGTTGCATCGTGTGGTTGCAGGCTTTGTGTTCTGGTGCCCTACTTGGTGAAGTAATTATTGTTTCATGTGTGTGGCTTGGCTGGGTGAAGGAATCCTTTATAATTGTTGTAGGCCTAGTTATTGTAATTATGGGATTTGGGCGCTGGGGTCTGGTAAAGGCTGGGGCCTTAACAATATACTGATATCGCGCCAGGAGATGGCAGTCGGGTTTGAACTGCAGTTGTCTTCCCGCTCGCTGCGTATCGCGCATTCCAAAACATTAAGTTGGTCACTCTTTCCATTACTGCACCTGATACTGCCACACTGTTAGTAGTAAACACAAAGGCTTGTAAGAATAGCGACAGTAGGAAGAAAGGTAACAATACACACACACGTGAAGCCTGATAACAAATTATCATGCAGGAAGTAGCAGCAACTGACTACCAGTCGATATATTTAGGTTTGGAATAGGTGGGCCGCGCATGCGTACTGCAAGACCCCCCGCACCCGGTCGCAACGTGTTGAACTGCCATCTCCTGGTGCGATGACATTAGTTTTAAAAAAAATACCACACCTTAAACATATTCTAACCTTGGTCTACCCCTACTAATTTTGTCTTCGACTCCACCTTCCATAACTAAGTTTGCTATTTCTTGGTCCCCCAGAGGATCACATCTTGTGGGACGTGGGTTGGTGACCACGGGGCCCCAGCTGAGTCCAGCATTACTTCCACATACTTGTGCTGAACTCTTTTCTGTTATCTTTACTGTTGGCCTCTCTTGATCAACTCTTGTTCTCCCTAGGCCTGCCGGTATTAGGGTATCCGAGCCCTAGGGAGTCTCTTATTTTATAGCTACTTGCCCACTAGCTATTTAGCAGACCATGCTATATCCTTTGTTGTCAAATTTACCCCACTACTATGGACACCACAATAGCACATGTTATTATACACAAACCCAATTCAACTTATTTAATCCCACACAATTGCGCTAAACTCTTTTCTGTTATCTTTACTGTTGACCTTTCTTGGTCAACTCTTGTTCTCTATCGACCCCAACTGTATTACTCAAAATTCAAAATTTGGAAGGGCTCCCAGACGGAAGAACCCGGACGGATGAACAGAAGCAGTAGCACGGCATCCATATGAAAGAATACTGGAGGAAGAGGAAGCTTAAGACGAAGAAGAAATGAAATTGTAGCGTGATCCTCAGTGGTCTATTCACAAATAAATTTAAAAAAAATCATAATAAGGCAAGAATTGGGGAATTGCTAGGCAGCCAGGTACAAATAATTATCCAGGTTAGGAGCATCGGAAGGCGTAAAAGCGTATATAAATTGTGTTATTTAGAGTAGAAAAATTATTTAGTTACATTACTTAGCTGGCTAATCGTATTTCCCATTACTGCGTTAGGTTGTGTAGGGTACCATTAACTTTCAGTCGGTCAACACAATATAATTCCAATTACTGGAATATGCGAGAAAAGAACCTGAGAAAAATACGAGCCTTACACCAGTCGCATATGATGTGTAAAATGTGACATGTTATCCCTTGTTAACAGTGAACTCTGATGGCCATTGAAATAACTACTTGGAAGCTTTGCCACGGTGGGTGAGTGGTCAACGTGTCGGTCTACTAACCCCAAGCTTGCAGGTTCGCTCCTGGCCATGGTACGTAATTTTTGAAAGGCGGCAAAAATTACGACTACCATGTCATACGATGTTGGCATGTCAAAGAACCCATTTGAATTCAGTAGGCTGTGTTCATAATGGCAAAATTAATATCGGGAGCTTACGCCAACACAAAGTTCCTCATTTCCCTACTAGAAGCGCTCGAGTGTTCAAGGAGCTTAGATATCTAACCTCCTTGACTTCCATAGTGCTTCATAGAACAACGAAATTCGACATGCAATCTACCCTTTGGGTGTCAAATAACAAAGCTTGCACCCGGCATCCGAGGCCACACGAAATTATTATTAATTATTATTACTACTTGTAAAACTGCAGTGCCAAATCTTGACCAGTGTTCAGCAAATATGATATAATGAATATGTTCACACCAAACAACGAGAACTTGAAGATGATTTATTGTAGGAAGAATACCTTTAAGGGGGCCTCAAACCTTGAAATAATTTTGTATGCGATATAGATTCCACATAGCCACGGCCGACAGTACCTCAAGAGCTTACATTAAATAAGAATACAGCAAAAATATGAAGATTTAATAAATCATAATTGTTGTCAGCAAATATGTTATAATGAATATTTTCACACCAAATAACGACAATTTGAAGATGATTTATAGTAGGAATATCTTTCATGGAGCCTCGAGACCTTGAAGTAAACCGTATGCGATATACATTACACATAGCCACATGGACGAGAGTTCGTCGCGGTATCAATCTCCGCCAACGCGTGCGCTCATTGTTTCCGTCCCATCCATTTACGTTTCATTGTTTCCGTCCCATCCATTTCCGTTTCATTTTTCAAAATCACCCCCCCCCCCCCCACAAAAAATGTACAGATACCGAGTGGAAAGATGTTACACATCAATAAATTACATGAGATTTTGATATCTACATATTTTATGGACTATGGAAGGAGGAGAGCTACAACTTCCAGTGGCTAAATGCTTGTATAAAGGCTCATAAAATTCAAAGAATTAATCTTCAGACTAATGTTGAATGTACTATACCAGATTATGTAAGTTTCCCTTATAGGGACTTTTTCTCTATTTTCCCCCAAAAATCACCAAGGATGTTGTCATGTTGTTTAATGCTTCTATTTACTTTATCGAATGCTTATTCTTATCTTAGTCTGTTCCAGATAAATTACAATAAAACCTGCGTAAAGCGGAACGCAATCGTCCCGGATTCATTTTTCCGTTTTCGCAGGTTTCCGTTTTACAAACAGTTGAGTTTTGATGAGAAACAATACGCTAAAAAAGAAGTAGTTCCGTGAAGAAATATATGGCCTATTTTCATATAATCTACTTATGTTATTTGCCACTATCAACATACAAAATTTCAGTTTGATTGCTGTAATAGATTCGTAGATATTGAGAACCGACTAAATATTAAGGATGGACGCCATGTTGGATTTTTATATATGTAGGTCTTAGAGTTATATACCGTTACATGAAGATTATTGTGTACGTGTGGTATTCAGACTTCAATCGCATGATTAGGACACTAGAAGTACAAACGAGATTTTAAAATTTCGCACAGCTGCCATCTTGTGGTTATGAAAACAATTGAAATAAATTAGATGCCAGTGAATTAACATTTGTCTAAGCATTTAACGTGCAAAGTTTCGCTGCTCTCGGATGGTTAAATCACGAGAAACGTCCATTTAAATATTTATAGCCTACTTCGCGTCTCCGCCATGTTGGATTTGTGATCACCAGGTTACTGAATGTCATATAGGCAAACTTATGTTCATAGCCTCTATGAACATAGAAAATTTCAGTTTGATTGCTGTAAAAGATTCGTAGATATTAACAACCGTCAAAATAATTCGGATGCTCGCCATTTTGGATTGTTATATGCATAGGCCATAGAGTTATGTACCATTAAATGAAAATTATTGCGTAGCTTCATTATTCAAACTTTCACTTCGATCGCATGATTACGACACGAGAAATAAAAACTTAATTTTGAAATTTGGCACAGCCGCCATCTTGAGGTTATGTAAACCATTGAACTAAATTAGATGCCAGTGTATTACAATGTGTATAAACATTTGCTGTACCATGTGTCATTACGTTTGGATGGTTAAATCGCGAGAAAAGTCTATTTAAAAGTCTCAAATTCGCTTGGCCGCCATGTTGGTTTTGTAGTTATCAGGTTTTTGAAAGTCTCATGTGTGAACTTCTAGTAGTTCCCTTTATCACAGTACAAAATTTCAGGGTGATATCGGTAATAGTTTCGGAGATACTGAATGCTGGTGAAATATTTCGCACAGCCGCCATGTTGGACTGGTGAGACACAATAAAATTTGAAGGGCACAGTCGAGGTCGGCCAGAATGGTGCTATGATCTTACCGAGTTTCATTGAAATCTCTTCAGCCGTTTATTATTTATTAGGGGGGTGGGGGGAGGGGGCTGCGGGACATACACACACGCACGCACGCACACACAGACACACGGACAAAAGGTGATCTCATAAGCCTAATTTTATCATAAAATGAAAATGGGCTAAAAATACACTAAACAAATACTGTATTATCACATAGGATTACTATGAAATAAATTGAGTTTTTCCCCCTTTAAGCAACACAATTATTTAGTCGGACGTTTGAATTTCTTGTGTTCTTCAATAACTTTAATATTCTCCTCCAGTGTAAGTTTCTTATGTTTAGAAGTAATTGTCACTGAATTACAGTACGTAAATATGTGCAGTGCACAGTAAAAAAGAACACCTTCAAAGATTACTCCAGTGCACTTTTTTCTTCCACTCGTACTTCTACTCTCAGAAGGAAACTGTGTGTATTACAAGAGGGTTGGAGGAAGTAATGGTACAGATGTGACATGTAGCATATCTGCTGCATCCTTGAGGTAAAATTAGAGTTAATGTTTCCCAGGATTTTGGTGCAAGTACAGTCGCGGTCAAAATGTAGTACATAGCTTTGTATTATGGATAAGATAATCTGTCTTAGTCAGGTTATTTACGCCTAAAGTTCCAGAATTTCTTTCCGTTTCCGCGTTACGCAGTTTTCGGGTTTACAGTGTCATCTTACATAGGAAATGCCTCCTTTCCGGATTTTGTTTTCCTCTTGTCCAGGTTTCCGGTATATTGAGGGACTGGGTTAGGCATGTTTTACTGTATTATTAATATGTCGCGCATTGTATTTCCTGGAACCTTTACAACTGTCTCCCTGAAAAACTTCAAACCACTTTGGCCTCAGGCCTTCAACTTTCACGAGAAAATGGTTCATCACTAGCTTATATTTACTCAAGTACAGTGTCTGTAATTTTTTTTTCATTTTGTGAAGTTTCCTACTTTAGTTACTCCTTTATACATTTCGCTACTCCATGAACCCTTATATAAACCCGCTGTCCTGTCTCGTCTCTTTGCTGACCGTCTGTGACTAGCGCAGATCACGGCCGCGCGCAAGCGGTCCAGCCGGCGGTTGGTGTGCTTCGCTGACTCATATCGTTAGTTCACACGTGCTTTGTCATTCATAAGGGCGTGTATTTGCAAAGGTTAGACGTTAGTGTTGCACGTTTAGTGAGTATAGTGATTACTGTGATTGTTGGACATGCCTAGACACCAATTCATATTGCGTGTGTATATCCATAATTCGTATATGAAAAGCAAACAAGTAGTTCCGTGAAGAACTATACAGCCTATTTTCATATACTACACATGTTAATTGCCTCTGTCAACATACACAATTTCTGTTTGATTGCTGTAATAGATTCGTAGATATTGAGAACCGACTAAATATTTCGGATGGTCGCCATGTTGGATTTGTGATCACCAGGTTATTTAAAGTCCTATAGGTGAACTTAGGTTCATAGCCCCTATGAACATTAAAAATGCAGTTTGATTGCTAAAATAGATTCGTAGATATTCAGTATCGTCTAAATACTTCGGATGGTCGCCATGTTGGATTGTTAAATGTATAGGCCATAGAGTCATGTACCATTAAAGGAAAATTATTGCGTAGGTTCATTATTCAAACTTTCACTTCGATCGCATGACTACATCACAAGAAATAAAAACTTAATTTTAAAATTCGCACTGCCGCCATCTTGAGGTTATGTAAACAATTGAACTAAATTAGATACCAGTGGATTACAATGTGTATAAATATTTCCTGTACCAGGTTTCAGTGCGCTTGGAACATTAAATCGCGAGAAAGGTCTATTTAAAATTTTCAAATTCGCTTGGCCGCCATGTTCATTTTGTAGTTAACCGGTTTTTGAAAGTCTTATAGATGGACTTCCAGTAGTGCCCTTTATCTCCGTACAAAATTTTAGGGAGATACCGCTAATAGTTTCAGAGATATAGAATGCCGGTGAAATATTTCGCACATCCGCCATCTTGTGATTATGTGAACAATTGAACGAAGTTAGATGTAGGTGCATTACAATGTATATAAACATATACTGTACCAAGTTCCATTGCGTTTGGTAGGTCAAATCGCGAGAAACGTCTATTTAAAAGTCGCAAATTCGCTTGGCCTCCATGTTGGTTTTGTAGTTACCAGGTTTTCAAAAGTCACATAAGTGAACTTATAGTAGATCCCTCTATCACATTAGAAAATGTCAGGGTAATATCGGTAATAGTTTCGGAGATATTGAATGCTGGTGAAATATTTCGCACAGCCGCCATGTTGGATTGGTGAGTCGTAACAAAATTTGAAGGGCACGGTCGAGGTCGCCGGGAATAGTGCTATGAACTTTCCGAGTTTCATTGAAATCGCTCCTGCCGTTTAGATTTTATTAGGGGGGGGGACACACACACGAATCACACACACACACGCACACACACATGGACAAAAGGTGATCTCATAAGCCTATTTTTTCAAAATTGAAAATAGGCTAAAAATCTTGTTCTGAAACAAGATGAACATTTTGAATCAAGTTTCCAGGAAGACCTGTGCCTAATGCCAGTACAATTAGGAGGCTCGCTAAACGATTCAAGGAAATAGGCCCTGTATTGACAGACATTCTTTCATCAAAGGATGTCAGATGAGTGTTACAAAAGAGGGAGGACATTTTCAGCCTCGCCTATGAGCTCTGTAAGTACACATTATTGAACATGTTTGGTAAAAGTGAGATCGTGGGCCGGCTGGACCGGGTGCCACGATCTGCGCTAGTCAGAGCCGGCTTAGCTTGCCGTGTTTACTGGCGCGCTCACACATAATGACCCTGTAGACAAACTTTATTTGTATGTTGTATTTCAAGTTTTTGCCATCATCACAGTCGAGTATTCGTAGGTCATTTGCATTTCTACAGTATTTTAGGGCTTATTGCTTAAAGTATATCACAGCAATAGTAGCTACACCTTTACAGATTAGTTTGGTGGAGCGAGACCCTTTGTTGATGGGATTGTCATTTCTCAGTCTTGCAACATTCAAATAAATACGTCTTTTTTCGGGTACATGTTGTTGATCAATTGATAGTATAGAAGTTACATGTATTTAATGTTACTCCAAATTAATCTAGAATGTCAGGTACTATACGTGTGCATAATTTAAATATGTCACCTTGCATACTCTCTGATATATTGGTATTTGGATAAAAACAAGAAGTTCCGTGACGAACTAAAGAGCCTACTTTTCTTAAAATTTAAGATTCATGCCAATGATTAATCTACTGTATATGGATCTATCTAGAATAATCACGGAATTAAGTTGGTAATATCGAAATTTCTAATTAGTTCGAAATACTGTATACCTGGCATAATGTAGCCTAATAGAGAACTACAGTTGGCAGCCCTGGTGACTGAATATATTCTTAGTTCCATCTCTTAAGGTACAGAATACAAAATTTGGTTGAATTCAAATGGATAGTATGGACGTTACATGCAGTTAAACATTGGATATAACAGCGCGCGTAAAATCATGTTGGCAACTATGACATACATGTATTGGTCAGAAATAATCTGAAATAATCTGATCTATTGTTGTGTCAATTTTGAATGAAATCAATTAGTTAGTATAGAAGTTACATGCATTTTAAAATTGGGCCTATCAGCAGGCTTAGAATCATGTTGGCAGCACTGGCGTAGGCCTATATTAGTTACCCCAAATTAATCTAGAATGCCAGGCACTATAGCCTACATGTGCAAAGTTTAGAGCTATTGGCTTGCATACTTTCTGATATATTGATATTAGGGTAACAAAAATAGAGACAATATTTATTAACAGTTGGCAGCCCTGTTTACTCTTAAGAATCGGCATAGTCATATCTGTTATGGTATACATATCACATACGAAATTTGGTTGAAATCCAAATGATAGTATGGAAGTTACATGTATTTGAAGTAGGACCTCTCAGCAGGCTTAGAATCATGTTGGTAGCACAGACGTATATAAGATTCTCCAAATTAATAAAGAATGTCAGGTACTATACGTGTGCAAAGTTTAAGGCTGTTGGCTTGCATACGTTCTGATATATGGGTATTTGGATAAAAAAAATGAGAGCATTTATTGACAGTTGGCAGCCCTGGTGGCTCTTAATAATACTCTCAGTCATATCTAATTATGTACACATAGCGCATACGAAATTCGGTTGAAATCCAATTGATAGTGTTGAAGTTATATGCATTTAAAATTTGGACCTATCAGCAGGCTTATATTCATTTTGGCAACACTGCCATGTATGGCCTCCTGGAAATTAAACTGCAATATTATTATCTATACGTGTGCCAATTTTGAAATTGCTCCCATTCATACCTTCCAAGATATCCAACATGGAGCTCAAATTTCAATTGCGATTTTTCAGCAGTTGGTAGCACTGACATCATTTTCAAATATGGCCGTGAGATATTCAGGTATAGATCTTTACTCCTACCAAATTTTGTTTTGATTGTTGCAGCCGTTTAGGAGTTGATAGGGGGGACACACACACAGCCTGACAGGCAGACAGAAGGACAGACAGACAGGCAGACAGAAGGACAGACAGACAGACAGAAGGACAGACAGACACACACACATTTGCCCGATCTCATAAGTCTACTTTTTCCTCATTTTTGCAAAATGTGAAAAGTAGGTTTAAAAAAATGAGACAGCACTTACTAACAGTTGGAAGCCCTCGTAGCTCTTAAGAATACGCTCAGTCCAATCTGCTTACTTACACATATTATATACGAAATTTGGTTGAAATCCAATTGATTGTGGAGATGTTATACGCATTTAAATATTGGACCTGTCAGCAGGTTTGACTCATTTTGGCAACACTGCCATGTATGGACTCCTGGAAATTAAACTTAATTATTATTATCTATATGTGTGCCAATTTTGGAATAGCTCCTATGCATACCTTCCTAGATATCCAACATGGAGCTCAAATTTCAAGTGCGGTTTTTCATCAGTTGGTAGCACTGACATCATTTTCAAATATGGCCTTGAGATATCCAGATATATATATTTACTCATACCAAATTTGGTTTTGATAGCAGCAGCCGATTAGGAGTTGATAGGGGGGGGGGGGGACACACACAGCCAGCCAGACAGAAGGACAGACAGACACACGCATTTGCCCGGATCGATCTCATAAGTCTACTCTGTATTTGTTTGAGCCTTCAGTCTTTTGACTGGTTTGAGGCAACCCTCCATGCCTCCCTGTCCTGAGCTAATTGTTTCATCTCTACATAGCTACCACACCCTATATGCTTGGTCCACCCCCACAGTTCTTGTCCTCGACCTTTCCTTCCATAACTAAGCCTGCTATTCCTAGGTGTCTCAGTATGTGTCCTACCAACCTATCTCTTCTCTTCATTAGCAGTCGCCAGAAACATCTTTCCTCTCCCACTCGTCTTAATACCTCTTCATTTGTAACCCTATCTACCCGTCTGATCATCATCATTCTCCTGTAACACCACATTTCAAACGCTTCAATCCTCCTCTTTTCTGCTGCACCAATAGTCCAAGTTTCACTTCCATAGAGTGCCACGCTCCAGAAAAAGGCTTTCAAAAATGACTTCCTAATACTTAAATCTATATTCGATGTCAATAGATTCCTTTTTTGTAGAAATGATTTCCTTGCCTGAGCCAACCTACTTTTTATATCCTCTTTGCTTCGTCCATCAATGATTATTTTGCTTCCCAAATAACAGAAGTCTCCTACTTCCTTTAGCTTTTCACCTGCCAATTTGATGCCCATAGTGGTTTCTGATCTATTTCAGCTGCATTCCAATATTTTTGTTTTACATTTATTAGCCTACTTTTCACATTTTGCAACAAGTAGTTCCGTGAAGAACTATACAGCCTATTTTCATACATCCTACATATGTTAACTGCCAATATCAACATACAAAATTTCAGTTGGATTGCTGTAATGGATTCGTACATATTGAGTACCGACTAAATATTTCGTATGGTCGCCATGTTGGATTTTATATATGTAGGTACTAGAGTTATGTAATGTTACATGAAGATTATTGTGTACGTGTAGCATTCAAACTTCAATCGCATGATTCGGACACAAGAAGTAATAAGGAGATTTTAAAATTTAGCACAGCTGCCATCTTGTGGTTATGAAAAGAATTGAAATAAATTAGATGCCAGTGGATTAAAATTCGTAAAAGGATTTACTGTACCAAGTTTCACTGCACTCGGATGGTTAAATTGCGAGAAACGTCCATGTTAATATTTATACTTCGCGTCGACGCCATGTTGGATTTGTGATCACCAGGTTATTTAAAGTCCTATAGGTGAACTTAAGTCCATAGCCCCCATGAATATAAAATAATCAGTTTGATTGCTATAATAGATTCGTAGATATTCAGAGTCGTCTGAATATTTCGGATGGTCGCCATGTTGGATTTTTAAATGTATAGGCCATAGAGTCATGTACCATTGAAGGAAAATTATTGCTTGGTTCATTATTCAAACTTTCACTTCGATCGCTTGATTACGATGCAAGAAATAAAAACTTAATTTTAAAATTCGCACAGCCGCCATCTTGAGGTTATGTAAACAATTGAACTAAATTAGATACCAGTGCATTACAATGTGTATAAGCATTTCCTGTGCCAGATTTCATTGCGTTTGGAACATTAAATCGCGAGAAAGGACTATTTAAAATTTTCAAATTCGCTTGGCCGCCATGTTCGTTTTGTAGTTAACTGCTTTTTGAAAGTCTTATAGATGAACTTCCAGTAGTGCCCTTTATCTCCGTATAAAATTTCAGGATGATACTGCTAATAGTTTCAGAGATATAGAATGCCGGTGAAATATTTCGCTCATCCGCCATCTTGTGGTTATATAAACAATTGAACCAAGTTAGATGTCGGTGCATTACAATGTGTATGAACATATACTGTACCAAGTTTTATTGTGTTTGGTTGGTTAAATCGCGAGAAACGTCTATTTAAATGTCGCAAATTAGCGTGGTCGCCATGTTGGTTTTGTAGTTACCAGGTTTTCAAAAGTCACATAGGTGAACTTCTAGTATTTACCTTTATCACCGTAAGAAATTCCAGGGTGATATCGGTAATAGTTTCGGAGATATTGAATGCTGGTGAAATATTTCGCACAGCCGCCATGTTGGATTGGTGGGACGTAACAAAATTTGAAGGGCACGGTCGAGGTCGCCCGGAATAGTACTATGAACTTACCGAGTTTCATTGAAATCGCTCGAGCCGTTTAAAAGTTATTAGGGGGACACACACACACACACCTCACACACACACACACACACACACACGCACACACACACGGACAAAAGGTGATCTCATAAGCCTATTTTTTCAAAATTGAAAATAGGCTAAAAATGAGGGAAAAGAAGACTTATGAGATCGATGCGGGAAAATGTCTGTCTGTCTGTCTGTCTGTCCTTCTGTCTGTCTGTGTGTCCCCCTATTAACTCCTAAACGGCTGAGGCTATCGAAACCAAATTTGGTATGAGTAAAGATCTATACCGGGACTTCTCAATGTCATACTTGAAAATGATGTCAGTGCTACAAACTGCTAAAAAATCGCTATTGAAATTTTAGCTCCATGTTGGATATCTTGGAATGTATACATGGGAACTACTCCAAAATTGGTACACATATAATACTAATAATAATAATACTTCAGTTTAATTTTCAGGGGGCCAAACATGCCAGTGTTGCCAAAATGATTCTAAGCATACTGATAAGTCCAAATTTTAAATGCATATAACTCCTACACTATCAATTGGATTTCAACCAGATTTCGTATGTACGATGTGTACATAAACAGATATGACTGAGCGTATTCTAAAGAGCCACCAGGGCTGACAACTGTCAATAAATGCTCTCTATTTTTTTATCCAAATACCAATATATCAGAAAGTATGCGAGCCCACAGCTTTAAACATTGCACACATATAGTGCCCGACATTCTAGATTAATTTGAAGCAACTAATGTATGTCAGTGCTACCAACAGGATTCTAAGCCTGCTGAAAGGACCAATTTTTAATTACATGTGTCTCCTATACTATCAATTGGATTTCAATCAAACTTCGTATGTGCTATGTGTACCATAACAGATATGACTGTGCATATTCTTTAGAGCAATTAGGGCTGCTAACTGTTAATAAATGGTGTTTATATATTTTACCCTAATATCAATATATCAGAAAGTATGCAAGCCAACAGCTCTAAACTTTGCGCACGTATAGTTCCTGACATTCTAGATCAATTTGGAGCAACTAACGTATGTCAGTGCTACCAACATGATTCTAAGCCTGCTGATAGGTCCAATTTTAAAATTCAAGTAACTTCTATACTAACAAATGGATTTCATCCAAAATTGGCACAACAATACATCATATTATTTCAAATTATTTCTGACCAAGACATGCATGACATTGTTGCCAACATGATTTTGCATGCGCTGATAGGTCCAATGTCAAACTGCATGTAACGTCCATGCTATCCTTTGGACTTCAACCAAATTTTGTATTCTGTACCTTAAGAGATGGAACTAAGAATATATTCAGTCACCAGGGCTGCCAACTGTAGTGCTCTATCAGGCTACATCATGCCAGGTATATTTCGAACTAATTAGAAATTTCGATATTACCAAATTCATTTCGTCATTATGCTAGATAGGTCCATAAAGATTAATCATTGGCATGAATCTTAAATTTTAAGAAAAGTAGGCTCTTTAGTTCGTCACGGAACTTCTTGTTAATTTTCATCATGAATTCTTTCCTCAATACGGTGTACATACCATTCAAAAACTCCTTCAAATCCTCAGGCTTTAAAATTATCAGTAATAGTTGCTACACTTACTAAGTTTTTGACAGTTTTTTGTTTGTTTTTTGGAAGGCAGAAACTGGGTGTCAATGTAGGTTTGGTAATGCTTTGTAGAGCTATTTTGTCTTGAATATGAGGATCTGTGGATGCTAGCTTGATGAGCAAAATATGTCATCCCTTAGTTTTCTACTTCTATAGTCCATAACAAATATACGATATCTTAATCACATGTATTTTTAGCCTACTTTCGATTTTTGCAAAAAATGAAAGTAGACTCATGAGATCTACACAGGGCCAAAAATTGTGTGTCTGTCTGTGTGTCTGTGTGTGTGTGTGTGAGTGTGTGTACTCTAAATGTGTGTCCCCCCTATCAATTCAAACACGGTGAAACCGAATTGAACGAAATTTGGCACAGAGGTAGAACTATCAAAGGGCACCGCAGTGTCTTGTTATATATCACCGCCATCTTGACGGAAACGTAATGGCGGCCACACAAATTTTCAAAGATAAAATCAAATTACGACTAACATAATCACCCGATATCTACCAAATTTTGGAAAAACATATATTTGTATGGCGAGCGTCTCTTGACGAAACTACAAGCTCATCAACCCAACAGTTTGCAGGTGGTGACCATGTATGTGTGCAAATCGATTCCCCCTATCAATTCAAACACGGTGAACCCGAATTGAACGAAATTTGGTACAGAGGTTGCACTAGAAAAGGACACCTCAGTGTCATGTTTTATATCGCCACCATATTGACGTAAACGTAATGGAGGCCATCCAAATGTTAAAAGCTTAAATCAAATTACGACCAACCTAATCATCTGATCCCTACCAAATTTTGCAAAATTATACATTTATTTATGAAGAATCTTTTGACCAAACTACAAGGTCATCAGCCTAATACTTTGCGGATGGCGGCAATGTGAAACCGAATTGAACGAAACTTGGTACAGGGGTAGCACTAGCTAAGGACACCTCAGTGTCATGCTTTATATCGCCGCCATCTTGACGGAAATGGAATGGCGGCCACCCAAATGTCTAAAGCTTAAATCAAATTACGACCAACCTTATAATCTGATCTCTACCAAACTTTTCAACAACATACCTTTATGTTGGGAAACATATTTTAACCAAACTACAATATCATCAGCCCAATAGTTTGTATATGGCGGCCATGTAGGTGTGCAAATCGATTCCCCTATCAATTCAAACACGGTAAAACCGAATTGAACGAAATTTGGTACAGAGGTAGCACTAGTAAAGAGCACATCAGTGTCATGTTTTATATCGCCGCAATATTGACGGAAACGTAATGGCGGCCACCCAAATGTCCAAAGCTTGAATCAAACTACGACCAACTTAATCATCTGATCTCTACCAAATTTTGTAACATTATACCTTTATGTATAAAACATCCTTTGACCAAACTACAAGGTCGTCATCCCAATAATTTACGGATGGCTGCCATATATGTGTGCAAATCGATTCATCCTATCTTTTCAAACACGGTGAAACCGAATTGAACGAAATTTGGTACAGAGGTAGCCCTAGCAAAGGACACCTCAGTGTCATGTTTTATATCGCCACCATCTTGACGGAAACGTAATGGTGGCCACCCAAATGTAAAAATCTTAAATCAAATTACAACCAACCTAATCATCTGATCTCTAACAAATTTTGCAACTACATACCTTCATGTGAGAAGCGTTCCTTGATCAAGCTGCAAGGTCATCAGTCCAATAGTTTGCATATAGCGGCCATGTATGTGTGCAAATCAATTTTCCCTATCAATTCAAACACGGGGAAACCGAATTGAACGAAATTTGGTACAGAGGTAGCACTAGCAAAGGGCACCTCTGTGTCATGTTTTATATCGCCGCCATCTTGACGGAAATGGAATGGCGGCCACCCGTGTATTAAAAGCTTAAATCAAATTACGACCAACCTAATCATTTGATCTCTACCAAATTTTGCATCAACAAACCTTTTTGTGGGAAGCATCTTTTAACTGAACTACAAGGCCATCAGCCCAATAGTTTTCAGATAGCGGCCATGTATGTGCCATATCAAGTCAAACACGGTGAAACCGAATTGAATGAAATTTTTTACTGAGTTAGCACTAGGAAAGGGCACCTCATATTCATGTTTAATATCCGTATAGCACGTTGTATTCCAACAAGCTACTACAACCAACATTCAGTTATACTCCTTGAAAAGGACAAAATGTTATAGGCTAACAATACCCATGCATTTAGGAGAAAGTAGGCTATATGTTCTTTACACGCATATTGTGTTGACCGACTGAAAGTTACAATAATTTCAAGTAGTTCCTACTTTCGCTACCAAATGCTACCGTCCACGACACCTAGCTGTGAACTTCTCTACTACTACTGTCGACCAAAGTATTATGTGCACTCGAGTTTGAAGGTTGTTTGTGAAGTAACCAATAGACCTACATAAAATCCAATAACATCATCATTTTCATCGTTCTATTGCACGTTAGCTCACGTAGGTTTGGAATTTTAATTTATATTTTAATATTTTTTGTGGCAGTTGGAGTACAAATAGTGCACGTTTTTAAGCGTGTTTCAACCATGCGTCACATTTAAGAATTATTATCTCAAAAACCCGTCATCAGATCGAATCCAAATTTTAACACAATATACATTGGAATGTTGTATAACTGGTTTATTAATTTCAAAATGTTGCTTGTCCAAGAAAAAAAAAGTTGTTATCATTTTTGTAAGGTAACTTTTTCTCGGCTCGGGGTGGTTGAAAAATGTAGTTCTTAGTTGCGATGTAATCCTTATACATCAAAAAGTTATGCTGTATGACTGTGAAATACGCAAATTAACTCACTTATTTTATAACGGTTTGTATTTGTAGGCGGAAATAACACATCGTTCACCACCTACCCGCTCCCGGAAAAGCTGTACAGCGTTGCCGAAATAGAGCCCATCACGCATCAAGGCGTGCCTCGCTCGGAAGTGATGGGTTCCATCTTTTGACATGTCAACAACGTATGACATACGTGTCGTAATTTTTGCCGCCTTTCAAAAATCACTTACCAAGGCCAGGAGTGAACCTGCAACTTGGGGTTGGTAGTCCGACACGATAACCACTCACCCACCGTGGCAAGCTGGTTACCTAGTAATTAATACCCGCCCACCCTGTATTACACCCATACCATTGGATGGTAAGATTGGTCTTCAAACTTCCACAAGCGTTCACTGCAGCCTAATTGCCACGGCTAGTTAACGTTTTTCAGACGCGGTCTATCCGCTTATGCACGCTTTCCAATACTCTTCAATTTGATATTTAATCTCACGTAACCTGAGTCAGCTGCTCTCCTCCCACCACATTTGGCCACTCGCTGCCATCATGAACTAGCCAAGTGCTTTGTCATGCGTTTCTCTGATATTCTTTCGTAGTTTCAAATCTGCTTACAACGCTGTATTTTTTTTAAAATATTATAAAGGTTTTTTCGTATCTGCATTATACATTCTAACCTTTGCGAAAATTCAGTCACTTCATCAAATTCAGAGGGCACGGTAGATGTAAATCCCAACCGATAAAAGGACGACGACAACAACAGTGATGATTATCTTTTTTTCTTTTTTTTTTTCTTTTTTACGAGGGACTGTGGAAAATCTTCAAAAGACACTTGTGAAGGGTCCGCACTCCACAAGTTGTGTGGGATTCTTACCCACCAAAAACCACATCCCTTTTCCCACGATGCGTTCATCACCCCGGAACCGCTCTCGCATTACTTCAGGGTGATTTCGTGCTTATTTAGCCTTTCAGACTTCTTCTTTCTTCATTTCTTCTAAAAAGGCGTTCGTACACTTCCAGATCCCGCTTTTTCTGGCGAAGGACATCCTCCACATACACTGCTACATGATCCCATGATTGCCGGTTCCGTAACATCACAGAAATAATATTATCTGGTGTCAGTTCTCCCAATTCACTTTTCATATATTCTTTCTTTATTATCCAATGGCCGCACACGAAGAAGGTGTGAAGTACATAATCGGTGTAGTCACAATATATGCATGTTGCACCACTGGCTCCGCCTACTCAATGCAGGAATTTCCGGAAATATCCGTGTCCTGTTAGAAGTTGTGTGAGGTATTAATTGACTTCACCATGCACTCTTTCGACCCAGGTATCCAGACGTGGTATCAGTCGCTTCGTCCATTTACCACGAGGATCACTTTCCCATCTGAGTTGCCATCGCCTCATCCGTTGGTTAAAGGCACGCTTCTTTGCACATTTCTTTCCCAGCTCTCCTTGGGTACGCCAGATTTCTTGTCGCTCCAACGCAAGTAGATCTATTGGGGCTATTGCTGCCACCGTAAGGATTGCAGGTTCAGAACCCGTGCGGTATGCACATGCAATACGCAAAGCTGCTCTCCGCTGTACAGCAGCTGTCCTTCTCCGATACCATGCAAATCTCAAGGATTCGGCCCAATCTTCAGAGCCATACAGGAGCACTGACTGAACCGTCGTCATGAGGAGGCGTCTTTTACTTGATTTTGGGCCGTTTATATTGATGATAATGATGATTTTGATAATGATGATGATAATGATGCTAATAGTGTTGATAATATTGGTATGTAATTGTTGATAACGTTGTCGATGATGATGTTGATAACGATTTCTATGATGATGTTGATAATGTTGATCTTAGTGATGATAATGGTGATATTGATGTTGATAATAATGTTGAGAAAGTTGTTGAATATAATGTTGGTGATTATGATGATAATGATGATGATGTTGATGTTGATAACATTGTTGAAGATAGCCTAATGCTGATAATGTTGATGATGATTATGATGATAATGTTGTTGATGATGAAAATGTTGATAATGTTGGTGATAATGATGATGATGATGATGATGATGATGATGTTAAGACTAATAATAATAATAATAATGAATGAACAAGATCAATTTCAGTGGATCTTAGTAAATTAGATTCGATGAGTTTCCGATACTTATCAGATAATTAAATTATTGCAACCTCGATTACGATAAATTAGGTCCTGTGTTTCACAGGTAATAAGATGCTGTTCTGTCCACCGCGTGACGTAGTAGCTAGCATTGATGGCTGTCATCGCGGAAGGCTGGGCTCGATTTCAGACTCTGCCTTGGAGTTTAATTCTGCTCTGAAGGCTGGAACGGGGTTCACTCGGCCTCGTCAGGTAGACCTGAGAGGAGGTGTGTTCGATTCCAATCTCAACCATCCTAGTAGCGGTTTCCACCACTTCTACGACAGGCAAATGTTGGATAGTACCTAAAATAAAGCCATGGTCACCACCTACCCTAATCGTAGCCTTCGGGTACGACACAAACAATAGCCATGCCTATGTCGCAAGTTATCAGAGAAATTCCACACACACGCCCAAGTACATGGAGCTATATAACCACAATGTCACAACCCTCCTAAGAAAATCAACAGCAACAATCAAGCTGGATTCTTTATATAACAATTTAATTGTAGTGATAGAACCGTTTTTTCAATAGCGGACCCTGCCACTAGGCGGGACAAATACTAAAGAAGAAGAAGAAGAAGAAGAAGAAGAAGAAGAAGAAGAAGAAGCAGAAGAAGAAGAAGATAGAATACCTTTTTCAGTGTTGCCTAATTCTATTAAGGAAATCTTTTCAGTCGGTCAACACAAATTAGTTAGTTAGTTAGTGAGGATTCAAGGGGCAGAACTACGAGGTCATCTGCCCCTACAACACTAATTGTGTCCAATTACATTAGGCGGAAAACAAGTATTAATATACCCTACAGACTAACACACTAGTATGTACAAACTGGCGGACCCGTGCGAAAACTCTCGCATATTCTGATGGGTTGTGTGCGCCCCATGTGTACAGACTACCCACCCGGCACTAGTGCTATGCGGGAAGTACGCGCGATTGTTCTGCCACGGGCTATCGTCTTGTTTATTTGTTTAATAGCACTTTATAAACGAATACATATATTTCCGTTGACTTTTCAAGAAATGCAAGATTTTTCTTGTACTATTGAGACAATTTGGAAGATTTTGGTACAAACCACACCTTCTAACTCCATCTGGTTTTGAAGCGTGAGTTTTGTGAAACATACACCTTAGCGTATTATATGATAAGATACCGACTTAATTGGTTGGTTCTTCAGTTTAGGGGTTGCAACAACGCGGTCATGTAGCCCCGTGTACTTTGGATGTGTGTAGAATCTGTCTGATAACCGGTGTTAATTGTGATGGCTGTATTAGTGTGTGTATCTGATTTTTATTTCAAGTAAGAACTGCAACTTTGAATTTTTCAAATAGTTCCTACTTTTGCCGCCAAACGCCTCCGTCAACGACTACTGGGCTTAGTTCAGAACTTAGCTACTAGACGCCACCGCAGTCGGCTCTTGGCAATGAACGTAGGAACCTAAGAGCGTTGTTTACATTCTTAACCTATACAATTTAGCTTCACACAGGTGTAATTAGTGGAAGGTTCTTTAACATGCCATAAATCTATGACATGGGACCGCCAGCTTTACTTCCCCTCCGATGGAAGGCATACTGAGGAATTTTTAACGCTATTTAAATATCCGACGGCTTCGGCCGACCGACTTAATTGGATGACATGTTTCGAACGTCCGCGTTCATCCTCAGATCCTGTTCTCTTAGGCTTATATTGTCGACCAAAATATTATGTGCACTCGAGTTTGAAGGTTGTTTGTGAAGTAACCAATAGACCTACATAGAATCCAATAACATCAACATTTTCGTCGTCCTATTTTACGTTAGTTAATGTAGGTTTGGATTTTTTTATCGCAGTTGGAACACAAAAAGTGCCCGTTTTTAAGCGTGTTTCATCCATGCGTCACATTTAAGAATTATTATCTCACAAATCCGTCATCAGATCGAATCCAAATTTTAACACAATATACATTGGAATGTTGTATAACTGGTTTATTAATTTTTAAAAGTTTGTGTGTCTAAAAAACAAAGTTGTTATCATGTTTGTAAGGTACTTTTTCTGGGGGCATTGGAAAATGTAGTTCTTGGTTGCGTTGTAATCCTTATACATCAAAATGTTATTCTGTTTGACTGTGAAATACGTAAATTAATTCACTTATTTTATATCGGTTTGTATTTGTACGGGGAAATAAGACATGGTCCACCAGCTAGCCACTCCGGGGAAAGCTGTACAGAGTTGCCAAATGGAGCCCATTACGCGTCATGGCGCGCCTCGCTCGGAAGTGATGGGCTCCATCTCTGCAACATAAATATTCATAAATATCTGTCAAGATTCTGTCAGTTGACGTAAGTGCATGCGCTGGGAATTGTGACGGCTCAGCATTCGCTCTCTGCCCAATAACAAATTTCTAAGCTTTGAAACATTGTTTATCCTGAAATAGCACCAAAAGATAGCGCACAGGTACTATGGTGTTTCATTTTGTTACTTTGGTCAAATAATGCAAAATAGGCTGCAACAAACGCTTTACAATTAAAATGTATCGTATTATCAACAAGTTATTCTTCAAATTCGACGCGTATGGAAAGTCAACGGAACGCAAATCAATGGAGTCCCACATTGAACAGTCATGACATCTGACGGAAGAGTTTCGCATAAGAATTCCCTTTACTGAACAGAGGACTGGGTTATTGATTTTCGTGGATCTAATGTCATATGTGTGCTGCCTCCATGACGTTGTTATTTCAACACCAGCATTCACTAAAACTGACGCCGAAATCGTACGAAAGCAATGCCTTGTGTAGAAATTGGAGTTGGGGATATTAGGGTACAGTGCTATTTATTTTCCCATATTTCCCAGTTTATATATGCAAACATTTGGGATCGGATATCCTTTACATTGTCAACTTTCAAATCATGTAATTCATGTCCGACATGTTGGATATTCAGTGCATGTGCGAAGCTATTCTTACCTAATTGGTCACACAACTGTTTCTTAATCTTGAGCTCTGATTGTGGAGAGAAACTGTATCATAATGAAAACTAGTGCTTTAATGGCTATCATTATAGTACAGTTTTCTGACATATAATATTTACATCTCGACATTGTCGAACATAAAAACTGTTTAACTGCCGGTGGTGTTGGGGTCTGGGGGATCTGAAACGCGAAGATATGTCGAAATTTTACGGAGGTCGTAGCATGATACCCATTGCAATAGGTAGCTTTCTAATGATGGTTGTGGGAATAATACATTTTGCAACGAGCCTATAATAGCAATAATTACGACACGAGTATATTTATAAAACGAGCGTAAGCGACTGTTTTTATTCGACGATAATTATAACTTTATTATATGTTTTATCATAAATATTCATAAATATCTGTTGAGATTCAGTTACTTGAATTTTGTGATCGGAGTGCAAGCGCTGGGTTTGATATCTCTCTTTTCCAAGTTCTCTGACCGACCGACGCATGCGCTTTGTGTGCTTGGCAATGCCATATATATTCTTTGATGCCATATGTTACCGGGTGAGTTAGCCGTGGTCGTTACGGCGTGACTGCAGGCAGTCGCTCACATCCGGGAGGCGAGGAGGTTCGAATCCGCCCGCCGGCAACCTTGAAGATGGCTTTCTGTGGTTTCCCATCTTTCTTCCAGGTAAATGCCGGGGTTGTTCCCTAACTATAGGCCACAGCCGCTACCTTCCACGTCCTTGCCCTTACATTCACACTTTCCTTCCCAGACAACACTCCACACGTGACGGTACTTGTAGCTCACCCAATGGGTGTCCGCATAGAAGTAGCTACAAACTTTGACGAGCCGAACATGTCTATGGACACTTCCGGCACTAAAAGCCATACGCTAAAAAATGTTTACAGCCTGCCGATGTGCACCATCATTCAGTCAAACTGTCACCGAAGTCGTTTGAAGGCAATGCGTTGTGTAGGAATTGGAGTTGGGGATATTAAGGTACAGTGCTATTTCTTGTCTCATATTCGCCAGTTTATTTACGCGAACATTTAGACGGTACACTTTCCATGTCAGTAATTTATATAGACATGTTGGATTTTGAGCGCATGCGCGAAGGTATCCTTACCTAATTGGTCAATGAATGAACTCTGATTGGCTGGAGAAACTGTATCATAATGAAAACTTGTACTATAATGAGCCTCATTAAGATACAGTTTTCTGATACATAATGTTTACATTTCGGCATCGTCGAACGTAAAATCTATTATTCGATACTAGCGGACCCGTGCGAGAAATCTCGCAAGTTCATAAACCACACTTTCCCCAATAGGTTTATAATGAGACACTTAAGGAGAAAGGTTATGTCTTTATTTCAACCAAATGATTATAGAACACTATTTACATTTCAGGATAAAGGAAAGACCTCAGAATGTCAATATGACATGAAACAAGCATCACAGCGGCCCGTGGACAGCAATTATGGAGCGTATTTTCCTACATCAACGGTGTTTGAAAATCGCACACTTCGTACAATTTTTTAAAGTCTTTTTTTTTTTAAGAAATTATAGATATTTATGAAATTATAGTGCAATAAGTCACTGCTAATGTCTATTCTCTTTCATTTGAATGCTCATTTGTCACGATCGGTCACTTGTGAGCGCCATAGGAGGGATGCATAGGCCTACTACTGAAATAATATATATGATTTGCTATTTCTCACTAAAACTCAGTCCGGCAAAAACTGTTTGAGGACCTCAAAATTACAAAGTGCAAGAACCACCGATACGCATCGTGCCCAATTCATTGAACGCCTCCGCTTGTTTCGCCTCTCGCTGTATTTTGAGGTTCGTTACCTTGTGTTCAGCAACCGTAACTCGAAGGTGACTCGATCACATCAATTACAATCACCAGGAATAGAATAAATCAATCACTCTGTCGAGGTAGTTCATTACTACAAGTCAATAACTTCGGTGTTAATCTGGTCACAGTAGGTCCCTGGCAAGCGAACGTAGAATTCTCTTAATCACTTTAGTAAAACTGTGCAGTGTCGAGGACATTTTGGATAACAGCAAGCAAGTCAGCGGATTTATTCTTATCTTTTCCCCAGTCTGTAGATACAGCGGCCAAAAGACATGAGTATTATGTGAGACTATTTGAGATCCACGTACACACGATCTACTTGCAGTTATTCTACTTTGCTTCGTCTTCGTCTTCTTAGTGTTATTCATTACAATGTATTATTATTATTATTTCTACATTCATTTCACCACATAAGTGGGACATATCAACATATCGTCAGCTTGTTTGCAAGACGGTATGGCTAATTCTCTTAAGGTGGCACATTGAGAAACGAGCGAACAATGGAACAGGTCTCCAAGTTGACGGCGTTCTGCATGGTGATATGTAGACCAGGATGTATTCCCAATATTTGTAGATTGCGAGCCAATGATTTGGAGATGATGCCGGTAGAAGAAATTACTATGGGCAGAACCACTACACTTTCCTGTCTCCACATTTGCCGTATTTCCTCAGCCAAAGGCAGATATTTGGTGATCTTATCACAGCAGGTTTGTTGCAGATTATGGGAATTGGGCACTGCAATATCAATTAGGAAGGTTCTCTTCTGCACCTTGTCCACAAGAACGATATCTGGCCGGTTTGCTGGTATGGTTTTATCAGTAATAACTGATCGGTCCCATAACAACTTGTGACTAGGATTTTCCAAAACGGCGTCAGGAGCATACTGATAGTAAGGCAAAATATTAGCAGATAGTAAGTGCTTTTGAGCAAGGTGTTGGTGCATTATTTTGGCCACTTGGTTGTGCCTTTTCATGTAATCAGTACAGGAGATTGCTTGGTAATTATTATTATTGTTATTATTATTATTATTATTAGCTTGCCACGGTGGGTGAGTGTTCAACGTGTCGGTCTACTAAACCCAAGCTTGCAGGTTCGCTCCTGGCCGTGGTAACTGATTTCTTTTTGAAAGGCGGCAAAAATTACGACACCATGTCTTACTATGTTGGCATGTCAATGAACCCCTTTGAATTCAGTAGGCCGTGTTCATAGTGGCAAAATTAATATCGGGATTTACCGCCAACACAAAGTTCCTCATTTCTCTACTAGAAAGCGCTATAGTGTTCAAGGAGCTTATATAGATATCTAACCTCCTTGACTTTCATTGAGCTTCTAGGAACAACGAAATTCGACATGCAAGCTACCCTTTGGGTGTCAAATAACAAAGCTTGCACCCGGCACCCGAGGTCATACGATATTATTATTATTATTATTATTATTATTATTATTATTATTATTATTATTATTATTATTATTATTATTATTTATTCGTTACGGCCAACTATGGACTAAGTTTGACAGTTTTTACATTATGTTCGGTCTTCACTCTCTGTCAATATATCTTCATCCTCTCTCCCACTTCCTTCTTCTGTTTCTCCGTGTAAGACCTTCCTTCCCTCACTGACAACTCCCCTGTCTCCTGGAAACCTGTAAACTCCTTAACCAGCCGTCTAAATCGCTCTCTGTCCATTATGTCCTCTTCTTTCACCCCCATCCAATCCAAGTCCAATCTCACTTCCCGAAACCATTTCGGCTCTGTCTTCCTCTTCCTGAAGAATTCAGGTTGGTTGGTCGGTTGGTTCCTTAGTTTATAGGCTGCGACAACGTGGTCATATAGCCCCGTGTACTTTGGGTGTGTGTAGAATTTGACTGATAACCGGTGTTAATTGTGATGGCAGTATTAGTGTGTGTGTTATCTGGGATTCAGGTAGAAGGACTGCAGACGATCAATTTTTCAAGTAGTACCTTCTTTTGCTACCAAATGCTACCGTTCACGACACCTAGCTGCGGACTTGGCTACTCGATGCTATCGCAGCCAGCACCTGGCGACGAATGTTGGAACTAATATAGTGTTATCAAACTAACCTACAAATTTTAGCTTCCACAAGTGTTGTTAGTGGAAGGTTCTTTTTCATGCCATAAATCTATGACATGGGACCGCCGGCTTTACTTCCCCTCCGAAGGAAGGCATACTGAGAGATTTTTAACGCTCTCAAAAAATCAGACGACTTCGGCCTGGTTTGAACCCGCGATCTTGGGCATAGAAGCTCATCATGCTACCAACTACGTCACCGAAACCGCCTGAAGAATTAAAAAATCATCTTCGTCAATCTGGTACTGTTATCCTCACCAAGTGTCCATAAAACAGGATTCTCCTTTTTCTCATTAGGGCTACGACTCCTTCTGTCTTCAAGTATAGTTCTTTGTTAGGTTTGAGTCTCCTCTCTCCATCCTTGATATTTGGGCCTAGGAGTTTTCGGAGCATTTTCCTTTCTCTCTTCCGGATGTCTTCGAGGCCGCCCTTCCCAATCATGTCTAGTATTTCTGCTGCATACATACATTATTATTATTATTATTATTATTATTATTATTATTATTATTATTATTATTATATTTGGACGTAGAACTACGTCTATCCCCGCACTAAGTATGAGGGTAATTTTGAAGTCTGCCGGGTGATGTAGTGGCTAGCATTCTTGACTGTCTCCCCTGAGGTCCAGGTTTGATTCCCGGCTCTGCCAAGAAATTTGATTCTGGTCTGAGAGCTGGAATCGAAAACACTTAGTCTCGAAAGAGGTGGTCTCCCTATAAAGAGTTAAGGCGGTTGACACAGCCAGTAAAACGCAATACGTGCCTTGGGTGGTGAGCACTGAACTCCCGGCCAGCTGGCTGTGTGAGACACGTCGACCATGCAGAAAATCATCCCGTAACATGGTGGATTAACCCTATAACTGTTCCATATGACGTTGCACAAGAAATCTTTCTAAAAATATGAGATGTGTGTTTGTTGTTAATAATACAATTTAGAGGCTTCAGACATATTCATCATCAGTCCCGTGTGTCTTTTGACCTGTGTTTCTATGGTGACTATAGTAGTGCTATAGTATTATTAGTGTTGGGGATTGAGGTAGGTACCCCGGGACTTGCTATTAGGTACCTTTCTGGCATTTGTCTGGAGAGAGTGTGGAAAAACCACACCCAAGGTGGTTGCTGTCAGCACCGGGATTCAAATCACCGATCTCAGGACTTGCTACGGCGTCCGATCGTGGTACTCGATTTCACGCTACGCCGAGCGCACTGTGAACATTAAGTCGATTGATAATGATAGAACGTTATTATTTAATCTAGGAGTTGATTAACTTCTAACCTTAACAGCCATCGATGTCCGTGCATTGTATTAAAATCTTCAAGTCCCTGAAGTGGAGAATCTTATGTTATCTAATCTGTTATTCTATTCGATACGAATGTTGACCTTAGTGGCCTCTTGTACCCGACCTTGGGACACTCATGCTAATAGCATAGATCTCTACTATTGAAAATCCACAGCCTGCTTCCGGTCGACCAACCGGGTCAGGAATGGAATGAATGAAGACCCCATCTAGCGGCGAGGATATGAACTGTGCCGGCTGCCGAAGCCTGTTACACTGCCCTGGGACAATGATCAAATTAATGACCGATCAAATGAAATGATAGTGGAGAGTGTTGCTGGAATGAAGTTTGTGACAGGGAAAACCGGAGTACCCGGAGAAAAACCTGTCTGCCTCCGCTTTGTCCTGTACAAATCTCACAAGGAGTGACCGGGATATGAACCATGGACCCAGAGGTGAGAGACCGGCGTGCTGCCGCCTAAGCCGTGGAGGCTATCTCTACTGTTATGAGAGATCTGTATTTATTTATTTATTTATTTACTAGCAGTAGTGCCCGGCTTCGCCCGGTGGATTTATTTGTTTTATGGATGATAATGAATACTACTACAGAACTGGAGCGCTCAAGGATAAGGATCGGAAAGCACCGACGCTTATTGCAGCTGATAACCTCAGTACACGGCACCAGCACCATCGCCCTTATACAGAGGCATACTATTGCCATGATGATAACTGTTTTAAGGGGCCTAAGAAATCTATTTTCACTAATTACTCATCGTGACTGCTATTTATAAGCAGCTCGCAAATCTGCACCAGAACATTGGTAGGGGCGACGTGATGCAGCCCGCATTGCCAGGCAACAATAGGCTTAGATATTATTGAAGCTGTTCGGGAGCGCTTGTTCTTCCAACCTACTGAACAAAAAACCATATTTAAGGTTACCTGAGAGGTGTAGCCTAACGCTACATAGCCTAAACTATTCGTCTTGAATCTGGCTATCATATACAAAAAGAATGTTTCGAATCCGATTGGTAGTTCCAGAGATTAGCGTGTTTCAACACACAAACAAACAAACTCTTCAGCTTTATTATATCAGTATTTATTTATTTATTTATTTATTTATTTATTTATTTATTTATTTTAATTGCTGCGAAGATGCGTCACGCTGCCTCAGTGCTCTCCTAGCAGCGCTGTTTACGGAGTGACAGCCCATCATCGTAATGAGGTGTTAGGGTGTGAAGCGGTGCACTCCAAGACACAAAGCGCTCCGATCATCAACCTAATTAGAACAGACCAGACGTTGAACCTCACACGGTATGTTATCAATATGTGAATAGGTAATGTTCTAGTCGGGCAGAACGTGCAGTGTCAGTGCGCCAAGAGATCAAGCACACTGATTATCTAGACACAAAGAGAGTCAGGTTTTTCTCTTACGGTCTTTCCTTCCAAGAAGTCAAAATGATAATAAATCTACCATTACCTACAAGCCAGTGGCGGATTATGATACCAAATATTAGAGGAGCCAGTATAGCCAACATAGGTCAGAATCCATCCCCTAAGCCGTGCATGCGTTTACTAGATAATAATAATAACCCCGCCAACCTGGGCCCAATGTTTGGGAAGCCAGGCTCTGCCTGTCACAAGCCAGGACAAAGCGGTGAGTGATAGAGGAGTAACACCTCTTTAAAATACCGAGGTCCAGCTGACCCGGCTGGTAGTACCTTGTAAGGGTCCCTTGCCAGGGTTACGGTGAAGTCCTCAACGGCATTGATGGTGGTATAGATGATCTATAGAACAGTGTTAATGGCGGATGAGGCGGCCTTGTATCCGGGATTAATAGGATAAAGGGCATCTATACTAGTATTTGGTTAGATGTCAGCTTTACATAAATCCATGAGCGTCTGTACTGGTATCCAGCGGCGAGTGGTCAGCGTCTGTTAGCTCAGTGACCTCGGCTGAAAATCTAAGTTCCAAAGGCCTCAACAACCTCTGGTCCTATATGGTCCTGGTATCTGCTAGGCCAAGTACTGAGTACAAGCAAATATGGAATGTGCAAGTAAATACAATCTTACCCCAGGTGGTACACAATCCACCCGTCAACAGACGACCACTGAACTTTCGGATTCTGGGGAGTTCAGACATGCGGAACAGAGAGTAACGGAGATCTCTGGTAAACTTCCCTACAACCAGAAATCATTCCTTGGAACGATAAACATTAATACATTGATTCAAACAGGTAAATTACATGACCTCACGCAGGAAATTGGCCGATAAAAAATTCTCATCCTTGCTCTTCAAGAAACACGAATGACAGACAACGACACTATGGACTACGGAAACTACCGCATCTTTAAAAGCAAAACACAACAACGAGTCGCAAGGGGCGCACCAATTTTCGGTATGGCGTTTCTTGTACACAGATCTATTATCACCTCCGTCAGGGAAATCACACCCGTCAATAATCGGCTCATGACCATGCGCATCAAATGCGCCAACAAAAATTTCACACTCATCAACGCGCATGCCCCCTCCAATGTTGACAATAAGAAGAACCCTGAAATGGTTGAAAATTTCTGGAACAAACTTGAGAACATCATGAGAAAGATTTCCCGCGACGACGTTAAAATCCTCATGGGAGATTTCAATGCTCAACTTGGCAAAGAGAAAATCTATCGAAAAATCGTCGGTAAATATTCCGCACACCAAAACACGAACACTAACGGCACGCATCTGTTTGACATCTGTCACCAATTCAACCTTAAAATTATGTCCACGCACTTTAGAAAATCACCGCATAAACAGAAAACATGGCGATCTCCGATCCAACATCTCGGTGAGTATCAGATTGATCACGTCGCCATTTCCTACGCCCACTACAGAACCATTCACGACGTTCAAGTCCGACGAGACGCGAATATCGACTCGGATCACTACCTTACAAGAATCAAAGTAAAGTTCACCCCAAAGAAAGTTCACCGTCGCAAACCACATATGCCGAAATTCGATTTAGCTATGATTCAAGAAACAAATATTGTAGAGGAATGGGAAAAGGAACCAGCGAATAACTGGAATGACTTTCGTAGCAAAATTATCGGACAAGCTAAAGCACTGATCCCGCTAAAAAGAAAGACAAAACATCCATGGTGGAATTCTGAGTGTGATCAAGCCATTGCCAATCGCCGAATCGCATTCCAAAAATAAAACAGCAGTAGATCACCAGGAACCCTGGGACACTTCCTCAACATCCGCAAACAGACAAACAAGACTATCAGGAAAGTCAAGCGTGATTATATCACTGAGCAACTTAAGTCCATGGAGAATGATTTCAGAAACTCCGATAGTTGGAATTTCTACAGGACCTTCGCGAATAATATTAAGGGTTATGCACCGCCAAATTTAACCTTTAGGAAACAGGATGGAAAACTGGCACTTACTAATCGTGAAAATTGCGATGAACTTGCACGCTACTTTTCTGGGCTCCTTAACTGTCCCGAACCACCTGAACGTTTCTTGCATACGACCTCAGAACACGTCAAGCCAGACGCTGATCCACCAACACAAGAAGAAATCACTCGCCATATCAAAAAACTCAAGAATGGAAAGACAGCAGGAGAAGACGGAATTGTCGCGGAACTGCTGAAAAATCTTGGACCACGATCACTGCAGGAAATTACGCTGATCATTCAAGATGTCTGGCGAAGTGAAAAACTCCCAGATGATTGGAAATGCGCACTCATTCACCCACTCTACAAAAAAGGAGACAGATTGGATGTAAATAACTATAGAGGGATATCCCTCCTTTCTGTACCTTACAAAGTCGTCTCTGCTTGCCTCCTACAATGCACACAAGAACAGCTCGAGCCTCTCATTGGTGAATACCAGGCAGGGTTCAGACCAAACAGATCAAGTACTGAACAAATTGTCAACCTCAAGTCCACACTGAAACTTCGAGCTTTACGAAATCTCCCAACCATCTGCGTATTCGTCGATTTTCAGAAAGCTTATGACTCTGTCGACCGCCTATCCCTCTTTAATATACTCGAAGAATACACGCTCGACCCGAAAACACGACGCCTCATCCAACAGACCCTATCTGAAACAACTTCCAAAGTCAAGTTCCTTGGTGAAGTATCTAAACCTTTCCTCATCGGGACAGGCGTACGGCAGAGTGATGGGCTCTCCCATCTACTCTTTAATATCGTCCTAGAGAAGGTCATGAAAGAATGGAGAAATGAACTGAGGAGTCGGAATACCTGGAAGCCCGTCATGCTAGGAAGGCAAACGGATAATATCGACGTGACATGCTTCGCTTTCGCGGATGATCTTGCAATCCTCTCCGCAATGAACGAACGGCAATTCTTCAGATTGAGGTCTTAAAAGAGTGTGCTGAAAAGGTCGGACTACAAATTTCCTTCACAAAGACCGAGTTTATATCGACAAAACACATTCAAGCACAAAATTTACTTACAGAGTACGGTATGATAAACAGGGTTAATCAATTCAAGTATTTGGGTGAAATTATTGAACCCACAGGTATGGAAAGAGTGGCGAAAAAATCTCGTGAACTTAAATTACGGAAAGCATACGGAAAAATCGCAAATATTTACAACAAGAAATGCATGAGCATCAACACCAAAATTCAACACTACACGACTGTCATCAAACCTGAGACACTTTACGCCAGCGAGACACTAAACCTCAAATACAAAGGGGTTCTTGAGAACATCAAGAAGGCTGAGAGAAAAATCATCCGTAAAATATTGGGCCCTAAACTCACAGATGATGGATATCGTCTGGAATCACACACAATCACAGAGACATACTCTAACATCGAGTCAGATTTCCGCAAGCGACGACTGAGATTCTACGGCCACATTATGCGACTGAATGACGACCGGCTAACAAAGAGAATATTGACTTACGAAAACTTAAAGTGACAACAGTCAGGGTTACCCAAGTCCAAATTGATCTCGAAAGTGCCAACATCATACCAATAGACATAGACGATCGAATGACATTCCGACATAAGATCCACAGTTGGGAAGTCACACATGAAGATCGACCAAGGAGACCAGGGAGAGGATGGACGGAGGAACATCGAGTCCGACACAGTGAGATGATGAAGGAGTTCTGGAAGAACAAGAAGAACAGTAACAGATCTTAATTTGCTTAATGGGATCCTTCGGGTCTAAACAATGTAACTAAATAAATAAATAATAATAATAATAATAATAATAAACATTATTATTAGTATTATTATTATTATTATTATCGTGTTGGAAGCAATTTTTCAGTGCTGCCTTAGTAATCGAAATTAATGGGTTTTCAGTCGGTCAACATGATTGTATCCAATTATTGTAATTCGTGTTTCCCTAATCCTGAAAAATGAAATTTACATAAGATTAATAAATACACTGGGATGACCAGTTTCGATCGTCAAGCCATCATCACCAGAACCTTTACACTGCCCTTAGGCAGGTCTACACATAGCAGCTCTCCATGCAGTCCTGTCTTCAGCCGTTCTCCTTGTTTGGTGGTAATTTCCTGCTATCTTGACACTGTCCACCAGCTGGTACCTTCTCCGTCCTCTTCCTCTCTTTCCGTTTACAGATCCTTCAAGAGCATCCCTCAGCAAACACTCTCTTCGCAGCCAGTTCCTCTTCCTTGTATGGATGGTATGTAACAGCCCAACTCGCTCCAATACCTCCTCATTCCGGACCCTTTCCACCTCCACCACAACCACATTTCAAACGCCTCTAGTCTTCTTTCATCATCCTTCCTTAGCGTCCAGGTCTCGGCTCCGTATAGTGCCACACTCCAAACAAAGCATTTTGCCAGCCTCTTCCTTAACCTCAAGTCCAAGCGTCACTAAATAGTCTCTTCTTTCTGTTGAAGGCTTCTTTAGCAACGGCAATGCGAGTTCTTAACTCTTTACACATAGGCTATGTCTAAAAGTATGGGTTGTGTTATTTACAACAAATACACTTATTTATTTGCAGTAGAAATTAAACTACCACAACTGGTAGTTTTTAATGAGATACTGATATTGGTGATTGATCTGCAAGTTTGCTTGCTTACTGTGATTATGTGACTATCATTAAATGGCCAGGTTATTGTGGATTGTGCACTTAGCTGTTTGAGAGATGTGTTGTGATTTTTCGCCACGCGCATATAGTTTGCATGGCTGTGCGGATGCGGGGCGGATACGGATAACGTTTTTTTATCCACGCAGGGCTCTACCTATCAACACACGTAATTTCAGTTTGATTGTTGTAATAGAATCGAAGACATAGCTTGCCACTATGGGTGAGTGGTTATCGTCTCAGTCTACCAACCCCAAGCTTGCAGGCTCGCTCCAGACCGTGGTAAGAGTTTTATTTTTAAGGCGGCAAAAATCTTGGCACGCATCATACGTTGTTGGCATGTTAAAGAACCCATTTGAATTCAGTAGGCCGTGTTCATAATGGCAAAAGTAATCTCGGGATTTTCCGCCAACACAAAGTTCCTCCTTTCTCTACTAGAGAGCGCTATAGTGTCAAGGAGCTTAGATATCTAACCTCCTTGACTAACATTGCGCTCCAAGGACCTGAAAACTGCCCTCTGGGCATCAAATAACAAAGATTGCACCCGGCACCCGATCCATACGATATTATCTTATTATATAACTAGCAACCCGACCCGGCTTCGCCCGGGGGAATGCATTACGTGATAAGCGCTTTTTTTTCTCCAGTGTCAATGAACAACGAACAATATCCGTTTTACGTCTCGGCATGATGGGTTAAAACCACTGACTGGACTATTAGTTATATTATCATGGAGATGCATGTGTAACAAATTCTTGTCAGACGTAATTTAAGATTGGCGACGTGCATGAAACACAAATACCCCTTCCGTCCAATCTTAACTTGACAGTGAATTTTGCGGAACGAAAAGTTCACAGGCGAAATGAACAAAATCCGAGTTGCACTTCCAGGGAAACTCCAAACACAACCACCCTTCTCAGAAGTCTTAACTCAACACAACTCAACGGTTTGCTGCTGGCTGTATCTGGGGCAATAGGTTCGCCCGCTAGCTAGGCTGTAACAGGGATGATAGATTCGCCCTTAGATAGCTCGTACTCTGTCGCCTCAGTAGTTGAATGGACATGTTTGGAAGAAATTAAAACGTAAAAACACTTATAGTGGGCGATGTATTGAATATAGACATATGCTCCTCCGGACTTTTTTGTAGAACTTTTCATGCTGAACAATTCTTACACTCATAGTATTGAGATATTTTTAACGGTTTGCCCAGCGTAAGCTTACAAAGCGCTCGGACGCCAGGTTTTATTTTCGACTTTTCCACTGAAATCGTTACTGCTCGGCTTCCTTAGATCATAAATAAATTATTTTCTACAGAAATAATCCTAGAGATATCCTTTACAGAATGGTGGAAACCGCATCAAAATTCATCCCGTGGTTCTCGAGTTTACCCGTAACAAACACAAATCGGGGACTGTTTTATACTACAGTAAGTAGAGATACGCTAAAGTGTATGATTCACAAAATTCATGCTCCTAAACCAGAGGGAGTTAGAAGGTTTGGTTTATACCACAATCTTCCAAATCATCTCAATAAAACAGGAAAAATCATGCATTTATTGAAACGTTAACGGAAATATATTTATTTGTTTTTAAAGTGATTTTAAACAAACAAGACGATAGCCCCTGGCAGAACTGTGTCCCGTACAGCCCATATAGCACTAGGGCCGGGCGGGTAGTCTATACACATGGGGCACACACAACCCATTATGTGCGAGTTCTCGCACTGGTCTGGTAGTTATTATTATCATTATTATTACTATTATTATTATTCGAAGATATTCGGATGGTCACCATGATGGATTTTTATGTAGACCATAGAGTTATGTACTATTACATGCAGATTATTGCATAGGTGTATTATCAAACGACAATCGCATAAATAGGACACAAGAAAAATAAAACAGATATCAAAATTCTGCACAGCCGCCTTCTTGTGGTTATGGAAACAATTGAAATAAATTAGATGTCAGTGGATTAAAATCTGTATAAGCATTTACCTTATCAAGTTTCACTGCGCTCCGATGGTTACATCGCAAGAAAAGTCTATTTAAAATTTTAAATTTCGCGCCACCGCCATGTTGGATTTGTGATCAGGTTATTGAAAGTCCCATAGGTGAACTAATGTTAATAGCCTTTGTCAACATACAAAATTTCAATTTGATGTCTGTAATAGATTGGTTGGTTGGTTCTTAAGTTTAGGGGCTGCGACAACGCGGTCATGTAGCCCCGTGTACTTTGGGTGTGTGTAGAATCTGTCTGATAACCGGTGTTAGATTAGTAGATATTGAGAGCCGTCTAAATATATCGGATGGTCACCATGTTGGATTTTTATATATGTAGGCCATAGAGTTATGTTCTGTGAGATGAAGATTATTGCATACGTTCGTTATTGAAACGTTGAAACGATCGCATAATTAGGACACAAGAAATAAAAACTTAATTTTAAAATTTCGCACAGCCGCCATCTTGAGGTTATGTAAACAATTGAACTAACTTTGATATCAGTGAATTACAATGTGTATAAACATTTGCTGTACCATGTTTCACTGCGCTCGGATGGTTAAATCACGGGAAATGTATATTCAAAGTTTCATCTTCGCTTGGCCGCCATGTTCTTTTTGTACTTAACTGGTTTTTGAAAGTCACGCGGGTGAACTTCTAGTAGTGCCCTTTATCAGCACACAAAATTTCAGGGTGATATCAATAGTAGTTTCGGAGATATAGAATGCCGGTGAAATATATCGCACAGCCGCCATGTTGGATTGGTGAGACGTAATAAAATTTGAAGGGAACCGTCGGGGTTGGACGAAATAGTACTTACCGAGTTTCATTGAAATCGCTCCAGCCGATTAGATTTTATTACGGGGACACACAAACACATATGTACGCTCACACACAAACACACGGACGAAAGAGGATCTTCATAAATGAAAATAGCCAAAAATGGCCTCCAACACGACAATTCATTTGCATTTGTTGTTGTTGTTGTTGATTATGATTATTTTAGGGGTTTTGAGACATCGTGGTCATGTATCCCCGTGTATTTGAGTGCGTGTAGAATTTGTCTGATAAGTTGTGTCACTGTAATGTCTGTACTAGTTTGAGGTAGAATTTGGGTAGGAAGCGCCCGTGCCTTAAGTAAGGTATCATTCGGACATTTGCTGGAGTAGAAGTGAGAAACCACGGAAAATCACTTCCAGGATGGCTGAGGTAGGAATCGAACTCGCCACTTCTCAGTTTTATCTCGCGGCTTTGGTGGCGTGGTTGGTAGCATGCAGAAGTCATATGCCCAAGATCGCGGGTTCAAACCTGGCTGAAGTCGTCGGATTTTTTAAAAGCGTTAAAACTCTCCATTTGCCTGCCTTCGGAGGGGAAGTAAAGCTGGCGAGCCCGTATCATAGATGTATGGCATGTAAAAGAACTTTCTACTAACTATAATTGTGTGAAGCTAAATTTGTTGGTTAGATTTGATTAATGCTCTATTAAGTTGCAACGTTTGCCACCAGGTGCCAGTTGCGGTGGCATCTAGTAGACAAGACACGCCTAGGTGTCGCCGGCTTTACTTCCCCTCCAAAAGAAGGTATACTGAGTGATTTTTAACGCTCTTAAAGAATCCGACGGCTTCGGTCGGTTTTGAACCCGCGACCTTGGGCATAGAAGCTTTTGCATTTGAAATAGACTAGCGCAATTATGACTTCATTATAGCAATATTCCCATATTATTTATCGGTGTTGCCATGGTAACGGCTGGCCGTATCTTGACGTTCGTCACATATCTTGAAGATGGTTTGTTCTCAGGTATTAAAACGTGGGTTTCGGGGTCTTTCTGGGACTTGCCAAGTTTTGTTGCCCACGTCGTGATATTTGTCTTGTCCTTCAACGCCTTTATTGGTTGTTGTTGTCGCTTATTGTAGGGGATTTGCGACATCGTGGTCATGTAGCTCCGTATACTCGGGTGTGTGTGATGACTGTACTAGTGCGTGTATTTGTAAATGGGGGATACGATTGGGAAGGAGGTGGCCTTGCATTAGGCAGTGTGCCCGTTTATCACTTACCAATACCTGTTGAATCCTGTAATGGATATGTGATCCATTACAATATAACCTGGATCAAGCATTGTATGTTTATTACAAGGGTTCATTTATTGAGACGTTTACGTCATAGTTTGATGTATGTTGTTTACTTATTCGTGTCTGGAGAAGGGATGGTGACCATTTCATTATTGTCCGATTGTACATATAGCTTAAGGAAATGTAATTTATGAGACTTTGCGCATATTGTTTAGTTAGAATGTATAGTTAGAATGACCGGGGCGGGACAAGGATATGACAATGAAGAAACCCTTCCTTTTCAAGTTTATTTGAAGGCACGGGTGGTCGTCGCCTACACCTGTTTGAACAATAGATGTTTCGAGTTGGAGTACAAGGGTTGGTGCCTGACCATAAATCTTGAGGACTGGAAATCTAAGAAGGGAGTTTATGTCACCCGCCACTATATTGAATAGAGCTTACGAGGCTCATGGTATCTTAATGGAGATATAATTCACTCATCATGTCACAAGTCCGTCACAGGCAAGTGGTTGAAGCAATTAAGGCCTGTTGAATGTGTATTGTGCTGAAAAAGGGGAGATTTGGTAAACAACAACAGACACCTATATAAGCTGGAAATTGAAAGCAATGGGATTCATTATCGTTCTTCGGTGGGCGGTAGTGAGTCGTCAGTATTGATTCACACATTATCAACATATCAACACTTCTGTCGAAGTTACAGATACTCTCAGTGGCATTAGCAGTCATACGTTATATTAGAGAACATGTGGTTCGATTATTTAAGTACTTGATATAAGCTGTACATACAGTACAATATAATCAGTGTTTTGTCGGAAAATGGATGAAGACCGGAGTCCAGCCACGAAGTTAGCCAACCATCCAGTTTCCAAGACATAATAGGAGTAATGCATACACCAACGCCGATCATCGAAACATGTATTACAAGTCCTCGTCGTTTAGCATGATTAGCAGTCAATACTAGTGTAAATGTTCAAAGTCTCAATTGTGGATATTATACGAATTAACTACCGCTCACCTTTTATTTCTGCATGTATCCAGTTAATATGGTCCAGTGTTGTATTTTCCACGACAATTATTACAAAGAGTTGGCATGAGTAATTTTCATTACACCACACCTGAGAGAAGAGTTTTGTTAAATAGGAAGGAGCAAGCCGAGGTTAAATTATTCTTTTTTTTTCACCTAAATAGTGGATGGCGCCCATGGCAATACAAGGTGTATGTCGTCCGTTAGTGGACCATTGTTGTTTATTAATTAGTTGCCGATACAATCCCTCAAAGAACACTGGATCGTAGAATCTGAAAATGCCCGGCTAAAAAAGCCCCAGATCCTACCAACAGGTGAAGGAAGTATAACGTGTGCACATCAACTAACCAAAATTGTGCAAAGACAGACCAAAGTGCACACAAAGAAAACTAGCTCAGGAACTGACATAACACGAAATTCAAATAAGATCAGACTTATATCAGAGAAGTGAGAAAAATCAAGGAAAAACACATTGGTCCTCTCGACACAACCTTATACGATTATGATGAATTATAACTCTCGAATTAAATTGCTGTAAGATAAAAATTCATTCAAGAAATAGTATATTTCAGAAGGTATCACCTCACCTTCCGATCATTCAAAATTACAAAAATTCTAAATGACTTCGAAGTGTCAAATGAAACTCCAAATCTGGTGTTAGACACACTCTTGCTAGATTCTGTCCTGCATGCTGGCAATACGTTAAATAACGATCTTTAAACATTAACAAGAATATGAATGAAATTCACCTAAAACACATTATATTACCCTAAATTAAATTATATACAACGATATACACATATTTACATTTTAAGTTGTTTCTTTCTGAAACATAATCCAATGAACATTTTCAACACCTACACACCTTCTTATTGGGTTAAATTCGATGACATTGTCACTTCAGATGTAATTTAACCAAGTGGCAAAGCTCAGCTAAATATATAAGTCCACATTGTGGTATGCGAAAATACAAATTATTTGGAATAGATTACATGAATATAACTCATCTCACGAAATTCTCAGAAATAGACAAAGGTCTCATTATATTTCATTAATATGAAGTATGAAGTGGAGATAAAGTATTGCTATAGCAAATATCTTAAAAGATACTACCTCCAATTGATTGAAAAAGCATACGTCAATCGATGACGTAGTCTCACAATACGTAATTATGCACTCCATGTGCATCCACATAACTTCAAAATACTTTACCTAAGTATTTTACAACACTGTGGAAAAATCTACAAACTTCAACTGTCTATTCCCCTAAGTATTTTACAACACTGTGGAAAATCTACAAACTTTAACTGTCTATTCCCCTCGACACTTGTAAATCACACTGTACTTCATTCTGATTCACATTATAATTTCTTAATAATCGTCACACTCACAGTGATCGAAAAACATTCTCTAACTTTGATCATATATCTCGTGGTTATAATAATCCACAAACTCATTGTCTTTATCAATTATTCTTCAATTATAACTCAACACTATGACTAATTAACGTGAGAAATCTTAATAACAGTATTTTCCAAGAATCAAATCCTTTCATAGCTTAATAAATATATATTTTCGAGTAGCCTATGTCTTTCTGATAGATTATCAGAAATATATATACATCTTTTAACTTGACTTCGGGAAGCATGATACTGTTTTAGAAAAAATGTCAACCAGAATTAAATTCCAAATCTCCGGAAAATTCCGATGATAAAAACAATAAAATCTCCAACGAGAATAAGAAAATATAAATCTAATCCAAAATAAGTTATTATGAAATTTAAAGTTAGTCAAAAATTAGGAAAATTCACCCCTCCAGAAAAACTGAACAAACTAAGAAATCCTCTATGCTAGTGAGTCATTCCTGGATAACAGAGTTATACACCTGTGAAGCATTAGGGTCTTTCACAGAATGGGCTGTCTCCATCGAGAAATGGGATCCTGTGAAAATGGAATGGTCGACACCACATTTCTCAAAACTCAAACATAACCATGACATTCAAATTCATCCCAACGTCTAACGAATTTAAATACGTAGAAAATAACTTACTGGGAGTCGAAATATCAAAAAACATGACGATGCCAGATTACTTTAATCACTTGTACTAAACGCAAGTCTTCCCCTAACTGTAGATCTTCACAACGATTGAATATTTCAAAATATTACGTTGAAACTGAATTGAACGCAAAAGCAAAGAAGGAAGTAAAAAATCCTAAAAAGGCACGAAGAGTATATGTTCGTCCAACGAACGAAAAGAAATAGAATCTGGGATCAAGAAAGACAAGAAATTATCAGACTTAAAATTCCGTCATCAAATATTCGAAATACAAAAATTGGCAACTGGCAACAACAAAATATCAATGCTGAACTTCTATCAAAAGATGTCAGACGTCTACTTAAGCTGGACGATGAAGAGACGTCATTCGGGATGAATGCCCGAGTCTGGTTTCCAAAAATATACTGGCCATCACTATACGGACCCATCATCCTGGTCTCGAAACGTCTCCTCTCGATTCCTTTCTGGCTGGGGACTATACACCAAATCTGGCAAACTCTGGGAGCTCGAATAAAATTATTTTAAACTCCTACTCTCTTCAAAGACGATCTTTATATGGTAGCAGTATATCCGTGGTTCACTCCAGTCTCATCCATGAATTCGAAAGAATTATAGTTCATGGCGAACGTGGTTAGAAAACGCTCTAGAAGCTTCTCTGGCGAAGTTGTATATCACGGTTACTTTACGTAGTCAATGCTCCACTCCTGCATACTACGTCCTTGTATTTATGCTTAAGCGTGCATGAGGATATAGTCAGAAAACCATGAGGTTATTCCTTTCGATAGCAATTTGCTATACATATTGTATTCTGAAGAATATTCGAGAAGCATTCAAATATCTAAGTTCACTTCAGTTCTGAGTTCAGAACCAGGTTGCATAAAGCATGTCCACCTATATAAGTTGTAGTACGTGACAGTGCTGCGAGAACTGTATCATGCACATTGAATGCTTGAAATAATCAGATTTCTCTTCACGTTCGTAGAGAAACTTAATACACTGCATTTTTATAAGTTCACTCAAGTCCGCAATTATTGTCGACGGAGAGATAAATTCCACTCAATGGAACTTACGAAAGACAAACAGTGAAACCCCTTATATCCGAACCCCGGAAATCCGAAATCCCGGGTAATCCGAACGAGGATCTTTCGACAATTTGAAGTTTGAAAAAATACACTCAAAAAAAGAGAAACTTATTTATTTAGTCATAAAACAATCATATACTCTGCATTATGACCGCATTTTATAATTAGTTGAAAAATTAACAAGAAGTACAGTTAGCATAGTGTAAAAGTGCCTACAGAGACTAATTATCACATCCAGGATTGAGAAACGGAAACGTTGGTTATTATTATTCCGTAGTTATTACTTTGCTAAAACAATGAAATTGCAATAGAAACACACAAATATAACACTTAATCTTTCACTTGAAATCAGTTATCTTCAATATTGTAGAAGTGACGAAAACCTTCCCGCGGAGGCAAATGCGCGCCAGAGTCGCACTAAGATGACATCGTTTGGCGTGGCTGCTGCGTGTTGTTCTACGAAGCGCAATTCGATGTCAACAGCAGATGCAGCTTCAGTATAAGTCACATTGTCTGCCGAAGTTTCTTCTTCCTCACTGTCATTAGCTACATTGGCGTCATGTTGACTTTGGACCAGACTCACTATTTCACGTTCGCTGTTTGCGCCAAACCGGCCTTTCTCGCTCAATGTAGGCAACAGTCCTATACCGTAACGAGGGCTGGTCATTATGCTATGGATATCTTTCGGCTAATCCGAACAAATTGAAATCCGAACAGGCTACAGCCCCAATTAGTTCGGATTAGAGGGGTTATACTGTAGTAAGAAAACCGCGCGGCACGATTCCACTCGTTTAAAACTCGAGCGATCCGCCCTGCTCAAGAAATCGTTAGTGAATGTTTTATGACAAACTGCCTCCCCCATGAAAACTCCTGACGTCACTTGGCCTTGACTGTCCAACTGCAAGTTATTTGGAGCATCTTGGGAGGTCGATCGCCCCGTGACGTGACTGGCAGCTGTTATGTAACAGAACACGCTCATGAATTAAGGCTAAATGTCCCGACACTTTGGTAAGAATATATTTCAACAGATGGCAGCACAAGCGAAGCTGAATTTATTTATTTATTTATTTTTGTATCGAAGGGGAGCTCCGATCTGCGATCTGAAAACTGCTATGTACTCTGTCTAGTAGCAGAATTGATATTAATTCATTGCTTACATTTTAATTTCAACAACAGAAAAGTTGCTTTTGCTTTTCAAATATCAGTTTAAAAGTCAAAATAAAACGGGTAATACGAAAGTTGAGTTTTACTCACTGATTCCAAATCCGCATCGAAAACCTAAATCGGTTGAATAGAACCGTCGGGATCACTTTGGAAAGTTTGTGAATAAAAGTGTTACTGTATTTACAACAAGGCGCTGTAGTAGAACAAGGTCATGGAGAGCGGGTGGGGGAGGGTTGGGGGAAGGGGAGGGGAGTGGAGGTCGAGTGATTTGAGAGAGCTTCAACCTTACCAGACGGTATGGAATTCCCGAGCATCTAGTCCAATGTTGCGATTGACTGTGCTGGTTAGTTCTGGATTATTGTCAAGGTCTGGATATTTCTGAGTGATCCTTTGATATTTTACCAGTTCCTAGTTACGACTTCTTGTTTTTAGTTCATCGATCTCATTAATTAGCCTACTTTTTGTTTAATTTATTTTACCAGCAACAGTATTATTTTTAATGCCTGTTAGGTGTTCTATTTTCGGCACTTTATTTTTCGGACAGTATTCCTGGTAGAATAGATACATGTACATATATGGAAAGCATGTCATCACGTGGAGTTATTTTTACGTTTTTGTTGAAATTGGAGCCACCACCAAAACCTATTCAAGGGCGTTCCACTAAATCCCCGGGGAGATTGTGACTAAGTACCAAGAAATGGAAGTCAGGCCCTAGAAAAGAGAAAAACACCTCTACACATCCGTAAGTCTTTTTCCTAGTTTATATTTGAAATTATATATTTCTTTACGCTTGCATTAGAGAATCGGTGATACACTGAGCAGTTATGATTTCACTTATATTTTACCTGTACAAGTTGGATGACTAAACGTCACCCCGCAATCTGCAGGCTACATGGCTGAACAGAGCAGCGGTTGCTTGGTAGGCCTAGGCCCTTCATGGGCTGTCGCGCCACGGATGTAGGTTGTTTTTTACTTCTAATACATAAGTGTAGGAATACAAAATCACGAACTATTCAGTGTCACTTTTTTTTTTCAGAGAAGCAAGTTCGACTTCAAATGAAAACAATGCGTCGTGTGGAAAAATAAAGGCGTAGCGATTGTGAAAATGGAAAATTGATTTCCGGAAATACTGGATTGGATTGGGATTCATAAAGACTTAAACAGTACTTTTGCACTACCAGCGGGCAAGGTGAAGACAAACAGTTAACTGCAACCATTGCAGCTTGCAGCCCCTAATTGCGAAAAGTTCCCAGCTAGTATCAAATACCACCAGCAATACTGTCGAAAATTATATGTCCCTTGTTGCAAAATTCACGGGAGGTAAGCAGATCAATCGAGGGCAACGAGGTTCCTTCACTCATAGAACCAAAGCTGTCGTGCTGGTCTTTCAGCTTGGACCATCCTGGTACTATAAAACAATGAAATCAGTTTAGAAAAAAAATGCCACAATAGTGAAGGACACTGCACTCAGCAGAAAGAGAAGAAGAGCAGCTTTTCGAAAAAGTTTATTTCCGTCGCGAGAAGGGAAAAGAATATCCCGACAACAGTCTAATGAAATGAAACGTACTGTCTCACGTGATTATGGAAACCGATCAATGCAGTTGGATTTCGATGAGGTACTGTTGAGAGAGTTTAGTGATGAGAAGATCAAGCAACTAACGCTTAGTGAAGGCCATATACAAAAACTGGAAAAGGAAACAAGGGGCCAAAGGGAAAATGAAAAGTGGCACACAGCAATAAAAGACAGACTTACCGCATCCAATTTTGGATATGTATGCAAGAGGAAACCTACTTCGAAATGGGCTCCAGTAGCAAAAAACATTCTGAACAGCGAATTTAACTCAAAAGCAATGCAGTATAACTGTGATAATGAGCGAATTGCAAAACGAAATTTAGAGAAGAAATCGGTAGAAAAGTCGAAGAATGTGGTCTTTTCGTACATAAAACTTATGGGTTTTTAGGTGCCTCCCCGGACGGATTAATAGGAGATGACGCTATAGTCGAAGTCAATTGCCCTTATTCTGCACGGAATATGACTTTACTGAAGCCTGAAAAAAGCTAAAAGGATTTTGTTTGGCAGAAAGTAAGTGAAAGAAAAGCCTAGAGAATGTCAAGAACAGTGCCATTCAGAAGAGAACTGATTGATAACTCTCTAACACTCACATGATTTTTATTTCCAGAACCAGGGCCAGTTGGAAATAACATAGCGGGAAATATGTTGTTTTTTGGTATGGACGCCTAAGGACATTCACATAGAAACAATAAAGAGGGACGAAAAGATCTGGAGACAAAAAATGCTTATGTAACTGACATACTGCTACGAGAAAATCTTGTTGCATGAGATCATTGATCCCAGGATGACCAGATCAATGGATATAAGACAACCTGAGGTGAAGTAAAATACAGATTAGTGGGTGTAAATCATGAAACGTTATCTTTGATATGGAAAAAATTGAAGCATTGATTTCAAGAACAGGAAATAATTAGGTATAATATTTTTTGTTTGTTTATAATACGCAGTACTGCCTGTGCTAATAATAGGCAGATGAGAATATATTCTATATATGTACATAAAAACTTTGCCCTTGTTATGCATTTTCATAATGTGTTTATTGTAACTAAATGTCCTACATAAATGAGTTTTAATATTACTTCCATGAAAATTGAAGTAAGTTATAGTGATTGGCCTCACGGAGTCGTTTCAGATCTCACGAAAAAAGGGTATTAGAGTGAAAAGAACCAAAGACCCATACGAATCACCTAAAAAAATGTATGTATGAATGTAGGTCTATGTGCGTGCGCATTTGTCCTCTTATAAATCGATATTAGCTTGCTCCATTGATTAGAATTTGTCACGGTTTGTGGTCTTGTTTGTTATGTCTAGAAGACGATACCTAGAGTTGGACGTCCGCATCGGATGGAATTTAGAATAGATATTCCCAATAAACCTTAACACGAACATATCTTGTCCATCTTTTTTCTAAAATATCATATCAAGAACGTGCTAACTACAAACCAGTCATATCTTTCTATACAGTATTCAATTTTGCATCGAGTGAAACCAGTCGCTGCTCTGTGCGGCAAGAATTATGCCCTACAAAGTATTACTAATGTCGGAACAATATGTTTTTTGTTCGGGAGTTTATCCTCAAATAACTCTAAAACAGTTACTTAGAAGGGAATCCTGCGCTGTCAGCATCTATCCTGAGTGTGTTTTCACCAGCTTTTCCACAATCCCTCCAGGTAAATGCCGAGGTAGTACCGTACGTGAAGTTTCAGGGCACCTGCCCCATCCCTGACTCTAATACAGTTACACACATAATCAACTACACGGGACTGATGATTTTTTTTTTTTTTTTTTTTTTTTTTTTTTTTTTTAGTTTTTCGAGGGAAACCGTGGGGAAATCTTCAAAAGACAGATTGCAAGCTTCCGGACCTACAACTGTGCAGGATTCTTACCTACTAAAAACCCACAAACCCTATACTTGGCTTAAGGCCACCCCGGAACTGCCTGTTCAGCCTTACTTCAGGGTGGAGCCACTGTTACGACCAGAGGTCTCAGTCAATTTCATTTAACATGATGATAATGAAATTACTCACCATCATCTTCACTGTCTGCAGCAACCAATCTTCTCGGTTCCTCCTCTTTTTTTGTTTTCAGCAGCTCAGAGATGTAGACTGCAATCTGTGCCCAACTTTCTCTGCTGCTGAGCATTTTATCCACCACATTGTCTGGTGTAATGACTCCAACTTTTGTCTCCAGAAGCCTTCGAAGATTTCTCCACCTCAAGCATGCAAAGAATGTGTGCTGAACATCGTCCCATTGATCATCACAATAACGACACCGTGAACTCGGTGAAATTCCCATTCGATGGAGGTATGCATCATAATAACCATGGCCAGAGAGAAACATGGTAATGTAATAGTTAACCTCACCATGTTCCCTCGACAACCATGGCTTCAGTTGCTTGATGAGCCTAGCGGTCCACCTGCCACGATGTTCACGTTCCCATTCTTCCTGCCATTCCAGAAGAGATCTGTTTCTTTCCTCCATCTTCACACGTATCTTAGAATGCTCATCTTTGCGCAAGTATATACGGCGCCTTTCCTTGGCCAGGATGTAAATGGGTATCGCCCCAGCTATTACTAGCACTGCCGGTCCAGACACTGTACGATAGGCAGAAGTTATTCTGAGGGCAGCTCTTCTGTGAACAGAGGTTATCCGCTTCCTATACATCTCAGAGCCAAGAGCTACTGACCAAATCTCTGCACCATAAATAATAACTGATTCCGCCACTCTCATCAGCAGTTTCCTCTTCAATGGTGAAGGGCCGCCAATATTAGCCATGAGCCGCGACAAGTTGTTAACAATCCTTGCAGCCCTATCAGCAATCTTGCTGATATGATTCCAGAATGTTAACTTGCTGTCAATCATAACACCTAAGTAACGAACAGCAGGAGCTGTTTCTATCACTTGATTATCTACTAGCATTGGTACAACTCGTGGAACTCTCTTCTTAGTAGCAAGGACTAGTTCTGTTTTATGAACTGCTAGTTGGAGACCATGTTCATTCATCCAGGTGGAAACTCTCCGCATTACCTGATTAAGTTTAATTTGCAGACCCTCCATGGAGCGCTCCATAATGAGCACAACAATATCATCAGCATATCCCACCAAAGATGTGTCTTCTGGCATCTCCATCCGTAAAATGCTGTCATAATTTACGTTCCATAAATCAGGACCTAACACGGAGCCTTGAGCCGCCCCCACTGTTACCTTGCGACACTTGACTCCTTCATCTGTGTCATACTGTATCCAACGATCACAAAGATAATTCCTCAGAACAGACGCCAAGTAGCGAGGAATGTTGAATGTTGTTTCAAGTGCAGCTATTATGTCAATCCACCGGGCAGAATTGAAGGCATTTTTCACATCCAGAGTAACCAGTAAGCACATTTTCCTAGAGAAATGGTTGCCCTGCTCAATGGATCTGACAGCCACTTCTTCAATGGCGCTGATGGTGGACTTACCCTTCACAAAACCGTATTGTTTGGGGGACAGACCTCCTGCAGCAACAATCGCTGCCTGAAGCCTTCCTTTAATCATCTTCTCAAACAGTTTGCCAGCCATGTCCAACATGCATAGAGGTCTCTGACCTGAAGCAGTAGTGGGATCTCCTTTGCCTTTAGGCATGAGCACAAGCCTGGACACTTTCCACGGGGTCGCAAAGACTCCCTGCAGTAAACAACAATTATACATGTTCAGCAAAACATCTGGTTCCTCTTCGGATATCATCTTTATCACTTCAGCAGGAATTCCATCCGGCCCTGGTGCCTTCTTATTCTGAAAAGATCGTGCTGTTGTTTGTAATTCCTCTCTAGTGAATAGCGGAATATCATCAAGCATCACCGGAATGTGATCGGGAAATCTCTCTGGATGATTAGGAAATAGCTCATCTATAATAGCTTCCTTCTGGGATGCCGTCATAGCAGCAGTAGACACCATAATGCCGCCGAGCTTCTTATTGACAACTTTGTAGCCCAGACCCCATGGGTCCTGATCCAGATCGTTAATGAGCTCGTTCCATTTATGTGCCTTACTTTGAGCAATGGCCCGTTTGAGAGCCCTCCTCGCTACTCTACACTCTTCTATCGCATTTGCAAACTCTAGAGAATCTCTGCAGAGCCTTTGTGCCCTTCTCCTTAATCGAAAACACAATCGTCGAGCCTCTGCTATTTCAACATTCCACCAATAGGCAGGCCGTTTGTTCGGAAAAATCTTCTTTTTGGGCATGGATGCTCCGCAAGCCTTAACAATGAGATCAATGGTCGACCTAACCAGGGTTTCTGCAGAATTCGCGGGGCTATGTCGATACAAATCCTCCAGAACTTGTTTCCCTTGTGCTATTACTGCAAGAAGAATTTCACCATCCATGTGATCAACATTCCATCTAAACGGTATTGGAATTTCATGGACTAGGCCTCCTCGAGGCCTAGTATTAAAAAGGATGTATCTATGATCACTGTTGTTATAATCTAGCATTACATGCTAGTCTGCAATGCAAGCAGCAAGATCTGCAGAGACAAACGTTAGGTCTGGTGTGGTTCCGTTTTGCCCAGGCCGACAAAATGTTGGAACATCACCGCTATTTAGCAGCACCAAGTCCAACCTAGCAGTCATCTCCAAAATCCTATGGCCTCTCCCGTTTGTATGAGCCAAGCCCCACTCAACTGCTCGACCATTAAAATCACCGGCCACCAGAATACCCCCAGTTACTGTACCTAGGAAATCCTCAAGGGCAGATAGTCGGGTCTCAAACTGCCGAATTGATTCATTGGGTGTTAAGTAACAGCTTACATAAGAAATATTTCTGCTCTTGACCCAGACAAAGCCATTTCCAGCACCAAACTTTTCAATAAAAACTCTGCTTGGATCCGCGACCCATATAGCAGCCGTCCCACTTTCATCAGAGTACCAAGATGGAATATCCCTGTTCTTATATTGTTCGCTAATAAGCACAACATCAATATTCTTTTCCGCGGCAAACTGAACTAGGAGATCGTTAGCCACCCTTCTACGATGAATGTTGCCTTGTAGAAATCTTAGCATTTTGACTGTTGAGCACTCTCCAATGCACGTCAAAAGACAGCACACATACCTGACCCGATCACATGGTCGTCATTTTTGCCTTCACACGCGCAGATCGAGCATTTTGGGGCAGTCGTGCAGTGAGCAGCTTTATGATCCTTTCCCCCGCATCTGTAGCACAACTTAGACCTGTCAGGACCTGTACATTGTCTTGCCATGTGACCATAGCCCATACATCGAAAGCATTTCAGCACATTGGTCCTTTTCCGAATACGGCAGCTAACCATGCCTATCTTAATGTGCTGATCAAGGAGCAACTCATTTGCCGCATTGGAGTTTACCACAACTATGGCCATACGCTGTTCTCTGGAATTGGGCTTGGTAATAGTAACTTTTATTTCACCCATGTTATCCTTAAGCCGGTCCTCTAATATTGCCTGGACTTCCTCTGTTGTTGTAAGATAGTCCAAATCCCTAATTTCCAAGGTTATGGTAGGAGCCAACATTTTGACTTCAGCCAAACCCTCAGCGGCTTTGTAAATCATCTCCCTGAACTTAGATTTATCTCCATTTTTCCCTCTCATTTCAAGGAGCACCGCACCAGTCGACGTTCTGCGAATCGATTTAAGGTTTACGCCACTGCAATCAGTTGTTGCTTGCTGACGCAATGATTGAAGAACTTCTGAATATGTCTTCCCCTCAGTAGGCTTGATAACCATTGCCTCGTTGCGTCTCCTATCCTTCGTTTTATTTCCCTTCTGATGTAGAGAATGATTACTTCTAAGTTCTCCCTTTTCGTCCTCCAGAATAACTTTACCGCTATGACCCCTGTGTTTCCTTGTTCGAACTGTTTGCCAGGCATTTTCTGCTAACTTCTCCACGGGAGGTTCAATGACCACAATTTCATTTGCAGATATGTTTTCGGAATTGACACTGCTCTCAATAACAGTAATCATTGTTTCTCCTTGACTTGCAGCCTTCTCGCATATGGAAGTTCTAGGTCGAGTGATAGTAGTGACCTCTGTTGCCAATCTAGTTTTGCGGCAGTGATCGAGGACATCAAAAACCTCTACTAACTGCGCTAGGCTATTCTTGATATTATTACTCACATTTATTTGAGTTTTGGTAGCTGCCATCATGATCTTCAGTAATCCTATTCCTTTCAGAATCTCTGACTCTTCTTTTATGTCTATTTCATTTCGACATTTACCTTTGTCCGCAGTGAATCTCAATTCATCTGAACCTCCATTCTCACCCGAGAGTATTGTACTCTGCCCCGCCATGACATTAGATACAACGTCCAGCTCCCTAGATGAAGTAGTTCTTGTAGACGCCACAAATCGCGCGCCATTGGAATCTCCCACTTGGGCCTGAGCGCTGGTATCTGCGCGGCTTACAATCTCGGTGGATTCCACACACAATCTCTCCATGACACCAATCTCTTCTCTACTGTTGGACATAACCTTACTTTCCACAAGCGACGGGGACACAATTCCTGAACAGATGGAAGAATTACTCACCCAGCCACCCCTCAGGTAGAGAAATCACTTCGTCGTGCGGAAGAGGCACTGCCACACAAAACCCAACCCTTTCAACTAATATAGTCACTGAAATATACCGTCAAACTCACTTAAACCACGAAAGCCAAGACGCACCAACCGCTCAGTACGACAACAACGGGACTGATGATGATAATAATAATAATAATAATAATAACATTATTGGTTTTACGTCTCTTTTAACTACTGTGGCCTTGAAAGAGCCGGGGTGCCGGAATTTTGTCCCGAAGGGGATCTTTAACGTGCCGGTAAATCTAATGACACGGCCCCCTCGCATTCGCGCACCCTCAAATGCCAACTGGCGCACCAGGATTCAATCCTGCAACCTTGGGGACAGCAATCGAGAACGTTACCGTTGAACCACGCAGCCAGCCAAAGGGACTGATGACCAAGATGTCCCAAACCCCTAGAATGTATTATTATCAACAAGAATGTTTGTGGAAGTAAGAAATGAATCTGTACAATCACATTGTGTCAACGTTACGTATTGTGACACTACTACAGTAAAATTTTATTGCTCAGGCACTTGTAGGCTACATGTAAGTTGCCGAACTATAATATTTATGACAAGAGGAAGACAACTCCTTCCTGTCGTCAAATTGTTCCCTTCTCCCTCCGCCCTGTCAGCGTGTTCGTCATTTTCCTTGCGCAAGAGATTTTGTGAAGCCGCGCCGCCTACCACCCTTTTCAAAACAATTCCCAAACTAATGCTGTCGATTCCATTCACTCGATATTAATTCTGAAAAATGCATTGCAATCAGGAAATAAATCTCCGTTTTCGTATTGCCAGGTTTTTTCCATATTTTAGGCAGAGATATAAAAAACTGTTAGTAATTTATTGTTTTTCACATTTTGGAAAATGCATCGAATTAATATCAATTCAATTGCAGTCTAGTAAACATAGTGGTTTTCATATCGCAAATACGAGCTTTCGTTCAAGAGAAAACTGAAAAAAGAAATTGTCTCACTTTGGTGCTGCTACGTGGTGTCAGAATTACAAACTAAAAAACGGGACATTTAGCCTTAATATGTCTCCGTTGCGCTATAGACTGAGTTCCCAAAATACATAAATCCTGAATACAAAAACGAGCACAGTACCAACTGGCATTTGCCTGGAATAGAAGGGGGAAACCAAGGAAAAGCACTTCTAGCATGGCTGAGGTGGGAATCGAGCCTTCCTCTTCTCAGTTTTGCTTACGATGATGAGTGTACCCAAAATTTCTTGGTATAACCGAGAATCAAACCCGGACCTCCGGTTAGACAGCCAAGAATACCAGTTGTTCCATCACGAGGTGATCATCCCATATTAGCCTGTGCTAATGTGCTAAAGAGAAGAAATCTGGTTGGTTGGTTGGTTGGTTGGTTCCTTAGTTTAGGGGCTGCGCCAACGCGGTCATGTAGCCCCGTGTACTTTGGGTGTGTGTAGAATATGTCTGAAAACCGGTGTTAATTGTGATGGCTGTATTAGTGTGTGTTATCTGTTTTAATTCAAGTAAGGACTGCAGACAATAATTTCAAGTAGTTCCTAATTTCGCAACCAAATTCAACCATCAACGACACCTAGCTTGCGGACTTGGCTACTAGATGGCATCGCAGTCAGCACCTGGTAGCGAACGTTGGAACTAACAGAGCGTTATCAATTCTAACTTACAAATTTTGGCTTCACACAATTGTAGTTAGTGGAAGGTTCCTTTTCAAGCCGGCTTTACTTCCCCTCTGAAGGAACGTATATACTGAGGGATTTGTAACGCTCTTAAAAATCCAACGACTTCGGTCGGGTTTGAACCCGTAACCTTGGGCATAGATGCTCATCATGCTAACCACTACGCCACCGAAGCCACCAGAAGAAATCTAGACAATGAAACAGTCAAAGATCAGACTTTCTGCATGGGGCAGATGACCTTACTATTCCGCCCCTTAAAGCAACCCCCACCCAGGCTTCGCCCGGTAACTTTAACGGTTTACCCAGCGTAAGCTTAAAAGGCGCACAGACGGCAGGTCCCAGATGCAATTCAGAAGAGCCGAGGTGAACAGCGAAACTCCAAACACTTATATACTTCTCTGAAGTCTTAACTCGACACGACTCGACAGTATGATACTGGCCGAAGCTGGGTTGATAGGCTCGCTCGCTAGCTCATAAACTCGCTCCGAAACTAGTAATTTAAATTTCCACTGAATGGAGATTGTGAGGTTTGAAGCCATTTTTCAGTGTTGCCTAAGTGAACAAAAGTTTGGTGCTTTTCAGTCGGTCAACACGAATGTACCCAAAAAGAGCTGGGTTGTGCCATAATCCTGAAATAAATTACATGAGGTTAATACATACACTAGGATGACCAATTTTGATCGTCAAGCGATCATCATCAGATCCATTACACTTAGGCTATAACATCTATGTTTGAGAATACAGGTGAAAAATATTTACAATATGAACAATTATTTAGTGATAAAATCACCATTTTAGCATTTCACCTAACATTAGATATACTAGAATTAGCATACACCGACAGTTGCATTACCAACACTGCAACTAAATAATTGTACATATTGTAAATATTTTTCACCTGTATTCTCAAACATTGATGTTATAGCCTAAGTGTAATGGATCTGATGATGATCGCTTGACGATCGAAACTGGTCATCCTAGTGTATTTATTAATCTCATGTAATTTATTTCAGAATTAGGGCACAACCCAGCTCCTTTTGGGTACATTCGTGCTCACCGACTGAAAAGCACCAAACTTTTGAATGGAGATTGTTGGAAGAAATGAAAACGTAAAAACACTTGTAGTGGGGGATGTATTAAAGATATGGTGTCGAATCGGGGACTTTGTTTTGTACTATGCAGAGATTGTCGAAGCAGATGGAGTGTGTTTTATATACACTTAGCCGCCATATTGGAACATTATGGCTGCTGATTGGTAATCAATAAAAGCGTTTAGTAGAATAAATCAACAATAGAATGTATTCCATATGAGGGACATAACGTGCTATGGGTAAATAATTATGATTTTCGTGCTCATGTAATGGATTGCTCGCACTGTCCATAACATAACTCATAACCAACCATTCAGCGATTTCAATATCAATGTAATGGCACAGAAGGAGACATTTTGGAGAGGGGAGGAGGATGAGTTTACACATGCGCTGCTCCTGAGTAGATGTCACTGAGAAGATGCTAGGTGCTACCAGAGGTAGATTTGTTGTTGATTCTTTAGAGGCCTTGTGACATCGTCGTGAAGTAGCGTCGTCTACTTGGGTCTGTGATGTCTGCTAGTGTGTGTATTTGTAATTGAGGTAGGAAGGAACAGTGTCCTTAACTCTTTACATGAGAGAATATTTTGCAGATCTTTTATTTGCATTTATTTTAATTTGATTTTAATTGTTTTACTCTAATATTAATTATTATTAATTTCAATTTTTGTTTTCTTTAATATTTTAATGTTCTTAAAATTAAGGATACCGGTATAGAAGTATTATAATTTTTATTTTTATGTGCTTGTTTATTAGCCTACTTTTCACATTTTGCAAAAATGAGGAAAAAGTAGACTTATGAGATCCGGCAAATGTGTGTCTGTCTGTCTGCCTGTCTGTCTGTCTGTCCTTCTGTCTGTCTGTCTGTATGTCCTTCTGTCTGTCTGTCTGTCTGTCTGGCTGTGTGTGTGTGTGTGTGTGTGTCCCCTATCAACTCCTAAACGGCTGGAGCAATCAAAACAAAATTAGGTTGTTGTTTGAGTCTTCAGTCTTTTGACTGGTTTGATGCAGCTCTCCATGCCTCCCTGTCCTGAGCTAATCGTTTCATCTCTACATAGCTCCGACACCCTACATCCGAGGCAATCTGTTTAACATATTCTAACCTTGGTCTACTCCTACAGTTTTTGTCCTCGACCCTTCCTTCCATAACTAAGCTTGCTATTCCTGGGTGTCTTAGTATGTGTCCTACCAACCTATCTCTTCTCTTCATTAGCATTCGCCAGAAACATCTCTCCTCTCCCACTCGTCTTAATACCTCTTTGTTTGTAACCCTATCTACCCATCTGATCTTCATCATTCTCCTGTAACACCACATTTCAAATGCTTCAATTCTCCTCTTTTCTGCTGCACCAATAGTCCAAGTTTCACTTCCATAGAGCGCCACGCTCCAGACAAAGGCTTTCAAAAATGACTTCCGAATACCTAAATCTATATTCGATGTCAGCAGATTCCTTTTTTGTAGAAATGCTTTCTTTGCCTGAGCCAACCTACTTTTAATATCCTCTTTGCTTCGTCCATCACTGGTTATTCTGCTTCCTAAGTAACAGAAGTCTCCTACTTCCTTCAGCTTTTCACCTGCCAATTTGATCTCCATAGAGGTTTCTGATTTATCTCGGCTGCATTCCAGTATTTTTGTTTTACATTTATTTATTTTCATCATGAATTCTTTCCGTAAGACGGAGTCCATACCATTCAAAAACTCATTCAAATCCTCAGGCTTGTCGGCCAAGATGACGATGTCATCAGCAAATCTCAGAGTTGAAATTATTTCTCCTTGAATCTTCACTCCCACTTTAAATTTTTCTCTAATTTCCTTCATTGCTTGTTCAATGTAAAGATTGAAAAGTATGGGTGATAAGTTGCAGCCTTGCCTTACACCTTTCTGAATACCAGCTTCTCTCTCATGTCCTTCAACTCGAATGACTGCTGTCTGGTTTCTGTACAGATTGTATATCACCCTCCTATCCCTGTACTTCATTCCAATAGATTTCAAAATGTCAAACAATTTAGTCCAATCAACGTTATCAAAAGCCTTTTCTAAGTCTACAAAAGCCATGAACGTTCTCTTATCTTTCCTTATTCTACCTTCCAAAATCAGCCTAAGACTTAGTACAGCTTCCCTTGTTCCTACATTTCACCTGAAACCAAACTGGTCTTCACCCAACTCCGTTTCTATCTGGCTTTCAATCCTCTTGTAAATTATTCTAGACAGGATCTTTGAAGCATGAGTAATCAAGCTGATTGTACGGTAATCTTCACATCTGTCAGCTCCCACTTTCTTTGGTATAGGGATGATTACATTCTTCTTGAAATCAGGGGGTACCACACCTGTCTCATAAATCCTACACACCAAGTGAAATAACCTGATCAGACCTTCATCTCCTATGCAGCGTAGCAACTCAATCGGTATATCATCTATGCCTGGTGCTTTGTTCCTGCTTAAGTCTTCCAAAGCTCTATCAAATTCTGATCTCAATATTAAATCTCCTTTCGCATCCTCATCAATTTCCTCCTCCCTTTCCATTACATGATTCTCAATCTCCTTTCCCTTATACAAACTCTCTATGTAAGCTTTCCATCTCTCAACCTTTTCTTCCCTATCTGTTAGAGGCTTTCCATTTGTGTCCTTAATATTACAGCACTTAGTCTTCTTTTCCCCAAAAGTATTCTTAATCCTTCGATAAGCTGTGTCTACTTTTCCTAATTTCAGACAATTTTCTATACCTGCACATTTCTCTTTCAACCATTCTTCTTTCGCTTCCTTGCACTTCTTGTTAACCTCATTTCTCAGACGTCTGTATTCTGCTTTCCCCTTTTCATCTCTTAGATTCTTGTGTTTCCGCCTTTCATCCATCAATTCTAGTATATCCTGAGTGATCCACGGTTTTCTACCTATTCTTTCTTTCCTACCAATGTTTTCTTCTGCGGATTTTGTTATTTCATTCTTCAAAAGTGCCCATTCGTCTGCAATTGAAGTTTGTTTAGGGTTTTTCATTAGTCCTTCCTTTATATTCTTCTTGAATCTTTCGTTTACATCCTTCTCTTTCAGACTGTCTATTGCCCACCTTTTTGGCTTTTGACTTTTCTTCAGTTTCTTCAACTTTAATCTGCATTTCATTACAACCAGATTGTGATCAGAGTTTATGTCAGCACCAGGATATGTTTTACAATCCAAAATCTGGTTTCGAAACCTCTGCTTGACCATAATGAAGTCGATTTAGTAACGCCCTGTATCTCCTGGTCTCATCCATGTGTATATTCTTCTATTGTGGTTATTGAATAAGGTGTTAGCTATGACCAATTCATGCTCGGTGCAGAATTCTACCAGCCTGCTTCCTCGATCATTCCTTTCACCTAATCCGAAATCTCCTACTATCTTCCCTTCTCTCCCTTTTCCTACCACTGCATTCCAATCTCCCATTACTATAACATTTTCATCACCCTTGATATACCTCAGAATTTCGTCTATTTCTTCATAGACCTTTTCAACATCCTCATCATCAGCTTGACTGGTAGACATATAGACTTGTACCACTGTGGTGCAGGTAGGATTAGTATTGATTTTTGCTACAATAATCCGTTCACTATATTGCTCATAATATTCCACCCGCTGTCCAAGTTTCCTACTCAATATGAGGCCAACCCCTGCTTGGCCATTGTTTGATTTAGTGCTAATGACCCTATAGTCTCCTGACCAAAAATCCTGTTCATCCTGCCAGCGCATTTCACTAATCCCAACCAAATCCAACCTCAACCTATCCATTTTCCTTTCTAAGTTTTCTAACCTTCCACTTCCTAGCAGACTTCTAACATTCCACGCTCCGATCCGTAGAATGTCAGATTTCCTCTTTGTCACTTCTGTGATGTTAACCCCCTCTCGAGTAGTCCCCACCCGGAGATCCGAACGGGGGACTAGTTTACCTCCGGATTGAAATTTTACAAGGGAGGAGGCCATCATCACATGTAATTATGCATAGAGAGGTGCATATCCTCGGGAATAGCATACGGCTGTAGTTTCCCGTTGCTTTCAGCCGTGCAGCAGGACGCAGTGTAGCCATTTTTTGGCTTATATTACCAATATCTTAACCGTCTATAAGACTAGTGAAGAATTGATTTATTCTGAAAGGCTGCTACTCCCTTTCAGAATAAGTAAAGAGCAATTCTACTAACAAAAATACTAACCTTCTACCGTACTAACAATTAAATACCAAAATTCTACTAACAAAAAACTTAAGTTCCACCAACAACAAATACTACCACTAAAACAGTCTGTCACCAGGCACACTCACATGCACCCTCACACATCACAGTCTACTGAAACAATGAACTATAACTAATAAACAATGCAACTGCTACCAGACACACTCACACACCCCAGTCTAATAGAACTATGACATATATCTAATAGACAAACTAACTACCTACCTACTTACAACTAAAACTAAATTCATACTTACTGTACTGTGGTCATTACAAGCGGGAATTTCAGCGTAGACTGATTTCTGTCAGCTTGGTGCCAGGTCCATATTGTAACCTTGCGAGGGCAATTGTGGATATTTTGATTAATGTCTGATCTATACCTGAATATCTCACGGCCATATTTGAAAATGATGTCAGTGCTACCAACTGCTAAAAAATCGCAATTGAAATTTGAGCTCCCTGTTGGATATCTTGGAAGGTATGAATGGGAGCTATTTCAAAACTGGCACACGTATAGATAATAATATTGCAGTTTAATTTCCAGGAGTCCATACATGGCAGTGTTGCCAAAATTATTATAAGCCTGCTGATAGGTCCAATTTTTAAATGCATATAACTTCTACACTATCAATTGGAATTCAACCAAATTTCGTATGTGCTATGTGTACATAAACAGATATGACTGAGCGTATTATTAAGAGCCTCCAGGGCTGCCAACTGTTAATAAATGCTCTCAATTTTTTTTATCAAAATACACATATATCAGAAAGTATGCAAGCTGACAGCTTTAAACTATGCACACGTATAGTACCTGACATTCTATATTAATTTGGAGTAACTTATATACGTATTTTCTTTTTTTTTCGTGTGGCCTCCTGAGAGGCCGAGTGCAGGTCTTTCTATTCGACGCCCGTGGGCGACCTGCGCGTCGGGATGAGAGGTGGAATGGATTATGATGAATGAAACTTATATACGTCAGTACTACCAACATGATTCTATGCCTGCTGAGAGGTCCAACTTTAAATACATGTAACTTCCATACTATCATTTGGATTTCAACCAAATTTCGTATGTGCTATGTGTACCATAACAGATATGACTATGCGTATTCTTATCAGCAACCAGGGCTGCCAACTGTTAATATGTGCTGTCCCTATTTTTGTTACCCTAATATCAATATATCAGAAAGTATGCAAGCCAATAGCTCTAAACTTTGCACACGTATAGTACCTGGCATTCTAGATGAATTTGGAGTAACTAATATACGTCAGTGCTGCCAACATGATTCTAAGCCTGCCGATAGGTCCAATTTTAAAATGCATGTAACTTCCATACTAACTAATGGATTTCATTCAAAATTGGCACAACAATAGATCATATTATTTCAGATTATTTCTGACCAATACATGCACGACATTGTTGCCAACATGATTTTACGCGTGCTGTTAGATCCAATGTTTAACTGCATGTAACGTCCATGCTATTCATTGGACTTCAACCAAATTTTGTATTCTGTACCTTAAGAGATGGAACTAAGAATATATTCAGTCATCAGGGCTGCCAACTGTAGTGCTCTATTAGGCTACATTATGCCAGGTATACAGTATTTCGAACTAATTAGAAATTTCGATATTAGCAACTTAATTTCGTCATTATTCTAGATAGGTTCATATACTGTAGAATAATCATTGGCATGAAAAGTAGGCTCTTTAGTTCGTCACGGAACTTCTTGTTTTTAATTATAATTTTATTATGCCTACCGTTTTTAAAAGGTTTTAATTATAATTGTTTTTATTTTTTAAAATGTTTCATGTTCTTTAAGTCAAAGAGATAATATTCAGTTTTCAGTAATATTAAACCGACAGTAGTGGCTACGCGGGCTAAAGCGCTGCGTTAGGTCAAGGGGCCAAGCTCTCTGCTGACTCGGTAGACGCGTGGGTTCGAGCCCCACCGTCGGCTGTCCTTGAAATGGTTTTCCGTGGTTTCCCATTTTCAACATCAGGCAAATGCTGGGACAGTACCTTCTGACAGGCCACGGCCGCTTCCTTCCACATCCTTGCCCAGTTTCATTCATCTTCATCCATTCCATCTCTCATCCCGACGCGGAGGACGCCCACGGACGTCGACTAGAAAGACCTGCACTCGGCCTCTCAGGAGGCTACACGAAAAAAAAGTAATATTAACACTTCTAAAAAAAACAATTTGTTGGTATATGACTGAAAGATTCAACCATCAGCATCATTGACAATATAAATAGTCCTTATAATATGTGGTTAATATATAGACCACTACCCTATAAAGGGTTAAGTTAGGTACCATCCCGGCATTTTCCCGGAGTAGAAGTGAGTGGGGAAACCACGGTATACCACTTCCATGATGGCTGAGATGGGAATCGAACCCGCCTCTTCTCAGTTTTGCCACACGAGGCTGAATATACCCCGATCCAGCCCTCACACCATAATTAAAATTTCTGGACAGAGCCGGGAATCAAGCCAAGAATGCTAGCCACTACACCTCGAGGTGGTCTTTAAAAGAGCCAAGTAAAAGAAATTGAGGATTAATTGTTGAAAGTTACCGTACTGGAAAACACTTTTTCACCTACGGAAGTAATTTAACGATCATTTGTGTGATGTAAAATAGTTTTCAAGTTAATAATTAATCCCAAATTACAATACCCACCTTGACAAACTCTTAAAAAACGTTTAATATTTAAATTAATACGTACATGTTTCGGTATACTATGATACCCTCGTCAGCGTAGATTGAAATAATAAAAGAATCATAACTATGTTAACAAATACCATAGTGGAAATGGATATCCTTACAAAGAATACATTAAAATTTAAATAAAATGAAAGGTCACAAAGTAACAAGAAAAATACATAAAAGAAACAAGACTCAAGTTAATGTAAATCTACCTTAATAGATTTTCTATATTATACTTGTTCATTGTGGTTCAACATATTGAATCGGATCTCCTGTAGATTGTAAAAAGATGTTGTTTCTACGTACTGTATAAAGAAATGGTATAATTTAAATATTAAACGATTTTCAAGTGTTTGACAACGCGGCTATTATAATTTGAGATTAATATCACTCAACACAGACAATATTTAATACCATTCTTCATATGGTTAATGTCTAACTATTAACTTTAAAAGAAGCTCGATTTATTTCGATTAAACATTTTCGGTATAAGACAGGTTTGTTTGTTTGCTTGTATACATGTTTGTGTTCTTTTTTAGAATTTGCCTGAAGACATTTAGGTCCCTTTTAATAATCATCCATTCAGTTGTGTCCCACAGTTTTGACAACTTCAAGCAAGTTTTGCAGCTGGAGCATAGGCTTAATCAATCTTACGAATTGACATCAAACGTTTACCAATACACTTATTATCAGCGGCTTCGGTGGCGAAGTTGAGCTTCTATGCCCAAGATCGCGGGTTCAAACCAGGCCGGAGTCGTCGGATTTTTAAGAGAGTTGAAAATCCCTCATTATGTCTTCCTTCGGAGGGGAAGTAAAGCCGGCGGTCCCATGGCATGAAAAGGAATCTTCCACTAATTACACTTGTGGAAGCTAAAATTTGGAGGTTAGTTTTTATAACGCTATATTAGTTCCAACGTTCGCCGCCAGGTGCTGGCTGCGATGGCATCTAGTAGCCAAGTTTCCAGCTAGGTGTCGTGGACGGTAGCATTTGGTAGCAAAAGTAGGAATTACTTGAAATTGATCGACTGCTGTCCTTCTACCTGAATCACAGATAACACACACTAATACAGCCATCACAATTACCACCAGTTATCCGACAGATTCTACACACACCCAAGCACACGGGGCTATCTCAGCGTTATCTCAGCCCCTAAACTAAGGAACAAACCAACATTTATTATTACAAAAAAAAATGATTCGTGAACAAGTTTCATACCACGTTGGGTTCAAGATCAGCAGAAAACTATTTGAAAGTAAAACCTTAAATTTATATAATTTAATGAATCTAATTATAACTACATGGGCAGATGACCTCGTAGTTTCGCCCCTTAAAACAACAATAACTAACTAACTAACTAACTAATTATAACTACCGACAGCGGATCTTAACCAAACATTCATCTATAGCCTTTCTAGTTTTTTGACAAACTCTTTAATGTACCATAAGACCTTTCAATACAGGAAAAGTTTCACAACGAATCCCAACCTCTAAATTACTCAATTGTACAACATCAGTTCCACATATTTGACTTCTCCACTACGGGCTGTCTTTCTTTGAAGAATTTGTTCATTCATTATTAACTTAAAGCAAATTGTAACAGATTTGAAGGGAACGGTCGGGGTCGGACGAAATAGGTCTATAATAATAATACAACCTGTGACAATAAAATTCGGTGAATAGTTCTGTACTATCAACATAGATGAACAATGCACGACAGTGACCCTACCGTCCTTCGAAATAGTCCCCTCCCGTAACTATGCAATGCTGAGATCGGCGATACATGTCCTGGAAACTTTGCAAGAAGGCGTCCTCTCGGATGGTGTTCAAAAGGCTCGTCACGTTGCGTTCGGTGAATAAAGTCAGAACGGTCGACCTGGCAACATTGGCGACACACAACGCAACGTGTAAGACCTGTTTGACACAGTGCATGTTTAGAAGGATGAATGTATGCAACCTACCATGCATACCTGTGTGAAGCTAAATTGGATAGGGTAAGAATGTAAACAACGCTCTTAGGTTTCTACGTTCGTTGCCACGAGCCGACTGTGGTGGCGACTAGTTGCTAAGTTGTGAACTTGGCCTAGTAGCCGTTGACGGTGGCGCTTGGCGGCAAAAGTAGGAACTATTTAAAAAATTCTAAGTTTCAGTCTGTACTTAAATTAAAACAAGTAGTTCCGTGAAGAACTATACAGCCTATTTTCATATATCCGACTTATGTTAATTGCCTCGAGCAACATACACAATTTCAGTTTGATTGCTGTAATAGATTCGTAGATATTGAGAACCGACTAAAAATTTCGGATGGTCGCCATGTTGGATTTTATATATGTAGGTCCTAGAGTTATGTACTGTTACATGCAGATTATTGTGTACGAGTAGTATTCAAACTACAATCGCATAATTAGGACACAAGAAGTAACAAGGAGATTTTAAAATTTCGCACAGCTGCCATCTTGAGGTTATGGAAACAATTGAAATAAATTAGATGCCAGTGGATTACCATTCGTATAAGGATTTACTGTTCCAAGTTTCACTACACTCGGATGGTTAAATTGCGAGAAACGTCCATGTGAATTTTTATATTTCGCGTCGCCTCCATGTTGGATTTGTGAACACCAAGTTATTTAAAGTCCTATAGGTGAACTTAAGTTCATAGCCCCTCTGAACATTAAGAAATTCAGTTTGATTGCTATAATAGATTCGTAGATATTCAGAACCGACTAAATATTTTGGATGGTCGCCATGTTGAATTGTTAAATGTATAGGCCATAGAGTCATGTACCATTAAAGCAAAATTATTGCGTAGGTTCAATATTCAAACTTTCAATTCGATCGCATGACTACATCACAAGAAATAAAAACTTAATTTTAAAATTCGCACATCCGCCATCTTGAGGTTATGTAAACAATTGAACTAAATTAGATACCAGTGCATTACAATGTGTATAAATATTTCCTGTACCAGATTTCAGTGCGTTTGGAACATTAAATCGCGAGAAAGGTCTATTTAAAATTTTCAACTTCGCTTGGCTGCCATGTTCGTTTTGTAGTTAACCGGTTTCTGAAAGTCTTATAGATGGACTTCCGTAGTGCCCTTTATCTCCGTAAAAGATTTCAGGGAGATACCGCTAATAGTTTCACAGATATGGAATGCCGGTGAAATATTTCGCCCATGCGCCATCTTGTGGTTATGTAAACAATTGAACGAAGTTAGATGTCGGTGCATTACAATGTATATAAACATATACTGTACCAAGTTTCATTGCGTTTGGTTGGTTAAATCGCGAGAAACGTCTATTTAAAAGTCGCAACTTCGTTTGGTCGCCATGTTGGTTTTGTAGTTACCAGATTTTCAAAGGTCACATAAGTGAACTTATAGTTGTTCCCTTTATCACCATACAAAATGTCAGGGTAATATCGGTAATAGTTTCGGAGATATTGAATGCTGGTGAAATATTTCGCACAGCTGCCATGTTGGATTGGTGAGTCGTAACAAAATTTGAAGGGCACGGTCGGGGTCGCAGGGAATAGTGCTATGAACTTACCGAGTTTCATTGAAATCGCTCCAGCCGTTTAGATTTTATTAGGGGGGGACACATACACGAATCACACACACACACGCACACGCACACACACACGGACAAAAGGTGATCTCATAAGCCTATTTTTTCAAAATTGAAAATAGGCTGAAAACAGATAACACACACTAATACAGTCAGCACAATTAACACCGGTTATCAGACAGATTCTACACACACCCAAAGTACACGGGGCTACATGACTGCGTTGTCGCAGCCCCTAAACTTAAGAACCAACCAACCAACCAACTTCATTCATATCGTATCTGCTGAAGAAGGTTATATAGGCTAATATGACCGAAACCGGCGCAGTGTACCCAAATATTGGATTTTAATGACTTTTGCTATCACAATTAATAGTCTACTAATTTATTTTAGGCCTTGTGTCATTTCTACCAGCCAATCCTCCCGAGATTATTACAGTATTATTATTATTATTATTATTATTATTATTATTATTATTATTATTATTGCAACTTTTCTAGTGAATAATGACTACTGGCTTACCTTCATACAGAAATCAGAATACGCCACTGTCGATAAGTCTCCTGGGCCCATGGCTCATGCTCAGCTTCTAATTGGAGGTTCATTAATAAACATGGAGCACACATAAGGTCAACAATCTAATTGCAAATGTTGATAGATCCGCACCATCTGCCCGGCCCGGATTTGAACTCTGCATCCACAATCGAGTTAAAGCGGACGGCTAATTGTTCTAAGGGTGTCATCAGTAATCGAGACCCATTGTTTGATCGTAACACTTACCAGGAATCAAACGACCACAAGTATCATTGTGTAGTTCTAAAGAACTGGTTATCTGGCCCGCTATTCGAGCTATACAAACTTTAAGCCTATTCTCATCATATGAAACAAGATGTTCAGTAAAGAACATATAGCCTACTTTCTTCTAATTGCATGGGTATTGTTATAACTCTTTGTCATTTTCAAGGAGTATAATTGAATGTTGGTTGTAGTAGCTTGTTGGAATACAACGTACTATACGGATATTTTAAACATGAATATGAGGTGCCCTTTGCTAGTGCTACCTCTGTATCAAATTACGTTCAATTCGGTTTCATCGGAATCGATTTGCACACATGCATGGCCGCCCTATGCCAACTATCGGACTGATGACCTTGTAGTTTGGTCCAAGAACGCATCTCACATAAAGGTATGTTGTTGCAAAATTTGGTAGAGATCAGATGATTAGGTTGGTCGTAATTTGATTTAAGCTCTTTACATTTGGGTGGCCACAATTACGTTTCCGTCAAGATGGCGGCGATATAAAACATGACACTGAGGTGCCCTTTGCTAGTGTTACCTCTGTAGCAAATTTCGTTCAATTCAGTTTCACGGTGTTTGAAAAGATGGGGAAATCGATTTGCACACATACATGGCTGCCATCCGCAACTTATTGGGCTGATGGCCATGTAGCTTGGTCAAATGATTCTTTATACACAAAGGTATAATGTTGCAAAATTTGGTAGAGATCAGGTGATTAGGTTGGTCGTAATTTGATTTAAGCTTTTGACATTTGGGTGGCCGCCATTACGTTTTCGTCAAGATGGTGGCGATATAAAACATGACACTGAGGTGTCCTTTGCTAGTGCTACCTCTGTACCAAATTTCCTTCAATTGGGTTTCACCGCGTTTGAATTGATAGGGGGAATCGATTTGCACACTGGCCACCATCCGCAAATTATTCGCCAGATGACCTTGTAGTTTGGTCAAAAGATTCTCCATACATAAAGGTATAAGGTTGCAAAATTTGGTAGAGATCAGATGATTAGGTTGGTCGTAATTTGATTTAAGCTTTTAACATTTGGGTGGCCGCCATTACGTTTCCGTCAAGATGGCGGCGATATAAAATATGACACTGAGGTGCCCTTTGCTAGTGCTACCTTTGTACCAACTTTCGTACAATTCGGTTTCATCGTGTTTGAATTGATAGGGGGGAATCGATTTGCACAGTTACATGACCGCCATCCGCAAAGTATTGGGCTGATGACCTTGTAGTTTGGTCAAAAGATTCTTCATACATAAAGGTATAATGTTGCAAGATTTGGTAGAGAGCAGATGATTAGATTGGTCGTAATTTTATTTAAGCTTTTGACATTTGGGTGGCCGCCATTACGTTTCCGTCAAGATGGTGGCGATATAAAACATGACACTGAGGTGCCCTTTGCCAGTTCTACCTCTGAACCAAATTTCGTTCAAATCGGTTTCACCGTGTTCGAATTGACAGGAGGGGGGACAGACATTAAGAGCACACAGACTCACACACACACACAGAGAGACTCACACACAGACACACATTTTTCGCCCTGTGTAGATCTCTTAAGTCTACTTTCATTTTTTGCAAAAATCGAAAGTAGGCTAAAAATAGGCTTATTGAGATCACCTTTTGTCCGCGCGAGTGCGTGCGTGAGTGTGTGTCTAATAAAAGGGCGGGTCCGTTTTCCCCCTTTTTCCCCTGACTTTGGAGTGGGCTCTGTCCTCTTTGCCTATCGTGGCTCTTCTTCCTTCCAAGTCCTCAGTTCTCATTCTTCGAGGGTTGAGGGCACGTCTTTTACCTGTGTTATACACACATCAAAAAAAGTTTTGCATCACCTCGGTTCCAAGAGTTCCGGAACCTTTAAATACAAAGGGAATAGAGATCAACACAAACAACATTTCAGCTCGTTTTATTGCTCATGAGACCCACACATTGCATGTTGTACCATCATACAGCTAGACTTTCAGCATTTGTGGTCCAGATTGCAGTACACACCACTACCTCTAATACCCAGTAGCACGTCCTCTTGCATTGATGCATGCCTGTATTCGCCGTGGCATACTATCCACAAGTTCATCAAGACACTGTTGGTCCAAATTGTCCCACTCCTCAACGACAATTCGGCGTAAATCTCTCAGAGTGGTTGGTGGGTCAAGACGTCCATAAACAGTCCTTTTCAACATATCCCAGGCATGTTCGATAGGGTTCATGTCTGGCGAACATGCTGGCCACTGTAGTCGAGCGATGTCGTTATCTTGAAGGAACGCATTCACAAGATGTGCACGATGAGGTCGAGAATTGTCGTCCATGAAGACAAATGCCTCTCCAATATTCTGCCGATATGGTTGCACTATGGGTCGGAGGATGTCATTCAGGTATCGTAAAGCCGTTTCGGAGCCTTCCATGACCACCAGTGGCGTACGTCGGCCCCACATAATGCCACCCCAAAACATCAGGGAACCACCACCTTGCTGCACTCGCTGGACAGTGTGTCTAAGACGTTCAGCCTGACCAGGGTGCCTCCAAACACGTCTCCGACGATTGTCTGGTTGAAGGCATATGCGACACTCATCGGTGAAGAGAACGTGATGCCAATTCCGTGGGGTCCATTCAGCATGTTGTTGGGCCCATCTGTACCGCGCTGCATGGTGTCGGGGTTGCAAAGCTGGACCTCGCCATGGACGTCGGGAGTGAAGTTGCGCATCATGCAGCCTATTGCGCACAGTTTGAGTTGAAACACGACGTCCTGTGGCTGAACGAAACGCATTATTCAACATGGTGGCATTGCTGTCAGGGTTCCTCCGAGCGGCAATCCGTAAGTAGCGGTCATCCACTACAGTAGTAGCCCTTGGGCGGCCTGAGCGAGGCCTGTCATCGACAGTTCCTGTATCTCTGTACCTCCTCCATGTCCGAACAACATCGCTTTGGTTCACTCTGAGACGCCTGGAAACTTCCCTTGTTGAGAGCCCTTCTTGACACAAAGTAACAATGCGGACGCGATCGAACTGCGGTATTGACCTTCTAGGCATGGTAGAACTACAGACAACATGAGCAGCGTACCTTCGTCCTGGTGGAATGACTGGAACTGATCGGCTGTCGTACCCCCTCCGTCTAATAGGCCCTGCTCATGCATGGTTGTTTACATCTTTGAGCAGTTTTAGTGACATCTATGAACAGTCAAAGGGACTGTATCTTGGATACAATATACACAGTCAACGTCTATATGCCGGAGATCTGGGAACCGAGGTGATGCAAAACTTTTTTTGATGTGTGTATTTCCATTATTACTGTTTTATTCTCCATTATTTCTTCTCCTAGTAAGTAGGTTAGTTATGAGTCAGTAGTTCCAGTTTTCATTTCATAATCATTTTCACTTTCACCCAAGCCATTAGTGACCGATAACCTCGATGTTGGGTCCCTTTAAATAACACTCATCATCATCATCAATAGTAACAAAGTCTTAATCAGCAGATATGAGTGCTCCAAAGAGAAATATGTTCTAAAGCCATTTCTATGTTTCAAAAATTGATTCAATTCGAATTCTTACGGTACGCATATTGTACGTGAACTCTAGTTATTGTTCTAATTTCAAGTTTCATGCTTTATATTCTTGGGTATTAGACTACCAACCTCTATCAACACCACTTTCTTCTCAAGAAAAAGTAAGAAAATGACAATTTTAACCTTCTTTTTACATTTTGCCACAAAAAAAAACTTATATTAATCCAAGCAAATATCTGTCTGTTAACTCCTAAATGGCTGGAGCTATCAGAATCAAATTTGCCAGGACTTCTCAGAGCCATATTTCAAAATGCTACCAACTTCCTAATAACTCTTTGTGATTGATTAGCCGTAGACTGTTAGTATCTCAGAATCTAAGCGAGAAAACTACTTTAAACAAACTATACTGCCTTATTGGGCTGCAATATTTCCCTTCGGGAATATTCGAAACTTATTTGAATTGCCAAGGTAAGGTTTTTGTTTTAAGAAAGGGAGTTTGACTACCGTAGCACATTGGCATTGCTCGTAACGTCAATACTACATGTATTTTGTGTCTTGCAATGGCCTTCTCAGTATGTGCTAACCCCGCGTATTGGTGAGGTGTGTCTGTACCAACTGACGAGCCCAACGGCACACTGGGTCGAAACGCTGGCATTTTATGTTTGATCAAACAGGACCAATTTTATCATATTATTTGATAAAGTTTCAGCTATATTTTGAGCAAATATTAAATGATAGTGTTACCAACTTAACTCCATGTGTTGTTTGAGTCTTCAGTCTTTTCACTGGTTTGATGCAGCGCTCTATATCTCCCTGTCCTGAGCTAATCGCTTCATCCCTTCATTGCTACCACACCTTACATCCGAGACAATCTGTCTGGCATATTCTAACCTTGTTCTACCCCTACAGTTCTTGTCCTCAACCCTTCTTTCCATAACTAAGTTTGCTATTCCTGGGTGTCTTAGTACGTGTCCTACCAACCTATCTCTTCTCTTCATTAGCAGTCACCAAAAACGTCTCTCCTTTCCTACTCGTTTTAATACCTTTTCATCTGTTACTTCATCTACCCACCTGAACTTCATCATTCTCCTGTAACACCACATTTCATTTGATTCTTTTCTCATCTTTTCTGCTGCAGCAACAGTCCGAGTTCCACATCCATAGAGCACCACGCTCCAGACAAAGGCTTTCAAAAATTATTTGCTAACACTTAAGTCTATATTCGATGTCAACAGATTCCTTTTCTGCAGAAGTGCTTCCCTTGCCTGAGCCAACCTGCCTTTTATATCATCTTTGCTTCGTCTATCACTAGTTATTTGGCTTCCTAAGTAACTGTAGTAACGAGTAGTTCCATGACGAACTAAAATTTAAGATTCATACCAATGATCGATCCATATAGACCTACTGTATCTAGAATAATACAATTGTGTGAAGCTAAATTTGTAGGTTAGATTTGATAAACGCTCTATTAAGTTCCAAAGTTCGTCACCAGGAGCCGGTTGCCGAGGCATCTAGTAGCCAATTTCACAGCTAGGTGTCGTAGCAAAAGTAGGAACTACTTGAAATTAATCGTCTGAAGTCCCTACCTGAATTACAGATAACACACACTAATACAGCCATCACAATTAATGCCGGTTATCAGGCAGATTCAACACATACCCAAAGTACACGGGGCTACATGACCGCGTTGTCGCAGCCCCTAAACTGAGGAACCAACTAAATAGTGAAATATTAACAGCGTGTTGTACACTGTCTGCCCGCGTCTCATAAGCGCCCTGGCTTGATTCAAATACAGGGTGCCAGGAAATACTCTCCGCAGTGGCTACGCGCAGCTACGAGAGGTTGCGTCATCCGTTTAGTTGGCAGCACAGTGTCCTTGATAGGGTGAAGGCGACATGTGTGGAGTGAGTGCGGGCTGTCAAAATCATCAGTGCGTATAGTTAGATTATTGGAAGAGTCAACAATATGTTATGAATGGCTGTGGTGAGTATAAAGTTTTCTGTTTGTTATGATACAAGCGACAGCCATGCTGCCAACGTAACTGGTGACGTAATCACTCGCTGCAGCTTGTAGGCACTGCGGAGATCATTCCCTAGCGCCCTGTAGCTTGGCTGTTATTGAGTTGTGATTGCGTAACACAAACTTACATCCCCATCAGGGTACTGTTTCTTCCGGCGGTCAGTAATCACCGAGTATCTTGTTCGCTAGTACCAGTTCTACGAGAATACGTAAGTTGCAAGTAGTCTATCACTCATCCAGAACAAAAACATTATTAAAGCGTGCTAATAGTCATCTCTTGTTAGGTTGTAACGAGGAACGCGCACCTTTGCGCCATCCACTCAGGTCACCAGTGATGAAACAGCAACTGAACTACGACATGCATTAAGAGCTAGGAGTACTCTTGTAGCGCGAAGTAACATCATTTATCAAGTCGGCCGCATCTGCTGGAACAATGCGCTGTCCTGGTGATTGAGTGGCTCTCTACCTCTTATTCACGGTCCGGCACACAAACACATGTGATAAAGTATTATTAATAATAACAATAATAATTTATTCACTTGTCAGAAGAATGCAAAAGATAATAGTACACTGCGTTAACAAACAAGAACAATTTACCAAATATAAGACATTAATAAAACAGATCAAAATCACAAATTATGATGCAGTGTGTACAAAGGTGTGCTACAACTAGGCCCAACAAATACTGTTACGTTCTGACCTGACCTGGGCCTGACCAACGCAATCGGCAAATCCGACTGCGTTGCGTTGAAAATTGTAGCCTATCAGTCCGGAGGCCTTGAGAGCCATATCAGATATTTACATCCACCATCTTGATTTCGGAAGTGAAGTAAGAGTGTGCTCTAGTAGCATGTTGGAGGAAGATGTATTGAATTATAATGCGAGGGCGCTTGTGATGGCTCTCCCTTGCTGGGTATTCACCCAAACTGTTATCAGTAAGTTGGTGCTGAGTGTGGCTGTTCTGTACTGTTTAACTGCCTGTCAGTGAATTCTCTGACTGATGGTCGAGAGATTGAAGTCAGTGTGAAGTTGGGTGTTGCGCACGTACCAGGGAGCACCGAATATCGTACGCAACGCCCAATTCTGGACATCCTGAAGTTCGTTGATAGTATAGGGAGCTGCAAAACCCCAAGCAGGACAAGTTGACAATCATACTCTAAATCTTCACCACAGCCACAGTTACAAGAAAACATTGCAAGCTTCAACCTCTCAATATCGGTGATATATTTATTTAATTTCTTTATTTATATACAGTATATAAGTGTATGGCTACATCACTAAGTACAAATGACAATTACAGTCAGGGCCGGATTTAGATTTTATGCGCTCCTAGGCCCGTGTGTTTTTGCCGCCCCCTTTCCATACCATCGTGAAGGTGGGAGAATTTAGACCTCAGAAATGTATTTGTGAAGGTAATTTTTATTTTATTCTAATGTATCGTGAAGTAAAATCGATTAAATAAACGAAAATAATGAGAGAATCTACTGTTTATAAATGTGTAGGCTATTGGTATAAACTACAAATAAATAGGACAACGACATATTAAAATAAGTTTAAACGATTTAAGACTCATTATACACTTACAGATATTCAGATATAGACTACATCATACAACTATGCATAGGCCTAATGAATTATTCAAATTAAACTGATATTAATATTCAAGATTTAAATTTTCTCCTAATCTCTACTTAGTATAAAACAAAGTCTCCGATTCTTTGATGTTACGGGTAAACTCGATAATCACTGGATGGATTTTGATGCGGTTTTCACCATTCTGTAAAGGATATCTCGAGGATGATTTCTGTAGAAAATAATTTATTTATGATCAAAGGAAGCCGAGCAGTAACGATTTCAGTGGAAAAGTCGGGGGGGAAAACCTGGCGCTCGAGCGCTTTGTAAGCTTACGCTGGGCAAACCGTTAAAAATATCTAAATACTATGAGTGTAAGAATTGTTCAGCATGAAAAGTTCTACAAAAAAGTCCGCGAGAGCATATGTCAACCTTCAATACATCGCCCACTAAAAGTGTTTTTATGTTTTAATTTCTTCCAACCGTGTCCATTCAACTACTGAGGCGACAGTTTACGAGCTAGCTAAGGGCGAGTCTATCATCCCTGTTACAGCCTAGCTAGCTGGCGAACCTATTGCCCCAGATACAGCCAGCAGCAAACCGTTGAGTCGTATTGAGTTAAGACTTCTGAGAAGGGTGGTTGTGTTTGGCGTTTCCCTGGAAGTGCAACTCGGGTTTTCTTCATTTCGCCTGTCAAGTTAAATTACGTCTGACAAGAATTCGTTGCGCATGCGTCTCCATGATAATATAATTAATAGTCCAGTCAGTGATTTTAACCCATCATTCCGAGACGTAAAACGGACATTGGTCGTTGTTTATTGACATTGGAATTAAAAGAAGCGCTTATCACGTAATGCATTCATAACTGTTCCCGGGCGAAGCCGGGTCGGGTTGCTAGTAAATCATAAAACATTACAGCTGAAGTCGAAAAATCTGCTGTTGCAAAACATTTGTTGGACGTAGACGTGTATTGTAATCTATAACATTGTATGGAAATTTTCTGACAAAAATATAATGCGGATTAATTTTGCGCCCCTCAGCCTGGTAAATTGGTAAGTCCAGCCCTGATTACACTTAGATTTAATACAAATTACAGGCCACGAATACAGTCTCTCCAGCATCACCAAGAACACCGTTGGATCGCCAAGAAAAGCTCTCAGAGGACTCTCTTGAACTATTTGTCGAACAGTCTGTTTTTCAGAGAAGGTACTCTCTTCCACTTGTTCAGGGAATCGGCACATCGGCCAGTAGTGGTTCTTATTCGATTATGCACCGACCAGGTCTTATGAGGCAATTCGCGCCAGGTGGTTTGGACGATACACACGGCATCTAGAGTTGCTCCGTCATAGCTTGGGTCTGCCATGTATGTCCCAAGCATTCTCGAATGGTAAAACCGTTGTCTACTAACATCTTAGCAGTTTCCAGGGGTGGATGGCGAGATCGAAGCCTTGCTATACTGATGGTTGGGATATCTGCATGAACAGGGAGGGGAGGATTGTACTGCTGGATCAGTGCACTCTCCCGTCGCAGAGATGGAAGTGGTATGTGGCTAAGTAGAAGTAAAATATCTTATTATATAATACGCTAAGGCTAATGTGTATGTTTCACAAAACTCAAGCTCCTAAACCAGAGAGAGTTAGGTGTGGTTTGTACCAAAATCTTCCGAATCGTCTCAATAGCGCAGGAAAAATCTTGCATTTCTTGAAAAGTCAACGGAAATATATTTATTTATTTATAAATTGCTTTTAAACAAATAAACAAAACGATAGCCCCTGCGAGAACTCTGTCGACTACAGCCCACATATCACTAGAGCCGGGCGGGTAGTCTGTACACATGGGGCGCACACAACCCATTATGCGAGAGTTCTCGCACGGGTCCGCTAGTTATTATATAATACGCTAATGTGTATGTTTCACAAAACTCAAGCTCCTAAACCAGAGGGAGTTAGAAGGTGTGGTTTGTGCCAAAATCTTCCAAGTCGTCTCAATAGTACAGGAAAAATCTTGCATTTCTTGAAAAGTCAACGGAAATATATGTATTTGTTAATAAAGTGCTCTTGAACAAATAAACAAAACGATAGCCCCTGGCAGAACGGTGTCGCGTACAGCCGCATAGCACTAGGGACGAGCGGGTAGTCTGTAGGCCTACATACAGGGCGAACAGAACCCATTATGCGAGAGTTCTCGTATGGGTCTGCTAGTGAATATGTATTTACCATTATGGTAAAGTCAAGTTGGAATCCGTATTGACAGTTGAATAGTACTTCAATTACTGTACGCCTAGTCAATACTAGAAAGAAACATCTATTCTTATACCTAACATGTTTCAGCTTTCGAAGAAGCCATCAGTGAAATCCCTCCCTATATTATTCTGCTAAGGTCCCATTCCAGTTTTGTACCGAAAATAAGGTCCCGTTAACACCAACCTACACACATGGGGTACCTACAGGTTCAGCATAACCCAATGCGTCAGCGAAACGCACTCACTCTTTAAATGCCTCACAATTAAATAAATACCTTAAAACATGTATATTTACAATGAAATAATGAAAGAATGCAACACGGTAACCATGGTAAAAGAATCTCACAGGTCCATCTATTTCTGAAGACGCAATGCAATTCCAATTATTACATTACTGTGAAAGTTTCCAGACGGTTATAAGGTTATCACTGAACCAAATAAGCTGTAAAATTCATCAAAACATACAGTATAATGCGCTTAAGGGGGTCAAGGGGCACTCGAGAATTTTTCACGCAATTTTCACGTGTGAGTGTGGTACGAAAGGTCTTTTTCATCCGACTATTTAATATAGTGGTTTTTGAATTTTCATTGTGATATTATTATTTTTTTGTCACGTTTATTCGCATTCGCATTTATCGACGGATCTGTTTGATAGAGATCGTTCTGATTGTTGGTTGGAGAGTTGTTAATGTTCTTTTGAACATGTTTCTATGTCGTGATGGATAGTTTCGACTTTATTAAGCACACACTTGGTGTGATATGATTCGTCTTTTTAGCTTTTGCTAAGAGATATTTCCAGTTCTAGTGTACAATGGAAACAGTAGGGTTTTCTAATCGACTAGCCTACGGTTTTTTTCTGTTTTTTTTTTTTTGTTATTTTTTAGCGTATGGCTTTTAGTGCCGGGAGTATCCGAGGACATGTTCGGCTCGCCAGTTTTGTAGCTGCTTCGAGACGGACACCCAATGGGTGAGCTACAAGTACCGTGGGGGAGGAAAGTTGGAAGGGAAGGTCGAGGAGTTGGAAGGCAGCGGCTGTGGCCTATAGTTAGGGACCAACCCCGGCATTTGCCTGGAAGGAAGATGGGAAACCACAGAAGACCATCTTCAAGGTTGCCGACGGGGGGATTCAAACCTCCTCGCCTCCCGGATGTGAGCGACTGCCAACAGTCATGCCGTAACGACCACGGCTAACTCACCCGGTTATCGACTATGTTGGTGCTTATCGTTACGATCACCCTCGTCGATGGTGTAGGATCCCTATATTATTTTCCAGAACCCACTCGAGCAGGTATATTTCTTTTTATGCTTGAGACATCTTGTTCCTATTGAATTTATTGTTTTGAAACACGTATGTCAAGTTAGCTTTGAGCTGATAGAAATCCAGTTCTTATAGTATTTTTTAGACTTTTCGATGCGAATTATACTCTATTAATGACATTCTGAACAGCATGTACAATCTTTTCTTCAACGAGAATCTCAGATAATCGAATGTGGAAGCATGTCCTTTAACAGACGTGTGATTGTAATAAACTATTGTAAAAGCATTAACGATGATTCCAATAATTATTTGGAGACATAAGAGATAACATTTTAGATACTCTATATGAAGTATAACGATCCTGTATAATTCTAGAAACGCAAACTGTATCTATTAAAGTATATTAGTGATAAAATCGTTCGTATCACCATAGAGGGTGACTAATGATTATAAGTATATAAATGGTAATTATGAAACACTAATAATGTATACTCAGTGGAGTAGATTTATCATGTGGATAAGACCAGGTATTGGCACCGTTTAATTATATAATAATTAATTAATGTTTAAAATTATTATGATGAAATCCATTGCTGAATGGAAGGTGAATAACTAAACAGATATCGAACTAGATAGCGATAATGTATTATCAGGAAACGTGCACTTCTAGACACGAGCACGTATAATTTGAGTAACGATCTTTATATCCGATTTCTGAATTTTATTGCAATGCTAATTGCTATCTAAAAACCCTTTGATGAATTCTAGGATCAGTGTTGAATGAATTTGATATTTTTGCTTGTTCTCACAAGAGATTATTGGATCCGAGGGACACCAGATATCTATGATATATATTGATCCCGTCAGACGAGCTGTTAGGGTTGCCACTAACCGAAATGACTTCCCGGACAACTCATCGTCCGAACACATATGCCGAAGAGGATTGGGTGTACTTCCTATAGGTCAGTGCGCACGAAAGACGCAGCATCCCGGGGCGATCGGGCAGACAAGGTATATCAAGAATGACCCAAGAAGTACACCGCAGAAACACTTAGACTACAAAATAAAAAAATCCAGACTTATGTAGACCCGTGTAAAATTTATTAAAAAATAACAAAAACCTAGCCTAGTTCAGAGGGTTTGTTTCGGGCTAATCCCGCAAGCTAATAAAAAAAAGAGAAATAAAGGTCGAGAATCCTAGGTACGATGGTATCACTCCCAAATTTACATTTAAATAATTTATAAATCTAGCTAATTCCTAACAATTACAACAAAGTTTACGGTGACTGACCTCCGTAACAAGTAAACAATTATAGCAAAACCTATGTAACAACCTGTAAAAAAAAACATTAAAGCACTTCTTATTGGCTAAAGGTACATGGGGTTAGCATACAATGTTACACCCAATAAATAAATAGAACACAGCATTCATAAAGTTTCTTATTAAACACCTGCGTACACGCAAGAATACTGTTTGTATCCTTGGGTCATCTATCATGTAATTATGTTGGCAACGGCGCGATTACAATCACGTCTTATGTCGCATGAGCGTCGTGTGCCACCAGTTGAAAACTAATGGTCCGAACGAGCTCCGTCGTCCCAAAATAGTGTATCAAAAGTCTATAAGTCATCTCCCGTTGGAAATGTGACAAATCCACAGAGTCGGCCAGCGAGCGATAAATTGCAAATCAAGATTAATTCACAGTCATTATGAGCATATTATTTATAATAATGAGTTATTATTATTAGAAGCATGGTTTAAGTTGTCGTAGGATTATGACGAATGCTGGCGATTCTAAGTGGATACCTAGGCTTAACAGTGTGAAGTCTACTAAAAGAACATCACTAAACAACCTCGGCTCAAACCTGGCCGGAAAACACAATAACACGAGTTAGCTAAACTCGGCTGCAATAACAACAAATACTGTAGGGGCGCAAAGCTCTCCTAATCAGTCTTCAGGCAAAATCCTGGGGGAAAAATGGTCGCAGGTCTATCAGCGCGTCACGAGCGCTCCACTCTAACATAGAAGCCTTCAACAGGGTGTCAAAATCACCTTAAATAATAGACAACAGCTTCCTTTCAAAATCTCGCACTCTCCCATGGTGCTCAAACATCTCGCTTTCTGAAGCGTTTACCAAAGTTACAAGCTCGTCCAATGACGTAAGCAAAACATCTGACTGCAATATAACACTACTTAGCCTTGACCTATAAATGATCATACCTTCCGAACGGTAAAATACTTTAGTACGCATGCGCGTCTCGTCAAACAGTAAAAGTGTCTCGCTGTGAGCGGGACGGACCCTTGGCTTGGCAAAGCCGTTAACACTGGTGTGTCCTAACACACTCCTCATGTATCGCATCAAGCGATGAATTAGATTACAGCAGGCGTCAATTCATTTAATAGAAGTCCAGATATGAATTACACTGGTTCACTAATCATAACAACTAACAGTAAGTGGTTTGTGGCTTAACTACCACGTAAAAATACGGAGTACAAACTTAACTATGTTACAAAATTGCAAAGAACATATTCTGAAGACATTCCACTGTGAGCGGATTACTTTGGAGTCGGATAAAGAAATGTCACTCCTCTCCTATTTACATGTTGGCAATTACAAAACTTTCATGTGTCTTAAGACTTGGCACAAACAAAATATAACGACATGTGTCAATCCTACAGACTGCTGGCATGTCGGAAACGATACGAAATGTATCTGGGGTTCGATGCTAGAGTGGCATCTCTACTATAATTTCCCCTTCTGTTCTTACTCGAACATATGTGGCTTCTGAGCGCACATTAACAGTATAAATTAATGACATTTATAAAGGGTAATGACTACTGTTGGTCAATAAATGATACGGCCATAAATAAGCCCAAAATAAAATAGTGGCGTCAATGGAAGTGTCGCTAAAAGAGGTCAAAATAAAATGACGGAATGATGTTTGTCCATCGCTCAAAACTAATTTGGCCCATTTGAAGAGTCTACTAAACCAAACCTAAGTGGTTCGTGGTCATGTCTATCAAAGAAATCTAGGACATAACATCCTGCGGACACCTCCAAGATGCACCATAGAACATGGTGTCTCACATTCACTGTGAAGAAAAAATAACATTCTAACTACAAATCCCTACCTATCAGGTCGTCACTAGTTCGGTTAGATTCTAATAACTACTCTACCACAGATCAACCCGTTCAAGAGAGAGAATTGAGGACTCACATTGCAGTCACCATTATGGTAAATCCTAGGTAATCACGGTGTTTTAGAGACCTGGATGGTTGGCAATAATTCCAGAAATGACTCGGGCATCGAGTTTACCTCGTTCCAGTCTCCTTCCTCTGCTATTGGTCTCACGAACACGTGGCCAGCTACTGGGTTGATAGGTTCCTGGGTTCCATTTCCCAAAAAGTAGATGGTCAGATCTCCTGCCATGATGTAGTCGTCTTCGTAGAATATTCCTCTCACATGAGGGGGTTCTTACTCCATGACACTGACTGATATCAGTGTGGTAATCATGATGTACACGTGGTTGACGTTATGATGCATAGTGATTAAATTCACACGTGTTTTCACAGAATTTATTTCGTTAGCACAGTATTGGAAATATTCACTGGCTCTAATTTTGCAGACCGTTATAAATTGGCCTTCACTGGTCTGCTTCACTGATGCTATTTGACATGCGGTGTCGGTAATCACTGATTCTAGTGGTTATTTCTTTATCACAGATAATCATTGTAATCTTGCACTGAAATTTACATGTAATGTGCATCGAAGAATACTATGAATATTGCGCGCATGTTCACTCGTAGATGGTTGTGAATTACAATTATTTAGCTGTATTTTATGCACCTCGTGGACGTTAGTTTTATGTGCCACGCGAAGAAATGTGGTGTTCCTAATCCACTGAAAATATTCGTCAAAATTCACAGAAAAATTCAGCTCTTGTACTCGTGCACTTGGTGAACAATTATCTAGACAGATTTGCATTTACAAATGGAATTCACACAGAATTCACTGTCGATGATTTCCTTCACCTTTGGGGTGGACTTGTAGAATTCCTCGTACCTAGGACGGACAGTAATACAAGCACGTCCGGTCACGACGGCTTTTCAACAGGTAGTCAGTGAGCATAGATCTTCCCTGCAGTGTGCGGACACTTGAGTCGTTGACAGTCTACTTCCTCCCGCCAATCTGCGGTGTTAATACCTTTTACCTTAAAATGAAAATTGGCAAACATCGTAATGTTTCCTTTATGCAGAGTTACTTCATGGAATGATCTGAGACTTTTAATAGCAAGAAATGCAATAGTTATTGCTCAGAAAAAAAATATCAAGTTGAGTGTCCAGAGTCAAGACATCATCCAATTTTTAGCCTATTTTCATTTTATGAAAAAAAAAGGCTTATGAGATCACCTTTTGTCCGTGTGTCTGTCTGTGTGTGCGTGTGTGTGATGGTGTGTGTGTGCCCCCCCCCCTATTAAATTCTAAACGGCTCGAGCGATTTCAATGAAATTCAGTAAGATCATAGCACCATTTTGGCCGACTCCGACCGTGCCCTTGATATTTTATTGCGTCTCACCAAACCAACATGGCGGCTGTGCCAAATTTTTACCAGCATTCAGTATCTCCGAAGGTATTACCGATATCACCCTGATATTTTGTACGGTGATAAAGGGAACTACTAGAAGTTCACCTATGAGACTTTCAAGAACCTGGTAACTACAAAACCAACATGGCAGCCAAGCGAATTTGAGACTTTTAAATAGACTTTTCTCGCGATTTAACGATCCAAACGTAATGCAACAAGGTACAGCTAATGTTTATACACATTGTAATGCATTGGCATCTAAATTAGTTCAATTGTTTACATAACCTCGAAATGGCGGCTGTGCGAAATATTTCACTGGCATTCAATATCTCCGAGGGTATCACTGATATCACCCTGAAATTGTGTACGGTGATAAAGGGAACTACTAGAAGTTCACCTATGTAACTTTCTAAAACCCGTAAATTACAAAACGAACATGGCGGCCAAGCGAATTTGAAACATTTAAATAGACTTTTCTCATGATTTAATCATCTGAGCGCAGTGAAATGTGGTTCAGTAAATGACCATACATATTGTAATGGACTGGCATCTAATTTAGTTCAATTGTTAACATAACGTCAAGATGGAGGCTGTGCGATATTTTAAAATTAAGTTTTTTATTTCTTGTGTCGTAATCATGCGATCAAAGTGAAAGTTTGAATAATGAAGCTACGCGATAATTTTCCTTTAATGGTACATAACTCTATGGCCTATACATATAACAATCCAAAATGACGAGCATCCGAAATATTTTGATGGTTCCCAATATCTACGAATCTTTTACAGCAATCAAACGGATTTTGTTTTTGTTCATAGAGGCTATGAACATAAGTTCACCTATATGACTTTCAGTAACCTGGTGATCACAAATCCAACATGGCGGCGACGGGAAGTATAAATATTTAAATGGACCTTTCTCGCGATTTAACCATCCGAGTGCAGTGAAACTTTGCACGTTAAATGCTTATACAAATGTTACTCCACTGGCATCTAATTTATTTCAATTCTTTTCATAGCAACAAGATGGCAACTGTGCGAAATTTTAAAATCTCGTTTTAACTTCTTGTGTCCTAATCATGTGATTGAAGTCTGAATACCACACAGACACAATAATCTTCATGTAGTGGTAAATAATTAAAAATCATACATGGCGACCATCTGAAATATTTAGACGGTTCTCAATAGCTACGAATCTACCACAACAATCAAACTGAAATTTTGTATGTTGATAGAGGCAATTAACATAAGTAGGATATATGAAAAGAGGCTTTGTAGTTCTTAAAGGAACTACTTGTTATCACATGCCGCACGCTGCTTTAGGACACGTTCAGTCACAATGCATGACATGTTCTTCAAGATGGCAGCTGTGCGAAATTTTAAAATCTCGTTTTAACTTCTTGTGTCCTAATCATGTGATTGAAGTATGAATACCATTAAATATCACCGAGCCAAGAGCTCAGGCGGGCTCAATATATACCACGAAACCACAATTGAATTAAACAAATTTCACTCATGGAGGGTGTACAATCATCGCGTATTCCACAGAACACTCTGAGAGGTGTTAAAACAAATTGTATATATGTGTATAAATTCTTTTTCAGGGTCATTATTAACATGTGTATTAGGGGAAATTACCTGCTGAACGAAACAGTTCTGATATTCGATCCAATAAGAGTTTGTGTGGATCTATATTTTTTATGGGATTTCACAACCCATTCTTGTGTGTGTTGGATTTGATCATTGTTTTCGGTGATTTATTCTTGACCATGTCAAGCTTATTAACGTTCATCAGATTATTATCTGAAGACATAGTACTTCGCTATGCCGTTTTGTGAATAAATATTTGCAGTTCCAATTTTAATTCGACATTGTGGTGATTTATAGAAGTGAGTGGAGGTCACGTTAAGAAAGCCATCGTTGGGTATTTCTAGGTGTTTCCACGCCTGAGATTACACTCTTGTGTAGATCTCGTGTTCTTTGAGCTGTTGCTTTTTAGCGTTTAGCCATGGATTTCCTTAACGTTGCCTGGTTAGGTTACCCTGTGTCCTATTATCCCCGTCTCTTGTTGGTAGTATCTGGGGGTTTTAGCCGGGATTTTCCAGGTTCTACGATCCAGTGATTATCGTGAGATTTCAACAAGCTGATTGTAGGTAATTTCGGGTACATTACCAATGTTTTCTTCTGCGGATTTTGTTATGTCATTCTTCAAAAGTGCCCATTCGTCTGCAATTGGAGTTTGTTTAGGGTTATTCATTAGTCCTTCCTTTATACTCTTCTTGAATCTTTCGTTTACATCCTTTATTTTCAGTCTGCCTATTGCCCACCTCTTTGGATTTTTACTTTTCTTCAGTTTCTTCAACTTTAATCTGAATTCCATAACAACCAGATTTTGGTCCGAGTTTATGTCAGCCCCAGGAATTGTTTTACAATCCAAAATTTGGTTTCGAAACCTCTGCTTGATCATAATGAAGTCGATTTGGTAACGCCCTGTATCTCCTGGTCTCATCCATTTTTATATTATTCTATTGTGGTTATTGAATAAGGTGTTAGCTATGGCCAACTCATGCTTGGTGCAGAATTCCATCAGCCTGCTTCCCCGATCATTCCTTTCACCTAATCCGAAATCTCCTATTATATTCCCTTCTCTCCCTTTTCCAACCACAGCATTCCAATCTCCTATTACTATAACATTTTCATCACCCTTGATATACCTCAGAATTTCAACTACTGTATTTCTTCGTAGACCTTTTCAACATCTTCATCATCAGCTTTACTGGAAGGCATATACACTTGTACCAATGTGGTGCACGTAAGTTTAGTATTGATTTTTGCTACAATAATCCGTTCACTATATTTCTCATAATATTCCACCCGCTGTCCAAGTTTCCTACTCAATATGAGACCAACCCCTGTTTGGCCATTGTTTGAGTTAGTGCTAATGACCCTATAGTCTCCTGACCAAAAGTCCTGTTCTTCCTGCCAGCGCATTTCACTAATTCCAACCAAATCCAACCTCAACCTTTTAAAATGATGATGTTAATGGATTTTATGTAGGTATATTGGTTACTTCATAAACAACCTTCAAACTCGAGTGCACATAATATTTTGGTCGACAGTAGTTGAGTGATCTTGAAAAATGATAATTAAATGAGTAACTACAAATGCAGCTAACTTACAACTAACTTACGTACTAAAAGAAGAAAATGACAAAAAATACGAATAAGGGAAACAAAAGACAGGGAAAATAAATGCCCTCAACCCTCGAAGAATGAAGATTGAGGGTCTTGGAAGGAAAGTAGAGCCATGAAAGGCATATATGAAAGAGAAAGAGGAGAGAATCCACCCCAAAGTCAATGGAAAAAAGGAAAAATGGACCCAGCTAAGGAATCCTCATGGGTCACCAAATCCCGAGCTCACCAGCTGTGAGACCTTGAGGCTGTAGCATAATCATGGGTGCACCATACAGCCCTTAAAAAGAAGGTTAGGGCCATTAGCTTATTTCACATATAGCTCAGCAAGTTCAACTGTTGTGGGTTGATACAATTTCGATAAACAAGAATTCTACACCACATTTACTGTATATTATTTTATTTATTCCTCCGCACAGTCTATTAACATTAAAAGTCTTACAGAAGTATAATATATGAAGAACAATGACTGAGCAACAGACCCCCCAGAACATGCAATTTACATACAATGTACAGAAAAAGCGGCCATGTTTCGTGCTCGGTAGCACAATAGTCCATCTTCAGGCTAAATTAGTCAAACGAACATGACATCAACTGAAGCCTTGAGTGAGGGCGCTGTTGTCGTGGTGGAGGGGGAGGGTACAAAGGGAAGCGTAGTAGTTCGCATATTTTCCGGGGCTTCAGGTAACTTGTCGCGCTGTAACAAATAGCTCGTCATGCACTTTTAAATGTGTCCACGATTATTTTAAGAATCATCTTATCTGCATCGGTTTAGGTAGAAACCATTGTGCTCAGACTTGTTTTCGAATTACGAATATTTTTATTGTAAATTTGCATTTAATAAAATCAAGCTTTTCTTCCGACGGATTGGTTTGTAGACACTAAACCAACTTTTTTTATCTTGGTGTTAATTTTTATGTCAATGATCTTTAAGGCATGTCCTCATCATTTAACAATTATTTCGCGTACTTTCAGAAAAGTTTTAAAAAATAACCAAGTTTATTTTTTCAATAAAAAATCGTAATTCAAAAAGTAAATGTCTGAGCACAATGGTTTTGTACAAAAACAGATGCATAAGAGGCCGAGTTACTTTTAAAATAATCACGGAAACATTTGTGACAAAGTTTACGTCAAGAAATCTTGTGTGTGAAATAAGCTAATGGTCTTAAACTTTTGTTAGGGACTGTAAGAGTTAGTCTACAAACACCTGTCCTCCTTTAAGGCCTTGAGCAAAAGGCAGGAGATACTATAGAAATAAAAGAAGAGGGCTAACCCCTTGAAGAATGAGAGTATCAATAAAGATGAGATTACGGTCAATAAGGCGGGATACTCGAGGCCTCGAATACCCTAATACTGTCGTGGTCAGAAAATAACAAGGTATGACCAAGGGAGGTCGATAGGATAGATGAAGGAGAGGAACTCAGCACAAGTAAATTGAAGCAACGCCGGACTCAACTGGAGTCCCGTGGTCACCAAACCCACGTCCCACTAGCTGTGAGCCCCTAGGGAAGAATTGATGCCCATACATACCTCTTTCCAGGAGAAGAACTAAATCTATTCGATGAAGTATATTATCTAAAACCGCTTTGCGATCCGTATAGTGGCCAAGGGAGGTGCAGCGTTGCACAACCATCAGCGAAAAAAAATACATATTTGAACAAGTAATTCCGTGAAGAACTAAATAGCCTATTTTCATATACCCTACTTATGTTAATTGCCTCGGGGGCTCATCCACCGTCAGTGGGAATTTTCGCATACAGTTTCGAATCATAGCTTCACTAATATGTAACATAGAGCTATGAAAAATGACATAATGTATAGTAAATACGTAGAGCTTTCATCTAATTTAGAGAGAGGAGCAGTATATAAAGTATTTCGTGATATATTGAAAGGATAATATTCCTGATATTTTAAACTCCGTGAATCACAAAAAAAACACGATTTAACAAGAAATACCAGTCTGGATGGAATGATTTTTTTTTTCATGTAAAGTAAACGCATAAATAGTGAGGATGAACCGCCATGAATGTTATATTGTAAATGGTAAATTAAAAAAAAATTGTCTTTCAAAAAATGATCAGTTTTTTGGTTTATTTTTCCAAGTATATCTCAATTACTCTTTTTTAGATAATTTCATAAATGAGGTTCTTCCTCTAGGGATCATATGTTGGAATGTATCTGCCGAGTTTTATCCAGTTTCATCACATAGTTCACGAGATATTGTGTTTTTCCTACCAAAAAAGCAACCTTTCGGGTAAACAGTTTTGAATATTAAACACTCCATTGACAGATAGGCGCATGGTCTCACGTAATACGCTATATCTCTGCCAAAACGCAGAATTTACTTATAAAACTTACCAGATATATTGAGAAAGGTATTGTCTTCCATTTAAACGTTTAAAAAAATTGACAACCGACGGTGTATGAACCCCCTTAATATACTAAGTTTCAGTTTGATTGCTGTCATAGATTAGTAGATATTGAAAACCGTCTAAATATTTCGGATGATCGCCATGTTGGAATTTTATGTATGTAGGCCATAGAGTTATGTACTATTAGATGACGTTTATTGCGTAGGTTCATTTTTCAAACGTTGACTTCAATCGCATGATTAGGACACAAGAAAAGAAAACCTGATTTCATAATTTCGCACAGCCGCCATTTTTAGGTTATGTACTGTACCCATGTGAGTAATCTCGATGGAAAATATGCTTCTGCCTCCAGCTAGCTCCAGGACTCGAGGGTGTACCGTTCTCCCACTGAGCAGTTGCATACTTTGGATTTGAGGCTAAAAGGTATCAACTCTACAATGATAAGGCACAACTCTATTCTAAAACTTTAATTCAGTAAATAAAATCATGGCTTTAAACAAACAAAACAATCCCCATAACCATAAAACAAAGCAAACAAAAATTTACTTCCACAATCCACTAATATGAACATAATATAATCATAATAAAAATCATATCATACCACAAACCTTTATCCTTTTGTGAACTTCACAAGGATATTCTAGTGCGCTGATGCACATACAGCTTCAGAAACAAACTGTACATTGATTCTACTGTCATACAATGTGACTTCTTTAATTTCACAAAAATACTGATTCATTAAACCTTCTTAATTTGACAATTATGTGTACCGTGTGTGTTTTGATCCTTCTTTTCCCACCAAATGCTTTACATGCATTAGCCTATTCTGGTGTTGCACAGCAAACTACGTGCACCTCCATAATTATGTAAGCTACCCCTACTTCACTATTTAAATAGTTCCACTGCATGCCGTTTTGTGATTTCATATTAAAAATGTTATGTTATTGCTGTGTCGGATGGTACAATTAGACTACCTTGCGCGCGTAGCCTTTGGAATCTAGTAACCAACTTCAGAAAAAGTTGTCAGTGACAGCACAAATGTAACGTCTAACCATTCGTTAGATAGCTAAAATTATGAACCATCAGGGTGATATATAATTATCAATGTGTTCTTAAACCACATTGCTTCATTACTCAACATGACAATATTTTATTTCAAGTCATTAACAGGGTCTAAAATCTGTTCTTGTCAACGCTTTCACGGTTCGCCTTGACCGTCCTTCAGACCCTCTCCCCGAGCGGTCTGTACACAATACAGTGGGATGGGTTTCCACCCTAGCTCGACCCCCGCTTTATGTTTGAAGGCTTACTTCCAAAGCATTGTAAGATTTTACAAGACAATACTGTGCTCCCAATGGCACACATATCTCAATAGATTTTAACTGAATATTATGCACACAGGTAGTGAATGAGCTTTATATTTATTCCTACTCCGAGGATACTAATTACTGGCACCAAACTAGGCCCATTTCAACATGAAGGTACGAGGTTCGTAAAACATTGGTCTAGTAGGCAGCCGGTGTCTTAAATAAAATATGCGGTCAGTCCAAGCTGCCGGTATTGAGGTTCGCTTCAACAAGCCGAATCACTCAGCAATAAGTTCTCGGGAAATCATAGTGTCGAGGTGTCCATCGTTTGCCTCGCAGCTACCATGTGATTCCAATCCGGAACATTTCATCCATCATCAGAGTTAGTGTCCAACACTAAACACTCTGGCACAAAGTATATCTCCGCTTACGCCCCCGGCGTAGGAGATTTCATACGTAGAATAGACCACCTGGCTCCTTTACCTAATGTTACGACCTACGACCTATAATAGTAAGAGAAATCTATCAATTACTCTATAAGCTTCTCACATAAGCTGCAAATTCAATTCACTAAAAGCCCTTCCATTCCTGGCATAATTATATTCCCATTAATACAATATATCCTGATATCAAACTCTTTCTTTAATCCCGTAATATAATCTTACTGTATAACCTTACTGCTTGGATCGATAAGTCTTGCAATTAGCGTAATTATTTCTTGTTTACAACATTTACCTGATGCGTTCATTAATACCTTTGATATTCATAATTGTTATTATTATTCTCACTGACATAAATAACCAAAATCATTCCTCATCATTATTATTATTATTCTGACATACATTACCAAATCCGACACAACTAAACATCTCAAACTCGAACAACTGTGCTCGTAGCATTTACATAACTGATTGCCATTTTAATTAATAGTGGTAATGATTAATCCACTTATTGATGCAAATTAACATCTCAACTCTATAAAAATCAATACAATAATGATTGAACCTGGAGGGTCTACCTCCTAATCTGATTCTTACTGGCATCTTTACTGAAATCACATACCATGCAGTGGCTTATATTCTCTAATTAACCATAATTTGTGGGGTACTCACATATATCTAGGCTCCTCATGGTGGCTTCAACCAATCATATCCTTCCAAGTCGCCTGCCATATGCAGGTTTAACGCGACATTTTTATCTTGAATACACACATTTTATGACACATAACTTCCGTTAACCACACGGCACTCTGCATTTCTATAAGGAAGCTATTGCTCCCAAACATGTGACACATTATAACACTTATAAACCCACTACTTTAAAAGATATTTTACATTTGCTTTATACATAACACACGTCACTTTGTACACTTTTCATTGCTTGAAATTCCCTAGCAAAGATATCAAAATTGCAGGTGTCGACGGCATCTCCCGTGCTCCTACCAACTCCTGATTGAAAGTCTGGTGTACCTGCCCTCGGAATTCACCAACAGTAGTAGGGAATATAAGCCGAAGCTGGCACAGGGGCTAATGGGCAAGATGGCCGCCGCGCGCAACCACTCTATGTTATTCTTATGGAGGGGACAGTCAGAGCTGGGGCAAGGGCTAATGCGCAATATGGCTGCCAAGCCCTGAGACCGTGAATGACGTCACAGGGGGAGTTCGACCGTGTAGTCGCTAAATAGAATATTTATTATTATTATTATTATTATTAATTTTATTAGGTAATTATTGATTGATAGCTTGCCACGGTGGGTGAATGGTTATTGTGTCGGACTACTAACCCCAAGCTTGCAGATTCGCTCTTGGTCGTGGTAAGTGATTTTTGAAAATTGGCAAAAATTAAGACACGCATGTCATACGATGTAGGCATGTAAAAGAACCCAGGGAGAGGTCGGCTATGTAGTTGCTAAATGGAATATTTATTATTATTATTAGGTAATTATTGATTGATCATGTACAATCAAGACCAGCCTTATACCCCCCCCCCCCACTTTATGGTGTAGTGGCTAGCATTTTTTGGCTGTTACTGTGGAGGCTCGGGTTTGAGTCCTGGCTCTGTCAAGACATTTAATTCTAGGCTGAGGGTTGGAATGGGGTACACTCAACCTTGTGAGGCAAAACTGACAGAAGCTGGCTTTTGATTCATACCGCTGCCATTCTGCCTAACCCAACTTCACTTAACCTAATTTAACCTAACCTTACCTAACCTAACCAGATCCCACCTTACCTTACCTAACCTAACCTAACCTAACTTAACTTCAAAGTCAGAAGGTAGGCTACAATACATTTATTGTTTTTTATACCCTCATTAATTAGATATAGAGAATGTCCACTACGATTTAGATCCTCGAGCACATTTTTCTGACATATATCATTAAAACGTGTAGAAAGGAATGTCTGATAATTTTCACTAACACACATAATACAAGTTCACTATACATTGTGTCCACTTTTTGAATGTTAATGATGCGGAAAAGAGTATGCATTGGTAATTCAGTGAGCTTTTTTCTCTCTAATCAACAGTTCTACCCCCCATAGCATTGTGAATATTTATTGTAGTAGCCTATAAAGAAACATAAAAAATCATATCTATTACAGTTTAGCTATAAGTGACCAGAACCACTATAACATTTTATTCTAATAAGGAGATTTCCATAATGATAAGAAAAAAATGCTTACCGTAATGATGGATTGTGTGTAAGTAAACGTCTTTCGCTGCATGATGCCACTACTAAACTGATAGTCATACAACAGACAAGTGAATTCATGTTTCGCTGACGTAATCGTATGTTCCCACGCACTTCCTGTGTGTTGCACGCGCCGTAGTGGCTAAATTTGAAACTAGATGAGATGATTTGCTGATGTAATCGTATGTTCACCTGCACGCACACGCAGGCCCCTGTGGACGGGTCCTTGTGGACGAGTCCCTGTGGACGGGTCATTGTTGACGGGTCCTTGTTGACGGGTCCTTGCGGACGAGCCCCTGTGGACGGGTCCTTTTTGACTAATCCCTTTAGACCGGTTCCTTTTGACTGGCTCATGACCCCTAATGCTATAATGAAATTAAACGTTGTTCCACATGATACGCAAGCAAAGAGCCGATCGCTACTATGAATTAACATTTATGTTTTAGTTTTTTTTGTTTTTACGCATGTGCACTTGGGGTTTTTGTAAGAGGGCGGGCTTTTTGAATACAGATTTATAAATGAGTTATTTATTTTTAAATTACCAAAAGATCCAAAACTAATAGGTAATTAGCTTTTTAACATTTCATGAACTAATAAGGCTATGGGACTTACATTAGAGGTCCTTGGACTTGAGGTGACATTTTGTTTTTGAATCTATAATTTTTTTTTTGTTAAAAGGGTCTAACTACACTTTTGTTAATATCTCGCTAACTAATAATCAGAGAGGGTCAAGTGAGGTGTCATGGGACTCAGGATGGTCAACCCTTTTCCATGACCAACGAATTTACCTAAAAGATTCAAAACAGCAAGGTCATTGACCTAAGATTTTATAAACTAATAATCAGAGAGGGTTAAGTGAGGTGTCATGGGACTCAGGATGGTTAACCCTTTTCCATGGCCAAGGAATTTACCCAAAATACCCAATACATTAAGGTCATTGACCTGAGATTTTATAAACTAATAATTGGATACGAACATGTGAGATGTTTACCATGTGTGATGAAACATAGCTAGGTAGAGAAAGAATTAGTGTAGGTGACTGACAAGTCTTTTACCATTGAAACTTGTTTTCAGATCAAACTGCTGTATAGAGAGAGTATAGGTTGCAGGTATGGGTTAATAAATGAGAAACGGTGTACGCAAACTCTGATTTATCAAGAATTAAGAGTAGACTATCTTTAATTGATTGGTTAAAGATAATAGCTAAAACACAAAAATGCTCAGTGGTTACCGAGACAAAATGGTTGCTACACACAACAAGCTTTAAATACTTGAGGCTAATAATCTATATATACACACACACACACTCGCTTGTAGTAAACTAAACTGTGTTGCTGTCAGTGCTCAGACAGTAGGCTGATGACAAAATGCATTGCTAACAGAAATATAATCATTTCCAGTTGTCTAATGTTACCAGCTGTGTTGCAGTGGTAAGCACTTTTAGCTCTTGTACTGGTGGTCTTAACTCGATTTCCAGGTCTGAGGCCTAGAACAAGTTGAACTTAGAAACAAGGCTGGTGCAGTGGTTAAGCTGTTAGCCTTTCACTAGGGGTTCGATTTCAGGTTAATATGCATGCCATAAACATATTAAACAAAACAAAACAGAGATAACGTTTAAAACTGATTACATTTGTGTCTTTTCAAATTATTACTTGGATTACAAATACAAAGGTGAACTGGGTTTGATATACAGTTAATGCTGTCTATCACACACTAGACTGTAAGAAAGCCAAAAGAGCAAAAGGCGTAGGTAGAGCAGTGGTAAAATTGATATATGTAGAGAACTACCTGACAAAGCTATATCGCATAAACAGTGCAGGATACAATCCAGTAATCAAATTTGTATCTTGTGGAACAGAGAAATGCACTTACGTGAGAAAATGTAAGTTCATGTGTAATATGACCTAACACACAAGTGTTCACCTGTGCACATGCATGATAAGAGCTAACAAGTCACATTCTGTTTAGTTCGTACGTAACGTTAGGTTAGGGCTAATGCACACACCCTAGTACACGAGGCACATACCATTTGAGAGCAGGTCAAAGGATCTAACTTGGTGGATGGATGTGTTCTAACGAGTCATTTGTAGTTGAAAGAGAATAATACTTGTTCTTAAGATGTTAAAACTGAGGAAATGGATGTACAGTAAGACGTCTTGTTATTTCCTGTGTCATATTACAGACATGGCAGAGAGCACACGGTTCTGTTGCTATGACTACGCTGCAGTAATTTGAAACCCTACGTGTTCATTAAGACAATGAGTGATGATTATACAAAGTTAGCAGTCATTGGATATTACACAGGTGTTCCTTCCGGTGTCATGTTGCTGACATGGCAGGGAGCGCACAGTTCTATTGATACGACTAACGCTGCAGTAATTTGAAACCCCAAGGTGTTGATCAAGACAATGGGTGATGAATATGCAAAGTCAGCAGTAATTGGATACCACACATCAACATTGACTAAATCATAAACGTGTTGTCATAACCAGCAGAAACCTCATTTAAAGATTTTAGATTTTACATTTTAAATTTAAGTTTTTTTTTTTATCTTTAGATTTTACTTTTTTACATTTTCCTAAAAGAGTAAACAACAAGGTCACATACATAATCTCATTAAACCTAACTTTACCAAACCTAACTTAAGCTAATCCAAAGGCTAATGCACATACCCAAAGCATATAAGGTACATGCAATTATTCTTATGCTAGTCTTACAGGTTACTGTACAACATGATCACTACCCCACTGGATTTTTTTTTCATTCTGTTGTTTACACATATGCCAATTTTCCAATTCACCATTTTCAGTTTTTTTAATATTAGTTTTAAGTTTTTCAATTTCATAATATGGAAACATGGATTTTGCATTTTTGTTGTTTACACTTTTATCAATTTTACAATTTCCCCATTTACAGTTCTTAAAATGTCAGTTTAAAGTTTTTCAATTTCATGATATAGAAACATGGATTTTCCAATTTGTTGTTTTCACATTTATTAATTTACCAAATTCCCATTTACAGTTTTTAAAATTTCAGTTTAATGTTGTTGTTTTTTTTTTCTATTTGTCAATATGGAAATAAGGATTTTTTTCCAATTTGTGTTTTACATGTTCATTTTGCAATAGGAGTGGAGAAAGGTGGGTAGTAATTAAAAATGTGCAAGCAGTGCCCATTGTTGACAGGTCATTGTTGACTAGTCCTTTTCATACAACAGACAAGTGAGTTCATGTTTAGCATGCATTACTAAAAATGTAATACCATGCAAGTGTTTAACATGTTTACAAATTAGCTTATGTATTAGTTTATGTGTGGGGTCTTAAGTTGAGCATTTTGTATTGACTTATTTGACAAGTTATTTTTGTCATTGCATTTAGTGGATATTTCTCTTGGTCTTGGAAAGTATATCAGTCCATTTTATCACAACATAATGCTTACTGCCATGTTTGTAAGCAACAACAACACACTAAACTTTCAAAAAAAAACACTAAAGTACTCTAAGGTGCCTAAGATAACTAAAGTGCCTAGTCAAGAACATTTTTTTTTTTTGCAAAAAAAAAAAAAAAAAAAAAAAAGGTGAATGGGGAAAGTAGACTATATGTTTAAACTTAAAAAAATCATATAAAGTCATATGTTAGCTCTAACATCTACGTTTATTCCATTCTTAGTCGAAAAATATTATATTTTTTTAAATATTTCTAAAAAATATTTGGAAAGTAGGCTATATTTTGAAAACTACTCATTCTATAAAGTCATATATACACTCAAACCAATGGGTTTTATATCCTTAATCGTTAGAACAAAATATGGAATTATTGACATTTTTTTATCCAAAAATGATCATTTTTGAAAAAGGGGTATATATTGGAAACTAGGAATTTTCCAAAAAAGTGTGTTTGACATAAATGACAGGTATTTACCACTTCTAGCCACAAGCCAAGTCCCAGATCTCTGGGACAACATCCAAAAAATGTTTTTATTGTGAAAAAGGCGATATTTTCAAAACATATCATTCTAAAAAGTCATATATAGACTCAAACAAATGTTCTTTAAGTTATTTAACGTTAAAACAAAACTTAACATTTTTTTAATTTTTTTTTCTAAAAAAGTCCAATTTTCAAAATTGTCTATGGTGGCTTATGTTGGTGGCTTATGGTGGCTTATGGTGGCGGCTTATGATGGTGGTTTATGGTGGCTTATGATGGTGGCTTATGGTTGTGGCTTATGGTGGCTTATAATGGTGGCTTATGGTGGTGGCTTATGGTGGTTTCTGGTGGCTTATGGTGGTGGCTTATGATGGTGGCTTATGGTGGTGGTTTATAATGGTGGCTTATGGTGGTGGCCTATGGTGGGTTATGGTGGTGGCTTATAGTGGTGGCATATGTTGGTGACTTATTTTTGATGGTTTACGTTAATACCTTATTTGTAATGGCTTATTTGACAAGTTATTTTTTTGTCAATGTATTTAGAGGATTTTTCTCTTAGTCTTGGAAAGTATTTCAACCCTTTTTGTTATGGTAGCATAATGCTTACCGCCATGTTTGTAAGCAAAAACAACACACTAAAATTCCAAGAATCCAAAGTACTCTAAGGTTAATGATTGTCTCTCAACTCCTTTCAACGACTAGTCAAAAACATTATATATATTTTTAAAAAATTTCAAAAAAAGGTAAATTGGGGAAGTAGGCTATATGTTTAAACTAAAAATCATATCAAATCATATGCTAACTCTAACACCTACGTCTATCCAACTCTCATTCAAAAATATAATATTCTTCAAATTTTTTACAAAACAATATTTGGAAAGTAGGCCATATTTTGAAAACTAATCATCCTATAAAGTCATATATAGACTCAAACCAATGGCTTTTATATCTTTAATCGTAAGAACAAAATATGGAATTTTTGACATTTTTTCAAAAATGTTCATTTTAAAACGGGGGTATATTTTAGAAACTAGGAATTTTACAAAAAAGTTTGTTTAACGTAAATGACAGGTATTTACCCCCCCCCCCCCACTATCCACAAACCAAGTCTCAAGTCTCTGGGACAAAATCCAAAAAAGTTCAATTTGGAAAGTATGCGATATTTTGAAAACCAATCATCCTAAAAAGTCATATATAGACTCAAACCAATGGCTTTTATGTCCTTAATTGGTAGAACAAAACTTGACATTTTTTTCAGTTTTTCCAAAAAAGTCAATTTTCAAAATTGTCTATATTTTGGGAACTAAGAATTTTACAAAAAGTTTGTTTAACGTAAATGAAAGGTCTTTACCCCCCTCTACCCCAAAAAATACATATCAGGTCCCTAGGACAAAAACTGTGCAGTAGTGGTTTTGTGAGAGTTCAGATCCCACCTCCACCTCCCCACCTCCAAGATGGCGGCCGTAGCTTAACTTAACCTAGCCTAACCTAACAAGATGGCGGCCGTAGCTTAACTTAACCTAGCCTAACCTAACAAAATGGCGGCCGTAGCCTAACCTAACCTAACCTAACCTACGAGGTGTGATCAAAAAGTTCCAAAATGGCTGCCATAGCTTTACTTAACCTAACCTAACTTAACCTAAACCTACGAGGTGTGATCAAAAAGTTCCAAAATGGTGGCCGTAGCTTTACTTAACCTAACCTAACTTAACCTAAACCTACGAGGTGTGATCAAAAATTTTTCAAAATAGTGGTCATAGCTTAACTGAACCTTGCCTAACCTAACCTAACCTAAACCTACGAAGTGTGGTCATAAAGTTCCAAAATGGCGGTCGTAGCTTAACTCAACCTAACCTAACCCTACGAGGTGTGATCGAAAAGTTCCAAAAATGGCTGCCGTAGCTTAACTTAACCTTTGAGTCATTTTTTTAACGGGTCCCGGAGGACGGGTCCTTGTTGACGGGTCCCTGTGGCGGGTCCTTTGGACTGATCCCTATGGACTGGCCCTTGCATTTTATCCAAATTATGTCAAAGGGGACCCGCCCACAGGCACCCGTCAACAAGGACCCGTCCTCCGGGACCCGTTAAAAAAATGACTCAAAGGTTAAGTTAAGCTACGGCAGCCATTTTTGGAACTTTTCGATCACACCTCGTAGGGTTAGGTTAGGTTGAGTTAAGCTACGACCGCCATTTTGGAACTTTATGACCACACTTCGTAGGTTTAGGTTAGGTTAGGTTAGGCAAGGTTCAGTTAAGCTATGACCACTATTTTGAAAAATTTTTGATCACACCTCGTAGGTTTAGGTTAAGTTAGGTTAGGTTAAGTAAAGCTACGGCCACCATTTTGGAACTTTTTGATCACACCTCGTAGGTTTAGGTTAAGTTAGATTAGGTTAAGTAAAGCTATGGCAGCCATTTTGGAACTTTTTGATCACACCTCGTAGGTTAGGTTAGGTTAGGTTAGGCTACGGCCGCCATTTTGTTAGGTTAGGCTAGGTTAAGTTAAGCTACGGCCGCCATCTTGTTAGGTTAGGCTAGGTTAAGTTAAGCTACGGCCGCCATCTTGGAGGTGGGGAGGTGGAGGTGGGATCTGAACTCTCACAAAACCACTACTGCACAGTTTTGTCCTAGGGACCTGATATGTATTTTTTGGGGTAGAGGGGGGTAAAGACCTTTCATTTACGTTAAACAAACTTTTTTGTAAAATTCTTAGTTCCCAAAATATAGACAATTTTGAAAATTGGACTTTTTTGGAAAAACAAAAAAATGTCAAGTTTTGTTCTACCAATTAAGGACATAAAAGCCATTGGTTTGAGTCTATATATGACTTTTTAGGATGATTGGTTTTCAAAATATCGCATACTTTCCAAATTGAACTTTTTTGGATTTTGTCCCAGAGACTTGAGACTTGGTTTGTGGATAGTGGGGGGGGGGGGGTAAATACCTGTCATTTACGTTAAACAAACTTTTTTGTAAAATTCCTAGTTTCTAAAATATACCCCCGTTTTAAAATGAACATTTTTGAAAAAAATGTCAAAAATTCCATATTTTGTTCTTACGATTAAAGATATAAAAGCCATTGGTTTGAGTCTATATATGACTTTATAGGATGATTAGTTTTCAAAATATGGCCTACTTTCCAAATATTGTTTTGTAAAAAATTTGAAGAATATTATATTTTTGAATGAGAGTTGGATAGACGTAGGTGTTAGAGTTAGCATATGATTTGATATGATTTTTAGTTTAAACATATAGCCTACTTCCCCAATTTACCTTTTTTTGAAAATTTTTAAAAATATATATAATGTTTTTGACTAGTCGTTGAAAGGAGTTGAGAGACAATCATTAACCTTAGAGTACTTTGGATTCTTGGAATTTTAGTGTGTTGTTTTTGCTTACAAACATGGCGGTAAGCATTATGCTACCATAACAAAAAGGGTTGAAATACTTTCCAAGACCAAGAGAAAAATCCTCTAAATACATTGACAAAAAAATAACTTGTCAAATAAGCCATTACAAATAAGGTATTAACGTAAACCATCAAAAATAAGTCACCAACATATGCCACCACTATAAGCCACCACCATAACCCACCATAGGCCACCAACATAAGCCACCATTTTAAACCACCACCATAAGCCACCATCATAAGCCACCACCATAAGCCACCAGAAACCACCATAAGCCACCACCATAAGCCACCATTATAAGCCACCATAAGCCACCATCATAAGCAACCATAAACCACCGTCATAAGCCGCCACCATAAGCCACCATAAGCCACCAACATAAGCCACCATAGACAATTTTGAAAATTGGACTTTTTTAGAAAAAAAAATGAAAAAAATGTTAAGTTTTGTTTTAACGTTAAATAACTTAAAGAACATTTGTTTGAGTCTATATATGACTTTTTAGAATGATACGTTTTGAAAATATCGCCTTTTTCACAATAAAAACATTTTTTGGATGTTGTCCCAGAGATCTGGGACTTGGCTTGTGGGTAGAAGTGGTAAATACCTGTCATTTATGTCAAACACACTTTTTTGGAAAATTCCTAGTTTCCAATATATACCCCTTTTTCAAAAATGATCATTTTTGGAAAAAAAATGTCAATAATTCCATATTTTGTTCTAACGATTAAGGATATAAAACCCATTGGTTTGAGTGTATATATGACTTTATAGAATGAGTAGTTTTCAAAATATAGCCTACTTTCCAAATATTTTTTAGAAATATTTAAAAAAATATAATATTTTTCGACTAAGAATGGAATAAACGTAGATGTTAGAGCTAACATATGACTTTATATGATTTTTTTTAGTTTAAACATATAGTCTACTTTCCCCATTCACCTTTTTTTTTTTTTTTTTTTTTTTTTTTTGCAAAAAAAAAAATGTTCTTGACTAGGCACTTTAGTTATCTTAGGCACCTTAGAGTACTTTAGTGGTTTTTTTTTTTTTGAAAGTTTAGTGTGTTGTTGTTGCTTACAAACATGGCAGTAAGCATTATGTTGTGATAAAATGGACTGATATACTTTCCAAGACCAAGAGAAAAATCCACTAAATGCAATGACAAAAATAACTTGTCAAATAAGTCAATACAAAATGCTCAACTTAAGACCCCACACATAAACTAATCCATAAGCTAATTTGTAAACATGTTAAACACTTGCATGGTATTACATTTTTAGTAATGCATGCTAAACATGAACTCACTTGTCTGTTGTATGAAAAGGACTAGTCAACAATGACCTGTCAACAATGGGCACTGCTAGCACATTTTTAATTACTACCCACCTTTCTCCACTCCTATTGCAAAATGAACATGTAAAACACAAATTGGAAAAAATCCTTATTTCCATATTGACAAATAGAAAAAAAAACAACATTAAACTGAAATTTTAAAAACTGTAAATGGGAATTTGGTAAATTAATAAATGTGAAAACAACAAATTGGAAAATCCATGTTTCTATATCATGAAATTGAAAAACTTTAAACTGACATTTTAAGAACTGTAAATGGGGAAATTGTAAAATTGATAAAAGTGTAAACAACAAAAATGCAAAATCCATGTTTCCATATTATGAAATTGAAAAACTTAAAACTAATATTAAAAAAACTGAAAATGGTGAATTGGAAAATTGGCATATGTGTAAACAACAGAATGAAAAAAAAATCCAGTGGGGTAGTGATCATGTTGTACAGTAACCTGTAAGACTAGCATAAGAATAATTGCATGTACCTTATATGGTTTGGGTATGTGCATTAGCCTTTGGATTAGCTTAAGTTAGGTTTGGTAAAGTTAGGTTTAATGAGATTATGTATGTGACCTTGTTGTTTACTCTTTTAGGAAAATGTAAAAAAGTAAAATCTAAAGATCAAAAAAAAAAACTTAAATTTAAAATGTAAAATCTAAAATCTTTAAATGAGGTTTCTGCTGGTTATGACAACACGTTTATGATTTAGTCAATGTTGATGTGTGGTATCCAATTACTGCTGACTTTGCATATTCATCACCCATTGTCTTGATCAACACCTTGGGGTTTCAAATTACTGCAGCGTTAGTCGTATCAATAGAACTGTGCGCTCCCTGCCATGTCAGCAACATGACACCGGAAGGAACACCTGTGTAATATCCAATGACTGCTAACTTTGTATAATCATCACTCATTGTCTTAATGAACACGTAGGGTTTCAAATTACTGCAGCGTAGTCATAGCAACAGAACCGTGTGCTCTCTGCCATGTCTGTAATATGACACAGGAAATAACAAGACGTCTTACTGTACATCCATTTCCTCAGTTTTAACATCTTAAGAACAAGTATTATTCTCTTTCAACTACAAATGACTCGTTAGAACACATCCATCCACCAAGTTAGATCCTTTGACCTGCTCTCAAATGGTATGTGCCTCGTGTACTAGGGTGTGTGCATTAGCCCTAACCTAACGTTACGTACGAACTAAACAGAATGTGACTTGTTAGCTCTTATCATGCATGTGCACAGGTGAACACTTGTGTGTTAGGTCATATTACACATGAACTTACATTTTCTCACGTAAGTGCATTTCTCTGTTCCACAAGATACAAATTTGATTACTGGATTGTATCCTGCACTGTTTATGCGATATAGCTTTGTCAGGTAGTTCTCTACATATATCAATTTTACCACTGCTCTACCTACGCCTTTTGCTCTTTTGGCTTTCTTACAGTCTAGTGTGTGATAGACAGCATTAACTGTATATCAAACCCAGTTCACCTTTGTATTTGTAATCCAAGTAATAATTTGAAAAGACACAAATGTAATCAGTTTTAAACGTTATCTCTGTTTTGTTTTGTTTAATATGTTTATGGCATGCATATTAACCTGAAATCGAACCCCTAGTGAAAGGCTAACAGCTTAACCACTGCACCAGCCTTGTTTCTAAGTTCAACTTGTTCTAGGCCTCAGACCTGGAAATCGAGTTAAGACCACCAGTACAAGAGCTAAAAGTGCTTACCACTGCAACACAGCTGGTAACATTAGACAACTGGAAATGATTATATTTCTGTTAGCAATGCATTTTGTCATCAGCCTACTGTCTGAGCACTGACAGCAACACAGTTTAGTTTACTACAAGCGAGTGTGTGTGTGTGTGTGTGTGTGTGTGTGTGTGTGTGTATATGTCGTAGTCAGATAGTGAAATCCGTCATTTCATGAAGATCCTAGGCACTTCATGAAAAGCCGGCATATGATGTAAAATGGGTTAGTTACACTATCTGACGCGTTTCTTCATGAAGTGACGGACTGCCTTAGGCAGATGGTGTAAGAAATCATTTTACATTATCTGCCGAGGCACTTCATGAAGATCCGGCATTTTTTGATTCGGCTCTTCATGAAATGACTGACGCGACGAAGTCGTACATTAATTCCTTTAATTGTTCTATTCCAAGAAATATATGAATGCTTGTTTACTATGGAATTCGAAATCAATTTCCACGTACAACCCAAAATCTAATCCTGGAACACTGGGTAAGCTTTTCTCCTGGTTTTCTTCTGTGTAAGTTTATATCTTTATTTTTCTATTTGTAGACCTGCATTAATCCTTTTCTAATCAGAATTAAATGACTGCCGCAGTGGAGTCGTATATTAATTTTTCTGTCATACACGAATTATTCCGAGAAATAAATTGATCTTAGTTTATTATGATGTTCATAATTAATTTCCACGTAAGACTGAAAACCTAATCGTGGAATACTAGGTACACTTTTCTCCCTTTGTCTTCTTTTTGTAGAAGCTTATATTTTTCCCAATTTGTGCAATATATTTTTTCTTAATGTATATTTTTATAATTTATTTTGTGGTTTATCTTTATTTCAGAAAATGTGTACCCTTTCTTTTTCTTCCTCATTGATGTATTTTGTATTTTTAGCCTACTTTTCACATTTTGCAAAAATGAGGAAAAAGTAGTCTTATGAGATCGATCCGGGAAAATGTCTGTCTGTCTGTCTGTCCTTCTGTCTGTCTGTCTGTCTGTGTATCTGTGTGTGTGTGTGTGTGTGTGTCCCTATCAACTCCTAAACGGCTGCAGCAATTGAAACCAAATTTGGTATGAGTAAAGATATATACCGGGACATCTCAACGTCATACTTGAAAATGATGTCAGTGCTACCAACTGCTGAAAAATCGTAATTGAAATTTCAGCTCCATGTTGGATATCATGGAATATATACATTGGAACAATTCCGAAATTGGCACATATACAGATAATAATACTTCAGTTTAATTTTCAGGAGACCATACATGACAGTGTTGCCAAAATGATTCTATGCCTACTGATAGGTCCAATGTTTAAGTGCATATAACTCCTAAACTATCAATTGGATTTCAACCAAATTTCGTATGTACTATGTGTACATAAACAGATATGACTGAGCGTATTCTTAAGATCAACCAGGGCTGCCAACTGTCAATAAATGCTCTCTCTATTTTTTTAAATCGAAATACCAATATATCAGAAAGTATGCGAGCCAACAGCCTTAACCTTCGCACACGTATAGTGCCTGACATTCTAGATTAATTTGGAGCAACTAATGTATGTCAGTGCTACCAACATGATTCTAAGCCTGCTGATACGACCAATTTTTAAATACATGCAACTTCTATACTATCAATTGGATTTCAACCAAACTTCGTATGTGCTATGTGTACCATAAGATATATGACTATGCGTATTGTTAAGAGCAATCAGGGCTGCCAAATGTTAATAAATGCTGTTTATATTTTTTTCCCTAATATCAATATAGGCTATCAGAAAGTATGCAAGCCAACAGCTCTGAACTTTGCGCACGTATAGTACCGGCCATTCTAGATTAATTTGGAGCAACTAATATATGTCAGTGCTACCAACATGATTCTAAGCCTGCTGATAGGTCCAATTTAAAAATACCAGTAACTTCTATACTAACAAATGGATTTCATCCAAAATTGGCACAACAATAGATGATAATATTTCAAATTATTTCTGACCAACTCATGCATGTCATTGTTGCCAACATCATTTTACGCACGCTGATAAGTCCAATGTTTAACTGCATGTAAAGTCCATGCTATCCATTGGACTTCAACCAAAGTTTGTATTCTGTACCTTAACAGATGGAACTAAGAATATATATCCAGTCACCAGGGCTGCCAACTGTAGTGCTCTATCAGGCTACATAATGCCAGGTATATTTCGAACTAATTAGAAATTTAGATATTACCAACTTTATTTCGTCATTATTCTAAATAGCCTAAGTCCATATAGATTAATCATTGGCATGAATCTTAAATTTTAAGAAAAGTAGGTTCTTTAGTTCGTCACGGAACTTCTTGTTGAACTTAATATGTCAAGGAGGAACGTAATTGGGCTTATGCCTGTACCTTAGTATTGTTAAATAAAGCATTAAATAGCCTATATATGAAAAAAATAATGAAAATAAAGATCAATCAAAACGTGACGCCTGTCTCCATCTTACTAACAGGAATACCAAGTCACCCTGCCCAATAGCCCGTTCCATAGCCCACAGTTCCGGGTGTATTGTAAAATCTTAGTCGAGGGATTTCTGTTGGCTGTAAAGATGGTAACGGCTTCACCTCTTTGTCTGAAGGTGAGCCATAAGGTCTTTGCTTATCGCCCGCGGTGGTCGAGAGCGATAACGCGCTCTTGTCTCGCTAGCATCGGGAGAGCCGTCCTGAAAATGGTTTTCGTGGTTTCCCATTTTCACCACCAGGCAAATGCCGGGACGGTTCTTATCAATAGGTTCACGGCCGATTTCCTTCCAAAATCCCTTTCCTGAACCTCCTGAAAATAAAATAAATGGCCACTGGCTGCATAAAAAAGAAGTTATTTGCTTAATGCAGAGTTGTGTGAGACCTCTCTACCAGATGATCCAGAGCTAGGTCAGCAAGAAAATAGAAAGCGAACTCTGGATAGATTCAAGATGACGAGGAACAATTTTTTATACTTCCGCATTCGAAGGATTGTCAACTAGTTCCGATTCGGCTGACACTAGACCACCCAGGGACATGGAGGAATTTATGGACGGATAAACACCACCAACAGAGGATAGTGGACAGGCCTAATGGTATGTGATGTTTTTCAACTATTAATTTCCTGATATTATATTCGTGAAAAATGTCACATTATAATATATTATAACCTATCTTATTCGAGAAATGTATAATTATAATATATTACAGTATTATCATATTCGTGAATAATTGAAAACTATAAATTATAATAATGCGTGTATTTAAATCGCGCTCTGAGTGTCGATGTACCATTAAATATTTTACCGTCGTTCACTGCAGGGCATGAGGTATAATTATACAGTATACAATAAACACGTCTGTATAAGAGTTATGTTACTTCATGTGCCTGTCCTTGCTGAACTTGCGCTCCACTTATCGCGTACTGTCGTTTAAGGTAGAGATGCATTAATATAAAACCACTTCAGTTTCCTTATATGCCCCTTGTTCATGCCTTAGGCATTTATAAGGAACTATCTATCGTTACCAATCGTTGACGGGTTCATACGGAAGGATACCTTAATTAGGGACTTCACACTTCCGCGACTGACGTTTTTCCACAAAACCTCTAAGCAAATTCCGGGATGGTACCTTATATTAAGTCCCGGGCCAGCTTCGCAAATTATTTTCCTTTTACATCTACACACACTATTACAGTCACCAGGCAAATACAGGTTAACAGACAACGAACAACAGAAAAAAACACTGGACAGATGACCTCATAAGACAACATACTGTGCACCATAATGTACTGGGCTGATTACCATATCAGACAATATACTGGGCTGATGACCTTATCAGACAACATACCGTGCACCCTAATGTTCTGGGCTGATGACCGTATCAGAAAATATACTGGGCTGATGACCTTATCAGACAACATACTGTGCACCCTAATGTACTGGGCTGATGACCTTATCAGACAACATACTGGGCCGATGACCTTATCAGACAACATACTGTGCACCCTAATGTTCTGGGCTGACGACCTTATCAGAAAATATACTGGGCTGATGACCTCATCAGACAACATACTGTGCACCCTAATGTACTGGGCTGATGACCTTATCAGACAACATACTGTGCACCCTAATGTACTGGGCCGATGACCTTATCAGACAACATACTGTGCACCCTAATGTACTGGGCTGATGACCTTATCAGACAACATACTGTGCACCCTAATGTACTGGGCCGATGACCTTATCAGACAACATACTGTGCACCCTAATGTACTGGACTGATGACCTTATCAGACAACATACTGGGCTGATGACCTTATCAGACAACATACTGTGCACCCTAGTGTACTGGGCTGATGACCTTATCAGACAACATACTGGGCACCCTAATGTACTGGGCTGATGACCTTATCAGACAACATACTGGGCTGATGACCTCATCAGACAACATACTGGGCACCCTAATGTTCTTGGCTGATGACCATATCAGACAATATACTGGGCTGATGACCTTATCAGACAACATACTGGGCTGATGACCTTATCAGACAACATACTGGGCAGATGACCTTATCAGACAACATACTGTGCACCCTAATGTACTGGGCTGATGACCTTATCAGCCAACTTTCTGTGCACCCTAATGTACTGGGCTGATGACCTTATCAGACAACATACTGTGCACCCTAATGTACTGGGCTGATGACCTTATCAGACAACATACTGTGCACCCTAATGTACTTGGCTGATGACCTTATCAGACAACATACTGGGCTGATGACCTTATCAGACAACATACTGTGCACCCTAATGTACTGGGCTGATGACCTTATCAGACAACATACTGGGCTGATGACCTTATCAGACAACATACTGTGCACCCTAATGTACTGGGCTGATGACCTTATCAGACAACACACTGTGCACCCTAATGTACTGGGCTGATGACCTAATCAGACAACATACTGTGCACCCTAATGTACTGGGCTGATGACCTTATCAGCCAACTTTCTGTGCACCCTAATGTACTGGGCTGATGACCTTATCAGACAACATACTGTGCACCCTAATGTACTGGGCTGATGACCTTATCAGACAACATACTGTGCACCCTAATGTACTTGGCTGATGACCTTATCAGACAACATACTGGGCTGATGACCTTATCAGACAACATACTCTGCACCCTAACGTACTGGGCTGATGACCTTATCAGACAACATACTGGGCTGATGACCTTATCAGACAACATACTGTGCACCCTAATGTACTGGGCTGATGACCTTATCAGACAACTTTCTGTGCACCCTAATGTACTGGGCTGATGACCTTATCAGACAACTTTCTGTGCACCCTAATGTACTGGGCTGATGACCTTATCAGACAACATACTGTGCACCCTAATGTCCTGGGCTGATGACCTTATCAGACAACACACTGTGCACCCTAATGTACTTGGCTGGTGACCTTATCAGACAACATACTGTGCACCCTAATGTACTGGGCTGATGACCTTATCAGACAACTTTCTGTGCACCCTAATATACTGGGCTGATGACCTTATCAGACAACATACTGTGCACCCTAATGTACTGGGCTGATGACCTTATCAGAAAATATACTGGGCTGATGACCTTATCAGACAACATACTGGGCACCCTAATGTACTGGGCTGATGACCTTATCAGACAATATACTGGGCGAATGACCTTATCAGACAACATACTGGGCTGATGACCTTATCAGACAACATACTGGGCTGATGACCTTATCAGACAACATACTGGGCACCCTAATGTACTGGGCTGATGACCTTATCAGACAACATACTGGGCTGATGTCCTTATCAGACAACATACTGGGCACCCTAATGTACTGGGCTGATGACCTTATCAGACAATATACTGGGCTGATGACCCTATCAGACAACATACTGGGCACCCTAATGCACTGGGATGATGACGTTATCAGACAACATACACCTAGTATACTGGTCTGATGACCAAGATGTACCTAGCCCGTTTTTACAACAATAAAACAACTACAACTATATTAAAATGTGCAGACTGAAAAAATGAAAATACAGAAATCCTCTCGAAATTACTTTCTGGGTACGGCCCCGATTTCTTGATTGCTGTAAGACTTCAGAAACACGAAATAAGCTGACTATTGTGTAGGCTATGTCCTAAAATGTTCTAATAATGGCATTAATTAATATGCATGGCATTGTTCTATTGATAGGCGTCTCTAAAAGCCAGTGTCGTTAAAAGGGACGTAAAACCAATAACATTATATTGATATCCCGCCTTTTAACCAACCCCATGTAATAGAAAGTGTAATATTTCGTCTAGACATATTCCGTTCATTCTCAGACTTGTGATGCTACTGGTATTTGCGTCAACACCCATTAATCCTCTGTTAATCAGCCACCAGTATCATGTTCATCCAAATGAGATGAATAGAACACTTGTAAATGATTAAAACAGGCAGGCTACAAGTGACATAACCTAAAATATACCAAACAAGTCTTTCTTACCTTATCCATTTCTTCTTGAGACCAAGGTTTTTTATGAGGCTTTTCTTCATAATACTCATTAACTTTCTGAAGAAACAACTGCATCTGTACTTCCACGGCATCTTCCATATCGTATAGCCTATTGCCACTATTTATTCTTGGAAAGCACACTTATATCACCACGAGGACAACACTACCGCTTCTTCATGAAGTGACGGGCTGGACTTCCCGTCAGATAGTGTAAAAAGGAATTACACTATGTGACGGCTAAATTTAGTCATTTCATGAAACCACGCGTCAGATAGTGTAACTATCTCATTTTACATCATATGCCGGCTTTTCATGAAGTGCCTAGGATCTTCATGAAATGACGGATTTCACTATCTGCCTACGACATATAGATTATTAGCCTCAAGTATTTAAAGCTTGTTGTGTGTAGCAACCATTTTGTCTCGGTAACCACTGAGCATTTTTGTGTTTTAGCTATTATCTTTAACCAATCAATTAAAGATAGTCTACTCTTAATTCTTGATAAATCAGAGTTTGCGTACACCGTTTCTCATTTATTAACCCATACCTGCAACCTATACTCTCTCTATACAGCAGTTTGATCTGAAAACAAGTTTCAATGGTAAAAGACTTGTCAGTCACCTACACTAATTCTTTCTCTACCTAGCTATGTTTCATCACACATGGTAAACATCTCACATGTTCGTATCCAATTATTAGTTTATAAAATCTCAGGTCAATGACCTTAATGTATTGGGTATTTTGGCTAAATTCCTTGGCCATGGAAAAGGGTTAACCATCCTGAGTCCCATGACACCTCACTTAACCCTCTCTGATTATTAGTTTATAAAATCTTAGGTCAATGACCTTGCTGTTTTGAATCTTTTAGGTAAATTCGTTGGTCATGGAAAAGGGTTGACCATCCTGAGTCCCATGACACCTCACTTGACCCTCTCTGATTATTAGTTAGCGAGATATTAACAAAAGTGTAGTTAGACCCTTTTAACAAAAAAAATTTATAGATTCAAAAACAAAATGTCACCTCAAGTCCAAGGACCTCTAATGTAAGTCCCATAGCCTTATTAGTTCATGAAATGTTAAAAAGCTAATTACCTATTAGTTTTGGATCTTTTGGTAATTTAAAAATAAATAACTCATTTATAAATCTGTATTCAAAAAGCCCGCCCTCTTACAAAAACCCCAAGTGCACATGCGTAAAAACAAAAAAAAACTAAAACATAAATGTTAATTCATAGTAGCGATCGGCTCTTTGCTTGCGTATCATGTGGAACAACGTTTAATTTCATTATAGCATTAGGGGTCATGAGCCAGTCAAAAGGAACCGGTCTAAAGGGATTAGTCAAAAAGGACCCGTCCACAGGGGCTCGTCCGCAAGGACCCGTCAACAAGGACCCGTCAACAATGACCCGTCCACAGGGACTCGTCCACAAGGACCCGTCCACAGGGGCCTGCGTGTGCGTGCAGGTGAACATACGATTACATCAGCAAATCATCTCATCTAGTTTCAAATTTAGCCACTACGGCGCGTGCAACACACAGGAAGTGCGTGGGAACATACGATTACGTCAGCGAAACATGAATTCACTTGTCTGTTGTATGACTATCAGTTTAGTAGTGGCATCATGCAGCGAAAGACGTTTACTTACACACAATCCATCATTACGGTAAGCATTTTTTTCTTATCATTATGGAAATCTCCTTATTAGAATAAAATGTTATAGTGGTTCTGGTCACTTATAGCTAAACTGTAATAGATATGATTTTTTATGTTTCTTTATAGGCTACTACAATAAATATTCACAATGCTATGGGGGGTAGAACTGTTGATTAGAGAGAAAAAAGCTCACTGAATTACCAATGCATACTCTTTTCCGCATCATTAACATTCAAAAAGTGGACACAATGTATAGTGAACTTGTATTATGTGTGTTAGTGAAAATTATCAGACATTCCTTTCTACACGTTTTAATGATATATGTCAGAAAAATGTGCTCGAGGATCTAAATCGTAGTGGACATTCTCTATATCTAATTAATGAGGGTATAAAAAACAATAAATGTATTGTAGCCTACCTTCTGACTTTGAAGTTAAGTTAGGTTAGGTTAGGTTAGGTAAGGTAAGGTGGGATCTGGTTAGGTTAGGTAAGGTTAGGTTAAATTAGGTTAAGTGAAGTTGGGTTAGGCAGAATGGCAGCGGTATGAATCAAAAGCCAGCTTCTGTCAGTTTTGCCTCACAAGGTTGAGTGTACCCCATTCCAACCCTCAGCCTAGAATTAAATGTCTTGACAGAGCCAGGACTCGAACCCGAGCCTCCACAGTAACAGCCAAAAAATGCTAGCCACTACACCATAAAGTGGGGGGGGAATATAAGGCTGGTCTTGATTGTACATGATCAATCAATAATTACCTAATAATAATAATAAATATTCCATTTAGCAACTACATAGCCGACCTCTCCCTGGGTTCTTTTACATGCCTACATCGTATGACATGCGTGTCTTAATTTTTGCCAATTTTCAAAAATCACTTACCACGACCAAGAGCGAATCTGCAAGCTTGGGGTTAGTAGTCCGACACAATAACCATTCACCCACCGTGGCAAGCTATCAATCAATAATTACCTAATAAAATTAATAATAATAATAATAATAAATATTCTATTTAGCGACTACACGGTCGAACTCCCCCTGTGACGTCATTCACGGTCTCAGGGCTTGGCAGCCATATTGCGCATTAGCCCTTGCCCCAGCTCTGACTGTCCCCTCCATAAGAATAACATAGAGTGGTTGCGCGCGGCGGCCATCTTGCCCATTAGCCCCTGTGCCAGCTTCGGCTTATATTCCCTACTAACAGTTTTTATCCATACTCCTACGGTAAGCTTCCTGCGTCGCATAGATATGCTAACTTCCGTCCTGAGCGTTATTATTTGGTATCCTTAAGACATTACCAAATGCTTCGTAAAGTTTCTCCCAGCGCATTCAAGCGTAATTAGACATGAATGATTAGTCGCATTTGATACATTGCGCTTAACACTGTCCATAACTTTACACAAATTATTATTATTATTTACAATAGTTCTGCCACTCATCTTACACGGTGCTTCCTAAGTGAACACGCCATTGTTCGTACTGCTGAGTCTACCTGCAGCACTCATATTATTAATAAAAAACTTATTAAATGCTTCACTCAAATGTAGAAGTCTTTGTTCGCGCGTCCTTTCATGAGCCGGACCAACATATGTTCCGCCATGACGACTGTCTGCGCCTGTCTTGACAAATTGTGACAAACTGGTGTGAGACTGGCTCCAACTGGCTGCAACTAGTGTAAGACTGAACTCTCTGCTAAGGGTCGCCCTCCTTATATTGGTTTCACACAAAAAGTAGAGCGAAATCTTCCCGCGTGATCTCGGCTCCTCTCCCAGCATGATTCTGGTCTCCAAACCATGTTCATTGGATCCCTTTTTCTTCACTGATCCCAGAACTATCTGCGTGCAAAAGAATCGCTCGGCCAATTAATTAATATTAATTCCTTTCTCCATAGCGTGGGACGCTATCTCCCGGGGATTCCCTGGCACCATCCTCAAATCCAGCCGCGAGCAACGATAGTCCTACGGTCCTTCCGCACTTCATTAAATATGCGTCAATTTCGCAGATTAAAGGCTCTAAAATTAGCCTCCTGTCTAAAGATTCACCTGTGGGCAACTCTCATGTCATTTCGTTACTCCAATCACGAGTAATCAATGATTTTCCTTGGGATCTTCCCACCCCATTCTCATTTCTATTCTCCGTCGGGGAAGAACTGGTTCATTATTCAGGCCCTCACCCTCTTCCAGACGACAGAATGAGTTCAGAGAGATTGACTTGGCTCCACTGAACACCTCCCACAATTCTGGGCCTATTTGTAAAATGTCAAACTCTGCACTTGCAGTGCTCCAAGCCCCATATAGCCTACACCAAGTAGTATAATAATGCTGTATTCTGCTCAATTTCCCGGCATTATTTTAATAAATAATATCACTGCAACTGAAATCACACCAGTGATTAAATATACACTTCTCTCTAGGGGTTTTTACAATGAAACTCCCTCCACAGACCTCGGGTTCGTTCCCTGGTGGAACCTTTATACTGAGATCACAGTCTCTGAGAACCACGTTCGATTTCAGTCAGCATAACCTCCTCGGGTTCAGTACACAGTTGAACTAAATTAGATGTCAGTGCATTACAAAGTGTATAAGAATTTGCTGTACCATGTTTCACTGCGCTCGGATAGTTAAATCGCGAGAAAGCTCTATTTAAATGTTTCAACGTCGCTTCGCCGCCATGTTCGTTTTGTACTTAGGTGTTTGAAAGTCACATAGCCGAACTTCTCGTAGTGTCCTATATCGCCGTACTTAATTTCAGGGTGATAACAGTAATAGTTGTAGAGATATAGAACACCGGTCAAATATTTCGCAGAACCGCCATGTTGGATTGGTGAGACGTAATAAATCTCAAATGGCACGGTTGGGGCCGGACAAAATAGTACTATGACCTTACCGAGTTTCGTTGAAATCTCTCGAGCCGTTTATATTTTATTATGGGGGAACACACACACATACGTGTACACACATACACACACACGGACAAAAGGTGATCTCATAAGCCTATTTATTATTTTTATTTTTATTTTCTCATAAATGAAAATAGGGTAAAAATTAAAATTAACCATTTTATTATCGAGGAAGTTGTTATTCTTGATGATCAGTCCTATACGAAGTTTGGTCTACTTCTATTGTTCTCAGCTATACATTAATTAATCCACTATCTGTATGTTTCACATTGGTTTCTCACAAACCCGCGTTGCAAATCACATTTTCCGTATCCGAATGAAAAATAATTGTAAGATTTAATCAGTTGTAATTGCATTTTTAATATTCACGGTTTAGTCCACACATGCCAACATAACGGACTGGCGATTTTATTTAAACAATGGCGAAGATTTATTGAATAATGGGCTGGAGGTGCTAGCTTTCAAATACACTATATGACGTCACAAAAGGCACAAAGAGCAATTTGGTTCCATCTCGGAGAGCACGCGCGAAGTTCAGAGAATAAATATTACCACTGCGGTGTGGCTGTTTGTTACAAGGCATTTAGGAATAAAACTGAGAGATGACAAACTCTGAAATGCCACGGTGAAAACAAGCGTACTGCTGGGCTTTTTGTTCGCTTCTAAATATATTCTGTCATACCACGATTGCTTTTGCAATAATTAGTAACTTCAGTTATATATATAACCATAACCAGAACATAAAAATCTAGAATAACATAATTACAGGTAGCCTACATTGTTAGTTAGTTATTGTTGTTCTAAGGAGCGGAACTACGAGGTCATCTGCCCCTCTTAACACAGATTAAAGAATACAAATTTGGAATTGAATTTAACATTTTTGAGGTGGACACCTAAATTTAAAAGACCAAAAATTAATAAAACAAAAACAAAAAATTAAATAAAAATAAAAATTATAAAAATAAACAAAAATTACGGAAAAACATAAAAATTATCATTCAAAAACGAACAAGTCGTTGAATCAATTTACACTGGAAAATTTAAATTGCTGGCCCTAACCCACTCTCGCTTGTAAAGCGGATAACGGGATCAGTAGCCACCGCGTCATCGGCTAATATAAGTTATAATGTCATCTGCAACAATGTACCTTGCTGACTTACGAAGAAACGTAATGTAGCCCGCATTGCTAGCCAGTAATACACTCATTGAAATATTCTTACAGTTACACTTCAATACCCAACATCTCTGGAGTCCTACTACAACACCGAATTACTTCGGACACGGTTGGTTCTAAGGCCTTAAAACGTGGTTGTCAGGTCCTTTTATTTGTTATTTATACAAATCTGCACTGTTTCACGGAATTGAATCAAATTTTACTTCCAGAGATTTGTTCCTTGCATTGCTAGGCTTAAAATGAGACTAGATTAATGCTTCTACGATAATGTTTTTCTACGTGCTAAAAGGAATGGAGAGGGCTGTCCAAATTTTCAAGTAGACAATGTTATCCGCAGGGTTCTGAAAAGTGAGTACGTAAAATTTGGTTCATTTCGGTGAAACTATGTATATTTGTGGCAAAGAGCCTAAATATAGGGCATGGAGAGGGCTGTCACAAATTTCAAGCAATGTTACCCGCAGAGGTCTATAAGGTAAGCACGTAAAATTTGGTTCTGTTTGGTGAAACGATGTATATTTGTGTACAGTAAATAAAACACAGACCAACAGACAAGCTTTACCTATAATAGATTACAAATATAACATAGGCTAATGTTATTTATTGATGATGTTTGCGTTTATGTTATTTAAAGTGGGAAAAATGCATTTATTTTATTGGCAGTGTTTTAATTATGTTTTTTGCAATAAACCGACGGCTGTAAAATTGTATGCGAGTAAAATAAAGTGATTATTGAAGTATAGTAAATTAACTCAGTAAGAAATGTGTATTTCAGAGATATCAGTCAAATAACAAGGTAAGTCAGTCACACACCTCATTTGTACCTATAACATCATTATAAATTGTGTGTCAGATATGTTCTTTTTATGAAGGAGCACCTTAAACGTTCCTCTCCAAACAATATTTTGGAAAAGATGAGATGTAGACAGGAAACATAAAATTTTTAATTTTAAAAAATTATTGATTAAATTGAAAGTACATATATTAGAGAACATAATCCCAAAATTTTGTTTCAAAATTCGATGTGCAAATGTCATTTAAAAATTATAATCTGTTGGGCTGCAATATGCCACGGCCCCTGTTCTTACTCTTGGTTAAGCAAGCAAGAATATTGTTATCCTCTTATGTCCGTCTGACTTCGGAAAGCAACTTATTAGTAGCAAGGTTATATCTCGTTAATAAGCTTGCCACGGTGGGTGAGTGGTTAACGTGTCGGATTACTAACCCCAAGCTTGCAGGTTCGCTCCTGGCCGTGGTAAGTGTTTTTTTTTTTTTTTGAAAGGCGGAAAAAATTACGACACCATGTCATACGATGTTGGCATGTCAAAGAACCCATTTGAATTCGGTAGGCCGTTTCATAATGGCGAACTTAATCTCGGGAGTTTCCGCCAACTCAAAGTTCTTCATTTCTCTACTAGAAAACGCTATAGTGTTCAAGGAGTTTAGATATCTAACCTCCTTGAGTTTCATAGTGATTGAAGGAACAACGAAATTCGACATGCAAGCTACCCTCTGGGTGTCAAATAACAAAACTTGCATACGGCACCCGAGGCAATACGATATTATTATTATATTATCTCGTTAATGGGCAGGCAAGTCTGGTAGCAAGTGTAGAAGGCTGTTGATGGCCAACGCGGTACATTGTATATTTATTTGAAGATCCAAAGCCTGTGCACTTCTCTTCAAGGAACGTTGGTAAAACTCCTGTCGCCCGAGGGCATGTGGTAAAACAGTGGTCTTCTCCTGATGCCACACCTTCCGCCAACTCACTGTACTTGGTGATATCATGGCTGTACTTCTGTCAGGTATTGCTGATATTTCGTTCTGCAATGTCGTTGTGTTTTTGAACTTTCTCTATGAGAATGATGTCTAGTTATTATTATTATTATCATCACATTTCAAGTTATATTATCGTATTATAAGAAACAGGTCAAACAGAGAGTTGAGAACGAAGAAGAAAAGGGAGAATATGGTTATGGGCAGTTTTAACTAAGGTAATACCGACAGTAGTGCCTACGCTGGCTTAAGCGCAGCGTTAGGTCTTGAGGCCAAGCTTTCTGCTGACTCGGTAGACGCGTGGGTTCGAGCCCCACCGTCGGACATCCTTGAAATGGTTTTCAGTGGTTTCCCATTTTCCACACCATGCAAATGCTGGTACGGTACCTTCTGACAGGCCGTGCCCGCTTCCTTCCACATCCTTGCCCAGTTTCATTCATCTTCATCCATTCCATCTCTCATCCCGACGCGCAGGTCGCCCACGGGCGTCGACTAGAAAGACCTGCACTCGGCCTCTCAGGAGGCCACACAACAACAACAACAACAACAACAACAACAACAACAAAACTAAGGTAATGAGTAAGAAACCTTCATGAAAACTCAACATTGAAATTTCTCAGTTAAATATATTTAGCACTTTAGGTACATTTTTCTCAAGTTCTACTGAATTGATATTTACAAAATGTTTCACATTTGTACTCCTAACTAGTGTAAACATTTTAATGCAACGGTTTTTTGATATGATGTTTACAAAAAAGTTTGTGCTTGAAAAGGCCCATATTGTTTTTTGAAAAAAAAAACACATAAATTTAAAAGAATCACAGAAAATCAGTGAAATCCTTATCCAAATATTTGCTGCACATAAATGCTTTGTTACTAACACAGATTAGTTCTATGCATTAAAATTGACACTCCAAGCCCAGATGCAGGAGAAAAGTGTACCGAAAACAACAGTGTACAAAAGAAGTAAATATTGATAACTCCATTATAAGTTAGAAAAGATGTCTCACAAACTACAAAAACATGTCCCAAGGGATTGTTAATATGTGTACTAAATTTCAGTCAGATGTGATAAAACTTGTAGGAGTTACACGTATGTGAATTTCGCTGTAAAACTGCCTACGTTTGTATTTATTTTATTGGCAGTGTTTTAATCATATTTTTGCAATAAAACGATGCCTGTAAAATTGTATGCGAGTAAAATAATGTGAATACAGAATTATAATCAGTACTCTGCGTATGAAATGTGCAATTTCAGAGATATCAGTCACATGTTAAGTCAGTCACACACCATATTTTAACATCCTTATAAATTGTGTCAGATATGTTTTTTATGAAGGAGCACCTTAAACCTTCCTCTCCAAACAATACTTTGGAAAACTGCCTTCGAAATAAACTTTTAGAGAAATATACAAGGACACACATTCACGCGAATAGAGAGTTTGAAATGATTCCTGAAACTATGAATTAATGCGCAGTAGACTTTACTTTGACGTGCAAGATGGCTGCTGCAGCTTTGAACTTGTAACGGTGGTGATATTATGAACTATTGAACGAGATCGTCTTAAAAAGCAGAGAGAGACTTACTCTAGCTATTTCCTCTGGGAAGGGAGGAGAGTTGACAATGATAAGACAGTATATAAAAATGAAAGTTTGTCTGCTTTTCCGGAATTTCCACGGAATTTTGAGTTAATAACGCGTTTCAGACTGGTTTATGACGGTTGCGCACAAAAACAAAATTTTTGTCTGTCTGTTTGTCTGTTTGTTTGTTTGTCTGTGTACAACTTTGCACGTGCATCACTCGAGAACGGCTGAGTGGATCAACGTAAAATTTGGTTCAGAGGCACGAAAGTAATCATTGATGTAACTCTCATCCGTACCTCTCATAAAAGAGGGCCTAACCACTTAAAATGCATGCTGAAATAGGCGTAGAAAAACGTGGCAAAGCTCATTTTCAGCGTCTCAATGTGAGAAACAAAACTCGGGAACCCTACGGGCCCCGAAAACCACATTTTAAGGTCCTAAAACCAACAGTTTTGAGATATACCCAGAAAACTAAATTCATTTATTAAGCTATTAAAAGAATGCAGGCCGGTAACCATGGCAACACGATCTCAGAAGTCCATCTATTTCTGTAAGACGCAATGCCATTCCATTTATAACATTACTGTGAACGTTCGAAAACGGCTATACGGTTATCACGGAACCAACTTAAGCTGTAAAATTCATCAATACGTATATAATGCGCTAAAGAACTATTATATCCCTATCCCTAAATTATTAAATTATAATTATTATTATTATTATTATTATTATTATTATTGTATTTTGGCGTACAACGACGAGCAAAACTCATTTTCAGCCCCTCAGTGGCTTGGAGGCTACTAAGTTTTAAGGCTCTAAAACCACGTTTCTGAGATATTCCCAGAAAACTAATTTCATTTAATAAACTAATAAAGACCACCTCGTGGCGCAGTGGCTAGCATTGTTGGCTGTCATCTCCGAGGTACCGGGTTCGATCCCCAGCTCTGCCAAGAATTTAAAAGTCTTGGTATGGTCTGGTACGGGATCTCCCAGCCTCGTGATGCAAAATGGGAACTTGCCGGATGCTATGGTAGGAGGAGGAGTGGAAAGGAACTGGCCACCCTACCACACGCAAACTCCGGCTCGGAATGCCTGGTTAGTGACCCCTTGACTTAGTCAAGGGCCCTTATTCAGGTCTCCTACGTCCGTGGAGGGCATATGGCACTCTTTTATTTTATAAACTAATAAATAGATGACGAGTACAGAAGAAGACCAAATCAGGAGCTATATAGATATACTGAGAAAATCACAGATGTGGCCAGGAAGAGACGTCTGGCTTTCTATGGACATGTCTCATGGATGAACCCAACAAACTTGCTTCTCAACTACTGGGGAACAGAAAGAGTGTGACACCGTCGCTAACAGTAGCTAACAAGGATATCCAAGAACTGAAGATAATGAAAAGTGATATTTAAGCCGATCACATCTCAGAAAAATAATTAAACAGAAGAGTTTTCAGGACAGACCATCCTGTAAGAAAACCGGCATCATCTGGACAAAAGAGAGGAGAATGCGCGAATATTGGGCAAACATCAAGTCCCTCGCCAAGCTGAAAAGTTGAACGTCGTGGTCCTTAGCTGGCCCATCCGAAAGAAGAAGAAGAACAAGAAGGAACGAATGAAGTAATGCAAGCCGGTAACCATGACAACAGTGTCACAAGAGGTAACATCCAACTTTCCATCTATTTCTGTAAGAAGCAATGCCACTCAATTTATTAAATTTCTGTTAAAGTTTGCAAATGGCTATAAGGTTATCGTCGAATCAATCATAGACTGTAAAATTCAACAATGCGATTAAGGGGGTCAAGGGATACCCTACAATTTTTACACGTGACTTACACGTGTGATATGCGATATGTTGTACAGAAGGTCTATTATATCTCCAAACAGCAACATTATTTTCAAAAATTCCTGAATTGGAATAGTGCTTTTTGCAGCTTTTGGGAATTTGGGCCATTGGAGGCTAAAAATCCCGAATTTTCATGCACCACGAGCCTTTATAATTTATTAAAGGGGTCTTCCTGGGGATGGAGACTTTCCACAACGGTGAGGGCCAGTTTTAATTTGACATATATTGCGTTTCGTCTACGAGGTTTACAATATTATTTTCACGTCAGAAAGTACACGTTAGGTGAATTTAGTTTGAGAGCACATTTTAAGTAATCATATTTTTGTCGACAAACCGGTTCATCGTAAAGATGATTTTGTTTGATACTGTGTGGTTGATATATAATTATGTTTTTGTACGCCTATAATTCATGTTCGGGTGCTTTGAGCATTGTAAAATTAGGTATTGTAACCATGAGTCAATACACCAATCATTTAGAAAACTATTCAACGTACTTCTCATAGAAGGGTGGGTATAAGGAACAACTTTTCAAAATACATGCTAAAATAGGCGAAAAATAAAAATTCTCCTAAAAGGACGACAAAAGCATATGTTGCGCTTCTCAATGTGTGATACAAATCTAGGGAGTCTATAAAGGGTCTCCGAAATCCACATCTTACGGCCCTTAAATTAACAGTGTCTGCGATATACCCAGAAAACTAACTTCGTTCTGATAAACTTATGAAGGAATGACAAGCCCCTAACCATTGGAACAGTATCTCAATTGATAACGTCTGGTTATTAATACCGAAGACCGTTCTAAGAGCGGGTACTTCTGCTAGTATAGTATATAGAACGTCGTTTATCCGGACGTCAAACAACCGGAACGTCAATTATCCGGACGAACAAAAAAAAAGACGGAACAGCGCGCGCTGCCTACAGTATTGAGTCGGTTCACGTTTTCAATTGTTGTCTGTGTTGTCTCCTACCGTTTGTTTACTCTATAATGTTTCAATGTGTTACAGTATGTGAGTGTGTGTACTGTACTGTATTACGCTGTGAAAATTGCTTCTACGAGTGACAAAAAAGAACAAGTAGTTCCCTGAAGAATTATACAGCCTATTTTCATATATCCTGCTCATGTTAATTGCCACTATCAACATACAAAATTTCAGTTCAATTTCTGTAACAGATTCGTAGATATTGAGAACCGTCTAAATATTTCAGATGGTCGCCAGGTTGGATTTTTATTTTTGTACTATTACATTAAGATTATTGTGTACGTGTGGTATTCAAACTTCAATCGCATGATTAGAACACAAGAAGTAAAAACGAGATTTTAAAATTACGCACAGCAGCCATCTTGTGATTATGCAAACAATTGAAATAAATTAGATGCCAGTGGATCAACATTTGTATAAGCATTTAACGTGCAACGTTTCACGGCACTCGGATAGTTAATTCGCGAGAAACGTCCATTTAAATATTTATACTTCGCGTCGCCGCCATGTTGGATTTGTGCTCCCCAGGTTACTGAAAGTCCTATAGGTGAACATATGTTCATAGTCTCTATGAACATAAAAAAATCAGTTTGGTTGCTGTAAAATATTCATAGATATTGAGAACCGTCTAAATATTTCGGAAGCTCGCCATTTAGGATTGTTCTATGTATAGGCCATAGAGTTATGTACCATTCAAGGACAATTATTGCCTAGGTTCATCATTCAAACTTTCACTTCGATCGCATGATTACGACACAAGAAATAAAATCTTAATTTTAAAATTTCGCACAGCCGCCATCTTGAGGTTATGTAAACAATTGAATTAAATTAGATGGCAGTGCATTACAATCTGCAAAATCGTTTACTGTACCACATTTCACTGCGCTCAGAGAGTTAAATCACGAGAAAAGTCTATTAAAATATTTCAAATTCGCTTGTCCGCCATGTTCGTTTTGTACTTTACAGGTTTATGAAATATACATAGGTAAACTTGTATCAGTACCCTTTATCACCGTACTAAATTGCAGGGTGATATCTGTGATAGTTTCGGAGATATAGTATGTCAGTGAAATATTTCGTACAGCCGCCATTTTGAGGTTATGTAAACAATTGAACTAAATTATACTCCAGAGCATTAAAATGTGTATAAACATTTTCTGTACCAAGTTTCATTACATTTGGATAGTTAAATCGCGAGAAAAGTCTATTTAAAAGTCTCAACTTCGCTTGACCGCCATGTTGGTTTTTTAGTCACCAGGTTTTTGAAAGTCTCATAGGTGAACTTTCAGTAGTGTCCTTTATCACCGTACATAATTTCAGCGCGATATCGGTAATAGTTTCGGAGATATTGAATGCTAGTGAAATATTTCGCACAGCCGCCATGTTGGATTGGTGAGACGTAAAAAAATTTGAAGGGCACGGTCGAGGTCGCCGGGAATAGTGCTATGAACTTACCGAGTTTCATTGAAATCGCTCCAGCCGTTTAGATTTTATTAGGGGGACACACATACACACCTCACACACACACACACACGCTCACACACGCGGACAAAAGGTGATCTCATAAGCCTATTTTTTTTTTCAGAATTGAAAATAGGCTAAAAATGATATCGCAATGTTTTATCCATTGAGAAGAAGGTGGAGATCATTAATAAACTGGATAAAGGTGAGAGAGTGCAGTGTCTAATTAAAACTTAGTGTTGGAAAATCCACAATTTGTGATTTGGAGAAAGGAAAGTTGAAATTCTGAATTATGCATTGAAGTTACAGTAGATAGGGAAGAAGGGTCTAAAAAGATTAGAACCATGAGATCAGCGAGGGATAAAAATTGGAAGAAGCGGTGTACTTATGGTTTGTTCAGACAAGAAGTAAGGGAGATCCCATTTCTGGACCTTTGTTCTGTGAGACATCGTTGCAGTGAAATGAGAACCTTGGTGGTTATTACCATAATGTACTGTGCATGATTTTTCCTATGACATAAATCGATGTTTGATTATCCGGAAAAATCGTTATCCGGAGCACTTTCGGTCCCAATTAGTCCGGATAAACGACGCTCTACTGTATAGAGGGATGTCGTGGTGATAAACAAAAATAAGATTTCAGGACTGTTAGGACAGCCGATGAAAACTTATGACAATGAGATAAAAATAACATAAGAAGCAAATAGAATCTAGAAAATTACATCCATTGTGTAGTAACATTGATTAAGGGAGTATCCCCTAACTAGAGCCATTGTCATGAGGAGTAATTTAGTGCAGCGAATTGAAAATGATGTTTTGCTTGTCACAGAGCTGCAGTCGTTTCATTTATTAAGGATCCCTCTGGCACTTCTAGTGTAATTATTTATTTATTAAATTAAATATTGCTGTATATTAAATCTCGCTTTTCGTCTAATGTGTCCTGGTTGTTGTATATTCACCCCAATTCCTTAGGTAGGAAGAGTTCTCGTGTGCCCTACCGTGTATTAATTATTTTTGTGTTCATAACATTTCGGCTTATGAGCTGGCACCCTCCCTTTTTAGAAACTATTACAAGTTGACATTTATGTCAGTCAGTCACGGAAACTCTGGAACCAAATATTTAGTATAATTTGTATTTTTTAAGCCATGTTTTACATCTCATTGTAATTTTATCCTATCTTGTTATTACCCGTGTCAATTTACCCCACCACAACGTTTATATAGACATTTTCTTGCTGAGGTGTACTGTAAATGTCAGCCAGTCACATGTGGAATGGCCCGTCATAGCACTAACACGATAACATCGCGAACGTGAATCTGCCAATCTCGTTGTAAGTGTGCATATACAGGGTGTATCTTAATTATACCGACAAAAACCATCAGGGACGCTCTGCGTGTTATGTAAAAGACGATGCCGCAATCGGATTGGCGGAGAAAATTTTTCCCTCCGAGAAAATGAGGTTACTTTGTTACTTCCGGGCGCACGATTCAAATCTACGAACTCGCCGTATTTGCTGAGCTAGAGAGCAAGTCGCTGGCCACCGCTGTGCTTCAAGCAAGGAAAGGGAGTGTGATAGAAGGTGACAAGAGGTATGCTGGCGGGCATGCGCAAGTTTCCTCGATCGCCTCGGCTTGCCGCATGCCCGCCAGCATATCTCAGTCTCCTTCTATCACACTCCCTTCCCTTGCTGAAGCACAGCAGTGGCCAGCGGCTTGCTGCCTGGCTCAGCAAATACGGCGAGTTTGTAGATTTGAATCGCGCGCCCGGAAGTAACAAAGTAACCTCATTTTCTCGGAGGGAAAAATTTTCTCCGCCAATCCGATTGCGGCATCGTCTTTTACATAACACGCAGAGTGTCCCTGATTTTTTTTGTCGGTATAATTAAGATACACCCTGTATACGAGGGAACATTCGTCATTTTATTGCACGAGCAGATGGTACACCAGGTGACACACGCAATCGCCATAAGAATCCACTTCCATGCCTGGTTCATCGACGGAAGGAGCGTGAGCGGTGGGGAATGACGCATGCGCAGAGCACCAACGAAGAGAGAGGAGCAGCAGACTGGCGTGCCCGATATCATTCGGTCGGTCGCTGGTGTTGCATGTTCAGTGAAGAACGGCAGAGTGTGGAGGATGAAGATCAAAGTGGACGATCCTCCACATCCACGAATGAAAACACATTGCTCGAGTATACGAAATGGTGTTCGCTGACAGGCGCATAACGGTGCGTATTGGTCATGCCCGGGCCCATCACATGCTCCATGATGTGCTGGGTTACCGCTAAGTGTCCTCAAGTTGGGTACCGAGAAACCTGACCCCGACGTAGCCTGTGCGACAATTCCTTGCATCGCAGAGTGCTTTTTGATGTGTAACATTTTTCCACTCGGTTGCTGGATATTTTTGTGGGAGTGATTTTGAAAAATGGGACGGAAGTGGATCGGAACGATCGAGATGGCACAAGCTGGCACACTTCCTTTCGATCGAATGGAAGTGTGCTTGAACGGAAGTGTGATAGCTGGCAGTGGTGGATCGAACGGAAGTGTAACACGCACTGCCAACTCGATCGATCCAGCTGGCAGTGGTACGAGAAACAATGAGCGCCCGGTGTCGGAAATTGATGCCATGACGTACTCTCGGCCATGTGGAATGTATATGACATACTGAAAGGTAAACGCTCATGCGAACTCTGGTATCAAGTGATTGAAACAAAACACATGGTACATGTTCGAAGTCTTCGTACCAGTATTTAAATGGTAAAATGCCTTAATATCAAACATTGTAAGTAGTCGGCATTGCCGGTATTATGTCTCTGCACAATGGCTATTCAAATATTAACCCAAATAACGATAATGCCGTCATCAGTATAATATAATCGTTGTGGTTATACGAGAATTGAGCAAGCCTTCATGAACTATTGCTGAATACATTCTCTTTACTAACCAGAGGGCCTATTTATAAGGCATTTTAAACTCAATTTCACGCAGGAACATCATCGAAACAAGCAAAATATAAATGAAACTTAATTCCGACATGCAGTATTATTGGAACGTGGAAATAAGTCACCATCTTGTGCACAAAATTTGCGTAGTCGAAATATCCGTGGGGTTAGCGCCTATGACTGTGAATCTAGAGATCTCGGGTTCGAATCCCGGACGGGGTAGATATTTTTGCTACCATATTGTTCTACTTTTGTGTAGAGTTCTTACCCGCGCCTCCCACCATTTGTTCTACTTTTGTGTAGAGTTCTTACCCGCGACTCCCACCATTTGTTCTACTTTTGTGTAGAGTGTGTTGTTGGTTTGACTAACCCGCGTCTTAACCATTTGTTCTACTTTTGTGTAGATTTCTTATTGTGAATGGGCTGGACGGCGATACCGGTGTCTACTGAGTTTAACCCGGCACCTGTCCACCATTTGTTCTACTTTTATGTTGAGGGTGTTTGATTGTTTCTTACCCGCACCTCCCAGTATTTGTTAAGGATGCTTTATGAAGAACTGCGGACACGTTTAGAGAGCAATTTACATACAGGGGAACTGGCGATAGGAATGAATACTCACCTAGCTCACCTCTAGGTCGCACACTTGCTGTGCAGCGCCTCCTGTATGTCAGCGTTCAATGGAGATCTTAAAACTAGGTACTAATCTAAAGGGAAGGGCTTCTTAACCTAAACGAAATAAAAAGGTAGTCAATAGACTGTTCAAAAAGGGGGTTTATTAAGAAATAGTGGCAATTGCAATAGGGGAGGATGGAATTAATAATCTAAGGGGGGAAAAGGAATTAAGCAGGCACGATAGCACTCACCCCACCGTTGATACCGGTCTTCCATGATGATGGTGGCGTTGGGACTCGATATGGGGCCATCCCCCATATCGGTCCGGCGTAGCACAACTCCGATAGAGTGTAGGACTGTAACTCCGTCCCAGTTCCAATAAGTTTCAGAGCTAGAAGGTTTAGAGCGCTAGAGCTCCTTCTTAAGAGAGCTAGAGAGTTAGAGACCGCGGCGCGTGTTAGTACCTCTATTTATAAGTAAAAGGTGCTTGGTCAGTCCAGTCAGCGGTATGTTGGGAGTGTAATGTCCGCTGTGTCCTGTCCAAGTGCTTGCTGTTGGAGCCTAGGTCTATGACCTACGGCTTACTCCGTAGTCGTGTTGCCATGTCGTCTTTTACGTAGTTACCTCTGATTGTATTTTATGAATTTATAGGCACAGTCCTTTCCTAAAGGGCTGGGGCCAGGACAAGTCGTCTTCCTGTTTTAATAATCGTCCTCGATTATTGGACTAGACGTGGGGGCGGAAACTTTTATTTTCTTCTTTCTTCTTCTTCCTCTTTTCTTCTTCTTCTTTTTCTTTCCTTTCGTCGATGTGAATTTGTTTTCGATTCGTCGTATCGTCCTTCGTCGCTTCTGGTCTTCTTCGTAGGTGGGGGGATGAGCGAAATTGTACCGTGCTAAGGGTTGGAAGGCGTGGCAAGAGTGTTGGGGTGGTTTGTTTTACAGTCATATCATAGCAGATAGTTCTCTGTATCTGTCTATATCCCATATTGTATGTTTGACATAATCTGTATTGCCTATTTGGCAGAGTTAAAATTTGCATAAAGGTATTGACATTGTTTTGTTAAAATTGAAGAAAAAACTAATAAATGGAATTTCAGCGGAAATATAAATTGAAATAAATTAAGCTGAAAGATATATCTTTAATGAAATCGCATAGGAAATTTACATTATTAGCACCGTACTCGGACTAGTGCGTGACTTGCGTACGATGCCGTCAAGTCAAGCCCTGCCTCGAGGATGCATACATAACTGTAATTTTCCTACGATGGAAAATGATGCTGTAAGGAGCTTAAATAATGGTGATCCCTTATGAACTAGCACGCGCCCTTCGTAGCGTGTGTAAAAAAGGGAAAGAAAAAATGTAGTGTATTGTACTCTAGGCCAAGTGTAGCTATGAGGGTGCGCTACTATGATTAACCTCCTTACAACGTGGGGATGATGAAATAAAATTGTAAAAATACCTTAGAAAACGTGAAATTCCGTCAAAGTTACTTGATTAAGTGCGTAAAAAAACATGTAGTTAAGTTATTAAGAGAAAAATTAACATTGAAGTATTGTTAATAAATAGCTGAAGGCTCCTGCCTAAATCGGCTGACATTCTAGTATGGTTTGTAGGTTTTGACTGCTGTTGCTGCCATGCGTGTTGTAACTTTGGTCTTGCGTCACGTTCATCCGGGGGGCATCCTGCATGAATGTCCTACTGGGGGATTACAGGATTGTACACCGTATAATTAGTCTGAAATCAGAAATCTCTCTTAACGTTTTGTACAGAGGGATTGGTTTACCCTGGTACCGTTATTTTTTTTTCACTGAAGTTCGTTACGTCGTACGCGGTAATCTCGTTACTTAATGTCTGCATTATGACATATATACTAATATCCTTATAAACTAACGTGCAATATGTATCCATTGACATATTGGCCATTGTGGTCATACACTTATACCACGTCTTATATGCGTCGTTGTAAAACTGCAACATGCTTCCTTAAGCATTTAGCTGCGTATATACTCTTGTATTTCGTAGAACTTGAATCCTTTGAAAATGAAAATCCACAGCCTGCTTCCAGTCTCCGACTGGGTCAGGAATGGAATGAATGAAGCCCCCATCTAGCGGCGAGGATATGAACTGTGCCGGCTGCCGAGGCCTGACGCACTCCTCTGGGGCAATGATTAAATGAATGACAGATGAAATGAAATGATAGTGGAGAGTGTTGCTGGAATGAAATTTTGACAGGGAAAACCGGAGTACCCGGAGAAAAACCTGTCTGCCTCCGTTTTGTCCAGAACAGATCTCACATGGAGTGACCGGGATTTGAACCACGGATCCAGCGGTGAGAGGCCGGCGTGCTGCCGCCTAAGCCACGGAGGCTTAGAACTTGAATCCTTTATATTTGTAAAAAAACTTTCTTATATATCGACGTAGACCTTTGCTATAGCTGAGAATTAATCCTTAAGTATTACTTTTGCACTTTCTCAGCGTGAGTTAAGCGACGTATTCGCTTCTTAATCTATAGATATGCAGACATTATGTAAGGATACTCGCACTACGTGTACACTCGATCGTTAAGTTTAAATAGATTATCGTTAAAATGGCGACTGTTTCGTCGGGAAGTTATTGAAATTGGAAATTATTTATTGCCTCTATGGGCTAACTTGGGAATTCTGTGCACTGTATAGAACTTCAGGAAATAGAATTAACACGATAATACTATCTGAAAATATATTATCTGAAAAAAATGACATTTATTATTGACATGTGATAATTGCCTGTAAAAAATAACACTGTTAATGACATGGTATGTAAGACCCTTTTGTAAAACTTGCCACGTTATATAGGGGGGGGGAAGGTGATTTACTATCTAACTTAATTCTTAATGCTAAACCTAATAATACTATCTTTTCTTAGCTAAATATACTATATACATGGGGTAAGGTGGAATAACGTGCCTGGACAGGAGTGAAAAAATCTCTTGAAGGGGGGGGGGGGCGATATATATTAAAGGTATTTCCTAAATATTTAAGCTCTCTCTATATTGTATCCGCAGCCATGAAAATTTTCTAAAGTGTACCTTCAATGAGGTGGCTACCTTTGCTCCTTTATAAAATTAATAGGGCTGTGTCTTTATTGAAATGCCTATCTTTGCTCCGTAAGAAAAATAATGGGGCTGTAACTTCACTGAAATAGTTACTTTTGCTCTTTAATAAAATTAATGGGGGCTGTATCTTCAATTAAATGCCTACCTTTGCTCCGTAAGAATATAATGGGGTTGCTCTATATGGAATGCCTAATATTATGCCTGAGTTGCATATTTTTATATCTTTTACATATCCTGTTGCCTTCTTGTCATAGAAAATACGGATGCATGTGATTATGACTTTTAACCAAGTGGTGTCACTCTTTATATAGAAAATCAGCAAATGTGTCCAGCGGTGTAGGTTTCAGTACCTACTATGCTACAATATCATAAAACGTGTCACTATTTCCTCATGTTAAACATAATACCAAAGAGATATCGCCTGTTGGTAGACTGTCCGTACTTCGATACAGGACGCATTCCATCGGACGTTAAATCCATGCTGTATTGGGTTTATTTTAATATAAATATCTCCTAACATCTTATCAGAATACTATAAAGTTATCGGCTGTTGGCAGGCTGTTCGTACTTCGATACAGAACGCATCCCAGTGGCCGTTAAGTTCATTGTGTATTAAGTTTATTTTGATACAAATATCTCCTAATATCTTATCAGAATACTATAAAGTTATCGGCTGTTGGCAGACTGTTCGTACTTCGATACAGAACGCATCCCAGTGGCCGTTAAGTTCATTATGTATTAAGTTTATTTTAATATAAATATCTCCTAATATCTTATCAGAATACTATAAAGTTATCGGCTGTTGGCAGGCTGTTCGTACTTCGATACAGAACGCATCCCAGCGGCCGTTAAATTCATTATGTATTAAGTTTGAATTGACCGCCACAAGATGTATAACGTGGAGGGTTTAATTCCCTGAAAGTATTAAAACGAACGTCATCTAGGCGAAAGGGTTGGCTATTTCCTTTCAAAGTTCAGTAGCGTTCTAATATCTGGACTACTTCTTATGTGTTTAGCGGGTTGGCTAGGTCCCTGAATCTGAAATGATAGTCCTCGGTCGCCGGTTGTCATTATTATATTGACCAATATACCTGTAACTAATTCCTTCCCTCTGGGTGTGACGTTTCTACTCTTAAGCATTTGGCTTGCGTAAATTGTGGACTTTGGGGCCACGGTGTGGACACTAATCTTATTTATTAATGGCATTTGTTATCAACGTAGGTGTGTTAATATCTCCTTAACCTCCTCCATACTTCCCTTATCTCAAAGCGAAGTCCTCTCTCGGACCTGCTGCAAGATATCAATAACGTCGTGTTCTTGAGGCTGTGCGAACTATTGTGCCAGCTCAAGATATCTATCAACTTCACTTAATACTTCCCTTATCTCAAAGCAAGGTGCACCTTTGGACCTGCTGCAAGATATCAATAACGTCGTGTTCTTGAGGCTGTGCGAACTATTGTGCCAGCTCAAGATATCTATCAACTTCACTTAATACCTCCCTTATCTCAAAGCAAGGTTCACCTTTGGACCTGCTGCAAGATATCAATAACGTCGTGTTCTTGAGGCTGTGCTAACCATTGTGCCAGCTCAAGATATCTATAATATATTCCTTCAACTTCACTTCAACTTCACTTAAAACTACTTAATACTTATTACTAATATACTAACGATGATACTCTTGATAACAATTGTCGTACGTTGCGATGTTGCCCTGCTGTGCCCAAGTCCGTGCTTACGCATTTATGCTATACTGATATCGTCGTGCATTTGTCGGCGTTTTTCATAAATTCCTACTGGATTCCTTTCTCACCTATGTTCCTTCGTGAGGGAATGGTGTTTTCTTTGCTAACTGAATGTCCTGTTTGAAATGTACTGCTGGAAAAAGAATTCTACCTTAAGAGTGTACTCTACGCTTACATCTTTAAAATCATTAGTGCGTTTTTCAACTATCGCACGCTTCGCATTGAAAACAAAAATAATAAAGGCAAACTTATGCAAAGTCATCTGGCGTGTGAGTGAATAGTGCCAGGAATTGAACTCAAGGTGTCTGGCTTCCGCTCGAGTGCGTCTGCACGCTGAGCTAGCGAGATAGTGTCGGGTTTAATGTCCTTGCGGCGGACGGTGTGCTCAGCACGTGTCAGTCATATGGCATATTGGATTGTGTTACAATGGACAAATAAGCATTTCCTCTGTGGTCGGCTTTCATAACAAAAGAGAAACTGTAGTACGTCTTGACTGAATGCGTTTACAAACTAATTAATGCGGCACCTTGCAGAAATGTGATTGCAAGGTCTCCTAACTCTATGTAAGCATGTAGCCAATACCACCTTCCGCTAAGTTATACTAAAATGGGTTCAGAAGAAAATATTTTAGCCTACAATCATATACAATGTATAGTTGCACTGCTGTAAAAAATACAAAGTTATCTATTCATTCCAACTTATTCTATGGGATATCACAATCTTATTCCTAATAGAGCTTCATTGTGGGGGGTTTAATATGAAATAAGGAGCAATTCTCTGAATATAGTAGGGTAGTTATCAATATCTCTTCCTACTAGGCTTCCGTTAATATTCCTAGCGACTTATTAGATAGGGGTTGTTAATATTCAAATCGCTTGGCGTAAGAGGTGTTTATCGCGAAATCTATAAGGGTGGGGGTGGGGGGATTATAATTATTGTGTAAAAAAATTATTCTCTAACTTAATCTACTAAAAATTCTGTTCGGGGGGGATTGAAATTGTCTCACTCGCTTGGCTAATGTAATGAGTATAGGGGGCGTTTAAATATGTATTAGTTACTGGGGCGGGTGTGGGTGGGTACCAAAAATAATATTTGACCCGTACTTCAAAAAAATTTCCTTAATTTTGGGTAAATTTTGCTTGGCTGCATAAGAGGGTTTTTAGGGACCTGTATCGTAGAAATTCGTTGTCTGAACTCCTATAGGCGTTGTCTGACGACAACGTCACGATACCCCAGCGCTTCCACCATTTGTTCTACTTTTGTGTAGAGTTCTTACCCGCGCCTCCCACCATTTGTTCTACTTTTGTGTAGAGTTCTTACCCGCGCCTCCCACCATTTGTTCTACTTTTGTGTAGAGTGTGTTGTTGGTTTGACTAACCGGCGTCTTAACCATTTGTTCTACTTTTGTGTAGAGCTTTTTACTGTGAATGGGCTGGACGGCGATACCGGTGTCTACTGAGTTTAACCCGGCGCCTCCACCATTTGTTCTACTTTTGTGTAGAGTTCTTACCCGCGCCTCCCACCATTTGTTCTACTTTTGTGTAGAGTTCTTACCCGCGACTCCCACCATTTGTTCTACTTTTGTGTAGAGTGTGTTGTTGGTTTGACTAACCCGCGTCTTAACCATTTGTTCTACTTTTGTGTAGATTTCTTATTGTGAATGGGCTGGACGGCGATACCGGTGTCTACTGAGTTTAACCCGGCACCTGTCCACCATTTGTTCTACTTTTATGTTGAGGGTGTTTGATTGTTTCTTACCCGCACCTCCCAGTATTTGTTAAGGATGCTTTATGAAGAACTGCGGACACGTTTAGAGAGCAATTTACATACAGGGGAACTGGCGATAGGAATGAATACTCACCTAGCTCACCTCTAGGTCGCACACTTGCTGTGCAGCGCCTCCTGCATGTCAGCGTTCAATGGAGATCTTAAACACGGTAGCGACTCCTGTCATTTATTGTGTCTTGCTGAATATTAAGTTCAGCAAGATCCTTCTCAACTTGTTTGATCCACAAGGACCCAGTGGCTTTACCCTTCTTGGTTACCTTGAAGATCTTATAAGACAGCCTGTGATGGTCCATTCTGAACAGGTGGCCGTAGAAAGCCAGGCGTCTTCTGATGGCACCGATGAGGTTTTCCTGGTGTTTATCGAGTTCACAATTTGGTTTGTACCATCGTCTTCATCTGGCAAGATCCTTGGTCCCACTATTTTCCTGCACCACGAGGGCCTTTAGGGAGGTCTTCTTAGTTAGAAACAGGCACTCAGCTGCGTAGAGGATTGATGGTCTGACTACCGTATTATTGTGTCTTAGTTTGACATTCATCGACAGATGTTTCGAGGCGTACAGTCTTGTGCAAGTTTTGTCTAGTTTGATCCTCCTGTTTTCAAGAGACATTTTTTCACCGAGATCTTCTGAGATCCATTCTCAAGGTATTTTACCCTAATATTAATTATTATTAATTTTTATTTTTATTTTCTTTAACATTTTAATGTTCTTAAAATTTAGATTATAAAAGAATAGAATTTTAATTTTTATAAGCTTACTTATTTTTAATTCTAATGTTATTATCATTTTTTTAACTTTTTAATGTTAATTGGTTCACCATAATATTAATTAATATTTGTTTTATTTTCTTTAATATTTTAATGTTCTAAAAATTAAGGATATGTCAACAAGTCAAGTCAACCCCTGGCCCTATACAGCCCATGACGGGCCTAAGCCGACCAAGCGACCGCTACCCAGTCATTTGGCCTGCAGATATTGGGGTGACGGGTGATCAGCGCATCGGGTCCTCTCGGCAGTTAATCTTGGTTTTCGTGATCGGGGCGCTGCCTCACTGTCAGACAGCTACTCAATTGTCCTCACGAGGCAGAGTACCCCCGTTCCAACCCTCACGTCTGTTTTAAAATCCCTGACGGAGCCGGGAATCGAGCCCCGGGGTCTCCGGGTGAGAGGCAGGCGCACTACCCCAACACCACGGGGCCGTCATATTAAGGATATGAAAGAATTATAATTTTATTTTTATGAGCTTATTTATTTTTAATTATACTTTTATTAGGAATTGTTTTCTGTACTTAAGGTCAAGGAGATAAAGAGATAATATTCAGTTTTCAGTAATATTAACACTTCCAAAATAAAATTTGGTGGTATATAGCTGAAAGATTCAACCATCAGCATCATCGACAATATAAATAGTCTTTGTAATCAAGGGTTAATTCCATCACACACAAATTGTAAGATTCACCTGCAGAAATTAGCGCGCGCATCTGGGTCTTGTGCACAATTTAAATTATGAACCGCAGACAATGTATACGGGCAAGATATGGCACGTTCTTGGGAAAGACCGTCGGAGCGATTTTTCCGGAATCTATTCCATCCTCGCTCAGATATCTTGAAGCCATTCCTCGGTGAATGACATTTTTGTGGAATTACTCGGTGTTCCCGACCATTTTCCCGAATCTAAAAACCTGAAAGAAACATTTTCTGAATTACTTTTCTCCCAAAACTAGATTACCGAATTCCAATTTCCGAAAGACTCCTTTTAAGAATGGCTCTTTTTCCGAATGCTTTCTTTTTCGGAATAAAAACTTATTTCCGAACGTTTTGCGACGATTCCATTATGTGTTTCTATGGATATCTTATTTTATTGCCATTATGAACGATTCTCCCCAATTTGTCAATAAAACGTTACTTTGTAAGGAGTCATATATCTAAAATCTAAAAAACCGAAAGACAAAACGTACTGCATTTATATAGATTGCCGGAGACTCCGCCAAAGGGAATGTAAGGTCCGCGCTATAACCATTGAATTTAGAAGCATAATTACAGAGTTGAAAGGCCCCACGGAGTCACCACAGGAACATCCGCCCAATAGAGAAAAAGTAGTGGCCGAGAATGTAGTTATAAGACCAAAAAGAGCACCAGAAGAACATCCTGAAGAGCCTCCTACTAGCATTTTACGCCGTGAATTACGGGATGTGTCGTCTGGAGTTTTGTAGCAGAAAGAGAAAGCCTTTAAAGACGCATCCGCCAGAAACGCCGTTTAAATTTTCCCCCAAATCCTACGTCGCTGGCAGAGTTGCAGGTAAATTCCTGATAGGTTTCAGAAGACACTAATGGGTGACAAGTTTTTAATTTATGACTCCAGAGAAAACCCCAACAAGAGTTAGGGCGAGTGATCGTATTTGCAACACGGAGAAATCTGGAAATTCCATCGAAGAGTTCAATATGGTGTCTCGATGGAATATTTACACAGATTTTTACGAAAGCCTGAAAATGATGAAAATATTGTGCCTTTTCCCGCTCGTGTACACCTTCTTGTCTTCTAAAGAAGTACGTCAGTATGAGGCCGTTCTGCGAGCAGTGATTGCTGCTGCTTGTGATTTCGGAATCCAATGTTGCATTTCGAACAAATATATTACTGTTTTTGAAAAAGCAATAATACATGCAAGTAGGACCGTGCTGCTTTTTCATCTGAGTCAGTCAATGTAACGGAAAGGTTTGCAAGAGGCGTATGTTACAATGATCCTGAATATCGTATATACTCACATGATGTTAGCACCTACCTTTGTGCCTCCGGGTGATGTCAAGCAGTGCTTTCTTGATTTGCGGAATATGGTACCAGATGAGCTGCTAAGCGCGATGGATTATTTTAAAGAATATTACGTCTCTGACAGACCGGCTCGGAGCAGGTGCAAATATTGAACCAGTATGATTCAACATTACACGGAGAACACAGAACGAACAACGTCCAAAAAGTTTGGCACAACCGTTTTCGATTAATTGTCGGGAAGAATCATCCTGATTTGTATTCTGCCCTCGCTGAACTTCAAAAGAAGTAGGTGAACACTGAGAGCAGGCAGTCTCGTGGAACTACGTAAGCCTCGGCAGAGCCGTGAAGGCAGCACCAACAAAAAGGAGGGTTAAAGGTCCATTTACACTTAGCAGTGAAGTGACCGGCAAGTCATCTTCCCGGCGAGTCTGAAAATATTCTTCCAGGAAATTGAGTGGTGGTGTTCACACTCGCCCGGCACCGGACCGTGGCAGTGCAGTCAGTGCTCTAACCGTCGCCGTACCGTGACAGTCAAGTTAGTCTCCGCCGAAATGTTTCAGATTTCACGGCCGTGTCACTGGTTCATTTCAAAGTTTCAACCCGAGTTTTATAAGATGAATGATGAAAAGCTGATAGAACAAGTGCGCAATTATCCTGTGTTGTATGATCTGTCCAACCCCAAGTACATGGACACGGATTTTAAGAACATTTCGGACAGGAATAAATTATATAGATAGTGCCAAAATACTGAAATAGTGATATGTTTAACTATTTGTAAACTTAGTTGAAGTTGGCTTTTTTTCTTTTTTAATAAAAATGCAAAGTTTATACTGTGTAATTTATGCTATTCCACGTTACATACCTCAAGCAAACTGGAAGCCGTTCCCTGGGAGAAATGGCTTTTCTCCACTTTGTGTCCTGTTTTTTTTTTTAATTTGATTTCCAGTTTGCTCAACAGAATGTTAAATGCATTTTCTGACATTCTAAAGTATTCCTGAAACTTTGCTCCATAGTCCATCAATTCCTTATAAAAAGTAGCAAATTCCCCTTCTGTTCTTCGCTTTTTCCAGGCCTGATGAACCCACTTCCGTTTTCTCACTTGTTGCTCTTCCTCTTCATCCAAACGAAGAGCAATCATCCATAAATCAGCCTCTGAGAGCTTTGCCATTTTCCGTGGTATAGAAAACACTGCCTGATGCCGATCATGCCACGTTCACAACCGGCGGGATCACGTGCCGGTCGCGTCACGACCACACTACTGCTAAGTGTAAATGGAACTTTTGCGTACAAAGGTTGCAGAACATCACATTGCAGTATGATGCATTCCAAGCTGAAGAGAGCGTAATATACATCCTCACGGCCATTTCTCATAACATAAACATATGATAGATTATGACCATCCTTCCATATTGTATATTTTCGTATGTAATTTATCAAACATATTTTCATAAGTAATGGTCATTAATAGTTGAAAATAAAACACAATGATGTGATACTGTAAGTATCGTGTTAATCTATCCAAGCTTTCGGGAATTCAGGAACAAAAACATTTGGGAAGTAATCATTCGAGAAACCGGAATCGGGAAATTAATTTTCTGGAAAACCTTATTTTGAAAATTCGATTCGGAAAAAAGTCCGTGAATCATTGCTCGATCACTTTATACAGTTATATTAACTTAGATATACACTTCATTTGATTATTTTTTTGTACATTATTAACACTGATAATTACACTTAAGAGCTTATGTGAAATGATGTGTTTAACCAAATACCATAACGAATAGAATATAAAGTGTGATCTCTTCTTCCTCAATAGCATGTAATGAATACGGATCGGGTTGGAACTCGCCGCTACGCAGCGTTACAGTCGATTTGAGATTGTTGATTTCCACATATGTTTATGTGTTTATGTGCGATATATTAAGTATTTAATCGATCGGTGTGTTTTGGTGGTGTTCTGTGCAAACGTTTATTGATATACAAAGGCTTACACTATTACTTCATAGTATTAATACCTGAAATGCTATTGCAGGAAGCATTAACTGAAATGGAATTAAATTTCTTGTCGTGTGTTGACGTTATCTTCGTGTGTTAATTTTATTGTTATTTAATGTAAAGTAAACAGCAGTTTAGCCCTTACATTTTCATGAGTGCTTAATGTGAGTAGTGAAGATGCCTTGCTCTATTGTACCAGGATGCAGATCTAGCTGTGGGAACTGTAAAGAGGTCAGACGGTTTTTCAAACCTCCTAAAGATAAGGAACGTTTTATCAAGTGCAAAGGGGCCATACCAGGGAAGGATAGGGAACTTACTGAAAAGTCCTACATCTGTGATGCTCACTTTTCAGAAGATTTAATTGTTAAATTTGACAAATTTGTGATAGAAGGGAAGGAAGTAGTACTTCTCCCAAGAACCAACTGGCGATTGAAAGACTATTCTGTTCCACATATTTCCTAATTTGCCTAAGTATTTGTCCGGTATGGTGTAAATAAAAATGCTCTTGATGCCATTAAAGACTACTACTTTGAAGAAAGGGATGAGAATAAAAAGACAATGAGTTAAAAAACATATATCTACCGTAATGCTGAAGGAGGCGTGATCAGTTTTAGGCAATAACCTACTCTATGAAGGGGTCCTAACTATGCCTTCTATGTCTGTTTAATGTTAAGTTCTTCTGAAATGATGGTAGTTTACTAATTTTGGTGTTTGTGGAGTGAAATTTATGGGTATAATTGATTTTTGTAATATTCTACGGTAAAGTTGAAGGAGCCGTGATCGGGTTTAGGCAATAGCCTACTCTGTGAAGGGGTCATAACTATGCATTCTATGTCTGTTTAATGTTATGTTCTTCTGAAATGATGGTAGTTTACTGATTTTGGTGTTTGTGGAGTGAAATTTATGGTTATTATTGAATTGTATAGTAATCTACGGTAAAGTTGAAAGTTGCGTTCGTACGGCCTTTTTTTTTCTGTGTTGCAAGTCTGTTAAGGGAATGTAAAATGTGTAACAATGTGAAGAAATCCTTTCTAATAGCGAGGTTAATTTTTCCGTTCTTTTTTTAAATTTACCGATAGCTGGCAAAACTAATTGCATTTTGAACTTGCTCTCTGTCTTCGCTTATTGTCGAAACTGGACTATTACGGGACACGACTTATTAAATTATAATTGGGCACAGTAAAGTAAGTGGAGATGTCGAACTTATTAGCGCCTATGAGGATATCTTGCGGTGTTTTAACATGTAAAACAGGTCGCAAGGTTTTAAAAGTCTTGTAAGCGCCAATGCTAACTTACATCACTGATCGGAGCCAGCACTGCGCTGCGGCGGACCAGGCGTACTAGGCCAGTGATATCACTTCTTATTCTATTCGTTATGCTGAAACACTCTCACCTCCTCGCTGGAGTTGATTTACCATTAACTACCCTCATTTACCACAAACCTACAGAATTTACTGCCTTTAAATACAGGCCACAAGTGATTTTAACATTACTCCCGACTTTGAATGGGCGCCAAGGTCGACCATATGGGTCTTCCTGAATAAAATAGGAAAAAATACGGTACATAACTGTTGCCCCGACTATGAAAACCCTTTCTCCCAGGCGTAGGGCATTTGGCATGCGTTTGCTGATGTACCAGGTTCATGCAAGACAGGAATATAAACACACATGGATTTTAAAAAGATAATCTATTGGCTGTGCTATACACATATATACAAATATACAACAAAATACCCTTCATACACTCGTGCTAAAACTTTATACAGTACCTTGCCACTGAATTTAGGCTCTGAGAGCAGGAAAAACACTACGGTCATATCAGACCCAGGCATAACAGCCACTTACGTATATACACTGTACCGTCCGTACACAAAATATCTACAAACGTTACGACTGGTTAACTCCACTTTCTTCCTTGTCGAACTGCTCGTTCCCGTCTCCATTCTCGCATGACTTCGATGAAATGTTTACGACTGAATTATCCTTTAGGCGTGGTAAGTTATTACCAACAGCCCATGGTATGGATGGACCCATGAAATGTACGTAGCATCCAATAGCCCGTAAGAGCTCAGTGGATAGCTAAAATTAGTCACTGCTCGTTCGTATTACGATACCATGATCGAGTAATAACGACACTAATTATTGCAAGTTGACAAACGGACTTTCGTAGTACAAGCAAGAAGACGATCTCTAACTGTTCGTTACGGAAACCATGTCACGTAAAACGACCCTGGGCGTTAGTAGATCAGTGTTCTGCCGATAAAACAATAAGACAAGCTCTGAATGCCAGACACGCCATTATATGCACTGGCGTAAGGATACCATAACCCCAAAGTTTCTGCCGGAACTAAATTGCGCGTGGCCCGCTCCTAGCGGAATATCCGTGTCAACACACGAACATCAGACAGTCAAAATCCACACTGACGTCACACAATGGTATTCCTCACGAAGTTCATGGGAGTTCATGCCATAAATAGCCTAGGTAATCCCACACAAGCCGAATTACTGCCTGTCTTTTCCGGGTATGTAACAAATCCAGCACTCGAAAAGACCAATTCATTGTACCTTTATAGTACAGCCACGAATCTAACCTATAACATTACTAGGTCAAAATAAAGCAATTAACCCCAAACCAAAATGAAATAATGCTTCTACTTAAATACAGTCTTATATCCTTATTCCCAAAACGTAATAAATCGCAAAACCCCGTATTTTATAATATCAAATATCCAAAAACCGATAATTAATAAACAGTGATCCTAGGTTGTCCGGACCATCCAAAAATGAATCCGTCCACAAAGACACACAGGCACAATAAAAATCACCTCTGCAACCCCACATTAACCCAATATAATAAGATACGAATAAAATACCCCAAACTAACTGCGCGAAGCAAAACCCGAGGGTGAGCTACTGTAACTGAATAAATTCGGTTACAAACGCCCCCACAAGGATCAATCTCTAAACTACAAGGCTATAGATTAATCCCTGTCCCTCACACAAATACACTAGTACGCCTGTCTTGTCATCGTGAGCAAGATCTCTAGGTGACATATAGCTTGAGGTAAGCAACGTTATATGTACCTAGGACCTTGTCATCGTTGTAAATCAAGTTGTAGGCACATGCACCTACCCTGCGGTCTATAGCAACTGGACCCGAATGAAAAACCTCAAGAATGCAACTCTGCTCTACCGACAGCAGATCCTCAGCTCGCAACAACACCAGATCACCTATCTTAATTTTTACCCCCTCCCTTCCCTGCTGTTTCAAAACCATCTTAATTACAACTACAATAACCCTCAATTTATTAAATCTCTTAGGGTACAGCTTCCCCTGTTGAAAATCCCAAAATCCTGCGAGACACACAAAAATAAATCCTTCCTGCAAACTACTAACTGCCACGACCTCCAAACATAACCTACTGGTACCATCCCACATGGTCACCACCACAAGAAGACTAACAGACTGACTGTTACTAATCTCAAATATAACCTCATACAGCATCTGACCAATCACCTCAACAACACCCTCCATGTAAGAATGAGCTATAGGGTACCTAGGACCGCTCAAGCCAGACCTATCTGCGATGTCAAAACTCTGCCCGTAGCCGTGAGTACATCCAGGTTTCTCCGAGAACACCACACTGTGTTCCCTCAGAACGTCAAGCACCTCTGACTTCTGACCCTCGTCCAACATGGTATCTTTAACAACTGCCTCCACACAGTGATCATCATCACACAACTCACGATCATCTCCCATGACCCAGAAACAACAGTGATCCACATCACTCGACACACGATCATCTCCAATGATCCAGAAACAACAGTGATCAACATCACTCATCACACGATCATCTCTCATGACCAAAATACAACTTGATACCATGCCGACACCTAATTCTTCCTCCTCAGAAACCTCTTTAATCACCTGAATGCATCCAACGACACTAACAAAATCTCTACCACCAACCTGATAATCTAACCTAACCCAATCCTGTTGCTCACTCCACCCAAACTTCACTTGCGCCTTACTGTAACCTAATTTACAGCTCTGGTCTCCTAACCTATCAGATCCTACATTGACATTATACTCTAAATTATGTTTTTCTTCCAGAGCATGAGCAGGAATACTATGCAAGGACTCTCCCCCTGCTCCATATAGTGAGTACTGGCGAAGTTTAAACTTCCTGACCTATTGCTTCTCTCAACCTGCCTTTCCATGCCACGCCCCCTATTTGCCTGCTCTACCTCACGTGGTCTGTTCCCCGGTTGATTGTTTTTCCCGTACCCCTGACACTCATTGTTATTTCTTCCTCTCCCATGATCTTCATACCACATGTACCTATCTCCTCTACCTGGATCCCAGTTCTTCTCTCTCCCCTGATTATAATTTCCTTCCCTTTGATTACCCCCATTTCTCTGACGTTGCCTACCTGTTTTTCTCAAGGTACCTAACCTCCCAAGTGACCTCTCTATGCCTGTAATAGCGACTATTTCCTGCACGCACACTGCAGTCCTAATGTCCTCAGAGAAATTACATACTAACTTCGTAACAAGATTTTCACTCCCACCTTGTCCCAAATTTTGACCACGTAGAATTCTACCTACAGTATCTTTCTCCCTCCTAGTCACCTTCTCGCTAACCTGGCTAATATTCTCATCTACCTTCTTCATACCATTCCCTAGCAAACTAATCTCGACTCGCTCATCCATCTCCACTACCTCACCACTCTCCTCACTAAATTCAGCACTCTCAAGCATCTCCACTCTCCCAGCACTCTCCCCACTAACTTCAGCACTCTCATCCTTCTCCACTCTCCCAGCACTCGCATCACTAACCACAACGTTCTCTTCCACGATGCCTACAATTTCCTCCTTCTGCTCTCCCAACCTATCTACCCTGGGAAATTTCTGGCTAGTCAAAAGTGCCTGGCTAGAAATCTCCCCTGCCAACATCACTTGTTGAGCATCCAACTTATCTTCTTCCGAGTCTACGCTCTCTTGCTGAACAGCAATCTCATTACCTAGCTTAGTTTCCAGATTAGTGACTTCTACACTGACTTCAATAATCTGGCTACTAACACGGCAGTCGGGGATAATTTCTGACAATCTTTCCTTCACCTCATCAAGCTTCTCTAACAAATGCTCCGTCAAACTATTCAGCTGACTAGTTATCCTCTCCTCGGAACTGTTACTACGAAACAGGAGCTTCTCCAACATGTCCATCATACTTAATTCATTTCCCCCCTTCCGTGGCAAATCTCCCCTGACTCTACTGTTTTCCCCCATCCCTACAGCAAATTGCCTATCAGCCCCTGCCTGATTCTGCCGCTCACCAGCACTGTCCCCCGACAAAGCAGAATTGCATCCTGGCTCTAACGTAGTCATCCCTAATTGAAATATGTAAAATTATGAAAATATGCCTACAGTTTAATTCCTGTGTCCTGGTACACATCAACATGTCTAAGGCCTCACGTTGGGTTCGCCACTGAAACACTCTCACCTCCTCGCTGGAGATGATTTACCATTAACTACCCTCATTTACCACAAACCTACAGAATTTACTGCCTTTAAATACAGGCCACAAGTGATTTTAACATTACTCCCGACTTTGAATGGGCGCCAAGGTCGACCATATGGGTCTTCCTGAATAAAATAGGAAAAAATACGGTACATAACTGTTGCCCCGACTATGAAAACCCTTTCTCCCAGGCGTAGGGCATTTGGCATGCGTTTGCTGATGTACCAGGTTCATGCAAGACAGGAATATAAACACACATGGATTTTAAAAAGATAATCTATTGGCTGTGCTATACACATATATACAAATATACAACAAAATACCCTTCATACACTCGTGCTAAAACTTTATACAGTACCTTGCCACTGAATTTAGGCTCTGAGAGCAGGAAAAACACTACGGTCATATCAGACCCAGGCATAACAGCCACTTACGTATATACACTGTACCGTCCGTACACAAAATATCTACACACGTTACGACTGGTTCACTCCACTTTCTTCCTTGTCGAACTGCTCGTTCCCGTCTCCATTCTCGCATGACTTCGATGAAATGTTTACGACTGAATTATCCTTTAGGCGTGGTAAGTTATTACCAACAGCCCATGGTATGGATGGACCCATGAAATGTACGTAGCATCCAATAGCCCGTAAGAGCTCAGTGGATAGCTAAAATTAGTCACTGCTCGTTCGTATTACGATACCATGATCGAGTAATAACGACACTAATTATTGCAAGTTGACAAACGGACTTTCATAGTATAAGCAAGAAGACGATCTCTAACTGTTCGTTACGGAAACCATGTCACGTAAAACGACCCTGGGCGTTAGTAGATCAGTGTTCTGCCGATAAAACAATAAGACAAGCTCTGAATGCCAGACACGCCATTATATGCACTGGCGTAAGGATACCATAACCCCAAAGTTTCTGCCGGAACTAAATTGCGCGTGGCCCGCTCCTAGCGGAATATCCGCGTCAACACACGAACATCAGACAGTCAAAATCCACACTGACGTCACACAATGGTATTCCTCACGAAGTTCATGGGAGTTCATGCCATAAATAGCCTAGGTAATCCCACACAAGCCGAATTACTGCCTGTCTTTTCCGGGTATGTAACAAATCCAGCACTCGAAAAGACCAATTCATTGTACCTTTATAGTACAGCCACGAATCTAACCTATAACATTACTAGGTCAAAATAAAGCAATTAACCCCAAACCAAAATGAAATAATGCTTCTACTTAAATACAGTCTTATATCCTTATTCCCAAAACGTAATAAATCGCAAAACCCCGTATTTTATAATATCAAATATCCAAAAACCGATAATTAATAAACAGTGATCCTAGGTTGTCCGGACCATCCAAAAATGAATCCGTCCACAAAGACACACAGGCACAATAAAAATCACCTCTGCAACCCCACATTAACCCAATATAATAAGATACGAATAAAATACCCCAAACTAACTGCGCGAAGCAAAACCCGAGGGTTAGCTACTGTAACTGAATAAATTCGGTTACAATGCAAATACAATAGAATACCATTACCGGACACTATCTGCTAAAACAGTTGACAACAATGTAGTGGCGTCCCTAGCTACTTGGCGTTGTCTACAGCTTGGCGATAATGAATCCACAATGAGGTTATATTATTTAGTAAACGGTGGTCGAGGAATGATTTACATTAGCGGTATACACATTGCGCGTTTGAACTCCCTTTCACTGCAAACCTAAGTTATTTTCCTTTGTATATAGTACAGGGTAGTGTACCGATAGCTGGCACATAAATTTGAATGTAAACACTAACTTACAATATTTCTGGAATTTCACTCCTTGGAAATACAGTTTAATATAATATGTTCAATGTGGCCTCCATTCCTTTGGATAACTTCTCGAAAGTGAATACGCCAGCTCGCGATGACTTGGCGATACAAGTCTCCAGTTTACTGTCCTGCACAACTTAACAATGCACAGACGGGTGTCAAGTTCATTATTGGATCTTACTGCATAATCCGTCTCTTTTATCCCTAAAACGGTAGCGCTAATTGCATTGTTGTTATCGGTAGCGCTTCGTATCGGCGACGACTATGATTCTAGAAACTGATAATAAATGCCACTAACATCAACTTATATTTCACTCTCTATACTAGCAGAATGGGGGCTGTTTTTGAATCATTCTTTTTTTTTGGGGGGGGGGAGTGATTTTGAGTATTTTTTAATTTATTTATTCTTTAGTAAGTAAACATCCTGAGCGAAATCACACCAACATCAGGCTTGCTAACAAAGTAGTGGAACAAGTCACCAGTTTCCCTTACCTCGGAAGTTCAATCACAAAAGATAACCGCTGCAACAAAGAGATAAAAAGAAGAATAGTGCTTGCCAAACAAGCATTCAGCAACAAAAGAACTCTTCTGACCAATATACATCTAGATATTGTGATTAGGAAAAAATTTGTGATGTCATTTGTGTGGAGCGTACTCTTATATGGATGTGAATCTTGTACAATTCGAAAACAGGATAGGAAACGGCTTGAAGCGTTTGAGATGTGGGTCTGGAGGCGAATGCTAAAGTCAGTTGGACTGAAAAAAGAACAAACGAAAGTATACTGCGAGAAATCCAGGGGAAGAGACAGCTGATGGTAACAGTACATAGAAGAACAGCTTAATTCATTGAACACACCGTGCGTCATAATACCTTTCTAACCAATCTACTAGAAGGAAAGGTCTTAGGAAAGAAGGGACGAGGTTGACCTAGGAAGTAATTCCTTCAAGTATTGATACAAAACGTAGGATGTGGTTCTTACTGTGAGATAAAAAAGACAAGCTGAAGACAAAAGACAATGGTTGAATCGACAAGGCATTGCCTTTAGATATTGATTGATTGATTCTTTTGAATTTTTGAGCTAGTTTTCACTAATTTTGACTAATTGTGATTTTGTGTTTCGATTTTCACTAAATATGACTTTTTGAGTTTTTCTAGATTTTAGGTATTTTTTCGTTTTTTCTTTCTTTTTGTGCTTTTTTTTACTAATTTTGATTGGTGTTTTGGGGGAGGGGTTGTGGATTGTAAATAGTTTTTTTTTGTGTCTTTTACTTTTTTTTATTTTGACTAATTTGCTTTTGTTTGCTAATTTGTGTTTGTTTTTCTAGGATTGGGATTCAAGATAACTTTGAAGCCATTTTTCAGAGTTGCCTTATAAACATTAATACAGTGGAACTTTGATAATTCGAACTTCTATATTTCGAAATCGTGTTTAATTCGAATATTTTGCTTGGTCCCTAGCGTTTTGTATGTAAATAATGTTAAAAAATGGTGGATAATTCGAATATTATTTTGGTTAATTCGAAGTCTTTTCGTCAACGGTAGAGCGCAGAACTGCATTTCAGTTGACGGTTGGGATGGAATTGTGACTGTTCCTATCTCGTATGAAGAATTTGTTAATGTTGATAAAGATGTTGCAGTTTGTGACGAGCTCAGTGACGCGGAGGTAATCAGTAACGCCAACAAAGCTACAGGTGACGCATCTGAAGATGAGGACGGTGATTCTTTGAAGGATCGGGAACGAATTATTCTGAGTGCGGTAGAAGCATTCAATTACGTCCAACAACTCAAATATTTTTTTTGAAAATCAACACAACGTATGTGATTCTATTTTTCAGTCACTATACTGTATGACGATAATTCATATATTACTCGTGACAGAATTAAATCAAGAAATCAATCTTTGTTGACAAACAGTAAATAAAAACAGTAAATGTTGTTTACTTTGCCCAGTACATACTAATAGTATCTAAAATATAGTTATTTGTTGAATCTTAATGTTTGAGTAATTTTTGAAACATTTTTTGTTTAATTCGAATTTTTGGATAATTCGAATTTTTTAAATGTCCCTTGAAGTTCGAATTATCCAAGTACCACTGTATTGTAACTTTCAGTCGATCAACACTTAGGCTAAATCATTCCAATTACTGAAATAAGAGAAAAATAACCTGAAGCTTGTGATTAAGATTTATATACTGTATATTGTTACGGACTATTGAAGAAGAAGGAGAAGAAGAAGAAGACTAATGGATGGCATATTTCGCTTGTCAAGCGAGCATCATCAGATCCAAATATGCAAGACAAATAGCTCTACAAAACACTACCAAACCTACAGTGACACCCACAAACAGTCAGGAAACTTAGTAAGTGTGGTAATATAAAAGATAACTATTTTTTTTAATGTTGCGAAACTTAGAAATAACTATCCCATCAACAACAAGTAGTTCCCTGAAGAACTAAATAGCCTCTATTTTTATATATCCTACTTGTGTTAATAGCCCCTATCAACATACAACAGCTTCGGTGGCGTAGTTGATAGCATGCTGAACTTCTGTGCCCAAGATCGTGGGTTCAAACCCGGCCGAAGATTTCGGATTTTCTAAGAGCGTTAAAATCTTTCAGTATGCCTTCCTTCGGAGGGGAAGTAAAGCCGGCAGTCCCATGTCATAGATTTATAGCATGTAAAAGATCCTTCCACTAACTAAACTTGTGTGAAGCTAAATTTCTAGGTTGGATTTCATTGAAACGCTCTATCATAGTTCCAACGTTCACCACTAGGTGTCAGTGACATCGGGAAACGGAAGTTGGAACTACTTGAAATTGAACGGAACTTGTAGCTCACACCATGGGTGTCCACTTGAAGCAGCTACAGCCTCTGGCGAGCCAAACATGTCCTCGGACACTCCCGGCACTAAAGGCCATACGCTAAATAAATAAATAAATAAATAAATAAATAAATAAATAAATAAATAAATAAATAAATAATCAACATACAACATTTCAGTTTGATTGCTGTAATAGATTCGTAGATATTGAAAACCGTCTAAATATTTCGGATAGTCGCCATGTTGTATTTTTATATATGTAGGCCATAGCGTTATGTACTATTAGATGAAGATTATTAGGACTCCGTACGTTCAATATTCAAACTTTGACTTCGATCGCATGATTAGGACACAAGAAATGAAACTCAATTTAAAATTTCGCACAGACGCCATCTTGAGGTTATGCAAACAACTGAACTAAATTAGATGTCAGTGCATTATAATGTATATAAACATTTGCTGTACCATATTCACTGCGCTCGGATGGTTAAATCACGAGAAAAGTCTATTTAAATGGTTCAACTTCGCTCGGCCGCCATGTTCGTTTTGTACTTAACAGGGTTTTGAAAGTCACATGGGTGAACTCATAGTAGTGCCGTATAATATTTAAGGGTGATATATGTAATAGTTTGTGAAATATTTCACACAGCCGCCATGTTGGATTGGTGAAACGTAATAAAATTTGATGGGTACGGTCGGGGTCGGACAAACTATTACTATAATCTTTCCGAGTTTCATTGAAATCACTCTAAGCTGTTTAGATTTTATTAGGGACACACACACACACGGACAAAAGGTGATCACATAAGCCTAGTTTTCCATCAATGATAATAGGTTACAAACAGTATTCCTTCCCAAAACTAAGCTATGAAGACGTAGCTACTATTGCTGTGATACACTTAAGCAGTAAGCCCTAAAATTACAGTGGAATTACCGACAGCAGTGGCTACGCTCGCTAAAGCGCAGCGTTAGGCCATGGGTCAAAGCTCTCTGCTGCCTCGGTAGACGCGTGGGTTCGAGCCCCACCGTCGGACGTCCTTGGAATGGTTTTCCATGGTTTCCCATTTTCAACACCAGGCAAATGCTGGGACGGTTCCTAATGACAGGCCACGGCCGCTTCCTACCACATCCTTGCCCAGTTTCATTCATCTTCATCCATTCATCACGACGCGCAGGTCGTCCACGGGCAATGACTAGAAAGACCTGCACTCGGCCTCTCAGGAGGCCACACGAAAAAAAATATAGAATTGTAAACTAATATGCGGAAATGAACTACAAATACTCTGTTGTGATGATTTATATTATTTAGTGCCGGGAGTGTGATGATTAAAAGCTATAACTACAACATTCTTTCTTTCTTTCTTTCTTTCTTTCTTTCTTTATCGTTTAGGCCTACTTAGGACCACGGGGATCGTATAGCCTCTTCGGTAATGTTGTTTTCTTCTTCCAATAGTCCCTCATTTTCTGACTATGAGTCAGTCTTCTTTCTTCTGTCCACTTAGCTCCTGTAGTCTTCCTACTTGTAAGGGACGTTGGGAAAACAACCTGTCGGATGACCAGACGGAACAGCAGACGGTCACGAGTTTGTTCCAGTGGGAAATCTAGTTGTTCCAAATCTGACTTAACTGACGCTATCCATTTGTTCTTAGAAGCCTTGCCTCTTCCTGCAATTGTGAATATCCTGTTGGTAATCATGTTATTGGTTTTACGTCCCTTTTAACTACTGTGGCTATTGGAGACGCCGGGGTGCCTGAATTTTTCCCCGAAGGGGATCTTTAACGTGCCAGTAGATCTACTGACACGGCTCCCTCGCATTTGCGCACCCTCAAATGCTAGCTGACTGCGCCAGGATATGAACCTGCAACCTAGGGCCCAACAAGCAAGAACGTTACCGCTGAGCCACGCAGCCAGCCCGAATATCCTGTTGGTGAGTCTTTCAGAATCCAGACGTGCCAAGTGTCCATAAAAGGTCAGGCGTGTTTTAGGTAGATTTCATTAGAAAGCTAACTATTGCAATGGGTCCCATGTTTCGACTTCCGGAAAATGTCGACATATCTTCGCGTTTCACATCCCCCAGACCCCAAAACCATCGTCAGTTCAAAAGTGTATATATCATTTATGTATATATATATATGTATAGCAGTTTCTTGTGGACACGATAACTGCCGTAATTTTGCACCAATCACTTTGAATTTTTTACCGAATATGTATACCTATAAAATTTCGGTCGAGTTCGTTACTGGGCTAAATCGATCGAAGGGGGTGAAAATGGGGGGCTTTTTTCGGAAAAATGAAATATTGCTATATTTCTTATAGAGGTGATGGTATCCTCCTGGTGTTCATACAATTCATCATCATGACGGATTCTGTAAATTCCTCCTTCCTCTCTAATTGGACCTATTATCCTCCTCAGGATCTTCCTCTCTTTTAACTCCAGTTTTCTGAGTGGACCCTTTCTGGTCATTACAAGCCACTCAGAAGCATACAGAACAGATAGCTTGACGACAGAGTTATAGTGTCTGAGTTTGAGGTTCTTGGAGAGGCACTTATATGAATAGATACGACAGGTTTGATAAGCCCTTTCAAAACTTGGTATGTCTGGCATCTATGGCTAGGTTCTAGCTCTGATTCGCAGAAATCCATTCTCTCAAGTATTTAACTGCAGGTACCTTTCGTATGGTAGTGTCTGTGGGAAGAATATTAGAAGGGGTCTCTTTGATATTATAATTGGCAACTCATACTAACACTTGGGGCGCTGCGGTCGGTCTGGATAAGTAGGGTAAAAATACTCAATAACACGCGTTTGATATGGAACACTTTTTATTTTTCGGTTATAATCAGTAAATGTGGTCCCTAAAATAATGACAGTGTTACTTTTAATTGTATATATGTATAACTGAGCGATACACGTGATCTAATTAGTGTGTTCCACTGGATTTTATGTGTCAATTGCATATTATCAAGCATCGGTTGTCTGCTGGTATTTGTTTTTGAGCAGTTCGAGTCAGTTCGAGTCATGGCGCTGTTACGTTTACAAGCTATATTTGAGTTTGCTCACTGTGCCATAGACTCTAGAAATTATTTGCTGCTTGATAGGGCGAAGGGATGAGTTTAACTTGTATTAAAGCTCGGAAGACACAGGAATTGCTTGATTTGGATGGTTAGCAGGTGGGTTTGGTGTTGAATATCGGACTGGTAGCAGGTTCTCGCAGAGTAGATATTTACCTTGCGAAGTCAAATTAGGCCTATATGACTCGTAGTGGAATGGCTCGGATATCGCAGAGCGAGGTGATGGTGGTTGGTAGGGTAATTGGAAATGAACTAAGGAGGGGGAAGGATGCCTGACTGATGAAGCTTGGCTGTCCTCGGCTGGTGTAGGCTTGGCTGTCTTGGTACGGCTTCGGCTTGGCTCAGCGTAACAGTGAACAACCCGTTCTGTCGTCAGTGAGTGTAGTGGTGAGTGGTCCAACTAGCTCCCTTTGCCCGTATTTATTTGGTATCGTCACCTTTCGGCTATTGCTATTTACATCTTTCGGAAAGTGATAAAAACTTATATCCGCAGCCCTCTTATACATCGTCTTACAGTCGTAAACAGAGCAATATACTTTGCATTTACTCATTTTACACTCTATCAACGAGTAAAAATTATTAATTATGTATAAAGACACGAAGAATTTACCACGATCTGCTTACGAATACAAGAAACCATATACAAACAGTCACCACGTGACAAATGTACCCTACTTGGTAAGTTTCTCATTTCTACCGCTAGATGTCATATCAGATAGCTGGAGTTGCCAATATAATATACTGTAATCTGAAACTTTTCATGAGATACATGCTTTTATGAAAGCTGCTTAAATTCAAAGAACTCAGATTATTTGAACAATTTACTAAACATTCACCAAAACTGATAAACTTATCTGAGCAGCCTGCAGACATTCCACAACTTCAGATAAGTATCAACCCATTAGTAGCAGACAAACATAATTCTTTATGTTCGACTATGGTGAAATGTAAATATTATAAGTCAGAAAACTGTACTCATTACCGTACAAGTTTTCATTACGGTACAGTTTCTCCAACCAATCAGAGCTCAAGATATATGATGTGCGACCAATTAAGTAGTTATAGCTTCGCACTTGAACACAGAATCCAACATGTCGGACATGAATTATATGATTGGAAAGTTGACAATGTAAAAGAATCCGATCAACCATTTTAGTTATAATGGCAAACACAAAGACAAAATCACCGACATGGAAAGTGCACCATCCTATATCTTCGCGTAAATAAACTGGCGAATATGAGAAAAGAAATAGCACTTTACCTTAATATCCCCAACTCCAATTTCTACACAGGGCATTCTTTCATACAACTTCGTAGACAGTTTGAGTGAATGCTGGTGCTGACGGCTGGCTGTAAACATATGGCATTGCCAAGCAGACAGAGCGCATGCGTGGGTAAGCGCACTGGGAAAGCAAAGAGAGCAAACTCGGCGCTTGCACTCCGATCACTAAATTCAAGTGACTGAATCTCGACAGATATTTATGAATATTTTTGTTCGAACATAAAATTAAATTAAATAAAGTTCTTTTTTTTTATTTTTTTAGCGTATGGCTTTTAGTGCCGGGAGTGTCCGAGGACATGTTCGGCTCGCCAGTTTTGTAGCTGCTTCGAGACGGACACCCAATGGGTGAGCTACAAGTACCGTTAGGGGGGGAGGGGGAAGTTGGAATGTAAGGGCTAGGAATTGGAAGGTAGCGGCTGTGGCCTATACTTGGGGACCAACCCCGGCATTTGCCTGGAATGAAGATGGGAAACCACAGAAGACCATCTTCAAGGTTGCCGGCGGGGGGATTCGAACCTCCGCGCCTCCCGGATGTGAGCGACTGCCAGCAGTCATGCCGTAACGACCTCGGCTAACTCACCCGGTATAAAGTTATTATTATCGTCGAACATAAACAGTCGTATGCAACTCGCCTATAATGGTAATTAAGACACTCGTATGGAAATTATGAAACGAGCGTAGCGAGTTTCATAAACATACTCGTGTCTTAATTATTACCATTATAGGTTGATGATGATGATAATTGTTGTTTTAAGGGGCCTAACATCTAGGTTATCGGCCCCTACCATTATAGGCTCGTTGCATAATTTACTATTATTATAGCCTATTTTCTTCAACAGTCCTCATTTATTTATTTACACTGTTTACGCCCACATTGGAGCACCAAAAATCAAACCTTATATACAAAGTCTTCAAATACTAAGTTCAGTTCTTAATACTTGATAATTTTTTTCTTTCCCAATACTTCTTCATTCTGGAAGATCTTGCAGCTCGTTTTTTTGCTGATATAACATATCGCTTACGCTGTGACATTTTGAATGTTCGTAGAGTGTATTTGTTATTCTTCTCTATGTTAAATTTGATGCTTAGTAATTTTCAATTCGTCTAAATCCATTTGTATTCTATAAACCATGTGATTTTTGTTTTACTATTCCAAAAGAAGTCAAAAAGTTGTTTCACGAGTCTAGTATTTGGCAAGCGGGATATGTGTCCAAAAACGCAAATGTGGAATAATATTAAATCTTGGTGTAAGAATGAAATTGAATCTCAGACTTGGAGGGAAACTAGTGGAATAAAATTAAATCCTCAGGACGGAATGAAATTGAATGTGGAATAGAATTAAAATTAAATCTTGATATAATAATGAAATTTAAATCTTTGGCTCGGAGTGAAATTAAATGTGGAATGAAATTAAATCATGAGGTCGGAGTGAAATTAAATGTGGAGTGAAATTAAATCTTGAGGTCGGAGTGGCATTAAATATTGAGATCGGAGTGAAATTAAATCGTACACTGGGAGTGAAATGAAATATAATTCTATTCTTGTCGGAATGATACTGTGAATGAACATTTAGTTCTATTCCGACCGGAGTAAAATTAAATGCATACACATTCATTCCAACGAGCATTTCATTCTATTCCGACGTGAATAAAATATTTTTTTAGCGTATGGCTTTTAGTGCCGGGAGTGTCCGAGGACATGTTCGGCTCGCCAGTTTTGTAGCTGCTTCGAGACGGACAGCCAATGGGTGAGCTACATGTACCGTTGGGGAGGAAAGTTGGAAGGGAAGGGCGGGGAGTTGGAAGGTAGCGGCTGTGGCCTATAGTGAGGGACCAACCCCGGCATTTGCCTGGAAGGAAGATGGGAAACCACAGAAGACCATCTTCAAGGTTGCCGGCGGGGGGATTCGAACCTCCTCGCCTCCCGGATGTGAGCGACTGCCATTAGTCATGCCGTAACCACCACGGCTAACTCACCCGGTATAAATTTAATGATGTGTAAATATGAAGCGTAATTTAGTCCATAGAATTACGGTTTATTCACCGCAGAATGTCACTCTTATTGAAGAGTGTGTCTTATCCAATCGAGTGAATGATAATGATCGTATGGCATCCTGATAGGTCGAGTGCAGGTCTTTCTAATTGACGCCCGTAGGCCATCTGCGCGCTGTAATGAGGATGAAGTGACGATGAAGACGTCACATACACCCAGTCCCCGAGCCATGGGAATTAACCCCCAGGAGATTAAAATCCTTGGTAGTCCGGCCGGTAATCGAACCCGCGACACGTTGGGCGAAAGCCTAGCGCGCTAACCATTTAGCCACGGAGCCATGCACTCCAGTGAAATTTTTGGATATAATCTTAATATCTGAGGCATTTTTCTCAATTTTATTTCAGCGGATTATTATTTGGAGCCTACTTTCATCTTATGAAATATAGACTTGTGAGATCACCTTCTATCCGTGTGTCTCCTCATAAAATCTAACCGGCTAGAGTGATTACAATGACACTTGGTGAGGTCGTAGTACTATGTCATCTAACCACGACTGTGCCTTTCAAATTTTAATACGTTTTATCAATTCAACATGACGACCGCGTGAATAATTACACCAGCATTCTATATCTCCGACAGGATTTGTTATTAGGAATCATTTGTATACCAAATAGACCGAAAGCGGTAGCTAGGATCGCTAACGCGCAGCGCTAGGCCATACGGCCAAGCTCTCTCTGGACTCGGTTTCCGATTTTCAACTCCATGCAAACGCTGGGACGGTACCTTGGTTGATTGGTTGGTTGGTTCCTCAGTTTAGGGGCTGCGACAACGCGGTCATGTAGCCCCGTGTACTTTGGGTGTGTGTAGAATCTGTCTGATAACCGGTGTTAATTGTGATGACTGTATTACTGTATCCGTTTTAATTCAAGTAAAGACTGCTGACGATCAATTTTCAATTAGTTCCTAATTTTGCCACCAAACGCCACCGTCAACGACCAACTAGTTCAGAAATTAGTTACAAGATGCCACCGCAGTCGGCTCTTGACGCCGAACGTAGGAACGTAAGAACGTTAGTCAAATGTTTAACCTATATTAATTTAGCTTCACACAGGTGTAAATAGTGGAAGATTCTTTAACATGCCATAAATCTATGACATGGGACCGCCGGCTTTACTTCCCCTACGAAGGAAGACATACTGAGGGATTTTTAACGTTCATAAACAATCCGACGACTTCGGCCGGGTTTGAACCCACGATCTTGGGCATAGAAGCTCAGCATGCTACCAACTACGCCACCGAAGCCGCTGGACGGTACCTTCCGACAGGCCACGGCCGCTTCCTTCCACGTCCTTGCCCAGTTTCATTCATATTCATTCATTCATTTCACCTCTCATTAACTCCTCTTCTAAGGTTGGCGTCTGGAAGTGTATCAGGCTGTAAAAATCACCCAACACATAGACTTTCATCGCATCTCATCCCCGACCCCGTTGAATGATAAGGAAAAACAAATGGAAGTTTGTAGCTTTAGGTGACCGTTAATCTCGCGATCATGAGCCACGGGACCTCCCTTTCACGTGGAAATCGAACCACAGGACATGGCATTCCACATTGAAAATCTCACATGCATTGACCGGGAATCGAACCCAGTCCGCCATGGTGAGAGGCTAAGAGCTTGGCTGCTGCGCCGCCATGCCTCTGAATAATACTGGATATATTGAACCCTTATCATTGTGCCCAATAATAATGTTTCATATTTATTAAAAACGTTGGAAATACTAAATACATGATATGCTGGATATTTGAGTAAAATGTATGTAGCAAGCAAACAGGACTTGGCAAGATGGGCTTCGAGCTGGGTGGAAGCTACCGACAGTTTCACAACCAATGCTATTCTTATTCTTCTGAGAAAATCAGGTATGACGCTGAGGCGTACGTGACTCTCGACAGGCCACGATGCTTGGTCCACGGCAAGGAGTGAGAGAGAGGAGAAGTGTCGTGACGTCAAAATAAGGGCGGGATTTGTAAGGTCAGAACCCCGACGCCAACTTAACTGACAAATGAGAAAATAGGACGCCAGAACATAGCATCAGTGTGTTTTGCGCGCCAATCGGTTATAAAAAGATCTACCGATGGGTTTGCGTGTTCGGCGGCAGATTCGCGACCTGTGGGAAATTACAAGAATTTTGAGAGGTCACACATAATTATAGGCCCATTATTAAAAATATTGAGGAGCTATTTCTCCCTCCATGGGAACTTGTAGGCTTTCTGTATATAAACAAATGTCTGAGATCAACCGGGGCACTCCGAATTATTCTTCGACAGTCAATTTAAGACGTCCTTATGACAGTCTATGTTTTAAAATTCTAGTTGTGTGTCGACAACTAAGTTATAAATTTTCATAAATTGTGAGATGGCAATTAGCCATAAAATAGGGAAAGTCTACGATTCTGCATAGGACTATATGAGGAAATAAAATACTCATAAAGCAGATAGAACAGTTTTAAAACTTTAATTTAATTGTGTTTTAACAGCGGCAAGATGACGACCATGGAAAGAAGGCAACAAGTTTCATCCTCCATTACCATGAGTGTTATGGGCTAAGGACCTAATGGTGGGAGATGACGAGGCGGGAGGCCTCTGGAAAGCGGTTTAAGTGATGAGTATTCAAAAATTGACTTATTGATTTTGGACGAGGGGGAATCGCGAGAGATGTGTGGAACTGTGTACAGATTTTATTTGTGTGGTTTAATTTAAATGTAGGGTTTGATTTCTTAACTGACATGCGTGTAGTAAATTTTGGCATTGCGTGACAATTATGTTGTACAGTAGTTTTTGTAACATAAATTTTGTCCGTATGTATACGTAATTCTTATAGCGAAACGGCCGCATATGATTAACGTATCAATAAAAAGTGTAGCCATGAATGAGAACCTAGGAACGACAATGATAAATAGACTGGATTAATGATAATGTAAAACAAACTAGACGTGGGGGGAACTTAGTATTTCATTTGCTTTTATAACTCGGGCTAATTCTGATTCCAGTAATTAATTCTTTATTGTAATTTGGACAAATCATGTGTCGTTTATCTGAAGGGTGTGCTGGTTCATATGCTGCGACGAGATCTTCGAGAGTGTGCCACGTATTATTGGGTGTAAGTGTGATGGCGAGGAAAGGTAAAGCCTGTCCTTGACTGTAATAATCATTCCGGCAAATTAGTTACCCCTGGGGCTAAGTTTGACCTGGAGATGTGTTCTTGAAAATCCCTGAGAGGATGTTTTGAGATAATGTGATATTTTGTATTTACGCTTTTAACAGGTGACGATTGGCAAAGGTCGCTCGACGCAGGCTGTGGGCCAGAATCTATATTTAGCGTGGCACACATTACTCCAATGGGGGAAGGAATCAGTCACTTACTCAGATATGCGATAACAGACCCGGCTGTCTCCTGCTCTGTTATGACACGTAAATGTTTGCTTTAAAGCCTGATGAGTTAAAGTTATTTTATTTGGTTTAATTTGGGGAGTTGCCATGATGTGGATCCGAGGGTTTTTATCATGACTACGACTTATTTGTTCATTGTTTAAAGGCCAAATTTTTCCGGCGTGAATTTAAAAATTTGTATTTGTTGTTGTTGGCTCTTATTTTCAAGGCCATTGTATTCATTATAAATATAATTTGGCAACCGGCCAAACTTGTTCATGTCACGTTATGCTTTCCTAGTGTTTGAGGTATAAAACGGTAATTCCGCAGCCCTTATGTTAAATAATACACACGTGTATTTGGTTGTGGTAATCTAAGGTTAGAGCATGTCAGTAGTGTATTATTTATGTAATTGTTGTTCCCACATTTCCGTAATTCGTCTTCGCAGTACAGTACGGATTTCGTTCCCGAACCGACTGTTTTGGTCGGAGACGAGGCCCGTCAAAATGCTCATTACTTGAACTAGTCTTAAAACGCGTGTCGCTCATAAATATTAAATTTTTGTACTATTTTTTATTTGTTTGTTATTTTTGGATCTTGTAATCCGTTTCTTTTGTTTCTTGGAATGAAGTGACATTGCAGTCACAACGCTTGTTTGACAGCTGTCATGCCATGTTATCATGGTACGTCAGGCTGGTCAGTGTCAGATCTGTTCACGTGCGAGTGAACTAATTTAAGGGTGGTTTATTGTTAAATATTTTATGTTTGATTCAGTAATAATAATAATAATAATAATATCGTATGGCCTCGGGTGCCTGGTGCAAGCTTTGCTATTTGACACCCAGAGGGTAGCTTGCATGTCGAATTTCGTAGCTCCTTGACTATGGAAGTCAAGGAGGTTAGATGTTAGATATCTAACCTCCTTGAACACAATAGCGCTTTCTAGTAGAGAAATGAGGAACTTTGTGCTGGCGGAAACTCCCGAGATTAATTTTGCCATTATGAACTCGGCCTACTGAATCAAATGGGTTCTTTGACATGCCAACATCGTATGACATGCGTATCGTATTTTTGCCGCCTTTCAAAAATCACTTACCACGGTCAGGGGCGAACCTGCAATCTTGGGGTTAGTAGACCGATACGCTATCCACTCACCCACCGTGGCAGTTATTACATTTATTTGTTTTGTAGATCCTGTTGTTTTCTTGGCTTTGTAATAATTAGTTAACCTTATGAACCCTGGAAGTTATTTTTGATAGCATAAAATCTCTAAATCACATTCACAAGAATCCATTACGACCCCGAAACTTCGAATCTTGTCTACATGCTATTATCCAAGGGTACAATACATACATTTGTGTACCAAATCCTGACCATACACTGTAGTTCCACTTTCATCCGCCTTTGCACTCTAGGTATCTGTCTGTTAGGTAGTCATCCCGAAGGCTGGTTGGATCCTCAAAAAGTACCGCCATTAGGTAATAATAATAATAACAATATCGTAAGGACTCGGGTGCCGGGTGCAAACTTTGTTATTTGACACCCAAAGGGTATCTTGCATGTCGGATATCGTTCTTCCTTGCAGCACTATGAAAGTCAAGGAGGTTAGGTATCTAAGCTCCTTGAACACTATAGCGCTTTCTAGTAGAAAAATGAGGAACTTTCTGTTGGCGGGAACTCCCAAGATTAATTTTGCCATTATGAACACGGCCTACTGAATTCAAATGGGTTCTTTGATATGCCAACATCGTATGACATGTTGTCCTGATTTTTGACGCCTTTCAAAAAATCACTTACCACGGCCAGGAGCGAACCTGCAAGCTTGGGGTTAGTAGACCGACACGTAGACCACTCACCCACCGTGGCAAGCCGTCATTAGGTTATGTGGGTAGATACCCACAAAATACCAAGACAGCGCTATATTGAGGTAGCCTACTGGGCAAGAAGCGGAGTGAGGTAGTTTGTCATTTCTTTCCTCACTGAGACAGAACAGCAGTACTAACCCTACGAGCATCCACAGGCACTGACTGTGCCCTGAGGCCATTACTAAGCACCTCCCATACCTCAGTAGCTTCCATACAATCTCAGCCATGAGTGAGACATCGGTACGTTTCATAGCTCTTACAGTAAAATGCGTAATAGGAGTGGGGCGTGGTGGTGAAATGCCAAGCTGCTTGCCTCTCGCCAGTGCGGACCGGGTTCGATTCTCGGTTAATGTAATTGAGATTTTTGAAGTGAAATACCACGTCCTGTGGTTCGGATGGTGGTCCCGTAGCTCAAAATCACGAGATTTACAGTCACGTAAAACTACAGGCTGCTTTCCTTTTAAAGTGTCCATGTCCTGCTGTAGCGGCTAGCATTCTTGGCTGTCGCCTTGGAGGTCCAGGTTCGATCCCCGGCTATGCCACGAAATTAAATTGTGGTCTGATGGCTGGAACGGGGTACACACCCGAGACACAACTGAGAGGAGGGGGGGGGGGGGGTTCGATTCCCATCTTAGCAATCCTTGACGTGGTTTTCCATGGTTTCCCACTTCTACTCCAGGCAAATGCCGGGATGGTTCGTAAATTAAGGCCACGGCCGCCTCCCTCCCTCTTCCTTGCCTCTCCCTCTCAATCTTCCCATCCCTTCCCATCCCTCATAAGGCCCCTGTTCGCTTTGTAAGTGATGCCGCCTGGACGAGGTGCTTGTCCCACGTCCCCAGTTGACCCCCGAGCCGATGTTTCAAGCTGCTGGACGGCCCTGAAGGTGGTAATAGTGGGATCCCTCGCTGAGTCCGAGGGAAATGCCAACCTGGAAGGTAAACCGACTAAAGGAAAAACAGTAGCTCGGTTGAGATTCGGACAAGAGCGTTTCACAAGTTATGTGTATAATGTACTAAGTTCGACGTTATCATGGAATTTGCTGGCAAAATCGGGTGAGGAAATTATGAATAAGGCCATTTGGTACCCGGAAAGTGGAACTTATAGCCGATGGCCATGATTTGGTACACAAATGTATATCTATCCCTTATTATCCAGCGGGGTCGGGGTTGAGATGCGATGAAAGTCGGGTGATTTTTACACCCGGATGCACTTTCTGACGCCAACATGAGGAGAGGAGTTGATGAGAGGTGAAATTAATAAATATGAATGAAACTGGGCAAGGATGTGGAAGGAAGCGGGCGCGGCCAGTCAGAAGGTACCATAACAGCGCTTTCATGGAGTTGAAAATTGGAAATCCAGGAAAACCATTTCACGTCTACCCAGTCGCAGACAGCTTGGTCCCATGGCCTAGCGCTGTGCATTAGAGAGTAGCTACCGCTGTCGGTCTATTTGGTATACGAATGATTCCTAATAACGAATCCTGTCGGAGATATTGAATGAAGGTGTAATTATTCGCGCGGTCGTCATGTTGAATTGGTAAAACGTATTAGAATTTGGTAGGCACAGTCGTGGTTAGACGAGATAGTACTACGACCTCATGGTAATCACCCTAGTCGTTTATATTTTGTGAGGACACACACGTACACACAAACACACACACATGGATACAATGTGATCTCACAAGTCTATATTTCAAATTAACAATCCAGTTAAATAAAATTGAGAAAAATGCCTCAGGTACTAACATTGTATCCCAGAATTCATTGGAGTGAATGGCTCCGTGGCTAAATAGTTAGCTCACTAGGCTTTGACCCGACGTGTCCCGGGTTCGATTCTCGGCCGGGCCATCAAGGATTTTATTCTCCTGGGGTTAATTACTATCACCCTTCATCCTCATTACGGTGCATTCACTTAGCCGTTGAGGCCGCCTGGGCGAGTTGCTTGTCCCACCTCCCCAGTTGTATCCCCCACCCGATGTTTCAAGCTACAGGACACTGCACTGGAGGTGGTATTGGTGGGATCCCTCGCTGAGTCCTCCCACGGGCGTCAACTAGAAAGACCTGCACTCGGCCTCTCAGGAAGACATACGATCATTATCATTCATTGGATTGCTTTCTTTTTTGCCTTATCGTTTTACCCTTCAGTTCCCACAAACTAAGGTGAGGGATCCCACCTCTACCGCCACTGGGGGCAGTGTCCAGGAGCTTGAGACTCTGAGTCAGGGATACAACTGAGGTGTTAGTTAGTTAGTTATTGTTGTTTTAAGGGGCGGAACTACGAGGTCATCTGCCCCTCTTAACACAGATTAAAGAATACAAATTTGGAAATGAATTTAAAATTTTGAGGTGGACGCCTAAATTTAAAAAGACCAAAAATTAATAAAACAAAAACATTAAATTAAAAATTATAAAAATAAACAAAAATTACGGAAAAACAAAACATTATCATTCAAAAACGAACAAGTCGTTGAGTCAATTTATACTGGAAAATTTAGATTCCTGGCCCTAACTCACTCTCACTTATAAAGCGGATATCGCGATCAGCAGCCACCGCGTCATCGGCTAATATAAGTTTGAGTGTCGTCTGCAAACCAAGGTTTCTTCGTAAGTCAGCATGATCCACACATTCGGTTAAAATGTGAGCCACGGTGAAAACGGCTCCACAGGTACAAAGTGGGGGGGTCTTCCCTTCTCATCAGATACGAGTGGGTGGATCTTGTATGACCTATCCTTAGCCTACACAAAATGACGGACTCCCTCCGTGACCGGAAAGAGCTCCGCCACACGCGAGTAGTACCCTTGATCGCTCTCAGTTTACTGGGCAGTGGGTCAGCTAGCCACTGACTCTCCCAAAACCAAATTCTGCGCCGAGAAACTAGTGTAGAGACTTGTTCATTAACAGCTGAAATGGGAATCGTCTCTTTGCAAAGATTTCTGAAAACGTTTCAATCATTCCTTTGCACTTTGCATTTCTGCACCAATGGAGGAACATAACAGTCTTCCAAAGTGAAAAGATTCCTAACTTTTCACTTTTCACTTTGCAAGACAAATCTGAAAAGTGATGGTGGAACAAAATCTGAACTGAAAAGTGCAAAGTGCAAAGTGAAAAGTTGCAAAGTTCGTTCGTGGAACAGGCCCCAGCTTTGCATGGGACAACAGATAGTTATAGTTAGTTATTGTTGTTTTAAGGGGTGGAACTAAGTGGTCATCTGCCCCCATGGGCTACAAAATCAACTATTTGCAGAACTGTTACTTAAGTCCTTAGGTTCACCACGAAATATAAATCATTAAATCATGGAGTTTTATACAGTTTGTTCATGGAATAAACATGGTCAGATCATTCCTACGCAAAGACTTTTCACTTTGCAAAGAAATTGAAAAGTAATACATAGATCATGGTGGAACAGAAAGACTTTGCACTTTGCAAGAATTGAAAAGTGCAAAGTGAAAAGTGAAAAGTTGCAAAGTTCATTCGTGGAACAGGCCCCAGGTTAAAAGTTCCGCCTGATCAATACTTTTATTAAGATCACTGTGTGGTCATTAGTGGGATATGTTTCACCATGAAAAATAAAGCATTAAATCATGGAATAAATATACAGTTTGTTCATGGAATAAACATGATCGGATCATTCCTATGCAAAGACTTTTCACTTTGCAAAGAAATTGAAAAGTAATACATAGATCATGGTGGAACAGAAAGACTTGGCACTTTGCAAGAATTGAAAAGGCCCCAGGGGCCTGTTCCACGAATAAACTTTGCAACTTTGCACTTTTCAGTTCAGATTTTGTTCCACCATCAGTTTTCAGATTTGTCTTGCAAAGTGAAAAGTGAAAAGTGAAAAGTTAGGAATCTTTTCAATTTTGAAGCTTGTTATGTTCCTCCATTGGTGCAGTAATGCAATGTGCAAAGGAATGAAGTGAAAAGTTCTCAGAAATCATTGCAAAGAGACGATTCCCTTTTCAGCTGATAATGAACAAGTCTCTACACTAGTTTCTTGGCGCAGAATTTGGTTTAGTGTTATAAATATGTTACGACGAGAGCTTTTGTTATCATCAAGTGAGGATAGTGATGAAGAATCCAACAAGAGAACGTACAAAGACAGGATGAATTTTCATAACCTCACTTCGACGGAATTTCGTGAGTGTTTTCGTATTACCCCAATACAAGCTGACTATATTCTTGAAATAATTGGCCATTTATTGAAACCTGCAACAAAAATAAGTCGATCTCTTTCCGAAATAGAACAAATTCTTATATGCTCATTGGTTAGGAGATGGTGCCCAGCACGGTATAGCAGCACTACGCCCAGGCAAAGTGAACAGGGGCATGATGAAATGATGGGAAGAGTGGGAGTGTTAGGCAAGGAAGGAGGCGGCCGTGGGCTATACGTTAGTAACCATCCCGGCATTTGCCCGAAGACGAAGTGGGAAACCACGGAAAACCGCGTTTAGGGTGGCTGAGGTGGGAATCGAACCCCCCCTATTCATTTGGACCACCCGAGGCTGAGTATACCCCGTTCCAGTCATCATACCACTTTTCAAATTTCGTGGCAGAGCCGGGAATCGAACCGCAGACCTCTGGGGGTGGCAACTAAGCACGCTGACCACTACGCAACGGAGGCTACTCATTGGATTGGATAAGAAATCTTCGTTGAGAGTGCCATTTTGCGAGGTATAAACCGTAATTCCGAGAGGAATAGAATTAAATTGTATGGATTTAATTTCTCTCCGACCGGAATAGCACTAAATGTTTGTTTAGAGCTTCATTCCGACAAGAATAGAATTGTATTGCAGGGATTTAATTTGAATCTGGCAGAATATAATTAAATTGTATGAATTCAATTTCATTCCGGCGGAATAGAATTAAATTGTATGAATTCAATTTCATTCCGGCGGAATAGAATTAAATTGTATGAATTCAATTTCAGTCCAGCGGAATAGAATTAAATTGTATGAATTCAATTTCATTCCGGCAGAATAGAATTAAAATGTATGAATTCTATTTCACTCCGGCGGAATAGAATTAAAATGTATGAATTCAATTTCACTCTGGCGGAATAGAATTAAAATGTATGAATTCAATTTCATTCCGGCGGAATAGAATTAAATTGTATGAATTCAAATTCACTCCAGCGGAATAGAATTAATTTGTATGAATTCAATTTCATTCCGGCGGAATAGAATTAAAATGTATGAATTCAATTTCACTCCGGCGGAATAGAATTAAAATGTATGAATTCAATTTCACTCCGGCGGAATAGAATTAAAATGTATGAATTCAATTTCACTCCGGCCGGAATAGAATTAAATTGTATGAATTCAATTTCATTCCGGCGGTATAGAATTAAATTGTATGAATTCAATTTCAATCCGGCCGGAATAGAATTAAATTGTATGAATTCAATTTCATTCCGGCGGAATAGAATTAAATTGTATGAATTCAATTTCACTCCAGCGGAATAGAATTAAATTGTAAGAATTCAATTTTATTTCGGCGGAATAGAATTAAAATATATGAATTCAATTTCACTCCGGCGAAATAGAATTAAAATGTATGAATTCAATTTCACTCCGGTCGGAATAGAATTGAATTGTATGAATTCAATTTCATTCCGGCGGAATAGAATTAAATTGTATGAATTCAATTTCATTCCGGCGGAATAGAATTAAATTGTAAGAATTCAATTTTATTCCGGCGGAATAGAATTAAAATGTATGAATTCAATTTCACTCCGGTCGGAATAGAATTAAAATGTATGAATTCAATTTCACTCCGGCGGAATAGAATTAAATTGTATGAATTCAATTTCATTCCGGCGGAATAGAATTAAATTGTATGAATTCAATTTCATTCCGGCGGAATAGAATTAAATTGTATGAATTCAATTTCACTCCAGCGGAATAGAATTAAAATGCATGAATTCAATTTCACTCCGTCGAAATAGAATAAATTGTATGAATTCAATTTCACTCCGGTCAGAATAGAATTAAATTGTATGAATTCAATTTCATTCCGGCGGAATAGAATTAAATTGTATGAATTCAATTTCATTCCGGCGGAATAGAATTAAATTGTAAGAATTCAATTTTATTCCGGCGGAATAGAATTAAAATGTATGAATTCAATTTCACTCCGGTCGGAATAGAATTAAAAAGTATGAATTCAATTTCACTCCGGTCGGAATAGAATTAAATTGTATGAATTCAATTTCACTCCGGTCGGAATAGAATTAAATTGTATGAATTCAATTTCATTCCGGTGGAATAGAATTAAATTGTATGAATTCAATTTCATTCTGGCGGAATAGAATTAAATTGTAAGAATTCAATTTTATTCCGGCGGAATAGAATTAAAATGTATGAATTCAATTTCACTCCGGTCGGAATAGAATTAAAATGTATGAATTCAATTTCACTCCGGTCGGAATAGAATTAAATTGTATGAATTCAATTTCATTCCGGCGGAATAGAATTAAATTGTATGAATTCAATTTCATTCCGGCGGAATAGAATTAAATTGTATGAATTCAATTTCACTCCAGCGGATTAGAATTAAAATGTATGAATTCAATTTCACTCCATCGGAATAGAATTAAAATGTATGAATTCAATTTCACTCCGTCGGAATAGAATTAAAATGTATGAATTCAATTTCACTCCGACCGGAATAGAATTAAATTGTATGAATTCAATTTCACTCCGGCGGAATAGAATTAAATTGTTTGAATTTGACTTCACTCCGGTGGAATAGAATTAAATTGTTTGAATTTGATTTCATTCCGGCCGGAATAGAATTAAATTTTATGAATTCAATTTCACTCCGGCCGGAATATAATTAAATTGTATGAATTCAATTTCACTCGGCGGAATAGACTTAAATTGTTTGAATTTGACTTCACTCCGGTGGAATAGAATTAAATTGTTTGAATTTGATTTCACTCCGGCGGAATAGAATTAAATAGTATGAATTCAATTTCACTCCGGCCGGAATAGAATTAAATTGTATGAATTCATTTTCACTCCGGCGGAATAGAATTAAATTGTTTGAATTTGATTTCACTCCGGCGGAATAGAATTAAATTGTTTGAATTTGATTTCATTCCGGCCGGAATAGAATTAAATGTTCGTTCACAGTTTCATTCCATCAGGAATATAATTAAATTTTATGAATTTAATAATCACTCCGGCGGAATAGAATTAAATAGTGAATGAAAATCCACAGCCTGCTTCCAGTCTCCGACCGGGTCAGGAATGGAATGAATGAAGCCCCCAATCTAACGGCGAGGATATGAACTGTGCCGGCTGCCGAGGCCTGACGCACTCCTCTGGGGAAATGATTAAATGAATGACAGATGAAATGAAATGATAGTGGAGAGTGTTGCTGGAGTGAAATTTTGACAGGGAAAACCGGAGTACCCGGAGAAAAACCTGTCTGCCTCCGTTTTGTCCAGCACAGATCTCACATGGAGTGACCGGGATTTGAACCACGGACCCAGTGGTGAGAGGCCAGCGTGCTGCCGCCTAAGCCACGGAGGCTTCGTAGAATTAAATAGTATGAATTCAATTTCACTCCGGCCGGAATAGAATTAAATTGTATGAATTCAATTTCACTCCGGCGGAATAGAATTAAATTGTTTGAATTTTATTTCACTCAGGTCGGAATAGAATTAAATGCTCGTTCACAGTTTCATTCCATCATGAATATAATTAAATTTTATGAATTTAATAATCACTCCGGCGGAATAGAATTAAATAGTTTGAATTCAATTTCACTCCAGCCGGAATAGAATTAAATTTTATGAATTCAATTTCACTCCGGGCGGAATATAATTAAGTTGTTTGATTTCAATTTCACTCGGCGGAATAGAATTAAATTGTTTGAATTTGATTTCACTCCGGCGGAATAGAATTAAATAGTATGAATTCAATTTCACTCCGGCCGGAATAGAATTGAATTGTATGAATTCAATTTCACTCCGGCGGAATAGAATTAAATTGTTTGAATTTGATTTCACTCCGGCGGAATAGAATTAAATTGTTTGAATTTGATTTCATTCCGGCCGGAATAGAATTAAATGTTCGTTCACAGTTTCATTCCATCAGGAATATAATTAAATTTTATGAATTTAATAATCACTCCGGCGGAATAGAATTAAATAGTATGAATTCAATTTCACTCCGGCCGGAATAGAATTAAATTGTATGAATTCAATTTCACTCCGGCGGAATAGAATTAAATTGTTTGAATTTTATTTCACTCAGGCCGGAATAGAATTAAATGCTCGTTCACAGTTTCATTCCATCATGAATATAATTAAATTTTATGAATTTAATAATCACTCCGGCGGAATAGAATTAAATAGTTTGAATTCAATTTCACTCCGGCCGGAATAGAATTAAATTTTATGAATTCAATTTCACTCCGGGCGGAATATAATTAAGTTGTATGAATTCAATTTCACTCGGCGGAATAGAATTAAATTGTTTGAATTTGATTTCACTCCGGCGGAATAGAATTAAATAGTATGAATTCAATTTCACTCCGGCCGGAATAGAATTAAATTGTATGAATTCAATTTCACTCCTGCGGAATAGAATTAAATTGTTTGAATTTGATTTCACTCCGGCGGAATAGAATTAAATTGTTTGAATTTGATTTCATTCCGGCCGGAATAGAATTAAATGTTCGTTCACAGTTTCATTCCATCAGGAATATAATTAAATTTTATGAATTTAATAATCACTCCGTAGAATAGAATTAAATAGTATGAATTCAATTTCACTCCGGCCGGAATAGAATTAAATTGTATGGATTCAATTTCACTACGGCGGAATAGAATTAAATTGTTTGAATTTGATTTCACTCAGGCCGGAACAGAATTAAATGCTCGTTCGAGTTAAACTGTACTGATTTAATTTCAGTTTGGCCGGAATAGAATTAAATATTCGTTCAGAGTTTCATTCCGAGCGGAATAGAATTAAATTGTGCTTTTTTATTTTGTTTGGTTTTTTTTTGTCAATTTTACCCTCCAGGTTGGTGGTTCCCACGGACTCGGCAAGGGAACTCACCACTACCGCCGCGACGGACAGTGTTCTAGAGCTGGGAACACTCGGTCGGATTGGATACAACTGGGGAGATGTGATCAGCACTTCGCCCAGGCGCCTCACCTGCAAAGCGAACAGGGGCCTCATGAGGGATGGGAAGGGAAGGGAAGATTGGAATGGATAGGCAAGGAAGAGGGAAGGAGGCGGCCGTGGCCTTACAGTAGGAACCATCCTGGCATTTGCCCGAGGACGAAGTGGGAAACCACGGAGTGAGGTGGGAATCGAACCCCCTCTTCTCATTTGGACCACCCGAGGCTGAGTAGACCCCGAGAATTTAATTGTATGGATTTAAATTCACACCGGCCTGAATATAATTAATTTGTATGGATATAATTTCATTCCGGCTGGAATAAAATTAAATGTTCGTCCCGAGTTTCGTTCCGAGAAGAACAGAATTGAATTGTATCGATTACATTTCACTTCGGTCGGAATAGACCGAAATACTTTGTTCAGAGTTTCATTTCGAGAGGAATAGAATTAAATTCCATGTATTTAATGCCATTCCTGCTGGAATATAATTGAATGTTTTATTCAGAATTTAATTCCCAGAGGAATAGAATTAAAGCGCATGGATTTAATTGCATTCCCACTGGAGTGGAATTCAATGTTCCCTTCAGAGTTTCGATCCGAGGAGAATTAACCCTTTATAGGGCAAACTATTTGTTTTATTTGTATGTGTTTTTACATGTTAATATATTTTAATTGTTACTATTATTTGTTATTTTCTGTTTCTCTAATTTTTATGTTTATATATTTATTTTTAATTTATGTTCTTATAGATTAATTTTGATATTTTCCTTTTTATTTAATTAATTACCGTACCGTAATTAATTTCGAATTGATTTTACAATTATTTTCATATTTTTTATAGTTATGTTATTTGTTTAATTTTTGTATTCCTTTTATTATTGTAATTTTATTTTTATAATTTTTATTTCTATATTTATATTTTATTTTTACACTTTAATTGTTAATGTTTTTAGCTTTATTTTATTCTCTTAAATTTTATCCAACACATTACGTCAATTAGATACGTATATAATATTTTATTTTTAGAAATACTAGCACTTCGGCATGAAAATTCTCCGAAATTTAACTAAAATATTCAACCATCAGCATCTTTGAAAGCATAAACTGTCCTTACGGCAGATGGTTAATATAGAGACCACTATCCCATAAGGGTTAAATTAAATTCTTTGGATTTAATTTTATTCCCTACGGAACAAAATCGAGTGTCTCATTCAACACTTAATTCCGAGAGGAATAAAATGCAATGCAATGGATATAATTTCACTCCTAGCGGAATTAAATTGAATCTCATTCAGAGATTTACTCTGAGAGGAATAGCATTAAATATTTCATTCCCAGTTTAATTCCTTGTCGGAGTGAAATTAAATGTTTCACTCCAGGTTTAACTCTACGCCGGAATAGTGATGAATTGGCTGGCTGAATTTAATTCCACTCCTGCTCCGGAGTGAAATATAAAATTTCGTTCACTTTACCATCCCTGGAAGTCGCTGACGTGGACTTAAACGGGCATCGCTCAATCTTGCGTATGCCATTGCGGTTGGGTTATCAGCTCGGTAACGAGAAGTTGTGGCACATTAGCGTGGCCAGGGGAGGGTCACTGGGGATTAGAACCCGCTCCCTTGGAAGTGAAACTCGACTAATGGGTTGTCTCTTTAGAGACATAATATTGTAAAGCCAACACATCTGATGGATCTATTTTCTAAGAAACCTCGAAAGTTGTACTTCAGATTGTAATCTCATCATGCCATACGCTGTAAAACTGTTGATCTTGTTCAGTTTGTTCTTCTGTATTTAATGTTTATTTTTTGGTTTATCGCAATTTGTCCTTATAATGATAGAATGCGCCCATTTAGTATCTATAACCCACACACAAGACAACAGAAACGCACAAAGTCGGGTCGGTTATACCAGCCTCTCGAGGTAGCCTAATTACACGAAATAATCCAGCTGTATAGGAAAGTTGAACAGCATACTATACAAAATAAACTAATTGCTTCAAACACGTGTCAACTATCTCTGCAGCCTCTATGGGTATTTGCACGAAATAATCCAGCTGTATTGCTTCAAACACGTGTCAACTATTTCTGCACCACCCTGTACTTATTTTTAGTATAGAAATCAATTTAGAGGAAAATAGAACTATCTGTGAAAGCGCTTCATGCTAGTAGTGTGGATAGTCGACTATGCTGTGCTTCTGCACCTTGTCCCCCCAGACGACTACGAGTTAAATCCAGCAAGTGTTTGGTATTATTGTTCTATAGTATTTGGTCTAACTCAAGGTTAAATTTCACACACGAGTTTATTGATACGGAAATCATCCAAACCATAGTTTCGACCATAGATTCCGAATGTAAGGAATGTAAGATCAGGTTGTGTGGATTCCATTTTAACAGACATTTCATCTTCAGAGATAATTTCAATACCATAATCAAAATTGGAGACTGGAAGGGGAAAAAGGTTCTGCGTAACAGTGTTTGCGCCGACTATGGAGTTGTTGCGCTTGAAAACACCCGATATGAGAATTTTCTCGAAGTAGGTGAACTTTTCGTTAACGTTGGGATCTCTTATGTACTTCCCACAAGACTCGAGCGTGTCGTCGGTACACTGAATGACTCCACAGACTTGGTAACGACCTTCACCGAAATTATCCATGTTTCTGACGCCATCATAAGTCACAAGACGGTACTGATAGTGAGGCCTTGTATCGTCAGTACAGTCGTCTCGGCTGCATATCATACCAGACCGCATGACCACAGAAAAATCACAACAGAATATTCCGTGACATAGTCTAACACTGCTGTTTTCCATCACTCTTTCAGTCGTGAGTTGAAAAGTTACAAATTCATCCAGTTCCTCCCTCTTAATGTGGAGTCCTGAACCCAATTTATTTTGTGAAAATATGTACAATGGCAACCATTTAGCTGCGTACAATTCGAAGAAAGATTCTTCAATGCATGGATGTGGTAAATTGGTCTTAATTTCGACAGATTGTATTTTGCTACTTTTCTGTTTATCTTTTTCAATGAATTGGTAACTCTCGGTTTGCTGTACTTCCTCTCCTTCCTCCAATTGATCTGATTTACCTGTACCCCAGATGATCCTTTCCTCCCCATACAACTCGTTTGGCTGATCTTCATCTTCGCTTTCACTTGATTCTGAACCGATCTTCGAAGCAGGATAACCGCCTTCTTCCTGCCCAGAATCGTCATATTCGTTCTGCTTCGGATGATCAGCTTCGTCCGACTCTGGTTGATCAGCTTCGTCCTGCTCTAGTTGATCGGCTTCGTTCCACTCCGGTTGATAGGGTTCTTCTTGCCCTGGTTCATCGGTATCGTGCCACTCTGTTTGATCGGCTTCGTTCCACTCCGGTTGATCGCCTTCTTCCCGCCCTGGTTGATCGGTTTCGTCCCAGTCCATTCGATCGATTTCATTCAGCTCTTCCGCTTGTGCGTCTTCATCCTCCCCAGAACTTTTGTAATCAACCTCCTCAGACATGAATCCTTGAACATTTTCAGTAGACTGTTCTGCGATTTTGTTCTTCGCTGCACCGCTGACTTGTTCTTTAAACATATCCTCGATCTCTTGACACGGTTGCGGTGTATCCTCTGATACTTCCTCGCTTCCTTGTGGCTGTGACTTTCTGCACCCACCTGTCTCCCCAGTTGCTTCCTCTGTTGCTTCCTCACTTCCTTGCGGAAGTGGTTGTTTCTGTTCTTGCAGTTGATCCGACTCAGGCTTCCGACAATCACAAATTACCTCAGTTCCTTCTGTCTCATCAATTTCTTCCCCAACTTCTTGTGAAAATGATTGCTTATCTTGTAGTTCTTCCAACTTAGCCTTGTCTACTTCGTTAAGGGAACACGGTCCCAACGTAATCCCTTCCCCTGTCTCCTCAGCATCTCTCTCACTTCCATTTGGTGGTGGCAATTCCTCCTCTACGTCATAAAGGTTCGTCTCTTTCCAAGTATCACCTACCCGCATTGCATCATCAGTTGCAGAATCCGTCTCGGGAGTGGACTTGGGCTTTAGTGAAGGTACTCCTCCAGGATAGCGCCGGTCGTACTCGTACGAAGGAGCAGCTTCCGCATTATCGTCTCCCCCAAGGTGTATGACCTTCCCATTGGGAAGGAGTTGGTTAAGATGTTCGTAGCAAGGTGAGGATTTCTTGAGCAGTGTGGCTACCAGCAAGTAGCTATCCCGTGTCTGAGGGGCCACGGCAACGAGAGTGCCCAGTCTTCCGGCGTATATTCCGCTCCCCCCACATCCGTATTCCGGGTAGTTGTATCCTGACGCAAGGAAGTTCACATCCACCGCATGTGACCAAGTTGCCTGATATTGGGTAGCTGGAACAAAAAGACAAAATCTGCTAGTAACAGACAAGGGGGCTGCGTAGTCCAGTCAGTAGATGCACTAAGCTTCTAACTGAATGGGAGTGGGTTCGATTCCCACCCAGTAGTGGACTACCACTTTCAGATACACAATTGGCCCTCGGGTTCACTCAACCTTACTCTTTGCAGACGACATAGTAAACTGGAGAGAAAATGAAATAGAAATGCAAGAACAAGTTACTGTATGGACTCAAGAGATAGAGAAATATGCAATGAAAATAAGTGTGGAGAAGAGTAAGACTCCAGTGATGACAGGAAACAAGGGAGAAGGGAGACAGAATATTGAAGCCAATGAAAATCCATTGGAAATGGTGAAAAGCCTTAAGTATTTGGGGAGCATACTCACAGAAGATGGTACAATAAATGAAGAAATTGGAAACAGAATCCAACAAGCTATTGGGTTTTGGTTGGTTGGTTCCTTAGTTTAGGGGCTGCGACAACGTGGCCATGTAGCCCCGTGTACTTTGGGTGTGTGTAGAATCTGTCTGATAACCGGTGTTAATTGTGGTGACTGTATTAGTGTGTGTTTCTGTTTTCAATTCAAGTAAGGACTGCAGACATTGAATTTTTGTAAGTAGTTCCTACTTTTGCCGCCAAACGCCACCGTCAACGACTACTAGTTCATAACTTGGTTACCAGACGCCACCGCAGTCGGCTCCTGGCAACGAACGTAGGAACCTAAGAGCGTTTGTCAAATGTTTAACTGTAATTTAGCTTCACGCAGGTGTAATTAGTGGAAGGTTCTTTAACATGTCATAAATCTATGGCATGGGACCGCCGGCTTTACTTCCCCTCCGAAGGTAGGCATACTGAGGGATTTTTAACGCTCTTAAAAAATCCGTCGACTTCGGCCGGGTTTGAACCCGTGATCTTGGGCATAGAAGCTCAGCATGCTACCAACTACGCCACCGAAGCCGCTCTAATGGATTTTACCAGTGTGTGAGGGGTTTAGTATGGAACCAGGAAATCCCAGAGAAATGCAAGAAAGTTCTATTCTCAATGTATTGCACACCAATTTTGACATATGCAGCAGGTACTTGGACCACAACAAAACGCTATGAAAGCCGAACCCAAGCAGCCGAGATGAAGTTCCTTAGAGGAATAATTGGGAAGACACGGAGGGATAAAATCAAAAATGTGGACGTTAGGGAGAGAACTGGGTTCTCAAAACTGCAAGACAAGATAGAGACCAGTAAGCTGAAGTGGTACGGACATATGATGAGAATGGAAGAATATTTATGGAAACAAGATGTTCAGTAAAGAACGTATAGCCTACTTTCTCCTAAATGCATGGGTATTGTTATAACTCTTTGTCCTTTTCAAGAAGTATAATTGAATGTTGGCTGTAGTAGCTTGTTGAAATACAACGTGCTATAGGGATATTAAACATGAATATGAGGTGCCCTTTGCTAGTGCTATCTCTGTAAAAAAAACATTCAATTCGCTTTCACCGTGTTTGAATTGATCTGGGGAATGGATTTGCACACTATTTGCTATTTGCAAACTATTGGGCTGATGACCTTGTAGTCAGTCATAAGATGCTTTCCACAAAAAGGCATGTTGTTGCAAAATCCGGTAGAGATCAAATTAATAGGATGGTCGAAATTTGATTTAAGCTTTAAACATTTGGGTGGCCGTCATTCCGTTTCCGTCAAGATGGCGGCGATATAAAACATGACACTGAGGTGCCTTTTGCTAGTGCTACCACTGTACCAAATTTCGTTCAATTCGGTTTCACCGTGTTTGAATTGATATGGGGAATCGATTTGCACACATACTTGGCCACCATCTGCAAACTATTGGGCTGATGATCTAGCAGTTTGGTCAGAATATGCTTCCCACATAAAGATTTGTTGTTGCAAAATTTGGTAGAGACTAGACTATTAGGTTGGTCGTAATTACATTTTAGTCTTTAACATTTGGGTGACCGCGATTACGTTTCCGTCAAGATGGCGGTGATATAAAACATGACACTGAGGTGGCCTTTTCTAGTGCTACCTATGTACCAAATTTCGTTCCATTCGGTTTCACCGTGTTCGAATTAATAGGGGGAATCGATTTTCACACAAAGATGGCCGCCATCGGCAAAATATTAGGCTAATGACCTATTAGTTTGGTCAAAGGATGCTCCCTCCATAATGGTATGTTGATGCAAAATTTGGTAGAGATCGGATGATTAGGTAAATCGTAATTTGATTTAAGCTTTGAATATTTGTGTGGCCGCCATTACGTTTCCGTCAAGATGGCGGCGATATAAAACATGACACTGAGGTGCCCATTGCTAGTGCTACCTCTGTACCAAATTTCATTCCATTCGGTTTCACCGTGTTCGAATTAATAGGGGGAATCGATTTTGACACAAAGATGGCCGCCATCCGCAAACTATTAGGCTAATGACCTATTAGATTTGTCAAAGGATGCTCCCTCCATAAAGGTATGTTGTTGCAAAATTTGGTAGAGATCGGATGATTAGGTTAGTCGTAATTTGATTTAAGCTTTGAACATTTGTGTGGCCGCCATTACGTTTCCGTCAAGATGGCGGCGATATAAAACATGTCACTGGGGTGCCCTTTGCTAGTACTACCTCTGTACCAAATTTCGTTCCATTCGGTTTTACCGTGTTCGAATTAATAGGGGCAATCGATTTTCACACAAAGATGGCCACCATCCGCAAACTATTAGGCTGATGACCTATTAGTTTGGTCAAAGGATGCTGCCCCCATAAAGGTATGTTGTTGCAAAATTTGGTAGAGATCGGATGATTATGTTAGTCGTAATTTGATTTAAGCTTTGAACATTTGTGAGGCCGCCATTACGTTTCCGTCAAGATGGCGGCAATATAAATCATGACACTGAGGTGTCCTTTGCTAGTGCTACCTTTGTACCAAATTTCGTTCAATTTGCGCTCACCGTGTTCGAATTGATAGGGGGGGGGGCAGACATTCAGAGTACACACACACACAGACTCACACACACACACAGACAGACACAGTTTTTTTCGCCCTGTAGTGATCTCATAAGTCTACTTTCATTTTTTGCAAAAATCGAAAGTAGGCTAAAAATGCCATGAAGAGGACCACGAGGAAGGTCCAGAAAGAGGCGGATAGATACGGTGAAGGAGAGCATAGAGAAGAGAGGAGTAAAAGAAAGACAAGATGTTCAGCAAAGAACATATAGCCTACTTTCTCCTAAATGTATGGGTATATTTATGACGTTTTGTCCTCATCCCTAACACAATCACCTCTACCACAATGTATTGTTTGTTTTCTTTTATATTGATAATTAGCCAGTAAGTGTCAAAATCAATATTGTATACTTTATGATGATTGAATAACAAAACTACTAACTTATTGTAATGCATTCACGTCCGTTAATCTCTATATTAAGCCAGCCTGCTAAGTTAAGAATCTTCCGTTTTGGGTATCTTCCCCTTTAAAAATCCACGCCGATCACAGTAGGTTGGTGCTGCGACCTATCAGTGAATTAATCTTTATGTTGTACGCCTATGCACTGCCATCGTAATGTACTACGATGGCAGTGGCCTAAGGATGTTGAATGAGTAGACAGTTTAAAGTAGCCAAGAGGGAGGCGATCCAGCTGGCAGTGTTTAAAGGTAATCGGAGCGCAATCGTGGCTAATAGTTGAACTACCAGTATTACAAAATTGCCATACTTCAGGAGGCGAGGTATTTACACAGCGGTAAGTTTGGAACAATATTACCCACATAACCCACAAGAGGACAGCACCGTACAGAGGCATTAAGAAGGCTGTGGTTAATGACAACGTGTATCTAGTTCTTCTATTCTCCTTTTCCTAATGTCTTCTGTTTATTTGCGATGCTGGGGCTGTGATTTTATTAATAAACGAGTGTATACATTAGCCTCTCCTTTGAGCTAAATGACATATTCAGTATCTGTGGAAAGAGCTCGTGCACATCATTTGTAAAAGAATTCAAGAAAAAAAAAGTTAACTGCAGCAGTAATCGATCCCCTGTCGACTGCGTGACAGACTAACACGCTAGCCCAGAGCTAATCCTATCCTTAAAATCATGGTGTTCTTAACTGACATTAGATACAACCTGTTGGCAAATAATGACTTTAAATAAACGATTTCTTCACAACAGTACATCTTCATTAAAGATAATTTCATACAAAGTTTATATTATTGTATCAGTAGGGTATATCACATACAACATACTAAAACTATTGAAATATAAGACAGGCACATGAGGACAGCTGCCATCTTGTCGTGTGACACAAACAGCTCAGCTCTTTTAAGCCACTCATACAGTATAATATTATAATATTAAATTATAATAAATAACGGATCACGACCTTCAGGATAGCTTAAACCACCCTAGGCTCGATAATCGGAATTGGTGGGTCTTAAGCCATTGATTAAAATGGTTGAATAATTCACACGGCCGCCATCCTGAAATGGTACGGCCGATGACCTTAAATGTTGGATGAAAGACGCGTCCTATATAAAGGTATGTTGTCACCAAATTTGGTAGAGATCGGATGATTAGTTTAGGCGTAATTTGATTTTACGTTTTGAACGTTTGAGTGGCCGCCATTCTGTTTTGGTAAAGATGGCGGCAATATAAAGTATGACACTGAGGTGCCCTTTGCTAATGCTACCTCTGTACCAAATTTCGTTCAATTCGGTTTCACCGTGTTCGAATTGATAGGGGGGGACAGACATTCAGAGTACTCTCACACACACACACACACACAGACTCACACACACACATACACACACACAGACAGACACACTTTTTTTCGCCCTGTAGTGATCTCATAAGTCTACTTTCATTTTTTGCAAAAATCGAAAGTAGGCTAACTAGTATTGAAAGAAGGGAATGAATGGTGGAGGGAGAGACAAATGTGGAGGTCCTTGATTCGCAACCCGACCCAGGGAACTGGAAACGGGAAATGAACAAGAAGAAGAAGAAGCAGAAGCAGAAGAAGTTCACTCAGCCTACAAATGAGAACCAGCGCAATTCCTGGAAGCAATGGAGCTGACAACTCCATCCCAATAGGGACAGCACTCATTCCAGGTTCCGTATTGACCATGTTTACATGAAGTATAACATAATTTTCTCGCCAAATCAATACTTAGGCCTAACAAAGGAAGAACGAGAGAATAAGTGTGAACTGTTGTTTTTTGTTATGTAATGAGGATTTCGATGTTGTATGATGTTTTACACCAAAAAGTTGGCTGAGGAAGGAACCAAAATAGGTTTCCGAAACATGTACCTGTAGAATTTTTATGTAAGTAAAGTATTAATTTGGCGAGAAAATTATGTTATACTTCATGCAACTCCATCCCATCCAGTGCCCATGTCACGGACGATGGAAACCTGTACCTTCACTGTTCCAAGGGCCCCCATGGCCTGTACATAGGTGAGTTAGCTAGTATCAGATACCGTTAGTAACTCAGGATGTTATCGCACACTTTAGGCGATACTTGGTAAAAGAGCAATATTACACAATTGCGTTAGTGATGAATTAATCAAACTGAATATAGCGCACTGCGGCCTGAACATTCATAATTTATAAATAAATTACTTTCTATGTTTTAGAACTAAAATTACGAAAATTAGTAATAACGTAGAAACCTGGAGTATCATATGCCCAAAGCAAAATAACAGTGACTTTACATTTTGAAGATGGCGGACGGGCGTATTATTAAAACATAGTAGTGAATCATTCAGAATATAACTGCGTAATTAAAACAAAATTTAGTAAGAATACAGTACCCTATAAGGGATGTTAAGCCTCCGTGGCTTAGGCGGCAGCACGCCGGCCTCTCACCGCTGGGTCCGTGGTTCAAATCCCGGTCACTCCATGTGAGATCTGTGCTGGACAAAACGGGGGCAGACAGGTTTTTCTCCGGGTACTCCGGTTTTCCCTGTCAAAATTTCATTCCAGCAACACTCTCCAATATCATTTCATTTCATCTGTCATTCATTTAATCATTGCCCCAGAGGAGTGCGTCAGGCCTCGGCAGCCGGCACAGTTCATATCCTCGCCGCTAGATGGGGGCTTCATTCATTCCATTCCTGACCCGGTCGGAGACTGGAAGCAGGCTGTGGATTTTCATAAGGGACGTTGCTGAAGTAGGCCATAGGAATAACACACAGAATTCAACGCGAGGCCACCATTTTGGAAATGTAGAATATGATAATGAATAACTCAGAGTATTCTTAGCCTACTTTTCACATTTTACTAAAATGACGAAAAAGTAGACTTATGAGATCGATCCAGGCAAATGTCTGTCCCTCTGTCTGCCTGTGTGTGTGTGTGTGTGTGTGTGTGTGTGTGTGTGTGTGTGTGTGTGTGTGTGTGTGTGTGTCCATCAACTCCTAAATGGCTGCAGCAATCGAAACCAATTTTGGTATGAGTAAATATCTATACCTGAATATCTCAAGGCCATATTTGAAAATGATGTCAGTGCTACCAACTGCTGAAAAATCGTAATTGAAATTTGAGCTCCATGTTGGATATCTGCCGGCCCCGTGGTGTTGGGGTAGCGCGCCTGCCTCTCACCCGGAGACCCCGGGTTCGATCCCCGGCTCCGTCAGGGGTTTTAAAACTGACGTGAGGGTTGGAACGGGGTGCACTCAGCCTCGTGAGGAAAATTGAGTAGCTGTCTGACAGTGAGACAGCGCCCCGATCACGAATACCAAGATTAACGGCCGAGGGGACCCGACGCGCTGATCACGCGTCACCCCAATATCTGCAGGCCAAATGGCTGGGCAGCGGTCGCTTGGTCGGCCTTAGCCCGTCATGGGCTGGATAGTGCCAGGGGTTGACTTTTTTTGTTGTTGTTTTGTTGTTATGTTGGATATCTTGAAAGGTATGCATGGGAGCTCTTTCAAAATTGGCACACATATAGATAATAATATTTCAGTTTAATTTCCAGGAGGCCATATATGGCAGTGTTGCCAAAATGATTCTAAGTTTGCTGATAGGTCCAATTTTTAAGTGCATATGACTTCTACACAATCAATTGGATTTCAACCTAATTTCGTATGTACTATGTGTACATAAAAAGATATGACTGAGCGTATTCTTAATAGCCACCAGGGCTGCCAACTGTTAATAAAAGCTCTCTATATTTATTTTATCCAAATACCAATACATCAGAAAGTATACAAGCAGACAGATTTAAACTATGCACACCTGACATTCTGAATTAATTTGGAGTAACTAATATACGTCAGGGCTAACAACATGGCTCTAGGCCTGCTGATAGGTCCAATTTTAAAATGCATGTAACTTCTATACAAACAAATGGATTTCATCCAAAATTGGCACAACAATAGATCATAATATTTCGGGTTATTTCTGACCAACACATGCATGACATTGTTGCCAACATGATTCTACGCGCGCTGATATACCCAATGTCTAACTGCATGTAACGTCCATGCTATCCACTGGACTTCAACCAAATTTTGTATTTTGTACCTTATGAGATGGAACTAAGAATATATTCAGTCACCAGTGTTGCCAACTTGTAGTGCTCTATTATGCCAGGTATATTTCGAACTAATTAGAAATTTCGATATTACCAACTTAATTTCGTCATTATTCTAGATGTGTCCATATAAATTAATCATTGGCATGAATCTTAAATTTTATTTTAGTTCGTCACGGAACTACTTGTTTAGTTACAACAAGGAAATTTAGCAGTAATCTAGAACCTTGTAAGTGTCTTCCTATAGTCAAGTCAAAAGAACAGCGACTCCATACAGTCATGGTGGTGGCTGGGCGTAGTTTTAAAACTTGAATAGCATTAACTCACAATAAAATAGCACAGTTAACGCTAAATTTAGTGAGAGAGAAGTGCCATACTTAAGACCACTCCCATTACTCACAGTAATATGACACTGAATTTAGCGCGCAGCAGCCATCATGAAATTATAAAATACAGGGTGTTTCTAAAAAAGTGTCCGATAATGCAACAGGGTTTGGGATTGGTCAAAACGAGAAGAAATGTTCCTATAAACATATGTCCGGAAACAAATACCTGTTGAGATATGCACCATTTTACCCACGTGGGGGAGGCGTTGTGTTCAGTGGTGTAGGCGTCCTTCCATTGAAGGTCTTTGCATGAGTCAGATATTCAGTCATAGTATGCGGTTTTGCTGAGAGTGCAGTGCGGTACCCGCACCAGACTAGTGGTCCCGTGATATGTGGACGACGTAAAGAGTGCGATGGGGTATTCCTCGAGGGAAATGGCAGAGATGGCTATGGATTAGTAAACGGCAGTAGCATGGCCTCTCCGTTCGCCGGACCTTAATCCATTGGATTTCTGGCTATGGCGTCATTTAATGACATTGGTGTATGCCACACCCATCGTCAATGTGCAGAGCGTGTGACCAATGAGTGTGCGCACATCCACGACCAGCCAGGCGTAATTGGACGAGTTCGGGATTCGTTGTGAAAAAGAGCCAAAGCATGAGTGCGAAATCGTGGTAACCATATGGAGCATCTCTTGTAACAATGAATCTACAGGACACCTCCTTTAAGGTATCGGACGCCTGGAAAGAACAATGGCATCTGCAATCCTCGTTACCAAATCATCACGTCATTAAGAACCCCTGCAAGTGCCCTGATGGATTTTCCCTTCCAAGACGACAGTTGAGGACGCTAAACCATATTAGGACCGGCCAAGGTAGATGTGGAGCCACTCTCTTCAAATAGGGATGGAAGGCATCACCTCAATGTGACTGCGGAGAAGAGGAACAGACAGTGGACCACATTACATTCGCGTGTCCTTTACGTGCATACAGAGGCTCTATAGAAGACTTACACTGTGTCTCAAGCGAAGCCCTTCTCTGGCTCTCAACTTTAAACATGTAACTCTACTTATGAACTTGAGATGGTAGTTGTACTGTTAATATTGTACATAATATTGTATTTAATATTGTATTCATCATACGCTAAATAAATAAATCTCTTGTAACGTTCAGTTGCTATCCGCGGACAGGCCGGCTGAAATCATCACAGCTCCTGGTTGGTGGTTTGACCAACGCGTGTTCTGTTAAACGTGTGTGATAGTCGAGTGTTCATTAGAAGTAGCTGGTAGCAAGACGTCCATTGGCTGAAGTGTAAATACACATCACAAGTAAAATGGCTCATATCTCAATAGGTATTTGTTTCCGGACATATGTTTATAGGAACATTTCTTCTCGTTTTGACCAAACTCAACCCCTGTTGCAATATCAGACACTTTTTCGAAACACCCTGTATACAAACAATCAATCATACATATTTTAAAGATATAATATTGGGTAATATGAATATAAATGAGCATAAACTTCGAAGTATAGCCTATACTGTACTTTGAGCATGTGCGGATCTAGGGGAGGGCGAGGAGGGCGACCGCCTAGGGCCCCGCGGTCCGGGGGCCCCGCGCCATGGATTGTTTTAAATTTAATTGATTAATTAATTATACTTTACAAACTTTTCAAACTAATTTATAATCCATATTCTTTTTTCAGTGCAGCTATGACCTCCCATGACCGTTTAACAAGTTTAGATTTCAGTGAAATGATAGAATACTTCAGCCGGGAAAAAAAAGTTGCAAAGTAATATTTTAACCCTTTATAGGGCACACTATTTTTTTCTAATTTTTACTTTAATTTATTAATGTAAATTTTCATTCCAGCTTTAATTTTCAATATTCAATATTATTTTCAAATCAATTTTAATAATTATATATTTATTTGTTACTAGCCTATTTTCAATTTTGAAAAAATAGGCTTATGAGATCACCTTTTATCCGTGTGTGTGTGCGTGCGTGTGTGTGTGTGTGTGTGTGTGTGTGTGTGTGTGTGTGAGGTGTGTGTGTGTGTGTGTGTGTGTGTGTGTGTCTAATAAAATCTAAACGGCTGGAGCGATTTCAATAAAACTCGGTAAGTTCATAGCGCTATTCCCGGCGACCTCGACCGTGCCCTTCAAATTTTGTTACGTCTCACCAATCCAACATGGCGGCTGTGCGAAATATTTCACTAGCATTCAATATCTCCGAAACTATTACCGATATCGCCCTGAAATTGTGTACGGTGATAAACGGCACTACTAGAAGTTCACCTATGAGACTTTCAAAAACCTGGTGACTACAAAACCAACATGGCGGCCAAGCGAAGTTGAGACATTTAAATAGAATTTTCTCGCGATTTAACTATCCAAACGTAATGAAACTTGGTACAGCAATTGTTTATACACATTGTAATACACTGGAGTCTAATTTAGTTCAATTGTTTACATAACCTCAAAATGGCGGCTGTGCGAAATATTTCACTGACATTCTATATCTCCGAAACTATTACAGATATCACCCTGCAATTTTGTACGGTGATAAAGGGTACTGATACAAGTTTACCTATGTATATTTCATAAACCTGTAAAGTACAAAACGAACATGGCGACCAAGCGAATTTGAAATATTTTAATAGACTTTTCTCGTGATTTAACTCTCTGCGTGCAGTAGAATGTGGTACAGTAAATGATTTTGCAGATTGTAATGCACTGCCATCTAATTTAATTCAATTGTTTACATAACCTCAAGATGGCGGCTGTGCGAAATTTTAAAATTAAGTTTTTATTTCTTGTGTCGCTATCATGCGATCGAAGTGAAAGTTTGAATAATGAACCTAGGCAATAATTGTCCATGAATGTTACATAACTCTATAGCCTATACATATAACAATCCTAAATGGCGAGCTTCCGAAATATTTAGATGGTTCTCAATATCTATGAATCTTTTACAGCAACCAAACTGATTTTTTTTTATGTTCATAGAGACTATGAACATATGTTCACCTATAGGACTTTCAGTAACCTGGTGAGCACAAATCAAACATGGCGGCGACGCGAACTATAAATATTTAAATGGACGTTTCTCGCGAATTAACTATCCGAGTGCCGTGAAACGTTGCATTTTAAATGCTTATACAAATATTGATCCACTGGCATCTAATTTATTTCAATTGTTTGCATAATCACAAGATGGCTGCGGTGCGTAATTTTAAAATCTCGATTTTACTTCTTGTGTTCTAATCACACGATTGAAGTTTGAATACCACACGTACACAATAATCTTAATGTAATAGTACAAAAATAAAAATCCAACCTGGCGACAATCTGAAATATTTAGACAGTTCTCAATATCTACGAATCTGTTACAGCAATTAAACTGAAATTTTGTATGTTGATAGAGGCAATTAACATGAGCAGGATATATGAAAATAGGCTGTATAGTTCTTCACGGAACTACTTGTTTTTAATTTTATAATCATAATTTTATTTAAATTTTTAGAGTGTTTCATTTTAATGTCTAATGTGTTTAATTTTAATTTATAGGGTTTTATTTAAATTTTCAGTGTGTTTAATTTTAATTTTTAGTGTTATTTATTTTTAATTTGTATATTTATGTTTTATTTTATTGTTTAATTTTGATTTTTTGATTATCTTTACCAGTTTAAATGTTATCCACCACCATAAAACTAGACACATATAATATTTGCTTATCATAAATATTACATCTACAAGAAATGTTGTAATTACACTGAAAGTTCCAACTATTAGCACCTTTGATAATAGCTTACAAACAGTAGGTGGTTAATATATAGACCACTATCCTTTAAAGGGTTAATATTTCATAGTTTACATAATCTTCTTCAAGGGAACTTAAAGGTTTCTCTCATATTATAAAAAAAAATGTACTGTAGTGTATTCAAAATATTGTAACTATTCTTTATTTCATTATTATTACAAAACTATTTTCCATTTGATTTGATATTTTTTATTTCCTATTGTTGTGGGCCCCACCTCATCATATCGCCCAGTGCCCCGCAAGGCTTGGATCCGCCACTGCTTTTGAGTATATACTCGGTTTGTTGTGAATAAAAGATCTTGGTTATATACTACCATTTCCCCTCCTTTTGGGGTATTTACTTCACTTGCGCCACGAAGTTACTCTCGATTCGTCGAAGCGCTAAGTCAGTCAACTGTTGTAAGCGCCATTTGTTAATGCAAACCAGTCGTCTGTTGTAGACGTGTCTGGTTTCCAGACACGTCATGTCTGAAAGTAGGGATGAATGTGTTGTCATTTGTAAGGATCACCTGCGACTGTCCTCCAGTATTTGATAAGTCTCAAACACCCAACTCGCGAAAGGAAAAAAGCGAAATTTTAAAAGCCATCAAGATTTGTTATGCTGGAATCCTTGGCAAAGGAATTACTTAGAATCAAATGCTGAAAAACAATATGAAATCCCTACTAAAAAAGATCGATTTGAAAAGGATGGGCAATAAGAAAATTGTTCTCAAGGATGTAATGTTCTGCAATCCCTCTCTAAAAAAAAGTTATTCGTAATTTATACATTTTCCTAACCCGCAAGTTATTTACATCTACAGCACTCTTTGTAGAAAGTGAAACACCCAGAAGAAATAGTCGGATACACTCCCAGAACAGGGGTCTTGTAGGCCTGCAGTACTAATCTGATTGAATGGCAGAGAGATGGCGTGCACATTGGCCCACCAGTGCCCTCTGTCGTGGAACCGGACAGGTCAGTGTTCCGCACAGCTCTGTCGGCGTGGGGCCGTCATACCAAGTGGAAACGTGTAAGCAAGTGCAACGATGCCTCACCGACATCATAGGGTGGACTATCAGCGTGTGAGTGCGGTTGAACGGGGCAGATTGCTTGGGTTCCGGGAGGCGGGTCCGTCGTTCCGGGACATTGCGCCTCGTACAGGAAACGCTGCGTCAACAGTAAGGCGTATGTGGATCCAGTGGAGAGAGGAGGGCCGTATACAGCGACGGCAGAGTACAGGACGACGCAATTTGACCACAGCGCGAGACAACCGCCATCTTCTCCGCATGGCCGTATCGGATAGAACAACGTCGTCCTCGGTGTTGACTCGACGTTGGAGCACTGCAACGGAGGTGGACATGTCTGCATCGACGGTGTGGCGCCGTCTTTCGAGGGCTGGACTGGTAGCACGCATGCTACTGCATCGGCTTCCATTGACTGGGAACCACCGACGCCGCTGACTACAATGGGCACGTGCACGCTGACACTGGTAGGTTGAGTGGCGAAATGTAGTGTTTTCGGACGAGTCCCGCTTCAACCTGTCCTACAGTGATGGCCGCATACGCGTTCGACGCCGCCGCGCCGTGGAGAACGCAATCAAGCAGACTGTATTGTCGAGCGGCAGAGCAGACAAACAGCAGGTGCAATGGTTTGGGGCGCAATTGCTTATAACAGGCGATCGCGCCTCGTACGTGTTGCAGGCAATCTAAACAGTGACTGCTACATCAGGGAAGTTTTAGAGCCCGCGGCGCTGCCCCTCTTGCAGGCCGTTCCACAGGCCATATTTCAGCAGGACAATACCCGCCCGCATGTGGCGAGGAATGTGCAAGCCTTCTTCGCAGAACGACGGATACCTCATCTTCCCTGGCCTGCCCGTTCGCATGACATGTCACCCATCGAACATGTCTAGGATATGGTCGGTCGGCAACTTGTTCGTTCAGGTCCACCTGCCGCCACTGTTGATGCTTTGTGGACGCGCCTACAAGCCGCGTGGGACGGTATTCCCCAGCAACGTATTCAAGCGCTGCATGATTCCATGCGACGACGTCTAATGGCTCTGAGTGCAGCACGTGGTGGCGCGACGCCGTACTGAAGATCGACCGTCAACGTGCATGTACCGGACTGTCCTTCTAATCAGTAATGTATTGTCATGCCCCCAATCGGTAGTATAAAGTGCAATGTGGTCACATCTCTTGTTCTTGGTGCTTCACTTTCTGCAAACATTCAGCAATCTTGAAATTAGACAGCTGAGCATGGTAATGGCTAGACTTCAGAAATTGAGAGTATATACTTCAGGTTTGTTTGCTGAATGTATGTCTGTACACTACTGTTTGTAGAAAGTGAAGCACCAAGAACAAGAGATGTGACCACATTGCACTTTATACTACCGATTGGGGGCATGATAATACATTACTGATTCATACCACATTGGACTATATACTCACTACCTGAGTATTTACTCCCACCCCTTAAGTACAGTATGTAATCTGGTGTCGAAAATTAAAGCAGCAAACTGTTATTTCTCCGTTCTGTGGCTAATTCACGATATAAGCAGAAAAACTGTCAACAAATGTCCGTACAATCGTGTTCTCTCCGAAAGATGTCCTTTCTGTCATCGTATGGTGCGTTCAAAAAGTAACGAGCCGGAGGCTGTAATGCGCAAACCGTTGACGACATGGGCTAATCGTGGCGTGTGTAACGAGGTGTGGTTCCGACCAGAGCGTGGAAGGTCACAGCCCGTCGCTAGAGGGCACGCGTACACGTCACGTGACGATACAAAGCGAGCAACAGCATGCATCAATCGTCCAACGCTGCCGGTCGCATTGCAAACAGTGACATGGAGGCGTCAAACGAAGAGCAAAGAGGTGTTGTTCGGTTTCTGACAGCGAAAGGAGTAGGGGGAACGGACATTCATCGCCGAATGTCACAACTGTACGGCGAAGGGTCAAGCCCTTGCAAGGGTCAAGGCGTGGCACAAGCGCTTCAGGGAAGGACGGGTGTCGTTAGCCGATGATGCTCGGTCTGGGGCAGCCCCCCACCTGCATTACCGATGACAACATCCAGCTGGTTGATGCACTCATTACCCAGGACCGCTGAGTGACAGTGAACGCCATAGCCGCCGTGGTTGGATTGAGCGTCGGAAGTGTGCACACCATCATGAAGGAACGACTGCACTAGCGGAAAGTGTGTGCCCAATGGGTGCCCCACAGTCTTCAACCACACCAGGAAGCATGTCGAATGGCCCACTGTCTTGGTCTTGGTTGGACGATTGATGCATGCTGCTGCTCGATTTTTATCGTCACGTGACGTGCACGCGTGCCCTCTAGCGACGGGCTGTGACCTTCACGCTCTGTTCGGAACCACACCTCGTTACACACGCAACGATTAGCCGATGTCGTCACCGGTTTGCGCATTCCAGCCTCCAGCTCGTTACTTTTTGAACGCACCTTATACAACCTTATAACGATAACGTCAGCGCATCTGTCATACGGGGTGGTGTTTACTGGGTAGTTTCACATCAACACTCGCTGTGTATACACAGAAGGTGCAATATGGCACCTTTTTGCTATGTGTAGGCTATGTAATGGCTTTATACACAATACTGGTTATCAAATACTATGCACACACAAGTACACGGGTCATAGACCAAAGAAGTCCTAATTGGAACTATAATAATATATACAGTACCGTATGTCAAAAATATGGTCATATAAATGACTCCAAATTATAGCTTTCCAAGAGGCATTCGACCGAATACAGCACACTAAAATGCTAGGACTCCTTCAACGAGTTGGAATTGACAATAGTGACGTACGAATCATTGCCAATCTCTACTGAAATCAACGAGCGAACATTCGGGTGGATAATAAGATGTCCGATGAAGTAAAAATTCGACGTGGTGTTCGACAAGGCTGTCTGCTGTCTCCAATGCTCTTCAACTTATATTCGGAGGCAATCATGTCGGAAGCCTTGGATGGGTTTCATCAAGGCATTGTCATCATCGGCACAGTCATCAGGGATATGCAGATGACACCAAAGGCATTGAAGATCTCCAAGCATTGCTGAATCGCGTGAACGCAGTTAGCAATGTTTATGGCTTAAGGGTGAACATTCGCAAAACAAAATTCATGGTTGTCAGCAAAGAAGTAATTGATACCACATTAGCAGTTACTGATAAAGCCATCGAACGAGTTCATTCGTATAAATATCTAGAGTGCTATCTGGATGACAAATGGGACTGCAGCCATGAAAACAAAGCTCGCATTGAGCAAGCCAGGGGTGTATTTATCAAAATGAAGAATCTGCTGTGTCACCGAGATCTTAGTCTGAGAACGATACTACTTGCCATCAAGTGTTACATAATTCCCATACTAATGTATGGACACGAGGGGTGGACGTTAACCAAAACCTTGGAGAAGAAGTTGGAAGCATTTGAAATGTGGCTGTATCGTCGCATGTTTCGTCTATCGTGGACCGACAAGGTGAGAAACGCCGAGGTGCTGGATCGGATGGGTAAGGAGATGGAGGTGCTCTACCTGATATCGCGTCAGGAGATGGCAGCAGTCCAACACGCTGTGACAGGGTGCGGGGGGTCTTGCAGTACGCATGCGCGGCCCTCATATTCCTAACTTAAATATATCGGCTTCGCGCATGCCAATCGCTGTTATTGCAGCACACGACACGCAGCCAGTGAAAGAAGGAATGTGCTGAGTGAGTGAAACACGTAGTGACCAACTTAATGTTTTTGGCATGAGCGATACGCATTGAGCGGGAAGACATCTGCAGTTCAAACCCAACTGCCAACTCCTGGCGCGATATCAGTACAACAGCAAGCGACAGAAGCTACAATATTTTGGCCACGTGATTCGAAATAACAAGTGCCAACTCCAGCAGCTAATCATGGAAGGCAATATTGAAGGACGGCGCAGACCAGGGAGGAGGAGGATCTGCTGGCTCAAGAATTTGAGGGAATGGTTTGAACTTGACTCAGCATCTCTGTTTCGAACGGCAACCTCGAGACAAGGGATTGCATTGATGATCGCCAATCTTCGACGCGGAGACGGCATATAAAGAAGAAGAAGAAGAAGAAGAAGAAGAAGAAGAAGAAGAAGAGGCATACATAATTTGAAACTTAAGTGTTTAAAATAAGACTGCTGTTGTGACTTGAAACTGAATCCCAGCACTCTGCACAGTGTGTGAACTGATTACACCACGATAGCCCTTTGTTAACTGTTGACGTAGGTCTAGTACGGTAACTGAAGCTATGGAATGCCATTATAACTCCTAATGACCAGTATTAATTCTAGTATGATGTGCATGTCTCCTACAGGTGCCAACTGGAAATACCTGCACCAGGCCTCTCGAAAAGCCACACAGCATTATCAACCTAACACTTCTCTCATCCAGGTGTAAAAAACATCCATCGCATGGAAAACTCATTTACATCATCTCCAATCCTGAAGAATGGGAAGAATAAGGAGTAGACATACCACTGACAAGTAAAAAGTGCGGTGCGGTTATTTGGTAAATTATTAGTCGTGTCAAGGTTAAAGTTAGGTCTGATTGGTGTTAAGCTAATGGTTAGAGCAAGTTTAGGAGTGGGTGTTTTACTTGATTGATTGGTGACACCATTGTACATAGTGTTATTCACCAGTTATATTACATTATTACATTCACTAGAGACTAAAAGCAAAGCAAACTTGTAGCGTCACGTGGTTCTCGTGATCATACGCCACAGAACCTTTCTTTTCTATACTTCGAATTTGAACCATTGGTGCGACTCTGAAATTCTAACATGCATTAACCAAGAATCAAAACCCAGCCCAAAAATGTATGACTTTAGGCTCACCCAATGGAGGAGATTATTTGGGTGTGACCTTGGCTTCTAGGATTAAAGAAGCAGGCCTCTTAAGCCCTGAGCTTACTTTACTTATTTTTAGGATATCTGTAAACAAAACAATCAGTAAATGTATACTCTATTTGTTGAATCAGAAGGCTACGTGTTGCTGCTATAACAGCCACACAAAGACGTAGAACTAATAAAGGTAAAGAAAAGAGATACCGTAGCACATACAGAATTGAAGTCTTCTTGGAACACAAGATAATGAACGGAAGTGTGAGTAGGCTAAGAAATGAGTAAGAAGTAGACTATCATGAAATGTGAAAATAACCCTGCATAAGGCTGTCCCCTCACATCAACATGACTTTTGATTGACTAAATAAATGCCCGGGTACTTACGTTAGGAAGTTGAGAACATTAAATTTAACAGTTATTTATAGTTACTGTAGAAAACTTGAATTGCATTATCTCTGACCACAAAAGTTTAAGAAACAAAAAACACATTTCCCCCACACTTTTCAATATATCGTGTGTTAATTTAATCATTTAAAACATATCATAACCTTTCATTGTTACGATGAAATCACAATGCGACGATGCGACACCACGGGACTGGAGGAATGTGTTGTTAAACACTTCTTAGAATTAAAACTCAGTAATATTAACACTTTCTATTTTCTTGTTGTTTATTTTCTTAAAATATTTTATTATAAATAGAGCTAGTGTGTTGAAATCGAGTTAAATAAATGAAATAAAATATACATTCAGCACCCAGCTTTTTTTTTTTATCGTGTAGCCTCCTGAGAGGCCGAGTGCAGGTCTTTCTAGTCGACGCCCGTGGGCGACCTGCGCGTCGGGATGAGAGATGGAATGGATGAAGATGAATGCATGAAACTGGGCAAGGATGTGAAAGGAAGCGGCCGTGGCCTGTCAGAAGGTACTGTCCCAGCATTTGCTTGGAGTTGAAAATGGGAAACCACGGAAAACCATTTCAAGGACAGCCGACGGTGGGGCTCGAACCCACGCGTCTACCGAGTCAGCAGAGAGCTTGGCCCCTTGACCTAGCGCAGCGCTTTAGCCCGCGTAGCCACTACTGTCGGTAGCACCCAGCTGTTTATCCATAAGTGGTGCTACCAAGCGGCTTACAGCTGCATTGGTGCTGCCGATTATCAATTGTTATTTGAAAATCCGTTCTTCCGATTTTCCCTTTAAGTGTCCATACACGGCCAACGAGAAAAAAATGCACTGGCTCGTTCTATTGCTGACTGCATGCAACATTTTTAGCCTACTTTCGATTTTTGCAAAAAATGAAAGTAGACTTATGAGATCACTACAGGGCGAAAAAAAGTGTGTCTGTCTGTGTGTGTGTATGTGTGTGTGTGTATGTGTGTGTGTGAGTCTGTGTGTGTGTGTGTGTGTGTGTGTGTGTGTGTGTGGTGTGTGAGTGTGTGTACTCTGAATGTCTGTCCCCCCCCCTATCAATTCGAACACGGTGAGCGCAAATTGAACGAAATTTGGTACAAAGGTAGCACTAGCAAAGGACACCTCAGTGTCATGTTTTATATCGCCGCCATCTTGACGGAAACATAATGGCGGCCACACAAATGTTCAAAGATTAAATCAAATTACGACTAACCTAATCATCCGATCTCTACCAAATTTTGCAACAACATACCTTTATGGAGGGAGCATCCTTTGCCAAATCTAATAGGTCATAGCCTAATAGTTTGCGGATGGTGACCATCTTGGTGTCAAAATCGATTACCCCTATTAATTCAAACACGGTGAAACCGAATGGATGAAATTTGGTACAGAGGTAGCACTAGCAAAGGGCACCCCAGTGTCATGTTTTATATCGCCGCCATCTTGACGGAAACGTAATGGCGGCCACCCAAATGTTCAAAGCTTAAATCAAATTACGACTAACCTAATCATCCGGTCTCTACCAAATTTTGAAACAAAATGCCTTTATGAAGGGAGCATCCTTTGACAAATCTAATAGGTCATTAGCCTAATATTTTGCGGATGGCGGCCATCTTAGTGTCAAAATCGATTACCCCTATTAATTCGAACACGGTGAAACCGAATGGAATGAAATTTGGTACAGAGGTAGCACTAGCAAAGGGCACCTCAGTGTCATGTTTTATATCACCGCCATCTTGACGGAAACGTATTGGCGGCCACACAAATGTTCAAAGCTTTAATCAAATTACGACTAACCTAATCATCCGATCTCTACCAAATTTTGCAACAACATACCTTTATGGAGGAAGCATCCTTTGACAAATCTAATAGGTCATTAGCCTAATAGTTTGCGGATGGCGGCCATCTTTGTGTCAAAATCGATTACCCCTATTAATTCGAACACGGTGAAACTGAATGGAATGAAATTTGGTACAGAGGTAGCACTAGCAAAGGGCATCTCAGTGTCATGTTTTATATCACCGCTATCTTGACGGAAACGTATTGGCGGCCACACAAATGTTCAAAGCTTAAATCAAATTACGATTAACCTAATCATCTGATCTCTACCAAATTTTGCATCAACATACCATTATGGAGGGAGCATCCTTTGACCAAACTAATAGGTCATTAGCCTAATATTTTGCGGATGGCGGCCATCTTTGTGTGAAAATCGATTCCCCCTATTAATTCGAACACGGTGAAACCGAATGGAACTAAATTTGGTACAGAGGTAGCACTAGAAAAGGCCACCTCAGTGTCATGTTTTATATCACCGCCATCTTGACGGAAACGTAATCGCGGCCACCCAAATGTTAAAAGCTAAAATGTAATTACGACCAACCTAATAATCTAGTCTCTACCAAATTTTGCAACAACAAATCTTTATGTGGGAAGCATATTCTTACCAAACTGCTAGATCATCAGCCCAATAGTTTGCAGATGGTGGCCAAGTATGTGTGCAAATCGATTCCCCCTATCAATTCAAACACGGTGAAACCGAATTGAACGAAATTTGGTACAGAGGTAGCACTAGCAAAAGGCACCACAGTGTCATGTTTTATATCGCCGCCATCTTGACGGAAACGGAATGACGGCCACCCAAATGTTAAAAGCTTAAATCAAATTTCGACCATCCTAATAATTTGATCTCTACCGGATTTTGCAACAACATGCCTTTTTGTGGAAAGCATCTTATGACTGACTACAAGGTCATCAGCCCAATAGTTTGCAAATAGCGGCCATGTATGTGTGAAAATCCATTCCCCGAATCAATTCAAACACGGTGAAACCGAATTGAATGAATTTTTTTTACGGAGGTAGCACTAGCAAAGGGCACCTCATATTCATGTTTAATATCCCTATAGCACGTTGTATTTCAACAAGCTTCTACAACCAACATTCAATTATACTCCTTGAAAAGGACAAAGAGTTATAACAATACCCATGCATTTAGGAGAAAGTAGGCTATATGTTCTTTACTGAACATCTTGTTTTGTCTTGTGCAGTGCATGTGAATTTCATTAACGAAAGAGAGTTGTTCCCGTTGTTGCTTGTTTTAGGGGCTGCGACATCGTGGCCATACTGTACTGATATACAGGGTGAACAAAAAAGCCGCTCTTGGAGGTCGGCAAGCGATTCCTCATCCAATTGCAAGACAAAAGTTTCAATAACAAAATCGGATCGGGTGCTGTTTGAAAACACAAGTATGAAAACGAGAAGCTGGCAACACTGTCACATCCTGCAGTGCATCGGAATGTACAGAGAAAGCTACGGCAGAGCGCCGAGTTCCTGCGACCTGCTTTTGGCCACGCTGCATGCTGTTAGCGCGTTGCCAGAGCCTCGTTTCTTAACACGCATTTCTGTTAAACCTATTGGTGGGACTAGGTTTTGCAACATAAACTTTCGTCGTGAATTTCGATGAGGAACCACATGCCGACCTCCAAGTGCGGCATTTTTTGTTCACCCTGTATACACTGTGGCCATTGGTTACCGCTTTGTACCCAAACACAATAACGATCTCCATGATTACTATGCAATTATTAAAGCCTGATCACAAGCTAATACTCTGCGCCTGGGCTGGCCTTCTTAAACCCATCCGCCTGCGTCACTATCCCTTACATCAAACGTGCGTTAGACGGACGGTCGTTAGGTGGGGACAACTTCAATCTCTCATATCTTAGTGAATATACCAGCTTGAAATATAATTCTTCCACGTTTAGCTTCATAAAATATCACGAGCCTTACAGGCCGGACGTTTGTTTTAGACGATTGCCCTTGACCTTGAAGCCTGTGGGTGAGCCTGCACACTGTCACTGTCACATTTGTCAACAACGATCTGATGTAATGGAAATCCAGACTTGAGCACGTGGCGACACCGACTTGCAGACAGTACAGTCACCGTCGAAGTATTGTGTGACGCGGAAGTACACGGTACGTATTTACGAACAGAACGTCGTTATATTTACCAATGACTGTACTTCAGTAGGAGTGTGAGACAGCTTTGTCAATCATCGGACCGCTTGGGGCAGCTGATAAAAACACAGGTACTGCAGTAACTCGCCTCCAGGCTTCCTTTAAGATTTTTCACTCGTCTAAAACAAACGTCCGGCCTGTACAGTTGTCGCATATGATGTGTAGCTTGCCACGGTGGGTGAGTGGTTATAGTGTCGGACTACCAACCCCAAGATTGCAGGTTCGTTCGTGGCCATTGTAAGTGATTTTTGAAGGCGACAAAAATCACGACACTCATGTCGTACGTTGTTGGCATGTTAAAGAACCCATTTGAATTCAGTAGGCCGTGTTCAATGGCAAAATTAATCTCGGGATTTTCCGCCAACACAAAGTTCCTCCATTCTCTACTTGAAAGCGCTGTAGTGTCAAGGAGTTTAGATATCTCACCTACTTGGCTTTCATAGCGTTCAAAGGAACGACGAAATTCGACATGCAAGCTACTCTCTGGGTGTCAATTAACAAAGCTTGCACCAGGAACCCGAGGCCATACGATATTATTATTATATGATGTGTAACATGTGACATGTTATCCTACTATGTGTCTGCCGGGAGCGCGAATCCCTTGTTAACAGCGAACTCTGTTGGTCATTGAATTAACTACTTGTAAAACTCCTGTGCCAAAACCTTCCAGCAAATATGATATAATGAATATTTTCACACCAAAGAACGACAACTTGAAGATGATTTATTGTAGGAATATCTTTAATGGTGCCTCCAAACATTGAAGTAAACCGTATGCTATATACATTCCACATAGCCACATTGGTACGTCGTGGTACCAATCTCCGCCACCACGCGCGCTCATTGTTTTCGTTGCATTTCCGTCCCATTTCCGTTTCAATTCTTCAAAATCACCCCCACAAAAAATATACAGCAGTACCAATTTCCGCCACCGCGCGTACTCATTGTTTCCGCTTCAGTTCCGTCCCATTTCCGTTTCATTTCTTCAAAATCACCACCACAAAAAATATACAGCAACCGACTGGAAAGATGGTACACATAAACAAGATGTTCAGTAAAGAACATATAGCCTACTTTCTGCTAAATGTATGAGTATAGTTATAACTCGTTGTTATTATCAAAGAGTATAATAGAACTATTCTTTGTTGAAGACCTTAGAAACGATTTACCTCTACCAAACGCCACGACCTAGATAAAAACTGCTACCATCATTGAAGAAAGAAAGAAAGAAAGAAAGAAAGAAAGATAAGAAGTATATCAAGAATGTTATGGATCTGGAGACATAATCGACCGGACTGGCGGCGTGGCTCAGCGGTAACGTTCTCGCTTGCTGGGCCCTAGGTTGCAGGTTCGTATCCTGGCGCAGTCAGCTGGCATTTGAGGGTGCACAAATGCGAGGGAGCCGTGTCAGTACATTTACTGGCACGTTAAAGATCCCCTTCGGGCCAAAATTCCGGCACCCCGGTGTCTCTAAAAACAGCAGTAGTTAAAAGGGATGTAAAACCAATAACATTATTATTATTATTATTACGACCTGCCGTGGGCAACATCCAACTTTGAGTTGAGGCATGTCTTTACACGTCTGGTTGTGCATGGTTTTCACAACCCTAATTGAATTAACAAATCTTTCCATGACCCTACAGAGACGTGTGTATACGAACTATGTGGATATTTTCGATAATATAATCCTAACAGAGCGAGTGCATTCTAGCGGCCAGAATAAGAAACTTTTCAATAAAATCTGGAAGTTACCTTTTTGGCAGCCAGATGTCTCGAGTAAATCTGCTGGCGAATTATGTTTTAATTAAATATATATTTTACACCATAATGTGGACAATAAAACGCTTAATAACATTTTCAAGTAACGCAAAATGGGCTGTTACAAACCCTTTAAAATAAAAAGTTAAAATGTATCGTAGTATCAACTTGTCATTCTTCAAATTCGATGCGCATAGAATGATAATGGTATAGTAATCAATGGATCCCCACGTAGACTAGTCGGGACATCTAGTGGTGAAATATCGAACAATATAATCCTAACAGAGCGAGTGCATTCTAGCGGCCAGAAGAAGAAACTTTTCAATAAAATCTGGAAGTTACCTTTTTGGCAGCTAGATGTCTCGAGTAAATCTGCTGGCGAATTATGTTTTAATTAAATATATATTTTACACCATAAAGTGCACAATATAACGCTTAATTTTAAAACATCTGAGTCATTACGAAACAATAAACATATAACATTTCAAGCAAAAAAACTAGCTCTGATCGGGTTTGAACCATAGGCATTTGAGCGATAGGCTATCGCTCTACCACTGAGCTAATTGTGTCAACGAATATCGTTCTATTTAAAATGACTTACATAGAACTTGTTAGCAAATAATGATTTATACTAAACGATTTCATCACTGGAGTATATTATTTATATATAAAGCATTTCATACAAAGTTTATTTATTTTTTATCAGTACGCTATATTGCATTCAATACTCAAATTAGTGAAATATAAGTCAGGCACAAGATATCCGCTGCCATCTTGTCTTATTACTGAATCAGTTCAGCTTTTTAAAATCACGTCTGCACTATAGTATTACAAAATAAACTTTTAATTTCGAACGTGCCTCTTCCTTTAGAACAGTTAAAACGATTCTCGGCTCGATAATCGGAACTGGTGGGTCCCATGATATGGATTATAAAGTTTGCATAATTCGCACGGCCGCCATCCTGAAATGGTATGGCGGACGACCTTGTAGTTTGGTCACAAGACGCATCCTATACGAAGGTATGTTGTTACCAAATTTGGTAGAGATCGGATGATTTGGTTAGTCGTTATTTGATTTTACGTTTTGAACGTTTGAGTGGCCGCCATTCAGTTTTAGTAAAGATGGCGGCGATATAAAACATGACACTGAGGTGTCCTTTGCTAGTGCTACCTTTGTACCAAATTTCGTTCAATTCGCATTCACCGTGTTCGAATTGATAGGGGGGGACAGACATTCAGAGTACACACACTCACACACACACAGACACACACACACACACACACACAGAGACTCACACACACACATACACACACACACACAGACTCACACACACACATACACACACACAGACAGACACACTTTTTTCGCCCTGTGTTGATCTCATAAGTCTACTTTCATTTTTTGCAAAAATCGAAAGTAGGCTAAAAATATGGTCTATTTCACCTATGTGTGCCCAAGATACTACCTCCTTGGTTTTGGTAAGTAAAGCAAGTTTCCAGAACTTTCTATGCTCCCTATTGGCAACTCCAGCTATCTGATATGACATCTAGCGGTAAAAATGAGAAACTTACCAAGTAGGGTACATTTGTCACGTGGTGACTGTTTGTATAGGGATTCTTGTATTGGTAAACAGATCGTGGTAAATTGTTCGTGTTTTTATACATAAGTAATAAGTTTTACTCGTTGATAGAGTGAAAAATGAGTAAAAGCAAAGTGTATTGCTCAGTTTACGGCTGTAAGTCGATGTATAAGAGGGCTGCGGACATACGTTTTCATCACTTTCCAAAAGATGCAAATAGCAATAGCCGAAATGTGATGATACCTAATAATACCTAATACTTAATAACAATACCTTTCCACCCCGGGAAGAATCTAACACTTGTCGAGGTAGACAGACAGAAGACCTGCGACGTAAAGCCAGCGAAGGTTATTCAGTTTAAAAACAGCTGTTACGATGGGCGCGCTGGTAAGATTGAAGTTACTTGAATAATTAATTAAATAATTAATTATTGGCTGCTTGGTAGGGAGAAGGGATCAGTTTAACTTGTATTAAAACTCGGGGGGCGACAGGAATTGCTTGATTTGGATGGTTAAAAGGTGGGTTTGGTGTTGAATATTTGAATGGTAGCGGAATCACTCATTCTACAGTGCCCACGGGGAGGCAAATTAGGCCTATATGACTCGTAGTGGAATAGCTCGAATATCGAAGAACTTAGCGATTACGAGGTGTAGGCTTGGCGGAAAGGCTGGCGGATCATCAGTTTGACATCAATTCACGATATAAGTCGGAGCTTGGAACAGTGGCGTCTGGTTTGCGTGGATGCTAGTCTCGGAATAATAAAAGTAGCACAGCTTCGGTGTGTTATTTATTTGTTTATGTACCGTATTTCTCTATTTGAATGTCCTCGGCGTTGACTCAGGATCGACATTTACATTATATTGCGCATAATAGTACCGAAATAATGTCTGAAGTGTAGCCCTGTGTAAATTTGAATCAGCTGATCTACATCTCCCATAAAAACTGATGCTTGATAATATGCAAATGACACCAAAAAATCCAGTGGAACACACAAATTAGATCACGTGTATCGCACAGTTATACATATACACAATTAAAAATAACACTGTCATTACTTTAGAGACCATATTTACTGATTATAACCGAAAAATAAAAAGTGTTCCATATCAAACGCGTGTTATTGAGTATTTTAAACCCTACTTATTCAGACCGACCGCAGCGCCCCAAGTGTTAGTTTGAGTTGCCAATTGGCTGTAGCTTCGCGCATAACGAATAGAATAAGAAGTGATATCACTGGCCTAGTACGCCTGGTCCGCCGCAGCGCAGCGCTGGCTCCGATCTGCGATGCAAGTTTGCATTGGCGCGTACGAGACTTAAAACCTTGCGACCTGTTTTACATGTTAAAACACCGCAAGATATCCTCATAGGCGCTAATAAGTTCGACATCTCCACTTACTTCACTGTGCCCAATTATAATTTAATAAGTCGTCTCCTGTAAAAGTCCAGTTTCGACAATAAACGAAGACAGAGAGCAAGTTCAAAATGCAATTAGTTTTGCCAGCTATCGGTAAATTAAAAGAAAAGAACGGAAAAATTAACCTCGCTATCAGAAAGGATTTCTTCACATTGTTACACATTTTACATTCCCTTAACAGACTTGCAACACAGAAAGAAAAAAAAACGTACGAACGCAACTTTCAACTTTGCCGTAGATTACTATAAAATTCAATAATAACCATAACTTTCACTCCACAAATACCAAAATCATTAAACTACCATCATTTCAGAAGAACTTAACATTAAACAGACATAGAAGGCATAGTAATGACCCCTTCATAGAGTAGGCTATTGCCTAAACCCGATCACGGCTCCTTCAACTTTACCGTAGAATATTACAAAAATCAATTATACCCATAAATTTCACTCCACAAACACCAAACTCAATAAACTACCATCATTTCAGAAGCACTTAACATTTAACAGACATAAAAGGCACAGTCATGATCCCTTCTTAGAGCAGGCTATTGCCTAAAACTGATCACGCCTCCTTCAGCATTACGGTAGATATATGTTTTTAAACTCATTGTCTTTTTATTCTCATCCCTTTCTTCACAGAAGTAGTCTTTAATGGCATCAAGAGCATTTTTATTTACACCATACTGGACAAATACTTAGGCAAATTAGGAAATATATGTGGAACAGAATAGTCTTTCAATCGCCAGTTGGTTCTTGGGAGAAGTACTACTTCCTTCCCTTCTATCACAAATTTGTAAAATTTAACAATTAAATCTTCTGAAAAGTGAGCATCACAGATGTAGGACTTTTCAGTAAGTTCCCTATCCTTCCCTGGTATAGCCCCTTTGCACTTGATAAAACTTTCCTTATCTTTAGGAGGTTTGAAAACCGTCTGACCTCTTTACAGTCCCCATAGCCAGATCTGCATCCTGGTGCAAAACAGCAAGGCATCTTCACTACTCACATTAAGCACTCATGAAAATGTAAGGGCTAAACTGCTGTTTACTTACATTAAATAACAATAAAATTATCACACGAAGATAACGTCAACACACGACAAGAAATTAAATTCCATTTCAGTTAATGCTTCCTACAATAGCATTTCAGGTATTAATACTATGAAGTAATAGTGTAAGCACTTGTATATCAATGAACGTTTGCACAGAACACCACCAAAACACTCCGACCGATTAAATACTTAATATATCGCACATAAACACATAAACATTATGTGTAAATCAACGATCTCAAGTCGACTATAGCGCTGCGTAGCGGCGAGTGCCAACCCGATCCGTATTCATTACATGCTATTGAGGGAGAAGAGATCACACTTTTTATTCTATTCGTTATGCTTCGCGCCCAAGTCCTCGTTGGTTCTAAGCAACTAGCGCACGGTTTCAAATCAAACTTCCATCGGCGCGCAGTTTAAACAACATGCCCCGTTCTGTTCAACGGGCACACAATATAATTAAAGAATAATAATAATATTATTGGTTTTACGTTCCCTTTAACTACTTCGGCTTTTAGAGACGCTGGTGTGCCGGAATTTTGCTCCGAAGGGGATCTTTAACGTGCCAGTAAATTTACTGACACGGCTCCCTCGCATTTGAGCACCCTCAAATGCCAACTGACTGCGCCAGGATCCAATCCTGCAAACTTAGTACAATTAATGAAACTGAGAGTATAATCAAACGAAGAAAGCTTTTTTAGAGGAAGCTTTTATTGATATAATACAATTAAAAATGATAAACCTACAAACATCTGGAAAATGTATTTGGAAGAATGCGGATATCACAAGAGTAAATTATTATACATTCAGAGTCTGTAATTAACTTAGTACCTTTTGAATTTTTCGCGAAATTGACCAATTCGTGTACAGAGATAAGCGAGTACTGCCTGCAGAGCATTGACTCCAAATTTAGTCGTTCTCAGTGCTTTTTTTAGGGGGAACGCGAGGATACGCGTACCTTTTAAACATTCGAAAACTGTTTAAGAAAAAATATTGGTACATTTGTATCTAGTCCGGCAAATATAAATTCCGACTTGAACGTTCATCGATCAGCTGGCGTCAACCCGCTGTTTACAACAGCTGGAGGAGATTTCGAGTAATCCTCGATTTAAATCGATCTATCGAATCAGTTTCTTTTGGTTGGCAACTCGGCACTCCGTTCTTATAAGCACACAGGCTAGTGTTTGGAGGCGGGGCAGGTTGTTATTTTGTGCGCGTGGTTAGTTTGGAAGGATGAAGAAAATAATTAACTGTTTAACATCCACCCTGGCTTCAAAAAAGCTGAAAGTTAATGATTCGAACACAATGACCGGAGAAGATGGTATATTGGCTTTCACGGACTTTGCAAATTGCCTAAAATTGCAAGATCGTGATGTTTCGTCGACTACAACTGAGAGTACCCCTTAATAAATTTTTTTTGAAAAAAAAAAAAAAAAAAGCACTGGCTCGTTCTATTGCTGACTGCATGTAACATTTTTTTGTCTTGTGCAGTGCATGTGAATTTCATTAACGAAAGAGAGTTGTTCCCGTTGTTGCTTGTTTTAGGGGCTGCGACATCGTGGCCATATAACCCAGTGATCACAAGACTAAGCAAAATTATGTAAATAATAACTAAACTGGAATTGAAATATACAAGCAATTTCATAGGCAAACTAATATTAACTAGACTATATGCTGATTATTTTGTTACCTGTTTGGAAGGGAAATTCTGCGAACCAGGTGGAGCTGCAGATGATGTCCTGAACGCCCATATCCCTCACCAGGCTGATGCCAGGTTCTCTAAAGCTCATGTCGAAAGAGATTAACATACCAAAGCGTATTCCAAAATCCGTGTCGAACACCGAGTACTCTGGTTGAGTTGGTGGAATTATTGGGTATTCTCCATGAAGGTGGTACTTCCGGTACCTGAGGGCATGAAGTGGCAATTTAGTGTGTATTTTACTCTTCAAGAGTAGAGTGAAATGGTTGGTGGCAAAGACAGTGCAATAAAAGTACCAGACACTCGCTGGATTTAATGTATATTCCCTTGGTAGCGAGCTGGAAGGGACTAGCCATTAAGTTCCACATGTCAACTGCCGGACACAGAAAACCCTCTGAGGATCACGGATTCAGTAATCGGTGAAACGTTGGGAAGCTCAAATCATACTAGACCACTGCCAATAAGCCCAGAAAACTTGTTAATCAATCATAGAATGAATATAAACATGACGTCACCAGTGAGTGAGAGAAGGTGTCTCCAGGAATCCGATAAATGGTTCACTTCAATATTAAATAGAGGTATCAATAATGCAGTGGTATTAATTACTGTAATATTAATAATACATATCACAATAATAAAAGTAGTGCCATAAACGAACACGTATGTTAAAATATGGAATATCTTTTTACACATACTGTGTGTATTAAATACATTTTTAAATGTTTAATAAGGGGAAACTATACCCAATTAATTTTTTTAATTTCTCTCAGCGATCCAAACTGCACGAAATTTAATTTCGGTACGACTAACATCTTTTATAAGGTAAAAAGTGCAAAATTATGCCTCTCGATCGATCAGTATGAGCAAGTAAACGACCGTATTTATCTTTAAAAATTTGATACCAACTATTTGCCACTAAAAATTATTTTCAAAGACATTGAGACAGAAAGTAACACTTGTGAAGATTCTGTTTATGGCGATGGAAATAACAGTAACGGTTCATTTCTTTTTTATATACGTCAGTTGAGGAAAGCATTCATTACATCGGTTTAGTGACCAGGATTGCAAGGCGCCCTGAATTTACGGGACAGTTCCGTATTCGTGCTAAATGTCCCGTGTCCCAGACAATTCTTATCCGGAATGGTTATTGCCCCGTATATCCGAGCGTTTTTAAACTCGAGAGAAATGCGTCTGTGTTTACACCTCCGGTATAATATTTCCTTCAAAACGATCTCTTTGAGTTTTTCTGTCTGAAGATTTCATTGCAAAGAGTACTTACTCTGGTATATTCGTTCGATAAACTTAAGATACTCCTTTATTTTTTGTTATTCTTGTGTTTATTTCTATGAATTTATCTTCAGTTTTATGGGATTGTTATGAAAGCAACTGTTAAAATCTATTCAGAGTAATGAAAAATATTCTGAATGACGCAGTGTCGGCAAGAAAAGAAATTGTTAGTTTCAGTATATGTATTAGCCTACTGGTATTAGCCCAAAGTTGCATTTTCAGCCGTAGTTAAATAGATAGTCGACTGATGTACCGGATATGACGTCACAAGTCATGATCCAAAGCTGCTTAGCACAAAGCAATCATGTCTGTAGTGGCTAGTGAAAGAAAGTGCTTGCTTAATTGTCGTCGGCTTCGGTGGCGTAGTCGGTAGCATGCTGAACTGCTGTGCCCAAGATAGCGGGTTCAAACCCGGCCGAAGTCGTCGGATTTTTTAAGAGCGTTAAAAACCCTTCAGTATGCCTTCCTTCGTAGGGGAAGAAAAGCCGGCGGTCCCATGTCATAGATTTATGGCATGTAAAAGATCCTTTCACAGACTAAACTTGTGTAAAGCAAAATTTGTTAGGTAAGATTTCGTCAGAACGCTCTATCAAAGTTCCAACGTTCGTCACTAGGTATCATTGATATCTGGTGGCGAAAGTTGGAACTACTTGAAATTGAACGGAACTGGTAGCTCACCCTTTAGTGTGTCCGCTGGAAGCAGCTACAGACTCAGGCGAGCCGAACATGTCCTCGGACACTCCCGGCACTAAAAGCCATACGATAAATAATAATAATAATAATAATAATAAATAAATAAATAAATAAATAAATAATAATTGTCGTCTTGTAGAAAACATTATTTACAGACGTAGCTTACTCGAGGTAAAAATGGATACCTCATCAAGAAGAGTCAATGCCTTGAAAAATATGAGATGATGCGGAGCACTGCCTTCTTGCGCTTCGACTTGGCACCGGCATGCAAGCCTAGCGTGTTTCAGAACACAAGTCTATGAAGGAGGTCATACCACAAATGTTCCAAAGCTCCGTAGTGCACTACCTTCTTTAGCATCGGTTTAGCACCGGCATGCAAACCTAGCGTGTTTTAGAACACAAGTCTATGAAGGAGGCCATGCTTGAAGCACACATGTTCCAAAGCTCCGTAGTACACTGCCTTCTTGAGCATCGGTTTAGCACCGAAATGCAAACCTAGCGTGTTTCAGAACACAAGTCTATGAAGGAGGCCATGCTTGAAGCACACATGTTCCAAAGCTCCGTAGTGCACTGCCTTCTTGAGCATCGGTTTAGCACCGGCATGTGAACCTAGCGTGTATCAGAACACAAGTCTATGAAGGAGGCCATGCTCCAAGCACACATGTTCCAAAGCTCCTTATTAATGCGAAACATTGCCTTCTTGAGCATCGGTTTGGCACCGGCATGCAAACCTAGCTTGTTTCAGAACACAAGTCTATGAAGGAGATCTTGCTTCAAGCACACATGTTCCAAAGCTCCTTATTAATGCGAAACACTGCCTTCTTGAACATCGGTTTGGCACCGGCATGCAAGCCTAGCGTGTTTTAGAACACAAGTCTATGAAGGAAGTCTTGCTTCATGCACACATGTTTCAAAGCTTCTTATTAGTGCGGAACACTGCCTTCTTGAGCATCTGTTTGGCACCGGCATGCAAGCCTAGCGTGTTTTAGAACACAAGTCTATGGAGGAGGCCATGCTTGAAGCACACATGTTCCAAAGCTCCGTAGTGCACTCACTACCTTCTTGAGTATCGGTTTAGCAACGGCATGCAAGCCTAGCGTGTTTCAGAACACAGGTCTATGAAGGAGGTCATGCTTCAAGCACGCATGTTCCATAGTTCCGTAGAGCATAGTACAGTACTTAATGAGTAGTTACTAGCAGCTACTGTAGTTAATAGTTATCAACTTGAACCTTGGGTTACAGCCTTATTAATATGTCCTGTGATGTCAATATAACTTCTGTAAAATCATTCTTAAAGGAAGTTCACTAGTTGTCTACTATGTAATAAACACCGGTTTCCTCGACAACACACCTGTCCCTTATTTTGTTTTCAGGGTTCTGGCAGCCTTGGTAGTGGAAACGTAAGCAATCTCAAAGCAGCAATAGAACGCGTAACCATAATATTGTTTTACATCTCCCTGGAGTCAAGACTTGAGCATAAAATGTCAAAACTGTGCTCGAATGTCGATCATTATTTATTGATAGCATGGTCAGAGGCAACACTAGGCCTATTTGTACAAAGATTTATGTAGACAGTATTGCAGGGAATTATACGAGAAGTCATGATATAAAACCTACTAATCTGTGATTGGTCTTTGTCATTCTGGTAATCAAAATCTTCACTTAATAAAATCAATTCTGAGAGAAAATGATCATGATTTATGTCATGTAATGAAAACCTCACGCGACTAGTTATGTTATAAAAGGAGGTGCAACAAGTGGTAACCAAAAGCATTTTGTCAAAAGAAAAAAAAAAGACTGAGAACTTATGAGCCCTACTGTAAATTACGGACATAGTTCACATATATATATATATATATAATATATATACTAGCAGAAGTACCCATCGAACGGTCTTTGGTATTAATAGCCAGACAAAATCAATTGAGCTACTGTTGCAATGGTTAGAGGCTTTGAACCTGTTTGTCGACAAAGATAAATGATTAGTTAAATTATGCTCAGAAAATAAATTTAGCCTACCTAACCTGTATTTCCTAACGTGAAAATAAAATTGAAAACCTCGTAGACGAAACGCAATACACGTCATGTGGCTGTTTGGAGATATAATAGACCTTCTGTACGACATATCGCACGTTTAAGTCGTGTGAAAAAAAATCTATGGTAACCCCTGACCCCCTTAAGCGCATTGATGAATTTTAAAGTTTTAGTTGGTTCTGTGATAACCTTATTGCCATTTGCAAACGTTCACAGAAATTTAATAAATGGAGTGGCATTACCTTTTGCAGAAATAGATGGAAAGTTGGATGTTACCTTTTGAGATGCTTTTGTCATGGCTATTGGCGTGCGTTCCTTCATTAGTTTATTAAATGAAATTAGTTTTCATGGAATATCAGAAACTGTTGTTATTAGAGGCTTAAAATGTAGTTTTCGGGGACCCTTTACGGCTATTTAGGGTCCCCGAGTTTTGTTTCTGACACCAAGGGGCAGAAAATAAGCTTTGTCTCGTCGTTGTAGGCCGTAGTATAATAATAATAATAATGAAATGAAAATCCACAGCCTGCTTCCAGTCTCCGACCGGGTCAGGAATGGAATGAATGAAGCCCCCATCTATCGGCGAGGATATGAACTGTGCCGGCTGCCGAAGCCTGTCGCACTCCTCTGGGGCAATGATTAACTGAATGACAAATGAAATGAAATGATAGTGGAGAGTGTTGCAGGAATGAAATATTGACAGGGAAAACCGGAGTACCCGGAGAAAAAACAGTGTGCCTCCGTTTGGTCCAACACAGATCTCACATGGAGTGACCGGGATTTGAACGACGGACCCAGTGGTGAGAGGCCGGCGTGCTGCCGCCTAAGCCACGGAGGCTCTAACATAGGGACGTAATAGACCTTCCGTACCACACCCGCACGTGTAAATCGCGTGAAAAAGTTCTAGAGTACCCCTTGACCCCCTTAAGCGCATTATATGTATTGATGAATTTTAGAGCTTGATTTTGTTCCGTTATAACTTGATAACCGTTTGCAAACTATCTCAGTAATGTAATAAATGGAATTGTATAGCGTCATACAGCACTAGATGGACCTGTGAGTTTCTGTTGCCATGGTTACCGGATTGCATTCTTTCATTATTGTATTAAATGAAATTAGTTTTCTGGGAATATCTCAAAAACGGTTGGTTTTAGGGCCTAAAAAGGTGGTTTTCGGGGGCCCTTTAGGGCCTGGGCCCCCGAGTTTTGTTTCTCACATTGAGGGGCTGAAAATGAGCTTTGTCTCGCCCTTCTACGCCTATTTGAGCAAGTGTTTTAAGGGGGTATGCCCCCTTTTATTGGAGCTACAGAGAAGAGTTGCATCAATGATTAGAGCCGTGCCTCTGAAGGATATCTGTACCAAATTTTACGTTGATCCAGCCAGCCGTTCTCGAGTTATAAGGGAACATACTTGTCCACAGACAAACAGACAGACAGACAGACAAAAAAAATATTTTCGCGCGTATCCGTCATAAAACAGTCTGAAACGCGTAAATAACGCAAATTTCCGTAGAAATTCAGAAAAAACAGACAAACTTTCATTTTTATATATATAGAGAAGAGATATATAGCAGTCGTTTCATTCCGCCGCATGGCTATTGCCCCTGCGGCGGTGGGCCTCCTTAGAGGGTTTCGCCGTCTCTTCGGGCCAGGGGGTTAAGGTGTTTGGGAGAGGTGGAAATTTTGATGATGGGTGGGTTTGGTTTTGGGATTTGGAAGAAAGTGTGTTAGAATTTTTTGTGGGGGCATTGCTGGGAGATTTGGATAAGAGCGCGGGGGACGAAGTATTGTTTTGAGCAGGAAGAGTTAGATGCAGGATTAGGGATGTGTGAGAGAAGGGTGACTGCTTCATTGTGTGTAGGTATAATTTTTAAATGTCGGAAATTTTCGACGAACCAAGAAAACACCGAAAACATGGAAACAACTGCTGCAAGTGCCAAAGTAGATGAAGGAACTTCTATTGCTCTGGGATTTGCGTGTATTGGGATGTTTAAAAGAAGGGATTTGCGTGTATTGGGATGTTTCAAGTATGTAAGTGTGGTGATGAAAAAGGGGGGCTGTTTAACGTCCAGATCATAAGTTTTATGTATATTATTTTTAGCCTACTTTCGATTTTTGCAAAAAATGAAAGTAGACTTATGAGATCAACACAGGGCGAAAAAAGTGTGTCTGTCTGTGTGTGTGTATGTGTGTGTGTGAGTCTGTGTGTGTGTGTGTGTGTGTATGTGTGTGTGTGAGTCTGTGTGTGTGTGTGTGTGTGTGTGTGTCTGTGTGTGTGTGAGTGTGTGTACTCTGAATGTCTGTCCCCCCCTATCAATTCGAACACGGTGAATGCGAATTGAACGAAATTTGGTACAAAGGTAGCACTAGCAAAGGACACCTCAGTGTCATGTTTTATATCGCCGCCATCTTGACGGAAACGTAATGGCGGCCACACAAATGTTCATAGCTTAAATCAAATTACGACTAACCTAATCATCCGATCTCTACCAAATTTTGCAACAACATACCTTTATGGAGGAAGCATCCTTTGACCAAACCAATAGGTCATCAGCGTAATAGTTTGCGGATGGCGGCCATCTTTGTGTGAAAATAGTTTCCCCCTATTAATTCGAACACGGTGCAACCGAATGGAACGAAATTTGATACAGAGGTAGTACTAACAAAAGGCACCTCAGTGTCATGTTTTATATCGCCGCCATCTTGACGGAAACGTAATGGCGGCCACACAAATGTTCAAAGCTTATATCAATTTACGACTAACTTAATCATCCGATCTCTACCAAATTTTGCAACAACATACCTATATGGGGGGAGCATCCATTGACCAAACTAATAGGTCATCAGCGTAATAGCTTGCGGATGGCGGCCATCTTTGTGAGAAAATCGATTCCCCCTATTAATTCGAACACGGTGCAACCGAATGGAACGAAATTTGGTACAGAGGTAGTACTAACAAAAGACACCTCAGTGTCATGTTTTATATCGCCGCCATATTGACAGAAACGTAATGGCGGCCACACAAATGTTCAAAGCTTAAGTTAAATTACGACTAACATGACCATCCGATCTCTACCAAACTTTGCAACAACATACCGTTATGGAGGGAGCATCCTTTGACCAATCTAATACGTCATTCGCCTAATAGTTTGCGGATGGCGACCATCTTTATGTCAAAATTGATTCCCCCTATTAATTCGAACACGGTGGAACCGAATGGAACGAAATTTGGTACAGAGGTAGCACTAGCAAAAGGCACCTCAGTGTCATGTTTTATATCGCCGCCATCTTGACTGAAACGTAATGGCGGCCACACGAATGTTCAAAGCTTAAATCAAAAACGATTAACCTAATCATCCGATCTCTACCAAATTTTGCAACTACATACCTTTATGGAGGGAGCATCCTTTGACCAATCTAATACGTCATTCGCCTAATAGTTTGCGGATGGCGACCATCTTTATGTCAAAATTGATTCCCCCTATTAATTCGAACACGGTGGAACCGAATGGAACGAAATTTGGTACAGAGGTAGCACTAGCATAGGGCACCTCAGTGTCATGTTTTATATCGCCGCCATCTTGACTGAAACGTAATGGCGGCCACACGAATGTTCAAAGCTTAAATCAAATTACGATTAACCTAATCATCCGATCTCTACCAAATTTTGCAACTACATATCTTTATGGAGGGAGCATCCTTTGTCCAATCTAATAGGTCATTCGCCTAATAGTTTGCGGATGGCCGCCATCTTTGTGTCAGAATCGATTCCCCCTATTAATTCAAACTCGGTGAAACCGAATGGAACGAAATTTGGTACAGAGATAGCACTAGCAAAGGGCATCTCAGTGTCATGATTAATATCGCCGCCATATTGACAGAAACGTAATGGTGGCCACACAAATGTTTAAAGCTTAAATCACATTACGACTAACATAACCATCCGATCTCTACCAAACTTTGCAACAACATACCTTTATGGAGGGAGCATCCTTTGACCAATCTAATAGGTCATTAGTCTAATAGTTTGCGGATGGCGGCCATCTTTATGTCAAAATTGATTCCCCCTATTAATTCGAACACGGTGGAACCGAATGAACGAAATTTGGTACAGAGCTAGCCCTAGCAAAGGGCACCTCAGTGTCATGTTTTATATCACCGCTATCTTGACGGAAACGTAATCGCGGCCACCCAAATGTTAAAAGCTAAAATGTAATTACGACCAACCTAATAATCTGTTCTCTACCAAATTTTGCAACACCATATCTTTATGTGGGAAACATATTCTGACCAAACTGCAAGAACATCAGCCCAATAGTTTGCAGATGGTGGCCAAGTATGTGTGCAAATCGATTCCCCCTATCAATTCAAACACGGTGAAACCGAATGGAACGAAATTTGGTACAGAGGTAGCACTAGCAAAGGGCACCTCATATATCCCTATATCACGTTGTATTTCAACAAGCTACTACAGCCAACATTCAATCATACTCCTTGAAAAGGACAAAGAGTTATAACAATACCCATGCATTTAGGAGAAAGTAGGCTATATGTTCTTTACTGAACATCTTGTTTAGCCTACTTTCGATTTTTGCAAAAAATGAAAGTAGACTTATGAGATCAACACAGGGCGAAAAAAGTGTGTCTGTCTGTGTGTGTGTATGTGTGTGTGTGAGTCTGTGTGTGTGTCTGTGTGTGTGTGAGTGTGTGTACTCTGAATGTCTGTCCCCCCCTATCAATTCGAACACGGTGAATGCGAATTGAACGAAATTTGGTACAAAGGTAGCACTAGCAAAGGACACCTCAGTGTCATGTTTTATATCGCCGCCATCTTGACGGAAACGTAATGGCGGCCTCACAAATGTTCAAAGCTTAAATCAAATTACGACTAACCTAATCATCCGATCTCTACCAAATTTTGCAACAACATACCTTTATGGGGGGAGCATCCTTTGACTAAACCAATAGGTCATCAGCGTAATAGTTTACGGATGGCGGCCATCTTTGAGTGAAAATCGATTCCCCCTATTAATTCGAACACGGTGCAACCGAATGGAACTAAATTTGGTACGGAAGTAGTACTAACGAAAGGCACCTCAGTGTCATGTTTTATATCGCCGCCATCTGGACGGAAACGTAATGGCGGCCACACAAATGTTCAAAGCTTAAATCAAATTACGACTAACCTAATCATCCGATCTCTACCAAATTTTGCAACAACATACCTTTATGGGGGGAGCATCCTTTGACCAAACCAATAGGTCATCAGCGTAATAGTTTACGGATGGCGGCCATCTTTGAGTGAAAATCGATTCCCCCTATTAATTCGAACACGGTGCAACCGAATGGAACTAAATTTGGTACGGAAGTAGTACTAACGAAAGGCACCTCAGTGTCATGTTTTATATCGCCGCCATCTGGACGGAAACGTAATGGCGGCCACACAAATGTTCAAAGCTTAAATCAAATTACGACTAACCTAATCATCCGATCTCTACCAAATTTTGCAACAACATACCTTTATGGGGGGAGCATCCTTTGACCAAACTAATAGGTCATCAGAGTAATAGTTTGCGGATGGCGGCCATCTTTGTGTGAAAATCGATTCCCCCTATTAATTCGAACACGGTGCAACCGAATGGAACGAAATTTGGTACAGAGGTAGTACTAACAAAAGACACCTCAGTGTCATGTTTTATATCGCCGCCATATTGACAGAAACGTAATGGCGGCCACACAAATGTTCAAAGCTTAAGTTAAATTACGACTAACATGACCATCCGATCTCTACCAAACTTTGCAACAACATACCGTTATGGAGGGAGCATCCTTTGACCAATCTAATACGTCATTCGCCTAATAGTTTGCGGATGGCGACCATCTTTATGTCAAAATTGATTCCCCCTATTAATTCGAACACGGTGGAACCGAATGGAACGAAATTTGGTACAGAGGTAGCACTAGCAAAAGGCACCTCAGTGTCATGTTTTATATCGCCGCCATCTTGACTGAAACGTAATGGCGGCCACACGAATGTTCAAAGCTTAAATCAAAAACGATTAACCTAATCATCCGATCTCTACCAAATTTTGCAACTACATACCTTTATGGAGGGAGCATCCTTTGACCAATCTAATACGTCATTCGCCTAATAGTTTGCGGATGGCGACCATCTTTATGTCAAAATTGATTCCCCCTATTAATTCGAACACGGTGGAACCGAATGGAACGAAATTTGGTACAGAGGTAGCACTAGCATAGGGCACCTCAGTGTCATGTTTTATATCGCCGCCATCTTGACTGAAACGTAATGGCGGCCACACGAATGTTCAAAGCTTAAATCAAATTACGATTAACCTAATCATCCGATCTCTACCAAATTTTGCAACTACATATCTTTATGGAGGGAGCATCCTTTGTCCAATCTAATAGGTCATTCGCCTAATAGTTTGCGGATGGCCGCCATCTTTGTGTCAGAATCGATTCCCCCTATTAATTCAAACTCGGTGAAACCGAATGGAACGAAATTTGGTACAGAGATAGCACTAGCAAAGGGCATCTCAGTGTCATGATTAATATCGCCGCCATATTGACAGAAACGTAATGGTGGCCACACAAATGTTTAAAGCTTAAATCACATTACGACTAACATAACCATCCGATCTCTACCAAACTTTGCAACAACATACCTTTATGGAGGGAGCATCCTTTGACCAATCTAATAGGTCATTAGTCTAATAGTTTGCGGATGGCGGCCATCTTTATGTCAAAATTGATTCCCCCTATTAATTCGAACACGGTGGAACCGAATGAACGAAATTTGGTACAGAGCTAGCCCTAGCAAAGGGCACCTCAGTGTCATGTTTTATATCACCGCTATCTTGACGGAAACGTAATCGCGGCCACCCAAATGTTAAAAGCTAAAATGTAATTACGACCAACCTAATAATCTGTTCTCTACCAAATTTTGCAACACCATATCTTTATGTGGGAAACATATTCTGACCAAACTGCAAGAACATCAGCCCAATAGTTTGCAGATGGTGGCCAAGTATGTGTGCAAATCGATTCCCCCTATCAATTCAAACACGGTGAAACCGAATGGAACGAAATTTGGTACAGAGGTAGCACTAGCAAAGGGCACCTCATATATCCCTATATCACGTTGTATTTCAACAAGCTACTACAACCAACATTCAATCATACTCCTTGAAAAGGACAAAGAGTTATAACAATGCCCATGCATTTAGGAGAAAGTAGGCTATATGTTCTTTACTGAAAATCTTGTTTAGCCTACTTTCGATTTTTGCAAAAAATGAAAGTAGACTTATGAGATCAACACAGGGCGAAAAAAGTGTGTCTGTCTGTGTGTGTGTATGTGTGTGTGTGAGTCTGTGTGTGTGTCTGTGTGTGTGTGTGTCTGTGTGTGTGTGAGTGTGTGTACTCTGAATGTCTGTCCCCCCCTATCAATTCGAACACGGTGAATGCGAATTGAACGAAATTTGGTACAAAGGTAGCACTAGCAAAGGACACCTCAGTGTCATGTTTTATATCGCCGCCATCTTGACGGAAACGTAATGGCGGCCTCACAAATGTTCAAAGCTTAAATCAAATTACGACTAACCTAATCATCCGATCTCTACCAAATTTTGCAACAACATACCTTTATGGAGGAAGCATCCTTTGACCAAACCAATAGGTCATCAGCGTAATAGTTTGCGGATGGCGGCCATCTTTGTGTGAAAATAGTTTCCCCCTATTAATTCGAACACGGTGCAACCGAATGGAACGAAATTTGATACAGAGGTAGTACTAACAAAAGGCACCTCAGTGTCATGTTTTATATCGCCGCCATCTTGACGGAAACGTAATGGCGGCCACACAAATGTTCAAAGCTTATATCAATTTACGACTAACTTAATCATCCGATCTCTACCAAATTTTGCAACAACATACCTATATGGGGGGAGCATCCATTGACCAAACTAATAGGTCATCAGCGTAATAGCTTGCGGATGGCGGCCATCTTTGTGAGAAAATCGATTCCCCCTATTAATTCGAACACGGTGCAACCGAATGGAACGAAATTTGGTACAGAGGTAGTACTAACAAAAGACACCTCAGTGTCATGTTTTATATCGCCGCCATATTGACAGAAACGTAATGGCGGCCACACAAATGTTCAAAGCTTAAGTTAAATTACGACTAACATGACCATCCGATCTCTACCAAACTTTGCAACAACATACCGTTATGGAGGGAGCATCCTTTGACCAATCTAATACGTCATTCGCCTAATAGTTTGCGGATGGCGACCATCTTTATGTCAAAATTGATTCCCCCTATTAATTCGAACACGGTGGAACCGAATGGAACGAAATTTGGTACAGAGGTAGCACTAGCAAAAGGCACCTCAGTGTCATGTTTTATATCGCCGCCATCTTGACTGAAACGTAATGGCGGCCACACGAATGTTCAAAGCTTAAATCAAAAACGATTAACCTAATCATCCGATCTCTACCAAATTTTGCAACTACATACCTTTATGGAGGGAGCATCCTTTGACCAATCTAATACGTCATTCGCCTAATAGTTTGCGGATGGCGACCATCTTTATGTCAAAATTGATTCCCCCTATTAATTCGAACACGGTGGAACCGAATGGAACGAAATTTGGTACAGAGGTAGCACTAGCATAGGGCACCTCAGTGTCATGTTTTATATCGCCGCCATCTTGACTGAAACGTAATGGCGGCCACACGAATGTTCAAAGCTTAAATCAAATTACGATTAACCTAATCATCCGATCTCTACCAAATTTTGCAACTACATATCTTTATGGAGGGAGCATCCTTTGTCCAATCTAATAGGTCATTCGCCTAATAGTTTGCGGATGGCCGCCATCTTTGTGTCAGAATCGATTCCCCCTATTGATTCAAACTCGGTGAAACCGAATGGAACGAAATTTGATACAGAAATAGCACTAGCAAAGGGCATCTCAGTGTCATGATTAATATCGCCGCCATATTGACAGAAACGTAATGGTGGCCACACAAATGTTTAAAGCTTAAATCACATTACGACTAACATAACCATCCGATCTCTACCAAACTTTGCAACAACATACCTTTATGGAGGGAGCATCCTTTGACCAATCTAATAGGTCATTAGTCTAATAGTTTGCGGATGGCGGCCATCTTTATGTCAAAATTGATTCCCCCTATTAATTCGAACACGGTGGAACCGAATGAACGAAATTTGGTACAGAGCTAGCCCTAGCAAAGGGCACCTCAGTGTCATGTTTTATATCACCGCTATCTTGACGGAAACGTAATCGCGGCCACCCAAATGTTAAAAGCTAAAATGTAATTACGACCAACCTAATAATCTGTTCTCTACCAAATTTTGCAACACCATATCTTTATGTGGGAAACATATTCTGACCAAACTGCAAGAACATCAGCCCAATAGTTTGCAGATGGTGGCCAAGTATGTGTGCAAATCGATTCCCCCTATCAATTCAAACACGGTGAAACCGAATGGAACGAAATTTGGTACAGAGGTAGCACTAGCAAAGGGCACCTCATATATCCCTATATCACGTTGTATTTCAACAAGCTACTACAGCCAACATTCAATCATACTCCTTGAAAAGGACAAAGAGTTATAACAATACCCATGCATTTAGGAGAAAGTAGGCTATATGTTCTTTACTGAACATCTTGTTTAGCCTACTTTCGATTTTTGCAAAAAATGAAAGTAGACTTATGAGATCAACACAGGGCGAAAAAAGTGTGTCTGTCTGTGTGTGTGTATGTGTGTGTGTGAGTCTGTGTGTGTGTCTGTGTGTGTGTGAGTGTGTGTACTCTGAATGTCTGTCCCCCCCTATCAATTCGAACACGGTGAATGCGAATTGAACGAAATTTGGTACAAAGGTAGCACTAGCAAAGGACACCTCAGTGTCATGTTTTATATCGCCGCCATCTTGACGGAAACGTAATGGCGGCCTCACAAATGTTCAAAGCTTAAATCAAATTACGACTAACCTAATCATCCGATCTCTACCAAATTTTGCAACAACATACCTTTATGGGGGGAGCATCCTTTGACTAAACCAATAGGTCATCAGCGTAATAGTTTACGGATGGCGGCCATCTTTGAGTGAAAATCGATTCCCCCTATTAATTCGAACACGGTGCAACCGAATGGAACTAAATTTGGTACGGAAGTAGTACTAACGAAAGGCACCTCAGTGTCATGTTTTATATCGCCGCCATCTGGACGGAAACGTAATGGCGGCCACACAAATGTTCAAAGCTTAAATCAAATTACGACTAACCTAATCATCCGATCTCTACCAAATTTTGCAACAACATACCTTTATGGGGTGAGCATCCTTTGACCAAACCAATAGGTCATCAGCGTAATAGTTTACGGATGGCGGCCATCTTTGAGTGAAAATCGATTCCCCCTATTAATTCGAACACGGTGCAACCGAATGGAACTAAATTTGGTACGGAAGTAGTACTAACGAAAGGCACCTCAGTGTCATGTTTTATATCGCCGCCATCTGGACGGAAACGTAATGGCGGCCACACAAATGTTCAAAGCTTAAATCAAATTACGACTAACCTAATCATCCGATCTCTACCAAATTTTGCAACAACATACCTTTATGGTGGGAGCATCCTTTGACCAAACTAATAGGTCATCAGAGTAATAGTTTGCGGATGGCGGCCATCTTTGTGTGAAAATCGATTCCCCCTATTAATTCGAACACGGTGCAACCGAATGGAACGAAATTTGGTACAGAGGTAGTACTAACAAAAGACACCTCAGTGTCATGTTTTATATCGCCGCCATATTGACAGAAACGTAATGGCGGCCACACAAATGTTCAAAGCTTAAGTTAAATTACGACTAACATGACCATCCGATCTCTACCAAACTTTGCAACAACATACCGTTATGGAGGGAGCATCCTTTGACCAATCTAATACGTCATTCGCCTAATAGTTTGCGGATGGCGACCATCTTTATGTCAAAATTGATTCCCCCTATTAATTCGAACACGGTGGAACCGAATGGAACGAAATTTGGTACAGAGGTAGCACTAGCAAAAGGCACCTCAGTGTCATGTTTTATATCGCCGCCATCTTGACTGAAACGTAATGGCGGCCACACGAATGTTCAAAGCTTAAATCAAATTACGATTAACCTAATCATCCGATCTCTACCAAATTTTGCAACTACATACCTTTATGGAGGGAGCATCCTTTGACCAATCTAATACGTCATTCGCCTAATAGTTTGCGGATGGCGACCATCTTTATGTCAAAATTGATTCCCCCTATTAATTCGAACACGGTGGAACCGAATGGAACGAAATTTGGTACAGAGGTAGCACTAGCATAGGGCACCTCAGTGTCATGTTTTATATCGCCGCCATCTTGACTGAAACGTAATGGCGGCCACACGAATGTTCAAAGCTTAAATCAAATTACGATTAACCTAATCATCCGATCTCTACCAAATTTTGCAACTACATATCTTTATGGAGGGAGCATCCTTTGTCCAATCTAATAGGTCATTCGCCTAATAGTTTGCGGATGGCCGCCATCTTTGTGTCAGAATCGATTCCCCCTATTAATTCAAACTCGGTGAAACCGAATGGAACGAAATTTGGTACAGAGATAGCACTAGCAAAGGGCATCTCAGTGTCATGATTAATATCGCCGCCGTATTGACAGAAACGTAATGGTGGCCACACAAATGTTTAAAGCTTAAATCACATTACGACTAACATAACCGTCCGATCTCTACCAAACTTTGCAACAACATACCTTTATGGAGGGAGCATCCTTTGACCAATCTAATAGGTCATTAGTCTAATAGTTTGCGGATGGCGGCCATCTTTATGTCAAAATTGATTCCCCCTATTAATTCGAACACGGTGGAACCGAATGAACGAAATTTGGTACAGAGCTAGCCCTAGCAAAGGGCACCTCAGTGTCATGTTTTATATCACCGCTATCTTGACGGAAACGTAATCGCGGCCACCCAAATGTTAAAAGCTAAAATGTAATTACGACCAACCTATTAATCTGTTCTCTACCAAATTTTGCAACACCATATCTTTATGTGGGAAACATATTCTGACCAAACTGCAAGAACATCAGCCCAATAGTTTGCAGATGGTGGCCAAGTATGTGTGCAAATCGATTCCCCCTATCAATTCAAACACGGTGAAACCGAATGGAACGAAATTTGGTACAGAGGTAGCACTAGCAAAGGGCACCTCATATATCCCTATATCACGTTGTATTTCAACAAGCTACTACAACCAACATTCAATCATACTCCTTGAAAAGGACAAAGAGTTATAACAATACCCATGCATTTAGGAGAAAGTAGGCTATATGTTCTTTACTGAACAACTTGTTTAGCCTACTTTCGATTTTTGCAAAAAATGAAAGTAGACTTATGAGATCAACACAGGGCGAAAAAAGTGTGTCTGTCTGTGTGTGTGTATGTGTGTGTGTGAGTCTGTGTGTGTGTCAGTGTGTGTGTGTGTCTGTGTGTGTGTGAGTGTGTGTACTCTGAATGTCTGTCCCCCCCTATCAATTCGAACACGGTGAATGCGAATTGAACGAAATTTGGTACAAAGGTAGCACTAGCAAAGGACACCTCAGTGTCATGTTTTATATCGCCGCCATCTTGACGGAAACGTAATGGCGGCCTCACAAATGTTCAAAGCTTAAATCAAATTACGACTAACCTAATCATCCGATCTCTACCAAATTTTGCAACAACATACCTTTATGGGGGGAGCATCCTTTGACCAAACCAATAGGTCATCAGCGTAATAGTTTACGGATGGCGGCCATCTTTGAGTGAAAATCGATTCCCCCTATTAATTCGAACACGGTGCAACCGAATGGAACTAAATTTGGTACGGAAGTAGTACTAACGAAAGGCACCTCAGTGTCATGTTTTATATCGCCGCCATCTGGACGGAAACGTAATGGCGGCCACACAAATGTTCAAAGCTTAAATCAAATTACGACTAACCTAATCATCCGATCTCTACCAAATTTTGCAACAACATACCCTTATAGAAGAAGCATCCTTTGACCAAATGAATAGGTCATTAGCCTAATAGTTTGCGAATGGCGGCCATCTTTGTGTGAAAATCGATTCCCCCTATTAATTCGAACACGGTGCAACCGAATGGAACGAAATTTGGTACAGAGGTAGTACTAACAAAAGGCACCTCGGTGTCATGCTTTATATCTCCGCCAACTTGACGGAAACGTAATGGCGGCCACACAAATGTTCAAAGCTTAAATCAAATTACGATTAACCTAATCATCCGATCTCTACCAAATTTTGCAACAACATACCCTTATAGAAGAAGCATCCTTTGACCAAATGAATAGGTCATTAGCCTAATAGTTTGCGAATGGCGGCCATCTTTGTGTGAAAATCAATTCCCCCTATTAATTCGAACACGGTGCAACCGAATGGAACGAAATTTGATACAGAGGTAGTACTAACAAAAGGCACCTCAGTGTCATGTTTTATATCGCCGCCATCTTGACTGAAACGTAATGGCGGCCACACGAATGTTCAAAGCTTAAATCAAAAACGATTAACCTAATCATCCGATCTCTACCAAATTTTGCAACTACATACCTTTATGGAGGGAGCATCCTTTGACCAATCTAATACGTCATTCGCCTAATAGTTTGCGGATGGCGACCATCTTTATGTCAAAATTGATTCCCCCTATTAATTCGAACACGGTGGAACCGAATGGAACGAAATTTGGTACAGAGGTAGCACTAGCATAGGGCACCTCAGTGTCATGTTTTATATCGCCGCCATCTTGACTGAAACGTAATGGCGGCCACACGAATGTTCAAAGCTTAAATCAAATTACGATTAACCTAATCATCCGATCTCTACCAAATTTTGCAACTACATATCTTTATGGAGGGAGCATCCTTTGTCCAATCTAATAGGTCATTCGCCTAATAGTTTGCGGATGGCCGCCATCTTTGTGTCAGAATCGATTCCCCCTATTAATTCAAACTCGGTGAAACCGAATGGAACGAAATTTGGTACAGAGATAGCACTAGCAAAGGGCATCTCAGTGTCATGATTAATATCGCCGCCATATTGACAGAAACGTAATGGTGGCCACACAAATGTTTAAAGCTTAAATCACATTACGACTAACATAACCATCCGATCTCTACCAAACTTTGCAACAACATACCTTTATGGAGGGAGCATCCTTTGACCAATCTAATAGGTCATTAGTCTAATAGTTTGCGGATGGCGGCCATCTTTATGTCAAAATTGATTCCCCCTATTAATTCGAACACGGTGGAACCGAATGAACGAAATTTGGTACAGAGCTAGCCCTAGCAAAGGGCACCTCAGTGTCATGTTTTATATCACCGCTATCTTGACGGAAACGTAATCGCGGCCACCCAAATGTTAAAAGCTAAAATGTAATTACGACCAACCTAATAATCTGTTCTCTACCAAAATTTGCAACACCATATCTTTATGTGGGAAACATATTCTGACCAAACTGCAAGAACATCAGCCCAATAGTTTGCAGATGGTGGCCAAGTATGTGTGCAAATCGATTCCCCCTATCAATTCAAACACGGTGAAACCGAATGGAACGAAATTTGGTACAGAGGTAGCACTAGCAAAGGGCACCTCATATATCCCTATATCACGTTGTATTTCAACAAGCTACTACAGCCAACATTCAATCATACTCCTTGAAAAGGACAAAGAGTTATAACAATACCCATGCATTTAGGAGAAAGTAGGCTATATGTTCTTTACTGAACATCTTGTTTAGCCTACTTTCGATTTTTGCAAAAAATGAAAGTAGACTTATGAGATCAACACAGGGCGAAAAAAGTGTGTCTGTCTGTGTGTGTGTATGTGTGTGTGTGAGTCTGTGTGTGTGTCTGTGTGTGTGTGTGTCTGTGTGTGTGTGAGTGTGTGTACTCTGAATGTCTGTCCCCCCCCCTATCAATTCGAACACGGTGAATGCGAATTGAACGAAATTTGGTACAAAGGTAGCACTAGCAAAGGACACCTCAGTGTCATGTTTTATATCGCCGCCATCTTGACGGAAACGTAATGGCGGCCTCACAAATGTTCAAAGCTTAAATCAAATTACGACTAACCTAATCATCCGATCTCTACCAAATTTTGCAACAACATACCTTTATGGGGGGAGCATCCTTTGACCAAACCAATAGGTCATCAGCGTAATAGTTTACGGATGGCGGCCATCTTTGAGTGAAAATCGATTCCCCCTATTAATTCGAACACGGTGCAACCGAATGGAACTAAATTTGGTACGGAAGTAGTACTAACGAAAGGCACCTCAGTGTCATGTTTTATATCGCCGCCATCTGGACGGAAACGTAATGGCGGCCACACAAATGTTCAAAGCTTAAATCAAATTACGACTAACCTAATCATCCGATCTCTACCAAATTTTGCAACAACATACCTTTATGGGGGGAGCATCCTTTGACCAAACTAATAGGTCATCAGAGTAATAGTTTGCGGATGGCGGCCATCTTTGTGTGAAAATCGATTCCCCCTATTAATTCGAACACGGTGCAACCGAATGGAACGAAATTTGGTACAGAGGTAGTACTAACAAAAGACACCTCAGTGTCATGTTTTATATCGCCGCCATATTGACAGAAACGTAATGGCGGCCACACAAATGTTCAAAGCTTAAGTTAAATTACGACTAACATGACCATCCGATCTCTACCAAACTTTGCAACAACATACCGTTATGGAGGGAGCATCCTTTGACCAATCTAATACGTCATTCGCCTAATAGTTTGCGGATGGCGACCATCTTTATGTCAAAATTGATTCCCCCTATTAATTCGAACACGGTGGAACCGAATGGAACGAAATTTGGTACAGAGGTAGCACTAGCAAAAGGCACCTCAGTGTCATGTTTTATATCGCCGCCATCTTGACTGAAACGTAATGGCGGCCACACGAATGTTCAAAGCTTAAATCAAAAACGATTAACCTAATCATCCGATCTCTACCAAATTTTGCAACTACATACCTTTATGGAGGGAGCATCCTTTGACCAATCTAATACGTCATTCGCCTAATAGTTTGCGGATGGCGACCATCTTTATGTCAAAATTGATTCCCCCTATTAATTCGAACACGGTGGAACCGAATGGAACGAAATTTGGTACAGAGGTAGCACTAGCATAGGGCACCTCAGTGTCATGTTTTATATCGCCGCCATCTTGACTGAAACGTAATGGCGGCCACACGAATGTTCAAAGCTTAAATCAAATTACGATTAACCTAATCATCCGATCTCTACCAAATTTTGCAACTACATATCTTTATGGAGGGAGCATCCTTTGTCCAATCTAATAGGTCATTCGCCTAATAGTTTGCGGATGGCCGCCATCTTTGTGTCAGAATCGATTCCCCCTATTAATTCAAACTCGGTGAAACCGAATGGATCGAAATTTGGTACAGAGATAGCACTAGCAAAGGGCATCTCAGTGTCATGATTAATATCGCCGCCATATTGACAGAAACGTAATGGTGGCCACACAAATGTTTAAAGCTTAAATCACATTACGACTAACATAACCGTCCGATCTCTACCAAACTTTGCAACAACATACCTTTATGGAGGGAGCATCCTTTGACCAATCTAATAGGTCATTAGTCTAATAGTTTGCGGATGGCGGCCATCTTTATGTCAAAATTGATTCCCCCTATTAATTCGAACACGGTGGAACCGAATGAACGAAATTTGGTACAGAGCTAGCCCTAGCAAAGGGCACCTCAGTGTCATGTTTTATATCACCGCTATCTTGACGGAAACGTAATCGCGGCCACCCAAATGTTAAAAGCTAAAATGTAATTACGACCAACCTAATAATCTGTTCTCTACCAAATTTTGCAACACCATATCTTTATGTGGGAAACATATTCTGACCAAACTGCAAGAACATCAGCCCAATAGTTTGCAGATGGTGGCCAAGTATGTGTGCAAATCGATTCCCCCTATCAATTCAAACACGGTGAAACCGAATGGAACGAAATTTGGTACAGAGGTAGCACTAGCAAAGGGCACCTCATATATCCCTATATCACGTTGTATTTCAACAAGCTACTACAACCAACATTCAATCATACTCCTTGAAAAGGACAAAGAGTTATAACAATACCCATGCATTTAGGAGAAAGTAGGCTATATGTTCTTTACTGAACAACTTGTTTAGCCTACTTTCGATTTTTGCAAAAAATGAAAGTAGACTTATGAGATCAACACAGGGCGAAAAAAGTGTGTCTGTCTGTGTGTGTGTATGTGTGTGTGTGAGTCTGTGTGTGTGTCTGTGTGTGTGTGTGTCTGTGTGTGTGTGAGTGTGTGTACTCTGAATGTCTGTCCCCCCCTATCAATTCGAACACGGTGAATGCGAATTGAACGAAATTTGGTACAAAGGTAGCACTAGCAAAGGACACCTCAGTGTCATGTTTTGTATCGCCGCCATCTTGACGGAAACGTAATGGCGGCCTCACAAATGTTCAAAGCTTAAATCAAATTACGACTAACCTAATCATCCGATCTCTACCAAATTTTGCAACAACATACCTTTATGGGGGGAGCATCCTTTGACCAAACCAATAGGTCATCAGCGTAATAGTTTACGGATGGCGGCCATCTTTGAGTGAAAATCGATTCCCCCTATTAATTCGAACACGGTGCAACCGAATGGAACTAAATTTGGTACGGAAGTAGTACTAACGAAAGGCACCTCAGTGTCATGTTTTATATCGCCGCCATCTGGACGGAAACGTAATGGCGGCCACACAAATGTTCAAAGCTTAAATCAAATTACGACTAACCTAATCATCCGATCTCTACCAAATTTTGCAACAACATACCCTTATAGAAGAAGCATCGTTTGACCAAATGAATAGGTCATTAGCCTAATAGTTTGCGAATGGCGGCCATCTTTGTGTGAAAATCGATTCCCCCTATTAATTCGAACACGGTGCAACCGAATGGAACGAAATTTGGTACAGAGGTAGTACTAACAAAAGGCACCTCGGTGTCATGCTTTATATCTCCGCCAACTTGACGGAAACGTAATGGCGGCCACACAAATGTTCAAAGCTTAAATCAAATTACGATTAACCTAATCATCCGATCTCTACCAAATTTTGCAACAACATACCCTTATAGAAGAAGCATCCTTTGACCAAATGAATAGGTCATTAGCCTAATAGTTTGCGAATGGCGGCCATCTTTGTGTGAAAATCAATTCCCCCTATTAATTCGAACACGGTGCAACCGAATGGAACGAAATTTGATACAGAGGTAGTACTAACAAAAGGCACCTCAGTGTCATGTTTTATATCGCCGCCATCTTGACTGAAACGTAATGGCGGCCACACGAATGTTCAAAGCTTAAATCAAAAACGATTAACCTAATCATCCGATCTCTACCAAATTTTGCAACTACATACCTTTATGGAGGGAGCATCCTTTGACCAATCTAATACGTCATTCGCCTAATAGTTTGCGGATGGCGACCATCTTTATGTCAAAATTGATTCCCCCTATTAATTCGAACACGGTGGAACCGAATGGAACGAAATTTGGTACAGAGATAGCACTAGCAAAGGGCATCTCAGTGTCATGATTAATATCGCCGCCATATTGACAGAAACGTAATGGTGGCCACACAAATGTTTAAAGCTTAAATCACATTACGACTAACATAACCATCCGATCTCTACCAAACTTTGCAACAACATACCTTTATGGAGGGAGCATCCTTTGACCAATCTAATACGTCATTCGCCTAATAGTTTGCGGATGGCGACCATCTTTATGTCAAAATTGATTCCCCCTATTAATTCGAACACGGTGGAACCGAATGGAACGAAATTTGGTACAGAGGTAGCACTAGCAAAAGGCACCTCAGTGTCATGTTTTATATCGCCGCCATCTTGACTGAAACGTAATGGCGGCCACACGAATGTTCAAAGCTTAAATCAAAAACGATTAACCTAATCATCCGATCTCTACCAAATTTTGCAACAACATACCCTTATAGAAGAAGCATCCTTTGACCAAATGAATAGGTCATTAGCCTAATAGTTTGCGAATGGCGGCCATCTTTGTGTGAAAATCAATTCCCCCTATTAATTCTAACACGGTGCAAACGAATGGAACGAAATTTGATACAGAGGTAGTACTAACAAAAGGCACCTCAGTGTCATGTTTTATATCGCCGCCATCTTGACTGAAACGTAATGGCGGCCACACGAATGTTCAAAGCTTAAATCAAAAACGATTAACCTAATCATCCGATCTCTACCAAATTTTGCAACTACATACCTTTATGGAGGGAGCATCCTTTGACCAATCTAATACGTCATTCGCCTAATAGTTTGCGGATGGCGACCATCTTTATGTCAAAATTGATTCCCCCTATTAATTCGAACACGGTGGAACCGAATGGAACGAAATTTGGTACAGAGGTAGCACTAGCATAGGGCACCTCAGTGTCATGTTTTATATCGCCGCCATCTTGACTGAAACGTAATGGCGGCCACACGAATGTTCAAAGCTTAAATCAAATTACGATTAACCTAATCATCCGATCTCTACCAAATTTTGCAACTACATATCTTTATGGAGGGAGCATCCTTTGTCCAATCTAATAGGTCATTCGCCTAATAGTTTGCGGATGGCCGCCATCTTTGTGTCAGAATCGATTCCCCCTATTAATTCAAACTCGGTGAAACCGAATGGAACGAAATTTGGTACAGAGATAGCACTAGCAAAGGGCATCTCAGTGTCATGATTAATATCGCCGCCATATTGACAGAAACGTAATGGTGGCCACACAAATGTTTAAAGCTTAAATCACATTACGACTAACATAACCATCCGATCTCTACCAAACTTTGCAACAACATATCTTTATGGAGGGAGCATCCTTTGACCAATCTAATAGGTCATTAGTCTAATAGTTTGCGGATGGCGGCCATCTTTATGTCAAAATTGATTCCCCCTATTAATTCGAACACGGTGGAACCGAATGAACGAAATTTGGTACAGAGCTAGCCCTAGCAAAGGGCACCTCAGTGTTATGTTTTATATCACCGCTATCTTGACGGAAACGTAATCGCGGCCACCCAAATGTTAAAAGCTAAAATGTAATTACGACCAACCTAATAATCTGTTCTCTACCAAATTTTGCAACACCATATCTTTATGTGGGAAACATATTCTGACCAAACTGCAAGAACATCAGCCCAATAGTTTGCAGATGGTGGCCAAGTATGTGTGCAAATCGATTCCCCCTATCAATTCAAACACGGTGAAACCGAATGGAACGAAATTTGGTACAGAGGTAGCACTAGCAAAGGGCACCTCATATATCCCTATATCACGTTGTATTTCAACAAGCTACTACAGCCAACATTCAATCATACTCCTTGAAAAGGACAAAGAGTTATAACAATACCCATGCATTTAGGAGAAAGTAGGCTATATGTTCTTTACTGAACATCTTGTTTAGCCTACTTTCGATTTTTGCAAAAAATGAAAGTAGACTTATGAGATCAACACAGGGCGAAAAAAGTGTGTCTGTCTGTGTGTGTGTATGTGTGTGTGTGAGTCTGTGTGTGTGTCTGTGTGTGTGTGTGTCTGTGTGTGTGTGAGTGTGTGTACTCTGAATGTCTGTCCCCCCCCTATCAATTCGAACACGGTGAATGCGAATTGAACGAAATTTGGTACAAAGGTAGCACTAGCAAAGGACACCTCAGTGTCATGTTTTATATCGCCGCCATCTTGACGGAAACGTAATGGCGGCCTCACAAATGTTCAAAGCTTAAATCAAATTACGACTAACCTAATCATCCGATCTCTACCAAATTTTGCAACAACATACCTTTATGGGGGGAGCATCCTTTGACCAAACCAATAGGTCATCAGCGTAATAGTTTACGGATGGCGGCCATCTTTGAGTGAAAATCGATTCCCCCTTTTAATTCGAACACGGTGCAACCGAATGGAACTAAATTTGGTACGGAAGTAGTACTAACGAAAGGCACCTCAGTGTCATGTTTTATATCGCCGCCATCTGGACGGAAACGTAAAGGCGGCCACACAAATGTTCAAAGCTTAAATCAAATTACGACTAACCTAATCATCCGATCTCTAGCAAATTTTGCAACAACATACCTTTATGGGGGGAGCATCCTTTGACCAAACTAATAGGTCATCAGAGTAATAGTTTGCGGATGGCGGCCATCTTTGTGTGAAAATCGATTCCCCCTATTAATTCGAACACGGTGCAACCGAATGGAACGAAATTTGGTACAGAGGTAGTACTAACAAAAGACACCTCAGTGTCATGTTTTATATCGCCGCCATATTGACAGAAACGTAATGGCGGCCACACAAATGTTCAAAGCTTAAGTTAAATTACGACTAACATGACCATCCGATCTCTACCAAACTTTGCAACAACATACCGTTATGGAGGGAGCATCCTTTGACCAATCTAATACGTCATTCGCCTAATAGTTTGCGGATGGCGACCATCTTTATGTCAAAATTGATTCCCCCTATTAATTCGAACACGGTGGAACCGAATGGAACGAAATTTGGTACAGAGGTAGCACTAGCAAAAGGCACCTCAGTGTCATGTTTTATATCGCCGCCATCTTGACTGAAACGTAATGGCGGCCACACGAATGTTCAAAGCTTAAATCAAAAACGATTAACCTAATCATCCGATCTCTACCAAATTTTGCAACTACATACCTTTATGGAGGGAGCATCCTTTGACCAATCTAATACGTCATTCGCCTAATAGTTTGCGGATGGCGACCATCTTTATGTCAAAATTGATTCCCCCTATTAATTCGAACACGGTGGATCCGAATGGAACGAAATTTGGTACAGAGGTAGCACTAGCATAGGGCACCTCAGTGTCATGTTTTATATCGCCGCCATCTTGACTGAAACGTAATGGCGGCCACACGAATGTTCAAAGCTTAAATCAAATTACGATTAACCTAATCATCCGATCTCTACCAAATTTTGCAACTACATATCTTTATGGAGGGAGCATCCTTTGTCCAATCTAATAGGTCATTCGCCTAATAGTTTGCGGATGGCCGCCATCTTTGTGTCAGAATCGATTCCCCCTATTAATTCAAACTCGGTGAAACCGAATGGAACGAAATTTGGTACAGAGATAGCACTAGCAAAGGGCATCTCAGTGTCATGATTAATATCGCCGCCATATTGACAGAAACGTAATGGTGGCCACACAAATGTTTAAAGCTTAAATCACATTACGACTAACATAACCATCCGATCTCTACCAAACTTTGCAACAACATACCTTTATGGAGGGAGCATCCTTTGACCAATCTAATAGGTCATTAGTCTAATAGTTTGCGGATGGCGGCCATCTTTATGTCAAAATTGATTCCCCCTATTATTTCGAACACGGTGGAACCGAATGAACGAAATTTGGTACAGAGCTAGCCCTAGCAAAGGGCACCTCAGTGTCATGTTTTATATCACCGCTATCTTGACGGAAACGTAATCGCGGCCACCCAAATGTTAAAAGCTAAAATGTAATTACGACCAACCTAATAATCTGTTCTCTACCAAATTTTGCAACACCATATCTTTATGTGGGAAACATATTCTGACCAAACTGCAAGAACATCAGCCCAATAGTTTGCAGATGGTGGCCAAGTATGTGTGCAAATCGATTCCCCCTATCAATTCAAACACGGTGAAACCGAATGGAACGAAATTTGGTACAGAGGTAGCACTAGCAAAGGGCACCTCATATATCCCTATATCACGTTGTATTTCAACAAGCTACTACAACCAACATTCAATCATACTCCTTGAAAAGGACAAAGAGTTATAACAATACCCATGCATTTAGGAGAAAGTAGGCTATATGTTCTTTACTGAACATCTTGTTTAGCCTACTTTCGATTTTTTCAAAAAATGAAAGTAGACTTATGAGATCAACACAGGGCGAAAAAAGTGTGTCTGTCTGTGTGTGTGTATGTGTGTGTGTGAGTCTGTGTGTGTGTCTGTGTGTGTGTGTGTCTGTGTGTGTGTGAGTGTGTGTACTCTGAATGTCTGTCCCCCCCTATCAATTCGAACACGGTGAATGCGAATTGAACGAAATTTGGTACAAAGGTAGCACTAGCAAAGGACACCTCAGTGTCATGTTTTATATCGCCGCCATCTTGACGGAAACGTAATGGCGGCCTCACAAATGTTCAAAGCTTAAATCAAATTACGACTAACCTAATCATCCGATCTCTACCAAATTTTGCAACAACATACCTTTATGGGGGGAGCATCCTTTGACCAAACCAATAGGTCATCAGCGTAATAGTTTACGGATGGCGGCCATCTTTGAGTGAAAATCGATTCCCCCTATTAATTCGAACACGGTGCAACCGAATGGAACTAAATTTGGTACGGAAGTAGTACTAACGAAAGGCACCTCAGTGTCATGTTTTATATCGCCGCCATCTGGACGGAAACGTAATGGCGGCCACACAAATGTTCAAAGCTTAAATCAAATTACGACTAACCTAATCATCCGATCTCTACCAAATTTTGCAACAACATACCTTTATGGGGGGAGCATCCTTTGACCAAACTAATAGGTCATCAGAGTAATAGTTTGCGGATGGCGGCCATCTTTGTGTGAAAATCGATTCCCCCTATTAATTCGAACACGGTGCAACCGAATGGAACGAAATTTGGTACAGAGGTAGTACTAACAAAAGGCACCTCGGTGTCATGCTTTATATCTCCGCCAACTTGACGGAAACGTAATGGCGGCCACACAAATGTTCAAAGCTTAAATCAAATTACGATTAACCTAATCATCCGATCTCTACCAAATTTTGCAACAACATACCCTTATAGAAGAAGCATCCTTTGACCAAATGAATAGGTCATTAGCCTAATAGTTTGCGAATGGCGGCCATCTTTGTGTGAAAATCAATTCCCCCTATTAATTCGAACACGGTGCAACCGAATGGAACGAAATTTGATACAGAGGTAGTACTAACAAAAGGCACCTCAGTGTCATGTTTTATATCGCCGCCATCTTGACGGAAACGTAATGGCGGCCACACAAATGTTCAAAGCTTATATCAATTTATGACTAACTTAATCATCCGATCTCTACCAAATTTTGCAACAACATACCTATATGGGGGGAGCATCCATTGACCAAACTAATAGGTCATCAGCGTAATAGCTTGCGGATGGCGGCCATCTTTGTGAGAAAATCGATTCCCCCTATTAATTCGAACACGGTGCAACCGAATGGAACGAAATTTGGTACAGAGGTAGTACTAACAAAAGACACCTCAGTGTCATGTTTTATATCGCCGCCATATTGACAGAAACGTAATGGCGGCCACACAAATGTTCAAAGCTTAAGTTAAATTACGACTAACATGACCATCCGATCTCTACCAAACTTTGCAACAACATACCGTTATGGAGGGAGCATCCTTTGACCAATCTAATACGTCATTCGCCTAATAGTTTGCGGATGGCGACCATCTTTATGTCAAAATTGATTCCCCCTATTAATTCGAACACGGTGGAACCGAATGGAACGAAATTTGGTACAGAGGTAGCACTAGCAAAAGGCACCTCAGTGTCATGTTTCATATCGCCGCCATCTTGACTGAAACGTAATGGCGGCCACACGAATGTTCAAAGCTTAAATCAAAAACGATTAACCTAATCATCCGATCTCTACCAAATTTTGCAACTACATACCTTTATGGAGGGAGCATCCTTTGACCAATCTAATACGTCATTCGCCTAATAGTTTGCGGATGGCGACCATCTTTATGTCAAAATTGATTCCCCCTATTAATTCGAACACGGTGGAACCGAATGGAACGAAATTTAATACAGAGGTAGCACTAGCATAGGGCACCTCTGTGTTATGTTTTATATCGCCGCCATCTTGACTGAAACGTAATGGCGGCCACACGAATGTTCAAAGCTTAAATCAAATTACGATTAACCTAATCATCCGATCTCTACCAAATTTTGCAACTACATATCTTTATGGAGGGAGCATCCTTTGTCCAATCTAATAGGTCATTCGCCTAATAGTTTGCGGATGGCCGCCATCTTTGTGTCAGAATCGATTCCCCCTATTAATTCAAACTCGGTGAAACCGAATGGAACGAAATTTGGTACAGAGATAGCACTAGCAAAGGGCATCTCAGTGTCATGATTAATATCGCCGCCATATTGACAGAAACGTAATGGTGGCCACACAAATGTTTAAAGCTTAAATCACATTACGACTAACATAACCATCCGATCTCTACCAAACTTTGCAACAACATACCTTTATGGAGGGAGCATCCTTTGACCAATCTAATAGGTCATTAGTCTAATAGTTTGCGGATGGCGGCCATCTTTATGTCAAAATTGATTCCCCCTATTAATTCGAACACGGTGGAACCGAATGAACGAAATTTGGTACAGAGCTAGCCCTAGCAAAGGGCACCTCAGTGTCATGTTTTATATCACCGCTATCTTGACGGAAACGTAATCGCGGCCACCCAAATGTTAAAAGCTAAAATGTAATTACGACCAACCTAATAATCTGTTCTCTACCAAATTTTGCAACACCATATCTTTATGTGGGAAACATATTCTGACCAAACTGCAAGAACATCAGCCCAATAGTTTGCAGATGGTGGCCAAGTATGTGTGCAAATCGATTCCCCCTATCAATTCAAACACGGTGAAACCGAATGGAACGAAATTTGGTACAGAGGTAGCACTAGCAAAGGGCACCTCATATATCCCTATATCACGTTGTATTTCAACAAGCTACTACAGCCAACATTCAATCATACTCCTTGAAAAGGACAAAGAGTTATAACAATACCCATGCATTTAGGAGAAAGTAGGCTATATGTTCTTTACTGAACATCTTGTTTAGCCTACTTTCGATTTTTGCAAAAAATGAAAGTAGACTTATGAGATCAACACAGGGCGAAAAAAGTGTGTCTGTCTGTGTGTGTGTATGTGTGTGTGTGAGTCTGTGTGTGTGTCTGTGTGTGTGTGAGTGTGTGTACTCTGAATGTCTGTCCCCCCCTATCAATTCGAACACGGTGAATGCGAATTGAACGAAATTTGGTACAAAGGTAGCACTAGCAAAGGACACCTCAGTGTCATGTTTTATATCGCCGCCATCTTGACGGAAACGTAATGGCGGCCTCACAAATGTTCAAAGCTTAAATCAAATTACGACTAACCTAATCATCCGATCTCTACCAAATTTTGCAACAACATACCTTTATGGGGGGAGCATCCTTTGACCAAACCAATAGGTCATCAGCGTAATAGTTTACGGATGGCGGCCATCTTTGAGTGAAAATCGATTCCCCCTATTAATTCGAACACGGTGCAACCGAATGGAACTAAATTTGGTACGGAAGTAGTACTAACGAAAGGCACCTCAGTGTCATGTTTTATATCGCCGCCATCTGGACGGAAACGTAATGGCGGCCACACAAATGTTCAAAGCTTAAATCAAATTACGACTAACCTAATCATCCGATCTCTACCAAATTTTGCAACAACATACCTTTATGGGGGGAGCATCCTTTGACCAAACTAATAGGTCATCAGAGTAATAGTTTGCGGATGGCGGCCATCTTTGTGTGAAAATCGATTCCCCCTATTAATTCGAACACGGTGCAACCGAATGGAACGAAATTTGGTACAGAGGTAGTACTAACAAAAGACACCTCAGTGTCATGTTTTATATCGCCGCCATATTGACAGAAACGTAATGGCGGCCACACAAATGTTCAAAGCTTAAGTTAAATTACGACTAACATGACCATCCGATCTCTACCAAACTTTGCAACAACATACCGTTATGGAGGGAGCATCCTTTGACCAATCTAGTACGTCATTCGCCTAATAGTTTGCGGATGGCGACCATCTTTATGTCAAAATTGATTCCCCCTATTAATTCGAACACGGTGGAACCGAATGGAACGAAATTTGGTACAGAGGTAGCACTAGCAAAAGGCACCTCAGTGTCATGTTTTATATCGCCGCCATCTTGACTGAAACGTAATGTCGGCCACACGAATGTTCAAAGCTTAAATCAAAAACGATTAACCTAATCATCCGATCTCTACCAAATTTTGCAACTACATACCTTTATGGAGGGAGCATCCTTTGACCAATCTAATACGTCATTCGCCTAATAGTTTGCGGATGGCGACCATCTTTATGTCAAAATTGATTCCCCCTATTAATTCGAACACGGTGGAACCGAATGGAACGAAATTTGGTACAGAGGTAGCACTAGCATAGGGCACCTCAGTGTCATGTTTTATATCGCCGCCATCTTGACTGAAACGTAATGGCGGCCACACGAATGTTCAAAGCTTAAATCAAATTACGATTAACCTAATCATCCGATCTCTACCAAATTTTGCAACTACATATCTTTATGGAGGGAGCATCCTTTGTCCAATCTAATAGGTCATTCGCCTAATAGTTTGCGGATGGCCGCCATCTTTGTGTCAGAATCGATTCCCCCTATTAATTCAAACTCGGTGAAACCGAATGGAACGAAATTTGGTACAGAGATAGCACTAGCAAAGGGCATCTCAGTGTCATGATTAATATCGCCGCCATATTGACAGAAACGTAATGGTGGCCACACAAATGTTTAAAGCTTAAATCACATTACGACTAACATAACCATCCGATCTCTACCAAACTTTGCAACAACATACCTTTATGGAGGGAGCATCCTTTGACCAATCTAATAGGTCATTAGTCTAATAGTTTGCAGATGGCGGCCATCTTTATGTCAAAATTGATTCCCCCTATTAATTCGAACACGGTGGAACCGAATGAACGAAATTTGGTACAGAGCTAGCCCTAGCAAAGGGCACCTCAGTGTCATGTTTTATATCACCGCTATCTTGACGGAAACGTAATCGCGGCCACCCAAATGTTAAAAGCTAAAATGTAATTACGACCAACCTAATAATCTGTTCTCTACCAAATTTTGCAACACCATATCTTTATGTGGGAAACATATTCTGACCAAACTGCAAGAACATCAGCCCAATAGTTTGCAGATGGTGGCCAAGTATGTGTGCAAATCGATTCCCCCTATCAATTCAAACACGGTGAAACCGAATGGAACGAAATTTGGTACAGAGGTAGCACTAGCAAAGGGCACCTCATATATCCCTATATCACGTTGTATTTCAACAAGCTACTACAACCAACATTCAATCATACTCCTTGAAAAGGACAAAGAGTTATAACAATACCCATGCATTTAGGAGAAAGTAGGCTATATGTTCTTTACTGTACAACTTGTTTAGCCTACTTTCGATTTTTGCAAAAAATGAAAGTAGACTTATGAGATCAACACAGGGCGAAAAAAGTGTGTCTGTCTGTGTGTGTGTATGTGTGTGTGTGAGTCTGTGTGTGTGTCTGTGTGTGTGTGTGTCTGTGTGTGTGTGAGTGTGTGTACTCTGAATGTCTGTCCCCCCCTATCAATTCGAACACGGTGAATGCGAATTGAACGAAATTTGGTACAAAGGTAGCACTAGCAAAGGACACCTCAGTGTCATGTTTTATATCGCCGCCATCTTGACGGAAACGTAATGGCGGCCTCACAAATGTTCAAAGCTTAAATCAAATTACGACTAACCTAATCATCCGATCTCTACCAAATTTTGCAACAACATACCTTTATGGGGGGAGCATCCTTTGACCAAACCAATAGGTCATCAGCGTAATAGTTTACGGATGGCGGCCATCTTTGAGTGAAAATCGATTCCCCCTATTAATTCGAACACGGTGCAACCGAATGGAACTAAATTTGGTACGGAAGTAGTACTAACGAAAGGCACCTCAGTGTCATGTTTTATATCGCCGCCATCTGGACGGAAACGTAATGGCGGCCACACAAATGTTCAAAGCTTAAATCAAATTACGACTAACCTAATCATCCGATCTCTACCAAATTTTGCAACAACATACCCTTATAGAAGAAGCATCCTTTGACCAAATGAATAGGTCATTAGCCTAATAGTTTGCGAATGGCGGCCATCTTTGTGTGAAAATCAATTCCCCCTATTAATTCGAACACGGTGCAACCGAATGGAACGAAATTTGATACAGAGGTAGTACTAACAAAAGGCACCTCAGTGTCATGTTTTATATCGCCGCCATCTTGACGGAAACGTAATGGCGGCCACACAAATGTTCAAAGCTTATATCAATTTACGACTAACTTAATCATCCGATCTCTACCAAATTTTGCAACAACATACCTATATGGGGGGAGCATCCATTGACCAAACTAATAGGTCATCAGCGTAATAGCTTGCGGATGGCGGCCATCTTTGTGAGAAAATCGATTCCCCCTATTAATTCGAACACGGTGCAACCGAATGGAACGAAATTTGGTACAGAGGTAGTACTAACAAAAGACACCTCAGTGTCATGTTTTATATCGCCGCCATATTGACAGAAACGTAATGGCGGCCACACAAATGTTCAAAGCTTAAGTTAAATTACGACTAACATGACCATCCGATCTCTACCAAACTTTGCAACAACATACCTTTATGGAGGGAGCATCCTTTGACCAATCTAATACGTCATTCGCCTAATAGTTTGCGGATGGCGACCATCTTTATGTCAAAATTGATTCCCCCTATTAATTCGAACACGGTGGAACCGAATGGAACGAAATTTGGTACAGAGGTAGCACTAGCAAAAGGCACCTCAGTGTCATGTTTTATATCGCCGCCATCTTGACTGAAACGTAATGGCGGCCACACGAATGTTCAAAGCTTAAATCAAAAACGATTAACCTAATCATCCGATCTCTACCAAATTTTGCAACTACATACCTTTATGGAGGGAGCATCCTTAGACCAATCTAATACGTCATTCGCCTAATAGTTTGCGGATGGCGACCATCTTTATGTCAAAATTGATTCCCCCTATTAATTCGAACACGGTGGAACCGAATGGAACGAAATTTGGTACAGAGGTAGCACTAGCATAGGGCACCTCAGTGTTATGTTTTATATCGCCGCCATCTTGACTGAAACGTAATGGCGGCCACACGAATGTTCAAAGCTTAAATCAAATTACGATTAACCTAATCATCCGATCTCTACCAAATTTTGCAACTACATATCTTTATGGAGGGAGCATCCTTTGTCCAATCTAATAGGTCATTCGCCTAATAGTTTGCGGATGGCCGCCATCTTTGTGTCAGAATCGATTCCCCCTATTAATTCAAACTCGGTGAAACCGAATGGAACGAAATTTGGTACAGAGATAGCACTAGCAAAGGGCATCTCAGTGTCATGATTAATATCGCCGCCATATTGACAGAAACGTAATGGTGGCCACACAAATGTTTAAAGCTTAAATCACATTACGACTAACATAACCATCCGATCTCTAGCAAACTTTGCAACAACATACCTTTATGGAGGGAGCATCCTTTGACCAATCTAATAGGTCATTAGTCTAATAGTTTGCGGATGGCGGCCATCTTTATGTCAAAATTGATTCCCCCTATTAATTCGAACACGGTGGAACCGAATGAACGAAATTTGGTACAGAGCTAGCCCTAGCAAAGGGCACCTCAGTGTCATGTTTTATATCACCGCTATCTTGACGGAAACGTAATCGCGGCCACCCAAATGTTAAAAGCTAAAATGTAATTACGACCAACCTAATAATCTGTTCTCTACCAAATTTTGCAACACCATATCTTTATGTGGGAAACATATTCTGACCAAACTGCAAGAACATCAGCCCAATAGTTTGCAGATGGTGGCCAAGTATGTGTGCAAATCGATTCCCCCTATCAATTCAAACACGGTGAAACCGAATGGAACGAAATTTGGTACAGAGGTAGCACTAGCAAAGGGCACCTCATATATCCCTATATCACGTTGTATTTCAACAAGCTACTACAGCCAACATTCAATCATACTCCTTGAAAAGGACAAAGAGTTATAACAATACCCATGCATTTAGGAGAAAGTAGGCTATATGTTCTTTACTGAACATCTTGTTTAGCCTACTTTCGATTTTTGCAAAAAATGAAAGTAGACTTATGAGATCAACACAGGGCGAAAAAAGTGTGTCTGTCTGTGTGTGTGTATGTGTGTGTGTGAGTCTGTGTGTGTGTCTGTGTGTGTGTGAGTGTGTGTACTCTGAATGTCTGTCCCCCCCTATCAATTCGAACACGGTGAATGCGAATTGAACGAAATTTGGTACAAAGGTAGCACTAGCAAAGGACACCTCAGTGTCATGTTTTATATCGCCGCCATCTTGACGGAAACGTAATGGCGGCCTCACAAATGTTCAAAGCTTAAATCAAATTACGACTAACCTAATCATCCGATCTCTACCAAATTTTGCAACAACATACCTTTATGGGGGGAGCATCCTTTGACCAAACCAATAGGTCATCAGCGTAATAGTTTACGGATGGCGGCCATCTTTGAGTGAAAATCGATTCCCCCTATTAATTCGAACACGGTGCAACCGAATGGAACTAAATTTGGTACGGAAGTAGTACTAACGAAAGGCACCTCAGTGTCATGTTTTATATCGCCGCCATCTGGACGGAAACGTAATGGCGGCCACACAAATGTTCAAAGCTTAAATCAAATTACGACTAACCTAATCATCCGATCTCTACCAAATTTTGCAACAACATACCTTTATGGGGGGAGCATCCTTTGACCAAACTAATAGGTCATCAGCGTAATAGTTTGCGGATGGCGGCCATCTTTGTGTGAAAATCGATTCCCCCTATTAATTCGAACACGGTGCAACCGAATGGAACGAAATTTGGTACAGAGGTAGTACTAACAAAAGACACCTCAGTGTCATGTTTTATATCGCCGCCATATTGACAGAAACGTAATGGCGGCCACACAAATGTTCAAAGCTTAAGTTAAATTACGACTAACATGACCATCCGATCTCTACCAAACTTTGCAACAACATACCGTTATGGAGGGAGCATCCTTTGACCAATCTAATACGTCATTCGCCTAATAGTTTGCGGATGGCGACCATCTTTATGTCAAAATTGATTCCCCCTATTAATTCGAACACGGTGGAACCGAATGGAACGAAATTTGGTACAGAGGTAGCACTAGCAAAAGGCACCTCAGTGTCATGTTTTATATCGCCGCCATCTTGACTGAAACGTAATGGCGGCCACACGAATGTTCAAAGCTTAAATCAAAAACGATTAACCTAATCATCCGATCTCTACCAAATTTTGCAACTACATACCTTTATGGAGGGAGCATCCTTTGACCAATCTAATACGTCATTCGCCTAATAGTTTGCGGATGGCGACCATCTTTATGTCAAAATTGATTCCCCCTATTAATTCGAACACGGTGGAACCGAATGGAACGAAATTTGGTACAGAGGTAGCACTAGCATAGGGCACCTCAGTGTCATGTTTTATATCGCCGCCATCTTGACTGAAACGTAATGGCGGCCACACGAATGTTCAAAGCTTAAATCAAATTACGATTAACCTAATCATCCGATCTCTACCAAATTTTGCAACTACATATCTTTATGGAGGGAGCATCCTTTGTCCAATCTAATAGGTCATTCGCCTAATAGTTTGCGGATGGCCGCCATCTTTGTGTCAGAATCGATTCCCCCTATTAATTCAAACTCGGTGAAACCGAATGGAACGAAATTTGGTACAGAGATAGCACTAGCAAAGGGCATCTCAGTGTCATGATTAATATCGCCGCCATATTGACAGAAACGTAATGGTGGCCACACAAATGTTTAAAGCTTAAATCACATTACGACTAACATAACCATCCGATCTCTACCAAACTTTGCAACAACATACCTTTATGGAGGGAGCATCCTTTGACCAATCTAATAGGTCATTAGTCTAATAGTTTGCGGATGGCGGCCATCTTTATGTCAAAATTGATTCCCCCTATTAATTCGAACACGGTGGAACCGAATGAACGAAATTTGGTACAGAGCTAGCCCTAGCAAAGGGCACCTCAGGGTCATGTTTTATATCACCGCTATCTTGACGGAAACGTAATCGCGGCCACCCAAATGTTAAAATCTAAAATGTAATTACGACCAACCTAATAATCTGTTCTCTACCAAATTTTGCAACACCATATCTTTATGTGGGAAACATATTCTGACCAAACTGCAAGAACATCAGCCCAATAGTTTGCAGATGGTGGCCAAGTATGTGTGCAAATCGATTCCCCCTATCAATTCAAACACGGTGAAACCGAATGGAACGAAATTTGGTACAGAGGTAGCACTAGCAAAGGGCACCTCATATATCCCTATATCACGTTGTATTTCAACAAGCTACTACAACCAACATTCAATCATACTCCTTGAAAGGACAAAGAGTTATAACAATACCCATGCATTTAGGAGAAAGTAGGCTATATGTTCTTTACTGAACATCTTGTTTAGCCTACTTTCGATTTTTGCAAAAAATGAAAGTAGACTTATGAGATCAACACAGGGCGAAAAAAGTGTGTCTGTCTGTGTGTGTGTATGTGTGTGTGTGAGTCTGTGTGTGTGTCTGTGTGTGTGTGTGTCTGTGTGTGTGTGAGTGTGTGTACTCTGAATGTCTGTCCCCCCCTATCAATTCGAACACGGTGAATGCGAATTGAACGAAATTTGGTACAAAGGTAGCACTAGCAAAGGACACCTCAGTGTCATGTTTTATATCGCCGCCATCTTGACGGAAACGTAATGGCGGCCTCACAAATGTTCAATGCTTAAATCAAATTACGACTAACCTAATCATCCGATCTCTACCAAATTTTGCAACAACATACCTTTATGGGGGGAGCATCCTTTGACCAAACCAATAGGTCATCAGCGTAATAGTTTACGGATGGCGGCCATCTTTGAGTGAAAATCGATTCCCCCTATTAATTCGAACACGGTGCAACCGAATGGAACTAAATTTGGTACGGAAGTAGTACTAACGAAAGGCACCTCAGTGTTATGTTTTATATCGCCGCCATCTGGACGGAAACGTAATGGCGGCCACACAAATGTTCAAAGCTTAAATCAAATTACGACTAACCTAATCATCCGATCTCTACCAAATTTTGCAACAACATACCCTTATAGAAGAAGCATCCTTTGACCAAATGAATAGGTCATTAGCCTAATAGTTTGCGAATGGCGGCCATCTTTGTGTGAAAATCAATTCCCCCTATTAATTCGAACACGGTGCAACCGAATGGAACGAAATTTGATACAGAGGTAGTACTAACAAAAGGCACCTCAGTGTCATGTTTTATATCGCCGCCATCTTGACGGAAACGTAATGGCGGCCACACAAATGTTCAAAGCTTATATCAATTTACGACTAACTTAATCATCCGATCTCTACCAAATTTTGCAACAACATACCTATATGGGGGGAGCATCCATTGACCAAACTAATAGGTCATCAGCGTAATAGCTTGCGGATGGCGGCCATCTTTGTGAGAAAATCGATTCCCCCTATTAATTCGAACACGGTGCAACCGAATGGAACGAAATTTGGTACAGAGGTAGTACTAACAAAAGACACCTCAGTGTCATGTTTTATATCGCCGCCATATTGACAGAAACGTAATGGCGGCCACACAAATGTTCAAAGCTTAAGTTAAATTACGACTAACATGACCATCCGATCTCTACCAAACTTTGCAACAACATACCTTTATGGAGGGAGCATCCTTTGACCAATCTAATACGTCATTCGCCTAATAGTTTGCGGATGGCGACCATCTTTATGTCAAAATTGATTCCCCCTATTAATTCGAACACGGTGGAACCGAATGGAACGAAATTTGGTACAGAGGTAGCACTAGCAAAAGGCACCTCAGTGTCATGTTTTATATCGCCGCCATCTTGACTGAAACGTAATGGCGGCCACACGAATGTTCAAAGCTTAAATCAAAAACGATTAACCTAATCATCCGATCTCTACCAAATTTTGCAACTACATACCTTTATGGAGGGAGCATCCTTTGACCAATCTAATACGTCATTCGCCTAATAGTTTGCGGATGGCGACCATCTTTATGTCAAAATTGATTCCCCCTATTAATTCGAACACGGTGGAACCGAATGGAACGAAATTTGGTACAGAGGTAGCACTAGCATAGGGCACCTCAGTGTCATGTTTTATATCGCCGCCATCTTGACTGAAACGTAATGGCGGCCACACGAATGTTCAAAGCTTAAATCAAATTACGATTAACCTAATCATCCGATCTCTACCAAATTTTGCAACTACATATCTTTATGGAGGGAGCATCCTTTGTCCAATCTAATAGGTCATTCGCCTAATAGTTTGCGGATGGCCGCCATCTTTGTGTCAGAATCGATTCCCCCTATTAATTCAAACTCGGTGAAACCGAATGGAACGAAATTTGGTACAGAGATAGCACTAGCAAAGGGCATCTCAGTGTCATGATTAATATCGCCGCCATATTGACAGAAACGTAATGGTGGCCACACAAATGTTTAAAGCTTAAATCACATTACGACTAACATAACCATCCGATCTCTACCAAACTTTGCAACAACATACCTTTATGGAGGGAGCATCCTTTGACCAATCTAATAGGTCATTAGTCTAATAGTTTGCGGATGGCGGCCATCTTTATGTCAAAATTGATTCCCCCTATTAATTCGAACACGGTGGAACCGAATGAACGAAATTTGGTACAGAGCTAGCCCTAGCAAAGGGCACCTCAGTGTCATGTTTTATATCACCGCTATCTTGACGGAAACGTAATCGCGGCCACCCAAATGTTAAAAGCTAAAATGTAATTACGACCAACCTAATAATCTGTTCTCTACCAAATTTTGCAACACCATATCTTTATGTGGGAAACATATTCTGACCAAACTGCAAGAACATCAGCCCAATAGTTTGCAGATGGTGGCCAAGTATGTGTGCAAATCGATTCCCCCTATCAATTCAAACACGGTGAAACCGAATGGAACGAAATTTGGTACAGAGGTAGCACTAGCAAAGGGCACCTCATATATCCCTATATCACGTTGTATTTCAACAAGCTACTACAGCCAACATTCAATCATACTCCTTGAAAAGGACAAAGAGTTATAACAATACCCATGCATTTAGGAGAAAGTAGGCTATATGTTCTTTACTGAACATCTTGTTTAGCCTACTTTCGATTTTTGCAAAAAATGAAAGTAGACTTATGAGATCAACACAGGGCGAAAAAAGTGTGTCTGTCTGTGTGTGTGTATGTGTGTGTGTGAGTCTGTGTGTGTGTCTGTGTGTGTGTGAGTGTGTGTACTCTGAATGTCTGTCCCCCCCTATCAATTCGAACACGGTGAATGCGAATTGAACGAAATTTGGTACAAAGGTAGCACTAGCAAAGGACACCTCAGTGTCATGTTTTATATCGCCGCCATCTTGACGGAAACGTAATGGCGGCCTCACAAATGTTCAAAGCTTAAATCAAATTACGACTAACCTAATCATCCGATCTCTACCAAATTTTGCAACAACATACCTTTATGGGGGGAGCATCCTTTGACCAAACCAATAGGTCATCAGCGTAATAGTTTACGGATGGCGGCCATCTTTGAGTGAAAATCGATTCCCCCTATTAATTCGAACACGGTGCAACCGAATGGAACTAAATTTGGTACGGAAGTAGTACTAACGAAAGGCACCTCAGTGTCATGTTTTATATCGCCGCCATCTGGACGGAAACGTAATGGCGGCCACACAAATGTTCAAAGCTTAAATCAAATTACGACTAACCTAATCATCCGATCTCTACCAAATTTTGCAACAACATACCTTTATGGGGGGAGCATCCTTTGACCAAACTAATAGGTCATCAGAGTAATAGTTTGCGGATGGCGGCCATCTTTGTGTGAAAATCGATTCCCCCTATTAATTCGAACACGGTGCAACCGAATGGAACGAAATTTGGTACAGAGGTAGTACTAACAAAAGACACCTCAGTGTCATGATTTATATCGCCGCCATATTGACAGAAACGTAATGGCGGCCACACAAATGTTCAAAGCTTAAGTTAAATTACGACTAACATGACCATCCGATCTCTACCAAACTTTGCAACAACATACCGTTATGGAGGGAGCATCCTTTGACCAATCTAATACGTCATTCGCCTAATAGTTTGCGGATGGCGACCATCTTTATGTCAAAATTGATTCCCCCTATTAATTCGAACACGGTGGAACCGAATGGAACGAAATTTGGTACAGAGGTAGCACTAGCAAAAGGCACCTCAGTGTCATGTTTTATATCGCCGCCATCTTGACTGAAACGTAATGGCGGCCACACGAATGTTCAAAGCTTAAATCAAAAACGATTAACCTAATCATCCGATCTCTACCAAATTTTGCAACTACATACCTTTATGGAGGGAGCATCCTTTGACCAATCTAATACGTCATTCGCCTAATAGTTTGCGGATGGCGACCATCTTTATGTCAAAATTGATTCCCCCTATTAATTCGAACACGGTGGAACCGAATGGAACGAAATTTGGTACAGAGGTAGCACTAGCATAGGGCACCTCAGTGTCATGTTTTATATCGCCGCCATCTTGACTGAAACGTAATGGCGGCCACACGAATGTTCAAAGCTTAAATCAAATTACGATTAACCTAATCATCCGATCTCTACCAAATTTTGCAACTACATATCTTTATGGAGGGAGCATCCTTTGTCCAATCTAATAGGTCATTCGCCTAATAGTTTGCGGATGGCCGCCATCTTTGTGTCAGAATCGATTCCCCCTATTAATTCAAACTCGGTGAAACCGAATGGAACGAAATTTGGTACAGAGATAGCACTAGCAAAGGGCATCTCAGTGTCATGATTAATATCGCCGCCATATTGACAGAAACGTAATGGTGGCCACACAAATGTTTAAAGCTTAAATCACATTACGACTAACATAACCATCCGATCTCTACCAAACTTTGCAACAACATACCTTTATGGAGGGAGCATCCTTTGACCAATCTAATAGGTCATTAGTCTAATAGTTTGCGGATGGCGGCCATCTTTATGTCAAAATTGATTCCCCCTATTAATTCGAACACGGTGGAACCGAATGAACGAAATTTGGTACAGAGCTAGCCCTAGCAAAGGGCACCTCAGTGTCATGTTTTATATCACCGCTATCTTGACGGAAACGTAATCGCGGCCACCCAAATGTTAAAAGCTAAAATGTAATTACGACCAACCTAATAATCTGTTCTCTACCAAATTTTGCAACACCATATCTTTATGTGGGAAACATATTCTGACCAAACTGCAAGAACATCAGCCCAATAGTTTGCAGATGGTGGCCAAGTATGTGTGCAAATCGATTCCCCCTATCAATTCAAACACGGTGAAACCGAATGGAACGAAATTTGGTACAGAGGTAGCACTAGCAAAGGGCACCTCATATATCCCTATATCACGTTGTATTTCAACAAGCTACTACAACCAACATTCAATCATACTCCTTGAAAAGGACAAAGAGTTATAACAATACCCATGCATTTAGGAGAAAGTAGGCTATATGTTCTTTACTGAACATCTTGTTTAGCCTACTTTCGATTTTTGCAAAAAATGAAAGTAGACTTATGAGATCAACACAGGGCGAAAAAAGTGTGTCTGTCTGTGTGTGTGTATGTGTGTGTGTGAGTCTGTGTGTGTGTCTGTGTGTGTGTGTGTCTGTGTGTGTGAGTGTGTGTACTCTGAATGTCTGTCCCCCCCCTATCAATTCGAACACGGTGAATGCGAATTGAACGAAATTTGGTACAAAGGTAGCACTAGCAAAGGACACCTCAGTGTCATGTTTTATATCGCCGCCATCTTGACGGAAACGTAATGGCGGCCTCACAAATGTTCAAAGCTTAAATCAAATTACGACTAACCTAATCATCCGATCTCTACCAAATTTTGCAACAACATACCTTTATGGGGGGAGCATCCTTTGACCAAACCAATAGGTCATCAGCGTAATAGTTTACGGATGGCGGCCATCTTTGAGTGAAAATCGATTCCCCCTATTAATTCGAACACGGTGCAACCGAATGGAACTAAATTTGGTACGGAAGTAGTACTAACGAAAGGCACCTCAGTGTCATGTTTTATATCGCCGCCATCTGGACGGAAACGTAATGGCGGCCACACAAATGTTCAAAGCTTAAATCAAATTACGACTAACCTAATCATCCGATCTCTACCAAATTTTGCAACAACATACCTTTATGGGGGGAGCATCCTTTGACCAAACTAATAGGTCATCAGAGTAATAGTTTGCGGATGGCGGCCATCTTTGTGTGAAAATCGATTCCCCCTATTAATTCGAACACGGTGCAACCGAATGGAACGAAATTTGGTACAGAGGTAGTACTAACAAAAGGCACCTCAGTGTCATGCTTTATATCTCCGCCAACTTGACGGAAACGTAATGGCGGCCACACAAATGTTCAAAGCTTAAATCAAATTACGATTAACCTAATCATCCGATCTCTACCAAATTTTGCAAAAACATACCCTTATAGAAGAAGCATCCTTTGACCAAATGAATAGGTCATTAGCCTAATAGTTTGCGAATGGCGGCCATCTTTGTGTGAAAATCAATTCCCCCTATTAATTCAAACACGGTGAAATCGAATGGAACGAAATTTGGTACAGAGGTAGCACTAGCAAAGGGCATCTCAGTGTCATGTTTTATATCGCCGCCATATTGACAGAAACGTAATGGCGGCCACACAAATTTTCAAAGCTTAAGTTAAATTACGACTAACATAACCATCCGATCTCTACCAAACTTTGCAACAACATACCTTTTTGGAGGGAGCATCCTTTGACCAATCTAATAGGTTATTAGCCTAATAGTTTGCGGATGGCGGCCATCTTTATGTCAAAATTGATTCCCCCTATTAATTCGAACACGGAGGAACCTAATGGAACGAAATTTGGTACAGAGATAGCACTAGCAAAGGGCACCTCAGTGTCATGTTTTATATCGCCGCCGTCTTGACTGAAACGTAATGGCGGCCACACGAATGTTCAAAGCTTAAATCAAATTACGATTAACCTAATCATCCGATCTCAACCAAATTTTGCAACTACATACCTTTATGGAGGGAGCATCCTTTGACCAATCTAATAGGTCATTCGCCTAATAGTTTGCGGATGGCGGCCATCTTTGTGTCAGAATCGATTCCCCCTATTAATTCAAACACGGTGAAACAGAATGGAACGAAATTTGGTACAGAGATAGCACTAGCAAAGGGCATCTCAGTGTCATGATTAATATCGCCGCCATATTGACAGAAACGTAATAGCGGCCACACAAATGTTTAAAGCTTAAATCAAATTACGACTAACATAACCATTCGATCTCTACCAAACTTTGCAACAACATACCTTTATGGAGGGAGCATCCTTTGACCAATCTAATAGGTCATTAGCCTAATAGTTTGCGGATGGCGGCCATCTTTATGTCAAAATTGATTCCCCCTATTAATTCGAACACGGTGGAACCGAATGAACGAAATTTGGTACAGAGGTAGCACTAGCAAGAGGCACCTCAGTGTCATGTTTTATATCACCGCTATCTTGACGGAAACGTAATCGCGGCCACCCAAATGTTAAAAGCTAAAATGTAATTACGACCAACCTAATAATCTAGTCTCTACCAAATTTTGCAACACCATATCTTTATGTGGGAAACATATTCTGACCAAACTGCAAGAACATCAGCCCAATAGTTTGCAGATGGTGGCCAAGTATGTGTGCAAATCGATTCCCCCTATCAATTCAAACACGGCGAAACCGAATTGAACGAAATTTGGTGCAGAGGTAGCACTAGCAAAGGGCACCTCATATTCATGTTTAATATCCCTATAGCACGTTGTATTTCAACAAGCTACTACAACCAACATTCAATCATACTCCTTGAAAAGGACAAAGAGTTATAACAATACCAATGCATTTAGGAGAAAGTAGGCTATATGTTCTTTACTGAACATCTTGTTTTATTTTAATGAATGATGTCGATGAGAAGGGAGTAGTAGGCGTTTGTTGAAATGAGAAGGAGAGTGGTATAGTAGTAAATAGAGGGAAAGATAGAATTGTATAGCTGGTGGTATGAGGACAATTGCTGATTAATAAGTTGTGATGGGGGGAGCAGTAAACGGAAGAAGAGAATGAGTAGATGAAGGGTGATGATGTCAACGGTGTGAGATTTGCTGGTGAAAGTGTGAGGAGATGAACATGATGATTTTATTTTTTATTTTTTCATTTTTTATTTTTGAAAAGAATGCTGTCGATGGGAAGGAAGTAATTAATGATGTTTGTTGAGATGAGAGGAGAGAGAAAGAAAGAAAGAAAGAAAGAAAGAAGAAAGAAAGAAAGAAAGAAAGAAAGAAAGAAAGAAAGAAAGAAAGAAAGAAGGAAGGGAGAAGAAGAAATGTATAGCTGGTGATACGAGGACGGTGGCTAATTAATGAGTTGGGATGGGGGGAGTAAAAAACGGATGAAGTGAATGGGTAGGTGAAGAGTTATGATGTCAACTGTGGGAGAGTTGACGGTGAGTGTGTGTGAAGATGAAGATGTTGATGATTTTTTAATATTATTTTTATCTTTTTTATTTTTTTATATTCCCCTTCTTATGTGGTGAAGGTGTTATAATGTACGATTGTGGCGGTGTTAGAGTTGAGGATGGAATGGTTGATGTATAGCAATAGTGGGGCATGAACCTAATGGTATTGGGAGAATAGTATGGCTGTAACCTTAATAGAGGCTCTTTAATATTGGGTGATGGAGTCCGGTGTGTGAGTGACTATATGGTATGGGATTGCTGTGTGAGATCCGAGGAAGGACTGAAGTGACCGATTTGTGGCGCCATTGGGTTGACCAACGGCATTCTCAGTTAGGTGCTGGAGCAGGCCCCGGGCTATAAACGGGCATACTGGGCATTTGCCCAGGGCGCCAAATTTTAGGGGGTGCCGAAATTTAGGTGACGCTGAACGCAGAAAAGGTTGACCCATCAATACCAACAGTAAAGATAAGTATGACATAGAAATCTTTAAAATGTAGGATAAAATAACTAATAATTTACGTGAATATAGAATTAAAGTTCATATCACACACATTCTTGTACAAAAGGGATCGCAGAAAGAGATCATATCACAGGCTGAGTATAAACTCTATGAGTTGTACTCTAATGACATCGGAAGTGAATTTGAAAACGAATGTCAGCACTTCAGAATGTATGTGGAACAGGAAGAATTTACTTGCATTCTTGACATGTATGGATACAATAAAAAAATTATTTGAAAACTACTTTCTCTAATCTTGAGGTAGCAACTAGAATATTTCTGACTTCGCCAGTCACCAACTGTTCCGCAGAAAGAGGATTTTCTGTTTTGACTCGGCTAAATAATGTGAAAAGATCAACTCTTTCAGACAGGAAACTAAATTCTCTATTGTTGTTGTCTTGTGAAAAAGACGTAACCCTTAGCACAGACTTTTCTGACATCATAAATAAATTTGCAAAGTTAAAAGCCAGAAAAAAAACTTTGATTTGAAGTGTTTCTGTATATTGTACTTTTAAAATTTAACTTCCGAATTTGTAATCTTGGTTTTTAGTGTGATTAATGTTTCAATAAATGACTACAAAATTGTATGAACGACTTACTTTTCTTATTATTTCCTGTGATACAATATTAGTAACGTAGTTGTTTGTAAGAAAAACAAACTATTATGCTATTTTTATAACACATAAATGAGAGAAAGGGCGCCAGTAGACCATTTGCCCAGGGCGTCTATCACCTTAGCCCGGTGCCTGTGCTGGAGGCAGTGCCAAAAGGCAGTAGATGCCCAGATTTGTACGCACCGGGGCACGATGCGGTTGTTGGAGGAGTGGCGTAACTATTGGGTTGCCGATTCTTTGTGCTCTCAGGAGATATCGGCGATGCCGAAGGTCGATGTAGGTGGTGAGCGGTGGCAGTGGCATTCTGCCCAGCAGGTCTGCCGTTCGATAAGTGAAATGCAACCGCATGGCGACCCTGACGAGGCGGCGCTCTAGTGCAAGATAGGGGCGAAGGGGGCATTCGGGGAATCCTGTCCATGCCGGATGCCCATACACTAAGAAGGTGCGTATTAGGACCTTGTAGGTATATAGTAGTAACTTTTCGTTGAGGCCCCAGGTGGTCCCTGCCAATCGCCTCAGGAGATATGCGCGCTTGCGTGCGTTGGGGAGTTTAATTTTGAAGTGAGGGCGGAAGGTGAAAAACTCATCAAAGAGCAAGCCAAGGTATCGAACACTTCGGGCGGGGACCAGTCGACGGTTGTGAAGTCGGATGTTGAGGGTGTCGGGATTTCGAGTTGGCACAGAGGCTCTCCGACGGGGGCGAAAGAGAATGGTTTGGGTCTTCGTGGGGTTTAGGCGCAGGTGCCATCTGCCACACCAGGAGGAGAAAAGATCCAGATAAGATTGGACTTGAGAGTTAATGTGGGCGACGGTGGGAAAAGGCGCTACTATTGCAGTATCGTCGACGAACTGCAATAGTTGCATTGGAGGGGATGGTTGGGGAATATCGGCGACGAAGAGGACGTACAGAAGTGGGGAGAGGACGGAGCCCTGGGGGACGCCCTGTTCGAATGGGATGGGGCGGGAGTAGTGGCCGTTGATGCGGATTCTGCCGTGCGGTGGCGGAGAAAGGTGTTGAGGAAGCGGAGGTAAGTGTGGGGGAGATGGAAAAAGTGAAGTTTTAGGACGAGTGCGTCGTGCCAGACGGTATCAAAAGCCTTCTGGAAGTCGAAGGCGATGAAAAGGGTGGGAGCAGGGCGGTTGTAGTTATCGGCAATTTGGGTGGAGAGACGGAGGAGTTGGTCTTGAGCGGAGAGGTGGGGACGAAAGCCACATTGGAAGAGGGGTAAGAGCTGGTGTCGGTGAAGATGGGTATGGATACGCTTGGTAAGGATTCTCTCGAAGGTTTTTGAAAGGAAGGCGGTCAGGCAGATGGGACGGTAGGAATCGGGCGAGGAAAGTGGTTTGTCTGGTTTTGGGAAGAGGAGCATCGTGGCTTGCCTCCAGGGGGTAGGGTAGAAACCAGTGCGAAGGAGATGATTATAGAGGTGGGCTAGAGCGGTGAAGAAAGGGGGTGGTGCTTCCTTGAGGTGACGGTATCTGATGGAGTCGGGACCAGGGGCGGTGTTGGTGGTGCGGGAGAGAGCGATGGTTATGTCGATGGGGGTGATGGGGTCGTCTAGAGGGTGGGGGGAGAGGGCATGGTTGGGTGAGGGCTGAAGATAGGGGCGTTGAGGTACCGTTGAGATTAACTCGTCATCGTTGTAGATAAACGTTGGGTCCGGTGCGTCTCGGAATACTCGGGCGAATTGATTAGCAAAGACGGCTAGTTTTGCCGGATCGTCAGGTGGTGCGACGTTGTCATAGACAATGGGGTATTGTGGAGTGGAGGTCTTTCCGGTGAGTCGTTTGAGGTGACTCCAGAAGCGAGAAAGGGAGGGCGATACTCCATTTAATTTTGAGCAGGTGTTGTGCCAGGAGCGTCGCTTGTGTGCCTCAATGTATGATTTTACCTGGCGAAGTGTCTGTCGATGCCGCTGCAGGAAGTAGCGGTCACGGGTGCGGTGGTAGGAGTTATGACAGGAGTGAGAAAGTGCTAGTAGACGCCTAGCTTTGGGTGGAATAGGTGGTCGGTTAGGGGTCAATGGGGTAAGGGGGATGTGGCGTTGTGCCGCTTGTTGGAGTGTATCCTGTAGATGAGACGTGTAGGCATCGACCGTTTCTTGGGAGCTGAGCGGTAAGGTGTCAGTTTGCAAAAGCTCCGTGATCTGTAGGCGATAAGCTGGCCAATCGGCCGAGCAGAAGTTTTGAATCATAACGGGGGGTGGTTTATGAAAGTTTCGAGTGGGAATTTGAAAAGATAATAAGACAGGGGCATGATCGCCTCCAATGAGAGGTAAGACTCAAACGTGAAGGAGGTGGAGTAGGGAATTATGCGCTATAATGGCATCAGGGGTGGTTTGGGAGGATGGGCGCGTGGGTTGTGGAATGGGGACGAGCGAGGCGTTAATGTGGTTTAAGTAGATGTCGAGGCTCTGGAGTTCGCGAGCCGTGCGATCATGTAGATTGAGATCAGCCATGATGATAAAGTGGGGGAAGGATTCAGCCACATGGGCAATAAAAACTTTTGGAAGAGGATGTCGAGGACGGGTGTATATTGTTGCAAGATGGAGAACGCAGGATGGGAAATAAACTGTTGCGATGAGGCTCTCTGGAAAGTGTAGGGGGGGGGAGCTGGATATGGGGGCGGATGGGGAAGCGTGGTCGGTAAGCGAGTGCAGATCCGCCACGGCCTAGGTTATGGGGACGATCCGCTCTTAGAAGGGTATATCCAGGGAGTAGGGCGTTGTGATCGCTCCGGAGAAAAGTTTCATTTAAAAGTGCCACATCTACGTGGTGGGTGAGGGTGTGACTCAGTAGTGTGCGGCGGTCGTTGAAGGAGCAGACGTTCTGATAGAGGATGGTGATGTTATGGGGAGTTCGGTTCCTTGTTAGTTGTTGGGCCATTGTCGGTTTATACTGCGGTGACGCGGGGGTAGGGGAAGAAGGTGAAGTGTGTTAGAGGGCCCGAAAAAGAAGGATGGAATTGCACCCCGAAGATCTGCTGGGCCGCGTACTGGAGTTGGGTCAGTATGAGAGGGCGATTATACGGCAGAATGTTCTGAATGGATATGACCATGAATCTGATCAGATCCTCGATGGTTGGAGGAGGGAATTGGGAAAGAGCGGGTGCGGTAGGAGGGTCAATGGACTTGACCGGGGCTACGGTTTCAGGACGGTTGGGGAGTGGTGCAGGCTTGGCCTTACACTTGTAGGAGTATGTGGGATGTGGCTCGTGGCATTGGTTGCAACGAGGGGGCTGGGCGAGGTTAGGGCACCGTCCGGTGGTGTGTGCGGGTTGGGAGCAATGACAGCAGCGCGGGGGTTCCCGGCATTGGTAGGTTGGATGAGCGTTATATTGGAGGCACCTATTGCAACGAAGGGCGACAGGGGCCGGTGCTTTGGAGGGCTCGACGCGGTGGTGGTAACGGTAGAGAAAAACCCCAGTGGTAAGAAGGCGGTCGACCTCCGCCTGTTCACATTACCTAATTAAAATTAGAGGCAGAAGGACAACACAGATCACTGTTGAGCTCTTTGTTGTGAAATGAAGAACATTCAAGCAACTCCTTACCTGGCGATGACAGTTCCTTCTCGGTCGAACGCCACGTTAGTGTTGTAGAACACGACTTCGTTTCTAGGACACAGCTGAAATCCCTCAGTTGTTGAGGTGTTGTCCAGTTTCATAAGACATAGGTCTATACCACAAGGGCAACCGTGCGAAGTGCACGGTTCCACCTCCACTACGTTCACCACCATGTAGATGTGGTTTTCTTTGGCGCTGCTCGACAGCTGCTTGAGATCCTGTTTGCAGTCAAACGTTGTATGGCATTCTCATCAACTAAACACACCATTAAGTTAGCGCAAACACTTATCTCGAATTAATAATTTGGGTTGGTATACCAATATACATAGGAAACCATTCAAAGGGACGTTAAACCCACAGTTTACTACACAGAGTGGCGCAAAAGCCACTACACACTTCACTTATATTATTTAATTTAATTTAATTTTTTCAAAGTTGAATAATTTTAACATGTTAACTTACTTAATACAGGCCTACCAACAAATTGCAGTACACATAACTTATCTTTATAATCAAACTGTCTCCCTTCTTCATTAATACACCTGCTTACCACGGTGGGTGAGTGGTTATCGTGTCGGACTACTAACCCCAAGCTTGCAGGTTCACTCCTGGCCATGGTAAGTGATTTTTGAAAAGCGACAAAAATCACGACACGCATGTCATACGTTGTTGGCATGTTCAATAACCCATTTGAATTCAGTAGGCCGTGTTCATGGTGGCAAAATTAATCTCGGAATTTTCCGCCAACACAAAAATCCTCCATTCTCTACCAGAAAGCGCTATAGTGTAAAGGAGATTAGATATCTAACCTCCTAGACTTTCATAGTGTTCCATGTGAGGGCCGATAACCTAGATGTTAGGCCCCTTAAAACAACAATTATCATCATCATGTTCCATTTGAAATGCAAGCTGACCTCTGGGCGTCAAATAACAAAGCTTGCACCCGGCACCCGAGGCCATACGATATTATTATTATTATTATTATTATTATTATTATTATTGTTTATTTTGCGCATGCGCATACAAATTCTCAGCATATTTGCTGGAAATAAATCATTTACAATCCCAGATACCGTATATATCAAAAGAAGCAAATTCTTGGTGACTGCATTGACTAGTAGCGTTATACTTTTCCCTCACTCCTTCAGGCCTGATTGGCCAAGAACAGCCTTACTACGCGACACGTAGAAAGTATGCCTGTTTTCTGCATCAGTTTGAAAAGGCCTGGATCTAATTTCAACTCTGTGAGCGAATCCTTTAAGTTGATGGGAATCACGCCAGTGCTGGAGATGATAATAAGAACTGTCCTGACTTGTGCCATGTGCCATTGCTTCCTTATCAGTTCTCCTTATCAGTTCTGAAAGCTCTGTGCATTTTGACAGTTTTTCAACATGCTTTGTTAGCATGTTGCCACTGTTTGGGATTGCCACATCTATGAAGGTGGTGTGCTTCATGCATTTGTCAACAAGAACCAAATCAGGTCTGTTGTGCACAGCTGACTGGCCTGTCAATACAGTAAATCCCAGTACAACGTAAAGCCGTCATTTTCCAGTACACTTTCAAGGGCATATTTATACTACGGCACTTTCTCTTGGCTCATCAGTTGAAGGTTTATAGCCAGTTCTTAGCAACAAAATCATGTCTCTTCCTATATTCTGTCCCTGCAAAATGGTGACAACCTGATATAATATGCTGAACAGTCTCAGATGTTGCGCAACCGTATCTGCAATGGTCATCTTGCACAGATGCATCCTTGATAATGAACTTTAGATAGTTCCTCGTGGGGACAACATGGTCCTGAATAGCCTTCATGCAGCCTTCTGTTTCAGGAAACATCTGCCCAGAAATCAACCAAAGGTTCGACGCCAGCTTGTCGGCTTGAGTTTGGATGACTTCATTGGGATGTCTTCCGTGCAGTGGCTCGGACAACCAGGCATTGAATCTATCCAAATCACTGCGCACTTGATTTTGAGTCTCTTGCTGACTTAAAGGGTAGTGGAGTTGAATCATCTGCTTCTGTGACAGCCTTGTGCAGCATCGAATGGTTCGATACAGAACAGAAGTATTTTCTTAGCTCATAGATCTGTTGAGCTACTTGGTTGTTTATATCAACAATTCCTCCCCCACCCATATGTCTCGGTAATATGACTCGTTCCACAGATGTCCTGGGATGGTATTTTTGTGATTTGGTCAGTGATGTTCTAATTTTCTGTTATAGACTTGCAATGTCAGTTTTACTCCACTTGATGACCCCAAACGAGTAACAGGATAGGGACAGCATAAGCATTGATTGCCTTAACCAAGTTTTTACTGTTGAGGCTGGTGTTAGAAACTAGCTTAATTCTTCTGACAAATTCCTTCGTCAGATCTTGTTTCACTACTGAGTGTTCTATGTGTCTGGCTTGCCTCATTCCCAGATACTTGTAGGTCTCGTTAGTGAGCATTGTTGCAATCTGCTGGCCCTGAGCTGTTTCATATACACCTTCCTGCACCTTGCTTTTCATAGCGGTCAGCGTTTTACATTTCTCCAGCCCGAATTCCATTTCACATCCTGCGAGAAGGTTTCCACTATCTTCAACAGCAACTCTAGCTGTGCTCTGGTGGCAGCATATAGCTTTAGGTCATCCATATACAGGAGATGGTTGAGCTTTGCAAGCTCCCTGGAATTCTTCTTGATACTGAAGCCATATTTTGTTGAATTAAGTTGGTTTGTTAGTGGGTTCATCGCAAGACAGAACCATAATGGGCTCAAGGAGTCTCCTTGGAATATTCCCTTGTGAATTGGGATCATACTTGTTGCAATACTGCCATTTGTAGTACTAAGGCACATTACTGTACGCCACGTTGCCATGGCGTGTTCCAGGAAATATATAATCATAGGGTCAAACTTATACACTGACAAAATATGGATCAACCAATCATGGGGCATGGGATCATAGGCCTTCTTGTAGTCAATATGCCGTGAATAAATTTCTGTTATTGGCAAAGGCCTGGTAAGAAACCACTGAGTCAATGATAAGTATTTCTTTACAACCTTTGGACCCCTTCGTGCATTTTTTTTTCTTGTGTTGCTAGAATGTTATTTTTTTCGCAAGGGGCATATATCCTCCTACTAAGACAGGACGTGATGTTCTTATACATCGTGGGAAGGTATGTAATTGGACGGTATTTTCCAGGATCTTGCATATTTTGTGGGTCTTTCGGAGGTAGATGTGTTACACCTTGTGTAAGGAAATTTGGCATCTTCTGTGGATGAGCAACAACTTCAATCACCAGAGTAGACAGAAGATCGTATACACACCAGAATTTCTTATACCAGTAATTCTGTATCGGATCTAAACTGGGTGCTTTCCAGTTAGGAAGACCTTTAATGATGGAAGAAATTTCAGTGGATGTTATTGGATCATATTATTGCATCGGATTATATTCTTTAGAGATGATTGTTACTTCCTGAACTCAATGAGAGTTTGAGTTAAAATTGGTGGCTTTGGATAGTTGATTGCTCCAAAACTCTTCAATTTCTTCTCTTGTTGGATAAGGAGCATTTGAGGATACATGGTTATCGCTCAGTCCTCTGTAGAATTTCTTCTCGCCTTTGGCAAACATGTTGTCGTCCTGTCTCCGTTTCCTACTGGCTCTGTATCTGGAAAGTCTGTTCGCTACCAACGTAAGTTTCTGTTTGAATGTATCTAAACACTGTTTGGCTTTTGTTTTTGGATCATCTCGGTCGGTGTGGAATTTTGACCGCCTCATTATTGCCTTACAGAGTCTCACCAGTATCCTTGTGTGCGTTCCTCTGATAAACTCAGTCAAACGGCCAATATCTGTTCGCAATTTGTCGATATTGCTTATCAGACGTCTCTCCCTCTTAGAAGTAACAGGAGCACATTACTTACTGCAGGAATTATTCCTTTCTCTCAGTTGGATGTCCATAGTTCTGATAACTGTGACGGCTCCGCAGTACAGAACAGCATGAAGAGATTCTAAGTCATTCACATCTATCAAGTGTTTGGGTTGGATAGCTTGATTCATGATATTTAAAATGTTTGATACCTTCGTAGACGAATTCACTCGAGGCAAGGCAGGTCAAACCATTGGGTCTGTTCCATTGAACTGAGCCATTGCCGTCATCATTTGATCTGCTAAGATCTTGGTATGTGACTCATCTTCATGATGTGTATCCGGCTGTATGCCACTGACTGGCTCATTGTATTCTACTTGATGTTGTTCCTGCTCATGGAGCTCTTGTATTATTATTTTTATAATCGTTTTGGTCGTCTATGGACCACGTTATTTCAACTGCCTTTTCCCTCGTTCTTTCACATTGGCCCAGTATTCGCGCATTCTTCTTCGGTGAGCTTCCTTTCGTTCTTCGGTCCACTTCTTGCCGGTTACCAATATAGGTTTGGGCTGAAAACTCTGTACCTCCCCAAGTCTCTTCTTCAAAGAGTCACGTTCCAAGATGTCCTCGTGTGATATCCCCAGTTCTTGTAGGTCTTTTTCCACCTCTGTAAACCAGATCCCTTTGGTTTTCTTTCCCTCAAAGTAGGCGCAGATTCGATTGGACAATCTTCCGGAGTTCATTCGTGTTAAATGGCCATAAAATGAGAGTCTTCTTTTGCGAATGGTGTCCGTTATTATTATTATTATTAATAATAATATAATAATAATAATAATAATACACCGTTGAATTCTACCTGGAACATTCCGACGTACATACAGCTGAATTTAGTTGCCCAGATTGTGGAAGGCGTCCTCAATGTAACCGGTCAGCTCTTCAATGGTCCGTGGTTTCCTTCCATACACTTCGTCTTTAACCATACCCCAAAGGAGGAAATCAATTGGGGGTAAAATTGGGGGTTATGTCGATTTACATGTCTCGACAACTTGAATGTGGCCTCATCAGACCACAAAATGTTCAGAAATAAATTCTGGTCAACTCGATACTGATCGAGTATAATAATAGCCGCCTGTCTGGATCATCTTTCAGCAACCCATGTATCAGGCGTGAATGTACACTTTAAAGTTCTTATGATGTAACATCCTTTGTATTGGCCGACGTGATATTTCTGGGAACTCTGCCGCTAATCGTCTCGTGGACTTATTTGGACGAATCGTAACAGCCAAACGGATATTGAGTTCAATATCGTCCTGGGTCGCCCACTGAGAGGTGCATCCGAAACAGAACCTTAAGTTTCAAATTTATGAATTACATTGTAAACAGCCATACATGTTGGTGGGTTTGACTCGAAATGCTCTCTCCATTCCCTCAGTACAGCACTTACACTGCTTTGGTAAGCGGTCTTCAAAACGAAAATTCTCTCTTCTTTCGTTCACATGGTCTTAACCCTAGAACCACACTGTGGGGTCACCGGCGACCCGGCTATCTTATGATCTCTTCTGCGCATGCGCCAAATGCCGTTAGGTTTCTGCTATTTCGTCTACCTTCAGTATCGGAATAATTGTTTACTAGCGGGCCCGTGCGAGAAATCTCGCATGTTCATAAACCACACTTTCCCCAATAGGTTTATGTTTTTATGTCAACCAAATGATTATAGAATACTATTTACATTTCAGTTAGAATTCCAAGTTCTACGTTCCCTAACTTAAGAAGTCAATCACTGACAATTGGATAATCATAACGCTTTATTGGATATTTATTAAATTATAGGATTTAAGTACTCATTCGTTTGATTTACTCTTTCTGAAATCCATGCAAAATGATGAAAGAAAGACCCCAGAATGTTAAAATGACATGAAACAGACGTCACAGCGACCAAAATGTGAACTGGACAGCAATTATGGAGCGTATATTACTACAGCAAAAGTATCTGCAAATCGCATACTTCGTACATATTTTTAAAATTCATTTTTTAAAGAAATTACAGATATTTATGAAATTAGAGTGCAATTCGTCACTGCTAATGTCTATTCTCTTTCATTTGAATGCTTATTTGTACGATCAGTCGCTTGTGAGCGTCGCAAGAGGAATCTATACTACTGAAATAATATAGCCTATATGATGTGACTACATCGTTTAAGCATTTGGGATATTTTGTTGCTGAGTATTGTTATGTTACGGTCACATACGACCCCACGGAGTGGTTTGTGTAACAAAACTTTCTACAAGGTACTTGCTTTATCCTATAATTTAATCATGTCTAGTTGTGAAAACACTGCAAACTCTTGTAACCTAAATAGCAGGATGTATTGTTGTCCACTTTAAGCCATTTTCAGACATCAAAGTGCGTGATTTGTTCTAGCAATCTGTGTGCAGAACAATGACGAGGAATCTGCAGAGAGTGCAAAGATGACAAGGCCTACGTTTTTTTTCAGAATAGCTGAAATGAAAACCTAGTTAGTTATTGTTGTTTTAAGGAGCGGAACTACGAGGTCATCTTCCCCGAAATGAAAACCTGTCTGCTATTTGTAGTTAAAAGGGACGTAAAACCAATAACATTATTATTGTCTGCTATTTATTGTTAATTCATATATCAACTTTTTAAAGTATGTTTCTGTATGCATTGGATTTTACTAAATTATGACAGTTAAAGGTTTGTGTATAGCAAATTGTTATTTCTAACAATACATGGGTAAATGCATAGAAGCAAGGAAGTACATCAATGCGACTCTCTAGAGTCTAAATGACTGAAAACAGAAAGAATTAAAATAATGAATTCCTATATCACCATTTAGAATTCACCAGTAATCCCACAGTGGGGTTTGTCTATCAACAATAATAATAACAATTATGATAATAATAATAATAATAATAAGGTAAATAAATCACCAACACAAGCTTGCAAAGGTAACAAATTTAAAATTTACCACCTGAATGTTCAGTCTTTCTATAATAAAATTGATTACATAAATCTAATGCTTATAAATGAACTTAATGGCATCTCAGCACTATGTATTTCAGAACATTGGCTGAAAGAGGAACAACTCGAATTAATTCAATTCCCAGGGTTTATACAAGCAAGTAAATACTCTAGAACTAATATTAGCCATGGTAGTACTTGTATCTTCTTAAGAAAGAATTTAGATCAGGAACAGTTAACAGCTTATGATTATCTAATTATGGAACAGGATTTTGAATTCTCTGCCGTAAAAATACAGCAGTTTAAGTTAATAATTGTATGCGTATACCGTTCTCCGTCAGGAAAGTTTCCTTTATTTATAGATAAATTAGAATTGTTACTCAATAACATGATCAAAGTAAATCTCGATATAATAATTTGTGGGGATGTAAATGTGGATTTCTTAAAATTTGATAGAAATTGTGAATTATTAACACAGTTACTAATTTCGTATGGACTGAAACCTACAGTAAATACCCCAACAAGAATAACAAAATTTAGTAAAACCACTCCTGATCATTTTTTTTTAATACAGATAAATATCACCATTCAATAGAAGTCTATTGTCCGGGTTTTAGTGACCACCATGGAAAAAATACTGAGTTTTGAAGTACCCGAAACAATCAATAATAATGATAATGGAATAAAATCAAAGTTCAGGTCATTCACTGAAACAAATGTTACATATTTCAATGACTTATTAAATAAGGAAACATGGTCAGAAATTTATAAACTAGAAAATGTAAATGATAAATTTAATGCATTTAACAGTACCCTAAAACGCTATTTCGAAACAGCATTCCCCTTTAGACAAAGAACTGTTCAAAATAACAAAACTAGCAATTGGATAACAACAGGGATTATAAATTCATGTCAAAGAAAGAAATTTCTACACAAATTATATAAACAATACCACACAACACCTGAATTCAATTTATACTACAAAAAATACACTAGCATATTAAATAAGGTAATAAGACTAGCAAAGAAAATGCATAATGATAATTTTATTTCCCAATCATCTAATAAAAACAGGGCTATGTGGTCCGTGATAAAGAAAGAAACTGGAAAATCTGCTAAAATACAAAGCAACATTACACTGATCAGAAATAATAACGTGATTAATAATCCAGAGGAAATAGCAAACACATTCAATGACTATTTTCTGGAAATTCCACAAAAATTATTAAATAAATCACAGGTAAATTAAATTATAATAATAAAATAAATATATCTAGTGATTCTTTATTTATAAATCATGTCACAAGTGAAGAGGTAAGAATAGTTATAAAAGAGCTAAAAAATAAATTTTGTGCTGGCATTGATGGCATCCCTGATGCAATTTTAAAGAAATGTGCAGAAAATATAATAAATCCACCTACACACTTAAAAAACAGTTCAATTCTCTCAGGAACTTACCCGGATATTTTGAAGTCATCAAAAGTAATTCCAGTGCACAAAAACGGTTCAAAAGATGAATTAGATAACTATCGTCCTATTACCTTACCAACTGGTATTGCAAACATTGTGGAAAAATCATGTATAAGAGACTGATAAGTTTTATAGAAAAAAATAAAATATTATCGAACTCACAACATGGATTCAGAACGGAAAAATCTAAACAGACAGCAATTTATGAATGTATTAATAGTATACTGAAATTAATTATTATTATTATTATTATTATTATTATTATTATTATTATTATTATTATTATTATTATTATTATTATTGCCTTTTTTGGTGGCGCAGTTAGGGCTCTTGGCCCTCTCTTACACTTAACCACATTAAAACAATACAATAAATATATTATGGCGACAAAATTAAACAATAATAATTGACATTGATCATGACTTTCACACTCTCATTCACTCATCCAGTCACACTTGTTGTCGGTCAGCCATGTTCAGCAGGCTGCCCCAGCAGGTGGTCTTGAATTTAGATAGTGAGGTGATACCCCTGACACTGGCTGGAAGGGTATTCCACAGCCTAGACCCCATCACATGAAAAGAGTTGTTGTATATAGAGGAGCGATGAATAGGAATGGAGAGGGAAGAACCAGAGCGTGTATTATTACCATGGAAAGAAGACAAGTACTTGAATTTATTTGATAAGTATGGTGGTCTGTCGTCAGACAATAATCGGAAAATCTGGACAAGAATGTGATATGATCGACGTAGTTCAGGTTTCAGCCAGGAAAGAGCGCAATAATAGGGAGTGATATGTTTATCATGGCTCAGATCGTAGATAAATCGTATGCAAGAGTTCAGAGCTCGTTGAAGTTTCAAAGTTAATGTTTTGGTTTCGTCTACAAGAATAACGTCACAGTAGTCAAGAATAGGAAGTATTAGTGTCTGTATGAGTAGGATTCTTACTTTAAATGGTAAAATATCTTTTTTTCTTTTGAGGGAGTGGAGCGTTGCGAAAATCTTCTTGCATACATTCTGTACATGTTCAGACCAGTTAAGAGTCTGATTTATTATCACACCTAGATTTTTCACTGTAGGACAGTATGGAATTTCATTGTTGTTCAGTAAAATTGGGGGAATAATTTGATCTCGGAGTGACGTCAATAGTTTTTGAGAGCCAATTATGATAACTTGTGTTTTGGATGGATTCAGAAGAAGGGAATTTTCCTGAGAATATTTTCCAAGTCGTTGAAGGTCAGCGTTGATAGTTTCAATTGTCAATGGAATGTCATTTGTCTTGCAGTGGGAGTATATTTGCAAATCATCTGCATACAGGTGATATTTGCAATTTTTCAAATTAGATGAGATGTCGTTGATATATAGTACAAAAAGCAAGGGTCCTAGTACACTACCCTGTGGGGCGCCTGACTTTCTGCTTAGCCACTGAGAAGTTTTATCCTGGGTTACAACACGTTGCTGGCGATTATTCAGGTATGATGCGAAAAAGTAAATTGTCTGCTGGTCGAAGTAATAAAATTCCATCTTTTTCAATAGTGTCTGAGTATTTATGGTGTCAAAAGCACTGCTGAAGTCAGGAAGGGTGAGGATTGTCACCAGTTTTTGGTCCATTGCATGTCTAATGTCGTCAGTCACTTTGAGTAATGCTGTTGCAGTGCTATGTCCCTTCTTGAAACCTGATTGCAGAGGGTCTAAAAGAGAACGGCTATTCAAATATTCAAGTACTTGCTCATGAACCAGACGCTCGAGGGCTTTTGAAAGTGCAGGTAGAATGGATATTGGCCGATAGTCAGATGGAAATAAAGGTTCGGTTTTCTTAGGAATAGGGATGACATTGGCTTGTTTCCATAGGGAGGGAAAGGTGTTAGTTGTAAGACTATGGTTGAATATGTGAGTAATAATTGGTAGAACGGCACCGATGATATTATGTATGAAGGATATGGGAATATCATCAACTCCTCTCGCTTTTGATTTTATGGAATATAGTACCTTTTTTACTTTGTCTGCCGTAACCGGATGGAAAGTAAAGAGAGGGTGGTCAGGTAGTGGGTGAAAAGGATCATGGGGTGTTGAATTAGTTGGTACTCTCTCTTCAGTGAAATATTCATTTAACTCATCAAGCGGTATGTCTGGTACATGTGTCTGTTGCTGCTGTTTGCCTATACCTAGAGAACGCATATTATTCCAGGCATTCCTTGTATTCATCTTCTTTGTCACGTTTTGTATGTAGGAGAATTTGGCGTTTCTTACGAGCTGCTTAATACGATTTCTGAGCACACGATAATTTTCAGAATCAGTTTCGTCACGGGTACGTTTAAAACGCCGGAACAGTGCATCACGCTGTGCCATCATACTTTTAATGTTTTCGTTTAACCATGGGCAAGCTGGGCGAGTAACTTTGATCGAATGTTTAGGGGCATGTTTGTCATACAGACTAATAATAAGAGAATTTAACTTGTTTACTTTTGCGTAAGAGTAATATGTCATTCCAGGGAAGGTTGTATGCGTCATGTTTTAAGTCATCCATATTAATATTTTTCATGTTTCTAGTGATAATATATTTAGGTGTGTACTTAGGCACACGAAAAGCCTCCGTGGCTTAGGCGGCAGCACGTCGGCCTCTCACCGCTGGGTCCGTGGTTCAAATCCCGGTCACTCCATGTGAGATCTGTGCTGGACAAAACGGAGGCAGACAGGTTTTTCTCCGGGTACTCCGGTTTTCCCTGTCAAAGTTTCATTCCAGCAACACTCTCCACCATCATTTCATTTCATCTGTCATGCATTTAATCATTGCCCCAGAGGAGTGCGTCAGGCCTCGGCAGCCGGCACAGTCCATATCCTCGCCGCTAGATGGGGGCTTCATTCATTCCATTCCTGACCCGGTCGGAGACTGGAAGCAGGCTGTGGATTTTCATTCACTTAGGCACACGAAGGGAGTACGATAGGTAAATTAGGTCATGGATGGAGATAGATGGTACGGGTATTTGCCCGAAGGTTTCAACTCTGTCGAGATTGCTTGTCACAAGATGGTCAATGAGTGTATGTGATTCGTATTTATCAGAGTAAATGTGGTTTGTAGGTTCTAGGGGAAGAATCGCCATGTCGCATGAAGAGAACAGGTTTTGTAATTGCTTGGTCTCGTACGTCTGTGTCAGTAAATTGGTATTGTAGTCACCCACGGCTATTACGTGTTCGTAGTTTGGAAGTAAGTCGAGCAAGCGGTTTTCAAATTCACTCATGTTTGTTATTCTTGGCGGCTTATATACAACAGCTACCAGAGTCTTTTGTTGCCCAACAATTACTTCAACAAACATGAACTCCGGTCCTGGTTGTGTGCTAAGTGTTGATACACATATTACCCGTCTTTTTAAGTCGCTTTTACAGTACATGGCAACCCCGCCTGCTCGCCTCCCATCATTTCTGTCATGACGTTCCAGCGAGTACCGATTTAGTTCTACCATGCTAGACGGGATGTCAGGTTTTAACCAACTTTCACTTATGCAGAGGATATGGATATTGTTTTCGTTTATTATTGTCTGTATTTCGTCGTGATGCGCAACCAGTGACAGAGCATTAATATGGCAACATTGTAATGAATGCTTGAACGAGGAAAGTGCCTGTTTTAGAAGAAAGCCAGTGGTGTAAGGGGAGGGAGGGGGTTGGTATGGGCTAGGCTGGCCAAGGTCAGTTAGCTCATTCATGCAATAGCTCAGCTGGGTAACGGGAGACATATCTTAAAATAGAAGAAACCTACCTGGACCTCCCGCTGCACACTGCCGACCGCAACCAACGCACACACACATACACACACACACTTAACTTATTACTAAACTTGTCTATTATAAACATTACGCACATGTTCATTTCACTTCACTCTAAGGTCCCGCATTTGCTGCACGTTTTTCAGCTCCCTAAATGTGGTGACGGTCTTCTTAGTTCCATCAGGGAGGTGTATTAAAACGCGGCCGTCCTGGGTCCAGACTCGGGTGGGTCCGAAGTGGTCTCTCGCTGCATTTAGGATGGTTTTCCGGTTTTTTGTGAGGGATTCAGTAATAAGAATTTTGGTTCCCTTTAGGAGGCGCTTGGACTTCCAGATGCGATCTCGCTCGTGGTAGCGGAGGAATTTTACAATAATAGGGCGTTTCCCAGTGGCTACCACTTCAGCTGCTGTTCGCTGCGGCCGCCCAATCCTGTGACATCTATCCAGGCTCTCCATAGGGAGGTCCACGTTCAACTTCGTCTTGATTGTGTCCCTCACCTTCTCGTACACATCTTCCTCAGGGTCCTCAATGATCGCGTGGATGAGAAGGCAGTTTCTCCGGCTGTATTGCTCTCCTTCGTCCAGCAGCTCCTCGTGGTGGTCAAGTCTCCACTCCAGCTTTCTCAGTTCTTCTTTGAGCACAGCCAGTTCGGAGGTGACAGTGCTTTGGAACTCGCGAAAATCACGAGTAAGCGACTCTAGGGAGTCTTGACCCGGGTTGGCAGCACTGTTTAACAACTGAAGGCGTGCTTCAAAGTCTGCCATCGTTGCCTCAACAACATTTACACGTTTGTTCACCTTTTGGATTGACATAATGATGTAGAAAATGTTCAGGCACGTACTTCACACACTAAGTTACTTTGTCACTCACTTTCGGGCCGGAAATTGCGGTTAAAAACTGCGGTTTGCGCGGGATAAAGCGGAGCACTCCTACAGGCTTCCTATGCCAGCCGCCATTTTGTCCGCAACAAGGAACAATAAGGAACATTTAACTGGCCTATTCTTGGATTTATCGAAAGCATTTGATGTTGTTGACCATAAAATTCTCCTTACAAAACTAAATCAATATGGTATTAGAGGTCTAGCTAATAAATGGATAGATCTTACTTAACAAGGCGTAAACAAATAGTAAGCTTGAGACACAAGGATGATAGAACCAAATTATTTAATGAAACATTGTCCAATGTGGGAATTATTAAATTTGGAGTACCCCAGGGATCGGTTTTGGGTCCACTACTCTTTCTTCTATATATCAATGATATAACACAGAACGTTCATTCACATAAGGACATTTTGTTTGCGGACGATACAACACTCGTAATAAAAGGTGAAACTAAACAGGTCATACAGCAGTCTGCTGAGTCCGTTACAGGAGAGTTAACCAAATGGTCACAAGATAATCGCCTCATAATCAACTATAAAAAGCAGTATGTCTAAATTTCCACACTATACAGAATAGGAATCCTGCGAAGCCCAATATAACATTAAATGGTCATCAAATAGAAAATAAATCAGAAACAAAGTTTTTAGGACTATGGATACAACATGACTTGAAATGGAATAAACATATACAATATCTGAATACTAAACTGAACTCGATGTGCTTTGCGTTACGTATTTTGAAAACCTGCACTAGCTTGCACACATAAAGAAATACTTATTTTGCTTATTTCCATTCATACTTAAGATATGGGGTCATATTTTGGGGTATGTCGCCAGATGTACTAAGCACGTTTAGGATAAAAAAAGAGGGCGATTAGAATTATGGCAAATGTAAACACTAGAAAATCATGTAGACCTCTGTTTAAAGATTTAAACATTCTCCCTCTGCCCTGCATATATATCTTTGAAAGTATTATGTTTTATAAAAAGAATTTAATGAATAAGGATGTTTTTCTTAAAACAAACAATGATGTTCATAGGCATAACACAAGACAAAAACAAAACATTCATATTTCACACACATACACACAAGCATACATCAAAAAGGAACTTATCACACAGGAGTTAAATTATACAATAAACTACCCCAGTATATAAAACTTGCCCCAAAAATAAAAACCTTTGATAGAATGTTGAAAGCTTATCTGCAGTGCCATTGTTTTTACTCTGTAGTTGAATATCTTAGTGTATAGAAATGATGAAATCTATAATTATATTTTACTTTTCTATTTTAATTGTAATAACTAGCTGTAAGTTGTTGTATTTATAGAATTAAGTTTTCATATTATGATAATAGAATAAGGTGTAAATAGTTGTCCAATAAGATTGTATCTCTTAAGATCTGTTATTATAATAAGTTATAAATAGTTATAGTATTAGTATTACTGTATATACCTATTAGTACTTTTATTTTAGAGATGTAAATTCTGACGTGCCCTATATCAAAAATGTATTGTATACATGTATTTGATCAAATGGAAATAATAAAACTATCTATCTATGTCCTGAAAGTATCACAGGGTTGTAAAAAAAACTCTGTATTTCAAAAGAAAGAACCTGGCATATTTGGCGGGAACGATAGTAAAATGGCCGCCGCGGGCTCCTATTGGCTGGATTTTGTCAATTAGCACGACACGTTGCCAGTGCGTTGCTCACGATTCAGTCGCTTGTTAGCCGCTGTCTGTGTCTAGTTAGTTTCATTGTCATCGTTTCGTTTAATTTTAGCATCGAGTTTTAGTATTTTTGTTTCCATTTTACTTCGTTATTTCTGTTATTTCGACCAGAGGACTGGACACGTACAGAAAGAAATTCTGAAGGCTTCTGAACAAGAAGGAGTTCTGGATATCGCGATGGATGAGATGATCATTAACCTCGGCAATTCATCAAGCTCTGAAGACGATGATGATAATAGGGACAGTGACGGGATGGAAGGTGTCGAACCCTTGCCAAGTGACTGAGGATTATTGGTGTCAGTTCGTGGCAGTCGATACTAACTTACGAGTACAGCACAAGTTACTGTTTCCTGTCATACCGTGGTGTTCAAATTACCGTCTGTCTTTCAATAGCTTACAAATCGACAATGTGAAAACACGGCAATAAAGACGCTACAGAGCGGCTTGTTAGTGTGCTCGGCTAAATACTTCTTTACCTTAACATTACGTGTATGGAATGACAAAAGCTATTTGGTATTGACCGTGCTGAGTCGTGATACAGTGAGTGAGTGAGTGAGCTTGGTGTTATCATGATGTTGTTTCTGTGTTCAACTGCTGTAAACTGTGAATGACCTCCACACAGAATGTTGTTTCATCTTGAAGGATCATTGCATGGTGAGTGTTGATATATCCATCCATCATCAGACTACTTTGTATTTTGTATTACCGTTAGTCTATATTTGTATAACCGTTTGGCCTATTTCTCGTATTTATTGAATAACGGTGATAAAAGTAGTAGACAGACAGAAGACCTGCGACGTAAAGTCAGCGAAGGTTATCCAGTTTAAAAACAGTTGGAGCTGTTACGATGGGCACGCTGGTAAGATTGAAGTTACTTGAAGAATTCATTAAATAATTAATTATTGGCTGCTTGGTAGGGAGGAGGGATGAGTTTACCTTGTATTAAAACTCGGGGGAGACAGGAATTGCTTGATTTGGTTGGATAGAAGGTGGGTTTGGTGAAGAATAACGGAATGGAAGCGGGATTGCGTACTCTGCAGTTTAACCCCGCGCAGTTAAATTCGGCCTATCCCAGCGGAATAGCTCTACTGTCGAATAGCTTGGCGATAGCGAGGTGCAGGCTTGATGGAAAGGGTGGCGGATCATCAATTGACATCAGTTCTCGATAGAAGTCGGAGCTTGAAGCAGTGGCGGCTGACTTGCGTGAATGCTGGACTCAGAAGATCATGTGAAGATGCATAGTTTCGGTGTGTTATTTATTTGTTTATGTACCGTATTTCTCTATTTGAATGTCCTCGGCGTTGACTCAGGATCGACATTTGCATTATATTACGCATAATAGTACCGAAATAATGTCCGAAGTGTAGCCCTGTGTATATTTGAATCAGCTGATCTACATCAACCATAAAAAATTGGCAACACAGCTCAGCTGTTCCAAGCTCCCGCCATTTCCTTCACGTTCTTTCTTTCGAAATACAGAGTATAATAACACTACATAAATAACAGTTTACATAATTGTTACTATGGTTACGATTCATTTGTTAATACTAGGTGTCATTTCCCGTTTCTTACCAACCATACCGTACGTAGTACCAACCTGGCCGGTGGGAAGCAGCAACAGAGATGGTTGGTTGGTTCCTTAGTTTAGGGACTGCAACAACGCGGTCATGTTAGCCAAGGTGCGCTTAAAAATCACAGCTACAAAGAAGAAATTTGATGTTCCAAAGAAGCGGTTTGATGTTAAAAAATTGAAGGATCCCAACATCAAACAAGAATTTTGATTAGAACTGCGGAACAGATACGAAATACTAAATACAAGGGAAGAAGGAGTAGAAGAAGAATGGCAGAAATTAAAGGAGCAATCCTAGAAACTGCAGAGAAAGTAGAGGGATTCAGAGGTAGCAAAGGGAAGGATTGGATGAGTCAGGACACCTGGGAAAAGGTGGGAGAGGGGAAGTAACTGAAAGCAAAGATGAATAACATAAAAACTAGGAGACAAAAGTTGGAGCTTCATACAGAGTACACGAGAGTAGACCGGGAGGTGAAAAGGAGTGCAAGATCAGACCGAAGGAAGGGGGCAAGTGATCTCGCATCAAGGGCGGAGAGGGCTGCCAGAGAAGAAAACACTTGACCAGACCACAAGACTGCTAGGGAAGAGGATGGGACCTATAGATCGTCCAGTGAGAAGTAAAACTGGAGCGTTGCTGACTACTGAAGATGAGCAATTGGAAAGATGGCGTGAACATTTTGCAGAAGTGCTGAATAGAGAGGTACGACCAGAGGAAGAAGAACAACAGGATGGAGAAGAACAGGGAGGTATAGATGACAATGCAGGTACCTGAATGCGAAGAACACTAAACCAGGCGACATTCATCGACAGATTTGCTAGTTAGGCCTATACGAGAAAATGCGATGAATGATTCAATGGTAAGGAGACAGGTCCGACGCTTCAGTGAAGGACGTGATCAAGTGCTCGTTTGGGTACATTCGTGTTGACCGACTGAAAAGCACCAAACTCTTGTTTTGAATAATTATAATTAAACTAGTAATTAATTTAGTGTTCAGCACCATTTCTTATTATTAGGGGCAGATGACCTCGTAGTTCCGTCCCTTAAAACAACAATAACTAACCTAACTGCCATTTCTTATTTCCAATACTTCGTTGTATGACACCCTGAACTGGCTGCTGCCCGAGCGTGTAATAGCCTACACTACGGACAAATCGCAGATTGAAACGCAGCAGGCCTGTGACGTATTTCCGTACGCTCTCCTATTGGCCAAGAGTTACGAGATAACCTGTCTTCTACAGTGCCTTTGTTTCAAGTGGTGGCCGGCCGACCTACAGCGAGGCCGCTTCGCAGTCAACAACGCACTGCTTGCTGTCTGAGTAAACTCGCCGTTCGGCCCCTATAGCTTCGGTGGCTTAGTTGGTAGCATGCTCAAGATAGCGTGTTCAAACCCGGCCGAAGTCATCGGATTTTTTAACAGCGTTAAAATCCTTTGGAAGGGAAGTAAAGCCGGCGGTCCCATGTCATAGATTTATGGTATGTAAAAATTCCTTCCACAGACTAAACTTGTGTGAAGATAAATTTCCAGGTTAGATTTCGTCGGAACGCTCTATCAAAGTTCCAACATTCACCACTAGGTATCAGTGACATCTGGTAGTGAAAGTTGGAGCTACTTGAAATTGAACGGAACTTGTAGCTCACCCTATGGGTGTCCGCTTGAAGCAGCTACAGCCTCTAGCGAGCCGAACATGTCCTCGGACACTCCCGGCACTAAAGGCCATACGATAAATAAATAAATAAATAAATAAAATACGGCCCTATAACACGAGGACGAATACAAACACGTTGCCTCACAATGTATCAAGTCCCTTCAACTTTCTAATAAGCATATGGAGTACACGCAGCTATATGGACAGAACCAGTTGGAAGCAGAATTGCTCGCCGCCAGGTAGCCCCGCTGTGAGAATCTTGGTAGCCGGCCACCACTTGAAACAAAGGCACTGTACTAACCTTGGTGCAGTACACTCTCGTTGCTGCGTATGACCCTCTTTTATCCTCTGGTTCCATCCTTGCATCACTGTTACAACAACACGCCCTGTAAGAGCCGAAATGTCATGGTAATCAAGCCCGTTTTCCGGAGACCGATCATCCCCCCTCCCCCCTCGTTCCAGCACACTCGTATGCTGATATTGCATCCTTTGACGTCGACGAGGCGTATTGACGCTTGCCTTCTCAGTATGCCTTCCTTCGGAGGGGAAGTAAAGCCGGCGGGCCCATGTCATAGATTTATGGCATGTAATAGAACCTTCCACTAACTAAACTTATGTGAAGCAAAATTTGTAGATTAATGCTCTTAAGTTCCAACGTTCGTCACCAGGTGCTGGTTGCGATGACATCTAGTAGTAGCCAAGTCCACAGCTAGGTGTCGTGGACGGTAGCATTTGGTAGCGAAAGTAGGAACTGCATGAAATTATCGTCCACAGTTCTTGAATTAAAAACAGATAACACACACTAATACAGTCATCTCAATTAACACCAGTTATCAGGCAGATTCTACACACACCCAAGGTACACGGGGCTACATGACCACGTTGTCGCAGCCCCTAAACTAAGGAACCAACCAACACATGCCTTCACGTTTCTGCTTCGTTTGTCGGCTCATCAACGACTGAGTTTAGCGTAGCACTGCTCTTTACGGTTACACAACAGAGGGCAATTATTGAGTTACGTGTAGGCTATCACCCTGCAGTCTTATAGTCGCGTATTGCTGGTACAATGTTCGGTATCCGGAGAGATACGGACTCGGAGATTTGCGAACACAAGCTATTTACGGAGATTTGCTACCTGTGAAATTATTTTGTTAGTTATTGTTGCTTTAAGGGACGGAACAACGAAGTCGTCTGCCCTTACCTGAGAAAAGGATGACGAAATTCCAAAAGTATTTCTATATCGGAAGTTCGCGGACACGTTCCCAATAATAGGTCAATATAGCGGCTGACTCCCATCACACTTCGTACAGGACTGTCAAAGCGATAACCATATATCATTTGTCGTGTTTAAAATCAGCTGTTAATAAGGAATTTACTGAAAATCAAACTTGAAGAATTAGGGTACAACTCCTGCGGCCATCCATTATTTTAGTTCATTTCCACTTGGAATGGGAAGGAAAAAATCTTATTTATACACGAACCTTATAGAGGCCACCCATATCATTCTCACAAGGCTTGATTTTATCTTCGGGTGATGGAACGCGAACAGCAAACGCAGGTGAACCATCGTCTAGCTTGGGCATATCTATAGACACCAACCCGTTCTCCGGGAACACTATAATGTCACATCCCTGTAACATATGGAAACATGGAAGGAACTCTTTATAAAATGAGAATAGAGGAACATAGAGGCCAGTACCGTAATCCATTCTCCGGAAACACAATTTTATCACAGTCCTGGAACATGCACAACCAACCATGGCATGGGCGGGCGCCCTCAGGATGTTTTCCAGGGGGGTGGGGGTAAGTAATATTTTTCATTTCATTACCTACCTGTCACTGGGTGATGATGAGACGACTCCCCGCCCCGCAATTTTCGTTTCATTTCTTACTTGCTACGTGGTATTCATTATTTGACTGCTCTGAAATCGTTGGGTACATTGTCTTTATGGCATGAATGGAATGAATAGTTGCTTTTACTTCAGAGTTTTTGTCCATAGAAGTTTGCTTTTCTTAGTGAATCATCAGCATAATGTTCATTTCTTAAAAGCACGTAAAAATAGTTGTTTCACCATGTATCGACAAAAATAAAATTCAAGCAGTTCATTAAAATGGTAATGTTAATCCAGTTCGTCGAGATATTTTCAAATATAAGGTGCGTTCAAAAAGTAACGAGCCGGAGGCTGGAATGCGCAAACCGGTGAAGGAATCGGATAATCGTGGCGTTTGTAACGAGGTGTGGTTCCGACCAGAGCGTGGAAGGTCACAGCCCGTCGCTAGAGGGCACGCGTGCACGTCACGTGACGATACAAAGCGAGCAGCAGCATTCATCAGTCGTCCAACGCTGCCAGTCGCATTGCAAACAGTGACATGGAGGCGTCAAACGAAGAGCAAAGAGGTGTTGTTCGATTTCTGACAGCGGAAGGAGTAGGGGGAACGGACATTCATCGCCGAATGTCATAAGTGTACGGCGAACACTGTATGTCCCTGGCAAGGGTCAAGACGTGGCACAAGCGCTTCAGGGAAGGACGGGTGTCGTTAGCCGATGATGCCCGGTCTGGGGCACCCCCTGCATTACCGATGACAACGTCCAGCTGGTTGATGCACTCATTACCCAGGACCGCCGAGTCACAGAGAACGCCATATCCGCCGTGGTCGGATTGAACGTCGGAAGTGTGCACACCATCATGAGGGAACGACTGCACTTGCGCAAAGTGTGTGCCCAATGGGAGGTTCTCGGCCACCCTCCATACAGTCTAGACCTCTCTCCCTGTGATTACGCCATGTTTGGTCCTCTGAAAAGGGCTCTGCGGGGCCCACGATTCACCTCGGACGCCCACGTCCAGCTGTACGTGCGGAACTGGTTCACATCACAGGCCAGGGAATTTTATGAGACAGCCATTCACCGCCTCGTGTCACAGTGGGACAAGTGCCTCAACAACCAGGGCCAATACTTCTAACATACAGGTACTGGTTTCTGTAATTATGCCTCCGGCTCGTTACTTTTTGAACGCAACTTATAATCCCAAATTACTAAGTTATTAAAACTGTGGAATTATCCCTACATCGAAATCAGGCAACTATCAGTAACTTCAAGGTAGGAAATAATCTGATGTGACAATAAACAATCAAAATATTCTCGGGATTCCAGAGGGGTAGGGGTTGGGGGGGGGGGGGGGGGGCAAACCACACCCCTGCGGGCGCCCATGAACCATGGAGTTCTTTACATGCTGAGGTCAGAGGAACATTTTGTCGAGAGCAGATAGTGACCAAGTTAACTGCTCTCACCAGAACCGTGCAAGACTTAACCAGATAAGTAAGTTAGCCTGTACAATAAAATCTGAATTGATCATTTAACAACAATCACATATTCACTCCAAACAAGCAAATTTCGGAGGTCAATCACCACTTCCAGTATCTTAACAAAACATCACATAGACTATAACTAACAAATATTGACGAGTTGCATTATCTTAACAAATACTGCAACTAAATAAGTGTACATATTGTAAATATTTTCACCCATACTTTCAGACATAGATTTAATGGCCTACGTGTAATGGATCTGATGATGATCGCCTGACGATCGAAACTGGTCATCCTAGTGTATTTATTAATCTCATGTAATTTTTTTTTCAGAATTAGGGAATAACCCATCACAATTGGGTACAATCGTGTTGACGGACTAAAATACATCACACTTCGTAGCTTGCCACGATGGGTGAGTGGTTAACGTGTCAGTCTACTAACCCCAAGCTTGCAGGTTCGCTCCTGGCCATGGTAAGTGATTTTTGAAAGGCGGCAAAAATACGACACGCATGCCATATGATGTTGGCATGTCAAAGAACGCATTTGAATTCAGTAGGCCGTCTTCATAATGGCAATATTAATCTCGGGATTTTCCGCCAACACAAAGTTCCTCATTTCTCTACTAGAAAGCGCTATAGTGTTCAAGAAGCTTAGATATGTAACCTCCTTGACTTTCATAGTGATTCAAGGAACAACAAAATTCAACATGCAAGCTACCCTCTGGGTGTCAAATAATAAAGCTTGCACCCGGCACCGAGGCCATACGATATTTTTATTATTATTATTATTTCTACATTCATTTCACCACAGAAGTGGGACATATCAACATATCGTCGGCTTGTTTGCAAGACGGTATGGCTAATTCTCTTAAGGTGGCACATTGAGAAACGAGCGAACAATGGAACAGGTCTCCAAGATGACGGCCTTCTGCATGGTGATATGTAGACCAGGATGTATTCCCAATATTTGTAGATTACGAGCCAATAATTTGGGGATGATGCCGGTAGAAGAAATTACTATGGGCAGAACCACTACACTTTCCTGTCTCCACATTTGCCGTATTTCCTCAGCCAAGGGCAGATATTTGGTGATCTTATCACAGCAGGTTTGCTGCAGATTATGGGAATTGGGCACTGCAATATCAATTAGGAAGGTTCTCTTCTGCACCTTGTCCACAAGAACGATATCTGGCCGGTTTGCTGGTATGGTTTTATCAGTAATAACTGATCGGTCCCATAACAACTTGTGACTGGGATTTTCCAAAACGGCGTCAGGAACATACTGATAGTAAGGCAAAATATTATCAGATAATAAATGCTTTTGAGCAAGGTGTTGGTGCATTATTTTGGCCACTTGGTTGTGCCTTTTCATGTAATCAGTACAGGAGATTGCTTGGCAGCCTCCTGTGATATGTTGAATTGTTTCCGGTTCTAGTTGGCATCTTCTGCATTTATCATCCTGAATATTTGCCTTAACTATATATTTCAGGTAGTTTTTGGTAGCCACAACTTGATCCTGGATTGCAACCATGAATCCTTCAGTCTCAGTGAATAGGTCAGCATGAGTCAACCAGCTGTTCGACGCATCAATGTCGACATGTTTCTGGTTGAGATCATACGGATGACGACCGTGCAGAGCTTTCTGCGTCCACTGCTGAAGCTTGGTGGCTGAACATTCCTCATCAGTGGCTAACTGTATATCCCTTACGAGAAGAAGATCCAGCGGTGTGCACTTGTCATCTGCCATCACAGCGGCTTGATGTATGGGAGAGTCATGTCTTCCCAGAAAATATCTCTGAAGGTTCCTCACTTGCCTTGCATGCAATTGGATAATGTCCGTGAGCCCTCGTCCACCTCTTTGACGTGGGATTGTCAATCGCTCAACAGCTGACTTAGGGTGGAGACATCTGTGTTTTGTTAAGATGGTACGTGTCCTAATTAGGATGTTCTCCAAGTCAGTCTGCGTCCATTTGATAATACCGAAAGTATATGTCAGAGCAGGGATAGCATAGGTATTAATAGCCTTAAAGGTGTTCTTTCCATTCAACTTTGATTTTAAAATCTTGTTAAGGCGTTGATTGTAGATAGCTATGGTTCTATCTTTAATACCTTTATGATCAATTCGATTAGATTGCAGGAGACCAAGATATTTGTAGGTCTCATTACCTTCCATAGGCTTTAAGAAACAACCGTCATCAAGTTGAAATGCTCGGGCCTCTAATTTTCCACGCCGAATGGTGAGGGTGCGACACTTATCTAATCCGAAGGACATTCCAATATCAGAAGAAAATGAAGCAGTAATTGCAATTAGATTATCGATGTGTTTCTCAGAGGATGCATATAGTTTAATGTCATCCATATACATCAAATGAGAAATTTTGTATTTGACTATACCATGGTGCTTAATTGGAAAACCACACTTTGCATTGTTCAGCAATGATGATAGTGGATTGAGCGCCAAACAGAACCATAGAGGGCTCAAGCTGTCACCCTGAAAGATACCTCTTTTGATTTGAATAAATCCCGATTCCATACATGTGTCTCCATTAGACATTAATAAATTGGTCCCCCAATGGGACATCATATGTTGCAGACTTATAATGATGGCAGGATCAACTTTATATATCTTCAGGATTTGGATTAACCAGGAATGTGGCACTGAATCAAAAGCTTTCTTGTAATCAATAAAGGTCATGTAGAGGTTACGCATCATCTTTCCTGCTTGTTCCATAGTAACTGCATCGATTACAAGTTGCTCTTTGCAACCTTGAGACTTCTTCATGCACCCCTTCTGCTCTTCAGCCAGGATGTTATTAAGATTTATGTGTTCACAAATCTTACGTGCAATGCAAGATGTAAATATCTTATACAGGGTGCACAGACAGGTGATAGGTCGATATTTGGAAGGATCATTGGTTCTATCACCTTTTGGCAGAAGGTATGTTTTACCTCGCATCAAGTAAGAGGGGATAAGCTGTGGATTTTGGATGAAATCTGTGTAGCAGCGGGCAAGATGCTCATGAGTACAAGTGAAACGTTTGATCCAAAAGTTGTGGAGGTTGTCTGGTCCTACCGCTTTCCAATTTTGGGTATCCTTAACCACACGGGTCACATCTTCAGTTGATACCGAAGAGTCACTCATCGTGTCAATTTCTGACATTCTCTCCTCCTCCTCCGTAATCCATTTAGCGCTGCTGTTACAATCTCCAGCATTCGACCATAGGGATGACCAGAAATTCTCTACCTCTTCTTTTTGCGGTGAACTGCCCATTTGAGTTCCAGGATCGTCAAGATTCCTATAGAACCGTTTCTCATTGGTAACAAATAGCTTGTTCTGTTGCTTTCGTTCGTTCGATTCTTTATATCGACGTAATCTCTGTGCCTTTGCCTCAAGTTGTTGCTTTAATGTGTCTAGGATCTCAAGGGGGCTACAGTTCGGAGGATTATACTTCGCATGTTTACTCTTCGTATGGCTCAACATTTTAACACATTGAACAACCTTCTTACTTCTATTGCCTGCAACATACTGATGCATTCTTCCGAAATTTACTCTCAGTTCGTCAACAGACTTTCGTAAACGTATCTCCCAAGCTGGCATCTTCTTCTGTCGACCTGACGTATATTTAGGTCGCCATAATCTACCTCCTGTCACTCGTATCGCAGCTATCGCTCCAGCGTAAATTGCAGTCTGAACATGGTTGAAACAATATGATTTCTGGGACAGATGCTGAGAGAGAATGTCGTTCATTGTTACAACAGCGGTAGCAAGTTTCTTAGAGCAATGTTGGTTCGGGATCATGGGCCGCTCTATTGGATCAGTCCCTTCAAATTCTATGAGAGCCTTCCCAAATTCTTCTTCGAGTTGTTTCCGCACTGGATCTCCGAGTGCTTCCGGCGATATTCTTACATCTTTGTCATCTGAACGATGATCGGTGTGCCTTTGTTCATTGACCAAACGTGTACTCTCCTGATCTATGGATTCGTCTACAGAGGTATGTGTATTGTCGGCAGCTACGTCAACCATTAGCAGCTTGAGGTGATGTTCTGGGATAAGTTTCTTCAAAACTATAGCACGGCGCTGATCTGCTATTCTCTGTTCCGTAACATTAATATCAGGGAATTTCTGGCAGAATGCAGCGTGCAACTTCTGTCTATATGCAGTAGTGTCAGTTTCCATATTCGTTATCTGATAATATGAACGCATGATGTACATATTCATTTCATTTGTCCATTTCATGCGCTTTCTCGGTTTGCCTGCTCTTGTGGTCTCCTGAGTATCAGAAGAAACACTAGGAGCAGGTGTAGCGTTGAATGCTGTTAGGATGCTACTATCAACATCGGCTGTAACATGTTCGGGGTGTTCCCCGATCAGGGCCCGCCTGTTCAGCTCCTGATCACCACCGGCTTGTATGCTGTCACCCCCCAGCGATGGCTCCAAGGGTGCCCCGACGCTCCTCGGGTAGCGGCCTTTTATTTCCTCTCTTCTTATTTGATCTCATCATGATGATGGTGTGCCTTTTATACCTACGGCCAGGATATGATTTCGACCGCCCCTAACATGGGGAACAGACGTCGTTAGCAGCCGCCCGCTGCGGGACAGACGCTGCTGCAATGAGTTTGATTTCGGGGTTTTCATCCCCTAGGCAGGTTGCCTTCACTACGGCTGAAGAGTCCTACCTACCCTAAATGATTAATAGTCTAGCAATCGTTTCTTGTAAATTTTGCCGACGCTTTTGAAGCTGATATCGAAAGAGTATGAGACGAGTTATCCCTAACCTGCATTGGAACTGTCAGATCTTAATCGACCTCTTCGTGTTAAACATTTACGCAATTCACTAAAGTTGAGCACATGCAAGCAGTATAGAAATGCATAAATACTCACTGTGACAGGAGGGGCGAAAGCAACTAGCTGTGCTAGTAAATTAAGGTTACAATTTATACTCGTAGATCCTGGGTTTCATTGATGTCACACCAGCCGACACTTAATTTGCACAACTTGCGGTATGTAGCATAACTCCATTCAACAATTTATTTTGCAGCAATATCTGTGCCAAATTCAGTTAGAGACTGGATGAAAGAAGTTATAAACACGCAACATATGGTTCAAATCTAACAGCGACAGCGACGTACTTATGACAACTTACATAACCTAACCTGGTTGTAGACCTTATTATTATTATTATTATTATTATTATTTGTTATTATTATTATTATTATTATTATTATTATTATTATTATTATTATTATTATATCTTGCCACGGTGGGTGAGTGGATAGCGTGTCGGTCTACTAACCCCAAGATTGCAGGTTCGCTCCTGGCCGTGGTAAGTTTTTTTTTGAAAGGCGGAAAAAATACGACACGCATGTCATACGATGTTGGCATGTCAAAGAATGCATTTGAATTCAGTAGGCCGTGTTCATAATGGCAAAATTAATCTCGGGATTTTCCGCTAACACAAAGTTCCTCATTTCTCTACTAGAAAGCGCTATAGTGATCAAGAAGCTTAGATATGTAACCTCCTTGACTTTCATAGTGATTCAAGGAACAACGAAATTCGACATGCAAGCTACCCTCTGGGTGTCAAATAACAAAGCTTGCACCCTGCAGCCGAGGCCATACGATATTATTATTATTATCACACTTCGTTTACTAAGGCAACACTGAAAATGGCTTCCAACACCATAAGAAACATTATTTGTAGGCAACAATCCGTTCTTCGAGAAAACTGACGTGGAAATCCTGTAATATAGCGTATACGACCTAGAGCTGGTAATAAGCGATATTCGCTTAATCAATCGATTAATCGATTAATTTGAATTTAATCGAAAAGATTAATCGATTGACCGTAACATCGACTAACCGAATAATCGATTAATTGGCTGACCAAAGAATCGATTATTTGATTTGTAGACACGAGATAAGGAAAGGTCATCGCTTAAGTTGAGTTACGCTTATTTTCGGATTGATTTATAGAAATCTATAAAAGTCCTTGTTTATGTTAGCAATAATCAAATAAGAGTCAGTAACAGTGGAAGGACCAACATCAATCAAATTGAGGAGGGTTTTGAAAAAAAGGCCTACTTGAAATCAATCACTTTTTATTGTTTTGAGCTTTCCTTTTGGCCCAGTTTTGCCTCATCCCTTGAAATCTTGCTTCCCTTTCTTCGGCAGTGATGTGGATCGTACGCTTTTGTTTGATTTTAACTTGGAACCGTTGTTCTTATCCTTGGTGATGGTTTCGGCTGTTTTGTCCATGAGCATGGTGTTTGTAATTTGGAGTTCCACGAGGTCTTTCTCAGTTTGCTTAAACCAAAGAGGTTTTTTAGCCTATTTTCATGTATGAAAAAATAGGCTTATGAGATCACCTTTTGTCCGTGCGTCTGTCTGTGTGTGCGTGTGTGTGTGATGGTGATTGTGCCCCCCCCCCCCCCGTAATAACTTATAAACGGCTGAAGCGATTTCAATGAAACTCGGTAAGTTCATAGCACTATTCCGGACGACCCCGACCGTGCCCTTCAAATTTTATTATCCAGCATGGCGGCTGTGCGAAATATTTCACCGAAACTATTACTGATATCACCTAGGAATATTTTACGGTGATAAAGGGAACTACTATAAGTTCACCTATGTGACTTTTGAAAACCTGGTAACTACAAAACCAACATGGCGGCCAAGCGAAGTTGCGACTTTTGAATAGACGTTTCTCGCGATCTAACCAACCAAATGCAATAAAACTTGGTACAGTATATGTTTATACACATTGTAATACACCGACATTTAACTTTGTTCAATTGTTTACATAACCTCAAGATGGCGGCTATTGCGAAATATTACACCGGCATTCTATACCTCTGAAACTATTAGCGGCATCACCTTGAAATTTTGTACGGAGATAAAGAGCACTACTGGAAGTTCATCTATAAGACTTTCAAATACCAGTTTACTACAAAACGAATATGGCAGCCAAAAGAATTTGAAAATTTCAAATAGACCTTTCTCGCGATTTAATGATCCAAACGCAATGAAACTTGGTACAGGAAATGTTTATACACATTGTAATGCACTGGTATCTAATTTAATTCAATTGTTTACATAACCTCAAGATGGCAGGTGTGTGAATTTAAAAATCTCGTTTTTTTTCTTGTGTCCTAATCATGCGATTGAAGTTTGAATTCTACACGTATACAATAATCTTCATGTAACAGTACAAAACTCTAAGATCTACATAAGTTATATAAAAATCCAACATGGCGACCATCCGCAATATTTAGTCAGTTCTCAATATCTACGATTATTTTACATCAAACTGAAATTTTGTATGTTGATAGTGGCAATTAACATAAGTAGGATATATGAAAATAGGCTATTTAGTTCTTCACGGAACTACTTGTTTTTTATTGCGATAGTAGTCGAAGATCTTTTTAGTTAGTCTATTTGAATTCATTCGGAGCATGTGCCCATAAAAATCAATTCTCCGTTTTCTTATTGTGTCCGAGAGTTTTTCAGTCTTTTGGTAAAGAGTTTCGTTCCTGACATGGATTAATTTGTTGTTATGAAATTTGGGGCCTAAGATTTTGCGTATTATCTTTCTTTCCTTAACCTCCAGCCTTTCAAGCAGCCCCTGGGTGGTGAGAGACAATGTTTCGGCTGCATATTAGGCTTCTGGTTTAATTACCGTGTTATTAAACGTCTTATCTTGGTATTCCAGGAGAGAGACTTCTTGTTATAAGTGTCCTTCGTAAATTGAAGGTCAATTCAACTTTATTTCTCCTAGATTCCATTGCCTTTTTCTCTAGCGCATTCCAGCCCATCCATTCCCCAAGATATTTAAATTCTTTGACGATGTCTATGTATTGTTTGCCCACTTGAAGCTTTTTTGGTGCTTTTTTATGTTTGTAATTATTTTGCCCTTTTCAACTCAGATTTTGAGACCCATTTTTAACGCCTGCCTCTGGAGTTTGAGGATCTGTTCCTTGGCTTCAATGTCATGTAGGACAGGATATTTTTTCTTTTACTTTATTTTAGCCATGTTTTCACAAAGAAGGTAGGCTATATTATTTCAAAATACCTGATACAATGAAATGAAAATCCACAGCATGGTTCCAGTCTCCGACCGGGTCAGGGAATGGAATGATTGAAGCCCCCATCTGGCGGCGACGATATGAACTGTGCCGGCTGCCGAAGCCTGTCGCACTCCCCTGGGGCAATGATTAAATGAATGACGGACGAAGTGAAATGATAGTGAAGAGCGCTGCTGGAATGAAATTTTTGACAGGGAAAACCGGAGTACCCGGAGAAAAACCTGTCTGCCTCCGCTTTGTCCAGCACTAATATCACATGGAGTGACCGGGATTTGAACCACGGACCCAGGGGTGAGAGGTCGGCGTGCTGCTGCCTAAGCTACGGAGGCTCTTTCAAAATACCTGATACAATGTACTTTAATTGATTAAATGTGTGTTTTACTTCTGTAAGTGCGTAGTGATAAGAGCGAAGTACATCGATTAATCGACAATATATTTAATCAATTATTCGACCAACCGATTAATCGGCACTTTGCATATTTAGGCAAAAAGTAGCTTCTATATACTTCTATACATCATTCCGAAAATAAATGTAAGTCAACTTAAGCGATGACCTTTCATTTAAACTTCTATTCTTATCTCGTGTATACTAATCCATTAATCGATTCTTTGTTTAGCCGATGAATCTACAGTATTATTTGTTTAGTCAATTTATCAATGAACTGTCAGTCGATTAATCGATTAGTCGTTTTCGATTAATTTCAGATTAGTCGTTTTCGATTAATTTCAGATTAATCGATTATTAATCGATTAACCTAACATCGTATATTACCAGCTCTATTGTTGACAACGCAGTAGATAACTAAAAGCTTGTCCAAATACACTGACCGGCAAAGAAAACCGATCACTTGAAAAATTGAACATTACTTTCATTTAAATCAGTGATTCATAACCGGTGGTGGTCCGCGGGAGAAAATGCTCCACCATCACGTATAAAAAAGTGGCCAATAAATGGGGATTTCGAAAGCGATGTGCGTTGAACGAGAATCGTCCGAATGAATTCGCGGCGATGACTATCAGGTTTTGAAATGAAATCTTTAAAATACGTGTTATTGAGGAAGGGTTAAAACTGATAAGGGGTACTTGGGGAAAGAGGGGCAAGGGGGGGGGGGGGAGAGGAGAGGTGGTCCGTACATGATTCAATTTCTTACTGAGTGGTCCGCAGACTTCTACGGGTTCAGAACCACTGATTTAAATCATAAATATAAACGGCCTAGTACATAACTTACCGTTTATAGCATGGAAGTGAGGTTAATTGTTTTCCTGAATGTCATTGTTTCACTTAACAATAGCGATTCATTGGCATAATGCTGTTTCCCTCGGAAAGATGTACGCGCCACCATTTTCGATCAGATTTTCCATCTTCAGGCTCCAAGCGCATATTCGTTTCTGAATTGCACAAGAACAACTGAGGATATGGCTGTATTGATCTTTTCTTATGCCAACAAGTGGCGAAAGAAATAAGAATAAAACACTCAGGGGCGGTTCGACCTTGTACATATAGGGGGGGGGGGGAGTGAGAATTGGAAAAATGCCGACTGGCTGTTTAACATTGCCGACTATACGCTTAAAAACTGAGCAATGGGTAGGAAGGGGGGTGGGGGTGGGGAGAAGAGGGGGGAGGGGGAGATGAGGGGCTGGCGGCATTGGTGGCAAACGATACGCAAGACAAATATACTTAATTAACGGCTTTCATTTCAAATGCATTTTATTCGTTCCAGAATTTTGAATCGCTGGAAAATTTGATAAATGAACAAAATAAGTGTTTAAATATTACAAGAATAAAAAGTATATAATTATTCTTTCTAAATCCCTACTCTACGATGTTATAACAAGGACCACTTCTCCACTATCTCCGTAATTTCAATGTAGTCGACCTCATCTTTTTGAAAACAACATCATGAGGGAGTCTAAGCGGTAGTCACCCATCGATGTCCGCAAATGATTGAAAATGAGCTTCAACTTGCTGAAGGACCGTTTGGAAGCAGCTGAAGGCACATGAGATGTTAAAATCAGTCGAACTACTTGTCAACCACACGGGATAATCCTCTTTCATTTAACAGCAACTTTCGCGATTTCTCTAAAAGATGAGCACTGTTTACTGGCATCAAGCAGGATTTCAAGCTCAGCCAGCACACGCTCTTCATATTGAAGGTTGATTTTTGGGTGTGATTGCTTTATAGATCGGACGCGCTCGATGGTGCAGTCTTTTCCTGTCAGCGGTTATCTTGAAAATTATGTGGAATTGCTCTGGCAAAGATTGTCTTGCACGCTTGTAGTAAATACATCCACAAGTATTCGTAACTCCTTTCTGTTGAATGTAAGGAAATAGATTTCTGCTGTCGTTTCAGCGTGCGCGTCATACTTCTTTGCAAGTAGCCGAGTACTGTGGTGCTTTAAGAAGTCTTCCTCCGCATTTACTTGCATACTTTACGCAAATGACGATGCACTCTTTATTAAAGCGTTCATCTTGCCTTCGTCGTTGATATCATCAAAAGACTTCAATGCGCTCTGGGTAGATTATTGGCTGAGGAATAACCTACCCACCAAGGGAAGATGATAAATAAAAGGAGGTGGGTTTCGGACTGGAGAAAAAGGATAGAACGATGGGAGGAGAGTCCCACAAAAGTTATAAATTTAACCTTTAATGCACTTAGAGGCGGTTGCAACTGCAAATCCGCTCTCGGATACCTAAAGTGGGTAAGAGCTTGGTCCAAGCTGACGGGAAACACAGCTAGAACTTGGGCGGTTTGCAAGAGAGTGGCTTTAGTGTATTTCCTCCCAAGCATGCATAAAACTACTATAGGGAAGGGTGATAGTCTGGCAAGACAAATAGTAGCAGATTTGTTCGGTATTAACGATGGCATGAACTGAGGAAGAGTTAGGAAAGCCAGGATCTTGCCTAACTGTAGTATTTGCGAAATGATAAATCCAAAAACAAATATTTAATTTATTTAACAATTCAAAGAAGTTTAATGAATTTAACAAATATGTAATATCTTTTTGACAAATATAGATCATTTAAACTTTTTAACAAATGGGGTCGCAACCTCCTAACATTTAGAGATTGCTCCAGGCAAATAACAATTTATTAGGTTTCAAACCTTATATATGTTCTAAAATCTTTATAAGATTTAAAAAAGACAAATGTAGTAATTAAAGTTTAAACATTAAATTGAGTACAAAGAGTGTACTTCAAGAAATTCTTGAGAGAATGTTCTAGAGAGAGTGACAACTTCGAAAATAACAATAAGAAAAACATGAAGAATAAGATAGAAGTTCCTACAACTTCTTATATTTATGCAGAATTACTTTATAACAATTATACAAAAAAGAGCAGGTCACTTACGGTGAAACCTGAAGAGAAAGTCAAAAGGAAGGTTCTAGACTTCCCATGTTTAAGTAGGAATCACGAGCCAAATGGGGCAGATTCCATTTCGTGAAACCAAGAAATAACTCACTCAAGAGTTGAAAGAATTGTTTTCCCTGATTATAGGGAAGAAACAATGTAAGTTTGAACCGTTTATAAAACACGTAGTTATACAGTAATTAATTAATGATAAACCAACAAAATGGAAGGGCACTTCGTGAGTGACACCTTATAGAAAAGTTACAATTTTATTAATATGGTTAGTTAGTAGAAGGTTGAGGAAAGATCATTGGGATATAGGATAAATGTTCATGGCCTTATTTAATGTAACCGGACGATCGCGACGCGGTATAAAAGTGGAACAAGCACTAGTTATCACTATAGTCTTTTGAATGGATGCAAAGTTCACTGTAAAAACACGGAAGTTTATGGGAAAGAAAGTTATTGCAATGATGAAAATAACTGGTTGCACTAGGTAGGCGAGAGTCTATTTCTTGAGAAAGTTGTGAATTACAATTAAATGTGCCATAAAACATTCCATCGGTGGAAGAAAGTTAACTATTGAGCTTTTAATTCAGAAGTGAGATTCTTCAATTTTAAACAGTATTCTCACAAGTGAGTGAAAATGCATGACGACAGGACTTGTAGATCAAGTGCAGAATCTGGAAGGTTCCAGAACGATCTTAATAGAAGAATGGGGCCAAAGTTAATACAACGGAGGAACTAGCTTGGTAATTTTATAGACAGCGGGTAATCAATAATCTCCCACGGTGTGAGAAGATTTCTCATTTGGCAAGCATAAGAAATGCTGCCTTTCACAACGATTGGCTTAAATGGACAGAAGTCCAACATGGAAAATCCCACGAAGGATGATTTTCCCCAAAATATAGTAATTTCACACTGCCTATAAAATAATAGTTAAAAGCATGTAGAAGTTAAAACCATGAGGATGAGGTTAAAACTTGAAGTTTGTACTTAACTTGATTTCATGTCGAAGGTGAAGTTCCCCTTGACGATATCTAATGTGCCAACATGGCGTAGAACGTAGAGAGTGTCTCTTGGTTTGAGGAGACTGGCTCGAGTTGAGCCTTGACTGACCGAGTCAACTGCCGACTTAGAAGTGAGACCCACTCAGCGAAGCACAGAGGGTCCAAGGAAGGGAAAGAGTGGGGGTAGGAGACAAAAGGTATACATATAAGCATGACCAACATTGTAAACTTAAATTCTCTTGAGGAGATGGTCTTCAAAGAGTTGATAGCAGGCGATGCTAGCACAGCATGGTGAGTGAAAAAGGAGACGAAGTTCTCTTGCTCATGGAGATAATAGCTGGCGATGGCAGCAAAATCTGGTGGCTAGATGTAGAAGGAATTCCTCTTGCACGAGGAAGAGTTGAAGAGCTTCAGAGATTCGCTGCTAGATGACGCTAGGTGGGTCATGGAAGATATATATCTAGAACAGACTCATAAAAGATATAAGAGAATTGCCCATCAAAGAGAAAATAGAAGATCACTGTTGGTGTTTGACAAAGGGGAAGGAAGGAACATGCAAAAGCATTAAACTATATATCTCTCGTACCGTGTATTCCAAGAATACACCACGCTCTGAATCATCAGCATCGCGCCTACTACATTCAGTTCCTCCGCTTCTAAAAGCTCGGTTACGTTCTTAATTTTAAGCATGATGTGTTTGGTAAAGTACATACCGCAGATAAAATCAAAGTCTAGAAACTTTTCGTGCTAGCCTGACGCAAAAGTTCGAGTTTTACTGTCAAATTCAGAATCGAATGAGGTTTTCATTGTTTCCAATGCTGTGACTATCCCTTCAGAAGACGTAGAAACATCTCTCGCCGATTCGGCGCGTGCAGTCCACCTTGTTTTTGATAAATTCTTAAGTTGAAGTGAATTATCAATTTTATGCAGCTCTTTGTGCAAGCTTAAATGTCGTTTCGTGCTACCCGAAAGAAAAAACGTACAATGCTTCAAGAGTGTCAAAAACCCTCGGATAAGCGCGCTAGCATTACAAGCTGTCTCTACGAAATGTTTAACCTGTGAGCTTGGCATGGAACGTACGGAATATCTATTTTGCACTTCTCTGATAGCTTTTTTGAGTGCCGTTGTAGGCCTATATGCCAGGCATGTTACTAGCAAAGTCGTACGATTATCGAGTGGAAGTAAAAGTTCTTCTGAATTTAAAATTAAAAATATTTTTTCGTCCAACTCCTCTCCGGCCTTCTTTTTTTTTTTGTTTAAAACAGAGTCTATTTTTAAAAGACGCCCCACAGGAACTAGCTCTTCATCTTTTTCGACGACGTATCGGATATTCAACCTAGGCGGTCTTTATGCGACATATCGGGAGTAGTATCTGCTATAACGGAAAACATACCAGAGTTCTTGATCTCTTCTGCAATTATTTCACGAGTTTTCTCTCCAAGTAGATGGATGAATTCGTTTTGAGAGTCCTTGTTCATATACTTAACGTTATGCCTCCGCGTATTCACTTCTTCCAACCACCTATTCATGACCGGACTATGCCGTGAAAGTAACTTCACAATTTGCGTGAAGTTTCCATTATCTTGAGTGATTCCATCCTCGTGACCTCGGAAAGCCAAACCATGTCGACAAAGGGCTCTTGCTGTGTCAATAAGTATCTCGATAACTCTTTTGTGGAACTCCTTTTCTTGTTCTTCCTCAATTCTGATCGTCCGTAAAAGTTTATCAAGGAGAACGTCTTCGTGGCCTTTTCCATTGACAAAGTGGCACAAATCTGCCATCGCTGTTGATGAGTCTCTGAAATGAAGTGTTCTTGTAATTTATCCTTTTTCTTCTTTCCGCTACTTTTCAATTTGTGCCACTGACGTACTCCAGTGTGCGATCATTCTTCACTTTGTTCTTGTTAACAGCATAAACATAAACATGGCTGACAATACGCTTGTATTTATTGTATTATTATTACTTACGTTTGATGGGTACGCGATGCTCCGTGAAAATGTTCCGTGCCGGCGAAAACTCACGTCCCACTGCCACTGTATTCGCACCTAGTTATCACTGTAAAAGTTGTTGGTTCAGGAACGACTGCTTTTTCTCATTCCCGATGACCACTGCACTGACCTTAGTGAGCACCCCACCCCTTGAGGAACCTTGGAACCATTAACTTGTCAATTTTGTCACAATAGCGCGGATATCTCAGCAGGTCATAAGTTATGATTCATAACATTCCTCCGACATCATCTCAATGATTTAGCTTGCCTGAAGCTATCAATGCGCTCACCAACACCTTTTGTCTAGCCACATGGCACAGATGCTGGGCTCGCTTCGCTGTGATGCTGAGTCGCTCTGCATAATGGACGCGGGATGTTACACCCACCCAGGTACGTGCCGATGAGTTCATCCCTTGTCCTTGGTCCCATATTGTTTATCTGCCATTCTTTCTTCAGTTTGCATACAAAGAAACGAAATGGCAAGTGGCAGCCGGTGCCCCGAGGACTGGAAGTGAAACTTTTAAAATGGTTGTTTTGCCGATTCTTCCCCTTGCCTCACTGGGCTATTGCCTGGCTGTACGAAATTATTGCAGCGTCCGTTTGTGCCGACTGTCGGTAAAAATGCCGACTGTCAGTATAATAAATATTTTTAAAAAATGACCAAATCGTATACGGTCATGCCCCGTTTTGCTTTTTTAAATTCTGTTTTGGGAAATGTTACGACTTCTTCAGGATTTGCCGACTGCCGACTGATGTCGTATTTGCCGACTGAGAAAATAGTTGAGGGGGGTGAGACAACCCCCCAACCCCCCACTCGAACCGCCCCTGAAAACACTGCATTGTTGACGATAGCGATGGAGCGCACGTCTTTCCGTGGGAAACAGCATCATGTCAAAGAATCACTATTGTTAAGTGAAACAATGACATTAAGAATGGTAATGCATCCAGGAAACCTATTAACTTTACTTACATGCTATATCTACATTATGTACTATACTAGGCCTATACCGTTCATTTGAATGAAAGTAATGTTGAATTTTTCAAGTGATCGTCTTTATTTTTATTTTATTTTTTATTTTATTTTTTGTCGGTCAATGTAATTATCTGGGGTGAACGATTTCCTATTATATTTCTATTTTTTTCTTATTTTAGTAAGATTTATTAAAATGCACATATTTCACAAAAATTTTCTCTGTCAAAAATTGCTCACGGTTTCTCTTGTTATGTATTTGCATTGTAGTAGTAACTACACTCATGCAAAAAAAAAGTTGTCTTATATTGGGGTAAATATGTATTTTATCATCTGAAAAAATAAAAACAGGACATTTTTACGTAGGTCGCTATCTCTCATTTAGGCATTTAGGTCCTATGTAATTCATACATTTAACCCCAGGAAGTGTGAAACATATCACTCATTTGCTGCAACAGTGACACAAATCAAAATACGATGTTCGTGGGAAACTGCACCTGAAGACTTACAGTTCTTCACACTGTCGTCCCATCTCCTCACCATCACTCATGGTACTTTCTCCGTACACTTCGGAATTCTGGCGATGAATATCTGTCGCCTCGTTTAGTGTTCTTCGCATTCAAGAAACGAATAACAGATCTAATCTCACACGTGGAGGGATTTCAATCAACTTCGCCATTCTAAACAAGCACTATAAAGCGTAAACAACAGACAGCGATCTCAAAATGGCGTCATCTTCTTCTCCTTGACTCAGAGCAAGTACCACGCATGCGTCGAACTGCAGCGCGCTACACCATCCAAGCCGAGTTGTGCCGAGCTTAGCCGAGTCGCCCCGATCCAAAACGCTCGTCCGATGCACGGTGCGCAGAACCTCTGCGTCTCGATTTGCCATGGCGTACCCCATCGATTATAGGAATTTATAATTTGCAAAATGGTGATCGTGCAAAATACACAGTTGAATGTCCTTGTGATGAACACAAATCCTATACAAGACACCTCGTTTACTAAGTTCCGCTGTAATTCGTCTATTTCATCCAGAGAAATTGATTCTAACGTAAAAACTGTACTCCCAGCCACCATCTTGAATATACAGAGTCACTGTAATTTTTCATCGGGCATGGTTCTACCTTATCACCAATTTACTTTATTATAGCTGTAAAACATAGAGAGTTATTTATTCTTAGATTTTGAAATTTCAGAATCATCGCTTCGTCCTATTTTCAGTGAGGTAAGCTTATCACCACTAATGACTCTGTTATATAATACTTCTTTCTTGTCAAGTTTCGTCCTAATTACCCAATTGCTTCCATGAGATAAATATGTTAATAGTGCGTCTAGCCAGCATTTTGATTAAGGGGAAATTAAATCGCCTACCTTCACATTGTGAAGCAGATTCGCTTAAAAAGGATTTTTTTAAAAAAATTGTAGCAGCAATATGATGGAATGAAGACGATGATCAGGGTGGGGTATTTGATAACGTAATATCCCATTGCTCTGGCGGATGAGTTACTCCGGAATTGCGATTGTAAGCGAGATAGGCAGAACCGTGTTATAAACGGGGTTTAGTTTTATCAGATCATCTTTATTACGAAATAAATTGAAAAGCGAGGTATCATTTCAATTTATCGTCGTGCCACAGTTGATATGCAGCAATTACTCTTGTCTCTGAACCAGACCGGGTCACTCACTTTTACCTCTCTGTGTGATCAAGTTTAGAGGAACAAATCTGTCTTCTGTACAGAAACATTTACGAACCACTTTGCATGAGGCCTTATGATTAAAACAATTGAGAAATACCGATAATTAAGGCGAGGATTTCTGTATCATTTTTCTGGTTAGACAGAAGCATAAATCTTTTGGGATTTACAGGTTCTGTAATTGATAGGACATTTAATTTTACACTTTGGCGTTTATCGTGAAATAACGTTCTTCAGTCCATCCTGTATTCTTCCGATACTCCGCCTTCAGTTACTACTGAGTGGAATGAGTAGCTCCGTAGTTGCTGTTGCCAGTCCCAAGCCCGCAGAAAGGAGGAGGGTGAAATAATAGCCATATAACATCTTGAGGCAACCTCTAAGGCTTAGTTGTAATTATGAGTTCAACTACAATTGATCTCCCCCATTACATTCAACTGACTAGCATGATAGATCAACAAGGCTTCTACCCCAGGCCCTATTAGATATACTAGGTTATATCGGTAGTCGGAGTCTGGAGGACCGAGAACATCAGGTGGGAATGTATCGAAGCTTCCAAAATCTCTCCGCTCCATTGGTACTTTAAACATCTTCGATGATAAGAATTTCTTATAGGACTTGTTTCATATTTTCTACAAGCCAATTGTTGTGGTTCTTCAGAGATAGTGCCTATTGTCATCCATTCTGTATATGCAACACTAAAATTCTGAAGTGCGGGGAAAAGTGGCACAAGTCGAAAAATTAAATTTTAAGAAAGAGTGAAAAAACTGTCCTAACGAATCAAGTATTGACATTTTTAAAAACTTCAGTTTCTCCTTTGCAATTGCCAGATCATTTGTACCTCTCTTCTCAAGTTGGATATGATACAAATCCTCTCTAGAATTAACTAAGGAATATTGGCTTATGCCTCTTTTCCCCGGCACTACAGAATTTCAGTCTCGTTAGCCTACTTTCGATTTTTTTCAAAAAATGAAAGTAGACTTACGAGATCTACACAGGGCCAAAAATTGTGTGTCTGTCTGTGTGTGTGTATGTGTGTCTGTGTATGTGAGTGTGTGTAATCTTAATGTCTACCCCCCCCCTATCAATTCACACACGGTGAAACCGAATTGAACGAAATTTGGTACAGGGAACCTCAGAGTCATGTTTTATATCACCGCCATGGAATGGCGGCCACCCAAATGTTAAATGCTTAAATCAAATTACGACCAACCTAATCATTTTATCTCTACCAAATTTTGCAACAACATACTTTTTTGTGGGAAGCAAGGTCATCAGCCCAATAGTTTGCAGATAGCGGCCATGTATGTGTGCAAATCGATTCCCCATATCAATTAAAACACGGTGAAACCGAATTGAAAGAAATGTTTTACAGAGGTAGCATTAGCAACGGGCACCTACCTCATATTCTTGTTTAACATCCGTATAGCACGTTGTATTTCAACATGCTACTACAACCAACATTCAATTATATTCCTTGAAAAGGACAAATCGTTATAACAATACCCATCTTGTTTTTCTGATGGAATCTGTGTTGTTGTTGTTTTGTTGTTGTTTTTTTTAATACTATGATTGATTTCATGTTGCTTCCTCTTCATCCAAACCCTGTTTTCATATTTTGGTCCCACAATTTTCCTGAAGAAGTTTCTCTCTTGTTTCTCGATGATTTCGACTTGTGATCTTCCCCAATTAGCAAAGTATCAGATGCGTTAAGTACTTCTTGTTTGACGACAGTATTGCAGTGTCGTAATTGTGATATGGATTTTTAATTATATCTGTTCCAGATAATTGTATATACTTTGTTGTTATTTTGCAAATCTCTCCTTGTTTGCTTCTTGATTTAACCCCGCTAGCTGAATAATATATCCTAAATATTTGAATTTATCTACTTGAAAGATATTTCCAAATTTGGTGATTAAAGGTTGGTCGTTGAATCCCTTTTAGTTCCTTCCATATATTTAGTCTTCTCATATGAAATGTGGAGTCTTGTTCTAGCTGCTATTTCATGAAGTTTTTCTTCGGAATGGATTGCCTCTTGACTATTGATGGAAAGGATAGTAAGGTCATATGCAAAGGCTATGCAATAAAGATGGATTTTGTTCTTGACATTTCTGATAATATCTATTCTTACAGTTTCCTTTTTTCATTCCCAAATCGCATTTTCCAGGAGTAAATTTAATAGTAATGGGGATAAACCATCTCCTTGTCTGACTCCTGTGTTCATTTCTAACGGTCCAGATATTTCCCCTAAAACTTTAACGTTCACTGTCATGCCAGTTATTATTATTATTATTATTATTATTATTATTATTATTTAATTGCATTTTGACATGAGAAATTATTTGTCTACTCAAGATCATCTTCTTTTCGTTACTATTATATTATTTATTGATGTGACCCCTGATGTATGTAGTTGACTGGCTCAAGAGCCTTGACTGAACTCAGTACGGGCTGCTGGAACAGTGTCCATCATGAGCATTTCTTTGTTTTTTTAATGCTTATGTGCTTTATATTTAATATCACACGCTAAATAATTGAGACCCATTTCGGCGATCGGTGTATTAATTATTTTTAGTAGGAGCTGAAGTCCAAAACTGTCAAAGAACATAGCAATGTCATCTTGTCATTTGCATGTACGTACTTTCGTGTCAATCACCTCTGCATTTATTTTTAGGCTTGCCATGGTGGGTGAGTGGTTATCGTGTCGGACTACCAACCGCAAGCTTGCAGGTTCGCTCGTGGCCGTGGTAAGTGAATTTTGAAAGGCGACAAAAATCACGGCATGCATGTCATAAGTACGTTGTTGGCATGTTAAAGAACCCATTTGAATTCAGTATGCCTTATTCATAATGGCAAAATTAATCTCGGGATTTTCCGCCAACACAAAAGTTCCTCCTTTCTAAACTAGAAAGCACTATATTGTCAAGGAACTTAGATATCTGACTTCCTTGACTTCCATAGCATTCCAAGGAACGACTAAATTCGAAAGCAAGCTGCCCTCTTGGCGTCAAATAACAAAGCTTGCACCCGGCACCCGAGGCCATAAAATATTATTCTTATTTATTTTTAGCCCATGTTAGCAATTTTCTAGTGTTCTTTGGAAGATATTTTCTGAATAGAGGTTGAAGAGAAGCGCTGATAAAACAGACATTGTCTGACACCACGATGGGCGACCTTGACTGTCGATCTGCTATCCACTTTGATAACATCAATGCCTGCATTTTGTAATGCTTCGATTAGTTCATGATGTAATGTATCAAAAGCTTGTTCATAGTCAATAGATGTATTTCTGCATAACTAAGCAGTTTTGGGGCGAAACGTGGAGAGCAAACAGTGTTTTTCTGGGGAAACCCTAGATTCCAACTGTTTCTGTAAGGTTTTGTTCACATTTGTTCCTGATTCGTAGAAATACTCACCCTGCTATAACTTCATTCCGTGACATTTTCTTGGTGTAAAACTAATCAGATGGAATTTATCCAGCATTATACACCGTAAAGAAGAGTTTAAAAAGGTACTGGGTATTAGATTCAATCAATCATCTTCAGAAGTGGGGGAGATGACAGTGTTTTGCCCCTTAATACAACAGTTATCATCATCAGAAATTTCACAGAGATGTCATCTAAATCTGATGAGTTTTTGATTTTAACTTTCCTCTCAGCGAACAAGATTTCTGATTTTAAGGTTTCTGAGCCCCTTCTAGTCAGCTATAGACTATTTATTTGCTCCTTCTAACATACAATAGCTTTGTTATAGAGGACTCCCAGATTCTTGGAGCTCTCTTGCTCCCTGATAAAAATCAATAGGCTGCCTCTTGCAATGATCATTAAATATGAGCAATACTTGTTCAGAGCCACAACCAGGCCCGACGAGAGGGAGAGGCAAATAGGGCTGCAGCCCTGGGGGTCCGGAATTACTGAGGGGCCCAGGTCGGTAGAAGAGCCTAAGGTAGACTATTTCCCTGAACTTAATTTCTAAAGATTTTTGAATTCTTCTGACAGGGTCATACGAGGCACGTCCCGAAAGTAAGTTCCGTTTGGTAATTAAATTAAATTGTGTACAGATACAGAAAAAGTATTTATTGCACAACATTCTACACCTCTTAAACTACTTTTCCACATAATTGCCGAACTTTTGCAGGCATTTGTCATAGCGTGGCACAAGTTTCTGGAAACTGTTAGGCAAATTGCATGCTTACCAGGAGAACTGCGTATGTTTAGGAGTTCTCCTGACCACATACGCAATTTGCCTAACAGTGGTGGCCAGACGGTAGGATATCTTGCAGGGGAGTCTTCACTCTCGTTTACGGTCGGCGGCAAACTTCTATGAAGAAGGTATCCAAAAACTTATGCCACGCTATGACAAATTCCTGCAAAAGTTCGGCAGTTATGTAGTTTAAGAGGTGTAGAATGTTGTGCAATAAATAATTTTTCTGTATCTGTACACAATTTAATTTTATTACCAAACGGAACTTACTTTCTGGACGTGCCTCGTATTATTATTGTAACAGCAACTAGTGAATATTCTGCAAATCGTAATAGAGAGAACATAAAATAAACTTTATGATAACCAGGATGTCTTTTGCTTCTCTTCAGCTAAATGGCAAAGTTTCCAGAGTTATTAATTTATATGTAATCAATTGAAATTAAAGAGTTCCTATGAAAAATGTCTAAGTCAATTACTGAAAAATCGATTGACTTACTACGGTCCTGAAAATCGTCTTGCCTGTCCTTGTGGTGATCATAAACGGTCATATACAACAAAAATGACTAAAATCCACGTTGATCGAAATCAAGAAGTAAAATAAAACAATCATTGGGAGACAATAATAGAACTCTGAATAACGAAAGAACAAGAAAACTCATATTTAATTAGATAGCCTATATTAAATTACAGACGTTTTTCTTTAGGAGGGGGGGGGGGGGGTTAGAGGGGAGGGGTTGATACTTCCAAGTTAATGTCATGGGACGAATAAAAAATAAGGGGCCCAGAAGTTCTAGCCAGGGGCCCGCGGTCGCTCTTTACGGCCCTGACCACAACTTCATAATCTTACACGTCATCTCGATCAGGAAAGGGTCTTACCATCTCTGCTGCTTTCTGCGTGATACAGGTGTATGAGTCAACGTTGCGCTGGTAATAATCTTCCTTGGTCTCCATGGTGACGCCGAGTGGAGCCGAGTATTCCACCACAGCGCCCTTGTAGATCATAAATGATCTGTCCGTACTCTGGAACATTAAGAGTAAAAGCCGTGTGAGAGAGAAGAAAAAGTAGAAAATGGATGAATTTGCATGTGGGTCTTCTAAGGGTGGTAGTGATGATTGTTGTCAGGGGCGGAACATCGTTGTCATCTGCCACTTGTAACACAGTTATTACACGTTTTTATAAATTTTGAGGTGTGTTTTTTTTTTTTTTTTTTTTTTTTGCCTAGCCACAGTAGGTATTTCCGAGCTTCTTATTGGCTGTTCTGTCGTGCCATTCTCCTGGTTCCCCATTGAGACGGTAGATGGTGGCGAGGCGCACTTCCGTTCAATCAAGGAGGAAGGTTACCGAGTGAGGTGTGGATAATATTCCATGTTGAATTGCATTATTAACGTAAAATAGGCATGAAACTTGCTTTAGGTCAAGTGTAAAACATCCCACGCAGAAAATGAATGCGCTCTAATCAACATTTAAGGTCTAACTGAAATCATTCGACATTTAACGATATGGATTAAGATCTATGATAATAAGCACGACCTACGAGCACACATGAGCACGAATGTAACGGACTTGCTTCGTAATTTTATGTCCCGGGTTCAAGACTGCCCTAGGGTAGAAATATTTACTTCTTTTGAAGTATTTTATTATATCCTCCCCACCTCTCACTGCACCGTTGCGTAGTGGTCAGCGTGATTAGCTGCCTCCCCGGAGGTCCTGGGTTCGATTCCCGGCTCAGCCACGAAATTTGAAAAGTGGTATGAGGATTGTAACGGGGTCTACTCAGCCTCGGGTGGTCCAAATGAGTAGAGGGGTTTCGATTCCCACCTCAGCCATCCTCGAAGTGGTTTTCCGTGGTTTCCCACTTCGTCTTCGGGCAAATGCCGGGATGGTACTGCCCCTGAAAATTGAATTATTCTGGGACAAAATGAGAGTATTTTCCGTCCCCATGATAAAATTTAACCAGCAAATATAAATTCTGGAAGTGTGACACAGGAGGGTAGTGTTACAAGCTCGAGGCCGTGGGAGAGCCCGATCACGTGACGTATTGCACAATAGACGCTTCTAGAAGGCTGAAATTTGCAGAGCAACAGTGAGTTTGGAAATTAATATTATAAAAATTGTTATAAATTATGCTATTGGACCCCAGCAAAGAGCCAATGAGAAGAGGTCTTATTGAAGACGGGATCAACTTAAACTACATAATTCGGTGAAATTATGCATTTAGGCCCTTAAAAGAAGATTTTTTTATTTCGTAATGAAGAGAAAATTAAAAGAAATTATTTCTGATACTTTAAAACCTCAGATCGGTTAATCTACGCAGTAATAAGCATTAGTAATCTACGCGCTAAAATTATGGTGGGAGATTGAGATGGACGCCAAAATTTCGACTTGGAGGGGGAGATCCAAGGATCGAGGTTCTTATTCCAGCAGTCTTTGAAGAGTGAGGAAGTGTTTTACAGGGTTAACGGAGATCCCAAAGCTTTGTCCGAGTGCGACGACTGTCGACACGTGGAGACGCTAGGTTAGCAAGGTAGAACGTTGGAGATTACCGCACTTCCATTTTAACCGAAGTTGTGAGGAACATTGATAATAATATATCTCTTATATAATTGAGATTAGAGTTCAACTAAGTGAATATAGAGAAAGAACAGGTCGAATACTACATTCTGTTGAAAGTCGAGCGTTCTAAGATTTACCATTTCGGCAATATAAGCCTGTTAGGACAGTTTTTCAAAGGTGTTGGAAATAAAGCTGAATATCATTTTAGTTGCAACGTGAAGTTGGCAAACGCATTTCAAGTGAACAGTAGCGGAGAACTTTTAACATTGGCGCAGCAAATAAACATTATCATAATGACCATCATTATTATTCAAGTGGTTTCATTCAACATAATTAACATTGTTGATATGATGAACTAAATAGTTATGCGCCAGAGACATATTCGATAACAGAAGTTAAGATACAACGATGGAACTTCGTTAGACGACGTATTCTTGAACACAGACGTAGTGTACGGTCCATCTTGTACATTTTCGTCAGTCTACGATCACTAATGTAATATCAATTATATTTCATTTACCATCTATATGAATATTTCTAGTAATTTATTTTCCAATGACGAGGCGGATATATATATTTGCGTCGGAGAAAGCAGATTCTACAGAAGAGATTTGTCAAGATGCTAGGGTAGCCCAGCAACAACAGAAGAATTTGCCAGAAGGATGGCGTTCGAGCCCAGGCGAATGTTGGTAAATTCCAGAGAGGGAACGTTTTCCTATCTCTGAGGTCGCAGATCCGAGGTTCGAATGCAGATCCATCTCAGTATCTTGAACTGAGGAAACATCTAAAATATTGTGTGAATACTTACATAGATCTTCAAGTTTTCGTCCAAATAAGGTAGCTGTGTCATTTACTTATAGTATAGAGCTTGATTAGTGACATCCTTAGCCGTCGTTCTTACTCCATATTTTCGCATTTCATGTATTTCAGTGCTTTCTTGTATTTTACACTTCAGATGTGTGTTAATATTTTTATGCTCCAAGATTATTTAGGAGATGATTGTCTTTCACCTATTCTTCCATTTTATTCTACGGATCAGTTGTTGAACTGACAATAAATTTTTTGTTTGAGGAATCAGATTTCCTTATAGAAGACGAGTCGTTTCGACTACCGAATTTTATAATTTTATTTAAACCAAGTATTCTGACATTGTGTCATTGTTTCAACTTAAATTCTTTTAAATTTAATTTGAGCACTTTAATGTAACAACATCAAACTTCAAGAACAGAAGAAACATCGAATGATATTGTCATACCATTATTGTACATAAACTTTCGACGATCTAGGAAATACTATTCGTTTGATAAGACCGAAGTCTTAATCCCTATAGACATTCTTTGTGTAGAGTGGAAAGCATTACGACGTTGACAAACCTTTTTATTATTTGTAAAGCTGTGAGCTTTGTTCATTTAATATGTTAGAGGAAATATCTTTTGATAGAAGATTATTCAAATCTTTGGCTAGGAATTCAAAGCTAGTTTAGTCAAGATTGAATTCTATTTGACACTATAAATAACATGTGTATTATTTTACACTATTTGTGTAATATCACGTCATTATGTAGACCTGATATTACAACGATATACAATTCAAAGCTTGATAAGTGAGATGAGATAGGAGTATTATTTTATTACATGTATTTGCGACAGACGAGTTAACAGTTAATTATCTTTTTGTGTAGTAAACATTAGGCGGTCAATCACGGCAGTCTAATATCGTTCTTTACGATTGGAAGTTTCGTTTGAAGAACTTAAGAATGTATAATTGTAGATCAGTAGTCATGTGAAACGATACTGAGGGTTGGTGTATTCTTTGAATACACGGTACGAGAGAATAAAGTCTATTGCTCTTTGCATGTCCATTTCTTCCTTTCTCTTTGTCAAACACCAACAGTGATCTTTTGTTTTCTCCTTGATGGGCATATCTCTTATGTCTTCATAAGTTTGTTTCAGATATATAACTTCTGTGACCCACCTAGCGTCATCTCGCAGCGAATCTCTGAAGCTCCTCAATTCTTCCTGGTGTTAGAGGACTTACTTATTCATTTGGCCACCAGATCCTGTTACCATCGCCAGCTATTTTCTCTTTGAGCAAGAGGACTACGTCTACCTCTTTACTCACCATGCTGCGCTAATATCGCCTACTATCAACTCCTTGAAGACCATTCATCAAGAAGAACATTTATTTTTGACAAGTTGGCAATGTTTATATGTTCTCCTTTTGTTTCCTACCCCCCACTCTTTTTCCCTTCCTTGGACCTTGTGTGCTCCGTTGAGCAGCTCTCACTTCGCAATCGGCAGTTGACTCGGTCAGTCAAAGCTCCTCTCGAGCTCGTCTCCTCAACCAAAGAGGCAAACTCTCTTCTACGCCATGTTGGCTAAGTAGTCATCGTCAAAGGGAACTTCATCTTCTACATGAAATCAAGATAAGTACCATCTTAAAGTTTTTACCTCATCTTCATGGTTTTAACTTTCACGTGCTTTTACAGATGTTTTATAGACAGTGTGCGATTGCTTATTTTGGGGCAAAAATCATTCTTCGTGGGATTTGCCATGTTGAGCCTTTGGTTGTATAAGCCAACCTTATTAAAAAAGAGCTTTTCTTAGGCTATTCAAATGAGAAATCCTCTCACTACGTGGGATATTATCTAATACCCGCTGTCTATAACTCAACAAGTTAGTTCCTCCGTTGGATTTTCTCAACTCCATTTTTTTCTACTAAGGTCGTTCTGGAACCTTCTAGATTCTGTATTTCATCTACAAGTCCTGCCGTTTTGAAATTTTCACTCACTTGTAAGAATGCTATTTAAAATTGAAGAATTTCGTTTCTGAATTAAAAGCTTAATAGCTAACTTTCTTCCACCGCTGGAACCTTTGGAATGTTCTATGGCGCATTTAACTGTAATCCACCATTTTCTCAAGCAATAGACTTTCGTCCATTTAGTGCAACCAGTCATTTTGTTCAAATTGAAATAACTTTCTCTGCCAAAAACTTTCGTGTTTCCAGAGTGAACTTTTCATAAGTTTCAACGAACTATAGTAAAATCAGTGCTTGTTCAACTTTCTACCGCGTCGCGATCGTCCGTTTATATTTAAATAAGGCCATGAACATTTCTCCTCAATTCCCTATTTCTCTTTCCTAAACTTCCTACTAACAATCCGTAATAAATTTTTCAATATAGATCTGTTTCAATAAGGTGTCACTCTGCGAAGTGCCCTTCCATTTTTCTTGTTTATCATTAAGTAATTTCTGTATAATTACGTGTTTTATACACGGTTTAAGTTTACATTGTTTTTTCTCTATTATCAGAAAAACAATTCTTTCAACTCTTGTGTGAGTTATTTTGAGGTCTCACGAAATGGAAACTACCCCATTTGGCTCGTGATTCCTAATTAAACATAGGAAGTCTAGAACCTTCCTTTTGATTACTTACGTAGGTTTCACAGTAAGTGACCTGCCCTCCTTTGTATAATTCTCATAAAGTAATCCTGTTTAAATATAAGAAGTTGTAGGAACTTCTATTTTTACGCTTTATGTTTTCCTTATAGTTAGCTTGAAAGTTGTTATTCTCTCTAGAATATTCTTTCAGAAATTTCTTATAGTACACTCCTTGTACTCTTATAAATGTTTAAACTTTAATCATTTCATTTAGTCCTTTTTCAAATCTTAAAAAGATTTTATACCAGGTTTAAAACCTTAAAAATTGTTATTTGCCTGGAGCAATTTCTGAATGTTGTCTGAGGTCTGCGACCTCAAATTGTTAATAAGATCGGAAAATATTTATTTGTTAAAAATATTAATTTCTCCTGAATTGTTAAATAAATTAAGCGTTCTTTTTCTCTTTTTCATTTTTTCTAATACAAAGGTTAAACAAAGTCCTGTCCTCCTTGGCTCTCCCTACTTGATGCCATTAAAACCATTAATAGGGCTTTCACCACTCGTTGCATTTGAGCAAGAACTCTTAGCAGTAACCTCACTAAAGATTCTTTTAGCTTTAATAGCTAATTCTAATTGGCCAGTAAGGCAAGTAAAGCTCGCTACGCCAGCTACCTGCTTGTGGAGATCCTCTCCGAAAACTTATGGTCAGTTTTCAAAAAGATAAGTGTTTCTTTTTGTCTAAACTTTTAGCCGGCTTCTCGCCGAGTAAAAGCTTAGCCATTTCCAAAGGCAACCATTGGTTCACTTACAAAGATTACTTTCCAAGTTATAATTTTTCGTCACTATCCTTCCTGGAAGCACTGGGTCTCTTTTTCCAGAAACTCTATAATTTCGAAAATTGGAAATTCCGAACTTGATTGGAATTATTGGCATTCTTCGAATCATTTCACAAAAACTAATTTCCTTGAGAAGACATACCATAAATCGTTTGTTCTCAGCCTTGCCAGACCATCATCCTTCCCCATAGTACTTTTATGCATGCTTGGGAGGAAATATACTAAAGCCTCTCTCTTGCAAACCGCCCAAGTCCTAGCTGCGGTTCCCGTTAGCCTCGACCAAGCTCGTTCCTATTTTAGGTATCAAAAAGTTAAATTTCAGTGGCAACTGCCTCTGAGTGTATTTAAAGTTAAATTCATAACTTTTGTGGGACTCTCCTCCTATTTTTCTATCCTTCGTCTCCAATCCCAAATCTACTTCCTTCTCTTAATCATCTTCCCTTGGTGGGTGGGTTATTCCTCAGTCAATAAACTACCCAAAAAATTGGTGCCGAAACCCGGGAGAGTCCATTTTTATTTCTATTGTTTGTCAAGTGTCATTTGACAATACTCTGCAAATTATTAAGCTCTGCTTTGAATTTTTCAGCTATAACTACATCATGCAAAGCCTGTGAACGGGAAAGAGGCCACTCCTGTCTCCTTTGGCGTGTCCCATTCTTTCTACTTATTTGCTGCTGCCAGCTTGACAGCATTTTCAAGGTTCCACAGTATCGTGAGTTACATTTCAATCTATTCTTTATAACATGGCTCCTACTGAGAAGGATAAAGATGAAAAACTTACTTCTAAACGAGCATCCTATAAAGGACAAATTACCCGTTTTAGAAAGTACATAAAAGAGTTAGATCCCTCAGAAGCTCAATTAGACTTGTTGAAACATCGTGTACGAGATTATGAACGTTCTTATGAAAATTATTGTAACATCCAAACTGAAATAGAAACTTGCATGCTCAATCAAACCGAAGATCGAGTTGAAGTAGAAAACCAATATTACGAAGGCATAGGTTCTGCTTTCAAAATAATACGCCAACTCGAAGAGGAGCAGAAAAAGGACGCTTCTGTTCTCGGTTCCCTTCACGAACCACAAACTTCTTTCCGTGAGGGTACTCACAAGCCCAAACCAATTTTACCGAAAATTGATTTACCCCATTTTTCTGGAGATGAATCTGCTTGGGATTCTTTCTATGAATTATTTTGCTCCCTTGTTCACGACAATTAAGACATTCAAGTCATTTACAAGTTTCAGTACTTGAGATCAATCCTCCGAGGTCAAGCTTTGCAGTTGGTCGAAGCGCTTCCTCTGCGTGCCGAAAATTACCCCATTGCCTTTAACTTATTAAAGGAAAGATATGGAAATTTACGGTTACGTATTCAACGCCATATAAAGGCTCTATTCTATCTACCTGCGTCACAGCATAATGACGTCACTAGTCTACGTACTCTAGTTGACACTACACAACTTCACGTTAAGGCTCTGTCCCAATTAGATCAACCTACTAATTATTGGGATACTTTCCTAATATATTTAGTGATTGCTAAAGTTGATACTGCTACCCTTAACGCTTGGGAAATTGAACTTTCTAAAGAAGATGACTACACTTACGAGCATTTAGTTACTTTCATAAACGCTAGATGCCAACTTTTAACCGCTCTAGCTAATCAAAGTGAACCTTCATCTCCTAGTTCCAAATTCGAATTAATGTCCATCAAACCCAAAAGTGAACGCTCAGCGTCCAATACCCAAAAACCCGGGTCCAGCTCATCCAAATTTAAATCAAACACTACTGGTTACCCAACTGGGTCTAGTGAACGTCGTGTTGCTAGCTCTATTGTTTTAAACACTCAAAGCGAACCTCGCAAAAGTTTAAACGAACCTGTAAAGTGCATACTTTGTAAAGATCCCCATGCCCTATACCTCTGTAAATCCTTTAAAGAAATGTCAGTCGACGACAGACGAAAATTAGTTGCTCAAAACAAGCATTGTTTTAACTGCCTAGCGCCCACGCATTCTGCTTCTAATTGCAAGTCCACAAGACTTTGCTACCATTGTGAAAAGGCTCATCATACTTTGCTACATCGTCATGATCAGGCAAGGTCATCGACAGCATCCACTTCTCCTAAAAATGATAGTGCTAATAGTTCTAATGCCTCATCGTATATTCAAAATGCCAAGTCCATTCGCAGTGCTCAAGTATTGTTGTCTACTGTCCAAATTGAAGTTCAGGATAACTTTGGCAACTGGGTCCGTGCACGCGGTCTTCTAGATTCAGCGGCAACTCATGATTTTGTGTCTAATTCCTTGATTAAAAAACTAGGCCTACCCGTAAACCCTACTTCTATCAATGTGTCGGGTATCAACAGCTCAAAATCGCAAGCTTTACAATTCTCAAAACTAACCATAAGAGATATTTGTCATAGAAACAACTTTTTTAAACTTAATTGTTTAATTCTCAATAGCATTGGTGAAGACACTCCAAGTCACTCGGTGGATATTTCAGGATTAAACATTCCCTCGCATTTAAGGTTAGCCGATCCTTTGTTTAACATACAAAACCCCATTGACATACTCTTTAGTGCCAATGTCTTTTGGAATTGCCTTCGGAAACAGGTTCGCAAGTTGTCCTCTAACGTGGTCGCCACAGACACTAATTTTGGATGGATCGTCACAGGGCAACTTCCCCATTATTCTCCCCAACCTGCATCGCAATGTTACTTCTCCAATACTGATCTGGAACAGTTTTGGAGGCTTGAAAATGTTGATTCTCCTAACGTAACCTCTTCAGAAAATGAATTGTGAGCAACTTTTTTTGAACACCACCACTCGTTCTTCTGATGGCCGGTTCATTGTTCAAATGCCAAGATTACACAATCCCCCCAAACTTATTAACTCTCAGCCTAAAGCTCGAAAAGCTCTCTTTGCTATCGAGAGCAAATTCAAGAAGGAACCCCTTGTCAAAAAGCAGTACACTGAGTTCATGGATGAGTATGAAAGTTTAGATCATATGGAGGTTGTTAACAAATCCGATGATGAATTGCACCCCCCAATCGAAACGGTTTATTTAAATCATCATCCCGTGTGGAAAAACCCTCTTGTAAAAGATAAAATTCGAGTTGTTTTCAATGGTTCATCACCTGACGTTAATGGCAACAGCCTTAATGACACTCTTTATTCTGGTCCTGCTATTCAATCAGATTTATCTGCTATACTTTTAAACTTTCGATTATTTCCCATAGCTGTCATAGCCGATATAAAACAGATGTACCGTCAAGTGTTAATTCAACCAGAACAACGAGATCTTCAAAGAATCTTGTGGCGTGATGAAATCAATAAGCCCATTAAGGTATTTCGCTTGAAAACGGTTACTTATGGCTTAAAACCCTTTGCTTTCCTTGCTATCCGATCCCTACACTTGCTAGCCTCACAAGATGGTCATTTATTTAACCCCAAAGCCTCTGAAGCACTAACAACATCATTTTATGTTGACGATTACTTGCAGTCCTTCCCCTCTTTAGAGGAAGCTTCTTTTGTGTCTTTAGAACTTCAGGCATTGTTAAGGAATGGAGGTTTTCCACTTCATAAGTGGAACTCCAACTCCCCTGAGTTTCTTGCTCAGTTTCCCATCGAAGACGTAGATCCTTCTTCTGTCGAAATTTGTGGAAACTCCGAATCTATAAAAACTCTAGGAGTTCACTGGTGCACTAGCACTGACACTCTTATCTATAAAGTTTCGCTCGCAGAAGAGATTCCTAATACAAAGAGACAAGTTCTCTCTGAAATTGCAAAAATTTTTGATCCACTTCAATTCCTTGCCAAACTCTTCATGCAAGAGCTGTGGTCGCTTAAATGTGAATGGGATGACACTGTCCCTCTTTCTTTTCTTAATCGCTGGCTCTCGTTTCGCAGTAATTTGCTAGATCTTTCTCTCATTGAAATTCCCAGGAATTTAATTAGCTCTCATTCTAATACACCCTTTTTCCTTCATGTGTTCGCGGATAGTTCCGAAAAAGCTTATGGTTGCTGTGCATATTTAGTTCATCACGATTCACACTATGGATCTCCAGTTTCCAACCTTGTTTGTGCCAAATCGAAGGTCGCTCCTCTTAAAACTATCACTCTGCCTAGGCTAGAACTGTGCGCTGCACTCATGGCTGCAGAACTTGTCAAGAAATTACGGGAAGTATTAAAAGTCGAATTCTCGCAAATTTATCTCTGGAGCGATTCCATGATCGCCCTTTCTTGGATCGCCAAGAACCCTTTTCACTGGCAAACTTTCGTTGCAAACAGGGTTTCCAAAATTCAAACTCTTTCTTCTGGATGTCAATGGAGGCATGTTCCCAGTGCTGATAATCCAGCCGATATTATCTCTCGTGGTTGTTTACCCTCTCAATTGGCAGCTTCCCAATTGTACTGGCATGGGCCCTCGTGGCTAATCGAAGAATCTTCCTCATGGCCTTCTAAACCCCCAGCTACAAACTCCAACTTGCCTGACGCTAAAGTACCTCTACCCATTGCTTCGTGTCTTGTTTCCAACGCTTCTCATCCTTTGTTGTCCCGCTATTCTTCTTTTCATAAATTACTACGGATTGTCGCCTATCTCCTTAGATGGAAATATCTTGTGGTTGACCAACCTCTTCTCCCTAAACCACACCTTACCAATCATGAATTGAATCTCGCTACCGTTAAGGTTTTACAACTGACACATCAAGAAGCCTTTTCTTCTGAATTGTCATTGCTTTCTTCTAAAAGAGATCTTCCCAAATCCAGCCGTCTCCGTGCTTTAGCCCCGTTTCTTGATGACCATGGGTTACTCAGGGTAGGTGGAAGGCTCTCGCAATCTTTACTCTCTGAAGACAAAAAGCATCCCGTTATTTTGCCTTCCAAACATCACGTAACTTCCTTAATTATACGTGACTTTCATTACCGTAATCTTCATGTTGGTACACGTACTCTGCTTTGCCTCTTAAGGGAAAAGTACTGGATTATAAATGGAATTCATGAAGTTTCTTCTGTAATTCACAAGTGCATTCCTTGTTTCAAAGCGAAACCTAAAATCAATACTCAATTAATGAGCGATCTGCCCTCCTTTCGTTCTTCTCCTATACGCCCATTTGCTTTAACTGGCGTGGACTATATGGGTCCGTTCCAATATCAACGAAACTCTCCTGAAGCTAAACGCAAATTGTTTGGTAAGCTTTATGTTTCTCTCTTTGTTTGCATGGTTACCGGTGCAATCCACTTGGAACTAGTAACGAATGCTTCTACTTCTTATTTTTTATCAGCTGTCTCTCGTTTCACTGCTAGGCGTGGTGTTCCTTCTGAGATGTTCTCTGATAACGCTTCCACCTTTCAGGGCGCAGCTTCCCTGTGGAAAAAAGCTCTCACTTCCTCTCCAGCCATGGAACAAATTTCTAATTTTTCTTATTCAAAAGGTTTCAAATGGCGCTTTATACCTCCTTACGCTCCGCATCATGGTGGTAGGTGGGAATCTTGCGTAAAGCTCACTAAACGTCATTTAAGAAAAGTCTTAGGTAATCGAATTCTGACTTACGAAGAATTCAATTCACTGTCTGTTCTGATTGAAGGTGTTGTTAACTCTCGCCCTTTAACTCCGCTTTCCAATGACCCTGATGACCTACTTCCTCTCACCCCTGGTCACTTCCTTATCGGCACTTCTCTTTCTGCCCCTCCTCCTCTTCCCAATTCTTACAGGGATTTTAATTTACCTATTGTTTGGCGTAAACTTGATGCCCTCAGTAATTCTTTTTGGAAGAGATGGAACTTGGAATATTTAACTTCCTTGCAACGGAGGCAGAAGTGGTTTCTTTCCAGTCCCGACATTAAAGTGGGGGACTTGGTCTTGGTTAGGGATGTTTCTCCCCCTCTGGTCTGGACTTCCGGTAGAGTGACCAAGTGTTACCCTGGAAGAGATGGGAGAGTCAGGGTGGTCAGAGTCTTGACCATTAACGGTTCGATTACAAGACCCCTGTCTTTGATCGCTCCCCTTCCATTAAATGTGTAACTGCTTATTTGCTCTCTGTTGGTGTTTGACCCCCCAGTATGGTGTATTCTTTGAATACACGGTACGAGAGAATAAAGTCTATTGCTCTTTGCATGTCCATTTCTTCCTTTCTCTTTGTCAAACACCAACAGTGATCTTTTGTTTTCTCCTTGATGGGCATATCTCTTATGTCTTCATAAGTTTGTTTCAGATATATAACTTCTGTGACCCACCTAGCGTCATCTCGCAGCGAATCTCTGAAGCTCCTCAATTCTTCCTGGTGTTAGAGGACTTACTTATTCATTTGGCCACCAGATCCTGTTACCATCGCCAGCTATTTTCTCTTTGAGCAAGAGGACTACGTCTACCTCTTTACTCACCATGCTGCGCTAATATCGCCTACTATCAACTCCTTGAAGACCATTCATCAAGAAGAACATTTATTTTTGACAAGTTGGCAATGTTTATATGTTCTCCTTTTGTTTCCTACCCCCCACTCTTTTTCCCTTCCTTGGACCTTGTGTGCTCCGTTGAGCAGCTCTCACTTCGCAATCGGCAGTTGACTCGGTCAGTCAAAGCTCCTCTCGAGCTCGTCTCCTCAACCAAAGAGGCAAACTCTCTTCTACGCCATGTTGGCTAAGTAGTCATCGTCAAAGGGAACTTCATCTTCTACATGAAATCAAGATAAGTACCATCTTAAAGTTTTTACCTCATCTTCATGGTTTTAACTTTCACGTGCTTTTACAGATGTTTTATAGACAGTGTGCGATTGCTTATTTTGGGGCAAAAATCATTCTTCGTGGGATTTGCCATGTTGAGCCTTTGGTTGTATAAGCCAACCTTATTAAAAAAGAGCTTTTCTTAGGCTATTCAAATGAGAAATCCTCTCACTACGTGGGATATTATCTAATACCCGCTGTCTATAACTCAACAAGTTAGTTCCTCCGTTGGATTTTCTCAACTCCATTTTTTTCTACTAAGGTCGTTCTGGAACCTTCTAGATTCTGTATTTCATCTACAAGTCCTGCCGTTTTGAAATTTTCACTCACTTGTAAGAATGCTATTTAAAATTGAAGAATTTCGTTTCTGAATTAAAAGCTTAATAGCTAACTTTCTTCCACCGCTGGAACCTTTGGAATGTTCTATGGCGCATTTAACTGTAATCCACCATTTTCTCAAGCAATAGACTTTCGTCCATTTAGTGCAACCAGTCATTTTGTTCAAATTGAAATAACTTTCTCTGCCAAAAACTTTCGTGTTTCCAGAGTGAACTTTTCATAAGTTTCAACGAACTATAGTAAAATCAGTGCTTGTTCAACTTTCTACCGCGTCGCGATCGTCCGTTTATATTTAAATAAGGCCATGAACATTTCTCCTCAATTCCCTATTTCTCTTTCCTAAACTTCCTACTAACAATCCGTAATAAATTTTTCAATATAGATCTGTTTCAATAAGGTGTCACTCTGCGAAGTGCCCTTCCATTTTTCTTGTTTATCATTAAGTAATTTCTGTATAATTACGTGTTTTATACACGGTTTAAGTTTACATTGTTTTTTCTCTATTATCAGAAAAACAATTCTTTCAACTCTTGTGTGAGTTATTTTGAGGTCTCACGAAATGGAAACTACCCCATTTGGCTCGTGATTCCTAATTAAACATAGGAAGTCTAGAACCTTCCTTTTGATTACTTACGTAGGTTTCACAGTAAGTGACCTGCCCTCCTTTGTATAATTCTCATAAAGTAATCCTGTTTAAATATAAGAAGTTGTAGGAACTTCTATTTTTACGCTTTATGTTTTCCTTATAGTTAGCTTGAAAGTTGTTATTCTCTCTAGAATATTCTTTCAGAAATTTCTTATAGTACACTCCTTGTACTCTTATAAATGTTTAAACTTTAATCATTTCATTTAGTCCTTTTTCAAATCTTAAAAAGATTTTATACCAGGTTTAAAACCTTAAAAATTGTTATTTGCCTGGAGCAATTTCTGAATGTTGTCTGAGGTCTGCGACCTCAAATTGTTAATAAGATCGGAAAATATGTATTTGTTAAAAATATTAATTTCTCCTGAATTGTTAAATAAATTAAGCGTTCTTTTTCTCTTTTTCATTTTTTCTAATACAAAGGTTAAACAAAGTCCTGTCCTCCTTGGCTCTCCCTACTTGATGCCATTAAAACCATTAATAGGGCTTTCACCACTCGTTGCATTTGAGCAAGAACTCTTAGCAGTAACCTCACTAAAGATTCTTTTAGCTTTAATAGCTAATTCTAATTGGCCAGTAAGGCAAGTAAAGCTCGCTACGCCAGCTACCTGCTTGTGGAGATCCTCTCCGAAAACTTATGGTCAGTTTTCAAAAAGATAAGTGTTTCTTTTTGTCTAAACTTTTAGCCGGCTTCTCGCCGAGTAAATGCTTAGCCATTTCCAAAGGCAACCATTGGTTCACTTACAAAGATTACTTTCCAAGTTATAATTTTTCGTCACTATCCTTCCTGGAAGCACTGGGTCTCTTTTTCCAGAAACTCTATAATTTCGAAAATTGGAAATTCCGAACTTGATTGGAATTATTGGCATTCTTCGAATCATTTCACAAAAACTAATTTCCTTGAGAAGACATACCATAAATCGTTTGTTCTCAGCCTTGCCAGACCATCATCCTTCCCCATAGTACTTTTATGCATGCTTGGGAGGAAATATACTAAAGCCTCTCTCTTGCAAACCGCCCAAGTCCTAGCTGCGGTTCCCGTTAGCCTCGACCAAGCTCGTTCCTATTTTAGGTATCAAAAAGTTAAATTTCAGTGGCAACTGCCTCTGAGTGTATTTAAAGTTAAATTCATAACTTTTGTGGGACTCTCCTCCTATTTTTCTATCCTTCGTCTCCAATCCCAAATCTACTTCCTTCTCTTAATCATCTTCCCTTGGTGGGTGGGTTATTCCTCAGTCAATAAACTACCCAAGGGTCATGCCGTTATTTGAGAAAAGTTCCTACAGAAGAAGTGTTAATAACAATTAATCCGTTTTTGATTATTGTTTAACATAGTGGATGATAATTGTTTATGCCATATATATTGTCATATGAGGAGTTGTAGAGATGTGGAGCGCTCGTGCGAAGGAAGTTCCGCATTTTAAGGGATGTCAATGAAATCATTGTTCTTTGATAAGAAAGTCGTGGATCATGATAAGAGTCGTTGTATACAAGTAGTCCAGTTCATGTGAAGTAGCGTTTTTAGCTGTGTTGACAGATGGGTTTTAGCGGAATGCAATTAGAGAACGATTGTCTACTCATGTCAATGATACCATTATTAAATTGTATTAAACCCGAAGTTATGTAATTACGTACAGTTAACCTTTGTCAGTCGACTGTATTAGACCAACAATGTAATGAAACCTATATAAGACGATGTGTGAGCAGTATATGAAAACTACAGAGTGTTAGAAAATGTTTATGTGGAAAAACAGTGTAAATAATTAATTGAGAGTTGTATTGTAACTGAGAATCCAGAATCTCGAAAGTAACGTGTTAGCAACGTTAAATATTGTCTCTTATTATGAACAAATTACTTGTAAATGTTTTTCGGAAATGATTTAATTATTTAAATATTTTAATAGGATTTATTAATCGAATGTTTTGGAATAGCGTGTGTTTTGTGAGCGGATGTTTTGTATGGATGATTGCCCACTGTTAAGAGTGAATGTTGAACCGAATTGGTCTAGAACAATTCCGGGGTGCAAATGAAAGATTGTATGAAGGTTTCAGAATGATTGTTAAAGGAATGTGGAAGTTATGAGCATTTTGTGAGATTCGAATGTTAATTTTATACGTGTATTTTAAACGCACACAAGGCAGTCTCAATGCAAGCCAGACAGAATGACTCACCGTTAGAAGTGGAGAGCTTGGTGTGACATAATGTGAACAGGTGGCGACTCACAGCCTTGTATAAAATGTAAATAGTTCTGAGTGCAACGCTGTGCTAGCGCTCATTGATGAAGCAAGCCAATGGACGTGCGTTTCCTGGACGCGTGCCAATGAAGTTAACCTGTTGTCAGGAATGCCATGAATGTAAGAGCCTCTATTAAACGTTTTTCTTTACGTAGTGTAGGCCTATATATGCCAAGGCTTTTATGCTTATATTTTTACCCAGCAATGTAGTAAGATGTGTTGTGGAAAAGAAGTGTGTATGATTGTATGTTGTTTTTTGTTAGATTAGTTTATTGTTATCTTGGGGCGTGGTGGCTCAGCGGTCTAGCTGTATGCCTCTCACCAAGGCGGTCCGGGTTCGATTCCCGGTCAATGCATGTGAGATTTTCGAAGTGAAATGCCATGTCCTGTGGTTCGGATTCCACGTAAAAAGGAGCTCCCGTGGCTCATGATCTCAAGATTAACGGTCACGTTACACTACACGCTTCCTTCCTTCCTTCCTTATTGTTATTTTGTTTATATTAGATTAGTTTACTCTTGTTAATAAATTTATTCAGTTCGTTATCTGTCGTCGTTGACGTGTGACTCATTTTAAATATAAGGATTAGAGTATTGTGGATAAATTCCAGGAGGCGAAGCTGAGTTCCCAGTCCCCGAGACACGTAAGTAAAGGTAAGTGTGCCCCGTGTAGTTTGTTGTTTATCCACAATATTCTCGTAACTGCTGTATGTAAATCCCTAAAGACCATGTTGGAGCGATTTCTAATGTAGTAATTTGCCGGTGCTGTTAGAAATAGGCGATCCAGATGGGGCAATGGATATTCCAACAGGCTACTTTCCGGATTTACGAGTTAAGTACTGTGCCGTTATTTTATGGCCTACATGTTACATTATTTACGAGAATCGAACTGTGGCTTGATAATTAGCGAGCCGACAGTCAGTCACTACCTCTCCGACCAGCTGAGTAATTGGAGAGAGGGTTAGCCGATCCCCCACAGCAGCCACCGAACGCAACCGAAGGGTAGCGAGACTTAGAGCTCCGTGACACCCATCGATTATGACATCATGCTAATCGAACCATGCACCTGAGATATAAATATATTAGTTAATTGGAATTAAGAGCTGTTCACGCAGTAATTTGCATATCAGAAGTCCCATTATTATGGCAGGAAGCTAATACATGTATATATTTGTTAAGATGAAGACTATCTATGAAATGAGATGCATATATCACCACCACTTGCGATTATCATCGAATTGTGACGCACCAGAGTGGGGGAGATGAAGCTTTCTTGTAACATGCACGTGAGACAGCAAAATCAGATCTTATTGTGAACCCGGTCGGGAACATTTACCTCGGAAGTGCACTATAAAATGTGAAAACGTGTGCCGGCCGATGTGAATCTCAAATTTCCAGTCGTAAGGACTTAGAATAATTCGCATACCACTAAACTACAGCGATCACGGCGAGATGGGAGTTAAACATTTTAGTTCATTTCATATTATACTTGCGAGTGGACTTATAAAATATACAGCTTCATGCAACGCAGAGTGACATTTTCAACGAACAACACATGCTTTCAATACGCCATTACGGGCTAGCATTTGTGTAATTGCATGCAACGAAATACAGGTGTGACTTTCTTTGCGAACACAGACTGTTATAAAAGTACATTTATAATTTATAAACTGTTCTCTTACTGTATGTCATATCATTAACTGAGACGTCAGAGGGAATTATTACGATGAAAACCGAATCAGTAGACATGTCAGGCTAAAGTTTGACTTCAACGCTACGTGCAAAGCCTCACCACGAATTCATAGTGCGTAACTACTTTTCACCATGTACTTTGCAAATGCATTATATGCAACTCAAAACTTTTAGGGCATGAACCGAAGAAATAACGTAACTATTGTGAAGATGGATTTAATCCATGGTCACTTGCGAATGCCTGCGTGCAATAATAAAGTGATAAGACTTCATCCGGGAGAAACGTGTTCAACAACCCGAGTCTGGAAAACATTTCCGTTGCGATGGTGTGAGGCAGTGCCGAGCCTGGAGCTATTGGGTCGAGGGAGGTTCCACGGTTCGAGCTCTGGGATCTTGGAAGGAGCATACCGTGCCTCGGTTTAGTCTGGAGATGGTTACCTGGGCATGTATATCCTTTTATATGCCACTTCGAGAGTCTTCGCAAGGTAGAGGAACATCAGTTGCTTCATTTCCGTAGGTTTAACTTTCAATTAGCCTACACGTGTCCCCCGGGTGGTGCTAAGAAAGCAACAGCGATAAGATGAGACCGAACTGTCCGAAAAGACCTCTCGGTCAAAGAACGAACAAGAAGGATATGTGTGGTCCTTTTCAGGACCCTCAAGTTCGTAGAATTGGACCATCTCTGCGTATCTGTCAACTGAACATCGAAGTCGAGCAAAATGTGAATATCTTTCCAGAATCTCACAGAAATATGCAGTCGATGTAATCGTGCTCCAAGAAACGCACACAGCAGACGAACTACAGTTGCAAAGTAGAGGGAAAATACCAGGTTTTAAATTGATAGCCTACAACTGCCATCAATATTACGGCCTTGCAACTTACGTCAAGAATTATATAACAAATTATCAGCTGCTGTCAGTAAACTCTGAAAATGACATCTTTGCTACTACAGTTAAAATTGAAAACTTGACGATAGTCAATGTGTGCAAACCCCCAGAGTCTAATTGGCCTAAACCCCCTCTACCACCTCAGCAACATCCAACTATGCTCCTCTGTGACTTCAACAGCCATCATATCTTTAGGGCTACAACAGGAACGACCTTAACGGTGAAGCTCTTGAGGACTGGATGGAAACCGAAAACCTAAAACTTATTTATGATGCTAAAGATCTGCCTACTTTTCACTCAGCTCGCTGGTCTCGAGGTTACACCCCAGATCTATGTTTCACAACTGAGCTTCATAATTCACTCGGTCAAGTTCGACGAACAGCGCTGAACGATTTCCCACATAGTCAACACAGACCTGTTATCTTGGAGGTGGGGATGTCTTTACCTGTTATACGATCTCATCACAAACCGAGATGGAACTTCAAGAAAGCCAACTGGACTCAGTTTGCAAAGCAACCAGACTCCAATAGCAGGTGGATCAAACCAACGTTCAACAACTACAGCAGATGTGTTGGGGTTATTAAAGGTGAAGCCAAACGATGCATTCCTAGAGTTACCGTAAAGAGTACATCCCAGGTTGTAGTAGAGAGAGTGAGGAATTACTAAGACAATATGAATAACATTCTAATTCTGACAATGCAACAGGTCTCCTCCAATCCCTGGATGAGAGTCGAAGAAAGATCTGGCATAAAACAGTAGAATCCCTAGATTACACTCACTCTAGCAGGAAAGCCTGGTTCATCATTAGGAAATTAGATTCATCAAACCCTGTAACTAAAAAATCAAAGACTGACATCAGTTTGAATGAGTTTGCTAAACATCTAGTATCAGTTTCCAAGAACGCAAAAGACAAGCAAACTAAAAGGGAGATTAAATCACAGTTGAACACCAAAAAAGGAGCAGCCCTACAGTCTTCTGAATTCTCCATTCCATTCCTAGAAGAGGAAACTAAAGATGAAATTAAAAGTATGAAACTTGGTAAGGCAGCTGGATTTGACGGAATATACCCTGAATTTCTGGCTCACTGTTGACCAGCTACAGTAAAATGGTCAACCAACTTCTTTTCAAATATCCTACAAACTAGAAACATCCCACCTTTGATGAAGACAACAAAAATAATAGCCATACTGAAACCAAATAAAGATCCCACAAAAGTTGAAAACTATCGTCCAATAGCACTTTTAAATGTCACATACAAACTCTTTGAACGTCTGATTTATAATATAATTTTTGAAACACTCAATAACCACATTCCTGTAGAGCAAGCAGGATTCAGGCCTGGAAGAAGTTGTAACGATCAGGTAATGTCTCTTACTACGTACATTGAAAATGGGTTTGAGAAGAAATCTGTAAGTGTGGCTGCTTTTTTGGATCTATCAGCTGCCTATAATACTGTTTGGCGAGAAGGTCTCCTATTGAAATTCGTGAGTGTTATCCCATGTCGTAAACTTACGGCCTTACTTAATGACCCGATTCTATTTTATAAATGGGTCGACAAGTAGCGATATTATAAAGACTGCCATCTGCTGGTTAAAATTTAAACCGACTTAGATCTTGTGGAAAAGGAAGAAGTGCCCTCTATGGAGAGTGTGATCTCAATCAAAGAGACTAAAAGTCATCAATACCGTCGTCAGATTTTGTTATATAGGAGAATAGAGCCGAGATCCATGAGGATAAGAAGCCAAAAGATACTTATCCAATATGTCTTTAAAATCCCGATCTTATATTCTTCTTACGTTTCGTCCTTCGATGTTTCTGTACACAATACTACACTGGAAGGAAAACAGGTTTAAAAAGGATATGTATTTACTGCTGTCGTCGAGACCGTCTCAGGAGAAAGCTAAGTTCCTTGTTATTTAAAGTGCCAATACGCATGAAATATGTGTAACTTGAAGTTGGTTAGGAATACCTTGTCCCACTTCTTTCAGTGTTAACTTGTCCCTCTCTAGATTGGAGATCGCGTTCTTATATTACGTTATCTTGGTTATGTTTAAGTTCTTCCCTTGTGTAGATGTACGTTTTGGGGGATCTTGTTGGTTTTGGGGTAAATCGTTTTGGGGTCTCTTGTTATTTGCATTGTATTTTATTTTGCCCCTTTTCCCCTACGCGTGTGTTACGTTTATTTTTGCTGGATAATTAAATGACTAGGAGCATGGGAAGCTGCTTCAGGCGTTACCTGGAAGTAATGATGTAATATGTATTTTGTTTTGTTGATGTTGATGAAGCCACGATGGATGAATGCCGTGAGCTAATTAATTGTTGTTGTGTTGTGTTATTTATTTGTGTAATGGGTAAATGATTTAGGGCCTCGACATACTTATGGTCATTTATTTATAAGCAGTGTCCTAATGTTAAGGGTGGGTTAAGGTTAATTGCTTAAGTGGGCTCGACTGAACGCCTAGGGTCAGTTTGTTCTTGTTTTATTGCGTGGCTTCAGTCGAGAAACAACACGTGAACTCATTACGTTTATTAAATGAGACGTACGGTTACCCTTTTGAAATTATAGAATGTGTGTGCATTGTATGTACCCGGGACTACAGTGCAACCTCATCTTGTCTTTCGCAAGATAATCGAGTCTCGTACTTCTTCCGGAAAGGGGATTTATTCTGGAAGTAAACGAAGTCATTGATATTTACTTTCCTTGGTGTGTTGCTGTTCGGTTGAACTAGTCTCTGGTAAAGCGTTTTGTTTTTAGTATTGTATGTCAAGTGTACCTGTAATCTTTCGTTGGAGTAATGTCAGGTTTGGATTTGATTGTATTGATGTATGCGTTAGGCTTGCGTTTGTTCTTGGGTTGTGTTTCTATAAGTGACATACTTGTTTAAGGGTAATGTTTTTCTGTTCTGGAGTTTCGTGACTTCGTAACTTTCTAGAATATCTCTCCTAACTACGATTTGTAGTTAGCCTGTGGTGGGAAGAAAGATACTATTTGCACTATTGTTAACTTGTTTTTGCTACCCCGTTTTAATTGAGTTTAGCTTTGAACGATCTCCAGTCTAGAACGCGTTAGGCATCTCGGAATTATCTCTTTACTACTCGGTTTATTTTTATACTATTGTTTATTTGTTTTTGATAATATGTGTACCCTTATTCCAGACCCATCATCCCTCATTATATCATTTCATGTGCTACTCACGTCCCCTTGTTATGTGTTTTGCTGTTGTTATTAAATTTTGTTCAACCACCACTCGAAAAGTGTAGTCATTGGATGGTCGGTGCTCCATCTAGTTCAGAATGTGTGAATGAGTTCGATAAGGTCTCTAGGTCCGCGTCCTATAACATCTGCACGCCTCTCACTTAACAATATGCTAAACAATAGATACTTTTAGATCTACTTTGACAATGACAGAAGCAAAGTGTTTAAACTAAAGGATAGTTTACCTCAAGGTTCAGTCTTGGCTCCCCTCCTTTTCAGTCTGTACTTACACGACTTACCTGAAACATCTTCAAGAAAATTGATGTATGCTGATGACATTTGTTTGGTGACTCAGTGCTCTGACTTTTCTGATGTGAAACTAATTTATCCACTGATCTGGAAGCCTTGGATGTATACTTCAAGAAATGGTGCCTCCAACTAAACTCTCAGAAAACAGTTGTATATGCATTCCACCTACTCAACAGGCAATCAAATTACAAACCGGAAGTCAGATTCAGGGGCCAACTGTTACCGTACTGCAGTATACCAAAATACTTGGGAATAACACTAGATAGGACTCTGACTTTCAAGCAGCATCTCTCAAATACGGCTGCAAAAATCAAAACCAGAAATAATATTCTTCAGAGACTTGCTGGTACATCATAGGGAGCTAATACTCAAGTTCTAAGATCCACTGCCTTATTTTTATCATATTATGTTGCTGAATATTGCTGCCCAACCTGAATCAATAGTGTTCACACTAAGAAGATAGATGTGCAACTCAATCAAGCAATGCGAATAATCACGGGTTGTATTCGGAGCACGAAGCTGCCTGTTCTCAGCAACATTCCTCCTCCAGTCCTAAGAAGATCAGAAGCTCTCCTAAAGTTATGGAAAAACATTGGGCAGAATCCCCAGCTACCCATTCACCAAGATATTGCACGTGCAGAACACCAACGCTTGAAATCAAGGAAACCACCATGGCGTACAGCAGTCAACCTTGAAAGATGCTCCTTCCAAGTTAACAACTCATGGAAAATCCAATGGGAGCAGTCTTCAGTGGTAAATAAACATTTAGTTGACAACCCTTCTAACCGGATACAAAGATTCCATCTCCCCAGGCGCCAGTGGAGGATCATCAACCGGATTCGAACTGGACAAGGCAGATGTGGATATCTACTGCACAAATGGGGATTGGCTAGCTCTGAAAATTGCGACCGCAGTGCATTATCACAGTCAATCCATCATATTGTTGCTGACTGTCCTCTTCGATCTTTCAAAGGAACAATAATGGGCATTCATCTTACAATGGATGAAGCAGTTGAATGGGTCAAAGAACTAGACCTAGAGTTGTAAGATCGTACGAACTTGTGACTATGCTCATTTCTCCAGAAATTATATATATTGGATATATGTACATACATTCATCATACGATAAACAAGAAGTTCCGTAACGAACTAAAGAGCCTACTTTTCTTGAAATTTATGATCTATGCCAATGATTAATCTACCCCTCTATCTAGAATAATGCCGAAATTAAGTTGGTAATATCGAAATTTCTAATTAGTTCAAAATACTGTATACCTGGCATAATGTAGCCTAATAGAGAACTACAGTTGGCAGCCCTGGTGACTGAATATATTCTTAGTTCTATCTCTTAAGGTACAGAATACAAAATTTGGTTGAAGTCCAATGGATAGCATGGACGTTACATGCAGTTAAACATTGGATCTAACAGCGCGCGTAAAATCATGTTGGCAACAATGACATACATGTACTGGTCAGAAATAATCTGAAATAATATGATCTATTGTTGTGTCAATTTTGAATGAAATCCATTAGTTAGTGTAGAAGTTACATGCATTTTAAAATGGGATCTATCAGCAGGCTTAGAATCATGTTGGCAGCACTGACGTACATTAGTTAATCCAAATTAATCTAGAATGCCACGTACTATACGTGTGCAAAGTTTAGAGCTATTTGCTTGCATACTTTCTGATATATTGATATTAGGGTAACAAAATAGAGACAGTATTTATTAACAGTTAGCAGCCCTGGTTACTCTTAAGAATCGGCATATACATATCTGTTATGGTACACATAACACACACGAAATTTGGTTGAAATCCAAATTATAGTATAGAAGTTACATGTATTTAAAGTTGGACCTCTCAGCAGGCTTAGAATTATGTTGGTAGCACTGAAGTATATAAGTTACTCCAAATTAATATAGAATGTCAGGTACTATACGTGTGCATAGTTTAAAGCTGTCGGCTTGCATACTTTCTGATATATTGGTATTTGGATAAAATAAATTGAGAGCATTTATTAACAGTTGGCAGCCCTGGTGGATCTTAAGAATACGTTCAGTCATGTATGCTTATGTACACATAGCACATACAAAATTTGGTTGAAATCCAATTGATAGTGTAGAAGTTATATGCATTTAAAATTTGGACCTATCAGCAGGCGTATATTCATATTGGCAACACTGCGATGTATGGCCTCCTGGAAATTAAACTGCAATATTATTATCTATACGTGTGCTAATTTTGAAATAGCTCCTATTCATACCTTCCAAGATATCCAACATGGAGCTCAAATTTCAATTGCGATTTTTCAGCAGTTGGTAGCACTGACATCATTTTCAAATATGGGCGTGAGCTATGCAGGTATAGATCTTTACTCCTACCAAATTTTGTTTCGATTGCTGCAGCCGTTTAGGAGTTGATGGGGGGACACACACACACAGCCAGACAGACAGAAGGACAGACAGACAGAAGGACAGACAGACAGACACACATTTGCCCGATCTCATAAGTCTACTTTTTCCTCATTTTTCAAAATGTGAAAAGTAGGCTAATAAATAAATGAATTAGTGGCTTTGTCAGGTATTTTAAAGTAGCCATAATTGCCATACTTTTCTTGTTGGTTAGCATGGTTGAACAGGGGTTTAGGTTCGATGCTTACTTCGAGACTGATCTCACACTCAACCGGTTTTTGGTTCGCATAACGAACGCATCCATTTTTTAGTATTATTTGAAGATTAACTTTCAGTATTTTTGAAATTCCAGTAAAATCTTATGCATATTTTCACTGTCAAGAAGACAATCGTTAGGAGGAAGAACCTCGTATTTCCAAGAAGATTTAATTAACTTGTGTACATTGCAAATAGTGTTAGGACATTGATAGACTGTTGGGAGTGTCGCCCATACACTCAGTTAATCATCCACGTTGATGTTAAAAGATTTCTTGATGAAGAATACATTTATATTGATACACGTATATCACTTTGATATATTTTTGCTATTGAAGTTCAGCTTTTATGAGAGGCATTCGTCTTTATTAATACTGTCTATTCTGAGAATACACTTTACTCTTTTAAGGACGAGATTTATTGACAATGGTTCCTAATGGGTCAACAGTTGTTTAACCTTCAATATTAGCTGCATCCATGGTGTAGGAGTTATAGTTTAATATTTCTGAGTTCATTTGAGTGGTTTCATCAATTTCCATTTCTCTTCGAAGCGACGTGTTTTACGTGAAATAAGTATTTATGCTGATGAATGAATTAAATAATCGCTATTATTGAAAGAGTTTGGAGACATGAATTCAGATGGACAGTCAGTATTTTGAACCCAATTCCCAGGAAGGACTTTCTGAAAGTCTATAAATATATTTATTAACTCATCTTGGAACGTAAAATTGTAAGGCAAAGCTTTTAGACTTGTTAATCTAAAATCCATAATAATGCAATTCATGTAACGTGCAACAGTATTAACTATTTTGGTCAGCACAATTACAGCTGCGATAACACAATGATACATGAAACATTTAAAAGGTTTATTGGTCACCAATGAACGGTGTACTTACATATTACGCATACCAGTGGATATTACTAATTGTTGTTGTTGTTGTTGTTGTTTGAGGGTATAATGCTTATTGAAGCTTTTTGTATGTTGAATTGAGCCAGTGAGTGCCAATAATTGACGATTTTAGCGAAATCGTATCAGAAGGGTATATTGAATTTAATCCATGTGTGGATGTAAAGTGAATGTCTATTATGACATTATCAGCTGTTGAAACGTATCAGGATAAATCTACGTGATTATAAAATGTTATACAGAGCTCATAATTGAAATAGTTGAACGGATACCTAGTTATTATTTCCTAATCGAAGTTTATTAACGATGCCAGCAGGATTCGTAAAACATTCTTATTATTTTATTACGCCTTGAATTTAAACAAGAATTCTACTTAGCTTTAGTGCTATATAAAATTAACCTGGAAACGAATATAATGAATTAATAAATTGAATAACAGGATTATAAGCAAGTGCAGATGTTGTAAGCGACTAAGTGAACGAAAAGTACACTTAAGGATGTTATGTAAATAATGTAAATTACGTAAATATTTTATTTATGATTAAAAATAAGCAGTAAATTGAACTTGAAATATAATTATGATGATTATGGTAAATATAATCATGATGAAGTTGATAAATAGGAAGATGATACAATTACTTCATTTACTGGGATCATGCCAGCTGTAAATAAGTTGTGATATAGATGATTGTATCAAGTTTTTGAGCACTAAATGTTCTATTAGAACCAAGTGCTTACTTGATATTTGAATCCCTCAATTTTGTGGGATAAGTCAGTTCTTTTCGTGTCATGTCTACGTTTTTGAATACATTTTCTTTTCTTGCTTTTAAATCTTACTGCGTGATGCTTTATACAGGTGACGGAAGGTCACGTTAAGAAGGCCATCGCTGGGTGTACCTAGAGTTTCCCACACTCCTGAGGTATTCCATTTGATGGAATCTTGTGATCTCTGAGCTACTTTTGTTATTTTAGTCATGGTCTTTCTTAATGCAAACTTATGCCCTATTATCCCTTCTACTTGTTGGTAGGAATTGGGGGATTTTCTAGCCGGGGATTATCAGGTTCTACGATCCAGCTGTCATCGTGGGATTCAACAGGTATTGGTAGGTAATAAGGGTACAGTACCTACTGTAAGGCCACGGCCGCCTCCTTCCCTCTTCCTTGCCTCCCCCTCCCAATATTCCCACCCCTTCCCATCCGTCAAGAGGCCCCTGTTCACTTAGCAGGTGAGGTCGCCTGGGCGAGGTGCTGATCACACCTACCCAGTTGCATCCTCCTTGACCAGATATTCCAAGCTCTAGGACACTGCCCGTAGAGGCGGAAGTGGTGGGATCTCTCGCTGAGACCGTGGGAAAATCCAACCTGGACGATAAAATCGACTTTAAAAACTCTTACTGCATGTGTTCTGCCTTGTTTTGTTGAAATTATCTGTGGGGGGGTGACTGAAATAATAAACATTGTTAGGTGGAATTGTTCCCTTTTCTCGCTGGAATTTATATTTCACTACTTACTGTTCAACGCGGCTAGCATTCTTGGCTGTCTCCCCAGAGGACCGGGTTCGATTCCCAGCTCGGCCGAGAAATTTCAATTCTGGTGTGAGACCTGCATCGGGGTACTGTACCCGAAAATCCGGAAAGGATCCTGTTGGAATATCCATTGCCTCAGCTCGATTGCCTATTTCTAAGAGCTCCGGCAAATACTACATTAGAAATCGCTTCCAACATGTCCTTTTGGGATTTACAAACAGCAGTTACAAGAATATTGTGGATCAACAACCAACTACACGGGGCACTTACCTTTACTTACTTTCTCGGGGACTGGGAATTCAGCTTCACCTACAATACATCCACAATACTCTTCTCCTTATATTTAAAATGAATCACACTCCAACAACAACGGATAACAAACTGAATAAAATTTATTAACAATAGTGTAAACTAATCTAGTATAAACAAAATAACAATAAACTAATTTAACAATAGAAATTAAAATAAAAACACGCAATCATTCACACTTCCTTTCAACTCTACATCTTACTACAATGCTGCGTATAAAAATTATTAGCATAAAATCTTGGCTTGTCTTAGGCCTACACTGCGTAAAAATAAAACCGTTTAATGAAGGCTCTTACATTCGTGGCATTCCTAACACATGGTTTCATTCACTAGCTTGCGTTTGTAGAACGCACGTGCATTGGTCTTGTTTCATCAATGAAACCTCAGCACCACGCCACACTCGGAACTGGTTTTACAATTTATACAAGGCGGTGAGTGTCCACCTGCTTGTGTTATGTCACACCGTTCTCCAATCCTAACGGTGAATCATTCTAGCTAGCCCACATAGAGACTGCTTTTGTGTGTGCGTTTATAATAACACGTAAAATTAACATTTAGATCTTACAAAAGTTCACATAACTACTATGTTTCTTAAACAATCATTCCAAAAAAATTATACACTTTTTCATTCGCACCCCGCAATTGTTCATGACCAATTCGGTTACACATTTACTCTTAACATTGAACAATCATTCATACCAAAAACATCCGCTCATAAAACACACGCTATTTCAAAACAATTGATTAATAAATCCTACTAAATTATTTAACTAATTAAATCAATTCCAAAGAATCATTTCTTATAATATGTTCATAATAATATACATTATTTAGTGTTGCTAACACGATACTTTCGAGATTCTGGCTTCTCAGTTACAATACAATTCTCAACTAAATATATACACTGGTTTTTCACATAACCAACACCTAATGTTCCGTAGTTTTGATATACTGTTTACACATCGTCTTATATAGGTTTCGTTACAATGTCGGTATAATACAGTCGACTAATTAAAGTTAACTGTACTTAATTACATAACTTTGGGTTTAATAAAATATAATAATAGTAATATAGACATGAGTAGACAATCGTTCTCAAGTTGTATTTCCGCTAAAAACCCTCCTGTTAACACAGCTAAATCGTTACTTCCACAAGAACTGGACTACTTGTATACAACGGCTCTCATCATGATCCATGCCTTCTTATCAAAGAACAACAATACTTTGACTTCCCTAAAATGCGGAACTCCTTCGCACGAGCACTCTTCATAGCTCTACAAATCCTCATATAACAGTATATATGGCATAAACAATTATCATCCACTATGTTAAACAATAACCAAAAAGATTAATTGTTATTAACATATCTTCTGTAGGCACTTCTCTCAAATAATGGCATGACCCTCAGTATCATTCCACATGAATACTGGACTACAATTATACATGCTTAAGTTCTTCAAACGAAACTTCCAATTGTAATGAACGATATTAGACAGTCGTGATTAACCTCCTAAAGTTTACTCCACAACAAGATAATTAACTGTCAACTCGTCTGTCGCAAATACATGTAATAAAAATAATAATCCTGTCACACCTCACTTGTCAAGCTTTAAATTGTTTATCGTTGTAATATCATGTCCACAAAATGACGTGATGTTACACAAATAGAATAAAATAACACACATGTTATTTATAGTGACAGATAGAATTTAATCATGCCGGGATAAACTAGCTTTGAATTCCTAGCCAAAGATTTGAATAATCTTCTATCAAAAGGTATTTCCTCTAACCTATTAAATGAAAAAAGCTCTTAGCTTTACAAATAATATAAAGGTTTGTCATTGTCGTAATGTTTTTCCACTCTACACAAAGAATGTCCATAGGGATTAAGACTTCGGTCTTATCAAACGACTAGTATTTCTTACATCGCCGACAGTTTACGTACAATAATGATATAACAATATCATTCGTTGTTTCTTCTATTCTTGAAGTTAGATGTTGTTACATTAAAGTGCTCAAATTAAATTTAATAAGAATTTAATTTGAAGCTATGACACAATGTCAGAATACTTGGTTTAAATGAAATTTTTAAAATTCGAGAGTCGAAACGACGAGTCTTCTGTGAGGCAATATAATTCCTCAGACAAAAATTTTAATGTCAGTTCCACAATTGATCCGTAGAAAAAAATTGAAAAATAGATGAAAGGCAATCATCTCCTAAATAATCTTGAAGCATAAAAATCTCAACACATATCTGAAGTGTAAAATACATGAAAACACTGAAATACATGAAATGTGAAAATATAGAAATATGGAATCAGATCGTTGGCTCAGGATGTCACTAATCAAGCTCTATACTATAAATGAGATACACTGCTACCTTATTTGGACGAAAACTTGAAGATCTATGTAAGTATTCCCACAATTCGTTAGATGTTTCCTCAGTACAAGACACTGAGATGGATCTGCATTCGAACCTCGGATCTGCGACCTCAGAGATAGGAAACGTCCCTCTCTGGAATTCACCAACATTCGCCTGGGCTCGAACGACATCCTTCTGGCAAATACTTCTGTGTTGCTGGGCTACCCTCCCTAGCATCTTGTTAAATCTCTTCTGTAGAGTCTTCATTCTCCGTCGTAAATATGTATCAGCCTCATCATTGGAATATAATTATAGAAATATTCATACAAATGGTGAATAAAATATTTCCATTGCTAATTGATGTTATATTAGTGTTCGTAGACTGACGAAAATGCACAAGATGGACCGTACACTACGTCTGTATTCAAGAATACGTCGTCTAACGAAGCTCCATCGTTGTATTTTAACTCCTGTTATCGAATATGTCTCTGGCGCATGACTATTTAGTTCAACATATCAACAATGTTACTAATTTGAATGAAGACATTTGAAGAATAATAATAGTCATTCTGTTACTGTTTATGTGTTGCGCCAATATTAAAAGTTCTCCGCTACTGTTCACTTGAACTGCGTTCGCCAACTCCACGTTGCAATTTAAAATGATATTCAGCTTTATTGCCAACACATTTGAAAATCTGACTTAAAAGGCTTATATTGTCGAAACGGTAAGTTTTAAAACGCTCGACTTTTCACAATATATAGTATGCGACCTGTTCTTCATATATATTCGCTTAGTTATATTAAGATCTCAATCAGATAAGAGATATAATCAATTCAGTGTTCCTCACAACTTCACATAGAATGGAAGTGCGGTGATCTCCTACGTTCCACCTAGCTATCCTCGCGTCTCCACAAGTCGACAGTCGTCGCACTCGGACTAAGCCTTGGGATCTCCGTTAACCCAGTTAAAACACTTCCTGACTCTTCAAAGACTGCTGGAATAAGAACCTCGATTCTTGGATCTCCCCCTCCAAGTCGACATTTTGGCGGCCATATCAAACTCCCACCATAATTTTAACGCGTAGATTACAAATGCTTATTACTGCGTAGATTAACCGATCTGCGGTTTTTAAAGTATCAGACATAATGTCTTTTGATATTCTCTTCATTACCAAATAAGAAAATCTTCTTCTAAGGGCCTAAATGCATAATTTCATCATATTATGTAATTGAAGTTGATCCCGTCTTCAATAAGACCTCTTCTCATTGGCTCTGGGCTTGGATCCAATAGCATAATTTATAACAATATTTATAATATTAATTTCCAGACTCGCTGTTGCTATGCCAATTATAGCCTTCTAGAAGCGTCCATTGTGCAACATATCACGTGATCGGGCTCTCCCACAGCCTCGAGCTTGTAACACTACACTCCTGTGTCACACTTCCAGAAATTATATTTGCTGGTTAAATTGTATCATGGGGACGAAAATACTCTCATTTTGTCCCTAAATAATTCAATTCACGGGGGCATCCCTCCGTCAATTCAAGTTAAAAACAGTTGCAAATTGTTTTTAATCATTCTAATTCAAGACATTTGATATGTCATTTAAACTCGAATATTGAATTATTATAGCCTATTTTCTTATGATACTTTTTCAAATTTTTAGCGTTGAATTTTCTTAGAATAACGTTATTTTCATCGTCAAACAACTCATGACAGTTATTCCCATAAGCATTAGTTATGCGGAACGCTCTTTCTTCTTGGTTTTACTGCAGTTATCTTCATCAGACCCGTTCCTCTTCTTCTATTCTTCTATTCTTCAATGTTTTCTTCATCTTTTCTTGGTTCTTCAACGTCTTCTTCCTCTTCTTCTTTTCTTCTTTTCTTGGTTCTTCAACGTCTTCTTCTTCTTCTTTTCTTGGTTCTGTGTAGCAGTATATCCTCTTCTCTCTTCTACTTCTTTTGGTCAACGTAAATGGTCCCTCCATGTGAGCCTCCGTGGCTTAGGCGGCAGCACGCCGGCCTCTCACCGCTGGGTCCGTGGTTCAAATCCCGGTCACTCCATGTGAGATCTGTGCTGGACAAAACGGAGGCAGACAGGTTTTTCTCCGGGTACTCCGGTTTCCCCTGTCAAAATTTCATTCCAGCAACATTCTCCACTATCATTTCATTTCATATGTCATTCATTTCATCATTGCCCCAGAGGAGTGCGACAGGCTTCGGCAGCCGGCACAGTTCATATCCTCGCCCCTAGTTGGGGGCTTCATTCATTCCATTCCTGACCCGGTCGGAGACTGGAAGCAGGCTGTGGATTTTCATTTTTCAAATGGTCCCTCCATATCGTCTATGAGAACCATTTCCATTACCTTCTCCTTTACTGGTGCTTGATTTGGAATCATTACTCAAATCCTTTTTATCACCATTCCCATTTTCCTTGTCTCTTAAATCTTTAAGATATTCTTGTCCTTCCTTATGACGTTCATCATACTTCTCCTTCGTCATAATTTCATCTTGGAAGTTTCTCTTACGATTATCGTTCTGGTTATTCCTGTTGTTATTCCTGTTATAATAACCATTATTATTGTATCGGTAGTTATTATTATTGTGATAATAACCACTTCTACGGTTGCCATTGCTATTATCGTTATTACGTCCTTGCTGTTGCTGGTATGGACGGCCTCCACGGAATCTCCTGTATCTGGGTTCTGGTCTACGATCACGGAAATAATTATTCCTTTCAGGACCAATATTTCCCTTTTCTGGTTCTTTCGGATTGTCTGTCTGTTGTGTTTGGTCAAGATATACTGTGTTAATGTCTTTGTATTCTTGCCTTTGGTTCTTCGCAGCAACGTTTGGCATCGGGCTCCTGTAATCGAGTTTTCTGAGCAATTCGTCCATACTTGCTAGATCGTTGATCCCTGATGAGATAATTAGACGTCTGACTTCAACAGGGAGCATCCTGGCTATCTCGTCTATCAACTGAGCTGTAGATAACGGGGGTTGAAGAAATCTGAGTTTGGCTAACTGACTCGTGAAGAAGTCTGCGTAGCGTGTAGGAAGAGTTCCTGAATATTTTCGTGAGTATACGTCTGTGCGTAGGGAATTTTGAGCTTCAATAGACCAGAAACGCTTTATGAGTGCTTCTGCGAATTCATCGAAGTTCATGAAGGTATATCTAAAGGCATAAACCATTCAAGGGGCCCATCTGACAGATCGCGTTCTACGATCTTCATTTCTCTCTCTCTTGCAATATGCGCTTCGATAAAGTAATCTTCGAGATTTCTGATGTACTCTATAGGTGTGAAACTATCTAGGTTGCTGAACTTACGCGGTTTGTCTTCAAAGTTCCTTATTACCGTCACGTTTCTCGGATATGAATCCTGAAGGTTTGGTCGAAAATCTCTATTGTAACTTTCGGGCTCTTTACTCCTCTCCTCTAAACCTTCCGTAAACCTGAATAATCTTTCTTCCGGCCTGATTTCTCTTTCTTCCACTTCTAGGCTATTTCCTCTAGTCTGATTCCTCGAATCTTCGAAATCTATCTTCTCCCTTTCCTTTTCTTCTATCTCAGCGATAATCTTCTTCAGCTGTTGGCCTACTTCGGTCTTTAAATCTTCCTTATACGTTTCAAACTTGGCAACATCTCCTAGATTAAGATTTTGAAATTTCTTGGATACGTATTCATCTAGTTCATTAGTTTTCTCCTCACTCATGGCATTAACTTTAGTGACAACCTTGTTTAATCGTTCCTCTATCGTTTTAGTCTTACTCTCTAACGATTCTTTCAAAGCTTGCACATCCTGACTAGATTGAGTTAGATCTTCTACTTGCTTTTCAGTGAGTGTATCAATCCTTTTACCTAAATCCGTTCTTACTTCAATAACCTCTCTATTAATTTCTACTTGAGTACTGGCTAATTTCTTTTCTATGTTATCTTGGATTTGCTTAACATGTTCTTCGCTGGATTTGTTCCACTCGTCTTTCCAGACAACTACATTAGCTTTTAACATTGCAGCTATGTCCTCCTCAATATCTGCCTTAAGAATTTATTATGGTCAATAACCTGCGTTCGTTAAGTTTCTACGTTACCTTTTAATTCGACCAGAGAAGCTGTAGTTTTTAACGCATCGTTAACAAAACGTGTCGTTAAAGCAGTTATATTCTGTGCACACAATTCTTTAGACGCCTCTACCTCTTGTCTAATCTTATTGATGTCCACCTGGACATTTGTTACATCTACAAATACCGTATTGACTTCTGTTTGTATTTTACCTATGTCAAACTGTACATCAGTGACATCTGACTGCATATTGTTTATGTCAACCTGAACATTAGTGACATCGGCTTGGACTGTATCTACTTTAGATTGGACATTGGATACCTCTAACCTCACATTACCAATATCGGACTGTACATTAGACACATCCGCTTGTACTGAGTCTACTTTGGATCGGACAATGGATACATCTACTTGGACTGTATCTACTTTACTTTCAACATGGGACACATCTGACCTAACATTACTAACATCGGACTGTACTATGTCTACTTTGGACTGGACTGTACCGACCTCTGTTCGTACACCACTTACATCATCCTGTATCTGCTTTGAGCTGGTCTGTAAACGCGTGACATTTGCAACCATTTTAGAGGCACTAGTATGTAAACCCTCTAAAGAAGACTGTACTTCGTGAAATTCAGTTTTGAAACTTTCTTTGACATTTTCTGCGACTTTATCTGTAAGAGAATCAACAACTTTAACTATCACTGTGTTAAGGTCCTCCTTTCGTTCCCGCTTCAGTTGTTCTAGGTCCTGCTTGGCTTCCTGAAATTTACCTTGCATATCTACCATATTCGCAGATAAATTCTCCTTTATCTTACCTTCAACAACATTCAAACTGCTCTGCATACTTTCTTGCAGCTTCACATGCATCTCCTCCAACATTCTCTTCACATCCTCGCTTGCCATTGCAATAATCCTTTATATAATGCTGTAGACATAAACGATAACAGAGCAAAATAACAACATCTGAGCAACGTCCCATTCCATATATATATTTTTGAACACCTTAATGTCTAAAAGTAACTTAAAATTAACTTAGCATTAACTTAAAGTACACCCTATGTTAAATAAACTTACTCATAAAGTTCGTTCTCCTGTGATTCAATTTAAATATACTACCACAAAGATAATTCTACCATTATAATCATCAAAACAAGTTAGCTTTATTTTTAACATGACCTTAGGAATCGTCATGTACCGGTGAAATAAAATAAATATTCAGATCGAAGGTCGTTTTTCGAAACTGTCTACATACTACACCTCTCTCAGGTTTCTAAGATCTGATCTTTATCTGAGTGTAAACTTCCTAATATCAATTTAAATTAAGCCTATATAATTACACTCACATCCATCCGAAATGGTTAAAAAGGTAGATTGTAGTTTTACGTGACCGTGAATCTTGTGATTATGAGCCACGGGACCTCCTTTTTACGTGGAATCCGAACCACAGGACATGGCATTTCACTTCGAAAATCTCACATGCATTGACCGGGAATCGAACCCGGACCGCCTTGGTGAGAGGCATACAGCTAGACCGCTGAGCCACCACGCCCCTCGAAATGGTTAAGACATCCCACAAGTCTGGTAATTATTTCTTTCACTAGAAATGTTCAAACCAACTTCCTTTAGAGACATTACGAAGCTATTTTCGTAGCCCCAAAGTTCATAAGGCGCCATTCCTACTGTACTCGAAAATCCGGAAAGGATCCTGTTGGAATATCCATTGCCCCAGCTGGATTGCCTATTTCTAAAAGCTCTGGCAAATACTACATTAGAAATCGCTTCCAACATGTCCTTTAGGGATTTACATACAGCAGTTACAAGAATATTGTGGATCAACAACCAACTACACGGGGCACTTACCTTAACTTACTTTCCCAGGGACTGGGAATTCAGCTTCGCCTACAATACATCCACAATTCTCTTCTCCTTATATTTAAAATGAATCACACTCCAACAACAACGGAAAACAAACTGAATAAAATTTATTAACAATAGTGTAAACTAATCTAGTATAAACAAAATATAAGCTAATTTCGTAGCCCCAAAGTTAACAACGCGCCATTTCTACTGTACTCGAAAATCCGGAAAGGATCCTGTTGGAATAACCATTGCCCCAGCTGGATTGCCTATTTCTAACAGCTCTGGCAAATACTACATTAGAAATCGCTTCCAACATGTCCTTTAGGGATTTACATACAGCAGTTACAAGAATATTGTGGATCAACAACCAACTACACGGGGCACTTACCTTTACTTACTTTCTCGGGGACTGGGAATTCAGCTTCGCCTACAATACAACCACAATACTCTTCTCCTTATATTTAAAATGAATCACACTCCAACAACAACGGAAAACAAACTGAATAAAATTTATTAACAATAGTGTAAACTAATCTAGTATAAACAAAATAACAATAAACTAATTTAACAATAGAAATTAAAATAAAAACACGCAATCATTCACACTTCCTTTCAACTCTACATCTTACTACAATGCTGCGTATAAAAATTATTAGCATAAAATCTTGGCTTGTCTTAGGCCTACACAGCGTAAAAAAAACGTTTAATGAAGACTCTTACATTCGTGGCATTCCTAACAAATGGTTTCATTCACTAGCTTGCGTTTGTAGAACGCACGTGCATTGGTCTTGTTTCATCAATGAAACCTCAGCACCACGCCGCACTCGGAACTGGTTTTACAATTTATACAAGGCGGTGAGTGTCCACCTGCTTGTGTTATGTCACACCGTTCTCCAACCCTAACGGTGAATCATTCTAGCTAGCCCACATAGAGACTGCTTTTGTGTGTGCGTTTATAATAACACGTAAAATTAACATTTAGATCTTACAAAAGTTCACATAACTACTCTGTTTCTTAAACAATCATTCCAAAAAAAATATACACTCTTTCATTCGCATCCCGCAATTGTTCATGACCAATTCGGTTCCGCATTTACTCTTAACATTGAACAATCATTCATACCAAAAACATCCGCTCATAAAACACACGCTATTTCAAAACAATTGATTAATAAATCCTACTAAATTATTTAACTAATTAAATCAATTTCAAAGAATTATTTACATATAATATGATCATAATAATATACATTATTTAGTGTTGCTAACACGATACTTTCGAGATTCTGGCTTCTCAGTTACAATACAATTCTCAACTAAATATATACACTGGTTTTTCACATAACCATCCCCTAATGATCCGCAGTTTTGATATACTGTTTACACATCGTCTTATATAGGCTTCATTACAATGTCGGTATAACACAGTCGACTAATTAAAGTTAACTGTACTTAATTACATAACTTTGGGTTTAATAAAATATAATAATAGTAATATAGACATGAGTAGACAATCGTTCTCAAGTTGTATTTCCGCTAAAAACCCTCCTGTTAACACAGCTAAATCGTTACTTCCACAAGAACTGGACTACTTGTATACAACGGCTCTCATCATGATCCATGCCTTCTTATCAAAGAACAACAATACTTTGACTTCCCTAAAATGCGGAACTCCTTCGCACGAGCACTCTTCATAGCTCTACAAATCCTCATATAACAGTATATATGGCATAAACAATTATCATCCACTATGTTAAACAATAACCAAAAAGATTAATTGTTATTAACATATCTTCTGTAGGCACTTCTCTCAAATAATGGCATGACCCTCAGTATCATTCCACATGAATACTGGACTACAATTATACATGCTTAAGTTCTTCAAACGAAACTTCCAATTGTAATGAACGATATTAGACAGTCGTGATTAACCTCCTAAAGTTTACTCCACAACAAGATAATTAACTGTCAACTCGTCTGTCGCAAATACATGTAATAAAAATAATACTCCTGACACACCTCACTTGTCAAGCTTTAAATTGTTTATCGTTGTAATATCATGTCCACAAAATGACGTGATGTTACACAAATAGAATAAAATAACACACATGTTATTTATAGTGACAGATAGAATTCAATCATGCCGGGATAAACTAGCTTTGAATTCCTAGCCAAAGATTTGAATAATCTTCTATCAAAAGGTATTTCCTCTAACCTATTAAATGAACAAAGCTCTTAGCTTTACAAATAATATAAAGGTTTGTCAATGTCGTAATGTGTTTCCACTCTACACAAAGAATGTCCATAGGGATTAAGACTTCGGTCTTATCAAACGACTAGTATTTCTTACATCGCCGACAGTTTACGTACAATAATGATACAACAATATCATTCGTTGTTTCTTCTATTCTTGAAGTTAGACGTTGTTACATTAAAGTGCTCAAATTAAATTTAATAAGAATTTAATTTGAAGCTATGACACAATGTCAGAATACTTGGTTTAAATGAAATTTTTAAAATTCGAGAGTCGAAACGACGAGTCTTCTGTGAGGCAATATAATTCCTCAGACAAAAATTTTAATGTCAGTTCCACAATTGATCCGTAGAAAAAAATTGAAAAATAGATGAAAGGCAATCATCTCCTAAATAATCTTGAAGCATAAAAATCTCAACATATATCTGAAGTGTAAAATACATGAAAACACTGAAATACATGAAATGTGAAAATATAGAAATATGGAATCAGATCGTTGGCTCAGGATGTCACTAATCAAGCTCTATACTATAAATGAGATACACTGCTGCCTTATTTGGACGAAAACTTGAAGATCTATGTAAGTATTCCCACAATTCGTTAGATGTTTCCTCAGTACAAGACACTGAGATGGATCTGCATTCGAACCTCGGATCTGCGACCTCAGAGATAGGAAACGTCCCTCTCTGGAATTCGCCAACGTCCGCCTGGGCTCGAACGACATCCTTGTGGCAAATACTTCTGTGTTGCTTGGCTACCCTCCCTAGCATCTTGACAAATCTCTTCTGTAGAGTCTTCATTCTCCGTCGTAAATATGTATCAGCCTCATCATTCGAATATAAATATAGAAATATTCATATAAATGGTGAATGAAATATTTCCATTGCTAATTGATGTTATATTAGTGTTCGTAGACTGACGAAAATGTACAAGATGGACCGTACACTACGCCTGTATTCAAGAATACGTCGTCTAACGAAGCTCCATCGTTGTATTTTAACTCCTGTTATCGAATATGTCTCTGGCGCATGACTATTTAGTTCAACATATCAACAATGTTACTAATTTGAATGAAGACATTTGAAGAATAATAATAGTCTTCAAAGACTGCTGGAATAAGAACCTCGATCCTTGGATCTCCCCCTCCAAGTCGAAATTTTGGCGGCCTTATCGAACTCCCACCATAATTTTAGCGCGTAGATTACTAATGCTTATTACTGGGTAGATTAACCGATCTGAGGTTTTTAAAGTATCAATTTTTCTCAATCTAATTCTCCAAATTTTATATCCACTTACGTATCATCACCAATCCAACCAACCTCCATTTATATATATATAACCAGCATAGAATAAAGCCAGAGAAAAATCAAAGAGAAAAACAAGAAAACAAAATAACATCGTAAATAGATAATACATACACAGATGTAAAACTCTATAACTATGAACAGTAACATAAGAACAATAAGAACATGTATCCACATAGGGTTACAATGTAAATTACAAGATCTGATAATTACGGGGCTCAGGGTTGGCTTTATTTCCAACACATTTGAAAATCTGACTTAACAGGCTTATATTGTCGCACGGTAAGTTTTAAAACGCTCGACTTTTCACAATATATAGTATGCGACCTGTTCTTCATATATATTCGCTTAGTTATATTCAGATCTCAATCAGATAAGAGATATAATCAATTCAGTGTTCCTCACAACTTCACATAGAATGGAAGTGCGGTGATCTCCTACGTTCCACCTAGCTATCCTCGCTATCCTCCTGAATAAACGTTTTCTTTGGGGTTTATGGTGGAGTTTGGGGGCCGTGTGTGTATTCACACTAAGGATGTTTAGTTGAAATAAGGTACTTTTTCCTTTTATATATCTACTTACATATTGACATACACATCACGTCATGGTCTCTCACTGTTTCGACAATTGTCGCACTCGGCTAAGCCTTGGGATCTCCGTTAACCCAGTAAAAACACTTCCTGACTTTTGCCAAACCTGAGGTGTTCCTCAGGATTTGTATACATGCTAAGCATGTATCTCCACGTATGTTGACCTCCGTGGGATTTATATACGTTTTATTTTCATCGAAAACATTAAATTAGCAACTTACATCTGTACTTGGCCTAACGGATATTTACTCAAAAGATTTGTAATTCTTCTTAAGGTTACTGGAATCATTTCTTGAAGTTGTTCTATCGAAATGTGTGTGCATGAAAGAGATATTGTCTTCGTAATGTCATCTCTTTTTATTATGATATATCTTACAGTTTCTTGCTGTGGAGTGACTAACCTACAATGTGTTAAGTGTCGACGAGTATGGTGATGTATGTTCAACTACTTAAATATTGATTCCAGTACCCTATTTTGTTGTTTCAAGTTAAAAACTTCGAAGGGGATTTTATTTAGCGTAGGTATCTGGCCTACCAATTCTGTGTACGGATCAGAACTTCATCTTTCATTGAGCAAGGATTTTTAATTAATTAACCTTTATCTTTATGTAATGTCTTTCTTTCTCTTCCTTTTCTCATTTAGTTTGGCTCCTTATGAGCTCTGTGAAAAGTATCGCTTAATATGGTACGTATTTTATTATATGTAAGTCTTCGTAACCGTGGGTTACGAGCTGAGTATTGTTATGGCTTTTCGTTTTTCTGGGTTAACAATATTAACGTTTGGTAATTTGTTCCTATGGGAGAAGACATGTTGATTTGCTACAAGCAAGACGTAAATTCATCTGCTCTCTCAAATATTTGGAAGATTTAATAATTCTTATTGATAATTAATTCTTAACTGAACTTATGATTTTCGGGTCTAGTCCCATATGGACATCTGAGGTAATTTCTCGAATTATTTGATATAATCAGTGACTGTTATATATGTTTTCATTGGGGTTATACTTCGAGGTTGACCTTATTAGGCTGTTATGTGATCGTCCTTCCTAATTCAGATTCCTCGCTTGATTTTTTTATGTGTGTTAAAATTTATTTTAATTATTTCAGTTATTAATTTTTGAATATAATTTGTCACTGTAATGTTTTGTTTCTTCAATTGTCTTGAAATTTTCTTGTGTTCTTTCTTGGCACTAGACTTAGTAAGGTATAGTCGCTCAAATTTAATTAACCTTAGGTTATGGTCGAAAATGGTCCAGCACATTTCATCCAAAAGGATAACAGTATTCATTGCAATATTTAGCTTTCTAATGAAATCTACCTAAAACAAAGTGACAGTCAGTCTGAAAGACTAGACTTTGTACCATTTTAAATGCTACAAATGCTGAAAAATGCTAGAAAGGCTGGAGGCTTCTCGTTTCGCTCGAAGCCAAAGACTCTTGAGAGGTTAGAAAATTATCTGTATAATACTTATCTTGCTTTATAATACTTAAACTTGTTTCAAATTACTCGCGAACGTCAAGGGCAAAGCAAGGTCAAGCGCGCGGAGGGAGATGGCTGGATGACGTGCCCCTTCCATCCAGCCTATAAACACTTATAGTGGGCGATGTATTGAAGATAGAGATATGCTCTCATGGACTTTTTTGTAGAACTTTTCATGCTGACCAATTCTTACGCTCATAGTATATTGATATTTTTAACGGTTTGCCCAGCGTAAGCTTAAGAAGCGCACGGACGCCAAGTTTGTTTTCGACTTTTCCACTGCAATCGTTACTGCTTGGCTTCCTTTGATCATACATAAATTATTTTCTACAGAATCTTTCCTCGAGATATCCTTTACAGAATGGTGAAAACCGCATCAAAATCCATCCAGTGATTCTCGAGATTACCCGTGACATCCAAGAATCGGGTATTTTTGTCTTATACTAACGAAGTAGAGATTGTCGGGGAACACATGCACCAAGCAGTACATCGACGTCACACACCTCAGTGCATCTGAGTACATTTCGTCCCGTCACCGTAACGTAACGCCAGACCCCAGCGTAACGACGAAGTCGACAAGGTCATTTAAAATGATAAAATATGTATTATTATAATATACAATTTTCAACGTCGGTTAATTAATACTCCTCCCGAGGGGTAGCAATAGGTAGCAGAAACACTTCGGATATGCTGATTACAAAAGTAAGTGTAGTATCAACTACTTTGAGAGGGGATATTTTTGGGACAGTACCTGGCAAGTGAGGTGAAGAATGAGCAGCAGCTGGACGGCAACCAAGAGTAGCTTAGAGCCAGGCCCCATCGTGGCCCTGCAACATAAGTCAACCACACTTTGAAGAGTTTTTCATTTAGAGGCTTGGACACCACGCTCATCAATCTAATTTAGTTCAATTGTTTACATAACCTCAAGATGGCGGCTGTGGGAAATATTTCACCGGCATTCTATATCTCCGAAACTACTACTGATATCAACCTGAAATTTTGCACGGTGATGAAGGGCATTACTATAAGTTCATCTATGTAATTTTCAAAAACCTGTAAAGTACAAAACGAACAGGCGGCCAAGCGAAGTTGAAACATTTTAATAGACTTTTATCGCGATTTAACCATTTGAGCGCAGTGAAATCCAGTACAGTAAATGTTTACACACATTTCAATGCACTGGTATCTAATTTAGTTCAATTGTTTACATAACCTCAAGATGGCGGCTGTGCAAAATTTTAAAATTAAGTTTCCATTTCTTGTGTCGTAATCATGCGATCGAAGTGAAAGTTTGAATAATGAACCTACGAAATAATTTTCATTTAATGGTACATAACTCTATGGCCTATACATAGACTATAACAATCCAACATTGCGGCCATCCGAAATATTTAAACGGTTATCAATATCTACGAATCTATTACAGCAATCAAACTGAAATTTCTTATGTTCATAGAGGGTATGAATATAGCACCTATGGGACTTTCAATAACCTGGTGAGCACAAATCAAACATGGCAGGGACGCGAAATATCAAGATTTAAACCGACGTTTCTCGCAATTTAACCATCCGAGTGCAGTGAAACTTGTTAAGGTAAATGCTTATGCAAACTTTTTATCCCCAGGCATCAATATTGTTTTCATAACCACAAGATGGTAGCTGTGCGAAATTTTAAAATCTCGTTTTTATTTAACCCTATCTATGGTTGTTTAATATTGAGGGTTTGATTTTCTTACCGTAAAGCCGGTCCAGACATGTCTGTCTGTTGGAAACTGGTGAACATTCTTGTTGTGTCGAGACAGTTCTTAACCTATTATTTATTTGTTTTATTAATTAATTAATTTCCTCCTCCTGTCTCGACAAATAGTGTGCTCTCAAGAGTCTGTTTTAAGTAACAACTACGATGTTTCATTTTAGTAACTCCCTGGTCGTGCGTTGGTTTGGCAACCCTTAAGGTATTGTTTATCCCGATGTATTATTGAAAAACATATGGGACTCCATCTTGTGAAAAGTTAGGGAATGGTCGTGTTTCGTAATTGCTCCAGATTAGTAATGGAAATTAATTATTTCTTGGGAGATTAACTTATTACGTTTGGTCATTCATGATTGATGGTCTTTAGTTGACCTTGGACAAGCGATAATATTTTATTTCTACGTTCTGTAAAGGAGTTGTTTGATTTAATGTGATGTCCTAAAGGATGGTACTTCATTAAAAAAATAAGGTTTCCTCTTCTCTGTTAAATAAATTATTGTATTAGCTGGTAAGTTAACTAATGTTAAGTGTACATTTCATTTTTGTTAAATACATATTTATTTTGTTAATTCAAAAATAATTACTTGCCTCGTCTCCATCATTTAGTAGTTCTAGTTCAGGTATCTCTCTTAATAATTAAGGACCTCTGGATTATTACAATAAGGGTAGCACTATATTTCACACACGGTTCTCAACTGAGGTAACCCCAACTCTTGGGCGTACCACTAATCATGCGATTGAAGTTTGAATACTACACGTACACAATAATCTCCATGTAATAGTACATAACTCTAAGATCTACGTATATAAAAATCCAACTTGGCGACTATCCGAAATATTTTTACGGTTCTCAGTATCTACGAATCTAGTACAGTAATCAAACTGAGATTTTGTATGTTGATAGAGGCAATTAACATAAGTAGGATATATGAAAATAGGCTGTATAGTTTTTCATGGAACTACTTGTTCCACCTGTGCACACTTTACATCCGATTTTAAGATATTAAATATATCGGTGTATCTACTCCATAACAATGGCACAACTCTAGACACAAACACGTTTTAACTTTAATTTCACCAGAGAAGTAATACCTCACGGATGATTTTAACAAGACTTTTGGCGTACATCTTAAAATATGACAGAGGTTTGGTTCCAATTTCTCCCCCTCCCCAAACATTAAAAGGGGGAACCAACACCTTTTAAGCTCCAAAAAATGACATTTTTCAAAAATATCATATTCGAATAGTACTGGGTAGATTGTTGGCTGAGGAATAACCTAACCACCAAGGGAAGATGATTAAGAAAAGAAGGTGGATTTTGGACTGGAGAAAAAGGATAGAAAAATAGGAGGAGAGTCCCACAAAAGTTATAAATTTAACCTTAAATGCACTTAGAGGCGGTTGCCCCCGCAAATCCTCTCTCGGATACCTAAAGTGGGTAAGGGCTTGGTCTAAGCTAACGGGAAACACAGCCAGAACTTGGGCGGTTTGCAAGAGAGTGGCTTTAGTGTAATCCCTCTCAAGCATGTATCTGCCTACTATGGGGAAGAGTGATGGTCTGGCAAGACTGAGTGTAACAAATTTATTGTATGTCTGTTCAAAGCAATTCGTTTTTGCAAAGTAATTCGAAGAATGCCAATAATTTAAATCAGGTTTGGTATTTCCAATTTTCAAAGTTATGGAGTTCCTGAAAAAGCGACCAAGTGCTTCCAAGAAGGAAAATGATAAAAGATTATACCTTGGGGAGTAATTTTGGTAAATGAACCAATGGTTGCATTTGGAAATGGCTAAGCTTTTACTCAGCGAGGAGCCGGCTAAAAGTTTAGACAAAGAGAAACACTTATCTTTTAGAAAACTGACCATAAGTTTTCGGAGAGGATCTCCACAAGCAGGTAGCTGGCGTAGCGAGCTTTACTTGCCTTACTGGCCAGTTAGAATTAGCTATTAAAGCTAAAAGAAACTTTAATGAGATTACCACTAAGAGTTCTTGCTCAAATGCAACGAGTGGTGAAAGCCCTATTGATGGATTTAATGGCATTGAGTAGGGAGAGCCAAGGAAGACAGGATCTTGCCTAATCGTTGTACTAGAAAAATGAGAAAGCGAAAAGAAACGCTTAATTTATTTAACAATTCAAAAGAAGTTACTAACTTTAACAAATGTATATTTTCAATTTAATTAACAAATTTTGGGTCACAGACCTCAGAAAACATTAAACGTTTGCTCCAGGCAATTTACAATTTGTGAGGCTTCAAACCTTATATATGTTCTAAATTCTTTATAAGATTTAAAAAGGACAATTGTAGTAATTAAGGTTTAAACATTAAATTGAGTACAAGAGTGTACTTTAAGAAATTTCTGAAAGAATGTTCTAGAGAGAGTGACAACTTCGAAAATAACAATAAGAAAAACATGAAGAATAAAATAGAAGTTCCTACTACTTCTTATATTTAAGCTGAATTACTTTATAACAATTATACAAAAGAGAGCAGGTCACTTACGGTGAAACCTGAAGAGAAAGTCAAAAGGAAAGTTCTAGACTTCCTATGTTTAAGTAGGAATCACGAGCCAAATGGGGCAGTTTCCATTTCGTGAAACCTAGAAATAACTCACTCAAGAGTTGAAAGTATTGTTTTCCCTGATTATAGGGAAGAATCAATGTAAGTTTGAACCGTGTATAAAACACGTAGTTATACAGAAAGTAATTAATGATAAACCAGCAAAATGGAAGGGCACTTCGTGGAGTGACACCTTATAGAAAAGTTACAATTTTATTAATATGGTTTGTTAGTAGAAGGTTGAGGAAAGATCATTGGGATATAGGATCAATGTTCATGGCCTTATTTAATGTAAACGGACGATCGCGACGCGGTAGAAAAGCGAGACAAGCACTAGTTTTCACTATAGTCTGTAAAATGGATGCAAAGTTCACTGTAAAAACACGGAAGTTTATGGAAAAAAAGTTATTGCAATAATGAAAAGAACTGGTTGCACTAGGTAGGCGAGAGTCTATTTCTTGAGAAGGTTGTGAATTACAATTAAATGCGTCATAGAACATTCCAGCGGTGGAAGAAAATTTGCTATTGCGGTAATTAATAAGGAAGATTCCTCATTTTACATAGTATTCCCACAAGTGAGTGAAAAATACATGACGGCAGGACTTGTAGATAAAGTACAGGATCTGGAAGGTTCCAGAACGATCTTAATAGAAGAATGGGGCCAAAGATAATCCAGCGGAGGAACTAGCTTGGTGATTTATAGACAGCGGGTATTAGATAATATCCCACGTAGTGAGAAGATTTCTCAATTAAATAGCTTAAGAAAAGCTACTTTCTATTAAGGTTGGCTTAGACAGACAAAAGCTCAACATGGCAAATCCCGCGAAGAATGATTTTTGCCCCAAAATAAATAATCTCACGCTGTCTATAAAATATCGTTAAAAGCATGTAGAAGTTAAAACCATGAAGATGAAGTTAAAACTTGAAGCAGGTACTTATCTTTGTTGCATGGCGAAGGTGAAGTTCCCTTAACCGATACTTAATGTGCCAACATGGCGTAGAACGTAGAGAGTGTCTCTTGGTTTGAGGAGACTGGCTCGAGTTGAGCCTTAACTGACCGAGTCAACTGCCGACTTAGCAGTGAGACCTACTCAGCGAAGCACGGAGGGTCCAAGGAAGGGAAAGAGTGGGGGTAGGAGACAAAAGGAGAACATATAAGCATGAACAACATTGTAAACTTAAATTCTCTTGAGGAGATGGTCTTCAAAGAGTTGATAGCAGGCGATACTAGCACAGCATGGTGAGTGAAAAAGTAGACAAAGTTCTCTTGCTCATGGAGATAATAGCTGGCGATGGCAGCAAAATCTGGTGGCCAGATGGAGAAGGAAGTCCTCTTGCACCAGGAAGAGTTGAAGAGCTTCAGAGATTTGCTGCTATATGACGCTAGGTGGGTCATGGTAGATATATATCTAGAACAGACTCATAAAAGATATAAGCGACATGATAACCAAAGAGAAAATAGAAGATCACTGTTGGTGTTTGACAAAGAGGAAGGAATGAACATGTAAAGCATTAAACTTTATATCTCTCGTACCGTGTATTCCAAGAATACACCATACTGGGAGGGGAAAACACCAACAGAGAACAAAGAAGCAGTTAAACATTTAAAGGTAATGGAGCGATCAAAGACAGTGGTCTTGTGATCGGACCATTAGTGGTCAAGATTTTGGCCACCCTGACCCTCCCATCCCTTCCAGGATAACACTCGGTCACTCTACCAGAAGTCCAAACTAGTGGGGGAGAAACATCCCTAACCAAGACCAAGTCCCCCACAAACTTCTGTCTCCGTTGCAAGGAAGTTAAATATTCCAAGTTCCACCTCTTCCAAAAAGAATTGCGGAGGGCTTCAAGTTTACGCCAAACGATAGGTAGATTAGAATCCCTGTAAGAATTGGGAAGAGGAGGAGGGGCAGAAAGAGAAGTGCCGATAAGGAAGTGACCAGGTGTAAGTGGAAGCAGGTCATCAGGGTCATTGGAAAGCGGAGTTAAAGGGCGAGAATTAACAACACCTTCAATCAGAACAGACAGTGAATTGAATTCTTCGTAAGTCAAAATGCGATTACCTAAGACTTTTCTTAAATGACGTTTAGTGAGCTTTACGCAAGATTCCAACCTACCACCGTGATGAGGAGCGTAGGGAGGTATAAAGCGCCATTTGAAACCCTTTGAATAGGAAAAATTAGAAATTTGTTCCATGGCAGGAGAGGAAGTGAGAGCTTTCTTCCACAGGGAAGCTGCGCCCTGAAAAGTAGAAGCGTTATCAGAGAACATCTCTGAAGGAACACCACGCCTAGCAGTGAAGCGAGAGACAGCTGATAAAAAGTAAGAAGTAGAAGCATTCGTTACTAGTTCCAAGTGGATTGCGCCGGTAACCATGCAAACAAAGAGAGAAACATAAAGCTTACCAAACAATTTGCGTTTAGCTTCAGGAAAATTTCGTTGATATTGGAACGGACCCATATAGTCCACACCAGATAAAGCAAATGGGCGTATAGGAGAAGAGCGAAAAGAGGGCAGATCGCTCATTAGTTGAGTTTTGATTTTAGGTTTCACTTTGAAACAAGGAATGCACTTGTGAATTACAGAAGAAACTTCATGAATTCCATTTATAATCCAGTACTTTTCCCTTAAGAGGCAAAGCAGAGTGCGTGTGCCAACATGCAGATTACGAAAATGAAAGTCACGTATAATTAAGGAAGTTACGTGATGTTTGGAAGGCAAAATAACGGGATGCTTATTGTCCTCAGAGAGCAAAGATTGCGAAATCCTTCCACCTACCCTGAATAACCCATGGTCATCAAGGAACGGGGCCAAAGCACGAAGACGACTGGATTTGGGAAGATCCCTTTTAGAAGAAAGTAAAGACAATTCAGAAGAAAAGGCTTCTTGCTGTGTCAGTTGTAAAACCTTAATGGTAGCGAGATTCAATTCATGATTGGTAAGGTGTGGTTTAGGGAGAAGAGGTTGGTCAACCACAAGATATTTCCATCTAAGGAGATAGGCGACAATTCGTATTAATTTATGAAAAGAAGAATAGCGGGACAACAAGGGATGAGAAGCGTTGGGAACAAGACACGAAGCAATCGATGGAGGTACTTTAGCGTCAGGCAAGTTGGAGTTTGTAACTGGGGGTTTAGAAGGCCATGAAGAAGAGTCTTCGATTAACCACGAGGGCCCATGCCAGTACAATTGAAAAGCTGCCAATTGAGAGGGTAAACAACCACGAGAGATAATATCGGCAGGATTATCAGCACCGGGCAAATGCCTCCATTGACATCCAGAAGAAAGAGTTTGAATTTTGGAAACTCTGTTTGCAACAAAAGTTTGCCAGTTCTTGGCGATCCAAGAAAGGGTGATCATGGAATCACTCCAGAGATGGATTTGCGAGAATTCGACTTTTAATACTTCCCGTAATTTCTTAACAAGTTCTGCAGCCATGAGTGCAGCGCACAATTCAAGCCTAGGCAAAGTGATAGTTTCAAGAGGAGCGACCTTCGATTTGGCACAAACAAGGTTGGAAACTGAAGATCCATAGACTGAACCGTGATAAACTAAATATGCCCAGCAACCATAAGCTTTTTCGGAACTGTCCGCGAACACATGAAGGAAAAAGGATGCATTAGAATGCGCGTTAATTAAATTCCTGGGAATTTCAATAAGGGAAAGATCCAGCAAATTGCTGCGAAACGAGAGCCAACGATTAAGAAAAGAAAGAGGGACAGTGTCATCCCATTCACATTTGAGCGACCACAGCTCTTGCATGAAGAGTTTGGCTATAACGATAACTGGGGCAAGGAACTGAAGTGGATCAAAAATGTTTGCAATTTCAGAGAGAATTTGTCTTTTTGTGTTTGGAAGCTCTTCTGCGAGCGAAACTTTATAAATGAGAGTGTCAGTGCTAGTGCACCAATGAACTCCTAAAGTTTTTATAGATTCGGAGTTTCCACAAATTTCGACAGAAGAAGGATCTACGTCTTCGATGGGAAACTGGGCAAGAAACTCAGGGGAGTTGGAATTCCACTTATGAAGTGGGAAACCTCCATTCCTTAGCAATGCCTGAAGTTCTAAAGACACAAAAGAAGCTTCCTCCAAAGTGGGGAAGGACTGCAAATAATCGTCAACATAGAATGACGTAGTTAGTGCTTCAGAGGCTTTGGGATTAAATAAATGGCCATCTTGTGAGGCTAGCAAGTGTAGGGATCGGATAGCAAGGAAAGCAGAGGGTTTCAAGCCATAAGTAACCGTTTTTAAGCGAAATACCTTAATAGGCTTGCTGATTTCATCACGCCACAAGATTCTTTAGAGATCTCGTTGTTCCGGTTGAATTAAAACTTGACGGTACATCTGTTTTATATCAGCTATGACAGCTATGGGAAATAATCGAAAGTTTAAGAGTATAGCAGATAGATCTGACTGAATAGCAGGACCAGAGTAAAGGGTGTTGTTAAGGCTGTTGCCATTAACGTCGGGTGATGAACCATTGAAAACAACTCGGATTTTATCTTTTACAAGTGGGTTTTTCCACACGGGATGATGATTTAAATAAACCGTTTCAATTGGGGGGTGCAATTCATCATCAGATTTGTTAACAACTTCCATATGATCTAAGCTTTCATACTCATCCATGAAATCAGTGTACTGCTGTTTAACAAGAGGTTCTTTCTTGAATTTGCTCTCGATGGCAAAGAGAGCTTTTCGAGCTTTGGGCTGAGAGTTAATAAGTTTTGGAGGATTATGTAATCTTGGCATTTGAACAACGAACCGGCCATCAGAAGAACGAGTGGTGGTGTTCAAAAAAAGTTGCTCACAAAATTCATTTTCTGAAGAGGTTACATTAGGAGGATCAACATTTTCAAGCCTCCAGAACTGTTCCAGGTCAGTATTGGAGAAGTAACATTGCGATGCAGGTTGGGGAGAATAGTGGGGAAGTTGACCTGTGACGATCCAACCAAAATTAGTGTCTCTGGCGACCACGTTTGAGGATAACTTACGAACCTGTTTACGTAGGCAATTCCAGAAAACATTGGCACTAAAGAGTATGTCAATAGGATTTTGCATGTTGAACTAAGGATCGGCTAGCCTTAAATGCGAGGGAATGTTTAACCCTGAAATATCCACAGAGTGACTTGGAGTGTCTTCTCCAATGCTATTGAGAATTAGACAATTAAGTTTAAGAAAGTTGTTTCTATGACAAATATCTTTTATAGTTAGCTTTGAGAATTGTAAAGCTTGCGATTTTGAGCTGTTGATGCCCGACACATTTATAGAAGTGGGGTTTACAGGTAGACCTAATTTTCTAATCAAGGAATTAGACACAAAATCATGAGTTGCCGCTGAATCTAGAAGACCGCGTGCACGGACCCAGTTGCCAAAGTTATCCTGAACTTCGATTTGGACAGTAGACAACAATACTTGAGCACTGCGAATGGACTTGGCATTTTGAATATAAGATGACGCATTAGAACTGTTTATCATTTTTCGGAGAAGTAGATGCTGTCGATGACCTTGCCTGATCATGACGATGTAGCAGAGTATGATGAGCTTTTTCACAATGGTAGCAAAGTCTTGGGGACTTGCAATTAGAAGCAGAATGAGTAGGCGCTAGGCAATTGAAGCAATGTTTGTTCTGGGAAACTAATTTTCTTCTGTCGTCGACTGACATTTCTTTAAAGGATTTACAGAGGTATAGGGCATGGGGATCTTTACAAAGTATGCACGTTAAAGGTTCGTTTAAACTCTTGCGAGGTTCGCTTTGCGTGTTTAAAACAATAGAGCTAGCAACACGACGTTCACTAGACCTAGTTGGGTAACCAGTAGTGTTTGATTTAAATTTAGATGAGCTGGACCCGGGTTTTTGGGTATTAGACGCTAAGCGTTCGCTTTTAGGTTTGATAGACATTAATTCAAATTTAGAACTAGGAGATGAGGGTTCACTTTGATTAGCCAAAGCGGTTAAGAGCTGGCATCTGGCATTTATGAAAGTGACTAAATGCTCGTAAGAGTAGTCGTCTTCTTTAGAAAGTTCAATTTCCCAAGCTTTGAGGGTAGCAGCATCAACTTTAGAAACCACTAAATGTATTAGGAAAGTATCCCAATGTTCAGTAGGTTGATCTAATTGGGACAGAGCCTTAACGTGAAGTTGGGTAGTGTCAACTAGAGTACGCAAACTAGTGACGTCATTGTGCTGTGACGCAGGTAGGTTAAATAGAGCCTTCATATGGCGTTGAATACGTAACCGTAAATTTCCATATCTTTCCTTTAATAAGTTAAAGGCAATGGGGTAATTTTCGGCACGTAGAGGAAGTGCTTCGACTAACTGCAAAGCTTGACCTCGGAGGATAGATCTCAAGTAATGAAACTTGTAAATGACTTGAATGTCTTCATTGTCATGAACAAGGGAGCAAAATAATTCAGAGAAAGAATCCCAAGTAGATTCATCTCCAGAGAAATGGGGTAAATCAATTTTAGGTAAAATTGGTTTGGGCTTGTGAGTACCCTCACGGAAAGGAGTTTGTGGTTCGTGAAGGGAACCAAGAACAGAAGCGTCCTTTTTCTGCTCCTCTTCGAGTTGGCGTATTATTTTGAAAGCAGAACCTATGCCTTCGTAATATTGGTTTTCTACTTCAACTCGATCTTCGGTTTGATTGAGCATGCAAGTTTCTATTTCAGTTTGAATGTTGCAATAATTTTCATAAGAACGTTCAAAATCCCTTACACGATGTTTCAACAAGTCTAATTGCGCTTCTGAGGGATCTAATTCTTTTATGTACTTTCTGAATCGGGTAATTTGCCCTTTATAGGATGCTCGTTTAGAAGTAAGTTTTTCATCCTTATCCTTATCAGTAGGAGCCATGTTAAAGAAAATAGATGAAAATGTAACTCACGAAACTGTGGAACCTTGGAAATGCTGTCAAGCTGGCAGCAGCGAATAAGTTGAAAGAAAAGGACACACCAAAGGAGACAGGAGCGGCCTCTTTCCCCTTCACAGGCTTTGCACGATGTGGTTATAGCTGAAAGATTCAAAGCAGATATTAATAATTTGCAAAGTATTGCCAAATGATCTTTTAAACAGAAAAATGACAAATGGACTCTCCCGGGTTTCGGCACCAACTTTTGGGTAGATTATTGGCTGAGGAATAACCTAACCACCAAGGGAAGATGATTAAGAAAAGGAGGTGGATTTTGGACTGGAGAAAAAGGATAGAAAAATAGGAGGAGAGTCCCACAAAAGTTATAAATTTAACCTTAAATGCACTTAGAGGCGGTTGCCACCGCAAATCCTCTCTCGGATACCTGAAGTGGGTAAGGGCTTGGTCTAAGCTAACGGGAAACACAGCCAGAACTTGGGCGGTTTGCAAGAGAGTGGCTTTAGTGTAATCCCTCTCAAGCATGTATCTGCCTACTATGGGGAAGAGTGATGGTCTGGCAAGACTGAGAGTAACAAATTTATTGTATGTCTGTTCAAAGCAATTCGTTTTTGCAAAGTAATTCGAAGAATGCCAATAATTTAAATCAGGTTTGGTATTTCCAATTTTCAAAGTTATGGAGTTCCTGAAAAAGCGACCAAGTGCTTCCAAGAAGGAAAATGATAAAAGATTATACCTTGGGGAGTAATTTTGGTAAATGAACCAATGGTTGCATTTGGAAATGGCTAAGCTTTTACTCAGCGAGGAGCCGGCTAAAAGTTTAGACAAAGAGAAACACTTATCTTTTAGAAAACTGACCATAAGTTTTCGGAGAGGATCTCCACAAGCAGGTAGCTGGCGTAGCGAGCTTTACTTGCCTTACTGGCCAGTTAGAATTAGCTATTAAAGCTAAAAGAAACTTTAATGAGATTACCACTAAGAGTTCTTGCTCAAATGCAACGAGTGGTGAAAGCCCTATTGATGGATTTAATGGCATTGAGTAGGGAGAGCCAAGGAAGACAGGATCTTGCCTAATCGTTGTACTAGAAAAATGAGAAAGCGAAAAGAAACGCTTAATTTATTTAACAATTCAAAAGAAGTTACTAACTTTAACAAATGTATATTTTCAATTTGATTAACAAATTTTGGGTCACAGACCTCAGAAAACATTAAACGTTTGCTCCAGGCAATTTACAATTTGTGAGGTTTCAAATCTTATATATGTTCTAAAATCTTTATAAGATTTAAAAAAGACAATTGTAGTAATTAAGGTTTAAACATTAAATTGAGTACAAGAGTGTAGTTTAAGAAATTTCTGAGAGAATGTTCTAGAGAGAGTGACAACTTCGAAAATAACAATAAGAAAAACATGAAGAATAAAATAGAAGTTCCTACAACTTCTTATATTTAAGCTGAATTACTTTATAACAATTATACAAAAGAGAGCAGGTCACTTACGGTGAAACCTGAAGAGAAAGTCAAAAGGAAAGTTCTAGACTTCCTATGTAAGGGACACTGGGACTGAAATTTTAGTGAAATTTGTGGAAAATGTCGATTTTCGGTTTTTTCCATATTAATACACCCCTATCCCCTGCGGATCATATAGCAGTGTTTTTATCCGAATTCCGCCATTTTTAAAGCCCTGGCGTAGCTTTAAAATGCACGGTCTGTCCTTTAAACGCCCCAGCACAGTAAGTGTCCTGAAGGTTCTGAGTCTTGGTGTTTCTACAATCGAAGTATCGCAGCTGGTAAAACACCACAGAGTCATGACAAAATGGCTGTAGAACTTTATGAACCCTTAGTTGTCAAGATTATGCCTGTTTATCAAAGGCTGGCATCAGATGAGCTACTATCCAGATGCATCCGTGGTGCTACTGAAAATCAGAATGAGTCACTGCGTTCTGTTATCTGGAGGAAGTGACCAAAGGAGATTTTTATTTCACGGAAGATACTTGAAATTGCTGTTAGTAATTCTGTAGCAGAATTCAACATGGGGTGTAGTGCAACAACAGAGTTGAAATCAGGAATAAGACTAACTTCAGTATCTCATGTCACAGCACAAACACTTGAAAGATGTGTCAGTCGCAGGAAGTATGTAAGTCCGCGGTCATAATTGGAGAAGTGAAAGGCATGTCGACGGAAGGTGAAACTGACGGAAATGAAGGAGGAGGCTGCAAAACAGAAGAAGGAGGGTGTCACCTATGCTGTAGGACAATCCTAATGTCATTGGTAAGCTGAAACCTTGTAAATTGTGCATCATTTTAGAAAATTGCTGTTTTCTCTGATTCACTTTTTCAGGCATTCAAAATGTTACTCGCGTCATAAATCTTATGATATTGCTTTCAAAATGGGAATTTATTATCTTCATTGCAATGACTATAAACCTGCGGATCGTTTTTTAGATTGCACTTTTGGTATGGCTGCAAAAAAAATTCAAACTGGAAAAAATACGATTTTTTTGTAGAAAAAAACTTGGATATGGAAAAAAATTAATTTCTTGGCCCTCATTAATGCAATTCAAAATCGGATCCGTAGGTTTCTTCCAATGGTTATAGTGCAACAGAATATTACCTAAAAGTTACACTATCTTGTTTTTTTTAACGCGGCTGACCTTTATAAAACTTGAATAATTAGCACAATAAATGTACAAAATAATTAATATCTGGAGAACTAATCAACTTACAATGCTCACGTTTCCCACAGTGGTTAATAATATGACTATTCATAACCATATAAAATTTCAAAGCTGTACCTCAGTTTATATAGAATTTGAAAATTTAAGTATTGTTTTCCCTGATTATAGGGAAGAAACAATGTAAGTTTGAACCGTGTATAAAACACGTAGTTATACAGAAAGTAATTAATGATAAACCAGCAAAATGGAAGGGCACTTCGTGGAGTGACACCTTATAGAAAAGTTACAATTTTATTAATATGGTTTGTTAGTAGAAGGTTGAGGAAAGATCATTGGGATATAGGATCAATGTTCATGGCCTTATTTAATGTAAACGGACGATCGCGACGCGGTAGAAAAGCGAGACAAGCACTAGTTTTCACTATAGTCTGTAAAATGGATGCAAAGTTCACTGTAAAAACACGGAAGTTTATGGAAAAAAAAGTTATTGCAATAATGAAAAGAACTGGTTGCACTAGGTAGGCGAGAGTCTATTTCTTGAGAAGGTTGTGAATTACAATTAAATGCGCCATAGAACATTCCAGCGGTGGAAGAAAATTTGCTATTGCGGTAATTTATAAGGAAGATTCCTCATTTTACATAGTATTCCCACAAGTGAGTGAAAAATACATGACGGCAGGACTTGTAGATAAAGTACAGGATCTGGAAGGTTCCAGAACGATCTTAATAGAAGAATGGGGCTAAAGATAATCCAGCGGAGGAACTAGCTTGGTGATTTATAGACAGCGGGTATTAGATAATATCCCACGTAGTGAGAAGATTTCTCAATTAAATAGCTTAAGAAAAGCTACTTTCTATTAAGGTTGGCTTAGACAGACAAAAGCTCAACATGGCAAATCCCGCGAAGAATGATTTTTGCCCCAAAATAAATAATCTCACGCTGTCTATAAAATATCGTTAAAAGCATGTAGAAGTTAAAACCATGAAGATGAAGTTAAAACTTGAAGCAGGTACTTATCTTTGTTGCATGGCGAAGGTGAAGTTCCCTTAACCGATACTTAATGTGCCAACATGGCGTAGAACGTAGAGAGTGTCTCTTGGTTTGAGGAGACTGGCTCGAGTTGAGCCTTAACTGACCTAGTCAACTGCCGACTTAGAAGTGAGACCTACTCAGCGAAGCACGGAGGGTCCAAGGAAGGGAAAGAGTGGGGGTAGGAGACAAAAGGAGAACATATAAGCATGACCAACATTGTAAATTTAAATTCTCTTGAGGAGATGGTCTTCAAAGAGTTGATAGCAGGCGATACTAGCACAGAATGGTGAGTGAAAAAGTAGACGAAGTTCTCTTGCTCATGGAGATAATAGCTGGCGATGGCAGCAAAATCTGGTGGCCAGATGGAGAAGGAAGTCCTCTTGCACCAGGAAGAGTTGAAGAGTTTCAGAGATTTGCTGCTAGATGACGCTAGGTGGGTCATGGAAGATATATATCTAGAACAGACTCATAAAAGATATAAGCGACATGATAACCAAAGAGAAAATAGAAGATCACTGTTGGTGTTTGACAAAGAGGAAGGAATGAACATGCAAAGCATTAAACTTTATATCTCTCGTACCGTGTATTCCAAGAATACACCAAGTACAACAATTTCTCTTTCACTCAGTGAAAGAATTGGTTTAATATCTCGAATAGAACGGAAGTTATAGTAAAAGTACGATATGACTGACAACTCCCAGTGAAAATCAAATTTTCTGTCAACGCCCATTTTAATGAGCAATCTCCATTCCTCAAAATTGACCCTTTTAGAATATTCACTTTATCAATCGAATTATGTTGATAGCAAAATTTGCACAAAATATAGCTGGAATATTTTGGTCTAATAGTTGTTGTTGTTGTTGTTTGAGTCTTCAGTCTTTTGACTAGTTTGATGCAGCCCTCCAGGCTTCCCAGTCCTGAGCTAATCGTTTCATCTCTACATAGCTGGCACACCCTACATCCGAGTCAATCTGTTTAATATATTCTAACCTGGTTTACCCCTACAGTTCTTATCCTCGACCCTATTCCTGGGTGTCCTACCTACCAATCTCTTCTCTTCGTTGGCATTAGCAAAGAAAACTAGTTTTAAAAGAAATAAGAGACTATGGCAGGAGGAAAACACTGCGAAATCCGGTGAGGAAGGACCAGTTTATGCGGCAGGGGAATTTTAGAACATCCCACCCATGTGAAACTTTCGTCGCTCATTTCCCAAAAGTTCATATTTTTCATTCCGTTTCCCTAATAACTTACAAAGATATTTCAGTGAAGTTTTGTAGTCACATTTCTACGATAGTTATCAACGAAATGTACTAGAATGGTTGCCCTAACCATTATAGTTTATTAATAATAAATTATTTACTATGAAAATTTTATAGACTTTTAGACCCATTATTTAAAAAATCTCTAAATAATGTTTCCTCTTGAAATATTTCAATCATTCTAGTACATTCTGTTACCATGACATCTAGGACCACATTAAAAAAACAATAATTAAAATGTAACAATATTTCCGAGAGTTACTAAGGAAACCCCATTCTTGTGTATAATATACAGCCGCCATTTTGTGTGCATGTATATCCATGATGATGCAATTTTCTAAATATTTAATAGTTGGTCTGTGTTAAAATTGTATTGTATGTAGACTGTGTTAAGTGACAACTCCAAACAGTTTATCAGTGCAAAGAAAATGAATGTTAAAAATTCACTATTTTGTTGCTGTCGAAGGTGTAGGTCCCCCCTTGGAAGTAATAAAATGTTGCTTTGTGTTCTCAGAATCTCTAGTAGAAAATGTGTCTTCTTTTTTTCCAGAATTGATGTTACAGGAGCTATTTGACATGTTTTTTGATGCTAGAGAATGCTTCATACACCCTGATTGAGGGTCGGGCCTAATCTCCAATAGACCTTTCACATACGCCAGATGTGCATCACAAAGGATTGAGGAGAGTTTCCTACTCCCAGGCCTCCCAAGTAAATGTTCTACACAGAGATATGTCAGATTTAATGCGGCTCAAAGAGCATTTGGAACGTTTATGGCACCAATGCGGGGAACAGAGAGAAGGAGGCACCCGAACCTTTCAAATTCATCTTAATTCACGGTTCGTTTATGGTTATTGTTTGTGTTGAATATAGAGTTGTTGGTTCCATTGCCACGAGCTACTGACAACTGATTGCTCCATCTTTAAAAAGTATCGGGCTTTTTCATTACTCTAAAAGTAAGGAGCATTTTCGTTACTTCGTTGCTCTTAAGCAGTAACGGGGATTTTCGTTACTCTAAAAGTAAGGAGCATTTTCGTTACTACGTTACTCTTAAAAAGTAAGGGGCATTTTCGTTACTTCGTTACTCTTAAACAGTAACGGGCAGTTTCGGTACTCTAAAATTAAGGAGCATTTTCGTTACTTCGTTACTCTTAAAAATAAGGAGCATTTTCGTTATTTCGTTACTCCTAAAAAGTAAGGAGCATTTTCGTTACATCGTAACTCTTAAACAGTAACGGGCATTTTCGTTACTCTAAAAGTAAGGAGCATTTACGTTACTTCGTTACTCTTAAAAAGTAAAGAGCATTTTCGTTACATCGTTACTCTTAAACAGTAACTGGCATTTTCGTAACTCTAAAAGTAAGGAGCATTTTCGTTACTTCGTTACTCTTAAACAGTAACTAGCATTTTGGGTACGGTACTCTAAAATTAAGGAGCATTTTCGTTACTTCGTTACTCTTAAAAAGTAAGGAGCATTTTCGTTACTTCGTTACTCTTAAGCAGTAATGGGCTTTCGTTACTCTAAAAGGAGCATTTTCGTTACTTCGTTACTCTTAAAAAGTAAGGGGCATTTTCCTTACTTCGTTACTCTTAAACAGTAACGGGCATTTTCGTTACTTCGTTATTCTTTAGCAGTAACGGGTATTTTCGTTACTCTAAAAGTAAGGAGTATTTACGTTACTTCATTGCTCTTAAAAAGTGCGGGGCATTTTCGTTACTTCGTTACTCTAAAAGTAAAGAGCATTTTCGTTACTTCGTTACTCTAAAAGTGAGGAGCATTTTCGTTACTTCGTTACCCTAAAAGTAAGGAGCATTTTCGTTACTTCTTTACTCTCTTAAGAGTAACACCACTTCTGGGATTAAAATCGTTGAGCACAAACCTAGCAGCCTCCTTTGTACCATCTCCAGCTCACTTATGAGCCCTACTTGATATGGGCCCTATACTGCTGAGCCGTATTCCAAGATTGGCTTCACCAGAGTCAAATATCCTAATTCTTTTGCTGTGGAACTATTGCTTTTTAGTACCCATTGGGCTGTTTTAAAGCCCTTTCCCATTATTATCGGGAACCAAACCAAAACAATTCTTCCGGGCCACTGACCACGAACAATGTGAGTAGTCACGCATAAATAATATTTATCCAGACCAATCGTTTTGACAATCATTTGTATCCCGCATGTTGGCAACGGTGATTTGACGTCAATGTATGCGCCTGTGTACGACTATGCTTGGGGCATCATTACTTCCGACTTACATTAAGTGCTACACTACAGCTACCTATCGGTCAGGAGTGAAATCTGTATAACCAACTAATCACAGGCGGCTATTCATATCGATATAGCAACATCGTGAACAAATCTCAATTAGCCGTGATAAATAAGCTAATAATGATCATGTGGCCTCCTGAGAGGCCGAGTGCAGGTCTTTCTATTTGACGCCCGTAGACGACCTGCGCGTCGTAATGAGGATGAAGTGATGATGAAGACGTCACACACACCCAGGTCCCGAGCCACGGTAATTAACCCCAAGAGATTAAAATCTCTGATGGACCCGGGGCGCTTCGGGCCAAAGCCTAGCGCGCTCACCGTTTGGCCACGGAGCCGGACAATTAGTTGTGATATAACGATATGAACGGCTGGTTAGAGTGATTTCACTTCAGACCGCTAGTTACCACTAGCGTAGCACTTAAATGTCAAGTTGAAAGTAATGATGCCCAAGTATAGCTAACAGTTGAAGAAACCTCATTCGCAACGACAAGCAATGAAAATAGCCGTCGTTGAATGAGCAAGAAATAAAGACTTAAGTCATATATTACTCGTAATTTAGGAAATATTTCCAGTGCACCAGTATTAATGGACAGTAATTTCAATTAGTAATGACTCCCAGAATATGAAATAAGGTATGAAAATCAAGTGCAAGTGTAAAATCCATGTTTGAGTCTCTTATAGTTTTAATGCAGCGAGCAGTTTAACTCATTTGTCTCTGTCATATTGCCGGTTTATATAGAATTCTTTTGCGATTTTCCTGCGGTCACCCCATGAACTACACGAGTTCCTACCTGTTTACGTACAGTAGGCCTATATACAAATGACTGACCTACTTTAAGCTGGTTCTCATTCTCACCGCTAGATTTCAATATTAGATTGCTGGAGTTGCCAATAATAAATGGCTTTTTATTATGCATAGGTTGCTACTACTTTACTTCTTGTCCTCGTTATTAATCGCAGTTTAGGTTGCAAATTGACGCCAGCCCCATTGACTCACCTTCAGCTTCCCGTGTGCCGCTCTCACAATCCTCCCGCATCACTGATCTATACGAGCATGACGGGAATATGTAAGGTGCTCTTGGCCTAGTCTCCAGGGTTTTTGGGAATCTGCCATTCTTCACCCCACCTCCAAGGAAGACGGCAAATCTGTGCGGGGAGTGTTGCACGGCAACAAGCACCTTCTCTATAATAATGCTACATCCCAATGCTACAAGACGAGATATCGAGGTGATTGTTATTTTAATCATAGATTTATTGCGCACATTGTGCATAATATACCTCACCTACCACATTATAAGTGTTAGTCCTGAAAGTGTGGAATATCCAGGTTATCTGTTCCAAAGCAGAAATATTATCTTATTGGTTAATCCAGAGTCTCCATATATTTTTAAATTCGCAGAACCTCTGCCTTGAACTCCATCTCTCGTGGAACCCTTTGAGGAATAGCCTATACTCATGTAGGGCCTACTGGTATCCTCGGAATTGATTTTTCACGACCGCGGTGCTGACCAAAGGAGACCTTCAGCTATTAGGTACACTGTCGAACAAGTCAGCCTCAGTAGACTACTTGGATGAGTCTAGTAAATCAAAAAACAAACATGTAGATTTACTGACTAATCTCCTGCCAAAACAACAATGGACAAGGATCTCTCCCGTATACCAATCCAGAAACAGAAACAATCCAGGACGACTCTGTCGTGCATGGTAGTATTAATTTATCTGACTACAATGCCTTTAGAATGAGTAAATTGTTATAAACTTTAACCTAAAGGATGTGGAAAAGGTTGACCCGCGAGGATTGGCGTATGGGTATTTTCGACCCGAGGCTTAAATAATGCTCTACATTTTCGCTTTGGTCAGTCCTTATTTCCTGTCTCCTATTGTACCTTCTTTCCTAGCCTTGAACTTCACCCTGCAAAAAAAACATGTCCGTAGCTTTCTTGAACACTCGAGTTATTTCTACAGTATATTATTTACCGTCGGGTCAGATTTACCCATGGCGCCAGTCCTCGCGTGATAATTTTCGGCTTCTTACCTTAGTCGGGACAACAAGAGTTTAGTGCTTTTCAGTCGGTCAACACGAATGTGCCCAAAAGAGCTGGGTTATGCCCTAATCCTGAAATAAATTACATGAGAGTAATAAATACACTAGGATGACCAGTTTCGATCGTCAAGCGATCATCATCAGATCCATTACACTTAGGCTATAAAATCTATGTTTGAAAATACAGGTGAAAATATTTACAATATGTACAATCATTTAGTTGCAGTATTGGTACTGCAACTGTCGGTGTATGCTAAATGCAGTATATATGATGTTAGGTGAAATGCTAAATGGTGATAGATATCCGGAGTTTGTAATTTGGAGTGATTATATGGTTGTAAGAATCAACTATGTAATATTACAGGCTATTACTTATCTGGTAGTCTTCCTTGGTGGAGCTGCGCGCAGTTTTCGTGTTCACACTCCAGGTGTGGTCGACTGAGATGGTCTGTTATCTCAACGACATGGGGTTTTCCCTTTTCTTCCCCCTGTTCATATGTGCTATGCGGAGTCAATGCGATGTGTTTATGTGGGGCGTTGCCAACCTAGATAAGATGTATGTTATTGAATGAGGTGGGTCTACAACTATCAAAGACCGTGGAACATTCCCCGCCACGCGTGGACCATAAGCCATTCAAACTAAGCGCTACCCGGTCTATGAGGACGTCCCAGCACCTTTAATACTGCCGCGAATACGGGCCTTGGTTTATTGCTGAACAAAAGTACATCGTACACCTGATCCAGATAACATTTACCTATTAAAACCCCCTAACCACCAAAATACATCAGAAGAAACCCTAGAGGAAGAAACACCTCCAATACTACCCAGTGAAGTAAGAGCAGCCATTCGACAAACGAAAACCGAAAAATGCCCAGGTGAAGATGGAATTTACAATGAATTTCTAAAATGGGGTGAAGAAAACCTAATCCCAGTCATCACAACATTATTTAATACCATACTCACATCAGAAGACATACCAATGCAGTGGAAACAAAGCATTATCATACTTCTACACAAAAAGGGAGCCAAGGACGACATAAACAACTACAGACCGATCAACCTAATTGTAAACCTTTACAAGCTATTTATGAAGATCCTAACCAATAGAATTACAAAGGCACTGGACGAACAGCAACCGATAGAGCAAGCAGGATTCAGAAAGAGTTTCAGTACATCAGACCACTTGCAAACAATAAATCAACTCATGGAGAAAGTTCAGGAATTTAATCTAGAGGTGTATATAGCATTTGTGGATTACAACAAAGCATTTGACTCCGTAGAACAGGAAAGCGTCTTAGAAGCACTGGAAAAACAAGGCATCCCAAACAAATTCGTTAGACTCCTAGGCAAACTCTACGACGGCAACCAAGCCAGAATAAAGACAGAAAGAGAAGGAAGTAACATCATGATAGAAAGGGGAGTAAAACAGGGAGACCCCCTCTCACCAAAATTATTCACCTGTTTGCTGGAAAATCAGTTTAGAAAACTAGACTGGGAAGAAAAATATGGCATCAGAATCGATGGGACAAGGCTAACCCATTTACGGTTCGCAGACGACATTGTTATGGTGGCTGAATCAGCGAAAGAGCTGGAACAAATGATAAAAGAATTAGACAAAACAAGTAAAGAAGTGGGCCTTACAATGAACCCGAAGAAAACGAAGCTGATGACCAATGCGTTAGAAGCCCCAATTAATGTGAACGGAGAAACACTGGAATACGTTGAAGAATATGTATATCTCGGTCAGAACATGTCATTTTCATGTCGTTCAGAGAAAGAGGTCAAACGAAGAATAGGACAAGCATGGAAGAGTTTTTGGTCCCTAAAGTTTATACTGGCTGATAAGACCCAAAAACTCACTTTAAAGGCTGAAGTTCTGGAAAAATGCGTTATACCGGTGTTACTATATGGTTGCCAAACTTGGGCATTAACATCGAAACAAAGACAAATGATCCAGAGATGTCAACGGAAAATGGAAAGGAAGATACTTCATGTCTCATTGAGAGATAGAATACGGAACGAAGATTTAAGAAGGAGAACCGGCATGAAAGACGCTATGACATCAGCAGACCAGCTCAAATGGAGATGGGGTGGACATGTAGCGAGATTAGATCCTAACCGATGGACGTACAAAATGACGATGTGGGACCCAAGAACAGGAAGACGAAACGTTGGGAGACAAAGAATCAGATGGGCAGACTGGTTCGTAAAATGGGGAGGAAAACAATGGACAAGAACAGCGAAGATGAGGCAGGAGTGGAAAGACCTAGGTAGACTCGCATGCAGTGACCAATAAAACAATGCATCAACTAGAAAGACACCGTTCAGTGGACATGCAGCAAAGCGGTACATATCTCGGGTGTGCAATAAAGGCTTCTCACAGAGCGGTGACCTCAAGAAGCACACTGTTGTTCATGCTGGAGTGAAGTAATACACTTGTAGCACATGTGAGAAGTCATTTGCACGGCGGACAGAGCTAATGGAACATTTTGTCGAACACTCAGGGATGAGACTGCATTGTCTCGCGCTCTAATTTGAGGAAACATCATCGTGTTCACTAGGGAAAATAACCTTACTGCATCACCTGTTACAAGGAATTCAAAAGGTTCGACTATCTTGCGAAACACTTGTTAATTCGTTCCGGGACCACATGTGCACAACATAGTGAATGATTTGTGGGATGTTAAAGAACGTGTATAGATATCTGCATCCAAACTAGATGTTAAAACTCCACCGGTAAGGTTTTGTATTTCATTTTAAAAATACCTATTTGAAACGGTTCAATATACGTAGATTTTACTGAAGAGTGAAGACTTGGCAGTTCCTGTCATTGTTCAAGTGCTTAGACAGGGTAAGCTTTGTGCTTAGTGGCAATGGGAACCTCCCAGATATTGGTTGAAGGCTATTATGATTTCCGTAATACTAATGGATATTTGAGGCCTTGATATCGCCAGACTCAGAAATGGAGATTGTTGTAGCGAATGTTATGCCAGCGTAATATAATTTACTTAATCTTTAATCAGCTGCACATCTATATAGAAGGCCCAATCAGAAAGAATAACCCTGAATGCTCCTCAGTACTTGCTCACCTGATGAGTTAAAACTGAGCAATTCCCTGCAAAGCAGGAGGCCATAGCCCTTATGGGATTTGTAAGGCTATTTATTATTATTATTATATAATTTCGGGACAATCTGTAAAAAATAAGGGGGAAAATCTACATCTTTTGGCGCAGCACAATCACAGGGCACACGTTCTTGTTGATCCATGTCTAGGGTCTAGGGACACCTTGGCCATCAGCTCCTTAGTTTTAAAAAAATATGATGTCTGCTTTGCCGCCACTACCATGTCCAATGAAACTATTAAGAATATGATTATCATTTTTCTGCATGTCAAATTTGAAACATATAAATAAACCTAAGACAATGACCAAAATGTGGCATCAATAAACATGCCAATCCTCAGGGAAACAATAATTGTAACCCCACTGATGATGACTCAATTTGATGCTGAAAGCCTGAAACTGGAGAATAAGCAGGAATGGAAAGCAGCAGAGTATTAACAATGACGGCCGCGTGGACTCCACTTCGCGAACTCAGGCGACGGTGCTGCCGTTATCTGGAACTAGGGTGATGTAAAACATAAACAAACAGGTGCTATAACATGTGATTTGAGTTGATAGGTGTGCTCTTCTCCCTTTTTTTCAGTTATTTTCATAATAATTGAGGTCAAAAGATGACTTACGGTATATAATTGATCAGTCCCGCTGTGCTCTTCGAATTCAACAATTGCGATATCAATGCATTCCTTTCAGAAAAGTCCTCTCGGCACGCCGGAAGGCGGAGGTAGATTTCACCGGACAAACTTGGGAATAGGCGAAAATAGGCAGAATATGCAGATTTTCGTAGAAGGATCAGACCTCATTTAATGCGAGAAGGTATTTTATTATTGGAGCTTAATTAACTTTGTTTTTCGTCATTTTATGCTTATTTTAAACATTTTATTGTCTTATGGGAACGGTAACCTTCTTGTCATTTGGGGTCCATTTTTATACTTGTGGTCACACTGTCCTTATGCTAGGTTTCGACACTGATGTGCAACTATGTAACGGTCTGTTACTTCTTCACGCAAAATTATATCTACCGCAGAGATTTTGGTTGGTTCCTCAGTTTAGGGGCTGCGACAACGCGGTCATGTAACCCCGTGTACTTTGGGATGGCTGTATTAGTCTGTAATTCAGGTAAGGACTGCAGACGGTCAATTTCAAGCAGTAGTTACTAATGTTGCTACCAGGTACTACCGTCAACGACACCTAGCTGTGAACTTGGCTACTAGATGCCACCGCAACCAGCAACTCGCAACGAACGTTGGAACTTCCCCTCCAAAGGAAAGCATACTGAGGGATTTTTGGCGCTCTTAGAAAATCCGACGACTTCGGCCGGCTTTGAACTCGCGACCTTGGGCATAAACATTCAGCATGCTACCAGTTACGTCACCGAAGCCGCTTCACACTTAGATGGAAATCTGAATCTGATCTCGTGCAAGTGCGTTATCTTGGCAACGTCTGATGGCTCATCCCTCATCAATTTAGTAGTGTTGCCATGGCAACCACTGATAGGTCTTGGCATTTTCTTATAATTCCGAAATTATTTTTCTCATCCCTTGGCATAATGGTGGGTTATATCAAAAATTCTTTCAGACAAAAGTTTTAGGTAATTATTATGGGAATATTGTCCATTTTGTACGGTTTTGATATTGTGCCTATTAAGAGAGATATGATTAATGTTTCCCGAAAAACCCACTTTTTCCCACCCCTTTGGTCAATGGTTGGTGCTATAAAAAAAACTCTTCAAACATACATTTTTGGGCTTTATCCGACACATAGTATGAATGTTGAACGGATTCGATATTTCACATATTAAGAGAGTTATAGCAATATTTCACTTTTTCGAAAAAAAAGCCCCCCATTTTCACCCCCCAACGACCGATTTAGCCCAGTAACGAACTCGACCGAGATTTTATAGGTATACGTATTCGGTAAAAAATTCAAAGTGATTGGTACAAAATTACGGCAGTTATCGTGTCCACAATAAACTGATATACATATACATACATAAATTATATATAACTGTTGAACTGACGGTGGTTTTGGGGCCTGGGGATGTGAAACGCGAAGATATGTCGAAATTTTCCGGAAGTCGAAACATGGTACCCATTGCAATAGTTATCTTTCTAACGAAATCTACCTCTGGTTGGTTCCTCAGTTTAGGGGCTGCAACAACGCAGTCATCTAACCCCGTGTACTTTGGGTGAGTGTAGAATCTGTCTGATACACGGTGTGAATTGTAATGGCTGTATTAGTCTTAATTCATGTAAGTACTGCAGACGGTCAATTTCAAGCAGTAGTTCCTAATGTTGCTACCAGGTACAACCGTCAACGACACCTAGCTGTGAACTTGGCTACTAGATGCCACCCCAACCATCAACTCGCAACGAACGTTGGAACTTCCCCTCCAAAGGAAAGCATACTGAGGGATTCTAGTGCTCTTAGAAAATCCGACGACTTCGGCCGGCTTTGAAACCGCGACATTGGGCATAGACATTCAGCATGCTACCAGTTACGTCACCGAAGCCGCTTCACACTTTATCAGGCGGCTTTGGTGGCGTAGTCGGTAACATGCTGAGCTTCTATGCCCAAGATACCGGGTTCAAACCCGGCCGAAGCCGTCGGATTTTTTAAGAGCGTTAAATATCCCTCAGTATGCCTTCCTTCGGAGGGGAAGTAAAGCCGGCGGTCCCATGTCATAGATTTATGGCATGTTAAAGATCCTTCCACTAATTGCACCTGTGTGAAGCTAAATTGGATAGGTTAAGAATGTATACAACGCTCTTAGGTTTCTATGTTCGTTGCCAAGAGCCGACTGCGGCGGCGTCTAGTAGCTCAGTTCTGAACTTGGCCTCGTAGTCGTTGACAGTGGCGCTTGGCGGCAAAAGTAGGAACTATCTGAAAAATTGTTAGTTGCAGTACTTAAATTAACAAACAGATAACACACACTAATACAGTCATCACAATTAACACCGGTTATCAGACAGATTCTACACACACCCAAAGTACACGGGGCTACATGACCGCGTTGTCGCAGCCCCTAAACTTAAGAACCAACCAACCAACCACTTAATCAGATGGAAATACTGAATCTGATCTCGTGCAAGTGCGTTGTCATGGCAACGTCTGATGGTCCATGCCTCATCAATTTAGTAGTGTTGCCATGGCAACCACTGATAGCTCTTGGCATTTTCTTATAATTCCGAAATCATTTTTCTCGTCCCTTGGCGTAATGGTGGGTCATATCAAAAATTCTTTCAGACAAAAGTTTTAGGTAATTATTAGGGGAATATTGTCCATTTTGTACGGTTTTGATATTGTGCCTATTAAGAGAGATATGATTAATGTTTCCCGAAAAACCCACTTTTTTCCACCCCTTTGGTCAATGGTTGGTGCTATCAAAAATCTTATTTGACATAAATTTTTGGCACTTATCCGACACATATTATGAACTTTGAATGGATTCGATATTGCACGTATTAAGAGAGTTATAGCGAAATTTCACTTTTTCGAAAAAAAGCCCCCCATTTTCACCCCCTTCGACCGATTTAGCCCAGTAACGAACTCGACCGAGATTTTATAGGTATACATCTTCGGTAAAAAATTCGAAGTAATTGGTGCAAAATTACGGCAGTTATCGTGTCCACAAGAAACTGATATACATATATATATACATATATATATACATATATATATACATAAATTATATATAAACTTTTGAACTGACGGTGGTTTTGGGGTCTGGGGGATGTGAAACGCGAAGATATGTCGAAATTTTCCGGAAGTCGAAACATGGGACCCATTGCAATAGTTAGCTTTCTAATGAAATCTACCTAAAAAGAAAACTATTCAGACTGAATGGAGTCGATTACTTCGTGTCGCAAAGCCGATTTCGAAGTATATGATCGTATGCGGCTGGCATTTTACAAAGGAGAATTAATTATTAATAATTACTAATGAATTCGGTGTTAATTGTGATGACTGTATTAGTGTGTGTTATCTGTTTTTTTATTATTATTATTTAAGTACAGACTGCAACTTAGAATTTTTCAAATAGTTCCTACTTTTGCCGCCAAGCGCCACCGTTAACGACTACTAGGCCAAGTTTAGAACTTAGCTACTAGACGTCACCGCAGTCAGCTCTTGGCAACGAACGTAGAAACCTAGAAACGTAGAAGCGTTGTTTACATTCTTAACCTATCCAATTTAGCATCACACAGGTGTAATTAGTGGAAGGTTCTTTAACATGCCATAAATCTATGACACCACCGGCTTTACTTCCCCTCCGAAGGAAGGCATACTGAGGGATTTTTCATTTAACGCTCTTAAAAAATCGGCTGGCTGCGTGGCTCTGGGGTAACGTTCTCGCTTGCTGGGCCCAAGGTTGCAGGTTCGTATCCTGTCGCAGTCAGCTGGCATTTGAGGGTGCGCAAATGCGAGGGAGCCGTGTCCGTAGATTTACTGGCACGTTAAAGATCTCCTTCGGGGCAAATTCCGGCACCCCGGCGTCTCTAAAAGCCAGTGTAGTTAAAAGGGACGTAAAACCAATAACATTATTATTCTTAAAAAATCCGACGGCTTCGGCCGGGTTTGAACCCACAATCTTGGGCATAGAAGCTCAGCATGCTACCAACTACGCCACCGAAGCCGCCTGTAGGAATTTATTAAATTATTAAAAGAGAATACGTCCACTCACACAGCACTCACAATCTCAATATTCTTTGGTGTATTGCTTCTTTGGTCTTTGGTATTTTTTGATGCTCAGTTGTTCTCTTGTATACAATCATACAATGACGAATTTTTACACAAAATGTGCTAACATGTGCTAAGTTTCTCAGATATTAGGAGCTGTATCTGTGCATGGTTTGAATATAAAATGGCTGGGGAAGTTATTGTAGATGCATTGCCATATATTGATCAGGGATATGATGAGCCAGGAGTCCGCGAAGCGGTAAACATGAATTAGCAATGTTACTTACAAAATGCATTCAAACCTACCAGATAATTAACAACTCTTGACGTTCATTTCAGGCTCTGGCAATGGTTGAAGAAGAAACGAGGCGTTATAGGCCTACGAAGAATTACTTGGAACACCTTCCACCTCTGAATTTGAACTCGTTTGAGGTGCTTATATCTTCAAGCAAATCATCTGTGTAGGTTAGAATAGTACCGGTATCAGACAGGTTATGGGTTACCCTGGGGGGCTTTCGATCATTAGCTTTATACTTCATAGAGGAAATGTGTTGATACATCATTTGAATTTTTCAGTTTATATGATTTGTTAGTTACTTTTCCCTCCTCTTATGCTAGTATTGTGTTGCAGACAGAAATCATGCGAAATGAGTATGAGCGCATGCAGCAGCGTCAGCCTATGGATGTATTGAGCATGAAGCGGTACGAATTGCCTCCTCCACCTGCTGGGAAAATGACTGATATAGCTGCTTGGACAGAATGTGTAGAAAATTCAATGGCTCAGCTTGAGCATCAAGCTACAAGGTAAATTCTGCTCTGTCGTTCTAAAGGAGCCTTTGCAATTTCTATAAAGTAGCCTGAGAATAACCCATCAGTCTATAAATTACAATATTAATTATTGAAAGTAGGTACTCCTCCCTTTTCATAACTTACACAAGGCAGATTATTGAAAATATATTATTTATGATTCACATACCTTTCTGGGAGTCATTAGGAGTTGATTTCAATTTGAATTGTCACTACTGAACCTCATATATGTGCTATAGTTGGTAATTATGATTTTTTATTTAAGGTAACTGTACCGGTTTTCGTCACTGATCCAGTCTTCGTCACTCTCGTATATAAGTACAAAATATAAGCATGTCAACGGGTCTTTCTCAACGTATGAAGTCTTACGAGATGCTTCATACCTTCCTTGCCGATAAGGAGCAACTTTGCGAAATCATGCGTGCGATGTAATAGGTGATTCCCAGCTTCAAACATCTCCTGTGAGCTGAGCTGTCTTGACGCGCCATTTGCTTCTCGCATGTGCTAAGCACGCGCGCGAGTTAATTATGTGCATGCGTGTTATGTTCCGACATTTTAAAATGTTACAAGTGCGTGATATAGTTGGTAATTGTTTCTGTAACATATGTGATTTGTTATTTCGTGCTCACGTGCCTAGTTTTGTTAGAAATGACGGTGACGAAAACTGGATTTAAAAAAATGCACTTTACCAATGCTCGTCATTTGTGACGAAAACTGGCACATTGTCATTTCTCCTTGCAAGACCTAACTAACAGCGGCAATATACTTATAATGTAGCTCTAAAGTTCATCATCTTGCACAGTTTCCAGCCACTGGCCGGGTCTGTTTGGAACACAAGCCTCTCCAACGTCTTCTGTCTTCCCACCATCTCTCAGCCTCCACCCTTGTCCAGTCTTCTCCTCTCTTCTTCACGCTTTCTTCCACCCCCTTCAGCCACCTGTCTCTCGGTCTTCCCCTCGGTCTCTTTCCTTCCCACTTCGTCTCATGTACTCTCCTGGGTATCCTCTTCTCCTCCATTCGTTTTACATGTCCATACCATCTAAGTCTAGATTTCTCTATACCATCCTGTAATGGTTCCTCCTTCATTAATTCTCTGGTCCTCTCATTTCTTATTCTGTCCATCTTTGTAGCTCCAATACTGCTTCTCAAGAACCTCATCTCACTGGCCTGTATTTTGCTCTTCTCCCTTCCTTTCATAACCCAGGTCTCCGAGGCATACGTCAGGATAGGGACATAGTACGTCCGATATATGATCTTTTTGCTGCTCTAAAGTACCCTGTATTAATTAAATTATCATTTGATCATCGTGTCCAGTAGTCGTCATAGCTGACGAACTTTAGAGCACATTCGTGACGAACACTAGTGCACGATAATGTTAATGTGTTAACGTTTCACAACCAATAAACATTTACAGGGTATTGTTATTATTACGTAGGTCTCTCTTCTTGACGGCCGCACCTCAGTTGGCCTAGGTTTTTTTGGCTAGGCGTGTTACAGAGGATTTATTTTTACTTTTATTGACATGATAAATAATATATTATTCTAAGACTAAATCTTTGCTTTCAGGCAATATGTTAGATAGTTATTGTTGTTTTAAGGGGTGGAACTACGAGGTCATCTGCCCATGGCAATATGTCGAAACGCACAGTTCTGAATTATGATATTGAGCAAATGGAACTGCTATTAAGGCCGTTGTGGAGGACGCATGAGTATTAAAAAGGCCGCGGAGAGGAATGGTGTTCCGAGAAACACCCTCTCAGACAAAATTAAAGGAAAATCTCCTGAGGAAAATGGGGCTAAGTTCCATTTTAACAAAGGAAGCTGAGGCTATGCTAGTTCAATGGGTAATCTCACTACAAAAAGCGGGGGTCCCGGTAACAAAGGACGATTTGCAAAAGCGTCCAGTGCCTTACAAAAGAATTGAAGAGGGACTTTCCTTTCAAAGATGGCCGCCAGGAAGGAAATGGTGTGAATCTTTCATAATAAGAAATCCAGGTCTATCTTTTACGAACCCCTCAAAATTTGACAATAAGCTGTGCTGCAATTACAGAACATCAAAATAAAACCTGGGTTTCAGAAGTCTACAGCTATTCAGTGGAAAACGACTTCCAGTCTATTTTGTCAGACCCTCGGCGACTGTTCAACGCTGACGAGACGGTTTTCTTTCTCAATCCGAAAGGTAACAAAGTGCTGGCGAACAGGGGTTACAAGACAATATATCAGCAAGTGAATTCGGATGAGATAGAATGCTTGACGGTACTTCTAACAGGCAATGCCCACGGCGATATTTCTCCTTCCCTTGTAGTGTTCAAGTATGAACGTCTGCCGCAAGACATCATTATTGCCTCAATGCCAGCACACTGGGGCATTGGCAAATCGCCAAACGGGTGAATGACGGGGGGAAGTGTTTTACGAATTTCTCAGTAACCTATTTCATCCTGGGTTGGTTGAGAAGGAGATTCCTCTCCCTGACGTTATTCATAGACGGGCACTTCTCACATTTGACCATACATACTAGTAAATTTTGTGAGGATCATGGAATTGTTTTGGTCGCTTTACTACCTAATGTCACACACGTACTTTAACCCACGGATGTAGGGGTTTTTAAGCTACTAAAGACTGCCTGGAAGAAAAATTTACACGAGTGGCGAATTCAGAGGGTTTCTATGGCAACAATCGGTGCTAGGCCTCGGCGAATGGTCATTTTGCGGGCTGTTATGCCATGGTCTCACTTGTTTAGAGCAGAATTACGATATTTTCCTGCTCGTTTGTCTTCTACCCACCAATCCCGCTTCCCGTTGCCGTCTTTTTTAATATTCCATTTTTATTAAAAAACATAATTACTGGTACTGTTTTATTCGTAAATGTTAGCCTCCAAGTCGATAAATCGGTGTATTACGCAACAATTGACAGAAATGCATTATAAACAGCAGACAAGGAAAATTAACAATGTGACGGCAATTGGTGCAAACGGGTGACGAATATAGGAAAAATCCAAATACATCGTGCCGAACACTGGCGCAAAAGCACACTTTTTAAAAAAATACGTCATTTTTCCTAAAACGAATATCTTTGATGTTTGGTCTTTCCTAGTGTTTGAGTAGAGTTTGAGATTAGATACAGTGCTTTTGTTGATTAAATTTACCAAAATGTGTACGGTGTATATGATTTCTTGTCTAAATCTCCCTTAACATAATGACCATTGGTGCATTTACCTTATTACTATTTTAAAAACTGCTGCCATGTTTCAACAGCTCGTGTTTCTCGTTCAACTGTCATCAAGGCTCACTCTAGCGGTACACACCAAGGTGCACACATTGTTGTCAACATGTGAGATACTAAATCACTGATGATAAAAAGAATTGGGATACAAAATCACTATTGATCAAAAGATAAATCATCGGGATGCGTTAGGCTGTAACCATTGTCAAAACTCATTGATCTGGGCGCATTAGGCTGTAACCATTGTTGGACAAAACAAAGGTTAGAATGGTCGCGTGCAGGTGCGACTTTGGCCACGCGCAGCTAGCGGCGCCCAGTTGACACAAAACCAGTGGTCTGGGCGCGTTAGGCTGTAACCATTGTCAAAAACCATTGGATTGCACAAAACGAAGGTTAGAAGGTCGGGTGTAGGTGCGGCCCCAGCCGCCCGCTGCTAGCGGGGCACGGTTGACACAAAACCATTGATTTGGGCGTGTTAGGCTGTAATTATTGTCCAAACCATAGTTCTGCAAAAAAAATGCACATTTATTACAGCGGAGAGATATACTGCATAGTAATTACAGAGCAGATAACAAAAAACACCCATTTCAGCCGTGGAAAAAAATTATTACAGTGAAGCGAAATATTGCACACACTAGCCTAATTGGAGCGGGGATCTGAGTGATGCGCACTAGAGACTGAACTGGGTGTTCTTTGTGTTACATAGCAAGGGCGAAGTTGGCAGTATTATTTTGATGATGGACCAGTGGGGTTAACGAAGAGACCCGAATACTCACGACCGCAGCCGATGATGATTGATTTGGACTAATGGCGGCCACAGCTGTAATTTTTGCTATATAAGTCGTGCTCCTATTTGGGATGGCTGGGTGGGTCTCAAACGGCGGAGGAGGAAACATATTAACTACATCATCTCCAGATATCTTCCCGGCTATTAATTCAGGTAATCGCTTAATTTCAGTAGTTTAAGAATTTTATAGAAAGGAGTACCTACTGTAAATTTTTACTATTACAATATACAATGAGAGCCTTCTCTATATAATGGAGCCTTGCAGGTGCCGTGTGGCAGCCAGGGCACTGTGTGTAGCAGCGTGTCGAGAAAGGTGTTGGTGCTAGCAGCAGCGTAGCACCCAACTATTGTCACATTACACTTTTTAAAGTATTTAACAATCATCATTACATGAATTTCAGTGTAGTTGCTGGAAATGCAGTCCTTTATCTTCTAGAGATATGTTGCACTGACATTGGAATATTTGGATTCATTTTTGGGTCCGTATTGTCAAACGGTATAATAGGGTGATATAATTGGTTAAAGAAATTCCGCCTAGCTAATACATTTTTGTTATAGTAATTATTCGCAGATTATAAAATCATATGGTACAAGTTTTGGGGATGAAATATCTGCTTCCTTTATCAGCCATAATACGTTTGAAAAAACGTATTATATTGGAACTTGGATAATTCGAACCTCAAGGGACCAGTTAAAAAATTCGAATTAAGAATTTTCTTTGAAAAGGGTATAGAAAAAATATTGGATTACGTGCTCATAATGATTTACGTTCAACAAAGCAGATTAACAGACAACTAGACTGTATAATGACTGTATCGTGAATTACCTCAAAAGTTTCAAATGATAAAATAAAACCAAAATGTACTATTCACCTATTTAACGACAGTAGTAATCCAGCTATCTAGTTAAGTCTTAGAGAAATCGACTGTTTTTTTTTTTAAGTTTGAGATTTTTACCTGTTTCCTACAATTAAGTCTCTCGGCCATCACGATAGAATCTAACAAATTTAAGGAACAGAAAGCAAAATCACTTACGTCATTTCTACTACGGTAAAAAAAAACGCCAAAGTTCTGTGAAGTTCTCGGAAGGAGCGTCGCAGGCGTGTTGTTAGTCACCGCATGCATGCCAATGATACGTCGTTTTTCGGGAATTCCTGACCCAACTGTTTGGCTTCCGATCAGCCTTATACGCGTAAAAACTTTGAATTATCAAAAATATAATTCGAATTAACCACAATTTTTAGCATTGATTGTATATAAAATACTAGGGACCAAGAGAAAAATTTGAATCAAAGAAGATTTCGAATTATAGAAGTTCGAACTAGCCACGTTACACTGTATTAACACATATAGGGTCTTCTATTTTGCTTGGCAAGTACATTCTCGCTCACGCGCTCCGCCAGTGATGGCTCAGTTGCCGGCTGCCACGCGCGCTTTTTTATGGCAGAATATGGTGCTTAAAATCAGTATCATGCATTTTTACTCTCCACGGTGGGTGAGTGGATATCGTGTCGGTCTACTAACCCCAAGATTGCAGGCTCGCTCCTGGCCGTGGTAAGTGATTTTTGAAAGGCGGCAAAAATACAATACGCATGTCATACGATGTTGGCATGTCAAAGAACCCATTTGAATTCAGTAGGCCGTGTTCGTAATGGCAAAATTAATCTCGGGAGTTTCCGCCAACACAAAGTTCCTCATTTCTCTACTAGAAAGCGCTATAATGTTCAAGGAGCTTAGATATCTAACCTCCATGAATTTCATAGTTGAGGAACAACGAAATTCGACATGCAAGCTACCTTCTGGGTGTCAAATAGCAAAGCTTGCACCAGGCACCCGAGGCCATACGATATTATTATTATTATTATTATTATTTTTACTCACCATGTTTAAGGCAGCAGGGCTAGATGATATTACGGTAGAGCAGATCAAACACTTCGGCACAGCTACGAAGGAATGGCTTCAGAATTTCTTTAATAGCTGCTTGGCATCTTCAAAGATTCCCAAAATATGGAGAAAAGCACGGGTGATTGCTTTTCTCAAACCTGGCAAGGAAAATTCAGATCCTAAAAATTTCAGACCGATCTCTTTACTATGCCACCTATATAAAATAATGGAAAGAATGCTACTTAACCGTTTGACGGGAGTTGTAGATGAACTGCTTATACCGCAACAGGCTGGTTTTAGACCGGGAAAGAACTGCACAGCACAGATCCTGCACCTAACCCAATCCATTGAGGACTGTTTCGAGATGAGAAAAATCACAGGAGTGGCATTCGTGGACCTTTCCGCTGCTTATGATACCGTAAATCACCGCATCCTACTACAAAAACTGTACTGCACAACTGGCGACATCAAGGTGACGAAGATGATAGCTACTCTCCTGGAAAACCGTCTCTTCTTTGTTGAATTTGAAGGACAACGGAGCAGATGGAAGAATCAAAGGAATGGCTTGCCTTGCCTCAAGGTAGTGTGCTGGCTCCTATACTATTTAACATTTATACAAATGACCAACCACTACCAAAAGGCACTAAAAGCTTTATTTACGCTGATGACCTTGCACTTGTCACCCAATCTAACAGTTTTGATGAAGTAGAAATCTCTTTGACACATGCATTGGAAGAGCTTGGAACATATTACGACCAAAACCAACTGAAGGCCAATGCCAAAAATACTCAAATATGTGCATTTCACATGCGACACATTCAGGCATCCCAACGTGTATTGGAAGGGAAAGCTACTAAATCATTGTTTCACTCCAAGATATCTAGGAATCACCTTGGATCGTACACTGACCTACAAGAAGCACTGCCAAAACATCAGGCAAAAGGTATCCGCAAGAAACTACATTCTTCGCAAGTTGACGGGTACTAATTGGGGAACCCAGCCACAAACCCTTAGAACATCAGCTTTAGCTCTGTGCTACTCTGCGGGCGAATATGCCAGTCCAGTGTGGTATAAATCAGCACGCACTAAACATGTTGACACTGCACTCAACGAAAGCTGCAGAATCATTACTGGTTGCTTGAAGCCTACTCCAGTTGAGAAAGTCCACTGCTTAGCTGGTACTGCTCCTGGGGAGATACGCAGGGAGGTAGCAGCGAACAAGGAAAAATTTAAGGCATCCACATCACAAACACACCCACTAGTTGGATATTCCCCCACCCAAACTCGCCTTAAATCTCGGAAAAGCTTCCTTCGAACAACAGTCAGCCTTAAAGTCAATGCTGACACTGCTAGGGCAAGAATGTGGAAGGAAAGAACTGGTCATCTGTCTGGCTGGATGACCCCAAAAGAAAGCCTTCCTCCGGGCCATATGGGAGGCTGGGCAACATGGAAGGCACTCAACAGACTACGGACTGGAGTTGGAAGAACCAAGATGAACCTGCAGAAATGAGGTTTTTCGAGTGACTCTCCTATGTGATTGTGGGGAACTACAGACAATCCAACATATTTACCGGTGCCCACTATGTCCAGTAACATGCACAATGGAAGATTTAACACTTGCCAACCCGAATGCTAATGACGTCGTCCGTTACTGGACAAAGAACATTTAATTTGGTTGCGGGCTACCTGGCAGTCAGATGTTTATGTGTTGTTCAACTGACTTGTACGTTGATGTCCTCGCTTAATATTAGATTTAGAATAGTTTGCCGAGTACTTTGTTTCTTTATTAATTATCATTATTATTTTTATTTGTATTTGATTCTCACTGTTTACCATTTGTGACATATATTTGTGATTGATGCTCCTGATACGAATAATGAAAGACTCACCATGGTTACAGTAGATGCTGAAAATGTCCCCCATCCGCTGCCAAACATAATCAGCATCTCCTTATGAAGTTTTCGGTTATTTCAGTTAATTTAGCTTTAGTAAGGAAATAACGACCTTTATGTCTATTTTATTTCTGAGAAGCATTAGGAGCTTAGTGTGGAATAAAGATGTCCCACAAAAAAGCAAGGAAGTGTTATACAGAAGCTACTATATCCCAATACTGACCTATGCTTCAGAAACGTGGACAATGAAGAAAAGAGACATAAGCAGAATACAGGCAGGCAGGTGAAATGAAGTTCCTGCGAAGTAGGATCGGAGTAACAAGAATAGACAGGGTGAGGAATGAAAAGGTCAGGGAAATGGTGAAAGAGGAGCCCTTGCAAGGTAGGATTGAGACATCAAGACTGAGGTGGTATGGACACTTGAAGAGAATGGATGAGAAGAAGATTCCCAAGAGGATACATGAGATGCAGATGCAGAAGAAACGACCAAGGGGAAGACCAAGAGATAGATGGCTGAAAGGAGTGGAGGAATGTGTCGAGAAGAGAGGGGAGGACTGGACCAGAGTGACAGCGGAGAGGTGGTGGGAAGAAAGAACTAAGTGGCGAGGCTTATGTTCCAAACAGACCCAGCCTGGGGCTGGAAACTGTACAAGATGATGAATGAAAAAAAAAAAAAATGATGTCTATTTTTATTGTTTACTGAACCTGTACGTTTGAATCTCTTAGCCAGTTGTTGTATTGTCCGATTTACAGGAATGGGTCTCGCTGGAAATTTCACTTGAAACTTTTGTCTTGTTCTAGCGCATGATTTCCTGCACTTCATGTACATATTGTGCAGATATACACGTTCACGTAACTAATATTTCACATAAGGCATATTATAGCACTGAAGCCTCCGTGGCTTAGGCGGCAGCACGCCGGCCTCTCACCGCTGGGTCCGTGGTTCAAATCCCGGTCACTCCATGTGAGATCTGTGCTGGACAAAACGGAGGCAGACAGGTTTTTCTCCGGGTACTCCGGTTTTCCCTGTCAAAATTCCATTCCAGCAACACTCTCCACTATCATTTCATTTGTCATTCATTTAATCATTGCCCCAGAGGACTGCGTCAGGCCTCGGCAGCCGGCACAGTTAATATCCTCACCGCTAGATGGGGGCTTCATTCATTCCATTCCTGACCCGGTCGGAGACTGGAAGCAGGCTGTGGATTTTCATTTCATATTATAGCTCCCTCGGGGGAGCCTGTTAACCCCTAAGGGGCGCGTCCCCAGGTGGCGGATAGGGGGCTCACAGAAATGTGGGCTGGTTCAAATACCTCGGAAAATGAACCCGCGGACCAACAGGCAGCCCAGTTCCTGGGGGCTTTAAAATGCTGGGACACCCTCTCTCCAGGGGTCATAAATATGGAGGGCCCAAGCCCAGGGTTATGGGCGAAGCCCCAACGGTATCGGTGGCGGAGAGGATGGACTTCGGTACGGCGTCGATGGCGGAAGAGGGAATTCTGTAGTGTCTGTACTCCAGAGGAGCGGCTACAAAAGGCGTCTGTTATCCAGTGGATCGGCCTAGAACAATACCTGGCAGTAGGTCATAAAATGCCTTTGAGTGTGGCGAACTCATCGTACTAATAGCCTATAAAATGAGTGAGTGTGAATTGAGGCCTCGGAAAGTGCTAGGGCGTCCCCTGCAGGCGACGTGCAGTTCCCAGGGGTCTGGGGGAACTGTGAGAAGTAGGCTACCAGACACCACAAACATCGCCTTCATAAACGTGATGAGCCTAAATGGCAAGACAGAAGAATTGGTGGACTATATGGAAAAGAAGGAAATAGCAATGATGGGAGTCAGTGAAGCGAAATGGAAGGGAAAAGGTGAGAAAGAAGTCAAGAAAGGGAAGGGATATAGAATATATTGGAGTGGAGGAAATAAGGCAATGAATGGTGTTGCAATAATATTGAGAGAAGACTTAGTGCAGTATGTTGAGAAAGTAGACCAAATTAATGACAGAATGATGAAAATTAGACTAGGACTTGAGAGTGGAACAAAGGATTTTATACAGATTTACGCACCCCAGACAGGGAAGGTAGATGAATGTTTAGAGGATTTCTTAGAAGAACTGGAAAAGTGTATAGAAGACAAAGAGGTTATAATAATGGGTGATATGAATGCACATGTGGGAACAGATAGGCAGGGAAAAGAAGAGATAATTGGCCCATTTAGCTATGGAAATCAGGATGAAGAAGGAGAAATGTTAATAGATTTCTGTAGAAGGAATGGATTAATTGTTGGAAATACATGGTTTAGGAAAAAGAACTCCCAAAAAATAACTAGGTATGGATGGGGAGACAGAAAGACAAAAACAATAATCGATCTTATCCTAGTGGAAAAGGATAAACGTAGACAACTGGTAGATGTGACAGCTATGCCAAGAGGAGATTTTGAAGGAGACCATAAAGTGGTGATAGCCAAATTAAGGCTTGGGAAAATCACGAAGCTTGCGGAGAAAAGGGAAAGAAAAATAAAGGTGTGGAAGCTAAAAGAGAGAGAGGCAATGGAAAAGTTCCGAGAAGACTTGAAAAAGGAAATTCCCAAAGACGAAGCAAAAAGTGTCGAACAGGAATGGGCATGTTTTAGAAATTGTTTTGCGAAGTGTGCAGTAAACACTTGTGGAAGACTATCAGGGAAGAAAAAGGAAAGGGAGACTCCTTGGTGGAACAACAGGGTAAAGGAAGCTGTTAAAGAAAAACAAATGGCATGGAGGAAGTGGATAGGCAGTAAGAATGCAGAGAAATGGCAAAAATATAGAGAAGCAAAGAAGGCATGCCAAAAAATTGTACAAGAAGAAAAAAGGAAAAGTTGGGAAGGTTTCACGGAAACTTTGAAGGAGGATATCCAAGGAAGTAAAAAGGTTCTATATGGATTGGTGAAAAACAGTGTAAAAGGTAGGGAAAACACAAAATTTGTAAAAACTGAAGCAGGACAGATATTGTATCAAAGAGATGATATATTAAAAAGATGGGAAGAATACTTTTCAAAGCTACTAAATGTTAAATACATTGAACTGGAAGATGAAAAAGTACAAGAAGAAACAATAGAAGAAGAAGAAGAACATGAAAAGGAGATCACTATACTAGAAATAGAGGAAGCCATACAGAAGATGAAGAGCGGTAAAGCAGCAGGAGAGGATGAGGTGTCCGCGGAAATGATAAAAGCAGCGGGACCAATAGGTGTACAGTGGTTGTATAGATTATTTAGAATAATTTGGAAGAAGAAAGAGATTCCAGAAGAATGGGGAAAGGGATTAATTATCCCGATTTTTAAGAAAGGTGCCAAAAAGGAATGCAATAACTACAGAGGGATCACTCTTATCGCTCATGTAGCTAAGATCTCTGAGAGAGTTCTGGAAGGCAGACTGAGGAGGAAGATAGAAGGAGAGATGGAAGAAGAACAGTATGGTTTTAGGAAAGACAGATCAACATTTGACCTAATCTTTGCATTAAGGCAAATGATGGAGAAAAGATGGGAATTTGGAAAAGACATGGTGATGACATTTATTGATATTGAGAAAGCGTACGACAGTGTGCCTCGACAGGTGGTTTGGAATGTATTAAGGAAAAGGAGAGTTAACGGAGCTGATGTCCAAATGTTAAAAGCTATGTACAAATATTGTGTGAGTAGCGTGAAGACCAGTATAGGAGAAACAGAATGGTTTAAAGTGGAAACAGGTCTCCGACAGGGAAGTGTATTGTCCCCCTTACTATTCATCATAGTCATGGATGAAATTCACAAGAATGTTAAACAGAGATTGGGACAAGAGGCAACAAAGGCCATGCATGCTGTTTGCAGATGATATAGTGATATGGGGCGAGGATGAAAAGGAAGTACAAAAACAACTAGATGTATGGAATCAAGAAATAGAGAAATATGGGATGAAAGTAAGCACAGAGAAAAGCAAGTCAATGGTAATGTCAAGAGGAAGGAAGGAAGGAAGAGGAAAGTTAGAATTGAATGGGAAAATTCTAGAAGTGGTTAAAAGTTTCAAGTACTTGGGAAGTGTGATCACAGAAGATGGAAGGATAACTGAGGAAATTGGAAAGAGAATACAACAAGCGAACAGTTTTTACCAGAGCATAAGGGGTATTCTGTGGAACCGAGATGTCCCAAAGAAATGTAAAAATGTATTATATTCAACCTACTACAGACCCATACTAACATATGCAGCTGGAGCGTGGACTACTACAAAAAGAGAGGAGAGTAGAATACAAGCCGCGGAGATGAAATTCCTAAGAGGTATAGAGGGCAAGACCAGAGGAGATAGGGTTAGAAACGAAGAGATTAGATAAAGGACAGGAATCTTGAAGCTGCAGGACAGGATAGAAACAACAAAGTTAAAGTGGTATGGACATATGATGAGAATGGGAGAGGAGAGAGTACCAAAGAAAACTTTCTGTGAAAAGATGACAGGGAAGAGACCACGAGGAAGGCCCCGAAAGAGATGGGCAGATTCAGTGTGGGAGTGTGTAGAGAAGAGAGGAGGAAAACCTGAAGAAGTACTAAAAACAGGAGAGGAGTGGTGGAGAGACAGGAAACGTTGGAGGTCCTTAATTCACAACCCGACCCAGGAAGCTGGAAACGGGAAATGAAGATGATGATGATGATGATGATTATAGCACTATACACAATCACAATGACCGCATTGTCACAGCCCCTGAACTGAGGAACCAACAACTGGCTATGATGATGTGATGGCCACCATATTACTCAGCTGTATTGAGTTTTGAACAGTGCGTATCCGAGGCCTAGGGAGTCTTTCACTTTCCCGCCTTAACTGGCCCTTGTCTCATCTTTCCTGATTCCCTCCATCTGTGAGGGGTCAGCCTTCTTTTTATTTTCCTTTTACCTCCTGCCTTGTGCTCAAGGCCCTTAAGGAGGCAGGGTGTATGTAGCCCCACCACTTCTGGTGCACCGTAGATAATGCTACACCCTCAGGGGCTCACGGCTGGTGAGTTCGGGAGTTAGCGACCCCGAGGGATTCCTGAGCTGGGTCCGTTTTCCCCTTTTGTCCCTTACCTTTGGGGCGGACTCGCTCCTCTCCTCTCCTCTTTTCCTTATATTTCCTTTTCTCTTTAAGATTCCCGCACTGTTTTTGTTATTTGGTTCACCGTGTATCTAAATTCCCTTTTAGCGTTTTTTAAGGCATTTTTGATCTACGTTGCATTTTGTAAGTTTTTTCGATCTCAATTACATCTCGGGATTGTTTTCAACCTCAATTACATTTTGTAAAGATTGACAATCTAAATTGCTTTTTAGTAAGTCTTTCAATGCAGGTAGACGGGCCTTTTAGTGAGTATTTTGAATTTCAATTGCATTTTGTAAGTATTTTCAACCAAAAACGCATTTCGCACGAATTTTGAATCTAAATTGCATTTTGTTTAATGGGCATTTTGCACATATTTTGGTTCTCAATTGCATTTTGTGGGTATTTTGAATCTAAATTACATTTTGTCAGGTATTTTCAATCTAAATTGCATTTTGTAAGTATTGTCAATCCACATGAGTTGTTGGAATCTACCGTACATTTTGTAAGCATTTTCAGTTTCAATTGCATTTTGTAAGTATTTTGAATTCCAATTGCACTTTGTGAGTATTTTGAATCTGAAACGGCTTTTTTCAATCTAACTTGCATTGTGTATTTTCAATTTCAATTGCATTTTGTGAGTATTTTGAACCTCAATTGCATTTTGTATGTATTTTCGATCTCATTTGCATTTTGTAAGTATTTTGAATTTCAGTTGCATTTTGTAAGTATTTCGACGCTACATTGCATTTTGTACGTATTTTGAATCTCGCCTACGTCTTGTGGGTCTTTTTTCAATCTATTCTTTTTGTGCAACTTTTCGTTCTAAATTCCCTTTTGTAAGACCATATTTGAGTTGTTTCCATCTGAGTTCCTTTTTGTACGTATTTTCCATCTCAGATAATTTTGTTCTGGTTTCCATTTCATTATCATTTTCGCTATCACCCAGATCATTAGGGGCCGATAACCTCGATGTTAGGCCCCTTAAAACAACAATTATCATCATCATTATTTTTTGAACAGTGTGTCGTTACAAGCGGATGTAGTCTCATGTGTTCAAGTGCAAGGTTTAGTTGTGACTTACGAATGTTCACAAATTACTTTTAGTTGTTCAATTTGATTGATAAGTTGCACTGCCCTCTTCTAAAGCCATGACGAGACAAAGCCATTGGTCGCTGCTTGGTTGGATGACGGTCTGGGCAAAGCCATTGTTCGCTACTAGGTTAGACGTCTGTAAGAAACTATTGGTTGCTACTAGGTTAGGTGACGGTCTGGGCAAAACCATTGGTCACTACCAGGTTGGACGACGGTCTGGGCAAAAAAGGTTCCTTGCTCTTAGGTTAGACGACAGTCTGGGCGAAACCATTGGTCACTTTAGACCACAGTCTAGACGAAAATGATTCCTCGTTCTACAGGCAAGGTGGCCGGGGCATAGGCCCTGTGTTAGGTTTGTGTTTGTATGTAAAGCCTTATTTACACATAGAATTTAACATGTATGCATCGTTTAAGTCTTTAGTGTCTTCCATGACATCATGGATGCCGCCATTTTGTGTCTAGGGGAATTTTGTAATGTGAGGTATCGTGATCTGTACTACTCTCTAAGTTTTATCCAGACCAATGTTTTTTACCTAGACCAATATTTACTAGGTATCGCAGGGCCACACTAGCTAGTATATACACCCCTTTTTTGTCACGCACAGTGGGAGTAGTCACGGTATTGTGTGCGTCCCGGTAACACTTGAAGAGCCCTCATGCGCCTGACAAACACGATTGCCGTCATTAAATGAGCAAGAAATAAAAACACATACATACCTGCCAACTCGCACGATTTAGGCGGGAGACTCCCGATTTTACCCCACTTCTCCCGCCCTCCCGCTGAATGTATTAAATCTCCCGATTTTTCATAAATCCCATGCGTAACTTCGGACTAAAAGTGTGAGATGACTAACTCCAGTCATACATCGAACAGAAGATAGATTTTACGTGTAGTGTGTTTCGATACCGCGGTTTCGCTTCGGATCGATAATTTATAGATAATTCTCCGTAACTACTCATGCCGCTTAGTTTGATTTGAATATCTCCTTGTTTGAAATAGTCGATGCTTAATTCACCATGTATTCCTTGAAGTTTTCATAATGGCCTGAGGGTGAGAGGCAGTTTTGGGTTGTGGAATATTGTATCTGTTTAACACATGAAATTATTTGTCTGTAAATTAGATGTTGTTGGCATTAATACGCCGATAGGCTGTTGTGATTTTCCGATCTGAGTGATTTTGTCGATGGCGAAGAAATATGATCAGACATCGATCGTCTTCAAAATCTCCCGAATTTTCATTTTGAGAGGTTGGCAGGTATGCACATATGTACTGTATTAGCTCATATTTTGGGTTCATTAGTGATAATTGACAGTAATTTCAATTGGTAATGACTCCCAGGATATGAAAAAAGGTATGAAAATCATTTATTATCCAAGTGGAAATGTAAAATTTCATTTCATTTTACCGGCCCTTCATGGCCTGTATTAATGAAAATTTTAACAGTACATTCTGATCTCATATACTGTTCCCCTGTGATTTACTATTTGTAACTGTTGAGAATTGCTGCCTTTTACAAATGCATGCTGTGCAACAACACCTCCTGGAGAGCCTGACAACAAGACAGGGGCGGGCAATACCTAGATAGCTAACGTTATTTACTGAAACAGTAATGATGAGCGTTATTCATGGATTCTATCTGAATTGAATACACCAAATTCTGACAACAGGAAATATTTAGTATTTCGACCTTCTGTGCAACGAATATCAAGGCAATTATTCCTGCCCAATTTCACACGGTGTAGTAGGTGGAAAAGTGATCGTATTTTAACTACTCAGCTAGCCTTTGGTCCAAAGTTCCCCGGGCCTGTACAAGCTAACATTACTAGCAGTTCAGTCAGCAGCCAAGTCTTCCTAAGGGTGTCCTGCCTGTTCCACAAGTTCAGCAGCACCTAAAAAATACCCAGTTCCAAACCAAATAGGATAAGGATCCGTTTTAATATATCAAGACGTAGAAACCATGCAACCTATCATATTTTCACCAATTTCATTTTACCGGCCCTTCATGGAACAGTGTAGCCATATGTGTCAACTCTCTTGACTATTTAAATTGTTTTTTCAAACAGTTTTACTCAATTAGACCTCACATCATTGTATTTTAACAAGCGAATGGTGAGTTAGCCGTGGTGGTTACGGCATGACTAATGGCAGTCGCTCACATCCGGGAGGCGAGGAGGTTCGAATCCCCCCGCCGGCAACCTTGAAGATGGTCTTCTGTGGTTTCCCATCTTCCTTCCAGGCAAATGCCGGGGTTGGTCCCTCACTATAGGCCACAGCCGCTACCTTCCAACTCCTCGCCCTTCCCTTCCAACTTTCCTCCCCAACGGTACTTGTAGCTCACCCATTGGGTGTCCGTCTCGAAGCAGCTACAAAACTGGCGAGCCGAACATGTCCTCGGACACTCCCGGCACTAAAAGCCATGCGCTAAAAAAAAAAAAAAAAAAAAAACGAATTATTGCTTTCATGGTAACTAATTTTATGAAAAAATCTCTTAAGCTTATAAGACTGAACTGCTAATTAGGCTACACCAAAGATTCCAGTAGTGTTATATAATATTTTAAATAGTTTTTAGAAAGAAAATTTTGTACTAAAGATTCATGTTTTGGGCGGCTTCAGTGGCGTAGTTGGTTACATGCTGAGCTTCTATGCCCAAGGTTCAAACCCGGCCGAAATCATCGGATTTTTTAAGAGCGTTAGAAATCCCTCAGTATGCCTTCCTTCGGAGGGGAAGTAAAGCCAGTGGTCCCATGTCATAGATTTATAGCATGATAAAGAACCTTCCACCAATTACACTTGTGTGAAGCTAAATTATAGGTTAGATTTGACTAACACACTTTTCTACGTTCGTCACCAGGAGCCGACTGCGGTGGCATTTAGTAACCCAGTTCAGAACTAGTTCTTCGTTGACGGTGGCGTTTGTTAGCAAAAGTAGGAACTACTTGAAAATTGAATGTCTGCAGTTCTTACTTGAATTAAAAACAGATAACACACACTAATACAGCCATCACAATTAACACAGGTTATCAGACAGATTCTACACATACCCAAAGTACACGGGGCTACATTACCGCGTTGTTACAGCTCCTAAACTGAGTAATCAACCAACCAAAGATTCATGTTGTTAAAGTTTTTTATTGATTTTGAGGAAGGAAAATGTCCATTGTTCTCTTGGTGTGAATTGAACTTAAATGGGCTAAATGCTGAAGAGGGGTTTTGAAAGGTAGCCCGAAACATGTGATTGAAAGAATGTTATGATAATAAATAATATTTATACCTTTATTGACGAGGTAGACCCAATTATTAGTTAAATAATTAATTCACTCGGATAACAAAGACCAAGTTACGAATTTAGCAAACACTTTTGTTTTTATGTGATCTGCTTTGACCTCTACACTAAATAATGACACATGTATGGTGTCTCGAACACTGAAATTGGCCTTGTCAACCTCCAATATGCATGCGAGGATTCCGTAATACCATCTATTTACATCTGTACTACCCACAGAAATTTATTGGTGTTGTCCAAATTCATGCCAGACCTATACAATAACCGTATTTCCTCGCATAATCGTCGCCACCGGGTAATCGTCGCACCCCACTTTTCAAACAGTAAAATAGGTTTATAAAATTTCATCGCATAATCATCGCATAGCATATTCGTATTTGTGCGCGAGTCAGTTGCACATGCTGCCGCGACTTTATAAACTGGCGCGACGAAAAATATCTCGTCTTTATGCTTGCGGGCAATGAACTGTGACGCGAGCGGCAAGCTTCGTCACTTAGCACATTCCGCGAGCGTATAATCTGGCGTGATCTTGTCAGGGGAAAGTAATCTTGTCTTTATGCCTGCCGGCTATGAACCTCGACGCGAACGGCCAGCGCACATTCTGCGAGCTTATAGGCCTAATCTGGCGTGATCTTGTCGGCAGAAAGTAATTTCGTCTTTATGCCTGCGGGCTATGAACTATGACGCGAACTGCCAGCGCACATTCCGCGAACTTATAGACCTAATCTGGCGTGATCTTGTCAGCAAAAAGTAATCTCGTCTTAGTGCCTGCCGGCTATGAACTGTGACGCGAGCGGCCAGCCCACATTCCGCGAGCGTATAGGCCTAATCTGGCGTGGTCTTGTCAGGAGAAAGTAACCTCATCTTTATGCCTGCCGGCTATGAACCGCGACACAAACGGCCAACGCACATACCGCGAGCTTATAGGCCTAATCCGGCGTGATCATGTCAGCAAAAAGTAATCTCATCTTTAGGCCTGTGTCCTATGAACTGTTACGCGAGCGGCCAGCCCACATTCCGCGAACTTATAGGCCTAATCTGGCGTGATCTTGTCAGCAAAAAGTAATCTCGTTTTTGTGCCTGCCGGCTATGAACTGTGACGCGAGCGGCCAGCCCACATTCCGCGAGCATATAGGCCTAATCTGGCGTGGTCTTGTCAGGAGAAAGTAACCTCATCTTTATGCCTGCCGGCTATGAACCGCGACGTGAACGGCCAACGCACATTCCGCGAGCTTATAGGCCTAATCTGGCGTGATCATGTCAGCAAAAAGTAATCTCGTCTATGTGCCTGCCGGCTATGAACTATGACGCGAGCGGCCAGCCCACATTCCGCGAGCGTATAGGGTTAATCTGGCGTGGTTTTGTCAGGAGAAAGTAACCTCATCTTTATGCCTGCCGGCTATAAACCGCGACGCGAACGGCCAGCGCACATTCCGCAAACTTATAGACCTAATCTGGCGTGATCTTGTCAGAAAAAAGTAATCTCGTCTATGTGCCTGCCGGCCATGACCTGTGACGCGAGCGGCCAGCCCACATTCCGCGAGCATATAGGCCTAATCTGGCGTGGTCTTGTCAGGAGAAAGTAACCTCATCTTTATGCCTGCCGGCTATAAACCGCGACGTGAACGGCCAACGCACATTCCGCGAGCTTATAGGCTTAATCTGGCGTGATCATGTCAGCGAAAAGTAATCTCATCTTTAGGCCTGCGGCCTATGAACTGTGACGCGAACGGCCAACGCACATTCCGTGAGCTTATAGGCCCGATCTGGCGTGATCCTGTCAGGAGAAAGTAATATCGTCTTTATGCCTACCGGCTATGAACCGCGACGCGAACGGCCAGCGCACATTCCGCGAGCTTATAGGCCTAATCTGGCGTGATCATGTCAGCAAAAAGTAATCTCGTCTATGTGCCTGCTGGCTATGAACTATGACGTGAGCGGCCAGCCCACATTCCGCGAGCGTATAGGGTTAATCTGGCGTGGTCTTGTCAGGAGAAAGTAACCTCATGCCTGTGGGCTATGAACCACGATGCGAATGACCAGCTTCGTCAGCACATTCCGCGAGCGTTAACCTGTCGTGACCTTGTTAGAAGAAAGAAGCCTGTCTCTGACTGCAGGCTATGACTCACGCTACGCGAATGACTGGCCCGTGCAGCAAATAATGATACAGTATATTCTTTGAACTTAAATATTCTTCGCATAATCGTCGCACCCTGCTTTTTTCCACGAATTTTTGGCAAAAAAAAGGGCGACGATAATGCGAGGAAATACATTATTTTTGACTTATGCTATTTATACCAGTAGTGTTGTGTGTATTTTGTGATATTCCCGGATTCCTTGTACTGTAGTGCAAATGTGTCACTGCTGCCTCCTTCAATCAAGTATAATGTTTCAGGATCTGTAACCTCGAACTGATGGTGGAATATGGTTGTGAAGCCTGGAAGAGCTACCTGGAGATCATTGTACAGTTGGTCACTCAGTCACAGAAGCAGTTGCAGAGTATAAGGTAACATGAATAAATGCTCTAAAACATAAATATAAACCACTTTTCTGACAATAAGCAAGAAATGCCTTCAGCCAGACAATAGATTAATAGAATAAAGAAGAAGAGATGGATGACGGAGCACATTCTAAACTTAAAGGACCAGCGTAGGTATTTATAAGGTGCGTTCAGAAAGTAACGAGCCGGAGGCTGGAATGCACAAACCGGTGATGACATCTGCTAATCGTGGAGTGTTTAACGAGGTGTGGTTTCGACCAGAGCGTGGAAGGTCACAGCCCGTCGCTAGAGGGCACGCGTGCACGTCACGTGACGATACAAAGCGAGCAGCAGCATGCATCAATCGTCCAACGCTGCCAGTCGCATTGCAAACAGTGACATGGAGTCGACAAACGAAGAGCAAAGAGGTTTTGTTCAGCTTCTGACAGCGGAAGGAATAGGGGAAATGGACATTCATCGCCGAATGTCATAAGTGTATGGCAAACACTGCATGTCCCTTGCAAGGGTCACGGCGTGGCACAAGCGCTTCAGGGAAGGACGGGTGTCGTTAGCCGATGATGCCTGGTCTGGGGCACTCCCCTGCATTACAGATGACAACGTCCAGCTGGTTGATGCACTCATTACCCAGGACCGCCGAGTGACAGTGAACCCCATAGCCGTCGTGGTCGGATTAAGCGTCGGAAGTGTGCACACCATCATGAAGGAACGACTGCACTTGCACAAAGTGTGTACCCAGTAGGTGCCTCACAGTCTTCAACCACACCAGGAAGCATGTCGAATGGCCCACTGTCTTGGTCATCTGCAGGGTTATGCGAGGGAAGGGAATGGGTTCCTGGCACGAGTGGTGGCTGGAGATGAGTCATGGTGTCATCCCTTTGAACCAGAATCCAAACGACAAAGCCTCCAGTGGAAGCATCCAGGGTCACCACCACCCAAAAAAAGGCAAGGCCATCCACACGAGTGCAAGAAAGGTAATGCTGACCTTCTTTGACCAGATGGCCCCCTTCTGATACACTTCATGCCGCACAGGACAACAGTGAATTCCCAGCGTTACTCGCAAACCTTGACCACCCTTCGCCAAGCGATCAAAACAAAACGACCAGGCAATCTCGCCCGTGGGGGTCATTCTGCTCCACAACAATGCTCGACCTCATATAGCCCACACAGTCACGGCACTCCTGCAGAAATTCAAATGGGAGGTTCTCGGCCATCCTCCATACAGTCCTGACCTCTCTCCCTGTGATTACGCCATGTTTGGTCCCCTGAAAAGGGCTTTGCGGGGCCAACGATTCACCTCGGACGTCTACGTCCTGCTGTACGTGCGGAACTGGTTCACATCGCAGCCCAGGGAAATTTTAGGATTCAGCCATTCACCGCCTCGTGTCACAGTGGGACAAGTGCCTCAACAGCCAGGGCCAATACTTCTAACATACAGGTACTGGTTTCTGTAATTATGCCTCTGGCCCGTTACTTTTTGAACGCACCTTATAAATCTCACTAGGTTCAATATCAGCAAATTCATAATTAAATTAGAAGAGAAATTAGAAAATCCAAACAGGATTGGGTGAATGAAAAGTGTAATATCATAGAGACTCTTGAAGAAAAGCATGATGCTTTTAATAAGCATAAGGTCAAGGAAGATAAAGTAAGTCTGAAATTGAAGGGTCAACAACTTGAACAGGTTGACAAATTTCAATACCTTGGTTATTGGATATCAGATGACTTAAACCCTGATCTGGAAATAAAACACCTATAGAAATAGCTAGATCAACATTTTAGAAAATTAAAATTTTACTCTTTGATGATACTTTAACCCTTTCCTTGTTGCATTTCCAGGCATGATATCCCCAGAAATCATCCTATTATTTTAGAATATGAAGTAGATACTGTGGACATGGGCATAAACTCTTGCACATAACATTGGAACTATATATTACAGTACATTTAAATAAAATAAAATTTTATACGTGAATTACCAACAGTCTTGCAATGACCCACAGTAAATCACACTCACCTGGGGTCCTTAGTTTGAAGTCTGCCCTCATATAATCTGGTCACAATTTTAAGACTATATGATCTGGCCACATAAACAATTATGAAACTAAGTTTAAAGAAAGTGTCAGTAATGGAATTTGCACAGTTTTCTCAAACTGTACACATATTTACATTGTTTACCGTATTTCCTGAGGTCCCTGGTTCAGAACCACTTCAGCATCTTTTTATTTCTCCCAGAATTAGTCACATTGGCCCACACTACAAAAATTGTCAAATCCTAATTTAAATATGCTAATATATACATCTCGGTAGCCTGCTCCATGGAGTCCTTAGTTACCAATGTCTACTCCCATCACCAGTAAAATCATCTGGCAGAGTAAAAGGCAGGGCTGGTTGAATGCTTGGTTGTAGGCCACCATCACCACCGGCATTTACAGTATGCTGGTTTACTGGATCCATCACTGTCACTATCATTTAACTGATTATTTACATCTAAATCACTTCCACGTGAGCTTTCCGAATCATTAACATCGCTTCTATTCAATTCTGTTAGGACATCGACATCTTAGAGACCAGCCATGTTTCCTACCATCAGCTGGGAGAAAGGTCAAGGGACAAACATTTATTGTTACCGCTAAAAGCAACACTATGCCTTCTAAATGCTGTCCTAGGCCTGCGTGTCACATTACCTATAGTTCACAATTAGTTTTAATTCCACACCAATACGAGAGGTGGCAGGAGAATGCCAGAACATACACAGGCGCTTAAGCAGAGAGCTGTGACTTTCATATTTGGGTGCTTGAAGGAGGAAAGGGTTAAATTTAAAACTCAGATCACATATGGTTAAGTGTTGTGCTTGGTGACTTTATTATATGGAATTGAAGCCTGAACTTGAAAAGCAAACATCACCAAAAAGCTGAAAGTCCTGAAAATGTGGTTTCATAGAAGAATGCTCCGTGTCTCCTGGATAGAGCATGCAACCAACGAACAGGTATTGATAAGAGCAAACACTAAACTAGAACTACTACCAGTCTTGAAATGCAGAAAAAAAATGTATTTTTTTATATGGTGTGCGATATTCCATATTACATCTCATTTTAATAGGTAAAATTAAAGGACAACAAGAAGGTGTGTGGAAACTACCGAGGAATTACTATAATCTCTCATGTTGTCAAAATCATGGAAAGAGTACTAAAAAGTTTGAAAACTAAATTCAAAAGGAACAGTTTGGTTTCAGAAGGGGAAGATCAACAGTGGAACCTATTTTTGTTGTAGAAAAGAATATGAAAAAGTTACGAGCCTTACAGTAGTCGCATATGATGTGTAACATCTGACATGTTATTGGAATAATTCCATATTACTTACTCGCATTTTTTAAAGAATGAACTCAATAGTGCTACCTTGTGCCAGCAAACATGAAAGGATTCTCCAATGCATCTGCAGTAGTGACATATACCTGCAACTGTATGCGGGAGCAATCCACTGCCTACATGATGCGAGCAGCGCTTTATACCGGCCAGTTAGTGAACCCATGCCAGCGGTGTTATTGAAAATGGCCTCTTATTGCCGATATAGCGCACTGCCAAGTATAGGCGCGATTAAAAATTAGGTGTTCAGTAGGTATATTAAATGCGTTTCTCCCAGTGATACGTTTAGACCAACGAAGTTTCAATTATTTTTAGTAGTCTGTGTTAATATACTGAATTCCTACATTGTTTGGAGTGTTGGTTGATGCGATATAGCACTCATGATATCGAGTGCTTACATTAAATAAGAATACAGCAAAAGTATGAAGATTTAATAAATCGTAATTGTTTTCAGCAAATATGATATAATGAATATTTTCACATCAAAGAACGACAACTTGAAGATGATTAATTGTAGGAATTTCTTTAATGGGGCCTCCAAACCTTGAGGTAAACCATGTGTGATTTACATTCCACATAGTCACATGGCTTACAGTACGTCGTTGTACCGATCTCCGCCACCGCGCGCGCTCATTGTTTCCGTCCCATCCACTTCCGTCTCTTTTCCAAAATCACTCCCACAAAAATGTCCAGCTACCGAGTGCCACAAAAATATCCAGATACCGAGTGGAAAGATGTTACACATCAAAAGACATTATAATGACCTTCATTTACTTAGGAAAGACATCACTACATTTCGAACTCTGTTGGCGTGGGCTGAAATGAGAGGTGTGCGAGGGAAGAGTCGTGTTATCATATGTTACCTCGTTTCAAAAAGAAAAAGGACACGCGCACTGTTGTTACCGGGCGGAGTAATGATTTTGTGTGTTGTGTGTCACAGTATCTTACCTCAGTTTTAAACCGGGCTCATAAATGATAGTTCGAAAATGCACCTTTTCGGATCGTTGTGGTAAGGGGACAAAGCTCAAAGCGCCTTGGCTCTCGGCTCAGTTGGCGTCTCAGCAGGAAACAGGAGAAAAACAGACTGTTTGTTCGGTAGAATAAAGAAATTACCACTACGCAAGGCAGGATGGCTTTTCTAATTTATAGAATAGTTTTTGGTTACTTTACTTTTATCTTTTTAAGGGTAGAGTACTTAAAGATTTTATCTTGCAGCTAAAACTTGAGGGGGGGCCCTGCCCCCACCCCCCACCCTGCACTCCCCGTGTTTTACACCCCTGGTTCTCTGTTACGATTAATGTAGTGCCATATGCACTATGCATCAATTACAAGAAACTTACATAAATTGCTATATTGGTTTCCCACATCCTCCTCATGATGGTCAGTGGGTTACACATCGTACCCACTACAGTAGTGGCTCAGCTGGCTAAAGCGCAGCATTAGGTCATGGGACCAAGCTCTCTGCTGACTCGGTAGACGCGTGGGTTCGAGCCCCACCGTCGGCCGTCCTTGAAATGGTTTTCCGTGGTTTCCCATTTTCAACACCAGGCAAATGCTGGGACGGTACCTTCTGATAGGCCACGGCCGATTCCTTCCACATCCTTGCCCAGTTTCATTCATTCACCTTCCTCCATTCCATCTCTCATCCCGACGCGCAGGTCGCCCACGGGCGTCGAATAGAAAGACCTGCACTCGGCCTCTGAGGAGGCCACACGACAAAAAAAAAAAAATTGTAGAAACAACAATACAGTAGAACCCCTCTCGTCCGCCGCTCCGGTGATCCGACCGTGGTTGAGCCACTTGCCCGACTCGTAGTGGTGACTTACTAACCATCGCGCCATTGTTGTTTGCAGGTAGCCAACTTGTTATCGCTTGTTCGTTTTAGTTCTCCGTCATTTCTCATATTGTTTCTGTCGTCCGTGTTCTGTACAGTACTTACTGCACTGTGAAGTTTTTTGCTTACTTTTCGTTGGTTTTACGACATTGTTCTTCTGTGTTCGTTACAGTACTGCACAGTAATTTGTTTACCGTTCACTGTGTTTACTGTATAGTTGTGTGTGTTATTTCAACATGTCGGGAGTGAAACGTAAACACGTTACTTTTTCATTAAATGAAAAATTCGCAGTGCTACTAAGACTGGGCAAAGGCGAATCACTCCAAAAAATTGCCAAGGAACTCAATGTAGGCATTACGACAATAAAAGATTGGAGAAGAAATCGGAAAGACATTAAAGCATGGACAAAGACGATAGATGGTGAAAACCCTCTTAAGAATCGCAAAACATTGAAAAAACCTAAACTTGAACTGCATGATAACGCATGGTGGATGAAGTTCTATCAAGAAAGAAGAAAAGGAACCCTGATATCTTGAGTTCAGAGATTGTTTCTTTTAATTTAAATTCATATTTTTCTGTACTTTCTGATAATCCGACCTTTTTTGCGTTCAGACCATACCCTCAGTCCCAAAGGTGACGGATTACTCAGGTTGCACTGTATTCTCATTATCAACCAACGCGAGAATTACAATGACCACACGTCATCTCATGATTATAGGGATTGTAAGATTCTCATCAACAGTAGCAGCTAGCCCATACGGATTCTCTCACTGAGTCCTTCCTAGAGAACGAAAAGTGGTTTTCATTTTCTCTCAATATTTTAAAATTGGACTGTAATAATACTAACGAGGGAAGTACCCCAGCTCGAACGGCGAAAACCGACTGAAAGTGGGTTTAAAGTATACAGTTGTACCCATGTCAATAGCTATCAATGCCATGCATCTGTAAAAGTTCGTGTTCGGTCGCCAGCGCCATCTGAGTATGTGATAATGTGATCACCGTGGCATTTGAGTTTGCACTATTGCAATGTGCGAACATTTTAAATTATGGAGTATGTCTACATCTTGCCTTTGTTAAGTGTGCGTACTGTTCCATTCCACTGTGTTTTAATCACTTCATTGAAACTCCACATTTACAATTCGACGTCGAATGATGGACAACACAGTATCTTCTATTGTGGGAAAGATAACTATGTCAAACAGTACTGCATGTGTTAAGATTTCTTGTTGCAAGCAAATGTTCAACCATTTGCCAGATGATACTGCACCACATCTGTTTCTTGTTAATATAATGGTCCGAATTGCCTGTTGCACGGTAGTTTCTGCTGCGAATTGTGTTTCTGCAATCTTTTTGTAGTGTTACCAAAGGTCTAAAGGTCTAACCAATTGCTAGGAATGGATTTTCCCTAATATAATGGTCCGAATTGCCTGTTGCACGGTACTTTCTGCTGCGAATTGGGTTTCTGCAATCTTTGGACTCCATAACTTCCAAACACTGATTGTACACTAATGCGGGGTTTTACACATAAATGCCCGTTATGGGTAGTAGAACAGACATATCTTCGTATGTTAAGCACACTGCCAGTCGTTACGCCATTTGAGCTGGGTATTTCCCTCGTAAGAAAATTACTTGTAATTGTAAAACTGGAGCTCTGTCAATAAAGAAGACTGTGTTCGGCGATATCAAACTCTGATAGTACCAACCAATTTTTGAAATTTATGTAATTTTTCTCCTGCATCCATTGGTCTAAAGAAAGAGATCCAACATCCAAGGTAATTAAATGAAGAGACTTGATCAATTATGGTATCATCAATAATAATTTTTGCCCTAACTTATTCAGTGACTTGAGTCTTTTTTGGTGAAATATTTAAGTCATATTGTCTTGCAATAAGAAATAATTCATCAATCACAATTTGATTATTTAATAATCATAAGGTAGGAATAGATAGATAGATAGATGTCATTTATTGCAGAAACACAAGAGAACATCAAGTACAATGCAATCGTCAAACAAACTAACATATGGAAATGTAGAATATATATATATATATATACACACATAAACACAGTGTTGTGCTCTGAATCATACACACACATGCATGCACACACACACAAGAGTACATTATTTACAGCATACATTTGATATAAATGCATATTACAAAGCAAGGTCAACATGCCGGTTTAAGTCATACATCAGAAAAGGTTAAGTAGTAACAGTGAACTACACCAAAAGCTAAGTATGTCTAATTGACTTACAGACTTCAAAGAGTTCATCTGTTTTATAAATGCTGTTGTTAGTTAGTAGAGACTTAATCTTTTGTTTGTAGATATTCAAAGGCAAATGCCTAACAATGGCTGGAAGGGAATTGAAAAATTTCAGGGATATATAAATGAATGTCTTCTGAGTTCTACTGAACTTACATCTGTAAAGCCCTAAGTTGTTCCTATTCCTCGTGCTATAACAATGTGATAGACCCAGCACCTCATACTTGTTGTGGATTTCTTTGATGTATAAGAGGCACTGGAAAATGAACACTGCTGGCTAAGTTATGACACCTACAGTAACAAATGCTAGCCTACAGTGACTTCGAGGAGGAAGACCACAAATTAACCTCAGAGCTCTTTTCTGCAATCTGAACAATTTCTCCACATGCGACATGTGACCCCAAAGTAATGCTCCATTTGCCAAATGGCTATGAATTTGTGCAAAGTAGACTGCTCTTAATACATTGGCACTGATGCATGATTTAAGTCTTCTCAATAAATAAATCCCACTACAGACCTTAGATGCAATATTCTGTATAATATGTTTCTCCCATATTAGTTCGGAATCAATTGTAAAACAAAGGAAATTAATTGTACCCCTGTCGATGTCTCCTCCATGTACGTAATAGAATTCTAAGTCCTGAGTTTTACTGACATTCAAACAAAGAAGATTAGCTGTACACCAGTCTTGGATAGTGTCTGAAATATGATCACTTCCATGGTCTGGAAGCAGTGCAGATTGTGAACTTATACAAATATTAACATCATCTGCAAAGAGATAGCTATCTACGTTGGGACCAGATAGGTGATAAGGCAGATCGCTAATGTAAATAATAAATAATATTGGACCGAGGATAGATCCCTGAGGAACGCCATGATTGACAGGCAAAAAAGGAGACTCATTTTTTCCTAATACCACTTTCTGGAATCTGTCGCACAGGTAGGATTGAACAAGGGAAATGGAATCGTCTTCAAAACCATAAAATCGCAGTTTGTCTAGTAGTATCTTATGGGATACAGTGTCAAAGGCTTTAGACAAATCATAGGGTTTAGCCTGTAATGGATTACGGTCATCTAACTTGTTCAGACAGTTGCTCACAAAAGAGAATGCTGCTTTCACATACCTCGCCCGGTTCTGTAACCAAACTGGGAGTTGTTAAACAAGTTTTTTTTTCAAAATAGGATACAATCTGATCGTTGATTATGGTCTCAAAAACTTTTGAAACTGCAGGCCTGTAGCTGTCAAATATTAGAGTATCCCCATTCTTATGAACTGGCATGACCCTACCCAATTTAAAGTCGGCTGGAAATTCTGATTTCAGGATACATGTATTAAATAAATGTGTCAGAGGCTCTTCAATAAATACTGATCCATGTTTCAAAATCATAGGGCTCAGCTGATAAACATCATAACAATTTCTATTTTTCATTTTTGCTAGTACCCTCCTTGAAATGGGATGAAGATAATTGAGGCGTGCAGGTGTTGAGGACGCGGACCATTGAGACCTTAGTCGAGACCTTTAACACATGGTGAACTAGATGGAGCACCGACCATCCAATGACTACACTTTTCGAGTAGAGGTTGTAAAATAAAATAAAATTTAATATCAAAAAAACAAGACATTGCAAAAGGGGACGTGAGGGGTGCATGAAATGGTAAGATGAGGGATGATGGGCCTGTAATAAAATATGTACATGGTATAATAAAACAGTAAAACGATAAAACGTAAAACACACAATAAAGATCTATAAACGGAGAATGTCGACGACGAGGAGAAAGCCTAAGTCGCTGAAGATCGTTCAGTAAAGGGGCAGAAATTAACAATAGTGTTAATAGTGCGTTTCGTTCCACCACAGGCTGACTACAAGAAGGTAGTCAGAAGCATCATTCTTAGAAGTACATGAAATCGTGTCTCCCACGAACTGTCTATCCGACCACCCTTACATTAAACTGTATGTCACGCCAAGCTACCCAAAGAAACAACTAACAACAGCAACGACCTTTAAATGACACGTCAATAAACACAGGATAATTACAAAACTTCACAAGCCACTACACTTCACATGACATGCCGTGACATACAAACTCAGCAAATAAACATAGATCAGTTCAGTAAAATTAAAACAAGCAAATCCCAAATGAAGATAAAACAAAACGATTTCATGAGCTGGTAGAATAAAACTTCTCTCGAACGAAAGCACATGGTTCAGTTACCTTGCGGGATGCCAAATAAGCGTCAATTGCAGTCCCGGGCACGTACAACGAACACACATTCCATCATCTCGGAAGAATAACCAATATACCTGATTTAATAACGTAATGGGATCACGCGTTGCTTGCTGACTGAAGGCCACAACAAAACAGAACAACACTAAACATGACCCTCGACCTTCAGTCAAATTCCCACTTAAACAAACGACATACACCCACCCTTAAAAATAAGTCTAGAACCGTGATTGTAAATGAAACATATTTCTGAAACATACATAGATAATGCTTGCCCAGTCTCCAAGGATAAAAAGAAAACCTAATCGGCCATCCTTGGAGTGCACAAATGACAAGCATGATAAAAACAAACCCTTGAAACATGAAATAAACTGGTGTGTGTTCCAACAAAAAGATATTACATCCAAAGCAATGAACAACACACCCTCCCACGTCTAGGCACAATTAATATCGCGAACTAATCTAAAGAATACCAGTCCCTAAAGGTCCCTGAAAGATCCCATACTCTTGCAAGGGTTAGGAACTGGTAAGAAACATCTCTCATAAATACAATCGCGTTTCACAACATAAAACAAACGCAAGTAACACGCACTAAAATAAAACTCGACCAGATACGGAAAAGAAACAACAACAACAAGCACCCATTTAAATTAATAAACCCATAAACAAGCAATTTGATTCTCCACTACGTGCGTATATAAACAAACTGGGGACAAAATAAACACCAAATAACTTCATAGAGAAACATGAACGGTCTCCAGTTTAACCCTACCTTAGCAGATTAAATTACGGAACTTTTAACACTGAAAGTTGGGGAGCATATATATATCGTGAGCAGTTTTCTTCAAAACATGACACATTAAAACAGAATAGCTACAAGGACCATTTCCACTTAGCTGATACTCCGAGACGTTCTGGAAGTTCACTGATAATAATTTTATTTTATGACAACTCCATATTTACGGAATTCTTCACTATGGGACAAAGCCGGAATCGCGTAGTGTCTCCCCAACATTTATATCTTCTTAAAGCATATTATAAAGGGCATCTCGGAACATTAGAATAGATTTGCTGGTAGTGGCAGTTATAACGGCAGACGATCATCAAATTCTCCTCGCGATAACAATCGCCGAAGGCGTGTTTCTTAGACAAGGATGAGTTCTCCAACGCGGGCGCATTTTTTTTCAGACGTGCGGAAATTACGATCTCTTAGATGTATTACTAGAGACCGCTAGATGGAAATAACGTCGAACGGATCTTAAAATTGTACCGGGTCAATAATAACAGGAAGGTGGAGGGAGCGTTCATCAAGACAGACTTCCGTGTTGAGGTGGCTAGTGTAGGAAGGAGTGAATATGGGATATTTAGAGCACAAACAGAAATATGAGAATAAGGCTGATATAAAAGGCAAATACAAATGGAGAAAAGAATCATGACATGAGAAGCAGAACACAAAAAGAAATGTTATTATCTATTTCTTCTGTTGTAGGAAACTGATTCAAGAGACAAATTGGCAGCGGAAGAACATGCAGACTCAGGGAGGTGAGAAGCTTCGTCAGCTGGAAGCTTCATGGGTCGGTCTTGTCAGTAAGAATTATGAGATAGAACAGGCATGTGCTCAGTTGGAGAAGGAAATTGCAATGTCAAAAATGTGATCAAGATAATCGAATATGACAATTTCTCTGCTTGGAGAAGACCTGGAATGTGTACTAGCATTAGGCATGCTGTGGGAGAAGTTGAGTGAATGGTGAAACACTTGTAAACAAATCGTTGCAGTTATTGAAATTTCAACTTTATTTATTAGGATCGCATGAGAGGAGAATCTGCCTTTTGACATTCACACTTAGTTAATATTGATAATATATAATTTTAATACCTTGTTTCGTATTCTAGGGGATATTACTGTCCATTATCACTAGTGCACGGAAATATATGCTAAATTACATATATATGTGTTTTTGTTTCTTGCTCATTCAATGACTGCAGCCATATTTGTTCCGTGCATGAGGTCTCTTCAACTGTTACCGAGGTGCACACATTACTGTTGCCAACATGTGGAATACCAGAACGAGTGGTCTGGGTAGAAAATATTGATGCGTGAATACTCCCAATGTGAGTGACAAAAACCAGGATTGATCTAGGCGAAATCCATTGGTCAGGATGAAGATTATTGAGGGGTTGGCAATGTTCTATATGTCCATAATTCACGCGTGTAATGGCTGACACAGCTGAAATTTTACTAAATAAGTCATGATTTTAAAAAGGGGATGGTGGGTGGGTTATAGACTGCGAAGGAGATAATTATCTATTACTACATCATTTCCAGATTTAATATGCATCATTACAGAAGGTATTTTGGCTAATTTCAGTACGATAGTTTAGTACCGTAATTTTTATTGTAGGTTCGCCTCTCATGCAGTGTTACCCTTTATTTATTATAGATTTGGAGATTGATATTGAACAATAGTTTCATATTTAACTATGCCATTACTTCTTGCAGTGATACGTCTAGTTCTAGAACCAAAATAAATGAAGGTAAAATAATGAGAAAAGCCCTCCTAAGGACTATACTACTGCATGTGGTTTTACAGCCTTAACTGTATCATCATCAGTTACAAACATTATCCCAACCGGGCTCTTTTGGTTTGAGCAGTTCTTACCTATTTATTAATTACAGTGCTGTACCTGTAGAAATCCTGAATGTGATGTTCTTTTGTATACTGAATCCTATGAAAGAGAACAAGAAATAAAATGCATTTGTAGAACTTTAATATTGAAAACATTAGTATTATTACTGTACGGTAGTGTAATTGTAATCTGATATTTATCTGTGCTCCCCAATATCCCAGACAAAATTACACCAATGGCTTGACAGCATGCACAGCTATCATGCAGCATACCACTTCCGTCAAAATCATGCACCACAACTGCGTTGAGGAGCTGTAAAAAGTACAGAGATCGGTGGCTCGGTTTTTCAGCGCCAACAGCAGCCATCCTAAATGAGGATTTCTCCCTGGAATTTCCACACTTTCTCTAGAAAAATTGAAGGATGTTACCTAATTTTAAGTCCTGAGCACTATTAATTTATATCCTTTTCTTACTTATTCACCAAAATAAGATTATTCCCTGTTCCAAATAACTCTACGCCTGATCAAAACATTGAAATCGTAAATATCCGTGAAAAGACACTTTGTTATAGGCCAGTTCTTGTCTATCTACGTGAAACGGATCAATCACTGCATGTGAACCTTGAAGCGTGCTCCGCCCATTATTTGCGAAGGTCATATACTGATAATTGAACCAATTTATTTTATAAGGGAGAAGATTTAATATCATTTAAATAATACAGGGTCATTATCTTTGTGCGTCCCGATAAACTTGGCAAGCTAAGCCAGCTTTGACTGGCGCAGATCATGGCGTGCGTACACGGTTCAGTCGGTGGTTGGCGTACACTTTTACCAAACATGTTCAATAATGTGTACTTGCAGTGCTCATAGTTGGTGCTGACAATGTCCTCCCCCTCTTGTAACACACACCTGACATTTTTCCGGTAAAATAGACAACGACGTGGGTCCGTGCAATATAGAAGACGAGTAGCTGTTCAACTTCCCAAGACGTGGTGGTTCGAGCAGGCTGCAAAAGACGAGTTCAGGATCCTGAAGCCTAAGACGAAAAGAAAAGTGTTAAGCGCGAGTGCCAAAAGACAAAGAAAATGGTGGACAAAGTGGCGTGTTTACAAGATGTTGAAAAAGTGAATAATAACATTAAGATGGCTCCCACGGCCGTGATTAACACGTTATATAACGTCATTTTCGAAAAATTGCCACCTGATCGAAAGAACAGGCAGCGCTTAAGAGAATTCCCAGGATTCGAGTTTGAACGTGACTCACCAGAACACCTGGAAAAAGTGAAGTTCATTGAGAGCGAATTCCCCGAGGCTGACCTCATTGCCATTTGCACAGTGTTAAACATTGAATATACGGGAGAGAAAGCCGTGCTTGTGCAACGCGTCTGTGACATCTTAATGGACCTTTCGCGGCTGTGGATGCCTAAAGACGATGAAGAGGGGGAGACAGGTAAAAAGAGAGATGCAAACGAAGCACTGGTGGAGGAATTACGTGAGTTAAAGGAGAAAATGGCTGGGATGAAATCCACGAACATTCAACCTCTAGCACGTCAGGTTCATCATCGGATTCATCTAGCTCAACCGAAGACCAGAAACTCTCCAACGCAATAGGATGTAAACAAAAAAATAGCGAAGACTGGAGAAGAAAGCTCAAGTGAAGGGGAAGTCGACCAGGACGTGGTGGACTCGCGGCACTCTGCAAACCGAGGAGTCGCACACAAGTTTGCGTTGACTTTTCGAGATGTAGAGGGCTCTGTCATAACCTATGACGGCAGCGAGAACTATCCGATGCGACGTTGGACTGAGGACTTCGAGGAATCAGCAACGTTGATGGGCTGGGACGAGATGCAAAATAAGTCGCTGACCGGCGTCATTGTTCGTGCAGAGTGAAAGTAGCATCACAAGTTGAAGAAAGAATTCCGTGATGATACCAGTGCAGCAGAGATTCATCGACTGCTAACCAACCGACGAAAAACAAAAGTTGAAACTCTTCATGAATATTTTCTGGTGATGCGAGAAATAGCCAGCAGGTCGGCAATCGATGATAAATCGCTGATACAATAGCCTATGGCATCGAGGACGCCACTGGATCCAAGATGATTCTGTATGGAGCAAGGGACTTCAAGGACAAGTTGAAGATCTACGAGAGTTCTTGCGCACGAAACTCACAGAATGTGACGAAAAATGAGAAGACGACAAACAAACAAACATACCGCTCACCAAGAGAAGACAACACGCAGAAGCAGACCTCGTCTGTAAAGAGATGTCACAATTGTGGTCAGAAAAAGTCACGAGTCCAGCGAATGTCCACACAAGAGTCAGGGTCCAAAGTGCTTCAATTGTAGCAGCTTCGGACAGCTTCCAAGTGCCCAAACCCTGAGCAGAATGGAGGGAAGAATACAGAGAACGTCGCTTCGGAAACCAGATCGAATATGGAGATGAAGGAATTGTTGCTCCTGGGCCAGGAGGTCAACGCATTGGAGGACACGGGCTGCCCAATCAATCTGATCCGTGAAGACAACCGCCTTACTACGCAAGGGTTTCGAAGATAGTGAGGTGCTACCCTTAGGATATTTTCCAACTGACGCCCAGGTTGACGACCACACTTAACTGATTTCTGTGTGCTGTCTGGAGATGTACTCAAGTTGCCAGCTATCATGGGTAACGGCTTGCTGGACCTAGCCGTAACTACCATCAGCAAAACCGGTGTCAAGATGTCCAAGGAGATATCAGAGGCGTGCTGTACCGAATCGACGTGGTAGCAGCCGAGGAGAGGCATCGGAAGAGACTGTTTTGAGAATCAGAAAGATGATCAATGAAGCGATGGTAGACGAGTTTGAGACCTGGAGAGATGAACACCGTGGAGAAGCAACAGCACAAATCCAGAAAGTGCAACAAGCAAACAGGGTGTCGTTTGATCGACCTCGGCGGCCTGCACGCCAGTACCAAATTGGCGATATCGTCGCCATCAAGAGGACCCAATTTGAACCAGGCCTTAAATTGAAGGAAATGTAGCCTACCTTGGGCCTTACAGAATATCCCAAGTCAAGCCGAATGACACTTACGACGTGTGTCGTGAAGGGAATCACTTAGGCCCCTACCGAACAACTACTTTTGCTGAGTTCCTCAAACCCTGGGCTGAAGGCGACTCATCATCCGAGGCGGATAATCTGCAGAATGGCCGATTGTGGGAATCGGAAGATGATTAACCGATTTTGGGTTTCCCTCCAGCCACCGCCCGGTGGCGCCGCGTAGAGGAGTCTAGGGCAAGTCGCGAGAAAGGAGGACGATCAGTTTTGGATTTGTGTCGAGTAAAGTCACGTTAAGTTCTGTTCAATCTCATCTTTTGTAATTGTTAGAACACATTAACCTACAAAAACAATAATAAACAATTGAACACGAGTATCGGTGGTTTTTTTTTTTTTTTTTTCAAATCTAGTGCTGCCATCTGCAATACACACACAGTGTTTTGTTTTTCAACCTCACATGCAGTTCTGTTCATTTCGTGTCGGGTCAACAGTGCTATGTATTTTAGAGTAAATAAATACTAGTTCAATTAAACTGTTCTTTAATTGACTTTGCCCAGAGCCTGTTCCGCTGATAGGTTATGAGGCCCAGTATCGTAACTGGAATACGAAAAATTTAGTGTAAACCAAAAGGACTTCTAACCTCACCACGCGTTCGGCTGCACGCGCGGTCAAGTTTTGTATCACGAGATGGCTGCACACAGCGTGAGGATCGAACTTCTCGACAAACAAAATTACGATACCTTGAAGCTCCAGATGGAAGCCATCCTGGTGAAGAACGACATGTGGGCAGAGGCGGTTTTAGAACAAGGGCACACGGTCACGTGCCCCACCATTAATAATCATTCTCCTTGGGTTGTAGTCGTCTTGATAATCCTTCCGTGGTAATGGCGCTTATGACGTGACCAAGCAGTTCAATCGGCTTGCTGTTCACTTTCCCCGACAGCAGGAGCATGGCACGTCACAACGAGGTGCTCTGCTGGGCACATGCCTGGTGTGACCAACACAGTGGAGCCACATGCTTCCTCTTCCTGGCCCTTTAACATCATCCCCTACTTTTACAGCGGGGAGAGGCGAGAGAGGGGCTATGGGGGTTTCCTAGACTTGGGGCACAAGACTCCTGTGACTAGCCGGCGATACGGCCGTGAAAGTAGCGCGGGCGGGTTGGGGCAGGGAGGGTCGGAGAGGGGTGTTCAAGTGTACCGTTAGCAAGGAGTATCGATAGAGGGCAGACAAGTTCATAGGTAGCTTATTTACCAACCTTCAGCAATTTTCCTCCAAAATAATATACGGAACATAGCGCCCGTTATTAATATGTACGGAGAAAAATCAACATGTATAATATGCATTGAGAGAGAAACGTAACATTATGACCGTAGGGTATGTACCGTAAGCGAACTTGTATTATGTTATAACGTCAGATCTGAGAAATTTATTTGTCAAACGTATGACGGTGCTTCTGTGATGAGTGGGCATAGGGGTGGAGTGCAGTCGTTAATTAAGGAGAAATACCCAAACGCGAATTACATTCATTGTTACGCACATCAAGGTAATTTGATTCTCCAACACGCCACTTCATCTTGCTCCCAAAGCAGAATATTTTTTCAGGATTTGCAAGGGATAGGGCCATTTTTTTTCAAGATCTCCAAAGAGAATGGATTGCTTGATTGAAGTGGTTGAAAAGAAAATAGGTTACGCCCCTCCGACAAGATGGTACTTTCAACATAGAACTGTCAACACTGTGTTCGAAAACAAAGAAAATCTTTTGAAATGTTTTGAGCACATTAGAGACTCAGAAGTTAATGACAGAAATCCCTCAAGTCAAGCTGCAGGATTTGTGCGTACATTGAAAGATCCCCAGTTTATATACTGGCTGACTTTCTTTCATAAAGTTATGCCACACGTAGCTATTTTCTTTGATTGTATTCAGCAAAGTGGTATTGATGCTGTTTAAGTCAGTGACTTTATAAAGCAGTTTTCTAAAGCGGTGACCAAAGTTCGCGAAGAATATGCGGAAAGTGAAGTGTCCTTTAGTGAGCCCGCGAGCAAAAGACTTTGTGTTGAACAAAGAAGTAGTAAGAGTAATCGTCTGGCCGTAATAGAAGTGTGTGATAGTATTGTTAGTAGCATTAATGACAGGTTTCAGTTTTCGGATCACTTGTGTGCTTCAAAATTATTTCTAGTTGAAAAGTTTCCATACTATTCCATTGAATTTCCAGAGAGGGATTTCCAGACAGCCGTTACATTGTTCCGTGCAATAAATGGTCCGAAACTGAGAACTGAATTGGAGGTATTGTACTGTCGTGAAGATTTGCGTAATGCTTCCGGTGCGGCACCACTTCTGCAGTTCTTTTATAACAATAATATGTTGCGCACATTTTCAGAGTGTGTGATACCTTTAAAAATCATTGTTACTATCCCAATGACGACTGTCGAGACCGAAAGGTCATTCTCTACTTTGAAGAGGATACAATCTTTCCTGAGAAATTCTATGGGGGCTGATAGACTGTCTGCACTTGCAATGTTGTCGATGGAGAAGAGGATGATAAACAGTATCCCAGAATTCAACACACGCGTGATAGAGGAGTTTGCTGCTGCTAAAAATAGAAGGATCGAACTATTCTACAAGAAGTGGACGATCAGGTAAGCTTTTTCTTACTTGGAATAACTCTGATTTTGTTTCATTTTTTCTTTTTTCGTGGTAATCAATCCCGTGTACCCTAGCCAACTTATTGTGTGTGTTAATTACTTAGTAACCTGCGTTATTTTCTGTTTATTTGACCGAGTTTGTACTTAATTATCTGTGCCTACAATTGGGAAAGGAAGGCATGATGAGGATGACGCTCATAATCAAATCACTCAACTGTGGTTTCATAGTTCACTCATGGTACGGATTAGGGGGCAGATGACCTCGTAGTTCCTCTCCCTTAAAACAACAATAACTAACATCGAGAATTATGGTAATGTGTTTTAGCAAAACTGATACCTGCTGTGCCCCACCCTTATCAAAGCGCACGAGCCGCCTCTGCATGTGGGAGTATGTTAGCGGTGTAAAAGTCAAACCTGAACCGGAAGCCGACAATGCTGCTGCCATGTTAGAATGGGACAGAAACGACATGAAAGCGAAATTGACATTATCTTGGCCATCTCACCTTCCGAACTCAAACAGGTAAAGAATTGTGAAACCTCACGAGCCATGTGGACAAAATTGCGCGATATCTATCAGTCGCAAGGACCAGCGCGGAAGGCAACGCTCCTGAAACGGCTCACCGTGCATAAAATGGCGGACGGCGGGGACACGCGCGAGCACCTCAACGAGTTTATCGACACAGTTAACAAACTCGGCGACATGGAGGTAAACATCCACCCAGATCAACTGCCGATAAAGTTGCTGTACAGCTTGCCATCGTCCTTCGAAAATTTCCGCTGCGCCATTGAGTCACGTGACGAGCTGCCAAGCCCTGAGAACCAAAATCACGGAGGAAAGTGAGGCCCGAAAAAATGGAACATCCAACGATGGATCCGCCGTCATGTTCGCGAAAAATCAAAAATTGCCGCCCAAGAAGAATTTGCTGCATCACAAAGACAAGGACGGAAACCAAAGAAAAACCAAAGTGTCAAATCTGTAAGAAAATCGGCCATAAACTATCGGATTGTTGGTACGGTATGAAAAACAAAAAATCCAACGAGGAACAAGCAACGGAATCTAGAAACGTCTGCTACCACGTCGGTAATGGTGCTGTGTCGATAATGCAGAGTCGTGCCTGGTGCCTCGACAGTGCCGCCACGAGACACCTGTGTCGCAACCCGAAAAGTTTTCGTCAACTCGACATCAACAAACGCGCTACACTCAATCTTGCAAATGACAGTTCAACTCCGATCACCGGAAAAGGGACAGTTTCATTCACAACCGAAGTGTCGGGAACCGAAGTGAATGTGACTTAATGATGCATCTCACGTGCCGGACTTACGCACAAATCTCATGTCGGTGAGCAAAATCACGGTTACGATGTTGTGTTTTGTAAACAAGGTGCAGTGGTCGTGAACGCGAGTGGCGAAATCGAGTTGTGCGCGGATCGAGTCGGGGACTTATATTATGTGCGCGAACACGAGGAGAACGCATGTACTGAGTCGCGAAATGAAAAGACAGTGTCACTTGAGACATTACATGGACGTTTTGGACATGCGAACACGCGTGATATTACCCACGCAGTGCGCGATAAGCTAGTGACTGGCATAAAACTCGATGACAAAGTGTCTCAGCTGGAGTGCGATACCTGCATCAAGGGGAAGATGACAAGAACGCCCTTCCCAAAGTGTTCCGAGAGTGAATCGGAACCACTTGACATCATCCATACCGATGTTTGGGGTCCACATCCGATCACATCCATGGGCGGATCTCGGTATTTCATTACGTTTATCGATGACGACTCCAGATGGTGCGAGGTTCGATTCCTAAAATCAAAAGCTAAGGCATTCAAGGCAACCGTGGAGTACGTCGCATTCTCTGAGAACTTCATCGGTCGGCGTCTCAAACAATCCAGTCGGATAACGGCCGCGAATACTTCAGTGGAGAAATGGAAAAGTTCATGAAGAGCAAGGGCATCACTCGACGGCTCACCGTACCTTACAATCCGGAGCAGAATGGCGTCGCGGAGAGGAAAAACCGCACCCTGTTCAACGATGGCAGATGTCGAATGTTGCAGTCTGACGTACCAGATTCACTTTGGACCGAGCTCATCAACGCCTCAAATTACCTGTGGAACCGGTTACCATCAGCAAAACTGGGAGGAAAAATCCCATACAAGATTTGGACGGGTAAGCCTCCTGACATTTCGCACCTGAAAATCATCGGGAGCCCTGCGATTTATCTCGACCGAGATCCCGGTATAAACAAGTTCGAGCAACGCGGACGAGACTGTATTCTGGTGGGATATTCGACAGAATCCAAAGGTTACCGGATCTGGGTTCCTGACAAGAGGAAGGTGATAGTGAGCCGTGACGTAAAGTTCTTGGAGCGCAAAGACAAAGATCAACCAAAGGACGAGCGCAATCGTCGAAAAATCATCACCGCCCCGAAAATTCAAGAGAAGAACGTGAGCCAGAGGAGCCAACCGAAACACACGGAGTTCTATTGGGATGCTCGAATCCACGCTGGAAAACAACTTCCTCCGGACGAGGAGGAAGAAGTGCAAGAGTTTCGAGGATTCGATCCAGAAGAAGAACCGCATCAAGACATTTCAATTCCTGATTCGATGATTAAATCTTTACACAACTACGACAGCGATGATACCATGGTCGAGGTGCCACCTAACGACGCCAAGGAGGTCGCCGAGAACAGCGGCTACAATCTTCGCAGCAGAAAAGCTACAGAAACTGGAGACACCGAGCAGAGCGCAATCGTCGAGGAGACATTCATTGCCGAAATCCCGATGGGTCAGGCAATGAAAAGCCCAGAGGCCGATGAATGGTCCCAAGCCATCGTCAACGAGATGAGATCAATCTTGGAAAACGACACCTGGGTACTCGTCGATCGACCACAAGGCATGAAAATCATCGGCAGTAGGATTGTTCTCCGTAACCAATTCCATCCCGATGGCTCTCTCGAGAAGCGGAAGGCGAGGCTGGTCGCACAAGGATTCAGTCAACAGCCTGGGATCCACTTCACACAAACCCTCGCTCCAGTGGCTCGTCCTGGGTCAATTCGTCTGATGATGTATCTCGCCGCCAGGTTCAAGATGAAGGTGCTACAGTATGCCGTCACCACGGCATATTTAAATGGAGATCTCGACGACCAAGTATATATGGAGGTCCCAAAACACTTCGAAAAGATCTTGGAGGGGATCATCGACAAGGAGCCCACAAATGGCATCTCTAACAAGGCAAATGATGCTCTGAAAGAGTTTCGAAAAGGCAACAAAGTTTGTCTTCTGAAGAAATCCTTGTACGGCCTGCGCCAGGCCGGACGAAATTGGTACAACAAATTGTATCAGATCCTTCGGTCTATTGGAGGCGTCCCAACTCAATCGGATCCATGCCTGTTCATCATCGGTACAGGGGAAGATGCTGTGTTGATCGCAGTTTACGTCGACGACATTCTGATTGCGTGTCGTCACCCAAAAAGGGCTACTCAAATAGGACGTCAACTGGGGGAGCACTTCCGAATAAAGTATCTCGGCCTCGCTAAGTGCTGCCTGGGCATTGAGATTTGTCAAACCGATGAACGAATCACCCTGGACCAGAAAGGATATATTCAGGAACTCCTCAACCGATTCAACATGACGGAGAGCCGGACCGTAACCACCCATATGGACACCAACACCATGTTGCAGAAAAACCTGATTTTTTCCGAAGACGACGAAAAACTCCCATACAGGGAGCTGGTGGGAGCCTTGACATACCTGTCCGTCTCCACCAGGCCTGACATCGCCTTCGCCGTCAGCTACTTTGACCAATTCAACAATTGCTACGGCCCTCAGCACTGGACCGCAGCGAAACGTGTCCTACGATACCTCAAGGGGACACCGAACGTCGGCCTATCCTATGAACATGATCACCAACCTCTCAAAGGCTACGTGGACGCAGACTGGGGTAGCTGCACCGAGGATCGTCGATCATATACGGGCTACATCTTCATGCTCGGAGGAAGCCCGATCTCCTGGGACGCCAGAAAGCAACATACTGTCGCCCTATCCACTACAGAAGCGGAATATATGTCCTTAGCAGAGTGCACAAAGGAAGCCATATATCTACAGCGACTTCTACGAGAGCTGGGGCACGACGACCTGTCCAAACTCACGGTCTACTGTGACAACCGCAGTGCACTCAAACTTGCCGAGAATCCCGTGTTTCACGCCAAGACGAAACACATCGACATTAAGCATCAGTTTGTACGTGATGCAATCCAGAGCAAATCTCTCATCGTGGACTACGTCCCAACGTCGGACCAGATTGCAGATTTCCTGACTAAAGGTCTTCCGAGACCCAAGCACAGCTGGTACACGAAGGCTGCAGGACTCCAGATCCAGTCATAAGAAGAAACCTTCACACCTCACTCGAGGGGAAGTGTTAGAACACATTAACCTACAAAAACAATAATAAACAATTGAACACGAGTATCAGTGTTTTTTTCTTTTCAAATCTAGTGCTGCCATCTACAATACACACACAGTATTTTGTTTTTCAACCTCACACGCAGTTCTGTTCATTTCGTGTCGGGTCAACAGTGCTATGTATTTTAGAGTAAATAAATACTAGTTTAATTAAACTGTTGTTTAATTGACTTTGCCCAGAGCCTGTTCCGTTGATAGTAATCTTATCCTAAAATACAGTTTTTTTACTTAAAATTACTTCAAGACGTGTTCGGTTTAATCGCTTTCCAAAATCCCTTCCCACATATTTATCCTCTATCTGTGATATTTATATGTAGATTTAGCGAACGTTATGTTCTGTTGTATTTTCGGAAACATTACGCATATCTGCCAAGTTTTCCGGATTTTGGGGGTGTTCTTCGTTTGTCTGGATTAACATCGTTTTTTTTTCGGATTTTCAACTCCATGGCTTGTTTCCGTTCTCGGCATCCAAATCGCATTTCAGTTTTGATTTTAGATAATTTTAAAAATCTTTAGTCAACTTTTACAGTCGTTGATTTACCGACTTCAACAGTACTAGGCTACATCTTCCAAATTAAAATGTGTCTACTCACTCAAGTATGTAAAGCAATGTACCGACTACACGCTTATTACATAGTCCTGAACAAATTATTTTTTCTCGGCAAGTGGTGGCCGAATTTCATTTTGAATCAGAAGAGGTACTCCTTTCAAATTACTAGTTTGTAAGCATAAAGCTTCAAGTCTCATAAAATCTTCTGTTTCTAGCACTTTTCCGCACATAATTATGTGTTTGGCATCTAAAATTACCCGTCCTTCAACAAGAGGCCACCTAGAATTGCCAACAACATTCAATACATATGAAGTCCATTACCCTTGCGTACACCATTTTGTGGCGACCGACCTGCCACCTACATTCGATTGAGTTCGTGAATATTACAGCCCACGTGCTTCAGTGCCTGGTCAGCGGTATCACTGGCTTCTACCGGCTTCTACAGTTTGGCGACCTCGTTCTCAGACCACATGGCGAGACGAGAACTGTCAATCGCTTTCTCCCAGCTTACAGAGTATATAGAATTTCATTCAATATTTGGATTGAGTAATCGCATTAGGATCATTTTAAATTAGCTGATAGGCTAATGCATAATTGAACTACAATATAATCACCATCTTTATAGTCTGGATTAGATAAATTCAGCAAGGTAACGTCATTTAATCATTGGGGAAAGAGAGGAGATGGCCTGAGATCGTTTCAGTGAAGCCAAGGGCCGAGACTAAGGTAAGTAGACTATGGCCGAGACTAAAGTTGGCGTAACTTGTAGTTGGTGTTCTGTGCAGGCCTTCGTAACATAGCCAGGATTGGTTAAACCTTATTTTGGCCCTGGTTTTTTATCACGCTCCGGTTATGCAACTTTAGAAACGTAATAGCACGAACTGATCATGTATGTTGGTAGTCCTAGCGCTCTGTTTTTTAAGTCTTAAATGTGATTGGCTTACACTGACACTAACAGGATGACAAATGTATTGTTTTAGGCGTGGAATAAACTCTTTGAAAAAGGAATATATTGTTATTAATTAAATATTTAATGCAGCCAATGGCCATACAATAATAATATAGAGTTATAGATATAGTGGTCAATGTATAGTTCTATAGTTCATATAACACTTAACTATTACAAAATTTTGTCCACGAGATTTTCCTGCTTTTGCATTTTATCACATGATATCTATCACATTGGTCACCACAGAGTTTACACTGGCACAGGTCACTTGGTTCATGGTAGGTATCTCTTTTACAGATTTTGTAGTGAAAACCATGGATCGCAAAGCGAGTCATGGTGTGCCTCAGTTCATAGTTAGCCGTTATCCATTCCCTGTTTATCATCGCGTCTGTGGAGAAGAAATCTAGACATATATTAGCATATAATCATAAACATCATTACACTGTTTGATATAATTGCAATGAATTGCACCTGTTGATATTAATAATTTATTAAACACAACGTGAACATATATAGAGGTTTACATTTCGATTTTTTTTACCAGTCTTTAGCTAATGTGGCAATTGAAACTGTTCTTGCGGTACAGTTTATGAGGTGATATCTGGAACAACTCATGCCACACAGACAACAGGTACATTCTTCATCCGGTACATGGAACCTGGTGATTTCACATATCCTTCCATGGAACCCGTGGACGGCGAATCGGGTGAAGGTGTGGCGTAGGTTGTATTTCGGTCCTTTCCGTTCATCGTTTCTCATTGCCTCTGTCTCATATAATCCTTCAGGGATTTGCTGAGCGTTTCTTTCACTTTCTTCCAGGGCTGCAGCAGATGCTTCAGTGTCGGGAAGGTCGAAGGTGGTTTTTATAACCTCCAGAAAGAACGGTTCATCCGCCAAGGTGTACACCAGTCTTTTCTCTGGAGAACACGTTTGAGGTACCTGGCCTTGATATTTTCAAGCAACCTTTGCTGTCGATAATGATTTTCTTCTGTTGCAAGATGGCAGGCTACGGCAGGATGAAAGATAAAATCCACAGCCTGCTTCCAGTCGATCGGCTGGGTCAGGGAATCGAAAGAACGAAGCCTCCATCTAGCGGCGAGGATATGAACTGTGCCGGCTGTCAAAGCTTGTCGCACTCCCCTGGGGAAATGATTAAAGGAATGACGTATAAAATGACAGTGGAGAGTGTAGCTGGAATGAAATTTGTGACAGGGAAAACAGGAGTACCCGGAGAAAAACCTGTCCGCCTCCACTTTGTCCAGCACAAATCTCACCGGGATATAAACTACGGACCCAGTGGTGAGAGGGCGGCGTGCTGCCGCCTAAGCCCCGGAGGCTCTGCTACGGCAGGATATTTGTTTTTATTATAGTACATTATGCAACGAGCCTATAACTGCAATAATTAAGACACGAGTATATTTATAAAACGAGCGAAGTGAGTTCTATAATTTCCATACGATTGTCTTAATTACCATTATAGGCGAGTTGTATACGGCTGTTTATGTTCGACGATAATTATAACTTTATTATATGTTCTAACATAAATATTCATAAATATCTGTCGATATTCTGTCGGTTGACGTCTTCTCCTTGGGAATTGTGTGGGCTCAGCATTTAATGTCTACCCAATAACGGATCCCAAAGCTTTGAAATAATGCGTGGTTGGAAATGAAAACAAAACTCTTATAAAAAAAAAAACGGGGCCGACGGATTGGCCCTTGGCATTTTTAGCAGAAGCTCCCTCAGCCGATATATCAGGTCCTGGCACTATAAGGGTAAATGAACTTTATCACGACAGGTGCTCACAGCGGCATTTTATACAGTGTACCCAGTCGATGATGCCGACTAATATGTTGGTACCTTTCCGGTAAGGAATTTTTTCCGACATGGAGGTAAATCAATATTGGCAGCAATGCTAAAATGTTTCCTCCATGTAAAATTGAATGTTGAATCCAATGCATATTAACATTCGTACCCCAACCTCCATATGGTGTGTAACTGTGCAGTGAGCGGTATCGGGTTTAGGGAACGTGATAATTGTGTGTTGTGAGGAAGTAGGGTTTGTTGGTCTGTTATTTTCTTTGTGTGTTCGTGTCTAGTTAGTGATTTCCCAGATTAGTACCCTTTTCTTTAGGGGATAACTCTTCATCATGTCGGCCGAAAGTGATGGTGGTCAGATGGGGCGACCGCCAGATGAAATAGAAAATATGGAATATGAGGGTGAAGCGTCAGTTGAAAGCAGGATTGTAGTGTCGAAATCGGAGCTAGAAACTAATCAAGCGTCCACAGTTCCCGGACCATCTATAGTTAGTGAAAAGCGCCAGCCATTATCAAGTACCAATAGGTATTATGACCATCACATCGGGCCGTACACGGTGTTTGTACAAGGGGAGGGAGCTCAAAATATTGGGAATTTACATCCTATGGCCTTAGGCAAGCTGTTTTTTTTTAATATGATAACGGGTATCAAGAATATTCAACGCAAAGGGACGGAATCGTGTTCAAGTGCAATTTCATAAGGCGACAGAAGCCAATTCATTCTTACAACATCCTTTACTACCCGCAAAACATTTGGTTGCCTTTATCCCGTCCTCTAATGGCCAACGTGTTGGTCTAATTAGGGGCGTAGATACTTCATTATCCCATGAGGAGATTCTACAATATATTGATTCGTCTGTACCGATCGTTAGAGTTCAACTTTTTTTTTTTTTTCTTTAAGATGATCGATGACAAGTTGAAACCATTCCTACGGGAACAGTAAAAATTTTCTTTGAAACTCAGTGCCTACCTGAGTATGTATCTAATTTTAATGTAATACTAGAAGTAACGTTGTTCATATTTTCTCCCATTCGATGCCAACACTGCCAAAGATATGGGCATGTTAAACTGCACTATCGGGCGCGCGCCCTATTTTGTGGTAAATGTGCACAGGGCCATTTAACTGATACGTGTAAGGAGATTACGTTTAAATGTGCTAATTGTTCTGAAAACCATCCGGCAGGCGCCGCCCGATGCACTGAACTGGAAAAAAAAATCCATCAAACGACAAATGTGTATCGACAACAAATCATACCATGAAGACATTCAGGCTAACTCAGGTGTACCGTTCAACCCCCTTACCCTCCCTCAGCAATTTCCGACCATAGAGCAGTCAAATATTACGCGTCATACTGATCCGCCGCGTAAACGGAAGTATACAGGAATTGTGCCTCAAGCGCCTAAAGTTGTGAATCCATTGGGCTATGATCGACGGGCCAACTTAGATATCTTAAATCCGCCGTCTGGCAGTGGTGAACGGGTGTCTTCGAGCCCTGTAACCACGGGAGCTGAAGTGTTGAAGAAACAGTCTCCTCAATTACCTGTAACTTCGCGGGATCCGTCGCAAGCCATTATGGCAGATTTTCAGAAATTAAAGGAATTATTGGGTCACAACGCTCAATGGAGCTTCTATGTGCAAAAATTATTAGATAAGATTGTACCATTACTTCCCACTCCTCCTTCACCCCGGTTCGTAGTGGTCCTCCGTTAGATTAATTTCCTTTGACATCTTCTATGTTACTACTCCAGTGGAATTGTGGAAGTATTTTAAATAAAAAACATGAATTACTGCATTTAATTCAGGAGTATGATCCGGACATCATATTCCTACAAGAAACATGGCTCCGTTCCTCGTATAACTCTCAGATTGCCAATTATCAGGTTGAACGTCAGGATGGACCAGGATATCGAGGTATCATGACGTTATTTAAAAATTATTTACGGTACAACCCCCCCCCCCCCCCCCCTTCTACTAATTTTTACATTCCTCACACTCATCATCAAACGTTCCTTGTGCACGATCTCAATATAAGTCATATTTACTGTCCTCCTGGTATGCAAGGTTCCCGTCGACAATGGTATGTATATTTTCAGTTTATACAGCAATTTTCTGAACGTCTTACATTGGGGGATTTTAATGCACATCACGCCTTGTGGGGCAGTGGCAGGATTAGTCCGAAAGGACGTCACATTGTTGCAGCTATACAGAAATTACGCCTACATTTATTAAATGATGGGTCACCCACGCGCATTACCCCGCCGAATAGTCCACAAAGTGCGGTGGATCTAAGTATCACTACTGTAGATATATCTCATAAGTTGTCATTGCGGACTGTGAAGGACACTTATCAAAGTGATCATTATCCTATTATAATAGAATACGATGTCTCGAGTACCCGACATATCTCGCAGAACGTATTTCATGTTAAGATAAATTTTCAGCATTTTGATTATGATTTGCTTTCTCGCTTTATAGAGGATAGGCTTTCTCAGCAATTACAGATATCTGGTAACAGTTATACTTTTTTATTAGATACTATCCTTGATTATTTTAATGCATATTTTATTTTATTACGAAAACATGTCCTCCGGTTAATCGTTTTGCCTTACCCTCATGGTGGGATCAAGAATGCAGACACCTGGTACGACGTCGCAAGGCGAGTTTAAAAGCTTTTCGGCACTATGGTACTTCAGCCTCCTATTTAAGATACAAGAGTCTCACCGCTCAAATACAACGTGTATTTAATCATAAACGATGCGAATCGTAGAAATTATACATTACCCAATTAAGTGGTACTACGTCACTAAATAGTATTTGGTCAGCGATTAAACATTTCTCTAATATGCATCCTATCCACTCACCCTCTCAACTTTCGGCGCAAGGATACCATGACTTTTATCATAATTGGACACCGGAAATTGTTATTCGTCTGCCTACAACCTGTGCCTCTGGTTCGCTGGACCGTTTTTCCAGTTTAATGCAGCCTATTACGCGTAGCGAATTTCGCCAAACATTCCGACACAAAAAATCATCAAGCCCAAGGATTGATGGAGTGACTTATAACATGATCGCTCGATTTCCAGCAAACGCTCAGGGTATCATCCTTCAACTATATAATTCAATCTTATGCACTGGGACCTTCCCGGAATTTGGAATGTTTTTCAAACTGTCCCTATTCTGAAACCCACGAAATATCCACGATTACCCTGTTTCCGAAAACGCAATTTGCATTTAGGAATAATCTCGGTACATCTGACCCATTAAATATATTTTTTACTGATCTACTCCTAGCAAAAGGGAAGAAAATGCATACCATAGCGGTCTTCCTTGACTTAAAAAATGCGTATCACTCTGTAGATCCATTTCTTCTCATTCAGATACTTCGGGATATGCATTTTCCACTTCCCTTCCAGTGTTTAATACGTAACATGCTATGTCATCGTAAAAAAATCTTAATTCTCCAGCTGGTGTATTTGATTCTCGACATACTTCTTATGGTGTCCCGCAGGGAGACGTTCTAAGTGGGATTTTATATTTACTTTATACTCGTACTCTAGTAGCAGGCATATTACCGCACGCTCGCATCCTTCAATATGCGGATGATATTTTAATATATTGCACAAAAGAAGATTTTTCCGCATGTCGTAGGGATATATACAACGCCTTATCTAATGCTCATGACTGGTTTCATCAATACGGATTTGAAACTTCTGCAGGAAAAAAAAACGCTGCGATGATCTTTACTCACAAACGAATTTACGACAGTTCTTCTATATTATATCGTCAAGGCCAAATTCCGGTGGTGACGAGTGTAAAATACTTAGAAATTTATATTGACAGGCAAATGCAAGGGGAGAGACATACGCAATATCTTCAGAGTCATATTGCCAGCAAAATCAACGTTCTAAAATCACTCACTCGGCGCACTTGGGGAGCAAATCCGGAATTATTATTAACAGTCTACCGTAACATCATTCGTTCTCTGATGGATTACAATTCCTTTTTTTTTATATTTATTTAATATCTAGAATTAGACTCCTACGTTTAGATCGAATACAGTTTACTGCCTTGCGTATCATAATAGGTGCTTATATCTACCACCACAGGAGCCCTTTTAGTTGAAACTGGAGAAATGTCGTTACATTATCGGCGTAGATATCTTGCATGTATGTACCTGATGCATAAAATGATGATAGCAGTATCACCTATCGTCCCTAAATTACAATTATTGGAGGAATACTATACTCGTCGATTATTGCCCACAGCTTCTGTTCCGGCGTTTCTGGCCACATATTCTATCCTTAAACCGTACGGCCATAATATATTAAAAGTCATGCGATTACCTATATATAATATTCCATATTCCGCAGCTCATTTTCAACCGAATATTCTCAAGCATTCCTTACCCCAAGTATATCAGTCTTTTCAACATAGCCCAGTAATCATTCCTCGTATTTTTCACGAGATAACGCGTCATTTGATATCTTGCATTATGTTTTATACCGATGGTTCTAAAATGGATTACCCATCCCGTGTGGGAGCAGCTTTCTTCTCTCCGGATTTACATATCTCATGTCAGTATACTTTACCCTCAGACGTCACGATATTTACAGCCGAAATTTCTGCCATCCGGCAGACGTGTTTTTATATTAAACAACATGCTATTCGTCATTCTCTAATTTGTACTGACTCAATGAGTGTCCTGCAAGCACTACAAAATGTTATTGAGGCCGATAATTGGTTTTTATGTCAGTTAGTGCATCAATTGTACACATTACGAACTGAGGGTTTCGACGTCAGTATCACGTGGGTACCCGGCCATTCACATATTGAGGGTAACGAAATCGCTGATAAACTCGCCAAAGATGCTGCTAATGGTAAAGGCAAGGCTTACAATATAGCTATACACATTTCTGATTTGCGTTCTCTAATTCGTTCGACGATACAGCATGACTGGCAAGTCACGTGGACTAACTATGCGAAACTTAAGGCCAAACATTATTTTGGGATACAATGGACTATTTTACGCCAACCATGGTTCCAGGGTGGTAAATACACACGCCGACACATCATTACAATCATTCGTCTCCGCTGTAATCATGCATTAAAGCCGGTGTATTTATTCCGTATAAAACGACGTGATGATGCCTTGTGTACGTGTTTGCAGATGGAGGGTTCTTTAAATCATATTCTCTTTCAATGTCCACAATATGACTCTCAACGTGCCATAATGTTGCGCATAGTATCATTTTTCGACAACATTGATTAAAGGCTTTGAATGAGTATTTATTTCACCTGATCCATAATTGTGACCCGGTCATGCGTGTCTATGTGCAGTAAGTCACCAAGGTGGGTCACTTCGGTGTGAAGAGTCAAATACCATTTGTGTCCCAGTCCACTATCATATGTTTTCCTCATATGTATGTCTCTTCGTTACGTCATACTCTTTGTTTGGAATAACCCGCTCCTTACTGGTCTTACGCCTTTTATCGGTAGTCGATGTTTACCTCATGATACATACTACTGTACAGTAGCAATTGGGTAAAGAGGTTACTGATAGATAGATAGATAGATTTTATTAATTCCATTTGATCAAATATATGTATACAATACATTTTTTGATATAGGACACGACAGAATTTATATCTATAAAATAAAAGTACTAATAGGTATATATTACTGATACTATAACTATTTATAACTTATTATAATAACAGATCTTAAGAGATACAATCTTATTGGACAACTATTTACACCTTACTCTATTATCATAATATGAAAACTTAATTCTATAAATACAACAACTTACAGCTAGTGTGGAGAAAGTGAACTAAAGCTCTTTCGAGCAATCTACTTCCTGTAGAAAATAGACAGTGTTTTGATTTATAAAATAGACAATGTTTTGATTTACATAGTTTTGGTTTTGTTATCTTTGAGTGTAGTGTCTTTGGAATGTCTTTTGGATGCGATGTTGAGTTGTGTTAATAAAATATTGATTACTGTATATTAAAATGATTTGGCATGGTATATAACTGGCGACCGTGACAGGATTACTGGAAATCTCAACATCAAATAAAACTGAACAACGATGACCGAACGTCGAGTATTACGCGGCGTATTTACACGTGAGGTAAATAAGCTTGAAGAACTGTTGGCGCTTGGTGATGGTGACCACGTGGAGATTCGTAGCAGATATGCTTCACTTGTGGAACGCTACGAGAAGTTAAAACGTCTGGATGATGAAGTATACAATGAGCTGCTGCAAAAGGAAGACCTTGAAGACATCGTGCTTGAAACAGAGATCAACAATTGCAGTGAGTACGACTTGAAATATTTTAAGGTTGGGGAAAAAGTGCAGGCCTTACAAGTTGGAGATCAAGCCGTTTCTGAAGCTAATACGAGTAACTGTTCACGTACTTCTAATCAGAGACTACTAAGACTACCAAAACTAGAACTGAAAAAATTTGATGGAAACGCGAAGTGCTGGATTGGGTTTTGGGCGCAATTTACCAAAATACATGAAGATAGCAGCCTTAAAGATGAAGACAAATTTGTTTATTTGGTTCAGTGTATGGAACCTGGTTCATGTGCTCAAAAGTTGGTAGAAAACTTTCCTCCTTCAAAGGAAAACTACAAAAAGGCTATAGAATTGTTGAAGTCTAGGTATGGGAAGGATGAGTTACTCATTGAGTACTATGTTAGGGAACTTTTATCCTTGGTGTTAAAGAAGGATAGTTTAAGATCCATAGCCCAACTGTATGACAGTCTGGAGGGACAGTTGAGAGCACTTGATTCCTTGGGAGTAACAAAGGAGAAATACGCTGCAATGTTATTTCCACTAGTAGAGAGTGCCTTGCCAGAGGTTATGTTTAGAACTTGGGACAGGTATCGTGTATCAAAAGAAACGTCTACCAAGGAACCTGACTGTTGCTTGAGTGAATTGTTAGCCTTCTTAAAGACTGAGGTAGAAGGTGAAGAACGGCTTAAGCTAAGACATAGTTCTTTTGAAGTTAACGAGAGGACGGATCGAGTTAAGCAAGACGATAGGACCAAGACTAAGAATAGTAGGGACGTACCTTCAGCGGCTTCTTTAATTTCAATAGAGGATGTTTCAGTTAGTAAGGGAAACAGAAATAACAAAGATACGGCTTGTATATTCTGTGGCAGAACCTCACATCTTTCTCAAGACTGTGCTGTAGCTATTGATTATTCTCAAGAAGAACGCCAAGTAACGTTAAAGAAAAAGGGAGCTTGTTTTAGGTGTCTACGACCGGGACATGTCAGTGTTAAGTGTAAGATGTTTGTGAAGTGCCCATTTTGCAAGGGGAAACATTACGCTTTGATGTGTGCGAAAACAGTCTCAGATGAACCAAAAGGTAATTCGGTTCCAAAAACAGTTAGCATGATGGCAGGTAGTAATAAAGGACATGTGACCTATCTGCAGACTTTAGTTGCGAGAGTAGTTGTTGGTGGATCCACGCACAGAGTAAGAGTTCTGTGTGACAGTGGATCGCAGAGAAGCTACATAAAGAAGTCTAGTGCTAAGAAATTAGAGTTGGAACAAACTGGAAAGGTAACACTAAGTCAAGAATTATTTGGAGGTTGGAAAACAGCACCTGTTTGTTTTGAGTCCTATCAAATAACTTTGCTGGGTATGAACGAGGAAAACAGATGTGAGGTTGCAGTGTTAGGCTCTGATAGTATCTGTGGAGGTGCTCCCCTAGTTGATACTGACTTGTTTAATTTACTGAGGGACAAGGGAGTTGAACTTAGTGATGTTGGCCAAGATAATGGTGGCAACAGTACTGACATACAGGTATTGTTAGGAGCTGACGCGTGGGCTCAGATAATCACGCCAGACCTTCTACATGTAAACAAGAGTCTAGTAGCTGTGAGAACTTGTTTAGGGTGGACACTTATGGGCTCTTCTGAGATCACCTCAACTACTGCCTCGTCTTACACTCTACTTACATTAACTCAGTCAACAAGAGTGGCGGATTTGTGGGAAATTGAGACTTTGGGTATTAAAGATCCTGGCGAACAGATAAAAAAAGGAAGAAAGGGAACAACAAGTTCAGATGTTCTTCGATAGGACTGTGAAGAGAGAAGAGGAATCTGGGCGCTACATTGTCAAACTACCCTGGATTGATGGTTGTACTTCTCTGGAAACAAATCGTGAAATTTCTCAGAAACGATTATTGAACACTTCAAGAAAGTTACGAGGGATGCAGAAATTTCAGGAATATGATGAGGTGTTACAGGAATGGGTAAGCAAAGGGATTATCGAAGGTGTTGAAAACGAGGTTTTGGATGGACCTACGCATTATTTGCCTCATAGAGCTGTGCTGAAAGATGGTGGCACTACAAAGATAAGGCCGGTGTTCGATGCTTCCAACAAAGACAGAAATGGTCATTCCTTGAATGATTGCCTCGAGCCCGGACCCAACCTCATCGACCTTGTTCCATCAGTGCTGACCAATTTTCGAACCTATCCTATAGGTCTAATAGCTGATATAGAGAAGGCATTCCTGCAGATTATAATTGATCCTGAAGACAGGGATATGCTCCGTTTTCTCTGGTGGGATAATGATAAGATTACCAATTTTCGACATTGCCGGGTGGTTTTTGGTGTTTGTTCCAGTCCCTTCCTATTGGTTTCTGTACTGAACAACCTTCTGGAAGAGCCCCCAACTCATTTGAAGGAAGTAGCTACAAAAATGAAACCTGCATTTATGTGGACAACTGTCTTACTGGAGTCGCTTCAAAGGAAGAAATTGGACCCTTTATTTTAAAGGCACAAGAATTGATGTTATCCGCAGGTTTCAATTTGAGGGGGTGGGTGAATTCCTTTGATTGTGGTGTTGGTAAAACTGAGAATGGCTTAGGACTTCGTTGGTATTGTGACGTATATAAACTTGGATGTAACTTCAGCCCGACTACAGGTTTAGTAACCCGAAGAGTGGTACTATCCAGCGTGCAAAAAATATTTGATCCGATTGGATTTTCGGCCCAAGTAACTCTGATTCCCAAGCTCATTCTGCAGAAGACATGGCAGAAAAATATAGGATGGGATGAGGTTTTACCAGGAGACATTTGTGAGGAATTCTGTCGATGGACTCAGGAGTTGCAATACCTACATGACTGTCGGATACCTAGAAGGATTTTCCTGAATGACAACTGCACTTTGCATGTATTTGTGGACGCTAGCAAAAGAGCGTTTGGTTGTTGCATATTTCTGAGAACGGAAGTGTTTTGGTCCGATTCAACAGTAGTCTTGGCTTGGATTGCTAATAAAGGGCTTTGGTCGGTGTTCGTAGAGAATCGGGTAAAGGAAATTCACGAGTACAGTAAGGCTAGTTCATGGAGACACATACCGGGCAGCCTCAATCCAGCAGATCTCCTGTCTAGAGGGTGTTCACCAACACAACTTTGGAGATCCAGATGGTGGGAGGGTCCGTCTTGGCTTGAATGTAAAGAAGAAGAATGGGTATTTAATCGTCCTGAACCATTGTTGGAAGAAGTCAACAGGGAAAGGAGGAAAACAGTTGTAGCTGCTAAGAACACTGTTGTGGAAACGACTTTACTGCAATTAAGTTCACGATTCTCTGGATACATCAAAATCGTTAGGACCATTGCTTGGATTTTGAGATTGAAACAAAGGAATCGTAGAGACCACGTATCTACGAAAATTGATAGCGAAGAGTTTCTCAATGCTGAGAAGAAACTGTACTTCCTTATCCAGAATGAAACGCTTTATGAAGAAGAGAGAAAAGCACAATTGAAGAATCTGGAGGTGTTCACAGACGATGAAGGAATTCTACGCATGAAGTCAAGAGTCGTTGATTCTGACGACACTCCTGAGTATACCTATCCAGTTGTACTTCCATCAAAACATGTGATGGTTGAAAGAATGATTGAACAATTTCATCGATTCCATAACCATGCTGGGACGCACACACTGCTTGATTTGTTGCGCCAAAGGGTTTGGATAATTAGAGGAAGAAGGACGGTGGCTGCAGTTGTTCGGAAATGCGTGGTCTGTCGTCGTAACTCTGCTAAGGGTTTTGAGGTACCTTTTCCTCCGTTGCCACAGGATCGAATCAAGGCATCGAGTGTTTTCCAGATCACGGGCACAGACTTGGCTGGCCCTGTGTTTCTACGAGGAGGAGAAAAGGGATGGATTGTGATATTCACTTGTGCAGTTTATCGGGCTGTACATCTGGAATTGATCACTTCACTTAGTACGGTAGCATATATCCAAGCACTACGCCGATTTGTGGCAAGAAGAGGAAGAGTGAATACCATGTATTCGGACAATGGGACGAATTTCACCGGACATTGCAGAACCATGGAGCAATTGGATTGGACTGAAATAGAGAGGACGTGCAGCCTTCTGAAGATTAAATGGAAGCTGAACCCTCCCACTGCAGCCTGGTGGGGAGGATTCTGGGAAAGGTTGATTAAGATTCTAAAGGATTTGCTTCGCCGTAATTTGGGTAAAGCTTGCCTAAAGTACGAGGAAATGTGTACTCTTCTGTGCGATTGTGAGAACCTGATGAACAACTGACCTTTGACTCATCTTTCTGAAGAAGATGAACTCAAGCCACTCAGACCTTCCATGTTCCTACAGAGCCTAGAGGGTAATGATGTAACCGACTTGACCAAATTCAAACCAGCAGTTTAAACGACAGATGGCGTTATCTACAAGCTGTTCGGGAGAGCCTGAGAAATCGCTTCAAAAAAGAATACCTGGGATTACTCCGATCACGGAGCAAAAAGCAACAGGGATCCATACAAGTAGGAGACATAGTACTAGTGGAGAGCGACAACAAGAAACGGATCAACTGGCCATTAGGAAGAGTGGTGGAGCTGTTACCTGGAAGAGACAGTGTGACTCGTCTGGTTAAAATTAAGACAGCAACAGGCATTCTACTTCGTCCAGTACAGCGACTTTATTCGTTAGAGATAAACTGTCTAAACAAAGGTGATTCTATCAACACTTCACAACACCGACTAAGTGAGCCGGTCCTTAATGAAGATATGCCCTGCGGTAACTCAGGAACTGAAAAGGAGAGTGAATTCAAGACTCGTTGTGGTAGAACTGTTAGGCAACTCAAGAAACTAGACTTATAGTGGTTCACATTCCTGAGCTGAATGTTCAACTATAATTTTGGAATGTTTATTTCAGTTTATGAATGTGTGTTGCAAAACTACCTTTTGCAAGGTGGGAGAATGTGGAGAAAGTGAACTAAAGCTCTTTGGAGCAATCTACTTCCTGTAGAAAATAGACAGTGTTTTGATTTAGAAAATAGACAATGTTTTGATTTACATAGTTTTGGTTTTGTTATCTTTGAGTGTAGTGTCTTTGGAATGTCTTTTGGATGCGATGTTGAGTTGTGTTAATAAAATATTGATTACTGTATATTAAAATGACTTGGTATGGTAGATTTCATCGCTCGTATATGCTAAGATACTCAATTACAGAGTAAAACCAATGGCACTGCAGATAAGCTTTCAACATTCCATCAAAGGTTTTTATTTTTGGGGCAAGTTTTATATACTGGGGTATTTTATTGTATAATTTAACTCCTGTGTGAAAAGTTCCTTTTTGATATATGCTTGTGTGTGTAACATATGAATGTTTTGATTTTGTCTTGTGTTATGCCTATGAACATCATTGTTTGTTTTAAGAAAAACATCCTTATTCATTAAATTATTTTTATAAAACATAATACTTTCAAAGATATATGTGCAGGGCAGTGGGTGAATGTTTAAATCTTTAAACAGAGGTCTACATGATTCTCTAGTGTTTACATTTGCCATAATTCTAATCGCCCTCTTTTGTATCCTGAACGTGCTTAGTACATCTGGCGACATACCCTAAAATATTACCCCATATCTTAAGTATGAATGGAAATAAGCAAAATAAGTATTTCTTAATGTGTGCATGCTAGTGCAGGTTTTCAAAATACGTAACGCAAATCACATCGAGTTCAGTTTAGTATTCAGATATTGTATATGTTTATTCCATTTCAAGTCATGTTGTATCCATAGTCCTACAAACTTTGTTTCTGGTTTATTTTCTATTTGATGACCAGTTAATGTTATATTGGGCTTCGCAGGATTCCTATTCTGTATAGTGTGGAAATTTAGACATACTGCTTTTTATAGTTTATTATGAGGCGATTATCTTGTGACCATTTGGTTAACTCTCCTGTAACGGAGTCAGTAGACTGCTGTATGATCTGTTTAGTTTCACCTTTTATTACGAGTGTTGTATCGTCCGCAAACAAAATTTTCTTATGTGAATGAACGTTCTGTGTTATATCATTGATATATAGAAGTAAGAGCAGTGGGCCCAAAACCGATCCCTGGGGTACTCCAAATTTAATAATTCCCACATTGGACAATGTTTCATTAAGTAATTTGGTTCCATCATCCTTGTGTATCAATTTTACTATTTGTTTACGCCTTGTTAAGTAAGACTCTATCCATTTATTAGCTAGACCTCTAATACTATATTGATTTAGTTTTGTAAGGAGGTCAGCAACATCAAATGCTTTCGATAAATCCAAGAATAGGCCTGTTACATGTTCCTTATTGTCAATTAATTTCAGTATACTATTAATACATTCATAAATTGCTGTCTGTGTAGATTTTTCCGTTCTGAATCCATGTTGTGAGTTTGATAATATTTTATTTTTTTCTATAAAACTTATCAGTCTCTTATACATGATTTTTCCCACAATTTTTGCAATGCCAGTTGATAAGGTAATAGGACGATAGTTATCTAATTCATCTTCTGAACCGTTTTTGTGCACTGGAATTACTTTTGATAACTTCAAAATATCCGGGTAAGTTCCTGAGAGAATTGAACTGATTATTAAGTGTGTAAGTGGATTTATTATATTTTCTGCACATTTCATTAAAATCGCATCAGGGATGCCATCAAAGCCAGCACAGAATTTATTTTTGGCTCTTTTATAACTATTCTTACCTCTTCACTTGTGACATGATTTATAAATAAAGAATCACGACATATATTTATTTTATTATTAGATTTTAGTGTATTTACCTGTGATTTATTTAATAATTTTTGTGGAATTTCCAGAAAATAGTCATTAAAAGTGTTTGCTATTTCCTCTGGATTATTAATCACTTTATTATTTCTGGTCAGTGTAATATTCCTTTGTATTTTAGCAGATTTTCCAGTTTCTATATTTATCACGGACCACATAGCCCTGTTTTTATTAGATGATTGGGAAATAAAATTATCATCATGCATTTCCTTTGCTAGTCTTATTACCTTATTTATTATGCTAGTGTATTGTTTGTAGTATAAATTGAATTCAGGTGTTGTGTGGTATTGTTTACATAATTTGTGTAGAAATTTCTTTCTTTGACATGATTTTATAATCCCTGTTGTTATCCAATTGCTAGTTTTATTATTTTGAGCAGTTCTTTGTCTAAAGGGGAATGCTGTTTCAAAATAGTGTTTTAGGGTACTGTTAAATGCATTAAATTTATCATTTACATTTTCTAGTTTATAAATTTCTGACCATGTTTCCTTATTTAATAAGTCATTGAAATATGTAACATTTGTTTCAGTGAATGACCTGCACTTTGATTTTATTCCATTATCATTGAACCCTCCGTGGCTTAGGCGGCAGCACGCCGGCCTCTCACCGCTGGGTCCGTGGTTCAAATCCCGGTCACTCCATGTGAGATCTGTGCTGGACAAAACGGAGGTAGACAGGTTTTTCTCCGGGTACTCCGGTTTTCCCTGTCAACATTTCATTCCAGCAACACTCTCCACTATCATTTCATTTCATATGTCATTCATTTAATCATTGCCCCAGAGGAGTGCGTCAGGCCTCGGCAGCCGGCACAGTTCATATCCTCGCCGCTAGATGGGGGCTTCATTCATTCCATTCCTGACCCGGTCGAAGACTGGAAGCAGGCTGTGGATTTTCATTTCATCATTATTATTGATTGTTTCGCGTACTTCAAAACTCAGTATTTGTCTATGGTGGTCACTAAAACCCGGACAATAGACTTCTATTGAATGGTGATATTTATCTGTATTAAAAAAATTGATCAGGAGTGGTTTTACTAAATTTTGTTATTCTTGTTGGGGTATTTACTGTAGGTTTCAGTCCATAGGAAATTAGTAACTATGTTAATAATTCACAATTTCTATCACATTTTAAGAAATCCAAATTTACATCCCCACAAATTATTATATCGAAATTTACTTTGCTCATGTTATTGAGTAACAATTCTAATTTATCTATAAATAAAGGAAACTTTCTTGACGGAGAACGGTATACGCATACAATTATTAACTTAAACTGCTGTATTTTTACGGCAGAGAATTCAAAATCCTGTTCCATAATTAGATAATCATAAACTGCTAACTGTTCATGATCTAAATTATTTCTTAAGAAGATACAAGTACCGCCATGGCCAATATTAGATCTAGAGTATTTACTAGCTAGTATAAACCCTGGGAATTGAATTAATTCGAGTTGTTCCTCTTTCAGCCAATGTTCCGAAATACATAGTGCTGAGATGTCTTTAAGTTCATTTTTAAGCATTAGATTTATGTAATCAATTTTATTATAGAGACAACATTCTGGTGGTAAATTTTAAATTTGTTACTTTTGCAAGCTTGTGTTGGTGATTTATTTACATTATTATTATCATAATTGTTATTATTATTATTGTTGCTAGACAAATCCGAAATACCACTGTTAGACTCTGTTAAATTTGACATCAAAGATCTGAATACCAAACCTCACGTTTGGCTTCTTTTACCAGTTTCTCTGCTTCCATTCTAAAGATATTACTGTTGAACTATTCATACCATTTGAATTTACAATTTTGCAGATTTCGTCACTAAGATACTCTTTTCCTAACCTATTTAAGTGTAGGCCGGTCGCTCGTCTGCTGTGAACGCAGTAACATATCCGTCGCTTTAGTCTGGTGTTTGTGTGTGCGGTGAGCGGTGTGATGTGCGATTTGCTATCCATATTTAAGTGTGTTGTTTTGTCTTTATTTCCTTGTGCTTGGTTACGATTTATGTAAGTACTATACATTCGGAAATTCTTCGCCGCAATGTCGGAGAAGAGTGGGGGAGGTCAAATAGGCCTCCCACCGGATAATTAGTCTGCGGTTATTATTGATGGTTACGCCAACATTGAATCAATGAATATTGTGGATGAACATGAGAACACTACAACGTCGGAAGTTCGGGCTACTCCTGTGGTCCAAACCCCTGTACAACCTCGTACCCCCACCAGTGACTATCGCTACTTCCCAAATCATACGGGACTCAAAACTTGCCGACTCATGTCAGCATCTTCAATGTTCTTTTAGAAGCATGGCCGACTGGATGCGAGCTCTCCACAACCGGCCTAGACAATGAGACCTTTTACATGAAATCTTGTTAGTTACTCGACTGCTCACACAGCGCTGTTCACCAAGCACTGCAAGACGAAGACTTAGCTCTGCTTAGTGTAAAACAAAGTCCCCGGTTCTTGGATATCACGGGTAATCTCGAGAACCACTGGATGGATTTTGATGCGGCTTTCACTATTCTGTACAGATAATATCGAGGAACATTTCTGTAGAAAATAATTTATTTATGATCAAAGGGAGCCAAGCAGGAACGATTTCAGATTTCATTGAATAGGTCGAAACAAGAACCTGGCGTCCGTGCACTTTTTAAGCTTACGCTGGGCAAACCGTTAAAAATATCAATATACTATGAGTGTAAGAATTGTTCAGCATGAAAAATTCTGCAAAAAAGTCCGCGAGAGCATATCTCTATCTTCGATACATCGCCCACTATAAGTGTTTTTAGTTTGGACGGCGGTGTCTCATGCCCCTCGCCATTCTTAAATTACGTCTGACAGGAATGCCTTGCACATTCATAACTGTTCACGGGCGAAGCCGGGGCGGGTTGCTAGTGACACTATATATTATCATTATAATTCCCGCAATATCAAAATGCAAATTATAACACAAAATAAAATAGCGTGCTAATAAATCGAAGAAAAATTAGACATACCTTGCACCTCGTTACAGTTGAATGCGATGAGAATCACTCAGTTTTCATTAAAGTTTATGCATTTTCCTGCTGAGCGGTTTGTATAGGAGGCGTTCGGAAGCAACCAGTCTTTCAGTTTCAGTTTGCGCGATATTATCCAAAATTGGCGATACAAATTTCTCTCCAATAATGATGGCAAGTCCGTTTGGACCGGTCTCGTCGCAAATTGGACACTGTAGAAGTGGACTCGTAGACAAAACAGGAACTAGTTCCGAACATATAACATCTAGTACATTTCTCCCAGGAACACATGGCGCAGCTTTTTCAACGAAGAGCTGAATGACAGATAGTATTGACACAAAAGCAGGTTTAGGGTAACGCAGATGTCCTAAATCTTGTGTTTTGATAAGGCTCATGAGTGAAGAGGAGTTAGAGATCTGCGAAATGCAGTCCAAACATTCCGTACATGAAATTCTTTCTTCCACTGCGCGTACAATGTAGCCACCGACGTTAGACAGACTTGCCGTTTTCATTGTCGGAAAAGGTATTGCTGAAAATGAAATTTAACTGAGTTAGTATGATTTGGGTGAATTACACAACTTACTAGTAATTATTGTTATGTGCAGAACTCAAATCATTAGTCCACTTTATAAAAGATGTAACATACCAGGCTCCTTTAACAGATCTTGTAGAATATTCAGAATACTTTGAGGAATGACAGGTCTATTCCCTGAAGCTGGTGCATTTCCAAGAATCATGTTCTGAACTGGGTTATCTGTGATGCTAGATGCAGAGTCCTCAACATTGCTGGAAGTTGATGTACTCAGAATTCCAGTTTTCAAAATCTTCTGCAAACTGAAACTCACTGATCTTGAGTCCAGCATGTCATTTGACCCAGACATACGGCGCAATGTACTGAAGAGTGATTCAACAGTATCGCTAGAGAATGTTCGAGTCAGAACATAATGATACCCATTTTTTAGAAGATACCTTATGCACTGCACAGTTGATTCCGTGGTTAATTTTATAGCTTCGTAAGTCTCAGAAGTCAGGAAGTCCTTTCTAGCAGCGTTACTAGCAGCTTTCAAAGTTTCAAGGTAAGAAACAAAATATTCCTCTAGCCAGTTGAGGCGACTGTCATTTAATGAGAAAAAATGCCCTTTATCTGGATTTCTAGACTGAATATGATGATATGTGTTGCTTACGTCATGCATAGCGAACCATTTATTAACGTTTTTCATTAAAAAAAAGTATGGTTACTTCTGCGTCCATGAATTTGTACGCTTCCGGGTGCATGCCTACATTTTCTTTCAGTGTACTAATGGCACCAATAACTTCTGATGAGAACACTTCCTTGGCACGCCGAACATTCATTTTTTCAAAGTTAGTGGGTTCAATGTGTTTTTTAGTGAGGTGTCTCACAGGTTTGACGATCTCATCCTTTTGCATTTTGTATAGTAAAGACAAGTATTTCCCTGAAATTATTCCAGTACCATCAGTCATCTCTCGTTCCAGAAACTGCGTTCTAATGTTTTTTAGAATGTGACACTGATCAAAACTAAGGAATAACTTCCTAGACTCGTCGTATGGGTGATTAACCATTGGTTGCAAATTCCCTCCCCCTAAATGCCTCATCATTGTGGTGTTAGTTTTGTGATTATCAGAGACAATTCTTATAATTATGAAACCGCATTGTTCAACCTCGAGAATAACGTCCAGCACGAGTTTATGTAAGTCCCGTCCTGACAGCTGCTTCGTGAAAAAGAAGGCACACGGTATCTGATAATTTGTCGAAAGGCCTCTTAGCACAAAACACAACACTCGATTGGCTGCTACTTGTTCCCGGCTGTAATTTTCATCCTCTCTTTCCTTTTGATGAGACGGTGCTGTAATTGTGTCCTTGTACCCGAAGAAGCAGTCGAGTTTCCTATCATAAATAATCTTAGGATTTATTGCAGCCTCATCTACAACCAGGGATGAGAAACGTTCAGGAGTATTCAGTTTGTTTGCCTCTAATATAAGCCTGTCTTTAATCAATGTAGTAACACCTGTCGCACAATCACTAGAACCGGAATATCTACATAGAGTCCTCTTTGAGGGTAATTTCAGAAAGCCCCTTTTCCTTATATGGGAATAACCCTTCGGTGAGATATATTGAAAAATAATACACTCCCTAATTGTATCTAAACTCCAACTCGGTCTGCGTTTACTGTACAAAAGTAGCTGCTCTAAACTGAACTTCGCTCGAATTTCTCCTTCAGTCGCATCTTGCTTCAAGTGCTCAATTTCTTTGTGAAATAAATCATCTTTGAATTGGTTAAGTGTAACTTTTGTTTCCATTAATTCCTCCTGTTTTTTCTGCAGAGAATTGTTCAGCCGTGTTACTTTCACTCGCAACCGATTAATCGTTTTCATCATTTCCTTGATCTCGTAGGCATCAGTCTGCGTGCTCGAGTGTCCTATATTCACAGACTGAGTGTAAGACAAGGGCGAACTGGGAATTTCCACAGCTGGAGTTTCCTCATCATGTACAATACTCTTCAGTTTTTTGGGTGAGGGTAATTTGAACTTGACAATGCTCCTTCGGGGTCTCTTTATAACAGGTAACTTATAGACTGGATAATTAGCAAACACCGACGGCACAGCAGTTTTCTTTAGCCTTCTGGACTTGCCTACATGTGAATAATCATCTTCCTTAAAATGAAGACTACATACAACAGACGAAGGAGAGTTCGTGTTCGGAACAAACTTATCGCGAGAAATCACCCTAAGCCATTCATCACACCTATCTGTGTCGCACGGGAACTCATGAAATGAAAGCACACTTCCGCTTTTCTTCCTATTTGAAGTGCAAAATGGCACACAACAGTATGACATGCTGGATTTGAGCAGCGGCGTTCAAACCATAGTTCATAATTTACCCCAGCATTTTACAACTTCATAAGCGAACACTCCAAACAACGTAGGAATTCAGTATATTAATACCGACTACTTACAATAATTGAAACTGAAACAAAACGTTGTTGTTCTACACGTAACACTGTGAGAAGAACGTACTGTACTGCTTTTTCCTTATCGCGTCTATAATGGAAGGGGAGTGCGCTCTACCGGCAACGAGTAGAAACTTTCCAATTACATGTTATACATGGGTTCTGACTGGGAATGTCAAGGCCGGTATAGAGTGCAGCTCGATTCAGTCGGCCGTGTTAGAAGTAAGCTTGTACATTTTTTCACCGCTTCAATGTCAGAAGTGCCAGAGGTACGGGCATGTGCAACTTCACTGTCGGGCTCGGGGCCCTAGATGTGGACAATGTGCGCAGGAGCATTTAACGAGTGACTGTAAAGAAGTGATATTCAAGTGCGTTAATTGTCAAGGAAATCATATGGCAGGGGCGGTGCGCAGTGAGGAGCATCAGCAGCAAATGGAGATAAAGAGGCTAATGTGTACTGAAAACAAATCATACAATGAAATTATGAAGCGCCAGACAACTACCCCTTTTCACCCTTTAGCACTCCCCCAACAATTCCCCCCTTTGGCAGCTTCATTTAGTGGGCAACGATCTGATCCTCCGCGCAAGCGTAAATTTACTGAGTTGGTACATCCGGCTCCGAAATTGATTACACCCTTGGGATATGATAGGTCGGCATATCTGCAACTGATAAAACCCCCAACCGTGGAACGGATATCACCCTCTGAGAAACTCAGCGAACAGGGCACATCCGGTGTCCAGCGCCTGGAGCCCGATTCGGGGCCCAATAAGTCTGCTCCTACTCAAATCATCCTCCACGAATTTACAGAACTCATGGATCTTTTAGGCCACAATGCACAGTGGGCGCACTGTGTTAAAAAGTTATTAGACAAAATACTGCCATTACTTCCACCCCTCGAAAAACCACTACCAAGGGGCACTGGTGCAGTTTTTCAATAGTTTCTTTCCTTTTCTTTTTTGGGTTGTATTCGTTTAGTCTCTTTCTTCATCTCATGTCGTTCATAGGTGAAGGATGTGGCTGCTACAATGGAACTGTCGGAGTGTGGTAAATAAGAAGCATGAATTGCTTCATTTAATATCGACATATCACCCTGATATCGTATTTATCCAAGAAACGTGGCTACACCCACATTATCATTTTCAAATTCCCAATTATACGGTCTTTCGTGAAGATGGTCCGGGATACGGAGGCTTAATAACCCTCTGTAAAACGGATTTACAAATAACTCCGATATCTTTGCCTTATCAACTCCCCTTTTGTTATCATCAATTTTTTCGGGTGGGGGATATATATGTCAGTCATATCTATTGCCCACCACGAGTTCAGGGCACGCAACAACAGTGGCACATGTATTTTAAATATGTGTCTCAAAGATCTAAGCATGTTATTCTAGGAGATTTTAATGCACATCATGGACTCTGGGGCAGTGAACGAACTAATGCCAAAGGTAGACATATTGCTCATGCGATTTCCACATTCTCCTTAAATGTGTTAAATGACGGTTCTCCTACGCGATTGACACCCCCGGGCAATCCAAAAAGTGTGGTATATTTAACTCTCACTACCCCGGACTTGTCGCATAAATTAGATTGGAGCACGATCGGGGACGCGCATCAGAGTGATCACTTCCCTATTTTATTTTTTATGATCGCACTGGGGTAGCACCATCGATACACCGGGACACTAAAATAACTCGTTCCTTAAAATACTTTGATTTCGACTTCTTTCAGACATTCATTCAGGATAATCTGGGCCGCATCCCACCCCTCCCATGTCAGAAATACTCTCTTTTGTATCACCTTATTCAGCAATATTTGGATTGTTATCACCCGAAGCGTCCAATTCCGTATAGTAGGTTCCAACGCCCTGGGACTATACAGTGGTGGGATGCAGAGCGTGCCTTACTAGTAAAAAGACGGAAGGCGTGTTTACGAAAATATCGGAAACATGGTACACATGACAATTATATCTTGTATAAGCGCGTCACAGCCACGATCCGACGAGTATTTAATGAAAAGAGACGCGATGCATGGAAGAATCACATCAGCTCATTAAATGCCACTACCTCTTTAACTAACTTATGGTCTAACATCACAAGTTTGTCCAATACGCGTTATATGGGGCCGCCTACAGGACTTAGCCGGCAGGGTTTTCATGAATTTTATATAAATCTCACGCCAGATACAGTTATCAATAAGGGCCCGCTTCCGTCTTATACAGTTTCAGATCATTTTCATATTTTACTGCAACCTATAACGCACGTGAAAATTCAATCTGCCCTACGAGGTACGAAATCGACTAGTCCGGGTGTGGATTCCATAACATATCAGATGGTTGCCTATCTTCCCGACAAGGCACTGGAGATGCTTATTTCTGTATATAATGAAGTTTTACGGTTTGGCACGTTTCCCACTGAGTGGAATATCTTTGAGGTCCTTCCTATCTTAAAAATTTCGAAGGACGCACGTGACCCTCAGAATTATCGTGGGATCAATTTAGGCTCCTGTGTTAGGAAGATATTTCAAAAAGTATTATTGCAACGTTTGCAATGGTGTATGGAATATTACAACTTATTCTCAAAGTATCAATTCGCATTTCGTAAACGTAGCAGTACTGTAGATGCTCTTTCTATTTTCTTAACTGATGTGTTATTAGCTAAAGGACGCAAACATCATACCATTGCTGTTTCTCTGGATATTAAGGGGGCGTACGATGCCATAGATCCCATGATTTTACAACGGAAACTGCAGGAGCTTCAGTTCCCCTCTCCATTTCTTTGTATTGTTCACATTTTTTTAACTCATCGGCGTCTCATATTACGTACACCCGAGGGGATGCTGGACAACCGTCAGACGTCTCAGGGCTTGCCGCAAGGGGACATACTTAGTGGTTTCTGTTTTCCATTTATTCTCAACAATTAGAAGCGGTGATTTTGTCTTATGCCCGTATCATACAATATGCGGATGATTTTATGATTTATTGTTCCAGTGACACTTTACATCAATGTCGAACAGATTTATATCTTGCTTTAACTCTAGCCCATGAATTGCTAAGTAATCATGGCTTGGAAACGTCTCCGGGTAAGAACTCTGCTATAATTATCACGCATCAACGGAGGTACGATCAGACCCCTATTTTATTTCGACAGGGTACCATAGATGTTGTGCGTAATATCAAATATTTAGGCATTTATATTGACGATAAACTCCGGTGGACACGGCAGGTACAATATCTTGAAGTTAAAATTGAAAAACGGTTACAGGTCCTTCGAGCTTTGACAAGGCGTTGTTGGGGAGCGGACCCCGCATTATTATTGACAGTGTACAAGAACATTATTCGTTCACAATTAGATTACGGCAGTTTTTTTGCGATGTAATGGCGAACAGTCGCTTGTTAATGTTAGATAGACTACAATATAAAGCCATCCGCATAATTCTAGGGGCTTTGGCCTCCACCCCCACGAGTGCATTGTTGGTGGAAGCCGGTGAGTTACCTTTATCACATCGACGCACATTTATAGCGGGCAAATATTTAGCCCTCAAATTGTCGTTAGTGGCGTCTCCGATTATCTCTAAATTACAACTTCTGACGGAATATTACGCACAAAATCGTTTAGATCGCTCACATAAACCTGCACTTGTCATGGCTTATGAGATTTTACAACCCTTCAGGAAGGATGTGTTACAAACCCGTTTAGCACTTCCATATACAATCCCATACAGGGTTTTGCATACCCAACCTAAGATTCTGCATAATTCCTTTCCATTGCTATTTCAAATGTTCAAGCATCATCCGAATATCATTTCTCGTGCATTTCGAGATATTCAGGATTTGTATTCCAATTATACGATTTTTTATACGGATGGTTCAAAGATGGTTCGACCGGATCGCGTGGGGTCGGCTTTTTACTCTCCTGACTTACAGGTTAGTCGCACTTATTGCCTCCCCCTCATCTTACAATCTTTACAGCTGAACTCTTTGCTATACGCCAGGCTTGTCACTATATTCATGCCCATCGTTTACATCACGTGCTAATATGCACGGATTCTTTGAGTGTTATTAATGCCTTACCTCATTTTCTGCATTCAAATAATTGGTATCTTTACCAAATAGTGCAATATTTCCATACATTCACACTCACAGGACAAGACGTGGTCATCATGTGGATTCCTGGGCATTCTCATATAGCGGGAAACGAAACAGTAGATCTCTGGGCGAAGAATGCGGCATGCGGTCAGGGAACAGTTTATAATATCGGGATACCGTATCCGGATATAATAATGTATTTTATTAATCCCTTAACGAGTCAAGGACTCATATACAAAGGAATTGTACAGTTTTATCTTGTTGGCGACAAATTACAATACAATGTTTAGTTTACAAAGTTTTCAGTATGAAAATATATACAACATTTTGTAGCTTTCATAAGTTTTTGTACACAATGTGTTCTTGTCTTCTCAGATTATGAAATTTCCTCAAACTGACATTTTATAATCATTCCACATAAACTGTTTTAGCCTCCTTTTAAAGATTGGTAGGCTAGGTGCAATTTTTATATTTTCTGGTAGTCCATTGAATTTTACAAAGGCACTATACTTAATGCTATTACTGCCATATTGTTTGGAATTGATATGGAAAAGTGTTATGTCATCTGCATGTCTAGTTTTGTAAGCATGTTAATCAGATTGTTTAGTGAAGTTTAAATTTGTGTGGATTCTGTTGTGTAGGATTTGGTACATTAGGACATTTGATTTGATTTCTGCATTTAGGGCTACAGGTTGAATTTTACTCGTAATATAAAGGTGTTTGGTTGGTGTTAAAAAAGGGTAGTTATAAATATTTCTTATGGCTCTATTCTGAATTACCTCAATTTCCTTTTTTCAGGTAATTTGAGCATTTTATCCAAATTGTATTCAAATATTGTAAGTGGCTATGGATTAAGGAAAAATACACTTTCCTGAGTAGATATTTTGGGATATAGTAGCTCAATTTTTTTATCATCCCAGCGGCAGGTGATATTTTTTTTTACTAATGCATCAATGTGCTTTTGCCAGGAGAGATTTTCATCTATTATTAAGCCTAGGTATTTGACAGATGAGACCCTTTTAACTGCTTTTCAATTCAGCATTATATTCTGAGTGATGTCTAACTTTGTTCTACGTTTAGATATTATTAAATAATTTGTTTTATCTTCATTTATTGTTAATTTATTTGACTGGGTCCAGCCAAGTATGGTATTCATGTCCTCCTGCATGTGTGTAATCAGCGTGTTGGTGGTGTACGCATTGTAAAAGATGCTTAAGTCATCTGCAAACAACGTTATATTACCATGAAAACGGAGTGTTGCTATGTCATTAATATATACTAAGAAGAGGGAAGGACCCAGTATTGATCCTTGGGGCACACCGTGGGTAATATTAACTTCCTCACTTCTGTAGCCATTTATTTCAATATACTGCTTACGATTAGATAGGTAATTTTTAAACCATGTCCAAGCTACTCCTCGGATACCTGCTTTATCAAGTTTCCCTAAAAGAATTTCATGGTCAACAGTATCAAACGCCTTTCTCAGGTCTATGAAAAGGCTACTCGCTGTCATCTTATTGTCTAAGACATCCTGCAAGTTAGAGATAATATCAATTGTGGCTATTTCTGTGCTTGAGTTTTCTCGGAATCCATATTGCCCTTTGTAGAAGTAATCATTTTTATTTAAGAAATTAACAATTCTGTTTTTTACTACTGTTTCGAGCACCTTGGATATGGGTGGGAGGATGGAAATGGGCCTGTAATTGTCCGGATTGCTTTTGTCACCTCCTTTATAGACTGGTATGACTCGTGCTATTTTTAGATCATCAGGCACCAGACCAGTCTCTAACGATAAATTTATTAAAGTAGTTAGTGGGCTACTTAGCATGTCAATGGAGTTTTTTAACAATTTCACTGACATACCATCTTTGTCTTGGCTACTTTTCATTTTAAGGCTTAATATAATATTGCGAATTTTCATCTCATTCGTCGGGGTCATAAATATGGAATCTGTGTTGACATTAATTTCATTAACTTTCTTCCCTGGGGGGATGTTTATGGCTAATTTGTGTGCTATGTTTATAAAGTGAGTGTTTAGAGCATTGCAAATATTTTATTTTCCTGTGAAAGATTTACCGTCAATTATTATTTCACTGGGACCATCTTTGTTTTCAGTTGTGCAGTTGTAGATCATTTCATTGATTACTTTCCAAGTATCTTTTATGCTATTGGCATTCGATGTTAATTTATGTTCATAGTATGATGATTTCAGTTTCCGTTTTAAAGCTGTCACTTTGTTCCTGCATATTATGTGCTCTTCCTTTAAGAGGTTATTGTTTCTGTGAATGCTAGTTTTAAGTTTAGAATGTAGTAGGTCCCTTTGTTTTATTAGTTGAATTAATTCTGTTGTTATCCATGGGTTTTTGTGGTTCTGGTGTATTTCCTTCAAAGGTGAGTCAGTGTTTTCTTTGTTGGGTGTCTGTGTCAAGATTTTGTGTTTCATGACGATGTAAGTTTCGTTTAGATCATCTAAGCAGTCTATTTGATTGAAATCATTAGAGAATTTGTTTTTGTTCATGTACTGGTAATTTTTATTCACGCTTTTTGAACTAGACCTTTGCTTGTTGGGGGCGTATTTAAATGTCATGTTCGAGGTAGGCTTTTGCCTGGATTGTAGTTTGACCAGAATATCTCAATTACAAGAATATTATGATCACTAATATCACTATTTATATTGCTTATTCTATAGGCATATTTACAGTTATTAGTGGCCACCTGATCAAGGAGTGTACTTGTTGATTCACTTATTCTTGTTGGATAGCGAGTATTGCCTTGTGTGAAACCATAGCTTGATAGTAGATTGAGGTATGATTTGGTTACATTATTTTTGTTTAATAAGTTTATATTTGTATCACCAATGCATAAGGAAAGATTGGCATTGTTTTTCGAGAGAATGTGCTCTAGAGATTGCATGAATTTTGTTGCGTTATTTATGTTAGGATTATATACTGCAATTATATTAATAGTATTCAGGTTATTGAAACAAACAGTATCATATCTTATAAGCTCTAACTGGATAAGCTATGGTTACTCTCAACTAGGTTAAGGACTTTTGTATTCCATTTTTTGTGGACATAAACTCCCACACCTCCACCATCCTGATTGTCTCTGTGTACAAATGCAACAGAATAGTTGTTTAGGTTGAAGTATTTAGCTTCATTACTTTTTACCCAAGTCTCGGTTACCACTATGACATCTAGATTTTCCCCAATATGTATTAGTATCTCGATATCTTCTAGTTTATTTTTTAGGCTTCTGCTATTCAGGTAAAGGCACTTGATTTGGCTAACCTCATTTTTAGTGTCTGCTATGTAGTCGTGGATACAGTCATATTTCCGCTCATCAATTGATGTGTGTAAGTCAACATCAACTAGTAGGTCTATGTCTTGATTCATTATTATTACTGTGAATGAGATGGCTGGAGCCTTGTTGATGGAAGAGTCTCTTAATAGCCTTTCAATGTCTTCTGGTGAGCTGATCCTGACAGCCTTGTCACAGTGAAAGTGTAGTGAAATAGCAGCTAGTGTAAATATTTGATAAAAGTGGTAAAATATTATAACAGAGGCTTAAAATCTATAAAGTTACTTTCCTTAGATCAAGTGTAATACGGAATATTGATAGTATTTAGAAATTCTTGTTGATAATTTAATAAACTTAAACTAAGTTGTGGGAACGTGTATCCAAAGATTCGGTGACTTCTTCAATCACTGTTTGAACCAAGTAGAGCAGTGGTGCTTTTACGAGACTTCACCCGATTGGAAGATATACGTATTTCACATTCTTCTTTATTGGTAGGTTATTAGATTAATTCTATTAGGTAGTAATAATTAAATTAAATTTAGTGTAATTTGGTGTAAACATCTAGGCTCACTTAGATCTCTAGTATGACGACAGTCAACAGTGTTAGTATCTCGTCAGGTTGTGTAACCGTAACGGATTTATGCTCGTCGTGCAAAATAAAAGTAAAAAATGCAAATAAAATCATCACAAGATCTCAGGTAAAATTGAATGAGGAGAAAAGTGAAACCGATTGTCGTAATGTAGGCCTACCGCTACCGTCATGCGAATGTCATAACCTGAGAAACGAACTGTCCTCAAAAGACGAAATTATAAAGCTGCTAAAGGAAGATATTGCTAAGTTAATGGAAGAGTTGAATAAATTAAAAGGAAACAGAGGGGAAAGCAAGGAAACTTGGTCGACAGTGATTGCTGGTAAGGTAAGATTGAATAAGCCTAGGCCTATAAATGGAGTACATGTAACTGAAATTCCCGTCTCAAATTCATTTGGAGTGCTTGTCGAAGAAAATGATGACTTTCCTCAAGAAGAAAAGAAGAAAGTGATAAAGAGAAAATCCAGGAAGATGCGGATATTTGCGGATAGCCACGGGCGAGATGTAGCAGCAAGCGTTTTGGAGAGAAGCCGAGAAATGGAGGTCACTTCGACAGTGAAGCCAGGAGCTCAGATTGCAGAAGTCACGAACGGGATGATAGGAGAGTGTGCGTCCCTTACTGCAAAGGACTACGCAGTGATCATCGCTGGAGCAAACGACGTCTATAGAAATGAGAGTAAAAAGGTAATCAAAGATTTAAAGGGTACATTGCCATCCATGCAAAAAACAAATGTCATTATTGTAAACATTCCGCAGAGACACGATTTAATTCCCAAGTCATGTGTAAATATAGAAATAGAGGCTACAAATGGAAAAATTCATAAAATTTGTAAGAGTTTTCCAAATGTCCAAATTGTAGATGTAAGTAAATTAGACAGGAAGTTCCACACTCGGCATGGCCTACACTTAAATAGATTAGGAAAAGAGTATCTTAGTGATGAAATCTGCAAAATTGTAAATTCAAATGGTAAGAATAATTCGACAGTAATATCATTAGAGTGGAAGCAGGGAAACTGGTAGAAGAAGCCAAACGTGAGGTTTGGCATTCACATCTTTTGAAGTCAAATTTAACGGAGTGCAACAATGGTATTTCGGATTTGTCTAGCAACAATAATAATAACAATTATGATAATAATAATGTAAATAAATCACCAACACAAGCTTGCAAAAGTAACAAATTTAAAATTTACCACCAGAATGTCCAGTCTCTTTATAATAAAATTGATTACATAAATCTAATGCTTAAAAATGAACTTAAAGACATCTCAGCACTATGTATTTCAGAACATTGGCTGAAAGAGGAACAACTTGAATTAATTCAATTCCCAGGGTTTATACAAGCTAGTAAATACTCTAGATCTAATATTAGCCATGGTGGTACTTGCATCTTCTTAAGAAATAATTTAGATCATGAACAGATAACAGCTTATGATTATCTAATTATGGAACAGGATTTTGAATTCTCTGCCGTAAAAATTCAGCAGTTTAAGTTAATAATTGTATGCGTATACCGTTCTCCGTCAGGAAAGTTTCCTCTATTTATAGATAAACTAGAATTGTTACTCAATAACATGAGCAAAGTAAATTTCGATATAATAATTTGTGGGGATGTAAATGTGGATTTCTTAAAACTTGATAGAAATTGTGAATTATTAAACCAGTTACTAATTTCCTATGGACTGAAACCTACAGTAAATACACCAACAAGAATAACAAAATTTAGTAAAACCACTCCTGATCAAATTTTTATAAATACAGATAAATATCACCATTCAATAGAAGTCTATTGTCCGGGTTTTAGTGACCACCATGGACAAATACTGAGTTTTGAAGTATCCGAAGTAATCAATAATAATGATAATGGAGTAAAATCAAAGTGCAGGTCATTCACTGAAGCAAATGTTACATATTTCAATGACTTATTAAATAAGGAAACATGGTCAGAAATTTATGAACTAGAAAATGTAAATGATAAATTTAATGCATTTAACAGTACCCTAAAACACTATTTTGAAATAGCATTCCCCTTTAAACGAAGAACTGTTCAAAATAACAAAACTAGCAATTGGATAACAACAGGGATTATAAATTCATGTCAAAGAAAGAAATTTCTACACAAATTATATAAACAATACCACACAACACCTGAATTCAATTTATACTACAAAAAATACACTAGCATATTAAATAAGGTAATAAGACTAGCAAAGAAAATGCATAATGATAATTTTATTTCCCAATCATCTAATAAAAACAGGGCTATGTGGTCCGTAATAAAGAAAGAAACTGGAAAATATGCTAAAATACAAAGGAACATTACACTGACCAGAAATAATAAAGTGATTAATAATCCAGAGGAAATAGCAAACACTTTTAATGACTATTTTCTGGAAATTCCGCAAAAATTATTAAATAAATCACAGGTAAATACACTAAATTCTAATAATAAAATAAATATATGCAGTGATTCTTTATTTATAAATCATGTCACAAGTGAAGAGGTAAGAATAGTTATAAAAGAGCTAAAAAATAAATTCTGTGCTGGCATTGATGGCATCCCTGATGCAATTTTAAAGAAATGTGCCGAAAATATAATAAATCCACTTACGCACTTAATAAACAGTTCAATTCTCTCAGGAACTTACCCGGATATTTTGAAGTTATCAAAAGTAATTCCAGTACACAAAAACGGTTCAAAAGATGAATTAGATAACTATCGTCCTATTACCTTACCAACTGGTATTGCAAAAATTGTGGAAAAAATTATGTATAAGAGACTGATAAGTTTCATAGAAAAAAATAAAATATTATCAAACTCACAACATGGATTTAGAACGGAAAAATCTACACAGACAGCAATTTACGAATGTAGTAATAGTATACTGAAATTAATTGACAATAAGGAACATGTAACTGGCCTATTCTTGGATTTATCGAAAGCATTTGATGTAGTTGACCATAAAATCCTCCTTACCAAACTAAATCAATATGGTGTTAGAGGTCTAGCTAATAAATGGATAGAGTCTTACTTAACAAGGCGTAAACAAATAGTAAGCTTGAGACACAAGGATGATGGAACCAAATTACTTAATGAAACATTGTCCAATGAGGGAATTATTGAATTTGGAGTACCCCAGGGATCGGTTTTGGGCCCACTACTCTTTCTTCTATATATCAATGATATAACACAGAACGTTCATTCACATAAGGAAATTTTGTTTGCGGACGATACAACACTCGTAATAAAAGGTGAAACTAAACAGGTCATACAGCAGTCTGCTGACTCCGTTACAGGAGAGTTAACCAAATGGTCACAAGATAATCGCCTCATAATAAACTATAAAAAGACAGTATGTCTAAATTTCCACACTATACAGAACAGGAATCCTGCGATGCCCAATATAACATTAAATGGTCATCAAATAGAAAATAAATCAGAAACAAAGTTTTTAGGACTATGGATACAACAAGACTTGAAATGGAATAAACATATACAATATCTGAATACTAAACTGAACTCGATGTGCTTTGCGTTACGTATTTTGAAAACCTGCACTAGCATGCACACATTAAGAAATACTTATTTTGCTTATTTCCATTCATACTTAAGATATGGGATCATATTTTGGGGTATGTCGCCAGATGTACTAAGCACGTTTAGGATACAAAAGAGAGCGATTAGAATTATGGCAAATGTAAACTCGAGAGAATCATGTAGACCTCTGTTTAAAGATTTAAACATTCTCCCACTGCCCTGCATATATATCTTTGAAAGTATTATGTTTTTTAAAAAGAATTTAATGAATAAAGATGTTTTTCTTAAAACAAACAATGATGTTCATAGGCATAACACAAGACAAAATCAAAACATTCATATTTCACACACACACACAAGCATATATCAAAAGGGAACTTTTCACACTGGAGTTAAATTATACAATAAACTACCCCAGTATATAAAACTGGCCCCAAAAATAAAAACCTTTGATAGAATGTTGAAAGCTTATCTGCAGTGCCATTGTTTTTACTCAGTAGTTGAATATTTTAGCGTATAGGAGTGATGGAATCTATAACTATATTTTACTTTTTTAATTTAATTTTAATACCTAGCTGTATGTTGTTGTATTTATAGAATTAAGTTTTCATATTATGATAATAGAGTGAGGTGTAAATAGTTGTGCAATAAGATTGTATCTATTAAGATTTGCTATTATAATAAGTTATAAATAGTTATAATCTTAGTAATATATACCTGTTAGTTCTTTTATTTTATGCATGTAAATTCTGACGTGTCCTATATCAAAAATGTATTGAATGCATGTATTTGATCAAATGGAATTAATAAAAATCTATCTATCTATCTATCTGATTTACGGACGAATATTTTGCAGTCCCGGGTCCAGACGTATTTAAAACCTAAATTACGGAGGTATCATGCCTGTTTGTGAAGTACTTTATTTGCTGGCGTCAAATGCTCGTTAATGTAGATAGGCCTAGCCCTTCCATTGATTTCTGCATCACTTGAGTTCAGGTTGGGTTTGGATCTTTTGCCTTTTAGAATTGCGTCTTTTTTAGCCGGCTGCAGAATTTTACTAGTAAAGTAGGTGGAAGACCTTCTCTGCTGTGTGGTAGCCGATGGCAGGCGTCAATATCGGACTCAACAACTGTGGCACCCAATTGGTCAGCGATAGTCTTGACAATTTGAATGGGGTTTTCGTTTGAAGTGTGCGGCACGCCATGAAGCTCTAAGATGTTTCGCCGAACGTACTGTTGAAGCTCGAGATTCTCTTGCTTTAACAATTTGACCTCACTGCAGACGATATTCTTATCCTTCTCTAACTCACAAACTCTTTGGCTGAGCTTTGTTATTTCTGACAAGGCTTGCTTCAGAGTTTGTGCGGCAGTTGAAATGTCACTTTTCATACCATCAAAACAATCAGAAAAGTATGTCACGGACTTAAGTATGTCATTCTGAGTCTTTTCAATGTTTTCGAGTTTTGTCAGTCGGAGGTTGATTTCACAAACAAGATCGTGTAAATCTGGTTTACTTACATTCTCGTCTGGCGAGGCGATGTTAGAAACCTCATCCGTAGTTGACTTATTATTCATTGAACTGCACACGACACAATACCATTGCTTGGCCTTGTCGGACAAAAGCCGGTTAAAAAAAATTCTTTATGTTTACACAGGTTCTGTGGTATGATTTACCACATTCCCCATCACAAATTATGTAATCTTCATTATCAGTTACACCTTTTTAACACTGGCCGCACTTGGTTGATTTGTTACTTGTCGCCATCTTGTTTCCGGTTACCGATAATTCATCAGCGAGTCGTTAGTGCTTGGCAAAATGAATGGACCGAGATAGCGAAATGTAAAGCAAAAAATGTCTTTCTTAATAAAACCATCCGTAACTACAGCGCCTTGGTTCCGGGTCGGAAAATATTCGCGGCGTCATATTATTACCATCATTCGAATGCGTTTCCAGCACGCTCTTACCCCAGTAGCTTTGGAGCGCATGCATCTCAGAGACAATGATAGGTGTGTATGTGGTAGGGCACGAGGTACATTACATAACATATTGTTTCAGTGTGAAACCTTCAATTCGCAGCGGGACATTATGTTGGAGAAATTGAGGCGACTTGATTATCCCTTGCCTTTAAATATCGCGTCACTTGTACATAGTCCTACAGTTCCATGGGTGGATGCCATTATGTCATATTTGGATCACCTTCAATTTCAATTGTAAAATCATAGGTGGGGTCCTAGGGGTTCCTTCCATTTATTGTTCTGGTGCTCCTGGGTGTGGTTTTTAGGCTTTTGGTCTTGTATAGATCTTGTTTCCGTTATTCCTCATATTTGGCGTGTGCGATAACTATATAAATTGAAGACATCAGTGCTAAAGATCAGCTCCGATAGTGAAGAGGATAATGTGGACATCAGTTTCAATGTGACAAACAAAGTCCAAGAGATTAGTGGTTTTTGAACATATGGACCCATTTTCTGCGGCATTTTACTGCGATGGCTACTGTAGTCTATACGCTGTCGAAGTCAACGTCACTTCCGCTCCGTTGCTAAGCAACTGGAGCAATACAACATGGCTCCCTTGTAGCTTGCTTCAGTCTTTGAGCCGTCATTATTTCCTATTTTTATCGTATAAAACTGTACATGCATGGATGTCCAGAGGCAAGAAGGCATAGAAAAGTATTGTTACGTTTACGGTTCTTGAAATAACCGGTCAGGCATATACAAATACACTACCGTACTTCTTTATTCAGCAAACCTTACACTACTAAATATTAATGTAGTGTTCATTAATATTTAAACTGGGAACGTCGAGCTCTAGTCTTTCTGAAACTACTACCTCCAAGTCTCAACACTGCCTTTTTCCCGAATCCTAAATCTCTTCTCTCGCATCGTCGCCTTCTCGATTCATCCACTGCCAGCTTGCCGGCCCAACTCACAATTGCAGCCAGCGCGCCACGCGCTCGCACGAGTCTGCCACCAGGTGCGCTCACACGTGTCTGTCACACTGTCCCCTCCTTAAGATTGTTCCGTCCCGGAGCAGACACCTCGTCTTTGGGACCAGCAGCATGCCAGAATTTCAATCCCTGTGCGCCGAAAGACTTCTTCTAGCATGCTTCTTACGATCCTCCAGTCCAATCCATCCTGCCCACAGCCCAACTTGGGCACAGCTAATCTGGATATGTTCCGCTGCAGTAGGAGCTCTCGCATCGCAAGTAGACTATCCCAGACGGCACGATAGGTCGGTTTCTGATGGGAAAGTTCTTTCGTCACTAGATAGAATAGCGATCGCTCGTTCCTGGGTAAATACAACACGTTTCCGACACGAAGCTCTTGACGCTGCAGCTCTTCAATCCCACCATACTTCCGCCGGAATACTTGAGCGATTCCTCGGCTCATCCTCAGGTCCTTAGCCACAGAGTGAGCCAAGGCATACTCACTGGAGGTTTGGAATAAATCCTGCCGAATCTCAGTACTGACGCCATAACAAACATTGCGGTCAGTACCACATTGGGACATGAATTCTTCGAACGATCGTTCCGACTCCGGGACTCGACATATACGGGCGAGTTGCCCGTGCTCCTCGTCATGGTTGTCGCCCAGGAACGATGCCAGCCGATTGAAGTGGACCACTCGGGGTTTGCCATTCGGTCTCCTCCTGATACGGTAGACGACGTCGTTAATCCTCTTCAGTACCTCATATGGTCCGTCCCAGGAGCGTTGCAGCTTTGGAGAGAACCCTCGCCGTCGTTTAGGGTCGAAAAGCCAGACTAGATCTCCTGCTTGGTACCCGCCTGATTCGGCTCTTACGTCGTATCGCTCCTTCATCCTGTCGCTCGCATTCTGAATGTTTGTGCGAACGCGGTCGTGAATGTCATCCATCCTTCGACGAAGGCCGGAGATGTAGTCCTCCCCAACGACATTATCCTCAGGTTTGCAACCGAACGCCAGGTCACACGGCAACCGCAGTTCTCGGCCAAACAGCACATTAGCTGGTGTTTGGCCTGTGGTCTCATGGATAGAAGAGCGGTATGCCAGTAGAAACAAGTGGAGAAACTTGTCCCAGTCCCGCTGGTGGTCGGAGACAATTTTCGACAGGTATTTCTCTACTGTCCTGTTCATGCGCTCCACCATTCCATCGGACTGTGGGTGCAGGGCAGTCGTTCTCGTTTTCCGGATTCCGAGAATCTGGCACATCTCCTGGAACACCGACGACTCGAAATTTCGCCCCTGATCGGAATGCAGTTCCAAGGGTACACCAAATCGGCTCACCAGCTCCTTTATTAGCGTCTCGGCAACCACCACAGCTTCTTGGTTGGGCAACGCATATGCCTCTACCCACTTGCTGAAGTAATCTATTGCCACCAAGATGTATTTATTCCCACTCTCAGTCGTAGGGAAAGGGCCCGCTACATCGATGGCGATCCGTTCAAACGGGGCACCAACGTTGTACTGTCTCATCGCTGCTCTTCCCTTCTTCTGTGGCCCGTTCGCAGTGGCACAAACCACGCACTTCCTACACCATTCACGTACGTCATCTGAGTAATTAGCCCAATAAAACCGCTCTCGAACTTTCTCCATGGTTTTTCGAACTCCAAGGTGCCCCCCAGAGGTTCCATCATGCAGCAACTGTAGTACCTCGGGCACTCTGTTTCGTGGAACAATACCCTGTAGCCTCTCCTGAGCCCCGTCCTCTCTCCCCAGTACCCTCTTTAGCACCCCGTTTTCCAAAATCACGGAATTCCATTGAGCCCAGTAGGCTTTCACAGTGCGCGTGTAGGGTGCTACCTCTTCCCAAGTCGGTCGTTGCTCAGACGTCTTCCACCGCAGTAGGTGTTTTAAGTCCGGGTCATTTTCTTGATCCTTACGGATTTCCTCATCCTTCCAGTGGTCGTCGATCACAGTGCTTCTTCTCACTGCTGCAACTTTTTCGTCAATCCGATTGCAGTGCTTGCAGTCTTGTGCGCATGGTCTCCTTGACAGAGCATCAGCATTTCGGTGCTTAAGGCCAGCCCTGTGTTCAGTGTCGAAGTCGTACTGCTCGAGCCTTTCAATCCACCTGGCTACCTGTCCCTCCGGGTTCTTGAAGCTCAGTAGCCACGTAAGCGCTGCATGATCAGTCCGTAGAAGGAACTTCCTCCCATAGAGATATTTGTGGAAATGCTCCACTGACTTCACTACAGCGAGCAATTCCCTTCTAGTTACGCAGTAGTTCCTCTCCGGTTTAGAAAGAACCTTGCTGAAGTAAGCTATCACCTTTTCTTGCCTACCTTGCAGTTGGGAAAGCACGCCACCTACTCCCACATTGCTAGCATCGGTGTCCAAAACGAATAGTCCTTCCGGTTGTGGGTAACTCAGGATAGGAGCATTGGTCAATACCTCCTTCAGTTGTTCGAAGGCTTGTTGACAGGTCGCATCCCACACAAAACTCCGACTTTCCTCGGTAAGTCTGGTCAGAGGCTTAGCAATGTTAGCATATCCTGGCACGAATCGACGGTAATAGGTGCACAGTCCGAGGTAACTCCTGACTTCTTGCTTATCTTTCGGTACTGGCCATTCCTTCACCGTGTTAATCTTTTCCGGATCCGCGGTGACTCCCTCTCCGGAAACAACATGGCCGAGGTAGTTAACTTGTTTCCGAAACAGGAAGCACTTCCTGGAGTTAAGCTTAAGGTTGGCTTGCTTAAGACGTAAGAACACCTGGTCGAGATTTCTCAGGTGATCTTCAAAAGTTCTTCCCAGAACGATGATGTCATCCAGGTAGACCAAGCATGTTTCCCAAGACAGCCCTTTTAAAACGCGATCCATCAGTCGTTCAAAGGTCGCAGGGGCATTACAGAGTCCGAATGGCATAACTGTGAAGTCCCAAAGCCCAGAACCAATCGTAAAAGCGGTCTTCTCCTTGTCCCTGGGGTCCAATCCTACCTGCCAGTATCCACTCTTGAGATCCAACGTGGAGAAGATCGTGCTCCCACCCAAGGTGTCTAGGGTGTCATCGATGCGTGGTAGTGGGTAACTGTCCTTTTTCGTCACATTGTTCAGTTGACGGTAGTCTACACAAAACCGTGTAGATCCATCTTTCTTCTTCACCAGGACCACTGGCGAAGCCCATGGGCTGCTTGAAGGTTCAATCACCCCATCGCGAGCCATATCATTTATTATCTGCTCTGCTTCCTCTCGCTTGGCTAGTGGTAATCTTCTGGGAGTCTGGCGAATTGGTCTTGAGTCACCCGTATCGATGCGATGTTGAACCACGTTCGTTCTTCCGTTACTGGTCCCGTCCTGGAAGGCATCCTTATGACGTCGAAGAAGTTCCCTCACTTCTCGGCTCTGCCCAGGATTAAGCTCTTGACACGCTGCCTCGATAAGACCGTCGAGCCACACCGAAGATATATCGGATGAGGAAGTAGCTGTTTGTACTTGGCGTACGACGGAGGACACAGACGAACAGCTTCCCAAACTGGTTCCTTTCCGAACGATTATCGAGCGATCATTAAGGTTCATTACTCGCACAGGAATTTTCGCCCCTGCACGGACCAAAGCTCTGGCTACCAGTATTCCACGTTCAGGTTCATCGTCAGCAAACCTAGGCCCTACCATGACGACACAGCCATGAGGAACTCCACCATCCAGCTTTCCTTCTACCATCACTTCACTAAGCCCAGGTAGTACAACATCTACCGCTGCGATCACCCGTACCGATGAGGCGTTCCTCCTCTGCAGCACTACTTCCTCGTTTCCGACTCTCAAAATCCCACTCTCCAGGTCCAGTCTAAATTTATACTCAGTCATGATATCCATCCCGAGAATGACGTCCTCCTCCACTTCAGCGACCAAGACACGATGGCGAAACTGGGTATCACCGATGACGAAGTTGACGTCTACCTCCCCGTGAACGTTGGCTGGTTCCCCCGTAGCCGTTCGCAGTGTCCATCTCGTGGTTGTTACTGTTCGTCTCACGATGCCTGGTCTGATTATTGTCATTGTGGCCCCTGTATCCAGCAGTAGGTCTCTGGGCTCTCCGTCCACATGGCCACTAATAAAAATAGATTTGGCTTGACAACCCAGAGACGCGACGATAGAAGTGGGGGCATTTCTGGTGTTGCCACTGGTTGACAGTCGCCCCTTTCTATCAACCCTGTTTAGTTTTCCTGTGGCTGGTGCTTCCCGTTCATAAACTTAGGGCATCGATCTCTGAGATGCCCCATCTCCCCGCAGCCCCAGCACCTCGTCCGTTTCTTCTTGGACTGCAAGGCTTGAAGTACTTTCTCCACGATTTCTTCTATGGAAGGCACTGGCTGGACCTCCTTGTCTCTCTCCAGAGCTCGAATGCGAGCCTGGCCGCGCACGGATTGTTCGACAGCCTCAAACTCAAGAGCCAGAGTCAAGGCATCATTCAATGTTTGCGGACGCGCCAGTTTCACAGCCCGCTGCGTATCAATCTCGCGGAGCCCATCGAGAAACTTCTCGGTAGCAAGACTCTCATACACATCGCTGGGCACTGTTGGATAGGCGCTCCTAACGAGACGTACTATGTCTGCTTCGAACTCCTGTAGGTTCTCGTTGGGTCTCTGACAACGGTTTCTCAACTGGGAGCGATACAGCTGTTCCATGTGACGATGACCGAACCGCATTTCAAGTTTCTGTACAAGAATGTTGTAGTTCTGCCTTTCCGACAAGGGAACAGCCTGCAGGACTCGTAGGGCCTCCCCGCGCAGCGACAAACTCATCAATGAAGCCTTCGTGGCATCCGACCATCCATTAATCATGGCAGCGGTCTCGAACAAGGTGAGGTATTCTTCCCACGCAGACTTCCCATCGAAAGTCGGCAGGTCAGTCCGACCAAACGCGGAAACAGGTATACGCTCCTTACCTTCCGATGGTCCACCAGCGGTAATGATTTCGTTTTCCTGCTTGTCTTTATTTGGAAGCACACCGCTCGCAAGCTCGTCCTCAAATTTCCGCAGGGATTCTTGAAATTCTTCCCTCAGTTTGGTTTCGGTAGTGAGCGTTACTTCTTGAAGTTTCCTCTCGAGGTTGGCAGTATTTTCCATTAACTTCCTTTCCAAATTCTCTGAGTTTTCCGCTATTTTCTTTTCCAAGTTTTCTAATACCTGACACAAACCCTCAGTCCCACCAGTAATCTCGAAAAGAAATGTTTCTGGATCCTCACCTGTGTCCACCAGTACCTGTCTTAACCTCGCTTGCAGCACAGATTTTATTCCCGTAGAATCAACTTCCCTTTCTTCCAGTTCCTGACGTAACTCCGAAACCTTCAGTGCTGAAAGTTTAACTTTCCTGGTCGTCATTTCACACTCTAAAATGCGGTACCTCAAGACTTTCACTATGTATTTACTCTATAGCCTGACCCCACACGTCTGACACCAGTTGTTACGTTTACGGTTCTTGAAATAACCGGTCAGGCATATACAAATACACTACCGTACTTCTTTATTCAGCAAACCTTACACTACTAAATATTAATGTAGTGTTCATTAATATTTAAACTGGGAACGTCGAGCTCTAGTCTTTCTGAAACTACTACCTCCAAGTCTCAACACTGCCTTTTTCCCGAATCCTAAATCTCTTCTCTCGCATCGTCGCCTTCTCGATTCATCCACTGCCAGCTTGCCGGCCCAACTCACAATTGCAGCCAGCGCGCCACGCGCTCGCACGAGTCTGCCACCAGGTGCGCTCACACGTGTCTGTCACAGTATATTTTCCACAGTAATTTAACATAGTTGTCCACTAAAGTTGTAAAATATTGCGTACGAGATGCACATTAAGCCTTAGAACATAAGTCGTAGAGATGTGACCTACGATGTTTACTTTGAATTAAGTGAAAACATGAAAATAGAACATTTCTGGATATTGTGAATCACGTCCCGTATGAATGACCAATACTACGGAAAATAAAGTACCGTAGGCCCTGCCAGTAAGTGATGAATAAAATGAACTTAGGTCTATCAATGCATAAGGGAACAGTTTAAAATATTTGGATGAGAGTTTAGGTCAAATCTCATCAACTGCTTTAGAAGAAACAAAGACTGCATTTCAATACAATTTGTATGTTTACCGCAACGCCGCGTTTGTTTGAAAACGAATCAAATTAACAAAGCCTAACCTGTGTGCTCACTAACAGGTTAGAGAAGTCTACAATTAAGGCCTATCGTCCTACCTCATTCTAAATAATGGGGCATTTTTCCTATCCTAGCTCTAAATATAGGGCCTAAGGCCACTAAAACTGACATGAAAATATCCGAGGCTCTCACCCAATAAGTACACCAAGCTGATGACCACATTATCACACTGATTATTGTTACACATTAGCTGGTGTGCCACAAAAGAGCTAAATAGAATTAGCTGGTAGGCCTATATAGAGATTTAGAACCAAAAAAATAACTACTCTGCATCTTCACGACAATTAAATAATACTGGTGTGTGATAAGTGCAGCTGTAATTTTGTCTTACAATTCATTTTTAATATTGTAGTATAGTAGCCTACTCTTTCTATTTGTACATATCTGCGGGGTAGGCCTATGTCATGCCATGGGCTTTGTGGAAACATCCACAACTATTCTGCTAGAGCCTATGTTTTCTTCTCTACCTGATATCACAGGGGGAAGAAATCGCCTATTATTAGACCAATTACTAAAATATGAAAGAAAGAAAGAAAGAAAGAAAGAAAGAAAGGAATATAAAGAAGCGGCTGGGGGGGAGGGGGGATAGAGTAGGGGAAAGGGAGGGGTAGGTACGGGCCGGGAGGGGGAGAGGAGCGAGTAGGCCAGGTCGGGGACGGATCGCGCTCGAGAGTGCATCGTCGCGCCATCTCATATTGTCAGTTGGAACTAAATGCGTCGAGCAATAGGTTGGTATCAAAATTTGGTATTAAGTTGCAGCTCTACCCATATATCCTCCTTGGTCTGTACTTAAATTAAAAGCAGATAACACACACTATTACAGTCATCACAATTAACACCGGTTATCAGACAGGTTCTACACACACCCAAAGTACACGGGGCTACATGACCGCGTTGTCGGAGCCCCTAAACTTAAGAACCAACCTACATTCATAACGAATAGAATATAAAGTGTGATCTCTTATCCCTCAATAGCATGTAAAGAATACGGATCGGGTTGGCACTCGCCGCTAAGCAGCGCTATAGTCGATTTGAGATTGTTGATTTCCACATGTGTTTATGTGTTTATGTGCGATATATTAAGTATTTAATCGGTCGGAGTGTTTTGGTGGTGTTCTGTGCAAACGTTTATTGATATACAAGTGCTTATACTATTACTTCATAGTATTAATACCTGAAATGCTATTGTAGGAAGCATTAACTGAAATGAATTTAATTTCTTGTCGTGTGTTGACGTTATCTTCGTGTGTTAATTTTATTGTTATTTAATGTAGGCTAAGTAAACAGCAGTTTATCCCTTACATTTTCATGAGTGCTTAATGTGAGTAGTGAAGATGCCTTGCTCTTTTGTACCAGGATGCAGATCTAGCTATGGGGACTGTAAAGGGGGCAGACGGTTTTTCAAACCCCCTTAAAGATAAGGAACGTTTTATCAAGTGCAAAGGGGCCATACCAGGGAAGGATAGGGAACTTACTGAAAAGTCCTACATCTGTGATGCCCACTTTTCGGAAGATTTGATTGCTAAATTTGACAAATTTGTGATAGAAGGGAAGGAAGTATTACTTCTCCCAAGAACCAACTGGCGATTGAAAGACTATTCTGTTCCACATATATTTCCTAATTTGCCTAAGTATTTGTCCAGTATGGTGTAAATAAAAAATGCTCTTGATGCCATTAAAGACTACTTCTGTGAAGAAAGGGATGAGAATAAAAAGACAACGAGTTAAAAACATATATGTACCGTAATGCTGAAGGGGGCGTGATCAGTTTTAGACAATAGCCTACTCTATGAAGGGTTCATGACTATGCCTTCTATGTCTGTTTAATGTTAAGTTCTTCTGAAATGATGGTAGTTGACTGATTTTAGTGTTTGTGGAGTGAAATTTATGGTTATTATTGAATTTTATAGTAATCGACGGTAAAGTTGAAAGTTGCGTTCGTACGTTTTTTTTTTTCTGTGCTGCAAGTCTGTTAAGGGAATGTAAAATGTGTAACAATGTGAAGAAATCCTTTCTGATAGCGAGTTTAATTTTTACGTTCTTTTTTTTAATTTACCGATAGCTGGCAAAACTAATTGCATTTTGTACTTGCTCTCTGTCTTCGCTTATTGTCGAAACTGGACTATTACAGGAGACGACTTATTAAATTATAATTGGGCACAGTAAAGAAGTGGAGATGTCGAACTTATTAGCGCCTATGAGGATATCTTGCGGTGTTTTAACATGTAAAATAGGTCGCAAGGTTTTAAAAGTCTCGTAAGCGCCAATGCTAACTTACATCACAGATCGGAGCCAGCGCTGCGCTGCGGCGGACCAGGCGTACTAGGCCAGTGTTATCCGTGTTATCACTTCTTATTCTATTCGTTATGCTACATTTTCACATTATTTGGGAATTAAGTCGTATCTCTGCGGAATGTTTACATTAATGACATTAGTGTTATGCCCACTAACGTAACGAGAAGAAGAAGAATCCAATGTCTGCTACCTTTGAGGGTGAAGAAAGATAATTTTTATTTCTGCGTACTGTATTTGAGTTATTGAAACTGGATGCTGTGTTAATTGGTATAACTGACTTGGATTCAGTTATGAGCTTTGTTCCATGTGTGTCTCGATAAACTTATTTCCGTAGTTGTAATTCTAACCTCAAAAACAGAAAGTTGCTTAGAAGGAACATACATATATAAGAAGAAAAATGTTGCATCCTGCAAGTGGTGGAGCGTCCTTCTTCCCACGTTCAGCGAAGATAATTAGATTTGCTCGTCATGGCTGCACAAATAGACCTTTTTTCCATATTGTGGTTATGGAAGTGAGTGTATTCTGATGAACTCTTTTATTTGCACTTCTTGTCAAACTTAGTTAACAAGAACATACGGTAATGCTGTTTGTCACTAATTGGAGGGTCCAATAAATGAACTCCCTAAGTCCGTTTTTTCAACTTTTCAGGAAATGAAATGCAAAGTTTCAAACTTACACAAAATCTATATTTTTCACTTCTGTAATCCAATTTTCTGTTACATGGAAATATACATATCAACTATTATTTAAAATAACTAAAAGCTCTTATTAGTAGTGAAATGTAGTTTATAAAATGCAAAATACACTCATGGACATAGTGATTTTTTGGTTTGTATAATGTTTTCCTGTTAATATTTGGGCTTCAAATGTCACTCGTACTCATCCACATCACCCATTTCATCATATTGGAGTCTTAAAATGTGGCTTTAGGGGCCCGTAGGGCTCCCAAGTTTTGTTTCTCACATTGAGACGTTGAAAATGAGCTGTTTTCTACGCACATTTCAGCATGCATTCTAAGAGGTTAGGCCCTCTTTTATGAGAGGTATGTAGAAGAGTTACATCAATGATTACTTTCGTGCCTCTGATGGACATCTGTACCAAATTTTACGTTGATCCACTCAGCCGTTCTCGAGTGACATCATCATCATCTTGCACAGTTTCCAGCCACTGGCCGGGTCTGTTTGGAACACAAGCCTCTCCAACGTCTTCTGTCTTCCCACCATCTCTCAGCCTCCACCCTTGTCCAGTCTTCTCCTCTCTTCTTCACGCTTTCTTCCACCCCCTTCAGCCACCTGTCTCTCGGTCTTCCTCTCGGTCTCTTTCCTTCCCACTTCGTCTCGTGTATCCTCCTGGGTATCCTCTTCTCCTCCATTCGTTTTACATGTCCATACCATCTAAGTCTAGACTTCTCTATACCATCCTGTAATGGTTCCTCCTTCATTAATTCTCTGGTCCTCTCATTTCTTATTCTGTCCCTCTTTGTAGCTCCAATACTGCTTCTCAAGAACCTCATCTCACTGGCCTGTATTTTGCTCTTCTCCCTTCCTTTCATAACCCAGGTCTCCGAGGCATACGTCAGGATAGGGACATAGTACGTCCGATATATGATCTTTTTGCTGTTCTGAGGGACATCCTTGCTCCATAACATGCTTCTCACACTCCTCCGAAATGCTTCTGCCTGCCTCCCCCGCTCATTTATTTCTCTATCGTTTCTTCCATTCTCTTGTATCAGGCTTCCCAGATACTTGCAACTCTCCACTTTCTTCAGCTGTTCCCCACCAATTGTTATTCCCGTTGTGGTTCTTTCCTTCTTCCTTGTTGTGATCACCATCTCACTCTTATTTATGCTAAATTTCATCCCATATCCTTGTATTATTCCTTCCCACACGTTCAACTGTTCCTGTACCTCCTCCTCCTTGTTTCCCCAAATCATCAAATCATCTGCAAACACCATTGCTTTCATCTTTCCTTCCCCAATTACTTGTGCCACTCGGGTCATTATGTCATCCATCACCACAATGAAAAGTAATGGTGACAAGGCACTTCCTTGTTTCAGGCCGTTTCTCTGTTCCAACCAGTCTGATCTCTCTCCTCCCACTTTCTCGAGTGACGCGCGTGCAAATTTGTACACAGACAGACAAAAAAATTGTTTTTGCGCACAACCGTCATAAACCAGTCTGAAACGCGTTAATAAACTCAAACAATATCTAGGATGGGAAGAGGGAAATGTAGGATTTATTTCAATGGATTTGGTGGACTTAGGGATTTCTTTCGTTGCCTTGAGCGGACTTAGGGATTTTATTTTCCTGCATTGAGTGGACTTAGTGATTTCTTTGGACTTAGGGATTTCTTAAATTTAATTACTAGAAAGTACGAATTATACATATGCAAGTTACATAGACTTAGAGTTATTTATCATTGAAACTGATTGGAGATTTGAAAAGAGCGGGAAATTTTGGTCCAGATACATGCATTATCTCCATTTGTCAAAAAACGGACTTAGGGATTTTATTTATTGGACCCTCCAATTTTAGAAGTGAAAATCGCCCACATATGCTCATAGTAGGCTATGATCGCTGGAAAGTGATGTTCGGCCAAATATGAGTTGAAGCACACAAAACAAGCTAGGCTTACCACTAAGTTATATTGAAAAGCTTTTGGTTAATTCTGAATGAGAGTGGAAAGCAGCTAATACACTTGCGCAGACATGAATGTGACTCTTACATACCTTTTGTCCTTGTTTAATCTTCTGGGCGATATTACGTATTGAAATTAGGAACCCTGGTCACTACTGAACCTCATATAATATGCGCTAAGAAAATATGTAAATATGTGTTTTTATTTATTGCTCTTTAAAAACGACTGCCATGTTCGGACAGCGCTTGCATCTCATTCAACTGTTAACAAGGCGCACTGTAGCGACACGCACCGAGGCGATCACATTGCCGCCAACATGTGAGATACAAAATCACTGATAATAAAAAGAAGTGGAATGCAAAATCACTGTTATTAAAAAAAAAAAAAACGGTAGCACTGAATGAAGATAGAACGCGCGATAAAATTCTCTACAATACATGAATTAGCCAAAATCCTTATGAAACGATAATAAATAAATCAGAGAGCGATGTTTTAATAGATATTTCCTCCTCCGCTGTCTGTGACCCACCCTGCCATCCCAAATAGGATCACGACTTAGACAGCCAAAATTACAGCTGTGGCCGCCATTATTCCAAATCAATCAACATCGGTTGCGGTCGTGAGTATTCGGGTCTCTTCGTTAGCCCCACTGGTCTGCTGGTCTGTCATCAAAATGATACTGCCAACCTCGCACTTACGGTACTACATAACACGAAGAAGCACCCAGCACAGAACTCCAAATATAATAGAAGTGAATGACGCATAGAAATATTAGCTCCCAAATATGTTTTCATTTTATGTTTTTATTTTATTTAACTCGGTCACTCCAATCCGTATTTTATTTAAGGACACATTTCCATTTTAAAAAATCGCACCAACTTGAGACTTTGGACTGGATATGGTTTATTCAGAACTGTTCACGCCAATGTGGTATGACTCATATTCTTTGGCGTGAGCAACACCCGCATTTGACAAATACGGTTTACGAATGAAAAGTATGGAGCACGATTATAAGTAGAGACGGGAATTTGCCTATTTTATTCCTGTGTTTAGAAACGTAGGCTTTCGAGATATAAATCAGTTTTAGGTTCTTTTAGGCTAGATTTCGTTGGTTTTATTGTGCCTATAAATGCCTATTTCAAGGGTTTGTGCCTATTTGGAGTATAATTGCCTATTTCATGCCTTTTGACTGTATTTTAAAGTGCATTATATTGCAGCTGGTCTGCTCGACAGAATTATACTCTCATTTCTCAATATGTGTTTACCCCACGAACAAGAATGGGAATTCTCGGAATTCACCAGAAATAGCGCCTGGGATCTCGATATTAAGCCTCCAAGCTTAACAACCCTTTGTTTTGTATTTTGCTTGTCTTTTTATTGAAAATTTACCCGTTAGTATGTGTGTGAATTAATATCATAAACTTTATGCTGATTGAATTACAAAAGAACTAACTTTGTGCCATGTTTTCGCGTTTTTTTCAATCTCGATATTAACCCTCCAAAGTTAAAAACTCTTCGTTTCAGGTATCGTCCCCTTCAAAAGCCGCGTTAGGTTGGCGCTGCAACCTAACTGTGAATTAATATACAGTATATCTTGTACGCACCTGAGTGTTGAATGGGCAGGCAGTTAAAAGCAGCCAGGAGGGATGCGATCCAGCTGGCAGTTAAAATGCCGCGGCGATCACAGCGGGTTGGTGCTGTAACCTATCTTGTGTTGAATGGACAGGCAGTTTAAAGCAGCTTGGAGGGATGCGATCTAACTGGCAGCGGGTGTAGCATGGCCTCTTACCGAGATAGATGGAAACTTGGTGGTCCCGTCTTGAACTACTGTTGCCATGCAGCCAGGAGGGATGTGATCCAGCTGGCAGTGAAAATTCCGCGGCGATCACAGTGCGTTGGTGCTGTAACCTATCTTGTGTTGAATGGACAGGCAGTTTAAAGCAGCCAGGATGGATGCGATCCAGCTGGGAGTGAAAATGCAGCCGCGATCAGTGCTTTGGTGCTGTAACCTATCTTGTGTTGAATGGGCAGGCAGTTTAAAGCAGCCAGGAGGGATGCGATCCAGCTGTGAGTGAAAATGCAGCGGCGCCTGCCATCGTAATGTACAGACCATCATGCAGCGACTCTTAACGATTGATCAGCTGATCGGTAGGGGGTAGAGATGGCGACCATTTTGCTTTGTGCTGTGTTGTTTATATCTTTTATGAATGAGTATCCGCGTGAAAAGTGATACTTGAGGACGCTTCTACTTACGTCATCTAGAATGAGGATTATTTATTTTCTGAAACAAATGTTCATTTTGTAGGTAGATTATTGTATCTACGCAAATTTTGTGTTGCATGTTTGTCATCACACAGAAGGTTATGTTTTAGTTTGGACCTCTATATCACTTATTATTTCGACTCATACAAGGTTTTTTGGATGGTAATAAAATGTTAGTAGTTCAGGAAACTTCCTTCCCAGGTCGCAGGTATGTCAAAAGTTTGTTTATAGCAACTACCGGTATTATGAAAGAAATGATAATGTGGCTTGCTTCTCCTTCCCCACCATGACAATTATTTAAGAAAGCAATGCATACACAACATTCCTAGAAATTATTGGTAGGTACATTACGGGGATGTGGGATGTACAGCTCAAGAAAAGGAAGACTTTGAGGAGGAGCTACAACAGCAGTTGAATGGTCAGAGCATCATTGTCATGGGAGATTTGAATGCACATGTAGGAAGTGAAAGGCAAGGATATGAAAATGTATTGGGAGCAGAAGGATGGGGTAGCAGGAATGAAGAAGGGAGAAAGTTGCTGGATTTTTGCAAGAGAAACGGTTTAGTGGTAGGCAACTCCTGGTTCCGGAAGAAAGAAAGCCACAAGGTAACGTGGTACAGCAGTGATTTAACAAAGAAATCTTGGGTAGATTACATGCTGTACGACTGGGAAATGAAGAGAAGTGTCAGAGATATAAAGGTAATACCATCAGAGGCCTTAGATAGCGACCACAGAATACTTGTAATGAACCTGGGAGTTTTTAAGGATAGCAAGAGGACAGAGTACCAGGAAAGGAGAATCAAAGTATGGAAACTCAAGGAAAAGGAAGTCAAGGAAGAATTCCAGAAGATAATAAGGGAAAGGATGCCAACAGACAATCCTAAAACAGGGGAAGAGGAATGGAAGCAATTCAAAAACACAATGGTGGAAGCTGCAGTGGCAGTATGTGGAAGAACAAGCAACAGAAAGCGGTGTAAAGAGACACCATGGTGGAATGAGCGAGTAAAAGAAGCTGTGGGAAGGAAGAACAAGGCTTTCAGAGTGTGGTTCCAGGAAAGAACTGATCTGACAAGGGAAGATTATAAGATAAAGAAGAAAGAAGCAAACAAGATTGTCGCAGAGGAGAGGAAGAAATGGATGGTAAAGTGGACAGAGATGATGGAGGAAGACAGCAGAGGAAATAAGAAAGTACTTTATGGGATGGTCAAACGTAAGAGAAGAGGTCTGCGAGAGGATGTGGTAATGATGGACAAAAACGGAAATGAGGTACACAACAAAGAGACACTCAAGACAGTGTGGAAAGAGTACTTTGAGGATTTGCTGAATCCAAATGGTCATAGGGAGGAAGACAATGTATTGGAAGATGGAGAAGACAACATAGGAATGGAAAAGGACCTGACTTGGAGAGAACTGGAAATGGCTATAGACAAGATGGAAGGAGGAAGGGCACCAGGTGTGGATGAAGTGAGTGTTGAAATGGTGAAGGCAGCAGGGGAGGTTGTGAAACAGTGGCTGTACCGTGTGATGAGGGTGATATGGAAGGAGAAAAAGACCCCAGAAGATTGGAAGAAAGGATTAATTGTCCCAATATTTAAGAAAGGAAGGAGAAAGGAGTGCAGAAATTACAGAGGAGTCACACTCATACCTCACTGTGCTAAGATATATGAAAAGATATTAGAAAGTAGAATACGAGCCAAAGTGGAGAGAAAATTGAGAGAGGAGCAGTATGGATTCAGACCTGGGAGATCAACAGTGGATCTCATATTTTCAGTGAGACAGCTCCAGGAACACCACTACGAATTTGGAGAGGATCTGTTGATGGCCTTCCTGGACATCGAAAAGGCCTATGATAGTGTGTGTAGGGAGAAGGTTTGGAAAGCAATGGAAAACATGGGAGTGGGAAAAGGGACTGTAGGCAGAGTGAAAGAGATGTATTGTGGAAGTGTGAGTTGTGTGAAAGTTGGAGGGGAAAGAACAGACTGGTCCAGACAAATGAGTGGCCTGAAACAGGGTAGTGCGCTGTCACCCCTTCTCTTTATTGTGGTTATGGATGAGGTAATGACACGGATAGCAGGAAAGATAGGAGAAGATAAGATGAAAGCAATGGTGTTTGCAGATGATCTCATGGTCTGGGGAAACGAGGAGGAAATTCAGGAGCAACTGAAGGCTTGGGAAGAAACAGTGGGAGAGTACGGATGGAAGTTCAACATCAGTAAATGTGAGATCCTGTTAACGACCAGGAAAAAGGACAGACCAATGAGTGGGATAACACTTGGAGGTGGACAGCTGAAGAAGGTGGAAAGTCTCAAGTACTTGGGAAGTATAGTGGAGGAAAATGGGAGAAATGACAAAGAGATTACGGAACGTGGCAGACAGGCAGAAGCATTTCTGAGAAGCATTAGGAGCTTAGTGTGGAATAAAGATGTCCCACAAAAAAGCAAGGAAGTGTTATACAGAAGCTACTATATCCCGATACTGACCTATGCTTCGGAAACGTGGACAATGAAGAAAAGAGACATAAGCAGAATACAGGCAGGGGAAATGAAGTTCCTGCGAAGTAGGATCGGAGTAACAAGAAGAGACAGGGTGTGGAATGAAAAGGTCAGGGAAATGGTGAAAGAGGAGCCCTTGCAAGGTAGGATTGAGACATCAAGACTGAGGTGGTATGGACACTTAAAGAGAATGGATGAGAAGAAGATTCCCAAGAGGATACATGAGATGCAGAAGAAACGACCAAGGGGAAGACCAAGAGATAGATGGCTGAAAGGAGTGGAGGAATGTGTCAAGAAGAGAGGCGAGGACTGGACCAGAGTGACAGCGGAGAGGTGGTGGGAAGAAAGAACTAAGTGGCGAGGCTTATGTTCCAAACAGACCCAGCCTGGGGCTGGAAACTGTACAAGATGATGATGATGATGACATTACGGGGAATACATGAGTGTGTGTTAACATTTCCCTGAAAGTAAGATACCATTCTTCGGGAGAGAAGAGCTAATCGCCTTGATGGTAGGTTATTAGTTAATATGGTTTCAATTATTGTAAGAAGTTCCCAAACTTCAGCCTATGCTAGGACTGGAAACATTTCTAATATGATAATGCTGAGGTTAAGTTGCTTACCGTATGTAAATCAGAAAAGCGATATTCAGTATCTACTGAAGTCAGTCCAAGTTACATTATTTGTGAGAATAGTCTCTCGATCAAGCTCAAGTGAATATGGTAATGTTTTCGTGGCAGCATTTGTGTAGGCTACTGTATTTACATTAATGGGATTGTTAGCACCTGGTGTATGTACTGTAGGTTATTGATACCTGATTTCAAAATTACAACCCATTGTAAATTCCTGATTCAAGAAACAAGTTAGATTGGATCATAGAAAATAAGTGCTGTAAGGATAGGCCCTGTTTAAGTCACCTTGAGGGTGGCCTGTGCATTGATTATAGTTAGAGATAGGTTACATTGTGCTTTGCCATCCACGAGCAGTTTAGGACGTGACCTGTTGAATAGCCAAGAGTGATGTGGGGTTTTCTCAGACATCTACCATAAATCTTTTCAAAGTGGTGAACAACGAGAAAATGGCCAAAAGATCTTATTCTCGACGTCAAAATACTGCAATTTAGCCCTGTTTGTGTGTGTCAACGTCCTAGTAAATGTACTGGCAATGTACTATTTTGTTCACTCTCAAAATCGGCCGGATTCTAACAAGCGGAGCGATAATTAGGCGTATGTAGTGGTAACGAATGGAAGTACCAATCAGCCCTAAATAGCATTGCTATTTTTCTACGTCTTGAAGCGGGAGCGTAATTTATATTATGTTTAAAGAGACTGCGTGTGAAGGGAGCTATCTGACTGCTGCTGCGACTATAACAACCCTAGGCGTGACGTCACAGTAGGAGACTTATGGCCTGTACATTACGATGGCAGTGGATCAGTGCGTTGGTGCTGTAACCTATCTTGTGTTGAATGGACAGGCGGTTTAAAGCAGCCAGAAGGGATGCGATCCAGCTGGGAGTGAAAATGCAGCGGCGATCAGTGCGTTGGTGCTGTAACCTATCTTGTGTTGAATGGACAGGCAGTGCTGTAACCCATCTTGGGTTGAATGGATAGGCAGTTTAAAGCAGCTTGGAGGGATGCGATCTAGCTGGCAGTGGGTGTAGCATGGCCTCTTACCAAGATAGATGTAAACTTGGTGGTCCCGTCTCGAGCTACTGTTGCTATGGAGATGGCCGGCCTTGCTATTACTTCATCAGTTTATTTTCTGCTTTTATTAGCCTTTGCTTAAGTGCAAAAAGGCCGAAATCAGAAGAATGAGAAAGACTATCGAAAATTCATGTAGCCAGCAGTTACTTCTGGGTGCTAAACTATGTGTATGCACAATTTGAATAGGATTGGTGGAACGGTGTAGATTTGTATACGGAACAAATCCACCCACCCACATACATACAGACTTTCACTTTTATATATAAGATAAGTATGTTATTAAATTATAAGTTGCTTATTGTTAATTCTTTTTATAGTATTTAAATATGTTATTAAATTAAAAGAAATTTTTTCATGTCCATTTTGTTGCCTATTTTACACGTTAGTGCCTATTTACATGCCTATTTTGGTTATTTTAAGAGCCTATATGCCTGCCTATTTTAACGGTTTTTAGTGCCTATAATTCTCGTCTCTAATTATAAGCTTCAGAAATACGACAGTATCATGTTACCCAGGAACAATATTTACCATTGTGAGTAGTTTGAACGTATAAGTGACTATATCTTTCAAAATCAGGATAATGAACATTTACCGTAACGTGTTTCAAGCATGCGGAGCCGCCATGTTATCAACAACACAGAACTACAAATATGTTGTTGTTGTTGTTGTTTCTTATGGCTAGCCCGGATTCCAATCCATCAGCTTTCTTGCGTTCCAATAGAGTTGTGTGAGGTTTCCAGAAGTTCTAGCAGTCACATCAAGTTTGTTGCAATTTAGCAGGTGCCCCTTATCCATTTTACTTCCAGGTTCGTGACAAAGTGTGCATTCTTCAGATCTCAGGATGTTGATTCGTTTCAGATGAGCTGCAAGGCAGTCGTGGCCAGTGTTAAGTCTGAAGAAGGCTACAGCTTCTCTTCTTGGTGTTAATTTATATTGATCCCATTTAGCATCAATGTCTTTCCATAATTTGGTTTCTGCTGTTTTCTTTGCCATTTCTTCATACCTGTTTTTGATAGTATTCTTCAAGATCCTTTTTGCTGACATAAAATCAGTCTGACTGACAGGTTGTTGTAGTGTGGTACTTTTTTTGCTAATCTGTCTGCCTCTTCATTTCCTACTATTCCAACATGAGAAGGGATCCACTGAAATGAGATCTGTTTGTGGAGTCTTTGAAGGGTTTTTATCTTTCAGTTCTTTATTTTGGGGCTTATAATTTGACGAGATGGCTTGGATGGCTGCTTTTGAAGGCCAAATCAACCAATCACAAGGCGGCCTTTTGCCTAGCAGCGCTCGTAGTGGGGTGGTGCTGAAGTACCCAGTGTTGTCAATTACTCGTATCGTAGCTTCATCCCTGTGGCGCCCAGTTCAGTCTCTAGTGCGCATCATTCATGCGCAGCACTCAGTTCACCTCTCTAATTAGGCTAGTGTGTGCAGTATTTCGCTCCTCTGTAAAGATTTTTTTCCCACGACTGAAATGAGTGTTTTTTTTCTTTCTTTCATAGTGAACCTTATTTACCTGTTCTGTGATTAATGCGTGCAATATTTATCTTTTCTGTGATGAATATGTTGGTTTTTTTCTTTCCATGCCTGAAATGAGTGTTTTTACTTTATCTGCTCTGTATTTACTACGGAGTATATTGCTCCGCTGTAATAAATATTTGTTTTTTGCACAACTGTGGTTTTGAGAATGGTTACAGCCTAACGCTCCCAGTTCAATATTTTTGTGTCAACCGTGCCCCGCTAGCTGTGCGCAGCCAAAGGCCACATCTACCCCTGACCTTCTAAACTTCGTTTTGTCCAATCCATTGGTTTTTGACAATGGTTACAGCCTAACGCACCCAGATCAATGGTTTTGTGTCAACTGTGCCCCGCTAGCTGCGAAAGGCCAAAGGCCGCACCTACCCCCGACCTTCTAACCTTCGTTTTGTCCAATCCATTAGTTTTTGACAATGGTTAATGTCTAACGCGCCCAGATCAATGGTTTTGTGTCAACTGTGCCCCGCTAGCTGCGCGCGGCCCAAGGCCGCACCTACTCCTGACCTTCTAACCTTCGTTTTGTCCAATCCATTGGTTTTTGACAAGGGTTACAGCCTAACGTGCCCAGATCAATGAGTTTTGACAATTGGTACAGCCTAATGGGTCCTGCGGCGCACTATCAAATGAACTGAGTGCTACACACGAATGATGCGCACTAGAGAATGAACTGGACACTTCTTTCTTTTATATAGTACCGTAAGGGCGAGGTTGGCAGTACTGTTTTGATGCTAGTGCTTAGAGACAGACCAGTGGGGCCAACGAAGCGACCCGAATACTCACGACCGCAACCGGTGATGATTGATTTGGACAATGGCACCCACAGCTGTAATTTTCACTATATAAGTCATGATCCTATTTGGGATGGTTAGGTGGATCACACACTGCGGAGGAGGAAACATCTATTAAAACATCGTTCCCCGATTTATTTCTCATAGTTTCATAAGGTATTTTGGCTAATTCATGTAGCCTATTATAGAGAATGTTATGGCGCGTTTACGTTCATTCAGCGCTACTGTTTTTTAGTACAGTGCTCAAAATTTGTATAGGCTATATAGGTACTTTGTATTATGCCATGTATTTATTTTGGTTACAGTAGACTATAGCCTACACTAAGAAACAAGGGTATATATAAATCCCTGCCCGGATATCCGCAACAATTTTCGCCGTGTGGATATAGTTTGCATGGCTGAGTGGATAATTGGCCAGGCGACAGGTAGTTTAATAAGGAAATAATTAGTGGAAAGCTGAAAATTGCTTTAATCGCTTTATTTGGACCCAGATTTTACTCTCCCAAGGTTTCCCCCTCGAGCGAAGTCAGCGTTGGCCCATCTGGCCCTAAGAAGGTACCCTTTTTCGTTTTTTTTTTGCAAATATCTCCCAAACCATCAACTTTATCAAGAAAATACCTATTATAAAAAATAATCTAGAGCATATTTCCTACAAAAATGTTCTGTACCTGTTGCCTCTAATGTGAACCATTACAATGCTACGACCATTCGAAGTGGAGCCCTTTTTGATTCTTGCGGAAAAGCTATGGAAATGATATGCCATATAAAAGTTTCTACATGTTATAAATATTTGTCAGCATTCCAGGTGCACAAGCTGTTAACTTGTTACTAGTATAACAGCTTTTCAATGTAAACAGCTGTGGCAAAGTACTTACCATTAGTACTGTATTATTATTGCGTAGTATTGGCATAAAATCACTCTTTTCCACACCACCTGGCGGTAGAGTAAATGGCGTGTCTTTTTCTTTTTTCTTTTTTTTTTAAGTGGTGTCCCCGGGAGGCCTAATCCACTGTTCAAATGTCAAAGTTAGTCGATTTTAAACTGTTTTGATGAAGGCTGACAGTCTTGATCATCTGCCTCAATTTCTCCGTCATTGCTTTCATCGTCTGTAATGGTGCATTTGTCCGATGTCACAGGGCGCTCAAGATTAACATCGATCTCCGTCACAATCATCCATATCATCTTCCTCGGTAGCATTTGTACATGACCGTCCCATACAATACATGCAGATTCTGGAGCATCGGAGGCCCGTTTTCCTGCAACCACACGCTGCGTTACATCCTTTCGAACATTTGCAGGACACTGTGTTTAGAAGCGTTTGTGGCGCCGGATCCCTCATCGTAGGTATGGGAGCCAAACCACATTGAGAATTTTTCCAGCCCCAATCCAGTGGATTTGTATCATTTCCATACCATGTTCTTAAAGAGAGCTCACATGCCGCTGATTCGGTGGGAGGTAAGCTTGCGAGATTAAATCGATGTTTGCTTATAGATTTTGAAAACAGTTGGAACCGCAACTCATTCAGGGTATTTCTCGTGGTTGTGTTGTCATGAAGCCTAGCCAAAAGCAACTGGCCCGGTTTGTCAATTTCATCGGGGTTTGCGTTCACGTCTCGGAAAACCCTAACAGCTGTCTGCAGTTCCTCATTACTCTTCAGCAGTGTTACGAATTTAATTTTGCCCTGCCTGTGAAACGAAGACGTTGTATCGCACCCACTAAACTCATGCAAAAAGAGGATGGTTTCTTGCACACACGGCAGGAGTTTGAAACTTGTTGTACAAAATAGTTGTTGTTTGGTTGAACCTTTGCCGGGTTTCATAAAATACATTTTCGTGGAGGGTGGCACACGAGCCGCCAAGATGGCCAGGATATCTCTATCTTCAGCCACTATAATGACCGAATTGTCAGGCCGAGAGAACTCGAGTGTGGTGGTAACGATGAGCACATCGGCATCTTCTGGAGCTTGTCTGGTTTCGATTCCTTCGCTTTCGAATTTGACGCGCAATAAGTCGATCAATCTTCGTTTGTTTGTGTCATTGGACAAAAATTTTGCTTGTGGCATAGGTGCCGTCATGGACTCATAAAAAAAAACAATAGCAGCATCATGCCTGTGCGATCGTCGAAGACGTTCAGCGGACTTGGTACTGCGAGCTGCTGGGTCGTCAGGATACCCATCGGAAATAATGACACTGCTTTTGAAGTATCTTTTAACGTAATTCACATATTTGCCACTAAAGTCGACAAAAGTATCTGTTTGGTGCCAAATTACACGGTGCAGAAGATATCCTCCGTCGAGAACATGATGTAGGTCCTCAAATGTGGACTCATCGGTAACAGGATGGAATAATTTATAGAACACAGACTTTTGCATCTTACGCATTCCCGCTTCATCAAAGATCGCAACCGGATAAGGAGCTAGTTCAAACTGGAAATATTGTTTCAATTCTGCATCGGATTTCTTTGCAAGGTAAATGATATGGATGATTGTGACGGGAGACATCGATGTTAATCTTGAGCGCCCTGTGACGTCGGACAAATGTACCGATACAGACGATGAAAGCGATGACGGAGAAATTGAGGCAGACAATCAAGACTGCCAGCCTTCATCAAAACGGTTTAAAATCGACTAACTTTGCCATTTGAACAGTGGATTAGGTCTCCTGGAGACACCACTTCAAAAAAATATATGCCGCTTACTCTGCCGCCAGGTGGTGTGGAAAAGAGTGATTTTATGCCAGTACTACGCAATAATGATACTAATGGTAGGTACTTTGCCACAGCTGTTTACATTGAAAAGCTGTTATACTTGTAACAAGTTAACAGCTTGTGCACCTGGAATGCTGACGAATATTTATAACATGTAGAAACTTGGATATGGCATATCATTTCCATAGCTTTTCCGCAAGAATCAAAAAGAGCTCCACTTCGAATGGTCGTAGCATCATAACGGTTGACATTAGAGACAAAAGGTACAGAACATTTATGTAGGAAATTTACTCTAGGTTATTTTTTATAATAGGTATTTTGTTGATAAAGTTGATGGTTTGGGAGATATTTGCAAAAAAAATACAAAAATGGTACCTTCTTAGGGCCAAAAGGGCCAATACCGACTTCGCTCGAGAGGGAAAACTTAGGAGAGTAATATGGGTCCAAATAAAGGGATTAAATCAATTTCCAGCTTTCCGCTAATTATTTCCTTATTGAGGCTTTTTTTCCGACCTGTCGCCTGGCCTATAAGCTGCGTACAATGTATGGAGTAAATTTGTGGATAGGTCTTAGAATACAATCCGAACTTGTTGAATATCATTAGGCCTACTAGGACCTGGATGTTCATGACATTATTTTTCCGTTATGTTTTTCATTACAAATGTAAGATGATGATTTACGTTAATCTCATTTAAATGATGTCATTAAGTCCAATTAACACTCCAAACTGAAAAGGCTTGCAATTCTGACTGTATAACATTCATTTTAAACATAGCACATGCCATACTTAGCCTAAGCGAACGACTTTCTCCTCAAATGTCTAAAGATGTTGCTTTAATACTTTATTTAATTAAAAATATTATTGTAATGCCAGTAGGTTCAGATATCAAACCTGCGGATGCAAGGCGGATAACAGTCTCGTGGATAACAGCCATACTGATAATGTTTTGTTTATCTGCGCAGGACTCTACATGTAAAGACTCTCACAGTGCTGTCAGCTTTGTAAGTCTCAGAAATGCAACATCAACAAAGTATTGGGAGTGGGTATTAGGAACTCACAAGTACTATTTGGTTTCTGTCAAATCAATCAGCTCCAACCAGTCTAGCTTGTCTTGAGGCAAAGTATCCCACTCTTGGATAGCAGCATCGGTCAGTTGCCGATTGTTTGCAAGATACTAGGGCAGTTGGTAGTTGTTCTTTTCAGCTCAATCCATGCATGTTCCACCTAGTTCATGACCATCAAATATGCTGGACACACCATTTGTTGAATGAAATCCTCACCTGGTGTGGCAGGATGATTTATTGGTAAACCAGACCAGGCATGTTACCCTGGATAGAAATCAGTGGAAACATTATCCCACTCGGAAATATAACAGAACCCCCATGCTGCTGATGATGCTCCTGGTGAAAATGCTTTGCTTGCATGATCATTTCCATACTCAAATGCTCCTGTTGTATGAGGCGGCCCTACAAAGATGTTGGCCTAACAAAGTGGCAATGATCTGGGGCCACTGATAGGTTGAAAGCACCACATATCGATCCTCCCTGTGGGTTGTTTAGCATGGGCATCCCATCCAGTGTCGATCAGCAACCATTTGTATATCTCAGAACCATTTTCACACTTTGGAGACATCATTTTGACTCAATCCAACATGAGTGGCAACATCCTCGTCTCATGCCCTTTTGCAACAATGTGACAATTTGAATGTGGTCAGTGTTGTTAAACTGCCCTTCATACCATCATCATCATCATCATCTGGGTATCCTTCCAGTGGGCCGGGTAGGATTTTTATGGATAATATGCCTCCATTGGTTCCTGCCATTATAGAGTTCCTCTCCTTCCACATCCTGCAGTGTTGTTCCTTTCTCGATAAGGTCTGCATTTACATGGTCCAGCCACCTCCTTGGACGTCCAACAGGTCTCCTTCCAGGTATTCCCCCAGGGGCTCACATCTTGTGAGACGTGGGTTGGAGATCACGGGACCCCAGCTAAGTCCGGCATTGCTTCCACTTACTTGTGCCGGGCTCCTCTCCGTTTTCTTTCCTGTCGACCTGCCTTGGTCAACTCTTGTTCTTTTCCGACCCCGACGGTATTAGGGTATCCGAGGCCTAGGGAGTCTTTCAATTTCCCACCTTAATTGACCCTTGTCTCATCTTTCCTGATCCCTCCATCTTCGAGGGGTCAGACCTCTTGTTTTCTTTTCATTATATTTCCTTTTCTCTTTAAGATTCCCTCACTATTTTTTGTTACTTGGTTCCCCGTGTATCTAAATTCCCTTTATCGACTTTTTTTCCACTCCATTTTGTAGGTATTTTTAATCTACGTTGAATTTTGTAAGTTTTTTCGATGTAAATTGCAATTCGCGATTGTTTTCCACCTCAATTGCATTTTGTAAGTATTGTCAATCCAAATAAGTAGTTTGAATCTACCGTACATTTTGTAAGCAATTTCAATTGCATTTCGTAAGTATTTTGAATTTCAATTGCACTTTGTGAATATTTTGGATTGGAAATGGGATCTTTCAATCTGAATTGCATTGTGTATTTTCAATTTCAATTACATTTTGCAGGTATTTTGAACCTCAATTGCATTATGTACGTATTTTAGATCTCATTTGCATTTTATAAGTATTTTGAATTTCAATTGCATTTTGTAAGTATTTCGACTCTGCATTGCATTTTGTATGTATTTTGAACCTAGCCTACATTTTGTGCGTATTTTTCAATCTATTCCTTTTGAGAATCTTTTCGTTCTAAATTCCCTTTTGTAGGAACATTTTCTGAGTTGTTTCAATCCGAGTTCCTTTTTGTAAGTATTTTCCGTCTCACTTAATTTTCGTTCTGGTTTCCATTTCATTGTCATTTTCGTTATCACCCAGATCATTAGGGTCCGATAACCTAGATGTTAGGCCCCTTAAAACAACAATTATCATCATCATCAACCTTCCAGGTATTGCCATTTCCAAGTACTGTCTGGGGATTCTATTCTCCTCCATCCTCTGCACATGCCCATTTCAACCATGCAATGCATAATCTTTCCTCCATCGTACAGGTCACTTGCATGTCATTCCTAAGGTACTCATTTTCAATTCTGTCTCTTCTTGTTTTTTGCATAGCCGATCATAAAAATTTCATTTTGCATGCTTGCAGCTTGCTGATGTCTCTTTCCAGTAACACACAGGTCACCAACCCATATGTCATAATTGGTAGGAGGTAAGATTTGAACATTGTTTGTTTGGCTTTTACGGGGACTGCTTTGTCCCACACTAGGTTTCGTACCTGATAGAAGAACGTGGAACCTTTTGTCACTCTGTTCTGGATTTCCAATTTGGCACTCCCCTGGTTCGATACAATACTTCCAAGATAATTGAAGCTTTCTTCACATTCAATTCTCTCTCCATCAAGTTTTAGGTCACATTCTCTGAGTGTTCTACTCAATTCCATTGCTACTGTTTTCTTCTTACTCACAGTTAATTTATACTCTTTAAATTTGTTGACCCAGCAATCTAATTTCCTTTGGACTTCTTGCTCTGTTTCTCCCCAGATAGCAACATCATCTGCAAACACTAAAGCATTCAAATATCTAGGTTCTGTAGCTTAAATTTCCTTAATAACTACATCCATGAGTGCATTGAAAAGTAGTGGAGATAATGCACTACCCTGTTGTACACCTCTCTTTGTTTGGAACCAATCAGATCTACCATTCCATATTTGTCCACTACTTCCACAGTTTTGATGATGATGATAATTGTTGTTTTAAGGGGCCTAACATCTAGGTTATCGGCCCACTTCCACAGTTTTCATATAGCAATTGGACCTTACGAATTAGAGAACTTGGGGCCCCTAATTTATGCAGACATTCCCATACTTTGCTCCTTGGAACACTGTCATAAGCCTTTTCTATATCTTGGATCACTACTATCAGATCTTTCCCTTTTTCCCTGTACTTTTCCATTAGTTGTCTAAAGGCAAAAACTAGGTCTATTGTTGCTCTGTTGCCTCTGAAGCTGTGTTGTTCTTCTTCAAACTGATGTTCTGTCCTTGTTCTTAATCTCTTTGCTATGATCTTCTACACTATCTTGAGGCAATGTTGTAGCAGGGCAATTCCTCTGTAGTTCGTACACTTTCCTCTACTCCCTTTCTTGAATATTGGTATGATCAGTCCTTTTTCCCATTCATCTGGTATCTTATTTTATCTCCAGATTACTCCCAGTGTTCGATGTAACCACAGAAACCTTGTATGCCTGCTGCTTTGATTATATCTGCAGATATCCATCTACTCCTGGTGATTTTCCTCCTTTCATAAGCTTCAGGGCATTTTCTGTTTCTGGCCATGTAATTGGTCCTTCTTGTATGATAGGTTCATTGTTTTCTTGCTTTTCTTCTTCATTGCCATTTAACAACTTGTCAAAATAGTTTCCCATTTCTTCTCTTATGTTTTCTATTTTCTGTATTAGAATTCCGTCCTCTGTTTCAATTGCTTTAATATCCACATTGTCTGATCTCCCACTCTTCATTATTCCATACAACATCTTTTGATTCCCTTTTGAGTCCTCCTCTAGTTTTTGTGTGAACATCTCCCAACTCTTATCCTTCTCTTCCTTCACGATTCTCTTCACTAAGAATTTCTTATCTCTCGATATTTGTTCGAGGTCGGCTATTTTTTTGGTTATCTTGTGGTAAGACACCTTGCAGTTGTTTTCGCTTCACCACATCCTTACGTCCCTTTGCTATATTTCGGTTTTAATAGCTTCTACTTGTTCACTCCACCAACTGGTCTCTTTCTTCCTCCTCTTGTTTTGCCACAGACTTCTGCTGCACAACTTACTAATGTCGTTTTGAACAGGTTCCATTCCTCCTATGCACTTTGTGTTTCATTCTTCGGTAACTTTTGCCTTACAAGATCTTGGAAAGCTTTCTTATTTGCCCCTTGTTATTAGGGGCGTGGTGGCGTAGTGGTCAAGCTGTTAGCCTCTCACCAAGGTGGACCGTGTTCGATTCCCGGTCCATGCTTGTGAGATTTTCGATGTGAAATGCCATGTCCTGTGGTTCGGATTCCACGTTAAAAGTAGGTCCCGTGGCTCATGATCTCAAGATTAACGGTCACGTTAATCTACAAGCATCCTTTTCTTCTTTTTTCTTATTTGCCTCATCTTTTAATTTCCACTCTTTTATTCTGGGCACTTTCTGTGTACTTGGTGCTCACACAACCTTATAGTTCAAGTCGGTTATTAGTAGCCTGTGACCGCTGTCTAAACATTCACTGGGAATAACGTTTACGTTTCTCATGCCTTCTCCACTTTTTCTCTGTTATTACATAATCGATGACTGTTTTAGATCTTCCATCCCAGCCGTATCTGGTTATTTTATGGAAGTTTTGTTTCTGGAAGAAGGTGTTTTTATTATCATTATTTCTGACACAGAGGTCTAGGACATCCTCGGCTTCAGCATTCCTTACCCCATAACCTCTTCATAGCCTGTTCTATCAACTCCAACTTGGGCATTCAGATCCTTATTATATAATAATCTTATTATATAATACGCTAAGGTGTATGTTTCACAAAACTCAAGCTCCTAAACCAGAGAGAGTTAGAAGGTGCGGTTTGTACCAAAATCTTCCAAATCGTCTCAATAGTACAGGAAAATTCTTGCATTTCTTGATAAGTCAACGGAAATGTATTTATTTGTTTAAAAAGTGAGTTTAAACAAATAAACAAAATGATAGCCCCTAGCAGAACTGTGTCGCGTCCAGACCGCATAACAAGAGCCGTGCGGGTAGTCTGTACACATGGGGCGCACCTGATCCATTGTGCATTGAAAAGAATATTCAAACAGAAATACTTGCAACAGTGATGAATTACACTCTGATTTCATAAATATCGACAATTTGTTTAAAAAGAGTATTTAAACAAATAAACTTAAACAGTAAATCCAGACGAGTGGGTAATGAACATGCGAGGTTTCTTGCACAGGTCCCCTAGTTATCATAATATTATCCTTTTGTACATGGTTCTCCAATTTTTCAAGGAACTCTTGCTTTTCGTCATCATTACATCCTGTCTGCGGAGCATATACTTGGATTATTGTGAGACTGTTACTGCCAAGTTTTACTCTGGCTATCATCATTCTTTCATTTATGTATGTGATATCTGTTATGGCTCCAATATCTTTATGTAGCACAAATCCAACTCAGTTTCTTTGATTTCATCCCCTTCCATTTTGTCTCACTCAATCCTAATATATGTATCTTCCTCCTTCCCATTAGGTCGACTATCTCCTCACACTTGTTGGTCAGTGTAATTATATTCAGGGTTCCTACTCTCAGTTTGGTTTCTTTGGAAGGTCTATTCCGGTTGTTATGTCTTTGATCGGTATATCTTTTTGCATTTTCTGGAACGGCATCAACCTTACCCGTCAGCGATTTTATGTTCAAGGTTCCAAATCATAGTCCATGTTTACAGCCGTGTCGTCTATTAGATCCGTCATGTCCGAAGCTCATTCCATTGTTGAAAGCAATTGGTTTCATCCACTACTGGCTTGCTAGGCCTATCGTAGCTTCACCAGAGCCCCGTTAGCCGTCACTTTTCGGGGTTCCTGTAGGGCCTTCACAGCTACTAAAGTACAGTCCATGTGTGGATTATTATTATTGTTATATCCCATAAGTAAGAGAAGTTATACAACTTTCAAACTCTGATATTCTTTTGTGTAGATATTGATATCCAATTGCATGAACTTCCTAGTTCTCCAGGGTGCACCATATTTTCCTGTTTAAATACTGTGGGGGCAGATAACATGAATGTTTAGCCCATTCATAAAGCAATTACAGTCATCCCTCGTTACACGCGTTTTTGCTATAACGGCTTTTAAAAAAATGTACATAATGTTATGGCTGTGAGTTTGTTTCGTCACCTCGCCGCATGAGTCACAGCTGCCCCCGGGCTGTGCTCTGCCTCAGTGTATTACGTGCGCCATACGCAACAGGGCTACTAGGACAAAAGGGATGGTCCTGGATATTCGTGACCCAGCCAGTGATGGAAATCTCGAGAAGCCGTGAATCCTGGACGGGTCTAGAAGCATTCATTGAGTCACCAGCCTGCTATATAAGAGTGACCTGGCCAGCGAGGTGGACAGTGTTTTCGAGCTAGTGCGCGCTTTTACCTGAGCGACAGTTGTTGGTGACATGACTTGCGAAACCCTAGTGAAGCTGATTCTCTTGACAGTGAAGGAGTGTGAAGCCCATGGAGGAACTGTGTCTTGAGCAATTGTTTTTTCCAGTGCAACAGAGGTTAGTGTGGTGAATTGCGAAAACACCGGGGGCTGTTTACCTAGCCAGCGGACAGCGAAGCAGAGTGTAGTGGTGAGTGACCGGCTATCGTAAATAACTGTAGCTGGTGTATTCAAGGAAGTGTTGCAGGTAGTTCTACCGAGGCCACCGGTCCCATTAGGAGGGATTAACTTCTGTGGCTTATTGACAAGTGAAAGGCAAGTGTTCCCTACAAGAGGAAACTAGAGTGAGATACTAATTGCTTGTATTTGCTATTTGTGTGGTGTATCTTTCTGGCCCGCAATAAAGCTAATACGTTTCTTTAAAGGAACAATTCGTGTTGTGCTTCTACCCACCGTAATCCAGTTAACGGAAGTGCCACTAGGGGGTGGCATGTAACAATAATTATATAAAATTAAAAAAATATGTACAAGTTAGGTTGCGGATTCACAATCATCCTGTGGGACGATTTCGTGATCGAGTGTGCAGCGCGCCGCGTGTAGTCGGTCTCGAGGAGAGTGTTGAGTGGCTGTGTTGCGTTGTTTCAATGTTGACTGGTGGCATGTGGTCATTATTAAAGAGAGCATTGAGCTAACTAGCTGTGTTTTATTGTTTCTAAAAACGTTATGGAGAAAAGAAAGTTTGATCAAAATGCTTCCAATAACAAAAAGCAAAGGAAATCAATAACACTTGAAGAAAAGCTGAAAGTAATAAAGCGTTATGAACGCAATGAGCGTTCTGTGGACATTGCCAGAGCCACAGGAATCTCTGAATCAACTCTGAGAACCATAAGAAGTCAAGCAGAAAAAAGCTGCAAAAGTGCGACCAGAACATTTCTGTCAATACGATAAAAAAGGACCCCTGGCGTTAAAGTCTCAAAAAATCGCCTTACTTTGTTGTTAGGAGGCCGAGAACCCACGAACACTCAAATGCATTTCTTTAACACTCGTGGGCATTATAATTTCCCCTTGAAATAGTCCGTATCTCCTATCTAACCCATATTATAATACATTCACTTGGTGCGTTTTCATATTACACAATGATTACTCGGAACAAATTCATCGTGTAAATCGAGGGATACCTGTACTTAAATGCTCTCCCCTCGATCTTTTTAGGTTTTATAATGAGTAAGGTGCAAAGCAGTATTTTTGATTGTTAACAACATCAGAGTGGTCCGGTTTCTAGCCATGACTCTGTTCTGTAAAGTTTTTTTTCAATTTTGTTTTAATGCTTTCTGTGTTTTAATTGCAGAGGAGGAAAGCTCAGCATCAGCCAGTGATAGAGCAAGTTGGGACCTTCGATCCGCATTCAAACCAGTTTAATGAGAAACTAGTCTCATTAAATTTAGAGAGAATTCGATATTGGCTCGGCAGTGGTGCTCATCTTAGTACACCCGTTGCCGAATTACTAGGTAATAATCATTCTTTTATCATTCATACTTGAAATATCGTAGTACTGGGAATTTAGAAGTGTTGGGTCAATTTAAAACAAAAATTAGAATCAAAGGCTTGAATGTTTGTAATGATGAGGTTGTTCTCCAGAAATGGTACAGGTAGGCTTATCATCAAATGATACATTGTGCGGTGTATACAACATACAGTATTGTACATACTTATTACTAAGGTTCGGATGTTAAGGATAAGTCATATTTTTTTCCTTAGCTCATTTTACCCGAAATCTGAAAAATGAGTTTGAATGACGGGTCCCTGACCACATTTAAAGCAATTTGATGTTGCCTATAAATGCATATTTCGGCCATTGTTATTGTTTTGGTCATATTTTAGTGATATAAGGTCATATTTGGTTATAATTTCAGCATATTTGTTTAAATTGAGGAGTCGTTAAGAAGGTACGTGTTATCTGCGTCGAGTTTCAAACACAGGATTTCCGAATAGTGTAGTAGATATATTTTTCGTTCTTTTCCCGGAACAGACAGATAGCAGGTTTAGAAGATCTGATTCCAAGAAGGTGCTCCTCTACGGACGTCTTTTAGCACATCTTTCTGGACAAGTTGGAATGCGACACTGTACGCATGAGGTCACGGAACATGACGATAGTGTGCTTCCGCCTTTCAACAGGATGTCACTCCAGTAAATATATTTAGCTCACAAGCAATTAGCAAACAAGGACATTGTTTTTATCCATAATGGTCCGTATTGAATTTAAATTCCTCTAAATAACTTACTCTTATTTACGTATTTTCAATACTTGTAAAATTATTAGCACTGTTTAGTACTGGTACATGTTTCGAACAATTACAGTACGTTGTTTTTCGTCAGCCACATGTACAAATTATAAACTCTTATGGGCATAAAATACATTGATTCTACACATAGTTCATTAAAAAAGTCAAAATATCACATGTCCAATACACTGGAAAATTGTTTTGGCACTTAACACGTTTACTGTATGTTAGTGATACTCCCTATCCCAAAAATTCATGTCATATTTCATAGTTTTTAGTTCATATTTTATAGTTTTTAGGTCATATTTAGCTAGTTTTTAGGGCATATTTGCTTGCATATTTTGTACTTCTTTAGGTCTTAAACTTCCTAACCCCACTTATTTACTATATTTACTATATTTACTATTAAAATAGAGACTTAAGTTTATTAGTAATAGTCGTTGGTTTCTCAGTTTAGGGGCTGCGACAATGCGGTCATGTAGCCCCGTGTACTTTGGGTGTGTGTAGAATATGTCTGATAAATGGTGTTAATTGTGATGACTGTATTAGTGTGTGTTATCTGTTTTTCAATTCAAGTAAGGACTGCATACTTGAATTTTTCAAATAGATCCTACTTTTGCCGCCAAATACCACCGTCAACGACTACTAGTTCAGAACTTAGCTACTTGATGCCACCGCAGTCGGCTCCTGGCAACAAACATAGGAACCTAAGAGCGTTGTTTACATTCTTAACCTATATAATTTAGCTTCACTCAGGTGTAATTAGTGGAAGGTTCTTTAACATGCCATAAATCTATGACATGTGACCGGCGGCTTGACTTACCCTCCGAAGGAAGGCATACTGAGGGATTTTTAACGCTCTTAAGAAATCCGACGACTTCAGCCGGGTTTGAACCCGCGATCTTGGGCATAGAAGCTCAGCATGCTACCACCTACGCCACCGAAGCCGCTTAGTAATAGTCGGTAAACACGTACAATGAACAAAATATTTTACTAGTCTTCCTTCTTCTTCGCGAATGGGTCGCTTAGAACCACGCGAAATCAACACTTTCTAGCCTTCCTGTTGGCCCAGTATTCCTTCATTCGCAACGAGTGGGTCTGTTTCCGTTGCTCTGACCATCGATATTGTGTAGTCTTCTTCTCTTCTTCCTCGAAACCCCGCGTCTGAGTGATTTTCCTGATTTCCCTCCGGTCATGTAAGTTTGGTGATCCTAATTCCTTTAAGTCACTCTCTGTAAATTTATACCAATTCGGTCTAGTAGCCTTGTTCTTTAAGAAAGTATGTATTTTGTGTGTCAGTCTGTTCGGGTCCATTCTTTCTGTGTCCCATAAATTGGATTCTTCGCATTCGCATTGGGTCTGTGATTTTGGAAACTTTTTTTGTATATTTTTTACTAGTCTGTAATATAATGATTAGTAGGAAGAACCAAGATTTTCTGAACTAGATATTTTAAGGTTATTGTTAAACAAGGTTATTGATTGCACATCCTTAATGTGTGTAGCCAGTTATACTCTGTATTTCAAAAGAAAGAACCTGGCATATTTGGCGTGAACGATAGTAAAATGGCCGCCGCGGGCTCCTATTGGCTGGATTTTGTCAATTAGCACGACACGTTGCTCACGATTCAGTCGCTTGTTAGCCGCTGTCTTGTGTCTTGAGTTAGTTTATTGTCATTGTTTCGTTTACTTTTAGCATCGAGTTTTAATATTTTTGTTTCCATTTTACTTCGTTATTTCTTTTATTTCGACCAGAGGACTGGACACATGCTGTACAGCATGTACAGAAAGAAATTCTGTAGGCTTCTGAACGAGAAGGAGTTCTGGATATCGCGGTGGATGAGATGATCATTAACCTCGGAAGACGATGATGATGATGATAGGGACAGTGACGGGATGGAAGGTGTCGAACCCTTGCCAAGTGACTGAGGATTATTGGTGTCAGTTCGTGGCAGTCGATACTAACTTACGAGTACAGCACAAGTTACTTTTTCCTTTCATACCGTAGTGTTCAAATTACCGTCTGTCTTTCAGTAGCCTACAAATCAACCATGTGAAAACACGGCAATAAAGACGCTACAGAGAGGCTTGTTAGTGTGCTCGGCTAAATACTTCTTTACCTTAACATTACGTTTGTGGAATGACAAAAGCTATTTGGTATTGACCGTACTGAGTTGTGATACAGTGAGTGAGTGAGCTTGGTGTTATCATGATGTTGTTTCTGTGTTCAACTGCTGTAAACTGTGAATGACCTCCACACAGAATGTGGTTTCATCTTGAAGGATCATTGCATGGTGAGTGTTGATATATCCATCCATCATCAGACTACTTTGTATTTTGCATTACCGTTAGTCTATATTTGTATAGCTGTTTGGCCTCTTTCTCATATTTATTGAATAACGGTGATAAAAGTAGTAGACAGACAGAAGACCTGCGACGTAAAGTCAGCGAAGGTTATCCAGTTTAAAAACAGTTGGGAGCTGTTACGATTGGCATGCTGGTAAGATTGAAGTTACTTGAATAATTAATTAAATAATTAATTATTGGCTGCTTGGTATGGAGGAGGGATGAGTTTACCTTGTATTAAAACTCGGGGGAGACAGGAATTGCTTGATTTGGATGGATAGAAGATGGGTTTGGTGAAGAATAACGAAATGGAAGCGGGATGGCGTACTCTCAGTTTAACACCGCACAGTTAAATTCGGCCTATAGGTATCCTAGCAGAATAGCTTGGCGATAGCGAGGTGCAGGCTTGGTGGAAAGGCTGGCGGATCATCAATTGACATCAGTTCTCGATAGAAGTCGGAGCTTGAAGCAGTGGCGGCTGACTTGCGTGAATGCTGGACTCAGAAGATCATGTGAAGATGCATGGTTTCGGTGTGTTATTTATTTGTTTATGTACCGTATTTCTCTATTTGAATGTCCTCGGCGTTGACTCAGGATCGACATTTACATTATATTACGCATAATAGTACCGAAATAATATTTTAGTGATATAAGGTCATATTTGGTTATAATTTCAGCATATTTGTTTAAATTGAGGAGTCGTTAAGAAGGTACGTGTTATCTGCGTCGAGTTTCAAACACAGGATTTCCGAATAGTGTAGTAGATATATTTTTCGTTCTTTTCCCGGAACAGACAGATAGCAGGTTTAGAAGATCTGATTCCAAGAAGGTGCTCCTCTACGGACGTCTTTTAGCACATCTTTCTGGACAAGTTGGAATGCGACACTGTACGCATGAGGTCACGGAACATGACGATAGTGTGCTTCCGCCTTTCAACAGGATGTCACTCCAGTAAATATATTTAGCTCACAAGCAATTAGCAAACAAGGACATTGTTTTTATCCATAATGGTCCGTATTGAATTTAAATTCCTCTAAATAACTTACTCTTATTTACGTATTTTCAATACTTGTAAAATTATTAGCACTGTTTAGTACTGGTACATGTTTCGAACAATTACAGTACGTTGTTTTTCGTCAGCCACATGTACAAATTATAAACTCTTATGGGCATAAAATACATTGATTCTACACATAGTTCATTAAAAAAGTCAAAATATCACATGTCCAATACACTGGAAAATTGTTTTGGCACTTAACACGTTTACTGTATGTTAGTGATACTCCCTATCCCAAAAATTCATGTCATATTTCATAGTTTTTAGTTCATATTTTATAGTTTTTAGGTCATATTTAGCTAGTTTTTAGGGCATATTTGCTTGCATATTTTGTACTTCTTTAGGTCTTAAACTTCCTAACCCCACTTATTTACTATATTTACTATATTTACTATTAAAATAGAGACTTAAGTTTATTAGTAATAGTCGTTGGTTTCTCAGTTTAGGGGCTGCGACAATGCGGTCATGTAGCCCCGTGTACTTTGGGTGTGTGTAGAATATGTCTGATAAATGGTGTTAATTGTGATGACTGTATTAGTGTGTGTTATCTGTTTTTCAATTCAAGTAAGGACTGCATACTTGAATTTTTCAAATAGATCCTACTTTTGCCGCCAAATACCACCGTCAACGACTACTAGTTCAGAACTTAGCTACTTGATGCCACCGCAGTCGGCTCCTGGCAACAAACATAGGAACCTAAGAGCGTTGTTTACATTCTTAACCTATATAATTTAGCTTCACTCAGGTGTAATTAGTGGAAGGTTCTTTAACATGCCATAAATCTATGACATGTGACCGGCGGCTTGACTTACCCTCCGAAGGAAGGCATACTGAGGGATTTTTAACGCTCTTAAGAAATCCGACGACTTCAGCCGGGTTTGAACCCGCGATCTTGGGCATAGAAGCTCAGCATGCTACCACCTACGCCACCGAAGCCGCTTAGTAATAGTCGGTAAACACGTACAATGAACAAAATATTTTACTAGTCTTCCTTCTTCTTCGCGAATGGGTCGCTTAGAACCACGCGAAATCAACACTTTCTAGCCTTCCTGTTGGCCCAGTATTCCTTCATTCGCAACGAGTGGGTCTGTTTCCGTTGCTCTGACCATCGATATTGTGTAGTCTTCTTCTCTTCTTCCTCGAAACCCCGCGTCTGAGTGATTTTCCTGATTTCCCTCCGGTCATGTAAGTTTGGTGATCCTAATTCCTTTAAGTCACTCTCTGTAAATTTATACCAATTCGGTCTAGTAGCCTTGTTCTTTAAGAAAGTATGTATTTTGTGTGTCAGTCTGTTCGGGTCCATTCTTTCTGTGTCCCATAAATTGGATTCTTCGCATTCGCATTGGGTCTGTGATTTTGGAAACTTTTTTTGTATATTTTTTACTAGTCTGTAATATAATGATTAGTAGGAAGAACCAAGATTTTCTGAACTAGATATTTTAAGGTTATTGTTAAACAAGGTTATTGATTGCACATCCTTAATGTGTGTAGCCAGTTATACTCTGTATTTCAAAAGAAAGAACCTGGCATATTTGGCGTGAACGATAGTAAAATGGCCGCCGCGGGCTCCTATTGGCTGGATTTTGTCAATTAGCACGACACGTTGCTCACGATTCAGTCGCTTGTTAGCCGCTGTCTTGTGTCTTGAGTTAGTTTATTGTCATTGTTTCGTTTACTTTTAGCATCGAGTTTTAATATTTTTGTTTCCATTTTACTTCGTTATTTCTTTTATTTCGACCAGAGGACTGGACACATGCTGTACAGCATGTACAGAAAGAAATTCTGTAGGCTTCTGAACGAGAAGGAGTTCTGGATATCGCGGTGGATGAGATGATCATTAACCTCGGAAGACGATGATGATGATGATAGGGACAGTGACGGGATGGAAGGTGTCGAACCCTTGCCAAGTGACTGAGGATTATTGGTGTCAGTTCGTGGCAGTCGATACTAACTTACGAGTACAGCACAAGTTACTTTTTCCTTTCATACCGTAGTGTTCAAATTACCGTCTGTCTTTCAGTAGCCTACAAATCAACCATGTGAAAACACGGCAATAAAGACGCTACAGAGAGGCTTGTTAGTGTGCTCGGCTAAATACTTCTTTACCTTAACATTACGTTTGTGGAATGACAAAAGCTATTTGGTATTGACCGTACTGAGTCGTGATACAGTGAGTGAGTGAGCTTGGTGTTATCATGATGTTGTTTCTGTGTTCAACTGCTGTAAACTGTGAATGACCTCCACACAGAATGTGGTTTCATCTTGAAGGATCATTGCATGGTGAGTGTTGATATATCCATCCATCATCAGACTACTTTGTATTTTGCATTACCGTTAGTCTATATTTGTATAGCTGTTTGGCCTCTTTCTCATATTTATTGAATAACGGTGATAAAAGTAGTAGACAGACAGAAGACCTGCGACGTAAAGTCAGCGAAGGTTATCCAGTTTAAAAACAGTTGGGAGCTGTTACGATTGGCATGCTGGTAAGATTGAAGTTACTTGAATAATTAATTAAATAATTAATTATTGGCTGCTTGGTATGGAGGAGGGATGAGTTTACCTTGTATTAAAACTCGGGGGAGACAGGAATTGCTTGATTTGGATGGATAGAAGATGGGTTTGGTGAAGAATAACGAAATGGAAGCGGGATGGCGTACTCTCAGTTTAACACCGCACAGTTAAATTCGGCCTATAGGTATCCTAGCAGAATAGCTTGGCGATAGCGAGGTGCAGGCTTGGTGGAAAGGCTGGCGGATCATCAATTGACATCAGTTCTCGATAGAAGTCGGAGCTTGAAGCAGTGGCGGCTGACTTGCGTGAATGCTGGACTCAGAAGATCATGTGAAGATGCATGGTTTCGGTGTGTTATTTATTTGTTTATGTACCGTATTTCTCTATTTGAATGTCCTCGGCGTTGACTCAGGATCGACATTTACATTATATTACGCATAATAGTACCGAAATAATGTCCGAAGTGTAGCCCTGTGTATATTTGAATCAGCTGATCTACATCAACCATAAAAACTTGGCAACACAGCTCAACTGTTCCAAGTTCCCGCCATTTCATTCACGTTCTTTCTTTCGAAATACAGAGTATAATTGAACTTTCTTTTCATTGAGTGTTTTATACCTTTAAGACCAAACTGAGTTGTCTTGGCCCCAAGTTAGCCCCCAGTCTATTATGAAGCTATAATGATTCTATAAATGCTTCTTAAATTAGCTGCATACTTAAGAATTGTACTTGTTACAACAACAGGAGATAATTTGCTCAACTAAATACACATCCTCCCCCCATTCTTTAAAATAGGATAAAGTTAAAAGGGAATATTTTGCTAATTTCAAAGCAAGGAAACTGTTGATATGATCTAATGCTTGAGTAAATTAGATGAAAATGAATATTTAGCCCATGGCCCCTTCAATTGTATAGATCTGAAATATAGCCTAAGTTCTATTCACAAAGTTTCAGGGAAATATGTAGAGCCAGTCATCTGACCATTTTTTCCTGTCTTCGAGATGTTGTTGTAGAGCTGCTTCGTGCTTGTTTCGGCCTGTCCCATGGGCCTCTAACACTTCCACCCTTATTTCGTACATCCCCAGAGACTATTCATTCCTCAACTGACTAAAGGCATTTTCAATCTCCAACTGCATGACAGGAGGCTTACACTCACAAGGTCCTTCATGAACAGGTGCCTGGTGCTTGCCACGGTGGGTGAGTGGTTAACGTGTCGGACTACCAACCCCAAGCTTGCAGGTTCGCTCCTGGCCATGGTAAGTGATTTTTTTGAAAGGCGACAAAAATCATGACATGCATGTCATACGTTGTTGGCATGTTAAAGAACCCATTTGAATTCAGTAGGCCATATTCATAATAGCAAAATTAATCTCGGGATTTTCCGCCAACACAAAGTTCCTCCATTCTCTACTAGAAAGCACTATAGTGTCAAGGAGCTTAGATATCTAACCTTCTTGAATTTCATAGCATTCCAAGGAACGACGAAATTCGACATCCAAGTTGCCCTCTGGGTGTCAAATAACAAAGCTTGCATCCGGCACCCGAGGCCATACGATATTATTATTATTATTAGGTGCCTGGTCTGTTGCAATATGTCATATTTTCCCAATGCTCACTAGATTGGTAATTTGTGTACGTTGCTCATCTTTGATGACTGGAGTCTAGGGTTTTAACTCCCTTGCTAGATGTTGGGCAGTTTTAAATGATTAATATGAAGCTCCAGCTCAGCACAGATATTCTTTAGGAATGCATTCTTGTCTTGAGTGTAAGAGCATTAAATCTGCTGGATAAGATAGATCAGACATCTGGATCAACCATCAGTTATCCAGTGCTTCCTCCTGTGTTTGGGCTGTTCCACTCTCGCTCTGTCTGCTTCCTTGATGCTTTTCAAGATCACATTGGAATCTCCAGACACTCTCAGGTTTAGTGTGTCCTTCAGATTTTGTCGAAAGGTTGTTTTGATCTTGATGCGCTTCACTTCATTCTTCTTTACTTTCTTCAGGAATTTTAAGCTTCATGCTGAAGATCCTGAGCATTAGCTTGTGGTTTAAGTCGCAGTCTGCCCGAGGTTGCTTTTACGTTCTTGATTGACAACCTCCGTTGCTGTCTACAACTTGGTCTGGGCTGATCCATGTCTACAGTCTTTGAGGGTGTTGTTCAAATATGGTGTTTGTAATGATGAGGTTGTTCTCCAGAGCAAAATGGATTAGTTGTCCCAAAGTTCTTCATGCCAAGGCCAAAAGGTTCAACTACCCTCTTCAAGTAAGCATCATCGTAAGTACAGCACAGGATTATACTTACTCCAGGGTTCAACACCCGGTTTTGATCGTCCCGAAAGCACTATGGTTGGCACTGTTGAAAGTTATTTTTACGCAGATTGGAATATTCACAAATTTCTCAGATTGCTCTGGTGGTGGTTCCCTGCTCACTCCCGTGGCACCGTATTCGATCTACCCCGCTAATGAGGGTCCCAGCTACTGTGAATCACCCCTCAAGTGTCCTCACACCCTAACTAGCAAAAATTTCTGTGCTTTGCATAACTTCACTGTCATGATCATTTATTATTATTTCACAGACAGCTGTTTATAAAAATCCCAGCACAAGGCGGCATGGACTCGACCTGTGAGTTCCACGATATTTAGTAAAAGACTGTCTCCTTCCGGACTCTGTGTCCCTTTTTTGGTGATGCAGTCTCTGAACAATAGGCAGGTCACTTGATTTATTCTGATGACTCCTGCAATGGTCTCTGCTTCCTGATATTGACATCTTCTGGTAGATAGAAATCCACTGATCCTCCTAATGTGGTCCCGGTCCCAAATCGATTGCCGACTCTTAAATTAAGTGTGGGGCGTCAGTGGCGCTACTTTGCGAAGTGGAGCTTCTTCGACTTGACTCTCAAATCTCCACCAGTCAGATTTGACCAGGCGGAGGACTACTGCATTCGTGAAATAAATGATTTCTTTAATTTGGTATGGCAGATAAAGAAAGAATCATCACCTCCGGAAATATTTAAATCCATTTTAGGTCCGTATGGATGAATTACTACATTACATTTAACTCGTACCGTGTGTGAATTTTGAGGATGGTACCTCCTCTGTTATTTTGGTATAAATGCTGTATGGCATCATCCCCCCTCTCTCTCACTACGGTTAGACGAGCGCCTGCTTGTGCTCGACACCTGCGTCCAAATCCCCTGCCTCAAGGGCCTATTGGATCGGGCCCTCCGAATACAAAGACCACTTGCATACCTCCCTTCGTTGTCTTCGGCACTTCACCAGACTTTCTAAAGCTATGTCTCAACTAACAAACTCCAATGCACAACCCAATACTACCCAGCACTGAAATATGCACTTATTTATCTGCCCAACACAATCATATCTCACAGGCTCCTATCACATGGCGGAATAATAACCTTTTCTGAGTGCCTCAGGAATCGAACAAAGCAGCTCTAGGGCATATGGGTTTAGAACCATATGAAAATATGTGGCATGATGAATTTTGTACTCAGGATGTAAGCGACACATCAAAAAGTTGCCCAATTGGCGAGCACCTGGTTCTGACAAAATTCAGAATTACTGATACAAAATATTCTGATGCACTCAAGAGCGATTGTGTCATCATCATCTTGCACAGTTTCCAGCCACTGGCCGGGTCTGTTTGGAACACAAGCCTCTCCAACGTCTTCTGTCTTCCCAGCATCTCTCAGCCTCCACCCTTGTCCAGTCTTCTCCTCTCTTCTTCACGCTTTCTTCCACCCCCTTCAGCCACCTGTATCTCGGTCTTCCCCTCGGTCTCTTTCCTTCCCACTTCGTCTCATGTACTCTCCTGGGTATCCGCTTCTCCTCCATTCGTTTTACATGTCCATACCATCTAAGTCTAGATTTCTCTATACCATCCTGTAATGGTTCCTCCTTCATTAATTCTCTGGTCCTCTCATTTCTTATTCTGTCCATCTTTGTAGCTCCAATGCTGCTTCTCAAGAACCTCATCTCACTGGCCTGTATTTTGCTCTTCTCCCTTCCTTTCATAACCCAGGTCTCCGAGGCATACGTCAGGATAGGGACATAGTACGTCCGATATATGATCTTTTTGCTGTTCTGAGGGACATCCTTGCTCCATAACATGCTTCTCACACTCCTCCGAAATGCTTCTGCCTGCCTCCCCCGCTCATTTATTTCTCTATCGTTTCTTCCATTATCTTGTATCAGGCTTCCCAGATACTTGAAACTCTCCACTATTTTCAGCTGTTCCCCACCAATTGTTATTCCCGTTGTGGTTCTTTCCTTCTTCCTTGTTGTGATCACCATCTCACTCTTATTTATGCTAAATTTCATCCCATATCCTTGTATTATTTCTTCCCACACGTCCAACTGTTCCTGTACCTCCTCCTCCTTGTTTCCCCAAATCATCAAATCATCTGCAAACACCATTGCTTTCATCTTTCCGTCCCCAATTACTTGTGCCACTCGGGTCATTATGTCATCCATCACCACAATGAAAAGTAACGGTGACAGTGCACTTCCTTGTTTCAGGCCGTTTCTCTGTTCAAACCAGTCTGATCTCTCTCCTCCCACTTTCACACAGCTCACGCTTCCCATGTACATCTCCTTTATCCTCTTTATAGTCCATTTCTTTACTCCTCTATCCTCCAGGGACTTCCATACTTTGTTTCTGCATACACTGTCATATGCTTTCTCAATATCCAGGAAGGCCATCAGTAGATCTGTTCCATACTCATAGTGCTGTTCTTGTAACAAGAGCGATTGTGTAACGTAATTAATGATGTAATTTCTCAGAATGCCATAGTCTTGAGGCAGTTCTTTCGTTGAAATAATTCTAAATTCCATAAGACCATCTGTGAGGCTGGTATTGAAAGAACAACAGATTGATAATCATATAACCAATGATTTTCGGAAGCAGAATGCACGGATGGCGAAACAGCTGTATAAGATGCATCAGCAAGAGTCAAGCCCATGTCAACGTGGTAGCATCAAACTTTTGGCTGACTGCAGGTCAGACCTTCCCAGAAACTGAAGAGTTTATGATGGCAATCCAAGACCAGGTCATTCCAACACACAATTGTTTGAAGTTCAATGTTAAAGACAGAACTCTGCAATATAATAAGTGTTGCAACGGGTGCTCAGTGTTGGAAACTATCCACCATATTACATCTGGATTTACAATGTTATTGGGTGCAGATGAAGGCATGATGCAGTGGATAAAATTGTGCAAACTGACAAATAGCAGCTACTGGGACAACATAAAGTTCCTTACCGTCTGTACCTCCCCGAGTGCATCATGGAAAATGAAACTTGTCATCTCTACTCGGATTGTACCACCTGCCATAACAGGTCAAATATTGTAGTCATCAATAAGTAGGTTAAGGAGTCGTCCTGATCGATGCGGCAGTTCCAAATATTAACAACTTAAAGGCTAAGCCTGACAAAAAGATCTCCAAATATAAAGACCTAGTAGAGCCTATCAGGAACCAATGGCTAGGAATAGGAAAACTTTGCGGTTGCGAATATCGCAAATTATTAAATGAAGTAATACACCAGTGATAATCTGTTAAATGAAAACTCAAATTTTAGCTTCTTTCTTTTTCGTTTTCACAGTGCATTACCAATAATTCGCGGCAAGTAATGCTTGAACTTCCGCGAATAATCAAAAAACTGCAAATTATCTGCAGTTATGATAAAGGCTAGTAAAAACAAAACTATTAGTTAAAATATTGAAATGTAATTTTTGAACACAAGAAAGAAATAAAGAAAGAAAGAAAGAAAGAAAAAAAAAGTTAATGCTTTCTAACATAGTATTGTAAGACACAGATCAAAATGTGACACTGTTTCCTGAACCAGTCTTAACCAGATGGTCTTCTTGGTTTCATTCTGAAATGTACCTGTCAGAGTACTTGAAAGATATTGTGCAATTTATGAATGAAGTATTAGGGACTGATAGCTCTGATGTTGATTTTCTCAACAATGTTTCACATGATGAAATACCAGTACTTGAGATTCAAGTACAGGCCATGTTCATCACATCAAAGAATTTGGCACAGACATCACTGAACTCATCACTTTAGAAGGCTAGTCTTATCCAACTGTTCTCTTTCTAGATAGACATCTCCAGAGAATTAAGCAAGCCCTTAAACTTGCTGTTTCTGGAAATTATGGTACCAACATTAAGGAGTAGTTGGAGGGTTGTGGAAATGTGTCAAAAAGAGGGAAAATACATTTAGTTTTAGTAAATGCTGAGTCCCTTGCTCTTACAAAATTAATCAGCTTTAGATCCATAGACACTGGGAACAAGTTTTACAAATGTGTGTGTTTGATCCAGCAGAAATATTGCCAATGAGCATCAATGAGGATCTTGCAAAGAAAATTAAGAAGTTGTGGAACAGTGGAAGAAAGTGAGGTGATAAGATGATACTGTGACTGTACCAAGTCATAAGGGATCGAACCCTCATTTGCTGGACATAAGATTTTGTTGAATGGAGTATATAATTTTATTTGACGCTTTGAGATGATGTATTACAATTTATTAGAGTGTATTATGTGACATGATTGATTTCAATTTAATTGGTTTAGTTATAAGATGTGAATTTATAGGCAGGACTCAAGTCAGGATTTTGTTCAATGTTATATTATATTTATTTGAGAGGCTGGAAATTGTACATATGTGAGACTAATACAAGTTGTTCACTTGAAGCACTTCCTAGTAAGGAGTATTCTGAGCAAGGGTTTTTACCCTGGCCGGGTAAACCCGGGTGACTCATGCAGGTAGAGCCTGAGTAGATTTGGCATCGATGTGTTGAGGGTGTGGTTTGGTGGAGTGATGTGTGATGCTTCCATTGGCTGAACCCGTTGAAGGAAGGCAGTTTAACCACGAGTCTGGAGGGGAGGGCAAGTTTGATATAATGATCAGGCAGGCTGTCCTGAGGACTTACTTCTTACTTAGAATTTTGGGTAGGATGGTCGTGAGACCGAGTGATGTGTGGTAGAAGCCAGTCAGGGACTGCTATCTGATAAGATGTTTGGACTTAGTGAGAGGTGAGAGATCTTGTTTGGTTATGCTGGATCGTCTCAGGGAATTGAAGTATTTCTGGACAATCACAATATCGTGATTAGAGTTTCACACTGAGCCGCAGGTTACAATACCTAGTTTCAGCACAGTTACCTATAAGCTGTCTGTCTCGAAAAGCGTAAAGTGTTGGAAACTCAAGTCTGTTTGCTAATATTCGAGGGCCATTTCAATTATTTTATCTACGGTATACGGGTGATATATGCCACGTATCATGAAATACAGCTGCGAATCAGGGTCTGAAATTCACCAAACAAATTCAGAGCTCTACTACTAAGTACAATATGCAAGTAAAGAGTTCAGCTCATACGAGTATGAAATTCTACATGGTTAACCTCTATAGTATTCAACAAGTAAACGGGATAACTGTGAATAAGTTAGCTACAGTGACAGTAATTAGGATTGATTCTATGGGAATGCCCCAGAATCAGTAGAGTAATTCTTCAAGCCAGCCAGCCATCATCGGTGAGTAACAAGCTGCAACATCCAGAGTCCTTGTGTGTATGTCATATAGATTATGCCAATGTATATATGATAGGGAAATTATTCGTCCAGTCTGTATTCGGCGAGGGTTCTGCCAAGTGTTATTTATGTCAGGTATCAAAATATACACACATCAAAAAAAGTTTTGCATCACCTCGGTTCCAAGAGTTCCGGAACCTGTAAATACAAAGGGAATAGAGATCAACACAAACAACATTTCAGCTCGTTTTATTGCTCATGAGACCCACACATTGCATGTTGTACCATCATACAGCTAGACTTTCAGCATTTGTGGTCCAGATTGCAGTACACACCACTACCTCTAATACCCAGTAGCACATCCTCTTGCATTGATGCATGCCTGTATTCGTCGTGGCATACTATCCACAAGTTCATCAAGACACTGTTGGTCCAAATTGTCCCACTCCTCAACGACAATTCGGCGTAAATCTCTCAGAGTGGTTGGTGGGTCAAGACGTCCATAAACAGCCCTTTTCAACATATCCCAGGCATGTTCGATAGGGTTCATGTCTGGCGAACATGCTGGCCACTGTAGTCGAGCGATGTCGTTATCTTGAAGGAACGCATTCACAAGATGTGCACGATGAGGTCGAGAATTGTCGTCCATGAAGACAAATGCCTCTCCAATATTCTGCCGATATGGTTGCACTATGGGTCGGAGGATGTCATTCAGGTATCGTAAAGCCGTTTCGGAGCCTTCCATGACCACCAGTGGCGTACGTCGGCCCCACATAATGCCACCCCAAAACATCAGGGAACCACCACCTTGCTGCACTCGCTGGACAGTGTGTCTAAGACGTTCAGCCTGACCAGGGTGCCTCCAAACACGTCTCCGACGATTGTCTGGTTGAAGGCATATGCGACACTCATCGGTGAAGAGAACGTGATGCCAATTCCGTGGGGTCCATTCAGCATGTTGTTGGGCCCATCTGTACCGCGCTGCATGGTGTCGGGGTTGCAAAGCTGGACCTCGCCATTGACGTCGGGAGTGAAGTTGCGCATCATGCAGCCTATTGCGCACAGTTTGAGTTGAAACACGACGTCCTATGGCTGAACGAAACGCATTATTCAACATGGTGGCATTGCTGTCAGGGTTCCTCCGAGCGGCAATCCGTAAGTAGCGGTCATCCACTACAGTAGTAGCCCTTGGGCGGCCTGAGCGAGGCCTGTCATCGACAGTTCCTGTATCTCTGTACCTCCTCCATGTCCGAACAACATCGCTTTGGTTCACTCTGAGACGCCTGGAAACTTCCCTTGTTGAGAGCCCTTCTTGACACAAAGTAACAATGCGGACGCGATCGAACTGCGGTATTGACCTTCTAGGCATGGTAGAACTACAGACAACATGAGCAGCGTACCTTCGTCCTGGTGGAATGACTGGAACTGATCGGCTGTCGTACCCCCTCCGTCTAATAGGCCCTGCTCATGCATGGTTGTTTACATCTTTGAGCAGTTTTAGTGACATCTATGAACAGTCAAAGGGACTGTATCTTGGATACAATATACACAGTCAACGTCTATATGCCGGAGATCTGGGAACCGAGGTGATGCAAAACTTTTTTTGATGTGTGTATATTAATTTTTACCAGATATTTAGTGTTTTTATATTGTGCGGTCACCGGTGTAGTTAGGTGTGAATGTTTATTGCTGCTGTTTAACCCCCACGCACCCCGTACCTATATAAGTATTGAGAGGCGGGAAAGTTACAATACAACTAACTGCAAACTTTACTCAAGAAACAGATGGACAACAGGGCCAAGACAGACATTGTTGGAATTTTGCAAGGAATGACATTTGCATTTACAAAGTTCTCAGTATCTGTGTTGGAGACCATTTGGATTCCCTGTTCAAACACTGACTGTGAATGGGTTTCTTTTCAGCTTACACTAGCATGTTAAGTGATATGTATCACCGTTTGTCACAAGAGAATTTGGATCTTTTCACTGAAGTATACTTTGAAGGATGACTGTGAAATACATTGTTAGTGTACAGTATTTTAATATTTAATGCATGTTATCCATGATATAAGAAATATCCCACCTAAAACTTATCATTTTTAAAGTACTGAAAACTGCAATTGTAACCACCGAATTTTCCACTTTAAAATACCGCTTTCTTCACTTTGAAATTAGCGAAAAATTCCTATCCCTACCAATGGCAGATTGAAAATCATTCCAGTTGCTATGTACTGGCATTGTACCAAGGTGCCTGCTGTATGGGTTGCAGGAACTTTATATAGACATAAATTTGTTAAAGTTAATGCAAAAAGCAGTCATGGACATACATTTGTACAAGTCAATGCAGAAAGCCATCATTTCAACAAACAGAATAGTTAGAAAACTATTCATGTATGAGTGAAAATACAGTTTTTTGAAGGTGGTGATTATGCTTTGATTTCTTGTAATCTGTATAGTTGCATTATATTTGCCAGATATTGCTTTGAGAGTGAAGTAAATAATAATAATATTATATATAATATTTGCAAATGGGGGCAATTCCCCGGTGGCAAATTGTACAAATACAGAAAATTACCAACAATAACATTAAACACAATATACACAGTTCACAATTAAGGAACAATAGTAATTTGATCGTAGTATTTACACAACATTTCAATCTTCTCTTAAAACACATCAATATGTTTGGGGAAAGGCTCTAAAACTGGGGCAGGTAATGAGTTCCAATTATCAATACCACGGTTAATGAAAGAATATTTTCCTTAATTTATGTGCTGTGGTCGGACCTTAACTTTATGTGGATGATCTGTCCTGCTCAGGTAGGTGGGATTTCCCAGACGTTTGCTTAGTTCTCCCCATGCTGGCCGATTAGTGTGTTAAACATAGGGTATAGTGTGGATTTCGTCCTTCTATCTTCCAGAGATTCCGACCCTAGTTTTTCTATCATTCGAGTTACACTACTTCTAGGATTAAAATGATTGAGCACAAACCTTCCTTTGTACCCTCTCCAGCTCATCGATGAGCCCTACCTGATATGGGTCCCAAACCACTGAGCCGTATTTCAAGATTGGCCTCACCAGGGTCAAATATCCTAATTCTTTTGCGGTAGAGCTAATGCCTTTTAATACCCGCATAACTAAATGAAGTGATTTGTACACTTTGGAGATAACACAATCCACATGAGTACTCCATTTCATATCATTCCTTACATGGACGCCCTAGTATTTGCAAGAGACTTCTTCTAACAAGTATTTCCGAGCCGATATTATATTGAAAATCATGCCTTCGCCCTCTCCCTATTCTCATGAGACTACATTCACTCGTATTTATCTTCATTTTGTTGTCAACCGCTCATTTATGAACCAGGTTGAGGTCAGTTTGCAACTGAGTGTTGTTTGAATTTTTCGGTATATTACATAATCAGCAGTCACTTCAAATCCCATTCGGTAGGTCGTCCGGCGTTTCTCGGAACACCATTCCTCTCCGCGACAGTTGTAATACTCGTGCCATCCTCCGCAACGACCTTAATAGCAGCTTCCATTTGCTGAATATCGTAGACTAATTGAGAAATGTGCGTTTCCACATATTACTCACCAAAAAACCCTAGGTCTAGACCTACTGATAATAATAATGTTATTTGTTTTACATCCCTTTTAACTACTGCGGCTTTTAGAGACACCGGGGTGCCGGAATTTTGCCTCAAAGGGGGATCTAAAACGTGCCAGTAAATCTACTGACACGGCTCCCTCGCATTTGCGCACCCTCAAATTTCATATGACTGCGCCAGGATTCAATCCTGCAACAGCAGGCGAGAACGTTACAGCTGAGCCACGCAGCCACCGTAGAGACCTATGGCCATCAAAGAGACAGATCTACATAATAACAGCATACTGTAAATGTTTATTGGTTCTGAAACGTTAATGCAAACTTCAACATTATCGTGCACTAGTGTTCGTCACGCATCTGCTCTAAAGATCGTTAGCTATGACGACTATTGGACACGATGATCAAACAACAATTATTTAAATAATGTAGGGTGCTTCAGAACTACATTATAAGTATATTGCCGCTGTTAGTTAGGTCTTACAAGGAGATATGACAATGTGCCAGTTTTTGTCACAAATGACGAGTGTTGGTAAAGTGCGTGTTTTTAAATCCAGTGTTCGTCACCAGTATTTCTAACCAAACTAGGAACGTGAGCACGAAATAGCAATTCGCATATGTTACAGAAACAATTACCAACTATATCACACACTTGTAACATTTTAAAATGTCGGACCATAACACGTATGCACATAATTAACTCGCGTGCCTGCTTAGCACATGCGAAAAGAAATACGCCGCGTCAAGACAGTTCAACTCACACGAGATGTTTGACGCTGGGAATGACCTATTACATCGCATGCATGATTTCCCAAAGTTGCTTCTTATCGGCAACGAAGGTATGACAAATCTCGTAAGACTTCGTGCGTTGAGAAAGACCCGTTGACATGCTTATTTTTTGTACTTTTATACGAGAGTGACGAAAACCGGTACAGTTACCTTACCAATCTGTTCCCTCTCTTGAATATTGGAACTATAGTTGCTCTTTTCCAGTCTTCGGGTATTTGTGTATTAATCGTTGTTACATTAAATAGCACCCCAAGTATCGCCCAATGGCTGTACCTCCCAGTTTTAGCCCATTTTCACAAATATTGTCTGGGCCTTTCGATATTTTTCTATGTAGCTTTTTAATTCTTGCTAGAATCAACGATTGGTTTATTCGGAAAGGTGGAATATGAGAATCATAGTTAAGGTCCAACACACAGCTATTAAATTCATTAAACACACTACCATACAAAATATTTAATTCATTAGCAATTGCCAGTTTCTCAGTAATTAGTTCACCATCTCCGGACTTTATCATAGGCAAATCATTGGAATTTCCCTTCCGCCTTCTAACGTAACTATAAAAAAAATCCACCCATATGTATGTAATTATCGTGAGCAGTCTTCTTTTTGAGGACTAGCTCTTTCGATAATAATTTAAACTTTAGCATATGTTCGTAACTATCGTGTCGTTTGTTATAAGCTTTCCTTAATTTCCTTTCGAGTCCCCTGATTTCTCTTGTGTAATATTCCGGATCCGGGGTTTGCTTCAGTAATTTAAACAGCACGAATTTCTGAATAGCACGATCTAAGATATATTTATATATATTTATATGACACTCCTCCGATGCCCATCTTAATTCTAATATCATCATAATCATCTAGGGATCCTTCCAGCGGGTCGTGTAGGATTTCTAATAACATATCTATACAAAAATAACTACATTATATTCCTCCTTTGACAGAAAGTTGAAATTACACCCTGACAAGGGTTATTGATTGCAAGGGAAGATGTGGAAGGGTGGCTGTAAAAAACTATAATGAAAAAGTGTACAGTATGTATGGAAAATATGAAACCATCTTCACCAGGGATATGGATATTATTTGGTGAAACTCAATGCAGTATCTCCTTTGATTTAGTGATCATTCTTATATTTTCAGGCTTAGCTGGATTTTATCCAGTCCATCCTCGAACATACATGGCAGCTTGGAGAAACAGACGAACACAGCAAGAGCAAAAAGCTGATGAACAAGTGCCAGATTCCAAGAGTGAATAGACTCTAGGACATATCTTGTAGATTATTTTAGTAGCTGCAATATTGTTACTGTAGCTTATCTATGACTGTATAGGAACATCTTTTTTTATATACCGTAAATATAAAACTTGAAATATCATAAACAACTGACTTGTTTTGTTGTTGTAGGCTACAAAGAAAATGTTCCTAACCAAATCCCCAAGTCTCTAGCTCGATGATGATAATCTCCTATATTATAGTTCACTAAGGATTGCAGATGGTTCGGAACACATATTAAGGAAATTACATAGCGGAATGACATAAACAAACATTCATTAGAAGCATCAGACACAGAACTATTGATTCAACAGTTCATGACTCCCAAGTATTAACAAAACTGATGTAAGTATTCATCCACCAGGCAGTACCCAGTGCTGCAGCATGCTGGATCTCTTCATCTCCTTCTCTCCCTCTTCTAGTTGATCTTCCAGGGAGCGGTTTAAAACTGCACAAAAATGTTCCTGCCATTGCTTCAGTTGATCGTCAGGGTTTGTTAAAAGGGTACTGCGCCCGAATTGCTCAAAGTCAACGTCCAGAATCCGCACAGATGGAAAAAGGATCGTAGGGATGTCAATACCCGGCTAAGAAATCAACCTATTCCTACCGGACTGATGACTAGGGAACCCTTGACACACACAACGCATATCTAACCATACTACTAACTAGTTGCACACAGAACAGCCTAAAAATCAAATTGAGCACAATGAGCAACTCGGCTCGCAGGGTAGATAAGGGATAGTTATGTCGAAATAACTGTCTGCATCGAACCAGTAGCATCGTTATAGCGAAATTCAGCATTGAATGAAAATCAGATCTGATAAAAAATGGAACAGGCAAACTAAACAGTGCCTGCAGATTTATTCATCTAGGACACTACAGATATGTCCCTAAAAATTTTAAATGAAAATAAAATAAACACTCAAATTAAAAATGTGTGTCCCCACTGGACATAGATGCGACTTTATAAGTCTCCCTGCACCAAAACTTGTATTAATAACGATGGATCTTTCTTAGAAAGATTTAAAAACAATAAAATACACTTTCTTAAACACTGTGTATCTAATCCTAAAATAATTCATTTCAATTCTATAGCTCCTTAGCCCGGTCCATGAGGCAATTATAATTGGCTACATGGATAATTCTTGCCAGACGCGTCCACGTCGCGGGGGTGGGCAACGGTACTGTAATATACCATGGAACTACAGTACCGGCTAAGTTCTGGTGAGGACCCAGTCCTATGGGGTATAACATAGGCCCCGTGCACAAGGTTACGTGCGAAGACCTCGATGGAATCTGCAGCGGAGAAGATGGACTTCGGTACGGTGGAGATTGCGGAAGAGGCAACCCAGTACTCAGGGAATAGTATGAGTACAGCATCAATCGGCAGCGTCTGTTTCCCAGGTTAGGGGCGGCTGCAAGGGCGTCTGTTTCCCATGTTAGGGGCGGCCTGTATAATAGCTGGCAGTAGCTTCATAAAATGCCTTTGGGAGTGGCGACCCCATCGTAATAATAGCCTAAAATGGAAATGGCACTTCAAATGATTCGGAGAAGGTTAGGGCGTACCCTGCAGGCGACGCGCAGTTCTTTTGGTACTGGGGGAACTGTGAGAAATGGGCGACCAGTAACCGAAATGAAAGTGGGAATCATGAATGTCATGACCCTGACAGGCAAGGTGGAGGAGGTGGTAGACTTCATGGAGAGGGAGAATGTTGGATTGATGGGGCTGAGTGAAGTGAAATGGAAAGGTAAAGGAAGGAAGAAATTGAGGAAAGGATATACATTATACTGGAGTGGTGGCCAAGAGGCCAAAAATGGCGTGGGACTGATAACCTTGAAACAACTGGAGGAGTATGTTGAAGTGGTCGAGTGTGTGAGTGACAGAATAATGAAAATTAGAATGAAGATGAAAAATGACGTGATGGACTTCATACAAGTGTATGCACCACAGACTGGAAACAGAGAAGAAGATATTGAAGTATTCCTGGAGGATGTGGAAAGAGTAATTTCAGATGTAGAAGTGGTGATCATGGGAGATATGAATGCACAAGTCGGAAACGAGAGACAAGGAAAGGAAGAAGTAATTGGACCATATGGATATGGGAAAAAGAACCGGGAAGGAGAGGAACTTGTAAACTTCTGTGAAAGGAATGGACTGATAGTGGGTAATTCATGGTTTCGGAAGAAAAACAACAGGAAAATTACGAGATATGGTTGGGGCGATAGAAGAGCAAAATCAGTAATTGACTACTTTCGGGTGGAAAGGACTAATCGCAGAAAGCTGATAGATGTGACAGCTTTACCAGGAGAAGCATTTGATGGGGACCATAGAGCTGTGTTGGCAAAATTTAGATTGGAAAAATTGGAAAACCTAAAGGAGATCAGAGAAAGTAAAATAAAAGTATGGAAATTGAAAGACAAAACTGTACAGGAAGATTTTCAGGAGAGATTGAAGCAAGAAATCCCAGTTACTGAAGTGGAAAACATAGAAGAGGAATGGTCCCACTTTAAAAAGGCATTTGTTGGTGCAGCAGAGAGTACTTGTGGTAGGACGTCAACAAGAGTGAAAGAGAAGGAGTCACCGTGATGGAATGAGGAAGTGAGGAAAGCAGTGAAAGAAAAGAAGTCTGCATGGAAAGAATGGAACCGAGATCAAACAGAAGAAAGCAAAAGGAAGTATCACGACAGCAAACGGAGGTGTAAGAAAGTGGTAGGAGAAGAAAAGTTAGGAAGAATTTACACGAAGAATGGAAACAGATGTAAGTGGCAGTAAAAGGATGCTGTATGGGCTTCTAAGAAGTAAGAGGAAAGAAAGAGTTACTACAAAGCTGGTGAAAAAGGAAGAAGGAGAGTTGTTAACACACCCAGAAGAGATAAAGGGACGATGGAAGGAGTATTTCGATAAGCTATTGAATGTGAGCAATTGTACTGGTGAGATCGAAGTGACACAGCCTGACGACTCTATAACAGAAGATGATATAACAATGCTGGAGGTGGAATTAGCAGTACAGAAAATGAAGATGGGAAAAGCAACAGGGGTGGATGAAATCAGTGTAGAAATGATAAAGGCTGCTGGACCTGTTGGTATGCAATGGTTGTATCGACTGCTAAAGTGTGTGTGGAAACGGAAATGTGTACCAGAAGACTGGGAGAAAGGGCTAATAATACCAGTGTTTAAGAAGGGGGACAAGAAGGTGTGTGATAACTATAGAGGGATCACCCTCTTATCACAGATAGTAAAAATACTGGAAAGGATATTAGAAAGAAGAATGAGAAGAAAGGTGGAAGGAGAGTTGCAAGAGGAACAGTATGGCTTCAGGAGTGGAAGATCCACAGTGGACCCAATCTTTAGCTTGAGGCAGGTGGTGGAAAAGAACTGGGAATATGGAGAGGATTTGATCATGACTTTCATAGATCTAGAAAAGGCATATGATAGTGTCCCCAGAGAGAAGGTATGGGAAACCATGGTTAAGAAGAGACTGGGAAGAGAAATGTTGGAAATGGTGCAAGCAATGTACAACAACTGTGTTAGCAGGGTACTGACCCCAGTTGGAAAGACAGATTGGTTTAGGAACAAGACTGGACTAAGACAGGGGAGTGTGCTGTCACCTCTCTTGTTCATTATGGTGATGGATGAAATTGTAAAGGAAACAAAGGAAGCATATGGACATAAAGAAATGAAGTTACTGTTATTTGCAGATGATATTGTGGTCTGGGGAAGGAACACAGAAGAAGTGCGAAAACAACTAGATGCACTGAACGAAAATATTCAGAAGTACGGCCTGAAAATCAGTATAGAGAAAAGCAAGACCATGGTGATGACAAGAGGGGAAAGACAAGGAAAGGGCACTGTGAAAATTGGAAGTCAGAGTTTGGAAATTGTGGACATGTTCAAATACCTAGGAAGTGAATTGATGCAAACTGGTAGGTTGGACATGGAGATTGGCAGGAGGGTACAGCAGAGCAATGCATTCTATCAAAGTGTAAGAAAACTTGTTTGGGATAAGGAAGTACCAAGTAAAAGCAAGGAGGTAATGTATAAAGTGTACTATGTTCCCATATTAACTTATGCAGCTGAGACTTGGACCCTGACAAGCAGGCAAGAGAGTAGAATCCAAGCCAGTGAAATGAAATTCCTAAGAAGTATGATAGGAAAGACAGAGTGAGGAATGAAGATGTTAGGAAGGAAGTTGGGATGGGAAAACTAAACGAGAGAATTGAGAAGAATAAACTAAGGTGGTTTGGACATGTAAAGAGGATGGAGGAAAATAGAATACCAAGACAAATGCTGGAGGCGAAGTGCAAAGGTAAGAGAGCAAGAGGAAGACCTAGAACAAGGTGGATTGATTCAGTGAAGAACAGCGTAAGAAAAAGAAATCTGGACTGGGACAAGATCGTGGAAGAAGAATGGTGGAAGGAAAGAGGAAAGTGGAAAAGTGCCATAAATACCCCGACCCGGCAGGAGCTGGATAAGGGGAGATGATGATGATGATGATCTATAGCATCTTACAAACGTTCTTCCTGCATAATACATTGTGTTATTTCTCCCCACATTATAGCGTCAAAACTATTAATTATGTGTAGAAAAATTGATAAAGTTATTATAGTATTTATTATTATTTACATGTATTAATTATGTACATCATCGCGACCTGCATGATTTTCTCCTCCTGCTTCATCTGTGTAAAGTTCATTCCACTCCTCTATTTTTTATCTCACACAATACCTTTTGTTTGATCATGAATATACATTTCTACGTCCCTGTGAACATGTGTCTCAAACAATTAAGTTCATTACTACTTCACTTATTTCCATATCCGGTTTTTAATAACTGTAATAACATTTCGAACTACGACGCTAGACTTTCAGATTAGTTTTATACAACATTTTACGTGTGAGTGGCATTGAACCCTCACTATTCACACTTCCAATTCTTCACAAATACATTTTCCAACTTACTTTACTGACAACTGTATTTCCATATCCTCATTGTAATCTCTTTATCTCATACTCTCAGTGAATAACATTAATGTGTCTTTACTACACTTCTTTGAACAATAACCCGTCGCATATATCTCTTCCTTAGCACGTTCACAAAAATCTAAGACCATCTCAAATACTTTCGACAAAGTAAGAGAATCAGTATCCCTATATTACTACTGTAACACCTGCTCGTGTTCGTTACTCAATAAAAAAAATACACTTTACCTCACGTTCTTACTTTGATCTGATATGGAATATCTTTACTGTAGTCTTTCATGACTTCTTAATGACAAAAGATTGATCTGTAACATCATATCTCTCCTTATATTCATCAGCTATGCTTTAAAAAATATGCATACTGTTTATGCTTTCAAAATAAACTTCTGGGTTTTACAATATTTCTGTCTATAGTTGAGTGTCTCCAACGCCATTGTTGAACACTCCTGACAATAGTTAACGTTTCTAGATACATTATATTTCGTTGCTCCAACGAATTAGGTTTATTTCGGATAACAATATCCCTTCTATGTCTCTCATTGCATTTATTACAAAGCTTCGTTGATATAACTCATTACAACTTCCTTTCATTTGTTACACCACGTTAACGAAATTAACTTCACTCACCGTTATAAATTACATGAATGAAAATTCTAAAGACGTTAGCTTACTTAAGTGAAAAATTAGTTAATGCAAAAATATTAACAATAAACTTCGAAAAATACGTCACAAACGATATTTGTTGACTTAAAGAAAAATCTCATCAAATTTATAGCAACAACAATAACATGAACTAGGAATAAAATAGTCAGATGTTGGTCAAACACTGGAATAACCCATAACAAGTGCTAACTACATAGGTGTTAAAAAATCACTGTTCTACCTTGAGTCTGAAGTGCTCGTAACAGAGCCTGAAGACTTTGGCAGCTGAGGAATCTCTCCACGTGCGCTCGGAATGTGCCACGTGCCTCCCAGCACGCATCTACATTCTCCACGTTCTTCCTGCTCTGCTTGCAGGTGAGGGTACTGGCTCAACCGGTTTACAGCTGATCTGCGCTGGCCTGTCTCCATGTCCCCAGTCAACGACCCTCACTCGTTTGCATCTTCTTGCTGCACGGTCAGATGACCTAGATTCTGCATACGCTTCTGTCTGGATTATTCTTCATTCGGCTGCTCTCCCAACGTTCCCTGATGTTAGTGTGTAGATAGTGATTATGCTTACGATGAGAAATCACCTTCCCATGTGACTTTCTTTTCGTTGTAGTAGACTGTTGTGGATTTCAAGCGTACTGCTGATGAAGTTGCAGTTAAGTTCCATGATTGCATTGCTTTGATCATCGCTGGACTTCGCTTGTTAGTGTAGGTTCAACCTCCCATCATGTTGAAATTAGAACATCTTCCTTCGTTCAGTATAGTTGTTACTTTTCCCTTCTGACCTACTCTAAAAAACATCTTGTATCATGTAGTATATGTTTTTCTAAAATATTGCAGTGAATTTAACTTTTTGTCTTCTGCATTGTAGAGTGTCAGGTAAAAGTTCCACTAATGAGATAGTGAATATTTATAGAGTATCTCGACGTATATTTTCTTCAATTCAGCTTTATAAATTTCTGTAGATAAATTCCTTTTATATTCCTTCTTATTTCCAATATCAATTCATTTACTCTTGTAGTTCCTTATTAACATTGTAGTTCTTTCTTCTGAAGTCTTAATACTTTTCTTGGTTGCCATTGCATACAACTTGTAGAGCGATTTTCTGTACTTGTTACCTCGTTGAATACTCGAATAATAAGAACCTCGTTCCCAGTCTTCCGCTAGCCTCCTGAGTTCAGATTCCCTCTCAAACTTGCCGCGCTAGCCTCACGCCAGTGAATAAACTCACTTACTACTCATATCTTCTCTCACAGTCATCTAATTTAATTTCTGTTTTGCCAATTAAATTTCTTGTTCCTTCCTTGTGAATTTGATATACTCCAATCCATTAGTATATTAAAATAATAATTCTAATAATTATATATTCCCTCGTAATCTTTCTTCGTTGTGATTGGCTGCTCTCATGTTATCAAACTTGTTGTTCACGCGCCATCTCCTCCTAAGGATACTTGGCGCGTGTCTGACCTCCAAATCTCCTTGCCAAGTCAACTCGCTAACCAAAACTGGTTTGTCGCTGTTAACTTCACAAAACTGTGCACTTTCCTGGTCACTGTTCTAATGATCCTCCCTTGGTTAAAATATTCCACACTATAAAATTTCCATTTCTTCTCCAAATACGAATCGTTATTCAAGCTAAAATTTGACCAATTGCTTCCTTGCACATAATCTGCCTTCCTGAGTGTAAATATAGCTCAAATCACGAAAAATTGTATACACATTCTTTTCTCAGACTCTCCGTTCAAATCTCGGTCAGTTACTTTCTCTTGGCTACCCATAATTTCGAGTGCAGTACCATCTTTGTTCCTGACTGGCCGGTTTCTCTGCATCAGCTTTCTTGCTAGTACTCGGGTGATTGTATATAGTTCTTTAAGATTGTCCTTCTTGGCTGCCTGTTTAGATCTCTCCAATTTCTTTGATCCCTTCTTGCACTTCTCTTAACTTCCTTGTCCTTTCCAGCATATTTTGCTTGTAATTCTGCCTTTTTTGCTCATGTCCTACATGTGTTAATTTCTTCCTTTATCTGTTTCCTTTCTCTGATGATATCCCATGTCTGTCCAGTCTTTTTTCCGCCTATCCTTGAAACCCAGGATGATTTCACTTGCATTGGTAAAGACAGATCTAATCTTCACCTAATTTTCCTCGACAGTTTCATCCTCCACCTGAGCAAGTGCTTGGAATCGATTCTCCCTTCACCTTTATGTCATCCTTTAGCTTTCCCACATCATACCGCTACCTTTTCTGGTCCATCCTCCTGTTTTGTGTCTGAATCTTCATTCTGAAGGTATCCACAAGGTGGTGATCACTGCCGATGTCCGCACCTATCTTATTTCTAACATCCAACAAAGAACGTCTCCATCTCCTTTCAATCGCTAGATGATCTATCTGGTTTTCTGTCCTATGATCTGGTGATACCCAGGTCACTTTATGGCAATCTTTATGTGGAAATACAGTACCACCAATAATCAAATCATGGTTGGCACAGAAGTCCACAAAGAGTTGTCCATTTTCATTTCGATCTCCTAAACCATGCCTTCCCATAATATGCTCAAGTCCTTCATTTTCCTGGCCCACTTTTACATTCAAGTCTCCGCCAACTATAACGATATCCTTCCTCTTCTGTTTCTTAATTATACTATTAAGATGTCCATAAAACACCTGCTTATCTTCTTCCTGCGCTGCCTCTGTGGGTGCATAGCAAACAATCTTCACAAGGACTTAAAACGTGCCAATTGTCCTTCCCGACACTGGATACAACTCTATAAGGCTCCTTTTGGCCTCCTTGTTCGTCATTATGCCTGCACCTTCACAACTTGTTTATCATCATCTTCGGGTCTTCCGGAGTATATAAATGTAACTCCATCGTGGGTGGCCAATTCCCCAAAATCTCTCCATCTTACTTCACTCAGTCCCAGGATGTTCAGACAGTAATTCTTCATACATGCCACTGCTTGCCGTAGTCTTCCGCTTTCCCGCAGATTTCTCACATTCCATAATCCAATTTTCGTCAACCTTTTCAAGCCAATAGTAGTCATAGGATCCGTCGGTTTTTTCTTCATTGGTGTTTCTTTAATAAGTTGTTTTAAGGTGTGCAAGTTATTAGCCCACAGCACCCGATCTTGGCGGTGGGGCTGCTACCTGCGCCTCCAAGCTTGCGGTTTTCTCCTTTAGCCTTTGAAGATCCCTCTTCACCACAAGGCAGTGGTTTTCCTCTTTGTTCACCCCAAGAGGGAGAGTTGCCAACTTCGCTGTACCAAAGGCCTCCTTCTCCGCCTCCATTGCGATTAAGGACGTCATAGAGTCCCGTTAGCCATTACTTTTCAGGGTTCCCACTGTACTTCACCCTTACAGGCTATCCCCTACTTTATAATGTCGCCCGCCCCCACGGCGTGGACTAAGGATGTCCTCCTTTTCAGTAACATTTTTGTCATTCGTTAGAGCGTGGGCATTTATCAATGTGTATGGTTTGTTCTTGACTTAGTTAGAATTGCCGTTCTTGGGGAGGTCGAAGAAAAATCCTCCATTGAATCTAATATGCTAGTAAGGACCAAAAATCCTACTCCGATTTGAGAAACATTCATCACTTTTTTCCCATGCAAGATCTTTGTAAAGGCTTTGACTTGAATGGATCCTGATCTGTATTGCACAATTCCGGAAGAGCTATTATTATCTTATGCTGATCCAGTACATCTGTGAGGTGTTTAAACTTGCCCACTTTCACTAGTGAATTTATATTTAACATAGCAAAAAAAGAAAATGTCCTGGTTTATTGAATTTGAGTCTGTTTTTGATCTGATATGCCTGCATGTTGTCTGTTGGCAATCCAACTCTCCATGATCTTCTATGTGACACCCCATCATATCCAAGTGGTGTCTTTGTTTGGACCTTCTGATACTGTATGTCAAAACTGATGGATATTTCGTTAGAAGACTAATCATATTAGGCTGATTCTCAGACTGAGGTCAGGGTTTACAATTCCAGATGTGATCTGGGAAGGTGATTAATGAAGTATGATTTGATAAATGATGAATTTGTGGAGAATGTTTGATCTGCCGGCGAGCTAGTAAGAATCCCTCTATCCGCCACCTGGGACGTGCCACGTCGGAGTATCACCTCTCCACCTGCTACAAGAGCGTGGTAGGTTTGCGGGAAACTGTGTATATTAAAATACTCTCCAGTGAATCAATAATAGATACAATGCGGAAAAGGAGAATCTCTTTTCTGTCATATCTCATGCCTACCAGACTAATAAAACAGCTGTTTAGTTACTTCTGGAATAGTAAAACAAAGAACAACTGGTTCAAAGAGATCCAGCATGATTTAGATGATTTAATTTAACAATGCTCCAAATTAAAAATAGAGAAGAGGAGAATATTTTAAGGAATAAATACTTATGATTCACATTAACATCATTTGAACGGAAAAACTACACCATCACAGATGAACAAAGGGCAGCCAGGTCAGATAGAATGAAGAAATTTTGGGTGCAGAAGAACCTGAAGCTGAATCACTAATCTCCAAATACAAAGGCTGTTTTTTAAGTAAGGGCCGATTTTTTTAAGCCCGTAGTTAGTGCGCACGCCCAACAAACATGCGCACTACCTCCCGACATCCTTTGCGAACAAGCAGGCGTCAGTTGCAGCTGTGTAGCTAACCTGTACGCTGAACTGTGCATCTTTACAATGTTCAAGAGTGTTGATTCGCCCGCTGCGTGTGAGGTATGATCTGTGATACGTTTTTTGAGTGCAAGAAGCATGTCGGCTGCAGACATTCATCAGCTTTGTGAGGTGTATGGTGATAATGCAATGACGGAAGGTCAAGTGCGAAAATGGGTACGCGAGTTCAAAAGTGGCCGTGAAAATGTTCATGACGAAGAACGCTCAGGTCGACCATCTGTGATCACAGATGACTTGGTGACTGCAATTGACACGAAAATTCACGAGGACCGAAGATTAACGATAACCACTCTATCAATGGATTTTACTCAAGTGTCTAGGTCTGTGGTGATGGAATGACATAATGACCCGAGTGGCACAAGTAATTGGGGAAGAAATGATGAAAGCAATGGTGTTTGCAGATGATTTGGGGAAACAAGGAGGAGGAGGTACAGGAACAGTTGGACGTGTGGGAAGGAATAATACAAGGATATGGGATGAAATTTAGCATAAATAAGAGTGAGATGGTGATCACAACAAGGAAGAAGGAAAGAACCACAACGGGAATAACAATTGATGGAGAACAGCCGAAGAAAGTGGAGAGTTTCAAGTATCTGGGAAGCCTGATACAAGATAATGGAAGAAACGATAGAGAAATTAATGAGTGGGGAAGACAGGCAGAAGCATTCTGGAGGAGTGTGAGAAGCATGTTATGGAGCAAGGATGTCCCTCAGAACAGCAAAAAGTACTATGTCCTATCCTGACGTATGCTTCGGAGACCTGGGTTATGAAAGGAAGGGAGCAGAGCAAAATACAGGCCAGTGAGATGAGGTTCTTGGGGAGCAGTATTGGAGCTACAAAGATGGACAGAATAAGAAATGAGAGGACCAGAGAATTAATGGAGGAGGAACCATTACAGGATGGTATAGAGAAATCTAGACTTAGATGGTATGGACATGTAAAACGAATGGAGGAGAAGAGGATACCCAGGAGGATACACGAGACAAAGTGGGAAGGAAAGAGACCAAGAGACAGGTGGCTGAAGGGGGTGGAAGAAACGTGAAGAAGAGAGGAGAAGACTGGACAAGGGTGGAGGCTGAGAGATGGTGGGAAGACAGAAGACGTTGGAGAGGCTTGTGTTCCAAACAGACCCGGCCAGTGGCTGGAAACTGAGCAAGATGATGATGATGTCTAGGTCTGAACTGTATAAAAATGTGTCTGAAAACCTAAAGTTCAGGAAATTGTGCTCTCGATGGGTACCCAGACTCCTCACAGAAGACCACAAACGAAAGAGATTGGCCAGTTCCCTCACTTTTTTGACTCGTTATGCCCAAGAAGGGGATGACATGTTGAGGCGAATCATCACAGGAGATGAAACGTGGGTATCCCATTCCACCCCTGAAACCAAGCAACAGTCAATGGAATGGCGACACTCAACCTCTCCTGTCAAGATCAAACCCAAACGCCGTCACAGCTCAAGATCATGGCAACTGTGTTCTGGGACAGGTGTGGTGTTTTGTTGGTGGACTTAATGCCACGAGGAACAACGATCAACGCAGAAGCCTACTGCGCAACTTTGACCAAACTCCGACGTGCAGTTCAGAACAAAAGACGCGGCATGCTGACGTAAGGGAATTTTGCTCCTTCACTGTAACGCAAGACCTCTCACTCCTGCCCGGACACGGGAACTGATTGACTCTTTTGGGTGGGAAGTTTTGGATCACCCACCGTACAGCCCTGACCTTGCTCCGAGCGATTTCCACCTCTTTTCGCAGCTGAAACGTCATCTTGGAGGGAGGCGCTTCGCCGACGATGAAGAAGTGAAAACAGTCCTGAATTCTTGGTTGTCAGAGCAGGCGGCAAACTTTTATGCAGAGGGATTTCAGAACTTAGTTTTAAGGTATGACAAGTGCCTGAATAAACAAGGCAACTATGTTGAAAAATAGAAGAAGATATGTAAAACCTAAAAATAAATGTGGTTTCAAAATAAAATGTTCAGTTAATTTAAAAAAAAAAGGCCCTTAAAAAACAGCCCTTGTACTGTTGTTAGACTTAATTGTATTTGTATTGATTAAAGTGCTCCAATGAGGGCATGAAATATGAAGGAAAAAGAAAAAAAACTCCCAAATTTATCTTCAGATGTTTATAATGGTTACTTGAAGCATGACGAATAGAAATAAACATTGTCATCACTCCCCTCTCTTAGCATTCTCGTTCATGGTCCTGCCACTGTGTGGCGCGGAAGTCGCTCCGCACCTCAACACATGCGAAACCCACGAGGTTAGTACCGTAATATCCTGCGCGCGAGAAGTCATATATGCGAGGGAATTTGTTTCTTTGTAATGTTTTACAAATGTCTTGTGTTAGAGGCCGTGCAGTGCCTTGTGTGTGCAAAGAACTACATTTTCTACTGCTTCGAGAAAATTTCGCACTGTTTCGTTTCTGGATGTAAATCGGGTTAGGGAAGGAAAGTTGATGGTAGACCTTTTTTCACATCGCCAAAAGAAACAAATCTGTTTGCAAAATGGGCGAGTTATTTCGCGGAAAGATAAGCGATTGTCGATCAAAAGTAGAATATGTGACGTGCATTTATCGGAAGATTTAATCATAAAGGCGAACTGTTTCTTAGTGAATTGTGAGAATGTGGAACTTCCTCGTGTGAAGTGGAAATTGATACCAGGATCAGTAAGTCACATTTTTTTTCAAATTTACCGAAATATCTATCCATTGATGTAAGATCACAAAAGGCGCCCAGCAGGAAACAATTTAGCCAAGGATTGGGAAGGAAGCGGCCGTGGTATTAAATTACGAATCGTCCCAACATTTCCCAGGAGTAGAAGTGGGAAACCACGGAAAACCACTTCCAGAATGGCTGAGGTGGGAATCGAACCCTCCTCTTCTCAATTTTGCCTCACGAGGCTGAGTGTACTCCGTTCCAGCCCCCATACCAGAGACAAAATTTCCTGGCAGAGCCGGGGCCTCCGGGGCGACAGCCAAGAATGCTAGTTGCTACACCTCGAGGTACTTCATTTGAGAAAAGTACCAGTGTTATTTGCAATCTGATGTTTCTTTTATGTGCTCAAAAGTGACAAGCTATGTTTAAAAATATTCTTTTATAGCCTAGTTGTTGCTTATTTTAGGGACTGTCTCATCGTGGTCATATAGCCCCATATATTTGGCTGTGTGTGGAATTTGTGATATTATATGGCTGTACTAGTGGATGTATTTATAAATTGGGATTAGGATTGGGAAGGAGGAGACCGTGGCCATACGTTAGGAACCAACCCAGCATTTACTTGGAGTAGAAGTGGGGAAACCATGGAAAACAACTTCCAGGTTGGCTGAGGTGGGAATCGAACATCCTCTTCTGAGTGTTGCCTCATAAGCTGAGTGTAGCCTATTCCGTTCTGGCCCTCACACCAGAATTAAAGTTTCTTGCCTGAGTCAAGAATGAGGCGGACATATAATAATAATATTAAGGCCCTACCTACCAATAAAATTAACTGCCATCCAATTCTTCGCTTCCGTTACCGTCCTCCTGATCAATATCATGGTCAGTATCCGAGTCTCCGGATCTTGTTTCAACTTTGGCTTCAATATCGGACTCACCAATTTTTTTAAAATTATCATCAACTAGCGATTCATTATATTTCAGCAGAATGCGACACACTTCATCTACATCCTTAGGTTTTCGTAAGGCGTAATCTCTTAACTGATATTCACTAAGGCAGCGTACCAAACCAAATAACAGCTATAACAGCACACCTGCAACTCACTGACAGAATGTTTTGTCATCGAGCGTGCTTGAGCTATCAATCCCACATGACACAGCAGCTGACGCGTGTGAAGTTTCTTTTTAAGCGCGTCATTTCACAACTCAAAGAAAATGCTTACTAAAGTATGGTTTAAGATGTTCCGAGACAATATGAACATAACTTGAACTGTTGGCTTGATATTAAAGCTAAAACGAACCATGGAGCTGCCAGACCAATGCACGATAATGGAGGGTTTTAAAAGATATTTCTACATAGGAACTGAGAATATTAATAATAACTTTCTGATAGTATTTTTCTTAAGTCCAAACAATTTGTTATAATCAGCGTAACCACAGCCTTCGTAAAGACGTTTACGAAGGTCGCGGCGTATTCCATTTTTGAACAGCTGTCTATGTAGCGTTGGTGGTTTGCACTGCTAGTGCTGGCCAAGAGCGGGGCGCGGATGAACTCTGTCAGTGATGACACTATGCATTTATTCGTCATGCTTGAAGTGTAGTGAACTTGCCAGGGTGAGGGATAGCATCAACATTTATTTGTATAAATAATGAAACATATATCTATATACAGAAATCATCATCTTATAAAACTGCTTAATTTCTAGGCTTAATTTCAAAACTTCTTCCGTTTTGAAAGAAGATTATTTCTTCTCAGTCCCATTTTCCGCACTCTTCTCCAGTACTCCAACGTGTTAGGATCTAGCTCTTCTAATGGGGGAGCCTTTCCTGTAATTAAATTTAAAGAATGGACAATTAGCAGGGGTAGAGTTATTCAGTGATATTTTAATGTTGTCAGTGTTTGAAAATGGCAATTGGTGGTGTTATCAGTTTTACTGTATTATTTACTATCATATGGTTGGTTGAAAAATAGTTAAAATATTAATTCATCTAGTCCCTAGTTGTAATTAACTTTTTGCCCTCAATTATAAGATTATATTTCTTAGAAAACTTAGAAGCTATTTTTCACTGTTGCATAGGCTATATTAAAAATTTAAGTTTTAATATAATATCACCATATTGTCTTACCTGTTCTGAGTGTCCATAGCCAATCCGGATATTCACTATCTGGTTTTAACTGTATGTCCTGTCCTTCCTTGTTGAGATTACTTCCACAGAGGAAGTTCACAAGTTTGTTAGGGTCCTTCTCCACAGGCAGAATTTTTTTTTCCATTACAGGTCCCAGCTTTCCCAATTTTTTCCTTTTTCCAAGTACAGAACCAACTATAAAACAAGCAGATATAATTATTACAAAATATATTTGTTTTACAAGTTTTCCACTTTTCAATACATTTCTTTATTGAGAACTTATGTTCCCATATATCTGCGGTAGGCCTACATGTTTCGGTTTTAATGTAAACCTTCTTCAGCCATAGCGATCTCGATTAAGCCTTATTTTAAAATGTTTAAAATATATTTTGGAATAATTATTCCGTTGTCTTTGGTACACCTACAAGACAATGGAATAATTATTCTGAAATATATTTTTAACATCTTAAAATTTTAAATTAAGTGTATCAATAATTTTAGGACATATTATCATCCCATTGTTTTATGTTAATTATATGTTTGACTTGCATATCTTAAACCTCCGTGGCTTAGACGGCAGCACGCCGGCCTCTCACCGCTGGGTCCGTGGTTCAAATCCTGGTCACTCCATGTGAGATCTGTGCTGGACAAAACGGAGGCAGACAGGTTTTTCTCCGTGTACTCCGGTTTTCCCTGTCAAAATTTCATTCCAGCAACACTCTCCACTATCATTTCATTTGCCATTCATTTAATCAATGCCCCAGAGAAGTGCGTCAGGCCTCGGCAGCCGGCACAGTCCATATCCTCGCCGCTAGATGGGGGTTTCATTCATTCCATTCCTGACCCGGTCGGATACTGGAAGCAGGCTGTGGATTTTCATTTTTCACTTGCATCTCATGGTGTATTAGGCCTAATAGAGATTGCTATGGCTGAAGAAGGCTTACATTAAAACCGAAAAATGTACAGTACTACAGATATATGAGAGCATAAGTTCTCAATAAAGAAATGTTGTATTGAATAGTGGAAAACTTGAAAAACAATAATTCAATACGGAAAAATGACAGTATTCAAAGATATTCATACAAAATATATAATGAAAACAAGTAGACATAGGCCATTTTCTCTATCGGAGAGCTATTAATCGTAAAGGTATTCGGTCTATTCAGAGCATCTATTACAAAAGTGTACCGTAAATCTTGAGGGTTTAGTAAGCACAGAATATTTTAAAACTGAACTGCAGATGTCTTATCACAACATTTCGTCTTTGTACGAACTTATGACGGGCCAACACTGCAGCAAGACCTCTGCCTGCACACACTGGCACCCATCAAAGAGCACTTCAGTTGGAATTTCATGCAGTACAGTGCCCACCCTTCTCTCTGCTCCATTGTTAGAGCATGATGAATGAAAGAGAAAGTGAGAGGACTCCTCTAGTTCAAGCGCGCCCCGCCCGGCAGCGCTAGAGTGGGCAAGTTCCACGCTGCCGGTCAGCTGGTCTTAGGGATAATGCCAAGGGAAACGAATTACTTTGTAACTGATACTCTTTTAAAATGTAATTAGCGATTACAATTAAAATAACACAGAAGGGCACAATGGAAAATATAATTCATGGAAATAAGTACTATGGTCTCCATTACATGTTACGGAAAGCACAGATTCCTGGAGTAGGCTATACAGACTGTTACTTTTGTTGTTTCTTGTTGTGGCAATTTAGTTTCCTCAGAGAGACTAAAAGAAGGTGAATTTGTGGGTCTGAATCTAATTAATGAAAATGGGGGAATGGCAGAGCAGCTCTTGAGATCACTAGTGACAGAGTTGAGATGGCTATCTCAGAGGGAGTGAAGCCTATGTGGTGATTACCTAATTCCTCAATGAGGGAAATAAATTGGGCTATGGGATTGAGCGCATTAATTCCTGCTTGTCTGACTGATTTACAAAGGCTAATACCAATAGGTAGGTGGATGAGGACCATCGAGGTCTGAAGGTTACTACCATTGGGTGAAGCGTACCACAGCTCTTTCTCGAAATCAAATGTCGGGAACGAGACGTAGCCCCGTGAGGGAAGAGGTGAGCTAGAGAGTGAGGAATCTGATTTTGGTGAAGCTGGTTTAAGTGGAACGAGTATATCATTTCGTTTTTGAGTAGGCCCATTCGGAATTAGTGTTTTTGGATTGACAGGGGTATAATTTGGGCTTTTAGGGTCATCAGAGTCCTGAATTTTCAGGAATGTTATGCCCTGGTACGTTAATGTGCGAGGTTTAATGTCAGTGCCCGACATGTTTGTGTTCGTGAGTGTATAAGTGCGTGTAATGAGTAAGAGGTGATGAGAGATAGTGGTCAAATACCTTGGTCGACCAGAGAATAAGGAAAAAGAAAAACTAATTTACCAGTCACTCAAAGTTATCCAGTTTAAATACAGTTGGAGCTGTGACGTTGAGTGCGCTGATGAAATTTGAAGTTACTTGAAATAATTAATTAAATAGTTAATTATTGGCTGCTTGGTAGGGTGAGGGGATGAGCTTAACTTGTATTAAAACTCGAGGGAGACAGGAGTTGCTTGACTAGGATGGTTACAGGGTGGGTATGGTGTTGGATATTTGAATGGTAGAGGAGTGACTTAATCTGCACTGTTACCACGGGGAATGCAAATTAAGCCTATAGGAACGTAGTGGAATGGCTTGAAATATCGAAGTCGAGGCGATAGCGAGGACTAGGCTTGGTAGAAATTCTGGCAAGGCTGGCGGATCATCGATTTCGTCAATTGGCCTTAGAATACGGAGCTTGGAGCAGTGGCGTGCAGTTTGCTTGGATGCTGGACTCGGAATGATGATGGCACAAAACAGTAATATTAGCAAAGAAATATGTTTGAAGTAGGTCTACACAATACATAAAACGCTGATGTAAACAAGACACAATGAACTGAATTTAAGAACTGAAATCAAAGAAAATTCAATTCACACAAATATCTTTCCCCGCACTTTTCTATGGCCCGGTTGGACGGAACAACAGGACAGTATTGGACATAATCGCTTGCAGTGCCTGTAGCGGCGGGACCACGAACTACCGTTCTATAATGGCGGAGTCCTCACACTAGGTCCTTCTGTTCGTCATGGTTAGAGACCAGGCACACCACAGCCTGTGTTTGGCCCCAAATCGGCTTGTTCTCTATTTCAGTGATCTGGTCATCTGTCAAGAAAGAAGAAACCATAGAATACAGAATGCTGAGCAGCAATCCATTCACTCACTTGAACTTGATCAAATCTCCCAGTCTTAAGAGGGGTTAGGTCGGCTGGCTAATGGATACTGTCAGCCTACCACTCAATCATGTTCCACTATCAGAATAACACTTGCTCGGAACTGAGATCTACTAGAGTATTTCTTTATTTGGTCTGGTTGAGAAACTTATAAATCACTATTTTCTAAGGGAACATACATTTATATTCTGTGAAATATAAAGGAAGGAAGCTTGTAGTTTTACGTGACCGTTAATCTCACGATCATGAGCCACGGGGCCTCCTTTTTACGTGGAATCCGAACCACAGGACATGGCATTTCACTTCGAAAATCTCACATGCATTGACCGGAAATCGAACCCGGTCCACCTTGGTGAGAGGCCAACGACTAGAGCGCTGTGCCACTCTGAAATATAAAATAGGCTATAACTTGAATAACTTTACATTAATGTAAATCAAGGTGGGGCAATATAGTATAGCCTATGTACAAAAGTATACAAATGAATATAGACATACCGTACATTAATGAGGCACTTTCAGACACCCTAGAAACTTAAAATCTGATACCAAGGAAGGTGATACTCCTCTCCCCAAGATCTCTAGAAAAATCATCCAAAACTCCCTGGAATCAAGCATTTTAGTTTCTGAAATATCCTATTTATTATTTATTTAGCATATGGCAATAATAAAACTGAATTACAACGAAATAAATATACAAAATTAATTTAACTAAGTCATTAAATTTATAATTTAATATCTAAATTCTCTATCTATTGAAGGGCTGCCTCTGTCACTTCATAGAAATCGTTAAGATTTCCAGGGTACGCTCGACGGCTGCGACTTGATATAATGTGTTGGATGGTCTGATGTTCACTGCCACAATCACATTGGGGAGATGGGACCTTTCCCCAGCGGTGAAGACTCTCTGTTCGAATCCTGTTAATTGTCTTCCATGCATGTCGCGGGAGTACCATGCCTGGTGGCTTTGTGGTGGTTCTTATTCGAGTCTGATGTTCGACGTTATTAGTTCTACTCCACATTTCCGACCACTTCTTGTTCATGTTAAAGCCCATTTCTTGTAACGATTTGTAATATCATAAATGTTTTCTTTCTTTCTTTTCTGAAAGTCCAGATGAACTCTTTTAACATGGAACATTTCAAGATATTAAGATGGCAAAGCAGCAGTATGGATAAAATTATACACGTATCAATGAGGTTCTTCTAGATACCCTAGAAACTTAAAACTTACAGTAATACCAGAGAAGCTGATGCCCCAACAACTGCCATTTTCCTTACAGAGCCAGAAAGACTGGTCATGGACAGTAGGCCTATATCCTTGCTGTGAATGTCAATCACTTGGCTAGTGTGAGCAAGCACTGACCACCCGTTGCTTCTGCACGAGAGAATAGCCATCGTTCTCATAAGTTGTCACGAGGTCCATATGTGCAAACTACAATGGCTCTTGAGCCTAAGCTTATAATGCAGCCCTCTAATAAGAAAACATGCCTTCACATTTCATTTACGCCTAATTATGTCACCCTGGTGTAGGGGTAGCACGTTTGCCTCCGAGTTTGATTCACAGCCCTTGTCAGGGATTTTTGAACTGAAGTGAGGTTTGGAAAAGGAGGGGCACTCAACCTCCCAAGGATAATGGAGTAGCCGTCTGATCTGAGAGACATTCAAGGGGAAATGTTACACTGGCCATGCATTACCCTGCAATCTGCAAGTCGTGTGGCTGAGCAGCAGTCGCTCGTAGACCTTGTTAGCCAAGGGGTTGGGCCATTTAGTATGTCGCCAAGACAAAATTCTACTAGGATACTTCTGTTCGAAGGTGTACCTTTCCTATGTAATTAAGAACAACTGGGCCAAGCAGAGAGAAAGTGTGGATAGCCTAGAGCATTGGGCTGGAAATCCGTAGGTCTCTGATTCGAGCCTTGGTTGCGCCAACTCTCTGGTAACCTTCTTGATGACTTGTTTTCATGTACACAACGATCTAATAACTGAAAAACTTAATTTGATACAAGGCGAATTCATTGGCAAATTCCGTCATACTGAAAAGTAGAAAAATTACTTATAATTCAGGAAATTCACTGACAAAAGCTGGCAAGCTGTCCTCCAATCAACGTAGAAGTGCAACAGTAAAATGACTCAAAAAGGTAGGGTTTTAGATCACACGGGAAGTATCAACCTTTTGATCACTTAATGGACGGCTGAAGAGCACTTATCTAACACTGACAACACGGATATAAAATGAATGTGGCAATGTCCCGCTCTTCATTCAAAAACTTATATCTTCATAGATCGTTATTTATACCGGCATTAACTTTCTAGAAACACAAGTACCGTACCTGCATCAGCCTTTTTCGCGTAGGTATTGCTTGGTAACTGCCATTTTATTTGATGTTTAATTACTGATAACAAGGAATATTTTCCTACAATATTCATGTTTTCTGTGCTAAAATTAAATTCAAGACATAACCAAAAATACAAACACGCAATGTGTTACTGTATTTTATTGTTTTGCACTGTGCAAGCCAAAGAATTTGTGCAAGCAAGGATCATGGGCAAAGAGGATATATAAGTGTGCAAGGATCGGCAATGATCATCAAACACTAACATAGCGAAAGATATAATTATGCGTGCTAATATTTTACAATATGTACAAGAAAGGGTTATGACTTTCTATGCTACAGGAAATTATGCCAAGACAGTGAATTAACCTTTCGCATCCATCTCATGTTATCACCGATGGCTCAGAAAAATGCTAACGAATCATGAAATTTCCAGAATATCTGTGACAGTAGGTATTATCTTATAGGACAGGTCTATTTGGGCATTGGGTCTACTCTCTTTCGCTCTCTTCCTTCTTTGCACTGAACGAAGCCTGAACCGTGCCTGAACCTGAACCTTGATCTAGGCGACGTTCAAATTTTTGTGTGTATGCTCATTACGAAAAGTGCTGCGTGTTGATGTCCACTTGTTGTATATATTACTAATTGCAGGTATGTTCTGTTGTAGCTGCATAAGATCAGTTAACTAGTACAATTTGTTTTCGGTTTGCATTGAGAGATTAAATCTTACGGAGTGAGATTGGGAATCAAATTTCTGATCTTAGGTTATGAAGGCCATTCGTCACAGAACTTTTTATAATATGAGCCCGAATTACAGTTATGTCAAGTCATGTGTTGAATGATTCGACTCCTGAGCCTTAAATCGTGTGGCACATAGCTGTTAACTTGTTCGGTCTCCTTCTCGTTCTGCAAGTAATTTGCTTGAAATGATGTAGTTGACATTTCGTTGTATTCTTTAAAGTGATACCGGTATAGGCTTTGTATTAAGCATAATAAATATTTGACTTATGAACGGCATTTTTACCTTTGTGATGTGGAATAGTGCTATATCCTGGAAAGATCTGTGGAATCTCCCTTTGAGGCATGCATTTGCGGCACTGTTACTTTCTTTGAAAGACAGTCATTCTGCCTCCCAGCTGTTGCATACCTACTGTAGGTATGACAGATAAAGATAATAGTGGATGAGTCATTTTATTTTAGACAGATTGCAATAATGTTGAAGTCCTTAATACAGTGAGGTACTTCTCTATAAAACGAAGCCTCGCAGGCGCCGTGTGGCGGCTGGGCCACTGTGGCTAGTCGCCTGTTGAGCATGGCACTGACCAATCACAGCGCACATCAGCTGGCCAATCACAATTCAAAGCAATGAACGTCTCCTGACCAATCAGGTCAAGTATCATCGGCAACAAACGAGCGTCAACACAAATACGTCATAGGTGACGTCGTGGATGTCACTAACATCCCACTAAACCCCGGGACTCGCGATATATACTACAACCACCATGCTCACGGGATATGAGATAGGATACAGTACTTCACCACAATTCTTAACTCTCTCAACTAAGTTAAGGTATCTTGCCAGCTCCGTATGTAATAAATGCTATGACAGCATCCAGTGCTTCCCGGGCCACTCTTGCGTAATCGGTAGATGCTAGTCGTCTGGCAGTAACTCGATGTCCTCCGCCTGTCACACGGCTCCAGCTAGGTTCCGTTCTGTAGAAAAGGACCTCAATGTATTAGCCTACTTAATTTCCTGCTGTGGTGCTCTTTCTAGGTGTACTTCTTACTTGACAGTCCACTGATCAGCTGGGTGGTATTAATAGCTCTCTGAAAGAGCATGATCAGCTGATTAGGGCATGCCATAAAACACTGAGACTTGAAAGTGAGCAGAGCTGTAACACATGCCAAAACAAGTACTGGTAGGCCTATAGAAACTGCAGTTAGAATGAACATACGGTATTTCACATCTGCTTCCACTATAAATAAAGCTACCCATTTCAAAACTCATTGTATCCTCACTGCGAGACTGGTGACTACTAGCTGAGGCTAGACTGTATGACTTGGTGGACATTATTTCGCCAGCACCCGTATGATTTTGTAATTTGCACTGACATTTCCCCTAATTCAAAGCTCTGAATTGAACTGTTCTGCTCCTTAACTTCAAAATGTGCTTGTTTGGCATGATAAAGAGGGCATTTTGAAGCATATCAATGTAACAGTTCGATTCAGAACTTTTAAACAGGGGGAATATCAATAGAGAACCTAACGACAGATAGACAATGCATGTTTTGGAATTGGATGCCTCGAATGAAAAAAAAAAAAACTGGCACTTTCAGCATGCCATCTGTCAAACTGTCCACACTGTCTCAAGCTCCCAAAGAAATAATAAACTTTCCCAATCTTCCACAATCTTGTTTCCCTAGCTTGTGTATGACAGCTTATCCCAATTAATATTTTCTAGTGGTTTGAGAAATGTTTTTACCACTTCAGAAATGTTGAACTGTTTTTAGTCCAGGGTATTATTCTTATTGACCCAGATCTTTCAATTGCATTTTTTTTAAGGGGTAGTAATGGGGTGGGAGCCAATTCACTGAGCTGATGTACTAGAATCTGTGGCTCTCTTACCTTCCTCCACAGCACAAGTTCTCCTTTCCTTATTTTGTATCACAAAGGTTACGGTATGCAAACTACAAGACTTCCCTATCAGTCAAGATACTAAATAATCAGGAATTTACAATTTCACTGTAATTGGACTATGTAGCACCACATACCATATAGGTCAGCCATTTTTATGGGTCCAAAGTTTGCCAGCAGGCTGATATAACTCTCATAAAAGTACCAGGGTGAAACGCTTTCTTAGGCTACCAAACTAGCGTTTTACACCCATCATCCATGAGTTTGGGTTTTAGGGATAACAAAAAATTGCTTATTCATTGCCTCACTGTGAGACTGGTGACTACTAGCTGTGGCTAGACTGTATGACTTGGTGGACATTATTTCATCAGCACCCGTATGATTTTGTAATTTGCACCCTCTAAATTTTCTGCTTAAAATTAGTATTGATTTGGAAGAGGAGTTTGAGCGACATTATTTAACAGTTACAAGAGAAATAAATTATCAGCCCACACGCAAATTCTAGATAAAAATGAAAGTCGGCTATGTCTGTTACATTAATTAAACAAAACTTTGGCTTTTTAAAGTCGTGTAGCCAGCTCCATTTAATTTATTTTTATTTGCATTATGGGACATTTTATGATAAGGAAAGATGATTGGAATGAATAGAAATTAAAAGGATTTACACATACATCCCTGCTCTGGACCATATTCAAACAGGCAGCCAAATACAGTGAGACCCTTCTCTATAAAACAGAACCTCGCCGGGGCCGTGTGATGGACAGAGAGCATTGAGTCAGCGCCAGATGACTAGCATTTGCCGATTTCACAAGAGTGGGTCGGGAAGCACTGGATGCGGTCATACAATTCATTACTTACAGAGCTGGTTAGATACCTTATTTGAGATAATTAAGACTTGTAGTGAAGTACTGTAGCCTATCTCATACCCGTGCACATGGTTAGGTGTAGAAGAAAACATCAAATTTTCCTAGTGGAAACTTATCTTCTCAAGAAGTAGTCTTCCAGTAAATGTGTTTGTACGTTTCAGTGCCATGCAATTTTTACTTGTGAGGGGAAACTCAAACAAAAGGTATACATAAGCAATCTGTGAACTCGGGAGGCTCTCGAGAAGGAAATAACTGTGCTGAACGAAATATCAGTATTAATTGTGAGTAGGTACTCCTCCCTTTTCATAACTTTCACAAGACAGATTATTGAAAATATATTATTTGTGATTCACATACCTTTCTGGGAGTCGTTAGAAGTTGATTTCAATTTGAACTGTCACTACTGATCCTCATATATGTGCTCATCGTCATCTTGCACAGTTTCCAGCCACTGGCTGGGTTTGTTTGGAACATAAGCCTCTCCATTGTATTCTGTCCTCCCACCATCTCTCCGTCACCACCTTGGTCCAGTCTTCACCTTTCTTATGCATGCAGTCCTCCACACCCTTCAGCCACTTATCTCTTGGTCTTTTTCCCTCGTGTATCTTCCTGGGTATCCACCTCCCATTCATTCGCTTAACATGCCCATACCATTTAAGCCTTGATTCCTCTATCCTATCCTGTAATGCTCCCTCCTTGAGTAATTCTCAGATTTTCTCATTTCTTAACCTGTCCACCTTTGTCACTCCAATACTGTTTCTCAAGAATGTCATCTCACTAGCCTGTATTCTGCTTCGCTCCCTTCCTTTCATAGGGGCAGATGACCTTGTAGTTCCGCCCCTTAAAACAATAACTAACTTCCTTTCATAACCCAGGTCTCTGAGGCATACGTCAGGATTTAGGAATGGAACGTAGTACATCCTATATAACCCTTTTGCTGTTTTGAGGGACATCCTTACTCCATACCAGGCTCCTAACACTTTTCCTGAATAATTCTGCTTGCCTTCCCCGCTCATTTATTTCTCTGTCGTTCCTTCCATTGTCGTGTATCATGCTTCCCAGATACTTGAAACTCTCTACTTTCCTCGATTCTTCCCCACCAATTGTTATTCCCGTTGTGACTCTCTCCTTCTTCCTGGTTGTGATCATCCACTCGCTTTTGCTTATGCTAAACTTCATCCCATATCCATGTACTATTTCTTCCCATACATCCAACTGCTCCTGTACTTCCTCCTCCTTGTTTCCCCTTATCATCAAATCATCTGCAAACGCCATTTCTTTCATCCTTCTTTCACCAATTTCTTCCGCCACTCTGGTCATTATATCGTCCATCACTACAATGAAGAGTAGCGGTGGAAGTGCACTTCCTTGCCTCCATTGTACATTTCCCTTATCCTCCATTAGTCTGCTTCCCTACTCCTCTCTTCTCCAAAGCCTTCCATACCTTACTTCTACGTACACTATCATATGCTTTTACAATGTCCAGGAAGGCCATCAGTAGATCTATTCCATATTCATAATGTTTTTCCTGCAACTGTCTTACAGCAAAAATTAGGTCTACTGTGGACATTCCTGCTCTGAAGCCATGTTGTTCTTCTCTCATCTTTCCTTCTATTTTTGCCCGAATTCTCTTTTCCAAAACTTTCTCAAAGATCTTCGTACAATAGCTCACCAATGTAATCTCCCGATAATTCTTGCACTCCTTTCTGCTACCTTTCTTGAAGATTGGGACAATTATTCCCTTCTTCCAGTCCTCAGGGGTCCTCCTCTCTTTCCATACAGCCCTCATTACTCGATATAGCCATTGCATCCCCACCTCTCCTGTCGCTCTCAGCATCTCTCCACACATCTCGTCCAGACCTGGTCCCTTCCCTCCTTTCATCTTCCTCACTGCGTCCTCCACTTCCCTCCATGTTAAGTCCTCTTCTGTTCCCAGTTCCTCTATTTCTTCATCAGGGTCACCATGGCATACCTGCCAACCCTTCCGATTTATTCGGAAACTTTCCGAATTTTCACCTCGTCTTCCGATCTTCTTAATTACTATTATTTCTTCCGAATTTCGGGCCCCAGTGATATATTGTAAAAGAAAAAGGAACTGCAAATAATTTCCATTCTCAACAGGGTGTCTACCGGTAACGAAAGTAACGAAAAAGTAATGAATTTTACAAATGGGTAACGAAAGTAACGAAAAAGTAACAAATTTTACATTCGGGTAACGAAAATTTTTTGAAGGCGGATTGAATCGTTTAAACTCGCGCCTCTAGGCTCAGAGATTGCGATGGAGCGAGTTTCACGCAAGCGGCGCCGTTTGCATAAGCTATATTTCCCCATGCCTGAGCTCAAGGAAATTCATACTGAGGATACCTTAAGTGGTATACATCGTTCAGCGTATATTTTCGGCATCAAGAAGATGTTTTAGTTTTGTGTGAAATATTTATCTGTGTTATTAGGAAACCTGGCTTTTCGCGAGACGTTTATTTGCGAAAACTTCTGAAACTAATCAGAAACCTCGCATTTCTCGCATATATTTGGAGACTATGTCAAATTGAAGTCCAGAAATAACGAAAAATAATTTAACGTCGCAATCTTGCGAAATGTTACCGTTTCGAAAAAGAATTATGAAAAAGCTTCGAAATACCTGGGCTATAACTTATTTTAAAAATCTGTCTCGTAAATTTGCGACATCCAGTATGGTTAATTCGAAATTATGTTATATGTCGATTTTTCCTTCGAACTTTGGTTCCATCGGATATATTATAATCTAACCGGTTATTTCGAAAACTTGTATAATTCGTGATTCGCATTCGAAAGAAAGTGTCCTCTAGTCGTATTATTCGTGCAATCCTCTCAGAATAATTCTTAATATTTGATATCTACTTCGATAGATCTATCTACTTCGTGCGGCCCGCACGACTTGTCTGCGGGAATCTCGTCAAATGGACCGAAATCGATGTCAGTTACGTAAAATCATAAAACCCGTACCCTAGCGTGAACTTGTGACCACGAGGACTGCGGGAATCCCGTCAAAGGTGATCGGGCACCAATCACGGAACATTCCGAAACCTACTCGCTACTTTTCCCATGACCGTATACTCAAAAGCGTACGGGGAGCGAGAAGTGCATTAACCCCTTTAGATATGACAGCCTACGTAGCGTCGCAATACTAATTTCTCCTCGTGATCCACCCTGAACTGAACTCCCAACCACAGCATAGGGACGGCGGGAATCACGGTGCCGGCCATACAACTTGTCCATAACTACTCGTGAATTTTAACCATGTCTTCAACCTTGAGCTTGCCTCCACCATTCTGTCAGGACGAATAGACAATCGTTCAACGGCCGGGTGCGGCGCGGTATGCACAATATCGCGAGGACAACGTGAATCTCGTAAAACGGCCGAGAGCGGCAGCGTTTGCGGTACATCGCGATATTTATCCGCATTCAATGACGAGGACAACTGGATTATTGTCAAACGGACAGCAAGTGGCGCCGATTGCGTAATAATGCTATATTTTCTCGTGCCCGACCTCAAGGACAGTGGAAATCTCGTCGAACGACTATGACACCGATTATCTAAATCGCGATATTTATCCGTGTTCTATCGCGAAAACTACGGGAATCTCGACAAACGGGTGAGACCAGCGCCGATCGTGTAACATCTCGAAATTTCTCCGTACCTGACTGCGAAGACAGAATTCGGTTACAATCACGTAACGTCCCATAAATTTCTTCGTGATCTACCGCGGTGACAAAGGAAATCTCGCCAAACGGTCAAGAGCAGAGCAACCTCTTGGCAATTATAAAAACGCCTTGTGCACAAGACGACATATTATCTGAAACAACTCATTTGATAATAAATATCTAGTATTTATTTATTATTTTTATTTTTTTATTACTCCCTAAGTGAATTGTATTTACCGCTTTAAACACAGTTCATTGTTGTTTTTCTTCACCTCGTGATGAGCCCCTTTACATGCAGACCGCAGACGTATCTTGAATTCAAAGGTAACTAAAAGGTAGCTAAAAAGTAACTAATTTTTACTTCATCCTTACAGTAGACACCCTGCTCAAGGAGATTCTCTCGTAAGTCGTAATTTCTTTTGTGATTTGCGTAACCTTGGTTTTTTGTGCAAGTTTGTGTAAGTTCCTCGCTTGGCTGTGAGCTCCATAGCTGCGATTTCGGAATGGTGAGACAGCTGGTCGCCGTACCGCATACTGATTGGTGGTATATTACGGACAAACAAACAGTCGTCAAGCCGTTTGGTATTGATTGACGGAAATATATTGTATTATATTGGTTTATAATCTCTTGTCAATACGGACCATGGCGGAATCTAAAGTAGAATGAATATGTGGTAGCGAATTCGACGTGTAATCCATACGAATGATTGTATGCATTTTCTTTAAACACACAATTATGTTCTCTTACGTTTAAATATTGGCCAAACATACTACTCGATGATTGATGATTGTTTACATTTTTGTGAATTTCATGCTGAATTCATACTTTGCCAATAAAGACACGCAGGTCTTTCGTGTACCCTCATTCGCCCTCGTCACGGAATACTGCGCTTGATGAAATCTATAATTTAAAAAATCTTCCTATTTTTGACTTCCGAAGGTTGGCAGGTATGCCATGGCTTCAAGAGTTCTTCAAAGTACTCCCTCCACATGAACTGAGTTCATCCTTATTCCCTACTTCTCGACTACTTTTGTTCACCATTTGAACGTAGTCCGTCATATCATTCCTCCTCTTACTTTTAACCATCCCATATAGGACCTTTTTGGTACCTTCCACTATCCTCCTCCATCATCCTTGTCCACTCTTCCATCCACTTTCTTCTCTCCTCAGCCACCACTCTTTTCACTTCCTTCTTTCGTATTTGATATGCTTTTCTTGTCTCTATTGTCCTATTTTGGAACCACACCCTAAAGGCTCTATTCTTCTTCTGCACTATAGCCAATCTTTTGTTTCCTGATTCCACCATGGAGTTTCTTTCCATCTCTTCTTGTTGCTTGTCCTTCCACATACTGCTTCTGCCGCCCTTACTAGTGTCCTCTTGCATCTACCCCATTCCTCTTCTACTGTCTTCAGTTCATCATTTGGAATGCTTTCCGTCACTATTCTTAGGTATTCTACCCTGTTTTCTTCACCTCTCAACTTCCATACCCTCGTCCGTCTATCCTGATTTTCTGTCCCTTTCTTATCCTTGGTCCCTCTCAGGTTCATTAGCCTACCAACAGTCGGTGGTCACTATCCAAGACCTCTGATGGAATTACCTTGTTGTCTATGATGTTTCTATTCATATCACTATCGTACAGGATATAGTCAACTACAGACTTTCTAGTCAGGTCATTGCTATACCAGGTAATCTTGAGGCTCTCTCTTTCCTTGAACCAGGAGTTTCCCACCAACAAGCCATTCCTTTTACAAAACTCCAACAATCTTTCACCTTCCTCATTTCGACTGCCCCAACCCTCTGGTCCAAGCACATTTTCATACCCTTGTCTTTCCCTTCCAACATGCGCATTTAAATCTCTCATTATAATCACATTCTTTCCTCCCACCTGTTTCTGCATTTCCTCTTCATACTCTTGTTCCTCTTCAGCAGTGCAGACTACCTGTGGTGCATACACTATTAGTACCTGTACAGACTTTCCTTTCAGTGATATTTTTACCTTCATCATCCTTCATCATAGGGTTACAAACAAAGAGGTATTAAGCCGAGTGGGAGAGGAGAGATGTTTCTGGCGACTGCTAATGAAGAGAAGAGATAGGTTGGTAGGTCACATACTAAGACACCCAGGAATAGCAAGCTTAGTTATGGAAGGAAGGGTCGAGGACAAGAACTGTAGGGGTAGACCAAGGTTAGAATATGTTAAACAGATTGCCTCGGATGTGGGGTGTGGTAGCTATGTAGAGATGAAACGATTAGCTCAGGACAGGGAGGCATGGAGATCTGCATCAAACCAGTCAAAAGACTGAAGACTCAAACAACAACAACATCATCCTGTCACTAATTATCACCACTTCTTTTAACCCATCTCTCATTACTACCCCCACTCCATTCCTCTTTCCTTCCTCATTGCCACTCCAATATAATCTACAGCCTTTTCTCAATTCTCTCCTTGCTTCTCCCTTCCACCTTGTTTCTGCCAGCCCCAGTAGATCCAACTTCCTTCTTTCCACCATCTCCTCCACCTTCCCAGTCAATGTTTGTAAATTCAGCGTTCCGAATCATAATCCATGATCACAGCTAGGTCGTCGTCCATTGTATCCGTCCTGACCGAGGCGCATTCCATTCTTGAAAGCAAGTGTCTTATCCACTACTGGATTGCTGGGCCTAGCGTAGCTTCACCAGAGCCCCGTTAGCCGTCACTTTTCAGGGTTCCTGTAGGACCTTCACAGCTACCGTAATGGTCCCAGGGCACATGAAGTCCCCACTGTACTTCGCCCCTTCAGGCAATCCCCTTCATTGTGTCATTGCCCGTCTCCCACGGCGTGGACGAGGGGTTGGACTTATGGGAGACTCATATGTGCTAAAGTTCGTAAATATGTGTTTTTATTTATTGCTACTTTATAAGGGCCTCCGTGGCTTAGGCGGCAGCACGCCGGCCTCTCACCGCTGGGTCCGTGGTTCAAATCCTGGTCTCTCCATGTGTGATCTGTGCTGGACAAAACGGAGGCAGACAGGTTTTTCTCCGGGTACTCCGGTTTTCCCTGTCACAATTTCATTCCAGCAACACTCTCCACTATCATTTCATTTCATCTGTCATTCATTTAATCATTGCCCCAGAGGAGTGCGACAGGCTTCGGCAGTCGGCACACTTCATATCCTCGCCGCTAGATGGGGGCTTCATTCATTCCATTCCTGACCCGGTCGGAGACTGGAAGCAGGCTGTGGATTTCATTTATTGCTACTTTATAAACGGCTGCCATGTTTCGACAGCGCTTGAATCTCGTTCAACTGTCATCAAGGCTCACTCTAGGGGCACGCACCAAGGCGCACACATTGTTGCCAACATGTGAGATACAAAATCACTATTGATAAAAAGAAGTGGGATACAAAATCATTGTTGATCCCAAAAAAAAAAAAAAAAATCAGCAGGACGCGTTAGGCTGTAATCATTGTCAAAACTCATTGATCTGGGCGCATTAGGCTGTAACCATTGTCAAAAGCCATTGGTTTGGACAAAAGGAAAGTTAGAATGGTCGCGTGCAGGTGAGACTTTGGCCGCGCGCAGCTAGCGAACACGGTTGACACAAAACCATTGGTCTGGACGCGTTAGGCTGTAACCATTGTCAAGAACCATTGGATTGGACAAAACGAAGGTTAGAAGGTCGGGTGTAGGTGCGGCCTTGGCGGCTGCGCACTAGATACTGAACTGTGCGCTACCATAAGGGCGAGGTTGGCAGTATTGTTTTGATGACAGACCAGCTGACCAGTGGGGGCTAACGAAGAGACCCGAATACTCACGACCGCAACCGATGTTGATTTGGACTAATGGCGGCCACAGCTGTAATTTTGGCTATATAAGTCGGATCCTATTTGGGATGGCTGGGTGGGTCTCGGACGGCGGAGGAGGAAACATCTATTAACTACATCATCTCCAGATATCTTCCCGACTATTAATTCAGGTAATTTGCTTAATTTCAGTAGTTTAAGAATTTTATAGTAAATTCTTACTATATCAGTGAGGATGAATTACAGCCAGTGTACCAAAACTTCCTACTTTGGTCCAATGTGTGTTAAGAAAAAGGACAGCAATTACTCTGAAATTCATGTAAGTTAAATAATGATGATTAGGAACTCGTGCATTGTCCGGTGTCCGCCGCCATGAAAATCTGCAAAATTGACTAAAGAAATGGTTAATGTTACTAACTAGGGAACTGTCCATACGGTCATATCGAAACTGACAATGATATTTCATAGAGATGATGAGGAAACCATAAATTGGTGATGTACAAAAAATTAGCTACCATTTTGAACTGGAAGGTCTCGAAATCTTGATACAAAATCCGTGTGACAACGCAACTTCTGGACAACCCTTGCATCTTGCTGACTCGTGCGGCGTACAGCAGAGTGGAGTTGCAGTTGTGTTGGAGAGAGCTAGAACGAACTGGCAGGCTACCACGCGCTAAGGACACTTCATTGTAAGGGAACGAATGTGAAACATAAATACATACATACATCATCTTGCACAGTTTCCAGCCACTGGCCGGGTCTGTTTGGAACACAAGCCTCTCCAACGTCTTCTGTCTTCCCACCATCTCTCAGCCTCTACCCTCGTCCAGTCTTCTCCTCTCTTCTTCACGCTTTCTTCCACCCCCTTCAGCCACCTGTCTCTCGGTCTCTTTCCTTCCCACTTCGTCTCGTGTATCCTCCTGGGTATCCTCTTCTCCTCCATTAGTTTTACATGTCCATACCATCTAAGTCTAGACTTCTCTATACCATCCTGTAATGGTTCCTCCTTCTGGTCCTCTCATTTCTTATTCTGTCCATCTTTGTAGCTCCAATACTGCTTCTCAAGAACCTCGTCTCACTGGCCTGTATTTTGCTCTTCTCCCTTCCTTTCATAACCCAGGTCTCCGAGGCATACGTCAGGATAGAGACATAGTACGTCCGATATATGATCTTTTTGCTGTCCTGAGGGACATCCTTGCTCCATAACATGCTTCTCACACTCCTCCGAAATGCTTCTGCCTGCCTCCCCCGCTCATTTATTTCTCTATCGTTTCTTCCATTATCTTGTACCAGGCTTCCCAGATACTTGAAACTCTCCACTTTCTTCAGCTGTTCCCCATCAATTGTTATTCCCGTTGTGGTTCTTTCCTTCTTCCTTGTTGTGATCACCATCTCACTCTTATTTATGCTAAATTTCATCCCATATCCTTGTATTATTCCTTCCCACACGTCCAACTGTTCCTGTACCTCCTCCTCCTTGTTTCCCCAAATCATCAAATCATCTGCAAACACCATTGCTTTCATCTTTCCTTCCCCAATTACTTGTGCCACTAGGGTCATTATGTCATCCATCACCACAATGAAAAGTAACGGTGACAAGGCACTTCCTTGTTTCAGGCCGTTTCTCTGTTCCAACCAGTCTGATCTCTCTCCTCCCACTTTCACACAGCTCACGCTTCCCTTGTACATCTCCTTTATCCTCTTTATAGTCCATTTCTCTACTCCTCTATCCTCCAGGGACTTCCACACTTTGTTTCTGCATACACTGTCATATGCTTTCTCAATATCCAGGAAGGCCATCAGTAGATCTGTTCCATACTCACAGTGCTGTTCTTGTAACTGCCTTACAGCAAAAATCAAATCCACTGTGGACCTTCCTGCTCTGAAGCCATGTTGTTCTTCCCTCATCCCTCCTTCTATCCTTGTCCTAATTCTCTTTTCCAAAACTTTCTCGAAGATCTTTGCACAATGACTCATCAGTGTTATTCCCCGATAGTTTCTGCAATCTGTTCTACTACCTTTCTTGAAGATCGGGACAATTATTCCTTTTTTCCAGTCCTCTGGGGTCTTCCTTTCCTTCCATGCTGTCCTCATCACTCGGTACAACCACTGTATCCCCACCTCTCCTGCTGCTCTCACCATCTCCACACTCAACTCATCCACACCCGGTGCCTTCCCTCCTTTCATCTTGTTCACTGCATCTTCCACTTCTTTCCATGTTAAGTCCTTTTCTGTTTGCAGTTCATCTTCCTCTTCCCCGATTTCTTCCTCCTCCTCACCATCTTTTCCATTCGGGTTCAGAAGTTCTTCAAAATATTCTTTCCACATTTTCTTCAGTTCTTCCCTATTTTCTATCTCTTGTCCCCTTTTGTTCACCATTCTAACATAATCCGTAGGATCCTTCCGCCTCTTAGTTTTTACCATCCCATACAGGACCTTTTTTGTACCTTCACTATCCTCCTTCATCATCTTTGTCCACTCTTCCATCCACTTTCTTCTCTCCTCAGCCACTACTCTCTTCGCCTCCTTCTTTCTTTCCTGGTACTCTTCCCTTGTCTCTACCGTCCTATTTTGATACCACCTCCTAAAGGCTCTATTCTTTTCCCTTACTATATCTTTTGTCTTCTCATTCCACCATGGTGTTTCCTTCCACCTCTTCTTACTACTTGTCCTCCCACATACTGCTTCTGCTGCACCTACTAGTGTCTTCTTAAATCTAGCCCATTCCTCTTCCACCCCTCTTTCTTCATCTGTTGGAATCCCTTCCTTTACCATTTTGAGGTACTCGACCCTTCTATCCCCTTCTTTCAGTTTCCATATCCTTATACGTCTTTCCTGGTTCTCAGTTCCTTTCTTCTCCTTACTCCCTCTCAGGTTCATTACCAGCAATCGATGGTCGCTATCCAGGTTCTCCGATGGTATAACCTTGATGTCCGTGATGTTCTTATTTAGTTCGTTAATAGCCCAGGCAAATTAGACATATGCTTCCCGAAAAATCTTCCAAAGCTGGAATGTGTTTTAATACCTTTTGGGGGTCCCAAATAAGAGTCCTGTGAGTTTGGTTGGTTGGTTCCTTAGTTTAGGGGCTGCGACAACGCGGTCATGTAGCCCCGTGTACTTTGGGTGAGTGTAGAATCTGTCTGATAACCGGTGTTAATTGTGATGACTGTATTAGTGTGTGTATCTGTTTTTTTAATTCAAGTAGGGACTGCAACTTTGAATTTTTCAAATAGTTCCTACTTTTGCCGCCAAACGCCACCGTCAACGACTACTAGGCCTAGTTCAGAACTAGCTACTAGACGCCACCGCAGTCGGCTCTTGGCAACGAACGTAGCAACCAAAGAGCGTTGTTTACATTCTTAACCTATCCAATTTAGTTTCACACAGGTGTAATTAGTGGAAAGATCTTTAACATGCCATAAATCTATGACATGGGACCGCCGGCTTTACATCCCCTCCGAAGGAAGGCATACTGAGGGATTTTTAACGCTCTTAAAAAATCCGACGGCTTCGGCCGGGTTTGAGTTTGCGACGGGTTCTGACTTCTGCTTAATTTTTGGGAGTAAAAAAAACGCGAATTTTTTGCACTTTTTTTCTGTGTTTTGCTTATAACTTCTAAACGACGCAACCTACAGAAAGGTTTCTGCATAACTTTCTTAAAGAACATTACATTCTGTGTCGAATGGTTTTTAGTCCGTCTAAATCGGCCCAGTAGTTTAGCCGCAGTCGATTTCTGAAGTTGGGCCATGTTTTACCAACTTGGCTAAAAAGCTAATTCAGCCCTTTGAATGGATCATATTATCAATCATTTGATGATGTTTTATTGAATGAAAATAATCTGGGCAGATGCAGAATGGGGGAGGGGGAGCACGGCCCATCTCTCAGCCTCCACCCTTGTCCAGTCTTCTCCTCTCTTCTTCACGCTTTCTTCCACCCCTTCAGCCACCTGTCGTTTTACATGTCCATACCATCTAAGTGTAGATTTCTCTATACCATCCTGTAATGGTTCCTCCTTCATTAATTCTCTGGTCCTCTCATTTCTTATTCTGTCTCTCTTTGTAGCTCCAATACTGCTTCTCAAGAACCTCATCTCACTGGCCTGTATTTTGCTCTTCTCCCTTCCTTTCATAACCCAGGTCTCCAAGGCATACGTCAGGATAGGGACATAGTACGTCCGATATATGATCTTTTTGCTGTTCTCAGGGACATCCTTGCTCCATAACATGCTTCTCACACTCCTCCGGAATGCTTCTGCCTGTCTCCCCCGCTCATTTATTTCTCTCGTTTCTTCCATTATCTTGTATCAGGCTTCCCAGATACTTGAAACTCTCCACTTTCTTCAGCTGTTCCCCACCAATTGTTATTCCTGTTGTGGTTCTTTCCTTCTTCCTTGTTGTGATCACCATCTCGCTCTTATTTATGCTAAATTTCATCCCATACCCTTGTATTATTCCTTCCCACACGTCCAACTGTTCCTGTACCTCCTCCTCCTTGTTTCCCCAAATCATCTGCAAAGACCATTGCTTTCATCTTTCCTTCCCCAATTATTTGTGCCACCCGGGTCATTATGTCATCCATCACCCCAATGAAAAGTAACTGTGACAGTGCACTTCCTTGTTTCAGGCCATTTCTCTGTTCCAACCAGTCCGATCTCTCTCCTCCCACTTTCACACAGCTCACGCTTCCCTTGTACATCTCCTTTATCCTCCTTATAGTCCATTTTTCTACTCCTCTATTCTCCAGGGACTTCCATACTTTGTTTCTGCATACACTGTCATATGCTTTCTCAATGTCCAGGAAGGCCATCAGTAGATCTGTTCCATACTCCTAGTGCTGTTCTTGTAACTGCCTTTCAGCAAAAATCAAATCCTCTGTGGACCTTCCTGCTCTGAAGCCATGCTGTTCTTCCCTCATCCCTCCTTCTATCCTTGTCCTAATTCTCCTTTCCAAAACTTTCTCAAACATCTTTGCACAATGGCTCATCCCATAAGTCCAATCCCTCGTCCACATCGTGGGAGACGGGCAACGACACAAAGTAGGGGATTGCCTGTAGGGGTGAAGTACAATGGGGACTTCGTGTGCCCCGGGACCGTTACGGTAGCTGTGAAGGTCCTACAGGAACCCTGAAAAGTGACGGCTAACGGGGCTCTGGTGAAGGTACGATAGGCCCAGCAAGCAGTAGTGGATGAAACCAAATGCTTTCAAGAATGGAACAAGCCTCGGACATGATGGATTTGTAATAAAATATTATATATTAATTGTTCTGGGGTTTCAGAAATTCTAGGATTCGTGCCTCCCCCTCCTATTGGATCCGCACCTGGACACTCCAAAATGATGTTATGTGGTTTCAAAATATAAGAATAATGTTTTATTGAAAGTAACAAAAGATGTATACATAAGATACATTTACATAAGATGGTTACGTAAACTATAACTATATAAATTATGTACAGAAACATGTATTAGTTGTGTACATGAAACATCATAATGTGAAAGATATACAAGGTACTCATGTTGACGATTTCTTTCGCCGTTTAGGAGATAACGGTGGCTCTTCGCCGATCACGTCATCTAGCTCCTCATCCTCGGAATCTTGAGAATGAGGATTCATTTCTTGCTCTTCTTCGATGATATCAATCTCCTCGTCACACTGGGTGGGATCCAGTATAACATCCTTGTCATCAGAGATGGAATTGAAGCATGTGTGCCCTTGGCAGGTCATGCAAATGGTGGTGCACTTTACCTCTGCCTTCCTACAGGAACAAGCTGCTTTGCACCCTTTGTTACATGTGCACAATATGGAGTTGAGAAGTTCTTGTGGAGCCGGTTGATCAGTCGTTGTGATGGGAGTTAAGCCATTGGTGGTTATTTTCCATCCCTATCTCTCTGAATCTTGTAGGTACATTACTCCTCCTTACCTGCACCTGTAAATATGCTCTGAAGGAGTGCTCGCGAGCAGCCTCTTCTGTAGGAGGCAAGGACGCCAGGTTGAAATTCTTTTTTGAAAGCGACCTCTGGAAGAGGTCAAACCTCACTTGATTGAGGGACTTACTGCTGCCACCCATGTACAGGTTTTTTATGATGTGAACATCTGCATTTGCAACTTGGTCAGGGGTTGAGATCGGGTCAAGAAAAAGAGAGGACTGATGAAAGTGGTTTTGGTCTGCAATTAATTTCTTGATAAATTTTATTTTCCCCTGGTGGAAAAATGAGGATGTGACCCCGTGAAGGCATGGAGAAACAGGGCATACTTCCTCATGTCTTCAGGCAGCTGGCAATTGCTCGGACTGTAAACGACAGTTTCCCAGTTCTGTTTCCCGGGTTTGATGAGGAACGCGTTGGAGATGGTCTCTTCAAGGAGAGCAACATGAAAAGTGAGCATGACCAACAGATCGGTGTCCCCTCCCACTATGAAAACATTGCCTCCTTCCATATACCTCCCCATTGCTGTGCTCACAATAGAGAATCTGCGTCTTCAACAGCTTGTTTCACGTGAATGCCCTCGTCCATCAGTTTGCTTGTCAGCATCGATATGAGACGTTTCTTGTTGTGATCATTGAACAAGAAACGATCTTTGGGCATTGTAGCCTTGGTATTTTCTTGGAATATAACCGACGAAGATCACATAACACAGGCTCTTCGCGCTCTTTCAGCTGACTTTATACTCTTCTCGGCCACATCCTCTGGGTACCCATCGAAAACTATCGTGATACTGTCAGACTTGTAGTTGGATTTCTCGTAATTTACGTACATCTGAATGCTATTGGAAAACTGTTCTCCGCTGTTCCACACAGCTCTGTGCAGGAGGAAACCTCCATCCACTACGTAGTCTGCATTCACAGTGAGATATACTTTGATTGGAGTGAATAGCTTGTACTGTTCTGATTTTCTACTCTTCCGCATCATGCCATCATCATCAAACAGTGAGAGTGGGTACAGGGCCAATTCGAATTCAAAGTACGATTCAAGCTGAAGCTGGGATTTCATGTGAAATGGAATGCGGCGGTCAATTAAGTCAATGTTAGTTTTATATTTGTTCATAGTGATTGTACGTGTTTGATAGTGTGCTTGTCTTTATCTAATTATGTATTTGGGCTGAGGAAGAGCAGAATACTGCTCGAAACATATACCCTATTGTTAAATAGATGAATAACAATATTTGTATTGAAAGGACGGAAATCATTAACAGTGAATGCTAGTAAACACTTCTCTTCCGCAAATGGGGAAAAAGGATTCTTTAAACGAATATTTTAATTCCTTTTTCCTGATTTTGTGACTGTTACAATTATATTTCTGGCATGAAACATTTCATTGGAAACTCGCGGACCAAAAGTTCCAGTTGCTTCCTGTAGTGCAATGAATAATTTCGGGAAAAGTGTACCGGCCGTACTAATAGTAGGCATAATTGTGTACGAATGGGTGAGCACATGTACTGATTGAGCAACTGTTTCTGTACGTTTCTCACCAACAAACGATAGTCCTTTTTGATTTCATTTCGCGCACAAAACCACTCTGATCTGTACTGTATATTCAAGAGGGGTGTAGTCTAAAAATCGCTCTGTAGCTGCTTCTACAAATTTCTTTGCGACTTGATCTTTTTCGTCTTCTTCTTGTAGATACGCACGGGATACAAATTTCGTCATTTTTCTACTTTTAATTCTGTACTTTTTCTTAAAAAGACTCATCCAACTAGTACATGCCCTGAAATTGGTTCGCACCATTGAAATCTCTCGTGAAATTTCCAAGGCCCACAGTCTCAGGTCGTCATCACATACATTCCGCTTCAACCTTCTTGCTTCTGCAAAGCGAGAAAATAATTTTGTATGCATCAATTTCCTGTGTTCATTGGGACTTGATTCAGATTCTAATTGTTTCTTCCACTGTACAGTTGTCGTAGTGACGTCACCTCACGACAAGTTTTGTGAACAGTGGTGAATGAAAGCCGCTTCTTACGCCCCTTATTTAACCACAAATGTACAGCTTTCCTCTTGTACACATGATCTACAGTTTGTTTCACTTTCTTCTATGGACTGGAAGCATAGCTTGAACTAGAAGAATTGTCAGGTGACAGCGGTGTCTCTTCACTGGATTGATGAGAATCAGACTTGGGGCTCAAACTTTGATCTGTAACTCCTCTTGTACCTGGCAATGGTGGGCTGCCTTCTTTTTCAGGTAATGCAGATGAGGTGTCACTGCTTCCATTAGCACTTCCACTGTCACTATGTCTCACCAGACACAACTCGGAGATGATGCTGGCACCCGTGGGATGATTTTCAATTATTTCGATCACATGACGACCCATCTCCCTTTCTTCCGAAATTATTTCATGTTAAGAAGAGAAACCTTTTTCACGGAAATAACGTAATGCATACTCTAGAACATTAGCCGGATTCATGACTGCTCTCTCAAAGGAACATGTGTTAACTGCCTAGAACAGAGTGCTCAAGGTTATGCGCACGATTCAGCTGGTCACCAGGGCTGTCCACGTCGTGCTATATGCTAGCGCGTGCAATCCTATTAGAAATCTCCGTGCCGATTTCAGGACCTTCCAGTTAAAAATGGCAGCTAATTTTTTGTATATCGATAATTTATGGTTTCCTCATCATCTCGATGAAATATCATTGTCGGTTTCGATATGACCGTATGGACAGTTCCCTTGTAAGATACAGGAGTTGAACATTTTATCGCTAGGAGGGTGTTATTGCATTTTTTTATTTTTTTAGTAGTGCCAACATTATTGGTTCCAGACCAATGGTTTTCGCCTAGACCAATAATGGTTAGGTAGCGTGGCCCACTGGGCCACGTTAGCTAATATAAACACCCCTGGTTTTTGTCACTCACAGTGGGAATAGTCACGTTTCAATGATCTTTTGCCCAGTAGTACAATCAGTAATTTTCACCAATAATTTCATCCAGACAGTCGCCAAACCTCGCAACAGGGGATTGCGGTGAAGTGTTTTTGGTAAGTTTATTACTTCAAGTTATTGTTGACAATTATTTCCTTATTTTGAAAGTGTTTTTTGTGGTGTTTGTTAATAGCAGTTGTCTTCAATAACATGGCATAGTAAGTAGAAACCATTTTCAGAGCGCTAATAACAAAAATAACGCACTTTGAAAACGGACACCGGAGAATGCATTATAGCCGATGATTATTAAATACATTAAAAAATGTAAATGTGTTGAACTAGTTGCGCGCTACGCTGCTGCTAGCACCTTGCTCGACAGGCGGCTACACACAGTGCCCCGGCCATCTCACGGTGCCTGCGAGGGTCTGTTATATAGAGAAGGCCCTTGCTGTACAAGCTCAATTTCAAAACCAACACTAAGTTTACCACTGAGGCATGCTGACCAGCATAAAAAGAAAATGAGGAGCGTGATTGGAGCACTTGTATATCACATTACCTTACCTGCATATTGTCACCATGATGTGCTGAAAATGTTCATAGTTAGATTCCCAATAATTTTTGTTCTATCATTTTCTGAATTGACCGCTTTGAAGAAAGGAACAAAAACTGTTATAAATTTCTTAACACCCTCATTGTTGAGGACTAAAAGCTGAGGTTATAGTTTTGACCTGGCATTGACAACAGCCATCCTGAGAGTTTTCTTCTTGTTTTTTCATTATTTCTTTCTTCAAAGGGAATGGTGGTGCAGTGGTCAAGCTATTGGCAAGGCGGACTGGGTTCAATTCCCGGTCAGCGCATGTGAAATTCAAAGTGAAATGCCAAACAATGTCCTGTAGTTCGGATTCCACATAAGAAGGAGGTCCCGTGGCTCATGATTAGAGACGGGAATTTGCCTATTTGCCTATTTTATTCCTGTGTTTAGAAACGTAGGCTTTCGAGATATAAATCAGTTTCAGGTTCTTCTAGGCTAGATTTCGTTGGTTTTATTGTGCCTATTTCAAGGGTTTGTGCATATTTTGAGTATAATTGCCTATTTGATGCCTTTTGACTGTATTTTAAAGTGCATTATATTGCAGCTGGTGTGCTCGACAGAATATATTCTCATTTCTCAATATGTGTTGAGGCCACGAACAAGAATGGGAATTCTTGGAAGTCACCAGAAATAGCGCCTGGGATCTCGATATTAAGCCTCCAAACTTAACAACCCTTCGTTTTGTATTTCGCTTTTCTTTATATTGAAAATTTACCCGTTAGTATGTGTGTGAATTAATATCATAAACTTTATGCTGATTGAATAACAAAAGAACTAACTTAGTGCCATGTTTTCGCGTTTTTTCAATCTTGATATTAAGCCTCCAAAGTTAAAAACCCTTCGTTTCAGGTATCATCCCCTTCAAAAGCCGCGTTAGGTTGGCGCTGCAACCTAACTGTGAATTAATATACAGTATATCCTGTACGCGCCTGAGTGTTGAATGGGCAGGCAGTTAAAAGCAGCCAGGAGGGATGCGATCCAGCTGGCAGTAAAAATGCCGCGGCGATCACAGTGGGTTGGTGCTGTAACCTATCTTGTGTTGAATGGACAGGCAGTTTAAAACAGCTTGGAGGGATGCGATCTAACTGGCAGTGGGTGTAGCATGGCCTCTTACCGAGATAGATGGAAACTTGGTGGTCCCGTCTTGAACTACAGTTGCCATGCAGCCAGGAGGGATGCGATCCAGCTGGCAGTGAAAATGCCGCGGCGATCACAGTGCGTTGGTGCTGTAACCTATCTTGTGTTGAATGGACAGACAGTTTACAGCAGCCAGTAGGGATGCGATCCAGCTGGGAGTGAAAATGCAGCGGCGATCAGTGCATTGGTGCTGTAACCTATCTTGTGTTGAACGGACAGGCAGTTTAAAGCAGCCAGGAGGGATGCGATCTAGCTGGCAGTGGGTGTAGCATGGCCTCTTACCAAGATAGATGGAAACTTGGTGGTCCCGTCTCGAGCTACTGTTGCTATGGAGATGGCCGGCCTTGCTATTACTTCATCAGTTTATTTTCTGCTTTTATTAGCCTTTGATTGAGTGCAAAAAGGCCGAAATCAGAAAAATGAGAAAGACTATAGAAAACTCATGTAGCCAGCCGTTCATTCTGGATCCTTAACTATGTGTATGCAAAATTTGGTTGAGATTGGTGGAACGGTGTAGATTTGTACGGAACAAATCCACCCACCCACATACATAGCCTACATACATACATACATACATACATACATACATACAGACTTTCACTTTTATAAGATAAGTATATTATTAAATTATAAGTTGCTTATTGTTAATTCTTTTTATAGTAATTAAATATGTTATTAAATTACAAGAATTCTTTTCATGCCTATTTTGTTGCCTATTTTACATGTTAGTGCCTATTTACATGCCTATTTTGGCTATTTTAAGAGCCTATATGCCTGCCTATTTTAACTGTTTTTAGTGCCTATAATTCTCGTCTCTACTCATGATCACAAGATTAATGGTCACGTAAAACTACAAACTGCTTTCCTTCCTTTCTTTCTTCAATTTTGAATTATTAACTAGTGTTAACATTAATAACTACCAACTGCAAAATGTTTGATTAGAACTTATAGGTCAACAATTTCAAAAGAAATATGTGTCATTTTTTAACCCTGATAATGGGGAATAAATGAGACTGTATGCTATCTGCAACTTCATAGTGAAAGTAATTTGCAGGGTTGATACGCGACCGGGAATACCGGGAAAAGTCAGGGATTTTTGTTGCAGTCAGGGAAAACCGGGAAAAGTCAGGGAATTTTGTAAAAAAAAAAGAGAGAGAGAAAGAAAGAAGAAAAGAAAGAAAGAAAAAGAAGAAAGAAAAAAATTATTAAGGTTTGACAGTAATTTTTGGTTTGTATACCAGGGTGTCTACCTGTAACGAAAAGTAACAAAAAGGTAGCTAACTTTACAAACGGGTAACGAAAGTAACGAAAAGTAGCTAATATTTATGTCTGGATAGTTGGCGGTAACGAAAATTCTCTGAGGTCAGTTTAAATCATTTAAACCCGCACCGCTAGGCTCACAGATTGTGATGAAGTGAGTTTCACGCAAGCGGCGCCGATTGCGTAGGCTTCCCCGTGCACGATCTCAAGGAAATGCATACTGAGGTTACCTTCAGTGGTACTGTCTACATCGGTTCAACGTATATTTTCTGCATCAAGAAGAGAGTTTAATTTTGTGTGAAATGTTTTTCTGTATTCGAAAACCTGACTTTTTGTGAGTCGTTTATTCGCGATAACTTCCGAAACTCAACAGAAGCCTCTCATTTCTGATATTGACCTATACATTTGGATATTTCAAATTGAAGTCCTGAAATAATGCGATATAGCCTAATTTATTGTCGCGATCTTGTGAAATGATACAGTTTCGAAAGAAATTCGCAAAAATGCTCCGAAATACATAGACGACGGTATATTTTCAAAATCTATCAGTCTCGTAAATTTGCGACATCCTGTTCGGTTAATTCGAAACTCCGTTATATGTCTATATTTCCTTCGAACTTTGGTTCCATTGGATATATAATCTAACCGGTTATCTCGAAAACTTGTATAATTTGAATTCGAAAGAAATGTACCTCTTGTCGTATTATTCGTGCTATCCTCTCTGAATAATTCGTAATATCCGATACCTAATGTCCATCCTCTAAAATCACATCCTCAAGACGGCCGGCTGACCGCACGACTTGCCTGCGGAAATCTCTTCAAACGGACCGAGATGGACGCCAGTTGCCTAAGTCATAAAACCCATGCCCGGTCGCGAACTTGTCTGCGAGGACTGAGGGAATCCTGTCAAAGGTGGTTGGGCACCCATCACGAAACATACCGAATCCTACTAGCCACTTTTCCCATTATCGTATACTTCAAGTGTACGGGGAGCGAAGTGCATCAACCCACTTAGAAATAACAGACTACGTAGCATCGCGATGCCCATTTCTTCTCATGATCCACCGTGAACTTCCAACCACAGCATAGGGACAGCGGGAATCACGGCGCCGACCATACATGTCCATAACTGCTCGTGAATTTTAACCTTGCCCAACCTCGAGCTTGCCTCCGCCATTCTACCAGGACAGATAGACAGGCAGACAATCGTTGAACGGCCGGATGCGGTGCCGATTGCATATCATCGCGTTCTCTGTATCCAACTGCGAGGACAACGTGAATCTCGTAAAACGACCTCAAGGACAATAGAAATGTCGTCGAACGACTAAAAGTGACACCGATTATGTAAATCGCGATTTTTCTCCGTGTTCGATCGTGGAAACTGCAAATCGCGTCAAACAGCTGAGACCAGCGCCGATCGTGTAACGTCGCATGCATATATTTCCTGATCTTCCGCGGAGACAAGGGAAATCTCCCCAAACGGTCAAGATCAGATCAACTTCTTGGTAATCATAATTTCTTATACATAAGACGGCATATTAACTGAAACAACTCATTTGATATTAAATATCTAATGTTAAAATAAAATGTATCAGTTGACAGTTTCTAGATACTTTTATTGTGATTGACTAGAAAGTAAGAATTGGTGATTGATTCCTTTCTTCACAGTTATTTTTTTTTAAATTGATGTTAGCAAATTAACATTTATTGTAAAAATGTGCTCCTGTTCTTATCGTAATATACATTATTTATTACAGTAAAGAACTGTTTTTTTAATTTATTTTTTATTTGTTTTTATACTTTTAAAGAAACGTATTAATTTATACAGAGAGCTATATATAAGTCCGGTTTATATAATGAAACATTGCTCGGATATTTTTTATCACTATTATTTTCATCTAATACAACATTTCTCCCCGCGTCTAAGAATAGCCTTGCACAAATAATTAGTCTAAAATCAGTTTTTCTTACTTAAATCTTAATCGATCAAACAGAAAGTTTCCTAAAGGTAAATGCACTTTTGCTAGGTTTGGAAAACCTAAGGAACAGCGAGGTAAATGTCGTCCCTGTGGTTAATGAATTTTCTATACTTTGCTCTGGAAAATCGGGAAATAAACGACTGTGGTCAGGGAATTTCTTAAATTTTGGTCTGGAAAAGTCGGGGAAATTTGAAATCCTGAAAGCGTATCAACCCTGAATTTGGTTCTGTTTTCCATGTTTTGTAAGACAAATTACTATATTGATACGAAAAATTATACCAGACTATCACTTTGCACCTCACATTTTTGGAAAAAATGTCGAAGTTTTATGCTCATTGATTGGTCCAAGAGTCGTTTGATATTGGAAATATTCATCATAGTTTATTGTTACCGAATACATGGGCATATGATAGCCTCCTGAAAGATCTGCAAAAAAAAAAGGAAGGTATATGGCATTCTACTGTCCAGATGCCATGCTCAATAGGCATTGGATGCAGTCTAATTACAGCTCAGACATACTGTAACATGTTTTGCAGTCCATGGGTTTCCCCAAAGGGGCGTAAAACACGGGGAGGGGGGGCTTAGCTGCAAGACAAAATTTTAAGTACCGTACCCTTAAAAAAATTAAAGGAAAATAACCGAAAACTATTCTATAGATTTAATACTACGTTCGGCAGAAAAGCCACCTTGTCTTGCTTAGTCGCAATTTCTTTATTCTACCAAACAGTCTGTTTTCCCCCGTTTCCCGCCGAGGCGCCAACTGAGTTGAGGTGCTTTGCGCTTTCTCCCTTCCCACGACGGTCCAAAAAGTGCATTTTCGAACTATTATTTACGAGCCCCGGTTTAAAATAGAGTTAAGATACTGCAACACACAAAGTCATTACTCCTACCGGGAAACAACAGCGCACACGCTCTTTTCTCTCTTGAAACAAACAAAATAATATGACTCTTCCCTCACACATCTCTCGTTTTAAGTACATCCTGCGCATGCACCCTGCGTTTCGCCGAAAGAGTTCGAAAAGCAGTGATGCAAGTGACGTTTGACAATTGGTGCTACGCTTGTCGTTTACCCAAATTGGTGGAGCTCCAGCATTTCATCAGTTTCTGTCTAAACTTTGTTGATTACTTCGTTTAAATTTGTGGAGTTTGTACTTGGTCACTGCTCGTTGCACCTAATTCAACCTGTTCTGCAGAGAGAAGTGATGACAACGATTAAAGACTATCTCCGACCTACGATGGGACAAATCAGACTGAATCATTGCTGTCTACTAGCCACCTACTTCGAAATGGTTGACAAGCTTGACGACACACATGATGCTCAATACTTCGTAAACAAAGATCGTTGGCAGTCAGTGTTCGTGTCTTTTGCTAGACGTTGACAAATGTTTTATGTTTTGTATTCATATTCTGATTGTATTTTGTGTTGTAATTAGAAATAATAAAGCATTTGGTCTACATTACAGTGTTATTTTAAGCTGTAAAGCCTTAAACTAATAAATAAATCCCTGGTAGGCAGGCAACCACAGTTTATAAATTTGATCCCTCCCCCATGTTTGCGAGGACTTTCACGCCCCTGTTCCACCAAAAGATATAGACAAATACCATTATGGTGGTAATCAATGTATGTGGAAACTCTGTGGTAAATAACCTTGAGTGCGATAAAAGGCAGTTTTTGTTTACTAAATTTTGTAAAGATTTAATATGCAACATGTGTGCAATCCCTCTTGTATTGATTATTGTCATTTATGGCCATTGGAGGAAAATGGGAGAAATGACAAAGAGATTACGGAATGTGGCAGACAGGCAGAAGCATTTCTGAGAAGCATTAGGAGCTTAGTGTGGAATAAAGATGTCCCACAAAAAAGCAAGGAAGTGTTATACAGAAGCTACTATATCCCGATACTGACCTATGCTTCAGAAACGTGGACAATGAAGAAAAGAGACATAAGCAGAATACAGGCAGGTGAAATGAAGTTCCTGCGAAGTAGGATCGGAGTAACAAGAAGAGACAGGGTGAGGAATGAAAAGGTCAGGGAAATGGTGAAAGAGGAGCCCTTGCAAGGTAGGATTGAGACATCAAGACTGAGGTGGTATGGACACTTAAAGAGAATGGATGAGAAGAAGATTCCCAAGAGGATACATGAGATGCAGATACAGAAGAAACAACCAAGGGGAAGACCAAGAGATAGATGGCTGAAAGGAGTGGAGGAATGTGTCAAGAAGAGAGGCGAGGACTGGACCAGAGTGACAGCGGAGAGGTGGTGGGAAGAAAGAACTAAGTGGCGAGGCTTATGTTCCAAACAGACCCAGCCTGGGGCTGGAAACTGTACAAGATGATGATGATTTATGGCCATTGGCTGTAATACAATTTATTATTTTGTGGTCTACTCGATGAAGAAATTGTTTATTTCTGAATGTAAAGAAACTTTTTACATTCTTTCACAGACAGTATTAATTACAATGAGGATGGCACATAAGTGGGACATTTTTACATTATAGTAGCTGGATTGGAATGATATTAAACTCCCAGAACTCGCTACATCCATTAGCCATAATATATCTGATCAAATCTGGTTTATTTGCCAGTTGGAATCTTTGTTAGATTGAGTAGCTTAGTTAGTTTAGGGTTGACTTTCAAAACCCAAGCCCCCCAGGGGCTCACATCTAGTGGGACGTGGGTTGGCGACCACGGGGCCCCAGCTGAGTCCGGCATTGCTTCCACTTACTTGTGCCGGGCTCCTCTCCGTCTTCTTTCCTGTCAACCTCCCTTGGTCAACTCTTGTTCTCTTCCGACCCCGACGGTATTAGGTTATCCGAAGCCTAGGGAGTCTTTCACTTTCCCGCCTTAATTGGCCCTTGTCTCATCTTTCCTGATACCCTCCTTCTGTGAGGGGTCAGCCTTCTTTTTCTTTTTCTTTTACCTCCTGCCTTGTGCTCAAGGCCCTTAAGGAGGCAGGGTATATGTAGCCCCCACCACTTCTGGTGCACCTTAGATAATGCTACACCCTCGGGCTCACGGCTGGTGAGTTCGGGAGTTGGCGACCCTGAGGGATTCCTGAGCTGGGTCCGTTTTCCCCTTTTGTCCCTTATCTTTGGGGGGACCCTCTCCTCTCTCCCCCTCTCCTCTCCTCTTTTCATTATATTTCCTTTTCTCTTTAAGACTCCCGCACTGTTTTTGTTACTTGGTTCACCGTGTATCTAAATTCCCTTTTAGCGATTTTTAAGGCATTTTTAATCTACGTTGCATTTTGTACGTTTTTTCGATCTAAATTACATCTCGCGATTGTTTTCAACCTCAATTGCATTTTGTAAAGATTGACAATCTAAATTGCTTTTTAGTAAGTCTTTCAATGCAGGTTGCAGGGCATTAGGTGCGTATTTTGAATTTCAATTGCATTTTGTAAGTATTTTCAACCAAAACCGCATTTTGCACGAATTTTGAATCTAAATTGCATTTTGTTTGGTGGGCATTTTGCACATATTTTGATTCTCAATTGCATTTGTGGGTATTTTGAATCTAAATTACATGTTGTCAAGTACACACATCAAAAAAAGTTTTGCATCACCTCGGTTCCCAGATCTCCGGCATATAGACGTTGACTGTGTATATTGTATCCAAGATACAGTCCCTTTGACTGTTCATAGATGTCACTAAAACTGCTCAAAGATGTAAACAACCATGCATGAGCAGGGCCTATTAGACGGAGGGGGTACGACAGCCGATCAGTTCCAGTCATTCCACCAGGACGAAGGTACGCTGCTCATGTTGTCTGTAGTTCTACCATGCCTAGAAGGTCAATACCGCAGTTCGATCGCGTCCGCATTGTTACTTTGTGTCAAGAAGGGCTCTCAACAAGGGAAGTTTCCAGGCGTCTCAGAGTGAACCAAAGCGATGTTGTTCGGACATGGAGGAGGTACAGAGATACAGGAACTGTCGATGACAGGCCTCGCTCAGGCCGCCCAAGGGCTACTACTGTAGTGGATGACCGCTACTTACGGATTGCCGCTCGGAGGAACCCTGACAGCAATGCCACCATGTTGAATAATGCGTTTCGTTCAGCCACAGGACGTCGTGTTTCAACTCAAACTGTGCGCAATAGGCTGCATGATGCGCAACTTCACTCCCGACGTCCATGGCGAGGTCCAGCTTTGCAACCCCGACACCATGCAGCGCGGTACAGATGGGCCCAACAACATGCTGAATGGACCCCACGGAATTGGCATCACGTTCTCTTCACCGATGAGTGTCGCATATGCCTTCAACCAGACAATCGTCGGAGACGTGTTTGGAGGCACCCTGGTCAGGCTGAACGTCTTAGACACACTGTCCAGCGAGTGCAGCAAGGTGGTGGTTCCCTGATGTTTTGGGGTGGCATTATGTGGGGCCGACGTACGCCACTGGTGGTCATGGAAGGCTCCGAAACTGCTTTACGATACCTGAATGACATCCTCCGACCCATAGTGCAACCATATCGGCAGAATATTGGAGAGGCATTTGTCTTCATGGACGACAATTCTCGACCTCATCGTGCACATCTTGTGAATGCGTTCCTTCAAGATAACGACATCGCTCGACTACAGTGGCCAGCATGTTCGCCAGACATGAACCCTATCGAACATGCCTGGGATATGTTGAAAAGGGCTGTTTATGGACGTCTTGACCCACCAACCACTCTGAGAGATTTACGCCGAATTGTCGTTGAGGAGTGGGACAATTTGGACCAACAGTGTCTTGATGAACTTGTGGATAGTATGCCACGGCGAATACAGGCATGCATCAATGCAAGAGGACGTGCTACTGGGTATTAGAGGTAGTGGTGTGTACTGCAATCTGGACCACAAATGCTGAAAGTCTAGCTGTATGATGGTACAACATGCAATGTGTGGGTCTCATGAGCAATAAAACGAGCTGAAATGTTGTTTGTGTTGATCTCTATTCCCTTTGTATTTAAAGGTTCCGGAACTCTTGGAACCGAGGTGATGCAAAACTTTTTTTGATGTGTGTATTTTCAATCTAAATTGCATTTTGTAAGTATTGTCAATCCACATGAGTCGTTTGAATCTACCGTACATTTTGTAAGCATTTTCAATTTCAATTGCATTTTGTAAGTATTTTGAATTTCAATTGCACTTTGTGATTAATTTGGATTGGAACGGGGATATTTAAATCTGAATTGCATTGTGTATTTTCAATTTCAAGTATTTTGAACCTCAATTGCATTTTGTACATATTTTCGATCTCATTTGCTTTTTGTAAGTATTTTCAATTTCAGTTGCATTTTGTAAGTATTTCGACGCTGCATTGCATTTTGTACTTGTTTTGAATCCAGCCTACATTTTGTGGGTCTTTTTTCAATCTATCCTTTTTGTGAATCTTTTCAGTCTAAATTCCCTTTTGTACGACCATATTGTGAGTTGTTTCCATCTGAGTTCCTTTTTGTACGTATTTTCAGTCTCACATAATTTTCGTTCTGGTTTCCATTTCATTATCATTTTTGCTATCACCCAGATCATTAAGGGCCGATAACCTAGATGTTAGGCCCTTTAAAACAACAATCATCATCATCAAAACCTAAGCTTGTGAGTTCGGTCTCAGCTTAGTCCGATGGCATTTAATTGTGACAAACTCATGTCAGTGAATTAACAGATCCTCTCTGGGCAAAATTCCTGCATCTTTAAAGCCATAGCAACTAAAAGGGATGTTTTACTAATAACATTATTATTGAATCCTTCTTCATTCAGCAGAATGTGAATTATCATTCTTCAGTCAGTATTCTTATTTGATTAATGAATTAATATTATGTTGTACAGGTCCTTTTTATCGGTTTAGCAACATTGCAGCACAGCAATATATCTCTTGGCAGTGAGTCACCAGGCTACTCGTGCATTTTGCTGCTGTGCTGCTATGTTTCTAGACGAATAAAAAGGACCCTTTAGGATACAGTGAGAGCCCTCCCTATAGAACAGAGCCTCGGATGTGCCGCTTGAAGGCTGGGATACCGGCTAGCTGCCTGTCAAGCAAGGCGCTAGCAGCAGCATAGCCCCCAACTACTTCAACACCTTTACATTTTTTAACGTATTTAATAATCATCATCACTTACATGAATTTCACAGTCTTCTTCTTCCTGGCATTGTTCCCAATTATTTTTTGGGGTCCGCCACTCTGCACCTCGCTCTTCATTTGTTGCGGTTTGCTGCATCTATAGGACGAAATTAGTGGTGGGCAACAAAACACTAGAAAATGTTCAAGAATTTAAATATCTCGGAAGCAAAATTACCAAAGATGGAAGAAGCAAGAAAGAAATCAAATGTAGAATTTTACAAGCCAAATTAGCATTTCACAAAAAGAAACGTTTATTCACAACAAACTCTATTAATCTTAAAACCAGAAAACGATTATTAAAAGCGTATGTTTGGAGTATTGCCCTTTATGGTTGCAAAACGTGGACAATTGGAAAAGAAGAAAAAAGGAGGATAAATTCTTTTGAACAATGGTGTTATAGAAGAATGCTAAAAATTAGCTGGACAGAAAAAATAATGAATGCTGAAGTATTTAAAAAGGTGGAGGAAAATTATACCTTATGGAAAAGCATAAAGAGGAGGAGGACTAGACTGATAGGACATATTTTGAGACACGATAGCCTGCTGAAAACGGTATTGGAGGGAATGGTTGAAGGCAAAAGATGTCGAGGAAGACCACGCCTACAATATGTACAGCAAATCATGTCTGATGTAGGATGCAGAAACTGTGAACAGATGAAGAGGAAAGCTATAAATAGAGCCGACTGGAGAACTGCCGCAGACCAATCCATGGATTGAATACTTAAGAAGATAGGACGAAGACCTACGATGCGCACATCGTCGTTAAGGGTATCCATCCAACGCCTTTTTGGTCGTCCTGGAGGTCTTTGTCCATCAGGCTCGAGAGCAAGTGACTTGCTTACAATGGACTCTGTATTTGCTCGGGCTACATGCCCGTACCAACGCAACCGAGTCTCCCTCATTTTGGCTGGAATATGGGCAATTCCAAGAGTATTGCGGACGTCTTAGTTCTTAACATGATCCAGTCGTGTAATCCCCAAGGACCATCGTAGCATCTGCATCTCCATTGAGTGCAAGGCTTGTTCATGTTTCTTTGTATTAGGCCAGCATTCAGCTCTATACAAAGCAACAGGGCGGACTACTGATTGATAGATCTTAGTTTTGAGGTGCAAAGGGATCTTGCGGTCACAGAGAACGCCTGTGACCTGGCGCCACTTCATCCATGCAGCATTCACTCTTGCACGGGCATCCGAGACTGTGTCACCATCAGGTCTCACAACGGAGCCAAGGTATCGGAGATGTGAAGCCTTTGGTAGTGGGGTGCCATCTACTGTGATGGTCCCATCTGTCTGGGAAGCACATTCAAGGGACTCAGTCTTAGTGAGGTTGAGCCGTAGTCCAAATTCATAGAGCCTTGCATTCCAGAGGTTGACCAAGTGCACTAGATCATTACGGGTCTCATTTGCAAGCATGACATCATCGGCGTACAGTAATGTCCATGGTGGTTGCCTCTGCAAATCGGCAGTCACTGTATCCATGCATAGGATAAACAAGAGTGGAGGTAGTGCAGATCCCTGGTGAACCCCAACTTGAATGTCGAACTGTTTGGTGAGGCCAGCAGCACTGCATACAGAGCTAGTATTGTAGAGGAGTTGGACCCAATGCACATAAGCTTCTGGTACGCCATGAGATTGAAGAGAATACCATATAAGCTGATGGGGAACCCGATCGAATGCTTTCTCCAGATCCAGAAAAGCCATGTGAATTGTCCTTCTTTTCTCCATATACTTTTCTATCAGAAGTCGCATTGCATGGATAGCATCAGTTGTTCCGCGACCTTTCATGAATCCACACTGGTTAGGCGAGATGGTAACAATGCTAAGTAAGCGAGTGTTGCTGGAAATGCTGTCCTTCATTTTCTAAACACACATTGCACAAACATAGGAAATTTTGGTACACTCGCAGTTGTTACGTTCTTGAGAGCCTCCAGAGTACGCAAATTGTTTCTGTACCGGTATACCTTTTGTTCGAGGTTTCCCCACAAGTAAAAATCCCATTGAAAGACTTCATCTTGAGAAGATAAGTTTTCACTAGGACAATTCGATATTTTGTTCAATACCTAACCATGTTCACGGGATACGAGATAGGTTACAGTACTTCACCAAAAGTCTTCTCTGAGCTAAGGCATTTGGCAGCTGGGAATGTAATGCAGCTATGACCACATGCGGTGATTCCCCGACCAGCCGTAGTGTAATGCCTTTCACCCAGGCAGACCCGGTTTGATCAGTCAATGCATGCAAGATTTTTTAAGTCAAATATCACGTTCTGTGGTTTGGATACCGCAGTAAAATTCAGGCCCCGTGACTCATGACCGTGAGATTAATGGGCATGTAAAACTACAAGCTTTCTTACTTTTTTTTCTGTAGCTGTGCCTTTTAGACTTGCATTCCAGTCCATCCCACATTCATTACAGTACTTTGCTGCTTGCCACGGTGGGTGAGTGGTTAACGTGTCTGTCTACTAACCCCAAACTTGCAGGTTCGCTCCTGGCCGTGGTAAGTGTTTTTTTTTTTTTAAGGCGGCAATAATTACGACACGTATGTCATACGACGTTGGCATATCAAAGAACCCATTTGAATTCAGTAGGCAGTGTTCATAATGGCAAAATTAATCTCAGGAGTTTCCGCCAACACAAAGTTCCTCATTTCTCTACTAGAAAGCGCTATAGTGTTAAAGGAGCTTAGATAACTAACCTCCTTGACTTTCATACTGCTTCAAGGAAGAACGAAATTCGACATGCAAGTACTTTGCTCTTCTGGATGTCGTTTTTGTACCGTGTGGAATAAAAAAGAGCTGTGATTACTTTGTATATTGTCTTTGCAAAATTGTCTTATAACTTGAAATTTGTTAAACTACAGTATAACCCAAATTTTCTTTGGTGAAATGGGGTTCCCTCTGTAATGGATTTCTGATATAGCTCCTTCTAGTGATCAATGAGTACACAACTAAGGATTCCATTCACTCAATGGGCACCGTCTACCACATTCCCATCTCAAATCCAGGAAGTGCTTTCTTTGTGTTCCAGAAGAATTAAGAATATTTCCCGAATCATCCCACCGTCTGTGACATTATCCTGATTAAATGAAATTTCAAGAACATTAGCCTCCAGGTCACAGTGAAGGCTGGGAACTATTGAGGTCCTTGAATTTTCTGAGGTATGGTATTGGTTGGACTTAAGACAATTTAGGGAAGTGTAGAATCCTTGAAGATGTATTGACTCGGGGTGCAAATGTGGTATGGAATAAAATACCAAACGTGTGTGCAACATAATATTTTAGTTGATACGATTTAATATATAGAGTGGACAGGATAGCCTCTGCAAACTTACGGGTAGGTGTTGAGCGGCAGTGGTCAGATCATCAGCGTAAGTGTTGAGAGAGGATCCTTTATCTGTTTGTTTTCTAAGTCGTTTGATTACTAACCATTGGTAAATGTGTCATATCTTGTATGTCCTGTCACATTAAATTAAATTAAATTAGAGTGCCATATCCCCTCCAGGGACGTAGGTGACCTGAATTAGAGCCCCTGACTTCGTCAAGGGATCACTAACCAGGCATCCCGAGCTGGAGTTTGTGTGAGGTAGGGTGGCCAGTTCCTTTCCACTCCTCCTCCTGCCATAGCATCCGGCAGGTTCCCATTGTGCATCACGAGGCTGGGAGACCCCGTACCAGTCCATATCAAGACTTTTAAATTCTTGGCAGAGCCGGGGATCGAACCCGGTACCTCGGGGGTGACAGCCAACAATGCTAGCCACTGCGCCACGAGGTGTGTCGTTCTGTGACATAGTGCATTGAATTTGCATCAAAGCATTAGTAGTGAAGATTGTTCATATTAGCATTCAAAATTCACGGGGAAAATGCACATTGTTGGCTGTTAACATGTGCTGTGCAGTTGGGTAGCATTACAATGCAAATCATTACATGACTTAATACATGGAGGACGGGGGAGTGGAGAAGCAGGGCACTAGAAAGGAGAAATCCAAAATAGCATTTGCTATACTTCCCTTATTTTGTCTTACTGGTGAGCCTTCGCTTGGAGGACATAAAAGAATCTGGAGATTAAATTTTCAAAGCCGTATGTCCTCTTACAATTTACGTAACTTATTGTCAGACATCATGTAAGTATAAAGGTTGAATAAGAGCTTTGCCAAAATAGGGCCTCTGTGGGAGGCCATTTTCCAAGACTTAAACTAGTATTTTCGAGCAAGAAAATTATTAATGATTGTAGAGCAGTTGCACATGTCATGTTAGTGTGTTTCTGCTTCAGAAGTGATATTTACTAAATGCAATGTACTGTATCTTCTTCTTTTGCAGGTCTTAGAGGGGCATTTGGAGTGAGCAAAACAGGATGCAAAGTACAGTCGACACACCCAGCCTGAGTTTAGTTAAAAAATCCCCTAGAAGTGAAAGCAGTAATGATTCTGGAGTACTTGGCGATTTAGGTCCAACCACTCACAATAGTGATAGTAATGGGGAGGGTCTTCAAAATAATGAGCAAAATTTAATAGTAGAGAACCACAGTAAAACTGCACCAGATAAAGATAAAGGTGATGGTACAGTTGTTGTAGATACACCAGATGTTATTGATGTACCATTCACAAAAGTAAAGGAGGCAGAGGGAACTAACAGCACAGCAATTGAGGACACTGACAACCAAGAAGGTAGCTCTGAGAATCAGAATATCAAGACAGAAGACACAAGTGAAGAAGAAGATGAATGGCTAGACATCCTAGGAAGTGGGCAGTTGAGGAAAAAGGTAAATTAAGTTTTCCTTACTTTCATTTTACCACCATCGGGGCTGATGACCAAGATGTTTTAAGCCCCTCAAATGAATTAACAACAATAATCATTTTACCATCATCATTAGACCTCGTGCAAATGCAGTTTTATTTAATGGGCCAATTCTGATATATCTTTGCATTTATGTTCTTTACATTGATAATAATAGGGATGCTTTTTTAGCAGTCTTGTACAATTTTGGTCAATAATAGACTACATGCCTGAACTGTGTTTATTTATTTACTCATTTATGTATTAATAATTTATTTTACATACAACTGCCATATTTAGCTGTTAGCATGCGACTTTCTAAAAACTATTTTTTGACTTTAAATGCAGAATATTTGACTGTGTCTTTCCTCTCATTTGCTATGTAGAATTTTATCAACAACATGTTGTAATCAGAGAAAATTCCTGGTATTGCCCAATATATGTAAACTAGTTTCAGGTAATGACAAATACCATTCCCAGTGCATGCTACCCAGTGCATGCTACCCTTACTTATGGACCTTCTAGCTGCATAACTGCCAACCTTTCAAACTAAAAAATCGGGAGATTTTGAACGAACGATGTCAAATCATATCTCTTCGCCATAGTCTATTACCGAGGAACCGACAAAATCACTCTGATCAAAAAATCACAATAGCCTACCGGCATATTAATGCCAACAACATCTAAGTTGTTAAACAGACACAATATTCCTCTCACCCTCAGGCTATTATGAAAACTTCTAGGAACACGCGCTGAATTAACCATCAACAATTTAAAACACAGAGACATTCAAATCCAACTAAGCGGGACGCCTAGTTATGGAGAATTATCTTACAAAGCGAAATTGCGGTATCGAAACACACTTCAACACACGTAAAATCGACCTGTTCGATGGATGACTGGAGTTTGTTTCTCGCACTTTTAGTCCGAAATTACGCGCAAGATATTTTGAAAAATCGGGAGATTTAATACTTTAAGCGGGAGGGTGGGATAAATAGTGTAAAATCGGGAGTCTCCCGCCTAAATCTGGAGAGTTGGCAGGTATGTAGCTGCCTATCTGTTTCAATAATATATTTTCCACTTTGATAAATCTCCATTAGTTGTGTTGTACCTTTATTACGATTCGTATTGGTGGGCAAAGTAGCTCTTTGGTATATGTGGCCTCTTGGTTTTTGAGTGTAAGTAAGCAGATTGTCTTATATGGACGTGATGATAACTAGGATGTAAGTTGGTTAATGGTTCTATATTGACCTACTACTTACATAATTATGTACATATGGTACATACATAACCTGCTAAATTAGGCATAAATATTCACAAATAATCAGAACATGTAATTTTTCAGCTTACAGTAATGAACATTGAGTAATTGACCTATTTCTTAAACTCCTACCTACACCAGTGTCCAAAAGTTAAGCATAATCACTAAACGAGGCCATACCGCCTGATAGGAATGTCAGGCGTATTGCTGAACAAACGCAAGCTGAATCTCACACCATATGTCACACGACTTGTCCAAATAAAGTGTCAGAAAGGTTCTGATAGCTAGGTACACCTTTGACAACAACTACTAACAAAACTTGACAGTGTCTTCCACAACAAAATATGCTGTTAATAGGGTGTATGGTTATCCCTAACGGCCACACATCCTTCTCAGCAACGTGGTATGCTCTCTATCAGATGGTCCAAGAGCTCTTGTGGTAGTTGATCCCATTCCTCCGAAAGGGCAATGCGAAGGTCTTGGGGGGGGTCCTTGGTGGAGGCTGACAGGATGCAATTCGCCTCCCCAATGCATCTCAGGCATGTTCTATAGGATTCAGATCCGCAGACCTAGTTGGCCAGTCCATGCGATGAATGTCTTCCCCAGCCAGATATTCATCCACATGAGCAGCGTGGTGCAGTCGGGCATTATCGTCCAATAAGAGGAAGTCTGGACCAACCGCACCTCTGAAGAGTCGAATATGTGGTCTCTGTACCTCATCCCTGTGTCTCAGACCGTTCACTGTTCCTTGGACCACCCATAAAGATGTGCAGATCAGTACGGCCATTCAACATGATGTTTTATAAGATAAGACAGCGAAAGCGACTTTTCTGCCTTCTCAGGCGAACAGTTCTGCGTCCAGAAATCGTGGAAAGACTGCTTTGCTTATACTTAGGGGACAACGTAATTTTTACGAGTTAGCGAGAGTATTTGTTGAAGTAAATGTTTCTATATTCATAATTTAACCAAACCCGTTCACCATACACACTCAACTTTCACTTTTTTTATATAGAGATCTCCGCAAAATATCGCAAAATATTTCATTTCAACGCTTTGTACATTTTATTTCACCGCTTTGGAACCTTTCATATTACCATAAATCAGGGTCCCTATACATATGGTATTTTGTAATTTTTCAGGTTTTGAGGAAAGCTGAAAATAGCTACAGACCTCAGAATCTACAGATATGCGAGGTCAATATAGAGGGGCACCTAGAAGATGGGACGTTGGTGGAGAAATATACCAACTACAAGTTTCAGTTGGGGGATATGGAGGCAAGTATTAAAAATTGTCTAATATTATTAATTTGCTCATGTGCCAGTTTAAATCATTCCCATATAAGGAAAGGTGATCTTATGACAACTCTAAGAACTAGATTCTCATGACTGCATTGATGCAATAGAAGCTTTCAGCACAAATACTATACTATAAGATGAAGGCCGAGAGTTTAAAAGTTTTACATATGCAGGACTTGAATCCATAATATCTGGTTTGGTATACCTTTACTTTCCCACTGTTCTAATGCAGAGATATTGTAATTTTCATGGCAAGGTATACAAGAATATAAGATTTTTTTAAAAATATATACCATTTGAAAAATCGCTTAAGAACCGCACGGTAAAAATAGATTTTGTTCAAAGAAAGGTCCTACATGTTTACATATCAGAAATTCTCGACTGGTTCACACAGATTTTACATGCAAACTCTAAATTAATCGTTATCAGTGAAGCAAAAATAATGAACAATTGTGTAGCAGTAAATTCTTGAAATTATGCGAGAGAAACACAATTAAGTTATGTGAATGAAAGCGCTCGACTTACAGTAGTGAATTACATGGTAACTTTGTCGGTCAACATTAATTTATGACCAATTATATTGGGCACATGTGATAAATTAATCACAAGTAGATTATTGCACAGATTACAGATCCCTAAAAGAGTCAACTTGGTATGTAGGGATCGGAAAAATTCGCGATCGCGAATTTCGCGAATTATTAAATGAAGTAATACACAGATGGTAATCTGTTTTAATAACCCTAAAAATGGCAAAAAAACTGTTTTTGAACTCGCGAATTTCGCATGAAGATGCAAATTTTGCGAATTATGCATGAATTTCACATGAAAACGCAAATTTTAGCTTTCTTCGTTTTGTTTTTTTACAGTGCACTTCCGATAAATTGCGGCAATTAATGCACGAATTTCCCCGAATTATTGAAAACCGCGATTATCCACACTAATGTTTTTAAGCCTAGCAAAGAGAAAACTATAAGTTAAAAATATTGAAATGTATTTTTTGAACATGCAAAAAAATAAATATAATACTTTATAGCATAGTATTGTAAGACAAACTATGTGGATTTTACCAACATTAAAAACTAAGAAAAATGTCTCATCACTTTTTGTTTCTTAGATGGTTTATTTTTTCTAATTTTAGATTGTACAATTCTGAAGAAAACTATATATGAGAACGAAAATTCCTCTTGATTTTCTAAGAGATAAGTGTGACTATAGACACACTAGCTTGACTGTGGGAACTTTCGGGATTTCCGTTGCATTACTCCTGCACTCAATATGCACTGGATCTCAGTTTACCTCACCGACAGTCAAATTCCATACAATATCCTCATGTTTGAAACCATCATTGTCTTTATCGAAGTCTAATTACTGGATGTCACTTTCTTCTGCATCTTGACATTCATCCAGGTTTTGCCCTAATGTCATCGTAGCGAGACCACATTGCCCGTTTAAAATATCGTCGTCACAGAAGCCAACAAACGCTTATTTTGTGCGAGTGTAGTAGCGGTAATCGTCTCCCATGACTTGACTGTATGAAGAGCATCCAACAAACACAAGTCGAGTAGGTACTAGGATGAAGGGGCAGATGACCTTGCTGTTCCGGTCCTTAAAACCTCAAAAACAAAGTACTGTAACTTACTAGGATGACTTCCCAGATTGATAGAGATCGCTGTATACAGAAAGCAAGGCCCGCTATCCACCGTTAAGTTTCCAGTTGGTTTCATTCTGTAGTGTGCTTGTCAGGGTACTTGAAAGATAATTTGCAATTTATGAGTGAAGTAGTAGGGACTGATAACTCTGGCGTTGATTTTCTCAACAATGTTTCACATGACGAAATACTTGAGATTCAAAGAATTTGGCACAGACATCACTGAACTCATCCCCTTATTAGAAGGCCACATCCAACTGTTCACATTCTTGATGAACATCTACGGGGAATTCAGCAAGCCCTTAAACTTGCTGTTTCTGGAAAGTACGGTACCAACATTAAGGAGCAGTTGGAGGGTTGTGGAAATGTGATAAAAGAGGGAAAATACATTCTGTTTTAGTAAATGCTGGGTCCCATGTTCTAGGAAAATTAATCAGCTTGAGATCCATAGACCCTGGGAACAGGATTTACAAATGTGTGCGTTTGATCCAGCAGAAGCAGTGCCAATAAACATCAATGAGGACATTGCAAAGAAAATTAAGAAGTTGCCGTTCTGAGGAACACTGGAAGAAAGTGAGGTGTTAAGAGGATACAAAGAACTGCAAACTTTAATCAAGAAGCAGATGAATGACAGGACCAAGACCGACATTGTTGGAGTTTTGCAAGGAATGACATTTGTATTTCCGAAGTTCTCAGAATCTGTGTTGAAAACCATTTGGATACCCAGTTCAAATGCTGTGAACTTTTGTTTTTCAGCTTACACTAGCACGTTAAGTGATATGCGTAACCGTTTGTCACAAGAGAATTTGGATCTCTTCACTGAAGTATACTTTCAAGGATGACTGAAATGCGTTATGTTATGCATGTTATCCATGATATTTTAAAAATCCCACCTAAAATTTATGATTTTGAAAGTACCGAAAAGTGCACTTGAAACCACCGAATTTGCCACTTTAAAATACCGCTTTCTTCACTCTGAAATCACCGAAAAACTCCAATCCCTAGATATAGGCCATGGAGGGCCAACGAGACTATGACACAAGATGGAATAATGGTCAGCTCTATGTCTAGCCACTTTCCCAGGTGTTTGCAACATGAGGGATGAGGGAGAGAGAGAGATACTACAGGTGTAGAATCACTGGTTGACGCGAAGAACACGTACACGCTAAAGAACAGAATGAAGTAAAGACAAAACGTCATCTAAATAGAATGTCTAGTGAATCATAACCAACTTTCATGTAACTTCCATTGGAAAGCATAGTTTAAAGGGAACGGATACATGGTCACAAGAAAACAGTACGCTGGTAAAGGGGGCCCCAATGAACTAAAGGAAACTCCCGTAGATATGAAGTAAGAAAATAATAGAAAAGGAAGTAGATATCACATACCATTTGGTATATTAAACCAAGCTGTATGGGAACACACTGGCAGAAAACCATCTTAGGAAAATAAAAGATACACAGTAAAACTTCACTTACACGTTTTCTAGGGGACCAAAGGATAAAAACGCATAAATGAAAGTCAGTAAATAAAAACTGCAAAATGTACGTGACAATAGGGGTTATAGTTAAGAAGTGAATGAGAAGAAATTATAATACGATTGTATTATGTAACAATACAAATACAAATACTGTGTTAGCAGGGTACTGACCCCAGTTGGAAAGACAGATTGGTTTACGAACAAGACTGGACTAAGACAGGGGAGTGTGCTGTCACCTCTCTTGTTCATAATGGTGATGGATGAAATAGTAAAGGAAACAAAGGAAGCATATGAACATAAAGAAATGAAGTTACTGTTATTTGCAGATGATATTGTGGTCTGGGGAAGGAACACCGAAGAAGTGCAAAAACAACTAGATGCACTGAACGAAAATATTCAGAAGTATGGCCTGAAAATCAGTATAGAGAAAAGCAAGACCATGGTGATGACAAGAGGGGAAAGACAAGGAAAGGGCACTGTGAAAATTGGAAGTCAGAGTTTGGAAATTGTGGACACGTTCAAATACCTAGGAAGTGAATTGATGCAAACTGGTAGGTTGGACATGGAGATTGGCAGGAGGGTACAGCAGAGCAATGCATTCTATCAAAGTGTAAGAAAACTTGTTTGGGATAAGGAAGTACCAAGGAAAAGCAAGGAGGTAATGTATAAAGTGTATTATGTACCCATATTAACTTATGCAGCTGAGACTTGGACCCTGACAAGCAGGCAAGAGAGTAGAATCCAAGCCAGTGAAATGAAATTCCTAAGAAGTATGATAGGAAAGACAGAGTGAGGAATGAAGATGTTAGGAAGGAAGTTGGGATGGGAAAACTAAATGAGAGAATTGAGAAGAATAAACTAAGGTGGTTTGGACATGTAAAGAGGATGGAGGAAAATAGAATACCAAGACAGATGCTGGAGGCGAAGTGCAAGGGTAAGAGAGCAAGAGGAAGACCTAGAACAAGGTGGATGGATTCAGTGAAGAACGGCGTAAGAAAAAGAAATCTGGACTGGGACAAGATCGTGGAAGAAGAATGGTGGAAGGAAAGAGGAAAGTGGAGAAGTGCCATAAATACCCCGACCCGGCAGGAGCTGGATAAGGGGAAATGATGATGATGATGATGATGATGACAAATACAAGAGAAATGCACCCAGATAAAGAAAGAAACAACATCAAAACAAAGAAAATTGAGTCACTTTACGAAGTAGTCTGTTATCTCGACTTGTTTTTTGTTCGACTCAGCCACGGCATTAATAGTATTTTCAAACCGATACAATTCGGCCATTATTTCCTCAAACGTTATGGCGCGTCACAAAATGTTTGATAGTCCATAGAGCATTGACAGCGTAATTAAAATCTACTGTATTATGCTGCGGCTCTTCAGTATCGTTGTCGTCATCTTCATTAATACGGTCCTCGCTCAGATCCCGTTGTGAGTCTTCAACTATCTGGGCGATAGTCATGGCTTCTGCAGTGAGATACGGTGCCATGGATGCTGCGATGTAATGCATTGCCTACCAGAAGAAAATAGAATAGTGTAAATTAATATATGGATTTTAATTTGTCTGAAGACTCAAGTTGATTATAACACAGAATCAATCACGTATTTTTAATGGTTTGACGAGGAGCACTGAAAGACAACACGAATAAAAATTATAAAAGAGGAAATAAATACAGTACTAGAAATCTTACCTGTAACAAGTTGATTTTCATTTCGTCCTTTTTTCCGATGTCTACACATCTGATCGCGTGTTGCACCAGCATCTTACGATAATGCAACTTGAAGTTCCGTATCACTCCGAGATCGAGCGGCTGCAGCTCGCTCGTGCAGTTCGATGGTAAAAATTCAACAGTCACGTTCCTCAAATAAGAAGTAATCGGAGGATGAGCAGGGCATCGGTCCTTGAATAATAAGATCCTACGGCCTTTCGTTCCCATTTTGGCGTCTACACTTCGAAGCCAGTCTTCAAAAACCTGCGTCGTGACCCAAGATTTATTGTTGGTGTATTTTGTAGGGAGCGTAGCAACGTTTTTAAAACAACGCGGCTTTGAAAATTTGCCGATTGTCAGTGGAGGCAGCTTTTCAGATCCATCACTGTTGGCGCACAACAGTACTGTTACACGTTGTTTGCTTTGTTTTCCGCCGTGACAGTTTTCCCCTTTCAATGCCGTTGTTCGATCAGTCATTAAATTAAAAGAGACCTGTCTCGTCTGCGTTGAGAATGTCCTGAGGAGCGAATCAGGAAGTCAGTTCTTTCAAACGGTTTTCTTTCCTATCTTGTACAGTCTCGGCATCAACACTCTGCTCTCCCCACACACATTGTGACTACTGATGCAGTGCCTAGCCTTAAATTTGTGTAGCTAGCCTGATGAAGCACTAAAATCGACGCCAGTTTACTTGCCTTTTCGCAAAGCATTGGTCCGCTGATTGGAATGCCTTCTGCCCTATGTTGCCTGAACCACTGTAACAAACAATCTTCCAAACATTCGTATTTTCCGTCCTGAATGCGAGTTCGCTTATTTGTAGAAACACCTAAAACACGCGCGCCTTCTTCAATTTCCGCTGCCTTAGCTACAATTATGTTGAAGGTGGATGGAGCAATCACCAATCTCTTAGCGATTTCAGTGTGTTTCATGTTGCCACTTTCCTTCACTACATTCAAAATGCGTAATTTTTCAGCAATCTTAATGCACTTCCTCTTCCTTTCATCCATGTTCACTGCACTCGAGGTTAACCACAACTGAAGCACCAAACAAGGCAGAACAAGGACTGAAGCAAGTGCTGTGGTATTTCACAACACACGCAACTTTGGCTGAAAATAGCTTCAGGTCACTCGCCACCACAGATAACCCGGCGCGAGGGATGGTTTCCGAGAAATGTACAGTGCGTGTCATAAGCTTTTAGAGATTTTAAGTAGGGAAACCGTTGTAAACGTATAAACGACGCATTTTGCTCTCGGGGACGCATAAGCGTAAAAATCGTATAAATGAAAGTCGTGTAAACGAAATAATTTGCCATAATACATTGCAGCATTTTGCTGGGACTGCTGGAAAAAAAAACGTATAAGTGTGAAATGTATAAAAGAAGTTTTACTGTACAAGCACATCAAACTAAGTAGAAAACAAGGCAGATAGTGTTATATACTTGTGATAAATACTGCAATCTGTCCAACCAAGGGACATACAATCCTTGAGGAATGCATCACAGTGGCACGATAAACACAGCCATGCTTGGGTAAAAGCAGCGTAGAAGAATGAGTGAAGAGTTAGCACACGTGGGCACATTAAATGCCTCGGTACAAACATAATCCCCATAACAACCACGAACAAGGCCAAACAAATATCACAAAAGGCGGCTTCGGTGGCGTAGTTGGTAGCATGCCCAAGATCGTGTGTTCAAATCCGGCCGAAGTCGTTGGATTTTTAAGAGTGTTAAAAAATCCCTCAGTATGCCTTCCTTCGGAGGGGAAGTAAAGCCGGCGGTCGCATGTCATAGATTTATGGCATGTTAAAGAACCTTCCGCTAATTACACCTGAGTGAAGCTAAATTGTATAGGTTAAGAATGTAAACAACGCTCTTAGGTTCCTATGTTCATTGCCAAGAGCCATCTGTGGTGGCATCTGGTAGCCAAGTTCTGAACTAGTAGTCGTTGACGGTGGCGTTTGGCGGCAAAAGTAGGAACTGCTTGAAATTAAAAGTCTGCAGTTATCACTTGAATTGAAAACAGATAACACACACTAATACAGTCATCACAATTAACACCGGTTATCAGACAGATTCTACACATACCCAAAGTACACGGGGCTACATGACCGCGTTGTCGCAGCCCCTAAACTAAGGAACCAACCAAATATCACAAAATCCACAGGAGTATCATAGAATGACTGAAATATAGGTTGGTGGAAGAACAAATGACAGTCATAGAAATGAAAATCCACAGCCTGCTTCCAGTCTCCGACCGGGTCAGGAAGACAGTCATAGACAGGACCTCCAATCTAATAGATATCCACATACAAACATGAAGAAGCTAGCCCGTGTGCTAGCAAAACCCAAGGAGAAGATATTAAGTTGCACTTAAACCAAAGTGAAGAAAGAGAAACACAAACTATGCCAGACATACTCGCACAATTAGGCACGCAGCCGCAACACAATTCACGCTAAGTTAAGATAACATTAAGATTCAATGACTCATATCCATGTGGTGTAGTATTCATCCGTAATTACGTAGCACACACAAACAAATAAATAATACAATTAAACGTTGACTAGACCACAGAACAGATGCGGGACAGCCTTCTAGTTAGAAGCACAGTGTGTGTGACAGAGATTCACAGCCACATTACATAATCTCAGTTAATAAATAAAGAACAAATGGCATGCCATGTGCAGAATGAAAACATAACTGCATTGCTTGACTTGTTCTACAGTTTCTAAAAGGGTTTTTTCATTGGAACAGTTTTGTCATGTTATGGTGGACACTTGAGGAATGGTTTACTTTACATCTTGCCAGATTGGTTTCACTGTGTGAACTGTGAGCCAGTTTGCAAGCTCCATGCTGTCTTTAAGATCTTGAGGGTATTACCCATCTGATGGGTCTTTGACGTTCTGAAATGAGTGCACTGTCTTCTGATTACGGTATATATCTCTGTCTCTTAGTCATGGGTAGGGAAGGCACGTTCACTCTGTATCAAGCTTTATTGACACTAGCCCATTGTATGCTGTTCTGCTCCTGTTGCCAATATAATATATTACATTGTATATGACATTTATATTTTGAGATTGGATCACTTTGTACAATTTCTTTGGAGGCATTTCATTCTAGGTATAACCAAACGTGCAAACTACTTTTAAATGTGTAAGATTCCAAAGAAACATTTGTGCTTCTTTCATTAATTCTTACAGGGAGCTGATGTGTATGTTGCCTTCTTGCAGACACTTCACACCCTCACTCAGAAATACTTAGTAGACTTGATTATCTTGCCCCTGTTCAGTTTAAATTCTCAAGTGAACTGTCAGACTTAACGTCACCAGTTGTAATGCAAAAGTATTTTTGTCAATGCATGTTGTGAGCTCAACATATATTAATGACTCAACAGGCTGGTCCATCACAATTACAGACTCTTGAGTTCGAGGTGGACAGTAGGGAACTATCAAATGAAGATTGTATTGATATTGACGATAATTATGTTCCAACAGCGGTAGCTATGCTCACTAAGGTGCAGTGCTTGGCTATGGGGCCAAGCTATTTGCAGACTCGGTAGATTTTTGTTCAAACCCCAACGTCGGGTGTCCTCATTGATTTCCCGTGGTTTTCTATTTTTAACCTCGGGTAAATGCCGGAGGTATCAACCTTCTAATATGCCCAGGTCGCTTCCATCCATATCCTTGCCCTGTTTCATCCATCTTCATTTATTGATCTGTCATCATTAACTCCTCTCAAGAGGTTGGCATCATAAAGGACATCCAGCCATAAAAAAAACACCTGTTACATGAAATTAATCTAGTCTCGTCCCAGACCCCATTGGATAGGGAATAATAAACGGTAGACATACATACATTCATTGACTAACAGTGCAGACTGTGTTGCCATCTCTGTGAAAGCAGATTGTCACACCACTGATAGCTCATAATATCTGTCGCTGCCACTAGCAAGGACTCATCAGACAGGTAATATACCGGTATAGTGTTGTTGCTGAGGTATCTGACAATGCTTAGCGAGATTCTTGCTGTCCTGAGTTCTCAGCAGTTCTTGCTGTTCAAAGTTTGTGGGAATTTCTGGTGTTGCTCTCTCACCATTAAAATGTAGAAAATCACTGAGTTTGCTTGTATTTCTGGCATAGCATTTGTGCCATTAAGAGAAAATTTCACTGATCAAGTTCACAGATCCTTCCAGCTCCACCCTTGCACTATTGAACAAGAATCTCATAATTAAATTCACCAGTATTTCTGGTGTCACTCTTGTGACATTGAGAATCTACAACTGCTGTTGGGCTGTTAAGCAAGAAGAACCTCACTATCGAGATTCATGAATATTTCTGGTGTCATACTTGAAATTTTTGATATGTGAAACTGTAAAATTTTTCAAATAGAACTTTTTACAAAATTTTGGTGAATTTTTCAAGTGTAAAAAGTATTTATTTAACTTACACTACTTCATGTATGCTAACAACTACATTTTGCCACTTTTTGAAAAATTCATTGAAAAAACCCATTTGCAAAATTCCAATGTCCCTATGTCATCAATTTTGGGTACTGCAGCAATATCAGTGGACTTGTGTGGTGTGGTGTGGTGTTGCAGGTCATCCAAGGCCTGGACTTGGGTATACCACTCATGGATGTTGGTGAAGAAGCTCTTATAGAAGTAGGACCAAGGTTTGCATATGGCTCCATTGGCTTGGGTTCAGAGATACCTCGTGATTCAACTCTCACTTACAAGGTTGAACTGCTTAGTGCTGAATATGAACCTGAATTGGATACTTTATCTGCCAGTCAAAGGAGCAAGATAGGGTGAGTTCATCAACTATTATACCATATTTACTGGATAATCATTGCATTTTTTTGGCCTAATATTTGTAAAAGAAAAGCAAAGTGCGACAATTATGCCAAGAATACTAAAAGTTCAAATTTTAACTTCCTTTTTTTTTTAAATTACAGTATCATTATCTTCATAATTTATCATCATGTGTGTTTTGGCAAATATTGTCACTTGTAACTTATTCTTGTATTTTCTCATTGTGAACACTCTGGTCTCTGTAGCAAAGTTTCCATGGAAGTGGCTGGCGCTGAGTGCGGCCACGGACTGGCGTTCCACATGCCAGCTGCTCACATAGCATGAATCATAGCCACAGACTGTGCTTTCTTCTGACAAGTCATGCCAGGTTAGCAACAGAGCTCGCCTCAGCATGTGCGAATGACTGGTGCACAAATTTGAATATGCTATATTTTATAAACCAATTTTTGATTTTTTTTAATACGGTGCAACAATGATGCCATGGCAATTGATATGCAGGAAATACAGCATGTGCATACTGTAAAATTGTAAATAACTTTATGTGCATTGTGTCATTTCTGATCAAATGTAAGAGTTTTATATTTTGTTGATTAAGGTGAGAACCACCTCTCTATATTGTCCATGTTAAATTTTCAATTCTTTGTTACAGATTACTCAAAACCTATTTGGGTTATTACAATGAAATTTTCAGAGATTGTTATATGCATCTTTCTCTGTAATAATAGGAAGGATTACTTATGGAAATTGTATAGTTTTTTCAGAATGAAGTTTTTAAAATTACATTTTTTTTCTTCAAATATTTAAATATTTTTTAAATAACTTTATTCTTAGGTAACATACTGAAAAATCCCTTCCTATTACCATTCACAGAGGACTTATTAAGCCACAGAAAAAGTTTCAGTGGCCTAGCATAAGAACTTTTCTCAAAAATGGTACCAAAGTACCAAAAAATATACAACTGAGAAAATTGAAGCTAAAGTTTTTCAGTGTAATTTCTTACGTGTGAAGGTTCTCAAGACTTTCCTGCCCCATAATCTGGATTATTTGCATCCTCCTCAGTCCTTAAGAGATTCCTCTCTGTTCTCCTTCCCTTTTAGTCATGTCTTCAACCACTAATTCTATAGCATGGTGAGCACAAATCCAACATGACGGCGATGCGAAATTTAAATTTTAAATATTTAAGTGGACTTTTCTTGCAATTAAACCATCCGAGCACAAGTGTGTTAGTTTCTTTGTTGAACTTTGTTACAACAAAGTCTACTGATCATAGTTATAAGGTCAATATCAGGTAAGTTTATGCCATGAGATGTATAGGGAAGGAGAAAGCTGCTGGGACAATGTTAAAAATTGAGATGGAATACAACACAGTGAATATTTTTTAATGCTGTTTCACAGCTACCAAATTGAAAATTGATCATTACCAAGTGAAATGGTAGTGCATTCAAAAATTTACCTCCAGTAGTTCAGAAATTATCCACAAAAGAATGAGCCGAGGTAAACGTGTGTATGTCTTTTCAAAGTGTAACATGAATACAAAAAGTGTCATAGCATGCACATTTTTAAGACTTTTTTCATTTTTTTCAACGTATTTAAGTTATCCACATACTAATTATTCAAAAACAATAAAAAAAAACTACATTTCGGTTTATTTTTTCACCCCAAACCAGGTGTTTCTCACCTTAAGATGTAGGCCAATTCAGAATAATTCAAGCTTGTTTTCTCATTTTGAAAAAATGCATAAACATTAACCATTTTGAAAATGGTAACAGTTTTTATCCGCATTGACTGATTGTAATAGGAAATATTGAATTCTCCCTTCCCTAATACCTGGTTAGAAGAGATAAAATAAAGATGGAATGTGCTGGACCAAATTGCTACCATATCAGAGGCTAATTAAATCTGAGACTATCTACTACTAAGTCTAATATTGAGAAGGATCTCGGAAAACAATTCAAGCAGATATAAATGAAAACTAAAAACATTTACATGTATAGAATAACATCAAATTAATAAATAAATACATTAAAACCAATACAATTAAATTCCCTTCTTGAAAGCAAAAGTCTTATCCACTACTGGTTTGCTGGGCCTATCGTAGCTTCACCAGAGCCCCGTCAGCCGTCACTTTTCAGGGTTCCTGTAGGACCTTCACAGCTACCGTAACGGTCCCGGGGCACACGAAGTCCCCACTGTACTTCGCCCCTACAGGCAATCCCCTACTTTGTGACGTTGCCCGTCTCCCACGACTTGGACGAGGGGTTGGACTTATTGGTTATGAAAGGAAGGGAGAAGAGCAAAATACAGGCCAGTGAGATGAGGTTCTTGAGAAGCAGTATTGGAGCTACAAAGATGGACAGAATAAGAAATGAGAGGACCAGAGAATGAATGAAGGAGGAACCATTACAGGATGGTATAGAGAAATCTAGACTTAGATGGTATGGACATGTAAAACGAATGGAGAAGAGGATACACGAGACGAAGTGGGAAGGAAAGAGACCGAGAGGATGACCGAGAGACAGGTGGCTGAAGGGGGTGGAAGAAAGAGTGAAGAAGAGAGGAGAAGACTGGACAAGGGTGGAGGCTGAGAGATGGCGAGAAGACAGAAGACGTTGGAGAGGCTTGTGTTCCAAACAGACCCGGCCAGTGGCTGGAAACTGTGCAAGATGATGACAATTAAATTAAAATAAATCTTAAGCGAGGAATCCGAACCCGAATGGATGAATAAACTTAACGATCAATATGAATAACCAAAACTCAAAGTCCAACCTCAAGGAATTATATCTTAGATAAAATGAAAAATAAAACAACTCAATAGTAATTACCTTAACTGTGCATATGGTACCATAACCGGAAAAACATTAAGTTCAAACGTGAACCGAAAAGAATTAGAAATGCATAAATTCTTGAAATTATTAGGAGTGCAGATCAAACAAGTCTATCCCAGATCAATCCAAAATCTCTTTCTCATATTAAGGTCAAAAACAAAACGTTCATTGTTTTCAGGAAAAACAGAAAGGCATTAACAATACTCAGTACCCATGGCAACTAAGACATTACGCAAAATAAAATAGTACCAAAATGAGTGATACTAATAGATGGGATTCATATGGAATCATACTAATTCGAGACAAGGATAAAAGGAAAGAAGAATTTACATTAATTTATTAATTAGGTTAACAAAATCCTTGCTCAGAGAAAAATGGAAGATCTGAGCCGTACACAGCTCTGTAGGTCCGATTGATACGCAAAAGAAATTCCCCCAAAAGGTTTACATCATCATATAACACTGTAGGTTACTGGAACTATTTCGATAGAATAATACTACTTAATCTTCGACACTCACCAACTTACACATCGTAGATTAGTTTTGTAAATATCATAAGGTAACATAGCGTATCAAATACTGTGAAAATGAAAAAAAAAAATGAATTTAAATAGAATGAAAAGCTTACAAACATCTTGTGCAACAAGATATTGCAATTTGTATGGTCTACTTATGGTAGCCTACTGTTTTATGAATGTTTTCAATTGAGACTATCTCGATATTTCCAAACACATTTTTGGCCAGTCACTAGCCGAATGGTTCATGCGGCATATGCATGTATAGTATGTTTGGTTATTGGATTAGGGAAATGATCTGCACATGGTGTTACCCAATGAACAACTAATACAGCAGAGTGAGCCAACAAGTGGGAATTGACTGGAATTTTTCGAGGTTAGAAGACTGTATACCATTAAAAAAAATCACGTTTCTCACAACATTATTCCTCCTGGAAGAGGCATGTTATAACACTACGCTTTTTTCACATCTTTATTCTTTTGGCAGCGACGTCTTCTGTCAATACAGTCATCATCATCTTGTACAGTTTCCAGCCACTGGCCGGGTTTGTTTGGAACACAAGCCTCTCCAATGTCTTCTGTCTTCCCACCATCTCTCAGCCTCCACTCTTGTCCAGTCTTCTCTCTTCTTCACGCTTTCTTCCACCCCCTTCAGCCACCTTCCTCTCGGTCTCTTTCCTTCCCATTTCGTCTCATGTACTCTCCTGGGTATCCTCTTCTCCTCCATTCGTTTTACATGTCCATACCATCTAAGTCTAGATTTCTCTATACCATCCTGTAATGGTTCCTCCTTCATTAATTCTCTGGTCCTCTCATTTCTTATTCTGTCCATCTTTGTAGCTCCAATACTGCTTCTCAAGAACCTCATCTCACTGGCCTGTATTTTGCTCTTCTCCCTTCCTTTCATAACCTAGGTCTCCGAGGCATACGTCAGGATAGGGACATAGTACGTCCGATATATGAGTCGTCTAGTATCAAAACCGGCCAAGTCACTGAAGGCATATTTTTCACTATGGATGAAAAACCTCTAGAGACAAAGCAATGGTGGTCACAAAAGATTTTATTGCATAGTTATATCCGTAATGGTTTAATATTTAAGTTCTGCTATTTTGAGAAATCTGATTCATAATGAACCCATCTTTTTTGCTAATATTAATTTTGACTTGGCCATTTTTGTTGCAATTTGGTATAATTTTATTCTTTTTTTTTTTTTTGTAAAACTTTTCTAAATAAATTGACATTGTAATTACCTGTCTTTATTGCAATAAAAACGAAAGCATTCTGCTTAAATTGGATAGTAATATATGAAGATGAACATCAGAAAGCTGAGGAGAATACAAAATAGGTATTATATCATTAAGAGTTAGTAGTTCACTTAGATCTTGAACACAGTAAAAGAAAATGAGTCACTTATTAAAATAGGATCAATATACACGTTACACTACACAATGACAAAATACAAGCACACAGGATATACGATTGCTTTCGCACCAATGCGGTAAAATGCCCGCGAATACGGAAGTCAGTGTTGCAAACGAACAAAATACAAATTATTATGACTTCGAAGGGTATACAATATAAGGAAAAATGTTGCCTACTGATATTATCACATTCTTGCATAATCTAACAACGCAAGATTCCAAACAATAATGCTGCGACATGAAGATTGCTACTCGTTCTTTGACATGGCCGGTTATGTAAGCACTGCCTGCATGACTCGGCCCATTTTGTTGCACGACCAAGAATTCAGTGCTTTGTAACATGAAGACATGGACGATTTTGAAGCATATTCTTGTTTCTCCTGATAGTGCTATACTTCTACTTCAAATTGATAACCATAACTCATTTTCGTAAATTTTGTGACTTGGCCGGTTTTGATACTAGACGACTCATATTATCTTTTTGCTGTTCTGAGGGACATCCTTGCTCCATAACATGCTTCTCACACTCCTCCGAAATGCTTCTGCCTGCCTCCCCCGCTCATTTATTTCTCTATCGTTTCTTCCATTATTTTGTATCAGGCTTCCCAGATACTTGAAACTCTCCACTTTCTTCAGCTGTTCCCCACCAATTGTTATTCCCGTTGTGATTCTTTCCTTCTTCCTTGTTGTGATCACCATCTCACTCTCATTTATGCTAAATTTCATCCCATATCCTTGTATTATTCCTTCCCACACGTCCAACTGTTCCTGTACCTCCTCCTCTTTGTTTCCCCAAATCATCAAATCATCTGCAAACACCATTGCTTTCATATTTCCTTCCCCAATTAGTTGTGCCACACGGGTCATTATGTCATCCATCACCACAATGAAAAGTAACGGTGACAGTGCACTTCCTTGTTTCAGGCCGTTTCTCTGTTCCAACCAGTCTGATCTCTCTCCTCCCACTTTCACACAGCTCACGCTTCCCTTGTAAATCTCCTTTATCCTCTTTATAGTCCATTTCTCTACTCCTCTATCCTCCAGGGACTTCCATACTTTGTTTCTGCATACATAGAGACACGATTTTATGGTGTATCGCGAAAATGCGAAATGTGTTTATATGTGCATCAAAGGTGTTTTAAATGTGTGTTTAATATTGTTCGATCATAAAGCACTGAATTTGTCCTCACGACTAAACGCGAAATTCCACCTTATTTGCGATGTACGTCCGTATTTGCGACATATCATGAAATCGGCTTGTTTGTTACGTCTCTACACGATTTGGTGCGATATCACGAGCCTTCAGTGGTTTTCACCTTCTTAACTTTGCTGTCGGAACCCAATTCAGATGTATTTTTAAGTGTTTAAAGCCTAAGCATATCCTAACATCACGTAGCAGGAAATTACTACACAGTTTCAATATTGGCTATCCTGTCGTACTGGGAGACAAGTGAGAGAGTTGGGCCGTGCATTGCTGACCACGTGGTTGCGCTGTGATTTGTAGTTGAAATTTCTATTTCTAATGTGAATTCGCAATGCCGAAAATAACGACGTGTTTTGATAGGGCTGACGAGTTTAAAGACGAAGGCTATCATGTTTTCGATGCGCGGCAGTTATGTGCAAATTCTGCAACATTAGACTAGATTGGAAGCGTCGCGATTCATGTGTGAAACACAGCTTAAGTGAAAATCACAAAAAGAAGAAAAGGATTTTGTCAGAAGGAGGTACCAAAAGACAGATATCAGTTCAAGAGGCGGTCGGGAATGCCAAAAAAAAAGTGAGAAATGACTCCGACGAATTTGTAATGTCAACAGTGGAGGCCTTTTTGAGTGCCAACATTCCTTTAGAAAAGCTAGATCATCCAACAATGAAGGATTGGATGAACAAACATATACCAGGCGAGTTAATTTTTTTTCGGATGCCGCTACACTTAGGCCTACCAGTATCCCGCAGCCCCACTTTTCGTAGCGATAAAAATAATAGGTGGAAAGACGTAGTTTTATGTAACGAATTTTATCAGGGAGGGAAGGTAATTCTTTTACGATTGCCGAGAATCCACTAACCCGCCGTGACATTTACAGCTGAAAGTTTTGCAGCCACCATGGAAACGTGATGTGGGATACTAGAAAGTGTAGTAATGACTTAGTTTATTTTTAAATACTTTTAAGTTCATATCATAAACAACAAATAAGTCTGATTTGTTAATATTTTAAATTAAAATGATTTGCTTGCTAATAGATTTTTTTCATTACACTGTTTTAGGAAATGGAGATTTTCCCACAGCTGACTGGTTATGAAAGAAATATTTGCCCCTATTACATCAAGAAAAAGAAGAATCAAGTAGTGAGAAATTAAAGAATCAGCATGTTATTCTACACTGTGTTGAAACCACAGATAGGATGGGTCGAGCCTTGTTCATTGTGCTATTTAGAACTCTTCCCAAGGGTAGTAGCGAGACTCCTAAAGTGCTAGTAGGTGGTGTCCTAATGCTTCAAAATGTTAACTCGCAGGAATGTTCTCAAGCCATAGTGGAGGTTATTAAGAGACATAAACTTGAATACAAAAATAACATAGGTATTTCAACAGATGGTGCACGATATATGAAAAAGTGTGTGCAAACTTTACAAGGTTTGATATCGGACAACCTTCTTCACATTGAGTGTTGGGCACACAAGCTTGATTTAGTAGCAGGAATCTGGCCGAAGAAACTTCATTGTGTGAATGAGTGTGTTACCAAAGCAAAGCAAGCTTTTCTTAATACAAGAAAACGGAAGCATAGGTATATTAGGTTCTTGCAGCACAAGTGTGGTGCAGGAGAAAAGGATATCAAGCTCATTCCCTCACCAGTTATCACAAGGTGGAATACGTGGTTCACATCAGTTTCCTACTTGGCAGACTATGTCATGGACTTGGTTCAGTATTTTAAAACAGTGGAGAGTGATGCTGAAAGTGTTAAATACTTTCAAAAATTAAGTGAAAGTGAAGTAAAATCAATTTTGTGTGAGGCAATTTTTGTGAAAGAACACTGTGCCTCAACTTTTGAAAAGATAACTTGCTTCGAGGGTTCTAATTATGCTTTGGCACATAAAGTTGTTCCAATGGTAAATGAACTCATTTCTGAGTACACGGTTATCGAAAAACTAGTGATGAAATCAGACACATTGAAGGTATTGAATTAAATATCTAGCGATAGAAAGAAAAGTGCTGAAAAAAGGTTCGTAGCCCTTGCCAATGCATGTCACACAAAACTCTCAGATATGCTGGCAAAAGACTCTGCTCATGAGATTTCTAATTCACTCTCCTCACTGTTTCATCTGCCCCTGCTAAGAACTGTGAACATAGTCATCTCTCTTCAACAAGATAGACAAAATCCCCCTTTTTGCTGGAGTGAATTCTCATGACTTTTTGAAGTTCTACATTCAACTGCAAATCACCTGTAAATCTTTTTCATGTAGTGACGGTAATGTAGTTGAAGATGTATTGAAGGGAATGTTAGAGGAATATCCTATAGCTGTGAAATGTCTTCAATCTCTGTACATTTCCATTTCAAATGTTGACAGTGAAAGGGCCCTTTCTGCCTACAATGATATTTTGTCTGACAAGCGTACCAACCTGTCAAATGATAACTTAGAAACATTACTGAGTTACTACTTCAACAGCAAATGAATACTGTAAACCAAGCCATACTTAGTATGTTTGTTGTTTCCTTCATTGCAACATAAGGCAAAAGTATGTATATAGTCTAGTAAACCGTTTTTCTACACCGTAAGCAATGGCATTTATTCACCGCTTTTATCCCGCTTTGCCCTTAGTTTTTACACTGCTATTGTGGTCTTTTATTCACCATAAAATCGTGTCTCTATGCATACAGTATATAACCAAATTAAGTGAGTGTGACGAAGGCAGTTTGGTTGGTTCCTTAGTTTAGGGGCTGCAACAATGCGGTCATGTAGCCCCGTGTACTTTAAAAGACAGTTTAGAAAAATAGATTTCTTATATTCATAACATCATTTTTACTATCATCTTCTTTATAATTCATGGCACTTAAGCTATTTGTAAGATTTTCATTTTATTTAAATTTGAACAATTTTTGTAAGGATATCCATTTCTATTCGCTTTTTTAACCTAGTTTAAGATGTTAATATCATTCAAATACGCTGAAGAAGGTATCAATGACATGCCGAAACATGTACGTTTAATCATTCATTAAACATCATTTTCACAGTATTGATAGGCGGATTTCAATATTTCCTATTATTTATCATTTTTCACACTTATATGTTCTAATTTCATGGCACCAAGATTTCTCCATTAAAAGTTTGCTCAGTTTAACAGTTTTTATTTATGTATTTTCTGTTTTTTTTTGCATTACTATTTGCTGGTCCCTGTGTGTTACGTTCTCAGTTATACACCATTATAAACAACTATTCCTTTAAATTGTGTTCTTAGCTTGAACTGATAAATGCAACAAGAACGCATGCCTGATATTCATACAAAGGAATGTGGATAGAACAATGAAATGTTTCCCCATAACCATCAAAATGAGGGGCACCCCAATGCAGCATGCTGCTGGCCTAGACAAGATTTATACCCCCTAGGCACACAGTCCGAATATCTCTATGGGCAGCTTAGAAATCATGATTGTTGATAGATTTGAAAGAGGACTGTGGATCTGCTGTCTTCAGAAGATTCAGTTTCTGGCTACTGAGTGCCCATAAAAATACAACAATATTGGCCAGTAAAGAGACAGGGCAATATTTAGTTCAATGGGAAGTGTGGCATTTAATAAAGAGAATTTTGACTAGAATTTGATAACCATATAGATTTATAGAATAACTCCTTAAAACCATATCTTCAGAGTAAGACTTGAATAGGATACCACCCTTGACTTCAAACTCGAGTCTCCTGCATTCCGAGCCCTTTTTTGCATCACAATAGTTTAAGCCCAAGAAGAACTTACTTCCAAGTCCTTAAATGGAAGTGGACATTGCCTAGCGATCTGCGGGACATCCATGATCTTCATTGGCAATATTACTCTAGGAGGCTATGTCTGATACTGTCATTGGTAATTATAGCTTCCAACTTGAGAGAAATTTGATAGTATCTCTCAAGTAACTCCCTTTGGGATTCAAACAACTGCATTGTGAGCAGGTGCTCTTTTTATGTGAGCTGTTAAGTGATAAAAGGCTAAGGGTGTTAGTAAACAGGGAAATTTCAAAAAGTAGTCTATTTTGTGCAGCTTACTGTATGTAACAAGCATTCAAAAAAATTGTATTTCACACAAGTTTCACTTGTATGTTGCTCTTCCTTAAGAGAATAGCTTCTCTTAATATTTGTTACATTAGACTGGAAAATTTGATCACCTCGTGATTGAAACACAAAGTTCCTGCATTGTGGACATGAGTTTCTTTTATATTAGCTCTTCAACATTGTTAAAGGTGATGGGTACAAGAATGAGGAGGAACATTACTTGCCGTTCACATTAAAAAAAAGCATATAACCAAGATTCGACTCTACATGATTTTGAAATAGCCAACCAAAATATACAAAAGATTAATAATCAGTCCATGGAAACATCCAGTTATTGATATGAATTTTTGTTACTCATGAAACTAAAGCTACATTAAATGAGGACCCCAGAAGTGAAGGGGTCTAAGTGACACAATCATTGTTTTGAGAAAACGTAAGTCAAAGTTGAAAATGTTTTGTAATAGGGAGAATTAGAATTTCACCATTTTGACCGTATAAGATGAATGCTCGGCTACTTAGCTCTTTATTACCAATGATAATAACTAGTTACAACATCCAGTTTATCTTTTATATGTAAAAATAAGTGAAGTATCCGCACATAGACCTCTTTACCTCTAACTTAAAATTACAAAAGTGTAAATGCTCACAGTACAAAATCAGAATAATTGATTGTCTTGTTTCAAAAAGAATGATATTTTATCAAAATTTGACTCACTCGGTTTCTCAGAACAAGAAATGGGAGGTTAACATTTTTAAACATGTATTACTTATCATCTGTGTCGTAGATGTTATAACCAAGTCAGTAGCAACATCATCTTCATTATCCGCAGGAGTACCAGGATGTGGTAGTTCCGCGGTCTTTGTTTGATTAAATAGGTTTTGTTAAAATTGGTGGTGTACCGGTGACACAAACTGCAGAAGTACCACCAGATCTTCATACTTTTTGTACTTTTGCTTTGGCATTTCAGCAATCGGTTGAAGGGTGGGAAGTTATGCAGGAAGCTTACCCGTTCGTTGTTTTCTCATTGGCAGTTCCTGGTAAGGCTAGACCTTCTGCTGATGTCTTATAAAAACGATTGTTTGGATTGGTTTTTCATAAAGCAGTACCTGCATTCCTCATATCACTAGCACGGTTTTCTTGTAGTACTTTTGTGGTTGAAGATCAATGAAGTCTTCATCCATCATCTTCGTAACTAAAAATTTCCAACTTGCTGTGGCAACCAGATTTATCCAGCCTTCTGCAGTAGTCACTGAAGGCTAAGATGTGTTTTACAGTGGGAGGAAGAGTCTGGATGAACTTCAACAGACAAGATGCTATCTCCTGGTAGGCTCCCACTTGCATGCCCTTGGTGCCACATATACATAAGGCGGAGTGCGACTGGTAAAGTTGTGAATATTGAGGTTGTATGTCCACAGTTGTCGCAAATAGTAGGCTTTTGCATTTGTTACTTGTGGTGTTGGCATCATCTTTTGAAGATCGAAGCAAATAGCAACTTCGTTGTCGTCTTTAATTCCTTGCATTTCCTTTTAGTTTCTTTTGCTGCCTTTGCCTTCCTTAGATGAACTTCTTTCTCAACTTCAGCTGCATGCTTTTCCTCAGGTATACCATGTGTCATTTTTATATGCAGACTGCCATAAGTTATGCAGGTATCGTTATGAGGCCTGCGGAAGCTTAGATTGAATTCAGTTATGAATATTTGTCTGCAAGAGCTTACTTTTTCAGGTTTCACATTTACTTCTTCTTGACAGAAGGTTTCATACATTTTATACATTATTGGCACACTTAAGTCCGGATTGAAGTACTTTCGGTTGGGAGCTTTTTCTCTACTGTAATGACTTGAGTACATAGGGAATGTCCGTATATGCTCACTGATTATTTCAACTCTGTTTGTTGGGATTTTGTTTGGCAGCTCCTTCCCACGTTTGTCACGTGGTGAAACACCAGATGGATTTGTCTTTTTTTTTTTCTTAATGATAACGTTTCTTATCATTTTCTTAGATATGTCAAGTCTTTTTAAAAAGAAGGCTTTGCACACTCTAAAACCGCCCAGGTTATAATTGATATGCCTTTGTGAGTGAGAGCTGTGGTTTTCTTTCTTTCACAGGCTGTAACTATAGGACACCATTTAAGAAAGATGTTTGAAGTTCCCAGCTGCCTAGTTTCCAATATTCTTTAAATAATAGTTCCCTCTGCTCATAGGGAATATTTTCAGTGCAATTGAATCTACACTGGTGATTGTATTCACATGACGTTTTAGCCTTATGCAGCTTCATATTACGAGTAACGTAAGGCTGCCCTGTATTCCCCAATTTCTTATGACATTTCCTGGTTTGCTCTCTTCTTACCCTTTTTTTCCCCCTCGCTGAGGTTCAGGGGCCACAGCATTAGCCGACAAGTCTTCTTTTCTCATGTCAACTAGTCTTAACACAAGGGGCTGAAAAGCTTTTTTCAATAACACTGCTAGCTGTCTCTTCCACTAACAGAATCCTTGGCAATGGTTGGAGGTAAAGGGGCCCTAGTGACTCTGGACCTCTAGTGCTCCAAGGTTGAACTACAACCCACTAAGTAGTGAAGGGGCATGACGCTAGGTGGCATTACCTGTGAGGGAAATCACTTGGATCCCTTTACCATGTAAAAGATTAGTATTTTCTCATCCCATTCCCGTATCTAACTCATTTTTTTCAATAATGTCACTTGGACCCCTTGACTTCTGGGGTCCTCAAATGTCTTCCACAATTTCTATTTCATCTTCAATTACAAAGAGAAAACGGTGGATAACATGAAATATGTCGCTTACATTAAATAAAATACTTCTCATGCATATTCAGATATGAGGAGAAATTGGTAAAGGATACAAAATAAATAGGATTGCACATGTGCATTCATCATAGTCAAAAACAAAGTACATTTGTAGCTGCTATAGTACAAACATAACCTTACCCTTACTGTAAAAACTAATAACCAAATCCTTAGAACATTGTTTTTGTTAGGACAAGTAAATGAACTGTGATTGAGCCATATAAATATCCACAATAATAACCACATTTTGTCTTTTTGAATTACCTTATTCGAGTTTTGCACCTCTGTCAAAGTCTCCCTAATTCTTTGTCATGTTCCCGCATTACTAATAACACAGTGTAATGTAATCTTTTCTTTTCTCTCTGCGAGTAGGTGATGATTTTTATAAAGCAATAATAATGATAATTTTAATTTTTCAACAGCTGTGGACAGAGTAAATTTCCCATAATTTCAGCTGTTCAGCACATTGAATTTTGCTCTCATTCTAGTTTGTTTGTCTTTGTGCTGACTGTACGACAATTATGTCTCCATTAGTCCCTGTGTTGGCTGATCAGTGTTTTTTATCAGGAGGCATGGTGAATTGGAACAATGTTGTAGCAACTACAACAGCTATATTCATCTTTATGTTGGCATTTGAGGATGCTCAAATGTGAGGGAGCCATGTCAGTAGATTCACTGGTACATTAAAGATCCCCTTTGGGGCAAAATTCTGGCACCCTGGCATCTCTAAAAGCCGCAGTAGTTAAAAGGACGTGTAACAAATACAGTAACATTATTATCTTTGTTCTTATAACATTAATGCAATACAAATCTATTTTAATTAATTACAAATCTTCTCACAAGTTCCTAAAAGTACTCTTGGTACATTGTTAATTACTCATCAGAAGAGAGAGAAAGTGGTGTAGGGTGCTAGGGTGGCCACCAACTTTGTCTTATATACTCACATGGAATGTGAACCTATCGATGAGCGCTATGACATAATAAAGATCCATATTGGATGCTATTGACCATTAAACCACATGTTTCTTACAATTTAATTCAGCAGTAATGTAACCTATGTACAGAAAGAAGCTATTGTTTCAGGAACAAGAAGCGGGAGCGTGGCAATTGGTGGTACGAGAGAGGGAATTTCACAGGTGCCATTCAGTGCTACAGACGAGCTGTCGAGTATCTGGATGAGTTGGATGCAGGGACTAATAAGACGGTAAAACATTGACTAAAATTTAATTGGAAGAGACATACTTTCACTATATCATCGCAGGGAAACCAAACCTCATGTGTATCATTTGTTAGGTACACTCGTTCCTACAGAACATTTCGACGTTGCAAACAAAATATTCAGAAGCAAGTTTAAAGACATTTTGGGTTTATACCATGTTATTGCTAATAGAAATACGGTAGACATTTTGCTAGGAACCTTGCCTGCATTGTCAATGGAAGATTGTGATATAACAATTCACCTGAAAGAAACAAAGTGGTGTGGGGCCCATTTTGTCTTATGGTAGTTTAACATGGCATAAACCCAAAAGAGTATTTTGAACAGTACTCTGGATCATGAGGGCCTTAAAGATACCAGTGATTTCAAAATCACTCAATAGGGTTTACAGGAAGGTCAAAGCATAAATTTCCTTCTTTTCCGTAACATGTTTCATCGAAAAACTATATAAATAATAAAGTAGCTCTGTATTCCCTCCTTCGACAGATTTACTCTTTAAGATAGACGTGCCCAACATTTGCCTGTCATTACATTTTGAATCAAACTAACCGAAACTAATGTGTTGGAATTCATGGCCACCTCGAGGCTATGAGCACTCTTAGCAGCCGAGAACAAAGTGTCAAGTTGGCAGTACTGTCAATAACTATAGCAATTGAGAGAGTTGAAAGAGATAACAGCATCTTGTGATAACTCTAGTTTTCCTGTCTTAGCTATATTTTTGTCACAGCATAAAATAGACTCAGAGCATAGAGTATTTAATCCTAACTGGGCAAACAAATACCTTTTTACTCTCTCTTCATTGACAAAATGTTGTGTGTAAAGCTATTGGAACTATTGAATAGAATGCAGATAAAACTGTTGACCAAGTAGGTGTGGCTGCAGGTCCCTGTATGATCCGGACGCATAGTGAGGTGCCTCCATGGCAAGTTCTGCGTCTAGATATTGAGTTAGATCAGTGGTTCTGAACCCGTATAAGTCTACGGACACTCAGCCTGAAATTGAATCATGTATGGACCACCCCCTCCCCCCAATACACCTTATCAGTTGTGTAACCCTTCCTCAATAACACTTGTTTTAAAGATACTTCAATTCAAAACCTGATAGTCATCGCCGCGAATACATTCGGACGATTCTCGTTCAGCGCACATCGTTTTCGAAATCCCCATTTTTTGCCACTTTTTTATACGTGCCGTTGGACCTTTTTCTCCCGCGGACCACTCCCGAGACACTCGCGGACCACCGGTTAAGAACCACTGAGGTCTTGATGTGAATTCTGACGACTCTGTTCATTGCAGGAGGCAGTTCCACAGCATAGTTCATCTATTTCCAGATGCTGGAAATTAATCTCAGATCATCCGAAAGTCAAAGTAAACAACTCGGACCACATGCGTATTGAAATACTACAAATCCCATGGCACTACAGTCCATGAAGGGCCGAGGCCTACCAAGCGACCACTGCCCAGCCATTTGGCCTGCTGATTGTGGGGTGACACGTAGTCAACACGTTGGGTCCCCTCTGCTATTAATCTTGGTTTTCATGACCTCACTGTCAGACAGCTACTCAATTGTCCTCACAAGGCTGAGTGCTCATGTCAGTTTCTAAAACCCATGACGGAGCTGGCGCTTGCGGGTGAGAAGCAGACGTGCTACCCTAACACCACGGGGCCGGCTATATTCAAATACTACCCGTATAAAAATATCCAGCCAACTGCTGGTGCACATCTAATAATAATAATACGCCAACTTATAAGCGTTATAGGTCCATCCCTACACTCTGTTTCCCTTAACACGTACATTACAAATTATACAAATTACACAACCCACACAGAAACATACAATTCTATAGGTTAAATTTCAGACAAGTACTGTTCTTATATACTGTACTACAGGGTTATTATGTGTCTACGCGCCAGTAAACACGGCAAGCTAAGCCGGCTGTGACTAGCGCAGATCACGGCTGCGCGCGCCCCGTTCAGCCGGCGGACTTGCACACTTTTACCATACATGTTCAATAATGTGTACTTACAGTGCTCATAGGCTATGCTGAAAATATCCTCCCTCTCTTGTAACACACATCTGACATCTTCTGATGAAAGAATGTCGGTCAACTCTTTTATTATTTACTGAGCCTGTTTCCTTGAATCATTTAGCGAGCCTTCTAATTGTACTGGCATTAGGCACAGGTCTTCCTGGAAACTTGATTCGAAATTTTCGCCTCGTTTCAGAACAAGATTTTTTGCCTTTCATGAACGAATTATGGATATACACACGATCGTGCAATGTGAATTGGTGACTAGGCATGACCAACAATCACAGTAATCACAATACTCGATAAACATGCAACACTAACGTCTAAGCTTCGCAAATACACGCCCATATGAATGACAAGAACAAACCTTTATTTCTAATATTTTTGGACCTTGAGAAAGCCTATGATAGTTTACCAAGGGAAACACTTGGGCAATGCATGAAAGAACTCCAAGTGAGAGACTGCCTCATAGACAAAGTGAAAATGTTGTACAATGGGAATTGAAGTTGTATTCAAGTAGGACGTGGTTTGTCGGACTGGTTTGAAATAAAGAGAGGAGTGCAGCAGGGCAGCTCATTGTCACCACTTCTATTCATCATTGTGATGGATGTGGTAATGAATTCTTTAAAAGGAAAGAACATGGAGATATTAGAGCCTTCACATTTGCAGATGATGTTGTGATTTGGAGTGAATCAGAGGAAGAACTGGGTGAGAGGCTGCAAAGCTGGAATGAGGAATGTAAGAAATATGATTTAAACATCAGCGAGACAAAGACGGTGGCGATGAAAGTGTACGAGGAAGGAGCAGAACCAATAGTCATGCTAAATTAAGCCAAATTGGACAGTGTTCCAGTTTTCAAGTACTTGGGTAGCATTCTATCAAGTGACAACCTAGCAAAACATGAGGTAAACAATCGAATTAATAAGGCAACACAATTTTACCACCAGGTAAGGCACCTGCTGTGGGATGAGCAAATGCCCATAAAAACAAAGTTGACATTGTACAAGTCCTATTATACACCGATTCTTACATACAGTCTCGAAACGACAACACTAACCAATAGAGATAACTCTAAAACTCCAGGCAGCCGAAATGAAATTCCTACGTACCATGATTCAGAAAACCAGGAAAGACAAGCTCAGGAATGAGAAGATTAGAGAAGAAGTAGGAATAGATGATTCTCTCCTCAATAAGATCCAGATCTCAAGACTGAAGTGGTTTGGTCACATGAAGAGGATGCCACCAAACAGAACTGCACGGAAGGAATTTGAGAGAAAAGTAGAAGGAAGACGACCCGTAGGAAAGCCACGAAAGAAGTGGATAGGTACAGTCAAGAATGATGTACTGCAGAGGGGTCATGATTGGGACAAGTTGGTGGTGGAGGAGTGGTACAAGGTCAGGATTAAGTGGAGGGGGCTCATATACCACACCCGGGCAACTGGAGTTGGTTCAGGATGATGATGATGATGATGAATGACAAAACACTTGTGAACTAACTATATGAGTCAGCGAAGCCGCCAACCACCGGCTCGACCGGGTGCGCGCGGCCGCGATCTGCGTTAGTCACAGCCGGCTTGGCTTGCCGTGTTTACTGGCGCGCACACACATAATAACCCTGTAGTTGCTAGATTGAAGAGATTTGATTCCCTCCATGTCATCACTGACTTAATCTGAATAATTCCCCTAACTTTTATTTGTGCATTTTTTTGGTGGGAAATTCCTTCATCGATAGGTTTAATAACATGAAATTTTGTCCAGAAGTAAAACAAGCCTTTTAAAAATAAATGCCTGGCGGCTTCGGTGGCGTAGTTGGTAGCATGCTGCGTTTCTATGCCCAAGATCGCGAGTTCAAATCCGGCCGAAATCGTCGGATTTTTTAAGAGCGTTAAAAGTCCCTCAGTATGCCTTCCTTTGGAGGGGAAGTAAAGCCGGCGGTCCCATGTCATAGATATATGGCATGTTAAAGAACCTTCCACTAATTACACCTGTGTGAAGCTAAATTGTATAGGTTAAGAATGTAAACAACACTCTTAGGTTCCCTACGTTCGTTGCCAAGAGCCGACTGTGGTGGCGTCTGGTAGCTAAGTTCTGAACTATTAGTCGTTGACGGTGGCGTTTGGCGGCAAAAGTAGGAACTACTTGAAATTAAATGTCTGCAGTCCTCACTTGAATTGAAAACTGATAACACACACTAATACAATCATCACAATTAACACCGGTTATCAGACAGATTCTACACACACCCAAAGTACATGGGGCTACATGACCGCGTTGTCGCAGCCCCTAAACTAAGGAACCAACCAACCAAAAATAATGCCTAATTTAACTGAATATGCATGAGAGTAAACACTACACAAATATTTCTGCAGCATACACGACTGGTTTTTACATTGAACCTGCTTGTTTTGTGTGCCCTTTTGCCACCCTTTTAGAGACTCTTTTAGATCGGGTGAGAATTTTAGCGCACTTATTTTTGAGAAACAGAAAGGTTTCTAACATGTTTCATCTGGTTGTAGCATGAGCTACAAAGTTTGCACCAGCTACTGTCGTGTGCCTGTTCATTCTGGCTTGCTCATTAATGAAGATGCTTGGTTCACTTGCATGGTTGTTAATATGATTTATCAGGCAGCTATGCTAAAAACTGCACTCTTGTGACTGAAGATGTACCGATACTGTATAGTCTTGTGGTAAGTGTTGACACTTTCCTCTGCTCTTGGCTATATCGCTCATCATTGGCTGACTCTCTCATTTGAGTGATACGATGTTCTTCTTCTTCCTCTTCTTCGTTGCCATCCCACAACAGGTAGTCCTCTGAATTCCAGTTTTCTTAAAAACTATGCCTCCTGGTGTAATCTTGGAGACAACCCCATCCACTTGCATTTTTCACTCGCACATAGATTTCTGATGGTATTTTCTCCTTTGATAGTGCTCCTTTTTAAAAATGACATACCACCTTATGGCGTAGCGGCTAGCATTCTTGACTGCAGAGGTCCAGGTTTGATTCCCCGCCCTGCCAAGAAATTTTATTCTGGCCTGAAGGCTAGAATGGTGTTCACTCAGCTTTGTGAGGCAGAACTGAAAAGAGGTCGGTTCAATTCCTACCACAGCCATCCTAGAAGTGTTTTTCAATGGGTTTCCACAACCACTCCAGGCAAATACCAAGATGGATCCTAACTTAAGACCGCAGCTGTCTCTTTCCAAATCCTAGCCTCTATAACAAATGAATCATTAAATGTACAAAGGTAACATCCATTTTATCACAACACTTTTTTAACAGGAAATGGCATATTTGAACTTAACCATAGCCGCCTATAAGGAAGGCCCTGCCCTAAGCAGAGCGGCAATGCCGCACTCTGGGCCATGTGTGGCGAGCGGTAAGCATGATGATGAATGGTGCTGAACGTGCGACTCCGTACTAAATTGCATATATTCTTTTAACACTTGCATGTTTTACAACAGTGTTTAAAGTAGACCCAAGAAGGAAGGCTAATTATCTGGTAAATGTACGTGCAGCTCCAAATTCAACAACGTTATTCTATAATATTAAATAGTAGTAAGCTCTCGAATCTTATTACACTTGGTTGCTTTTCTGCATTGTTCCAAAGCTTTGATTTGTAAACTTCAGACACTTGCTAAAATTTAAATGTGTTGTTTATTGTAACGTAACCCTGTAACAATTGTAGGTCGATATGAGGGGTGTTCAAATGAAAAGGTACGAAACGATACTGTGGGTACAATTTATTCTTTATTCAAATGTAATCACCACAGGCCTGTGCACAGGTGTCCCATTGCTTCACTAGCCGCAGGATTCCGTTCCCAGAAGTCTTGTGGTTGTGACAGGAACCAATCCTGTACGGTGTCCTTTAGTTCGTCGTCCGATTGGAAATTTTTTCCCTTGAGATGTTTTTTTAACGGACCAATCATATGGAAGTCGCAGGGTGACAAGGCCGGGCTGTAGGGCGGATGCTCAAGTTGCTCCCACTTGATCTTGGTCAATACACCTTGTGTGACGTTAGAGATATGTGGGCGAGCGTTATCACTCCCTTCATGAGCAGTCTAGGCCGTTTGTTCTTGATGGACTTGCGTAGGCTAAGGAGTGCCGCACATTACACGTCACTGTTAATGGTTCGTCCTTGCTTTAGGAATCCGATAAGTAGGGCACCTTGAACGTTAAAAAAGACGGTTAGCATCACCTTGCCTGCTATCAAAACCACAAGACTTCAGGGAATAGGGAATCCTGCAGCTAGTGAAGCTAAGGAACACCTTTGCACAGGCCTGTGGTGATTACTTTTGAATAACGAATAAATTGTACCCACAGTACCGTTCCGCACCTTTTCATTTGAACACCCCTCCTACTAGTGGGGTCTAAACAATCAGTGGCATAATTACGGGAGGTGATCAGGGGGATCTATCCCTCCCCCAGAGCCATATAATAAAAATATTAAATTTCTTGAAGTTTTTATATTTCAATAAAACCAATCTTCGTATTGATGACTTATGATTGGAAGATGTAAGTTAATGCTTACATATTTTAAAGCATTTCTTTTCAATTGTTTGAAATATTTAGCACTACCCTAACTTACCGTATTTCCTCGCATAATCGTCGCCACTGCGTAATCGTCGCACCCCACTTTTCAAACACTAAAATAGGTTTATAAAATTTTATCGCATAATCGTCGCATAGCATGTTCGTATTTGTGCGCCAGTCAGTTGCACATGCTGCCGCGACTTTATAACCTGGCGAGACTTTGTCAGACGAAAAATATCTCGTCTTTATGCTTGCGGGCAATGAACTGTGACGCGAGCGGCAAGCTTCGTCACTTAGCACATTCCGCGAGCGTATAATCTGGCATGATCTTGTCAGGAGAAAGTAATCTTGTCTTTATGCCTGCCGGCTATGAACCGCGGCGCGAACGGCCAGCGCACATTCCGCGATCTTATAGGCCTAATCTGGCGTGATCTTGTCGGCAGAAAGTAATTTCGTCTTTATGCCTGCGGGCTATGAACTATGACGCGAACGGCCAGCGCACATTCCGCGAACTATAGACCTAATCTGGCGTGATCATGTCAGCAAAAAGTAATCTCATTTTTAGGCCTGCGGTCTATGAACTGTGACGCGAGCGGACAGTGCACATCCCGCGAGCGTATAGGCCTAATCTGGCGTGATCTTGTCAGGAGAAAGTACTCTCGTCTTTAAGCCTGCGGGCTTTGAACTGTGACGCGATCGGCCAGCGCACATTCCGTGAGCTTATAGACCTAATCTGGCGTGATCCTGTCAGGAGAAAGTAATACCGCGTCGTCTTTATGCCTGCCGGCTATGAACCGCGACACGCACGGCTAGCTCACATTCCGCGAGCTTATAGGCCTAATCTGGCGTGATTTTGACAGCAGAAAGTAATTCGTCTTTATGCCTGCGGGCTATAAACTGTGACGCGAACGGCCAGCGCACGTTCCGCGAGTTTATAGGCCTAATCTAGCGTGATCTTGTCAGGAGAAAGTAATCTCGTCTTTATGCCTGCGGGCTATGAACCACGACGCGAATGGCTAGCTTCGTCAGCACATTCTGCGATCGTTAACCTGTCGCGACCTTGTTAGAAGAAAGAAGCCTGTCTCTGACTGCAGGCTAAGACTCACGCTACGCGAATGACTGGCCCGTGCAGCAAATAATGATACAGTATATTTTTTGAAATTAAATATTCTTCGCATAATCGTCGCACTCTGCTTTTTCCACGAATTTTTGGCAAAAAAAGTGCGACGATTATGCGAGGAAATACGGTAACCCTTACTGAATGAGCAAAATAGTCAGCTGTTCAGTTAGCCAGAGAGGAAGCACTGAGATGGGTGAGCAGTATTTTTCCTCATCCCTTGCCAAAAGTACACCACTTGTCAGTTGCCTTAATGTTAGTTAGAACGCCACCATTGTTACCATCTTCAAGAAAGGCGATCGCAGTATCTGTGGAAACTACCGAGGTATTTCTCTCCTTTCCATAGTAGGAAAAGTTTTTGCCAGAATCCTACTGAATCGACTCCAAACTATCTGAGAGAGAATACTTCCTGAATCACAGTGTGGATTCCGTACTTCCCGAGGAACAGTTGACATGGTCTTTTGTATAAGACAACTGCAAGAGAAATGCAGAGAACAAATGACACCTCTGTTCTTAGTCTTTTACGATCTTGAAAAGGCCTTCGATACTGTTCCCAGAAATGCAATGTGGTTGGTCTTGGGGCGTTTTGGATGTCTGGAACATTTCGTTGGATTGATTCGGGCTCTTCATGATGGTATGGTCGGGCAGGTGCTGTATCAGAATAATGTCTCAGAAGAATTTCTGATCACAAATGGGCTGAAGCAAGGCTGTGTTCTTGCACCTACTCTTTTTGCCCTATATCTGACGGCCATGCTCTATGAGACAGCATCTGCAAACTACACAGGTGTGGAAATTAAATATCGGTATGATGGAGGGCTATTCAACCAGACCAGACTTCGTTCCAAAAGATAAACCAATATTCACCAGGTTACAGAATTGCAATATGCCGATGACAATGCATCACCAGCCCATACATCTGAAGAGCTGCAGCAGTCTGTCAACTGTTTCAGGAGTGCATATGAACGTTTTGGCCTTACCATAAACATTCAGAAGACCAAAGTATTAGGTCAACCTGTTCCTGGAACCTCTATCCCAGGTTTTGATATTACTATCTCGGGCACATCTTTGGACCAAGTCGATCATTTCTCATACCTTGGGAGTATTCTGTCTATGCAATGTACTGTTGAGAAGGATGTGGATAACAGAATCCGTGCTGCGCATTAAGTGTTTGGACGTCTCTCACGTCGTGTATTCCAGAGTAAAGATCTAAGTATCTGCACAAAACTAATGGTATACCAAGCTGTTGTCATTTCTACGGTGCTCTATGGATGTGAGACCTGGACCCTATACCACCAGACCATCAAAAAACTGGAACGCTTTCATCTGCAGAAACTCCGTTCCATTATGCACATCAAATGGGATGACTATATGAGTAGCCCAGATGCAAAGGCCGCTAAGTGCACTTTTTGTCGATTTTGAGTTGAGCATATCCCCACGTTCGTCTTTTAACTGGCTACATGATGGAATAAGTTTCAGGGTGCATATCCCGCTCAAAACCGTTGAAAATGGCCAACAAAAATTGCATTCGTTTGCATAAACCGCTAAATGCATGTTGGCTACGGTTGCAAAGCCAATTTAATATTCCACGTGTCCAAAGACCGCTAAGTTCCATAAGTATGGCGTCTGCCTTGCCACATACGGCTGCAAAACACGCTAACTGGTACAAGAACTGCCAATATTCCTCCCACAAAATTTCTTTACAATAAATAATTATTTATTTCGATCGGGAAGGATAGTTTTGTGTTTCAGATTTCAGTTGGCTGCACTATCGAGGAAGCGTACGCAACAATGACATGCTGCCTTGTCGAAATACACCGTGCAAAAGCACATTTGATTGACAGGTTGTTTCATGGTTGTGGGCATTTCAAGCCAGATAAATGAGTGATCTTGTTGATTTAAGTGAAGCAGTTATTGCATTTGTGGACTGTAATACTATTGTGGACGTTCCAAATACGGAGAGAAGAACAGAAACGGCAGAAGTAGTGGGAGAAATAGTGCAAGTTGAAGTAGTTGAACCCGTTGATATCGGGAGATGAGAACAACTTCTTAAGTCTGGTTAGAATATCATCAACATGCCAAAGGATCAAACCAAATAGCATCGACACTTCTTCACAAACTGGCCAGCATAAATTTTTAAGGTGGAAAATATTTTGGTTATTCTCTGATGGCTGTGGGGGTCAGAACAAAAACAAGACTATGATCAGCATGCTATCTCACTGGTTACTGCTAGAAGCTTTCGCATGTCGAGGAAATACAGTTATGGTTCCCAATTGTGGGCTGCTCATTTATCCCACCTGACAGAGTTCTTGGAAATATTGAACGGCAACTTCGCAAAGTGAGTGTCTTTGAAAATCCTTCCGGATTCATCAAGCACATTGAGAAATTTGCGACAGTAGTTCGCCTGGAACAAGATGAATGTCCTGTTAGGGATTGGAAAGCATATGTGGATGGCATGGTAAAAAAATCCGGGTAGTAAGCATTTCCAATCCAAAAAGCGAAGAAAATTGTGTTCACAATTGGCAAAACAAAAAAATAACATTTCTGGTCCGAGGGGAGCCATTCTACAATTTTGAGGTGGTACGAATTTTATCAAAACATCCTGGTCCCTCACTAATTCAAGAAGGTGTTGCACTCAAAGAAACTAAACTACAGGACGTCTGACGGCTTTTAGAGCTGTACTTCGGTGAAAACTGGCCAGCGAACGGCAACCTAAAATTTTTCAGTAAGGTCTTCCAGGAACAAGAAACCATTCGCAACAATATCGTCCGACCTCAAGAGGGAGAAGACGAAGAACTAGCAGATTTTGAGCTGATGGACGGTGTCGAGGATGACCTGACATAACTTAAGTGCCATTTTTTCTTGTTTTGTGCACTTTCTTAATTTGTAAATTTTATGCTGTCTAAATGACATTGCACGGTGTTTAAGATGTATTTAAAAAAGAAAAATCCTTTTATCGCACCCGACTAGGTCTATTTTTTTAAATATATTTTTCCTGATAAACCAAATTGAAACTAAAATAGTACTTTATTATAAATCTCATCCAAATGACATTCGTAAAACAATAAAATAGCGGGTTTTGCAACCTAAGTTTCGGGACAGAAGATCCAACCATAGATTTCACAGATTTTAACTGAATAATAAATGTTTTGATGTTGATTTTCAGGGGTAAAAAATATGGTAGTAGCTTAAATAGTTTGGTCTTAGCAGTTTTACTCGGTTTCGTTTTAAATGCACTTAGCGGCCTTTGCAAACGGACTACTCATATAATGAATGCTGCGGTTCTCGAGAGAGCAGAGATGAAGAGCATAGAGGCCATCATCATTAGTCACCGGCTTAGATGGATCGGTCATGTCCAACTCATGTATGACGACAGACTCCCAAGGAAAATCCTGTACAGCGAGCTCAGCACGGGCAAGAGACCTTTAGGAGCACCTCGGAAGCGTTGCAAAGATCAGCTTCAAGAAACCTTGAGGAGTGTAGCCATTGATCCTGATAATTGGCATACACTTGCGGAAGATCGCGCACGTTGGCGTGCAGCCACCTCAGCTGCGGTTTCACATTTTGAAGAAGAACGCCGAAGGCAGGAAATGGAAACTCGTTGGAGGAGAAAGCTGTGCCAGATATTGCCACGTCCTCCACCTTCCATCGTCTGCATTGTGTGCGGCCGTATGTTCTATGACAGAATTGGTCTGTTGAGTCACCAGCGCCATCACCATCGAGTGTATACAAATTAGTAATGCAGGAAAGAAACATACTCGGATACGAGTATTGGCCGACAACGAGTATCCGAGTGTGAGTGTGATTTTGGAAAGTGAATATCGGTAGTATTGTGTTCAACTTTAGTAGGAAACATTAGTTTATCAATATTTATACAATGCCTGGAAATAGCAAGGGCCAAATGATTACAGGAAGAAAACCGGTCATTATAATTTAATACTACCATCATCATCATCATCTTGTACAGTTTCCAGCCCCAGGCTGGGTCTGTTTGGAACATAAGCCTCGCCACTTATTTCTTTCTTCCCACCACCTCTCCGCTGTCACTCTGGTCCAGTCCTCGCCTCTCTTCTTGACACATTCCTCCACTCCTTTCAGCCATCTATCTCTTGGTCTTCCCCTAGGTCGTTTCTTCTGCATCTCATGTATCCTCTTGGGAATCTTCTTCTCATCCATTCTCTTTAAGTGTCCATACCACCTCAGTCTTGATGTCTCAATCCTACCTAGCAAGGGCTCCTCTTTCACCATTTCCCTGACCTTTTCATTCCTCACCCTGTCTCTTCTTGTTACTCCGATCCTACTTCGCAGGAACTTCATTTCACCTGCCTGTATTCTGCTTATGTCTCTTTTCTTCATTGTCCACGTTTCTGAAGCATAGGTCAGTATCGGGATATAGTAGCTTCTGTATAACACTTCCTTGCTTTTTTGTGGGACATCTTTATTCCACACTAAGCTCCTAATGCTTCTCAGAAATGCTTCTGCCTGTCTGCCACGTTCCGTAATCTCTTTGTCATTTCTCCCATTTTCCTCCACTATACTTCCCAAGTACTTGAGACTTTCCACCTCCAAGTGTTATCCCACTCATTGGTCTGTCCTTTTTCCTGGTCGTTAACAGGATCTCACATTTACTGATGTTGAACTTCCATCCGTACTCTCCCACTGTTTCTTCCCAAGCCTTCAGTTGCTCCTGGATTTCCTCCTCCTTGTTTCCCCAGACCATGAGATCATCTGCAAACACCATTGCCTTCATCTTATCTTCTCCTATCTTTCCTGCTATCCGTGTCATTACCTCGTCCATAACCACCATAAAGAGAAGGGGTGACAGCGCACTACCCTGTTTCAGGCCACTCATTTGTCTGAACCAGTCTGTTCTTTCCCCTCCAACTTTCACACAACTCACACTTCCACAATACATCTCCTTCACTCTGCCTACAGTCTCTTTTTCCACTCCCATGTTTTCCATTGCTTTCCAAACCTTCTCCCTACACACACTATCATAGGCCTTTTCGATGTCCAGGAAGGCCATCAACATATCCTCTCCAAATTCGTAGTGTTGTTCCTGGAGCTGTCTCACTGAAAATATGAGATCCACTGTTGATCTCCCAGGTCTGAATCCATACTGTTCCTTCTCTCAATTTTCTCTCCACTTTGGCTCGTATTCTACTTTCTAATATCTTGGCACAGTGAGGTATGAGTGTGACTCCCCTGTAATTTCTACACTCCTTTCTGCTTCCTTTCTTAAATATTGGGACAATTAATCCTTTCTTCCAATCTTCTGGGGTCTTTTTCTCCTTCCATATCACCCTCATCACACGGTACAGCCACTGTTTCCCAACCTCCCCTGCTGCCTTCACCATTTAAACACTCACTTCATCCACACCTGGTGCCCTTCCTCCTTTCATCTTGTCTATAGCCATTTCCAGTTCTCTCCAAGTCAGGTCCTTTTCCATTCCTGTGTTGTCTTCTCCATCTTCCAATACATGGTCTTCCTCCCTATGACCATTTGGATTCAGCAAATCCTCTAAAGTACTCTTTCCACACTGTCTTGAGTGTCTCTTTGTTGTGTACCTCAGTTCCGTTTTTGTCCATCATTACCACATCCTCTCGCAGACCTCTTCTCTTACTTTTGACCATCCCATAAAGTACTTTCTTATTTCCTCTGCTGTCTTCCTCCATCATCTCTGTCCACTTTACCATCCACTTCTTCCTCTCCTCTGCGACAATCTTGTTTGCTTCTTTCTTCTTTATCTTATAATCTTCCCTTGCCAGATCAGTTCTTTCCTGGAACCACACTCTGAAAGCCTTGTTCTTCCTTCCCACAGCTTCTTTTACTCTCTCATTCCACCATGGTGTCTCTTTACACCGCTTTCTGTTGCTTGTTCTTCCACATACTGCCACTGCAGCTTCCACCATTGTGTTTTTGAATTGCTTCCATTCCTCTTCCCCTGTTTTAGGATTGTCTGTTGGCATCTTTTCCCTTATTATCTTCTGGAATTCTTCCTTGACTTCATTTTCCTTGAGTTTCCATACTTTGATTCTCCTTTCCTGGTACTCTGTCCTCTTGCTATCCTTAACAACTCCCAGGTTCATTACAAGTATTCTGTGGTCGCTATCTAAGGCCTCTGATGGTATTAACCTTTATATCTCTGACACTTCTCTTCATTTCCCAGTCGTACAGCATGTAATCTACCAAAGATTTCTTTGTTAAATCACTGCTGTACCACGTTACCTTGTGGCTTTCTTTCTTCCGGAACCAGGAGTTGCCCACCACTAAACCGTTTCTCTTGCAAAAATCCAGCAACTTTCTCCCTTCTTCATTCCTGCTACCCCATCCTTCTGCTCCCAATACATTTTCATATCCTTTCCTTTCACTTCCTACATGTGCATTCAAATCTCCCATGACAATGATGCTCTGACCATTCAACTGCTGTTGTAGCTCCTTCTCAAAGTCTTCCTTCTCTAGAGCTGTACATCCAACTTGAGGGGCATATACCTGGGCTATCTCCAGGCTTCTTCCCTTTACAGTTACTCTGATCTTCATGATCCTGTCACATATTCCCTTTACCTCTTCCTTCATTCCATCTCTCACAACTACTCCTACTCCGCTGCTCCTTCCTTCACTGTTCCCACTCCAGTACAACCGGTACCCTTTCCTCAGTTCTCTGCGACCTTCTCCTTTCCATCTTGTTTCTGCCAAGCCCAGTACATCCAGTTTTCTTCTCTCCATCACATCTACAATCTCCTCCACTTTTCCTGTCAGTGTCTGTATGTTTAATGTCCCAACTCGTAGTCCATTAGCATATCCGGGTCGTCGTTTGCATCCGTCCTTTCCGAGGCCTGTTCCTGGTTTGAAAGCAAATATGATATCCACTACTGGCTTGCTAGGCCTATCGTAGCTTCACCAGAGCCCCGTCAGCCGTCACTTTTCAGGGTTCCCATAGAGCCTTCACAGCTACCGTAGCGGTCCCGGGGCACACAAAGTCCCCACTGTACTTCACCCCTACAGGCAATCCCCTACTTCATGCCGTTGCCCATCTCCCACCACGTGGAGGAGGGGTTGGACTTGTGGAAGACTTAATACTACCAAAACTTTTAATTTTCGATCATTTGTACTTTGATAAGTGCAAATACAACATACCATATCAAATGCTAATGAAATAAAACATTTAAAACATGTAGTTGGAGGCTTTGAAACTTCAGGATCATATACTTGCTTTCATTATGTCAGAGTCCTTACACCTCAATGTAATTTTGAGTCGGCTCATCCCCCTCCAGATGGAAGCCTCCGTGGCTTAGGCGGCAGCACGCCGGCCTCTCACCACTGGGTCCGTGGTTCAAATCCCGGTCACTCCGTGTGAGATCTGTGCTGGACAAAACTGAGGCAGACAGGTTTTTCTCCGGGTACTCCGGTTTTCCCTGTCAACATTTCATTCCAGCAACACTCTCCACTATCATTTCATTTCATCCGTCATTCATTTAATCATTGCCCCAGAGGAGTGCGTCAGGCCTCGGCAGCCGGCACAGTTCATATCCTCGCCGCTAGATAGGGGCTTCATTCATTCCATTCCTGACCCGGTCGGAGACTGGAAGCAGGCTGTGGATTTTCAATTTCTTTTCATCCCCCTCCAGAGGCAAAAACTACGCCACTGCTGAGAATCCTTGTCAATTTAGTAATTTTGATCGATCATAACTAAAGATATGAGAAAATAGCATTTTGAAATTGATTTTGTAGTTCTTTCATTTTGAAAAATAGCATTTTGGAGCATTTAGAATTTTCAAATTAATGTTTTGTAACATTTAAAAGTTTGTCACCGGGTACGATAAATTCAACAGGTTCAAAATTAATATGCACGGAAACTAATTCAAACATGCACAGGATTGGAAATATGGGTGTTTCTGATTAACGGCATAAGCATTTAATATTATGATGTGAATCGTACATTTACTTAACTTCAGGTAGTTAGTTAGTTATTGTTGTTTTTAGGCGGCGGAACTACGAGATCATCTGCCCCTTAACTTCAGGTAAATACCATACAACCGATAATTAACTAAATAATGAAATGTATGTTCACCTTCTTTATTCCCTTTCCAATGAGGGCCAGGGATGAGGTGCATTGAATTTCTATTTGCCAGGTGGTTTAATGGTCAAATGGCACTCCTTGAATCCAACCTCATAAGACAATTTATTAAAAGAAATGAATGGCAAGGAGTTAGTAGGTAAACTACACAAAAGGATTTCGTAGACATCTCACAGAATTTGAACCAATTCGTCCACTGAGTTCAGGTCAGCCCGGTATTGTCATCATCCCACCTGCCACACGGTAAACTTCACTTCGTAAGATGAGCATTGTCACCTGACCACAGCTCGCTTTATTCTAACAATAGGCACCTTGGTATCGGTAAGCTAATACAACTCTCCGCAGGCCCTCAACATTCTGTCCATTTCGCTTGTGGAGTTAGCACCGTACCAATAACATGAGCAGCTCAGGGTAATTTGAGTTGCTGCACAACACCTGATAATATTGATTGCATAATGAGAACATGACCTTTGGATCTTTTCAGCATAGCTCAGGTGCCCTCGTCTCACGTCATGCAACCAACCAACAGCACTTGAGCTCAAATCTTGCCAAGTAGCCAGGCTGGTGCTTTATTTTCAGAGACCTCACATTTCTGAAAAATGTATGGTGTCAAGTTTCTACATTTCTTTACTACTGATATTGGGATTTTAGTACTTCTAACTCTCCCTTAGTAAAATAATATTTAAAAAAAAACACACACACACAACAGAAGACTTAACACTGCTGCCAGTGAAACTTGTATAAACGAATGTTGACAATCCTGTGAACTTTGTTGTGTTTCATGTCTATTCCAAGGATTTAAATGATCACATTTTATCAGTCTCAGAGGTTTTCTTAAGTTAAACAGAATATGCAAACATGCAATTACTGGTATACCTTTTTGCCACTCTTGACTGACAATCTGTTAAACAGTAGCCTATCCTAATTCAAGGAGAAATCGCCGGACATCTAACATAACCTATAACTCTCACATTGTACAGAATACTTTCATCAAATTATACACCATTCCCCAAAGCGAGGAGAACGCCTAACAAACATAGTCTATTCATATCACGATATGTACTTTACAGTTTTACCTATTGTAACGTGTTTTTCGAGGGGTTTTATGCAACTGGCATAAGTCAGTAGGAAGCCATTCTATATTTATTTACGCGGCAAATTGTTCAGCCAAGAGAATTTTTCATGTTAATTTATTATTATTATTATTAATTTATTATAATTATTATTAAGGTATTTTCGGAGCATTTTATAAAAATTATTAGCATTCAGATAGGTTTTCTATGTCTTAGAAAACGCTATCAAGCAAATTATTACGAACGACAATATTATAGAAAATTATGTGATTACGGAATTTTACGGAGTTTTCGTCAGTTAGGGTATATCGAGAGACGTGACTCACTGGGATTTCAAGTACAAGCTGATTCCTGTCGAGAAGTATTACGCAAGGCTGGGTCGCAAGGTCTAGAAAAGGCGAATTGTTGGGACGGAAATCGACTTCTCCCTCTCGCGCGCCGAGTGTAATGAGGCAGAGGAGGGGAACTAGCGGCGTGCTCAGCCAATCAGTGGAGGCAACGTAAGCTGGAAGACGGTACCATGGTGGGGGAGCCAACGTGTGGATATATCGTTCGACGCGCCGTGAAACGTGGACTATCTGTGTAGAACTTGCGGAGTACGGTTGCAAGTGCGTGTCGCTCCGATGTTCAGTGGAGTTGAAGACTAACTTTTGCAAAACTTAACCAGTGCGGTTGTACGAGTGTTCGGGTCCGAGGTACGGACCATAGAATTATCTAATCTACCAGAATATCATCAAATTCCGACGGAGATGACGACGTCCAGGAGACTGTGGGAAGCTCACAGCATCATCAAGTACGAGGGAAATGCTTTGGCAATTTCCAGTGGTAAGCGCAAATGACGCAGAAATACGCAATCTCTCATTTTTCTTTGTTTTACATTTCATATTTCAGTAACTTCATAGCTTGGAAATAAGAGTAAAATCAATTTATCAGACTCCGTTTTCACGTAATTCTCTATCGGTAATATTCAAATCACAACGCTCCAATTTAAATTTTGTACTTATTATTATTATTAATTTTGCTATACTTGTTTTATATAATAAATTCATTTCTTTTACAATGCAATCTTTGCTTTCAGTAGGTAGCATTAGATATAGACCAATTCCTTCTCCTGATACAATTGTTTGTTGGGTTAATGATCAAATCATACCACGATCTGAGTGAATAGAGTCTTGAATGTGTTCTGCCAGAGCTAGACGTTGTTAAATACAAATTTAGATTTCAACATTGCATTGAGGTCTTGGCGCCCATTAAAACAACATAGCTTAGGCAAAGCCAAACTGCCACATTGTACGCTCAACGTGTGGGCTGTCAAAAGGTTACATTTGTCACTACCAACATGGGGCACTAAATAACCATTACATTTGGCGCCCAACGTGGGGTAAAGTAAATACCGTTTCACTTGTCATCCCAGCCTAAGCGAGACTGCTACTATTGGCGCCGACAACTTGGGGCTGGAAACCTAATAACATTTGTGGAAGGAGAAGGGTATATATTTCTGTGCCTGTATTTTGGGGGTTATTTGTCTTTATCAGTGTATATCATTATGGGGGATGAGAAAGAAAGACAGAGGAGGTTACGTAGTGGTCATCAACTGGAGAGTGATGATACGAGCAGTATGTCGAGTGATGGTAGTACCGGGGTAGCGGAGGTAAATCCCGATACTGAAACAGGGAGTGTAGGCGGCCAACCAGAATTAAAAACTTTACTTCTCGAGTTCATGTATCAGAACAAAGTTAGTAGTGACGCTTTAAATGCTAAACTGGAACAAAACAACGCTAAATTAGAACAAAACAGTAGGGAAAATAAAGAAAGTACAGATGCCTTAAATGCAAAATTAGAACAAAACAGTAGGGAAAATAAAGAAAGTACAGAAGCTTTAAATGCAAAATTAGAACAGAATAATGCAAAATTAGAACAAAACAGTAGGGAAAATAAAGAAAGTACAGAAGCTTTAAATAATAAATTAGAACAGAATAATGCAAAATTAGATAAGAACAACAAGGAAATTAGTGTGAAAATGGAGCAGATTAGAGGAGAAATCAGAGGAGTAATGGAAGAGAAGGTTAAAGAGATCATTGCAGATGTAGACAAGAAATTAGGAAAAGTACAGGAGGAGTTAGAAATTAGAATCAGTACACAGGCTGAAAATTTAAAAGAACTAGTGCAACTGGAAACACAGCAGGTCAAAAAGCAATTGGGGGGAGAAATTGACAAAATTCAGGTAGCAACTAAAGAGGTTAAGGAACAGCTGGGGGGTAGAATTGAGAAAGTCCACTCGCAAATAGTTGCAGAAGTAAATGATTTAAGAGAGAGTAATAGAGAGAGCATTAGCCAGATTGAGGAGAAACAAGCAAAGCTATATGATAAAGTAGAAGAATCAGAAGGAAACATTAAATTAACAGTAAACAGTATTGAGAGGAAGGCTGAGGAGAAAATCGCAGAATTAGAATTAAAATTAAAAGCTAGGATCAGGCAAGAAAATAGTCAGAATAGGCTTATTTTTCTGAATAGCACACACAGGGAGGTAGAACTGGGTAAGTTCAGCAATCGACAGGGGTGCCCAAGGGAGTTCATGAACACTATAGAAAATAAATTCGGGGAAAGGTTGGAAAATGGTAGTATTGAGTGGTGCCAGGTAGTTGAAATTTTAGAACAAGTGTTTGTGGGGGAAACGAGGAATTGGTTTGCTGTCTACAGAGACAAGTTTACTGATATTAATGATTTTAAAATGAAATTCTGTGAAAAGTTCTGGAATGAGGTTATTCAGTCGCAGCATCGTGAGGGAGTAGTGTGTGGTAAATATAACCCTAAAGGAAGCTCCACCATGACCGAATACTTTTTAGGGCAGGTATTAGTGTGTAAATATCTGGATGGCTTGAAGGAGGAAAGTGATGTGGTGAGGTTGCTACTTGGGCACTTTCCCTATAGGATCAAGGAGGCTGCTTGTATCCAGAATGTAAAGACAATATCACAAGTAGAAAATTTGTTAAGCACATTTGATGCACTAGGGAGAGGGGGTTATGAGGACAATTTCAATCGGAACCAGGGTAATAATAATAATAATAGACCTAATGAAGCCAGGCATCAGGAAGTTCAAGGGAACGGTGGCGAAGGAGCCAACGCTCAAAATAGAAATAATAGTAATCAGCTAAATCAGAATAGAGGAAATGGCTATGGTAATCAGTATCAAGGGAGGAATAATGATTTCAGGGGAAATCAAGGGAGGAACAATGATTACAGGGGAAATCAAGGGAGAAACAATGATTTCAGGGGAAATCAAGGGAGAAATTATAATGACAATAATTACAACCAGAATAGGGGTCAAGGAAGAGGACAGCCTAGTGGTAGTAATATACAGCCAAACAATGACAACATAGCCCAGAACAACCAGACCAGTTCAGTAGTTAGTAGTACTACGGCCAGCTGTAGCGGTTCTTTAAACGCGAACCAGGCTGCGAAGTAAGGTCAGAATCTCAGTCTGTAGCATGCCCAGTCCATACAATTATACAGGAACCCTATGACCTAAATGTAAGAAATGAATTATTACATGAACTAAATGATGAAGGTATTATTCAGGAAGTGGTTAGTAAGAGCCCCATAGTTAAATTTAACGTGTCCGAGGCGTACACAGATGTTTTAATTGATAGTGGTTGTATGAAGAGTTGCATAAGTAGTGCATTTTATGATAAAATGAAAGGAACTGGAGTAAATTTTGAGGAGATGCCAATTAAAAGCACTTTTGTTATCACAGCTGTTGGGAAGAGGTCTAAAGTAATTTCTAAGCAAGTTTTAGTAGACATTAAAATTAATAATCATGTAGAGAAGCAGATTTGTCTTGTAATTCCAAATTTAGTATTCAGTGTTATCTTGGGTTCAGAGTGGCTAAGTAGAGTGTCTGGTAACTTATGTTATGATGTAGGGAGTTTGAAATTTAAATGGGGAGATTCTGAAGTAGAAGTAGCGTTCAATGACCATATTCAGAGGAGTAGTATTGTAGGTGTGATTTGTACTTTAAATGAGATATCGCCAGCCGTAGAGCGGGGTTCTCCATGTTTTGTGGGCAGTGTGATTACGAACGGAAGTCTAGAGGACTCGTTACGTGAGGCTGCATTTCAGGGAAATATAGAGGATGAACAGTGTGTTCGGCTCTATGATGTGTTATTGTGTAATAGGAGAGTTTTTGAGGATCGCATTGGTATGGCCAATTGCTATACCCATTCATTGAACATTATTGATAGGTCAGTATTCACAGGACATAGATATCCTGTACCTTTCGCTTATCAGAGTGCAGTTGAGGCACAAATTAACCAGATGCTTGAAGATGGGATTATTGAACACTCTAACAGTCCATATGTTAATTCTTTGATCACGGTACCCAAGACCGACGGCACTGTTCGTATTTGTTTAGACGCTCGTTTGGTTAACAGTAGAATTAGTTCAGATCAGCTGAAATCTATGTCAATAGAGGAATTAATGCAAACATTTGAGGGGAAGAAGTATTTCACTTGTGTAGATTTGAGTTCCAGTTTTTGGCAAGTGCCACTTATGTACGAAGATAGACCATTTACAGCTTTTAGTCATAAATATAACCTTTATCAATTTTGTAGAACACCTTATGGGTTAAAGAGTAGTTCAGCAGCTTTAATTAGGGCTTTAAACATCGCATTAGGGGATGACACAGGAGAGTTTGTAACCATTTACATAGACGATATGGTAATTAGTTCACGCAGTTTTGAGGAGCATCTACGTCATTTAGATATAGTTTTTCAGAAGTTAGATCAGGCAGGGTTCACTTTGAAGCTGTCTAAGTCGTCATTCTGTCAGTCAGAAGTGACATTTTTAGGTCATAGAGTGTCGAGTAGAGGTGTGACACCAGAGGAAAGTAGGGTTAGCATGTGTGGACAGTAGCAACAGGGCGTCGTTACAGATACTGAGAAATATGGTAGGTAGAGCAACGTGATGACGTTCATTTAAGGGAGCCACTTGCAAGGTTGGAAGCAGGTGACGCTGAAACATTTATAGTTTCCAAACGTATTGGGAAAACAGCATATGTGCTGGAGAATAGTGAGGGAAACAGATTATACGGAACGTATAATATACATAGTCTACGAAAATATGTGTCATAAAGTGAGTGTGTTTAGCTGGCGAGCCAGCCTATCAAATGAGTAAGTGTGGTATTTGGTGCGTGGGAGGAGTTGGTCTTCCAGGCAGGCGTATCAGAAGTCACACAGGGGGGTAGTATGTAAGTAAATGAGAGTTTTTAAGGTACAGGGAAATATGACGGGATTGTCGGATGCTGTTGAGCACTAAATTGTCTCGATGCACCAAGGCCATTTTGGCAGCGCTGATTGGTTCCCATTTATCTCCAAGAGATAGGGGAGCGCTTGTATAGGGCTTGTTAGCTTAAGGCGTCCACGAGATAAAAGATGGGCCATCAGAATGCGAGACAGTCCTTCATGAAACTCATACATATCAGCACACGTGATTTCTGTTTACGGCCTCGCCATGTAAGATTTGTAAGTGTGTAATTTAAGATAATATGTACAATGGTATTATTTGTGTGAGGAGAAATGGTCTGTGTTGAGAACTAGTATTAAGTAGAATATGGTTAACGGGAACTTAACAAGACAGGGCGATTACGGCACAGAAATATTTGGTGTTATATGTAATGCACATTTACTCCTTTTTTTTTTCAGAAGTCAATATTAATTTAATCTACTTCAAAGAGAGATTAAGTATTATGGTCACGAGGCGCTGCCACAATAGTGTGATCGTGTGCTCAGTGATAAGTGGAATTAAATGTCACCATAAGGAGGGGACCTCCAGTGAAATTAGGAAGTTCTATGGTGATATAAATATATCAGAACACCTTCAATGCGTGTGATATGACATCATAAATACATAGTGCTCACACATTAATTATGTCTATTTCTCCAACATAGAGAAATTTGAGAGGCGGAAATATCCGTGGAACACTATTCCATATGTAAAACATTGGACTGGTTGCAAAGTGCAATCCATAGTGACAACAAACTTTGACGCAAAGTGCGTGAAGAAAAAATATGAGTGTATATATCTGTAATTTAGGGTGATTTCATTTATGTAATATGTATTTTGGATGGGGTTTATTAACGTGTCTGGGATAATCGGATAATGGACCGTCGTCACGGTAAATCATCCGATGATCCGAGGCGAATATGTAACGTGTTTTTCAAGGGGTTTTATGCAACTGGCATAAGTCAGTAGGAAGCCATTCTATATTTATTTACGCGGCAAATTGTTCAGCCAAGAGAATTTTTCATGTTAATTTATTATTATTATTAATTTATTATAATTATTATTAAGGTATTTTCGGAGCATTTTATAAAAATTATTAGCATTCAGATAGGTTTTCTATGTCTTAGAAAACGCTATCAAGCAAATTATTACGAACGACAATATTATAGAAAATTATGTGATTACGGAATTTTACGGAGTTTTCGTCAGTTAGGGTATATCGAGAGACGTGACTCACTGGGATTTCAAGTACAAGCTGATTCCTGTCGAGAAGTATTACGCAAGGCTGGGTCGCAAGGTCTAGAAAAGGCGAATTGTTGGGACGGAAATCGACTTCTCCCTCTCGCGCGCCGAGTGTAATGAGGCAGAGGAGGGGAACTAGCGGCGTGCTCAGCCAATCAGTGGAGGCAACGTAAGCTGGAAGACGGTACCATGGTGGGGGAGCCAACGTGTGGATATATCGTTCGACGCGCCGTGAAACGTGGACTATCTGTGTAGAACTTGCGGAGTACGGTTGCAAGTGCGTGTCGCTCCGATGTTCAGTGGAGTTGAAGACTAACTTTTGCAAAACTCAACCAGTGCGGTTGTACGAGTGTTCGGGTCCGAGGTACGGACCATAGAATTATCTAATCTACCAGAATATCATCAAATTCCGACGGAGATGACGACGTCCAGGAGACTGTGGGAAGCTCACAGCATCATCAAGTACGAGGGAAATGCTTTGGCAATTTCCAGTGGTAAGCGCAAATGACGCAGAAATACGCAATCTCTCATTTTTCTTTGTTTTACATTTCATATTTCAGTAACTTCATAGCTTGGAAATAAGAGTAAAATCAATTTATCAGACTCCGTTTTCACGTAATTCTCTATCGGTAATATTCAAATCACAACGCTCCAATTTAAATTTTGTACTTATTATTATTATTAATTTTGCTATACTTGTTTTATATAATAAATTCATTTCTTTTACAATGCAATCTTTGCTTTCAGTAGGTAGCATTAGATATAGACCAATTCCTTCTCCTGATACAATTGTTTGTTGGGTTAATGATCAAATCATACCACGATCTGAGTGAATAGAGTCTTGAATGTGTTCTGCCAGAGCTAGACGTTGTTAAATACAAATTTAGATTTCAACATTGCATTGAGGTCTTGGCGCCCATTAAAACAACATAGCTTAGGCAAAGCCAAACTGCCACATTGTACGCTCAACGTGTGGGCTGTCAAAAGGTTACATTTGTCGCTACCAACATGGGGCACTAAATAACCATTACACTATAATAGTCAAATACTCGAAATGAGGGCCGGCACGATATAAACCAATATAAGCATAACCTTATTACTTGAATTTTTAAAAAAGAATAATTACAAACGATTGGAATATTCTTTTTATTAGCACAACCAAATGAAACTACAAAATAATTTCTCCAAAAACATCGTTTTATTGGCGATGAACAGTGCATATTATGCGGCAATAACAGCAGCCATTTTTAAATCGATTTTTACTGTATTCGATTGTTTTCACAATAATCGATGTTCGTTATATCGATTATTACTCGTAAATATCGATTATTTAGCCGAAATTTCCATTGCTAGGAACTCGCAAATTTCAAAGTTGCGGCGCTAAAATGTAATAAAACATTAAGTTATATTTAATATTTTTCTGTAAATTGGGCACTTTTCGCATTTAAGGGGATTAATTCGCAAGAACCCCTAGTTATCGCACTTTGTCGCACATTCAGTTTTGCAAATTCTGGGTATACATAGTCATAATAGTTACCAAATAGTTGAAAAATCGAGAAAAAAGTAAAATTCGCATTTATCGCAATTGCGATTTTCTCGTATCTCTAATCCTAACCTACAATAGCTACTTTTCTCATGTCTACGTTGGCATTTAAGCAGTGTAAGTAAAACTACACCTAAATCATCGATATGGGCGCACTAATTAGTCAGTAAAAATAGATAGGGATTTATTGCATGAGGATGTGTTTTCTGACACAGTTATGCGTCGCGTTGTTGAAGATACGTGTATCTGTGGCAATAATTGCTATTGCATCGAACATTCTTCTCAGCAATTACTCTAAAATGATGTCAGACCCATTGAATACTTCAAATAAAATTAAGAAACGTAAACTTTTAACACTTGTGTGAAGTGTTTGTTTCTTGCCATGTTCTTGTATTTGATTAATTGTTAAATAACTTACATTAAATCTCCTTTTGTCACCTATACGCAACTACCCCCGTCCATACATATTTGTGAACTTCTTTCCAATAATCCGATATCAAATTAGAATATTAAGAGAAAATCTAGGCGTTCGGCTGAAGGACGTACGAAGCCGGCGAGGCAGTGCAATTCAGTCTGGCCGCGGCCTGGTTATGGGTGGCTATGACTTAACTGCTTCGTTTTCTGCAGAAATGGAGTTATTTCCTTAAATAGAAGTGTATGAAATAGGCCTGCATTTGGTGCAGAAGGGGAACATTTCCTGGGCATAATGTAGTTTATTGCTATTTGAGGGAAAAAACATTAACCATGCCGAAAAAAAACTTAATATTAACGTATTGACTTCAATAACTAATGAAAATTGTTTGTACACCTGTTAATACAAATTTTGTTCAAAAATTTGTCAAACTGGATGTTGCCTTTCTGCATGTAGCGATTCACACATTATCACAGCCATCATAATGATGGTTATCAGACACACCTAAGTACATGGGTTTACATGACCTTGTTGCGAAGTCCCTAAATGAATCAACAACCCTGTCATAAATGTGGAAGACCACTACTTTAAAGCCTTCAAGGTAAAAGTTTGGTGTAAATTACGATTGCAACCTTCAATTGTCAGCGATATCAAAAACATGTGAGTCAACAATTTTTTATTTTTCCATTATAGTAGCAGTAGCTAAATTTGCTTCCATTTATATGCCAGACAGGTTCCACTCAATACAGGTAATCGACACCTTATTATTACCATTCCTCCAGGGTTGAGGATAAAGTGAAGTGAGTTTTGTAGGGGGGGTGGGGGGTGGATGCCCTTCCTGTGCCAACCTCATGAGAGGAGTTCTTGAGAGATGAAATGAATGAAATTGGGCAAGGAATTGGAAGGAAATGAATTTGCCATATTAAAAGGTACGGTCGTGGCACTAGCCTGGAGTTTTAATCCAACATCATCGTCGAGATTACTTCCAACTGGCTGGGTAGGATTTGAGAGGACAAGATGCCTCTATCTAATTACCGGTATATCATTGTGAACTTCTTCTCTTTATATATCTAGAAACGTCCTACCCTTTCGTAGATCTTCATCGATTTGATCTAACCGCCTTCTTCTAGGGCATCCAACTGGTCTCCTTCCAGACCAATTTGCACATGGCCAGACCATTTCAGCCTTGTAGTGTGCATTCTATCTTCCATTTTTAACATGCTTTACTGTTAGTCGTCGGCTGTAACTCGATTCCGAGTAAACATACTTCTTCCTGCATAGAGCTTTTCAGACCAGCTTGTGGATGTGCTTCTGATGACTAAACATGCCAATCCTTGCATAAAACATGCGCCCACATAAATTGCACTCAATGGTAGGGGGAGGGCGGGGTTGCAATTGACGAAGCTTTCTTACTTGTCGCTTGGCCTCTTCATGTCTGCGACGTTCTTCCTCAAAGAAGTTGGCAGTCGTCGATGTAGTGTTCCGCCACAGTAAACGGGCCGCAGCAGATGTTTCCCATGAGTGGCTGTCTATACCAGTCGTCGTCATGATGTGTTTTAACTGGTCTTTAAAACGCTTCAAAGGGGCCCCATGAGGTCTAGTGCCGGAGCAAAGTTCACCATAAAGGAATTGACGTGGAAGCCTGGTATCACTCATACGGTGAACATGGCCTAACCATCTCAATTGATGAGCGATGATAGTTGTCTCAATGCTATTGAGATGCGCTCTCTCGAGAACTGCAGTGTTCGTCACGTAGTCCTCCCACTTGATATTCAAGATGTATCTCATCCTTTTTTGTTGGTGGAAACGCTCAAGTTTCTTGATATCACGGCGATAGTGTCCAAGTTCAAGTTTCACAGCCATACAGTAGCGTTGAGATGACGACAGCTTGTACACCATGAGTTTGGTATGCATCTTTAGGTCTTTATTCATGAAGACTCTATGCATTAAACGGCCAAATGCTGCATGGGCGGCCCCAATTCTTTTGTCAACATCCTGTTCGCAAGTGCACCGTTTAGACAAGATGCTGCCAAGATATGAAAAATGATCAACCTGCTCCAGTGTTGAGTCTAAGATGGAGATATTGAGCTCAGGAAGAGGTAATCCTGGGGCAGGTTGTGCAAGCACCTTTGTTTTCTTTGCATTGATGGTGAGACCTTCTTGCCTGGCGTGTCCACGTCACGGGGGTGGGCATCCTACACTTCAGTAGGTCGGAGTGATAGGATGGCGGAGTTCAGGCAAGGACCCAGTCCCGTGGGGTATAGCACGGAACCCATGCCCAGGGTTACGGGTGAAGTCCTTAATGGCGGCGGCGGCGGAGGAGGAGACTTCGGTACGGCAAAGCTGGCAGACGAGGCAACCCTCCCTTCTGGGGATTAAATGAGAAGGGGAATTTTTCCTCAGCTTGTGTAGGTAGCAGTGAACGGCTTTGAAGGCGGATGAGGAACAAGTGTCCCAACGGCAGAGAAGGCGGAAGAACTGTCACCAGCAGCGTCTGTACTCCAGAGGAGCGGCTGCAAAAGGCGTCTGTTCCCCATGTTAGGGGCGGTCTAAAGTAAAAACCTGGCAGTAGGTTATAAAATGCCTTTGGGTGTGGCGAGCCCATCGAACAAATAGCCTATATTATGAAAGTTTGTGAATTGAGGCCTCGGAAACAGCTAGGGCGTCCCCCGGAGGCGACGCGCAGCTCCCGATGTCCTGGGGGAGCTGTGAGAAGTAGGCTACCAGACGTAACGAAGGTTGGTTTCATTAATGTCATGACACTCAATAGAAAGGTAGAAGAGCTGGTTGATTATATGGAGAAGAAAGATATAGCGATGCTGGGAGTGAGTGAAACGAAAGGGAAAGGGCGAAAAGAAGTGAAGAAAGGGAAAGGATACAGATTATATTGGAGTGGAGGACAGAAGGCAACGAATGGCGTTGGTGTCATATTGAGAGAGGACCTAGACCAGTATGTTGAAAAAATTGACCCGATTAGTGACCGGATTATCAAAGTCAGGCTTGGACTTGAGAGTGGTACAAAAGATTTTATACAGGTTTATGCTCCCCAAACAGGGAAGGTAGATGAATGTCTAGAAGAGTTTCTAGAAGAGCTGGAAAAGTGTATAGAAGACAAAGAAGTGATAATAATGGGAGACATGAATGCACATGTGGGAACAGATAGACAGGGAAAAGAAGAGATTATTGGCCCGTTTAGCTATGGAAATCAGGATGAAGAAGGAGACCTGTTAATAGATTTCTGTAGGAGGAATGGATTAACTGTTGGAAATACGTGGTTTAGGAAAAAGAACTCGCAAAAAATAACTAGGTATGGATGGGGAGACAGGAAGACAAAGACAATGATTGACCTTATTCTGGTGGAAAAGGATAAACAAAGACAGTTAGTAGATGTGACAGCTATGCCAGAGGAGATTTTGAAGGAGACCACAAAGTGGTGATAGCCAAAGTAAGGCTTGGTAAAATCACAAAACTAGTAGAAAAAAGGGAAAGAAAAATAAAGGGATGGAAACTAAAAGAGAAGGAGGTAATGGAAAAGTTTCAAGAGGAACTAAAACAGGAAATTCCCAAAGATGAAGCAAAAAGCATAGAAATGGAATGGACATGTTTTAAGAATGGATTTGTGAAGTGTGCAGTAAACACTTGTGGAAGATTATCAGGGAGGAAAAAGGAAAGGGAGACTCCTTGGTGGAACAACAGGGTAAAGGAAGCAGTTAAAGAAAAACAAATGGCATGGAGAAAGTGGATATGCAGCAAAGATGCAGAGAAATGGCAAAAATATAGAGAAGCCAAGAAGGCATGTCAAAAGATTGTACAAGAAGAAAAAAGAAAAAGCTGGGAAAGTTTCACTGAAACTCTAGAGGAGGATATCAAAGGAAGTAAAAAGGTTCTATATGGGCTAGTAAAAAACAGTGTGAAAGGTAGGGAAAACACAAAATTTGTAAAAACTGAAGCGGGACAGATATTGTATGAAAGAGATGGTATATTGAAAAGATGGGAAGAATACTTTTCAAAGCTACTGAAAACACATTGAACTGGATGAAGAAAGGGAACAAGAAGGAACAATGGAGGAAGAAGAAGAACAAGAAAAGGAGATATCTATGCTAGAAATAGAGGAAGCCATAAAGAAGATGAAGAGTGGCAAAGCACCTGGAGTGGATGAGGTGACCACAGAAATGATAAAAGCAGCAGGACCAGTAGGGTTGCAGTGGCTGTATAGATTATTTAGAATAATTTGGAAGAAGAAAGAGATCCCAGAAGAATGGGGAAAGGGTTTAATTATCCCACTTTTTAAGAAAGGTGACAAAAAGGAATGTAACAATTACAGAGGGATCACCCTTATTGCCCATGTAGCCAAGATCTTTGAGAGAGTATTGGAAGGTAGACTGAGGAGGCAGACAGATGGAGAGATGGAAGAAGAACAGTATGGTTTTAGGAGAGACAGATCAACTTTTGATCTAATCTTTACACTAAGGCATATGATGGAGAAAAGATGGGAGTTTGGAAAAGACATGGTGATGACTTTTATTGATATTGAGAAAGCTTATGACAGTGTGCCTAGACAGGTGGTGTGGGATGTATTAAGAAAAAGGCAAGTTAACAGTGCAGAAGTGCAAATGGTGAAAGCTATGTACAAATATTGTGTCAGTAGCGTAAAGACCACTATAGGAGAAACAGAATGGTTCAAGGTGGAAACGGGTCTCCGTCAAGGAAGTGTATTGTCCCCCTTACTATTCATCATAGTCATGGATGAAATCCACAAGAATGTTAAACAGAGATTGGGACAAGAGGCAATAAAGGCCATGCTGTTTGCAGATATAGTGATATGGGGTGAGGATGAAAAGGAAGTACAAAAACAAGTAGATGTATGGAACCAAGAGATTGAGAAGTTTGGGATGAAAGTTAGCACAGAGAAGAGCAAGACAATGGTAATGTCAAGGGGAAGTAAGGAGGGAAGAGGAAAGATAGAAGTGAACGGAAAAATTCTAGAAGTGGTGAAAAGTTTCAAGTACTTGGGAAGTGTGATCACAGAAGATGGAAAGATTACTGAGGAAATTGGAAAGAGAATACAACAAGCGAACAGCTTCTACCAGAGTGTTAGGGGTATTCTGTGGAACCAAGATGTCCCAAAGAAATGTAAGCAGGTATTATATTCAACCTATTATGGACCCGTACTAACATATGCAGCTGGAGCATGGACCACTACAAAAAGAGAGGAGAGTAGAATACAAGCAGCGGAGATGAAATTCCTAAGAGGTATAGAAGGGAAGACCAGAAGAGATAAAATCAGAAACGAGGAGATAAGAAGGAGGACAGGAATCTTGAAGCTGCAGGACAGGATAGAAACAACCAAGTTAAAGTGGTATGGACATATGATGAGAATGGGAGAGGAGAGAGTGCCAAAGAAAGCTTTTCTGGAAAAGGTTTCGGGGAAGAGACCGCGCGGAAGGCCCCGAAAGAGATGGGCAGATACAGTGTGGGAGTGCGTGGAGAAGAAGGGAGGAAAACCTGAAGATGTACTTAAAGGGGGAGAGGAGTGGTGGAGAGACAGGCAACGTTGGAGGTCCTTGATTCACAACCCGACCCAGGAAGCTGGAAACTGGAAATGAAGAAGAAGAAGATGGTGAGACCAAAGAGATCACACGCAGTGCTAAAGCGATTGACCGATTGTTGAAGCTCTGCAGCTGTCGGAGCAGGAGATGCGGTGTCGAGCGATACGGGAATTATACGGGAATTTTAGTGACCAGGGAAAAATACGGGAATTATACGGGAAATTCGCACTTGATACGGGAAATCTTGAAAAGTCTCATAATGCCTGACTTCTTAGCCCCCGAACGCTCGGCAGAGTCCTCCCGCTCAGTCTTCTATTTGGCCTGAAGACCGCGCTGCCACTCGCAATTTGCGCCACCGATAGAGCGCTAAGCGGGATGAGAACCCAGCCAACGTCGAATGCATGCTTTGCCCGGCCGACCGCCGGCCGTACCCTCTCCGCGCGGGGCTACGCGCGCCGCGCTCGTTGCTGACAATGACATACAGGAATCAGTCCACATTGTTATTCACAGAGGAGACCTGGGTTTCTCGACAAGAGCAGCCCTTAAAGAAGCTAACAACTCAAGATCTCAGAAAATTCGAGACGCGGATGTGCTGCAATTTCGCAATTTCCTATGGCTGAAAAAAATCAAAGAGAGGTCATCTCTTGCTCACAAGATGACCCGTGCTATTTCCTGCCTATACCTTGTAGGGGTCGCTGAGACTCCTAAGTTGAAAGAAGTTAGGATCGTCATTGCCCTGGAAATTCTTTGTAATCAGAAGAATTTGATTTCTGGCGCAATGGCTGACCGCATCAAGAGCAGCTACTCCGCACTTCAGAGACTGCCCTTCGTCACTTTGCGTTTTAAGCAGTTCGACGGAAAAGAGCCACGGCTCGACGTGCTGTGGTCTGAATTAGTGGCTTCAGCACCTTCCTCAGTTCCTGCCAAAAACGATCTCACAACCTTCGTTAAAATGATACTGATTTTTTATCACAACAATGCAGCTCTAGACAGAGGTTTCTCCCTGAACAAGGAGTGCATGATCGTCAATCACAAAGAAGCAAGTCCGATTGGAATGCTTACTGATCAGGACGCTGTGATGGCAGCTGGTGGAGTAGAAAAGATAACCGTGAGCAAGAGTCCATACTGCACGAAACTCCCACGCCGTGTTCAAGGAAGCAAAACAGGTGCGAAGTGACGGCTAAGGTGGCAGTCGAAAGAAAAGGCACGAAAGATATCCAGTAATTGGGGAAAAAAAGAAGATATTGAACGACGCCCATTCTGAAGCATAGAAAATTGAAGAGCAGATGAGTTCCCTAGTGAAGCTTTAAGTTAATAAATCCTTGAATATTGTTTGTTTTATGTTATTTTGTGTGACTAATGTTCCTAACCACAATCTAGTATTAACAAAGTGACTTATTTTATTTTTTGTATGACTAGAATACAGTTCCTATTCTGAAATTAGTACTGTCAAAAGAACTTAATTTTGTGCTGTGTATAACTGAAGTTCCTAGTAACAATCTTGTATTTGTCAAAGTGACTTATTTAATTTCGTTTTGCATTATTTTATTTTCTATTATCTACTTGGATAAAATAAATCTAAATTAAAAAGTATTCGCGGCGTGTCGCGTGTGGAATTTTACTGTTTTTAGCATTTCCATGGTCTACTTTCGCATACCAAATGGTTTTAAAGTCTGTGCAAACACTCAATGCACATGCATAAATTTCAAAAACTACACACAATGTCTCACAGCTCTCGACATTTTACTATCAAACACCCGTCACCAACATGTGGCTACAAAATTCACCACATAAGTGACAGAATTCTTCTCGTATGGACAGGCATTGTTTCAGTCGCTTGTTAACCACTGTCTGTGTGGGATTTCCTTTCATTGTTATTGTTTCGTTATTTTTACTTCTCCGAAGTTCGACCCGAGGACTGGACACATCCCGTACAGCATGAACAGAAAGAAATACTGAAGGCGGTATGGATATCGCGGTGGATGGAATGATTATTAACCTTGGCAATTCATCAAGCTCTGACGAAGACAATGATGGTGGTGATGATGATAGGGACAATGAAGGGATGGAGGGTGTCAAAGAAACCCTTGCCAAGTGACTGAGGATAATTTATTTATTGGTGTCAGTTCGCTTGCGTCAATCGATAATAGAGCACAGGCTATTGTTTCCCGTCTTAGTGTTCAAAATACCGTCTGTCATTCAATAGCCTACAACTCGACAATATAAAATCACGGCAGTAATATCGCCACAGAGCGGCTTGTTTGAGTGCTCAGTGCTAAATATGTATTTACCTTAACTTTACTTTTGTGTTACCACGAAAGCTAATATTAACCGTAGAGAGTCGCGATTCAGTGAGTGTGTATGGTGTTATCTGCCGACTACTGTAGTAAGCTGTGAACGACCTCCAATCAGACTCTTGTTTCATGTTAAAGGATAATCATTGCATGGTGAGTGTTTTTATATTCATTAGCTGTAGAGTGTTTGCCCTCTTTGTCGTATTTATTGAATTGAATACCGATGATAAAGGTAGTATAGCTTCGGTGTGTAATTTATTTATTCATCTAAAAGTATCGTATTTCTCTGTTTGAATGCCCTCTGTGTTGACTCAGGATCGTTTTTAAAATATATTACGTATAATTGTACAGAAATAATGTCTGAAGTGTAGCGCTGTGTATTATTCGAATCAGTTGATTTACAACAACACTAAAAACTTAGCAAAACAGCTCAGCTGTTCCAAGCTTCCGACATATCCTTCGCGTTGTTTCCTTCGAAATACAGGATGTAGGTGAGAAGCATGCTCAGAATTCTTACCGTGTGGCGTGGGTTGCGGAGAGGAAAGGCGGAGCAAAGTGACATGAAGGCTGTCAGTACTGAATGCGCGGGGTTAACAATACTCATAATTTACGCGTGTAACACCTCCACCTCCAATTTTACTATAAAAGTCGTGATCTAAAGAGGGATAGTGGGTGGGTAACAACTATTAGTACATGACCCCCATCATTATTATTCATTATTACAAAGGGTATTTTGACTATTTTCAGTATTGTAGAAAATTGTATCGCCTTGTTCCGGGCTTCTATAGAGCTTACATTTTCTTTCGACCTTTCATTTGCCATAGGACGCGCCACCGGCGTATGGTTATGCATTACCAGCTTCTGGTTTAATAGTCAGGTAATGGAAGCAATGGGAACTGTGTACTACAATTTTCCTTGCATGTAACTAAGCAAATTATTGTTGTTAAGAGAACGTAAAAAGCACCAAGAATGATATGTATGATCTTCAGCTGTGTGCAGTGAGAAAGCTCTGCATGTGTTCATTCCTTATGTATTAATGATGCAAAATGTCAGCTAACGTTGTGCCACATACAACACTCGTAGTCTCTAAATGTTGTACATTTCCCCGTAAATTACAGCAGTTTATGTTTATATTGCTTATAAGATCGTGACAAAGAAAGTGTTTCTCCAATTGGATGATTGTATTTAACTGTATGCACGTCGTATAATCTTGGCGAAGTGTATTTTTTTTTTTTTTTCACGGAGCAACTTAACACTGCAGTAGGCACGCAGCTTTTTGTATTTAGTTTTCTGGCATCTTGTTTTAAATTATTGACTAACATATTTCTAAATGCAGACAATCCATACCTCCATTAGGATTCGGGTTCCATAATTCATGCAAAATGAGGTTCTTTCGTTTGTGAAATTGAGGTCAAAACCCCCCTACCCTTTCAGTGATTACCGTATGGTACTGTACGTAGACTAGGGTGAAGATGTAAATGAGCATTTAAAAAAAATTGTCGCCAGTTGTTTGGTTTATTAACTTACGGTAATATTTTCCATAAGTACTGAAAACTAGGCACGGTTGGATTTTAAGGTGGAAAGCATGTGCTGTCAAATATCGCTTTCTTGCAATACCTGGAATATGTATAGAATTATAAAATGATTATTGGTTAAATAAGTGTTAATAGATAGGCTATTATAATTATAATGATTATATAAATATTAAAGAAGAAACGATGCGTTGTTAGTAAATATTAGGCCTACCGGTACGGCGAATAGCCTATAACTCATAGCTTCCGTTACAATTTAGCATTTAAATGGGTCACGTTAATGCATAATACCTATATACTAATATAACAATCTGATAGCAAATTATAATAATATTCTCACATATAACGTATTTAATTTGCACCAATTTAATTATTGTAGTCTAAGATATGTTAAACCACTGCCGTTTGAAATGTGCAAATCGCACACTTTGTAGGCAAACTGTTGTGGTCGTCTGTGATGCGAAGTGTTACCAATTATTCTTTTAGGAGACACTTGTCTTTGGAATATTCATGAAAGGCCAACCCTCTAGTTCTTATTTCATAAGTTGAACGTATAAAAACAAAACCACAATCCGAAATAATCAAGAAGATAATCACGAAGGAACGATTCACTGCCAATGAAAATCAAATGGAGATTCGCGGACCGGAAGTTCGCTATGCATAAGCTTCGGTGCCATTTTGTTATTGTTAGTGTTATGGTGCCATTTTAACTCGTGGAAGCTCCATACGGTTACGGTACCATACGATTCAGTCACTTTCCGTAAACATTTTTTATGTGACACTCCTATTCTCATTAACAAATTCACAAAGAAATTTGATAAAATGGTCCGGCTAGCTCAAAACAGTTGCCAGCGTTTCGCCCCAGTGTACCAATGGGCTCTTCAGTTGGTTATGGTACACCTCACCAAGACGCGTGGCTAGTACATACTGAGAAGGCCGCTGCAAAGGCACTAAATGTCGCCACGAGCAGCGCCAATGTACTACGGAAGCTAAAACTTCCTTTCAGAAATAATGTTAGCTTACCTTGCTAATCCATATTGGAAATATCTGTTCCCGAAGGAAACAGGATGTAAAATTGTCCGATTGAGCTATGTACATTAACAAATTCACAAAGAAATTTGATAAAATGGTCCGGCTAGCTCAAAACAGTTGCCAGCGTTTCGCCCCAGTGTACCAATGGGCTCTTCAGTTGGTTATGGTACACCTCACCAAGACGCGTGGCTAGTACATACTGAGAAGGCCGCTGCAAAGGCACTAAATGTCGCCACGAGCAGCGCCAATGTACTACGGAAGCTAAAACTTCCTTTCAGAAATAATGTTAGCTTACCTTGCTAATCCATATTGGAAATATCTGTTCCCGAAGGAAACAGGATGTAAAATTGTCCGATTGAGCTATGTACATTAACAAATTCACAAAGAAATTTGATAAAATGGTCCGGCTAGCTCAAAACAGTTGCCAGCGTTTCGCCCCAGTGTACCAATGGGCTCTTCAGTTGGTTATGGTAAGCTAACATTATTTCTGAAAGGAAGTTTTAGCTTCCGTAGTACATTGGCGCTGCTCGTGGCGACATTTAGTGCCTTTGCAGCGGCCTTCTCAGTATGTACTAGCCACGCGTCTTGGTGAGGTGTACCATAACCAACTGAAGAGCCCATTGGTACACTGGGGCGAAACGCTGGCAACTGTTTTGAGCTAGCCGGACCATTTTATCAAATTTCTTTGTGAATTTGTTAATGTACATAGCTCAATCGGACAATTTTACATCCTGTTTCCTTCGGGAACAGATATTTCCAATATGGATTAGCAAGGTAAGCTAACATTATTTCTGAAAGGAAGTTTTAGTTTCCGTAGTACATTGGCGCTGCTCGTGGCGACATTTAGTGCCTTTGCAGCGGCCTTCTCAGTATGTACTAGCCACGCGTCTTGGTGAGGTGTACCATAACCAACTGAAGAGCCCATTGGTACACTGGGGCGAAACGCTGGCAACTGTTTTGAGCTAGCCGGACCATTTTATCAAATTTCTTTGTGAATTTGTTAATGTACATAGCTCAATCGTCAATTTTACATCCTGTTTCCTTCGGGAACAGATATTTCCAACTCCTATTCTCTACTCTCTCAGTCCTCCTCAGTAAAATAGTCATTTATATCAGCTCTCCTCAGGTAAAAGGTATTTTATTTGTGTTCGTAGCATCTCATTCCATCTGCGAGAGAATTAACTCGCGCGCGCGCTTTGCTCACGCTACGGATTAGGCCTAAATCTTGCCATCACCAGTGGGCTGCGGAATTATCTCCAAAAATTCAGTTACTTACGCCAGTAAATCTTGATTAGCGTTTTAAGATTCATTTTTCAGCCATTCGGTATGCGAACTCGAGTCTTAGAGAGTTCTAAAATATACGGGAATTTGGTGGATTTTCGTACGGGAAATACGGGAATTATACGGGAATTTGAAAAAAGGTCATCGCTCGACACCCTGCATCGGCATACTGCAGTTCTGTCACCCGGGTAACTTGGGTATGTCTCTGTGAACGAAGTCTTGCCAGATTGAAAAGACCTCCATCGAAGCGAAACTTAATCTCTATGCCTGGGTTGTTGGAAGATGATTCATACATCATGGCAGCCATGTACAATGCAAAGAGTGTTAGAGCAAGCACACAGCCTTGTTTCAAACCGTGAGTGATTGGAAATGGATCAGATACAGAGTTACCGTGAAGAATCTTCCCAGACATTCCATCATGAAGAGCTTTAACTAATTCCACATAGCGATCTGGACATGCAAAGTGCGTTAATACTTTCCACACAGCAGGTCTTGGTACGGAATCAAAGGCTTTTTCCAGGTCATAGAAAACTAAGTACAGGGGCTCCTGTTGCTCTCTGCACTTTTCCTGGAGTTGTCTGGCACTGAATATCATGTCTGTTGTGCCCCTGGAGGTTCGGAAACCACATTGACACTCGGGCAAAATCCTCTCCGAGATACTTTGGAGCCGGTTTAGGAGAATTCTTGCGAGAATGGATAATAGCGATATACCACGATAGATCCCACACACGCTACGATCGCCTTTCTTGAAGATAGTTATGATAGCAGCATTCTTCAAGTCGTCGGGTACTTCTCGAGTTTCCCAAATTAACAGGATAAGTTTACTGTTAGTATAAACAGGTTAAAGGTTCCGCCTGATCAATACTTTTATTAAATATGATCAGTGTGTGGTCATCAGTGGGACATGTTTCGAGGCCTAATTAATAGTTTTGGCCCCTTCATCAGCCGATATGAAAGAAATCAATAAAAGATAATTGTTTGGCGTAACACTAAAAATTCCCTTAAAATTAAATCTTGTATGGTGCACCATAAAGAGAGATTGGCAAATTTTAAACACCTAAAGTAATATAAATGATGTCAAAAGTCTTATGAACTATGAACATTTTCAATACACTCCTCACTGTGGTCTGTAGATGCTAATGAAATCACAAATGTACAAATTCAGTACGGCAGCTGGTTCAGAACACCATGAAAACATGTTGGAAACCAGCAGTAATGATGGAACACTTAATGCCTCAATACTTCACCAGCAATGTAGAAATATAAAAATAATAAAACCAGTGAAGTCATTGCGCTGAAATAATATCTTGCCAATAGAAAACTTATGAGGTGCATAACTTCAACACTTGCAATGGCAGAGATTGGCCTCTAATCCGTCGAGGTTAAATTGTATGCTATGTCGGCTCTGTATGCTTTAATGTTGTCATAGCTTCTGCCAATTATAGCATACATCTTAGAGAGCTGTGTCTTACTGCAAATTGCAAGTGTGTGAAATGGAATATTGGAAATCTGCTATGCAAAAGACGAGAATTCACATTGACAGAACCAGAAATAACTGTATTAGGAGGGATATGAAGCCTCCGTGGCTTAGGCGGCAGCATGCCTGCCTCTCACCGCTGGGTCCGTGGTTCAAATCCCGGTCACTCCATGTGAGATCTGTGCTGGACAAAACGGAGGCAGACAGGTTTTTCTCCGGGTACTCTGGTTTTCCCTGTCAAAATTTCATTTCAGCAACACTCTCCACTATCATTTCATCTGTCATTCATTTAATCATTGACCCAGAGGAGTGTGTCAGGCCTCGGCCGCCGGCTAGATGGGGGCTTCATTCATTCCATTCCTGACCCGGTCGGAGACTGGAAGCAGTCTGTGGATTTTCAGGAGGGATATGCAAGTGACCTTAAACCACTTTCAAGGATGGTCGATGGTCTTGTCTTCTGAGTCTGGAGATGGCCTGGTCACATGACCTTGCGCCTTAGTGTGCATAGCTACCCCAGTCAACATTTACATGAAGCAAGCTTGTAGTATTGTGTAACTCATAATCTTGCAAAGATGAGCCAAAGAACCTCAGTTCACAGTACTGTATATTGTAATTCACAGGACCAGGAAGATTTTCAAATTTTCCAGTACAGATAGGTTTCTGGTGAACCAAGGTTTGGGAGGCGTGAGCTGCTTCTTGCCTCTCACCAAGGTGGACTGGGCTTCATTCTTGATTAATACATATGAAACAGTATTTTCTAAGTGAAAAGCTCATCCTGTTGTTCAGATTCCACATACAGGGACTTTATTTTTGCTTGGCAAGGACATTCTCGCTCACGCGCTCCGCCAGTGACAGCTCAGTTCCCGACTGCCGCGCGCGCGTATAGACGGCAGAATACGGTGCTGAAAATCAGTATCATGCATTTTTACTCGCCATGCTTCCAGTAGATGCTGAAAATGTTCCCCATCCGCTGCCAAACATTACCGGCATCTCCTTATGAAGTTTCCGGTTTCTCTGGTTAATTTCGCTTCAGTGAGGAAATAACGACATTTACGTCTATTTTTATTGTTTACTGAACCTGTACATTTGAATCTCGTAGCCAGTTGTCTTATTGTCCGATTTATAGGAATGGGTCCCCCTGGAAATCTCACTCGAAACTTTTGTCTTGTTCTAGCGCACGATTTCCTGCACTTTATGTACGCATTGTGAAGATATACATGTTCACGTAACGAATATTTTTCATAAGGCATTACAGCACTACACACAATCACAATAAAACACTACACAATACGATATACAGTACCAGTACACAATAGCTTTATAAAACACTGAAAGACTGAAACACCCAATTAGCTCAGAGTTCGGACTCTACAAAAGAGCGAGTGAATACGGCTGGTGACCACAAGCCAGCCTGGCCCGGGACCGGCGACCGAGGTCGAGCGAAGGTTTGCACAATAGCCTACGTGCCGCTCGTAACGTGCGCCTAAACAAGACAAACGTTTCGAATGACATTTCAAGGGAGACCCATTCCTATAAATTGGACAATAAATCAACTGGCTAATAGATTCAAATGTACAGGTTCAGTAAACAATCAAAATAGACGTAAATGTCGTTATTTCCTTACTGAAGCTAAATTAACCAGAGTAACCGGAAACTTCATAAGGAGATGCCAGTAATGTTTGGCAGCAGATGGGGGACATTTTCAGCATCTACTGTAAGCATGGTGAGTAAAAATGCATGATACTGATTTTCAGCACCGTATTCTGCCGTCTATACGCGCGCACGGCAGCCGCGAACTGAGCTGTCACTGGCGGAGGACGTGAGCAAGCAAAAATAAAGACCCTGTAAAACGGAGGTTCTTTGGCTCATGTTTGCAAGATTATGAGCCACACAACAACTTAAAGCTTGCTTTAAAGAAAGTTCCATTGAGGACAGGTTTTTCATCGTTCTTTGTGATATACTGGAGATGTGATTCTGTTAGTCACTAATTTGACTTGTGAAGTTTTTTTTTTTTTTGGTCAACTAGGAAAATGATGAAGAGGAATTCAGCCTTCTTGAAGATCGCCTAAAGGTATTCAATAACCTTGCTGCTGCACAAATGAAAATAAAGTCATACGACACGGCCTTGGAATCTGTGGAGAAAGTACTTACATGTCAACCTCAAAATGTTAAGGCACTGTTTAGGAAAGGAAAGGTAAGTAAAATTTACACATTCAAAGACCCTGTAATAATATTGTCAACTTGCAGAACTTAGTAATTCATAAATATCTTAGTGTGACTTTAAGAAATATGATTTTTTTTAATGTTATTTTACAATGGAAAATTATTTGTTACTGTAAAGTAAGATAGTGTGTCTGCTCAAGGGTTGTGCTCTGAAAGAATTTCATTTTCCGTATTGACAGATTCACTATATAACAAAGGAGAAACTGTTCCGCCTAGTCAATACAAGTTATAAACTTGTTGTAAATAAATGTATTGACTAGGCGGAACAGTTTTTCCTTTGTTGGTTGGCAACAGATTGTGTTATGGAGGAAAGAATAAGAGGAGATGCCTTGAGCTCGTTTGAGTGAAGCCAAGCGCTGCGTCCAAAGTGGACGTAACCTTAACTTGTATTCGGTGTTCCGTGACTTGCATATGGTTGTACGAATCAAATAAGTGTTCTGTTTATTAATTTAAGGTTTGTATTCTTGAATATCAAAATGTGTATGAACAATGAGCGAAAGTGTCCGTGCCCGAAATTAGGCCTAAAAACTGATGAATGTCTCAACACCAATAAGAACTTAAAAATCAATTTGGTGTGAATACCGTGATTAGTTCGGCATCATTGATAGTTCCCAAGATGTTCCTTCTTTGGTATACCTTGCACCTTCAGACACCTGTATTCAATTTAATCAGTGTGTCGGCATATTATTAAAGTTTGCCGCGTCTTTCTTACAAAACTAGCCTTGCTTAGGTGCTCTCATATTTCTATTTAAATTGGCTCTTAAAACTATAACACAGCTTATTTGTGCCAATTACCGTGATGTACAGAGTGTATTCTGCCAATCCAAGAAAAAAATCTTGACGTGTCATTGCAGTTTTATGTCACTAAAATCCAAGAATACGGCTTTAAGCATAGGAACAGCCATTTTCTTGCTACCCAAAGTGGGCGTGCCGTTTGGCTTCAGCAGCTTGCACTTGGCAGCGCAGCTAAGGCATCTCCTTCCGTTGTTTCCTCCATGGTCTAGCTTCAAGCTACAATTACTAACAGCTGCAGGGAAGAATATTATAACACAAACAGTATTTCCCTGGTGAGCACGATAGCCCAGTAACATTGTTGATCTTGACCAGGGTGCCCATGGTTTGAATCATGGCCAATTCTTATGGAATTTTCTTCATGAAAATGCTTAACACTGTAACCAGAATTCTATGTAAATTTATGAGTTATTTATGATCTATAGATTTTCAGTCATGTAAATCTAAAAGCTTTAGGGTTAATAACGTGAAATTTTGTTCAGAAGTAAAACAAGACTTAATAAAAATAGTGCCTAATTTAACTGAATATGCTTTCACCCTGATTGCTGAATTAGGATATGATGATGTATAGTTTGGTTCTTATCATGAACTTTAAGATGGTTATGATATTGGTGTATGGTTCATTTCTTTTTTCAAATCTTAATATTGTTACGTGCCACCCCTAGTGGCAAGTTCGTTAACTGGATTACGGTGGGTGAAAGCACAACACAATTGTTTATTTAACGAAATATTAGCTTTATTGCAGGCCAGGAAAAGATACACCACACAATAAGCACTGAACCTCACTTCATAAGACACTACTAGTCACTATAGCTTCCACACTTAGCCTACGTTCACACTACTGTCCTCGCTATTAATACCTGCAACTCTGCCTTGTACACAAACTACAGTTATTTACGATAGAGAGTCACTCACCACTACGCACTGCTTCGCTGTCCGCTGGCTAGGGAACAGCCCCCTGTGTTTCGCAATTCACCACAATATCTCTGTCGCACTAGGTAAGTACTGCTCAAGTCTAAGCTGCGTGGACCTGAGAGGAATGTGCATCGCAGACTATAAGTAGTGATGGTGACGAGTGATGCGGTTTCTCGGTCCTTGCGTAGTAACAGAAGCAAATACATTAGTCGGTGACTCAGTCACTCATTCCCAACGCCACACTGGTTTCAGAAAAGACCCATGTTAGCAGTATTGGAATAGACGAGAATGTCAGGTAACACGGCGGGCTGTCGACAGGCTTCTCAATTCTCGCCTGCTCCTACCCTGCCTCTGCTCTTCATCCCGCAAGTTCACAGAGCTTGGAACCGAGCAGTACACACTCCTCAAAACTCAGTCCCTCCGTATGATTCACGCTGCCTCGCTGTCTGGAGAATCAGCCTCACTAGGATTTCGTAACTTCGCACGTCACGTCGCCGCACTAATGTCGCTCAGGTAAAAGCACGCACTAGCTCAAAAACACTGTCCTCCCTCGCTGGTGAGACCGCTTTATATAGCAGGCTGGTGACTCATTGAATGCTTCTAGAACCGTCCAGGATTCACGGCTTCTCGAGATTTCCATCACTGGCTGGGTCACGAATATTCTGGACCATCCCTTTTGTCCTCGCAGCCCCTTGTGTAAGGCGCAGGTAACACACAGAGGCAGAGCATAGCCCGGGGGCGGCTGTGACTCACGCGGCGAGGTGACGAAACAAACTCACAGCCGTAACAATATTTACAGGTAACTCTTCTTTCAACGCTCTCCCCTACAGAAGGTTGGTCGTTAATATTGCAATTTGGCCCTGAAAGAAGGCATTATTTGTTATATTAGATCACATTCTCATTATTCATGCCATTTGTTTGGGTATGAAATGCTTATTTGACTCCAAAATGCTCACTTTATCTCACAATCGTTGTTATTTAAATATTATTCCCTATCAAGAAGGTAGGTGCAACATTTTATAATAAAAGAGATTTATATATAAGAAATGACTGTAACAATGTGAACACTGCTATAAGACATCCTAATTACCCTATTTCAACAAAAATAAATACTATCAAGGAAGTAATTGTGAGACAATGTCCTTGAGGAATTGTGCCTATATCCCTTTATACTATTCTGCTACGTTATTATACTCTACAGTATTTTTTGACTAGGTTTACTCGTATTTGCTTGGCTATAAGACCCCCTTTTTTTTCTAAATTTTTATTTCCGAAATTGAGGGGCGATACTATAGACGCAAACTTCGCAAAAATCCATTATTTTGGGAAAGGGAGAGAGTTAAAATAATCTATTTTATTTTGATACTACGTAGTATGATATATTTAATTGAAATAAACGAAGTTTACATCTTTAATCAGCTCATTATGAGACTGCGATAACCTCACTTTCCCGGCTATCCCCCAATGACTTTCACTACTATCCCTTGCTAAGCAAAAATCTTAGTATCAAAGTAATAGAATGGAATGGACGAAGTATCAGACATGGAAATGCTAACTTTATTTTTATTTGAACATAGGGAGGGAGAATGCATCAATTAGGGAATGATTGATGACATCTCACTAACATTTGTAAACACAACCGAGCACGTATTATTCACATATTTCACATCAATATACCATTAACGTTTCACACAAATGCCGACGGTTATTGCAACAAATGAAATGTGTTTAAAATAAAACTAAGGAGACTGTCGTAAACACAATCGAATCGCAACATAAATAATATTAAACAGAACAAGTAGTTCCGTGAAGAACTATACAGCCTATTTTCATATATCGTACTTATGTTAATTGCCTCTATCAACATACAAAATTTCAGTTTGATGGCTGTAATAGATTCGTAGATATTGAGAACCAACTAAATATTTCGGATGGTCGCCATGTTGGATTTTATATATGTAGGTCCTAGAGTTATGTACTGTTACATGAAGATTATTGTGTACGTGTAGCATTCAAACTTCAATCGCATAATTAGGACACAAGAAGTAACAAGGAGATTTTAAAATTTCGCACAGCTGCCATCTTGTGGTAATGGAAACAATTGAAATAAATTAGATGCCAGTGGATTAACATTCGTATAAGGATTTACTGTACCAAGTTTCACTGCACTCGGATGGTTAAATTGCGAGAAACGTCCATGTGACTATTTATAATTCGCGTCGCCGCCATGTTGGATTTGTGATCACCAGAATATTGAAAGTCCTGTAGGTGAACTTAAGTTCATAGCCCCTATGAACATAAAAAAATCAATAATTCATGCTTTTGGGCTAATGCCGTGTGTATTTTTAATTTAAAACCATACGTTTCGGAGAAACCTTGCCTCCTTTAATTATTTATATAATAATCCGGGCCGTGAAAGCCTTAATATGCAAAATAAAAAAATCAGTTTGATTGCTATAATAGATTCGTAGATATTCAGAGCCGTCTAAATATTTCGGATGGTCGCCATGTTGGATTGTTAAATGTATAGGCCATGTACCATTAAAGGAAAATTATTGCGTAGGTTCGTTATTCAAACTTTCACTTCGATCGCATGATTACGACACAAGAAATAAAAGCTTAATTTTAAAATTCGCACAGCCGCCATCTTGAGGTTATGTAAACAATTGAACTAAATTAGATACCAGTGCATTACAATGTGTATAAACATTTCCTGTACCAGATTCCATTGCCTTCGGAACATTAAATCGCGAGGAAAGGTCTATTTAAAATGTTCAAATTTGCTTGTCCGCCATGTTCGTTTTGTAGTCTTTTGAAAGTCTTATAGATGAACTTCCAGTAGTGCCCTTTATCTCCCTACAGAATTTCAGGGTGATACCGCTAATAGGTTCAGAGATATAGAATGCCGGTGAAATATTTTGCACATCCGCCAACTTGTGGTTATGTAAACAATTGAACGAAGTTAGATGTCGGTGCATTACAATGTGTATGAACATATACTGTACCAAGTTTTATTGCGTTTGGTTGGTTAAATCGCGAGAAACGTCTATTTAAAAGTCGCAAATTCGCGTGGCCGCCATGTTGATTTTGTTGTTACCAGTTTATCAAAAGTCACATAGGTGAACTTCTAGTAGTTCCCTTTAACACCGTAATAAATTCCAGTGTGATATCGGTAATAGTTTCGGAGATATTAAATGCTGGTGAAATATTTCGCATAGCCGCCATGTTGGATTGGTGAGACGTAACAAAATTTGAAGGGCACGGTCGAGGTCGCCCGGAATAGTGCTATGAATTTACAGAGTTTCATTGAAATCGCTCCAGCCGTTTAAAAGTTATTAGGGGGACACACACACCTCACACGCACACACACACGGACAAAAGGTGATCTCATAAGCCTTTTTTTTTTTTTTTTTCCAAAATTGAAAATAGGCTAAAAATGCAGGCAAGATATGAAACCATAACTTTCATTGGCTGATGGCGCTTCTTCTCGACCAATAGTGTGGCATCTTCTATTGGATATCGGGTGAAGCCTATTGGCTACACAATTTGATATCCTGCCCAATCGCGTACGCAGTACGCCAAATGGCGGTCGTATACCGTAACAAGAAAAACATTTTTGTCATGAAAGAGAATGGATTTCAGTTGTAATTATATTTTTTTTTAGAATTCGTGAATTTCCAAGAATGTTGTATTTTGACTCTCAATAATTAAGGAAAGAGGGTACTATAAGCGATTTCCAACATTTTTTTTATTTTGGCCTCGAAAATTAAGGGGGGGGGGGGGGTACTATAGGCGCGGGGGTCTTATAGCCGAGTAAATCCAGTAATGTTGCACTTGAGTATCATCAGGGGCAAGGAGAACTATGTTCTAAACTAACTTTCTATAATATACGAGTATTAAGTTGCCTCCTGGGCAACACCAGGTACAAAAGCAATGATCCAAAAGTGTAAACCCCCTGATACTCATCTGGAGGATAACTTCGCTGATGGTCATCATTGCAAGTTGTTTCAACACTGTACGACGAGAATCATGCTTCTTTATTTCAGACTGTCAATTTATACTTTTCAGTCAGTCAACACCCTTTGTGCGCAATTAGACTAGGTGGGGTTACTGTACAAATATAACACATTATTCCTGAAAAACATGCAACATGCTTTGTGCCCAATTAGACTAGGTGGGGGTTACTATATAACTCACTATTCCTGAAAAACATGCCAACATGCTTTGTACGCAATTAGACTAAGTGGGGTTACTATATAACACACTATTCCTGAAAAACATGCAACATGCTTTGTACGCAATTAGACTAGGTGGGGTTACTATATAACACACTATTCCTGAAAAACATGCAACATGCTTTGTACGCAATTAGACTAGGTGGGGGTTACTATATAACTCACTATTCCTGAAAAACATGCAACATGCTTTGTGCCCAATTAGACTAGGTGGGGTTACTATATAACACACTATTCCTGAAAAACATGCAACATGCTTTGTGCCCAATTAGACTAGGTGGGGGTTACTATATAACTCACTGTTCCTGAAAAACATGCAACATGCTTTGTGCCCAATTAGACTAGGTGGGGGTTACTATATAACTCACTATTCCTGAAAAACATGCAACATGCTTTGTGCCCAATTAGATTAGGGGGGGGGGGGTGTGTTACTATATAACACACTGTTCGTGATCAACATGCTTTGTACGCAATTAGACTAGGTGGGGTTACTATATAACACACTATTCCTGAAAAACATGCAACATGCTTTGTGCCCAATTAGACTAGGTGGGGGTTACTATATAACTCACTATTCCTGAAAAACATGCAACATGCTTTGTGCCCAATTAGACTAGGTGGGGGTTACTATATAACTCACTATTCCTGAAAAACATGCAACATGCTTTGTGCGCAATTAGACTAGGTGGGGTTACTATATAACATACTATTCCTGAAAAACATGCAACATGCTTTGTGCCCAATTAGACAAGGTGGGGTAACTATATAACATACTATTCCTGAAAAACATGCCAACTTGCTTTGTGCCCAATTAGACTAGGTGGGGTTACTATATCACACACTGTTCCTGAAAACTTGCCAACATGCTTTGTACGCAATTAGACTAAGTGGGGTTACTATATAACACACTATTCCTGAAAAACATGCAACATGCTTTGTACGCAATTAGACTAGGTGGGGTTACTATATAACACACTATTTCTGAAAAACATGCAACATGCTTTGTGCCCAATTAGACTAGGTGGGATTACTATATAACACACTATTCCTGAAAAACATGCAACATGCTTTGTGCCCAATTAGACTAGGTGGGGGTTACTATATAACTCACTATTCCTGAAAAACATGCTTTGTGCACAATTAGACTAGGTGGGGGTTACTATATAACTCACTATTCCTGAAAAACATGCTTTGTGCGCAATTAGACTAGGTGGGGGTTACTATATAACTCACTATTCCTGAAAAACATGCTTTGTGCGCAATTAGACTAGGTGGGGGTTACTATATAACACACTGTTCCTGAAAACTTGCCAACATGCTTTGTACGCAATTAGACTAAGTGGGGGTTACTATATAACACACTATTCCTGAAAAACATGCAACATGCTTTGTACGCAGTTAGACTAGGTGGGGTTACTATATAACACACTATTCCTGAAAAACATGCAACATGCTTTGTACGCAATTAGACTAGGTGGGGGTTACTATATAACTCACTATTCCTGAAAAACATGCAACATGCTTTGTGCCCAATTAGACTAGGTGGGGTTACTATATAACACACTATTCCTGAAAAACATGCAACATGCTTTGTGCCCAATTAGACTAGGTGGGGGTTACTATATAACTCACTATTCCTGAAAAACATGCAACATGCTTTGTGCCCAATTAGATTAGGGGGGGGGGGATGTTACTATATAACACACTGTTCGTGATCAACATGCTTTGTACGCAATTAGACTAGGTGGGGTTACTATATAACACACTATTCCTGAAAAACATGCAACATGCTTTGTGCCCAATTAGACTAGGTGGGGGTTACTATATAACTCACTATTCCTGAAAAACATGCAACATGCTTTGTGCCCAATTAGACTAGGTGGGGGTTACTATATAACTCACTATTCCTGAAAAACATGCAACATGCTTTGTGCCCAATTAGACTAGGTGGGGGTTACTATATAACTCACTATTCCTGAAAAACATGCAACATGCTTTGTGCGCAATTAGACGAGGTGGGGTTACTATATAACATACTATTCCTGAAAAACATGCAACATGCTTTGTGCCCAATTAGACTAGGTGGGGTTACTATATAACACACTGTTCCTGCAAACATGCCAACACGCTTTGTGCCCAATCAGATTGGGCAGGAAGGGCATGGTGACGCAGCGGTCAAGCTGTTGACCTCTCACCTAGGTGGACTGGGTTTGATTCCCAGTCAATGCATGTGAGATTTTCGACATGAAATGCCATGTCCTGTGGTTCAGATTCCACGTAAAAAACGAGGTCCCATGGCTCATAATCACAAGATTCATGGTCACGTAGAACTACAATCTTCCTTCCTTTTCCTTTCAGATTAGGCGGGGGTAACAATATATATCAACAATTAATTCTAAAAATCCTGTGATCTCCATTGGAGGTCACCACAAACAATCTTCAACTTGAAACAACCCTGGCAGAACAGTAGGAAAAGATTCTGCTACCCCAGGCCCCAGTCAATAGATTGGATCCCTGTTCTGGACATAGGATTCTGGGAGACCAGACATGTCATGGAGGAGGATCGGAGCTTCTCTAAACCTCTTCGACCTAAACGAAAGTGTTTCATAGGTACACTTAATGTGAACACATTGTTGAAACCTGGCAACTCAAAACATCTAACGAATATGCTTGATAAATTCAGCATCAAAATTTTGGCATTGCAGGAAACACAATTTACAGATGAAAATCATTTTGATTCTGAGAATTGCTGGCTCTATAAAGGAAAATCTGCAGTGCAGATCAACACAGGATCAAGACAATTTGGCACAGGTTTTGCGGTTAGCAAGTCCGTCACAGATTCAGTAATTAATTTTAGTTCACCATCAGAAAGAGACTCAATGAAACCGGGAAACAAGGTATACACCCTGATTACCGTGCATGCACCAACAAATGACTACAACAGGAAGGACCCTCATGTAATAGAAGACTTCTGGGAACTTCTGGAGGAAATCACGAACGAAATTCCCAAACATTATGTCAAGATTCTACTGGGGTATTTTAGTGGGCAGTTAGGGAATAAAATGAAATATAGGAGAATTACGGGACCATACACTGCTCATAGCAGAACCAATAAAATGGTAAACACCTTATAAGCTTCTGTCAAAATTTCAATCTCCAAATTATGTCAACACAATTCCAGAAGCCCACGCATAAACTAACAACATGGATATCCCCCAATCAAACACTTGGAGAATTCCAGATTGACCCTGTTGCTATCTCTAGAAGGAACGCTAAAGAAGTCCTTAATGTGAAAACCAGGAGAGGATTCTTTGAGTCAGATCATCATTAGATCATCATTTACGCCAAATCAAGGTAAAATTTCAACCCAACAGACAAAGGACAAGGGGAACCCAGCTTTTCCGAACTGATCCAGAATACCTTGAATTCAACAAGATGAACATCATTGAAGAAATCCGTCAGGTGGATACCACGAGCTGGTCTGAACTTGCAATGAAACAAGCAATAAAATTCGGTCAACCTCCGAGAAAGAGAAAACATAGATGGGGGAATATGACATGTGATCATGCTATTTAATATAGGTTTAAAGCATGGAATAATTTCAATAGTCATAAAACAACAGAAAAATGACTAGAATTTGTGCAGGTTCGGAAAAACAGTTCTAAAATGATTCGCCAAAAAAAGCGCAATTATGATAATAATAGGCTAAATGAAATAGAACAGGACTTCACTAAGAACAACACCAGAAATTTTTACAAGACCTTTAGAGAAAATATAGCTGGCTATCAACCTCCTAGCTTATGCTTCCAACGACCTGATGGATCTCTGGAAACTCGTACGAACAATAATTGTGAAATTCTAGCTAAATATTTCAGTACACTCCTTAATTGCGAAACACCTTCTGAACAACTTCAATTTGCAAAACCAGTGCCCAACCTTGATTCACTTCCACCATCACATGAAGAAATAGTGGACATAATCAAGTCAATAAAAAACAATAGAGCCCCTGGTGAAGACGGACTTATTGCAGAAGTTTGGAAATTGGATCATGAACACATAACACCAAAAATTCACAGAAAACAGTAATATCAGATGTCTGGAAAACAGAGAAATCCCAAAAGAATGGAAGAGTGCTTTGATACGCCCACTCCATAAGGAGTGTTCATTACAATGCCAAGGAGAGGACGAGCTGACATAGGTCGTCGAAGCCAGTCAAATGCGCGGTGAGCTACTTCACGTGCAAACCGCATTGATGAGCAACGAGCGATGGATAATGAAAATAGTCGTATTGTCATTGTCTGATTTACGTTCGAGAGCGACTAAAAATGAATGACAAGGGAATAGATTCAGAATGCAACGAGTTCATGAATATCAAACACAACGCCAGCGAGCAAGACACACTGAACATGATCGATTGTGCTGACGCGATCCTCCTGTGAAACTGGAGCGTCAGTTGACCGTATCAAAGGAGGAGCTCATTCGGCGTGTTTTTCTGTACGTAGCGCAGAACTTGAAAAACCATAATTGGCTGAATCAAAGGAGAAGCTCATTCGGCGTGTTTTTCCGAACGTAGTGCAGAACTTCAAAAATCATAATTGGCTGAGCGAAAGAGCCATATTGGCAGCAAAAAACAAAGATCTTAACGAATCCATTCAAAATTTCATTCTGTGACAGTTGGTTTCCTTCAAATCGGTTGACACAGTTATCACCCAGGATGAGGTAGTCCACTATCCCAGAGAATTTTTGAATTCGCTGGAATTGCCTGTATTACCACCTCACAATTTGCAATTGAAAGTAGGCTCAGTCATTATCATATTGCATAACATCAATCAAAACCTCGACTATGCAATGGTACCAGACTGGCTGTGGAAAAGCTTATGAACAACCCCATCGATGCGACGATTATCAAGGGAATGTACAAAGGAGGGATGTATTGATTCCGCACATCCCGATGATTCCAACGGACGTGGCATTCGATTTTAAACGGTTGCAATTCCCCATGCGTCGGGCCTTCGCAATGACCATCAACAAATCACAGGGCCAGTCGTTTGAAGTTTGCGTAATTAACTTGGAGTTTGGCTCATGGACAACTGTATGTCATGTGTTCGCGTGTCGGAAAGTCATCATCTTTCTTTATTTACGTGCCAGAAAACAAAACTAAAAACGTAGTTACCAGAAAGTTTTGTATTGAATGTTAACTGCATTTATCTTTCATGTAAATAAGACATTGAATTCATTTGAATTACAAACTAGTTTCATTTAATAACCAAACAAAACTCAAACCGTACACGATGCGGCTAATATCATTGATCTCAATTAATTTGAGTTGGAAGGTTGATTAGAATTAATAATCGCTTATAAAGAGTTACAATCAAATCAATTTCAGATGGTACGAAGTTCATCGGGTCATCTAGTGTGTATATATCACACTATTCATGAAAAACATTTGCTGGCTGCATGGCTCAGAGGTAACTTTCTCACCTGCTGGGTCCAAGGTTGAAGGATTGAATACTGGCGCAGTCAGCTGGCATTCGTGGGTGCGCAAATGCGAGGGAGCCATGTCAGTAGATTTACTGGCACGTTAAAGATCCAAATCGGCCCTTTGGGGCAAAATTCCAGCACCCGGTCGTCTCTAAAAGCCAAAGTAGTTAAGGCATGTAAAGCCAATAGGATTCAGAAGGGAGCTAATTTGTACCACCAAGTCAGGAATCTCCTTTGGGTCGGTCAAATTCCTTTAATATCAAAAACAACATTGTATAAGGCCTATTCTGTACCAACAAAATATATATTGCCTGGAAACGTGCACCATTAATAGAAGGGATAACAGCAGACTTCAGGCTGGGGAAATGAAATTTCTGAGGACAATACTTCAGAAAACGAGACGTGTTAAGATCAGGAATGAAAAGATCCATGAAGACGTACAAGTGAAACCGATTAAGGAAACTACAGCAACATCAAGGTTGAGATGGTTCGGTCACTTGAAGAGGATGGATCTTAAGAGAGTAGCACGGAAATGTTTGTTAAGGACATGAAAGGAAAGCGACCTAGGGGAAGACCAAGGACACGATGGATCTACCAAATAAAAGATGACCTGGAAGATAGTGGAGTGTAATTGTTTAAAGAAGAAGAAGAATTATTGTACTTGCATGGACTGAAATGGAGAGCGCTCTTACACCGCACCCGGGAAAACTGAGACGGCTAAATGATGATGATGATGAAATCCAATAACATTATTATTATTGAAAAACATGCCAACATGCTTTTTTGTCCAATTAGATTGCTCCCTATATATGTTATTTTGAGATATTGTGGGTTTATTTATATTTTAATTCTTTTTGTGTGTATCTTGTAATCCAAGTGTGTTTTCATATATTTAGATTCTAGCAGCAAAAGGTGAAACCTCAGTCGCTATTAACATTCTTCGCCAAGCTGGTCAGTTGGAGCCTGAATCAAACACAATAAAACAAGAATTGCTTAGGTTATTGAACCAGAACAAGAGAGAAACCAAAATGGAGAAGAACTTATATAAAAGAATGCTGGGTCAAGATAAAAGTTCAGAAACAAGCACCTCAAAACCCTCTAAGGTACAGTCTTAATGTTCATACTGACCACATATCTCACTGACCAAATACCTATCAATTAATTTATAATTTAAATGTCTGTCTGTTAAGCAAATCAAACTTTTGAACCATATTAAGATGATTGGGACTTGTATCTAAATATACAAATATCATATATCTGTTACCTCATCATGTAATAATAACCTGTGAGGATATTTTAGTCATTTGTGGAACAGTGAGGTCATCTGTGCCTTAAGGCTATTTTGATGAAACTAGGTATCTGGACTAAAGGAGAAATCAATTGAAGTTAAGGATGCAGTTTGTTTAGAAATACAAATTTGAATACTATGTTTTTTGGAAGTATGAAATAAGGTTATTGATATGCATCTGAGCATGAAGCTAGTTCCTTATGATAGCTTATTTAAGAATGAGAAAAAAGCACCATTTTATAACAGGTCCTGCAGCCACTTTTTGTCACAGAGATAGGTTGTTACGATCTTACTTGAATTGTGAGAAGAAATGTGTAGATTTGTTGTTGGTTACCATGTGTAATAATAGTTTGTTATTATTGTTTTAAGGGTGGAACTACGAGGTCATCTGCCCCTCAAGTGTAATAATTATTGTTGAAATTCATGAGTGGCATTATCAAAATTCCTTGAGTAAAATACATTCACCAGCAAATATAAATGCTTCAAAATAATTTACTATTTTTATCATAATGTTTTTCAACCTCCACCCACCCTTGCTGTCTCCATTTTGTGTGATCGGGGATGATGTCAGGGTAATTTCTATATGGTGGATGGATTTTACAACTGGATGCCTTTCCTGTTGAATTCTTATCTTAACACTAGGGACCGGAAAAAATTGCATTTGCGATAAATGCGATTTTTTGTAATATGTGTTAAAACCATTTTTTAAATAGTTTTAAGGTGTTCTGAAGCACTGTGGTACCTAAATTCAAAATGCGACAAAATGCGAATTTTGACCAAAATGCGAAATTAGCACAAATATGCGATTTTGGTGCGAATTCTACGAAAATTTGTTACTTTAGTGGCGAAAACCACATATTTCGGCGAAATCATGAGAAATACTGCAAATATGACGCATATCTTTTTCAACCTCTCTAATCGATATACCGTATTTGCTCACGTATATCTCGCCCCCGCGTATATCTCGCACCCCATGTTTTTAATTGAAATTTCAGGGGGAAAAAGTACTCGCATATATCTCGCATTCATTACTGACACCGTCATATAAGTGACCGTAATAACCTTCAGGTAGAAACACGTTCGATTTAGCGCGCCACAACAGTCGTCATTGTCCAAGAACTTACCCGAAGCGATACTAACAGGAAGAGCGAGCAACAACGAGTTGATCCGAACTTCGATACGAGCCGATTAAGGATCGAGGCGCCGCGTGCAAGCATACGGCGCTGCGTGAGTGTTAGCACGCTGTACATGGTTCGCCGCATCTTCGGCCAAGATTGGCTAAATTTGCCGCCTTGAGACACGTTCGAATTAGCGATTAGCACGCCACAACAGTTGTGCAAGTAGGCCTACTGTTACATCGCAGAGAAACGCAGTTCAGTCTTCTCGAATCTCAATGATTTCGTCTTTACGCATTGCGTCGCATCAGAGCTCGGCCGCGTGCAAGCATACGGCGCAGCGTAAGTGTTAGCACGCTGTACATCGTTCGCCGCGTCTTCGGCCACGGTTGGCTAAATTCGCCACCTTGACACACGTTCGAATTAGCGATTAGCGCGCCACAACAGTTGCGCAAATAGGCCTACTGTTACATCGCAGGGAAACGCAGTTCAGTCTTCTCGAATCTCAATGATTTCGTCTTTACGCATTGCGTCGCATCAGAGCTCGGCCGCGTGCAAGCATACGGCGCAGCGTGAGTGTTAGTACGCTGTGCATCGTTCGCCGCGTCTTCGGCCACGGTTGGCTAAATTCGCCGCCTTGAGATACGTTTGAATTAGCGATTAGCGCGCCACAACAGTTGCGCAAGTAGGCCTACTGTTACATCGCAGGGAAACGCAGTTCAGTCTTCTCGAATCTCAATGATTTGGTCTTTACGCATTGCGTCGCATCAGAACTCGGCCGCGTGCAAGCATACGGCGCAGCGTGAGTGTTAGCACGCTGTACATTGTTCGCCGCGTCTTCGGCCACAGTTGGCTAAATGCAATTCAAACCCAGATGAAAGAAAGTGAAAAATGTGATATCATGCTTGCATTAACTGCAGTTCAGACAGAGTTCAGCATATTTGTAAATACTGTTTTGTGGACCCCAACGAACAATGTTGATAGCGAGCGTGTGTTGTCCCATTACAACACAGTGGTTACAGACAGACGGTACAATTTGAAAGAAAGCAATGCTGAACTACTGACAATGCTTTCGTTTGAGGACTATAACTGCACTTCATAACCATGAAGTCGTTAAAATAATATTACAATGTGATGATTTTTAACTTTGTAAATAGATGCTAATTTTGAAGAAAATAGATGCTAATTTTGAAACAAATAGATGCTAATTTTTCCGGTCCCTACTTAACACTAACCTATAATATTCCCCACATAACAGTTAACGCTTTTTAAAATTTAACATCTCAAATTGGTTTGTGTTTATGTGCATTTTGTAATAAAGCCTGTTAAACATTGCGTTGGCCTAAAAGTAGTGCCTCATAAGTTAAAAAACACAACTTTTCAGGAGAGTGAAAAAACCTTCTAAAAATTAAATATATGATTGTTGCTGTTGTAATTGTTTTATTTCTTCCATTGCAACCATTTCAATTCATTTAAATCATTTGATGTACAAAAAAATACTCAAAATAATATTTTTCTCTGACTTACGAGGATTAACCACTTTGAAAACGTATGTATACGAGGAACCACGGTTAATATAATAAGTAACTTACTGACATAAAAAAAAAGAACTTTCAATTTATAGTGTGTAAAATATATTTATATATTGCCAAATAGTGAAATAACATACATTTAGGAATAAAAACAAATATATATCAGTACAAAATTGTGGTAGCAAAAAACCCTAATCATGAGGTAGATTGTCATAAAATAGATGGCAGTCTTGTGGGATTACACTCTTCAAATCTTGCAGATCTTGCCATTTCCTCCTTGGAATTTTCATAGGAGCCAAAAAAGCTGAGGAAATGAAGCAAGAGCTGGTGGTGATCGCTTAGGCCTGTGTGGTATAGTCTTGTATTCTACAACGAAACTGGTTTTAGATGTAATTTAACCTGCAGAGTATTTTATTGCTCGAAGATTGGTGGCTTTAGGGTCACCAGTTTTTTTTTTTTTCCTGGTCTTATACTTCCATAAACAAGTAAGCCTTTAGCACTGTAGCTCTTGGTAACGTCAAAGGACAGTTCTTTTGTTTTTAGTGGAGTAGGTGTCATTCTGGCTTCTTCGGTCAACCTTAGAAAATGGCTGGGCATGTGGTTTTTTTTATTTTTCACTTTTCTTTCAATGAGGGAGTGGACACTGTCCACTTCCATTTACGTGTGTCCTTTCAAGAGAAATTTTTGTTCAATCTGAACATTATTTTCAGCATTGTAGGCCAACAGAGCATTTGATAGCATTCTATTTCGATTTTGGGTGGTACACCCATCGCTCCATTAAATAATTGGCTTAGATGGATTGCAATGATTTGTCAAGAAATCAATGATGCAGCTAGCAAAAGTGTTTGCAGTAAGATCTGACTGACTTTCGTTGAACCAGTAACACTTTGCTTCACGAGTTGCTAAATTATAGATAGTGAAATTATGGCAGCATAATTTTGTTTTAAACGGTAGTAAAGAACACTAGCTTATAATGGTTAATGCCGTGACTTTTCCTTCAATACTTCCGCTTTGTCTTGATTCATTTCTATTCTGGCTTTTTCTTTCTTGTCTATATGAGCTTTATATTGCTCTTCGGATAAGTTGCCACCTCATACACGATACATTTGTTGCACCTGTCTTTTTTTTTGTTGTTGTTGTTGTTGTTGTTGGAACGACATGTTTACTTTGGAAATGTAATTGTGAAATGTACATCTAGATACTGGTTGAATTGACTCATTTTCATTACAGATCCTTTTGTACTCATTAAATACTGCTGACATGTTGTCCCCGTGAATAGGTTCAAGGTAAATATTGCTCGATTTTTTGCGGCAGTAATGTGAAGGTAACTTGGGGAAAGTTTCAATGAATTTCCTAAGGATCTCTTTTCCATCAGCAATGTTATTCAGCTGTCATGGATTTGATTATCTTCTTTCATTAAAGGGGCAGATGACACCGTAGTTCTGCCCCTTAAAACAACAATAACTAACTTCTTTCATTAACAACTACTTCTTTACATGATGTCATTCCATGACTTCCATTGTCGTAATTCTCTTGACACCCAGTTCAGAAACGCTCCACTCACCCACATCGAAGGTACTTAAAAATAATTTTATACAAACTTGCATTGTCTTACTGCTTGGACACTTTAAAGTGCACGTCACAGTTCTTAATCTCCTTGATTCTTCACCCGATTTCTTTTTCGTAGTATGTTTCTCTGAACATTTCTGGTCCCAGTTTAAAGTTTCCCACAATGTTTTAAATATAGATTTCCTTTCACTTCTTGGTACTGCCGATTCTTTGATTTTACACAAAACTGACTTATGCATGGCAAGCCCATTTTTCTCTCTTATCTTTCAGTTCCACGGTTTTTCTTTGACCACCCTTCGTAACACTTACCCTTTTCTCTAAGTTTCATATTTTTATCTCCTCTCCAATCCTGTGGTTCCGCGATCTTCCAACTTTTTCGCTTTATTTTTCCTAATACATTTCCTTGATCAACATTACCTTGGCAAATTTGGATCTAGGGGTTCCTCACTCTCCTTATTTTCCTCATCTTCCAAATTTCCTATGACATCTACTTCATTAGGTACATAGTCTGGGTCATCAACATCACTATCAGTATCACTGAAGATCATAGGAGTCGCACTAGATTTCCTCCGTGGGATATTTTCTTGAGCAATGTTACACTGCAAATTTGAATCTATAAGCTGCTCAGTGTTTGGAGGCATATCAATTATGTCTTCACCTTGATCGGGTTATGAATTGTTCTTATCCCCACCATCTCCTAAATTTCCTTCGATGTTAGATTCCTGGTCATCAACACTATTGAAGTCACCACCTGTACTAGGAATTAAGCCAAAATCAGCTTGGTACTCTACATTGCAAAGTGTGTCATTAACAGGTAAGTTAACATAATTCAGCTCATTCTCGTCATTAGTCACATTATTGCGTATCAACTCGATTACAGCGTCTGGGTTATGTTTTTTAAACTCGCTGAATAGTTCCTCAATTTTACTGTCACTAACCATGTTAATAACTCTTATGCTTTCTTCTATTTCTTCTTAATCCAATTATTATCATTAGGCCTGGGGGAATAAGAAAGAAAAAGAATCTTAACCTATACCGTATCGAAAAGTAAGGCAATTTCCATAATAGTGTAAAGTCTTAAGTATTGCTTAAACAAGTAGTGAAACCTCGTATCTCATATCTGCGGTTAAGTTACAGTGTTTTGGATATGTTTTTCAATTTCAAATACATTTAACAACAAATTTAATTACTTCAATATCTACTTTAGGGTTAGGAGTAACTTAAAAAATGGTAAAATAGGCTATTATCAAGAACAATGTCATCAGTGTGGTAACCTCAAACTCATCTACCATTGAAACTACAAGACATACGGGGTAACTCCAGGAAGGTCAGTGCTACCAAATTACCAGACTTAAAAGTTCCCTCTTAAACATTAAATTTCCTTCAGATATGTATTTTTGTGTCTCACAAGGTTACTTGAGGTAGGTAAAGCTATTTTTTCCACAAATTTTAATAAGCAAATCTCAATATGGCCAAAACTTGACTTACGAGGTACCACGTTTAGGCTAACGATTGGCAATTGTCATTTCTGATTGGAAAGCCTTTGTTACATTGTATGAACAAAATTGAAAGGAGTCACCAGGGAGCAGTCTTCAGCAATTTTACCCCGATTGTTAAGTGGTAAGTCCTGGCATAGGTGCAATTTCCGACATGCAGCGCGTTTGTGGTGTAGTGTAGTGTCCACTGATTTGTTGCGTATCATCAGGTAGTGACCACTGATTTATGGTGTAAATCATTCACCTGTCCTTTTTTCAAACCCTCCCATGAGATGATTTTTAGGTGGGTGTTTGTACATCATTCAAAAACACATCGTGCCACAGCATTTGTCCATTCAGTAAGTTGATGCACAAATGTGGAGACCTATGATAGATTACTGGGCCTCCCCACCTAATTAGTGTAGCCTGTTTGCTGACTAAGGCAATGATTCTGCCTTTTAACTGTTGTTACATATCAATTTCACAGCTGGTCGTCTAATAAATCTATAGTCTATTACTGTTGTTACTGTAGAGTGGCCTAAAGCTGCAAGAGATCTGATTTTTCCCAAAATCACTGTCGAGGTTCTTCAATGGAGGGATGGTTTCAATTCAGGGGCAAAGACTGAGATTATGTTCTTCTATCCATTGGCTTATGCCGATACTTGAGAGCATACTTTTCTGTGACAATAATTATTGACATACTGAATGAGGTTGAAATTGTTGGGGTGGAAGCCTGACCACAATTTTGTTTAAAGAAATCTAGGGGACTTGTAGCAGAGAGGTATTCATCATTGAGATATTCAAAGTGTCACTATTGTACAAAATGGGAACGTATTATAAGGAGACAATTGAAGTGTTGTCCATAGTATGCCTAGCACAATAGAGGATCTAATTAGTGATGAGGTGTGTTTTACCTCAAAATCACTGGGTTACCTAGTATTTGAAAACACTTGCAGTGGATTGTCTAGTAAAATGACAAAAACGTTTGTCTATACTAAACATTGAGTGCAATGGTTTACTACCGAGTCATTAATTAAAAGCTCAAAGATAGAAGAGTGTAGCCGGTCCCGTGGTTTTGGGGTAGGGCGCCTGCCTCTCATCTGAGGGCCTCGGGTTCGATTCCCGGCTCCGTCAGGGATTTTAGAAACAGACGTGAGGGCTGGAACGGGGTGCACTCAGCCTCGTGAGGATTATTGAGTAGCTGTCTGACAATGAGGCAGCGCCCCGGTCGCGAAAACCAAGATTAACAGCCGAGGGGACCCATTGCGCTGACGGCGCGTCACCCTAATATCCACAGGCCAAATGGCTGGGCAGCGGTCGCTAGGTAGGCCTAGGCCCTGGCCCTTCATGGGCTGTAGTGCCAGGGGTTATTAAAACAATTAGATAGACGGGTGTGTGTTAGCAAGTTTATGCTGCAGACACAATAAATTCAACAATTTCAAAAAATAAAGATGTGTTTCTGGTGAATGTATAACAAAATCTTGAGTAGTGAGAGAGATTATGTATTACGTTCCCTTGGACACGAACCAAATGACTAAAGAGAGAGAATTCTAGCGTAAAAATATAAAATTCATAACTGAATTAACTGTGAAATCTTTAGATGAATAGTTCTACTTGATTAATTGATCTTTTAAAATTTGAATTAAATTCAAGGAAAACTTTTTTTTGTTTTGTTCTTGTTGCCTAAACAGAAGAGTTGTATTAATAGCACAGTAAAATTCAAGATCTGTCAGTGACAGTGTTTGTTTTGAGGATTTTAAAAGTACAAATCAAATGAGAAAGACAGGAAGGTGGGTGTACATTTTGTAGTCCAATGGGAAATATTGTGCATTTTCGTGAAATTCTTGGATATCATGCATAGAACAATATCATTTGTAACTACAGTATTTTGAATTCTTCAGTTCAATTTGTATATATACACGGTAGTCAAATTAAAGGGGAAAATATCTTGGTGCAGACTGCCACAAAATGGCCTAAATTGTATGTTTTCGTATTTGATCCTTTTCTACTCGTTTCACAAATCGTAAACCAACTATCTTTAGTAATGTTAATGAATATTCAGTTTAACCCTGCTGTCTTCAGTAATTTTGTGATACTGTTACTTAAGGTGACTGTTTTCTACTTGCAGTTCTATCAGATGCGGTGGGGAGTGGTGTTCGGCAGCATTGCTGCTATGGTGGCGGGAATGGTGGCATACCGGTACAAATTTTTATAAGAACTGAGAATGAGAAATAAAAGGACCATACAACAGTTTTATAAAGCCTTGTATGCTCCTTTTATTGCATGTTTATATAAACTGTTTTATACTAGTATACATTAAATATGGTTGTTATTCCAGAATGAAATTGTATGTTTATAATTATAAAAACTTATCATTCCTATTGGACCAGCATTTGTGTTATTCTTTTTATTTCAAAGGGCCCATTGATTACCAATCCTTGACTGATACAGAAATAATATATAAATTAAGGTGGGCACTCAATCAGGAAATACGATACAAATTGATATTCAGAATTTAGTGCTTGATGTTTCATTGGAATATATTTCATGATACAAAAACATAAACCAATTGTGTAGGCAGCAAAGGGGTGCTTAATTTGGTCATTATTTCCATACAAACCTGGGGATAATTATGAGCAAACTTCATATGCATGCATTTATTCTAGGAAGTTTAATTTGTTATTTTTATCAGCTCTGAATTAATGTAATTATCATGAAGTATTGTAGAATGAGCATTGTTTCATTACCGTAGTTATCATAATATAATATGGCAATTGTATGATTTGTTTCCATAGGCTTTTTGATCATAGATAAAGACAGCAAACTAACATTACTGTATTTCAAATGAACTTCGAGGGGTCTTCCTGAAAATAGATACATACTGTGCTGAAGCCCCGGTATTGGCAAAGATTTATCACTTTGGGATTGTAGCCTACTCACCAGGAGATAATTTCAAGAAACTTACAAGTGATCACTTCACCTCCAAAATCCATTCGAAACACATTTCATGGCAACATTTTTGGCGTTTTTTTCTGTGGAGTATTTGGTTTCACAGAAACCTGGATACTTACAGAATTGTTCCTTATAATTAGGGCTTGGATTATTAGGTAAATACATTTCTTTAAATGTAAATACAAATCTTCTGTTTTTTAGTTAAAGATATATATTTTATTTAAACACATATATTACTAATTTTTCAATAATTATCACATTAATTACCATTTTTCAGTTATTAGTGCTTATGTCTTATATTTATTTTTAGCAATATGATAGATCTTTCAAAAGGATAGTATTGGCTTTCACAGCCAGTGAACTAAAACTCAGCACGACATGGCATAAACATAGAAAAATTGCTGAGTTTTAGATCTTTCAGTTTATTGCAATTTTTGTTGTGTGTTACTTCAAACGAGGAAGATTCTATGGATCTGCCTCAAAAGCTATCTATTTGTAGTTGGTAGCATGCTGAACTGCTATGCCCAAGATCGTGGTTTCAAACCCGGCCGAAGTCGTTGGGTTTTTAAGAGTGTAAAAATCCTTCAGTTTGCCTTCCTTCGGAGGGGAAATAAAGCCGGCGGGCCCGTATCATAGATTTATGGCATGTAAAAGAACCTGCCACTATAATTGGTAGTGTCTAGATAAATTTGTAGGTTATTTGGTTAGAAACGCTCTATCAAGTTCCAACATTCGCTACTAGGTGTCAGTGACAGTGGCATCTCTGGCAGCCAAAGTTGGAACTACTTGAAATTGAACTTGATGGGGAGCCTTTGGGCGTTCAATTTAAAATGCCCCGCTATGGCCATTGGCTGCAATTCAAATATAAATATAAACATCAGCTGCCCTGTAACCCAAGTGTAGATCACGGTATTCTATTTCTGTACATCGCCTTGCAGCTGTGTGATTTTATCTTATTGCACTCAAAGAAAGCCAGGGATTCCCTTATCCATACAGCAATATTGCACCACATATTTGCATTTTCTCTCCCTGTGTAATAGACCAGATAACTCGTATGCGGTTTATTTCTGGCGCTATGAGTTGTTTTTTCTGCGGTTTTGATATCTTAACGTCAGACTTTAGTGCATGGCAATAACCCTATGCCAAAAGTAAAAGCAACACCAAATTATTGTTTGCAGAATTGAAGGATATATTTAGGTCAGATGTACGTACTGCTAGCCATGTGTTAAATCAATAACGGTTGAGCAGCGATCACAAGTTACAAAACATCTAGAGGGGCAAGGAACATATAGATGCAGTTCCCGGTTCTTTCACAATACCTCCTACATTTACAGTTTATTGTGAAGATTTATGTACAACGTTCGTGTCAGCCGACATACCTCTAAGTAAATAATCTTGTGTTAAGCAAGTTTCTTTCCAAATATTAAAATATAGATGGACTCCACTCTGAAAAAAAAATTATCTTCCGAAATACTACCAAAAGCTCTGCAACAGATTCGTTCATTTTGTGAAAATGAGAAGATTTGGGTAATTAAGATGAGACTTAAGACTCGACTGGCAGGAAAGCAGGGAATATCATTGTTGGAGTACTAAATATCGTTGAATTGATTTTGAAAAAATGTTTCCTGCTAACATGCCAAGAAATGATGGCCGCAAACCATAATGATTGTACGATTATTTAATGATGCAATGCAAATTTTGTGGCCAGGTGCTGTGTAGTACAACGTTTTACTATTGTTGACAAATGCTGCCGAATACATGAAGACGGCAGCAGCAGGTCTTATTGTTAGTTATTCCAAAATGATTTCATGTTACATGCATTGTGTGTGGTTTACACAAACTACAGGGTTATTATGTGTGTGCACGCCAGTAAACACGGCAAGCTAAGCCAGCTGTGACTAGCGCAGATCGCGGCCGCGCATACCTGGTTCAGCCGGTGGTTTGGTGCGTACTTTCACACTTTTACCAAACATGTTCAATAATGTGTACTTTCAGTGCTCATAGGCGATGCTGAAAATGTCTTCCCTCTCTTGTAACACACACCTGACATCTTCTGATGAAAGAATGTGTCTCAACTCTTTTATTATTTACGGAGCCTGTTTCCTTGTATCGTTTAGCGAGCCTCCTAATTGTACTGGCATTAGGCACAGGTCTTCCTGGAAACTTTATTCAAAATTTTCGTCTTGTTTCAGAACAAGATTTTCTGCTTTTCATATACGAATTATGGATATACACACGTTCGTGCAATGTGAATTGGTGTCTAGGCATGACCAGCAATCACAGTAATCACAATACTCACTAAACGTGCAACACTAACGTCTGAGCTTTGCAAATACATGCCCATATGAATGACAAAACAAGTGTGAACTAACGATATGAGTCAGCGGAGCGGGTTATTGCACCGGCTGGACCGGATTCACGCTGCCGCGATCTGCGCTAGTCACAGCCGGCCTAGTTTGCCGTGTTTACTGGCGCGCACACACATATTAACCCTGTATGTGAAGAAATTAGAGCTGTGTATCCTACTGTGGATAAACTGATTTCTAACGGGGGGGGGAAGTGCTCATTAACCCTCTCAGTTTTACGTGCCGATCAGAACGGCTCGCGCCAAAAGTGCCAAAGCCGATTCAATCGGCGCGCTGTTTATCTTATATTTGTAGATTTCTGTAGGCATATGTCAGTGATTATTTCATACTGTTGGAAAGGTGAGGTTTCAAGCTTGCCTCTGCGGTCTTGACTTCTTTCCTTCGAAGTCCGTTACGCGATAGGTTTGAGTTTGTATTCACGCCCTCCCCCAATCACGCGAATTCCCGCCACAATTGTGGTGCAGTTGTTCTCTTTTTGTTGATGTTTTCTGCCTACAGATGTACCTAATAACTTTCTACAGCTGGAAACGTAGTGTTTCTTCGAATACGACTCTTAGGTGTCCTTAATTTAGGCTCAAAACTGATTTTTACAAAAAAGAAATTAAAAAATTGAAGAATTATCAGAACCAGGCCTCGGAAAGGACGGATGCAAACGACGACTACCCGGATATGCTAATGGACTACGAGTTGGGACATTAAACATAAGGACACTGACAGGAAAAGTGGAGGAGATTGTAGATGTGATGGAGAGAAGAAAACTGGATGTACTGGGCTTGGCAGAAACAAGATGGAAAGGAGAAGGTCGCAGAGAACTGAGAAAAGGGTACCGGTTGTACTGGAGTGGGAACAGTGAAGGAAGGAGCAGCGGAGTAGGAGTAGTTGTGAGAGATGGAATGAAGGAAGAGGTAAAGGGAATAAGTGACAGGATCATGAAGATCAGAGTAACTGTAAAGGGAAGAAACCTGGAGATAGCCCAGGTATATGCCCCACAAGTTGGATGTACAGCTCAAGAGAAGGAAGACTTTGAGGAGGAGCTACAACAGCAGTTGAATGGTCAGAGCATCATTGTCATGGGAGATTTGAATGCACATGTAGGAAGTGAAAGGCAAGGATATGAAAATGTATTGGGAGCAGAAGGATGGGGTAGCAGGAATGAAGAAGGGAGAAAGTTGCTGGATTTTTGCAAGAGAAACGGTTTAGTGGTAGGCAACTCCTGGTTCCGGAAGAAAGAAAGCCACAAGGTAACTTGGTACAGCAGTGATTTAACAAAGAAATCTTTGGTAGATTACATGCTGTACGACTGGGAAATGAAGAGAAGTGTCAGAGATATAAAGGTAATACCATCAGAGGCCTTAGATAGCGACCACAGAATACTTGTAATGAACCTGGGAGTTGTTAACGATAGCAAGAGGACAGAGTACCAGGAAAGGAGAATCAAAGTATGGAAACTCAAGGAAAAGGAAGTCAAGGAAGAATTCCAGAAGATAATAAGGGAAAGGATGCCAACAGACAATCCTAAAACAGGGGAAGAGGAATGGAAGCAATTCAAAAACACAATGGTAGAAGCTGCAGTGGCAGTATGTGGAAGAACAAGCAACAGAAAGCGGTGTAAAGAGACACCATGGTGGAATGAGAGAGTAAAAGAAGCTGTGGGAAGGAAGAACAAGGCTTTCAGAGTGTGGTTCCAGGAAAGAACTGATCTGGCAAGGGAAGATTATAAGATAAAGAAGAAAGAAGCAAACAAGATTGTCGCAGAGGAGAGGAAGAAGTGGATGGTAAAGTGGACGGAGATGATGGAGGAAGACAGCAGAGGAAATAAGAAAGTACTTTATGGGATGGTCAAAAGTAAGAGAAGAGGTCTGCGAGAGGATGTGGTAATGATGGACAAAAACGGAAATGAGGTACACAACAGAGAGACAAAAAAGAAAGATTGTAGTTTTACGTGACCGTGAATCTTATGATTATGAGCCACGGGACCTCCTTTTTACGTGGAATCCGAACCACAGGACATGGCATTTCACTTCGAAAATCTCACATGCATTGACCGGGAATCGAACCCGGACCGCCTTGGTGAGAGGCAAACAGAGAGACACTCAAGACAGTGTGGAAAGAGTACTTTGAGGATTTGCTGAATCCAAATGGTAATAGGGAGGAAGACAATGTATTGGAAGATGGAGAAGACAACACAGGAATGGAAAAGGACCTGACTTGGAGAGAACTGGAAATGGCTATAGACAAGATGAAAGGAGGAAGGGCACCAGGTGTGGATGAAGTGAGTGTTGAAATGGTGAAGGCAGCAGGGGAGGTTGGGAAACAGTGGCTATACCGTGTGATGAGTGTGATATGGAAGGAGAAAAAGACCCCAGAAGATTGGAAGAAAGGATTAATTGTCCCAATATTTAAGAAAGGAAGCAGAAAGGAGTGCAGAAATTACAGGGGTGTCACACTCATACCTCACTGTGCCAAGATATATGAAAAGATATTAGAAAGTAGAATACGAGCCAAAGTGGAGAGAAAATTGAGGGAGGAACAGTATGGATTCAGACCTGGGAGATCAACAGTGGATCTCATATTTTCAGTGAGACAGCTCCAGGAACACCACTACGAATTTGGAGAGGATCTGTTGATGGCCTTTCTGGACATCGAGAAGGCCTATGATAGTGTGTGTAGGGAGAAGGTTTGGAAAGCAATGGAAAACAGGGGAGTGGAAAAAGAGACTGTAGGCAGAGTGAAGGAGATGTATTGTGGAAGTGTGAGTTGTGTGAAAGTTGGAGGGGATAGAACAGACTGGTTCAGACAAATGAGTGGCCTGAAACAGGGTAGTGCGCTGTCACCCCTTCTCTTTATTGTGGTTATGGACGAGGTAATGACTCGGATAGAAGGAAAGATAGGAGAAGATAAGATGAAAGCAATGGTGTTTGCAGATGATCTCATGGTCTGGGGAAACAAGGAGGAGGAAATTCAGGAGCAACTGAAGGCTTGGGAAGAAACAGTGGGAGAGTACGGATGGAAGTTCAACATCAGTAAATGTGAGATCCTGTTAACGACCAGGAAAAAGGACAGACCAATGAGTGGGATAACACTTGGAGGTGGACAGCTGAAGAAGGTGGAAAGTCTCAAGTACTTGGGAAGTATAGTGGAGGAAAATGGGAGAAATGACAAAGAGATTACGGAACGAGGTAGGCAGGCAGAAACATTTCTGAGAAGCATTAGGAGCTTAGTGTGGAATAAAGATGTCCCACAAAAAAGCAAGGAAGTGTTATACAGAAGCTACTATATCCCGATACTGACCTATGCTTCAGAAACGTGGACAATGAAGAAAAGAGATATAAGCAGAATACAGGCAGGTGAAATGAAGTTCCTGCGAAGTAGGATCGGAATAACAAGAAGAGACAGGGTGAGGAATGAAAAGGTCAGGGAAATGGTGAAAGAGGAGCCCTTGCAAGGTAGGATTGAGACATCAAGACTGAGGTGGTATGGACATTTAAAGAGAATGGATGAGAAGAAGATTCCCAAGAGGATACATGAGATGCAGATGCAGAAGAAACGACCAAGGGGAAGACCAAGAGATAGATGGCTGAAAGGAGTGGAGGAATGTGTCAAGAAGAGAGGCGAGGACTGGACCAGAGTGACAGCAGAGAGGTGGTGGGAAGAAAGAACTAAGTGGCGAGGCTTATGTTCCAAACAGACCCAGCCTGGGGCTGGAAACTGTACAAGATGATGATGATGATCAGAATAACCTCAATTAAAACGGTTTAGATGACGAATGTACTTTTATGAACATAATGTATGAATGAATGAGGTATTGGTTAAAATTCAAAGCCAAAATAATGATTCTATCATTGGAAATGTGGTGTTTATGATTTTTTTTTTCGAATAGTCTGAATGATCATTGAAAATGGCTTGGCATTCTTGGGAAAATTTTCCATTTTTGGTCCGTATTGACAATTGTAATTTGTTTATTCAAATTAGCGGTTCCGCCTATCAATACCTTATTGCATTTACTTAAAAACTAGATACAGTACATGTTTCGGACTATCATCAGCCCTTCATCAGCTGACTATGTCTTGTCACAGCAAAATACATAAAAAACATTGAGCACTGTCACAAAGATATGCATACATGTTGAAATGTTACAATCCTTCTTTAAAATTCATTAAAAATATGCAAGCTTTAAAAGATTTAAAAAAAGAATTTAAAAAACACTGCAAGTTCAAAATTTCTGTTAATTGATGCTGATTTCTTGCTTAGCATCTTGTCAGTTAAGTACTCCCGTACTCTTCTCATGTGAGCAGCGAAGTCGTGCAAACTTGTTGGTCTAATATTGCCTTGTATAGGGAGCAATCAAATGGATGGAAAACTGTGCCAATTGCGCGGCTCGAAGCAAGTGAAAAATACTAATTGGATTGATCAGGCAGCAAAGTAATCCTCTCGTATGCGAGCAGTGTGCACACCGGCTGAGCTGACCGCAGCAACTATCATCAGCCCTTCATCAGCTGACTATGTCTTGTCACAGCAAAATACATAAAAAACATTGAGCACTGTCACAAAGATATGCATACATGTTGAAATGTTACTGAAGTTGCTGCGGTCAGCTCAGCCGGTGTGCACACTGCTCGCATACGAGAGGATTACTTTGCTGCCTGATCAATCCAATTAGTATTTTTCACTTGCTTCGAGCCGCGCAATTGGCACAGTTTTCCATCCATTTGATTGCTCCCTATACAAGGCAATATTAGACCAACAAGTTTGCACGACTTCGCTGCTCACATGAGAAGAGTACGGGAGTACTTAACTGACAAGATGCTAAGCAAGAAATCAGCATCAATTAACAGAAATTTTGAACTTGCAGTGTTTTTTAAATTCTTTTTTTAAATCTTTTAAAGCTTGCATATTTTTAATGAATTTTAAAGAAGGATTGTAACATTTCAACATGTATGCATATCTTTGTGACAGTGCTCAATGTTTTTTATGTATTTTGCTGTGACAAGACATAGTCAGCTGATGAAGGGCTGATGATAGTCCGAAACATGTACTGTATCTAGTTTTTAAGTAAATGCAATAAGGTATTGATAGGCGGAACCGCTAATTTGAATAAACAAATTGGCATTCTTGGCAAGTATTTCCGGAAATGGCTTGGCACTAAGAGGGTGAAGTTGCCGAGAAGAATTCAGAAATTCAAGAATAAAAATACTAGCGTACCACTCCCTTCTACCCCAGTAAGAACACAGTGGGGAACGTGGTTCTCTGCAGTCCAATATTATGCAGAAAATTTTGATGGTTTTGCATCAGTAGTTGATGAACTATACCAGACCCAAAACAACTGTGAACATGAGGGAGGAGCCAGATTCAGTCACTCACTCGAGCCAGCCAATAGCATAGCGCGGCGTTGCCTAGTTAACTCCACTAGCTGGGCTCGCTGTGCCGTACGAAATCGTTATTTCTCTCCGCGCACAAAAATAATTAATTATTCAATTATTTTGATCACCCTATGTTACAGAGCTAAAAATTTTGAAACTAACTGTCCAAACCCTGTGACGCTATGACCAGCCATTCGGGAGATAACATCTGCCCTTGAACTGAAGGCATAATTAGAGAAGGAATGATTTAGGTGTTGAAATATTTAGGTTCACTAGGGTAGATAACGAAGAGTGACGGCATTGCTGTATCAATTCAGCAGTGGAGCTTTAACAAGTGCTGTGAGCTGAAGTTTTGAAACCATAACAATGTCCCTTAGCAAGCCCAGTGGCAGCCGAACAGTTTTACACAGCCAGGCAAGAAATATAATTTTCAGGGTATATGGCCTTTAAAAGAAGCTTTCGAATACAGAAGTACATAAAAACACAAAATCTGATAACCTGTGTTATTGTGGTGTCAGCAATTATGTTTTTACTTGTAATTGAGTCGAATAAAACTCACCTCTTCACAGTTTTACATCACGAAGCACAGTGTACCAGTTCTAACCCTAAGACCAGAACTAAATGTCATGATTGAGCCGTGAAGCGAATCCAGACCTCACGGGTTGTTGTTGATTATTGTTTTAGGGGCTTTGCGACATCGTGGTCATGTAGCCCCGTGTATTTGGGTGTGTGTGGAATTTGTCTGATAACCTGTGTCACTGTGATGTCTGTACTAGTGTGTGTATTTGTAAGTTAGGTAGGATTTGTGTAGGAAGCGGCCATGGCACATTAGGTACCATCCCGGCATTTGCCTGGATTAGAAGTGCGAATCCACAGAAAAACCACTTCCAGGATGGTTTAGGTAGGAATCCAACTCACATCTTCCCAGTTTCGCTTCACGAGGCTGAGTGTACCCCGTTCCAGCCCTCAGACTAGAATGTAATTGCTTGGCAGAGCTGGGAATCGAACCTGGACCTCCTGGGCCACAGCCAAGAATGCTGGTTGCTACACCAGGAGGTGGACACGTGCACAAATAACGTTTGTGTGATATCTTATATCTGCCTCATATCACATTGTGCGCACTCCGTTGTGAGCATAGATATTCGTAGGATTAGGCCCCCCAGCTCGTACATGTTCTTACATTCGGAGCGCCTTGTGTTCACAGAGAAGGTCGTGCGTATACTGCGAGTGTAGAGCCTTGTCATCTCCGCTGTGGCAACAGTGCTCAGCTGGACGCACGCTACTGGGCGAGCCCATGTTCACAGTTGTTTTGGGTCTGGTATGGATAAAAATGATGCAACTGTAATTGGAATCTTTCAGCAAATGCTAAGTGGCACAATATTGAAAAATGTCTTGGCATATACACTTAGTGGCCAAAGTCATGGGAAGGCACGGAATATGATGTTAATAACGAGTTGCTCCTCCGCGAGTCCTCAAAACGGTAGCAATACGACGAGGCATCGACTCGACAAGAATTGGGTTCCTGACTCCCAACATTCAACCGGGCGGTGATCTGACTCACAGTAGCCCTTCGATGGCCTCGTATGGTTCCGCTGAGGCGACGTGATGTCCATTCGTCAAACACCTGTGGTCGTCCCGTGCGGTGGTTTACGCGGATGGTGATGTTGAAGATCTACCCTAGACACTGTTGACCTCTGAAACCCGAATTCACTTGTAATCTCCGAAATGCTATGACCTATTTGCCATACACCGATGATCATCCCACGTTCAAAGTCTGTTAACTCGCGAAGTGTTGCTACCTTCGCTACACTCTTATCTGTGACAGACTGCGCTGCTCCGCCGCAGCTAGCCGCAATAGTCTGGAGTGAAAAACATGGATAATAATCCAATCAATCTTAATACTCTGGAGTCATACATGGCACGTTTTCTCATGGGACTACCCTTTCCGTGACTTTTGGACACTCGGTGTATATCGACTAACTTGTGTTTCCTCAGCAGCACAATTGACAAGAGAGGGATCCTTCTGTGAAAAACAGTTCAGCAGGTTCATGATTTTGAAAGAAAGCTTTACAGTCTTACTGGACTTACAGCCCAAGTATTGCAAAATAAATTCAGGCATGTGTTTAAAAATAATAATGGGTTTCAAACAATGTGTAAAATTTCAAGTGGTTTAGATGGTCATCAAGAAGAGGATATTGATGCGAGTGACATACCCTGCTATAAATTGACCAGTTATTATTATTTATTTATCGTATGGCTTTTAGTGCCGGGAGTGTCCGAGGACATGTTCGGCTCGCCTGAGTCTGTAGCTGGTTCCAGCGGACACCCTAAAGGGTGAGCTACAAGTTCCGTTCAATTTCAAGTAGTTCCAACTTTCGCCACCAGATATCAATGATACCTAGTGGTGAACATTGGAACTTTGATAGAGCGTTCTGACGAAATCTAACCTAACAATTTTTGCTTTACACAAGTTTAGTCTGTGAAAGGATCCTTTACATGCCATAAATCTATGACATGGGACCGCCGGCTTTACTTCCCCTCCGAAGGAAGGCATACTGAAGGATTTTTAACGCTCTTAAAAAATCCGACGACTTCGGCCGGGTTTGAACCCTCTATCTTGGGCACAGCAGTTCAGCATTCTACCGACTACGCCACCGAAGTCGCTTTAGTTTACCAGTGACATCTTGTGACGTGGAGCACTCATTTTCACAGTACAAGTCAGTGTTTCGTGATAATCGCCAGTCATTTGTGATGGACAACTTGAGGATAAGTCTCCTCGTTTACTGTAATTCAACAATCTGCAAGCCATAGCACAAATTACATTGGCGAGTACTGCATATTGTTTATATTCACATGAACAAATCAAAACATAATTATTTTTTTATTATTTCTTTTCTTTTTCTTTTGTCACATATTAAGAGTATTTTTAGCACAAAATATAAATATCTTGGCGACTTTTGCACCTAAAATTCCGAGCCCTACTTATTATGTACGGTACATCAATTGGTGCAATGGTTTTCAAGTGAAGCAACCACCTAAACCTTTGGAAGTCTTTTGTAACCCCCAGGTGTAAAGCCAAGTTGCAAAACATAATTTTGTCCTCAATTTTCACCTATTTTTGGTCCAATATCAATGGACTGCAAACCCTTGGAAGATTACTTTGAGGCTGCCTCTGCAAATCATATTTAATGTTTTAGCTTGAGCAAAATTTATGATCATTGCTGTGGGCACTACAGGAACTCTTGGTTCTCTTGGCATGGTCTTCAAAGTATTGCTTTGTATCTTTCTTTTCTTAGGCATTAGAATGTTTCTTGGTTGGTTATGCCTTCGTTTCTTTCTTCATGTAATGCCCCACTTCCATAAACATAAAACTTTTGCATGGCTCTCAGTCAGCATAACTGACGATAATTAAGTTTGGTACAATATACACTACATCAGTGCAGAGGCCATCGGCTCCTACAAAGACTTCGAACAGGTATGTCGACCATCCATTTGGGTACTGATGAAAGAATACAAACACTTGCAAAGTGATTTTCTCAAGCTCTGCACTGACCTAGATAAAAACTAGGGAGAATGTGTGGGGCAGCTTTCAAGAAACTAATACATTAAACATACTGTGCTATGTGAAATCCATTCAAGACGATTGCTGTTACACCAAAGGCAAGAGTAGAGCAGGTAACTTTACCATCAGTGTAGGGCCACATAAAGGCTCAGCTCCGATTCTTTAGCTATTCAATGGTGTCTTACCTGAACCTTAGAAGTGCCAAAGGTAGTTTTTTTTTCTCTCTCAACATTTACCTATCTGTAGCGCCAGCATTGCAAAAAGTCGACCTTTTCATCTATTGATGAAAGATACAAACTAAGTTGAAGCTTACTTTCACTGTCGCAAGGATTTCCATATCAATGGAAATATTCATATATGCATTCTTTTCTCATTGGAATTCCTGTATTATGCGACCAAGATGGTGGCTCAAGATGTGAATATTGATGGTGATATTGACCCTAATATGGAATTAATAAATGAAGTCCTGCGGTAAAATTAATATTGTAGTTCTAATTCTTGTAGTGAGAGTGAGGGCAGATTCACATGGCAGAAAATAATGATCACATAAATGACTGCGAGAATGCTGTACCTCTTAAAGGGAGCTTGATGCTAATTCAGGCAGGCTTACAGCTAATCAAACAACTTGGGACACAAAGTCAATCCTCCTGAAACTGATAAAGTCTGGCTGATATTTAGGTCTAGACCTACGGGATTTCTGGTCTAAGAATTGTAACCAAACTTCCTATTGTACATGTCCACTCATATTATGTTGTGACTCTTGTTTTGCAAATATTCCGACCAAACATTTACTGCTGACTGGAACAATTTGTATATACTGTATTAGATTTTGTCTGACATTAAATTTACAATTTTGTCTTGAATTTTGAATTAATTCAAATGTTATTTTGTTTTCTAGTTATCAAAGAGATTATTAGGTATTCCTGTTTCTTGAATAAAGTTATATCATATGTGTTACATCGTTTTCTGATGTTGTTTGTGATATCTGTTAGCACTACAGAAAATAAAGCTGGGACTTGTAGGGTTAACAGAATATCTGATCGACAATCTCCCTCGATACTGATGCAGTGATGATATACTGTAGTTCACATTGGTTCCTCGGAACGATTGGGGACTTTTCACCTTGCCTATCACCAGTAATTTCTGATTATGCTCACCAGTAACATTTGCACATGTCATGACCATAAACCTTTCTTTACTTGATTTGTGCCATGGAGTGTGTCATTGATTTTTAAAGGCTAACATGTGAGGAGGAGGACAAAAATAAGTTGGTACAGCCCTCACCTGGAATCAAACCCAGGACATATATTAAAATTCAGTAAAATGCCACATGCCATTAGTTTGCAGCAACAATGAGGCATGGCCAAATAGAAAGTTTTATTTTGATAATAGTGGCCACTGCATAATCAAGAGAAAGAGTTCTACCAAAATCTTGCCAAATTCCTTGTGTGAATTAGGTAGATTTCATTAGAAAGCTAACTATTGCAATGGGTACCATGTTTCGATTTCCGGAAAATTTCGACATATCTTCGCATTTCACATCCCCCAGACCCCAAAACGTCCGTCAGTTTAAAAGTTTATATATAATTTTTATATATGTGTATATATGTATATATGTGTATATATATATATATCACTTTCTTGTGGACACGATAACTGCCGTAATTTTGCCCCAATCAGTTTGAATTTTTTACATAATAAGTATCCCATTAAAATCTCGGTCGAGTTCGTTAATGGCCAAAATTGGTCGAAGGGGGTGAAAATGGGGGGCTTTTTTCGAAAAAGTGTAATTTCGCTATAACTCTCTTAATACGTGAAATATCGAATCCATTCAAAGTTCATAATATGTGTCGGATAAGTGCCAAATATTTATGTCAAATAAGTTTTTTGATAGCACCAACCATTGACCAAAGGGGTGGAAAAAAGTGGGTTTTTCGGGAAACATTAATCATATCTCTCTTAATAGGCACAATATCAAAACCGTACAAAATGGAAAATATTCCCCTAATAATTACCTAAAACGTTTGTCTGAACATTTTTTCGATATGACCCACCATTACGCCAAGGGATGAGAAAAATGATTTCGGAATTTTAAAAAATGCCAAGTGCCATCAGAGGTTACCATAACAACGCTTTTAAATTGATGAGGGATGATCTATCAGAGGTTGCCAAGACAACGCCATTGACGAGATCACATTCATTTTTAGCCTACTTTTCACACTTTGCAAAACTGAGGAAAAAGTAGACTTATGAGATCGATCCGGGAAAATGTGTCTGTCTGTTTGGCTGGCTGTGTGTGTGTGCCCCCCCCCATCAACTCCTAAAAGGCTGCAGCAATCGAAACCAAATTTAGTATGAGTAAAGATGTATACCGGAATATCTCAGGCCCATATTTGAAAAAGATATCAGTGCGACCAACTGCTAAAAAACGCACTAGAAATTTGAGCTCTATGTTGGATATCTTGGAAGGTATACATGGGAGCTATTCCAAAAATGGCACACATGTAGATAATACTATTTCAGTTTAATTTGCAGGAGGCCATACATGACAGTGTTGCCAAAATAATGTTAAGCCTTCTGATAGGTCCAATTTTAAATGCATATAACTTCTACACTATCAATTGGATTTCAACCAAATTTTGTATGTAATATGTGTACATAAACAGATATGACTATAAGTATTCTTAATAGCAATCAGGGCTGCCAACTGTTAATAAATGGTCTCTATATTTTTTTTTACCCTAATATCAATATATCAGAAAGTATGCAGGCCAACAGCTCTATACTTTGCACACGTATAGCACCTTACATTCTAGATTAATTTGGAGCAATTAATATAAGTCAGTGTTGCCAGCATGATTCTATGCCTGATGATAGCTCCAATTTTAAAATACATGTAACTTCTATTCCAACAAATGGATTTCATCCAAAATTGGCACAAAAAGATATAATAATATTTCAGATTATTTCTGACCAGCACTCGCATGACATTGTTGCCAACATGCTTTTACGTGTACTAATAGATCCAATGTCTAACTCCATGTAATGTCCTTTGGACTTCAACCACATTTTGTATTCTGTACCTTAAGAGATGGAATTAAGAATATATTCAGTCACCAGGGCTGCCAACTGTATTGCTCTATTAGGCTACATTATGCCTAGTATACAGTATTTCGAACTAATTAAGACATTTCGATATTACCAACTTAATTTCGTCATTATTCTAGATAGGTTCATATACTGTAGATTAATCATTGGCATGAATCTTAATTTTAAGAAAGGTAGGCTCTTTAGTTCGTCACGGAACTTCTTGTTCCATCTGACTATGAGGGAAGCGGCTAACTGTTAGCATGCTGAACTTCTATGCCCAAGGTCGCTGGTTCAAGGCCGGCCAAAGTCGCCGGATTTTCTAAGAGCGCTAAAAATCCCTCAGCATGCTTTCCTTTGGAGGGGAAGTTAAAACGTTCGTTGCAAGTTGCTGGTTGCGGTGGCATCTAGCAGCCAAGTTCACAGCTAGGTGTCGTTGACGGTAGTATTTGGTACAAAATTAGGTACTACTACTTAAAATTGACCGTCTGCAGATCTTACCTGAATTACAGACAAATACAGTCATCACAATTAACACCGTTTATCAGACAGATTCTACACACACCCAATGTACACGGGGTTACATGACCACGTTGTCGCAGCCCCTAAACTGAGGAACCAACCAACATCTCTGCGGGAGATAATATTTTGCATGAAGAAGTAACAGGCAGTTAGATAGTTACACATCAGTTCCAAACCTTGCATAAGGACAGTGTGATCACAAGTATAAAAATAAACCCCAAATGACAAGAAGGTTACCATCCCCAAGACAATAAAATGTTAAATAATGCATAGAAAGACGGAAAAAAAGTTAAATAACCTCCAATTGTAAAATACTTTCTCGCATTAAATGAGGTCTGATCCTCCTACGAAAACCTGCATATTTTGCCTATTATAGCCTATCCCCTAGTTTGCCCGGTGAAATCTACCTCCGCCTTCCGGCGTGCCGAGAGGATTTTTTTTTCTTGTAACAGAGCTGCCTTTCTGATGATAGACAAAGCCAGTTGGAGCTGATTGCCAGCTAAAAGGAGTTACCCTCAAATTATATACCAAGTGCACAGAGGGTTCAATTTCAAGCACAATTATCGGCTAATATACATAACTGCACATGAACCCAGCATTTATCGTTGCACAACAGGTGCAAAATCATGAAACTCTGTAAAGGTTTGAACTGTAAACTGACAGGCAATCTTGAAGGGAGAGTGAAACCAGTAACCTGGCAGGAGAAAAAGAACTAAATCTAACCTGTAAACTGTGTGTAAGTTTGAGCCTTCTTTTTTTTTGAAATGATTGTTAATGAAGACTAGCACCAACCGACAGTACTAGCACCCTGCCATGAGCTGTGGTGTGGGAAAAGGAAATCCAGTGCATGCACTATGAATGAGCTTGCATTTCTGCTAGAAGTACATCCAGCTAGAATCCTTGGACCTTGGGCTGCACTTGGAACATGATTTCTGGTTACAACATACGGTAATGGCAAACCAACTTCGTTGCCATGGCAACCACTGTGAAATACGTCACAAGTACTGCTCGGATGGTAGAGCGCTTCTTTGAATGCAACTACCACATCTTCACAGGGAAGCACAGAAAGGGAATACATACACCACATTGAACGCACAGCGGTCTCACTGACTGACTATATTCCATGCTAATAATTATTTATTTATTAATGCTTGGGGGAAAAAATGAAGCAATGAAAGAAACAAAGGCTTGATATATTATCAAAAATACATGTAATATTCAACGAAAATAAACAGGTGCATACGGGCTGCACCTGCGGTACTTGAAGAGCCGTCCCTGAAGCAACCTAAAATCTTCAGGAGATGGAAACACTGTCCTTTTGTTTGTAATAGTGATTTTGATCTGGTCTCTAATACCAGAATTTTAAGAAAACCCATACAATACTAAATTAGAAAATAATAAGTATACCACACTCTGATAATTTGAAATAGTGATTGAAAATTGTAATTAGCTACTTTTTCAGAAAATTTTCTTAATGAGATGGTTGATTTTTCAACTACAGTAGCTAATTCTGTTAACTGCAAATAATAAAATATATCTGTACAAAATATTCAAGGTTTATTTAAAAAAAAAATACCATCATTCAATAATAAAAAATAAATAACCATTAAAAGTTTGATAGCTAATAAATAGTGATTGGTTCAAAATTTATAATAGTCCAATTTTTGTGTAGTTCAGCTGTTCCAAGTTAATCAATATTACAACTTTTCAGGCAGTCAACGCAATGTATTCCCAATTACTGTAACCTGCATAAAATAACCTGAAAAATATTACATGTGATTTACATACTGAATGTAGATTCATTTGTTTTGGACTACTAGGTTTACTATGACAGATATATCTTTCCTTTCCTAGTTCACTATTGTTCGAATGTACCGTAACCTTGTATATGGTACATCATTCTTACATAAACTGAAAAGTTTTCAACATAGACTGCTTTCATAAGAGCTCCTAAAACTAAAAGTATAACCGGTAAGTGATTTGTGACTATACTGTGCCCGTTTCTAAGATGTCACAGTGGCCCAGCTATCACCAAGTGTGACTTCCGAAAAGGGTAGAAGATTATATTATTTAAAAAAAAAACCTTATATTCGTCTGGAATAAACGAAATCAACTTTGCTCGTGCAAGCATAAGACTAACCAGGGGAGTCTATGAACCGGGGAATCTCGGATCGTTCTGGAACCTTGGAGATACGTTGCGTGAGCCCAACTAGGCAGAACCGTGAAGAAAAATCTTTCGGAAATTAACTTCCCCTTATAATAGATGAAAAATTGAGATTTACACGTTTAAATTAGCGCGCCAGTGGCGTGAGTGTCATTGACTGCGTCAGAGGTTGCTTCCCAACCGTACTGTGCTTCTCGGCCTACGGCGTAGAGTCGCCGAATGTGAGGCGACAGACCCGGCATACGCTTATATTCGTATACGGAGAGTGTCCATGCATTGCATGATGAATGTTAACATTGGAAAAGTTATATGTTATCTGGAGGAAAAATATGGAAATTGAATGGAAAGGCCTCTCAGCATTCAAGAACACGACCTGTTGGCAGTTTGGATGGTATGCTGATGGTTTTGTGCCTATCTGAATTTCTGGCGTTCGTCTCTTGTAACAAGTGTGTTTATTTGTTTTGCTTATTGATATTTACAGGTATCATAATTGGTTGTATAGAAAACAGTACTATGAACATGGACACCTATTCTACTCTTACTGTCGCCACACATGAGCTACCGGATGGCAGAAACACCAGTAACACCAACAAATCTGATGACGATAATATTTGGACTGCCACCGATAGCTCACCCAGGAACAAGACAGACGACGCTGTAGGTATGAAATACAAAAAATATGCTGTTGAGTATTGGAAAAGCGGTAAGAGGCGTCCGCTCTCCTTTTCGTCGGTAAAAAGTAATTTCTGCCGTTTAAATAGTAAGAAAGATTTATATTTGTGGGCAGAGCAAGTGAAAAGGTGCAGCACCTGCCGCGACAAATTGAGGAGAATAACGTGTGCCGTAAAAGCCCAATTTGATATTGCATATCAGAATAATGACGTAATACATGAGGTGACAATTCAGCAGGACATAAAATGTATGGGGCCTAAAGCCAGCCATTCCTGGGTGCAGCACTTCAAGGATCGCTATATCATCATTTCGCGAAAAATAACAACTGTGACGACATCAAAGAATGCCCATCGAGAAATGGATATTATGTCAGCAGCAGAAAAATTCGTAGAAGAGGTTACATCGTTTTCTAGATTCTCTCGGCCCTGGGAACATAGTGATCAAAGTGGGTTCAATTTGGAGATGTGTTCGGGTAGGACACTAGCTATAAAAGGGTCGAAAATGGTTTGCTCCAAAGTGCAATCAGTGGGGGCTACAGCGCACAGTTATACAATAATGCCAACAGTAACAGCAGCCAGCAAGCTGCTTGGACCTCTCTTCATAACTTTGAAAGAACCAAAAGGTGTGTTTGGTAAAAGGGTGAAAGAAACCATGTATGCACATGACAATATTTACGTTGTTCCCACAAAATCTAGCCGAATGGGATCCACACAATTGAAGGATTGGTTTCATAATGTTTTCAAACGGCATGTACCGTCTGGCAATGTGGCACTCCTTCTGGATTCCTTTTCTGGACGTAAATCGTTACAAAGTGAAGAGCGCATACAACTGATGATCTCTCCTGGGGCCACAGCCTATTGTCAACCATTGGATGTATACGGCTTTAGGGTCTGGAAAAACTTTGTCCGTAGATTTTCGAACACCGTTCGGTTATTGAATTTTGACATCAATTTGGCCCAGAGAAATGCAGTCTCTGACATATCACCAATTGTCATCCCCTCGTTTTACTTCAATGTGGCAATACGCATGGTACCGAAGACCGACAATCCTCGACGGTTTGAACACCCTGTGCCATATTGTTTCGATGTCAGTGCAATACAATGTTGTACTTGCACTTGCCTATGTTTCATACGGTGTGGATGGTGTAAAACCAGTTTGAGTTTCCAACATTATTACCAGGAACACCACTCTTGTCAGAACTATGTGAAATAGCTTGGTCACTTACTCACTTGTGTGACCATTGGTTCAGTTTACCGGTACTCTGTGTTGTATTGTAATGCTATGTATCTGTGATTCCTTACATTGCATGGTTAATAATAAAGCATGATGTGTAAAGATGCAGCATTAATGTCCTATCCTGCAGCACAGCTTGTGAGCGCAAGTACGGGAGGGCAGTTGTTTGGAACGTGATCTTTTGAGCCACCAATCAGGCGTGAGGCACACTCCCGCTTGACCAGCGCGCACAGTTCAAAATTGTTGTACTTACTGCCGTCCACGGTGGGTAGGGGTTAATTTCTGAAAGATTTTTCTTCACGGTTCTGCCTAGTTGGGCTCACGCAACGTATCTGCTAAGTTCCAGCAGGATCCGCGATTCCCCGGTTCCGAGACTTCCTTGTAAGTGTCTCAGGGTGTTTGAAGGGAAAGGTAAGTGCGAGTATCAGACATATATCCCCAAAAACTGAACTGTATTGACTAGCAAGAACTCAAGCTACTGAAAAACACTGTAATAATAATCCACGAATTTCATAATACTTGATTGTTTATTCCACCATAACCATGGAGAATAATAGTAACAAAAATACATCCTACAATCGTATGGGCTATCATTAGGTTGGGGTGCGATGATCCGTAATGTCCTTAAGGTCCCATCGATTGTCCTAATAACATTTTTACCTGAGGAGATAGCAAAGGAAAATAATGTTCAACAATCTTTTGGTATTCCACTGAATAAAATAATTTTCAAAAAATCGCTTCACTTATGTCACTGTACCACTTCTTTTCAATGTTGGTACTGTAACCCTCCTTTCTCAGACGAATCCGAGAGCAAGGTAGGTACTTCCCCCTTAATTCCCTCGCCTATAGCTTGTGAGGACTTAGAGCAGCACGCTCTGGGAGTGGAGAAACATGGCTCCAAGACTTTAAAAAACAAAGTATATTCTAATAAGAAAAATAAGATACAAAACAAAAGAAAACACACACGCAGGAACAGGAGCACTAGCCTAATAACCCCGTGGTGGGTAATTCAATATTTCAGAGAAATGAAAATAAATATCAAGGTCAAAATCATTGACCAAATGACGGGAGGAATAGTTGCACGTGACATATTAATTACCGAGCACTAGAAGGCTCGAAAGTTACCAAACGCATACCAAGCTCGCCATACAAATCAATTAATTTAAAGCCAAAGCAGTTCGACTTGCGCTCGAGGGCACCAACACAGAGCAATAATGCGAGCTAAGACGACAATAGTAAGGGTATGCCGTCCGTTATTTAACCGTTGACCCACTCCCAAATGCACAAGACTACTGGTGGTCGCCTTTAATAAGCGAAACGAAAGAAGAATAGGTCTAAATGATGATAATAAATTAGTTAGGTTGGCACCATCCCTATATGTTTAATCTTTGCATCGCTTGATTGCATGTATAGTCACCAGAATGACACAAGCCAGGCGGGCGATATTGCGCCAACCCTGGATTAAAAACCAAACGTGAAGGAAGAAGGCCTTCTAGCGAGAGAAACCAGATAGGTTCAAATTATAATTAATATTCAAAGCCATGCGGGCGACCACGTGTGTGAGAATGAAAGTCCAAGGCACAGCTCCATAATTCCCGCACCAGAGCCACAAATGTAAATTAGAAATAAATTAGAAAAGTCAAGCGTAATATCTTAATTGGCTGCAGTTCAGCATAGATTGTTAAATACAGTAACTCAGCTCCGCTTTGGTAGCCGAAGGCTACCGCCTGAGGCTTGACACAGGCTGAAGCCCACCGTGCCACACACGTCCGTTCGGTTACATTTCTACGAGCGGAGTCCCCACACCAACCTTCCTCACCACGGACGATGTTGCAAACTTTGCTTGTTGCGAACGATATCACAAACGTTGTTCATTGTGAACGATGTCACAAATATTGTACTAGCGCTTAGAGACAGCCCAGCGGGGCTAACGAAGTGACCCGAATGCTCACTAATATAACCGATCAGCCAAACTCTTCCACGTACTATAAAGACAGACCAAGCGGGGCATGATCCTTGGGCAGCCATTCTTCTTTCGTTTACCGACGGGCAATTTGTTCTGTGAATAATCACCTCATTTGTTGTTCTGTGCGTTGATTCTCAGGATTTCACTGGACAACTGAAATAAACTAAATTCCAGCCGCGGAGTCTCCTGCAGGGTGCTAAGTGAATTCCCATCCCCTTATCTCCAGTAATATATTGCTTGATATTCTTCCCTGGCCCTTTCTCAGCAGCTTATGAATTGCTTGGAAAATCCGTTTCATGTACCTGAGTTTCTAGTGAACAAATATATTACACCTGCGAAAAAATAGTTTTCTTTTACAGTAAGAGACAGGATATGTAATTTTAAATAAATCAAGTAAAGTTATGTTAAAGAAATGTCATTTTGATCAAATATGTAAAATAAAAACACAGAATATTAATTTGAAAGTAAAAATATCTAAAACAAATGTCATTATGATCAAATATGTAACAATAAAATGTAATTAGTTGATAGCTAAGGTTCTAATTCATGGACATTTATCAGTTTTAGTTATGTATAAGCAAAGGGAAGGAATGTGTATTTATATAATAACCCTAGCCCTAATGAACGATCTAGTTAGTGAAGTTTCGGGCACGTTCGGTTTGCCCCGCTGCGCTGGTCTGTCTCGGTGCGTGCCAAATGATAATGAAGGAGGATGAATGATCGGTTGCAGTCGTGCCTATTCGGGTCGCTTCGTTAGCCCCACTGGGCTGTCTCTAAGCTCTGGTAATATTGTTTGTTGCGTAGTACCAACTATTGCGCATTAAACTGGGCATAGAACAGCCCGTAACAGTTCGGTGAATTAGGCCAGGGAGGGGTGGCATTTTTGGCTTTAGAACAAGGTCCAGCAGTTCAGCATAATTTGAAACGTTCCGGAACCTTTCAGCGTATTTTCAAAGCCACTGTCCCGGAAGTTGGAGCACAGAGTGAGCGGGAATTTCAGAAGTTAAATTAGTTGTACATTTATTTCCAGTCCAGGGAAGGGAAGTGGGGCAGAAGCAGTGTGGCGGGCATTTGCCCGGCACAGGTATTCCACTGAATAAAATAATTTTCAAAAAATCGCTTCACTTTTGTCACTGTACCACTACTATTCAATGTTGGATGGAATTAAATTACATACAATACACTCCTTAGTTTAAAAATATAGCTATCTGAATATAATTTTAACCCCTGATTCTCACTTGTTTGAGGTTGCAGTCAACCCAAGAATGTTCATCCATTTTGTAAGAAAAATATTTGTGAATTTACAAAAATATTTACAATTTATTTTACCTTGAAATCAGCCACCATTTCTCAAAGTATTTGTCAAGTTCTGTGATCATTTAAAAAAATCACTAATAGGCTTCTCAAAATGTTCAACAAATAAACTCAATTGCTTAGTTAATTGTGGATACGATATCTAATAGACTTGTTGGTGTTCCTTTCTTTAATATGTTGAGTTGTAATAAAAAAATTGTAAAGCAATTAATTCACCATCTAAATCAATAGAATTCTTCATTTGTATAATTATAATACACAATGGGTTTAAGGTTATCAAACTAAAAAAAATAATTGGACTCTCATCACATTTACAATATCATATTATTTTAGGCATAATCTGTCATGACCTCGTACGATCAACTTAACAACGTAGCAAACCATTCTATCCTACCTTGTGCTAAAAAATAGATTAATTAGAATATGTAGCCATGACCATGTTCATCTCTATTAACTTTATCATAGTAGGCACAGCTACACCATTGTGTCATATTTCAACATCCGCTATAATTATTCATACCTTCATTTACTTGTGTCTATAGAGCATTGTGACAAACAATTATTTAAATTCGGTCAATTAGATCATTACCGGTATTGCTGGCCACGGTGGGTGAGTGGTTAAGTCTGTCTGTTAGGTAGTCAGCCCGAAGGCTGGTTGGATCCTCAAAAAGCACCGCCGTTACGTTATGTGAGTAGATACCCACAAAAACCCAAGGCAGCACTATATTGAGGCATTCTAGGCAAGAAGAGGAGTGAGGTAGTTTGCCATTGCTTTCCTCACTGAGTCAGAACAGTAGTCCTAACCCTATGAGTAGAACCTTTCACAGCATCCACAGGCACTGACTGTGCCCTGAATGCCATTACTAAGCACCACCCATACCTCAGTAGCTTCCATATAATCACAGCCATGAGTGAGACTGGGACATCGGTGAAAAGCCACCTTTTACTCTAGCCTGTGCCAACTGACAAATGCAAATGTACTGCATTCATCAAGAGATGGCAAACAGGCCACAGTGGTTAAGTATGATGTGTGAAATTTTTGCCCAATCAATACCTTTGAAACTAATTGTAATATTAGTTTATTATACATGTTTCAAGCAAACTATGTGCTCATCTTCAGCCTATACAAATCAACTATGCTAGATCTAAGAACATTTGGATTAACAAAAGATATATGAATGACCTTGATATGTTGGCATTCCCCATAATCTAATATAAAATTAGGAATATAAAACTTAGATTAAAAATATTGGAATCTAGTTCACATTTTATATATATTTTACATCAGGTCTGTGTAGACCAGCTGCGTATAGCTCATAATTGACAAGTGTTCTGTTAACGTTCTTGTCCTAATTTTAACATGCTATAATGTCTTTGCACTTGGAATTGACGGGGCTATGTTGCACAAATTATTTTCGTCATAAGGAACCTTGTACTTGGTAAGGCGTGTCAGCCATGGTTTGCAGTCGTGGCATTAACTGCAAAAATATGAAAAAATATGATAAAATGGGGAATTTGAGAAGTCTAATGCTTTTCAGAAGAGAGCCTTGATAGAAAAATAAATACCTTATGGAAAAATGAACTTGCTGGATGATGTAAGTCCTATCGTCCACTTAGGATACCTCCGCTGGTTACTGTAATTAATAAATATCTAACGTCAGTGTGAGTGAAAAAATGGGGAATGTGTATTGAAATGAAAAGGAATATTGTGCTCACCCAATGTATTGCTGTGAGGTTTATGATGTGCGTGCATAGCCGTACTGGTGTGAACTGACAACTGGCTCAGACTGAGTCATGCAGTGTGCAGCACGTGTTGGGAAGAGGGAGGGGAGGACAGGCACTGGAGGAGTGGGAGGGCGTGGGTGTGACTCGTATGGAATTGGTTTGTTTGTTTATAAACGAGGGCATTAACATAAACATGGAAAACATTCCAAACAATCGTCAAGGGTGAGTGGTTATCATGTCGGACTGCCAACCTCAAACTTGGAGGTTTGCTCCTGGCCGTAGTGAGTGATTTTTGAAAGGTGACAAAAATCACGGCATGCATGTCATTTCAGTAGGCAGTGTTCATAATGGCAAAATTAATCTCAGGATTTACCGCCAACACAAAAGTTCCTCTATTCTCTACTAGAAAGCGCTATAGTGTCTAACCTCCTTGACTTTCATAGCATTCCAAGGAACAACTAAATTCGACAAGCAAGCTGCCCTCTGGGTGTCAAATAACAAAGCTTGCTCCCGGCACCCGAGGCCATAGGATAGTATTATTACCGGTATTTAGAATGGATCATCTTGAATATTAAACTTTAGAATACCATCTCGTACAACCTTCCATTTGACTATCTAATTCCTATTAAATTCTGTTAAGTAATATCTACAAAATATGTATTCATTTTGATTATATTTATTTGTTGCATTATTATTCTTAATTTCATTTAACAACTGAACTTCTTTTGGAACAGTAAAACAAAAATCACATGTTTTAAAGAAATACAAATGGATTTAGACGAATTGAAAATTACTAAGCACCAAATTGAACATAGAGAGGAGAAACGGCTTCTGAATAACTAATACACTCGACTAACATTTCAAAATTTCACAGCGTAAGCAATATGTTATATCGGCAGAAGAACGAGCTGCAAGATCTTCCAGAATGAAGAAGTATTGGGAAAGGAAAAAATAATCAAGAATAAAGAACTGAACTTAGTATTTGAAGATTTTGTATATAAGGTTTGATATTTGGTGCTCCATTGTGGGCGTAAACAGTGTAAATAAATAAATAAATAAATAAATAAATAACAACAACTGAATTCATTATGCTGGTAAAATATAAAGATCATCTGGTGATTCTATAATTCAACAAGGCAATAAAAAGGCAAGCCTGCATAACTCACATGCCTGTTCTCATATTTTTTTAAATTGCATGATATTTGCAAAATGCTTACTCAAATTTTATCTGGACATGGGAAATTCAAGTCATACTTTGAGTGATTTCATATTTAAATGACTGTACATGATTTTGTGGATCCTCTCAAACTGTAAATCACCTGCTTTTCGACTGCCCTGCTTTTGAAAGAAAAATATTTTTTATAAAATGTCACCTAAGTGACTGCAATAATGAACTGACTAAACCTCTGCATCCTATATTTAAAAATCATGTTGTTATTCTCATTTTCTCACATTCATCCATCATATCCTCCATAATTTATTATAATGTAATACAAGCACTGTTGTAAATATTTTGTAATCATCGAACTATAACTCTAATATGCTACGCAAAATAGGGTTCTTCTATGTTTCGGAAAATTAAATAAATAAATAAATAAATAAATTTGCAAAATGTAAGAATCAGAAAAATGATGTTCCATTAATAATAGAGAAAAATCGTATTTGACATGTGGAATCTTAATTTGTCATATTTGAAATCATACTATCTAAAATAATTCATCATGTTCGAAATCATATGTTGTACGGTGAAAAAGGAGATTTAAATCACAAACACTATGCGAAAGATAAGCATCCGAAGAAAAATGAACAATAACCATTTTCAAAACTTACAGATGAGTCAATCTTCAATTTTCCAGCGTCGCGATGCCATCTCTGGTGGTGGATCCTTCCAATACCAGGATGGTGCCTTTTGTCTTCGATCGTGGAATCTTCTCCATCATGATTGACAGGTTTGGTAGTTGACTCCCATCATCAGATTCCCTTTATGGTTTTAACGAGATGTCATCTTGTAAAATAAAATGTTCTTCAAATGGTCGTCCCACGTGCTCACTCGTTGGATCCTCTTCATGTTCACAGTGCCCCTTTTTTTTATTGTATATGGGTTACGCCACTGCTGGAAAGTTCCACTCAGCTGAGTGTGCCTCACTACGCCACTGTTGTATTTCAAAGTCTCACACTTGACATTGCGAACGGTGGCAAATTATATGTGTTCTAGTGTAACACTAGCATCATTAAAATATAAACAAGTGTTCATACTGCGTAAATTGCTATGCAATGTGAATAGTTCTTTTGTCTCGACACACGTTAAATTTACAGTGTCTGGCTGCAAGCATTGGCCTTAATCACCATATGGGTGAGCAGGTGTTTGCGCTGTATGGATTTCATGGTTGCCTGACCAGGAGATGTAACTGGCATGGGTCAGCTAATAGCTTACTCCGTGAAAAACTTCAAATTGTAGTTCGGAATTTAAACCCGTGACCTTTTCGTGTCACTTCGAAAAATGTTTCAGAATAGGGCCTTCATAAAATGATGCAGTTACAGTATTTGGTTTACTAGCTTTGGCACATAATTACTTCACTTCCACATATTGTCCCATTTGGACTTACACTTGCACTAATAATTTGTACCATACTATCCAGCTTCGGACTTCACATTCTAAGCAATGTTACCGTACAGTCCCTGTTTGGACTATCGACTGATTTATAATACCACTGTACAGTCCCGGTTTGGACTTCAGACTGTTTATTAAACCACGGTCCCGGGTTGGTCGACTGGCTGTGTTTCCATATTGCACTTCCCATCTAGTTTTCACACTGCAGTCAAAATCACGTGGAGGAGTGGGGGTTGACAATCTCCCTTCCTCTTGAACATAGCTTGGTAATATAGGCTAGTATTTATATTATAAACTTGCAATAGTGCCGGGCTTCGCCCGATTGATTTATTTGTTTTATGGATGATAATGAATACTACTACAGAACTGGAGCGCTCAAGGATAAGGATCGGAAAGCACCAATGCTTATTGCAGCTGGTAACCTCAGTATACTGCACCAACACCATCACCCTTATACAGAGGCATACTATTGTCATGATAACTTTTTTAAGGGGCCTAAGAAATCTTTTTGCACTAATTACTCCCGGTGAATGCAATTTATAAACAGCTCGCAATTCTGCACCAGAACACTGGTAGGGGCATCGTGATACAGCACGCATTGCCAGGCAACAATAGACTTCGGTATTATTGAAGCTGTTCGGGAGTGCTTGTACTTCCGACTTCCTGAACAAAAATCAATCTTTCAGGTTACCTGAGAGGTGTAACCTAATGCTACATAGCCTAAACTATTCCTCTTGAATCTGGCTATCATATACAAAAAGAATTTTTTGAATCCGACTGGTAGTTCCAGAGATTAGCGCGTTTAAACAAACAAACAAACTCTTCAGCTTTATTATATTAGTTAGATATTTTCACAGTATTCCGGCATCTTTAAAAATAGCCATTAATTAAATGACTTCTTCTGTTGTCGTAAAATGATTTATGGAGGCTCGGGGATCGAAAAGGAGATCAAATATATTCAGTATAGATGTCGTCCTTCATATTCTCCTGTATATTAATAATTCTCTGATTGGTCAAATCTTAAATATGGGGATTATCTATGTCACACTCAAGTCTTCCTCCACTTCCATTTACCTTCTCACTAACTCGCATCTAAGCTATTAATGGATGGTTGATCTGTGACCCTGGCTACGACATATCTTGTATATGTCGCAGAGACTGTTCTCATGACTTCGCGTCAGATTAGCTGAGCCACTTTATTGAATTCGGATACAATACATACAGTTTTTTCTTTACATCAGAAAAGTCATTGTAGCTTGTAGACATACCAGAACTTCAGATAAGTCTCCATATAAGATCCTTCAACACATTATTAGTAGAAGCTTTTTACAATTATCTCAGCAGAGTACTTTTAGGTCATTTCTGCATTAATTTACAATTTTACAGTAGGTTAAGACCTAATAGGCAAGTATATCACAGTAATAGTTGCTACATCTCCATAGAATAGTTGGGGGAGTCCCAGTCTTTTTCTCATGGGTAATTCTTAAGTATTTTACTACACTGACCGGCAAAAAAAAAAAAGATCACTTGAAAAATTCAATATTACTTTCATTTAAATCATAAATATGAACACACTAAGCCTAGTACATAAGTTACTGTTTATAGCATGGAAGCACCTAGGTATTGACAGCAGTGGCTACGCTGGCTAAAGCGCAGTGTTAGGTCATGGGGCCAAGCTCTCTGCTGACTCTGTAGACGCGTGGGTTCGAGCCCCGTCGGCCGTCCTTGAAATGGTTTTCCGTGGTTTCCCATTTTCAACACCAGGCAAATGCTGGGGCGGTACCTTCTGACGGGCCACGGCCGCTTCCTTCCACATCCTTGCCTAGTTTCATTCATCTTCATCCATTCCATCTCTCATCCCAACGCGCAGGTCACCCAAGGGTGTCGACTTGAAAGACCTGCACTCGGCCTCTCAGGAGGCCACACGGGAAAATAAAACCTAGGTATTATCATTCTTCATGTTATTTTTTCACTTAACAATAGCGATTCATTGACATGATGCTATTTCCCGCAGAAAGATGTGCGCACCACCATTTTCGATCAGAGCCACTGCCCTGGCACCATCTTCAGGCCTCAAGCACATATTCGTTACTGAATTGCACGAGAACAACTGAGGATATGGCTGTATTGATCTTTTCCTATGCCAACAAGTGACAAGAGAAAAAAGAATAAATCATTGCATTGTTGGCGATAGCGAAGGCGTGCACATCTTCCTGCAGGAAACGGCATCATGTCAAAGAATCGCTATTGTTAACTGAGATAATGATATGAAGAATGGTAATACATCCATGAAACCAATTAACCTTACTTCCACGCTATAAACAGTATGTACTACACTAGGCCTATGCCGTTCAAATTTATGATTTGAATGAAAGTAATGTTGAATTTTTCAAGTGATCGTTTGATTTTTTTGCCGGTCAGTGTAGTAATAGTTGCCACACTTTGTATGTTTATGATGTTTTGATATAATAGCTTAGCTTAGCTATTTTTGTTTTCGGAGGGCAGTGACCATTAGTGGGCGTCATTGTATGTTTGGTAGTGTTTTCTAGAGCTATTTTATCTTGTATATATTTGAATCGTTAATTGCAGAAAGGGAACATGTCCACTTTTTTACAAAACTCGTTTTATACCGGAAATGGCATCTTTGGACCAAGTCGCATCGTGCTCTGCATAAAAGGAATATCTTCCATAAGTGGACGTGTATGAAATAAGCATGAGGGATATGCATTTGATGCAGAAAGGCAACATGTCCAGGACATGTTTCCTTTCTGCAGGGAACAGTTTTGGACGATTGGTAGACCTGTCAATTCTAGGCAGCTCCTTGTTATAAAACGAAAGAAGGTTTATTGATTCATGCAATATGGATACTTCAAGTGATGATGGAAAGTGTAGTTCTCCAGACAAAAAGGGAAGGAAAGGTGTAAGGAATCCCGATACTTATAAAAGAAATGTAATTCGAGTTGCTGAAGTGAAGGGTGAGCCCCACGTGAACTGGGCAGGCTAAAATGTTCCTAGAAGAAAGAAATACATTGGATGTGGGTATGTATAACCTAAAAATGATTCTTCATAATATTATTCCAAGTCCTGTTGGTGGTAATATTGTTGTTGTAGATAATAGCTGACTCATACGTTATTGAACTCTTAACAGATGTCAACACGGTTGTTTGGTGGACGTTACGGACGAAGAAATGCTGCAAATCATGGGAACCTTCAATGGAATGAACACAAAAGACGAGCAGGATATACACCTACAACGACTCATAGAACAGGAAGATGTGGGCAGGAAGCGTTCTAGGGAAGACACTAACATTAAAAAACCAAGATCTTTCTCTGAGAAGTATCACGTGCTTTGTGGATCGCGCCGTGTTCGAGTTTGTAAACCTGCATTTCAGCAAGCTCATGGTATAACACCTAAGAGGGTTTATAGATTGTTGACACTTCTAAAACAGAGGAAAACACCTAGGGATTTACGTGGTAAATCATCAAGCGCAAATGCTATTTCTGGCGATGTTTGCCGTCAAATTCATGATCATATATCGTCCTTCCCCATAGAGTCTTCACATTACACAGGAATAGAAATAAAATATTTAGATGCAAGATTATCTCTGAAAGAAATGTATGGAATGTTTATGATGAAGTATCCAGATTCTAAGGTAAAGTACCAGTTTTACTGGCATTATTTTAAACAAAACATTTCTCTGCGGTTTGGCAGACCTGAAAAGGATACCTGCAGTACTTGTGAAGAACTCACTTGTAAACTCAGAGTACTTTTCTGTGTCCGAGTGCTAAAAGAGCTGCTGCCGCAGAGCTGTTGATACACAAGCGCAGAAGCCTGAAATTCTATCGTGCATTAAAAGAAATAACTGCAAGATGTGAACACGAGGAAAGTGTGCTTGGTCTATGTTTCGATTACATGGCAACCGTTTCGTTGCCAAATATTCCTGTGCAAGACATATGCTATTACAGGCAATTAAGTGTGAATACGTTTGGCATACATAATTTGAGAACGCACATTATGAAATGTTATGTGTATCATGAAGGGATAGCGAGGAAATCGCCAGATGAATTGTCTACTTTCCCGAAAGACTACATTGACAATGAAGTATGCCCAAGTATATCTGAACTTCACTTGTTCAGTGAAAACTGTCCTGGACAGAATAAAAACAACACTTTAGTGAGATTCTTGATGGCTTTGGCTGAAACAGGCCGATTCAGGGTAATAAAACAGTACTTTCCTCAGAGGGGTCACCCATTTCTGCCCTGTGATAGGGACTTCGGTCTTATTAAGAGAGTTCTTCGTAAGGCAGATAGAATCTACACAATTCAGCAATACTGTGAGCTCATGCAATGAGTATCTATCAAGAAGAACAAGTTCAATATTTTCAAAGTTAATCAAGACAGTATTATTAACTGGAAAGCATGGTGGCCATGTTTGTTTAAGGAAACGTGTTACTCAGATTTTTCAATGGGAACTAATGTTCCAAGGATAAACAAGGAATCGTTTGGTGTTTCTAAGTACTTTTTTTTAAATATTGTCCCACCAAACCAGGTTACGTTATGACTAGCGATTTCATTGGTGGCTTGATAAGCCATAATTTCAAACTTAGGAATACTGCTTGCGGAGAACTTGAACTGCCGATAGATAAAGCCTACTCTGGGAAACTTCCCCTCCTGAAGCAGAAGAGAGAAGATCTAAGAAAATGTGAACAGTACATTCCAGACATATACGTCTTCTAGAGAGAGTTGTTTGATTGGCCAACAGACTAGTGTAACATCACACATCATTATATGTCAGAAGAGAACACTTCCTTAACCTCCAGTACGTTCCATGGCATATAATATTTCATAAAAATAACATAATCAGAAATCAAGTGTATTTTATCCATAAATAAAAAATCACAAAACCTTTATCTGTGCTTTTTGTACTCCCCCTGCAATTTATAATGAAAAATTAAATTATTAAGTGCAGAAAGGGAACATGTCCTAAAACTTCTATTGATGATTCTGTGTATGTTTGTTAAGTTGGATGACTGAATATCCATGGAAAATCATCCAGATAATATGCTTTTAATATCTCATATCCACAAAGATAATAGCAAGTACCCTACGGACGTAAAATAGTTTTTTGTCATTTCCCTAAAATTTGTCAAAGTGGACATGTTCCCTTTCTGCATTTAGCGATTCATTTGGATCTGATGATGCTCTCTTAACGAGCAAAACATGTCATTCCTTTGTGGTCTCCCTCTTCTGTAGTCCAAAACAAATGTGTGTGTATAATATTAATCACATGTAAATTATTTCAGTTTTGTTTTTTTTCTCACTTCCCAGTAATTGGGATTACTTTGTGTTGACCGACTTAAAAGTTTTAATATCGATTATCAATAAGGCAACACTGAAATATGGCTTCAAAGCTTCATTTAACTAATTAAATTTAACTCAACTTAACGTAACTTAACCAAACTTAACTAAACTTAACTTAAGTAAAAATAACTTTTAACTAAACTTAAGGGTCATTATCTATGTGCAATCCGATAAACTCGGCAAGCTAAGCCGGCTGTGACTGGAGCAGATCGCGGGCGCGTGCGCACATGGTTCAGCCGGTGGTTGGCACACACTTTTACTAAATATGTTCAATAATGTGTACTTACAGTGCTCATATGCGATGCTAAAAATGTCCTCCCTCTCTTGTAACACACACCTGACATCTTCTGATGAAAGAATGGCTGTCAACTTTTTTATTATTTACGGAGCCTGTTTCCTTGAATCGTTTAGCGAGCCTCCTAATTGTAGTGGCATTAGGCACAGGTCTTCCTGGAAACTTGATTCAAAATTTTCGTCTAGTTTCAGAACAATATTTTCTGCTTTTCATATACGAATTATGGATATACACACTTCATGCAATGTGAATTGGTGTCTAGGCATGACAACAGTCACAGTAATCACAATACCTACTAAACGTGCAACACTAACGTCTAAGCTTGCAGATACATGTCCATATGAATGACAAAACACGCGTAAACTAACGATATGAGTAAGCGGAGCGGGCCACCACCGGCTGAACCGGGTATGCGCGCGCCGCGATCTGCGACAGTCAGAGCCGGAGTAGCTTGCCGTGTTTATCGGGGCGCACATAGATAATGACCCTGTATATGTTCAAGTTCAATCACTACATCAGTTATGTTGTTGCATTGTGAAGCTCGAAGTTTCTAGTTGAGAGTCCGTTCAGAAGCTGAAGTTCTTAGTTCCTTTAATTTTTTGGTAAGTGTAATAGTAGGTATTTATTTTCTTTTAGGGATACAGAAGAGGAAGCAAACAGATAAAAGTACAGACTCCGGCGTTTAGCTCTGCACTTGACCTTGAGAGCTCAGCGGCAGGAGAGGGGTGTAGAGTGGTACGGATAGTGTGCCGAATACTTCCATATTTGAGAACATTGACGCGCGTGACAGTAGGTTCTCAAAAACACAGACACGCTCAGCATGACAAACGTTTTATGTGAAATGGTATGCCGGGGGAGTGGGATGGGGAAATGGAGAGCTAACTGCCATTAACTGTAGTAACAAAAGTGATAGCGGTAGAGAAGAGAAATCGAAGCAGAATTTTGGTGATTGCATAACTGCTGTATTAAGTACATCGTAAGTTCACCACCATCTGGTTCTGGTGCACAGGATCAAACATATTTTGATAATGACAATGGAATCGCAAAAATTTCCGCCGTGAATATCGTCAAAAATGATGGTAACGTATATTTACATGCAACCTGTAGGTCTGGGGGGAAAAAGGCGGCCCCTACCCGTGTCGGATTGTCCATTTTCAAGCCATCAGTATATAATGTAATGTGTTTCATATGGTACAATTGATTGTAATGTCCCCCAGGGTACGCTGAAGGAAAAAGGGGTGGTTTTTTAAGGTCCGATTCAGTTGAGGTAATTGATGTTTTAAGATATCGGGTCGAAAAGTGTGCACTGGGTACTGTATTGTATATATAAAAGGGTTCATTGTTTGTAAGACATCACTACGATACGTTCTTAATGTTTCATATGATGTGACCAGTGCCATTTGTGGTACGCATCTAATAATTTGCGATCATAATATTCCCCTAATAGTTTTAATTTGATGACTATGGGGCAGTGATACTGTAAGCACATGCTTTCTTCACGTCAGTAGTGATGTCTCTAATATATGTACCTCTTGACTGCCACTAATAATAAGATACAGAAGCTATTGGGTGAAGAGTTGCTATTGTGCCTAGTAACGTAACACAGAGAAGAAGAAGGTGTCGAGGTATGTCTTTGTCGGTGCGCGGACTGCCTATATAGTGCGTCTCTACCTTAAGAGACGGTATGCATTAAATGGGGCGCACTGATGCCAGATCTACTACATATACAAAGTTCTCCAAGGCCAGCCACATGATACATGGTAACTCGTACAAAGGCGTGGTTTTACGGAAAACTTCGGAAATTTACAAAATATTTGTTTGTTTATAACTAACTACCTTATGCCTTGCAGTGAATGACGGTACAAAATTTAGTTATGATAAACCAAAGCTTAGAGCACAATTTTAATGCACACATTATAATTTATAATTATCACTTATTAAAGTATGATAATATTATTTGCAGATGATATTGTGGTCTGGGGAAGGAACACCGAAGAAGTGCAAAAACAACTAGATGCACTGAACGAAAATATTCAGAAGTACGGCCTGAAAATCAGTATAGAGAAAAGCAAGACCATGGTGATGACAAGAGGGGAAAGACAAGGAAAGGGCACTGTGAAAATTGGAAGTCAGAGTTTGGAAATTGTGGACACGTTCAAATACCTAGGGAGTGAATTGATGCAAACTGGTAGGTTGGACATGGAGATTGGCAGGAGGGTACAGCAGAACAATGCATTCTATCAAAGTGTAAGAAAACTTGCTTGGGATAAGGAAGTACCAAGGAAAAGCAAGGAGGTAATGTATAAAGTGTACTATGTTCCCATATTAACTTTTGCAGCTGAGACTTGGACCCTGACAAGCAGGCAAGAGAGTAGAATCCAAGCCAGTGAAATGAAATTCCTAAGAAGTATGATAGGAAAGACAGAGTGAGGAATGAAGATGTTAGGAAGGAAGTTGGGATGGGAAAACTAAATGAGAGAATTGAGAAGAATAAACTAAGGTGGTTTGGACATGTAAAGAGGATGGAGGAAAATAGAATACCAAGACAGATGCTGGAGGCAAAGTGCAAGGGTAAGAGAGCAAGAGGAAGACCTAGAACAAGGTGGATTGATTCAGTGAAGAATAGCATAAGAAAAAGAAATCTGGACTGGGACAAGATCGTGGAAGAAGAATGGTGGAAGGAAAGAGGGAAGTGGAGAAGTGCCATAAATACCCCGACCCGGCAGGAGCTGCATAAGGGGAAATTATGATGATGATGATGATGATGAATATTATAATTTGTTATAATATTAAATTTTCTCGAACATCATACAGAAGGTTATAATAAATTATAATATGACATTTTCCACGAATATAATAATATCAGAAAATTGAAAGTTAAAATACATCACATACCTTCAGGCCTGCCCGCTATCCTCTGGTAGTGGTGTTAACTCTTCCATAAATTCCTCCGTGTCCCTGGATGGTCCCGTTTCAGCCGAATCGGAACCAGTAGGCGATCCATCGAAAGTGGAAGAAGACGAAGATGATGAAGAAGATGACAAGCGTATCAAAAATTGTTCCTCGTCATCTTGAATCTTATCTGCTTTCCACAGTTCACTTTCGATTTTTTTTAATGTGTTTCACGTAGTTTGCCCAATTTTGTGTGGTCACGTGGTGGTAAGCAGCCGAAATTAAATTCTTCGCTCTTGTATTTTTAAATGAGTCGTTCTGTTTTATATAGTGCTTCACTTGTGTCCATACCATTTCGATGGGATTAAGTTCACAGTGGTATGGTGGCAAGCGAAGAACATATTTTCCTGCTGATTTGGCCATCTCGTCAATGATGTATTTATCATATCTGTTTTGATTCACAATTAAAGGAAGCTCCCGCTTTAACATATTTCGAAACGGGATCCCCTTTTGAGTGAGCCAGTCTACAATCCGGTCTTTTCTCCCTGACGTTTGTAAAAGTTCGCTCTTCCGACTGTGATAGCCTGCATTGTCTATTGCTAGGATAGATCCCTTGGGAACATTGGGAAACAATTGCTCGGCGAACCACTTTTTATACAGTTCATCTGTCATTTCGTCGTGGGCTTCTGCCGTGTTCTTTTGGCACAGAAATGTTAACTCAGCACCACTAACGAACCCTTCTTCATTCCGGCTTGAACCAAGGGAAACCTCGACCCACGAGCCCTAGGTGGCCTAAGACCTGTACTAACACCCTCAATTGCTACCTTTACCTTGCTAATTTTGGTATCTCCCCATTCTTTTATCACGGTGTGGCCCTAGTTCACCAAAGTCTCGTCAGTAAAAACAATAGATTTGCCTTCATTCCTAAATCTTTTCAAGTTCTTGAGATACTTACGACGCCACCTGATTATATCATCCCTTTCAATCAGGGCACATTTGTTGGCCCTTCTTACACATTCAAACCCTATGTCGTGATGAAATCTACGTATATAAAGTGGAACTTGAAAAATTTGGTAGAGTATCATCACTGTTTACCCTGCTCAAAACTATATTTAATGTTGGTGGTATGTTTTAAAGAACAGTGAATGAACCATGCGACGGACTCCGCTTTATACTGTTCCATCATACTTTATTAACCTAGTATTTTTTGTGTACTCACTCTATTAGATTTTGATTTTGCTGGCATTCTCAGAGGACCTTCCTTTTTTTCCCTTTCTAATTCTATATATTAAACGTTTTGAACACCCGGTAGCTTCTGCTGTCTTTTCAACTGTAGGGGCAGATGACCTCCTAGTTCCACCCTTTAAAACAACAACTCTTTTCAACTGTCTCAGTAACGTTCATATTCTTTAAGAAATAATTCAATATATTCAGTACTATGATTCGTTCTCTACTGTGCAATTTGTCAATACTACGCCGCTTTCTAGTTGCTGTATTCATAGTGAATATCATAATAATAAATATAATAATAACTTAATAATAATTTACACAATTTATAAAAAACACAAGGACCACTTCACTTCACAGTTTAACTTCACACCACAACAAATTTAATAACACTGAGCTCTGGGGTAGGAAGGAATCTTTTCCTACCCTCATCAAACGCAGTCGTGGAGATAACGAAGCCGCCTGAATAAGCAAACTATCACTGCGTCAATTAGTGCTGAGCGGGGGCAGTACGCGAAGTGGGATAACTTATGAATGCTAACTGATCCCGAGCTCTGGTTTGTTTTAAAAACTATGTCAAACATTGATGAACATTTCTTCTGGCTTAGTCACCGACGTTAAGTCAACTGCAAAAACGTTTCTCGCTACCTAACTTTCCTGTGATACCATCCTACAATTTTCAAGTAACGTTTAAGAAAATATGGTATATTGGCTTTCACGGCCAGTGAATTAAAACTCAGCATTTCTTCTAGGTTTGTGCTGTGTCTTGTGTGGGGTTTCGCCTAGGACACCAAGCTGGCTCATCAGTGGGCTCTTGGTGTCCCCACCCGGACCCCCACAGGAGTAACGAACTGCGCGCTACCTCCCTTTATATTAGGTGCAACTGCACCACTTGACTGCGAGAACTAAAAGCTCAAGCAGCCTTAACCTCCCTATGAAGGCTTCCAAAAAGATGGTATATTGGCTTTCACGGCCAGTGAATTAAAACTCGGCAATTCTTCTAGGTTTGTGTCGTGTCTTGTGTGGGGTTTCGCCTAGGACACCAAGCTGGATCATCGGCGGGCTCTTGATGTCCCCGCCCGGACCCCCACAGGAGTAACGAACTGCACGCTACCTCCCTTTATATTACGTGCAACTGCACCACTTGACTGCGAGAACTAAAAGCTCAAGCAGCCTTAACCTCCCTATGAAGGCTTCCAAAAAGGCTTCACTGGCCGTGAAAGCCAATATACCATCTTTTTGGAAGTCTTCATAGGGAGGTTAAGGCTGCTTGAGCTTTTAGTTCTCGCAGTCAAGTGGTGCAGTAGCACCTAATATAAAGGGAGGTAGCGCGTAGTTCGTTACTCCTGTGGGGGTTCGGGCGGGGACACCAAGAGCCCCCCGATGAGCCAGCTTGGTGTCCTAGACGAAACCCCACACAAGACACGGCACAAACCTAGAAGAATTGCTGAGTTTTAAGAAATTAAATTATAACTTTCTTACTATGAAACAAATTACTGTCCTGAGAAATAGGATATCTTCTACCAACATCAGGCAATACGAAAATAAATTCTTAATCTGTTGTGATCATTAGCTATGGCGTGATAAGTTTTATATGTGCATAAATTTAGATTCGCGCTAAAATATCGTAATTGTAAAAATTTGGCTATGTGTTAATTATTTATGGCTTTTAATTTTACATCATCATAAAGAGCGGAAAATTCTCTATAAGACCTTCTCTATAAGACCACCCAAACATTTTCTTAGATTTATTGGGAAATGGCAAAATCGCCCGGGTAGAAGAGGACAAAGCTAATTCAGGACATATGAGTGCGAGTGAGTGGCAAATAGTAGACTACCTTTATCCCATACTGTCTTTTAAGGTAGAGACGCTGTATAGTGTGTTCGTTCAGCAAGCAAGCAGAGAAGATCACAGAAGTGTGGTTCGTTTTCTGGTGGCTGAGGGTGCTGGAATACGCGAAACTCGTTGTTGCATATCTACTGTGTATGGCGACCACTGCATGTCCTTGACGAGTGTGCATGAATGGCATACGAGATTCCGAGAAGGCTGCACATCACTGCAAGACGATGCGCGCCTAGGACAGGCCTATCGAACCATACTCCTGATGTGATAGTGCGGATTGATAATCTTATCCGGGAAACCCGACGAATCACGGAGGAAGGAAATAGTGTTCAGGTCGCCATTAGCCGTGACTTATTAGAAACAGCACTCATTCCAGGTTCCGTATTGACCGTGTTTACAATAAGTAAAACCTGAATTTCCCGCCGAATCAATACTTTCTATTAAGTAAAGTATTGATTCGGCGGGAAATTCAGGTTTTACTTATTAGCCGTGACTCCATGCATGCCATTATTAAAGATCACTTGTATTCCCGCAAAATTTGAGCGCAGTGGGTTCCGCATCAACTGACGGGGACACACGATTGATGCTGTGGGACGGAATCATCGTGTTGCATAATAATGCCCTCCCCTATTCCGCCAATCTGGTGATGGCTACGCTGCAGAGATTTGGCGCGGAAACACTCAAACATTCTCCGCAAAGTCCGAATCTTGCTCCATGTCACTTTCACAGTTTTGGCGACCTGAAGAAAGACATTCGTGGACATTAGTCATTTGGATGAGGAAGTGCAAGAGTTGTGGATCCGTCAGCGACCTACCTCTTTCTGTTGATGATTGAGTCTTCAGTCTTTTGACTGGTTTGATGCAGCACTCCATGCCTCCCTGTCCTGAGCTAATCGCTTCATCTCTACATAGCTCCGACACCCTACATCCAAGGCAATCTGTTTAACATATTCTAACCTTGGTCTACCCCTACAGTTTTTGCCCTCGACCCTTCCTTCCATAACTAAGCTTGCTATTCCTGGGTGTCTTAGTATGTGCCCTACTAACCTATCTCTTCTCTTCATTAGCAGTCGCCAGAAACATCTCTCCTCTCCCACTCGTCTTAATACCTCTTCGTTTGTAACCCTATCTACCCATCTGATCTTCATCATTCTCCTGTAACACCACGTTTCAAAAGCTTCAATTCTCCTGTTTTCTGCTGCACCAATAGTCCAAGTTTCACTTCCATATAGCGCCATGCTCCAGACAAAGGCTTTCAAAAATTACTTCCTAATACCTAAATCTATATTCGATGTCAACAGATTCCTTTTTTGTAGAAATGCTTTCCTTGCCTGAGCCAACCTACTTTTTATATCCTCTTTACTTCGTCCATCACTGGTTATTCTGCTTCCTAAGTAACAGAAGTCTCCTACTTCCTTCAACTTTTCACCTGCCAATTTGATCTCCATAGAGGTTTCTGATTTATTTCGGCTGCATTCCAGTATTTTCATCACGAATTCTTTCCGTAAGACGGAGTCCATACCAGTCAGAAACTCATTCAAATCCTCAGGCTTGTCGGCCAAGATGACGATGTCATCAGCAAATCTCAGAGTTGAAATTATTTCTCCTTGAATCTTCACTCCCACTTTAAATTTTTCTCCAATTTCCTTCATTGCTTGTTCAATGTAAAGATTGAAAAGTATGGGTGATAAGTTGCAGCCTTGCCTTACACCTTTCTGAATACCAGCTTCTCTCTCGTGTCCTTCAGCTCGAATGACTGCTGTCTGGTTTCTGTATAGATTGTATACCACCCTCCTATCCCTGTACTTTATTCCAATAGATTTCAAAATGTCAAACAATTTAGTCCAATCATCGTTATCAAAAGCCTTTTCTAAGTCTACAAATGCCATGAACGTTCCCTTATCTTTCCTTATTCTACCTTCCAAAATCAGCCTAAGACTTAGTACAGCTTCCCTTGTTCCTACATTTCTCCTGAAACCAAACGGCCTTCACCCAACTCCGATTCTATCTGGCTTTCAATCCTCTTGTAAATTATTCTAGACAGGATCTTTGAAGCATGAGTAACCAAGCTGATTGTACGGTAATCTTCACATCTGTCAGCTCCCACTTTCTTTGGTATAGGGATGATTACATTCTTCTTGAAATCAGGGGGTACCTCACCTGTCTCATAAATCCTACACACCAAGTGAAATAACCTGATCAGACCTTCATCTCCTATGCAGCGTAGCAACTCAATCGGTATATCATCTATGCCTGGTGCTTTGTTCCTGCTTAAGTCTTCCAATGCTCTGTCAAATTCTGATCTCAATATTTAATCTCCTTTTGCATCCTCATCAATTTCCTCCTCCCTTTCCATTACACGATTCTCAATCACCTTTCCCTTATACAAACACTCTATGTAAGATTTCCATCTCTCAACCTTTTCTTCCCTACCTGTTACAGGCTTTCCATTTGTGCCCTTAATATTACAGCACTTAGTCTTCTTTTCCCCAAAAGTATTCTTAATCCTTCGATAAGCTGTGTCTACTTTTCCTAATTTCAGACAATTTTCTATACCTGCACATTTCTCTTTCAACCATTCTTCTTTCACTTCCTTGCACTTCTTGTTAACCTCATTTCTCAGACGTCTGTATTCTGCTTTCCCCTTTTCATCTCTTACATTCTTGTATTTCCGCCTTTCATCCATCAATTCTAGTATATCCTGAGTGATCCACAGTTTTCTACCTTTTCTTTCTTTCCTACCAATGTTTTCTTCTGCGGATTTTGTTATTTCATTCTTCAAAAGTGCCCATTCGTCTGCAATTGAAGTTTGTTTAGGGCTTTTCATTAGTCCTTCCTTTATACTCTTCTTGAATCTTTCGTTTACATCCTTTACTTTCAGTCTGTCTATTGCCCACCTTTTTGGCTTTTGACTTTTCTTCAACTTTAATCTACATTTCATTACAACCAGATTGTGGTCAGAGTTTATGTCAGCACCAGAATTTGTTTTACAATCCAAAATCTGGTTTCAAAACCTCTGCTTGACCATAATGAAGTCGATTTGGTAACGCCCTGTATCTCCTGGTCTCATCCATGTATATATTCTTCTATTGTGGTTATTGAATAAGGTGTTAGCTATGACCAACTCATGCTCGGTGCAGAATTCCATCAGCCTGCTTCCTCGACCATTCCTTTCACCTAATCCGAAATCTCCTACTATCTTCCCTTCTCTCCCTTTTCCTACCACAGCGTTCCAATCTCCCATTACTATAACATTTTCATCACCCTTGATGTACCTCAGAATTTCATCTATTTCTTCGTAGACCTTTTCAACATCCTCATCATCAGCTTGACTGGTAGGCATATAGACTTGTACCACTGTGGTGCACGTAGGTTTAGTATTTATTTTTGCTACAATAATCCGTTCACTATATTGCTCATAATATTCCACCCGCTGTCCAAGTTTCCTACTCAATATGAGACGAACCCCTGCTTGGCCATTGTTTGATTAAGTGCTAATTACCCTATAGTCTCCTGACCAAAAGTCCTGTTCTTCCTGCCAGTGCATTTCACTAATCCCAACCAAATCCAACCTCAACCTATCCATTTCCCTTTCTAAGTTTTCTAACCTTCCACTTCCTAGCAGACTTCTAACATTCCACGCTCCGATCCGTAGAATATCAGATTTCCTCTTTGTCACTTCTGTGATGTTAACCCCCTCTCGAGTAGTCCCCACCCGAAGATCCGAACGGAAGACTAGTTTACCTCCGGATTGAAATTTTACAAGGGAGGAGGCCATCATCACCAGTAATTATGCATAGAGAGGTGCATATCCTCGGGAATAGCATTACGGCTGTAGTTTCCCGTTGCTTTCAGCCGTGCAGCAGAACGCAGTGTAGCCATTAGTTGGCCTATATTATCAATATCTTAACCGTCTATAAGACTAGTAAAGAATTGATTTATTCTGGAAGGCTGCTACTCCCTTTCAGAATAAGTAAAGAGCAATTCTACTAACAAAGATACTAACCTTCTACTACCAATTAAATACCAAAATTCTACTAACGAAAACAATACTAAAGTTCCACCAACAAAAAATGAATGAAAATCCACAGCCTGCTTCCAGTCTCCGACCGGGTCAGGAATGGAATGAATGAAGCCCCCATCTAGCGGCGGGGATATGAACTGTGCCGGCTGCCGAGGCCTGACGCACTCCTCTGGGGCAATGATTAAATGAATGACAGATGAAATGAAATGATAGTGGAGAGTGTTACTGGAATGAAATTTTGACAGGGAAAACCGGAGTACCCGGAGAAAAACCTATCTGCCTCCGTTTTGTCCAGCACAGATCTCACATGGAGTGACCGGGATTTGAACCACGGACCCAGCGGTGAGAGGCCGGCGTGCTGCCGCCTAAGCCACGGAGGCTCTTTTCCATCAACAAAAAGTACTACCACTAAAACATTCTGTCACCAGGCACAGTCACATGCACCCTCACACATCACAGTCTAATGAAACAATGAACTATAACTAATAAACAATGCAACTGCCACCAGACACACTCACATACCACAGTCTAATAGAACGATGACATATATCTAATAAACAAACTAACTACATACTTACAACTAAAACTAACTACATACTTACTGTACTGTAATTTGAATTGACAGTATTTACAAAATGCAATTTAGATAGAAGAAAATACTTACAAAACGTAATTTATAAATATATATATATAAATTACATATAAACTTTTGAACCGACGGTGGTTTTTGGGTCTGGGGGATATGAAACGCTTACAGTATATATAGAATTAATTTTGACGGGTAGTGTTAAATAGTATGCTAATAAGGTGATAGGGTTTTATTTTTTTTGCGCTGTCAATCTACCGTTGCATTTTCTGTGCCTCCCATATGACAACGCCTGGTGCGGTCGCATCGTTCGCACCGCCCTAAGGCCGCCCCTGAGAAAGTATGCTATGCTCAGATTAATAGAAAAAAATACAGGTATGTAAACATTAGTAGATCAACTATAGACCTCATATTCGCACTGAAAATGATATTGGAAAATCACCGGGAGAAAGATCGTAATTTGACATTTGTGTTTCTAGGCATCGAAAAAGCATTCGATAGTGTCCCTAGAACAACTATATGGGAGTGTCTTAAAAAGAAGAATGTGACTATGGAACTCATTCAGAGAGTAAAAATGCTTTACGATGACTGCTACAGCTGTGTTCAAGTAGAAAATGGATATTCAGATTGGTTCCAGACATCTAGAGGAATGCAACAAGGCAGTGCCCTTTCACCATTACTATTCATCACCATCATGGATGAAATGATAAAAGAAGTGAAGCAGAACACCAATATGGATCTTCAAGCATTTGCTTTTGTAGATGATATAGTTATCTGGGGAAATAGTGAGCTGGAAGTCCAGGAAAGGCTGACGTCTGGAATGATCATTTGAAAAAATATGGACTGAATGTAAATGCTACAAAAACTGCTGCAATGTCTGTTAACAGACAGAGAAGTAAAGATAATATAATACTGGAGGGTGTACAAATTGGAAACAGTAAACCAGTATCAGTACCTTGGATGCTTAATATCAAGTGACAACAGAATACAGCTTGAATTAAATAACCGTATTCAGAAATCAAGTCAATTCTATCAGCAAGTTCGATATCTACTTTGGAATAAGCAAGTGCCACTAAGATCAAAACAAACTCTGTTTTGAACATACTTTGTCCCTATATTGACTTATGGGTTGGAAACTTGCCCAAATACCAAAAAAGATGACAGCAGGCTTCAGAAATGAAGTTTCTAAGAAGCATGCTTCAAAAAACTAGGAAAGACAAAGTAAGAAATGAGAATATAAGAGAACAAGCTGGAATAAATCAGTCCCTGAAGGAGACCATAACTAGGGCACGCTTGCGATGGTTTGGTCACGTCAAACGTATGACAGAAGGAAGAATACTTGTTTGTGAAACATATTTTAGTTCATTTAAGGGGTTTGTTCTTGGTTGGTACGACTTCATATGCTTTTTAGAATATTTCTTCTGGTTACTTTCTGTAATCAGCCTGTGGTGGGACGAGCTTATTATTTCTTATTTATTTTAATTAGCTTTCCCATTGAAGTCACAAATGGTAATTTCGCTACGATCTCCAATCTAACTAGGGTTAGGCTTCTCTGCTCTTCCTTTTGATAGTCTTTTTATTGTGTCTTTTATTTTTATGTTTACCTCTTGCTAATTTGTATACTTTTATTTACAGTCCCATCACCCCTCATTTACCATTTCATGCGCTACTCACGTCCCCTTTGTTATGTCTTTTATGTGATTAAAATTTTGTGTACAACTTTTACTCAAAGAGTGTAGTAATTTTTTAGTAATCTATTCTCCATGTAGTTCTTAAGGTGCGAGTCAACTCGACTTAGGTCTCTATGGTCCACGTCCTCAACAGCCTTCTCATTAAGGACATAGAAAAGCAGGAATAAAAAATTCTCAGGAAGGTTTAAAGGGCATTCAATAAAAGCGGCATTTGGATGAAGAGACCTCAGAACGAACTCTATCAAAAGACAAACACAATAACGGAAAAAAGCAGAAAACGCCGAGCAAAGTTTTACACACACATCTACAGGTTGGAAAACTCCAGAACGGCAAAGAAACTACTCAACATCATAACAAACAGTAAATGCGGCACAGAATTGCTGACAGAGGTCCAGAGGTCATAAAAATACACCAAACCTTAGGAATTATCAAAGACATAAATTAGATTATGTGGAACTAAAACAGAAGTTAAAGAACATCAACTGGGAAAATAAACTGGGAGAAGGACATTTGGATGCTAGATTAAATATATTTATTGAAACAATACAAAGCTGCATCCTTGAATCTACTAAACAGTTAAACTCAAAGCAAGTCAAAAGAAAAGAGTGGATTACCCTTACATTGGTAGAATCCATAAATACTAGAGATAAATTATACCACAATTATATGGCAAATAAAAATAATGAAGAATTAAGAGAAAAATATAAAAAATACAGAAACAAATTAAATGAGCTAATAAACTGGGCAAAAATAGATTACTACAGACATTTAGTAAATGCTAGTTCAGTAGTATCCCTTATTTTAATATTAAAGAGTTGTTTCAAATTACTGTACTGAATCTCTACTACCATGATGCAAGATTCAGGCATAGTGTCTCTCCCAACATACACACAAGAGCCATAACAAGTACTAAATATGTAAAACCTTTATGTGTAAATAGCTATGGTTTCAAGAGACTAAATTATATTGTACCATCACTACTTAATGAACTACCACCTGGATTGTCCAACATGAATAGCAAACAACTGGCTATGCGTCGCATTGAAAATTATTACCTAAATGAACAATGTATAACAAACTCATTATTATAGTTACTGAATAGTGTAACTATTTGAATTTTTCAATATTTACATTAATATTTTTCTCATTATCACCTAAGATAATATCAAATTAGATATATATATAAAAAAATTAAACTACTACTACTACTACTACTACTAATAATAATAAGTAAATAAATAATATATATGTATGAGATTTTAAAAAATAAGTAGCTCCGTGAAGAAATAAATAGCCTATTTTCATATATCATACTTATATTGTCCAACGAAGGTAAAATCTAGAGTTCAGTTCAGGTTACACCATATTCTGGTAGGGAAAAGATGAGGGAGAGCGCCGTATTCATGGTGTTGGTTTCGCTATAAAGACTACACTGGTGAATGATCACCAGCTAACTCCAGCTGCTGTCAGTGAAAGAATTATGACTCTTCGAATCCCACTCTCCGGGGGTCACTTTATGACTCTTATCTCTGCATATGCTCTACACAACTAGAATTGATATTTCCCAAATTGTGGCACACCTTTCTAACAACACTCGTTATTTCTACACCACACATACACTTGTCATAAATGTTAACAAACATTTCCTCAATTTTCATTTGTAGTACTATAGGTTAATGAATACAATCCTATGACTTTCGCTGTTTAAAAATCCTCTTTCAAATTCAGAGAAAAAGCAAATGTTGAGACGATTCCCTTTTAATTGGAGTGGTAATATGCCCACGTTAAATCTCTGCCGGTGAGCTTCATCATTAATTCCAGGAAAGGTATACCGACTGTACTAGCCACACCAAAGACATTTCGCAAATTGGCACACCAACAATAGTGGGGCAAGCACTAATAAGTGTGGCGAGTGCATTATGCCAAGTCAGCCGTCAGAACTCCCGAGCCCCACAATGTGGGCCACAATGAATAGTAGTAGATGAGTTGACGGCTCAAATTCTCAGAAATGCAACGGTCCTCACCGGCAGAGGTATAATGTGAATACTGTACCGGAAATCAGATTTACATACCGGCTCACTACACGTTCGTCTCATGTTGTAGGAAAGAACCTACACTACACTAACAAAAGAAATAAGTTAAGAGAAATCCAGGGCACAACGATTTTAAAATCAACTTATAGGAAGATAAATGTACTGAAATACAAGGCAAAAATGCATGAAAGAGCACATGGTCAAGAAACAATTTATTTAATTCTTGAGGTCAAAGTAATAGGGTAATCCAATAGCCTATCCGTCAATTGATTATGCAATATTACAGTTCTATTAATACTCAGATGCAGAAAGAAATTACAGAATTACTGAAAGAAATGCCGCTTTGAAAGTACACAATCACTCAGAACACCTACCCACGAAAAACCAAGCATTACAACTGAAGTTATAAGTAGGCCCACAGCCGTACAAACACTACGGTACGATATATTAAAGAATGTTCCGAGTCGTTCAACACATTAATACTAGCACAAATTACCATAGAACACACGCGTTAGAACTGTACTACGGTACCATGTGTGCACTTGAATGCATTGCGGCATCGCCGTCTATAGATTAGATTATATTCTTTATTTAATCATTTTAACAATTACATGTATACAATACATTTTTGATATAGGACACGTCAGAAATTACATCTATAAAATAAAAGAACTTACAGGCATATATTACAAACACCATAACTATTTATAAACATATAATAATAGATCTTAAGAGATACAATCTTATTGGACAACTATTTACACTATTAAAACTCTGCAATTCTTCTAGGCTTGTGCCTTGTCTTCACTGGCCGTGAAAGCCAATACAGTATACCATCTTTTTGGAAGCCTTCATAGGGAGGTTATGGCTGCTTGAGCTTTTAGTTCTCGCAGATAAGAGGTGCTGTTGCACTTTATATAAATGGAGGTAGCGCACAGTTCGCTACTCCTGTGGGAGTCCAAGCGGGGACACCAAGAGCCCGCTGATGAGCCAGCTTGGTGTCCTAGGCATAACCCCACACAAGACACGGCACAAACCTAGAAGAATTGCCGAGTTTTAATTCACTGGCCATGAAAGCCAATATACCATCCTTTTGGAAGCCTTCTTAGGGAGGTTATGGCTGCTTGAGCTTTTAGTTCTCGCAGATAAGAGGTGCTGTTGCACCTAATATAAATGGAGGTAGCGCACAGTTCGCTACTCCTGTGGGAGTCCAAGCGGGGACACCAAGAGCCCGCTGATGAGCCAGCATGGTGTCCAAGGCGAAACCCCACGCAAGATCCGGCACTAACCTAGAAGAATTGCTGAGTTTTAATTCACTGGTCTTGAAAGCCAATATACCATCCTTTTGGAAGCCTTCATAGAGTAGTTATGGCTGTTTGAGCGTTTAGTTCTCGCAGGTAAGAGGTGCAGTTGTACTCTATATAAAGGGAGGTAGCGCGCAGTTCGCTACTCCAGTGATGTAAGTGAAATGAAGTTCCTGCGAAGTAGGATCGGAGTAACAAGAAGAGACAGGGTGAAGAATGAAAAGGTCAGGGAAATAGTGAAAGAAGAGCCCTTGCAAGGTAGGATTGAGACATAAAAAAGTCCTCTCGGCACGCCGGAAGGCGGAGGTAGATTTCACCGGACAAACTTGGGGATAGGCGAAAATAGGCAGAATATGCAGGTTTTCGTAGAAGGATCAGACCTCATTTATTGCGAGAAGGTATTTTATAATTGGAGCTTAATTAACTTTGTTTTTCGTCATTTTATGCTTATTTTAAACATTTTATTGTCTTATGGGAACGGTAACCTTCTTGTCATTTGGGGTCCATTTTTATACTTGTGGTCACACTGTCCTTATGCAAGGGTTCGACGCTGATGTGTAACTATGTAACGGTCTGTTACTTCTTCACGCAAAATTATATCTCCCGCAGAGATTTTGGTTGGTTCCTCAGTTTAGGGGCTCTGACAACGCGGTCATGTAACCCCGTGTACTTAGGGATGGCTGTATTAGTCTGTAATTCAGGTAAGGACTGCAGACGGTCAATTTCAAGCAGTAGTTCCTAATGTTGCTACCAGGTACTACCGTCAACGACACCTACCTGTGAACTTGGCTACTAGATGTCACCGTAGCCAGCAACTCGCAACGAACTCCAAAGGAAAGCATACTGAGGGATTTTTAGCGCTCTTAGAAAATCCGACGACTTTGGCCGGCTTTGAACTCGCGACCTTGGGCATAGACATTCAGCATGCTTGCTACCAGTTACGTCGCCAAAGCCGCTTCACACTTAGATGGAATTCTGAATATGATCTCGTGCAAGTGCGTTATCTTGGCAACGTCTGATGGCTCATCCCTCATCAATTTAGTAGTGTTGCCATGGCAACCACTGATAGCTCTTGGCATTTTCTTATAATTCCGAAATCATTTTTCTCATCCCTTGGCATAATGGTGGGTCATATAAAAAATTCTTTCAGACAAAAGTTTTAGGTAATTAATAGGGGAATATTGTCCATTTCGTACGGTTTTGATATTGTGCCTATTAAGAGAGATATGATTAATGTTTCCCGAAAAAACCACTTTTTCCCACCCCTTTGGTCAATGGTTGGTGATATAAAAGAAACCTTCAAACATAAATTTTTGGGCTTTATCCGACACATAGTATGAACGTTGAACGGATTCGATATTTCACATATTAAGAGAGTTATAGCAATATTTCACTTTTTCGAAAAAAGCCCCCCCATTTTCACCCCCTTCTACCGATTTAGCCCAGTAACGAACTCGACCGAGATTTTACAGGTATACATATTCGGTAAAATATTCAAAGTGATTGGTGCAAAATTACGGCAGTTATCGTGTCCACAAGAAACTGATATGCATATATATATACACATATACTGTACCCGATTGTCACCATGTGGACCATGTGTTCGTATCCCAACTAGCTCACGGTCTTTCGAGGTATGGGACGTTCCTGCCCACAATACGACCACATGCTCAGGATTTGAGTCTACCAGGTAACTACTTCTACAGGAAATACACAACATTCCTACAAATAAAACATTTACTGGTCTAAAATCATGGCTATACAATAAATACAAATCAAAGGACAAATTACATTTAATTCCCACAAATAAAACAGGGTTATTCTGTGAGCTTTCTTCTTAAAAATAGTGCTACACTGCACTCAAACCTAATTCTAACATCCTGTCAATAATAGTTCAGATTACAAGGTTTCCATAGTGTTCATCATGTGACACAATTTTAGTTAATGGGAGTATCTTAACACAAAAATCACATGTCACATAAAAATGATATTACTAAGACATTATTCCGTCTCTTACGGTATTTACTTCAATTAGCAAAAATTCATTATATTCTGCATTTATTAACAAATATTTTGTTGTGTCGTGCGAATCATCTTCCTTCTTTCCATCCCTATGAACGATCTAGGACAGTGGTACATGCTCCTTAAAAAAACAAACATGGATAGAATATTTTATAGTTTCACCATATAACGATTTTTCTGGGTCTTGTCGGGCTTACCATAGTTACAACTGTGTCATGTTCTGGGAAAACACATACCCGTATGCATAAATTAGCATGAACTGGCAAAATGCACTTTAAAGAAGATGCCTACATTATTTTGGTTCAGCTTTCCTCCTCAGAGGATAACTTCGCCAAATATTATCTGATTTCTATGATCCAACAACGTATGTGACTTGCCACACACCATTCAATTCAATTGGCATCATTATAACACTCATATCTTAATTGCATATTTAAATACCGAGATTCCTCAGTGTCCTACTGTGACTGTAACTGACAAGGGATCGGTCGACGGACCCTTCTCCCCCTCAGCAGGTCATAAAATTCGTTCCAGATGACTAACCAAGATGGCCGCCACGGAAATGATCCACACTACCTTTCTCTCTCTATCGTCAAGGTCAAACTTGTTTACAATTATATAACAGTACAGATACGCTAGGCGTGATTCCTAAGTAATTGAGTCATTTAATTAATTAACACCTATCTTTATAGTGTATTTGGGCTCAAACTTGCTCCTTAATAAACATTCATGGCTGGGGTGGAATTCTAGTGATAGCCTTGTCGTTCTATGGTGATTATGTGGCTTTAAGACGCGCATCATAGTGAAACCCCACGGTTTTCACCAGCAGCTGTCAGTAATATATCAGGAAACCTGCGTTCCTAGACGACGAATATGATCCTACCTATCAGGGTAGACCATTGGTACAAATGCTCACTGCGTCTCGACGGACGTCAATAGTGGCCATAATTCATGCAAGCGTTGGAAATAGACAGGATCTATCCAAATCGCTGCGTATAATACAGTATGCACAAAGGCGATACTCCTCGAAGATTCAGCCAACTTTTCACCTAACGCGCAAGCTATTCTAGTCAATCCCCGCGATTATCTTACGTAAATCACTGGATTCTACGTTAATCTGCACGCTATACATGCGGCTCAAACAATCTTTCACATAGATGACTCCATTATTAAGGCACCTGCGTTCTCTCTGTTATACTACTTAAGCCAAAGCTTTACATAGCTCCTAACACAATGTATAAATTTACTGGCTTACTTTAATTTAATGGTCCTCAAACATAATCCTAAGGATTGACCATATCAAATATTCATTCAAATTTTCATTGACACTGAAAAAGCTCTCGTATTTCACTATATTCCACGTTACATTTTTTACTGTTTACCAAATTACAGTATCTTTAAATTAGACATGACACTATTTGAACATTATTTAGGCCAAATTTGCCCATTACTTTATTGTTGCCGACCCCAGTTTATTATTATTATTCATTTACCGTTACCGTTAGATCCATCACTATTTTTGACCTAAAGGGTCCTAAACAAATCACCTTCCAAGCCATACTTTATTCAAGACGAGTGGTGAAAACTCGTTCAGTAAGTGACTATTACATCTTTTAATCTCAAAGTGATAAATCGTTACATGGTGAACTATTCAGTTATAAGGATATAATTGCATGTGTACTCACTTTTTCCTTCTTGCTGGAAAATGCCAGCTCTTCCGCTTAAGCGCTACCATGATGTTTGGTTTAAAACATCATGATATCCTTAACACAACACTGAGATTCACACACTTGCCACATGATACACATATTTTTATAAGTGGCCTTTACCACTGCTATACACTGAATATTAACCATTAGATACATGAACACTTTAAATCATTATTTCACAATTTATGTACACTTCATCCATGACTTCACATGTTGATCCTTAATCCGGACTTCTCCTACGCTTGATCTCAGAGATGCGATGCAATTATGACAACCGCTGGTCTACGTGAAATCTAGTAGCGTTTTACGGATGTTCGATCCTCGTTCCCTGCAATCTCGTTCAGCTCACTATCCTGGTTAGGTGGCAATGACTTCCACGCTCCCATCACTGTAGTGATCCTGATGATAATGTCATACAATTCTGACAATACCTTTAGGGGCGCGGTGGCTCAGCGGTCTAGCTGTATGCCTCTCACCAAGGCGGTCCGGGTTCGATTCCCGGTCAATGCATGTGAGAATTTCGAAGTGAAATGCCATGTCCTGTGGTTCGGATTCCACGTAAAAAGGAGGTCCCGTGGCTCATGATCTCAAGATTAACGGTCACGTTAAACTACAAGCTTCCTTCCTTCCTTTTTTCTGACAATACCTCCCGGTATAAGAACTGTTCGAAAATATTATAAGTTTTTTTCGCTGTAGCGAATTTATATCTGCGTCAGCTAATAGATAAATATCTGTATTACTTTACTTTCGACGCACTTCATGATTATTTATGAAGCTTATAACTTGCTTCCATTGTCTTCAACGGCGGAGCGTTGATATTTTAATACTTGGCGTGCTTACTGTAGAGCGAATGTAGACAAAGACTTCTAACTCTCCACTGCTGTAGGTCAACTAACAACTTTCAACTCGAGCGACTGTAGATCAACTGACTTCGCGTGGGCTGCTCCCCCTTATAAAGGTTTCTTGCACAAAATAGTTCACGGGACACGTGAGAGCGACTCCCTTCTTGAAATAATCCCTCTTCAGCCGAAATGACATCTGCATCTTGTTTATTTAGGTGTGGAGGTTTCAAAAACATGCGCGTGCCGGCGATCGCTTCGGCCAATTAATTACAATTAATTGCCTTAGTTCAGCGCGTTATGACGCCACGGTGGGGGTTCCCCGCTGGCTGGTTACAATATCCCTGCTCTTGAGCGTGAGTTAGGTTGTAATGCGGTCATTTTGAGATATAGGCATCAATTTAGGTGAAAAACCACTCCTAAATTACTTCTCCGTGAATATATTCATCTGTGTGTATATTTCAATGCATTACAATGTTCCATTTAGCTGGAATTAATTAATTTCCTTGTGCATGCGGTCCCGCCATCGCTTGCCCCTTTGTCGAGTGGTGGATTCCCGGGTCATTAATTTTGAGCTGTCTCTCCGCCCCAGACGTAAGTAGTGCGGTTGGCGCCTAGGCTACTCCGCCCACTCGCTAAGGGTCATTTGTAAACTGCCAAACTCGCCCTCTCTCGTTTTCGTATGCTCTGAAAACGTATATTTCCGTGCATTTGGCTACAATTCCTCCCTTAAATTGCTATGATTTTCACGTATAAATCGTGAAATCACGCTATAGACTATTATATGTCAGTATACCTCTCATTGCTCTGTGGGTTCCCTATAATTGCTCCCCCTTAGAGACCAATGGTTCGACCCTAGGCATAACCATGTGCCTGGTCTTCTCTGATGAGACCTGAGTTCGATGCCAGACTGCCGTGACTAATTGGGCACATCTTTCTCCTGCTAAGTTCGAAAAATTCATTTCATAAGTGAATTTTTCGGGCCTATCAGCTGGCATCAACTCCATGCAGTATTTACTTTAAGCGGTCATTGCTCTCGGCAATGGGCTTTCTCGTTCCCCACTCCACTCTGTCTGGTGTCTCGTAGACTCTCGTTCTCCCTTCTCAATTGTTCATTCATCCCCCTCAGCTTCACAGCGGCTTCCCTCAACTGGTCATAAAGTTCCTGCAGTAGACAGCTGCATTCTTCCTTCGTGTCCGCTGGGTTGGCGAGCTGGTTGTTTCGCTGCGACCCTTCTTGAGCCTGCAAGCTTTTCTCAAGAATCTTTCCGTGCATACGTAATGATTCCCCGTTCACTTGGATGTGCATAGCTTGTTCCTCTCTCGCATCATAGTCTTCTGGTGGACTATATAATTTCAAGTTAGCTGCGTTTACCACAACTTCTCTACCCGTTGCTTCATCTTTGATCCGATATGCATTATATTGCAGATCCCTTATAATCAGGTAGGGTCCGTGGTAAGCATGCTGGAATTTCTTATATTTCCTGCTCTCTGGATCTGAACTGGCGGGTTTCTTCAATAAGACGTATTCTCCCACGAGTAACGGTCTGTGATACCGTTTCCTCCTGTTTCTTCGCTGCCGTTTATCAGCTTGTTTCTTGAGATACTCGAACGTCCTCTGGATCCTCAACTCACGTCCAAGTTGTGCATCGATGGGTGTCTGGATGGCATTATTCCACGGCCTCTCTGGTCTTCTATCGAGATGTAGGCTCACTGGCACCTCTCCTGTCGCTTCGTGCACGGTATTGTTGATACAATATTCAATAATCTCAAGTACGTCAATCCATCTCCAATTCTCAGTAGAGCAATATATCTTCATGTATTTTTGCAGTTCCCTCATAACTCTCTCAGCGGAATTCGACTCTGGGTGTCGAACCGTGGACAAAATCTGTCTTATGCCCAGATTCTCCAACTCCCTGCGAAATTCTATGCTGGTAAAACAACTTCCATGATCAGATAAGATGTTTTCTGGCTGTCCTAATATAGGAATGATTCTTTCCTTCAGCCTCTTAAGTACCTGTTTTGTACTGGTTTTCTGAATTGGACACAGGACTACCATTTTGGAAAACACGTCTAGTGCAACTAGGATGTGTTTATTTCCTCTTCTAGCTCTAGGAAGGGGTCCAAAGTTGTCCAGCGCCAGGAGCTGACATGGCTTCTCTGGTAAGAGTGGTATAGGTTTCTGCCTCATTAAGTACGAGTTAGGCTTTACTCGTTGGCACATATCACATGTCCTGATAGTATTTCTGACTGTTTCTCTAAGTTTTGGCCAAATAAATGCCTCCTTAAGCAGGGCAACAGTCTTATCTACACCGGAGTGTCCAAAAGCTCGGTGTGCTAGCCATACTAGCCTTCTATGCAATGCTGGTGGTACAACAATCCTAGGTTTGGTGTGGTCAGAGTCGCTCCATTTATGTAGCATCTGGTTAAACCATAGATATTCCGTTGACAGTGCTTCAGCTTCCACATACATCGGGGTTCCTCTATCCAGTTTTCCCTCGAAGTAATTAATCATCAACCGTATCCAGGGATCTTCACGTTGAAAAACGGTGATGTTCCTCAGATCATCTAAGGTCTTCTGATCTCTATCTTCTATCTCGATAGCTAGAGCTTCTTCTTCCTCTGCTGTAGGGTATCTGCTTAGCAAATCAGGTATGATATTGTCCTTCCCCGGGCAATATTCTATTTCCACTTGAAATTGTTGTATGTACAGGGACCACCTTGTCAGTCTTTGACTCGACAAGTCAGTTTTCAGCAGGAACGTTAGGGCTTTATGGTCTGTTCTCAATATAATTCTAAAACCATAAATCAGCTTGTGCCAATACTGTAAAGCATACAGTATCGCAAGTAGTTCGATCTCCGTGACCGTATAATTCTTTTCATTAGGCTTCAGCCTTCTACTGATAAATGCAATATAAGTTTTCTCCTCTGGCCTGTCCATATTATCCTGATATAACATAGCTCCAATGCCTATGAAGGATGCGTCAGTCTGGATAATAAATTTCTGAGTGTAGTCAGGATATCCCAATTTTACATAATCTAACAGCATCTGTTTAGATTTCACGAAGGCTTCCTCACATTGCTCCGTCCATCGCCATCTTCCTCCCTTCTTAAGTAAGTCTTGGAGTGGTGCTACAGTCTCGGTATACTTCGGACAATGGTTTGAAAAGAATCCAATAACGCCTAGATATTGCCTGACGTTCTTTACCTTCGTGGGTCTCGGGAAACGCTTAATGACTTCCAATTTTCCCGGATTAGGTCTGACTCCTCGTGCATCTATTACGTGACCTAGAAATTTAACTTCTCTCTGAGCAAAGTTAGACTTCTTTATGTTGACCTTAAAGTTAGCCTGACTTAGGTCATATAACAACTTGCGTAGATCTCTGACATGTTCTTCAACTGTTTCAGAGGTCAGTAGTATATCATCTACGTAGCATATGGTTGTAGCTTTTACTTCTTCGGATAGGTTCCTATCTAGCGCTCGTATCAACGCTGAACCTGCTGTTTTTAATCCAAATGGAAGACGTACGTAAGAATACGTGTGCTGGTCAAATAAAAATCCGGTTAATAGACTTGTTTTCTCTTCCAGAGCAAGATGGTGAAAACTTGCAGTCAGGTCAAGATTTGAGAACACAGTCTTTCCTTTGAACCTCCTGAGTACCTCCTTAATGGGCGGCACTTTATCAAATTCCGGTATGACCTTGGAATTCAAATTTCGTAGGTCCAGGCATATCCTCACACTTCCATCCTGTTTCGGTACAACTACCAGTGGGCTGACATAAGGTGTGGCTGTCTTTACAATGACGCCTGCTTCTAGCATTTCCTGTATCGCTTCTTTGACCTTTAAGTAATGTTTCTCAGCTACAGGATACGGCTTCTGTTTGAATGGTGTCCAATCGCTGACTTGGAACGCATACTGGAAATTCTTGATCCGGCCAGGTCTCGAATCGAAGACTCCTTTATACTCGAATAGCAGTTCCCTTAGCATTTTCTTATATTCTGGACCAAATTTAGCTTCCTCAATCTTCTCTTCCAGGCATTCTTCAAATTTTGGTTCGAGATCCTTTTCAATGTCTGCGGCCAGTGTTGCCAACTCTTGCTCAATGTCTTCTATTGTCGACACTGCATCCCCAGTCATATCTCCGTATGTATGCCATACGTATTCTTCTTGTCTCGTTTCATTATGCCTTAATGAGAGTTCCAACTCTTCCTTTCCCTCACTTGCGCGAAACATCACAATGTCTTGCGAGAGATCTATAATAACTTTATACTCTCTTATGAAATCCATCCCAACAATGAGGTTATACGGCAGCTTATTCACAAGTAGGAAGCTCTGTGAGAATGTAGAGTTCCCTATCTGCAAATCTAAAAATACTTGGTATTTGCATATCATAACTTTATCTGGTATGACACCTTTTATTTTCACGCTTGAAATAGGTATTTTCAATACGTGGATTTTACTCTGGATTTCACTGTATAATGCCTGGGTTATCAAACACACGGTAGACCCTGTATCAATGAGACTTCTTACTTTCATTCCCGCAATGTTCACAATAATAATAGGTAGTTCCCTTCTTACATTGACCGTTCTTTCATCGAGATCTTCGATAAGCTCCTCAGGTTTGGCAATCCAGTTAACAACATTCACTGTATTCCATCCTGAACCTATCTCTCTTTGGTCATTTAAAATTGGTGTTTTTTTTTTTAATTGCTCCATTCTTTGTGGAGTTCTTCTGCCTGTCTTCATGCTGTTGAAGTTCCAGACTTTTGGCACCGTCATCATTTTGATATATGTCGGGTGACCTTCTATTCCGAATCGCTTCATCCCAATGAACTCGCGATTGTCTCGGATCATCTCCGCGCTCTTCCATGTATCTTAAAGATGCGTGATAACGTTCTTCCGCCTCTTCATCGAACCCGCGACTCTGCTCTTGGGATCTCCATCCTTGGTTGTTCCCATTTCGGCCGTAATTCCTTCTGTTATCCAGCTGCTGGTCTCTGGTACCACGCTGATTCCAGTTTTTCCTTTCTCGGTTACCACGGTTCGAACCTCCTCGATACGCTGGCCTCCAATTTTGGTTTTCGCGTCCTTCGCGCTGCCAGTCGGATTTTTCTGTTTCGGTGCTTGTAGATTTGCTCTTTGTCTGCACCTTCGTTGGCTCAAGCGGCGTATTCGTCATATTAACTTGTTCCACATTTCGACTTTGTCTTGCGTGCTGCACTGTGGTTAGATCGAGTTGTCTCAGCACTTCCTCCATATCGATTGCAGTTTTGGCGTTTGCTGAGATTAGCAGACGCTGCACTTCATACGGCAGCTGCTTGGCTATTGCTATACATAAATCTGACTCTTTAAGCCCTTCATCAAGCTCGCGAAAACGGCATAATTGATTCACAAAAAACTCTCCGTACTTGGTCGGATTACTAGTACTGTAACGCCTGGAATACAAGTCCAGTCTGAGGTTTTGTTGTACGCTCGCGTTCCAATATCTGCTTAAAAATGCTTGGCGAAATTCGTCAACGGTGTCGAACGTGTACCGAAAACTCCTAAACCATAGGGCGCACTCCCCTTCGGTTAGTTTTTCAATCGCTCTCAACCTGCGCTCTGGCGGTACTTTCGCATCATTCAAGTACTCGGAAACTTCTTTAAGCCAGTACTTGGGTGTCATATTAGAATTACTCCCAGAGTATTTCTTTGGTTTCTCATCACTAGCCCTTATAACTGTGACTATTTGGTTTTGTACAGCATTTTCATGCGGTGTTGACATGGCCATTGGCATACCAGGTGTGGCATACGGGCTGTCACTTGGCATGGCTGCATTCTTTGGAGTGGGCTGTATTTCTATCTCCGCCCATTTATTTCTCCTATTCTCGTCTATACTTCCTTCGCTAGACCTAGGATTCCGCAACATGGATTCCTCCTGCGCTATCATTCTAGTCTCAATTTGGCTGTGCCTGTTTTCCGCCCTTTCCAAACGAGCTAATACCTCTCGTTCTATTTTCTCTAGGCGATCTCGGTTTCTTTCTGCCATAGAAAATACCTTTTCCTTATCATCCTTAAGGTTTTCCTTCAGGTGGATAATTTCCCCTGCTAGACTTTCTCTTACTTCGGCAAGAGTCTTATCGCTGGCTTCAGTCTTTAAGCCTTCTCGAAGCTCTAATTCTTCGCGTAAGCCTGTAACTTCCCTTTGAATGTGACCTTGTATATGAGAGATTTCAGTCCTTATTTTCGTGATTTCCCCTTGGTCTTCGTCCTGTCTTTTATGGATAACTGCTAAGTCGTTCTGAGTTTGTTCCAACTCTTTCTGCACTTTTCCGACTTGTCTCTTCATATTAGACATTATCTCCTTATTCTCTTGATCAGAAGTTTTTATTTCCTGAATTTCCTTGCATTGGTCAAGGATATTCTGATCCTGTTTTCTTAAGGCTTCGTCTACTGCCTTGGCGTAACCTGCCATTCGCGTATTCCATTTTACGTCATTATCCTCGAACCTATGATCCACGGTCTGAGTGAACGTGTTAAATTGCTCTAACTGACGTTTAGTATTAGCTTCATTCTGACTTTGAATGTCTTTAAGCTCCCTGGACATACTGTTTAAATTATCGTTAATTTCACGCTGTGACTCTCTGCACATTTGCAGATTGCTCTCTAATTTTAATTCAATAGACTCAAAGCGTTTATCGTTATCATCTTGCATTTCTGAGATCACGCTAACAATATTCTTAGTTACCTCACGCTGGACAGACTCTTTAACGTCGTCCATTTTCTTATTAACCTCTATTAGGTTTAATTCTAACTGCGTGTTTACATTAGCTTGACTAGCCTCTAGTCTAGTATTTATTTCAGCTTGATTAGCCTCTAGTCTATTATTTATTTCGGTTTGATTGGCATCCAATCTACCCGCTATTTCATCTTTAAATGCCTTGGATTCTTCCTTACTCTTAGCATTAATAACATCGAAATGTTCCCTGAACTCAGCAATACACCTGAGTACTTCTTCCGTTCCGGCCATCCTGTACTATTTAATTTGAGATTCAGGTAGGCCGCAGCTGAATATGCTGGCACGTTCTATTGGAAAGAAAAGATTCCGATCCCGCGACAACAACAACAACATATTATAAAATGTCAAAACTAACTATGGAATGGGTATTGACCCTCGTACCCGTCTGACAACAATGTCTGACATCTGAACATCATCTAGAAAGACTCACAATCGCTCAAACAAAGTTTGAGGAAAAATATTATTTCTATGGTTTTCCCCATGAAAACCATGCTATTATTATGGGGTTTTTCTGAATCCCATAATCCCCACGTTGGGCGCCATTTTAAATAACGTGAATATTGTGGTTATGGCTATGGTTATTGTAAGACATCGGCCATCTTCTAATTTATTATTAAAACTGTTCAGGGAGTGGTTTTTTCACTGCCGAATGCCCCACTTGGGCCATGCCATGTTAATAATGTTGCACATTGCTCATGCTCCACAGGTGGGCGACATGTTAATTAATCTTGTGCTGGGGTAGTTACATGCTTAAGTGGAGGTTACCTGTATTTTAAACTGGCCCCATGTATCAGCGTCATGTTAATAATTTATAGTGACCTGATAATTAAAGGGGTTTGGTGAAAGTTACATATATATAAGCATGTCTTATGGAGGATTATCAACAATTATTTTTAAACGTGATGGCTTATTAACAAATGGGACGCGGCCTTTCCTATTTTGTCCTAATATCTATGCTGTACTTGCTTCTACCATTAATATCTCGGCCGACTTTAAGCAATACCTGTGACTCAATCCAAGTACAGAGACAACTCCCCCATGTACCCGATTGTCACCATGTGGACCATGTGTTCGTATCCCAACTAGCTCACGGTCTTTCGAGGTATGGGACGTTCCTGCCCACAATACGACCACATGCTCAGGATTTGAGTCTACCAGGTAACTACTTCTACAGGAAATACACAACATTCCTACAAATAAAACATTTACTGGTCTAAAATCATGGCTATACAATAAATACAAATCAAAGGACAAATTACATTTAATTCCCACAAATAAAACAGGGTTATTCTGTGAGCTTTCTTCTTAAAAATAGTGCTACACTGCACTCAAACCTAATTCTAACATCCTGTCAATAATAGTTCAGATTACAAGGTTTCCATAGTGTTCATCATGTGACACAATTTTAGTTAATGGGAGTATCTTAACACAAAAATCACATGTCACATAAAAATGATATTACTAAGACATTATTCCGTCTCTTACGGTATTTACTTCAATTAGCAAAAATTCATTATATTCTGCATTTATTAACAAATATTTTGTTGTGTCGTGCGAATCATCTTCCTTCTTTCCATCCCTATGAACGATCTAGGACAGTGGTACATGCTCCTTAAAAAAACAAACATGGATAGAATATTTTATAGTTTCACCATATAACGATTTTTCTGGGTCTTGTCGGGCTTACCATAGTTACAACTGTGTCATGTTCTGGGAAAACACATACCCGTATGCATAAATTAGCATGAACTGGCAAAATGCACTTTAAAGAAGATGCCTACATTATTTTGGTTCAGCTTTCCTCCTCAGAGGATAACTTCGCCAAATATTATCTGATTTCTATGATCCAACAACGTATGTGACTTGCCACACACCATTCAATTCAATTGGCATCATTATAACACTCATATCTTAATTGCATATTTAAATACCGAGATTCCTCAGTGTCCTACTGTGACTGTAACTGACAAGGGATCGGTCGACGGACCCTTCTCCCCCTCAGCAGGTCATAAAATTCGTTCCAGATGACTAACCAAGATGGCCGCCACGGAAATGATCCACACTACCTTTCTCTCTCTATCGTCAAGGTCAAACTTGTTTACAATTATATAACAGTACAGATACGCTAGGCGTGATTCCTAAGTAATTGAGTCATTTAATTAATTAACACCTATCTTTATAGTGTATTTGGGCTCAAACTGGCTCCTTAATAAACATTCATGGCTGGGGTGGAATTCTAGTGATAGCCTTGTCGTTCTATGGTGATTATGTGGCTTTAAGACGCGCATCATAGTGAAACCCCACGGTTTTCACCAGCAGCTGTCAGTAATATATCAGGAAACCTGCGTTCCTAGACGACGAATATGATCCTACCTATCAGGGTAGACCATTGGTACAAATGCTCACTGCGTCTCGACGGACGTCAATAGTGGCCATAATTCATGCAAGCGTTGGAAATAGACAGGATCTATCCAAATCGCTGCGTATAATACAGTATGCACAAAGGCGATACTCCTCGAAGATTCAGCCAACTTTTCACCTAACGCGCAAGCTATTCTAGTCAATCCCCGCGATTATCTTACGTAAATCACTGGATTCTACGTTAATCTGCACGCTATACATGCGGCTCAAACAATCTTTCACATAGATGACTCCATTATTAAGGCACCTGCGTTCTCTCTGTTATACTACTTAAGCCAAAGCTTTACATAGCTCCTAACACAATGTATAAATTTACTGGCTTACTTTAATTTAATGGTCCTCAAACATAATCCTAAGGATTGACCATATCAAATATTCATTCAAATTTTCATTGACACTGAAAAAGCTCTCGTATTTCACTATATTCCACGTTACATTTTTTACTGTTTACCAAATTACAGTATCTTTAAATTAGACATGACACTATTTGAACATTATTTAGGCCAAATTTGCCCATTACTTTATTGTTGCCGACCCCAGTTTATTATTATTATTCATTTACCGTTACCGTTAGATCCATTACTATTTTTGACCTAAAGGGTCCTAAACAAATCACCTTCCAAGCCATACTTTATTCAAGACGAGTGGTGAAAACTCGTTCAGTAAGTGACTATTACATCTTTTAATCTCAAAGTGATAAATCGTTACATGGTGAACTATTCAGTTATAAGGATATAATTGCATGTGTACTCACTTTTTCCTTCTTGCTGGAAAATGCCAGCTCTTCCGCTTAAGCGCTACCATGATGTTTGGTTTAAGCCATCATGATATCCTTAACACAACACTGAGATTCACACACTTGCCACATGATACACATATTTTTATAAGTGGCCATTACCACTGCTATACACTGAATATTAACCATTAGATACATGAACACTTTAAATCATTATTTCACAATTTATGTACACTTCATCCATGACTTCACATGTTGATCCTTAATCCGGACTTCTCCTACGCTTGATCTCAGAGATGCGATGCAATTATGACAACCGCTGGTCTACGTGAAATCTAGTAGCGTTTTACGGATGTTCGATCCTCGTTCCCTGCAATCTCGTTCAGCTCACTATCCTGGTTAGGTGGCAATGACTTCCACGCTCCCATCACTGTAGTGATCCTGATGATAATGTCATACAATTCTGACAATACCTCCCGGTATAAGAACTGTTCGAAAACATTATAAGTTCTTTTTCGCTGTAGCGAATTTATATCTGCGTCAGCTAATAGATAAATATCTGTATTACTTTACTTTCGACGCACTTCATGATTATTTATGAAGCTTATAACTTGCTTCCATTGTCTTCAACGGCGGAGCGTTGATATTTTAATACTTGGCGTGCTTACTGCAGAGCGAATGTAGACAAAGACTTCTAACTCTCCACTGCTGTAGGTCAACTAACAACTTTCAACTCGAGCGACTGTAGATCAACTGACTTCGCGTGGGCTGCTCCCCCTTATAAAGGTTTCTTGCACAAAATAGTTCACGGGACACGTGAGAGCGACTCCCTTCTTGAAATAATCCCTCTTCAGCCGAAATGACATCTGCATCTTGTTTATTTAGGTGTGGAGGTTTCAAAAACATTCGCGTGCCGGCGATCGCTTCGGCCAATTAATTACAATTAATTGCCTTAGTTCAGCGCGTTATGACGCCACGGTGGGGGTTCCCCGCTGGCTGGTTACAATATCCCTGCTCTTGAGCGTGAGTTAGGTTGTAATGCGGTCATTTTGAGATATAGGCATCAATTTAGGTGAAAAACCACTCCTAAATTACTTCTCCGTGAATATATTCATCTGTGTGTATATTTCAATGCATTACAATGTTCCATTTAGCTGGAATTAATTAATTTCCTTGTGCATGCGGTCCCGCCATCGCTTGCCCCGTTGTCGAGTGGTGGATTCCCGGGTCATTAATTTTGAGCTGTCTCTCCGCCCCAGACGTAAGTAGTGCGGTTGGCGCCTAGGCTACTCCGCCCACTCGCTAAGGGTCATTTGTAAACTGCCAAACTCGCCCTCTCTCGTTTTCGTATGCTCTGAAAACGTATATTTCCGTGCATTTGGCTACAATTCCTCCCTTAAATTGCTATGATTTTCACGTATAAATCGTGAAATCACGCTAGACTATTATATGTCAGTATACCTCTCATTGCTCTGTGGGTTCCCTATAATTGCTCCCCCTTAGAGACCAATGGTTCGACCCTAGGCATAACCATGTGCCTGGTCTTCTCTGATGAGACCTGAGTTCGATGCCAGACTGCCGTGACTAATTGGGCACATCTTTCTCCTGCTAAGTTCGAAAAATTCATTTCATAAGTGAATTTTTCGGGCCTATCAGCTGGCATCAACTCCATGCAGTATTTACTTTAAGCGGTCATTGCTCTCGGCAATGGGCTTTCTCGTTCCCCACTCCACTCTGTCTGGTGTCTCGTAGACTCTCGTTCTCCCTTCTCAATTGTTCATTCATCCCCCTCAGCTTCACAGCGGCTTCCCTCAACTGGTCATAAAGTTCCTGCAGTAGACAGCTGCATTCTTCCTTCGTGTCCGCTGGGTTGGCGAGCTGGTTGTTTCGCTGCGACCCTTCTTGAGCCTGCAAGCTTTTCTCAAGAATCTTTCCGTGCATACGTAATGATTCCCCGTTCACTTGGATGTGCATAGCTTGTTCCTCTCTCGCATCATAGTCTTCTGGTGGACTATATAATTTCAAGTTAGCTGCGTTTACCACAACTTCTCTACCCGTTGCTTCATCTTTGATCCGATATGCATTATTTTGCAGATCCCTTATAATCAGGTAGGGTCCGTGGTAAGCATGCTGGAATTTCTTATATTTCCTGCTCTCTGGATCTGAACTGGCGGGTTTCTTCAATAAGACGTATTCTCCCACGAGTAACGGTCTGTGATACCGTTTCCTCCTGTTTCTTCGCTGCCGTTTATCAGCTTGTTTCTTGAGATACTCGAACGTCCTCTGGATCCTCAACTCACGTCCAAGTTGTGCATCGATGGGTGTCTGGATGACATTATTCCACGGCCTCTCTGGTCTTCTATCGAGATGTAGGCTCACTGGCACCTCTCCTGTCGCTTCGTGCACGGTATTGTTGATACAATATTCAATAATCTCAAGTACGTCAATCCATCTCCAATTCTCAGTAGAGCAATATATCTTCATGTATTTTTGCAGTTCCCTCATAACTCTCTCAGCGGAATTCGACTCTGGGTGTCGAACCGTGGACAAAATCTGTCTTATGCCCAGATTCTCCAACTCCCTGCGAAATTCTATGCTGGTAAAACAACTTCCATGATCAGATAAGATGTTTTCTGGCTGTCCTAATATAGGAATGATTCTTTCCTTCAGCCTCTTAAGTACCTGTTTTGTACTGGTTTTCTGAATTGGACACAGGACTACCATTTTGGAAAACACGTCTAGTGCAACTAGGATGTGTTTATTTCCTCTTCTAGCTCTAGGAAGGGGTCCAAAGTTGTCCAGCGCCAGGAGCTGACATGGCTTCTCTGGTAAGAGTGGTATAGGTTTCTGCCTCATTAAGTACGAGTTAGGCTTTACTCGTTGGCACATATCACATGTCCTGATAGTATTTCTGACTGTTTCTCTAAGTTTTGGCCAAATAAATGCCTCCTTAAGCAGGGCAACAGTCTTATCTACACCGGAGTGTCCAAAAGCTCGGTGTGCTAGCCATACTAGCCTTCTATGCAATGCTGGTGGTACAACAATCCTAGGTTTGGTGTGGTCAGAGTCGCTCCATTTATGTAGCATCTGGTTAAACCATAGATATTCCGTTGACAGTGCTTCAGCTTCCACATACATCGGGGTTCCTCTATCCAGTTTTCCCTCGAAGTAATTAATCATCAACCGTATCCAGGGATCTTCACGTTGAAAAACGGTGATGTTCCTCAGATCATCTAAGGTCTTCTGATCTCTATCTTCTATCTCGATAGCTAGAGCTTCTTCTTCCTCTGCTGTAGGGTATCTGCTTAGCAAATCAGGTATGATATTGTCCTTCCCCGGGCAATATTCTATTTCCACTTGAAATTGTTGTATGTACAGGGACCACCTTGTCAGTCTTTGACTCGACAAGTCAGTTTTCAGCAGGAACGTTAGGGCTTTATGGTCTGTTCTCAATATAATTCTAAAACCATAAATCAGCTTGTGCCAATACTGTAAAGCATACAGTATCGCAAGTAGTTCGATCTCCGTGACCGTATAATTCTTTTCATTAGGCTTCAGCCTTCTACTGATAAATGCAATATAAGTTTTCTCCTCTGGCCTGTCCATATTTTCCTGATATAACATAGCTCCAATGCCTATGAAGGATGCGTCAGTCTGGATAATAAATTTCTGAGTGTAGTCAGGATATCCCAATTTTACATAATCTAACAGCATCTGTTTAGATTTCACGAAGGCTTCCTCACATTGCTCCGTCCATCGCCATCTTCCTCCCTTCTTAAGTAAGTCTTGGAGTGGTGCTACAGTCTCGGTATACTTCGGACAATGGTTTGAAAAGAATCCAATAACGCCTAGATATTGCCTGACGTTCTTTACCTTCGTGGGTCTCGGGAAACGCTTAATGACTTCCAATTTTCCCGGATTAGGTCTGACTCCTCGTGCATCTATTACGTGACCTAGAAATTTAACTTCTCTCTGAGCAAAGTTAGACTTCTTTATGTTGACCTTAAAGTTAGCCTGACTTAGGTCATATAACAACTTGCGTAGATCTCTGACATGTTCTTCAACTGTTTCAGAGGTCAGTAGTATATCATCTACGTAGCATATGGTTGTAGCTTTTACTTCTTCGGATAGGTTCCTATCTAGCGCTCGTATCAACGCTGAACCTGCTGTTTTTAATCCAAATGGAAGACGTACGTAAGAATACGTGTGCTGGTCAAATAAAAATCCGGTTAATAGACTTGTTTTCTCTTCCAGAGCAAGATGGTGAAAACTTGCAGTCAGGTCAAGATTTGAGAACACAGTCTTTCCTTTGAACCTCCTGAGTACCTCCTTAATGGGCGGCACTTTATCAAATTCCGGTATGACCTTGGAATTCAAATTTCGTAGGTCCAGGCATATCCTCACACTTCCATCCTGTTTCGGTACAACTACCAGTGGGCTGACATAAGGTGTGGCTGTCTTTACAATGACGCCTGCTTCTAGCATTTCCTGTATCGCTTCTTTGACCTTTAAGTAATGTTTCTCAGCTACAGGATACGGCTTCTGTTTGAATGGTGTCCAATCGCTGACTTGGAACGCATACTGGAAATTCTTGATCCGGCCAGGTCTCGAATCGAAGACTCCTTTATACTCGAATAGCAGTTCCCTTAGCATTTTCTTATATTCTGGACCAAATTTAGCTTCCTCAATCTTCTCTTCCAGGCATTCTTCAAATTTTGGTTCGAGATCCTTTTCAATGTCTGCGGCCAGTGTTGCCAACTCTTGCTCAATGTCTTCTATTGTCGACACTGCATCCCCAGTCATATCTCCGTATGTATGCCATACGTATTCTTCTTGTCTCGTTTCATTATGCCTTAATGAGAGTTCCAACTCTTCCTTTCCCTCACTTGCGCGAAACATCACAATGTCTTGCGAGAGATCTATAATAACTTTATACTCTCTTATGAAATCCATCCCAACAATGAGGCTATACGGCAGCTTATTCACAAGTAGGAAGCTCTGTGAGAATGTAGAGTTCCCTATCTGCAAATCTAAAAATACTTGGTATTTGCATATCATAACTTTATCTGGTATGACACCTTTTATTTTCACGCTTGAAATAGGTATTTTCAATACGTGGATTTTACTCTGGATTTCACTGTATAATGCCTGGGTTATCAAACACACGGTAGACCCTGTATCAATGAGACTTCTTACTTTCATTCCCGCAATGTTCACAATAATAATAGGTAGTTCCCTTCTTACATTGACCGTTCTTTCATCGAGATCTTCGATAAGCTCCTCAGGTTTGGCAATCCAGTTAACAACATTCACTGTATTCCATCCTGAACCTATCTCTCTTTGGTCATTTAAAATTGGTGTTTTTTTTTTTTTTTTAATTGCTCCATTCTTTGTGGAGTTCTTCTGCCTGTCTTCATGCTGTTGAAGTTCCAGACTTTTGGCACCGTCATCATTTTGATATATGTCGGGTGACCTTCTATTCCGAATCGCTTCATCCCAATGAACTCGCGATTGTCTCGGATCATCTCCGCGCTCTTCCATGTATCTTAAAGATGCGTGATAACGTTCTTCCGCCTCTTCATCGAACCCGCGACTCTGCTCTTGGGATCTCCATCCTTGGTTGTTCCCATTTCGGCCGTAATTCCTTCTGTTATCCAGCTGCTGGTCTCTGGTACCACGCTGATTCCAGTTTTTCCTTCCTCGGTTACCACGGTTCGAACCTCCTCGATACGCTGGCCTCCAATTTTGGTTTTCGCGTCCTTCGCGCTGCCAGTCGGATTTTTCTGTTTCGGTGCTTGTAGATTTGCTCTTTGTCTGCACCTTCGTTGGCTCAAGCGGCGTATTCGTCATATTAACTTGTTCCACATTTCGACTTTGTCTTGCGTGCTGCACTGTGGTTAGATCGAGTTGTCTCAGCACTTCCTCCATATCGATTGCAGTTTTGGCGTTTGCTGAGATTAGCAGACGCTGCACTTCATACGGCAGCTGCTTGGCTATTGCTATACATAAATCTGACTCTTTAAGCCCTTCATCAAGCTCGCGAAAACGGCATAATTGATTCACAAAAAACTCTCCGTACTTGGTCGGATTACTAGTACTGTAACGCCTGGAATACAAGTCCAGTCTGAGGTTTTGTTGTACGCTCGCGTTCCAATATCTGCTTAAAAATGCTTGGCGAAATTCGTCAACGGTGTCGAACGTGTACCGAAAACTCCTAAACCATAGGGCGCACTCCCCTTCGGTTAGTTTTTCAATCGCTCTCAACCTGCGCTCTGGCGGTACTTTCGCATCATTCAAGTACTCGGAAACTTCTTTAAGCCAGTACTTGGGTGTCATATTAGAATTACTCCCAGAGTATTTCTTTGGTTTCTCATCACTAGCCCTTATAACTGTGACTATTTGGTTTTGTACAGCATTTTCATGCGGTGTTGACATGGCCATTGGCATACCAGGTGTGGCATACGGGCTGTCACTTGGCATGGCTGCATTCTTTGGAGTGGGCTGTATTTCTATCTCCGCCCATTTATTTCTCCTATTCTCGTCTATACTTCCTTCGCTAGACCTAGGATTCCGCAACATGGATTCCTCCTGCGCTATCATTCTAGTCTCAATTTGGCTGTGCCTGTTTTCCGCCCTTTCCAAACGAGCTAATACCTCTCGTTCTATTTTCTCTAGGCGATCTCGGTTTCTTTCTGCCATAGAAAATACCTTTTCCTTATCATCCTTAAGGTTTTCCTTCAGGTGGATAATTTCCCCTGCTAGACTTTCTCTTACTTCGGCAAGAGTCTTATCGCTGGCTTCAGTCTTTAAGCCTTCTCGAAGCTCTAATTCTTCGCGTAAGCCTGTAACTTCCCTTTGAATGTGACCTTGTATATGAGAGATTTCAGTCCTTATTTTCGTGATTTCCCCTTGGTCTTCGTCCTGTCTTTTATGGATAACTGCTAAGTCGTCCTGAGTTTGTTCCAACTCTTTCTGCACTTTTCCGACTTGTCTCTTCATATTAGACATTATCTCCTTATTCTCTTGATCAGAAGTTTTTATTTCCTGAATTTCCTTGCATTGGTCAAGGATATTCTGATCCTGTTTTCTTAAGGCTTCGTCTACTGCCTTGGCGTAACCTGCCATTCGCGTATTCCATTTTACGTCATTATCCTCGAACCTATGATCCACGGTCTGAGTGAACGTGTTAAATTGCTCTAACTGACGTTTAGTATTAGCTTCATTCTGACTTTGAATGTCTTTAAGCTCCCTGGACATACTGTTTAAATTATCGTTAATTTCACGCTGTGACTCTCTGCACATTTGCAGATTGCTCTCTAATTTTAATTCAATAGACTCAAAGCGTTTATCGTTATCATCTTGCATTTCTGAGATCACGCTAACAATATTCTTAGTTACCTCACGCTGGACAGACTCTTTAACGTCGTCCATTTTCTTATTAACCTCTATTAGGTTTAATTCTAACTGCGTGTTTACATTAGCTTGACTAGCCTCTAGTCTAGTATTTATTTCAGCTTGATTAGCCTCTAGTCTATTATTTATTTCGGTTTGATTGGCATCCAATCTACCCGCTATTTCATCTTTAAATGCCTTGGATTCTTCCTTACTCTTAGCATTAATAACATCGAAATGTTCCCTGAACTCAGCAATACACCTGAGTACTTCTTCCGTTCCGGCCATCCTGTACTATTTAATTTGAGATTCAGGTAGGCCGCAGCTGAATATGCTGGCACGTTCTATTGGAAAGAAAAGATTCCGATCTCGCGACAACAACAACAACATATTATAAAATGTCAAAACTAACTATGGAATGGGTATTGACCCTCGTACCCGTCTGACAACAATGTCTGACATCTGAACATCATCTAGAAAGACTCACAATCGCTCAAACAAAGTTTGAGGAAAAATATTATTTCTATGGTTTTCCCCATGAAAACCATGCTATTATTATGGGGTTTTTCTGAATCCCATAATCCCCACGTTGGGCGCCATGTTAAATAACGTGAATATTGTGGTTATGGCTATGGTTATTGTAAGACATCGGCCATCTTCTAATTTATTATTAAAACTGTTCAGGGAGTGGTTTTTTCACTGCCGAATGCCCCACTTGGGCCATGCCATGTTAATAATGTTGCACATTGCTCATGCTCCACAGGTGGGCGACATGTTAATTAATCTTGTGCTGGGGTAGTTACATGCTTAAGTGGAGGTTACCTGTATTTTAAACTGGCCCCATGTATCAGCGTCATGTTAATAATTTATAGTGACCTGATAATTAAAGGGGTTTGGTGAAAGTTACATATATATAAGCATGTCTTATGGAGGATTATCAACAATTATTTTTAAACGTGATGGCTTATTAACAAATGGGACGCGGCCTTTCCTATTTTGTCCTAATATCTATGCTGTACTTGCTTCTACCATTAATATCTCGGCCGACTTTAAGCAATACCTGTGACTCAATCCAAGTACAGAGACAACTCCCCCATGTACCCGATTGTCACCATGTGGACCATGTGTTCGTATCCCAACTAGCTCACGGTCTTTCGAGGTATGGGACGTTCCTGCCCACAATACGACCACATGCTCAGGATTTGAGTCTACCAGGTAACTACTTCTACAGGAAATACACAACATTCCTACAAATAAAACATTTACTGGTCTAAAATCATGGCTATACAATAAATACAAATCAAAGGACAAATTACATTTAATTCCCACAAATAAAACAGGGTTATTCTGTGAGCTTTCTTCTTAAAAATAGTGCTACACTGCACTCAAACCTAATTCTAACATCCTGTCAATAATAGTTCAGATTACAAGGTTTCCATAGTGTTCATCATGTGACACAATTTTAGTTAATGGGAGTATCTTAACACAAAAATCACATGTCACATAAAAATGATATTACTAAGACATTATTCCGTCTCTTACGGTATTTACTTCAATTAGCAAAAATTCATTATATTCTGCATTTATTAACAAATATTTTGTTGTGTCGTGCGAATCATCTTCCTTCTTTCCATCCCTATGAACGATCTAGGACAGTGGTACATGCTCCTTAAAAAAACAAACATGGATAGAATATTTTATAGTTTCACCATATAACGATTTTTCTGGGTCTTGTCGGGCTTACCATAGTTACAACTGTGTCATGTTCTGGGAAAACACATACCCGTATGCATAAATTAGCATGAACTGGCAAAATGCACTTTAAAGAAGATGCCTACATTATTTTGGTTCAGCTTTCCTCCTCAGAGGATAACTTCGCCAAATATTATCTGATTTCTATGATCCAACAACGTATGTGACTTGCCACACACCATTCAATTCAATTGGCATCATTATAACACTCATATCTTAATTGCATATTTAAATACCGAGATTCCTCAGTGTCCTACTGTGACTGTAACTGACAAGGGATCGGTCGACGGACCCTTCTCCCCCTCAGCAGGTCATAAAATTCGTTCCAGATGACTAACCAAGATGGCCGCCACGGAAATGATCCACACTACCTTTCTCTCTCTATCGTCAAGGTCAAACTTGTTTACAATTATATAACAGTACAGATACGCTAGGCGTGATTCCTAAGTAATTGAGTCATTTAATTAATTAACACCTATCTTTATAGTGTATTTGGGCTCAAACTGGCTCCTTAATAAACATTCATGGCTGGGGTGGAATTCTAGTGATAGCCTTGTCGTTCTATGGTGATTATGTGGCTTTAAGACGCGCATCATAGTGAAACCCCACGGTTTTCACCAGCAGCTGTCAGTAATATATCAGGAAACCTGCGTTCCTAGACGACGAATATGATCCTACCTATCAGGGTAGACCATTGGTACAAATGCTCACTGCGTCTCGACGGACGTCAATAGTGGCCATAATTCATGCAAGCGTTGGAAATAGACAGGATCTATCCAAATCGCTGCGTATAATACAGTATGCACAAAGGCGATACTCCTCGAAGATTCAGCCAACTTTTCACCTAACGCGCAAGCTATTCTAGTCAATCCCCGCGATTATCTTACGTAAATCACTGGATTCTACGTTAATCTGCACGCTATACATGCGGCTCAAACAATCTTTCACATAGATGACTCCATTATTAAGGCACCTGCGTTCTCTCTGTTATACTACTTAAGCCAAAGCTTTACATAGCTCCTAACACAATGTATAAATTTACTGGCTTACTTTAATTTAATGGTCCTCAAACATAATCCTAAGGATTGACCATATCAAATATTCATTCAAATTTTCATTGACACTGAAAAAGCTCTCGTATTTCACTATATTCCACGTTACATTTTTTACTGTTGACCAAATTACAGTATCTTTAAATTAGACATGACACTATTTGAACATTATTTAGGCCAAATTTGCCCATTACTTTATTGTTGCCGACCCCAGTTTATTATTATTATTCATTTACCGTTACCGTTAGATCCATCACTATTTTTGACCTAAAGGGTCCTAAACAAATCACCTTCCAAGCCATACTTTATTCAAGACGAGTGGTGAAAACTCGTTCAGTAAGTGACTATTACATCTTTTAATCTCAAAGTGATAAATCGTTACATGGTGAACTATTCAGTTATAAGGATATAATTGCATGTGTACTCACTTTTTCCTTCTTGCTGGAAAATGCCAGCTCTTCCGCTTAAGCGCTACCATGATGTTTGGTTTAAGCCATCATGATATCCTTAACACAACACTGAGATTCACACACTTGCCACATGATACACATATTTTTATAAGTAGCCATTACCACTGCTATACACTGAATATTAACCATTAGATACATGAACACTTTAAATCATTATTTCACAATTTATGTACACTTCATCCATGACTTCACATGTTGATCCTTAATCCGGACTTCTCCTACGCTTGATCTCAGAGATGCGATGCAATTATGACAACCGCTGGTCTACGTGAAATCTAGTAGCGTTTTACGGATGTTCGATCCTCGTTCCCTGCAATCTCGTTCAGCTCACTATCCTGGTTAGGTGGCAATGACTTCCACGCTCCCATCACTGTAGTGATCCTGATGATAATGTCATACAATTCTGACAATACCTCCCGGTATAAGAACTGTTCGAAAACATTATAAGTTCTTTTTCGCTGTAGCGAATTTATATCTGCGTCAGCTAATAGATAAATATCTGTATTACTTTACTTTCGACGCACTTCATGATTATTTATGAAGCTTATAACTTGCTTCCATTGTCTTCAACGGCGGAGCGTTGATATTTTAATACTTGGCGTGCTTACTGCAGAGCGAATGTAGACAAAGACTTCTAACTCTCCACTGCTGTAGGTCAACTAACAACTTTCAACTCGAGCGACTGTAGATCAACTGACTTCGCGTGGGCTGCTCCCCCTTATAAAGGTTTCTTGCACAAAATAGTTCACGGGACACGTGAGAGCGACTCCCTTCTTGAAATAATCCCTCTTCAGCCGAAATGACATCTGCATCTTGTTTATTTAGGTGTGGAGGTTTCAAAAACATTCGCGTGCCGGCGATCGCTTCGGCCAATTAATTACAATTAATTGCCTTAGTTCAGCGCGTTATGACGCCACGGTGGGGGTTCCCCGCTGGCTGGTTACAATATCCCTGCTCTTGAGCGTGAGTTAGGTTGTAATGCGGTCATTTTGAGATATAGGCATCAATTTAGGTGAAAAACCACTCCTAAATTACTTCTCCGTGAATATATTCATCTGTGTGTATATTTCAATGCATTACAATGTTCCATTTAGCTGGAATTAATTAATTTCCTTGTGCATGCGGTCCCGCCATCGCTTGCCCCGTTGTCGAGTGGTGGATTCCCGGGTCATTAATTTTGAGCTGTCTCTCCGCCCCAGACGTAAGTAGTGCGGTTGGCGCCTAGGCTACTCCGCCCACTCGCTAAGGGTCATTTGTAAACTGCCAAACTCGCCCTCTCTCGTTTTCGTATGCTCTGAAAACGTATATTTCCGTGCATTTGGCTACAATTCCTCCCTTAAATTGCTATGATTTTCACGTATAAATCGTGAAATCACGCTAGACTATTATATGTCAGTATACCTCTCATTGCTCTGTGGGTTCCCTATAATTGCTCCCCCTTAGAGACCAATGGTTCGACCCTAGGCATAACCATGTGCCTGGTCTTCTCTGATGAGACCTGAGTTCGATGCCAGACTGCCGTGACTAATTGGGCACATCTTTCTCCTGCTAAGTTCGAAAAATTCATTTCATAAGTGAATTTTTCGGGCCTATCAGCTGGCATCAACTCCATGCAGTATTTACTTTAAGCGGTCATTGCTCTCGGCAATGGGCTTTCTCGTTCCCCACTCCACTCTGTCTGGTGTCTCGTAGACTCTCGTTCTCCCTTCTCAATTGTTCATTCATCCCCCTCAGCTTCACAGCGGCTTCCCTCAACTGGTCATAAAGTTCCTGCAGTAGACAGCTGCATTCTTCCTTCGTGTCCGCTGGGTTGGCGAGCTGGTTGTTTCGCTGCGACCCTTCTTGAGCCTGCAAGCTTTTCTCAAGAATCTTTCCGTGCATACGTAATGATTCCCCGTTCACTTGGATGTGCATAGCTTGTTCCTCTCTCGCATCATAGTCTTCTGGTGGACTATATAATTTCAAGTTAGCTGCGTTTACCACAACTTCTCTACCCGTTGCTTCATCTTTGATCCGATATGCATTATTTTGCAGATCCCTTATAATCAGGTAGGGTCCATGGTAAGCATGCTGGAATTTCTTATATTTCCTGCTCTCTGGATCTGAACTGGCGGGTTTCTTCAATAAGACGTATTCTCCCACGAGTAACGGTCTGTGATACCGTTTCCTCCTGTTTCTTCGCTGCCGTTTATCAGCTTGTTTCTTGAGATACTCGAACGTCCTCTGGATCCTCAACTCACGTCCAAGTTGTGCATCGATGGGTGTCTGGATGACATTATTCCACGGCCTCTCTGGTCTTCTATCGAGATGTAGGCTCACTGGCACCTCTCCTGTCGCTTCGTGCACGGTATTGTTGATACAATATTCAATAATCTCAAGTACGTCAATCCATCTCCAATTCTCAGTAGAGCAATATATCTTCATGTATTTTTGCAGTTCCCTCATAACTCTCTCAGCGGAATTCGACTCTGGGTGTCGAACCGTGGACAAAATCTGTCTTATGCCCAGATTCTCCAACTCCCTGCGAAATTCTATGCTGGTAAAACAACTTCCATGATCAGATAAGATGTTTTCTGGCTGTCCTAATATAGGAATGATTCTTTCCTTCAGCCTCTTAAGTACCTGTTTTGTACTGGTTTTCTGAATTGGACACAGGACTACCATTTTGGAAAACACGTCTAGTGCAACTAGGATGTGTTTATTTCCTCTTCTAGCTCTAGGAAGGGGTCCAAAGTTGTCCAGCGCCAGGAGCTGACATGGCTTCTCTGGTAAGAGTGGTATAGGTTTCTGCCTCATTAAGTACGAGTTAGGCTTTACTCGTTGGCACATATCACATGTCCTGATAGTATTTCTGACTGTTTCTCTAAGTTTTGGCCAAATAAATGCCTCCTTAAGCAGGGCAACAGTCTTATCTACACCGGAGTGTCCAAAAGCTCGGTGTGCTAGCCATACTAGCCTTCTATGCAATGCTGGTGGTACAACAATCCTAGGTTTGGTGTGGTCAGAGTCGCTCCATTTATGTAGCATCTGGTTAAACCATAGATATTCCGTTGACAGTGCTTCAGCTTCCACATACATCGGGGTTCCTCTATCCAGTTTTCCCTCGAAGTAATTAATCATCAACCGTATCCAGGGATCTTCACGTTGAAAAACGGTGATGTTCCTCAGATCATCTAAGGTCTTCTGATCTCTATCTTCTATCTCGATAGCTAGAGCTTCTTCTTCCTCTGCTGTAGGGTATCTGCTTAGCAAATCAGGTATGATATTGTCCTTCCCCGGGCAATATTCTATTTCCACTTGAAATTGTTTTATGTACAGGGACCACCTTGTCAGTCTTTGACTCGACAAGTCAGTTTTCAGCAGGAACGTTAGGGCTTTATGGTCTGTTCTCAATATAATTCTAAAACCATAAATCAGCTTGTGCCAATACTGTAAAGCATACAGTATCGCAAGTAGTTCGATCTCCGTGACCGTATAATTCTTTTCATTAGGCTTCAGCCTTCTACTGATAAATGCAATATAAGTTTTCTCCTCTGGCCTGTCCATATTTTCCTGATATAACATAGCTCCAATGCCTATGAAGGATGCGTCAGTCTGGATAATAAATTTCTGAGTGTAGTCAGGATATCCCAATTTTACATAATCTAACAGCATCTGTTTAGATTTCACGAAGGCTTCCTCACATTGCTCCGTCCATCGCCATCTTCCTCCCTTCTTAAGTAAGTCTTGGAGTGGTGCTACAGTCTCGGTATACTTCGGACAATGGTTTGAAAAGAATCCAATAACGCCTAGATATTGCCTGACGTTCTTTACCTTCGTGGGTCTCGGGAAACGCTTAATGACTTCCAATTTTCCCGGATTAGGTCTGACTCCTCGTGCATCTATTACGTGACCTAGAAATTTAACTTCTCTCTGAGCAAAGTTAGACTTCTTTATGTTGACCTTAAAGTTAGCCTGACTTAGGTCATATAACAACTTGCGTAGATCTCTGACATGTTCTTCAACTGTTTCAGAGGTCAGTAGTATATCATCTACGTAGCATATGGTTGTAGCTTTTACTTCTTCGGATAGGTTCCTATCTAGCGCTCGTATCAACGCTGAACCTGCTGTTTTTAATCCAAATGGAAGACGTACGTAAGAATACGTGTGCTGGTCAAATAAAAATCCGGTTAATAGACTTGTTTTCACTTCCAGAGCAAGATGGTGAAAACTTGCAGTCAGGTCAAGATTTGAGAACACAGTCTTTCCTTTGAACCTCCTGAGTACCTCCTTAATGGGCGGCACTTTATCAAATTCCGGTATGACCTTGGAATTCAAATTTCGTAGGTCCAGGCATATCCTCACACTTCCATCCTGTTTCGGTACAACTACCAGTGGGCTGTCATAAGGTGTGGCTGTCTTTACAATGACGCCTGCTTCTAGCATTTCCTGTATCGCTTCTTTGACCTTTAAGTAATGTTTCTCAGCTACAGGATACGGCTTCTGTTTGAATGGTGTCCAATCGCTGACTTGGAACGCATACTGGAAATTCTTGATCCGGCCAGGTCTCGAATCGAAGACTCCTTTATACTCGAATAGCAGTTCCCTTAGCATTTTCTTATATTCTGGACCAAATTTAGCTTCCTCAATCTTCTCTTCCAGGCATTCTTCAAATTTTGGTTCGAGATCCTTTTCAATGTCTGCGGCCAGTGTTGCCAACTCTTGCTCAATGTCTTCTATTGTCGACACTGCATCCCCAGTCATATCTCCGTATGTATGCCATACGTATTCTTCTTGTCTCGTTTCATTATGCCTTAATGAGAGTTCCAACTCTTCCTTTCCCTCACTTGCGCGAAACATCACAATGTCTTGCGAGAGATCTATAATAACTTTATACTCTATTATGAAATCCATCCCAACAATGAGGTTATACGGCAGCTTATTCACAAGTAGGAAGCTCTGTGAGAATGTAGAGTTCCCTATCTGCAAATCTAAAAATACTTGGTATTTGCATATCATAACTTTATCTGGTATGACACCTTTTATTTTCACGCTTGAAATAGGTATTTTCAATACGTGGATTTTACTCTGGATTTCACTGTATAATGCCTGGGTTATCAAACACACGGTAGACCCTGTATCAATGAGACTTCTTACTTTCATTCCCGCAATGTTCACAATAATAATAGGTAGTTCCCTTCTTACATTGACCGTTCTTTCATCGAGATCTTCGATAAGCTCCTCAGGTTTGGCAATCCAGTTAACAACATTCACTGTATTCCATCCTGAACCTATCTCTCTTTGGTCATTTAAAATTGGTGTTTTTTTTTTAATTGCTCCATTCTTTGTGGAGTTCTTCTGCCTGTCTTCATGCTGTTGAAGTTCCAGACTTTTGGCACCGTCATCATTTTGATATATGTCGGGTGACCTTCTATTCCGAATCGCTTCATCCCAATGAACTCGCGATTGTCTCGGATCATCTCCGCGCTCTTCCATGTATCTTAAAGATGCGTGATAACGTTCTTCCGCCTCTTCATCGAACCCGCGACTCTGCTCTTGGGATCTCCATCCTTGGTTGTTCCCATTTCGGCCGTAATTCCTTCTGTTATCCAGCTGCTGGTCTCTGGTACCACGCTGATTCCAGTTTTTCCTTTCTCGGTTACCACGGTTCGAACCTCCTCGATACGCTGGCCTCCAATTTTGGTTTTCGCGTCCTTCGCGCTGCCAGTCGGATTTTTCTGTTTCGGTGCTTGTAGATTTGCTCTTTGTCTGCACCTTCGTTGGCTCAAGCGGCGTATTCGTCATATTAACTTGTTCCACATTTCGACTTTGTCTTGCGTGCTGCACTGTGGTTAGATCGAGTTGTCTCAGCACTTCCTCCATATCGATTGCAGTTTTGGCGTTTGCTGAGATTAGCAGACGCTGCACTTCATACGGCAGCTGCTTGGCTATTGCTATACATAAATCTGACTCTTTAAGCCCTTCATCAAGCTCGCGAAAACGGCATAATTGATTCACAAAAAACTCTCCGTACTTGGTCGGATTACTAGTACTGTAACGCCTGGAATACAAGTCCAGTCTGAGGTTTTGTTGTACGCTCGCGTTCCAATATCTGCTTAAAAATGCTTGGCGAAATTCGTCAACGGTGTCGAACGTGTACCGAAAACTCCTAAACCATAGGGCGCACTCCCCTTCGGTTAGTTTTTCAATCGCTCTCAACCTGCGCTCTGGCGGTACTTTCGCATCATTCAAGTACTCGGAAACTTCTTTAAGCCAGTACTTGGGTGTCATATTAGAATTACTCCCAGAGTATTTCTTTGGTTTCTCATCACTAGCCCTTATAACTGTGACTATTTGGTTTTGTACAGCATTTTCATGCGGTGTTGACATGGCCATTGGCATACCAGGTGCGGCATACGGGCTGTCACTTGGCATGGCTGCATTCTTTGGAGTGGGCTGTATTTCTATCTCCGCCCATTTATTTCTCCTATTCTCGTCTATACTTCCTTCGCTAGACCTAGGATTCCGCAACATGGATTCCTCCTGCGCTATCATTCTAGTCTCAATTTGGCTGTGCCTGTTTTCCGCCCTTTCCAAACGAGCTAATACCTCTCGTTCTATTTTCTCTAGGCGATCTCGGTTTCTTTCTGCCATAGAAAATACCTTTTCCTTATCATCCTTAAGGTTTTCCTTCAGGTGGATAATTTCCCCTGCTAGACTTTCTCTTACTTCGGCAAGAGTCTTATCGCTGGCTTCAGTCTTTAAGCCTTCTCGAAGCTCTAATTCTTCGCGTAAGCCTGTAACTTCCCTTTGAATGTGACCTTGTATATGAGAGATTTCAGTCCTTATTTTCGTGATTTCCCCTTGGTCTTCGTCCTGTCTTTTATGGATAACTGCTAAGTCGTTCTGAGTTTGTTCCAACTCTTTCTGCACTTTTCCGACTTGTCTCTTCATATTAGACATTATCTCCTTATTCTCTTGATCAGAAGTTTTTATTTCCTGAATTTCCTTGCATTGGTCAAGGATATTCTGATCCTGTTTTCTTAAGGCTTCGTCTACTGCCTTGGCGTAACCTGCCATTCGCGTATTCCATTTTACGTCATTATCCTCGAACCTATGATCCACGGTCTGAGTGAACGTGTTAAATTGCTCTAACTGACGTTTAGTATTAGCTTCATTCTGACTTTGAATGTCTTTAAGCTCCCTGGACATACTGTTTAAATTATCGTTAATTTCACGCTGTGACTCTCTGCACATTTGCAGATTGCTCTCTAATTTTAATTCAATAGACTCAAAGCGTTTATCGTTATCATCTTGCATTTCTGAGATCACGCTAACAATATTCTTAGTTACCTCACGCTGGACAGACTCTTTAACGTCGTCCATTTTCTTATTAACCTCTATTAGGTTTAATTCTAACTGCGTGTTTACATTAGCTTGACTAGCCTCTAGTCTAGTATTTATTTCAGCTTGATTAGCCTCTAGTCTATTATTTATTTTGGTTTGATTGGCATCCAATCTACCCGCTATTTCATCTTTAAATGCCTTGGATTCTTCCTTACTCTTAGCATTAATAACATCGAAATGTTCCCTGAACTCAGCAATACACCTGAGTACTTCTTCCGTTCCGGCCATCCTGTACTATTTAATTTGAGATTCAGGTAGGCCGCAGCTGAATATGCTGGCACGTTCTATTGGAAAGAAAAGATTCCGATCCCGCGACAACAACAACAACATATTATAAAATGTCAAAACTAACTATGGAATGGGTATTGACCCTCGTACCCGTCTGACAACAATGTCTGACATCTGAACATCATCTAGAAAGACTCACAATCGCTCAAACAAAGTTTGAGGAAAAATATTATTTCTATGGTTTTCCCCATGAAAACCATGCTATTATTATGGGGTTTTTCTGAATCCCATAATCCCCACGTTGGGCGCCATGTTAAATAACGTGAATATTGTGGTTATGGCTATGGTTATTGTAAGACATCGGCCATCTTCTAATTTATTATTAAAACTGTTCAGGGAGTGGTTTTTTCACTGCCGAATGCCCCACTTGGGCCATGCCATGTTAATAATGTTGCACATTGCTCATGCTCCACAGGTGGGCGACATGTTAATTAATCTTGTGCTGGGGTAGTTACATGCTTAAGTGGAGGTTACCTGTATTTTAAACTGGCCCCATGTATCAGCGTCATGTTAATAATTTATAGTGACCTGATAATTAAAGGGGTTTGGTGAAAGTTACATATATATAAGCATGTCTTATGGAGGATTATCAACAATTATTTTTAAACGTGATGGCTTATTAACAAATGGGACGCGGCCTTTCCTATTTTGTCCTAATATCTATGCTGTACTTGCTTCTACCATTAATATCTCGGCCGACTTTAAGCAATACCTGTGACTCAATCCAAGTACAGAGACAACTCCCCCATGTACCCGATTGTCACCATGTGGACCATGTGTTCGTATCCCAACTAGCTCACGGTCTTTCGAGGTATGGGACGTTCCTGCCCACAATACGACCACATGCTCAGGATTTGAGTCTACCAGGTAACTACTTCTACAGGAAATACACAACATTCCTACAAATAAAACATTTACTGGTCTAAAATCATGGCTATACAATAAATACAAATCAAAGGACAAATTACATTTAATTCCCACAAATAAAACAGGGTTATTCTGTGAGCTTTCTTCTTAAAAATAGTGCTACACTGCACTCAAACCTAATTCTAACATCCTGTCAATAATAGTTCAGATTACAAGGTTTCCATAGTGTTCATCATGTGACACAATTTTAGTTAATGGGAGTATCTTAACACAAAAATCACATGTCACATAAAAATGATATTACTAAGACATTATTCCGTCTCTTACGGTATTTACTTCAATTAGCAAAAATTCATTATATTCTGCATTTATTAACAAATATTTTGTTGTGTCGTGCGAATCATCTTCCTTCTTTCCATCCCTATGAACGATCTAGGACAGTGGTACATGCTCCTTAAAAAAACAAACATGGATAGAATATTTTATAGTTTCACCATATAACGATTTTTCTGGGTCTTGTCGGGCTTACCATAGTTACAACTGTGTCATGTTCTGGGAAAACACATACCCGTATGCATAAATTAGCATGAACTGGCAAAATGCACTTTAAAGAAGATGCCTACATTATTTTGGTTCAGCTTTCCTCCTCAGAGGATAACTTCGCCAAATATTATCTGATTTCTATGATCCAACAACGTATGTGACTTGCCACACACCATTCAATTCAATTGGCATCATTATAACACTCATATCTTAATTGCATATTTAAATACCGAGATTCCTCAGTGTCCTACTGTGACTGTAACTGACAAGGGATCGGTCGACGGACCCTTCCTCCCCTCAGCAGGTCATAAAATTCGTTCCAGATGACTAACCAAGATGGCCGCCACGGAAATGATCCACACTACCTTTCTCTCTCTATCGTCAAGGTCAAACTTGTTTACAATTATATAACAGTACAGATACGCTAGGCGTGATTCCTAAGTAATTGAGTCATTTAATTAATTAACACCTATCTTTATAGTGTATTTGGGCTCAAACTGGCTCCTTAATAAACATTCATGGCTGGGGTGGAATTCTAGTGATAGCCTTGTCGTTCTATGGTGATTATGTGGCTTTAAGACGCGCATCATAGTGAAACCCCACGGTTTTCACCAGCAGCTGTCAGTAATATATCAGGAAACCTGCGTTCCTAGACGACGAATATGATCCTACCTATCAGGGTAGACCATTGGTACAAATGCTCACTGCGTCTCGACGGACGTCAATAGTGGCCATAATTCATGCAAGCGTTGGAAATAGACAGGATCTATCCAAATCGCTGCGTATAATACAGTATGCACAAAGGCGATACTCCTCGAAGATTCAGCCAACTTTTCACCTAACGCGCAAGCTATTCTAGTCAATCCCCGCGATTATCTTACGTAAATCACTGGATTCTACGTTAATCTGCACGCTATACATGCGGCTCAAACAATCTTTCACATAGATGACTCCATTATTAAGGCACCTGCGTTCTCTCTGTTATACTACTTAAGCCAAAGCTTTACATAGCTCCTAACACAATGTATAAATTTACTGGCTTACTTTAATTTAATGGTCCTCAAACATAATCCTAAGGATTGACCATATCAAATATTCATTCAAATTTTCATTGACACTGAAAAAGCTCTCGTATTTCACTATATTCCACGTTACATTTTTTACTGTTTACCAAATTACAGTATCTTTAAATTAGACATGACACTATTTGAACATTATTTAGGCCAAATTTGCCCATTACTTTATTGTTGCCGACCCCAGTTTATTATTATTATTCATTTACCGTTACCGTTAGATCCATCACTATTTTTGACCTAAAGGGTCCTAAACAAATCACCTTCCAAGCCATACTTTATTCAAGACGAGTGGTGAAAACTCGTTCAGTAAGTGACTATTACATCTTTTAATCTCAAAGTGATAAATCGTTACATGGTGAACTATTCAGTTATAAGGATATAATTGCATGTGTACTCACTTTTTCCTTCTTGCTGGAAAATGCCAGCTCTTCCGCTTAAGCGCTACCATGATGTTTGGTTTAAGCCATCATGATATCCTTAACACAACACTGAGATTCACACACTTGCCACATGATACACATATTTTTATAAGTGGCCATTACCACTGCTATACACTGAATATTAACCATTAGATACATGAACACTTTAAATCATTATTTCACAATTTATGTACACTTCATCCATGACTTCACATGTTGATCCTTAATCCGGACTTCTCCTACGCTTGATCTCAGAGATGCGATGCAATTATGACAACCGCTGGTCTACGTGAAATCTAGTAGCGTTTTACGGATGTTCGATCCTCGTTCCCTGCAATCTCGTTCAGCTCACTATCCTGGTTAGGTGGCAATGACTTCCACGCTCCCATCACTGTAGTGATCCTGATGATAATGTCATACAATTCTGACAATACCTCCCGGTATAAGAACTGTTCTAAAACATTATAAGTTCTTTTTCGCTGTAGCGAATTTATATCTGCGTCAGCTAATAGATAAATATCTGTATTACTTTACTTTCGACGCACTTCATGATTATTTATGAAGCTTATAACTTGCTTCCATTGTCTTCAACGGCGGAGCGTTGATATTTTAATACTTGGCGTGCTTACTGCAGAGCGAATGTAGACAAAGACTTCTAACTCTCCACTGCTGTAGGTCAACTAACAACTTTCAACTCGAGCGACTGTAGATCAACTGACTTCGCGTGGGCTGCTCCCCCTTATAAAGGTTTCTTGCACAAAATAGTTCACGGGACACGTGAGAGCGACTGCCTTCTTGAAATAATCCCTCTTCAGCCGAAATGACATCTGCATCTTGTTTATTTAGGTGTGGAGGTTTCAAAAACATTCGCGTGCCGGCGATCGCTTCGGCCAATTAATTACAATTAATTGCCTTAGTTCAGCGCGTTATGACGCCACGGTGGGGGTTCCCCGCTGGCTGGTTACAATATCCCTGCTCTTGAGCGTGAGTTAGGTTGTAATGCGGTCATTTTGAGATATAGGCATCAATTTAGGTGAAAAACCACTCCTAAATTACTTCTCCGTGAATATATTCATCTGTGTGTATATTTCAATGCATTACAATGTTCCATTTAGCTGGAATTAATTAATTTCCTTGTGCATGCGGTCCCGCCATCGCTTGCCCCGTTGTCGAGTGGTGGATTCCCGGGTCATTAATTTTGAGCTGTCTCTCCGCCCCAGACGTAAGTAGTGCGGTTGGCGCCTAGGCTACTCCGCCCACTCGCTAAGGGTCATTTGTAAACTGCCAAACTCGCCCTCTCTCGTTTTCGTATGCTCTGAAAACGTATATTTCCGTGCATTTGGCTACAATTCCTCCCTTAAATTGCTATGATTTTCACGTATAAATCGTGAAATCACGCTAGACTATTATATGTCAGTATACCTCTCATTGCTCTGTGGGTTCCCTATAATTGCTCCCCCTTAGAGACCAATGGTTCGACCCTAGGCATAACCATGTGCCTGGTCTTCTCTGATGAGACCTGAGTTGGATGCCAGACTGCCGTGACTAATTGGGCACATCTTTCTCCTGCTAAGTTCGAAAAATTCATTTCATAAGTGAATTTTTCGGGCCTATCAGCTGGCATCAACTCCATGCAGTATTTACTTTAAGCGGTCATTGCTCTCGGCAATGGGCTTTCTCGTTCCCCACTCCACTCTGTCTGGTGTTTCGTAGACTCTCGTTCTCCCTTCTCAATTGTTCATTCATCCCCCTCAGCTTCACAGCGGCTTCCCTCAACTGGTCATAAAGTTCCTGCAGTAGACAGCTGCATTCTTCCTTCGTGTCCGCTGGGTTGGCGAGCTGGTTGTTTCGCTGCGACCCTTCTTGAGCCTGCAAGCTTTTCTCAAGAATCTTTCCGTGCATACGTAATGATTCCCCGTTCACTTGGATGTGCATAGCTTGTTCCTCTCTCGCATCATAGTCTTCTGGTGGACTATATAATTTCAAGTTAGCTGCGTTTACCACAACTTCTCTACCCGTTGCTTCATCTTTGATCCGATATGCATTATTTTGCAGATCCCTTATAATCAGGTAGGGTCCGTGGTAAGCATGCTGGAATTTCTTATATTTCCTGCTCTCTGGATCTGAACTGGCGGGTTTCTTCAATAAGACGTATTCTCCCACGAGTAACGGTCTGTGATACCGTTTCCTCCTGTTTCTTCGCTGCCGTTTATCAGCTTGTTTCTTGAGATACTCGAACGTCCTCTGGATCCTCAACTCACGTCCAAGTTGTGCATCGATGGGTGTCTGGATGACATTATTCCACGGCCTCTCTGGTCTTCTATCGAGATGTAGGCTCACTGGCACCTCTCCTGTCGCTTCGTGCACGGTATTGTTGATACAATATTCAATAATCTCAAGTACGTCAATCCATCTCCAATTCTCAGTAGAGCAATATATCTTCATGTATTTTTGCAGTTCCCTCATAACTCTCTCAGCGGAATTCGACTCTGGGTGTCGAACCGTGGACAAAATCTGTCTTATGCCCAGATTCTCCAACTCCCTGCGAAATTCTATGCTGGTAAAACAACTTCCATGATCAGATAAGATGTTTTCTGGCTGTCCTAATATAGGAATGATTCTTTCCTTCAGCCTCTTAAGTACCTGTTTTGTACTGGTTTTCTGAATTGGACACAGGACTACCATTTTGGAAAACACGTCTAGTGCAACTAGGATGTGTTTATTTCCTCTTCTAGCTCTAGGAAGGGGTCCAAAGTTGTCCAGCGCCAGGAGCTGACATGGCTTCTCTGGTAAGAGTGGTATAGGTTTCTGCCTCATTAAGTACGAGTTAGGCTTTACTCGTTGGCACATATCACATGTCCTGATAGTATTTCTGACTGTTTCTCTAAGTTTTGGCCAAATAAATGCCTCCTTAAGCAGGGCAACAGTCTTATCTACACCGGAGTGTCCAAAAGCTCGGTGTGCTAGCCATACTAGCCTTCTATGCAATGCTGGTGGTACAACAATCCTAGGTTTGGTGTGGTCAGAGTCGCTCCATTTATGTAGCATCTGGTTAAACCATAGATATTCCGTTGACAGTGCTTCAGCTTCCACATACATCGGGGTTCCTCTATCCAGTTTTCCCTCGAAGTAATTAATCATCAACCGTATCCAGGGATCTTCACGTTGAAAAACGGTGATGTTCCTCAGATCATCTAAGGTCTTCTGATCTCTATCTTCTATCTCGATAGCTAGAGCTTCTTCTTCCTCTGCTGTAGGGTATCTGCTTAGCAAATCAGGTATGATATTGTCCTTCCCCGGGCAATATTCTATTTCCACTTGAAATTGTTGTATGTACAGGGACCACCTTGTCAGTCTTTGACTCGACAAGTCAGTTTTCAGCAGGAACGTTAGGGCTTTATGGTCTGTTCTCAATATAATTCTAAAACCATAAATCAGCTTGTGCCAATACTGTAAAGCATACAGTATCGCAAGTAGTTCGATCTCCGTGACCGTATAATTCTTTTCATTAGGCTTCAGCCTTCTACTGATAAATGCAATATAAGTTTTCTCCTCTGGCCTGTCCATATTTTCCTGATATAACATAGCTCCAATGCCTATGAAGGATGCGTCAGTCTGGATAATAAATTTCTGAGTGTAGTCAGGATATCCCAATTTTACATAATCTAACAGCATCTGTTTAGATTTCACGAAGGCTTCCTCACATTGCTCCGTCCATCGCCATCTTCCTCCCTTCTTAAGTAAGTCTTGGAGTGGTGCTACAGTCTCGGTATACTTCGGACAATGGTTTGAAAAGAATCCAATAACGCCTAGATATTGCCTGACGTTCTTTACCTTCGTGGGTCTCGGGAAACGCTTAATGACTTCCAATTTTCCCGGATTAGGTCTGACTCCTCGTGCATCTATTACGTGACCTAGAAATTTAACTTCTCTCTGAGCAAAGTTAGACTTCTTTATATTGACCTTAAAGTTAGCCTGACTTAGGTCATATAACAACTTGCGTAGATCTCTGACATGTTCTTCAACTGTTTCAGAGGTCAGTAGTATATCATCTACGTAGCATATGGTTGTAGCTTTTACTTCTTCGGATAGGTTCCTATCTAGCGCTCGTATCAACGCTGAACCTGCTGCTTTTAATCCAAATGGAAGACGTACGTAAGAATACGTGTGCTGGTCAAATAAAAATCCGGTTAATAGACTTGTTTTCTCTTCCAGAGCAAGATGGTGAAAACTTGCAGTCAGGTCAAGATTTGAGAACACAGTCTTTCCTTTGAACCTCCTGAGTACCTCCTTAATGGGCGGCACTTTATCAAATTCCGGTATGACCTTGGAATTCAAATTTCGTAGGTCCAGGCATATCCTCACACTTCCATCCTGTTTCGGTACAACTACCAGTGGGCTGACATAAGGTGTGGCTGTCTTTACAATGACGCCTGCTTCTAGCATTTCCTGTATCGCTTCTTTGACCTTTAAGTAATGTTTCTCAGCTACAGGATACGGCTTCTGTTTGAATGGTGTCCAATCGCTGACTTGGAACGCATACTGGAAATTCTTGATCCGGCCAGGTCTCGAATCGAAGACTCCTTTATACTCGAATAGCAGTTCCCTTAGCATTTTCTTATATTCTGGACCAAATTTAGCTTCCTCAATCTTCTCTTCCAGGCATTCTTCAAATTTTGGTTCGAGATCCTTTTCAATGTCTGCGGCCAGTGTTGCCAACTCTTGCTCAATGTCTTCTATTGTCGACACTGCATCCCCAGTCATATCTCCGTATGTATGCCATACGTATTCTTCTTGTCTCGTTTCATTATGCCTTAATGAGAGTTCCAACTCTTCCTTTCCCTCACTTGCGCGAAACATCACAATGTCTTGCGAGAGATCTATAATAACTTTATACTCTCTTATGAAATCCATCCCAACAATGAGGTTATACGGCAGCTTATTCACAAGTAGGAAGCTCTGTGAGAATGTAGAGTTCCCTATCTGCAAATCTAAAAATACTTGGTATTTGCATATCATAACTTTATCTGGTATGACACCTTTTATTTTCACGCTTGAAATAGGTATTTTCAATACGTGGATTTTACTCTGGATTTCACTGTATAATGCCTGGGTTATCAAACACACGGTAGACGCTGTATCAATGAGACTTCTTACTTTCATTCCCGCAATGTTCACAATAATAATAGGTAGTTCCCTTCTTACATTGTCCGTTCTTTCATCGAGATCTTCGATAAGCTCCTCAGGTTTGGCAATCCAGTTAACAACATTCACTGTATTCCATCCTGAACCTATCTCTCTTTGGTCATTTAAAATTGGTGTTTTTTTTTTTTTTAATTGCTCCATTCTTTGTGGAGTTCTTCTGCCTGTCTTCATGCTGTTGAAGTTCCAGACTTTTGGCACCGTCATCATTTTGATATATGTCGGGTGACCTTCTATTCCGAATCGCTTCATCCCAATGAACTCGCGATTGTCTCGGATCATCTCCGCGCTCTTCCATGTATCTTAAAGATGCGTGATAACGTTCTTCCGCCTCTTCATCGAACCCGCGACTCTGCTCTTGGGATCTCCATCCTTGGTTGTTCCCATTTCGGCCGTAATTCCTTCTGTTATCCAGCTGCTGGTCTCTGGTACCACGCTGATTCCAGTTTTTCCTTCCTCGGTTACCACGGTTCGAACCTCCTCGATACGCTGGCCTCCAATTTTGGTTTTCGCGTCCTTCGCGCTGCCAGTCGGATTTTTCTGTTTCGGTGCTTGTAGATTTGCTCTTTGTCTGCACCTTCGTTGGCTCAAGCGGCGTATTCGTCATATTAACTTGTTCCACATTTCGACTTTGTCTTGCGTGCTGCACTGTGGTTAGATCGAGTTGTCTCAGCACTTCCTCCATATCGATTGCAGTTTTGGCGTTTGCTGAGATTAGCAGACGCTGCACTTCATACGGCAGCTGCTTGGCTATTGCTATACATAAATCTGACTCTTTAAGCCCTTCATCAAGCTCGCGAAAACGGCATAATTGATTCACAAAAAACTCTCCGTACTTGGTCGGATTACTAGTACTGTAACGCCTGGAATACAAGTCCAGTCTGAGGTTTTGTTGTACGCTCGCGTTCCAATATCTGCTTAAAAATGCTTGGCGAAATTCGTCAACGGTGTCGAACGTGTACCGAAAACTCCTAAACCATAGGGCGCACTCCCCTTCGGTTAGTTTTTCAATCGCTCTCAACCTGCGCTCTGGCGGTACTTTCGCATCATTCAAGTACTCGGAAACTTCTTTAAGCCAGTACTTGGGTGTCATATTAGAATTACTCCCAGAGTATTTCTTTGGTTTCTCATCACTAGCCCTTATAACTGTGACTATTTGGTTTTGTACAGCATTTTCATGCGGTGTTGACATGGCCATTGGCATACCAGGTGTGGCATACGGGCTGTCACTTGGCATGGCTGCATTCTTTGGAGTGGGCTGTATTTCTATCTCCGCCCATTTATTTCTCCTATTCTCGTCTATACTTCCTTCGCTAGACCTAGGATTCCGCAACATGGATTCCTCCTGCGCTATCATTCTAGTCTCAATTTGGCTGTGCCTGTTTTCCGCCCTTTCCAAACGAGCTAATACCTCTCGTTCTATTTTCTCTAGGCGATCTCGGTTTCTTTCTGCCATAGAAAATACCTTTTCCTTATCATCCTTAAGGTTTTCCTTCAGGTGGATAATTTCCCCTGCTAGACTTTCTCTTACTTCGGCAAGAGTCTTATCGCTGGCTTCAGTCTTTAAGCCTTCTCGAAGCTCTAATTCTTCGCGTAAGCCTGTAACTTCCCTTTGAATGTGACCTTGTATATGAGAGATTTCAGTCCTTATTTTCGTGATTTCCCCTTGGTCTTCGTCCTGTCTTTTATGGATAACTGCTAAGTCGTTCTGAGTTTGTTCCAACTCTTTCTGCACTTTTCCGACTTGTCTCTTCATATTAGACATTATCTCCTTATTCTCTTGATCAGAAGTTTTTATTTCCTGAATTTCCTTGCATTGGTCAAGGATATTCTGATCCTGTTTTCTTAAGGCTTCGTCTACTGCCTTGGCGTAACCTGCCATTCGCGTATTCCATTTTACGTCATTATCCTCGAACCTATGATCCACGGTCTGAGTGAACGTGTTAAATTGCTCTAACTGACGTTTAGTATTAGCTTCATTCTGACTTTGAATGTCTTTAAGCTCCCTGGACATACTGTTTAAATTATCGTTAATTTCACGCTGTGACTCTCTGCACATTTGCAGATTGCTCTCTAATTTTAATTCAATAGACTCAAAGCGTTTATCGTTATCATCTTGCATTTCTGAGATCACGCTAACAATATTCTTAGTTACCTCACGCTGGACAGACTCTTTAACGTCGTCCATTTTCTTATTAACCTCTATTAGGTTTAATTCTTACTGCGTGTTTACATTAGCTTGACTAGCCTCTAGTCTAGTATTTATTTCAGCTTGATTAGCCTCTAGTCTATTATTTATTTCGGTTTGATTGGCATCCAATCTACCCGCTATTTCATCTTTAAATGCCTTGGATTCTTCCTTACTCTTAGCATTAATAACATCGAAATGTTCCCTGAACTCAGCAATACACCTGAGTACTTCTTCCGTTCCGGCCATCCTGTACTATTTAATTTGAGATTCAGGTAGGCCGCAGCTGAATATGCTGGCACGTTCTATTGGAAAGAAAAGATTCCGATCTCGCGACAACAACAACATATTATAAAATGTCAAAACTAACTATGGAATGGGTATTGACCCTCGTACCCGTCTGACAACAATGTCTGACATCTGAACATCATCTAGAAAGACTCACAATCGCTCAAACAAAGTTTGAGGAAAAATATTATTTCTATGGTTTTCCCCATGAAAACCATGCTATTATTATGGGGTTTTTCTGAATCCCATAATCCCCACGTTGGGCGCCATGTTAAATAACGTGAATATTGTGGTTATGGCTATGGTTATTGTAAGACATCGGCCATCTTCTAATTTATTATTAAAACTGTTCAGGGAGTGGTTTTTTCACTGCCGAATGCCCCACTTGGGCCATGCCATGTTAATAATGTTGCACATTGCTCATGCTCCACAGGTGGGCGACATGTTAATTAATCTTGTGCTGGGGTAGTTACATGCTTAAGTGGAGGTTACCTGTATTTTAAACTGGCCCCATGTATCAGCGTCATGTTAATAATTTATAGTGACCTGATAATTAAAGGGGTTTGGTGAAAGTTACATATATATAAGCATGTCTTATGGAGGATTATCAACAATTATTTTTAAACGTGATGGCTTATTAACAAATGGGACGCGGCCTTTCCTATTTTGTCCTAATATCTATGCTGTACTTGCTTCTACCATTAATATCTCGGCCGACTTTAAGCAATACCTGTGACTCAATCCAAGTACAGAGACAACTCCCCCATGTACCCGATTGTCACCATGTGGACCATGTGTTCGTATCCCAACTAGCTCACGGTCTTTCGAGGTATGGGACGTTCCTGCCCACAATACGACCACATGCTCAGGATTTGAGTCTACCAGGTAACTACTTCTACAGGAAATACACAACATTCCTACAAATAAAACATTTACTGGTCTAAAATCATGGCTATACAATAAATACAAATCAAAGGACAAATTACATTTAATTCCCACAAATAAAACAGGGTTATTCTGTGAGCTTTCTTCTTAAAAATAGTGCTACACTGCACTCAAACCTAATTCTAACATCCTGTCAATAATAGTTCAGATTACAAGGTTTCCATAGTGTTCATCATGTGACACAATTTTAGTTAATGGGAGTATCTTAACACAAAAATCACATGTCACATAAAAATGATATTACTAAGACATTATTCCGTCTCTTACGGTATTTACTTCAATTAGCAAAAATTCATTATATTCTGCATTTATTAACAAATATTTTGTTGTGTCGTGCGAATCATCTTCCTTCTTTCCATCCCTATGAACGATCTAGGACAGTGGTACATGCTCCTTAAAAAAACAAACATGGATAGAATATTTTATAGTTTCACCATATAACGATTTTTCTGGGTCTTGTCGGGCTTACCATAGTTACAACTGTGTCATGTTCTGGGAAAACACATACCCGTATGCATAAATTAGCATGAACTGGCAAAATGCACTTTAAAGAAGATGCCTACATTATTTTGGTTCAGCTTTCCTCCTCAGAGGATAACTTCGCCAAATATTATCTGATTTCTATGATCCAACAACGTATGTGACTTGCCACACACCATTCAATTCAATTGGCATCATTATAACACTCATATCTTAATTGCATATTTAAATACCGAGATTCCTCAGTGTCCTACTGTGACTGTAACTGACAAGGGATCGGTCGACGGACCCTTCTCCCCCTCAGCAGGTCATAAAATTCGTTCCAGATGACTAACCAAGATGGCCGCCACGGAAATGATCCACACTACCTTTCTCTCTCTATCGTCAAGGTCAAACTTGTTTACAATTATATAACAGTACAGATACGCTAGGCGTGATTCCTAAGTAATTGAGTCATTTAATTAATTAACACCTATCTTTATAGTGTATTTGGGCTCAAACTGGCTCCTTAATAAACATTCATGGCTGGGGTGGAATTCTAGTGATAGCCTTGTCGTTCTATGGTGATTATGTGGCTTTAAGACGCGCATCATAGTGAAACCCCACGGTTTTCACCAGCAGCTGTCAGTAATATATCAGGAAACCTGCGTTCCTAGACGACGAATATGATCCTACCTATCAGGGTAGACCATTGGTACAAATGCTCACTGCGTCTCGACGGACGTCAATAGTGGCCATAATTCATGCAAGCGTTGGAAATAGACAGGATCTATCCAAATCGCTGCGTATAATACAGTATGCACAAAGGCGATACTCCTCGAAGATTCAGCCAACTTTTCACCTAACGCGCAAGCTATTCTAGTCAATCCCCGCGATTATCTTACGTAAATCACTGGATTCTACGTTAATCTGCACGCTATACATGCGGCTCAAACAATCTTTCACATAGATGACTCCATTATTAAGGCACCTGCGTTCTCTCTGTTATACTACTTAAGCCAAAGCTTTACATAGCTCCTAACACAATGTATAAATTTACTGGCTTACTTTAATTTAATGGTCCTCAAACATAATCCTAAGGATTGACCATATCAAATATTCATTCAAATTTTCATTGACACTGAAAAAGCTCTCGTATTTCACTATATTCCACGTTACATTTTTTACTGTTGACCAAATTACAGTATCTTTAAATTAGACATGACACTATTTGAACATTATTTAGGCCAAATTTGCCCATTACTTTATTGTTGCCGACCCCAGTTTATTATTATTATTCATTTACCGTTACCGTTAGATCCATCACTATTTTTGACCTAAAGGGTCCTAAACAAATCACCTTCCAAGCCATACTTTATTCAAGACGAGTGGTGAAAACTCGTTCAGTAAGTGACTATTACATCTTTTAATCTCAAAGTGATAAATCGTTACATGGTGAACTATTCAGTTATAAGGATATAATTGCATGTGTACTCACTTTTTCCTTCTTGCTGGAAAATGCCAGCTCTTCCGCTTAAGCGCTACCATGATGTTTGGTTTAAGCCATCATGATATCCTTAACACAACACTGAGATTCACACACTTGCCACATGATACACATATTTTTATAAGTGGCCATTACCACTGCTATACACTGAATATTAACCATTAGATACATGAACACTTTAAATCATTATTTCACAATTTATGTACACTTCATCCATGACTTCACATGTTGATCCTTAATCCGGACTTCTCCTACGCTTGATCTCAGAGATGCGATGCAATTATGACAACCGCTGGTCTACGTGAAATCTAGTAGCGTTTTACGGATGTTCGATCCTCGTTCCCTGCAATCTCGTTCAGCTCACTATCCTGGTTAGGTGGCAATGACTTCCACGCTCCCATCACTGTAGTGATCCTGATGATAATGTCATACAATTCTGACAATACCTCCCGGTATAAGAACTGTTCTAAAACATTATAAGTTCTTTTTCGCTGTAGCGAATTTATATCTGCGTCAGCTAATAGATAAATATCTGTATTACTTTACTTTCGACGCACTTCATGATTATTTATGAAGCTTATAACTTGCTTCCATTGTCTTCAACGGCGGAGCGTTGATATTTTAATACTTGGCGTGCTTACTGCAGAGCGAATGTAGACAAAGACTTCTAACTCTCCACTGCTGTAGGTCAACTAACAACTTTCAACTCGAGCGACTGTAGATCAACTGACTTCGCGTGGGCTGCTCCCCCTTATAAAGGTTTCTTGCACAAAATAGTTCACGGGACACGTGAGAGTGACTCCCTTCTTGAAATAATCCCTCTTCAGCCGAAATGACATCTGCATCTTGTTTATTTAGGTGTGGAGGTTTCAAAAACATTCGCGTGCCGGCGATCGCTTCGGCCAATTAATTACAATTAATTGCCTTAGTTCAGCGCGTTATGACGCCACGGTGGGGGTTCCCCGCTGGCTGGTTACAATATCCCTGCTCTTGAGCGTGAGTTAGGTTGTAATGCGGTCATTTTGAGATATAGGCATCAATTTAGGTGAAAAACCACTCCTAAATTACTTCTCCGTGAATATATTCATCTGTGTGTATATTTCAATGCATTACAATGTTCCATTTAGCTGGAATTAAATAATTTCCTTGTGCATGCGGTCCCGCCATCGCTTGCCCCGTTGTCGAGTGGTGGATTCCCGGGTCATTAATTTTGAGCTGTCTCTCCGCCCCAGACGTAAGTAGTGCGGTTGGCGCCTAGGCTACTCCGCCCACTCGCTAAGGGTCATTTGTAAACTGCCAAACTCGCCCTCTCTCGTTTTCGTATGCTCTGAAAACGTATATTTCCGTGCATTTGGCTACAATTCCTCCCTTAAATTGCTATGATTTTCACGTATAAATCGTGAAATCACGCTATAGACTATTATATGTCAGTATACCTCTCATTGCTCTGTGGGTTCCCTATAATTGCTCCCCCTTAGAGACCAATGGTTCGACCCTAGGCATAACCATGTGCCTGGTCTTCTCTGATGAGACCTGAGTTCGATGCCAGACTGCCGTGACTAATTGGGCACAATACATACATAAATTATATATAAACTTTTGAACTGACGGTGGTTTTGGGGTCTGGGAGATGTGAAACGCGAAGATATGTCGAAATTTTCCGGAAGTTGAAACAGGGTACCCATTGCAATAGTTAGCTTTCTAATGAAATCTACCTCTGGTTGGTTCCTCAGTTTAGGGGCTGCGACAACGCGGTCATTTAACCCCGTGTACTTTGGGTGAGTGTAGAATCTGTCTGATAAACGGTGTGAATTGTAATGGCTGTAGTAGTCTTAATTCAGGTAAGGACTGCAGACGGTCAATTTCAAGCAGTAGTTCCTAATGTTGCTACCAGGTACTACCGTCAACGACACCTAGCTGTGAACTTGGCTACTAGATGCCACCCCAACTAGCAACTCGCAACGAACGTTGGAACTTCCCCTCCAAAGGAAAGCATACCGAGGGATTTTAGCTCTCTTAGAAAATCCGACGACTTTGGCCGGCTTTGAAACCGCGACCTTGGGCATAGACATTCTGCATGCTACGAGTTACGTCACCAAAGCCGCTTCCCACTTAGATGAAAATACTGAATCTGATCTCGTGCAAGTGCGTTGTCATGGCAACGTCTGATGGCTGATCCCTCATTAATTTAGTAGTGTTGCCATGGCAACCTCTGATAGCTCTTGGCATTTTCTTATAATTCCGAAATCATTTTTCTCATCCCTTGGCATAATGGTGGGTCATATCAAAAATTCTTTCAGACAAAAGTTTTAGGTAATTATTAGGGGAATATTGTCCATTTCGTACGGTTTTGATATTGTGCCTATTAAGAGAGATATGATTAATGTTTCCCGAAAAAAACACTTTTTCCCACCCCTTTGGTCAATGGTTGGTGATATAAAAAAAACCTTCAAACATAAATTTTTGGGCTTTATCCGACACATAGTATGAACGTTGAACGGATTCGATATTTCACATATTAAGAGAGTTATAGCAATATTTCACTTTTTCGAAAAAAGCCCCCCCCATTTTCACCCCCTTCTACCGATTTAGCCCAGTAACGAACTCAACCGAGATTTTACAGGTATACATATTCGGTAAAAAGTGATTACGGCAGTTATCGTGTCCACAAGAAACTGATATATATATACAGTGTGGTCCACCAGCCCCTTATTTTTTTTGGAGGAAGGCAACCCAACTAACGCGTATATCATAGTCGTCCTAAAAACATTAGTACTTGGCTTAGTACAGCTTTACGGTTGAGTTCATGCTCGCGTATAAAGTCGAAATTATTGGCAGCAGTGTTATTTCAATGCCATCAACTATAACGAATGTGTAAATCGACACATCCAAACAACACTGCCTTACGAAAGACATGAAGTGTCTATGAGGACTACAAATAGACTCAATACGTGACAGCATCCCACCACGGCTCACGGTAGCTGAGATGGTTAAGTCGTGCTTCTCTGCTGTTACGTCAGCCATGCTGCAATGTAGCAGGTTCGATCCCAAGGCAAATAAGTTTTTTTTTTTTTTTTTGCTTAATGCCGTTTACAGCAGCTGCACTACGGACACATATCTACCTGTTCCAATGAATGAATTTTTATTTGGTCCTGAAAAGGACCGTTTTTATTCGATGCTACGTAGGCAGGTTAGACGATGACATAATGGTATGTAGGAAGAAAGCTTGTAGTTTAGCGTGACCGTTAATCTCGCGATCATAAGCCACGGGATCTCCATTTTACGTGAATTCGAACCACAGGACATGGCGTTGGTGAGAGGCGAAGAGCTTGACCGCTGCGCCACCACACCCCCCTGTAGGAATAAGGCAAGGTACTCTGCATATTCAGTGTAGCAAGTGTTCGAAATGTTGACCACCTTGGTTGATGCAGATTTCAGCACGACGTATTACAGACAGTCTTGCACGCTGTAACATCTGAGGTGTAACAGCTTGGCATGCCTCGGTGATTAGTTGCCGAAGGTGGTCAGGATCTTCAGGCTCATGTGCATATACTACCTGCTTTAAGTGACCCCACAGGAAGAAGTCAAGTGGCGTAAGATCGGGTGATCCGGCAGGCCAGTGAAAGGGTCCTCCTCTTCCTATCCATTTATTTGGATATGTATCATGAAGATGGTTCCTGACGACTAATGATCCGTGAGGTGGGGCCCCATCCTGTTGCCACCACATTCGCAATCGCTCGCCCAGTGGCACAGTACATAATCTTGCGAAATCTCGACAGATATGTATGAATATTTATGTTCGAATATATTTTATTTTTTTAGTCGTTTACCCTCCAGGTTGGTGGAACCCACGGACTCAGCGAGGGAACTCACCACTACCGCCTCTACGGGCAGTGTCCTAGAGCTGGGAACATCGAATCGGAAGGGATACAACTGGTGAGGTGGGATTGGCACCTCGCCCAGGCGGCCTCACCTGCAAAGCGAACAGGGGCCTCATGAAGGAAGGTAAGGGATGGTGAGGATGGATAGGGAAGGAAGCGGCCGTGGCCTTGAAGAAGGTACCATCCCGGCATTTGCCCGAAGACGAAGTGGGAAACCACGGAAAACCACTTCGAGGATGGCTGAGGGGGAATCGAACCCCCTCTACTCATTAGGGCCACCCGAGGCTGAGTAGACCCCGTTCCAGTCCTCGTACCACTTTTTCAAATTTCGTGGCAGAGCCTGGAATCGAACCCAGGACCTCCGCGGCGGTTGCTAACCGTGCTGACCGCTACGCTACGGAGGCGACTGACAGTTATTTATGAATATTTAATTTCCTGCTGAATTAACTCTCGGGTAGGATTATTTTTGTGCAAACAAAATAACGTGTGTTGGCATGCTTGTGGAATTGATTATAAAATCTTTATCATCTATTCGAGGCCAACCTAAATCATCTAGGAAGTGGTTTCCCGTGGCATCCCACTTCTCACTTTCTATCCTTCTGGTGTATTTTGCTCCACATGTAGTGTAAGCAACCGTGGCTGAAAGGGTAACGCGTTGGACTGCGGATTGAAGGATTCTGGGTTCGATACTTAGTAGAGGGGGAAGATTTATAATTTGTTTTCGGTACGTTTTATCGTCTGTGTCGACAACTTTACCAATGTCTTACGACAGAAATGATACAAGAGGTCACAGTTAATTATTGAGGATGGGGCACTAGTAATATAGCGAGCAGATGCATTTTCAGGTTGGATTCCATGAACGGTACGTTGTTTCCGAATTCGGTATTACACGAAACATCTTAATATGTACACGTCAAATAGAGTTTTCTTCTTCTTGCTAGAATTTAATGACAAAATATATTTTTTAGTCGGTTTACCCTCCAGGGTTAGCTTTTCCCTCGGACTCACTGAGGGATCGCACCTTTACCACCTCCAGGGCAGAGTCCTGGAGCTTGAAACATAGGACGGGAATACTACTGGGGAGGTGGGACGAACGCCTCAACCAGGCCGCCTCACCTGCAAAGCGAACAGGGGCCTCATGAGGGATGGTGAGGATGGATAGGCAAGGAAGAGGGAAGGAGGCGGCCGTGGTCTTTAAGAAGGTACCATCCCGGCATTTGGCCGAAGACGAAGAGGGAAACCACGGAAAACCACTTCGAGGATGGCTGAGGGGGAATCGAACCCCCTCTACTCATTTGGACCACCCGAGGCTGAGTAGACCCCGTTTCAGTCCTCATACCACTTTTTCAAATTTCGTGGCAGAGCCGGGAATCGAACCCAGGATCTCCGGGGCGGCAGCTAACCATGCTGACCGCTACGCTACGGAGGCGACGAACAAAATAATACCACAGAAAATTTTAAAGAATACGTGTACCGGCGATCAGAATCTTGTTTCATTAGAGGGGCTAGAACATCGCGGTCATTTAGCCCCGTGTACTTGGGTGTGTGTGTAGAATTCCTCTGATAACCTGTCTATAGCGGTGTCTGTATAATGTATGTGTTAGCAATTAAGGTGAGGATGGGGAAGGAGGCGGCTGGGGCCTTAAGTTAGAAACCGTCCCGGCAATAGCCTGGAGCAGAAGTGGGAAACCTCAGAGAACCACTTCCAGGGTTCTGAGGTGGGAATCGAACCCACCTCTTCTCAGATTTGCTTCATGAAGCTGAGTGTATCCAATTTCAGCCCTCAGACCAGTATTGGATTTCTTGGCAGAACTGGGAATCGAACCTGGACCTCCAGAGCGACACGTCGATATGTTATGTTATGTTAATATCCATGACAGTTTTTTTAATTTTCTGCCATTACAGGTCATGTGGCAAAAGCTATCAATTCGGTCGTATTCTCTTTATAAATCAGGAAAATTCTACCCACTCTTCACAAAAATACATGTAAGGGAATGAATGTGGCAATGTACACACATCAAAAAAAGTTTTGCATCACCTCGGTTCCCAGATCTCCGGCATATAGACGTTGACTGTGTATATTGTATCCAAGATACAGTCCCTTTGACTGTTCATAGATGTCACTAAAACTGCTCAAAGATGTAAACAACCATGCATGAGCAGGGCCTAATAGACGGACGGGGTACGACAGCCGATCAGTTCCAGTCATTCCACCAGGACGAAGGTACGCTGCTCATGTTGTCTGTAGTTCTACCATGCCTAGAAGGTCAATACCGCAGTTCGATCGCGTCCGCATTGTTACTTTGTGTCAAGAAGGGCTCTCAACAAGGGAAGTTTCCAGGCGTCTCAGAGTGAACCAAAGCGATGTTGTTCGGACATGGAGGAGGTACAGAGATACAGGAACTGTCGATGACAGGCCTCGCTCAGGCCGCCCAAGGGCTACTACTGTAGTGGATGACCGCTACTTACGGATTGCCGCTCGGAGGAACCCTGACAGCAATGCCACCATGTTGAATAATGCGTTTCGTTCAGCCACAGGACGTCGTGTTTCAACTCAAACTGTGCGCAATAGGCTGCATGATGCGCAACTTCACTCCCGACGTCCATGGCGAGGTCCAGCTTTGCAACCCCGACACCATGCAGCGCGGTACAGATGGGCCCAACAACATGCTGAATGGACCCCACGGAATTGGCATCACGTTCTCTTCACCGATGAGTGTCGCATATGCCTTCAACCAGACAATCGTCGGAGACGTGTTTGGAGGCACCCTGGTCAGGCTGAACGTCTTAGACACACTGTCCAGCGAGTGCAGCAAGGTGGTGGTTCCCTGATGTTTTGGGGTGGCATTATGTGGGGCCGACGTACGCCACTGGTGGTCATGGAAGGCTCCGAAACGGCTTTACGATACCTGAATGACATCCTCCGACCCATAGTGTAACCATATCGGCAGAATATTGGAGAGGCATTTGTCTTCATGGACGACAATTCTCGACCTCATCGTGCACATCTTGTGAATGCGTTCCTTCAAGATAACGACATCGCTCGACTACAGTGGCCAGCATGTTCGCCAGACATGAACCCTATCGAACATGCCTGGGATATGTTGAAAAGGGCTGTTTATGGACGTCTTGACCCACCAACCACTCTGAGAGATTTACGCCGAATTGTCGTTGAGGAGTGGGACAATTTGGACCAACAGTGTCTTGATGAACTTGTGGATAGTATGCCACGACGAATACAGGCATGCATCAATGCAAGAGGACGTGCTACTGGGTATTAGAGGTAGTGGTGTGTACTGCAATCTGGACCACAAATGCTGAAAGTCTAGCTGTATGATGGTACAACATGCAATGTGTGGGTCTCATGAGCAATAAAACGAGCTGAAATGTTGTTTGTGTTGATCTCTATTCCCTTTGTATTTAAAGGTTCCGGAACTCTTGGAACCGAGGTGATGCAAAACTTTTTTTGATGTGTGTAGTTACATCCCAACTAAAATGGAGCGTGGGCTTTCATTAAAAAAAAGTATGCCTACCACTGGATTCGATGCACTGTTCTACCTATTTTCGCCCGCCGTCTACGGCCGTGCTTTAACCGCATCGGCCACCAGTGCATGGTAGAAAGCGCGCGCTGCACTTGCAGTTGTTACTTTAGCCGTCCCACCTCAAACGTTTAAATCCATCTCAAAGTCTTCAATCACGGTTTATGGTGTTGATTTAACTTTCTACTATTACAGATTACGTGGCGTAAGCTATTAATTCGATCGTATTACGTATATGTGTGTTACTTCAAGGAGCAATAAGTCATATGTTAGTAGAATGGGCCATACTATTTGGCGGGGAAAAGTTTAAGGTCGGTTTTTCTTTGCTAGACCCATGACCCAATTACATTGCTGTCACACAGTCAGAGGGCAGAGCAATATCGACCATCGGGGGAAATGCAGTGTTAGTTGGGTTTCATAAAACTAAATAATAAGGGGCGGGTGGACCACACTGTATATATATACTTTTGAACTGACGGTGGTTTTGGGGTCGGGGGATGTGAAACGCGAAGATATGTCGAAATTTTCCGGAAGTCGAAACATGGTAGCCTACCCATTGCAATAGTTAGATTTCTAATGAAATCTACCTCTGGTTGGTTCCTCAGTTTAGGGGCTGCGACAACGCGGTCATCTAACCCCGTGTACTTTGGGTGAGTGTATAATCTGTCTGTTAAACGGTCTGAATTGTAATGGATGTATTAGTCTGTAATTCAGGCAAGGACTGGAGACGGTCAATTTCAAGCAGTAGTTCCTAATGTTGCTATCAGGTACTACCGTCAATGACACCTAGCTGTGAACTTGGCTACTAGATGCCACCCCAACCAGCAACTCGTAACGAACGTTGGAACTTCCCCTCCAAAGGAAAGCATACTGAGGGATTTTAGCGCTCTTAGAAAATCCGACGACTTCGGCCGGCTTTGAAACCGCGACCTTGGGCATAGACATTTCGCATGCTACCAGTTACGTCACCGAAGCCGCTTCCCACTTAGTCAGATGTCAATGTCAACCCCTGGCACCATCCAGCCCATGACGGGCTAAGGCCGACCAAGCGACCGCTGCCCAGCCATTTGGCCTGCAGATATTGGGGTGACGCGTGATCAGCGCGTCGGGTCCCCTCGGCCGTTAATATTGGTATTCGTGATCGGGGTGCTGTCTCACTGTCAGACAGCTACTCAATTGTCCTCACGAGGCTGAGTGCACCCCGTTCCAACCCTCACGTCAGTTTTAAAATCCCTGACGGAGCCGGGGATCGAACCCGGGGCCTCCGGCTGAGAGGCAGGCGCGCTACCCCAACACTACGGGGCCGGCTTAGTCAGATGGAAATACTGAATCTGATCTCGTACAAGTGCGTTGTCATGGCAACGGCTCATCCCTCATCAATTTAGTAGTGTTGCCATGGCAACCTCTGATAGCTCTTGGCATTTTCTTATAATTCCGAAATCATTTTTCTCATCCCTTGGCATAATGGTGGGTCATATAAAAAATTCTTTCAGACAAAAGTTTTAGGTAATTAATAGGGGAATATTGTCCATTTCGTACGGTTTTGATATTGTGCCTATTAAGAGAGATATGATTAATGTTTCCCGAAAAAACCACTTTTTCCCACCCCTTTGGTCAATGGTTGGTGATATAAAAGAAACCTTCAAACATAAATTTTTGGGCTTTATCCGACACATAGTATGAACGTTGAACGGATTCGATATTTCACATATTAAGAGAGTTATAGCAATATTTCACTTTTTCGAAAAAAGCCCCCCCATTTTCACCCCCTTCTACCGATTTAGCCCAGTAACGAACTCGACCGAGATTTTACAGGTATACATATTCGGTAAAATATTCAAAGTGATTGGTGCAAAATTACGGCAGTTATCGTGTCCACAAGAAACTGATATGCATATATATATACACATATACTGTACCCGATTGTCACCATGTGGACCATGTGTTCGTATCCCAACTAGCTCACGGTCTTTCGAGGTATGGGACGTTCCTGCCCACAATACGACCACATGCTCAGGATTTGAGTCTACCAGGTAACTACTTCTACAGGAAATACACAACATTCCTACAAATAAAACATTTACTGGTCTAAAATCATGGCTATACAATAAATACAAATCAAAGGACAAATTACATTTAATTCCCACAAATAAAACAGGGTTATTCTGTGAGCTTTCTTCTTAAAAATAGTGCTACACTGCACTCAAACCTAATTCTAACATCCTGTCAATAATAGTTCAGATTACAAGGTTTCCATAGTGTTCATCATGTGACACAATTTTAGTTAATGGGAGTATCTTAACACAAAAATCACATGTCACATAAAAATGATATTACTAAGACATTATTCCGTCTCTTACGGTATTTACTTCAATTAGCAAAAATTCATTATATTCTGCATTTATTAACAAATATTTTGTTGTGTCGTGCGAATCATCTTCCTTCTTTCCATCCCTATGAACGATCTAGGACAGTGGTACATGCTCCTTAAAAAAATAAACATGGATAGAATATTTTATAGTTTCACCATATAACGATTTTTCTGGGTCTTGTCGGGCTTACCATAGTTACAACTGTGTCATGTTCTGGGAAAACACATACCCGTATGCATAAATTAGCATGAACTGGCAAAATGCACTTTAAAGAAGATGCCTACATTATTTTGGTTCAGCTTTCCTCCTCAGAGGATAACTTCGCCAAATATTATCTGATTTCTATGATCCAACAACGTATGTGACTTGCCACACACCATTCAATTCAATTGGCATCATTATAACACTCATATCTTAATTGCATATTTAAATACCGAGATTCCTCAGTGTCCTACTGTGACTGTAACTGACAAGGGATCGGTCGACGGACCCTTCTCCCCCTCAGCAGGTCATAAAATTCGTTCCAGCTGACTAACCAAGATGGCCGCCACGGAAATGATCCACACTACCTTTCTCTCTCTATTGTCAAGGTCAAACTTGTTTACAATTATATAACAGTACAGATACGCTAGGCGTGATTCCTAAGTAATTGAGTCATTTAATTAATTAACACCTATCTTTATAGTGTATTTGGGCTCAAACTTGCTCCTTAATAAACATTCATGGCTGGGGTGGAATTCTAGTGATAGCCTTGTCGTTCTATGGTGATTATGTGGCTTTAAGACGCGCATCATAGTGAAACCCCACGGTTTTCACCAGCAGCTGTCAGTAATATATCAGGAAACCTGCGTTCCTAGACGACGAATATGATCCTACCTATCAGGGTAGACCATTGGTACAAATGCTCACTGCGTCTCGACGGACGTCAATAGTGGCCATAATTCAGGCAAGCGTTGGAAATAGACAGGATCTATCCAAATCGCTGCGTATAATACAGTATGCACAAAGGCGATACTCCTCGAAGATTCAGCCAACTTTTCACCTAACGCGCAAGCTATTCTAGTCAATCCCCGCGATTATCTTACGTAAATCACTGGATTCTACGTTAATCTGCACGCTATACATGCGGCTCAAACAATCTTTCACATAGATGACTCCATTATTAAGGCACCTGCGTTCTCTCTGTTATACTACTTAAGCCAAAGCTTTACATAGCTCCTAACACAATGTATAAATTTACTGGCTTACTTTAATTTAATGGTCCTCAAACATAATCCTAAGGATTGACCATATCAAATATTCATTCAAATTTTCATTGACACTGAAAAAGCTCTCGTATTTCACTATATTCCACGTTACATTTTTTACTGTTTACCAAATTACAGTATCTTTAAATTAGACATGACACTATTTGAACATTATTTAGGCCAAATTTGCCCATTACTTTATTGTTGCCGACCCCAGTTTATTATTATTATTCATTTACCGTTACCGTTAGATCCATCACTATTTTTGACCTAAAGGGTCCTAAACAAATCACCTTCCAAGCCATACTTTATTCAAGACGAGTGGTGAAAACTCGTTCAGTAAGTGACTATTACATCTTTTAATCTCAAAGTGATAAATCGTTACATGGTGAACTATTCAGTTATAAGGATATAATTGCATGTGTACTCACTTTTTCCTTCTTGCTGGAAAATGCCAGCTCTTCCGCTTAAGCGCTACCATGATGTTTGGTTTAAGCCATCATGATATCCTTAACACAACACTGAGATTCACACACTTGCCACATGATACACATATTTTTATAAGTGGCCTTTACCACTGCTATACACTGAATATTAACCATTAGATACATGAACACTTTAAATCATTATTTCACAATTTATGTACACTTCATCCATGACTTCACATGTTGATCCTTAATCCGGACTTCTCCTACGCTTGATCTCAGAGATGCGATGCAATTATGACAACCGCTGGTCTACGTGAAATCTAGTAGCGTTTTACGGATGTTCGATCCTCGTTCCCTGCAATCTCGTTCAGCTCACTATCCTGGTTAGGTGGCAATGACTTCCACGCTCCCATCACTGTAGTGATCCTGATGATAATGTCATACAATTCTGACAATACCTCCCGGTATAAGAACTGTTCGAAAACATTATAAGTTCTTTTTCGCTGTAGCGAATTTATATCTGCGTCAGCTAATAGATAAATATCTGTATTACTTTACTTTCGACGCACTTCATGATTATTTATGAAGCTTATAACTTGCTTCCATTGTCTTCAACGGCGGAGCGTTGATATTTTAATACTTGGCGTGCTTACTGCAGAGCGAATGTAGACAAAGACTTCTAACTCTCCACTGCTGTAGGTCAACTAACAACTTTCAACTCGAGCGACTGTAGATCAACTGACTTCGCGTGGGCTGCTCCCCCTTATAAAGGTTTCTTGCACAAAATAGTTCACGGGACACGTGAGAGCGACTCCCTTCTTGAAATAATCCCTCTTCAGCCGAAATGACATCTGCATCTTGTTTATTTAGGTGTGGAGGTTTCAAAAACATTCGCGTGCCGGCGATCGCTTCGGCCAATTAATTACAATTAATTGCCTTAGTTCAGCGCGTTATGACGCCACGGTGGGGGTTCCCCGCTGGCTGGTTACAATATCCCTTCTCTTGAGCGTGAGTTAGGTTGTAATGCGGTCATTTTGAGATATAGGCATCAATTTAGGTGAAAAACCACTCCTAAATTACTTCTCCGTGAATATATTCATCTGTGTGTATATTTCAATGCATTACAATGTTCCATTTAGCTGGAATTAATTAATTTCCTTGTGCATGCGGTCCCGCCATCGCTTGCCCCGTTGTCGAGTGGTGGATTCCCGGGTCATTAATTTTGAGCTGTCTCTCCGCCCCAGACGTAAGTAGTGCGGTTGGCGCCTAGGCTACTCCGCCCACTCGCTAAGGGTCATTTGTAAACTGCCAAACTCGCCCTCTCTCGTTTTCGTATGCTCTGAAAACGTATATTTCCGTGCATTTGGCTACAATTCCTCCCTTAAATTGCTATGATTTTCACGTATAAATCGTGAAATCACGCTATAGACTATTATATGTCAGTATACCTCTCATTGCTCTGTGGGTTCCCTATAATTGCTCCCCCTTAGAGACCAATGGTTCGACCCTAGGCATAACCATGTGCCTGGTCTTCTCTGATGAGACCTGAGTTCGATGCCAGACTGCCGTGACTAATTGGGCACATCTTTCTCCTGCTAAGTTCGAAAAATTCATTTCATAAGTGAATTTTTCGGGCCTATCAGCTGGCATCAACTCCATGCAGTATTTACTTTAAGCGGTCATTGCTCTCGGCAATGGGCTTTCTCGTTCCCCACTCCACTCTGTCTGGTGTCTCGTAGACTCTCGTTCTCCCTTCTCAATTGTTCATTCATCCCCCTCAGCTTCACAGCGGCTTCCCTCAACTGGTCATAAAGTTCCTGCAGTAGACAGCTGCATTCTTCCTTCGTGTCCGCTGGGTTGGCGAGCTGGTTGTTTCGCTGCGACCCTTCTTGAGCCTGCAAGCTTTTCTCAAGAATCTTTCCGTGCATACGTAATGATTCCCCGTTCACTTGGATGTGCATAGCTTGTTCCTCTCTCGCATCATAGTCTTCTGGTGGACTATATAATTTCAAGTTAGCTGCGTTTACCACAACTTCTCTACCCGTTGCTTCATCTTTGATCCGATATGCATTATTTTGCAGATCCCTTATAATCAGGTAGGGTCCGTGGTAAGCATGCTGGAATTTCTTATATTTCCTGCTCTCTGGATCTGAACTGGCGGGTTTCTTCAATAAGACGTATTCTCCCACGAGTAACGGTCTGTGATACCGTTTCCTCCTGTTTCTTCGCTGCCGTTTATCAGCTTGTTTCTTGAGATACTCGAACGTCCTCTGGATCCTCAACTCACGTCCAAGTTGTGCATCGATGGGTGTCTGGATGACATTATTCCACGGCCTCTCTGGTCTTCTATCGAGATGTAGGCTCACTGGCACCTCTCCTGTCGCTTCGTGCACGGTATTGTTGATACAATATTCAATAATCTCAAGTACGTCAATCCATCTCCAATTCTCAGTAGAGCAATATATCTTCATGTATTTTTGCAGTTCCCTCATAACTCTCTCAGCGGAATTCGACTCTGGGTGCCGAACCGTGGACAAAATCTGTCTTATGGCCAGATTCTCCAACTCCCTGCGAAATTCTATGCTGGTAAAACAACTTCCATGATCAGATAAGATGTTTTCTGGCTGTCCTAATATAGGAATGATTCTTTCCTTCAGCCTCTTAAGTACCTGTTTTGTACTGGTTTTCTGAATTGGACACAGGACTACCATTTTGGAAAACACGTCTAGTGCAACTAGGATGTGTTTATTTCCTCTTCTAGCTCTAGGAAGGGGTCCAAAGTTGTCCAGCGCCAGGAGCTGACATGGCTTCTCTGGTAAGAGTGGTATAGGTTTCTGCCTCATTAAGTACGAGTTAGGCTTTACTCGTTGGCACATATCACATGTCCTGATAGTATTTCTGACTGTTTCTCTAAGTTTTGGCCAAATAAATGCCTCCTTAAGCAGGGCAACAGTCTTATCTACACCGGAGTGTCCAAAAGCTCGGTGTGCTAGCCATACTAGCCTTCTATGCAATGCTGGTGGTACAACAATCCTAGGTTTGGTGTGGTCAGAGTCGCTCCATTTATGTAGCATCTGGTTAAACCATAGATATTCCGTTGACAGTGCTTCAGCTTCCACATACATCGGGGTTCCTCTATCCAGTTTTCCCTCGAAGTAATTAATCATCAACCGTATCCAGGGATCTTCACGTTGAAAAACGGTGATGTTCCTCAGATCATCTAAGGTCTTCTGATCTCTATCTTCTATCTCGATAGCTAGAGCTTCTTCTTCCTCTGCTGTAGGGTATCTGCTTAGCAAATCAGGTATGATATTGTCCTTCCCCGGGCAATATTCTATTTCCACTTGAAATTGTTGTATGTACAGGGACCACCTTGTCAGTCTTTGACTCGACAAGTCAGTTTTCAGCAGGAACGTTAGGGCTTTATGGTCTGTTCTCAATATAATCCTAAAACCATAAATCAGCTTGTGCCAATACTGTAAAGCATACAGTATCGCAAGTAGTTCGATCTCCGTGACCGTATAATTCTTTTCATTAGGCTTCAGCCTTCTACTGATAAATGCAATATAAGTTTTCTCCTCTGGCCTGTCCATATTTTCCTGATATAACATAGCTCCAATGCCTATGAAGGATGCGTCAGTCTGGATAATAAATTTCTGAGTGTAGTCAGGATATCCCAATTTTACATAATCTAACAGCATCTGTTTAGATTTCACGAAGGCTTCCTCACATTGCTCCGTCCATCGCCATCTTCCTCCCTTCTTAAGTAAGTCTTGGAGTGGTGCTACAGTCTCGGTATACTTCGGACAATGGTTTGAAAAGAATCCAATAACGCCTAGATATTGCCTGACGTTCTTTACCTTCGTGGGTCTCGGGAAACGCTTAATGACTTCCAATTTTCCCGGATTAGGTCTGACTCCTCGTGCATCTATTACGTGACCTAGAAATTTAACTTCTCTCTGAGCAAAGTTAGACTTCTTTATATTGACCTTAAAGTTAGCCTGACTTAGGTCATATAACAACTTGCGTAGATCTCTGACATGTTCTTCAACTGTTTCAGAGGTCAGTAGTATATCATCTACGTAGCATATGGTTGTAGCTTTTACTTCTTCGGATAGGTTCCTATCTAGCGCTCGTATCAACGCTGAACCTGCTGTTTTTAATCCAAATGGAAGACGTACGTAAGAATACGTGTGCTGGTCAAATAAAAATCCGGTTAATAGACTTGTTTTCTCTTCCAGAGCAAGATGGTGAAAACTTGCAGTCAGGTCAAGATTTGAGAACACAGTCTTTCCTTTGAACCTCCTGAGTACCTCCTTAATGGGCGGCACTTTATCAAATTCCGGTATGACCTTGGAATTCAAATTTCGTAGGTCCAGGCATATCCTCACACTTCCATCCTGTTTCGGTACAACTACCAGTGGGCTGTCATAAGGTGTGGCTGTCTTTACAATGACGCCTGCTTCTAGCATTTCCTGTATCGCTTCTTTGACCTTTAAGTAATGTTTCTCAGCTACAGGATACGGCTTCTGTTTGAATGGTGTCCAATCGCTGACTTGGAACGCATACTGGAAATTCTTGATCCGGCCAGGTCTCGAATCGAAGACTCCTTTATACTCGAATAGCAGTTCCCTTAGCATTTTCTTATATTCTGGACCAAATTTAGCTTCCTCAATCTTCTCTTCCAGGCATTCTTCAAATTTTGGTTCGAGATCCTTTTCAATGTCTGCGGCCAGTGTTGCCAACTCTTGCTCAATGTCTTCTATTGTCGACACTGCATCCCCAGTCATATCTCCGTATGTATGCCATACGTATTCTTCTTGTCTCGTTTCATTATGCCTTAATGAGAGTTCCAACTCTTCCTTTCCCTCACTTGCGCGAAACATCACAATGTCTTGCGAGAGATCTATAATAACTTTATACTCTCTTATGAAATCCATCCCAACAATGAGGTTATACGGCAGCTTATTCACAAGTAGGAAGCTCTGTGAGAATGTAGAGTTCCCTATCTGAAAATCTAAAAATACTTGGTATTTGCATATCATAACTTTATCTGGTATGACACCTTTTATTTTCACGCTTGAAATAGGTATTTTCAATACGTGGATTTTACTCTGGATTTCACTGTATAATGCCTGGGTTATCAAACACACGGTAGACCCTGTATCAATGAGACTTCTTACTTTCATTCCCGCAATGTTCACAATAATAATAGGTAGTTCCCTTCTTACATTGACCGTTCTTTCATCGAGATCTTCGATAAGCTCCTCAGGTTTGGCAATCCAGTTAACAACATTCACTGTATTCCATCCTGAACCTATCTCTCTTTGGTCATTTAAAATTGGTGTTTTTTTTTTTTTTAATTGCTCCATTCTTTGTGGAGTTCTTCTGCCTGTCTTCATGCTGTTGAAGTTCCAGACTTTTGGCACCGTCATCATTTTGATATATGTCGGGTGACCTTCTATTCCGAATCGCTTCATCCCAATGAACTCGCGATTGTCTCGGATCATCTCCGCGCTCTTCCATGTATCTTAAAGATGCGTGATAACGTTCTTCCGCCTCTTCATCGAACCCGCGACTCTGCTCTTGGGATCTCCATCCTTGGTTGTTCCCATTTCGGCCGTAATTCCTTCTGTTATCCAGCTGCTGGTCTCTGGTACCACGCTGATTCCAGTTTTTCCTTTCTCGGTTACCACGGTTCGAACCTCCTCGATACGCTGGCCTCCAATTTTGGTTTTCGCGTCCTTCGCGCTGCCAGTCGGATTTTTCTGTTTCGGTGCTTGTAGATTTGCTCTTTGTCTGCACCTTCGTTGGCTCAAGCGGCGTATTCGTCATATTAACTTGTTCCACATTTCGACTTTGTCTTGCGTGCTGCACTGTGGTTAGATCGAGTTGTCTCAGCACTTCCTCCATATCGATTGCAGTTTTGGCGTTTGCTGAGATTAGCAGACGCTGCACTTCATACGGCAGCTGCTTGGCTATTGCTATACATAAATCTGACTCTTTAAGCCCTTCATCAAGCTCGCGAAAACGGCATAATTGATTCACAAAAAACTCTCCGTACTTGGTCGGATTACTAGTACTGTAACGCCTGGAATACAAGTCCAGTCTGAGGTTTTGTTGTACGCTCGCGTTCCAATATCTGCTTAAAAATGCTTGGCGAAATTCGTCAACGGTGTCGAACGTGTACCGAAAACTCCTAAACCATAGGGCGCACTCCCCTTCGGTTAGTTTTTCAATCGCTCTCAACCTGCGCTCTGGCGGTACTTTCGCATCATTCAAGTACTCGGAAACTTCTTTAAGCCAGTACTTGGGTGTCATATTAGAATTACTCCCAGAGTATTTCTTTGGTTTTTCATCACTAGCCCTTATAACTGTGACTATTTGGTTTTGTACAGCATTTTCATGCGGTGTTGACATGGCCATTGGCATACCAGGTGTGGCATACGGGCTGTCACTTGGCATGGCTGCATTCTTTGGAGTGGGCTGTATTTCTATCTCCGCCCATTTATTTCTCCTATTCTCGTCTATACTTCCTTCGCTAGACCTAGGATTCCGCAACATGGATTCCTCCTGCGCTATCATTCTAGTCTCAATTTGGCTGTGCCTGTTTTCCGCCCTTTCCAAACGAGCTAATACCTCTCGTTCTATTTTCTCTAGGCGATCTCGGTTTCTTTCTGCCATAGAAAATACCTTTTCCTTATCATCCTTAAGGTTTTCCTTCAGGTGGATAATTTCCCCTGCTAGACTTTCTCTTACTTCGGCAAGAGTCTTATCGCTGGCTTCAGTCTTTAAGCCTTCTCGAAGCTCTAATTCTTCGCGTAAGCCTGTAACTTCCCTTTGAATGTGACCTTGTATATGAGAGATTTCAGTCCTTATTTTCGTGATTTCCCCTTGGTCTTCGTCCTGTCTTTTATGGATAACTGCTAAGTCGTTCTGAGTTTGTTCCAACTCTTTCTGCACTTTTCCGACTTGTCTCTTCATATTAGACATTATCTCCTTATTCTCTTGATCAGAAGTTTTTATTTCCTGAATTTCCTTGCATTGGTCAAGGATATTCTGATCCTGTTTTCTTAAGGCTTCGTCTACTGCCTTGGCGTAACCTGCCATTCGCGTATTCCATTTTACGTCATTATCCTCGAACCTATGATCCACGGTCTGAGTGAACGTGTTAAATTGCTCTAACTGACGTTTAGTATTAGCTTCATTCTGACTTTGAATGTCTTTAAGCTCCCTGGACATACTGTTTAAATTATCGTTAATTTCACGCTGTGACTCTCTGCACATTTGCAGATTGCACTCTAATTTTAATCAATAGACTCAAAGCGTTTATCGTTATCATCTTGCATTTCTGAGATCACGCTAACAATATTCTTAGTTACCTCACGCTGGACAGACTCTTTAACGTCGTCCATTTTCTTATTAACCTCTATTAGGTTTAATTCTAACTGCGTGTTTACATTAGCTTGACTAGCCTCTAGTCTAGTATTTATTTCAGCTTGATTAGCCTCTAGTCTATTATTTATTTCGGTTTGATTGGCATCCAATCTACCCGCTATTTCATCTTTAAATGCCTTGGATTCTTCCTTACTCTTAGCATTAATAACATCGAAATGTTCCCTGAACTCAGCAATACACCTGAGTACTTCTTCCGTTCCGGCCATCCTGTACTATTTAATTTGAGATTCAGGTAGGCCGCAGCTGAATATGCTGGCACGTTCTATTGGAAACAAAAGATTCCGATCCCGCGACAACAACAACAACATATTATAAAATGTCAAAACTAACTATGGAATGGGTATTGACCCTCGTACCCGTCTGACAACAATGTCTGACATCTGAACATCATCTAGAAAGACTCACAATCGCTCAAACAAAGTTTGAGGAAAAATATTATTTCTATGGTTTTCCCCATGAAAACCATGCTATTATTATGGGGTTTTTCTGAATCCCATAATCCCCACGTTGGGCGCCATGTTAAATAACGTGAATATTGTGGTTATGGCTATGGTTATTGTAAGACATCGGCCATCTTCTAATTTATTATTAAAACTGTTCAGGGAGTGGTTTTTTCACTGCCGAATGCCCCACTTGGGCCATGCCATGTTAATAATGTTGCACATTGCTCATGCTCCACAGGTGGGCGACATGTTAATTAATCTTGTGCTGGGGTAGTTACATGCTTAAGTGGAGGTTACCTGTATTTTAAACTGGCCCCATGTATCAGCGTCATGTTAATAATTTATAGTGACCTGATAATTAAAGGGGTTTGGTGAAAGTTACATATATATAAGCATGTCTTATGGAGGATTATCAACAATTATTTTTAAACGTGATGGCTTATTAACAAATGGGACGCGGCCTTTCCTATTTTGTCCTAATATCTATGCTGTACTTGCTTCTACCATTAATATCTCGGCCGACTTTAAGCAATACCTGTGACTCAATCCAAGTACAGAGACAACTCCCCCATGTACCCGATTGTCACCATGTGGACCATGTGTTCGTATCCCAACTAGCTCACGGTCTTTCGAGGTATGGGACGTTCCTGCCCACAATACGACCACATGCTCAGGATTTGAGTCTACCAGGTAACTACTTCTACAGGAAATACACAACATTCCTACAAATAAAACATTTACTGGTCTAAAATCATGGCTATACAATAAATACAAATCAAAGGACAAATTACATTTAATTCCCACAAATAAAACAGGGTTATTCTGTGAGCTTTCTTCTTAAAAATAGTGCTACACTGCACTCAAACCTAATTCTAACATCCTGTCAATAATAGTTCAGATTACAAGGTTTCCATAGTGTTCATCATGTGACACAATTTTAGTTAATGGGAGTATCTTAACACAAAAATCACATGTCACATAAAAATGATATTACTAAGACATTATTCCGTCTCTTACGGTATTTACTTCAATTAGCAAAAATTCATTATATTCTGCATTTATTAACAAATATTTTGTTGTGTCGTGCGAATCATCTTCCTTCTTTCCATCCCTATGAACGATCTAGGACAGTGGTACATGCTCCTTAAAAAAACAAACATGGATAGAATATTTTATAGTTTCACCATATAACGATTTTTCTGGGTCTTGTCGGGCTTACCATAGTTACAACTGTGTCATGTTCTGGGAAAACACATACCCGTATGCATAAATTAGCATGAACTGGCAAAATGCACTTTAAAGAAGATGCCTACATTATTTTGGTTCAGCTTTCCTCCTCAGAGGATAACTTCGCCAAATATTATCTGATTTCTATGATCCAACAACGTATGTGACTTGCCACACACCATTCAATTCAATTGGCATCATTATAACACTCATATCTTAATTGCATATTTAAATACCGAGATTCCTCAGTGTCCTACTGTGACTGTAACTGACAAGGGATCGGTCGACGGACCCTTCTCCCCCTCAGCAGGTCATAAAATTCGTTCCAGATGACTAACCAAGATGGCCGCCACGGAAATGATCCACACTACCTTTCTCTCTCTATCGTCAAGGTCAAACTTGTTTACAATTATATAACAGTACAGATACGCTAGGCGTGATTCCTAAGTAATTGAGTCATTTAATTAATTAACACCTATCTTTATAGTGTATTTGGGCTCAAACTGGCTCCTTAATAAACATTCATGGCTGGGGTGGAATTCTAGTGATAGCCTTGTCGTTCTATGGTGATTATGTGGCTTTAAGACGCGCATCATAGTGAAACCCCACGGTTTTCACCAGCAGCTGTCAGTAATATATCAGGAAACCTGCGTTCCTAGACGACGAATATGATCCTACCTATCAGGGTAGACCATTGGTACAAATGCTCACTGCGTCTCGACGGACGTCAATAGTGGCCATAATTCATGCAAGCGTTGGAAATAGACAGGATCTATCCAAATCGCTGCGTATAATACAGTATGCACAAAGGCGATACTCCTCGAAGATTCAGCCAACTTTTCACCTAACGCGCAAGCTATTCTAGTCAATCCCCGCGATTATCTTACGTAAATCACTGGATTCTACGTTAATCTGCACGCTATACATGCGGCTCAAACAATCTTTCACATAGATGACTCCATTATTAAGGCACCTGCGTTCTCTCTGTTATACTACTTAAGCCAAAGCTTTACATAGCTCCTAACACAATGTATAAATTTACTGGCTTACTTTAATTTAATGGTCCTCAAACATAATCCTAAGGATTGACCATATCAAATATTCATTCAAATTTTCATTGACACTGAAAAAGCTCTCGTATTTCACTATATTCCACGTTACATTTTTTACTGTTTACCAAATTACAGTATCTTTAAATTAGACATGACACTATTTGAACATTATTTAGGCCAAATTTGCCCATTACTTTATTGTTGCCGACCCCAGTTTATTATTATTATTCATTTACCGTTACCGTTAGATCCATCACTATTTTTGACCTAAAGGGTCCTAAACAAATCACCTTCCAAGCCATACTTTATTCAAGACGAGTGGTGAAAACTCGTTCAGTAAGTGACTATTACATCTTTTAATCTCAAAGTGATAAATCGTTACATGGTGAACTATTCAGTTATAAGGATATAATTGCATGTGTACTCACTTTTTCCTTCTTGCTGGAAAATGCCAGCTCTTCCGCTTAAGCGCTACCATGATGTTTGGTTTAAGCCATCATGATATCCTTAACACAACACTGAGATTCACACACTTGCCACATGATACACATATTTTTATAAGTGGCCATTACCACTGCTATACACTGAATATTAACCATTAGATACATGAACACTTTAAATCATTATTTCACAATTTATGTACACTTCATCCATGACTTCACATGTTGATCCTTAATCCGGACTTCTCCTACGCTTGATCTCAGAGATGCGATGCAATTATGACAACCGCTGGTCTACGTGAAATCTAGTAGCGTTTTACGGATGTTCGATCCTCGTTCCCTGCAATCTCGTTCAGCTCACTATCCTGGTTAGGTGGCAATGACTTCCACGCTCCCATCACTGTAGTGATCCTGATGATAATGTCATACAATTCTGACAATACCTCCCGGTATAAGAACTGTTCGAAAACATTATAAGTTCTTTTTCGCTGTAGCGAATTTATATCTGCGTCAGCTAATAGATAAATATCTGTATTACTTTACTTTCGACGCACTTCATGATTATTTATGAAGCTTATAACTTGCTTCCATTGTCTTCAACGGCGGAGCGTTGATATTTTAATACTTGGCGTGCTTACTGCAGAGCGAATGTAGACAAAGACTTCTAACTCTCCACTGCTGTAGGTCAACTAACAACTTTCAACTCGAGCGACTGTAGATCAACTGACTTCGCGTGGGCTGCTCCCCCTTATAAAGGTTTCTTGCACAAAATAGTTCACGGGACACGTGAGAGCGACTCCCTTCTTGAAATAATCCCTCTTCAGCCGAAATGACATCTGCATCTTGTTTATTTAGGTGTGGAGGTTTCAAAAACATTCGCGTGCCGGCGATCGCTTCGGCCAATTAATTACAATTAATTGCCTTAGTTCAGCGCGTTATGACGCCACGGTGGGGGTTCCCCGCTGGCTGGTTACAATATCCCTGCTCTTGAGCGTGAGTTAGGTTGTAATGCGGTCATTTTGAGATATAGGCATCAATTTAGGTGAAAAACCACTCCTAAATTACTTCTCCGTGAATATATTCATCTGTGTGTATATTTCAATGCATTACAATGTTCCATTTAGCTGGAATTAATTAATTTCCTTGTGCATGCGGTCCCGCCATCGCTTGCCCCGTTGTCGAGTGGTGGATTCCCGGGTCATTAATTTTGAGCTGTCTCTCCGCCCCAGACGTAAGTAGTGCGGTTGGCGCCTAGGCTACTCCGCCCACTCGCTAAGGGTCATTTGTAAACTGCCAAACTCGCCCTCTCTCGTTTTCGTATGCTCTGAAAACGTATATTTCCGTGCATTTGGCTACAATTCCTCCCTTAAATTGCTATGATTTTCACGTATAAATCGTGAAATCACGCTATAGACTATTATATGTCAGTATACCTCTCATTGCTCTGTGGGTTCCCTATAATTGCTCCCCCTTAGAGACCAATGGTTCGACCCTAGGCATAACCATGTGCCTGGTCTTCTCTGATGAGACCTGAGTTCGATGCCAGACTGCCGTGACTAATTGGGCACATCTTTCTCCTGCTAAGTTCGAAAAATTCATTTCATAAGTGAATTTTTCGGGCCTATCAGCTGGCATCAACTCCATGCAGTATTTACTTTAAGCGGTCATTGCTCTCGGCAATGGGCTTTCTCGTTCCCCACTCCACTCTGTCTGGTGTTTCGTAGACTCTCGTTCTCCCTTCTCAATTGTTCATTCATCCCCCTCAGCTTCACAGCGGCTTCCCTCAACTGGTCATAAAGTTCCTGCAGTAGACAGCTGCATTCTTCCTTCGTGTCCGCTGGGTTGGCGAGCTGGTTGTTTCGCTGCGACCCTTCTTGAGCCTGCAAGCTTTTCTCAAGAATCTTTCCGTGCATACGTAATGATTCCCCGTTCACTTGGATGTGCATAGCTTGTTCCTCTCTCGCATCATAGTCTTCTGGTGGACTATATAATTTCAAGTTAGCTGCGTTTACCACAACTTCTCTACCCGTTGCTTCATCTTTGATCCGATATGCATTATTTTGCAGATCCCTTATAATCAGGTAGGGTCCGTGGTAAGCATGCTGGAATTTCTTATATTTCCTGCTCTCTGGATCTGAACTGGCGGGTTTCTTCAATAAGACGTATTCTCCCACGAGTAACGGTCTGTGATACCGTTTCCTCCTGTTTCTTCGCTGCCGTTTATCAGCTTGTTTCTTGAGATACTCGAACGTCCTCTGGATCCTCAACTCACGTCCAAGTTGTGCATCGATGGGTGTCTGGATGACATTATTCCACGGCCTCTCTGGTCTTCTATCGAGATGTAGGCTCACTGGCACCTCTCCTGTCGCTTCGTGCACGGTATTGTTGATACAATATTCAATAATCTCAAGTACGTCAATCCATCTCCAATTCTCAGTAGAGCAATATATCTTCATGTATTTTTGCAGTTCCCTCATAACTCTCTCAGCGGAATTCGACTCTGGGTGTCGAACCGTGGACAAAATCTGTCTTATGCCCAGATTCTCCAACTCCCTGCGAAATTCTATGCTGGTAAAACAACTTCCATGATCAGATAAGATGTTTTCTGGCTGTCCTAATATAGGAATGATTCTTTCCTTCAGCCTCTTAAGTACCTGTTTTGTACTGGTTTTCTGAATTGGACACAGGACTACCATTTTGGAAAACACGTCTAGTGCAACTAGGATGTGTTTATTTCCTCTTCTAGCTCTAGGAAGGGGTCCAAAGTTGTCCAGCGCCAGGAGCTGACATGGCTTCTCTGGTAAGAGTGGTATAGGTTTCTGCCTCATTAAGTACGAGTTAGGCTTTACTCGTTGGCACATATCACATGTCCTGATAGTATTTCTGACTGTTTCTCTAAGTTTTGGCCAAATAAATGCCTCCTTAAGCAGGGCAACAGTCTTATCTACACCGGAGTGTCCAAAAGCTCGGTGTGCTAGCCATACTAGCCTTCTATGCAATGCTGGTGGTACAACAATCCTAGGTTTGGTGTGGTCAGAGTCGCTCCATTTATGTAGCATCTGGTTAAACCATAGATATTCCGTTGACAGTGCTTCAGCTTCCACATACATCGGGGTTCCTCTATCCAGTTTTCCCTCGAAGTAATTAATCATCAACCGTATCCAGGGATCTTCACGTTGAAAAACGGTGATGTTCCTCAGATCATCTAAGGTCTTCTGATCTCTATCTTCTATCTCGATAGCTAGAGCTTCTTCTTCCTCTGCTGTAGGGTATCTGCTTAGCAAATCAGGTATGATATTGTCCTTCCCCGGGCAATATTCTATTTCCACTTGAAATTGTTGTATGTACAGGGACCACCTTGTCAGTCTTTGACTCGACAAGTCAGTTTTCAGCAGGAACGTTAGGGCTTTATGGTCTGTTCTCAATATAATTCTAAAACCATAAATCAGCTTGTGCCAATACTGTAAAGCATACAGTATCGCAAGTAGTTCGATCTCCGTGACCGTATAATTCTTTTCATTAGGCTTCAGCCTTCTACTGATAAATGCAATATAAGTTTTCTCCTCTGGCCTGTCCATATTTTCCTGATATAACATAGCTCCAATGCCTATGAAGGATGCGTCAGTCTGGATAATAAATTTCTGAGTGTAGTCAGGATATCCCAATTTTACATAATCTAACAGCATCTGTTTAGATTTCACGAAGGCTTCCTCACATTGCTCCGTCCATCGCCATCTTCCTCCATTCTTAAGTAAGTCTTGGAGTGGTGCTACAGTCTCGGTATACTTCGGACAATGGTTTGAAAAGAATCCAATAACGCCTAGATATTGCCTGACGTTCTTTACCTTCGTGGGTCTCGGGAAACGCTTAATGACTTCCAATTTTCCCGGATTAGGTCTGACTCCTCGTGCATCTATTACGTGACCTAGAAATTTAACTTCTCTCTGAGCAAAGTTAGACTTCTTTATATTGACCTTAAAGTTAGCCTGACTTAGGTCATATAACAACTTGCGTAGATCTCTGACATGTTCTTCAACTGTTTCAGAGGTCAGTAGTATATCATCTACGTAGCATATGGTTGTAGCTTTTACTTCTTCGGATAGGTTCCTATCTAGCGCTCGTATCAACGCTGAACCTGCTGTTTTTAATCCAAATGGAAGACGTACGTAAGAATACGTGTGCTGGTCAAATAAAAATCCGGTTAATAGACTTGTTTTCTCTTCCAGAGCAAGATGGTGAAAACTTGCAGTCAGGTCAAGATTTGAGAACACAGTCTTTCCTTTGAACCTCCTGAGTACCTCCTTAATGGGCGGCACTTTATCAAATTCCGGTATGACCTTGGAATTCAAATTTCGTAGGTCCAGGCATATCCTCACACTTCCATCCTGTTTCGGTACAACTACCAGTGGGCTGACATAAGGTGTGGCTGTCTTTACAATGACGCCTGCTTCTAGCATTTCCTGTATCGCTTCTTTGACCTTTAAGTAATGTTTCTCAGCTACAGGATACGGCTTCTGTTTGAATGGTGTCCAATCGCTGACTTGGAACGCATACTGGAAATTCTTGATCCGGCCAGGTCTCGAATCGAAGACTCCTTTATACTCGAATAGCAGTTCCCTTAGCATTTTCTTATATTCTGGACCAAATTTAGCTTCCTCAATCTTCTCTTCCAGGCATTCTTCAAAATTTGGTTCGAGATCCTTTTCAATGTCTGCGGCCAGTGTTGCCAACTCTTGCTCAATGTCTTCTATTGTCGACACTGCATCCCCAGTCATATCTCCGTATGTATGCCATACGTATTCTTCTTGTCTCGTTTCATTATGCCTTAATGAGAGTTCCAACTCTTCCTTTCCCTCACTTGCGCGAAACATCACAATGTCTTGCGAGAGATCTATAATAACTTTATACTCTCTTATGAAATCCATCCCAACAATGAGGTTATACGGCAGCTTATTCACAAGTAGGAAGCTCTGTGAGAATGTAGAGTTCCCTATCTGCAAATCTAAAAATACTTGGTATTTGCATATCATAACTTTATCTGGTATGACACCTTTTATTTTCACGCTTGAAATAGGTATTTTCAATACGTGGATTTTACTCTGGATTTCACTGTATAATGCCTGGGTTATCAAACACACGGTAGACCCTGTATCAATGAGACTTCTTACTTTCATTCCCGCAATGTTCACAATAATAATAGGTAGTTCCCTTCTTACATTGACCGTTCTTTCATCGAGATCTTCGATAAGCTCCTCAGGTTTGGCAATCCAGTTAACAACATTCACTGTATTCCATCCTGAACCTATCTCTCTTTGGTCATCTAAAATTGGTGTTTTTTTTTTTTTTAATTGCTCCATTCTTTGTGGAGTTCTTCTGCCTGTCTTCATGCTGTTGAAGTTCCAGACTTTTGGCACCGTCATCAGTTTGATATATGTCGGGTGACCTTCTATTCCGAATCGCTTCATCCCAATGAACTCGCGATTGTCTCGGATCATCTCCGCGCTCTTCCATGTATCTTAAAGATGCGTGATAACGTTCTTCCGCCTCTTCATCGAACCCGCGACTCTGCTCTTGGGATCTCCATCCTTGGTTGTTCCCATTTCGGCCGTAATTCCTTCTGTTATCCAGCTGCTGGTCTCTGGTACCACGCTGATTCCAGTTTTTCCTTCCTCGGTTACCACGGTTCGAACCTCCTCGATACGCTGGCCTCCAATTTTGGTTTTCGCGTCCTTCGCGCTGCCAGTCGGATTTTTCTGTTTCGGTGCTTGTAGATTTGCTCTTTGTCTGCACCTTCGTTGGCTCAAGCGGCGTATTCGTCATATTAACTTGTTCCACATTTCGACTTTGTCTTGCGTGCTGCACTGTGGTTAGATCGAGTTGTCTCAGCACTTCCTCCATATCGATTGCAGTTTTGGCGTTTGCTGAGATTAGCAGACGCTGCACTTCATACGGCAGCTGCTTGGCTATTGCTATACATAAATCTGACTCTTTAAGCCCTTCATCAAGCTCGCGAAAACGGCATAATTGATTCACAAAAAACTCTCCGTACTTGGTCGGATTACTAGTACTGTAACGCCTGGAATACAAGTCCAGTCTGAGGTTTTGTTGTACGCTCGCGTTCCAATATCTGCTTAAAAATGCTTGGCGAAATTCGTCAACGGTGTCGAACGTGTACCGAAAACTCCTAAACCATAGGGCGCACTCCCCTTCGGTTAGTTTTTCAATCGCTCTCAACCTGCGCTCTGGCGGTACTTTCGCATCATTCAAGTACTCGGAAACTTCTTTAAGCCAGTACTTGGGTGTCATATTAGAATTACTCCCAGAGTATTTCTTTGGTTTCTCATCACTAGCCCTTATAACTGTGACTATTTGGTTTTGTACAGCATTTTCATGCGGTGTTGACATGGCCATTGGCATACCAGGTGTGGCATACGGGCTGTCACTTGGCATGGCTGCATTCTTTGGAGTGGGCTGTATTTCTATCTCCGCCCATTTATTTCTCCTATTCTCGTCTATACTTCCTTCGCTAGACCTAGGATTCCGCAACATGGATTCCTCCTGCGCTATCATTCTAGTCTCAATTTGGCTGTGCCTGTTTTCCGCCCTTTCCAAACGAGCTAATACCTCTCGTTCTATTTTCTCTAGGCGATCTCGGTTTCTTTCTGCCATAGAAAATACCTTTTCCTTATCATCCTTAAGGTTTTCCTTCAGGTGGATAATTTCCCCTGCTAGACTTTCTCTTACTTCGGCAAGAGTCTTATCGCTGGCTTCAGTCTTTAAGCCTTCTCGAAGCTCTAATTCTTCGCGTAAGCCTGTAACTTCCCTTTGAATGTGACCTTGTATATGAGAGATTTCAGTCCTTATTTTCGTGATTTCCCCTTGGTCTTCGTCCTGTCTTTTATGGATAACTGCTAAGTCGTTCTGAGTTTGTTCCAACTCTTTCTGCACTTTTCCGACTTGTCTCTTCATATTAGACATTATCTCCTTATTCTCTTGATCAGAAGTTTTTATTTCCTGAATTTCCTTGCATTGGTCAAGGATATTCTGATCCTGTTTTCTTAAGGCTTCGTCTACTGCCTTGGCGTAACCTGCCATTCGCGTATTCCATTTTACGTCATTATCCTCGAACCTATGATCCACGGTCTGAGTGAACGTGTTAAATTGCTCTAACTGACGTTTAGTATTAGCTTCATTCTGACTTTGAATGTCTTTAAGCTCCCTGGACATACTGTTTAAATTATCGTTAATTTCACGCTGTGACTCTCTGCACATTTGCAGATTGCTCTCTAATTTTAATTCAATAGACTCAAAGCGTTTATCGTTATCATCTTGCATTTCTGAGATCACGCTAACAATATTCTTAGTTACCTCACGCTGGACAGACTCTTTAACGTCGTCCATTTTCTTATTAACCTCTATTAGGTTTAATTCTAACTGCGTGTTTACATTAGCTTGACTAGCCTCTAGTCTAGTATTTATTTCAGCTTGATTAGCCTCTAGTCTATTATTTATTTCGGTTTGATTGGCATCCAATCTACCCGCTATTTCATCTTTAAATGCCTTGGATTCTTCCTTACTCTTAGCATTAATAACATCGAAATGTTCCCTGAACTCAGCAATACACCTGAGTACTTCTTCCGTTCCGGCCATCCTGTACTATTTAATTTGAGATTCAGGTAGGCCGCAGCTGAATATGCTGGCACGTTCTATTGGAAAGAAAAGATTCCGATCCCGCGACAACAACAACAACAACATATTATAAAATGTCAAAACTAACTATGGAATGGGTATTGACCCTCGTACCCGTCTGACAACAATGTCTGACATCTGAACATCATCTAGAAAGACTCACAATCGCTCAAACAAAGTTTGAGGAAAAATATTATTTCTATGGTTTTCCCCATGAAAACCATGCTATTATTATGGGTTTTTTCTGAATCCCATAATCCCCACGTTGGGCGCCATGTTAAATAACGTGAATATTGTGGTTATGGCTATGGTTATTGTAAGACATCGGCCATCTTCTAATTTATTATTAAAACTGTTCAGGGAGTGGTTTTTTCACTGCCGAATGCCCCACTTGGGCCATGCCATGTTAATAATGTTGCACATTGCTCATGCTCCACAGGTGGGCGACATGTTAATTAATCTTGTGCTGGGGTAGTTACATGCTTAAGTGGAGGTTACCTGTATTTTAAACTGGCCCCATGTATCAGCGTCATGTTAATAATTTATAGTGACCTGATAATTAAAGGGGTTTGGTGAAAGTTACATATATATAAGCATGTCTTATGGAGGATTATCAACAATTATTTTTAAACGTGATGGCTTATTAACAAATGGGACGCGGCCTTTCCTATTTTGTCCTAATATCTATGCTGTACTTGCTTCTACCATTAATATCTCGGCCGACTTTAAGCAATACCTGTGACTCAATCCAAGTACAGAGACAACTCCCCCATGTACCCGATTGTCACCATGTGGACCATGTGTTCGTATCCCAACTAGCTCACGGTCTTTCGAGGTATGGGACGTTCCTGCCCACAATACGACCACATGCTCAGGATTTGAGTCTACCAGGTAACTACTTCTACAGGAAATACACAACATTCCTACAAATAAAACATTTACTGGTCTAAAATCATGGCTATACAATAAATACAAATCAAAGGACAAATTACATTTAATTCCCACAAATAAAACAGGGTTATTCTGTGAGCTTTCTTCTTAAAAATAGTGCTACACTGCACTCAAACCTAATTCTAACATCCTGTCAATAATAGTTCAGATTACAAGGTTTCCATAGTGTTCATCATGTGACACAATTTTAGTTAATGGGAGTATCTTAACACAAAAATCACATGTCACATAAAAATGATATTACTAAGACATTATTCCGTCTCTTACGGTATTTACTTCAATTAGCAAAAATTCATTATATTCTGCATTTATTAACAAATATTTTATTGTGTCGTGCGAATCATCTTCCTTCTTTCCATCCCTATGAACGATCTAGGACAGTGGTACATGCTCCTTAAAAAAACAAACATGGATAGAATATTTTATAGTTTCACCATATAACGATTTTTCTGGGTCTTGTCGGGCTTACCATAGTTACAACTGTGTCATGTTCTGGGAAAACACATACCCGTATGCATAAATTAGCATGAACTGGCAAAATGCACTTTAAAGAAGATGCCTACATTATTTTGGTTCAGCTTTCCTCCTCAGAGGATAACTTCGCCAAATATTATCTGATTTCTATGATCCAACAACGTATGTGACTTGCCACACACCATTCAATTCAATTGGCATCATTATAACACTCATATCTTAATTGCATATTTAAATACCGAGATTCCTCAGTGTCCTACTGTGACTGTAACTGACAAGGGATCGGTCGACGGACCCTTCTCCCCCTCAGCAGGTCATAAAATTCGTTCCAGATGACTAACCAAGATGGCCGCCACGGAAATGATCCACACTACCTTTCTCTCTCTATCGTCAAGGTCAAACTTGTTTACAATTATATAACAGTACAGATACGCTAGGCGTGATTCCTAAGTAATTGAGTCATTTAATTAATTAACACCTATCTTTATAGTGTATTTGGGCTCAAACTGGCTCCTTAATAAACATTCATGGCTGGGGTGGAATTCTAGTGATAGCCTTGTCGTTCTATGGTGATTATGTGGCTTTAAGACGCGCATCATAGTGAAACCCCACGGTTTTCACCAGCAGCTGTCAGTAATATATCAGGAAACCTGCGTTCCTAGACGACGAATATGATCCTACCTATCAGGGTAGACCATTGGTACAAATGCTCACTGCGTCTCGACGGACGTCAATAGTGGCCATAATTCATGCAAGCGTTGGAAATAGACAGGATCTATCCAAATCGCTGCGTATAATACAGTATGCACAAAGGCGATACTCCTCGAAGATTCAGCCAACTTTTCACCTAACGCGCAAGCTATTCTAGTCAATCCCCGCGATTATCTTACGTAAATCACTGGATTCTACGTTAATCTGCACGCTATACATGCGGCTCAAACAATCTTTCACATAGATGACTCCATTATTAAGGCACCTGCGTTCTCTCTGTTATACTACTTAAGCCAAAGCTTTACATAGCTCCTAACACAATGTATAAATTTACTGGCTTACTTTAATTTAATGGTCCTCAAACATAATCCTAAGGATTGACCATATCAAATATTCATTCAAATTTTCATTGACACTGAAAAAGCTCTCGTATTTCACTATATTCCACGTTACATTTTTTACTGTTGACCAAATTACAGTATCTTTAAATTAGACATGACACTATTTGAACATTATTTAGGCCAAATTTGCCCATTACTTTATTGTTGCCGACCCCAGTTTATTATTATTATTCATTTACCGTTACCGTTAGATCCATCACTATTTTTGACCTAAAGGGTCCTAAACAAATCACCTTCCAAGCCATACTTTATTCAAGACGAGTGGTGAAAACTCGTTCAGTAAGTGACTATTACATCTTTTAATCTCAAAGTGATAAATCGTTACATGGTGAACTATTCAGTTATAAGGATATAATTGCATGTGTACTCACTTTTTCCTTCTTGCTGGAAAATGCCAGCTCTTCCGCTTAAGCGCTACCATGATGTTTGGTTTAAGCCATCATGATATCCTTAACACAACACTGAGATTCACACACTTGCCACATGATACACATATTTTTATAAGTGGCCTTTACCACTGCTATACACTGAATATTAACCATTAGATACATGAACACTTTAAATCATTATTTCACAATTTATGTACACTTCATCCATGACTTCACATGTTGATCCTTAATCCGGACTTCTCCTACGCTTGATCTCAGAGATGCGATGCAATTATGACAACCGCTGGTCTACGTGAAATCTAGTAGCGTTTTACGGATGTTCGATCCTCGTTCCCTGCAATCTCGTTCAGCTCACTATCCTGGTTAGGTGGCAATGACTTCCACGCTCCCATCACTGTAGTGATCCTGATGATAATGTCATACAATTCTGACAATACCTCCCGGTATAAGAACTGTTCGAAAACATTATAAGTTCTTTTTCGCTGTAGCGAATTTATATCTGCGTCAGCTAATAGATAAATATCTGTATTACTTTACTTTCGACGCACTTCATGATTATTTATGAAGCTTATAACTTGCTTCCATTGTCTTCAACGGCGGAGCGTTGATATTTTAATACTTGGCGTGCTTACTGCAGAGCGAATGTAGACAAAGACTTCTAACTCTCCACTGCTGTAGGTCAACTAACAACTTTCAACTCGAGCGACTGTAGATCAACTGACTTCGCGTGGGCTGCTCCCCCTTATAAAGGTTTCTTGCACAAAATAGTTCACGGGACACGTGAGAGCGACTCCCTTCTTGAAATAATCCCTCTTCAGCCGAAATGACATCTGCATCTTGTTTATTTAGGTGTGGAGGTTTCAAAAACATTCGCGTGCCGGCGATCGCTTCGGCCAATTAATTACAATTAATTGCCTTAGTTCAGCGCGTTATGACGCCACGGTGGGGGTTCCCCGCTGGCTGGTTACAATATCCCTGCTCTTGAGCGTGAGTTAGGTTGTAATGCGGTCATTTTGAGATATAGGCATCAATTTAGGTGAAAAACCACTCCTAAATTACTTCTCCGTGAATATATTCATCTGTGTGTATATTTCAATGCATTACAATGTTCCATTTAGCTGGAATTAATTAATTTCCTTGTGCATGCGGTCCCGCCATCGCTTGCCCCGTTGTCGAGTGGTGGATTCCCGGGTCATTAATTTTGAGCTGTCTCTCCGCCCCAGACGTAAGTAGTGCGGTTGGCGCCTAGGCTACTCCGCCCACTCGCTAAGGGTCATTTGTAAACTGCCAAACTCGCCCTCTCTCGTTTTCGTATGCTCTGAAAACGTATATTTCCGTGCATTTGGCTACAATTCCTCCCTTAAATTGCTATGATTTTCACGTATAAATCGTGAAATCACGCTATAGACTATTATATGTCAGTATACCTCTCATTGCTCTGTGGGTTCCCTATAATTGCTCCCCCTTAGAGACCAATGGTTCGACCCTAGGCATAACCATGTGCCTGGTCTTCTCTGATGAGACCTGAGTTCGATGCCAGACTGCCGTGACTAATTGGGCACATCTTTCTCCTGCTAAGTTCGAAAAATTCATTTCATAAGTGAATTTTTCGGGCCTATCAGCTGGCATCAACTCCATGCAGTATTTACTTTAAGCGGTCATTGCTCTCGGCAATGGGCTTTCTCGTTCCCCACTCCACTCTGTCTGGTGTTTCGTAGACTCTCGTTCTCCCTTCTCAATTGTTCATTCATCCCCCTCAGCTTCACAGCGGCTTCCCTCAACTGGTCATAAAGTTCCTGCAGTAGACAGCTGCATTCTTCCTTCGTGTCCGCTGGGTTGGCGAGCTGGTTGTTTCGCTGCGACCCTTCTTGAGCCTGCAAGCTTTTCTCAAGAATCTTTCCGTGCATACGTAATGATTCCCCGTTCACTTGGATGTGCATAGCTTGTTCCTCTCTCGCATCATAGTCTTCTGGTGGACTATATAATTTCAAGTTAGCTGCGTTTACCACAACTTCTCTACCCGTTGCTTCATCTTTGATCCGATATGCATTATTTTGCAGATCCCTTATAATCAGGTAGGGTCCGTGGTAAGCATGCTGGAATTTCTTATATTTCCTGCTCTCTGGATCTGAACTGGCGGGTTTCTTCAATAAGACGTATTCTCCCACGAGTAACGGTCTGTGATACCGTTTCCTCCTGTTTCTTCGCTGCCGTTTATCAGCTTGTTTCTTGAGATACTCGAACGTCCTCTGGATCCTCAACTCACGTCCAAGTTGTGCATCGATGGGTGTCTGGATGACATTATTCCACGGCCTCTCTGGTCTTCTATCGAGATGTAGGCTCACTGGCACCTCTCCTGTCGCTTCGTGCACGGTATTGTTGATACAATATTCAATAATCTCAAGTACGTCAATCCATCTCCAATTCTCAGTAGAGCAATATATCTTCATGTATTTTTGCAGTTCCCTCATAACTCTCTCAGCGGAATTCGACTCTGGGTGTCGAACCGTGGACAAAATCTGTCTTATGCCCAGATTCTCCAACTCCCTGCGAAATTCTATGCTGGTAAAACAACTTCCATGATCAGATAAGATGTTTTCTGGCTGTCCTAATATAGGAATGATTCTTTCCTTCAGCCTCTTAAGTACCTGTTTTGTACTGGTTTTCTGAATTGGACACAGGACTACCATTTTGGAAAACACGTCTAGTGCAACTAGGATGTGTTTATTTCCTCTTCTAGCTCTAGGAAGGGGTCCAAAGTTGTCCAGCGCCAGGAGCTGACATGGCTTCTCTGGTAAGAGTGGTATAGGTTTCTGCCTCATTAAGTACGAGTTAGGCTTTACTCGTTGGCACATATCACATGTCCTGATAGTATTTCTGACTGTTTCTCTAAGTTTTGGCCAAATAAATGCCTCCTTAAGCAGGGCAACAGTCTTATCTACACCGGAGTGTCCAAAAGCTCGGTGTGCTAGCCATACTAGCCTTCTATGCAATGCTGGTGGTACAACAATCCTAGGTTTGGTGTGGTCAGAGTCGCTCCATTTATGTAGCATCTGGTTAAACCATAGATATTCCGTTGACAGTGCTTCAGCTTCCACATACATCGGGGTTCCTCTATCCAGTTTTCCCTCGAAGTAATTAATCATCAACCGTATCCAGGGATCTTCACGTTGAAAAACGGTGATGTTCCTCAGATCATCTAAGGTCTTCTGATCTCTATCTTCTATCTCGATAGCTAGAGCTTCTTCTTCCTCTGCTGTAGGGTATCTGCTTAGCAAATCAGGTATGATATTGTCCTTCCCCGGGCAATATTCTATTTCCACTTGAAATTGTTGTATGTACAGGGACCACCTTGTCAGTCTTTGACTCGACAAGTCAGTTTTCAGCAGGAACGTTAGGGCTTTATGGTCTGTTCTCAATATAATTCTAAAACCATAAATCAGCTTGTGCCAATACTGTAAAGCATACAGTATCGCAAGTAGTTCGATCTCCGTGACCGTATAATTCTTTTCATTAGGCTTCAGCCTTCTACTGATAAATGCAATATAAGTTTTCTCCTCTGGCCTGTCCATATTTTCCTGATATAACATAGCTCCAATGCCTATGAAGGATGCGTCAGTCTGGATAATAAATTTCTGAGTGTAGTCAGGATATCCCAATTTTACATAATCTAACAGCATCTGTTTAGATTTCACGAAGGCTTCCTCACATTGCTCCGTCCATCGCCATCTTCCTCCATTCTTAAGTAAGTCTTGGAGTGGTGCTACAGTCTCGGTATACTTCGGACAATGGTTTGAAAAGAATCCAATAACGCCTAGATATTGCCTGACGTTCTTTACCTTCGTGGGTCTCGGGAAACGCTTAATGACTTCCAATTTTCCCGGATTAGGTCTGACTCCTCGTGCATCTATTACGTGACCTAGAAATTTAACTTCTCTCTGAGCAAAGTTAGACTTCTTTATATTGACCTTAAAGTTAGCCTGACTTAGGTCATATAACAACTTGCGTAGATCTCTGACATGTTCTTCAACTGTTTCAGAGGTCAGTAGTATATCATCTACGTAGCATATGGTTGTAGCTTTTACTTCTTCGGATAGGTTCCTATCTAGCGCTCGTATCAACGCTGAACCTGCTGTTTTTAATCCAAATGGAAGACGTACGTAAGAATACGTGTGCTGGTCAAATAAAAATCCGGTTAATAGACTTGTTTTCTCTTCCAGAGCAAGATGGTGAAAACTTGCAGTCAGGTCAAGATTTGAGAACACAGTCTTTCCTTTGAACCTCCTGAGTACCTCCTTAATGGGCGGCACTTTATCAAATTCCGGTATGACCTTGGAATTCAAATTTCGTAGGTCCAGGCATATCCTCACACTTCCATCCTGTTTCGGTACAACTACCAGTGGGCTGACATAAGGTGTGGCTGTCTTTACAATGACGCCTGCTTCTAGCATTTCCTGTATCGCTTCTTTGACCTTTAAGTAATGTTTCTCAGCTACAGGATACGGCTTCTGTTTGAATGGTGTCCAATCGCTGACTTGGAACGCATACTGGAAATTCTTGATCCGGCCAGGTCTCGAATCGAAGACTCCTTTATACTCGAATAGCAGTTCCCTTAGCATTTTCTTATATTCTGGACCAAATTTAGCTTCCTCAATCTTCTCTTCCAGGCATTCTTCAAAATTTGGTTCGAGATCCTTTTCAATGTCTGCGGCCAGTGTTGCCAACTCTTGCTCAATGTCTTCTATTGTCGACACTGCATCCCCAGTCATATCTCCGTATGTATGCCATACGTATTCTTCTTGTCTCGTTTCATTATGCCTTAATGAGAGTTCCAACTCTTCCTTTCCCTCACTTGCGCGAAACATCACAATGTCTTGCGAGAGATCTATAATAACTTTATACTCTCTTATGAAATCCATCCCAACAATGAGGTTATACGGCAGCTTATTCACAAGTAGGAAGCTCTGTGAGAATGTAGAGTTCCCTATCTGCAAATCTAAAAATACTTGGTATTTGCATATCATAACTTTATCTGGTATGACACCTTTTATTTTCACGCTTGAAATAGGTATTTTCAATACGTGGATTTTACTCTGGATTTCACTGTATAATGCCTGGGTTATCAAACACACGGTAGACCCTGTATCAATGAGACTTCTTACTTTCATTCCCGCAATGTTCACAATAATAATAGGTAGTTCCCTTCTTACATTGACCGTTCTTTCATCGAGATCTTCGATAAGCTCCTCAGGTTTGGCAATCCAGTTAACAACATTCACTGTATTCCATCCTGAACCTATCTCTCTTTGGTCATCTAAAATTGGTGTTTTTTTTTTTTTTAATTGCTCCATTCTTTGTGGAGTTCTTCTGCCTGTCTTCATGCTGTTGAAGTTCCAGACTTTTGGCACCGTCATCAGTTTGATATATGTCGGGTGACCTTCTATTCCGAATCGCTTCATCCCAATGAACTCGCGATTGTCTCGGATCATCTCCGCGCTCTTCCATGTATCTTAAAGATGCGTGATAACGTTCTTCCGCCTCTTCATCGAACCCGCGACTCTGCTCTTGGGATCTCCATCCTTGGTTGTTCCCATTTCGGCCGTAATTCCTTCTGTTATCCAGCTGCTGGTCTCTGGTACCACGCTGATTCCAGTTTTTCCTTCCTCGGTTACCACGGTTCGAACCTCCTCGATACGCTGGCCTCCAATTTTGGTTTTCGCGTCCTTCGCGCTGCCAGTCGGATTTTTCTGTTTCGGTGCTTGTAGATTTGCTCTTTGTCTGCACCTTCGTTGGCTCAAGCGGCGTATTCGTCATATTAACTTGTTCCACATTTCGACTTTGTCTTGCGTGCTGCACTGTGGTTAGATCGAGTTGTCTCAGCACTTCCTCCATATCGATTGCAGTTTTGGCGTTTGCTGAGATTAGCAGACGCTGCACTTCATACGGCAGCTGCTTGGCTATTGCTATACATAAATCTGACTCTTTAAGCCCTTCATCAAGCTCGCGAAAACGGCATAATTGATTCACAAAAAACTCTCCGTACTTGGTCGGATTACTAGTACTGTAACGCCTGGAATACAAGTCCAGTCTGAGGTTTTGTTGTACGCTCGCGTTCCAATATCTGCTTAAAAATGCTTGGCGAAATTCGTCAACGGTGTCGAACGTGTACCGAAAACTCCTAAACCATAGGGCGCACTCCCCTTCGGTTAGTTTTTCAATCGCTCTCAACCTGCGCTCTGGCGGTACTTTCGCATCATTCAAGTACTCGGAAACTTCTTTAAGCCAGTACTTGGGTGTCATATTAGAATTACTCCCAGAGTATTTCTTTGGTTTCTCATCACTAGCCCTTATAACTGTGACTATTTGGTTTTGTACAGCATTTTCATGCGGTGTTGACATGGCCATTGGCATACCAGGTGTGGCATACGGGCTGTCACTTGGCATGGCTGCATTCTTTGGAGTGGGCTGTATTTCTATCTCCGCCCATTTATTTCTCCTATTCTCGTCTATACTTCCTTCGCTAGACCTAGGATTCCGCAACATGGATTCCTCCTGCGCTATCATTCTAGTCTCAATTTGGCTGTGCCTGTTTTCCGCCCTTTCCAAACGAGCTAATACCTCTCGTTCTATTTTCTCTAGGCGATCTCGGTTTCTTTCTGCCATAGAAAATACCTTTTCCTTATCATCCTTAAGGTTTTCCTTCAGGTGGATAATTTCCCCTGCTAGACTTTCTCTTACTTCGGCAAGAGTCTTATCGCTGGCTTCAGTCTTTAAGCCTTCTCGAAGCTCTAATTCTTCGCGTAAGCCTGTAACTTCCCTTTGAATGTGACCTTGTATATGAGAGATTTCAGTCCTTATTTTCGTGATTTCCCCTTGGTCTTCGTCCTGTCTTTTATGGATAACTGCTAAGTCGTTCTGAGTTTGTTCCAACTCTTTCTGCACTTTTCCGACTTGTCTCTTCATATTAGACATTATCTCCTTATTCTCTTGATCAGAAGTTTTTATTTCCTGAATTTCCTTGCATTGGTCAAGGATATTCTGATCCTGTTTTCTTAAGGCTTCGTCTACTGCCTTGGCGTAACCTGCCATTCGCGTATTCCATTTTACGTCATTATCCTCGAACCTATGATCCACGGTCTGAGTGAACGTGTTAAATTGCTCTAACTGACGTTTAGTATTAGCTTCATTCTGACTTTGAATGTCTTTAAGCTCCCTGGACATACTGTTTAAATTATCGTTAATTTCACGCTGTGACTCTCTGCACATTTGCAGATTGCTCTCTAATTTTAATTCAATAGACTCAAAGCGTTTATCGTTATCATCTTGCATTTCTGAGATCACGCTAACAATATTCTTAGTTACCTCACGCTGGACAGACTCTTTAACGTCGTCCATTTTCTTATTAACCTCTATTAGGTTTAATTCTAACTGCGTGTTTACATTAGCTTGACTAGCCTCTAGTCTAGTATTTATTTCAGCTTGATTAGCCTCTAGTCTATTATTTATTTCGGTTTGATTGGCATCCAATCTACCCGCTATTTCATCTTTAAATGCCTTGGATTCTTCCTTACTCTTAGCATTAATAACATCGAAATGTTCCCTGAACTCAGCAATACACCTGAGTACTTCTTCCGTTCCGGCCATCCTGTACTATTTAATTTGAGATTCAGGTAGGCCGCAGCTGAATATGCTGGCACGTTCTATTGGAAAGAAAAGATTCCGATCCCGCGACAACAACAACAACAACATATTATAAAATGTCAAAACTAACTATGGAATGGGTATTGACCCTCGTACCCGTCTGACAACAATGTCTGACATCTGAACATCATCTAGAAAGACTCACAATCGCTCAAACAAAGTTTGAGGAAAAATATTATTTCTATGGTTTTCCCCATGAAAACCATGCTATTATTATGGGTTTTTTCTGAATCCCATAATCCCCACGTTGGGCGCCATGTTAAATAACGTGAATATTGTGGTTATGGCTATGGTTATTGTAAGACATCGGCCATCTTCTAATTTATTATTAAAACTGTTCAGGGAGTGGTTTTTTCACTGCCGAATGCCCCACTTGGGCCATGCCATGTTAATAATGTTGCACATTGCTCATGCTCCACAGGTGGGCGACATGTTAATTAATCTTGTGCTGGGGTAGTTACATGCTTAAGTGGAGGTTACCTGTATTTTAAACTGGCCCCATGTATCAGCGTCATGTTAATAATTTATAGTGACCTGATAATTAAAGGGGTTTGGTGAAAGTTACATATATATAAGCATGTCTTATGGAGGATTATCAACAATTATTTTTAAACGTGATGGCTTATTAACAAATGGGACGCGGCCTTTCCTATTTTGTCCTAATATCTATGCTGTACTTGCTTCTACCATTAATATCTCGGCCGACTTTAAGCAATACCTGTGACTCAATCCAAGTACAGAGACAACTCCCCCATGTACCCGATTGTCACCATGTGGACCATGTGTTCGTATCCCAACTAGCTCACGGTCTTTCGAGGTATGGGACGTTCCTGCCCACAATACGACCACATGCTCAGGATTTGAGTCTACCAGGTAACTACTTCTACAGGAAATACACAACATTCCTACAAATAAAACATTTACTGGTCTAAAATCATGGCTATACAATAAATACAAATCAAAGGACAAATTACATTTAATTCCCACAAATAAAACAGGGTTATTCTGTGAGCTTTCTTCTTAAAAATAGTGCTACACTGCACTCAAACCTAATTCTAACATCCTGTCAATAATAGTTCAGATTACAAGGTTTCCATAGTGTTCATCATGTGACACAATTTTAGTTAATGGGAGTATCTTAACACAAAAATCACATGTCACATAAAAATGATATTACTAAGACATTATTCCGTCTCTTACGGTATTTACTTCAATTAGCAAAAATTCATTATATTCTGCATTTATTAACAAATATTTTATTGTGTCGTGCGAATCATCTTCCTTCTTTCCATCCCTATGAACGATCTAGGACAGTGGTACATGCTCCTTAAAAAAACAAACATGGATAGAATATTTTATAGTTTCACCATATAACGATTTTTCTGGGTCTTGTCGGGCTTACCATAGTTACAACTGTGTCATGTTCTGGGAAAACACATACCCGTATGCATAAATTAGCATGAACTGGCAAAATGCACTTTAAAGAAGATGCCTACATTATTTTGGTTCAGCTTTCCTCCTCAGAGGATAACTTCGCCAAATATTATCTGATTTCTATGATCCAACAACGTATGTGACTTGCCACACACCATTCAATTCAATTGGCATCATTATAACACTCATATCTTAATTGCATATTTAAATACCGAGATTCCTCAGTGTCCTACTGTGACTGTAACTGACAAGGGATCGGTCGACGGACCCTTCTCCCCCTCAGCAGGTCATAAAATTCGTTCCAGATGACTAACCAAGATGGCCGCCACGGAAATGATCCACACTACCTTTCTCTCTCTATCGTCAAGGTCAAACTTGTTTACAATTATATAACAGTACAGATACGCTAGGCGTGATTCCTAAGTAATTGAGTCATTTAATTAATTAACACCTATCTTTATAGTGTATTTGGGCTCAAACTGGCTCCTTAATAAACATTCATGGCTGGGGTGGAATTCTAGTGATAGCCTTGTCGTTCTATGGTGATTATGTGGCTTTAAGACGCGCATCATAGTGAAACCCCACGGTTTTCACCAGCAGCTGTCAGTAATATATCAGGAAACCTGCGTTCCTAGACGACGAATATGATCCTACCTATCAGGGTAGACCATTGGTACAAATGCTCACTGCGTCTCGACGGACGTCAATAGTGGCCATAATTCATGCAAGCGTTGGAAATAGACAGGATCTATCCAAATCGCTGCGTATAATACAGTATGCACAAAGGCGATACTCCTCGAAGATTCAGCCAACTTTTCACCTAACGCGCAAGCTATTCTAGTCAATCCCCGCGATTATCTTACGTAAATCACTGGATTCTACGTTAATCTGCACGCTATACATGCGGCTCAAACAATCTTTCACATAGATGACTCCATTATTAAGGCACCTGCGTTCTCTCTGTTATACTACTTAAGCCAAAGCTTTACATAGCTCCTAACACAATGTATAAATTTACTGGCTTACTTTAATTTAATGGTCCTCAAACATAATCCTAAGGATTGACCATATCAAATATTCATTCAAATTTTCATTGACACTGAAAAAGCTCTCGTATTTCACTATATTCCACGTTACATTTTTTACTGTTGACCAAATTACAGTATCTTTAAATTAGACATGACACTATTTGAACATTATTTAGGCCAAATTTGCCCATTACTTTATTGTTGCCGACCCCAGTTTATTATTATTATTCATTTACCGTTACCGTTAGATCCATCACTATTTTTGACCTAAAGGGTCCTAAACAAATCACCTTCCAAGCCATACTTTATTCAAGACGAGTGGTGAAAACTCGTTCAGTAAGTGACTATTACATCTTTTAATCTCAAAGTGATAAATCGTTACATGGTGAACTATTCAGTTATAAGGATATAATTGCATGTGTACTCACTTTTTCCTTCTTGCTGGAAAATGCCAGCTCTTCCGCTTAAGCGCTACCATGATGTTTGGTTTAAGCCATCATGATATCCTTAACACAACACTGAGATTCACACACTTGCCACATGATACACATATTTTTATAAGTGGCCTTTACCACTGCTATACACTGAATATTAACCATTAGATACATGAACACTTTAAATCATTATTTCACAATTTATGTACACTTCATCCATGACTTCACATGTTGATCCTTAATCCGGACTTCTCCTACGCTTGATCTCAGAGATGCGATGCAATTATGACAACCGCTGGTCTACGTGAAATCTAGTAGCGTTTTACGGATGTTCGATCCTCGTTCCCTGCAATCTCGTTCAGCTCACTATCCTGGTTAGGTGGCAATGACTTCCACGCTCCCATCACTGTAGTGATCCTGATGATAATGTCATACAATTCTGACAATACCTCCCGGTATAAGAACTGTTCGAAAACATTATAAGTTCTTTTTCGCTGTAGCGAATTTATATCTGCGTCAGCTAATAGATAAATATCTGTATTACTTTACTTTCGACGCACTTCATGATTATTTATGAAGCTTATAACTTGCTTCCATTGTCTTCAACGGCGGAGCGTTGATATTTTAATACTTGGCGTGCTTACTGCAGAGCGAATGTAGACAAAGACTTCTAACTCTCCACTGCTGTAGGTCAACTAACAACTTTCAACTCGAGCGACTGTAGATCAACTGACTTCGCGTGGGCTGCTCCCCCTTATAAAGGTTTCTTGCACAAAATAGTTCACGGGACACGTGAGAGCGACTCCCTTCTTGAAATAATCCCTCTTCAGCCGAAATGACATCTGCATCTTGTTTATTTAGGTGTGGAGGTTTCAAAAACATTCGCGTGCCGGCGATCGCTTCGGCCAATTAATTACAATTAATTGCCTTAGTTCAGCGCGTTATGACGCCACGGTGGGGGTTCCCCGCTGGCTGGTTACAATATCCCTGCTCTTGAGCGTGAGTTAGGTTGTAATGCGGTCATTTTGAGATATAGGCATCAATTTAGGTGAAAAACCACTCCTAAATTACTTCTCCGTGAATATATTCATCTGTGTGTATATTTCAATGCATTACAATGTTCCATTTAGCTGGAATTAATTAATTTCCTTGTGCATGCGGTCCCGCCATCGCTTGCCCCGTTGTCGAGTGGTGGATTCCCGGGTCATTAATTTTGAGCTGTCTCTCCGCCCCAGACGTAAGTAGGGCGGTTGGCGCCTAGGCTACTCCGCCCACTCGCTAAGGGTCATTTGTAAACTGCCAAACTCGCCCTCTCTCGTTTTCGTATGCTCTGAAAACGTATATTTCCGTGCATTTGGCTACAATTCCTCCCTTAAATTGCTATGATTTTCACGTATAAATCGTGAAATCACGCTATAGACTATTATATGTCAGTATACCTCTCATTGCTCTGTGGGTTCCCTATAATTGCTCCCCCTTAGAGACCAATGGTTCGACCCTAGGCATAACCATGTGCCTGGTCTTCTCTGATGAGACCTGAGTTCGATGCCAGACTGCCGTGACTAATTGGGCACATCTTTCTCCTGCTAAGTTCGAAAAATTCATTTCATAAGTGAATTTTTCGGGCCTATCAGCTGGCATCAACTCCATGCAGTATTTACTTTAAGCGGTCATTGCTCTCGGCAATGGGCTTTCTCGTTCCCCACTCCACTCTGTCTGGTGTTTCGTAGACTCTCGTTCTCCCTTCTCAATTGTTCATTCATCCCCCTCAGCTTCACAGCGGCTTCCCTCAACTGGTCATAAAGTTCCTGCAGTAGACAGCTGCATTCTTCCTTCGTGTCCGCTGGGTTGGCGAGCTGGTTGTTTCGCTGCGACCCTTCTTGAGCCTGCAAGCTTTTCTCAAGAATCTTTCCGTGCATACGTAATGATTCCCCGTTCACTTGGATGTGCATAGCTTGTTCCTCTCTCGCATCATAGTCTTCTGGTGGACTATATAATTTCAAGTTAGCTGCGTTTACCACAACTTCTCTACCCGTTGCTTCATCTTTGATCCGATATGCATTATTTTGCAGATCCCTTATAATCAGGTAGGGTCCGTGGTAAGCATGCTGGAATTTCTTATATTTCCTGCTCTCTGGATCTGAACTGGCGGGTTTCTTCAATAAGACGTATTCTCCCACGAGTAACGGTCTGTGATACCGTTTCCTCCTGTTTCTTCGCTGCCGTTTATCAGCTTGTTTCTTGAGATACTCGAACGTCCTCTGGATCCTCAACTCACGTCCAAGTTGTGCATCGATGGGTGTCTGGATGACATTATTCCACGGCCTCTCTGGTCTTCTATCGAGATGTAGGCTCACTGGCACCTCTCCTGTCGCTTCGTGCACGGTATTGTTGATACAATATTCAATAATCTCAAGTACGTCAATCCATCTCCAATTCTCAGTAGAGCAATATATCTTCATGTATTTTTGCAGTTCCCTCATAACTCTCTCAGCGGAATTCGACTCTGGGTGTCGAACCGTGGACAAAATCTGTCTTATGCCCAGATTCTCCAACTCCCTGCGAAATTCTATGCTGGTAAAACAACTTCCATGATCAGATAAGATGTTTTCTGGCTGTCCTAATATAGGAATGATTCTTTCCTTCAGCCTCTTAAGTACCTGTTTTGTACTGGTTTTCTGAATTGGACACAGGACTACCATTTTGGAAAACACGTCTAGTGCAACTAGGATGTGTTTATTTCCTCTTCTAGCTCTAGGAAGGGGTCCAAAGTTGTCCAGCGCCAGGAGCTGACATGGCTTCTCTGGTAAGAGTGGTATAGGTTTCTGCCTCATTAAGTACGAGTTAGGCTTTACTCGTTGGCACATATCACATGTCCTGATAGTATTTCTGACTGTTTCTCTAAGTTTTGGCCAAATAAATGCCTCCTTAAGCAGGGCAACAGTCTTATCTACACCGGAGTGTCCAAAAGCTCGGTGTGCTAGCCATACTAGCCTTCTATGCAATGCTGGTGGTACAACAATCCTAGGTTTGGTGTGGTCAGAGTCGCTCCATTTATGTAGCATCTGGTTAAACCATAGATATTCCGTTGACAGTGCTTCAGCTTCCACATACATCGGGGTTCCTCTATCCAGTTTTCCCTCGAAGTAATTAATCATCAACCGTATCCAGGGATCTTCACGTTGAAAAACGGTGATGTTCCTCAGATCATCTAAGGTCTTCTGATCTCTATCTTCTATCTCGATAGCTAGAGCTTCTTCTTCCTCTGCTGTAGGGTATCTGCTTAGCAAATCAGGTATGATATTGTCCTTCCCCGGGCAATATTCTATTTCCACTTGAAATTGTTTTATGTACAGGGACCACCTTGTCAGTCTTTGACTCGACAAGTCAGTTTTCAGCAGGAACGTTAGGGCTTTATGGTCTGTTCTCAATATAATTCTAAAACCATAAATCAGCTTGTGCCAATACTGTAAAGCATACAGTATCGCAAGTAGTTCGATCTCCGTGACCGTATAATTCTTTTCATTAGGCTTCAGCCTTCTACTGATAAATGCAATATAAGTTTTCTCCTCTGGCCTGTCCATATTTTCCTGATATAACATAGCTCCAATGCCTATGAAGGATGCGTCAGTCTGGATAATAAATTTCTGAGTGTAGTCAGGATATCCCAATTTTACATAATCTAACAGCATCTGTTTAGATTTCACGAAGGCTTCCTCACATTGCTCCGTCCATCGCCATCTTCCTCCCTTCTTAAGTAAGTCTTGGAGTGGTGCTACAGTCTCGGTATACTTCGGACAATGGTTTGAAAAGAATCCAATAACGCCTAGATATTGCCTGACGTTCTTTACCTTCGTGGGTCTCGGGAAACGCTTAATGACTTCCAATTTTCCCGGATTAGGTCTGACTCCTCGTGCATCTATTACGTGACCTAGAAATTTAACTTCTCTCTGAGCAAAGTTAGACTTCTTTATATTGACCTTAAAGTTAGCCTGACTTAGGTCATATAACAACTTGCGTAGATCTCTGACATGTTCTTCAACTGTTTCAGAGGTCAGTAGTATATCATCTACGTAGCATATGGTTGTAGCTTTTACTTCTTCGGATAGGTTCCTATCTAGCGCTCGTATCAACGCTGAACCTGCTGTTTTTAATCCAAATGGAAGACGTACGTAAGAATACGTGTGCTGGTCAAATAAAAATCCGGTTAATAGACTTGTTTTCTCTTCCAGAGCAAGATGGTGAAAACTTGCAGTCAGGTCAAGATTTGAGAACACAGTCTTTCCTTTGAACCTCCTGAGTACCTCCTTAATGGGCGGCACTTTATCAAATTCCGGTATGACCTTGGAATTCAAATTTCGTAGGTCCAGGCATATCCTCACACTTCCATCCTGTTTCGGTACAACTACCAGTGGGCTGACATAAGGTGTGGCTGTCTTTACAATGACGCCTGCTTCTAGCATTTCCTGTATCGCTTCTTTGACCTTTAAGTAATGTTTCTCAGCTACAGGATACGGCTTCTGTTTGAATGGTGTCCAATCGCTGACTTGGAACGCATACTGGAAATTCTTGATCCGGCCAGGTCTCGAATCGAAGACTCCTTTATACTCGAATAGCAGTTCCCTTAGCATTTTCTTATATTCTGGACCAAATTTAGCTTCCTCAATCTTCTCTTCCAGGCATTCTTCAAATTTTGGTTCGAGATCCTTTTCAATGTCTGCGGCCAGTGTTGCCAACTCTTGCTCAATGTCTTCTATTGTCGACACTGCATCCCCAGTCATATCTCCGTATGTATGCCATACGTATTCTTCTTGTCTCGTTTCATTATGCCTTAATGAGAGTTCCAACTCTTCCTTTCCCTCACTTGCGCGAAACATCACAATGTCTTGCGAGAGATCTATAATAACTTTATACTCTCTTATGAAATCCATCCCAACAATGAGGTTATACGGCAGCTTATTCACAAGTAGGAAGCTCTGTGAGAATGTAGAGTTCCCTATCTGAAAATCTAAAAATACTTGGTATTTGCATATCATAACTTTATCTGGTATGACACCTTTTATTTTCACGCTTGAAATAGGTATTTTCAATACGTGGATTTTACTCTGGATTTCACTGTATAATGCCTGGGTTATCAAACACACGGTAGACCCTGTATCAATGAGACTTCTTACTTTCATTCCCGCAATGTTCACAATAATAATAGGTAGTTCCCTTCTTACATTGACCGTTCTTTCATCGAGATCTTCGATAAGCTCCTCAGGTTTGGCAATCCAGTTAACAACATTCACTGTATTCCATCCTGAACCTATCTCTCTTTGGTCATTTAAAATTGGTGTTTTTTTTTTTTAATTGCTCCATTCTTTGTGGAGTTCTTCTGCCTGTCTTCATGCTGTTGAAGTTCCAGACTTTTGGCACCGTCATCATTTTGATATATGTCGGGTGACCTTCTATTCCGAATCGCTTCATCCCAATGAACTCGCGATTGTCTCGGATGATCTCCGCGCTCTTCCATGTATCTTAAAGATGCGTGATAACGTTCTTCCGCCTCTTCATCGAACCCGCGACTCTGCTCTTGGGATCTCCATCCTTGGTTGTTCCCATTTCGGCCGTAATTCCTTCTGTTATCAAGCTGCTGGTCTCTGGTACCACGCTGATTCCAGTTTTTCCTTCCTCGGTTACCACGGTTCGAACCTCCTCGATACGCTGGCCTCCAATTTTGGTTTTCGCGTCCTTCGCGCTGCCAGTCGGATTTTTCTGTTTCGGTGCTTGTAGATTTGCTCTTTGTCTGCACCTTCGTTGGCTCAAGCGGCGTATTCGTCATATTAACTTGTTCCACATTTCGACTTTGTCTTGCGTGCTGCACTGTGGTTAGATCGAGTTGTCTCAGCACTTCCTCCATATCGATTGCAGTTTTGGCGTTTGCTGAGATTAGCAGACGCTGCACTTCATACGGCAGCTGCTTGGCTATTGCTATACATAAATCTGACTCTTTAAGCCCTTCATCAAGCTCGCGAAAACGGCATAATTGATTCACAAAAAACTCTCCGTACTTGGTCGGATTACTAGTACTGTAACGCCTGGAATACAAGTCCAGTCTGAGGTTTTGTTGTACGCTCGCGTTCCAATATCTGCTTAAAAATGCTTGGCGAAATTCGTCAACGGTGTCGAACGTGTACCGAAAACTCCTAAACCATAGGGCGCACTCCCCTTCGGTTAGTTTTTCAATCGCTCTCAACCTGCGCTCTGGCGGTACTTTCGCATCATTCAAGTACTCGGAAACTTCTTTAAGCCAGTACTTGGGTGTCATATTAGAATTACTCCCAGAGTATTTCTTTGGTTTCTCATCACTAACCCTTATAACTGTGACTATTTGGTTTTGTACAGCATTTTCATGCGGTGTTGACATGGCCATTGGCATACCAGGTGTGGCATACGGGCTGTCACTTGGCATGGCTGCATTCTTTGGAGTGGGCTGTATTTCTATCTCCGCCCATTTATTTCTCCTATTCTCGTCTATACTTCCTTCGCTAGACCTAGGATTCCGCAACATGGATTCCTCCTGCGCTATCATTCTAGTCTCAATTTGGCTGTGCCTGTTTTCCGCCCTTTCCAAACGAGCTAATACCTCTCGTTCTATTTTCTCTAGGCGATCTCGGTTTCTTTCTGCCATAGAAAATACCTTTTCCTTATCATCCTTAAGGTTTTCCTTCAGGTGGATAATTTCCCCTGCTAGACTTTCTCTTACTTCGGCAAGAGTCTTATCGCTGGCTTCAGTCTTTAAGCCTTCTCGAAGCTCTAATTCTTCGCGTAAGCCTGTAACTTCCCTTTGAATGTGACCTTGTATATGAGAGATTTCAGTCCTTATTTTCGTGATTTCCCCTTGGTCTTCGTCCTGTCTTTTATGGATAACTGCTAAGTCGTTCTGAGTTTGTTCCAACTCTTTCTGCACTTTTCCGACTTGTCTCTTCATATTAGACATTATCTCCTTATTCTCTTGATCAGAAGTTTTTATTTCCTGAATTTCCTTGCATTGGTCAAGGATATTCTGATCCTGTTTTCTTAAGGCTTCGTCTACTGCCTTGGCGTAACCTGCCATTCGCGTATTCCATTTTACGTCATTATCCTCGAACCTATGATCCACGGTCTGAGTGAACGTGTTAAATTGCTCTAACTGACGTTTAGTATTAGCTTCATTCTGACTTTGAATGTCTTTAAGCTCCCTGGACATACTGTTTAAATTATCGTTAATTTCACGCTGTGACTCTCTGCACATTTGCAGATTGCTCTCTAATTTTAATTCAATAGACTCAAAGCGTTTATCGTTATCATCTTGCATTTCTGAGATCACGCTAACAATATTCTTAGTTACCTCACGCTGGACAGACTCTTTAACGTCGTCCATTTTCTTATTAACCTCTATTAGGTTTAATTCTAACTGCGTGTTTACATTAGCTTGACTAGCCTCTAGTCTAGTATTTATTTCAGCTTGATTAGCCTCTAGTCTATTATTTATTTCGGTTTGATTGGCATCCAATCTACCCGCTATTTCATCTTTAAATGCCTTGGATTCTTCCTTACTCTTAGCATTAATAACATCGAAATGTTCCCTGAACTCAGCAATACACCTGAGTACTTCTTCCGTTCCGGCCATCCTGTACTATTTAATTTGAGATTCAGGTAGGCCGCAGCTGAATATGCTGGCACGTTCTATTGGAAAGAAAAGATTCCGATCCCGCGACAACAACAACAACAACATATTATAAAATGTCAAAACTAACTATGGAATGGGTATTGACCCTCGTACCCGTCTGACAACAATGTCTGACATCTGAACATCATCTAGAAAGACTCACAATCGCTCAAACAAAGTTTGAGGAAAAAATATTATTTCTATGGTTTTTCCCCATGAAAACCATGCTATTATTATGGGGTTTTTCTGAATCCCATAATCCCCCACGTTGGGCGCCATGTTAAATAACGTGAATATTGTGGTTATGGCTATGGTTATTGTAAGACATCGGCCATCTTCTATTTATTATTAAAACTGTTCAGGGAGTGGTTTTTTCACTGCCGAATGCCCCACTTGGGCCATGCCATGTTAATAATGTTGCACATTGCTCATGCTCCACAGGTGGGCGACATGTTAATTAATCTTGTGCTGGGGTAGTTACATGCTTAAGTGGAGGTTACCTGTATTTTAAACTGGCCCCATGTATCAGCGTCATGTTAATAATTTATAGTGACCTGATAATTAAAGGGGTTTGGTGAAAGTTACATATATATAAGCATGTCTTATGGAGGATTATCAACAATTATTTTTAAACGTGATGGCTTATTAACAAATGGGACGCGGCCTTTCCTATTTTGTCCTAATATCTATGCTGTACTTGCTTCTACCATTAATATCTCGGCCGACTTTAAGCAATACCTGTGACTCAATCCAAGTACAGAGACAACTCCCCCATGTACCCGATTGTCACCATGTGGACCATGTGTTCGTATCCCAACTAGCTCACGGTCTTTCGAGGTATGGGACGTTCCTGCCCACAATACGACCACATGCTCAGGATTTGAGTCTACCAGGTAACTACTTCTACAGGAAATACACAACATTCCTACAAATAAAACATTTACTGGTCTAAAATCATGGCTATACAATAAATACAAATCAAAGGACAAATTACATTTAATTCCCACAAATAAAACAGGGTTATTCTGTGAGCTTTCTTCTTAAAAAATAGTGCTACACTGCACTCAAACCTAATTCTAACATCCTGTCAATAATAGTTCAGATTACAAGGTTTCCATAGTGTTCATCATGTGACACAATTTTAGTTAATGGGAGTATCTTAACACAAAAATCACATGTCACATAAAAATGATATTACTAAGACATTATTCCGTCTCTTACGGTATTTACTTCAATTAGCAAAAATTCATTATATTCTGCATTTATTAACAAATATTTTATTGTGTCGTGCGAATCATCTTCCTTCTTTCCATCCCTATGAACGATCTAGGACAGTGGTACATGCTCCTTAAAAAAACAAACATGGATAGAATATTTTATAGTTTCACCATATAACGATTTTTCTGGGTCTTGTCGGGCTTACCATAGTTACAACTGTGTCATGTTCTGGGAAAACACATACCCGTATGCATAAATTAGCATGAACTGGCAAAATGCACTTTAAAGAAGATGCCTACATTATTTTGGTTCAGCTTTCCTCCTCAGAGGATAACTTCGCCAAATATTATCTGATTTCTATGATCCAACAACGTATGTGACTTGCCACACACCATTCAATTCAATTGGCATCATTATAACACTCATATCTTAATTGCATATTTAAATACCGAGATTCCTCAGTGTCCTACTGTGACTGTAACTGACAAGGGATCGGTCGACGGACCCTTCTCCCCCTCAGCAGGTCATAAAATTCGTTCCAGATGACTAACCAAGATGGCCGCCACGGAAATGATCCACACTACCTTTCTCTCTCTATCGTCAAGGTCAAACTTGTTTACAATTATATAACAGTACAGATACGCTAGGCGTGATTCCTAAGTAATTGAGTCATTTAATTAATTAACACCTATCTTTATAGTGTATTTGGGCTCAAACTGGCTCCTTAATAAACATTCATGGCTGGGGTGGAATTCCAGTGATAGCCTTGTCGTTCTATGGTGATTATGTGGCTTTAAGACGCGCATCATAGTGAAACCCCACGGTTTTCACCAGCAGCTGTCAGTAATATATCAGGAAACCTGCGTTCCTAGACGACGAATATGATCCTACCTATCAGGGTAGACCATTGGTACAAATGCTCACTGCGTCTCGACGGACGTCAATAGTGGCCATAATTCATGCAAGCGTTGGAAATAGACAGGATCTATCCAAATCGCTGCGTATAATACAGTATGCACAAAGGCGATACTCCTCGAAGATTCAGCCAACTTTTCACCTAACGCGCAAGCTATTCTAGTCAATCCCCGCGATTATCTTACGTAAATCACTGGATTCTACGTTAATCTGCACGCTATACATGCGGCTCAAACAATCTTTCACATAGATGACTCCATTATTAAGGCACCTGCGTTCTCTCTGTTATACTACTTAAGCCAAAGCTTTACATAGCTCCTAACACAATGTATAAATTTACTGGCTTACTTTAATTTAATGGTCCTCAAACATAATCCTAAGGATTGACCATATCAAATATTCATTCAAATTTTCATTGACACTGAAAAAGCTCTCGTATTTCACTATATTCCACGTTACATTTTTTACTGTTGACCAAATTACAGTATCTTTAAATTAGACATGACACTATTTGAACATTATTTAGGCCAAATTTGCCCATTACTTTATTGTTGCCGACCCCAGTTTATTATTATTATTCATTTACCGTTACCGTTAGATCCATCACTATTTTTGACCTAAAGGGTCCTAAACAAATCACCTTCCAAGCCATACTTTATTCAAGACGAGTGGTGAAAACTCGTTCAGTAAGTGACTATTACATCTTTTAATCTCAAAGTGATAAATCGTTACATGGTGAACTATTCAGTTATAAGGATATAATTGCATGTGTACTCACTTTTTCCTTCTTGCTGGAAAATGCCAGCTCTTCCGCTTAAGCGCTACCATGATGTTTGGTTTAAGCCATCATGATATCCTTAACACAACACTGAGATTCACACACTTGCCACATGATACACATATTTTTATAAGTGGCCTTTACCACTGCTATACACTGAATATTAACCATTAGATACATGAACACTTTAAATCATTATTTCACAATTTATGTACACTTCATCCATGACTTCACATGTTGATCCTTAATCCGGACTTCTCCTACGCTTGATCTCAGAGATGCGATGCAATTATGACAACCGCTGGTCTACGTGAAATCTAGTAGCGTTTTACGGATGTTCGATCCTCGTTCCCTGCAATCTCGTTCAGCTCACTATCCTGGTTAGGTGGCAATGACTTCCACGCTCCCATCACTGTAGTGATCCTGATGATAATGTCATACAATTCTGACAATACCTCCCGGTATAAGAACTGTTCGAAAACATTATAAGTTCTTTTTCGCTGTAGCGAATTTATATCTGCGTCAGCTAATAGATAAATATCTGTATTACTTTACTTTCGACGCACTTCATGATTATTTATGAAGCTTATAACTTGCTTCCATTGTCTTCAACGGCGGAGCGTTGATATTTTAATACTTGGCGTGCTTACTGCAGAGCGAATGTAGACAAAGACTTCTAACTCTCCACTGCTGTAGGTCAACTAACAACTTTCAACTCGAGCGACTGTAGATCAACTGACTTCGCGTGGGCTGCTCCCCCTTATAAAGGTTTCTTGCACAAAATAGTTCACGGGACACGTGAGAGCGACTCCCTTCTTGAAATAATCCCTCTTCAGCCGAAATGACATCTGCATCTTGTTTATTTAGGTGTGGAGGTTTCAAAAACATTCGCGTGCCGGCGATCGCTTCGGCCAATTAATTACAATTAATTGCCTTAGTTCAGCGCGTTATGACGCCACGGTGGGGGTTCCCCGCTGGCTGGTTACAATATCCCTGCTCTTGAGCGTGAGTTAGGTTGTAATGCGGTCATTTTGAGATATAGGCATCAATTTAGGTGAAAAACCACTCCTAAATTACTTCTCCGTGAATATATTCATCTGTGTGTATATTTCAATGCATTACAATGTTCCATTTAGCTGGAATTAATTAATTTCCTTGTGCATGCGGTCCCGCCATCGCTTGCCCCGTTGTCGAGTGGTGGATTCCCGGGTCATTAATTTTGAGCTGTCTCTCCGCCCCAGACGTAAGTAGTGCGGTTGGCGCCTAGGCTACTCCGCCCACTCGCTAAGGGTCATTTGTAAACTGCCAAACTCGCCCTCTCTCGTTTTCGTATGCTCTGAAAACGTATATTTCCGTGCATTTGGCTACAATTCCTCCCTTAAATTGCTATGATTTTCACGTATAAATCGTGAAATCACGCTAGACTATTATATGTCAGTATACCTCTCATTGCTCTGTGGGTTCCCTATAATTGCTCCCCCTTAGAGACCAATGGTTCGACCCTAGGCATAACCATGTGCCTGGTCTTCTCTGATGAGACCTGAGTTCGATGCCAGACTGCCGTGACTAATTGGGCACAATACATACATAAGTTATATATAAACTTTTGAACTGACGGTGGTTTTGGGGTCTGGGAGATGTGAAACGCGAAGATATGTCGAAATTTTCCGGAAGTTGAAACAGGGTACCCATTGCAATAGTTAGCTTTCTAATGAAATCTACCTCTGGTTGGTTCCTCAGTTTAGGGGCTGCGACAACGCGGTCATCTAACCCCGTGTACTTTGGGTGAGTGTAGAATCTGTCTGATAAACGGTGTGAATTGTAATGGCTGTAGTAGTCTTAATTCAGGTAAGGACTGCAGACGGTCAATTTCAAGCAGTAGTTCCTAATGTTGCTACCAGGTACTACCGTCAACGACACCTAGCTGTGAACTTGGCTACTAGATGCCACCCCAACTAGCAACTCGCAACGAACGTTGGAACTTCCCCTCCAAAGGAAAGCATACCGAGGGATTTTAGCTCTCTTAGAAAATCCGACGACTTTGGCCGGCTTTGAAACCGCGACCTTGGGCATAGACATTCTGCATGCTACGAGTTACGTCACCAAAGCCGCTTCCCACTTAGATGAAAATACTGAATCTGATCTCGTGCAAGTGCGTTGTCATGGCAACGTCTGATGGCTCATCCCTCATTAATTTAGTAGTGTTGCCATGGCAACCTCTGATAGCTCTTGGCATTTTCTTATAATTCCGAAATCATTTTTCTCATCCCTTGGCATAATGGTGGGTCATATCAAAAATTCTTTCAGACAAAAGTTTTAGGTAATTATTAGGGGAATATTGTCCATTTCGTACGGTTTTGATATTGTGCCTATTAAGAGAGATATGATTAATGTTTCCCGAAAAAAAACACTTTTTCCCACCCCTTTGGTCAATGGTTGGTGATATAAAAAAAACCTTCAAACATAAATTTTTGGGCTTTATCCGACACATAGTATGAACGTTGAACGGATTCGATATTTCACATATTAAGAGAGTTATAGCAATATTTCACTTTTTCGAAAAAAGCCCCCCCATTTTCACCCCCTTCTACCGATTTAGCCCAGTAACGAACTCGACCGAGATTTTACAGGTATACATATTCGGTAAAAAGTGATTACGGCAGTTATCGTGTCCACAAGAAACTGATATATATATACAGTGTGGTCCACCAGCCCCTTATTTTTTTTGGAGGAAGGCAACCCAACTAACGCGTATATCATAGTCGTCCTAAAAACATTAGTACTTGGCTTAGTACAGCTTTACGGTTGAGTTCATGCTCGCGTATAAAGTCGAAATTATTGGCAGCAGTGTTATTTCAATGCCATCAACTATAACGAATGTGTAAATCGACACATCCAAACAACACTGCCTTACGAAAGACATGAAGTGTCTATGAGGACTACAAATAGACTCAATACGTGACAGCATCCCACCACGGCTCACGGTAGCTGAGATGGTTAAGTCGTGCTTCTCTGCTGTTACGTCAGCCATGCTGCAATGTAGCAGGTTCGATCCCAAGGCAAATAAGTTTTTTTTTTTTGCTTAATGCCGTTTACAGCAGCTGCACTACGGACACATATCTACCTGTTCCAATGAATGAATTTTTATTTGGTCCTGAAAAGGACCGTTTTTATTCGATGCTACGTAGGCAGGTTAGACGATGACATAATGGTATGTAGGAAGAAAGCTTGTAGTTTAGCGTGACCGTTAATCTCGCGATCATAAGCCACGGGATCTCCATTTTACGTGAATTCGAACCACAGGACATGGCGTTGGTGAGAGGCGAAGAGCTTGACCGCTGCGCCACCACACCTCCCTGTAGGAATAAGGCAAGGTACTCTGCATATTCAGTGTAGCAAGTGTTCGAAATGTTGACCACCTTGGTTGATGCAGATTTCAGCACGACGTATTACAGACAGTCTTGCACGCTGTAACATCTGAGGTGTAACAGCTTGGCATGCCTCGGTGATTAGTTGCCGAAGGTGGTCAGGATCTTCAGGCTCATGTGCATATACTACCTGCTTTAAGTGACCCCACAGGAAGAAGTCAAGTGGCGTAAGATCGGGTGATCCGGCAGGCCAGTGAAAGGGTCCTCCTCTTCCTATCCATTTATTTGGATATGTATCATGAAGATGGTTCCTGACGACTAATGATCCGTGAGGTGGGGCCCCATCCTGTTGCCACCACATTCGCAATCGCTCGCCCAGTGGCACAGTACATAATCTTGCGAAATCTCGACAGATATGTATGAATATTTATGTTCGAATATATTTTATTTTTTTAGTCGTTTACCCTCCAGGTTGGTGGAACCCACGGACTCAGCGAGGGAACTCACCACTACCGCCTCTACGGGCAGTGTCCTAGAGCTGGGAACATCGAATCGGAAGGGATACAACTGGTGAGGTGGGATTGGCACCTCGCCCAGGCGGCCTCACCTGCAAAGCGAACAGGGGCCTCATGAGGGAAGGTAAGGGATGGTGAGGATGGATAGGGAAGGAAGCGGCCGTGGCCTTGAAGAAGGTACCATCCCGGCATTTGCCCGAAGACGAAGTGGGAAACCACGGAAAACCACTTCGAGGATGGCTGAGGGGGAATCGAACCCCCTCTACTCATTAGGGCCACCCGAGGCTGAGTAGACCCCGTTCCAGTCCTCGTACCACTTTTTCAAATTTCGTGGCAGAGCCGGGAATCGAACCCAGGACCTCCGCGGCGGTTGCTAACCGTGCTGACCGCTACGCTACGGAGGCGACTGACAGTTATTTATGAATATTTAATTTCCTGCTGAATTAACTCTCGGGTAGGATTATTTTTGTGCAAACAAAATAACGTGTGTTGGCATGCTTGTGGAATGATTATAAAATCTTTATCATCTATTCGAGGCCAACCTAAATCATCTAGGAAGTGGTTTCCCGTGGCATCCCACTTCTCACTTTCTATCCTTCTGGTGTATTTTGCTCCACATGTAGTGTAAGCAACCGTGGCTGAAAGGGTAACGCGTTGGACTGCGGATTGAAGGATTCTGGGTTCGATACTTAGTAGAGGGGGAAGATTTATAATTTGTTTTCGGTACGTTTTATCGTCTGTGTCGACAACTTTACCAATGTCTTACGACAGAAATGATACAAGAGGTCACAGTTAATTATTGAGGATGGGGCACTAGTAATATAGCGAGCAGATGCATTTTCAGGTTGGATTCCATGAACGGTACGTTGTTTCCGAATTCGGTATTACACGAAACATCTTAATATGTACACGTCAAATAGAGTTTTCTTCTTCTTGCTAGAATTTAATGACAAAATATATTTTTTAGTCGGTTTACCCTCCAGGGTTAGCTTTTCCCTCGGACTCACTGAGGGATCGCACCTTTACCACCTCCAGGGCAGAGTCCTGGAGCTTGAAACATAGGACGGGAATACTACTGGGGAGGTGGGACGAACGCCTCAACCAGGCCGCCTCACCTGCAAAGCGAACAGGGGCCTCATGAGGGATGGTGAGGATGGATAGGCAAGGAAGAGGGAAGGAGGCGGCCGTGGTCTTTAAGAAGGTACCATCCCGGCATTTGGCCGAAGACGAAGAGGGAAACCACGGAAAACCACTTCGAGGATGGCTGAGGGGGAATCGAACCCCCTCTACTCATTTGGACCACCCGAGGCTGAGTAGACCCCGTTTCAGTCCTCATACCACTTTTTCAAATTTCGTGGCAGAGCCGGGAATCGAACCCAGGATCTCCGGGGCGGCAGCTAACCATGCTGACCGCTACGCTACGGAGGCGACGAACAAAATAATACCACAGAAAATTTTAAAGAATACGTGTACCGGCGATCAGAATCTTGTTTCATTAGAGGGGCTAGAACATCGCGGTCATTTAGCCCCGTGTACTTGGGTGTGTGTGTAGAATTCCTCTGATAACCTGTCTATAGCGGTGTCTGTATAATGTATGTATTAGCAATTAAGGTGAGGATGGGGAAGGAGGCGGCTGGGGCCTTAAGTTAGAAACCGTCCCGGCAATAGCCTGGAGCAGAAGTGGGAAACCTCAGAGAACCACTTCCAGGGTTCTGAGGTGGGAATCGAACCCACCTCTTCTCAGATTTGCTTCATGAAGCTGAGTGTATCCAATTTCAGCCCTCAGACCAGTATTGGATTTCTTGGCAGAACTGGGAATCGAACCTGGACCTCCAGAGCGACACGTCGATATGTTATGTTATGTTAATATCCATGACAGTTTTTTTAATTTTCTGCCATTACAGGTCATGTGGCAAAAGCTATCAATTCGGTCGTATTCTCTTTATAAATCAGGAAAATTCTACCCACTCTTCACAAAAATACATGTAAGGGAATGAATGTGGCAATGTACACACATCAAAAAAAGTTTTGCATCACCTCGGTTCCCAGATCTCCGGCATATAGACGTTGACTGTGTATATTGTATCCAAGATACAGTCCCTTTGACTGTTCATAGATGTCACTAAAACTGCTCAAAGATGTAAACAACCATGCATGAGCAGGGCCTATTAGACGGACGGGGTACGACAGCCGATCAGTTCCAGTCATTCCACCAGGACGAAGGTACGCTGCTCATGTTGTCTGTAGTTCTACCATGCCTAGAAGGTCAATACCGCAGTTCGATCGCGTCCGCATTGTTACTTTGTGTCAAGAAGGGCTCTCAACAAGGGAAGTTTCCAGGCGTCTCAGAGTGAACCAAAGCGATGTTGTTCGGACATGGAGGAGGTACAGAGATACAGGAACTGTCGATGACAGGCCTCGCTCAGGCCGCCCAAGGGCTACTACTGTAGTGGATGACCGCTACTTACGGATTGCCGCTCGGAGGAACCCTGACAGCAATGCCACCATGTTGAATAATGCGTTTCGTTCAGCCACAGGACGTCGTGTTTCAACTCAAACTGTGCGCAATAGGCTGCATGATGCGCAACTTCACTCCCGACGTCCATGGCGAGGTCCAGCTTTGCAACCCCGACACCATGCAGCGCGGTACAGATGGGCCCAACAACATGCTGAATGGACCCCACGGAATTGGCATCACGTTCTCTTCACCGATGAGTGTCGCATATGCCTTCAACCAGACAATCGTCGGAGACGTGTTTGGAGGCACCCTGGTCAGGCTGAACGTCTTAGACACACTGTCCAGCGAGTGCAGCAAGGTGGTGGTTCCCTGATGTTTTGGGGTGGCATTATGTGGGGCCGACGTACGCCACTGGTGGTCATGGAAGGCTCCGAAACGGCTTTACGATACCTGAATGACATCCTCCGACCCATAGTGTAACCATATCGGCAGAATATTGGAGAGGCATTTGTCTTCATGGACGACAATTCTCGACCTCATCGTGCACATCTTGTGAATGCGTTCCTTCAAGATAACGACATCGCTCGACTACAGTGGCCAGCATGTTCGCCAGACATGAACCCTATCGAACATGCCTGGGATATGTTGAAAAGGGCTGTTTATGGACGTCTTGACCCACCAACCACTCTGAGAGATTTACGCCGAATTGTCGTTGAGGAGTGGGACAATTTGGACCAACAGTGTCTTGATGAACTTGTGGATAGTATGCCACGACGAATACAGGCATGCATCAATGCAAGAGGACGTGCTACTGGGTATTAGAGGTAGTGGTGTGTACTGCAATCTGGACCACAAATGCTGAAAGTCTAGCTGTATGATGGTACAACATGCAATGTGTGGGTCTCATGAGCAATAAAACGAGCTGAAATGTTGTTTGTGTTGATCTCTATTCCCTTTGTATTTAAAGGTTCCGGAACTCTTGGAACCGAGGTGATGCAAAACTTTTTTTGATGTGTGTAGTTACATCCCAACTAAAATGGAGCGTGGGCTTTCATTAAAAAAAAGTATGTCTACCACTGGATTCGATGCACTGTTCTACCTATTTTCGCCCGCCGTCTACGGCCGTGCTTTAACCGCATCGGCCACCAGTGCATGGTAGAAAGCTCGCGCTGCACTTGCAGTTGTTACTTTAGCCGTCCCACCTCAAACGTTTAAATCCATCTCAAAGTCTTCAATCACGGTTTATGGTGTTGATTTAACTTTCTACTATTACAGATTACGTGGCGTAAGCTATTAATTCGATCGTATTACGTATATGTGTGTTACTTCAAGGAGCAATAAGTCATATGTTAGTAGAATGGGCCATACTATTTGGCGGGGAAAAGTTTAAGGTCGGTTTTTCTTTGCTAGACCCATGACCCAATTACATTGCTGTCACACAGTCAGAGGGCAGAGCAATATCGACCATCGGGGGAAATGCAGTGTTAGTTGGGTTTCATAAAACTAAATAATAAGGGGCGGGTGGACCACACTGTATATATATACTTTTGAACTGACGGTGGTTTTGGGGTCGGGGGATGTGAAACGCGAAGATATGTCGAAATTTTCCGGAAGTCGAAACATGGTAGCCTACCCATTGCAATAGTTAGATTTCTAATGAAATCTACCTCTGGTTGGTTCCTCAGTTTAGGGGCTGCGACAACGCGGTCATCTAACCCCGTGTACTTTGGGTGAGTGTATAATCTGTCTGTTAAACGGTCTGAATTGTAATGGATGTATTAGTCTGTAATTCAGGCAAGGACTGGAGACGGTCAATTTCAAGCAGTAGTTCCTAATGTTGCTATCAGGTACTACCGTCAATGACACCTAGCTGTGAACTTGGCTACTAGATGCCACCCCAACCAGCAACTCGTAACGAACGTTGGAACTTCCCCTCCAAAGGAAAGCATACTGAGGGATTTTAGCGCTCTTAGAAAATCCGACGACTTCGGCCGGCTTTGAAACCGCGACCTTGGGCATAGACATTTCGCATGCTACCAGTTACGTCACCGAAGCCGCTTCCCACTTAGTCAGATGTCAATGTCAACCCCTGGCACCATCCAGCCCATGACGGGCTAAGGCCGACCAAGCGACCGCTGCCCAGCCATTTGGCCTGCAGATATTGGGGTGACGCGTGATCAGCGCGTCGGGTCCCCTCGGCCGTTAATATTGGTATTCGTGATCGGGGTGCTGTCTCACTGTCAGACAGCTACTCAATTGTCCTCACGAGGCTGAGTGCACCCCGTTCCAACCCTCACGTCAGTTTTAAAATCCCTGACGGAGCCGGGGATCGAACCCGGGGCCTCCGGCTGAGAGGCAGGCGCGCTACCCCAACACTACGGGGCCGGCTTAGTCAGATGGAAATACTGAATCTGATCTCGTACAAGTGCGTTGTCATGGCAACGGCTCATCCCTCATCAATTTAGTAGTGTTGCCATGGCAACCTCTGATAGCTCTTGGCATTTTCTTATAATTCCGAAATCATTTTTCTGATGATGATGATGATGATGATAATTGTTGTTTTAAGGGGCCTAACATCTAGGTTATCGGCCCCTGATGGTTTGGGTGATCGTGAAGATGAAAATGAAAAGCGAACTTAAAACTAAAACTAACTACTAACCTACATACTAGAAGAAGAAATGGGAAACTAAAGGAGAATAAGGCAAATAAAAGGACAGAAGGAAAAGAAATGCCCTCAACCCTCGGAGAAGGCGGATTGAGGGACTTGGAAGGAAGGAGAGCCATGAAAGGCATATAGGAAAGTGAAAGAGGAGAGGGCCCGCCCCAAAGGTAAGGGACAAAAGGGGAAAAACGGACCCAGCTCAGGAATCCCTCGGGGTCGCCAACTCCCGTGCTCACCAGCCGTGAGCCCCTGAGGGTGTAGCATTATCAAGGGTGCACCAGAAGTGGTGGGGCTACATACACCCTGCCTCCTTAAGGGCCTAGAGCACAAGGCAGGAGGTAAAAGGAAGAGAAAAAGAAGGCTGACCCCTCGCAGAAGGAGGGAATCAGAAAAGATGAGACAAGGGCCAATTAAGGCGGGAAAGGAAGAGACTCCCTAGGCTTCGGATACCCTAATACCGTCGGGGTCAGAAGAGAACAAGAGTTGACCAAGTGAGGTCGACAGGAAAGAAGACAGAGAGGAGCCAGGCACAAGTAAGTGGAAGCAATGCCGGACTCAGCTGGGGCCCCGTGGTCGATCATTTTTCTCATCCCTTGGCGTAATGGTGGGTCATATCAAAAATTCTTTCAGACAAAAGTTTTAGGTAATTATTAGGGGAATATTGTCCATTTTGTACGGTTTTGATATTGTGCCTATCAAGAGAGATATGATTAATGTTTCCCGAAAAACCCACTTTTTCCCACCCCTTTGGTCAATGGTTGGTGCTATCAAAATCTTATTTGACATAAGTTGTTGGCACTTATCCGACACATATTATGAACTTTGAATGGATTCGATATTTCACGTATTAAGAGAGTTATAGCGAAATTTCAATTTTTCGAAAAAAGCCCCCCAATTTTACCCCCTTCGACCGATTTTGCCCATTAACGATCTCGACCGAGATTTTATAGGGATACATATTATGTAAAAAATTCAAAGTGATTGGTGCAAAATTACGGCAGTTATCGTGTCCACAAGAAACTGATATACATATATATATATATATATATATATATATACATAAATTATATATAAACTTTTGAACTGACGGTGGTTTTGGGGTCTGGGGGATGTGAAACGCGAAGATATGTCGAAATTTTCCGGAAGTCGAAACATGGGACCCATTGCAATAGTTAGCTTTCTAATGAAATCTACCTAAAACTGAGATGGTATGGACACTTAAAGAGAATGGAAGAGAAGAAGATTCCCAAGAGGATACATGAGATGCAGAAGAAATGACCAAGGGGAAGACCAAGAGATAGATGGCTAAAAGGAGTGGAGGATTGTGTCAAGAAGAGAGGCGAGGACTGGACCAGAGTGACAGCGGAGAGGTGGTGGAAAGAAAGGACTAAGTGGCGAGGTGTATGTTCCAAACAGACCCAGCCTGGGGCTGGAAACTGTACAAGATGATAATCACAATATGAAAATGTAATTCTATAAATACAACAACTTACACCGAGGTATTACAATTAAAATAGAAAAGTAAAATATAATTACCGAATAGATTTCATCGCTCCTATATGCTAAGATATTCAACTACAGAGTAAAAACAATGGCACTGCAGAAAAGCTTTCAACATTCTTTCAAAGGTTTTTATTTTTGGGGCCAACTTTATATACCGTACTGGGGTAGTTTATTGCATAATTTAACCCCTGTGTGAAAAGTTCCTTTTTGATGTGCGTGCATGCGTGTGTGTGTATGTGGTTTTTTATGATTTTACTGTATATTGCCTATGAACATCATTGTTTGTTTTAAGAGAAACGTCTTAATTCATTTAAATCTTTTTAAAAAAGATAATACTTTCAAAGATATGAATGCAGGGCTGTACTGGGGTCTACATGATTATCTAGTGTTTACATTTCCCATAATTCTAATTGCCCTCTTTTGTATCCTAAACGTAGGGTGACCAGACGTCCTCTTTTTCGCGGACATGTCCTCCAATTTACGTCTCTGTCCTCTGTCCGCGAACTATTTTTAAAATTGTCGAAATGTCCTCCTTTTTATTAATTTACTATATTATCGTATGTATGTGCCGGTATGTATGTATGTTTTAGTTTTTCTCAGTTTATATTGGCGCCATGCCAATAGTTTAATTTTTTACCGATGTGCAGCGTTACAATTTTTGTTTCCGGTCTACGCTGGGTTTGGGAATGTGTTTCTGCGTTTGTGCTCAGTTGATTGGCAGTCTTGTGGCGTTGTTGTGTGTTTGCCAGTTTAAAATTTGCTCGCATTCAAGATGCCTAAAAGAAAGTGCAAGTTTACAGATGCTTTGAAAACCAAATATCCTACTTTCAAGCATGGACGTAATGATTTTGAGGCAGAATGCAAAATGCCCGTTGCTCACGGTGAAATTTTCCTTCAAATTTATTGTACAATAATTTAATTTTATAAAATTTCTGTTGCTCACGGTCAAATTCAAGTTTTATAAAACCTTTGATAAAACTTTCCATAAAATAGGACATGTTCTATTCCGTTAAATTAATTTTACGAAACGAACCAATCAGGGAAGCTGATATGGAGATGATGCTGGCGCCACGAGGTGAGAAGATTTTGAAGCTCGCTTGTAAACAAACACTTCGAAAATGGCAGGCTCCGACTGGACTAAAGAAGCTGTTAGTGTTTTATTGGACGAGTACCAGAAATATCAGTGTTTGTATGAGGTTAAAACGCCCATATACCACAATAGAAATGCAAGAAGGGAGGCAGAAATCTCAATCGCCGAATATGTTTCACAGATTCGACCGAACATAAGCCAGGCTGATGTGAAGGCGAAGATAAACGGGCTTCGAACTCACTTGCAGTCTCATTTCAGGAGAAATGGCTTGCCTCATGTTAGTGTCCTGTCGAATAATTTTGGGACCAACAAGATCTAGGAGTTTTTAAACTGCAAATTCCTATATGAATTCTGATCTTCAACCTCAACTCATTTTCGACCAAGGGCAGCATTCCTCTACTCTTCTCTTCTTTTTATCCATTCTCGAGTCCAGGACTTCCTAGCATTTCTTTTCTTCCTTTTTACCACTGTACTACATATAATTGTAGCTTAAGCTGCAATTTTTGCTTTGTTTGTTGGAGCCATACTCTCAAACCAATGTGTGTTGAACCGCTGATTCTTGGTTCAGAAGTTTATCGGTAAATGGCGATCCCGATACATCCACGGATTTTATAAAATAATTTTACCGTGAACAACACAGCTTGCTTTCGTCAAATGTTTATAAAATGAGTTGTAAAATAAATTTTAAGAAACATTTTACCGTGAGCAACGGGCAAGTTATTAAATTATAAATCTTAAAACAGCGTTATTTATATAAAATTTTCTTTAATTTCGTAGGTTCTCAAGATTTGGATAGTCACATTTCCTCAAATAAACACAAAAAAGTGTACAAGGCTGCGGCAGTTCCCAAACTATAGACAAGCTTTTTTCCACATCAACTACAGCATTAACGAATCGCGTTTTAGCTGCGGAGGGAGCATTAGCATTCCATACCGTTCGTCATCAATCCTCCTACAGATCAATGGACTGCACACCCAAATTGAACCAGACAATTTATTATGATTCGGAAGTGGCCAAAAGAATTTCTTCAGCTAGAACCAAAACTGAAAGTATAATAAACAGAGTAATAGGCCCACATGCTGTTGATGTTACAGTAGAATGTATGAAAGGTATATCTTGTTATGGAGTGTGTACGGTGTGGAAGTAATCATGGAAGTCTGAAAATGTTTCCTATTTTCATTCAATATTTCGATTATTAATAAGGTGGTATTAAAACTAAGGGTGTAGAACTAAAGACAACTCCTAATGAGAAGGCTGAATATATTGCAGGGTATATTAAGGATTCCTTGTCTAGTTTAGGTCTTGTAGAGAAATGTGTGGCCTTTGCTGGTGACAACACGAACTCTAACTTGGGTGGTTTAAATCGTAGAGAAGGCAAGAATGTATTTACTAACTTAAGGATGTTGTCAATAGGAATATGGTAGGTATAGGTTGCCCAGCTCATATATTGAATAATACAATTCAACATGGAACTGATGTTTTATCTGTGGACATAGATTGTCTTATTGTTAAGTTGTATAATTATTTCTCAATTTACACTGTAAGAACTGACCAGTTGAAGTCATATTGTGAATTTGTTGATACCAATTACAAACAATTACTCTCCCACAGCAAGACAAGATGGCTATCTCTGTTCCCTGCTGTTGAGAGATTATTGGAAATGTTTCTTCCCTTGAAGTCTTACTTCTTGTCAGTGCCAAATCCTCCAAAACTTCTCATTAATTTTTTGGAAATAACTTGAGTGAAGCTTATTTATGGCACCTGCATTCTCTAATGTCAATATTTCACTCAAAGACTTTGATAATAGAGAAAGAAGAGAGTTCTGTGTTAGAAATCATGAATGTGTTGGAATGTGTCAAGGCTATGCTTCAAAATAGATATGAAGGTTCTTTCATTCCATTGAAGGTGAAAGATGTAGTAGAAAATGTTCGAAAAGAGGGGTATGATAAGGAAGCAGATTTATTTATGAATGAAGCATTGATGTTATATAAAGTATCTTTGGAATATTTGACAAATTGGGTAACATATTTTGATGATCTCAGTTGTTTCATGAGTTTAACTTTAAAGAAGATGGAATACAATGATGTTGACAAAAGTATTATGTATTTACAAGGGAAAGGTATTCACATTGATGATGCAAAATGTTTTGATCAGTTTTGTAATCTGAGTAAATTTACAGAGAAGTTTTCAAATAACAGCGAATATCTTAAATTAACTTCTAGTCAAAAATGGGCAAAATATTTCAATGATAGTGAAAATATTGAATGCTACTCAGAGCTTCTTAAAATTGCAGAATATTTCTTTTGTATCCCAGGTCACAATGCTAATGTGGAGAGGGTTTTCTCATTGATTTCATCTCAATGGACAGATGAAAGAAATAGATTGCAAATAGAATCTGTGAAAGGTCTATTAATGGCGCAGTACAATTTTAAGGAACACTCTTGTCAGGACTTCTATAAATATCTGTTGGACAGACCCAAACTGTTGGCAGGAATATCATCCTCAGATAAATATAAATAGTCTGCAAATTAAGTGTAATTTCATGTTTTTAATTTCAGAATAATATATATTTTCAGTGGCAATGTTCTAAGTTTACTAATGTAGTTAATACATTTTGAAGTTCATAACAATTTTTATGGTAACTTATATGGTTTTATTACTTTAAGATTTGTCCTCTTTTTTCCCTTAATGTCCTCAATTATTTCCTGTGTTGTCCTCTATTTCACAGTACTGGATCTGGTCACCCTACCTAAACGTGCTTAGTACATCTGGTGACATACCACAAAATAATTATGAATTATGAATGGAAATAATCAAAATATGTATTTCTTAATGTGTGCATGCTTGTGCAATTTTTCAAAATACGTAACGCAAAGCACATCGAGTTCAGTTTAGTATTCAGATATTGTATATGTTTATTCCATTTCAATTCATGTTGTATCTATAGTCCTAAAATCTTTGTTTCTAATTTATTTTCTATTTGATGACCATTTAATGTTATATTGGGCGTCGCAGGATTCTTGTTCTGTATAGTGTTGAAATTTAGAGATACTGTTTTTTTATAGTTTATTATGAGACGGATTATCTTGTAACAATTTGGTTAACTCTTCTGTAACAGAGTCAGCAGACTGCTGTAAGACCTGTTTAGTTTCACCTTTTATTACGAGTGTTGTATCGTCCGGAGACAACATTTCCTTATGAGAATCAACGATCTGTTTTATATAATTGATATATAGAAGAAAGCAGGCCCAAAACTGATCCCTGGGGTACTCCAAATTTAATAATACTCTCATTGGACAATGTTTCATTAAGTAATTTGGTTCCATCATCCCTGTGTCTCAAGCTTACTATTTGCTTACGCCTTGTTAAGTAAGACTCGATCCCTTTATTAGCTAGACTCTAATACTATATTGATTTAGTTTTGTAAGGAGGATTCTATGGTCAACAACATCAAACGCTTTCAATAAATCCAAGAATAGGCCAGTTAGTTCCTTATTGTCAATTAATTTAATATACTACTAGCTATTTTACCCAGCATTGCCCGGGAGGTGTATTTACATGTCATAGAAAGATACATGCCAATATATATCGCAAAGTATATTCACTTTGCCCCTAACTGAGTTTGAAACATAGTTCTCCTAAGCTCTGAAGTTAATCAAATGCAATATTAACTCACTGTAAATCTAGGCGAAAGGTACTGTGGAGTACAATAACGTAGTAGAGAATGCATCAATAACAAAAAGGGGTGTATATGCACATTTCTCAAGGACCTAGTCTCACAATTACAGTACTTTCCTGATAGTCTTTAATTTTGTTGTAATGGGTGTAATTTAGACGCCTTGTTCACATAGCACTATTTCATTTTTAATTTGTTTAATCTACCTTTTTGAAAGGAAATGATATTTAAATTATTCATTGTTTGGAATATAAAGTCAACATTCTGGAGTCAAATATACTTATGATTCTTAACCCCGCACAAATTGTGTTATTAATGAGAATGGCTTATTCATGTACAGGGTGGCGCACGATAAGTCACCTGATTAGTTTCATGAATAACACTTTTGTTGTTGACAAGATTTGTAATTTATTGATGTACAAGTAAAGAATGCAGCTTGGAAATGCAACCTAATGAATCACATGTTCAATGTGACTGCCGTTTTGTTTTACAACTTCTTCAAGTCGCACACATGCATTTGTGACGACTCTCCGACACAAATATTCTGGAATGGCGTGGCATAACTCCACAATGATGGCCCTATGTTGCACTGCATTTTCGGGGTTTCTGTGGTACACCTTCTCTCTAAGGAACCCTTAAAGAAAAAGTCACATGGATTAATGTCCGGGCTGTGTGGCGGCCACATTCCTCCTCCTTCATAACGTTCTGGAAATCTGTTTGACAATTCCCTAAGGCCAAGTCATTCGTGTAGGAAATCAAGCACAACATTGGCAGTACAGGGGCTTGCTCCATCTTGCTTGAACCATTGTGACAGCAATGGAAGACATGTGGCCATGAGTTGAGGAAAGAACTGGTTTCGCAGCATGTCTAAATAGCGTTCACCGGTTACTGTAGCATCGAAGAAGAACGGACCGATGATTCCATGGCTTGACATTGAGACCCACACGCACATTTTCTCCCCGTAGGTGTCCTTCATGTGGATTATTCGCGGAGATTCACGTGCCCAGAATCGAACGTTCTGTTTGTTCACAACACCATTCACGTAAAAATAAGCTTCGTCAGAAAACCATGTGTTGTGGTAGCATTGCCTCTTGGTCGTATTCGATTGCCCACCTTGCAAACTGTAGTCTCCACTAGTTTTCTCTCGCAGTAAGCTTATGCGCCACAGTCATCTTGTATGGATACAAGCGAAGCTCGGATTGAATAATTCTTTGTACAGGTCGGCGTGAAATTCCCACCTCGGCACTGGCTCTTCTTGTTGATTTACTCGGACTACAAGTCAAAGCCACTCAAACGGCTTCAATGTTTTACGGCGAACGTACGGTACGTGCATGTGGCCGCTTACACTCCAAAACAGATCCAGTACTGTACCTGCAAATTTGTGATGTAATCTGCTTATTGTCTGTGGGCTGGGAGCCCACCCTGTGCCGAAATGAGCACGAAACCTTCTCTGTGTCAATGAAACCCTGTTTGTTGCCGCGAACAGTAACACAATCATCGTCTTTTGTGCGACGATCAACCGTCCTTTGTCCGCCATCGCGGCAAACTGAAATGGCGGACTCAAAACGGAAGCGATGAACTCGTAACGACATCTGGAGTAATTTCCATGAACTGCACGAAGTTGAGCGCACAATTTGAAAGCTATTGCCCCTATAGTATACTTGTAGGATCAAAATTCAATCGGGTGACTTATCGTGCGCCACCCTGTACATAGGTCAGTGTGTACGCTACTATAGCTGCATATTAGGGAATAGTATTGCTGTATTTACATGCCTATTATCTCATATTGGGTGGCTTTGGTGGCGTATTTGGTAGCATGCTGAGCTTCCATGCCCAAGGTCGCGGGTTCAAACCCGGCCGAAGTCATCGGATTTTTGAAGAGCGTTAACAATCCCTCAGTATGCCTTTCTTCGGAGGGGAAGTAACGCCGGTGGGCCCATGTCATAGATTTATGTGATGTAAAAGAACCTTCCACTAACTACACTCGTGTGAAGGTAAAATTTGTATGTTAAATTTGATTAACGCTATTAAATCCCAACGTTCTCCGTCAGGTTCTGGTTGCGGTGGCATCTATTAGTCAGGTTTGCAGCTAGGTGTTGTTGACGGTACCAAAAGTAGGAACTACTTAAAACTGACTGTCTGCAGTCCTTACCTGAATTACAGATAGCAAAATTAACACCGGTTATCAGGCAGATTCTACACACATCCAAAGTACACGGGGCTGCATTACCGCGTTGTCGCAGCCCCTAAACAGAGGAACCAACCAACCTATCTCACCTAGTTAAAGTTAATGCAGCAATGTATAATCCCAGTATAATGTCAAATAAGATGCATTGATTGAGAACACATTGGGCTTCTTTAGCCCCTAAAGTATTTAGTAAGATAAGAAATATATTCTCTAAACCCATATTGAATAGGCGGAAAATTGAAAAATCTTATTCTTCATAATTACTGTCAATACGGAACCTGAAATGATTTTCTAAACCCATACCGTAATGATCTGTAAAATGCTATAGCGGAGTTCAGGATGTTTAAAATTCGTGATAACTACACCATTATACAATATCATTCGTCAGTAAGCACTGAAATGGCTAATACATGTACAAAGAACAGGACTCGTTTGTCAATAACCGTACAGTAGTCATGACTACCGCTAGTCTTAGTCAACACTTTATTTATATCATCTTTGGGCAACACTAATATATTTGGATTGTCTCTGTCCGTTGCGGTACCTGGTGTCATTCTGTGTTACTACCGCCATATCGGTCCAGGTGGCAAACTGTGTTACTACCGCCGCAGTTACTGTTTGGTCCTTATCATCCGAAATGTAATTACAAAGAAATTAATGCTACTTTAAGAACAATCTCCAATGTTATGTCGAATGCAGGGTTTGCCAATGTATTTCCTTTTTAATTTCATTTCCCTATTACGATCCCTGTTAATAAAAGAGATACGTTTTCAGATTTTTATTGCGTTCAGATTTCTATTTTTTTATCGTGCTTTAGATAAGAAATGGTGTGGCCACTGGCTGCTGGATCGCATCCCACCTGGCTGCTTTAAACTGCCTGCCCATTAAACGATTATAGTATTCGTTTATGCGTTCAACCTCGTTTGCAAATATAGACGCTAAGAGCACCAACCCACTGTGATCGCTGCCTTTTCAAGTCACTGTTACAGACATTTGTTTTGTATTGATGTTAATGGTGAAGTTGTGTTTTGTGTTTTAATGGCGTACTGCTGTGTGCGCTTTTGTAAATCAGAACAGAGCAAGTATGAATGCCTAGGAATCTCACTTCATGATTTACCATCGGACAATTCACTTGACTTATAAATACACACACTAATACAGCCATCACAATAAGACGGGTTATCAGACAAATTCAACACACAGCCAAGTATACAGGGCTACATGAGCACGATGTTGCAAAGCCCCTAAATTAATCAACATCCCATTCTTCGGCGCCCAGAGGCATTTCTTTTCCCTGTCTTTTATTGTCCTTATTCTTTTCTTTTCATCTTGTCTACTATGTAAGTTAGATTTAAATTAGTTGGAAGTAGTTGTATTTTTATTAGGCCTATCATCCGTTCCGTATAATTATGGGAAAATGAGCTAGACATTTCGCCCCTTGAAAACAATCACCTCCACGACCATGTACGTTTCGCTTTCCTATAAATTGAAAATTTGCCCGTAAGTACGTGACTGAATTAATGTCATATTCTTTATGCTGATTGAATAACAAAAGAACTAACTTAGTGCCATGTTTTCGCGTTTTCTCAACCTCGATATTAAGCCTCCAAAGTTAAAAACCCTTTGTTTCAGGTATCGTCCCCTTAAAAACCCGCTGTAGGTTGGCGCTGCAACTTAACGGTGAATTAATATACAGTATATCCTGTACGCGTCTGAGTGTTCAATGGGCAGGCAGTTTAAAGCAGCCAGGAGGGATGCGATCCAGCTGGTAGTGAAAATGCTGTGGCGATCTCAGTGGGTTGGTGCTGCAACCTATCTTGTGTTGAATGGACAGGCAGTTTAAAGCAGCTTGAAGGGATGCGATCTAGCAGGCAGTGGGTGTAGCATGGCCTCTTACCGAGATAGATGGAAACTTGGTGGTCCTGTCAGGAGCTACCGTTGCCATGGAGATGGCCGGCCTTACCATTAATTCATCAGTTTATTTTCTGACTTGATGAGCTTTTCCTTGAGAGCAAAAAGTTGAAATCAGAAGAATGAGAAAAACTATCGAAAATTCATGTAGCCAGCTGTTCCTTCTGGGTTCTAAACTATGTGTATACAAAATTTGGTTGAGATTGGTGGAACGGTGTAGATTTGTATACGGAACAAATATATATATCGTATAAGAAGATTAATGAAATGAAAATCCACAGCCTGCTTCCAGTCTCCGACCGGGTCAGGAATGGAATGAATGAAGCCCCCAACTTGCGGCGAGGATATGAACTGTGCCGGCTGCCGAGGCCTGACGCACTCCACTGGGGCAATGATTAAATGAATGACAGATGAAATGAAATGATAGTGGAGAGTGTTGCTGGAATGAAATTTTGACAGGGAAAACCGGAGTACCCGGAGAAAAACCTGTCTGCCTCCGTTTTGTCCAGCACAGATCTCACATGGAGTGACCGGGATTTGAACCACGGACCCAGCGGTAAGAGGCCGGCGTGCTGCCGCCTAAGCCACGGAGGCTTGTCCGTATAAGAAGATTAATACATTCATAAATTGCTGTCTGAGGATTTTTCCGTTCTGAATCCATGTTGTGATCTTGATAGTATTTTATTTTTTACTATAAAACTTATCTGTCTCTTATACATGAATTTATCCACAATTTTTTCAATGCCAATTGGTAAGGTAATAGGACGATAGTTATCTAATTCATCTTTGGAACCTTTTTGTGCACTGGAATTACTTTTGATAACTTCAAAATATCCGGGTAAGTTCCTGTTAGAAATTAACTGTTTATTAAGTGCGTAAGTGGATTTATCATTAAATTTTCTGCACATTTCTTTAAAATTGCATCAGGGTTGCCATCAATGCCAGCACAGAATTTATTTTTTAGCTCTTCTCAAGCCGTGGTGTTGGTAGAATTGGCAACACAGGCTGAGGGCTCTAAGTTGTATAAACACAAAAGTTCACATGCTAAGCTTTGTTCATAAATATCATTTATTTTTATATGACTGCATTTAACAGCAGTTCGTATTTACTTTTTTAACACCCGTGAAATTCATTGTGATAAATCAGACCTGCTAATAATAATGTCGGACGCCGGGTGCAAGCTTTGTTATTTGCGCCCATAGGGCAGCTTGTTTGTCGAATTTCGTCATTCCTTGGGACGCTATGAAAGTCAAGGAGGTTAGATATCTAAGCTGCTTGACACTATCAGAGCTTTCTAGTAGAGAAAGGAGAAAATCCCGAGATTAATTTTGTCATTATGAACACGGCCTACGTATGACATGCGTGTCGTGATTTTTGTCGCCTTTCAAAAATCACTTACCACGGCTAGGAGTGAACCTGCAAGCTTGAGGTTGTTAGTCCGACACGATAACCACTCACCCACCGTTGCAAGCAATCAGACCTGCTGAAAGTGAGTATTTCCCGTATTAAGTTGTATGTGTAACCAATGCCTAGTAATGAATTTAACCAACAAATTCTTCACTAATATTTCATTCAAGTATTTCAGATGCCTAGGAAGTGTTGTGTGCCTGCCTGTAAGTCAAATTATGGCAGCACTATTAAAATAACTGGTTATATTACTACGTTTTGATCACTTACAACGAGGTGGACTTCTGCTGCCTAATAATTAATATCTTCCTGTGGCCCCTATATTCCCGTACAGTATGAACTGTACTCAGTTGGCAAGTGCTTTTAGATAGATTCAACTAGAAAGCTACCGTAAGAAGGGGTTACTTTGTGACCCAGTGATAATTCATCGTATTTTGAATCTCGCGCTTCGACCTTGAGGCCAGGGAAGCTAAAATTTGCGCCGCTGTTGGAGTCACAAAAAAGTAACCTCTGCAATCGAAAAGTACTTATTTACGGTACCTATTTTTAAATTAAGTGACCAGTTGACCATTGTTGATAGACTCAACATTAAGCTTGAAGGCGTATTGTGACTATGATGAGTGCATCTTTGGGCAGAAAGTGAAGAATGTATTATCAAAGGCAGTCTCTTAAGTTCGTAAGGATAGTCGTACCATAAATATTTTTTTCTGAGTGTGTCAATGACGGCAGTCAGCATAACAGCAAGATAAGAAAACTTCAGACATTGAGGTACAGTACAGCATTTTATTATTACCTAATCGGGAATTGACAGTACATAGCATGATAATAATCCTCTATTTGTGTTATTTATGTGTAGATTTACAGGACGTTATGTTCTGTTGTATTTTCGGAAAAATTTCGCATCAAAATCTATGTGTTTTTTCGCAATGTTAGCAATTACCATGTGCTTGCGCTAGGTCTACCAGATGACAGATGGCTGGCGTTGCCAAACGTAATGACACGGCTTGAGAATTATAGACGGTGATGATTGCGGCGATAACGGATCACTGCCATGCCGCCAGACTGTCGTGACGTTATAAACCCTTTGTCATTCGTATCGGACGGAAGATTATGAAGGCCACTCCTCATCTCAAAACATGGAAGTTTTAAAACACTGTTGGTTAAAACAACAATAATTACCGTAACTAACTAGTGTTAGTTACCAACTCTAAGTTTTTTTTTTTTTGTCGTGTAGCCTCCTGAGAGGCCGAGTGCAGGTCTTTCTAGTCGACGCCCGTGGGCGACCTGCGCGTCGGGATGAGAGGTGGAATGGATGAAGATGAATGAAACTGGGCAAGGATGTGGAAGGAAGCGGCCGTGGCCTGTCAAAAGGTACTGTCCCAGCATTTGCATGGTGTTGAAAATGGGAAACCACGGAAAACCATTTCAAGGACAGCCGACGGTGGGGCTCGAACCCACGCGTCTACCGAGTCAGCAGAGAGCTTGGCCCCATGACCTAACGCAGCGCTTTAGCCCGCGTAGCCACTACTGTCGATGTTATGCCTTTGCTAAAGATGCAGTGCAATTTAAAACAAGATGTTCAGTAAAGAACATATAACCTACTTTCTCCTAAATGTAGGGGTATAGACCTCGTGCGCGCCTACTGTGCTGTGCTCTGGTGACAAATCTATAGCTGGTGGGGATGACGCAGCTCTCTACTGTAAGGCTTAAGGTATCGCTTGATGGAAAGGAATGTTCAGTTTGTTGCGATGGAAGCGAGTGTTACAAAGAGTCGAAGAAACTGTTGTGTGGTTGGTTGCAATTACACGTACAGAAACAGTCCTCCCGGTACTCGATTTTTTAGTTTTCCTAATGACAAACAGCATATAATCGGAAGGAAAGCTTTGATTACAGCAGTGAGGCGAGAGACTGTTGACAGGAAACCATGGGCTCCAATAAAAATGCACGTATTTGTAGTCGTCATTTTGTGGGGTTTGAAGCCATTTTTCAGTGTTGCCTTAGTAAACAAAAGTTGGGTGCTCTTCAGTTGGTCAACACATCCGTTAACATTTTGTTAACGGAACCTGTACCTGCGTGTAATGTGCAAGGTTCTCCTTTAATTTTACTTCCCCATTGTTATTAATAGGGCTCGGATTTTTAGGTGCTAAAAATCGGGAAAATATTTATTTTTTATGTATTAAAAATACCTGAAATATGTGACAAAAATTAAAAATATATAATTATAATTTAGTTTATTAATGTGAATGTAACTAAGCCTCCGTGGCTTAGGCGGCAGCACGTCGGCCTCTCACCGCTGAGTCCGTGGTTCAAATTCCGGTCACTCCATGTGAGATCTGTGCTGGACAAAACGGAGGCAGACAGGTTTTTCTCCGGGTACTCCGGTTTTTCCTGTCAAAATGTCATTCCAGCAACACTCTCCACTATCATTTCATTTCATCTGTCATTCATTTAATCATTGCCCCAGAGGAGTGCGTCAGGCCTCGGCAGCCGGCACAGTTCATATCCTCGCCGCTAGATGGGGGCTTCATTCATTCCATTCCTGACCCGGTCGGAGACTGGAAGCAGGCTGTGGATTTTCATTTTCAATGTGAATGTAAACAATACTATGTAGTGCTCACGAATGCAATTTATTCTATGTCTCACTGACTGCTGAAGCATTACAATGCACAACGAGATACATATTCAGGTTGTCCATCACAAATGACCGACGATTATCGCGAAACACTTATTCTGAAGGTGCGAAACTGCGGCAATTTGTTTCTTGCCCTTGAGGTGTTGTGTAACTCGAGATCACTGTTTAGCCTTGATTGCTTTCCCACATGATTGTCAGAACAGAACGCTCCCATCACAAGTAAAATTATATTTAAATTCTGCAACAGACGATAACTTGTAGCTCTTTCTACTTTAGGCATCGTAGAACTGCCTACACTTCGCAGTGCCAGAAATGAACTGCATGGGAGTGACACTGGTTCCAGGTAGCTAGGAGAGGGTGGAGGTCTAGCACGTGGTGCAATAAGGCCATGGACAAGGAAATCCCCGGCTTCCACAGTTGCAAGCTGACAACCTGACATACCGTATTTCCTCGCATAATCGTCGCCACTGCGTAATCGTCGCATCCCACTTTTCAAACACTAAAATAGGTTTATAAAATTTTATCGCATAATCGTCGCATAGCATGTTCGTATTTGTGCGCCAGTCAGTTGCACATGCTGCCGCGACTTTATAACCTGGCGAGACTTTGTCAGACGAAAAATATCTCGTCTTTATGCTTGCGGGCAATGAACTGTGACGCGAGCGGCAAGCTTCGTCACTTAGCACATTCCGCGAGCGTATAATCTGGCGTGATCTTGTCAGGGGAAAGTAATCTTGTCTTTATGCCTGCCGGCTATGAACCGCGGCGCGAACGGCCCGCGCACATTCCGCGATCTTATAGGCCTAATCTGGCGTGATCTTGTCGGCAGAAAGTAATTTCGTCTTTATGCCTGCGGGCTATGAACTATGACGCGAACGGCCAGCGCACATTCCGCGAACTATAGACCTAATCTGGCGTGATCATGTCAGCAAAAAGTAATCTCATCTTTAGGCCTGCGGTCTATGAACTGTGACGCGAGCGGACAGCGCACATCCCGCGAGCGTATAGGCCTAATCTGGCGTGATCTTGTCAGAAAGTAATATCGTATTTATGCCTGCGGGCTATGAAGCGCGACGCGAATGGTCAGCGCACATTCCGCGAGCTTATAGGCCTAATCTGGCGTGATCTTGTCAGCAGAAAGTACTCTCATCTTTATGCATGCGGGCTATGAACTGTGACGCGAACGGCCAGCTCACATTCCGTGAGCTTATAGGCCTAATCTGGCGTGATCCTGTCAGGAGAAAGTAATACCGCGTCGTCTTTATGCCTGCCGGCTATGAACCGCGACACGCACGGCCAGCGCACATTCCGCGAGCTTATAGGCCTAATCTGGCGTGATTTTGACAGCAGAAAGTAATTCGTCTTTATGCCTGCGGGCTATAAACTGTGACGCGAACGGCCAGCGCACGTTCCGCGAGTTTATAGGCCTAATCTAGCGTGATCTTGTCAGGAGAAAGTAATCTCGTCTTTATGCCTGCGGGCTATGAACCACGACGCGAATGGCTAGCTTCGTCAGCACATTCCGCGAGCGTTAACCTGTCGTGACCTTGTTAGAAGAAAGAAGCCTGTCTCTGATTGCAGGCTAAGACTCACGCTACGCGAATGACTGGCCCATGCAGCAAATAATGATACAGTATAATTTTTGAACTTAAATATTTTTCGCATAATCGTCGCACCCAGCTTTTTTCCACGAAATTTTGGCAAAAAAAAGTGCGACGATTATGCGAGGAAATACGGTACGCTCTGCGTGAAGATAAGATAGCTCACAGGTTCTTCCCCATTGAAGTAACACAGAACAAGAATGCAATAAACTGAAAGATCTAGCAAAATGATTTAAAAAAATGTAAATATTATGTTTCTTATGTGCTAATAAGTGAAAATCAGGGATTTATGTATTCATAGAAAAAATGAGGCCTGTTTGCCATCTCTTGATGAATGCAGTACATTTGCATTTGTCTGTTGGCACAGGCTAGAGTAAAATGTATCTTTGCACCGATGTCTCAGTCTCACTCATGGCTGTGATTATATGGAAGCTACTGAGGTATGGGTGGTGCTTAGTAATGACATTCAGGGCACACTCAGTGCCTGTGGATGCTATGAAAGGTTCTACTCATAGGGTTAGTACTACTGTACTGACTCAGTGAGGAAAGCAATGGCAAACTACATCACTCCTCATGTTGCCTTGTACGCCTCAATATAGCGCTGCCTTGGGTTTTTGTGGGTATCTACCCGCATAACCTAACGGTGGTGCTTTTTGAGGATGCAACCAGCCTTCGGGCTGACTACCTAACAGACAGAAAAAATGCTTAAAATATGTATTTACATAAAAATATATTTATTTACCTAAAAATCCGAGCCCTAGTTATTAATGTACAAATATGAGTTGTTGCACAGTTTCCTTTCAGTAACAGGTTTTTCCCGGCACGAATACGGACACTTGATCTCAAGAAGAGATGGAAACCCTTCATGATGTTCCCGTAGAGCAATCCCGTCTGGACTGCAGCAGAGCCATTGTTGTTCATGTTTTACAAACAAGCCTACCTGCTTTACTGAACATTGGAACAATGCACATATTTCCATTATCGCATTCGTTTCATTATCTCTTCTATACCTAACTGCAGGAGTATTTATGTATTTGGAGTTATGAATTACAGACGCTAGTTTTTGGTGATCCCCACTTTGTAATGTTATGATCCTGTGCACATTCTGACTGGCGGAAATTCGAATCAATCTCTGCTGAAACCACAAGTGACACCGAGACTGTGCCATAGTCTCAAATGCAATTTCATATTTTTGCAAAATATTGATTTTTACTTAGTCACAATAAAATCTCAACACTTCACTAGACAACATATCTTCATATTCTTTTTCACTAGCACTATCTCAGTACCACCCTTGTGAGTGATTTCATAGCACTGATATGGTACTTGAGATTGGTTGTCAAATCCATGGAGGCACCGAGTCACAGACGCTTTCTCAGCCAGTCCTACAGCATTATCCACGACGTGGTCTATAATTGAAGTACTTATGGAAGACGACTCTCCTTCGCATTCCACCTCTAAAACTCCAGTTAATGCGCGATCGATGTTCTTAACACGGGTATATACAGTAGTTCTTCTTTGCTGAAATATTCGTCCCCTTTCTGGCATGCAGTAAACTGGTCGCTTAGTTGTTTTCTTCTCTAGCATTTGCCTTATGTTTCACCTTTTGTATATCCTATGGGAACATTCCTAGGTTTCTCCCACCGCCGCAGAGAAGAAGTAATAGAATTGTCTCTTTCTATGTTAACATAATAACACAACGCAGCAATACGCTTACAGCATTGGGAGAGGCCGGCTTTGCACCTGGGGCATATATAACTTACAATTTTTTTCGGGGGGGGGGGGGGGGGGGGAAGCTGACTATCCTGGAAAATTGTGAGTATTCTCAGGGGATTGTCACCGCAAAATACCCAGAAATATCAACCAATATCTTAGAGCATATAATTTTGTGTAATTATTTTAGATAAAATTCAAAGTTTATATAGCCTACAATTATATGTAATACAAAAAAAAGTTGTAAAATACAACACAACACACAAATAAAATTTTATACTAAACGAATTTTCTATTATGGCCTATGGAGTATGAATGGCAAATATCTAAATATTTGTCAATTTACTAAGCAGAAGGGTAAACAGTTTTCTTTTTTACAAGTTGATAATTTATTTGTCAAAAGTACAGTACTGTGGAATTCACAGTTTTGCCTCACTAGGCTGAGTGTACCCCGTTCCAGCGCTCAGACCAGAATTAAAATTTCTTGGTAGAGCCGGGAATCAAATTCGGACCTCCGGGGTTGCAGCCAAGAATGCTAGCCACTACACCACGAGTTAGTCTTATTTCAATCTTAATATTGTTTATAACTTAGCCAATAAGTCAAGATAAGGGTACAACCAAATTTACAATTACTTTATGCTCTTACCAAAGCATCACTTTCTTAATTTTTATTGGCTTTCTTCGGGGGAGGGGGCTGGAGCCCCGCAGCACCCCCCTGGTGCACTGGCGTTCAGCGGATTGAAGATTTCTTTAGCGATCGATCTGAAAAGAAACACGAATTATAAAGTCATTCGACGGGCATGATAGCCTAGTGGCTTACCCATGATAATTTAAGACATAACGAATGCTGATTAGGCCTATTGATAAAAAGTTTGCATAAGTATCATAAGAAATATATAATATTTTAATTCTTACTTGAAGTTTGACGGCATACGGTGGTTGATTTATGTTTGTTTCTCTCAAACATACGCCGATAATTTCCCCTCCCGACGTTTCTCTCACTTTGAGTACATGGCAACTCTCATTGAGCTTTGCACCTTTCTTCAGGGTGGAAGGTCTGAAATAAGTCTGAGTCCACTGTATCTTTTCAAAACCAACACAAACCTCAACACATGACATTGGAGCGGTAAACATAATTGCTTGCTTGCATAGTCTCGAAGGCAATTGCGTCAGTCAGTCATCCTAAGTGTTGCACAAGCATCCGCTAGGGGCGCCAGCGGTCGAAATCCAGCGAGGCGCACGAGGTCTTATAACTCTTTGACCTTATCATCATCATCATCATCATCATCTTCCACAGTTTCCAGCCACATGCCAAGTCTGTTTGGAACACAAGCGTCTCTAACGTCTTCTGTCTTCCCACCATCTTTCAGCCTCCACCCTTGTCCAGTCTTCTCCTATCTTGTTCAAGCTTTCTTCCACCCCATTAAGCCACCTGTCTCTCGGTCTTCCTCTCGGTCTCTTTCCTTCCCACTTCGTCTCGTGTATCCTCCTGGGTATCCTCTTCTCCTCCATTCGTTTTACATGTCCATACCATCTAAGTCTAATTTCTCTATACCATCCTGTAATGGTTCCTCCTTTATTAATTCTCTGGTCCTCTCATTTCTTATTCTGTCCATCTTTGTAGCTCCTATACTGCTTTTCAAGAACCTCATCTCACTGGCCTGTATTTTGCTCTTCTGTCTTCCTTTCATAACCCAGGTCTCCGAGGCATACATACGTCTGGATAGGGACGTAGTATGTCCGATATAAATGATCTTTTTGCTGTTCTGAGGGACATCCCTTGCTCCATATCATGCTTCTCACACTCCTCCGGAATGATTCTGACTGTCTCCCCCGCTCATTTATTTCTCTATCGTTTCTTCCATTATCTTGTATCAGGCTTCCCAGATACTTGAAACTCTCCACTTTCTTCAGCTGTTCCCCACCAATTGTTATTCCCGTTGTGGTTCTTTCCTTCTTCCTTGTTGTGATCACCATCTCACTCTTATTTATGCTAAATTTCATCCCATATCCTTGTATTATTTCTTCCCACACGTCCAACTGCTCCTATACCTCCTCCTCCTCCTTGTTACCCCAAATCATCAAATCATCTGCAAACACCATTGCTTTCATCTTTCCTTCCCCAATTACTTGTGCCACTCGGGTCATTATATCATCCATACCACAATGACCTTATCAAGGGGTTTAATTGAATGTTCTTGTGTTGAACGGTAAGTGTTGTATCCTACATATGATTTCCCGTTTACTATGTTTCGTTGTAATTCCGCGTTTACATCCGGAGGAATTGATTGAAACATTAGAAAAGTAGGCTACGCCCATCCACCATTCTGAATGTATGAAATCGTTTATTTGTGCCTTCTCCAGGAAAAGCCTTTTATGTTGACATTTTGTATTTGCTGCGTTCCATCATTGTAACAGAAATAAATAGTGGATTGTCGATATTGATGTCTTACATATTCATGATGGCAGCTACGTGATAGTCATATGTAAGGGCCTTATTTTTTGGTGAAATAAAACCGTTGATTTTGGTGTTAAAACTGACGCCATTTCGGTGGGTATTTCGCGAAATAAATTGTCATAATGATCCATGTTTCTTCTGAAATCTTCCTTATAGTATGGGATAAATCTAACAGTTATGTGATAAGGGGGTTTTTAAGCTTCTTTGCGATGTGTAGAGTATCGCCGAATGTTATTTGCCGCTTAGAATTATGTTCATTTCCTTCTTTCTTCCTCTTTTTATGCGTTGCTGAATCCCTGCAGTGTTTATCGCATGTGTCTTTTCATTCCCACTGAATACCAACATTGGAGTATTCACACTTTAGAATCTTTCCTGCAGCGTCAAATACATAGAACCCCTCACTGTTGTATTCCTCGGCCCTCGAGAAAACTGTTGTGACTTTAATTTTCGGCATTTTTATACTGAAATGCTGGATGTTTCCCGATAGTTTTATCAGTCGCGAACTCGCACTGCTGTATCTACGACCACAATGCCATTTGATGTAATCGATAGCGGATATCGATTTTCATCGATAGCCATAGAGATCGCGGAACTGAATACACATACTTCCGGCGTTGTGGGCTTTTGTGTAGACAATATGCAGCACTATCAATCAAATCAGAAGGAACCCACGACGGTCAATGCCTCAGAGCACTTAAACGTGTATTGGAGAGCTTTTTCGATAATATTTAGCATTTTCGTACCAAGTGGAGTATATTTCATGATTATTTGTGCAATTCGTGCAATAAATCGGATTTCATGATATTTCGTGAGTTCATTTTGCTAAAATACGCTACTTTAAGTACCTACAAGGTCATATATAGGCAAGAAAAGAGGTATGAAAAAATTTTGCGCGTATCGCTATTACCAAAAATACGGCCCCTAGTCATATGAGTAATGCGAGCAAGGTATCTTATTAATTTTTATCCTCTCACAAAGTTTTGTGTTAATTACACAATTGGATCCTGAGTTATTGATTTTGAGTAAAAATGTAGACTTTCACGACCGGCGTTGAAATAGGAATCTCTGCTTCGCGGGCTTATAGGTCGTGTTCCAAGGACATTTTGTCGTCCTGACGTTTCGCTGAATACTGCGTTCAGCATGTTCACAGGTTACATAAAGCGAGGTAAAACAAGTAAACAGAAGATATATAAAAAGTCAACAACCCACACATAGAGGCTACCATAGCAACGGCGTACCACATAAAAGTAATGCATCAAGGACAGGGCTGCTCGTCTGTTGCATCTTCTCGTCTACGACGGTCAATAAGGGCAGGCTTGAGGGGATTAAGGACTGGAAGCCAAGCTCTGTTCACACGTTCTGCTTCCTCCTTAAGATTGAAGCTGTTAGTATGCTTCAGGATTTCAATGGCCTCCCTTTGTAGCCTGGCATGATAAGACACCGTGGTGGACAGAACTTCGGTGTCTCCATATCTTATATCGTGACCTGCAAGTAGCGAGTGTGCTGCTACAGTGGATTTATCTGTTTGTCCCAGCCGGCTGTGTCGTTCGTGCTCCTTGAGGCGAGTGGCAATACTTCTTTTCGTTGTTCCAATATATACTTGGCCACAATCACACGGGATTTTATAAACCCCTGCCGCGGTATGAGGATGTCGCTTATCTTTAGCGGACCTAAACATGTCCTTAATTTTTCGTGTAGGCCTGTATATGGTCTTTATATCATGGGACTCGAGTAGCCTCCCTATTCTGTCCGTGACCTTTTTTATATATGGAAGAAAAGCTCTAGCCAGGGGCTGCTTGTCTCCAAATACCCTTGTAGTTGGACGTCTCGGATGGAGTGCTCGCTGGATATCTTTCTGGCTGTACCCATTCGCGCGTAAGGCCTCGTTGAGGTGTTCAATTTCTTGTTTTAGGCACTGCTTTTCACAAATTCTTTTAGCGCGGTCAGCCAGTGTTTTTATAACTCCGTATTTCTGTCGTGGGTGGTGGTTGGACGTCTTATGTAGATATCGGTCAGTATGGGTCGGCTTACGGTAAACTGTATGTCCCAAAGTTAGATCAGCGGTCTTCGTTACCATAACGTCGAGAAACGCGATTTTATGTTCATTTTCTAACTCCATGGTAAACTGAATGTTCGAGTTCTGGCTGTTAAGATGTTGTAAAAACAGATTTAATTGATCTTTACCATGGCCCCATATTACAAAGGTATCGTCCACGTATCGTAGCCACACTTTAGGTTTCAAAGGTGCGGTCTCTAGTGCTATTTGTTCAAATTGTTCCATGAAGAAATTCGCGATCACCGGACTGAGGGGACTGCCCATGGCGACCCCATCAATTTGTTCATAGAAATCACCCTTCCACAGGAAATAGCTAGCGGTGAGGCAGTGGCGGAATAAGGCGGTGATATCATCAGGAAACCGCGGCAGGGGTTTATAAAATCCCGTGTGATTGTGGCCAAGTATATATTGGAACAACGAAAAGAAGTATTGCCACTCGCCTCAAGGAGCACGAACGACACAGCCGGCTGGGACAAACAGATAAATCCACTGTAGCAGCACACTCGCTACTTGCAGGTCACGATATAAGATATGGAGACACCGAAGTTCTGTCCACCACGGTGTCTTATCATGCCAGGCTACAAAGGGAGGCCATTGAAATCCTGAAGCATACTAACAGCTTCAATCTTAAGGAGGAAGCAGAACGTGTGAACAGAGCTTGGCTTCCAGTCCTTAATCCCCTCAAGCCTGCCCTTATTGACCGTCGTAGACGAGAAGATGCAACAGACGAGCAGCCCTGTCCTTGATGCATTACTTTTATGTGGTACGCCGTTGCTATGGTAGCCTCTATGTGTGGGTTGTTGACTTTTTATATATCTTCTGTTTACTTGTTTTACCTCGCTTTATGTAACCTGTGAACATGCTGAACGCAGTATTCAGCGAAACGTCAGGACGACAAAATGTCCTTGGAACACGACCTATAAGCCCGCGAAGCAGAGATTCCTATTGATTTTGAAGTTTTAATAGTAGGCTTATGCTCGCTCTGTCACCAACTTGAATAAATGGCTGGGGTGTTCTTTTGCCTTTGGCATGGAAAGTCATAATTATATATTTCTACATTAATGCTAATTACAGATATTCTACCGGTATCTCTAAAATACTTAGAATTATTTGGTTGTGTATTTTATAATTACAAGATGGCCGCTGCACACCTTATTTCCTGTCATATTGCTGTATCGTGATTTTCACGTTACAATGCCTGATGTTTCTACAACTTGCCCTTATACTTGAACTTAACCTAGAAATCCAACCTACATCAATAAGATTCATCTCTCCATGTGTTTCCCACATATCCTTCTAATATTATCAGCTGTGGCCAATGAGATCGCAATCCTGTCGAAAGGTGATTGGCTATTGCTGTGGATCCAATCACAGGCCATTTTGCAAGTGCCGACAACTGTTAAGCAATAATAATTGTGACTTTCTAATAGTCAAGTTTTGGCTTAGTCTGAGGTTGTGTTGGCAGTTCCAAATCAACACTGAATTAAGGTCAACAATTTAAACAATAAAACATCGACAGTCCATCTTGGAATATCTCGAAAGAGTGATGTAAAATTTTTATAGTTCTTTATCGGGGCGAGTTTTGGCTCGTGTCGGAGCCCGAAAATGTTATATTATGGTCGGCGATACTAAATCAAAATTGGTAACATTGTTTCTTTATAATTTTGTGGCCGTGTAAGGTAATATCCTATATGATTATAAACCCTACGGTGAGGTGATCCTTGGCTTGGCTGAAATGTCCGAGAACCATGTTTCTTTACTTATTCTGCTTTTTTGTTTCGTCTCATATTTTTCTCAACTTGATTTGGTAATGGGTTCGGAACCTTGCGTTTTTCTTATGTCGTTCCTATTTATCTTTGTGTTGTTTGAGCTTTTACCTTGTTTTATTTTGGGTGTCTTATCTTTCTTTCGTGGAAGTTTGGGTTGTATTTTAACTTCTTTTCTTTTCCCTATCCTGGGGCCTTGTGCCTTTCTTGTGTTATGGGGGGTGCTCGGACAAATTCTGCCAGGACCATTGGGGGCTTTGCTGTGGTCGAGTTCCTGGTGCCAAGTTTTATAACCTTAAATTGTGCGATCCACAGCTCTCATGAAAATTATTAAATTATTTATTTTCCATTTAATCTTGGCCTACTGATGGTCGCAACTTTCGTTTATTAAGGGTTTTTGTTTCCCTGTTATTGTCGTTTCCTGGCGACGGTCGCCACATTTAAAAATAGTAACCTTTTTCATAATCTTCAGTATTGTGATTGATGTTGTCTGAGGTAGACGTGTCTGATCCGTGTCATTGCATGAAGGATCTAATTTGTAGAGCAAATAAGTTAATTATGTTACGGATTTTCTTCATAAAACGTGTATCATTTTTTCTGTCGGCCTCAACTTTGCTCCTTTTGCGGTGTAGTTATTCGGAATTTTTCATTTAAAGGTGATTTAACTCTGCCTCTTGTACGAGGTTTTCAGTTGCCGTTTAATGTTCGTATTTTGGGCGTTATTATTATTTATTTATTTTGCGTAATTGATTTAATTTGGTGATTTGGGCACGTCTCCGTCCCCTTGTTCTTTCTTTCCCTTTGTCTGTTACAGGCTTAATTTAATTGTATTTTTCCAAGTGTTACTGCCCTTTATGTTTGTAATAATCCTTGTTATTGTTTAATATATTCGTTAAAAATATGTTGCTTTCATTTCTTGGATAAGTACAGTATATGATTGGTTTAGATATTGACTCGGTTCTGGGATTAGGGCCCTCCTTCACACTACGGTCTTCTTAGTACCGGAACAGATTTTTGGTAGCAGAGCGTGGTTATCGTGTTCTCAAATTATCTTTGGTTGTATCAATCGTGAAATTAACGTTATTTAGGTTAGGAGTGACTTGTGTATTTTTCTAATTCTTGTGTTGTATTTCTGTTTTCATTTAATGGCTCGTCCAATTCCTGTAATCAAATTCTTGACGAGTGAGGATGTGAAGTATGAACTTTCTATTCGTAACTTGGAGAGACCCGGAGATGAGGATTTGGCCCGGGCAATTCTTTCGGAGAATGCTGAGTTGGATGTGGTTCACCAAATGCTTGATGATGATGCATTTCAATCTAGTAAGTTCCAGATTGTATCAGAAGTAGATGCAATTGTAAATGTAGTTAATTTTTGCTTTTTGGACGGCATTAGTTATGCTCAATATGATAGGATGTGCGCTCGGATAAAGTATATGTTTACCCGTATTGATGATGTGTTAATTGTTTCTGGTCATCGTTCGAGTGATGATATTCAGATTTTTATGGATTGCAAAGTGAAACTCGAGGAGTGTGATTCCTATATTTTTGATAATGCTCGAGATATTAATTTGGAGAACCAAGTAGTAACATCGACTAGTTCTAGCCTTGTTGCTAATGTGAGTACTGAGAATGTAGGATGTTCAAAAGTTTTAGAAAATATTATTCCTAATGTTGATAGTGGCATTATTAGTGTGGCTAATTTGAATAACGTAACAGCTGGAACATCCGATAGTATGCCTGTTCGGAATTGTATAACATCTGTTGATATACCTAATTCAGTCGTAACATCTTCTAGTTTTTCTGCTGTTTATAGTAGCCCGAGAATAAGCTGTAAAGTTAGTTCTAGTGGGGATGCAAGTTTTCAGCATAATGAAGGCTCGCGCGTGAATTGTAGTGAATATGTTAGACATAATATGCGGTGCAGTAAAGCAAACTTTTCTCTACATGGGGAATATTCAAGAAAGTTATCTCTATCATCTGAGACTTGTATCGTCTCATGTGTCAGTCATGTTACCAGTCTGAATAATTATGTTGATTTGTCTGCGCCGAGAGTGAATATACCTGTTGGTAGGCCAATTGCCTCAGTCGGTAACTCTATGCCTGTTTTGGCCATGAATAGTTCTAACTCGATTGTTAATGGCAATTCTGCTCGTGCTGGTTCTCGACCAGTATGTGATTGTTCTACTTCGATATCTAGAACGAACATTTCCGTTGGTTGTAGACAACCTAGCGTTCCTACGGAACGGTCACGTCGATATTCTTGTGGACCCAGTGGCCTCTCGTTGCCTGGGGCAAGTAATAATTGTGTTTCGCCGCGTGTTCACCTTTCACCTGCTAATGGTTAGGTATTTTCGAATTTGAATTTTGGGAATTTAAGTCATCCATTAACTGCTTGTGTCTCTAAGCTAAAGGATTTCACCACTGATACTACTGATGGAGTCATCAGGTTTTTGCGTGAGCTGGTGGAAAGTCATGAATATGCTAGTGTTTTCGGTGTTTCTGACGCACTAATTTTTCAAATGATTTTTCCTCATACCTCTGGGGAGATACGTAACGTGGTTGTAGGTGCCATGTCCAATGGCGTGTGTATCGAGGCATTCTTGGAAGAGGTCCTTTCAGTTTTCATTCCTGAGGAACTAATGGGTCCGATAGTGCACCAATATTTTTACAGAGTTCAGGAACTGGGGGAGTCCTTAAATTCGTATGCCCAAGATATTCTCAAGTATGCAAAGGTTTTCGGTTTGAATTTATGTGAACGTGAGATTGTAAGAAACATAATTGTGGGTGTTACCCGTGAGTATCGGTCGCTCCTTAGCGTAGGGGATCGTCCGAAAACTATTAAAGATCTTTATGCAGTTGCTAATGAAGCAGAATGCATTCGTCTAGCTGATGCTCAGAGGGTTTTTGCCAAGGTTCCGCCTTCCAACTTTAGACCTCCTGATATTAGGCCTGTGCGACCCCATGGAAAAATTAATGATGTTGATGTTGGTAGACCATTTAAGTGTACTGTATGTGGGTGCTCAGGTCATACTGCAAAATTTTGTAGACTTAAACGCGATAGACAATTTTCGGGCAGGCATTCTGTTGCTATGAAATTTGGTGATGTTGTAGAAGGGATTGTGGAAAGTATCGGGGATAAGTTGGTATCTCCGGAGATATGTTCAAGGATTTGTTCTCCGACTAAGTTTCCTTCTCCGATCGCTGTTATTTCGATAAATAATGCTCCAGTTATTGCCTTATTAGATTCAGGCAGTGCTGTTTCACTTGTCAGCGAAGAATGGTATCGCTCTATGTTGTGCATTGTAAGCTGCCTGAACTATCTACTGTTCAACATATGTTGATGTCTGCCAACCGTTGTAGGTTAGATGTGTTGGGTACTATTAAGATTAAAGTTAGTATCCATGCGTTTAGTTGGAAATTTCCATTGTGGGTTGTATGAAATCTATCTTGTCATGTTATTTTAGGGGCTAATTTCTTTTCTTATGTGGGGTTGTTGTTGGATATGGCATTCTGTTTCAAATTTTGTCCGGACTTAAAGTTAAAATTTATTTCATGTGTGAAATCGTCTGATGGTGTTCATGTGAGCGACATTGACGATAAAGAATATGTGTTTGAGGAAGTTGCACCATTGTCTGATGGTGTTGATTCTCTTGATTTAAGTAACATAACGGTTGAGCAGGGGAAGATCATTCGTGATTTGTGTAAAGAGTATCCTCAGGTTTTCACTGACAAGTTAGGGGTCACTGATCTTCTTGAATATAAGATTTTGGTTACGAACCAGATTCCTGTAAGGCATCCTCCGTATAGATTAAATCCCCCGAAAATGATCGAATTAAAGAAAATCATCGATCAAATGCTTGCGGATGGAGTGATAAGGCCATCGACGTCTCCTTATTCTGCCCCAATGTTCATCGTACCCAAAGAAAACGGTGGATTTCGCCCTGTTGTTGATTTCAGGCGTTTGAATAAAAATATCGTTTTAGAATCTATACCCTTACCTAACCTGCACTCATGTTTTCCATGGTTTGGGAACGCTAACTATTTCACTCTTCTCGATCTGAAAGAAGCGTATTATCAAATTCCTTTGGCAGAGGAGTCGAAACATTTGACTGCCTTTGCGAATGACTGGAATTTAATTGAATTTCAAAGGGTACCTTTTGGTATGTCTACCTGTGGGGCCATACTAAGTTGGTTACTTGACAAGGTATTTTTGGGCATCAAATTTTCATTCCTCTATCACTACCTTGATGATGTGGTTATATATAGCAAGACTTTCGAAGATCATGTTGCCTATCTACGTGAGGTATTTGAGAGACTGAAAACTGCCGGTCTCACGGTCACATTCTCAAAGGCCTCATTTGCTAAATCGGAAGTTTCTTTTCTTGGTCACATTGTTTCTGCCAATGGTGTGTCAGTCGATCATTCTAAAACCCAGGGGATCAGGGATTTTAAGCCTGCTGTTAACGTCAAGGGTGTTTCTCGCTATGTAGGTATGGTCAATTTCTTTAGAAAATTTATTAAGGATTTTGCTCAACGTGCCTTGCCTCTAAATGTGTTACGAAGATCTAATGTCAAGTTTGAATGGGGCCCTTCACAGCAGGCCGCCTTTGAAGATCTAAAATCTGCTTTGTCGAATGCTCCGATTTTGGCTGTCCCTGACTTTTCTCGACATTTCATCGTTCAGACTGACGCTTCACTAGGTGCAATTGCGGCGGTACTGTTGCAGGATGGTGAATTGGGACGTCAGCCGATAGCGTATGCTTCCAGAACATTGTCGGCTGCCGAATCGAAGTACTCGGTATATGAGTTAGATGGTTTGGCTGTTTTATTTGCGTTGGAACGTTTCAGAATGTATATCGAGCATGTTCACTTCGAGCTTGAGACTGATAACCAAGCTCTGAGTTGGGTTTTGGCCAAACCGAGAACTACTGGTCGTATCGCTCGGTGGGCAACTAGAATTTCGTCGTTTCAGTTCTCCGTACGGAACATCCTTGGAAGCGAAAACGTTATTGCCGATTCATTGAGCAGAATGTATTAAGTGCCTGTTGCTAGAAGCTATGAATCGACTGCTATTGAACCTAATATTTCTGGAGTTAATTCTGCTCAACATATTTTATTAAATTCTCCCTTGTTATTTAAGGACATTGCAGAGCATCAGAAGAAAGATAAAGAATTGGAAGGGTTGATTTCGAGACTTTCTGCGGGTGAAAATATTAAACCTTATGTATTGAAATCAGGAGTTTTGTGTTGTATCGCCAGGCATGACAGAAAACCTAAGATTGTATTGCCTCCCCAGCTGGTGGATAGCATGCTAAAGTATTTTCATGAGTCGCCTGTTGGTGGGCATTTGGGGATATTCAAAATGCGACTGAAGGTTAGGCAATCCTTTGTTTGGAGGAATATGGATAAACCTATCCGGCGATTTGTTCAAAGTTGTAGAAATTGTAATGTAAGTAAACCTGCGATTAGTACTAAAATTGGTTATCTTTCTTCGGAACCTGCGTCCCGCCCTATGGAACGGGTTTTTGTGGACTTCGTCGGGCCATTTCCACGATCTCAGTTAGGGAGCCGTTTTGCATTTGTATGCGTAGACGGGTTTTCCCGCTTTAGTTGGATTTTTCCGACTAGATTGTGCAATTAGTCTTCGGTCATAAAATGTTTGAATTCTATTTTTACATCTTTTGGGCCTTGCCAGTTCCTGGTGTCAGACAACGCCAAGTCTTTTACCTCGCATCAATTCCGGAATTTCTGTTTTGACCTTTCTATTGCTCATGTAACTACAACTCCTTACTACCCAAATCCTAGTTTCGCTGAACGTGTAAATCGAAACCTGAAAGCTGCCTTGACCGCTTACCACAGAGACAATCATGCGAGATGGGATTCTTCTCTCCTCTGGCTTGCCTTTGCGTTTAACACCGCTATTCACGAGTCTCATGGGGAGACTCCCTTTTCCTTAATGTATGCCTTTGGGCCTAATTCTCCTTTAACTAACATGTGGTCTATCCATGATTTGCTTCCTGATCAACCGAGCTCAGACGGTGTTTAACAAATATGGAAAGAGGCGCAACAGGCTATTAAAATATCTCATGAAAAACTTGCTGAGAGATACAATCTGGGACGTACTCCGTGTAACTTTCAATTTGGTGATCTTGTTTACATTAAGAATTTTTTGCCTAAGGCTCCGGGTTACCGAATCTCTGGGAAGTTCCAAGCACGATATAGAGGTCCATATGAAATTTTGTCATTTTTAAGTCGTGTAACAGTGTTGTTGAAAGACTCTTTAAAGAAAAGAATCTTTCGGACTCATCTATCGTACTGCAAATCTGCAGGCGAAAGGGAGATCGAACCTAATGTATAAATTTTAAAACTTCATGTAATGTTGATTTTCTTAATTTTGGTGTGTACCTTTTCAATCATTTAATTATGGGGCTGTGGATATTTTTATATTCAAATGTAATTTGTAATGGCTCCTTTAATTTTGGCTGCTGAAGGTAAATGTAATGAACTAATGGGAAGATATATTTATTTCTGAAATAAAATCAAATGCGAAAGTATGTACATCGACATCATAGAAATGACAAAAGAACTATGGAAGTAAAATTTAACAACTCAAATTCAAACTACGTTATGGAGTATGGATCTTATCCTTCGCAATTAATGTACGATCAAGTTGTGAAATGGGATGATTGATGACCCGGAGCTCTACTTCTGGGGCCGTTTCCTGGGTTGGTTTATGTGTTGCAGAGAAAGTCTGGTGTCCAAGAGCTGTAAAGGTCTATTGCTGTCAGCGATGTCTGGCCAGGGTTTTCTGATGGCAGTTCAGGAGCATGTCAACATCATGATGGGAATCTCTCTGGATTTTCTGCTGGCGGACGTCTGGAGTGCCCCGACTGATACCGAATTGGAGCTGCCGTGATGCCTCGATAGTAACCACATCCTTGCTCGTCGGTCCAAGAGTTGGAAATTGGTGTCAACACATCTCCCTATCCTGGGAGAATTGTACCGTGATTTTCACGTTACAATGCCTGATGTTTCTACAACTTGCCCTTGTACATGAACTTAACCTAGAAATCCAACCTACATCAATAAGATTCATCTCTCCATGTATTTCCCACATATCCTTCTAATATTATCAGCTGTGGCCAATGAGATCGCAATCCTGTCGAAAGGTGATTGGCTATTGCTGTGGATCCAATCACAGGCCATTTTGCAAGTGCCGACAACTGTTAAGCAATAATAATTGTGACTTTCTAATAGTCAAGTTTTGGCTTAGTCTGAGGTTGTGTTGGCAGTTCCGAATCAACACTGAATTAAGGTCAACAATTTAAACAATAAAACATCGACAGTCCATCTTGGAATATCTCGCAAGAGAGATGTAAAATTTTTATAGTTCTTTATCGGGGCGAGTTTTGGCTCGTGTCGGAGCCCGAAAATGTTATATTATGGTCGGCGATACTAAATCAAAATTGGTAACATTGTTTCTTTATAATTTTGCGGCCGTGTAAGGTAATATCCTATATGATTATAAACCCTACGGTGAGGTGATCCTTGGCTTGGCTGAAATGTCCGAGAACCCTGTTTCTTTACTTATTCTGCTTTTTTGTTTTGTCTCATATTTTTCTCAACTTGATTTGGTAATGGGTTCGGAACCTTGCGTTTTTCTTATGTCGTTCCTATTTATCTTTGTGTTGTTTGAGCTTTTGCCTCGTTTTATTTTGGGTGTCTTATCGTTCTTTCATTATTTTTTTTTATTAATTCCATTTGATCAAATACATGCATTCAATACATTTTTGATATAGGACACGTCACAATTTACATCTATAAAATAAAAGAACTAACAGGTATATATTACTAATATTATAACTATTTAACTTATTATAATAGCAAATCTTAATAGATACAATCTTATTGCACAACTATTTACACCTCACTCTATTATCATAATATGAAAACTTAATTCTATAAATACAACAACATACAGCTAGGTATTACAATTAAATTAAAAAAGTAAAATATAATTATAGATTTCATCGCTCCTATACGCTAAGATATTCAACTACTGAGTAAAAACAATGGCACTGCAGATAAGCTTTCAACATTTTATCAAAGGTTTTTATTTTTGGGGCCAGTTTTTTATTTTTGGGGCCAGTCGAAAGTTCGTGGAAGTTTGGGTTGTATTTTAACTTATTTCCTTTTCCCTATCCTGGGGCCTTGTGCCTTTCTTGTGTTATGGGGGGGGGGGGGTGCTCGGACAATTTCTGCCAAGACCATTGGGGGCTTTGCTGTGGTCGAGTTCCTGTGCCAAGTTTTATAACCTTAAATTGTGCGATCCACAGCTCTCATAAAATTATTAAATTATTTATTTTCCATTTAATCTTGGCCTACTGTTGGTCGTAACTTTCGTTTATTAAGGGTTTTTGTTTCCCTATTATTGTCGTTTCCTGGTGACGGTCGCCATATTTTAAAAAGTAACCTTTATCATAATCTTCAGTCTTGTGATTGATGTTGTCTGAGGTAGACGTGTCTGATTCGTGCCATTGCATGAAGGATCTAATTTGTAAAGCAAATAAGTTAATTATTTTACGGATTTTCTTCATATCGAGGTTTCCGTTCCTAAAACGTGTATCATTTTTTCTGTCGACCTCAACTTTGCTCCTTTTCCGGTGTAATTATTCGGAATGTTTCATTTAAAGGTGGTTTAACTCTGCCTCTTGTGCGAGGTTTTTAGTTGCCGTTTAATGTTCGTATTTTGGGCGTTATTATTATTATTAATTTTGCGTAATTGATGTAATTTGGTGATTTGGGCACGTTTCCTTTCCCTTGTTCTTTCTTTCCCTTTGTCTGTTACAGGCTTAATTTAATTGTATTTTTCCAAGTGTTACTGTCCTTTATGTTTGTAATAATCCTTGTTATTGTTTAATATATTCGTTAAAAAGATGTTGCTTTCATTTCTTGGATAAGTACAGTATATGATTGGTTTAGATATTAACTCGGTTCTGGGATTAGGGCCCTCCTTCACAGTACGGTCTTCTTAGTACCGGTACAATTGCCACCAATAATACCGGGTGAGTTGGCCGTGGTCGTTACGGCATGGCTGCAGGCAGTCGCTCACATCCGGGTGGCGAGGAAGTTCAAATCTCCCCGCCGGCAACGTTGAAGATGGTCTTCTATGGTTTCCCATCTTCCTTCCAGGCAAATGCCTGGGTTGGTCCCTAACTATAGGCCACAGCCGTTACCTTTCAATTCCTTGTCCTTACATTCACACTTTCTTCCCCAAACAACACTCCACACGCGACGATACTTATAGCTCACCCTATGGGAGTCCGCATAGAAGCTGCTACAAACTCTGGCGAGCAGATCATGTCCTCGGACACTCCCGGTACTAAAAGCCATACGCTAATAATAATAATAATACCATGAATAATGATAGCGAGGTCTATTGTATGGTACTCCTCTCTCACTAAATTTCGCGTTATTTGTGCTATTATATCGTGAGTTTTTATTTTTTTAAATTGTTTTAAGGGACGGAACTACGAGGTCATCAGCCCCTACGGTATATCGTGAGTTAATGATTTTCGAGTATTAAGAATACGCTCAACCGCCATCATGAACGTGTAGAACCACTGTCTTTTGACTTGGTCCTAGGAATGCGCGTACTGTACAAGGTTCTAACATTACTGAAAAGTTTCGTTGTTTTATCTTAACAATAGTTTGAGTTATTCAGTATCATATTCTATATTTTCAAGAAGGCTGCATGACGTTGTAGCCTGTTGTGTTATTCATATGGCTTATTTCTTATATGGTTCTTCTTATTTTATTACGTTTCGTTTCAATTGTGCATTTATATTCTGAATTATTCTCTATTACGTTTTAATATTACGCCATCTTGACAATTTAAAGTCGCTGTTATGTTCCTTTGAACATATACTTCATATAGGTTTCTACCTTACCACTAATTTTCGTAAATTGTAGTTCTAAAACAGAATGTTTTTATTTTATTTTTAAATTATGAAACTTTAGGATAGCCTATATTCAGCGCGATAAATGTATCACTAACGCTCCTGAAGGCTAATATACAACCTTTTTCTCTTTAATCAAGTTTCGCCTAAATTGCGCAATAACACCCTAAGTTGCTAATGTGTATACTTCTAATAGTATGCCTAGCCGCCATCTGGTCATTTGCATTGGACATACGAAGCGGCTTATAAGTTTCTATTACTAAATTTCGTTATTATAGCCCTAGGATACCTAAAGGTGTTTTTTAAAATATATATTTCAAGTTTGCAGCTATGCGGTATATTTATTCAGTGTGATAATCGTCTGACTAACGCTTGAGAGAGCTCTAATATTTTAATGTGCATCTGTTGACAAGATTCGTCTAATTTTCCAATTTTATTCGGAGTTGTCGATTTTATTATTCTAATAGTTCGCACAGCTGCCATCTTGAAAGTATGGAGAGTTTGTTCTGTTGCCTTGGCCATACAAGGCCACATAAATTTTCGTTAGAGTAGCTCATAAGTGCTGATAGTTATTTATTATTATATTTTATAACTTCAAGATGGCGTCTGCGCACAACATACAGTTTCATGCAGTTACCGCTTCAACTATAGAAGGTCCTTATTTATAAGACTATCCGAATTCCAATTACTGTTAATATTGATTCATTGCAGGCGCGGCTGGTGATTAAAGGCTCTTAGGCGGAGCCTCTCTTGAAAGATTCTATAAATATACATATTTAATTGAGGAATTTATAATTTATATTGATTGGAAACATTTATAAATTTCACTCAATCCATTCAGTCACGAGTCAATATATTTGGAACTGTTGATAAAGAATGTTTTTCAAATGGGTAGTAGCGCCGTTAGGCTGCGCCTTAAATGTCCTATTACTTCCTATGTAACAGGGATGGGGGGCGTGGTTATGAAAGCTCCATTGGTTTCCATTGTATCGCTGAAGGCTCAGCCGACTACAGCCTAAGGCAGGCTTGCCAACGACGACAGGATGTTCTTATTCTGTGGAATGCATTTAAAGTTGTTCATGGAGACACAACCCACTCTCATGAATGTTTATGCTTCCCCTCTTTCACTCTCCTAAGGATTATTAATTGACAAGTTACCTAAAACAGTTAGATGACTAATAAGTGATATTCATTATTGAGAACTCAAATGGTATCCCTTAAAGTATAATAACTAAAATATTTCCGCCAGATAGCACCATGAGGTGGCAAGGGGTAGCAGAACCATCTACCGAGTCTTCAGAGAAATATTTTGTTTAAAATCTGCCGCCGTTCTGCGATTGTTTGATAGTGTACAACCACTGCCATCGTAATGGCAGTGGTACAACCGTGAAACAGACTCCTCTGATCGGGACTGATTAAAATGGGGAGTAGGTTAAATTAGAAAAGGAATGCATTGCCTCTTCCTGAATTTCGAAACTAGGTAAGTAAATTCATTTTAATTAGATAAAGAATGCTCCATAAAAAAAAATGGTGTCAATCTGTTTGACAACAAGAGTTCTGTTTCGACCTCCCCCAACTTTCACCGTGAAATTAAAAATTAAAAAATCGTATAATGCGTTATACCAGCATTCGGCACTACGTGCGAGCCTTCCCCAGCTCCAACACCACGAGCCGCGTCTGATTCATTGTATCATAGGTTATGTATTAATGCTTGCATGATTCACACGGCCGCCACATTGAACTTATTTGGCTGATGACCTTGTAGTTTGGATGCCAGTCGCTTCCCATATGAAGGTATATTTTAAAAAAATTGGTAGAGATCCGATCAATAGTTTAGTTGTGATTAGATTTAAGCATTCAACATTTGGGTGGCCGCCATTTTGTTTTGTTTAAGATGACGGCTATATACGTAAAACATGACACTGAAGTGTCTTCTGCTAGTGCTACGTCTGTACCTAATATGGTTCCGTCATGTTTGAATGGATATATGGGGTGGGGGCACACACTTTTGGCCCATGTAGTTATTGAGGTTTTAAAGGGCGGAACAGCGAGGTCATTTGGCTCTTGTAAACCTCATAAGTCTACTTTCTTTTTTTGCAATAATTGAAAGTAGGCTAAAAATAGTGGAATAAGCTCCTTGGCTGGCGTATTCCAAGAAATTAAAGGGCGCGTTGTGCATTTACTGTGTGTTGTTTCAACCAACGAACGTGCATGGTATTTTGGGTTCTTTCTTAGTAAGGCACTTACTTGATATAAGCGGCTTCGGTGGCGTAGTTGGTAGCATGCTGAACTGCTGTGTCCAGCCGAAGTCGTCGGATTTTTAAGAGCATTAAAATCCACCAGAATGGTTTCCTTTGGAGAAGAAGTAAAGCCAGCGGTCCCATGTCTTAGATTTATGGCATGTAAAATATCCTGTCACTAACTAAACTTTTGTGAAGCTTAACATTTCTAGGTTAGATTCATTGTAACGGTCGATCAAAGTCCCAACGTTCAGCACTAGGTGTCAGTGACATCTGGTAACGAAAGTTGGAACTACTTGAAATTGAACGGAACTTGTAGCTCATTGCGCCTCACTGCACGTTGCCTGTGTGCTGGCTCGGGTATCACCAAAGATCGCCGTTCGCCAGTTGCAGCTTTGTAGCCAGCGTTTAGGCTTGACGGCAAACGGGGGGCATGAGGGGATGTGTGTTTACTATAACAGAATCGTAGCAAGACCAGCTACAATCCTCAGACCTTAATGTAGAAAAAATATGGCGGCGATGGTTGCCCTACCCATAGCTAAGATCATGCCATCGGGTTTGTCACAGTTCATGTAAATTATTATTTTTAGTCAACTAAGAGCATAAAATATATCACAAGACGAGACTAGGTTCCGAAGAAATATGCATCAATAATTTAGACTTACCTGAATTAATTTATCTATATAGGGCTGACCTCGAATTATAGGTTTCTTCGTATTCGCCAATGGGGCAGCTACAATAGTCTCACTGTTTCTGTGGTCGAATAAGAAGCTTTTTGGCGAGTTATCACGATTTGTATTTAAGTTCAGTAATTATTGATTAATATTATTAGCATAAAATCAAACAAGTAGTGTGGTAGTGGGGGAGCTGTCTCACTTAGCAAGTTGTGAGCCCCTGCGACCTTGGAATGGAAGGAGTCATGCTAGGAGGGCGTGCTTGGATTCGTTTTTTTCGTCTCGTTGTGCTCTTTACGGGAATGTAGGTGTCGAAAAGGTGAACTTAGGGTTTTGGGTCTAAATATGCGTTTTTCACATTTTTGCCGATTTTTGGAAAACGGGTTATGCTAGGAGGGCGTGCTTGGATTCGTTTTTTTCGTCTCGTTGTGCTCTTTACGGGAATGTCGGTGTCGAAAAGGTGAACTTAGGGTTTTGGGTCAAAACATGCGTTTTTCACATTTTTGCCGATTTTTGGAAAACGGGTTATGCTAGGAGGGCGTGCTTGGATTCGTTTATTTCGTCTCGTTGTGCTCTTTACGGGAATGTCGGTGTCGGAAAGGTGAAGTTAGGGTTTTGGGTCAAAACATGCGTTTTTCACATTTTTGCCGATTTTTGGAAAACGGGTCATGCTAGGAGGGCGTGCTTGGATTCGTTTATTTCGTTTCGTTGTGCACTTTACGGGAATGTCGGTGTCGAAAAGGTGAACTTAGGGTTTTGGGTCAAAACATGCGTTTTTCACATTTTTGCCGATTTTTGGAAAACGGGTCATGCTAGGAGGGCGTGCTTGGATTCGTTTATTTCGTTTCGTTGTGCTCTTTACGGGAATGTAGGTGTCGAAAAGGTAAACTTAGGGTTTTGGGTCTAAATATGCGTTTTTCACATTTTTGCCGATTTTTGGAAAACGGGTCATGCTAGGAGGGCGTGCTTGGATTCGTTTTTTTCGTCTCGTTGTGCTCTTTACGGGAATGTAGGTGTCGAAAAGGTGAAGTTAGGGTTTTGGGTCAAAACATGCGTTTTTCACATTTTTGCCGATTTTTGGAAAACGGGTTATGCTAGGAGGGCGTGCTTGGATTCGTTTTTTTCGTCTCGTTGTGCTCTTTACGGGAATGTAGGTGTCGGAAAGGTGAAGTTAGGGTTTTGAGTCAAAACATGCGTTTTTCACATTTTTGTCGATTTTTGGAAAACCGAAAACGTGAGAATGACGCGTGTGATAGTATTTATTTCGTCTCTTTATTCTCTTTACGTGGATATAGACATGAAAAAGGTAAAAAGCTGGAAACATGGTTTTCTTATGGAAAAGGTGTTTTTTTTGTTCATTTTCGCGTTATTTGGAAAACGAATGAGGCGATTTTTATGATGGGCATGTCGATGTATTTGTGTCGTTGTTCAGTTTACGGGAATGTAGGTATGGAAAACCTGAAATCATGGTTTCCGTCATTTTTTTTTTCGAGATCGTTGAGGAAAACGGGGAAAAAGTAAGAAACCAGATTTGAAGTCACGTTAGGTTATGCGCTTTGATATTAATAAAACACTTATGCATTATTATTATTATTATTTGTCTTGACTGGTCAGGGCTCACACGCAGAGAGAGAACTTGCTTAATGCAATGAGAATTGAAAGCATTGAGACTGACCCACGGCGATCCAGACAGACACAGGTCTTATCATCGTACGTGCCTCGCAGCAGAGAGAGATAAGAGGCTGGTGTCATTATACAGTGTGCGGATTTATAATGTGTATGTCATAGCCTAGGTTCATTATGGACTCATCATGCAACGCAAAGTTTGAAACAATGAGTGAGTGTATAACATCATGATAACAGATTGGCATGGGCTCGAACAAAGCGGTTATTGGACATGTAATAAACAAAAGGGTGGGAATAATGAAAGGTCATATGATACATTTTTTTTATTTTTTTTTTCAAAATAATTAAATAGGGTTTTATTACAAAAAATTATGTTTATTGACCCATGAATTATACGTGGAAGGAAAACCTAACCACTTTACAAAATATTTTGCACCTTTGACTTTAATTACTCGTTCAATGAGATAATCGTTGGGATATAATGTTTTTTGCACTTCTTCATAATAGAATCGTCCCTGAATGGGTTGACCGCTCTGATCTTCTAAGAGATACGTCACTGGTTGACCTAGCTTGACTTGGCGAATTTTAAAAATTTCTGTCGACCATTGTGGAGTATACGATTTTGAAAACACACTTCTATGTTTACTAATGCGAACAAAATCTCCAATTTTAAGGCGCTGTCGCCTTGGATCTACCCTTTTTATAGGGTTAAACAGTCTATTGAGTCTGGGTAGGTTCTTGGTGACGAGGCGAGGTTTCATGCCGATGGTGGAATGAATGGTGTTGTTGTAGCGAGACACAAGTTGAGGTAACCAGTCTATCCATCGATAGGAACCATGTATTGTAAACTCTTTCCACATATAACTTTTTAATGTTCGATTGAACCGCTCGACCACACTGGCTTTGAGATTGCTATAGGTGGCATAATGGTGAATATCCTTAGATTTGAGAAAACTGGAGAAATCCTTGTTGAAAAATTCTTTCCCCTGGTCGGTTTGTAACAAGTGAGGTTGACGTTTTGATTGTTCAATAATATGTTGAAAGGCCTTTGTGACTAAGATACCAGTTTTATTTTTTACTGGTTGAACAAAAGCCATTTTGGAATAGACATCAATGACAGTCAACATATAGCGTACACCGTCGTTAACGTTAGAATAAGGTATCATTTCAACCAGGTCTGCCTGCCAAAGGTCATCGATTCCTTTGGAAATGACACGACGACGTTCATAAATGCGTCGGGCTGGTTTATGCAATTCATGAGCAATGCCCACTTTGATGGGGGATGGCTTATAAGATAATTTTAGCATTTCGGAGTTGTTGTTCAACGTCGGCGATTTCCGCCTCATGTCCAGTGTGACCAGCTTGTTTTGATGCATGAAGCAAGTATAAGCGCTCTACTAACTGATTGGGATTATTCCAAAAGGTTATATCTAGGTAGGGTTTTAATTTCTTAAACCTTACACCAGAGGCAGAGTGATGTTTTTGCTTACCAAAGATGTTTGCAATGATGGTTTTATATTTTTGGGATATATTGGCATTGACCTGCTGAGAGGATTTATAGTTTCTTTTGTGAGCGTTGGTGTCTAATAAAATGGATTTATATTTAGCAAGGTCCTCGGACGTAAAATCTTGTGTCGAGGGGGTGCGAGAAAATAGCAGCTTTAACAGACCTGGTGTTAATTTATAGTTGATATTTTTAATGACAGCTTTCGTACGAGCAAATTTAATGGATGAATCCCCAATTTTAAAACTATCATTCTCATAGCGAACACCATACGTGGTATCTGTCTTTCCAATAAATAGAAGGGTCAAATACGGTTCCAGGGTTGCCCCATAATGTTTGATTAAAATGTTTTTGAGTTGAGCTTTATTTTGAGGGGTTGCCAAGACTTGTGAAAACGGAGACGATGTGGAGGAAGACGGTGTTGCCGCTATGACGGAAGATTTTTGTTTTGTTTTTAGAAACTGTTGAAGGGGTGACGATTTCTTTTTTCTTTCAGGACTAAATACGCTTTCGCTGTCACTTTCACTTTGTTCATGCTCTTCTTCTTCTTCTTTCTTTTCATGTTCTTGATGTTCTTGTTCACTAACATTAGAGGAGGAGGAAGAGGAGGATTTTACCTGTCGTGTGGATTCTGTTTGAGTAAATTTTGAACTTGTTATGGGTTTGGTTTGAGAGGTAGCAGCAGCAGCAGTAGCAGCAGAAGCATTAGGTTTAAATCTCATGGGATCAACCGATGATGGAGCATGTTTTATCATGGGTAAAGGATTGACGTTTTTTAAACGTTGCAATTCACGAAATTTATGTCGAATCGTATTTCGTGCCTCAATAATACGCTGCATGATTTGAACATGTTTCTTGTACCCTATGGCGTTCGCCATGGTAAAGGTAAAGACACACTAACAGGAAATGTCCAACCCTAGGTCTTTTTAAACAGAAATAAAATGATCAAAACCCAAGCGATAACGTCCCTCACATCGTTCACTCTGTTTATTTATGACCAAACAGGCATGGGGATGATGGTTCCAACACGAAGCACACAATTGCGTGAAAGCTGTAAAGGACATATCTGGATTCACATGATCTTGAAAAATATGATAGAGATTTCTAGAGTCTTGGCGGAAGAGAACGATGAGATTGGCATTGTCACGAATCAACTGTTTGGGGATTTTGGAATAGGTCTGAGCTAGATAAAAACAATCCACTTGTTTATGGCGTCCCATACTAAAATACTCTTGAATAATGGCCTGTCGTTGAGTGGCAATATCATCAAAAATTATAATGGAATCTGGTTGAATGCGGTCTGGTTGAATGACATCTTGAGGTGAGGTGAATGTAAAATAGCCCATGGCTTCTTTATTTAACGAAGACATAATTTGTTCCAGATACACGTACAGAGGCTGGTACAAGGATTTGGCAAAAATATAAATATTTTGAAATCGTAGGCCATGAGGTGCGGTAATAATGTTCAGCAAAACATTGGTCTTTCCACAACCCGAAGGCCCTACCATAATACATCGAACGGTAGATGGGAATAGGGTGCCATGACGTTTAGGTTCGCACACGGACAGTGATAGCTCTGAAACCAAATCAGAGACGGGCAAAGCATGGGGTTGTTTCATTAATTCCATTGTGTCGATGACTGAGTTTTTTTCATGTGTGTATAAGGTTTATATATATAGGCAAACGGTGAGTAAGATAGGTTAGTTAACGTCTATCACCATGGACGTGTTTGGGAGAGCTCGTGTAACCATGGCCACGGCCGCCTCTTTGTCAAAACAGTCACGAGAGGTGGCAACAAAAAGCTATGTCGATCGCAAAGTGCAAAGTGTCTATCACATGGCCCCGAGACTAACCGCTGAGGGCTATTCAGCCAATCATCATCGTATTATTGATGTGCAAGAGCCTCGAGACGAAAATGATGTCTGCACGAAACGTTATGTGACCTATCAAATGAAAAGGCTTTATAAATTTGTCCCATCTGTATTTTTAGTGTACCTGTCAAATCAAAAACTGGACAATGACGAAAACCATTCCCCACCACCACTACCACTGGTGAATGATGATCTTACCTATATGCTTGCTTCCGGTTTAAGTCGTTATCGACTGCATTATGATGGTGTCATTCATATTAAATATGCCATGCCTGATGAGAAACATTTAAAAATACAACTAAACGGTGATAGAGTGTTGGCCCACAACCATCAAAGAGTAAATGTGGGAGATGAATTATCCTTTCATCTTATGCTTACGTTTGAGGAAAAGGAAGCTGGGAAAACGGTGAATGATTTCCCGCTTTATATAGAATTGGAATATAGTGCTATGAAATAAGGTTCTCTACGTTAGTTGTTATCGAATGTTTGCTGTGAAAGGTTCACCAAGTAGCAGCATGGTGAAAAAAAGATATGCTATGAACATGAAAAAATCAAATCTCAAAAAGAGAAAAAAGCCAGGTCGGGAACCAAGTCGATCTGCCTCACACCCAGTGTTAAAACGTAAAAAAACTAAAAAAAATCTAAAAAGAGTGGCTATCGAAAAAGCTTTACAAGCGGTGCGATTGTCTACAGCTCCGAAATCGCAGCATTATGTATCGATAAAAAGAAAAGAAAGAAAGCAAAAACGTGGGCGAGTCATTCCTGTTGCTAAGCGTGGGGGTTTTTTGCCGGCTTTATTTGCAGGGTTGGCAGCTTTGGGCTCCCTTTTGGGTGGTGCCAGCGCTGTAGCGAAAACCATAAAAGCCGTCGAGCAAGGCAAGCAACAACTCAAAGAAAGCGAGCGACACAATAAAACGTTAGAAGCCATTGCGATGGGAGCTAGAAATGGCAACCCTTTAAAGCCAGTCTTTTATCCACAAGGTAATGGCCTACCGTCTAAGGAAAAAAAAAATGTCCATCTTCATCGATAAGCGCTTAAGCCAACTGCCTCGTCATGCCATGACCCATGAAGAAGTGGAAAGCTATGCCAAACAACTAAAGATTTCTCATTTTCGAGGTGTATTTATGCGAAATGAATTACCTAAAGCACCGTGGAAAGAAGAACGAGCCATGATGAATTTAGATGATGATGCAGGCCCAGGAACCCATTTTGTAGCCTATGTGAAACAAGGTTCCACAGTATGGTACTTTGACAGTTATGGAAATTTACCACCCCCGATCGAGTTGATACGTTATTTGGGAAACCGGGTAAAGATATTCTATAATGTGAATCGTCAACAAACCTTTGACAGTCAAGAGTGTGGCCGTTTGAGTTTACATTTTTTATATAAGAGGTCGCGTTAAGCCATCAGTTTCATCATTATGAATGTCAACGCCAAGACCTTTACCGTGCACAGTCGCGGGCCTGAAGTGTCCCTGGATTTTTTCCCTCCCATTGAATTGCATCCCGAACAATCCTATGTGCTAGGATTAATTTCTTTGGAAAGTTACAACAGAATTTACAATATTCAAGTGGATATTAATGACAAATTTTATTATGATGATTATATGTTGACACTACCCCCTGGAGGTTATACTATAGACGATGTGCATGAGGCCATTAGCGTGTCGATGATAAAACAATTTGGTGTCAAACCATTTGCGGATGGGACACACAAATTTGAACTTACAGCCAATACAATAACTCATCGCTGTCGTATTTTCTCTACGTTTAACATTGACTTTGAAACACGAGTTCATTCTATTGGTCCTTTATTAGGATTTAAACCAAGAGTGTTGGCAGCTCAGCAACCCCATGAATCAGATTATCCAGTGAAATTCATCGAGGACCATCACATTTCTGTAACTTGCAATATTATTAGAGACGTATTTACGAATCAAGAACAAAGCCATTCCCTGTATGATTTTATTGTCACCTCTCCTTGCGGCTATATTATTCGTGAAAACCCTTCAGTGGTTCTCTATCATCCTGTGTGTGTCAGTGATATTAGTAATATTACCTTACGCTTAGTGAATAGAAACCAACAACTGATTGCTTTGGACGCCAACACCCCTGTGACCTACAAGTTGGTTTTAAAGACGCTATGAAATTTATCTATAAAGCAACAACAACGTCTACGAGCTCGGTTAGTTGCCCGCCGTGTATGAAACGGTTGACACGGGTAAACCGACAACGCTTACAACGCCTTGGTTATACGCTACACCCCAATCATGAACAAAGAGCTGTTGCAAGTGTTAAATCCCATACAAGTGGAAGATGGCGTCGTGCGCATTGATATGCATTCCTATCAACCTCAAGCAACAGGTCTGAATAACAATGACGAGATTCAATTCATAATTAACAATCAAGATATTTTTACTCTACCTCATGAAAGTGTCCTTCAAATTGAGGGTAAATTAATGAAAGCAGATGGCAGTACGCCCACAACGTCTGCGTTGGCGAATCATGGTTTGGCTTTTCTGTTTTCTGAAGTACGTTATGTGATAAATGATATTGTCATAGATATGACTCGAAATGTGGGCATGACTAGTCTTATGAAATTATATCCATCCTATAGCGAGGAGGAAAGTAAAACGCTTTCTATGGCAGGATGGTGTCCCAACAGTAGCAATAACTGGCTAGTTCATACCGATGGCACTTTTACAGGCTTCCTACCCTTAAAATTACTCCTTGGCTTTGCCGAAGATCACAAGCGTATTATTTTAAACGCAAGACAAAGTTTGTATCTGGTGAGAGACCGCAGTGATTATAATGCACTGAAAGGAGCCTCTGACCAAGTGATAGACTCAAAAATTCAACTGCTTCGATTACTATGGAAAGTGCCCCATGTGACGCTATCGGATCGTAAAAAGCTAAGCATGTTAAATTTGGTGCAAAAAGATAAAGCCTTGCCTATCGCCTTTCGAAGTTGGTGTCTGCATGAATACCCCTTGCTACCTACCACTGACACTCATAGTTGGAGTGTCAAATCGGCTCGCTCTACCGAGAGACCCCTCTATGTTATTATTGGTTTTCAAACCAATAGAAAATACCAACAAAGCAAAGATGTCACCTTGTTTGATCACATTCACTTGAGAAATATACGACTATTTTTAAATAATGTTTGCTTTCCCTATGAGGGGTTGGAACTCAATTTTTCAAAAAATAAGTTTGGTCCCCTTTATGACATGTTCGCTAAATTTCAATCGTCTTATTATGAAAAACAGGATTGTCCTATGTTGTCGCCACAAGGGTTTAAAGCAAAAGCACCACTGATTGTTTTCGACTGTTCGTATCTAGAAGAATCTATGAAAATCACCACCATTGATTTAAGGGTAGATTTTGAAACACAAGAAAATGTCCCAGACCATACCAGTGCCTACTGTTTGATTATTCATGCTAGACAAGTGAAATATCATCCTTTGTCCAATTATGTCACCAGCATGTAAGCCATCTGTGGTCGAATGAAAACAAAAAAAGATCATCATTCATAGGATTGATGATAAGCGTCTGCATGCACAGTATCTGTTGCGCTCTGGCACTGTGCGCACATACGACAACAACAAACATCATGTGTCCCTCAATAAGCAACAGCAACAACAACAACGTGACAGACAAACCATGGAATTTAAAATGTGAATTTAATCGTTTGAAAACTTTTGAAGCATGGACAGTTCCCTTTATGGATTGTGGAGAATTGGCTGCGAGCGGATTTTATTACTTAAAACGTGGGGATGTGGTCAAGTGTATTTTTTGCAACATTGAAATTGGAAACTGGGAAATAGGGGATCGAGCCTTTAGCGATCATCAGCGATGGAGTCCATCCTGCCCTTACCTCAATCGCTATGATGTGGGCAATATTCCATGGAGTTTGAATTATCCGGTTATTGTACCAGACCCTACAAAACTAGGAGATACCTGTGGACCGTATGTGCAAACTATTCATTTGAATGCTGTTCCAAATTAAGCCAACACACTTGTTTGTAATAAAAGTGTAAGTTTTTTTTTTGTTATGAATAAAACCTCAACAAATATTTCGCTGTTGTTCAATTCATTTTTTCCTTTTTTTCCCCTAAAGTCCTTTGATTTTGCCATGTTAAACCATGGCATGGGTTAGTTGTTGATTAGACGTCAATGAGGTAACAAGTAAAAATAAAAAAGCATGATGCGTACACTCATCGTGGATTGTCAGGGGTTTAAAATTGCAGACAACAAATTTATATTTAAGGAAGTTGCTTTTATCGATTGTAGTACGTTTTGGGTGTCTAACCCTATTCATTTGGTGTTTAAACCTCCCTATGCTTTCGAGTTGCTTAGTGAAAAAGATAAAAAACAGAGCCAATGGATTGAAAATCATTTGCAGTTAGCATGGAACAAGGGTGATATTTCTTACAAGTATCTTGACATTGTCATGAAAGCCCATTTGTCCTCGGCCAATGTCTTATTTGTTAAAGGGAGTGAAAAACGCCAGTGGCTTCAACCATTTCTACCCTCTCATTGTCAATGTATTGACCTTTTAGATCTGGGTTGTCCATCCCTGCAAACGCTTATGGACACTTGTCCTTGCGACAATATTCAGAATAAAGCCTTAGCGCATGCATGGCAATTGTTTCATTGGCTCACCACGAGTGCATGTTGGGAGTTGTTCAATAAAATGAAAACTGAAAGTGTATCGTCCAATGATAGCAGTGAGACGTGTACACGTGAGGTGATAACATCAACGTTATAGACATGGACGCCACTACAATCGACAAGGCTATTGGAAAGTTCTTTGTGTGCAAGAAAAAACTGATTAGCTTTACACAACATGAATTATTAGCACTACCTAAATCATTTCTTTTTTATGTTGCTGCCAACGCTGTCAAAGAAATTTGGGAAAAGGCGCCTGCCGAGTGGACTAACGACTCTGTATTGAGTGAACTACAACCATGCAGTCATTTTTCCCATCACAAGCAATTAACCATGGCAAAAATACCTTCCATTCGACAGTGTGCCACATGCCAATTAATGAAATTATATCATGGTCATAAAACTCAGTGTAAAGACATTGTTTCATCATTCCATGGCTGTCATGCGGAAAACAACCACCACCTACCATGCTCGTCAGGAGCTGCCGACAAACAACAACAGCAAGAACAAGAACAAGAACAAGAAGAAGAAGAACAACAAAAAAAGTGTTTTTCACCGATTGAAACCTCTATGTCCCAGGTGTACTGGCCGTGGAATTATTGATAACATTATTAAAAACTTACCATTCGAAGCTCACTTACCTGCTTACAGCTTTTGCGGCCCTGGTACTCGTCTTCAAGATCGTTTGAGGAGAGGGAATATGGGAATCAATGCTTTGGATCATGCATGTCTTAATCACGATAAAGCCTATGAAAACAGTGATCCCACACTAAGACGCATTGCCGACAAAGTCTTGTTAAGCATTGCCAAGCAACGATTAACAGCTTCAGATGCCAGTCTAGCAGAACGAATGGCAGCATTTATAGTGATTGGTGCTATGAAGAGCAAATTACTTTTATCTAGATATGGACTTTAACGTAATGAATTTATTTTAAAAAATGTATAGTATCACTGTTATCATGACAAAAAAATAAATAAAAAGACAAGAGTCCATGTTGTGTTTTTTTCCATTATTATTATTCACTCATAGTTTCATTATTATAATTATAAATGACAAACAATAAAAAAGGGACAGCAGTGCATCGTTAAAAATTATTACTAATTGTAGTAAATCTATTTTTTCAATCACAAACAATAAAAAAGGACAAAAGTCCATTATTTTAACTAATAGTTTCATTATTATTATTATAAAAAATTATATATACATGGTAATTGTACTAAACCTATTTTTTTTAAATCACAAACAATCAAAAGAAAGGACAAAAGTCCATCATTATTCATCAGCTTCAAATAGCAGTCTAGCAGAACGAATGTCAGCATGAAATCTTTATCTACTCTAGAACCAGTTTTTTTTGTTAAACGCTTATTATTGAATAAAATAACATGTTACTAGAATTTGATCATTATAAATTATAATAAAAATTGCATAAAAATTGCTATAAATGCTATTTTAAATCACAAACAATAAAAAAGGACAAAAGTCCATTATTTTAACTAATAGTTTCATCATTATTATTATAAAAAATTATATATACATGGTAATTGTACTAAACCTATAAACAAACAAAAAAATCTACCATTAAGCATAAGTTTTGAAAATTTATTTTTATTATTATTTATCATGGTAAACGTTGAGCAACAATTAATAAACGTCAAACTGTTGAACCCAAAAAATAATTTTATTTTATTATAGTCATTAAAGAGTAGGGCATGAATAAACAAAAAAGTTACGGCTAGCGTACAATGATTATTCGTTTTCAATTTTTACAAAACGAACCATGCATCGATTATTTTTTTCACCCTCATAAATTAAATAGACAGGGTGAATACTGGAATTGACATCTTCCATAACATTATCAGGTAGGTTATTAAATCGTGTGGGAAGAAATGTCTCAAAGTCTTGACAAATGCAAAGAGCTCGTTCACCAAATTTGGTTTTCAGTTTTTGAATTTTATGTATGCGAAAGGGTGTTTGCGTAGGCAATTCACTCATTTTCTTGCGTGCAAAGCCACAATCTTGACCAATGGCGTTCAAGGCGTCCATGGTTGTCTATAACCAAAGAAAAGAGTGTTACTTTCTAACACTCTTGTTCTTATATTACAATAGCAATAACTTTGTACATTAAAGTATATTGTTTTTTTTTTTTAAATCCTGAGTGTTTATGACCTGAAGTTGTAGATAGATAGTATTGGATAAAAATATAATAATAATGTTTGTATCATTTTTTCAGTCAAAACATACATTTGGAAATTATTTAATAGGAAATGTTTTATCAAAATTAAGTGTGAATCTCTCTTGGAGGTAAATGCATGTCTCTGTTGTGAATGGGAATTAGCCTATCATTCCCTAGTCGAATGACTTGTATTCGTTTGCTCTGTTGTTGTGCAAATTCACACAACATTCTGTTAAATAAATAGTATCAACAAATACTAAGAGCAAACATGGAATGCTTTTGGTAACCTATAAAAAGGCAAAGTTAACACGCTATGCATTTAATAACCATGTCTACATCCAACAAAACAAAATTCAAAACTACAAATTTAAACCAGTGTGTATGTGTTTATCAACGTGAATACACGATAAACTAAAACAAACAAACAAACAAAATAGCCAAATGTATTCTAAACGTCAAGTATGCACCTGAAAGCCGAATGTAAACAAAAAAAAGCGATAATCATGACATCATGTGGTTAGTTTCTAACAAATCTCATTCTATGAGGCGAATATTGATTGATAGGTAAGCCAAGACAAAGTTGGCGAAATGCTTGTTGTCGATACGAAGTGATTGATTCCTCAGCAGGAAATTTATAAAAATGAAAACAAAACATTTGAAAAGTTATTGGAAAATAAACATTAAACAGGGGTTTTGTAAATATTGTACACCAGAAATCTGGAAAATGATCCTCGTCAGCTAATTTAACAATCACTTGATTCATGGTTAAACCGTACCATGCTTTATGAATCACTTGCGTGGATACATTATTTTCAAAGTCAAAATTTAGCATACAGGATTTACAAAAGTGATGCCCTGGATCATAAACTATGTCATCATCCATAATGATGTCATAAAACATGGTATCAATGCGTACTTTCGTGTTTCTATATTCTGAAGGATAGGCCACACGTTGAGGATTATGAGACATCATCGTGGCATATTCATTGAACGTGGTGTGTTTTGTGACGATAAAACGATCTTCATCATGGCTCATGATTGAATCTGAAAAGTAGTCGTTGCCGTTTACTAAGTGAATAAATAAAAATACTATGTACTATATACACTGTCTGTCCCCTAAGTCAATGGCAAAAATAAAATAAAAAATAAGCAAAACACAAATAAATAACCATCTGTCTGTTGACTTCTTTAGGTTAGGTTAGGAAAAAAACATGTAACAGGTTAAAGAAACAATTTCTGTTCAGATATTTCAAATATATCACCACTCATAACTCTAGCCATAAAGTGAGAGTTTTGTCCTCCGTAAAAGCAGCAGATTATTATTCTTTTGTTCTTGCATGAGACCTACTAAGCCACACCCTAGTGTGGCCTATTAAGCCGCATGCCTACTGAGGGTGAATGGTCACCTTGCCGAAACATGAGGCCTACTAAGCGACAACAATAGTGAGGGTGGCTACTTGTTTGTTTTTTTCCTAACCTAACCTAAATAAGTCAACATGTTTTTAATCTAGCCTGTGCACAGTGAACCATGGAAACGTTGATGCATGGCTCTCTTTATGCGTTGACAGGCAAATAGCACAAGACATACAGTTTATGTACAACTATTTACAGGCATTCACACATCCATGCATACACCCATGCACGCAGGTTAAAAAACAAAAATTATATGATACACTACAATTTTTTATTTTTATTCCGAGGCTCAAGATGGCATCTCGCATTTGATAGCAACCAAACCAAACACTTGCCGTGTTGTACAACAACAATAGCTACAACCACTACTGGTTGTAACCAAATGGGACGCTTGTCATCATATCCTGACACCACTGTCTCTTGTCGTCCAACAAAGCGAGTGTTTGTTTTCGCTGCTTCATTAAAAATAAATCATGATTTTTTGAGAGAATCCTAAACTGACTATGTGCCATGGCTGTGTGGGTCTGAAGGACATGTAAATAATCATCCACACAGAGTTGTTTAACCACATGCTGGCTAATCCCTTTGGCTCGCATAGATTCGCATCGATCCACCTGTCGAAAACTATACATTTTCGGAGCGAGACCTACAAACTCAGTCATCATGGTGTCTGAACACTCATCTTTCATTAAACCAATTTCTTTTTTGTTCAGACGGGGGATATCGAACACGTTCTTCTCACTAAACGAGAACGTGTCAAACCATTTTGGGTTTTGTTTCATAACGACATACGGATCACAGTCACGGATATGGTAAATAAAACTATCCGTGTCTGTATATAACAAGGAAATGGTACCAAATCGCTGTATTGCAAAACCATAATGGAATTTATACATGTGCAATTTTGAAAAATCTAATATGACTTGGCCTAAATAGATAGGCTTATTCATGACCACTTTAGTTTTGGCAAGTTCAATAGTCAGTAGATCATGATCAATAATGTTTAAAGATTTGAAATTTGGTTTTGCAATATATTTTTGAGCCCCCCATCTGCCATGCCATGTATTGACCAACTTAATGTCCCTATACTGCCGTACATTTTCCAAACTCTTGCCATAGATACAATTATTCATCAGTTTAAAAAAATTGATTTGAAATGGCTGAGTGGCACTTTGTCTGTGACTGGTATTTAAATCCATGTATGGTTTCAACCACGGTTTCTGACAAAAAGAAATACCTCTATGGATTTTTTTCAGGGTTAAGCCCTGAGCTAAACATTCTACCAGCATGTCAATATGCAACACATAGTGATTTTTATCATACAAGGTACCCATCAATTTCTTATGATTGCCCTTACTCTCGGGCGGCACCATTTTCTCTATGCAAAAGGGGAAATCACCATGACGCTGTCTGAGATGGGGGGGATAAGCTAAGTCGACATCAAGAACATACCCTACGTCCTGTTGCTTGCTAGCGCTATGCACATTAAAATCTTTAATTTCATCCTCAGACAGCCAGACAAAGTTTCTGTACGGCAGTGGTCGACTCATAGCGTGACCGTATAAATTGTTTACGTCGAAATACATTAGATAGGATTCTGGTTCTTCGGGACAATAATCAGGCATGTAATGATTATTTGCCTTGGCATGTCGCTGATTGAGCGATACGAATCCCCCACGAATCCCTTTTTCCATCATGAGTACCATATCGGGATCCGTCAGTAAATCAAGCTCAATGTGGGTAAATTTGAGGGCGGCGTCCCAACTTAACCCTGGACTGGTATAGTAGTGAGCGGGGTCAAGGCCATAAATCCTGTGACATAGCTGACGAAACGTTTCAAAAACGTCGGTCAACAACAACACGTCTAATTTTAAGTAGTGCATAGCATACTGGCCCATGGTTTCTATGCCAAACACTCGCCAAACATGCTGTGCATGGGCATAGTCTTCTTCACTGATGGTGCTTTGAGTCAATTGAGAAAAGAATTTTTCTCTTGGCGGCAAAGTCGTTTCTTCAAGCACCTCGTAACTTTCCACATAATCGTATGGAAAATGGCCTTTACGAACACACAATTTAAATTGATTTGTATCCGTAAAGTGGGAATGGGTATGTTTCAACTCATCTTGGCTTAAGCCTTTCACAAGACTATCCAGCGAACTAGACATAAACTTGAATGAGTCGAGAAAGCGAATGCTCATGCTTCCTTTTCTCCATGAAAGTGAGGTAAAGCTCTCATGGTTCTTAGCCAAAATGCTGAATTTGCTCATATCTACATGAGCAAATTGTTTTACAATGAAGTGAAGGTCATACCGGGAGAAATTGTGTAAGAAGACAGGGAGGAAGCGAGGTGTAGAGTACTTCAAATTGCATTCGTTATGGGCAGCACCTCTAAAATGCCCTGTCCTGTGGCAGTGGTCTCTTACTTTTTTTTCTCCGCCTAAGATTGGCTTTTCACATATGTGGCAGGTGGTGGCTTGATCATATTCTCTTTGCTGTACGTCATTCATCTGAATTGGTACAGGGTTGTTCAAAATAGTTTCTACTTTGCCTGCTAAAGCCGCCATTTGATCAACAAACCACCGCGCACAATCCTGACCTTTATGACTTACATACTCACATTGTGAATTATCATAGTGACAGACAACATAATAGGCTACAGCAAAAGGCTCATGTTTCTGCACTGGATAGGTTGAGCTTGTATGGGGGCTTGGTTCACATCCCTGAATGGGAACAGTAAGGGCCTCAAAATCAGCGTAAACAGTAAATGGTACCATCTCTTGTTTATTAGTGGCCTTAAATTTTAAGACTGCGTCATTCCCTTCGGGCAAGACTAGCTTTACTGCCGTCTGCCCTTCACAGTCTTCCGTATGTCGTTTCAAAAGTTCATCAGTTGTAAAATACTGAAGGCAGCGCTCACAAATGTGTTTTGCACACTTATGGTTAGACACTTGGCTGCTCACCAATTTACTTAAATTCTTTATCCAACAGTAATGGCTTTTATCCCCATCAGACAGGAAAAGCAGGTGAATGTGATGTTGCTTTACCTGTTTGGTGGCATACAAGGGGCCCACAATATTGGATCCTTCGATGCCATACACCATGAAAGAGAAATTTGGATTATCTTTCTCAAATAAATGAATTTTATCTAGAGGCATGGGAAATGAAACACGCTCGAGATTGAGAGTTTGTTTCATGCGGTTAAACAATTCTTTGTACTTCCCTGGTCTATCACAATTACTGCCCTGACAGGGTTGCAGGCAGCTCACTATACTCCACAAAAAGCAGTAATCGTCTTTGTTGCGTATGTTGATCACTGCCTTTCTGGAAGCGATAAAGCTCGGTGTGGCAATATAGCTACTTCCTGCATTCAATGGATTGTATTTACAAATATTGATTTGCAAATAGGCAATGCTATTGAGGGCCAAGCCACTGGGACCCTCTTGCAACTTATCAAATTTAGTGATAAGCGCTTGAATAGCTTTCTCCTGATACCACGTTTCCAAATTATCGGCTATCAGTACTTTCTCCATTTTTGTACAAAGGTTGAAGGTGTGTTTCTCTTCAACATTATTTTTTATCAATGTAAATTCACATAGTAGTTCGAAGTTTATTTTTAAAGCCTGATGCAATCTTAAGCCTTGTTCACATTCACTCAAAAAAATGGGAAAACATAATTCCACAAAATCTTTAGGCGACAGACAGTGATTCGCATTGTAAATTCGGCCTGAGCATACTCGCGTTTTGAAACATTTGGCCAAAGGCTGCCACACTAACACTTCACTCTCTGATATAGACATGATTATAAAATGGACTAATAAACGTGCAACCCTTACCTTAAAATAGGTTAATCCAAAATCTCCAATTCCAAACGACCACACTTATCGATTTTTACTGACTGGCACACACAATCTCGTTCACAGGTAGACAATGGTTGTAGTAATTTGGGCCCCCAGCAGGAAATGATCACCAACAAAGTTGTTATAGTTTTAATATCAACGACAAGGTTTATCTTGTTTTTTTTGTTTCCAATGATTTATCTGAAAAACAAACCAATACAATCCGTTATTAGTCATGGTTATATACATTAAACATGTGCATTCATTCATTCATTCATTCATTCATTCATTCATTCATTCATAAGACTTGCTAAAAACAAAAGGTTTCAAGTGTGCACACATAAATAAGACACTCACTCGAAAATACCAAAGTCATTTACAAAGACTCACCTCTTTTTTTTAATATCGAAAGCGTCAAGGTAGTTAAAACCTATTCACTCCATATATATCTTCATTCTAAAACAATAATAAATACACGCCATAAGTATATAAATTTCCGTGAAATAAATGACACGCATTTAACAACAACAACAACAACAATAAAAGTAATGGAACAACATGTACTCACCATATAATGAATTATAATACTTTCAGCAAATGTGCTCTTTGCCGCCACTGTCACTGTCACTGTCACTGTCTCTCTCTCTGTCTGCTTTCCCAGACTTAATAATGTTGTTTTTAAAAATCTGCAACAAACGAAATCCCCCAAAAATACCATCAGTCACTAACTTACTTTTCATGCATACACAAAATAACAATAAAACCAATCATGCCATAATTAACAATAATGAACCTACCTTAGTACAAGTATGGCCGCGGTTCACGTAATATTTTACAAAGAGCATAAGGCACTTGCATCCGTCACCTTCAAAGATGAACACGAGAATAATGAGTCTCTCTTACCCTCAGAACATATATGTCTCCTCAACAAGATGCAAAGTTAACACTTTACTTTTTTTTTTGTTCCTATGAGTAGGATGTCATGGAGCGCACAAGTCAGACCGATTCTCACAAGCTTTTGCAATCTCTGCATGAGTATGCGTGAGAATGCAATGATCAGCTTTTCGACAGAGCTGTTTGTCCTTCATCGAGATATCGGGTAACACGTCTGGGTCAGATAACAGCCACCTGCATGTGAACAACAGGCTGTTATCTCTCTCTGCTGCGAGGCACGTACGATGATAAGACCTGTGTCTGTCTGGATCGCCGTGGGTCAGTCTCAATGCTTTCAATTCTCATTGCATTAAGCAAGTTCTCTCTCTGCGTGTGAGCCCTGACCAGTCAAGACAAATAATAATAATAATAATGCATAAGTGTTTTATTAATATCAAAGCGCATAACCTAACGTGACTTCAAATCTGGTTTCTTACTTTTTCCCCGTTTTCCTCAACGATCTCGAAAAAAAAAAAATGACGGAAACCATGATTTCAGGTTTTCCATACCTACATTCCCGTAAACTGAACAACGACACAAATACATCGACATGCCCATCATAAAAATCGCCTCATTCGTTTTCCAAATAACGCGAAAATGAACAAAAAAAACACCTTTTCCATAAGAAAACCATGTTTCCAGCTTTTTACCTTTTTCATGTCTATATCCACGTAAAGAGAATAAAGAGACGAAATAAATACTATCACACGCGTCATTCTCACGTTTTCGGTTTTCCAAAAATCGACAAAAATGTGAAAAACGCATGTTTTGACTCAAAACCCTAACTTCACCTTTCCGACACCTACATTCCCGTAAAGAGCACAACGAGACGAAAAAAACGAATCCAAGCACGCCCTCCTAGCATAACCCGTTTTCCAAAAATCGGCAAAAATGTGAAAAACGCATGTTTTGACCCAAAACCCTAACTTCACCTTTTCGACACCTACATTCCCGTAAAGAGCACAACGAGACGAAAAAAACGAATCCAAGCACGCCCTCCTAGCATGACCCGTTTTCCAAAAATCGGCAAAAATGTGAAAAACGCATATTTAGACCCAAAACCCTAAGTTTACCTTTTCGACACCTACATTCCCGTAAAGAGCACAACGAAACGAAATAAACGAATCCAAGCACGCCCTCCTAGCATGACCCGTTTTCCAAAAATCGGCAAAAATGTGAAAAACGCATGTTTTGACCCAAAACCCTAAGTTCACCTTTTCGACACCGACATTCCCGTAAAGTGCACAACGAAACGAAATAAACGAATCCAAGCACGCCCTCCTAGCATGACCCGTTTTCCAAAAATCGGCAAAAATGTGAAAAACGCATGTTTTGACCCAAAACCCTAACTTCACCTTTCCGACACCGACATTCCCGTAAAGAGCACAACGAGACGAAATAAACGAATCCAAGCACGCCCTCCTAGCATAACCCGTTTTCCAAAAATCGGCAAAAATGTGAAAAACGCATGTTTTGACCCAAAACCCTAAGTTCACCTTTTCGACACCGACATTCCCGTAAAGAGCACAACGAGACGAAAAAAACGAATCCAAGCACGCCCTCCTAGCATAACCCGTTTTCCAAAAATCGGCAAAAATGTGAAAAACGCATATTTAGACCCAAAACCCTAAGTTCACCTTTTCGACACCTACATTCCCGTAAAGAGCACAACGAGACGAAAAAAACGAATCCAAGCACGCCCTCCTAGCATGACTCCTTCCATTCCAAGGTCGCAGGGGCTCACAACTTGCTAAGTGAGACAGCTCCCCCACTACCACACTACTCAAACAGATTCTGAAGTAGGAGAGAAGAAAGTACCCGGTTACTGAAGTTCTGTCCCAGCACATGCAGAGTGTTTGTGTACACAATCGGAATGAGAATAGTTGCCTGAAATAATCGAACCAACGCTATAGAGATACAATTCAATTAAGACCTCTCGTGGAATTGTCTAAAATCTCTGATAAAACATCACACCGAATTAGTTGATTGAAATATGCAACCATATACCACACACAAAGGACACGATAATATGTTACCATCTAACCTATTAAACATTTGCTATTACTGTTTGGAATAGTTGTACGCTGGAAATAGTATATTTAGTAAAGTAATGTAGGTAGGAAAGCACCATCTCCCTCTTACGGAATTATCGCGGCACACCATCTCGCAATATAAGTACATAATTGGCAAGTTACTCACAACACTTTATTACACACATCATAATAAAAAAATAACTTGCAAGCTGCAAGAATCACAAAAGTATGAATAATGACGGAACACAATGAGTTCACTGTTTGGCACAGGGGAAACATCTTCCTTAACCAATAAAACAGAAGTTCACTGTAATATTTGGCGTGTATACAAGGCAGTGCAGAACATCTGCTAGACTGGTAAGGATTTACGGAGGCAGATGAAGCTGAGCGTTCAAGATAACGTCAACGGTTTGATCTTGCCGTAGATGCTCATTGCGTTTTCCCTTTACGCACTTAAGTTCGACACTACCGGTACTGAAGTGTACTAAGCTATTATTATATTGTCACGAACTAGCAAATCCTTGCGGTGTATATTCTTGAGACACTTCTATTAATGTTTTAGTCTTAGGTACTTCAACATCTGCAGTAAATGACACAATGCCATCGGTCGACTGAACAATCATCACACAATCGAACCAGTCCATAATAAGCGTATTATCACATATTTTCACACGATTGCAGTACATTAACGCGAACTGGACTTAACAGACATACTGAAGACACTAAAAATTACAGATGAGCAATAGTTTATCCCAACTTTCATCAAACGAAGCTAATCAAAGCTAATATTGTATCCCAGCAACGAATGTAAACAGACAATATCTCTGGCTTCCGCATACGCCATTTTCACACTTTCGATACCTGCATTAAGGTCTGAGTATTGCAGTTGGTCTTGATCGTAGCCACAGCATTGCCTGGCGAAAAGAACTGCGCATGCTCCGTTTTATTTTCCATCTCCTGACACATCTGATTGACAGACGAAGAAGTGATGACCGTTAGTGTGCAGGAGCTACCGCACATCTGTTGGAGAATTTTGGTACCAAGTAGCGTTTCTTGCGCAGTTTGAAAGGTTGTGTCTTTACGTAGCTTGTATAATAGCGCCACTTTCATTTATATATAGTCTATAGTTGTAACAATGGATTCAGTTTCTAATGAAATTAACTAAAATGCACAAATATGAACAATCAAGAGCGTACATGAATGCAGAATTTGAATTACAAGTACTAGTAAAATAACAAATCAGACAACAGCTTCATTGTGTATTCAGGAGGGAATATAGAACAGCAAAATATCGAGGTGCCGAAAAAAGCAACTCCAAGTGCCACTAGTAAACTTGGAGAAACTAGAGTAACATCGTGATGACACAGTCATTTTGTATGCTTAGATATGCATCTATTTATATCAAATTTAGATTTTTTTAAAGAGGTCATACCCATTATTTTAAAAGAGCATAGAGAAAAGAGCGTAACAGTGCCAATTGTATGGCACCACAGATTCAAAATGAAATAATCGGCCTGTGTGGCGACGTCATTAGAGACATCCCTACTGACGTAAAGAGAGCGTTGCTTACAGTATAGTGCTAATGCTCTCGTTTGCCACGATACAGTATCACTTTTCACGCGGATACTCATTTATACAAGTTATAAACAACATACCACAAAGCAAATTGGTCGTCATCTCTACCACCCTACCGATCAGCTGATCAATCGTTAGAGTCGCTGCATGATGGCCTGTGGCAGTAGGCCTACTCAGGAAAAAGCAACTTTCTATTAAGGTTAGATTTTTTGACGAAGAAAAGATGATTGTTCGTGAGGAATTTCTAGGTTTTGTAGAGTTCACTGATATGGAATGTCTAGGTTTTGTAGAGTTCACTGGTACGGATGCAACATATGTAAGCCTCTATCCAGAAAAGTGCGTCGGGCAAGGATATAATGGGTGTTCCACTGTAGCAGGAAAGGATGATTGTGTACAGAAAGTTCTTCAAGAAAAGTATACGAAAGCGTTATGCTTTCACCGTGCTAGTCACAAACTGAACTTAGTCGTAAACGAAATAGCGATACGAAATGGGCTACTGTCTCCACAATAAAGGAAATAATAAGATTCTTCCGAGAATCGGCCCTTCAACGAAAATCCATACCGAAATGCTCTGTGAAACTCGTTGGTCTCAAAAACAAAAGTATCGCCACTTTCAAGGAACATTGAGTGTATCGTTATGGCTCTTGAAAACCTATCAACAAACGGTACCGCACCGTAACAAAGCAACGGTGAAAGCTGATTTTCAAATGCACTACGCTGCCACAAAATCAGAATTCATTATTAGTGTATGTCTCATAGCAAGATACTCAGTGCCTCTGCAACCGGTGGTAAATGCTCACCCAAAAAGTGTGGACTTAGGCCTACCTACTTCAATGTGCAAATCACATAAAACAAAACACAAACATAATGAGAAAACACCGTGGAAATGCGGTTGTTGAAAGTCAAAGTAATTAACAATACTGTAGCTTTCAGTCGGTCAACTCAAAAATCACAAAGATTCTTCTTCTTCTTATGGTTCCTATCCGTTCCGGATGTTGGCTACCATCTTGACTGTGCTGTTCCCATCACTTGCAGCTCGGAATAATTCAGTAGATGTTTTTGAGGTCCAGGCTGTGAGGTTTTTTAACCAGGATATTCTTCTTCGTCCAACACTTCTCTTCCCTGGTATATTTCCTTGAAGAATAGACTGTAGGAGATGGTAGTTTGTGGTATACCTCATGATGTGTCCTAGGTATTGGATTTTCCTGAATTTCACGGTGGTTAATACTTTCTTAGTTTTTTTCATTTTTTGGAGAACCTCAATATTTGTGACATGGTCTGTCCATGGTATCCGAAATATCCTTCTGTACAGCCACATTTCAAAGGCCTCTAACCGTTTACATAAAGACTCTGTCCGAGTCCATGTCTCAGCACCGTAAAAAAAGAGTAGAGAACACATAACAACGCAAAAGCCTGATTTTCGTAGTCATTGTCTGCCCATGATGTTTGAACAACTTCCGCATCTTATTGAAAGTTGTCCGGGCTTTCCCAATTCGAGACTTCACCTCATCAGAAGGGTCCCATTGGTCATTTATGGTAGTGCCAAGGTATATATACTTATGCACTTGTGCAATGGTTTTCTGGTCTATAATTAGTTTGCATGCAGAGACTTTGTTTTTACTAATGACCATCAATATTGTCTTCTAAGGGTTTATATCTAAACCATATTCATGGCTTTATTGGATAACTTTCTCAATGATATGTTGCAGGCTTTCTTGACTATCCGCAAAAATCACAGTGCCATCGGCATATCGAATGTTATTTATCCAGTTTCCATTTAAGAGCACTCCCATCTCAACATCCTCTAGAGCTTCTTTAAAGATATATTCCGAATAGATGTTAAATAACAATGGAGACAATATATTAGAATATCTATATCTTCCGTGTTCTCGTTACCCAACCTCACATAAGCAGATTGATTCCAGTACAAGTTCACAATTATTCGTAAATCTTTATCATCTAAGCCAATCTTTTGTAAAATTTCTATCATCTTATGATGTCTTAATCTATCGAAAGCCATTTGATAGTCAATAAAGCAGGCATATATATCGCAGTTCACATCACGGCACCTTTGAAACAATACTTGAATGCTCAATAGGGCTTCACGTGTGCCAAATGCGTTTCTAAAACCAAATTGTGTAGAAGAAACTTGTTCTTCACATATTTTGTATATTCTGCGATGAATGATCTTCAGAAATACCTTCAAGATGTGATTCATGAGACTGATTGTACGGTACTCACTACAAAACTTAGCTCTGTTTTTTTTAGGTAGTGTGATGAATTCCGATTTAAGCCATTCCTGAGGAATGTTCCCAGAATTGTAAATGTCGTTGAATATTTTAGTCAACCATTTCACATTATCTTCATTCAAAAGCTTTAAAAATTCAGCATTCACATTGTCAGGGCCAGTGGCTTTACCATCCTTCATGGCTTTTATCGCGGTTTGTACTTCATCTACCAGAATTTGGGGTCCTGTTTCACCATTTATTCGAGGTGGCTCCTGTCGAGTATCATAAAACAAGTGTTCTATACATCTTTTCCACGTATCTTTAAACTCTTCTTTTCCAACAATTAGTTTTCCTTCAATATTGACCAATCTATTTCCTTGTCTAGTTCTATAATTCCCTGTCACTTCTTTAATTTTTCGATGAACATTGAAGCTGTCATGTTTTAATTGTAACATTTCTATTTCATTGCATTTTTCTTGCATGTCCCTTTCCTTAGCTAATCTTATTTCTTTCCTGATTTCCCTGTTGATGTTCTTATATTCATAAGGATTACCCTTTGCTTTCCTTCTCTTATCCATCATTTTAAGAATCTCTTCAGTCATCCATGGTTTCTTTTTAGTGATATCTGTTACTAAGTGATCTTTCTTCATAGATTCAACTGTATTAATTAATGTTTTAATTTTCTCATCGGTACATAAGGCATCAGGTAGGGATCCAAGTTCATCATTGAGCTGCTCTTCTACATTTTGTCTTACTGAAGGTTCAATTAATTTACGCATATTATACTTTATGGCTCTTCTCTTTTGAATATTTTTCATTTTGATTTTAAAAACTCCAACTAGAGGGATATGATCGGAATGAATGTCCGCACCGGAATATGTTTTCAATGAGACACAGCTGTTCCTATATCTTTGATTTATCAAAATATAGTCAATTTGGTTCCTTATAATTCTTTCACCTGAATCTCTAGGAGACTTCCAAGTATACAAACGTCGTGGTGGTAATGTGAAGAATGTGTTGATTACTACAAATCCCCATTCTCCTGCAAATGCGCAAAGTTGATCTCCTCTCTCATTCCTTTCACCAAGCCCATATTGACCTACAATACTGCCTTCAGATCCATGTCCTACTTTTGCATTGAAATCTCCCATAATTATTGTTAGATCTTTCTTTGGTAACTGGTGCAAAACACCTGTGATTTGGGAGTAAAACTCTGCAACTTTTTCATCACTATGGTCTGTCGTATGAGCGTACACCTGGATGATGTTAAGATGCGCAGGCTCAGTATTTATTTGAAGCAACAATGCTCTCTCTGAGATAGGTATGAAATTGGTGACACACTTTTCGACCAATTTAGATACTATAATTCCTACTCCGTGTTGATATAATCCATTGGATGTCCCTGAATAGTAAACTACATGTCCATTGATGTCACAAGAACCTGATCCTGGCCAACGCATTTCACTTACGCCCATTTCATTCTGTCCATTTCTTGAATCGCATTATGGGTTTTCCCAGCTTGCGCCATAGTTTGCACATTCCACGTGCTAATCTTTATACCATCTTTCACTGACAACTTTCCCGAAGCCGGAGATCCGATTGGGGGACTTGAAACTCCGGAACATTTGGTTTTGAACACAGCCATGATGTGTTACTAGAGAAATCCATATGGATCTTGAATGCAGTAGTTTCTCATTGCTTTCTGCATTCTCATGCCGTTGACCAACTAGTAGCTCATCCCCCTTCAGGGGCAATTTCTCACCCCTAGGACAAGAGAGTGCCCAAACTTCCATCCACTCTTCCACCCTCCGAAGAGGTTGTTAGAATAGGTTGGAAGTGGATCTCCTTATAATTATTATATTGTTATATTGAGGAAGAAGAAAATCTTCAATAGTCCGTGACAATATACTGTATACCGTATACATCTTAATCACATGTCATTTATTTCAGGTTATTTTTCAAATATTCCAGTAATTGTGCTGACCGACTGAAAGCTACAGGCAATGAGAAATTACTTCAAAGCTATCTTTGAAAGTCAAAGAGGCTGAAACAATCGCCGAGCATCTTGGAACAAATTTCAATACGCCGCGAGTCATAAATCATCAGAAACAACGTGCGAATCCACCAGCACAGACTCAAGAGTTTTGGAGAAGATCAGTAATTATTCCGTGTATCGATTCATTAATAATATCTCTGGAACAGCGTTTTTCTGAGGAGAACTTTCCCGCATTTTCATTGCAAACGTTGCACCTTCATTTTAATGCTTGACATGACGTGAGTAGGCTATGAGTTTTTTTTTGTTTTTGTTTTTTTACTACACGTTCTTGTAGTTATTACAATTTGAATAATTTTCTCGGTGAAGCTGAACTTTGGTACAGATTTATTACATTCAATGTTGCCACTCATGTTTGCAGAAACTGAAACTGGCACTTCTAATGCAAGTTGACAGCAGGAGTGATATTCTGTGACATTATGCTGGGTACCCAATCTTCGGTTGGTTGGTTCTTAAGTTTAGGGGCTGCGACAACGCGGTCATGTAGCCCCGTGTACTTTGGGTGTGTGTAGAATCTGTCTGATAACCGGTGTTAATTGTGGTGACTCTATTAGTGTGTGTTATCTGTTTTTTAATTTAAGTACGGCAACGTAGAATTTTTTAGATAGTTCCTACTTTTTCCGCCAAGCGCCACCGTCAACGACTACTAGGCCAAGTTCAGAACTTAGCTACTAGACGCCACCGCAGTCGGCTCTTGGCATCGAACGTAGAAACCTAAGAGCGTTGTTTACATTCTTAACCTATCCAATTTAGCTTCACACAGGTGCAATTAGTGGAAGGTTCTTTAACATGCCATAAATCTATGACATGGGACCGCCGGCTTTACTTCCCCTCCGAAGGAAGGCATACTGAGGGATTTTTAACGCTCTTAAAAGATCCGACGGCTTCGGCCGGGTTTGAACCCGCTATCTTGGGCATAGAAGCTCAGCATGCTACCGACTACGCCACCGAAGCCGCATGTACCAGTCTTCGCATCGTTATTAGCGATATACGGTAACGCAATAACATAACCTACAATTTTCAACCCCTATTGAAGATTACTAATACATTTTCACTTCATGGGGACTGTATTTTCTACTGTATTCTACTGTACTACGTTTTGTACAGGTGTTTCTAAATTCCCACTACAGACTTGAGGGCTTGTAGCATAGGATTCTTCGAGCATACAATAGGATAGAGAGGGCGCTAGCATGAGCGGGAAGATACGGTAATGCATAGTTTTTATATATATATAAAGCTCAAAATTTGTCTTATTTATACAAATCTACACCGTTTCACCGATCTGAACCAAAATTTGTGTAGTGTACTTACTTTTTGGAACCCCATGAGCAAAACTGTCCCCTTTAAATTTCGTACACACAACTCCATTCCCTGCATTTAGGCCCTGTGGCACAAATCTACACCGTTTCACCGATCTGAACCAAAATGTGTAGGCTATACATACCCTTTGGAACCCTGCTGGTAAAACTGTCCACTTTAAATTTCGGACAGACCACTCCATTCCCTGCATTTAGGCCCTTTGGCACAAATCTACGCCGTTTCACCGATCTGAACCAAATTTTACATACTTACCCTTTGGAACCCCACGAGTAACACTGTCCACTTTAAATTTCGAACACACCACTCCATTCCCTGCATTTGGGCCCTTTGGCACAAATCTACACCGTTTCACCGATCTGAACCAAATTTCGCATACTTACCCTTTGGAACCCTGCGGGTAACACTGCCCACATTAAATTTCGAAAAGACAACTCCATTCCCTGCATTTAGGCCCTTTAGCACAAATCTGCACCGTTTCACCTAATTGCACCGAATTTTACATACCGGTAGGCCTACTTACCCTTTGAAACTCTGCTGGTAACACTGTCCACTTGATATTTTGAACTACCCTCTCCATTCCCTACATTTAGAATAACAGACAAGAGGAACTTGAAAACCACGTTTTAAGGCCCTAGAAACATTCATGTCCGTAGGCCTAGTAGTGCAACTGTAAGAATATTTTAATGAGTCTATTGTTGGCTGGTAAGGCGGGCTGCATCACGCCGCCCCTACCCGTGTTCTGGTGCAGAATTGCGAAAATAGTTACATCTTGCACTGCTTATAAATTGCAGTCACGGGGAGTAATTAGTGCAAACATATTTCTTAGGCCCCTTAAAACGGTTATCATCATGAAAATATTATGCCTCTGTATAAGTGCGATGGTGTTGGTGCAGTACATCCAGGTTACCAGCTGCAATTAAGCGTTGGTGCTTTCAAATTTACTTTGATTTATTCCGATCCTTCTCCTTCAGCGCTATGTGGCGATAAATAACACTATTGCTACCTCAGGAGCTCGGGCAGCCAAAGTTTTCCAAAGTGCTCTGATTATTTTCCTGCGGCGCTATGCGACAAAAGACGACACTATTGGTCTCTACTTTTCTAACAGCCAATGATATATAGGTCCTAGGCAGTGTCTTTTATTTCATTTACTCCTCTTTCTAATCATATTGTTCAATTCATTTGTAAATTACATGTGTCAGTACTGTAGTTAGTAAATTGCCGTTTCCCTGCTCATTATTATCATAATCATTACGGGAAGAAGACCTGGTTGTTACGTCCATTATGCTGTACTACTTATCACCCGCACTGCCACCACCACCACCACAAAAAGTTATAGTTTTAAATATATTTTTCTGGTAGTTTAAGTATCATGTGCCAGTTCTGTAGTAGTATTCATTATCATCCATAAAGCAAACAAATCCACCGGGCGAAGCCGGGCACTACTGCTGTTCATCTATATACGATATTTAAACACAAATTGTGCTAAATGTTCCGGCATAACTCAACAAAATGACAGCGTTTCGCCCCGGTGTGCTATTGGGCTCTTCAGTTGGTTAAAGCACACCTCACCTAGACACTGTCTAGTACACACTGGGAAGGCCATTGCAAGACGTATTTGATACATGTGTATCCGCGTCACGAGCAAGCCAGTGCACTATGGGAGTCGGAACTCCACTCCAAAGAAATTATAACCTTACCTTGGCATTGAATATACAATTTTCAAAAGAAAAACATGTATTGCCCGTTGAACCATTATATATTTAAACACAAATTGTGCTAAATGTTCCGGCATAACTCAACAAAGTGACAGCGTTTCGCCCCGGTGTGCTATTGGGCTCTTCAGTTGGTTAAAGCACACCTCACCAAGACACTGTCTAGTACACACTGGGAAGGCCATTGCAAGACGTATTTGATACATGTGTATCCGCGTCACGAGCAACGCCAGTGCACTATGGGAGTCGGAACAAGCCTGCCAGAGAAACATGACAAATTAATTTACTATGAGTCACAAATAATAATAATGTGCGTATTTCTTTTGAAAATTGTATATTCAATGCCAAGGTAAGGTTATAATTGCTTTGGAGTGGAGTTCCGACTCCCATAGTGCACTGGCGTTGCTCGTGACGCGGATACACATGTATCAAATACGTCTTGCAATGGCCTTTCCAGTGTGTACTAGACAGTGTCTTGGTGAGGTGTGCTTTAACCAACTGAAGAGCCCAATAGCACACCGGGGCGAAACGCTGTCATTTTGTTGAGTTATGCCGGAACATTTAGCACAATTTGTGTTTAAATATATAATGGCCCAACGGGCAATACATATTTTTCTTTTGAAAATTGTATATCTATATACGAGACAATTTTTGTAGTATAATATATTACAAATATATAAAATACGTATTTTCCTGAATGCAAGAAGCTGAATGTGAATAATTATAGCAAATGTGATTATCAGAAACTGATTAAAGGGCTAAATAACAGGTTACCGGTATCTGAAGTGATAACTAAGTGCTTTGAAGGTGTTCTGAAGGAACGTGTGCAGGTAGACCGGGCCGCTTTTCTGAAAAACGATATACAAGAAGCAAATTGTATAACATTTGGGCATCAGGACTTTTTAAGATAATTTGACCCTGCTGAGTTCGAAAATGCCTGATGCCCACTCGAGAAATGGACCGGAAGTCCACAATTCAAGATGGCGGCTTTTTCCCGAAGTTTGCTATTTTAAGCTCGCAAGAAAAATCTATTCAACATTTGCGCCGTTTTACTTCGCAGCTATGTAGAGGAGGTATGCAGCTACCTGTTACATAGTTTGGTTATCCTGAAACTTGGAGTTTTAACCCTGGAATCGTACCTGAAATCCGACTCATGTTGTTTTCTTTAAGTTACTTTTGTTTCGCTTTGATTACGGAAAAAGTACACTGTAAACGAAACTTTGGGACGGTGCATTAATTGTAGTTCTAGCATTCATCAATACGATGCGTATACGCCTGGCCCGCAGCATCAGTTAGTAACTGCAGGAGGGCGTTGAAACTGCAGCCGCGCGGCAGGCTAGGCCGCCCGGCGGCGGGGCGCCCCGCCAGCCACTCTGCGGACGTTCCGCACCCATGCAAAGTGAAATATTACTAAGTTTAGATCGTAGACTTTCGCGGCCAGTGTCTAGTTTATCATCTTGGCTCAATCCTGTAAGCCAAGATGATAAAATATTACTAAGATGATTTATTTGTAGGTTGAACGGAGGGTTGTTTGCTGAAGCGAAGAACAAATTTGTTGTACATAGCAATATTATACTTTTATTTCACACTTTTATATCACAGGCATAGTTTATAATTTACGTATGTTGCAGCAAGAGGCCTTGCAACGACACGTATTTATGCATAAGAGTTTCCTCTCTTTGCAACCACATATGTCGGTGGCACATCCGGTCTCACACCCTCACGTAATCAGATCGTCGCATTTCTTTGGAACTGGCTCTCTGGTCATAAGTACAGCAGTCAACTTCCCATCCGTAGACTGCCATGTTGTTTCGAGTGGATTGGGTAAGACATGGTCGGGTATGTGAGCGTTTTTCCAAACACAAGCCTGCCAGAGAAACATGACAAATTAATTTACTATGAGTCACAAATAATAATACTGTGCGTATTGTGTTTGTCGAATACCTGCTCGATAATGACATCTTAAAATATGAAGCCTCAGAGAGTCACTGGTCGGGGGAAGTCCTTCTTGATCCACAAGACCAAATATTAGATACCTACCTTCATCAGCAGTACAGGTTTCTAGTAGCAGCTAAATGCAAGAAAAATTCTGTTTAGAGACTGTCATTTTCGATGGGGTTCGAGGAAAACTTAAGTTATGTGTGCTTACCTTGTACATTAGCACGAAATACTTTTCCACATTTGAGATTGTGGACTCCAGGAGCGGAGGCTCTCCGAGTCCTGAGAGCAGCTCAGCATGCTTCAAGTAATGAGTCCATGCTGCTGTTTTACTGATAGTAGCTGGCTTAGAGGTGGTGTCACACCCTGTGAGCGCATGGAACGCCAAAATGTTTTCCCTTTGAATAGGTGTCAGTGTGGATGCAATGGTGTGGACCGGAATGTATTTCCTCTTATTTTCCGTTCCAGCCATCACCCACACCTCTGAGCATTTCATTCTGTCAAAATGATGCACGGGCAGCAGGATTATGTCTGTGTCTCTTACCATTATCACTTTGACAGGGAAGTCCGTGCAGGTAGCGTGGAGCACGACGCGCGTGTCCCCTTCCTCATGGGACGCGGCACGGTACTGCACAGGAGTGCCTGGGCGTGTAGATTCGACTCGTCGCTCATTTTTGAAGCCCCCTGTGGTGACTACTTCCAGATCACCAAATGGACACTTCATTAGTTCATTGCTGAAGAAATTGGCTAGGTCTGCCTTATTCTCGGGCAAAGCCAAGAAGCCCTTCCAGTCTGGTGGTAATGGCACAGAAGCATTGTCTATTTTTCGTCGTATTGGCGTTTTACCTTTTTCTCTTTTCTTGCGGGTTGATGATTTCTCTGAAAAAGGCCTGTAGCTGTCAAATACGATATCAACCCTTGTGTAGGGCTTTCCTAAGTACTGTATCCTCTTTGCGAAACGGCTAGCAAAATCTCCGAAAGTAGGTTGCGACTTAGAAGGCTTTCCAAGTGCAACTACGAGTGCTTGTCCATTAATAATCAAAACAGACGTATCGGTAGCGACGGGAATGGTTCCGGGTCAGTCAATTCCAGAAGTAATGACAGAAGTGAGAGTACTTTTATCACTGGCGCTTCCGAGGTCACCGTTCATCTCGCAGGGGCTTATAGGAATCGGAAGTAGTTCGTGTTTCATAATGGGACGTAGTTCAACCTCTCGTCCACCGTCGTATGCAACAAGGAAGCTGCGCATTACTTTTCTGTCCGCCGGAAGGGCACTTGCAGTGTCCTTTGTGACATTGACCTTATATAGATCGGGGAGGGTAAGTGCATTGCACTTAGGTAATCTGGCGAAATAACTTAATTCAGGCTGTCCTGTCTCCTGAATGAGAAAGCTCTTACGGACAAAGTCCAGGACTGCTGCCTGTCCGTCTGCCTTGACATTCAGAAGAGATTCTTCGATTTCTTTCGATGCTTGTTGGCAATGTTACAGATGCCTTGATCCTGTTTCAGCAGTTCGCAGGCCTCCATTACTCGCAGGAGAGAATTTTTATCAGTGTTGTCTCTCTTCCGGCACCCTGGTAGCAGTTCACTGCAGGTGACCACAGAGCGCACGCCACACATTTCACACACCAACTTCGAGATTTCACTCCGCCAATGAAAGGAAAGTGCCCACCGCTGGAGTGAGAACGTATTTTGAGTGATTCCTACGATGCCTCCTTCTTCCTTGCAGACTCCAACTATCCATTCCTGTGCCTGGTCTGGTGTACGTCGAATACTCACAGCTGCACTTTCAACGCCCTCCTGCAGTTCCTAATTGACGCAGCGGGATAAGCGACTACGCAACGTAATGCTGAATGTTGGGACTAAAGTATTATACAGTAACAAATGTTCGTTTACCGGTTACTTTTTCCGTAATCAAAGTGAAACAAAAGTAACTTAAAAAAATCGATAGGTCAGATTTTAGGTACGATTCCAGGGTTAAAACTCCAAGTTTCAGGATAACCATAGTATGTAACAGGTAGCTGTATGCCTCCTCTACATAGCTGCGAAGAAAAACGGCGCAAATGTTGAATAGATTTTATTCGCGAGCTCAAAGTAGCAAACTTCGGGGAAAAGCCGCCATCTTGAATTATGGACTTCCGGTCCATTTCTCGAGTGGGCATCAGGCATTTTCCAACTCAGCAGGGTCAAATTATCTCTAAAAGTCCTGATGCCCAAATGTTATACGACGTCTATTACCCAGGATAGTGATGTGCAAAGTGAAGAGCGAAAATTTTCTTTGACCTTTCATTTTTATTCAGCCCAAGCATATAGGCTAGATACCTAGGAAAATTCATCAAATTACCACATCCAAGAAAACTACATTTCATAGTTTCTGTTTTCGATGGAAATAAGTTACTGAATTTACGGAGGAGAGTTTTTTGAAATTGCAGCAGGAGGCGCAAGTGTGACACTACTACAAAAAAATAATAGCTGAAATATATATTTGAGGGCAAAATTCCGTATTGAAATACGCGTTAACACGCAAATTGAGTCAGGATCACTTAGCACTATTTTTTCTTCTATTCGATCCAGAGGTAGGCATAGAAATAATCCAAATCAGCTTACAGGAAGTGTTAAATTGTGATGGTAGACCCATCCATGAATTCCAATTGTAAGCCTATGGCTGCTTGTGACAACTGCAGATATGTATGGTGTTAATGAGGAGGACGATACTATGCTCACAGACAATTCTGGGTGCAGATCATAGTTCCTGTGTAGATTATAATTCACTGAGTTTGTACGCAGAAAATGTTCTTCATCACATAGCAGGAAGGGTCGTTCACCAAGTGTCTAAAAATTAACTTGTATTGAATGCCGAGAAGTACTTTTATCAGGTCAAGAAAGACTGATAAAAGAGAAAGACATAAAAGGTGGCCTTCAGAATCCATCAAATAATGTAGTGTAATTATGTACGACAGCTGAGTGTGTCATCAGGAAGAATGGAAGTATGCTGCGAAAGAACACCAAGAATCTCATTCTGAAGTTGCAGACTGATGTATATGAAATGCTGCCAGGTTAATTTATTTGTTTCAGAAATGTGATCGTCTATTTACAGAGCTACTGAACGCCTAACTAAGCTTCACTCATGGTTCGAATTGTGAAGCAGTATTATACTACTTCTGCAGAAATACAGCTCAACGTGAGAGAGGGGTGCAGATGACCTCGTAGTTCCACCCCTTAAAACCTCAATAACTAACGTCTAACGCGAGAGAGAACAGCAGGTGCGACAGTTGTACACGTACGTTATTCTTTTTAAAGGACAAGACCTTTCTCTAGATCGTTGGCTGTTGTAACAGTTGATTCAATAGCTAACAAGGAATGAGCAAATACAGGGTCTTTCATATAAAATAAGAACGGCAAGCGGCAGTTTTGTTATTCGCTGCTACGGTGGCCTTGGCCGAGCTTGTGGCGCGCCACGGCCCCCTGCTGTACTATCAGGGCGTGTAAAGTATCAAGTGAAGGAACTCCGGTAGTTGACCGTTTCCGCCGCTAGGTGGTACTAGCGTAACTTGGCCTCCGCTTGCCTGTCCGGCTCGCCTCTACTTCGTATAAAACTAAGTCCCCGATTCTTGGATGTCACGGGTAATCTCGAGAACCACTGGATGGATTTTGGTGCGGCTTTCACCATTCTGTAAAGGTAATCTCGAGGAAGATATCTGTAGAAAATAATTTATTTATGATGAAAGGGAGCCAAGCAGTAACGATTTCAGATTTCAGTGAAAAGGTCGAAAATAGGACCTGGCGTCCGTGCACTTTTTAAGCTTACGCTGGGCAAACCGTTAAAAATATCAATATACTATGAGTGTAAGAATTGTTCAGCATGAACAATTCTCCAAAAAAGTCTGCGAGCGCATATCTCTATCTTCGATACTTAGCCCAATATAAGTGTTTTTAGTTTGGACGGAACGGGGATTTATGTCTCATGCACCTCGATTCTTAAACTACGTCTGACAGGAATTCCTTGCCCATTCATAACTGTTCCCGGGCGAAGCCGGGGCGGGTTGCTAGTTGTTTATTAAAAGAAGTATTGCACTAAATACTAAGCAAGTTGTGAATAACAGAAACAAATCTTCAAGGGAATACGAACATATTAAAATACTATACAGAACACACTAAAATACATTTCTAAGAAGAGCAGAGCTTACCTCTAAACAGAAGAGACCTTCATTATTTTTCTCGCTGATTTTGAAGACGATCTGGATCTCAGTTCCCTGGACATTTCTTTCGCCCGGAAAATAAATCGGCATTTAATGTAATGAAACACTATCCTATGGAAATATAGTAACAGGTGATCCTCTGAGCGGCACACATTTCGAAACACAGGAAGTTCACAGATCATATCCACACAATCTGAAAATATATCGCACCACAACGCACCTTCTTGCTCCAATTTTTTCTCCACTACTGCATCCACACGTTTCATCACGTGAAAGAAAGATAAGGACGGGTATTTAAGAAATCTAGATTTACTTCCACCATAGTCTCTCAGCTTGGAGAGGACCTACATACATCACTAGCAGCATTGAATGTTTCAGAATCACTTTCCAATGACCTAATGCAGGAAGTACATTTCACAAGCTTCTTTGCTGCTGTGTGAATCAGGTAACCACACAAATAATAAATAACGTTATCGCCTGCTCTCTCAGAACTGTCATCATTAACTGACAGGTTTATGGGATCAAGTTCGGGTTCAATTCTTTCCACCTATTATGAAAGAATCCACTTTAATAATCATGTCATCACTAAAATGTAAGTCACACACGCGGTCACTCAAAGTTAATTGTCGGTCAGCTCGTGGAATTTTTCTGTTCCATTCTTCCAAACAGTTTTGACGTGGTCTAAACAAGTGCCGACCATCTCCTTTCTTATGCCCAGACTTACAAGCAGGCACAGAGCAGCATGGCATAATGATAACAGAAGTTTAAAACAAGCATAGAAATAAAACGTAAGTACAATTTGCGTGCGGTAATGTAAGTTATCACTGCTTGACTGCCGTCCCGTCAGCGAGATTGCAATGTCTAGTTCACTTTTAGCATTGGAGAAGGACACGGCTTCCTAATTGGCTATTCTGACGAAACATGACTGCACCAAGGGCTGTGATTAGTCAGCGACGTTATAGGGTACACCCTATCAGCGATGTCGTTCCAAGTTTGAAAAATATATGTAGAACTCCCGCTGTTTTAACTTCGTATTTTCTAGTACCCGTATAAGTTGTAATGCACCAAGCAATAGTTGCATGAATATTGTTCCTAGGCCATAAGTTTTTCTGTATCTTCCTTAGTCAAGAAAAATCAATACCAGAATGGACAGTCTCCTGAAGTTTTTCCTTTTTGACGAGGCGTTGCCGCCCAACCATTCCTCCAATTCTCGAAAACAGTGAAAATCATTCAGTGCTGGTTTGGACTAAACGGCAGATGGTCCAAAACTTCACACTTGAATTCTTTGAAAAATCTATCTTAACGTTGGTACAGTGTGGTCGTGAATGGTTTTCACCCTTTTCGAGAATTGAAGGTATGGTTGGACGGCAACGCCTAGCCAAAAAAAGATACGAGCCTTACAGTAGTCGCATATGATGTGTAACATCTGACATGTTATCCTACTCGTATACTACACAGCTTGGACATTCTTAAAATGTTAATTTACACTCCATTTTCATACTGGTACTATGATGCATGTATAGATTGAATTGGAGATATGCTACTGTCACATTTGTGGCGCAGCGGTCAAGCTGTTAGTCTCTCACCAAGGTAGACCGGGTTTGATTCCCGGTCAATACATGTGAGATTTTCGAATTGAAATGCCATGTCCTGTGGTTCGCATTCCACGTAAAAGGGAGGTACCGTGGATCATGATCGTGAGATTAACGGACACGTAAAACTACAAGCTTCCTTCCTTTTACATTAATAATTCATAATAACAAAGTGACACACAACGTCGACAGTACTCTCAAATATTGTGAGCACATTCCTCAGTAACTATAACATTCATTATTCTCAAGGCTCTCATACAGTTCGTCGTAAACAATCAAAACATGGCTTCCTACATTCATGAAATGACATAGTCTCACATATGATGAAAATTCAGCTTTTATTCCACTCATATAACAACATCCTGTTATGCATTTAATATTTGACTGCTCACCCACAGTTTGACAATAATGCCGCTTACTTAAATGCCATTTGTCGTCTTTGTCCTACCCCATGTGATATTCAACCTTGAACGTGAGGCTTCATAAACTGCTCAATGACAAATGAAAGTCGGTGAAACATTTGCCACTGTGCTTGTCAAACGAGTGCCTGCTAAATGCACTGCCTACTGTATTGCCATAACATTCTCGCGCTACAGAGCACACACTGCCTTGTTTCTCATACACACATTTTCAATTGTTCATCCAGCTGGCAGTGCGTCTTCATTTCCGTCCGATCCACTTCCGTTCAATCCACTTCCGCCCGATTCACTTCCGTCCCATTTTTTCTGGCAGTGCGTCTTCACTTCCGTCCGATCCACTTCCGCCCGATTCACTTCCGTCCCCAATTTTCAAAATCACTCCCACAACACTATCCAGCAACCGAGCGGAAAGATGTTACACATCAAAAGGAAAACTTCAGGAGACTCTCCAGACGTACCCACCTCAGTGGCGGCAGAATATTTTGCCGAGGGAATTGGAAAGCTGGTGTAACGATACGCAAATGTTTCAATCGTTTTGGCGATTATGTTGAGACATAAGAATAAAACAAGCAAACATTTAGTAGTAAAATCAGTTTGGTATGTCTATCTATTATTTTTATACAGTCCATCGGAACTTGAAAAAAAAATAACAGCCCTCGTATGCACTATGCGCGCGCTTTCAATAGTGCAGCAGGGAACCATGGCGCGCCAAAAGCTCGGCCAAGGCCACCGCAGTAGCGAATAACAAAACTGCCGCTTCCCATTCTTACTTTATATGAAAGACCCTGTATGTCTTCCTGCTGTTGTTCTCCAACTTACATATCGTGACGATTATTCGCCTGTTTCCTGTTGCCCAAGCCTTTCCCCATGCTCGCTGTCAATCAACAAATGCCTGTCTTTATGTTCATCGTAAGCTTTATTTGTACAGTACTTTATTAATTCGTAGCAGAAATATGTAAATACAACACGGAATAAGGTATATACCGGTACATCATTTTATGTTTTCTCAGTATGGCCATTATATGCATGTTCATGGGTTAATTATTTTGGCATAAGCCTACCTCCGTTAACTGGAAACCTATATTTAACGGAAAAATTTGCGAGTCCAGTTAGTTTCTTTTAAAGGCAGGTTTTGCTACACTTCGCCTCTACATTTGATATCACCTTCAAGATGTGTTGTGAAATCACCAGGTGTGGTGGTAAACCAACCTTCACAACAAAAATGATTTATAGCTTAATCCTTGCTGTTTAGCCTATGTTCTAGTGTCCTTAGAGATATTATTTTAAGGAACAATATTTTTGTATAAACAGTAATTATCCTACAGTGAAACTCATGTGTTGCTTTCAGCATAGCGTCGTCGAAGGCGAGGATATGAAGACGGGCCCAACTTGAAGAAGGTGTGTTGCTGTACTTTCTGACACCACTGTTAGCCAAGTTTATGTATATATGATGACAATATTGAAATTAAACTGTGCTCTCAATATAAAGTTTTTCTTCACAGAACATAACTTATCCCTTCCATTCTCAATAATCACAGAACTTCAGTTTTGCAGCTTTTATATTATGAAAATGAAAATCCACAGCCTGCTTCCAGCCTCTGACCGGGTCAGGAATGGAATGAATGAAGCCCCCATCTAGCGGCGAGGATATGAACTGTGCCGGCTGCCGAGGCCTGACGCACTCCTCTGGGGCAATGATTAAATGAATGACAGATGAAATGATAGTGGAGAGTGTTGCTGGAATGACATTTTGACAGGGAAAACCGGAGTACCCGGAGAAAAACCTGACTGCCTCCGTTTTGTCCTGCACAGATCTCACATGGAGTGACCGGGATTTGAACCACGGACCCAGCGGTGAGAGGCCGGCGTGCTGCCGCCTAAGCCACGGAGGCTTCCTTTTATATTATACCGTACTGTATTTTAAAATGGTTAAGAAATGAAATAGCTTCTCCCACCGCTGTTTAATTTTCTGTACATTGACTTTGTAGTAATTTGAAAATTAGTCTCGTCAACCCCTTCCGATAGTCACCAGTGCAACTGGGTATTCTAAAGTTCATACCTTATAGTTTTTGATGTGTAACATCTTTCCACTCGGTTGCTGGATATTTTTGTGGGAGTGATTTTGAAAAATGGGACGGAAGTGGATCGGAACGATCGAGGTGGCACCAGCTGGCACACTTCCGTTCGATCTAACGGAAGTGTGCTCGAACGGAAGTGTGCTAGCTGGCAGTTGTGGATCGGACGGAAGTGTAAGACGCACTGCCAACTCGATCGATCGATCCAGCTGGCAGTGGTAAGAGAAACAATGTGCGCGCGGTGTCGGAAATTGATACCTTGACGTACTCTCGGCCATGTGGAATGTATATGACATACTGAAGGTAAACGCTCATGCGAACTCTGGTGTCAAGTGATTGAAACAAAGCTCATGGCACATGTTCGAAATCTTCGTATCAGTATTTAAATGGTAAAATGCCTTGTAAGTAGCCGGCATTGCCGGTATTATGTTTCTGCACAATGGCTATTCAAATATTAACCTACATAACGGTAATGCAGTCATCAATATAAGATAATCGTTGTGGTTATACGAGAATTGAGCAAGCCTTCATGAACTATTGCTCAATACATCCTCTTTACTGACAAGAGGGCCTATTCATAAGGCATTTTAAACTCAATTTCATGCAGGAACAATATCGAAACAAGCAAAATATAAATGAAACTTAATTCCATAATGCAGTATTATTAGAACGTGGAAATAAGTCACCATCGTGTGCACAATATTTGCTTAGTCGAAATAGCCGCGGGGTTAGCGCCTATGACTGTGAATCTAGAGAACTCGGTTTCGAATCCCAGAAGGGGTAGATATTTTTGCTACCAGATTATCATTTTAAACGATATTTATCATATCAATATGACTCATTTTAACAGAATCCATAAGAAATTACGTGTTGGTCTGTGAATCAAGAGGTCCTGTTTATAAGGAATTTAAGGTTATGAGCGGTGTCGCGTCTATTAATCTAGTTGATCCATATCGTATTCTTTATTTAGGCTAGTGCTGGTGGAAGCTACAAATCATCTAATAAAATGAGTTCCGTATTATAAACTATAATATCTGTAAAACACTCCCTTTTACAATAGATTAATATTTGTGCCAATAATAGTATAAAATACCGGCGTATCAACAATTTCACGCGAGGTTACACATCATATGCGACTACTGATAGGCTCGTATTTTTTTTTTATAATTTCAAATGATCTTGTCGACTTCGTCGTTATGGTTGGGGTCCATCGTTATGCGTTACGGACACGGAGACGGACGTGACGTAATGCAACGCGCGGGGAGTGACGTCATGCAACTGCGCGGGAACGTGACGTCATGCTCACGCGGGGAGCGAGAAATAGACGCTAATGATTATTGGAGTCTGTTGAAAGAGCGTCGAGCGACCTGGGGCTTTGAGCGAAGCGAACACAAGAATACAGGGTGACTTCTAAAGAGATGCACAAGACGCCATATAAGAATACAGGGTGCCTCCTAAAGAGGTGGGCAGGATGTCAGAGCAAAATACAGGCGAAGCGAACACAAGAATAAAGGGTGACTTCTAAAGAGATATACAAGATGCCATATAAGAATAAGAATACAGGATGCCTCACCAAGAGGTGTGCAGGATGTCAGAGCAAAGCATCGAACCAGTCGCAACATTCCCCCCCCCCCCCCCCAAAATGTTCAGCCCGCCACTGCTCGCTCCCAGGTTCTACAACTCAACTCCCAACTCTCTACCGTTACACTAGTCTAGCCAGATCGAACACAGACCTGCCTGGGGGCAAAAACACTCCTTTTCAGAGAAATAACAACTCCGCAACAAGCTTCACGAAAACCCAAATTAAAATCGAAAATTACATTCTACAAACACCAAAATCAGTAAACCTCCGTCATTTCAGTTACTCTATACTTTAAACAGACACAGAAGGCATAGTCATGACTCCTTCATGGAGTAGGCTTTTTCCTAATCATGTTCACCTCTCCTTCACCTTTATCATAACTTTCATAAACTCTATTTAAAAATCAGAAACTCACTCCACAATTCTGTAAATCAGTATTCTTCCCTTATTTCAGATACACTATTCGTTAAACAAACATATAAGGCATAGTCATGACCCCTTCATGGAGTAGGTTATTGTCTAAATCTGGACACTCATACTACATCCTTACACTAATTCAAATTTACGGCCAAATGATCCTTCTGACAGGGAGGCAAAGGTTTCCGCCGGCTTGCCTGGGATGTTGGGCCACAAAACCGCTATCAAAAAGTACACAATTTACGCTTTATTCAACCAAACACATCTCTAATACAAATACAAGAAACACATTTCTTCCCGTGCCCGCGCGGGAAGCCTAAGTTAATGGGTAATGCAGTCTGTTGAAAGAGTCCTGGGGCTTCGAGCAAAACGAGAAGCCCTCCTGAGCCTTTCTAACATGTGTAACATTTGTAGCATGCGTCATTTGAAATGATACAACGTCTAGTCTTTCAGACTGACTGTGATTTTTTTAAAGATTAACTCCAGTTGTCGTGTTTTTCGCTCAGCAAAGATATCAATGACGCGTTTTTAGAAGATGTCATCCCTGGAAAGAGTTCACCAAACTTTTTTCAATAGCCCGAGTACTCAAATAGCTCAGTCTAGAATCTGACATGGAGTTCCTTAAAAATGTCTTAACTCTCTTCAATGCACTCATACTTCGTTCACTCGAAACAGTAGAAACAGGAAAGGTAAGAATCAGTCTATGAGCGTACTGTTTCTTGATATATTTGTCTAGGCCGTTGTTTAAACCATATTCTTTTCATAGGACAACGAAGAAAATGGTCTTTATTTTAAATACACTATTAAATCACTACACTGGTCCATGTTTTAAAACTCACAAACGAACATGCACGCGCTGAGATACCGCCCGCCTCACGAATGCACTGCTTGCTTGGAGCCTAGGCTCTCTGCTGACGCATTCAGCTATCGACCTTCCGCTTGGCGCATGCGCAAATGCCCTCTCTACCTACAGAGACTTGAGCCTGTTTCAAAGGAGACTCACTGGCTGCTCAGTCCCGCGATGAGAAGCTGACGTCAATCCCACCGTGGCTACAGGGAATAATACCGAAACCTTGAGATTCAATTTGCCTATGTCAATGAAAAATAGGAACATTTAAATGTGCATATTCCTTGAGAATGAAATGGGTATTCTAAGGCTCAAAGATTCCCCTCTAGCTTCGCCACTCTTAGTCACACTCAAACTGGCACAAACTATATTGTTTTCATCTACACACACTTGCACACTACGAAGAGGCAAACGCAGACACACCTGAGTGGTTACTGCACCGATCTAATATCTCTGAGGGAAGAATGGACCTAATCCCAGAGTCCTGAAAGAACGAAAGGTAAAAGGAAACGCATTATTTCTCAAATAGGCCTAATCAGATATTGAACTGAATAATAGAAATCGTTCTCTCTTTTCTTATTGTTTAGCCTATTTTCATTTTATGAAAAAAAAAATAGGCTTATGAGATCACCGTTTGTCCGTGTGTCTGTGTGTGATGGTGTGTGTCCCCCCTTATAACTTCTAAACGGCATGAGCGAATTCAATGAAACTCGGTAAGATCATAGCACAATTCTGGCCGACCCCGACCATGCCCCTCAACTTTAATTGTGTCTCACCAATCCAACATGACGACTGTGCGAAATATTTCACCAGCATTCAGTATCTCCGAAACTATTACCGATATCACCCTGAAATTGTGTACGATGATAAAGGGCACTAATAGAAATTCAACTATGAGACTTTAAAAAACCTGGTAACTACAAGACCAACATGGCGGTCAAGCGAAGTTGAGACTTTTAAATAGACCTTTCTCGCGATTTAACCATAAAAACGTAATGCATCTTGGTACAGCAAATGTTTATACACATTGTAATGCACTTGCGTCTAATTTAGTTCAATTGTTTACATAACCTCAAAATGGCGGCTGTGCGAAATAATTCACTGGCATTCTATATCTCCCAAACTATTAAAGATTTCACCCTGACATTTCGTACGGTGATTAAGGGCACTGGTACAAGTTTATCTATGTAACTTTCATAAACCTGTAAAGTACAAAACGAACATGGCGGCCAAGCGAATTTGAAAATTTAAATGGACCTTTCTCGCGATTCAATGTTCCGAACGCATTGAAACTTGGTACATGAAATGTTTATACACATTTTAATGCACTGGTATCCAATTTATTTCAATAGGGATGTATAGAACTAGCACCGATAGAGCGCACTGCTGTTGTACTGGGTAAGCGCAAGGCGCTCTTCATTTGTCTCCTATGTTCTCATGCCGCTAATATCCACGAATTCAAGTCGTTTAAATTGTTATTTTCGTAACTATGCCGAGCTATTGCAGTGTTCCTCTTTGCAAAAATCAGGGAAGCCCGTTTTCGTTTCACCAATTTCCACAAAATAAAGAAATGAGGAAGAAATGGTCACATGCTTTTAGAAGGAAACATTTCGGTGAGAAAAATCTGACCGAATATATTAAAGTGTGTTTCCATCATTTACAACCCGATGACTTCACGAAAACTGTGTTGGATAAGTGTGACTTACAATGGAAAATAATTCCTATTTTGTACCTATAAACTGATTAGACATTTCGATAACATCCACTGAATTTATGCGTTTGTAGGCCTATTTGAAGGCGAGAGAGCAAGATAAAAACCGGGCGCTGTTCTACCGCTTTTTCCGTGGACCACGAACACAACAAAAATAATTATTTAGGAAGAGGTCATACACAAGAAAATTGCCTGATTATCACGATAAGCCTACAATATCGGAATCTGCAGAAATCATCTCCATTGAAATACGGGAAGAAATCGTCAATATACACGAATAAATAAAAGTAACATTTCTGACTCCCATTTTCAAAGACATCAATAGGCTACTCGGTCAAATACTTCAAGAATAAATGTCGCAACATTAACAGTCACAAACGTATTATGGTTGGTTTCTTGAAATCGGAATTAATCGTCAATTTCCATCTGCCTGACGGAGAATGTGGTAGCGACTGACTTCTACATTCTTGAGACATAGTCAGATGAATGGAAACAGTTCGTGGCCCTAAAGCAGGGATTCTCAAACTTAAAAAAAAAAATTGTAGGCCTACCCTCAAGCCCTTTCCCAGGGGTAAGGGAACTATTCAAATTGCGAAATTGACAAAATTACATAAGAACCAAACGTTGCGATGCATTTTCGAGGTACATATTTAATTACCGGTATCAACTTTCTTTGATTATTTTTACCTTAAAACACGACAGTTTCATGTAAGCTATCAACCTAAAAAAATACATGAATCGAAGTCTGTAACAGGGGGAGCAAGTGAATATTTAAATCTCAATTTATGATTTAAGTCTTTTGGAGATATATTTATCAATATAGGCCTACAATACTCTAGTAATTGTAATCTTTAGTAGAAAGCATGCTGACTCATATTCATTATTTGAATAATAAAGCGTGTTAGAATTTTGTTATTACCGCTGTAGGCTATTAATTCTTCCTTCCTCCCGCTGGTTTTAGTGCCTCTAGTCCGTAGCTCATTTTGCAGCTGTTTAACGCTTAAACGCTGAAAATCGTTCATCATATATTAGGAGATATACCTATAGAATTAATTAATATAGTCTTGGAGTAAAATTAGAGAAGATATAATTTACTTTAGCTTAGAAAACTCGGTCACAATTTACACATTCGTCGCAGCTGACTGGGAGAAACATAAGACGATCGCCTTGCGCTTACCCAGTACTACACGAGCGCTATCTGGCGCGAACTTTCTCCCGCTACATCCCTATTGTTTACATAACCTCAAGATGGCGGCAGTGCGAATTTTAAAATTAAGTTTTTATTTCTTGTGTCGTAATTATGCGATCGAAGTGGAAGTTTGAATAATGAACCTACACAATAAGTTTCCTTTAATGGTACATGCCTCTATGGCCTATACATTTAACAATCCAACATGGCGACCATCCGAAATATTTAGACGGCAATGGATATCTACGAATCTATTACAGCAATCAAACTGAATATTTTTATGTTCATAGGGGCTATGAACATAAGTTTACCCATAGGACTTTCAATAACCTGGTGATCACAAATCCAACATGGCGGTGACGCGAATTATAAATATTCACATGGACGTTTCTCGCAATTTAACCATCCGAGTGCAGTGAAACTTGGTACAGTAAATCCTTATATGAATGTTAATCCACTGGCATCTAATTTATTTCATTTGTTTCCATAACCACAAGATGGCAGCTGTGCGATTTTTTTAAATCTAGTTTTTACTTCTTGTGTCCTAATCATGCGATTGAAGTTCGAATGCTACACGTACACAATAATCTTCATGTAATAGTACATAAATAAATATCCAACCTGGCGACCATCTGAAATATTTAGACGGTTCTCAATATCTAAGAATCTATCACAACCTTCAAACTAAAATTTTGTTGATAGAGGCAATTAACATGAGTAGGATATATGGAAATAGGCTGTATAGTTCTTCACGGAACTACTTGTTATTTCTCCAAACCGATCATATCTAACATGGCGTCCAACAACATAAAACAAGACAAAATCATGGCCCCACCTTCCTAACGATGACCTTGACCCCAAAGAATAATACACTTTCGAATTTTGCTCTCGTGATCGCAATATAGTTATTGTTGATTTAAGGGGCGGAACTACTTGTAAATACATAAATGCCAAATATACGTGGCTCATCCAAATTGTTATATGGCAAACTTTGACTACGATTGAGCTTGCATTGAGTGACAAAACTAGGCAAGAATAAGAGACTATAATTTGCCTGGCTAATAATACAGAATAGAACCTCGTAGAATAAAATAATTACAAGGTAATATAAAATGTAGGGCAGGAATCTGCCGTGGTTTAAATCCACTCATTAAAAACATATTCCCCTCTCATGCTACCCTTTTGGGCTAGTTACCTCTCCATATAGGCCTACAGTTCTCAATTAATTAATTAAATAATAATTATTATAAAATTAAATAATAGTAATTATAAGGATTAAATAATAATTCGTTTTCGTAGTCAGTTTACCTTCCATGTAGGCTTTTCGCACGGACTCGGTGAGGGATCCCACCTTTACCGCCTCTACGGGCAGTGTCCTGGAGCTTGACATCGGTCGGGGGAGACAAATGGGGTGGCGGGACTAGCACCTCGCCCAGGCGATCTCACCTGCAAAGCGAACAGGGGGCCTCATGAGTGGTGAGACGGGATGGGAAGAATTGGAGGGATAGACAAGGAAGAGGGAAGGAGGCGGCCGTGGCCTGACGGTAGGTACTGTACCCGAATATTCATGAGAATGCACTTGTCGAAATCCGAAGATCGACTGGATCGTAAAATCTTGAAGGTCCCCGGCTAGAAAAACCTGAAAATCATACCGACAAGCACTACATGAGGATACAGCAGACCTGCGACTGTGTTATGGACTACTCTACTGGGGTAAGAACTCAAACTACATTGGGAGAGTGAGAAACTTATAATTCTTGGGGCGAAATGGGATCTGGAAAATGAGAGTCTTATACCTGATCCATTTCCATAACACAATCTCTCTATAATTAATATAAATCACGAAAGTCGATGTATAAAAAGAACAAAATAAATTTATTAATAAAAACAGAAGAGTTAATTAAAATAAAATTCCATCCATGAATTTAAAAATATCGTTGAAGCATAATGACACGCTTGTCATTAAAAAATAACATGTCTCATACGACATTCCATCAACAGCTTCACTTCATAAAAGAAAATAAACCTCTCAGCTGTTCCGGAGTTCCAAAAATAAAATTATATTTAATAAGAATAATAAAATTAAATCCACTGAATTCCTCTTATAACAATGCTTCTTTTAATCTATACATTAATAATTCCGTTCTCAAATCTATGAAATATTTATAACAGCTCTGCTCAAACAAGCCTTTACCGATTAGCTGCTTCCTCTTTCTTCTCAAATATCAACATTCATCGTACAATTACATTTACTTTATACACGTATTTACATCTTAGAATCACATCATAAAGTGTTCTATCAACATCCTTCCTTCTTCTGCTTGTAATAATATATTTCAGTTCAAACTGCTTGCTAACTTTTATGCATTTACCGTTTTCTCTATATAACATCACAATCCTCCATAATATTAACGATCTCGTATTAGAGCTTAAATATTTAATCGCAGATCCTTCCTTTATAATACTCATATACGGCATTCCTTTCCTTCGTATAACTAACATCAGAATCACGTCATAAATCCAAGTATTCCTTTACATATTTCTTGACACAGAAACTGCTTTATATTTCCTTTCACAATAGTTAGCTTGTTCTTTCACATTCCTTCTAATAGTGATACATGAACATCAATGCATAATCTCCGATGGTTTACTTTAGTTAGCTACTATGTCTACAACAATCGTTGTTAATATTTAATAATAGGCTAATGAAGTTTACAACTCCTTACTGATCGTTCCTTTTTAATTATTGCTACAATGCAATACTAATGTCAACAACAATGCATAATGTTGCAATAAGGTTCCATAAGAGTTATGTTATTCAGTGTCCCACATATCGTAATTTATACTGGATTTAGAAATCCCCTAAATCTCGAATATAAAATGTCTATTCCTTTCAAGTGGAACTATTCCTGAAATGTAATTGAATTCAAGAAAGAACAAAGCTTTCTATTAATAATAGTAAAATTCAAATTAATTTGAACATCAATACTGTTCCAGTTCAATTCATCGTTATGGCAATACAGGGTTTTTCAGAAATACTTTTACAAACTTATTTGTTCCTTATACCAAAACAAGAAAAAAAGTTCATACACACATTTATGTCCCAAAATCCTTCATTTTCGATTTATTAATGAAAGACCATTGTAAAGTGACACATTAATTGACAGCCTGTTTGGAAGTGTTTAACACATAAACTCAAATTTAAAAAAATGTTCCTGACATCGACAGAAGGAAAAACTGTCATATGCACAGATGTCCCAGAATCCTTTGTTTCCCGGGAGGGACTGTTGAACACAATGGTACAATGATGACACTTCACTACACACAGCTCCCAACAAGTGCTCAAAATGTCCTCCTCTTGCGTCGAGACATGCATGAACACGTCGTATCATGGACTGTCGGACCCATTCAAAGACTCCGGACTGGTGTCGAATGGTATCGCAGGCGTCCAGGATACGTCGATGAAGATTTTCCACATCCAGGATGGCTATGGCATGTTTCAGGTGTCCCCACAGATAAAGGTCTAACGGATTGAGGTCTGGCGACCGAGCATGCAATGGAACGGGTCCTCCTCTGCCCAACCATCTGCCCTGGATGATGAAGACAGACTAATGCCACGTGACTATGTACAGACGTCTCCACGGACGCACGTCGCCATCTAGCGGTACGATGCAGTCCAATGTGGCGAAGCCTCTCTATCCGTGCATAGCGCAATGCCGTTGTGCCGTTGGAGTCAAACGTACCTGATGAGTACACCCATGTGTTGACTACTCCCTCCCGGGACAACAAAGGGGTCGGGGACACATGGTCATATGATCTTGTTTTCTTCTTTCGGTGTCAGGAACCCATCCCCGAAGTTTGTCAAAGTATTTCTGAAACACCCTGTGTATCATTTAATTATATCGTCGCAAATGTTCATGCATAGATCGTCGTAATCGTGTTAATAAAACATCACAATTATGTTTTATTCGAAGTGTTGATCGTAATATTCTTCTTCCTAACTGTATTCTTCTTCCAGCTAAGATTCCCAAACTCTTTATTCCAAACGAAAATTGTTAATAAAAATTTAAGAAAGCATTCATAAATTTTTAATCGAAAATAGTTAATAAAACTGGTTAAAAATTATTTAAGAAAAATTCTTAAATCTGAAAAATCAAAAATTCTGAAATTCAGTTTCAAATCTCCAAAGTCCAAATCGTAGTTAGAAGTGATACATATAAATTATCAATTAATTTAACGGATGATGAAAATCCAAATCTAATAATAATAAATTAATAAATACATGGTAAAATGGTTTGCTCTAAAAGTTTTCTAACTACTTCAAACTACAGATAATGAAATCTTCTTTCAACCTTTCGCGGCATTTAGATGTATGTCGGTATAGGTAATACCGTGATGTTCAGTGTTCTCCATCCTGGCGAGTCTTGTATCTTCCTTCATCTTCCTCCGTGCGAACTGCTTCCTCGGGTCTCGAACAGCGTTCCCTTGGTCCTCGGATTCGAATGCACCAGTCTTCATGCATTAGATTGGGTTCGTACCTAATCTCATCTGCTTCGTCTCTTCTAAGCTCAGATCGTCAAGGCGTCGTCTTCTTCTTTTTTTAAAGTTGATATTCATCTCTGAGTATTTCCGTTGAATTTTCATCATAATTCCCAATAATTAATATTATTGCAACTGATGTTGTTGCTCCAAGTATCCATCCTCCCTCTCTATACAATGTGTTACTAGCTCATAATTCTCTACTCCATCAAAATCACTTCAATAATGTAGTTAGTCAACATTCCTCTCAACTTTGAATCAAATAACATAGTGTAAATTATTAAATTGTATAATTCCACTATTTATTCTCACGTCGATACTGTTCATGAAATCACCTCGGTTTGTATGCTGTTTGCGTGATAGCGTTGATATGAATTCAGATCGTCACCGATCGTAACTCTGCAAAAGCTTCTATTGAAAGCGCAATGTTCGTAGGACACCTCGTACTAAAGTTCTCTTCTTAGCGGATGGCGCAAAATATTTTGTGTTCGACGATGTCGAAATGTAAATGTTATATCGTGGGAGACACAAGATAAATAACACACACTTGTTAATATAAAACAACGGTTTATTTAACACTAGTTGATACACGATGATACACAAGGTGGCTTAACTTGAGCGGTCCAGATCGGAACTGGCGCGGAACTGACGTCTACAGTCTGCGGGTGCATATATACATAGTATATGGAAGGTTCCAGATTGGAATGTTCTGGGCATAGCAACTAGAATATTCATGTTATCTCAAGCAAATACACAACATTTTCTAGAATGTTCATGTTAACTCAAGTAAATACACAACAGTAAACATTATGTGTCAGAAAACTGTATCATAATGATGGTCATTATAACACTGTTTTTCATTACGATACAGTTTCTCCAGCCAATCAGAGCTCATTCATTGACCAATTAGGTAAGGATACCTTCGCGCATGCGCTCAAAATCCAACATGTCGGACATAAACACAGCATCTTTCTATATAAATTACCGGCATGGAATACGCACCGTCCATATGTTCGCGTAAATAAACTGGCGAATATGAAACAAAAATAGCACTGTACCTTAATATCCCCTACGCCAATTTCTACACAGCGTATTGCTTTCAAACGACTTCGGTGACAATATTAGTGAATGCTATAGAGCAGGACGGCAGACTGTAAACATATGGCCTGCATATGGCATTGCAAGCAGACAGAGCGCATGCGTCGGTCGGCCAGATAACTTAAAAAAATAGAGATATCATACCCAGTGCTTGCACAACCGACAGTAGTGGCACGCTGGCTAAAGCGCAGCATTAGGTCATGGGGCCAAGCTCTCTGCTGACTCAGTAGACGCGTGGGTTCGAGCCCCACCGTCGGCCGTCCTTGAAATGGTTTTCCGTGGTTTCCCATTTTCAACACCAGGCAAATAATGGGACGGTACCTTCTGACAGGCCACGGCCACTTCCTTCCTCATCCTTGCCCAGTTTCATTCACCATCATTCATTTCATCTCTCATTAACTCCTCTCATGAGGTTGGCGTCAGGAAGGGCATCCGGCCGTAAAAGCCATCGTCACAACGACTTCCATCGCATCTCATCCCCGACCCCGTTGGAAAACGGGAATAATAAGGGGTAGACATACAATACATACCCAGTGCTTGCACTCCGATCACAAAATTCAAGTGGCTGACTCTCAACAGATATATATGAATATTTATGTTAAAACATATAATAAAGTTATAATTATCGTCGAAAATAAACAGTCGTATGCAACTCGCATATAATGGCAATTAAGACACTCGTATGGAAATTATAAAACTTGCTTACGCTCGTTTTATAAACATACTCGTGTCTTAATTATTGCCATTATAGGCTCGTTGCATAATGTACTAGAATATATGTTCGCTGCCTCAATTATTCACAATGCCGAAAGTTTATTTCACTACTGTATTTTTAATCAATTATGTCGAATTCGATACTGTAATATTTCACTTCGAAATTCACTAACGTATTGTTGCTATAAATGCATGCTAAATGTTCGACTTCATGAGTCCGGCCACGCGAAAACTTGACCGTCGCTGCTGCCTTGCGGTTATATCTCTACGCACACGGTAAAATGCTCCGCTCTGGGCTCGAACTATTCTTAACACACCTTTACTCTCCAACGTTCAGTAGTAAGGAAGCCTCGATTCTTGCTTGCGATCTCCCACCATGACATCTGTTTCAGCGCCATTTTCCTAAACTCGCGGGAACTTGTCGCGGTAAACTGCTGAACGCAATTATACCGTACATCGTACTGCTTATTTGTCTTCTGAATAAGAATGATCAGGACCGTATTTCTAAATAGGCTAAGTAGGCTGCACCCTAGAGCGGCAAATTTTCAGGGGGGCAGTTTGGCAATTCATTCAAAAGCTAAAATGAAGTATTTCAGACGTTAAGTTAATAATATTTTCCGTACGTATTTACGAATACAAGTTACTTTAAAATATGTTTTAGTCCTTCTACAGTTCTTCCTGCCTTAGAAGTTCTTCAATTACGCAAAAGATAGACTAGTCATTAGCAGGGCCGGTCCTAGGGGTTTCAACGCCCTGTGCGAAATTTGATTTTGCGCCCTTCTGTGTGAGGCGGGTTGCCTAACTCTGGCAAAAATTATGCGGTATCATGAAAAGGAATCATGAAAATATGCTTTTATTGCGTCGTAGTAAGTGGATGGTCAAGGTAACATACAAAATATCGTCTGTACGCTCGCATGATGCAAAAATACTGGACTTTATTATCTAATAGGTGAGGCGTAACATATTACAATAACTATTTTTTCAGTTGTGATGCGAAGTGTCAACATAACAAAATCACTGGAAAATACACTTACAGGAATCAAGCTTTACTAATTCAAACGACTACGACACACAGGAAAAAACACAGTGAAACCCAAAACCTTATGAGAAGGGAGCTTTCCGTGCTTTGAATGAAGCAAACTCTTTGACTAACTGGGCTAAATCGAGTGAACGCACAACATCGTTCTCAATTGAAATCAAAGCCAGTTTTGCCAGTCTCTCTTGGCCCATTGTAGCACGAAGGTAGGTTTTAATCAACTTCAGTTTTGAAAAGCTACGTTCACCCGAAGCGATAACAATCGTTCGAGTACGGACCTCCAATGTTCTATCTCAGCACATATAATTCGTTGATTAGCATCATCAACACCCTTTTTCTAGGATATACGCAACTCTGTTTCGGCCCATAATTGAAAACATTTAAAATGAGAAGGGGATCTTTCATGAGACTCTAAGGCTTGCGAAAAATGTGTCCAGTCACAGAATCTCGAAGTGACGGGAACTGCTGTTGACTTTGTCAAAGTGCTTACAACAAAAGCAAAATATTTCTTTAGAGAGTCAGAATATTGGAGCCAACTTCTTCGTACTTTTTCGCCATTCCGCAACTCGCGATAACAATGAAACTTAGTAAAATGACGGCCACCTCCAGCATCGTTTTTGAAGTTCTGATCTTTTATTTTAACTGGCCCTTAAACGATACATTTATCAGTACATTCCGTGCTTCGGACCGGAGGCCACTAGGCAGGGTCTTGAAGTTGGCTGCTATCACTAATGAAGGGCACAATGCATAATCCATTCCCAGCGCCAGTACCGACACCAGAACCTTCACCGACTTCACCGTCACAAGTTAAATCAGCACCACAACTACCACGTTCACCACTTTCGACTGTATGTCCATCACCAGCAAAATCACCAGAGTCGAAAGGTTTCCACAAATCCTTCCCGCTTTCACCCCTGCCACAAGATCCACCACCGTCCCACCACCAGCAGTGCTACAGTCAGAGTCAATTCCTATTAAGGTGCTCGCACCCGTTACCGCACCTGAAAAGAGATCAAAATTCAGGCTGGCACGAAGTCAAAACGCATTTCTGCCTACACGGATTATTAAGCCCATTCTACATTTAGTGATAATAAGGGAACTGTTTCCGATTTTAAGGACCTGTCTATAAACGTAATTTTACTTTGTTTTTATGATTGCTTAAACAAGAATTACCGAATAAATCTAAAATAGCACACTTTAGAAGGTAAATAACAGAGCGGTCTGTGTTTACTTAGCGTTATTCGCACAAGCAGTGCTTAAAACAATCTTTGCGACCTTACGACTATGACCTAGACTACGACCAATGTAGAACATGCTTTAAGCAAAATATACAGTTTAACACGCTTTTATGAGAGTAAGAAAATGTTCTTGTTGAGATTAAAATATATACCTTCATCTTGCTCTGCAACTTTGACGGGTACATTATTGGACTGATCAGTAGGATTTGTTTGAGAAGAACACCCGTCTATTGATGTTGAAGGTCGGATGAAATTTTTAAAAGCTTCTGCTGCCGTCTTGTCTTCTTCTGCATGTTGCAACCTTCGTTTTTTGTTTGCAGCTCCACTAGTTTTACCGGAGGAGGCCATTGTTGTAGGGTTTCTCGTTCTTCGTCCCAACTTTACACCATTCGCACCACGCACTCGAATGAACGTCAATTAGCAAGGGCCAAAACACTCCCGTGTATTGTGCTAATACGTCCTGCCATCTACGAGCGGGTCGACGCCGACTTCGCCCAGCCACACATGCCGTTTGTTATGATTTCTTTTTCTTTGCCTCTGTCTCCAGCTCGTGCCACACCCGCACCCCTTTCTCCAACCTCACTCCCCTCTCTCCCAGCCTTCCAAGCTTGCTTTCTTTCTCTCTACTTCGCCTTGCTACATCTCTGCTACAACAGCTAACCGAACCGAAATATCACGGAAATGCCCGAGCACTGCCGAAGGGCGATTTGGTTGGTCCCGGACCCGGGAGTCGAGCCGGGTTGCTTTTCCGCGATAGTGAAAAGGCAAGGCAAGGGAGAGAAAGATATAGTGTTTGCTAAGCACTATTCCACTGAGTTTAACTTCAGTCCGTCACAGTCTAAGGTGCGCGTAGGGTTTTCAGAAGTGAGAGATAACACCAGTTGAACTTCTTTTAAAAAATGATTCCCTTATTTGTTTGACGAACTCGCATTTACCTACCTTGCCATTTGTTCAATAGGAAATAATTCGAAATTTCCCTATCTTTGGGGGACGCCTTCGGCGCCCCCCAACCCGTTGGCGCTCTGTGCGACCGCACATGTCGCACACCCCTAAGACCGGCCCTGGTCATTAGCATTAAAATATTAAAATATGTGTAAAATAGTGATCACTGATCTACAAGAACAAATTAATTAAGTTTGAAACCCATTTTTTAACGAATCTTAAAAGAAGTAAAAAAAAACCAACAACATGTAGATAACTAATTTTATTATAACATTTATTATGTAAGCCATTAAATTTGTAGTTTTATCTAAACTAAATGAACCTAATGTTTAAAACAGATGAAAACGCCAATGAACTCTATCCTTTAGTTGTATAAAACAAATGTATTAAGCAAATATGAACTATTGAGGGGGCGGCAAATGGACTTTAGCCTAAAGGCGGCATACTCTTAAATCCGGCCCTGAGAATGATGATAATTTTCCACCTGCATTTCTGCATCTTTTCATATATAACAATATCTTATAGATGTACTAAGAGTAATTATTTTGCGAAATCAATTACTTCATGAGCAGCCTTTTCTGTTACAATAAAACTCTTCTAAATGGTCAATCATACTCATCCTATTACAATATTATTCCTCCTCTGTTGCTATGAATATTTTCGGTGTACTGTTCCCACGTGCCAAGGAGACCCTCTCTGTCTTCCCATCATGCAATTGTCACGTGATCTACCCTGTCCTTGTTGACAAAACAAGCGTTGTGTCCACTGCAGAAACAATATTTCAATGTTAAATTTTATCATTGGGGTCAAATGATGATATTTCCTCTCATCAATTTCAAAATTCGGGGTCAGTACTGTACCGTTATTTTATGACCTGCATGTTACAATGTTTACGAGAGTCGAACTGTGGTTTGATTATCAGCAGGCCCGCAGGCGATCGCTTCCTCTCCGTGCAGCTGAGTTCTTGAGACAAGGAAAGGAGTGTTTTCCTAGCTCCGCCTTTTGTGCGGAGCGCACTGTCCACTGCGGACCTCTCTCCGCGCATCCCAATGCGCTGTGCGGTAGTGTTTTCCTAGAATGCGCTGCGTCTATTTCAAGTTTTCATTTGTTTGAGAAGTGAGTGAACATGAGCTCTCGTCCTCTGAGCAAAAATAAAATAAAATAGCGTTATTGATGTTATTAGGAGAGGAAGAAGAGATCGAATATGAAATTTACTTCATTGTTGGTCGTCTTTATAAGGTGTGGAAATCTGTCAATTCCATGTACACATCTAGAGAGCAAGAAGGAGTGTTTAAACTTTTAATCCACACACATTTCCTCGACGACGAATTGAAGTTCAAATCTTAATAGGTGTCAGTTTGAATACTTGCTTAGTTTGGTAGAAAATGATTTTGCAAGCGAATCCTGTAACAGGATTAGAAGACCGATATCAGCGGCGGAGAAGCTGGCGCTTACATTGAGGTAAGTTTGTAGAATAGGCTATTATTTATTGGAAAATTTAAACAAGCTAATTTATTAGGCCTACTTCTAATAAATTAACTAAATTTGTCTAATTAAATTAATGTATCTTTCTATGAAATATAGTTAGGCTAATATAGCGAATCATTCTAGGAAATATTTATTAAATAAAAATCGATAGTAAAAATTAAAAATATATATAAAATGGGTAAAAAATGTAGTTTCTTTGGACAAAGTTAAGCTGAACTAAACTTAGAACTACTGTACACACTCAATTAGTTCTTTTGAATTTTGTGAAAAAGAAAGAAATCTACAGTACACAAGAGAAAACTGCCCAAAAACTCGTCTGGTAGTGCTGCGTAGCGTGGTCCGCACTTGACTGCTCTCAAAGGAGTCGTCCAGTTTGTAACCGAATTTATTCAGTTACAGTAGCTCACCCTCGGTTTTGTTTGCTTCGTGCAGTTAGTTTGGGGTATTTTATTCGTATCTTATTATATTGGGTTAACGTGGGGTTGCAGAGGTGATTTTTATTGTGCCTGTGTGTTTTTGTGGACGGATTCATCTTTGGATGGTCCGGACCAACTAGGATCACTGTTTATTAATTATCGGTTTTTGGATATTTGATATTATAAAATACGGGGTTTTGCGATTTATTACGTTTTGGGAATAAGGATATATAAGACTATATTATTTTAAGTAGAAGCATTATTTCATTTTGGTTTGGGGTTAATGGCTTTATTTTGACCTAGTAATGTAAAATGTTAGATTCGTGGCTGTACTATAAAGGTACAATGAATTGGTATTTTCGAGTGCTGGATATGTTAAATACCCGGAAAAGACAGGCAGTAATTCGGCTTGTGAGGGAATACCTAGGCTATTTATAGCATGAACTCCCATGAACTTCGAGTGGACAACTACTGTGTGACGTCAGTGTGAATTTCGACTGTCTGATGTTCATGTGTTGACACGGATGTTCCGCTAGGAGCGGGCCACGCACGAGTTAGTTCCGTCAGAAACATTGGGGTTATGTGTCCCTTCGCCAGTGCATATAATGGCGTGTCTGGTGTTCAGAGGTCGTCTTATTGCTTTATTGGCAGAGTCCAGATCTACTAGCGCCCAGGGTCGTTTTACGTGACATGGTTTCCGTAACGAACAGTTAGAGATCGGTTCTTCTTGCTTTTAGGCTAGAATCCATGTCTTCTTGCGCCCAGGGTCGATTTATCTGGCATGGTCCGATAATCGAACAGCAGAGACAGTAACTAGACATTCACTGAGCATTGTGCTATTGAATGACTACATATTTTCGACATGGTTAAGTTCGAGGACCACGGGTAGCTGATCATATCACACCCTAAAAAGACGTTTATAACCTCACTTCATCATCTGTTGTGGAAGTCATGGCGTTGAAGTCAACAAGTCCGGCGAGTGTAGATTCGTGCTCAAACTGTGCAAAGTGAAGAATAGGCAAATGATGCGTGAAAGTCTGACGAGTGTAGATTTGTGTACAAATGAAATGTGTATAGGAGGCTGGTAGGCCTAGGTCTGATATAGCCGTAAGTGTTTGCTGCTCTCAGAGCCTACATTCAGTGGCAAGCTACTGTATAATTCACGAGTGTATGAAGGGTATTTTGTGTTGTATATTATGTATATATGTGTATAGTACAGCCAATAGATTATCTCTTTAAAATTCATGTGTGTTTATATTCCTGTCTTGCATGAACCTGGTAGCATCAGCGAACGCATGCCAAATGCCCTACGCCTGGGATAAGGTCTTTCATAGTCGGGGCAATAGTTATGTACCGTATTTTATTCTATTTTATTCAGGAAGACCCATATGGTCAACCTTGGCGCCCATTCAAAGTCGGGAAGTTATGTTAAAATCACTTGTGGCCTGTATTTAAAGGCAGTAAATTCTGTAGGTTTGTGGTAATGAGGGTAGTTAAAGTTAAATCAACTCCAACGAGGAGGTGAGAGTGTTTCAGTGGCAGCCCAACGTGAGGCCTTAGACATGCTGATGTGTACCAGGACACAGGAATTAAACTGTAGGCATATTTTTACAATTTCACATATTTCCATTAGGGATGGCTACGTCAGGGCCAGAATGCAATTCTGCTTTGTTGGGGGATGGTGTCGGTGAGCAGCAAAACCAGACGGGTTCCGATAGGCAATTTGTTATAGGGATGGGGGAAAACAGTAGAATCATGGGAGATTTATTAGAGCAGGGGGGAGATGAATTAAACATGGGATTAGGACGTCAGAGCACAAGCTCTGAAGGTAGTAGTAGTTCAGAGGTGAAGGATGGCAGTGAGTGGTTGTGATTCAGGTTCGAAGAGAGCCATGTTGGAGAAGCTCCTGTTTCGTAGCAACAGTTCCGAAGGGATGGAGGAGAGGATAACTAGCCGGATGGATGGTATGGCAAGCCGGATGGATGGTATGGCAAGCCAGATGAATAGTATGGAGGAGAGGATGAATAGCATGGAGGAGAGGATGACCAGCCGGATGGATGGTATGGAGGTGAGAATGTCTGAGAAGATAGACAAAGTACAAAATCAGGTGACTAGCCTAGACAGCCGTGTTACTCGCCAGATTAGTGAAGTCAGAGTAGAAATCACTAATCTGGAAATTAAGCTAGGTAGTCGGATTGCTGCTCAGAAACAGAGGTTAGACTCTGAGTTAGCCAAGTTAGATGCCAAGCAGCAGAAGTTGGCAAAGGAAATTTCAAGCCAGGCACTGGAGACTAGCGAGAAATTTTCCAGAGCAGATAGGAAGTTGGAAGAGCAGAGAGTGGAGATAATAAGCATCGTAGAAGAGAAAATTGAGGTGCTTACGAAGGAAAGTAGCAGGAAGGTAGACGAGGTTAGGGATAAGCAGGCTATAGTTGAGCAGAAGCTAGTAGCAAATAGTGGTGAGTTTGCTTTATTAGGAAAGAAGGTTGATGAGAATATCAGTGAGGTCAGAGAAAGAGTGACTAGGATAGAGGAAGAAACTGAACGTGAAGTGAAGAAGTTGAAGGCAGGTAGGGGTCATCCGATTCAGTTTTTAGGGCACTGTAGCCAGAGTCGAGATTACGAGGTGCCTAAGTTCAATGGTAGGACGTTCATTCCTATGGAATTTGTGAAATTAGTCGAAAAGAAGTTCGCGAAGGGGTTAGATGAAGGATACTTAGAATGGGATCGGGTGGAAGAACTGATTTCAGCTGCATTTGTTGGGGAAGCTAGGTCTTGGTACCAGGTATTCAGGGAAGGGTTCAGTGGCTTATAGGATTTCAGGGAAAGTTTATGGATAAGTTCTGGGATGATAATATCAAGGGGAGTGAAAGAGACAGGATTTTATTTGGAAAATTTCAAGGAAACGAAGGGGTCACTTTGACCGAGTATTTCTTGAACCATGTCCTTATTGGTCAAAATTTAGAGCTAGGTGGTAGTGAAGAGGATCTTGTAAGGAAATTAGCACGTCACTTTTCAGATGACATTAGGACTGCAGTGTGCATGCAGAATATAGTCTCAATTAAGGGCATGGAAAAGTTGCTTGGGAGGTTCGATGCTTTGAGAAATACAGGTAGGTAACGTCAGGGAAATATGGGTAACCAGAGGGAAGGAAATTTCAATGGGGGCAATCAAAGGGAATGAAATTATAATGAAGGGAGAGAGAGGAACTGGAATCAAGGTAGAGGAGACAGGGACGTAAGGCAGGAGGATCATGCGAGGGGAAGAAATAGGAATGAGAATCAGGGGTACAGGGAAAACAATCAATCAGGGAACGGGTCACGTGAGGTAGAGCAGGGATATAGGGGGCGTGGTAATGAAAGGCAAGTTGAGAGGAACAATAGGCCAGGAGGTTTAAACTCCGACGGGACTCACTAAATAGGGCAGGGGGAGAGTCCTTGCATAGCATTCCTGCTCACGCTATGGAGGTAAAATATAACTTGGATGTCAAAGAGGACTTATTGGAGGAGGAATTAGGTGTAGAAAAGGAGGGAAGCGAGCACATGTTTGTCTGTCCTGTCATCAAGGTAGAGATTTGGGGCCAGGAAGTCGAGGCGTTACTAGATTCAGGCAGTATGTGCAGTTGTGTGAGTAGGGAGTTCTTTGATGAAGTGAAATTGAAGGAGATACACATGGAATATATCCCAATTTCAAATGTGCACATTGTGTCAGCTGTAGGTACAAAGTCGCAGAGGATTAGGACTCAGGTTTGTGCACCCATTAGTATCAACGGGTGGAGTGAAAATCATGTGCTGTTAGTTGTGCCTAATTTAGTGCACAAAGTCATCTTAGGATCCGATTGGCTAGGGGACCAGAGCTGTAAGTTAGATTACAGCAAGGCGCAAGTGAAGTTCAAGTGGGGTGAGCAACAGGATTGGGTTAGGTTAGGCTATCAGGTTGATGGTAGAGATTCTGTTAGTGTCGCTGGATGCATTCAGGTTATTAAGGAGGTTTCTGAGGAGGAAGAGTTAGGTGTCAGCATGGTGTCCAGTCTTGTTCCTGTGTGTAATTTGGTCTTGAGAGATGATCGTGAGTTGAGTGATGCTGGTCACTCTGTTGATGAGTTAGAGGAGGTTGTAAAAGACACCATGTTGGACGAGGGTCAGAAGTCGTAGTTGCTTGACGTTCTGAGGGAACACAGGGAGGTTGTTCTCGGAGAAACCTGGATGCACTCACGTGTACGAGCATAGTTTCGACATCACAGATAGGTCGAGCTTTAGCGGTCCTAGGTACCCGATAGCTCACTCTCACATTAAGGCAGTTGGTGAGGTGATAGATCAAATGCTTAATGACGGCATAATCGAGAACAGCAACAGTCAATACGTTAATCCTTTGGTGGTGGTAACCAAGAAGGATGGGTCCATCAGGCTGTGCTTGGATGCGAGGCAGGCCAATAAGAGGATTGCACCAGACCATCAGCGTCCGGAATTCACTGAAGATCTAGTGCAAAGATTCAGGGGTAGGAAGTTTCTATCAACTATAGATCTGAGTTCTTCGTTTTGGCAGATACCGCTACGCAAGGAGGACAGGCCTTTCACTGCTTTTTGTTATACAAAAAAGCTTTTATCAGTTTTGGAGGGTGCCTTTCGGTATGAGGACTTCGAGTCAGGAGTTAATTAAGGGGCTTAACATTGCACTCGGACCTGAAACAAGGGATTACACTACAGCTTACATTGACGATCTTGTGATTGCCTCTCACACATTCAGGGAACACTTGCAACATCTTAGTACAGTTTTTGGGAAGCTCATTCATGCAGGTTTCACACTTAAACTTAAGAAATCCACTTTCTGCACGCAACAGATTACATTTCTAGGTCACACTATTTCACCACAGGGGGTTAGACCAGAACAATCGAGATTAGACACTATTGGGAACACAAAGACACCTCGCAATGTTAAGCAGCTTAGGTCTTTTCTGGGGGTTTGTGGGTATTTTAGGAGATTTGTATTGAGGTATTCATATCTTACTGGGGCTTTCAGGGATTTGTTACAGAAAGGAACTAAATGGGTTTGGGGAAAGGAAATGGATGAGGCTTTCATCAAATTAAAGGAGGGGTTTAGAGAGGCTGTTACTCTGAGTTATCCGAGTCCTGATAGGGAGTACATTGTAATGACTGACGCCAGTGATGTGGGGATTGCTGGAGCGTTATGTCAGCGTGATGATGATGGTCACCTGGGTATCGTGTCGCTTGCTAGTAGAGGTCTGAATCCCGCAGAAAAGAGATACACTACTAGTGAGAAAGAACTGCTAGCTATTGTATATGCGCTGGGGAAGTTCCGGACGTATGTACTTGGCTACCGGTTCAAAATCTACACTGACCATAGTGCGCTGACATTCATATTATCGTGTAGAATCACCTCAAATAGGATTTCTAGATGGATATTGGCAATTCAGGAGTATTCTTTTGACATATTTCATGTAAAAGGCTCGGAGAATATACTTGCTGATCTTGTCAGTCGCCATCCTGAAATCGCAGGTGATGGGGTGGGGGTGGATAGTGCAGGGGACATTCTGGTGTGTGCTGCCAAGACAAGTGATAGGTCTGAAGAGGGTGCACGTGTGAGGAAGATACGTGAGGAACAGAGAAGGGTCAAGCAGCTGGGAAGTATTGTTGAAGAGCTGGAGGCTCGTGGTGATGATGACATTGTGGTCAGGGGCACCAAGCAGTTCAAATAGGTGAACCGCATGGTTGCCATGAAGTGTCATTGGGACGTGTGTTGGTGGAAGACATCACGTGGTACACTCACAAGGAGTTTGGGCATTTTGGTGCGGAGAAGGTTCTGGCCGCTCTGAAGCGACACTTCTATTGGAAGGATATGCAGCGCATGGTAAGGAAGATTCTAGCTACGTGTGAGCTCTGCCAAAAATGTAAACATCCCACACGCTACTTGGAGGGACCTAGGCAGGCTGTGTTGGCACAGGAGCCGGGGGATCTGGTCTGTGTCGACCTCTATGGTCCTCTGGTGAGCTCTAGGTTTGGGTTCCAGTACGTTTTCGTGGTGGTGAATGCATTTTCAAAGTATGTCAGGCTTTACCCTCTTAGGAAAGCTACCGCCAGAGCTTGTGTGAACTGCATGGTACTGAAGTACATACCGGAGTTTGGAAGACCACTCCGGATACTCTCTGACCACGGGACCCAATTCACAGCGAAAATATGGAGTACCAAGCTTAGTGAAGTTGGCACCCAGTGTGTATATTCCTCTATTAGGTATCCGCAAGGGAATATGTCGGAGAGAATTATGCGGGAACTGGGTCGCATGTTCAGGACCTATGAGAGTGACAGTCATAATTCATGGTTTTCAGTGCTTGGGGATATTGAGCGATGGATCAATGTCACCAAACACGATAGCACGGAGCTCACTCCCATAGAAGTCCAGCTGGGAAGGAAGCCGACCAGTGAACTAGCCAGGATTTTGGGTTTGTCAACAGGGGAGGCTGTACCCAGGGATTTAACAATAAAACTTGTAAGGGATAATTTAATAGCTGCAGGAAACAAACGTTTAAAACAGCAGAGAAGGGAGGGGGATAAGTTAAAGGTAGGTGATCTGGTGTTGTTGCGAGTGCCACATCTTTCATCGGCAGAGCAGAAGTGCATGCAGAAGTTCTTCCAACTGTATTCCGGTCCATTTGTTATAGACCGCAGGGTAGGTGCATGTGCCTACAGGTTGATTACCAACGATGACAAGGTCCTAGGTACATATAACATTGCTAACCTCAAGCTATATGTCACCTAGAGAATTTGCTCACGATATGACAAGACAGGAGTTTTATTTGAGTGAGGGGACAAGGAGTAAATCTATAACCTTGTAGTTTAGAGATTGATCCTTGTGGGGGCGTCTGTAACCGAATTTATTCAGTTACAGTAGCTCACCCTCGTTTTTTTTTGCTTCGTGCAGTTAGTTTGGGGTATTTTATTCGTATCTTATTATATTGGGTTAACGTGGGGTAGCAGAGGTGATTTTTATTGTGCCTGTGTGTTTTTGTGGACGGATTCATCTTTGGATGGTCCGGACCAACTAGGATCACTGTTTATTAATTATCGGTTTTTGGATATTTGATATTATAAAATAAGGGGTTTTGCGATTTATTACGTTTTGGGAAAAGATATATAAGACTGTATTATTTTAAGTAGAAGCATTATTTCATTTTGGTTTGGGTTTAATGGCTTTATTTTGACCTAGTAATGTAAAATGTTAGATTCGTGGCTGTACTATAAAGGTACAATGAATTGGTATTTTCGAGTGCTGGATATGTTACATACCCGGAAAAGACAGGCAGTAATTCGGCTTGTGAGGGAATACCTAGGCCAATTATAGCATGAACTCCCATGAACTTCGAGTGGAAAACTACTGTGTGACGTCAGTGTGAATTTCGACAGTCTGAAGTTCATGTGTTGACACGGATGTTCCGCTAGGAGCGGGCCACACACGAGTTAGTTCCGGCAGAAACATTGGGGTTATGTATCCCTTCGCCAGTGCATATAATGGCGTGTCTGGTGTTCAGAGGTCGTCTTATTGCTTTATTGGCAGAGTCCAGATCTACTAGCGCCCAGGGTCGTTTTACGTGACATGGTTTCCGTAACGAACAGTTAGAGATCGGTTCTCCTTGCTTTTAGGCTAGATTCCATCTCTTCTTGCGAGCAGGGTCGATTTATCTGGCATGGTCCGATAATCGAACAGCAGAGACAGTAACTAGACATTCACTGAGTATTGTGCTATTGAATGACTACATATTTTCGACATGGTTAAATTCGTAGACCATGGGTAGCTGATCATATCACACCCTAAAAAGACGTTCATAACCTCACTTCATCGTCTGTTGTGGAAGTCATGACGTTGAAGTCAACAAGTCCGGCGAGTGTAGATTCGTGCTCAAACTGTGCAAAGTGAAGAATAGGCAAATGATGCGTGAAAGTCTGACGAGTGTAGATTTGTGTACAAATGAAATGTGTATAGGAGGCTGGTAGGACTAGGTCTGATATAGCCGTAAGTGTTTGCTGCTCTCAGAGCCTACATTCAGTGGCAAGGTACTGTATAATTCACGAGTGTATGAAGGGTATTTTGAGTTGTATATTATGTATATATGTGTATAGTACAGCCAATAGATTATCTCTTTAAAATTCATGTGTGTTTATATTCCTGTCTTGCATGAACCTGGTAGCATCAGCGAACGCATGCCAAATGCCCTACGCCTGGGATAAGGTCTTTCATAGTCGGGGCAATAGTTATGTACCGTATTTTATTCTATTTTATTCAGGAAGACCCATATGGTCAACCTTGGCGCCCATTCAAAGTCGGGAAGTTATGTTAAAATCACTTGTGGCCTGTATTTAAAGGCAGTAAATTCTGTAGGTTTGTGGTAATGAGGGTAGTTAAAGTTAAATCAACTCCAGCGAGGAGGTGAGAGTGTTTCAAGTTGCGCAGAGCGCACTGCGCACCGTGGAGGGGTGTAGGAAAATGATGCCGTCTGATTCCGTGTTATTGAGTAGGCTCCGCACTGCGGACTGCGCACTGCGCTCCGCACAAAATGCGGAGCTAGGAAAACCCAGCTTATTCATCACGACAGCCTCCGAGCGCGCACGAAGGATAGCGTGTCTCACAGCCCGTATGACAGGCATCGATTATAATCGAACTTAGAACATGAGATATTGATATATGGATTAATTGGAATTACGAGCTGTTTGCGCAATGTTTTGCATATCAGAAGTCACGTTATTATGGCAGGAAGCTAACACACAAGTGTATTAGTTAAAAAATAAACCTATTTGATGCATATATCACGACCACGTGCGATTATCATCGAACTGGGACGCACAAGGGTGGGGGTGACAAAGCATACCTGTAACATGCACGAGCGTTAGGAGAGACAGATCTTATTGTGAATCCGGTCGAGTACTTCAACCTCGAAAGTGCTCCGTGAAATGTAAACGTGTGCCGACCGAAGTCAATTACTATCTTAAAGTCTTGTGGACTTAGATAATTTCGCATACAGTGAAATGCTGTGATAATGTCGAGATGGGGCTTGAAAATTTTAGTTCATCTCATTTCATACACCCACGAGTGGACTTATTCACATTCATGCAACGCGGAGTGATATTCTCATCAAACAGCACATGTTCTCAATACCGTACGCCATTAAGCCCAGTTCACAATAGCCCGGGTCGAGAACCAGAACGAGAACGGGAACGAGAAGGAAGTTGAAATGCACGCTACCTTATGAGTCGGTTCACAACCAATCTCCGGGAACGAGAAGCTAAAAGTAGCCCGGGAAGGCCAACAGGAAACATGGTCAAGTTTCATGTTTGACGTTCTCGAAGCTTCCCGGGGCCAATCAGAAACGCTGTACATGCACATGCGCAGTACGGAAGGAGTAGCCAGCAATGAAAACATAACCTGGGAATGCGCTTACTAAACTTGCTTCTCTAAAGCCCACAATGTGTATTTAATAAAGTTATTATAACCTCATTATAACCCTCCGAAGCATTTCAGTTGTGTAATTGGTGTTTATTAGTGGGCGCTTGCTGACTGTTTTAATATTATTACGCTATAGCTGATTGCGCGCGCATGCACAAGTTCACGTTCCCGGGCTAATTGTGAACCGGGGCCCCGGGAAGCTTCGCGTTCTCGTTCTGGTTCTCGTTCCCGGGCCAATTGTGAACCAGCCTTTACGGGCTAGTTTGTGTGTGTTATCGCTTGCGACGAATTGCAGCTGTGATTCACTTTTTATAAACTGTTATCTTCCTGTACGTCATGTCTTTATCTGAGACGTCAGGGGGAATGATCAGGCCCGACGAGAGGGGGGTCAGGCAGGGCTGGTGCCCGGGGGCCCGACCCTCCCAAGGGGGGGGGGGCAGCGTCCTAGGAGGATGGACCCGATCGGGCATTGCTTTATTATTGCCTTTATGTGACTGGAATTTGCTACTGGCATTCATTTAGGGAATGCAATGAACAAGGTTACAAGGATTGAGAAACTTATTCTGTCAAGTGGGCAATATTTTCCTTTACAAAGCGTATGTGGGAAGAACAACTGTCTCAAAGTGGTCAACTTAGGCGATGCGGCTTCGCTATGTATTGTTCTCAGAATATACTTGAAGACAGAGAGAGCTTTCCATTAGTCTAAATTAGGCTTGTTCGGCTTATGCACCAATCCTTCAAATACCTTTCTCTTCCCTTCACTTATTTCGCCAAGGCCACGAGAGCCTGGGCTGCCCTGATGTGTTTGGTCACTAGCTCAAGAGTTTCAGGTTTGGTGCGTCACATCGAGCTTAGATATTTAGAGATGTTAGTGTCTGAAATGAATATATTGTGTAGCTAGACGTATCGTATGCCGTGCGGACAGGTTAGTAAAATAAATTTTAAAGTAGCGTCCACATAGTAATTCACTTTATAGTTATTGTTGATTTAAGGAGCGAAACAGCGAGGTCATCGTCCCCTAGTAATTCACTTTCGCACTATGTGAAAAAATATCATTGCTGGCTAAATATCTTGCGAAAGGGTGGGATGATTCCGTTGTCAAACGTAAATAGAAGAAATACATGCGAAATTGTTCATCTTCTCGTATACTGAATTGAGAAAACAATGGTAATATTTGAATAATCTGCATGTTTAGGTGCAGTATAATGATAATTATAATTATAATTGGTTCATTCAATACGATCAACAATCCCAGAAACTTGGGTTCGTGCGTAAATTATTTATGATTAAGGGATTTATTGAAAACCTATATTACTATTGGTACTAGAGTTGGGAAATGTATCCAAAGACTGAAACTAATGTAACATTCAAGTTTTTTTTCTGGACTTAGTGTTAACCAGGAGAAACATTACAATTAACTAGGGCACTGAACCACTCAACTTTGTTTTCCAATTCCTCTCGTGGAACGTCAGTGGTAAGGACAGATGACCTACCGTAGCTGTTCCGTCCCCATAAAACAACAATAAGTAACGAAAAGCAGGGTATACACTCAGCTGAGCTATTGCCTCTGTGACATGATCAATCGCATGCCGTATTATTAGTTGCCGACCGGGAAAAGTGGGAATGCGTTGCTCGCCGCGACTATTACTGTAATTATTAGAGTTAAAAGTAGGGTAGGTGTCCCTGGACTTGAAATAGGTACTATACCGGCATTTGTCTGGAGGGAGTGTGAAAAACAATACTCAGGATAGCTGCTGTCAGCACCGGGATTTGAACCTCTGATCTGCAGACTCTCTGTAGACCCCCATCACGGTCATTGGTGAGCTACGCCGCGGAGTACTTGAAGGTGCGAGAGATTTTACTTCAATATCGGAGAGTCTTTTCATAGCCACTAGTGTCAATGGTCACCAAATTTTTACTCCAAAATATCACAAAAATAATCACCCAAATAGCCTATAAGTCAATGATTTGGACCTGATTTTCCCAACATTTTCCTTAGGATGACCCCCGGACCCCACTCTGAGCTTGATGATATTCCATACCCCCAGATCCCCGGTGTGTGCACTCTCCCATAATCTTCGCTTAAAACTGCCCCCGATGGTCACCAGGCATAGATAGGATTTGGGATTTTTAGGAGAACCTGGCTCTAGGTTTGCTTACTGCAAAGCAATATTAAATTATAAAAAGTCACTGACTGCAAATTACAAAATATAGTTGAAAATCACATTTTCTTCTTTTGTGAAAACAATCACTGATCAGCTGCAATCTACTGATAATACATAATAAATAACTTAACTTACGTATGGGTATACATGTGGGTGATTATGAAAACATATTTTGCTTTGTTTATTGTACAATGATGTGTGATCGCCGTTCAACCTAAACAGTGTTTAGACTTAGACCCAAGGGCGCGGCTCTTGAAGGGCAGCAAGTTTTGAGAATTTCAACATAAAAACCCTATATGTAAAACGTATTTGAAAATACGTCTTGACTTAGTGTAAAAATCATGTTTTCATTATGAAAAGAGATTACGTCATATGTCACCGAGGCCGTAGTACAGTATACCCTTTCCACCTGTTTTAACATGCAGTTCAGTGAACTGAGCTACCTGTTGATAAATTTTTGGGTCTTAGGACGTCGTGGTCATCAGTCATTTCTACTTACTGTGCGTGTAGAACTCTGTCCGACAATCTATATCTGAAGTTAATCATACTGTATATTTTAAATTAATTGGGGATTTAATTGAGGAGGAAATGAGTGTACGATGGTGCAACTACAGCCTTTGGCTATAGTCTAGGGTTAAAACAATGAATCATGGAAAATAAGCTTAGAATCACTGACGGTGGAATTCGAACCCACCTGTTTCCGAGTTCATGGACAACAGCTTTCTCCAATGTGAATTTTCTCCCCAAGTTAAAAAAGGTACTGTAACAGCGATGAAATTACGGTCCGATAAATGCATTTTTTTCTTCAAATTTGGGTATGACTAACGAGCATATTACTTTTACGAGTATCACTGAAGTTCTAAAATTATTGATATCAAAGAGGATCTGCAGAACGTTAAATCTGAACAGTGCTTACAGTGTTACCTCATCGGGACAAATTTATTTATTTATTTATTTATAGGGTACAGAAAGTCCCAGTGAGCTGATAGCTCAAGGGGGGACCGCCCTTTACAAATATGGCTTAGTAACTAACTTAATACTAGAATATACTAAGGTGGTAGGAACATTTATTCAGTGCTTATGAGTTCATCTATATTCTTCAACATATTGTTTCAGGAAGTACCTGCGTGCTTCCTTTTTGAATTTGTTTAAGTTTACAATTTGTCTCAGTTTAGGAGGTAAGTTATTATAAGTTGTGCTGGCGGAATAGGAAATACTTTTAATACCATATCTAGTTGTGTTTGTTGACTCCATGTATAACTGGTTTGCTGATCTTGTGTTATGGGTATGAATGTCTTTCCTGCATTGAAGTCCAGTATTAAGACTAATAAGACCATGTTTATATCTGAACATAAATAAAGCTTCAGAGTAGTTGAGCTGGCTTCGTAATGGCAATATGTTTGTCTCCTGAAATACTTGTACAGTTGGTTTCCTAAAATCGTAACCATACATGATTTTAATTGCTCTTTTTTGGAGTACTTCGAGCTCATTTATTGATTCCTGTGTGCATTTACTCCATATTATGTTCATGTACATAAGGTGAGAATGAATAAGAGAGGCATATATGCTCCTTAAATGTTGATTGCTTATTCCATAATCCCTTAACCTTTTTAGAACACCAATTACATTCGTAATTTTCTTTTTCACATTTGTGACATGATCATTCCAACTTAGGTTATTGTCCAAAGTTAGGCCTAAATATGTGTATTGTTTAACCCGTTCGATGGGAGCATTGCCAATTTTAACTATGTTGGAAGTGTTTGAACTGTAAGCTGGTTTATGAAATAGCATGTATTTTGTTTTTGAGGTGCTTATGATTAAATTATTTTTTGAAAGCCATGTTGTTAGTATATTTAGATCCTTTTGCATATTCTCCATAATCCTTTGTTCACATGCACTCTCGTAAAGTAGAAATATATCATCTGCAAATAGAAATATTTTACCAGTAAACTCTAAATAACCTATATCATTAATAAATATCAGGAACAGCAATGGTCCAAGCACTGACCCTTGTGGGACACCGCATTTAACATCAGAGATGGACCCTTTAGTTTTATTAATATTAACATACTGCTTCCTGTTAGACAGATAGTTTTTAAACCACTCAAAGGCTATTCCTCTTATTCCTGCATTTGATAATTTACTTAGCAACAAGATATGGTTAACTGTGTCAAATGCCTTAGCAAGATCTATAAATAGTCCTGCTGCTATTTTATTGTTGTCTAATGTTTTATGTATAAGTGACACTACGTCAAATGCTACTGAATCAGTGCTATGTTTGGGAAGGAAGCCATACTGATGTTTGAAGAAGAAATTGTTTTTTGTTAGGAAATTCAGGACTTGTTTCTTGATTACTATTTCCAGTACTTTTACAAGTGAGGATAATATACACAACGGTCTGTAATTACTGGGATTAGATACATCACCTTTTTTAAATACTGGCACCACTCTTGCTAATTTACATTTATCTGGTATTACTCCTGTTTGCAGTGACAAGTTAATTATATCAGCAAGCAATGGAGCCAGATGATTGGCACATCTCTTAAGGAGTATGTTATTTATTCCATCGTCTGTGTAATTATTTTTGTTCGCAAGGTTTTGAATGATTTGTTTAATCTCCGTCACATTTGTTGGTTTTATGTATAGTGAGTTACAAATCGTCTGGTTCGAAGGCAAAATTGGGTTCTTTGGAGTAAGATCTTTAACCAAGTTTTCTACAACATTTATGAAATACATGTTAAATGCTCTACATATATCTTTGCCAGAGGTGTATCGTACGTTTTCATATTCAATTTCTACAATGTTTCGTGTATTATGAGGTTTGCCAAGTATTTGATTTACTGCCTTCCACATTCCTTTCATCGTATTCCCTTCCCTAATTACATTGTTGTAGTATAACTTTTTCAGTGCTCTTTTCATTCTAGTCACATCCCTACTACATTGTGTGTACTCTTGAATGGTTTCAGTTGAAGGGTTTTTAGTCTTAGTTTTTGCATACAAATTATTTTTTCTTTTTACCGCTTCCAGAAACTCATGTGTTACCCATGGATTATGTGTGCCTTTTACCTGTGGTTTTTGCTTAATATTTATACTAGCTGTCCTAAGTCCATTACTAATGAAATCACAAAGCTGATTATATGCTTCGTTGACGTCAGTAGATAGATTTGGCAATTTATTTTTTGAAAAGAAATTGTTCAGTTTGGCATAACTTATTTTCGTAAATGTTTGTAGCCTATATTTGAACGATTATTGAATTGCGTATTCACTTCTGGTTGTGATGTAATTTCTAGAATTAAAATATTATGATCACTAAGGTCACTCATAACATTATACAAATAGAAGTTATCATTGGCAAAGTTAGAATGTATATGGTCAATTAAAGTTGAAGAAGTAGGCGTTATTCTTGTTGGCAGTCTTGTATTGCATGGATAAAAACTAAAGCAATTCAGTAAAGACGAATAGGCCCTGTGAATAATGCTGTCTTTTAGAAAATCTATATTATCGTCTCCGATGAGTAGTGTGTTTGGGTTAGTATTGCAAAGTATGCGTTCAAGGTCAAGCATAAATTCGTTTGCATTAGTCTCCCTTGGGTTATAGTAAGAAATTACACTGTATCTTCTGTGTTTCTGAAATATTTCAATTTGAAGTATACTGTGATAACTATTAATGGTGTTAATAACCTTGGTTGCCCATTTTCTGGATACATATATTGACAGACCTCCTCCAGTCCCGTCTCGCGTTACATGGTGTGATTCAAAGCTGGGAATGTTATAATAGTGTGTTTCATTTAGATCTGTCAAACGCCAAAAATAAACAATATAGCGAATTTAATGGAAATTATTACCTAGTTTTCGATGGCTTTATTCGTGATATTTATTTTTGTTAATTGAAAATAATGAATTGGTACGCGCTTGTCAGGTATAAACATTGAATTTGCAAATAATTCTGCATGCATTCCTCCAGTTTCACTGTTGTAAATGTTACATACTAGAATTAACTTATTTATATTGTTATTAATTCACGCTCTGCTTATGATAATAAATATGGCCTGGATCTGCTGGAATATAATTGAAATATTATTAATACAGTAGGCCTATATTATACAGTATTTATTGCAACCAATGGTCATATCAGGACATTTCAATTGAACGCCCATAGGCTCCTCAAAAAGTTCAAATTCAAGTAGTTCCAACTTTGGCTACCAGACGCCACAGTCAATGACATCCAGCGGTGAACGTTGGAACTTGATAGAGTGTTTCTAACGAAATAACCTACAAATTTTGGCCATGGAAGAAGAATACTCTTCCATGTTTTGGCTACACACTACCAATTGTCATGGAAATGAATGTACGATGGTGCAACGACAGCCTTTGGATGAGACAAAAATGTGTCCGGACTGTCGCAACAGCTGGCGTGATTTTTGTCGCGGGACTGTCGCGTCGGTCTCCTGTGTTATTGCATTAAAGTGCGCACACTGAGGACAGAAGTGTCCAGAAGTGTCACTCACCACTCATATCCACGGCCTTCTAAACCACAGGCCCGCCGGCTTTACTTCCCCTCCGAAGTCCGAATAAAGGCATACTGAAGGATTTTAACGCTCTTAACAATGCGACGACTTCGGCCGGACTTAAACCCGCGAACTTGAGCATAGCAGCTCAGCATGCTACAATTATTATTAATATTATTATTGCTTGCTATTTTTTTATGTTCTTGTAATTTATTTCGTGATGAACATTTTGTGCAAAAGGAAATTGCGCAAAATCAGTTTGTGCAAATTTACGAGGATTATAAATTAATTTTACATAGTTTGGTTATAGAGTGGGGCCCGGGAGATTCCATCCCCAGGGCCCGTCGCCGCTCTCCACGGCCCTGGGAATGATTAAGATGAAAACCATGTCAGTAATCATGTTTGGCTAAAGGATGACGTGCACACTACGTGCAAGGCAACAGCGGGAATTTCGTCGTGCGTAACTACTTTCTACCATGTACTTTGAAAACGCATCTATTGCAATGCAGAACTTTTCGAGCATGAACCGAAGTATTATTGCAACTATAGTGAAGATGGATTTAATCCACGGATACTTGCGAATGCCTGCGAGCTATAATAAACTGATAGACTTCATCCGGGTAAATCGTGTTCGGCTACTCGGGTTTGGAAGACATTTCCGATGCGATGGCGAGAAGCAGTGTCGAGCTTGGAGCGAGTGGGGCGTTCCAGGGTTCGATCCCTGGGATCCAGGAAGGAGCATACCATGCCTTGGTGTAGTCTGGAGGTGGTTTCCTGGGCATGTACAGGGTGATTATTTTGCTGGAGCGGGGCCGGCGGCCGGCTGTTGGGCGCGCGCGCCTTCCGCCAGCCAACCGAGCTCGCACCACGGATTGCGCACAGGTGGAAACCGTAACGAAGTACGGAGATGCTGAGAGTGTTCTCCTTCAGCCGACAGACAGGCGTTGTACCGTGTAAATAAATTAGCGTTTACACGTTGTGGGGGATATCTGCAGCCGTATATTGTTCTCCAGCTCCTCTCGAGTACGGGTAATTGATCAGTACACTTTGTATTTTAAATTACCCCACAATTAAACATCAAACGGGCTTAGGTTCGTGCTTCGATTAATTACAGTAAACACGCAGGGGGTGCAGGAGTAGCTAAATAATGTAACGACGTAACTTCCAAAGTTACTGTCTGGCAACTGAAGGAGAACATTTTTAGTATCTTTTGTGAAAATATAAGTTCTAACCTATTAACTGGTGACGTGAGGTCATCCAGATTCCCATGAAATAAGGAAAACATCTGTGGTTCCTTAATTAATTCTTGCAGCTGTTGTTTATGTTACCTTCTTAACTGTGCGCTGACACTATACACCCTCGTTGATGAAAGTTTAGTGATTTAATGACTTTAATGACCCTGGTTAGCTCGCCTCCACCTCCCGCTACCAGGGCTCGGTTGGCTGGCGGAAGGCGCGCGCGTCCGGCAGTCGGTCGCCGGCCCCGCTCCAGCAAAAGAATCCTACTATATATCCTTTTTATGTCGCTGCAAGATTCTTCGCAAAGGTAGAGGCACATCAGTTTATTGATGATGATAATGATGATAATTGTTGTTTTAAGGGGCCTAACATCTAGGTTATCGGCCCCTAGACATCAGTTTATTAAGTAGTGGCTTAGACGGGTCTTGTGGAGTAACCATTATTGCCATACTTTTCTTGGTATTAGCATGGTTGAACGGAGGTATAGGTTCGATGCCTATTTTGAGACTGATCTCATGTTCAACCGGATTTTGGTTCGCATAATGAACGCATCCATTTTGTAGTAATTTTTGGTAATTAATTGTTAGTATTTTTGGTAATTCATTTAAAATCTTAAGCATATTTTCATTGTCAAGAAGACAAACCGTTAGGGGAAGACTTCGTATTTTTCGAGATGAATTTATTAACTTGTGTTAATTATAGATAGTGTCAGGACTTTGATAGACTGTTGGAGTGTCGTTTATACACTTAGTTATTCACCCACGTTGAAGTTGAAAGATTTCGTGATGACTTAATTATTTGGAACATACAGTATATATCACTTTGATATATTTTTTGATAGTGAAGGTCAACTTTTATGAAAGGCATTGATCTTTCTTAATATTTTTTGGGAATTCATTTTCACTCTTCAAGATTTATTGACAATGATTCCTAATGGGTCACAGTATGTGTAACCTTAGTCGTTACTAGACCCATGGTATAGGCGTCATTGTTTAATATTATCAAGTTCTTTCGAGTGAGGTGGACTCTCAATTTTGGTTTGATCAATTTCCATTTCTCTTTGAAGCCACGTGTCTTAGGTGAAATAAGTATTTATGCTGAGGAATTAATTAAGTAATCGTTATTATTGATATAGTTGAAGATATGAAAGTAATTCAGAGGAACATTCAGTATTTTAAACGCAATTCACAGGAAAGACTTATTGAAAGTCATGATGTAACGAAAAATTATAAGGCAAAGCTAGTAGAGTGCAACAGTATTAACTATTTTTGGTCAGCACAATTATAGGTGCCGAAATACAATGATATAATGGATCATTTACAGATTTAGTGGTCACCGATTAAGGATGTACTTACTTATATAATAATATGCATATAAGTGGATATTGCTAATAACAATTATTTTGTGAAAATATAATGCTTTTCGAAGCTTCTTCGTGTATTGAATTGAGCCAGTGAGTGCCAATCATTGAAAGTTTTAGTGGAACCTTATTAGAAGGATTTAGTGAATTTAATCCATGTGTGGATTTAAAGTAAATGTATTTGATGATAGTATCATCTGTTTAAATCGTATCAGTATGAATCTACGTAATTATAAATGTTGTACTGAGCACATACTTGAAATAATTGAATGGATAATTAGTTAATTCATCCTTGTTGAAGTTTATTAACGATGCCAGCAAGATTCGTAAACCATTCATATTAATTATTAAGTCTTGAATTTTGACAAAATCTATTTAGCTTAGGTGCTCGATAGGATTAACCTGGCAATAAATATAATGAACCAATTAATTATAATAATCAAATGATGATGATGCAAGTAAATAAGTCCCTTCAGATTAATAATTGGTAAATTGAACGTGAAATATAGCTATGATAATTTCGTTAAGAATAACTATGATAATTTTGCTGAATATAACTATGATAATTTTGATAAATATAACCGTGATGCAGGGCCGGCGAGAGACCGGTGTAGGGGGTGCTACAGCACCGGGGCCCGCGGCCCTCAAGGGGCCCGGCCCGGGCCCAATGATGTAATGTACATTTTTGTGGTTGGTACAGAATTCTAGGCCTACCTCATCCAGTTCCATCTGGGAAACTGGAAATGTGTGTGGCTATTAAATTAACTTGATTTTTTAATTATACCATACAAATCACAAAACAAACTTAAGTTGCATGCTTACTGTTTGAAAAATTGATATTGGCAATGATACACAACAATCTATGAAGCGCGTGCGCGAGGATTCCCGCATCGAGGAAGGGTTTTCCCCGCTGTCCCCGCACTGTCCACACTGTGCTGCATAAATAATGCTGTCATCCACTGTTAGTCGATTGTCTAATCCAATAGTAATACGTTGTGTTAGTGATTCGCTACGGTTTGTGTGATTTGTATACGTCAGTTTTAATGATGTCGGTGTGTAATATTGTTCGATTACAGATTACAATTTAGAAAGCGTATAGTGTGTTTTTAGTGAAACTTACTATGAGTTGCAATTACAAACACAAATCAGGTGCTCAAAAAAGGAAGAAAATAGAAGACAGGGAGTTGAAGGAAAGAGCATCGAAGAAAGGCCAGCTATCGCTTGGACAGTTTTTAAAATGTCCTCCTTCATCATCGTCAGTTATAGAAAAAATGTAACAGAAAAACTGTAACATTACAAATAGGCCCACCGATAGTAATAGTTATAAAGTAGCCTATATGTTTTACCTACAAATGAACAACAACAAAATGAACCGGTTCCCATCACTGAAACAGGGACTCCTAGTTTTATTCAGTCTATGTCGCCTACGAATATTAGATCTATCGAAGGCCACAAACCGCCTTTACCTTTAGACCTTCCAGACAAATATGTTGATGTAGGTGACCCTGCTTTCAATAGCAGCCGAGACTTAAAATACCCTCATGTTCCTTTGCCTGAACAATGCCCTGTGAATTCGGTAGGCTATTCCGTTCCTGAGTCGGTCTTCCAAATGAAACTTACAAATGGTGAACTGATTACTTGTGATTGGCTTGTTTGGAGCAAGGTTCAGAAAGCGTTTTACGTTGCCCCAGCCAAAACGATCTTCGTTCGCTCTTTCTGAAGGAATTCTGTGGAAAAAAACGGGAAAAACTCTTCAATAAAGTGCCAGAACATGAGAGTAGTTCCAGTCATAAAAGCTGCTATGTTGAGTGGTAGTCAGAGGTCATCAAACCAAAAAATTATAAATGGCTAACGGACTTAACCTTTCACTCCATTCAACAAGAAAAGGGCAAGTGGCGTGATCTTTTAAAGCGACTTCTTAATGTCACTTTATTCCTAGCTGAAAGAGGACGTGCTTTTCGGGGTAGTATTGATAAAATCGAGAACCCCTCAAATTGCAATTTTTTGGGAATTCTAGAACTGCTGGCCACTTATGATCCAGTTTTGAATGAACATTTAAATAGAGTCCGCTCGTTTCAAGAAAAGGGAGAAAGAATGCAAGTGCACTATCTGTCTCGTGATATTCAAAATGAGTTTATTACTCTTCGCTCAGCCCAAGTTACGAAGAAAATTTTAGAAGAAAGAGAAATGGCAAAAGACTATGCCATTTTAGTTGATGCAACACCAGATTCTGCACATGTTGAATATACTGAGTTTCTTTTGAGATACGTTTGTTTGACTGAATATCAAACTCAGCCTTACCAAGTCGAAGAAAGGCTACTTTGCTTTACCGACTCTACCAAAAAGAGTGGAGAAACCATTGCAGAGCTTATTTTAGATACGCTAAAGGAGTTTGACATCCCATTAAAAGACTGTAGGGGTCAAGGTTAGGACAATGGGAGTAACATGAAATGAGCGTACAAAGGAGCTCAGGCAAGAATTCTGTCTGCTAACAGTGAAGCAGTTTACTCTGCCTGCACTTGTCATTCCTTGAATCTGTGTGGAGAATTGTGTGGCTGCAGTAACATTCTTTGGAGCTGTTCAAAAGTTGTTTAGCTCCAGCCCCCAAAGATGGGAAATTTTTAAAGGAAATATACCAAGCTCCCTTCACTCGATGTCGAAGACTCGCTGGTCTGCAGAAGTAGACAGCGTTAAACTAATCGCAGCTCTCCTTCCAGGGATAGAAGAACTGGAGGCATTGACTGAACTGCGCCTAACTTCTGAATGTCGTCGAGACCTTGAGGGATTGAAAAAAAAAATTCAAAACCTTCAATTGCTTTCGTCTCATTTCTTCCTCTCCATCCTATATTTTTAGGCCACTACTTCAGCTTCACTATATATACGGTTCCAACCTTCTAAACGAATATATGGTATATAATGAATAATAAATATATACCGGTATAATATATATGATGTATTCTTACCTTGAACCAAATATACGCAAGAAGAAGGCAGCTGAAGTAGCGGCTAAAAATATAGGATGGCCCCAACAACTTGAAGAGGAAGAAAAGAGACGAAAGAAAAGAAAGAGGCAAGCTGATGAAGAGGATGACAGTCATGAAGACAGTAATGATGCAAAAACTAATTTCAGAAATGATGTGTTCAATGTAATTCTGGACAGTATCATAGGGGACATGACAGTGCGGTTTCGATCAGTACAATCTCCTTGTAGTGGGTTTTCTGATTTGTGGCAATGCAATGAAATGGCAGACGTATTAATTTAGGAAAAATCAGCTAAGCTTGTAAGGCGCTATTCTAATGACATAGGAAACGACCTTTCTGATGAATTACCAAACCTGAAATTAATTTACCAAGCTAACTTTGGTAGGGAAAACTCTTACGCCCTTGGACCTTCTCAATAAAGTTAAAACTTTAAATTTGGAAACCCTATTTACTAATCTTAATGCAGCATTGAGAATATTTGTTACCATCCCCGCAACAGTTTCTTTCTCGGTTCTCAATCGCGTAAAAAACGTTTTCCGCTCGACAATGTGCCAAAATAGACTTACGAGCTTGGGTGTTTTGGCTGTTGAAACGGAACTTGTGAAGTATACTAATTTGGACAATATCAAAGATGATATTTCCCAGAAAAAGGCCAGAAAGGGAGTCTTACCCTAAGTTAATATAACTGTTTGTATTGTAGGATTGTTTTGTACATGTACATATATTGTGAGCAATTAAAGATGTAAGTTTATGATGAATTTAATGTTTTAATATTTTATTTCTAACCTTTCAGTTCAGTTTACAAATAAGGTAATGGAAACTTTAACAATCGATTTTAAAAACAAATTAATTGGATTTTTAAGTTAAAAGAAAAGTTATATGAATTGCATTGTTTTTAAAGTGAATGAGTCCCTGAGAATTATTAAAATGAATTGGAGTGCTTACATGACTTGACATTAAAATTTGCAAAGATATGGTTTAAAATCGGTAATGCATTTTATGGAGAGTTACAAATATATGTGTATGTTCAATACATGGCTGTGAATTTGGATTGCACTAAAATGCATAAATGGCAGGAGCCCGAAATACCTCCAGCACCGGGGCCCGCGGCCGCTCTCTCCGGCCCTGCCGTGATGATTACGATAAATACAACTGTAAAGAACAATATAATAACGAGATGATCCAATTACTCCATATTCTGGGATCATGTCAGATGTAAATTATGTGTGATATTAGTATTTGTGTAAAGTTTCGAGCACTTCATGTTCCATTTGAACCACGTGCTAACTTGAGACATGGATCCCTCGATTTCTTTTTGGGATCATTCAATTCTTTGAGTAAATGACATTGCTTATTTTTGTCTTGTCTTCTTTTTTAATACATTTTATTTTCTTACTTTTAAATATTATTGCATGATGTTTTATAGAGGTGATGGAAGGTCGCATTGAGAAGGCCAGCGCTGGGTGTTCCTGGAGTATTCCACACTCCTGAGGTATTCCATTTGATGGAATCTCGTGTTCTATGAGCTACTTTTATTATTTTAGCCATGGTCTTTCTTAATGCCACCTTGTTAGGAAAACTTGTGCCCTATTATCCCTTCTACTTGTTGGTAGGACCAGGGGGTTTTTCTTGCCGGGGATTTTCGGGTTCTACGATCCAGCTGTCATCGTGGGATTCAACAGGTATTGGTAAGTAATACTGGTACAGTACCATTCCGGCATTTACCCGAAGACGAAGTGAGAAACCATGGAAAACCACTTCGAGGATGGCTGAGGTGGGAATCGAACTCCCTCTACTCATTTGGACCACCCGAGGCTCAGTAGACCCCGTTCCATTCCTCATACCACTTTTCAAATTTCGTGGCTGAGCTGGGAATCGAGCCTCGGATCTCCGGGGTAGCAGCTAAGCACACTGACCACTACACAACGGAGGCGACTTAAATAATAATACAGTTCAATAATGCTAATAATTTTAAATAATTAATGATAGATAGATAAATAATTAAATAGTAGATACTGTGCCCAACTGGTCACGGCAGTCTGGTATCGAACTCAGGGCCTTATCAGAGAAGACCAGGCAAATGGTTATGCCTAAGGTCGAACCAGTGGTCTCTAAGGGGGAGCCATTATATGGAACCCACAGAGCAATAAGAGGTCTACTGACACATAAAAGTCTAGCGTGATTTCACGATTATTTAGGTGCAAATCATAGCAATTTAAAGGAGAAATTATAAGCAAAATGCAAGGAAATGTACGTTTTCAGTGCATACGAAGTCGAGAGAGGCTAGTATTGAAGTCTGACAAATGACTTTTAAAAGTAGGCGGAGTAGCCCAGGCGCCTACGGAACTATTTCTGTCTAGGGCGGTCAGACAGCTCAAAATTAATGACCCGGGAATCCACCGGTCGACAACGGGAAAAGCTTTGGCGGGACCAAGCCCACAAGAAATTAATTAATTACAGAGAAATGGAGCATTGTAATGCAATGGAACATACACATAGATGAATGTATTCACGGAGGAGTAATTTAGGAGTGGTTTTTCACCTAAAATTACGCCTATTTCTCAAAATGACCGCATTGCAACCTAACTCACGCTCGAGAGCATGAATACTTTAACCAACCAGCGGGAAATCCCCACCGTAGCGTCCCACGCGCTGAACTAAGGCAATTAATTGTAATTAATTGGCCGAAGCGATCGCCGGCACGCGAGTGTTTTTAAAACCTCCACGCCTAGATAAACAAGATGCAGTTGTTATTTCGGCTGAAGACGGAGTATTTCAAGAAGGGAGTCGCTCTCACGTGTCCCGTGAACTATTTTGTGCAAGAAACCAATATAAGGGAAGAGCACCCTACGCCGGGGGTCAGTGATGGTCAGTTGTTGGTCAGTTACACGTTAGTTGTACGGTCAGTTATGGTCAGTCGAAGTCAGCTACACGTCAGTTACACGTCTGTTATGGTTCAGTGGAAAGCAGTTGAAGACGTCAGACGGTCGCTCGAGTTGGAAGTTTGTTCTTTGTCTACAAGCGCTCTGCAGTAAGCACGCCAATTATTAAAATATCAGCGTACCGCCGTTGAAGACAATGGAGGCAAATTGTAAGCTTCATCAGTGATAATGAAGTGCAAAAGGTAACAAAGTGCAGATATTGCTTTATTATCTGACACAGATATAAATTCGCTACAGCGAATAGGAACTGATAATGTTTGGAACAGTTCGTATACCGGAAGGTATTGTCAATTATATGACATCAGCATTAGGAGCACTCCAGTGATGGGAGAGTGGAAGTTATTGCCACCTATCCAGGACAGTGAGGTAAACGGGAGTGCAGGGAACTAGGATCGAACATCTATAAAAACGCTACTAGATTTCACGGAGACCAGCGGTTATCATAAGTCATCGCATCTCTGAGGTCAAGCGTAGGTGAAATCCAGATTAAGGATCAACATGTGAAATGATAGATGAAGTGTATAAATTGTGAAATAATAATTTAAAGTGTTAATGTGTTTAATGTTTAATATTCAGTGTTTATCAGTGGTAAAGGCCACTTGTGGTAATATGTGCACCATGTGTCAAAAGTGTGAATCTCAGTGTTGTGTATTGGATATCATGATGGATTAAGTCAATCATCATGGTAGAGCTCAGGCGGAGATACTGGTACTTTCCAGCCAGAAGGAAACGTGAGTAAACATGCAAATAATAACATTATAATGGCATAGTTCACCATGTAACGATTAATCACTTTGAAATTAAAGAAGTAATAGTCACTTACTGAACGAGTTTTCACCACTCGTCTTGAATAAAGTATGACTTGGAAGGTGATTTGCTTAGGACCATGTAGGTCAAAAATAGTGATGGATCTAAACGTTAAAATAATAATAATAATAATAACTGGGGTCGGCAACCATAAAGTAAGGGCAGAGTTGGCCTAAGTAATGTTCAAATAGTGTCATGTCTAATTTAAGATACTGTCATTTGGTAAACAGTAAAGAATGTAGTGTGGAATATCGCGAATACGAGAGCTTTTCTCAGTGTCAGTGAAAATTTGAATGAATATGTGAAATTAAAGTAAGCCAGTATATTTATACATTTGTGGTAGGAGCTATGTAAAGCTTTGGCTTAAATAATATAACATGAAGAACGCAGGTACCTTGATAATGGAGTCATATATGTGAAATATTGTTTAGCCGCATATAGCGTGCAGATTAACGTAGAATCCAGTGATTTACGTAAGATAAGCACGGGAAAGACTAGTATAGCTTGCGCGTGAGGTGAAAATGGGCTTAATCTTCGAGAAGTATCGCCTTTGTGCATACTGTATGTGTTACGCAGCGATTTGGATAGATTCTGTCTATTGCCAACGCTTGCATTGAATTATAGCCACTATGGACGCCCAGCGAGGCGCGGTGAGCATTTTTACTTATGGTCTGCCCGAGAGGTAGAATCATAATCGTCGACGAGGAACGTGGTTCCCAAAATATATATATATGTAATGACAGCTGCTGATGATAACCATGGGGTTTCATTATGATGCGCGTCTTTAAAGCCACAAGTAATCACCTTAGAACGGCAATGCTATCATTAGAATTCCACCCCTGCCATGAATGTTTAATAGGAGCCATTTGAGCCCAAATACACTGTAAAGTTAGGTGTTAATTAATTAAATGACTCAATTACTTAGGACCATGCCTAGCGGATCTTTATTGTTATATAATTGTAAACAAGGATGACCTTGAAGGTAGAGAGAGACAGGAAATATAGACCATTTCCGTGGCAGCCATCTTGGAGAGCTGTCTGGAACTAATTTTATGACCTGCTGAGGGGAGAGAGGTCGCTCGACCGATCCCTTGTCAATTACGGTCACAATAGGACACTGAGAGGTCTCGGTATTCAATAATGCAATTAAAATATGAGTATTTTAGTGATGCAAATGGAATTAATTGGTGTATGGCAACTCACATACGTGGTTGAACCATAGAAATCTCATGATATTTGGCGAAGTTATCCTCTGAGGGGGAAGGCTGAACCAAAATAATGTAGGCATCTTCTTTAAAGTGCATTTTGCCAGTTTATGCTAATTTAGGAAAAACGGGTATGTGTTTTTCCCAGAACATGACACAGTTGTATCTATAATAAGTCCGACAAGACCCAGATAATCGTTATATGGTGAAACTATAAATATTCTATCCATGTTTATGTTTATTTTATGATTAAGAAGCATGACTCATTTTCCTAGAGCGTTCATAGGGATGGAAAGAAGGAAGATGATTCGCACGACACAACAAAAATACGTGCTAATAAATGTAGAAAACATTGAAGTAATGATAATTAAAGTAAATGTCGTAGAAGACGGAATAATGTCTTAGAAATTCATGTTTATGTGACATGTGGTTTTGTGTTAAGATACTTCCATTAAATAAAATTGTGTCACATGACGGACACTATGAAAACCTTGTAATCTGAACTATGATTGACAGGATATTAGAAGTAGGTTTGAGTGCATTGTAGCGCTATTTTTATGGAGAAAGCTCACAGAATAACCCTATTTATTTGTGGGAATTAATTGTAATTTGTCCTTTGTTTTTGTATTTGTTGTACAGCCATGATTTTAGACCAGTAAATATTTTATTCATAGGAATGTTGTGTATTTCCTGTAGAGTAGTTACCTGGTAGACTCAAATCCTGAACATGTGGTCGTATTGTGGGCATGAACGTCCCATACCTCGAAAGACCGTGAGCTAGTTGGGATACGAACACATGGTCCACATGGTGACGATCGGGTACAATACATATTTCATTTATTCATGACTAGCAGAAGTACCCGCTCTTCGAACGGTCTTCGGTATTGATAACCAGACGCTATCAATTGAGCTATTGTTGCAATGGCTTGGGGCTTGTCATTCCTTCATAAGTTTATCAGAACGAAGTTAGTTTTCTGGGAATATCACAGACACTGTTAGTTTAAGGGCCTTTAAATGTGGTTTACGGAGAGCCATTATAGACTCCCTAGTTTTGTGTCACACATTGAGAAGCGCAACATATGCTTTGGTCGTATTTCTAGGATAATTTTTATTTTTCGCCTATTTTAGCATGTATTATGAAAAGTTTTTCCCTATACCAACCCTTCTATGAGAAGTACGGTGAAGAGTTTTATAATGATTGGTGTATTGACTCATGGTTACAATACCTAATTTTACGATGCTCCAAGTTATAGTCGTACATAAACAGAAAGATATATCAACCACACAGTGTCAAACAAAATCATCTTTATGATGAACCCGTTTGTCTACAAAAATATGATTAGTTAAAATGTGCTCTCAAACTAAATTCACCTCACGTGTACTTCCTGACGTGAAAATAATATTGAAAACCTCGTAGACGAAATGCAATATATGTCAAATAAAAAGTGATTCTCACCGTTGTGGAAAGTTCCCATCCCCAGGAAGACCCCTTTAATAAATTATAAAGGCTTGTGGTGCATGAAAATTCTGTATTTTTAGCCTCCAATGGTCCAAATTCCCAAAAGCTGCAAAACACACTATTTCAATTCAGGAATTTTTGAAAATAATGTTGCTGTTTGGAAATATAATAGATCTTCTGTACAACATATCGCACGTGTAAGTTGCGTTTAAAAAATGCTAGGGTACCCCTTGACCCCCTTAAGCACATTGATGAATTTTACAGTCTATGTTTGTTTCCATGATAACCTTATAGCCATTTTCAAACTTTTACAGAAATTTAATACATTGAGTGGCATTGCTTCTTACAGAAATAGATGGAAAGTTGGAGGTCACCTCTTGAGATACTGTGGTCATGGTTACCGGCTTGCATTCCTTCATTACTTTGTTCTTGTTCTTCTTCTTCTTTTGGATGGGCAGCTAAGGACCACGACGTTCAAATTTTCAGCTTGGCGAGGGACTTGATGTTTGCCCAATATTCGCGCATTCTCTGGCTATGTTTCTCCTTTCTCTCCTTTGTCCAGATGATGCCGGTTTTCTTACAGGGTGGTACGTCCTGAAAACTCTTCTGTGTAAGTATCTTTCTGGGATTATCTTCAGTTCTTGGATGTCCTTGTTAACTTCTGTTAACCACGGTGTCACGCTCTTTCTATTCTCCCAGTGGTTGAGAAGCCGGTTGGTTAGTCTTGTTGGGTTCATCTTTGAGACATGTCCGTAGAAAGCCAGACGTCTGTTCCTGGCCACAACTGTGATTTTCTCAGTATATCTATATAGCTCCTGATTTGGTCTTCTTCTGTACTCGTCATCTATTTTTATTAGTTTATTAACTGAAATTTGTTTTCTGGGAATATCTCAGAAATGTGGTTTTAGAGCCTTAAAACGTAGTAGCCTCCGATCCACTGAGGGGCTGAATAATAATAATTTAATAGTATAGGGATGGATATATAATAGTCCTTCAGTACCACACCCGTACGTGTAAATCGCGTGAGGAAATTCAAGAGTACCCCTTGACCCCCTTAAGCGCATTGATGTATTTTACAGCTTAATTTGGTTCCGTGAAAACCTTATAGCCGTTTGCGAACGTTCACAGTATTGTAATAAATGGAATGGCATTGCGTCTTACAGAAATTGATGGACTTCTAGGTTGTGTTGCCATGGTTACCGGCTTGCATTCTTTCAATAGCTTAATAAGTAAATTAGTTTTCTGGCAATATCTCAAAAACTGCTGGTTTTAGGACCTTAAAATGTGGTTTTCGGGGCCCCTAGGGCTCCCGAGTTTTGTTTCTCACATCGAGACGCTGAAAATGAACTTTGTCTCGTCTTTCTATGCCCATTTCAGCATGCATTTTAACGGGGTAGGCACTCTTTTATGAGGGGGGCATGGTGGCTCAGCGGTCTAGCTGTATGCCACTCACCAAGGTGGTCCGGGTTCGATTCCCGGTCAATGCATGTGAGATTTTCGAAGTGAAATGCCATGTCCTATGGTTCGGATTCCACGTAAAAAGGAGGTCCCGTGGCTCATGATCTCGAGATTAACGGTCACGTTAAACTACAAGCTTCCTTCCTTCCTCTTTTATGAGAGGTATGGAGAAGAGTTACATCAATGATTACTTTCGTGCCTCTGATGGACATCTGTACCAAATCTTACCTTGATCCACTCAGCCATTCTCGAGAGATGCGCGTGCAAAATTGTACACAGACAAACAAACAGACAGGCAAAAATTATGTTCTTGCGCGCAACCGTCATAAACCAGTCTGAAACAAGTTAATAACTCAAATTTCCGTGGAAATTCAGAAAAAAAAGACAAACTTTCATTCTTAGATATATAGAGATTAACTGAAATTTGTTCTCTGGGAATATCTCAGAAATGTGGTTTTAGAGCCTTAAAACGTAGTAGCCTCCGATCCACCGAGGGGCTGAATAATAATAATTTAATAATATAGGGATGGATATATAATAGTCCTTCAGTACCACACCCGCACGTGTAAATCGCGTGAGGAAATTCAAGAGTACCCCTTGACCCCCTTAAGCGCATTATATACGTATTGATGAATTTTACAGCTTAAGTTGGTTCCGTGAAAACCTTATAGCCATTTGCGAACGTTCACAGTATTGTAATAAATGGAATGGCATTGCGTCTTACAGAAATAGATGGACTTCTGAGATCGTGTTGCCATAGTTACCAGCTTGCATTTTTTCAATAGCTTAATAAATGAAATTAGTTTTCTGGGAATATCTCAAAAACTGTTGGTTTTAGGACCTTAAAATGTGGTTTTCGGGGCCCATAGGGCTCCAAGTTTTGTTTCTCACATCGAGACGCTTAAAATAAGCTTTGTCTCATCTTTCTACGCCAATTTCAGCATGGATTTTAAGGGGGTAGGCCCTCTTTTATGAGAGGTGTGGAGAAGAGCTACACCAATGATTACTTTCGTGCCTCTGATGGACATCTGTACCAAATCTTACGTTGATCCACTCAGCCGTTCTCGAGTGATGCGCGTGCAAAATTGTACACAGACAAACAAACAGACAGACAAAAATTTTGTTTTTGCGCGCAACCGTCATAAACCAGTCTGAAACGAGTTAATAACTCAAATTTCCGTGGAAATTCAGAAAAAACAGACAAACTTTCATTCTTATATATATAGAGATTTACGGTTTTGTTGTTGGTAATGTCATCGCGCCAGGGAAGGCAGTTCAACACACTGTGACGGGTTAAGGAGGGGTCTTGCAGTACGCATGCGCGGCCCGCCTATTCCAAACCTAAATATATCGGCTGGCAGTCAGTTGCTGCTACTTCCTGCATGATAATTTGTTATCGGGCTTCAAGTGTGTGTGTTACCTTCGTTCGTACAGTCGATATTCTTACAAGCCTTTGTGTTTACTTTTAACAGTGTGGCAGTATCAGGTACAGTAATGGACCCTGTGACCAACCTAATGTTTTTGGAATGCGCAATACGCAGCGAGCGGGAAGACAACTGCAGTTCAAATCCGACTGCCATCTCCTGGTTGGAAATCAGTAGAACACTAGGTTTTTCTTTTCGCTAGTAGAATTTTAGTATTTGGTTGTTAGTAGAAGGTTAGTATTTCTGTTAGTGGAATTGCTCTATTATTTTATTCTGAAGGGGAGTAGTAACCTTTCAGAATAAATCAATTCTTTACAGTAAAGATATTGATAACATTAGCCAACTAATGGCTATGCTGCGTTCTGCTGAACGGCTGAAAGCAACGGGAAACTGCAGCCGTGTTGCTATTCCCGAGGATATGCACCTCTCTATGCATAATTACATGTGAGTGATGGCCTCCTCTCTTGTAAAATTCCAATCTGGAGGTCAACTAGTCCCCCGTTTGGTTCTTTGGGTGGGCACTACTCGAGAGGGGTTAACATCACAGAAGTGACAAAGAGGAAATCTGACATTCTACGGATCGGAGCGTGGAATGTTAGAAGTCTGCTAGGCAGTGGAAGGTTAGAAAACTTAGAAAGGGAAATGGATAAGTTGAGGTTGGATTTGGTTGGGATTAGTGAAATGCGCTGGCAGGAAGAACAGGACTTTTGGTCAGGAGACTATAGGGTCATTAACACTAAATCAAACAACGGCTATGCAGGGGTAAGCCTTATATTAAGTAGGAAACTTGGACAGCGGGTGGAATATTATGAGCAATATAGTGATCTACAATCTATATAGAAACCAGACAGCAGTCATTCGAGCTGAAGAACATGAGAGAGAAGCTGGTATTCAGAAAGGTGTAAGGCAAGGCTGCAACTTATCACCCATACTTTTCAATCTTTACATTGAACAAGCAATGAATTGAAATTGGAGAAAAATTTAAAGTGGGAGTGAAGATTCAAGGAGAAATAATTTCAACTCTGAGATTTGCTGATGACATCGTCATCTTGGCCGACACGCCAGAGGATTTGAATGAGGGTTTAAATGGTATGGACTCCGTCTTGAGGAAAGAATTCATGATGAAAATTAATAAATATAAAACAAAAATATTGGAATGCAGACGAAATAAATCAGGAACCTCTATGGACATCAAATTGGCAGGTAAAAAGCTAAAGGAAGTAGGAGACTTCTCTTACTTAGGAAGCAAAATACCATAACCAGTGATGGACGAAGCAAAGAGGATATAAAAAGTAGGCTAGGTTGGCTCAGGCAAGGAAAGCATTTTTGCAGAAAAGGAATCTGTTGACATCGAATATAGATTTAGATATTAGGAAGTCAATTTTGAAAGCCTTTGTCTGGAGCATGGAACTCTTCGGAAGTGAAACTTGGACTATTGGTGCAGTAGAAAAGAGGAGAATTGCAGTGTTTGAAATGTGGTGTTACAGGAAAATGATGATCAGATGGGTAGATAGGGTTAAAATGAGGAGATATTAAGACGAGTGGGAGAGGAGAGATGTTTCTGGCGACTGCTAATGAAGACTAAGACACCCAGGAATAGCAAGCTTAGTTATGGAAGGTAGATTCGAGGGCAAGAACTGTAGGGGTAGACCAAGGTTAGAATATGATAAACAGATTGCCTCGGATGAAGGGTGTGGTAGCTATGTAGAGATGAAACGATTAGCTCAGGACAGGGAGGCATGGAAAGCTGCATCAAACCAGTCAAAAGACTGAAGACTCAAAAAACAACATGCCACCAAATACAAATTTAAAGCAATATGATTGCCGATACGCTACAAAATAAAAATGTAATTTATATTTTAAATAACTAGTCAATGACCAAGTTTGACCCTAGGATAATATGCAGAAAAATTACAATAATTGCCTTGATTAGAATAGATGGATAGAAAAGATGCAGCAATGATCGATGAAAGGTAAGATACTTGCAAGACAGTTGATCCTAGCATCTTGGGCACATCAGCACTCAGTACACAGAAAGAAAGAGAAAAGATAATTTACTGAATTAGAATTAGCATACGAATTTGTGCTTAGAAGCATTCAATGTATGACGAGTATAATAAGTGCTAGAAGGCACTGAGGAAGCAAGTATCCAAATGCTAAAGACAGGATTAATCCTGGTACTCGGGCTCAATAGTATGCCAATACAATTTAAACCGAGTACGAAATACAATTGAGTAAAATCCATAGGATGGGGCTCAGCAGTATTTAATACTTGTGACGTATTTTACGCCACTTAGCCGACATAAAAATATACCTAACCTAAGATATTCTTTCCTGCCAAATTTACCCGTCCCTGAATTTCCAGTTGGAGCGAAAGCTCCATAAATTCCTTCACTTACCCAAAGTCTGAAGAAAGTTGTGGCCTAGGCCGACTGTCGCAAATTCGACCTGTGAAGACCTTGTAAACCAAGTCTTCATGGATAAAACACCGCACTCGCAGTCCAAACACGCGAGGTGTTACTCTGGACCTGATGTGCACTGATTCTGGAATTAATGTGTTCCCTAACCTCAAAATAAACATTGGATCGACTCTTTTAAAAATACGTCAATATCAGCTGTATCGATTGTTCCAACTCTAACCATCACCCGATGTATCGACAGCCGTAGATGACAAGTGACGTGCGTATGGCGATCGTCCAGGGGGGCCAACTCTCACGGAAGCGAACACGGAAGTGTCTTATGAACTACGTTCAAGAAGTCAGGGGATTCGTGTGTGCGTGTGTGGCTACAACTATTGCTTTGTCCAAAATCTGAGTGTCTGATATATGTACTGGGTTCTGGCGTCGGTAACCCTCTCTTGGTTCCAGACTTTCATAAAGGAGACATCTTCGGGGATTTCGGATGCCCTGGGGATGTGAAGGAGGTATCGCCGCCTTAATTGGTTGGCTTTAGTCATAGTTGAATTTTGGTTGAAATATGTAGTGTACCCATGCGTATAATCTCGATGGAAAATATGCTTCTGCCTCCAGCTAGCTTCAGGTCTCAGGCGTGTACCGTCTCCCCAAGTGAGCAGTGCATATTTTGGATTTGAGGCTACAAGGTATCAACTCTACAATAATAAGGCACAACTCTATTCTAAAACTTTAATCCAGTAAATAAAATCATGGCTTTAAACAAATAAAACAATCCCCAATACCATAAAACAAAAGCAAACAAAAATTACTTTCCACAATCCACCAATATGAGCAAAAATATAATCATAATAAATCATATCATACCACAAAGCTTTACCCTTATGTGAGCTTCACAGAGATATTCTAGTGCGCTGATGCACATACAACTTCACAAACAACTTTTACATTGACATACTACTGTCATCCAATGTGACTTCTTTAATTTCACAAATTAATTATTCCTTAAACCTCTTTAGTTTTGACAAATATGTGTACCGTGTGTGTTTTGATCTTTCTCTTCCCACCAAATGCGTCATGCATTAGCCTATACCGGTGTTGCACCGCAAACTACGTGCAACTCCATATTTATGTAAGCTACCCCTACTCCACTATTTATATATTCCCACTGCATGCTGTTGTGATTTCATATTAAAGACGTTAAATTATAGCTGTGTCGGATAGTACAATAAGACTACCTTGCGTGCGTAGCCTGTGGCATCTGGTAACCAACTTCATTAACTTGGCGTCAGTGACAGTGCAAATACATCGTCTAACCATTCGTCAGATAGCTAAAATAATGAACCATCAGGATGATCTATAATTATCCACGTGTTCTTGAACCACATGGCTACGTTACTCAACATAACAATATTTCAATACATGTCATTACAGGGTCTAAATCTGTTCCTTTCAACTTGCCTTGACGGTTCGGGTGACCGTCCGCAGACCCTCTGCTCGAGGAGTCGGCACACAATAGAATGTGGGATGGGGGTTCCACCAATTATCTCGACCCTCCCTAAAGGTTTGAATGCTTTCCTTCACTAAGCAGTAGAAGATGTACAATACAAATACTGTTGTCTGAACGACACACCTATCCCAAAGGATCTTAATTAACTATTATGCAAACAGGTATTGAATGAGCTTTTTTAAATTACTCCTACACTGAGGATATAATAATTACTGGCCTCACACAGGTCCATTCAACATGAAGGTTCGGGGTTCGTAATACATTAGTCTGACGGGTGACCGGTGTCTCAAATAAAATAGGCGCTCAGTCCAAGCTGTCGCCATGAGTTTCGCTCCCACGAGCTGAATAACTCAACAATAAGTTCTCGGGGATCCATAGAGTTTCGAGGTGTCCTCGTTTTCCTCGTCTCTACCACAGGATTCCAACCCGGAACACTTTCATATCCTTCCTCAGAGCTAGGGTACCACACTAAAACTCTGGCATAAATTATATCTCCACTTATGCCCACGACATAGGAGATTTCATACGTAGAATAGGCCACCTGGCCCCTTTAACTAATGTACGACCTCCGCCCTCTAATATTAAGAGAAATCTATCAATTACTCTATAAGCTTCTCATATAAGCTGCAAATTCAATTCACTAAAAGCTCTTTCATTCCTGGCCTAATTATTGAATATATGCAATATTCTGATATAAAACTTCTTTCCTTAATTACTGTAATGTAATCCTACTGTATCATCTTACTGCTTAGATTGATAAGTCTTGCAATTAGCGTAACTATCTCGCTTACAACATTTATTTGTTTCCTGATGTGTTCATTCATACTTTTAATATTCATTATTATTATTACCATTAATCTCACTGACATAAATGACCAAAATCATTACTTCTTATTCATTAATCTCACTGACATAAATCATTCTTTATTATTATTCTCACATAAATTACCAAAAATCCGACATAACTAAACGTCTTAAAATTCGAACAATCGTGTTCGTTGCATTTACATAACTGATTGCCATTCTTAATTCATAGTGGGAATGATTACTCCACTTAATGATGCAAATTAACATCTCAACTCTATAAAAATCAACACAAGAATGATTGAACCTGGAGGATCTACCTCCTAATCTGATTTTTTACTGGCATCTTTACTGAAATCACCAACATGCAGTGTCCTATGTTCATTAATTAAACATAATTTGTGGGGTACTCACATATCTCTACAGGCTCCTTACGGTGGCTCCAACCAATCATATTCTTCCAGTTGGCCTGCCATTTGCAGGTTTAACGTGACATATTTATCTTGAATACACACATTTTATGACACATATTTTCTGTTAACAACACGGCACGTTGCATTTCTCTAAGGAAGCTATCGCTCCCACACATATGATACTTTATAACACTTCTTCAATCACTACTTTAAAAGATATTTTACATATGCTTTACACATAACACTTTATACACTTTTCATTGTTGAAATTCCCTAGCAAAGATCAAAATTGCAGGTATCGATGGCATCTCCCGTGCTCCTATCAACTCCTGATTGAAAGTCTGGTTTATCTGCTCTCGGAATTCACCAACAGTTCTTATCCATACTCCTCCGGTAAGCTCCCTGCGTTGCATAAATATGCTAACTACCGTCCTGAGCGTGGTTATTTGGTTTACTTATGACATTACCAACTGCTCCGTAACGTTTCTTTTAGTGCATTCCATCGTAATTACACATATACGATCAGTCAATATTTTACATATTGCGCTAACACTGTGCATAACTTTACATAGATTATTATTTACAATAGTTCTGCAACTTATTTCACACGTTGCTTCCTACATGAACACACATTGTTCATACTGTTTACAAAACTGTGTAGCGATTACTATTTTTCAATTCTCGGTGACAAACTATGTCCAACTGTGTAAGCTGCGTTAAGACTGGCTGCAATACTGGCGTGCGCCTGGCATGATGACTGCGTAAGACTGACTTCAACTGAGCTTCAACTGGGCGAGACTGAGTTTCAACTGGGCCCTCCGTCAAGGGTCGACTCCCTTATATTGGATTCCCACGAAAAGTAGGGCGAAATTTTCCCGCTTCATCTCGGCTCCTCTCACAGCGTGATTCTGGTCTCGAAACCATGATCATCGGCTTCCTTTATCATCACAGATCCCAGAACTACCTGCGTGCAGAAGAATCGCTCGTCCAATTAATTAACATTAATTCCTTTCTCCATGGCTTGGGGACGCTATCTTCTTGGGAATCCCAGGCAACCTTCTCAAAACTTGCCGCGAACAATGATAGTTCTACGGTCCTTCCGCACTTCCTTAATATGCGTCAATTTTGCAGATTAAAGGCTCTAAAATTAGCCTTTTGGCAAAAGATTCACCTGTGGACAACTCTCAAGTCAATCCGTTACTCCAATCACGAGTAATCAATGATTTTCCTGGCTATCTCTCCCCACCAAACTCAATGCTATTCTCCGTCGGGGAAGAACTGGGTCATTATTCAGGCCCTCACCCTCTCCCAGACGACATAACGAGGTCAGAGAGATGGACGTGGCTCCACTGAACACCTCCCACAATTCTGGGCCAATTTGTAAAAATGTCAACTCTGCACTTGCAGTGTTCCAAGCCTCGTATAGCCTACACCACGTAGTCTAATAATGCAGTATTCTGCTCCTTTTCCCTTCATTATTTTAGTAAATAATGTCATTGCAACTGCAATCACACCAGTGATTTAATATACACTTCTCTCGAGGGGTTTTTACAATAAAACTCCCTCCACAGACTTCGGGTTCGTTCCCAGGTGGAACCTTTATACTGAGATCACAGTCTCTGAGAACCACGTTCGATTCCAGTCAGCATAACCTCCTCGGGTTCAGTAGCTGTAGTTTAGTTTAATATGTGGTGTACAAGGTGAGTTCCAGGAAGTGTGATATTTATTTTGCTTGTCTGCCCATTTATTTTTGAGGCTTTGTTTTTTCTTACCGTGTCATTTCGTCGTGTATATGCGTACCTCGTGGGGACGGCGCACAGGTTGATGTTCGACCGATCAATGGGTTGATGTATCCTACTGTAATTTCTGAATTGTTTATCAATTTTCCTTCTTCGGAAGTTGTTTGCAGTGTGGGGAATTTTCATGTTTTTCGGGCAAGTTTTCCTGTGTTGTGTAACCGTGTGCGTCCTTTATTGGGTTCCAAATTTATTCATTCATCTTCCCTATAATCACGCTTCTTGGAATTTTCCTAACTGCAGCCATGTTGAGTTTTCTTTTTTGTTTTAAGGGGCCCTGTTCCTGGTTTTTGCATCACCTTTCGTCCACGTGCTATTTGTAGGTTATGTGACGTTTTGCTTTGATTTTTCCTCCCTTACGCCTATGTGCGTTTCATTTTTGATTATCCCATTTTTCGTAATTCAGTTTAACCTATGGGATTGGTTCAAATCCCAAATTTTGGGAGAGCGCCTTATGGTGCAATCGTTCCTTGGTGTCCCGTTATGAGTCCGCCATTTAGAGAGTCTAGTTTGTATGAGGGCCCATGATGGTCGTGCGATACCGTCTGCTCCGTTGTTCGGGAGTTTGTAATTTGTAATGTAGTTTTTCATTTTAATTTAATTTTCCTTTTACGAAATTCCGGATGTGTTGGTCCGTACGTATGTTGGTAACTTATTTCCATTCCGAATGTAACTTGTAAATTTCTGCGGTAGGTATTGCACAACCATTCGCCGTGGCTTTTCAAGTTTAGTTTCTGAGCATTCGTGTGCTCTCGTTTCCTAGTTAAGGGTCGTAAAATTATTTGACTAGGGATAATTTGTAATTGTAAGATATTACCTTTTCTGTGTACCTGTTCATTACTCAAGTTTGTTGGTCCTAAAAACATGTTACGTGGTGTGTCGTGCCACGTGACGTCAAAGACATTTACCATCCTCTCAAGTAACGATTTTTCATGTAATACTAGTCTGTAACCTAACATTGTTCCTATTTTTGATATTTTTTACAATACAGACCCCATTAATATTTTGATTTAGACTTCTTTTGGCCCTTAACGTCCAATCCCTACCCTCAAGACAGCTGCGGTGGAATGAATCTTCACCAGGTAAGTCTTCCACCTTTCACGCTGGTGGACAAAACGACGTATTTTCCTCTCTTGTCCATCTGAGGGTGTCGCCCAAATACGTCGTCAACACCGGCCGCCGAGGCAAAACCATCAAGTCCCGTAAAGGATGTCTTTGGGGCCGCCGTTGGTAAGTTTCCTTCAGGTTGGCAGGCCCTCATGGGGAGTCTGTCGAGCTGAGCGAGTATAGTGTAGTGGGAAATAGTGACCAGGCATTTTAAGGGGGTGACATTGGTAGCAGAGCGTGGTTCACGGTTTTCCACTTTGCTGCTGTCCAGGAGGGAGGATTGGCTGTAAAATTCCCTGTTAATATTTTAAATCAGTTTCAATTTCGAATGTAAAGATGTCCCGCCTATAACATGTATTAATTAACCTGTAAATCTGTTTCATGCAAAATGTCTGCTTCGAGAAGTGTGCAGTTTGCGGCTCATCTGACACTGGATGAGGCGAATTACGAGTTGACCATACGTGGCCTGCAGTCTTCAGGCGACCTGAGCCAAGACCGGAAAATGCTGGAGGGAGCTTCAGAGAGTCCAGTGTGCCCTCCGGAACTCGCAGATGAAGAGCTTGAACGGGGTAAGTTCCTGATTGTACTTAGTGTCCCATTCTGCTTAATATGCGTAACTTCTTACAAATCCGTTGCTCTAGTAAGGGCGAATTAGCCCAGTGTGCGTCCTTCTGTCCAGTATCTGTGGATCCGAGTGTCAAATTTGTTTTTGAGTACTAGTAAATGCAACGTCGCATCTATTATCTTGGCCTGAATTTCTTTTGCACGGTTTCTTGAACTATAATAATTCTTTCCGGTGATCAATTTACGGAGATTGGAAGTGTAGGGGACTGGTGACCATGATGTCCACAATGTTGTGTTTTAGAGTCAGTGTTTTTTGGTTTCTTTTAATGTAGTGCTGGTGATTGTGTTGTGCACATGATAGGCCTAGGATTATAGGTTATGTAATCCGGTCAGCTGCCTTCGGGCTGGCGTTGATCTTCTGTGGTTCTCGTGTGTGATAAATCTGTTTCCGATTCATTTGCAAGTGTCATCAGGTCTCGTACAGTTGTCCCGTGTGTGTGTATAATTTCATTTAAGGTGCATATCACAGCTCCTTGGCAAAATTCCTATTCTGTTTAATGTCGACGCGTGCGTAAGTAAGTTTAATTAATAGAGGCCGTCCCCTTAGTTAGTGTGTTGTTCCGTTCGAAGCCTATTAACGTGTCAATTCATTTGTGCTCGGCCATTTGGTCGCAGCAGACTTCCTTAAATTTCTGTCCGGTTAGTGTTCGTTGGGTTGGTCTGCCTGGTTTATTTGTTCTTCGTGGCTCGATAAATTTGTCAGGTTTTTCATTATTCAAAATTTGGTCTGCGTGTGTGAGTGTACTGTGCGGTAGATTGTTATGTATTAAGTTTGTGGGTGGGGTCATGCAGCCTAGTTGTTGGGCTGATTACGTTCAGGTTAGGTCGGATATTTTGAAGGTGCATTTTAGTTCACCGTTAGCAGAGGCCAACTATGCAGGCTGGGATTACGCTGGGGCACCTACCAGCCAGAGCTCGATTTGGTTGTAATGTGAGGATGCTGGCTCTAGGCCGGTTTTGCGATCCTCGGATGGTGCTGTTATTCCCTTATGGTTCATCAAGAAGGCGGACTTAATGTTCGTTTCTCCTTTCTTCGTCTGGGCCGGGTAAGCAAGTGTGATGGGAAGGGACTAGGTCGAGCGAAGTTGGGGTGTATATAGGTCCTTCCGATGTCAACTTCGCCTGGTATGGGACAGCGATGCAGTGACTCGGGAGGGCGACAATTTGTTAAGCATTTTTTTTTAAGGGAACACTCTGCTCACCTTAGTTGTGGAGAGTCGGGATGCATTTGTTGCTATCCGTCATGGTAAGATCCCTATATTTTTTGCTTGTGTTATGGTATATATTGTGTTATGGTGTCTTGGTGACTGCTTATTTTGCATACTTGTGCGTAGATGGGGAAATGTATCACTTGGGGTGGGAAAGTTTATTGTGGATGTGTGATGGATGACTGTCGTGTGTGTTTCTCATTTCGGTCTATTGATAAATTTTGGTATGTAAAATTTACCGATGGTGATATTCGTATCATGGTCTGGTACTGTAGGCATTGTAGTGTTGGTAAATCTGCCGACAAGGTGAAGCAGATATGGAAGGAGGCCCGCAAGTCCATTCAGGTTTCTCACGAGCGACTAGCTCAAAGGTACAATCAGGGACGGAAGCCCGTCAACCTCAACGTGGGAGACATGATATATGTCCAGAACCATTAACCTAAGCTTCTAGGAAACAAAGTGTCAGGAAAATTGCGGCCGCGGTACCGCGGGCCATTTAAAATTTTATCCTTTGTCAGTCCTGTTTCAGTGCTGGTGAGCGACCCTGAAAGGAAGAGGATCTTCAGGACTCACCTCTCACAGTGCAAGCCCGCGCACGAGACGCCCAAGCGAGTCTCGGGGTAGTCGACAACTAAACTGGTGGTATCCTTGTTTTATTTCTTGCCCCTTTTCTTTCATAACTGGTAATGAGTTTCTTTGGTAAAGTTTCCCCCCAAATCTACCGAGAACTTGCGTCTCTGGAGGCGTTGCTTACCCAAGATGTTGTGAGAAGCGTGTTGCACCTCGTTGTATGAACTACAGATCGTTTATCGGTCTTTATGATGTGTGACAGGCTTTTCCCAAGATTGGTAAGACCTAGTTGGTATGTGGACCTGGTCTTGATGACCTCGATGTGGAGGTGATATGTGGTTCTGCCTGCCTTGTCAAGGCAAATCTGTGTAAAGCGTAGGATTTAGTATGGCTTGGAGACGGTAACTTCCCGTTGGGTTGACGTAAGGTGATTTCTATTGTAACGGGGGGCCCCGCCTTTATAGGGAATAAAATTGTATGTTTCATTTTTTTTTTTCTAAATCAAATTTGTGATGTATTGCGACTGGTACCTGGTAAAACTTTGGAATAAAACGTAAAATGAACTATAACTGCGCTTTGGGCAACTAGTTATTGCACCATGAACTGTCTGTCACTCTGGTATGTCCTGCTACTCGTGTGCTTAGCATTTCAAAGCTTGGCCCGTTGGAAGTGGAGCTCCCTGGGAATGTGTCGGTCTGTGCTGTTTCTCCGCGGGATCCAGTGCAGCTCGGGGCGTGCAAGATACCCTGGTGGACATGTGGATGGTGGCGTGACTGGGAAACTGCTGGCGGGGACCTGGCCTCGTCATCGCCCGTTCTCCATCTGTAACTGGGTCATCAGGACATTTCTACCTAGACCCTTCCAGCTAACATGAGGAGCGGAACTATCACCGAGACAGTGCCATCCACTCAGCTTGTCGTTGTGTGAAATCAGACCTTGAACATTCCTCCTGCCATTCAATGAAGTTATGCCCAAAATTCCTTCAAACATGTTGGGACATATGTAAATCTGCAGCCGTACATAAGAGGTGATCCTCTCCAGATCTGTTACTTCAACATAACGCAAATGCTGTCCACCCCGCAGTTTGCTTTGGGGGGGGGGGGGGAGGAGGATGTGACGTATTTTACGCCACTTAGCCGACATAAAAATATACCTAACCTAAGATATTCTTTCCTGCCAAATTTACCCGTCCCTGAATTTCCAGTTAGAGCGAAAGCTCCATAAATTCCTTCACTTACCCAAAGTCTGAAGAAAGTTGTGGCCTAGGCCGACTGTCGCAAATTCGACCTGTGAAGACCTTGTAAACCAAGTCTTCATGGATAAAACACCGCACTCGCAGTCCAAACACGCGAGGTGTTACTCTGGACCTGATGTGCACTGATTCTGGAATTAATGTGTTCCCTAACCTCAAAATAAACATTGGATCGACTCTTTTAAAAATACGTCAATATCAGCTGTATCGATTGTTCCAACTCTAACCATCACCCGATGTATCGACAGCCGTAGATGACAAGTGACGTGCGTATGGCGATCGTCCAGGGGTGCCAACTCTCACGGAAGCGAACACGGAAGTGTCTTATGAACTACGTTCAAGAAGTCAGGGGATTCGTGTGTGCGTGTGTGGCTACAACTATTGCTTTGTCCAAAATCTGAGTGTCTGATATATGTACTGGGTTCTGGCGTCGGTAACCCTCTCTTGGTTCCAGACTTTCATAAAGGAGACATCTTCGGGGATTTCGGATGCCCTGGGGATGTGAAGGAGGTATCGCCGCCTTAATTGGTTGGCTTTAGTCATAGTTGAATTTTGGTTGAAATATGTAGCTGTAGTTTAGTTTAATATGTGGTGTACAAGGTGAGTTCCAGGAAGTGTGATATTTATTTTGCTTGTCTGCCCATTTATTTTTGAGGCTTTGTTTTTTCTTACCGTGTCATTTCGTCGTGTATATGCGTACCTCGTGGGGACGGCGCACCAATGTCACCCCCTTAAAATGCCTGGTCACTATTTCCCACTACACTATACTCGCTCAGCTCGACAGACTCCCCATGAGGGCCTGCCAACCTGAAGGAAACTTACCAACGGCGGCCCCAAAGACATCCTTTACGGGACTTGATGGTTTTGCCTCGGCGGCCGGTGTTGACGTATTTGGGCGACACCCTCAGATGGACAAGAGAGGAAAATACGTCGTTTTGTCCACCAGCGTGAAAGGTGGAAGACTTACCTGGTGAAGATTCATTCCACCGCAGCTGTCTTGAGGGTAGGGATTGGACGTTAAGGGCCAAAAGAAGTCTAAATCAAAATATTAATGGGGTCTGTATTGTAAAAAATATCAAAAATATAAAAAATAGGAACAATGTTAGGTTACAGACTAGTATTACATGAAAAATCGTTACTTGAGAGGATGGTAAATGTCTTTGACGTCACGTGGCACGACACACCACGTAACATGTTTTTAGGACCAACAAACTTGAGTAATGAAAGGTACACAGAAAAGGTAATATCTTACAATTACAAATTATCCCTAGTCAAATAATTTTACGACCCTTAACTAGGAAAGGAGAGCACACGAATGCTCAGAAACTAAACTTGAAAAGCCACGGCGAATGGTTGTGCAATACCTACCGCAGAAATTTACAAGTTACATTCGGAATGGAAATAAGTTACCAACATACGTACGGACCAACACATCCGGAATTTCGTAAAAGGAAAATTAAATTAAAATGAAATACTACATTACAAATTACAAACTCCCGAACAACGGAGCAGACGGTATCGCACGACCATCATGGGCCCTCATACAAACTAGACTCTCTAAATGGCGGACTCATAACGGGACACCAAGGAACGATTGCACCATAAGGCGCTCTCCCAAAATTTGGGATTTGAACCAATCCCATAGGTTAAACTGAATTACGAAAAATGGGATAATCAAAAATGAAACGCACATAGGCGTAAGGGAGGAAAAATCAAAGCAAAACGTCACATAACCTACAAATAGCACGTGGACGAAAGGTGATGCAAAAACCAGGAACAGGGCCCCTTAAAACAAAAAAGAAAACTCAACATGGCTGCAGTTAGGAAAATTCCAAGAAGCGTGATCATAGGGAAGATGAATGAATAAATTTGGAACCCAATAAAGGACGCACACGGTTATACAACACAGGAAAACTTGCCCGAAAAACATGAAAATTCCCCACACTGCAAACAACTTCCGAAGAAGGAAAATTGATAAACAATTCAGAAATTACAGTAGGATACATCAACCCATTGATCGGTCGAACATCAACCTGTGCGCCGTCCCCACGAGGTACGCATATACACGACGAAATGACACGGTAAGAAAAAACAAAGCCTCAAAAATAAATGGGCAGACAAGCAAAATAAATATCACACTTCCTGGAACTCACCTTGTACACCACATATTAAACTAAACTACAGCTACATATTTCAACCAAAATTCAACTATGACTAAAGCCAACCAATTAAGGCGGCGATACCTCCTTCACATCCCCAGGGCATCCGAAATCCCCGAAGATGTCTCCTTTATGAAAGTCTGGAACCAAGAGAGGGTTACCGACGCCAGAACCCAGTACATATATCAGACACTCAGATTTTGGACAAAGCAATAGTTGTAGCCACACACGCACACACGAATCCCCTGACTTCTTGAACGTAGTTCATAAGACACTTCCGTGTTCGCTTCCGTGAGAGTTGGCCCCCCTGGACGATCGCCATACGCACGTCACTTGTCATCTACGGCTGTCGATACATCGGGTGATGGTTAGAGTTGGAACAATCGATACAGCTGATATTGACGTATTTTTAAAAGAGTCGATCCAATGTTTATTTTGAGGTTAGGGAACACATTAATTCCAGAATCAGTGCACATCAGGTCCAGAGTAACACCTCGCATGTTTGGACTGCGAGTGCGGTGTTTTATCCATGAAGACTTGGTTTACAAGGTCTTCACAGGTCGAATTTGCGACAGTCGGCCTAGGCCACAACTTTCTTCAGACTTTGGGTAAGTGAAGGAATTTATGGAGCTTTCGCTCCAACTGGAAATTCAGGGACGGGTAAATTTGGCAGGAAAGAATATCTTAGGTTAGGTATATTTTTATGTCGGCTAAGTGGCGTAAAATACGTCACAATCACAAGAAGATGTGGAATAATTGGACACCACACATTTCATAACCCACTGGAGCTCTTGCCTGTACGTCTTGTCCTTAAGGGAAACCACACCCACTTGATAATATTTTTCAGTCGAGATACCCGTTGAAGCCGGAATCCCTGAGCTTGAAGATGTGGCCGAGCGCTTCATAAATCGTTGCTGGGTTGTATCCCATCTTGCCTCTGCATTTTTTTCTTTTTTGTGTTTTCCGGCCAGCACATGTTGGTTGACAGGGTTTACTCCTTTCTTGGCACAGTCAATTGAGCACTCGCAAATTTCACAAAAAGCTGTAGTTATCCCTTTGATCGATAACCTCAGAGACATATTGTACCCCAGCGAATCAACCAACTCCAACCAGGAGCTCTTTGTGTGGCACGTCATGACCCTAAAAATAACAAGAAATAGCTATGAGAATACCAAAGCTCATAAAGGGGTCAAACAAAAATAACAATGGCTCTGGAGAACCACATTCAAATTTGTAACATGTCATTCGCAACGCTAGAAAAATCACTTTAAAAAGTCGCAGTTCGACACGAAGCCCCCCCCCCTTTTTTTTCTTTGTAATGTATGCCTACAATGTCACTTTTTGAAATCCATCTCTTTCCATCCTAGACAACTAGTAAATAAATCAGTAGCCATTGAAGCAAGTAGCCTATTGCGGGATTAGCTGACAAAGATTACCGCCCCCCTTGGACGAACAATTTAACATAAGGAAGTTTTTCGAGGAAGAAGTTCTAAAACAATTTTAGATTTCCCTAATACGAAAAAGCTTTGACAAAACATAATGAGACTATGCTACACTATCACGTTTATCTTTAAACCAAATCAATTCCTCCCCCTCCCCCTCACCTACACCACAAGTCCAGCGTGGTTGGGGAAATAAAGTTAAAGCACGACGAAGGAAAGTGATCGTTACTAAAATATAATTTAGGATAGAAGCGTACCTACCTCGTAATAAAATTAAACAACACAAATCATCGCTAGGTATGCCACACCATAATTTCTCTCACCGGAAACGAACCAATGACCCCACGTTTTCCCCCCACCTCCAACGTTACAATGCTTAAAAGACAACATGTAAAATTCAACCTAATGTTCTTAACGAGAATATAATAAAATTTAAATAGTACTACCCTAGACATATTCAAACTACACAAGGCATCCACACCAAAACGAACCAACAATCCGACCCCTCCCCCACCTCCAAAGCTACAATGCTCACAAAACAGGTTAAAATCCGGCCTGATGTTCCTTACCAGAATACTAACACTTTAGGGAACACTTTCTTTAAGAAATTACACAAAGCATGGATAGTTTGTACCGCATTATTGTCACACTATTTTTTCTCTCACAGATAGCGAAACAACGACCCCTCCCCTCCCCACCTCCAACAACACTTAGAAAACAGGTAAGAATTCAATCTTTAGTGTTTGTTGTGACAATGGAATATACTGTAACTTTAGATAGTATAATACTTCTCCTAAGAAATTTCAACTTCACAAAGCAGCGCTAGTACGTATTGCCACACCATTATTTTTCCAACAGAAAACGAACCAATGACCCCTCCTCTGCTAAACGCGACAACGCTAAGAAAACAGGTTAAAACCCGACCAAGTGTCCCTTACAAGAATAGAATATAATTTTAGATAGAATTTCCCCACATTAATTTAATCAAACCATATTGTACAACCCCCCAGGGGTCTGCACCCCCTGGAGGCCATCCCCCCATCATCTATTTAAACCACCCCTAACTGGCAAATCTTGTAAGCCCAGGACAACATCTATTAACACCGCAAGGGCAGCTAACCAGTCTGGAAAGCTTACCCAATACTTGCATCACTACCACAAACAGCGACACACAATTAACTGGGGCATCTATGCAGCACAATGCTGACAGCACAACGCCGGAGAATATAAGAGGGAGCTTAATGAGGACAAGCTCTCTCAATTACCAGTCTTACAGTGCGTCGGCCGGAGGCTATCGCTGTTATCATCAGGTGAGTCAGCAGTGTTCAGAATCCTGTACTTTGTAACCTTTACCCACCAATTTGTATACACAAGTTTGTACACTTACATTGTAACATTTATTACATCCCCTAAAAGGGACTCATAATTCCATATTACTGACCAATAAACACTTGCTCAGTACACTACACTTGTATTACTGTTTACACGTTTCTTTACGCCCTAACTCCCCTCCTGAATCCTCCGTCACGATTAGACGTGACGTACAGTAGCCAGACACTTGCTAGCGCAAGTATCATTGCATTCCCGTATAGGCCCGACTGCTAGGAGCGGCGCGCGCCATAAAGCTGACGCGTGTACATCAGTTATATAATCAGCCAGCCAGCTGGACGACCAGCACGTTGACCTGGACACTAAGTTCCATCCCCTAAAATACACCTACATCTTTTATAGGAGCGTCCCCTAGCATCCTAACACTAAACAACACTCTACACTGGTCAGCTTGCCCGACTACGGGAAGCTACCCCCTTTTAGGCACTTCCTTATAAATTAACACAATAACTCTTCCTAGATCCAACTACCCCCAATAAGGGATCTAAAACAGATGGTGGAGGCGCCTCTACTACGCACAGTAAAATAGGACTCAAACAACGAGCCCTCGTAGTAGAAACGACCCCTTCCGTACCGCACATAGCCAAGCGAGACTGAAAACTTTTTTTTGACCTCATATTACGTCACACATTTTCTTTTATATATATAGGAGTTTGTATTATTACACCAAACCCTATTCGCCCCATAGTGTAAACTCGGTGGAAATTAGATGTCCACATTTAGAACTACACTAAGAGACTTTGCGCACCATTTGTCGGCTAGTACGACTCCACTCCTGCCGAAACTAAAAATTAAGAACAGTGACTTGATAACTGACCAGACCGCAGTACAACTTCTCAGGGACCTTGAATTCAAAACATCACAGATCCGTGCTCAACATCCTACCGCCGCAGCACAAGTTATACATTTTACACGATCCCAGGCCAGTGAACACACACAAGAGTCACCAGTATCCAGCGCTAGTGAAGTAGATTGCCTGCCAACACTCCATCCCCTATTGTTGCAGCAACTGCAAATCACAGAGAAGAAAACCAATAATCTGCTCGAGCGCATTACAGAGCTACTAGAGACAGACACTATCAAGTCAAATAATCATACGACAGAAGCAGTTCTTGACATCCACACTATCCTAGAAACAGTGAAACAGGATTTAGACAGGACCGTACACATAGTCAAATCCACACAGTACGACAACACACAATCCATCAGTACAGACATATCAGGTGACGAGCCACCTGGTAACGTAACACAAGTGTCGTACACGGGTAGCGAGACTAATTCCCCTCTAAATAATTCGAACACCTCGGCACACGTTAGCGGTGTGAACGACATAGACAGACCGCAATCACTAAACAGCCCAAAAGAAATAACCGAACACGAAATGAACAGACACACGGAGTACCCCATGATCCACCCCACAAAGTTCACGGGGGAAGGCCAGGATCCCGAGGAATACCTCAAGGCCTTCAATAGAACGGCCCGGATCAATGGTTGGAGCGAGGAAGTTAGGAAACGGCTCCTTCCTGCTTACCTCACAAAGGCGGCCATGACATGGTATGAGCTCCATGAGGACACACTAGAAGCTGCCACATGGGAGGAAACCGCTTTAATGTTGAAGAGCGAATTCCAGCTCATACCAGACGATGACGATCTCTACGACCAAATTAGGCAGAGGTCACAGGGACCTAAAGAGAGCGCCCAGGCATACATCAATGTAAAGTTGATAATGTGCGACAAGTACAATGCAGCCATGACAAACAAACAGAAAGTCAAGCTGTTAATGCAGGGCCTCAGACCAGCCATAGTGGAAAAGCTGTGTATAATGAACAACCCCACGGTCCAACATATGTTAAACAACATAAAGACCATAGAGGAGGGGAGAAAGATCACGGAAAAGGCTACGGAAAAAGCCGTGGATCTGCACTTCCAAACACAAAAAGACGACACCAACAGTAAAATGGACGAATTAGTGGACAGAATGGAGAAACTGACCATAGCTGCCATCCAAGCAGGCGGGAGACCGCTAAGGGATGAGCACGCAGACACACAAGAACGCTATTATCCTGAGAGGGACAGGGGATACACAGAGAGGAGACGCTACGGGAGGGAGGAAAATTACTACCCTCCACAGCGGCCAACAACACCTCCCCCACAGGATAGGCCACACAACCCTCCTCGGTATTCACCAGTATCATACACGGACACAGAGCCGACATACCCCTCACGGCGATCACCATCCCCGTACACACAGGAATACTACCCTGAGGAGTACGAGCACGACATCCCCCGACGAAACAGCCCGCCACCAAGTAGGCAATCCTACGCTGCCCCACAATACAGGGCAGACAGGGAGTACCGGGAAAACTCGCCCCCACGCAGACAAGGCTGTGCAGCCACGCAGTACAGGGGAAATGGGGAATATCGGGAGAACCCACCCCCGCGCAGGCAAAGCTATGCACCCCCACAGTACAGGGGAAGTGGGGACAGGCGAGGAAACCCAACCCCGACCAGACAGGGGTATGCAGCTGCCCAGTACAGGGAACAGGGGAATCGACGGGAAAACCCGCCCCCGCAGCAGCAGATATACACCCCACCCTGGCGGAAACAGGAAAACAGACCCACGGGCAATAACAGACAGGCAGGGAAGAAAACCCACAAGGGGACGGGACAATGTAGATAAACACACAAAGGGCCCGGAACACTACCCCCTCCCCGACGAATACCCGAGGGAGTTCAGGGATGAGACACCCCGCATGACAGACAGGGGGGGCAATACTCCCCACGCCTAGCCACACACCGCAGGCGGGGAGCTGGCGCAGCCACCCCGAGGGGGGGGCGCACATACATTACAGGCAGGCGTACACCTACGTTTCAAAAAAACGCCTAAACGGGGAGGTTCGGCTAGCGGATGAAGCAGCTGATGTTCCTCCCCCAACACAACAACAGAAAGGCCCTTCCCCCAAGCAAACTCGCAAGAGTAAGGGGAAGAAGCAGCCAGCCAAAGCTAAGGCTGACAATCCGCCCCCGGGCCGTTTCCAGACACACCCCGTGCAAGGAGACGGCAACTGCCTGTTTAGGACTATCAGCTTCCTGGTTCGGCATAACGAGGACCATCACAAGGAATACAGGCAGGAAACGGTCAAACATATCCTGGCCAACTGGAAAGAGTACCGAGACTTTGTGTTGGACGAGCGGGAAAACCCATTCCAGACCGGGGAGGATTACAGAAATTACATGGGTAGGGACGGCACCTATGCCAGTGCTGTAGAGGTGACCGCTCTCGGCAAGGTGCTTCGAACCAATATCCACGTATACACTGACGTGCACTTGCCCCCGCTATTTTCCACGGCGGGATTCGACAGGGACCTGCATGTACTTTTTACAGGGAACCCTAAGGCGGGACATTATACACCCCTCATAATTACGCGCAAACAGCCTGAGAACACACCCACACCCCCCAAACAAAAGACCATACCCCCTACATCACAACGCAGGGTAGGAAATGACCACACACAGGCGCAGGACGCGAGCTCGCTCGGGACTGGGAAGCCAGCAACAGGAGTCGAACTCGCGACCGCCTGGAACAAAAAACGGGGTAACAAGGGCAAGCTCAGGGTCACGTTCGCAGACACACCTTCCCGAGAGGAAGGAAACAACAACAACACAACTACACGAAGGCTGGGAACGATTAATACATTAAACGTTCGCCAGCAGACTTCTATTCTGACAGCGAGGCCGATTAAGAGAGCTGGCAACGTACTGGGTGAGCGCACTTTGCTGACGGAGGCAAAGCACTCGGGACAGGAAGCAGGCTTAGAGGCTAAGCGTGCCCGATACGATAAGCGGCCCGCTCCATGCCTTCCCAGTACACATGTCACTCAGGTAACAACAACAACAACAACTACATACATCCTACATAACACATCGGTGCAGGGCAGTGGATTTCAGGTATCGGCCCTCACGATACACGCCACCATAAATGGCCACAGAGTGCAGGCCCTAATTGACACCGGGGCAGCCGTAAGTTGTGTTAATAGGAGACACGTTACCGAAGCCCAAATACACGGTGTCACGGGTGACATCCGGCTGGTAGCGGCCAATGCTCAGACGCTAGAAAACGCGGGGTGGCAAACATACATCTTAGGATAGACCATTTTGCCACAACGCATCCCATGTTCGTTATAGAACATCTTTCTGCGTCAGCCATAATTGGCATGGATTTTCTCGCTAGATATGAGGCTAGCATAAATTTCGCTAGCGGTCAGATGCTTTTAAAGCACGACCAGAGGCTCACCACACATCCCATGATATACACCAGGAACACAGATGGGATTCGAGCGGAGCGAGAAAATCACGAGCACCAGGCCTCTGCACTGCCCACTATCAGCCAGCACACAGATAAGGCGGCCAACAAGAACCACAGACAGGACCTGACTCCGGAGCAAAATAAAAGGCTCACGAAGCTCATGGAGACCAACAGGGATATTTTTGCCCATTCAATGAAGGACCTCGCTGTGACAGACCTCATTGAACACCATGTCACACTCACTAGTGATCGGCCAGTACACCAGCCTCCCTTCAGAGTGAGCCAGAAGGAGAGACACGCCATCGACCCTCAGATCTCAGAGATGCTCGAGGCAGGGGTCATTGTTCCCGTTATTTCAAACTACAGCTCGCCGGTTCTGCTGACCAAAAAACGGGACGGATCTCACAGATTTTGTACTGACTACAGGAGGCTCAATAAGTTAGTCGAAAATGATAGTTATCCACTACCAAGGGCAGACACCTATTTGGACGCCCTTGGCGGAGCTAGCTGGTTCAGTTCGATGGATTGCTATAGTGGATTCTATTCAATCCCCGTCTATGAACCAGATAGGCACAAGCTGGCGTTCGTTACAGAGAACGGGCTATATACCTACACAAGGTTACCCATGGGCCTCCGTAACGCCAGCCAAACCTTCCAAAAGCTGGTGGATAAGACATTTTCAGGGCTTAAGTGGCGTTCCGTATTAGTATACGTGGACGACATAACAGTTTTTTCCAATACCTTCGAGGAACATATCGTACATTTGGAGGAGGCCTTCGCAAGGATCAGAGAGGCCAAGTTAAGGCTTAAACCTGCGAAATGTCTATTTGCCAGACAGCAGATTAACATATTGGGGCACATTGTAAACAGAGAGGGCATTATTCCGGACCCAGCAAAAACTGACGCAATAACGGGCATCCCAATGCCCACAAATTTGAAACAATTGCGCAGTTTTATTGGGTTGGCATCGTATTATAGAAAATATATCTACAGGTTTGCACACATCGCCCATCCCCTAACTGAACTCACACGGGAAAAGACGCCCTTCAGCATTAAACAGGAGCACATAGATGCCTTCAACACATTGAAGCAACTATTGACCTCACCACCATTACTGCAACACTTCCACAGTGATAGGCCCACATTTTTACACGTGGATGCCAGCCTGTATGGGCTGGGGGCGGCCCTATTGCAGGAAGACGCAGGAGGGCGCATACGGCCCGTCGCTTTCGCTAGCAGGAAGCTAACGGCCGTTGAGACTCGATACTCTGCCACAGAGCGGGAAATGCTGGCATTTTCGTGGGGAGTGAACTATTTCAGGGTATACCTCTATGGTATCAAGTTCACGGTAGTGACTGACCACGCGAGCTTGCTTTTTTGGGACAAATTTAAAAACCCAAATTCGCGGCTCAACAGGTTTATATTCCGCCTGTATGAATATGACTTCGTGGTCAAACACAAGAAAGGCGCTACACACCTAGACGCAGATGGGTTGTCTAGGCTGCCAGTAGCCGATCCCCCGGATGACAGTAAGGACCACGACTGGGACGACATGCCCACTTTTGCCCTGACGGTGATTAACATCAAACAGGAGCAAGAAAGTGATCCGTACTTGAAACAGATTCTATTGGCACTAGAAAACTTGGATAAAGTGGACTCCAAGACAGCACGGCTATCTAGGCGATTTTTCCTAGACAAAGACGGAGTACTGAAATTTAAGCCCACGGCCATGCACGATAACGCACCTATAGCGGTTCCGGAGTCATTGAGAGAAAATATCATGATCGGACACCACAATAGCCCACTGGCAGGGGCACACTTAGGTACGCATAAAACATACCTTAGAATCCGTGACAAGTACTATTGGGTAAACATGAAGGCCGACATAGATACCTTTGTAAAGACATGTCACACTTGCCAGCGATTCAAAACAAGACCTGGCCAGCCTCATGGACTACTCAACCCAATTCCCGTGGGAGAGTTATTTCACAGAGTCGGGATAGATGTGAAAGGCCCCATTACGACAAGTCAGAAAGGCAATAAATATATCCTGGTGGCCACCGAGTATCTCACACGATACATGATTACAAAGGCTGTTCCCAAAGCAGACACGAACAGCATAGCCGAATTCCTATTTGATATAGTTACACGATACGGCCTATTCCAAACCTTATTATCCGACAGAGGTACTATTTTCACCTCGAGAGTGCTGCAACAGTTTCTGGAGATACTCAGGATTAAGGCATACACTACCACGAGTTTTTCCCCGCAAACCAACGGACTCACGGAGAGTATGAATAAAATACTCGGAATAGCGTTGGCTAAATTTACAGAGGACGCACGAACAGACTGGGATGAATACCTGCAGGCCATTACTTTTAGTTATAATACCTCTATATCCACGGCTACGAAACACTCTCCACACTTCCTACTGCACGGGTACACACCCAGAAGTCCCATAGATAATATATGTATCCCACAGGACACCTACACGGACAATGCTGCCCGGCTAGAGCACTTACAGATAGCGCGAATAAACGCTAGAAAGAACATAGCCGCGGCGCAGAAGAAACAGAAAGAGCGGTACGATCGGCATAGGAAGACCGTGGAATACACACCCGGGCAATTGGTTATGGTTTCCAATTCTGCCCGTAAGAAAAACGTGTCCGAGTTCCTCCTGCCACGCTGGTCAGGTCCCTTCAAAGTCTGCAGGAAGGTATCTGACCTAAATTATATAGTCAGCGTGCGCCATGGGAGAAAACTCATTAAAGACACTATTCACGCCCGCCGTATGAAGGCATATCATACACGCAAAGCTCCCACACCTACACGTACAGGCGGAAACACTACTAAAAGAAAAGGAAATGATCCCACTGGCAGACGTGGAAAGAAGGCCAAGAAATAGCCTTCGGACCTCACTGACCGCACCGGGATACGATCCTAACACTCGACAGAACTGTCCCGGAGACTAAACCTAGAATGGCACCAGAAACAATTACTCTGGGTAAAGACGGTCTCAAAACCCGCAACCTTCTGAATACCAGGAATATCAGGTCGGGTAGCTATCCAGTTGCAGGATAGAAAAGTAGGAAGCTAAAACAGATTGGGACAGCTCCACTAACAGATGTTCATAAATGAAAAACAACAAAATCGCCTCCGGCACCTAGTCACCAAACACGCGACTAGCGGCCCGGAGACACTCGGGTATAACGACATTTTGTACAATGGATAGGGACATACTCGACCCACGCTACATTAACACAAAATTTGGGGACACGAATGTAGTTAGTGAGGGGTTCTTTGGTATGGCAGAAAGCCCCACTCGCAATTACAGAGTTAGCACTCACACTAAGAAGCACAAACATACGGACACGGAGCATTGTCAAGCAACTAACAAGATAACGCACACGTGAGTGAAACTAGAGACTATCGCGTCAGCGATAACACACTCAGCGTGGGCGACCTTTGCTGGCACAGACTGACTGGGAGCACTACAAACGAACCTGGGAAATACGCGTTCATTTACGCCGAGTTCAGAACCACACAAACTCCCCAAATTACACTACGAGGAGAATTCAAAAACACACAAACTCTTCACAGGAATGCGTATTCCCATCTGCGCATTTCAAATACACGGTACACGTGCCATAATATATACGGCACAGATAGCGTCGTAACAAGTCTTTACACTAAGCCGGGTCCGAACCCATGATCACACACCACACTCGTACCAAAAACTAACTAACCAACGGTATTTTTGGTACGAGAGACACAAGCAAAAACCACACTGAGGACACCTAAATCCCAGAAACACAACGCAGACATAGAACACAGAGAATGACATGAGATCACGGGTCCAAATCCCAGCGAAAATTGGACACCATGGAAAATATCTATCCAGGCTTCCAATCACACCGAAATTGGCCCATACAACTACAGAACCAGATAATACCACATTTCCTTCGGCCAAAAGCCAGGCATAAAATTTCAATTACACCTGACATGGAAAATAGATTTCCCAGACACAGGTATAGAAATTTCGTAAGACAAAGGTCTTATGGAATAGTGGCCACACAACAGTACTAGCTAAATAGGACAAATTGCTTCATTGGTCCGCCCGGAATCTAGAACAATGACAACACTCGCATACGTGCAAGAAAGCACGTGCCGGCAGTTGACATACATAACGTCCGGGCCTGCCATTACACATACAAACCGCTGACTTGCAGAGGCCACCATATTGCAATACTGCTGCCGACAGGCACTATTGTTATATCGGCAGTGACCGTGAAATCACAAGCACAAAGCCACACATTTTTTTAACACTGCAAAAACAATTGTGACATTTAGCAATGGACAGACGTGACAGACCGGAACATATCTTGGGCCCATAGGAGCACGTTCTCAAAGACGTTGACAGGCCACGGGCACCTCCTGCCCATACACGCGATACACATTGGGACTTAGCCTATAACAGACCAACCGTCCGCGTGGTGTAGCGGAACATAGACACACACACACGCGCTCACTAATCAGGAGCGAACACAGACAGGGGTTCTGAGGAAACAAGACCTCCCCCCTAATAACTTCCTTTCGCGATTTTATTTCTAAAAGAAATCATTCCAGGCGATTAGGACATGGCCAGTCGCACTACGACCACGGGCCACATTCACACTACAAATGGCAGACCAGATTAAGTCGTGACGTCACGGCGTCACGACGCTTTACTATCCCAAGAAGCGGATAGCGAGCAGATATGGACAAAGGGAGAATGACTAAAGCACAGGTGGATAATCCCAGCGGGATTACCGACATACCACCCAAAGGCTACCATTTTGAATACCTTACTCCCCTCCAATAACCTTCCCACGTCCAACATGACCAACGCAGACACATGAACACGATGAAAACAGCTACACTACATTACAAAGTATACATAGGGGTTGATAGACTTCATGCGTTTAAAGAGAGGGCTTACTACGCCTTGGATCTCGATGCTACCACCTGAGTATTAGGGGTGGGTCGGCAAACAACAATTAAGCATAATGCGCATCTCCAAATGAGAGATGAGGCCACAAGCATATATTAACCATTTTTTTAAATTAAATACTCCCGCATGACAGGAATATATTATTATTACGCCTCACCCTACACCTATCCGTACATGAGTGCAGATGCCTCATATCCAGATACGTGCATGGAATATCCCATCCATTTACCAAGGGTTATTACTATCAAACCTGCATGGAATTTTCATATTTTTGCAATCCCGGGAATTACCCTCCCCAGGCCACTCATTGTAAGAGCAATCCTAGCAGCATTACCGGCTCAAGGCCACCATTTATTTGAGCCCAAAGATGCGCAACCTCTTCCTACCATGCTTTCAGACCACTCTACAAATAACTACCCCCAGATCCTAATAACAGGGTACCTAACATCATAGACCCTACTAACACCTCCATAAAGGTTAACAGAGCATTATCGCTGGACAGCCGACGTAGCAATAGTAGACCTGAAGTAGTCTATGCACTTAGAAGCTCTACAACCCCACAACACTTGAAATATTTTACATTTTACACAAAATAAATTATTTACACAGGTTACGCCCATATTTTTTTTATTACATGAAAAGGAATCTGAGACACTCTGATTGATGATAGCGGCACAAGCCGAAGGCCAGAGGCACCACACTGGAGCAGAGCGGGTAAGGCGACGTTGAGCCTACCCTAGTTCACTTAACGACTAGACCAAACAGACGAACCACGTAAGGTTGAGGCACTCGCGGCCTGGCCGGGCAAGCTCTGGAATCCTAGGTGCGCCTCAACTGCCCCTAGGAAGAAGGGATGCTACACCCACTATGTGCCACGGTCATCGAAGCCAAAACCTGCAGGGAAGACTTTCTGAGGATGGTGGGAGAAATAGCTAGCTCCGCGCCGGACCCAGGAGTTGACCCTAGAGACGACTAGACCAAACTATGACTAAACTATTAGTTAAATATAAGTAAGTAGGACTTCCATGGCGGGAAGTCAGACTCCTATTCGTCAGGAGTGAAGCAGGATCCTAGGATTCAGCAGGACCAATCCTAGATCCAACAAGTCCTTGCCCCGCGAGGCGAGGTGAAGTCCATGAAACCAACAAATAAAGAACAATGAAATACGAATATATATGGAATGTCCGCGCTCATTCGGTCCTGTGCCCACGTAAATGGCTGACAACGGGTCACCAGAGATACTAAATAGGCATAGCGGCGAGCTGTCTAGAGGGGTTCAGTGGGCCAACCCAACAATGCCAATAAAGGCGAAGAGATCATTATTACTGCGAAAAGCATACTACGGTTGCCGACAAAGGCGAAGAGATTATTATACTGCGAAAAGCATACTACTGCGGCCGATAAAGGCGAAGAGATTATTATACTGCGAAAAGCATACTACGATTGCCAATGAAGGCGAAGATAACATTATGCCATTGGACGATGTCCAATGCCCACATAAATGGCGACGCATCGGGCAGCCTAGGGCATTAAAAGAGTAGCACAGCGAGCTACTCAAAGGGGTTAAAGTGGGCGACCCAACTACGACAACGTATGAAAAACAACGGTAATGAGCAGGAAAATACAGCAGGCGAAACGGTTTGCTTTGTGGCACCGTAAGCCGCCCGTGACTAGATTAGTACTAGTCAGTAAGACCTAGAATAGGCGTCGACAACTAGAATTAAGGGAGCGGAATCCGTCGATTCTAGAGACAACCGGTGTTTCTAGGATTCGTGCGGGTGGTGCCCTGAGGAAGTAAATTGCCTCAGGCGATCGCTCTGGTCCAAATTTAGCAAATAAGACAGTTGCACTTTGGTATGCAACTTAGGATTAAGCAAATTCATTAACCGCTGTTGCCGAGTAATGGCACAGCACATTTCGGCAATAGAGTAAGGCCACCCATTCGGCTTAGTAATAGTAGCCATTTTTTTAAATTCTTAATCATAATTAAGATAGATAGTGGTAAGTAACGCCGCTCGGCTCCTGATGACCGCCAAACCCGTCATCAGGGTAAGTCCGATAATACACTATAATACAGGATAGTACATTATAATATATCAGAATAAGTATAATTGAGGTACAGCATATTAAGATAACATAGTAATAGGAATGGTACCACGGTAATACGTTAAGTAGATTAACCAGATTAATTAGGTTATCTATAAACACCTGCAGCACAGCAAATTACACTAATCCTGCCATTTTTTTCACAGGTCAAAAGAGCTTCAGACTGTGGACACACTACCACAGGAAGCGGCATAGAAAATAGGCAATATTTAAATGTTTTATTGACCTCTCCATATTTAATATTCATCTTCACTTACAGGATTTTTTTTCCAGGTATCGTCACCAGGAATATGGCACTGGTGACTATGATTTTGCTGCCATATAGCAGCAGCATGCTATTAATGCCGTCTTATTATTGTATTACACCTGTGCGCACTAATTTATATTTAATATTCATCTTCACTTACAGGATCACCACATTTTTACAGTTACACTTTAAAAATCTGCACAGCACGGCTGATACCTGTGGGGTATCAGGCTCGCTGGCAGATCAACATACACAAGAAACATAAGGCGTCAAAAAGGCGGCGCAAATTACGGCAATGAGGGCGCAACCGATTTGTGGCAGCGACTCTCATTGTCAAGTGTGAAAGCATTCACCCACAGGGGATGCCTCACAGAATCGAAATACATTACAAGCGGTACGACCACTAAACCGTACCAGGAAGTGGCCGTGAGACGGCAAGCATACGTACAAAGGGGTAGCGTGCACGCGAGGTACAAAAAAACTAGAGTCATAAGAAATTAGCGCGCTTAAGTTAGTTATAATATCATTGTAATTGATAATTTTAAAGGGTATCTTAATACAAATTCATGCGGCCACGGGCAATTATTCCACTAGAAATCAATATATATATAATACTTCGCACCCCCACATTGTCAATAATATTCCTATATGTTAACATATGAACATCGCAACATAGCACATTAAACGGTATACTTTTTTGTTTGTTTGTTAAAATCACATGTACACAATGTCTATGATTTGTTTTCTTTCATTTTTCTTTCTTCTAACTTCCCCATTTGTCAGGGTGTTCCGTTTTATCCCAAATCAATAAATGCATTTTGAATATCTCCCTTAAATTATACCCTGGAACACCCATTTTTGTCTATTTCTTCTCTCTTTCCCATTGCAGGGAGCACTTTTTCCCTAAGATAGGGCGGACGACGCAATCATCCGTCCAGCCCTGGGTTTTTTTCCTCCCTGCACAACAATGTACCGAATAATTATCAGAACTATATATTTTTTATTATTCAAACTTTCAAAATGTCAATATCGATTTTTTTTTCATGCAATGTCTATGCCAATGTTATATATGTCTATCCCATAACCCACCCCTCTGAACACGAGCTGATCTCACACCTACACATCAACACGACATCACCACATCATACGACGCCGAAGAGGACACCAGCAGACGATACGAGGGGGCTTCAAGAACAACTACATCAACTATATCTACTGCATCAACATCCCAACATCAAGATCCGTTCCCGTTCGCGGGGACGCGAACTAAATACGGGAAGAGGCTTGTACAACCCCCCAGGGGTCTGCACCCCCTGGAGGCCATCCGTCCATCATCTATTTAAACCACCCCTAACTGGCAAATCTTGTAAGCCCAGGACAACATCTATTAACACCGCAAGGGCAGCTAACCAGTCTGGAAAGCTTACCCAATACTTGCATCACTACCACAAACAGCGACACACAATTAACTGGGGCATCTATGCAGCACAATGCTGACAGCACAACGCCGGAGAATATAAGAGGGAGCTTAATGAGGACAAGCTCTCTCAATTACCAGTCTTACAGTGCGTCGGCCGGAGGCTATCGCTGTTATCATCAGGTGAGTCAGCAGTGTTCAGAATCCTGTACTTTGTAACCTTTACCCACCAATTTGTACACTTACATTGTAACATTTATTACATCCCCTAAAAGGGACTCATAATTCCATATTACTGACCAATAAACACTTGCTAAGTACACTACACTTGTATTACTGTTTACACGTTTCTTTACGCCCTAACTCCCCTCCTGAATCCTCCGTCACGATTAGACGTGACGTACAGTAGCCAGACACTTGCTAGCGCAAGTATCATTGCATTCCCGTATAGTCCCGACTGCTAGGAGCGGCGCGCGCCATAAAGCTGACGCGTGTACATCGGTAATATAATCAGCCAGCCAGCTGGACGACCAGCACGTTGACCTGGACACTAAGTTCCATCCCCTAAAATACACCTACATCTTTTATAGGAGCGTCCCCTAGCATCCTAACACTAAACAACACTCTACACTAGTCAGCATGCCCGACTACGGGAAGCTACCCCCTTTTAGGCACTTCCTTATAAATTAACACAATAACTCTTCCGTTTTAGATCCAACTACCCCCCAATAAGGGATCTAAAACAATATTTAGTACATACTGTATTACACCAACAGGATTTCTCTCTCAGAAAACGAACCGGTGACTCCTCCCACCCCCGCCCTCTTCCCCAACTCCAACGCTACAATGCTTAGAAAATAGGATAAAACCCGACCAAGAGTCCCTTCGAGAATACTGTAATTTCAGGTACCGAGTAGTGTTGTACTAAGAAATTCGAAGTGCACAAAGCATCACTACGTATTGCCACAACAATGTTGCTCTTACAGAAAGCAAAATAATGACCCCTCTTCTCCCCCACCTCTACAGCTACAATACTTAGAAAACAGAACGAACATATACTCGAAAAGCCCTATGAATCACTGTAAACCACAAAGATGTGTTATAAAATAAATGGTATCTAACGCCACATTTAAACAACTGAAGCGAATTCCCATGCAATGTAGGCCTAATCTTGACCCAGGCTTAGATTGTTCACCAACAGGAAGCATATCTTCCTAAACATAAATCACTAATAGGTATCACATAAAATACACTTAAGTATTTACCGAGTTGATAATGCACTTGCCGCCCACACTTTCCACCTCACAAAACCACGCTTTTCCGTGTGCAACAACAAACACAGCACTCGGTGTAAACACAACACGACTTGTCACGGCACGGTAAACGCAATGCCGTCTGAACGAGGATCGTGAGCTCTATTCTACAGCTGGCCGGTAGATGGCGCGGCATGGTCCGAAGAGGTTCGAAAACCTTAGTCCGGCTGGAGAATCTCTTTCTTGATTTATAACTAGAGCGCGCTGCACACGCGGCAGAGAAGACGCTATGGCTAGCGCAGCACAAAGTATAAATAATAATTGCACAGCAGCGATAGGCAAAAATGAAAAAAGCAAATGGATTCCAAAAAAAGTAAATAAAAGTAAGTATTTTAAACAAAAGTAAATAAAGTAAATAAAAGTAAATCGCTGGAAGCCCTGCTATGCATGATTTTCTCTGACTATAACGTTAAAGGTCTATTCACACATATCCATGACGTGTCAGTTCCGTGACGTATCAGTTCCGTGAAATTGCATCAGTGTCAGTGATGATTCATATAGTTACATTGAATCTCTCTGACGCATTCACACTTGTCTGGCGCAGTGCCGTAATTTGTGTGTCAGTATCAGTGCAGTGTCCGATCAGTGAAATTGAGTATTGTCGCCAACGATATTTTTGCTGTTTTCACGGACGTGCTGTGGTGAGATTTTGTTCGTTCTTGTGGATATAGGCTAAAATGAACGACGACCAACTTATTGAACTGGTGCGCATTAATGCTGTCTGATAACCTGTGTTATTATGGTTGCATAATTCAGGTGAGGAATGGGAAGGAGGCGACCTTGGCCTTAAGTTAGAAACTATCCTGACTTTTGCCTAGAGTAGAAGTGGAAAACCAATTTCAGGATGGTCTCTAGGAACAGATGACATCCCTCTAAGGGACCTTAAAACAGCAATAACTAATTTACTAACAAACACGATGGTATCTTCTAGTGTACGTTCTGTCTCACGAAGCTAAGTCTACCCCGTTCCAACCCTTAGACCAGATTCAATTTCTTGGCAGAGCCGGGAATCGAACCCGTACCTCCGGGGTGACAGTCAAGAATGCTAGTCGCTACATCACGTGGTAATTTCTGACATCTTAGCGCCACTCACTCGCTTCCTTCTCGCATTGGGCGTAATTTAGGAGATACATGTTAGAGAAGAGATTTAGCCTGGTGTCTTGTGGAATAAATGGATTTCACCAAAGTACCGTCTTACGTATGGATCCAGGGAGCAATCGTGCGCATTATCCAGCACCATGACCGTGATGGTGGGCTGCAGCAAGTCCATAGATCTAAGGCTAGTGTCCCACCGATGACAACGGCCATCCTGAGGGTTCTTCTCCCTTCCAGTATCTTCTTTTTCCATTACAACTGTGATTTCTAAAATACTATCTCAAAACCCGTCAAAATGCCTTATATTCTCTCACGTCAGCATGTTGCTGAATGCATATGTTTCATCATATGAAATACATAGGTTTAAGAGCTCACCCATCGACAAGCGTCTCTTTCTCTCTCTGGGGGCTAGGGGTATCTTGGCCATCAGCCCCATGTATTTGTCCAACAACTTGTGTTTTTGTGTGGCAACTGGAATTATCAGATTCGTGAATGTGTTAGGTGGGGAGTCCGCTGTCCTTGGGGTATATCTGAGACTTGTCTCATACGAATGTGTTAGGTGTCCCGGGATTTGAAACAAGGTACTATCTCGACATTTGCCTTCAGGGAGTGTTGAAAACTCCTGGATAAAATCAAACTCACAGTAGCTAAGGCCAGCACCGCGATTCGAACCTACGATCTCCGGACTTGCTTCAGCTCCTTTTTTTACAACGTAGTAATACCGTAATTATTTACGAACATTAGCCGTACAATCCTAATGACAGAAAATAGGCAAAACAGGCAATCCATTATTAATTTTATTGGTTATGTGCATATCATCAACAAGCATAGTCATATCTGTTATGGTACACATAGCATATACGAAAAGGGGTTGAAATCCAAATGATAGTACAGAAGTTACATGTATTGAAAGTTGGACCTCTCAGCAGGCTTAGAATCATGTTGGTAGCACTGACGTATATAAGTTACTCCAAATTAACATAGAATGTCAGGTACTATACGTGTGCATATTTTAAAGCTGTCGGCTTGCATACTTTCTGATATATTGGTATTTCGATAAAAGAAATTGAGAGCATTTATTAACAGTTGGCAGCCCTGGTGGCTCTTAAGAATAGGCTCAGTCATATTTGTTTATGTACTGATATCGCACCAAGAGTTGGCAGTTGGGTTTGAACTGCAGATGTCTTCCCGCTCACTGCGTATCGGGTATCGCGCATTCCAAAAACATTCAGTTTGTCACTACTTGCTTCACTCACTCAGCACATTCCTTCTTTCACTAGCTGCGTGTCGTCTGTTGCAATAATAACCTTTGGCATGCGGGTAGCCGATATATTTAAGTTAGGAATAGGTGGACCGCGCATGCGTACTGTATGACCCCCCGCACCCCGTCGCAGCGTGTTCAACTGCCATCTCCTGCCGCGATGACAGTACACATAGCACATACGAAATTTGGTTGAATTCCAATTGATAGTGTAGAAGTTATATGCAATTAAAAATTGGACCTATCAGCAGGCTTAGAATCATTTTGGCAACACTGCCATGTATGGCCTCCTGGATATTAAACTGAAATATTATCTATAAGTGTGCCAATTTTGAAATAGCCCCCATTCATACCTTCCACAATATCCAACATGGAGCTCAAATTTCAATTGCGATTTTTCAGCAGTTGGTAGCACTGACATCATTATCAAATACGGCATTGCGATATAGATCTTTACTCACACTATATTTTGTTTCAATTGCTGCAGCCATTTAGGAGTTGATAGGGACACACACACACAGCCAGCCAGACAGACATTTGCCCGGATCGATCTCATAAGTCTATTTTTTCCTCATTTTTGCAAAATGTGAAAAGTAGGCTATTAAAATCCCAATGCAGAGTGAAGACTACGTAAAATGGAAGAATATACCAACTGGAAGTGATGTCAAACCAGCATAAAACTCCAACAGTCAATTCTGATTTTTGGTAAGTGCTAAACTGCCGATCAGTGGTGGCTGATGATAATTGTCTTCGTGGTTCCAACAAATTCAAAATTTGCAATCAAAAAGTTTTGTTTCTGAGGGAGGTTTCCACATTTAAGGTAATACTGGACCCTAAGTGGGTCCAAGTTCTTGTAATTTTCAAATGTAATCTTATAGTTGGTTATCTATCGTTGAATTGAAAATACAGTGGAACGTGGCTAATTCGAAATCTTCTTTAATTCGAATTTTTCTCTTGGTCCCTAGCATTTTATATACAATCAATGCTAAAAAATCGTGGTTAATTCGAATTATATTTTGGATAATTTGAAGTTTTTACGTGTAAAAAGCCGACCGGACGAAAATGTCTCAGTTTGTGGTTAGCTGACCGAAGCACAAATCATCGCCGATACACTGAACTCCGAAAAACAAGATGGTGACAACGCATCTGGCGATGAACTCGTGGAGGAAGTTCCCGAAAAAACTGTCCCGAGTGCAGCCCAAGCAACAAAGCACATTACAGAACTTACGCGTTATTTTTTAAGTAGAAGTGACGTAAGTGATTCTGTTTTCCGTTCATTAAATTTGTTCGATTCTTTTGTGATGGCCGCGAGACTTAATTGTAGGAAAAAGGTAAAAATCTCAAACTTTTTTGAAAAACAGAAGATTTCTCTAATACTTAACTAGATTGTTGGATTACTACCGTCGTTAAATAGGTGAATAGTACATTTTGGTTTTATTTTATCACTTGAAACTTTTGATGTTATTCACGATACAGTCATTGTACAGTACCGTTGTCTATTAATCTGCTTTGTTGAACGTAAATCATGATGATGATGATGATGATGATAATTGTTGTTTTAAGGGGCCTAACATCTAGGTTATTGGCCCCTGATGGTTTGGGTGATCGTGAAGATGAAAATGAAATGCAAACATAAAACTAGAACTACCAACCTACATACTAGAAGAAGAAATGGAAAAATAAAGGAGAATAATGCAAATAAAGGACAGGAGGAAAAGAAATGCCCTCAACCCTCGAAGAATGCGGATTGAGGGACTTGGAAGGAAGGAGAGCCTTGAAAGGCAGAGAGGAAAGTGAAAGAGGAGAGGGTCCGCCCCAAAGGTAAGGGACAAAAGGGGAAAACGGACCCAGCTCAGGAATCCCTCGGGGTCGCCAACTCCCGAACTCACCAGCCGTGAGCCCCTGAGGGTGTAGCATTATCTAGGGTGCACCAGAAGCGGTGGGGCTACATACACCCGGCCTCCTTAAGGGCCTTGAGCACAAGGCAGGAGGTAAAAGGAAAAGAAAAAGAAGGCTAACCCCTCACAGAAGGAGGGAATCAGGAAAGATGAGACAAGGGCCAATTAAGGCGGGAAAGGAAGAGACTCCCTAGGCCTCGGATACCCTAATACCGTCGGGGTCGGAAGAGAACAAGAGTTGACCAAGTGAGGTCGACAGGAAAGAAGACAGAGAGGAGCCCGGCACAAGTAAGTGGAAGCAATGCCGGACTCAGCTGGGGCCCCGTGGTCGCCAACCCACTTCCCACTAGATGTGAGCCCCTGGGGGTGAACGTTAATCATTATGTAAACGTAATACAATATCTTTTCTCTACCCTTTTCAAAGAACTTTCTTAATTCAAATTTTTGGATAATTTGAATATTTTTACTGGTCCCTTGAGGTTCGAATTATCCAAGTTCCACTGTATATTCTATTGCTTCCACCTAACTCCTTCACTTTCCTAATTTGGTAACATTGACAAAAGATCCTAAAAAACATTAGTCTTCCATCAACCATCTAGTGTGGATTCTAGCACCTTACCCTAGTCAAAATTCACTAACTCCAACACAACTTATGAGGGGGGTGGGTGTGGATAACTTACATTGAGGTATATACATTAGGTGCGATAATTAGTTAGTCAAGAGCGGGTGGGAGTTACTCACATATTCAAGCCTTGTGATATGAGATCTATTTGTTGGCAGGGGTTTATTTAATTACTTTATTCGGGGAGGGTTCATATGACCCAAGCCTGTCAGGATTGTATCAAGGGTTGGTTAGTTGTTTTAAGATGAGGAATAGCAAGGTCATTTGCCCCTTTGTGTTAAGAGATTTTTAGGCCATTTGCAGTCAGTAAGTAAGGGCCAATTTTAATCAATAGGGTTAAATGTAAAGTAAAATTACAGTGCACAGCAATATTGCAATACTAGACTCTCGCAGATGCCGAAACTGTGCCATAACGATGGCCGGCAAAATACTGGACTTGCAGATAATCTTCGCCATAGGCTTGTCAGCGACGTCGACCATACATCAGCCAGTACCCGTATATTACCCTCCCCCGAATAATCCCCGCACCCTCATTATTGTATGGAAATAAAAAAACCTTGATTTTATTTTAAATTTTTCACTTTATTTTAAACCAATGTAATGCTGTACTACACATCATTAAATAAAACATAACAGGGTACACAATCATAACTTAATAAGGTCCACCTATAACACCCTCTTTTTCTTCCGAATTTTCCGCTTCAAAAATAGGGGAGAGTATAATAGGAGAATATTTCCCTTGACATAAGTTAGGATGGCGTGGTACAGGGAGTCGTAACGGAGTACCGAGGTTTAGGATCCCATACAAGCGGAGACAGTGAGCACAGTGACAGCAAGTGCCAGTAAAGGTGAGCGGATGTTATTGAGCAATTGCTTCCGTCTGCAGCTGACACCAGTCAGCGGCCTGCTATCGACACACGACATATGGTCTCACATGGGAAATCCCACGGACCACAAATGGGGTTCCCGCGGGTCGTGGCCTGAAAAGAACTCCCTGTATAAAGGCACACAAAGGAGCATCTAGCGTCCTTAAATCAACACACAAAATAGTAATTTTAACCTGTACTTTATTTACGAGAGAGAGAGAGAGAGAGAGAGAGAGAAAAAAAAAGAATAATAGCCCATTTAAATCATCACAGCTGACCGGTCACAGGGCAAAGGCAGCGCTGCCGCTGCACAGCAGTGCATGCGCCGAGTTCAAAGTTACGCAGTGTTGCAATATTATCTGGTCACTACCTGAAATACGAAAGATTTGTTTCTAATACCCACCGACTTTTATAAAGTACTTTGCAGTGTACGTCCTATGACGAGATTTCACATTAGCTATTTCGAACACTTGTTTTACGTTTACTGATGGCATGCTATCACGCAACTCATTAAACTGACGCTTGTGCTAGGCTTGCACGGCCTGTCAAGCCACTAGATGAAAATAGACAAGTTGACTCGAGCAAGCACTATATAGTGGATCCTCGCACGTGGCGGGCAATTTAAATCCTTAAAATGTGCGGGTGGTATTCGGGTATATACGGTAATTGTGATCCTAACTTCTGTGGCTGCCAAAACTGTTGACAATGGCCAGCAGAACGTATGTCCAACTGAGGATGGGTAGAGTCCGCACCAGCTAAGATAAGTTACTGAACGATAAACGTGTAGCCAAAATGAACATCAATCTCCTATGCCTACGCACATGTTGGTATATGGTTGAAATTCTTGAAGTTGAGTTGTTGTTTGTGTCAGCACAGTTTCATCAACCCTGATGAAAATCTCGCCATCTCCAAATACCACAATACCACTAAGATTTCTTACCACACAGTTGCAGAGTTTTAAAACCCATAGACCCGGGAAATGTCTCAGAGAGTGTAACCAACTTTCTCATACGCATATCACTAAACGCACATGGCTGTTCAATTAATTGAATAAATCCTAATATTTCTTTGGAATATTACGTCTAGTGCAGTTGTACGAGGTAAGTGCTACTAATATACATCAATTAGAACAGATATGATTATTATAGACTTATAAATTATATGATATGTATGTACACATTTGCACTCATTGGAAGAACTTTCGTAATTTTCATAATATTTAATTTGGCATAAATTGTTATTTAGATTTCGTCAAAATGCCTAAAAGGTGTGAGAAACCGGTACAAACTCCACGGAAGAAGACCAGGCCATGCACTCTGCAGAGTTCACTGCAGTTGGCTATAGTAAATATGTACAACTGCTTCAAGAAAGAAGATCAGGAAAATGGAATTAAGTGCTGTGATACGGAAAGAATTTTAAGAATTGCTGGCCTCGTGGGAGTAAGCATTTTGATAATATCTTAGAATGCTTTTTTCGTATTCAATCCTAACATAACCTCAACATAGCCTACACTTATGGCAGCAACATTATCTTCACTTAATTAGCCTTCCACTTTGTCATTTAGCATAGGAATTGATTGATGTATCTTATTGTAGACTTCCAAGTGCACTATAAGTCATTGTATTTGCATTCTGGGAGCTTACAAATTTGCTGAAGGACATGGCCAGAAACCTTGCCACATCAATGTAATGAACCCATCATTCACATGTTACTTACTCATGACTTTGCTTTTTATGTAGGATTTAACATATTTCAGTGGGTGAAATCTTAATTGTGAACGAGGAAGTTGGCATGGTTACTAGTGGTTGTTGCTGTATTCTGGGGTCGTTCTCTCAGTGAGTTGATATGTATGAATGTATCATGTTATATTTGTGAAATTTTAATCTATGGTACTGGTAATGTTATTACAGCATGGATTTTCTGCTGTCCAGAAGGTGATATTAGAGTCTAGGAAGGGGGAAACTCCTTGTTGCACCAGACAAACATCGAAAGCATGCGTTTCCTGTAACTGGAATAGACGATTTTGGTAAGGAAGCCATTGAAAGGTTCATTTATTCCAAATTACATTGAGGTAAGGACGTTATCATAGGCCTACTTCTTCTCTAATACCGGTATGTGGCCAACATCAAGCTTCTTATAAACATATGTTGTAAGCTTTGTTGAATGCTTCTTTTAATTTGTACTATTTTCTTTATCTCACAGGAGAAGTAGTGACTGCTTTAAACATTTTCGACCATCTGAATGAAAATAACGATCCTTTAAAAAAATAAGTCTCGTGAACTTCAGTCGGAAGGATATTGAAGGAGATGGAATTCGTTTGGAGCAAAGGGGATAGCTTTGCTCACATTCGAGGGAGCGATATCAATCGCTATAAGAGGACTTGCTTTGTCAGAGAGTATGTTAGGAACACTCGGAGTGATCACCCTAAACCTGTTTTCTTGGATGAAACATGGATTTTTACGCATGGTGAGGCTCTACATTACTCTATGAGAAACAGAAAATAAGATTTATAGCCTACTCATGAAAATCATTGCAGATGTACAAAATAATAAACATTGTTCGCTGTTTCATTTATTGTGAATTATTATTTCAGGATCTCCCACTTACTCCTGGAATAGGCCAGGAAATAATGGAGATGTTGCAGGAGTGCTCTGTCGACCTCTTCCAGAGGGTGGTAGACTGGTAATTGTTCATGCTGGAACCAAGGAGGGATTTGTGCCTGGTAAGTTATTATTTCATTTAGTCTGGTTGTCCTTTTATGGTTTTAATATCAAAAGAAATTAGTTCTTTCAAAATGCAATTCATAAATAATTTTAAGAATAATATTAGTTTTGCACTTGTCAAATTACCATTTTTGAAAAATTTCCAGGAGCTGTTGTAATATTTTCTTCAGATCTGAAGCGGGATCAGGATTACCATGGTGCTATAAATTCCGATACATTTAAGCAATGGGTGGAAAAGCAGTTGGCTTCAGAACTATTGGAGATTGTATCATCGTGATGAACAATGCTTCATATCATAGCCAAGTTGTGGAGCAACAACCAACTAGAGGAAAGATCATCTATTGGCGATTATTTATGTAAAACTCAACAATTTCTCTAGGTTTGTGCCGTATCTTGTGTGGGGTTTAGCTGTGAAAGCCAATATACCGATTATTTATGTAGTTAATTAGTTGGACTAATACTCAGTAGTGTGCCGATTGAAAAATGTACCGTATTTGTTTATACGAAGAATATTTAAGTTCAAAGAAGAAAACCACAATTTTTAAATATATACGGCATCATTATTTGCTGCACGCTTGCGAGTTTTCTTCTTATTATTAATATTTGTTTATTATGTAATTCCGTGTATTTCACCGTCATCAAGTTCACCATATAATTCTTCTATTTTCTCATTGTGGACAAAACGTGCATAAGATCACGCACGGGTCTCTGTTGCGATGTTTCCATGGAAGTGGCTGTTGCTAGACTGGCACGGGGTGTACCTTGCGTAAGATTCCGCCAATAGCAGTCGGACCTGTTTTAACGTCGGCGAACTGGGGCTAGCAGCGTCATTCACAGAAGCGACAGGTCCACTCAAGTTTCACTCCCCTGGCGTGGAGCTGAGCGCGATAGTTGTTTAGTGTGCCGTAGGCCGACCGTTCGCGTAGTGCTAGTCATAGCCTGCAGTCAGAGAGACAGGCTCCCTTCTTCTGACAAGGTCACACCAGATTATAATCTCGCGGAATGTGCTACGTCACGATACTGACCACTTGTGTCGTGGTTCATAGCCCGCAGGCATGAATACGAGATTACTTTCTTCTGACAAAGTCATGCCAGGATATGAAGTCGCGGCAGCATGCGCAACCGAAATATGAACGTGCTAAGTGACGATACTGCCCGCTCACATCACGTGGCCAAGCCCACAGGCACTGAGGCAGGGACTCGTTTCTTCTGACAAAGTCACGCCAGGTTATTAACTCATGGCAGTGTGTGCAACTGACTGGCGCAAAAATATGAATATGCTATGCGACAACATTTTATAAACCTACTTTAGTGTTTGCAAAGTGGGGTGCGACGATTATGCGAGGAAATACGGTAACTTCAATTTATTTAAGTCATGGCTGAGGCAGAATGGTGTTGTACCTCCGGAAAATGCGGCGAAGGTTGAAATTCAAAGGTTGTGTACTATGAATCGAAATCATCTGAAGAGGCATTTTAGCTCTAAGCAAGATGTCTCCTTGTTAACCCCGAGAAAAGTCCGAGTACAGTAATGAAACATTATTTTCACCAGGTACGTTGTAGATGAGATGCTGCAGCATTTTGTTCTACGACTTCCTCCTTACCACTCTATTTTCAATGCTATAGAACTTGTATGGTCTGTGGCTAAGGAGTACTATAACAAAACCGTGGCTTCAAGACCAGGCCAGCATTGGGAAAGAGCAAAATCTGTTTGGAAGGAGGCCCTTGGACAGGTAGGATAAGTGAATGTGTTGTATTTTAACAGAAATTTTGTTTGTGCAAACTGCATCTTCTTCTAGTCTGTCTTGACCACCCCATGCATAGTGGCTAGCTTTCTTGGCCGTTGCCCCAGAGGGCGGAGTTCGATTCACGGCTCTGTTAAGAAATTTTAATTCTGGTGCTTGGGACGCAAGCCCTGGTTAGGTTTGTATGTAAAGCCTTACATATGGAATATAACAATGTATACGTTGTTTAAACCTTATGTGTCGTCTATGACATCACGGATGCCGCCATTTTGTGTCTAAGGGAATTTTGAAGTGAAATGTATCTCAGTCTATACTACTCCCTTCAGTTTAGGGGCTTGTGACATCGTAAGTACTAGCCCCATGTACTTGGGTGTGTTTGATAACCTGTGTTTCTGGGATGACTAGTTATAAGGGTAGGTGCTTTGGAGTTTGAAATTAGGTACCATCTGTAGACTTATCTGTGGGAGTGTGGAAAAATGGGGTTGATACGACCACACTCGGGATGGCTGCTGTCAGCATCGAGATTCAAACTTCCAATGCGGACTATACCGGTACTTACTGTATAGTATGTATGGTTAACATACCATGGTGCCCGTTACAATGCTGTACATTTCACACTTGGCACTTTTACCTGGTCTGCTATGCTGCTTAGCATGTTAGGAAAGTTAATGTCACCAAGTCTATTAAACATTTATTGACCTGATCACTATAAAGCATTAAAATTCTTCAAAATTGTCTCCAGCATAGATACATCGTTGCCAGTGCAATTTCCAAGCTGCAAAGGCATCCTGGAAGGCCTGTTGAAACTTTACCATGACAACGCGCCAGGCCACACTGCCTCCGTCGTGACCAGTTACCTGAAAAGAATCTAACGTGGCGACGCTACCCCAGTCACCCTATAGTCCTGACTTCGCTCCGCCAGATTTAATTCAGGGTCATAAAGAAAATATCACTCACTCCCGAAGGCCTGCCGAAACATTGGGAGCGTTATATTAGTGCATTTAAAACTATTGTACAAGCCGCTTTCAAGTCGTCAATTGTTCTGTAACTATGTCCTTCTGGGAGGGATTTCAAATGGGGAAACAAAAATTGAAATGATGACATGTCAAAGAAATACTTTGGGAAGTTTCCACTGCAGACTTGCCAAGTTTCACACATAACTTTATTGCGATTGCTGCATTGCTTGAACATCATGTCAAAAATGTCATTGCGGTACTTCCTGAACCTGTTACTTACCACATTCAAATAGTTGGTTAAGTGATCACGATGCATTACTCTCATTCATGTAGCAAGGGTTTGAATCTCGCGAAGATTGGGCTTTATTATACCGTGATTGTTGTGTCATAATTACCCAGACATAATATTAAGCACCTATAGTGTGTACACATTTTCTAATGGGGGGAAAAAAATATACCCCTCTAGCCACTAATTATGGATGGGTGCAGTGGATCACGTCCTTGCGCACAGTTTAACCACCCTCAGTTCAATAAGCGGAACTGGTGAAACTGCCTAATAAGCACATGGAGAGGGTTTGGATGGTAGCATAACACAAATTTATCTAGAATATTTCTCAAATTTGTGTGTAAATATGCAATAGGTGACTGATGAGATATGGAGGAATGAGGTAGGTCATACAGAAAAAAGAATGGAGTATTGTTTTAGATCCCTTAGTTGGGGGTAGTTAGATCTAAAACGGATGTGTTAATGTACTAATTTATAAGGTGATGCCTAGGAGGGGGTAGCTTCCCGTAGCTGGGTAAGCTTACCAGTGTAGAGTGTTGTTTAGTGTTAGGATGCTAGGGGATGCTCCTATAAAGACGTAAGTGTAACTCGGTGGATGAACCTCTGTGTACAGGTTAATGCACTAGCCTCTCAGCTGGTTGGAGAGAGTTATATAACCGACGTGCGTGCATCAGCGGTGTTGGCGACTCACTGCTTATGCAGTCGGGTCGCTGCGGGAAGTACAATGAAGCTTGAGCTAGCAACTATTTGGCTACTATTGTCACGGTTACTCGTGACGGGAATCGGGAAGGGCGTAAGGACGTGAAGAGGCGTGTAACTAGTAAGACAAGTGTAGTTTACTGACCAAGTGTTTATTGGTCAGTGAATATGGAATTGTAAGTCCCTTTTAGGGGAATGTAATAAATGTTATAAGTTTTAAGTGTACAAGTTTGTGGGGTAGGTTATAAAATATAGGATCTCTGAACACTTCACTGATACTCACCTGGTGATAGCAGCGTGCAGTATAGCCTCCGGCGACACACACTGTATGACAGATAATAGAGAGAGAGTTGTCCTCCTTAAGGCCTTCCTCTTATAGACTTTGGTGTTGTACTGTCAGCATTCCATTGGCATAGCTGCCCCAATTAGTTATGTGTAGATGTTTATGAGTGTGATGCAAGTGTTTGGCAAGCCTTCCAAGCTGGTCGGCTGCCCTTGCTGTGTAAAAGATGTTGTTCTGGGCTTATGAGATTTGCCAGTTAGGGGTGGTTTTAATAGATGATGGAGGGTGGCTTCCAGGGGGTGCAGCCCCCTGGGGGCCTGTACAAGCCTCTTCCTCTGTTTAGTTCGCGTCCCCGCGAACGGGAACGGAACGTGGAGTTGGGGTGTCGATGTAGTAGGTCGTAGTGGAATCTTCCTTGTATCTGATCTTCGTTTCTTCTGTTCCGTGTAGAGGTAGTGATGGCGTGTTGTTATGGAGGTGAGAAAAAGTCATGTTATAGGCAGTGTAATGTGTCACGAATGCCTATGGATTAAATACACACAGTTCACCTTGGCTAACTTTCCTTTCTCGGGATTAGTGAATGAGGCAAAAAAATGAGTTATGCAACGCTCCGAATTAAGAGAGCACTTTGAAAAGAGTAGAGAAAACATATTGTATCCCGCCTGCTAAATGCTTTATGCCTATCAGAGCGGGTTGCCAGGCGGCGGTAGTCTGTAAAAATTGTGTCGTGAGCAATATCAAAAATGTTTAAAAATGAGAAGTAGGACCTGAGTGTACTATCCACCTATTTGGTGACGTTAGTACTACAGTAATCTAGTTACGTCTCAGGGGAATCTACCATTTTTGAAAAATAGTTTGAGATTCTTAATTCTTGCTACGATTAGGGCTCTCGCCCGTCACAAGAGAATCTATCAAACTGTGGGACCGGAACATAGAACATTTAGTCATTTCTACCTAGAAAGACCCGCCTAAGCTCTATGCTGTGATTTGTTGCTTAAGCTGTGTTCGGAATAGCTCTCTGCGAACCTAAGCTGCGTGGCCCATTTATTGGTTTCCGCTTGGCTTTGCATATTAAAAACTTTACATTATCCAAGTTATAATGTGGACCAACTATGATCAGTAACCATTGATGGCCTGAAAAAAAATGCTAGGGGCCAAAAAAAAAAAACAAGAAGAATTTTGAATTATACACTTTTGGTTTAGCCATGTTGCACTGTATATACATGAAAAAATGTACAGTTTATGTTTGTGAGTCCCTATGTGTCTATTATCGTATTTCTCCCGTGTAAACGAGCCTACGTGTGTCTATAATAGTGGTGCAAGTGATATTGGTTTAATTTGTACTCCTGGTGAAAGTCGTTATCCCTGTCCGAGCGTCCTTGGTCTGAAAGGTGAATACTTTCGCCCTGTTACTAGGGCATAGGCCCCTGAAACCCATTGAGGCGCTCCTTCGCTATTTTTCGGAGGAGTTTGTAGCAAAGTAAGCCTGGGCCTCCTTTCACCGTAGCGTCTGTCTGTTGGTCTGAGTGTGCCTGTGTTCGAGGGACTAATTGCCCTCTGCGCTACCCTAGTAGAGTTTACGGGGGTGTGTGTATTTTTGCCTGACCGGTCTCGTGGGGTAGGTAATAAGACCTTTCTTATACCCCGTGTACTGTGTGTTAGCGCCTGGTCAGAGTGTGCGGGTGTGTGTTGTGCACCGTGAGGGCCTGAAGGCAACACCCTCTTATGCATTCGCACCTGGGGTACGAATGCTGGTGCCCGCTTCCGTTCTGGCAAAATTGCCCTCTGAACTAGCGGCAAAGGCCGTTTGATTGCCTGCGTTTGCCCTGGCGATGTAGTGGCGTGTAGTCTGACCGCTTTCTGGCCTGTGGCCATGGTAGACTCCTGCCATTGTGTTTGCCTATTTGTGTAGGTGTATGTGGGCTTAATGTGCTGTAGGGCGGGCTCTACGTCCTCAGCCCATGACATAGTTATCTCCCGTTTACTCCCTGTTATGTCATGTGTACTCGAGAGTCCTGGCGTCAACTCCCTCTCGTTCGTCCGTTTTGAGGGGGTTGGCCTGGGTTCTGTTCCCCGGTTTGGAAAAATTGCCTTCCGAACCGGAGCTGAAGGACGTGTATTTATGTAACTTGGGTCCCGCAGTGTGTTGGAGTCTAACCTGGCCGTCTTCTGGACTGTGGCCACGGTGAACTCCTTCCCATGTGTGGCAGTACGTGGCGAAAGGGACATCCTCGCAAATTGCTGCGTTAGCGTATCTACGCTTATGTCCTCTCTCGGCTGGGCTTGTGGCCCTACCATGAACTCAAAAATGGCCTTGTTATCCTGGAGCTCGCGGTACTCGTCCCAAATTTGGGTGTACTGCCTGTTGAGGCTCATGGCCTGTTCGGCGACTTTTGTGCCACTAGTCCCTATCCGGTGGTGTTCCCTGATGAGTGTCTCCCATTGCTGGAACATGAACTTGTGTCGGCAGTGTAGTTGCCAGTGTGCCTTGATGATTTGTGTACGGAGGGTGGAAATTTTCGCCCGAATCTTGCGATTCTTAGCGCTGCGGAGTGGCCGGACAAGTGCTCTTATGATCCGCATATACTGGGCGTGCAGGAGCTGCTGAAACCTTCTGAGGTAGTCCTGCCTAGTTTCAAAGACTTTGTGCCAGGCAATTAATTCCTGGTACTCCCCAATGCTCCTCAGCACAGCTAGGCGGTATAGGGGGCCATGCTGAATGAAGTGTATGCGTCTTCTAAAAAAAAACTGTGCGTGTTTGGCAGTGTATCTTGTATCTCTCTGATTCTTTCTGGGGGCTGGGGGCTTGGTTTGACAAAAATTTCCCCTGTGTAGGTAGTGCGGAGCAAAAATGCTGCTTTCTGTCTGAGATTTTTTTTTTCCAGTCTCGCTTGGCTGTATGCGGTACGGACCGTTTTGACCACGAGAACTCGTTGTATGAGCCCTATTTTTACTGTGCGTGGTACCCGGCCTCCACCAATCTGTTTTAGATCCCTTAGTTGGGGGTAGTTAGTTCTAAAACGGATGTGTTAATGTACTAATTTATAAGGTGATGCCTAGGAGGGGGTAGCTTCCCGTAGCTGGGTAAGCTTACCAGTGTAGAGTGTTGTTTAGTGTTAGGATGCTAGGGGATGCTCCTATAAAGACGTAAGTGTAACTCGGGGGATGAACCTCTGTGTACAGGTTAATGCACTAGCCTCTCAGCTGGTTGGAGAGAGTTATATAACCGACGTGCGTGCATCAGCGGTGTTGGCGACTCACTGCTTATGCAGTCGGGTCGCTGCGGGAAGTACAATGAAGCTTGAGCTAGCAACTATTTGGCTACTATTGTCACGGTTACTCGTGACGGGAATCGGGAAGGGCGTAAGGACGTGAAGAGGCGTGTAACTAGTAAGACAAGTGTAGTTTACTGACCAAGTGTTTACTGGTCAGTGAATATGGAATTGTAAGTCCCTTTTAGGGGAATGTAATAAATGTTATAAGTTTTAAGTGTACAAGTTTGTAGGGTAGGTTACAAAATATAGGATCTCTGAACACTTCACTGATACTCACCTGGTGATAGCAGCGTGCAGTATAGCCTCCGGCGACACACACTGTATGACAGATAATAGAGAGTGAGTTGTCCTCCTTAAGGCCTTCCTCTTATAGGCTTTGGTGTTGTACTGTCAGCATTCCATTGGCATAGCTGCCCCAATTAGTTATGTGTAGATGTTTATGAGTGTGATGCAAGTGTTTGGCAAGCCTTCCAAGCTGGTCGGCTGCTCTTGCTGTGTAAAAGATGTTGTTCTGGGCTTATGAGATTTGCCAGTTAGGGGTGGTTTTAATAGATGATGGAGGGTGGCTTCCAGGGGGTGCAGCCCCCTGGGGGCCTGTACAGTATTTTGACAAAGAGGTGTGAAACATTCCCAAGGGATATGAACTCGTCATTCACCATGGAGGAAATGAATCTGAGGAAGAAACTGATACATCAGAAGAAGACTATGATGATGGGGAGTTAGCTGTTCCGTTGTGATCTTGGACTTGGGCATATGGTTCTTGCTACATGATGTACTGTATGTCAGGTGGGATGGGGTGTTATGTTGCACCCCTATCTTCTACGCTTTCAAGCAGTGGCCACAAACTTCCTGCCTACAGTGTAAGTGAAGTTCAGTCCCTCAGTTCAATTTGCTGCAAAGTTAATTTTCAGTATAGAAGCCATTGTTGCCTGCCTAAAGCCTCTGTACACGTTACTCTCCATCATCATCATCAAATTCCAGCTCCAGTCGCCCGGGTGCTGTTAACGAGCCCTCGCCACCTTTTCCTGTCCATGAATAGTTGGTCTTCATGGATCCTTCTCCCGTCTAGCCCTTTGTCTTCAAGATCATCCTTGATTTGGTCCAACCATTTCTTCTTTGGTCTTCCTACTGGTCTTTTTCCTGGGATAATCTTGTTGAAATAAGCTTTTGGTGTCCTCTCATCTCCCATTCTTTGAAGATGCCCATACCATCCTAATCGTTCCTTCTGCAAATATTTTGTAGCACTGATATCTATGCCAGCCTCTGTCCTGTTTGTTTCGTTCCTTACTTTGTCTCTCCTTGTCCTTTGAAGCATTGTTCTTATAAACTTCATTTCGGATGCCTGAATCCTACTTTCTTCTCTTCTGGACAGGGTGCAAGTTTCTACTCCGTAAGTTAGAATTGGGATGTAGTATGTCTTAAACAGTATATGTTTACATTTCCTGGGCACTTTATTATCCCACAGTAGTGTTCTAACTTGTGCATAGAAGGAGGCTGCATTACTAGTTCTATTTGTTACTTCACTGTTGTTGTTATCCTTACACACTGTGCTACCGAGATATTTAAATTGATCAACAATTTGTAGAGGCTGATTATTCAGGTAAATGGTTGCATTAGACAGTCCTGTTATCACTACTGTCATACTTTGGCTTATTTTCAACCCATACTCCTTGAACAGCTTGTCCCATGAATCCAGTTTTTCTTGTACCTCTCTGGCACTTTCTCCCCAAATCATGACGTCATCTGCAAAGACAAGGGCATTTGTTTCATTACCCTGTTCTTCATTTATTCTCTTCAGGATTATGTCCATCACTGTGATGAATAGTAATGGAGACAGTGAACTTCCTTGTTTTGTTGTGAACCATCTGCTTTCCCCATTACCTATTCTTACACATGCCCTTGTGTTCTCATACAGCATTTTGATCTTGTTTATCAAGCCTTTTGGGACATTGTGCCTTTCTCAACATTCCCAAATTTTTGATCTTGCAATGCTATCATAAGCTATATCTAGAAATACCATTACTAATTCTTTCCCTTTTTCAAGATGTTTCTCAATAAGCATTCTTGCAGCAAAGATAAAGTCAATAGTACTCCTTCCTGGTCTAAAGCCATGTTGTTCTTCTTCTAAAGCCTTTTCTAAGTGTCTGCATAGTCTTTTCGCAATTATTTTTTCCAAGATCTTTAGACCATGGGATAACAAAGTAATTCCATGATAGTTCTCACACTTTTTCCGGTTTCCTTTTTTAAACAATGGCACTATTACACCTTTAGACCAGTCATCAGGGATCTTATTGTCCTTCCATATAGCATGTAATACTCTGTACAACCAATGTATCCCATTAATTCCTGCTGCTTTTATCATGTCTGAACTTACTTCATCAACTCCAGTGGATTTCCCTTTGATCATAGCTTTTAAAGCTTCTTCCACTTCAGACCAGGTTGGGGGTGGTTCTTGGTGGTTTTCATCATTGGCCCTTAAATTGATGTTCGTGTCCCCACTGTCATTATTAGATGCATCATTTAACAGTTGATCAAAATACTGTCCCATTAATTTCCTGATTTCATTTATGCTTCTTATCACTTCTCCATTATTTCCTTCCAAAGCTGTAACTGATTCCTGTTGTCTTTTATTGTTTTTCACAGTTTTATATAGTAATTTCTTATTACCTTGTGTATCTTCCTCCAGTTTCTTCGCAAATTCATCCCAAATCTTATCCTTCTCTTCATTAATTATGCGTTTAACTCTTAATTTGTGCTTTCGATATTCTTGAGCAAGTGATCTGATTTTATCCTCATTTCTGTCATTCTTTTGTCTCTCCACTTCTAATTTTCTCTTTACTTTGTTCCTTAATTGAATTATTGTCTTGACTTCCTTATTCCACCAGGCAGTCTCTTTATGTCGAACTTTACTACTTGTTTCGCCACATAATTCTCCAGCTTCTTCAACTAAGACATTTCGAAAATTTTGCCACTCTTCCTCTGCACTTTTGGTATCAGTTTTTGGAACTTTTCCTAAATTTCTTCTCTGAAATTCCTCACGTTTATCAGATTTTTCCAGCTCCCAGATCTTGATCTTTTGTTTCTTTTCCATCTTATAATTAATCAGTTTAACACCAGTTATACTAACTAGAACAAGCCTATGGTCACTGTCGAGACTTTTACTGGGAACGACTTTGACATCCACAACTTGTTTTCCAGCTTCACCCGCTGTTATTACAAGGTCTATCATTGATCTATATCTTCCATCCCAGCTGTATCTAGTTACTTTATGGCTTTCTCTCTTCTTAAACCAGGTATTTTGAATTTGAAGACTATTTCGACTGCAATATCAAGCAGGTCTTCCCCTTCTAGATTTCTTTTTCCATAACCAAATGGGCCAATCACTCTTTCTACATCCTCCCTTTTGCATCCCACCTGAGCATTTAAGTCACCTATTATCATAATGTTCTCCTTATCCAATTGGTTCTCAAGCTGTTCCAAGAACTTCCGTTTCTCTTCATCCTTGCACCCCGTTGGTGGGGCATAAACCTGCACTAGGGTTGGGATTTTTTCGTTTGATTGTACCTCTAATCTAATGATTCTGTCGCTAATATATTTAATAACTGCAACAGCATCTACTTTCTTACTTAGAATTAAGCCCACTCCATTATGTGACCCTTTCCATTTACCACACCAGTAAAGGGTATATCCTCCTCTTAAAATTTTCTTCCCTTTCCTTTTCCATTTGGTTTCGCTCAGACCCAATATATCCAGTTGCCTTCTTTCCATCAGATCTACAAGTTCTTCACATTTTCCAGTTAATGTCATTACATTCATAGAGACACGATTTTATGGTGTATCGCGAAAAAGCGAAATGTGTTTATATGTGCATCAAAGGTGTTTTAAATGTGTGTTTAATATTGTTTGATCATAAAGCACTTAATTTGTCCTCACGACTAAACGCGAAATTCCACCTTATTTGCGAAGTACGTCCATATTTGCGACATATCACGAAATCGGCTTGTTTATTACGTCTCTACACGATTTGGTGCGATATCGCGAGCCTTCAGTGGTTTTCACCATGTTAGCATTGCTGGTAGAACCCAATTCAAATGTATTTTTAAGTGTTTAAAGCCTAAGCATATCCTAACATCACGTAGCAGGAAATTACTACACAGTTTGAATATTGGCTATCCTGTCGTACTGGGAGACAAGTGAGAGAGTTGGGCCGCGCATTGCTGACCATGTGGGTGCGCTGTGATTTGTAGTTGAAATTTCTATTTCTAATGTGAGTTCGCAATGCCGAAAATAACGACGTGTTTTGATAGGGCTGACGAGTTTAAAGACGAAGGCTATCATGTTTTCGATGCGCGGCAGAAGATAGTTATGTGCAAATTCTGCAACATTAGACTAGATTGGAAGTGTCGCGATTCATGTGTGAAACACAACTTAAGTGCAAATCACAAAAAGAAGAAAAGGACTTTGTCTGAAGGAGGTACCAAAAGACAGATATCAGTTCAAGAGGCGGTCGGGAATGCCAAAAAAGTAAAAAATGACTTGGACGAATTTGTAATGTCAACAGTGGAGGCCTTTTTGAGTGCCAACATTCCTTTAGAAAAGCTAGATCATCCAACAATGAAGGATTGGATGAACAAACATATACCAGGCGAGTTTTTTTTTTGGATGCCGCTACACTTACCAGTATCCCGCAGCCCCACTTTTCGTAACGATAAAAATAATAATAGGTGGAAAGACGTAGTTTTATGTACCGAATTTTATCAGGGAAAAAAGGTAATTCTTTTATGATTGCCGAGAATCCACCAACCCGCCGTGACATTTATAGCTGAAAGTTTTGCAGCCACCATGGAAACGTGATGTGGGATACTAGAAAGTGTAGTAATGACTTAGTTTACTTTTAAATACTTTTAAGTTCATATCATAAGCAACAAATAAGTCTGATTTATTAATATTTTAAATTAAAATGATTTGCTTGCTAATAGATTTTTTTTCATTACACTGTTTCAGGAAGTGGAAATTTTCCCACAGCTGACTGGTTATGAATGAAATATTTGCCCCTATTACATCAAGAAAAAGAAGAATCAAGTAGTGAGAAATTAAATAATCAGCATGTTATTATCCACTGTGATGAAACCACAGCCGTGTTCATTGTGCTAATTAGAACTCTTCCCAAGGGTAGTAGCGAGACTCCTAAAGTGCTAGTAGGTGGTGCCCTAATGCTTCAGAATGTTAACTCGCAGGAATGTTCTCAAGCCATAGTGGAGGTTATTAAGAGACAAACTTGAATACAAAAATATCGTAGGTATTTCAACAGATGGTGCATGATATATGAAAAAGTGTGTGCAAACTTTACAAGGTTTGATATCGGACAACCTTCTTCACATTGAGTGTTGGGCACACAAGCTTGATTTAGTAGCAGGAATCTGGCCGAAGAAACTTCATCGTGTGAATGAGTGTGTTACCAAAACAAAGCAAGCTTTTCTTAATACAAGAAAACGGAAGCATAGGTATATTAGGTTCTTGCAGCAGAAGTATGGTGTAGGAGAAAAGCTTATAAAGCTCTTTCCCTCACCAGTTATCACAAGGTGGAATACGTGGTTCACATCAGTTTCCTACTTGGCAGACTATGTCATGGACTTGGTTCAGCATTTTAAAACAGTGGAAAGTGATGCTGAAAGTGTTAAACACTTTCAAAAATTAAGTGAAAGTGAAGTAAAATCAATTTTGTGTGAGGCAATTTTTGTGAAAGAACACTGTGCCTCAACTTCTGAAAAGATAACTCACTTCGAGGGTTCTAATTATGCTTTGGCACATAAAGTTGTTCCAATGGTAAATGAACTCATTTCTGAGTACACGGTTATCGAAAAACTAGTGATGAAACCAGACACATTGAAGGCATTGAATGAACTATCAAGCGATAGAAAGAAAAGTGCTGAAAAAAGGTTCGTAGCCCTTGCCAATGCATGTCACACAAAACTCTCAGATATGCTGGCAAAAGACTCCGCTCATGAGATTTTTAATTCACTCTCCTCACTGTTCCATCTGCCCCTGCTAAGAACTGTGAACATAGAGTAATCTCTCTTCAACAAGATAGAGAAAATCCCCTTTTTGCTGGAGTGAATTCTCATGGCTTTTTGAAGTTTTACATTCAACTGCAAATCACCTGTAAATCTTTTTCATGTAGTGACTGTAATGTAGTTGAAGATGTATTGAAGCGAATGTTAGAGGAATATCCTATAGCTGTGAAATGTCTTCAATCTCTGTACATTTCCATTTCAAATGTTGACAGTGAAAGGGCCCTTTCAGCCTACAATGATATTTTGTCTGACAAGCATACCAACCTGTCAAATGATAACTTAGAAACATTATTGAGTTACTACTTCAACAGCAAACGAATACTGTAAACTAAGCCATACTTAGTGTGTTTGTTGTTTCCTTCATTGCAACATAAGGCAAAAGTATGTATATAGTCTAGTAAACCGTTTTTCTACACCATACCTGCCAACTTTTGAAAAGGGCTATCAGTAAAACTCACGCGCGACAAAAAAAATCTAACGATTTTCGACATACCCCGGCTTGACGAAAATAATAATACTTCTGGGCTACAAAATACAATAATTCATGCTTTAAACAGGATACTTCAATGAAATCATATCTACTTACATGATTTGTAGATGAACATAACAATCAAGAAGAAATCCATGTTAATCAGCAGCAGGCGTGGTGAATATCGGTTTGGAGCAGACATAACAGGACTTCCTTGATAGGTTAAGCTGATATACGATAATTGAAAAAGGCTTTAAACAATAAAACTTGTTTAACGTAACACAGGCAAGAAATAATATAATACACACTGCAAATCACATGCTAGTTCGACTTTTAAGTCATGGTTGTGGCCTTTTTAGCTTCCTGCAAACAGTCTTGAGAAAATGTTTTGTCATAACAGGGACCAGAACTCCTGGTCTTCAAAATAGAAATAGACTCCAGAGATTCATTGGACATGGATGACCTGAACTGTGTTCTATTTTTCTTCACAAAGCTAAAAAAAACATTCACATTCTGCATAGCTATGGGGTATGGTGAGAATAGAGAGCAATACTCTAAAAATTCGGTTATACTTAAGAAGTCCATCGGCTCCACGAATTCTTGATATTTGTGCCCAACTGGAATCACTTGCAGCATCTTGATGTGCAGCCAAAGAGTCATCTACCTGAAGAGCTGTGAACTGCCTCTGAAGCTCATTCACCACCTCATCTGTAGTTTCATTCTCTTCCTTGCATAACATGATAGGAAACTTTTCCAAGAAAAAACGAATGGAAGATAAGTGTGAATCTTCAATTTTGTCTAACCTAGCAACTTGAGCATTCTTTAACACGTCATCCTTGAGTGGAAACTTGTTGATGATGTAGTCACAGGCAGTATAAAAGTAGTTTCTCACTGATGAAAAGAAAAGGAATTTATCTGTATCCGGTCCGTTCTGAAGGCACTTAACAACTTCAGATGATGCATTTTTTGCCATTTTATTTACAATACATGTCGTTTTCGTGCGACCACAACTATATTTCTTTGCAACTTCTGATGTGGGAAACATCTTCTTAAATAAAGCTCCAGCATGATCAGCCGCACTTAAGGGCACATTGTGTTCCACCAAAAAGGAAGTAAACACACACTCGGCCCTAATTACGTCACTGTAAACGTTTCCAGACTTAGCAAAAAAGGTGTTGATTTTCTTGCTATCTTCTTCGATTTAACATAACTAATGTGTTTACCGCACTTCACATGATTACTTAAATCGTTTTTTCCACCATATGCAATATTAATATCACACCCACATACCGTGCAAAAGGCAAATTTTTCTCCCTTTCTTGATTTTAGTATGCACGGAAAATCAACCGAGTATGATTCTTTAAATGTCTGGAAGTACTGTTTCTTGTTGGATTTGTTCATTCTCGATATCTACTAAAACATCGAAAGGAACCTGGATCACTGAACGTCACATAAAATTATAACATAAAACAATTAAGACAGCCAACACTTCATTAAAACATGTCAAAACACACCAACCATTAAATGAACACGACGCCAACCTCGTGAAGATAGAATATGCACATGGTAGAAAAAAATAAACACACACACACGTGGAACGAATGTAATTAGTCCAAGGAATACAGGAAACTGCGAAGCACGAAGTTATAGCACAAAAACTCGAACGCTTCATTAAAATATGCCATAACCTTAAAAGACGAAAACATTCAAGGAACGCCAACTTCGCGAACAATGAACAACTAACGAGGTCAAAGAATATGGTTTAAATCGCAACAAGCAAACGGAGCGGAACAAAGAATATCCGAAGCAGAGCCTGTCAACACCTAAGATTCACATGCAAGAACGGTTATCCCGGCTTCAAATTCAATTACGATGACGACACAACCATCACACGGTTAAAAGTACGAATCATATCAAAGAACGAGTTATCGACTATCGTGGACTTGCCTTCGACCCACGCAAACAATCGATTGTACGGAAGTGGGCGGTATTATCGAATGTAAATTATCGTTTCAAATTTTTGTCCGCGAAATCGTAAAATGACACCGTTCGTCCGTAAAACCGTAAAATGCTGCAATTTCCGTAAATTTTACGGATAAACCGTAAAAGTTGGCAGGTATGTACACCGTAAGCAATGGCATTTATTCACCGCTTTGCCCTTAGTTTTTACACCGCTATTGTGGTTTTTTATTCACCATAAAATAGTGTGTCTATACATTCAGTGTTCCTATTCTCATTTTGGGTTTATCTTTATTCTGTTTTTTCCCCACAGCCTTACATTGCATAACATCAGGCTGGATGCCATCATTCCTGTCAACTGTAAGGCGTGTGAGCTGTCCATTTTGGGTATTCTTCTTTCAGAGGCTCGTTTTAACATTGAAAGCGCATAACTATTTACTCCTTTATTGGCTTGCTAGGCCTAACATATTGGAGGATTTTCTGTCAGGGTTGTCTCCCTTAGCCTTTGGTATTCCACTACCACACCTACAAGGCAGCAGGTTGTACTCATATTTAACCCCTGAGTACTGGGTCCCCTCTTCCGCCATCTTCACTGTACCAAAGTCCATCTTCTCCACTGCAGATGCCGTTGAGGTCTTCGCACGTAACCCTGTGCACGGGGCCTATGTTATACCCCATAGGACTGGGTCCTCACCAGAACTTAGCCGTTACTGTAGTTCCATGGTATATTACAGTACCGTTGCCCACCCCCACGACATGGACGTGCCTGGTAAGAATTATCCATGTAGCCAATTTTAATTGACTCATGGACCGGGTTAAGGAGCTGTCTAAATCCAGCCTCCAAGGCTGTTACTCTCCTGTTGGTCAAATTTATATTAATACCTGATGTGTTTATCGTATACTCGTCGCAGTAAGTATTTTTATATTTCACCTTTTCCATCCAAAAGGATGTACTGCGAGACTGCATTTAAACTCCCGGCAGCTAGTTGGTGTCCACTTCTGCATATCTAGTGTACCAAAAGGGAAGAATGGTATGCCACAAGTTGCTCACTCGTACTTCTCATAATCTTCTAGTAATGTAGGATGTCAATTAGTTTAAGTCTTACAGGTCGAGTGTGGAAGTAGCTATGGCATACTGTCGAAAGAAGAAAAGTCTGTGCTCTCAGCATTTGTGACTAGTCCCTCTCGGGATTGAGAGACTTGACAGTGTTGACGCCCAGTTGCAGGTCCTTGCTAGTCCCAGCGGAGAATGGACCACCAATGCATCCATTCTGGCTTTGGATATGAAACTTTCAAATGATGCACGAAACATCAACACTAACATAACACACATCTATCCTGGACTACATCCTTGCATGTGCTATCTCCAAATCTGCCAGGTTTTACATGTAAGCACTTTCCATTTCTTCCTAGAGGACTTTTACCAGGCCCTTCGTCTTACTATATATCCATATGCTTTGTAACATGCAGTGCGTCTTCTTCTGCTATCTAGGATTAACAGCATGTCGGAGGCGGTGTAGCTTGGATTGACAGTCACGCTGGGGAGAGGGCTAGGAGTCTCTCCTCTCCCCCAAATAAAAAAAGAAAAGAAAAACAAACCTCTAGTTTCATCAATTGAGACTATCATTTTGATAATATGTTCGAAAATTAAGTTTGACTTGGGCCTTTTTCTCTTCACCCCACCCTTTCTGTTTTGCTTTTTCTTAATAGAATAATTAAGAGGCAAGTTACCAGCTTCAAGCCAGTAAGAGGTTCAACAGTATTTCAAAAAGCTGCTGATGCTGTTTATCATCATACCATTCATTGTTTCGACTGTCAATAGTTTCACTGGTCTGTAATATCGGCAAAGCTCTCAAGAGATAGAATCCTCTTTTTAATACCTGATGTCTTTGGGAGTTTTATCATGATCTCCACTCATTTCATGGAAATTTAATTTATAATTATTGTTTTCTTTTTCAGAATTATCCCTAAAATCCAACACTACTTGGAGTGGTTTTAGGCCTAAGCATTGGATAAGCCTTTTATTATCTTGCATCTCAAAAGGGATGTGCAGCTTGTCTCTCTGCAAATATGTACCATTTTATTTCTCCAATTCCTGAATCCTTTCCTGAACATTCATCCTAAAAATATAAGACCATCACCTTTGACCTAATTATAAAAAACAAAACAAAAAAAAAACTTACTATTAAAATGTGGTGAAAAGAAAAGCACAAGTTCATCTATAGCTCCTCAGCAAAACTGGAAAAAGCCTTGAGTATGTAATATTCCTGAAATTTTTTAAGATGGTTTAAAAGGCAATGAAGAAACCCTAAGTTAACTTCATAACTAATACTGTTTATGAGTAACTACCCGGGACTGATGACCAAGTTGTTCCTTACTCGAGCAAGTACTGCCTCAATCATTTGGTTTCCTTTGGGTTACTTGTTATATGGAAGAGTGTGGTGTTGAATGATATAAGTTGGTAACTCCGATGTAGTGGCCATGTTGGTTTTTTAGTAACTTATTTAACCCTTCTGATGCCAAGCCAAGTTTAGTGAAATTACAAGGGTTTGATAATTATCAAGATAGAATGTTGACATTTTTTTCTGTAGCAGGTAAACATATTTTTAACGTTCTAGATGCTAATTAATTGATAATTCACATTATTATGTTCATTCAAAAAATACTTAAATATAAATTAAATTCGAAACTTTACAGCCCCTACAATATAAATACTATCTGTCTATCTTTTGTTATATACATGTTATTACTAATAAAATGCTACATACAGGTTACAAATTTGGAGTAGTTCTATCAAATAGTTTTTGAGTACGATCAGTTTCTACAAAGACATGTGTATATAGTAGTCTTCACATTGCACAATGTTATTTTACTTGCTACATCTGTGACCAGGGAAACACTCCCCATGAACTGCTTTTTCACACTTTACACACACTGTTCTTGTTCTCTTCCTAGTTCCAGTTTCATTTCTCTTGCTGCTAACGGAGCAGTCTCTCTCCTCATCCGTAGTTTACAATCATGTCCATCTTCTGAGGAATGTCCAGCACCAGTGATCTTTTCCTGCAGCCATTCATTAGCCAGTGAATCAATTTATGTGGTGAACTCCAGACATGACAGGCTTTGCACCAGCAGAAATATTTTCTTTATAAATTATGTAGGAGTTGAGCACCATTCTTGAAAATATGTTGAAACACACCCGATTCCAGTATTTGACAGTACGCCACTCATCTAGGTATGAATATAACATGTCAGAAGGATCTATTCCACCCTCGTAACATTATATGAGTGAATGATTGTGGGTTTCTTCATACTTTGTCGTTGTCCAGGGCGAACACTGTCATGATTTGAAACCCCTACTTTACTGTGTGTTGATACCCATGGAACTGGAAAGAGCTGCGACATTTTCTCTTGATAAGCTGCTGCAAGAACTGGACCCTGTCGAAAGTACCGGTACTTCTTATCGCCAATTTGAAATATGTTGTGGAATGCCACTGGAAGAAATTTCCTATTTCAACGATTAGTTCCCATCACTCAAGTATGCAGTTTGTATAGTTCTTCAGCCAACGGAATTGACATGAAAAAATTATTCCAGAAAATAAGACAACCTTTGGAGAGGTAATTCTCTATTTTTAACAATTACATAAACACAGTGTGAGCTAATCCATGCTTTCTTAGTTCTGATTTGTTTTCAATTGTGTGTCTTGCTACACGGTATATAAAAAAATGCTAAATAATTTGCCAAGGAATCACACAGCATCCAAAATTTGATACCCCAGCGATGGTGGTGTTTATGAGTTAAATACTGCATCAGTTTGGTGTGATTCTTAGTTCCTACCAAACCCTCATCTACAATGAGCTGTTGATGGGGGATGTAATGTCAGAACAGTCTGTTGGCATGGTCTAACAGAGGATGTATTTTTGCACACGGGTCATAGCCAGGTTGGCCTGGAGCTGGAAGATTTCTATTATCCACTAAGTGAAAGAATTTCAAAATCAACTGAAAGAGATTTCTTGGAAACACATCATGAAACCACGGCAAATATTGTGACTGTGTTGTAAACCAGTATGAGGCTATTGTGGTGGTCTGTTGAGACCAGTGGTTCTGAACCCGTAGAAGCCTGCAGACCACTCAGCCTGAAATTGAATCGTGTCGCACCCCCATACACCTAATCAGTTGTTATCCACCCTCAATAACACTTATTTTAAAGATATTTCAATTCAAACCCTGATAGTCATCGCCGCGAATACCTTCGGACGATTCTAGTTCAACGCACAAAGTTTTCGAAATCCCCATTTATTGGCCACTTATTAATATGTGCTGGTAGACCCTTTTCTCACGCGGACCACCGGTTAAGAACCACTGGTTTAGACCCATGTTGAACAGGCAGGCAATAAATGCTTTCATTTCGGTTACCGTTACAGTTTACCATTTACAGGCTCTTGAAAAAGGGGAAAGTTTACCATGGCTTTGGAGAAAAGTTTAGGCCTATCTATTGGTTTCTGTTAAAACTAGTTTTAACAGGGATGTAGTAAAAAACATAGAAGTAAGCAAATGGTGCTGAGGTAGGGAGCGATGCATGTTTTGGTCCTTGTACTTCTTGATAAGAGAATGTGGCATTAGGTGGATAGTCAGCGTCACTTGTAACCTCTACCCAATCACTGGTTGAGGTGTCACTCGATTTATCATCGGACTCTGAACCTTGTGAATTACTGTTGATATTGTCAGGCGTAAATCCTACCTGTGGCAGAGGTATTCCTGTGTCTCAGCCTTGGTGTTGCTCTCGCGCGGACTGTGTACTCGGCGGAATAAAATAGTCACTGTAGTCATCAGTCGAAAATTCTTTCTCACACACTTCACTCAGCGTTAAAACAGTTACTGTATTTCCTCATCGTTCAAAAAGCAAGCCATATTTATCACCAAGTATCTTAATTAGCTCCAAACAAGAACATAAACCATCACGACTTCAAAAGATAAAACACGCGGCAAGCCAGCTGACTGCAGCATGCTCAAAGAGTGCTTATTATTAATGAAATTGTTCATGGAACTTTAACACATCGATATAGACAGAGTGAGAATGATTCCCGCGTTGTATTGGTTACAACAGCAAAATCTGTGTGTTACTGGTAACATCGCTAAAGTGTTTAGAAGATCGGCCCGTGGCACTGGTAGCCGAGACTCCCTGGGCCAATAGATCCGCCCCCTGGGTTAAGGTGGTTTTGACTATAACTTGCTGTGGGGAGAGAGGCTTGGAGAGGTTAGGGATCAACTAACCCAGGAACAATGACATCGTGATACCCGAACTTAAGACTGCTGAAAACCACATAAGTTGAATGCTCTTTTCCAATTTCCTTCCAAAAATTAGGGCGAGGGGATTATTTGATGGAGGAGAGGGGTAGATATTCACATGTACATGGCACAATTCACTGCAGTGAAATCCCATAAAGTTTGAAAATACTGTATATTATTATATTACAATTTATTGCCTACAGTCTTCTATTTGATACAGTCTACTGTTTAAAAAACATCAAGTTTAAAACTACTGTTTATAAAACATCAAGTTTAAAAGACAGTATCAAGACAAACAAATATATTTGGATTAATGTTTAATCTTAAGAACTAAAAAAATGCCAGTTTCTTTTGGTATTTAAAATAAGTCATATACTGTATTACAATTGCACTTACAGGGTGTCTACTGTAAGGATGAAGTAAAAATTAGTTACTTTTTAGTTACCTTATAGTTAATTTTAGTTACCTTTGAATTCAAGATACGCCTGCAGTCTGCAAGGAAAGGAGCTCATCACGCAGTGAAGAAAAACAACAAAGAACTGTGTTTAAAGCAGTGAATAAAATTCACTTAGGGTGATATAAAAATTTAAAAAATAATAAATAATTAGTAGATATTTATTATCAAATGAGTTGTTTCAGCTAATATGTCGTCTTGTGCATAAGGCGTTTTTATAATTACCAAGAGGTTGCTCTGCTCTTGACCGTTTGGCGAGATTTCCTTTGTCGCCGCGGTAGATCACGAAGAAATTTATGGGACGTTACGTGATTGTAACCGAATCCTGTCTTCGCAGTCAAGTAAGGAGTAATATCGGCGCTGGTCTCACCCGTTTGTCGAGAATCCCGTAGTTTTCACGATAGAACACTGATAAATATAGAACACTTTTAGTCGTTTGACGAGATTTCCATTGTCCATGAGGTCGGGCACGAGAAAATATAGCATTATTACGCAATCGGCGCCACTTGCTGTCCGTTTGACAAGTTGTAATGTTGATAGCCGAGTCCCGGTAATACATGGCATTTGATACGGGAACTCAGCTATCAACATTACAAGTTCAAGAATGTGACTTCGTTCAAGGACACCAACAGTATTTTAGATAATTTTAAAATTCTTTTCCAAAATGTTCCATTTTTATTTATTCACACAAGGATATTATTCATCACATACGAAATACCGGTAGTACAATGGATGTCAATATGACATTGACATGGGAAAGGTTGTAAGAAGTCATGAAGTGTTTTTTATTTTAAAAATTGCATGTGTTACTTTAAAATTTTTAACAATTTTTATGTGCTTTCGTTGTTGTATAATTATGTGTTTTTTTGACTTTTGAAAGGGTTTTGTAACATTGCCTTTAATAAATGTTTCCTAATATTGTGATGGGCTGAAGAAGGAATTGAGAGAATTCCGAAACATGTACCCACAAGGACACTAATACAAAAAAAAAAAAAAAAGTGTTGATTAGGTGGAAATACAGGAAATTCTTATATCTCTGTCCATTTGACGAGATTCCCGCAGGCAAATCGTGTGGTCAGCCGTCCGTCTTTAGGATGAATGTTCTAAGTAGGTATAAAATATCAAGAATTATTATAAGAGGATTGCACGAATGCAAATCACGAATTATACAAGTTATCGAAATAACCAGTCAGATTATATATCAGATGGAACCAAAGTTCAAAGGAAAAATCGACATAACAATTTCGAATTGACCATACTGGATGTCGCAAATTTACGAGACAGATTTTTAAAATAAGTTATAGCCTACGTATTTCAAAGCTTTTTTATATTTCTTATTCGAAACTGTAACATTTCACAAGATTGCGACATTAAATTATTTCGCGATATTTCTGGACTTCAATTTGACATAGTCTCCAAATTTAGAGGTCAATAACAGAAATGAGGGGTTTCTGATTAGTTCCAGAAGTTTTCGCGAATAAACGTCTCGCGAAAAGTCAGTTTTCCTAATACAGAAAAATATTTCACACAAAACTAAAATGTCTTCTTGATGCCGAAAATATACGCTGAACGATGTATACCACTCAGGGTATCCTCGGCATGCATTTCCTTGAGGGTGAGCACGGGGAAATATATCTTTGCAATCGGCACCGCTTGAGTGAAACTCGCTCCATCGCAATCGCTGAGCCTAGAGGCCAGAGTTTAAATGATTCAATGCGCCGTCAGAAAATTTTCGTTACCCGTATGTAAAATTAGTTACTTTTTCGTTACCCATTTGTAAAATTTGTTACTTTCATTACCAGTAGACACCCTGACTTATAATCTACATAAATCATCAAGCTAAAAGAGTATAAAGACAAACATTAAAATATTCGGATTAATGTAATCCATTTTAAAAACTTAATAAAATAAAAATAAAAAAAATGTCTGTTTCTTTTCGTTAAATCTTCTGAAGCAGGAATCTGAAATAACTATGGAATTATTTATTCCGAGTTGATAATATCTTCCCAGGGTTTCTACAGGGGCGACTTTTTGTGGAGGATTTGAATTTCTCCTTCTTGCTGCAGTTCTCCTTATCCTCAATCTGGAACAAGACAAGCATCATACACTTCGAGATACCCAGCTATTTGAAGAATTCTTTCTACCATCAACATTTCATGCATTACATGTATTGTAACCCCATGAGGTTACAGAGCTCACATTAGGTTAAGAAAATGACGCTTGCTGGGAGTGCTGTGCATTATCCCAATTTAGGTCTATGTAATTTGGTAGGAGGGGGACATGCTTATTTGAGTGGCATATCTGAGTATATTTTCTATTTTTTATGTTCTTTTTGTTCTTGCTTTGTTAGATGTGAAAGTTGGTTATGTAGGGAATGAAAGGTTCTGAAGCTGATTGTCAAGAATGTAATGGTTATGTTTTAGATTGTGGAGGATCTGATGTGGAAATAAATGATATGTTATGTTTTGAAGGAAAGAGATTGAACTTAAGAGAATTGGTTGAAGAAAAGATCAAAGAAAAGCAGGTTCTATTATGTTTGAAATTGATGGTGAAAAGAATAATAAACGACTACGAAAGGAATGCCCATCACATATGGAACATCAGGTATAGGGATTGTCGGTGTGATCTGCACTGAAAATAAAGCTATCCCTGTTTGTGAATAAAACAACCACTACCCAGAATTAAAATGTGTACACTTACAGCATTAGTGATTGTTTATACACTCAAGAAATTCCAAAATTTGAAAGAAATCTGACGGTATTTGGCAAAGTTATGAAGACTAGAATCGAACCGTCATGTATATGAATATTGTGGTACACTTGAGAATTGAGGAAATCTTTGTCTAAGGTGGATTTTATTTATATCATAAATTGGCGAGTGAGGCGGTGTTTTGAGACCGCGCCACAGGCTTTGAAGATCGGCAGTGAGGGGAGGAGACAGTTTATTTTTCTGATTTGTTCTGGTGAGTGACTAGGGTGTGCGAGGGGATGAGAAAAGGAAGTTGGCACGTGTCAGACCTGCGACGTGACTTCATGCCTACAATATTGTGATTGGTTCAGAGCATTGAGTGAAATATTAAAATTTCAGCCTTTTCACTCAATATATTGCGTCAATATGGACCACGATGAGCAGTATTATGGTTCAGAGCATACCACACTATACGATCAAATAATTGTAATTCTAATTCTAATTACTCTGAAGTAATATGCATCATGGAGTACCAGGTTCGACTCTGAAAAATATTCTGTACTTTATGACATTTTCAAAATTTCAGTAGAGGAACTTAACGCAAAAATGATCTCACTAAATAACCCACACTTATTTCACCTAATAAGCTACACTTATTTCAGTCTTCAATTCTTCTGAAAAGTATTGAAAAGACTGAAATAAGTGTAGATTATTTAGTGGAATTTAAATTCAATACGGACCATTATGGACAAAAACAATTTAAAATGATCTCATTCGGGTCATTGAGAGGGAACCATTAGCGGCAAATTTGGTAACCCACGCCACTGGAAGAAGAAAGGGGGACACTCGATTTGATGATGCATAAGTGACTGATGTGTTTTTAAAGATCACACTATTCTGAAGTGCGCGGACTTCAGAGTGTAAATGGGAGTATCGAGGCATTTCAGCAGTAAGTTATAACGCCGAGGAACGATAGTACAAGCGATAGGTTTCATTAATAAACATTTATAGATACAACCCTTATCAAGGAATTTTAACAACAATTGAATATTACTCTTCGAATCATCATTATCCTCCGATACTCGTATCCGAGTGTTCGTTTCTTCCCTGCACTCCTAAGCTTTCGTGTCCACACGATGGAGATGCCACTGATAACTCAGCAGACCGATCCTCACAAAGAACATGCGGTTGCATACGTCACATCTGATGGTAGGGGGTGGACGGGGAAGTGTTTGGCGGAGTTTTCTTCTCCGACCAGCTTCCGTCTCCTGTCTTTGAAGATTTTGTTCAAAAAGTAGAACAGCGTCGAAGGTCCTCCGCAAGTGTACACCATGTATCTGGGTTGATAGATACATTTTTGAAGGTTTCTTCGAGTTGATCTTTAAAACGATTCAAAGGTGCACCTGTTGGTCCCTTGCCCGTGCTGAGTTCACTAAACAAGATCTGACGAGTGAGTCTCATCACTCATACGCTGGTCATGGCCAGACCACCTAAGCCGATGGCCGATAATGATGGATTCAATACTCTTCATTTTTGCTCTCTCGAGTACCGTGACATTAGGTATGTAGTCATCCCATTTGATGTGCATAATGGAGCGGATGTTTTGCAGGTGGAAGCGTTCCAAATTTTTGATGTCCCGGCGGTATCGAGTCCAGGTCTCACATCCGTAGAGCAGCGTAGAGATCACAGCTTGGTATACCATCAGCTTTGTTCCCATCCTAGGATCTTTTTTTCTGGAATACACGATGTAAGAGCTGTCCAAACGCAACATGCGCAGCGTGAATTCTTTTATTCACATCTTTTTCGACAGTACATTGGGTCGACAGAATGCTCCAAGGTATAAGAAGTAATCAACTCGTTCCAAGGAAGTGCCAGAGATGGTGATATCAAAGTCAGGGGTGGAGGTTCCAGGGACAGGTTGAACCAGCACTTTGGTCTTCCGGATGTTTATGGTCAGGCCAAAGCGTGCGTATGCTCTCTCGAAGCCATTAACAGATTGTTGCAACTCTTCAGCTGAGAAGGCTGGTGAAGCGTCGTCGTCGGCGTATTGCAATTCTGTAACCAAGATGGTAGAGGTTAATCTTTTGGAGCGGGGCCTGGTTCGGTTGAATAGCCCTACATCATACCGATATCTTAACTCCACGCCAGGGATGTTCGCAGATGACTTCTCATTTAGCATGGCTGCCAGGTACAGAGCAAAAAGTGTAGGTGCAAGAACACAGCCTTGCTCGAGCCCATTGGTAATGGAGAATTCAGCGGATATGTTATTCTCATAAAGTACCTGTCCAACCACCGCGGAGAGCTTGAATCAGTCCAACAAAATGTTCAGGACATACAAAGCACCTTAAAACCATCAACATGGCATTTCTGGGAACAGTATCAAAGGCTTTCTCAGGATCGTAAAAGACTAAGAACAGAGGTTTCATTTGCTCCCTGCATTTCTCCTGCAGCTGTCTTACACAGAAGATCATGTCAATGGTTCCCCGGGAAGCACGGAATCCACACTGGGATTCATGGAGTATTCTTTCTGAGATTGTGTATAGTCTATTCAAGAGGATTCTAGCAAAGATTTTTCCCACTATAGAGAGAAGGGAGATACTGCGGTAGTTTTCACAGATACTTCGGCCGCCTTTCTTGAAGATGGTAACAATGGAGGCGTTTTTCCAATCAGCAGGTACTTTTCGTGTTTCCCGGATCAGGAGGACAAGGTGAAAAAGTCTGGTTTTCAGGGATAGGCCTCCGCTTTGAATAAGTTCCAGAGGGATGTTGTCTGGTCCTGGGGCCATCCTTGGTTTCAGACTGCTCAAGGCTTTGACAAACTCTTGGAAGTGTGGGGGCATCACCATCCAAGGTTGAGGTGGACGTTGAGGGACAAGGCGCAGAAAGTCTTCAGCTGCAGTGGAGCTACGTTTTAAAAGAGAGCTGAAGTGTTCCTTCCATCTATCCAAAATGAGAATGGTGGTGTCATCTGCACCTTTCAGTGCTCCTGAAGAGGAGTGAAAGGGTCCATGTAACTCTTTTAGACCTGCGTAAAAGTTGTGTAGATCTCTGCTGTCTGAATATCTCTGGATCTCTTCAGCCTTTTCGTGCCACCAGTTGTCTTCTATCTTCCGGATTTTAGCTTGACACTTCTGTTTAAGTTTGCGGAGATGGTTTAGTTTCTCTGTGGAAGACGGGTCTCGTGTAAGGGAAAGGTAGGCTTCCCTTTTATCATCGATTAGTTTCAGTATTTCTTCATGATTTTCCTCAAACCAGTCATGTCTCCCCTTCTTCTCAAAACCAATAGTGTCTTCTGCTGATTCTGTGATGATTTTCTGAAGCGTGGTCCATTCACCATCAACCTCCCTGTTGAATGGGTGGAGGGTCAGCTGTTCTTGAATAGTTCTTGGGAATCCATCCGCGACAGTTTCATCGTACAGCCTAGAGGTGATGAGCTTCTTTCTGGGTGGATTCATGGAGTGGGTGCGTGGTCGACTGATCAGGGGTCGGTAGTCTGTCCAACAGTCATCAACATTTCTTGCAACCTTTGTGATTAGGACGTCATTCTTGTGATGATATAATCAATCATGTGCCAGTGTTTGGATCGTGGGTGCATCCTGTGGTCTTGTAGCGGTCGGGTAGTCTGAATTGAGTTGTTGATGTAGAGCTCATTCTCAGCACAAAGCCCTAGAAGTAATAGGCCATTGCTGTTGCAATTCCCTATACCATGATTTCCCATGTCCTTCTCCCACAGATTTCGGTCTTTGCCCACTCTTGCATTAAAATCACCAAGCAGCAGAATCTTGTCATTGCGGAGCACCTTAGTGAGGACAGTGCTTAGGTGCTAATAGAAGCAGTTCTTGGAGTCCTCATCGACCATAAGAGTGGGGCCATATGAGGAGATAAGTGTGATGAATCTGCCTCTCGAAAGGGGAATACGGCGGGTCATGAGCCTTTCATTTATTGCAGTGGGAGAGAGTCAATGTTCATTCACCAATTTAGTTTTCACTGCAAAACCAACTATGTATGCAACTATCCTCTTCCTTCTCTCCTTTCCAAAAGATGGTGTATCCTGTTGAAGTCCCCTTGATATTACCTTCCCCCGCTAGTCTAGTTTCACTCAGGGCGGCAACATCGATATCGAGTCTGCTCAGCTCGTGGGTGATAAGAGCTGTTCTTTTCACCGGCCCGTTATCTGTTCGGTCCAATAACGTTCCGACGTTCCAAGCGCCTATAATATTTTTATTTGTGTTATTTCGACCGCAAGATTGGGTGTCCCTCTGGGTGCGGTGTCCCAGACAGGATTGAAGAGCGGCATCTGATGTTTAGCCCACTTATTTTTAGGGCTGTCCCCGTTCGGGGTGGGCAGCGGTGATCCTGAATAGGCCTGCCCAGACAGATGCAGGACCGAATCCCCGAGTTGCCACATTATGTCTCGAGGAGACTACCATCACATTAGTCGTCAACGTGCAGGTCCAGACTAGAAGCTTCCAGTTTACCAAACCTGCTTCCGTCGCCCTTATCTCATCGCCGTTGACTTAAGTTTGGCAGGGAAGAGTGCCACAGGCGGGACTTTGTTTAAGGTGGATTTCAACTTGCCAAGGACAAACCCACGCACTATGATCCTGGCACCACCCACTGTGGCTCATATAGAATGAGACATGCAGTTACAAGTACCAGAACTGCAATGGACTGCCGCAGACTCAAGAAGTCCCGAGTTGCACCTTTACAGCCAGTCCGTTGGCATGACCTCTTCCGCCTCAGCAGCCGTTGGATAACCTCGGAGTTGATAGGTACCTCTTCTGCTCGCGTTGCCGTTGGGCCAAAATATACGTAATGGGTTTCAGTGTCATTTCCTACATTGAGGGGACCATCACCCCACCTAAAGGGGCTCATCCGCCAGAAGCCGTTGGCCCCTCCAGGGGGTCGAGTTATTTACCGCCGCCCAACATTCGGTGTTAGCTGTTTTTACAGCTGGTTGACAAACCAGCCAACCCCCCTCCTTTTGCATTCCGGAAATTGAAATTCAGCACTGTGATTATTGCAAAGTATGCTAAACATTGCCAAGTTGCAATAGAAGCTCTACAGTCTTAGAGAAGGCACTTTATTAAACCATTATCAACAGAAATATTCTACGAATGTCTAAATCATATCATTTTATAGACTTGACAAGAATCTACGAATTGTTGCCAAAAATCAAACATTTTGAAAAACTTACAATGGAATTCAGAAACTACGAGTTGAGAGGGAAGGTTACTCAACATTACGAGAAGTTGGTGATGCATTGTTTAACGCACGATATGGGAAGCGGAAAACTGAACAAGTAAAACCAGAAGAAGTGACCTGAATTATTCAAAATTATCACATCTACGAGAGATCTTCTAGAATCTACGATGGAGAGACCTGATTAATGTAGCCGAGTTGAGAGATGGAGTCCACAATCCACGACCGACCAAATCATCAGTTCGAGTCCAGAGAGTCCCGAGACTAGAGCGGACAATAAAGGCTTTCATCCAACTGCTGTTCCAAGAACGAGATCCGGAATGCAGGGACCAATTCATGAAGAATCTTACTCACCCGGGTATGAGGAATCGATCTTGCACAAAAAGGTAGAGAGATACGATTTTCCAGTTATTGTAGATATTTGGAACTTTTAGAAATTTCACGATTGATCAATTTTATTAGCATTTCGTAATTTTTATAGAGGCATTTTTAGGCTTAATTTGATAGAGTTTGTATTTGTATTTTTGCATTTTTGGCATAACTCAAATTTCTGTTTTGAGTTTATTAAATATGTGTGAAGATTTTCGTAGATTTTCAGGAAGTTTAGTAAGAGTATGTAGGATTTTGATTGTATTCGAACGATAGTGATATTTTCAATATTGTTCGATAATTATTTAGTCAGCGATGTCAGATTGTATAATGGCACGATTATGTCAAGTGTGACTTAATTGCTCTAGTTGCAATTGTTGCCATTTTTAAATTTGAAGTTCAGATTAGGAGAGATCTAGGAATCTTTTGGCATCTATATTTGATATTGCATTGGTTGCACATGGCAGTCCCATTTTTAAAACATTACGATGGAGTGAACATTAGCAACGAGCAGGAGTCAGCTTGGATGTTGATCCAGCAATTGTATTTTAACTGCAATCTCCATTTACGACGATGGAGTCGATGTCAAGTCATTGTAATGTGATGCTTGATTTCAGTCAGTCTAGTGAATTTAAGGCTACGATCGTCATTCATATGACCAGGTTAAATTTGACCCCTGAAAGGTTTGTTTTTCTAGAAAACACTTCTAGTGTTTAAATATTGTTATTACTGTGAATAACAAAATTTAGTACGACCAGAGAGAGGAGAGACTTATTGTATTTTTAAGAGCGGATTTCTGTAAGAAGAATCTGTATATTCTTTTTATGATAATTGCAGAGGTTATTAACTTTTTTATTATTGAAATTTAAAGTAGTGGTTAAACAGGAAGGCTATTTAACAGCGTACATTGGTATTAGAAGATATTCTGCACAAGTTTTATGATAATGGATCAAGATTTATTCCACAATTTAGATTGATAATGTGCAAGTGGAAGAAGCTTTAAAAGCCATGATCAAAGGGCAATCCACTGGAGCTGATGAAGTAAGTTCAGACATGATAAAAGCAGCAGGAATTAATGGGATACATTGGTTGTACAGAGTATTACATGCTATATGGAAGGACAATAAGATCCCTGATGACTGGTCTAAAGGTGTAATAGTGCCATTGTTTAAAAAAGGAAACCGGAAAAAGTGTGAGAACTATCATGGAATTACTTTGTTATCCCATGGTCTAAAGATCTTGGAAAAAATAATTGCGAAAAGACTATGCAGACACTTAGAAAAGGCTTTAGAAGAAGAACAACATGGCTTTAGACCAGGAAGGAGTACTATTGACTTTATCTTTGCTGCAAGAATGCTTATTGAGAAACATCTTGAAAAAGGGAAAGAATTAGTAATGGTATTTCTAGATATAGCTTATGATAGCATTGCAAGATCAAAAATTTGGGAATGTTGAGAAAGGCACAATGTCCCAAAAGGCTTGATAAACAAGATCAAAATGCTGTATGAGAACACAAGGGCATGTGTAAGAATAGGTAATGGGGAAAGCAGATGGTTCACAACAAAACAAGGAAGTTCACTGTCTCCATTACTATTCATCACAGTGATGGACATAATCCTGAAGAGAATAAAAGAAGAACAGGGTAATGAAACAAATGCCCTTGTCTTTGCAGATGACGTCATGATTTGGGGAGAAAGTGCCAGAGAGGTACAAGAAAAACTGGATTCATGGGACAAGCTGTTCAAGGAGTATGGGTTGAAAATAAGCCAAAGTATGACAGTAGTGATAACAGGACTGTCTAATGCAACCATTTACCTGAATAATCAGCCTCTACAAATTGTTGATCAATTTAAATATCTCGGTAGCACAGTGTGTAAGGATAACAACAACAGTGAAGTAACAAATAGAACTAGTAATGCAGCCTCCTTCTATGCACAAGTTAGAACACTACTGTGGGATAATAAAGTGCCCAGGAAATGTAAACATATACTGTTTAAGACATACTACATCCCAATTCTAACTTACGGAGTAGAAACTTGCACCCTGTCCAGAAGAGAAGAAAGTAGGATTCAGGCATCCGAAATGAAGTTTATAAGAACAATGCTTCCAAGGACAAGGAGAGACAAAGTAAGGAACGAAACAAACAGGACAGAGGCTGGCATAGATATCAGTGCTACAAAATATTTGCAGAAGCAACGATTAGGATGGTATGGGCATCTTCAAAGAATGGGAGATGAGAGGACACCAAAAGCTTATTTCAACAAGATTATCCCAGGAAAAAGACCAGTAGGAAGACCAAAGAAGAAATGGTTGGACCAAATCAAGGATGATCTTGAAGACAAAGGGCTAGACTGGAGAAGGACCCCATGAAGACCAACTATTCATGGACAGGAAAAGGTGGCGAGGGCTCGTTAACAGCACCCGGGCGACTGGAGCTGGAATTTGATGATGATTATGATTGTGCAATGATAAAAGCTATGTGTATTTGAAGGTATTTCCGCAAGAATGCGATGTATAAATGACGCAAGCGTCGTAATAAGTGTAATGTGAAGATTTATGCCACAATTGAGCAAGTGAAGCCTCTCACCCGAAGGCCCCGTCAAGGATTTTAGCAACTGACGGGAGGCTGGAACGGGGTGCACTCAGTCTCGTGAAGACAATTGAGTAGTTTTCTGACAGTGAGGCAGCGCCTCGATCACGAAAACCAAGTTTAACGGCCGAGGGGACCCGATTAGCTGACCACGCGTCACCTCAATATCTGCAGGCAAAATGGCTGAGCAGCGGTCGCTTGGTAGGCCTAGGCCCTTCATGGGCTATAGTGCCAGGGGTTATTTTATTATTCAGTCAAGTTAAGATTGTTGTAAAATTTAAATTGATAACCGATGTATTTTAATGTGTATTAGAAAGTGGATTTAACTTGCAAGAATTAATCTTATTGATAAAGACATTACTACAATGCTAAGCTTAACCACTTAGGCTATTTAAGCCAGGATATAACGATATTAAACTTGATGTGCAAGAGTAGCGGATTTAAATATAATCTGGTGAATTTTTAATATGTGTGGAAGGTTTCTCTGAAGAGAATAACGAACATTCGGTTGAATGAAATGGGAGGAGTTAAAATATAGTGAACGCAGTGTTGTCATCATCGGCTTTAACTCGAATCCGAGTATAAATCTTCTTCCTTCAGTCCAGTTTGTGGATGTGTTTACGGTGACTAAAGAGTCCAATCCTGGCATGGAACAAGCGACCACACAAGTCGCATAGTATTGCTGGAGGAGGACGTGGTTGGGCTGCTCGAAGTTTCCTAGCTTGACGCTTGGCCTCTTCATGTATGCGTCGATCCCTTTCAAACGTCTTTACAGAATCCGAGATGGTACGGCGCCAAGTTGAGCGGTTTTCAGCCAGCATGTCCCAGGTTTGTGGATCAAGACCTGTCAATTTCAGGGTCTGCTTAAATTGGTCCTTGTAGCGCCTCTTAGGACCACCATGAGGTCTGGTGCCATAGCATAACTCACCATATAGCATTTGACGAGGTAATCTCACATCATCCATCCGATGGACATGACCAATCCATCTAAATTGGTGACCTATTATGGATGATTCTATGCTGTTGATTTGAGCCTTTTCCAGAACAGCAATATTGGTAATGCGGTCTTCCCATTTAATCCTCAGGATTGATCGAAGTTTTTGTAGGTGAAAACGCTCAAGCTTCCTAAGATCACGTCGGTAAAGGGTCCACGTTTCACAGCCATACAACAATGTAGAAATGACTACTGCTTTGTACACCATAAGCTTTGTACTCATGGATAGATCTTTATTCATGAAGACCCGGTGCGCTAATCGTCCATATGCTGCATGGGCTGCGCCAATTCTCTTATCCACATCCTGCTCACAGAAATGGTACTGCCCAGGTACGAGAAGTGGTCAACCTGTTCTAATGGCAAATTTGAAATGGAGATATTGAACTGAGGAAGAGGTGTGCCTGGTGAAGGTTGTGCCAAGACTTTAGTCTTATTGACATTTATGGTAAGACCAAAGCGATCACATGCACTTTTGTAACAGTTAACTGACTCTTGCAGCTCTTCTGGTGTGAGAGTTGGTGACGCAGCATCATCTGCATACAACATGTTAGTAACCTTAGTAACCTGAGTTTTCCTCAAGGAGCGGAGACGAGTTAGGTTGAAAAGCCCTCCATCAAAACGATACTTGATCTCCACACCTGGGATGTTTGTGGGTGAATCATAAAGCATTGCAGCCAAGTACAGCGCAAAAAGCGTTGGAGCCAGTACACATCCTTGTTTCAGTCCATGGGTAATGGGAAATTCATCGGACATCTTATTCTGATGGCAAACCTGACCTGTCATGCCATCATGGAGAGCTTTGATTAGATCTACAAAACGCTGAGGGCAACCAAACCGCTTCAGCACTGCCCACATGGCTGGTCTTGGAACCGAATCAAATGCCTTTTCCAAGTCATAAAAGACTAAGAAGAGTGGATTCTGTTGTTCTCTACATTTTTCTTGTAGCTGTCTCACACAGAAAATCAAGTCAATTGTGCTTCTGGAAGTTCTAAATCCGCATTGTGACTCGGGGAGGATCCTCTCAGAGATAACCTTGAGGCGGTTAAGTAGAATTCTTGCAAGAATCTTCCCCACAATTGATAGCAGTGATATACCACGGTAGTTGCCACAAACACTGCGATCACCCTTTTTAAAGATAGTGACAATAGTGGCATTCTTTAGGTCTCCAGGTACCTTTCTTGATTCCCAAATTCTGAGGATAAGGATGAAAATTCTTGATTTGAGGGAATGACCTCCGGCTTGAATTAGTTCCAGAGGGATGTTATCTGGGCCAGGTGCTTTTCTGGGTTTCAATTGGGTGAGAGCTGCACTGAATTCATGATAAGTAGGAGGTACTGCCAACCACAGTTGTTCAGGTTGTTGCGGCACATCACAGAGGAAGTCTTCAGCAGCTTCTGATGGACGATTTAGGAGATTGGAGAAGTGCTCCTTCCAGCGTTCCAAGATTTCTTGACTATCAGTAAAGGTAGTAGAATTATCAGCGCTTTTCTGTGTACCTGATGATGAGCGAGATGGTCCATATATTTCCTTGAGTACGGCATAGAAGTTCCTCACGTCTCGAGCATCCGATAGTCTCTGCAGTTCCTGAGCCTTCTGTTGCCACCAAGTATTTTTAATCTGCCTTATCTGCGTCTGGCATTTACCCTTGAGTTCCAGTAGTTTATCTCTCTTTGTGTTGGAAGTTGGGTCTTGAAGATGTGCAAGATAGGCATTCCTTTTGGCATTGATGAGAGACAGAATTTCCTCATTGTTGTCATCAAACCAGTCTTGTCTTTTCCGCACTATAAAACCAATGGTTTCCTCAGCTGACTGTGTGATAATCTTCTGTAATGTGGCCCATTCTTGCTGAATATCATTTGTTACTGGGTTTTCTGATAACTGGGTGACGATCCTGTTTCCAAAATGTTTGTACATGGATTCATCCTGAAGTTTGGATGTATTAAACTTCTTTCTTGGCGAATTTTTGATGTTCCTAGGTGGTTTAGGTCTGATAGATATCCTGAGCTTACATATAAGAAGTTTATGATCTGTCCAACAATCGTCTATATTCCTTGCTGTTCTGGTAATAAGAGTGTCCTTCTTATCACATTGCCGGGTAATGATATAATCAAGAATGTGCCAATGTTTGGAACGAGGATGCATCCACGTGGTTTTGAAGCGGTCAGGTAGCCGGAACTGCGTGTTGGTGATGAAAAGTTCGTGTTCTGCACAAAGACCAAGAAGCAACAGTCCATTGGGATTACATTTTCCAAGTCTCTGTTTGCCCATCACATTATTCCATAGCCTGTGATCTTTCCCAACTCTGGCATTGAAGTCACCGAGGAGCAAGAGTTTATCTGCAGATGGTACCTTGGAGATGATTTCACTTAGCTGATTATAGAACTGAGCCTTTACTTCATCATCAGAATCTAAGGTAGGAGCATAGGCAGAGATGAGTGTCATAAAGGAACCTCCTGAGAGTGGTATGCGGAGAGTCATGAGCCTTTCGCTGATTGCAATGGGCGTAAGTTGGTGATAATTTACCAGTTTGGTCTTCACAGCGAAGCCCACACCATGAATACGACATTCACCCTCATCCTTTCCTTTCCAGAAGATGGTATATCCTGTTCCAGATTCAGTAATCTTGCCTTCAGCAGACAGCCTAGTTTCACTGAGAGCAGCAATGTCAACGTTGAGTCTTGATAACTCATGAGTTACGAGAGCTGACCTTCTCTCAGGTCTAATGTTATTGTCCAAATCAAGCAAGGTTCTGATGTTCCATGATCCAATAATCAATTTGTGATTCTTTGCTGTTTTTGAGTTTCGACCGCATGAGGGGTGACCTGCTGAGTGCGGTTGCCCAGCCGGACCAAGATTGTGACTTCCGATGTTTAGCCCACCTTTTCTAGGGCCTTCCCCATGTGGGGTGGGCAGCGGTGATCCTAAATAGGCCTGCCCAAACACAGATGCAGGACCGAATTCCTGAGTAGTCACAGAGTCTCCGGAAGACGACCATCACACATCTGCTGCCAACGTGCAGGTCCGAACTAGGGGCTTCCAGTTACACCCATAACCTGCCCCCACCGTCCATATCCCATCGCCGTTGGACTTTGAAAAGTGACGTTCGGAAGAAGTGCCACTGGCGTGAATTTGTTTAGGGTGGATCTCAGCTTGCCAGGACGAGACCCACACACTATGATCTCTGAGCCTTATCCTGCGGCTCACAAAGAATGAGACATGCAGGACCGAACACAGAGACTGCAACGAACTGCCGCATACTCAAGTACTACTGAGGTGCGCCTTTACAGCCAGTCCGTCTGGCGTGGCCTCTTCCGCCTCTATGACCGTTGGGAGCCATGAGAGTGATTGGCTCCTCATCCGCTCATTTTGCCGTTGGGCCAAAACCTGCCCATCATAACTATGGACAATAGTTTGCCCTATTAAACCTGAGCAATAGGCTGCCCCTTCCGCCAACCACACTGTGCCAGAGTTCACCTCTTTCACTGCAGTTACCGTTGAGGACTTCACCGTAACCCTGGCAAGGGACCCTAACAAGGTACTACCAGCCGGGCCAGCTGGACCAAGGTTTTTTAAAGAGGTGTTACTCCTCTATCACTCCCTACTTGATCATACTATATATATATATACTGTAACACTGTATAACACTACACTAGGTGCTATTGCACCACACTGTAACACTCACCTGGTAGCAATACCAACACTGTATAACACTACACTCGGAGCTATTGCACCACACTGTGTCACTCCACTAGTAGTAATACCAACACTGTATAACACTACACTAGGTGCTATTGCACCACACTGTAACACTCACCTGGTAGCAATACCAACACTGTATAACACTACACTAGGAGCTATTGCACCACACTGTGTCACTCCACTAGTAGCAATACCAACACTGTATAACACTACACTAGGTGCTATTGCACCACACTGTGTCACTCCACTAGTAGCAATACCTACACTGTATAACACTACACTAGGTGCTATTGCACCACACTGTAACACTCCACTAGTAGCAATACCAACACTGTATAACACTACACTAGGTGCTATTGCACCACACTGTAACACTCACCTGGTAGCAATACCAACACTGTATAACACTACACTAGGTGCTATTGCACCACACTGTGTCACTCCACTAGTAGTAATACCTACACTGTATAACATTACACTATGTGCTATGGCACCACACTGTGTCACTCCACTAGTAGCAATACCTACACTGTATAACACTACACTAGGAGCTATTGCACCACACTGTGTCACTCCACTAGTAGCAATACCTACACAGTATAACACTACACTAGGTGCTTTGCACCACACTGTGTCACTCCACTAGTAGCAATACCTACACTGTATAACACTACACTAGGTGCTATTGCACCACACTGTGTCACTCCACTAGTAGCAATACCTACACTGTATAACACTACACTAGGAGCTATTGCACCACACTGTGTCACTCCACTAGTAGCAATACCTACACAGTATAACACTACACTAGGTGCTATTGCACCACACTGTAACACTCCACTAGTAGCAATACCTACACTGTATAACATTACACTATCTGCTATGGCACCACACTGTGTCACTCCACTAGTAGTAATACCTACACTGTATAACACTACACTAGGTGCTATTGCACCACACTGTAACACTCACCTGGTAGCAATACCAACACTGTATAACACTACACTAGGTGCTATTGCACCACACTGTGTCACTCCACTAGTAGTAATACCTACACTGTATAACATTACACTATGTGCTATGGCACCACACTGTGTCACTCCACTAGTAGCAATACCTACACTGTATAACACTACACTAGGAGCTATTGCACCACACTGTGTCACTCCACTAGTAGCAATACCTACACAGTATAACACTACACTAGGTGCTTTGCACCACACTGTGTCACTCCACTAGTAGCAATACCTACACTGTATAACACTACACTAGGTGCTATTGCACCACACTGTGTCACTCCACTAGTAGCAATACCTACACTGTATAACACTACACTAGGAGCTATTGCACCACACTGTGTCACTCCACTAGTAGCAATACCTACACAGTATAACACTACACTAGGTGCTATTGCACCACACTGTGTCACTCCACTAGTAGCAATACCTACACTGTATAACATTACACTATCTGCTATGGCACCACACTGTGTCACTCCACTAGTAGTAATACCTACACTGTATAACACTACACTAGGTGCTATTGCACCACACTGTGTCACTCCACTAGTAGCAATACCTACACTGTATAACACTACACTAGGAGCTATTGCACCACACTGTGTCACTCCACTAGTAGCAATACCTACACAGTATAACACTACACTAGGTGCTATTGCACCACACTGTGTCACTCCACTAGTAGCAATACCAACACTGTATAACACTACACTAGTTGTACAAGAGTTTAATAAGTTTCAGTATTTATAATATATCATTAGCTTAGATGATCAACTGATAGTATTAGGAACTTCAACGAATCAGGAGTTTTTTTGTATATAGTAAAAATATAACTAAATTTGAAATGTGTAGGAAGGACAGGCAGTTCCTTAAACATTTTATTAATTTATTCTTATATATATAATTCGTTGAGGCCATCTAGGACCACGTTAAGTGTTGCTCCACTTGGCAATGTTCTTCGCTTTCCTTCGAGCCCAGAATTCCTTAATTCTCTGTGAGTGGGCCATCTTGCGCTCCACTGTCCAGGTGGTACCTTGTCCTCTTGGGTTTAGGTGTCTCATCTCATCATCATCATCATCATCATCATCATCATCTTGTACAGTTTCCAGCCCCAGGCTGGGTCTGTTTGGAACATAAGCCTCGCCACTTAGTTCTTTCTTCCCACAACCTCTCCGCTGTCACTCTGGTCCAGTCCTCGTCTCTCTTCTTGACACATTCCTCCACTCCTTTCAGCCATCTATCTCTTGGTCTTCCCCTTGGTCGTTTCTTCTGCATCTGCATCTCATGTATCCTCTTGGGAATCTTCTTCTCATCCATTCTCTTTAAGTGTCCATACCACCTCAGTCTTGATGTCTCAATCCTACCTTGCAAGGGCTCCTCTTTCACCATTTCCCTGACCTTTTCATTCCTCACCCTGTCTCTTCTTGTTACTCCGATCCTACTTCGCAGGAACTTCATTTCACCTGCCTGTATTCTGCTTATGTCTCTTTTCTTCATTGTCCACGTTTCTGAAGCATAGGTCAGTATCGGGATATAGTAGCTTCTGTATAACACTTCCTTGCTTTTTTGAGGGACATCTTTATTCCACACTAAGCTCCTAATGCTTCTCAGAAATGCTTCTGCCTGTCTGCCACGTTCCGTAATCTCTTTGTCATTTCTCCCATTTTCCTCCACTATACTTCCCAAGTACTTGAGACTTTCCACCTTCTTCAGCTGTCCACCCTTTTTCCTGGTTGTTAACAGGATCTCACATTTACTGATGTTGAACTTCCATCCGTACTCTCCCACTGTTTCTTCCCAAGCCTTCAGTTGCTCCTGAATTTCCTCCTCCTTGTTTCCCCAGACCATGAGATCATCTGCAAACACCATTGCTTTCATCTTATCTTCTCCTATCTTTCCTGCTACCCGTATCATTACCTCGTCCATAACCACAATAAAGAGAAGGGGTGACAGCGCACTACCCTGTTTCAGGCCACTCATTTGTCTGAACCAGTCTGTTCTTTCCCCTCCAACTTTCACACAACTCACACTTCCACAATACATCTCCTTCACTCTGCCTACAGTCTCTTTTTCCACTCCCATGTTTTCCATTGCTTTCCAAACCTTCTCCCTACACACACTATCATAGGCCTTTTCGATGTCCAGGAAGGCCATCAGCAGATCCTCTCCAAATTCATAGTGGTGTTCCTGGAGCTGTCTCACTGAAAATATGAGACCCACTGTTGATCTCCCAGGTCTGAATCCATACTGCTCCTCTCTCAATTTTCTCTCCACTTTGGCTCGTATTCTACTTTCTAATATCTTTTCATATATCTTGGCACAGTGAGGTATGAGTGTAACTCCCCTGTAATTTCTGCACTCCTTTCTGCTTCCTTTCTTAAATATTGGGACAATTAATCCTTTCTTCCAATCTTCTGGGGTCTTTTTCTCCTTCCATGTGTCTCATCTCAGGTTAGCCCAATTAGTATCTTTTCGCGGAAGTGATCTCTATTGAAGGCGTCGTCTGGTTTTAGATGCAGCATTTTGAGGTCTGTTTAATCAGCCTGTTTCTGTCCATTCGCTTCAGATGACCATAATACCATGCCCGCCACTTATCGCTTCTGTAATTTCCTCTATTTCACTGTAGACGTCTGTTGGATTTTTTATAATGGATGCCATTCTTATAATTTGATCCCATCATGCCTCTAACGATTGTGCTCTTTTTTTTCTCCAGTTCTTCGAGGAGTCCTTTATTAGCATTTAGGGATAGGGTTTCGGCTGCATACACAACTACTGGCTTAAGAACAGTTTCATAATGACGTAGTTTAGTATTTTTGGACAGGCATTTTTTGTTTTAGATAGAGCGCGGTATTTGATAAGCCATTTCGAGTTGCGTACTCGTTCCTTGGAGGCTTCTTTGTCCAATCCACTTTTGCTGGGGCATCGTTGATGTTAGGCATTACTTCTGTTTTTTCGAATGATATCTGCAAGCCAGTTTGTTCAGTGATTTCTTTTAGAAGGTCTATTTCCATCCTAGCAGTTTCCACATCGTTCGACAGAACAGCGATGTCATCAGCGAATGCTGGACAGTCTACTATGATCCCCCTTGGATTTTGTTCCCATTCTCAGAGGGCTATACTCAGCTTCTAATAATTTTTCCGCCAGGTCCAAATGACCTTTTCGAGAACGCAGTTGAAAAGCATTGGAAAGAGCCCATCACCTTGTCCGACTCCCGTTTTGACCTCAAAGGAATCTGACAGACATCCTAGGAACTTAACTTTGGATTTTGTTTCAGTTAGGGTGGCTCTAATTAATGCCAGAAGTTTCATGTCAACCCCAAATTTGTTGAGGATGTTCTTTATTATTCGTAATTTGAATAATTTATAGTTTTAATTTTTCATTTTGTTACTCCTATAAGTGGTAGGAAGCCACATGAGTCAGCTGGTAATATAACAGCGAGATCATAAGACTGAATTTCAGTTTTAATCACTATTAATACAGTATATTTATTTTACAAGATTATTTAATTAACAATTTATTTAGCTAATTCCTTTAATAACTTAAGGAGAGTTATTACGGTATTATTTGTATGTGTTACTCTGTCAAACTTGCGAGCACGCATTGTTGGCTCGACCTTTTATAGAAATATGTTTGAGCTCAGGTTCACCATCACTTTCCATCTTTTAAAACATATGAAAATGAGCTACTTGTCAGCGTTACATTGATGTGGTTTTGCCGGGCACTTCAGTACTTCTGCGATCCTTTTTCAATCTGTGGATTGACGAGTACCAAGAAGGCTCGGGTTTATTTTCGGGCACAACCATGAAAAACAGTACTGTGACAACAGACAGGTACTCATGAAGAGCCTTTTACCTTGGTTCAACAGGGAGTTTCTCAAACTCACAACAAACTCAAGTAAAATATCAGAAGACCTTGATGTGCAAAAGTTTGCCAACTAATTCTTAAAGAGACTGCTGGGGAGACCGGAGACCAAGTTGCCTAAGGCACTGTATACTACATGAAGTCAAGATTGTATCTAGAAATTGGCAACCTTCAAGCCAAACTTTTGCAAGAATGAAATTGCACATTGAAAAGTAGAATCGAAATAAGAAAAGTAGAAACATCCTGTATGAACATTTACTACCTTGCATTTTGTGCCACCTCTAGCAGATGCATGGTTATTCTGCTGTTACTAGCTCAGGAATTTTCATCTAGTCCACATCACCTTAAATAAGTTAATAACAATGTAACCTTATAGTTTGTTGCTTTCTAAAGCCTATTTTCACTCCTCAGGCATGTCCCAGATGCTCCTTCTTCCTTACCTTGTTGTAGCCGAGTATATTAGATAACCCTTGCAGTAAAAGGGGCACAAACCTTTAGAGGTTATGGTACCATACTATAAATTTCAACAACAGTTTGCCGTTTATGATATTGAAAGGTTGGGATATTACAAAGAGCATTCTCCTGTAATCCCATGCACTTCATAACTTAAAAATTCAACAGATCCACCTTTAATTAAAAATCATACCAACATTGGACAACAGAACTAGTAAATAGATTTTAATTTCCATAGGCATATTGCCTCCTTATATTAAACATTCTGTAATATTTCCTTGTTAAATACAAAACTTTATTAATCCAATCAATTTTTTATGTTCGTGTTGACTTAAGGTAAGACCGAATGCCCAAAGTTGAAGAGTGAAAAAAGTATCTTAAACTTATCCTAGACCAATTAGAAGCATGCAGCACCATAATCGGACTCCTCACTGGCTAACCTGCTCCTTTTTTCTTCTTTCTTGCTTCCATCATTGCCAGATTTGCCGCAATTTCTGCTTTTTGCACCCATAACCTGTCTAGCACTTTCAATCCAGATGCTGTATGCTTTTCTATTCCTACTCCCAGTTCTATTTCTATTACCTGAATTCCCACGATTGATGGTTATTACAGCATTAAGTGTTTTTAAGTTTTAATTTCTTCCAACAATCTCTAATCAGTGGAAATTTAAATACCAGCTTCAGAGCAAGCCTATCACCCTGGCTTCGGCAATCATCAAACTGTCAAGTCGTGTCGCGCAGCAGTATAGGCAACTTCTGGAACTTGAAAATAAGCCAAACCACAGCCTTCTAGGTCAAGAAGTTCCTGATATATCAATGACTATACCAATCAGTGCAACATGAAACAAAAATCCATGCAGTGTAGAAGTAAATTAAAAAAATTTCTAGGAGAAATTTCTATATAAATGATACACCAGAATGTTCGGTAAGGTTCAAATTGTAACAAGTCAATAAACGAAAATAGTTATTTTTTTCAGATTTTGGCATTTGGTCTTACCGTTAATGAGAATTACTTTCAGTGCATAAGTTGGCGAAGGTAATCGGCAAAAAAGCTCCTAGATACTTTGGTCACATGTTCTTTGCTTAGATGCATGATCAGTTCTTACGTCTAGATGTTGGACAATTCCATGTGCGCTGCTAAAGTACCCAATCGCTACATTGTCATTGCATTGTCAGATCTGATCTAAGAATCTTTAAAATTATGCCGAGTGCATACTCTGTTCTTATATGGTCCTTGGCATTAGGAACGGTCAGACCAGAGCTTGAAGAAAATCGCAGCATTACTTACTATCATAATATCTGGAGCACTGCTGCAGGTCTGTAGAGTAGAGGGCATGTCTCGAGTGATGTCGCTGGCTGACAGGGAAGGTCCAAGGCGTGGTGACGATGGTAGAGAATCTTCCTCAGTTCCAGAGGATGTGGATGACTAGAACGAAAATGACAAGCACTTTGCTCAAAACCGTTATGTCTATAATTTTGACAATAATATTGTATAGCCTAGGGTGCCAGGCGCAGCTTTGTTATTGGACACCCAAAGGGCAGCTTTCAAGTAGAATTTTGTCGTTCCTTGGAGAGCTATGAAAGTCATGGAGGTTGGATATCTAAGCTCCTTGACACTACAGAGCTTTCTAGTAGAGAAAGAAGGGACTTTTTCTTGGTGGATCTTGGTGGAAAATCCCGAGATTAATTTTGCCATTATGAACACTGCCTACTGAATTCAAATGGGTTCTTTACCATGCCAACAATGTATGCAGAGGTGCCAACCTTTGAAGTGGGTTATCAGTAATCACTTATATCCCCCCCTCGCCCACACCACTCAAAAATGTTCACGCCAAATCCGAAGCAGGCTCCTCCCTTCTCGATAATGACACCACATTTGGGACCTACAGTAATGAATATCATATTACACAATAAGATTTGCACATGATCTGCTAGTGCTGTGATGAGAAATTTCTTGTAGCTTGTTTTGCACCCAGTAGTTTCTTTTCTGTGAAAGTTTTCTTGTAACATACATCCCCCTCTGATGACTATTTTCATCTTTTGAATCTTAAGCGATTCCAGGGTAGTTGTGCTTAATGTAGGTCTGAATTCTGTCTGATTTTTCCTAACAATGATTTTTTTTTTCTGTGGGAGAGTTACTGTGAAGTATACATAATATTGCAAATACCACATTACTTAAGGTTTTATACTTGAACAACCCACTTTCGTTTTTAAGCTCAGCAATGTTGCCCCTGTTTACATCAATTCTAGGTCCTTGTAAAATTTATTGAGGGAAAAGTAACACACTGATAAACAGCAAATTCCTCTTCAAGTTTGTCATGTTCACTTTCCCTGACCAAACTTGGGAATCTTTGAACAAAATAATCAAGAGATGAATTGGAAACCTTCACTCTACGAGAAATATCGAGATGGTCTCAGCCATTTGACGAAATTTCTGAAGTTTTCACGATAGAACATGGAGAAAAATTGCGATTTACATAATTGGTGTCACTTTTAGTCGATCGACGAGATTTCCAGTGTCCTTGAGGGGGTACGGGAAAATATAGCATAATTACGCAATTGGCGCTGCTTGCTCTACGTTTGACAAGAATCCAGTTCTCGTCACTGAATGCGGAGAAATATTGCGATATATCGCAATCGCTGCCACTTTCGGCCATTTTACGATAATCACGATGCCTCGCGGTAGGTCACTATGAACGCGATAATATGCAATCGGCGCCGCACCCGGCCGTTTAACGAGTGTCTGCCTGTCTATCTGTCCCGACAGAATGGCGGAGGTAAGTTCGAGGATGGGCATGGTTAAAATTCACGACCATTTATGGACATGTTGTATGGTCGGCGCCGTGATTCCCGCTGTCCCTATGCTGTAGTTGGGAGTTCACGGTGGATCACGAGGAGAAACGAGTATCGCGATGCTACGTAGACTGTCATTTCCAAGTGGGTTGACAACTTCTCGCTCCCCGTACGCTCTTAAGTATACGGTCATGGCAAAAGTGGCGAGTAGGTTTTGGGATGTTTCGTGATGGGTGCCCAATCACCTTTGACAGGATTCCCGTAGTCCTCGTGGTCAGAAGTACGCGATTGGGCACAGAATTTATGATTTTACGCAACTGGCGTCGATCAAATATTATGAATTATTCTGAGAGGATTACATGAATAATACAACAAGGGGGCACATTTCCTTTCGAATTCGAATTATTATACAAGTTATACAAGTTTACAAGATAACCAGTTAGAATATAGAGTAGAGTGGGGCAAGTGTACGCACTTAAGGATCAAGGACTTGCAACTGGTTGGGGGTGTTCATATGATCAGTCACAAAATTCTTAAGAGAGAGCTAACTATGTGACTTTATTAATAATACTACATAAAGAGAAAAAAAATGAATTCCTGGATTATGACAACAGTAAAATGTCAATGTTGTAAAAAGGGATTCTTACCCCACATGCGGGGCAAAAGTCCTTTTGTGTTGGGGTAAAAGTCCGCACTTAGCACAGGTCACATACAAATCGACCTTCGTCTTCATACGCCGTGCATGCTTCATGCCACCATTCCTTACACTTCTCGCACTGAATCCAATCTTCGCATGGAGGATCCTCATACTGTTCCTGACAACCTGAACACGCGACATCTAGAGACTTGCTTATTTTTGAATTCTTCTGTAGATTTTTTCCTTGGGTTGGATTACGTTTTGCAGTCTTTTGACGGAGTGGCTTGATTTCCTTTTCGTCTTTCTCCTTTTGTAATCTATCTTTATAAGGTGAACCAGATAAAATGTCAGATTTTTTTCCCTTTATACATTCTCTTTTGTTTCTCTGATCTCCTTGGAAGAGGAAGAATTTCCCGCGGGGAAGTAGGCGACTTTTTAAGAGATATTGGTTGACTGCAGAGTTCACTCACAGGGTTTAAATCCTTGGAGCAACACGGCTGTTGATCATTTCCACTATTCATGGGTTCAGTTGTGGAATCACGAATAGGGCTTAAGTTCTTTGTGCAACATGGTTGTTCAGACTCTACGCTAGTCGTTAAACTGATGTCTTTCACCGATTCCTGATTTACTTCATATTCAGGGAAGTCGGTCACCTTTGATGGCAGGAAATCCTCTTCCGTAATTACATCACGGTCAATTGGCCATATGCCGCAAGCTTTGAATGCTTCAATAGCCCTCCCCATAGTGGAGCAACGTTCATATGCTTTTCCAAAGAGCGATGCAACCTGGTAGTGTGTAATTTGCCTGCCTGGGTTGGTAAGCATCCATTTGTCACACTCATCAGAGTAAAAGTCCTTCAATGACTTGAAGTAACATTTGTCCAGTGGCTGAACTTTGTGGCTGCTGTGCGGTGGTATTGTGAAAAGGTGAAGATTTTTGGATCGACAAAATGTAACAGCTTCCAAAGTAACATGTGATGAATGATTGTCAAGAATAAGTAGGGCAGGGTTTTCTGGAGTAGCTCTGATATGTTCTTGAAAATGATGCAGCCATTCGATAAAAAGTTCTGAGTTTATGTACCCAGAATCAGAACACATTCCAGTGGATTCAGGGGGTGCACCATCCAGTAACTCGGCTTTCATTCTTTTCCTGGGGAATATTATGGCAGGTGGCACATAGTTTCCGGTAGCATTGAGAGCACAGACAACGGTTACTAACTGGCCACGTTCCGCAGAAGCTGCTTTCCCTACAAGTTTCTTACCTTTAGTACTGAGCACCTTAGGCACTCTGTTAGGAACAGTAGATATTCCACTTTCATCCGTATTAAAAATACGACTTGCTGGAAAATGGTGCTTGCTATACAAGATCAACAGGTTATCAAAGAATCTATTGATTTGAACTTTATTACAGCCCATCATTCTTACAATGCTGGTCTGTTGTGGAATCCTCAGTGGCAGTTTATGGGTTTTTATGAATTTATATGCCCAGTCTTTGCCAGCCATTTTTGTACTGGCATCGAATGGATGAGGAATGTTGTTGGCTGCAGCAAAATCGTATGCAAAGACTTCATTGTTAAACCATAGAACATTCCATCTAAGTCTCTGCAGTGCTGCGCTAATTCTGTTTCCATTACTTCATTAAAAACAGACTGGAACCTACCCAGTGATGAAACGCCGTGACCGCTCTTCAGACGTTTGCGAAGTGTTGATTCGTCTATTCCTAAATCCTTAGCTACCTGTCGTTTTGAAATTCCCGCTGCCAGCATCTCAGGAGTGCAGACGTTCCTCTTACTCTTTTGCTTATATTCCCTAAAACAAATGTAGATATTCAATAATAACGCTCTCAAAGATATGCCTAAGTTAATCAATATTCTTAACTATCCGTATTTTTCAATTTTGTACCCTAAATGCTCGTGGCTACAATCATTTAGCAGTAGCAATTCATTACACATAACAAAAATATGAATGGGGCAAGAGTCCGCATGCGGACTCTTGCCCCCAGTTAAATGCGGACTTTTGCCCCTTATTGGTTATGAGACACAAACGAGACTAGTGCTGCTATCTCTTGAAGAAACAAGGAACTCTTTATACTTGAACATGTCAACAAGGAAATAGCTGTAGGTATATAGAAGTGCGATTACCCCAAACTAATGATCTCTATCACAAAATCCTTAAATGCTGAGACGCAAATATTATATCAAAGAGACGAAAATGGAAACTTACCTCATATTTCCAGTATAATTCAGCACACTCCAGCAACGTCTTCTACAGGCTACTAGCACAACAGGATACACAAAATGGCAGTAACAGTCTTGCCAACTTCTGTGATATCTTTCTGAAATTTAAATATAGGACTCTTGCCCCATGCGGACTTTTGCCCCACTCTACTCTATATCCAATGGAACCAAAGTTCTAAGGAAAAATCGACATAACGGAATTTCGAATTATCCATCCTGGATGTCGCAAATTATCGATACGGATCTAGTTTTAAAATATATGTATTTCGAAGCATTTTCGCGTTTTTATTTTTTTCGAAACTGTACCATTTCGCAAGATTGCGACATTAAATTATTTCGCGTTATTTCTGGACTTTAATTTGAGATAGTCTCCAAATTTAGAGGTCAATAACAGAAATGCGAGGTTTCTGTTGGCTTTCGGAAGTTATCGCGAATAAACGGCTTGCGGAAAGTCAGGTTTCCCAATGCAGAAAAATATTTCACACAAAATTAAAAACTCTTCTTGATGCCGAAAATATACGTTGAACCGATGTAGACCACTCAAGATATCCTCAGTATGCATTTCCTTGAGGTCGAGCACGGGGAAATAGGCTATAGCTTACGCAATCGACGCCGCTTGCGTGAAACTTGCTCAATCACAATCTATGAACCTAGGGCCGCAAGTTTGGACGATTTAAACCGACCTCGGCGAATTTTCGTTACCTCAAACCATCGAAATAGGGAGTAAAAATTTTTTCCCCCGCCCAATCAATACCTTTCACACTATAAATTTTATGTTTCTTTCTCATACTAGGGACATGTTTCGAACAATATTTGTTCTTCTTCAGCCTTATACATTTATCAACATTGTAACTTATCTTAGACATTTGTATAATTAAAACACATGCACAATAGACAATTCATTATAGAGCATACAACTAAAAACGTAATGTTAAAAAACTTGGATAACACATTAAAACATTTGGAACTTCTTATTCCCATTTGTACTATATTCAGTTCTGAATGGCCTTGCTATGAAGGCTTAATTTAACGGTGATAAGCAGTAGGTCAGTAAGAAGCTCAGAGTCATCTCCCTCTGGCTTATGCTTGCAGGTGATGTATTGATGGGCTACACATGGCCTTTGGTTAAGTTGCTTTAACAGCTGCGTCATACGGATTGTTGGTGTTAGCTTGGTAAGGCGATCCTGCCGTGGGGTGTTTATTGTGGAGTAAACTGTAAAGATACGAAATTTAATTAAACTGAAAAATGCGTCTGAGAAGAAGAGATAGAGTTGAAGGGGCTAAACGGTAACTTACTGGGTGACGTCTTGAATGTAACTTTCGGGTTTAACTGAGTGAAACCCTCCTGCCTGGTTACTGAAATGAGCCAAAGATCTAATATTAGTATGTATGTGTGGGAGAGGGAAACCGTTGCCGAATGATGTTGCATTAAGCGGCTTACCTGTTCTGGCCTGTGAGACGTGTAGCCGTGTTACACTGAGTGACCTGCTATGCGCTGGGCTGAAGCGAGTGTTTACGGTAGTGTGTGGCGGGGAGGGGAGGGTAAAGAGAGGGGAACCGGTCTTGGCTGAGTGGAAACAGGTGTGGGTGTGACGCGTGACGTCATATGTTTTGATTAGTAACTTCATGGGGGGTGCAGGGTTAGCGCTGATGCGGGAGGGAGATGGGTTTGGGTGTTATTCGGAAACGTTTGTTTATGCCGTTTTGAGTCGGGAAAAAATTTGTTGATGTTCTCATACAGAATGTTTACTTCGAAGTTGATTTCATTGAGATTGTGTGTTGGGTTAGTGCGTTGCGCATTATCAATTCCCATTTGTTCAAGTACGTTCATTATTGCTCCCTTCTTGGCATAGTGGATGATCTCCATATCATTCTGGATATTTGTAAATTTATGTTTGGTGTCCTGCATGTGCTGTCCCATGGCCGAAAATTTTCTATGTTTTATGGCGTTAACATGTTCGTAATATCTTGTTGTGAAGCTGCGTCCGGTCTGTCCTAGGTAATCTGCTGTACATTGTTGGCATTTAAGTTTATAAATGCTCGACGAATGATATTTATTTGACTCCAATAGAAAGTTACTCCAGAGAGAACTTAAATTCCTTTACATAAAGAAAAATCACTTTAACAATAAATTATACATCACCGACCTGAAAGCTGCCAATAATTCCGAAACAGAAGAGTGGAACGAGTTCCTCACCTACACTCACAACATTATTGAGAACGTAATAAACAAAAAAAGAGAATCTTTGAATAATAAGCTCACCCACCTCACGAATTTAGATAACAGCACAACCGAACAGGTTCAGACACCACAAATCCACAAATTTCAAGAACCCACAATAAACCTTTCCCAAACTGATTTCACAAAAACAGTACAAATCCTTGAGTAAGGTCCCCAATTAAACTGGTAAGCTAGGCACAATAGAAAAAACAGCACATTACTCATCGCAGAAGCGGAGGTCGCGATTAAGAAGTTACCCTTTGACGAACAAAACGGAGCAAGTCACGAAGTAAATAAAAGAATAAATAAAGTCTTAGAACGTAATAAAACCAACACCACAACAAGTAGATTAGAAATTTCACATCTCAACAAAAAGATAAAAGAAAACAATCTAATCATTACAAAAGCAGACAAAGGCAATACCACCGTCAATATTAAGAAGACTATGTTAAGAAAACTGAAGAATTTTTCGACAACAAAAACTTTACTAAATTAAACAAAGATCCAACGGCAACCACCCAAAGAAAGCTTAAACAAATAATCAAAGACACATCTTTCATAATGAACGAAAAACAAGGTAACAGTTTGATTAACATGAACCCCAGCATTCCTACCCTAAGATCGCTCCCCAAAATCCACAAGGACAATATTCCAATTAGACCAATAGTCAACTACAGGAACAATCCAATCTACAGAACGTCTCAATTTATACAAAAATTCCTTCGTACCAACTATGCTTTCAAATCTAACAAATCTTTCAAGAACTCCCTCCAATTCTGCGAGAGAACCAAGAATCTAAATATCAAGCCCGCACATTCCATTCACACCATAGACATTAAGGACATGTATACTAACATACCGGTCCAAACAACAATTGAAATAATCAGAAAGAACCTTCAAGACAACGAGAAACTATCGAAAGTAGAAATAGATGAATTCATGGAGATCCTTAGCTTCACGCTTAACAACAACTATTTCAAGTTTAACGACAAAATATATCAACAAAACCAAGGTTTGGCGATGGGCTCCCCAGCCTCAGGCATCCTTGCCAACATTTACATCGACCATCTTGAAGCCAATGATATCATTAATAAAATAGAGGGCATTCTTTTTTGGGGGAGATATGTGGATGACATCTTTGTAATTCTGGATACAAACACCATTGATTTCGAACAATTACTCAACAAACTGAATAACATTGATGCCAACATTAAATTTACAGGTGACTCCACAGTCAACAACTTAATCAATTACCTAGATCTCAACATAACCACTAAGAACGAAAAAATACAATACAGCATCTATAGAAAACCAACACAAACAAGCACTGTAATCAGAAAGAATTCCAATCACCCCCAAGGTCACAAAAGGGCAGCGTTCGTTAGCTACATCAACAGAGCAATCAGCATTCCCATGTCAGAACAAGATTACCAACAAGAAATAGCCACAATCTTTCAAATCGCTGAAGCTAATGGATACACTCGACCAGACATCGTAAAAATCATCAACAAAATCAAAAACAAACCTCAATCTCAGCTCACCCCTTTAAGGAAAGAGAAAACACATTTTGCCGTCTTCACTTATATCAACCAATACACCAATGATGTAACAAGTATTTAAGAAATTCAACACTAAAATCGCCTTTAGAACCTATAATAACAACCACAAACTAATATTCAACTCCAAGAAAATCAACGAGTCAAATACATATCATTCGTCGGGCATTTATAAACTTAAATGCCAACAATGTAGAGCAGATTACCTAGGACAGACCGGACGCAGCTTCACAACAAGATATTACGAACATGTTAACGCCATAAAACATAGAAAATTTTCGGCCATGGGACAGCACATGCAGGACACCAAACATAAATTTACAAATATCCAGAATGATATGGAGATCATCCACTATGCCAAGAAGGGAGCAATAATGAACATACTTTAACAAATAGAAATTGATAATGCGCAACGCACTAACCCAACACACAATCTCAATGAAATCAACTTCGAAGTAAACATTCTGTATGAGAACATCAACAAATTTTTTCCCGACTCTAAACGGCATAAACAAACGTTTCCGAATAACACCCAAACCAATCTCCCTCCCGCATCAGCGCTAACCCTGCACCCCCCATGAAGTTACTAATCAAAACATGTGACGTCACGCGTCACACCTGTTTCCACTCAGCCAAGACCGGTTCCCCTTTCTTTACCCTCCCCTCCCCGCCACACACTACCGTAAACACTCGCTTCAGCCCAGCGCATAGCAGGTCACTCAGTGTAACACGGCTCCACGCTACACGTCTCACAGGCCAGAACAGGTAATACAATTTTCAAAAGAAAATTATGTATTGCCCGTTGAGCCATTATATATTTAAACACAAATAGTGCTAAATGTTCCGGCATAACTCAACAAGATGACAGCGTTTCGCCCCGGTGTGCTATTGGGCTCCCATAGTGCACTGGCTTTGCTCGTGACGCGGATACACATGTATCAAATACGTCTTGCAATGGCCTTCCCAGTGTGTACTTGACAGTGTCTTGGTGAGGTGTGCTTTAACCAACTGAAGAGCCCAATAGCACACCGGGGCGAAACGCTGTCATCATGTTGAGTTATGCCGGAACATTTAGCACTATTTGTGTTTAAACAGAACAGGTAAGCCGCTTAATGCAACATCATTCGGCAAGTTTCCCTCTCCCACACATACATACTAATATTAGATCTTTGGCTCATTACAGTAACCAGGCAGGAGGGTTTCACTCAGTTAAACCCGAAAGTTACATTCAAGACGTCACCCAGTAAGTTACCGTTTAGCCCCTTCAACTCTATCTCTTCTTCTTCTTCTTCTCAGACTCATTGTTCAGTTTAATTAAATTTCGTATCTTTACAGTTTACTCCACAATAAACACCCCACGGCAGGATCGCCTTACCAAGCTAACATCAACAATCCGTATGACGCAGCTGTTAAAGCAACTTAACCAAAGGCCATGTGTAGCCCATCAATACATCACCTGCAAGCATAAGCCAGAGGGAGATGACTGAGCTTCTTACTGACCTACTGCTTATCACCGTTAAATTAAGCCATCATAGCAAGGCCATTCAGAACTGAATATAGTACAAATGGGAATAAGAAGTTCCAAATGTTTTAATGTGTTATCCAAGTTTTTTAACATTACGTTTTTAGTTGTATGCTCTATAATGAATTGTCTATTGTGCATGTGTTTTTATTATACAAATGTCTAAGATAAGTTACAATGTTGATAAATGTATAAGGCTGAAGAAGAACAAATATTGTTCGAAACATGTCCCTAGTATGAGAAAGAAACATTAAATTTATAGTGTGAAAGGTATTGATTGGGCGGAATTTTTTTTTACTCACTATTTCGATTTGTAAGCGCCAATACGGACTTAAAAATGGATAACCTTCCAGTTAATCTTCACCTCAAACCATCCAGTCATAAAAATTAGCTAATTTTCGTTACTTTCATTACCTGCGTGTAAAATTGGCTACTTCTTCGTTACTTTCGTTACCGGTCGACACCCTGCAACTTTCCCTTTCTTCATAGAAATGTCTTTTTTCGTGATGATGTCACTTTTCCGTAATAATTTCCCCTTTGACCGTAATTGTGAGATGAAATCCGTAATAGTTGGCACCTCTGCGTATGACATGCGTGTCACGATTTTTATCGCCTTTCAAAATCACTTACCATGGCCAGGAGCGAACCTGCAAGCCTGGGGTTGGTAGACAGACACTAACCACTCACCCACCATGGCAAGCTATAATTTTGATGAGTGTGAGGATTGTTATTACCAAATACTTAATGGAAGAAGAAATTAAGGAATGAGTAAAAGAAAAGAAATGAAAGAAGGTTTAAGAGAGGCAAAAAGGAACATGAAATAGGAGAGGATCGGGCCCCGAGTCACAGGAAAAGGCAATAAGACTTAGATCAGAGTTTCAAGAGGGTGTTAATACCCTAGCTGTCACTGGTTGGAGTTACCGAGAGTGTGCCATCAGAGGTGGGCTACTCACCCTGTCCCTGATGTGGCCTTGTATTGGGCCGGTATTACACTATCAAAGAAATTTGACAGATCTTTTATGAAAGATATGACAGTGTAAAGGGGAAATCTTTTATAAAAAGGTGGTTTTATAAAATTCCTTTTATAAAATGTATGAGCATCATGCTAGCTTTGATAAAAGATTCAAACCAAAATGGCGGATCATAACACCTGGAATATTACCACAGCAAAGATGCTCATATCAGAGTGTGAAATGCATGAAATGCTACATAATATGTTACATAATGAATGGTATACAATGTAAAACATAAATAACAGATAGAAACTGTAGGTAAAAATAGTCCGAGGCTATATGCGCTGCACACAAAGCACGCGCATTCCAGGATATAAAGAGGAATTAAACAGTCAAACAGGCTGAAATAAGCCATGAATAGTAGTGCATTTTATGTTATGATATTTGTAATATAATTCTTCAATTACATTTATGGTATAACAAACTAGTGTATTTTTACCAGAAGTGGTATCATGGCTTTACAAGTACGGCTTGCAACGACCAAGTATTCTAACTAGCATATACCAGTACATGCACCATCAAGCATGATTGCTATAAATATTTGAGAAATATGGCTAAAGTGGGCTATTTCATTATGATAGGGATTGTCGATTATTTCAAACTTTCCCCATCATGTCCCATATTCTTAATTTGTCCGACATGTGCAGTGTCGCAACTACGTTACTACTTTGCTTTTCTGTAGTTCAAGTAAGACTACACTGGATGGTTAACATTGCACTGCAGGATGCCCGTTGCAGCATTGCACTTTGTTCGCTATGCTGCTGAACATACAACATTGTGTCTGAAGCGTTGTGCGAATTTTATCAGAAAGCAAATAAAACAGCACTTACATACCTGCCAACCTTCGGAAGTCAAAAATAGGAAGATTTTTTAAATTATAGATTTCATAGACTTTATAGATTTCATCAGGGTGATATGGAAGGAGAAAAAGGCCCCAGAAGATTGGAAGGAAGTATTAATTGTCCCAATATTTAAGAAAGGAAGCAGAAAGGAGTGCAGAAATTACAGGGGAGTCACACATATCTCACTGTGCCAAGAAATATGAAAAGATATTAGAAAGTAGAATACGAGCCAAAGTGGAGAGAAAATTGAGAGAGGAGCAGTATGGATTCAGACCTGGGAGATCAACAGTGGATCTCATATTTTCAGTGAGACAGCTCCAGGAACACCACTACGAATTTGGAGAGGATCTGTTGATGGCCTTCCTGGACATCGAAAAGGCCTATGATAGTGTGTGTAGGGAGAAGGTTTGGAAAGCAATGGAAAACATGGGAGTGGGAAAAGGGACTGTAGGCAGAGTGAAAGAGATGTATTGTGGAAGTGTGAGTTGTGTGAAAGTTGGAGGGGAAAGAACAGACTGGTTCAGACAAATGAGTGGCCTGAAACAGGGTAGTGCGCTGTCACCCCTTCTCTTTATTGTGGTTATGGATGAGGTAATGACACGGATAGCAGGAAAGATAGGAGAAGATAAGATGAAAGCAATGGTGTTTGCAGATGATCTCATGGTCTGGGGAAACAAGGAGGAGGAAATTCAGGAGCAACTGAAGGCTTGGGAAGAAACAGTGGGAGAGTACGGATGGAAGTTCAACATCAGTAAATGTGAGATCCTGTTAACGACCAGGAAAAAGGACAGACCAATGAGTGGGATAACACTTTGAGGTGGACAGCTGAAGAAGGTGGAAAGTCTCAAGTACTTGGGAAGTATAGTGGAGGAAAATGGGAGAAATGACAAAGAGATTACGGAACGTGGCAGACAGGCAGAAGCATTTCTGAGAAGCATTAGGAGCTTAGTGTGGAATAAAGATGTCCCACAAAAAAGCAAGGAAGTGTTATACAGAAGCTACTATATCCCGATACTGACCTATGCTTCAGAAACGTGGATAATGAAGAAAAGAGACATAAGCAGAATACATGCAGGTGAAATGAAGTTCCTGCGAAGTAGGATCGGAGTAACAAGAAGAGACAGGTTGAGGAATGAAAAGGTCAGGGAAATGGTGGAAGAGGAGCCCTTGCAAGGTAGGATTGAGACATCAAGACTGAGGTGGTATGGACACTTAAAGAGAATGGATGAGAAGAGGATTCCCAAGAGGATACATGAGATGCAGATGCAGAAGAAACGACCAAGGGGAAGACCAAGAGATAGATGGCTGAAGGGAGTGGAGGAATGTGTCAAGAAGAGAGGCGAGGACTGGACCAGAGTGACAGCGGAGAGGTGGTGGGAAGAAAGGACTAAGTGGCGAGGCTTATGTTCCAAACAGACCCAGCCTGGGGCTGAAAACTGTACAAGATGATGATGAGATTTCATCATGCGCAGTATACCGTGGCGAGGGCGAATGAGGGTACACTAAAGACAAAGTATGAATTCAGCATAAAATTCACAAAAATGTAAACAATCGTCAATCATCCAGTAGTATGTTTGGCCAATATTTAAACATAAGAGAACATAATTGTGTGTTTAAAGAAAATGCATACAATCATTCGTATGGATTACACGTCGAATTCACTACCACATATTCATTCTACTTTAGATTCCGCCATGGTCCGTATTGACAAGAGATCATAAACCAATATAAGACAATATATTTCCGTCAATCAATACCAAACGGAAATATATTGTACTATATTGGTTTATTACCACATATTCACGTAGGCTTGACGACTGTTTGTCCGTAACATACCACCAATCAGTATGTGGTACGGCGATCAGCTGACTCACCATTCCGAAATCGCAGCTATGGAGCTCACAGCCAAGCGAGGAACTTACACAAAAAACCAAGGTTACGCAAATCACAAAAGAAATTACGACTTAAGAGAGAATCTCCTTGAGCAGGGTGTCTACTGTAAGGATGAAGTAAAAATTAGTTACTTTTTAGCTACCTTTTAGTTAATTTTAGTCACCTTTGAATTCAAGATACGTCTGCGGTCTGCATGTAAAGGGGCTTATCACGAGGTGAAGAAAAACAACAATGAACTGTGTTTAAAGCGGTAGCTTATGCAAACGGCGCCGCTTGCGTGAAACTCGCTCCATCGCAATCTCTGAGCCTAGAGGCGCGAGTTTAAACGATTCAATCCGCCTTCAAAAATTTTTTGTTACCCGAATGTAAAATTCGTTACTTTTGTTACCCATTTGTAAAATTCATTACTTTTTCGTTACTGGTAGACACCCTGTTGAGAATGGAAATTATTTGCAGTTCCTTTTTCTTTTACAATATATCACTGGGGCCCGAAATTCGGAAGAAATAATAGTAATTAAGAAGATCTGAAGACTAGGTGAAAATTCGGAAAGTTTCCGAATAAATCGGAAGGGTTGGCAGGTATGCACTTAGGATCAAATTACATTGATAAGCCTTTCAAATAATCACCATCTGCCTCAACACTCTTTTGACATTGTTCACAAATCTACTGATAACTGGTAATTGATTGCAAAACTAGCACACACTTTTTAATTGCTGGCAACATATAGTTGCCTCACTTTCCTGGTTAATGTGCAGCTCGCCTTTGAAATCTAGCTGGGCGGATATGTTTACATTCGATGGCACCTGGGGCCAAGGCTATCCCAGTGCGAGGTACAGCGTTGTCTTATTTCCACCGTAGCCACAGAGCAAGCAGCGAGACTGGACAGAACTATGTGCAGATGTGCAACATTGGACACTGATACCCGTTGGAGACAAGCTAGCCACCAGGGCGGGACTTAAAGTGTCCACGAGGAGTGATAGAGGAAGCATTCTATTTGTCAACAACCGTCAGATTGGTCACTAGCGAACAATGGTTATTGTCGGCGTGTGCTATTGCCTTACGTTTGAGCCGCCGCTCGTTAACCAGGAAAGTGAGGGAACTATACAAGCAAACACACCCGGGATAATGGAACTTTCTTTCTTCCTTCCACAGAATATTTTGATAGAAAACACTTATTTAAGGCAAAATCAAGTGAAAATTTTGTTGCATTCATCATTATAAAAATTTATGACTTGCACGACTTGACAATGTTGTGAAGTATGGTGAACTGCAGCCTCTCCTTAATCCCAATAGGGTGAGAAAAACAACACATTTCAACCAGTAAAACATTGAACTAGCTAAGTTTGGTAATAATTCTTGCTTTAAGGTGGTTAGGCGAGAACCATTGACAGAAATTCTTATGTGGTTGTTAGGGTAGGACCATGTTATTCCCCGAGGCTAGTTACAGAAATTCTTGCCGTGTGGCAGTTAGGGTCTCTCTCTATTCGTTTAGCCGATTCCGACTCAGTTAGGGTAGTACCATGTTATGTCCTAAGCTAGTGGCAGAATTGGCAATGTGGGGCAAGGGTAGCAACAGAATTCTTGCTATGTGGCGGTTAGACATAGGGTTGTATTAGGTGCAGTAATTTTTATTCAATGATATAATTTTGTAGATTCAACCAAGCTTTTTAGGCATGCCATGTATTTAACAGCACTTAGAAACACTTGTAAGGACACTAAGCGGGTTGGTTGGTAGCATAGCACCAATTTTCTATAATTTTTCAAAATGAATTGCAAATATGCAATTGACGTCCGAAACGGGGGAGGAGCTTACTGTCAGCTGTTTGCAATATGGCGGCATGATAGTGACTAGAAGTAAGCAAGACAGTGATAGGGTGTGCGTTTGTTATGGCTTCTAATTTATGATGGCAAAATACTACATATTTTCTTTCACTGATAGAAATATTTTTATAATCAATTTAAATGCAGTGCTTAATTACTAGACTACCAGTTAAAAATATTACCCACCGGTAGATAGTTAATTTACAGTTTGCTGTTACATATATGAAGCCTGTACTTGGGAGCCTAGCGGTATCGATGTTTTTATTAATTTCACAATATATATCACATAACACAAAGGACGACTGCCTGATAATAAACTGAATCCAGCAACCCTGAATTTTCATGAATGTTTTAGGTTCAAAGAAGCGTTACTTGGGATGCTCAAATGATACTTCAATATTGCTAATATTGACCTACATACTTGCTGCAAAGGCAAGAATATAAATTTATTAATCTCTTGCCACAGGCAAGTTAAAATGGAGGCATCCTCTTTATCAATATATTTAATTAAATATTTAAAATACAGATATTTAACAAAGTTGGAGTCTCCATTTGAACTTGTCATAAGCAAACGGAACAGATCAAAAACTACATTTTAAGCCAAATCAAATTCACTCCTCAGCTCGACATAAACCATAATGCCAATTAAAATCTATACAAAACATACTCTTTACTGTTGTACAACTTTCAAACCAACTATTCGCACTCAAAACTGTAAAACCCTGAAATTAACAAATTCACAAAGAAATTTGATACAATGGTCCGGTTAGCTCAAAACAGTTGCCAGCGTTTCGCCCCAGTGTACCAATGGGCTCTTCAGTTGGTTATGGTACACCTCACCAAGACGCGTGGCTAGTACATACTGTGAAGGCCACTGCTTTGAGCTAACCGGACCATTGTATCAAATTTCTTTGTGAATTTGTTAATGTACATAGCTCAATCGGACAATTTTACATCCTGTTTCCTACGGGAACAGATATTTCCAATATGGATTAGCTAGGTAAGCTAACATTATTTTTGAAAGGAAGTATTGACTTCCATAGTACATTGGCGCTGCTCGTGGCAACATTTGTGCCTTGCAGTGGCCTTCACAGTATGTACTAGCCACGCGTCTTGGTGAGGTGTACCATAACCAACTGAAGAGCCCATTGGTACACTGGGGCGAAACGCTGGCAACTGTTTTGAGCTAACCGGACCATTTTATCAAATTTCTTTGTGAATTTGTTAATGTACATAGCTCAATCGGACAATTTTACATCCTGTTTCCTACGGGAACAGATATTTCCAAACCCTGAAATGGGAACTAATTAAAGTTAGAATAGCCTAGGCCGATCAGGTCTCCTGCTACATTACCGCATATGTATACTTAACATCACTATAACTTCTAAATTACGGCTAAGTGACCTATCTGCCTGAGTAGTACCCGTATAGGTGTTACCGGCCTGCCTGGGATGATGGGTCACCAAACCGGTACTTAAAACTAAGATTTTACACATTAATTAACTAAATTCAACAGTAAGGAGATCATAGACAAAAACACAATTTAAGCCAAATCATACTTAAAATATTGCAAATATTGAGCTACATACTTGCTGTTCAAAGGCAAGAATATAAATTCTCTGGCAAATTAAGGCTAGGAACAGCATTTTTCTTAAGTTTTCTAACCATTCGACTATTGTCAATCGGAAGAACCCCTAAAATAAATTTACGAAGAGCGGATTACATTCGGTTCAATGTACGGCACAGAAGTATTAGGCTACAAGTTTATCAGTATTTTTGATGTAGCAAAATCCTTGTGAATACAAATTAGAGACAATAACTATCAATAATCAACAGTACCGGTGCTTACGCCGTGGAAAGAAATCGTATTCACAAAAATGCAGACTGCTCACAGTCATGTAACGTGTAACACGTTTTCCAATTGACAGCGCCGAAGCCCATCTTTCTCTCTGAACTTTTTGTACAGGAATGTAGTGAGGAGATTTCGTACCCATTTTATACGATTTGCAACCGTATACAGAGCAGTACCTCCTCGAATTTGACAAATTCCTTTCTGTTTCCATCACGACATCAATGCTTCACCATGAAAATAAACCTCACCAGTCACAATGTTACAGCTTCAACATTCTACCGCGTGGCTGCGCCATCCAACTTTTCTGAAGTCATAGGTGACAGACGAGATATGGAGGAACGAGGTTGAACATACAGAGAAGTAAATTATGGAGTATTTTAATGAAGAAGTGAGACATAGTCTTGAGGTAGATTAACTAGTCTCATTTATCATGGAAGCAGTGCATCAGAGGACGAAACTGATGCAGCAGAAGATTACGATGAGGATTTAGTTATTCCGTTGTCATCTTGGACTTAGGCGTATGGTTCTAGCTACTTGATAAATGTTAGGCGGGAGAGGGGTAAGAGTAACGTGCACTCAGGGTATAAACCAGCAACGATCAAAAGAACCTGCGCAAAGCTCACTTCCCCACGCATTCACTCCGAGGAGATGTGCGAAGTTACCGAGGAGGGGTGGAGGGGGTCACATGCTGTCTGGCCACCGTACCGAGAACACTGTGGAGATGTGCTGACGAGCTTCGAAGCCAATCCATTTTCGCTATCTGATTATTTTGTCAGTTTTCTTAATGTAGTCCTATAATCCATTGTTGTGTAGCAAGTACTTTATTGGTAAATGTGTATGTATATAGTGTTGTGTACCATGCTATTCTAGTATCATTTGAGTTTCGTTATGGCTTCTACTTCGAAGTCTGGTAGCAAATCTGGACGACCATTAAGGGGACAAGCTAGAGAAATAGTCTATAACTTAATACTTTCAGTCACTTTGCATTTACTTTTGTTCCTTTAATTGCTCACCTACGAGAACAGAAAACAGTTCATGAACTCAATTACAATCGAACTTGGATAACTCTGAAGTTTTTATCCAGTCCCTTGTATTTCCTATACTGACTATGCAAAATAATCTTGGATAACTCGAAGTTTTGATTCCGGAAGTCAAAGATTTTTTGGGCTGAAACAGGTTGTGTCAGTTTCAAGCCCAGTCCCAGTTTGAATTTCGGTTCTGCTTAAGGTCAGTAAGTGCATGTCTCTTTCCCCCCCCCCCTACTTCGACAACGCCTCGGAAGGGAAGCAGACTTCGTAGGTCAATTTCGATGTTCGTGGATGATCGGCAAAGTTCAGATAGTGCTTTCTCCCCCCCCCCCGCTTCGTCAGTGTGCGGCGAGTCTTCGAGCCGGTAGCATCGTGTCGTGTCTTAATAGGCAAGTCAGCGTTTGGTGACAATCACAGCAAGTGAGCCGATTTTAAGGGCAAATTTCTTTGTTTATAGGTGACCATGTGTCTTTCAAAACCAAGTTGCTCAACATCTGGCTCAAAGCTGAAGACACTGATGCTAGCTGAGAAGATTAAAGTCTTCGAGGAAGCTGAGCCGGGCCTGAAGAAAAAGAATTTGATGTTATAAACGGTCATTTTAGGAATGACAAGAATTCATGATATTGAGAAACAGGAACGAAAAATTCGTAGGAAAATCCATGGCGCTGTTTTCCGTAATGGAATTTGGGACAGGAGACCAACAAAGGAACTTTATGAAAATACAGACACCATTATAGATAAATTTAGGAAGAGACGTCTGCAGTTCTATGGACACATATTGAGCCCTTGGATGTATGCCTACATACAAGTCCTCAAATAATTTTATTTCTTCAGCTAAAGATTCAGCTCAGTTGAGAAAATGTTGGTCATATTTGAAACAGTAGTCTGTCTGTAGGGACGATGCATTGCTACCACTGTCGCAATTGAAGCAACGCTAAGTTAAATATAGCCAGTTCCAGGAAAAAGAGAAAGGTGGATGCAAGCCAGGGAGCTGTTCTGTTGACTTGTTCAGAATGAGTGGTATAAATGTTTCATGGTATTAAACGCTGGAGAAGGAAGTTGATAGGCCAACTGATGAGTTTATGACCAAACATTAGAGTGGAAGAAAGGTCATCACCCTGCAGTCACCGTATAATTTGAAATATAGCCAATGAGAGCAAGACGCCAAATTGGCCCGCGCAGTGTGTTTGCGCGCGAATCCTGATAAATAGAAGTTCCTACGATGCGATTTTCTGCACACTAGTGTCAATTGTTTGTTCTGATTATTACGAGATGAATGAGATGTCTCCCATGCTTGTGCCACTATTATTACTATTTTTTGTGAAGCGAGTTAACCCCTTCCACACGAGATTTGATTGAATCATATAAATATAGTGGTCTGTGAACAGACGCCGTCACAATTATAGATATCTTCGAGCGAGTAGGATGTCATTTTGTCTGAAGACATGGCACGCTGATTGATTAACTTTTGCGGGTGCTTGGGCAGCACGAGATACTTTGAATATTTTTATTGTGTTGCGTGACGTGCAACACAGATTTGTGTTTGTGTTTTTAGGTGGAGAATATCCACACAGTACAGGGAAAGTCTTCGATACTGCACGTAGTTTTGGGTGAATTGAATAGCTCAATTATGCAGTACATAATAACTATAACTGTATATTTCTTTAGCAAGATGACCGTTACCATGGCTTCAAGAATGGATAGTGTCGTATCCAATGGTTTGATGTCTAGCATGATGGGCTAGGCCATGAACATGGAAGGTGGCGGGTGCTATCCCGGCACCGGGCAGCTTGGAATGAGATGAGTACAAATTAAATTTATTTAATTTTGACGGGGAGGGATCATGTATAATTAATTGGGAAATTGTGTTTTTTGGAAATAATTTTGCTTTGCTGTGATTACATGTAGATTCGTTTCACTGACATAATAAGTTAAATAGCATCACGTGACTTTGTGTAAATATTAGATTAATTTTCCCTGTGTGTTTTTCCTGGGTTTTTACCCGTTGCTTTGTTTGATAAGAGGGCTTACCTTCATGTTGCAGCGCGCATGAATGTAAGACACTAGCGAGATTATTTACGGCTGAAAACTTAGATAAGGGTGATATGTGGGACTGCATTTAAATTTTATGTTAGACAATGGGGGGGGGGGGGGGGGATTTCCCATCTTCTTGGTTGTAAATTTTTATCCAGGCAAATGCTAAGATTTTTTTGCTTTGAGCAACTTTATGTTGTTACAGAAGTAGTCATATAGTAGAACTTTTGTGTGGTATTTATATTCGGGATATGGGGTACGATAGAGGTCTTTTGGTCACGTACGGAGATGTGTGTGTGCTATATGATATTCTTCGAATAGGTAGCAGGATATGGGCATGGCGACCCAATTTCCGTTGCTCCTCGTGATTCAGTAAACGTACCCGAGGGACGTATTGCTGATATTTGGATCTTGACACCATGAGTGGTTGGTCAAGAAATATTGATGTTTTATGATGTATTTTTCGCGATTTCAGAGGCTGTGAGTTTCTACTGACACACTATGGCACACTTGAGCTTGTCTGACCTATGTACTCAGATCTCTGAATGTTGATAAGGAAGTAGTGTGCGCACTACGCTTTCCTGTAACTAATTGGTAGAGTGCTTGCCTGGCATATTATAGCTTGCTTTTGATATTAATTGGGATAGTTGCCCACGCCCCTATTTGAATATTTCAGTTCGTATCAAACGAAGTGTCACATGTAATTTTTTGGTATTCAGCCCGCTGGGGTATTTTAATTTGGTTGTTATTGTTGCTTGGATTCTTGCCAAGAATTGTAACTTGTCAGTTTAAAGGTCGCAAGCGGCATGCCGTTATCTTTGTTGTCACGTGGGTGCTTTGTGTTATTTTTGCTTGACCAAAGACCGTCTGTTCGGCAGTCACATAAGTGTGAATATACTACCCGTGTACGATTGATTTTCTGTAAGGGTAGACTACGTCAGTGTCTTTATATTTTGTATTAACCATTTAAGAGTGTATTCCCATAATTATCATGATTTACCAACTCGCAGTACGGGGTTCACGACTTAATCGTGTGGTCGATCGGAAGTGAACTAACCGTCAAGTACTCAGATCATTCCTTGTCCGAACGCGCACACAGCACAATAAAAATGTTTTTCTGTTTTAATTGGTATTTGATATTTTCTTGTTTAAACTTTAATGTTCTTGGAGGTGATAGTCTTGTATCCCTCGTTTACAACTGTCTTAGTTGATTTTGGAGGTAATTTTTCTTGGAATGGTGTTTGAACCAGTATTTTAATACTTCGACGAGGGTGGTTTATTGTTAATTGTTATTTTTTATCCGTATTAAATTGCTTTGTTTAACCTGTCATATTTCATTCATAGCCTTAAGTTCCCTTATGAATCCTGGAATTTTTTAAGAAGCACATTCTCCTCTTTATACTTTGTATGGACCGATCACCCCCGAATGTCTGTCTCGTGTAGTGCTTCTCTCCAAGGGTACAATATATAGGATGGATGAGAACAGACTCGCTAAGAAGATTTTCAATATCGTGAATGCAAGTAAATTAAAGACCAGTTGGATTAAAGAAGTACATGAAGACATGGAATTACTTAAAATCTCTGAAGACTACATTAAGGACAGAAAAATTTCGAAATAAAATCATAAACACTAAAATTGTACAAGTTTCAAGGAAAGATACATCAGGGAAAAAATGGACAGCGGAAAGGAAGAAAAAGCACAGTGAACTAACTAATGAAGAGGTTTTGGGAAGAAAAGAAGAGAGGAAAAGGAAGTGAAGCTGTGATTGGCTCAAGTTCTCACGCTCTCCTGAAGGGGAATAATCGGAAATAATAATGAAGGGTCATTTTCTATTATATACACTACCCTCTCCCAAACGACCGTTTTTCCGGTCCCTTGAGCTTCAGAGTTATCCAAGTTAGACTGTACAATGTTGTGGCTTCAACTAGTGAAGCAACGGGTGTTTCAAAGTCACTCCTGAAGCATATAATAAACGGAAGGAAAGACTTCCATTGCCAAGGGTCGTCTGCAGTTTTCTACACCCGATGCTTTATTATGTGTTGATATTATAGCCCCTGTGTGTGTACGCCTTTTTTTGGAACAGTATATTTCTTTAAAACATAGTTTACAACTAGGGAGTCGTAAATACTGTATTTTCATTGAACTCCGTGCTTAATACTTTCAGTCACTTTACATTTACTTTTGTTCCTTTAATTGCATTGCGTTTGCAGCATTAATGAAGGAATAACCTCAATCGAACAGCTGGCTGCAGGTACTTACAATACGGTATGTGATGGTAGCTTGACAGCCCGCCGCGCACTCCTTGATCCCGTATTGTCGGGGAAGATCGGGACGAGCTGAAGTGAGCTGCGCGAACCGAACTAGCCCAGGGATCTTTTGTTTGTTGTACCTTTGTAAGTGTTAATTCACACCCTAGTTATTTACTTGCTATTCTTTCAAGCAATGGCTATAAACTTCCTGCCTGCAGTGAAAGTCCAGTCCTTCAGTTCAATTTGGTTAATAGATTACCTGTTAATATTAGTGGGACAAACTTGGAGGTATTTCGCTCGATTCAGTGGGAGTGCATAAAGAGGGACAAAACAAGTTTTCTCATAAATGAGTTGTTTTTTGACGACTATTATGGTTTTAAGGAGGCCTAAGTTCTGTGTTATCAACCCCTAATGGTTTGGACCATTGTGAAAATGATGAAATGAATAAATACAACTATAACACTACTAAACATTCAGAAAACTTAAAAAAAAAAAATATGAATAAGGGAAATAAACGATACGGAAAAGGAATTCCCCAACCCTTAAAGAATTACGACGGAGGGTCTTGGAATGAGCCATGAAAGGCAGATAGGAAATGGGAAGAGGAGAAGGTTTGCCCCAAAGTCAATGGGAGAAAGGGAAAACTGACCCAGCTCTGGAATCCCTCGAGATCGCCAATTCCCGAACTCACCAGCCATGAGCCCTTGAGGGTGTATCACTGTCCAGGGTGCACCATAAGTGGTGGAGCTAAATACATCCTTTAGCAGAAGGCAGGAGAAATCATAAAAAGAAATACAGCAGATCTGACCCCTTGAATAATGAGGGTATCTGAAAAGATTAGACAAGGGCCAAATAAGGCGGGAAAGTGAATGACTCCCTAGGCCTCCAACATCCTAATCCTGTCAGGGTCAGAAGAGAATAAGAGTAGACCAAAGAAGGTTGACAGGAAAGATGACAGAGGAGCCCGGCTCAAGTAAGTGGACGCAATGCCGGAATTAGCTGGAGTCCCGTGGTAGCCAACCTACGCCCCACAAGTTGCGAACCCCTGGCTGGGTTTATTGATGTACGGCACACACACACATACACAGATTGCATGTTGAGGTGTGTAGTAATTTACAGATCTAGCAGATTTGTGAAACCGCAAGTCATACTCCCACTGTAGTTAGAGGTGTTACAGTATTTCCTGAATACATCAGTGGCTTCTATATTGTCCTGTCCATACTTTTAGGCACTTTCCATCTACAAGATTTTTACCTCAACCTTTGCCCTACCTTGCACAAACACCATAGATCCACATTGATGCCTTGCAACATGCAGTGTGTGGTGTGCCAATCGGCACAGATCTCTACGCCTAAATCCCCTAGTCTGGCATCGATCCCTAGCCTGTGGGAGAGATGTGAGCCTACCTTGGCATAGAACATTGGTCCCTGAAATGAAAGACTCTGGGAAATAATCATTAGGCTCAGCGAGTTAACTATGCAATTGCCTAACTGATTCATGCTCGCTAAATGCGAGCCCACCCTATCAGTTTCTACTCCCACGTCCAGTCAAGCCGGTCCCCTTGAAAATGTTGACTTGACGTCAGGAGGCGCGAAGCAGTGTGTGTTGTCTCCGGATATAAGTATTATGTCTCGACAAGCGGCCGTGTACCGTGTGCGAGTAATTACTGCAGCTACCATGAAGACGTTCGCCTCCGAGGATATTTACCCAATGCCCACCCAATACCCAATTAAAATTCCGATCAGCGGGTGGCCAGAACTGGAGTGTTTCCAGATGTGACTTAAAGAGTCTCGCTTGGGTTACCGCCCATTTCCGTGAACTGACATTTCGCCTTTTCCGAAATAAGCCAATCGGCTCGCATATCGGTGTTTGGCGTCATTTTCAACAAAGACTATCCTTGTTCAAACAGCGCAGGAACCTTCCGCGTTTTAGTTTGAACTCTGCCTAGCAACTGCGGGCTCAGTAGGTACTGTACCGTCTTGTTTTTTCACAAGGTTTTTGTACAGATACTGTAATAGAGGCGTCAGGAGGCGCGAAGCAGTTGAGCTCGCGAGACAAGCCATGCTTTGCAGCGCAGAGATTATGAGAAGTATGATTCGGTTAGAGATCGGGAGTTAGAGCATTTCCGAGTGGACTGACCCATAGCCCGGCCGATCAATAATTCCATATGTCACATGTCATATATCGACCAAGGCTAGAGGATATCTTTACTGTTTTGAAGCTAATCAGAGTTCTTGAAGACCTTTTGAAGACTGTACAACGTAGATTACCATAGCAGAAAGCTATTATATATGAGTGAAACGCAGGAATAACATCTGTAACGATCAAGCCACAAGCGAGAATTGACATATCGATATATCTCTCTGGCGTTTCGCAGCCAGCAAGGGAGGTTGACTCGTTTTCCAATTGTCAAGTGTGCTGTTACGTAACTCAGCCTGTGAGCTAATCGCAGGTGCGAGGCGAGTTGAAGTTCCTTCGTGTTGAGACGGCTAGCATTTCTACTTGGCTAGGCCGAACGTTTTCTTCAAAGTGTGTTGTCTCCGGATATAAGTATTATGTCTCGACAAGCGGCCGTGTACCGTGTGCGAGTATTTACCGCAGCTACCATATCATAATGGAATTGAGACACTTGCAGTACAGTTCTAATGCATATTGTCTCGAGAAAGAAAGACTAGTTTCTAAACTGAGTGCGGACCGATCTATTTCTCTGTCCAGCGGTGTCCGTGTTAAGGCAGCCATTACGAAACCCTGTGCGGATTCTCTCAAGTTATAGCAACGTGTATTCTCTAGCCAGTATATGCCGACATCAAGACATGTTACGCAGTGCATCACGCGGATAATAGAAGGCATATTGTTATTTGAGATTTCGGCGGGGAGGATTAACGTTCATGTTATAACTTCCAGAATGGCTGGTTGAATTATATGGGGTAGCTACATGTGGAAAGCATAAGTGAGATGCTTGCAACCCACAAACTGCATTTTCCTTTTAGGAAAGGAGTCTACTTTCTCAGTACTCCAGCGGTTGCCAGCTGATGTTTTCGCAAGCTACGACATGCAGGACAGTACAATTTCACGGTCGTATTATAACTTTTCTGGCATGAACGGCGAGGGCACGGAGGGCCAACCTACCAGGGTTCGAATCCCAGCTCCAAGGAAGAAGGATGTATTATCTGATGATAACGTGGAGATTCAGATACTTATATCCATTTTACGATGCTACAAGATGCAACGAAAGGTACTGGACCAGCAACTTCTTCATCGTAGTTTAGTGAGGGCATTTGTTAGCAATTGCAATTGTCATATTTTTTTTCTTTTGTAGACTAAATGGGCATTCACGAGTTTAGGTTCGATGTTTCTGTCGAAACTGATGTGTTGCATATCCGGGATTTTGTATTCACTTAATGAATTCATCCCTTGCGTATTAATAGTTTTGATATTTAATCAGTTAATTCAGTAATGTCTTATTTAGTAGTGCGTATTTTTATTTGCCATGAAGCAGGATTAGGAGAAGAACTCCAGATTTTTGTATAAGTATAGTTTTAATCGAGTTTTGTTTGATAGTGTTTGGAACCCTATTTTCTTTGTGGCCAGGACATATATTCATGTACTACTGATGAGTTAGGAACTCTGTTTTCTCGCAGCGATTTGAATCTTGGAAAGCTTTTCTTGGCGTTAAATGTCTTTAGAGTTTTAATCCACTTTTTGGATCATTTTCATGGAGAGCACTTCGCTTTTGTGCATGAAGATTTATTAATAGATCTACTTGATTGTCATTGGATTAACCGGTGAAGTTAACTTGGTTTCATGGTGTAAGTCTTATCCACTGATATTTCGAAGCCCACCGAAGTTAGAGGCTATCCTGATTTAGGGAAGGATCAGTTTCACCTTCTATTGGGTATTAATTTGAGAGTAACTGAACATTTGATGTCATTCCGAGACATTTATTTTCTATAAGATTAACGTAAATACTTGCATTTAGTGCAATTGTGTGAGAGATATAAGTACAGCATTTTTGAATACCATCCTGAATTGATTAAATTATTCCAGGGAAGCTTGACTGAGTCAAGAGAATCAAGCAGTATAATTGTTATACATTATTGTGAGGCAAGATAGTTTAATTTTGCTAGTGAAATGCTTTAGTTTCATGACTTTGAACAACGTGCTTGAGGTTAGTGTGTGTTTTGTAGGTTTTGTGATAGTAATGAGATTTAATAAGGGTGTTTGAGGGTTCTTATAACCTTATTTTGTGATTCGAATGCATATCCTGGATTATGTTGTATTTTTGAGATTTTATGCTTGTTGAAGCATTAGGCCAGTTTTGGATTGAACCAATAAGAGCTTTTTAAGCGGGTGAGTGCCAATCTGTTTTAGGTAGATTTCTAGAAAGCTAACTATTGCAATGGGTCCCATGTTTCGACTTCCGGAAAATTTCGACATATCTTCGCGTTTCACATCCCCCAGACCCCAAAACCACCGTCAGTTCAAAAGTTTATATATAATTTATGTATATATGTATCTATATATATATATATATCAGTTTCTTGTGGACACGATAACTGCCGTAATTTTGCACCAATCACTTTGAATGTTTTACAAAATATGTATCCCTATAAAATCTCGGTCGAGTTCGTTAATGGGCAAAATCGGTCAAAGGGGGTAAAAATGGGGGGCTTTTTTCGAAAAAGGGAAATATCGCTATAACTCTCTTAATACATGAAATATCGAATCCCTTCAAAGTTCATAATATGTGTCGGATAAGTGCCAAAAATTTATGTCAAATAAGTTTTTTGATAGCACCAACCATTGACCAAAGGGGTGGGAAAAAGTGGGTTTTTCGGGAAACATTAATCATATCTCTGTTAATAGGCACAATATCAAAACCGCACAAAATGGACAATATTCCTCCAATAATTACCTAAAACTTTTGTCTGAAAGAATTTTTGATATGACCCACCATTACGCCACGGGGTGAACAAAATGATTTAAATTATAAGAAAATGCCAAGTGCCAAGAGAGGTTGCCATGACAACTTTACTTTTAATTGATAAGGATGACCATCAGCAGTTGCTATGACAACGCCACTGCACGAGATCACATTCAGTTTTCATATGTCAGTGGGAAGCGACTTCGGTATCGGAACTGGCAGCATGCTGAACTTCTATGCCCAAGGTCGCGGGTTCAAACCAGGCTGAAGTCGTCGGATTTACTAAGAGCGCTAAAAAACCTGAGTTTGCTTTCCTTCGGAGGGGAAGTTCCAACGTTCGTTGCGAGTTGCTGATTGAGGTGGCATCTAGTAGCCAAGTTCACAGCTAGGTGTCGTTGACGGCAGTATTTTAGGTAGATTTCATTAGAAAGCTAACTATTGCAATGGGTACCATGTTTCGATTTCCGGAAAATTTCGACATATCTTCGCGTTTCACATCCCCCAGACCCCGAAACCAACGTCAGTTCAAAAGTTTATATATAATTTATGTAATATATGTATATATGTATATATGTATATCAGTTTCTTGTGGACACGATAACTGCCGTAATTTTGCACCAATCACTTTGAATTTTTTACCGAATATGTATACCCATAAAATCTCAGACGAGTTCTTTACTGGGCTAAATCGGTCGAAGGGGACGAAAATGGGGGACTTTTTTTCGAAAAATGAAATATTGCTATAACTCTCTTAATATGTGAAATATCGAATCCGTTCAAAGTTCATACTACGTGTCGGATAAAGCTCAGAAATTTATGTTTGAAACGTTTTTTGATAGCACCAACCATTGACCAAAGGGGTGGGAAAAAGTGTTTTTTTCGGGAAACATTAATCATATCTCTGTTAATAGGCACAATATCAAAACCGTACAAAATGGACAATATTCCCCTAATAATTACCTAAAACGTTTGTCTGAAAGAATTTTTGATATGAGCCACCATTGCGCCAAGGGATGAGAAAAATAATTTCGGAATTATAAGAAAATGCCAAGAGCTATCAGGGGTTGACATGGCAACACTACTAAATTTATGAGGGATGAGCCATCAGACATTGCCATGACATCTGACTAAGTGTGAAGCGGCTTCGGTGACGTAACTGGTAGCATGCTGAACTTCTATGCCCAAGGTCGCGGGTTCAAAGCCGGCCAAAGTCGTCGGATTTTCTAAGAGCGCTAAAAATCCCTCAGTAAGCTTTCCTTTGGAGGGGAAGTTTCAACGTTCGTTGCGAGTTGCTGATTGAGGTGGCATCTAGTAGCCAAGTTCACAGCTGGGTGGCGTTGACGTTAGTATCTGGTAGCAACATTAGGAACTACTGCTTGAAATTTAGCGCCTGCATTCCTTACCTGAATTACAGACTAATACAGCTATCACAATTCACACCGTTTATCAGACAGATTCTACACTCACCCAAAGTACACGGGGTTATATGACCGTGTTGTCGCAGCCCCTAAACTGAGGAACCAACCAACATCTCTGCGGGAGATATAATTTTGCGTGAAGAAGTAACAGACCGTTACATAGTTACACATCAGTGTCGAAACCTTGCATAAGGACAGTGTGACCACAAGTATAACAAGTAGTTCCGTGAAGAACTGTACAGCCTATTTTCATATATCCTGCTCAAGTTAATTGCCACTATCAACATACAAAATTTCAGTTTAATTGCTGTAACAGATTCGTAGATATTGAGAACCGTCTAAATATTTCAGATGGTCGCCAGGTTGGATTTTTATTTTTGTACTATTATATTAAGATTATTTTGTAAGTGTGGTATTCAAACTTCACTCGCATGATTAGAACACAAGAAGTAAAAACGAGATTTTAAAATTACGCACAGCAGCCATCTTGTGATTATGCAAACAATTGAAATAAATTAGATGCCAGTGGATCAACATTTGTGTAAGCATTTAACATGCAACGTTTCACGGCACTCGGATAGTTAATTCGCGAGAAACTCTCATTTAAATATTTATACTTCGCGTCGCCGCCATGTTGGATTCTTGCTCACCAGGTTAGTGAAAGTCCTATAGGTGAACATACGTTCATAGTCTCTATGAACATAAAAATTTCAGTTTGGTTGCTGTAAAAGATTCATATATATTGAGGACCGTCTAAATATTACGGAAGCTTGCTATTTAGGATTGTTATATGTATAGGCCATAGAGTTATGTACCATTCAAGGTCACTTATTGCCTAGGTTCATTATTCAAACTTTCACTTCGATCGCATGATTACGACACAAGAAATAAAAACTTAATTTCAAAATTTCGCACAGCCGCCATCTTGAGGTTATGTAAACAATTGAATTATATTAGATGGCAGTACATTACAATCTGCAAAATCATTTACTGTACCACATTTCACTGCGCTCAGAGAGTTAACTCACGAGAAAAGTCTATTAAAATATTTCAAATTCGCTTGGTCACCATGTTCGTTTTGTACTTTACAGGTTTATGAATTATACATAGGTAAACTTGTATCAGTACCCTTTATCACTGTACAAAATTGCAGGGTGATATCTGTAATAGTTTCGGGGATATAGAATGTCAGTGAAATATTTCGCACAGCCCCCATTTTGAGGTTATGTAAACAATTGAACTAAATTAGACTCCAGTGCATTGCAATGTGTATAAATATTTGCTATACCAAGTTTCATTACGTTTGGATAGTTAAATCGCGAGAGAAGTCTATTTAAAAGTCTCCATTTCGCTTGGCCGCCATGTTGGTTATGTAGTAACCATGTTTTTGAAAGTTTCATAGGTGAACTTCTAGTAGTACCCTTTATCACCGTACACAATTTCAGGGCGATATCCGTTATAGTTTCGGAGATACTGAATGCTAGTGAAATATTTCACACAGCCGCCATGTTGGATTGGTGAGACGTAACAAAATTCGATGGGCACGGTCGACGTCGCCGGGAATAGTGCTATAAACTTACCGAGTTTCACTGAAATCGCTCCAGCCGTTTAGATTTTATTAGGGACACACACACACACACACACACACACACACGGACAAAAGGTGATCTCATAAGCCTATTTTTTCAAAATTGAAAATAGGCTAAAAATGGACTCCAAATGACAAGAAGGGTACCATCCCCGTATGACAATAAAATGTTAAACATATGTTTAAAATGAAGAAAAACAAAGTTAATTAATCTCCAATTATTATAAAATACTTTCACGCGATAAATGAGGTCTGATCCTTCTACGAAAACCTGCATATTCTGCCTATTTTCGCCTATCTCCAAGTTTGTCCGGTGAAATCTACCTCCGCCTTCCGGCGTGCCGAGAGGACTTTTTTGACTTCGAGTAGTATAAAACCCATGTTTGGTGTTATATGAAGCTAGGTGAGGTTTTCTTGTATTTTCATATCTCTTTGAGACATTGCTGTTGTTGATCTGCTAGATCGAGCCTACATGCTTTTCTTCACCTAATTATGAGCAATGCTTCGATAATCTGTGTGACTTAAGGCATTTCCACAGCTAATGAACAAAACCTCTACAATCTTACAAAACTTTACTTTCTACATGAAACATGAACGTAGACCATTGATTTTCTACTTGGCTTAATCGCTTGGTAAAATGTAACCGGGTGTAATGAGTATTTCTTTCTATAATATGTAACGATGCAAATGCTATGACCCAGATCAGCTGTTAAACTGAAACATTTGAGTGTCCAAAGGCACATTTCTGTATAAATCCTTGTAAATTCATTGTACAATAGAACCTCGATGCATTGTTTTTAAAGGGGGAGGGGGAAAATGACGATGGATGCGGGAAACTATAAATGCGGGTACCGGTGACAAAAAATTTGAGTAAAAAAATAATAAAGTACGGGTACTGTATTTGGACATATTTCTTCATGTCAACTTCATAGAGGCATCAAAATATTGCAACTACGATGTACGTGATAGGATTTCATACTGTGTCATTTTATCACTTGCTCTTTATAGAAAAAAAGAGATTGTTTTTTAGTTTCGTCGAAGCTTTGCGTTTCAGACGAAACAAAGCCTTCTCTACTTGCATAATATTCTCTTCTTCACGATCACTGATAACATGCGAGTACATGAAGGATTTCACCTTAGCTAAGGGGGCATGCGCTTCGGCGAAACTCGGGACCACTTGGGGCTCACCATCGTCTTCTTCCTCTTCATCACTCCTCTCCCCCCACGTCATCATCGCACAGCTCGCCAATCTCCGCGGAAGGTACTTTCGGTGTTCCGAATGAAAGAATACAGCAGTTCCGAGTGTTCGCCGGTATCTGACCGGGCGAGCTATTTCAAGGCTATATGACATCACGCTATGAAGACACCCGCTCAAGACCGACTACATTATACAGTATCATGCTTTCATTCGTGTTTTTCGTTGCTGTTCTGTGTGATCTAACTTGTTAGGCAAGCATTGCCAAATGTAGCGTAACATTATTGAGATTACGAGAATTGCATCGTCAGTGAAGTAAAGTTTTCATTACGAACTACAGATAAAATTGTAATCGCCGCACACAAATAAGATACTACACAGAACCACTCAGAATGAAATGAAACAGCACAATGATGCCTTGGCGCTTCGAGCAGAATTGTTGGCGCCTGAAGGCTCGTAGGAGTGGTTATATAGTGTGGTTGCGCGTAAACAATCTGCGCACTGCAGTCCAGCCTACTGTTACGGCTGCGAGTTTGTTTCATCGCTCGCCACATGAGTCGCAACTGCCCCAGGGCTGGGCTGTGCTCTGCCTCAGTGTATTGCGTGCGCCTTATGCAACAGGACTACTAGGACAAAGTGATGGTCCAGAATATTCGTGACCCAGCCAGCGATGGAAACCTCGAGAAGCCGTGAACCCTGGATGGGTCTAGAAGCATTTATTGAGTTACTGGCCTGCTATATAAGAGCGACCTGTCAAGCAGTGAGTGTGTGTTTTACGAGCTAGTGCGAGCGTTTATCCTGAGCGACAAGTGTGGTGACTTGCGAAACCCCTAGTGAAGCCGATTCTCTTGACAGCGAGGGAGTGAGAAGCATACAGGGGACTGCCTGTGTTTTGAGCAAGTGTGATTTCACTGAGCGACAGAGGTATTGTGGCAAAGTGCCGTGCGAGTTACGAAATCCAGTGACATTGTTTCCCAGCTCGTGGGCAGCGAAGCAGCGTGTAGCAGGTTATCCTAAGTAACTGTAGTTTGTGTACATAAGGGAGAGGTGCAGGTAGTTTCTGTCAAGGCCACCGGACTCATTAGGATGGATTAACTTCTGTGGATTGTTGACAAGTGAAAGGGGGCAAGAGCTCCCCATAAGGAAGAGACTTGAGGAAACTGGAGTAAGGTTCTAATTGCTTGTATTTGCTGATGAGTAGTGTATCTTTCTGGCCGCAATAAAGTTAATTATTTCTTTAAAGGAACAATCTGTGTTTTGCTTCAGCCCACCGTAATCCAGTTAACAAAAGTGTCACTAGGGGGGTGGCACGTAACACTACTTTAACCTTGTTTCAGCCGAGAAACATGCTCAAGCCTAGGAACTCCTAATCGTTCGTACCTCGTACATTCTCGTATAACAGGTTGCCGCTATTCTATGCTGCTTCAAATTCAAAAGAAAGTTTGCATATATTTTTCTCATGAACGATCAATGCGGGAAAATTGTGGCCAAGGACTAGTGATTTTTTGACGATCCATACGAAAAAACGATAGTTCAAGTAACGATAGATGCGGAGAAATTTAACATTAGTTTATATGGAAAATTTTCGGGACTAAATACATTGAACGATGCACACGGAAAAACGACAGTTCCGGGAACGATGCATCGAGGTTCTACGGTGTGTAATTGATAAATGCTACAGCATTAGAAAATAGTTTAAGACGATACACATACAGGGTGTCGAGCGATGACCTTTTTTCAAATTCCCGTATAATTCCCGTATTTCCCGTACGAAAATCCACCAAATTCCCGTATATTTTAGAACTCTCTAAGACTTCGAGTTCGCATACCGAATGGCTGAAAAATGAATCTTAAAGCGCGAATCAAGATTTTCTGGCGTAAGTGTAACTGCATTTTTGGAGATACTTCCGCAACCCATGGGTTATGGCAAGATTTAGGTCTAATCCGTAGCGTGAGCAAAGCGCGCGCGCGCGCGAGTGAATTCTCTCGCAGATACCGTTTATCTGAGGAGAGCTGATATAAATGAATGTTTTACTGAGGAGGGTTGAGAGAGTAGAGAATAGAAGTGTCACATAATAAATGTTTACGGGAAGTGACTGAATTGTATGTTACCGTAACCGTATAGAGCTTCCACGAGTTCAAATGACACCGAAGCTTATGCATAGGGAACTTCCGGTCCGCGAATCTCCATTTGATTTTCATTGGCAGTGAATCGTTCGTTCACGATTATCTTCTTTATTATTTCGGATAGTGGTTTTGTTTTTAGGCGTTCAACTTATGAAATAAGAACTGGAGGGTTGGCCTTTCATGAATATTCCAAAGACAAGTGTCTCCTAAAAGAGTAATTGGTAACACTTCGCATCAGAGACGACCATAACAAACAGCTTGCCTACAAAGTGTGCGATTTGCACATTTCAAACGGCATTTCTTAGACTACAATATTTAAGTTGGTGCAAATTAAATATGTTATATGTGAGAATATTATTATAATTTGCTATCCGGTTGTTATATTAGTAGCCTATATTATGCATTAACGTGACCCGTTTAAATGCTAAATTGTGACGGAAGCTACGAGTTATAGGCTATTCGCCGTACCGGTAGGCCTAATATTTACTAACGCATCGTTTCTTCTTTAATATTTATTTAATCATTATAATTATAATAGCCTATCTTCAACCCTCATTTAACCAAAAATCTGTTTATAATTCTATACAAATTCCAGGTATTTCAAGAAAGCTATATTTGATAGCACATGCGGTTCCACCTAAAAATCCAACCGTGCCTAGTTTTCAGTATCTATGGAAAATATTACCGTAAGTTAATAAACCAAACAACTGGCGACAATTTTTTTTAAATGCTCATTTACATCTTCACCCTAGTCTACGTAAAGTACCATACGGTAATCACTGAAAGGGTAAGGGGGTTATGACCTCAATTTCACAAACGAACGAACCTCATTTTGCATGAATTATGGAACCCGAATCCTAATGGAGGTATGGATTGTCTGCATTTAGAAATATGTTAGTCAATAATTTAAAACAAGATGCCAGAAAACTAAATACAAAAATCTGCGTACCTACTACGGTGTAAAGTTGTTCCGTGAAAAAAATACACCTCGCCAAGATTACACGACGTGCATACAGTTAAATACTATCATCCAATTGGAGAAACACTTTCTCTGTCACGATCTTATAAGCAATTCAAACATAAACTGCTGTAATTTACGGGAAAATGGGCAACATTTAGAGACTACGAGTGTTGTATGTGGCACAACGTTAGCTAACATTTCGCGTCATTAATACATAAGGAATGAACACATGCAGAGCTTTCTCACTGCACACAGCTGAAGATCATATTCTTGGTGCATTTTACGTTCTCTTAATAACAATAATTTGCTTAGTTACATGCAACGAAAATTGTAGTACACAGTTCCCATTGCTTCCAATACCTGACTACTAAACCAGAAAATGGTAATGCATAAACATACGCCAGTGGCGCGTCCTATGGCAAATGAAAGATCGAAAGAAAATGTAAGCTCTATAGGAGCACGGAACAAGGCGATACGATTTTCTAATCTACTGAAAGTAGTCAAAATTCCCTTTGTAATAATGACTAATAATCCTGGGGTTATGTAGTAATAATAATGATCGTGTGGCCTCCGGAGAGACCTAGTGCAGATCTTTCTAGTTGACTCCCGTCGGCGACCTGCGCGTCGTAATGAGGATGAAATGATGATGAAGACGGCACATACACCCAGTCCCCGAGACACGGTCATTAACCCCAGGAGATTAAAATCCCTGATGGCTCGGCCGGGAATCGAACCCGAGGCACTTTGGGCCAAAGCCTAGCGCGCTAACCATTTAGCCACAGAGCCGGACGGGTCATGTAGTAATAAGATGTAACCCACCCACTATCCCTTTTTAGATCACGACTTTTATAGTAAAAGTGTGTCCGCTATTACACGCGTAAATTATGGGACAAATACAGTATTGCTAACCCCATGAATTCAGTACTGACAGCCTTCCTGTCACTATGCCCCGCTTTTCCTCTCCGCAAACCACGGTCGCCACATAACGAGACCCTACGTCCAACCGCCACACGGCAAGAATTCTGAGCATGCTTCTCACCTACACCCTGTATTTCGAAGGAAACAACGCGAAGGATATGCCGGTATATTTAATATATTTTAAAAGACGATCCTGAGTCAACGCCGAGGACATTCATACAGAGAAATACGATACTTTTAGATGAATAAATAAATTACACACCGAAGCTAGGATACCTTTATCATCGGTATCGGTACCAATTCAATAAATACGACAAATAGGGCAAACACTCTACAGCTAATGAATATAAAAACACTCACCATGCAATGATTATCCTTTAACATGAAACAAGAGTCTGAGCGGAGGTCGTTCACAGCTTACTACAGTAGTTGACAGATGCACACTCTCTGAATCGCGACTCTCTACGGTTAATATTAGCTTTTGTGATAATACAAAAGTAAAGTTAAGGTAAATACATATTTAGCACTGAGCACTCAAACAAGCCGCTCAGTGGCGATATTATTGCCGTGGTTTTATATTGTCGAGTTGTAGGCTATTGAATGGCAGACGGTATTTTGAACACTATGATGGGAAACAATAGCCTGTGGTCTATTATCGATTGACGCAAGCGAACTGACGCCAATAAATAACTTATCCTCAGTCACTTGGCAAGGATTTCTTTGACACCCTCCATCCCTTCACTGTCCCTATCATCATCACCACCATCATTGTCTTCGTCAGAGCTTGATGAATTGCCGATGTTAATAATCATTTTATCCACCGCGATATCCAGATCGCCTTCAGTATTTCTTTCTGTACATGCTGTACGGGATGTATCCAGTCCTCGGGTCGAACTTCGGCGAAGTAAAAGTAAGGAAACAGGCAGTGGTTAATAAGCGACTGAAACAATGCCTGCCCATACGAGAAGAATTCTGCCACGTGTTTTGTGTATTTTGTAGCCACATGTTGGTGACGGGTGTTTGATAGTAAAATGTCGAGAGCTGTGAGATATTGTTTGTAGTTTTTGAAATTTATGCATGTGTGACGCATTTGGATAGAGTGTTTGCACGGACTTGAAAACAATTTGGTAGGCTATGTGCATCTCCCCTGCGAAAGAAGATCATGGAAAGGCTAAAAACAGTAACATTCCACACGCGACACGCCGCGAATACTTTTTAATTCAGATTTATTTTATCAAAGTAGATAATAGAAAATAAAATAATGCAAAACGAAATTAAATAAGTCACTTTGACAAATACAAGATTGTTACTAGGAACTTCAGTTATACACAGCACAAAATTAAGTTCTTTTGACAGTACTATTTTTTTTCTCCAATTCCTGGAGATCTTTCGTGGCTTTTCTTTCGACTGCCACCTTAGCCGTCGATTTGCACCTGTTTTGCTTCCTTGAACACGGCGTAGGAGTTTCGGGCAGTATGGACTCTTGCTCACGGTATCTTTTCTACTCCACCAGCTGCCATCACAGCGTCCTGAACAGTATACGCATGCCAATCAGACTTGATTCTTTGTGATTGACGATCATGCACTCCTTGTTCAGGGAGAAACCTCTGTCTAGAGCTGCATTGTTGTGATACAAAATCAGTATCATTTTAACGAAGCTTGAGAGATCGTTTTTTTTGGCAGGAACTGCTGAAGCCACTATTTCAGACCACAGCACGTCGAGCCGTGGCTCTTTTCCGTCGAACTGCTTCAAACGCGCAGTGACGGAGGGCAGTCTCAGAAGTGCGGAGTAGCTGCTCTTGAAGCGGTCAGCCATTGCGCCAGAAAGCAACTTCTTCTGATTACAAAGAATTTCCAGGGCAATGACGATCCTAACTTCTTCCAACTTAAGAGTCTCAGCGACCCCTATACGGTCCAGGCAGGAAATAGTACGGGTCCCTTGTGAGCAAGAGTTGACCTCTCTGATTTTTTCAGCCATAGGATACCAATGTACAATTTTCGGCAGTTGGCGCGAAATTGCAGCACATACGCGTTTGGAATTTTCTGAGATCTTAAGCTGTTAACTTCTTTAAGGGCTGCTCTTGTCGAGAAACCCAGGTCTCCTCTGAATAACAATGCGGACTAACTCCTGCATGTCATTGTCAGCAACAAGCGCGGCGCACGGAGAGGGTACGGCCGGCGGTCGGCCAGGCAAAGCATGCATTCGACGTTGGCTGGGTTCTCATCCCGCTTAGTGCTCTATCGGTGACGCAAATTGCGGGTGGCAGCGCAGTCTGCTGGCGAAATAGAAGACCGAGCGTTCGGGGGCTAAGAAGTCAGGCATTATGAGACTTTTGAAGATTTCCCGTATCAAGTGCGAATTTCCCGTATAATTCCCGTATTTTTCCCGGGTCACTAAAATTCCCGTATTTCCCGTATCGCTCGACACCCTGACATATAATCTCTTCATCCTAATTCATTTTTATTCATCGTCCAGTCTATTATTCAATCTACTAAATATCATTGTGAGATTGACACGTAATATTCTTATAATATAATGCTAGTTATAATGTCTAGGCTCTAGGATCACCCCAGCGAGTAGGTGATTATTATAATCCATTCTTGGATTTCTTTAGGTTTTCTTGACACAGTTTTGGCGACTGTGACTTTGGTCGTTTGACAACAGGGTGTTTGATTTCTTTTCTTGTTCTGTTGTCTTGTCCTTTTAGGAATAAAGTTTGTTTTCCCAATTTTAAATCATGGCGTGATATTTTAACGAAGAGATGGGAGGTCGTTTTAAGATGGCCATCGCTTGGAATTTTCAGGGTATTCCACCCTTGAGATAGTTCTCTTTAGAGTTGTTTTTTGTGTTCTTGAGCTAGTTTTTTATTCATTTCTCCTTCGAAGCCATGGCATACCTGCCAACTTTCAAAAATAGAAATCCAGAAGATCCCAAAGCGCAAAAATTTAACGCGTACATGCGTCGCAAGGTCTTAAAAATAGCGAGAAAAGACTACAGGGAAAGAGATTACAAACTCTTGGTGATGTGAGACCATCTAATTCACTGCCAGTTTACAAAAATTATGAAGAATATGCCTCTCTGAAAAACTGATGATATCGTTTCTTACTTTAATTAATCACAAAAACACTAAATCGCACAAAAATTTGTCACACAATTGCACGAATACCAGAACTACAGCAAGCACCTTTAGAAACCAAGCTTTCCCGCTTACAGTCGAAGCACAAAGAGTAATATAAATGCAGCGATAATCTGCGAGATGTGATCATCGATAGACAGTTCTATCGACTTTCAGCGTGAGTCAAACGCAGGGAATTGATGACAAAAGCTCAGCGATAATCTGCGAGACGGGATTATCGATTAACTTTACAGGGTGTCTACTGTAAGGATGAAGTAAAAATTAGTTACTTTTTAGCTACCTTTTAGTTACCTTTTAATTGAAGATACGTCTGCGGTCGGCAACCATAGAAGCTCATCGCGCGGTGAAGGAAAACAACAATGAACTGTGTTTAAAGCAGTGAATAAGATTCACTTATGGTGTCAAAAATTTAGATAAAAATAAATAATGGATATTTAATATAATTTTTGAAGGCCTTTGTCTGGAGTGTGGCACTCTATGGAGGTGAAACTGTGACTATTGGTGCAGCAGAAAAGAGGAGAATTGAAGCGTTTGAAATGTGGTGTTACAGGAGAATGATGAAGATCAGATGGGTAGATAGGGTTACAAACGAAGAGGTATTAAACCTACTGGGAGAGGAGAGATGTTTCTGGCGACTGCTAATGAATAGAAGAGATAGGTTGGTAGGACACATGCTAATACACCCAGGAATAACCAGCTTAGTTATGGAAGGAAGGGTTGAGGACAAGAACTGTAGGGGTAGACCAAGGTCAGAATATGTTTAACAGATTGCCTTGGACGTAGGGTGTGATAGCTATGTTGAGATGAAACGATTAGCTCAGGACAGGGAAGCATGGAAAGCTGCATCAAACCAGTCAAAAGACTGAAGACTCAAACACAATATCAAATGAGTTGCCGTCTTGTGTACAAGAAGTTATGATTACCAAGAAGTTGCTCTGATCATGGCCATTTGGGGAGATTTCCTTTGTCCCCCGCTGAAGACCACGAAGAAATATATGCGACGTTACACGATCGGCGCTGGTCTCAGCCGTTTGACGCAATTCGTAGTTTTTTAGATAGAACACTGAGAAAAATCGCGATTACATGACCGGTGTCACTTCTAGTCGTTCGACAAGATTTCTATTGTCCTTGAGGTCGGGCATGGAAAAATAGGGTAAGTTACTATTACGCAATCGGCACCGCATGCTGTCCATTTGACAAGAATCCAGTTGCACTCTTCATCGAATGCGGAAAAATATCGCGATGCATCGCAATCGCTGCCGCGCTCCGTCGTCTTACGAGATTCTCGATGTTCTCGCGGTTGCACAATAATATCGTAAGGCCTCGGGTGCCTGGTGCAAGCTTTGTTAATCGACACCCAGAGGGTAGCTTGCATGTCGAATTTAGTCGTTCCTTTGAACGCTATGAAAGTCAAGGAGGTTAGATATCTAAACTCCTTGACACTACAGCGCTTTCAAGTAGAGAATGGAGAAACTTTGCGATGGCGTAAAATCCCGAGATTAATTTTGCCATTTAACACGGCCTACTGAATTCAAATGGGCTCTTGAACATGCCAACAACGTATGACATGAGTGTCGTGATTTGTCGCCTTCCAAAAATCACTTACCATGGTCAGGGGCGAACCTGCAATCTTGGGGTTGGTAGTCCGACACTATAACCACTCACCCACCGTGGTTGCACGATATTATGCAATCGGCACCGCATCCAGCCGTTCAACGATTGTCTGCCTGTCTTGGCAGAATGGCGGAGACGAGCTCGAGGTTGGGCATGGTTAAAACTCACGAGCAGTTATGGACATGTTGTATGATCGGCGCCGTGATTCCCGCAGTCCTCGAGGACAAGTTCGCAGCCAGGCACGGGTTTTATAATTTTACGCAACTGGCGTCAATGGTGGTCCGTTTGGCGAGATTCCCGCAGGAAAGTCGTGCTGTCAGCCGGCCGTCTTGAGGATGTGACTTTGGAGGATGAACGTTCGAAGTAGGTATCGGTTATTATGATTATTCGGAGTATTGCACGAATAATCCGACAAGAGGGCACATTTTCTTTCGAATTCAAATTATGCAAGTTTTAGAGATAAGCGGTTAGATTATATATCCAATGGAACCATAGTTCGAAGGAAAAATAGACATAGGCCTACAACGGAGTTTCAAATTAACCACACTTGATGTCGCAAATTCACTCGACAGATAGATTTTTAAAAATAGTCTATGTATTTCGAAGCATTTTTGCTATTATTTTTTTGAAACTATCATTTTGCAAGATTGCAACAATAAATTATTTCGCGTTATTTCTGGACTTCGATTTGAGATATACAAACTGAGAGGCCAATATCAGAAATGAAAGGTTTCTGTGGAGTTTCGGAAGTTATCGCGAATAAACGTCTCTCAAAATGTCAGGTTTCTGATTAATACAGAAAAATATTTCACACAAAACTGAACTCTTCTTGATGCGTAATAAACGTTGAACCGATGTATACAGTACCACTGAAGGTATCCTCAGTATGCATTTCCTTGAGGTTCTGCGCTGGGAAATATAGCTTACGCAATCGGCGCAGCTTGCATGAAACTCGCTTCATGGCATCTGCGAGCCTAGCGGCGCGGGTTTAAAGGCTTTTAACAAACCTCGGCGAATTTTCGTTACCTCTAACTATCCAGACTTAAGAATTCGTTACCTTTATAAAATTAGCCACTCTTTCGTTACCGGTAGACACCCTGAGTCTTATCAGTCTTGAGGGGTGTGGTGGCTCAGCGGTCTAGCTGTATGCTCTCACCAAGGCGGTCCGGGTCCGATTCCCGGTCAATGCATGTGAGATTTTCAAAGTGAAATGCCATGTCCTGTGGTTCGGATTCCACGTAAAAAGGAGGTCCCGTGGCTCATGATCTCTAGATTAACGGTCACGTTAAACTACAAGCTTCCTTTTTCATATCAGTCGAATTTAAACACTCGCTTCTCAGAATAGCAGCTATTATCGAAAATCAAAACTGAAATGCGATTTGGATGCAGAGAACCGAACGAAGCTAGGGAGTTGAAAATCCGGAAAAAAACTATGTTAATCCGGACAACCGGAAAACACCCCAAAAATCCGGAAACCTTCCAGGAAAACCGGAAAACTTGGCAGGTATGCCATGGTCATTCTTAAGACAGCCTGTTAGGAGGACTAGTTCCCCATCCACTCCTGTACTTGGTGGTAGGACCTGGGAGGGTTTTTCGCCGGGCATTTTCAGGTTCTAAAATCCAGTGACCATCGAGGGATTTCACCAGGTATTGGCAAGTGGTTTCGGGTACAGTACCAACATCGCGGCAAGAAGAGTGACGAAAAGGACACGCAAATTTAAGATCTTCAGCCGAGTTTCGTGTGGCGAGCCTGGAGCAATTTGCCAGTCTTGGTGAAAGGCATGATGTCTTGGCGTGTGACTCTCCGTATTCTGAATACCGACTACCGGGCTTGCAGATTTGTGTAACAAGTGTGTCGGCGGCCTGGTGCGAAGATGTCAACTCTTCCACCAGGCCAGTTACAAACCAACCTACAAATGTTTGAAATAACCGTATGCGATAAGAAGAATTATTGAGAAGTAAAATTTAGAATTATTTTTGGGGGTTAGGGTATACATCTGTTGGCTGTATGTGATATTTTTCTGGCGTACAAGGGCTTCTATTTCAGTTTTGTTCATGTTCTGTTTCGTGGTGTGTGCAATCATGCAAGTGTACATCCTGCCGCTTTGCGCGGGTACGGTGTCGAATTTATTCGTGCAATTATCCGGGGGACCAGTCTTGTAAGATTTGTGTTTTCGCAAGGCATTTTGTGGGGATTAGGGAAGCATTTTTGGCTTTTATTCGTGTCTAATCCGGGCAGCTTGACAGTTTTTAATGTAGTGTAATTTTGAGGGCAGTTTTGGCCTAGTTCGATTTACTTTGCGTTATTCTTTTGTTTGTGGCAATTCATTTGTCTATGGACCGAGTGTCTTTTGTTTTATGACAACATGGCGTCCTTGTGTTTACACTTAAGATGGCATCACGTGCGCGGCCACGGGAGTCACCTTAGTTTTGTTAAGTTTATTTATGTTTTATTGTTTCATGTTCGGGTTCTCCTCCCATTAAATTTCAAATGGTTCTTTCACGTAAGTAATTGGAGTGGGGGTTATTGCCTCGCGGGGGCGTCCTGCCCCGGAGTAATCAGTCAGTACTTGGGCTCTGTCGTATTAAGACGTAATTTGTCATTCGTCCGGTTCAATGCTTAGGCCTACCGGTTGTCTCTTTAGTTTGTTCATTTAATTATTTCGTATCAGAGTGGGGTTATGGTTCAGACTTAGTGATATTCCGCTTCTTGGTTTTTGCTTCAATTTCGTGTTGCCATTATTTTACCCTCGTTTGGCGATGTCGCCCCTTTGTTTTAAAGGGAGCGTTAATATGAATTTCCATTCAAGGATTCATCCACCTCTGATTATACTATTCGTAGTTCTGTATTAGTTTGGGAGGTCACCTAACCTCATTCGGTTGGATATTTGTTTTACGCGGTGTACTAGTAAAGGGGCCCCTACTTGGATTTTTTATTTATTATTCATTTAACTCTATTTTCTCCTGTGACCATTTCACTCGAGGACAATCGTGTAACTATTGTGTGTAGCCTATAAGTTTGTGCTTATGTACCAAGAAAATAACGATTTAGGGTTTGTTTTATTGCTGGGCGCCTTGCTTAATCTATGTAATGAGGCGTAATTGGTTTTGATTTACCTTGTCTGTATTGCTTGAAATTATATAGTTATTCCCTTAAATTCAACTTATTTCTCCTAGAGCACGAAACCTTAGGTAACCTATTCCTAATTGCAGCTTCTGCGTACGAGGTCACCGTCCATCCCCGAGCTTGTCTCAAGTAAGGCCGTGTGTAGTGGTGCCGCAGGCTGTACATGTGGGAAGAAAGGAAGCTTGTAGCTTTACTCGACCTTTAATCTCGAGATCATGAGCTACGGGACCTCAATTGTTATGTGAAATACGAAGTAGAGGACATGGCATTACATTTTGAAAATCTCACGTGCATCGACTGGGAATCGAATCGGGTCTGCTTTGGTGAGAAGCAGCCTAGCCCCTGTGCCACCACGCCCTCAACAAGTGGGGCAGGCACTTAGCCTCAAAGAGCAAATCCTTCCAATTCTTTGAGTTTTCTTGTTAGTTATTGTTTTAAGGGGCGGAACTACGAGGTCATCTGCCCCCGACAGTTTTCTCCTACTATCTAGAACTAGCAGCATGTCGGAGGCGATATAGATCGAGTTGACCGTCATGTGGGAGATCAGGCTTTGGGTGCTCCCTGAAAGAACAAAAAGGCATATATTTTGATCAATTGAGACTTGCATATTGATAACCCGTGGGGGTTTGCCTGTTCCTCTATCGGGCGCGTCCCAGGTGGCGGATAGGGGGGCTCGCCGGACTTGTCCGGAGGGTTTGAGGGAAATAAAATACCTCTCGCGGACCAAAAACAGGCCCCTTGCCAGGGTTATGGTGAAGCTACGTTAGGCCTAGCAAGCCAGTAGTGGATATGAAACTGCTTTTAAAACGGGAACGGGCCTCGGAAAGGACAGATCTAAAGGAAGCAGACCTGGCTATGGAAATGGACTACGAATCGGAACTTTGAATATAACGACATTGACGGGAAGAGTGGAGGAGGTTGTGGATATGATGGAGAGGAGAAAACTGGATGTACTCGGACTGGCAGAGACCAGATGGAGAGGGGAAGGAAGAAAAGAACTGAGAAATGGATTGCAGCTATACTGGATAGGAAATGAGGAGGGGAAGAGAAATGGAGTGGGAATGGTGGTGAGAGAAGGGCTGAGGGAGGAAGTAAAGAGGGTAAGTGATAGAATAATTAGAGCCAGAATCACTGTGAAAGGTAGAAACCTGGACATTCTGCAAGTCTATGCACCACAGGTGGGATGCTCAGAAGGCGAGAAGGACGAGTTTGAAGAGGAGTTGCAGAAGCAGTTAGTGGGGAGAGACCTGATAGTCATGGGAGACCTAAATGCCCATGTCGGAACTGATAGAAGAGGTTTTGAGGAAGTGATTGGTGGTGAAGGATGGGGAAACAGGAATAAGGAAGGAGAGAGATTGTTGGAACTGTGCAAGATAAATGGGCTAATGGTTGGAAACACATGGTACAAGAAGAGAGAGAGCCATAAAATTACTTGGTACAGCAGGGATTTGACTAGGAAATCAGTGGTGGACTATATTCTATGCGGGAAGGAGACAAAGAAGAGTATCACGGATATAAGGGTAATACCTTCAGAAGCCCTGGACAGTGACCACCGTCTGCTGGTCGCCAAGGTGAGAGGACTGAAGGAAAAGAGGAGAACTGAAAACCAAGAAAGAAGAATAAGGACATGGAAGCTGAAGGAGGATGGAAATAAGGAGAAGTTCCAGATATTAGTGAGGAACAAATTACCGATGGATGATCCGAAAACAGGTGAAGAAGAATGGAATAGGTTCAAGGACGTGTTGGTAGAAGCAGCGGAAGTCGTGTGTGGCAGAACTAGTGGAAAGAAAAGGTGGAAGGAAACACCATGGTGGAACCCCAGAACTAAGGAAGCAGTGAAAAAGAAAAATGAAGCATTCAGGAAATGGTTCCAACAGAGGACAGACAGAACAAGAGAAGAATACCAAGAGCGGAAGAAAGAAGCAGGAGAAGTAGTGAAGGAAGAGAAAAAGAAATGGCTGGAGAAATGGACAGAAATGATGGAGGAGGACTGTGATGGCAGTAAGAAAGTGTTGTATGGAATGATAAAGGCAAAGAGAAGAGATACAGGGGAAAATGTCAGAATGGTGGACAGGAATGGAAAGGAGGTCGAAAATATGGAAGAAGTAAAGGTTATCTGGAGAGAATACTTCAAGGAACTCCTAAATCCAACTAAAACCAGCGTAGTGGACATTGTGGAGGAAGAAACAGACAGTGACCAAGACATTTCAGAGAAGGAATTGACATGGGAAGAAGTGGAGGAAGCATTAAAGAAGATGAAAGGGGGAAAGGCACCGGGAATAGACGAAGTGAGTGTGGAGATGGTGAGAGCAGCAGGGGTGATAGGAACACAGTGGCTCTTTCGAGTAATGAAAGTGATATGGAGGGAGAAGAAAATACCAGAGGACTGGAAAAGAGGGATAATAATACCCATATTTAAAAAGGGAAGTAGGAAGGAATGCAAGAACTACAGGGGAATTACACTCATGTGCCACTGCGCTAAAATATTTGAGAAGGTACTGGAGAGAAGAATTCGGACAGAAGTTGAAGATGGGCTGAGGGAAGAACAGTATGGATTCAGGCCAGGAAGGTCAACAGTTGACCTCATCTTTGCAGTAAGACAGCTACAAGAACACCATTATGAATATGGGAAAGATCTGGTGATGACCTTCTTGGATATTGAGAAAGCATATGATAGTATTAATAGAAACAAGGTATGGGAAGCAATGAGAGCAAAAGCAGTGAACAAGGAGACAGTGGCAAGAGTGAAAGCAATGTACGAGGGAAGCAAAAGCTGTGTAAAGGTGGGAAGAGAGAGAACGGAATGGTTTCAACTGGAGAGTGGTCTGAAACAGGGAAGTGCCCTCTCACCCCTGTTATTTATAGTGGTGATGGATGAAATCATACGAAAAGTGGTAAATAGCATTGGGGAAAGGAAAATGAAGGCAATGTTGTTTGCTGATGACCTTCTGGTATGGGGAGAGGATGAGGAAGAAGTACAAGAGCAATTAGATGAGTGGGAGAAGGTAGTGTTATCATATGGGATGAAGTTCTCAGCACAAAAGAGTGAAGTGGTCATCACAACGAGGAAGAAGAACAGACTGGATATGGGCATAACACTTGGAGGACAGCAGTTGCAGAAAGTAGAATGCTTCAAGTACTTGGGAAGCATAATTGAAGAAAAGGGAGGCAATAGGATGGAAATAAATGAGCGGGGAAGGTGCGCAGATGGATTTTTCAAGAGTGTTAGGGGGATGATATGGAATAAAGATGTACCACAAAAATGTAAAGGAATCATCTACAAGACCTACTTTGTGCCAATTTTGACATATGGTTCAGAAACATGGGTGATGAAGGAAAGGGACAAGAATAAAATACGAGCAGTGGAGATGAAGTTCCAGAGGAGTAGGGTAGGAGTGACAAGAATGGACAGAGTAAGGAATGAGAGAGTCAGGGAGATGGTAAGAGAGGAACCATTGCAAAATAAAATAGAGCGATCTAGGCTACAATGGTATGGACATGTGAGGAGGATGCAAGAGGAGAGGATACCGAAGAAGATGTTTGGAATGGAAATGACGGGAAGGAGGCCAAGGGGAAGACCAAGGGACAGATGGACAAAAGGAGTTAAGAAGAGTGTGGAGGAAAGAGGAGTGTGCTGGGACACAGTAAATGACGAGAGATGGTGGATGGACAGGAAACGATGGAGAGGCTTATGTTCCAAGCAGACCCGACCAGCGGTTGGAAACTGCTCAAGATGATGATGATGATATTGATAATATGTTCATAATTGGGCCTCTTGCATTTAAGCATTCTTACAAATGCCAATCTTGAGATTTATCAGGACCATATATGGGCAAACAATATGGATACCTAGGTAAGGTTATGTTTTATTAAAGGGAGCTTGACTCTCTTAATACAGCATTGCTTGTGGTGTCAATACTACAAGTATTTTGTGCTTTGCAGGGGCCTTCTCGGTATATGCTAGCCACGCGCCTTGGTGAGGTGTACCACACCAACTGACTACTCCAATGATACACTGGGGCCAAACACTGGCAACTTGTTTTTGAACTAGCCGGGCCATTTTATCAAAATTTATGTTAGAACAAACAAAAAAACTGAGAATAGGTTATTTAATGGAATTTCAATTCAATACGGAACATTATGGACAGTAACAAAACAAAGGGTGCCGATTTCATGTTTATTTGTTACTGATTCACAATGCTGAAAAGATATTTGTTATGTATTAAAGCTTGGCCTGCTAGGAATTAAGGAGGTGGTACACCTCGTTGGGCGAAAATACAGTACGACTTTCTGATTTTCGCAAATTTTGACACCTTTTAGTATGTTCTATCATACACGGATAGTATGCTTTGTTAAACCGTCCGGAACATCCTGTAATGTCTTTTGAATGTCAGTGACAGCTATGGTTACACCCTCCTTTTTTGTCATATTGTACATATAGAGTGTACAAAGAAACGCGAAACAGTAACAGATAGTAATAATAGTAATGCTCCAGCAGTAAATGTTTCATCAGGTGTTAGTGATACTACCAGTAATTTGAGGTTAGATAAGACGCCTGAAAGTTCTGCCGAAGGTGGACCTTAAGTTACCGTATATACCCGAATGTAAGACGACCCCGAATATAAGACGAGTCCTAGTTATCAACTGCCTCTTACAGATTTTTTCAAAAAAGTACTCGCTAACTCATAACTTGCACAATATATGCCCTTAAGGTCGTGCTTTCATTTTTATAACGTCTCGTGTTATCGGAAATCCCTCTGCCCGCTTTTCCAAGACATACTCTATAATTTCTTTGTTCAAGAATTGGAGATATTAAATGAAGATACGTTGATCACTCAATTGCTGCTCGTAAAACTGACTGGTTGTTCTTGTAAAGATTGTTTTAAAACATATTTCTGTAATATTTTGAACATATAATTTATCCTCTTAAAATGACGTGTATGCGTAAATCCTAACCTCAAAATGTACGCTATTCGTATATGCATGGTAATTAAACATAACAAACCAGATTTTAATCTTCATTAACGCATTGATTTGTTGCGAGTTACAAGATGCCAACACCACATACTACTTTGCAAATAATTAAAAAAAAATAAAAAATAATAATACCCTGAATATAAGACTACCCCAAATTTTTATAACACAAGAAGTGGGAAAAAAACCTCGTCTTACATTCGGGTATATACGGTACTAGTTCTTCAAGAAGAAAACTGTTCTGATCATAGTGATAACTCTCAGGTAAACAGAGTGTGAAACTGGTCAGGAGAGCTATGGAAATCATAATTAATATCTATCTACGTTCCAGTGCTCTGAGTGACTGAAGTGCAAAAACTGTAGTGAAGGTAAGGTAAGCATATATTAGGATAATAAACGAAGGAAAGGCTTAGCAGCTAAATTAGTGCTGAAGTGTATGAATTGTGACATAGAATGTGTGTTCTACACTTCTGTACAGACTCCACATGGATTTGAGGTAAATATTAGGTTCGTGTATGGTGATCCAGATGCTCCTGAATATGGACCAGGCATGCATTGAGGTATTGTTACTTTGCTTGAATTTTATTCCAAGTTACAGCTTTCAATGTTCATGTACTTTTTACTCAAAACCCATTTATGCTAGAAAGTTGAAATTTTTACCAGTTATTCTCTTGTAGTAGTTTAACTTTAACCCATTTTGTTAGGTCTCGAACATAAATAATGACAAAGTTGTGGTATACAAAATACTACATTTTTTTCTGATGTGTAACATCTTTCCGCTCGGTTGCTGGATAGTTTTGTGGGAGTTATTTTGAAAATTGGGGACGGAAGTGGATCGGAACTATCGAGCTGGCAGTGGTGCATCAAACGGAAGTATGCACTGCCCGCTCGATCAAACGGAAGTGTACTAGCTTGCAGTGGTGGACAACGGAAGTATGCACTGCCCGCTTGATCGATCAAACGGAAATGTACTAGCTGGCAGTGGTGGACAACCGAAGTATGCACTGCCCGCTCGATCGATCAAACGGAAGTGTACTAGCTGGCAGTGGTGGACAACAGTAGCTGGCACTGGTAAGAGAAACAATCAGCGTGCGGTGTCGAAAATTGATACCATGACGCAGTCTCCACCATGTAGAATGTATATGACATACTGAACGGAAAACGCTCATGCGAACTCTGGTGTCAAGGGATTTAAACAAATGACATGGTACATGTTCGAAGTCTTCGTATCAGTATTTAAAGGGTAAAATGCCTTAATATCAAACATTGCAAGTAGTCTGCATTGCATTGGCATAAGGCATTTTAAACTCAATGTCACTCACGAACATTATTGAAACAAGCAAAATATAAATGAAACTTAATTCCGTAATGCAGTATTATTGGAACGTGGAAATAAGTCACCATCTTGTGCAAAATATTTGCGTAGTCGAAATAGCCGTGGGGTTATTGCGTATGACTGTGAATCTAGAGATCTTGGGTTCGAATCCTGGGCGGGGTAGATATTTTTGCTACCAGATTATCATTTTAAACGATATTTATCATTCAATTTGACTCATTTTAACAATCCATATGAAATTACGTGTTGGTCTGTGAATCAAGAGGACCTGTTTATAAGGAATTTAAGGTTATGAGCGGTGTCGCGTCTATTAATCTAGTTGATCCATATCGTATTCTTTATTTAGGCTAGTGCTGGTGGAAGCTACAAATCATCTAATAAAATGAGTTCCGTATTATAAACTACAATATCTGTAAAACACTCCCTTTTACAATAGATTAATATTTGTGCCAATAATACTCTAAAATACCCGTGTATCAACAATTTCACGTGAGGTTTCTTCTATGTCAGATGTTACACATCATATGCGACTACTGTAAGGCTTTTTTTTCTCTTCATCTGTGTGGCTAGAAACTCAGAAAATGGGGCAATGAACAAAATTCATCATTCTATTAGTATGCCAATTTTTATCAACACAGGTTTACTAGATTAGTCAAAAAAGGTACATGAAGAAAGCATACTTTAACATTGCAGAGATAGGGTGTACCACCTCCCCTTAAGGGAGGGGGGTATTGCTTGTTTTGTCATCTCCTGGCAACAGCAGCTACTAAAAAATGTTACAGATGATTGACTGGGTTTTCTGAATGATATTATAACGTAACTTTTTTTTTTATCCTATTGTAACTTGCAAATTTGGAGAAAGGAATAATAAATTATATTATCAATTTTATTGTCCAGTTGGGTTGTGATGCTCCATCATTTTGTAAGTTTTGAACTTAAACCATGTTGCGTCTTGAATTACGAAGCCTACTTATAATATAGTGATATAATTTATTGCTCTAGCCGAGTGTCTTGGGGCAAAATTTTCTTTGCAATATTATTCCTGTCTTTTTTTGTAGGATTAGCCTTTATTGGGACTAGTCACCTTAGTTTCTGTTAAACATATGCTATCATTACGGCACTTTAAGGGCGTAGCTGAGAACGTGTTATGTTATATTTTTCCTTAGGTTTTGGCTTTCTGCCGGCAGTCTAGATTTAAGGGAACATTTGTAATTTGGTCAGATTTTGGAGTTACTAATTGTGTCCTGAATTGAGTTAAGGGTTGTTCGCCATTTATTGATAAGTTCGTTTGCTGAATACAGGGTAGAATGAATATTTATTTCATGTCCTAGTTAACACAATGGGGACGGGACCCGAGTTGACTTGTTTGGCTAGCCGAACGGTGGCGGGACCCGAGTGAACTCTTGTTCATAGAATACGTACATTCTACGACATCCAACGGAACTTTCTGGAACTAATTATTGGTCAAGGTTGTTTGAACTTCCGTGCTGGAGGGTTTGGGTATTCTTTGCTGCCATTTCCTGATATTTTGTGGTTCATTTGTTTAGTTTTCCAACCTCTTGTTTACAGGGTTTAATGAACCATGTGGTGGGTAAAATGGCGCTTCCCAGACCGGACGCGAGTTTAGATGCAGATAAGATTATTAACGAATTGTATACAGATAAGTATTCAGATTGCCCCAGTGATGTTAAAGATCGCGCGCGAGTTCGATATTGAAAGCTCTTTAGACGAAAGTGTCTCGGGTGACGATGATATACGCCCTCCAAAACAACGTGAAGTAGTGGTGTTCGAGAGCGAGGCTGAAAGGGATTTCTACCAATGAATGGGTTGAAAATAGTAGTGCACCGACTTTAGAAGATTTATATAATTTTCAAAAGAAAAATATGTATTGTCCGTTGAGCCATTATATATTTAAACACAAATTGTGCTAAATGTTCCGGCATAACTCAACAAAATATATAAATATATAATGGCTCAACGGACAATACTTATTTTTCTTTTGAAAATTATATATTCAATGCCAAGGTAAGGTTATAATTGCTTTGGAGTGGAGTTTGGACTCCCATAGTGCACTGGCTTTGCTCGTGACGTGGATACATATGTATCAAATACGTCTTGCAATGGCCTTCCCAGTGTGTGCTAGACAGTGTCATGGTGAGGTGCGCTTTAAACCAACTGAAGAGCCCAATAGCACACCGGGGCGAAACACTGTCATTTTGTTGAGTTATGCCGGAACATTTAGCACAATTTGTGTTTAAATATTTAGAAGATTTCCCGGGAGTTCCTGGCATAACGGTAAGACCAGATAATCCTCAAAACATTGACGAAGTAGTAGGCCTAATTTTTGGAGATTATTTTTTTAAAACTTGCTGCCGAGAGGACGAACTTTTATCACCAGCAAACAGCTTCATCACACAAATTGTCCCCTAAAAGCTTGAAGTGGACTGATGTAACCAGCAGTGAAATGCGCAAATTTTTTGCTTTGTTTATATTGATGGCACAGGTAAGAAAATTTCAGACATTATACAAACCCAAGCAACAACTGTCATTGGATGAAGGAATGACCCCTCAAATTTAGGACATTACCCAAGAAAGTTGACCAAGTATGGTATTTTGGTGAGAATAGTTTGTGAGAGTGACACAGGTTATATCTGCAATATGGAGATATATTCAGGAGAGGGAAGAGACAATTTTATCAGTCATGAGGCCTTTCCTTGGTATGTGGCATCACACATACCAAGATAATTATTAAAATAGTGTGTCCACATCTCAAACCATTCTTGAACATAAAACACGAGTTTGTGGCACAATTAGGGAGAATCGTGGTTTGCCAGGTGACGTGAAATTTAGATCTAAGGAACTGAAAAAAGGGTCCTGCTCGTAGTTTGGAAGGACAAAAGAATTGTTAGAATGGTACCTACTACCATTATATCATGGAATGTACTGGTAAACGGGACAGAAAGACTGCAGGTTATTAGGAAACCGAAGTTTATAATCTAGTACAGTATGTATATGAAGGGGGTCGATCGAGCAGACCAGTTCTTGTTTTATTTTACTCTTGCGTAAGACAATCAAGTGGAGCAAGTAGGGTTCTATTTAGTGAACTGGGCATTATTTAATGCATTTGGGCTGTATTGTGCTTGAAACACTCAGAAAAAGTTGGGGTAGTAGCAATTTCTGATGGGAGTGGCCAGGGCCTGGATGACTGAAAATCGAGGCGTTTCTGATCCTCAACCATCCACTTCGTCGAACCTGTCTCAGAGGGCCCCAAGTAAGGACCCTCCTGGTAGGCTTTCAGGGCAGATAAAGGACCACATTCTAGTTGAAATTTCAGCTACAGGAGTGAAAAAAAATAAAAAAATCCAACAAGAGTGTGCAGAGTGTGTTCCAGCAAGGGCAAACTAACTGAAACAAGGTACACTTGCAAAAGTTGCTGTGTGCCCCTAGACAGAGGTAATTGCTATACAGCCTACCACACAAGGAAATATTAGGACTATTGCAGGACACTTCCAGCAAAAAACCATAATCGGTACAAGATTAGCAAAGCTAGGCCCATTTGTTTATGTGAATGCGCTGTAATAATAAGTTACTCAGAAAATGGCCGGCCACAGGGGTTGGGCAGTGTGATTAGCACCCGGTCAGCAATGTGTTAACAGACAGTTATTTTTACAACTCTGCTTAGGGATAAAGGATCCACCTTCCACTTAATGGTCTTAAATGTCACCCAGGACAATTTCTGCATACCTGTGGACAATTCTAGTTTGGGGCTTAGTATATCACAGCAATAGTATCTAAACCTTCTTAAATTAGACTGTTTGTGGGTGGGAATGTCTTGTACTCTGTCTTGCAGCCTTGTAGATATTAAAATGAATAGTTTGCTTTTTGGGGGCTTTACGGTTTAACATTTATCAGCAGTAGTATCCGTACTTTAAGCGGGTTGTTGTTGGAGGGCAGCGACTGTTCGTGGGTGGCATTGTGAGTTTTGGTAGTGTTTCGTAGAGCAATTTTGTCTTGTATATTTGGATTTGATTATGCTAGATTGATGAGCGAAACATGTCGTCCAATTAGAATCCACCATTCAGTAGAGAAGTAATCAAATAATTGCCACTTTCCATCCAATCTACTGTCATTGCGGCAGGAGATGGCAGTTGAGCACGCTGCGACGGGGTGCGAGGGGTCTTGCAGTATGCATGCGCGGTCCGCTTATTCCTAACTTAAATATATCAGCTTCTCGCATGCCAATGGTTGTCATTGCAGCAGGCGACACTCAGTCAGTGAAAGAAGGAATGTGCTGAGTGAGTGAAGCAAGTAGTGACCAACTGAATGTTTTTGGAATGCGCGATACGCAGTGAGTTGGAAGACCTCTGCAGTTCAAACCAGACTGCCAACTCCTGGAGTGATATCAGTACTTGGACACTCGTGTGTTGACCGACTGAAGAGCAATTCTGTTGATAGTGTTTAATTGGGAATTGTTAAGTACACAAGTAGGTGTGAAAATGAGCAAGAGAAGACCAATTATAGCATTCTTCCAGTTGAATGTGTTACTAAATGCTGCAGAAAGTGGAGAGCTTTAAATAACAAAAAAAATGGAAGTAAAAGTCAATGAACTATAGCTCTAGACTCATACCAGCGACTGATGGTTGTGAGGTAGGCTTCAAACACCACTTACCAGTGAATTGGGGTTGTGAGGTAAACTGGACACATTTTCAAACACCACTTGCCAGCGACTGGGGGTTGTGAGGTAGGATAGGTACATCATATTCAGACACTACTTACCTGCGATTGCGGGTTGTGAGGTAAACTGGGTAGGCCTTCAGATACCACTGAGCTGGCTGAGGACTCCTCATCCATTAGCCTTGCCCTGTATCGCTCCAATATGCGTTCGTGCGGAGAAGTGGGCTTGAGATTCTTGGGGTACATCATCTCCTGTCTCTCTGGCGTTTTACCTGTATCAAACAGCACATACTGTGTAAGTGACGAGTGTAACTTGGAATGAAAACAGAATATAGACTACTTCACACAAATATTGATTATAATAGTCCATTAAAAGCTATACTGTCAGGAATGAAGATCATTTGTACACCATCAGCTCTCTGAATGTGTGAAAAAGGGAACAAGAATGTTTAGTCACTGGATCAAATTTCACAGAAATTGATCCAGCCAGCCCAAACCAGTTTGCCAATGATTCGCCCCAGTGTACCATTGGGCTCATTAGCTGCTGGCACGTACATGCCAAGAAGACCTGAACCGACCAACTGGAAAGTGTCAGTTTCAGTAATCCTGATTCAATGCCACAGGGGTTTCATTCTAACTTATTTAACGAATGACTGCATCATAGTATAATGTATATCAGAACATGAATGATTCATTTGAGGGGCTTGGAAATAGTGGTCATTAAGCCCCTTGTATTTAGGTGTGTATTATACACTGCTAAAAATATAAAAAATAAATAGAGTGTACGTAGTTCGTGATTACGATATATACTTTTGCTCGTATTCTTCCAACATATTTTAAGAATGCGAGGACACCTCCACATGTCGTTGGAAAGCCCTGGCTTAGTGTCAGTCGACACATGTATCATGCTATGCCGCATTCTGTCCTCTAGGACGTGTAAGTGAAGAGTACGTTACTACCCTCTTGGTGTACGTTGTATTAGTCAAAATGAGGCATCTGAATGAGACAGAACGTGTTTGAGCAGTGACCTTACCGCTGTAAGTTTGGACAATTCGTGCAGTGTCTACAGAGCTTAATGTGGCTTCATCTGTTGTTGGGAGGGTTTGGAAACTATTTTGTGAAACTGCTTCATACACACGAAAGCCCGAGTAAGTGAGAAAATGAAAACAGCGGCCAGAGACTACCAATGTGTGGTGAATTTTTCCTCCGCCGGCGTTCAGCGACCACCCGGGACCTACACAATGATCTAAGAGTAGCAACTGGTAGCAGTGTCAGTGACCAAACAATACGCAACAGACTCCGAGAGGCCAAGACTACCTCATCAGGTCCCATGATTAACTGCTCGGCACAAGAGAGAGAGACTTCAATTTGCTGACGATCATAGAGACTGGTAGCTGCATCACTGGTGCAATGTATAGTTGACAGAAAGAGTCCCGCTTTCGTCTTAACACGGTGTGACGGGCGTATAAGAGTGTATAGTAGTCGTCGTGAACGTTATGAAGCAGCAGTCTAGGAAAGAGACAGCTTTGGCCGCGGCTCAGTCATGGTTTTGGGTGGCATCAATTTATGACTGATCGGACCTTCAGATAATCTGAGGCCGACTTAATACTCAGAGGTACATTAATGAAATTGTACTAGGTCATGTTATACCCATTGCAGTTGTAATGGGTTCCCAGTTTATCCTGCAACTGGACAATGCGAGAGCTCATTCCCCAGCAGCCACCATGGAAACCCTACACGACTTCGCAATTCAAACATTCGATTTGCCTGCGTTGAGTCCTGACCTCAATCCCATCGAGCATTTACGCGATTTACTACTTTAGGCCTGACTCTGGAAAAACTTGCAGAGGCCCTTATGGAGGAGTGGGACAAAATTCCACAAGAAACTGTTTGCAGACTTGTCAGGAGCATGCCACGAAGATGTGATGCAGTTATATGGGCACATGGAGGGCCTAGCAGATATTGAACCGTTTCATCTTGTGCGTTCAGTGCATTCGTGGAAGGACTTTCCACTTTGGTTGACGACATTGTGTTGCATTTCCGGTCATAGCACCAACATGTGCTACGACGTGCACAGGATATGTACATTTCCCAAACATGGCCGTTTCACTCCACCCATTCCTGACAAAATAATGCAGGTGTTTCAAATGTTGTCCCTCTATTTTGTTTTTAGCAGTGTATCTACCTCACTCCTCTTCTTGCCTAGAACGCCTAAAAATAGCGCTGCCTTGGGTTTTTGTGGGTATCTACTCACATAACGTAACGGCAGTACTTTTTGAGGATCCAACCAGCCTTCGGGCTGACTACCTAACAGACAGATACATTTTTATATTGTATAAAAACATTTAAAAAATATTTATTCTGATAACCTGTGATATTGTGTTGGCTGTATTAGTCTAAATCAGATCAGAATTGGGAAGGAAGCGACAATGGCCCTAAGTTAAAAACCATCCTAGCATTAACATGGAGTAGAAGTGGTAAACCACAGAAAACCACTTCTACCTTGGTTGTGGTGGGAATCGAACCCACAATTTGCCTCGCGAGACTGTACCCTCGTTCCAGCCCTGTTTTCACCTGCCCATCAAGATATCAATCCTTTTTCTAACATGTGGTATTTTCATACATAGATTTATATCTTTTACAGAAAATCGGGCTGGTTTGAAAATAGAGTTAGTTATTGTTTTAAGGGGCGGAACTACGAGGTCATCTGCCCCTCTTAACACAGATTAAAGAATACAAATTTTGAATTGAATTTAATATTTTGAGGTGGACATCTAAATTTAAAAAGACCAAAAATTAATATAAAAAACAATTACATAAAAATAAAAATTATAAAAATGAACAAAAATTACGGAAAAAACAAAACATTATCATTCAAAAACGAACAAGTCGTTGAGTCAATGTTCACTGGAAAATTTAGATTGCTGGCCCTAACCCACTCTCACTTGCAAAGCGGATAACGCGATCAGCAGCCACCGCGTCATCGGCTAATATAAGTTTGAGTGTCGTCTGCAAACCAAGGTATCTTCGTAAGTCAGCAAGATCCACATACTCGGTAAAAATGTGGGCCACGGTGAATACGGCTCCACAGGTACAAAGTGGGGGGTCTTCCCTTCTCAGGTACAAGTGGGTGGATCTTGTATGACCTATCCTTAGCCTACACAAAATGACGGACTCTCTCCGGGCCCGGAAGGAGCTCCGCCACACGCGAGTAGTTCCCTTGATCGCTCTCAGTTTACTGGGCAGTGGGTCAGCTAGCCACTGACTCTCCCAAAAAGCCAGAACTTGTAGGCGTAACTGAGAGCGAATATCTCTAGCGGGTACCTCCATTGGTCGAGGTGGTAGTGATACCGCTTCTTTTGCAGCTTTATCCGCTAACTCATTTCCCGCAATTCCCATGTGGCTTGGAAGCCACAGAAAGGTGATTCGAGTGTCAGCGTGGCACAGCCCGGCTAGTAGGTCGTAGATTCGCTGAACTAGGGGGTGTTGCGGGAAACATGTAGCAATTGACTGCAACGAACTCAAAGAGTCGGTACACACGAGAAAGTGGATTCGTGCATCCTGTAGTGCAAACTGCAGAGCTTCATAGATGGCAACGAGCTCCGCAGTGAACACACTAGAGGCCTCAGGCAAAGAGATCTTGGTATTTGCTCCATCAATAACGTAAGCACAACCCACCTTCTCGTCCACCTTCGAACCATCTGTGTAGAGAATGCCAGCGTGCGGAAATTGGTGAACTATGCTGTGGAACTGCCTCCGGTAAACGGACGCATCCATGTTCACCTTAGGACCTTGGTGAAGATCTAACCGAATTTCCGGAAGCGGGACTTGCCACGGAGGCACCTCTCTAGATGTCCGGATCATACAGGGACCTACAGCCACTCCTATTTCAGTACACGAGCTATCAAGTCTAATACCAACCGGCCGAGTGGCACGAGGCCGGTTGGCGTAACCCTGGTGGTTTTGGGTACCGAAGAGAGCTTGATAGGTCGGGTGTTGCGGCATTTGACGCACATTGGCAGCATATGCTAAAAGCATATGTTGGCGTCTATAATTTAAAGGTGGAACACCCGATTCGGCGAGTAGGCTGGGTATCGGGCTGGTCCGGAAGGCACCGGTAGCCAGCCTAACGCCACTATGGTGGATACTGTCCAGCATTTTCAAGGTTGCCGGCCTTGCTGAACCGTATGCCGCAGAACCATAGTCTAGCCGGGACAGGACGAGGGCTTGGAAGAACCGTAGCAGCACCGCACGGTCAGTCCCCCACGTAGTGCCACTAAGAAACCTGAGCATGTTCAGTTTCCTGAGACACGTCATTTTCAATTGCCGTATATGGTGCTGCCACGTTAACTTGCTGTCAAAATGGAGCCCCAGGAAGCGATAAGTGTCAACCAACGGCAACGCAGCATCCCTGAGATGTAGTTCAGGGTGTAAGTGTAGCCTCCGTAGCCGACAAAAATTGACGACTGAGGTTTTCGCTGCTGATAAACGAAAACCCCGGTCGTGAGCCCACCTGTAGACCCGGTTGATAGCTAGCTGCAATTGCCGTTCCACGACTGCCATACTTCCAGAGCTGTAATGCAGAGCTAAATCGTCTACATACAGCGATGGAACTACCGCAGACCCGGCAACAATGCCATTAATGGCAATCGCGAACAAGGTAACTCTCAGCACTGAACCCTGAGGAACTCCATTTTCTTGGGTATAGTATTGCGATAATGTCCTACCGACCCTTACACGGAAGAGTCGGACGGACATGAAATTCGCAATGAAGGTCCGTAAGTTACCACATAGTCCCCACTTGTGAAGGGTGGAAAGGATCCCGTAGTGCCAAGTGGTGTCGTAGGCTTTCTCGAGGTCAAAGAAAACCGTGACTAGGTGCTGCTTTCGGAAAAAAGCCTCCTGTATGGCGCTCTCAAGTCGCACCAGATGGTCAGTGGTGGACCTATGAGAGCGAAATCCACATTGGTACTCAGACAGGAGACCTTTATCCTCCAAGAACCACACCAGTCGACGGTTCACCATCTTTTCGAGCAGCTTACATAGGCCATTTGTCAAACAAATGGGCCTATAGCTGCTTACAAACTTGGGATCCTTTCCAGCCTTAGGAATCGGTATCATGATCCCCTCTCGCCATTGAGATGGAAACTCCCCTTCAATCCATATACGATTGAAGAGGATCAACAGTTTTTTTAAAACTGGATTCGCACAGTTGTTTTAACATTTGATTATGTATGTTATCCGGTCCAGGAGCCGTATCCCTGCACAGTGCAAGAGCACTGCGCAGTTCCCATTCAGAGAATGGTACATTATAGGACTCCGAAGCAGCAGTGGCAAAGGACAAGGGGCGAGTCTCTGCCTCCTGCTTCAGAATCAGAAATATAGGAACGTAACTCCCGGAGCAGGATACATCGGAGAAGTGCGAGCCAATGCTGTTGGCAATGGCGAGATGGTCCGTGATGATGTATCCATTGATGGACACTCCGGGTATCGATAGTGATGTCGGGAGTCCGGAGATCCGACGAAGCTTAGTACACACTTGAGATGAAGGAGTATGCGCTGTCATGGATGACACATACTTTTCCCACGTCGTTTTCTTACTCTCCCGAATCAGATATCGGGCTCGAGCACGCATCCTTCTGAAGGTGATAAGGTTGGCCATAGTGTTTTGCCTCCGATAGCACTTGAAAGCACGTCGACGATCTTTGATGGCTGCTGCAATCTCGGCTGTCCACCAAGGGACAAGCTTCCGGCGTGAGTTGCCGGATGAGGAAGGTATTGTTTCCTCAGCAGCAGCCAAAATACCATTCGTTATGTGAATGGTATGATCGTCGACACTCCCAAAGGTATTTTCGGCAAACGCCGCACGTGCCGTGAAAGTTGGCCAATCAGACCGAGGGAGAAGCCATCGACTTGGTAACTCTATGGCTCTCTGGTTCGGAAGAGTAACGATAATTGGAAAATGGTCACTATTACAAAGGTCATTGTGTACACCCCACTGTAGCAGAGGAACCAGCGCACGACTGCACAGGGTAATATCGATACTTGAATAGGTACCGTGTGCAATAGAGAAGTGCGTAGGCTCCCCTGTGTTCAACAGACACAGGTCCAGCCGCCTGATCAGCCTCTCGAAACCTCTCCCTTTACCGCTAGTGGTAGTGGAGCCCCAGATGGTGTTGTGGGCATTAACATCTCCCAGGAGGAAAGGAGGGGGGAGCTGAGAGACTAGATCCACCAACTGGTCGTAATCCGGCTGAGAATCAGGCGGGATGTACACGTTACATACTGTTGCCATTACTGGCAACGAAGTACGAACTGCAACTGCCTCTAGCTGAGTACGCAACGGCACCTCTTCACTGAAGAGGCTCGAGTGGACGAGAGTGCAGATGCCACCAGCGGCCACAGCTCCGTCCACCCGGTCTTTAGAGAAGAGTTTGAAGTGACTCGTTGTCTCATGTCCAGGACGAAACGTGGAGTCCTGAAGACAGACAATGGTTGCCGAAAACGAAGATATTAACTGTCGTAACTCAGCGAGATGAACAGAATAGCTATTACAGTTCGATTGTAATAGTGCCATGGTGTGGACTTCAGTAGAAGTGGGTCTTCTACTTATGCTTGACCGTTCGCCACCCTTCCCCATCTCTAGTTGGAGATGATGGGGCAGGAGAGCACACCTCAATCTCCACATCTCCTTCCGAAGACTAAGAAAATGGAGCGGGCGCTCTCTTGGGTTGCGCCCGGTCGTCGTCGGACCTCACGAGTCTCGCTCCTGGGGAAGAGCGAGAGCGGTGTCGAGGGACTTTCTCCCGGTCCGAAGACTGGGTGTCTGTCCCCGACACGTCCCGAAGAGATTTCTTCTTGGATCGGCGCCGACGTGTGTTTGGGGAAGTAGATGGTCCCTTCCCCACAGACGCCGGGTCCTTATAAAACAAGGTCGCTCCAGCTGGCACCGCTCCACTGTTAGTGGTGGGAGCGGGATGGCCAGCAGATACGTGAGCAGCCCTGCCTTTAGGGGAGGAAGAGAAACGGCGCTGAACCGTTCCCCTCTCCTCCGCCGATCTATTTTCTTTTCTATAGGGGAGTTCCTCCATACGGACGGGCTTGGCTTCAGCAGGCTTCGCTCCCTTGGTGGTCGTGGGAGCGGAAAGGCCAGCAGAGACAGTAGCCACCCCGTCAGCAGGAGGGCGAGAGAGACGGCGACGAACCGTCTCCCTCTTCTCCACTATCTTTGTCTTATCAGGTGGGCTGGATGACAATCCAGCCCCGGTCGCAGAAGTCTTCTTTGCCTCGTTGGCAGGGGAAGACTTCTTCTCCGACTGTTTCGGAGAGGAAGATGACTTCTCCGATTGCGCCGGTTTAGATGGTATAACCTTCTTTTGCTGGGCCGAAGTAGGTTGTTGTACCTCCTTCGGGCTGACATTTTTCGCTGGTACAGCGAGGGGTGATTTTAATACTGCTGAAAATACGGGCGTCGAGGGTACTACACTCTGTAAAGATGCGGCAGGGGCGAATGAGGGCGTCGTTGCAGCTGCAAACGATACCCGAAATTCGGGGGCATTCATATCACGGTACCTCTTGCGAGCGTCGTGATGTGAAAGCCTATCAAGAGTTCTTACTTCTTGAATTTTTGCTTCCTTACAGAACTCAGGGCACTGCTTCGATCGTGGAGAGTGGCTTCCTTGGCAGTTAGGACAAATCGGGGGAGGCGTACACCTCTCACCCTCATGTGTCCCCTTGCCGCACTCTCTACACACGGCCTTGGCAGTGCACCTGGCGGAAACATGCCCGAATTTCTGGCATTTATAGCAGCGCATAGGTGGAGGGATGTACGGTCGAACATCGCAGTGGTACGATGTGACCTTCACCTGCTTAGGTACTACATCACCCTCAAAATGGAGAATAAAAGCGCCGGTATCGACGCTGTTCTCTCCAATCTTTCGGGTGATGCGCCTAATCTTGGTGACGCCTCTTCCCCAGATTCCGCATCGCTATTTAATAGGGGTCGACGGTGCACCGATTTTTCGGTTTCGGTACGGTACAAAGGAAATTACCGACCTCGGTTCGAGACGATATAAAACTCTGTAAAAAGTTCGGTTCGGTACAAGAGACAAATACCGTAATTTAAGGAAACCTTTTCTTTAGACATCCAAAGTATTGTCCTTTACCATCAATGTTTTACTGCAATAGTTAAATACAGTAAAACTTCTTGTATACGGTTCATATTTATAAGTTTTCTATAAGATTTTTTCTTGGTCGCGGCAAAATGCCTTTACTTTCGATGTTAATTTATCTCCGATATACGTTTTACATTTATTAGTTTTTCATGCTTATACGATCATATTTTAAGTCCCTTGCAATATAAAGCATCATTTATACGTTGCGTGTTGTGAGAAAGTACGTATGTTCGAATGCAAACTTTTGTTACCACCTGTACTTCCGTTCGGAAGGATGCACCGCGTGCTACATTATGTTACGATGGCCTTGGGCGACACCGGTGGTCACGGCGACACTCGCTTGCCAGAGTGTCGTAACAAGGAAGAACAGCTTGCGTAATAAGCAAGCGCTATTATTGTGTTAGCCTTTCAAAATAACAGGAAGCAGCCATAAAACACAGTTAGACAGCATCTGAAGCTTATGTTAAGATGAGCGGGAATGTTTTACGATCGCCGATATATTAAAACAATATTATTTCCGCTTTTATAATTTTCATTCGTGTTTTTTCTAGGACTTCTCGCCAAACCATTAAAAATACGCGATTGATTCTGTGTTATAATAATCTTGAGTCTTCAGACAATTGAAAATCCATTAATTTAGGCCTACACTACGGTATTTTATTAATGACGAAGAGCCGCAGAATAATACAGTGGATTTTAATGATGCTGTCAATGCTCTATGGACTATCAAACATTTTGCGACGCACCATAACGTTTCTGAGGAAATAATGGCCGATTTATATCGGTTTGAAAATACTGTTCACGCCGTGGCCGCGGCCAACAAAAAACAAGTCAAGATAACAGACTACTTCGTAAAGTGACTCAATTTTCTTTGTTTTGTTATATCTGGGTGCATTTCTCTTGTAGTTGTTTTGTTACATATTGCCGATTATAGTTTAACAATCGTATTATTATTTCTTGTTTTTCACTTCTTAACGGGAACCCTCGCTCGCCCGCCGCCCGCGTTGCTAGCCTGTCTCCCGCCAGGCACTTTGCCGTAATGCGTTGCTCGCGCGGCACAATCATTGAGTAGACTATAGCCTATAGTTCACAGCTGGTGCTGAAAATGTTCGCCATTCATTGCTACACATCGCTGGCACCTCTTCATGAAGTTGTCATTTACGTTCTGAAGTTCCTCTGCACAGATTGACTATTTCAGCTGTAACATACCTTAGTCCAAAGAATATGGACTGTTCAAGCCGTGGCGCCAAGAAGCGCATACGGCAAAGTGCTTGGCGAGAACCGGCTCGCTGCGCGAGCGAGGGTCCCCGTCGCTTTTAAAACCAAGTCCCTGTATAACCCATATTGTCACATACATTTTGCAGTTTTTATTTACCGACTTTCATTTAGGCGTTTTTCACATTTATGCGTTTTTTTTCCTTTGGTCCCTTGGATATTGTATAAGTGAAGTTTTACTACTAGAGCACAATAACTCTTCTGAATAATAAAATTAAATTATGGACTTGAGTGTTCCAGTGTGAGCCTAATGTCTATTTAATGTATGCATCAATTGGCTTACTCCACACTTAAAGGGCAAGTTTGAAAGTTAATGGAACATTGTATGAGATTATTAGCTGTACATTTTTTCTGTATTTTAAATAAAAATTGTGCTATTTGGCAAGTATTTGTTTTACTGTATAATCATTAGAACTCATGTGTTACTTTTTTCTTAATGGTTTACAAATTACTCTAATTTAGCATGTTAAAATCAGCCGAGCTGTACCGAACCGATTTTGTACCGAGAACCGAAGTACAATTTTTTTTACCGAACCGAACCCAAATTTTCAGTACCGAAGACCCCTACTATTTAAAATGAGGTCACGATGGAAAATAACTCCTCAGACCTCATTCAGCGTTTCGTGTTTTGAGACCTTAACGAGAATTTCGCCGAATTGCGTGCATTCCAGCAACGCTTCGGTTTGCTTCCGATCAACGGTGTGCAGCAGCAGCTGACCGTTCCGGAGCTTGGAAATTCCGCTTAGGTCCCCGAATTTCCCCTCGATTTCCTTAGAAAAAAATTATTGATTTTACTAGTTTAAAATCACCCCCGTCAGTCCTCGTAGCTACCAGGTAGCGAGGAGACTTAACAGCGGGGAATCTTCTATTAAAGGCTTCATCCCAAGGCGTATACACCTTGGGATTAGCTCGACACTCAAGAGACGGCTTTTTGAGGGTGCCACCCTGTACAGGTGTCCGTGATCGCTTTGATGGCATCCCGGACGAAATCCTCCCCGAATACTGCCCACTCCGAACGGGGGCTATCACTGTGGGCGCCACCCAGCCAAGGCAATACCTACCTGGCATAGCAGATATTGCCCGGGGTCCCAGTGCCTCGAACAGGCACTTCCCCCTCGGCATGCACAGGATTTATACAGCTCCAGTATTCGGCCATGCAGGGACCTTCGTTGTAAGGCGGATACTACTGTAGGGTACATGGCGCACCCACCTGACGGGATGGGGCATACCGTCTAGCCTTTCTGGCCAGATGGCCAAGCTGGTGGCCCTTCCCCTAACAGCATGCATGTTTATTTCTATTGGTCAAACCAGAGCTGGGACCAGAAAACCAAAATCGACCTTTATAAGGCCCCCTCTAAGTCGCCTCTTACGACAGGCAGGGGATACCGAGGATGAATTCTGCCCTCCCCATCCACAGGGGGTCTGAACAAATCAAAAACTGGCAAGTTATTCGGCCATGTCGGCCCTATTAGTCGTCAGGCAGGGCATACCGTGGGTGTATTCTATCCCGCACCCACACGGGGGTTGAAAATAGAATTGGAGTTCAGCAAAGGAGTTTCTTTTAATAGCATTTTGTGAGAGAAATGGACTAATTGTAGGAAATACTTTGTTCAGAAAGAAAAATAGGCAAAAAAATAACTCTGTATGGATGGGGAGGAAGCAAAACTAAAACCATGATCTCTTCCTTATTGAGAAAGAAAATCGCCGGCAACTAATTGATGTCACAGCTATGCCTCGAGGATTTTGAAGGTGATCATAAAATTGTAGTAGCTAAATTAAGGCTTGGAAAAATCGTCCAGTTAAAGGAGACAAGAGAAAGAAAAATAAAAGTATGGCGATTAAAAGAGAAGGAAACGCAGGAAAATTTCCAAGACAGTGAAGAAATTGCTCCCATTAGACGAGGTAGGAAATGTGGAAGAAGAATGGGCAAAGTTCAAAGAAAGAATCGTCCACTGTGCTGAAGATCAATGTGGTAGGGTATCTGGTAAAAGGAAGGACAAGGAGACTCCTTGGTGGAATAAGAGTAAAAGAGGCAGTGAAAAAGAAACAAAAAGCCTGGAGGAAGTGAATAGTAGGCAACAAGGTTGAGAATAAAAAGTACCAAACGGCAAAGAAAAATTGCTAGAAGGTGGTGCAAGAAGAGAAAAGGAAGTGCTGGGAAAACTTCACAGAAACTTAGCAGGAAGATGCTAAGGGAAGCCAGAAAGTGTTGTGTGGATTAGTTAGGAACAAAGTGAAAAGCAGAGAAGAAACAAAATTTGTAAAGACAGGTTTTGACACAAAAGAAAAAAAAAAAAATACTGAAACATTGGGAAAACTATTTTGACAAATTACAGAACGTCAAATCCAAAGTATTGATAGAGGAAAGAAAGGAGGATGAAAGGACTGTAGAAATGCAAGGTGAAGATATAACAATGTTAGAGATAGAAAGTGCCATAAAGAAGATGAAGAGTGGGAATGCAACAGGAGTGCATGAGGTAGCTATAGAGATGATTAAGGCAGCTGGACCCAAAGGGATGCAATGGTTGTACAGATAGTATCGGGTGATATGGAAAAATAAGTACCAGAAGAGTGGGGTCTTCAAGAAGGGAGATAAAAAAAAAAGACAACTACTGAGGAATCACCTTCATCTCACATGTGGCAAAGGTATTTGAACGGATACTCAAGGCATGACTGACGATGGTAGTGGAAAAGGAAGGAGGAAGAACAAGATGGATTTCGAAAAGACAGATCAACTTTGGATCTTATTTTTACGATGACGAATGTGATGGAGAAAAGGTGGGAATACAGAAAGGATTTGGTGATGACCTATATATATACAGGGTGTCTACTGTAAGGATGAAGTAAAAATTAGTTACTTTTTAGGTACCTTTTAGTTACCATTTAGTTAACTTTGAATTCAAGATACGTCTGCAAGCGGTGAAGAAACAACAATGAACTGTCTTTAAAGAGGTATTTTTATTTATCGTATGGCTTTTAGTGCCGGGAGTGTCTGAGGACATGTTCAGCTCGCCTGAGTCTGTAGCTGCTTCCAGCGGACACCCTTAGGGTGAGCTACAAGTTCCGCTCAATTTCAAGTTGCTACCATATATCAATGATACCTAGTGGTGAACGTTGGAACTTTGATAGAGCTTTCCGACGAAATCTAACCTAACAATTTAGCTTCACACAAGTTTAGTCTGTGGAAGAATCTTTTACATGCCATAAATCTATGACATGGGACCGCCGGCTTTACTTACCCTCCAAAGGAAGGTTGGTTGGTTCTTAAGTTTAGGGGCTGCGACAACGCGGTCATGTAGCCCCCTGTACTTTGGGTGTGTGTAGAATCTGTCTGATAACCGGTGTTAATTGTGATGACTGTATTAGTGTGTGTGTATCTGTTTTAATTCAAGTAAGCACTGCAGACAATCAATTTTCAAGTAGTTCCTACTTTTGCCGCCAAACGCCACCGTCGACGACAGCTAGTTCAGAACTTGGCTACCAGACATCACCGCAGTTGGCTCTTGGCAACGAACATAGGAACCTAAGAGCGTTGTTTACATTCTTAACCTATACAATTTAGCTTCACACAGGTGTAATTAGTGGAAGGTTCTTTAACATGCCATAAATCAATGACATGGGACCGCCGGCTTTACTTCCCCTCCGAAGGAAGGCATACTCTGGGATTTTTAACGCTCTTAAAAATCCGACGACTTCGGCCGGATTTGAACCCGCGATCTTGGGCATAGAAGCTCAGCATGCTACCGACTACGCTACCGAAGCCGCCCCTCCGAAGGAAGGCATACTTAAGGATTTTTAACGCTTTTAAATAATCCGACGACTTCGGCCGGGATTGAACCCGCTATCTTGGGCACAGCAGTTCAGCATGCTACCAACTACGCCACCGAAGCCGCTTTAAATGAAATTCACATGATGTTATAAAAATTTAAAAAATAATAAATATATACTACAGTAGATATTTAATATCCAATGAGTTGTTTCAGCTAATATGTCGCCTTGTGAACAATATATTGTTATAAATACGGTGCCAAGAGGTTGCTCTGCTCTTGAGCATTTGGCGAGATTTCTTTCGTCCCCGCGGTCGGTCGCGAAGAAATGTATGCGATGTTACGCGATCGTCACCGAATTCTGTCTTCGCAGTCAAATACGGAGAAATATCGATATGTTACACGATCGGCGCTGGTCTCAGTTGTTTGGTGAGTTTCCCGTAGTTTTCACGATAGAACACTGAAAAAAATCGCGATTTAGATAAACAGTGTCACTTTTAGTCATTCGACGAGATTTCCATTGTCCTTGAGGTCGGGCACAAGAAAATATAGCATTATTACGCAATCGGCGCCACTTGCTATCCGTTTGACAAGAATACAGTTGTCCTCGTCATTGAATGTGGAGAAATATCGCGATGTATCGCAATCGCTACCACTCTCGACCGTTTTACTTTGTCCTCGAGATATTATGCGATCGTCGCCGCACCCGGCCGTTCAACGATTGTCTGCCTGTCTATCTGTCCTGACAGAATGGCGGAGGCCAGTATACGGTCATGGGAAAAGTGGCAAGTAGGTTTCGTGATGGGTGTCCCGTTATGGGTGTCCAATCACCTTTGACAGGATTCCCGCAGTCCACGTGGTCACAAGTTCACGATAGGGAACGGGTTTTATGAATTTACGCAACTGACGTCGATCTCGGTCCATTTGACGAGATTCCCGCAGGCAAGTCGTGCGGTCAGCCAGCCGTCTTGAGGATGCGATTTTGGAGGATGAACGTTCGAAGTAGGTACGGTATCGAATATTACGAATTATTCTGAGAGGATTGCACGAATAATACGACAAGAGGGCAAGTTTTATTTCGACTGAGAACCACGAATTATCTACAAGTTATCGAAATAATCGGTTAGATTATATATCCGATGGAACGAAAGTTCGAAGGAAAAATAGACTTATAACGGAATTTCGATTTAACCATACTGAATGTCGCAAATTTACTCGACATATTTTTTAAATTTCGCAAGATTGCGACATTAAATTGTTTCGCGTTATTTCTGGACATCAGTTTGACATAGTTTCCAAATAACAGAAATGAGAGATTTCTTTTTAGTTTCGGAAGTATTCGCGAATAAACGTCTCGCGAAAAGTCAGGTTTCCTAATACAGTAACACAGCAAAATATTTCACACGAAACTGAAGACTTCTTGATGCCTAAAATATACGTTGAACCGATGTATACCGCTCAAGGTATCCTCTGTATGTATTTCCTTGCGGTCGGGCACGGAGACATATAGCTTAGTACTATGCAATAGGCACGGCGCCGCTTGCGTGAAACTCGCAATCTCTGAGCCTAGCGGCGCGAGTTTAAATGATTCAACCCGCCTTCAGAAAATTTTCGTTACCAGTTTGTAAAATTAGTTACTTTTTCGTTACTTTCGTTGCCCATTTGTAAAATTCGTTACTTTTTCGTTACTGGTAGACACCCTGATATATCAAAATTATATTTGATTTATGTTTTTATCTTTTCCTTTAATGTTAGCCTGATTTGCCTCTTGTTTAGCTGAAACTAATCGAACTCCTTTTGATTTTGCTGAAGGAGAATCTGAATTAGTATCAGGATTTAATGTAGAGTATAGAAGAGGGGGGTTTGCACTAATTTTTATAGCAGAATATGCAAAGAATTTTGTTTATAAGAATATTATTTTGTGTAATATTTATGGGAAGAGATACCTTTTCTTTCTTATTTTTTTTTTAAAGTTAACATTTTCGTCCTTAGTATTTATTTGAGTTCGAGGAACTCTTCCTAGATTTCGTTATGATAAATATATTTAGCTTGGAAAAGATCCAATAAAACACGTTTCTCACCAATCTTCAAAATTCCAATCAACAACCTCGTAGCAACTCAACCAACAAGCCATTTTATCAATTTCGTTACAACTCGTCACCAATCAAATATTTCTCCAAATTCATAAATTTACACACACACACTGCAGGCCAAAAGTTTCCGGACAAAACATATGCATCAACGCGTAGTTGATCAATCAGTCAGGGTGCTCTGTGAGCTGAAATTAATTGTTCTGGTGCAACAGCTTATTTTCCTTATTAGGAGGGAAGTTGTTTAACTTCTCATCTTCAATTAAACAGTAAGTATTATGTTATAATATAATGTAGTTATATTATTACAAACCAAAGTCATATTAATATTGTGACGTCACTGGTACCAAATATAGCATCAGTTTTTATTATCCTTTGTAGATAATGGGCCGAGGAAAGACCATCAGCTTAGAATTACGCTCGGCAATTAACACTCTTCGAGGAGAAAAATATACGATACGGGAAATCGCTTGTAAACTAAAAATCCCACGTTCAACAGTCAGTGATAAGATTTTGAGTTTGGATAAAACGGGGTCTAACAAAGACAAAAATCATTCTGGAAGACCCCAAATTACGTCTAAAGTTCAAGACAAGTATATCGTCGTAGTCAGTAAACGAAACAGAAAAATTACAGTGCCAGAAATCCAAGGACAATTTAATATGAACCATGAGAATAAAGTGTCATTGACCACAGTTAAGAGTCGTCTCAGATCGGCTGATCTTTGCGGCTTAATTGCTATTAAAAAAAAAAAGCCACTTCTACGACGTGGAAATAAACAAAAGAGACTGAAGTGGGCTCAAGTCCACAAAAGTTGGACAGTTTGTAACGGTTTTGCCCTCACGTTGAGCTGGCGATATCTCATTTAAAGTACAAATTACACCTACAATACTACTTCTCTTAATATGGTCATTGAACGCTACTTCTACTTCAGAATCACCCCATTTAAATTTCAAACACCCTACCTCATAACATAAGTTACCAGACACTCTACTTAGCCACTCTGAACCCAAGATAACACTGAATACTAAATTTGGAATTACAAGACAAATCTGCTTTTCTATACGATTATTAATTTTAATGTCTACTAAAACTTGCTTAGAAATTACTTTAGACCTCTTCCCAACAGCTGCGATAACAAAAGTACTTTTAATTGGCATCTCCTCAAAATTTACTTCAGTTCCTTTCATTTTATGATAAAATGCACTACTTATGCAACTCTTCATACAACCACTATCAATTAAAACATCTGTGTACGCCTCGGACACGTTAAATTTAACTATGGGGCTCTTACTAACCACATCCTGAATAATACCTTCATCATTTAGTTCACGTAATAATTCATTTCTTACATTTAGGTCATAGGGTTCCTGTATAATTGTATGGACAGGGCATGCTACAGACAGATTCTGACCTTACTTCGCAGCCTGGTTCGCGTTTAAAGAACCGCTACAGCTGGCTGTAGTACTACTAACTACGGCACTGGTCTGGTTGTTCTCGGCTGGGTTGTCATTGTTTGGCTGTATATTACTACCACTAGGCTGACCTCTTCCTTGACCCCTATTTTGGTTGTAATTATTGTCATTATAATTTCTCCCTTGATTTCCCCTGAAATCATTGTTTCTCCCTTGATTTCCCCTGAAATCATTGTTTCTCCCTTGATTCCCCCTGAAATCATTGTTTCTCCCCTGATTCCCCCTGAAATCATTGTTCCTCCCCTGATTCCCCCTGAAATCATTGTTCCTCCCCTGATACTGATTACCATAGCCATTTCCTCTATTCTGATTTAGCTGACTATTATTATTATTTCTATTTTGAGCGTTGGCCCCTTCGCCACCGTTCCCTTGAACTTCCTGATGCCTGGCTTCATTAGGCCTATTATTATTACCCTGGTTCCTATTGAAATTGTCCTCATAACCCCCTCTCCCTAGTGCATCAAATGTGCTTAACACATTTTCTACTTGTGATATTGTCTTTACATTCTGGATACAAGCAGCCTCCTTGATCCTATAGGGAAAGTGCCTAAGTAGCAACCTCACCACATCACTTTCCTCCTTCAAGCCATCCAGATATTTACACACTAATACCTGCCCTAAAAAGTATTCGGTCATGGTGGAGCTTCCTTTAGGGTTATATTTACCACACACTACTCCCTCACGATGCTGCGACTGAATAACCTCATTCCAGAACTTTTCACAGAATTTCATTTTAAAATAATTAATATCAGTAAACTTGTCTCTGTAGACAGCAAACCAATTCCTCGTTTCTCCCACAAACACTTGTTCTAAAATTTCAACTACCTGGCACCACTCAATACTACCATTTTCCAACCTCTCCCCGAATTTATTTTCTATAGTATTCATGAACTCCATTGGGCACCCTTGTCGATTGCTGAACTTCCCCAGTTCTACTTCCCTGTGTGTGCTATTCACAAAAACTGGCCTATTCTGACTATTTTCTTGCCTGATCCTAGCTTTTAATTCTAATTCTGCGATTTTCTCCTCAGCCTTCCTCTCAATACTGTTTACTGTTAATTTAATGTTTCCTTCTGATTCTTCTACTTTTATCATATAGCTTTGCTTGTTTCTCCTCAATCTTGCTAATGCTCTCTCTATTACTCTCTCTTAAATCATTTACTTCTGCAACTATTTGTGAGTGGACTTTCTCAATTCTACCCCCCAGCTGTTCCTTAACCTCTTTAGTTGATACTTGAATCTTGTCAATCCCCCCCAATTTCTTTTTAACCTGCAGTGTTTCTAATTTAACTAATTCCTTTAAATTTTCAGCCTGTGTGCTGATTCTACTTTCCAACTCCTCCTGTACTTTTCCTAATTTCCTGTCTACATCGGCAATGATCTCTTTAACCTTCTCTTCCATTACTCCTCTGATTTCTCCTCTAATCTGCTCCATTTTCACACTAATTTCCTTGTTGTTCTTATCTAATTTTGCATTATTCTGTTCTAATTTATTATTTAAAGCTTCTGTACGTTCTTTATTTTCCCTACTGTTTTGTTCTAATTTTGCATTATTCTGTTCTAATTTTGCATTTAAAGCTTCTGTCCTTTCTTTATTTTCCCTACTGTTTTGTTCTAATTTTGCATTTAAGGCATCACTACTAACTTTGTTATACATGAACTCGAGTAGTAAAGTTTTTAATTCTGGTTGGCCGCCTACACTCCCTGTTTCAGTATCGGGATTTACCTCCGCTACCCCGGTACTACCATCACTCGACATACTGCTCGTATCATCACTCTCCAGTTGATGACCACTACGTAACCTGATCTGTTTTTCTTTCTCATCCCCCATAATGATACACACTGATAAAGACAAATAACCCCCCAAAATACAGGCACAGAAATATATACCCTTCTCCTTCCACAAATGTTATTAGGTTTTCAGCCCCATGTTGGGCGCCAAATGTAATGTTATTTACTTTGCTCCACGTTGAGCGTACAATTGTAACGGTTTTGCTGCCCCTAACTGTTGGGTGATAAATGTGACTGTTGATCTTTGCCTAAGCTATGTTGTTTTAATGGGCGCAAAGACCTCAACGCAATGTTGAGATCTAAATTTGTATTTAACAACGTCTAGCTCGGGCAGAACACCTTCAAGACTATTCACTCAGATCGTGGTATGATTTGATCATTAACCCAACAACAATTGTATCAGGAGAAGGAATTGGTCTATATCTAATGCTACCTACTGAAAGTAAAGATTGCATGGTTAAAAGAAATGAATTTATTATATATAACAAGTATTGCAAAATTAATAATAATAATAATAAGTTTAAAATATGTATATTGGAGGGTTGCGATTTTACTATTAGGCTACCGATAGAGAATTACGTGAGAACTGAGTCTGATAAATTATTTATTTTACTCTTATTCCCAAGCTATGAAGTTACTGAAATATTGAATATAAAACAAAGAGAAACGAGAGATTGCGTATGTCTGCGTCATTCGCGCTTACCACTGGAAATGGCCGAAGCCTTTCCCTCGTACTGGATGATGCTGTGAGCTTCCCCACAGTCTCCTGGACGTCGTCATCTTCGTCGATGTTTGATAATATACTGGTAGATTTGAAGATTTATGGTCCGAACCTCGGAACCAACACGTACAACCACAAAGGTTAAGTTTCACAAAGATAGTCCTCCACTCCACGGAACATCAGAGCGACTCATGCGTGCAACCATACTCGGCAAGTTCTACACAGATTGTCCCCGCTCCACGGCGCGCCAAACGATATATGCACTCGACGGTCTCCCACTCCAGTCCCGACTTCCAGCTTACGTGGTCTCCACTGATTGGCTGAGCACCCCGCTATACTCCCCTCCTTAGGCTCAATACACACTCGGCGGGAGGGTGAAGTCGATTGCCGTTCCATACATCCGCCTTTTCTTGACGATGCGACCCAGCCTTGCGTCATACTACTTGACAAGCATAAGCCTGTATCTGAATTCCCAGTGAGTCATGTCTCTCAATATACCCTAACTGACGAAACTCCGTAAAATTCCGTAATCATATAATTTTCTATGATATTGTCGTTCGTAATAATTTGCTTGATAGTGTTTTCTAAGACATAGAAAACCTATCTGTATGCTTATAATTTTATAAAATGCTCCGAAAAATACCTTAATAATAATTATAATAAATTAATAATAATAATAAATTAACATGAAAAATTCTCTTGGCTGAACAATTTGCCGCGTAAATAAATATAGAATGGATTCCTACTGACTTATGCCAGTGGCATGAAAACCCCTCGAAAAACACGTTACAAGTTGAGGACTGGAAAAGGGTTCTGTGGACAGATGAATCCAAATTCAAAGTTTCTGGGCAACGGCGACGAGTGAATGTTCGACGTTCAGCATCTGAGAAAATGCATCCTGACTGTATAACCCCTACAGTGAAACATGGAGGGGGTTCTGTGCTGGTTTGGGGTTGTCTCTCATTCAGTGGAGTTTTATGCTGCGCCGCATTCATGGAATATTGGACAAAAACGGTTACCATTCCATCTTAACTCGGTATGCTCTCCCATCTGGATATATATATATATTGTGAAGGCATATGATAGTGTGCCAAGACAACTGGTTTGGGATGCATTGATAAGGAAGAAAGTAGGTAGAACCGAAGTGGAAATGATTAACGCCATGTATCGTCAGTGTGTCGGTAGCGTGAATACCAAGATTGGACAAACAAACTGGTTCAATTTAGAAACAGGTCTCCGACAAGGGAGTGTATTGTCCACCATACTTTTCCTCACTGTCATGGATGGATTCAATAAACTAGTAAAACTGAAAATGGGAAGTAAAGGGACGAAGGCCTTACTCTTCGCTGATGACCAAGTGATATGGGGGACGATGAATTGGAAGTCCAAGAAGAAGTAAATGTTTGGAACCAGGAGATAGAAGAGCGTGGAATGAAAATCAGTGTGGAGAAGAGTCAGACGATGGTGATGACAAGAAATGTGCGAGATGGTAGGGGGAATATTGCAGTAGATGGAAAACCATTACAAGTTGTGAAAAGCTTCAAATACTTAAGGAGTGTCCTAACCAACGATGGAAGGATAAGTGAGGAAGTTGGTAAGAGGATCCAACAAGCAAATGGGTTTTACCAGAGTGCGAGGAGCCTGGTATGGAACCAGGAAGTTCCCGAGAAATGTAAAAGAATCTTTTATTCAACATATTACACACCTATATTGACGTATGCAGCAGGCACGTGGACAACAACTAACGGGAGGAAAGTAGAATCCAGGCAGCAGAGATGAAGTTCCTTAGAGGTATAATTGGAAAGACCCGCAGAGACAAAATGAGAAACTAGGAAATTAGGGAGAAAACAGGATTCCCAAAGTTACAAGACAAAATCGAGATCTGTAAGCAAAAATGGTATGGACATATGATGCGAATGGGAGAAGACAGAGTCCCGAAGCGATTATTTACTGAGAAAGTCACGGGAAGGCGCCAAAGGGGAAGGCTAAGGATAAGGTGGATGGATGCAGTGAGGAGTGTATGGAGAAAAGAAGAGTGAAAGTGGAGGATGTACTGGAAGAGGGACGAGAGTGGTGGAGAGACAGAAAAGTATGGAGGTCCTTGATTCACACCCGGACCCAGATCACTGGAACCGGGAAATGAAGAAGAAGAAGTAGAAGAAGAAGGGAGTTGCTTGTCTCCTCTTCTTTTCATAAGCACTAGGGATGAAGTCCTTATATTGGTTAAGAAAAGAGATATGACATCCAATGCACTGGTGTTTGCAGATGATGTCATGATCTGGGGAGAAGTAGAAGTAGAGACGGGAATTTGCCTATTTGATTCCTGTGTTTAGAAACGTAGGCTTTCGAGATATAAATCCGTTTTAGGTTCTTTTAGGCTAGATTTCGTTGGTTTTATTGTGCCTATAAATGCCTATTTCAATGGTTTTTGCCTATTTGGAATATAATTGCCTATTTGAGGCCTTTTGACTGTATTTTAGCCTATTTGATGCCTTGTGACTGTATTTTAAAGTGCATTATATTGCAGCTGGTGTGCTCGACAGAATTATATTCTCATTTCTCAATATGTGTTTACCCCACGAACAAGAATGGGAATTCTCGGAATTCACCAGAAATAGCGCCTGGGATCTCGATATTAAGCCTCCAAACTTAACAACCCTTCGTTTTGTATTTCACTTTTCTTTTATTGAAAATTTTAGTCATTAGTATGTGTGTGAATTAATATCATAAACTTTATGCCGATTGAATTACAGAAGAACTAACTTAGTGCCAATGTTTTCGAGTTTTTTTTTTTCAATCTCGATATTAAGCCTCCAAAGTTAAAAACTCTTCGTTTCAGGTATCGTCCCCTTCAAAAGCCGCGTTAGGTTGGCGCTGCAACCTAACTGTGAATTAATATACAGTATATCCTGTACGCGCCCGAGTGTTGAATGGGCAGGCAGTTAAAAGCAGCCAGGAGGGATGCGATCCAGCTGGCAGTTAAAATGCCGCGGCGATCACAGTGGGTTGGTGCAGTAACCTATCTTGTGTTGAATGGACAGGCAGTTTAAAGCAGCTTAGAGGGATGCGATCTAACTGGCAGCGGGTGTAGCATGGCCTCTTACCGAGATAGATGGAAACTTGGTGGTCCCGTCTTGAACTACAGTTGCCATGCAGCCAGGAGGGATGCGATCCAGCTGGCAGTGAAAATGCCGCGGCGATCACAGTGCGTTGGTGCTGTAACCTATCTTGTGTAGAATGGACAGGCAGTTCAAAGCAGCCAGGAGGGATGCGATCCAGCTGGCAATGAAAATGCCGCGGCGATCACAGTGCGTTGGTGCTGTAACCTATCATGTGTTTAATGGACAGGCAGTTTAAAGCAGCCAGGAGAGATGCGATCCAGCTGGGCGTGAAAATGCAGCGGCGATCAGTGCGTTGGTTCTGTAACCTATCTTGTGTTGAATGGACAGGCAATTTAAAGCAGCTTGGAGGGATGCGATCTAGCTGGCAGTGGGTGTAGCATGGCCTCTTACCAAGATAGATGTAAACTTGGTGGTCCCGTCTCGAGCTACTGTTGCTATGGAGATGGCCGGCCTTGCTATTATTTCATCAGTTTATTTTCTGCTTTTATTAGCCTTTGCTTGAGTGCAGAAAAGGCCGAAATCAGAAGAATGAGAAAGACTATCGAAAATTCATGTAGCCAGCCGTTACTTCTGGGTCCTAAACTATGTGTATGCAAAATTTGGTTGGGATTGGTGGAACGGTGTAGATTTGTATATGGAAGAAATCCACCTACCCACACACATACATACATACACATACATACATACATAGGCCTACATACAGACTTTCACTTTTATATATAAGATAAGTATGTTATAAAATTATAAGTTGTTTATTGTTAATTCTTTTTATAGTAATTAAATATGTTATTAAATTAAAAGAAATTTTTTCATGCCTATTTTACACGTTAGTGCCTATTTACATGCCTATTTTGTCTATTTTAAGAGCCTATATGCCTGCCTATTTTAACTGTTTTTAGTGCCTATAATTCTCGTCTCTAAGTAGAAGACATCCAACAACTACTAAATTGGTGGAAGCTAGGGTTTGACGAGTTTTGATTACAGATCAGCCAAACGAACACTGTATGTTTGGTGATTAGCAGGGAAAGCAAACCTATCAAGCTGAAATTGGGACAACAGGACACCAAAATAGTTGAAACATTTTAAATACCGTAGCAGCGTTTTGTCGACAGATAACAGGTTAACCCAAGAAATCTGCAGTAGGGTTCAAGCAGCTGGGAACGCTTAAAACAGTTTCACAGCTTCTATGGGACAAAAACTCCTCAGGAAGCTAAAATATCACTGGACAAATCCTACTTACTTCCCATATTGACCTATGGTCTACAAGCTGCTACAATGACTCCCGGGACAACAGCTGGATACAAGCAATTGAGATTAAATTTCTAAGATCAAGTATTCAGAAGACCAGACGAGATAAAATTAGAAATGAGTCCGCCCAAAGCTAGGGCTGAAAAGAAGTGTGCTTGCATTCTTGAGGAGTCGAGACAAATGGTTCGTTCATCTCACGAGGATGCCCTCTAGCAGAACACCCAAAGCCCATTTCGAAAGGGAGATAATTGGCACGAGACCAACAGGTAGACCGAGATTGGTGGACGAAGCAGGTCCACAGAGCTTTGACAAAGAGGAGTGCAGAATGGAGGATGAGGTGGAAGAAGAATGGTGGCAGGACAGACAGGGGCTTGTTTATTCCCACACCCTGCCTGCTGGAGTTGAGAATCGAAGCTGACATTATCCTATAAGCATTACCTGAAGCTTCGTAAGCCCGCATGTCCTGTTCTACAAATTTGTGCAGTTCTGTGTCAAGATGCTCAATGTTGCTGGACATGCTGCGACACGTTCTCGCTGTCTGACAGGTATGAGCCTCGACATCGACAGATGCCTCCCCTCGGATTTCTTCCATGGTGCACAAGGGATCCCTCAGTAAGTCAGTATGAGCGTCAACCGATGATTTCAATTCACATATGAAATTCTGGAACCAAAGATATAATAAAAATATAGCTACAGAATTTCTAAATTATAACAATTTGTCCATCTAGGCAAAGATTTTTACTAACCCCTATGCTGCCGAATTAAATTTGGAACTTTACTCTCAAAAGATTGAATTAAGCAGCGAGAAATTGATTTTTTTTTAACCTGAAATAACTCTTTTATGATTACATTACAAGTCCACTGAAAAGTACTATTATGATAAACATTTCTAGTGGGTACACATACACTGCAAATGAAGGCAGAACAAAAATGAAAAAGTAGAAGAATTTTGTTATGTATATGACTATTTCATTTTTATCCCCTTCTAATTTATGACTTGTCAGAATCACCTCCCTCCCCCCATTAACAATTTTTAGCCTATATTCATTTATGAAAGACACTCGTGAGATCACCTTTAATCCGTGGATGTGTGCGTCGGCCCCCCAATAAAATCAAACGGTTGGAGCAATTTCAGTGAAACTCGGCAAGGTCATAGTACTAATTTGACCGACCCCGGCATTCAAATTTTATTACTGTATATACCCGAATGTATGAAGACAATGAATATAAGACGAGGCCTAGTTATCAACTGCCTCTTGCAGATTTTTTTTTTTTTTTTTTTTTTTCGAGAAAGTACTCGTGGACTCTAAACTTGCACAATATATGCCTTTAAGGTTGTGCTTACAAATTAGCTTACCGTGACTGGCAGTTTTGTTGTATCTTAGAAGTTGCTCAACACTTAATTGAAGCTATTTTAAATCAATATGCTTTGTTTCCTTGCATCCAGTAATGAAAAACATTTTTATTATTATTATACAGGGTTAACTACAGCTAAAACAACATTTAAATACTGACTTACATATGTCTCATAACTCCGTATTTGTACAAAAAATGTTTTGAAATTATCACATCCTTTAAATGCTGTAGGTCCTCGATCTCACATTAATCAATTTCAGTTTCAACATCACTTTCAATAACACTGTTACCATCGTGTTCATCCCGAGCATCACACTCGGCTTGCCACAACAAATCATTTTCCGAACCATCCATTGCATTAGAAATGCAGCATTTCTTAAAACCAGCAACAATAGAGTCACTCGAAATCCTTCCCCAGGCAGTAGCGAACCATTCTCCCAGCATGCCAATACTGGGTTTCATCAACTTGCCAGTTAGAGTAAGGGCACAATTGCCCTCCAAGAGCCACTCGGGGTACTGCTGACGGAGATGATCCTTAAAAATAGTTATTCATCACTACATCCATTACCTGGAGTTGTAACGTCATGCCACCAGGTATAACCACCAAATCAGTGTTTCCTGTTCCAATCACTGACTTAACCTCGTCAGTGATATGCCCTTTAAATGCATCTAGAACAAGAAGTCCACGCTGCTTGAGAAGAACACCTGGTCTGCGGTGCCAAACTGATTTGACCTTATCAACCATCAGGTCCTGGGTTATCCAACCATTCTCGTTGCATCGGAAGATTATGCCTGCTGGCAACTTTTCTTTAGGCAGGGTTTTTCGTCTAAGAATTACAAAAGGAGACATTTTATGCCCATTGGCAAGTGCACACAACATCACAGTCACCCTGGTTTTCTCATTACCTGTGCTTCCTACAAGCACACTCTTTGCACCCTTCGTATCCACTGTCGTGTTGCATGGCATGTCGAAATAAACTGGTGTCTCGTCGGCATTACCAATTTGAAATAAAAAATTCTAATGAATTATCTTGATGTTCCACAACAAAAGAATCAACGTCAAAGCTGGTATGAAAAGCCTTAACCAACTAGGCATCAAGCTAAAATAAGTTCGAAGAATCAACGTTACACAAAATAATAGAAGATTTGTTGCTCTATAGAATTTTCAAATTCTCTTACTACTAATAACATAACTCTGCGTTTCTACCTGGTGTCGAAACTGGCAGAATCAGAAGTTATCAACAATACCCTGCTGGTCTGGTATTACAGCACGAGTGAGGGCTCGAACTGCTGTCCGCTACATCGGGTGAACTGCTGTCTTGGGGCTCGAACCTCGCTCCCCTGAGCTAGACCTGCACGTTCCAGAAAGCGAACTGCTCCCTCCTCTGCTCTGGCAGACCCTTCTGGGTTCGGTGGGATAATCCCTTCCGATCTTGACAATTCTGGCAGTATCATGACGAATCTCCGTCGAGTTTTAAAGTTGATCATCGTAAATGAGCAATATCATTGATAAACATTCATAGGGAGATTGAAATGAACTCCGTAAAGTGTGAAGTCATAATTCAATGAACGTTCGAATTGGCTCGGTACTAAGTCGTAAATGCTCGATGTCTAACTAAGGTTCTCTCGTGAAGGCATCTATTTTCTGTAATCTGTATTCCAGTCGCACATAATTAGCTTAGGCCATCTTTACCACCTTCATGTCGTATTCAAACATCATTCGAAGTAGTTTCAATAAAGAGTATATCGTGAATAACAATTCAATATGTTTTATCACTTGAATACGCCAACTCAATGTTCTTTCACACAGCTCTGTAGCAAGGCACGACCTCTGAGCTATACTGTCTGTCCCTAGCTCACACGAACTCGCTTCCTTGCACTCCGCAGAAAACTGTTGCTAGCACGACGTTTTACAAACACTCACTGTTACTGCTTTTATAACAATATTTTCTTAATAAACATGCCGTAATTCACCACCAAATGTCTGTAGCTTTATTATACACACAGACACACGCACATATACGGGGAATTGCTTTGCTGTCGTTATATTCGCTGCTAAAAGCTTCAATTCAACTTCGCCTAGATTTACATAATGCACGGCGAGTCCGGGCTTTCTTCTCTCTCCATGGCCCGCGTTACGGCCGACTAAGGGTAGGCTATCACCGCTACTTCATTTAGCCTTGGGTATTCTGGGAATCACACGTCCAGCACCGCACTTCCCGCCTCGTACGATTTCAAAGTCAGAATGATGCTCTCCGCGCTGTCGACTTCTTCCTTAAGTTTTCCACTGCCGCCATCTTGCTAGAGGTGGGGGGTAATTTTCGCGTACATGAATATAGCAATTAAACATGGTACAGCGACTGTCTACGTCCATGTAATTTTAAATTAAGCTTCCTTTCTATTTTAGAAGTCTTCTTATGTGATATCTTCTTTTTATTTTTAATTATACTGCAAGTCTCTGATGTTAAGCGGACTGCATGAAAACAGAATAAGCTACTTCTAAAATAACTGAATGAATTTTATCTTTGATTTTCTTTTAATATAGGTAGCATCTTTCCTTACTTATTTTTGAAGTGTAGTGAACTTATTATCACTTGTTCCTAATCTATCTTTCATTTCAGTAGCTTTATTTTTTCTTCATAGTCTAAAAGGAACAAACAGGCAACCACACCCTGCTACCAAATTACTGTCCCAACCGTCGACCTGTTGGATGAATTCAATAGGACTACAATGATCAATTGTAGGCACCTATTTGCACCACTTTCGTTCAAAAAAGCGCATAGTGAGGGGGCATTCTTCAACACTGATGGTTTGCTAAGGTATTACAGATTTATAAAACAATGTAATATTGCAATTTAAGTCGGACAAAATGTGTATTTAAATCTACCCATTGCCATTCCTGTTCAACAGGGATGAGATGCACTGAATATCTATGTGGTGGGTGGTTTATATGGCTGGATGCTGCTCCCAATGCCAATATCACGAGGAGTTAAAGAAAGATTAATTGACTGAAGTTTAAACTGCGCAAATAGTTGGAAAGAAGCGGCCGTGGCCTATTAGATGGTACCAAGGCAGCATTTGCCAGAGCTGAAAACTAAAACGAGGGAAAACCATTTGAAGGACGGAGTATGGCAAGATCTGAACTCTTGTTTACAGGGTCTTCTGCGTTTTGGTGAACATAGACAAAAGGTAACAAACAAAACTAAGCAAACATTTTAAGGGGGCCACCAAAACATATTTCCAGGTGATTGCAACAAGATTTGGAACCACTAGGGTGAAGAGTAACATTACCTGGCTCTGTGTACTGTGCATCTGCTGGATACCCACTATGTTGGTTTGCACATCGGTTAAGTTGTTGGCCAAGAGCTGGGAATGATCTTGCCAGGCCTCACACACCGATGACATGACCTGGTCGACGTGCTGCAGTCCTCCACAAGTGCTCTGTTCCATGTTGTCCAGCACACCCGATGTCTGTGGAGAGTAAATTATAGCAAGGTTTCTCAAAATAAGTATACTGGTACATGAACTTTCCAGAAATAAAATAAAAAAATAAAATTATAAAATCTCCTGTATTAGAAAAAAACTATTGATGTGTACGTAAATTCACAACGATATGACAACTCTTACCTTGCAACACCTGCCTAAGATCTGTAGTTTTAAACCTTAAAGTGAAAAACTTATAGATGCGTGAAGAAAAATGTTCAGGGGGTTGCCAAAACAAACCATTTTACAATTTCTCTTTTAAATGTATATTACAACATAAAAAATAAACAAATTTTTTAAAATCCTAGATTTAATTTTTTCAAAAAGTTATTAGACATTTGTGTTCATAATAATAATAATGTTATTGGTTTTACGTCCCTTTTAACTACACTGGCTTTTAGAGACGCCGGGGTGCCGGAATTTTTCCCCGAAGGGGATTTTTAACGTGCCAGTAAATGTACTGACACGGCTCCCTCGCATTTGCGCACCCTCAAATGCCAGCTGACTGCGCCAGGTTTCGAACCTGCAACCTTGGGCTCAGCAAGCGAGAACGACATTTGTGTTCATTCGCAAGTGGGTATGAAAAGTATCAAATAGCCTATTTAAACAAAAATAATTTATTGGCAGCAAAACATTTACAAAAAAAATGTTTAATTAGGTGTCAGATGTATGATTAGAATGATTCACAAGTACCATAGTCATTAATGCATAGGAAGGTACAATTGCTCAGGAGAGGGAAAAGAACAAAAAGGAAATAATAAATAAAAGAAAAATTATATTAAAATGACAGAAACACCATGTTGAGGACCAGTGGAGACTTTAGCCCAATTCTATACTTTACAAGGAAAATGAATCCATCATTGACACGATGCGAAAACGAAGGATCGCGTTTTTTGGACACTTATCCCGCTTGCCAAATACTAGACTCCCGAAACAACTTTTTGACTTCTTTTGGAACAGTAAAACAAAAATCACATGGATTTAAACGAATTGAAAATAACTCAACATAAAATTGAACATCGAGAGGAGAAACTGCTTCTGAATAACAAAAACACTCGACTAACATTCAAAATTTCACAGCGTAAGAAATATGTTATATCAGCAGAAGAACGAGCTGCAAGATCTTCCAGAATGAAGAAGTATTGGGAAAGGAAAAAATTATCAAGAATTAAGAACTGAACTTAGTATTTGAAATATTGGAAGACTTTGTATATAAGGTTTGATTTTGGTGCTCCAATGTGGGCATAAACAGTGTAAATAAAAAAAAAAAAAAAGACAAAAACCATGAACCTACTACGTTGTCGTAGCAGGCGGAGCGGTGATGCTCCGAAGTGGCGCATGGGGGGGGGGGGTCCTCACTGGTTTACCGGCGGATTTGAGCGAAATAAAATAGCTCTCGCGGACCAAACACACTCTACAATCTCATGTTTCATCATATCATATTTCATTCATCACCTTCCAAGATCACATCTGAGATTGTAAACCCTGACCATGGTCAGATTCTTGATCATTGATCTTCTATTGAAATCCACCGGTTTGGACAGTTACATCATTAACCAAGCAAAGACACCATTCGGATACGGTCGGGTAGAGGAATAAGGCCTTGAGATATAATGACCAAACATTCAGACTAATCAAACCAAGAACGTACTTAAATTCAACAAGCCAGGAAAGTTCTCATATTTGGCAACATTAAATGTTAATTCTTTAATGAAGGCTGGTAAGTTAAGCATCCAACTGATATCTTGGCTCAACACAAAATTGTGATCACTGCTCTTCATGAATTACGTAATACTGATCAGAACCCAATTGAATCAGGTGGGTACCGTCTCTATAAAGGGCCAGCCAGGAAAAGGGTAATGAGAAATGTCTCAATTTGGAGGTTTCTTGGTACACAATAGAATACTAGATTCCATTACGGATTTTTCCTCAAATTCCCAACGAGTTGCATTGTTAACAGTTAAAGTGGAAAAACAAGATACACATTGATAAATGCTCATGCACCAACAAATGACAAAAATAGAACTGATACTGAGGGAACGGATCAATTTAGGGATGAACTTGACCAATTGGTAACCAATATACCTGATACTAATATTAAAATTTTACTCTGAGATTTCAATGTAAAGATTGGACGCGAGAGGAAATTTCGTCTAGTGGTGGGGCGATGGCCAGCACATAACTTAACAAAAAGGAATGGTGAACGGTTAATTGAATTTTGTATTAACCATGGTCTAATTATGGAGACAACAAGGTTCAAGAGGAGACTACATAAATTAATGACTTGGAACTGTCCTAATATTAAGTTAGGAGAGTTTCAGGTAGATCATGTGGCCATGGATCGGAAATTTCACAAAGAAATTTATAATGTAAAAGTCCTTCGTGGTGTTGATGTTGATTCGGATCATTACATTTTTAAGATTAAAATCAAATTGACTCCTAAAAGGAAAAATAAACCACAAAAAATTCAATAGCAAAAGATTGTATGATCCTAGTTCAGTTATCAATGCAGTATATTTTGCGCAATCCATCACGCTTTTAAGTGACAACTTGGGGACCACTGTTAAATTAAAAGCCGTAGCAGAAGACGTTGCTCCCATTAAAAAAAGAAAGAAACCTGCATGGTGGAATGACTATTGTGATATAGCAATTCTACGCCAGCCTACAGCTTGGTTGAAGGACCAACAACAAAAAACTGGAAGTTCTAGGGATGAATTAATCAATGCCAGACGGTTAACGGCCGAAGAAATCAGGAGGGTTAAAAGAGAATAACAAAAGGAAACATTAAAATCTATTGATGAAGCTTTCAATCGCCATAAAACAAGAGACTATTATAGGACATTTAAACAATACCAATCAAAATTTACTCCCCCTACTCTCTTGATGAAGGATACAAACGGGCAGGTGGCCCATAATAATTATGACAATGCAATAATTTCGGCTGATTACTTCATAACATTACTCAATAGTGATGAACCTGAAGATTCTTTTGAATTCGATCCCTATTCTAGAAATAAAACCACCCTGGAAAAGATAATACCGCCGGTTTACGATGAAGTGCATATAGCGATAGATTCGCCTAAGAATTTTTAAGCGGCAGGAGAGAATAAAGTAGTAGCAGAACTTTGGAAGAATGCTAATGTACAGACTATTCATAACTAGGGACCGGAAAAATTCGCATTTGCGATAAATGCGAGTTTTTGTAATGTGTGTTAAAACCATTTTTAAAATAAATTTAAGGTGTTCTGAAGCACTGTGGTACCTAAATTCAAAATGCGAGAAAATGCGAATTTTGACCAAAATGCGAAATTAGTACAAATATGCGATTTAGGTGCGAATTCCGCGAAAATGTGGTATTTTAGTGGCGAAAACCACATGTTTCGGCGAAATCATGAGAAATACTGCAAATATGACGCATATATCTTTCGACCACTCTGATCGATATACCGTATTTGCTCGCGTATAACTCGCACCCATTTTTTAAATTGAAATTTCAGGGGGAAAAGTACTCGCATTCATTACCGACACAGTCATAAATTACCGTAATAACCTTCAGGAAGAAACACGTTCGATTTAGGGCGCCACAACAGTCGTCATTGACCAGGAACTTACCCGAAGCGATACTAACAGGAAGAGCGAGCAACTACGAGTTGATCCGAACTTCGATACGAGCCGATTGGGGATCAAGGCGCCGCGTGCAAGCATACGGCGCATCGTGAGTGTTAGCACGCTGTACATCGTTCGCCGCGTCTTCGGCCACGGTTGGCTAAATACGCCACCCTGAGACACGTTCGAATTAGCGATTGGTGCGCCACAACAGTTGTGCAAGTAGGCCTACTGTTACATCGCAGAGAAACGCAGTTCAGTCTTCTCGAATCTTAATGATTTCGTCTTTACGCATTACGTCGCGTCAGAGCTCGGCTGCGTGCAAGCATACGGCACAGCCTGAGTGTTAGCACGCTGTACATTGTTCGCCAAGTCTTCGGCCGCGGTTGGCTAAATGCAATTCAAACCCAGATGAAAGAAAGTGAAAAATGTGATATCATGCTTGCATTAACTGCAGTTCAGACAGAGTTCAGCATATTTGCAAAATACTGTTTTGTGGACCCCAACGAACAATGTAGATAGCGAGCGTGTGTTGTCCCATTACAACACAGTGGTTACAGACAGACGGTGCAATTTGAAAGAAAGCAATGCTGAACTACTGACAATGCTTTCGTTTGAGGACTAGAACTGCACTTTATAACCTTGGAGTCGTTAAAATAATATTACAATGTGATGATTTTTAACTTTGTAAATAGATGCTAACTTCGAAGAAAATAGATGCTAATTTTGAAACAAATAGATGCTAATTTTCCCGGTCCCTATTCATAACCTACATAATCATATTGACATTTGGAATACAGAAAAATTGCCTGAAGAGTGGAATATTGCAATTATACAACCCATACACAAAAAGGGCGATAGATCAGATCCTAGCAATTATCGTTGCTGGATGTCACGTGTAAAGATTTTATATTCCAGAATTCACGAACAACTTGATAATGAACTTGGTGAATATCAGGGTGGTTTCCGTCCAGGACGAAGCAGTCGAGATCAATTTATCAGTGTCAAATGGATTATAAAACATCAGGATTAGGAGCAAAGATTTAGTGATCACATTCGTTGATTTTCAAAAAGCTTATGATAGTAGGCCTATCCATCGTGAATCTCTATTTAATGTTCTTACTGAATTTGATTTACATCGAAAACTTGTTAACCTTATTGCAGTCACTCTTAAGAATACTAAATCTAGAGTTAGGTTTAGAAGTGAAACCTCCGAGTCATTTGAAACCCATACTGGTCTTCGGCAGGGAGATGGATTATCTCCATTGTTTCATTGTGTGCTGGAAAAAGTTATGCGGCAATGGGATAAGGTTTGTCCACCGAATGTTAAGATTGGAAAAAAATATTTAACTAAATTGTCTCTCCTTCGCAGATGATCTAGCATTATTAGCAACTAGTATCTAAGAAGCTAAATTTCAGGTAGAGGAATTGAAGCGATTAGCAGCAAAGGTTAGGTAGAAAATTTATTTTGAGGAAAGAACTGATCTGGCAAGGGAAGATTATAAGATAAAGAAGAAAGAAGCAAACAAGATTGTCGCAGAGGAGAGGAAGAAGTGGATGGTAAAGTGGACAGAGATGGAGGAAGACAGCTGAGGAAATAAGAAAGTACTTTATGGGATGGTCAAAAGTAAGAGAAGAGGTCTGCGAGAGGATGTGGTAATGATTGACAAAAACGGAAATGAGGTACACAACAAAGAGACACTCAAGACAGTGTGGAAAGAGTACTTTGAGGATTTGCTGAATCCAAATGGTCATAGGGAGGAAGACAATGCATTGGAAGATGGAGAAGACAACACAGGAATGGAAAAGGACCTGACTTGGAGAGAACTGGAAATGGCTATAGACAAGATGAAAGGAGGAAGGGCACCGGGTGTGGATGAAGTGAGTGTTGAAATGGTTAAGGCAGCAGGGGAGATTGGGAAACAGTGGCTGTACCGTGCGATGAGGGTGATATGAAAGGAGAAAAAGACCCCAGAAGATTGGAAGAAAGGATTAATTGTCCCAATATTTAAGAAAGGAAGCAGAAATTACAGGGGAGTCACACTCATATCCCACTGTGCCAAGATATATGAAAAGATATTAGAAAGTAGAATACGAGCCAAAGTGGAGAGAAAATTGAGAGAGGAGTCGTATGGATTCAGACCTGGGAGATCAACAGTGGATCTCATTTTCAGTGAGACAGCTCCAGGAACACCACTACGAATTTGGAGAGGATCTGTTGATGGCCTTTCTGGACATCGAGAAGGCCTATGATAGTGTGTGTAGGGAGAAGGTTTGGAAAGCAATGGAAAACATGGGAGTGGAAAAAGAGACTGTAGGCAGAGTGAAGGAGATGTATTGTGGAAGTGTGAGTTGTGTGAAAGTTGGAGGGGATAGAACAGACTGGTTCAGACAAATGAGTGGCCTGAAACAGAGTAGTGCGCTGTCACCCCTTCTCTTTATTGTGGTTATGGACGAGGTAATGACTCGGATAGCAGGAAAGATAGGAGAAGATAAGATGAAAGCAATGGTGTTTGCAGATGATCTCATGGTCTGGGGAAACGAGGAGGAGGAAATTCAGGAGCAACTGAAGGCTTGGGAAGAAACAGTGGGAGAGTACGGATGGAAGTTCAACATCAGTAAATGTGAGATCCTGTTAAAGGCCAGGAAAAAGGACAGACCAATGAGTGGGATATCACTTGCAGATGGACAGCTGAAGAAGGTGGAAAGTCTCAAGTACTTGGGAAGTATAGTGGAGGAAAATGGGAGAAATGACAAAGAGATTACGGAATGTGGCAGACAGGCAGAAGCATTTCTGAGAAGCATTAGGAGCTTAAGTGTGGAATAAAGATGTCCCAAAAAAGCAAGGAAGTGTTATACAGAAGCTACTATATCCCGATACTGACCTATGCTTCAGAAACGTGGACAATGAAGAAAAGAGACATAAGCAGAATACAGGCAGGTGAAATGAAGTTCCTGCGAAGTAGGATCGGAGTAACAAGAGACAGGGTGAGGAATGAAAAGGTCAGGGAAATGGTGAAAGAGGAGCCCTTGCAAGGTAGGATTGAGACATCAAGACTGAGGTGGTATGGACACTTAAAGAGAATGGAAGAGAAGAGGATTCCCAAGAGGATACATGAGATGCAGATGCAGAAGAAACGACCAAGGGGAAGACCAAGAGATAGATGGCTGAAAGGAGTGGAGGAATGTGTCAAGAAGAGAGGCGAGGACTGGACCAGAGTGACAGCGGAGAGGTGGTGGGAAGAAAGGACTAAGTGGCGAGGCTTATGTTCCAAACAGACCCAGCCTGGGGCTGGAAACTGTACAAGATGATGATGATGAAATGATGCCATCTTTTCAATTTGACACATCACATATTTTACTGCATAATGCCCAGAAAATAAGGATTGTGAAAAAATTTCAATATCTTGAGATGAACACTTGGAATGCCAATGAAAAAGCATCAAAAGATAGAACACAAATTGCAATGAGCACAACAGATTACCTGCCCAACACATAAGAAACGGTCTCTTTCGATTAATGCTGAACTTCGATATTATTTCTCCGTCGTTAAGCCAGAAGCAACATAATGCAAGTGAAACTTTATTTAAACTAAACACCCGATCAACAACTGACAACTACATAAGGTCGATAGACATTCTTCGGACAATAATCCATAAAAAACACCAGGTTGAGGGCCAGTGGAGACTTTTGCCCAATTCAATACTTTACAAGGAAAATGAATCTCTCATTGACACGATGCGAAAACGAAGGGTCGCGTTTTTTGGACACTTATCCCGCTTGCAAAATACTAGACTCCTGAAACAACTTTGACTTCTTTTGGAACAGTAAAACAAAAATCACATGGAGTAAAGAAATACAAATGGATTTAGACGAATTAAAAATAACTCAACATCAAATTGAACAGAGGAGAAACAGTTTCTGAATAACAAATACCGTATTTCCTCGCAAAATCGTCGCACTATTTGAGCCTAAAATTCGCGGGAAAAAGCAGGGTGTGACGATTATGCGAAGAATATTCAAGTTCAAAGAATATACTGTATAATTTTTTGCTGCACGGGCCAGTCATTGCGTAGCGTGAGTCATAGCCTGCAGTCAGAGACAAGCTTCTTTCTTCTAACAATGTCACGACAGGTTAAAACTCGCGGAATGTGTTTGCGAAGCTGGCCGTTGGCATCGCGGTTCATAGCCCGCAGGCATAAAGACGAGATTTACTTTCTTCTAACAGGATCACGCCAGATTAGGCCTCTAAGATCGCGGAATGTGCGCTGGCCGCTCGCGTCACAGTTCATAGCCCGCAGGCATCAAGACTAGATTACTCTCAGCTGACAAGATCACGCCAGATTAGGCCCAGAAGCTCGCGGAATGGGCGCTGGCCGCTCACGTCAAGGTTCATACCCCGCAGGCATAAAGGCGAGATTACATTCTCCTGACAAGATCACGCCAGATTATACGCTCGCGGAATGTGCTAAGTGACGAAGCTTGCCGCTCGTCACAGTTCATAGCCCGCAAGCATAAAGTAGAGATATTTTTCTTCTGACAAAGTCGCGGCAGCATGTGCAACTGATAGGCGTACAAATACGAATATGCTATGCGACGATTAAGCGAGGACATTTTATAAACCTATTTTAGTGTTTGAAAAGTGGGGTGCGACAGGAGAAGTAGTGAAGGAAGAGAAAAAATGGCTGGAGAAATGGACAGAAATGATGGAGGAGGACTGTGACGGCAGTAAGAAAGTGTTGTATGGAATGAGAAAGGCAAAGAAAAGAGATACAGGAGAAAATGTCAGAATGGTGGACAGGAATGGAAAGGAGGTCGAAAATATGGAAGTAAAGGATATCTGGAGAGAATACTTCAAGGAACTCCTAAATCCAACTAAAACCAGCGTAGTGGACATTGTGGAGGAAGAAACAGACAGTGACCAAGACATTTCAGGGAAGGAATTGACATGGAAAGAAGCGGAGGAAGCATTAAAGAAGATGAAAGGGGGAAAGGCACCGGGAATAGACGAAGTGAGTGTGGAGATGGTGAGAGCAGCAGGGGTGATAGGAACACAGTGGCTCTTTCGAGTAATGAAAGTGATATGGAGGGAGAAGAAAATACCAGAGGACTAGAAAAGAGGGATAATAATACCCATATTTAAAAAGGGAAGTAGGAAGGAATGCAAGAACTACATGGGAATTACACTCATGTGCCACTGCGCCAAAATATTTGAGAAGGTACTGGAGAGAAGAATTCGGACAGAAGTTGAAGATGGGCTGAGGGAAGAACAGTATGGATTCAGGCCAGGAAGGTCAACAGTTGACCTCATCTTTGCAGTAAGACAGCTACAAGAACACCATTATGAATATGGGAAAGATCTGGTGATAACCTTCTTGGATATTGAGAAAGCATATGATAGTATTAATAGAAACAAGGTATGGGAAATGAGAGCAAAAGCAGTGAACAAGGAGACAGTGGCAAGAGTGAAAGCAATGTACGAGGGAAGCAAAAGCTGTGTCAAGGTGGAAAGAGAGAGAACGGAATGGTTTCAACTGGAGAGTGGTCTGAAACAGGGAAGTGCCCTCTCACCCCTGTTATTTATAGTGGTGATGGATGAAATCATACGAAAAGTGGTAAATAGCATTGGAGAAAGGAAAATGAAGGCAATGTTGTTTGCTGATAACCTTCTGGTATGGGGAGTGGATGAGGAAGAAGTACAAGAGCAATTAGATGAGTGGGAGAAGGTAGTGTTATCATATGGGATGAAGTTCTCAGCACAAAAGAGTGAAGTGGTCATCACAACGAGGAAGAACAGACTGGATATGGGCGTAACACTTGGAGGACAGCAGTTGCAGAAAGTAGAATGCTTCAAGTACTTGGGAAGCATAATTGAAGAAAAGGGAGGCAATAGGATGGAAATAAATGAAAGGGGAAGGTGCACAGATGGATTTTTCAAGAGTGTTAGGGGGATGTTATGGAATAAAGATGTACCACAAAAATGTAAAGGAATCATCTACAAGACCTACTTTGTGCCAATTTTGACATATGGTTCAGAAACATGGTTGATGAATTAACAATAAATGATAAATGGTTGATGAAGGAAAGGGACAAGAATAAAATACGAGCAGTGGAGATGAAGTTGCAGAGGAGTAGGGTAGGAGTGACAAGAATGGACAGAGTAAGGAATGAGAGAGTCAGAGAGATGGTAAGAGAGGAACCATTGCAAAATAGAATAGAGCGATCTAGGCTACAATGGTATGGACATGTGAGGAGGATGCAAGAGGAGAGGATACCGAAGATGTTTGGAATGGAAATGACGGGAAGGAGGCCAAGGGGAAGACCAAGGGACAGATGGGCAAAAGGAGTTAAGAAGAGTGTGGAGGAAAGAGGAGTGTGCTGGGACACAGTAAATGACGAGAGATGGTGGATGGACAGGAAACGATGGAGAGGCTTATGTTCCAAGCAGACCCGACCAGCGGTTGGAAACTGCTCAAGATGATGATGGTAGATCTTACAGCTCGAATCTGTAGAAATAGAAGTGGGGGTGGGGGCTGTTGGCCCATCCCCTGGATGCGTAATTGCAAAGAACAGGGATATTTTATTGATTTGATTGAATGGAAACATGACAATGACATACTCTAACAAAGCAGTTCAGCAGATGCCACGCCCATTTCTGCTGTGTGCAGACTGACAAACAAAGCATTATTAAGATGCAGGGTGTCGAGCGATGGCCTTTTTTCAAATTCCCGTATTTCCCGTACGAAAATCCACCAAATTCCCATATATTTTAGAACCCTCTAAGACTAGAGTTCGCATATCGAATGGCTGAAAAATGAATCTTAAAGCGCGAATCAAGATTTTCTGGCGTGAGTGTAACTGCATTTTTGGAGACACTTCCGCAGCTCACGGGTGATGGCGATATTTAGGCCTAACCCGTAGCGTGAGCAAAGCGCAGGTGGGATGGGATGCTACGAACACAAATAAAATACCGTTTACCTGAGGAGAGCTGATATAAATGACTGTTTTACTGGGGAGTAGTGATGTGCGCGAGTGACACTTGGACTCGCGAGAATCGAGTCTAGCAGTTCCGAGTCTCAACGAGTAACACGTGCGAAGGACTCCAGTCTCCACGGTGACGTCACGATCCGTACTTACGATATAGGACAGAATGCGGCCAAATTCCCAACACTCGCTAAACTTGCAAACGACTTTTCTACTAGAGATTAACAAGAGAAATAGTTTGCAAAATGCACACTATGCTTCATATTATAACGACTAGGTAATGATAAAGAAAGAAATGTAATTTAAAAAATCAAGTTAAAAAACCTCCTCGCCGGGAATCGAACCCCAGCACGCTGCGTGAAAGTTAGCACCGTTAACCACTCAACCAGAGATATCGATAAGACTACTGGCGTTATCAACAGCGATATATTCTACTGCTTAGCAAATTATCACGTTGAAGGAAATTTCTCTTTACTGTATTGCGTTCTTTCTTTCTGTCATCAGTCCACTTCTTGCCGGTTTCCAATTTTGAATATTCTATTGTATCACTGTGCATTGATGGGAAACGAATACAATACTTGGCCAAGGTGTACCGACATTACTATATACCGTGTAGTTTCCATATATGGCTCACGGATAACGCTAACAGCGTCCTCGGCCTCGATTCCGGACTCGAGTATCTCGAGTTTTACGGTTCCAGACTAGATTCTTCGCGAGTCCACTCGTAGCCCATCACTACTGAGGAGGGTTGAGAGAGTAGAGAATAGGAGTGTCACATCTTCATATATATTATTTCAGTAGTATGCATCCCTCCTGCGGCACTCACAAGCGACCGATCGTGACAAATGAGCATTCAAATGAAAGAGAATAGACATTAGCAGTGACTTATTGCACTATAATTTCATAAATATCTATAATTTCTTTAAAAAAGGACTTTAAAATAATTATACGAAGTGAGCGATTTGCAATCACCGTTGATGTAGGATAATACGCTCCATACTTGCTGTCCACGGGCCACTGAGACGCATGTTTCCTGTCATTAACATTCTGAGGTCTTTCCATTATCCTGAAATGTTAATAGTGTTCTATAATCATTTGGTAGAAATAAAAACATAACCTTTCTCCTTAAGTGTCTCATTATAAACCTATTGGAGAAAGTGTGGTTTATGAACATGTGAGATTTCTCGAACGGGTCCGCTAGTAATAAATATTTACTGGAAGTGATTGAATTGTATAGTACCGTAACCTTATAGAGCTTCCACGAGTTAAAATGGCATCGAAGCTTATGCATAACGAACTTCCGGTCCGCGAATCTCCATTTGATTTTCATTGGCAGTGAAACGTTCGTTCGTGATTATCTTCCTTATTATTTCGGATTGTGGTTTTGTTTTTAGGCGTTCAACTTATGAAATAATAACTAGAGGGTTGGCCTTTCATGAATATTCCAAAGACAAGTGTCTCCAAAAAGAGTAATTAGTTGAACTTCGCATCAGAGACGACCATAACAAACAGCTTGCCTACAAAGTGTGCGATTTGCACATTTCAAACGGCATTGGCCTAACATATCTTAAGACTACAATAATTAAGTTGGTGCAAATTATATGTGTTATATTGGAGAATATTATTATAATTTGCTATCCAGTTGTTATATTGGCATATTATGCATTAACGTGACCCGTTTGAATGCTAAATTGTGACGTAAGCTACGAGTTGTAGGCTATTCGCCGTACCGGTAGGCCTAATAATTACTAACAACGCATCGTTTCTTCTTTCATATTTATTTAATCATAATAATTATAATAGCCTATCTATTAACACATTTAACCAATAATCAATTTATAATTCTATACATATTCCAGGTATTGCAAGAAAGCGATTTGATAGCACATGCGACTCTACCTTAAAATCCAACCATGCCCAGTTTTCATTACCTATGGATGATATTACCGCAAGTTAATAAACCAAACAACTGGCAACATATTTTTTTAAATGCTCATTTACATCTTCACCCTAGTCTACGTGAAGTACCATACGGCAATCACTGAAAGGGTAGGGGGGTTATGACCCCAATTTCACAAACGAAGGACCACATTTTGCATGAATTATGGAACTCGAATCCTAATGGAGGTATGGATTGTCTGCATTTAGAAATATGTTAGTCGATAATTTAAAACAAGACGCCAGAAAACTAAATACAAAAAGCTGCGTGCCTACTACGGTGTTAAGTTGCTCCGTGAAAAAATACACTTCGCCAAGATTATACGACGTGCATACAGTTAAATACAATCATCCAATTGGAGGAACAGTTTCTTTGTCACGATCTTATAAGCAATTAAAACAAACTGCTGCAATTTACGGGAAAATGTGCAACATTTAGAGACTACGAGTGTTGTATGAGGCACAACGTTAGCTGACATTTTGCATCATTAATACATAAGGAATGATCACATGCAGAGCCTTCACACTGCACACAGCTGAAGATCATATCATTCTTGGTGCATTTTACGTTCTGTTAACAACAATAAGTTGCTTAGTTACATGCAAGGAAAATTGTAGTACACACTTCCCATTGCTTACATTACCTGACTACTAAACCAGAAGCTGGTAATGCATAACCATACGCCGGTGGCGCGTCCTATGGCAAATGAAAGATCGAAAGAAAATGGAAGCTCTATAGGAGCCCGGAACAAGGCGATACAATCTTCTATACTACTGAAAATAGTCAAAATACCCTTTGTAATAATGAATAATAATTTTGGGGGTCATGTAGCAATAAATGTTACCCACCCACTATCCCTTTTTAGATCACGACTGTTATAGTAAATTGGAGGTGTGTCCGCTATTACACGCGTAAATTATGCGACAAATACAATATTGCCCACCCCGCGCATTCGGTACTGACAGCCTTCCTGTCACTTTGCCCCGCTTTTCCTCTCCGCAACCTATGGTCGCCACATAACAAGACCCTACGTCCAACCGCCACATGGCAAGAATTCTGAGCATGCTTCTCACCTACACCCTGTATTTAGAAGGAAACAACGCGAAGGATATGCCGGGAGCTTGGAACAGCTGAGCTGTGTTGCTAAGTTTTTAGAGTTGTTGTAAATCAACTGATTTGAATAATACACAGCGCTATATACTTCAGACATTATTTCTGTACAATTATACGTAATATATTTAAAAAAACGGTCCTGACTCAACGCCGAGGACATTCAAACAGAGAAATACGATACTTTTAGATGAATAAATGAATTACACACCGAATAATTTAATAATATAACATTAACACACCGAAGCTATGATACCTTTATCATCGGTATTCAATTCAATAAATACGACAAAGAGGGCAAATACTCTACAGCTAATGAATATAAAATCACTCACCATGCAATGATTATCCTTTAACATGAAACAAGAGTCTGAGTGGAGGTCGTTCACAGCTTACTGCAGTAGTTGACAGATAACACCATGCACACTCACTTAATCGCGACTCTCGACGTTTATTATTAGCTTTCGTGATAATACAAAAGTAAAGTTAAGGTAAAGACATATTTAGCACTGAGCACTCAAACAAGCCCCTCTGTGGCGATATTATTGCCATGGTTTTATATTTTCGAGTTGTAGGCTATTGAATGATGGACGATATTTTGAACACTATGAAGGGAAACAATAGCCTGTGGTCTATTATCGATTGACGCAAGCGAACTGACACCAATAAATAAATTATCCTCAGTCACTTGGCAAGGGTTTCTTTGACACCCTCTATTCCTTCACTGTCCCTATCATCATCACCACCATCATTGTCTTCGTCAGAGCTTGATGAATTGCCAAGGTTAATAATCATTTCATCCACCGCGATATCCAGACCACCTTCAGTATTTCTTTCTGTTCATGCTGTACGGGATGTGTCCAGTCCTCGGGTCGAACTTCGGCGAAGTAAAAGTAACGAAACAATTGACAATGAAAGGAAATCCGACACAGACAGTGGTTAACAAGCGACTGAAACAATGCCTGCCCATACGAGAAGAATTCTGTCACTCGTGTGGTGTATTTTGTAGCCACATGTTGGTAACGGGTGTTTGATAGTAAAATGTCGAGAGCTGTGAGATATTGTTTGTAGTTTTTGAAATGTATGCATGTGTAACGCATTTGCATTGAGTGTTTGCACGGACTTCACTTTGACAAATACAAGATTGTTACTAGGAACTTCAGTTATACAAAGCACAAAATTAAATACTTTTGACAGTACTTTTTTTTTCCTTCCTGGAGACCTTCCGTTGCTTTTCTTTCGACTGCCACCTTAGCCGTCACTTCGCACCTGTTTTGTTTCCTTGAAGACGGCGTAGAGTTCCATGCAGTATGGACTCTTGCTCACGGTTATCTTTTCTACTGCACCAGCTGCCATCACAGCGTCCTGAACAGTAGACTATGCATGCCAATCAGACTTGCTTCTTTGAGATTGACGATCATGCACTCCTTGTTCAGGGAGAAACCTCTGTCTAGAGCTGCATTGTTGTGATACAAAATCAGTATCATTTTAACAAAGCTTGTGAGATCGTTTTTGGCAGGAACTGAGGGAGGTGCTGAAGCCACTAATTCAGACCACAGCACGTCGAACCGTGGCTCTTTTCCGTCGTACTGCTTCAAACGTGCAGTAACGGAGAGCAGTCTCTGAAATGCGGAGTAGCTGCTCTTGATGCGGTCAGCCATTGCGCCAGAAAGCAAATTCTTCCGATTACAAAGAATTTCCAGGGCAATGACGATCGTAACTTCTTCCAACTTAGGAGTCTCAGCGACGCCTATAGTGTCTAGGCAGGAAATAGCACGGGTCTCTCGTGAGCAAGAGTTGACCACTCTTTGATTTTTTCAGCCATAGGATACGAATGTACAATTTCCGGTAGTTGGTGCGAAATTGCAGCACATCCACGTCTGGAATTTTCTGATATCTTGATCTGTTAGCTTCATCAAGGGCTGCTCTTGTCGAGAAACCCAGGTCTCCTCTGTGAATAACAATGCGGACTGATACCTGTATGTCATTGTCAGCAACGAGCGCGGCGCGCGGAGAGGGTACGGCCGGCGGTCGGCCAGGCTAAGCATGCATTCGACGTTGGCTGGGTTCTCATCCCGCTTAGCGTTCTATCGGTGGCGCAAATTACGGGTGGCAGCGCGGTCTGCAGGCGAAATAGAAGATTGAGCGGGAGGACTCTACCGAGCGTTCGGGGGCTAAGAAGTCGGGCATTATGAGACTTTTCAAGATTTCCCGTATCAAGTGCGAATTTCCCGTATTTTTCCCGGGTCACTAAAATTCCCGTATCGCTCGACACCCTGAGATGATAAATTGTTTGAATTCAATGGAATAATATTGTGACAAAAAAGAAGAAACCCAATCCTTCCAATTTCAGTTTTTTTTTTTGGACCAATATGAACAAAATATCGACTAATCTCCGGAGGGTCGCCTCAAGAGTGATGCGAGTGTGTTAGTGACTTATGGAGAAGAATCGAGAGCTGTGGGAGTATCTAATTTGTTGGAATTGTCTCAACATGAAGCTAGGGATTAAAATATCTCGTGTGTTGGCTACACCTCTAGGATCCGAGAATGACAATACCACAGACATGCCAGATATGACAAATTCGTCGAATACACAATTTTCAAAAGATGGCTTTGCCATAATTTTTCAGTGTTGCTTTATTTACAATTAATATTGTAGCTTTCAGTCGGTCAACACAAAATCATTCTAATTACTAAAATATGCGAAAAATAACCTGAAATAAAATACATGTGATTACCATTTATGTACGGTATATTGTTACGGACTATTGAGGAAGAAGAAAATTAAGGGATGAGGTTTCGCTGATCAAGCGAGCACCATCAGATCGAAATGCAAGACCAATAGCTCTACAAAACACTACCAAATCTACAGCGATACCCCACAGACAGTCTCTGCCATCCAAAAATAAAATACAAGAAAAACCCGTCAGAAAACTTAGGAAGTGTATACGGTACCTATATAATATGAAACTTTTCATCGATTACTTGGAAGAGGAAGACTGTTTTTGTAGATGGGACAGTCAATTCCAAGTTCGATTGCTTCATATTGATGGCCTTGTGTCGTACATCATTGATTCTTTGTGAATCTGGTTGCTCTTTACTGCATCTTATGGCTTTGTGTCTTACTTTATAAGTATCTATTCCTGTTGCTTATTATATCTGTGTGCCTTGCACAGCGTCAGTATAATACAATTCAGTTTAAGTCCTGGAGGACTCAATTCGTCTTGTGACATCACGATATAGTTACGCAGCAGTCAGTTTGTTCCTTCCGACAGACTACTTGTTACGCACACTTTGTGAGTGAACTATCGGGAAGCCAGTTCCATTGTTTAAAGAAGTATGTCAGTGAATTGTGTATTTTCTCAGAAATACAAGGCACGACGGGTCATAATATTAAGTATTCAGCCTGGAGAAAGTTTTGTACGGTAATTCATTTAACCCGGGAGAGGTGGTGCGGGGGACTTCGTGACCCCACGCAGTTTTATTAAGCTGGGATTTCTATCTTTTACTACACACAGACTAAACCTGCCACATACCTTTCCCCACATTCCTGATCTATTGTCTCAGGGCAGTAACCTGTTAGTGGGAGGGATGAGGGCAGAGACAAATATATTTTTGTCAAGCCATGTAGCAACGTGTTGCAAAAGACCCCGCGCCACCAATATCGCTGGCCGAGTGAACAGCTGCTCCAGTCTTACGTGTACTCCATGAGAATGTATCTGTCTGATCGCGAAATAGAATTGATTGTAGTTTAGTGTTAAAATGAAAACATAGAATCGTCTGAGCTACGAATAGCAAGAATCCAGGGTGTTATCTCTTCTGCAAGATGTCGAAGAGGAAGAAATATTATGAGGTGAAAACAGTGATAGTGAAGATGAACTAGAAAAAGCAGAATCTTAAAGTGATACTGAGCAGACGAAGAAAATTAAGAAAGTGACTATGATATGCCTTTTTCTCAGCGGACGTGTACCTTACTGGAAAAGACAGTTACAAAATGGAGTACAATACAACCACAATAAAATACAACAAGAGACTTCTCCAAAATGTGTCATTGGTGAAAAACTAGAATCCTAGATTATCTAAAACATGTCCAATCATTCACTTTGAAATTGTTAATAAGCAAACTGAAGTAAGAATTATCAGATATTTAATAAAAATAGTTGATTACCTGTCAGATCCGCGCCATTTCTATTATAGTGTTAATACCCATTTATAATATGTGCACGACTTTCATTTTAGAAAAATATACTTGCTCATTAGTTCAGTGAATGTTTTCATGCCAGATCAGTAGCATAAACGAAATAATTGGGAGAGATCAGAAATGACCCTGCGCCACCTCTAACGTTGCTCAAGTAAGCGCCACCTCTCCCGGGTTAAAGAACAAACTAGTGGAGTTAGTTTGTCTCTTATGTCAGAGCTGAGCCTCACTTAACCAACAGCATGATATATAGTTAAAATAACAATCTACATGAACTGTGATAAGTCCGATAACATGAATGATCTCAGCTAGGCATTAATTACTGTTGGTGAGATTCGGCACCCGCCGGTATCGACCTCCATCCTGATCGATAGGCGCAACTAGCACCCTCAACTAACTATTTAACAGTTCGTTTTATGATCTGTTCACGGCACAACGCATTTAAACAGTTCATGTATTGTGTGTTAAATAAATGAGTTAAGTTACATTAAATCGAGCGTTACATTTCATTGCCGCTTTAAAACCTCTTATAGGTTATGGACCCAGAACGATTGGCTCAGATTTAAATTAACTGAAAACAGCGGGATCAAGCGGAGACACAAAGAGAAGAACGCATCGAATCGGCAGACATCTTGCTCACTCGAGAAACTTCTGGACATCAACAAAGCGAGAAGGAACAAACGCCGTCTTCTCGAATATTGTGTGCTTGATCGTGAGTGAACAGTGAAAAAGCCAATCGTGAATGTTTGGACAATAACGCGCACCGCGAATTTTGGCTTATTGCGAGTGTTTGGACTATAACACGTGACTCAAGAAAACTTGCTTAACGTGCGAGTTGTGTACAAACGTGCACGACACGAAATTCCATAGGCCTAATTGCGAGTGTTCCGGACAATAGCACGCGACGCAAAGTGTATGGCCGGTTGTGAGTGTTTCAAACAATAACACGCGGCACAGCAAATTTATTGTGAACAATCTTGAGTGTTCCGGACATTAACACACGGCACGATTGAAGTGAGACGATGAATTCAAACGGTGTAGTGCGCATCGAGGCCTCAGGGCGCGATAATTACGACACCTGGAAAATGCAAATGCGCGCCATTCTGATAAAGAATGACGCGTGGGGTTATGTCAACCTCAAGATCGTCAAACCCGAGCCGGGTGAGGACAATGCAGCCCAAGTGACTGAGTGGACTAGGGATGAAAAGGCCATGTCAGACCTAATCCTATCCATCAGACCAAGCCAGCTCAAGTTGGTGAAGAACTGCAGGTCATCAAGCGAGATATGGCAGAAACGTTACAGTGGAAGGGGCCAGCTCGTAAGGCCACGTTGTTGAAGAGTAACCTTGCAAAAGATGACAAGGTGGCGACATCTGTGAGCACCTCAACAACTACTTTGACTGTGTCGACAAGTTGGCTGACATGGACGTAGTTATTAACCCAGACCAACTTACCATCATGATGCTGTACAGTTTGCCGGCAAGTTTTGAAAATTTCAGAATTGCCATCGAGAGGCGGGACGATCTACCGTAGCCTGAGAATCTACGTACGAAGATAATCGAAGAACACGATGCCAGAGTTGCCTCGTCAACACCGATGGAAAATCAAGGCGCCATGTACGTGAAGAAGAAAGGCCCTTCAAGGAAACCACAGTCGAAGCCTCAAAATAAAAACCACGGCTACTCCGGTGGTAAGAGTGACAAGGAGAAATCGTTTCCGTTCAAATGCTCGAAGTGCGGAATCAAGGGACATAAGGCAGTGGACTGCAATGTTAAGGTCGACAAAAATCAGCTGTCGGACGCGTCACTTATCAGTTGAGGAACCTGATACGTGCCAGATCGGGACGAGCAGCGTCGAAAACCTATGGTGTCTCGACAGTGGGTGCACGTCTCATCTGTGCGGTGATGCGACTGTGTTTACTGAGATAGACAAGGGCGAGACTGGCAAGCTGAAGTTAGCGAGCAGCGCCAACCTCAGAGATAAAGGCCCGAGGAACTGCAAAAATTGCAACAAGTGTAGACGGTAAAACTTGCAACGTTACTCTCAATGAGATTTTGCACGTTCCTGAGATCCGCACTAATCTCTTATCAGTCTCGAAGATGACAGACCGTGGTTTCTCGGTTGTTTTTGGCAAAGAGAAGGCGGAAGTTTTTGACCAGAATGGACTGACGAGGTTAGATGCACAGCGCAAGGACAATCTGTACTATGTACAGGGCTCCCCACTGGAAAAATGTCGAAACGCAGTGTCAGAAGACAAGCGCGACGAGAATGTGGCATCGAAGGATAGGTCACGTCAACTTTCGTGATCTAGATACGGCAGTGAAGAGCGGATCCATTCGAGGTGTGCAACTAAAAGGGATATGTGGAGATCTAACGTGTGACATTTGCACGAAATGCAAAATGACTAATACCTTTCCCTAAAGAGTCAAATCGTGTGACCGGTAAGCTCGATATTATTCACACAGACGTTTGTGGCCCTGTGGGTGTTGTGTCGAACGGTGGATCCAAGTACATGATCACATTTACGGACGACTATTCGAGATGGACAGAGGTACGGTTTATGAAGACGAAGTGCGAGGCGTTGCAAATGTTCCGAGAGTACAAGGCTTTCGTCGAGAAGCAGCACGGTCTAAAAATAAAGTGTGTACAGTTCGACAATGGCCGTGAATATGTCAACAGGAAATTTGACGAGTTCTTGATATCTGAGGGGATCGAGCTCCGTCTCACAACACCATGTACGCCTGAACAAAATGGTGTGGCCGAGAGGAAAAATCGGACTCTTGAAGAGGCAGCACGATGTTTACTCCTGCAATCTGGCCTACCGATGACATTCTGGGCGGAGGCGATCAACACCGCAAATTATCTGAGGAACCGATGTCCAACCAAAAAGCTAAACGGGAAGACTCCATTTGAGCGCTGGTTCGACAGAACTCCGACTGCACACTATTTCAAGGACTTTGGGAACAAGGTGTTCGGCCTGGACAAGACCCCAAACAAGGGGAAGTTTGGCCCTCGCTCAAAAGAGGGAATTTTTGTTGGATATTCGGAGCAGTCGAAGGCTTACCGTATCTGGATTCCTGAAAAGAAGATCGAGATCACGAGAGACGTTTTTTCGTGAGGAGATGACCGTGCCTAAGAAATCAGTCGATGATCTGTACCCGCGTGACTCTCCGGAAAAGTACGCATTGAACCAGAGGATCCGATCCATGAACTGGAGTTCGAGCTGGTGTCGAGAGACGAAGTTCTGGCAGAAAACCAACCTGATGATGCTGAATGGGAATTCCCCGATGGCTTCATAGGCTTTCCTGCCGACGATTTCCTTGTTGAACCAGAGATCCAATCCGATGAGCAACAAGCGGCATCATCTAGGAGAAGAGGCGGACGGCCTCGTTTGATTAGAACTGGAAAATCTGGGCGACCCCGCAAGAACTACGGTGATCGACCAGGGGAAGCGGCTAACGTCGCCTAAATCCCAGTGACCCAGGCTATCTCCGGAGAGGACTCACCTGCGTGGATCGAAGCAATGTCAGAAGAAGCAGTTTCACTGATTCAGAACAATACGTGGAAGCTGGTCGACCGTCCCAAGGGGCAACATGTGATAGGAAGCAGATTCGTTCTCCGGAATAAGTTTAACCCTGACGGCACTATCAGCAAGCGGAAGGCGCGCGTGGTAGCGAGGGGTTTCACGCAGAGACCAGGAATAGAGTTTCACGACACGTTCGCTCCAGTCGCAAGGCTGAGCACAATAAGGACTGCGGTGGCGTTAGCTGTACAAGATAATCTAAAGATCCGACAGCTAGACGTCAAGACGGCGTACTTGAATGGAGAAGTTGAGGAGCAAATCTTCATGGAAGCCCCGGACCACTTCGAGGACGTTCTCGCCCATACCGTTCAAGACGAGTCGGTTGACGAGACTGTGCGAAAGACCGCAGATGAGATGCTGGAGAAGTTTACCAATCGTGACATGGTGTGCTCACTAAACAAAGCGTTGTACGGACTGCGACAGGCAGGACGCGCTTGGTATCGCCGCCTCGAGGAAGAGATGAAAAATCTCAAGGCGACTCGCTCGGATGCAGATCCATGCATGTACCACATTGGACCGGTCGAAGATAGGATTTATATAATCATCTATGTCGACGACATGATGATCATGGCTCGAGACGACAAGAAGATCGACGTGGTGAGAGACTATCTGAATACCAAGTTCGAGATCAAGGACTTGGGGGACGTGCGGTATTGTCTGGGGCTGGAGTTCGAGAGGAGCGCCAACCAGATGAAACTCAGCCAGAAAGGATACATAGACTAGGTCCTGGAGAGATTCGGAATGGCAGAGTGCAGGCCTGTCAGCACTCCCTTTGATCCAAGTACGAAGCTGCAGAAGGAAGACGTGAACCCTGGCGTACAAGCGGAGAGCGTCCACCTACCGACAGTTGATAGGAGCTCTAATGTACCTGTCAGTGGGAACGAGGCTGGACATATCCCATGCAGTCAGTTCTCTCAGTTCAACGACTGTCATGGACAGCAGCACTGGGAGGCTGCAAAATATGTCTTGTGATACCTCGCTAACACACGTGATCTCGGTCTCATGTACTCCAAATCCAGCGGTGATGAACGTGGACGCTGACTGGGGAAACTGCCTGGTTGATCGAAAATCGTACACAGGATACGCGTTCACACTAGGCGGCGCTGCAGTGAGTTGGGAGTCCAGGAAGCAGCCTACTGTGGCCCTGTCGTCGACGGAGGCCGAATACATGGCCTTGACAGAAGCAACCAAGGAAGCTCTACACATGCGGAAACTCCTGAAAGACTTCGGAAAACCGATAGATGTTGTCCCAGTGAAGAACGACAATGTAGGTGCGCAGAAGCTGACGTCGAATCCTGTGTTTCATTCACGGACGAAGCACATCGACATCAGGCACCATTTCGTCCGAGATGTGGTGGCCAAAAAGGTGGTTTCGGTGGAGTACACTCGAACGGATGAGATGCCTGCCGACATATTGACAAAAGGATTGTCAAGGCCCAAGCACGAGAAATGTGCTCAAAGCCTTGGCTTGAGACCACATGCACCAGGATGACTCCGGCTGTTGGTCGAGGGGAAGTGTTGGTGAGATTCGGCACCCGCCGGTATCGACCTCCATCCTGATCGATAGGCGCAACTAGCGCCCTCAACGAACTTTGATCTGTTCACGGCACAACGCATTTAAACAGTTCATGTATTTTGTGTTAAATAAATCAGTTAAGTTACATTAAATCTAGCGTTACATTTCATTGCCGCTTTAAAACCTCTAATAATTACCACCATGTTTTTTCTGCATCAAGGTATTAGGATTATAGTTTATCTTGACACACACACGGTAAGAAATCATCACTGCAAGTCTGGAAAAGTAAAACTACACTTTTAAGATGTACCCTTAGTTCCTGAATTGAGGAAAGTCCCTGCTGCAGCTGCTTCATTATTAACATTAAGAGGTATGATACTCCTCCACTGAGGCTAATTATTTTAAAAAACACTTCTATAATAACGAGAATTTACACCACAGCAGGCTAGCCTAGGCCTCATGACATCGGTGAGAAGATGGGGGTATTAATCTCACATGACGAATCAAATCATCTTTCCCCACCAAACACTCCCAGAGGCCTCAAAACCTTAAAACCAACCTAGTATTTGTAGCAACGTTTCGCCACGAGGATGGCTTCTGATATTATTCACTCCAATACTACTGGACCCACCTGCTCGTCGAGGGTCCTCAGCCTGTCCTCTATACGGGTGGCACAATCCTCTGTACAGGACAGTATGCTAGACGTTTCGCATAATATTCTGCTCTCTCTGTCTTGAAGCTTCCCTTCCACTAATTCAGAGGTTGCAGAGGTTGATTTGCACAACCCATCAAAGTTCTCGTCCAGTGAGGAGGAGAGAGAAGTCATCCACTGCTGCATTTGCTGTCAAAAAGAAAGAAAATAATTCCACTGAATTATACGATAAATTGAAGAGACTAGTATTGGCAATGACGAAAAAGCATCCCATTCAATAAGATTCAGTTAAAGATCTGATTTAAGTACTAAGTAATTTAGTAGCACTTCAATTTTGAAAAATATATTTTTGTAGCATTTGAAGGTAAGTCACTAGGTATGATAAAAATTGGCAAGTTCAACATTAATAAGCATGGTGATTAATGCAAACATGCTCTGTATTGCATACCTATGTGCTTCTGACAAACAGCACAAGCATTTAATAATGAACTAGCAACTCGCCCTGGCTTCGCCCGGAAACTGAAGCATCATTTATATAATTTATGGAGGGATCATAATTCATAGCAGAATTCTCTTTATCGGACCACAAACCATGAACATTTCATCCCTGTATCATAGGAACTTGGGGAGGACTCCCTTTGTCCTTGTGAATTCTGTCTTTCTATCTTGTGACGAAACTCCCTCATGCCTAGAGGAAATAATGGGCCACTCATTTATCCCATCTGACAGTTTTTGGAAATATTGAATGCCAACTTTGCAAAAGTGAGTGTCTTTGAAAAATCCCTCCGGATACATCAAGCACATTGAGAAATTTGCGACGGTGGTTTGCCTGGGACAAGATGGATGTCCTGATAAGAGATTGGAAAGCGTATGCGGATGGAATGGTAAAAAAATCCGGGTAGTAGGCATTTCCAATTCCAAAAAGCAAAGAAAATAGTGTTCACAATTGGAAAAAAAAAAAAAAAAAAAAAAAAGGAGCCGTTCTACAATGTTGAGGTTGGTGAGGGGAGGAGCATCATAAAAAGAGGAAAGGATTTTAACAATCATCCTGGTCCCTCACCAATTCAAGTAGGTGTTGCACTGAATGATACTAAACTAGAAGATGTTCGATGGCTTTTAGAGCTGCACTTCGGTGAAAACTGGCCAGCGAACGGCAACCTAATATTTTTCAGTGAGGTCTTTCCAGGGGCAAGAAGCCATTCGCAACAATATCGTCCAACCTCAAGAGGAAGAATAAGACTGTGGAGGATGACCTGACCTAACTTAAGCACCATTTATCTTTGTTTTGTGCATTTTCTTATTTGTACAATTTTTACGCTGTCTAAATGACGTTTAAGATTTATTTTTAAAAAGTAATTTTCTTTTTATCGCACCCGACGGGTTCTTTTTCTTTTTTCAAAATAAATTTGTCCTAATAAACCACATTGAAACTAAAATAGTTCTTTAATAAAAATCTCCTCCAAATGCCATTCGTAAAACAAAATAGAGGGTTTTGAAACGAAAGTTTCATTAACGACTGTTGTAGTCACAGGTGCTAAGGTCGCTAATTGCACAAAGCGTGTGCAAAAACTGGTTAAGTCAATATTTTAACGTAAGTTTTGGTACAGATGATCCAACCGTAGATTTCACAGATTTTAACTGAATAATAAATGTTTTTATGTTGATTTTCAGGAGTAGAAAATATGGTATTATCTTAAATATTTTGGTTGTAGCAGTTTTTTATCATTTACTCTGTTTAGTTTATAATGAACTTAGCGGCCGTAGCAAACTTACTACTCATATATACCAATGGATGGGAACTTACCTCCAAGTATTCAGATGGAATTCAGAACTCAATTCCATGTTTGTACATTATTGAAAAGATCAAAATATCCAATGAGCTTATAATATCACTTACGTGACTAAGTTAACATCTTGTGCTCTAAAGACAGTTGTTGGCCATGGCTGTGTAAGGTCCCTGGTTAGAGACTTAGAAGAGAAGAATACTTGATCCTATTATCGATTGAACAATATTTACCATATAATAATAATATCGTATGGCCTCGGGTGCCGGGTGCTAGCTTTGTTATTTGACACCCAGAGGGTAGCTTGCATGTCGAATTTCGTTATTCCTTGACTATGAAAGTCAAGGAGGTTAGATATCTAAGCTCCTTGAACACTATAGCGCTTTCTAGTAGAGAATGAGGAACTTTGTGTTGGCGGAAACTCCCGAGATTAATTTTGCCATTATGAACTCTGCCTATTGAATTCAAATGGGTTCTTTAACATGCCAACAACGTATGACATGTGTATCGTATTTTTGCCGCCTTTCAAAAATCACTTACCACGGCCAGGAGCGAACCTGTAATCTATACATGGATCGCTGATGGGAGCTCTCCGCTGCACGATAAAGTACACCAGGTTGAGCGCGCGGTCCGCCATGTTGGTGTACCCATATTCGAGCTCTTCTTATGGGGAAGCAATGCTAATCTAGTCATTTTTAAATCGTAACTTATGGTGCTTTGGAACAAATAAAAATATAGAGATACGTTCACTCATAGCATAAAGGCATTGGGATCACTGACACGTCATTCCGAGGTCAGTAAATCTCCGGAATAGCAATAAAAATGAATGTATAATAACGGTTGACAAATATCAATTTAGGTGCTGAGTACACTCAATTAGTGATCAGTAACAGAGTAACGAGTGAAAAACAATTTCTGGAAACATTCTTGTAAATTGTATATAGGCCTATACAGGGTCTATCATATAAAGTAAGAACGGCGAGCGGCGGTTTTGTCATTCGCTGCTGTAGCCGGCTTGACCGAGCTTGTGACGCGCCACGGCCCCCCCTGCTGTAGTATTGAAAGCGTGCACATAGTACAAACTTGACCTTGCAATAAGCGTGCAGGTGTTGTCAGTCGCCAGTCTGAACCTCAGCTGCTAACATGTTGAGACAGTTATCATTGCAACATCGATTTTTTGTATGTAAAATTTATTTTAATTACGATTCGGCTCGGCGGGTACGTGATGCATTTGTTCAGCAATTTCTTGATGAAGTGCCACCTTCACTAGCACAGATTCACGTAATTGTAAATAACTTTGACACTACTGGTTCAGTGCTCAATAAAAACACAAAATAAAAAATCAGAAAAAAATACTGTGGCATGACTCTCTCGCGCCAGCCAAAATGTGGTTACCAGATACAATGCCTGTATAACCCAGGAAGGACGACACTTCCAGCAACTTTTATAAGGTAATATTTCATAGAGGATTGTACACATGCTTAGAGCAGGGGGCCACGGCTCACCACAAGCTCTGTCAAGGCCACCACACTAGCGGATAACAAACCCGCCGCTTGGCGTTCTTACTTTATATGAAAGACCCTGTATATATATGCCATGAAATTATGCATTCTTCAAATGATGTACCGGTACGGTACCTATAAACGTAGCTCACTATACAGGCCTAGATTCGACATATCGTAATCGGTGCTTGGTAATGCTTGGCAACAACAGCAACAACTCCATAAACCCATCCCCTCACTTCTCTCCCTCGCACCAACACTTCCCCCAAGTAATCCCAGCACTCTACATCAAATACTACGGCTTTTAATCAGGCTAGCAGCACAATGAACTTAATAACAGGAAGTAGATCAAAGCCAAAAAAGCACTTTAGGCCAAACCAATTTCACTCCTCAGCTCCAAATACAACTTAACACAACTAAAAACCTACTCAAAATATACTATCCCCACCGTTTTACAACTATTAAGCGAACTATTTGCGCTCAACCTGGCGTACTTTATCGTGCAGCGGAGAGCTCCCATCAGCGATCCATGTATAGAGATCAGTGGAGTGTCTCCATTAGAATCGGTGGCACTATAATTCCATTCTACATGGTGACTGTTGAAATCTCCCACATAGATGGCTGGATGGTTTTGTACCTGAACCATCTGGGAGGGCCACGGAGAAAGTGGAGGCTTGTAGATGTTTGTAATGATGAAATCTCCAACTTTGATGACAACAGTGTGAATGTCATATTTAGAGCTAGCTGTGAGCAATGAAGCATTTGCAATGGTGCTGCGAACATATGTAGCTGTGCCATATGCATGGTGGTATGTCGCACCTACGATATATCCTGATATTTGCCCTCTGGTTTGTAATTGATGTTTGTCCACCACATGTGTTTCCTGACTAGCAACCACATCGCTGTTTTCATCTCGTAGGATTTTTGACAAGTAGTGGCATTTGGATTTACTTATGCCTTCTATATTTAGATGAAGTATTTAAGTGTAGGCCCGAAGGTCTTTGCATCATTCAAACATAATGCACATGAAATTAAGATTTATATAAATCTTATTTCGATATGATGACGTGTGACAACCGTTTGATAGTATTGGACAGTATTGCTAGTATAAATAGGCTACCTAAAAACCGAAGTGTCGAGATATGAGAAAATCACAACTGCCATAAATGCAAATTTTACTTTTTGTTTCCTGGTTTTCAACTACTTCTTAATAGTGGGGCATTACTGACTGGATGGTACATGTACCTTTGTACTAATAATTGAAGCACAGCTCAGAAAGATACTAGTATGTTCTTATTAACGAAAGGGTTTAATTTGACAAATTTTTAGAAAATTGTTACTTTGCACATTGTAATAATGCAGTGCAGGGAATAGTCATAAGGTAAACCTGGTGAATTAAAGAAATCTATAATATTTTGATTTTTACTTCGAAGTTAGAACCCATCCGATATATGCTGCATGTCAAATAAACTGCATACCAGTGCTTCATTTGAAAGAAAAATTAGCCATTTAGTGATAATATTCATTCAATTCTCCCCTTACAATACTGTACTTATATTTGCAGACCTAAGTACGAGACAATTACCGTATCACATTGGAGAAATAAGCAGTGAGAGGATTTTGATATAGAATGTAACCAAACTTTTGTAGGTTATAATAGAGGCATCTTTTTTTTGCGCATCGCAAAATTTTTGCAAAATTATCCAAAATTTAGCAGGAAATGTGAAATTACTTCTCTTCAAAGAAGGTTGTGAAATAATTGTCGAAATTGCGATCTATTTGCGCCAGTAGAAGATAGCCGAGATTGTCAACTGTTTCTTTCGATAAGTCCATAGGTCCGTTAAATGCAACTATCAATTCTTAACCTATTTTTCGTGTCGATTTATTAGTAATCACATGTCATTTGTCTCATGGTGCAGAGCCGCTGTCGCGAGTTGTAGCCTGAATATCTTTAATCTGCCCTTTTGTACCCGCATACTTTTTCGATGTTCTTTTAAACATTTTATGACAATGGTGACTACAGTTTTTGACCGTGAAAGAGAATTTTCACTGGATGGATTTTAAGTTTTCGACAAACAAGTATTCTCATGTGCAAATATTGCAATGTACGTATAGAATGGAAACGTAAAGACACGTGCTTGAAAAACATTAATGGTAGCACTTCCCTCAAAAAGAACAAAGAGCTCAATTGACAACTGGTGTCAAAAGACAACTTTCTATAACGAGCGTCAGTTCCGCGGCAAAAGCAGCAAAACAAGACAGACGAATTTGTATTGTCGACTACCCGTACTTTTATGGAGGCCAATATTCCCCTACAGAAATTGGATCATCCCAAAATGAGGGAATGGATGGATCGATATGTTCCAGGTTTGTACAAATTAAAATAATTTATTATTTTAGGACAGTTTTGAGGTTAAGTTGCAGTGCTCATTCTTTTTTAAATACTATTTTAATGTTTCGTAATTCTTTTTAGGTGCTGGAAACCTACCCATGGATGGCAGGTTGCGTGAAGGTTACCGTATATACTCTAATACCACCCGCACATTTTTAAACAAAATCGGACGTGAAAAATTGGGTTGCGGGTCTTATTTGAGTCGTCCTGATTTTAAAGATTTAAATTGCCCGCCACGCGTGATATCTGGTGTTGCGAGTATCCGCTAGATGGTGCTAGCCTTCTTCTGGCTATCACTTTGTTTTACTGTAAGCAGGCAGCGTCATACAGTCTCGCGCACGTTTTCCGAGTGTAAACATGAGTTCTACGAAGAGTTTTCGGTCGTTTACTGTGAGTGAGAAGCTGAAAGTTGTGAGGGAAGCTGAAATTATTGGAAATCGGTAGGAAGTACGATATTGACGAGTCATGTATTCGAGATTGAAGAAAAAAAATGTGTTGCTAACAAGTTGGGGTGCTCGTAGCTCTTTCCGCGGACCGAGTGTACAGTTTCCGGAAATTGAAAAACAACTTTATAAATACGTAACAGAAAGGCGGGAATTGGGAAATGGGGTGTCGACGGAAATGTGTCAATTAAAGGCATTACAGATCGCAAAGGAACTTTCTACGGTAGGGTTTAAAGCAAGCCGAGGATGGATTCAAATTTTTTATAAAAGAAATGGGTTGAGCATACGAAGGCGTAACTCAATTTCGCCGAGTCTTCCTGGTGCCTATGAAGAAAAGTTACTTTCCTTTCAGTGTCACATAATTAAGTTAAGGAAGGAAAATTCATATTTGCTTTCCCAAATTGGTAATGCAGATCAGACGCCAGTCTACTTTGAAATGCCACTGGACAGTACTGTGAATGTTAAGGGATCTAAAAGTGTGACTATCAGAACAGGTGGTAATGAGAGACAACGGTGCACGGTAATGTTGTGTATACTCGCTGATGGAAACCAACTTCCGCCGTACGTTGTTCTCAAGCGAAAGACTCTTCCAAAAAAAAAAAATACCCGCTGGTGTTATCGTTAGAACTCAGGACTCAGGTTGGATGGACAGTTCACTGGTGGAAGACTGGTTAAAGTGTGTCTGGCAATGTCGCCCTGGTGCATTATTACGACGAAAGAGCTTGCTTGTTCTGGACAGTTACCGCGGCCATACAACAGACGCTGTGAAGAAATTCGTCAAGGATGGGAAAACCGACCTAGCAATCATCCCGGGTGGGATGACGTCTATGCTACAGCCACTGGATGTCTGCGTGAACCGACCGTTCAAAGCAGCCTTGGAACAGCTGTATACGGAGTGGATGGCGGCCGATAAGCACACACTGACCCCAACTGGTCGTATTCAGCTGCTCTGTTCGTGGGTTTTGACGGCATGGAATCGTATCTCGGGAGATCTCATACGGAAGAGCATCAAGAAATGTACAGTAGAACCTCGTTAACACGTTCCTCATTAGTACGTTTTATCACATATCACGTCGTAATTTTCAAGTCCCGATTCTTATCTGATGACAATGTAAAAGAACCTCATTTATCACGTCGCACATTTTGCCGCGCATCGCTTAGTACGATCTCATTTTCGTCAGCGCTGAAGGCATTCTTTGTCCACCCCTAGTGGAATGTGAGACCGACCGCTCTGAGATAACATTCCTTGCCAACAAGCGGGCGAGGGTTGCGACTTAAAAGTTAAGACAGTCGTACGCGCCGCGGCACTTCTGATTGACGCGTTTTTTACATTTCCCTTACTGATACAAATTAATGAGGTTTAATTATTATTTTCCATTAGTAAGTTTTCCCGCTTTTGACGTTCAAATTTTTCAGTCCCTTGAAAAACGTACTAACGAGGTTTCACTGTATTTCCAATGCTATGGATGGCAGTGATGACGACATTTTGTGGGAAAGTGATGGTGAAAAAAGTTCCGAAGTTGGTACTTCTGATGACGATGAATGAAGTGTTTGTGTCTTTTATTTGTATTTTTAATTGTTTGTGTGTGTTATTTTAGGACGACTTCAGAACTGTTGGAAACTATTTTGTAGAAATACTATTCTGTTAATTTAGTCAAGATTGTAAATAGTTTTGAGAAACTTTGTTTTATATTTTAATTTTGTTCTTCAAAATCAGGGTGCGGGTCTTATTCAGGGGCGGGTCGTATTCGAGTAAATACGGTATGTGCTTCAAATCAAGCAAGAGGAGGGAAAGCTGAAAGAAATTGTGAAAGATGAGCTTGTTGCAATTCTTTGTGATGAAACAACGAATAAAATAGGGCAGTGTGTTTTTTTAGTTTTGGTCAAAATACCAAGTTGTGGTGATGACAGTACAGAAATTATTTGTGGGTGGTGTAAAAGTTATTGAAAATGCAAATGCTACGGAATGTGCGCAAGAAATCGTGTGTACTTCAGAAACTCGAAATTCATCAGAATGTTATGTCGATAACTTCAGATACAGCGCGTTATATGGGAAAATGTGTCAATGCAGTTCGAGTTCTAGTTTCTGAACAAGTAGTGCATACGCAATGTTGGGCTCACAAATTGAGTCTGGTAGGCAACATATGGGCAGTGGAGCTGAAAGATTTGAACCACTGAGTTGTGCAAGTGAAACACATCTTTCTGAATACACGAAGGAGAAAACACGCTTACATTCAGTTCTTGTCTCAGAAATTTGAAAAGGAACCCACGAATTCCTGCTATCACTCGGTGGAACTCGTGGTTTAAAAGTGTGGAGTACATTTCGGAATACCTGTATCAAATAGTGGAATTTGTCCAAAACCTTGAAGATGAGAGTGTTGCGGTGAACTATTTTAAAGCCTTGAGTGCCAGGGAAGTTCAATTACTTCATTGCCAAGCAGTTTTTCTGGTTGAGCACTGTTCTAAATGTTGCATTTGTTAGTCACGTTAGAGAGCTCTAAAATGTCATTAATTCATACCATTTATTCCAAACTTGATGACCTTTGTAAAAGTTTTCAGCTGCTGGAGGATGAATTCTTTTTTCAAAAAACCTCAGATCATCTTTCTCATCTACCAACACAAAGTCAGGCACATTTAACACCTCTCTTCAAATCTGAAGGTACAGCTAGTTTCAACTAGTTGAAACATTTAATGGAATCAGACACAGGAAAAGTTGTTTGTTATGCTATGAGGAGGCTTTTTGATCCAAGAAACATTGTGAAAAGTAATTTAGGAAATGAGGAGATTGTCACTTAATGAAAGATACAGTATTCCCATTGCTAAAAGTCTGAAAAATTCCCAATCTCTTCAGCCATATTGTGTGTTTAGGGATCAAGTAAGAAGCGTTTGTAACACAGGTGAAAACATTGATGTAATATCTATTCTATTGTCCTTGAAATCTGAACATTAACATTTTGTGGATGCTGCTGTCAAGGCGTTGTGGATCGAGCGGTCATTCTCAACCTATTCCAACATTATGTCAGACCGTAGAACGGGACTGACTCGTAACATGGAACTGATGATGCAATTGGTAATTTTCACAAATTTCTTGAGAACTTGTGGAATTGCAGTCAAATATTTATAGAAATTTTATTTTTCCACATTAGTATTTAAATATGTAAACAAAAATTTAGCATCCCAATGTGCTGAAACTTATTTCAGGTACAAATTATTACTAAAAATAGGCTTACGAAAAATAGCAAAACTTGACGAAATGAAACAAAAGTAGCGAAATCATACAAATATAATTGACAAAATCTGGCAAAAATTTTCACCGAAAACAGGTGACTAGTTATAGAGCTTGCTTTTAGTTTCTTTTTGTAGGTAGTAATTATTTTAGTTTTCAGGTTGCCAGCCATGGCGACCAATCGGTGGGGCACCACGGAGAATCTTGTATGTTGTGGAATAGAGATTCTTTGTGTTGGTCCAGCAGTGGGTGGCAGGGCAAGTTAACTATGGTGATAGGATATTGATGGATAGTTTATGCTACGAGAATGGTCAAGTTACCTGGTATGGCAATCTGTTTTGGAGAAGAATTATTATAGAGAACATCTAGTATAAAAGATAGAAGCAGAAGTTTAATAAAACACATGAAGGAAAGAAAGGAGCAAAAGATTATTAAGCTTTGTGAGGGATAATTTTATTATGAAGCCAGTTGTGCATTCTGTGTGAGAGATGCAGGTAAATGGAAGCTTGCTTTAATTAATAAATGTGTATATTAGTGAAATCGGTATACTATACTTTTTGTGATTCTTTTAGAGAGTATATCGCCCCGCTACCCTGAGGTGGCTAGCTTCGATATTATATTTATTACAATGACGCACCAACGTGTGGCTAGATGAAGGAGTACCAATAATGATCACGACTCTAAATACCAATATATTATTATATTTATTACAAGAATGACATGTGGATATTAATGGAAAAACTAGAGGTGGCAAAATTTTAATCAAAGGAATTATGATGAGACTGTACAGATTTTATTCTACTAATAATCAAGCCATTGAAGAGAGCTAGGGTGGCGCACGAACAATAAATAAGGCGGCTCAGCTTGCAAAGCATTAAATATTGGAAAAATAAATCCAAGAAAAAAAAGTTACGACATGTGACAACAAGAGTGGGGGGAAAGCAGGAATGTGCCAGGCTCATGTGATTAAACCACCAATAATAGCAATGCAGGAAATTATCGCTCAGTAAAACCACATTACGAGAGAATAATGACTAATAGGTAGGGGTGGGAAAAATTCGCAATGGCAAATTTCGCGAATTTTTAAAAGAAGAAATACACAGGTGATAATATGTTATAATAACCCTAAAAATGGCAAAAAAAATGGTTTTTGAGCTCGCGAATTTCGCATGAAAACGCGATTTTTAGATCTTTTAGTTTTTTTCTTTATAGTGCACTTCCGATAATTCGCGGCAATTAATGCACGAATCTCCGCGATTTTAAGAAAGCCCCGAATTACCTGCAGTAATGTTTTTAAGCCTAGCAAAAAGAAAACTATTGGTTAAAATATTGAAATGTATTTTAAGAACACGCAGAAAAAAATAATTATAATACTTGATAACATTATAATTTTTTTTTCCTCGTGTTCTTAAAATACAATACTTGATAACATACATGCCTCCGTGGCTTTGGCGGCAGCATGCCGGCCTCTCACCGCTGGGTCCGTGGTTCAAATCCCAGCCACTCCATGTGAGATCTGTGCTGGACAAAACGGAGGCAAACAGGTTTTTCTCCGGGTACTCCGGTTTTCCCCTGTCAAAATTTCATTCCAGCAACACACTCCTCTCTCATTTAATTTCATCTGTCATTCATTTAATCATTGCCCCAGAGGAGTGCGTCAGGCCTCGGCAGCCGGCACAGTCCATATCCTCGCCGCTAGATGGGGGCTTCATTCCATTCCTGACCCGGTCGGAGACGAAGCAGGCTGTGGATTTTCATTTTCACGTGATAACATAGTGCTAAGACACACTATGTGGATTATACCAATATTAAAAACTAAGAGAAATGACTGTCATCACTTATTGTTTCTTAGTTTATTTTTTCTAATTTTAGTATGTACAATTCTGAAGAACGAAAATTCATCTCGATTTTCTATGTAAGAGATAAGTGTGACTATAGACTGTGGGAACTTTTGGGATTTCCGTTGCATCACTCCTTCACTCGACATGTACTGGATCTCAGTTTACCTCACCGACAGTCAAATTCCGTACAATATCCTCATCGCTTTCATGCCTGAAACCATGATCGTCTTTATCGAAGCCTGAACTACTGAATGTCACTTTCTTCTGCATCTTTATATTCATCCAGGTTTTGCCCTAATGTCATCGTAGTGAGACCACCTTGCCCGTTTGAAATATGGATGTCACAGAAGCCGACAAAGGCTTGTTTTTGTGCGAGTGTAGTAGCGGTAATTTTGTCTCATGACTTGACTGCATGGAGAGCATCCAACAAATACGGAATGATCGGAAACTTAACGGTAGATAACGGACCTCGCTTTCTGCATACAGCAATCTTGATCAATCTGGGCGGTCATCCTAGTAAGTTTCAAAGTTAGAGGTTTTAAGGGCCAGAACAGCAAGGTCACCTGCCCCTTCATCGCAGTAACTACTCGACGCATGGTGTCAAAATAGTGCGCCTTGCAGACAAGAATATCTAGATGGCAAGTATCCATATCCAAATGTGCCACTGTTTCCTGAACCAGTCTTAACCAGGTGGTCTTCTTGGTTTCATTCTGTAGTGTACCTGTCAGAGTACTTGAAAGATATTGTGCAATTTTTGAATGAAGTAGTAGGGACTTATAACTCTGGTGTTTATTTCCTGAACAATGTTTCACATGACAAAATACTTGAGATTCAAAGAATTTGGCACAGACATCACTGAACTCATCCCTTTATTAGAAGGCCAGTCTTATCAGACTGTTCACCTTCTAGATGGACATCTATGGAGAATTCAGCAAGCCCTTTAACTTGCTGTTTCTGGAAATTACGGTACCAACATTAAGAAGCTGTTGGAGGGTTGTGAAAATGTGTCAAAAAGAGAGAAAATACATTCAGTTTTAGTAAACGCTGGGTCCCATGCTCTTAGAATATTAATGAGCTTGAGATCCGTTGACCATGGGAACAAGATTTACAAATGTGTGCGTTTGATCCAAGAGAAATATTGCCAATAAACATCAATGAGGTCCTAGCAAAGGAGGAAAAGTGGAAGAAAGTTAGGTCATAAGAGGAATCAACGAACTGCAAACTTGAATCAAGAAGCAGACGCACGACAGGACCAAGACAGACATTGTTCGAGTTTTGCAAGGAATGACATTTGTATTTCCAAATGTTCTCAGAATCTGTGTTGAAAACCATTTTGATACCCTGTTCAAACACTAACTGTGAACTTTCATTTTTCAGCTAACACTAGCACGTAAAGTGATATGTGTCACTGTTTGTCACAAGAGAATTTGGATCTCTTCATTGAAGTATACTTTGAAGGATGACTGAAATGTGATATGTTATCCATGATATTAAAAAAATCCCGCCTAAAAATTAACATTTTGAAAATACCGAAAAGTGCACTTGAAACCACCGAATTTGCCACTTTAAAATACCGCTTTCTTCACTCTGAAATCACCGAAAAATTCCTATCCCTACTAATAGGAAGAGAAAATTATGGCTCATAATGTCAGCTCTTAGAACGATGACCTAAATGCAGCGTAAATTGCATAAGATGAGAAGGCAGGAGATTTTACAGCTTACTTCAGGAAACTATGCCACCAAAAAAGAGCAAATGGGGAAACTAGGAGACAAGTTATCTCTCATATCTCAAAAGTTGAGCAAACAACTTGTTATGGCATCCCAGATGTAAAGCCCTGTTTACAATGTAATTCATAAATTTGAAACTGAAGATTGTTTTGTCCGCACCTTGAAGTGGGCGACCTAGGACAGCACAAACTGACCAATGAACTCTTTATCACTAATACAGTCATCACAATTAACACCGGTTATCAGGCAGATTCCACCCACACCCGAAGTACAAGGGGCTACATGACCGTGTTGTTGCATCCCCAAAACTTAAGAAACAACCGAACTCTTATCCGTTTGTCTGTTACGATTAGTCAAAAGACTATTAGCGGCCGAGATCCCAGAAATATTACATCAGCAGAACTTGAAAGTGTACATTCCACGCTTGACACATGGGTTGCTGGAAGATGATCCAGACAGGCAGGTACAATTTTGTTAAATTATGCTCAATCAGTATAGAGTTGACCACAATTTGTTTCGTAACATTTTGGGGTCTGATGAGGCCACATTCGAGTTGTCGGGATATGTGACAAGTGTACGTATTGGTACATGGAAAACCAGCATGATGATGTGAGGTGCCTAGAATCAAAACCCGCCAAATCCATTCTTTCACTTTTTCGGCAAAGTGGCAAAAACTGTCACAAACGAACCAATACCCAAAACTAAATACTTTTTTCACTAGAAAATGAATGAATTATTTTAAAAAACAGTGACTAAGTACGAAGCTGATCCCCGATATAGTTAAAAATGTATGTAGAAAAATATCAAGCAATAATTCGGATTTGTCGGGGTTTGTTACTAAGATTTGGATTTGGCAGGTTTTGATGCCAAAGAGCCCTAATACATTTGAAGTTGCGAAGAGATCGTAGAAACTGCGTAAGCTTTATTCAGAAATTAATATTTGAATGAAAGTTAACTAAATATAGGTTATAAAATTAAAAAAATGGTATAATTTTTGTGTTTTGTTGTTATTGTTTTAAGGGGCGGTTGTGTTTTATTAGAATACACAGAAAAAGAATAAAACTCATATTACCCATTCAAGATTTGATTGCCGCTGAGTGTGGCTGTGCCAGCGTTTATGTTTATTGTAGCATGAGCTCTGCGGGGCGAAGCGGAGGACACAGCGATGACACAGTGCAATCTGCACATAGGTCACGCTGCATTGCGTCAGATAAGCGTTACAGGAGCTCATGTCACCATGGACAGTTAAATCCAAAACAGGAGCTGTCATATCCTACACGCGCAACTGTACCTGTCAACGAAGCAAGCTGATGTGTGACAATTACATAAAGAGTAGTTCCCATCTCCACCGCCGGCAATCCATTCCTGAAAGGGTAGTAATACTGTACAGCAAATAACCCCTGGCACTACAGCCTGTGAAGGGCCTAATCCCCAGCCATTTAGCCTGCAGATATTGGGGTGCCGCATGACCAGCGCATCGGGTCCCATCGGCCGTTAATCTTGGTTTTCGTGATCGGGGCGCTGCCTCACTGTCAGTTACTCAATTGTCCTCACGAGGCTGAGTGCACTCCGTTCCAGCCCTCACGTCAGTTTCCAAAATCCCCGACGGAGCCGGGAATCGAACCTGGGGCCTCCGGGTGAGACGCAGGCGCGCTACCCCAACACCACGGGGCCGGCAATACTGTAGCCTACAGTACAGAACAATAATAAGGAAAAGCGTCAAATTAAATGAATATTCAATTACTATGGTCCAGGGCTTTAGAGACAAAACTATCGTCATTCAACAATTACCGTATATACTCTAGTACCACCCGCACATTTTTAAACAAATTCGGACGTGAAAAATAGGGGTGTGGGTCTTACTTGAGCCGTCCAAATTTTAAAGATATTGCCGGCCACGCGCGATATAGGGTGTTGCGAGTATCCGCTAGCTTTCTTCCGGCTATCACTTTGTTTTATCGTAAGCATGTGGCGTCCACTACGTTTACATGGTGAACTCTTAATTGATTTCAATACAATCCCGTTTACATGAGCAGTTTCAGTTCGTATTGAAATCAATTCAACATTTCTCTTGACGGGTTGTTTGTAGACATAAACAAGATGTTCAATAAAGAACATATAGCCTACTTTCTCCTAAATGCATGGGTATTGTTATAACTCTTTGTCCTTTTCAAGGAGTATAATTGAATGTTGGCTGTAGTAGCTTGTTGAAATACAACGTGCTATAGGGATATTAAACATGAATATGAGGTGCCCTTTGCTAGTGCTACCTCTGTACCAAATTTCGTTCCATTCAGTTTCACCATGTTTGAATTAATAGTGGGAATTGATTTTCACACAAAGATGGCCACCATCTGCAAAATGTTAGGCTAATGACCTATTAGTTTGGTCAAAGGATGCTCCCTCCATAAAGGTATGTTGTTGCAAAATTTGGTAGAGATCAGATGATTATGTTAGTCGTAATTTGATTTAAGCTTGGAACATTTGTGTGGCTGCCATTACGATTCCGTCAAGATGGCGGCGATATAAAACATGACACTGAGGTGTCCTTTGCTAGTGCTACCTTTGTACCAAATTTCGTTCAATTCACGTTCACCGTGTTCGAATTGATAGGGGGGGACAGACATTCAGAGTACACACACATTTTTTTCGCCCTGTGTTGATCTCATAAGACTACTTTCATTTTTTGCAAAAATCAAAAGTACGCTAAAAATGGATGCGCAAAAGATTACGATGTTGTTTGTTCTTAACAAGTTCTTGTTCAGTTTATTGATGATAAAATGTTATAGGTTTTACGTCCCATTTAACTACTGAAGCTTAAAGCTTTTCGAGACGCCGGGCTGCCGGAATGTTGCCCTGAAAAGGTAAAACAGACAAAAAAAAAACATTAACGCTGAAAACTTGCGCAAACAAACGACGCTCATCAACCATGACAGGAAAACTAAGTTATGGGCAGAAAGTAAAACAAGCGATTTGAGAGTCGGGCGACACAACTGTAGGCCTAAATTAGTTTAAAAATGTAACTCAAGAGGGCGCTGATGAACTTTTAATACGATACGCGTTTACATGTTCCTGAACACCAGTTTGGATATGATCTGATCCCACAATTTTACCGTATCGACATTGAAACTCAATACGATCCGAGTCCCGTTTACATGACAGTATTCAATACACTAAGTGTACTCAAATCGATTCGAGTTCGCCAAGTAAACATCTCGCGCACGTTCTCCGAGTGTAAACATGAATTCTACAAAGCGTTAGCGGTCTTTAATGTTAGTGAGAAACTGAAAGTTGTGAGGGAAGCTGAAATTATAGGAAATCGTGCTGCCGGAAGGAAATATGATATTGACAAGTCGTGTATTCGCGATTGGAGAAAGAAAAAAAATGTTCAAAGCAGCCTTAAAACAGCTGTATACCGAGTGGATAGCGGCCGATAATCACACACTGACTCCAAATGGTCGCATTCAGTTGCTCTGTTTGTGGATTTTGATGGCATGGAATCGTATATCTGGAATCTCATACGGAAGAGCTTCAAGGAATGTAGTATTTCTAATGCTATGGATGGCAGTGATGACGATATTTTGTGGGAAAGTGATGGTGATAAAAAGTTCCAAAGTTGGTACTTCTGGTGATGATGATGAATGAAGTGTTTGTGTACTTATATTTGTATATTTAATAGTTTGATGTGTGTTGTTTTAAGAAGACTTCAAAACTGTTGGAAACTATTTTGGAGAAATGCTATTCTGTTTATTTTGTAAAAACTGTAAATAAATTTTGAGAAAACTTAAAAAAAAAATGTTATTCTTCAAAATATGGGTGCGGGTCTTATTCAGGGGCGGGTGGTATTTGAGTTTATACGGTAAATCACATTCTTTACTGGAAGTTATAGCTACACAATTTCTGTTTCTACCTCATCCTCAATAGTAGTTTCTCAATCATCATTCTTTTCGTGTTCGCCACGACTTTGCAGATTGCAATAAAACTGCAGCTCTACATTTTCCCTCCATCTTTCTCCAGAATGCTTCGAAAGAGTCTCGAAACAGCTTTCACTTCTTGTGCCTGAAGGACAATCCCTCTGTTTATGGCTTCTGGCTTTACGTGAGTAATATCAAAATCAGATTTCGTGACGCGTTTGTGTTCGCAAATGTCAGTTCTGTGGAAATCATCACCCAGACCAGAATGTTATTGTTGTCGTTCTTTGTCAAAATTATCCAAAACAAATTATTATCAGAAAGTACAGCAACATAAACCATTCTAATCATGTCAGGCAGGGGTACATTCTCCGACTAATGCACGTAGGTAAAGTGTACACACTTCGCAAAGCATCATGGAAGGTAAGATGGCGGATCTGGGTGCTCCTATTGGCTGATGTGGATGTGGCGGGTTTTGTGACCAAAAATGGCGAAACTGTCGGACTTGGCGGATATTGCAACTAAGCCTCAATTTTGACTTCGTTTTACAGTAGGATGTAGCGGGTTTTGTAACAAAATAATAGTTACAATGAATTCAGCACAGCAAAAGCTATATGAAACAATGCTTATCTCAATTTTCATAAAATATGGATTTGGTGGGTTTTGATTCTAGGCGCCTCATGTGGAACAACCACTAAATCAACCCGGTGTAAATGTGTAAGGTACTATCTCAATAACCTTGTCTTAAAATTGATATAGATAAAAATTAAGTAAATCAGAAAAACGCAACAATTTGAGACGTAAAGGGTTAAGTAAAAAAGAGTTACTCATTAAATACTAACAGTCAGTCAGTAGGAAAAGGTGGATCGACACTTGGAAAGAGGACAAATAATGCCAGGCCCCATAACCGCATAGCTAATGAACTAGAGGCAAGGCAGAGCACAGCAGAGCTTGCAAATATACTGGATGTGCAGTCATAGCAACGAAATAAGGACATGTTCTAAGGTGTATTAACCTGAAGGAACGAATGTGTAGACTAAATTTAATAATAATGTATGATATATTGTAATGAGGGGGAAAAATGGCCACTCACTTCAAAGGCTGATCTCTTGACATCTTTCAAGTTGTCGACTATAGCCCTCTCCTGCTGTGAGGCCTTCTGGACATCTTTCATCATCTGAAACATGCTTGACTCGAGTTCTCCAATCGCTCCATTTGTGGATGCCACAAGACGACGAACTGTTTCCTTGTGTTCATCCAACTGAAAAGAAAAACAGAAAATTAATTTAAAAATACAATGACATTACGGTAATTAATGCTTTTATCTAGCATTAGTGCCAAATGAGATGCCATAGGATGTAAGCATAAATTTCCTTAAATGCAAATTTGCAACAGTTGGCAAGAAACTAGTGAAGAGTCCCCTCACAACCAATGACCTAATGCTTTCCAACACTGGTTCGAGTCAGTGTTTTCACAAACGATTGATGTAATTTTACGATTGATATAGACGATATAAAATCGAATGGGTGGAAAAAGGACAGAATCAAGCAAAAGAGGGCAAACAATGACAGGCAAGTGTGGGAGAGGAGGAGATAAAGGGGGGGGGGGAAGTGGGAGAAACAAAAACGACTGGTCAATCTCCACAGCCAGACAGACCACATTCACACCAATAGCTTTTCAATGATATACTGTGGATCCCGATAAGCTCATTTTGACCTTCCCAGTCTCATCAGGAGGGCAGAGAGAAACCAGTTGTTCAAAGCAGTGCGTAGTGGGGGGGGGGCACAGTCTTCAACAAGATGATCTAACATCTCCAGGAATATTCGAATTCATTTTCTAATCCGTATTGACAAATTGCTAAATATAACAAAATAGTAAGTTTCCACCCAATAAATACCTTTATACGGTATTACAAAAACCGATAAGAATACATCAGGTCCATGTTTCGGGGGAGGGGGGACGACGACGACGCAACGTGTGCTCCCCTCTTCAACCTTAGTATGTATTTGAAGACAATGCGGGAACAAACTTCTGTTACATTTCTCACTTATTGATAGGGACCTGAAAAAAAAAAATCGCATTTACGATAAATGCGAATTTTTAAATTTCGTACAGAATCCAAGACTACGTTAATTTTAATGTGGAAAAAAAAAGCTTAAATCAAAGTGCGACAAACTGTGAATTGTGACCCAAACTGCGAAAATACCCAATAAGTGCGATTTTATAGCAAAATTACTTTAAATCTGCTAATTTATTTGCAAATTTGTTTATTAAACAAAATAACATGTTTAGTAGGTGGCCTAATAGCTCGCTAGCGATACCTCATCTCGGACTCGCAGTGTGTGCTACGCATATTGGTCGATATAACAATAGATTTCTGTATCGGTACGAACTTTCGACTATATATAACTTATTCAGACAGCTGACGAACTAAACTCGTTTGTGTACTTGGCGCATAGCGGCGACTGGTTTGTCAAACACATGGACTTCGCTAAACGGAAAATTTTTCGGTTTGCCGCTTGAATAGAAACTTCAAGGTTCGAAGTATTTTTTTTTCTAGAAATGGGACGTACTGCTGTAACTGCTCATGAAAGAGCAAAGCAGTACGCTAATCATGGCTTTTATTGTTCCGACTCTGCCACAGTACTCTGTCCGCCCTAGTAACTCCCCTCAGACACACAGTGCTAGCATTCAGCCTGCTTGTAACATCTAGGCCACAGTCCTCTATCGCAACGTGCCGTACTTAGTTTAATGTAAGAAACAATGTAGACAGTGAGTGTTTTATTGCACTACCATACAGTCGTTGCCGACAGTAGATGTAACTTGAATGAGTGCAAGTCAGACTTATTTACAATACTTTCAATTTTCTGTAGGCCTAAAATTTAAGTCAAAACAAATGTGTCGCCAATCAAGTCATCTAGTCGGCAAGAATCCAGAAAAAAAAAGATGCTAATATTCCAAAAATAGAATCTAAAAAGGGAAAAAAATAGATGCTAAATTTTCAGGTCCCTACTTATTGAGAAAAACAGCAATAAAGGTGACTTGTCCACTGGACAGGGCTATTAATGCTATTGTTTAAGCCTACTTGTAATGTATTAGGCCTGGTCTGAGAAAATAATGTTAAAAAAAAAACAACCCTCTTTGTAATGGTCAAGGCATTTTTATTAAGTTTCAAAATACAACTAAGGTGCTTTTCCTTTTGGTGTCAAGACAATAATTTGCACTAATAAGCTAAGTAATACACAGCTGATAAACACCAGAATAACATCTTTACTAGAATGTGTTCATTATATCCATTAACTTCATAACATTATTGCCGTATTCGAGGGGGGAGCCATGCAACATAGACTTTAGTTCCGTTATTTTTCAAGTGCATTTCGCTTCACAATTTTCGGAATACTAAAGCCATGTGTTGAGATATGCTCGACGGCAAATGTGTATTCAGAAATCATAGATGCTTGTTACGTGAATATCTAATTACACAAATTGTAACAGACATTTGTTCGTGCATACGCTTCAATCGTTCACACTACTGTACCCGATTTGGAGTCTGACCACTAAGCTACGTGAACCGCTTGGAGCCGCAGATATTAAGTCACGGTGGTTTTGTCTTATGAAGATGACCGGCTGAGGTCAGTGCATCTGAGTGATGTCACAGCTGGAAAAATTTATTAGGCTAGGTCTCACTGCCGGAAGTAAGGTGAAGTAATATGTGCGAGCAACAGCCCCCACTGCCCCTACGGCGGGGAGAACAACTAGGCCGCTTGACGGGTGGTGAGCGTGCTCATTCTTATCTGGGTTCCGTTCATGTCTAGACCATGCTTTTAGTGCGGGCCGGTATCGTCGTGTGTGATGTATTTTTATGACCGTGAGTGTAACAATGGGCCGAGCTATTAGATGTAAATTCGTCACTTACAAATCGCCAAGCATTACAGTTTAACGGCAGTGTGAAAGTGGTGGTTCATATTCGTAAGTATTGGGACCTGCACTGAGATACTCGAGAAGTTGGAGCCACGCAAGTTGAAAAATCATATAAACATTACCAGCATAAAACAGCAGTGAAATACAGTTGGAGGGCTGGATCTTTCTCAGCCTGTGCTACAAGCCTACACATTATTCAGTGGTAATCAGTTGGGATATCTTGACGACAGAACATTGCACTTTAATCCAAGCAGTGATGGCAAGTGAACATAGCGTTAGGCACCATTGGAACTCTCTAATAGTTCAAATAGTTCATTGAACATTGCTTCATGCCGGACTTCTGGAACAATCTTTGCCAATTTACACTGAACACTAGATCGAATTGAAACACTGGTGGCGTGTTACCCTAATACAATGGGACCACATTAATGAAGTAAATGTCTTCGTGAGGAAGGAGAGACTTACAGTTTCGAATATTTCTGATCACACCATGGCACATTAAACACGCAGAAAACGTGATGGGGGGATGGAACTTTGATCCGGGAGGTGTCGCGGTGATCTTCGCAAGCAGACGCCAGGAGCCAACACGACACCAGGGAACATTTATCAGGGATCTTTACACTATTAAACTTGCAGAAGAGGCTTGTTTCTGCTTAACGAAGATGCTAAGAGGTAAAAATGTATCGCCAGCCCACATGAATTGAATCTTCCCATAATGAGTTGCACTCCAGAGCACATGATCATATTTAGACTTTGCATAATTCCAAGGCATGGCAAGAGCATTATCTAATTGTACACATTGGAGTCTAATAAATTTTGTTGGGATTAATAATGGCAATTGTTTTTTTAAAACGATTATCATTTTCTCTTGCATAATTGCGATGGCAATTATACCAATTCTTCTTCTTCTTCTTCTTCTTCTGAGATTCATTCATGCTTCATTCTTTTTCGATTTATGGGTTTATCCAAGGATTTTAAGATCTTGTGCATCAGATGCACAGGTGTTTATTTTGGTCCATATCTTCTTTGGGGATTTGATGATGAAGTTGTAGGATGACTTTGCAGTCTACGCATTTTTTTCTTTTGAATTCCAGGCCTTTTTCTATGATCTTTTGGATTTCGTTTGAAGATCTTGGGAGTTTTGCCTTGAGCCATTCACATTTCGATTGGATTATTAGTATTATTGTGTGTGCATATCTGTTTGGATTCGACTGTTCGATTTATGCATTCTGGTTGCCACATTTTTAAGTGAGAAGATAGCCGATATTAAATATTACATTTGCCACTTGGATATATTTGTGATAAGAATTATTGAAGTCATATACGGAAATGCTCAGATTATCTGCTTTCTGGTTTTGAATGATAATTTGATGGGCCATGGTCTATTGTGACATGCTGCTCGAGTTATTAAGAGGGCGATTGCCTTAGTGCAACGATTTATTGGCAACTGATGTTTCTTTTTATGAATCATTTACTGTATTTCCTCGCATAATCGTCGCACTTTTTAAGCCTAAATTTCGTGGGGAAAAAGCAGGGTGCCACGATTATGCGAAGAATATTTAAGTTCAAAGAATATACTGTATCATTATTTGCTGCACGGGCCAGTCATTCGCGTAGCGTGAGTCAGAGACAGGCTTCTTTCTTCTAACAAGGTCACGACAGGTTAAAGCTCGCGGAATGAGCTGACGAAGCTGGCCGTTCGCGTCGTGGTTCATAGCCCGCAGGTATAAAGAAGAGATTTACTTTCTCCTAACAAGATCACGCCAGATTAGGCCTATAAGATCGCGGAATATGCGCTGGCCGCTCGCGTCACAGTTCATAGCCCGCAGGCATAAAGACGAGATTACCTTCTGCTGACAAGATCACGCCAGATTAGGCCGATAAGTCCGCGGAATGTGCGTTGGCCATTCGCGTCACAGTTCATAGCCCGCAGGCATAAAGACAAGATTACTTTCCGCTGACAAGATCACGCCAGATTAGGCCTATAAGATCGCAGAATGAGCGCTGGCCGCTCGCGTCACAGTTCATAGTCCGCAGGCATAAAGACTAGATTACTTTCTGCTGACAAGATCACGCCAGATTAGGCCGATAAGTCCGCGGAATGTGCGCTGGCCGTTCGCGTCGCGGTTCATAGCCCGCAGGCATAAAGACGAGATTACTTTCTCCTGACAAGATCACACCAGATTAGGCCGATAAGTCCGCGGAATGTGCGCTGGCCGCTCGCGTCGCGGTTCATAGCCAGCAGCATAAAGACGAGATTACTTTCTCCTGACAAGATCACGCCAGATTATACGCTCACGGAATGTGCTAAGTGACGAAGCTTGCCGCTCGCGTCACAGTTCATAGCCCGCAAGCATAAAGACTAGATATGAGGTGCCTAGAATCAAAACCCGCCAAATCCATTCCTTCACTTTTTCGGCAGTGGCAAAAAACTGTCACAAACGAACCAATACCCAAAACTAAATACTTTTTTCACTAGAAAATGAATGAATTATTTTTAAAAACAGTGACGAAGTACGAAGCTGATCCCTGATATAGTTAAAAATGTATGTAGAAAAATATAAAGCAATAATTCGGATTTGTCGGGGTTTGTTACTAAGATTTGGATTTGGCAGGTTTTGATACCAAAGAGCCCTAATACATTTGAAGTTGCGAAGAGATTGTAGAAACTGCGTAAGCTTTATTCAGAAATTAATATTTGAATGAAAGTTAACTAAATATAGGTTATAAAATAAAATAAAAAAATCGTATAATTTTTGTGTTTTGTTATTGTTGTTTTAAGGGACGGTTGTGTTTCATTAGAATAAACAGAAAAAGAATAAAACTCATATTACCCATTCAAGATTTGATTGTCGCTGAGTGTGGCTGTGCCAGCGTTTATGTTTATTGTAGCATGAGCTCTGCGGGGCGAAGCGGAGGACACAGCGATGACAGAGTGCAATCTGCACATAGGTCACGCTGCATTGCGTCAGATAAGCGTCACAGGAGCTCATGTCACCATGGACAGTTAAATCCAAAACTGGAGCTGAGTCATATCCTACACGCACAACTGTACCTGTCAACGAAGCAAGCTGACGTGTGACAATTACATAAAGAGTAGTTCCCATCTCCACCGCCGGCCATCAATTCCTGAAAGGGTAATAATACTGTACAGTAAATAACCCCTGGCACTACAGCCCGTGAAGGGCCTAATCCCCAGCCATTTGGCCTGCAGATATTGGGGTGCCGCATGACCAGCGCATCGGGTCCCCTCGGCCGTTAATCTTGGTTTTCGTGATCGGGGCGCTGCCTCACTGTCAGTTACTCAATTGTCCTCACGAGGTTGAGTGCACTCCGTTCCAGCCCTCACGTCAGTTTCCAAAATCCCTGACGGAGCCGGGAATCGAACCCGGGGCCTCCGGGTGAGAGGCAGGCACGCTACCCCAACACCACGGGGCCGGCAATACTGTAGCCTACAGTACTGAACAATAATAATAAGGAAAAGCGTTAAATTAAATTAATATTCAATTACTATGGCCCAGGCCTTTAGAGACAAAACTATCGTCATTCAACTATTGAATCACATTCTTTACTGGAAGTTATAGCTACACAATTTCTGTTTCTACCTCATCCTCAATAGTTTATCAATCATCATCATTCTCTTCGTGTTCCCCACGACTTTGCAGATTGCAATAAAACTGCAGCTCTACATTATCCCTCCATCTTTCTCCAGAATGCTTCGAAAGCAGTCTCGAAACATCTTTCACTTCTTGTGCCTGAAGGACAATCCCTCTGTTTATGGCTTCTGGCTTTACGTGAGTCATATCAAAATCAGGTTTCGTGACACGTTTGTGTTCGCAAATGTCAGTTCTGTGGAAAACATCACCCAGACCAGAATGTTATTGTTCTTCTCGTTCTTTGTCAAAATTATTCAAAACAAATTATTATCAGAAAGTACAACAACATAAACCATTCTAATCACGTCAGGTAGGGGTACATTCTCCGACTAATGCACGTAGGTAAAGAGTACACACTTTGCTAAGCATCATGGAAGGTAAGATGGTGGATCTGGGTGCTCCTATTGGCTGATGTGGATGTGGCGGGTTTTGTGACCAAAAATGGCGAAACTGTCGTTGGACTTTGCGGATATTGCAACTAAGCCTCAACTTTGACTTTGTTTTACAGTAGGATGTAGCGGGTTTTGTAACAAAATAATAGTTTTAATGAATTCAGCGCAGCAAAAGCTATATGAAACAATGCTTATCTCAATTTTCATAAAATATGGAATTGGCGGGTTTTGATTCTAGGCGCCTCATATTTTACTTCTGACAAAGTCGCGCCAAGTTATAAAGTCGCGGCAGCATGTGCAACTGACTGGCGCACAAATACAAATATGCTATGCGACGATTATGCGAGGAAATTTTATAAACCTATTTTAGTGTTTGAAAAGCGGGGTGCGATGATTATGCGAGGAAATACGGTATAATCCAATCATGATTAAATATTTTGATCTAATTATTTTATTCTCTCTCTCTGTTAGAGTTTCATGGCTCATTTTGAGTTAAGCTCATTGCTTTTAAGATGCAAACATTAATTTAATAAAATCAGAGTATGGATGGCACTGACACTTCAATTATCATTTGATGGAGTTTTAATTCTGGATTATTTTTGAATCTAGTTGTGGATTTGAGACCACAGTACCACAAAATTATAATTATGGGCATTAGGGATGATTTAAATAAGAGTGAGATGGTGATCACAACAAGGAAGAAGGAAAGAACCACAACGGGAATAACAATTGGTGGGGAACAGTTGAAGAAAGTGGAGAGTTTCAAGTATCTGGGAAGCCTGATACAAGATGATGGAAGAAACGACAGAGAAATAAATGAGCGGGGGAGACAGGCAGAAGCATTCCGGAGGAGTGTGAGAAGCATGTTATAGAGCAAGGATGTCCCTCAGAACAGCAAAAAGATCATATATCGGACGTACTATGTCCCTATCCTGACGTATGCCTCGGAGACCTGGGTTATGAAAGGAAGGGAGAAGAGCAAAATACAGGCCAGTGAGATGAGGTTCTTGAGAAGCAGTATTGGAGCTACAAAGTTGGACAGAATAAGAAATGCGAGGACCAGAGAATTAATGAAGGAGGAGCCATTACAGGATGGTATAGAGAAATCTAGACTTAAATGGTATGGACATGTAAAACGAATGGAGGAGAAGAGGATACCAGGAGGATATACGAGACGAAGTGGGAAGGAAAGAGACAGAGACAGGTGGCTGAAGGGGGTGGAAGAAAGCGGGAAGAAGAGAGGAGAAGACTGGACAAGGGTGAAGGCTGAGAGATGGTGGGAAGACAGAAGACGTTGGAGAGGCTTGTGTTCCGAACAGACCTGGCCAGTGGCTGGAAACTGTGCAAGATGACGAGGGATTATTGAACTGAAGAAAGGATTTTGAACAGTATGTAAGATTATTGAATTTTGAATTGAGACCGAGATATTGAATTGATTAAGGATTTAGATTTGATTAAAAGATTATTCTTTTGGACTGATCCCGATAATCAGTGGACTGATTTGAACAATTTTGATTTTTGGAACAGAGATAGACGAGTTCATATTATATTATTGTCAGTGATAAATTTAAATATGTTTGGATAATTGAATGGACTATTTTTGTGCGCAATTATGGTAGTACAATGCCAGTAACTATTTATTAAAAAGCAGTTTCACATCACAGGGCACATTAACTTGATTATTTGATGGTGTAATTTTCTTTCTTTCACATAGGCTAATCGGAGTTAGGTCGCTCAGGGACGAGTGTTAATTTTTCGTGTAATGTGTGCCGAAAAATCCCTGCAGCGACAGAAGAGACTTTTAGTCGACTTAAGTTTCAGCCCTGTGATGTAATTTAATCCTTTTATTGATCCGATTTGGCAAGGTTCAGAAAGACCCTACACCATAACTTAGGGATTCTCTAGCCGTCCAGATCATTGGCAGGGTGTGGAATTTTTAATGCAAGCTGAATCCATGAATATATAAGGATAATTTTCCTTTATTTTCTTTCATTTCTTTTATCTGTGTCATTTCTATTTTCCTTCTTTTAACACTGGCTTCACCAGGGATGTGTCTTAGCGAACTCTTAGTTTGAAGACTCCCTCTTTCCCATCCCGTAACAACCCGGAGATGCTCCGCCTCTTGCCACCCAAGCAGTTTTCTTCTTATTTTATCAGACTAGAATTCAGGCACATTCGTTTTTCCTGCTACATTGATTTTCCCTCACTCCCCTCTTCTTTCAGGGAAATTTTGTGGTGTAATTAGTGTCCGGGTCATCGCACATATTTCCTGAGACGGGCACATTATTTTTATTATAAAAATAAACTTTGATTAAAATAGTACACAAAACACACTTATTAGAATAAAACATCGACATGCCCTAGTTACTGAAGCATTTTACGGGGTCCATTGTACACTATCCAGGATGACCAAAATCAACCAAGATGCATTTTTTAAATGTAATAAAACCTAAAAACATTTAGACAGTCAAATGTTGACTCTTCTGTTATAAAATTCATTGAGGTAAGATGTGGATTTAAAATGAAAATTCATACTAAGAAATACATCGAACAGACTTGACCACATTCAATTCGAAACAAAGATAATAAACATAGCAAATCTGGAATTTACTAACACAAGTGCAATGAATGTTACTGATTAAGCAGGGCAGGCCGGAAGAAACTAGAACTTCAGATTCAAAAACACATTAACTCAATAAAAAATTAAAATTTTCGGCAAAGACCAACCATATGGGACAAATTTACAAATATCGACAATGATCTAGAAATACTTTACTACGAAATTAAAGGCCAACTAATGAATATTCTTGAACAAATTGAAATGAATACCACTCAAAAACAAAACCCTAGTCACAATCTAAAGGAGTCAGTTATTGTTGTTTTAAGGGTCGGAACTACGGGCTGACCCTCTTAATACAGATGAAGGCATACAAATTTGGAATGGAATTTAAAATTTAGAAGTGGACATCTAAATTTGAAAAGACTGAAAATTAATAGAACCAAAAATTAAATAAAACTAGGTTATAAAAATAGATAATAAAAAAACAAACAAAAATATTCAGAAATCAAAAAAGAACTAGTCTGAGTCAATGTACATTGGAAAATTCATATTGCTGGCCCTAACCCACTCTCACTTATAAAGCAGATGACGAGATCAGCAGCCACCTTGTCATTGGCTAATATAAGTTTGAGTATAGTCTACAAACCAAGGTTTATTCGTAAGACAGCAAGATCCACACACAATGTTAAAATATGGGCCATAAAGAAAACTGCTCCACAGGTACAAAGTGGGGGTCTCCCCTTCTCATCAGGTATGTGGGTGGATCTTGTATGACCTATCCTTAGCCTACACAATATGACGGACTCCCTCCGTGACCGGAAAGAGCTCCGCCACACGCAAGTAGTTTCCTTGATCACATTCCGTTTACAGGGCATTGGGTCAGCTAGCCACTGACGCTCAACAGAGCGAAGATATCTAGCCGGTACCTCCAATGGTCGAGGGGGTCGTGTTACCGCCTCTTTTGCAGCTTGATCCGCTAACTCATTTCCCGCAATTCCCATGTGGCTTGGAAGCCACAGAAAGGTGATTCAAGTGTCAGCGCAGCACAACCCGGCTAGCAAGTCTTGGATTCTCTACACTAGGGGGTGTTGCGGGAAACATGCAGCAATTCACTGCAACGAATTCAAAGAGCCGGTACACACGAGAAAGTGGATTCGTGCATCCTGTAGTGCAAACTGCAGAGCTTCATAGATTGAAACGAGCTCTGCAGTACACACACTACAGGCCTCAGGCAAAGAGATCTTGGCATTTGCACCATCAATAACGTAACCACAACCCACCTATTCGTCCACCTTCGAACCATCCGTGTAGAGAATGCCAGCGTCCAGAAAGTGGTGAACTATGCTGTGGAACTGCCTCCAGTAAACTGAGGCATCCGTGTTCACCTTAGCACCTCTGTAGATCTAACCGAATTTCCGGACGAGGAACTTGCCACAGAGGCACCTCACTAGGTATTCGGATCATACAAGAACCTACAGCCACTCCTAATTCAGCACACGAGCTAACAAGTCTAACACAAACCTGCCGAGTGGTACGAGACTGGTTGGTGTACCTCAGGTGGTATTGGGTATTGAAGAGAGCTCGCAAGCTCGGATGTTGCGGCATTAGACGCAGCATATGCTAAAAGCATTTATGTTGGCGTCTATAATTTAGAGGTCGAACACCCGATTCGGCGAGTAGGCCGGGTATCGGGCTGGTCCGGAAGACACCGGTAGCCAGCCTAACGCCACTATGGTGGATACTGTCCAGCATTTCAAGGTTGCCGGCCTTGCTGAACCGTACGCCGCATAACTATAGTCTAGCCGGGATAGGACGAGAGCTTGGTAGAACCGTAGCAGCACCGCACGGTCAGCCCCCCACGTAATTCCACTAAGAAACTTAAGCATGTTCGGTTTCCTGAGACACGTCGCCTAAGTTGCCGTATATGGTGCTGCTACATTACTTTGCTGTCAAAATGAAGCCCCAGGAAGCGATAAGCGTAAACCTACGGCAACGCAGCATCTCAGATGTAGTTCAGGGTGTAAATGTAGCCTCCAGAAACTAAAAATGGACAACGGAGGTTTTCCCTGTTGAAAAACGAAAAGCCCGGTCGTGAGCTCACCTGTACCCGGTTAATAGCTAGCTACAATTGACGTTCCACGATTGCCATACGTCCAGAGCTGTAATGCAGAGCTAAATAGTCTACATATAGCGATGGAACTACCGTGGGCTAGCGATGTGGGCCGGGTAAATATCCAGCGGGAAGGTAAATAAATTGGGTATTTACCCGGGTATATACCCAGCGGTCATTTAAATACCCAAAATGAGGGTATTTTCAGTACTTTTTGGTGTGTTGTTGAAGTGTCGGACAAGGACTGAAAAACAGGTGTTTGATGCCTTAAATTGAAATCGGGAACAATATTGATCCTTCAAAACTAATAAAAAGGAAAATAGCCATCCGGGTATTTTTGGGTATTTATATGTTTTGGCTCTGTAGCCTTGTCTTTACGTGCGTTTTTGCCTTAAACTAAAGTAAAATATTGGATAAAACCTTTTGGTTGTTGTGTGTTTAAAATTTTATAATAAATACCAAGATATTCTAATTATGTTTTTAAGTCCCAATTCTAATTAAATTTTATTTTATTAACTATGTAATGTTTTTACATGACTAAAAAGTTAATGTCGGTACCCTATTTTAAGGTTCAACTCACCATGACACATGATTTGTAATGAAAAATCTAAAATACTCTGGTATTTACCCAAATTGGGTATTTACCTGGATAATTTACATCACAACAGAGGGCCCGGCGGCGGCAACAATGCCTTTTATGGCAACCTCGAACAAGTTGACACTCAGCACAGAACTTTGAGGAAATGAAATCTATTTTGATACTAATATTTTATACGACACATTAACAGAACACATAATGGAAACCAGCACAAGAAAAAACCCCTAAAATCAAGCCTCATAAAGTTACTCCGTTGATCAATCATTGACATTTACTAATCTTCCCACGCATGTAGCATATACAACGTACACACATCACCATACCCACTCATTGACACAGGCAAGTAACACCCCCTGTCCCCTCAGCTCAATTCAGCGAAAGCTCAGTCACTATCAGCTACTCGCTCTCAATGTCTCACTGGGCGAGAACATGGTAAGCTCTTTCATTTCGCAGTTTTAAACAGTCTCTTAATATTCTTCAGGACATACAGTACGTAGTACATTAGTTTTTCGATTAATAACTTTTATTTCTTCTCCATCAGATTCAACTTCTAGTCAAATAGACTATTTAGGTTTTCACAGTAGTCCTCAGTTTTATTCCATTCGATGACCCATTTTGATACCACTCGAGTTGATCACAAAAGTCAGCTTTTTATTCACATTATTTCCTGTATATATATATATATATAAAATATCCGCTTGTGTCCAATTCACTTTCTGTGATTAATGTCATCGATTTTAATATTCTTATTCTTTAAATTTTTCCTCTTTCTGATATCTACCGAGTATAAAACAAAGTCCCCGATTCTTGGATGTTACGCGTAATCTCGAGAACCAATGGATGGATTTTGATGCGGTTTTCACCATTACGTAATGGAGATCTCGAGGAAGGTTTCTGTAGAAAATAATTCATTTATGACCACAGGAAACCAAGCAGTGAAGATTTCAGAGAGTTAAAAAGTCGGGAATAAAAGAAACCTGCGTCCGAGCACTTTTTAAGCTTACACTGGGTAAACCGTTAAAAATATCTATACACTATGAGTAAGAATTGTTCAGCATCAAAAGTTCTACCCAAGAGTCCACAACAGCATATCTATCTTCAATACATCGCCTACTATAATTTTAGTAATGCAGGCAATGGCCATGTATTCTTTCCAGTACGGGTCAGGGAAGGGAAAAGAAAGGAACGGTCCGGCATTTGCCTGGTACTGAAAATGGGAAAGCAAGAAAACCATTTTCTGGATGGCCGAGGTGGGATTCGAATCCACGCTCTCCCGATGCCAGCGAGACATGAGGTAGTGCGTTGCCTCTCTTGGTCACCGGGGCCGGTATGTTTTTAAGTTTTCAATTCTTCCAACAATCTCTATTCAATGACTAGCTTCGAGATAGTTTTCGAGCTAGCTGGTGAGCGGGCTTATCACTCCAGACACTGTCGAGCCGTGTCGAGTGAAGACTTCGGAGAAGAGTGGATGTGTTTTGGAGTTTCCCTGGAATTGCAACTCTGCTTTTCTTTACTTCACCTGTGAACTTTTCGTTCCGCAGAATACATAGTCAAGTTTAGATGGGATGGAAGGGGGATTTGTGATTCATGCACCTCGCCATTCTTAAATTACGTCTGACAAATTTGTTTCACATGCTATCTCCACAATAATATAATAAATATCTGATCAGCGATTTTAACCTATCAAGCCGAGACGGAAAAAGGATATAGGTCGTAGTTGAACGAAATCTGGGGGGGGAGAATTTGCTCATCACGTAACTATAAAAGTGAGCAACAAATAATTTTCCGACTGTCACAAGAGACAGAGAGAATTCACAAGGACAAAGGGAGCCATCCCCAAAGTTCCTATGACACAGGGAAGAAATGTTCATGGTTTGTGGCCCGATGAACAGAACTCTGCTATGAATTAAGATTCCTCCATATATTATATAAATGATACTTCAGTTTCCGGGCGAAGCTAGTATGGAATTAAATATTTTTGCTTATATGCAGTAATACGCAATTCATTGCACAATTCGAAGTTTGCCAAATATACTAGGCTAATGGGCCTATTTCACCAGTAGTATTTTGCTCTCACCAGGACATTTCTTCAACTAGAAGAAAGAAGCTTTGATATTTCCCAACCAGTCTGAGCCAATTGAAATTTTCTCAATCTTCAAACCCAGCTGTCTGGCCTCTTCGTGCCCCATCGGTCGTCTCAGTGTCTCGTCGGAATAATTTCGTCGATCCCCCTTGGACACCTCAAAAATTTTATTAATACTCCCCAGTTAGGAAAAGAAGAAATAAAGAAATTAGCTCCCCCTCTAAAGAGAACTTAACAGCATGCCATATATATTTTGCCACTGCATGCCAATTATGATAATTATTGTATCTCGCATGTTTTGTTGGGCATGTCTATTTAATTGTGAACAGTATTGTACTTGTTGCATGTTTAATGTGTCATGCTGTATTTTGTGCTATGCTACTTTAAATAATTGTCAAGGTCCCTCGACAACCAATGGGAGTTTGCCATGAAACAATGGCATATCCTGGCCAACTTAATCTTCGATAAATTGGGTTAAGACCCATAAGTAACATGTTATTTAACCCTTTTAATGCCAAGCTATTAATGGGTGGATATTCTAAGAATGCCAAGCCAAGTTTAGTGAAATTACAAGGGTTTGATAAAAATCATCTCCTATTGATAATTATCAAGATAGAATGTTGAAATTTTTTCTATAGCAGGTTAATATATTTGTAACGTAATGGATGCTAATTAATTGTTATTTCACTTTATTTTGTTAATTGCAAAAATACTTTAAAACAAATATTTAAACAAATAAATGAAGTTCGAAATTTTTGATAAAATGTTGACAGCCTCTACACTCGAATTACTATATTTTGTTATATACATGTTATTACTTATGGAATGCTACATGAATGTTCCAAATTTGGAGTAGTTCTATCGAATAGTTTTCGAGTACGATCAGTTTCTACAAGACATGCATATAGTAGTCTTCGCATTGCGCAATGTTATTTTACTTGCTACATTTTGTAGTAACCTCTTCCCCATCACTGGTTGAGGTGTCACTTCATTTATGATTGGAATCTGAACCTGGTGAATCAATGTCGATTTTGTCAGGCATAAATCCTACCTGTTTCGAAGGTATTCCTGTGTCTCGGCCTTGGCGTTCCTCTCGCGCGGGCCGCGGACTCAGCGAAATTAAATTGTCACTGTCGTCATCAGAATAAAAGTTGTCGTCAGTCCAACATTCACTCTGACACTCTTCACTCAGCGTTAAAACATTAGTTATTTCCTCTTTGTTGAAAGAGCTAGAGCCATATGTATTACCAAGTAACGTAATTAGCTCCGAGCAAGAACATAATCACGACTGCAAAAGATAAAACACGCGCCTAGCCAGCTGACTACAGCATGCCCAAAGAGTGCTTTTTATTAATTCAATTGTTCACGAAACTTAAACACATCGATATATACAGAGTGAGAATGATTCCCGCGTTGTATTGATTACAACAGCAAAATAACAGCGTTACTGGAAACATCGCTAGAATGTTTAGAGAAACTGAGCCGATATATCAGCCCGTGGCACTTTTAGCAGAGGCTCCCCGGGCCGATAGATCGGCCCCCTGGCACTATAAGGGTTAATGATGAAGTAGGTAGCGCAGCAAAGGGCGCAAAGTTCTTCATTTGTTTCGTCACAATTCAGGTATCTGCTCATGCGCGGCTGGCAGTAGAGTGCTGTAAAGAACAAATGGGAAGACTAGATATAATTACAATGGAACCGTAAAACCAAACGCTCGTGTCCTGGGCTTGCCTTGGAGCCTGGGGAATGATATGGGCAATCTGCAAGGTAATGTCTCGGGAACTATATTTAATCACCTGAAGAAGCATTGTGTATTTATCTTAACCAAACTTCGGTATTTCTTTCAAATGTAATGTGTGATCTTAGCGGCCGGGTGGCCGTGTGTCATTGGTTATGATCCGAAATGTGATCTTTCTATTCCTAAAGGTGGCTTGATTTCACGAGCTAATATTGCCCCCCCCCCCTATTTTCTTGATGTGATCTTTAATCTTACATTGAATACGGGTCCATTGTTGGATTTTCTCTGAAGATGATATTTTATTTTACGCAAGCCATACATTAAGATAAACACGTACGCGTCAGCGCAAGTTAAACTTCTCTTTCTTTAGTCACTTGTGCGATGTATTATTCCGCTGTTTTATTTGTTTAAATGTTGCTATTAATCTAAAAGTTATGTAATATAACTAGCAATATTTTGGAAGGCTAGTTTCTTAATGAAATGGTTGTCGGCCGTGCCTTGTCAGATTGGGCAGAATTTAAATACTATCGGAGAAGCAAATGTAATGATTTGACAGCTACTCAAGGGCCAAACTGAAGAAATTATGATGAATCACCTTATTTTGAAAAGCAATGTCCTAATACTGTGATTGACCGAAGATTTCGTATTCCCATTTGAGCATATAATGCAAGGTTGCCACGTCCCCCTTTCTTGGTTGTCCGCCATTTCAGATTTTTATTTTACTAATGAGTTTGATATTTTAATTTTAACCCAATAGCCTTCTAGGCTTTATATTTTTGTAAAACCTATCTAAAATATATACCTTATTTGTGATTGTTTTGGAAAACACACCGATTTATTTCTTCGATATTGCACTTGTTTTAAAGGTTAAGTTACCCCCATGGAACCTTGGCTAGTGAATTGGATAATACGTAGGCTAGGTTAGTTAGCGCCCACAGATAGGACTTTGGGTACCAAGCCCAGACTCCCCTCAACGGAGCAATTCCGAAGTGTCTTTATATGGCACACAAACAATACTTTCTATTTATTCGAGTCATTATCAACAAAATTATAGTTTATTCAGCTATCCAGTTGTTTTTAAAGATTGTGAAGTCTGTTCAATGTATTTTATAGTATGAATTTTCAATTTTAAATCCACATCTTACCACAATGAATTATATGACAACATTTGACTATCAAATGCTTTAAGGATTTATTACATTTCAAAAATACATCTTGAAATAAATCAAACCTTTTATCTAATACTGGTATTTAAAATTTATCAACTTATCTTCATTCTCATAATAATCTCCTGGGTCGAGATGATGTTGCACACATAACGAAGTCACAAATACAATACCATTACTACCCTTTTGTCTACATGTACGCAATCTTCCTTTACCCCGTTAATAATATTACCCCTCACAATGCTTAATATTCTTCTACTATTTTCTTTTCTTCTTTTCTGGTTGTTCTCTAACCATCAAAAACTATCAATACCTACTTGTCACTTCCATTTACCTGCATTGATCACACTGTGTGCACTACTTTCTTAATAAAATATACCACTCACAAAACTTAATTTTCTTCTGCTCCATTCTTTTATTATTATTATTCCACCTTCCACTCTAACATGGCATACTTCTTACCTCAAAACATCTACCCATCAGATCTTCCTCAAAAGCCAGCTTCCATCCTGCATGGCATCATAAACTATCAATATCCCCATGGAAACCTTGCCCTAAGATCAAAGCCACCTTGCCAGCAATAGCTAGACCACCACCAAGAATCTCTATGGCAAGGAACACATAGGATTCCCACGGTGCTACACCAACAGGTGTCTATGGAAGGCAACCTGATAAAACAAAATAAATAAATACTACCAACAAAACAAAGCAGTCTAACCTACTATAAAGTTCGCTTACAAACTAGACTGTTTTTGGTCATCCTCGACAGAGTATAATGGATCCCATTAAACAACGTATCAGTAACTAGGGCATATAGATAGACCTTAATTCTAAGAAGAGTGTTATGTTTTATATTTCAAGCATTGCATGTTCAAAATTTCTAATGTGTGTAATCATGGTATTTTTAGCCTACTTTTCACATTTTGCAAAAATGAGGAAAAAGTAGACTTATGAGATCGATCCGGGAAAATGAGTGTGTGTGTGTCTGTGCCCCCCCTCCCAACTCCTAAACGGCTGCAGCTATCGAAACCCAATTTGGTAAGAATAAAGATCTATATCTGAATATCTCACTGCCATATTTAAATTGACGTCAGTGCCACCAACTGCTGAAAAATCACAATTGAAATTTGAGCTCTATGTTGGATATCTCAGTAGTTATGCATGCGAAATATTCCAAAGTTGGGACACATATAGATAATAGCATTCCAGATTTATTTTCCATACAAGCCAGTGTTGCCAACATGATTCTAAGCTTGCTGTTAGGTCCAATTTCTAAATGCATGTAACTTCAATATTATCGATTGGATTTCAACCAAATTTCGTATGTGCTATGTGTACAACACATATGTAGAGCCCTGCGCGGATAAACAAAACCTTATCCGCATGACTGTTATCCGCATCTGCACAACTGTTATCCGCATCCACCCCGCATCCGCAAGGCTTTTATAAAAATGCTTTGTATAACTTTGATAAAAGTTCAGTTTTATAAAATATTTTATAAAATTTATTTGACACATTTCTTTGGTAGAGTAATACTGACCTAACATATTACAAAACAGAAATTCACAGACCCCGTCGCTTGGTACGATACATTCTTCCCACATAACCACCTGATTAAATATCAATCGATATAAAAGCAATTATCAAAAGTAGATAAAATGTAGTTTTACGTTAAGCCTTGCATTGCTATGAGCCTCATAACAAGCCATATTTCATACTGCTATGACCACCCAGGCCCGAGAAAAAGATGTTTTACAAAATTCACAACTACTTAAAGAAACTTCAGATCAGATTAAAACTTCATATACGCGTTAACAATAAGTTCCTTTAAGACTTATTAGTTTCGTTACGATCCGATCAATACTTTTAACGTAATGATCCTTCTAAGTGAGCGCTCCGTGAACTTTGTAAGAAAAACCGGTACTTTTTTTGTTCAATCTGCTATAAAATTTTAACGCGATACAATGCAAATATTTACTCTATATCGTTAAACGACAAATAAAACAAGGACAATTTTGGTGTAGGTTGTTCTTATGTAAGAACAAGGGTAAAGGTTTTATTGACCTCTAAACTCTAGTATCTATACTTATTTCCCCCGACAGTAATCTAGCGTTTTAACGTTTTTACTAGCCCTGCCTTGCACTTTGAAATATTTACTCTGCCTAAGATAGGTTGTTTTAATGGGCGCTAAGACCTCAACGCTATGTTGAAATCTAAATTTATATTTACCACCACCTAGCTCTGGTAGAACACCTTCAAGAATCTTTTCAGTCAGATCGTGGTATGATTTGATCAACCCAACAAACAATTGTATCAGGAGAAGGAATTGGTCTATATCTAATGCTACCTACTGAAAGCAAAGAATGCATGGTTAAAAGAAATGAATTTATTATACAGAGGTGCCAACTATTACGGATTGTCCGTAATTATTACGGATTTCAGCTCACGATTACGGCATTACGGTCGAAGGGGAAATTATTACGGAAAAGTGACATCACGAAAAAAATACATTTCTATGAAAGAAAAAAGGAAAGTTACAGGGAGTGTACCGGCAACGAAAAGTAACGAAAAAGTAGCTAATTTTACAAACAGGTAACGAAAGTAAAAGTAGCTAATTTTTATGTCTGCATAGTTGGAGGTAACGAAAATTCGCCGAGGTCTGTTTAAAACGTCTAAACTCGCGCCGCTTGGCTCCCAGATTGCGATGGAGCCGATTGCGTAAGCAATATTTCTCCTTACCCGACCTCAAGGAAATGCATACTGAGGATACCTTGAGTGGTATAAATCGGTCCAACGTATAATTTCGGTATCGAGAAGAGTTTTTAGTTTTGTGTGAAATATTTCTCTGCATTAACAGGAAACCTGACTTTCCGCGAGACGTTTATTCGCGAAAACTTCCGAAACTCAACAGAAACCTCTCATTTCTGTAATTGACCTTCAAATTTGGAGACTATCTCAAATTGAAGTCCAGAAATAACGCGAAATAATTTAATGTCGCAATCTTGCAAAATGATACAGTTTCGAAAAAGAAATCCCGAAAATGCTTCGAACTTCGGTTCCATCGGATAATTTAACCGGTTTTCTCGAAAACTTGCATAACTTGTATACTTCGTGATTCAAATTCGAAAGAAAATTTGCCGTCTTGTCGTATTATTCATGCAATCCCATCAGAATAATTCGTAATATTCGATACCTACTTCAAACGTTCTTCCTCCGAACTCACATGCTCAAGATGGCCGGCTGACTGTACGACTTACCTGCGGGAATCTCGTCAAACGGACCGAGATCGATGTCAGTTGCGTAAAATCATAAAACCAATCGCGAACTTGTGACCACGAGGACTGCGGGAATCTCGTCAAAGGTGATTGGGCAGCCATCCCGAAACCTACTCGCCATTTTCCCCACGACTGTATACTTCAAAGCGTACGGGGATCGAGAAGTGCGTCAACCCTTTTAGAAATGACAGTCTACGTAGCATCGCGATACTAATTTCTCCTCGTGATCCACCGTGAACACCCAACCACAGCATAGGGACGGCGGGAATCATGGCGCCCACCATACAACATGTCTATAACTGCTCGTGAATTTTAACCATGCCCATCCTCGAGCTTGCCTCCGCCATTCTGCCAGGACGATCGTTGAATGGCCGGATGCGGCGCCGATTGCATATTATCGCGTTCTCAGTGACCAACCGCGAGGACATCGTGATTCTCGTATAACGACCGAAAGTGGCAGCGTTTGCAATACATCGCGATATTTCTCCTCATTCGATGACGAGAACAACTGGATTCTTGTCAAACGTACAGCAAGCGGCGCCGATTGCGTAATTATGCTATATTTTTCCCGTGTCCACCTCTAGGACAATGGAAATCTCGTCGATCGGCTAAAAGTGACACCAATTATGTAAATAGCGATTTTTCTCCGTGTTCTATCGTGAAAACTACGGGATTCTCGTCAAACGGCTGAGGCCAGCGTCGATCGTGTAACATCTCGATATTTTCTTAGAATGAAGGTTTCCTTTTCTTCTCTTGATTATTTTGTTCAAAGATTCCCAAGTTTGGTCAAGGAAAGTGAACATGACAAACTTGAAGAGGAATTTGCTGTTTATCAGTGTGATACTTTCCCTGAATATATTTTACAAGGACATAGAATTGATGTAAACTGGGGCAAAATTACTGAGCTTAAAAACAAAAGTGTATAAAACTTTAAGTAATGTGGTATTTGCAATATTACTTGTGCCTCACAGTAACTCCCCCACAGAAAGAATTTTCAGTGTTAGGAAAAATCAGACACCATTCAGACCTACATTAAGCACATCTACACTGGAATCGATTATGATTCAGAAGGTGAAAAAGTCATTACAGGGGGAAGTATGTTACAAGAAAACTTGAACAGAAAACCCAGTTACTGGGTGCAAAACAAGCTAGAAGTATTTTTTACTACAGAACTAGCAAGTAATATGCAAATTTTATTGTGTAATATATCTTTACTATATGTTGCTTCCGGTTAGGGCAAAGATGGTGTCATTATCGAGAAGGGAGGAACATGCTTCGGATTTGACGTGAACATTTTTCAGTGGGTGGGGAACAATATAAGGGATTACTGATAACCCACTTCAAAGGTTGGCACCTCTGATTATATAAAACAAGTATTGCAAAATTAATAATAATTTTAAAATTTAAATAGGAGCGTTGCGACTTGAATATTACAGCTAGAAAATTACGTGAAAACTGAGTCTGATATATTACTGATTTTACTCTTATTCCCAAGCTATGAAGTTACTGAAATACTGAAAAGAGACGAGAGATTACGTAGTTCTGAGTCATTCGCGCTTACCACTGGAAATTGCCGTAGCATTTCCCTCGTAGGGATGTTGAAGTGAGCTTCCCACAGCCTCCTGGACGTCGTCATCTTCTTCGTTAGTTGATGATATACTTGTAGATATGATAACTTTATGGTCCGAACATCGGAACCAACCACACTGGTTAAGTTATGCAAAGATAGTCCTCTTGCCTCCACGGCGCGCAAACCATATATGCACTCCACCCCCCCCCCCTCTCTGGAGCCGTCTTCTTCTCGCTCGCTCTCTCTCTCTCTCCACTGACTGGCTGAACCACCACGCGCTACTTCCCCACCTCAGGGTCATTACACTCGGCTCAAGGATGATGTCGATTACCGTTCCAGACCATTTCGCCTTTTCTTGAAGCAGCAACCCAGGCTTGCGTCATGCTTCTTGACAAGAATAAGCCTGTAGCCGAATTCCCAGTGACTTACCTCTCTCATAATACCCTAATTGACAAAACTCCGTAAAATTCCGTAATCATAATTTTCTACGATAATGTTGTTCGTAATAATTTGCTTGATAGTGTTTTCTATGACATAGAAAACCTATCTGTATGCTTATAATTTTATAAAATGCTCCAAAAAAAAAAAAAAATACCTTAATAATAATAAGTTAATAATAATAATAATAAATTAACATGAAAACTTCTCTTGGCTGAACAATTTGCCGCGTAAATAAATATAGAATGGCTTCCTACTGACTTATGTCAGTGGCGTAAAATCCCTCGAAAAACACGTTACAGCGTGACCTTGCCAGGAGAAAGTTCTCGTCTTTATACCTGCGGGGTATGAACCGTGACGTGAACGCCCAACTTTGTCAACACATTCCGCGAGCTTTAACCTGTCGTGACCTTGTTAGAAGAAAGAAGCCTGTCTCTGACTGCAAGCTATGACTCACGCTACGCGAATGACTGGCCCGTGCAGCAAATAAAAATACAGTATTCTTTGAACTGAAATATTATTCGCAAAATCGTCGCACCCTGCTTTTCCCCACGAATTTTAGGCTAAAAAAGTGCGACGATTATGCGGGGAAATACGGTACTTTAATATTAACCTAGTCCGATTTAGGACTTTTACTCATTCTTCGAAACTAAGTTTCCTGCCATGGAACTTGAACTTGCCTCAAGCTGCATTGACACAATATCAAGTTTTAAGTGTTTTTAATTCTACAAGCGATTCTCTATCTAGTCAAAGTGCAAAGTGTTCTTCACAAGGCGACATTCAAAGCTAGTTGCTCTGTACTACAACGGTTAATCCTCCTGGCGAGGTATCTTGGTTAAGGGCTACCTGGTCTTTAAATTCTTCAACCGTTTTTCTACTCATGGTTAAATCAACCCGAGTAAACTTCACTTCAGGAAACAACTAAAGGATAAGTAAAATTTACTACTAACTCTCTTCTGGGTGAATCTTCATGATTAAAAAATTAACTCATTTACCATGTTTTCTTCCGGGCTCTTATCAGGCCGCTCAATCTTGCATTGGAGCTTTCAGCTCCATAGTTTGTTTCAAATGTTATTTTTCGAAGACTTGAAATTTGTCTCTTAATTTTTCATAGATAAGATCACTTATCAATTACAAATAACTAGTTCTTTACTTAGCTTCCTTGTCTGCATTTAAGTCTAACCTGTATTGCACATAAGTTTCATTAAGGTTTTTCTCCAATCTTTTCACATATCAACTTGCTTTTGTCATCTTTCCACCTCTAGGCAAAGTTGCCTTTCTTGTTCACTTTGTATTTATTGCCGTTTCAAGATTTGGCCCTTGAGCGCAATAAGTACCTTTTCAACCTTGTTTAAGGTTAGAGTCACAAGTAGTGTGGAAGGGTTTTTTGAGATTGGGTCCTCAAGTGCCTTTCAACTGCTTTTTAGTATCAAACTTATTTACCAGTTTTTAGGTTTTTGAACCTGTTTGTTCTTTCAGGCATTTTAGGATTAAGCCCCCAAATGTTTGAAAGTGGATTATATAATTTTTCTAGCATCTTGGGCTGGGACCCAAGTGCTAGACCTAACATCGCAACATTGTTGCGCAGAAGCCAGTTGATATGATAGTTATTCACATTGTTAGTTTAAAAATCAAATTATACGAAATTATTTATTGGGCTTGTCCCTTTTGTTGAACTATCTGTTTAAATGGTTATTGTTAACAAATCTACCATGTTTAAGCAACTTGTTCCCTCTTAATTTTTTTCCCCTTAATCCTTTAACCTGTTTTTAGTAACGCTCAACTTAAATTTAACTCAAATCATCTTCGAGTTCTCTCCGATACGTGAGGTCTTAAATTGACCAATCCTTACCAAAAGGTATTGATTGGGCGGATACTTAATAATTTTTGTCATATTAGGATCTATCATGGAAATGGGTGGAGTAGGACAGAGTGAAAACCAGACAAACAAATGAAAGGAAGAACGAGAAAGTAAATGGATGAGAGGACATGTAAAGTAGTAACACACAGGACAAACTAGCATGAATGCCTATCTGATGATTGTGGCGTGTCCAGCCATGGAAATTTCCCTTTTCTTTCTCCCTCTGCCCATACTACCTGTCATATTGTTTGTTCTTTATTTGTGTTCCTAGCCTCTCTTTCCTGTCCTTTGACTACCTTAATGAGTTTCCTTAAAATAGATGAATGTCTTCAAAACAATAACAAAGCTGGATCCCTAAAATTATATTAGTGACGACATTGTTAAGTTAATGAGAAACTAATGAAATATGAGAAACAAAATGTCAGGAATCTGGCCAGTCTTCTTGTTCGCCGGTCGGTTGCACACGCTGCCGCAAGATTATAACCTGGCGTGACCTTGTCACAAGAAAGGAGTCTTTTCTCTCTGCCTGCAGGCTGTGACTTACACTACACGAGTGGCAAGCCTACAGTACGCTAAACAGCGATCACGCTCAACACCAATCCAGGGGAGGGAAACATTTGTGGACCCATTGCTCCTGCGAGTTGGCCTCGGAATGACAGATTGTATAAGCCGCTGTACGAAGCTTGCCCCAGTTCGCTGACGTGAAAACGGGCCCGACTGCTATTGGCGGAAACTTAAGCAAGGGACACCTAGCGCCAGTCTAGCATCAGCCACTTCCGTGGAAACATCGCACCCGAGACCCGAGTGCGATTCAACGCAGGCGGTGTTGAAAATTAGAAAATAAAAAAATTATACGATGATCTTGATGAAAGTGAAATACACTGGATTACATATCAAATAATATTAAGAAAGCCCACAAGCGTGCTGCATATAATGAAACAGTAAAAGTGGGTTTCTTCTTTGAATTTAAATATTCTTCGCACAATCGTTGCAACCTTCTGTTATACCACGAATGTTAGGCTAAAAATATGCGATTATCATGTGAGGAAAAATGTTATCTATGATGGTCAATTAGGAAGTTCCATATTGACTTACGATAATTATATGATCATGAAAGTACCTATCAATACAATAGGTGCTAACATATAATTATCCCACCTTTGTATATGGCGGCGTCTGTTGTGTGCACTTTTCCCCTTCTCTCCCCAATCATCTGTACCCGCCAGTCAGTGGTTTATCCCTTCCTGTCCACTAATAAACAGTTGATCCTTCTCGTGCTCTCCTACATAAGTTTATATTTTCCAATTTCATTGCAGCCACACAGGAAGAACGAACTACTGTAAAACATTAACACAACTGGTAGGAGAAAAACAACGAATAACTGCCGAGTATCACTACTTCAAATGTTTATGTAGCATAAATACAGCCAAGTAACCGTGGTCTACTTGTCCACCCCATTTATTACATTGGCAGCTCTGCCTAGCAACTTTAATAAACAATATGGCGTTCATTGGACGAGTTATACTGGGAGTGCGTTACTGCGAACTTGACTCGACGTTTGATAAACAGGCTCTTGGTCTATAAAAAGAGAAGGGTGCATCCATCATTCAGAAAAATAATTGGCAACAAGTTATGATTAAAATAATACAGGAGTATCTCTTACCATCACTCTTATGTCTTTCTTGAGACCCTCCTTGATATCTAGGAGAGTTTTCTGGTCCTGTTTAAAGTTGTACATCTGCTTCTGGCAGTGAGCAGACACCTCCTGTAAGACCTTTTTCTGGGATATGTTCTCCAGCTCCACTGCAGTTAGGGACTGTCCCAATAAGTCTGCATTGTGGTCCAACTAGAATATATATAGAAACCATTATGAGTGGGTTCTAGTTCAAAATAAAGTAAATTTTAACATTTAAGCTTAATGCACCAGAATGGCAATATTGTGCATGTTCAGAAGGGTAGGAGTTGCAAAACTAGACCATTTATAGCATAGTAATAAAAGACCAAAGCAAGTATGTAATTAAATGGTAGTTCGCATCCTACAAAATTTCACAAGTTAGTCGGTTGGGTATGAGGAAGAATGGGGTGGAAGGCTGTAAAAAGCTATTTTTTCTTCGTTATTTTTGCATGTATCTCGTAAACTTAGAGGTTCAGCTAAAAATTCAATATCGCAAGAACTGAAGAGTGCAATTGTCTACCAAACTGGTTCCATACAAGTTTTTGATACTGTAAATGCAATAGTTTCAGAGATATGGAGCAAAGAGTTTAGTCAAAACAGATGAAAGCAGCTCAGCATGATAAACATACCTATCAAGTAATATCACCATCTTGACAGGTATAAGTCAATAATAGTTATATATACCTAACACAAATTAGGCATTCTAAAACACAGCATGTGGAGGAGGGAAGAGATGAAAGAATCTCAGAAACACTGTATATAAGAATTATATTATATTATACAACTATACCTAACATCTAATGCTTGCACAGAAAAGACATGTACACACTATTGACGTCCGAAACGGGGGAGGAGCTTACGGTCAGCTGTTTGCAATATGGCGGCGATATAGTGAAGTGAAGTAATTGGGTGTGCGTTCGTTATGGCTTCTAATTATTTATGATGGCAAAATACTACATATTTTCTTTCATTGATAGACATATTTTTATAATCAATTTAAATGCAGTGCCTAATTACTACCATTTAAAAATATTACCCACATGTAGATAGTTAATTTACTGTCTGCTGTTACATAGGCCTATATGAAGCCTGTACTTGGGAGTCTAGCGGTATCGATGTTTTTATTAATTTCATAATATATATATATATATATATATATCTCACATAACACAAAGGACGACTCCCTGATAATAAATTGAATCAAGCAACCCTGAATTTGCATGAATGTTTTGGGTTCAAAGAAGCGTTACTTGGGATGTTCAAATCATACTTCAATATTGCAAATATTGACCTACATACTTGCTGTTCAAAGGCAAGAATATTAATTTATTAATCTCTTCCCACAGGCAAGTTAAAATGGAGGGATCCTCTTTATCAATATATTTAATTAAATGTTTAAAATACAGATATTTAACAAAGCTGGAGTCTCCATTTGAACTTGTCATAAGCAAACGGAACAGATCAAAAACTACACTTTAAGCCAAACCAAATTCACTCCTCAGCTCGACATAAACCATAATACCAATTAAAACCTATACAAAACATACTCTCCTTACTGTTGTACAACTTTCAAACCAACTATTCGCACTCAAAACTGAAAAACCCTGAAAAGGGAACTAATTAAACTTAGAATAGCCTAGGCCGATCTGGTCTCCTGCTACATTACCGCATATGTATACTTAACATCACTTTAACTTCAAAATTACGGCTAAGTGACCTATCTGCCTGAGTAGTATAGGTGTTACTGGCCTGCCTGGTATGATGGGTCACCAAACCGGTACTTAAAACTAAGATTTTACATTTTAATTAACTAAATTCAACAGTAGGGAGATCATAGCCAAAAATACAATTTAAGCCAAATCATACTTCAATGACCTACATACTTGCTGTTCAAAGGCAAGAATATAAATTCTCTGGCAAAGTAATCATTCGGCTATTGTCAATCGGAAAAACCCCTAAAATAAGTTTACGAAGATTGGATTACATTCTATGTACGGCACAGAAGTAATAGGCTACAAGTTTATCAGTATTTTTGATGTAGCTAAATCCATATGAATACAAATTAGAGACAATAACTATCAATAATCATCAGTACCGGTGGAAAGAAGTCGTCTTCACTAAAATGCAGACTGCACACTGTCATGTAACATGTAACACGTTTTCCAATTGACAGCGCCGAAGCCCATCTTTCTCTCTGAACTTTTTGTACAGGAAAGTAGTGAAGATATTTCGTACCCGTTTTATACGATTTGCAACCGTATACAGAGCAGTACCTCCTCGAATTTGACAAATTTCATTCTGTTTCCATCACGACGTCAATGCTTCACCATCTAAATAAACCACACCAGTCACAATGTTACAGCTTCAACTTTCTACCGCGTGGCTGCGCCATCCAACTTTTCTGACGTCAATAATTCCTAAAGATGATAATGGTAATAATAATGTTATTGATTTTACGTCCCTTTTAAATACTGTGGCTTTTAAAGACTCCAGGGTACCGAAATTTTGGCCCGAAGGAGACCTTTAACGCGCAAGTGAATCTACTGACACGGCGCCCTCGTATTTGCGCACCCTCAAATGCCAGCTGACTGAACCATGATTCGATCCTGCAATCTAGAGGTCAGCAGGTGAAGTTACTGCTGAGCAACACTGTCAGTCAATTCCTACTAATCAGTAGAGGCACCTGTTTATCGCGATGAGCGACATCATCCAAAATTTCGCAGGAAATGCGAAATTACTTCTTTTCAAAGAAGGTCGCGAAATAATTGTCGAAATTGCGATATTTTTGCGCCAGTGGAAGATAGCTGAGATTGTCAACTGTTTCTTTCGATAAGTCGATAGTTCCCTTAAATGCAACTATCTATTCTTAACCTATTTTTTGTGTCGAATATTCGTATCGATTTATAAGTAATCAGACGTCATTTGTCTCGTGGTGCAGAGCCGCTATAGCAAGTTGTAGCCTGAAAATCTTTAATCTGCCCTTTTGTACCCGCATACTTTTTCGATGTTCTTTTAAACATTTTATGAAAATGGTGACTACAGTTTTTGACTGAAAGAGAATTTTCATCGGATGGATTTTACGTTTTCGACAGAAACAAAAGTATTCTTATGTGCAAATATTGCAATGTACGTATAGAATGGAAACGTAAATACACGTGCTTGAAACATATTAATGGTAGCACTTCCCACAAAAAGAACAAAGAGAAAGCTCAATTGACAACTGGTGTCAAAAGACAACTTTCTATTAAGAGCGTCAGTTCCGCGGCAAAAGCAGCAAATCAAGACAAAGCCGAATTTATATTGTCAACTACCCGTACTTAAATGGAGGCCAATATTCCCCTACAAAAATTGGATCATCCCAAAATGAGGGAATGGATTGATCGATATGTTCCAGGTTTGTACAAATTAAAATAATTTATTATTTTAGGACAGTTTTGAGGTTATGTTGCGGTGCTCATTCTTTTTTAATACTATGTATTTTAATGTTTCGTAATTCTTTTTAGGTGCTGGAAACCTACCCACGGCTGGCAGGTTGCGTGAAGGTTATGTGCCTCAAATCAAGCAAGAAGACTAGGGAGAGCTGAAAGAAATTGTGAAAGATGAGCTTGTTGCAATTCTTTGTGATGAAACAACTAATAAAATAGGAGTGTTTTTTTTTTAAATTTTGGTCAAAATACTAAGGTTCAGAAATTATTTGTGGGTGGTGTAAAAGTTATTGAAAATGCAAATGCAACGGAATGTGCGCAAGAAATCATGTGTATACTTCAGAAACTCTCAATCCATCATCATAATGTTATGTCAATAACTTCAGATTCAGCACATTATATGGGAAAATTTGTCAATGCAGTTGGAGTTCTAGTTTCTGAACAAGTAGTGCATACGCAATGTTGGGCTCATAAATTGAATCTGGTAGGCAACATATGGGCAGTGGAGCTGAAAGATTTGAACCACTGTGTTGTGCAAGTGAAACACATCTTTCTGAATACACGAAGGAGAGAAAACACGCGTACATTCAGTTCTTGTCTCAGAAATTTGAAAAGGAACCCACCAGTTCCTGCTATCACTCGGTGGAACTCGTGGTTTAAAAGTGTGGAGTACATTTCGGAATACCTGTATCAAATAGTGGAATTTGTCCAAAACCTTGAAGATGAGAGAGTTGCGGTGAACTATTTTAAAGCCTTGAGTGCCAGGGAAGTTCAATTACTTCATTGCCAAGCAGTTTTTCTGGTTGAGCACTGTTCTAAATGTTGCATTTGTTAGTCACGTTAGAGAGCTCTAAAATGTCAATTCATACCATTTATTCCAAACTTGATGACCTTTGTAAAAGTTTTCAGTTGCTGGAGGATGAATTCTTTTTTCAAAAAACCTCAGATCATCTTTCTCATCTACCAACACAAAGTCAGGCACATTTAACATCTCTCTTCAAATCTGAAGGTACAGCTAGTTTCAACAAGTTGAAACATTTAATGGAATCTGACACAGGAAAAGTTGTTTGTTTTGCTATGAGGAGGCTTTTTGATCCAAGGAACATTGTGAAAAGTAATTTAGGAAATGAGGAGATTGTCACTTAATGAAAGATACAGTATTCCCATTGTTAAAAGTCTGAAAAATTCCCAATCTCTTCAGCCATAGTGTGTGTTGAGGGATCAAGTAAGAAGCGTTTGTAACAGGTGAAAACATTGATGTAATATCTATTCTATTGTTCTTGAAATCTGAACATTAACATTTTGTGGATGCTGCTGTCAAGGCGTTGTGGATCGAGCGGTCATTCTCAACCTATTCCAACATTATGTCAGACTGCAGAATGTAACATGGAACAGATGATGCAATTGTCATTTTCACAAATTTCTTGAGAACTTGTCGAATTGCAGTCAAATATTTATAGAAATATTATATTTCCATAGTAGTATGTAAATATGTAAACAAATTTGAAAATTTAGCATCCATGTGTGCTGAAACTTATTTCGGGTACATATTACTAAAATAGGCTTACGAAAAATAGCGAAATTTTTGACGAAATGAAACAAAAGTTGCGAAAAATATACCGAAATCATACAAAAATAATTGACGAAATCAGGTAAAAATTTTTACCGAAAACAGGTGACTTGACTAATCAGCAATAGTATTTGATCATTAACATTCCCAAGAACCCCCTCCTTGTCATCTATTTAATCTTCTGCATCTAGGTTCATACCTTCATCCCTTTTCCATAAATGAATGATAGTGTCAGAGCCGATGAAAGCATGCAGTGGCAAAAAAAAAAAAAAAAAAAAGCAGCAAGCAAGCCCTTCATATCTATCTGAAATTGAATGGCATGTATGTAGTGAACTTTAGCGGGGATTTGACTTTTCCAGCCATAATAATTTTCAGATTGTGTTTAACCTGTGCAAGGGCAACCAAGAGGTCCAGTAGATCAGCGTCGTCCCCAATCAATACAGTATCCCTACAGGAACAAGTTGTTCATTGCCATTAGCAATTTCTTCTGGTGTGGGAAACTGAACATTCATACGCCTTGATGCCTCGAACAGAGTGTCGAGCGATAACCTTTTTTCAAATTCCCGTATTTCCCATATGCAAATCCACCAAATTCCCGTATATTTTAGAATCCTCAGACTAGAGTTCGCATACCGAATGGCTGAAAAATGAATCTTAAAGCGCGAATCAAGATTTTCTGGCATAAGTGTAACTGCATTTTTAGAGACACTTACGCAGCCCACGGGTGAAGGCGAGATTTAGGCCTAATCCGTAGCATGAGCAAAGCGCGCGCGCGAGTGAGTGAACTCGCTCGCAGATGGGATGAGATGCTACGAACAAAAATAAAATACCGTTTACCTGGGGAGAGCTGATATAAATGACTTACCGAGGAGGGTTGAGAGACTAGAGAATAGGAGTGTCACATAATAAATGTTTACGGGAAGTGTCTGAATTGTACGGTACCGTAACCGTATAGAGCTTTCACGAGTTAAAATGGCACCGATGCTTTTGCATAGCGAACATCCGGTCCGCGAGTCTCCATTTGATTTTCACTGGCAGTGAATCGTTCGTTCGTGATTATCTACTTTATTATTTCAGATTGTGGTTTTGTTTTTAGGCGTTCAACTTATGAAATAAGAACTATAGGGTTGGCCTTTCATGAATATTCCAACGACAAGTTTCTCCTAAAAGAGTACCGTATTTCCTCGCATAATCGTCGCACTTTTTATGCCAAAAATTTGTGGAAAAAAGCAGGGTGCGACGATTATGCGAAGAATATTTAAGTTCAAAGAATATACTGTATCATTATTTGCTGCACGGGTCAGTCATTCGCATAGAGTGAGTCTGGCGTGAGTCATAGCCTGCAGTCAGAGACAGGGTTCTTTCTTCTAACAAGGTCACGACAGGTTAACGCTCGTGGAATGTACTGACGAAGCTGGCCATTCGCATCGTGGTTCATAGCCCGCAAGCATAAAGACTAGATTACTTTCTCCTGACAAGATCACGCCAGATTAGGCCTATAAACTCGCGGAATGTGCGCTGACCATTCGCGACGGTTCATAGCCCGCAGGCATAAATACGATATTACTTTCTCCTGACAAGATCACGCCAGATTATACGCTCGCGGAATGTGCTAAGTTATGAAGCTTGCCGCTCATGTCACAGTTCATTGCCCGCAAGCATAAAGACTAGATATGTTTCGTCTGACAAAGTCGCGCCAGGTTATAAAGTCGCGGCAGCATGTGCAACTGACTGGCACAGAAATATGAACATGCTATGCGACGATTATGCGATGAAATTTTATAAACCTATTTTAGTGTTTGAAAAGTGGGGTGCGACGATTATGCGAGGAAATACGGTAATTAGTAAACCTTCGCATCAGAGACGACCATACCAAACAGCTTGCCTACAAAGTGTACGATATGCACATTTCAAACGGCAGTGGTCTAACATATCTTAGACTACAATAATTAAGTTGGTGCAAATTAAATACGTTATATGTCCAACCCCTCGTCCACGTCGTGGAGACTGGCAACGGCACAAACTAGGGGCGAAGTACAATGGGGGCTACGTGTGCCCCGGGACCGTTACGGTAGCTGAGAAGGTCCTACAGGAACCCTGCAAAGTGACTGCTAACGGGGCTCTGGTGAAGCTACGATAGGCCCAGCAAGCCCGTAGTGGATGAAACCAAATGCATTCAAGAATGGAACGAGCCTCTGACATGACGGATATAATAGACGACGACATGGCTGTACACACGGATTAAGATTTGGAACTTTAAACATAAGAACGCTGACGGGGAAGGTGGAGGAGATAGTGGATATGATGGAAAGAAGGAAGTTGGATTTATTGGGATTGGCAGAAACAAAGTGAAAAGGGGAAGGAAGGAGAGAACTGAGAAAAGGCTATAGACTGTACTGGAGTGGGAATAAAGAGGGAATGGAGTGGGAGTAGTAGTACGAGATGGTTTAAAAGAAGAAGTGAGGAGAATAAGGGATAGGATGATTAAAGTGAAAGTAGCACTGAGGGGAGAGACCGTAGAAATAGTGCAAGTGTATGCTCCACAAGTAGGCTGCGCCTCTGAAGAGAAGGAGGAGTGAAGAGGAATTGCAGAAGCAGCTGGTAGGAAGAAATATGATTGTTATGGGGGATCTGAATGCCCATGTAGGAAGAGAAAGACAAGGTTATGAGAGTGTTCTAGGACCAGAGGGTTGGGGCGGAAGAAATGAGGAAGGAAAGAGACTGTTGGACTTCTGCCAGAGGAACAGCCTGCTAGTTGGGAACTCCTGGTTCAAGAAAAGAGAGAGCCACACAATCACATGGTACAGTGATGACTTGACCAGGAAGTCTGTGGTCGACTATATACTGTATGAGAAAGAACTAAATAAGATCACGGACATCAAGGTTATACCATCGGAGAACCTGGATAGCGACCATCGATTGCTGGTAATGAACCTGAGAGGGAGTAAGGAGAAGAAAGGGACTAATAATAATAATAATAATAATAATAAGAAGAAGAAGAAGAAGAAGAAAGGGACTGAGAACCAGGAAAGACTTATAAGGATATGGAAACTGAAAGAAGGGGATAGGAGGGTCGAGTAACTCAAAATGGTAAAGGAAGGAATTCCAACAGATTAAGAAAGAGGGGTGGAAGAGGAATGGGCTAGATTTAAGAAGACAATAGTAGGTGCAGCAGAAGCAGTATGTGGGAGGACAAGTAGTAAGAAGAGGTGGAAGGAAACACCATGGTGGAATGAGAAGACAAAAGATATAGTAAGGGAAAAGAATAGAGCCTTTAGGAGGTGGTATCAAAATAGGACGGTAGAGACAAGGGAAGAGTACCAGGAAAGACAGAAGGAGGTGAAGAGAGTAGTGGCTGAGGAGAGAAGAAAGTGGATGGAAGAGTGGACAAAGATGAAGGAGGATAGTGAAGGTACAAAAAAGGTCCTGTATGGGATGGTAAAAAATAAGAGGCGGAAGGATCCTACGGATTATGTCAGAATGGTGAACAAAAGGGGACGAGATAAAAAGTAGGGAAGAACTTCTGAACCCAAATGGAAACCACGGGAAGGAGGAAGAAATCGGGGAAGAGGAAGATGAACTGCAAACAGAAAAGGACTTAACATGGAAAGAAGTGGAAGATGCAGTGAGGAAGATGAAAGGAAGGAAGGCACCGGGTGTGGATGAGTTGAGTGTGGAGATGGTGAGAGCAGCAGGAGAGGTGGGGATACAGTGGTTGTACCAAGTGATGAGGACAGCATGGAAGGAGAGGAAAACCCCCGAGGACTGGAAAAAAGGAATAATTGTCCCGATCAAGAAAGGTAGTAGAACAGATTGCAGAAACTATCGGGGAATAACACTGATGAATCATTGTGCAAAGATCTTCGAGAAAGTTTTGGAAAGGAGAATTAGGACAAGGATAGAAGGAGGGATGAGGGAAGAACAACATTGCTTCAGAGCAGGAAGGTCCACAGTGGATTTGATTTTTGCTGTAAGGCAGTTACAAGAACAGCACTATGAGTATGGCACAGATCTACTGATGGCCTTCCTGGACATTGAGAAAGCATATGACAGTGAATGCAGAAAGAAAGTATGGAAGTCCTTGGAGGATAGAGGAGTAGAGAAATGGACTATAAAGAGGATAAAGGAGATGTACAAGGGAAGCGTGAGCTGTGTGAAAGTGGGAGGAGAGAGATCAGACTGGTTGGAACAGAGAAACGGCCTGAAACAAGGAAGTGCACTGTCACCGTTACTTTTCATTGTGGTGGATGGATGACATAATGTCCTGAGTGGCACAAGTAATTGGGGAAGGAAAGATGAAAGCAATGGTGTTTGCAGACGATTTGGGGAAACAAGGAGGAGGAGGTACAGGAACAGTTGGACGTGTGGGAAGGAATAATACCAGGATATGGGTTGAAATTTAGCATAAATAAGAGTGAGATGGTGATCACAACAAGGAAGAAAGAAAGAACCACAACGGGAATAACAATTGGTGGGGAACAGCTGAAGAAAGTGGAGAGTTTCAAGTATCTAGGAAGCCTGATACAAGATAATGGAAGAAGCGATAGAGAAATAAATGAGCGGGGGAGGCAGGCAGAAGCGTTTCGGAGGAGTGTGAGAAGCATGTTATGGAGCAAGGATGTCCCTCAGAGCAGCAAAAAGATCATATCGGACGTACTATGTCCCTATCCTGACGTATGCCTCGGAGACCCGGGTTATGAAAGGAAGGGAGAAGAGCAAAATACAGGCCAGTGAGATGAGGTTCTTGAGAAGCAGTATAGGAGCTACTAAGATGGACAGAATAAGAAATGAGAGGACCAGAGAATTAATGAAGGAGGAACCATTCTACACTGACCGGCAAAAAAAGTGGAACACTAATGTTTTATGTAATTTCTTAATTTATTCCACTAAAACGGATCGGTGTTCCAATATTTACATTATTCATGTAAATATTAAATGGTTGGCTACAGAAAATACCGAAACATTTTTTACAACACGCTAAACTCACAAATTTCGTTACATTTTGCAAATCTTACAATTTTTTTTTTTTAGTAATGTTCTTTTGGGGTGGTTTTTATCAAACGAATTGCCAAACAAAACGGTATTAATGTTTGCACTACACTGCACGAGAACACTGGTCACTAAAAAAGAGTGTTTCCACCCTTAGCGACTATGACAGCTTGTAAACGCTCAGGCATACTGTTCACAACTCTTCGAATGGCATCTGCCGGGGTGCGATCCCATTCCTCCAGCAGCGATTTTCTCAGTTGTGCCAAGGTCGTGTGGTCACACCGTCTGACGTTCCTTCCAAGCATATCCCATACATGTTCGATGGGGTTCAAGTCAGGGCTACGAGCTGGCCAGTCCAGGGTTTGAATCCCCACTTCCTGCAGATATTGTACAACACAGCGAGCAGTATGAGGGCGGGCATTATCCTGCAACGGCATGAAATTCTGACCTATGAAAGGCGCAAAGGGCATCACAGGGTTCATCAGGATCTCTTCGATGTACCCTTGGGAATTGAGTGTCGCGTAATCGATGCACATCAACTCAGTGCGGGCCTTAACGTTGATGCCACCCCACACCATAACCGAGCTACCTCCAAATGGAGTCCTGGAGGAGAAAGCAACAGGGCTGTACCTCTCTCCGCGCCTTTTCCACACTCTCTTCCATCAGGAGATCTAAGATTAAATAGACTCTTGTCAGTGAAGAGAACAGAGGCCCACTGCTCGAGGGTCCATCCCAGATGCTGCCTTGCGAAGCGAAGACGCGCCTCTCGGTGATGTCGTTCGAGTGCGGGTCCACGTGCAGGTCTCCTGGACGAAAGATGAGCTTCTTCAAACCTTCTTCTTACTGTTCGCTCACTCACTCTCACATTTGACATTTTCCAGTCGATTTCGTGCCTGAACTTCTGTGGTATGGCGAACACGCAGAACTTGCAGGGTGAGAAATCTGTCATCTCTGGCACTTTTGCTTCTTCTACGGCCTGACCCTCGTCTCCTGTCGTATGTTTGGATTTCTCTGTAACGTTGCACTGCACGGTGAATGCTACCGAGAGATGATCCAATGACCTCAGCAACATAACTGAAGCTGCAGCCATCCTCCACCAATGCAACTGCCTGTGCAGCTCCTTAACGGCAAAGAGGCACGTTTTAGTGTGAACTGCACATGGATAACTTGCTAAAATGTATGACAATGGTTAACATGTGTTCAACAAATGCCAGTTGTTATCCTTAGAACAACAATAAGTGCAATAAGCGAGCGGCAAAACTCATGAACCGTAAACGCTTACAGTGTGCTTCTTGCCATAAAACCATTAAGATAGGCTCATCGAAGATCGGGGGTAATTGGTGGTAAACCACCCTAAGAAATGTCATTATCAATTTCTATTCACGGATGTTTCAGATGTTTGTTCTAATGCGTAAAAAGCTTTTAAAATGTGATTAAATCTTTTCATGGCTAATTATATACTATTTATATTACTTTTTTAACTGTTCCACTTTTCTTGCCGGTCAGTGTAGGATGGTATAGAGAAATGTAGACTTAGATGGTATGGACATGTAGAGCGAATGGAGGAGAAGAGGATACCCAGGAGAGTACACGAGACGAAGTGGGAAGGAAAGAGACCGAGAGACAGGTGGCTGAAGGGGGTGGAAGAAAGCGTGAAGAAGAGAGGAGAAGACTGGACAAGGGTGGAAGCTGAGAGATGGTGGGAAGACAGAAGACGGAGAGGCTTGTGTTCCAAACAGACCCGGCCAGTGGCTGGAAACTGTGCAAGATAATTATCTTGCAGTTGTTTGATCACTGGCACTCATTTTCCACGTTGTGGCACAAATTTTTTGAAATTCAACATATTTTTCATCATCAGTACTAATGATCGATCCTATTAGTTTGAAATACCAAACAATGAAAAACAGAACACCAACAAAACAATGACTGTACCAACCGAAGGGTAGAAATAGATTGGTTGGCTGCGAGTGGGATGGCTAAAACTGCGAAGGAGTTGGACTACTGATCTGATTATGAAATTGAAATGGGATCACCTAAAGTTTGATCCTCAACTATTATGCAAATTTTAGAAGAATTGGACCACTAGATCACGAGAAACTGAGGTTGGTTTATTAGTTTGCACTAAGGCTAATGTTCGCATTAGCAAATAAATAATTTGTTAATTTTGCAAGTTGTGAAAGTGTAAGTCAGATACAAATTTCATTTTTTCATAACCTAATCTGGTCACCACGTGTACGTGACATTTCGTTTTGTAGAACACTTGCATATTAACCCAAATATATTGTAAAATTATTCACTTGTTAGTGCATAAGCCTAGTTCGCTTCTCAGAAAATTCTAGTAAAGGAGGACTGTAGTCGTGAACTCAAGAAACCTCGTGGTCAACAGGACTCCATTAGCTGCGCACTCATTGGTCACTCACCACGCAGCTGCTACGCGTCAGCCAATCGCAGCCCTTCTTCTCCACTCGTGGCCTGGCTACTCAAATCCAGCGTCATGGATGTTTCTCGAACATGGCCCTGGCTATTTAAATGGCCTCCTGGGCCAACCTCTGTGTGCTTTCCTAGACCGTCACCATGCGGTTCACCAGTCTTGAATACCGGACTTAAAACTTCTAACGGTTTCTACATCTCACCTTAATTTCAGCATCAAGAAGTGTTAGTAAAACTTCGATTCGCAACGTCTTTCGACATTTTTTAGTGATCAAACCTAGGTCACATGGTTACGTGTTCCTGCGACATGTCCATAAAATGAACATGAAGATGTGAACTGTACATCTTCAAGTGCTACGGATAACTATTCCTACACAATTTATCTACAAAGTGAATACATTATCTCTTAAGACTGTCTTCATATGACTTATTATAAGTCATTACTTTTGTGAAAGTTCTTCAAAGTGACATAACTAATGTCTTCATTACTGCTCAAGCAAGTGTTCTACGAACCTGTGGGTTGCTACCCTCACTTCGTTATAAAGTTAAGTATTCTGTTACATAACCTGTACTGTGTAATGTACTTTCTACTTTTAGATTTTTACAAGCCTACTGTGTTCAGAAGTTCTCAATTTTAACATATCGGCTTGCTTTAGCTATTTTTCATTTGGGATTATTCTCATTAATTCACGTGCATACCTGCGTCTGCCATTGCACTTCTTCTTGGAACATTTCATGGTTCACTTTCAAGTAATAGGCCTACTTGCCTACCTGCTTCTGCCATTTCAATTTCTTCGTAAATATTTCAAGATTAACTTTCATGCAGTTCCGCATACCTGCGTCTGCCATTACATTTCCCTTGGAAATATTTTTGTTGCAACTTGGCAACTCTCCAAGTCTTTCTTTTTCATAGGGTACTGCAAGATTCAGCCCCTGTCAGCCATTAGCTCCCTTTATAGGCTATGTCACTATTCTTATTTTGCATTAAACTAGAGTGCCTCACTTGGCTCAAAATTCAATGAATTATTTTTTCTTTGTCAGTAAAGCAGAATTGTGTAAAACAATGTTTTTTTTAAAGTAATGCTAACTTATTTTCTGTGCTTAATAGGAAATATATGTGTCAAAGCTACCTGCTCTCTATTCTTTTCTTGTGTCATATATGCTAAATGTTCCCATGTTCCTTGAGGCTGGTTCACAATTGGCCCGGGCACGAGAACCAGAACGAGAACGCGAAGCTTCCTGGGGCCCCGGTTCACAATTAGCCCGGGAACGTGAACTTGTGCATGCGCGCGCAATCAGCTATAGCGTAATAATATTAAAACAGTCAGCAAGCGCCCACTAATAAACACCAATTACACAACTGAAATGCTTCAGAGGGTTATAATCATCATCATCATCATCATCATCTTGTACAGTTTCCAGCCCCAGGCTGGGTCTGTTTGGAACATAAGCCCCGCCACTTAGTCCTTTCTTCCCCCAACCACCTCTCCGCTGCCACTCTGGTCCAGTCCTCGCCTCTCTTCTTGACACATTCCTCCACTCCTTTCAGCCATCTCTTGGTCTTCCCGTTGGTCGTTTCTTCTGCATCTGCATCTCATGTATCCTCTTGGGAATCTTCTTCTCATCCATTCTCTTTAAGTGTCCATACCACCTCAGTCTTGATGTCTCAATCCTACCTTGCAAGGGCTCTTCTTTCACCATTTCCCTGACCTTTTCATTCCTCACCCTGTCTCTTCTTGTTACTCCGATCCTACTTCGCAGGAACTTCATTTCACCTGCCTGTATTCTGCTTATGTCTCTTTTCTTCATTGTCCACGTTTCTGAAGCATAGGTCAGTATCGGGATATAGTAGCTTCTGTATAACACTTCCTTGCTTTTTTGTGGGACATCTTTATTCCACACTAAGCTCCTAATGCTTCTCAGAAATGCTTCTGCCTGTCTGCCACATTCCGTAATCTCTTTGTCATTTCTCCCATTTTCCTCCACTATACTTCCCAAGTACTTGAGACATTCCACCTTCTTCAGCTGTCCACCTCCAAGTGTTATCCCACTTATTGGTCTGTCCTTTTTCCTAGTCGTTAACAGGATCTCACATTTACTGATGTTGAACTTCCATCCGTACTCTTCCACTGTTTCTTCCCAAGCCTTCAGTTGCTCCTGAATTTCCTCCTCCTTGTTTCCCCAGACCATGAGATCATCTGCAAACACCATTGCTTTCATCTTATCTTCTCCTATCTTTCCTGCTGTCCGTGTCATTACCTCGTCTATAACCACAATAAAGAGAAGGGGTGACAGCGCACTACCCTGTTTCAGGCCACTCATTTGTCTGAACCAGTCTGTTTTTTCCCCTCCAACTTTCACACAACTCACACTTCCACAATACATCTCCTTCACTCTGCCTACAGTCCCTTTTTCCACTCCCATGTTTTCCATTGCTTTCCAAACCTTCTCCCTACACACACTATCATAGGCCTTTTCGATGTCCAGGAAGGCCATCAACAGATCCTCTCCAAATTCGTAGTGGTGTTCCTGGAGCTGTCTCACTGAAAATATGAGATCCACTGTTGATCTCCCAGGTCTGAAACCATACTGCTCCTCTCAATTTTCTCTCCACTTTGGTTCGTATTCTACTTTCTAATATCTTTTCATATATCCTGGCACAGTGAGGTATGAGTGTGACTCCCCTGTAATTTCTGCACTCCTTTCTTAAATATTGGGACAATTAATCCTTTCTTCCAATCTTCTGGGGTATATATCTCCTTCCATATCACCCTCATCACACGATACAGCCACTGTTTCCCAACCTCCCCTGCTGCCTTCACCATTTCAACACTCACTTCATCCACACCCGGTGCCCTCCCTCCTTTCATCTTGTCTATAGCCATCTCCAGTTCTCTGCAATTCAGATCCTTTTCCATTCCTGTGTTGTCTTCTCCATCTTCCAATACATTGTCTTCCTCCCTATGACCATTTGGATTCAGCAAATCCTCAAAGTACTCTTTCCACACTGTCTTGAGTGTCTCTTTGTTGTGTACCTCATTTCTGTTTTTGTCAATCATTACCACATCCTCTCGCAGACCTCTTCTCTTACTTTTGACCATCCCATAAAGTACTTTCTTATTTCCTCTGCTGTCTTCCTCCATCATCTCTGTCCACTTTACCATCCACTTCTTCCTCTCCTCTGCGACAATCTTGTTTGCTTCTTTTTTCTTTATCTTATAATCTTCCCTTGACAGATCAGTTCTTTCCTGGAACCACACTCAAAGCCTTGTTCTTCCATCCCACAGCTTCTTTTACTCTCTCATTCCACCATGGTGTCTCTATACACCGCTTTCTGTTGCTAGTTCTTCCACATACTGCCACTGCAGCTTCCACCGTTGTGTTCTTGAATTGCTTCCATTCCTCTTCCCCTGTTTTAGGATTGTCTGTTGGCATCCTTTCCCTTATTATCTTCTGGAATTCTTCCTTGACTTCCTTTTCCTTGAGTTTCCATACTTTGATTCTCCTTTCCTGGTACTCTGTCCTCCTGCTATCCTTAACTCCCAGGTTCAGTACAAGTATTCTGTAGTCGCTATGTAAGGCCTCTGATGGTATTACCTTTATATCTCTGACACTTCTCTTCATTTCCCAGTCGTACAGCACGTAATCTACCAAAGATTTCTTTGTTAAATCACTGCTGTACCACGTTACCTTGTGGCTTTCTTCGGGAACCAGGAGTTGCCTACCACTAAACCATTTCTCTTGCAAAAATCCAGCAACTTTCTCCCTTCTTTATTCCTGCTACCCCATCCTTCTGCTCCCAATACATTTTCATATCCTTGCCTTTCACTTCCTACATGTGCATTCAAATCTCCCATGACAATGATGCTCTGACCATTCAACTGCTGTTGTAGCTCCTCCTCAAAGTCTTCCTTCTCTTGAGCTGTACATCCAACTTGAGGTGCATATACCTGGGCAATCTCCAGGCTTCTTCCCTTTACGGTTAGTCTGATCTTCATGATCCTGTCACTTATTCCCTTTACCTCTTCCTTCATTCCATCTCTCACAACTACTCCTACTCTGCTGCTCCTTCCTTCACTGTTCCCACTCCAGTACAACCGGTACCCTTTCCTCAGTTCTCTGTGACCTTCTCCTTTCCATCTTGTTTCTGCCAAGCCCAGTATATCCAGTTTTCTTCTCTCCATCACATCTACAATCTCCTCCACCTTTCCTGTCAGTGTCTGTATGTTTAATGTCCCAACTCGTAGTCCATTAGCATATCCGGGTCGTCGTCGTCGTTTGCATCCGTCCTTTCCGAGGCCTGTTCCTGTTTTGAGAGCAAATATGATATCCACTACTGGCTTGCTAGGCCTATCGTAGCTTCACCAGAGCCCCGTCAGCTGTCACTTTTCAGGGTTCCCATAGAGCCTTCACAGCTACCGCAGCGGTCCCGGGGCACACAAAGTCTCCACTGTACTTCACCCCTACAGGCAATCCCCTACTTCATGCCGTTGCCCGGCTCCCACCACGTGGAGGAGGGGTTGGACTTGTGGGAGAGGGTTATAATAACTTAATTAAATACACATTGTGCGAAGCAAATTTAGAAAGCCCATTCACAGGTTATGTTTACATCACTGGCTACTCCTTCCGTACTGCGCATGTGCGTGTACAACGTTTCTGATTGGCTCCGGGAAGCTCCGAGAACGTCAAACATGAAACTTGACCATGTTTCCCGTTGGCCTTCCCGGGCTACTTTTAGCTTCTCGTTCCCGGAGATTGGTTGTGAACCGACCCATAAGGTAGCGTGCATTTCAACTTCCTTCTCGTTCCCGGGCTATTGTGAACCGGGCTTCAACGTTCAAACTGTTCTATTTTGAATTCACTCAAAATACGTCTGATAATGGAGACCTTTAATTGGTCGATCCAATGGTTAGTGATAGTTAAATCACACCAGCTACCATTGATCCACAAGCAATGAAATTCATAGGGCCAAAAATTATTTACTTTCAAGGAGCTTCCCCGCGTACAATATGATTTTGAGGTATCGCTACATTTATACATACAGTACACCAGAAAAATGTACAGTCTTTACGGAACAAAAACTATCTATTGAGCCAGACACACAGAACGACGAGTGGTCGCTGCAAGTACGTCAGTCAATGTTTGAATGGGGTCCGCTGCACATGCCGCTGTCATCTCCTGTGTGCGCGGCTTACGTTGATCGACTTGATTTTTCACAGTTCCCCCACAAGTAAAAGTCCATAGAGGTAAGATCTGGCGACCGTGGGGGGAACTCGAGGGCCTCTTTGTCCGATGCAATGTCCCGGCAGATTGTAATCCAGGAGAGCTCATACTGCTACAGGGTAGTGTAGTGGCGCCCCATTCTGTTGGTAGGAGACTTCATTGGCTCCATAAAGCGCACGTACAGCTGGTAAAATTAATGTGCGTAACATTCCCAAGTACATTGCTCCAGTGACAGTACCAATAAAGAAAAAGGGTCCTAGTAAGCCCCACTACGACAGTTCACAATAGACATTAAGCCCTGGTAGATTGACCGCCTTGTCCACATAAACATGAGGATTTTCCGGAACCCAGTCGACAGTTATGTCGATTCACTGTTGCATTAAGTTTGAAGTGGGCTTCATCAGACCACACTAACTTCATCAGAAATTGTTCATCTTGGGTTACCATTTGCTGATACCATTCTACGATCGGGATAGTCCTCATTAAGCGCATTTAGTAATCTTAGAATGTAAACTTTCCTCTTGGCTGTTTTCAAAACTTGTCGTACATTTGTACTGCTAATCCCCACTTCCCGCGCACATTGAGCAGCAGACTTCTCTGGAGACTTAGGAAACTTTTCCAACACGTGAGCCCACGAAGCAAGACTAGTAGCTGTACGCGTTCTTCCCAAACTTCCTTTGTGAATCTCACAACTCGTTCCATGCATCTCAAACTTCCCAGTAATGAGCTTAATTGTTAGGAATGTTGGGGGTTCCGTTTCCAACTCCCTCCTCCACTGATGTTGCACTTCAATGGCATTACCAAACCTGATAAACCACTTGAGAATGTACTTTCGCTGCTTGAACATCAAGCATGCTCCAGCCATTTCAATTTCTCACTATCGTGATGCAAGTACAGACATCTGTTGAGCGAAAGACCATAACACAACATTTAAAAACAATGACAACAGTTGATAATGTCCGTATCTCGATATCGTCTGACAAAGAGTGTGTACATTTTTCTGGCGAATTCTGTATTATGGTAGCCAAGATTTATTCTGGAAAGCTACTTCAGCATAAGTGTTCATAATCAACACCATCATTTTACATCTTCAGTTTTTCAAGTGTGGTAAACAAATGCTCAGATTTCTTCAGATCGTGGTGCACCATTTGTTCTTGGTCATTGTCGCAGTTAAAACAGCTTTTCTCCACCTCTGATCGTATACGAACATAAGTGTTATATCTTTGAAACTGTGGATCAGGAAAGACTTCAATGCCCCATTCAGTGGTCTGTAGTATGGACAGAGGCCGGCATTGAAAATTTTTGTTCGCATTTACGAAGGCTACAAAAGCCATTAATTTATTCATTTAAACATTTCTTTCCAGTTGAGAGAAAAAAGTTAATGTTATAGTTTTTTTCTTTCTTGTTTTTTAACCTGTGTGTGACATTGCTCACGTATTTGCTGAAGATCTTTCATCGAGGATCCTGACTGACCATTGTATTAAGTATTTATGACCCTTTTCACCTACCTGTTTTACAATCACTCTTCCATGGCTTTAAATATTCTCTTCAGAACTGTTACAGTTAAAATTTTACGTCTGAACATGCTTGATTCATCATATATCAACAGCCATCTTGGAGCTTCTCATTGGCTGCCGACTTTCTGCGGGCCAATGACCTTCCTTCCTTTCCGGAAATTTCTGGAATTCTGCTTGCGTGAGCTCCTATACATAGCCGGCATCAGCTGTTGGTTCCAGTCTCGGTCGCGCTCAGCTCTTCACTTCCACTGCACTCAACTCTTCACGTCGCGGTGAACTCTTAACGGGTCGCAGGTCTATCCACGACATCACCAAGGGTGCTGTAATGTCGTACCTTTCGACATTTACATTATTTGTATTCTCTGATCGAACCTCTGGCCATGCAAACGTAACCCGACTCAACGCTCTACATACGACTTGAAGGAGTCTCTTAACGTAGCAGCTGGAATCCTGCTTACTTTGCTGCCTTGCTTAAGTCTTCAACTTTCAAGCACGGCGACTTCGCCACAATGTGGGACTTTAGCCTGTATAAATTTCCAGATTTTACTTCAGTTTACGAACTATAAGCAGTGGATCTACTGAAGTAAACTTCAAAATGAACTTCCACAAGTAGCACTGTAAGGAAAGTTGTTAACCTCATTCATGGAACTCTTAGGGCCGTTTTCACCAACGTCAAGTATCTCTTAATTCATCATTAAAGGTTATTTAACTTTGCACGAGCATTTCACCAAACAGAAACGCTCGCTAACTTACCACTAACAAGGAATTACGTTAAATGGCCAAATATGGCCACTCAACTCTCTAAAGCAGTGGCGGGAAACAGTTTAACTGTGCCTTGCGCATTTAACAATGGAGGTTTGTCTCCGAGTTTCACACGTACTTTCATCCATATGAATATTCTAGCATTAGTACCCATTCTTCGAACGGTCTTCGGTATTAATAACCAGACTTAATCAATTGAGCTACTGTTGCAATGGTTAGAGACTTTAAACCTGTTTGTCGACAGAGAAAAATGATTAGTTAAAATATGCTCTGAAACTAAATTTACCTAACGTGTACTTCCTGACGTGGAAAAAAAAAAAAAAAATTGAAAACCTCTGAGACGAAACGCAATACACGTCAAACTGACATTCACTGTTGTGTTAAGGCCCCATCCAGAGGAAGACCCCTTTAATAAATTATGAAGGCTTGTGGTGCATGAAAATTCAGGTTTTCTTAGACTCCAATGGCCCAAATTCCTAAAAGAAAAGAGAGGAAAAAAAAAAAAAAAAACCTACCGTATTTCAATTCAGGAATTTTTGAAAATAAGGTTTCTGTTTGGAGATATAATAGACCTTCTGTACGACATTTAAATCTTGTGAAAAAAATATAGGGTACCCAGTGACCCCCCCCCCCCCCCCTTAAGCGCATTGATGAATTTTACAGTTTTAGTTGATTCCGTAATAACTTGAGCTGGGATTTTTATGTAATATCAAGTGGCATAATATGTAAATAAATATGTAACAAAAAGCACCAAAATATGCAATATCATATAATTAATATAAACTTACCATTTGCTCAGTTACAACACACTAAACATGCTTTATATTACATTTTAAAGCACAGTGAACAATTAAGTATTTTCCAATGTTCTTTGGAGTCATATTATATGAATATATCACACACATATTCAACAGAAACTTATTATTTGCATAACTCAAAGCACGTTTATTCATTAAATTTTGTAGCACAGTGAACTATTAAGTATTTTTCGATGTTCTCTGGGGTCATAGAAAGGCGTTTGTCACTTAAGATGTTCGTATATGCAGAGAAAGATCTCTCAACATCACATGATGTAACTGGGGCAAATTCTAGCAGAGGAATGTTCGCTGGAGAAATGTCCTCGGGAGGATCAACGTCATCTCCATTTAGAATTCGGCACACACTGTGAAATGTTGAATAACCAGGATTTCTCTTCAACACTTTTTGCAATTTACTCAATACACTTGCACCAGTTTCCCCATGCACAGAACTTAGTTTTTCATTAGCATCCTCTATGATGGCAATAGAATCTTGCAGTGGCAGTCCTGATGTTTCTAGACATTTGATGCTTTCTGGAAGTCAACGGAAGTTGCCCCTGATGTAGGTGATTAAGGAGACTACTTTGGAGTCACTAAAGGCAGTTTGTGATTCACTAATAGATACAGCATTTTCAGGATCAAAAGGATCGACCACAGTCTTTATAGCATCTAGATGCTCACTATAGAAGTTAACTGCTTCTATCCATGTCCCCCACCTCGTTAACACTGGTTCCGGTGGCAGTGGTATCACTGGCAATTGCTGTTTGTAAGATAGCACTCTTTGTGGAGCTTTTAGAAAAACCTTCTTTGTTGCTGAAATTAATCTATTCACTTGTGGAAACTTAGCTCTAATATCTTCGGCAACACGTTGCAGTCAATGAGCCAAGCATGTAAAATGGAGCATATTGGGATAAAACACCTTCAAAGCAGTTGCAGCCTTAAGCATATATGCTGCAGCATCAGAATACATCACTAATACCTTTTCCTCTTTCATCTCAGTCAGCCACAGGGCTCTTAATCCATCATTCACAAATCTCGCAATAGTTGAGTGGTTTGTATAGTCAAGCTCTTTACAGTAGATCAAACACGGTTTTGAGGCACTGTCAGGTTGTAGCTTCCCCAAGATTTGCAATGAATCTACCCTTAGCATCCGTTGTTTCATCAACAGCAAACCATATGAAAGAATTCCCTATATGCTGTCTTATGATGTGCATTACCTCATCGTAGCAGACTTTAAGATAATTCTTGCGTAGTGTTGATTGGTTAGGAACATGTTGCTTGCAGTATTTTTCCAGAAAAGATGTAAATTCAGGCACTTCAAGTTTATACCATGGAATATTGGCTGCAATCATTGCACTGCATAAGTCTTTATAAAAAGGGTTACTTGAAGGTGAAGACTGCATCTGTGTTAAAAGGATTTTTTTCTTTTGTAGACCTAACTGTTGGTTTTTTCTATGCAGAGCACTTCGTGCATGTTGCTCAAGCTGGAATTTCATGCAACATGGGATATGTTTGTTGCATGCTTGGCAAATCACCTTTGCCATCAGTTGCAAAGGACTCGTCAACTGCAATCCATGATTTTAACTTTGAAGCCAGCGAGGACGCTACTGGTGCCATATTAACTCTAGAGGAAACTGATGTTCATGAACTATGTTCTTTAGCTGTTCAAAAGAAACAAACCTAATTGAGACATTTCAAAGGAAGATAGCTCTAAGAATAGATTTGGAAATTCCTAAGTACATAACAAGGAGGTCACAGAAATGCCCTTAGAGAAATATTCCTGGAAACTCCAACATGAAAGTTGCTAGTTGTAAAGCAATTAACTCTAAAAGGGATGAAAGATTTAAGACTGGCTCTTCTAAAGTAACAGTTTTCCTGCAGCTAATTGGAACCTTTAGAAAAACCTATTTCGCAAGGGTCTCTCTACCTGCACCTATCATACTCTCAAATACCTGTCACTCATAATTACCTTAATCCCCCCTGTTGGAAGGACAGATAATAGCCACACATTAAGTGTGAAACTTCAATTCAGCAACTTATTTCATATAAAAACAGGAAAACGCTGAAATATGTAATTTTATGTAATAACACTAAGAATATGTAGAATACCCGCAAATATGAAAAAATATGTAAAATATGTAATTACATACAAATCCCAGCTCTAGTAATAACCTTACAGCCATTTGCAAACATTCACAGAAATTTAGTAAATGGAGTGGCTTTACTTCTTGCAGAAATAGATGGAAAGTTGGAAGTCACCTTTTCAGATATTGTCATGGTTAATGGCTTGCATTCCTTCATTAGTTTACTAAATGAAATTAGTATTCTGGGAATATCTCAGAAACTGTTGGTTTTAGAGCATTAAAATGTACTTTTCGGGGACCCTTTACTGCTATTTAGGGGCACCGAGTTTGTTTCTGACACCAAGAGGCTGAAAATAAGCTTTGTCTCGTCGTTGCAGGCCGTAGTATAATAATAGTAATTATAATAATAATATAACAATATAGGGATAGGAATATAAGACCTTCCGATCCACACCCGCACGTGCAAATCGCGTGAAAAAATCTCGAGTACCCCTTCACCCTCTTAAGCGCATTATATGACATTGATGAATTTTACAGCTTAATTTGGTTCAGTTATAACCTTATAGCCGTTTGCAAACTATCTCAGTAATGTAATAAATGGAATTTTATCGCGTCTTACAGCAATAGATGGACCTGTGAGATTCCGTTGCCATGGTAACCGGCTTGCATTCTTTCGTTATTGTATTAAATGAAATTAGTTTTCTGGAAATCTCAAAAACTGTTGGTTTTAGGGCCTTAAAATGTGGGTTTCGGGGGCCCTAGGGCCACCGAGTTTCGTTTCTCACATTGAGGGGCTGAAAATGAGCATTGTCTCTGCCATCTACGCCTATTTCAGCAAGTATTTTTAAGGGGGTAGGCCCCCCCTTTTATGAGAGGTACAGAGAAGAGTTATATCAATGATTAGTGTGGTGCCTCTGAAGAATATCTGTACCAAATTTTACGTTGATCCACCCAGCCGTTCTCGAGTTATAAGGGAACAACTTTGTCCACAGACAGACAAAAATTTTATTTTCGCGCGCATCCGTCATAAAACAGTCTGAAACGCGTAAATAACGCAAATTTCCGTAGAAATTCAGAAAAAACAGACAAACTTTCATTTTTATATATGAGTTGCCTAGATGCAAAAGTGTCCATGTCCTCCATAAATGGAAAGGGACAAGGCAAGTTTTGTGCCTTACTATCTATAGACATGGGCAGTTTTGAGAATAAATAGCATTTCATGCAGATGTAATAAGTCTAACTCTACAATCCAGTGTTGTCAACTCATCTTTTTGAAAAGTGGACATGGACACTTTTGCATCTAGGCAACTCATACATAGAGATAATATATTTATGACAATGAAATTATAAAAGATCACACACATTCCCAAGTTTTAATAGCAAGAAAGACGAATACGGAAATTTAAAAAAAAGAAGAACAAAAATCGATGGGGGTTTCGAACTGCTTCCGGTGCTGCATGATTGAGTCTGCACCTCTACCGCTTACGCTACGAAGACAACTGGGTAAGTGCGTCCTAATAAGCTATCTAATCACACAACTGCCAGTTCTCCTAAATTCTTTGTTCATATCATTTTAAGCTTTTGCCAAAAATAAGGTCTTCTGTATTTCCCTTGCTTTATAATGATGTTCCAGAAAGTCTCAAGGAAGCATCACAAACAACTATCAGTGCTACACGCTTCTTATTCTGTCAGTCAGGATCTCCAAGATGAAACCGAGTCCACGCATGCGCGAGATTCGTATATCTTATTTAAGTAATTGCGAATCCAAATGGCCTCGTGAAATGCATCGAAGATAATCACGCATTAAATTTCATATTTAAGTTAAATGTGAATTGACTAACTAATCGTTAGTGATGAGTCTGTTAAAACGGCTCTTAAGCCTGCAATAGTGATCTTGTTGTAACTTGGGTAGTTTTATTCTTATTTATCAAATACGCGGTTCTATTTCATGTTAGGTGCTGCCACCTGCCCTTTTATGCTTCAGTTTTGTCTAAGACTCGCGCCATGTTCGCACATTTTTAGTTTGCGCGGTTCCGCTATTGCCACCCATGTACATCAGTTCGTTATTAAACTCATATCAGTTCGCTTTGCTTATATATCTGATTTTCTTATATCCTCTTGTTTGTTATGGCATATCAGTATTGTTACTCAATGATAATAAATCTATTATATAAAACTAAGTGTCCTGACTGACTGACTGACTGACTCATCATCGCCCAGCCAAAACTATTAAAGTTAGAAACATGAAATTTTGGGGATATGTTCGCTGTATTTCGAAAGGGCGCACTAAGAAAGGATTTTTGGATATTCAGGTTCTAAAGGGGTGTTAAGGGGGTAGACCTGCATTTCATTGAATAACAATATCTCCCGATTGGTTTCATTGGGGAATGTGATACTCGGCATATAAACTCATCATTAAAAATAAGATGACACGTGTCTGAGGGTTTTTCGATGTGGTGTATATTATGGGGTGAAAAGTGGGGGTTGAAGGATTCATAACGGACCGTGTATCTCTTAAACGACATAGGCGAGGTGTTTGAAACTCAGCGGAAAAAAATCAGCTTGAAAAATAAGTAAATAGGTGTTCAGCCGTTTTTTCATAAATCTAATTTAAGGGGCCCATGGAGAGGGGTGAAATTATGTGGGGAAAAAACAGGAAAGAAAGTGTCCTAACTGATTGACTCACTCACTCATCAAACTCAGGGAAAAAATATAGCTTAAAAATAAGTTAATAGGTGGTCGACAGTTTTTTTCATAAACCCAATTTAAGGGGTTCATGGGGAGGGGTGAAATTCTGAAAAAAGAATATTGAAAGAAAAAGTCCTGACTCACTCACCACCACCCAGCCAAAATTATTGAAGTTAGAAACATGACATTTTGGGGATATGATCATTGTATGCCAAAACCGTCCACTAAGGGAGGATTTTCGAATATTCAGGTTCTTAATGGGTCTTAAGGGGGTTAACCCTGCATTTCATTGGATACCAATAACTCCCGATTGGTTTCATTGGGGGATGTGATACTCGGCACATAAAGTCATCATAAAAAATAAGAAGACACGTGTCTGAGGGTTTTTCGATGTGGTGTATATTAGGAGGTGAAAGGGGTGAAAAGTGGGGGTTGAGGGATTCCTAACGGAGCGCGTATCTCTTAAACGACATAAGCGAGAAGTTTGAAACTCAGCGGGAAAAAAATCAGCTTAAAAATACGGTAAGTAAATAGGTGTTCCACCGTTCTTTCATAAATTCAATTTAAGGGGCTAATGGGGTGGGGTGAAATTCTGGAGGGGAAAAAAGGAGAGAACATGCCCAAACTGACTAACTCACTCACTCTTCAATCTCAGGGGAAAAAAGACAGCTTAAAAATAAGTTAATAGGTGTTCGAGCGTTTGTTCATAAATCCAATTTAAGGGACCCATGGGGAGGGGTAAAATTCTGGTAAAAATAATTGAAAGATAATGACATAACTGACTCACTCACTCATCATCGCCCAGAAAAAAAATTAGATGAAATTTTGGGAATATGTTCGCTGTATGTCGAAAACGTCAACTATGGAAGGATTTTTGTTTATTCGGGTTCTGAAGAGGTGTTAAGGGGGTAAACGTGCATTTCATTGAATAACGATATCTCACGAGTTGTTTCTTTGGAGATGTGATATTCGGCATATAAACTAATCATTAAAAATAAGCAGACATGTCTAAGGGTTTATCGATGTGGTGTATATTATGAGGTGAAAGGGGTGAAAATTGGGGGTTGAAGGATTCTTAACGGAGCGTGTATCTCTTAAACTACATAGGCGAGGAGTTTGAAACTCAGCGGAAAGAAATCAGCTTAAAATATAAGTAAATAGGTGTTCGACCGTTTTTTCATAAATCCAATTTAAGGGGCCCTAGGAGAGGGGCAAAATTCGTGGGGGGGGAAACAGGAAAGAAAGTGTTCTAAATGATTAACTCACTTACTCATCAAACTCAGGTCGGAAGAACAGCTTAAAATAAGTAAATAGGTGTTCGACCGGGTTTTTTAAAATCCAATTTAAGGGGTTCATTAGAGGGGCGAAATTCTTAAAAATAAATGAAGGAAAATGTCCTGACATATTCACTCATTATCGCCCAGCCAAAATTATTGAAGTTAGAAACATACAATTTTGGGGTTATGTTCGTTGTATGTCGAAAACGTCCACTAAGGAAGGATTTTTGGATATTCCGGTTCTAAAGAGGTGTTAAGGGGGTATACCTGCATTTAATTCAATAATAATATCCCCCCCGATTGGTTTCCTTGGGGGATGCGATAATCGTCATATACTCTCATCATTAAGAATAAGATGACACCATGTCTGAGGAATTTTTGATGTAATGTATATTATGAGGTGTAATGTGTGAAAAGTGGGGGGTTGAAGGATTCCTAACGGATCAAGTATCTCTTAAAAGACAGAGGCATAAAGTATAAAACTTAGGGGGAAAATAAACTTGATAAATAAGCAAATACAGCAGGTGGTCGACCATAATTCATAAATCCAATTTTAGGGGCCCATGGGGAGGGGTGAAATTCTGGGGAAAGAAGTCCACTAAGGAAGGATTTTTGGATATACACTCATCATCCTCCAGCCAAACCTATTGCAGTTAGAAACATGAAATTTTGGGGATATGTTCGTTGTATGTTGAAAACATCCACTAGGGATGTATTTTTGGATAATCATGTTCATTGATTAACAATATCTTACGAGTTGTTTCATTTGGGGATGTGATATTCGGCATGTAAATTAATCAATAAAAATAAGCAGACATATGTCTAAGGGTATATCTATACGGTGTATATTATGAGGTGAAAGGGGTGAAAATTGGGGGTTGAAGAATTCTTATCGGAGCGTGTATCTCTTAAACGACATTAGCGAGATGTTTGAAATTCAGCGGGAAAAAATCAGTTTAAAAAATAAGTAAATAGGTGTTCGAAGGTTTATTTCATAAACCCCATTTAAGGGGTTCATGGGGAGGGGTGAAATTCTCAAAAATAAATGAAAGAAAATGTCCTGACTCACTCATATTCGCCCAGCCAAAATTATTGAAGATAGAAACATGAAATTTTGGGGATATGTTCGTTGTATGTCGAAAACGTCCACTAAGAAAAGATTGTTGGATATTCAAGTTTTAAAGGGGTGTTAAGGGGGGTAAACTTGCATTTCATTGAATAACAATATCTCAGGAGTGGTTTCATTTGGGGATGTGATACTTGGCATATAAACTAATCATTAAAAATAAGCTGACACATGTCTAATGGCTTTTCAATGTGGTGTATATTATGAGTGAAAGGGGTGAATAATGGGGGTTGAAGGATTCCTAACGGAGCGTGTATCTCTTAAACGACATAGGCCAGAAGTTTGAAACTCAGCGGGAAAGAAATCAGCTTAAAGAATACGGTAAGTAAATAGGTGTTCGACTGTTTTATCATAAATCCAATTTAAGGGGCCCATGGGGAGGGGTGAAAATCTGGAAGAATAACGTCCAATAAGGAAGGATTTTGGGATATTCACTCTCATCGACTAACCAAAACTATTGAACTTAGAAGAATGATATTTTGGGGATATGTTTGTTGTGTGTCGAAAACGTCTACTAAGGGGGGATTTTTGGATATTCAGGTTCTAAAGGTGTGTTAACGGGGTTAAACCTACAATTCATTGAATAACAATATGACACGACTATGACGCGAGCGAAGCCGCGGGTACCTGCTAGTTGCAATATAAATACAGGGTTATTCAAAATGATTGTAGGGGTTTCGTGAATTGTTTGCAGAAACAGTGGACAACATACCATTGTTATTGTTGCAATAACGGTTACACTAACTCAAAGTTTTGTTCTACATTGATTTAGTACCATGTATAACCACCAGATGGCAGCAACAGCCGCAATTGACAAATTGGCGGTCAGCGGTAAGGAGAATACGTTACGTACTCTCGAATTTCATCAACACCGGTCTATTACCCTAGTCCAGCGCCATTTTTTTTTTACGACGAACGGGAAGGACCCTCCCTCCGACAACTATTTGCAGGTTGTAAGCGCAATTCGTGAGTACCGGTTGCTTGTGTAAAGGGAAAAGCCTTGGCCATCCACGCGTGTCAGAAACAGACGTGAATCAGATCAGGGACGTTTATCTCCGTAGTCCTAAGAAATCTACTACAAGAGGCAGCAGGGAACTGCATGTTCCCCAAACCACCATATGACGTGTGTTACGAAAGAACCTGCATGTAAAGTCACATCTCCAACAATTACGTCAATCTTTAACAGGCAATGACAAAGCCCTACGCTGGAATTTTTGCATGGAAATGCAACAACGTTTTGAAGAAGACAACAGTCATTTTCGTGACAGGCTAGTTTTCAGTGACGAAGCCACTTTCCATCTGAGTAGTAAATGAACAAACGTTCTAATTTGGGGTACCACTAACCCCCTTTTTATGTGGAACAAGTGCGTGTCTCACCAAAAGTGAATGTGTTCTGTCCCGTTTCAAAGACAAAGGTCCACGGCCCCTTCTTCCGTGAAAAGACCGACAGGGATGATTTACCTGGACATGCTCACTGAATGGCTGTTACCCCAGTTGAGGGACGACAAGGACGATTACGTGCTGCAACAGGATGGTGCACTGCCTCATTTCCACGGGAAAGTTAGAGCATTTTTAAATCAAGAACTTCCAAGACGATGGATCGGACGTGGAACGGGACATGATCAGATGCTCTTACCCTGGCCACCAGACTTAACACTGTGACTTCCTCCTGTGGGGGTATGTCAAAGATCAGGTTTTGTTCTTCCTCTACCGGCGAATATTCTGCAACTGAAGCCGAGTATCCAAGCCACCTTCGACTCGATCACCACTGACATGTTGGGGCGTGTGTGGGAAGAGATGGACTTTCGAGTTGATGTGAGTAGAGTGACCAGAGGCGCACATATCAAGCATTTGTAATGAAATGAAGATCCACAGCCTGCTTCCAGTCTCCGACCGGGTCAGGAATGGAATGAATGAAGCCCCCAACTAAGCGGCGAGGATATGAACTGTGCCGGCTGCCGAGGCCTGACGCACTCCTCTGGGGCAATGATTAAATGAATGACAAATGAAATGAAATGATGGTGGAGAGTGTTGCTGGAATGAAATTTTGACAGGGAAAACCTGAGTACCAGGAGAAAAACCTGTCTGCCTCCGTTTTGTCCAGCACAGATCTCACATGGAGTGACCGGGATTTGAACCACGGACTCAGCGGTGAGAGGCCGGCGTGCTGCCGCCTAAGCCACGGAGGCTTCATTTGTAAAAAAAAAAAAAAAAAAAAAAAAAAAAAAAAAAAAAAAAAAAAAACCTTTTTGAGTTACAGTACACAATAAAACAAGATTCATCTTCCTACGTCAATTGCACTGTGTGTTGATTTTTTGTAACCCCGACAATCATTTTGAATAAACCTATATACTGTGACTTGCTCTCCTTCTAGTATACTTAAAATTAAAGCTCAACCTTGTTTCCCTTTTTCATTCACCTCCCGATTACAACTGAGGCTAATGGAGGTCATGACTGATCCAATCCATACTTCATCCTGCGGAATAAAAAATAAATGTGTCTGCAAGAATTACTGTACTTCCAAGTTATCGAAACTTCGAGAAATAGAAATGCATGAAAAAATGGGTTCTATTATCATCATCAATACATAAATAATCACGCTGTTATTGTCACTAGGTCTACTCGAGCAGGTATACTACCTAGGGTTGAATGTTGTCTTGCAAATAAATTTCGATTAATTTTCCTGTATCCATTTTATTTATTTATCGTATGGCTTTTAGTGCCGAGAGTGTCCGAGGACAGTTCGGCTCGCCTGAGTCTGTAGCTGCTTCAAGCGGACACCCATAGGGTGAGCAACAAGTTATGTTCAATTTTAAGTAGTTCCCAACTTTCGCCACCAGATATCAATGATACCTAGTGCTGAACGTTGGAACTTTGATAGAGCGTTCCGACGAAATCTAACCTAACAATTTAGCTTTACACAAGTTTAGTCTGTGGAAGGATCTTTTACATGTCATAAATCTATGACGTGGGACCGCCGGCTTTACTTCCCCTCCGAAGGAAAGCATACTGAAGGATTTTTAACGGTCTTAAAAAATCCGACGATTTCGGCCGGGTTTGAACCTACTATCATGGGCACAGCAGTTCAGCATGCTACCAACTACGTCACTCAAGTCGCTACTGTATGCATTTACTGAACCTTTCAAAAACGTGACTCTTGCATCTTGTGTTTATTTCATAATGGTTGAATTCTGAACATAAGCCGCTGACAAATACATCGACAGTCCAGGTACCCTACACAACTTATATTTCAATTACCATGTTGCACCTAGAGAAACTGCCTTTTCACCCAACTTCGAATTAAAGAACATCAAATTATAGAAGAAACATGACGATTAGTTAGAACTTCGCCGGGAAATTAAATTACTACGAGATAGAGAAGTTTTAGAAGCTTTAATGATATGCATTTTTCCAGGTTATTTTTTGTATGTCCCAGTAACTGGGATTACATTGTGTTCACCGACCGAAAAGTTGTAATATCAATTACAAATATGACAATGGCTTAAAACCTATCTATACTTCTCCAATTTTCAGCAAATATTCAGAATAATAGAGCCCAGCAGCCATGAACCCCAGCACGTAAAAATAGGTTGTGGTGGTAAGGGAGTATCATGTGCTATTGTTCTGATTATCTGAACCCATGGAGCTTTAACAAATATTTTCTTAACAGACACTAACTTGTCCACCAATGGATAGCATGAACAAATAGTCTCTGGCATACAACGAAGTCATTGTGAATTAAATTAGGGAAATACCTTTTAAAGTTGTCCGAGATTTAATCATGTAATTATCTGTGTCCATTACCATGAGGAGAATATTTTTTTTATCTAATAGCATCAGGCCACAACAATTTCATTGGATCAATGACAAACCGAGTTACTGTTGTGTTAGTGATTTCAATGTCCTACATTACAAAGATATGGGGTAGTTGGCTGTTCTTCACCAAGGTCTCCAAGTACTGTATTTGTTACAAAACGACCTTCCGAGTCCGTTGTTTCATCAAATACTAACCCACACGTTGATTCCTTAAAGACTTCTGATACTGGATATTATTTTCTCGTAACACTAGCCGACAGTTTTGCAGAAAGTGCTTTCATCTGGAATATGTTCATTGGTGTATTTGTGAAGGAAATTTCTGTGTTGGATTGTTGAGCTTAAACAGAAGAATATCTGCTCCTAGAAAGGCCTGACAGGTTTGAGGAAACCTGTATTAGCCTACTCCTAAAACACACTACAAGCTGTTTTTGCATATCAGAATTCGCAGTACGCTTCCTAGCAACAGATTCCGTAAGTTTGGATTTGTTTATATGTTGCAATAAGTACCTACAGTACTTCTCAGCATGTCCATTTATGACATTTTAACTTCTTGAAAAGAAAAAAAATACAGGCTGCTCCGCAGCATTCACTTCAACAATCCTACAGCATTTCTGTCCATATGACATTTGCATATGTTCATGCTAGTGACCTGATCAGACATTTACGGTACAGTCGCTTTTGGGTAAATGATGTAGACTTACGAGATCAGATGTGTGGGTGTCTGCCTGTCCTCTGTGTGTGTGTGTGTGTCCCACTATTTACCCAGGGTAAGCTTAAAAGGCAACCGACGTCAAGATCCAGACGCAATTCTGAAAAGCCAAGGTGAATAGCTAACTCCAAACACATAAGCTATACTCTTCTCTGAAGTACCTGGGTTGGCGACCACGGGACCCCAGCTGAGTCCGGCATAGCTTCCACTTACTTGTGCCGGGCTCCTCCTCTCCGTCTTATTTCCTGTCGACATCCCTTGGTCAACTAGTTCTTTTCCGACCGCGACGGTATTAGGGAATCCGAGGCCTACGGAGTCTTTCACTTTCCCGCCTTAATTGGCCCTTGTTTCATCTTTCCCAATCCCTCCGTCAAGGGTCAAGCCTCTTGTTTTCTTTTCATTGCATTTCCTATTCTCTTTAAGATCTTGCACTGTGTTTTTTTTTGTTATTTGCCTCTCCGTCTACCTAAATTCCATTTAGCGTTTTTTTCTTTTTTGCATCCACATTCCATTTTGTAGGCGTTTTCAGTCTACGTTGCAGTTTGCAAGTCCTTTTGATCTACAGTCAATTGCCTGTTGCGAGTGTTTTCAACCTCAATCGCATTTTGTACGGATTGACAATCTAAATTGCCTTTTAGCAAGTCTTTCAATATAGGGGATGGGACTTTAGTGAGCATTTTGAATTTGAATTGCATTTTCAACCTAAACCGCTTTTTGCAGGTATTTTGAATCTAAATTGCATTTTGTAAGTATTTTCAATCTAAATTGCATTTTGTAAGTATTGTCCATCCAATTGAGTAGTTTGAATCTACCATGCATTTTCAATTTCAATTGCATATGTAAATATTTCAATTCCACTTAGTGATTTTTTGGAATCTGAAATTTGCTTTTTTCAATCTAAATTGCATTGTGTATTTTCAATTTCAATTGCATTTTGTAAGTAAAGGATTTCGACTCTACATTGCATTTTGTACGTATTTTGAACCTAACCTACATGTTGTGAGTCTTTTTCAATTTATTCCTTTTGTGAATATTTTCGTTCTAAATTACCTTATGTAAGTATCACTGCTCTCCATTTCGTGAGTAGTTTCAATCCGAGTTCCTTTTTGTAAGTAATTTCCTTCTCACTTAATTTTCGTTCTGGTTTCCACTTCAATGTCATTTTCGCTATCACCCAGACCATTAGGGCCCGATAACCTAGATGTTAGGCCCCTTAAAACAACAATCATCATCAACTCTGAAGTATTAACTCAACAAGACTCGACAGTTTGATGCTGGCTGAAGCTAGGGTGATAGGTCACTTGCAAGCTCGTAAACTCACTCTGAAGCTAGTAATTTTAATTTCCACTAAATGGCGATTGCTTGAAGAAATGAAAACATAAAAACACTTACAGTGGTTGATGTGGGAGCTGTAGCGGACTTTCTTGCAGAACTTTTCGTGCTGAACAATTCTCAGAGTATATAGATATTTTTAACGGTTTACCCAGCGTAAGCTTAAAAGACACATGGACATTTTTCTTCATCTCGATTCACTGAAATGGTAAATGCTCTGCTTATTTTGGTCATAAATAAATGTTATTCTACCTAATCCTTCACCTTCATCGAGAAATCCTTTACAGAATGGTGAAAACCGTATCAAAATTCAACAAGTTGCTCTCGAGATTACCCGGTACATCCAAGAGTTGGGAACTTTGTTTTATACTAAGTAGATAGAGATATGCACACAATTTGGTGGGGGGGAAACCATTCGAGTTATGGACAGGAAATGTGCCAGATGTGCCGCATCCGAGAGTGTTCGACAGCCAGGTATACTTTCTGGATCGGAAAACTGTCAAAGGCAAATTTGATGAACGAGATGGGGAAGTAAGGAAGGAACTGTAGTTTTACGTGACAATCATGCGATCATGAACCACGATACCTAATTTTTACGTGGAATCCGAACCACAGGACATGGAATTTCACTTCGAAAATCACACGTGCACTGACCGGGAATCGAACCCGGTGACTGGCCAACAGCTTGACTGCTGCGCCACCTTGCTCCCTAAAATCGAGGGCATATTGTTAGGTTACTCAGAAGAATCTGAGGGTTTCAGTTTTTGGTCACCTGAGAAAAAAGGCTCTCATCAGTCGTGATGTGAGAGTTATTGAGGATGGCAACGAATCCAAGGGCATGATGGAAAACAATCCGAGAGATCAGGCAAGGCATGAAACGGAGAATATAAGATTCAAGGAACTTATGAGGCTCTCGTCCGATGAAAAGGAAGTTTAATAACCTCTTGTAATCAGGGAAGTGAGGGAGCCGCAAGAATACGACACCTCCGGGATGAAGCAGAACCTTTTTTTGGGCTTTAACCTCTCAGCGTGGAAGGACATTCACCTCACTGCTACCCTGTGCTGCGGGTGGAGATGAGCACAGAGCTTGCTTACAAGTGCACACCATTATATAAGACGTTATAACAGAGCCGAGAAGCATTGGATTTAAACCAAATTTTCACAGTTTGTTAATGACAAATGTAGTGAAGGAAAACACAAGTTACTGAAACTATACTATCAAATTTTAAAGACCATGCTTACCTTAGAAAATTTCGTAATACTTTCAAATCTATCAAGGAAGATGACAGAATTAAATATGAGAGTGGCTAGTAAACGGCTTTTTGAGAAATAGGACCTTAGTGTGGGTTTTTGAACAATGCCCATCAGCATATATAGTGCAAAAACTACGTATATTTCTTCGACGGTAACTGGAACCCATTCATTTACCCTTGACATGTGCCATCATGTGCTGCTTAGCATAGATATTTGTCTGTTTCACTATCATACTCACGAATTCGCACGTAAAAATAAATGAAATATTGCCACAGGATCTAAACAATTCCTCGCAGCTTCTTGCGGCCCATAATTTCCAGTAAACACTTCCCTTTGGCCGATATAATTCCCCATGTCATCCCTGACAAACTCCTGACCGGCAACATTTTACCCGTGTCTTGCGATGTATTTACGTAACCACATTCACTCCCACTGACACTACTTTCATTTTCAGACTCTATATTTGAATCATCATTCAGAGAAACCAATATTTCCGACCCATCATTCACTAAAACTTCACTAATATCGGAATCCGCTATCGGAAGCACTCGTTTAGCCGCCATTATGTGTTTACAAACACACAACAAAAATCTAGCTCTTTGCAATCGGATTTATCTAGTGTGATCGATGCAAAATCGATATATTTTTACTCGAGACGAGAGATCATAGCTTCCTTTATCGATATAACACAGCAAAATTGTAATAGTTACGATACTAAACACGAGATGGAAGCACAAAGCAAGCACTGCAACGTGCGTGTAGGTAACGGCACTCCGCGACAGAGAGCGTCAAGTTCATGACGTGCAGTTCACGGCATTCCACGCAGAGTGGTTAAGTACATTCAGATGAGACACCTTCCTTGGGTTTTGAGGAACTTTGAATCAATCAGAAAAAGAACGATGCTGGAAATCTGAGCAGCACTTCACTCAATCAGAGGTCAGGGTCGACCAATGTTGATCAGAACTGGAAGAAGGGGGAGACCTAGAAAACTTGTTCATCCTGTTAGAACAGATGTGGCTAGTGTCACAGAAAAATAGAACAAACTTATGTGACCAAGATCCCTTTGAAGAGCGCAATGACCAGTCCTAACGCCAATTAATGGAATGATTCAATTATCGCCTAGATGAAGGCTTGTTTCAAGGGGTGGAACTACGAGGTCATAAAAAATGACACCTGGGCAATGGTGAATCACTCTAGCGATGGTAAGGTCATCGGATCACACATAGTATTGCAGAATAAATTTAATGCAGATGGCACACTAGAAAAGAGGAAGGCCCGACTCGTCGCTCAGGATTTCACTCAGGAATTTGGAGTCCACAACTACAAACCTTTGCACCAGTCGCATGCACGAAAATCCCACAGCATACCTCAATGGTAACCTGAGGAAGAGATCTTGATGAAACCACCGAAGAACTTTGAATAGATTTTACAGGGCATTGTGGAGACAGAAAATAGTACTGCTATTGGGAATAAAGCAAGCCATAAGCTGAAAGAGTTCCGGAGGGGCAATAATCTTATGTTTGTTGAGGAAGTGTGTCTATTGCCTACTACAAGCAGGTATATGTTGGTACAAAAATACAGAGCCACTCCAACAAATGCAGATCCTCCTCGTCTTTTCAGGATTGGGTCTGGTGAACATATGACTAATTGCAGTTTACGTTTATGACATATTGGTTGCATCTCGGAATCAAATGATCGTCAAACTGGGAAGGAAGTTGGCAACCGAGTTTGAGCTCGAGGACCTTGCATTCGTAGGCTATTGTTTGGGTATTGAGTTCATTTAAGGCAACGGTTGGGTCAAAATGTACCAACAGGGGGTATATTAAAGAACTTCTTGAAAGATTTTGTATGAGAGTGCAAACCAGTTTTCACCTCTAGGTCCTGGGATCAAGCTGACAAAAAAAGGACGACCCAAGTGAAGAGGAACAAAAACCTCCTTATCGTGAGCTTGTAGGGGTAATTACCTACCTGTCTACAACCACACGGCCAGACATCATTCGCCGTCTGCTGATAAGGTCAGTTTAATAACTGCTACGGGATGGAACACTGGAGGGGGGCCAAAAGAGTCCTTAGTTATCTAAAGGGAACTGCCAACGTTTGACTAGTTTTAGTGACTGACCCAAAACCGGTCAGAGGGTTCGTGGATGCAGTTTGGGGAGGAAGCATCGAGGATAGGAAGTCACACACAGGCTACCGCTTTGTGCTTGCCGGATGCCAGATATCTTGGGATTCTCGAAAGCAGAGAACAGTTGCCCTGAGTACTACGGAGGCGGAGTATATGGCTATGTCCGAATGTGCCAAAGAGGCCATATTCTTGGCAGAGATTTCTTCATGAATTGTGTTTCAACGCTCTAACTGATCTGACCATGTACTGCAACAACCAAAGTGCACTCAGAATAGCTGCGAATTCCATGTTCCACAACAGAATTAAACACATAGACATTAGACATCATTTTGTCAGTAACACCCTGAAAGAGAAGTCATTCGTTGTACAGTACATTCAAACTGAAGATCAAGTGGCAGACTTCCTTACTAAGAGTTCGTCCAGACAAAAACATCAGTGGTGCATGAAATCTGCTGGTCTGAGATATCAACTGAACTTTACTCAAGAAGTGTTAGTTAGGAATAATGTTCCTGTTGTGAATGAGATGCATGTCTGTTTTGAGTATTCCTCGACTTCCATTATTGTACGACAATTAGTAACCGTGCTGTGTTTTCATCGTGTGGTGTGCTACGTTAATCCTAAATAAATATCAAATGAAAAAAATATAAAACATATACAGTACTACCTCGGTAATCCGGCACCTCAGCTCTCAGGCACTCCCAGTAATCCGGCGTTTTGTATTCGAGTACGAGCTCAACACTTTATTTGATAATGTATCCCAATGTTTCCCACGCAGCGACAAGACAGTGTCTGAGTAAACAATGCATTGGTGCCAAAAGGGATGACTCACGCATGCCGCCCCCCCCCCCCCCCCCTCCGCCCAGATGCTTAGTGTAGGACAGTTGTACCGTAGTAGTGTTGTGTTGAAGATGGCATCTGTGCAGGAAAAACGTCAACATAAAACTATCTTTGTTTAGATAAATGAGAAATCCTAAAGCGGCTTGAAGAGGGCGAAACGTTAACTAGTGTTGCTAACGAATACGGTGTTGGTCGAGCTACAGTTCACGACATAAGAAAAAACAGTGATAAAATATAGTTTTTTAAGACGAATGAAAATTTAAAAAGTAAACGACAGAACTTGAAAACTGGGGAAAATCCTAAAGTTGACGATAGCCTCTATGCTTGGATTTTACAAGAACGTGATAGGCATACACCAATTTCTGGTAAAATCCTTGAAGGAAAGGTTAGGAAATTTTACTGGAAAATTACAAACAAAAAAAAAAAAGGATGATTTCCAAGCCAGCGAGGGATGGTTGCAGAAATTCAAACAAAGTTATGGAATTAGACTGTTAAGTATAACGGGTGAGAAACTTTCATGTGACGAAAGCGCTCATGAATTTTCATTCTTTTTTACTTTGTATAGTACAATTTAATTAAAACCGATTTTCACTGTACAGTGCACTCCCGATAATTTACAGTAACATTGTGGTGTTTGAAGCCATATTTTCAGTGTTGCCTTAGTAAACAAGAGTTTAGTGCTTTTCAGTCGGTCAACACGAATGTCATGCTGGAGAATGAAACATTTGTGGGCCAACAATATTGGACAGGTCGTTCATAACCCCCCACCAGGCAAGCAGGAAGTGTTAAATGATGATTGATGATCATGATCAAGTAACCAAATGAACACAAGCTGTCAAATGTGACAAACCGAGGGTGGGAACCCTGTAAATAATTAGTGTTGACCGACTGAAAAGCACTAAACTCTAATTTACAGTAATTAATGCACAAACTTCCGCGAATAGTCGAAAAGCACAAATTATCCACAATTATGTTTTGAAGCCTAGTAAAACCAAAACTAGTGGTTAAAAGATTGAGATGTATTTTATGAACACTCAAAAAAATAATTACTGTATAACACTTTTATAACATATTGTAAACCACACGCGACTGGAGGTTTATCTAAGAAAAAAGAGTGTCATCACTTGGTTTTATAGATCAGTGTTCCGCAACCTTATTTTACTCACAACACAGCATACCAATATGTCTGGTCCCTTACAATCCTATGAATCTGAATATAATTACAAAATATTACGCCGCTATGTAAATTTCTTTCTTTCGCTCACTTAGGGAGCACGTTTGAACTTATTGACTGGGGTTGATGGTGTTTCTCTAGTCACCTCCCAAAATCTCATGAACTCTATGCCCCTTCTTAAGTCCCCCCCCCCCTCCCCAAGTGCTCATTTTAGCTTATCAGTGAAAGAGTGATTTGTAACTAGAGTTCCAAAAGTCTTGCGATTCATGATATCTTCTAACCAACCGATTCTGACCTTTGAATTAATTATATCAAGCAGTTTCTTTTTGTATATCTGGTTTTGTCCATTCTGCAGATATGACCATAGAATTTCAATCGTCTCTTATGCACGGTATCAGTGAACTTATTGATTACTGTGTACAAGTCAGTGGTTTTCCTTTTAATCCATATACCATTAACATAAATGGGGCCATATATTTTCCTGAGAATTTTAAGTTCTTGGCCTCCTAGAGATATAGTTTCGGAGGCGTACTGGCACAATGCTTCTGTAAGAACAAATGTCTGGTAGTGCCATTAGTTTCGCATTTCGAGACATCACTCTTGTTATAGAAATTCAATGTTATTCGGTAAGCTTTATGGAGTTTGGTTAGCTCTTTCCAAATTAGCTTTCCTGTCCAATCCAGATGGCACAATAACTCAAAATATTTGAAGGAAGGTACATGTCTAACTATTCCATAGTTGGTCTGTAGTGAGGATCTTGGGATATTCTGGTGCCCATTTACCATGAAATAAGTCTTCATGATATTTGGAGACCTGCCTGATCAGGACTGGTGTAGAGAAAAGGCAAACAAGTTGCTAATCATGCTGGAGAATGAAACATTTGTGGGCCAACAATATTGGACAGGTCCTTCATAACCCCCCACCAGGCAAGCAGGAAGTGTTAAATGATGATTGATGATCATGATCAAGTAACCAAATGAACACAAGCTGTCAAATGTGACAAAAACCGAGGGTGGGAACCCTGTAAATAATTAAATTTAGTTTCACTCTTAGTTCACCTGCCAAGCACGTCAACTCAAACTTACTCGGGAAGGCAAGCATGCCGGCCGCTACAAATACGCAGTAAACTAGCTAAGGAAGGTAGTGGACAAGTGTATATTATTACTGAGACTTTATTTAATTCAAAATATGAGCAGCTACCTTTCAAAATAGCTACAGCCCCATATCTGGGTCAGGAATGGCTGACAAGTACCTACCTTAGAAACTTCACCGTCTAATAAATTCTGTAATTTAATCTGATCTTCCATTACTGCAGAAACCTTGTTTTCAGCATTGTTGGACCATGCCTTCATTTTCTCGAAGGCAGTATCTGAGGAAACAAATATTTATTACAAAGAAGCTGGAAACAACACTGGTCCTGAAAGGGAATGGTCATATGAACTGGACTGGAATATAGCTAAGGTTTGGTTCCATAAAAACTGAAAACATGCAAACTTGTTTTCAAGAGTGACTGTACACAAACTTTACTTCTAGGGGCAGATGACCTCATAGTTCCGCCGCTTAAAATAATAACTAACTAAACTTTACTTTGCGAAGCCTTCCACTTTCTTCTGTTGGAGACACCGTACCAGAATTGGCACAATTTACTAAGTCATCTCTTTTTTTAAACGAAAAACATGTCAATGCCACATTACAATTTCAATTTCCAACTAATATTGCTACTAAACTATGCAGTTGGAATTAGAAGGCACTGACAAATCAAGAGTTAAATTTCAATTCAAGATTCATTTGGGACTGTGTTGACTTTCAGCATCCAGTCTAGTCTGCCAGCCTCTCATGTATACACCAGAATGCCATGGAGAGATCACTTTTCAAGGGGGCACGTTAAGGCACCCCAAAAATATCGTATAAATTTGAATTCTCTCGCAAATGGGAAGAGAAGATACAAACAAATAAAATACAGTTTACCCAAGGAGAGCAGAGAGAAATTACTTACCGAGGAGGGTTGAGAGAATGGAGAATAAGAGTGTCACGTAAATATTTACGGGAGGTGACTTATGGTAACTAGCAACCTGCCCCGGCTTCGCCCGAGAACACTTACGAATGCATTACGCAATAAGCGCTTATTTTTCGATATCAATGAACTAGGACCTATATCCGTATTAAGTCTCGGCTTGATGGGTTAAAATCACTCAATGGACTATTAATTATATTATCATGGAGATGCAAGTGCAAAGAATTCTTGTCAGACGTAATTTAAGAATGGTGAGGTGCATGAAACACAAATCCCCCTCCGTCCAATCTTTAACTTGACAGTGTATTTTGCGGAACGAAAAGTTCACAGGCGAAATGAAGAAAAGCCGAGTTGCACTTCCAGGGAAACTCCAAACACAACCACTCTTCTCTGAAGAGTCTACTCAACACGAATGGACAGTTTGCTGCTGGCTGTATATGGCGTAATAGGCTCGCCCACTAGCTAGGCTGTACCTAGGGTGAAAGTCTCTCCACTAGCTAGTTTGTAAACTGTCGCCTCAGTACTGAATGGAGATTGTTGGAAGAAATGAAAACTTAGAAACGCTTATAGTGGGCGATGCATTGAAGAAAGAAATATGCCGACACGGACTTTTTTGTAGAACTTTTCATGCTGAACAATTCTTACACTCACAGTATATTGATATTTATAACCGTTTGCCCAGCGTAAACTTACAGGCGCATGGACACCAGTTTTTATTAATACTTTTTCACTGAAATCATTACTGCTTGGCTTCCTTTGATCATAAAAGAATTATTTTATACAGAAAACTTCCTCGAGATATCCTTTACAGAATGCTGAAAACCACATCAAAATCAATCCAGGGGTTCTCGAGATTACCCGTGGGGGGCTGTTTTATACTAAGTAGAGATGGTAAAGGAAACCGGAAGAAGGCAATACAATTTTCTACACTATATACCCTGTACACTGCCAGAATGGGATCGACATTTAGCCGGAAATTCCCCGTCTATCATCACCCCTCTGCCTCTTGACCAATCCCATTCGCATAGTATGTCGTAATATAGTGAGTTACAATACCACAGTCCACCTCCTTCAGTGCCTGGTTAGCTGTAGTCTGGCTTGTACACTGTGATAGCGTGCAGTTTGGCAACCTCGTTCTCAGAGCACACGGCGAGGCGAGAACTGTATACTGAGTATACTGAAAATATGATAATTGTTGTTGTTGTTGTAGTAAGGGGTCAAACATCTAGGTTATCAGCCCCTAATGGTCTGGGTGATAGCTAAAAGGACAATGAAATGGAAACCATAACAAAAACCCAGGTAAATTGAAAATACTTACAAAAATGGAACTTAGATGGAAAACACCCACAAAATGGAGTGGAAATACTTAGAAAAGGTAAATTTAGATGGAAAATACTCGCAAGTTAGATTAAAAAATAAGCACAAAAAGCAGCGGAAACTGAAAATACCCACAAAATGCAGCGGAAATTGAAAATACCCACAAAATGCAATTGAAATTGAAAATACCCACAAAATGCAATTGAAATTGAAAATACCCACAAAATGCAATTGAAATTGAAAATACTATATCTACTCTCCTATTATAATACCCCCTTTTCCCCCAAATTTTTGGCGTCAAAAATGGGGGGGATAATAGGTGAAAATTTCCCTTGATATAGGTAAGGATGGCGTGGTAGAAAGGCACAAAAAGGAGCACCTAGCGTCCTTAAATCAACACACAAAATAGTTATTGTAACCTAGACTTTATTTACGATAAAAGTTATAATAGGCCATATAAATAGCCACTGCCTTGCATCATCACAGCTGACTGGTCACAGAATTAGGCAGCTCTGAGCCGCACAGCGGTGCGTGTATTGTGTTCAAGGTTACACGGTGTTGCCACGTTGCGCGGCATCTGAAATACAAAAGATTTGTTTCTAATACCGACCTACTTTTATAAAGCCATTGGCACAGTGACGTTCTTCTCCGCAAACTTAGTCCATTCCGGCGCATAAAGCGTTCTGCCCAACTTCTACTAGCTTTAAATTCATTACCTGCAATGCCAAGACTTCTCGCAATTTCGAGTGCTTTAAACTGCAACATTTCATAATTTACAGCGTGACCACTGTCTCTTGTTTCTCAAACCTACTCCAGAACTTTTATGTCCACATTTTTATACTTTCCTTTCTTCACACCGCGGAAGGACTTAGAAGTTTTTTTGGTTCCCAATAATTTTTCATTTTGGTTGCGCCCATACCGAATCATACACGGCTGCACTTCGTATTTACGACTCGACGCTTTCACTCCATTTTCTGCAGCAAATTCTAGCACTTCCAACTTGAAGGATGCCGTAAAACTTGTTATCTTGCTCAGCTTCAGTCCTGCTTGAGTACTGCGCGCTTCTCAATTATACACTACACTCTGCCGCGAGACCAGTTACTCATATGTCATAAAAGTATGTCATAACGCACAGGTGGCGTGGGTTTTACTGTTAACTGGAATGTTGTAGGACTATTTGCTATATTTTTCTGATTACTTCTTCACAATTCCTTTTTATATTACAATAATTTTCCCCCCCAAATAATAGTCTAAAATTAAGGGAGGTGTTACAGGTGAGGGGGTCTTATAGGGGAGTAAATACGGTACTCACAAAATGCAAATGAAATTGAAAATACTCACAAAATGCAATTGAAATTGAAAATACTCACAAAATGCAATTGAAATTGAAAATACTCACAAAATGCAATTGAAATTGAAAATAAATTACACAATATAATTTTGATTCGGAATACTCACAATGTGTCAGCCCCTGCTCCAAAATACATGAAAAATGCAATTTAGATCAAAATACTTACAAAATGGGGTTTAGATCTAAAATATCTACAAAATTAAAAAAAAAAACAATCAAAATGTAATTTAGATGCACAGGGAGCCAATTCACAAAACAGTGTGGGAATCTTAAAGAGAGAAAGAAAATATAATGAAAAGAATAAGGCTGATCCCTTGAAGAATGAGGGATCAGGAAAGATAGAGAAGGGCCAATTAAGGCGGGAAAGGAAGACTGGGGTCCCTGATACCCTAATACCGTCTGGGTGGGAAGAGAACAAGAGTTGACCAAAAGAGGTCGACAGGAAGGAAGGTGAGAGGAGCCGGCACAAGTTAAGAGGAAGCAATTTCAGACACAGCTGGGATCCCGGGGTCGCCAACCCACGTCGCACAAGTTGTGAGCCCCGGGGGGAATACTATACTGAAAATAGTCCAATTTATTACCCTTTGTAACAATGAATAATTTTGGGATCATGTAGTAATAGATGATTACCCTGTCGCGTTGTGACGTTAGCGGCGAAACAGAACGCAGAGCGGCAAGACGACTCTGAGGGTTTGGAGGCCAAGAAGTCTGACATTACGAGACCTTTCAAGATTTCCCGGATCATATTAGAAATTCCCATGTATTTCCCACATTTTTCCCGGTTCACTAAAACTCCCGTACATTTCACGCATCGCTCGATACCCTGAAAGAGTAGAGCCATGAAAGGGAAAGAGGGGCGAGTCTGCTACAAAGACTACAGAAAAAGGGGAAAACAGATGCAGCTCAGGAATCTCTTGAGGGTAGCTAACTCCCGAGCTGCAAGTCCCCGAGGGTGTAGCACTATCCTGGGCCACTGCCATCGTCATGTACAGGTCATAAGGCTCCTACAGTGATGTCACGCCTAGGGTAGTTATAGTCGCAGCAGCAAGTCAGATAGCACCCTTCACACGTAGTCAGTTCAAACCGAATATAAATTACGCTCCCGCTTCGACTAAGTAAAATGTTAATACTACAGTCTAACCTCTATAGAAAAAATATTCATGAAACCATGAAAATGATTTTATAGCAGGGTTATTGTTATGAGGTTGTTCCCAGTGACTACTACAGTACTGCACCTTAAAGGTCAGTATATAGCCTACAGTAGTACTTTTCTGATGAGAAATAATAGAATAAAAAATAATAATACAAAATTAATCTGGCCGAGTGCTGTATTATGTACTCTCCATGCATAGTCATAACTAGGGCCCGGATGTTGATGACATGGTCATCTGTTTACTGAGCTGTTTAAAACAATGCTGAAATACACAGAAACTCCGAACAGGCCACCCCGTCTTCAAATATGTTATTTTTATTTTGCATCTTTTCGCATTATTTGCTATTTTTCCATTTTAAGAGCATTTTTAAAAGTTTGGTAGAATTTTTTGGTCATATTTTAGAGAAATCGGCCTTTTAAGGTCATTTTCTTCCAATTTAGTCATGTCACAGCTTTATAGGAGAGATTTACGTCTCTCCGAGTTAAGAAGAAGCTAAAAGCTGATACAAGATAATTTAAAATTTTGAAATAAAATATTTCATTATTGCTATTAGTAGAAAAATATCTTGGACGCAGAAGGGTACCGTTTTCGTCGCAAACCAGAGCGGAATGGAATTTCATCTGATCTGTTGACCAAGGTCAGCTATGGCGGGGTAGAAAGGGGAAGGGGTGCATATTCTTGTCTCAGTTCCGTATAGTTCACGGTGAGAAATATTGTTCATTGCCGCTTTCTCCATTTTATATGCATTTTTCAAATTTTTTAGGTCATTTATTACTGTCATTTTTGAAAATTTTAAGTGCATTTTTTAATCTTTTTCAGGGCATCAACATCCGGGCCCTAGTCATAACATTACAGCTAAGGGTACTGAATCAACTTGTAAATTAAATAAAGGTAAAATAAAAAGTACCTACTCAAGCTTACATTTTTTAAGTCTCGGGGATTTTTTTGATCCACTGATCATCAATGGTGTCAACTTATGTGTCCCTGATGCGTTGCTGCAGAGAAGAACCTTCGGTGTACTATAAATTATTAAATATTGCAAAAATCTCTGAAATTAACTGCGTATGACCCCCAACAACACTTCCGACTGCAACTCAAGCTCAATGTACAGACTAAAACATTTAACACTGGTTCAAACACAGAGCCCAATAGTACACTGGGGCGAAAAGCTGCAATTTGTTGAGTTATGCCGGAACATTTATCAAATTCTGTGTTTAAAGGCTCAATGGACAATACATATTTTTCTTTTGGAAAATTATATATCTTTCTACTTTGCCGCCTAGCAGAGATCGCCCGCGGCTGTACCCTATTCGCTAGCTGCTAACCGTCTGCACAGTATTTAGCGAAGCTTCTGAAAATAGAGCACTGAAAGTCGAGAGGTTTAACAAAATACGCACCATTATGGTCACATTCTTAGAAGCAAAAAAAATAGTAAGATCCCTGAAACTTTGTCTTCAATATAACAGGGTGTTGCTAAAATTACTTCAGCGTTGTAATAAGGGGTAATTAACAGTAAATCTAGGAAATCAGCCAGGACTGTATAAAATTATCGCTGTGCCAGATTTTATATCTGTAAACGTACGGAGGTATGACTATTTAGGCTGATCGGCACTTCCTTCCGTTACCACTACATACGGGTAGATACAATAACCTACCTACAAAGCGAATATTTGCTTCAGAAAATAAATAATCCTCATTCTGGACGACATAGGGTGGCCGAGAAGTCCCTATACATGCTATAGCATAGGGCAATAAATTTAGACATGTATTGTAAATATTTATTATTAACATTATTTGAGATAATTTCCGGCCGTGAGCCAAGTCTCGCACTTGACAGTTTCACTTCCGTTAGTGTGGGAAAGTGGTGTCACGGTTCGCTGTGGAGCTCACTGCGCAGTTAACTGCCTTCAGTTGAAGAGTTCAACCATCATGGATACCAGTGTTTTCACTGTTGAGGAGTGTTTGGTGGCTTCTGTTTGGGTTCACGAACGCCAGAATACGAAGACAATGTCAGACATTTTGAAGGACTTCGCTGTGAGGTTTGGAAAACCACCGCCATTACGACCAACGTTATTCGCGTGGGAGAAGGAAACCTTTGTGACTGGAAGCATCGAAACTCTGGCCACTGTGGCGGAATCGATAGATCGCTGGTGAAGTCAACCCGTAAGAGGTCCCGCGATCTACGATGAAAGACCATTTGCGCAAAGACTTGAAACTTTCAAGTTTTCGGCCATCCCCAGTTAACGAGTTGAGTGATCATGACTTGGAGCAACGTGTGCATTCATGTGAAATGCTGCTCGCATGCTTCCCGCATGCAGATGATTTAAAAAAAAGAAGTTACTTTTCTCCGATGAGTGCGATTTATCGTAGCTCACGAAATCGTTAAGTCTTCATTTGGGCAAAAAGCAATCCTCACTTTTTATGAGGAAATTGAGTGCAAAGCGGCGCATGTTATGCATTGGGCAAGGTTATCGGCAGACCATCTGCTTGGACCTTATTTCTTCGATGGTCCTGTGAACCAGCACAGCTACCTGCAAATTATTAACACGTGGTTGCTTCCACAATTAAGGGCTAAAGTTATAAGTGACATCGTGACACTTCAACAAGATGGTGCTCCACCACATTTTTTTTTTTTTTTTTGCTGCGAGTGTCTGCAACCGGCTAAATTAATTTTTTCCAAACCTCAGGATGGGGCGTGGATCATGAGACCTTCCAGCACTCACTGCCATGGCCTCCACGAAGCCCAGACCTCAGCACACCGGACAATGCACTATGGGGAATAATAAAAGACAACTTTCGTAAACGACGATACGTGAAAAACGATCAACTGAAAGATGGAGTTCACATGGCATTTGGAACTATCACCAACTGCATGTTGCAGCGGATGCATACAAGAACATGGCGATAGATCAACGTCTGCTTCGAACATGGAGGAATACATACCGACGTCGTTGATCGATGAATGGAATTGATAATTGTAACCAGACATTGTTTACTCCAAATAAATGTTGAAATAAAAAATCCTGTTTTATTCATAATGTTTCCATGTCTAACTGTCCTATGCTATAACATGGGAAGGACTTCTCGACCACCCTGTAGAAGCTCTCTCAAGTTATCACTTTACGCGGTTACTAATTCATAAAAGATATAAAAAAACACCAAAAAGCAAAATGGTCGTCATCTCTACCACCCTATCGAACAGCTAACCAATTCGTGAGTCGCTGCAAGATTGCCTGTACATTACGATGGCAGTGCCTGGACGCACTATGCACAGTGCGGCTACATACACGCTGCCTCCTTTAGGGTCTTGAGCAGAAGGCAACTTGAAGAATGAGGGTATCAGGAAAGACTAAGTCAATTAAGATGGAAAAATGAAGGGCACAATAGGATTTGGACTTCCTCATACTGTCCGTGTCTGAAGAGAAAAAGTTGACCAAGGGAAGTTGATATGAAAGATGACAGAGGAGCCTGGCACAAGTAAGGGGATGCAATGCAGGACCCAGCTGGGGTACTGCGATTGCCAACACATACAATTAGTTATGAGGCCCTGGCGGATAATTTAGGTAAGCGACATGTTTCAAGAGTATCTAGTAATCTCTGATCAGCTGTTAACACCAACTCACCCAACTTGTCCTTCAGGGAGTGTTCCAGCTGCTCTTCTCCCTGATGCAGCTTTTCAATGTCCAATCTTAAGTTTCCTAAAGCCCTCTCTGCAATATTTTGATAGTTTTGGCTTATTGCATGGTTGTCCTCCTCGAGTAATCTGCCAAAAGAAAAGATAAATGTTTTGAGAATGAGCAATTACACTAAGATCTGAATAATAATTGAGGTAGCTACATCAAGGCTATCTTAAGTTCTGCTACTATTGAAAAAAAGTCTTTTTAAGGGAAACAATATAAAAATTAAGGTATTTTCATTCTCCGAGTAGCCGCTTAGTGATAAGCAATAGGACTACAGTTGACTACAGGAAGTAGGCCCACTCGCAATTATTCCTCACCTGGAACCAGGTGTGTAGCCCATTTTCAGAATCTCAAGATTCATCTCAGACTTACCCCAGTGCCTCAAAAACTACAGCAGTTACAAGGACAATCCCTTATAATCAAACTAGGTTGCTACTGCTGAATTCATTCTACAGCATGACTAGTGGCCGGGCAAAAAAATATATCCCGCACATTTCCCACCCAAATTTTCAATTTCCCGTAAAGAAATAAAATGAGATAATAAAAAAAAACAGATACCATAGGTGAAACGGGGTAATAAACTGGAAATAGATGTATTAAAAACCTTTAAAAATAACAGACAGTAAGCACTATTGGACGCTAAATTCTTAAGACATATTGTAATGTAATTTTTAAATAAATATTCTTTTGAAAGTTTTATTGTTTAAAAAAATCGAAAGCGTAACAAAAAAATTCTTGACAATATTTTAATAACGGCTATAGGACTAAGCTGTCTTAAGTCAGAAGCTTTGAGAGCGAGCAAAATATTTAATGCATTTGATTTCATAATAAATAAAAGCACCTGTATTGGAATAGAAAATACTTTATTATGATTCTTTAAACAATACAAATAATTATGGCGGTAGTAACAATGTTAAAGGGAATCTACCCCCTTTCTTCTCTCTTCTAGGGCTTCCAAGTACCTACACGGAGGTAGAAACAATATTTTTAACATCACAAGATAATAAAAAAAGCAAGTGCAGTAAATAGCAAACGGTGCATGTTTTAACACTATGCTTGAGAGAAGAATACTGCTGATAATACTGAATATTATCGACTAGACATTGCTACACTGTGGCTTAATCGGAAAATAACACTTATTTTGGCAAATGAATCTTAAAGCGCGAATCAAGATTTTCTGGCGCAAGTGTAACTGCATTTATGGAGATACTTCCGCAGCCGACGGGTGATGGCGAGATTTAGGCCTAATCCGCAGTGTGAGCAAAGCGCGCGCGAACTCTCGCAGTTAGGCCTACCATTTACGTGAGGAGAGCTGATATCTCCGGTAGATTTTCATTGGCAGTGAATCGTTCGTTCGTGATTATCATATTTATTATTTCGGATTGTGGTTTTGTTTTTAGGCATTCAACTTATGAAATAAGAACTAGAGGGTTGGCCTTTCATGAATATTCCAAAGACAAGTGTCTCCTAAAAGAGTAATTAGTAAAACTTCGCATCAGAGATGACCATAACAAACAGCTTTCCTACAAAGTGTGCGATTTGCACATTTCAAACAGCACATATCTGAGACTACAATAATTAAGTTGATGCAAATTAAATGTTATATGTGAGAATATTATTATAATTTGCTATCCGGTTGTTAGTATATTATGCATTAACGTGACGAAAGCTATGAGTTATAGGCTATTCGCTGTACCGGTAGGCCTAATATATACTAACAACGCATCAATTCTTCTTTAATATTTATTTCATCATTATAATTATAATAGCCTATCTATTAACACTTATTTAACCAATGATCATTTTATAATTCTATACATATTCCAGGTATTGCAAGAAAGCAATATTTGATAGCACATGTGGTTCCACCTTAAAATCCAACCGTGCCTAGTTTTCAGTACAGTGCACTCCGGATAATTCGCTTTGCGGTTAATTAGCGGGTCTCTCCAAGTAGATTTTTTAAATAGAAATTCTCACGGCAACTAATCATGCTAAGTAAAGCAATCTCTCAGTCATTTAAAAGAATTTTCATGCAACGCAATGTGTAAAGAATAAATCATTGACATTCGAGAAGACTGAACTGCGTTTCTGTGATGGATCAGTAGGCCTACTTGCGCAATGTTGGAAACATACAGGTTGCCGCGAATGGTATAGCCGAGATTTCTTTTATCTTCGAAGCCCAAACAATAAAAGAGGAATGCGCTTTCACTGGGAACCTACTCTCCCTTTCCCAACATCCACACTAAGGTCTCTGACCTGTGAGTTGTGAAGGGTGGATGCGCGGACAGCGTATTGTAAACAGATTATTGCGTAATGGCGTAAACTTTCGCGAGACCGAGAGCGTGTTTGTTGGATGCTTTTCATGCAGTCTACCAGTCATGAGAGAAAATTTTGCTACAAAAGCAAGCGCTTGCCGACACCTGTAACGCCGATAAAGACTATTATGATTTAAGACATGAAAGCAAAGAAGAAATAGCACGGAATTTGACTGTTGGTGAGGAAAACTGAGAACCAGTTGATATCTAATGCGGTAGTGATGCAACGGAAATCCTGAAAATTCCCCACAGTCTCGAGTCACACTTATCTCTTACATAGAAAAACTAAATTAATTTTTGTTCTCTTATGTTTACTTCGGAAATGTGCACTCGAAAATTAGAATAAACGATCTAAGAAACAAAATGTGATGACTTTTTTTTTAAATATTATTGTAGGCATAATCCACATAGGCCTGCCCCTAGCCTAGCATGTCTTATAAGTAGAGACGAGAATTATAGGCACTAAAAACAGTTAAAATAGGCAGGCATATAGGCTCTTAAAATAGCCAAAATAGGCATGTAAATAGGCACTAACTTGTAAAATAAGCAACAAAATAGGCATGAAAATATTTCTTGTAAGTTAATTTAATAACATTTAATTAATACAATAATTAACAACGCGCAACTTTTCAACGTTTTCTGGTAATAAGTTTGTTCTCCTGCCATGAAGAATGTTTTTATATCGAGAGAAAGATCTCCCAACATCACATGAAGTGAAGTGATTGGGCAAAACTTTAACGAAGCCACTGCATCTGGATTTAGGTCAATTGCTTCAATTACCTCACCTCGTAGCACACTGGCTACCTTTACCACTGCTTCCCATCCTGGATTCCTCTGCAGGACCCTATCAAACTTTTCCCTGACAGCGGCTATCTTCACAGAGGTTCCTTCCAAACTTCCCCTGACTACTTCAACAATCCTACATGACTCCACCAGGGGTTTTCCACTCTTCTCTATTGTCTGTTGCCTGCAATAGATCCTGCATGATTTATACCCACAAGCCTGCAATCCTCGTTGAAAATTAGAAAACCGCGTAGTTTGAAATTATGGCATTCGCCCATAACCTTACTTTTTGCAAGACTCTAGAGGGGATGCTAGAGGCTTATTGGCAGCTCCGTGGCCCTAACCTGGGAGCTTAACGCTCCCCCAGACTAGAGCCACACATAGCGCTGGTGATAGTTAATCGCGACTTTTTCAAAAAAAATTGTTTTTAAGTTGTAAATCTCTATTTTCACGGGAAATGAGTCAGAGTTCAAAATACCGATTTTTAATTTTCATCCACTCTGGGACAAGAGACCACCAGCGTTCTAACTCCTCGTTCAGTAATTAAATGATTCGGCTATTTACATTTTATATATAAATTATTCAAGAGTTCATGCCTAATACAGCATTGCAACAAAACAACTTGCCAAAATACATAAATTAATAGGCCTATAAATGCTACAATGAAATGCTATCGCACTTCTCAATCACAAAAACATAAAAAATTAACTCTTTACAGCAAGCTTGGCAGAAGACTTACTCTTCCATCGGTAGTGAAATTGGTATCCCCTGTGATCCACTGCTTCAGCCAGCAAGACTTCGATAATTTATCTTTCGGCATTGCCACGGACACACTTCTTCGCAATAAATCACACAAAGTTCTGAATCTGAAGTGAAGATAAAGCGTACGCTTACACAGTACGCATCGAGAGGGACGTAGGGGATACAGGTTGTGCAACATAATTCGACGTTGAATGGTTCTCGCATGTGTCTTGCAAGGTTAGATGGGTTGAAGGCTTCGAGGTCAAATTGTTCCTTGTTTCGTCTGATGGAAATTTCCCAAGCGCTATTTCTGGTGACTTCCGAGAATTCCCATTCTTGTTCGAGAGGTAAACGCATATTGAGAAATGAGAATATAATTCTGTCGAGCACACCAGCTGCAATAGAATGCAATTTAAAATATAGTCAAAAGGCACCAAAAAGGCAATTATACTCCAAATAGGCACAAACCCTTGAAATAGGCATTTATAGGCACAATAAAACCAACGAAATCTAGCCTAAAAGAACCTAAAACTGATTTATATCTCGAAAGCCTACGTTTCTAAACACAGGAATAAAATAGGCAAATTCCCGTCTCTACTTATAAGACACTACAATCAAGTGTTTGAATTATTATTTTGTGTCTCAAGCATATTTCAATATTTTAATCAATAGTTTTGTTTTTACTAGGCTTAACAAATATAACTGCAGATAATTCGCGGAAGTTCGTGCATTAATTACCGAGAGTGCACTGTAGCTACAAAAATTGTGCCGATAATTGGCACTATTCTCTGGTCGAACGTACAAATTATACTTTGGAACAAAAAATCGAATTGAGCGGCGGAGTTAGTTCTGGCTAGTCATCGATAGGTGGCATCACTTGCCGGTGCTGTCTAGCACTAGATGGTAGTTCCTCTCTCTGTCCGCTAGGAAGAGCTTTGATCTGGCAATGAAGTATTTGAACAACCTCGACGTGATTGTTTATGATTTTGGAAGGCTGGTATTTTTCAAGACATGCATGATATTCGTACTGATGTTGTTGGGCCTACTATCTTGGATCTACGTAATTATATAAATACATAAGAAGAAAGCTGAAAGTTCTACGATATGTGGAGTAGTTGAATGATATTATCCCTCATCTCCAAGTTTATTGGTTGGTTACAAATTGTAATCTTACAGGAGATAAACGTCGATATGATTTGCATATAATGGAATTAATGTAGGCTATATGTCATCGTAAGTATTTGTGACTATCGACTGGCATCAAAATAGGACGGTAGAGACAAGGGAAGGGTACCAGGAAAGAAAGGAGGCAAAGAGAGTAGTGGATGAGGAGAGAAGAAAAATGTGGATGGAAGAGTGGACAAAGATGATGGAGGATAGAGAAGGTACAAAAAAGGTCCTGTATGGGATGGTAAAGAATAAGAGGCGGAAGGATCCTACGGATTATGTTAGAATGGTGAACAAAAGGGGACAAGAGATAGAAAATAGGGAAGAACTGAAGAAAATGTGGAAAGAATATTTTGAAGAACTTCTGAACCCAAATGGAAAAGATGGTGAGGAGGAAGAAATCGGGGAAGAGGAAGATGAACTGCAAACAGAAAAGGACTTAACATGGAAAGAAGTGGAAGATGCAGTGAACAAGATGAAAGGAGGGAAGGCACCAGGTGTGGATGAGTTATGTGTTGAGATGGTGAGAGCAGCAGGAGAGGTGGGGATACAGTGGTTGTACCGAGTGATGAGGACAGCATGGAAGGAGAGGAAGGCCCCAGAGGACTGGAAAAAAGGAAGAATTGTCCCGATCTTCAAGAAAAGTAGTAGAACAGATTGCAGAAACTATCGGGGAATAACACTGATGAGTCATTGTGCAAAGATCTTCGAGAAAGTTTTGGAAAAGAGAATTAGGACAAGGATAGAAGGAGGGATGAGGGAAGAACAACATGGCTTCAGAGCAGGAAGGTCCACAGTGGATTTGATTTTTGCTGTAAGGCAGTTACAAGAACAGCACTGAGCATGGAACAGATCTACTGATGGCCTTCCTGGACATTGAGAAAGCATATGACAGTGTATGCAGAAACAAAGAATGGAAGTCCCTGGAGGATAGAGGAGTAGAGAAATGGACTATAAAGAGGATAAAGGAGATGTACAAGGGAAGCGTGAGCTGTGTGAAAGTGGGAGGAGAGATCAGACTGGTTGGAACAGAGAAACGGCCTGAAACAAGGAAGTGCACTGTCACCGTTACTTTTCATTGTGGTGATGGATGACAATGACCCGAGTGGCACAAGTAATTGGGGAAGGAAAAATGAAAGCAATGGTGTTTGCAGATGATTTGGGGAAACAAGGAAGAGGAGGTACAGGAACAGTTGGACGTGTGGGAAGGAATTGTTGTTTCCTATGGCTAGCCCGGATTCCAATCCATCAGCTTTCTTGTGTTCCAATCGAGTTGTGTGAGGTTTCCAGAAGTTCTAGCAGTCACATCAAGTTTGTTGCAATGTAGCAGGTGTCGCTTATCCATTTTACTTCCAGGTTCGTGACAAAGTGTGTATTCTTCAGATCTCAGGATGTTGATTCGTTTCAGACGAGCTGCAAGGCAGTCGTGGCCAGTGTTAAGTCTGAAGAAGGCTACAGCTTCTTTTCTTGGTGTTAATTTATATTTATCCCATTTAGCATCAATGTCTTTCCATAATTTGGTTTCTGCTGTTTTCTTTGCCATTTCTTCATACCTGTTTTTGATAGTATTTTTCAAGATCCTTTTTGCTGACATAAAATCAGTCTGACAGGTTGTTGTAGTGTGGTACCTTTTTTGCTAATCTGTCTGCCTCTTCATTTCCTGCTATTCCAACATGAGAAGGGATCCACTGAAATGAGATCTGTTTGTGGATTCTTTGAAGGGTTTTTATCATACAAAAATTTTCTTTCAGTTCTTTATTTTGGGGCTTATAATTTGACGAGATGGCGGCTTTTGAATCTGTAATGATAACGCATTTTTGATAATCAATGTTTCTGCCTAATAACTGATGGTGTGCATGTGAAATTGCTCTTATCTCAGCATCAAAGTTTGTTTTGTTTTGGCCTACTGGGAAGTAGAGTGAGAAGAGAGATGAATGTATTCCTGCTCCAGTTCTATTTTCTTTGTCTTGTGAGCCATCTGTAAATATTTTTAGCCATTGATTAGATGGATATCTTTCTTCTATTGTACAGAGGGCCAGTTGTTTTAGATCTTGTGGTGAAGAGTCTGTCTTGCAGACCTCTTCTAACAAAGTAAGATCTGTAGTCACTTGTATATATTCAATGGGATTGACTGGCATACAAGGATACAGGGAAGGAATAATACAAGGATAAGGGATGAAATTTAGCATAAATAAGAGTGAGATGGTGATCACAAGGAAGAAGGAAAGAAACAATGGGAATAACAATTGGTGGGGAACAGCTGAAGAAAGTGGAGAGTTTCAAGTATCTGGGAAGCCTGATACAAGGTAATGGAAGTAACGATAGAGAAATAAATGAGCGGGGGAGGCAGGCAGAAGCATTTCGGAGGAGTGTGAGAAGCATATTATGGAGCAAGGATGTCCCTCAGAACAGCAAAAAGATCATATATCGGACGTACTATGTCCCTATCCTGACGTATGCCTCGGAGACCTGGGTTATGAAACGAAGGGGGAAGAGCAAAATCCAGGCCAGTGAGATGAGGTTCTTGAGAAGCAGAATTGGAGCTACAAAGATGGACAGAATAACAAATGAGAGGACCAGAGAATTAATGAAGGAGGAACCATTACAGGATGGTATAGAGAAATCTAGACTTAGATGGTATGGACATGTAAAACGAATGGAGGAGAAGAGGATACCCAGGAGAGTACACGAGACGAAGTGGGAAGGAAAGAGACCAAGAGGAAGACCGAGGGACAGGTGGCTGAAGAGGGTGGAAGAAAGCGTGAAGAAGAGACCAGTCAAGGGTGGAGGCTGAGAGATGGTAGGAAGACAGAAGACGTTGGAGAGGCTTGTGTTCCAAACAGACCCGGCCAGTGGCTGGAAACTGTGCAAGAAGATGATCGACTAGCAAGGTAAATGTATTTATATGGTATTATTCTACGTTGCATGAAAAGGGTCTTCAAGGTTATAAATTTAATATTTATGTCATCCTCGTGTCTTCACACTGGTAGGATAACCGACACTCATATTTGTTTGCGTAATTAATGTTTTGTTTTCTGTTAAAATGTAAATTTATTATAATTACGAGTAGTATGCCTTTTGGTCTGTGTAAAGTTTATTAATGTAGGACTTGATTTGATGTTCTACAGCGTTAGAAAGGTTATAGTTTATCTACCGTTTTTTCATGATGGCGGAGCTCGTATTGTTTTTAACTATGAGTGATCATTGGTTGTTAATATTTTGAGAGAATTTGGTAGCCATTGAGGTGAAATGACGTAAATTGAATTAGCTCCGTATATTTTGAGTTGGAGAACATTAATTCTTCAGTTCTAGGCACCGTATTATATTGGAAATAGCAACATACGTAGGCCTAGCTTTGTGACATGTATTGTCTCGGGAATTAATTATTTGTGTGGAGATGTAAGAAATATGGTATGATGCATTATGTAGGGACATAATGAAGCTATGTTTAAGTGGAAACAGGTCTCCGACAGGGAAGTGTATTGTCCCCCTTACTATTCATCATAGTCATGGATGAAATTCACAAGAATGTTAAACAGAGATTGGGACAAGAGGCAACAAAGGCCATGCTGTTTGCAGATGATATAGTGATATGGGGCGAGGATGAAAAGGAAGTACAAAACCAACTAGATGTATGGAATCAAGAAATAGAGAAATATGGGATGAAAGTAAGCACAGAGAAGAGCAAGACAATGGTAATGTCAAGAAGAAGGAAGGAAGGAAGAGGAAAGATAGAATTGAATGGGAAAATTCTGGAAGTGGTTAAAAGTTTCAAGTACTTGGGAAGTGTGATCACAGAAGATGGAAGGATAACTGAGGAAATTGGAAAGAGAATACAACAAGCGAACAGTTTTTACCAGAGCATAAGGGGTATTCTGTGGAACCGAGATGTCCCAAAGAAATGTAAAAATGTATTATATTCAACCTACTACAGACCCATACTAACATATGCAGCTGGAGCGTGGACTACTACAAAAAGAGAGGAGAGTAGAATACAAGCCGCGGAGATGAAATTCCTAAGAGGTATAGAGGGCAAGACCAGAAGAGATAGAGTTAGAAACGAAGAGATTAGAAAAAGGACAGGAATCTTGAAGCTGCAGGACAGGATAGAAACAACAAAGTTAAAGTGGTATGGACATATGATGAGAATGGGAGAGGAGAGAGTACCAAAGAAAACTTTCTGTGAAAAGATGACGGGGAACAGACCACGAGGAAGGCCCCGAAAGAGATGGGCAGATACAGTGTGGGAGTGTGTAGAGAAGAGAGGAGGAAAACCTGAAGAAGTACTAAAAACAGGAGAGGAGTGGTGGAGAGACAGGAAACGTTGGAGGTCCTTAATTCACAACCCGACCCAGGAAGCTGGAAATGAAGATGATAATGAAGCTATGAAATGTTTAATTTGTCCTCGTCTTGATGTTGGGCTTGACTTCTCACCAACAACAACGGATGATTGGTTGAAAGCACTACTATATTACTTCATTGTAACAACATTACTTGACTTGGTAAAATATTTATGACAGTCAACTGGAAGAAGTAAATAATTGATGTCAGAATCCACATCTAGATTTAGTAAGTGTTTGTTTATATTTGTATGCATGTTTATTGTCAATACATTATGATTTTACCCGATCACCTTAGTATTATTTCAGGGTCCCGGGGTTCGAAGGTTTCAGACAATTACCCTCCGAGTATGGACTTACTATGGCCCAGTAGCTTCCCTCCCCAAGGCCATTACTTTAGTAGTGGGTCAAAAATTATTACCGTAAGTTAATAAACCAAACAACCTGCGACAATTTTTTAAAAATGCTCATTTACATCTTCACCCTAGTCTACGTCAAGTACCATACGGTAATCACTGAAAGGGTAGGGGGGTTATGACCTCAATTTCATGAACGAACGAACCTCATTTTGCATGAATTATGGAACCAGAATCCTAATGGAGGTATGGATTGTCTGCATTTAGAAATATGTTAGTCAATAATTTAAAACAATACGCCAGAAAACTAAATACAAAAGGCCGCATGCCTACTACGGTGCAAAGTTGCTCCGTGAAAAAAATACACTTCGCCAAAATTATAAGACGTGCATACAGTTAAATACAATCATCCAATTGGAGAAACACTGTCACGATCTTATAAGCAATTCAAACAAACTGCTGTAATTTACAGGAAAATGTGCAACATTTAGAGACTACGAGTGTTGTATATGCCACAATGTTAGCTAACATTTCGCATCATTAATACATAAGGAATGAACACATGCAGAGCTTTCTCACTGCACACAGCTGAAGATCATATTCTTGGTGCATTTTATGTTCTCTTAACAATAATTTGCTTAGATACATGCAAGGAAAATTGTAGTACACAGTTCTCATTGCTTCCATTACCTGGCTACTAAACCGGAAGCTGGTAATGCATAACCATACACAGGTGGCGCGTCCTATGGCAAATGAAAGATCGAAAGAAAATGTAAGCTCTATAGGAGCCCGGAACAAGGCGATACATTTTTCTACACTACTGAAAATAGTCAAAATACCCATTTTAATAATGAATAATAATTTTGGGGGTCATGTAGTAATATATGTTACCCACCCAGTATACCTTTTTAGATCAAGACTTTTATAGTAAAATTGGAGGCGTGTCCGGTATTACACGCGTAAATTATGGGACGAATACAGTATTGCTAACTCCGCACATTCGGTACCGACAGCCTTCCTGTCACTTTGCCCCGCTTTTCCTCTCCGCAACCCACGGTCGCCGCATAACAAGACCCTACGTCCAACCATCACACGGCAAGAATTCTGAGCATGCTTCTCACCTACACCCTGTGTTTCGAAGGAACAACGCGAAGGATATGTCGGGAGCATGGAACAGTTGAGCTGTGGTAAGTTTTTAGTGTTGTTGTAACTCAACTGATACGAATAATACACAGAGCTACACATCAGACATTTCTGTACAATTATACATAATATATTTTAAAAACGATCCTGAGTCAACGCTGAGGACATTCAAACAGAAATACGATACTTTTAGATGAATAAGTAAGTTACACAGAGAAGCTGATACCTTTATCATCGGTATTCAATTCAATAAATACGACGAAGAGGGCAAACACACTATAGCTAATGAATATAAAAACGCTCACCATGCAATGATTCTCCTTTAACATGAAACAAGATTCTGAGTGGAGGTCGTTCACAGCTTACGACAGTAGTTGACAGATAACACCATGCACACTCACTGAATCGCGACTCTACGGTTAATATTAGCTTTCGTGATAACACAAAAGTAAAGTTAAGGTAAAGACATACCTAGCACTTAGCACGGAGCACTCAAACAAGCTGCTCTGTGGTGATATTGCCGTGGTTTTATATTGTCGAGTTGTAGGCTATTGAATGACAGACGGTATTTTGAACACTATGATGGGAAACAATAGCCTGTGCTCTATTATCGATTGACGTAAGCGAACTTACACCAATAAATAAATTTTACTCAGTCACTTGGTAAGGGTTTCTTTGACACCCTCCATCCCTTCACTGTTCCTATCATCACCATCATTGTCTTCGTCAGAGCTTGATGAATTGCCAAGGTTAATAATCATTTCATCCACCGCGATATCCAGACCGCCTTCAGTATTTCTTTCTGTACATGCTGTACGGGATGTGTCCAGTCCTCGGGTCGAACTTCGGCGAAGTAAAAGTAACGAAACAATGACAATGAAAGGAAATCAGACACAAAGCGACTGAAACAATGCCTGCCCATACGAGAAGAATTCTGTCACTTGTGTGGTGTATTTTGTAGCCACATGTTGGTGACTGGTGTTTTATAGTAAAATATCGAGAGCTGTAAGATACTGTTTGTAGTTTTTGAAATGTATGCATGTGGGTGACGCATTTGCATTGAGTGTTTGCACGGACTTTAAAACAATTTGGCATGTGCTTCTTCCTAGCGAAAGAAGATCATGGAAAGGCTAAAAACAGTAAATTTCCACAAGCGACACGCCGCGAATACTTTTTAATTTAGATTTATTTTATCGAAGTAGATCATCATCATCTTGCACAGTTTCCAGCCACTGGCCGGGTCTGTTTGGAACACAAGCCTCTCCAACGTCTTCTGTCTTCCCACCATCTCTCAGCCTCCACCCTTGTCCAGTCTTCTCTTCTTCAAGCTTTCTTCCACCCTCTTCAGCCACCTGTCCCTCGGTCTTCCTCTCTGTCTCTTTCCTTCCCACTTCGTCTCTTGTACTCTCCTGGGTATCCTCATCTCCATTCGTTTTACATGTCCATACCATCTAAGTCTAGATTTCTCTATACCATCCTGTAATGGTTCCTCCTTCATTAATTCTCTGGTCCTCTCATTTGTTATTCTGTCCATCTTTGTAGCTCCAATTCTGCTTCTCAAGAACCTCATCTCACTGGCCTGGATTTTGCTCTTCCCCCTTTGTTTCATAACCCAGGTCTCCGAGGCATACGTCAGGATAGGGACATAGTACGTCCGATATATGATCTTTTTGCTGTTCTGAGGGACATCCTTGCTCCATAACATGCTTCTCACACTCCTCCGGAATGCTTCTGCCTGCCTCCCCCGCTCATTTATTTCTCTATCGTTTCTTCCATTATCTTGTATCAGGCTTCCCAGATACTTGAAACTCTCCACTTTCTTCAGCTGTTCCCCACCAATTGTTATTCCCGTTGTGGTTCTTTCCTTCTTCCTTGTTGTGATCACCATCTCACTCTTATTTATGCTAAATTTCATCCCATATCCTTGTATTATTCCTTCCCACACGTCCAATTGTTCCTGTACCTCCTCCTTGCTTCCCCAAATCATCAAATCATCTGCAAACACCATTGCTTTCATCTTTCTGTCCCCAATTACTTTTGCCACTCGGGTCATTATGTCATCCATCACCACAATGAAAAGTAACGGTGACAGTGCACTTCCTTGTTTCAGGCCGTTTCTCTGTTTCAACCAGTCTGATCTCTCTCCTCCCACTTTCACACAGCTCACGCTTCCCTTGTACATCTCCTTTATCCTCTTTATAGTCCATTTCTCTACTCCTCTATCCTCCAGGGACTTCCATACATTGTTTCTGCATACACTGTCATATGCTTTCTCAATGTCCAGGAAGGCCATCAGTAGATCTGTTCCATACTCAGAGTGCTGTTCTTGTAACTGCCTTACAGCAAAAATCAAATCCACTGTGGACCTTCCTGCTCTGAAGCCATGTTCTTCCCTCATCCCTCCTATCCTTGTCCTAATTCTCTTTTCAAAAACTTTCTCGAAGATCTTTGCACAATGACTCATCAGTAGAGGCACGATTTTATGGTGTATCGCCAAAATGCGAAATGTGTTAATATGTGCATCAAAGGTGTTTTAAATGTGTGTTTAATATTGTTTGATCATAAAGCACTGAATTTGTTCTCACGACTAAACGCGAAATTCCACCTTATTTGCGATGTACGTCCGTATTTGCGACATAACGAAATCGGCTTGTTCATTACGTCTACACGATTTGGTGCGATATCGCGAGCCTTCAGTGGTTTTCACCTTGTTAGCATTGCTGGTAGAAATAGGAATCTCCGTTTCGCGGGCTTATAGGTCGTGTTCCAAGGACGACAAAATGTCCTTGGAACACGGCCTATAAGCCCGCGAAACTGAGATTCCTATTTCAACGCCGGTCGTGAAAGTCTACATTTTTACTTAATTGCTGGTAGAATCCAATTCAAATGTATTTTTAAGTGTTTAAAGCCTAAGCATATCCCAACATCACGTAGCAGCAACTTACTACACAGTTTCAATATTGGCTATCCTGTCGAACTGGGAGACAAGTGAGAGAGTTGGGCCGCGCATTGCTGACCACGTGGGTGCGCTGTGATTTGTAGTTGAAATTTCTATTTCTAATGTGAATTCGCAATGCAGAAAATAACGACGTGTTTTGATAGGGCTGACGAGTTTAAAGACGAAGGCTATGTTTGCGATGCGCGGCAGAGAAGATAGTTATGTGCAAATTCTGCAACATTAGACTAGAATGGAAGCGTCGCGATTCATGTGTGAAACGCAACTTACGTAAAAATCACAAAAAGAAGAAAAGGATTTTGTCTGAAGGAGGTACCAAAAGACATATCAGTTCAAGAGGCGGTCGGGAATGCCAAAAAAGTGAGAAATGACTCAAACGAATTTGTAATGTCAACAGTGGAGGCCTTTTTGAGTGCCAACATTCCTTTAGAAAAGCTAGATCATCCAACAATGATTGGATGAACAAACATATACCAGGCGAGTTATTTTTTTTTCGGATGCCGCTACACTTACCAGTATCCCGCAGCCCCACTTTTCGTAGCGATAAAAATAATAATAGGTGGAAAGACGTAGTTTTATGTAACGAATTTTATCAGGGAGGGAAGGTAATTCTTTTACGATTGCCGAGATCCACCAACCCGCCGTGACATTTACAGCTGAAAGTTTTGCAGCCACCAGGGAAATGTGATGTGGGATACTAGAAAGTGTAGTAATGACTTAGTTTACTTTTAAATACTTTTAAGTTCATATCATAAACAAGTAAGTCTGATTTAGTAATATTTTAAATTAAAATGATTTGCTTGCTAATAGATTTTTTTCATAACACTTTTTTAGGAAGTGGAAATTTTCCCACAGCTGACTGGTTACGAAAGAAATATTTGCCCCTATTACATCAAGAAAAAAGAAGAATCAAGTAGTGAGAAATTAAAGAATCAGCTTGTTATTCTACACTGTGATGAAACCACAGATAGGATGGGTCGAGCCGTGTTCATTGTGCTATTTAGAACTCTTCCAAAGGGTAGTAGCGAGACTCCTAAAGGGCTAGTAGGTGGTGTCCTTAAGGTGCGTATACACTTGCGCGCCGCTCGCGCGCGGCAAGTTCGCTAGATTAGTACGGGGTTTCGAAGCTGCGCGCGCGCGGCGCACGACGATCCATCTCCTGTCGGTTTTTTCCACGCGCACTTTGAGTGTTCGCAGTTCAGATTTGGACGGGATTGTGAGAAGTTCGTTGTTTCTCGCGCGCATCTGATTGCAATATTTGTGCGTTTTGAGCGGTGATACTGGAGTGGTCAGACGAATCTGTGATAAAACTGATCGATGCTCATCGCAAAAAGCCTCTTTAGTGGGATCCTCAACATAAGGATCATTTTAAGAAACCGATAGACTAAAAGCAGATGCCTGGAGGGAAATAGGAGCTGAGATGGATGTATCTGCGGACCAATGCAAGAAGAAGATGATATCTCTGCTGTCTTCCTACCAGCGTGAGAAATGTAAAATAAATCGCAGGGCGGAAATACGTATCTTCTTTGGAAATGTGGGGTCCAATCTTCTGCAGCAGATTCTCAAAGTCAGAAGGTGACATTCGAGTAAAATTCTTATACTGGCCGCTTATTTCTTGTGACTTCAAGTCCATCATTAGCTCCGCACCATTCCTTTTTTTAAACATGTCAGTGTGCCACCAACGTCGTCGTTTCTTTTTCTTTTTGCACAAACGTGCCATTAAAACAGCTGCACCACTCATCACCGCAATCGCGAGGTTTTCCTCGTGCGGCGGAGACATGATTATATTTACCACACTCCAAACTGACTAGTGAATGTTCGTGGATTTCCTATGGATCGCGAGAGGTTCGTTTAAATAATAATTCTGGTCGAGCAACACACGCGCCGCGCATGCACCACGCGCAGTGCGCGGCGCGCAAGTGTATACCCACCTTAATGCTTCAGAATGTTAACTCGCAGGAATGTTCTCAAGCCATAGTAGAGGTTATTAAGAGACAAACTTGAATACAAAAATATCATAGGTATTTCAACAGATGGTGCACGATATATAAAAAGTGTGTGCAGACTTTACAAGGTTTGATATTGGACAACCTTCTTCACATTGAGTGTTGGGAACACAAGCTTGATTTAGTAGCAGGAATCTGGCCGAAGAAACTTCATCGTGTCAATGAGTGTGTTACCAAAACAAAGCAAGCTTTTCTTAATACAAGAAAACGGAAGCATAGGTATATTAGGTTCTTGCAGCAGAAGTATGGTGCAGGAGAGAAGGATATAAAGCTCTTTCCCTCACCAGGTATCACAAGGTGGAATACGTGGTTCACATCAGTTTCCTACTTGGCAGACTATGTCATGGACTTGGTTCAGTATTTTAAAACAGTAGAGAGTGATGCTGAAAGTGTTAAATACTTTCAAAAATTAAGTGAAAGTGAAGTAAAATCAATTTTGTGTTAGGCAATTTTTGTGAAAGAACACTGTGTTTCAACTTCTGAAAAGATAACTTGTTTCGAGGGTTCTAATTATGCTTCGGCACATAAAGGTGTTCCAATGGTAAATGAACTCATTTCTGAGTACACGGTTATCGAAAAACTAGTGATGAAACAAGACACATTGAAGGCATTGAATGAACTATCAAGCGATAGAAAGAAAAGTGATGAAAAAGGTTCGTAGCCCTTGCCAATGCATGTCACACAAAACACTCAGATATACTGGCTAAAGACTCTGCTCATGAGGTTTTTAATTCACTCTCCTCACTGTTTCATCTGCCCCTGTTAAGAACTGTGAACATGGTCATCTCTCTTCAACAAGATAGAGAAAATCCCCCTTTTTGCTGGAGTGAATTCTCATGACTTTTTGAAGTTCTACATTCAACTGCAAATCACCTGTAAATCTTTTTCATGTAGTGACGGTAATGTAGTTGAAGATGTATTGAAGGGAATGTTAGAGGAATATCCTATAGTTGTCAAATGTCTTCAATTTCTGTACATTTCCATTTCAAATGTTGACAGTGAAATGGCCCTTTCGGCCTACAATGATATTTTGTCTGACAAGCGTACCAACCTGTCAAATGATAAATTAGAAACATTACTGAGTTACTACTTCAACAGCAAATGAATACTGTAAACCAAGCCATACTTGGTGTGTTTGTCGTTTCCTTCATTGCAACATAAGGCAAAAGTATGTATATAGTCTAGTAAACAGTTTTTCTACACTGTAAGCAATGGCACTTATTCACCGCTTTTATCCCGCTTTGCCCTTAGTTATTACACCGCTATTGTGGTTTTTTATTCGCCATAAAATCGTGTCTCTACTCATCAGTGTTATTCCCCGATAGTTTCTGCAATCTGTTCTACCTTTCTTGAAGATCGGGACAATGATTCCTTTTTTCCAGTCCTCTGGGGTCTTCCTTTCCTTCCATGCTGTCCTCATCACTCGGTACAGCCACTGTATCCCCACCTCTCCTGCTGCTCTCACCATCTCCACACTCACTCATCCACACCCGGTGCCTTCCCTCCTTTCATCTTGTTCACTGCATCTTCCACTTCATTCCATGTTAAGTCCTTTTCTGTTTGCAGTTCATCTTCAACTTCCCAGATTTCTTCCTCCTCACCATCTTTTCCATTTGGGTTCAGAAGTTCTTCAAAATATTCTTTCCACATTTTCTTCAGTTCTTCCCTATTTTCTATCTCTTGTCCCCTTTTGTTCACCATTCTAACATAATCCGTAGGATCCTTCCGCCTCTTATTTTTTACCATCCCATACAGGACCTTTTTTGTACCTTCACTATCCTCCTCCATCATCTTTGTCCACTCTTCCATCCACTTCCTTCTCTCCTCAGTCACCACTCTCTTCGCCTCCTTTCTTTCCTGGTACTCTTCCCTTTTCTCTAGCATCCTATTTTGATACCACCTCCTAAAGGCTCTATTCTTTTCCCTTTTGTCTTCTCATTCCACCATGGTGTTTCCTTCCACCTCTTCTTACTACTTGTCCTCCCACATACTGCTTCTGCTGCACCTACTAGTGTCTTAAATCTAGCCCATTCCTCTTCCACCCCTCTTTCTTCATCTGTTGGAATTCCTTCCTTTACCATTTTGAGGTACTCGACCCTCCTATCCCCTTCTTTCAGTTTCCATATCCTTATACGTCTTTCCTGGTTCTCAGTCCCTTTCTTCTCCTTACTCCCTCTCAGGTTCATTACCAGCAATCGATGGTCGCTATCCAGGTTCTCCGATGGCATAACCTTGATGTCCGTGATGTTATTTAGTTCTTTCTCATACAGTATATATATGGGCCCTAGGAATCAACCTGGGGAGGTCTATAAATATGTAGACCTGGACAAAGGGAGTGTGATGTGATGATACTAACCAACAAAATCAGTAATACAAGGATTCAGCAGAAGAGAATCCTCATAACCTCTCCACTCCAACTCCAAACACTGACCTGCACGTGGTGTCCCCTGCTAAGCTGAGCAACCCAGTGGAAGGTTGGGTAATCAATCCCAGCGGGAAACTGGGTCAGTGAACAGACTAGTGTTGGGGGGGACTGAGAATTATTTTCTCAGTTCTTTCACCTTTCTGAATAACATTCAGGATTGTAATTCGAGGATTTATCCTCCCCTCAAGGTGAAACCTTAGATAGTCGACCATGAAAAGTCATTTGAAGAATAATTCCGCCGTCTGTAATGATAGATTACAGAAAAGACAGCATTCGGATACGGTGGGCTGTCATGCGGAAGATAATGACGAATCGGAGCGTCTGAAAACTCATCAAGCAGCAAACAAACAAATACTACGGAAAATCAAACCTAAACAAGTCTCATTCTTTTCTACACATAATGTTAACTCTCTGGTTCAAACTGGAAAATTGAAGATCATCACGGATATCATGAGAAGTCATAAAATTCTAATTATGGCCCTTCAGGAAATTAGAAATGGTGATCAAGGCCATCTGGAATCACAAGGATATAGACTATATAAAGGAATCCCAGGAAAACGAGTTATGAAAAATTGTCCACAATTTGGTAACGGATTCTTAATAGATCTCAGAATCATTGACTCGATAACAGAATTTAAATCTCAATCCTCCAGACTTACGACCCTAACTTTGAAATCGGCAAATAAAACATATACAATTATTAATGCACATGCTCCTACTAATCAAAAAAACAACACCATTAAGGACAGAGAAGAAGTACAAAAATTCTGGGATCTTTTGGATCAAACTTTAATAAACATCCCTTCATCAAACATCAAAATTCTCCTTGGTGATTTCAATGCGCAACTTGGACAAGAAAGAAGATATAGAGATATAATTGGAAAATGGACAGCACATAAACGAACCAATAAAAATGGTCAAAGATTAGTCGAAATTTGTAGAAACCACAAATTAATCTCTAAATCAACATGTTTTAAAAGACAGCCCCATAAATCGAAAACTTGGAAACATCCTGACTTCAGAAGGGGTGAATGGCAGTTGGATCATGTCTGCATGGATAAATTTCACCATCGCGAAATTCACAATGTCAAGGTTCTAAGGGGAGTTGACTCAGGATCAGACCACTATGTGGTAAAGATAAAAATAAAATTAACTCCAATGGCCAAAAAAAAACCTAATAATAACAATAGGAGGAAATTTGATCCATCTACCTTAAAAAAAAAATATAGAGTACTGTGAAAGAACAGGAGAAGAATCTCTCAACACTAAAACATTGGACGAATTAATCACTAAATTAAAATCAATAGCAGAGGAGTTAGCACCAATAAATCCAAGGAAAAAACATGAATGGTGGAATGTAGATTGTGATCAAGCAATAGAGAAAAGACACCAAGCATGGATAAAACATCAAGCTCTAAAGTCAGAAGAATCAAATTTAGAACTAACTATACAAAGAAAATTAACCCATAAAATCAGACAAACGAAACGTAATCATCTTAAAAATACACTGGAAAAGATAGAAGACGATTTCAAGAAAAAGCAATCTCGAGATTATTACAAAACATTTGGTAAATATCTAAAAAAATTTGAAGCTCCAACATTAATGTTGAAAAATCAAACAGGAAAGTTAGCACATTCTAACCAAGAAAATACAGAGATCCTTGCAGAAGCATTCGAGAAACTGTTAAATTGTGATGATCCACTGGAAACCCTGCAAGTAAACACTGATACACCTATTTTAACTTCACCTGATTTAATAAATCCTCCAAACATTAATGAAGTAGAACTCGCAATTAAAGAACAAAAAAATTACAAAACTTGTGGCGAAGACTTAGTCTTTGCTGAAATCTGGAAAAATGCTGGTAAACCTGCGATTATAAATCTTCATCAACATCTAGTTAAAATGTGGATTACTGAAGAAATTCCTGCACACTGGACCACAGGAATAATCCATCCATTATTTAAGAAAGGAGACAAAACGAACCCAGATAACTACAGAGGAATTACCCTTCTGGACTGCACATATAAAATTTTCTCTCGTATAATTTACAACAGGATCAAAAACATTCTGGAACCACAACTTGGAGAATATCAAGGAGGATTTCGCCCTTACAGAAGTTGTCCAGACCAAATCCTTAGCCTGAAATTAATAATGGAATATTACAAAAACAGAAATAAGCAACTCTTTATCTCTTTTATAGATTTCAAGAAAGCCTATGATAGTATTCATAGACTGACACTGCTCAAAATCCTCAGATCATACGGTCTCCATCCTAAATTGATAAAAATCATTCAATTAACATTAACAAACACAAATTCGAAAGTTAAATTTAGGGGAGAAATATCAACAGCTTTCACAGTAAAAACTGGTCTCAGACAAGGTGATGGATTATCCCCTCTGCTTTTCAATGTGGCTCTTGATTATATCATGAAGGTTTGGCAAAAGGAAAACCCTCCTAAGATCAAAATTGGAACAAAACCATCAATAAAAATAAACTGCTTAGGATTTGCAGATGACTTGGCTCTTTTAGCACTAGACAAGGAAGAGGTTTGTACTCAGATCACTAGTCTCCAAGAAATTGCTCAAGGGATAGGATTACAGATATCCTTTGAAAAAACTGAGATCATGCCTATGAAACCCTTAGATATAAATGAAGTCTATATAAATGATCATAAAATTAACCTAGTTCCTCAATTTAAGTATCTTGGAGAAATTATAACACATAACTTAAACGAAAAAGTAACTTGGATAAATAGAACAAATAAAATGAAAAAGGCACAATCTCTAACCTGGTCAACATATAATAAAAAATGCCTATCAATAGCTACTAAGATCCAACATTATAAAACTGTAACTCTCCCTGAAGCCACTTATGCTTGTGAAACACTGTTCCAAATTAAAAATGAACAAAGAACTGATCAGCTCCTCAAAACGGAAAGAAGAATCATTAGAACGTGCATAAATAAAAAGTATCAGGTTGAGGGAGTCTGGAGGATTCTCCCAAATGAAACTGTCTATCGTGAGATTGATCCAATCACCAGCACAATGAAGAAGAAAAGAATTTCATATTTTTTTCACATCTTACGGCTTCCAGAAAACAGAATTGTACGCCAACTGGTGATGAGAAATCTAGGAAAGAAAACTGGAGGAAAATGGATCCAAGAAATCCAACAAGATCTCAAAGCAGTTGGACTCAAGATAACAGATGCCGAGGAGAAAAATAAAATTAACACCATTCTTAAAACTCACAAATTTTCTGCAGAAATGACACACAGAAAGCCTATGGAGATTTCAGATGAGTTGAGAAAATCCCGATCTGAAAGAATGAAAAAGTACTGGAAAGAGCGCAAGAACCAAGCAGTACTACCTTCAAAGAAGAAGTGATTGTGGAACAACTCAAGTGGTCCAATGTGACCAATCAAGATTAATAATAATAATAATATATAGTCGACCATCGACTTCCTGGTCAATCCAAATAAGGTAAGGCTTTTGTTTTTATGAAAGGGAGTTTGACTCCCGTAGCACATTGGCATGCTCGTGACGTCAATACTGCTTGTATTTTGTGTCTTGCATGGCCTTCTCAGTATGTGCTAGCCACGCGTATTGGTAGGTGTGTCTGTACCAACTGACGAGCCCAACGGCACACTGGGGCGAAACGCTGGCATTGTTTGAGCTAACCGGACCATTTTTTCATCATTTATTGATAATTCATCCGCTCAAATGGAAACTACATCATATTCCCTTCGGGAATATTCAAAACCTTATTCCTGGTCAAGTCGTCACTGTACCATGTGATAATAGATAATAGAAAATAAAATAATGCAAAACGAAATTAAATAAGTCACTCTGACAAATACAAGATTGTTACTAGGAACTTTAGTAATACACACCAAAAAAGAAGCTTGTAGTTTAAAGAGACCGTTAATCTTGAGATCATGAGCCACGGGACCTCCTTTTTACGTGGAATCCGAACCACAGGACATGCATTTCACTTCGAAAATCTCACATGCATTGACTGGGAATCTAACCAGGACCGCCTTGTTGAGAGGCATACAGCTAGACCGCTGAGCCACCACGCACAATATAAAGTTCTTTCGACAGCACTAATTACTGAATAGGCACTGTAGGCTAGTCATACACAAAATAAAACAAGTCACTTTGTTAATACTAGATTGTGGTTAGAAACTTTAGTCACACAAAATAAGATAAAACAAACAATAATCAAGTATTTATTAATTTAAAGCTTCACTAGGGAACTCATCATCTCTTGAATTTTCTCTGCTTCAGAACGGGCATCGTTCAATATCGTTTTTTTCTTTCCAATTCCTGGAGATCTTTCGTGGCTTTTCTATCGACTGCCACCTTAGCCGTCACTTCGCACCTGTTTTGCTTTCTTGAATACGGCGTAGGAGTTTCGTGCAGTATGGACTCTTATCTCACGGTTATCTTTGCCTAGTCCACCAGCTGCCATCCCAGCGTCCTGAACAGTATGCATACCTGCCAACTTTTGAGAAGGACTATCAGTAAAACTCACGTGCGACAAAAAAATCTAAAGATTTTCGACATACCCCGGCTAGACGAAAATAATAATACTTCCGGGCTACAAAATACAATAATTCATGCTTTAAACAGGATACTTCAATGAAATCATATCTACTTACATAATTTGTAGATGAACATAACAATCAAGAAGAAATCCATGTTAATCAGCAGCAGGCGTGGTGAATATTGGTTTGGAGCAGACATAACAGGATTTCCTTGATAGATTAAGCTGATATACGATAATTGAAAAAGGCTTTAAACAATAAAACTTGTTTAACGTAGCACAGGCAAGAAATAATATAATACACACTGCAAATCACATGCTAGTTCGACTTTTAAGTCATGGTTGTGGCCTTTTTAGCTTCCTGCAAACAGTCTTGAGAAAATGTTTTGTCATAACAGGGACCAGAACTCCTGGTCTTCAAAATAGAAATAGACTCCAGAGATTCATTGGACATGGATGACCTGAACTGTGTTCTATTTTTCTTCACAAGGCTAAAAAAAACGTTCACATTCTGCATTGCTATGGGGTATGGTGAGAATAGAGAGCAATACTCTAGAAATTTGGTTATACTTAAGAAGTCCATAGGCTCCACGAATTCCTGATATTTGTGCCCAACTGGAATCACTTGCAGCATCTTGATGTGCAGCCAAAGTGTCATCTACCTGAAGAGCTGTGAACTGCCTCTGAAGCTCATTCACCACCTCATCTGTAGTTTCATTCTCTTCCTTGCATAATATGATAGGAAACTTTTCCAAGAAAAAAAAAAACGAATGGAAGATAACTGTGCATCTTCAATTTTGTCTAACCTAGCAACTTGAGCATTCTTTAACACGTCATCCTTGAGTGGAAACTTGTTTATGATTTAGTCATAGGCAGTATAAAAGTAGTTTCTCACTGATGAAAAGAAAAGGGATTTATCTGTATCCGGTCCGTTCTGAAGGCACTTAACTTCAGATGATGCATTTTTTGCCATTTTATTTACAATACATGTCGTTTTCGTGCGACCACAACTATATTTCTTTGCAACTTCTGATGTGGGAAACATCTTAAATAAAGCACCAGCATGATCAGCCGCACTTAAGGGCACATTGTGTTCCACCAAAAAGGAAGTAAACAGACACTCGGCCCTAATTACGTCACTGTCAACGTTTCCAGACTTAGCAAAAAAGGTGTTGATTTTCTTGCTATCTTCCTTCGATTTAACATAACTAATGTGTTTACCGCACTTCACATGATTACTTAAATCGTTTTTTTCCACCATGTGCAATATTAATATCACACCCACATACCGTGCGAAAGGCAAATTTTTCTCCCTTTCTTATTTTAGTATGCACGGAACAACCGAGTAGGATTCTTTAAATGTCTGGAAGTACTGTTTCTTGTTGGATTTGTTCATTCTCGATATCTACTAAAACATCGAAAGGAACCTGGATCACTGAACGTCACATAAAATTATAACATAAAACACTTAAGACAGCCAACACTTCATTAAAACATGTCAAAACACACAAAGTCTTAAACCATTAAATGAACAAGACGCCAACCTCGTGAAGAAAGAATATGCACATGGTAGAAAAAAAAGACACACACGTGTTACGAATGTAATTAGTCCAAGGAATACAGGAAACTGCGAAGCACGAAGTTCTAGCACAAAAACTCCAACGCTTCATTAAAATATGCCATAACCTTAAAAGACGAAAACATTCATGGAACGCCAACTTCGCGAACAATGAACAACTAACGAGGTCAAAGAATATGGTTTAAATCGCAACGAGCGAAACAAAGAATATGCGAAGCAGAGCCTGTCGACACCTAAGATTCACATGGAAGAACGGTTATCCCGGCTTCAAATTCAATTACAATGACGACACAACCATCACACGGTTAAAAGTACGAATCATATCAAAGAACGAGTTATCGAGTATCGTGGACTTGCCTTCGACCCACGCAAACAATCGATTGTACGGAAGTGGGCGGTATTATCGAATGTAAATTATCTTTTTAAATTTTTGTCCGCGAAATCTTAAAATGACACCGTTCATCCGTAAAATGCTGCAATTTCCGTAAATTTTACGGATAAACCGTAAAAGTTGGCAGGTATGAGTATGCATGCCAAACAGACTGGCTTCTTTGTGATTGACGAGCATGCACTCCTTGTTCAGGGAGAAACCTCAGTCTAGAGCTGCATTGTTGTGATACAAAGTCAGTATCATTTTAACGAAGCTTGTGAGAACGTATTTGGCAGGAACTGAGGAAGGTGCTGAAGCCACTAATTCAGACCACAACACGCGGCTCTTTCCCGTCGAACTGCTTCAAACGTTCAGTGACGAAGGGCAGTCTCAAGAGTGCGGAGTAGCTGCTCTTGATGCGGTCAGCCATTGCGCCAAAAAGCAAATTCTTCTGATCACAAAGAATTTCCAGGGCAATGACCATCCTAACTTCTTCCAACTTAGGAGTCTCAACGACCCCTATAGGGTCTAGGCAGGAAATAGCACTGGTCTCTTGTGAGTAAGAGTTGACCTCCGATTTTTTCAGCCATAGGATACAAATGTACAATTCTCGGCAGCTGGTGCGAAATTGCAGCACATCCGCGTCTGGAATTTTCTGAGATCGTGAGTTGTTAGCTTCTTTAAGGGCTGCTCATGTCAAGAAACCCAGGTCGTCTCTGTGATTAACAATGCGGACTGATTCTTATATGTAGGGATAGGAAAAATTCGCGATCGCAAATTTTTAAAAGAAGTCATACACAGGTGATAAAGTGTTATAATAACCTTAAAAATGGAAAAAATAAATATTTTTGAGCTCGCGAATTTTCGCGAATTTCGCATGAAAACGCGAATTTTAGCTGTTTTCCCTTATAGTGCTCTTCCGATAATTCGCGGCAATTAATGCACAAATTTCCGCGATTTTTTGAAAGCCGCGAATTATCTGCAGTAATGTTTTTAAGCCAGGCAAAAAGAAAACTATTTGTTAAAATATTGAAATGTATTTTAAGAACACACAGAAAAAAATAACTATAATACTTTATGTTCGACCTTGACTATTATATGTCAGAAAATTGTACTATAATGAGGCTCATTATAACACTATTTTGCATTATGAAACCGTTTCTCCCACCAATCAGAGCTCAAGAAACAGTTGTTTGACCAATTAGATAATTAGATGCACTGAGTTCCACGGCCTTCTAATTTAAATTTCACTGCCTGGCCTAGTGTCATAGTAGAGTAATCGAGGAGGCCATGGTCAAATACAAGGCATTCTCTGCGTGTCATGCACTCTGTTCAGTACATAAAACTGGTGAAATCTCTACAGATATTTATGAATATTTATGTTCGAACATAAAATAGTTATAATAATTATCGTCGAACATAAACAGTCTTCTGCAACTCTCCTATAATGGTAATTAAGACACTCATATGGAAATTATAAAACTCGCATACGCACGTTTTATAAACATACTCTTGTCTTAATTATTGCCATTATAGACTCGTTGCATAATGTACTATTATAACATAGTATTGTAAGACACACTACGTAGATTAGGCCTATACCAATATTAAAAACTAAGAGAAATGACTAATCACTTTTTGTTTCTTAGTTTATTTTTTCTAGTTTTAGATTGTACAATTCTGAAGGAAATAATATATGAGAACGAAAATTCATCTCGATTTTCTATATAAGAGATAAGTGCAACTATAGACACACTAGCTTGACTGTGGGAAGTTTCGGGATTTCCGTTGCATCACTCAGTTTATCTCACAGACAGTCAAATTCCGTACAATATCATCGCATTCATGTCTGAAACCATGATCGTCTTTATCGAAGTCTAACTACTGAATGTCACTTTCTTCTGCAGCTTGGCATTCATCCAAGATTTGCCGTAATGTCATCGTAGTGAGACGACCCTGCCCATTTAAAATATAGTTGTCACAGAAGCCGACAAAGGCTTGTTTCTGTGCAAAAGTAGTAGCGGTAATTTTCTCTCATGACTTGACTGCATGGAGAGCATCCAACAAACACGGAATGATCGGAAACTTTAACAGTAGATAGCGGACCTCGCTTTCTGCAAACAGCGAACTTTATCAATCTCATCCTGGTAAGTTACTAAGTTATTGAGGTTTTAAGGACCTGAACAGCAAGGTCACCTCCCCCTTCATCCTAGTAACTACTCGACGCGTGGCGTCATATAGTGTGCCTTTCAGACATGAATATCTAGATGGCAAGTATCCATATCCAAATGTGCCACTGTTTCCTGAACCAGTCTTAACCAGGGGGTCTTCTTGGTTTCATTCTGTAGTGTACCTGTCAGAGTTTGAAAGATATCGTGCAATTTATGAATGAAGTAGTAGGGACTGATAACTCTGGTGTTGATTTCCTGAACAATGTTTCACATGACGAAATACTTGAGATTCAAAGAATTTGGCACAGACATCACTGTACTCATCCCTTGATTAGAAGGCCAGTCTTATCAGACTGTTCACCATCTTGATGGACATCTACAGAGAATTCAGCAAACCCTTAAACTTGCTGTTTCTGGAAATTACGGTACCAACATTAAGGAGCAGTTGGAGGGTTGTGGAAATGAGTTAAAAGGAGAGAAAATACATTAAGTTTTAGTAAATGCTGGGTCCCATGCTCTTAGAATATTAATCAGCCTGAGATCCGTTGACCCTGGGAACAAGATTTACAAATGTGTGAGATTGAGCCAGCAGAAATAGTTCCAATGAACATCAATGAGGACCTTGCAAAGAAAATTAAGAAGTTGACAATTTGAGGAGCACTGGAAAAAAGTGAGGTCATAAGAGGATACAACGAACTGCAAACTTAAATCAAGAGGCAGATGCACGACAGGACCAAGACAGACATTGTTCGAGTTTTGCAAGGAATGACATTTGTGTTTCCAAAGTTCTCAGAATCTGTGTTGAAAACCATTTTGATACCCTGTTCAAACTCTAACTGAACTTTCGTTTTTCAGCTTACACTAGCACGTTAAGTGATGAGTGTCACCGTTTGTCACAAGAGAATTTGGATCTTTTCACTGAAGTATACTTTGAAGGATGACTGAAATGTGTTATATTATCAATGATATTTAAAAAATCCCACCTAAAATTTTACATTTTGAAAATACCGAAAAGTGCACTTGAAAACACCAAATTTGCAACTTGAAATTACCGCTTTCTTCACTATGAAATCACCGAAAACTTCCTATCCCTACTTATATGTCATTGTCAGCAACGAGCGGGGCACGCAGAGAGGGTACGGCCGGTGGTCGGCCAGGCAAAGCATGCATTCAGCGTTGGCTGGGTTCTCATAAACGCTTAGCGCTCTATCGGTGGCGCAAATTGCGGGTGGCACCGCGGTCAGCAGGTGAAATAGAAGAATGAGCGGGAAGACTCTACCGACCGTTTGGGGGCTAAGAAGTCTGGCATTGCGAGACCTTTTAAGATTCCCCTTATCAAGTGCGAATTTCCCGTATAATTCCCGGGTCACTAATATTCCCGTATCGCTCGACACCCTGTAATAGCATGTGAGGCACTGCTTCTTAAAAACTGAAGTATATAGTCCGGGACACCTTAAATAAGTTACTAGAAAACCAACATGGCCGCCACATTTGGTGTTGCCAACCTACATCATTTAACACCAAAAAGTCAGCACACACTTCCTTGTAACACGTACACAAATGTTCCAAACTATGTAAAGGCCCTTTATATTTTACATAAAGTTGTGAAGCAGTCCTTGCTCAAGTTAGGGACATCTTGGTCATCAGTCCGCAACAGTCTAAATCTTAATCAGTATTATGGTAGTGAAGTTAACTTAAATTAGCTCTTCTAGATTGGTTTTTAAAGCATCATATAAAATGCATAACAGAAACATGTTCATTTCTTCTTATAGGCTACATTTTTATAATTAGTCCAAAAATGCAGACCATTCTGTTTTAAGATGAGTGTTCAGAGAAGGATTTAGGAGTAGGAAATAGAATAATAGGGTACATATTAGCTTATTTCTTTATTTTTGGTAAGTACCATACTCATTTCTTGCATGTATAGGCCTCCATATATGGAAGAAGAATTGAGACAAGCTATTGAAAGCCTATTGGCAAATCCTTATTGAGATGCAAGAAGTTCAGATGAGGTTTGGGATTAAATTAGGAACCATCCCGGTATTTGCCTGGAGTAGAAGTGCGGAAACCACTTCCAAGATGGCCTCTCGAGGCTTAGTGTGCCTTATTTCTTGGCAGACAAACCAGGACCAACTGCCAAAAAAAAAAAAATGCTAGCGGCACAGCGTGAGATGGTTGGTAGAATACTCTCCTGACCTTTCGTCACCTGGCAAATTAAAAGCCACTTGCAGAAAATTCACTGAATTCACTGACAAATTGACTTGTTAAATACACGCATTGAAAGGCAAGCTTTATTGACCGAGTATTACACAGACCGGCAAAAAAAGTGGAACAGTTAAAAATGTAATATAAATAGTATAAAATTAGCCATGAAAAAGATTTAATCACATTTTAAAAGCTTTTCACGCATTAGAACAAACATTCTGAAACATCCGTGAATAGTAATTGATAATATGACATTTCTTAGGGTGGTTAATTACCACCAATTACCCAATCTTAGATGGCAGGAAGAGCACTAAACATTTAAGGGTTATGAGTGTTGCCGCTCGCTTATTGTTGTTCTAGGAATAACAACTGGCATTTGTTGAACACGAGCAGTGGGCCTCTGTTCTCTTCACTGACGAGAGTCGCTTTAATCTTATATCTCCTGATGGAAGAGAATGAATGTGGAGAAGGCGAGGGGAGAGGTACAGCCCTGTTGCTTTCTCCTCCAGGATCCATTTGGAAAAAGGAAGCTTGTAGTTTAACGTGACCGTTAAACACAGGAGCGGCCACAGGACCTTTTTACATGGAATCCGAACCACTGGACATGGCATTTCACTTTGAAAATCTCACATGCATTGACCGGGAATCGAACCCGGACCGCCTTGGTGAGAGGCATACAGCTAGACCGCTGAGCCACCACGCCCCTGACTCCATTTGGAGGTGGCTCGGTTATGGTGTCATCAACGTTAAGGCCCGCACTGAGTTGGTGTGCATCGATCACTGGACACTCAATTCCCAAAGGTACATCGAAGATCTCCTGATGAACCATGTGATGCCCTTCGCGCCTTTCATTGGTCAGAATTTCATGTTGATGCAGGAAAATGCCCTCATACTGCTCGCTGTGTTGATTTGGTGTTGTATAATATCTGCAGGAAGTGGGGATTCAAACCCTGGACTGGCCAGCTCTTAGTCCTGACTTAAACCCCATCGAACATGAACGAGATATGCTTGGAAAGAACATCAGACAGTGTGACCCCACCACCTTGGCACAACTGAGAACATCGCTGCTGGAGGAATGGGATCGCATCCCGGCAAATGTCATTCGACGAGTCGCGAACAGTATGCCTGAGCGTTTACAAGCTGTCATAGACGCTAAGGGTGGAAACACTTGTTTTTAGTGACCAGTGGTGTTGTGCAGTGCAAACATTAACACGGTTTTGTTTGAAAATAAAAAAAATAAAAAAAAAGAACTAAAATAGAAAATTGTAAGATTTGCAAAAATGTAACGAGTTAAAGCGTTGTATAAAACAGGTTTCAGTATTTTCTGTAGCCAAACATCTAAAGTTAACATGAATAATGCAAATATTGGAAAACCGATAGGCCTACATATTAGTGGAATAAATTAGGAAATTACATAAAATAATAGCCAGTCTTCAAACAAAAATGTTCAAGGCAAAACTACATACGTACCGTAATAGAGGTAACACTTCAGGAGTGATGAACCAAGTAGAATACTTAAATTAGCCTAAATACCTTGTGTAATGATGAATAATAATTGTAGAAATGATGTCCTAATAGATGTTTTCTCCTTCGCTGTCTAACGCACCCGCTATCCCCTTTACAACACTACTTATATACTGTAGGGAAATTTCAGATTAATTCTGTACAATGTATCACTCTTTTCCGTTTCACTTTCATAATATATCATTTTCATACCATGTTTAATCTTTTGGCGGGGGGGGGCATTGTCTATTGTAACTACAGTACAACCCGTCACATCCGGACCTGTGATATCCGAACACATCTCCGAATTAATTTTTAAGTCTTAGTTGAGAGCGAGGATACATTAGTGTGCTAGCCAGGGAGGACGAGTGAAAGTTGCAGCGCTGGAAGGCTGTGTGCGTGCTTGACCTCGAGGGGTTGTGGCCTGACTGTCAACGACATCTTCCCGGAAACTCATCCCTTTGTGTGAATAAGCGATATTCCATTCACGGCTTCTGCCTGCCTGCCACCAACGTCAACACGAGGCTGCCTATCTTTCTACTCTTCAGTCTGTGCGCGAGTCTTGAAGCGACAGTTTGTTTTGCGAGTGTGTTTCTGTTGTTACTGTTATTGTTTAACGTTGTTATCGTTATTGTTATCTTTTAACCTTGTTAAAACTGTTGTTACGATGGAAGAAAAGTTCCGTGCTCTAAAAGGGTTAGACCATAGAATCTTTAATCACTTATGTAGAAAATCAAGATGAAACGAGTGTGACTGAAGTGATGCTTTTAAGAAGATTGAGGGACATGGCATCCAAAAAGCGTGTACAGTGCGTGAAGCAACAGAAAATCACAAACTTTTTCAAAAACTAATGTAGAAACAGTAGGCCTAAGTGAAGTGCGTGAAGCAAAAGAAAATGACAAACATTTTCAAAAAATTATGTAGAAGCAGAATGTACAGTGTATTTATGTAAGTACATGTACTGTAAAGCATATTATAATTTAATTACTGTATTTTAATTTAGTTTAAAGCAATTCTATTTCTTAGCCTATGTACAGTATACAGTTAACAAATTGATACTAAACCTTTAAAACATTAAAATTAATCAACAACAAACTCTTGAATTATTTCTGGTCACCTAGCTATTTGTAAAAATAGCCTTGTGATATCCAGATTTTTCCATATCCGGATTGGCCGGTCGCCACATTAGTTCGGATATGACAGGTTATACTGTACTAACCTTGATCACTTCTGCACCAGATATATGTGCTAAATCACTTATATATGCGTTTTTATTTATTGTATTTTTAACAACCGCAGCCATGTTCGACAGCATATTTAGTATGTGAAACTGCTGCAGCGATCACATTGACATAATTAGTTACCAACATATCCGATACAAAATAGGCCTACATTAGACGACATGAAATGTTGCAATTATGTGAAAGAAAAAAAAGAAGAAATAATCGGGCTCTTCTTAGTTAGACGACAGTCTGGATGAAAATTACTGATTGCACTACTGGGCGTAAGCCCCAGGTAAGGTTTGTTTTGTATGTAGAACCATATTTACCACAGTAATGAACGCTGATCGCAAGGATTCCATGTTTCGAACTAATCTGCAAAACCAGTGCCTCAGTGCCTAAAAATTATTGGTCTAGGCACAAACCATTGGTTTGGATGAAAATTATTGATGCGTGTCTACCCCCACTGTGCGTGACAAAAACCAGGGGTGGTGTTTGTATGGCGTAACGACCTAACAATTAATGGTCAGCCATCACAGCACTTTTCCATCAACGAAAACAAGCCATGAAATTAAGATTCATGCAATTAACATACAAATCCATGACACAAATCATAGTGTTCACAGCTGGTAGGAGAAACACAACAAGCAACTACTCCAAAGGTTTAATGCTTATTCAGCACAAATAGCACCGAGTAAATATGACCAACTTGCCCACCACATTAATTCCCTTGGCAGCGCTGCCTAGCGATTGAAAAAAACAATGGCGTTCGATGCAGGGAGTACGCTACTCTGAACTTTGCCTAGCGATTGAAAAACTGTCAACCTCCACCAAAATCTGGAAATTTTTCTACAGTAACTTATGTAATGTGACTAAGATACAAGAGATGAACATTTTATCGCTAAAGGGTCTTATTACATTTTTCAGCAGTGTTAACATTATTGTTTGGCACGGGTCTTGCCTCTTAGTTTGAGCGTGGTGAATCCGGAATAAGGCTTTACATACAAACCTAACCTGGGGCTTCCCAGACCCCCTTGCTTGTATTAAAAGCAGTAATTTTCATCCGCACAGTCACCTGGCCTAGTAGCGGCCAATGGTTTCGTCCAGACAGTCGTCTATTCTAGAGTTGTATTTTTAGAGATGTGTTCTGACAGTTCGGCGGATAAGCCATTGAGCTGAAGAATGCGGGTAATCTTAAGAACCACTGGATGGATTTTGATGAGGTCTGCACTATTCTCGAGGGAGGTAATTTTAGAAAAAATATTCATTTATGACCAAAGGAAGCCGATTTTGTATCCCACATGTTGGCAACAATGTGTGCCTCTAGAGTGCACCTTGTTGACAGTTGAACGAGATGCAAGCGCTGTTGGAACATGGCAGCCGTTTTTAAAAGAGCAATATATAAAAAATCATATTTATGTACTTATGTACATATATGAAGTGCAGTAGTGACCAGGGTTCCTAATTTCAATACGTAATATCACCCAGAAGATGAAACAAGGACACAAGGTACGTAAAAGTCACATTCATGTCCGATGCAAATGTATAAGTCGCATTCTACTTTCATTCAGAATTAATAATAGAAGTACGCTAGGCTATAGTTGCGAGCAATAATTATAATGTAATGCAACCAGTGGCTTCGCCCGAACTGTATCATCTAACCAAGTAGCGAACAGTGACTGTCTCACCGAACTTAAATACATCAGTAATTTTTACCCAGACATTCAGTGGTGCAGTAACTTATGTCGAGAACTAAAAGGGAGCCAAGAGATATTGTTGGTATTTTCTGAAAATGTGCATCTGTGACTCAAGCCAGTGCATATCCCATGCACATGTTAGTATATGGCTCTTCAGAATGATCGATTCATGTTGCACAACCCTTGAAGTTCGTTGAAGGCTTCCACACTAATCTGCCGCAACCATAACTGAAACAAATAAACATAGGCCTAATATAAATATTTTATTTGCCAACTACTAAGTAGGCTATAGGTCAGTAGCCAACTACATAAGTAATCCCCAATACATTCACACTACAACTAGCCTAGTGCGAATCATAGACTACTTTCAAGCTTACGAGTAATATATGCATTCAATTATAATATTACGGCTGACGGCACTTGGAAGTCGAGAATAGGATACACTGTAATATTAGAAGGCGAATTGATCCTAAGAATATGTTCCTGGTAGTGAACTTACACAGGCTATATTTTAGGTTATGTTTGGTTTGTATTATACGAAAAATGCAGTCTGAAGACTTTCAAAATTTCCAAAGACCATTAAGGTTCTTTATTAAGTTATTTGTGCTCGGACTGAATATAAAAATAAATAAAACAACGATTAAATAACTTTGTACTTTTAATTATGTAGATACGGTCTAGGCTACTTACTCAAAACCTAGTTTATTCGCCAGTGATCTTCATAGGGTTTCTCCAATCTTGTTCTCGTGTTATTTAGACGTCATGATGAAATCTAAATAAGAATTTATCCAAAAACTAATTACATAATAGCTTGCAAACATCTCAGACGAGTGGGTATGAGCATGCACATATTCCATAATCAAGGGTCTATAATAACTGCAAGAACTGTTTTAATCGATGTATATTATTAGTACTTACCTTGTACAACTTATTTTAACTTCATTAGACTTGAAATTCGAAAGAAAACTGAAATTATTCAGATAATAGGCTGTAGTAAAATTCGTAATTATTATGTTGGGAGAATGTGTGGAAAATGCATTCTGGGAGAAAAATGTCGGCAACCGTGTGTTAAGAATTTTTACTGGTATTATGGTCTTTGGAGATGGCGAGATTTTAAGCAGGGTTGGCGACAATGTGCTCGCACCTGAAAACAACTTAACTTCTAGAAATTAGACCATAAACCAACATTTACGTAGGCATAGGGGACGGCTGTTAATGTTGCCTATCCTGTTTTGATCAAGTAACTTATTTAAGCTGTCCCGGACTAGTATCTTCAGAGCAACGACAAATACATACGAATCCGCACAAAATTAAAAAGCCCTTCCTGAAAGGCGGCGGGCTTAAAAAATTTTTTTTGGTATGTAGCCTACATATAGATCATAAAAAAGCAGTGTTTCTATATCTAGATAAAAACAATGTGTATCTGTATCTATTTTTATTTAATTTTGAAAGCTACATTTGTTTCGGATAGCAAAATGTAAAAGTCGGCACAGCGCGAACCGAAAGACGGGTTGTCGGTAATCCATGCTGATACTTCTTTCCGGCACAAAGCGGACCAAGCTAGTCCGAAGCATACGAGCCGAAAGCATTCGAGTTGGCCGAGCTAAACCGGCTAACTTCACAGCGTCTATCACCACCATGGAGCACCGACGGCAATTTGCTTCGAGACAGCACCCAAGGGGGTTCGCCACCGAGAGTCGTGGTTTTATATATTATTGTATTTGTGCCGTTCACAATGTAACAAAAGATTAGAATAAACCCAACCCTTGTAAATCTGAATATTCACTCAAGAGACCTAGAATTCCCCGGCATTTCGCGTTACTGATCATCACAGCCGTGTGACAAGACAGGCAACAATGAGTCTCCCTTGACTGAATCGGCATCAGCGGTAGCGAAATAAAAATTTGACTAACAAGCAGAGTCCTCCAGCCGCACCTCAACCACGAACGAGTAGTATACGCAGATTACATTAAGTTGACACCACACCACTGATAGTCTAATGCGTACTGGAGTAAACCATTTAGCACTTTGGTATTTAGGGCCTTAAACTATGATATGCAGTACTTACCAAAACAGCAGGATCACAACACACAGCCAACCAGTTGCCGTCGCCCATACAGAAACACGGCCTGCCTGCTGGGCCGCCAGCTTGAAGACCGTGCATGCGCTTTGCGCTCACTTGGAGACACTAGGCTCACCACCCGGCCGACTTCTGTCTTGCTTCGGCGCGGGAGAATTTAAAAGAGTCGAAACTGTATCTGACCGTGTCAACGCATATTTGACGGACTGTCGATTTTTCTACTTCCACCAAACCGGTAATTCCGCGGTACCAACAAATATAACCATTGGTATTTTTAATCCTCAACACATGACAAAAATTTAAAAATTCCCGCCGCTGGCTAGACACCCTGTTCTAGGGTATTTGGTCATCTTTGTCATCAACCCCATGTACTTGGCAGTGTGATGAATTCGTCTGATATTTTTTTTGTAGCGACTAATGTGACAGTGTCTAACAAATTGTTAAGGTATGTATTTTCTATGAAGGCATTTTTAATTTTTCTTTTTAATTTCAAAATACTGCAACGACCCAAACAAAAACGTACCATGACCCAACTAATTCTAAGATAAAAACAATGAAAGGAGCAGTCTCTTACTTTCTCCTGTTGAGCGAGTTGTGCAGATAACTGTTGTCTGTGGTGGCTTTATCAGCCACCTCCAGTAGTCTGTTGGCTTGTTCTAGCAGCATCTGCTCCGAGTCTACGTGATGCTCAATTATGTACATCTTTTCATCACGGTCGTTGATGGTTTTCTTCAATTTTTCTGTTGTAATTTGAAGCTCCTGAGTAGTGTTTTCCAGTTGAAGGTTGTAATAGGCTAATGACTGACTTAAGTCAGCATTCAGTTTCTGCAAAAAGAACATAATGCAATCCTAGGATTATATGCATTTTTAATTTGCTTCTACACATTTAAATGTATAACATTTAGGTTGCTCTTGAGTGGGACAGGCTTAGACCAACGTCTATTGGACTTACATCTAAGAGATTTTCATTACAAGCCATAGGAGTAGGAAGGTACCCCGATACAAGGGAAAACCATTTGTGTGCTGTGCAGTAATATCCGTGCAGTGTTTTAGAGTTTTAGTGTTAAAGAGTAAAACTCAAGGTAAATTGACGAGTAACAAGGTAGCACCATCCACTGATTGCAGGAAGCTGCTTGCTTGCTTAATGTCACAGTGCTCGGCAGGAGCATTAGAACAGCATGGCTTCAAGCATTATATAAATGATTTACAGTATGTTGATATTATACGGTCAATGCAAAAAAAAATTAGAGGGACAGGAATTTGATCGCGTGTTCCATGTACCTACTCCGTGATTGCGATATATACTGTTGCTTGTATTCGTCGGACATGTTTTAAGAATGCGAGGACACCTCCACATGTCGTTGGAAAGCCATGGCTTAGTGGCAGTAGACCTGTATCGTGCTATGCCGCTAAGTGAATTGGACGAACAATGTCGCACTCTTGTCGAGTGTGTGTAAGTGAAGAGTACATTACTATCCGCTTTGTGTACGTTGCATTAGTCAACATGAGACATCTGAATGAGACAACGCGTTCGGGCAGTGGCATTACTGCAGTAAGGTTGGAGTGATCATGCAGTGTCTACAGAGCTAAATGGGACTTCATCTGTTGGGAGGGTTTGGAAACGATTTTGTGAAATTGCTCCATACACACAAAAGCAAGGGCAAGGGAGAAAATGATAAACATCGGTCCGAGACGACCGATATGTGGTGAATTGTTCTCTCCGCCGGCGTTCGGCGACCACCCGGAACCTATAAAATAATCTAAGAGCAGCAACTGGTTGCAGTGCTAGTAACCAAACAATACGGAACTGACTTTAAGAGGCAGGTTTAAGACCAAGATGACCTCATCAAGTCCCTCGATTAACTGCTAGTCACAAGGGAGAGAGACTTCGATTTGCTGAGGACCACAGGAATTGGCAGCTGCGTCACTGGCGCAATGTATTGTTTACGGACGAATCCCGCTTTCGTCTAACACCGTGTGACAGACGTATCGTCGTAGTGGTGAACATTATTACGAAGCAGCAGTCCAGAAAAGGTACAGCTTTGGTCGCGGCTCACTCAGGGTGTGGGTTGGCATCACAATTGATGGTCGGTCGGACCTGCAGATAATCAGAGGCCGACTTAATGCTCAGAGGTACATCAAGGAGATTGTACTAGGTCATGTTATGCCCATTCCAGTTGTAATGATCTCCAGTGTATCCTGCAATGCGATCATGTGGTAGCTCATTCAGCAGCAGCCACCATGGAAACTCTACAGGACTTCGCGATTCAAACATTCGACTGGCCTGCGTTGAGTCCTGACCTCAATCCCATGGAGAACGCCATGTTGGACATACAACTTCGGACCCGTCCTGTAGCATCTCAGACTCTGGAAGAACTTGCAGAGTCCTTTATGGAGGAGTGGGACAAAATTCCATTAGAAACTTTTCACAGAGTTGTCACGAGCATGCCACGAAGATTTGAAGCAGTTATATGGGCACATGGAGATATTGAACTGTTTCTTTGTGTGTGTTCTGTGCATTCTTGGAAGGACTTTCAACTTAGTTTGACGACATTGTGTGGCATTCCTTGTCATAGCACCAACTTGTGAGCTATGACTTGCACAGGATATGTGTATTTCCATTAAATAAAGGTTTCATTTCCCAGATAACATGCCTGTTTCACTCCACCCATTCCTGACAAAATAATGCAGGTGTTTCACATGTTGTCCCTCTAATTTTTTTTAGCAATGTATTAAATAGAGGTCCAACCTCCATAAACGCCTCATCGATGTATGGAATTCGGAACAAATACCAGAGGAATGGAGAATGGCTGTAATCCATCCAATTCATAAAAAGGGTGATAGATCAGACCCGAACAACTACCGTGGGATTTCTTTGCTTGATGTAACATACAAGATTCTATCTAGAATTATCTTGACAAGAATTCAACAACAACTCGATCAAGAACTAGGAGAATATCAAGGAGGGTTCCGACCAGGTCGCAGCTGTCCGGATCAGATCATCAGTCTGAAATGGATAATGAAATATCATAGAATGAGACAAAAGGATTTGGTCATTACTTTTGTGGATTTTAAGAAAGCTTATGACAGTATCCATCGAGGGTCATTACTTAATATCCTTAGGGAATTTGGGTTACATCAAAAGCTTATCAACCTCATCGGCGTTACTTTGAAAGATACTAAATCAAAGGTTCAATTTCGAGGCACCTTGTTTGAACCATTTGATATCCGGACTGGACTTCGACAGGGAGATGGTCTATCACCGTTATTTAATTGTGTTCTTGAAAAGATCATGCGTGAGTGGAACAAAACTTGTCCTCCAAATGTAAAGATTGGTACTAATATAAAACTGAATTGCTTGGCCTTTGCGGATGACTTTGCACTGCTTGCAACCAGTATAGATGAGGCTAAACACCAAATTGAAGAACTTGGGTCTATTGCAGCAAAAGTAGGACTTCAAATTTCATTTGAAAAGACTGAAATAATGGCATCCTTTGATGTGGAAACACAAGCTATTACATTGATCAACAATAAAGAAATTAAAGTTGTACATAAATTTAAATATTTAGGGGAGATTATAACATGGAATTTGAATGAGAAAGCGTCAATCGAAAATAGAACAACCAAGTTAAGACAAGCGCAATAGATTACTTGGTCTAGTTACAAAAAAAAAATCACTCTCCATAAATGCCAAAATACGACATTACGAATCAGTTACTAAACCGGAAGCAATATATGCTTGTGAAACACTTTTCAAGTTAAACACTCGATCAGTTACTGACACATTACAGAAGATTGATAGAAGAATTCTCAGGACTAGAATTAATAAAAAACATCAGGTGGATGGTCAATGGCGTCTATTACCAAATGAAGTGGTTTATAAAGAAACAGAGTCTATAGTCGATACTATGCGAAAAAGGCGAATTGCCTTTTTTTGTCATATCTCACGCCTGCCGGATACCAGACAATTAAAAGTATTATTTAATTATTTCTTCAAAAGTAAAACAAAGAACTATTGGTTTATGGAAATTCAAAATGATCTGGATGAACTGCCTGACAATGTCCCAAATTGCTAACAAAGATGAGAAGAATATCTTGAAAAACAAGAACATCCGACTTCCCTTAAAAACCTTTACCCGCAAAACTTACACTATAAGCGATGCAGAGAGAGCGGCAAGGTCAACTAGAATGAAAATTTTTTGGGAAAAGAAGAAAAATAAGAAGCTGAATCTCTAATATTGTTTTTGAGATATGTATATACTTGTTTTGGTTAAGTGCTCCAATGCGGGCGTAACATATGTAAATAAATAAATAAATAAATAAATAAATAAATAAATAGAGCTCCTTTTAGGCAATCTTCAAACGTGATACAGATATAAGTAATGTATGAAAGAACACTTAGGATGTATTTCGGTGGTATTATATACACATGGGGTGCTCACAAGTAACCTATAATGTTATTGGTATAACGTCCTTTTTTAAGACTAAGCAACGCTGGGGAGCCGGAATTTGGCCCCGAAAGGGATCTTTGTAATCAGACACTGCTCCCTCGCATTTGTGCACCCTCAAATGTCAACCGACAGCACCAAGATCCGACCCTGCAACCTTTGCCACAGCAGGCTAGAATGTTACCGCTGCACCGTGCAGCCAGCCTCACACGCAACAGATCATAACAAATGATCATTATGACGATTAAGCGAAAAATATTTACCGTATTTCCTCGCATAATCGTCACACTTTTTTGCCAAAATTTCGTGGAAAAAAGCAGGGTGCGAGGATTAAGCGAAGAATATTTAATTTCAAAGAATATACTGTATCATTATTTGCTGCACGGGCCCGTCATTCGCGTAGCGTGAGTCATAGCCCGCAGTCAGAGACAGGGTTCTTTCTTCTAACAAGGTCACGACAGGTTAACGGTCGCGGAATGTGCTGACTAAGCTGGCCATTCGCGTCGTGGTTCATAGCCCGCAGGCCTAAAGACTAGATTACTTTCTCCTGACAAGATCACGCCAGATTAGGCCTATAAGCTCGCGGAATGTGCGTTGGCCGTTCGCGTCGCGGTTCATTGCCCGCAAGCATAAAGAAGAGATATTTTTAGTCTGACAAAGTCGCGCCAGGTAATAAAGTCGCAGCAGCGTGTGCAACTGACTGGCGCACAAATACGAACATGCTAAGCAACGATCATGCAGTGAAATTTTATAAACCTATTTTAGTGTTTGAAAAGTGGGGTGCGACGATTATGCGAGGAAATACGGCATGTCCAAAGAATATACTGTATCATTTGCCGCACAGGCCAGTCATTCGCGTAAAGCGAGTCATAGCCTGCAGTCAGAGACAAGCTTCTTTCTGCTAACAAGGTCACGACAGGTTAACGCTCCCGGAATGTGCTGCCGAAGCTGGCCAGTCGCAGTTCATAGCCCGGTATTGACAATTTTATAAAAAGGGTGATAAAACTAATGAAGACTATAGACCTTGTTAGAACTGTGCCGCGTTAAATCCTGCACAGCAAAGTCGAGGCATGGGTTATACACATGCGAGAGTTCACTCATGGGTCTGCTAATTTAAATTATCCTGCTTGCAAACATGAAACCAATGACTCCAAAAATTTAGGCGACACGTAAAGTTAGTGGCGTTGTACTTTTAATTATAGCTTTCACACGTAGCAGGGATGAATTCAGGGAAGGGGAGAATACAGCCCCATTTGAAATGCTCCTGAAATTCCTGGAAAACAGAAAGTTGGCATTATTGAACCACAATTTTGTTTCAAACGTTGATTGTATCATAGCAAGTATTGTTATGAATATTAGTAAACCCACTAGCGTAGCTGAACGGTCTAAGCACGCTCCAAGGCTGGACTGGATAGATGAGCGAACAAAGATCCAAACTTTGAATACAGGCATTAAAAGCAGCCATCCTAGGTGTAGTTTCCCAAGAGTTTTCACATTCCAGGTACCCTATTTCAACTATTTCAGGAACACACACCAGCCCTAGACCCAAATACAGTTAACGACTACACTATACATGTTATCAGTAAAATTCCAGCTCTCACAAGTATTTATAATTTTAATCTGTTCTTTTCAAGTTTCATTTTATATTCCATATTATGTGGCATTTTACTAAACTACACGACTGTCAACCATATCGATTTTATGAATTTATTATTGTTTTAATCAGATTGAAAAAATCATCTTGGATCATGATTCAGGAAATTTATTCATGATGCCGGTAAGATGGATCACGTTAGGAAGAGTGGCTATTAAGAAGACATGGCAAAACTGAGCAACAACATACAGTACAAAAGTCCGGCTTGTAGAAACCTGTGTTTTCTATCTTCTCATAGGGTTGCTAAGCATGGACCCTCAAGGTCAGAGACAAGCAGCATATTGAAGCATTCGAGGTTTGGTGTTGACGCAGTTAGAGTTTTAAAGGGCAGAACAGCAAGGTCATCTGCCCCTCTTAACTCTCTCTTAATACACAAGTTTAGAGGTGGAAGCCTAAATATGAAATGGTCTAAAAATATGGTTTATTGGCTTTCACGGCCAATGAATTAAAACTCGGCAATCTTTCTAGGTTTATGCCCTGTCTTCGCCTAGGACACCAAGCTCTCTCATCAGCGGGCTCTTTGTGTCCCAGCCTCTACCTCGAAGCCGTAGGAACAGCAGAAACCTTGTTAAAGTGACGGACTGTGACGTAGGCGAAAGGCAAAGTAGCATAATGGTTCCTACTTCTGCTGAATATCCTTCCCCATTGCATAGAGCTTTGCAAACGTACCCATTCATATAAAAATATCAGCTCTGCATAAAAATAACTGGTCTCCTCGGAGCATAACAAGGCAGGCCGAGTCCTGTCCGTCATTGTCTAGCAGAGTAGCTCCACGCGGATGGGGTACGGTCGGCTAGGCAAAGCAGTCTCATTCTCGTCGTGACGTTGGCTGAGCCCTCAACCCGCTCCAAGCCGCTGTGACACAAAACTGATGGCGGCACGGCCTGCAGGTGAAATAGAAGGCCGAGTGACATGACTACCGATCGTTCGGAGGCTAAAAAATTTGGCATAATGAGACTTCAAGATTACCCGGATCACCTGGATCAAAAGCGAAATTCCCGTATTGCTCGACACCCTGCATATAATTCTTGTATTTTCTCCTTGTGAACAACACTTGCGTAACATCACACACGGGTCTCTATTGAGATGTTTCCATGGAAGTGGCTGATGCCGACTGCCACGAGGTGCCCTTTGCGTAAGATTCCGCCAATAGCAGTCGGGTCTGTTCAAGTCTGCGAACTGGGGCCAGCAGTGCTTCGTACGGCGGCTTATTGAATCTCGTCATTCCGAGGCTAGCTTAGAGACGCAACAGGTCACACAAGTTGCACTCCACTAGAGTGGCGAACGCGATCGCTGTTTAACGTGCAGGGGGCCAGCTGTTTGCGTATCGTGAGTCATAGCCTGCAGTCTGAGAGACTAGCTTTCTTCTGACAATGTCGACTGGCTTGCATATGCCGGCAGGCCACCTGTCGCATAGCGCGAGTCATAGCCCGTACGCACAGAAGGTAAGACAGACTTCTTTCTTTAAACAAGTCACTGCTGGTTAGCAACAGAGCTCGCGTACGATTGAAATACTGCAGCTTGCGTAACGGACTGGCGCGCAAGTACGAATACGCTATGCACAGAGTATCCCATGAAATGTTATGAACCAAATTTTTATTCGAAAAGTAAGGGTGGGACGATTATGCGACGAAATGCGGCAAGTACTTAAATTACAGCAAGTAAAAGCAAACACTTATTTTTATGCAACAGACTCGATGACTTGGAGCAATGAGTCACAGCCTGCCATGCTTTGTTGGCACCATTTCCAAATGTCATGTCTCGCTCAAGAGTGTTATTTTCTGATGAATGTGGGATATATCGCAGTTCATAGAGGAGGAATGTAGTTTTCTGGACTAAGGAAAATCCTCATTATGTGCAAGAGTTGGAAAGGGAACCCCCCCCCCCTCTCTCATGTTATGGTATGGGCCGGGATGTCATCACGTCACTTGTACGGACCGTATTCTTTTGATGGGTATATGAATGGAAAATATTTGCATATGTTACAATCTTTGTTAATACCTCAGCTTCAAGACAAGGGAATTGTGGATCATGTGTTACAGCAGGATGGGGCTCCAGCACATACTGCTATTCAGGTGTGAGAGTCCCTTGAACAATTTCAAGGCCGCTGGATTGGCCATAGCTCACCAACATCTCCAGCCCCATTGAAATGGCCACCACGAAGCCCGGATCTTACCATGCCAGACAACTTATTATGGGGAATAATCTAGTCCCATGTGGCTCAACGTCGGTACACTACTAATGAAGAATTGCGCCAAAGTGTAGAGGAAGCCTTTTGTACCATAACTCCTGAGATGCTCCGCAAGATGTCAACGAGGACTTGGGAGACTGATAGAACTCTAAGGCATGATGGTGCACATACAAATCCCCTGGATACATAGTTTTTAATATGTAAGTACTCTACTATACAGTATAATGTTTTGACGAAGGGGTACGGGGACATCGCGGACACCCTATATATAGATACATGCATGGTGTTTCAGTAAGAAGTTGGTCAAATCAAAATTAAATTTGATGGCAGAGCTGGGAATCGAGTCAGGGCCTCTGGCATGGCAAGACAGCTCATCAAGTTGATCATTAAACATTGAGGCATATCTCATTAAGATATACCGACTTTATACTACATTAACTTATCCCTGAAAATGGACATTAGGGTTCTTTGACCCTAGATGTGTCCCCTCTTACCTCTTTCTCTTCTAAACATTCCTTGAGATTCTTCACACTGCCCAAGAGATCAGCTAGCTCCTCTTTCTGGAGATCGATCTGCAGCAACATATCGTTGTAATTTTCTTCGGCAACATAGATGCCATTGCGTTCCCTGCTTGCCATTAAATCCTTTCGCAGGCGTTCGATTTCTTCTGTGTATTCCTGTAAAAAAAAAGGGGGATCTACGTCACATCACATGAAGACAAGACAACCTTGGCATGAACCAAAAGACAGGTTGCTATAATACAGCTATGTTAATTAAATTTAAGGGTGTCCGGCATTTTGGTCATCAGCCCAATGTACTTGGGTGTATGTTTAATTGCTTTTAACTGTAAGGATAAGTAAAAATTTGTTACGTTTTAGCTAATTTTAGTTACCTTTCAATTCAAGATACGTCTGCGTTCGTCAAGCATATAAGCTCATCACGCAGTGAAGAAAAACAACAATGAATTTTGTTTAAAGCGGTGAATAACATTTACTTATGGTGTTAAAAAAATTTAAAAAATAAAAAAAGTTTTAGATATTGAACATCAAATGAGTTGTTTCAGCTAATATGAAGTGTTTTGTACAAGAAGTTGTCATTACCAAGAGGTTGCTCTGAACTTTGCCGTTTGACGAGATTCCATTTGACCCCGCGAGAGATCAAGCAGAAATAAACTAGACGTTAGGCGATTGTCAACAAATTCTGTCTTTGCAGTCAAATACGGAGAAATATAGATGTTACAAGATCGGTGCTGGTCACAGCCGTTTGAAGAGATTCCTGTAGTTTTCATGATAGAACACTGAGAAAAATTTTGATTACGTTACAGGTGTCACTTATAATCGTTCGACGAGATTCCCATTGCCCTCTAGGTCGGGCACGGGAAAATATAGCATTATTACATCATCTGCGCCGCTTGCTGTCCATTGGACAAGAATCAAGTTGTCCTCTTAATCGAATGTGGATTCGTAGAATCTATCATGGTTCCGTATTGATTAAAAGTCAAAATATTGAAGGGACAGGAATTCCGCCTGATCAATACACAACTTTACACAGTCAAGGGGCTATATTATACCCATTTGGTACACGTTTCCATAATGGCCCCTTCATCAGCCATACACAAACATATTGTCAGTAAAATCTTGTAATAACATTAAAAAGGTTAAAACTAACATGAGAAAACTTTAGGAAATTGGACATAAAAATCAAGAGGACAGTTATGGTATAAATACATTGAGTAAAACTTGTCTTAAGAAAACCTTACGAATATTACAAACAAATGGAAAAACACATTAAAAATAGGATGTTATCTAGGGAATTCGACCCATAGAAATAGTTAAAAGTATGTTAAAAAACTCATGGTCAAATTATGACTTTGTTGACTTCATACTGTACCCGATACCTAGTTAAGGCTATCGGCTACGCCAGTTGACATCGAGCCGTAGTTGAGATTTATGGGAAAAGAAGAAAAGATAGCGCTCAGTTCGAGTCGAGAAGAATGGTAGGAAATGACGTAGGAGGCCAAGGATGAAGGTGGCACTACCAGTCAAGCAGATGGAATTATGGGAGGAATATTGAAGTATTATCAAGATCTATATGGAATATAATATTACAGCATCTCAGAAGAAAAGAAATATCAAGAAATCTTTATGGTGATATTATGAAGAAAGGCAGATAACTCCTTAAGTTATGGTATAACTTAATCGCCGATATGATTGTGGTCGAGATTATAGTTGTGACGTATGACCGCAGAAGGTAGGGGAACGTCATGTGACAGCGCCGAGAGGAGCACATCACACGGTCTGAAGACAGCAGTATTAGTCCAGCCAGTCGAGCTGAGTACAGCACATGGTGCGGAGAAAACGACAGTAGTAGTCCAGCCAGCAGAGCTGAGTACAGCATATGGTGCGCGGAGAACGAAAGTAGGTCAGTCAGTCAAGACGAGAGAAGCACGGTGTGCAGTGCGAGAAGCGGTTAGCAAAGCAAGCTATACAAGCCGTGAAAGTGAAAGGAGAGCCGGTGCTCGGACAGATGTATTTTCAACATCGTGGTTACAGTTATGCGAAACAGCAATGCTTTTCCAATGTTACAGTTCGATCAAGTAATACGCAGCATTGTGTTAGAATTGAGAACATTATTTCAAGCCGCATTCTTAATACAGGACAGCACAGCGAAGCGATATAATGAGGCCAGTTTTCAGCGTCGCATTATTCGAGAACAGTGTGGCAGAACAGGGCGTGCTGGGTCCGACATTTTATAAGCAGGCGACATGCAAGCAGCTGAACATTATTTCGACATTTTGTCAAACTTTGTAAGTTTGGACTTGTGTTCGACAGTCTAATTGTGCAGGCAGATAGCAATTATACACTGCTTTTGTGAACTTTCAAATGGACTTAAGATATATTCCAATGGTATTACGGCTTATTAAATAATGCATTTCAGACCGGAATATTTAAGGCGACCATGGGGTCATGCCAACATTAATGCTTTTAGGCAAATGAACAGTTACGAGAATATGCACTTTATAAACAGTGGCACGTGCAGCATTATAGTTGTTTTTCATGAACAATTATGAAATATCAGTTACGAACACAGATACAGGGTGTTTAAGAAATTTATACACTTTTTTAAATACAGTAAAACTCTGTTAAGAAGTTTTTCAAGGGACCATTAAAAAAAAACTTCTTAACAGGGAAACTTCTTAAAAGGGTAGCGGCCTGAAATGCATGTGAAACGCACACATTTTTGGTGTTTATGAAGGATCCCACAATATACTGTACATAGTCCTATGGGAGGCCTGTTTGCCATCTCTTGATGAATGCAGTACATTTGCATTTGTCTGTTTGCACAGGCTAGAGTAAAAGGTGGCTTTTCACCGATGCCTCAGTCTCACTCATGGCTGTGATTATATGGAAGCTACTGAGGTATGGGTGGTGCTTAGTAATGACATTCAGGGCACAGTCAGTGCCTGTGGATGCTGTGAAAGGTTCTACTCATAGGGTTAGTACTACCGTTCTGACTCAGTGAGGAAAGCAATGGCAAACTACCTCACTCCTCTTCTTGCCTAGTACGCCTCAATATAGCGCTGCCTTGGGTTTTGTGGGTATCTACTCACATAACCTAACGGCGGTACTTTTTGAGGATCCAACCAGCCTTCAGGCTGACTACCTAACAGACAGTCCTACGGGATGGAAAAACTAAATGAGAGAATTGAGAAGAATAAACTAAGGTGGTTTGGACATTTAAAGAGGATGGAGGAAAATAGAATACCAAGACAGATGCTGGAGGTGAAGTGCAAGGGTAAGAGAGCAAGAGGAAGACCTAGAACAAGGTGGATTGATTCAGTGAAGAACAGCGTAAGAAAAAGAAATCTGGACTGGGACAAGATCGTGGAAGAAGAATGGTGGAAGGAAAGAGGAAAGTGGAGAAGTGCCATAAATACCCCGACCCGGCAGGAGCTGGATAAGGGGAAATGATGATGATTCCTATATAAAGGCCAGAAAAAGAGAAGCTCCAATATTAAAATCTGGCTATCACACCAGAGATAAAGAGAAATTAATTGACATAACCCTCACAATTCACATTAAATGAGGCCACTGTTTGGGATGAGCAGGGCAGTGGTCCATAAACACCACAATCTTCCTGTTTTGGCTCCCCATTTTGGCATCTAGTGCTTGAATGTACTCTTCAAATAGGGAGCTTGTCATCCATGCTGATTTATTGCTTCTGTAAGTACATGGCAAAGTTCTGACGTTTTTTTTTCTTATGATCAGTAGTGGCAGCTTTTCCGTCCCATCCATATTCGCACTAACTAGCACCGTAGCTCGCACTTTACTTAATTTGCCTCCTAGGCAAGATTCTCCCTTCAAAACCAAAGATTTATCCGGAACAACCTGATAAAAAAGTCCGAAATCGTCAACATTAAAAACGTCACAATGTTTGTAATTACTGATTTTTGCCGGCAGCAGCGTTTCCTTCCACGCTTCCGTTTCCTCTGTACTTACACTCGCAGCTTCGCCACTAATAGTCTTGTAAACTATGCCAGACCGATTTTTAAAGTGATCCAGCCGCCCATTCGACGCAGTAAAAGGCACTTGTAATCGGCACGCTATAATCCCGCTCAAAGTAATGTTTAATCTTCGCTGCTGTTTAAACCACACGAGCAGAGCTTGTTCTACGTCTTCGTATTTCCCGCTTTTAATCTTCTTGCAGCTTGCCGAAGTATTCCCGGCAGAAGCCAAGATCCTTTGTTTCGTTGCTATGATGCCGTTCAAAGTAGACGGCGGCATTCCGAGCTCCTTCGCAAGAGCAACACGTGACAGAGTAGACTACTCTACTTTTCTTATTATGTCCACTTTATCTTTAGAAAGTGCTTTTCTTTTGATGCCTTTCGTCTGAGATCCACTCATTTTCACAATGATTTGAAAACTTGACCTCACTGACGACGCAATTCTCGTAATCTCAATAATGTTATGCTACGTCTGGCAATGCTTGGCTAACAAGTTGGACCACACAGAACAGCGATAAAAGCCACGAACAAAGAATATAGGAGGCCGAATGAAAGCATGATGCTGTATATTGTGGTCTGTCTTGGGCGGGTGTCGTCATAGCGTGACGTCATTTAGCCGTGAAATGCTCGCCTGGTCAGTGACCCGCGAACACTCGGAATGGCTGTATTCTTTCATTCGGAACACCGGGCCCGGTCAGAGACCGGCGAACACTCGGAACTACTGTATTCTTTCATTCGGAACACCGGATGTATCTTCCGCGGAGATTAGAGAGTTTTGATTCTAAGCCAGTTGCCTCTCATTGAACTTCTTATACTCAAAGGGAATACAAAATCTGAACTATTTAACCGGGAAAACCTCTTATGCACGAACACTTTATACGGGAAATATATACATGTATCTTATGGGACGAATCACGGGACCGAGAATATCGGACGTCTTAAGCGGAAAAAAGTTTTATGCGGGAACTTCTTAACCGAGTTTTACTGTAATTTATTTTCTACTAGTGAAATTCAGCCGCTGTGGAGATTAACTTTCGTCATATGCAAACCGAACATTGTATGGGACAGTGGCGTGACATAGTCGAAGAGTATGGGGTACTCTACATTTAAGAACTTTTATGGAAGAGTTTGGACAATATCCGTGATGGATAATATGCAGTTCATCATGTCGGGCTAGGCGAATACGGAGACGTGATGGCACCACAGAGCGATGGATTCGGTTCCCGAAGAAGAGGATATCCAACATCAGATTCACTTGGAATATGAAGCCAATCGTTAGTTCTGTGGGTGATGCGATGTTTTCGTCGATCTTTCGAGAAATTTGTAGCTCACACGAGGATAATCGACGCTCTTGGAATTATATTAACAGCTGATATAAGAAGGTATTGTAAGAGTTATGATTTTCCTGATATGATTTTTCATGTACACTGGGCATACTTGTATATATTTCTAGTAGGAGTTCTACGATTATTTTGACATGGCTTAGATATTTTTTGCTCCATTTTGCTAGAATATGGCGTTACCATATGATATGGCAGGCACCATTATACGACGTTCTCACCATTGGTTGGCTTTATTAAGCAGGTGTTTGGTCTTTTTGACATTTTTCAGTAAGGATAGTTTTCTTGGATAGTTTTTTTTTTGAGACTAGTGTTTCGAACTCGTGATCTGCAATTGGATTATTTAAATTACTTCGTCAGTTCATTGCATACTAGCGAGTATGTATTACTCATCAGTAGGGATTTTTTCTATTGGATTGTTCGGAGATATTAAATTTTTATTCACTCAAGTGAATGAATATCGCTTTTATGTGATAACTAGAGACTTGTTGATTCCAATCTGGTACATTCACTCATCAGTCTACGAGATGGGGCCTTTCGTTTTATACGATTGCGTGGTGGTACACACCTGACCCATCGTCTAGGGCATTATCATGATAGTCTACGGGGCAGGGCCTTTCGCTTTAGGCGATTGCGTGGTGGTACTCACCTGACCTGCCAGTCGAGGGCCTCATTTTTATCATCCGAATGTACTTGAGATTGTAAGAGGATTAAACAAGAAACTACTAGTCACATATTAATCGAATTTTGTTAAATAAATTAAAAATAAATGTCAGCAGGGTTACATTTTGTAATTCTTGTTTGCCAATCCAATATTTTGTTGCTATACTCTTTTGAGAGTACATTCATTTAACAGCTGATACTTTGTTAATGGTCAGATTTATTTTGAGGCAGATCAGTATTACATATTTTTGATGTGAGAGATTATAACACATTGGTGTTTTTCTGTGAAGTGAATTTTGAGAATTTTAAGAGAATTTATGCTCTATTTGAAAGCGGATCTTGAATTGGATTTCGATTACTAAGGTAATTTTTCCTTATTGTTTAAGAAGTTGTCTAGATGTGATCAGATTAATTCCAGTTTTTGGAGATAGTGTGCGTTAATAATTTGAAGCCAGTTATATATTTTTGTAGATCATGCAATGTGATTAAGTGAAGTTTGTGATAGGCATTTTGTGGAAGTTGCCAAGTGGGAGTTGCAATATTGCTAATGTATTTTGAGGCAGACATGAGGTCGTCGAACCCAGTCGAGCATAATTTTTGAGATTCATGCTGTGCGCTGAATATTTATGGTGTTATGTGTAATAGTTATGGTGTTAGGTGGAATAATTATGCATACCTGCCAACTTTTGAAAAGGGCTATCAGTAAAACTCACGCGCGACAAAAAAAAAAAAAATCTAACGATTTTAGACATACCCCGGCTTGACGAAAATAATACTTCTGGGCTACAAAATACAATAATTCATGCTTTAAACAGGATACTTCAATGAAAGCATATCTTCTTACATGATTTGTAGATGAACATAACAATCAAGAAGAAATCCATGTTAATCAGCAGCAGGCGTGGTGAATATTGGTTTGGAGCAGAAATAACAGGACTTCCTTGATAGATTAAGCTGATATACGATAATTGAAAAAGGCTTTAAACAATAAAACTTGTTTAACGTAACACAGGCAAGAAATAATATAATACACACTGCAAATCACATACTAGTTCGACTTTAAAGTCATGGTTGTGGCCTTTTTAGCTTCCTGCAAACAGTCTTGAGAAAATGTTTTGTCATAACAGGGACCAGAACTCCTGGTCTTCAAAATAGAAATATACTCCTGAGATTCATTGGACATGGATGACCTGAACTGTGTTCTATTTTTCTTCACAAGGCTAAAAAAAAAACGTTCACATTCTGCATTGCTATGGGGTATGGTGAGAATAGAGAGCAATACTCTAGAAATTCGGTTATACTTAAGAAGTCCATCGGCTCCACGAATTCTTGATATTTGTGCCCAACTGGAATCGCTTGCAGCATCTTGATGTGCAGCCAATGTGTCAGCTATCTGAAGAGCTGTGAACTGCCTCTGAAGCTCATTCACCACCTCATCTGTAGTTTCATTCTCTTCCTTGCATAACATGATAGGAAACTTTTCCAAGAAAAAACGAATGGAAGATAACTGTGCATCTTCAATTTTGTCTAACCTAGCAACTTGAGCATTCTTTAACACGTCATCCTTGAGTGGAAACTTGTTGATGATGTAGTCACAGTCAGTATAAAAGTAGTTTCTCACTGATGAAAAGAAAAGGGATTTATCTGTATCCGGTCCGTTCTGAAGGCACTTAACTTCAGATGATGCATTTTTTGCCATTTTATTTACAATACATGTCGTTTTCGTGCGACCACAACTACATTTCTTTGCAACTTCTGATGTGGGAAACATCTTAAATAAAGCACCAGCATGATCAGCCGCACTTAAGGGCACATTGTGTTCCACCAAAAAGGAAGTAAACAGACACTCAGCCCTAATTACGTCACTGTCAACGTTGCCAGACTTAGCAAAAAAAGGTGATGATTTTCTTGCTATCTTCCTTCGATTTAACATAACGAATGTGTTTACCGCACTTCACATGATTACTTAAATCGTTTTTTTTCCACCATGTGCAATATTAATATCACACCCACATACCGTGCAAAAGGCAAATTTTTCTCCCTTTCTTGATTTTAGTATGCGCGGAAAATCAACCGAGTATGATTCTTTAAATGTCTGGAAGTACTGTTTCTTGTCGGATTTGTTCATTCTCGATATCTACTAAAACATCGAAAGGAACCTGGATCACTGAACGTCACATAAAATTATAACATAAAACACTTAAGACAGCCAACACTTCATTGAAACATGTCAAAACACACAAAGCCTTAAACCATTAAATGAAAACGACGCCAACCTCGTGAAGAAAGAATATGCACATGGTAGGAAAAAAAAAACACACACACACACACACGTGGAACGAATGTAATTAGTCCAAGGAATTCAGGAAACTGCGAAGCACGAAGTTATAGCACAAAAACTCGAACGCTTCATTAAAATATGCCATAACCTTAAAAGACGAAAACATTCAAGGAACGCCAACTTCGCGAACAATGAACAACTAACGTGGCCAAAGAATATGGTTTAAATCGCAACGAGCGAACGGAGCGGAACAAAGAATATGCGAAACAGAGCCTGTCGACACCTAAGATTCACATGGAAGAACGGTTATCCCGGCTTCAAATTCAATTACAAATGACGACACAACCATCACACGGTTAAAAGTACGAATCATATCAAAGAACGAGTTATCGACTATCGTGGACTTGCCTTCGACCCACGCAAACAATCGATTGTAAGGAAGTGGGCGGTATTATCGAATGTAAATTATCGTTTCAAATTTTTGTCCGCGAAATCGTAAAATGACACCGTTCATCCGTAAAACCGTAAAATGCTGCAATTTCCGTAAATTTTACGGATAAACCGTAAAAGTTGGCAGGTATGATTATGGTATTTGATAAAGTGAGAGTATATGATGAAGTTTTGGATAGTGAGATCCAACGTGATTTTGTGAAGGCAATAATATTTATTGGCATGATAATTAAATACGAGATATAACTTGGAAGTGATAAAACTGTAAGACAAGGTTCTATAACCCATATTAAACAATTTGTTAGGAAATTAAACAAATAAATAATGTTGATAATACAAGATTTTCTGATAATAATTAATAAAATAATAATCTGAAGTTTAAGCATATTAATGATCTGACCTAATGAAATAAAAATCTAAATGACTCAATTATAAAAATTTAATTAAATTGATAAATTAAAATTTGGAATAAATCAATGAATTAAATAAATGAATGAATGAATGAATGAATTAATTAATTAAAGATTGAATAAATATGCTGATCTAAATAAATTAATAGATGATTAAATAGCTGATGAATAACTGAATTAGAAGGTGATAATTAAAGAAGCTGATTAATAAATTTAAAAGGATTTAAATAAATTTAAATGAGATGATTTAAATAATTTGAAGAATTGCAACTTGAGTTAAAGAATTAAACAATTTAGATGGATGATTTGAAATGATTTAATCTGAATGAGATGATGAAATGAGAGTGTGTGAATAATTAGAGAATATAATGAATTCATGATTATAATATTCATTTAAATGATTTGATGGTAATGAGTTAATTATTCTGACTTTAATATAATGAATTTTGAGATGAGAACTAATGTGAGAGATATTTAATTTTGATATGATGATAACCAATGAGTAGTGGAGTTTCTATGATTCAGAAACAAGCAATCATTAATGACAGTGTAAATATAGTGTAAATTAATTATTCCATTTCTAGGAGCATTTACTGAGATTTTCAGCATTTGAATAATGCCATTCAAGCCATAAAAGTAGTTGATATTTAAATATGTGATTAGAATATGTGTTTAGACAGATTCATTTATTTTTTACATCCACATTCATGAGGAAGACAGCAGAGGAAATAAGAAAGTACTTTATGGGATGGTCAAAAGTAAAAGAAGAGGTCTGAGAGAGGATGTGGTAATGATGGACAAAAACGGAAATGAGGTACACAACAAAGAGACACTCAAGACAGTGTGGAAAGAGTACTTTGAGGATTTGCTGAATCCAAATGGTCATAGGGAGGAAGACAATGTATTGGAAGATGGAGAAGACAACACAGGAATGGAAAAGGATCTGAATTGCAGAGAACTGGAGATGGCTATAGACAAGATGAAAGGAGGGAGGGCACCGGGTGTGGATGAAGTGAGTGTTGAAATGGTGAAGGCAGCAGGGGAGGTTGGGAAACAGTGGCTGTATCGTGTGATGAGGGTGATATGGAAGGAGATATATACCCCAGAAGATTGGAAGAAAGGATTAATTGTCCCAATATTTAAGAAAGGAGTGCAGAAATTACAGGGGAGTCACACTCATACCTCACTGTGCCAGGATATATGAAAAGATATTAGAAAGTAGAATACGAACCAAAGTGGAGAGAAAATTGAGAGGAGCAGTATGGTTTCAGACCTGAGAGATCAACAGTGGATCTCATATTTTCAGTGAGACAGCTCCAGGAACACCACTATGAATTTGGAGAGGATCTGTTGATGGCCTTCCTGGACATCGAAAAGGCCTATGATAGTGTGTGTAGGGAGAAGGTTTGGAAAGCAATGGAAAACATGGGAGTGGAAAAAGGGACTGTAGGCAGAGTGAAGGAGATGTATTGTGGAAGTGTGAGTTGTGTGAAAGTTGGAGGGGAAAGAACAGACTGGTTCAGACAAATGAGTGGCCTGAAACAGGGTAGTGCGCTGTCACCCCTTCTCTTTATTGTGGTTATGGACGAGGTAATGACACGGACAGCAGGAAAGATAGAAGATAAGATGAAAGCAATGGTGTTTGCAGATGATCTCATGGTCTGGGGAAACAAGGAGGAAATTCAGGAGCAACTGAAGGCTTGGGAAGAAACAGTGGAAGAGTACGGATGGAAGTTCAACATCAGTAAATGTGAGATCCTGTTAACGACTAGGAAAAAGGACAGACCAATAAGTGGGATAACACTTGGAGGTGGACAGCTGAAGAAGGTGGAAAGTCTCAAGTACTTGGGAAGTATAGTGGAGGAAAATGGGAGAAATGACTAAGAGATTACGGAATGTGGCAGACAGGCAGAAGCATTTCTGAGAAGCATTAGGAGCTTAGTGTGGAATAAAGATGTCCCACAAAAAAGCAAGGAAGTGTTATACAGAAGCTACTATATCCCGATACTGACCTATGCTTCAGAAACGTGGACAATGAAGAAAAGAGACATAAGCAGAATACAGGCAGGTGAAATGAAGTTCCTGCGAAGTAGGATCGGAGTAACAAGAGACAGGGTGAGGAATGAAAAGGTCAGGGAAATGGTGAAAGAGGAGCCCTTGCAGGGTAGGATTGAGACATCAAGACTGAGGTGGTATGGACACTTCAAGAGAATGGATGAGAGGAGGATTCCCAAGAGGATACATGAGATGCAGAAGAAACGACCAAAAGATAGATGGCTGAAAGGAGTGGAGGAATGTGTCAAAAAGTGAGGAGAGGATTGGACCAGAGTGACAGCGGAGAGGTGGTGGGAAGAAAGAACTAAGTGGCGAGGCTTATGTTCCAAACAGACCCAGCCTGGGGCTGGAAACTGTACAAGATGATGATTATTCATGATCTTAACCTAAAGAGAAGTTAGGTCTCAGGTATCACGAATGTCAGTGAAGCATAGACCTAGTGCTACGGTGAACCCAATTGAACTTCAGAATATTTTCGTATTTTATGTGGATGAAGTACACTTTGAATAGAATAGAGATGGTTCGATTTTCTGGACAATGACAATTTAACGTTGGCATTCGACCATACTCTTAGGTAGGACGTGTGCTTAATATTTCTTTCTGACTATCAAAGTTTGAATAAATTTGTTTTTATCTTAGTTGTGATCTGATGATGTGATTTTCCTAATTCTTTCCTTGTCTTAATTAAAGCTTAACCAGGAAGGATGTGGTTTGCTAGGGATTCAGTTGGTGGCGCCCATTTCTATTTGTAATTTTTAAAATTAAATTTAAACCCGTAACGACCCTGGAGATACTTTATCTCGTGTTACCCTCTGCTTTTGTGATATTTCAACGGAATTTCCGACACATTCCTTATTTGACTTCATGTTCATTTAACTCCACTCTGTCCTGGAAATCCACGAATGCGATGTAATAGCAGATGAGTAGGGATTGGAAAAATTCGCGATCGCGAATTATTAAATGAAGTAATACATATATGGTAATGTTTTAATAACCCTAAAAATGGCGAAAAAAATGTTTTTGAAGTCGCGGAAATTCGCGAATTTCGCATGAAGACGCGAATTATGCATGAATTTCGCTTTATAACGCGAATTTTAGCTTTTTGGTTCATTTTACAGTGCACTTCCGATAATTCGCGACAATTAATGCACGAATTTCCGCGAAATATTGAAAACTGCGAATTATCTACAGTAATGTTTTTAAGCCTAGCAAAGAGAAAACTATTGGTTACAAATATTGAAATGTATTTTATGAACACGCAAAAAAAAATATAATACTTTATAACATAGTATTGTAAGACACACTATGTGGGCTTTACCAATATTAAAAACTAAGAAAAATGACTGTCATCATTTTTTGTTTCTTAGTTGGTTTATTTTTTCCAATTTTAGATTGTACAATTCTGAAGAAAACAATATATGAGAATGAAAATTCATCTTGATTTTCTATGTAAGAGAAGTGTGACTATAGACACACTAGCTTGACTGTGGGAACTTTCGGAATTTCCGTTGCATCACTCCTGCATTCTATATGTACTGGATCTCAGTTTACCTCACCGACAGTCAAATTCCATACAATATCCTCATGTCTGAAACCACGATTGTCTTTATCGAAGTCTAACTACTGGATGTCACTTTCTTCTGCATCTTGACATTCATCCAGGTTTTGCCCTAATGTCATTGTAGTGAGACCACCTTGCCCGTTTAAAATATAGTCGTCACAGAAGCCGACAAACGCTTGTTGTGCGAGTGTAGTAGCGGTAATCTTCTCCCATGACTTGACTGCATGGAGAGCATCCAACAAACACGGAAAGATTGGAAACTTAACGGTAGATAGCGGGCCTCACTTTCTGCATACAGCGATCTCTTAACAATCTGGGAAATCATCCTAGTAAGTTACAGTACTTAGTTATTGAGGTGTTCAGGACCGGAACAGCAAGGTTATCTGCCCCTTCATCCTAGTGCCTACTCGATGCGTGGCGTCATGTAGTCCGCCTATCAGACATGAATATCCAGATGGCAAGTATCCAGATCAAAATGTGCCACTGTTTCCTGAACCAGTATTAACCAGGTGGTCTTCTTGGTGTCATTCTGTAGCGTGCCTGCCAGAGTACTTGAAAAATATTTTGCAATTTATGAGTGAAGTAGTAGGGACTGATAACTCGGGTGTTGATTTTCTCAACAATGTTTCACATGACGAAATACTTGAGATTCAAAGAATTTGGCACAGACATCACTGAACTCATCCCCTTATTAGACGGCCACATCCAACTGTTCACCTTCTTGATGGACATCTACAGAGAATTCAGCAAGCCCTTAAACTTGCTGTTTCTGGAAAGTACGGTACCAACATTAAGAAGCAGTTGGAGGGTTGTGGAAATGTGTTAAAAAGAGGGATAATACATTCAGTTTTAGTAAATGCTGGGTCCCATGCTCTTGGAAAATGAATCAGCTTGAGATCCGTTGACCCTGGGAACAGGATTTACAAATGTGTGCGTTTGATCCAGCAGAAATAGTGCCAATGAACATCAATGAGGACCCTGCAAAGAAAATTAAGAAGTTGCCATTCTGTGGAACACTGGAAGAAAGTGAGGTGTTAAGAGATACAAAGAACTGCAAACTTTAATCAAGAAGCAGATGCATGACAGGACCAAGACAGACATTGTTGGAGTTTTGCAAAGAATGACATTTGTATTTCCTAAGTTCGCAGAATCTGTGTTGAAAACCATTTGGATCCCCTGTTCAAACGCTGTGAACTTGTTTTTCAGTTTACACTAGCACGTTAAGTGATATGCGTCACCGTTTGTCACAAGAGAATTTTGATCTCTTTACTGAAGTATACTTTGAAGGATGACTGAAATGTGTTATGTTATGCATGTTATCCATGATATTTATAAAATCCCACCTAAAATTTATGATTTTGAAAGTACCGAAAAGTGCACTTGAAACCACTGAATTTGCCACTTTAAAATACCACTTTCTTCACTCTGAAATCACCGAAAAATTCCAATCCCTACAGATGGGTCATCGCATCCCCAGGACGAACGGGTACAGAGAGAGGGGGAGAATTGGCGCCCAATGTGGGGCTTCGATTTTGTTTATTTTATGGAAACACATCAGATTTATATCGAAGAGATTGATCTCAATTTCATTTAATGGTGTTATAAAATTTATTAAACTTGGTCAGACAATATACTCGTATGCCCATTCCAGTGATCATGTTAAACATATTAGTGTTATATCATGTTTAGTTATGTCATTTTTCCTATACCCAAGTGAAATCAGGAATTGATACATTGTGATATGTTGCTATCTAACGTCTCTGAATAAAACATTTATTGAAAGGTATAATTATGTCAGCGGAAGATTTAGCTAAGGTATTAGGAGAATTACGGAATGACATGTCTGGTATTGCAGTAACTATTTCTAGAATGGAATCAGAAGTCAAAGAACAGATAAATGATTCGGAAGCTAGATGTAGGGAAAACTTTAAGTCATTAGAGACTAGATTACAGACTAGTAATGAAGGCAATCTGAAAGATAGTTTACAGTCATTAGAGACTAGATTACAGACCAGTAGTGAAGCTAACTTAAAAGATAGTTTTAAACTGTTAGAAACTAGATTACAAGCTCGTAGTGAAGAAAATAACACAGAGTTGAAAAATAATTTAACGAGTTTGGAGAATAGATTAACGTTAAAGAATGATGAAATATTCAAGGCTTTACAATCAGATATAAAGGCAGTAGAAATGAAAGGAGAAAATAATTTGCATATGTTAAGAAAAAATATTAATGAGTTAGAAAATAGAGAAGAAGAAAACATTCTTAATTTGAGAACAGATGTTATGTCTATACAGAAAGATATTAAATCAGATGTATCGAAATCACGATTCGACATTGATGGTTTAGTGGCAGATGTAGGCAAAATACAAGAGTGGTCTACCGAAGTATCTTTCGAATCCAAGATCAAAGTTTTAGAAATGAATCTAGGTAATGAAATCAAAAGTTTAAAGTCAGTAATTGGGACAGTTAAAGAGGAAGTCTTAGGAGAGGTTAATTCTAACTTTAAATCCTTAGAAAACCAATTGCAGGCAGACATTAGGAAAATTGATGATGACATAGATCAAAGGGTTAATGAAAACTTAGCATTGTTCAAAAATAGAGTCGGTGCAATAGTGGAAGAACGGTATAGTGAGGTCGATGCCGAAGCAAAAGAAAAGTGTGCAGGGCTGGATGAGAAATTAATCGCAGGTATGGCGAATTTGGAAGCGAGATTTACTGAGAATAAGGAAGCGATGAAGATAGATTCAGCTCAGTTTAGAACAGATGTTGATCAATTAAAAGAACAAGTCGCATCAGTCAAACAAAAAAGTAGATACACCACCATTCAAACATAACCTAACACAAACACAACACAACAGCCAACCAAAGTTGTAGAGAAAAAATCCCAGCTGGTAACTAAATTTCCCTGCTGGCTGAGTTTAGTTTTAAACATTGGTCTATTACTTACCATACAACTCTGGTCAAGATGATCTCTAGAGTATTTATATTTAAGTATTAAAAATACAGCATTTTATTACACTGTTTAAAACATGTTCAGAATTTTAAAAAACTGTTTAAAACAAAACAAAAAACAGGTTTTAATGTTTTATTAAAAAACTTATTTTGGCAACCCTGGATAAACTTGCAGTAGTGCCCTCTGTCATAGTCTCTCCTCATAGGCAGAGTACTTAATGCAGATATTTTTGTTACCTTTATCAATGCCTTCTTAGCCAATTTTTGATTGACTTCAGGTTTATTCTGGATGTTCTTTGCTCGATGTGCATACTCCAGAGTGCTGAGCGTCTCCTCAAGGTTGCAGGCTTGTGGTGAGACAGTCGCGATGATGGAAGTCTTGGTGCGGCCACCAAGAGACTCTTGTAACAGACGGGTGAGCTTAGACTCTCTGTAAGGTACATGTGGAGCCTTCTCGACGAGTGAAGTAATCACTCGACCCAGCGTCAGCAGTGATTGATTGATGTTGCCTGCCTCGCGGGCTCTTTTCTCAGTAGCCCCGGACCGTCCAATATTCTCACTGCCCGCCAGATCCACCAGGTTCAGCTTTCCGATCTTGATCAGTTCATCACCCTCCACAGAATTTTCTTTGATGTGTACAGTGATTGTGAAGACTGTATGGGATCGACTGCAAAGAGACCATTAAATAACAACTGGGCTATAACACAATCTCCACATGAGATGTTGGACAATGCATAATGACTAGTACCAATTTAGGGGCTTGACATGTGGTCATTTAGACCTGTGTACATGGGTGTGTGGAAATTTTGACACATAACCTGTGTTACTGTGATATGAGATTGATTTAAGGGGTCGAACAGCAAGGCCATCTGCCCCTTTATTCTGATGGGGTTTTAGTGTGTGGGCTTGTAATGAGGCAGCTGTGGCCTTAAGATAGGCATATGCCGGGAGTAGAAGTGGGGAAACTATGGAAAACCACTTCCAGGATGGCCGATATGGGAATCAAAACCACCTTTTCTCAGTTTAGCCTCACGAGGCGGAATATACACTGTTCCAGCACTCTAATACTAAAAATTACAAATCCATCTTAAGTGATATTACAAAATGTAAAACGATGGGTTGTCATCCAGTGCTCTGTAAACAGGAAATCTGAATTCCATACAACTTGTCCAGAACAGAATTACAAGGGAAGAGTTTGTTACTATAACATAGCTATAGATTGATATTACTTTGGGCAGTCATAGCACAGTCATTACACTAGTGACTGCTATTGAAGGCCCTCTTTACCCTCACTTGCACTAAAATATAGGACTGCTTCAGTAAGTCTAGTCCGTGTGGTGTGTAGAATATGTTAGCTTTGCTCCTTGTTGATGTGCTTACGAAGCAATTGGTTCCGCTCAACATAAGCAGAGAAGTGGTAGAAGGAAGAGGCAGTTGCCTTCTAGGACGATCGTACTTGTGACAAATACGTAGGTAAAGTCGGAGCCGCAACTAGGTCTCATCCTGTTTTAGGTTTTCTTGTTACATTATTTCGTTACTCGGACGATATGCTCGCCATATTCCATACATGCACCATACGCGATTAGGCAATAACCCAATTGCTTGTGTAACCAATAGGCTTCATCCGTCATCCAATGTAAGACTTCGAACTATTGGCCGAGTATAAGCGCAATGTTTGTATTCACCAATGAAGGCGATCGTCGCAGCATGCATTGCATTGGTTGCTAGTTTCTTCTTCGTATTTAATTTAAGGTTATACCATTAAACCTGCAAAGTTTATGTGCATTTCGGTAAATAATTAAGTTCATATCATCGCAAATGGATTAGCAGAAGCGACAGCAGTTTTCGTAGAGTGAAAAACTTAAAATACTTGCGGAAGTTGAGAAAGGCGGAGAGAAAGGAGAAGTATCGAAGAAGTATGGCACTAGCCCGTCAACACCGTCTACCTTTTTAAAACAAAATATAGAGGAAAACAATGCTGATGCCTTAAGGTCCACAGTGAAAGAAGATAAAGACAGCCGACTACAAGGAGGTGGACCAGGCCCTCTATACGTGGTTTGTTGAAATGTTTTGTAAAAACACTCCCACTAATGGACCACTGTTATATGAGCGTGCACGATCTTCAGCAGGTTCGCTTGGGTCGCCCGCATTTATAGGTAGTGCTCATTGGCTTCATAGGTTCCGGGAGAGATATGGCATATCCCACAAAATTATAAATGGTGAAGCTAACGAACCCCCAAAGGAAGTTGTGTCTTCATGGCGGCTGCAGACTAACTGATGCCTTTAAGGAATATTCACAGGTGGACATTCATAATGCAGAAACAGATTTATCAATTAATACCGAACAAAACCCTCTATTTCAAGGGAAATAAGTAGGCTATTTTGGGGGCAAACTTTCAAAAGAACGGATCACAGCTCTTTTGTGCACCAACTCCCCACAGACGATCAAACTGAAGTCTCTCATAATTGGGAAGTTTGGGAAACCAAGGTGCTTCAAGGGGGTGCAACATCTGCCCTGTGAATACAGGCAAAACATTAAGACGGGGATGAAATCTGTGTTATTCAAAGAGTGGTTGTTGGACGTGGAATATCTTTGAAGGCCAGGAAGATTAGAATAATTCTGTTATAGGACAATTGCTCTTCACATAATTGTGTGCTTCACCATTTGGAGCATGTAAAAGTTTTATTTTTGCCTACAAATACGACTTCAATTCTGCAGCCGCTGAATCAGGGTATAATTTAGGCAGTAAAGAGTCATTACCTAGCTATGGTAGTTTGGTCCGTCGAATGCAGTGCAAAGTTGCCACGAATAGAGACATTAACGTCAACATATTGGGAGCAATGCAGATGCTTAATGCTGCATGGAAATCTCTGAATGCAGACATTATCACGAACTGCTTCAGGAAAGCTGGAGTGGTTTTTACAGAAGACTTCTCAGAAAGTGACTTGTCTGATGAGGGAACAGAGGAGAATTTTAAGCGTTTGTGTGCAACGTTGGATGTACCATTTACGGTAAATCTTTCCGACTACGTCAATGTAGATGGTGTTGCTTAGTCCACAAAGAAATCACTAATGAGGTAATTGTGGAGGAAATTATGAATTATAGAGATCCATGTGATGAGGAGGAAGAGGAAGACAACCCTCAAACTCTGATCGACAGAGTTTGAATCTTCTGCAGGCAAGGAACATGGTACGTAGCCTTCAAGATTTTCTTGCATCATGAAGTGATGTGCCAGGATCGGTTTTAAACTCGAGTGCAGCGAGTGGTTGGTGATTATTTGGAACAAGCTTTTGTGTGTGTTCAGAAGAAAATCACAGACTTAAAAAAAAAAGAAAAAAAAAGAGGTTCCGCAACTACTGTGTGTTGAGGCTTGCCGGTACAATCCAAAATTAGATTTTCTGAGAACTTCTGTCAATAACTACTGATAATTACTTTGTGTATAGGCTAGGTATATGTAGATTTACTATTTTACCTATCAAGCAATAAACTTTTGAGCTTTCTTTCTTTGTGCATAATGGCATTTAGCAGTTAGCCTATATACCGTATATACCCGAATGTAAGACGAGGTTTTTTCCCACTTTTTGTGTTATAAAAACTAGGGGTCGTCTTATATTCAGGGCATATTTTTTTTTTTTTCAAGGTTTTAAAAAATTGTTATTATTTGAAAGTAGTATGTGGTCTTGGCATCTTGTAACTCGCAACGAATCAATGCGTTAATGAAGATTAAAATATGGTTTGTTATGTTTAATTACCATGCATATACGAATAGCGTACATTTTGAGGTTAGGATTTACGCATACACGACATTTCAAGCGGATAAATTATATGTTCGAAAGCATACAGAAATATGTTTTAAAACAATCTTCAAGAACAACCAGTCAGTTTTACGAGCAGTAATTTTGTGATCAACGTATCTTAATTTAATAACGTCTCCCATTCTTGAACAAAGAAATTATAGAGTATGTCTTGGAAAAGCGGGCAGAGGGATTTCCGATAACATGAGATGTTAGAAAAATGAAAGCACGACCTTAAGTGCAAGTTATGATTTAGCGAGTATTTTTTTGAAAAAATCTGTAAGAGGCAGTTGACATCTAGGCCTCGTCTTATATTCGGGGTCGTCTTACATTCGGGTATATACGGTAGATCCTTTTAAAAGATATGAGTTTGAACATTCAGAAGCATCAATTATTTAAGGAACAGATGGAAGAAACCAAGAAGCACCAAAGTTGAATAGGGTTTCAAAGCACTGGTGGCACCTCTATACTTTTCCCGGCACGTTGATCATTCACAAACCAAGTAATACATGAAAGTTAAACTACCCTCCCAGAAAGCTGAGAATATACCGTATATACCCGAATGTAAGACTAGGTTTTTCCCCCCACTTTTTGTGTTATAAAAATTTGGGGTCGTCTTATATTCAGGGTAAAAAAAAAATATTGTTATTTGCTAAGTAGTATGTGGTGTTGGCATCGTGTAACTCGCAACAAATCAATGTGTTAATGAAGATTAAAATATGGTTTGTTATGTTTAATTACCATTCATATACGAATAGCGTACATTTTGAGGTTAGGATTTAAGCATACAAGTCATTTTAAGCGGATAAATTACATGTTCGAAAGCATACGGAAATATGTTTTAAAACTATCTTTACGAGAACAACCAGCGAGTTTTACGAGCAGTAATTGAGTGATCAACGTATCTTAATTTAATCACGTCTCCCATTCTTGAACAAAGAAATTACAGAGTATGTCTCGGAAAAGCGGGCAGAGGGATTTCCGATAACACGAGACTTCATAAAAATGAAAGCAAGACCTTAAGGGCATATATTGTGCAAGTTATGAGTTAGCGAGTATTTTTTTGAAAAAAATCTTTAAGAGGCAGTTGATAACTAGGCCTCGTCTTATATTCGGGGTCTTCTTACATTTGGGTATATACGGTACCATATATCTATCTACTAGGTCACCAAAAGTTATAAAATGTGTAGACAATGCTGAAACCAACGATCATCACTTGTGAGGTGAAGCACTACTTTACCTTGAGTGGGCGTTCAGCAGGGTCGAAGCCGTTTGTCTTTTATGAGATCCTCGCTCCATTATTCCATAAACTTCATTCTTGGTGCGAACAGTTAGCTCCTGAAGTCCATGAACTATGACGCTTCCCTTCTTTGTTGCATCTTCATACAATCTAGAACAACCAAAGAATAAGGGTAAACACAGGATCCATGCTTCTGTCAGTACGCTGGTCAACAAGAGGAACTGTAAAGAACGATATATCATTCGAGAGAAGAAAAACCTGTGGTCACATTTGACATGCAAGAGACTTCCGTAAGGAACATTTCTGCATGGCAAACAAAACTGATGAGGTTTGGCTTCAGTACAGACTACATGAATGCGTGCTTTGTTAAGTGCCATATTTCCTCGCATAATTAGTTATTGTCTCAAGGGGAGGAACAGTGAGGTCATCTTCCCTTAACACAAATTTAGAGGTGGAAACCCTAATATGAGAAGACTAAAAATTAATAAAGCAAAAAATTAAATAAACTAATAATTACTTTCGTAATAAAAAAACAAAACCTCTTTGGTTTAAAGAAACTGAGAAAGAACTCGTAGAACTCCAAATTACAGACATCATGCTCGTGGACAAAACTGTCAAAACCATCACCAAGGATACGAAATACGGGATCCAAATTAAAATCAAACAAAAGTGTACGATCCACATCTCTGCCGAAGAAAGGGAAGCAAGATTTCAAAGGATGAGGCAATACTGGGCTAAAAGGAAAGCTCAAAACAATAAAAAATGATTGATTTCATGTACTCCAATTTTGGGTGAAACAAAGAAAAAAATTTGCAGAAAACAAAACATCAGATTTTAAAAAAAAAACTAAGTCTGAAGCTGAACGATCAAGGCCATCCGAGTTCCATAGTAAGCGGCATGTCCAGTGCTTTGGAGTTTAACTGACTTTGTTTTCAAACAAAACTGTCTTTTCGGTGACAGCAACCAATATACAGCGAATACGGAAATGTTCTCCGCAGCGCCTACATGCGTCTGCGAGAGCTAGCTACAGCAGTTAAGTTGGCAGCACGGCTGCCGCTTGCAACATAAGAAACAGTAAACTTCGTACCCACCACAGCCATTCATAACAGATGCTGGAAGTCTTGTCTTTGGGTTTGAAGACAAACATCACACTTCTACACATATTGTAAAAGACTTTCACCGTTTTATGCGGGATGGACTGCATATAGTTAATGATATTCACTTTAAGTTCCTCAATCGTTTTTGGATTAGTTTTGTATACCTCAGATTCCACCACACCCCAAAGGAAATAATCTGCTGGGGTTAAATCAGGAGACCTGTGGTGGCCAGAGGCCTTTAGTTAGAATTCTATCTCCAACAAATTGCTTTAAAAGGTGAAGCGAATGGTGGGAAGTATGTGCTGTAGCATTGTCCTGTTGAAGAAAGACCATTCAACTTAGTCTTAGCAATAAACTTGTAAATTATCTCAGAGCCGTAGATATCAGAATTCACCGAACTGTTAAAGAAGATTGGCCCTATTACACGTGCTCGTGATTGGCAACCCATATACCAATTTTCTGCGAATGCAACTGTAATTGTCTCAGTGTATTGGGATTGTCTGAAGAGCAAATTCGTGAATTTTGGGAATTTACGTAGCCGGACAAGTGAAACCATGCTTCATCTGAAAAGAAAAGAAAAAAAGTTATTTAAAACGTCAAGTCCATGTCTATCTATGAATCCTTGGAACCATTCACAGTACATCACTTTTTCCGTAATCAGTTTGTTTTAATTCATGAACCACGGTAACTTTAGAAGGGAACATCTGAAGCTCTTCTCTTACAGCTTAATGTGCTGTCGACTTAGAGATTCCTGTTGAGCTAATTTTCGTGATTTACTTGGACTACGTAGCATATCAGATTTCATCACGTCTTTAGTATGTTAAAAGCGTAGGCCTGCCTGTTCCCGGTACATCGTGGACTGAGCCAGTCATACGAAATTTACTTATCAAATCTTGAACGGTATCACGGTTTGGACATTTTGAATTAAGAAACCGTGCCTGAAATATTAATTTTACATTTTCTGTAAACAGATCGCCTTCGTGAAAAACTTATTCCAACAAAAAAAAAACTCTTCAGTAGTAAATAATTACCGCCTGTATACGGTTGCACTCTTCCAATAATCTATTTGAACGCTCGCTTACTGCAATACACACTGAAGACATGCACGCTCACTTATGTAACGATTTTGACAGCCTACAGTCCACACGCGCGCGAGTCCCCTTTCAAGGACACGGGGCTGCCAACTAAACCGATGACAACCACTCGTAGCTGCACGTAGCCACTGCGGAGAACATTCTCAAGCGCCCAGTAGATACCCGTTAAGACGATCGCCACTCTTTGGTAAAAAAGAAGCACTCCCATGTGGAATCACATGATGAATAACACATGGCTTGGTCTTGCACCCGCATTCAATATGCCGTACAATTTGTTTCCGTTGGGTTAGCGATAAGCCGCTTGGCATGGCCTGGCGACATTTTAAGGTAGTCTCGTGGTAATTTTGTTTGCTTTTGTACATCAAGTAACTACCGTATTTACTCGCCTGCAACCCCCCACCCCCTTCAATTTTCCACTGTTACTGGGGGAAGAAAATAATTATAAAAGAATTTGGGAAGGAGAAATAATCAGAAAAATTTAGCAAATAGGCCTACAGCATTCCAGTTAACTGTAAAACACACGCTTCTGCCTGTACCACCTGTGCATTGTTGACCTCGACCATGGCTACTCACTCCCCCTACCCCCAGCTTATGAGTTCCGTGTCTCGCGGCCCGCATGGCCGTGTGTAGTGTATAATTAAGAAGCGTGCAGTACACAAGCAGGACTGAAAATGAGCAAGAGAACAAGTTTTACGACATCATTCAGGTTGAAAGTGCCCGAATTTGCTGCAGAAAATGCGAGTGAAAGTTGCGAGTCGCAAATTCGAAGTGCAGCCGTGTATGATTCGTTATTGGCTCTACAAGAAGGACAAGAAACGTTTAAGTTCTTTCACGGTGTGAAAAAAGGAAAGTACTAAAATGTGGACATAAAAGTTCTGGAGTGGGTTCGAGAAACAAGAGACAATCACGAAATGATGCAGTTTAAAGCACGCAAAGTCTTGACATTGCAGGGAATTAATTCAAAGCTAGTAGAGATTGGGCGAAAACCTTTATGCGCCGGAATAGATAGATTTATTTTGTCGGGCAAGATTAGTGACATTGGGCTCTCCCTTCCATCTAACCAGATTATACATTGTTACATAACAATACAAATACTACTTAAATCTAACAATAATACAATGTTGATACAATATAAAATACATATAAACAGTTAAGCTTGGTATAGGCAGTCAATTGTTGTATTGCTAGGATGAATAAGCAAGATACTTAGAAGTAAGTTTAAAATTAGATTATGGCAAGGAAATACTGATAAAATGTAGACTAATGATAATGATGTTGAGTCATTACTGAAGAAGGATATTTATGTGTCTAAATGGCGAGTAAATAAGAAAGGGAGAACTGGAAAGATTGAGTATATGTAACACGACATAAGAATATAAGCATAAGTGTTGAGTTCAACCTTCATTTACTTAGTGATTTTGTACTGCTGGCAACGCTGCTTGAAGCTGGACGGGGTTGCTCCTCTGATACGAGCGTGGCAGATTGTTCCACAGTCGTGCAATAGCAACAAAGGAGTTGGTTTAGCATACTGTGCGGTGTATGGGTATAGTATAGTATAGTATGAGTATAGTTTTTTGACCGTGTACCAAGACTATGCTCGTATGAGAGGTGGTGAAACTGAGAATGCAGGTAAGAAGTTGCGAGTATTTGTTGAAGAAGGCATAAGGAACGGAGGTCGCGGCGTTGATTTAGACGTAACCAGTTAAGTTGCTCGTAAGTGGGGGCGACATTGTCATAATATCGTAAATTGCTTATGTAGCGTACACAGGCATTTCGTGCATGGAGTTTGTTTATAAGAGTGAAAGTCAGATTTTTGTATAGCACATCGCAGTAATCAAAATCAGGCAATATTAGGGAGTAAACAAGTCGTTCCTTTCTTCTTCTTCAGCTTTTGAGACCACATAGGATAACTTGAACCAACCATTAGTTCGTCGACCTGTAGGAACTGGACGAGCCTTGCGGCCCTCCCAGTTCATGCATATTGATAGTCTTGCCCTTTCTTGGGCGGAAAAATTTCTCGTTGGAATTTTCTTTTTTTTTGTGAGTGGAAAATGAAAAGTCATATTTTTAAGTGCTGTAGTTGTAGCAGCATCTTCTGTTAGGCCAATTGCTTTTAACCATCGGCATCCAGTTGTGTTTTTTGAAGCAAGATTGTACTGTACTAGTTTTAGACTTTAATCTGGCATTCTTATGATGTGCCCAAAGAATCCTAGTCTTGTATTTCGCATGGTATCATCTTTTTATATCCTTTATTGATACAAGTTCTTCCAATTCACCTTTCAATCTTATGTAATCTGTCTGTTTTAGAATGTTCATTTGGATGGAATAAGGTTTCTGCTGCATATGTGGCTTCTGGTTTTATGACTATTGTGCATTAATTGATATGTTAATTTTTGTGCCCTAGATAACTTGTTGGTTCTTATGTGAATTGGTGCTGTCTCATTTAAGTTGTTTGTTATTAGCTCTCCTAGATATCTGAAGAGTGTTACAATTTAAATTTTTGTATCATTTTGTATTTCCGATATTGGCGTTTGGTTTTGTGGCATGATTTCTATTTTTTCAAATGATATCTTAAGGCCAATTCTATTTGCAATGGTCTGAAGCTCTGATATCTAAGTTTTGGCTTCCTCAAAATCTTTTGCCAATAATGCCATGTCGCCTGCAAAACCAAGACAGTTTGTTTGAATTTCTCTCACTATTTTTATATTTGGAGGACATTTCTTAGACCATTCTCGCATTACCATTTCCAATGCACAATTAAATAGTAATGGTGATAAGCCATCACCCTGTCGTAAAACTGTTGTGACCTCAAATGGCACAGAGAATTCACCTCTAATTTAACCTTTGATTTGGTGCCTGTAAGAAAAAATACCGTATTTTCTCGCATAATCGTCGCACTCCACTTCAAACACTAAAATAGGTTTATAAAATTTCATCGCATAATCGTCGCATAGCATATTCGTATTTGTGTGCCAGTCAGTTGCACATGCTGCCGCTACTTTATAACCTGGCGTGACTGTCAGAAGAAAAATATCTCTTCTTTATGCTTGCGGGCTATGAACTGTGACGCAAGCGGCAAGCTTTGTCACTTAGCTCATTCCGCGAGTGTATAATTTGGCGTGATCTTGTCAGGAGAAAGTAATCTCGTCTTTATGCCTGCCGGGTATCAACCCCGACGCGAACGTCCCGCCCACATTCCGCGAGCATATAGGCCTAATCTGGCGTTATGTCAGGAGAAAGTAATCTCTTCTTTATGCCTGCGGGCTATAAACTGTGATCTGTCCATTGTATCAAAATTCTTTGTGAATTTGTTAATATGAACTGTGACGCGAGCGACCAGTGTCTTCACTTAGCACATTCCGCGAGCTTATAGGCCTAATATGGTGCGATATTGTCAGGAGAATGTAATTGAGCCGATTGAATAATCGACTCAATATAACAACCCAGCTGTTGACCCCCTCCACGCTCCGTCGGCCGTCTCTGGGTCTCGTCGGAAAAACTTTGTTGGTCTGCTTCCAATTTAAATTTGGACACTAAGATTTTATTTAACACCCCCGTTTAGGCTGAATAAATAAAGAAATTAGCTTCCCCTTTAATGAAAATTTAACTGCATGCCAATAGAAAAGATTTGGAAATGGAATTGTGCTTGTCGGTATTTGAATGTTGCATGTAATTGTGTATTGTATTGTACCGTTATGCTGCATGTTGCAATGTACATTCCTGTAGTTATGTTCGGTGGCTTTGGAGATTATCAGGAAGTGAGTTTTTTATCCAATAGCAAGGTACTTTAGAATACTGTCCAGCATATCCAACTTCATCTTCATTAACTCTATTTCACGTGCTGTCTCATTTGTTTTATTTCAACTTCTGCTCTCTGTGCATGTGCAAACAGAAACGGAGTGTTGTAGAAAACAAAAGGTTAGAAGCATTCCATGATCGGAGATTAGACGAGGTGGAAGTGCCGGGCCTCGGCCCAGGGTAGCCTGGCTTGCCAGCACTGAAAGGTAATGGCAGAATAATCTTAGATGCAGTTTCTAATGTAACGGCAAACTATTTAGGACATATTTCCAAATATTAAGACATTTTTTAATTTAGGCTGAGTTCGAAGTGTCGACTAGAAGCTTGTAATATCCTCTTCTGATGTATTAATTACCAAGTCTTAATCTATTGTGAGTTTAAAGGTGATCCTTGATTTAATCTGATATCGAATGTGGGCCCAAAATTCTGTTGTTGGGTTTAAATAATTTTATTTTGCACAAGCCATACTAGAAATGTTTGGCTTGGATTAAGAATGTCCAATAGCTTCGACGGTTGATAGTCTCTTGTTTTGTTGGCGATGCTTTAAATGTAACCAGCAGTAATATTTCAGCGTTAATATATAACGCAAGCCTGAATGAAATTCCATAAGAGAAATTATTAAACTACGATAAGATTCTAGATTGCTTGAGGTACTGCAAACATATTTGGTAATGAGTTAGCTGCCATGCCCCCTTTTCTTTTTTGACTGCCATTGCTGTTTTTTTTATTTAACTGTAAGAGTTTGGATATTTATATTTCTTCTTAATCACCTTCTAGGCATTGTATTTTGTGAAATCCTATCAATATATATTTGATTTATCTCGTTTTATGAAAACATTTCATTTACTAATGCAGAATAATACCCGAGAAAAAGAAGGTTATCCCTTTGAACTGTAGAATCAGAATAGTACAAGGCTTGTTTAGGCAGGGTGTCTACTGTAAGGATGAAGTAAAAATTAGTTACTTTTAGGTACCTTTTAGTTAATTTTAGTTACCTTTGAATTCAAGTTACGTCTACGGTCTACAAGCATCACGGGGTGAAGAAAAACAACAATGAACCGTTTTTAAAGAAGTTTTTTATTTATCGTATGGCTTTTAATGCCGGGAGTGTCCGAGGACATGTTCAGCTCGTCTGAGTCTGTAGCTGCTTCCAACGGACACCCTTAGGGTGAGCTACAATCTCCATTCAATTTCAAGTTGCTACCAGATATCAATGATACCTAGTGGTGAACGTTGGAACTTTGATAGAGCGTTCCGACGAAATATAACCTAACAATTTAGCTTCACACAAGTTTTTTCTGTGGAAGAATCCTTTACATGCCATAAATCCATGACATGGGACCGCCAGCTTTATTTCCCCTCCGAAGGAAGGCATACTGAAGGACTTTTAACGCTTTTAAAGAAATCCGACGACTTCGGCCGGGTTTGAACCTGCTATATTGGGCACAGCAGTTCAGTATGCTACCAACTACACCACCGAAGCCGCTTTAAATGCAATTCACATGTTATAAAAAATTTAAAAAATAATAAATATCCAATAAGTTGTTTCAGCTAATATGTAGTCTTGTCCACAATATGTTATTACGGTACCAAGAGGTTGCTCAGAAAATGAAAATCCACAGCCTGCTTCCAGTCAACAGACCGGGTCAGGAATGGAAAGAATGAAGCCCCCATCTAGCGGCGAGGATATGAACTGTGCCTGTTGCCGAGGCCTGACGCACTCCTCTGGGGCAATGATTAAATGAATGACAGATGAAATGAAATGACAGTGGTGAGTGTTGCTGGAATGAAATTTTGACAGGGAAAACCGGAGTACCCGGAGAAAAACCTGTCTGCCTCCGTTTTGTCCAGCACAGATCTCACATGGAGTGACCGGGATTTGAACCACGGACCCAGCGGTGAGAGGCTGGCGTGCTGCCGCCTGAGCCACGGAGGCTCTAGGTTGCTCAGCTCTAGACCATTTGGCGAGATTTCCTTCGTCCCCGCGGTAGGTCGCGAAGAAATGTATGTGATGTTACGCGATCGTCACCGAATTCAGTCTTCGCAAACACATGCGGAGAAATATCGAGATGTTACTTTATCGGCGCTGGTCTCAGTTGTTTGGTGAGCTTCCCGTAGTTTTCACAATAGAACACTGAGAAAAATCGAGATTTAGATCATCAGCGTCACTTTTAGTCATTCGACAAGATTTCCATTGTCCTCTAGTTCGGGCACAAGAAAATATAGCATTATTACGCAATCGGCGCCACTTGCTGTCTGTTTGACAATACAGTTGTCCTCGTCATTGAATGCTGAGAAATATCAAGATGTATTGCAATCGCTGCCACACTCGGCCGTTTTACGTTGTCCTCGAGATATTTTGCAATCGTCGCCGCACCCGGCCGTTCAACGATTGTCTGCCTGTCTACCTGTCCTGATAGAATGGCGGAGGCAAGCTCAAGGTTGGGCATGGTTAAAATTCACGCGTAGTTATCAACATGTTGTTCGGTCGGCGCCGTGATTCCCTTTGTCCCTATGCTGTAGTTGGGAGTTCATTAGTTCAGGGTGGATCACTAGGAGGATTTAGTATTTCGATCCTACGTAGGCTGCCATTTTTTAAGTGGGTTGATGCACTTCTCGCTCCCCCGCACGCTTTTAAGTATACGGTAATGGGAAAAGTGGCAAGTAGGTTTCGTGATGGGTGCCCAATCACCTTTGACAGGATTCCCGCAATCCTCGTGGTCACAAGTTCACGATATGGGACGGGTTTTATGATTTTACGCAACTGATGTCAATCTCTGTCCGTTTGACGAGATTCCCGCAGGCAAGTCGTGCGGTCAGCCGGCCGTCTTGAGTATGCGATTTTGGAGGATGAACGTTCGAAATAGGTACGGTATCGAATATTACGAATTGTTCTGACAGGATTGCACGAATAATACGACAAGAGGGCAAGTTTTATTTCGATTGAGAACCACGAATTATCAACAAGTTATCAAAATAATCGGTCAGATTATATATCCGATGGAACGAAAGTTCGAAGGAAAAATAGACTTATAACGGAATTTCGAATTAACCATACTGAATGTCGCAAATTTACGACATATTTTTTAAATAAGATATGTATTTCGAAGATTTTTCGCATTTTTTCGAAACTGTAACATTTTGCAGGATTGCGACATTAAATTGTTTCGCGTTATTTCTGGACTTCAATTTGACAATTTCCAAATAACAGAAATTAGAGATTTATTTTTAGTTTCGGAAGTATTCGCGAATCAACGTCCCGCGAAAAGTCAGGTTTCCTAATACAGTAACACAGAAAAATATTTCACACGAAACTTAAGACTTCTTGATGCCGAAAATATACATTGAACCGATGTATACCGCTCAAGGTATCCTCGGTATGCATTTCCTTGAGGTCGGGCATGGAGACATAGCTTAGTACTATGCAGTAGGCACGGCGCCGCTTGCGTGAAACTCTCAATCTCTGAGCCTAGCGGCGAGAGTTTAAATGATTCAACCCGCCTTCAGAAAATTTTCGTTACCCGTTTGTAAAATTCGTTACTTTTTTGTTACTTTCGTTACCGGTAGACACCCTGTTAGGCAGCAGCCACTTTGGCCGCTGGGTAACAAACCCACCATTCCACACAACAGTGCAATTCTAAAACATACCTATTTTATTTATACGGGACAGTAATCTAGTCTTTATGCCTGCGGGATATGAACCGCGACGCGAATCAGCACATTCCGTGAGCGTTAACCTGCCGTGACCTTGTTAGAAGAAAGAAGCCCGGCTGACTGCAGGCAATGAATCACGCTACGCGAATGACTGGCCCGTGCAGTAAATGATACAGTATATTCTTTGAATTTAAATATTCTTCACATAATCGTCGCACCTTGTTTTTTCCCCACGAATTTTAGGCTAAAAAAGGGCGACGATTATGTGAGGAAATACGGTATTCCAGAATCTTGTAAGTGAATTCAATGGAGAAAATAGTTTTCTGGAAACATTGCAGACGTGCAGCGTCCAGGAAAGATAATGCCTAGATCTTTAATTGATTCTCGGAATTCTATTGGAGAATCGCACAAGCCTAATTTTGGTAGAGTTGGTTCATTTTTTAACTTTAGGAGGATTTTCGGGTGGGAGATGATGGATAGTTTTAGCCTCATCGAGTCTTAGTCCGTGTAAGTGAAAAGGAAGCTTTTAGTTTTAAGTGACCGTTAATCATGCGATCATGAGCCATGGGACCTTTTTTACGTGGAATCCGAACCACAGGACATGGAATTTCACTTCGAAAATCTCAAACATGCATTGACCGGGAATCGAACCCCCCCCCCATTTGAGTCCAGTTACAGATTTCAGTTAAGTCTTCATGAAAGGTACCGATTGCCTCTGATAGTTTTTCTGGTGCTTAATGCAGGTCGAGTTTTAGATCAGCATATACTGTAGGTGGTGTTTGCATTTAGTGATTGACGAAGTAATGTCGTCTATATAGATTAAAAACAGGAGTGGTCCAAGGACTGAACCCTGAGCGACTCCTTTCTCAACTGGACGCTATGAAGACATTTGATTCGAGTTACTTTTAACACATTGTTGACGTCCACGTAGGAATGAGTCCATCCATTAGATACTGTTCATCGAAGGACGAATTTTAAGTAGACAAGAGAGTAATGTCATGGTCCACTGAATATAATGATTTACTGAAATCAAGGGTGTTAAGATTGTTACTAGCCGCAATCCACTACGTTAGTGGAGAAGAACGTCACTGTGACAGATACTTCCATCGGATCATACCGACAAAGTGATAGAAATTCACCGATTTGTTATAAGACTTCGGAAATACCAACAGTTTCTCTGGTCCCAAATTGGTAACGCCGATCCGACACCACTGTTCTTTGATATACCGTCAAATACCACAAACAATACAGCCGGTGCATCAAGTGTTCTAGTTAAAACTACTGGAAATGAAAAATTATACGCACTGTGATGCTAGCAAAGACCGCAGACGGCAGGAAGCTTCCGTCGTATTGCATATGTAAAAGGAAAACACTGCCGAAAGAAGATATCCCCCTGGGCATACATGTCTAGTACAAGAGAAATGTTGGATGTAGGCCGAATTAATGAAGGACTGGTTAAAGACAGTGTAGGAATGTCGACCGGGACCCCTGCTGAAAAAGAAGTCAATGCTGGTGTCGGACGACTTAGTGGATGCCGCGAAAAAGCAGATGGAAATGACACAGACCTATCCAGTCTTCATCCCATGAGGCTTTATTTCAATTTTACAACCGTTTGAAGTCTCCATCAACACGCCATTCGAAGATCACATTAGGAAGTTCTACTTGCATTGGATGGTGAAGGACAAGCCTGAGCTAATAAAAGTCTGCAAAATCAAGCGACCGCCTTTTCTTGCAATCTGCGAGTGGATTAAGAGCGTGGGAACTAACCACTCCCGATATCTTAGTAAAAAGCTTTAAAGAAACAGGAATTTCTTCGGCTCTGGATGGAACTGACTACCATCCACTTTGGGAAAGGGAGAGAAACTGAGGATCTGGATCAGCCACACAGCAATGACGACAGCGACGATTCCAACAAGTGCTCTCTAGCACACTTGCACAAAAGGTAAGAAGAAATACATTTTTAATATTTCTTACTCGAGTTCTTTATAAAAGTCTGTATTAGAAACAAATCTTTCGTATTTCAGGTAGTTGACACGTAACAATGCAACACGGCGTAACCTTGAACTCTGCGCATGCAATGCTGAGCGGCTGCAGCGCTGCCTTAGTCCTGTAACCAGTCAGCTGTGATGATGCAAGGAAGTGGCTATTTAAATAAGGCGCCGCGTGAAAGCATACGGCGCAGCGTGAGTGTTAGGACGCTGTACATAGACCTCGGCTGCGGTTAGCTAAATTCGCCGCCTTGAGACACGTTCGAATTAGCGATTAGCGCGCTACATAAGTTGCGCAAGTAGGCCTACTGTTACATCGCAGAGAAACTCAGTTCAGTCTCCTCGAATCCCAATGATTTAGTCTTTACGAATTGCGTCACATCAGAGCTCGGCCGCGTGCAAGCATACGGTGCAGCGCGAGTGTTAGCACTCTGTACATCGTTCGCCGAGTCTTCAGCCGCAGTTGGTTAAATTCGCCGCCTTAAGATTCGAATTAGCGATTAGCGCGCCACAACAGTTGCGCAAGTAGGCCTACTGTTACATCGCACATTTTGTGTTTTTTCGGGAATATGGTCATTCCCCGCGTATATCTTGCACCGAAAATTTTCACACATATTTTCGGTCAAAAAAGTGCGAGATATACGCGAGCAAATACGGTAATACATTCATCACTCCCTGGAAATTACTAGCCCTATTAGTCCGATTTTAAATTCATAGCTGTGGCTATTTTAGCTTCCTGCAAGTCATGCATTTACATTTTTGTGTTTCCCTACAATAGTATAGTCCGCCGTACCGTACCTCATCCCAACTTCCCTTTTGTTCTGCCCACAAACCCCACCTGATTTTGAGAGTTTTTTTGTATAACTTTCATTCTTCCGTAAAAATATACGTTCATCCCTGAGCCTTAGGTAACGTTCGGCATGTCTCCCTTTGATCACCCGCATCTTCCACTACGTACTCTTGCCATACCATCTGCACCAATACGAGAGGCCTTCATGGATATATAAGATATATTATCATGCCGCAAATACAGTGCACTCCCGATAATTCGACGCGGATAATTCGCGGGTCTCCAAATATATTTTAAACAGAAATTCTTACGGCAACTAATCAGCATGCTAAGTAAAGCAATCTCTCAGTCATTTAAAAGAATTTTCGTGCGACGCAATGCGTAAAGACGAAATCATTGACATTCGAGAAGACAACTGCGTTTCTCTGTAATGGAACAGTAGGCCTACTTGCGCAATATTCGAAACACTAGCATAGCATAGATTTCCTTTATCTTCGAAGCCCAAACAATACAAGAGGAATGCGCTTTCACTGGGAACCTACCCTCCCTTTCCCAACAGCCACACTAAAAGGTCGCTGACCTGCGAGTTGTGAAGGGTGGATGCACGGACAGCGTATTGTAAACAGCGATTATCGCGTAATGACGTAAACTTTCGCGAGACCGAGAGCATGTTTGTTGGATGCTCTTTATGCAAGCTCTTGCCGACATCTGTAACGACGATATTTCGAACGGACAAGTGAGACGCCGATAAAGACGATTACGATTTAAGACATGAAAGCAAAGATGAAATAGCACGGAATTTGACTGTTGGTGAGGAAAACAGATCCAGTTAATATCGAGTGCAGGAGTGATGTAACGCCCGAACGTTTCCCACAGAATCTAGTCACACTTATCTTAAAAAAAAAAAAAAAACATGAATTTTCATTCTCTTATAACCTTTTCTTCGGAAATGTGCACTCCAAGATTAGAATAAACGATCTAAGAAACAAAACGGGATGACTAAAAAAAAAATATTGTAGGCATAATCCACATAGGCCTGCCTCTAGCCTAGCATGTCTTATAAGACACTACAATCAAGTGTTTTAATTATTATTTTGCGATTCAAGCGTATTTCAATATTTTAATCAATAGTTTTGTTTTTACTAGGCTTAACAAAAATAACTGCAGATAATTCGCGGTGTTCAATGATTCGCGGAATTTCGTGCATTAATTACCGCGAATTACCGAGAGTGCATAGTAGTGAAGTAATCGAAAGCCATACTAAAGGGGTTTAATTCACATAATTTTCCCTCCCCGTTTTTGAGGTAGAAAAGAGTAAAATGATTAAATACAGTATGTATTTCCACTAATTTTAGGAACACAAATAGAACATTTAAACAATCGTCGTACAGGAAAGGGATAGAAACAAAGGGGACAAACATGAAAGTCAGGTGTGGGGAGAGGAAGAAACATTCAGACAACTAAGAAAGAAAGAAAAAGAAAGAAAGAATAAAATGAAAGCCTAGAAGTACAAGGTCAATAACCACAGCCTGATACAAAGTTAAGGATTTAAACCAGACAAGGCCAACATGCACATCATCTGCCTCTGGTCAGAGATCTTCAGTCTTAAGTGATTAACAGAGAAAAAAATGAAAACAGGACAATCATTATGGGATTATCTTCAGTTGTGGCAATTGTCCTGGCCTTCCCTTGTTTTGCCCTTCTTTTCTTGTACAATGATTGATTGTATGCTAGCCAACATACAGAGGGATGTGGTCTGGTACAGACTGTAGAAAACAAGCCTGCCCACAATTCAAGAGTCTAGTCAAGAGTCCTGACTGCAATTTCATTCTCAAATCTTTCTCTAGATAGAGCCACTTTTAGTGAGTAATTTCTACAACGATGATTCTATGGCCTGGGTCTATGATGTGAGAGGCTAACCAGTGAAGTCCTTGGAACCTATTCGTACCTGTTTAACGAAATTATTCGAAAAAAAGAGTGTCCATTTAAAATTTTATAGGCCCCTTAGATGTTGACTGAAGACCACCTACGAAATTGCTATAACAAAATTACTATAACACACGTGAGAATACTGGGCCCATATTACATAAGTTGAATGGGGGCAATAAATATGTTCACTTACTTGATCTTGCTGTTGTCATCAACTGGTGACAGCAAGTCTAACAGTTCTTCATTATAGAGTTCCAAGAAGGAAACCTTAACCGAGTACTCTGCCTGGAGGATCCGCAGCTCGTCGAACAAATGGCTGAGTGCCCGTGGAATGATGCCAAGCAGAGGGTCCTACCGAATACGAGAGAGATTAGAATGACATATGACATGACATCTCATATAAGCTCAACAAGAAGAGCACTTACCTCGTGCCATAGTAAAGCTGGATCGTTAGACCTTCCGCCTTCCATGGTGTAAGTCTTTCCTGACCCTGTCTGGCCATATGCAAAGACCGTGCAGTTATAACCCGCCAGAACTTCTGACACCAATGGATTGACCACAGTTCGATACACCTCAACCTGAAAAGATAAATCAACATCACATTTTAGACAGCTTTGAAGCCATTTTTCAGGGTTACCATATTAACAATCTAGATTGCAATCCTAAATATTGGGAAATGTGAAACAAAAAACTAAACCATGTGATTAACTCTTACAATACCAAGGAGCGCAAAAGCGTTCCTCGGCGTGTTAGCGATAACAGCCAGAACACAATAGCGCTCCTCATGCAGGTGGTTTTATATATGCTTGTAGTTCTCAGTTTTCTAACAGATCGCAGCACAAAGCAGATGATCCAGAATCAGCAAAGCCTGCAGTTCCTAAATCTACCACAACTATCGCGGTAATAGCTTTATTTACGGAGACATGATATTTTTGAAAGCGCCCACTGTTGTCCACCAAGCACCGTCGTTAGTACGAATGAGCCTCAGTCCCGCGGGATGTGTTCGTAAACTATGATCTAGCCGAGTATATAGTGTGCGCCGATGATGATTACATAAGAGTGATGTAGCAATACCAGGGTCGTGTAGTAATGATGTTGGTGATTTTATTTCTGTTATAGGAAGCGAGAGCAGCAATGACATTCCGCAGTACCATAAACCTCACGGTATTGTCATTAGTGAAAGTGACAATTTTACTGATTCGGAGAGTGACGGTGACGCAAATGAAGACAGCGTAGGCGGTAATGACAATGCTTATGTACCTAATACAGGGTTTAGTGTTCCAATGAATAGTGACAGTCTGTTCGAACTCTCCCCGCAGTAACACCAGGTCCGAAACACCCCTCCCACGGACGCAGAGCATGTACAGCATTTCAACCTGTTCTTTACAGTGCATATATTGAATTTATTTGTAAAACAGGGTGGCCACTCAAATCTGTCAACGATTTTCCAGGAGTAATTCTCATTTCTCCAGACTTAAAAATAAGCACGAGTCCGTGGGGGGGGGGGGGGGGCCCTTTATAAGTTGCCAACTTCAAGACCAAAATAAAGCAGTTGTGTGGTCTACTGATACAGATGTTGACAAAAACATGGAGCAGGCCGAAGCGACGAACTCGTCGCAACATGTTTGTTTACAGCGACACCATCACGCGAGGGCGCTACCTCTGCAGCAGTCACCCCGCCCAGATGCGGGGAGAGGGGTGCGAGGGGGAAGGGGCACACATGGCAGCCGAGCAGGGTATGCAAAGCGACCGCTATATGGGCCTTGCTACCCTATCCGCGATAAAATGACCAAGGATTAAGAGTGGACTGGGAATTTTAGCTGAGGATGGAAAGATTTTTATAATTAATTAAGGTAACTGTACCGGTTTTCGTCACTGATCCAGTATTCGTCACTCTCGTATATAAGTACAAAAAATAAGCATGTCAACGGGTCTTTCTCAACGCACGAAGTCTTATGAGATGAGTCATACCTTCCATGCCGATAAGGAGCAACTTTGCGAAATCATACGTGCGATGTAATAGGTGATTCCCTGCGTCAAACATCTCCTGTGAGCTGAGCTGTCTTGACGCGCCATTTGCTTCTCGCATGTGCTAAGCACGCGCGCGAGTTTATTTATGTGCATGCGTGTTATGTTCCGACATTTTAAAACGTTACAAGTGCGTGATATAGTTTATAATTGTTTCTGTAACATATGTGATATGTTATTTCGTGCTCACGTGCCTAGTTTTGTCAGAAATGCCGGAGACTAACACTGGATTTAAAAAAATGCACTTTACCAATGCTCGTCATTTGTGACGAAAACTGGCACATTGTCATTTCTCCTTGCAATACCTAACTAACAGCGGCAATATACTTATAATGTAGCTCTCAAGTACCCTGTATTAATTAAATTATCATTTGACCATCGTGTCCAGCAGTCGTCATAGCTTACGAACTTTAGAGCACATTCGTGACGAACACTAGTGCACGATAATGTTAATGTTTGTGTTAACATTTCGCAACCAATAAACATTTACAGGGTATTGTTATTACGTAGGTCTCTCTTCTTGACGGCCGCACCTCAGTAGGCCTAGTTTTTTTTCGCAAGGCGTGCTACAGAGGATTTTTAAATTTTTTATTGAGATTAATTATGATATTGAGCAAATGGAAGCTGCTATTAAGGCCGTTGTGGAGGAGGGCATGAGTATTAAAGAGGCCGCGGAGAGGAATGGTGTTCCGAGAAACACTCTCTTGGACAAAATTAAAGGAAAATCTGTGCGTTTCGACATATTGCCTGGGGCAGATGACCTCGTAGTTCAGCCCCTTAAAACAACAATAACTATCTAACATATTGCCTGAAAGCAAAGATTTAGTATTAGAATAATATACACTGACCGGCAAAAAAAGTGGAACAGTTAAAAAAAGTAATATGAATAGAATAAATCTAGCCTTGAAAAAGATGTAATCACATTTTAAAAGCTTTTCACGCATTAGAACACACATCTGAAACATCCGTGAATAGAAATTGATAATATGACATTTCTTAGGGTGGTTTATTACCACCAATTACCCCCAATCTTCGATGAGCCTATCTTAATGGTTTCATGGCGGGAAGTGCACTGTAAGCGCTTAAGGTTTATGAGTGTTGCCGCTCGCTTATTGTTCTAGGGATAACAACTGGCATTTGTTGAACACCTGTGAACCATTGTCATACATTTTAGTAAGTTATCCACGTGCAGTTCACACTAAAACATGCTTCTTAGCCGTGAAGGAGCATCACAGCCAGTTGCATTGGTGGAGGATGGCCGTAGCTTCCGTTATGTTGCTGAGGTCATTGAATCATCTCTCGGTAGCATTCACCGTGCAGTGCAACGTTACAGAGAACTCCAAACATACGACAGGAGACTAGGGTCAGGCCGGAGAAGAAGCACAAGTGCCAGGGATGACAGATTTCTCACCCTGCAAGTTCTGCATGATCACCATACCACAGCTGTCCATGCACGAAATCAACTGGAAAATGTCAGAAATCTGAGAGTGAGTGAGCGAACAGTAAGAAGGTTTGAGGAAGCTCATCTTTCGTCCCGGAGACCTGCACGTGGACCCGCACTCGAACGACATCACAGAGAGGCGCGTCTTCGCTTCGCAAGGCAGCATCTGGGATGGACCCACGAGCAGTGAGCCTCTGTTCTCTTCACTGACGAGAGTCTCTTTATCCTTAGATCTCCTGATGGAAGAGAAATAGTGTGGAGAAGGCACGGGGAGAGGTACAGCCCTGTTGCTTTCTCCTCCAGGACTCCATTGGGAGGTGGCTCGGTTATGGTGTGGGGTGGCATGAACGTTATGGCCCGCACTGAGTCGATTTGCATCGATCACGCGACGCTCAATTCCCAAAGGTACACCGTAGCGATCCTGATGAACCATGTGATGCCCTTCGCGCCTTTCATTGGTCAGAATTTCATGCTGATGCAGGATAATGCCCGCCCTCATACTGCTCGCTGTGTTGTACAATATCTGCAGGAAGTGGGGATTCAAACCCTGGACTGGCCAGCTCGTAGTCCTGACTTGAACCCCATCGAACATGTTTGGGATATGCTTGGAAGGAATGTCAGACAGCGTGACCACACCACCTTGGCACAACTGAGAACATCGCTGCTGGAGGAATGGGATCGCATCCCGGCAGATGCCATTCGACGAGTTGTGAACAGTATGTCTGAGCATTTACAAGCTGTCAGATGCTAAGGGTGGATACACACTGTTTTTAGTGACCAGTGTTCCGGAGCAGTGCAGTGCAAACATTCACACTGTTTTGTTTGGCAATACATTTGATAAAAACCAGCCCAAAAGAACATTACTAAAAATAGAAAATTGTTAGATTTGTGAAATGTAATGAAATTTGTGAGTTAAAGGTGGTGTAAAACATGTTTCGGTATTTTCTGTAGCCAACCATCTTATATTTACATGAATAATGCAAATATTGGAAAACCGATACATTTTAGTGGAATAAATTAAGAAATTACGTAAAAAATATAAGTGTTCCACTTTTTTTGCTGTTCAGTGTATATACACAGTATTTCTTCAACAAAGATCGAATAGTCTTTTCTAGTTTTAACTTTAAGAAATGTGTGTGGTACCTTTGAACCTTAAGTATAAGGGGGAAGCAACATGAAATTAATGTTGTTGGTTCATTTAGGAGCATGTAACATCGTGGTCATTTAGCCCTGAACACTTGTGAGTGCTTAGGACCTTATATGATAACCATTCTGGAATTTTCCTGGAATAGAAGTGGAAGCTCAGGACAGGGAGGCATGGAGGGCTGCATCAAACCAGTCAAAAGACTGAAGACTCAAACACACAGAAGTGGAAAACCAAGCCTTTCTAGAATGGCTGAGGTGGGAATCGAACCGATCTCTTCCCAGTTCACTAAGCTGAGTGAACCCTGTTCCAGCCCTCAGACAAGAATTAAATTTCTTGGCAGAGCCGGGAATGAAACCGGGACTTCAGAGGTTACCTCACTCGCTCGTCCCCCCCCATTAGTGCTGCCAAGCTGCAAAGCTTCGTCTTCGATATCACCCATCCTATTGCGTGCGGTCTACAACAGCAAACTGACACACACAGCTGACGTCCCCGACCGTGGCCATGCTGGTTAGATCGTAAATATTGGAAATTAACTTCGCACTGGCCGCAGCCGTGGCTGTGCCCGGCCTGATTTGTTCGGACCTTTACAAGAAGGCCAAATATACTGTCATACTGGTCGACTAACACGACAAATTCCTTGGTTCAGTTCCATCTTTTTACCGCAATAGATTCCAATTAATTCTGAAATTTGTCCATCTCATTGACAATAGTATCACCTTTCCACCCGGCCATACTAAATATGATCCATGTCAACAGACTATTCCGGTTTCACTATAGTCCTCATCAGCATCTAAGTATAGATGAATCGTTATTAGGCACGAAATGCCACTCATCTCTGATGCAGTACTTTCCTAATAAGCATCATAGGTGGGGCATTAAGTTTTGGATGGTTTGTGATTTATCAATAATCACTGTCTGGGTTTTTATTGCTACAGAGGGGCAAAGAGTGTTGTGGACTAAGAGAAAATTACGAAGTTTAGCTTGGGACATGTAGTAGTTCATACATTACTGACCATGGGAAACTATTTGAAGAAAGGCTACCATATTTTTACTGACAATTTATTCACTAGCATTCCTTTGGCCCGATTCCTATTTGTAAATGACACTTACCAAACAGGCACCCTCAGACACAACAGGAAAGCCATTCCACAGGGGCTGAAAGGGAAATTTGATGTTGGACAAGAGATGTATTTTCGGAGTAATGAAGTTCTTGTTGCAGGTTATCGGGAGAAGAAATCGCAGAAAAATCCTGTGTCTACATCCTGCACAGCTAAAAGCAAAACAATAATCAAGAGACTGAGAAGACAGCAAGTTGAAATAACGAAGCCAGCTATAGTCCTTGAATACAACAATTCAATGGGGAGAGTGGACGCATCTGACATGATGTTGTACACTTACTTCGATGAGCGACGAACACTCAACTATTGGAAGAAGGTGGTATTTTGCATCTTTGCTCGAATGGTGCTGAATGCCTATTTGATATACAAAGAAAATACTTCAAGTAAAGTTAGGACCCAGCTCAAGTTCACTTCCCCCATAATAGAGTCCATAGAAAAGGAATGGGTCCAGGAGAAAAACCTCCAAACCAAAATGTTACCCAAGCTTCAACCACCAAGGGAAGGGGAACGTTTGGTGAAATTAAGTGGTGATTATTAAAAATATGCAATGTGTGCAGCAAAGTAGATGGAGGCCCAGTAAAAAGGTCACGAACTGCATGTTCCAAGCGAATGAAATGTCATCTTGGTATCTGCATAGGGTATCACTAGAGACGGGAATTTGCCTATTTTATTCCTGTGTTTAGAAACGTAGGCTTTCGAGATATAAATCCGTTTTAGGTTCATTTAGGCTAGATTTCGTTGGATTTATTGTGCCTATAAATGCCTATTTCAAGGGTTTGTGCCTATTTGGAGTATAATTGCCTATTTGATGCCTTTTGACTGTATTTTAAAATGCATTATATTGCAGCTGGTGTGCTCGACAGAATATATTCTCATTTCTCAATATGTGTTGAGGCCACGAACAAGAAAGGGAATTATTGCAGAAATAGCGCCTGGGATCTCGATATTAAGCCTCCAAACTTAACAACCCTTCGTTTTGTATTTCGCTTTTCTTTATATTGAAAATTTACCCGTTAGTATGTGTGTGAATTAATATCATAAACTTTATGCTGATTGAATAACAAAAGAACTAACTTAGTGCCATGTGTTCGCGTTTTTTCAATCTTGATATTAAGCCTCCAAAGTTAAAAACCCTTCGTTTCAGGTATCGTCCCCTTCAAAACCCGCGTTAGGTTGGCGCTGCAACCTAACTGTGAATTAATATACAGTATATCCTGTACGCGCCTGAGTGTTGAATGGGCAGGCAGTTAAAAGCAGCCAGGAGGGATGCGATCCAGCTGGCAGTAAAAATGCCGCGGCGATCACATTGGGTTGGTGCTGTAACCTATCTTGTGTTGAATGGACAGGCAGTTTAAAGCAGCTGGAGGGAAGCGATTAACTGGCAGTGGGTGTAGCATGGCCTCTTACCGAGATAGATGGAAACCTGGTGGTCCCGTCTTGAGCTACTGTTGCCATGCAGCCAGGAGGGATGCGATCCAGCTGGCAGTGAAAATGCCGCGGCGATCACAATGCGATGGTGCTGTAACCTATCTTGTGTTGAATGGACAGGCAGTTTAAAGCAGCCAGGAGGGAAACTGCGATCCAGCTGGGAGTGAAAATGCAGCCGCGATCAGTGCGTTGGTGCTGTAACCTATCTTGTGTTGAATGGACAGGCAGTTTAAAGCAGCTTGGAGGGATGCGATCTAGCTGGCAGTGGGTGTAGCATGGCCTCTTACCAAGATAGATGTTAACTTGGTGGTCCCTTCTCGAGCTACTGTTGCTATGGAGATGGCCGGCCTTGCTATTACTTATCAGTTTATTTTCTGGTTTCATTAGCCTTTGCTTGAGTGCAAAAAGCTGAAATCAGAAGAACGAGAAAGACTATCGAAAATTCATGTAGCCAGCCGTTCCTTCTGGGTCCTAAACTATGTGTATGCAAAGTTTGGTTGAGATTGGTGAAACTGTGTAGATTTGTATACGGAACAAATCCACCCACCCACATACATACATACATACAGACTTACACTTTTATATATAAGATATGTTATTAAATTATAAGTTGCTTATTGTTAATTCCTTTTATAGTAATTAAATATGTTATTAAATTACAAGAAATTTTTCATGCCTATTTTTTTGCCTATTTTACACGCCTATTTTGGCTATTTTAACTGTTTTTAGTGCCTATAATTCTCGTCTCTAGGTATCACAAGTGCTAAAAGTGAACCAGCATAAATTTATAAAACTATTTTCAGGACGGCTGAGAAGGGATTCAAACCCCAGTCGCCTGATACCAGTGAGGCATTTGTAGCGCGTTAGTGCTCTCGCCCTGCGGCCGGTTAATAATAATAATAAGAGCCACCGGTGGTGAGGGCTGAACAGACTGGTCCACACCGGGCAAGATCCCGACAATTGTAATGACAATCCACAGCCTGCTTCCAGTCTACCGACCAGGCCAGGGAAGGAATGAATGAAGCCCCCATCTAGCAGCGAGGATATGAACTGTGCCGTCTGCCGAAGCCCGTCGCACTCCCGAGGCAATGATTAAATGAATGACAGATGAAATGAAATGATAGTGTTGCTGGAATGAAATGTTGACAGGGAAAACCGGAATACCCGGAAAAAAAAACAGTCAGTTTTGTCCAGCACAGATCTTGCAGGGTGTGACCAGGATTTGAAACACGGACCCAGCGGCAAGAGGCCGGCGTGCTGCCGCCTAAGTCACGGAAGCTTGCAGTAATAATAAGAAAAAAAAAGGCTTGCCAAAATAACATTTTTCTCTTGATTAAAGCAGCCAATAGCTATTCATTTTCATTTCAGGACGGGTCAAGGAAGGGATTTTGGAGGGAAATCGGCCATGGACCTGTTGAAAGGAACAGTCCTGGCATTTGCCTGGTGGTGAAAATGGAAAACCACGAAAACCAATTTCATGACGGCCGAGGCCACGGCTCCCGATACCAGTGAGGCACGGGGTAGCGCGTTCACCAATATAGTGTACAATATACATAATTACGGAGTTGAACATTGAAAACTGTGCTGATTATGTCGTCGCAAGGAACTATATGATATTCGAACCCAGGAAGGAATAATCTCCCATCTACTTGGAGGGTGTGTGTGTGTGTGTGTGTGTGTGGGTCGAACCTTGGATCTGAGTATTGCAAAACCCAGGACTTATGTTTATGCATCTCTGCCGATTTGCACAACCCAGAGTGAATCAAGGAAACTCCTTATCCCATTATTTCCTGATCTGGGGTCGGACCATTGTGTTTGGACATGTACACCCCTACTAAATTTGGCCGACCCTGTGGGAAATAAGAAAATTCTCAGGTCTCACGCTATGAACTCTGCAACAGCTTTCCTGCCGGCAAAGTTTTACTTCGTTAAGACGCAATAGATGGCAACACTTAACACTGTTCTAGTTGGTGACAAATGGTGCCAACTTAGAATAAATTGCACTCCATTGTGCGCTCGGCCATACGGGTCGTTTCGCACCCGTTAGGTTGGCAAGCTCGCATGTGAGATACGCGTTTGCTGGGTGGTTAAATGGACAGTGATCCCTATGTGAAATGTTGATTATTGGACAGAGTAGAGTAGCCTCTGGTCCCTGCATTATATGATATAATAAAATGGGAATAGTAATCGAGTTTCCTAAGGTACAGAAGTTATGATAATTATTGTTTCCAAGAATATAGTGAATTTTACACAGATGTGTGCGAGGGTTGTAGCAAGCATTAATTGGTGAGAAGATCGTGTGCAAAATGCCGTCCTAAAAGGTTAATAATTTGTTATTTGAATTTTGATGTGAAATACGAAAACAGATATGAAGGCAGATAATAATAATAATAATTGGTTGCAGAATTATGGAAGAATGCAAATGATGAAACTCTCCAAAACTTACATAAACGTATTATTGACATATGGAACTCTGAAAAAATGCCTGAGGAATGGAACACAGCAATAATCCCCCCCCCCACAAGAAAGGTGATAGGTCAGATCCCAATAATTATAGAGGAATATCCCTTGTTGATGTCACATAAGATCTTTTCAAAAATTCTTCACTCAAGAATACAGGAACAACTGGACCAAGAACTTTGAGAGTACCGAGGAGGATTTCGGCCAGGCAGAAGTTGTCCAGATCAAATCATCAGTCTTACGTGGATTATGAAGCAAGAACCTAGTCATCACTTTTGTTGACTTCAAAAAAGCTTATGACAGTATTGTAAACGCTCCGGTTACAAGGAACTGAACCCGTGTTCTAGGGAGTTACGGATTTTATTAATGTTATGTGTATATTTTTATTTGAGGTCTTTTTATGTCTTATAATTATTTATCAGAATGTATGTTATGACGTGCTTGATTTACAAGTAATTTGTTTAGCTTTTAAGTATTGTATTTTAGCAGGATCTAAATCTAGGGAAGTTGAAATATTTTAACATTGGAATAATCTATAAGTTTTGAAACAGGAAAATGTACATGTACGAGGAAATAAGAGTTGGTGCTCTAACCCTGGGTAAAACCCGAGTGCCAGTTAGGGCGAGTCAGGGGCGAGACTTGGCATCTATGTATGAGCGAGGACGATGGACTGTGTTCTATATTAGGTGATGTTGAGAATCAGGCGTTGGGGTTGGTTGGAGTCCGTGGATCAACCCAGGTAAACCAATATGTTGGTGGGGGATGATGACGGTACTTAGATTTTGTGGAAGCTAGTGAGGACACTATTTAGGACCGCGGTGCGGTGAGGACTCAATTTTCAGATTCCGTGTGCGACGGAACTCAGTTTTAGAACTCCGGACGGGAGTAGAATTATTCTTCGGTATTCCATGGGAGTAGGACTTGTCTTTTGGTTTTGTTTGTTGAGGAAGAGACATTACAGTATAACACTAGTCGTGTTTGATACAATAACCAAGTTGCTGGCTATAAGTTCTTGATTGAATGATGAGCCTAGTCTTAAGTATATCGCCAAGATTACTTACTTCGAACAGCACTAAGTATTGTGATCTGAGATCTGTAAATCTGCATTTCAACTATAGCGGCAATTTATTCGTACAGGAATGCTGGTCAAATACGCTAAGCATTATTAAATTCGCAAGCGGAGTTAATGCGACAATCCAAAACTGATTCCAAGCATTTGTATGAGACTAGATCCACGACTCAAATAGTTGAATGCTAGTTACAAAAGTAACGAACATAATATTAATCATAACAGTAGAAACGGCGTGTAAAACAAAATTGTGCTGCGAGTAATAGGACTAATTCTTTGGGAACAAATTACCCCAGAATTAGTAGAGATAGGTCACCACTACTGAAGCCAAGATCTGTAAGTACCCGTCAACTTTATTCCTGAGGGTCATCTATATCATGTCATGTGTGTCTAAATACGATAGGGAGTGTTATTATTCTGTACGAGGAGGATCCTGCGAAATGTGTGTTTTATGTCTGGTATAACAATATATTATTGATTTTACCAGAAGCTGAAGGGTTTTATTTATTAGGTCACTTAGGAGTAGTTAGGTGTGAATGTCTATTGCTGTTGGTATTATCGTACTGGTGATTAACCCCCACGCACCCCGACATATAGAAGTATTGAGAGGCGGGTATATTACAGTATTCATCGGAAGTCATTACTGAATAATCTTCAAGAATTTGGTGTTCACAGGAAATTGATCAACCTTATTGGAATGACTCAAGAATACTAAAGCAAAAGTTAAATTTAGAGGAGAATTGTCAAAACCATTTACAATCACAACCAGCCTTCGGCAGGGGGGATGGTCTCTCACCTATTTTGTTTAATTGTGTACTGGAGAAGGTCGTGAGAGAATGGAGAAAGAAATGCCAACCAAACATCAAGATTGGTAGAAATATTAAACTAAACTGCCTGGCATTTGCAGACTATCTTGTACTACTGGCAAATTATGTGGAAGAGGCCAAAGTCCAAATTGAACAACGGGAAAACATTGCAGCAAAAGTGGGATTACAAATTTCCTTTGAAAAGACAGATTATGCCAACCTTCGAGGTGGACACCCCTGTCCTTCACTAAATAGTAACAAACAAATTAAGGTTGTAAAAAAGTTCAAGTATCTTGGGGAAACTAACTTGGAACCTAAATGAGAAAGCCGCAATAGAGTACAGAACAACAAAACTGAGACAAGCACGAGTCACATGGTCAACTTATAAGAAGAAATCTCTCGAATGCCAAATTCAAACATTATGGTTCAGTAGTTAAACCTGAAGCAACTTATGCAGGTGAAACCCTGTTTAAGATGAATCCTAAAGCAACAACAGATAGAATCCAAAAACTAGAAGGAAAGCTTGTAGTTTAACGTGATCGCTAACCTGTAGATCATGAGCCACGGATCAGTACAATCATCAATAAAAAACTAGTAAATGGACAATGGAGACCGCTGCCTAATGAAATAAGTCTATCGGGAAAATGAATCAATTGTGGATACAATGCGTAAAAGGAGAATTGCCTTTTTCAGCCACATAGTAAGACTACCAGACACCAGACTACCGAAACAATTATTCAATTTGTTTTGGAAAAGTAAAACCAAGAACTGGTTCGTCGAGGTCCAGAATGATTTAGAAGAGCTAAATATTACAATGAAACAAATTGCAGAGAGAAAAGAGAAGAGGATTCTGAGAAGTAGGGATACAAGATTGAAATTACAAACAGTCAAACGAAAACAGTACACCATTACAAATGAAGAGAGGGCGGCCAGGTCGGAGAGATTAAAGAAGCTCTGGGAGAAGTTGAGAAGCCATTACAACTAATATTGTAAAGACTAGTGTATATGGACTGATCAAGTGCTCCTATGTGGGCGTAAACTATGTAAATAAATAATTGGCATTTATTTATATTAGCCAGGTTGATATTTGAAATAAAGCAATTTATTTTGGAGCAAGTGTATTTGACGCTGACGCACGCTTAGTTCACTTGAGCAGTAGGAGTTAATTATAATAGGAATTTGGATCACCTATGAGACAGATGGATTGCCAACCTTAGTTGATGAAAGTCTACGTGGACAATGTAAATATTGTAAACAATTATTGGAATTACGATTATTTGTAGTGTAGGTTTTGGCATCAGCATTTCTGCTTTGAGCGCACATTCAAATCGCATGTTGATTGTTTATTTTAGCGCACTTTTGGCGAAGCAAAGATTGACAGGGTTTTTCATTTTTTAGTATTCCACATGGCGTAGTGGATCCATCTGGTACGTCAGGTCATTCTGAATCTTTTTATGTTCACATTCAACGTGACTGTCATATTCAGAACTATTATTATTATAATAATAAAATACAATATAATTGTCAATAATTAATTATTTTCAGAATAGACCGACTGTAGGGGTAGAATAGGATGTCTTCTTTCCACAGGAGTGATTGTTTTAAGTAGATCTTTTGTACAGATCGTAGAAAGGATATTTATGTTGTGTTCTACTACTATCCAAGGAAAATTAATGTTCGCTACTGTTTTTATCTTGAACTTTTTTTTGGTGCTTCTGATTTATTAATCTCTATCTTCCCACCTCCTCGCACGGAATTTGAGGACAATGTTGCACTTATCTCGAATATACGCCCATGACGACCCCTAGGTCCCTCTCATGCTTGCATTGTTCTCAAATTTCAAATAAGTGCATGGTGAGCCATCGGTGTCCAGTGTCTTGCCATCTTGTACCGGTGAACGGGCACAATACGAATGTACAATTATCGGCAGTTGGTGCGAAAATGCAGCATATCCGCGTCTGGAATTCTCTGAGATCTTGAGCTGTTTTAAGGGCTGCTCTTGTCGAAAAATCCAGGTCGAAAAAACAACTGGTCTCCTCAGAATAACAACGCGGACCGATTCCTGTCATTGTCAGCAACGAGCGCAGCTTCACACGGAGAGAGTTCGGCCGGCAAAGCATGCATTCGACGTTGGCTGGGTTCCCATCCCGCTGGTGCAAATTGCGGGTGGCAGCACAGTCTGCAGGCGAAATTGAAGGTAGAGCGGGAGGACTCTACCGAGCGTTCGGAGGCTACGAAGTCTGGCGTTATTAGACTTTTCAAGATTTCCCGAATCCCTAAAATTCCCGTACATTTCCCGCATCGCTCGACAGCCTGCGCACCCGAAAAATACATGGGGCTATATGACTGCAATGTCACAACCCCTAAAATAAGCAACAGTTGATCAGCAGAGATTGAGCGAATTGCATATCATTAACATTCACACATGAAATTGAGGAATCCATGGGAATCCTTTTAACACTAGAGAATGATTCTTTTTCATTCAAGAACTATTTTCTGGGCAAAATGAAGGATTAGCCATTGGTTCTCCAGCTTCCAGCATATTAGCCAATATACATATTGATTATTTAGAACACACAAAAACAACATTCAGGGCCTTATTTCTTGAGGCAGGTATGTCAATGCTTTTATAACCCTAGATAAGACAAAATTACAAGCAGAAAACCTTAAGAAACCCTCGACTTAGATTAAAAAAAACTAACTAATAATTCAGCAAATTATTTGGTTCTTGCCACAAAAGAATAAGAACTTATCTACAATATTTATAGCAATCTGACCTAACTAGCGCCATAATAATAAAAAATGACTGTTCACACAGGATCTAACATGAAAACCAACATATTTTATCGTCTAGCATACGGTATCCCAAATATTGCATTCTTATCCAACAACTACAAAAAGGATTAAACTATCTATTCAAGGGCCACAAGGAATGGTTATACACGAAGCACAGAGGGGTATGAAACAAATTTTTAAGTGTTGCCTTATTGATATTACAACTTTTCAGTTGGTCAACACAATATAGGCTAATCACAATCACTGGGACATGCAAAAAAATATCCTGTAAAACATTACATGTGATTAATCCTAAGACAAGGTTCTGATCAAGGAAAGTTCTACCAACAGCTCTACAAAACTCTACTCAACTTACAATGATACCCACAAACTGTGCCTGTCCTCCAAGAGCAAAATGCATGTCAAAAACTTTGACAGTGTGGAAAGTATTACCGATAGATACAAAAGTATCGAGCACCCGAGAAAGAAGCTATTTATTTTTATATCTACAATATTGCAAGACAGAAATGACGATTTATTAACAGTCTCCCTCCACATCTATGAAGGTGTAGCTACTATTGCTGTGATACACGTAACCAATAAGCTCTAAACCAGAATTGTCAACTATTATACAGGAATGACCTACGAGTACTCGTGAAATGCGAGAGAGAGAGGGGGGGGGGGGGGCACGGTGGTGCAGCGGTCAAGCTGATGGCCTCTCACCACAGCAGGCCAGGTTCGATTCCCGGTCTGAGATTTTCAAAGTGAAATGCCATGTCCTGGGGTTCGGATTCCACGTAAAAAGGAGGTCCCTTGGCTCATGAACTCGCGATTAACGGTCACATTAAACTACAATCTCCTTTTTCTTTCTTTTGAGAAGGTAAAAAGCTAACACTGCAACATACAAAAACAGTGTCTACTGATAATGTGTTGAAAGATCTGATATGGAGACATCTGAACGGTGGGATGTCTACAAGCTGCTCTCACAACCAGTTCCGATGAAAAAATCTGTATATGGTTCATTCTTACATAATCTGAAAAGTTGCAATATCAATCTTTCATATAAGCTCCTCAAATTGAGATTGGTAATATAAGAGTGGTTCCAAACGCAGATAGCCAGAGAAATTATTAGAATTGGCAGCATAAATATACCTCCATTGATTGGTCAGGGTGGTTGTGAAAAACAAATATTTCCAAATATGTACCTGGGGACATTGAGAAAAAGTTTTCCATCTTTGAAGCATGCAAATTACCATGACTAATGCAAATTAACTCACCTGTTGAGAGAGTGGTCCGAACACCTTGTCGAAAGTAAATTTCTTGTCAGCATGGCGTTCTTTTATGAAGATCTCCCTCGTTCCACTATATTCCATAATATTCTTGGATTTTTCATTGTTGCTCAGGGGCCTGGAGACATAATATAACAAATTTTAGGAATGAGCATCACAGCTCAGTAGAAGTAATGACTGGTTCTCCACATAACCATAGCTATATATGGCACCCACTGAGGGAGTAGTGTAGATCGCGATTTTTCTATTTCTCTAGACACGAAATGATCTACAGTATTATTTTATGCTCGTTAGTCACTTACCCACGACTGGCTGCGTGGCTAAGCGGTAACGTTCTCACCTGCTGTGCTCAAGATTGCATGCACAGTCAGCTCGCATTTGAGGGTGCACAAATGCGAGGGAGCCGTATCGATCTATTTGCTGGCACTTTAAAGATCCCTTCGGGGCAAAACTTCCGAACCCCGGCGTCTCTAAAAGCCGCAGTAGATAAAAGGAGCATGAAACCAATAACATAGTCATTATCACACGCAGGAAGAGAATTTGGAGTATGTAAGCCTCGAGGTCCATCGCTACAGGGAGCAGTCTAGACTTACATCCACAATCCCCCATGAAATTACCTTCAGGGTATACCCATCGTATGTATACATGGATACTGAATTATGTTAGCACCTTGAATAAATGCAGCATTACTTATACAGCATGTTCTATATCAGCAAACTGATCAGGTAATATTTACCAAGTGCCCGCCCATACGTTACAAATGAGAGTGCAAGACATGATGGGTTCATTAATACATTGATAACCATATGTGTTGCAGTGTTTGGTTAATAAAACCAGATCAGCGAGCTTTAACCACAGCTCGTTAATCCGCAGTGGTTAGCTTTCGTAACCGAAGTGTCGCCAAAACACTCCTCGCAAACTTGGGGGGGGGGGGAGGTCAAATATATAAACTGCTGTTGCCTACCTTACAGGGAGAACATTTTTCATTTTAGGCTTTAAAGCTTGAAATAACACGATAATATAGGCCTAATGTTACATTAAAAAAGCATGTTAATTTTCTTAATTATTTCCAATTAACCCGTCGGATGCCAAGCTAAGTTAAATGAAATCACAAGATTTTGATAAACATGTCCTACCTATAATGTTTAATATAGAATGTTGATGTATGACTGTAGAAGGTATACGAGATGCTAAATAATTGAAACAGTGTTTCACTTGTTTCATTAAAAGATACTTTAATATTTGATATAAATTGAAATTTATATTTTCTAAGAAGTCGTTACGAGTCAAAAAACGTACTCGCACGCTTCTCAGCGTTAAAACCTTATTTCCCCATTGTTCTAAGAACAAGACATATTCATCACCACATATCTTAATTAGCTCCAAGTAAGAATGTAAACAAACACAGCTTCAAAAGATCACATGTGGGCAATATCAAAGAATACTTACGAGGGAATTACCCCAGCTCGAACGACTAAAACCGACTGGCAGTGCGCTTAACATACAAAGATATCTGTTCTACTACCCATCACGGGCATTTATCTGTAAAACCCCGCATTAGTGTACAATCAATGTTTTGAAGTTACGGCGTCCAAAGATTGCAGAAACACAATTCGCAGCAGAAACTACCGTGCAACGGGCAATTCGGACCATTATATTAACAAGAAACAGATGTTGTGCAGTATCATCTAGCAAAAGGTTAAGAAATCTTAACACATACAGTACCGTGTTGACAGTCATCTTTCCCACAATAGAAGATAATGCGTTGTCCATTCGACGTCGAAGTGTAAATGTGGAGTTTCAATAAAGTGATTAAAACACAGCGGATTGGAACAGTACGCACACTTAACAAGGGCAACATGTAGGCATACACCATTATTTACAATATTCCCGGATTGCAATAGCCCAAACTCAAATGCCACGGTGATCACATTATCACATACTCAGATTGCACTGGCGACTGAACACTTGCAGATGAATGGCATTGATAGCTATAGACATAGGTACAACTGTATACTTTAAACCCACTTTCAGTCGTTTTCGCTGTTCGAGCTGGGGTACTTCCCTCGTTAGTATAATCCCAGTTGTTCACAGAACACAAGTACATCGGTATCTAGAGAGAATAATTCCTACATCGTGTTGGTAAGAACAGTGATGGCACTGCTTGGCTAGAAATAATAACCCATTTACAAAAACAGGACCGACAGACCGGCCTGTGGCATTTAGCAGAAGCTTCACTGATATATCTCCCCCCCTGGCACTATACGAGTTGAAATACAAAATACAATCAGAATATGAATACAAAATATAACAATAATTGTCAACATTGAGTAAAAGACCCTAACACTGACTGCCGTCGATCTTTGTTAAAAACTTTAGCAAGACGCGTGCCATTGAGCTTGTCAACCCATTCTCGAGTAGGTGGCCAGTAGACAGTAATGAATTTGTCATAATTTGTTCCAACATTGGAGGTGGCCTTTAACACTTCTCATCACTGAAAAACTTCCATCTGCAGAACAGCTCGAAGCAGGTAAGATGAGTCGATTCACGATCAGTGATAAAATACAAACCTCTCGAATTTGAACTAGGTAAACAACAAAGTTTACACAGAAACTGATTAAATTCTGGAGTTCCACCGATTTGGGTAAACATGGCACAAGCGTAACACCAAATGTCAAACTTCTAACGTCACGGGTATCACTGCTTTTCAACTTTGTTGGTGCAACGCAATGTGTGCTCAAGCGGCTTCGGTGGCGTAGTTGGTATGCCCAAGATCGCGGGTTCAAACCCGACCAAGTCTGATTTTTAAGAGCGTTAAAAATACCTCAGTTTGCCTTCCTTCGGAGGGGAAGTAAAGCCGGCAGTCCCATGTCATAGATTTATGGCATGTTAAAGAACCTTCCACTAATTACACCTGTCACCACCACCACTGGCAAGACAGCCCTCTGTGGGCCTTTGCCTTCTGAAGAAATTTTCCCCATTCTTTCCTGTTAAGTGCTGAACTCCATTTCTTGATTGCAATTGTCTTTACATCCTCTCTCACTCCATTTTCCCACCTTAGCTTAGGTCTTTCCTGGCTTGTTCTGGCATTGCATTCAATATCCTCTTATTCTGTCACTAGCACACAGCACATGTGCTGCCCACTCCAAACTTCTGATCTTTATACATTTTACAATATCTAGTTCTTTATATAAATTATACAGTTAGTGGTTATATCTTATTATCCATTCACAGTTTTCCTCCACTGGCCCAAAAATTTGCCTCAAAATCTTTCTTTCAAATATACCAAGTTGTCTTTCATTAGATTTTGAGAGTGTCCAGATCTCGGCACCATATTATGTTAATACAGGCTTTACTAAAACTTTATACATTTTGACTTTAGTTTTCCTGAACAACAGCTTGGACTTCAGAAGCTTTCTGAGGCCATAACACTTGTTAGCAGACAGTATACGCTTCTGGATTTCAGAGCTAACATTGTTCTTGGAATTAGCTTCTGATCCAAGATAGGTAAAGCTACGCACAACATCAAACTTATAAGAATCAATTTCTATGCATGTGGAGCCACTAGGGTATTCTTTCTTGGTTACAGGCAAATAGTTTTCTCTTCATTTATCTGTAGATTCATCTTTCTTGCTGCTTTTTCAAAGCTAGTGAAAGCTTCTCTCATTGCTCTTGGTGTTCTTGCAATTATATCGATATCACCTGCGTATGCCAAAATTTGAACAGATTTATAAAGGATGGTTCCTCTCTTGTTGATTCCTGAATCTCTAATAACCTTCTCCAAAGCTCTATTGAACAAAAGGCATGATAATGAATCTCCCTGCCTAACTCCATTCTGGGTCGTTACATCACTTGATATGTTCTGTATCTTAATTTGACTCCTAGTATTGTTCATGGTAGCTTTCACCAGTGATCAGTTTCCTAGGGATCTCTAGCTCTTTGATTGCTACATAGAGTATTTCTGTCAATACTGTCATAAACTGACCTAAAATCAATGAAAAGATGGTGTGCATCGATTCCAACTGGACAACAAGATGGTGGACTGGCAGTTTCCGAGTACAGTGCATAGGTGGCGTTAGTTTCGCAGGGGTACAAGTAGGCAACCCACACTGCTCGTGCAACCCACGAACGTGAACAGGAATTGAAAAAAGAAATAATTGCTACGTGTATGCATTAGAGATTAGACCATCGAATGCAAACAAGAGAGCATTGATTTAACAAGTGAATAGCAAGAAAGCCGGCAGTCCCACGTCATAGTTTTATGGCATAAAAAGAAAAAAACTTCCATAACTAAACTTGTCGAAGCTAAAATCTGTAGGTTAGTTTGATAACACTAATTATTTCCAGCGTTCGCCGCCAGGAACGGGCTGCGATGGCACCTAGTAGCCAAGTCCGCAACTAGGTGTCATGGACAGTAGCATTTCGTAGCAATAGTAGGAACTACTTGAAAAATTGATCGTCTGCAGTCCTACCTGAAGGTAGCACTAATAAGGGGTGTAAGGGGTAGGCTTTCTACTCAAATGTCAACCTCACCTGCACGTGGTGCACCCTGCTTTAGACTAACGAGGCTCTGACGACCGAGTGACTCCCGGGATAAGGAGTCCCCCACTACCATGCCACCGGCTCCCCAGGGAGGCGAATGAGCTGGTAGTGGTTAGGGCACTCTCTTGCCCTTGGGACAGGAAACTTTCCCTAAAGACGGATGAACCACCTGTGGTCAACGGCATAGAAAGTCCTCAACGGCGGACCAGGCATAAGGGCAATGAGTCCCTCCTTGGCTGGAATGGCGGATGAAGGCTGCAGTGACTAGGATTTATTCAATCGTCTTGCATTTGCTTGCCATTGAACATCTTTCCTAAGTCATCAAGTAATGTGCGTTTGTTGATGTGCAGCAACATTCTCACGTAAAAAGATTTCACGCACAGCAGTCTTCCAACAACATTGACTTTCTTCAAAGTCCTGCGGCGATCAAGAAGTTGCGACGGGGGCAGGATTGTGATGTCTGGGAGCCTCTAGTGATAACTTGGCACGTAGGCGGTAGATGTGTGATCGGTCGTCTTGCTTAGGGTTGTGGCTGTAGAGCAATTCGGCCGCTGCAACTACGACTGAGCAGTCCTATTTAGGGTCCACTCTGCTCACCCCACATGGGGAAGGGGCTAGAAAAGGTGCCCTAAACATAGTCAGCCACTTATACTACCGATTGGATAGCCGCGTCCAAAGGTGTCACCTCCATGCGGTCGAAAATGTATAAGTAACAAATTTTATTTTGCAACCTGGAATGTAAGAACACTCACTGATGACCCCGCAAATGAGAGACCTGAAAGGAGAACAGCTATTGTGGGTAGAGAGCTACGGAGATATGACATTGACATAGCAGCACTTCAGGAGACCCGTCTTGCTGAGGAAGGTCAGTTGAATGAGCAAGGTGCAGGGTACAGCTTCTTTTGGAAGGGTAAACGTGAGGACGAACACAGAATACATGGAGTTGGCTTTGCCATTAAGAGCAAGCTTCTCAAGGATCTGTCAGAGCTTCCAACTGGGTATAATGAACGCCTCATGACACTAAGACTTCGGTTATATAACAACCAGCATGCCACGGTGATCAGCGCATACGCCCCCACACTAGATGCTGATGATGACATTAAGGAAAGGTTCTATTCAGATCTGGATACCGTCCTATCAAACATCAACCGTGAAGATAGGATCATCTTACTCGGAGATTTTAACGCTAGAGTGGGCAGGGACTACAATGTTTGGAATGGTGTCATTGGTAAGGAGGGAGTTGGTAGCGAAAACTCCAATGGTGTCAGACTGCTCTCCAAATGCACTGAACATGAATTGGTAATCACCAATACTATCTTTCGCCAAAAGAATCGCTTTAAAACATCATGGCAGCACCCTAGATCGAAGCACTGGCATCTTATTGACTATGTGATTGTACGCAAGAAAGATTTACGAGATGTTCTTATCACCAAAGCAATGACAGGAGCCGATGACTGTTGGACAGATCACCGGCTTATCAGATCAGTTATGCGTATACCATTGTCCACACAGAGGAGGAAGCAACAGAAGAGCTGTAGGCATGTTTTTGATACCGAGAAGTTTGGTAAGTCAGAGCATATCTCCCAATATAAAGAGTTGCTTAGCCAGACACTGCCACAGGAATACCATCCAGATGTAACACTGCACTGGGAGAGTCTGAAGACCGCTATTCAGAATGCTTGCAAGGAAACGCTGGGATATAAGACCAGGAAACATCAAGACTGGTTTGATGAAAATGATGAAGAAATAGAAGCATTAATCTCAGAAAAGAGAAAAGCCTTGCAAACTTGGAGAAAAGATATGAACTCCCGTACTAAGAAAGAAGCATTTTGTCTTGCGAAGGCAAATGTCCAAAGAGGAACTCGTGCTCTCAAAAATGCATGGTGGACATCCAAAGCTAAAGAGCTGCAATATCTAGCAGACAAAGATTCGCGACAGTTCTTCCAAGCCACAAAAGCGATTTATGGCCCCTCCACGTTTGGTAGAAATCCACTTTGGTCCAGTGACAAAAGTACACTTCTAAAAGATCAATACTCCATCATGAATAGGTGGAAGGAGCATTTTGAAGACCTCTTGAACCAGGACTCAGTTATTGATGAGCAGGTGTATGATATATTAGAACAAGCACCCATCAAAGAAGAACTCGGTACCCTGCCAACACTAGATGAGGTTCAGTGTGCTATTAATCAAGCAAAGCGACACAAAGCTACTGGATGTGATGGAATACCAGCGGAAGCTCTCAAAGAAGGAGGTGAGGAACTCATAAGCCACATACATGATCTTATCATTAAAATTTGGAGAACTGAAAAAATGCCTGCTGATTTCAGAGATAGTCTGATAGTTCCCATATTTAAGAAAGGTGATCGTGCAGACTGCAACAACTATCGTGGTATATCTTTGTTATCATGCCTTGGAAAGCTTATTGCTCGTATTTTGGCGAATCGTATTCTATCCCTGGTGGAGAAAATACTCCCAGAGAGCCAATGTGGTTTCAGGCCTTCTAGAGGAACTGCAGATATGATATTCACTGTTCGTCAGCTTCAGGAGAAATGTAGAGAGCAAAATAGACCTCTTTATATTGCCTTTATAGACCTCAGTAAGGCATTTGACTCGGTAAACCGTGAAGCCTTGTGGAAGATTTTATCATTGTATGGTTTTCCACTGAAATTTATTACCATCTTAAGACTACTCCACAATGATATGAAGGCAAATGTCATTGGTAACGACTCGATTGGAGAACCATTTCATATTAATACCGGCGTTAAACAAGGCTGTGTGATTGCCCCTACATTGTTTTCTCTGTACGTTGCCACTGTCATGCAGTTAGTCAAAGATGATCTTCCTACAGGCATACAGATAACTTACAGGATGGATGGGAAGATCTTTAATTTGAGCCGTCTAAAGGCAAGGACTCGAACATCTCCTGCTGCATTGGTTGAGTTACAGTACGCTGATGATAATGCAGTAGTAGCTCAATCAGAGGACGAACTTAGGAAAATCCTGAATGCTTTTTCTTCAGCCTACAAAAAGATTGGGCTGAAACTTAACACCAGTAAAACCCAAGTCCTCTACCAACCAGCCCCTGGACAAGGACAAAGAAACATCAATGTCACCATCGACGGAGCGAAGCTTCAAGAAGTTAACGCCTTTTCTTATCTTGGCAGCACCCTGTCATCAAGTGCAAATATAGATTCCGAAATCCAACACAGGATTAACCGTGCTGGGGCATCCTTTGCAAGATTGAGGTCTAGAGTTTTTGACAACCATGATATCAATGCTGCAACGAAGATCCTTGTGTACAACTCGGTTGTAGTTCCCACCTTACTTTACGGATCTGAATCCTGGACATGCTACAGACGTCATTTTAAAAAGCTGGAGCAATATCACCAGCGTTGTTTGAGGAGAATTCTTCGTGTCACATGGCAAGACAAACGCACAAACACCAGCATTCTCGAAGAAGCACAGACTACCAGTGTTGAAGCCATGCTTTTAAAACGTCAGCTGCGATGGACAGGACACGTAATCCGCATGCCCAATAATCGCATTCCCAAGCAAGTGTTTTGCTCTGAACTAACTGAGGGCAAGCGCTGTGTGGGAGGTCCGAGGAAGCGATTCAAAGACGTACTAAAGGCTAATATGCAAATGTGCCATATTAATATCAACAACTGGGAGACCTTAGCTCTTGATCGCTCATCCTGGAGATCAATTGTTCATCGTGGTGCGATACTTTTTGAAGAAAACCGCCGACGTATGATAGAAGATCGGAGGCAACGCAGAAAGAACAGAGTGTTCATTAGAAGACAGGGAATGAATGCGGATGTCTCACCTGACCCTGATACTACCTGTCATCACTGCGGGAAACTGTGTCTCTCCCGCATTGGGCTTTTTAGTCACCTCCGGACTCATCGATGAAGAGTCATTCAGTATTGGAAGGCCAACCTACTCGAGACGAGTGTTTGCTATCATCATCATCATCACTAATACAGCCATCACAATTAACACTGGTTATCAGAGAAAATCGACACACACCCAAAGTACACTGGGCTACATGACCGCGTTGTTACAGCCCCTAAACTAAGGAACCAACCGAAATTACTTACAGTAATCACTAATCAGACAGCTTGCACAATCCATTGCGAACTGGTTCAAACTCGGCGCAGTGTCAAGTGAACTCTTTTGACTATTTTGTGTCATGGTACCGCGCATATACGAATTAGTACCTTAAGTGCGTGGTTGGCAATGCTGTACTAGTGCATAATTGTGAAAATGGTGGACACAGCTGGAATTCCATCTCCAGTATATAAGTAGTGATCCTATTTGGGACGGCGGGTGGGTTATTGACAGAGGAGTAAAATGTAGAAAAGGTTATGAGGAAGTCTTACGTCATGCACCGCTACAGTTCGTATATACCTGAATAGTTCCCAAACTAACCCCGGCCACCCCCGTTAATTGAATCAAAACACGTTACATTTATGGCACTGTACATTGAGTTGTGGGTCATTTGAATAGAGATATGCACAAATACAGCTTATCATCATCATCAGCTTTAACTCGAATCCGAGTATAAATCATCTTCCTTCAATCCAGTTTGTGGATATGTTTACGGTGACTAACTAGTCCAATCCTGGCATGGAACAAGCGACCACACAATTCACATAGTATTTCTGGAGGACGTGATTGGGCTGCTCGAATCACGCTTGACGCTTGGCCTCTTCATGTGTGCGTCGATCCCTTTCAAACTTCTTTACAGTATCCGAGATGGTACGGTGCCAAGTTCAGCGGTCTTCAGCCAGCATGTCCCAGGTTTGTGAATCAAGACCTGTCAATTTCAGGGTCTGCTTAAATTGGTCCTTGTAGCGCCTCTTAGGACCACCATGAGGCCTGGTGCCACAGCATAACTCACCATATAGCATTTGACGAGGTAATCTCACATCATCCATCCGATGAATATGACCAATCCATCTAAACTGATGACCTATTATGGATGAATCTATGCTGTTGATTTGAGACTATTCCAGAACTGCAATATTGGTAATGCGGTCTTCCCATTTAATCCTCAGGATTGATCTAAGTTTTTGTAGGTGGAAACTCTCAAGCTTCCTAAGTTCACGTCGGTCAAGGGTCCACGTTTCACAGCCATACAACAATGTAGAAATGACTACCGGTTCTGCTTTGTACACCATAAGCTTTGTATTCGTGGACAGATCTTTATTCATGAAGACTGCGCTAATCGTCCATATGCTGCGCCAATTGTCTTCTCCACATCCTGCTCACAGGTACAGCTCACAAAAATGGTACTGCCCAGGTACGAGAAGTGGTCTACCTGTTCTAATGGCAAATTTGAGATGGAGATATTGAACTGAGGAAGAGGTGTGCCTAGTGAAGGTTGTGCCAAGACTTTAGTCTTATTGACATTTACGGTAAGACCAAAGCGATCACATGCACTTTTGTAACAATTAACTGACTCTTGCAGCTCTTCTGGTGTGAGAGTTGGAGACATGCAAACATACACTGCGAACACTGCATGTTTTTTATTTGATGAAATGAGATGTACAAAGATTGATTGTCTAATACTACTTAAGTCAGGGCTGATGAAGGGCTAAGAAGAATAGCTCGAAACATGTCCCCTATCTAACTGTTTTGAAAATAAAAGGTATTGATTGACGGGAGTTTTTCCTCGAATTGTGGCATAACATTTCTTGTCAATACGGACCTAATGGATTCCATTATGGAGTCGAATAAAGCTGAGATGTCATTAGTATCATCCTGTGTATCTATTGAAGTGCATTTGCTTATTCTTTCATAGGCTACAGTAAGCGTCATCGTTTCCTGTTTGTTGGAGGCGTGTGTAGATACAGATTTTGAGTTTAATTCTTTCATTTGCATCATCGTGTTTATTTTTGTTGCGTAAACATGGCAACGGTACGTGCTCGCGAAAAGCCCAAGATCCATTATCCGGAACATAGAACAATTTCAGGCCGTGTTGTCACACTCCATAGCCAAGCAAGGAAGATTGAGTGTGCTGTGAGGAATTTTATGAAGGAAGAAGAGGAAAGTATGCACTTACAGGAGGAACCTTCGATTCCATTTGCTCAGGTGAGGAAAAGAACTGTAAATGCTCTTGTGAGTAAGTTTCATTATTTACTAGGCTAGCTATTCCCGGCATGCGTTGCAACGCCCAAAGACAAATGAAGATGATAATAATGAACCCCCGGCCAAAACCTGTAGCGTGAACTGTATTGGAATAGACAGATACCAGATAACACGGGTGGGCTGCTGACTGTCTCCTCGTGATGAATCAGCAAGCTATTCTCACACCTTGCATTGTGGTGTGATAAGTATACAGATTCCACAATTGGGCTACTGTGGGATATAAGGCTTCATGTTAAGTCAATCAACTTTTTGTGTTACGGTACATAAATAATTTGTAGCCAGAAACCTACCCTGGAGTGCACACAACAACTCGCCCAAATCTCATCGCAATCGGATGAATGGTTGAACGCACAGGGACATACATACAAACTATCCTTATGCAGGTTATCATTTTTAATATGTTCTCATTGTGTTGCATCAATTGTGCCCTTCCACACGAATATGGCGCACACACCATAGACCCCAGTATTAGTTTATTCCTGCAAGACTCTTGGAATGTTTTGAGCATTTCCCCAGGTGCTAGCTTTGGCAGAAGTCAGCATTTGTTATTTGTAATACTGAGTATAGCTACTAGCCTACAGACTTTATATGTGGTAAGCATATACTGTAGCAGCTAGTGAACGAAAGTGCTTGCTCAATTGTCTACTAGTAGGAAAAAAAAAAAGTTAGTTTACTGTAACTTTGCAATTTTTTGACAGTTCTCGCGGGAACCACGTCCTACTAGACAGATCAATCCACCACTACCACCCACAAGGCAGCCAGCAATGGCCGCATGTATTCAGTAAAGGGGTGAAGAGCTGTTATGAGTTGCAATATCCATTGCCCTTTTAAAATGAAACTCATTTCTTTGTGGCATTTATCAAATCGTTCTAACAGCACACCTGAAACCCATTCATGGCTCGTGGACTGAATGTTACATCATTGGGCCTGCTATGACACAGTAGCTTATTCTTTCATAGGCTACAGTAAGCGTTATCGTTCTGCGTTTGATGGAGGTGTGTGTAGATAAAGATTTTGAGTATATTTCTTTTATTTGCACCATCTTATCTATTTTTGTTGTATAAAAATGGGATCGGTATGTGCTCGCGGAAGGCCCATACAATGTGAAAGTAATTCACCTGGCCACTGTCCTTAGGGAAATCAAGAGTTCTGCTGCCTTTCTTTTACCTTCAACGAAAGAGAAATTCCGTATCAGCTTGAGACTCTTTAGTCAAAACAAAAATGTCTGACCCGGAGACAGACACCTCTGCCTGCTCAGGCTACATATTTACTCACATTTAAGATTTTAGAAACTGACGTGAGGGCTGCACTCAGCCTCGTGAGGACAATTGAGTAGCTGTCTGAGGCATCGCCCTGATCACGAAAACCAAAATTAACGGCCAAGGGGACCCGATGCGTTGATCACGCGTCACCCCAATATCTGCAGGCAAAATGGCTGGGCAGCGGTCGCTTGGTAGGGCTAGGCCCTTCACGGGCTGTAGTGCCAGGAGTTATTATAAGATAACCACTATATATTTATCTGAAAGTGAATACGCGTTCAAATAGTAATAATACTTTCATAAGACTTTGCGCAATATTATAAATTATAATTTAATATAATATTAAAGTTATTCCCACAGGCGAATGGACATGGTAATGCATCCATTACCAACCACACATGGTTCTTCAGTTTAATAGGGCAACATTTCACTCTGGCTGACAGGATGTTCCCAATAAACGAGCGAAAAAATAACCTGAAAACCTACATGTGATCAAAACGTGTACATATTTGTTATGAACTACAGGTTTTAAATTGAGTCTTTCCTCATGAAAGTTGGCAACTGTAGCAGTCAAAAAAAGTTCAGTTACAGTAAAGGAACTCTACAGAGAATTTAAAGATGTTTAGCACTGCAATGTAAACCTTGTACCTTTCACGACACAAGTCTATAAAGAAGGCCTATAAAGAAGGATAGTGAGAAGCTGCTAGCAGTTATAGTTATCGACTTGAGCTTTGGGACACAGCCTCAGGTGCAAAAAATGCAACGTGCATTTTATTCCTCACACACGCATTATTCTCATGGGTGTTGAAAACCAACCAGGTCACCAATTGGGTGATAATTATGACATAAATATACATAATAATGACATGCTTAACTTACCTCACACGAACGAATACTTTAATATGCTGATTCGGTTCCTTAACCAACGTGCTCACATCCATATTTGACTTACAATCCAAGTGTCAGCAAAGGCTAAAAGAACAATATGCGCCACCCGCTCTAATAGCTAAAAGTCGGACTGAACACGATACAATAAAACTCAGTCACAGAATGACAGCTTTCCAAACATCCCATCAAACACAAATTGTACAACGGCAGAATTTCAAAATCCTCCCAACGATTGGTCCCCAGCTTTACGTCAGCTGATTGGCCACACGAGGATCGCTCAACACTCTGATTGGCTGTCTCATGTGATGGATTCACGGCCAGTTGGAGCATAACTACATTAATATTGGCAACTCAAACTAACACTTGGGGCGCTGCGGTCGGTCTGAATAAGTAGGGTAAAAATACTCAATAACACGCCTTTGATATGGAACACTTTTTATATCTCGGTTATAATCAGTAAATGTAGTCCCTAAAATAATGACAGTGTTATTTTTAATTGTATATATGTATAACTGTGCGATACACGTGATCTAATGTGTGTGTTCCACTGGATTTTATGTGTCAATTGCATATTACCAAGCATCGGTTGTATGCTAGTATTTGTTTTTGAGCAGTTCGAGTCATTGCGCTGTTACGTTTAAAAGCTATATATGAGTTTGCTCACGGTACCATAGACTCTAGAAATTATTTTTTGCTTGGTAGAGCGAGGGGATGAGTTTAACTTGTATTAAAACTCGGGGGAGACAGGAATTGCTTGATTTGGATGGTTAGCAGGTGGGTTTGGTGTAGAATATCGGACTGGTAGCAGGTTCTCGCAGAGTTTAAATTTACTCTGCGAAGTCAAATTAGGCCTATATGACTCGGAGTGGAATGGCTCGGATATCGCAGAGTGAGGTGATGGCGGTTGGTAGGGTTATTGGAAATGAACTAGGGATCTTGAAAGGCTACCTGACTGATGAAGCTTGGCTGTCTTGGTACGGCTTGGCTCGGCGAGACTGTGCTTGGCTGTCTAGGTGCGGCTTGGCTCGGCGTAACAGTGAACAACCCGTCCTGTCGTCAGTGTAGTGGTGAGTGGTCTAACCCGCTTCTGCTGCCCGTATTTATTTGGTATCGTCACCTTTCGGCTATTGATATTTGCATCTTTGGAAAGTGATGAAAACTTTTCCGCAGCCCTCTTACACATCGACTTACAGCCGCAAACTGAGCAATATACTTTGCTTTTACTCATTTTGCACTCTATCAACGAGTAAAACTTATTACTTATGTATAAAGACACGAAGAATTTACAACGATCTGCTTACCAATACAAGAATCCATATACAAACAGTCACTGCGTGACATATGTAACCTACTTGGTAAGTTTCTAATTTTTACCGCTAGATGTCATATCAGATAGCTGGAGTTGCCAATAGAAACATTAGGCTTCCAACAAATGGGCTTAAATGTGCAAAATATAATTTGAAAAATACATGAATGAGTTTTTCATCACCATTTATTGCGTAATCACGTGATTCTTTCGCCATACAACTCAATATGTCATTCACAAGTTGTGTGATAATTGGCAACTCCAGCTATCTGCAGCCCGATTCAGTAATACGAAACCAGTCTTTAGGACCCGTAAAGCCTAATTAGCGGTCAAATTGGTATTCTGCAACACCAAATCGCATCCATGTTGTGACGTAGATCACATACGTCTGCAGACAGTAATGATACTTCACCTGATTGGTCAGAAGAAACTCATTGCCTTGATTTGTGATTGGCCACCTAATATACCCCTTCCATGTGTATTTTACTGTTCCTTTCCGCTGCCTGTACGTGACAAACATCACGTGACCGTTCGAGTCAAAGATTTGTTGAAATGCCGCGGCACCTTTGTGGGTCGAACCCAAGGCTTATAAACTACAGAGGTTGCCTCAATTTTCACTCACCAATCAGCGCTCACAAGGCGGATGACGTCACAAGATACCAAACGCGCCATGTGAGGAACGTAATGAAACTGTCAACATCATCTGTTGAGTACGCAAAGAACAGTTTTTTCTCATGAAATTATTGGTAAATGGGTGATAAAATAACTGAATGTAGCCTACTTACAATTTAAGTTGTGATCTTCTTGAATTTCTTGGAAATTCGCCTAGACTTGGTAGCAGTATCGTGGGTGTTAGTGACTTCCCATAACCACTTCTTATGCAAGATAGAATTGGAATGTTTCAATCTGACGAAGAAAATTGTTATCACAGCTGCCTCCCCCCCCCCCCCCCCAGACGGTACGTCAGGAACTTCTCTCAACATAAAATCTGTCGGTCTTCTTAGAACGTTCTTGCCTCGTTGAAATCCGTATTTTCCGTGAAATGAGACGAATTTTGCTGAGATGTGCCGGAACTGGTTTAGCCAAGTTTCTGAGGGATCGGTCATATCACCGTATGACAAGTGTTTAATCCAGGTTGGTAATGCATAATCGTGTTGAGTTTGCATTCCATAGGTTAAGTTCCCAAGTTGTGGAAATTTATCTTGGAACTTGTGGGCTACATAACCTGCAACATAAGCCTTGCCATCCTCCTCACTTTGTTCCATGGTATTGGCAATTAAGAACTCTGGTTGCACATTGCTCCCTAAGGTTGGTTCTGGAAGCACGTTACTTGATTCAGACACTATACCAGCTTTGTTTAGTGCTTTAGCAATTACATATTCATCTCAATCTGGATCAGCAGTGTTTGTTTGCTTTTGAACAACTCTGGATTTTTTCCTAAAATAATCATACTCAGTCTGTAAATGCAGTCAAGGGGAGAAGGATGATCGCGTAAGCCACCACGGGTTCGCAATTGTGAAAAGAGGTTTTCCAGTATATCTTGATTTAGCCTATGTGTGTGAATGTACTTTGTAGTATGCCTACGGGCCATATCTCTGTACAGAAGTCGAAGGGATTTTATTGAAATGATGACTGCTTTCTGGAATATTTGCAAAGAATTTTTACCAATGTAAAGAGAATTACTCATGAAATTTTTCATCTTGTCCAAAATCAAAATACCATGCATGCGCGTATATAAGGCGTATATCTGGAGCTGAGGGGGCTCCAGATCCCCCGCGAAAAAAAGCCAACTTGCGTACAACATACAATGTATTTCACGGTAGCCTACTTTTAAGAAATAATTATCAATTTGTAAAAGAAAATGAGTGTTTACCTTTCTGCTTAATAAATTGACAAGTAGCCCATTTAGATATTTTCCATTCATACTCCATAGGCTATAATAGAAAATTCATTAAGTACTCACAATTTCCCCCCCCCCCCCCGCCTCGAAAAAAATTGTATATACGCCCCTGATACCATGTACGAAATATGTCAAAAATATTAACAGCTTTAAAATCATCCTAGCAGGTCATCAAAACTTAAGAGTAGGCCAGCTGGGCTCACTTACCATTTGGTTTTAGATTCCTTGGAAATCTTGGCTTTATATTAAGCAATTCGGCCCTGTGGTCTAATTCGAAGTCTTCACTATTAAAGTGGAGGGAACATATCCTACTTGTTTGAGGGTTGCAATGATATTTTCGCTTACATGCAGCAATCCACTGATTGCGAAGGCATGCGTCTTTAAGCATCGTGAAAAACGACACATCATTTCCAACTTTATAATAACTGTGACAAACTGCCACAGCACATCTTTGGCCTGGCATGATTATAAAAAAGGGCTTAAAACACGTGTTTAAACCACTGCAATCCATATAATACAATGTGTGGAAAAGTTGACTTTCCTTGCATATCTTGCGCCTCGCGCGCTACGAGGAAACGTGTGACGTCACGTCCTTTCCCTTCCCTCCGCGATCCCCTCGCCTAAGAGCTCCATATTGAGGCAACCTCTGTAGTTTACTAGCCTTGGTTTCCGCTATTATCTTTATAAGCTATTTGGTTATACATATTTCTTATGGCTCTATTGGCAACTCAAATTAACACTTGGGGCGCTGCGGTCGGTCTGGATAAGTAGGGTAAAAATACTCAATAACACGCGTTTGATATGGAACACGTTTTATTTTTCGGTTATAATTAGTAAATGTGGCTAAAATAATGACAGTGTTATTTTTAAGTGTATATATGTATAACTGTGCGATACACGTCATCTAATTTGTGTGTTCCACTGGATTTTATGTGTCAATTGCATATTATCAAGCATCGGTTGTCTGCTGGTATTTGTTTTTGGTCAGTTCGAGTCATGGCGTTGTTACGTTTAAAAGCTATATTTGAGTTTCCTCACTGTACCATAGACTCTAGAAATTATTTGCTGCTTGGTAGGGCGAAGTGATGAGTTTGACTTGTATTAAAACTCGGGGGAGACAGGAATTGCTTGATTTGGATGGTTAGCAGGTGGGTTTGGTGTTCAATATCGGACTGGTAGCAGGTTCTCACAGAGTAGATATTTACCCCGCGGAGTCAAGTTAAGCCTATATGACTCGTAGTGGAATGGCTCGGATATCGCAGAGTGAGGTGATGGCGATTGATAGGGTTATTGGAAATGAACTAGGGAGCGGAGAAGGCTACCTGACTGATGAAGCTTGGTTGTCCTCCGCTGGTGTAGGCTTGGCTCGGCGAGACCGTGCTTGGCTGTCTAGGTGCGGCTTGGCTCGGCGTAACAGTGAACAACCCGTCCTATCGTCAGTGAGTGTAGTGGTGAGTGGTCCAACCCGCTCCTGATGCCCGTATTTATTTGGTATCGTCACCTTTGGGCTATTGCTATTTGCATCTTTTGGAAAGTGATGAAAACATTTATCCGCAGCCCTCTTATACATCGACTTACAGCCGTAAACTGAGCAATATACTTTGCTTTTACTCATTTTGCACTCTATCAACGAGTAAAACTTATTACTTATGTATAAAGACACGAAGAATTTACCACGATCTGCTTACCAATACAAGAAACCTTATACAGTCACCTCGTGACAAAAGTACCCTACTTGGTAAGTTTCTCATTTTTACCGCTAGATGTCATATCAGATAGCTGGAGTTGCCAATTCTGAATTACCTCAATTTCCTTTTTTAGGTAATTTGAGCATTTTATCCAAATTGTATTCAAATCTTGTAAGTGGCTATGGATTAAGGAAAAATACACTTTCCTGAGTAGATATTTTGGGATATAGTAGCTCAATTTTTTTTATCATCCCAGCAGCAGGTGATATTTTTTAAACTAATGCATCAATGTGCTTTTTCCAGGAGAGATTTTCATCTATTATCAGGCCTAGGTATTTGACAGATGAGACCCTTTTAACTGCCTTTCCATTCAGCATTATATTCAGAGTGATGTCTAACTTTATTCTACGCTTAGATATTATTAAATAATTTGTTTTACCTTCATTTATTGTTAATTTATTTGACTGGGTCCAGCCAAGTATTGTATTCATGTCCTCCTGCATGTGTGTAATCAGCGTGTTGGTGGTGTACGCATTGTAAAAGATGCTTAAGTCATCTGCAAACAACGTTATATTACCATGAAAACTGAGTGTTGCTATGTCATTAATATATACTAAGAAGAGGGAAGGACCCAGTATTGATCCTTGGGGCACACCATGGGTAATATTTACCTCCTCACTTCTGTAGCCATTTATTTCAACATACTGTTTACGATTAGACAGATAATTTTTAAACCATGTCCAAGCTACTCCTCGGATACCTGCTTTATCAAGTTTCCCTAAAAGAATTTCATGGTCAACAGTATCAAACGCCTTTTTCAGGTCTATGAAAAGGCCACTCGCTGTCATCTTATTGTCTATGACATCCTGCAAGTTAGAGATTATATCAATTGTGGCTATTTCTGTGCTTGAGTTTTCTCGGAATCCATACTGCCCTTTGTAGAAGTAATCATTTTTATTTAAAAAATTAACAATTCTGTTTTTTACTACTGTTTCGAGTACCTTGGATATGGGTGGGAGGATGGAAATGGGTCTGTAATTGTCTGGATTGCTTTTGTCACCTCCTTTATAGACTGGTATGACTCGTGCTATTTTTGGATCATCAGGTACCAGGCCAGTCTCTAACGATAAATTAATTAAAGTAGTTAGTGGGCTACTTAGCATGTCTATGGAGTTTTTTAACAATTTTACTGACATACCATCTTTGTCTTGGCTACTTTTCATTTTAAAGCTTAATATAATATTGCGAATTTCCATCTCATTAGTCGGGGTCATAAATATGGAATCTGTGTTGACATTAATTTCATTAACTTTCTTCCCTGGGAGGATGTTTTTGGCTAACTTGTGTGCTATGTTTATAAAGTGAGTGTTTAGAGCATTGCAAATATTTTCTTTTCTTGTGAAAGATTTACCGTCAATTATTATCTCACTGGGACCATCTTTGTGGACTAATATCGAACCTTACGGTTTTATGTTCATAAAATACGGTCGCTTTTACACCCCTGGGCGTTTTTCTGGTTCTCTAAGGTTGGCTACACTGCTATTGTCTACGGAGAGCGGGAAGTGAGCACAACAACTTTCTTCCGCTCGTTATGTTTGTGTGAATCCAAGTTTTATTTTATGTTTTGCTCGATGTGTTGCTGTGAAGCAGATATTACGGAATCTCTCTGCAGTTAATGAACATCAGTAGCCCCGTAGTACCTTTCAAGTTTTCCAGTGACTGTGAAAGTGAGTTGTGAGTCACAACTTGTGACAATGAGTTTACTTAAGTGGCTGGGTTCAAAAAAAACGTGCTGGAGATGAAGATGAAGAATCAAAGAATACTAAAAAGGTGTGTGATGGCTCAAGTAAAAACGAAACTGAATGGAGTTCCGAGAACAATAGTTTCATTAAAGACGTGAGTATAGAGAAAGACCCTGGGTTAAATGTTGCTGAAACGTGTGATGCAGATTCAAGGGAGAATCTAGGTTAAGGTTCTACACCTTCTACCATCGACTGTGAAATTCAAGGTCCCACCTACCGAAAACAAGATTTTCCAGACTGTTGGAACGAGTCTCAGTACCGTTATTTTTTTTTGTCAGAAAACGAGTGGTTATTTGCAGGAAATAAAAATTTAGGCTGAAATATATGTAAAGAGGAAAGTAAATTAGGATTAGGAGTTTCTAAAGGGGCAGGACTTAAGCTAATGAAAGTATGGGTAGAATGCAAGGTTCATCCCAACGGAAATAATATTAATCAACAACAAACAAGCCGTAGGAAAAAAATATTTGAGCACAAAAATTCCGAATCTCACAAAAAAAGCTACGGTATGTTACAAAAATCAGAATCCAATAAAAATATATTTGAAAGTTGCTTGGACACTATGAATGTCAAACACCTAGAAACCACCGTTCGAGTATTTCGAACAGCATACTCAATTGCGAAAAGAAATAGACCCTTCGTAGACCTACAGGCTTATGTTGAACTTCAACAATTAAATGGTCTAGATGTGGGACGAGTTCTTCATACAAATTTTAGTTGTGCTAATATTATTGAACACATTTCACAGGAAATGAGAAATAAAATAGCAAAATCTATAACAAAATCAGAGGAAAATCAGTATTATGATTGACGAATCAACAACAGTTAGTGTAAAATCTGAGTTAGTATTATGTTTGAGATGTGCTCTTTCAGATAACTCTGAAGTTGTTTCCTTTTTCTGGGACTTGATAGAACTTGAATCAACTACAGCGGATGTTATTACTCGAGAGATATTGAAGAATCTTTCTTCATATGGGATGAATGAAAACTTTCTGGCAGAACATTTAGTTGGTCTAGCATGTGATGGGGCCTCTGTAATGTTAGGTAGAAAAAATGGAGTTGGAGCACAGTTTTTAAAGTTATTTCCAGATATAGTAATCTGGCACTGTTTAGACCATCGCTTGGAATTGGCCGTTTCTGATACAAGGAATGAAGTTACAGGTGTTAACCATTTCCATTCTTTCTTTGACAAATTGTATTCTTTATACAGCATGTCTCCCAAAAATCAAAGGGAACTCAACATTTGTGCTGCTTCACTGGAACAAAGAGTTAAGAAGATTGGGAAAATATTTACAATAAGATGGGTAGTTTCAAGCCAGAGAACTGTAAAAGCTGTCTGGGAAAACTACAGTGCTCTAGTAAAACATTTTAGTGAGGCCAAAAATGACCACCAGAGAGACTCCAAAGAAAGGGAAAAATTCCAAGGTCTAGAAAATATGTTAACTTGTGTAGAATTTCTAGAAAATATTGCAATTATGTATGATGCTCTTGTTGAGTTAGCTGATTTGTCATTAGAGTTGCAGAAAAGAGAGACAAGTCTGACAGAGGCTCAAAATGCAATCAAGCGCACTATAAAAGTGTTTGAATCTATGTGTAACTCAGCTTCTGGGGAATACTACAGAACAGTTCTTAAAGCAGCAGAAAACAAAAAGTTTAGAAACATAGGATTACATAATTCTAAAAAAGTTGTAAAAATTGACAGAAAGCAGTTTTTCAGAAGTCTTGTGAACAATTTAAATAACAGGCTTATGGAAAATGTGTCCACATCATCTCATCTCGGTTCCAGCTCTAGTCAGCAGAGACATGAGAGAATGACAAAAGTTATCAGTGAATCAAAGGTACTATACAAAAATAATTGGCCCTCCACTTCTACTTTGGATATCTGCTATGGTGATGAGAGTGTCAGCAATCTTTGTGACTTTTTCCACATGTCAGACAAGAGGAGGTACATTAATGCTTTTAGAAAGTATGTCGAGACCAAGGAAATTCCAGTGGAGCTGATGCCTTTAATCAAGACTGTACAGACCATTCCCATCTCTTCAGCAGAAGCTGAAAGAGATTTCAGTACCATGAATGAGATCCACACCGAAAAGAGAAATAGGCTGCTGGTTGAAAGATCAAGCGGACTTATTTTCATGAGCAGCGTAGGCAGTGAAGGAAGTGGAAAAAAACAGAGGCGGTATGCTATCCGAAGATATTTCCCTGTCATACCTCAACTTCAAGAAAGCATACCCCTCCCTTACAACGTAACGTGATATGCAGGAAATTGTTCTATTCACTCAGAATTGCATCATACTAGGCCTACATTGTTGGTTTCTATTTCACTTGTGCTTTGTTGTCTGTGAGAGGTGAGAGACAAAGCCGAATTTGTAATTTTTTTCCGCGACCGATTATCTTCAACACAATCACCAGTTTCGCTGAAATTTCTCTTTTGTCCTCTCACGGCAAATTTACCCATGAGATCAGCTCTGCAGCCGATGCTGATAAAATACTTTAGTTGCAATGATGCTGCTTGATACACAATCGTTCTGACCATACACCACAACACTAGTTTTTAACCCGACATCGAGACGGGAGACTGTGGTCTTTTTAATTAAGTTCCTCCACGAGTAACCAACCTTGCTTTATAGATTTTCGCCAAGAAGGAGCCCAAAAGTCATGAATATTATGTCTTGTCGATTGACAGTAGATATTTTAAAGTTATTTTGAAGGTAAACAATTTAAACAAATTAAAAGTAATGATATTTTCTTACTGAGAAATATGTTTAAAAACATCAGATGTAGCGGTATATTCTTAAGGTGGCGACTATGGTCATCTCTAGTTAACGGTCACAGCCATATTTTTTAAAAGCACTCTACTGCAGTGGTGGCGAAGAGATCTCGCTTTATGGGTTTTGCTGCATGGACGGCCATGGCCGTTCTTTTTTTTCCAATCTTGTTTGCTGAAGCGCTGTACGGGTTCGCTATAAAAAGGAACGCATGGTTCTATATTGGCGATGTCTACAGGCGAATGTTTATCGGTGAAGGTAGCTTGGTACCCGTGGATGAATGATCATGAAAAGTAATTATATTAATTCCTACGGCGCAAACAAATTTAAGATCCACTAGTTTTCAGTGGCGGTATGCTATTTGACATTGAAAGCAGTGACGGCATGCCATTGAGCCTTAGAAAGCAGTGCCGGTATTCCATACCGGTGCATACCGCCTCACTTCCCTCCCTGACTACGCAGGACCTCCTGTGCATTTATTTAACCCACAACCATATGTCAAGTCATGGCTACGAAAGGGGAGACGTTCAGCTGATGAAACAACTTGTCGGAAACACGAGGCCGCTGATTATGACACCCAATACGAGTCCATTTGGAAATTGCTGAATTAATAAGGTGAGTTCCTGTAAATATTTTTTTCCAACTAAATCACTGGTCAGAGCGACTATTGAAGTAATTCCTACAAAGAGTTGTTACCATACTTGGACAAGTGAATGGGGGTTACAATACATTTTGTTAGTTCCTATTGTTTCATGCGCATGCCTGCCAGAAAGTATAAGCGATTTCAGGGTCAGTTCAGTACCTAACTACGTGCCACTTATTCACCAACTTGCTGGGAGCCTTACTGAAGTGCATCTGAATGAGGGTAATGAACATGCAATTTGTAACCGACCACTATAAGGAACAATTTTCAGCGTTACCAAGAAGACTAATGATCAATAATCTGCCAATTTTCAAAGTAGAGAGCACACACAAGTTCTATGTGAATATTATGTTAATTATTAATATTATTACTGATTTACTCTTAAGATGGTCTAAAAACAAAATACATACGGTACTTAAGGCCTTTAATTTTTTTTGTTATTTCGGTAAGAGTTAGCCATAAATTAGTGACACAGTACAGTATGTTCAGGGTATTCAATTTAAGTCTTCCACGCAGACTATGTGGAACAAAAGGAGCGCTTGAATGGAAAGAGAGTGAGTAGCACCTAGCAGCGTTCTACATGCCATGATTGTATTTAGATCGAGTGATGACACAAGCCAGATGGCTGAACAGAATATTCCATAGATGCAAAGTATGATTCTTATATTGATTGCACTGTAGTTCCTTCTGGAATAAACCATATGGGCTTGATATGGCTAACATTTTCTCCTTTTGTCTTGTAGGAAAGAGCTTTGAATGGTAGCTTAAATTTCCCATCCAGAACTTATAAAAACACTGACAACCATTCTTCCTATTTTTGATTACATCTTCAAGCATAGTCTGGTATATTTCAACGGCCATCCAAAAGAATACAGACATGCAGTCGCGGAATGGATCAATTAACTGACCATATCTTATTAAAATATGAGAAACATGATGTACTTTTATATCAACTAGATATTGCAGCGGCCACAAATTATTACTATCCAATAAATTCCAAATTAAATAGCAGAAATGAAAATAATAGTGTATCATCATTGCTAGTAGAAAATCTGCTATGTGGTGATGATAGGCTATACCATATTATTTTTCTTGATGAATATCAGGGCCCTGTCATATGTATGGAAAGAAACCTTTACTACTTTTGCAGCAGGGCAGATAGTTGTTTTAAGAAGGAAAGAAACTTTTATTTTTACGTGACCGTTAATCATGCGATCATGAGCCACGGGACCTCCGTTTTATGTGGAATCCGAAATACAGGACATGGCATTTCATTTCGAAAATCTCATATGCACTGACCGGGAATCGAACCCGCTCCACCTTGGTGAGAGGCCAACAGCTTGACTGCTGCGCCACCAAGCCCCCTTAGATAGTTGTTTTATTGTTGCTTATTTTAGGGGCTGTGACAGTTAGTTATTGTTGTTATAAGGGACGGAACTACGAGGTCATCTGCCCCTAGGACAGGGAGGGGGGGGGGGGCTGTGACATCGTGGTCATATAGCTCCATAGTATGTATATTTGTAAATGAAGGATAGGATTGGGAAGGAGGTGGCTGTGGCCTTAAGTTAGGAACCATCCCAGTATTTACCTAAAGTAGCAGTAAGGAAACAATGGAAAACCACTTCCAAGATGGCTGAGATGGGAATTGAATCCTCCTCTTTTCAGTTTTGCCTCATAAGGTTGAGTGTACCCCATTCCAGCTCAAACTTGGCATAGTTGGGAACCAAACCCGGACCTCGGGGGTGACAGTCAAGAACGGCTACTACACCATGAAGTGGTCAGCAGGGCAGATAGACCTAAGCAGATTTTCTACTGGCAATGACAGTTATGATACTGCACCCAAGCATATTATTATTCTCGTATCAGAAACATACATTTTAAACATATAACACAGTTATTATATTATCTTTGCCCAAAACTTGGCCACTTCCAGTGCACTCTGTGCTCCCCGACGAAGATCTTCTTCCGTGCAGGATGCTGGACACAGTCGACACTCAGTCATATGCTGAACAGTCTGCTCTTCTCCACAATCGCATTGCATATCATCCTGGTCAATGTAACCCCATCTTGCCATATTAACCCTTGATCTGCCTACTCTAGAGCGCAGTCTATTCAGGGACTTCCAAGTCGTCCATTCCTCGTCATAGCCAGAAGGTAGAGTTTCAGAGACATTTTCCCAACCAGCGGGAAGGTCGGTCGTAGCCCCACACATTTGCAACCTAACTTTTTCAGCAGCGGTTCTAAGTTCCTTTGATGTTCTAAGGAAACTCTTCCTCAACTTCAGTCGTTGCGGCTGCGGTTCGTGTCCATATAGAGGATGAGTTCTTTCATGCTCCACTGTATTTCGTTCCTTGTTCGCAGCTATTTCTCATCGAACAGGGGGTGGTGCTATTCCTGCGAGGAGATAAAGCCTTTCGACTGGAGTTGATTTCGAGCAGCCTGTTATAATTCTGCAGGTATCGTTGAGAGCTACATCCACCTGTTTGGCATGTGTTGAATTATACCAAACAGGAGAAGCATATTCTGCCGCAGAATAGCAGAGTGCCATTGCACCCAAGCATATGAAGAGAAGGAACATCTCAGTCCTGTCCGAACTCAGATGTTTATCATGATTATCTGTTACAAATCACAAATAAACTTAAAAAGGCTAAATAAGATGAAGGTGGAGAAAGAGAGCGGCTTGTTCCTGAGCCCCATCATATGTCACGCAAATAATACAAAAGGGGCTGCCAAGCTTCAGTTGGCCTCTTTAATCACACTGGAATACTAGATGCTGCAGGAACTGAATCAGCATGCTACATTGTTGCCTATTATGTCCAGAAGTGTAGACTTCTTTCAAATATTGGATGGGGGCAGGTTTATACAACGTAGATATTTATATAGGCTATATATATATATATATATATATATATATATATATATCTTATAAAGGCCTGCGGTATTATTTAATGATGTTAGAATACTTATATACCGGTATGCATTTAATGACAATACTAGTACAGTAATGGAAGTAATCATTTTCATTTATAATTTTAATGAACAATCACGGTACGGTAGGTCGGGTGTGTTGTTGGCAAAATTGTAAAGTCTCAACTCGTGTCTACACTTTACTAAAACTTGAAGTATAACTTTTCAGATTCCTTTAATAACCGGGTTATTCTTCCAAAGAAATGGGTACCGTATTCAGAAACGTATGTAGGAATCAATTCATTATTAATACAGTATGGGAAAGTGGCAGACAGTATCTTTCCCCACATCAAGTCTACGCTTGGGCATATTGTTAAAATTTGGATTCGATCTGATGACGGTTTTTTAGATTATAATTCTTAAATGTGACGCATGGTTGAAACACGCTTAAAAACGGGCACTTTTTGGTGTTCCAACTGCGATAAAATATATATATAAATATAAAATTCCAAATCTACATGAACTAACGTAAAATAAAACGATGAAAATGATGATGTTATTGGATTTAAGTACGTCTATTGGTTACTTCACAAACAACCTTCAAACTCGAGTGCACATAATACTTTGGTCGACAGTAGTACATGGGTGGGGAATCGAATCCCGAATTTCAAGGGTGCTACGGGTGACTTGTCGCATATCCAATACAAGAAACGTCTTAATACTAATTAAATCAACACAACACCGTACCAATCCGGGCCATATTTCGCAAATTCGATTATTTCACTTAGTACATGGTTGGGGTATCGAATTTCGAACTTCAAGGGCGCTACGGGTGACTTTTCGCATATCCAATGCAAGAAACCTCTTAATACTAATTAAATTAACACAACACCGTACTGATCCGGATCACATATCGCAGATTCGAATTTACAAACTTCTACCGGAATTTGATTCGAACCCACAACCCATAAGGGCCCTACAGGTGACTTTTCGAAAATCCGATGTAATAAACGTCTTAATACTAATTTAATCAAGACAATACACACATCACATTTCAGAGAGAACATACGTCCATTCTGGTAAAAGTTGCCCTACCATGAGTGGACAAGGAAACCTATGGTACCGGTACTCAATTGGTTTGAATGTGGTGGCCTTGATCATCGTTTCTCTGGGGTTTTAAATCAAATCACTTTATTTGCAATGAGGTGTCGACCTCCGTGGCAAATGATATACAAAAGTAAATGAGATACAAAATTTACAAACACTAAAGTAAGTTCACAATATTAAAAGAATACAGCAATATACTATTTACACATTGATTGAACGCCCTTCAAGTCCATAGGATTTTAAACAACTGCTATAGGACTTAACACAACTGCTGTAGGACTTACATAGCACGTGTAATGTTTCTAGTAATACAGCACTACACCACTTGCCCTTAATACTCTATTTACACTAATTAAACACTCTTAACGACCTTAATACTGTGCCCTTTTCAGCATGAAATATGCAAATCACAGTATACCAGCAATGCTCAAATCGGGATTTTCGGGGTTATGGTATGTTCTCCCACTCTGTGACTTACACATTTTGGATTAAATAGAGGATACACTTCCAAAATAAATAAACAAAATCAACTCCTACTATAAAACATTTAATTAACGAAATATATTGTACAGGCCCCCAGGGGGCTGCACCCCCTGAAGTCACCCTCCATCATCTATTAAAACCACCCCTAACTGGCAGGCATAATAAAGCCAGAACAGTACCTTTTACACAGCAAGGGCGGCTGCCCATTTTTGGGAGCCTGCCAACTACTTGCATCACAATCATAAACACCTACACAATAGCTAACTAGGACACCTACATCGATGGAATGCCGACGAAGCAGCGCCAGAACCTATAAGTAGGAAGGCTTTAATGAGGACACTCTCTCTCTCTCTCTTATCAGTCATACAGTGTGTGTAGCCGGAGGCCCTAGTACAATCTGCTATCATCAGGTGAGTCAGCAAGTGTTCAGATTTCCTATACTTTGTAAAACCTACCCACAGACTTGTACACATAACTTGCATTATTATTCACATTTCCCTAAAAGGGACATACAATTTCATACATCACTGACCAATAAATACTTGGTCAGTAATCTACACATTGCATTCGTAATTACACGCCTCTTTACATCCTAATCCCCTTCCTGACTCTCGTCACGAGTAAGCGTGACAACAGTAGCCGGTAATCGCCTACTCAGGCTCCATTGTGTCTCTCACACGCGACCGCTGGCAGCACGCCGCCGGCATAGCTGACACAAGCAGGTCTGTTATATAACTCTTTTCGACCAGCTGGGAGTCCAGTACAGTAACCTGGCTCAGAGGATCATCCCCTAAGCAACACTTACGTCTTCATAGGAGTACCCCCTATCATTTAAACATCATACAACACTCTACACTGGTGAGCTTACCCAGCTACGGGAAGCTGCCCTCTGTAGGAATCACCTTCCAAATTAGTACACTAACACATCTGTTTTAGACCTAACTACCCCCAACTAAGGGATCTAAAACAATTTGGTGGAGGCGCCACTACTACGCACAGTAAGGGTAGGACTCATACAACGAGCCCTCGTAGTAGAAACGACCCCTACCGTACGCAGCCAAGCAAAATAGTGATTTTTTTTTCAGACAGAAGGCATCATTTTTGCTTCACACTACCTACACAAGGGAAATTTTTGTCAAACCAACCCCCCAACCCCCAGAAAGAATCAAAGATCTCGTACACATTTCTTCTTATACCCACCCTCAACTCAGAATGGCACCACATGTAGAGGCGACAGAGATTATAAGCCATAGAGGAAATGGGGGTACGGCGATACTATTAGCATTATTGCTAAGATGCCAGAGGCATATACAGAGCCGACAGACACAAATACGGGCACTCCAAACAAAAGTCGGGGCAATACAGGGCAAACAGCCATACACTCCGTCAGAGGGTAGGACATCGCGATTGAGATGCGCACACAAGCACTTGAGGCACATACATGAACACCTCAATAGGATCCATGTCCAAAGAAACAGAACATACGACCAATTAATCACCACACATGGTCCCGTAATAGATAATGCAACCCTCGAGAGAATGAGGGTGCACTACACAAGTTTACACACTCAATACAGGGAGCTCATTCGCGAACAAGCGTTTCTCCAACTGGCGGCCATAGAACTGTATAGGACACAAGCACATTGACACAACAGTTTGCCAGCAGGCCATGAGCCTCAATAGGCAGTACGCCCAAATTTGGGGCGAGTATAAGGAACTCCAGGCTAACTAGGCCATTTTTTTTGAGTTCATGGCAGGACCGCCAGCCCAGCCGAGAGAGGACATAAGCGTAGATACGCTAACTCGGCAATTTGCGAGGATGTCCCTCTCGCCACGTACTGCCACACAAGGGAAGGAGTTCACCGTGGCCACAGTCCAGAAGACGGCCAGGTTAGACTCCAACACACTGCAGGGCCAAAGTCACAACAATACACGTCCCTCAGCTCTGGATCAGAAGGCAATTTTGCCAAACCGAGGAGCAGAACCTAGGCCAGCCCCCTCATAACGGACGAACGAGAGGGAGTCGACGCCAGGACTCTCGAGTACACATGACATAACAGGGAGAAAACTGGAGGTAACCACGTCATGGGCTAAGGACATAGAGCCCGTCCCACAGCACATTAAGCCCACACAAGCCTACACACATAGGCAAACACAAGGGCAGGAGTCTACCGTGGCCACAGGCCAGAAAGCGGTTAGACTACACGCCACTACATCGCCAGGGCAAACACAGGTAATCACACGGCCTTTACCGCTAATTCAATGGGCAATTTTGCCAGAATGGAAGCGGGCACCGGCATTCGTGCCCCAGGTGCGAATGCATAAGAGGGTGTTGCCTTCAGGCCCTCAGGGTGCACAATACACACCCGCACACTCTGACCAGGCTCAAACACACAGTACACGGGGTGTAAGAAAGGTCTTATTACCTACCCCACGAGACCGGTCAGGCAAGAATACACACACTCCCATAAACTCTACTACGGTAGCGCGAAGCGCAATTAATCCCTCGGACATAACCACATTAGGGCCAACATCCAGGCACTACGGTGAAAACAGGCCCAGGCTTACTTTGCTACAAATTCCTCCGGAAAATAGCAAAGAAGCACCTCGGTGGGTTTCAGGGGCTTACACCTTAGTGACGGGGCGAAAGTATTCACCTTGCCGAGCAAAGACGCTCGGACGGGGATGACAACTTTCACCAGGAACACAACATAAACCAATGTCACCTACACCACAATTATGGACACACAGAGACTCACGGACAAAAACCGCACATTTTCATATATATACAGTGGAACATGGCTAAATCAAGAGTGTATGACTCAAAATCCTTCTTAGTTTTTCCTTGGCCCCTAGCATTTTTTTTAGGCCATCAATGGTTTACAAGCGGGATTAATGCAAGACATATTTCGGACAATGCAAAGTCTTAATATGCAAAGCCGACCGGAAGCCAATTAGGCGAGCCACGCGGCTTAGGGCCGGAAAGAGCTATTCCGAACACAACCTAAGCAACAAATCACAGCATAGAGCTTAGGCGGGTCTCTCTAAGTTTCTAAGTGTTCTATATTCCGGTCCCACAGTTTGATAGATTCTCTTGTGACGGGCGAGAGCCCTAATCGTAGGCAAGACTTAAGAATCTCAAATTACTTTTCAAAAATGGTAGATTCCCCTGAGACGTAACTAGATTACTGCCGTACTAACGTCGCCAAATTGGTGGATAGTACACTCAGGTCCTACTTTTCATTTTTAAACATTTTTGCATTATTTACGATACAATCCTTACAGATTACCGCTGCCTGGCAACCCGCTTTGATAAGCAAAAAGCATTGCGCAGACGTGGAAAGAAGGCCAAGAAATAGCCTTCGGACCTCGCTGACCGCACCGGGATACGACCCTAACACTTGGCAGAACTGTCCAGAAGACACAAGCCTGAATGGCACCAGAAATAATTACTCTGGTTAAAGACGGTCTTGAACCCGCAACCTCCTAAATACCAGGAGTGCAAGGTCGGGTAATTATCCCATGGGAGGATATAATAATAAAGGACAGTTCCACTAACACATATACATAAGCACAAAACAATCAAATCACCTCCGACACCTAGTCACCAAACACGCGACTAGTGGCCCGGAGACACTCATGCATAGACACAGCCAAGTACTACTAACAGAGACATATTCGACCCACGCTTACATTACCACAAAACTTGGGAACACAAATGTATGTAGTGGAAGGTTCTTTTATATCACGGAAAGCCATGCTTACAACAGCAGAGAGTGCAAGCAGGCTTAGACACACACACGTGCCGGACAGAGGAACATCGGCAAACAAGTAATAAGATAGCGCACACGTCAATGAAATTAGAGACTATCGCCGTCAGCGATAAGACACTCGTGACTAGGCGACCTTAACTACATACGGACAGCAATATGCATGCAGCTCTGAAGGCGGAACACACGCCATCATTCACGCCAGGTCCAAATCCTTGTAACTCCCGAAATTACAATACGAGGACCATTCCAAAAGACACAAACTCTTCACGCCAAGGCGTATTTTCATCTGCGCATTTCAAATACACGATACGTGTGCCATGGTATATACGGCACAGATATCGTAATACCAGGTCCTTACAGCAAGCTGGGTCCGAACTCACGACCACACAACACAGTCGTGCCAAAACTAACTAACCAACGGTATTTTTGGTACGAAAAACACAATCAAAAGCCACACTGGGGACAATCAAATCCCAACAGACAACGCAGACTTGGAACACGGAGAATTACATGATCACGGGTCCAAATGCCCAGCAAAAAATCGGAAGCCATACGAAACAAAAAATCTAGACGCCCGAGTACACTGAAATTGGCCCCAGACAGGTACATAAGTGGATCAGACACATATCTATACGCACAGGAGTTTTTTTTCCTTTTATTTCCCATACATAATGGAGCATAGATTCGCCCCAGGGTACTCGCTACAACAGCCTACCTCGGCAGTGGCGACCCAGGAAGTCGCAACAAGAGGGCGTACCGCAAATTCTAGGCCTCCAAGGGGATCACAATAGACTTCCCAGACATGGATTACACATAGTTACACAAAACAAAGTCTTGCTGAAAGCAGTGTACACACAACATCTGTTAGCAAAAACGGGACAGATTAGCACACTGGCACTCCCGGAATCCCAAGGAATGACAACATGCCGACATTCGCAAAAAGGCACGTTCCGACAGCCGACATACGTGACGTCAGAGCCTTCCGTTACACAAGCAAAAATATTAACTTGCGAATTCTCGAAGCATTACAACACTAACATACAATACACATGGGTATTAACACAGAATTCTACAATGTTACAATAGGCCTGGCATTTAGCAATATGCAGATACTGTGGGCCATATTATCTTAGGCCCATAGGAGCATGTTTACACGGATATTGACAAGCCGCACGCACCTCCTGCCCACGCACGCGACACACAGTAGGACTTAGGCTATAACAGCCCACCCGCCCGCGTGGTGTAACGGAACTTAGTCACACACGCGCGCTCACTAATCAGGGACGAATACAGACAGGGACTCTGAGGGAACAGACCTCCCCAATAGATACTTCGCCTCTTACTTTTAAATCCTAAAACCATCATAGGCGGTCAGGACATGACCTGTCACATTACGATCACTTGCTACATTAACATTGCAACTGAGAGAACAGATTAGGTCGTGACGTTATAGCGTCACCATACTTTACTACCCCACGAAGCGGATAGAAAACAAATATTGACCAGATGAGGATGACAGGAGCACAGGTGGATAGGGCCAGCCAGACAGCCAATATACCGCCTACAGGCTACCATAGTACCACCCTCATCCTTCCATAACCTTCCCACTTACAACATTAACCAACACAGACACATAAACACATAAAAACAGATAAACTACATGACAAAATATACATCGGGGTTGATAGACTTCATGCGTTTAAAGAGAGGGCTTACTACGCCCTGGCTCTCAATGCTAACACCTGAGTATTAGGGGTGTGTCGGAAAAACGACAATTAAGCGTAATGCGCATCTCCAAGTAGGAGATGAGGCCAAATTTATATACTAACAATTCTTTTTTATTAAATAATCCCGCATGAAAGGGACGTAGTGTTATTATACATTGACCGATACATATCCTTAAATGAGTGCGGATACGCCTCATATCCGGACACATGCATGGAATATCCCGCCCACATACCAAGGGTTATTATTATTAAACCTGCATGACACTTTTGTTAAAATTTTTGCAATCCCGGGAAATACCTACCCCCGTCCACTCATTGTAAAGACATCCCAGCAGCATCACCGGCCCCAGGCCACCATTAACATGGAGCCCAAAGATGCGCAACCCCCTCCTACCTTGCGTTAAGCCCATTCAACAAATAACGCCCCCCGGATCCTAATAACAGGGAACCTAACGCCATAAACCCTACTAACGCCTCCATGAAAATGAACAAAGCATTACAGCTGGAAGTCCGACATAGCAAAGTAGACCTGAAGTAGTCTATGCACTTAGAAGTTTCTACAACCCCAGAACACTTGAAAAATTTTACATTTTCTACACAATAAATTATTTACACAGTACACTTATATTTTTTTATATAAAAAGGAATCTGTGACACGCTGATTGATGATAACAGCGTAATCTGAAGGGAAGAGGCACCACACAGAAGCAGAGCTGGGTAAGGCGATGTTGAGCCTTACCCTAGTTAACACACTGACCCAGACCAAAAAGACGAACCACGTAAGGTTGAGGCATTCATGGCCTGGCACGGGCAAACGTCGGAGTCCCGGAAGGCCTAGCCTGCCCCGGGACAAAGAAAAGTTACACCCACTATGTGCCACGGTCGTCGAAGCCAAGACCTGCAGGGGAGACTTTCTGAGGATGGTGGGAGAAATAGCCAGCTCCACACCGGACTCAGGAGATGACCCTAGGGACGACCAATTAGGACTAGACTCTTAGTTTAGCATATAAGTAAGTAGAACTTCCAGGGCGGGGAGTTAGACTCCGCTCGCAGGAGTGAAGCAGGATCCTAGGGTTCAGCGGGACCAACCCTAGATCCGACAAGTCCTTGCCCCGCGAGGCGAAGGTGAAGACAACAAATCAACAAATAATGAAGAATGAAATATAAATATATATGGAATGAACGCGCTCATTCGGTCCTGCGCCCACTTAAATGGCTGACAACGGGTCGCCATAGCTTAAATGGTGACGCATCGGGCAGCCAGAGTTATTAAATGAGGAGCATCGTGGGCACTCAAAGTTTTTTTTAGTGGGCACAACCCAACAATGCTGAATACAGCCATGAATAACAAGGGAACATCAATGACAACATGCAAATACAACGGCAATGAACAGGCAAGTACAACGGGCGATGCGGTTTGCTTTGTGGCACCGTAGTCGTCTGCAATTTTATTAATACTAGTTAGTAAGCACTAGCACAAATGTCGACAACTAGTATTAAGGGGGCGGAATCCGGCGGTTCTAGAGACAACCGGTGTTTCTAGAATACGTGCGGGTGGTGATCTGAGGAAGTAAATTGCCTCAGGCGATCGCCCTGGTCAAAATTTTAGCATGTAAGACAGTTGCATTTGACACGCAACTTAGGATTAAGCAAATTTACTAACCGCTGTTGCCAAATAATGACACAGCATATTTCGGCAATAAAGTAAGGTCAACCATTCGGCTTATAAATAGCAAACAGTTTTACTTATCATAATTAAGGTAGAATCTCTCGGTACCTGATGACCAACAAACCCGTCATCAGGGTAAGCCCGATAACACATTAAGTTAACAATAGACTAAGGTAGAATATCTCGGCACCTGATGACCAACAAACCCGTCATCAGGGTAAGCCCGATAACACATTAAGATAAATAGACTAAGGTAGAATATTCCGGCACCTGGTCACCAAAAATCGGTACCAGGGTAAGCCCGACAACACTAGGTTAAGGCAACATTTGGAGCCACTTTTTATATATATCTAAGATTAGTTTATAAATAGACATAAGGCTAGTTGGTAACTAGACATAGATACACTTTCCCGACATCGATTAGCGATCGGCTGCGGCCTGCAATTTTACGCAGTCGTGTGAGCCCGAATAATACGGTCTATACCGATCAGAAGAAAACGCTAACGGATGATATACATGCGCATTATCCGTTGGATAGATATATATCCGCTTGAGCGACAGGAGTACACTATCACGTTGGTAGACAGGAGTAGACATACATATGGACAGTGGTATTAATTATATATATGCTTGCTTTACAGCCATGAGCTCCAACATGGGACACCCGGTCCCAACATAGGGTGCTCCATCATTATGGATATTTATTTTTGTCAGCATAGAGAGTGGCGCCAATATGGGCACTCTCCAGATTTTATATGGCAATGTCATTATTATCCTATGCTTACATATTGTGTTATATTTTCTTGCACCCCACCAGGTATCGGTCCAGCGCCGACAACCGACTACAGGGTACATGGAACCGCTACCATGTAGCAACCATGTGTTGATCACCATGCTCATACTATCATGTTTTGCAGGCCAATACACAGGATGACAAGGGTGAACACTCTATACATATACATATATGCTCAATGATCTCTTTTCTTTACCAACAGGTGGCGACATTGTATATAGCCCTCTGTAAATATTTTGCCCACGCCCATACACGCCTCAATAACCCCTAATTACATACACAATTTCCCCCCTCTACACACCTCAATAAATTTTTCTTACAGATAATAAATCCGCACCACGGGGGAGATATGCCTGTGGGATATACCCCACCGCAGGTCGGATCAACATTTAATGGATATCTCACCTAATATGAGAGGTGACATACGGCCACACAACGCGGACTCCTCATGTAAAGGACGGGTTGTGCCGCCATGATAGTCGCGCCCACCCACAGGGGGCAACGCTATTTAGCATAAGTCTTGTTGGAAATAATGACGATGAGGTACCACATAGACTAGGTTAACAGAAATTTAGCGCGCTTAGTTAGTCCGTAAGACGATTGTAAATTAGCACAAAGTAATGCGCCCACGGGCAGTTATTCTTCCATAAATGTATACATGGTACTTCGCACCCCCACATTGTCTGCGGAGGGGATAAATGGTATTCACAAATCTTAATATATGCGCATATCAATACTACATATTGAACAGTATACTCTCTACATTAATATCCCATGTACACAATGATTATGCTTTTGTTTCTTTCATTTTCTTTCTTCTAACGTCCAAATTTGTGAAGGTGTTCCGTTTTATCCCAACACAATAAACATATTTTAAATATTCCCTTTAACTTATACCTTGGAACACCTATTTTTCTACTTCTTCCATCTTTCACATTGCAGGGAGCAATTTTTCCCCCAAGATAGAGCCGGACGGCACAATCACCCGTCCAGCCCTGGGGTTTTTCCTCCCTGCACAACAACAATATATTACATAATGTTCAAAACCATGTATTTTTTGGAACTTTTTCATATTGTAAATGACAATTTTTTTCATGAACTATTTTAGAATATCAAATGTATATGCATATCCCAAAACCCACCCCTCTGAACACGAGCTGATCTCACATCTACACGACATCGCTACATCAACACGACATCACTACCTCTACACTACACAGAAGAAACGAAGAAGAAATACAAGGAGGATTCAACAATGACCTAATACATCGACACCCCAACTCCACGTTCCGTTCCCGTTCGCGGGGACGCGAACTAAACAGAGGAGGAGGCTTGTACAGGCCCCCAGGGGGCTGCACCCCCTGAAGCCACCCTCCATCATCTATTAAAACCACCCCTAACTGGCAGGCATAATAAAGCCAGAACAGTACCTTTTACACAGCAAGGGCGGCTGCCCATTTTGGGGAGCCTGCCAACTACTTGCATCACAATCATAAACACCTACACAATAGCTAACTAGGACACCTACATCGATGGAATGCCGACGAAGCAGCGCCAGAACCTATAAGTAGGAAGGCTTTAATGAGGACACTCTCTCTCTCTCTCTTATCAGTCATACAGTGTGTGTAGCCGGAGGCCCTAGTACAAGCTGCTATCATCAGGTGAGTCAGCAAGTGTTCAGATTTCCTATACTTTGTAAAACCTACCCACAGACTTGTACGCATAACTTGCATTATTATTCACATTCCCCTAAAAGGGACATACAATTTCATACATCACTGACCAATAAATACTTGGTCAGTAATCTACACATTGCATTCGTAATTACACGCCTCTTTACATCCTAATCCCCTTCCTGACTCTCGTCACGAGTAAGCGTGACAACAGTAGCCGGTAATCGCCTACTCAGGCTCCATTGTGTCTCTCACACGCGACCGCTGGCAGCACACCGCCGGCATAGCTGACACAAGCAGGTCTGTTATATAACTCTTTTCGACCAGCTGGGAGTCCAGTACAGTAACCTGGCTCAGAGGATCATCCCCTAAGCAACACTTACGTCTTCATAGGAGTACCCCCTATCATTGAAACATCATACAACACTCTACACTGGTGAGCTTACCCAGCTACGGGAAGCTGCCCTCTCTAGGAATCACCTTCCAAATTAGTACACTAACACATATGTTTTAGACCTAACTACCCCCAACTAAGGGATCTAAAACAATATGGCGCTACAACAAATTAAACAAATAAAATACTGACCCAATTCTAACTTGTTCAGAGTGAACAAAGAATACATAATCATACAAAGGTTAAATCATAATAAATGGTTTTCATAAACCAACAAACTTATATTTCCTTTCACTTCCATATAGTGTCCTTTTAAACTTCAATACAATCAAGAGCTCCAATAGGCTCGATACTTTTCAATATAAACTGTGTTATCCTTTTTTTTACAACACATCACTATCAATTATATGAGTATTTTATAATTAAAACAATATATAATTCTTGTTAAAGTACTGTTACTCATTTACTTAAACTTTGGGCTTTCACAATGTTCTCATGTTACCACCTCTCTCAAATCAACAATTCACTACAGTGATTGGGAAAAACATTTGCGTACTCCCGAGCTACTGAAGACTACTTGAACATGTCAAAAATTAAGATCACTCCCGGAATCTAATTGTCTTCACTAAACTCGTGAATCACTACATTATATAACATTACATTAGGGATTTATCATTATCTGTCTTAAAAGACCATCATATCAATAGAGAGCAACGATCTGAACTTGCAAGCGGTAATTTTCATCTACAAGAACCTCGGTTCGAAGACCGCGTCGTTAAAACCAACTCTAAACACTCTGTGTATTATAACTTCAAAACAGACGGCTATTCAAACCTACCACAACATCAATGGCGAGGGGTCTGGCCTGGCCACTTACCGTGATTTATTGCGGGGAGGGAGACTTCACGGTCTACGCCCACACGGGACAAGCGACTCCTAGCGTCATACAACTGTTTCTTAAATGTAGTTCTTTGAAGAAGCAAGGCTTTTCATTCCCTTATTTTAACAACTTATTTAGGTTCATTAGACCATTGTCGTAACCTTGGCATTTATTAATTATGAAGTATCCTCATTGGTGGAAAGAGTAATTCAATACAACAACAAATATTTAGGGGCTTCAACAATAGACGAATCTAGGTTCGACTCTTTCAACTGCCTCGGGAACCATATCCCATACTGGAGGACTTATACATTAGCGACTTATAGTGGCCGTTGCCTTGAACCTGCGCTCATAATACAATAACTATTTCGCACCCTTTTACAATATACACACAACGGCCTCGTGATCACATCACTATATAGAGGACTTACCATAGCTCAATTACCACGACCAACTGCCCCTCATAATTAATTTACCAAGTATATTTAGATTCAACGCCTTCCTAGCGTGACAAATTACTTCAATGCGCTACATTGTGCTATACATTTTCTGCCAAGTTGCTTCCAAAGAACTGATAATTCAACATCAAGATTTGATCTACATCTCAATTTTATATTAATCCTCTCCCGTGCAATAATCGCTTTATCTTAAGAAACATGTGTTCACAACATGTATTTATTCTTTTAAAGGAGCTCAAAAGCTACTACTTTCCTATAATTCATCATAATCTTCATTTATATCATTATTATTATTATTATTATTACGCTTGCTTTCATATAATTAAATCATTAATCAAATACACTGATATTTTATTTCATACATTTCCCCTAAGGGATTTATCCATTTCACAGAATTATCTTATACTTTTCATTTTTTATCGTTCATATCGTGCTATTATTCTGTTATTCAAATATATCCCTATTCTCTCATTCTCAGGTGGATTGTACACAAATATTCCCCAACACATAACATAATGAAATGGTTACTCACATGATATGTCAGTCACTGACCGAAATTTCCAGCGATGTTTCATTTCCGCCCACTCAATGTGTTTAAGCCATCTTGATTAATTCCATTTCTCACTTCTTGATACTCATACACATTATTTAATTTAAACACTGGTAACATATTGAATACAATTTTGTATTCTTTTATCATACACAAATACATTCACTAAAAATTATTACACTAACACAAATTTTACTATATTACACTGCTTTCAATCAATAAGGCTTTGCTTTTACCTTACACACGTGATTCCTTCTTTCCCGTTTCCAAGGGTTGACACTCTTAGACGTTGGCTCCCTATCTGGCAAGATGATGAAAGTCTCAATCAATCTCCCCTCCCTGGAACGGTAATTTCTTCAGATCCGGTTTTCTGACGTCGGCTTCTATTTTTCCTAGCTCGAAGTCGTTTCTTTCTAGACACTATTTAGTTTGTCTAGCTAAAGTCTATCCTGTTTACGGCCTCTCGAATACTTTATCGGTGATCTTCCTCCTTCCCTAGCCTTTACTGCTATTCTTTAGTTTCGTAACTTATTACTTTTACTGTTCGTTTGTCTCCTGTTAGACAATGTCTTGGATTAACTTTTCCCTTCTTATTTTCTTCGCTCTAGTCCCTATCTTATCGATACACTAGGCGTTACTTATTTCGTCCGACCCTGATCGGGTTCCTTAACTTTGCTAGAAATGTTTGTTTCACGATCTTTGGTACTTCAAAACGTTACGATACTTTCTGTCGTTTAACTGAATTGTTATTTGAAGACCTATCACCTGTCCTCTAAGTTCGCAGCCTAACATGGACTGTAATACAGAATTTTCACTATAAAGACTGACGCTTGCTGAACTAAATCCTGTACTAGGATTTTTCTAAGTCTTCACACGGCGATACTATGATGATACTTCTCGTACTATGACCTGGACACTGTGATGCAGCACCTCCCCACGAGGTCTGCTGTAAACTGCATGATCGGTCCTGCCTGAACCCAAGCAAGTGGAGCCGGCGTAGCCGGCTTCACTGCGTGCATTTTTAGCCTGTCGGCACCCACTTTGGGGCCATAAGAGCTTTATCAAGGGGAGTTTGGACCTGGAGCTTAATAATTTAGGATTCGGGTAAGGTACATGTGTATCAAATTGGTCAGAATATGACCTGGGTTAGGGGGAGGGTAGGAGTAGGAATTATGGGAATGGGAAGGGTTGGGAGTGATAAAATGCAGCTAGCATAAAGCAAGAGAGCGTGAGCTCGTTTTCCAAGGCATAATGGAAGAAGAAAAAGATAGAAGGGCAACTATAGTCGCATCTAGTGGCGTGGCATCATTAGTCGCATCTAGTGGCGTGCAGAGGGCCCGCGGACCACTGGGCTCCATCCCGGAAGGGGCGGCCGAGGCCGTCCCTCCGAGCAGGCGCGCAGCGGGCCGCGGGGCTAGAGGGAGAGTGAAATCGGATCGTGGGAGAGCTAATAAGGGGTGATTAGCTTCTGGAGGAGGTGGAGAATGTTCGTGAGGGCTGTGTTGTCTATTTTAGGGGGACTTGGCGGAGAAATAGACATAGAAAGGAGGGAGGGGATGTGTTGGCGCCTGTGAGAACGCTGAAACTGCCTGTGTTGCTGTTTGAGTGCGTTTTTGATATAAGCACAACCAGAATACGAGGCGGCATGACTCTGCCCACAGTTTACACACGTGGGAGAGTCTCTCGGGACGGAGCAATCCTTGTGGCAGTGTGAGCCGCCGCAACGATTACACCTGGCCTCGTATTTGCATTCAGATGCGTTGTGAAATAAACGCTGGTAGTTAAAGCACTGGGTGACTAGTGTGGAGCGTTGTCTGGGCTGCAGGCGTCGCGACGCCGGTGTTCGTGGAGAGGTGGAGGGGGGGGGGACGTGGGAGTAGCAAGTGTGGCAGTGCCATCTGAGTGAATAGCAACTGCTGGAGTGGCAGGGGCAAGAGGGGGACTGTCATCCTCAGAGAGGACTGAGTCTGTGGAATTCTTTTATACTTTTATACTTTTTGGCTAAAAAAAGATAAAATCCTCGTCTTTTTCATAACTAACTTTTGAAGCAATAGTCGCACACTATTGAAAATTATATCTCTGGAAAGCTCGTTTTCTTAACGTAGACTGACTTCTTTGCACATGAAAATCGATCGTACAATTCTGAGATATTAAATAATTTTTGTTCTTCAGATACGTGGGCGTTGATTTTTATTTGTAATCCCTACCACCTCGGGTCTCGGGGAACTTTTAATTACGTAATGCCGCATTTGCACTTTTTTCCTGGGCAATTATTATAACATGTTTTTCCATACAAAAATCTCTATTCCAAAATGATACACAATGATGTATTTCTTTTGTTACTTTTATGTTCGCAAATGGCTTAAATCTAATTATTCTTCCTCTTGCACAACTGCGAGGATGCCATTTTACTGCAGCGTAAGCTCAATTTCCGAAACCTTCTCTCGCTCACTCCGAACGGAAAGTTCCTCTCGTTCTAATTATAGCCATGATCGCTCCTTATCGGTGCGTCACGCGTGATATCATTTCCTGGAGCCACCTGGGCTCTTACTATTGCACAACATTAAACCAGTCCTCTTGTATAAAATCTTTCTATCTTCCACTGAAGACTGTATCTTTCCTCCTTCCTTTCACCAATAAAACATGGATTCGACCCCTTGAACCAATGGTACATGGTTTCAATACCAATTGCTACTAAATTTTGCACAACTACTGTTGGATTACATGGCATGGGTAATGTTTCTTTCTTTCCCCTGGTTTTTCTATTCTGCTGTTGAATATCTGGACTGATTTTGGAAAGGGAGTTTTAAGGAGCAGAACAGCGAGGTCATCTGCCTCTCTTAACACAGATTAAATTATACAAATTTTGAATACATTAAAATTTAGAGGTGGACTCCTAAATATGAAAATGACCTAAAAGTAATAAAACAAAAAATGAAACTAATGAATATAATAAACCAAAATTATGGAAATCCCAAATTATAATTTCAAAAAAGAACACTTCTTTGACTCAGTGTACACAGAATAATTTAGATTTCTGGCCCTAACCCACTCTCACTTATAAAGTGGATGAGAGGATCAGCAGCCACCGCGTCATCGTCTAATATAAGTTTGAGTGTCATCTGGATACCAAGGTTTCTTCGTAGATCAGCAAGATCCACACACTCGATTAAAATGTCGGCCTCGGTGAATACAGCTCCTCAGATACAAAGTGGGAGGGAGGTTTCCCTTCTCATTAGGTACTATCGTTTCATCATATGGGAATCTGCCGGCGACTGCTCTTTTGAAACCATCGGCGCAAGGTCCAAGAAATGTGTGTGGTGATTATCCATTTCTGATTATGTTGTTATTAGGGAATAACCCGTCACAATTGGATACAATCGTGTTGACCTACAGAAAAACATCAAATTTCGATTGATGGACTTAGTTTGTGGATTACAAGGGACGGTGGTAATCTAACAGATGTGATTTTCAAACACCAATACTGTAACGTTTACGAGTTCTTGCGCCACGTTGGTACGGCAAATGTAACGTTTTAAGTCTATTATTCGAGGATGGAGTTAATTATTAATACCATAAGGGAATATTTACTTAAACATATATTTACTACTCTTTCTCTTTCTTCTTCATAGCACAATAACAATCCACGTTCATATTCTACAACCAACTCCCCCAGGCAATATCATTTTTCTTTTCCAAAACAATCAACAGACCTAACACTCAGACTCAGACCTTAATGCAGGTCTCAAAAGTGTGGAAATGGCGTATGCTGAAGCCCCGGCATATTGTTTGTTTACATTCGTTGCTGGGATACACTATTTAGCTTTGATTAGCTTCGTTTGATGAAAGTTGGGATAAAGTGTCGCTCATCTGTAATTTTTAGTGTCTTATGCATGTCTGTAAAGTCTAGTTCGCGTTAATGTACTGCAATCGTATGTAAATAATGTGATAATACGCATAATATGGACTGGTTCGCTTGTGTGATGATTGTCCAGTCAACCGATGGCAATGAGTCATTTACTTCGGATGCTGAAGTACCTGACTAAAGCATAATAGAAGTGTCTCAAGAATATTGTAAGGTTCCTGAGAGGGTAGCCTGTACAAAGAATTAACCACAATGTCAGCCAGTGTACGTCTCGAACCTGCTACACATGTGGACTAAAGCACCACACGCTTCTTCACCACGGTGAAAACTCCAGTGAGACTCGCGCAACCTTGCAAACATCAAGTATTGCTGGCACCATACGAGAGAGTGCTGCCACGTACTGCTCTCTTAGAGAAAAATCCGAAGTGCAAGTGTTACTGTCTACAGCACTCGTACGAGTACGAGATGGGAATGGCAATCTACAGATTTGTCGAGCATTGTTGGATTCGTGCAGTCAGGCGAACTTCATTACGACAGCATGTGTCGAGCGACTTAGACTAAAGAGACAACGAAATAGGATTCCAATTCACGGTATTAGTCATCTTGGGGCTGAGTCAAAACATAGTGCGACTGTTGAGCTGCACTCCATGTGCAGTGATTACAAGGTCGAACTCGATTGTTCTGTACTATCCCGAATTGCAGCTGACCTGCCTGGAGAATTAATAACACATCAGCACTGGGAAATTCCTGAAACTCTTTTCTTAGCGGACAGCACATTCAACCAACCTGGTAGGATTGACATACTGATAGTCGCGGAGATCTTCTTCCACCTTCTCCGACCAGAAAGGATGACAAGAGATGGAAACTATCCTGTGCTCCAGAGTACTGAACTCGGTTGGATCCTAGCTGGACGATTTGAACCGACCTCGCTCGTCACAGCACCGTCACCAACACCTCAGGCATCATTTTTCGTTATGAGTAACAGCAGCACGACCAGCATCAATTCGGGCATGATGAAGCGACCGCCGACGGCCCCGAGATGGCCACGTCCCTTCAGCATCGCGGTGATGAGCGTCAGCCAGGAGCAGGCAGAATAGGCGCATGTGGCTTGCGCTTCCCATAGCCACAGTATAGCAGGCGAGGTCCGAGCCCCTAGGCCTCAGGACCGAGGAGCCAAGCCTCCACTGCCCAAAGTCCACTCAGCCAAGAAGCGCATGGACATGGTCCTCAAGTCTGCAAAGGCGTCTCCTCGAGTCACTCCAAAGGCCACACCTCTCCAGTCACCGGGCTCGGAGGTCCCTTCGCTGCTCCCACCCGAGGTGGTGGAAGTGAAACCTCCCACTATGGACACACGGCCCGTCCCAGAGCTTGCGCCGCAGATCAAACCTGAGCCAGTTTACACATTAGAAGCCATGGAGGAAGTTGATAAACCGGCAGAAGAAGTGAAGCCAAAGGAAGAACTGGTCGTCGAGGGGGTGAAGGAAGTGAAGGTGAAGGGAAAGGAGGAGGAGCCATTGGGGAAGAAAGGCGAGTCTCAGAGCATCTTCGATCAGATGGACCTGAAAGTGGACATGACTGCCTCCATGACGGCTAAGATTCGAATCACGACAGAGGAGGAGGCCAAGGCAGCCCTGGCAGAGCTGCGACGTCTGGCTTGCGAACAAGCCAAGCGAGAAGCGGAATTGGAGCGCTCGAGACAGGAGAAGGAACTGCGGCTGGAAGAGGAACGGTTACGTTGGGAAGAAGATGAGCAGCGTCGCTTTGAGCAGAAACAGTTACGACTGGTGGAGGAGGCTCGTCGTGCCGAAGAGGAGCGCCTACTGACCATTCAAGAGAACGAGAAGCGAGATGAAGAGGAGAAGAAGAGACGGCAAGAGGAGCCTTGGCTCAAGGCGGAGAAAGAGGAGATTAAGAAGAAGGCCCGGGAGGAGGCAGAGAAGCAACGGCGAGATTTGGAGATTCGACTCAAGAAGGAAGAGGGGGAGAGGGTCGCCCGTTGCAAGCGAGTCGAGGCCATCATGCTGCGCACACGTGGCAAGGGGACCACACCTACCGGCACCCCTACCAAGAGTCAAGGCGAGGAAGACGACGAAGCTGATGGAGATAGCGGAGACCAGGAGCTGACGGACAGCCAGCGGGAAGAGATGACGCAAGAGAACGGCCAACACCCGGAGAAAGAGTCTCCACCTAGGTTGAATAATAGTGAATTATTGCTAATAGACAACAGCAATATTATAAAATCTATGGGAATTAGCGAAGACTTGATAATTTGTAGTGCAACCAACGGATCGGTGCAGCAGAGTAACGGCCATCGAAACGGCATGGACTTTATGAATGTAGATCATGTAAATTGTACTAAGGTGTGCCGGTTGTATTTGTTTTAAAGAAAAAAAGGTATTTCATTCCTTTTTTGGGGGGCGGCATGTTGGGAACTGCACTCAGAGTTTGGCGTTGGTCTGGTGCATTGTGCTGTCCCCAGACGGCACTAGTGCTGTGTTCTCCGTGACTGTTTGGAGGAACGGCGCTGTGGTTGTTAGCTCCATGATCGTTGTGGTAAAAACGAGGCAAGAAAAATGAACGGAAGGAGAGATCGGACGTTTACGGTGGAAGCATGCCACATTAGAAAACAATTCCTACATAGTTTACAGAGCCTGTGAAGTAAGCAAGTGTATCCATGTTAAATATACTATAAAATCTATTGCTTTTCAGTATGCATATAAGCCACAGAGATCCAGCGATAGCATACCAGCATACAGTCCACTTCCATCATTACCTCACCTGTTTTCCAGTCCCGAACAGTGACAATATAATAATAGCTTAGTACACTCCAGTAGTGTCGAACTTAGGTACGTAAAGGGAAAACGCAATGAGCATCTACGGCTAGACCAAACCGTTGACGTTATCTTGCACGCTCAGTAATATGTGCCTCCGTAAATCATTACCAGTCTGGCAGATGTTCTACACTGCCTTGTATACACGCCAAATAATACAGTGAACTTCTGTTATTGGTTTTACGTCCCTTTTAACTATTCTGGCTTTTAGAGAAGTGAACTTCTGTTTTATTGGTTAAGGAAGATGTTCCCCCTGTGCCAAACAGTGAACTCATTGTGTTCCGTCATTATTCATACTTTTGTGATTCTTACAGCTTGCAAGTTATTTTTTATTATGATGTGTGTAATCAAGTGTTGTGAGTACCTTGCCAATTATGTACTTATATTGCGAGATGGTGTGCCGCGATAATTCTATGAGAGTGAGATGGTGCTTTCCTTCCTATAGTACTTTACTAAATCAACTATTTCCAGCGTACAACTATTCCCAACGATAACAGCGAATGTTTAATAGGTTAGATGGTAACATATTATCGTGTCCCTTGTGTAGTATACTCTATAATTATGTTCTGATATCCACACGACGACTTCTTTGCATATTTCAATCAACTAATTCGGTGTGATGTTTTACCCGAGATTTTTGACAATTCCACGAGAGGCCTTAATTGAATTGTATCTCTATGGCGTTGGTTCGATTATTACAGTCAACTATTCTCATTCCGATTGTGTACACAAGTACTCTGCATGTGCTGGGACAGCACTTCAGTAACCGTGTACTATCCTCTCTCATACTTCAGAATCTGTTTGATTTTTGATAATAATACTAATCTATAATTACTGAACTTCTTATTCAACCACAGAAACAGTGAGACTATTGCTGCTGCCCCTAGGGTGAAGACGAAGAAACCTATAATTCGAGGCCAGCACTATACAGATAAATTAATTCAGGTAAGTCTAAATTATTAATGCATAGTAGTAGGGGGGTGGTGCCGGTTTAAACTGACCCGGCGTTGCTCGGGCGGTGTTCATGTTAAATAATTAATACTTAGCGAACCCAATGTCGGATTTTAACAAATGAGGTGTCGTTGGACTCGAGCTAACGTGGGCTTTGCTATAGACCACCTATTATATTTTGAAAAAAGTTTTGAAAATTTTTGTTTTTGAAAGTAGGCTAGTTTGAAAACCAAACATAATAGAACGTTGTGCCATGGTTGAAACGAACGATTTTTATGACCTTTTTTTATAATAAAACTTTTTTTTTGTGTTTTTTTGAAAACAGTTCAATTTTGAATATAGGCTATATTGCAAACTAGGAATTCTAGAAAAAAAGTTTGAAATAAATGAAAGGTACCCCCTTTAACCACAAAATAAATTTCAAGTCTCTAGGACAAAAATTTGTGTTTTGTGTAACAGTGCTGTAATGGTGCTTCTGCTTACGAAAGGAAGTTGTGAGCCCCTGGCGGGCTTGGGAAGGAAGGAGTAATGGTAGAAGGGCGTGCGCAGATTCGTTTTTATCGTCTCGTTGTGCTATTTACGGGGATGTAGGAGGTGATAAGCTGGAAACATGTTTTTTTTTGGGGGGGGGGGGGGAACGTGATTTTAGACTTTTTTGTTATATCTCGCGAACCAGTCATGCCAGAGGCGTGTGCGAGGGTTCCGAGGACTCGGGGTGACGTGGGCTTTGCTATGGACCACTGATTATATATTTTTTAATTTGAAAATTTTTGTTTTTGAAAGTAGGCGATAGTTTGAAAACCAAACATGATAGAACGTTGCGCCATGGTTGAAACGAACGATCTTTATTTGTTAATTAAACTTTCCTTTTTTAGTGTTTTTAGCCTATTTTCAATTTTGGAAAGGCTTATGAGATCACCTTTTGTCCGTGTGTGTGTGTGTGTGTGTCCCTAATAACATCTAAATGGCTGGAGCGATTTCAATGAAACTCGGTAAGTTCATAGTACTATTCCGGACGATCCCGACCGTGCCCATCAATTTTTCTACGTCTCACCAATTCAACAAAGGTAGACAACGTACACTCTATCAAGGATACTCTTATAACTATGGGTATAATCGCCAGAATGTGAATGGAATAATATTCTGGCGATGCTCAAAAGAGAGGTCAACAAAATGTCGAGGCAATCTGAAAAGTAAAAATGAGGTTTAAAGTGTGAGTGTTCATCAATGTAGTGCTCCAAACGAACCACGGTTGCTGTTTACAAAACATTTTCAAAATGCTAAAAAGCAAGTTCAAGAAAACTATATTGCGGCTAAAGATAGTGCAGTGTTTGTTCAAAAGGACTTATCATGTCCTCAAATAGCCATGTTAGGACAGTTCTCAACGTCCAAGAAACCTTCAACACTATCAAAGTCAACACAGACTATAAATGAAGTGGTATTGCAAGAGAATCAAAAAGGACTATATAGTAATAGTTATGATGGTCATGATGATAACGATCATGATGATGATGATAATGGCAGTGCTTTGTTTACACCTAAACATTCATTTGTTAGATTTGTATACTGGAACAAATCCAGCAAGCTAATTCAACGGCTTCGACACTTGCATGCTTTTCAACAAGCTGGGTATACCGGTCACGATTGGGAAATCAAAGAAATTGAACAAGAGCTTCGTCGTGCTGAAATTATTGTAAAATGGGTCTACCACTTTGCGACCACTTTTACCCCCACTCTTGGTTCTTATATTTGCTTATTTGCTTCCACTTTTACCTGAACTCTTTGGATCCATATTTGCTCTCACATTAAACTATTATTCTTATTACCAAGTTGACTTTACAAGAGCTTAGTCTATGCTTGACAGTTGACATGGAAGTATCAGTGACTAGATATGGTAAGCCTTATGCATACTATAAAGGATATTCATATATTGTGAAACGAACCAATAAAAATGGTACTGTTATTTGGCGTTGTTCAAAACAATGTTCCAAACATTGTCGTGATGACCTAAAAGTAAAAATAGTGAGGTTTTAAGTGTCAGTGATCATCAATGTAGTGTACTGCACGAAACACAGTTCTTGTCAACAAAAAATCAAGGAAGCCATATTGCTACTCAAAATAGTGGATTGTTTAATGATCAACGTTTAGCCCCTGTTCTAAAAGTTATGTTTAATCCATCTTCCACGGCGCAAGAGCCATCAACAACACAAACTATGCAAGAGGTAGTGTTGTCGTTGTCGTTTTAAGGAGTGGAACAGCTAGGTCATGTGCCTTGATATGCAAAAAGGTAGTATTGCAAGAGGATCAAAAGGACTAAATAGTAATAACAATAAGGTTTTTAAGCCTATAAAACCGTTGCGGCTTGCCCAGTTTTAGAAAACAACAGTGAATGGACATTGCTATAGAAAAGATCCACCACAAGCCTTGTGTTTAAAAACTATAACAGACAATTGTAAAGAGAGAATGAGTTGTATTCACTATGCATTTATTGTCATAATAATGTATACTCTGCAATGTTAAATATTCCAACTTTGTATAAAATAAACCAACATTGTAACATGATTTACATTTATTTACAAACTTTATATTCATTTTTTGTTTCATCATAATATTTTTAAGAAAATACTAAAATCTAAAACATTATTATTCTATACACATATTTTCTTTCTTTTTCAGTCTATTGTCAACACTTATACTTTCCATTATTTCCCGTTTTTAAATTAATTAAAACGAGCCATGCACCTATTGTTTTTAAAACCTTCATAAATTAAGTGTACAGGTTGTACAGCATTATTCACTTAATTAAAAACACTCTCCGACATATCATTAAACCGAGTAGGCAGAAATGTCTCAAAATTTTCGCATACACAAAGCACACGATCACAATATGCTGTTTTCAATTTCCGAATCTTGATAATGCGGAATGGAATATGCGTTGGCAATTCGCTGAGCTTCTTTGTCTCTAAGCCATATGCTTGCCCCACAGCGTTCAAAACATTCATTGTAGTAGACTATTAACAAAAGAAAAGCATATATATTACACTCTACAACATCTTGTAATAATATTGTGCATATATGTATTTTGCACTATGCATTGCTAATAAATTATACTATTTATGCAAGAAATGCCCTAATTGTAGCAGATACTACTTTTCTACATATAGCACAAGTGTTAAGTGCTAATGAACACTTGACACATACTATCATATGTCCACAAGGCAAAAATACAACACCTTGTTCATCTTGATAACAAATTTTACATAATTGTTGGTTCATGAGACAAGTCTTTTTTTCAGCCTCATGTATTTGCTCCGCGTGTTCTAACTCTAAAGACACTTTTATCTCTTGTGCTGCAATCTCGTTTTCTTTACGAACAGTGTTCACAAATTCCTGAACTTTAAGCAACACCATGCATTTACAGTTAGGTAACCAACGAGTGTGTTGTACAAAAGGGTCATCAGTCATTTGCCAATCCTTTAAAGCAAATCCACAATGAAAACATATTGTTTTATCCCCTTCACCAGTATAAAAAAATCCAGCTTCACTTAGCTGTTTTGTAAGGTGTTTTAATATTAATGGCCAAACATTCATATAAGATTCTAAACGTTTTTCAACAGACCTGTACTCTGTGTGTGCTAGTGCTTTAGTCTTGTAAACTCCCAATTTTTCAAAAGCACATGCCAATTCAACACTGTCTATGGTATATGGACCACATATATCGACACTACCATTGTTGTCTGGTAATACATCATCATTATTATTATTTATTTGTGAATCAGTAACGTAAGTAGCGGCCAATGGGCTTGTGGTTCGGTAGAATGGATACACTGGTATGTTACCCACTTGTTTTCCAAGCATGTAAGGACAACAAGGAGACCATCGCATATGGTCTCTAAAGAGATCATCCCCTTCTGCCCAGTGTGCAAGTTCAATACGACAAAACACACAAACACACAGTGCACAACATCTTCTCGGTTCAAGTAATAGAAACCAGCTCCAGAAAGTTTATGTGCCGACAAAAAGCCTACAGGCCAGGATTCAAATGTTAACCAACGATCGTTTTCTGATTTTAAATTTAACCCACGTGGTAAACCGACTTGCTCACTTGTTGTATTTGGTACTAACGCCATGTGTTATAAAAAACTGTTTTTATTGCAAGTTATTAACGTTGCACATGAGCACAGAGTATTTTAAAGCACAATGTATGCTTGTTCACTGTCTGTTCACGGCGCATGACCACACCTAAAAACAAACAATCAATCAGTCAATCAATCAATCAATACTTGTAAATAAAACTTTAACGTTAATTGGCATTAAATGAAAAAACACAATCAAAAATATTTAATAATAAAGCAAAGACATGGGTATCTCCAAATCCCAACCTAGGGGAATTCTAATTAGACCATGTAGCAATATCAAGGACAAATACTAGGGAGGTGATGAATGTTAAAGTGATTAGAAATGGTAAATTTGACTCTGATCACTATCTCTCCAAAGTTAAAATACGTTTTCTTCCACCAAAACAAAAGAAGGATCCACCTAAGTTGAAATAATACAACACCAATCGAATGAACATCAATGGAGATATTATAAATAACTTCAGAGAAGAAATCCGCTCTTCTAGAACAAAGACCTGGCAACATCTTTGTACAAAGATCAATGAAGCCGCTAAGAAAACATTCGGACTGGCAAAGAGGAAACGTACAATCTGGTGGAATGAAGAATGTGAGAAAGCACTTGAAAAGAGATCCGACACATGGAGAAAATGGAAATGTTCAAGAGCTACGGAACATTTGGAACCATTCAGAACCCAAAGTAAAGAAACATCAGGGGTATTCCGCAGGACCAAAGGATCGTTTGAGAATGCAAAGTTACAAAACCTCCAGGACGACTTCACTAAGAATAACACCAGAGATTTTTTCCAAACCTTCAAGGACAAGCTTAGAGGATACCAAATTCCAAGTATAAGTTTCAAAAACGAAGAAGGAAATATTGGACTGAACAATCAAGAAAACTGCAATATATTAGCCAGATACTTTGAGAAACTCCTCAACTGCCCGCCTCCAACCAACAAACTAGAATTTCAGACTCATCCTATAAACTCAGAAGATGATGTGCCACCAACAAAAGAAGAAATAAAGGAAGCCCTGAAAAGTCTCAAGAACAACAAGGCAAGCGGGGAAGACTCCGTATCAGCAGAAATGTTGAAGTGGGCAGAACCGGAAATCCTAGACGACCTGCACCATATCTTCCAACAAATATGGGAGACGGAAAAGCTACCAGACGAATGGAAAACAGCGCTGATCCACCCACTCCATAAGAAAGGGAACAAACAAGATGTTAACAACTACAGAGGCGTGTCGCTACTCCCAGTCACTTACAAAATCCTCTCTAGGATACTTTTGAATAGAATAGAATAGAAGGAATCCTAGATAAGCAACTTGGAGAATACCAAGGTGGGTTCCGGAAAGGCCGCTCCTGTGCCGAACAAATCCTAAATTTGAAATCAATAATTTGCCACAGAGCGCTGAACGGCAAAAGTATAGTGGTTTCATTCATTGACTTCAAAAAAGCCTTCGACTCGGTGGACAGATGGACCCTGCATAAGATCATTAGAGAATTTGGAGTCAAAACCAAACTGGCCAATATTATCAGAGAAACCTTAACAGCCACAACTTCTAAGGTGAAGTTCATGGGAGAATTGTCTCAGTCATTTGAAATCAAGACAGGTGTGCGACAGGGTGATGGATTATCACCATTACTATTCAACTGTGTCCTCGAGAGGATTGTGAGAATTTGGAATTCCGAACTTGAAAATCAAGAGATAGCCCCGATCTGCCTAGGACGAAAAACGGGAGGAATCAAAGTCAATTGCTTGGCTTTCGCTGATGATTTTGCTATACTTTCAGAAAACCTAGAAGAAGCGGCCATACAGATCAACCTCTTAGAAAAGATCGCTAGCAAGACAGGACTTAGGATCTCGAAAGAGAAGACCAAGTTCATGATGAATGACAAACATGGTCCACAATTCCTTGAAACAGAGATTGGACGGATTCAGAGGGTGAAAAAGTTCAAATACCTCGATGAAACCATACAAGAGAATGGCCTAGAGAAAGCTGCTGTAGAAGATCGTATCTCAAAAATGGAAAGAGCTTAAGGGCTAACTAAAAACATCTACAACAAGAAATGCATCTCATGGAATGCCAAACTAAAACATTACAACACGGTAGTAAAAACAGAATGCCTGTATGCCAGCGAATGCCTCTCGATGAATTACAAGTTGGAGAAGCTAGAGATCCTAGAAAGAAGAATACTACGGAAAATCATGGGCCCAGTCCAGACTGAAACCGGCTGGAAACTTCGGAGCAACAATGAAGTCTATAAAAATGTGGAGAGAATCTCAGAGACCATGAAGAAGAGGAGGTTATCGTTTCTCGGACACTTGTACAGAATGGACAAAACTAGACTAACCAAACAGTTATTCGACTACCTGTGGAACAAGAAGACAACAACGACATGGATTAAGGAAGTTCGAAAAGATCTCGAAAATTCCAACATCCAGGAAGGTCAGATGCCAAACAGGGAAACATTTCGGTACATAATTCAAAATTTGGAAGGGTTTCACGTCACAAGAACCACAAAGAAGGGAAGAGCCTGGACGGATGAGCAGAAGAAACAGCATAGCGCCCATATGAAGGAGTACTGGAGGAAGAGGAAACTTCAGGCAAAGAAAAAATGAAATTGTAGCGTGATCCGAAGTGGTCAATTCGCAAATAAAAAATAAAAAAACTGTATGTCGGCACTAACTGTAACCCATATACTTATTTTCTTCTTTTTTTTATAAAGCTGCAGTCATTTACACCCCCCTTTAACGAAGATATAAACAAAAATGAATGTCATGTCAGTTTGTTGAGATTATCATGTTCAAACCTGTCGATATTCGTTGAGTCCATAGGGAACCACCCATAAATTAAAATTACATTTTTTGTTTTTAGAAAATCCAACATGGCCTTGTACTTCTCCCAGTCAACAACCAATATGGTCTTGTACCGTTTGCCAATACATAGCCATAAATCAAGAATGCAATCATCGTCCCAGTCATGTACAGGTAATGATTTTTTTGTTTAGAGGTTTTCAGCAGTGGTAAAATGGAATAGCATCATAAGTTAGGCTTACCTCAGTTTTAAATAGTTCACTCTTTGGCAATGGTTTCGCTCTAGCGCGTCTCGGGTTTTCAGCGACTGCTACGGTGGTAAGGCTCCTTTCCAATTTTCTAAAAATAAATAAAATAAACCGCTATACATACCTAAGTTCAGGTTAATACATGCATTTCATAAAATAAAATAAAAAATATCAAACCAAAAAATGAATCAAGTTAGTTAAAAAAAATCTCCTTGACTTGTACTAGCTTTTTGCTGTTTCCTTCTAGTGGGCTCAAAAGTGCAATGGTCTCTTCTCTCTCAGACATGTAAGGTATACCGGTTATCTACAAACAAATAAAAGAAATCATTAATTATCTTATCAATAAATAAAAATGTAAGGTTCATTACCATTACATTGTTAAAATAATCATTCATAGGTACTTACCGAACAAAAAAGGCTTTTTCTTCCAAAGTTCAGTTCAGAGCACTACTGTATACGTCTATTTGCTGGTCCTGTCAGTTATTACTAACACGAACCTTATCAGTCTGCTTAGGAACAGAGGGAGTTGCATTTTCTCAGCGTTTTGACCTACAACTCATCCCTATCTCTCACATGTTTCCCACGCCTCCCCGCATTCCTAATGCGATATGATTTGCGTACCTTATACTAGTTTCATGTTTTTAATACGGAACCAAACTGGCTGCCTCTTATACATCGGTAGTCCTACTGTCTCAGAACCAAAATGGCGGTCTATGATTAAACGTCACACCTGCTAGCCACCACCACGCAAGTAACCTGACACTGCACTTCATGCTTGCATGCACATTCCTGCCTTATCAGCAGCAGCAACAGCTCTGACAAAGCCTCTGGCTAGGTATAGTATTCAGTCTCCAGCGAGCAGGACTATGTGTGTTAGCAATCCAAACGTGTGTGTCTTAAACATTTTATTTTAATAATAATAATCATTAGCAAGCGGCCATCCTCAATACATGACCATGTTAACCACATACTTTTACCATGTCCAAGAATCACTTGGTCATATCCTACAACCGTCTGCTGTGTCAGAGAGCTGTCTTGCTCATCACCGTTGACTAAAACGTTAAAGATCCCCTTCAGGGTAAAAAAAATCCTAGCACACATTTTCAAATATTCGCCTCCATCCGTCATAGGAAATATCAAAAAACCGACCGTAATAAGATGCCCCGCCATCCCGCCAAAATAGCAATTCATTTCTTCCGGGCACGGTCACCGAGATCGCCATGAGGGATTTTGAAATATTCACCTTCATTCGTCTGTCATAGGGAAATTTCAGAAAAGCGACCCCTCGTCTTGTCGCCCCCTCGAAATATCCGTTGTTCTATTACAAATACCACCACCGCGGCCGGCGACAGGCTCGTTGTAACACATGCCCCCAGCGGTATGGTCTCTCTCTCTCTCTCTCTCTGTCTATCGCCACTTTTAATTAAAAAATAAATTTAAAAAATTTAAAAACAGTAAAAAGTTTTAAAATGCATAATTTTTGTCCTAGAGACTTGACATTTTCTTTTGTGTGTAAAGGGGGTAGGGACCTTTCATTTATGTCAAACAAACGTTTTTTTTAACTTGTTAGTTTCAAAAATATAAGACTTTCAAAATTGGACTGTTTTCAAAAAACACTAAAAATAAAAATAAAAAATTATAAAAATAAAGGTTATAAAGATCGTTCGTTTCAACCATGGCGCAACGTTTTATCATGTATGGTTTTCAAACTATCGCATACTTTCAAAAACAAAAATTTTCAATTTTTTTAAAATATAATCAGTGGTCCATAGCAAAGCCCATGTCACCCGAGTCCTTGGAACCTTCGTACACGCATCTGGCATGACTGGTTCGCGAGATATAACAAAAAGTCTAAAATCAAGTTTTTACCCCCCCCCCCCCCCAAAAAAAAAACATGTTTCCAGCTTTTCACCTTTTCAACACCTACATCCCCGTAAAGAGCACATCGAGATGAAAAATCGAATCTACGCACGCCCCTCCTACCATTACTCCTTCCTTTCCAAGGCCGCCAGGGGCTCACAACTTCCTTTCGTAAGCAGAAGCACCATTACAGCACTACTACACAAAACACAAATTTTTGTCCTAGAGGCTTGAAATTTATTTTGGGGTTAAAGGGGGTAGGGACCTTTCATTAATGTCAAAGAAACTTTTTTTGTAGAATTCCTAGTTTGCAAAATATAAGAAATTCAAAATTGAACTGTTAAAAAAAAAACACAAAAATAAAAATGTTTTATTATAAAAAAAAAAGGTCATAAAGATCGTCCGTTTCAACCATGGCACAACGTTCTATCATGTTTGGTTTTCAAACTATAGCCTACTTTCAAAGACAAAAATTTTCAAACCTTTTTTCAAAATGTAATAAGTGGTCCATAGCAAAGCCCACGTCAGCTCGAGTCCAACGACACCTCAGTTGTTAAAATCCGACCATGGGTTCGCGAAATATTAGTTATTTAACATGAACACCGCCGGAGCAACGCCGGGTGAGTTTAAACCGGCACCATCCCCCTACTCATAATTCTTCGGAACCTAGTCTCGTCTTGTGATATCTTTTATGCTCTTAGGTGAGTAAAAATAATAATTTACACGAACTGTGAGAAGCCCGATGACGTGATCTTAGCTATTGGTAGGGCATCCATCACCGCCATGTTTTTTCTACATTAAGGTCTAAGGATTGTAGTTGGTCTTGGTTCATTGAACGTGTTCCTGTGGCACAGCTTGTGGTGGAATCCATGAACTGCGAAGCGTGTCATGGTATGAAGCAGTTCGTAGCTTGAATTCATCCAATCTTGGTTGATCAAGACGTCAGTACGATAGGAGTCTACCCATTTAGCCTACTAGTAGTAGAGCCCGGTGGATTTATTTGTTTTACAGAACTGGAGCGCTCAAGGATAAGGTTCGGAATAGATGAAAGTAAATTTTAAAGCACCAACGCTTATTGCAGCTTATAACCTCAGTATACTGCGCCAACACCATCGTCCTTGTACAGAGGCATACTATTGTCATGATGATAACTGTTTTAAGGGGCCTAAGAAATCTTTTTGCACTAATTACTCCCCGTGACTACAATTTATAAGCAGCTCGCAATTCTGCACCAGAACATTGGTAGGGGCGACGTGAAGCGGCCCGCATTACATGGCAACAGTAGACTTCTATTCCTCTTGAATAAGGCTATCATATACAAAAAGAATTTTTCGAATCTGACTGGTAGTTCCAGAGATTAGCGCGTTTAAGCACATAAACAAACACACAAACACTTCAGCTTTATTATAATAGTATAGATTTGCTTTTTTCTCGCACAGCTCGTGATGCAAGGCTTAATAATGAGATGTAGAAGGCACTGACACTCTCATGCGTAGTTTCTCTATGTAAAACGGCTGTCGTGTTAGTTCGTATGTTAACCGCGATGGAGTGTTTTTGGATACACATAGAACCTTTTTGAGGTACGTCGCTTTCATACTTTCTATCAAAGCTCTCTAAGAGAGATGCTCCCAAATAATGTCTATTGCGTAAGTCATGATGGGAGAGATCTTGATCTGGAAAAGGGCTACTGCCGACTCACATGTTCGCCGATCCCACTTCATAAAGCATAGGCCTTAAAATAGTGGCTTATGATTGGTGGAAGCGGAAGATTGATCTACAGTTGATTCGCACTCTTGTCCTTAGATAGCGCGCCCCTCCCGTATGCCGAGAACTTGGGAAAAAGCTCTTGGCGTGAAAGTCATAACAGCTAATTGCACCTCGCAACTCGTCTAACTCCATAATATATTATTATATTATGCAGGAGAACCCATTCTGAGACTATCTTTTTGTTTGTAAATTGCTACATTAAATTGAAAATAGTTATTGTTTAAAGCGAACTTTTAAATATTGATGAATTAAATCCTACTCAATTTTCATTTCTGTAACAGGTTGGAATTAATTATTTCCATCATTTTATTGATTGGGATGCAGGGATACATGTTTTTATCATTTTAAACGATCTTGTCGACTTCGTCGTTACGCTGAGGTCTGGCGTTACGTTACGGTGACGGGACAAAATGTACCGAGAATGTACTGAAGTGTATGACGTCATAGTAAGATGTAGCAGCCGAGTACAGAGTTTCAAGAAGGCAGTGCGAGAACAATCAAGTAGGCAGTGAAGAAACAAAATAGAATCTTGAAACTCTGTTCTCGCACTGCCTTCTTTGTACTCGGCTGCTAGCATTTAAAATGATATAAAGTCCTTTTTTCTTTAGAAATACGGAACAGTTCGTAAGGATGACCAAATCTTGGTCTTCTTTGCAGCTTATTATCCCCCTCTCATGACGCCAATGCTGTTTTCAAGAAGGAAGGCTCCATGAAACAACATTTCTATCACCCATGTGTTACAAAGCCTCTACCTTCCACTGCTCATGGTCTATACTGAGTTGGCTTTGTGTGACCTACGTAGTGCGCAGAATTATCCGTCGGAGCTCACTTGGTTGACTGCTGGATTTGACACCTGGAGAGTGCCTGATTGATTGTCGTTTTAAGTGGCAGAACAGCTACGTCATCTGCCACCCGCATACGCAGAGTGTCTCTATGCCGAGCAGGTGAGTAGAGTTGGAACTGTGAACACAATCTCTGAAGGAGGTCGGGTGTTCCCCACCGTAATTACACATTTTGCCTTAGCTTAGGGTTTTAACGAGCAATCTTCCGCCCTATGGGCATCGCCACACTTCACACAGCGCAGGGGCATCTTGCCATAATTTGCAGTATGCCCATACCGCTAGCACTTGTAACAATGGGCTGGTCCGGTCTTACCCTTGTACAGCTCTATAGATACCTTATTACCACAGAGGTGGTCTCAGAAAAATCTGTATTAGGGAGCGTGACACTCATTACGCTCAGATGCGTGACTCGGAATGTGGTGCAGTATATAGGGACTGAATAGGCAGTTAGTATCGGTAGAAGTTAGCAGGGAGAGGTCAAAAGAGATTTGACACACTCACAATCATACCAGTAAATTAAATGTGTTCTAGAGCCGCGCTTTCGATAAAAAGTTAAGAAACAGAGCGGCAAAAGTTCACGATACCGTGTCCCTGCGATTAATAGTCTATGTAGATGTGGTGCGCTCTGTGGACGAGAGTGCGAATCATCTGTAACTCAACCTTCCAACAATCATAAGCCGGCATTTTAGGGCGGTACGGTGCCCAAACCTCATCATCCAAAGTAAAAGTTTCCCTTCAGCTCAAAATTGTTCTATACAGTCCACATGTTGTTCGGTAAAAGGTCTCATCATTTTGAGCGTCGGGTTAGGATTGGAGGCGGAGGGGGAGGGGGGCAGAAGTTGGTAAATTAGTGTTTTTTATCAGTTTTTCTTAAATGTTTCCACAGCTATGCGGTTTAGCGCAAACAGTGTCATATACACAAATAATCTACATTAAATTGCGAATAAAAATGATCCCGTGCATAATCTTGCTAAAGTGAACGGTTCCAGAGTTACGGAGTTCCAGAGTGGAATTTTTTCGTTTTTTTTTGAAACAATATGACATTATCTCTAAGGAAACTGATTTTGTTTATATAGGATTGTGTTTTGTAAAAGCAAATACCGCTTTTATTTACCCGTGGTATACAAAACAAAAGTTTGTGCTTTTCAGTCGGTCAACACGAATGTACCCAAAAGAGTTGGGTAATACCCTAATCCTGAAAATAATTACATGAGATTAATAAATACCTACCATCTCATGTAATTTTTTCAGGATTAGGGTATTACCCAATTATTTTGGGTGCATTCTTGTTGACCGACTATAAAGCATCATACTTTTGTTTACTAAGGCAATACTGAAAAATGGCTTCAAACCCCATAATGACCGGTGGTATGTAAGTGATAAGCCCTTGAAGGAACGTCAACCTCACCACCTTCTCAAGGGGCACTACTTTTTAAGGGAAAAGAGGCTTTCACAGGACTAGGCCATATACACCTGTGGTACGGAGAAATCCACTCTGAACTATTAAAACTAATAAAAATGTACAGTGTTAAATGCGACCTTAAATTAATGTAATGTAGGCTATTCATCAGTATTCAGTCCTCTTCAAACAAAGCACTTTCCTCTTCTAGATCTTCGTCTATGATGTCCGTGTCTCTGTTATCACATCCTAGGCCTGAGCAATTACCGCATATGCTCGAGCAGTTTAGACCTCTCTTTCTACACTCGAAATTACGGACGCATTCGTCTTTGCAAGCGCACACTATGAGGGAAATTAATTCCTCGGGAGCTGCAGGACGTGCTGTTGTAATTGGTCTCAGATGTTCGCCAATCTTCTCCCGCCCCCACTCGAGCGGATTCATCTTCTCATTCAGCCACTGCTGCACCTGGTGGTAGGTTCTAAATGAATGCTGTCAGGAAGCTGCCGAAGTGGGGGGAAGTGCAGCCAACTTGAACAATGAATGTATAGGCTGCTTTGCAATAGCCTGCAAGTAACACTGGTAGCGAAAACGAACTAGATCTTCAGTGTTTCTGGCTCCAAACATCGCAAGAAGGAAATGTTTTCCGGCGTCAGCCGCTGCACTGGGGTCAGCTTTTGGGTAGTTGAAGACTAGAAATTTCGTACGAAGAGCTATGTTGGCTTGCACTCTCCTATACGGTGTGATTTTCCGCTTCTTGTAGATAGCTGATACAGTGTCACGTCCTGTGAAGGCATATATTGCTAAGAGTACACCTTTCATATCCCCAATGCCTCGCTGAATGTCGGAAATAGTGTACACTTTTTCCTGCTGATTGCCTTTTTTGGTATCACCTTTTTCAATTTGTTCTCTGAGAGTGCGTGGACAGTCAACAAGACTAGTAAGTCCGTGTCGTCACCAATTACACAAACGTCAACTCCTTTCTTAGCTTCATCAATCGCTGTTAAAACTATTAATAAGTCAACATCACCCGGTGCTGGATGAACTGTGCAACCACCTCTTTGCAAGTGCACTGTAAGGAGATAAATAAGGCCCATTTTGTATTTAGCGTTAGCTACAAATTCACTTTGATTGATATTTACATGGATTGAGTCTTCTACTTTCACTTCAATGTTAGTGGTAGAACGTGATCTGCGTATGTGTTCTTCATCTTTTGTGTTTCCTTGTTCGTATCCATCAAAAACAACAGTTGCTGGCCCATAATAAGTAATTATGTAATCTGTGTATTGCTCACAAATCTGTCTGAAGGTAGCTGGGCGTCGCCACACAACACGGTGAAGGAGGTGACCTCCATCAATGATGTAGGACACTTCATCTGAATCTGGGGTGATTGATGATTCATTTGAATCTGGAACCAAAACAGTCAACATTGAAGATTTGCTTCCCTTCCTCATCAAGCCATAATTCAAATTGAAATATTTCTTCAAGTCTGTCATCACTATTTACTGTGCACAGCATCCGATGTAACAGAGTGTTAGGGTTCATACATACAGTGTTGTTGTTAATTGTCATAGACTTAGTTATAGAGGCTAACAGCTAACTTTCTTTTAAGTGTATCTCATTGAATGTTTTGTTCCCAATCTCTTTCAAGGCTAGTGTTCCAACTTCAAACGCTTTATTGCAGTTCACGTTTTCATCTGTAAAAACCCCTGTTGATAAGGGAAAGAGTTCAGATGTTTTAGAAAACGGATTATGTTCCTCCAGACAAGATATAAAAGTTTGAAAGTCCTTGCAATTTATTTTCTGCCTTGCCTCTCGTAGCTCCACGTGATACTCTGAAGAGACGCTACGCACACCTGGCGGCCGCGCTTGTACTAAACCGGTTTTTGTTCCCAGTATTTTTACACTTCTAACCCTTTGTGGTGCCTAAGCCTCTTTTGGACTACAATACGATTATACAATATAACTTTTTAATAAAATTGTTTAGTTATTTCTGTTTACATAGTAGTTATAATTTACTTTTTTCAAAAAATCTAACAAATTACGAAACATTACTACTTTCGAACCATCCGTAACTATGGAACCATTCACTTTATCAAGATTATGAATGGGACCTATTTTGTTCGCAATTTAATGTTGATTATGTTTGTATATGACACATTTTGCGCTAAACCGTATATTGTTCGAAATATTTAAGGAAAACTGATAAAAACTACAAATTTACCAACTTCTGACCCCCTCCCCCCAAACCCGATGCTCAAAATGGTGAGACTTTTTACCGAACAACATGTGGACTGTATAGAACAATTTGGGCTTGGAAGGAAACTTTTACTTTGGATGTTGAGGTAAGGCTGTGTTTAGGACTAATTGCACCGTACTACTAGGTTATATGAAGTGGTATCGGCGAATATGCTGCCGTCTCTAAGGACAGCTCACGAATACTTTTAATTTGGTTCATCGCCATGATCGCTGGCAATGCTCTTTCTCTCATGTGTTTAGTGAAAACTTTCCCATTCGTTTGCAGGGTCACGCCAAGATATTTGTAGGAGTTGACCCTAATAAGCTCCTTATTCTGGTATTAAATGAGTGCTGTCGCAGGAGGTTTCCCTCCTCTGCGAAATGTCATCTGGACTGTTTTCTGTGCTTTCAGACTCATGCTGTTCCTGTCCGCCCAGGTGACCAGTTTGTTAAACGCTTCCTGAAGCTGTTGGTACGATTGTGAAGCTAATGTCATGTCATCAGCATACATATAAATGAAGACTTATTTATTTGATATGGTTTCGATAACGTCCTTGTTGCAACATTGAAAAGCATAAGGACTTAGGGGGTCACCTTGTAACACCCCAATCGTCTGATGTATTGCCTCCGATCTTGAAAGGTTATCATCAATGTAAACAAAGTTTCTCGACAGTATGGCCTGAATCATCTTGCTGAGGTAGAGTGATCTCTACCTATGAGTTGATTTAGTTTCTCTAACAGTATAAACCGGTCAACTGAATCAAAAGCTTTAGCATAGTCAATGAACAGTACATATAGCTTTCCTCTGGGGATGCGTAGAGCTTCAGTTATGTTTTCTATTAAGCACTAAATATCCTGAATGGCTGAGCGCCCTTTCCGGAAGCCAAATTTCTCTTCAAGTATCATTGAATCTATCAAGGTTGTTAGCCTGCTCAGTAACAGGGTGGACAAGAGTTCGAGGCCGGCATTCCCTAGGGCAGGGGTTCACAAAGTGGAAGGCGCCGGCTTTGATTGAAATATTTATATTTCATATTCTTTAACAAATATTACTATCCTCATATTCATGAACCTATCATAGGCAGGTAGCTCCCAAGACAATTCAAGAATAATAAACTCGTACCATTGCTGTCTTATTTCACACGAACTGACCAGTAGATCCTGCCAGCAGGAATTCTGAGAAAAGGTGGCGAGTAACATTTCCCACACAGTTCCCTTTCACTCGCCACCCGCAGTGACATCTCCTTACCAAACACTTAATAACAATAAGCCACTTGTCAATGTTACCACCACTTCATTTCAAGAATTGATTCTTCTATTTCTGCCGTTGTCGATTCGAATTCTGCTAGGCCTTTCCAGTCAGTTCAAAGACAGTGAGTGAACAGGTGTATTCTAGTGCGTGGTTAGTCAACTTTACAATCAACTGATACGAGTGACGTTATTACCCGTGGATAAGTGGCTTATTAGAAGTGGTAAAACGAGACCCCATGAAAGTGATAGTGCTTGCCCTCCTTCGGAAAAAGAACAAGGTTCGAATTTAAACAAAGTCCATTGTTCTTCCGCGTCTACTTCTGCTCCCATCAGGATTATTAATTCTGCACACAAAGTGAAAGTGCGTAAATATCAAGACGATTGTCTAACATTAGGCTTTACCAGCGTTCTTTGTTTGGAGATTTTAGCAAACGACAGTTTGAAGCCTGTGAAACTTGAGAGACACTTGCAGACTAAACATCCAGACTGTGTAAGTAAACCTTGAGCATTTTTAAGCGCCACGAGCAACAACTAAAAGGAAATATTTGATTCCTAGAAAAGCACGTAACAGTTCCTAAGAAAGCGCCAAGAGCATCATTGGAGTTATCCTATTTAATTGCAAAATCTAAATCACCACATATTCTTGGTGAGAAATTACGACTTCCTGCAGCCGTGAAGATGTGCGCGATCATGCATGGAGAAAAGTTCGGCGAGTGTTTGAAGTCGATACCGCTCTCAAATGATACAGTAACTCGTATTGATGTAATAGCCTCTGACATTAAAAAAAAAAACAATTGCTGCCACGTCTTCATGATAGCCCAAAATTTGCCCTGCAACTTGATGACAGTACTGATATCGTAAACAGTGCCCAGCTTCTTGCTTTTGTACGCTACTGTCATGAAAATGAAATGCACGAGGATTTTCTATTTTGTAAAGCTCTGGAAGGGCGGACTACAGACGAAGATATTTTTTCTCTTGTGAATTCCTTTTTTATTGACAACAATCTCTCATGGACAAATTGTGTTGGTATATGAACTGATGGGCGTCGGCATTTACTAGAAAAACAAAAAAGGGTTTCAGAGCAGGAGTGAGTGCTGTTACTAATTCTGTAAAATTCACATTCACACATTGCATGATACACAGGGAGGCATTGGCTTCAAAAGTACTACAACCGGAAGTCAATAAAGTGCTGAACGATGTAATTAGTGTTGTAAATTTTGTGAAAGCAAGAGCTTTAAACAGTCGGCTATTTTCCATTTTTGCGAGGAGATGGGATCTACACATGTTTCGCTTCTATTGCACCGGTACGTTGGTTGTCTCGTGGTCGAGTCCTTCGTCGCGTTGTGGAGTTGAAGAACGAACTTCGTATTTTCCTATTGGACAGCAGTCCTACACTCGCAACCCTGTTTCTGGATGAGAAATGGCTTCTAATACTGTGCTACTGGCTGACGTATTTGAAAAACTGAATGAACTTAATGTGTCACTTCAAGGACGAAATAGTAATATTTTCATTCTAAGCGACAAAGTGCTTGCTTTTAAGAGAAAACTTGAACTTTGGAAAGCCCAGATGGACAAAGGTAACTGTGAGATGTTTCATTGTCTGAATGAATTCCTGGAAGAAAATGAGTAAGATATTTGTCAAATTAGTTGAATTGTCGTAGAACATCTCCAAAACCTTCGTGAAAAATTCGAGGGTAGATTTCCACAACCTTCAACTAAGAATGACTGGATTCGCAGCTGCTAATCGGTTTTGAAGCCGCTGGCTGCGAGCGAAGCGAGCAGACCAGCGGCGCTAGGGGACCAGGTACCGTTGCGTCAATGCGCTACTCTGCCTGGTGAATAATATTTTAAGGACGTAATTTTGAATTTGATTTGTAAATTGAAGAATTGTTTAATAATAAAAAGAGTTTTTACCGCCGCAAGCGATGTGTCGGCCGCGAAGCGGCCGACAATCGCTTCGGCGGCGCGTGTATAAGATTGAGATGGTTTAAAGAATTTGTTTGGTATAATGTGGAATAAAATAAGATAAAAAATTTGTTAATTCAATTTGTTACGGGGAATGAACAGTTGTCATAGCAGTCGAGCTCTTTAGTTACAGTGCTAGCCTGGTGATCTGGCTTTGTATGTAGAACGTGCGCCATGGCCGGAGTTGCAATAGCTTCAGCTTAGTAATAATAATAATCAAATGATTTAAAAAGTTACGTTTTAGCTTAAGGAAGGAAGACAGACCTCTAGTGGGTTGGCGTTTGGTAGTATGAAATTGTTGAAAAGACCTGTAGTAGGTTAATTTGTTTAAAAATAAAATAATAATAATAATAATAAGCCTCGCTATTGGGAATGATGAGAAATTTAATGATTTTGTAAGCAGTACATGGGCTGAGTGGTGAATGGCTGTATTTGAATATGCCGGCTGAGCGGGTGTCTGTTCTGGGCTGTGATTGGTTGTTAGGTTTTTGGTCTGTTTTATGTATTCCGGATGGTGAAATTTGTGGTTTTTGTTTTGAAAAGTGTAATTTGCGGTCTTGACTATGCTGTAGACTAATTTTTGTTTAAATGTGTGGCTATTTGGGTGAAAGAGTTAGTCGGACGTTGTAGGAAGGCTTGTGATTGGCTATCCGAGTTCTGCAGTCTCTATTCTGTATTTCAGTGTATATGCAAATTTTGTGTTTCTAAATGGAGTTGAAAGTTACGGTTTTAGCAAGTTAAGTTAAAATAATGAAGTTTTGGTTTCGAAATGGGTTGAGATGAGTATGAGCTGTATGTGCCCCGCTATCCCGCAGCGCGCAATCCCCAATGAATAGGCTTTCGCCTAGTCCCCAGGTCGGCCCGCCACGAGCCAGCGGGTCCTGTGTTCGACTGCAGTAACTGTCGGATAGTCTTGCGGGTTTGGATGGAGTTAAATGTGTAGAATATTGTTGTTTGAGTGATTTACTGTTGCGGAATGTGTTGTAATTATTGATTTCTGTAGTTAATGACTTGCAGTGTGCTTTCTGGTCCGACAAGTGCCATCCCGGGCGACCGGGTACGGACCCGACCCCCAGGCAGGCATCCATCGGTCCCAGAATCCAGGGTTCGGTTTTTGGCTGAGTGTTTATGGCTGTGGGATGGCTGAGAGTTGGGAAAGGAGCTGTAGTAACTGTGTGAGAACTGAGTTGGTGTTAGTAGGAGGGGGAGAGATTTTGAGAGACATGAGGGCGGGGATGTTAGGGTGTTCGCGTTGTCTGTATTTCAACTGCCGTCGCCTAATATCGGTTTTGATGTGAGCGCAACCGGAATAAGAGGCCGCGTGCGCACCACCACAGTTGACGCACCTTGGTTTGTCTCTGGCTACACTACAATCGGCGTGGTGATGATTACCTCCACATCGATTGCAGCGAGCCTCGTGGGGGCAACTAGCAGCATTATGTCCTAATCGCTGGCAGTTAAAACATTGGAATATGAGTGTAGTATGTGGTTTGGGAGGAGGGCGACGAGACGCCAGTGTTTTTGGATGAGGATTTGATTCTACTGTGGCAGGGGGAGGGAGATTGTCAGGTGTGGCATCGCTCTCTGAAGGAGGGGCGACTGCCTGTGAGGGAATGGTATCTTGCGTTGTTTGGGAGCCATTTTTTCCTTGTATTGCTGGCTTGGTACTTTTATTAACTGGAGTGACAGAGATTGTTTGAACTGGAGCTATGGATAGAGAATGGGTTGTTTGGGTCTGTTTGGATGAAGGATATTTAGGCATGGGAGGTGGAATTGGGATGGTTTGGGTAGATTGCACCTCACTGATCTCCTGGGTTTCAGTTTGAGTGTGCTTATTTTCTGAGTCGGTAGGATAGGGGCACACCCGAAAATGCTGAGGAACGGCTGGGTGTCTCAGAAGCGCTAAACTTAGGGTATGAAGGTATCGGTCGTTTGTTGGGATAATTGTGATGTAGTGCTGATGTGTTTCCTCTATGCATGAAATAACCCTAAAATGGGGCGCGAGTATTTTGCAGATGGCGTGTCTAACAGTTTGTGGATGGATGTTTCTGGGTGGGTGAATCATAAGCATAGAGGTCCACTGAGGAGGGTCCATTTTAGGATTGACAGCATACAGATTCGCTGTCGTATCTATCTCGTGTATCCAGTTTTTACGAGCAGATGTCCTAGTGGATGACCTAGTGGTCGTAGGTGTGTCCCTGAAGGTATCCCAGGCGGGATCCGCTGGATCGTACTCTTCAGGGTTGTGTTTGTGGGAAGTGTTCATGTTTGAAAGTGGTGAGTCGTTAAGTGAGTGTAATATGAAGTGTGGATGATTGGTCAAATGCTTGGCAGACCTAGGGGAACGTAGAATTTGGCTTCGCCCAAGAGAGAAAAATACCAGTCGTCAAAGGTTTCCAGTTTTTAAAGCAGAGGGGCTGCGACAATTGACGAGCTGGTTTAAATTAAATAATTAATTAATTAATAACAATTAATCAATTATGTGGCTGCTGGGGGGAGAGAGGGAGTGAGTTTTTTGCTTGGCGGCAACTCAGGAAGATGGAATTGCTTGATTTGGAATGGTCTGAGGGTGGGTTTGAACTTGATTGTTGTCGACAATGGGCAACGGTTAGGAAAGGGTATTGTTGCTTGAATAGTGCAGGGCGGAAAGGGAGTTGATTGATGGCTAGGTAGGGAAGATGGTATCGATGAGTCAGAGTCTCGGCGAAAGATGGATCATCAATTTCATCAATTCTGGATCGTAGTTGGAGCTTGGCGCAGGAGCTTGGAGCAGGAGCTGCTTCTCGTTCGGCTGCTAGCTTGCGAATGGATTCGCAGTCCGTTTGAAACGAACGTAACAGCCCACCTGTCAACGGCAGAACAGGAGGAACTAATAGAACTCTCAAGTGACAGAATATTCGAAATGAATTTAAGTCGAAGTCTCTTGAAAAATTTGGGGTGCAGATTCGGAATGAATATCCTATTTTATCAAGAAAAGCAGTGGACCTGTTATTAGGCTACCCTTCGCTTCAACTTACTTGCGTGAGTCAACATTTTCCGCAATGGCATCCGTCAAGACGAAGCATCGGTCTCGGCTGCAGCTGGAAGGGGATCTGCGGGTTGCTGTTTCAAACATCCAACCAAGACTGGATTTACTTTCATCTCAAATTCAAGCTCACACATCACACTAACTCCGTAAGTGTCTGAGAATTACCGAATTCTGATCCATGTACACTTTTAGTCTCCTGTTTTATTTCTTCATGGGCGAAGAGTTTTAACATAACATTTTCAAATTCACAGTGAAATGTTGAAAATTGTATATACCGGTACCAGTATTATTTCTATTGTCATTTATAAGTCACGAGCTTTCAAATATGAAAAGCATTACTGAACACAGGTGTCACAGCTAAAGAGTGAAACAAACAAAATTTGCTCAATTCCAATAACTGCACGTGCAGCAGTTGTTTTATCATTTTAAATGTTCTTGTCGACTTTGTCGTTACGCTGGGGTCTGGCGTTACGTTACGGTGACGGGACGAAATGTACCCAGATGCACTGAGGCGTGTGACGTCATAGTACCGCTTGTGTTCCCCGACAATCTCTACTTCGTTAGTATAATACAAAAATCCCCGATTCCTGGATGTCACGGGTAATCTCGAGAACCACTGGATGGATTTTGATCCGGTTTTCACCATTCTGTAAAGGATATCTCGAGGAAAGATTATGTAGAAAATAATTTATGTATGATCAAAGGAAGCCAAGCAGTAACGGTTTCAGTGAAAAATTCGAAAACAAACTTGGCGTCCGTGCGCTTCTTAAGCTTACGCTGGGCAAACCGTTAAAAATATCAATATACTATGAGCGTAAGAATTGGTCAGCATGAAAAGTTCTACAAAAAAGTCCGGGAGAGCATATCTCTATCTTAAATACATCGCACACTATAAGTGTTTTTAGACTGGATGGAAGGGGCACGTCACCGCGCGCTCTGGTGAGCGTGACGGCATCCCGCACGCTTGACTTTGTTTTGCCCTTGGTTTGCACTTGCCGTTCGCGAGTAATTTGAAACGAGATAAGTATTATGCAGATAATTTTCTAACATGTCAAGAGTCTTTGGCTTCGAGCGAAGCGAGAAGCCTCCAGCCTTTCTGGCATTTTTCAGCATTTGTAGCATTTAAAATGATACAAAGTGTAGTCTTTCAGACTGACTGACACTTTTTTATTTTTATAAGCAAAAGTAATACTTTTGCATGACATTTCTTTTACAAAACGTTGTTGTACTTTGATGTGCTCTAAGAATAATGAATTGTGTGTTATTATTATTATTAATGTAACTGGTAGTTGAAATCCTAATTAGGCAGTAGCATACACAGTAGATCTTGTGTGATTTTTTTCTTTTTTTTTTTTGTGGGAAGTAGCCTATGAGAAGTGCTAAGAAAGGAAATAAGAATAGGGGGGGGGGGGGAGGGAGCACTAGATATTTCATGTTTCAGAAGGGGGGTGCGACAGAAAAAGTTTGAGAACCCCTGGTATAGGCCTACACAATTACCTACCCTTCTATAGTAATGAAACCCCCCAGAAGGAAATCCTGCGTACGCCACTGCCGGTAACTTAATCTGAGTCTTCACTGTATTAGAAGTAGGCCTACGGGTGTAATGCATTTTGCATTCTTAGCGTTTAATACAATTAATTGTGTTACGTTAGCTATTCATAGAGATGTGAAATATTTATTCCTCAATGATGTAAAGTGCAATGCAGGTAATTGCAAATATAAAGATTTGTTTTGTACGCTTATAAAATTTCAAAATGTAGGCTACGTGTTCCCTGCGGTCAGAATGATGATAGAATAAAATACAAATTGTTTCTAGAATAGTTAAATTGAAATGTATCTGTCAATAATTTGTGTGGTTCCGTATCTGACTGGGCGTTTTGTGATGTACATCCTTGGGCTGTGGAGTGGTTGTTCTTGATTATTTGCTGAATTTTTGCCCAATTTTTGCTATTAGAAAAACTGTTAAAATTTGCTAAGGGAGCGACATGGAAAAGTTGTTCCAATTCTCTTCTCATACCAGGACTTTCTTAATCACCTTTGGTATCGATGGAAATCTACAACAATAATAATATGCGGTCTCTGGAGAGTGCAGTTTTGCGCGACCTCCGCGTGGTGATGAGGATGAAATGAAATGAAGGAGACTCACAAACGTCCAATCCCGGAGCCAGAGGAATGAACTATACGAAGTTGAAAATTCATCCGGGAATCATACCCGGTGCTATTCGCACCGAAATCTAACGTGCTATCCAGTCAGCCACGAAGCCAAACGATTTCAATCTTGAGACTAACCATGTTGAAGACTTTTACACCTTGAAGTGAATGAATAAGGTACGTTATTTAATTACCTGAGTGGCCTGTTAATTTCATTTCTAGCTGGTGAGAACTGTTAGCTCCGTCGGACAAGGGGAGATCTATTATACAGTAATACAGAAATAATATTTTCTGGCACATTATTTTACTAACCTCACGATAACCTGTGAAAGGCACTGATCTAATGAGAACGGTATATCACTATAAACTTAATAATATACCGTATTTACAATAGGCCTATATCTTGCACTAAAGTAGTTTTGACGTAAATGTATAGGCCAGAATCAATTTTACAATTTTGTGTAGGAAGAGCAAGAATCAAATATTGCACGTGAATTAGTCTCGAGCAGGGACCAGTAAATAATACGGTAATACACCATCGTACTGCGTTGCAGTGTCGTGCGATGTCGCTGTTCGGCAAAAGGAGAATTGTTTGGCACTGCAGTAGCATCATGTTAAATAGAAAAAACAAGATGTTCAGTAAAGAACATACAGCCTACTTTCTCCTAAATGCATTATTGTTATAACTCTGTCCTTTTCAAGGAGTATAATTGAATGCTGGTTGTAGTAGCTTGTTGAAATACAACGTGCTATACGGATATTAAACGTTGATTGATTGAATCCTCATCTGAATTATATATGTACACACACTAATACAGCCGTCACAATAACACAGGATATCAGGCAAAATTCAACACTCACCCAAGTACACGGGGCTATATGACCATGATGTCCATGCATCTCAAATGAAACAACAACAACAGCTTCCTACCCAAATCCTTCCTTGTATAAAAGTACACACACTAGTAAGCCTACAGACATCACTCACAGTGACACGGGTTATCAGACAACTTCTACACACACCCAAGTAAACGGGGCTACAAGACCATGATGCCGCAAAACCTCTAAAGAATCAACAACAATAATAGACTCTACAGCGGATCAAGGTGTACTATTTTCGATTGCAATTACACTCTATATATGCGTAACATTATAAAGTGTGGGTAGTTATAAATCAATAAATACAAAAATAACCGAAATAAACAAAACTGAACCTGTAGGGGAACCACGAACCTTCAGACTATGAACCCAGGTCGCTACCATTACGCCACGGATGTGCTACGACGATAATACTTGGTAAAAAAACTAGTTTAGTATAACTGTATTATATTTTGAGTTGAAAACAACAATTTCATTAGCGTTTTATGGCATTTCTATAAATCATTTGATACTAAATATGTATTATTTTCTTCAGTACATTCCCAAAAGAATATAAACTTACGCAGTTACGGAAATACGAGCAAAAATAGCGGCCATTTTGACAACGGGACGGCACGGACACACAACGATATGGCATGGTCGGCCTGACCTGTTAGTCTATTATAATATGCAAATATCCTACCGGTCACCACCTTGAGGACAGTTTAAACCTCCCTATGTACGATAAGTTGAAATGTTGAGGCCAGATCTTGTTGAATCGTAAGTTACGGTTAGGTTATAATACTTGAATGATTCATACATCCGCCATCTCGGAAATATTTGGTTGATTGATGACCTTGTAGTTTAGACAAAAGACACTTAAGTTATCACATGAAGGTATGTTGTTGCAAAATTTGGTAGAGACCAGATGATTAGGTTAGTCGTAATTTGATTTAAGTTTTGGACATTCTGGTGGCCACCATTACGTTTTCGACAATATGGCGGCGATATAAAACATGACACTGAGGTGTCCTTTCCTAGTGCTACCTCTGTACCGAATTTCGTTCAAATCGGTTTCACCAGGTTTGAGTTGATAGGAGGGGACAGACATGCAGAGTACACACACATACACACTCACAGACACACACAATTTTTTGGCCCTGTGTTGATCTCATAAGTCTACTTTCATTTTTTGCAAAAATCGAAAGTAGGCTAATATACAGTACTGTAAAAAGCCTGTCACTAGAGAAGTTCATACTGGGTAATATCACAGGTATGATTGTTTGAAATTCATTGTCGTGCACATAATTTTAATTATTTCTTTAAATATTGCATTGTTCCAGGGCCACAGAGAGGGTTTAGGGGCCCCTATCCATATTTTCTCCCCCCCCTCTAGAAATACTTTAAATTATTACTATCCACTACGAGCAACGCATCTGGTGCAAAGTCAAAATTTAAAAAACAAAAATAAAAACAAGAAAAAAACATACAAGTCTTATTTCGTAGAAAACATTTTAGAATTTATTTTATGAAATACAAGCTGTACCCGGCAAGCGTTGCAATGCCAATCAAAGTTTTGGCGATGTAATTTTGTTTGTAGAAGTGCTTTTTGTTACACAATGTTTTTATTTTATTTTCCCGTAGACTGCCTCTAAACAATTGTAAATGGATTTACTAATTCAGAAACATTCATGGGAGCGTGCACAACAACTCACCAAAGTTTCACCGCAATCCGATGAATGCAGACGCAGCTTTGTTGAAATGATTCGCGCGCCATCACTCATTTGTTGAAACTACTCGTGCGCTACTTATTGTAAAACATGGATTTACTAAGTCAGAAACCTTCCCGGGGGGGTCACAACAATTCATCAAAGTTTCATCGCAATCAGATGAATGGTATATGAACGCATGAAGGACATACACAGACAGACAATCACGTAACATTAATTTTTATAATTATTCAAGCTGTACCCGGCATGCGTTGCAATGCCAATCAAAGAAAGTGTTGGCGTTGTAATTTTGTTTCTTGAAGTGCTTTTGGATACACAATATTTTTTCAATTTCCGTTAACTACCTCAAAGCTATCGTAAAATTGATTTATTAATTTAGAAACATTCATGGGAGCGTGCACAACAACTCACCAACGTTTCATCGCAATCGGATGATTGGTATATGAACGAAGATGGAACTTTGTTGAAACGCTTCACGCGTCGTCACTCATCTACTCGAGCGCTACCTATTGTAAAATGGATTTACTAAGTCAAAAACCTTCCCTGGCGTGTAAACAACAACTCAAAGTTTCATCGCAATCGGATGAATGGCATATGAACAGATACCTATTGTACAATGGATTTACTGAGTCAGAAACCTTCCCTGCAGTGTGCACAACAACTCACCCAAGTTTCATCGCAATCGGATGAATGGTATATGAACGCATACGGGATTTTATTTATACGATTCGCGTGCCGTCACTCATTTGTTGAATCTATTCGTGCGCTACCTATTGTAAAATTGATTTGCTAAGCCAGAAACCTTTCCTGGAGTGTACACAACAATTCACCAAAGTTTCATCGCAATTGGATGAATAGTATATGAACGCATACGGGACATTGTTGAAACGATTCGCGTGCCTTCGCTCAATTGTTGAATCTACTCGTGCGCTACCTATTGTAAAGTGAATTTACTAAGCCAGAATCCTTTCTTGGAGTGTACTCAATATCTAACCCAAGTTTCATCGCTATCGAACGAATGGTATATGAACGCATACGCGACTTTGTTGAAACGCTTCGCGTGTCGTCGCTCATTTGTTGAATCTACTCGTGCGCTGCCCATTGTAAAATTGATTTACTAAGCCAGAAACCTTCCTTGGAGTGTACTCAACATTTCACCCAATTTTCATCTCTATCGGACGAATGGTATATGAACGCATAGGAGACATAGCCTACACACACAGACAGAGAAATTATCACGTAACATTGCTTTTTATATATACCGTACAGATAGAGAAAGAGATATATATAAGTGCACAAAGAGATTTTACATTTTTGAGTAATTTAAATACAGTTAACATGCTTAGGAAAATATGTTTTGCAATTCTTTAACTCTTCACTTTAATTACCAGTACATAATGAATGAGTAGCCTTTTAAAAATTTGCATTCATTTGAAAGCAGTTTCAACACTCATTTATAGTACATTTCTAACACACATTTTCAACACCATCCCCGCCGCTTCTTCACTTGGAGATCTCCGGACGGTCATACAATACATTATGCACTCATGTCAGGAAGCTGGAAAATCTCAATAAACGATGTCAAAACGTATCCGGGAATGAACTATGGAAGTGATCATAATGCCTTAGTTGCAGAAATCAGACTCAGATTAAGAAAAGTTCCTATGTGAGGATCAGATGGGAGCTAGGAAACACGACAACATATTGTGCATAGAATGGTCAGGTATCCGATTGCAGCATTGTCACACTTCTAAATACTTGGGAGTAACCCTTGATAGAGCTCTTACATTCAAAATCCACTGTAAGAATAACAAAATGAAAATCTCCACACGAAACAACCTGATTCGCAAACTAGTAGGGACACAATGGGGCTCACATCCAGAGACTATTCGCACTTCTGCAATGGCATTGTGCTTTTCTACGGCTGAATTTGCTTCCCCAGTTTGGTACAGGTCATCTGCAGGTTGATAACAGGTTGCTTAAAACCTACCCCAACAGATAAGCTCTACTACCTGGCTGGAATAGCACCACCTTGTGTACGCAGAGAGGTGGCTGTCAACAAGGAGAGGCAGAGAGTGGAAGAGAACAGCGCCCACCCTCTGCATGGATATAATCCTCCTCAGCAACGGCTGAGGTCCCGAAAGAGCTTCCTGAGGACATCTGAGATGCTTACCGTCTCACCGGAGAAGGCAAGGCTGGATATATGGAAGAAGTCGACCCCTCACCCCTGCGGTTGGATGCCAGTAGCTGAAGAACTACCACCCGGACACAATGAAAGCTGGTTGGTGTGGAAATCCCTAAACAGGTTACGATCAGGAGTTGGAAGATCCCGAGACAATCTGAGGAGATGGGGCCTCAGTACATGTGACACGTCTTGCTAATGTGGACCAGAACAAACCACAAGACACATGCTTCATTGCCCTCTGTGCCCTTCATCTTGTGCAGAGGAAGATCTTCTGTTAGCCACTCCGAGTGCCTTGGATGTTGCTCAGTATTGGGCACGTGTTATATAATTAGACAGTTTTACCCTTTTATGTACCTGTATAGCAACTGTACATTTGTATGTTTCCGACACGAGATATAAATAAATAAATTGCGATTAAGTGTCAAGAGCATTGAACGGAATCGCCCCGGTAAGTGATGTTACCGCGGAGGAGCTCTGGAATACCATGAAGATCAATCTGGAGGAAGCAGCCGTTAATCATCAACCGGAAAAAGAAAAGCCAAAGAAACCATGGGTATCAAATCCTACATGGGTGTTAATTAATGAACGACAGGACATTGAAGCCAGTGGAATAACAAGTAGTTCCGTGAAGAACTGTACAGCCTATTTTCATATATCCTATTTATATTTTTGCCTCTATCAACATAGAAAATTTCAGTTTGATTGCTGTAATAGATTCGTAGATATTGAGAACCGTCTAAATATTTCGGATGGTCAGCATGTTGGGTTTTTATATATGTAAGTCATAGAGTTATGTACCATTACATGACGATTATTATGTGATTGCATTATTAGGATACAAGAAATAAAAACGAGATTAAAAAATTTCGCACAGCTGCCATCTTGTGGTTATGAAAAGAGTTGAAATAATTTAGATGCCAGTGGATTAAAATTTGTATAAGCATTTACCGAACCAAGTTTTACTGCGCTCGGATGGTTAAATCGCCAGAATATTTATATTTCGCGTCGCCGCCATGTTGGAATTGTGCTCACCAGGTTACTAAAAGTCCCATAGGTGAAATTATGTTCATAGCCTCTATCAACATACAAAGTTTCAGTTTGATGCTATCATAGATTAGTAGATATTGAGAACCGTCTAAATATTTCGGTTGGTCGCCATGTGATTTTTTTTGGATGTAGGCCATAGAGTTATGTATTATTAGATGACTTTTTTTTGGTTAGGTTCATTATTCAAACGTTCACTTCGATCGCATGATTAATACACAAGAAATAAAAACCTTATATTGATATTGCGCTCAGCTGCCATCTTGAGGTTATGTGAACAATTAAACTAAATTAGATGCCAGTGCATTACAATGTGTATAAACATTTACTGTACCATATTTCACTGCACTCAGATGGTTAAATCGCGAGAAAGGTCTATTAAAATTTTTCACCTGAACTTGGCCGCCATGTTCGTTTTGTATTTTACAGGTCTCATAGCTGAACCTCTAGTATTACTCTTTATCACCGTACACAATTTCAGGGTGATATTAGTAATAGGTTCGGAGATATAGAATGCCGGTGAAATATTTTGCACAGCCGCCATCTTGAGGTTATGTAAACAATTGAACTAAATTAGATGCCAGTACATTACAATGTGTATAAACATTTGCTGTGCCAAGTTTCATTGCGTTTGGATGGTTAAATCACGAGAAAAGTCAATTTAAAATTATAAATTTTGCTTGGCCACCATGTTCGTTTTGTAGTTAACAGTTTTTTGAAAGTCTCATAGGGGGCCCTTCCAGTAGTGCCCTCTATCACCGTAAACCATTTCAGGGTGATATCAGTAATAGTTTCGAAGATGTAGAATGCCGGTGAAATATTTCGCACAGCCGCCATCTTGAAATTATGTAAACAATTGAAATAAATTAGAAGCCTATGCATTACAATGTGCATAAACATTTGCTGTACCAAGTTTCTTTGCGTTTGGATGGTTAAATATCGAGAAAAGTCTATTTAAAAGTTTCAACTTCGCTTGACCGCCATGTTCGCTTTTTAGTCAACAGATTTTTGAAAGTCTCATAGGTGAACTTCTAAAAGTGCCCTCTATCACCGTACACAATTTCCGGGTGATATCTGTAATAGTTTCTGAGCCACCATGATGAATTGGTGAGACGTAATAAAATTTAAAGGGCACGGTCGGGGTCGGTCGAATAGAACTATGACCTTACCGAGTTTCATTGAAATCGCTCCACACACACAAATACACACATATACGCACACACACACACACACACACACGGCCAAAAGGTGATCACATAAACCTATTTTTTCATAAAATGAAATTGGGGTAAGAACGTCAACAAGCTCGGGAGGTATAATCAGATGACAAAGGAAATTAATAAAGCATAGTCTGACGACAAGAATGCTTAGGCTATATCGCATACCTCTGTGAGGAGGTCGAAGCCCATATGAACCGGAATGAGCCCAGAGATCTATTCAGAAAGGTAAAACTCTTAACAAGAAATATCAAACCATGCCATTTTCCAGTCGAAGATAGTACAGATAGATTATTGACTAGTAAATAGATGGCGTCAGTATTGCGTAACCCTGATGGAAGGCAATGCAGATCGTAATACAAATGGTTCAGAGAAGGCAGAACAAAAGAGAGAACCGTTGGTCTTAGCGTGTGAAGTGGAAGCGGCTTTACGGAGGCTTGCTGATAACAAATCGGCTGGGTCAGGTTGAATAGTGGCAGAAATGATAAAAGCAACAGGGGAACGCGGGATCGACATATTGCTACATATCTGCAACAAAATATGGATCACTTGCAACTGGCTAAAAATGAGTGGAAGTAGTCAGTGTATATCACTTGACACAAAAAGGGATCAAAACAACATTGTGCGAATTACAGAACCATCTCGCTAATAAACCACGCCAGCAAGGTTATACAAGGGCGCTTGAAGTACTATCTCCTTCAACAAATACCCCCAGAGCAAGCAGGCATTGTTCCAAGAAGAGGAACAAGAGAACAGATAATAAACGTGCGGCAAATGATAGAGAAATTCTACGAGTTTAATGTGCCTGCAATATTCTGTTTCCTTGATTACACTAAAGCTTTCGATGATGTTAACTGGAACCATCTTTGGCAAGTGCTTGAGGAAAAGGCAGTACCAAGTCATTATATACCAACAACAAGGCATACGTTAGAATCGACGGGAAGTTGGAAAAGGCGTCAGACAGGGATGTATTTTGTCACCACACCTTTTCAACATCTATGGGGAATGGATCATCAGAAAAGCCACAGAGGATTGGAAAAGTGGGGTTCAAATAGGCGGCAAGACAATCTCCAACCTCCGCTACTCAGACGATACTATGCTGCTGGTTAGTTCGGAGGAAGAGCTGGCAGAACTTGTACAACACACTGAGAGATTCAATGAAGAGGCTTTAAACTAAACCGAACCAAGTGAACAGACAGCGTCTCAAGTAAGTCGCTCAGTGAATGCTCTCCGCCTTTCAAAATTGAGCGCCAATACACTGAACACGACTCAAATGACGCAAGATCTCCTTCCAAGGCAGGCTAGGTCAGAGCTTGCCACTGCATTCAGAGTGCTTGGCCCTTGTATGAACATAAATAAGACGGACATCATAGTTCGTCATTTTGAACGAAGCAAATCCTCCTCGGTTTTCCATGTAGCCTGCCTACCCTGAGGAGCCGCTACTGGCACAGTATATGAGGCTATTAGTATCAAAAGGAACAATCTCCACCTTCCTGCATTTTATAGTAGGAGTAATTTTTTTATCTAATGCATTTGTATCTACTCTAGCTGGATGTTTTTTTTCTTATACATAAAGTAAATGGTTGTATGCGAGTAATCAAAGAAAACCAGCCATATGATCAATAGTTAGTGAGATAATTTAAATTTTATTTTGGAGATTGTCTCTTTTGATACTAACTGTACGATTTTTGTGGATATTGCTCTTTTTGATATCAACATGCATGGAGATTGTCCTTTCTGTTATTAACATAGACATGTGATATTCCCATTTCACGAATTGATTGCTGGCGGTCGAGGTGGAACTATTCTTTGTTTACTTGTGTCACACGTCAGCTTGCTTCGTTGACAGGTACAGTTGCGCGAGTAGGATATGACTCAGCTCCAGTAGCCACAGTCATCGTTTAACTGTCCGTGGTAACATGTACTCCTGTGACGCTTATTTGACGCAATGCTGCTTGGCTTATGTACAAACTGCACTCTGTCATCGCTGTGTCCTCCGTTTCGCCCCGCGGGGCTCATGCTGCAATGAGAACGGTGCCGCAGCCACGATCAGCAGCAATCAAATGTTGAATGGGTAATACCTACACTCCTCCTTTTAGCCAAAATGTCATTTACGGTGACAAAAGAAAGAAGATAAATTTGTAAACTGTTGTAATGAAGTGCCCTTTAATTTTGAACATAAGTATTTCAACTCAAATTTAACTGATATGTCATTTAAAAACACAACATTCTTTGATTTGGATGACAACACCATACCGAATGATGAACACTGGACAAAATTCAAATATGAATTAAACCATCAAAAGAGAGTCATCATCGTAAAGTGTTTCACACAAAAGGTCATCTTGCGGATTCTGTCCATCCTCATCCTGTATTTCTGCTCTGTGCTGCACATCGACATAGTATCGAAGCTCGGAAAGTGTTTTCCAGTCTTAACCGAAATAGGATGACAGAAGTTTCGTAACGTCTCTGTTTATCTTTTGACAATTTCTGTATGTTGTTCGCTGGTAATTCCTTGGGTTTTATTTCAGACATGGAACAGTTTTTCTTTGTAATGAACATGGACATATTAGTGTCAATACGGTATGCTGTCTCCCCTCTTACTTTTACATCACACTTTTTGACACCCCGCGTTAGTATTACACGTTTACTTGGAGCAAATGTGAAGTGCCATGATCCAGTTGGCTTCAGAACAGCATCTGTGCTGGTTTTCCAATCGAACACTGTACAGTCTTTCCCAAGATTAATGACCGTTCCATGATTTGCAACTATGCCCATGTAACCTGCTGGAGTAATGACCTCTCTTTCATTCTTGATGTATTTTTCGATATTGCCAAATACACGATCTGGAGGAATGAAAGAGTGACCTCATACAGGAAACACCATTTCAATACGTTCAATATTACTTGAAGCAGTCATAAGCCATTTACCGCACATGGCGAGGAGGTTCTTGTTTTTATTTTGACCCCCGCATGAGTCTCACTTCTTTGTAATTTCTCAAGTCAGGTTTCATCAGCCTATCATAAAGCGCTGAAGCAATCTGATTGGACCCTTTTCCATATTTGTCCTCCGTCCAGCAATAACAAAACATATTGTCTTTGGTAAGCCTGCATTGGGAGGTATCTTGAACTATAGCAAAGTTGTGAAAGTAAAGTTGACGGGAGTAATAAGCCCCTTGATCTGGGATGCGGGGTAAACGCTGGTTTTTCTGCATGTCAACGGATAATATAAGAGTCTCTTCACCAGCTTCTCTCAGTAGAGTGTAAAATGCCTTCGCTTTTAGTTCGTGTACACGCTTTTTTTTAATCATTATTTCACTTCGTTTAGTGGAATCTTGCTCTTGTTTTAGACGCTCATCAAGTTGTATGCCGAGAGAACAACAGTCCTTACTGGGGATCTTGAATCCAATATTAAAACAAGTATTAACAACCATTAGAAAATAAGACTTGGTAGTTTTTAATTCTGGATCTGTAACCTTACTATTGTACAAGCTTCCTAGCTTTTGTGGGTGAGACAGGTGTCACGTTTTGCGGTATCGTATCCATCACAGAACACCTAGAAGAAAGTTACAGCTAGTTGTGATGATATAATATGTTAGTGCACCTTCATATAGTCTTAAAACACAAAAAATACCTACAATATAACGGCAAAATACGAGAAAATTGGCACACGTGAGCAGGACAGTCTCTTCATCACTGCATTGAACCAATATGGCAGCACTCACATGACCGGAACGGACGGAGCTGATCGGTAGTAGTGGAGATTGTCCCATTTGATTCCAACAGATGGCGGAGATTGTTCTGTTTGAAAGCGACATTGTACTTTCATGCCCTAAAACGATGGGATTTTGTTCTTTTTGAAAGAAACAAACAGCATAGTGTGGTAGAGGGCTAGTTGGACAATACAACGGTGTCAGTGCCTCAATTTCGATGGAAATTGGAGATTGTTCCTTTTGATACTAATAGCCTCATATATAGAATGCATTGCACTGAGAAGGATCTAGTGGTACAGATTGTTGGACGTTGTTTCTTCTTGTGAACATGATTATATTCAAGTCTACTTGCGTGATATCAACAAAGCTTGTCCTGTCAGAGTGTTAATCACTTCTAGTTGACTGGCTGACTGTCGTAAGCTTCCATAATATATTGTACGGTATCAATAGCTTCAGTGATCTCTATTGTTGGGGATTTGATTCTCCATTCTAGAGAATTGGCATTATTGGATTTATCTATGATGTTAAAGCATTTACCAATATTCTTAAACTATGCATCTGACAGTACCGGTATCTTCTCTTGTCTGTTTTCCACAGGCTACATGGAAAACCGAGGAGAAAATTTGATTTGTTCAAAATGACGTAAATTTTGGAGTAACCAAACTTTGGCTGCAGTTACATTATTACGTACAGTAGATGTCACAGATAAATCCCATGCTTTTTAAGTCATATTTTAGAGGTGCTAACAAAAACAGAACCATTCAATCACCAACTATTGGACCTACATTTGCAAATTTGTAGCTTTTTATTGCGTGCCCTTTTGAAACTTTTCATGTTTTAAGGCACATATTCAAGTGCAGTGCTGATTATTAGCCTAAGCCCACTGTATTTAGCAATGCACTTTCCTTTAACAATTGTGTTTTGTCAATTGGTATGTTGGTGGGGCAGACCTCTCCTGATTATGTGTTGTAGAATTACTGCTGTAACACGCGTATTAAACGCACTAGCATCACCTCCGTATTGGCGTATGAACAGCCTTTACCTTGGTGTTTAAACTTGTTATTAGACCTGGTAGCTTTACCTCAGTCTTGGCGTGTAATAGATTTATTAGCTATCCTCTCTCCGCGTTATAAACTAGATGTTGCAGTAGGTCCCTTAAAACAACATTATCACTATTATCTTCTCTCCGCCTGTCTTTTTGCGTTGTTTCAAAACATCTCTTATACAAGATGGACCCAGGCGATATTGTGCTTGATATTCGTAAAGAGAGGAAGTGAACTACTATGGAATATCGTTTCTGGAATGAGATTTGGACCTAACTCTCTTCTGAGTGCATTCAGTTCCAGACAGGCCTGGTCGGGACAGGTACTATACTTACGCCTACACCTACTACTCCGTAAGGATACAGTGGGTATGAAAGTGGTTAAGAAAGGAATTCTTCCACACTAGATTAATACGCGAATTGGATACCGATTCCGATTGGATCCACACGTTAATACAATTGTTATTTCAGGTATCTGATGATTTGTAGCAGAAAAATACAACAGCGACTTGATTTGAGATTCCCTCACGCAAGCTGAACACGTGCAAGTAAAGTAAGTGATTGTTTAGCCGTAAACTTTGAGGACCTATTACACACAGACGACAGACGATTTACATTGGTAAAATATCAAACAAATTGGATACTTTAGAAGTGTTCTTTTCTCTTTCTCTTCCTTTCTTTGACCATTAGGTGGAACTACTGTACCATCATACGATTTGTATATGCCAGGACCGCTGTAAAGTTACCGTTTCTAATACCCAAGTAAAAGTATTTTCTCACTAACACCAATGTTTATTGCCTCAGATTCGTCACTGGTATGGAGGAAGATCAATTCATTAAGTGTGAATCAGAATGGCCATCAGAGTTACAAGATTCCTCCTCAAATTCGGTAAGTGTTCACTCAGTCACATCGGGGAGCAAGGCCTTTCTGCCCTCGTAGATTATAAAGTTCTGAGGTGATGATGGTGGCGGTGATCTTTGTTTTAAGGGGAGAAACATTTAGATCATTTATCTGTATAAACGAAAGGAAATAAAAGCTGTGAGTCTTTGAGGTTGTAGCACTATCGATGCACCATGCTTGGTGGGGTTGAACACACACTTTAGGGCCTCTTACTGTAGGCAGGTTATAAATAGTCCTGACCTCTCGAAAGAATGAAGGTAAGGCAAGGGTCAATGAAGTCGGGAAAATAAAATACACCCTATGCTTTGGATACCCTAATACCGTGGAGCTTGCAAGTGAACAAAGGAGGTTGATAGAAAAGATGAAGAGAGGAGCCCGGCATAAGTAAGTGAAAGCATGTGGTTGCGAACTCCTGGGGGATGAAGCACTAAAGAGTTATGGCTCTCCAATTAGTTTTAAGAGAATTTTCACATTTTCTAATGTAATTTTGTTTGAAAGATATAAGTTACTGTAGACCAATGAAAGCTGAAATGTTAGGCATTACCCTTCCATAAAAGATAGATATCAATAGTGGCGACTCCTGATTTTTATCATTTGTAGGACGTAAAAGGAGAGGCTACTTATTAACTTAAGATAATATTATACCTGGGCTACATTGAGATATTAGACTCAGTCTAATATGAATTATTCAGTCGCACAGTACTATCGCGAACACATTACACAATACAATACAATAAAATCGAATACCACTTAAAGATGTGCACACGCTGAAGACAAACTATCCAATCTGACCGCATGAATTCGTAACCAATAAGCCCGTAGTGTCGGTTTAAATTCACCAATAATGAGACTTTAGGATCTCATTAGATCTCCTCAGAGCGCCATTAAACAGACCAAACCTGCCCCTTCCCCTCAAGGGCTACCATACATTTCTAAAGCTATAAACACATGCTTTGAGGATGCAAGGCTTCCTTCCTCAGCTTTCTACTCCGGGCGGTGAATGTCACACTTCACCCAACTAGGGGTGAAATGTAGATCTAGTTACAAGTACTGACAGTGACAGTAAGACAGAGCTTATCGAGAGGGTGCCCAAGGTAGCCCTAAAGACTATTTTACAAAACAATTAACTTAATTTTTTTAAACAGTTACAGCTGAGAGCTGACAGTAGGATGATCCTCACATCCTACATAGAGGAATCACCACTGGCTATGACATATTTTCCAATCACTGATAATGCAAAAGGGGTAGGGTGGTTCACTATGGTATGGCATCACTCTCGTTTTTCTACATATTAACTTAGCAATAAACTAGACTGAACGTTACTTAGAAAATAAAAATGATAAAACATAGAACATAGTGCGTTTCGGGATGGAGGGATCAGCTACAGAAAGATAGGGCAATCTTGTTAAAAATGAGACATATGGTCACCCTAAGAAGGTCTAAAGGCCTTGATGTCCTACGGCGATGATTGTCGAGAGCACATCGCTGGCGATCCTCATTGCATTATTTCTGCATGTACACAAATGGGGCTGATTTCTTTACAGCAATCTGCGGCATCGCTTTGCTAAGATTGATTTTATTTAATTCGCCAGTGATAATAGCTGGACCACTTGTAAATAAAAGAATTGCTATAAATCAACATGGCGCAAAATAATAAAATTTGTATTTTATCGTGATATAACTATGAAATTTTAGTAATGGATTTGTCAATTACCCTGTTTTTTTATGATATGCGTGGTAAATTACTGTATATATAGACATAGCCAGCGCATTCCGTAAAGCTTAATAATATACAGGAATATGGTAACTCACTTCGGCAATTCTTGCCATTTCATAGTTTAGTTTGTAATCAGCTGATTGATGATATTTACAAGAACAGATTGGATTCAAAAGTATAGAGACAAAAATATTCAGTTTTGTAGGTCGATGATCGCCGACTGGCGTACCTCGAGCGATCATCGTCAGCGATCTTCGGCACCCTAGCTTTAGAAACAACTGACCTACCGTGCTGGATTGTTCCTTCAAATTTATATTAATAAGTTAATCATTGCTTAAATTACTAGTTAATAAAAGCATACTGTAAGTTAATGTTCTAGCATCATTAATGTATGCATTATTACGTATATATCAATATTGTCAAACAAAAGTGAAATAGAAAAGGAAATAAGACAAAGAATCACCAACGCTACTCATGTTTCCTATAGCATGAATCGAATTTTCACTTCACGTCTAATATCTCAGGAAAACAAGATCCACCTATACATGACCCTAGTACGACCTGTTTTAATGTATGGTTGTGAAACGTGGGCGACTCCAAGAACTTTTGAAGAACGTATATGTGCATTTGAAAGAAAAATGCTGCGGAAAATCTATGGCCCAAAATACTGCCCAGAAACTGACAGTTGGGAAAGACGGAGTAAAGAGGAGTTATATCGACGTTATAAAAAGGCAGACATCAGTAGAGAGATAGAAAGAAGACGATTACAATGGTTAGGACACATTATCAGAGCAGAAGGTACTCTCCCGAATCGTGTGTTCAATTTTCAGCCAACGGGAAAACGTCCAAGAGGTCGACCAAGAACGAGATGGAAAGATCGAGTTATGTTGGCACTGAACCAGGTAGATCCAGATGCAAGTATGGAAGATGCCAGGGATAGAAATCGTTGGTCTAATATATGCCACCATTATTTGAGAAGCTGAAATCATTCTTCCTGTTATGAAGTACAATGTTATAGCCTATATTATGTTATGCTTGCTATTTATATTGTAATCAAGAATTGTATACCCTTGTTTTTCTGCTATGGGTCTTAATGGCCTGTCACATGCAATAAATGATGATGATGATGATTAAAAATATCAGATTTTGTTGCATGATCTTGAGATGTAATATCTCTTACTGGTATTGTTATTTCTTCCTGTTTTGTTTATCGCTTACTGGCTTTTTTCCGAACAAATAAATATTCGGATACGGTAAGTTTCTCACTTTTGACTATTTTCAAGGTACCGTATTGAAAGATTAACTACGATAATGGAAACTAAAACATTATTAAGTATTATGGTATGAAAAAGTTGAGGCGCAAACCGGAAAGTGGCCTTAACAACTCCAAGACGCCCTGAAGAAGAAAATGGCCATACAATTAATACATAGATAGATAAATTAATTAATTATGGTCACGCTGGAGTCTCAAGGGATGGATTCCGTATAATTGCCATGGGAACCAAGGATACGGCTGCGCAACAATGATGGATATTGAAATATTAGAAGCCATTTTCAGTGTTGCCCAAGTAATCTATAAGTAGAAGCTCTTCAGTCAGTCAACACGAGTGTACCAAACATGATTGGCCGGGAAGTTGCAATTAATTTCCTATTGCCTGAAATAAATACATGAATTACTTATACACATAACAAAACACTTCTCACACAAACGGGGTATTAAATTGGTTGACTAGTTTCGTTCGTCAAACGAACATCATCAGGTCATGCTCCTAAATTAAGCCTAAGTAGACAATATTTTCTGAATCAAGTGCAGTCTTTGTGAAAGACTGTATAACCTTTCGTGTGCTTTTTGTTGCTCATCAGTTGAAGTAATATTGAGAACTGCAGTTAGCTATCCTCGATCTGGAGAAGGCGTTCGATCGAGTTCCCCAACAGCTCGTCTGGTATGTTCTGCGTGACCATGGGTTTCCTGAGTTGTTTGTCTGTGAACTCAAGCAACAAAGCGGGATGTGTGTCTTGGACATCTGATAGCTTACCTGTGAAATTAGGAGTGCATGAGAACTTATCACATTTGCCGCTGCTCTTAATCCTAGTCATAGATTGTAAAGCAAGGTCTGAAACACGAATCATCAAAAACCTTGCTCTATACTGGCGACATAATGCTCGCACCAACAGAGTATAGTCTCAACGACAAATCCAGACCTGGTTGGTCTTCGCTTACACATCACAGGAGCTGTGTGGTTAGAAATCAATCCCAATGTGCTCCATCAAAGTAAATGACGATGATCGGTCGAGAAAAACTAGCTTCCGATGCCAACGGTGATATTGACGGTAGCTTGTGGGTGGGAATTAGTACGATCTACCTGTGATGGAAGGAATTGTGTCTATGCAGTACATCACAGGATTGTGTAACAAGAAAATGCCTGATCGGCTCAAATCAAAGATCTACTGAACAATTGTCCGTCCAGTTGTGACATATGGAACTAGGTGTTGGCCAGTCACCAAATTCGCTTTGGGTCGCCTTCCTATGATATAGTTATGTATGGTCCGGTGATCACTGAGCGTCTTCCTACTGGACCATGTATGCAATTAACTTAAATCCGTGTTGCGGTAGATATTGACATCAAGTTACTGCTGGTTTTCAGCTTATCCATGTTTTTATGTGGGAAAATATCAATTTGTGTGAATGCATATTTGCTTTGATACACTACCTCTAAACCTTGAATAAGCTCTCTTATGGAGCGGACATTTTTTTCGTTATGATAGTTTTATATAACAATTTTTTTCAGGACTGTGATGTGCAACTACCCACTGATAACCAGGTGGTAATAAAAGTTGAACCGGATATTATATTTTCTGATTCAAGTGCAGAAGATGAAAATGCAGAAGCTGGTGAAGAGGAGCATAATATTGAGGTAATTGTAGGATATATTGTAGCTTGGAGTCTAATGAGAAGAACATTTCATTAGTAAGAATACTTTGTTTGGAGTGTAAGTAATAAGGATACATCATTGCTAAGTGGGAAGGATAATTTGTTCTTATTTTATCTTCTTGTGAAAGCAGTGAAAAATCACAGCTACTTAATTTTTATGTGACTGTAGGATAATTTGAGTTATATGTGACCACTGGTAGAAACTCAAATCTAACATCAGTTCTAAAATAGCTAACCTGTCATTATCTTTTTGAAAAAGGAGGAAGACTGATACTACATTTGAATTTATCATTCCTTAGTTCGTGTTCTGGATAAGAAGTTTTTCTCTCTTTTAGCATATTTCATGTGTAAACACTTTGATGAAATATTATGATGTGAGATAAGTTGATGCCAAATAAATCTGTTATCATTCACAGGATGAGATGACAGCAGCCCACAATGATGAGAGTACCAACTGCAGTGTCCCTGCAAATGAGTAAGTCATATTCGAAATGGTAGTGTGTTTCAAATAATTCCTTTGTACCTACATATTAGTTCTGTCCCTCATCACCTGTTATCAAGAAAATATTTACATGGATCTATTGGCATTATCTGAGCGCTCTTGATTACCGTACCTTTAGTCAAAGTGGTCTTGAAGGTTGTTTTGAAGAGCAAATCTATTTTAAGCTCACACACACACCACAGAATCTCCGAAATAGCAGAAAAATTTCAGCCTTACAAGTACAGCTGCAATGGTGGAAGTACAAAGTATTGAGACTTATATTATACGTACTGGCTAAAGAGTGGAACAATTCAAAATATGCCTACGGGAAAAGCTCCCCATCTAAGACTTGAAATTATATCGTCGTTGGAGCGTGGCCCGCGGTTGTGGAAAGGGCTTCTCGCGTCAGCGCGAGATATGGGTTAGATCCGCACTGCGGTCACATTTTCAAGTCTTACTCAACAGATTCTTCAAAAAATTACTATTTAATTGTTAAGACTACTAATAATTAAGTCACAAAGAGTGGGTTTTATATTATTTGGTCATTCAACAAGAATATCCTACAGAAGTTTGGTGCTTTTCTGTCGGTCATCACGAATTTGCCCAAAAGAGTTGGGTTGTACCCTAATCCTGAAAAATATTAGATGAGATTAATAAATACACTAGGATGACCAGTTTCGATCGTCAAGCGATCATCATCAGATCCATTACACTTAGGCTATAAAATCTATGTTTTAAAATACCGGTGAAGATATTTACAATATGTACACTTATTTAGTTGGAGTATTGGTGATGCAACTTGTCAGTATATTTTAGTTGTTATCTATATGATGTTTGGTGAAATGCTAAAAATTTTGATAGAACTCCGGAATTTGTCTGTATGGAGTGACTCTATGGTTGTTGTGAATAGTCAATTTTGATTGTACTGTATAATATAGGCTACTTATCTGATTTGGGTGTCTTCCGTACTACAGCAACGAGCAGTTTCAACTTCACTCGGGCAGTTGTAACAAGCGTCTGAACGAGTGTGTTATCTTGTTGAGCTGGTTCCCCCTCCCCTCCGCCCCGCATTCGTATGTCCTGTCTGTAATAAGTGCATGCGTACCTGAGGTGTGTTGCCAAGCCTAGACATGATGTATGTTTTTGCATTCAGGACCGTCTTCAACTATTAAAGACCATGGAACAATCCTCGCCACGCATAAACTAGTAGTCCTCTACAAGCGCTGCCGATCTATGAGAATGTCCCGACTCCTTTAACACTGCCGTAAATGCTGGCCTAGGTTTATTGAAGAAAGCAGTACATCGTACATCCAGGTCCAAATAACATTTACCTATTATAATCTCCATATTTTCCCCCCTTGTTTTATCTAGCTTGGCTGTATCGCTATGTTGTGTCTAGTTTCCGGCAGGGTTTGTTTTTTAGTAGAGTGAAGAGGGGTGAGCTCTCCAAGAAAGTGTGTTCATTTAGATTGTTGGGGTTGTTTCTTTTGGCTTGGTGTATCTTGATTGCTTCTTTTATGTCAAGGTCTCTGCCTTTCGGTTCGTGATGAATTATTTTTTAGTCGGTTTCAATGTTGGTGAAACTGTGTCCCGCGTCGCACATGTGTTCGCATACAGCTGAATGTGTCCCGTATTTTATCGCATTTCTATGTTCATTGTACAGTGTATCTACTTTTCTTCCACTCTGTCCGATGTAATTAGCTTGACAACCTGTGTCTTGACGCGTAATAGAATATACCCCTGACTTTGAATACGGGTCTTGTTTGTTGAGATTACTATTTTGCAGATGTCTACCGGTTGTGTTATTCGTTGTGAATGCTATTTTTATGCCTTGCTTTTTAAACAGATTAGTGATTTTATATGTGTTCGCATTCACATAGTTGAAACGCGCGAATTTTTTCTCATTATTGTCCGGCTTTGGAATCGTTTTATCTTTATTTTTATGTTTGGCTACAATTTGGTCTGTTTTGCGTGGTGGGATTGTTTTCCTTAACTATTTGCTTGATTATTCTTATTTCCTTATTATAATTTTCTTTTGACATGAGTATGTTTAAAGCCCTGTGAACCATTGAATTGAACCCCGCTAATTTATGCGTACTGGGGTGATTAGACTGATTGTCGATTGCATGCGAGGTTTGTGTGGCTTTTCGGAATATCGAATATAAAAGCTCATTGTCTTTACGTTCAATGGTAATGTCGAGATAATTTATTTTCCGATCGGTTTCGGATTCCTTAGTGAATTTGATTGAGTGGTGAAGGCTATTGATGGATTGGAGAATTTTTTCTTCGCTTGTTAATTCCTTATCGTAGATGGAAATTACATCATCTACGTATCTTTTCCACATTATTATTCCCTTAGTTGAAGTCTTTTCAAAGAACGTATTTTCCAGTGTATTAATGAAGATGTCGGCGATTAACCCGCTTAGTGGTGACCTCATCGCTAGGCCTTCTGTTTGTGCGTACATTTTATTGTCGAATTGAAACATGTTTTGGCTGAGGACGACCCTCAGAAATCTCACGACCTCTTCAGTTTTTTTGGTGAGTTGTTGGATTTTAAATGGTTTTCGATAGTGTTGATTGCTTCATTAATTGGAATATTAGTGTACATGTTAGTTATATTGAAGGATACTAGCCGCAAGCTAGGTTTCATTTGTAGCATGTTCAATGCAGTTACTAATTCCGTTGAGTTCTTTACAGAATTGTTTTTGTCATTGGAAAGACGGTGTTTTAAGTTTTTTAGTAGCTCTTTGCTGATTTTGTAATTTGGCGCATTCCTACAGTTGACTATTGGTCTCATTGGGCACACCTTTCTGTGTATTTTAGGTTGCCCTCTCCATGACGGTATTTTCGGGTTCATGTTTATTAATTTTGATTTTTCGGGTTGGGCCAATATGTATTCTGTTCCTTTTAACGCACTTTTTATTTGTTTTTGGAATTTGTTGGTGGGGTCTTTTCTTATTTCCTTGATTTCATTGTTGTTCAGGAATTCAACTGTTTTATCAATGTATTCTCTTTTATTCAGAATTACTGTGGTGTTCCTCTTATCTGCTTTCGTGACGACTAGGTCATGTTCTTTTATTTTTTGTTTCAATGACTTTATTTCACTGAGTTGCTTGTTGCCTTGAGTGTTTGTAACGTGTTTTTCGAGGGGTTTTTATGCAACTGGCATAAGTCAGTAGGAAGCCATTCTATATTTATTTACGCGGCAAATTGTTCAGCCAAGAGAATTTTTCATGTTAATTTATTATTATTATTAATTTATTATAATTATTATTAAGATATTTTCGGAGCATTTTATAAAAATTATAAGCATACAGATAGGTTTTCTATGTCTTAGAAAACGCTATCAAGCAAATTATTACGAACGACAATATCATAGAAAATTATGTGATTGCGGAATTTTACGGAGTTTTCGTCAGTTAGGATATATTGAGAGACATGACTCACTGGGAATTCAAATACAAGCTGATTCCTGTCGAGAAGTATTACGCAAGCGGGTTCGCATCGTCAAGAAAAGGCGAATTGTTGGAACGGAAATCGACTTCTTGATTCGCGCGCCGTGTGTAATGAACCAGGGGAGGGGAAGATCGCGGCGTGCTCAGCCAATCAGTGGAGACGACGTAAGCTAGTTGGGACTGAAGAGTGGGGGAGCCGACAGGTGAATATATCGTTCGACGCGCCAGGAGACGAGGACAATCTGTGAAATACTTGACGAGTATGGGTGCGCGTGCGAGTGGCTCCGATGTTCGGTGGAGTTAAGGACAATCTGTATAGTTCTTGCCGAGTGTGGTTATACGCGGGGAGTCGCTCCGATGTTCCGTGGATTGGAGGACTAACTTTTGTAAAACTTAACCAGTGTGGTTGGACGAGCGTTTGGGTCCGATGTACGGACCATAGAATTATCTAATCTACCAGAATATCATCAAATTTCGACGGAGATGACGACGTCCAGGAGACTGTGGGAAGCACACAGCATCAGCAAGTACGAGGGAAATGCCTTGGCAATTTCCAATGGTAAGCGCAAATGACGCAGAAATACGCAATCTCTCATTTTTCTTTGTTTTACATTTCATATTTCAGTAACTTCATAGCTTGGAAATAAGAGTAAAATCAATTTATCAGACTCCGTTTTCACGTAATTTTCTATCGGTAATATTAAAATCGCAACGCTCCAATTTAAATTTTAAACTTATTATGATTATTAATTTTGCTATACTTGTTTTATATAATAAATTCTTTTCTTTTACAATGCAATCTTTGCTTTCAGTAGGTAGCATTAGATATAGACCAATTCCTTCTCCTGATACAATTGTTTGTTGGGTTAATGATCAAATCATACCACGATCTGAGTGAATAGATTCTTGAAGGTGTTCTACCAGAGCTAGACGTTGTTAAATACAAATTTAGATTTCAGCATTGCGTTGAAGTCTTGGCGCCCATTAAAACAACATAGCTTAGGCAGAGGTAAACAGTTACATTTATCACCCAACAGTAGGGGCAGCCAAAACGTTTCATTTGTCGCCGACAACTTGGGGCTGAAAACCTAATAACATTTGTGGAAGGAGAAGGGTATATATTTCTGTGCCTGTATTTTGGGGGTTATTTGTCTGTATCAGTGTATATCATTATGGGGGATGAGAAAGAAAGACAGATGAGGTTAAGTAGTGGTCATCAACTGGAGAGTGATGATACGAGCAGTATGTCGAGTGATGGTAGTACCGGGGTAGCGGAGGTAAATCCCGATACTGAAACAGGGAGTGTAGGCGGCCAACCAGAATTAAAAACTTTACTTCTCGAGTTCATGTATCAGAACAAAGTTAGTAGTGATGCCTTAAATGCAAAATTAGAACAAAACAGTAGGGAAAATAAAGAAAGTACAGACGCTTTAAATGCTAAACTGGAACAAAACAACGCTAAATTAGAACAAAACAGTAGGGAAAATAAAGAAAGTACAGATGCCTTAAACGCCAGATTAGAACAAAACAGTAGGGAAAATAAAGAAAGTACAGATGCCTTAAACGCCAGATTAGAACAAAACAGTAGGGAAAATAGAGAGAGTAATGAAACTTTAAACGCCAGATTAGAACAAAACAGTAAGGAAAATAGAGAGAGTACTGAAACTTTAAATGCTAAATTAGAACAAAACAGTAGGGAAATGAGTGACAAATTCGAACTGATTAGAGGTGAGATCAGGGGGGTGATGGAAGAAAAGGCTAAAGAGATTATTGCAGATGTAGACAGAAAATTAGGAAAAGTACAGGAGGAGTTGGAAATTAGAATCAGTACACAGGCTGAAAATTTAAAAGAACTAGTGCAACTGGAAACACAGCAGGTCAAAAAGCAATTGGGGGGAGAAATTGACAAAATTCAGGTAGCAACTAAAGAGGTTAAGGAACAGCTGGGGGGTAGAATTGAGAAAGTCCACTCGCAAATAGTTGCAGAAGTAAATGATTTAAGAGAGAGTAATAGAGAGAGCATTAGCAAGATTGAGGAGAAACAAGCAAAGCTATATGATAAAGTAGAAGAATCAGAAGGAAACATTAAATTAACAGTAAACAGTATTGAGAGGAAGGCTGAGGAGAAAATCGCAGAATTAGAATTAAAATTAAAAGCTAGGATCAGGCAAGAAAATAGTCAGAATAGGCCAGTTTTTGTGAATAGCACACACAGGGAGGTAGAACTGGGTAAGTTCAGCAATCGACAGGGGTGCCCAATGGAGTTCATGAACACTATAGAAAATAAATTCGGGGAGAGGTTGGAAAACGGTAGTATTGAGTGGTGCCAGGTAGTTGAAATTTTAGAACAAGTGTTTGTGGGGGAAACGAGGAATTGGTTTGCTGTCTACAGAGACAAGTTTACTGATATCAATAATTTTAAAATGAAATTCTGTGAAAAGTTCTGGAATGAGGTTATTCAGTCGCAGCATCGTGAGGGAGTAGTGTGTGGTAAATATAACCCTAAAGGAAGCTCCACCATGACCGAATACTTTTTAGGGCAGGTATTAGTGTGTAAATATCTGGATGGCTTGAAGGAGGAAAGTGATGTGGTGAGATTGCTACTTAGGCACTTTCCCTATAGGATCAAGGAGGCTGCTTGTATCCAGAATGTAAAGACTATATCACAAGTAGAAAATTTGTTAAGCACATTTGATGCACTAGGGAGAGGGGGTTATGAGGACAATTTCAATAGGAACCAGGCTAATAATAATAATAGACCTAACGAAGCCAGGCATCAGGAAGTTCAAGGGAACGGTGGCGAAGGAGCCAACGCTCAAAATAGAAATAATAATAATAATCAGCTAAATCAGAACAGAGGAAATGGCTATGGTAATCAGTATCAAGGGAGGAACAATGATTACAGGGGAAATCAAGGGAGAAACAATGATTTCAGGGGAAATCAAGGGAGAAATTATAATGACAATAATTACAACCAGAATAGGGGTCAAGGAAGAGGACAGCCTAGTGGTAGTAATATACAGCCAAACAATGACAATACAGCCCAGAACAACCAGACCAGTTTAGTAGTTAGTAGTACTACGGCCAGCTGTAGCGGTTCTTTAAACGCGAACCAGGCTGCGAAGTAAGGTCAGAATCTCAGTCTGTAGCATGCCCTGTCCATACAATTATACAGGAACCCTATGACCTAAATGTAAGAAATGAATTATTACATGAACTAAATGATGAAGGTATTATTCAGGAAGTGGTTAGTAAGAGCCCCATAGTTAAATTTAACGTGTCCGAGGCGTACACAGATGTTTTAATTGATAGTGGTTGTATGAAGAGTTGCATAAGTAGTGCATTTTATGATAAAATGAAAGGAACTGGAGTAAATTTCGAGGAGATGCCAATTAAAAGCACTTTTGTTATCACAGCTGTTGGGAAGAGGTCTAAAGTAATTTCTAAGCAAGTTTTAGTAGACATTAAAATTAATAATCATGTAGAGAAGCAGATTTGTCTTGTAATTCCAAATTTAGTATTCAGTGTTATCTTGGGTTCAGAGTGGCTAAGTAGAGTGTCTGGTAACTTATGTTATGATGTAGGGAGTTTGAAATTTAAATGGGGAGATTCTGAAGTAGAAGTAGCGTTCAATGACCATATTCAGAGGAGTAGTATTGTAGGTGTGATTTGTACTTTAAATGAGATATCGCCAGCCGTAGAGCGGGGTTCTCCATGTTTTGTGGGCAGTGTGATTACGAACGGAAGTCTAGAGGACTCGTTACGTGAGGCTGCATTTCAGGGAAATATAGAGGATGAACAGTGTGTTCGGCTCTATGATGTGTTATGGTGTAATAGGAGAGTTTTTGAGGATCGCATTGGTATGGCCAATTGCTATACACATTCATTGAACGTTATTGATAGGTCAGTATTCACAGGACATAGATATCCTGTACCTTTCGCTTATCAGAGTGCAGTTGAGGCACAAATTAACCAGATGCTTGAAGATGGGATTATTGAGCACTTGAACAGTCCATATGTTAATTCTTTGATCACGGTACCCAAGACCGACGGCACTGTTCGTATTTGTTTAGACGCTCGTTTGGTTAACAGTAGAATTAGTTCAGATCAGCTGAAATCTATGTCAATAGAAGAATTAATGCAAACATTTGAGGGGAAGAAGTATTTCACTTGTGTAGATTTGAGTTCCAGTTTTTGGCAAGTGCCACTTATGTACGAAGATAGACCATTTACAGCTTTTAGTCATAAATATAACCTTTATCAGTTTTGTAGAACACCTTATGGGTTAAAGAGTAGTTCAGCAGCTTTAATTAGGGCTTTAAACATCGCATTAGGGGATGACACAGGAGAGTTTGTAACCATTTACATAGATGATATGGTAATTAGTTCACGCAGTTTTGAGGAGCATCTAGGTCATTTAGATATAGTTTTTCAGAAGTTAGATCAGGCAGGGTTCACTTTGAAGCTGTCTAAGTCGTCATTCTGTCAGTCAGAAGTGACATTTTTAGGTCATAGAGTGTCGAGTAAAGGTGTTACACCAGAGGAAAGTAGGGTTAGCATGTGTGGACAGTAGCAGCAGGGCATCGTTACAGATACTGAGAAATAGGTAGGTAGAGCAACGTGAGGACGTTCATTTAAGGGAGCCACTTGCAAGGTTGGAAGCAGGTGACACAGAAACATTTATAGTTTCCAAACGTATTGGAAAAACAGCATATGTGCTGGAGAATAGTGAGGGAAACAGATTATACGGGACGTATAATATACATAGTCTACGAAAATATGTGTCATAAAGTGAGTGTGTTTAGCTGGCGAGCCAGCCTATCAAATGAGTAAGTGTGGTATTTGGTGCGTGGGAGGAGATGGTCTTCCAGGCAGGCGTATCAGAAGTCACTCAGGGGGGTAGTATGTAAGTAAATGAGAGTTTCTAAGGTACAGGGAAATATGACGGGATTGTCGGATGCTCTTGAGCACTAAAATGTCTCGATACACCAAGGCCAGAATTTGGTAGCGCTGGTGAATTCCCATTTGCCTCCAAGAGATGGGTGAGCGCTTGAACAGGGTATTTTTGCTTAAGGCGTCCACGAGGCAAAAGATGGGCCATCAGAATGCGAGACACCCTTCATGAAACGCATACATATCAGCACACGTGATTTCTGTTTACGGCCTCGCCATGTAAGATTTGTAAGTGTGTAATTTAAGATAATTTGTACAATGGTATTATTTGTGTGAGGAGAAATGGTCTGTGTTGAGAACTAGTATTAAGTAGAATATGGTCTACGGGAACTTAACAAGACAGGGCGATTACGGCACAGAAATATTTGGTGTTATATGTAATGCGCATTTACTGTTTTTTTTTCAGAAGTCAATATTAATTTAATCTACTTTAAAGAGAGATTAAGTATTATGGTCACGAGGCGCTGCCACAATAGTGTGATCGTGTGCTCAGTGATAAGTGAGATTAAATGTCACCATAAGGAAGGGACCTCCAGTGAAATTAGGAAGTTCTATGGTGATATAAATATATCAGAACACCTTCAATGCGTGTGATATGACATCATAAATACAAAGGGCTCACACAGTAATTATGTCTATTTTTCCAACATAGAGACATTTGAGAGGCGGAAATATCCGTGGAACACTATTCAATATGTAAAACATTGGACTGGTTGCAAAGTGCAATCCATAGTGACAACAAACTTTGACGCAAAGTGCGTGAAGAAAAATTATGAGTGTATATATCTGTAATTTAGGGTGATTTCATTTATGTAATATGTATTTTGGATGGGGTTTATTAACGTGTCTGGGATAATCGGATAATGGACCGTCGTCACGGTAAATCATCCGATGATCCGAGGCGAATATGTAACGTGTTTTTCGAGGGGTTTATATGCAACTGGCATAAGTCAGTAGGAAGCCATTCTATATTTATTTACGCGGCAAATTGTTCAGCCAAGATAATTTTTCATGTTAATTTATTATTATTATTAATTTATTATAATTATTATTAAGATATTTTCTGAGCATTTTATAAAAATTATAAGCATACAGATAGGTTTTCTATGTCTTAGAAAACGCTATCAAGCAAATTATTACGAACGACAATATCATAGAAAATTATGTGATTGCGGAATTTTACGGAGTTTTCGTCAGTTAGGATATATTGAGAGACATGACTCACTGGGAATTCAAATACAAGCTGATTCCTGTCGAGAAGTATTACGCAAGCGGGTTCGCATCGTCAAGAAAAGACGAATTGTTGGAACGGAAATCGACTTCTTGATTCGCGCGCCGTGTGTAATGAACCAGGGGAGGGGAAGATCGCGGCGTGCTCAGCCAATCAGTGGAGACGACGTAAGCTAGTTGGGACTGAAGAGTGGGGGAGCCGACAGGTGAATATATCGTTCGACGTGCCAGGAGACGAGGACAATCTGTGAAATACTTGACGAGTATGGGTGCGCGTGCGAGTGGCTCCGATGTTCGGTGGAGTTAAGGACAATCTGTATAGTTCTTGCCGAGTGTGGTTATACGCGGGGAGTCGCTCCGATGTTCCGTGGATTGGAGGACTAACTTTTGTAAAACTTAACCAGTGTGGTTGGACGAGCGTTTGGGTCCGATGTACGGACCATAGAATTATCTAATCTACCAGAATATCATCAAATTTCGACGGAAATGACGACGTCCAGGAGACTGTGGGAAGCACACAGCATCAGCAAGTACGAGGGAAATGCCTTGGCAATTTCCAATGGTAAGCGCAAATGACGCAGAAATACGCAATCTCTCATTTTTCTTTGTTTTACATTTCATATTTCAGTAACTTCATAGCTTGGAAATAAGAGTAAAATCAATTTATCAGACTCCGTTTTCACGTAATTTTCTATCGGTAATATTAAAATCGCAACGCTCCAATTTAAATTTTAAACTTATTATGATTATTAATTTTGCTATACTTGTTTTATATAATAAATTCTTTTCTTTTACAATGCAATCTTTGCTTTCAGTAGGTAGCATTAGATATAGACCAATTCCTTCTCCTGATACAATTGTTTGTTGGGTTAATGATCAAATCATACCACGATCTGAGTGAATAGATTCTTGAAGGTGTTCTACCAGAGCTAGACGTTGTTAAATACAAATTTAGATTTCAGCATTGCGTTGAAGTCTTGGCGCCCATTAAAACAACATAGCTTAGGCAGAGGTAAACAGTTACATTTATCACCCAACAGTAGGGGCAGCCAAAACGTTTCATGTTATTGCTTTCGCCCTCTCGTTTGAGAATTTTTTGGCTTCGTTTTTGGTTAGTTCCCTATCTTCTGCTGGAAGCTTGTGACTGGCTATCCCAATATCTGTGATTAACTGTTTTATATTGTGGTTCGTGTGTGTGTGTCTGTGCATTTGTATTTCAATCCTTTGTCTAGCATAATCATTTCTTCTTGAGAAAATGAAACGCTCGTTCTGTTGTTTACTCTGCTATGGAAATTGAATTCATAGTTATTCGTTTGTTGTTAACTAGGTAGATTGTTTTGTGTTTCTCCTAATTTTCTTAGTTTTATTCCTAGCGCTTCGTGCTTCCTCGTTGCTCTGATTCTGACGGCGTCGTGCAGGTGCTCGGTGAAGCTGTTCCATTGGGATACATGCCAGAAGTTACTTAGTTGCAATTGAATGTCGCATACTAGTTGGTTGATTTTTTGCTTTCTTATTTATGCAAATCTCAATTCGTTTTTATCCAAAGTGCTTGAAAACAGATACATTTTCAACATAACTTCGCCACATATTCCAATTCTTTACTATACTATACCTAGATAATACTCATCAATAATTATTATAACCAAACTGTTTCAACAAACAGTAGGCTACATATTTTCACATACACATTCCTTATTTCTACGCTGTTTTTCAAGACAATTTTTAAGTCCATAATTTACAAAATTTATTGGCAACACACCTCAGGTACGCATGCACTTATTACAGACAGGACATAGGAATGCGGGGCGGAGGGGAGGAGGAACCAGCTCAACAAGATAAAATAATCGTTCAGTCGCCTGTTACAACTGCACGAGTGAAGTTGAAACAGCTCGTTGCTGTAGTACGGAAGACACCCAAATCAGATACGTAGCCTATATTATACAGTACAATCAAAATTGACCATTCACAACAACCATAGAGTCACTCCATACAGACAAATTCCGGACTTCTATCACCATTTTTAGCATTTCACCAAACATCATATAGATTACAAGTAACATATACCGACAAGTTTCATCACCAATACTCCAACTAAATAAGTGTACTTATTGTAAATATCTTCACCCGTTTTTTCAAACATAGATTTTATAGCCTAAGTGTAATGGATCTGATGATGATCGCTTGACGATCGAAACTGGCCATCCTAGTGTATTTATTAATCTCATCTAATATTTTTCAGGATTAGGGTACTACCTAACTCTTTTGGGCAAATTCGTGATGACCGACTGAAAAGCACCAAACTTTTGTTTACAAAGGCAACACTGAAAAATGGCTTCAAACCACACAAAGAATATCCTATAAAAAGGATCCTTTGAGAAAAAGTTATTATTTATTAGGGGCTTTGGGACATCGATGTCAAGTAGCCCCGTGTACTTGGGTGTGTGTGTGTGTAATTTGCTTGATAACCTGTGTTATTGTGATGACTTTATTAGTTTGTGTATTTGTCTGATTAGGATTGAGGAAGGAGGAGACCGTGACTTTAAAGGATGGTTGAAGTGGAAATAGAACCCACTTCTTAGGTTTACCTCTTGAGGCTGAGTGCACCCCGTTCCAGTCCTCAGACGTGAATTAAATTTCTTGGCAGAGCCAATAATCAAACCTGGATCTCAAGTGTGACATCTAAGAATGCAAGCCATTGGACTGTGAGGATGTCCTTATAAAATATTAGTGCCCCAATATGTTTATTTGTCATGTTATCTTCTTTTGATAAAGCATGGTAAGTATCAACACTGCATTTACTGTTGAAATACCTTAACTGTTTCAAACAAAATCTTTCATAAAGGTTTTCCTACCTTATGTAATAATCATAATTTTAGAATGAAATGACCATGATAGTCCGATATCTTATTGACGTGTTAATTATAAACTATTTATTTTCACCTAAAGTCAATATATATTTCATTGAAAACGGTACCGGTTTCGGTCACATTGTGACCATCTTCAGCTGGTAGGGCCCGGATGTTGATGCCGTAAAAAAGTTTAAAAAATGCACTACCATTTTCAAAAATGACTGCAATAAATGTCCTAAAAATTTGTAAAATGCACTGTAAAAAGGAGAAAATGATCGTATAATAATGCAATCACCGATATTTCATAAATTCGAGAAATGCAGTTTAAAATTGAGAAAATGATCTTATAATAATAAACTCACCAATATTCCAAAAATGATATCTTGCTTAAACTGAAAAGTCAATCAAAATAGATTTCTAGCACTTGGTTTATGTTCACTTTAGTCCGAGTGCAGTGCACTACGCATGCCATTCTGATGTTGTCAAATGTAAATGATCTGTGATTATCAGCCAATAAGTTTATATATCTCAAAAAGCTGCGTTCAACATCAGCTGATGTGATCGGAGTGTACTTGAAGTGAGGAAGGTCGTTTGCTGCCAAATCCTCTTCAATCCCATCCATGCAGTAGTTTTCACCAGAAAGAATGTCTGAGATTTTGCATAATGTTTTATACCCGGTGTTTTTGTCCGGCAATTTTTCTGTTTTCTTGCAATACCCGCAGCAATGTCGCCACGATTGTGGCTAAGACTAGTTTCCACCCGGTTGATTAAGGAAATTGAATCAATATTTCTATTTCAAATTATCTTGTATCAGCTACTAACTTCTTAATTCTGAGAGACATAACTCCCTCATATAAAGCTGTGACATGACTAAATTGGAAAAATGACCTCAAAAGGCCGATTTCTCTAAAATAAGACCAACAAATCTACAAAACTTAAAAAATGCTCTTAAAATGGAAAAATAGCAAAAAATGCAAAAAGATGCAAAATAAAAATGACATATTTGAAGACGGGGTGGCCCGTCCGGAGTTTCTATGTACTTCAGCATTGTTTCGGACAGCTCAGTAAAAAGATGACATGTCATCAACATCCGGGCCCTAATGATGAGTAGTACTATATCTAAAGTTCACATAGTAAAGTTTTCCAAAAAACCAGATCTGTTACAATATTTTTTTAAAATTAAGGATAAAAAAATTGTCTTGAAAAACAGCTTAGAAATGAGGAATGTGTATTTGAAAATATGTAGCCTACAGTTTGTTGAAACAGTTAGGTTATAAACATTATTGATGAGTATTATCTAGGTATAGTATAGAAAAACATTGGAATATGTGGAGAAGTTATGTTGAAAACAGATACATTCTTGATGAGTATTATCTAGGTCTAGTATAGAAAAAACATTCGCCACATATTCCAACGTTTTTCTATACTATACCTAGATAATACACATCAGAATTTTTATAACCAAACTGTTTCAACAAACAGTAGGCTACATATTTTCACATACACATTCCTCATTTCTATGCTGTTTTTCAAGACAATTTTTTAATCCTTAATTTACAAAATTTATTGGAACAGATCTGGTTTTTTGGAAAATTTTACTATGTGAACTTGAGATCTAGTACTACTCATCATATACCAGCTGAAGATGGTGACAATGTGACCGAAACCGATACCGTTTCAATGAAATAAATATTGACTTTAGGTAAAAATAAATAGTTTATAATCATAATTTTGTTGCGGATGTCTAGCAAACTCATACAGTAAAATAATATTGACTTTTGAATGTTCAATGCCTTATTCAGAAGTTCTTAATGGTGTTTTATAAGTTGCAGTGAGAGACATTACAGACCTTTAAGACATTAAAAAACTACGTATCAAGAATATTATCGTTGTTTATTTATTTTCTCTTCAATTGGACACAGAACTGAAACCAAGCAAGCATTGCCTGAATTCCTAGAAGCTGGAAGACAATGGAAAAATATTTTTTTACTATACTTGACTGTATGCAGGGTGGATCACAATTCACCATAGTAGGGGGGTAGTAGGAGTTCTGCTTCACTTGACGCCTCTGTGCCCAACAAACCAACTTGGCCGCCGCGCGAAGTTGAAACATTTAAATAGACTTTTCTCTCGAACCCATGGTCGGAGTTTCATGAATGAGGTGTCGGAGGACTTGAGGTGACGCCCCTTTGCTATGGACCACTCGTTATACTTTTGATTTTTTTTTGAAAATTTTTGTTTTCGAAAATAGGTAATAGTTTGAGAACCAAACATGATAGAACGTTGTGCCATGGCTCAAACGAACTTCCTTTATGTCCTTTATTTTTTGTAATAAAACTTTTTTATTTTTTCTGTTTTTTTTTAACTCGAATTTTGAAAATCCTATATTTTGGAAACTAGGAAGTTTACAAAAAAAATTGTTTGACGTAAATCAATGGCCCCTACCCCCTCTACCCCCAAAATAAATGTCAAGTCTCTAGGACAAAAACCTGTAGTAGTGTGGTACGGGGAGAGCTGCTACACTTAGCAAGTGGTGAGCCCCTGCGACCTTGGAATGGAAGGAGTCATGCTAGGAGGGCGTGCTTGGATTCGTTGTTTTCGTCTCGTTGCGCTCTTTACGGAAATGTAGGTGTCGAAAAGGTAAAAATCTGGAAACACGTTTTTTGGGGGGGAAAACCGTGATTTTAAACTTTTTGCTATATCTCGCGAACCAATCATGCTAGAGGCATGTACGACGGGTCCAAGGACTCGGGGTGACGTCCTCTCTGCTATGGACCACTCGTTATATTAAAAAAAAATTAGAAACTCGATTTTGGGGTAAACACGTGTTTTTTGTGATTTTTACCGATATCTCACGAACCAATAACGCTAGAGACGTGTACGAGGTGTCCTAGGACTCGGGCTAACGCCCCCTTTCAAATGTGGTAGATATGTTTTCCAAAAATAATTTACAAAGGGCCAAACGCCATACATGTTGAAAAAACTTTTTCTTTTTTTCTTTACTTGTTTATGTTTATGAAGCGTGGTGGTTGAGAGAGACGATACGGCTGGGTGTGTGTGTTTCAACGAACCTGTCGCTGACCATGGTGGCTGTGTTCAATAGAACAATCGCTATTTCGGCGGGTCGGTGTATGACAGAGCGAGGGTGCGTTTTTTCACACATTTTACCTTTAACGTGTAAACGGTGATGAGAACTTGGTTCTATGTTGGTCGAAGCGAGTACAGAAAACAAACTTGCCGAGGAGCAGGAGGTGAATGTCAATTGAGCTTATTGGAAGGCGTTGATCTGACTTGACAACAGGTGACGCTTGAAGGTGAAATAATCTGACCATCGTGGTGGCAGGGGAGTGCGAAATGCATGCATACACGTGTGAGATGACATGTAGGCTAAACAAGTGACATCCTGTCTTGCTTCGTACGTGACAAAATGCAAGTCCATGTGAAATTTGATCTGCCACAGGTGTTCGCCTGGGACGTTAGCTGTCCACGTGCGCGATAACTGTTAACAAGTTACATCCTGTTTTGCTTCGTACGTGACAAAATGCAAGTTGACGTGAAATTTGATCTGCCACAGGTGTTCACCTTGGACGTTAGCTGTCCACGTGCCTGATAACAGAATGTTCAAAGCGTGGGAAAAAAAAAGATTATACATGCAACGTAACATATATAAAGACATGTCGTTATCATTTCCACTCTCACTTAGGTGACTACCTTTGAACACACTGCGTTGCGTGAAACACTTGGTCTTGTTTAACAGTTTTGGTGTTGGTGGAAAATACTTAACCTTGTTGTGAGGTAGGTATATATATAGATATTTATTGATTTTTATATAAATACATGCAATTATTTATTGATTAGGTAATTAATGATTTTATTTATTTATTTGTTTGCAGATAACGTGTATAGCCTACCTGTCGTGTGTCTGTGGGAAATATATTAAAGAAAGAGAAAGACAGACAGCTAGAGAAGGAAACCATTTCCACACTAGCCCACGAGACGGGAATATAGCAAAGCATTACACGTCAAGGTGAGATTTTTTTAAAATATATATAACCTGTTTGATTTTGTTTTGTTTATGAAATGCATAAACTATATGGAATGGATATACTTATGGTGATTTATTTTATTTCTTTTTAGAGTGTTGGAAAACGCTTGACCTCTGTTGATAACCAGGAACGTGTGTGTTTGGGGCCATTGTCAAGCAGTCTACAGCTGAAAACTCAGGTGAGAGTGTTCTTTCAAAATAATGTCTTTCACTGCTGCGGATACGTTAATTTGGGAGCCCCTAAACAGTTGTTTCAAATCGCGTGTGTGCTCTGGTCGTGTGGTCAATGTTAGAAAAAGTTTGATTCCCAAAGAATTTTTAGAATCTTGTTTTGAAATTTTTAAAATTGAATTTTGTACAGCGCAAAGGTTGCATACAGGTTTAAAGTTGAATACAGAACTGGTGTGCGATTTCATATATAAAAAGAAGGACGTAGAGCATAAAGAGACATTCTATATTTGCAGTAAAATGCAAGAGCTTTTGATAGCCGATAATCTGAACGAGTGGTATCAAAGGCATGTGGTGAAAGCCTTGCTATCAAAATTTGATAAACTGCAACAAGGACCGAGTGGCCTCGCCTTGGACAAAATTCACCATCTACAAATCAACATTTGTCATTTCAACCCGTTGAATGCTGGGTCTAGCTATATTAAAACACCACCAGCAATAGCATTGAAAAAGGCTGTGGTGAATATAAAGAATTATGACAATGATTGCTTCCTGTGGTGTGTGGCCTCGTATTTTCAGCCAGCACAAGACCGTAATGGTTCTCGACCAGGAAAGTACTAGGCCAAGTTTGAAGAATTGAAACAAACTTAAAATTTAACTCGAGTGTCGTTCCCTATGGACTTAACCGAGATCCATAGGTTTGAACAAGACAACCATGACTTTTCGTTCATGGTGTATGACCTTAATGGTGATGAGATTGTGGGTCCTCTTTATGCCACAAAAGAATCGAAACGACACCACATTCATCTTTTATATTTATCTGTAGGAGAGGTGAATCACTATTGCCTCATTAAAAGCTTAAGTAGATTGCTAAGCAGTCAAGCGTCCAAAGCACATGGTAAAAAGTACATTTGCGATCGTTGCTTGCAATATTTTAAAACCCCCATGCTCTTAGAACGTCATAGGGTAGATTGTGTTACTCAGGAAGCGGTGAGACTGATATTGCCACAAGGGGACAAGGCTGTGTTAAAGTTTAAGGACATTCATAAGCGTGACACTGTTCCCTATGTGGTATATGCAGATTTTGAAGCTCTCACTACACCCATGGCGGGATGTGAACCAGATCCCACCATCAGCTCAACCACACCCATTCAAAAACATGAACCCTTTGCCATAGGATTTAATGTGGTGTGTGCCTCTGACCCCACACAATCCGTTTACAAATACCGCGAGGGGCCAGATTGTGCCAAATGGTTCTTGGATGAACTTGTCAAGTTGGCTCATGATGTACAGGAATTACTGGACCACCCAGTACCCATGAGCCTATCTCGAGAACAGCAGCAGCAGTATGAGCATGCCACGACATGCCATATTTGCGAAAAGCCACTGATCAGTGCTGAAGACACCGTTCGTGATCACTCGCACTTTACGGGGGAGTTTCGTGGAGCTGCGCATAGTAAATGTAACTTGAACTTTCCAGCTCCTCGCTTCATCAGTGTCTTTTTCCACAATCTGGCGAATTATGACATTCAGTTTTTGATTCGTGAATTGGGCCATGTCAACAAGGGATCGTTTACCATTATTCCTCAAAACCATGAGCGTTTTACAGCCCTGACATGGAGGTTGAGCGACTTTAGCATTCGATTTTTGGATTCCCTTAAGTTTATGGCATCCTCGCTAGACAGCCTTGTGAATGGCTTGAATGAGGAGGAATTAAAAAATACTAGAATGAGTTTTAATGATCCTGAGCAATTTCAATTGTGCATTCGGAAAGGTATATTCCCGTATGATTTCTGCAACAACTGGAATGTATTAAAGCAAAGAAAACTCCCACCACAAGAGAAATTTTACTCGAAACTAACACGCAGTACCGTTTCCGATGAAGACTATGCACATGCATGTCAAGTTTGGCGAGTGTTTGGCATGAAGACGCTAAGTGAATATGCTTTGCATTACCTAAAACTTGATGTATTGCTGCTCACTGATGTGTTTGAAAAATTCCGTAACTTGTGTCAACACATTTACGGTCTTGACCCGGCTCACTATTATACGAGTCCTGGACTCTCGTTTGATGCCGCTTTGAAATACACTCAAGTGGAATTGGATTTACTCACTGACGTAGACATGGTTCTATTTTTTTGAAAAGGGCATTCGTGGCGGCTTTGTGTCACTTAACCAACGCCATGCCGAAGCGAACAATGTCTACATGCCTGATTATTCACCAGACAAACCAGAATCGTACTTAATGTACTATGACGTGAATAATTTGTACGATTACGCCATGAGTCAGCCTTTGCCCTATGAGAAGTTTGCTTGGCTGACAGACAAACAAGTGTCAGAATTTGATGTGATCAAGGCTAGCCAAGAAACAGGCCGTGGATATGTGCTAGAAGTGGATATTGAATATCCCTCATCCTTGTATGATGAACATGCCGATTTCCCATTCTGCCTTGAGCAAATGGTTCCCCCTGACAGTAAAGTGAAAATTGAAAAACTCATGGGCACACTTTACAACAAAAATCGGTATGTGCTACATATCCAAATGTTGGTGCAATGCCTCGCCCAAGGCTTGGTGTTGAAGAAAATCCACAGGGGTATTTCTTTTGTTCAAAAAGCATGGCTTGAGCCATACATGCGGCTCAACACAGAGCACCGACAAATGGCAACACAGCAGTTTGAATTTTTTTTTTAAATTAATGAACAACTGCATCTATGGCAAGTCTATGGAGAATGTCCGCAAATACCGTGACATTAAATTGGTGAATGTCTGGGAGGGACGGTGGGGTGCCCGGCGGTACATTGCCAAGCCAAATTTCAAATCGATCAAAATTATCGATGAGAATTTGGCTACTATTGAAATGAGTAAGACCAGCGTGACCATGGATAAACCCATTTACTTGGGTCAAGTCATTTTAGACTTTTCTAAATCGGTCATGTATCGATTTCACTATGAGTTTGCCAAACGCCATTTTGAGAACGACTCTCTTTTGTATATGGATACGGACTCATTCATTTACCACATTCGCCACTGCAACCCCTATGACGTCATGAGACAGCATAGTGACTGGTTCGACACTTCTTGCTATAGCGCTGACAACGTGTTTCAGCTGCCCATAAAAAACAAGAAGGAAATTGGCGTTTTAAAAGATGAATGCGGTGATTCCATTATGACGGAATTCGTAGGTTTGGCTTTGAAAATGTATGCTTACCGCACACTAGACTATAAGGAAGCCAAAAGAGCAAAAGGTGTAGGTAGGGCAGTGGTAAAATCGCTACATGTTGATGACTATCTAGCGGTTTTACGCACTGGCAAAGCTATGTCTCATACACAGTGCAGGATACAATCCAGCAACCATCATTTGTATCTTGTGGAACAGAGAAAACGCACCCTCGCCTCCATGGATTACAAACGTGTGTGGGCTGATGATCTGCTCACCAGCCTGCCCTGGGGTTATGATCGCAAGGAGGAGGAGGTGTGATTTCACTGTTTAATCGTTTATGGGATATAGCTTTATGTAACTTGTAGATTTAGTATTTTGTAAATATTGGTTTTTGCCATTGTAAATAGTAGATTTTGTAAATAGTGGCAAACCACTTGGACCTTTTGCTCTTTAAAAAAGTTCTATGCAACCTTATTTTTAATTTTTTTTTGATTGGTAAATAGTGTGATTCTTTTAACGCTGTACAAAGTTTTTTTTATTGTAAATATGAAATAAGTAAGATTTTTAGTAACGTTAATAACTAGTATTTAATTATTTTTCGTAATGTAAATGATAAACTAAAAAAAGTTCTTTTGGAATGAGTGTGCATGTCGAGAATGTGCTTTTGGGAATAAATAAAGTGGTTGTGTTTGTTCCCAAAGACAGGTGTGAATGTATGAGTAGAGAGAGAAAGCTGGTGTGTATGGTTGACCAGAGCAAACACGGTGAGGTAGGGTGGGGTGGGGGTAAATGGTCACTTATATACTCATTTTGTTTTCAATAGTTTTGTTTTCTTTGAAATGGGGCAGACAATAGACATTATTTTTGTAAAAACAGTCTTACCTGCAGTAGTCGTAGACCTCGACGTTTTTCCAAACATCCATAAACACATTGCAGCATTATCAAGGTCAAGCACTCGCATCAACATCATTGTCAAATCTCAACTTTCGACATACAGCAAATGGAAAAATGTGAAAACAGCAAAATGGAAAATCCATGTTTCCATATCACCAAAAACACAAAACTTAAAACGGACATTTTTAAAAACTGGAAATGGCCATATGTGAAATTTGAAAATTCAAAAAACTTCAAACGGACATTGTTTAAAAAGTGTCATCAGCAAAATGGAAAAATCGATATCATCAAAAACGCAAAACTTAAAACGAACGTTTTCAAAAACTGTAAATTGCAAATTGGCAAAATGGCAATGTGTGAAATGTGAAAATGAGAAATCAGCCATCAACATCATGATTTTTAAAAATAATAAAAACACAAAACATCGTGCTCTGGCAAACCTTTGTTTTTATTTCATAACCATAAGGGGATTGACAAATGAAAACTAGAATAAAAACACATCCCAATTCCGCACTCCTCAATTCCTCAATGTTTATGTCCATGCATCATCAACTTTCCTTTCATAGCACTCATGACAATTAGGGCTGCCATCCTTTCACCCACTGAGGCATCACTGGATGTGAAACGTTGTTTAGCTTTCTTCAATAACAATTTATCTGCCACATGTCTTAAACCAGGATGACTATGGCGAAGAAAGGTCATGTTCCTTGCATGCTTGATCCAAAAGATTAATGGGTACATCACCACGTTGTAGACGTTTTTCGAGACGAGTTCCAGGGCCGCAAAAACGATAACCTGGAAGATGGATTTCGAAAGGTAGGTATTGAATCACTTTGTCAATGACGCCATTGCCAGTACAGGTCTGGCATATCCTTTTCCATGGATGGTAAAAAGGTTAGGTCTTCCTCCTCCTCTGTGGACGATGTTTGTGTTTGTTGTTGTTGTTGTTGTTGTTGCTTTTTCTCGCCATGACACCCGTGGAATGATTCAACAAAGTCTTTACACGGACTTTTATGACCGTGATACAGTTTCACTAGCTGGCAAGTCACACATTGACGCATAGACGGTATTTTTGCCATGGCCACTTGCTTATGGTGATCGTAATCCGTACAGGGTTGCAATTCACTCAACACAGGGTCTTGAGTCCATGATTTTGGTACATGTTGCCAGATTTCTTTGACCGCGTTGGCGGCCACATAATAAATGAACGACTTGGGCAGCGCCAAGAGTTCCTCTTTGGTAAAACTGTCTAGTTTCTTTTTGCACACAAAGAACTTGCCGATGGCTTTGTCCGTAGCATTGCCTTTCTCCATGGTATCACGTGCTGTAGATGTTTACACGTCGCTTGTAGAAATCTCACTGGCGTCATTCATAGGTAAATCTTGAGTTATAATTTTGTTCAACAACTCCCAGCAGGCATAGGTGGTTAACCAATGAAAGAGATGCCACGCATGCGATAGGGCTGTATGGGTAATGTTGCCACAGGAACAAGTATCCATGAGCGTTTGCAGGGAGGGGCAGCCCAACTCCATGAGGTCGATACATTGGCAGTAAGACGCCAAAAATGGTTGCAACCATTGACGTTTTTCATTACCTTTCACAAATACCACATTGGCCGAGGACAAGTGTGCTTTCATGACCACGTCCAAATATTTATAGGAAATGGTTCCCTGATTCCAGTCTAGTTGCCTATGATTTTCAATCCACTGGGTTTGTTTACGGTCTTTTTCACACAACAAATCAAAAGCATGGGGTGGTTTAAATAGCAAATGCGTAGCTTGCGATATCCAAAACGTGGTACAATCGATCATGGCCTCTTGTTTAAATATAAATTTGTTGTCACCAATTTTAAACCCTTGGCAATCCACAATGAGTGTGCGCAACATGTTGACGCTTGCCTGGACCAAGTTCAACTGACGACTGACTGACGATCAGGTGTGATCATGGCATGGGCTTACCTGCCATGCTAGTCTCAAATTGAGGTTAGGGTAGGATAGGGGGACATGCAAAAATAAGAATTTAAGAATTACATCATTTTATTATCATAACACGTCTTACAGGGTTTTGTCATTTTGGGATAAGGACGATACCAGTTGATACAACAATATAGTCTCTTGTGTTTGTAACGTCCATAACACCGATGATGTCCCAATGTCTCTAAACTGGGCGTTTTTGATGGTGAGCTGCTCACCGAAGCACCATGGATACCATACGGTCCACACGTATCGTAACTTGTTTTTTTTTTCATTACCCAGGGACACAAGTGAGGGATAGCTTGAATGACAGGGTATATTTCCCACTTCCATTCTGCACAGGTAGGGGCAGGTGGGTGACCAGCGCTGATGTTCCTGCATGGGTTCATCGCCCTCCTGCCATTGGTCTATGATGATGGGACAAAAGGCACATTTCACTTCATCTCTTGTTTTTAAATAGTAGAATCCAGCGGCCGCCAAGGCTTGAGGGTTTATGAAAGGCACTGGCCACGTGGCAAAAGTCTTGAAACGTTGTTCCTCAGAGTTTAAATTCATGGATGTAACGTCTCTTCAGGCTTTAAAGCAAGACATGACTGAGCGGCTCGACGTGGGTTGAGCTGTTATTTATACACTCGTCACTTGGTTGGACAGTGGATAATAGTTGACTTGTTTGTGATGAATAATCAAACAGTAGGCCGTCGTATTGGCTGGTACATTGTCATGCGTTTCAAAATCTAGTCGAATGTCGATATTGGATGGCTTGACAGACTCTTCCAGGTATGAACAGTCAAAGATAATCTGTGCCTTAAACGCTTGGGATAGTAGCATGGGGCCGTTCTCTTTTTGATAATACGACCATCGAAATTTAGAAAACAAGTCGTACAGGGGGCCAAACTTATTTTTTGAAAAATCCAAATCCAGTCCTTCATCGGGAAACACAGCCCCGTTGAGGAAAAGACGTACATTTCTCAATTGCAGGTGATCAAATTGCGTGGCATCTTTGGTTTGTTGATACTTGCGATTCGTTTGAAAACCCACGATCAGGTAGAGAGGTCTCCCTGTATAGCGAGCTGTTTTTACAGACCAACTGTGTGTGTTGGTGGTGGGCAATAGCGGATACTCATGGAGTGCCCAGCTTCTAAATTCCAAGGGTAGAGGCATATCTCTCTTTACCATTTTGAGTATGTCCAGTTTTTTGCTATCTCCAAGGGTCACATGAGGCACTTTCCATAGCAAGCGTTGTAGTTGAATTTTTGAATCGATGGGGGCATTGTCGGCTCCCTTGAGTGCATTATTATCACTCCTGTCTCTCACTAGATAAAGCACTTGCCTTGCGTTGACCACAATGCGTTGGTGATCTTCGGCAAAGCTTAAATCAGTTTAAGAGGGAAATATCCAGTAAAGGTCCCATCGGTGTGTACCATCCAGTCATTGGTCGAGTCAGGACACCAACCTGCCATGCAAAGTGTTTTACCTTCTTCCTCACTATAAGAGGGGTATAGTTTCATGACACTGGAAATGCCCACATTTCGAGTGCTATCCACCACGATATCGTTAATGACATACCGCACTTCAGAAAACAGAAAGGCCAAACCATGGTTGGCCAACTTGGATGTGGTGGGTGTAGAGCCATCGGCTTTTGTGAGCCGACCTTCAATCTGAATGACACTTTCATGCGGTAGGGTGTAAATATCTTGGTTGTTGATAACAAATTGAATTTCATCATTGTTATTGAGACCAGGTGTTTGAGCTTGATAGGAATGGAGATCAATTCTTACCACTCCTGGTTGCTCCTCGATGCGGTTCGCTATCTCTAGGATAGAATTCATTATGAGGGTTGACGTGGTAACCCAAATGCTGTAAAATCTGCTTGCCTTGAGATGTTAACGTGTATTCACGTGGCAAACAACTAACACCATTCCTAGACGGTGTTGTTGCTTTATACACAAACTTCATAGTGGCTGTAGCACCAACTTGTAAGTCACTGGTGTGGTAGAATCTAGATCAATGAGTTGTTGATCTCTATTGATCAGTCTTAATGTTATATTACTAATACTATCGACAGCCACAGAATGAAAAAGCACCACTGGAGGGTTTTCACGAATAATATACCCATTGGGCGATGTCACAATAAAGTCATAAAGCGAATGCGATGGTTCTTGATTGGTGTACACTTGGCTAATAATATTACACGTCACCGACACATGATGGTCCTCAATGAATTTCACTTCATGGTCCGATTCATGTTTTTTGTTGGGCTCCAACACACGTGGTTTAAATCCTAGTAATGGATCAATGGAATCGGGGTGTGTTTTAAAGTCAATGTTGAAGGTAGAGAAAATACTGCAGCGATGAGTGTTGGTATTTCCTACAAGTTCAAACTTGTGCGTTCCATCGAGAAATGACTTTAAACCATATTGATTGATCAACACCACATAAATGTGTTCAAAAATATCATCGATCGTGTATCCACCAGAGTTCAGGGTGAGCACAGAATCATCATAGTAAAACTTGTTGTTCACATTTTCACGTATGTTGTATATTCGATTGTACGTTTCAAGAGAAACAAGTCCTAAACCATAGGGGTTTTCACTCAATTCGATAGGCGGGTAAAAGTCTAGGCTGACTTCAGGTCCACGTCCATGCAGTGTAAACGTTTTACTTTCAGCCGACATACTGGTGGCGTTTTTGCTTATGCTGCGTCTTATATAAAAAAATTAAACACAAACGTCCACACTGTTGGCTGTTAAACGTTTGCTCTCGTTTCACATTATAATATATCTTGATCCTGTTTCCAAAATAGGTCACTAGTTCCATGGGCGGAGGCGAATTCCCAAAACTGTCAAAGTACCATACAGTGGATCCCTCTTTGACATAAGCTACATAATGCGTTCCTGGTCCTCGGTGATCATCCAAATTGACAACAGCACATTCCTGTTTCCAGGGTCGTGGGGGGTAATTGGTTTCGCATAAACACACCTCGAAAATGAGAAAGCTTCAGTTGTTTAGCATAGCTTTCCACTTGTTGATGCGTCAGGGCATGTCTCGCTATGGCTGAGTTTTTTTTTAAATATTTCTAAATGGTGAAATCCCAAATCCTTGTTGATAAAAGGCTGGCTTTAAATTGGCATTTCTAGCCCCCATGGCAATCGCTTCCATCGTTTCATTGTGTCGCTGACTTTCTTTGAGTTGTTGCTTGCCCTGCTGCGCGGCTTTAATGGTTTTCGCCACTGCACTGGCACCGCCCAAAAGTGAACCCAGAGCAGCCAAACCGGCAAATAATGCAGGTAAAAATCCCGCTCGTTTGGGAACGGGAATCACTCGCCCTTGGTTTGAAACCTGTCGCCGACGTTTTGGAATAACATGTCTCTGTGCTGCTCGAAAGGCTTTCCTTATGGTCAATACATTATTTTTTCTTTTCTTCTTTCGCAAGGGCTTGTCCACGAATGTCTTAAGCCCTGGCTTTGCCAAGGACAAGGTCCTTTTTTTAGTCTTTCTCACCGCATACCTTTGTTTCACCATGATGATAATGACCAACAACCTTTCACAAGAAAGTTTAAATCACAACTAACGTCAGATGGTTATTTCATGGCTGTATATTCCAATTCCACATAAAGTGGGAAATCGTTTATGGTTTTTCCCGCTTGCTTTTCATCCCATGTCAACATGAGATGAAAGGATAATTCGTCACCTGCATTGACCATTTCATGGTTATGGATCAACATCCTATGACCATTTATCTTTATTTGTAAATGGTTCTCATCAGGTATGGCATATTTGATGTGAATGGTTCCATCATAGTGTAATCGATAGTGGCTTAAACCCGAAGCAAGCACATAGGTCAAGTGCTGATCATGGACTAGCGGTAAATGGTTTCTGTCATTTTTCATTTGTCAGATACACTAAAAATACAGATGGGATAAATTTATAAAGCCTTTTCATTTCATAGGTCATGTAACGCTTGGTACAAACATCGTCTTCGTCTTGTGGGTCTTCCACGTGAATAATCCGATGGTGATTAGCGCTATAGCCATTCACCGTAACCTGGGGCACTTTGTCATAAAACTCATAAACTTTGTTATCCACATACTTTTTCGTTGTAACGTCTGTAGACACTTGAGGATGTTTTACATGGGTTAACCGCTTTCCCTTAAAGTCATAATCTCCCTGTTTTGTGCGTGGCACTACTGACCTATCCACATAGTGTTTATTAGCAGGATCTGTTTCTTGTCTAGGATCATGTATGGGGACAGGCCTAGCTTTGGCCATCAACGCACGTCCAAAGACATCCATCGTCAACCTGTAGTACCAGTCTACTATTTCTATGACAAGGTTCGGTGTCCTGTATATAGACAGCCTGCTAGCCTGTCTAAGCCTTAGTTGAAATGAAGATTATTAAGCAGCAAGAGTCATTCCCCGTGGGGGACATGGTTTCCCATCTCTGTCCCACATCACGTGAACAAAGCCATGGTTCACTGTTTCCAACTTCCATTCGCTGCATCATTGTGGGGCCTTCCGGCTGTGGAAAGACTAATCTTTTACTAACGCTCATTACGGCGCCCAATGGTCTGCGTTTTCAAAATATTTATATTTTTGCAAAATCTCTCTACCAACCCCTCTACGTGTTTCTGGATCAAGTCATGTCTGGATTACAAAAAGAGAATATGGGTTATTTTACATTTTCCATGCAAGAAAATGTGATCTCACCGGATGAGGTAAAGCCTGATTCACTCATGATTTTCGATGATGTATCCACTGAACGTCAAGGCATCATTCAAAGCTATTTCAGCATGGGTCGTCACAAACATATCGATTGCTTCTATCTTGGACAAACGTATTCTAAAATGTCCAAACAGTTGATTCGTGACAATGCCAATGTCATTGTTTTATTTCGTCAGGACGAGAGGAACAGTCGTCACATTTATAATGAACATGTGAATCCAGATATGACCTTTCAAATGTTTACTGAATTGTGTGCCAAGTGCTGGAACACTCAACGTCATGCCTGTTTAGTGATTGACAAACAAAGTGAACTCAACCAAGGACGGTATCGCTTAGGGTTTGATCATTTTATTGCTATTTAAGACCCTGTCTCATTCTCCGTCAAGTCATTGGTCAAGACACCATGGCGTTAGCAGAGAGTCAATTGAAAAAGCATATTATTAGAGCAAAAATACTATTCGTCAAAAGTTTCGTCAATTGAAACAATTACGTGCAAATCATGCTTTGTTTATTCAACAACATTTAGCACCTCCACTAAAAGCCATGTTGAAACCCTCTTTCAAGCCATCTGAAACGCTACCCACCGTTTCACAAGCCACGCAGACGCTGCATGAGGACCCTGAGGAAGAGGAAGAGGAACAGGAAGATTTGACTAGTGTTAGTGAAGTTGAGGATGAAGAGGAACAAGTGTTTACGCCTCAAAAAAAGGCCGCACCCCTTGCAGAGTTTTTGAGAAAAAAGAAATCCTTGGCCATGGTCGATACACCTTGCACCTCCTGGCCACCCCTCAACATAAAGCTCAACTGAAAACCATTTTAATAAAATATTATGGGTCAACATTGGAACCCTATTTCACCGATCTATTTATTGGAAACACAGATACCACGTATGGTGTTCGCTATGAGGATGATAGTTTTAAAATTGGCGATTCATCCATTAAATTTGCTCGTACTAAAGCTGTCATTAAAAACATCAACTATAAATTAACGCCAGGACTGTTAAAGCTGCTCTTCTCTCGGACCCCCTCTTCCCATGATTATACACCAGAGGATCTTGACAAATATAAATCCATTTTATTGGATACCCATGCCCACAAAAGACAGTATGATCCCACGCAACAAGTGAATGCCAATATATCTCAAAAACATAAAACCATCATTGCAAAAATGTTTCCCACCAGTCAAAGTACTCGTCGTAAAGCATCCGCTTCGGGAGTGACATTTAAACCATTAAAACCCCTTGTGGATGTTACCTACTGGCACAATCCCAATAAGCTCGTCCTGCGGCTACAGTTGTTGCATGCCTCACGTCAAGCTGGCCATACCGGTCACGATTGGGAAATTCAAGAAATTGAACAAGAACTTCGAAATGCCAAAATTATTGTTTAAGCCCTCACCCATTAAAATGGGTATTGCTCACGAGTTGCATCGCCCAGCTAGGCGTCACTATCCACGACTCAAGGTGATTTCACGAGGTGTGGATGAACTTTGGCAGGCTGACTTGGTTGAAATGATACCCTATGCTAGCGTTAACGACGGTGTACGCTATATGTTGACCGTCATTGATGTCTATTCCAAAATGGCCTTTGTTGAACCTGTGCGTCGCAAGTCTTGTCTACTAGTTACCAAGGCCTTTCAACATATTATTCAACACTCCAAACGTCAACCTCAGCTGCTACAAACCGACCAGGGGAAAGAATTTTTCAACAAGGATTTCTCCAGTTTTCTCAAATCTAAGGATATTCACCATTACACCACGTACAGCAATCTCAAAGCCAGTGTGGTCGAGCGGTTCAACCGAACATTGAAAACCCATATGTGGAGAGCGTTTACCGCTCAGGGCACGTATCGCTGGTTGGACATGTTGCCAGAGCTAGTATCACGTTACAATGACACCAAACATAGAACGATTGAGACCAAGCCACGCCTCGTGACCAAAAATATTCAGCGATTGGATAAACTGTTTAACCCCATAAAAACAGCCGATCCTAAACGTCACCGACTGAAAATTGGGGATTTTGTTCGTGTGAGCAAATTTAAGTCTACCTTCAATAAGGGCTACACGCCTCAATGATGGACTGAACTATTTCGAATTCGTCAAGTCAACTTGGACACTCCAGTCACCTATTTACTCGAGGACCTCAACCATCAACCCATAAAAGGTAGATTTTATCTCCATGAACTTCAGAAAACAGCATTTCCTCAGCATTATCTTGTGGAAAAAGTGTTGAAACAAAAAGGAAATAAACTCTACGTCAAATGGTTAGGGTTTAACTCTACGTTCAATTCTTGGATCAATAAATTACATGTTGTGTGAACCTGTGTGCTTTTTTAAATTATTCACACATGTTGTACACCCTCTATAGCTCTGTGTGTACAACGCTCCACGCTTCATGCATGTTCATACATGTTTGTCTTTCCCTTTCCACCTGTGTTCTCTCTTTCATTATCCACCCCCCCCCCCTCTCCCTCCCTTCACCTCCCACCACTGCTGTTTGCAGCTCTTGCCTATCTACTGGTTGTGACATCATTCCCACAAGTTGCATCATACTTTTTACTGATTCAGCGATTCCCACGCTTTGAAGATTCTGTTATCAGGCACGTGGACAGCTAACGTCCAAGGTGAACACCTGTGGCAGATCAAATTTCACGTCAACTTGCATTTTGTCACGTACGAAGCAAAACAGGATGTAACTTGTTAACAGTTATCGCGCACGTGGACAGCTAACGTCCCAGGCGAACACCTGTGGCAGATTAAATTTCACATGGACTTGCATTTTGTCACGTACGAAGCAAGACAGGATGTCACTTGTTTAGCCTACATGTCATCTCACACGTGTATGCATGCATTTCGCACTCCCCTGCCACCACGATGGTCAGATTATTTCACCTTCAAGCGTCACCTGTTGTCAAGTCAGATCAACGCCTTCCAATAAGCTCAATTGACATTCACCTCCTGCTCCTCGGCAAGTTTGTTTTCTGTACTCGCTTCGACCAACATAGAACCAAGTTCTCATCACCGTTTACACGTTAAAGGTAAAATATGTGAAAAAACGCACCCTCGCTCTGTCATACACCGACCCGCCGAAATAGCGATTGTTCTATTGAACACAGCCACCATGGTCAGCGACAGGTTCGTTGAAACACACACACCCAGCCGTATCGTCTCTCTCAACCACCACGCTTCATAAACATAAACAAGTAAAGAAAAAAGAAAAAGTTTTTTCAACATGTATGGCGTTAGGCCCTTTGTAAATTATTTTTTGAAAAACATATCTGCCACATTTGAAAGGGGGCGTTAGCCCGAGTCCTAGGACACCTCGTACACGTCTCTAGCGATATTGGTTCGTGAGATATCGGTAAAAATCGCAAAAAACACTTGTTTACCCCAAAACCGAGTTTCCATTTTTTTAAAAATATAACGAGTGGTCCATAGCAGAGAGGACGTCACCCCGAGTCCTTGGACCCGTCATACATGCCTCTAGCATGATTGGTTCGCGAGATATAGCAAAAAGTTTAAAATCACGGTTTTCCCCCAAAAAACCGTGTTTCCAGATTTTCACCTTTTCGACACCTACATTTCCGTAAAGAGCGCAACGAGACGAAAACAACGAATCCAAGCACGCCCTCCTAGCATGACTCCTTCCATTCCAAGGTCGCAGGGGCTCACCACTTGCTAAGTGTAGCAGCTCTCTCCGTACCACACTACTACAGGTTTTTGTCCTAGAGACTTGAAATTTATTTTGGGGGTAGAGGGGGTAGGGGCCATTGATTTACGTCAAACAATTTTTTTTGTAAACTTCCTAGTTTCCAAAATATAGGATTTTCAAAATTCGAGTTAAAAAAAAAACATAAAAAATAAAAAAGTTTTATTACAAAAAATAAAGGACATAAAGGAAGTTCGTTTGAGCCATGGCACAACGTTCTATCATGTTTGGTTTTCAAACTATTACCTATTTTCGAAAACAAAAATTTTCAAAAAAAATTTCAAAAGTATAACGAGTGGTCCATACCAAAGGGGCGTCACCTCAAGTCCTTCGACACCTCATTCATGAAACTCCGACCATGGGTTCGAGAGAAAAGTCTATTTAAATGTTTCAACTTCGCGCGGCGGCCAAGTTGGTTTGTTGGGCACAGAGGCATCAAGTGAAGCAGAACTCCTACTACCCCCCTACTCACCATATTCCTTAATGTTATCATAGGTGGTGTAACATATAATGAACTACGTATCTACTAATTTAAGTGGTCTATATGAGTTCCATCATTGCTTCTGCTCAGTTGGAATCATAGGGGTCCCCGATTGAAACGTTATGTAACATTGCTTATGCTATGATAGTGAAGTCGACTCGCACTGCATCCTTTTAGTTAATCTTTGGTAGTGATGTTGAGCCACTTTCCTTTTGATGCATCCCTATAAGGTTTTCGGTGTGGTTTGGTCGTGACTTCGTGGAGGCCATGGGGTAACGGTGTGAATATCCAATCTTTGTTAGAAACTGTCGATTAAGAAATTATGAGCAACTAAAGCGAAATGGGGTGGCAGACTTTCCTATTGCAACCATATCTAATCCATAACACCTTCTGCAGTTATACGAGTATTAACCAATTAAGAAGCATTTAACAAATTACGAAGCATTTCTACATACAATGTTATAATAACAGGTCCTTCAAAGAAATATGATGCACCAGGTAATTGGCTGCAACATCTGCCTACAGCAAGATATGTGATTGATCATGCATTTAATTTTCGTTGTCACTACTGCAAACTGCCTCATTGTTGTTATAAAACACAAGTGTGACACCCAGAAGCATATGGCACAAAAATAAGTAAAATTAACGCAAATTAATGGTAATGTGTGAGTACGGCGACTAATGGCCCGTCCTGTACATCAGTTGGTGATAATAGTATCCTGAAATTGCATTGTTTGATAATGAGTTTCACTAAGCATAATTATCTTTAAAATTCAAGGTGCCGCCTCTTATTATTTAGGTGCAGCGGCGACCAGTGCCCGATATTTGTCTTACTTTCCCTTAAACTGAGAAAGAAGGAATGAGCTATGATAAATTGTTAGTTTTGTTATAAGGGGTGGAACAGCGAGGTTATCTGCCCCTAATGTGTTAAGTTAACAAAAGATGATTTTTTCCTGCTAATGCGCATCGCATTATAATACATCTTGGTGGTGGAGTTTTTCGACATTAAAAAAACTGCATTATTTTTCAGTGAACACACCGCATTGCCCAGGATTGCAGAGGTAGGAACAACTGATTCTGCAGAAGATCGACACAGTAGCGAAAACCAAGACTCTAGGACAGAAGAAGCCTTCAAGTGTGAAATTTGTGAAAAATCGTTTATCGAAAGATTCAAATTAAAAAGACATGCCATAACACATCTGGGGCTGAAACCTTATGCCTGTAACACCTGTGGCAAGAAGTTCACAAGAATTGAACACCTGAAGACTCACAACATTATTCATACGGGAGAAAAGCCACATCATTGCAAGACATGTGGCAAGTCGTTCGCTTGGCGTTCAAATCTACACAGACATTTATTGGTGTATTCTCACGGGGGCCCTTATGTTTGCGATGTATGTGCGCAATCGTTTAATAGGCGTGCAGAGTTGGACACGCACAGCAAAACACACCCTCGCAATATGTGTAGTGAATCTGATATGAAGGGTACGAAGGTTGAGTGTGACTATGTTGATACGCCAAAAGTTCGGCCGTTTGTCTGCATTGTGTGCGATAAAGCTTTTGCAAGGCGGGCGCATTTGAAGGAACATCTAATTATTCACTCTATTGAAAAGCCTCATAACTGCCCCGTGTGTGCGAAAGGATTTAACCAACGATCTCATCTTACAAGACACAGTAAGATACATTCCGGCGTTAAGCCACACAACTGCACCGCATGTGATAAGTCTTACGCTAGCCGTTCAGGCCTTATGAAACACCTAGCCGCTCACTCCAGTTAGAACCCCCTTAGTTGAACTACGACCAAGAACATAGCGTGATCATGTGGCTTCCAAGGTCACCGATAGGTGCTATAGACGTGAAAATATGTAACACAACTAGGGTGTCCTGATAAGCTATTCTTGTTGATAGAAAATGAGTACCGGTACGCTGGTGCAAATGTGTAAACATGGATAACACAAATAAGTAGTCTTACACGATTATTGTTTATTTGCAGGTAATGCATTCGTTGTTATACAACATTGTTACTGACGACTACGCCAGAAAGGACTGGAGTTGCTGCATCAGTGTGTTCAAACTCATAGACGTTTCTCAACATGACGGCTGCCAAAATTGACAAGCATGACAACAACTTGCGAGATTCTGTGCGACCGCGCTTCTTTCCGGACGATAGGGGAACCATAAACACAGCGTTAGTCACGTACATGTTTGTGCCCAACCGTTCACTGGCTACCTGGTTAATAGCTTAGTTTGCACATTTACTGTCAGTGAGCAATACACACAGCTAACTACTCAGGACGCCTTATTCGTATTACACATGTGTGCGCCTAGAGCACCTTCAGGTGGCCTTGGAGACCACACGTTCCCTATGTCGATATGCTCACGTGGCGGCCCGGATTGCCAGTATCTGTTAGGCACGCTCAGGCACCATGTATAGGAGAGACCTGTGTCATTATTATTATTGGCACGATACTAATTCAATCCAATTGAGGCACCCCAGCAATTCTAACGTTTCAGCTGTAATAAGAAATGTAGAAATAAATGATGTTATTGGTTTTACGTCCCTGTAATTATTCTGGCTTTTAGAGAAGAAATGTTAAAAGAATAGTGGTACTGTTATTGGATTATCAATGGGCGGATGTTCATATTTAATGTAAAACATAGGTGAGTATTAGGTAAAACGTAAATATTTCTGTCGAATGTGTAATATAGACGTTTGAAAGCTTTTGGGCCGTGCGATATAGAAATAGTGCATGCTTTGTTGATGGAAGATAGAAATTGCAAATGTCTGACTCATGCATAATTCGTACCCGCAACCTTCGGCTTTCTACGCCAATGCTTTGACCACTGAACTAATGGCGGGCGATGTAATTTGCCCTTGGGAATGATACATCTATGACTCTGACCTGTGAGAGCCTATCATACTTTCGGTATCATATTGTCTTTCTTTAATCTGGCTTGCACTATTTGTTCCTTACACGATGTAATAGCTTAAAGCCTTCAACTTTTTTGCGATAAGAAGTTCAAATATTGGAGAGCAGAACAAAATATCTCAACGTATTAAGTGCATTAGCGACTACAGAATTTCAAACTGCTTGCAAGTTTGGAGAAGTACGGTACATTTGAATTCACCCAGGAATAATATTCAAGTTTTGTGTCTCTCAACGGAGAATGGAAACGAAATAGCAAATGTAAGTTTTTTTTCGTTAGGAATACACCCGTGACGCTAGTGGATAATTCAATGCTTTTATTTTCCCTGTTTCGCCATTCTTTTTAAAGTTCCCGTCCTAATTTTAATATCCACATTTTAGAGGGTAACTTCCCTTAAATCGAACATATCTGTTGAAAATGTCTTAAAAATTAAAGCGTAGCCGACATTTGAACACCTATTTTCAGCATGGTGGGTGGATACGTTAGCCGAGTTCACCACGGTCAATACCCGTCACGGCTAATTTCTAAGCCCTGTATGAAGAGGGTACTGTCAAGCGACCCTGTTTATCCCGTACATATCTTTCTAGAAGTGCATTTCGCTCAGTTTCATAGTTTGCGATAAAATGTGCTCATTGCATATTCGTTTTTCAGAAATATATTTTTTTCTTTTGTGTGTTCTCTGTAAAATTATCTACGATTTCAATAATTGCAGTGTTGCCAGTTCTGCAATTAGAATTAATTAATGGCCTAATTGGAGGCAAAACAAATCACAAATTATATCAATTTATTTCTACAAAAATTTCCTTATGAAACCAAAACCAACGTTAGTATACTGGCACATTAGTGAATGTGATGATAGTTGAGCTACCTTAATTTGTTGCACACAATGATAATTTTGAAAATTTGCTTAATATTCATAGACAGTTAAATAAAACTGTAACTCCTAAACGGTAATTATTCGGGAGTGATGAACGCGGATCGTACACCGACGGCATTTGTCATTGTTGTTTCTGAACTGCTACTAAGAGAGGCGCATTAGGTGTTTTCAAATGTTACCGAGACGCACACAGGCGTATACATTGACGGCATTTCACTGTTGCCAATGTATAGTGCATAGGTCATGCATAGCGAGCTAAGCCATAAACCATTGGCTTACGAAGCGGAGCGATATACTATTGGCTTCTATCTGGCCGAAAATTACTGCTTGTAGTACAAGTCAGCCCCAGGTTAGGGTTGATTTGCTATGTTGAAGCGAACGCAGCACCAAACAAAAACTACACAGTCGCGCTTACCGTATGCGACACAACTGAAATTTCACTATATAAGTCGTGTTATAAAAAGGGGATGGCGGGTGGGTTATAGACAGTGGTGGAGAAAACATCTATTACATCATTTCCACAATTATTATTCATCGTTTAACAAGATATTTCGGCCAATTTAAGTAGTTTTGTACAAATGAATGTGTCGAAACATATACCAATAAGTTATATGAATTAAAAGTATCGATTTGACGGACATTTGTGTAATAACATATTTTTTTTTACATTTTGTAACGTCAATATGGACCAATAAAATGGAGGTAATTATTCCAGATTTAACACCAATGCGACCACTCCTGAACTATCGACACATTTTGAAGTATTTTAGGAGCACTGATGCTACAGCTTCTGGAATGACGTAGACGTTTTGTGATGGCTGATCGGACGTACAGAGCCACCTATGCGCGAATTTCTGAAATTGACTAGGGGTTTTTGAATCATAGAAATGGCTTTAGGGAATAGCTCTGCTTAGAGCGGCCATATCTCTTGGATACGACGTAAAATGTGACCGCAGTGTAGATTCAAATCCGAATCTCTTAATGTCGAGACAGGAGGCTTACCAGACATTACGAAATGTTTCTACGCTATTCCAGAAGCCGTCGATATAGCACTCTCTGTTTTGACCAAGTCCCAAAGGCAAATTTACAAGAAATATTTTACGGCGAAGTCAATGTATAGTGTATAGTCAATGTATAGTGTATACTGCTTGGTTGATATCTCTTTCTATACGACAGCTGGGAACTAGGGGTGGAATTCAGAGACATTTCTTGAGGACACCTTGGGGAGACCTTGGGCTTGAGGAAGCCTTAAGGAAGCCATTTGCATTCAGAGAGCTTTCTTGAGGCTTCCTTGAGGAACCCATTTGAAGGCTCCCTTGAGGCTTCCTTAAGGAGACCTCAAGCCTTCCTTAAGGAGACCTCAAGGCTTCCTTGAGCAGAAATACTATTCAGAGACATTTCTTGAGGTAGCCTTGGGCTCAAGGACTCCTTCGCGACTGCGCACGACTTGATACCAGGCGATCTTACTTTCGAGGAAGCCTTGAGGATCCCTTGAGTAAGGAGACCTTAAGGACTCTGACGGTAAAATCAATCTCAAGGAGACCTTCAGATTGGAGGAAGCCTCAAGGCCTCCTTAGTCAAGGTCTCCTCAGGGTGTCCTCAAGAAATGTCTCTGAATTCCACCCTTAGACTATTGTAACAAATTGATGACTATAATCTAGCGAATCTTGCAGTGTTAATCGTATTTTTTTTCGGGTTTTCGCTTGGATGCACCAAGTCAGGTTTTCAGCGGGCTCTTGATACACCTTACCCGAGCCGCTGGGCTGCTGGAGGAGTGGACCATGCACTACGTTCCATATATGAAGCGCATCGCACTTCTTTGCTGCGGGAACTAATAGCTTCCACAACATCATCTTCTTCATATAGAGGAAAAGCTAATAAGCCAGTATTCTGTTCTAAAATGCTAATCATTTTCCCTTATGGTGGCTGCTACTGTTCTAAAGGATATTTTAACTTGGCTTTATCTCTGCCCTACGTGAAGGTTTGAGGGTGCTGTTTTGTCTGTATGGTTCACCTATTATAACATTTTGTGCAACTGAAGTTTTGCATGATGATACTACAAGGGTTATTACATAATCTTGGAAGCACAATTAATTGATGCTTAAATACTGTCTTATGAACTGTACCAGTTATCAAATAATGCTCAGTGATTGCCTTAGAACGTACTAGACTTGCAATAAAATAAAATTACAAAAATGTATTTATGTTTAATGTTTCTTTAATTTTCATTACAGGGCTCAATAAATTGCTGAATACATTTTTACTGTCAACATCACTGTCTTAAGGCTGATTGTTAAATAAAAAATAAACAAAAAATAATTTTAATTGTGATTACTATGCCAGTTACCTATAAAACATAGGTTAATGATAAGGAAGCAAAATAAAATGAGAAGGAAATGTATGGCCATGTGAGCACGTCATGGTGTGGTGGCAGGTATTATTGAATAATCCCTGAAGCCAAGATTTTGATTTCCGGTTACGCCTGGAAGTCAATAGTTTTGGTAGGATCTCCCAGCCTTGTGTTGCCAAAGGGGAACATACCTGATGCTGTGACATGATGAATGGAAAGATACTATACTAGGCCTTTGTATATTCCGGTTTACGGTGCCGTCCCAATTATCTGTGTTTTTTTAAATAGTCAAATGTTCTTTTAGACTTGCTTGATGGCGGCCATGTTACCTATGTATGGCTTGAAAAGATTACCGAGATCATTTTCCAGTTGATAAGACATGTGGTGCCCCCGAAACAATGTCACTAGTTATAAAAATATTTTCTTTGTAAACTCATTTGGACCTTTCGAACGTACAGTACATAGGCCTACGTATCTTCATTCATTTGGCAGTTCATTCCCTTATTAATCTTGTGTGAAAGAATTCCTCGTCTAACCACTTTCCCATCCCCGGTCTTCGTTTGGAGCTGCACTTGTGGTATAGGAGAAAGTGTAATAATTGTCCCGAAGAGATGAGCCCAACTGCGCCTTAACATCCAGAAGACAGAATGTCTTGAATATGGCCCGCAAACCGACGGCACTGTCCAAATTAGCGATCAAGATCTGCCCAAGACTTTAAATATCTAGGGTGGGTTATCACGCCAAATGGTGATGTCACTTTAGATACTCGGGGAGGGTAAAAGCGGCCTGGCTCAAATGGAAACAGGTTATTGGTGTCCTCTGCGACAAAAAGATGCCTAAATACCTAAAGGCAAAATTTATAAGACAGTTGTACGTCCGGCAGCAATGTATGGGGCTGAATCCCGCCCAATGACAAGAAAACATGAAGGCCCTGCACACGATGGAGATGAAGATGCTCCGTTGAACACTTGGACTGAAATGCAGATGTTCGACAACAATTAGGTTTCACACCAATTACGGAGAAAGTGAGGGAAGCTCGTCTCCGTTGGTATGATAATGTTATGAGAATGCCGGACTACTCTGTGTCCAAAGTAGCTTTCAAACTGGACCTAGGTGGAATGCGACCACGCGGACGTCCTGCGAAGCGTTGGATCGACAACATTAAGACGGATATGCACATTGTTGGCTTACAACCTGCAGATGTCAACGACAGGAATAAGTGGAGAAGATGTAGTAGAGCAGCGGACCCTGTATTGGGATAAACGCTAGGAAAGAAGAAGAAGATGAGCCCAACTCTGGTATGAGGGTTGGAGTGGGATACACTCAAAAGAGAGTTGTGCTCCAGCAAATATTATGGCGCAATTGATCTCTTAATAACAAGTCCTCAGAGTAACAAAAACATAATTATGGGACCACCTTTCTAAACAGATGTTATAATGCTGCACAAAGACAGACAAGGGTCAATTACATGCCAAGACTGAGGTAAAGGAACCTAGTCTAATAAGAAAATGAAATATAAACGGAACGTAGTTTATATGCCAAAACTGAGGTAATGCTTTAGTGATTAATACTCGCTTTACAGTAGTAATCCTACAACACAAAATACGAGACTGCGTGACGGAGGGAGGAGCAGGGGTGGAACTTGATGTGTTGAAGTGCTGCAGCACATGTTATGACGGTACTTTAATAATATTATCTATAATCAAATACAGCGCATTATAAAGACAACAGCCGAATAATAGGAAATATTTCAACTCCCCTCAGAACGAAGTAGGCTTATCTAGTCATGCGCTCCACTCCGCGTCCGGCACTTGCTGTGCAGATCACAGCTATGCGAGAATTTCTAATAGTTTATTGCCAGCAAACATGAACTCGGCCTTTTGCGCTTGCAAGCCCAACTTTACTGTTGTCCTGTTGGGACAACAGCCAGCACCTCACAGCGATTCTTCGTTCGACCACAGAGAGGCAGCACTGGTCATACAAAATGAGAACGTGGCTTGCGGCACCCTATGAACACAGCGGTAGCATTAAGAGGGAATCGTTAAATATAAACAGAAAAAAATAGAGGAATTCATCACCTGTTCCCGCCAACATGTATTTTAATACTACTAATACATAACTATAAAATTAAAAACTAGCAAAATAATCTTCATGTTGTCAAAATAAAGACATGATATTGTGAATTTTCTAAATTACATAACGACTAGTTTGTACATTTCTCATGTAATTTTGCATTACGGCGTTGCTGGTTTCATTTTAATGCTTTTGGTAACACTGAGAAGTTCTGTTTTTGCGCGTGCACACCAAGTGTTACTGAGTTCGTGAAAATTTAACGTTGCAGGCAGTGCCGGATTAAGACTCACAGTGGCCCTAGGCAATTGTTAATTTGAGGCCCCCTTTTCCCTTTTTTCAACCCCCACCCCCGCCTCCCTTTCATAAAAAAGTCAATCATAATTTTGAAAGAGATTTTATTTACAAATTGACAATGAATGAAAATGAAAATCCACAGCCTGCTTCCAGTCTTCGACCGGGTCAGGAATGGAATGAATGAAGCCCCCATCTAGCGGCGAGGATATGAACTGTGCCGGCTGCCGAGGCCTGACGCACTCCTCTGGGGCAATGATTAAGTGAATGACAGATGAAATGAAATGATAGTGGAGAGTGTTGCTGGAATGAAATTTTGACAGGGAAAACCGGAGTACCCGGAGAAAAACCTGTCTGCCTCCGTTTTGTCCAGCACAGATCTCACATGGAGTGACCGGGATTTGAACCACGGACCCAGCGGTGAGAGGCCGACGTGCTGCCGCCTAAGCCACGGAGGCTCACAAATTGACAATGAATAATGAATACAATTTAGATCATATGTACAATTTTAGAAAAACTTTTTTCTGCATTTTGTTTCGCAGAAAGTTTCAATAACATAATCGAAGTTGATTTTCCTTAAAATGTCTGATTCTATGCAGAGAAGAGTTAACATGTCCAGTCGTTCTTGTCGCATAGTAGCTCTTCGAGGCGCTTTAATTCGTTCAACTGTGAAAAAGAACGTTTCGAAGTATAGTTCGTTATCTTTAAAGTTTAAAATATTCGGAGAGCTATTTCTACATTCGGAAATACATTTTCCAATTGGTCTTCGATTAAAATCTCATACAACTGACTATGAGATTTTTCGGCAGCGGTGTAGACTATCTGTTGTTTATATAAGAATGAAAATGTTTCGCTTTAGCTGAAAATTCTTCCAAATCTTTATCATAAAAGCCAACCAAATTGCTTAATGCTTCACAGAGTTCTTCATCGCTCACTGAAAAATTATTCAAAAATGCAAATTTATTGGAAACCCCCATATAAACTTTTGCCCTATTTTTTATTGCGACGTTGAGTTTATCGATGAATTCGAGAAAACCTGTTATTCTGAAATTCTCACGAGGCAAACATTCGACTTCAGGAGTGCCTCCGTCGTTCGGTTGTTTCTGTGTCTGTACCAACTGACGAGCCCAACAGCACACTGGGGCGAAACGCTGGCATTTTATGTTTGATCTGGCCGGACCAATTTTATCATATTAATTGATAATTTATCTGATCAAACGGAAAAAAACATCATATTCCCATTCGGGAATATTCATAACCTATACGATACATCAGGTAACAATTTCTTTTTTCTCGAAAATAACGAACTTATAACGAAACTTGCCTAACTTTTCGTCTCAAGTTTCATACAAGGCAGCACACGTTTGTAAGTAGATCTGTTCCGCTTGTAATGATTTACTAGTTGCATGCATAGAAGTCAAAATTGAATCCCACAAAATTACATGAACCAGTATTCGAATTTTTGCATTCTGATTGCGATGCACCCCGCTTCATGCGGAGTGTCATCTTCAATGCTTTCTAAAGCCTCGGCAATTTTATGAAACAAATCATAAACCGCGTTCGTTGCATTAGCATGTGCTTCCCAGCGCGTACCTGACAATGATTTCAAAGTTTTTGCGTTTTTGATATAATTTTTCAACACGCCCCAACGGTGAGGGCTTGCAGAAAAGAAGTTATACAATGATTGCATTATCGAAAGAAAAAAAATCAACTGCGTAAAAACAGCATTTAACAGCATAAACATTTCAACTGGTTTGTGATCTTTTGTTGAAACATACCGGAGCACAACTGACAATTGATCTATATGCGATACATCGGGAGTTGAATCAACGGAAAGGCTGTAGGTAATATAGAGATAGAGAAACCTCTTCTAAAATATATGATCTAACTTTTTTGCCCATGACGTTTATTAACTCTTCGCAGATCGTTTTGGATAAATATGAAGGAACACCTTTTCCCGCATTTCCGTATCGTACAATATGATCCTGAAAAAATGGATCAAACTGCCCAAGAAGTTCAAGTATACCTATTTAATTCCCATTATCTGGCTTTCCAAAGTCCTCGTTCGTACCTCGGAATGACAATCCTCGTTCTGCCAGAGTGATGATAACAGAAACTACTCGTTTTATAACATCGCGCCAATAGTGTTTTTCTACAAGTAGTCCTTTTCTGAATAGATATGGCAAATTTTCATGTTTCCGTTTTTCCAGGTAAATTAGCACACACTCCTGATTATTCAAATTCTTCTCATGCTGCTGTAAATTAATCCCGACGTTCTTCCAATCATACCCTTCACGCGCAAGTCTGTTCGATTTTTCTGGCGGCAAAAATAACTTGCAAAAGAGCAATAGACTCGGCCTGAAAATAAAGCAAAACATATTTTATCATTTGAGAACAAAAATGAATTAAACGGTATTCAAGGCATAAAACCCGTAACTGAAATGTTGACACTTTTAGTCTGGAGATTAAAAAGTAGCATCGTACCTCTCCAAAAAGGTTGTATTATCGATAATGTATTGATCATAAAAATTTCGATCATTTATTGAATATCAATGAATTTAATAAATTTACCTGATTTTTTTTGCGTTACGTTTTAAGTTTATTGAATTTTTTATTCACTTTTAATTTCCTTTTTGTAATTTGTTTTTCGCTTCGTTGTTTTTGTTGTATTTTTTGAATTTTTTTGTATGATCGTATTTTTTGGACTAAAAGAGCGTTTTTCTAACCAATTTATTTGTAATTTCAGTTACACAACTACGCAAAATTTGATTCGTTTTGGTAAGATAGAAATATTTAAAATTGTTGTTGCAAGATTTGATTTGCCACAAGTGAAGTTAAATAAAAGCGTTTATAATATTATAATAATTTAAAAAATTAAAACGAATACGATTGACTGAAATTCCGAAAAAAGCAAACTGATCAACAAAAATTATCTAAAAAATTTGATCTTATTCTTGTCAAAAATTCCAAAGTTTTTGGTTGCGTTTTAATTAGGTACTTTGCGTGGTACTCTCGTTGCTGATAATTTGGGCCAAGCTACCAGAAGTGCATATGGTGCTCAAAAATACCGCTTTGTTACACATAAGGGAGAACTTATTGAAGTCTGGAAACGAACAAAATTGAATTCCAAAAACAGAAAAATTAAAAAAACATAATTTAAAATCGTTTTTGATAAAAAATAGCATAACATTTCAAAAACTGTCAATGTATCGTAATACACGAAGGGCTCAATTGTTACTCAAAGTTTACCTTTCGCAGGTGAATAAATGATTAGATTAGATTTTTATTAAGTCCGTTTGATCAATTACATGTATACAATACATTTTTGATATAGGACACGACAGAATTTACATCTATAAAATAAAAGAACTAACAGGCATATATTACTAATACTATAACTACTTATAATTTATTATAATAACAGATCTTAATAGATACAATATTATTGGACAACTATTTACACCTTTCTCAATTATCATAATATGAAAACTTGATTCTACAAATACAGCAACTTACAGCTAGGTATTACAATTAAAATAGAAAAGAAAATACAATTATAGATTTCATCGCTCCTATTACACTAAGATATTCAACTACAGAGCAAAAACAATGGCACTGCAGATAAGCTTTCAACATTCTATCAAAGGTTTTTATTTTTGGGGTTAGTTTTATATACTGGGGTAGTTTATTGTACAATTTAACTCGTGTGTGATAAGTTCATTTTTGATATATGCTTGTGTGTGTGAAATGTGAATGTTTTGATTTTGTCTTGTGTTATGCCTATGAACATCATTGTTTGTTTTAAGAAAAACATCCTTATTCATTAAATTCTTTTTACAAAACATAATACTTTCAAATATATATATACAGGGCAGAGGGAGAATGTTTAAATCTTTAAACAGAGGTCTACATTTGCCATAATTCTAATCGCCCTCTTTTGTATCCTAAACGTGCTTAGTACATCTGGCGACATACCCCAAAATATGATCCCATATATTAAGTATGAATGGAAATAAGCAAAATAAGTATTTATTAATGAGTGCATGCTAGTGCAGGTTTTCAAAATACGTAACGCAAAGCACATCGAGTTCAGTTTAGTATTCAGATATTGTATATGTTTATTCCATTTCAAGTCATGTTGTATCCATAGTCCAAAAAACTTTGATTCTGATTTATTTTCTATTTGATGACCATTTAATGTTATATTGGGATTCGCAGGATTCCTATTCTATATAGTGTGGAAATTTAGACATACTGTTTATTTTTTATAGTTTATTATGAGGTGATTATCTTGTGACCATTTGGTTAACTCTTCTGTAAAGGCGTCAGCAGAATGCTGTAAGACCAGTTTAGTTTCACCTTTCATTACGAGTGTTGTATCGTCCGCAAACAAAATTTCCTTATGAGAATGAACGTTCTGTGTTATATCATTGATATATAGAAGAAAGAGTAGTGGGCCCAAAACCGATCCCTGTGGTACTCCAAATTTAATAATTCCCTCATTGGACAATGTTTCATTAAGTAATTTGGTTCCATCATCCTTGTGTCTCAAGCTTACTATTTGTTTACGCCTTGTTAAGTAAGACTCGATCCATTTATTAGCTAAACCTCTAATATCATATTGATTTAGTTTTGTAAGGAGGATTTTATGGTCAACAACATTAAATGCTTTCGATAAATCCAAGAATAGGCCAGTTACATTTTCCTTATTGTCAATTAATTTCAGTATACTATTACTAAATTCATAAATTGCTGTCTGTGTAGATCTTTCCGTTCTGAATCCATGTTTTGAGTTTGATAGTATTTTATTTTTTTCTATAAAACTTATCAGTCTCTTATACATGATTTTTTTCCACAACTTTTGCAATACCAGTTGGTAAGGTAATAGGACAATAGTTATCTAATTCATATTTTGAATAGTTTTTGTGCACTGGAATTACTTTTGACAACTTCAAAATATCCGGGTAAGTTCCTGAGAGAATTGAACTGTTTATTAAGTTCGTAAGTGGATTTATTAAATTTTCTGCACATTTCTTTAAAATTGCATCAGGGATGCCATCAATACCAGCACAGAATTTATTTTTAGCTCTTTAATAGCTTTTCTTACCTCTTACCTCTTACTTGTGATATGATTTATAAATAAATAATCACTGCATTTATTTATTTATTTTATTATTAGAATTTATTGTATTTACCTGTGATTTATTTAATAATTTTTGTGGAATTTCCAGAAAATATTCATTAAAATTGTTTGCTATTTCCTCTGGATTATTAATCACTTTATTATTTCTGGTCCTTTGTATTTTAGCAGATTTTCCAGTATCTTTCTTTATCACGGACCACATAGCCCTGGGAAATAAAATTATCATTATGCATTTTCTTTGCTAGTCTTATTACCTTATTTAATATGCTAGTATATTTTTTGTAGTATATATTAAATTCAGGTGTTGTGTGTATTGTTTATATAATTTGTGTAGAATTTTTTTAAACATGAATTTATAATCCCTGTTGTTATCCAATTGCTAGTTTTATTATTTTGAATAGTTGTTTGTTTAAAGGGGAATGCTGTTTCAAAATAGTATTTTAGGGTACTGTTAAATGCATTAAAGTTATCATTTACACTTTCTAGTTTATAAATTTCTGACCATGTTTCCTTATGTAATAAGTCGTTGAAATATGTAACATTTGTTTCAGTGAATGACCTGCACTTTGACTGTATTCCATTATCATTATTATTGATTGTTTCGGGTACTTCAAAACTCAGTATTTGTCCATGGTGGTCACTAAAACTCGGACAATAGTCTTCAATTGAATGGTGATATTTATCTGTATTTATAAAAATTTGATCAGGAGTGGTTTTGCTAAATTTTGTTATTCTTGTTGGGGTATTTACTGTACGTTTCAGTTCATAGGAAATTAGTAACTGTGTTAATAATTCACAATTTCTATCACATTTTAAGAAATCCACATTTACGTCCCCACTAATTATTATATCGAAATTTACTTTGCTCATGTTATTGAGTAACAATTCTAATTTATCTATAAATAAACGAAACTTTCCTGACGGAGAACGGTATACGCATACAATTATTAACTTAAACTGCTGTATTTTTACGGCAGAGAATTCAAAATCCTGTTCCATAATTAGATAATCATAAGCTGTTAACTGTTCATGATCTAAATTATTTCTTAAGAAGATACAAGTACCACCATGGCTAATATTAGATTTAGAGTATTTACTAGCTAGTATAAACCTTGAGAATTGAATTAATTCGAGTTGTTCCTCTTTCAGCCAATGTTCTGTAATACATAGTGCTGAGATGTCTTTAAGTTCATTTTTAAGCATTAGATTTATGTAATCAATTTTATTATAGAGAGACTGAACTTTCTGGAGGTAAATTTTAAATTTGTTACTTTTGCAAGCTTGTGTTGGTGATTTATTTACATTATTATTATCATAATAATTATTATTGTTGTTGCTACACAAATCGGAAATACCATTGTTGCACTCAGTTAAATTTGACATCGAAAGATCTGAATGCCAAACCTCACGTTTGGCTTCTTTTAGAAGTTTCCCTGCTTCCACTCGAAAGATATTACTGTTGAATTATTCTTACCATTTGAATTTGCAATTTTGCAGATTTCATCACTAAGATACTCTTTTCCTAACTTATTTAAGTGTAGGCCATGTCGAGTGTGGAACTTCCTGTCTAATTTACTTACATCTATAATTTGAACATTTGAAAAACTCTTACAAATTTTACGAATTTTTCCATTTGTAGCCTCTATTTCTACATTTACACATGATTTGGGAATTAAATCGTATCTCTGCGGAATGTTACAATAATGACATTTGTGTTATGCATGGATGGCAATGTACCCTTTAAATCCTTGATTACCTTTTTACTCTCGTTTCTATAGACGTCGTTTGCTCCAGCGATGACTACTGCATAGTCCTTTGATGTGAGGGTCGCACACTCTCCTACCATCCCGTTCGTGACAGCTGCAATTTGAGCTCCTGGTTTTACTGTCGAATGAGCCAATCTCGCTTTGCATTCTCTCCATTCGGTTTCTTTCCAAAGAATAATTTTTGGGAGCAATATCTCTTCGTTGATTCCTTATCATATCGACGCTTGGACGATTCAAACAGTCGAGTCAAATTTTGACAATTTGACGGACTATGTGAAACCCAAAACTGTACGTCTTCGCTGGTTAATTTTCCCCAATGTCCTGGATCAGTGAAACGGTTCAAATTTTCGGCACCTGCTTGTCCAGCTTCATTTTCATCATTGGAAAAAGAACTGGGTGTTTGAGACCTTGAAATGGCCGCATCATTATCCGGGTCTTTTGCGTGACTAGTGTTCGTTTTGTTTTGCTCCTTTGATCCATCGCTAGTGGCAGATCCTTGATTTTCCGATGAATTTGAAGAGGTTTTATTCCGAAGGAAAAATTTGGTCAGTTTTGGCACTTTCTCTAGCACCACACTTTCTCGGTAATTTTTGACTTTGGCAAGTTTTCATTTTTGTGCACCACTAAAACAAGGAGATGCGCTCTCCCCACTTCTCTTCAACATCGTTCTGGAAAAAGTAATTCGGGAAACCAAAGAAGCTGCAACTGGAGACCTAGCAGATAACAAACACAACATCCTGGCATATGCAGATGACATTGTATTAATAGGAAATAATGGAGGAGAAATTGAAGCTTTATTCAGGAAATTAAATGAAACTGCTGCAAAAATAGGTCTAAAGATTAATGAAGAGAAGACAGAATACATGATCATACAGAGAGAAAACATGACTACAGACCAACGCAACAACCTTCATATAGGCAATTTTACCTTTAAGAACACGCCAAACTTCAAATACCTTGGGGTAAATATAAATGACTGCAATAGAAGACAAGTTGAACACCAAATTAGATTACGGAATGCAAACAAAGTTTACTTTTCCCTGCATAAATTACTTTCCTCCAAACTTTTGACCAGGAAAACAAAACTAAAACTATACAACACGATCATCTGGCCGGTACTGCTATACGGAGTCGAAACATGGAGTGTGACCAAAAGGGAGGAACGCCAACTTACAGTCTTCGAAAACAAGATATATAGAAAAATTTTCGGCCCCATCTTTGACCAGGAAACACAAAGATGGGTTCTCAGATCAAATCATGAGCTGTACAAGTTGGCCAATCAACCCAGAGTAGTGGACGTCATGAAAGCGAAACGGCTGCAATGGGCAGGGCATGTTATCAGAATGGACGCTGTCAGAATAGTTCGCCAGGTGTATGAGAAGAAGATCGAAGGCTCGAGACCCCCTGGAAGACCTAGGAGTAGATGGCAAGATGAGGTGACCTCTGACTGCAGGCAAATGGGTATTACTGTATGGGAGAATACTGCGCTGGATAGGAGGAAATGGAGGCAGATAGTGAGAGCGGAACGGGATCGTCACGTCCCAGAAAAGCCAACGGAACATGAACATGATGAACATGAACATGAACATGAACATGAACATGAACATGAACATGGAACATGAACTCAAATATGTACGTGAAGACATTTTTGAGTTGGGGTTTTAATTCAACCCAATACACAGATAAAACTGTTCATCGAACACTAATGAATTAAAATTGTCGATCACAAAACCGTCGCTTTGAAGTCTGAACTCTAGCGGTAGAACGTTACTTGTTTCCGAAATTACTCTACAGACCAGAATGCAATAATTTGGAAAAACTATTTCCGAGCTTATGTATGGCTAATAAAGTGTAGGGGATGGCGAATGGGGACTTATCAGTTAATTCAAATAGTCATGGCATTTTGGGGCCCGACCCTGGGATTATCAGTAAATTGCTTCCAATCCTTAAACAATAGAGCGAACTGAAAGTTGAAATTTCAATTGGCTTAGAATGTGTCAAACAATAGTTAAGTTATTTATGAATTGGAAGTATAATAAGATAAAGTTTATGGGAAAACCCCCGGGCAGAGAGAATTTACGAACTGCACTTTACGAAGTATTGTGACCGTTTGACGGATGTCCCACGTCCACATAAGCGCACATCTAAACAACAGCAGAGCACAAGACTCAAAAACATCTCAGGGTAAAAATATGGGCAAACAGACAACGCTGTAATTTAAAATAAAAGCTTAGCTGTTATTCCGATGTACACTGCAGCAAGGATAGAAAGGAGTAAAGTTTCAAGAATCATGAATATCACCAGTTGTCGAAGATAAAATGCGTCAGGTCAATTTATTCACTCAACCATCCTAAACTAATTACAACCTTCCTTCCGCAGGGGAATCACTAAATACACTCCTGAAAATAAAGAACATCCTATCGCTCCCCCTGGGATCCTGCTCTAAAGATGCCTTGTCTGACTAACGGCAACAATAAATTAAAACAAAAAAAATTAAGTGACGTGATTAGTCAAATGCTTCTCCAACATTACGTGAAATTGGTAATTATCACTGGAATGTGTGTTATTCGAAACACCATAAACACCTTAATGATGCGCAGACAATTAATTAGTCCAGTCTGACATCATTCGAAAAATATATATATAAGTTACCACAGCATTTATATTTCCAAAATTATCTTCCAAAATATTCTTAGTTTCAAATCACGTATGTGAAAAGTCAAGGATAAAAATCTGAAAAATGTTATCTCTATTATTTAACACGCCGTCAAAAATGTATTGGCTATGAACAATCTATTCTTCTCTGTCATATAATGATAATCCAGTTACTTCACAATTGTAAATTCCACACTTGGAATTTATTAATCATTCCAACAACCACGTTGATTTAAAAAAAAGTTCATAAAGAAATAAATGTATTCATTTATTAGACTTGAGGGTAATGAACTATTACCATGTGATTATTAAATTTAGATGAAATATGGATCAATTATGACGGTTATCAAAATCATCTGAACACGATGTCTGCATTCCACCAATGCCCCATATCACCGAGCATTGAATAGGCTTCACATTTTATATTTCATCACATGATGTCGAAAGTTGCATAGAAAAGAAATATATATTAATTGTTCGGTAATTCTAAATCATTCCATAGAATGTTTGTAAGGTGTGAGCAAAAACAAGTGGAATTCGGAATTCCACTGATGACGTTATCTGGTTGACGGCTTGGGGTTGCTCCACTGGCTTAACCCTTCTTTTTGAGAATACAATATGAGGAATCATCCTCCAAAATCATTAACTTCATTTCACATACAACATTATTTAATCATAAACATTATTTCCATATTTCCAAATTCCATTGAGCCTTATTGCTTCTATTAATGGATTAGAATATTTATTGTGGGATCAGAACACGCGTCTCTGCCCAATCAACTCAACTACCATGCCAGATAAATCATTTAATTGTGATTAACAATTAGCTTGCCTTCCAATGATTATCTTACAAAAACACTCCCTATTTGACACAAGCGCTCCACACCGTAACTTTCTTTCTAAAATAAAATATCTCCTTAGAGAAATCCAAATTGCATGATTAATTACGACCTCATTACCGTCCGCCTATAACTTACTCTGAAATTCGATTATGTGAACACCACAAACTGGTTCACTATCACCCAATAAATTTATTATTATTATTAAATATTTCACAAGTCAAAAATGATTAAATTCCAAGTTTACGATCCCAACAGATCTTCAAAATCCCGATAATCATTCAACATGATTCAATCAAGAATTATAACAAGCATTACAATCATCAATTATTATTATTAATTATCAGAAAATCGTAATCGTGCGGAAAAATCAAACTCATCAAGTAACGATTAAGTATCTAACCTCATTAAGTAATACGGAGATCAACTCCCAAGAATCATAAATTATTAATAATTATAGCAAGTCACTACCCAAAAAAGATAGCTTTAGACCAAAAATGCAACAAGGGAAAAATAATATGTACAAGACTGTACACGAGAAAATCTACGAAAAGTGACTAACTAGCTATCGAAGCATGGATGCCTCAAAAGTATGCCATCATCCAACGATAAGCCGTATCGTGGATATGCTCGACTTCGTGACACACAAACACATCGTCTAGAAATCCATAAAGATGATCCAGTCACTATGCTCCTGCATAATTCAAAAAATAAATGCTGGCATCAAAACGTTGAAACATGGTCTAGTGAAAAGTCTATAGCCTACAAATCACATGTACTAAATTCTACAAAGTAAAGGTGTTTTTCACTTCCCTTAATGGTGATCTTCCTCGATGAGTCCCGTGTCTGCAGCCGGCCACGTCCATGTTCAGCAGCTGGCTCGAACGCCCGTGTGCGCTCATACTCACGACCTGCTGGTCTCTCATCGCAATCTAAAGTTTTATCACGTCGGCCTCCATTGCACCGCCCAATATGCTTTAACACTCCATAGTAACGTTTCGATCCATGGCAGTAAGATACCAAAGTTTATTACGACTGTTCGCTACCATGATTTCCTGTTCGTTGTTTATTATCACCATGGCTTTTGCCACAAAATTCCCGTAATCAAGACTGTTGTATTCGAAATGTAGTCACCCGGTCATGCACCGTTTCCAAATAAGTCTGTGTCACAAGTAGAAGACACAACAACTTGGTTAACATTCAAGCTGGTATAGCACAGTCCGCTAACAAAATTGCTTGCCATGTTTCCAACATCCTTCGATTGAAGCTATACATTTCCCTAGATTCGGATTATGTTTCGGGCCATAGGCTACCTGTATGTGAGACAAAAATGAGTCCACAACAGTTTTGAACATTCCACAACTGGTCCACCTGCATAAAAGCATTCAGTGACCAACACTGAAAAAGTGTTTCCTCGTAGACTGTATGTCTGGCGCGCGAAATGCCGATCCGAAAAAGATCTTCGAACTCATGCTAGGCCACGCATGACACGAATTCCGTTCGATGTTCTACCGCTGACTTCCTACTACTTCCTTCAACAGGTGCTCTCCGAGCAGTGACCCTGTCGTAGTTCCGTGCGCAACCAACCCGCACGTGTGACGTAACGTCTCGCCTACATGGCGATTCACAAACTCCTCCTTGGCGCTCTTCTTCAATCCAAAACTTCAAAAATGTAATCCCGAAAAACGACTCATATATCCGGGCAATGGGCTCCCTCAAAATGGGCCCAGTATAAACCAAGAAATTAAACTGTAAAATTAGAACTGTAATTCTAAGTTTCACATTTTTTTTTTCGGAAAGGTACCTAATTTATTTGACTTTTTCCCCAAAATTTCCAAAGAAATTATTTTTTCCATTCTTTTGGTAGATTATTTTTCATTTTTTTTGGGCTTATTTGAGCCGGGGACCCCAGGCAATTGCCTATTGTGCCTTATGGTTAATCCAGCACTGGTTGCAGGTGTTATTGTGTGTTTAATTAATTTTGTATCAGGAATGTGTACATGTGCTGAGTTTGTTATCGTGTTTGCTCAGTATGGAAAACTCAGGGTAACTGTGCAGGAGACATGAACCCAGGAGAAACTAAATAATAACTTCTGAAATTTGCATTACACTTAAGTTACCTTTTCTAAAGATTCAAAATTGATCTGGGAATGATGTAGTTCACTCCTCGGCTGTCTATAAAACACCCACCATCCCAAATTATAACATAGTAAAAATTCCAGCTGTGTCGGCCATTTTCGGCGTTAGAACAGTCTTGCCAATCCCACGCATACGGTACTGATATAGGCGGTTATGTAAAACAAAAGAACGCCAAACTCAACACGTTCAATCCAATGGTTTTTGGGTCAATAGTACCCCACTAGCCTCGCGTTTGGCCGCGGACCTACACCCGACCATATAAGTACTGTATATCTTTCCTTTGCATTTTGACCTCGTTTCTGTCAATAAAACCCTCATTTAAATACATTTCCCCTCCTATTCGTATAATCTTCCATTACGAGTTCCTCTGTTTACACCACAGTCAGCTAATCGAGATGTTGCTTTCACGTCACAGTATGGGCGCAGTGTGGCAATGCACACTATTGCATTTATTCTCGAAGGTTTCAAAAAAATCTCGTATGCGTTCATATACCATTCATCCGATTGCGATGAAACTTTGGAGAATTGTTCTGTACACGCCAGGAAAGGTTTCTGGCTTAGTAAATCCATTTTACAATAGGTAGCGCACGAATAGATTCAACAAATGAGCGAAGGCGCGCGAATCGTTTCAACAAAGTCCCGTATGCGTTCATATACCATTCATCCGATTACAATGAAACTTGAGTGAGTTGTTGTGTACACTTCAAGGAAGGTTTCTGGCTTACAGTAGTAAATCCATTTTACAATAGGTAGCGCACGAGTAGATTAAACAAATAAGCGACGGAGCGCGAATCGTGTCTTCAAAGACCCGAATGCGTTTATATACGGTACCATTCATCCGATTGCGATATAAAACTTTGGTGAGTTGTTAAGTACTTCAGGGAAGGTTTCTGGCTTAGTAAATCAATTTTACAATAGGTAGCACACGAGTAGATTCAACAATTTAAAGATGGTGCGCGAATCATTTAAACAATGTTCCATCTGCGTCCATACATCATTCATCCGATTGCGATGAAACTTTGGTGAGTTGTTGTGTACACTCAAGGGAATGTTTCTGGCTTAGTAAATCCATTTTAGAATAGGTAGCGCACGAGTAGATTCAAGAAATGGGTGACGGCGCGTGAATCGTTTCAACAAAGTCCCGTTTGCGTTCCTATACGATTCATCTGATTGCGATGGAAATTTGGCGACTTGTTGTGTACACTCCTTCGAAGGTTTCTGGTTTAATAAATCTATTTATAGTTGGTAGTGCACGAGTTGATTCCACAAATGAGATACGTCGCGCGAATCGTTCAAACAAAATCCCGTATGCGTTCATATACCATTCATCCGATTGCGATGAAACATTGGTGAGTTGTTGTGTGCTCTTCAGGGAAGGTTTCTGGCTTAGTAAATCCATTTTAGAATATGTAGCGCACGAGTAGATTCAACATATGAGTGACGGTGCGCGAGCCGTTTCAACCAAGTTCCAACTTCATTCTTATACCATTCATCCGATTGCGATGAAACTTTTGTGAGTTGTTGTGCACGTTCCCACAAATGTTTCTGAACTAGTAAATCCATTTTACGATAGTTTAGAGGCAGTTAACGGATTTTTTTTAAATATTGTATACCCAGAAGTATTGCAACGCATGCCGGGTACAGCTTGTAATAGAATAAATGCTCGTACTTCAATACTCAGCTGATCACGGCATGTAGCAGCTTCTCGGAACGTCCGCTTACAGCAGTATATCAGTATACGCACGGAATAGGGAGAGCCCTCACTATATCTCACTTGCCTGGAGTGAAAGGAGGAGCAAATAAAACTGTAAAACTGTGATTGCATACTGAGAATCCTTTTTTGATGACGGCATAGTGGAAATCATAGTACCGGTACAGTACACAACACTTATCTTCAAATGGGTTCAACAGCAGGAAATTATGCTAGTAATAGAGACGCAAAAGATTAGATTAGATTTTTATTTATCCATTTGATCAGTTAGATGTATACAATACATTTTTGATATAGGACACGTCAGAAATCACATCTCTAAAATAAAAGAACTTCAGATACATATTACAAATACAATAACTATTTATAACATACCGGTATTATAATAATAGATCTTAAGGGATACAATCTTATTGGACAACTATTTACACCTTACTCTATCACAATATGAAAACTTAATTCTATAAATACAATTAAACTAGAAAAGTAAAATATAATTATAGATTTTATCGCTCCTATACGCTAACATATTCAACTTAAGAGTAAAAACAATGGCACTGCAGATAAGCTTTCAACATTCTTTCAAAGGCTTTTATTTCTGGGGCCAATTTTATATACTGAGATAGTTTATTGTATAATTTAACTACAGTGTGAAAAGTTCCTTTTTGTTATATGCTTGTGTGTTTGTTTGAAATATGAATGTTTTGATTTTTTCTTGTGTTATGCCCATGAACATCATTGTTTGTTTGGATTCAAACGTCTTTATTCATTAAATTCTTTTTTAAAAACATAATACTTTCAAAGGAGTGCCTCCGTGGTTTAGGCGGCAGCACGCCAGCCTCTCACCGCTGGTCCGTGGTTCAAATCCCGGTCACTCCATGTGAGATCTGTGCAGGACAAAACGGAGGCAGAGGTTTTTCTCAGGGTACTCCGGTTTTCCCTGACAAAATTTCATTCCAGCAACACTTTCCCCTATCATTTCATTTCATCTGTCATTCATTAATCATTGCCCCAGAGGAGTTCGTCAGGCCGGCAGAGTCCATATCCTCGCCGCTAGTTGGGGGCTTCATTCATTCCATTCCTGACCCGGTCGGAGACTGGAAGCAGGCTGTGGATTTTCAATACTTTCAAAGATATGAAAGCAGGCCATTGGGAGGATGTTCAAATCTTTAAACAGAGGTCCATATGATTCTCTACTGTTCACATTTGCCATAACTCTAATCGCCCTTTTTTGTTGTATCCTAAACGTGCTTAGTAAATCTGGGAACATACCCCAAAATATGACCCCATATCTTAAGTATTAATGGAAATAAGCAAAATGTGTATTTCTTAATGTGTGCAAGATTTCAAAATACGTAATACAAAGCACATCGAGTTCAGTTTAATATTCAGATATTGCATATTTTTATTCCATTTCAAGTCATGTTGTATCCATAGTCCTAAAAACGTTGTTTCTGATATTTTCTATTTGATGGCCATTTAATCTTATATTGGGCGTCACAGGATTCTTATTCTGTATAGCGTGCAAATTTAGAGATACTCTTTTTCTATATTTTATTATGAGGCGATTATCTTGTGACCATTTGGTTAACTCTTCTGTAACAGAGTCAGCAGACTGCTGTAAGACCTGTTTTGTTTCACCCTTTATTACGAGTGTCGTATCGTCCGCAAACAAAATTTCCTTATGAGAATCAACGTTCTGTGTTACGGCACGGTATGGTATATCATTGATAAGAAGAAAGAGTTGTTGTTGTTTGAGTCTTCAGTCTTTTGACTGGTTTGATGCAGCCCTCCATGCCTCCCTGTCTTGAGCTAATCGTTTCATCTCTACATAGCTACCATACCCTACATCCGAAGTAATTCTAACCTTGGTCTACCCCTACAATTCTTGTCCTCAACCCTTCCTTTCATAACTAAGCTTGCTATTCCTGGGTGTCGTAGTAGGCCTATGTGTCCTACTAACCTATCTCTTCACTTCATTAGCAGTCGCCAGAAACATCTCTCCTCTCCCACTCGTCTTAATACGTCTTCGTTTGTCACCCTATCTACCCATCTGATCTTCATTCTCCTTTAACACCACATTTCAAATGCTTCAATTCTCCTCTTTTCTGCTGCACCAGTAGTCCAAGTTTCATTTCCATAGAGCGCCACGCTCCAGACAAAGTCTTTCAAAAATTACTTCCTAATACCTAAATCTATATTCGATGTCAACAGATTCCTTTTTTGTAGAAAGGCTTTTCTTGCCTGAGCCAACCTACTTTTTATATCATCTTTGCTTCGTCCATCACTGGTTATTTTGCTTCCTAAGTAACAGAAGTCTCCTACTTCCTTCAGCTCTTCACCTACTAATTTGATGTCCATAGAGGTTTCTGATTTATTTCGGCTGCATTCCAGTATTTTTGTTTTACATTTATTCATTTTCATCATGTATTCATTCCGTAAGACGGAGTCCATACCATTCAAAAACTCATTCAAATCCTCAGGCGTTTCGGCCAAGAAAGAGTAGTGGGCCCAAAACCGTTGCCCGGGGTACTCCAAATTTAATAATACCCTCATTGGACAATGTTTCATTTACTTTGGTTCCATCATCCTTGTGTCTCAAGCTTACTATTTATTTACGCCTTGTTAAGTAAGACTCCATCCATTTATTAGCTAGACCTCTAATACCAATATTGATTTAGTTTTGTAAGGAGGATTCTATGGTCAACAACACCAAACGCTTTCGATAAATCCAAGAATAGGCCAGTTACATGTTCCTTATTGTCAATTAATTTCAGTATACTATTAATACATGCCTAAATTGCTGCCTGTAGATTTTTCCGTTGTGAGACCATGTTGTGAGTTTGATAGTACCGTATTAATTTTTTTACTATAAAACTTATCAGTCTCTTATACATGATTTTTCCCACAATATGGGACATATGGGAAGTAAAGGCTCTTTTTGGACTATTGTATTTAGCTGGTGTCAGAAAAGTCAATCACCTAAACGTAGGTCTATAGGATATTCTGGGCTTCCGATATGACAGTTACGGTATTGAAATGTTTCCAGCAGGAATGTCACAGAAACGTCAGTTTTTTGTTTACGATATGATTACAAGGAATCATGGAAATTGCGAAAAAGTGTGGACAAATTGGCACCAGTTCGGGAAGTTAGTATTCGACAAATTTTTCAATAATTGCAATATTGAGTAGGCCCTACATTATTGGGGAATGTGCTACCACGGACGAAAAACTTGAAGGTTTCAGGGATAGGTGCAGTTTTCGCCAGTATATCCCTAGCAAGCTCAATAAATATGGCATTAAATATTTCCTCTAGCAGATGCACGATGTTCTATAAGTATGAAAAAATCCACAGCCTGCTTCCAGTCTCCGACCAGGTCAGGAATGGAATGAATGAAGCCCCCATCTAGCGGCGAGGATATGAACTGTGCCGGCTGCCGAGGCCTGACGCACTCCTCTGGGGCAATGATTAGGTGAATGACAGATGAAATGAAATGATAGTGGAGAGTGTTGCTGGAATGAAATTTTTGACAGGGAAAACCGGAGTACCCGGAGAAAAACCTGTCTGCCTCCGTTTTGTCCAGCACAGATCTCACATGGAGTGACCGGGATTTGAACCACGGACCCAGCGGTGAGAGGCCAGCGTGCTGCCGCCTAAGCCACGGAGGCTTGATTTGAACCCACAATGCCTGCTTGGAATATAAAACCACAAAATGTACTCATACAGTAGGTGTTCCCAACAACCTCCAAACACACTTTGAAACACATTTGGGTGTAAAATGGAAGTACATACATTAATTATGATGATGATGATGATGATAATTGTTGTTTTAAGGGGCCTAACATCTAGGTTATCGGCCCCAATGGTTTGGGTGATAGTGAAAGATGAGATGAGAATGAAAACTAAAACTAATACTAACTACAGGCTTACATACTAGAAGAAGAAATGGTAAACAAATAAAGGAAAAGGCAATCAAAGGATGTTCTATAAGTATATTATTCTGAATTTGGATATTTACGCCAGGAACCACCAGACGGTCCTGTTTCACTTGGCAACAGTCCTGCAGTTATCGTAAAGAGGCTGTGATTTCCAATTTATGGAATTAGCAGAAACATCACTACCGGTACGGTATGCATTACTGGTTCACTAGTATCGAATTGGGGGAAGATTTGTTGAAGGACAAATTGTTAGTTGCCGGAATAATCCGTAAAATCAACACTGAAATACCACCTAGTTTTACCAATGTAGGTCTACGGTACGTGTGAAATCGCGTGAATTTGCATTCCAGGACATAACTTTCCCAAAAGAGACCTAGATGTTCTACTGTCATCCTTGCACCATGATTGTGCCATTGATGAAAGCACAGCAGACGATCATAAGCCAGACAACATTCCATTTTATAATTTCACCAAGGGCTGTTGACACAGTGCATCAGCATTCCGCAATATACGACGTTTCTAGGAAAACTAGACGTTGACCCAGGGTAGTATTTTCTTCTATACTAATCATGCTGGTATAAATTCACAAATTATATACTAGAATTGATGGATGAAAGGCGGAAACATAAGAATGAAAGAGATGAAAAGGGGAAAGCAGAATACAGACGTCTGAGAAATGAGGTTAACAAGAAGTGCAAGGTAGCGAAAGAAGAATGGTTGAAAGAGAAATGTGCAGGTATAGAAAATTGTCTGAAATTAGGAAAAGTAGACACAGCTTATCGAAGGATTAAGAATACAATTGGGGAAAAGAAGACTAAGTGCTGTAATATTAAGGACACAAATGGAAAGCCTCTAACAGATGGGAAAGAAGGTTGAGAGATGGAAAGCTTACATTGAGTGTTTGTACAAGGGAAAGGAGATTGAGAATCATGTAATGGAAAGGGAGGAGGAAATTGATGAGGATGCAAAAGGAGATTTAATATTGAGATCAGAATTTGACAGAGCACTGGAAGACTTAAGCAGGAACAAAGCACCAGGTATAGATGATATACCGATTGAGTTGCTACGCTGCATAGGAGATGAAGGTCTGATCAGGTTATTCCACTTGGTGTGTAGGATTTATGAGACAGGTGAGGTACCCTCTGATTTCAAGAAGACTGTTATCATCCCTATACCGAAGAAAGTAGGAGCTGACAGATGTGAGGATTACCGTACAATCAGTTTGATTACTCATGCTTCAAAGATCCTGTCTAGAATAATTTACAAGAGGATGGAAAGCCAGATAGAAGCAGAATTGGGTGAAGACGAGTTTGGTTTCAGGAGAAATGTAGGAACAAGGGAAGCTGTACTAAGTCTCAGGCTGATTTTGGAAGGTAGAATAAGAAACGATAAGAGAACGTTCATGGCATTTGTAGACTTAGAAAAGGCTTTTGATAACGTTGATTGGACTAAATTGTTTGACATTTTGAAAATGGTTGGAATAAAGTATAGGGATAGGAGGGTGATCTACAATCTATAGGCCTACAGAAACCAGACAGCAGGCATTCGAGCTGATGGACATGAGAGAGAAGCTGGTATTCAGAAAGGTGTGAGGCAAGGCTGCAACTTATCACCCATACTTTTCAATCTTTACATTGAACAAACAATGAAGGAAATTAGAGAGAAATTTAAAGTGGGAGTGAAGATTCAAGGAGAAATAATATCAACTCTTAGATTTGCTGATGACATCGTCATCTTGGCCGACACGCCTGAGGATTTGAATGAGTTTTTGAATGGTATGGACTCCGTCTTAGGAAAGAATTCATGATGAAAATTAGTCTAATAAATGTAAAACAAAAATATTGGAATGCAGCCGCAATAAATCTGAAACCTCTACGGACATCAAATTGGCAGGGGAAAAACTAAAGGAAGTAGGAGACTTCTGTTACTTAGGAAGCAAAATAACCAGTGATGGACGAAGCAAAGAGGATATATAAAGTAGGTTGGCTCGGGCAAGGAAAGCATTTCTACAGAAAAGGAATCTATTGACATCGAATATAGATTTAGGTATTAGGAAGACATTTTTGAAAACCTTTGTCTGGAGCGTCGCACTCTATGGAAGTGAAACTTGGACTATTGGTGCAGCAGAAAAGAGGAAAATTGAAGCATTTGAAATGTGGTGTTACAGGAGAATGATGAAGATTAGTTGGGTAGACAGGGTTACAAATGAAGAGGTATTAAGACGAGTGGGAGAGGAGAGATGTTTCTGGCAACTGCTAATGAAGAGAAGAGATAGGTTGGTAGGACACATACTAAGACACCCAGGAATAGCAAGCTTAGTTATGGAAGGAAGGATTGAGGACAAGAACTGTAGGGGTAGACCAAGGTTAGAGTATGTTAAACAGATTGCCTCGGATGTAGGGTGTGGTAGCTATGTAGAGATGAAACGATTAGCTCAGGACAGGGAGGCATGGACATGGAGAGCTGCATCAAACCAGTCAAAAGACTGAAGACTCAAACAACAACAATAAAAACCCTGCTGCAGGGTGCAGGCGTCATTTCCTAAGGAAGCTGGCAGTCCAGCTTGTACACATGGTCAGAAGATGAGAGATCAAAATTCTTCCCAAACACATAACTGAAAAACAAAAGAAGGATGCACCAACATTACAAGAACAGGAAGAAAACCATCTGAAGGTGTCAGAATCAAGGAAAAGATGTCAATACTGTGGCGTGTCGTTTCACGAGGTACCATTGTGAAAAATGTGGACAGGACATGTTTGGAACATGCACGTTTCCTTTGTGGACTTCGTTTCCGAGAGAGGGATGTCAGCCTGTTGAAGACGCTCACTTCGAAAGAAACTCCATGTTCTGTGTCACAGATCAGACGCAACGTAATTGAAAATGGAAACGATACTTATCGTTGTACAAAGATCACTTTTTCTGGTCACACTTTTGCAATTCTATATCCTCGACAGTTAGGTTGTGGACGGCGAGTGACTGATGATTTGATTAGAAAAGAACGAGTTCTTTCTTAGCCTCATTTCATTTCCTCTTATAGTTCCATCATTCTTCCTTCGGACATGGAAGCATTTTAAATTGCTGACAAATATTACATAAATAACCATAAGATAAGGATTGGTATATGTTCCATATCAAACTCAGGCTTCAGGATAAAATGTAGATGTATATAAGCAATGCCCTCGTATTAAAATAAAATAAAAACTCCCGGCGGTGGAAGAAAACTGTTGTGAATAAATATTATTTTCCTGGCGTTACAGGTAGCTACTGGAACAGAAATAGCAGCTAACGTACTGAAGATAGAGAAAGTTGTCTCAAGTGAAAGGGGCAAAAATTCTGCTGGTTCTGGGCGGTTGGAAAAAGCGTACTTTAATGGATAAATGTAAGTACTTTTTTGAACCGATTATTTCTTTCCGTTTGTTCGATCGAGTGAAAATTTGGTTACGAATATTTTGCCTCCAGCAGTTAGACTGTGGTACCGTGTACCGTACCGTATTATCATTACACTAGCAGGTAGTGGTTTAGCTGCCACAACATATTTCAGTGGTTTCGTCTGTTGATTGTTTTATAGTGGAAGATTTGGATGATGGATTACCGGTATGTGGTTTTATAATGGACTTTTCCCCAAGCTGATTCTGGTTGGCAAAGAATATTGTTTGCCAGACAAAATACGTGCGAGTTACTCGCTAATAAACCGCATTGGCCCGAAAATAAGCCGCCCCCGCATATAGGCCTAAGCCTGACCCTTAATATCCGAAGAGGAAAAAGGAAAAACCTTTATGCCCGAAAATAAGCCACATCTGGATTAAGGGAAGACACATTTATTTTCTTGTACTTACCAACAGGTAAACATTTTTTTTCTGGCATCCGTATTTTGATCCAGGCTCTCTGTTGGTTCGGGGCTGCATGACCTTGCTGTCGCAGCCCATTAAACTAAGGAAATCTCTGTTGCTTAAATATGCTTTTTGGCATAACGCACAACTGCAAGTTTGACATATAAAAGTGACGGTAGTGAATATATGCAGCGCCCAGATATTTTATCCAAATAGTTTTAATTAAAAGTGTGCTTATTTTCGGGCCAATACGGTAATAATAATTTTAATAATGCAGTGTGACCCCCGGGGAGGATAGGGCTGCTGCAAGTCTTTCAAGTTGACGCCTGTGGCATCGCCGTCTTCAATTCTCAAGCCGTGTCATAAGGTTTGGCAACACCGCCCATCTGTCATCTGGGAGGCCTAGCGCAAGCACATGGTAATTGCCAACACTGCGTAAACACATAGATTTTGACGCCAAATGTTTCCAAAAATACAACAGAACATAACGTCCGCTAAATCTACACACACATATCACCAATAAAGGATACATATTCAGTGGTGGATCCAGGCCTTGCGGGGCCCTGGGCGATATGATAAGGTGGGGCCCACAACAATAGGAAATAAAAATATCAAATCGAATGGAAAATAGATTTGTAATAATAATAAAATAAAGAATAGTTACAATATTTTGACTACACTAGAGTACATTTTTGTAATAATATGAAAGAAACCTTGAAGAAGATTATGTAAACTATGAAATATTAAAATAATACTTTGCGACTATTTTCCCGGCTGAAGTCTTCTATTATTTCACTTAAATCTAAACTTGCTAAACGGTCATGGGAGGTCATAGCTGCACTGAAAAAAGAATATGAATTATAGGTTTGTTTGGAAAGTTTGAAAAGTATAATTAATTACTCAATTACATTTAAAACAATTCATGGCGCGGGGCCCCTGGACCGCGGGGCCCTGGGCGGTCGCCCTCCTCGCCCTCCCCTAGATCCGCCCCTGTACATATTATCATGCTTTGTACTGTCGATTCCCGATAAGGTAATGTAATAATAAAAGGCTGTACTGTACCTCAATGTCCCAATGTCGGAAGTTTCCTTTTATTGCTGCTATGCTCACTGCCGTCATTGACGTGCTCACATAATAAATTCTTCACTTTTTGTCCACACATGCACTCACCATAGTCACAATAAGCTTCCAAGCTCAATGTGGATAGTCTAACAATAATGCTCCACTGGTCACTTAATTTAACAAGAAGTTCCATGAAGAACTATCCAGCCTATTTTCATATATCCTACTCATGTTAATTGCCTCTATCAACATACAAAATTTCAGGTTGATTGTTGTGATAGATTTGTAGATATTGAGAACCGTCTAAATATTTCAGATGGTCGCCAGGTTGGATTTTTATTTATGTACTATTACATGAAAATTATTGTGTACGTGTGGTATTCAAACTTCAATCGCATGATAGGGACACAAGAAGTAAAAACGAGATTTTAAAATTTCGCACAGCTGCCATCTTGTGGTTATGAAAACAATTGGAAAAAATTAGATGCCAGTGGATTAACATTTGTATAAGCATTTAACGTGCCAAGTTTCACTGCACCCGGATGATTAAATCGCGAGAAACGTCCATTTAAATATTTATAATTTACGTCGCCGCCATGTTGGATTTGTGCTCACCAGGTTACTGAAAGTCCTATAGGTGAACTTATGTTCATAGCCTCTATGAACATAAACATTTTCAGTTTGATTGCTGTAAAAGATTCGGTGATATTGAGAACCGTCAAAATATTTCGGATGCTCGCCATTTGGGATTGTTACCGGTATATGTATAGGCCATAGAGTTATGTACCATTAAAGGAAAATTATTGGGTAGCTTCATGAACATAAAAAATTTCAGTTTGATTGCTGTAAAAGATTCATAGATATTGAGAACCGTCAAAATATTTCGGATGCTCGCCATTTTGGATTGTTATATGTATAGGCCATAGAGTTATGTACCATTAAAGGAAAATTATTGGGTAGCTTCATTATTCAAACTTTCACTTCGATCGCATGATTACGACACAAGAAATAAAAAACTTAATTTTAAAATTTTGCACGGCTGCCATCTTGACGTTATGTAAACAATTGAACTAAATTAGATGGCAGTGGATTACAATATGTATAATCATTTACTGTACCACATTTCACTGCGCTCAGATGGTTAAATCACGAGAAAAGTCCATTAAAATGATTCAAATTCACTTGGCCGCCATGTTCGTTTCGTACTTTATATATGTAACTTTCAAAAACCTGTAAACTTGTAGCAGTGCCCTTTATCACCGCACTAAATTTCAGGGTGATATCTGTAATAGTTTCGGAGATATAGAATGCCAGTGAAATATTTCGCACAGCCGCCATTTTGAGGTTATGTAAACAATTGAACTAAATTAGATGCCAGAGCATTACAATGTGTATAAAAATTTGCTGTACCAAGTTTCATTACGTTTGGAAGGTTAAATCGCGAGAAAAGTCTATTTAAACGTCTCAAATTCGCTTGGCCACCATGTTGGTTTTGTAGTTACCAGGGTTTTGAATGTCTCATAGGTGACCTTCTAGTAGTGCCCTTTATCACCGTACAAAATTTCAGGTTGATATCGGTAATAGTTTCGGAGATACTGAATGCTGGTGAAATATTTCGCACAGCCGCCATGTTGGGATTGGTAAGACACAATCAAATTTGAATGGCACGGTCGGGGTCGACCAGAATGGTGCCATGGTCTTACCGAGTTTCATTGAAATCGCTCCAGCCGTTTAGAAGTTATTAGGGACACATACACACACGCGCGCGCACACACAGACGGACAAAAGGTGATCTCATAAGCCTAATTTTTTATAAAATGAAAATAGGCTAAAAATAGATGGCTTTGTAATGAAATCTACCCAAAGGCACTTGCCAACTGAGTACAGTTCATAATGTACTGGAATAAAGAGGCCACATGAAGATATATACCAAAACTAAATTACTAGGCACTGAAAGTCCACCACGCTGTAATGATCAAAACGTAGTGATATAACCAGTTATTTTATTAGTGTTGCCATAATTTGACTTACAGTGATGCACACAACACTTCCTTGGCTTCTGAAATAGTTTAATGAAAATTAGTGAAGAATTTGTTGGTTAAATTCATTGGTAGGTGTTGGTTACACATGCAACTTAATACGGGAAATTCTCACTTCAACAACTTTCAGCAGGTCTGATTTACCACGAGGAATTCCACGGGTGTTGAAATAGTTAGTACGAACTGCTTTTAGATGCTGTCGTATCAAAATAAACGATCTTAATGAATAAAACTTAGCATGTGGTGTTACGTGTTTATAGAACTTACTTAAATGCCCGTGGGCATCGCCGTCTATAATTCTCAAGCCGTGCTGTGGGTAGAATTGGCAACGTTTAGTAGAGTCCAGTCCATGCGATCATTTACTGTCTAAACTCACCTTAACGGAACATCTCCCCGCCGAACAATGCCACTCATTATAATTCTTGCATTTCTAAACTTGCTTTTAGCTTTTCTGCCTAGTTCGTAGAGCTCCCCCATGATGTAATCAGTTGTAGCCCTCTTCTTCAAATCGTTCGTCCCAACATGGAGCAACAACACTTTAACTTTTTCAACATTTGCTTCTTCCACTTGTGGGGCAAGCTGGTCAATTTTAATCCCCGGATAACACCGTACTTTCGTACCCGATTTCCTCGAGATATTCGCACTCCATCGCATCATAGAATCACCCATTATGATAACGTCATCCTCAGTTTGCTCCTGCACGCCCTCTTCCACACTGATCCCAGTAGAAAGCCGTTCAGTCACATCCTTCACCGTTTCTTCTGATTCACGAAGCTTTGCTCAAGTTCCTGTATTATTTGATTCCTTGCTTTGGTTTGCACCCTCAAACAGTACGGCGTGTCACATACTTTACAAAACCAATTCCCGACATCACAATTCTCCTTCTTGACCTTAATACAGCCGAAGTGAAACCATTTCTCACATAGTCCACACTCAACACCGTTCTTCAATGTTTTACTGCACGTCGAACACTTGAAAGCTGCCACTGGATCATTTGCCTGATTCACATTTGGAGTAACAGGGCCTGGATTCACTTCCACTCCACCAATAACTAACAACGCAGCTATCACGGGCTATAAACCACAAGTTACTAGGGCCCGTACGCACACACAAACACCGGAAATCCCGACTACCACCACAGTCCGATCATCGCGCGATAAGACTCCAGAGAACAACCCATTTTAGCACACCTGCGAGCTCGGGAAAAACCAGACCTTTCACTTTGACTGCCAACTACCAGTCTTCAGTCGGTCAACGCCAATTCGCCTAAACAATGGGCGGAGGTACAATGTATATGATATAGTTAATTAGTAAATAAGCACCCCTGAAAAAAAAACTTTCATGCATTAATATGATCACTTAAAGGGGTAATTTAGGATTACACGTTTCTATCAAGATCTGATGATGATCGCTTGACGGTCCAAACGCGTGATCCTAAATTACCCCATTATTAGCAGTCATAGTTAATATATTTTTTCAGGTGTGTTTATTTACTTATTATTTATATTATATACATTGTACTGGTACCCCCGACCAGTCATTGGGTGAATTCTTATCATCGACTGTCTGAAGAGTTACAACTAACAGTTCGTTTAGGCAACATTGAAAAAAATGACTTCAAAACTCTACATGTTGGTTTAAAATCAAACCATAGGTTCCGGCTTAAAACATATTACCTTGCTGTAGTGTATTTAGCCTATATTACAATAACTTGCTATGACGTTTAAAGTTTAGACTACATTTTTTTATTGCGATAAGAAACTCAGCTTCTAGGTCGTGTTGTGTGTGGTGTTATGAAATCACACCTTAGTTGTACGATGTTGGATGCGCGATTGCGTTTTCCTTGTCTTGTTTCCTGGTCACGCCTTGAATCGCGTCTGTTGTTCCATGTGTGTCATTGTTGGATAAATCGTGTTCAAATTTTATCCAGTCTCATCTCTCTCTAAGTGAAGTACTCCTATGTGCGGATCCGTTACAATAATCCATCAAGTGTTTACCTTGGTTACATGAAATTGACGACGAGATATAAGAGGAAGTCAAAATAATACTAGCACTTCAGTCTTTTATATACCGGTGATAATGATTACACTTTCATGCAGAAAATAAGTGTGGTTTCTTAAAAATCGGAACTTACCGTGCTGTGTCAATAGTGAGGTGAAGTGCTTCAACACGACCAGTAAATAAAACTTGCAAAATTTACAGGGTGGCGCTAATTGGCGGTAGTTTGTTTCATTCATCATTTCAAGAGGTACTATAACACTGCAGCCACTGGGAAATAAAATTGTTGATCAAGCATAATTAAATTAAAGCGCACAATTTGTATGTATGTACAGAATTGTTTCAGTTTGTGCAGTAGATATTGTTACGTGCCACCCCCCTAGTGACACTTTTGTTAACTGGATTACGGTGGGTTGAAGCACAACACAGATTGTTCCTTTAAAGAAATAATTAACTTTTTGCGGCCAGAAAGATACACTACTCATCAGCAAATACAAGCAATTAGAACCTTACTCCAGTTTCCTCAAGTCTCTTCCTTATGGAGAGCTCTTGCCCCCTTTCACTTGTCAACAAACCACAGAAGTTAATCCGTCCTAATGAGTCCGGTGGCCTTGACAGAAACTACCTGCACCTCTTCTTTATGTACACAAACTACAGTTACTTACGATAACCTGCTACACGCTGCTTCGCTGTCTACGAGCTGGGAAACAATGTCACTGGATTTCGTAACTCGCACGGCACTTCGCCACAATACCTCTGTCGCTCAGTGAAATCACACTCGCTCAAAACACAGGCAGTCCCCTGTATGCTTCTCACTCCTTCGCTGTCAAGAGAATCGGCTTCACTAGGGGTTTCGCAAGTCACCACACTTCTGTCGCCCAGGATAAACGCTCGCACTAGCTCGTAAAACACACACACACTGCTTGACAGGTCGCTCTTATATAGCAGGCCGGTGACTCAATAAATGCTTCTAGACCCATCCAGGGTTCACGGCTTCTCGAGGTTTCCATCGCTGGCTGGGTCACAAATATTCTGGACCATCCCTTTGTCCTAGTAGTCCTGTTGCATAAGGCGCACGCAATACACTGAGGCAGAGCACAGCCCAGCCCTGGGGCAGTTGTGACTCATGCGGCGAGCGATGAAACAAACTCACAGCCGTAACACCACCCCCTTCCAAAAAGGCTGATCGTCCCGATCGATCATTGGTCCGTCTGTGTCCCTCCGTAGGCTGCCTGGCGATCACGATGCGCGATCTTCATCTTCGCCCTCGGGCTCCGCTGGATCCTGTAGACGACATCGTTGATCCGTTTCTCGACTCGGTACGGGCCCTTCCAGGACTTCTGCAGTTTGGGTGACAGGCCTTTCTTCCGTAATGGGTTGAAGAGCCAGACCAGGTCGTCCTCGTGGAATCCGCCGGCATCTGTCTGTTGGTCGTATCGGGTCTTCATTCGGTCGGTCTCGTTCCGCAGTTTCCTCCTCGTGAACGCGTGCACGTCCTCCAGTTGGTCGACCAGTTCTTGACAATACTGGCTTACCGGGACCGGATCATTCCCAGGTCGGCCGAAGGCAAGATCGACAGGTAGACGGAGCTCCCTCCCAAACATGGCCCGGGCTGGTGTGCACCCGGTGGCTTCATGCACGGCGGCGCGGTAGGCCAGGAGAAATAGTGGAAGATGTTTGTCCCAATCCCTCTGGTGCTCGCTGACGACTATTCGGAGATGGTTCTCGATGGTGCGATTGAATCACTCTACCATCCCGTCGGACTGAGGGTGGAGCGGCGTTGTCCTTGTCTTTCGGATTCCCAGCAGCTGGCATAGGTTCTGGAACACCTGCGACTCGAAGTTCCTCCCTTGGTCGGAGTACAGCTCCAGGGGTACTCCGTACCAGCTGACGAATTCCTTCACCAGGGTCTCCGAGATCGTCGCGGCTTCTTGGTTAGGGAGCGCATACGCCTCTGGCCATTAGGTAAAGTTGTCGCTGACGACCAATATGTAGCGGTTCCCTGCCTCGCTTAACGGGAATGGCCCAGCAACATCGATGGCCACTCTCTCCATGGGGCCGCCCACGTTGTAGGTCTTCAGTGGACCCCGTCGTCTTCGTCCTGGGCCCTTGCTGGCTGTGCAATCGTGGCACTTCGCGCAGTGGTTCTCCACGTCGGTTCGGCATCCGATCCAGTAGAACAGCTCTCTCAGCTTCTCCAGGGTCTTCTTTATCCCTAGGTGTCCACCAGATGATCCTCCATGGACTTCCTTCAAGACTTCCTCCGTCATAGCCTTTGGAACGACGACTTGTTCCCGAGATGTCTTCCCGTCGGTGCTCTCCCAGGCGCGGCAGATGAGGCCATCCCTTACAATCAGCGAGCCCCACTGCGCCCAGTAGGACTTAAAATTTGGGCTGCAGTCACTCACAATGTTCCACCCGGGGCTGGGGACACAGGCCCTTGTTTTGGATCCCTTGGTGGTGGGGGGGTTGTTGGGACCAAACACGATTGTGTCGCTGTACTAATTTGGAAGGCTATTCCTAAATGAGGGCAGCTTCCCGTAATAGGGGGAAACTACTGGTGTAGTGTGTTGGTGTTTAGTGTTCAATCTCTTTGGGGCTTCCCTGCAAGATGTAAGTGTCTGCTAGGGGATGAATCTCTAAATACAGGCTACTATACTGGCCTGCCAGCTGAGCCGAGTGAGTGATACAATAAACGTGCTAACTCAGCGGCTCGACGTTATGTAGTCGAGTCGCGTGCTGGGAGCACAATGGGGCCTGACGAAGCAATTACCGGCTTTGGTGGTCACGGGCAATTGTGACGAAGGCCAGGAGGGGTATAAGGACGTGAAGAGGAGTGTAATTAGTAATGCAGTGTGTATCTTACTGACCAGTATTTATTGGTCAGTAGATGTCGTTTTGTATGTCCCTTTTGGGAAGTATTAGACAAATAAAATACAATTGGTGTGTACAAGTTTGGGTAGGTGTATACAAGAGTTAAAGGATTCTGAGCACGACTGAATCTCACCTGGCGATGAAGCTGGAACGGACGTCGGGCTAAGGCCGCTGGCGACGCACATAGTATAACAGATAATGGCTCCAGTTAGGACTCCACTTCTTATACTTTCCGGTGCTGCGTGGTCAGCATTACGTCACTGTAGCTGCCCCAGATAGTTGTTAGTGTCAATGTTTGTGTATGTGTTGCAAGTAGTTGGCTAACCTCCTGAGCTAGGTGGCCGCCGCTTGCCGTGTATGGATATGTCCTGGCCTTATGGAGTTGCCAGTTGGGGTAGTTTTGGTAAAAGATGGGGGGTAGGTCTCAGGGGGTACTGCCCCCCGGGGCTGTACAAGACCCCCTCATCGATTAGTTCGCGCCCCCGCGAACTGGAAGTAGAGTGGGCGCGTCGATGTGGTGGTTTGTTCTTGATTGCTCCTTGTACTTCTTCTTTTCTTCCGTGTTGGTGTAGGTGTGTCGATGTTGTGTTGATGTGAGTTCAGCGTGTGCTCAGAGGGGTAGGTTTTGGGATATACATGTTATACATAGTAAATTTGGAATAGTTCATTTTTGAAAGTTGACATAGTAATAATAAAGGTACAAAAAAATGCATGGTCTTGACGTTTTATATAGATATGTTGTTATTATCCAGGGAGGAAAAAAACCCTTGGCTGGACGGATGGTTGTGCCGTCCGGCGCTGTATGGAGAAATTAATTGCTCCCTGCAGTGTATTGTTTAAAAGATGGAAGAGAATAGAAAAAAACAGGTGTCCCAGGGTATAAGTTAAAGGGATATATCATAATGGTTTATTGTTCTTGGGATGAAACGGGACACCTTCACAAATTTGGGCGTTAGTAGAGTAGAAAGAAAAAAAAAAACCAGTGTATTCATTGTTGACATTATGGCGGTGTTGAATGGCGTGACATATTGGAAGTTTATGTGCGTAGGTGTACACTTGAGCATTAATATATTTGTGTACGCTTTGGATTTACATTCTGTTTTACAGGCATGATATAACATAAAATAATAATCTTACTACTAGACCGCTTTGCTCATGAGCCTGGTACCTTGTCTCATTCTCTAGGCCTTCTGTAGCACTCTCGTCTGTCCACTCATTCTCCCTTCATTTTGCTATTCGCTGAGCTGTAGGTACCTCTCACCTATGGCTGTGGGTTAGTGGTCATGCCGTTAACCTTACCTTTCGCAAATTTTCCCAGTGGGTGGAAAAATTCACCTTGGCAGTGAGGGTAGGTGCTCACAATCTCTGCACCGCCCCTGGCTACCGTATATTGCTTATTATTCAAGCGTGTTCATACGTGTGTTTGCGTCAGCGTCGCTCGGTGCCCCACGTCACCTTACGTCGCTGATCGCAGCGCCGTCACCTTATTGGCGCGACTGAAGAACGATGAGGAGCAGTGTGTTTGTGTGACAGAGATAAGGGTATGTGTAATTTGGTGTGGGAAATATATTTACAATAGGTATGCTCATGCTCCTTGCCATCTGTAAATCAAGAAATGTATTAATGGCACTCTTTTTCTGTTTTGTACATCTGTGGATGCGTTGCTCCCTGGTTTTCCTGTGTTTGGGAAAGTGGATTAGTTATTAGCAATACATTACAATACATTACATGTATATATAAAACATTTTCTTGGCAGCGCTTAATTTATAAAACTAAGTGTGGCGCCACTGAAGTCTAACTTACTTCTAGGTTAGCCTATATTAACCTAGCTTAGCCTATGTATTGTCGGGCTTACCCTGGTAACGGATTTTTAGTCACCAGGTGCCGAGCGGCTTTATCTTAATACTATTTATCTTAGCGTGTTGTCGGACTTACCCTGGTAACGGAAATTTAGTTACCAGGTGCCGGACGGCTTTACCTTAATTTAAAAAAAATAGCCTTAAGTTATGTTAATTAGTACTTAAATGTAAGAATATGCTGTATGTACATGCCGAGTGAACCTTAATCTAATGCCGAAATGTGCTGTGCTATTATTTAGCAACAGCGCTTATTGAATTTGCTTACATCTAAGTGACCTTTAAAATGGCACTGTAACTTAAACACTAGAATTTTGATGGAGGCTCGTCCGTCCGATTTCTCTCGCGGGTGCCCTTGTAGTACATTGTTGAGACCGGAACCCAACAATGTCTCGTAGTCCCCTCCGTCTTAATACTAATTGTCGACATTATATTAATATTAATTAGTAAATAGTAATTAATAAAGTCCTGGGCGACTGCGCTGCTGAAGAGCAAACGCCTCGCCCGGCTGTGCTGTTCATTGCTGTTGTGCTTGCCTATGTCGGCATCATTTTCCATGTACCATTTGTTGATATATTTATCATTGGGTTTGCCCACGAAAACCCCTGTGAGAGCTCGCCGCGTTCCTCATTTACATCTCTGGCCGCCCGGTGCGTGACCATTTAAGCTCTGGCGACCCGGTGTCGTCCATTTATGTGGGCACGGAACCGAATGATCGCATTCATTCCATATATATTATTCATTATTTGTTGATTATCATTTATTTGGTCGTCTTCACCCCGTCACGCGGGACGCGGACTTGGCGAATCTAGGATTGGTCCCGCTGAATTCTGAGATTCTTCTTCACTTCTGCGAGTAGAAGACTAACTTCCCGCCATAGAAGCTCTACTTAACTTACATACTAAACTAGGAGTCTAGTCCTAATGTGGTCGTCCGTAGGGTCTTCTCCTGAGTCCGGTGTGGAGCTGGCTAATTCTCTCCCCGTCCGTCAAAAAGTCTCCCCTGCAGGTCTTGGTTCGACGACCGTGGCGCATAGTGGGTGTAACTTTCCTCTGCCGAGGGGGTAGGCTAGACGCACCCCCGGTTTTGGCGTTTGCCCGCGCCAGGCCATCAATGCTTCAACCTTACGTATTTCCGTCTGTTATTTAGTCTGGGTCAGGATCTGTTGGCGTCTCGCCCCGTCCTTGCCCTTCTGTGGAGCTTCCGCTCCCTCCATTCACATCTTATCACCATTCAGCGTGATATCAGACTCCTTTTATTTGCATAAAAAATATAAGTGTGGTTCGTGAGTAATTTTCTGTGTGTCATGTAATTATGTAGAGTTTTTAAGTGTCCTGGGGTTATAGGATCTTCTAAATGCATTGTCTACTTTAGGCCTGTTCGCCATGTCAGATGTCCAGCGTTGATGCCTTGTGGAATTTCCTGGAGGCGTTAGTAGGTTTCCATGGCGTTGGGTACCTTGTTATTGGGATCCGGGGGTGTTATCTGCTGAATGGGCTTAAAGCATGGTAGGAGAGGGTCGTGCATCGTTGGACTACATGTTAATGGTGGCCGGGAGCCGGTGATGCTGCTAGGATGTTTTTACAGTGAGTGGTTGGGGTAGGTTTTTCCCAAGTGTGCAAAAAATTTTCAAAGTGCCATGCAGGTGTTGATAATAATAAACCCTGGTGTTTGGGTGGGATATTCCATGCATGGGGATGGATATGAGGCGTATCCGCTCTCATTTGAGGATAAAGTATGGTTTGGAGTGTGATAGTTCTATGTCCCTTGCATGCGGGATTATTTAGTAAGAAAATATTTGTTAGTTTAAGTGTGGCCGCATCTCTTTATATCGAGATGTGCATTACGCTTGCTATTCTTTCCGACACACCCCTAATACTCGGGTGTAGGCATTTGTGACCAGGGCGTAGCATACCCGAATTTTGGGTAGACGCATGAAGCCTATTAACCCCGGTGTATATTTTTGAATGTAGTCTATCTGTTCTTATGTGTCTGTGTGTCTGTGTTGGATGGCGTTGTGAGTTATGTAAGGAGAAGGGTGGTAGAATGGTAGCTCGTAGGTGGTACATTGGCCATTCTGATGGCACTATCCATCTCTGCTCCTGTCATCCTCACTTGGTCAGTATCTGTTTCCTATCCGCTCCTTGGGATGGGTAAGTGCGGTGACGCTGTGACGTCACGGCCTAATCTGGTCTCTTATCTGTAACGTTAAGGTAGGGAGTGATTGTAAGTGTAAATGGTTATGTCCTGATCGCCTATGATGGTTTTTTAAAAGAATAAAAAAACAAGAAGAGAAGTTATTAGGGAGGGGGTTTGTTCCCTTATGGACGCTGTCTGTGTCTACCCTTAATTATAGGGCGTGTGTAGGCAGGAAATGTCCGTGGCTGTAATTAGCGCGGCTGCGTGACTGGTTGCTTACCGCTGCAGCATGCTGGCGTGCGGACATGAGTTGGCGCGTGGGCCGTTATCGGATAAGTCTTATCGTGTGTCGTGTGGCTAATTGTCAGGTGGCGCGTGTAGCCTGTTATCGTCCTTGTAAACATGCTCCTGTGTTCCTAAGATAAATCCAGCCTATAGTATCTGTACATTGCTAAATGCCAGGCCTATCGTAATACTGCTGAATCCTGTGCCAATATCCGTGTATACTGTATGTTATTGTTGGTATAGTTTTTGTTTTTGTATGAAAGTGTCATCATGGTCACGTGTCATTGTCACTTCCGTTTTAACAAGAGTGTCTGTCGACGGTAGTGTTGCAATATACTGGAATTCGCAACACAGTGTTTTATTGTGTTTGTTTATACGTCCTTGTATACGGGAAGTCTCTGACGTTACGTATGGCGGCCGACGGAACGTGACTTTTGCCAGTGTCCGTGTGTTGACATTGTTTGACATTCTGGGAGGGCCAATGTGTTAATCTGTCCTGTTTTTGCGACCGATGTTGTGTGGACATTTCTTCCGCAAGACCTTTGCCTTGTGTAATTACCTGCAATTCATGTCTAGGAAGTCTATTGCCCATATTCGGGGTAATCTAGATTTTGCCATGACTTCTGGTCGTAGAAATGTGGTGTTACCTGTTTTGTGTCTGTGAGATTGGCTTCCCCCGTATTTTAGGTGTTGGGTGCTATGGTTCAAAGAAAAGTATCCTGTGGTCCCCGTGGAGGCCTAGGATTTTCGGTACGCCTCCTATTGGGAACCCCGTGGTCGCTAATGCCCTAAGTAGGCTGTTGTAGCGAGTACCTTGGCACGAATCTATGCTCCTGTATGTATGTTAAAGAACCCCCCTGTGTTCATAATTGTGTGGCTCAACTGTTTATGTACTTGTATAGGACCAATTTCCGTCTGAGTGGGAGTGAATTTTCCCCTGTGAATGGGTCTATTCGGTGTCTAGTCGCGCTGGCTGAGTTTTCTGACTTGTCATGATGAAAAACCCGTGTTTTGTATGTAAATGATCTTTCGTCGGTCGACAGTTCTTGTTTTTCCCGGCGTCCGCTTTTATTGGGCATTCGGACCCGCGATCCCATGTAATGCTCCGTGTTTCATGTCTGCGTTGTCTGTTGGGATTTGTGCGTCCCTAGTGTGGCTTCTGATTGTGTTTTCGCGCCAAAAATGCCATTGTTTAGCTTCTTTTTTTGCACGTTTGTATTGTGTTTCTGTTTGTTTGTTCACGCCTTTGACTAAGGCCCCGGTACTACAATTTTCGTGTTTTATGTACCACGGCTTGTGTACTGTGTGTTCGAGACCCGCGTGCGAAAATATGTGTTAGTGTGAACGTTTTGCGCTATTCGGAACGACCCTCGTATTTTAACTTTGGTAGTTATCGTTCTTTGAAATTGGCGTGAATGATCGTGTCTACTACGCCAGGCCAGAGTGCTGTGAGTTTGCCTGGCGGACGCGAAGGTCGCATGGTCGTGTCTGTGTTATCGCAGACCTGGCGATGCATTAAGTTACAATTGTGTGGGCAGTGCTTGCCTGCCTGTTTGGCGGCTCGCTGAACACATGTGTCAAGACAATGTGTGTAGTTTTGCTGATGCGCCTCTCTAATGTCTGTATATACAGCGTGTCTCGGGTTCCCCGCATTGGAAAAGAACCTACGTCTATGTATGTCTTGTGCCCCACATTTTGTGTTATTGTAGGTCTGGGGTGGATATATTCCTGTTAGTGGTAGTTAGATGTCTTTATGTATGTATGTGTGTCTCCGGGCCGCTAGTCGCGTGTTTGGTGACTAGGTGTCGGAGGTGGTTTTATTAATTTGTGCGTATGAATTCTTGTTAGCGTGACCGTCCCTTATTGTTCTATCCTCCAATTGGGGAGTTACCCGACCTTGCATTCCTGGTATTCAGAAGGTTTCGGGTTAGAGACCGTCTTTGTCCAGGGTAATTATTCCTGGTGCCTTTTAGGCCTGTGTCTCCGGGACAGTTCTGCCAAGTGTTACTGATGTTTTGTGGCAATTTGAGCTTACTGTGTACCTTCCAGAAATATGAGGGTTTTCCCAAAGTCTGGGATTTTCACCCTATGGTGTTTATGTTTAGTTTGCGCGCTGTTATGGGGGACAAGAAAAATTCATGCTGTAGGCAGTGTAATAAATAGCGTATACCTATGGATCAAATATATGCAGTTCAACTTGGATAATTCGAACTTCAAGGGATTAGTAAAAAAAATTGAGTTATGCCAAAAATTCGCATTAAGAAAGTTCCTTGGAAAGAGTAGAGAAGATATATTGTGTCACGTTTATATAGTGATTTACGTTCACCAAAGCAGACTAACAAAGGACGGTACTTTATAAGGATTGTATCGTAAATAACCTCAAAAGTCTTAAATGAAAAATAAAACCTAAATGTACTATTCACCTATTTAACGATGTTGGTAATACAGTGATCTAGTTACGTCTCAGAAAAATCTACTATTTTTCCAAATAGTTTGCGATTCTTGACGGTTTTCTGCAATTAAGTCTCTCAGCCATCACAAAAGAATCTAGCAAATTGTAGGAACGGAAAATAGAACAACTTAGTCATTTCTACTTGGAAAGATCCGCCTCAGCTCTGTGATGCGGCTTGTTGCTTAGGCTGCCTTCGGAACAGATCCTTCGGGAACTGGGCCATATGACCCCCCTGTTCCGATTGGCTTTTTACACTAAGAACTTTGAATTATCCAAAATATAATTCGATTTGACCCCGATTATAAACCATTGATTGCCTGTAAAATGCTAGGGGCCAAGAGAAAAATTCGAATTAAAAAAAAAGATTTCGAATTACATAATTTTGAATTAGCAACGTTCCCCTGTATGTACATGTAAAATGTACAGTTTTGTGCATGAGTCTCTGTGTGTCTGCCGTTTGCAGGGGTGGAACCTGTCCTTTGTGTATGAATTGCAGTGTTTCCTGCATGTAAAAGAACCTGCCCGTATGTATATTTGTGATGCAAGTGACATTAGTGTATGTTATATACAAACTCTGGTGTGTATTTAAGACATGTACGTCATGATCTGTGAGTAACTGTACATATAATATGAATCTTTCTGTGCGTGTATGATCCTAATACATATGGGAAAAATTATGTCTGTGGGAGCCTATGGTTGTTATGTGGGCGTGTGACTTATGTTGTTTATGGAGTGTCGTCCGTGGAATTGTCTATCACTGTGTCTACAGCCATGGCTTCAATTTTGTTATGCCATGTGAGTTGACTTTTTCCCGGGCCGCTTTCCATTATTGGAAGAGTGGATTTTGTCATGGTAAAAGTTGTTATCCACGTCCGGGCGTCATTGCTCGAGAAGGTGAATATTTTCGTCCTGTCACTAAGGCATAGGCTCCTGATACCCATTGGGGTGCTTCTTTACTATTTTCTGGAGGGGTTTGTAGTAAAGTAAGTCTGGGCCTACGTTCACCGTAGTGCCTCGATACCGGCCTGAGTGTGTTTGTGCCTGAAGGGCTGTGTTGGCTCTGCGCTTCCTTATGAATGTCGGTGCGCATGTAAGCCCTTCTGTCGAACTGGCCTTGTGGGGTAGGTAATAAAACCTCTCTTATGCCCCGTGTATTGTATGTTTGTGGCTGGTCAGTGTGCACAGGCGTGCGTTTGGCATCCTGAGGGGCTGATTGCAACACCCTCTTATGCATTTGTACTGGGGATGCACATGTCGGTGTCCGCTTCCATTCTGGCAAAATTGCCCTCTGAACTAGCGGTAAGGGTCGTGTATTCGTTCGTGATTGACCTGGTAATGTGTTGGAGGGTAGACTGACCGATTTCTGGCTTACGGCCACGGTAGACTCCTTATTTCGTGTTTGCCTATGTGTGTAGGTTTGTGTGGGCTCAATGTGCTGTGGCACGGGCTCTACGTCCTCAGCCCTTGACATGGTTTCCTCCCGGTTTCTCCCTGTGTTACGGTGTGTGCCTGAGAGTCCTGGCGTCAACTCCCTCTCGTTCGTCCGTTCTGAGGGGGTTGGCGTAGGTTCTGCCCCTCGGTCTGGCGAAATTGCCTCGCGAACCGGAGCTGAGGGACGTGTGTTCATGTGATCTTAGCCCTGTAGTGTGTTGGAGCCTAGCCCGACCGCTTTCTGAACTGTGGCCACGGCTGTTTCCTTCCCTTGTGTGGCGGTACGTGTTCAGAGGGACATCCTCGCAAATTGCTGCGTTAATGTGTCTATGCCCATGTCCTCTCTAGGCTGGGCTGGTGGCCCTGCCATACACTCAAAAATGGCCTTGTTGGCCTGGAGCTCCCTATATTCATCCCAAATCTGGACGTACTGCCTATTGAGGCATATGGCCTGTTCGGCAACTTTGGTGCCATTAGTCCCTATCCGTTGGTGTTCCCTGATGATTGTTTCCCATTGCTGGAACATGAATTCGTGTCGGCAGTGTAGTTGCCAGTGTGCCTTAATAATTTGTGTACGGAATGTGGGGATTTTCGCCCGAATCTTTCGATTCCTGGCGCTGCGGAGTGGCCGGACAAGTGCCCTTATAATTCGCATATACTGGGCGTGCAGTAGCTGCTGATACCTTCTGAGGTAGACCTGTCTTGTCTCAAAGACCTTGTGCCAGGCAATTAACTCCTGGTATTCCCCAATGTTCCTCAGCACAGCTAGACGGTATAGAGGGGCCATGCTGAATCAAGTGTATGTATAAAAAGAACAGTGTGTGTTTTGCAATGTATTATATTTATGCTGCTTTTCAGGGGGCGGGGGCGGGTGGGTTGACAAAAAATCTCCCTCGTGTTGCTAAAGTGAGGGGAAAAATAATGCTTTCTTTCAAAAAAACATTTTTTTTACTTTCGCTTGGCTGTGTGCGGTACGGGTCGTTCTACCACGGGGGCTCGTTGTATGAGTCCCTACCCTTATTGTGCGTGGTAGCGGCGCCTCCACCAAAATGTTTGGATCCCTTGGTTGGGGGGGGGGGGGGTAGTTGGGACCAAACACGATTGTGTCGCTGTACTAATTTGGAAGGCTATTCCTATATGAGGGCAGCTTCCCGTAATAGGGGGAAACTACTGGTGTAGTGTGTTGGTGTTTAGTGTTCAATCTCTTTGGGGCTTCCCTGCAAGATGTAAGTGTCTGCTAGGGGATGAATCTCTAAATACAGGCTACTATACTGGCCTGCCAGCTGAGCCGAGTGAGTGATACAATAAACGTGCTAACTCAGCGGCTCGACGTTATGTAGTCGAGTCGCGTGCTGGGAGCACAATGGGGCCTGACGAAGCAATTACCGGCTTTGGCGGTCACGGGCAATTGTGACGAAGGCCAGGAGGGGTATAAGGACGTGAAGAGGAGTGTAATTAGTAATGCAGTGTGTATCTTACTGACCAGTATTTATTGGTCAGTAGATGTCGTTTTGTATGTCCCTTTTGGGAAGTATTAGACAGATAAAATACAATTGGTGTGTACAAGTTTGGGTAGGTGTATACAAGAGTTAAAGGATTCTGAGCACGACTGAATCTCACCTGGTGATGAAGCTGGAACGGACGTCGGGCGAAGGCCGCTGGCGACGCACAGAGTATAACAGATAATGGCTCCAGTTAGGACTCCACTTCTTATACTTTCCGGTGCTGCGTGGTCAGCATTACGTCACTGTAGCTGCCCCAGATTGTTGTTAGTGTCAATGTTTGTGTATGTGTTGCAAGTAGTTGGCTAACCTCCTGAGCTAGGTGGCCGCCGCTTGCCGTGTATGGATATGTCCTGGCCTTATGGAGTTGCCAGTTGGGGTAGTTTTGGTAAAAGATGGGGGGTGGGTCTCAGGGGGTACTGCGCCCCGGGGCTGTACACCCTCTTCCATTCGGCTATCAGTCCCAGGTCATCATCTTCTGCTTGTGCCCGCGTGAAAGATTCGCGGCTCCAGTTCCCTTGAAGTTCCACAGTAGTCCGTCGGCACTGTATCCCGGTGTTCTCCTCCCTCCTAGTATTGAAGGTGCAGTCCTCGGGGCACGGTCTTCGTGACAGGGCGTCGGCATTAGAATGCAGTTGGCCTTTCCTGTGCTGGATCTCAAAGTTGTACTGTTGAAGCCTCTCTAACCACCGCGCGAGTTGACCCTCGGGCTGTTTGAAGTTCAGGAGCCACCGCAGGGATGCATGGTCGGTCCTGATGAGAAATTCTTGCCCGTACAGGTACTTGTGGAAGTGTTCGATGGTCTTCACGATGGCGAGCAGTTCCTTCCTGGTGACGCAGTAGTTCCTCTCTGGCTTTGACAAGGCTTTACTGAAGTAGGCCACTACTCTCTCCTCGCCGTCCACTATTTGCGACAGGATTCCCCCTATACCAAAGTCGCTGGCATCGGTATCGACGATGAACCTTGCTCCAGGTCTGGGGTAGGCCAGAATAGGCGCGGTGCACAGAGCCTGATTGAGTTGTTCGAAGGCACTGTGGCATTCTGCTGTCCATGTGAAGAGTTGGTCCTTCTCAGTCAGTCGATGCAGTGGTTTGGCGATGTCGGCGAATCCTCTCACGAAGCGACGGTAATAAGTGCCGAGTCCCAGGAAGCTTCGTAGTTGGGACTTGTCCTTCGGAACTGGCCACTCCCTCACAGCTGCGGTCTTTTCTGGGTCGGTGTGCACCCCTTCCTCGGAGACAATATGCCCAAGGTACTGGACCTGCTTCTGGAAGAGCTGACACTTCTTGGGGCTCAACTTCAGCTGGGCAGCCCGTAGCTTCATCAAGATCTCCTTCAGGTTGCAGTAGTGATCCTCGAAACTTTTTCCCAGAACGATGACCTCGTCTAGGTAGACCAGGCAGGTCTTCCTGTGTAGTCCCCTCAGAATGGACTCCATTAGCCTTTCGAAGGTCGCAGGGGAGTTGCACAGACAGAATGGCATGACGGTGAACTGCCAGAGCCCGCCGTTTTCTCGCGGTCCTTAGGGTGGACCTCCACCTGCCAGTAGCCACTCTTCAAATCCAAGGTGGAGAAACATCTTGATCGTGATATGGTGTCCAGCGTGTCGTCGATCCGGGGTAGAGGGTAGCTGTCCTTCGTGACGTCGTTCACTCGCCTGTAGTCCACGCAGAACCTGGTGGAACCGTCCTTCTTCACAAGCACGACCGGAGAACTCCAAGGACTATGTGATGGCTCGATCACCCCTTGCTCCTTCATCTCTTCTACCATCCGGTTGACTTCGGCTTGCTTGGCGAGCGGGACACGTCGGAATGGGGCCCTAATCGGTGCGCTGTCCCCAACGTCGATTCTGTGCTGGACCGAGCTTGTCCTGCTGAAGTCTATGCTCCCCACGGAGACGACGTCCTGGAATTCGCGTAGCAAGTCCTGAAGTTGGCGTGATTGTTCCTCGTCTAAATGGTCCTGGGATCCTTGGTACAGCTTCTGTAGTTCTTCTGGCAGTGCGCGTCTTCTTCGATTGTCCGTCTGCAGGTGTCCGTCCGTCGTATCTGTGATGCGGGCAATCCAGGTAACGGGCTCGCAGACTTCTAGGTTGGTGTCCTGGTGAACCGTAATGTCGTAGTCGTCCAGGTTGGACAGGCGGACGTACGGCCGAGACGTCGTGTTGATGAGGGTCTTGGCAACTAGCAATCCTTTTGTCTGGATGTCCTAATATTTTGGCTCGATGACAGCCGCCACTCCCTCAGCAGTTCCTTCGTCAATTACGGCGGCGCTGACCTCCGTCCTGGCGGGAACGATGACGTCCTCTCTCAGCCTTACTCGTCGTGCGGTTACGGCCTCGTGTGCTGGTTGCAAAGCAAGTTCCTCACCTCCGAAGTGCAGAGTGTTGGTACTCAGGTCCAAGATGATGTTGTTCGGGTCCAGGAAGTCCAGTCCGATGATCACTTCGTTTGATACGTCAGCCACAAGCACTGGATGCTTTATCGCCCGTCGACCAATGACGAGCTCCAGTGATGCTTCGCCATGTACCGGAACTGTCTCTCCGGTCGTGGTTATTAGCTGGAGGTTCCTTTGTGTGGGTTGCACTCTCCACTTCGGGATCACGGTGGGATTGACGATGGTCCTCGACGCTCCCGTGTCGATCAGCATGGGCCAGCTTACTCCGTTGACGACTCCGTCGACCATCAGGCTGCTATTGTCCCTCCGTAACTTCGTCACACGCACTTGGACTGCCGGGGCTTGACGACTGTCACAAGCCAACCTTTGCCCCCCCCCCCCCCAAGGCTGGCTAATACTCGTTTCCCTGGGTCGCGCGGGTTTCAGACGACTGATTTACCGTCGGATACCCTCGGCGGCGGCGATCACCGCAGTCCTTGCTCAGGTGGCCTTTCTTACTGCAGGCCCTGCAGGTCGGTAGTCCTCTTCCGGGCCGCCTCTCCGGTTGTCTTCCGGCTGTGTCGTTGCTGGTAGTGCCGCGACTATCGAAGAAACGGCTTAGCGCCTCCATCAATTCTTCGGCCAGGGGCTTGGCCTCGTTGGTTTTTTTCTGGTTCGTCGACGTCCACTTGACGCACCCGCGCGTGCATTCTAGATGCCTGTTTTGCCGTCTCGAACTCAAGTGCGTGGCTCAGCGCATCTGCCAGGGTCTTATTGCGCGCGAGTCGCAGCGCCTGTTGAGTGTCCGAGTCCCGTAGCCCGTCAGTGGAGGTCTGCGTCGCAATCTGTTTCGGAAAGTCGGCCGGCGCTGTTGGTTAGGCGAGCCTTACGAGGCGTGCGATGTCCATCTCGAACTCCTGCAGGGTTTCCGCGTTCTTCTGTACCCGGGTCTGGAGCTGCATCTGGTAGGCCTGCTGAAGATGGCTATCTCCATATGGGCGATCAGTGAAGCGTAGTCCTGGGATCCAGTCGGGATTGCCTGAAGGACATTAAGGGCGTCACCTCTCAGCGCTACAATGAGAGCTGTAGACTTTTCTGTGTTGTTCCAGTTATTTATGGAACAGGCCGCCTCGAACTGACGTAAGTAGGTGCTCCACGGGACCTTTCCGTCGAAGTTGGGGGCGTCACTCTGCTATGTCCCGTTCCTGATATTCCCGGTGTAACGGTGGGCGGGCGTTGGCGTAGCTCGGCAACTTCCTCTTGTAGAGCGTTGAATTTCTCTTCCACCCCCATCAGTGGGCGTTGGCGCAGCTCGGCAACTTCCTTTTGTAAGGCGTTGAATTTCTCCTCCACCCCCATCAGCGAGCGTTGGCGCAGCTCGGTGACTTCCACTTGTAAGGCGTCGAACTTCTTTTCCACTGCCGTGACTTCCTCACGCAGACCCAGTTCTAATTTATTCAGGTCCTGTGTCGACTTATTCTGACCGTCTTCCATCTTCTTCTGGCCGTCCTCTATCCTCTTCAGGTCCTCCGCTAGCTTATTTTGACCGTCTTCCATCTTCTTCTGGCTGTCTTCTAGTTTGGCAGTTAGGTCCTCGGCTAACTTCTTCTGGCCGTCCTCCATCTTCTTCTGGCCGTCCTCCATCTTCTTGTGGCCGTCTTCCATCTTCTTCAGGTCATCCTTCAGGTCCTTGGCTAATTTCTTCTGGCCGTCTTCCATCTTCTTCTGGCCGTCTTCCATCTTCTTCTGGTCGGCCTCCATTTTGGTTTCCATGCCACTTAACTTTTCTAGCAATGCTGCCAATTGCGCCTCCCTTTTAGTTGTTTGTCTTGTAAAGGGCATGCACTCACAGGAAAATTAGAGAAAATGACCTGCTCGGGTTTTGAAACCAGGACCGTCACGTGTTGTGCTTGTGCTTGAGTTCGTAATCCCACTTCTGACACCAGTTGTTACGTGCCACCCCCCCCCCCCTAGTGACACTTTTGTTAACTGGATTACGGTGGGTTGAGGCACAACACAGATTGTTCCTTTAAAGAAATAATTAACTTTATTGCGGCCAGAAAGATACACTACTCATCAGCAAATCAAGCAATTAGAACCTTACTCCAGTTTCCTCAAGTCTCTTCCTTATGGAGAGCTCATGCCCCCTTTCACTTGTCAACAAACCACAGAAGTTAATCCGTCCTAATGAGTCCGGTGGCCTTGACAGTAACTACCTGCACCTCTTCCTTATGTACACAAACTACAGTTACTTACGATAACCTGCTACACGCTGCTTCGCTGTCCACGAGCTGGGAAACAATGTCACTGGATTTCGTAACTCGCACGGCACTTCGCCACAATACCTCTGTCGCTCAGTGAAATCACACTCGCTCAAAACACAGGCAGTCCCCTGTATGCTTCTCACTCCCTCGCTGTCAAGAGAATCGGCTTCACTAGGGGTTTCGCAAGTCACCACACTTCTGTCGCTCAGGATAAACGCTCGCACTAGCTCGTAAAACACACACACACTGCTTGACAGGTCGCTCTTATATAGCAGGCCGGTGACTCAATAAATGCTTCTAGACCCATCCAGGGTTCACGGCTTCTCGAGGTTTCCATCGCTGGCTGGGTCACAAATATTCTGGACCATCCCTTTGTCCTAGTAGTCCTGTTGCATAAGGCGCACGCAATTCACTGAGGCAGAGCACAGCCCAGCCCTGGGGCAGTTGTGACTCACGCGGCGAGCGATGAAACAAACTCACAGCCGTAACAATATGATCAAGCATTAAGTAAATTTGCTTGTAATTCGTAGGCTTTGACCAAGCTGTGTCATTTGAGTGGCCTGCTGTGAATTATTGCCCTTGCTTTAGTCACTAAATTCGTATTATCCTTCGTACTCTTACTTTTAGAACTTAATTCTCTGTTTCTATTCAATATTAATAAACTAAGAATGCATGCTAAGGATTAAGTTTATTAACAGTGCACAAAAGCCTTTCTTATTGGCACAATTATTAACAAATCATCTGTTCTTCCGAGCGCTAAGTTCAGGGTCAGGTAGTCCTACAGTATTTCCAAAAAGAGAAGGATTCTGCGAGAATTTGCCATTGTATCTAAAGGGTTGATGGTTGGTTCTTAAGTTTAGGGGCTGCGACAACGTGGTCATGTAGCCCCGTGCACTTTGGGTGTGTGTAGAATCTGTCTGATAACCGGTGTTAATTGTGATGACTGTATTAGTGTGTGTTATCTGTTTTTTAATTTGAGTACAGACTGCAACTTAGAATTTTTCAAATAATTCCTACTTTTGCCACCAAGCGCCACCGTCAACGACTACTAGGCCAAGTTCAGAACTTAGCTACTAGACGCCACCGCAGTCGGCTCTTGGCAACGAACGTAGAATCCTAAGAGCGTTGTTTACATTCTTAACCTATCCAATTTAGCTTCACACAGGTGTAATTAGTGGAAGGTTCTTTAACATGCCATAAATCTATGACATGGGACCGCCGGCTTTACCTCCCCTCCGAAGGAAGGCATACTGAGGAATTTTAACGCTCTTAAAAATCCGACGGCTTCGGCCGGGTTTGAACCCGCTATCTTGGGCATAGAAGCTCAGCATGCTACCGACTACGCCACCGAAGCCGCTTAAAGGGTTGAATATTCCTATTCGAGGATGGCATGTTATGCTGACACGGGATAGGATTCAAAAACTAGTCTACCAACACCTTTTAGTTTGTGTTAATTGCTTTCTTTATCGTATTCATATTTTGTTGTTATTCATTCGATTATTTGTTAGATTTCTACCGGTAGTTAGTTGGTTAATTCGGTTAGATATATACTGTGCCCGTTAGTCCGGAGACCAACGCCCACATATGCGTGAACCTCGGAATCGGTTGAGCACGAGACTCGAAAACTCTCTGGGAAAACTGGGTATGAAAAATGGTACTGAACCGAACTCGAGTTCCACGCTTAAATATAAGTAAGGACGAAACACATAATTCTAAAAAAAAGCCACTCCACTTTATTTAATAATATAAAAAAAAATCACAGAAAAATCAAATATAGCACTCCTGCCGATAGCTTCGGGTTCTAACATTAGAGTCCATAACCCATGATATTCCTATTAAACTAAACTAGTGAACCTTCACTCAAAAATATAAAATAAAAAATGTCTTATTGACTAAATATGTATCATCGTGTACACACACTCCTATTATTCACTGTTTTATTCACACGTGCCATTTTGTCACACGCACTTGTTCCAAATATTCTCAAATTATCTTTACTGGTTGCACATAAATTATCAGAAAGATCTGCTTGAAATTATCAGAATTGAGGTAAGTTGACATTCGATTTAATGATATCTCAGATATTTGACTGCTAGATCTATCAACCTCACATCACACACTCATGATTACATGACTGTACTGGATAGAAATTATTTAGAAATACTCATTCATAATAAATCACCTTCGGCCAGATTGCATTGTTGTGACCTCATTACTTTAAATGGGCTAATAATCACTGGTATTTATTACTCTGCATAACTTATTCAACATTGCTCCAAATAATTAAATAACCACGTATACTTTCATAAATGTCACTCCTCATGCCATCATGCTCAAGTCCAAACATAACGGTGCCATGCCTTCGGCATGCCCGTTTAACTGAGGCATTACTCGCCTATACATATTACAACATTACAACTTCAATATACCTGGTCACAACTCGTTCACCAATAAATATCAAAAACCACTCAAACTCAGCATATTGATTACTTAGCTCATCACCGAAAGATAATTCTAATATTCTAGCGTATGAGACAAAATCTTTAGTCAGTCAACACTTATTCATAACTCTCACCACCCTTTCATAATGAATCATTTCAAGCAAAGACCATCATTCATATTTCAGGTTTCAGAAAATTCTACAATTATTATTTATGTGCAATGGGATATTATAAACATAATTATTATTATTACTACAGCTTGCTCCCATTCGAAAATCATTCGAAACAAAAGCATCAATCTCACAAAGATAAATGGCACGTAAAGTCAAATATGATTTCCAATACTCAAAGACTGATTCAGGAATAGGTCCAATAAATATTATTCACACAAAGTATACTGAATCATGAGGTGTAGAGAAAAATAACGTGCGATAATCGTCGCAAAACCACACTAAACAAGAATACCTGACACTTGAGCTACGCTGGGATTAATGCCTGACTAAATATCTAATGAGTTTAGCAAACATAACGAGAAATAGGCTTTGATAAGTAGACGAAAATATGGATAAATACCTAGAGTAAGCTAAGCTAAAATAAATGGAACTAAGCTTGGATACACATGACTACGCAGACATAACTACTAATGCATGGGCAGGTCTTACTTTTAGATATTCAGGACGTCATTTTGGCCTCCAGATCGGACATGGTTGGCGTAGTCCGGTTCATCGATTATGTGCCCCACTGCACATCTTGTTGCTTCCAATCCTGGCCAGGTTTGCAACGGCTCTGGACAGTTCTCATAGTCTGGCCCATTCTGGATGTTTCTGGCCTCCTTAAGCGGCTGGAAATGGACATCGTCTTCTCTCTTCGTTTCTTTCTAACCCATCTTGAATATTTAGTGCATGATCATGTCACTAGCGTAGAAAAGTCCAGAAGATTTATAGCTCAGATCAACATGATATTACGCACACATGTTGGAAAAAGTTAATAATAGCGTTTGCTGGAATTACAAATGGTAGGCCCTGTATGCTTAATTTCAACCGTGTCTCAATCACTTGAAGTATTGAACACATATATCACGATGTTGAAGGCGTATAACTTGAGCGCGCATTAACAAGAATTTTCTCACACTTTCGATGCTTAGAAACATCACACCGGTATTCCTGCATGCAATCACTCTGGAATTATCATTTCTATTTGCCACTCTCACAATTCTTTTGCCGCAAAATATGTTTAACAGTCAATAATCGGTTCCAAATAGCTAGCGCACTTCAGCGAAAAAGATTTAGTTCAAACACTCACGTGAAATATATCAAGTTACGTCTGCAGTACTTATTGATCAGGCTGATATAGGCGGGCAGCTTTACTTCCTATGCGCTCACAGATCGGCGATTTTAACTTTGTACTTCTCGAATACCGCATAATATCAACACGCGCACAGAGATGACTTCAGCGAGGCTGGATGCGAAGAGAAAAACTCCGACAAGATAGCTGTCTGTGAAAAGCCTGCACGCGTCTTTTATACAGTCAGGAGGCGTGGCTTGCGGTCCAATGCCAATGATCGCTTCTTCTCATAATGTCTCTTAAATGCTTTAAGATAGCAATATAATTCTTTCTGGAATAGTACCATAACATTGAGGCCTAAATTATTAAGTAGTTATTTCCTCTGTTGAATATTGGAGTAAGCTATATCAAGATATTCTAGTAAATTCGGTGTCTCGCGATTCGCTGCTCGCTCAAGCTTAGCGGCGGACTCGCTATCTCCTCTCACGGCGCTCATTCAAAAATGCAAAGTGGCGCTTCATTTCAACATCCAAACGACATGACCGCTGCCGGTCCCGGACGCAAAACAGGGTACGATTACTTGAAAGGAATGGAATCCTTCCCAAGTAATGCGTACAGTCGACGAAGAGGTGAGTAAAAATTCGTTTATCTGTTATGTTCAATCGTTGATTTGTTTAAACAACTACATGTAAGAGGAAACGCATAGCTTTTTATTACTGTAAGATTAACACTCGTCTTTCAAAACTCACAGGTTCAATAGACGGGAATTTTAAAGATGAGGGATAATCTCAAAACTCTATACTCTATGAATTAATGCTCATTGTGCAATTGTGTGATTCAGTAGCGACTGGCAGATAACTATTCTGGGTGTTGTGCTATTTTCACTAAGGAGTGGGGTATTGGGTACAAGACTGCTTGATACCAGAGAAGACGGTATACAAGTGCGTGGTAGAACTGATGTAGGCCTAAATATAGCTCAATAGTCATGAATGCCGCCGTCCATAATATCACATTCACTCCAGAATTAAATGAATTATGAATTATTTCTGGAAAACTTCACGAGAACAAAACAACACACCCGAGAGCAAGAAAGAACTGCAAGTGTTGCACTCACGTGTAAATTACAATGCTAGACAATGCTATCGGCAGTAGACTGAGCATCTCGGGTGTCTTCGTCCGTCCCCCTCTCCTCCCTTGTTCAATCAGCGAGCAACGACCAGTCGAGTTGTCTGTTGAGATAGGACTTATTACTCGGTCTATCATCTCTGCCCAACTCTCCACTGTTGAGATCTGGTCGGTGCTCAGGCCTGGCAACGACCACACGGTGAGCGCTCCAATAATGTTGGCGTGCTTCACTTTCTCAAATAGTTCACAGTACTACAAGAGCTCCTGAGTTACTAAATAACAAAACTATGAATTCCTATAGGCCTACATGTAAGAGGAAACGCATAGCTTTTTATTATTGTAAGATTAATATGGTATTACAATCTTTTACTGAAAAAAATCTGGCCGTTGTACTTCACTGCAACCTTATTACCGGCCGCCACTGGTATGATTATCATCTTGTGATAGCATGTAGGCCTACTTGTGTTGACCATTCTATTACTTTGGAAAGTGATTTGTTTCTTTTGTGGAAATATTGAGGTTAAAATGCATTTCAGTCAGCCAACGCATGTGCATGTGTGATTTTTTTTTTACACTGCCAGCTGGATCGCATCCCGGCTGGCTGCTTTAAACTGCCTGCCCATTCAACACTCAAGATGCGTAGCTCTTATATATCGGTATTAATTTCCCGCTAGGGTGCAGCACCAACTAACTTTGCTTGCCGCGGCTTTTTAAAGGGGAAGACACATGCAACGAAGGATTCTTGATTTTGGAGGCTTTATAATGAGATTAACGTACGTGAAAGCAATACACCAAGATAGTATTTTTTGTTATTCAATCATCATAAAATCACTTATCAGACATATTCTATGTGCAAATTTTCAATATAAACGAAAACAAATAGAGATAGAGGTGATTGTTTTAAAGGGCCGAATTAATGTAGATTATTTACCTCTAATAATAATATCGTATGGCCTCGGGTGCCGGATGCAAGCTTTGTAATTTGACACCCAGAGGGTAGCTTGCATGTCGAATTTCGTTGTTCCTTGAATCACTATGAAAGTCAAGGAGGTTAAATATATAAGCTCCTTGAACACTATAGCGCTTTCTAGTAGAGAAATGAGGAACTTTGTGTTGGCGGAAACTCCCGAGATTAATTTTGCCATTATGAACACGGCCTACTGAATTCAAATGGGTTCTTTGACATGCCAACATCGTATGACATGCGTGTCGTATTTTTGCCGCCTTAAAAAAAATCACTTACCACGGCCAGGAGCGAACCTGCAATCTTGGGGTTAGTAGACCGACACGCTATCCATTCACCCACCGTGGCAAGCTGTTTACCTCTAATGATTTGTATTATATGGAAAATACAACAACTTACAATTGACCTACATTTCACGTGCATACTAGAATAGATGAAACAAAAAAAGAATAATAGTAAGGGATATAAGACAGAAAACAATTCAGAGAAAGCCTTTCTAACATAAAGGTTCTTATGGAAGAAAAGAGAGAGCGCAGGGGAGGAGGATGGGCAGAAGAGAGAAAGGCGCAACACTCTGAAAGAATGAAGGAAATGTGGAGGAAGAGGAAGGGAGTAAGAACGATGAGAAGGAAATGAAGTGATATTTGCGTGGTCCTTAGTTTTGGCCGGTTCGCAAGGAGAGGAAAAGAAAGAGATATAAAGTACAAGGAAATGAAATGCCCCCAACTCCCGAAGAATGAGAATTGGGGGACCGTAAAGGAAGTCGAGCAATGAGAGGAAGAAAGGAAAGAGGTTTGCCCCAAAGTCACTGGAATAGGAGGAAAGCCGGACCAAGGCCATGAATCCATCAGGTTCGCCAAATCCTAAACTCACTAGCCATGAGCTCTTGAGGGTTTATCAACCCCAGGGGCTCACATGTGGGTAGGCTTCAACAGGTTCGCATCTGAGTCCGGCATAATTTCCACTTACTTGAGCCGGACTCCACTCATATTTCTTGTCGACCTCCCTTCGTTAACTCTTGTTCTCTTCCGACTCCGACGGTGTTAGGGTATCCGAGGTCTAGAAGGTCTTTCATTTCCCTGTCTTAATTGGTCCTTCTCTCATATTTCGTGATATTCTTCGAGTGGTCAGCCGTCTTCTTTTCTTTTGATGGTATCTCCTGCCTTCTACACAAGACCCCAAGGAGGCAGGATATATGTAGCCCCTGTGCTGTGCTGAATCCGTTTTCCATTGACTTTGGGGCGAACCGTCTCCTCTTTCCTATCTGCCTTTCATGTCTCTACTTCTTTTGGAGTCCCTCAGTCCTAATTCTTCGAGGGTTGAGAGCATTTATTTCCCCCTGTTTTTAATTTCCCTTATTTTGTTTAACCTTTTCTTCTCCCAGTTCGTAAGTCGGTATATAGGGCTACACCCCTCGAGGGCCCACGGTTGGTGGGCTCAGGAGTTGGTGACCCCGAGGGATTCCTGAGCTTGATTCGTTTCTCCATTGACTTTGGGATGAACCCTCTCCTCTTTCCCTTCCTATCTCCCTTTCATGGATCTACTTCGTTCAGAGTCCCTTATTCCTAATTCTTCGAGGGCATTTATTTTCCCCTGGTTTTTATGTCCCTTCTTCCTTTTTGTTTGGCATTTTCTTCTCCTAGTTCGTAATTTGTAAGTCTGTAGTTAGTCATTGAGGGTGTATCGATATCTAAAGTGCACTGTGCGTGGTGGGGCAACACTCACCCTTCCTCCTTTAGGGCCTCTTACAGAAGGTAGAAGAAAGGTTTGGTACAGATCCTACCTTTAATTTCCTAAATGTACAGCTCTCTCTAAAGCTCAGACGAAGAAAATGAATACTACAAACCACAGAGCGATTAGAAGGTACCCATTTGCTTCCTCTCTTGCGACTCTCCGGAAATAGCTCATAACCACTTCTCACGCAGATAATTGTCCGACGGTAACTCGTGAAATGAAATTGTCCTGTAGCCTATTCTAACTTATTGCTCTTTACTGGCTTGCAAAAGGGCGCGCAGCAGGATACCATTATAAAATCATTCAGAATACAATCGAAAACACAAGTTTACCAATGCGACCAATCAGAGGCGTATATAAGGGGGGATCTGTGGGGGCACAAGCCCCCCCGAAAAAAAGCCAATAAAAATTAAGAATGTGTTGCTTTGGTAAAAGCATAAAATAATTGTAAATTTGGTTGTACCCTAATCTTAACTTATAACAATATTAAGATTGAAATTAGACTACCTCGTGGTGTAGCCACTAGCATTCTTGGCTGTCGCCCCGGAGGTCCGAATTCGATTCCTGGCTCTGCCAAGAAATTTTAATTCTGGTCTGAGGGTTGGAACGGGGTACACAGCCTTGTGAGTTAAAACTGAGAATTCCACAATACGGTACTTTTGAGAAATACATTAATAATTTATAAAAATAAAAAAACTGTTTACCTTCCTGATTAATAAATTGACAAATATTTAGATATTGTCATTCATACTCCATAGACAATTCATTAAGTATAACATTTTATTTGTGTGTTGTGTTGTATTTTACAACTTTTTTGTATTGCAACTAATGTAGGCTATATAAACTTAAAATTTTACAATTAACTCTTATCTAAAATAATTACACAAAGTTATATGCTCTAAGATATTGGTTGATATTTCTGGGTATTTTGCGGTGACAATCCCCTGAGAATACTCAGACCGCCCCCTCCCCCCGAAAACTAATTGTAGGCTATAGGCATATACGCCCCTGCGACCAATTCGAATGTGTTGTCAGCCACAGTAATTTGGTGCTGCTTTCTAGCGTCTTTATTTGGAAACGGGGTTGTACGCGTAAACTAATGCTGAATTCATCGAATGGGCAGGCAAATTAAAGCAGCCAGCTGGGATGCGATCCAGCTGGCAGTGATTTTATTTAAGAGATTAATGGAAACAAATAATTATGTCAGTAATTTAGTACCGGTAAGTAATAACAAGTATTGCCATTGATGTGCATTCTTTCCTAGTTTAATTTTAATACTTAGGATTACATGACGTACCGGTACCGTATGCGATATAAGAAAAAGAGCCAGCGATTCATACGCGCTGGCCTTTCTTCTATGCGTAGGCCTACCGTAACTTCAATACGATAATATGATGCATCTCGAATAGTGATTGATCCAATTTAGCAGTTTGAAAAGGACAATTAGGTAGACATTTATGTCACGTATGCCTACCGTACTGCTCTTTATTAAGGCAGATTTTATTGGGGGGGGGGGGGGGGGGCTTCAAAACGATCTTTTTTCAACAATTTGTTAAAAACATTCTACGAGTTATTTTAATTTCCCAGAGGTGGACAAATAATTGGCCATCAGTTTCTGAATTCGATTTATTTGACATCATCGTCTTGTAATAAAAATATTATGTTTTACCTTAAAATTACCCTCCCACAGTAGAGAGTAAAACGTCGGTTAACTAATGTATATATGCATAGGATGATTTTCCAAAAATGAACTTCAATATTGATAATGGCCATGAAAAATATAAACATGAGCAGTAATCAAGTTGTTTCCATGTAATTTTATACTGTGCATAATGGACAACCCTACTAGTACTGTACTTCAGCGTCTTCTCGGATGGTCATTCACTCTCAAGAGACTGGATACCGTACTCATATCATATTGATGTTCCTAAGCTAGAAAACTAAGTTTGGAGCTCCTCATGTTTGGCAACAGCAGAAAGTCTGAATATTTCATTGTGAGGACAAAAACGTTTTGTGCATCAACATTCCTGGTTTGTAGAGATAATGTGTGGCGTTTCATTACTATTTCTTGCTGGAGATTGATATTAATAGACTAATTATAATGCTATGGAATTGATGTTATACTTCAAACATTGTGAAAGTCTAAGCTTACTTCATTTCGTTCATAGTATGATGTGTGTGATGTTCTAGATGGCAGAGTCACACTTCATCAAATGTGAGCCATTATGGATGTCGGACACAGAAGAACACTCTAATCCCGTAAGATGACCTTTTAAGTACATAGTCATAGTTCGTTTAGTTTGCTTACTGTTGAGGACCATTCCATGGTCAGATGGAAATTAACTCAAATGGTCAAATATGGCTATGAACCGTATTTCTTGTAGAAGTCTTCGTAGTACTGAATGAAAGTAGAACAAGCGATAACATTCTCTATAGTACATAAATTAGCCAAAATACCTTATCAAACGATGAGAAATAAAACAGGGAATGTTGCTTTAATATATGTTTCCTCCTCCGCTGCCGGTGACCCATCCAGAAGTCCCAAATAAGATCACGACTTATATAGGCAAACCAGCTGTGGCCGCCATTGTTAACATCAATCATCATCAAAACAGTACTGCCAACCTCGCCCTTACGGTACTATGCATCACCAACACCCGACCATCGTAATCTTCGTTTTGTCCAATCCAATGGTTTTTGACTATGGTTACAGCCTAACGCGTCCAGATCAATGGTTTTGTGTCAACCGTGCCCCACTAGCTGCGCACGGCCAAGGCCGCACCTACACCCGACCATTCTAACCTTCGTTTTGTCCAATCCAATGGTTTTGACAATGGTTACAGCCTAGCGCGTCCAGATCAGTGGATTTTGATAATGGTTACAGCCAAACGTGTCCCGATGAATGTTTCTTTTAATCAACAGTGATTTTGTATCCCACATGTTGGCAACAATGTGTGCGCCTCGGTATGTGCCACTAGAGTGCACCTTGTTGACCGTTGAACGAGATGCAAGCGCTGTTGGAACATGGCAGCTGTTTTTAAAAAAGCAATAAATAAAACACATATTAACGTACTTAAGCACATATATGCGGTGCAGTAGAAACCAGGGTTCCTAATTTTAATACGTAATATCGCCCCGAGGATGAAACAAGGGCACAAGGTATGTTAAAGTCACATTCATGTCTGATGCAAGTGTATAAGCCACGTTCTACTTTCATTCAGAATTAATGAAGTGTGTAGTAAAAACTATGTACTCCATGTTGGTAACCTTCATTATTTAAATCGATCTACACGTTGACGGGAGCCCAATTTTCTTGTGCAGTTAATTTATGGTAATAGAGGCCTACATCTACTAAAATACAAACGATAGCCTACACTCCGTAAAAAACGTAACTAGATATGAAGTATCTCATTCGTCATGTAAACAGATGCAGATTAATTCAGTTGTATGTTTATATGCACAATAGTGTCCAAAAGTAATGCATACCGGTAGCCAATATACATAACTTATTTCTTTCACAAGGTGTCGAAATTGTTCAAGAAATTAGCAAAGGTAAACTGGAAGACATTTCACATTGAACGGTATCCGAAACAAGTCAAAACCTACTGATAGCAAAAATACTAATTGAAAAAAAAAAAGACTAAATTTGAATTTCTAAACATCAGACTATTGATAATGATTGTGATTACCACTAATTTCCACACTTGCTTTACGGCGACGTGTCCAAGAGGTTCATTGTTGCTTTACATAAGATATTATAATTTAGTAGTATATTTTTTTCAATCTGTATTTTAGTAAGGTCTCGTTTTTATCCTACTTTTAAAGTAAAAAAAAAAAAAAAAAAACAGTCCATGAAATGTACATGTGACTGTCTGAGAATGTGTGTCGCCAAGTCAGTTGCCAAAACAACGCAATCAATTTGACACAAAGGTAAGCCTAGTAGACGACACCTGTTTTTTTTAATTGCCGCCATTTTAACGAAAACAAAATGGCGAGCACTCGAATGATTAATGCGGAAGTACCGACTAAAGTAGCCATTGGATAAGTACTTAATTTCTCAAAAATATAGCCCCCGATGGGAAGTGCTGGAGACTTATGTTACAAAGTATTTAATTTCTCAAAAATAGAGCCCCCGATGGGAAGTGTTGGAGACTTATGTTACAAGGTTATCAACTGTATGATTTGAAGATAGCGACCTTGCAAATCATGTATGGTACAGTTTGTATATTATGCATACTGATGCTCCAATGAAGCAATGCTTATCATAGTTGATGTACAGAGAGTTTTATATAAAGAACTTTAGTTGCCTAATTCATATGACTTTTTCTCAGATTGAATTTTATGTTCAGCCGCCATTTTGAAATTATTGAATAAAGAAATAAATAACTCTTTAAAGCCACGACAATAAAGAAAATTAGCCACAAGGTCAAACCATATAAGTGGATTTGTCTGCACAAGGCAATGGAACAGTAACTCCATATATTGAAGTTGGCAGCTGCACATACCTTAAATCATTTAAATAATCTCTGGATACAATATTGTGCTATATCGACGAAACTTGTCAAGATCTAAATCTAAATCTAAAATGAGTGTAATAGCATTATTTGTGGAAACGTTTCAGCTGGTCAACACGAGTGTGAACAATTAGATTGGGTGGGAAGTTACAATTTTAGTTAATTAATTAATTAATTAATTAATTAATTTTGGATACGATTTAGCTTCCCATCTGCATGAGAAGTGTCTTATTAAGTGTATAAATAATTCATGTAATTTATTTCAGGTACTAAGAAATTAATTGCACCCCCGCCCCCAATCAAATTAGGCACACTCGTGTTGACCAGCTGAGAATCTTCTATTGATAGATTACTTAGGCAACACTGAAAACACGCCTTCTAATATTTCATTAAAAAGATTGACTAGCATTATTCATAAAACTATCAAACTATGTATAGCACACAGCATCTTCAGAATACAAAAATAACCCACCATCTACTAGAGATACCGTGACAAAACTTGGCAATAAGATAGACTGGTACAACATACAATGTAAGTTGCTTTCAATGCCCGAGGCAAAAAATAAGGAACTTAATGGTTTGAAGAAGGTGACTGGGCATACCATTAGAAAATTGAAAATTATAACTCGGGATCTAATTATACAATAAACATGAAACATGGAAAAAGAGAAGTGTCACATAAGAAACCTCGCTGGCGTTAAGTCATATAGCGTATAGTTAGAATTTTGAAAATATAAGTTATGAACATTTAAATTGATTACCTATCATCTATTAGAGGTACAATGATGGATCTTAGCAAGAAGTTTAACTATCATAAATAGATTTCACTGCAAAATGCACAACATTAGTGACTCCATACATTCAAGATTACAAGTGGGCATACTATTAAAATGTTAAAATCAAGTCCTTAAGATACAATTGAGAAGCAACAATGAGCCTTAGCAATCTTATAAAAGATTCAACTTCTGTTATTAGCCACAAGAATAACAAACTGATTTTTTTTGCACAACCACCATCCGGAAATATAAAAATATTAAAATTGATAACACACAATGTGCAGTATAGTTACTATGATGACACCACAATGGTAAACTCATATAAGACACTTTCGCACAAAATCAGTGAATTCCCATATTCAGTATGTCACTATGCAAGTGTGTGTTATACGGCATGGTAGATATGCAGTCCTTGCTCTTTTACCAATATGGACCATACAGGTCCATATTTCCTTGATTCAGTGCATTCTCTGTACATGATGTTAATAACTGACACCCTAAATTCACAAAATTATGCAGAGATAACTATACCAACTTCATTTTTTAAATAGAACTACACTGATTTGCTCCTCAGCATGGCAGACAAATTTATCAGTGTAAATATGTAGAAAATAGACAGGTATTTTCAAGGAAGGTGTATTTAAAGTGACATACGGTATATTCAGGAGCAAAAACATTTTTCTGTACAGCACACCACCCAAAAGGTCATGAAAGTGGCACTTGACTTATTTCCTGTTGCACCTAGGTGGTGCATACGGCAGCAATAAAGGCTCTTCATCTGGTTCTATTTATGGCCAACCGCTTCACTTCATTCCAGGATTTCCCCGCTTCCAAAGCTTCCTCTTCTACGTCGTTGTCCTCTTCAATCCAAAGGTTGTCATCGTAAGATCCGTCCGACTGTCCTTATGTGCTGTTTCTGTAATCAGAGAGTTTTCGGAAGTGCAGGTGATTATCCTACAGCTCCCTAGTCCAGTGATGGGGCTGCCACCTAAAGCCTCTAGACTGACTGTATTCTGTAGGGGTTGTCTCCCTTAGCCTTTTAAGATCCTTCTTTGCCACAAGGCAGTAGTTCTCTCACTTTATTAACCTAAAGAGAGAGGAAGGGCTGCTTTCTCCACCATCAGCGCCATTCCGAATGTCTCATTCTCCTGCGCCTCTGCCGTTAAAGACTTCACCAGAGCCTCGTTAGCCGTCACTTTTCGGGGTTCCTATAGGCCTTCACAGCTACCGTAGCGGTCCCGGGTTGCCCAAGGTCCCCACTGTACTTCACCCCTATAGGCAACCCCCTACTTTGTGCCGTTGCCCATCTCCCACGACGTGGATGAGGGGTTGGCCTTCTGGGAGATATGAAAGTGGCACACTACAGCTATAAATGTTATTTTTCTCCAGAAGTAGGCTACATGTCTGATTTTTGAAATACTTACACCACTAAATTTGTCTAGCAAAGAACTGCTGTGGTGAGGGCTGACAGCAGACCTCTTGATTTTTTGTGAACTTGTGTGTGCAGTCTTGAGGTCACGTCTATTTTACCCTGCCAAGCCTACATGCGGTGGTGAGGTGAAATAGCAAGTTGCAAGGAACCTGTGTTTTGACAATCCTGCTATAGAGCATTGCTGGATTCTTGTAGTAGGGAATCACCTTAACTTAGTGCTCTACTGTACATCATGTTTCATTATTTTATCAGGAGCCAAATTTTGCCCTGATGGAGATAAAGGTAGAGCCGGAAAAATTTGGTGATTCAATTGCTCAAGAAGTTGATGAAGAACAGGAAGTTAAGGTGATTATAGTCTCATTACCATTCTGGAAAATACTCGTATACTATTTATGACATTTTTGATTCCAAGTCTATGACTGTGAATTTTCAGTGTAGCCTTGTTGGATTCTGTGCCAGGATAGTCCTTTCAATCGGTAAATAAATAGACATCAGCGTGTTAACTGGAAAAATCTTTATGTAGATACAAAGAATGGAATTTTCATGACCGCGATGATGGGAAATGAAGGCATTAAGCTATTTGGTCATGTAATGCTCAAATTGAACAAGCCATGTTGATGGAAGTTAAGAGCCCCACCAGGACCCGGCTTTGTATGCCAGCTCTGACCACTCGGCAATGATCCATGTATGAGGGTGGCCTGTGCCAGCCTATCATACTGTGATTGTTGCCTATCAGTGGCGATCGGTAGTAAGGTTGCAGTGTTGCACAACGACCAGATTAATTCAAGAAAAACAATTAATACCGCAATAATATGTTTAGTAATGAAAGCTGAACGTTTCCTTTTATGTGTATAGGAATTCATAATTTTGTGCTTTGATAATTCAGGAAATCTTGTAGTAAGTTTTTGTGCACTGTCTGAGAGAGCAAAGCGTGCCAACTGTTTAGGAGCGCTCGTCCGTTTGGTCGTTGCCAGGCCCGAGCACCGACCAGATCTCATTAGTGAAGGGTATGGCAGAGATGCTAGACCGAGTAAGTCCTATCCCATCAGTTAACTCAGCTGGTCGTTGCCCACTGATTGCAACATGAGAGCCGAGGTGCGGACGGAGTCATCCGAGATGCTCCGCCAACTGCCGATATCATGTCTTGCAATATAATTTGTGCGTACTTGTGACACTCGCGGTTTTTTTCTCGCCATTGTAGGCCTATATAACTTACAATACGTTGTTTTGTTATCGTGAAGCTTTTCATGTAGACTAACTTATAATCCAATGGCAATGTGATGTTCTCTAAACTGCGACATTCGTGATGAATGAGGTACATCCGTTTTACCGCGCAATTGAATACAGTTTTCTCTGATATCAAGCAGTCTTTTACCGTACAACATACCCTTCCCCTCCAAGTGGAAATGGTAAAACACCCACAAACATTATCTGCCAGCCGCCACTGCTGTAAATAGATTCCAAGAATTAGAGGTTGTCGTCCTGCATGGGTCAGACATTTTAATTCTCTAATTCCATCTGCATGGCTTGCACTATTTGTACAATACACGACCTAATATTTTAAGCCGTCAATTCTAATTCTTCCATAGATGACCAAAGTCATCAATGCGGTCCTGAAAATTCAAATCCCTTGTAGATATTGTGTTCTTGAGTATCTATACCCATAAGACATTTTCTCATGAACCCGTGGTTGAACCAAATGATGAATAATTTTCTGTAATTTTCATCAATAACAAGAATAAAGATGAGAGTTAGATATTTATTATGTTATTGCTGTAGTTTGAAAATCTGCTCATAGCAGTATGTAAATCCTTATTATTACCATAGCCTATAAAAGAGGTCTTTGGATCTGTGCCCGTCAGACGAGGTCGTCGGAACGCTACTAACCACAAGTGCCATTCCAGACGCCCCCATCCTCCTAACACACACACCGAGAGGATCGGGCGTGTCCTCAGACCAGCTCAAGCACGATACCGTATATTCAGGTAGTATCGTGTGTAAATGAGGGATAGGTCATACTCATAGACAAGCCCGAGGAAACACCCCCCCCAAAAAGCTAATGCTAGCAATTGTAAGTCCAGACTGAAGTAAAATGCATTAGGAATGTATTCAATAATCACACAAACCCCTATCCTACTTCGGAGGGTAAAAATCCGGCTAGTCCGCGAATCTAATAAAAACAGAAAAATAAATAATTCATCCCTAAACTGCAGTTAAATTAAACCCTCACGGAAGATCCTAATCACAAAACTCGAATGAAGTTCAAAATCAAACTACGAATGTGGCACGTAAAGAAATCCCTAAACAATTACAATAGTTCAGCTGAAAATACTAATAGTGACATCGTTGAGTCTACTGCAAAGCAAAACATTTAACTTGCTCACAAGGCTAGATTTATTTACATTTACTGCACCAAATCATGGGACAAGTTAGGTTGGTGTCACACTCGACATTTATCTTTTCGTTAAACACTAGCTAAATCATGAATTTACGTTAATTACGGATGAGACGCATCCGTAGCAAAGAAAATAAGCAAATCTATTATAGCAAAGTGAGATTGTTGGAAACAAGCTTGCGTACAATTGCTATATTTACATACCATACACATAAAGACCCGTGTTTAATCCTACTTGAAATGGCGATAATGATCCTTTTGTGAAATTGCTCCTTGGCAAGGTTTTCCTTGTCAAGATAGCACAGAGGGAGTTTGGTACTATCTGCCATAATTGCGAGCTGTACTGTAATCTTGCAGCTCCCGTTGTATTCACGAGTACAATTAAAGCTACTTATGCATAATAGTATAGCGTCTCGGCATATTAAAATAAAGCGGATAATGATCTGCATTTCCTATCTGCGTTAGGATACGCAGGTACTCTTGCCCCTGTCAAGACCAGGCGCGGATCTAGAGTTTGGTTTTGGGGGGGGGGTCAGAGAATCGATCTAGAGTTTGGCTTGGGGGGGGGGGCGGTGGGGGGGGGGGTGGGGGTGGGGTGAGGGGGTGGGGGTGGGGGGGGGGTTAGAGAATCGAAATTGTTAAGAAAAATGGTATCACTAAAAACGCAATCACAAAATAACCAAACGTACAAAACCAGACCAATATTTTGCAAGCTTCATGGATAGAAATTTGATGCGTTTAGCGCACCAAAAATATTCGTACAAATTGCCACGGCGTGTTTTGCGACTTTTACATCGAGCTTCGAGAAAAGGATCAAGGTACGTAACAGTTTCGGCAAGTCGAGTTGATACCGACAAAGGGAGAAAGTCACAGCTTAAATTGCCAACCAAGCTTGCAGTTTGGACGTCGGCAAAAATTTTTGGTGCGAAAAAAGCCCCAGTTTCCTATCCGTGCATTACTGCACATTCAACGTGACATCACTAGGCTATAAACATCGATTCGGTAATCACAAGGTTTGCTAAACAAAATAGACGAGTTGATTTTGTTGTATAACTAATAGTTTTTATACAAGAGGTTAGAAGTTGTAAATATGTACAGTTGTAACAGAACATAATAATTCCAATAAAGATAATTCAGTATTGATTAAATGAAAAAAAAAACCCTGTTTTTCAGTTAAAATTCGTTAAGTTTTATTTGTCTGGTAATTGTGTTTTCGTTTTTTGAGTTCGCAAAAAAAAAATTGGTCTCCGTTGGGGGGGGGGGGGGTCATGACCCCCGTGACCCCCCCCCCCCCCCTTGAATCCGCGCCTGGTCAAGACACAAACTGATGAAATTATAATACTTATCCGCATATTCCCCTTGCATTCGCTGACACTAAAGCACTGAACTACCGGTACTAGAGCAAGCTAACTGGCCATATTGTTTCCAACAGACAGTCTTACCTTAACCGATACTGTTATATCCAGCGCCATAGAGAGTTATGGGTCCTAGGACCAGGAATTATGGACCTTGCCATCGTAGTTCGTCCTGTGACATCCTGGAAGTATGGCATTTGCTTATTAATTAATGTGTCCGTGCTCACTCACCCATTTATTTTGTTCAGTGTCAGTTTTAAGAGTCAATTTCTTTGTATCTGACCTAAAGGTTTATGTTCATTCCAAGAGTAGGCCTAAGTCGAACTGCTTTCGTAATCATGTTAAGTAAAAGTCAGACGTTGCAAAGGTTATTTCGAAATTCCAAGGTTATTTCGAAATTCTCCACCCTCTAACTTGACAACTTAAGAAACTTTGCTAGTTCTCCAGCTGTGAAGATATAAACTTAATGACGATTTACAAAATACATATAATACCGCATTCTCTTTAGGCCTACGGTAATCACTTCTCTTTATTCACTACGTAGCCTACAGATTCGTTGAATATAGGCCTATTGGAAATTAAATTGAATGACTGTCTACTCTGGGATCTTTTTCAGTGAGTTTCTTTTATTAATTTCTCGAAAACTATGAAACCTGCTTTGACAGAACATCTATGGGACTCAAATCGAATGGTAGGATTCAATATCACTTCAGTTTTCGATAGTGTTTTGAATGATAGTGTCAATGCACCTGCTACTTCCTAAGTCAGATACTTCTTTATGACCCTTCCTATGAATTAATAACATATTTTTTCAACAGGAATGGCATATTATCTTAAATAATGCACCATAATTTAAAATCATATGATTGAAAATCATGTACAACCCCGATCTGGAATGTATAAAATGCAACCTTTCATTACTCGTCGCTGACGGTTTCTTACGGCAGGATACCGCACCTTAAGTAAAAAGTGGTTATTCCTTTGACTTCAATACTTCCCCAAATTACGTTAATAAATGAGCCGTGGCCAGGCTGTCTGATTCAGTGGACCCTTATTCGGCATCGCCCATGTGATTTCTTAGTTTCTACCCTGCATCTAAGTTTGACATAAAAATTGTGCTCGTGAAAAGTATTTCGAGTCCGAAGATAGTTTAGCCCCATGGCCTTGCACGTTAATTTAAGCTGTGTAATAACCCCGTTCAGTCAAAACTTTCTTCAGCATATCCCAGTTGTTTAGGGTCGTCGGAGCTATCGTGGCTCATATTAGTTTTGACCGGAAATCGTTCCTGACACCATGCGCAATATCTCAGGTGAAAATTCCACTTTGCAGTCACGGGGATCATACCTCGACCATCCGCGTGAAAGACGAGCAGTTATGCCTCTGTACTATCACGCCCTGTCCACAAACAACAAATAACACAGGTTAGCGGACAGTAAGTACCGATGACCATGAAATTTGAAGTTTATGTGTGAACACAAGCTTGCCAACAGAGTATTAATGGCACTTTAAAATTTGACTGGCTGTGTAGCTCAGCGGTAACTTTCTCGCCTGCTGAACCCAAGATAGCGGGATCGAATCTCGGCTCAGTCAGTTGGCATTTGAGGGTGCGCACATGCGAGGGAGCCGTGTCAGTAGATTTACTGCGTATCAGTAGATTTACTGGCACGTTAAAGATCCCCTTCGGGGCAAAATTCTGGCACCCCGTCGTCTCTAAAAGCCTCAGTAGTTAAAAGGGACGTAAAATCAATTAGATTATATCTAAAATTAAAGAAATAAAGAAACTAATTTCAAGCAAAATCAATAAAATAAACATTATTTGATTAGCTACATTATTCTTATGATAAAAGGAGGGTTTCAGCTATTAGATCATATAATATTTTACAAACAGTAACAGAGTATGGAAGGTAATATATTTAAAAGTCCGACCTAAGCAGGACTCGAACCATCGGCTTTGTATGTTGTTCTACAACTGAATTAATGCTAAAATAATTCTCTTGGCAAGAGGTTGATCTGTGAGGCCAGCCTATGCTGGCACAATGCCCAAAACATCACTAGCAGTACCGGTACATTCCTAAAAAAAAGTAGTTGGCTAACTAGAAATTCAAGATGCAAGACACAAGTAGGCTATTTTGGATTTTAAGTGGGGTTTATAATGAGGGCAGTGTAATCTATATATCCCGTAAAATTTTCTTGTATGTTAATTAATGTAATTATCAAATCTTCTCCTTAGGTTGTGACACAAGATGCTGAGAATGAAGATATTGGCAGCACTGAATGTATTTCAAATGAGTAAGTGGTTGATTTAATAAGATAATAGATCTTATAATTTTCTATTATGAGTATTGCAAAATTCCAATTAGATTTAAAAATTTGGTTTTACCAGTAGATGGTTGATTTTGAACAGAGGCCAAACTTCTTTTGATTGGAATGGTCTATTGTTTTAGAAATTGCTTACAAAATACTCTGGTGATTGATTTTTGAGGAGATACGGTTGAATAGATCAACATTGTTTACTAATCCAACAAAAATGTGCTGACTCTAGTCTACTCCCAGTGACTTGGGACATTTCTGACTCAGCCATACATGGCGAATTCGTCTAACTGCACTGGTGTTCTATATTTGCTGTCCTTTTAAATGAAACATAGCTCAAAATGGAAGTTACACAGACCGGAGCACAAATTTAATTCAGCTATTATCATCATCATCATCATCATCATCATCATCATCATCATCATCATCATCATCATTTCCCCTTATCCAGCTCCTGCCGGGTCGGGGTATTCATGGCACTTCTCCACTTTCCTCTTTCCTTCCACCATTCTTCTTCCACGATCTTGTCCCAGTCCAGATTTCTTTTTCTTACGCTGTTCTTCACTGAATCAATCCACCTTGTTCTAGGTCTTCCTCTTGCTCTCTTACCCTTGCACTTCGCCTCCAGCATCTGTCTTGGTATTCTATTTCCCTCCATCCTCTTTACATGTCCAAACCACCTTAGTTTATTCTTCTCAATTCTCTCATTTAGATTCCCATCCCAACTTCCTTCCTAACATCTTCATTCCTCACTCTGTCTTTCCTTGTCTTTCCTATCATACTTCTTAGGAATTTCATTTCACTGGTTTGGATTCTACTCTCTTGCCTGCTTGTCAGGGTCCAAGTCTCTGCTGCATAAGTTAATATGGGAACATAGTACACTTTATACATTACCTCCTTGCTTTTCCTTGGTACTTCCTTATCCCAAACAAGTTTTCTTACACTTTGATAGAATGCATTGCTCTGCTGTACCCTCCTGCCAATCTCCATGTTCAACCTACCAGCTATTCTATCATGATAAAATTACTGAAGGACTGGCAAAATTAGATGTTTATCCCAAGGGTCATAGAATAGCCTCAAAGTGGGCAAGACATGTGATATCAGTACCTGTTCATAATTTAGATGGAAAGATTAGGATCTCTATGAATATTATGAACGCCAATGTTTGTATATCCATAACAATATTATTAAAGCCAAAGGCTTGCATATCCATTACAATGTTTTGAGAGGATCAATAGCATTGACTATCACATGGGTTATCTTTCCATTTACATTACATGACCCCTTCATCTAAAACGTCTCATTCGAACAGCCCAATCTAATATGTTTATTCCAAACTTTACCATTTCCTGTTTATATTTTGTCCCAGCAATCATTCAAATCTGTTACCTCCAATATATCCATGGCAACACTCATGTAGCCTACCATATTTCCTCTAATGTAAATCGCCAGAGGCGATGGCATAAAGAGTGTGATGGGGCAACTTGCATTACCGGAAAGGAGTGCAACACTTTCTCCATTGTCCCAAAAGTTCCTTTACATTCACTTGTAATATGAATGTGTGTAAGCATAGACTTTCCGCATCGAGTTAAGTCTACAGTGTACGAAGCACTCTTGTGCTCCTTCATTCCGTGCCTTGGAATGGTTTAATATGATTCTAATCATCAGCTCCTTTGCCTACCTCAGTTTTACTTACCCTCTATAGTGTGTTAATTATTCTCCTAGGTAATCTCTCCATTTGCTTTCAGATGGCCCCCACCATCAAAATCGCTCAAAGAACAGCCTCGATTAATGTCTTAATTCCTAACCTAATTCTTATATTTTCGACCCAGCAATCATCCTTGGGTGATCTTCATCTTTTATCCAGAGCAAACCAGTGTAGGTTGGGTGAAAACCTTAGAGCATAAATACAATAGAGGGCGCATTGCCACACTGCGCCTGTACTGTGACGTGAAACCAACATCTCGATCAGCTGACTGAAGGGTAATGGCTCAAGACCGTCTAGAATTGGCTAATGGCGAATGCTAAGCAACGTCAAGGAATACAAAAGGAGCTCCATATTGGATAATTCTATTATCACTATCCGGAGTTCCCTTCAGTCAGCTGATCGAGATGTTGGTTTCAACAATGTGACGTCATCAGCCATCTATTGAATTTATGGTCCTAGGTGAAAACAATAATCAAACAACAGAAGACAATCCATCACCTCTACTCATGGTCATAAACATTTGATAAATAATCCCGGAGTGAAGTCAGTGATATTCATATTTCAAGAGACCAACTGTACTCATCAGAAAAAGAATCATTTAGTAAAACCCTCGTGATTATTTTATTGTCAGTAAATGAAAGCTTTCAGCTATTTTTGGTTTCTTCTGTTCCAGTTATTGATACAAGTTTTTAAAATTTCGAAAATTACTGCCATAATTTACATTATTTTAGTTATGTTGGAATGGTTTTGTGTTTATTTTAACCAATTCTCATTCTGTTTGTGCATTTGCTGACTCTGAGCAGTATCTTAGTTGGTCCCCGACATTTAGCTTTGTTCATTAATTCGTGCACTATAACTGCGATGGGCAGCTGCAGCAAGTTCGGAGATCCAAAGTTCAAATCCTGGTGTTGACAGCAACCATCGTAATGTGGTTCCCACCAGGCTTTTTCCCATACTCCCTGCTAGCAAATGCCGGGATGGTATCTATTTCAAATCTCGGGCAATTACCCCCAGTACTAGGCCCAAATAATTACAATTACAACCACTGCTACAAACACCACAATAACACAGTTATCAAATTCAACACACACACAAGTATATGGGGCTAATGACCAGGACGTCCCTAGCCCCTGAAATGAATCATCAACCTTCTGGCAGAGTTAGGCATTAGTAAAATATTGTGTGCAATTTTTGTTGCAGCATCGAGCCACTGGACAACGATGTTCCTCTGAGTCTATGGCTAGGACCGAGTTCTGTAGAGCAGCGAGGAGGTGGATCTGGTGATGAGATTCAGTGTGGTGAGGAAACCACCACAAGTATCACAGTGTCTAAGACAGTAGAGAAGACAAATGATAAAATTTACAAGTGTCACCTGTGTCCTAAACGTTTTCGTTTTGTTAGTGAGTTGAGGAAACATGCTCCTGCTCATTCTATGAGTACATATAGCTGTGAGATATGCTCAGAATTTTTTAACGAAAGTACAGACTTGAAGGAACATATGTTAGAACATGCGGAGACGGTACCTCTGCAGTGCCCTTTCTGCGAAAAGACATTTCGTACTAACCAGACTCTGAGAGCCCATTCAACAATTCATGACGACGAGGGACCATACACATGTTGGTTATGTTGTAACAGATTCCCTGATCAGAAGAGCCTACATAGTCACAAACATCTCCACAAAACAGACTTGGATTTCGTTTGCCCGATCTGTGAGAAGAAGTTCGCTTTTCCAAGCTATCTAACGAAACACACCAAGTCGCATTTAGAGGAACCCAGATATACCTGTACAACCTGCAACAAGAAGTTCAATGAAACAAACAAATTGAAGCGACATTATGTGGTTCACACCAAGGATAAGCAACACATATGTCCTCAATGTGGAAAAAAGTTTACCCAGTCTACGACTCTTGCGCAGCACGCCGTGCTACACGAGAGAACTGTTCCCCTCATAATAAGAAAAATAAGAACCAGAAAATATAATAAATAAATCCCAGCGCTTAGGTTTTTGGAAACTTGGTTTCAAGTTTCTTACTAGATTTCGTTTGGGTTGTATTTTTAACCTGCACCAGGTCAGTTGTTCAAGATTGTCTATTCAGTCGAGATAGGCTTGTTCGCCTTGCTTAAAATTCTTATGCACTGTATACTAATATTTAAGAAATTTAAACATTTCGAATTTTCGTAATTTACTATTCTACAATCTTAAGCTATATTTTGAATAATTTCTTAATTATGACAGTTTCACACAGAAGATGAAGACCAAAGGATCATGGCTAATCTTTAAATATCTCATGGCTTGAGCCTCTTTTCATGTGGTTTTATATAGTAGTCTATAGAACAAATACAGATTGTATTCACCAGTGTTTCAGTTAACCTAGAGGCAAAGAAAGAGAAATAAGCACAGCCATTTACTTCTATTAGCTGATATATACATAATTCACTATGCCTCTCTATAGATGTGTTATGTGATTTTTTTTGAAAGCTACCATTGAAAATAAGAACACTACTCATGGAATCAAAAAAATATATAGATAAAACAACCAAAAGTACAAACTTCTTTGAGAGGGAAATAATTGTAATAATGAGAATTTAGTGATTTTAATTATAACTTAGTATAGTTTTGGTGAATTGCTTCCATTTTATGTTATATGTGCATAAAAGTGCAGCTGTTGAGGTAGCTTAGGATCAATTCTATAATCTTAAAAATCATATTTTGTTTTGTTGATGTTTTCAGGAACCATAATTTAGTTGATTACAGTTTAGTAGGATATTTAAAACATTTTCTTATTCTTCTTACAGTTCAAATGTTAAAGAATCCACTGCATTCTATGAAAGCCACAAAGCTTAAAGGAAATAATGAGGATAAGTATTGACATCAATGTACAACCAAGTATTTGTCATTTAAACCATAAAACTTAATAAAAGTGGATAATATTGGGTACATTTGTTCCATTTCTTGTAATATTTTCTTCCCTTCTAGGTAGTAGTCATGACAATGTAGTTTTGAAAAAAGCATACAATTGGACTCAGAAGAGATTCAAAATCTTATTGAATACTCGAGTTCAGCTAAAACTCAGCAATTTTTCTAGGTGTGTGCCATATATTTGGGGTGGAAGCCTTCATAGGGAGGTGAGGACTGCTTGAGCTTTTAGCTCTCGCAGTGATGAGGTGCAGGTGTGCTTCATATAAAGGGAGGTAGGGCGCAGTTCGCTACTCCTGTGGGGGTACGGTCGCTGTCACCAGGAGCCCACCGATGAGCCAGCTTGATGTCCTAGGCGAAACCCCACACAAGACATGCCATAAACCTAGAAAAATTGCTGATTTTTAATTCACTGGCCGTGAAAGCCAATATACCATTCGAGTTCAGTGTTCTTGATTATAGATTGAGATAATGTATTGAGAACAGAAAGAAACGAGAAATAGCTGCTTGAAAATCCAAACTGCGCCAATCCCACCTCTTGTTCCTTAGATTAATCACGAAAGGCAGTTGTCATGAGAATTGAGTTTTAGAGAGAGATTAAAATTCTTAGTGATATTTTTGCGTTCAGTGTTTTTGATTATTGATTGAGATAATGTGGTATTGAAAACAGAAATAAATAAAGGACAAATAGCTGCTTGAAAATCCAAACAGCAATAGTTCCACCTGTTTTCCTTACAATAACTGTATCACCCAACCGGCAGTATTCCCGCTGTCTCAATGGCACTAACTCCCTTGTTAGAGAGTCGCTAATTTTCAATTATTATTGACTGAGATAATGTATTGAGAACAGAAAGAAACGAGAAATAGCTTCTTGAAAAGAGGTGTAATTTTAAAATGCAAAGCATCGAGTGTAACAGCATCGTAAGATAACCAATTGCAATTTAATCAGTATCTTCAATATTAAAAAAGAAAATATACTATTAAGTCATAAAAGAAAATCTTTTTGTAATACACTCACAACTAAAACTTCCAATCTTCATATTATAATGTTGCAGGAAGTTTAGTGATACCACTGTTTTTCAGACTTAAACATATGCCCCTATAGTTTTAAATGTATGATTTATTTTATGTACGGTACACCAGAAGTAAAGTCCATACATATCATGTTTGGTTGAAAATGTGAGGGTTGTAGCTCACATAGTTCCTGAGTTATGTTTTATTTTGTCATTTATGGATACCGGTAACCAAAGGTAATCAGTTATTTCAAGAATTAAAAAAATGTCATTTAAAACTGTCTAACAATGGAAATTAGGTACCGGTACATGTTAGAAGAAACCACTAGCTTCATATTGACTGTAGTTTGAAGACTCTAAATTACGGTAAGGTTTTTCTCATTTTGCCAACGTTTATGAAAAGTTCTATAACTTATCCCACCAATTTTAGGTCTGACAATAAAATAGTACCGTAATAAGAATTTAATGAACACCTGTAAGCTATAGGGTACATGAGCAGTTCCTCCTTCACAATTGCAACGTGTTGTATCTAGCAGTGAGAAACCATATCACGCCAGGAGACTGTTCAGGATTTGTTACAATTAAAAGTTTGCTATTTATGGGCTAACATTGATGGGAAATAAAATTCTACTAAATCATTGGCAAAATGAGAAAGAAGTATACTACAATCTTCAAAAAATTGTAATTTTTAAAGCTGTTGTTTTCTCCGACCAAGTACATTACAATCAATATCTATTATTGGGCCGTTTCTTTCATTGTAATATTTTGACTGTTGAAAAATACGATTACGGTTCGTTTGGGTGTCCATAAACGACATAAGAGCGTAGCACAAGAACTCTTTGAGCTACAACTCTCAAATTTTCAACCAAATATATTTGTATGCTTTACTTCTGATGTACTTAATATACCGGTAATTTATATGCTTAATAGTAGGCCTATAGGGTCATCCGTTCAAGTGTGAAATACCGTACACTGGTGATCAGCGAGCCGTTACTGTATGTAGGTAATCTTATTGACGATGAGTCGGTATACACAAACAGAGACATGGAAAACATTTAGTTTCACATATGTACGGTACCGGTATTTAAAGTATTTTCCAGTGGCTTCGGTGGCGTAGTTGGTACCATGCTGAGCTTCTATGCCCAAGATAGCGGGTTCAAACCCGGCCGAAGCCGTCGGATTTTTTAAGAGCTTTAAAAATCCCTCAGTATGCCTTCCTTCGGAGGGGAAGCCGGCGGTCCCATGTCATACATTTATGGCATGTTAAAAAATCTTCCACTAATTACACCTGTGTGAAGCTAAATTGGACAGGTTAAAAATGTAAACAACGCTCTTAGGTTTCTACGTTCGTTGCCAAGAGCCGACTGCGGTGTCGTCTAGTAGCTAGGTTCTGAACTTGGCCTAGTAGTCGTTGATGGTGGCGCTTGGCGGCAAAAGTAGGAACTATTTGAAAAATTCTAAGTTGCAGTATGTACTTACATTAAAAAACAGATAACACACACTATGATAATACAGTCATCACAATTAACACCGGTTATCAGACAGATTCTACACACACCCAAAGTACACGGGGCTACATGACCGCGTTGTCGCAGCCCCTAAACTTAAGAACCAACCAAAGTATTTTCCGTCTCAAAATTATAAGATTGTTAAGATAATAATTGTGAGGCTGCCTAGCTGTACAATGAACACTGTAGCAAGAAGTAATTATTCGAAGACATACGGTATACGAATACGACATATACTGAATACGACTGAAAGTACAAATAATACTAAAGCCAGCATACCAACACCAAATGAAGGAACCCCCAAAGAGTAGCCTACTGGGTGGACGGGGTAAGAAATATCCCGGAAAGACTAGGAATGGAGTACTTTTGGATCAGTGATTTACGAAGGCAGGAGGAAATTGTGTGAAAAAAAAATGTGCAGAAGGATGAAGGATATAGAATTGTAGGTTCTCAGAGAAGATTGTCGTAACAGGACCTTAACAAAATTTTATGACATACCGGTAAGGCAATATGTGAGAATAAAGCCTGAAGGTTTAAAGAAGAGAGAAGTGAGAGGAATTTGGTGGTTAATGGGGATGGATGAAAACAAAGCATTGAGAGAAGAAGGGTAACAGTTGTTGATTCATGTAGGGGCTTTGCTCCATCGAGGTTATGTAGTCCCGTGCACTTGGGTGTGTGTGGAATTTTTCTGATAATATGTGTCATTGTGATGGCTGTGCTGTATGAGTGTGTAGGCTATAGTTGTAATTCAGATAAGGATTGGGAAAAGGCGGCCGTGGCCTTAATTTAGGAACCATTCCGGCATTCACTTGGGGTAGAAGTGGGAAACCACGGAAAACAACTTCCAGGATGGCTGAGGTGGAAATCGAATCCGCCTGTTATCAGTTTTGCCTCACGAGGCTGAGTGTACCCCATTCCAACCCTTAGATTAGAATTAATTGTCTTAGCAGAGCCAGGAATCGAAACCGAGCCTCTGTGGTGACAGCCGAGAGTGCTAGACACTACGCAACGAGGTGGAGGACCAATACCTCTTATACGAGAAGGCTATGCGTGTTGCACACCTTTTCAGAGAATGCAATGAAATGAAGATAATAAAAGCAAAGTTTGTAGATGAGAGGGATAGAAACAGATTAGAAGGCGTTTATTTGGAGACAGCATAATTAATTACTCTCCGAGCTGTTTAACAGTAACAGCTAGAATTTTCTATTCTGTTGCCTCAACAGATGATATCTAAACGAAGTACAAAATCCAACATGGTGCGGTGGCCTCGTTTTAAGTGAGTAATATGATTGCGAAGCCGGCCGGCTCCGTGGTGTTCGGGTAGCGCGCCTGTCTCTCACCCGGAGACCCCGGGTTCGATTCCCAGCTCCATCAGGGATTTTAGAAACTGACGCGGGGGCTGGAACAGGGTGCACTCAGGCCCGTGAGGACAATTGAGTAGCTGTCTGACAGTGAGACAGCGGCCCGGTCACGAAAACCAAGATTAACGGCCGAGGGGATCCGATGCGCTGACCACGTTTCACCGCAATATCTGCAGGCCAAATGGCCGGGCAGCGGTCGCTTGGTAGGCCTAGGCTCTTCATGGACTGTAGTGCCAGGGGTTATAATATGACTGCGAAGAAATGTAAACAATTCAGTAAAGGGAAGTAAGTAAACGAAATTATTGGTAAGCTCTTTGATGATTTCAAGAACAAAAAGGAGTGAAACATGCTCTTCAGGATCAACTATCTAAATCGTTTGAAACCCCAAGTCTAAAGGGATATGTTTGACTGTGCGGCAATATCACTCCTGTTAGATGACTCAGTAGATAACGGTGATACGGCTCCTATAATAACTTTCATTTGAATTATAATCATAGATTTCGGAGTTAAAGAGGAACCACTTGGTATGCAGTGGTTTTTCTAAAAGGACTGGAGATATTCAGTGCCACCAGCAGTTTTCTTTGTGGAATAGGCCTTCCACTATTCAAGCTTGCAGTCATTACCAATTACAGACAATGACTGTTAATACTATTGACTGGCATTATTACACTTTATAGACAACATGAAGATTTTCTGACTTCACTGTCGATCTCTGCATACTTCACAGGCTGGTTTTGGGTACGGTATCTATGTAATGATCTGCAGTCGGTGAACATATAACAGGGAAGCCCAATTTATTGACTGAAATAAAATAAATATTTAACTCATGGTACAATTCACTGATTGGTTGGTTCCTTAGTTTGGGGGCTGCGACAACGCGGTCATGTAGCCCCGTGTACTTTGGGTGTGTGTAGAATTTGTCAGGTAACCTGTGTTAACTGTGATGGCTGCATTAGTATTTTCTATCTGTGATTCAGGTAGAAGGATTGCAGACGATTATTTTTTTCAAGTAGTTCCTACTTTTGCCACCAAATGCTACCGTCCATGACACCTAGCTGCAGACGTGGCTACTAAATGCCATCGCAGTTAGCATCCGGTGGCGAATGTTGGAACTAATATAGCATTATCAAACTAACTTACAAGTTTTAGCTTCCACAAGTGTAGTTAGTGGGAGGTTCTTTTTCAGTCATGAATCTATGACATGGGACCGCCGGCTTTACTTCCCCTCCGAAGGAAGCCATACTGAGGGACGACTTCGCCCGGGTTTGAACCCACGATCTTGGGCATAGAAGCTCAGCATGCTACCAACTAAGCCACCTTACAATTCACTACTTAAGAAAGATAAAAGCAGATGTTGCAGAACCAAAACAAAGAATCAAAGATTATGAATTATTCGTCTATTCGTATTGTAAGTTGTCGGGAATTTGTCGATGCAACCCGTTTTAATAAGTGTGATTTAAGTCTCTACATAACTAGACTGCTTAGGGCTACATGACGAACACTTGTTGCCACGGCAACCACTGTGTTGGAATTTTGTCGACGCTAATCCAATATTTACCAATACAGGAATCAGGGACGTTATATAAAAAAATCGTAGATGATGGACGGATGAAGAGGGGAAGTTTTATACAACGCCATTAAAAGTAGGAAGTTGCGTATAACACCAGTAAAATGAAAACGTTTTAATTAATAAAAATGGAATTAATACGAAGCTATTTTAGTAAGCCACGAGTGAAAAATACTAGTGATAATCAAAGCCCGCAGAAAACCGATTTAATTTTAAGGGAAATACGGCTAAAATAAATCAGCACAACCCAAATCCTCCAAAGGATAAGAATCGTATATAAGATAACCTGGCAAAAAATAAAAAATAATAAAATAAAAACAAATAACGGCGAGGTGGCACTTGTTGTAATTTTACTGGCGAAATGTGAATTCAAAGACTTTTTTTTCTGACAATATGATAGGTTTTCTAAACTTTGGATAGTAAGGGGCTAAGCACAAGATACATTACTGATCTCGCTTTCAAATAGTAAATTTAGTTCCAGGTAAAGGGATTTACTCTTCAGAGGTGGCCCTCCGTTGTTGTAGATTGTTTTAGGGACTACGACATCGCAGCCATAAAGGCTCGTGCATTTTTGGATGTGTGTGTGGAATTTGTGTGATAACCTATGCTATTGTGTGTATTTTTAAATTGGGAAGAAGATTGCCATGTCTTTAAGTTAGGAACTATCCCGGCATTTGCCTGAAGAAGAAGTGGAGAAACAACGGAACACAACTTCTAGGATGGCTGAGGTGGGAATCGAACTCTCCTCTTCTTCGTTTTGCCTTACGAGGCTGTTCCAGCTCTCACACCAGAATAAAAATTTCTCGCCAGAGCCGACAGCCAAGAATGCTAGGTCCTCGATGTGCTCAGGTGGCTATTTAACATCGCTATTGAGGAAATAACACCACAATTAATTTTATACACGGAAGGTGCTTAAGCAGAAGAAAACTTTTGCAAAGGTTTTGCCGAGTGTTAAAATAAATAATAGCATTAATGAAAGAAAAAGGAATTGCAAGGATTGTGTGATTGGGCTTTTAGACTGACTTGGTGGTTCTAACTGAAATTAACTTGTAACTAGAGAGGGAAAATGTGTATTGGAGAAATGTTAACCTCGGGTTCTTTAACAAATACAAGCTGTTCACCTTAGAAACGGTGATTTCTCTCAATTTTTAGCCTATTTTCATTTATGAAAAAAAAAAAAAAAAAAAAAAAAGGCTGATGAGATCACCTTTTGTCCGTGTGTCAGGCTGAGTGCGTGCGTGTGTGTGTGTGCGTGAGGATTTTTGTGTGTCCCTCCTAATAATTCTGAACGGCTGAAGCGATTTCATTGAAACTCGGTAAGTTCATAGCACTATTCCGGGCGACCCCGACCGTGCCCTTCAAATTTTGTTACGTCTCACCAATCCAACATGGCGGCTGTGCGAAATATTTCACCAGCATTCAATATCTCAGAAACTATTACCGATAACACCCTGGAATTGTTTACGGTGATAAAGGAAACTACTATAAATTCAGCTATGTGACTTTTGAAAACCTGGTAACTACAAAACCAACATGGCGGCCAAGCGAAGTTGCGACTTTTAAATAGACTTTTCTTGCGATTTAACCAACCAAACGCAATGCAACTTGGTACAGTATATGTTTATACACATTGTAATGCACCGACATCTAACTTCGTTCAATTGTTTACATAACCTCAAGATGGCGGCTGTGCGAAATATTTCACCGGCATTGTATATCTCTGAAACTATTACTGCTATCACCATGAAATTTTGTACGGAGATAAAGGGCACTATTGGAAGTTTATCTATGACTTTTTCAAATACCGGTTAACTAAAAGACGAACATGGCGGCCAAGCGAAATTGAAAGTTTTAAATAGACTTTTCTCGCGATTTAATAATCCGAACGCAATGAAACATCGTACAGAAAATGTTTATACACATTGTAATACACTGGTATCTAATTTAGTTTAATTGTTTACGTAACCTCAAGATGGCGGCTGTGCGAATTTTGAAAATTAAGTTTTTATTTCTTATGTTCTAATCATGCGATCGAAATCAACATTTGCATAATGAACGTACACAATAATCATCATCTAATAGTGCATAACTCTATGGCCTTCATATATTAAAATCCAACATGGCGACCATCCGAAATATTTAGACGGTTCTCAATATCTATTAATCTGCTACAGCAAACAAACTGAAATTTTGTAAGTGTATAGAGGCTATACGCATAAGTTCACCTATGGGGCGTTCAATAACCTGGTGAGCACAAATCCAACATGGCGGCGACGCGAATTCAAATGGACGTTTCTTGTGTTTTAACCAACCGAGCGCAGTGAAACTAGATACGGTATATGCTTATACAAATTTTCATCAACTGGCATCTAATTCATTTAAATTATGTTCATAACCACAATATGGTGGCTGAGCGAAATTTTAAAATCCGGCTTTTATTTCTTGTGTCCTAATCATGCGATTGAAGTTTGAATAAAACACCTACACAATAATCTTCATGTAATAGTACATAAATCTAAGGCCTATAATAAAAAAATCCAACATGGTGACCACCCAAAATATTTAGACGGTTCTCAATATCTACGAATCTATACAGCATTCAAACTGACAATTTGTATGTTGATAGAGGCAATTAATATTAGTAGGATATATGAAAATGGGCTATTTAGTTCTTCACTGAAATACTTGTCAAACAATAAGTTTCACTTCGAGAATATATCAACACTTCCGTTGACACAGAACAATACGTGTCAGAACAATCTATATAGCCTATATATACAAATCAATGTTACGTAATAGTTTGTATGTATGCCCCCTATGCGTTCATATAAGTTACCATTCATCCGATTGCGATGAAATTTGGGTGAGTTGTTGTGTGCACTCCAGGGAAGGTTTCTGGCTACAAATTATTTATGTAACACAAAAGGGTGATGGACTTAACAGAAAGCCTTAAATCCCACAGTAACCCAATTGCACAATCTGTATACTTATGACTAGAGCTGGGATTTTTGTGTAATATCAAGTGGCATAATATGTACATAAATATGTAACAAAAAGCACCAAAATATGTAGCAAAATATGTAGATTGGCCAAAATATGTAATATCATATAATTAATATAAACTTACTATTTTGTCAGTTACAACACTCTAGACACGCTTTATATTACATTTTGTAGCACAGTGAACAATTAAGTATTTTTCAATGTTCTTTGGAGTCATATTATGTGAATATATCACACACATATTCAATAGAAACTTATTATTTTCATAACTCAAAACACGTTTATTCATTAAATTGTGTAGCACAGTGAATTATTAAGTATTTTTCGATGTTCTCTGTGGTCATAGAAAGGCGTATGTCACTTAGGATGTTCCTATATGCAGAGAAAGATCTTTCAACATCACATGATGTAACTGGGGCAAATTTTAGGAGAGGAATTTTCGCTGGAGAAATGTCCTCGGGAGGATCAACGTCATCTCGATTTAGAATTCGGCACACACTGTGAAATGTTGAATAACCAGGATTTCTCTTCAACACTTTTTCCAATTTACTCAATACACTTGCACCAGTTTCCCCACGCACAGCACTTATCATCCTATCATCCTCTCAAATACCTGTCACTCATAATTACATTAATCCCCCTGTTGAGAGGACAGACAACATTGAAACTTCAATTTAGCAATTTATTTCATATAAAACCAGAAAAACCCAGAAATATGTAATATTATGTAATATCACTAAGAATATGTAGAATACCCACAAATATAAAAAATATGTAAAATATGTAATTACATAGAAATCCCAGCTCTACTTATGACACCGCAATGCAAGGTGTGAGTATGGCTTGCTGATTCATCGCGAGGTGACATGCTGTCTCACCACATCTCTAATACAGTCTGTAAGATTCTCAATCAATAACACCACACCGATTATCTTTTATTTTTATTTTTATCAGCTGGCGTGGGTCAGTGGTAACGAGTATTTCTTAAAACTGAACTCAAGCTTGGCTGCCCGGCCGAAGTCGTCGGATTTTTAAGAGCATTAAAAATCCCTCAGTATGCCTTCCTTTGGAGGGGAAGTAAAGCCGGTGGTCCCATGTCATAGATTTATGACATGAAAAAGAACCTTTCACTAATTACACTTGTGGAAGCAAACATGTGTAGGTTAGTTTGATAACGCTCTATTAGTTCCAACGTTCGCCATCGGGTGCTGACTGAAATGGCATTTAGTAGCCGCGCCCGCAGGTAGGTGTCGTGGATGGTAGCATTTGTGGCAAAAGTAGGAACTACTTGAAAAAATTAATCGTCTGCAGTCCTTCTACCTGAATCACAGATAACACACACAAATACAGCCATCACAATAACACCGGTCATTAGACAAATTCTACACACACCCAAAGTACACAGGGCTACATGACCGCATTATCGCAGCCCCTAAACTAAGGAACCAACCAACCAAGCTTGGCTGCCGGTTCGAATACGGTCATGGCGCGTGAATCCTTTAAAGTCCCTTATGCATTCATATACCATCACCGATTGCGAAGAAACTTGGTTGAGTTATTGTGTGCACTCCAAGGAAGGTTTCTGGCTTAGTAAATTTATTTTACAATAGGTAGCGCACGAGTAGATTCAACAAATGAGTGACGGCGTGCGAATCGTTTCAAGTCCCTTATGGGTTCGTATACCATTCATCCGATTGCGATTAAACTTTAGTGAATTATTGTTTTGCACACTCCAGGAAAGGTATTTACAATAGGTAGCGCACGAGTAGAAATTTTCCGAATTAGAAAATCCATTTCACAATAAATGGCGTGCGAGTCGTTTCAACAAATGAACTTCGGTGAACATTTGTGCACGCCCCAATGTATTTGGACTGTTACTACGCTTGGACCGGGAACCCCACACGCATGTCATCAAAGGCTTTATCGTCATCCATGTGATCCACATTCCTCTCAGATTCACGGAGTTGGGTCCCGACCAGACGCAGTACGCCAAAAGCTCATTCTCTAGGTGCAACGAGTATCGGCCTAAGCCAGCAAATAAGGGTGAGACTAGGATGATATCAAAGTTATAAATCTTAATTACCTATATCAGTTTTAAAATGTCAGCATGTTCGTTAGGTAATCGTTTCCTTTTTCATTAGCCTATTATTATCATTAGCCAGGACAAATGACCTAGATGTTACGAAATTACAATTCAAACACATCTTTATTCATTCTTTGGCTGGCTGCGTTGCTCAACGGAAACGTTTTCGCCTGCTGTGACCAATGTTGTAGGATCGAATCCTGGCGCAGCAAGTTGGCATTTGAGGTTGCGCAATTGCGAGGGGGCCGTGTCTGGCACGTTAAAGATCCCCTTCGGGCAAACTTTCCGTCACCCCGGCATCTCTAAAAGCTGCAGTTGTTAAAAGGGACGTAAAACCATTAACATTATTATTATCATCCTTTCTTTCTCTGTCATTGTTTGGCATTGCAACGCATGCCGGGTGTAACTAGTACTGTTATAAAAGAACATGAGGCAAGGTTTCGTGAATTTTTAACAGATTCAAGGCACTGTTCAATACATGGCATGTCATTTAAATATGGAAAGAAAACAGCTGACGTTGTAAGTCAAAATCTACATAGGTCTGAAAAATGAAGGAATTAATCTACGAAATTATATTTGATTTAAAGCTCGTCAAATAGATTCATTCATTTGGAGGCTGGTATGCGGACAAAAAAATACTCCATCGTATGAAGATCTAGTGAAGTTCGAGGTTTGCTTCTGCAAAATTGTATGTATCATTTTCCTGTGTGTTCTTATACTAGAGAGCAGTTTGAATGTTCTTCCACACATATTGCACACAAAAAAGGTCATTATCACCGTGAATCAGCATACGAGATCTGACGTAGATGAAACTCGGAAGGTTTTTCCACATACGATACACGAATGTGGTCTATCTCCTGTATGTATGTGGATGTGCGCATTGAGTGCACAACTCTCAGCGAATGTCTTTCTACATGGAGAACAAGCATGCGGTTGAATTACACTGTGTAAAATAATGTGTCTCATCGGGTGCTCTTTCCGTGCAATTTATTGTGACATAAAAAACAGCGGAAAGGTTTGTCTCCGCTGTGAACATACATATGTGCCTTCAGAGAACTAATTACCTTATAACGATTACCGCATACTAGACAAGAATATGGAGATTCTCCATTGTTAATTAGGATATGTCTCCGTAATTATACAAACTATCGGAATGTTTTCCCGCAGGTAAGGCAGAGATGAGGTTTACGTTTCTGTGGACATTCATGTGCCGTTTTAAATATCTCTTCTGGCAAAATGCCTTTCCGCACGACAAGCATAAATGAGACAGTTTTCCACTGTGTGTCATAATGTGCATCTTGGGCGTTTCGAGAAGCCTGAAGGCTCGACCATATAGAGAGCATTGATATGTACACTTCCAGACACAAAGAAATGGAACATTCTTCAGTAGTTAAAAAATGCGCTGAGGGAGAAATCTGAAAAAATTATAACTCGTTCGAGAAACGATATTGGCCGCATTTTCCGAAAGTTATGAATTTTAAAATGCCGGAGAAGAATGGACTTAGAAACTTTTTACTGATCTGTGTCTCACTACTGAAGTGACCCTATGCGCTGAGGGAAAATGTCTGAAAAAAATAACACGATCGAGAAACGATATTGGCAGCGTATTCCGAAAGTTATGAATTTCAAAATGCCGGAGAAGAATGTTCTTAGAAACCTTTCCCTCTTCTGTGTCTCACTACTGAAATGATCCTATGCGCTGAGGGAAAAATCTGAAAAAAATAACACGTTCGGGGAACGGTATTTTCAGCGTCATCCAAAATAACCAGGCATCTGGTTATTTTAGTTCGAAAGTGATGATTTTTTTAAAATTGGCCCATTTTATGTGTCGCGGAGTGTATACATTTTGGAAATCCAAATGTTTATAAGGGCACGTCAATGACAATTCAAGACGAGCTCTTGGAATGTATGTTTCAAGGTTGTAGAGATTTCATAAAAAGTGAATTCAGTCAGTCACCTTTCCTCATGGTTGATATACTACGGACGTATCGACTCGTACCCAGACAGTGCAGGTGTTTCGATACGAATTGAACGGAATGGTTTCTGGGGAATTTACAATTCATAAAACCATACTGCAGTAGTTTTTTCAAAATGCATTTTAGAAGAACTACAACTTTTATTACAACACCATCCCGAAATATTGATTACACAAACATATGATGGCGCTGCAATATTTCTAGGAAGTGTAGGTGTCATAGTAAAACATGTCTACAAAAGTGCGCATTATATTTACTGCTTTGCACATCAGTTGAACAGGCTCCTAGAAAAGGCGCCATCGAGTGTTTCCAGTGTGAAAGTTATTTTTGTAAATCTCAAAGGTATTCCGGATTTCTTTTCAAATCCTCCAGATTGAACAGCCGCTCTAGATGACGTATGCAGCGTAAGAATATCAAAAGTATGTGAGACTCGGTGGAATTTTCGTTTAAGTTTGTTCCAGGTTGATAAGGCCAAATTTTGAGAATAAAACTATTTCTGCTGTGGTTTAAAAAAATTCAATCTGAGGTGTTAAACCACACACCACAGAAACAGAATCCCAAACTGCTGGATTTATGAAGTGACTGAATGATGATGCCATCGTATTCTGGTTAAATTTCTTCAATAACGTGATGCCTCATGGGGACATTTTATATGCTCAGTTGCAAAAGATTGAAACAGACGTTGCAAAAAATCAAGCACTGCATTGTTGAATATCAGACACAATTTGCCGAGTTCAATCCAGTCAACACAAGAAGGGCTACTAACAAAACGGCGATGTGGAAGCTCCACACAAGATTTAAATGGCACCGCAAGAGAAATATGTGATTACACGCTCGTTGAGGTAAACGATCGATTTGAGTATAGAAATCATTTTTCAGAAGTCAAATTGTTCCTGCTTGAAAACGATGAAGACTACAGGAGTCGGCTGCCTGTAGAAGATGTAAACAGTTTTTGAGTTGCTTTTCCAGTGATCGATAGTCATAATTTTATACATGAATTGCTTGTTTTCTACTCTCAGGTAGAGTTCTCTCCAAATGGCAACATATCCAGGTGTGAAAAACTCTTGATTTCTTTATTTCATTTCGACTAGACACAACTGCTTTTAAGAAATAACAAAGGCAACACAAATATTAGTAGCAATGCCAATGACAGCACGTAAACCTGAAATATGATTTTTGACTCTCAGGTTGATAAAACCATATCTACGGATTTCTATGGGGGAGGACAGGCTGACAGCATTAGGGATGTTGTGAACTGAGAAAGAAATTCCTAACTTCAACAATACAGAAGTTTATTACTAATACTAATAAGTCCAAAAGAATGGAGTTCCATAAAGAATGAGGTAAATACAATTCTATTGAAATGTGTCATATTTTATACGGTTGGGTCCACCCTCGGCCAAATTCACGAGCTGCCACTGTTTCTTATCCTATAGCCCCCAGCGGACCGCGATACTTGATGAACTAGTGAAGAAACGTTTGTCACGAGTTTTCCCTACAAGGTGGAATTTTCAATTACGTTGCGTAAACGTGCTACCGTTTATGACTTCAAGAAAGACTGCAAGAACCAGATATTAGAAGTTGGCATTGTTATGAATGAAACTACACACTGCCAGGTTCTTGGTGGCAAAAACTTTCTTTCCAATTATAGTTTTAATTATTGGCTGGAATTCTTCCGTTAGGTTACTGGTATACCACTAGTCGAATTTTTCTTCAGCCAGCTACGACATGGATATATTGTTACATGATGTGCACAGAAGGCCATTTCGTCATTTGAATTACATGTCACCAAGACCCAAGAAGAAATTGACCTAAGCAGCAGTAATGAAACTACTTTTTGGTCATTGAAGAAAAGGAAAGTGGACAAAACTGAGTGGAAAAGAGAGGCAAAGAAAGAGTGCGATGCAATAAGTTCCCAGGTTAAAGTTCGTTTTAGCTTCACAGGTCATCTTGTAGCCCCATCATTGTTTCTTGTTCAGAAGTTCCCCATGCACAGTTCTAAGTTCCCTGGAGGTATGTTACAGACAGTGTGTTCAATGTACACGTGTTTAACAAGGTGAAACTACGCCTTGAAATTCAATCTATTTCACTCAAGAACTCAGATAATTGTCGGGTTCTGTTAGTCTATCCGATTTTATAATAACCAACAACCTAGAGAAGACGTTGAGCGAGTGCTTGAAACTGTTGACGTTAATTATTTCAATTCCTATGACGTCTGTCGAAGCAATAAGTTGGTTTTTTGACTATGAAAATAAAATAAAATCGTTTTTGAGGAACTCTCACGAAACCTTAACAGATTGTCAGCCTTTGTGATGCTTCCTATTGAAAAAGATCTGGTGTTGGAGATTCCAGGCTTTTACCGGCAAGTGACCGACGAGTTTCGTTGTTTCATTTGAGAGGATGCTGATGATGATAATTCTCGTTTTAAGGGACCTAACATCTAGGTTATCGGCCCTTCTTGATTTGAGAGGCTTGGACATCATGGTCATTTAGCCCATGCACTTGGGTGTGTCTGCGCGCGCGCAGTATTTGTCTGATAGCCTGTGTTATTGTGATGGCTGCATAAGTGTGTGTATTTATAATACAGGTAAGGAGTGGGAAAGAGGTGACAATGACCCTTATTTAGGAACCAACCCGGCCTGAATTAGAAGTGGACACTACGGAAACAACTTCTAGGGTTTTTGAGGGGAGAATCGAACCCATCACTTACCAGTTTTGCCTAACGAGGCTGTGTACTCCGTTCCAGACCTCACCAAGAATTAAATTTTCAGTAGAGCCGAGAATCGAACCCGGTCCTACAGTGGCCGACAACCGAGGTTATTGAATTGGTTTAGGATATAATGCCAACTCTAGAATAAGAATATTATTTATTTACAGCATGAACTGACAGAATATGCCCATTCAAATAACTACGCCTGGAAAATGATTTGCTGCATTTCTCACAAGGGAAAAGTCTGTTTCCACTATGAAGTAATAAGTGAGCTTTGAAATTGCTTCTCGTGGTGAAAGTCTTTCCGCAGTCTGTGCAGTAATGAGGCCTCTTGCCTTCATGAACAAGCATGTGATTCTTCAAGTTAGTTCGTGACTTATACGTCTTTTCGCATATATTACAGACAAAAGGTCGTTCTCCAGTATGGACCCAGACGTGTGACCTAAGTTTTGAACTACTACGAAACCTCTTGCCTCAATCACGACAAACATAATTTCTATCACCTGAGTGGGTTAAAGTATGTGTTTTAAGAGCACTTCTCTGAGAAAATGAATTTCCACAAATATGACAGTTAAAAGGTCATTCCCAGTATATATTCGAATGTGCGCAATGAGAATACTTTTCTGAACAAACGACTTTTCGCATATACCGCAAAAGAACTGTCGTTTCCTTAAATGTATTAACATGTGAGTTTTCAATATACCGTTTTCTTTAAAAGTCTTTTTGCACACACTACACCTTAGTATTTCACACTCCGTATGAAGAAGCATATGCGATTCTAAATCAATCTCCTGAGTAAATGTATATAAGCATATACTATAGGAATAGCATTTACTTTTCTTCTTTTGTCGACTTTGGCAGAAGTTTGTTTAAGTCGACTGTCCAGGAAAAGAGTGACTTTTGACCCTGAAAAACATGATACATTCAGATGGTTAATTTCCAATGCAGGTTCTAAGTATCTGGTAGGCTTACATTTTATTCTGATACGGATTGGAGTAGATAGTGCAGCTAGTGAGTCAACGCTGAGAGTGAAACAGAAGGTATAGCACAATATTCTAACGAAAGCAAAGGTTTCAGAAGGACGTTTCATAACGTAAAAATCCTAAAATCTACAATCTTCATCTCTTCATCTTTAAATTTTAGTCATGCAATACCAGTATCAATGTGATATAACTCATCAAGTTTCTATCAAATATACTAAATATTAGTATATTTTACAAAAATTTAAATTTTTTTAATGTAATTATGAAATACTCCTTTTACCAAACAGCTCAAAATACTAATATTAAAGATATTTTGTGTAAGTTTTGAGCAATTTTAATTACACTAAAAGATACAAATCATTTCACAGAGGGATAAGTAAATTTATGTATTTAATCAGAGTGAAGTTACAAGAAAAATATGTTAAAGAATTGCGTATTCTGAAAGTTTGCACATCAGTATTTTATTCTATTGTATGTGCAGCTATCCTAAATATTTCAAGGACATTAGTTGAAAATTGCGGCATAAGTAGCATTTTGATAGTTGAAACATTGTAAAAGATAATGTATGAGAAAAATGATATTTGAAAATGTAGAGACGAATAATAGGTCAGTATCTAAATCTAGTCGATTAAAACTGCCTAGCACCACACGTTGGACCCTTTCCTGCCTCTTCATGAGCTGACTAGCAGTATTTAGAAGTTTTAGTTAACTTTGAGCATTTTTGAATGCTTATCGTGGAGATACTTTACTGTGGTAAAGACTATGCCTCAACCCCTACTAATATTATGTTCCGAGATGAAATTTTTAATACCCACAGCACTAGGTTTTGATTTCAAGTTTTCCTCAAACACTTCCTTCGGACATTTACCCCAAATGATTCATTGGCATTCGGAGTTTTACCTACTGTTTAGTGTATTTTTCACTATCTAACACTTAATAAGGCCTCTTCTTCTTCTTCTTCTTCTTACAGCAGCAATTTTGAATTCTTCCCAACCGCATAGGCCGATCACAAATCTAACTTCAAAAACTTAGCACCATGCTCTTCTTACTCTTAATAGATTATTTATCACATACCAGTTGTAAATAAAACATGTAACAAATAATATGAAAGAAAAATAATGGGCCTAAAAAAAGAATTACATTCGAAACACATAACAGCTCATTGTTTACACACAACACATGGAAAAGATTAAGCACTGCACTGAACTGGGCACAATTCTATTTGATATATCGATAGTCTGTCAAAATAGCCAATAGAATAGTTGCAGGGGAACAAAATTCCTTACATTAGCCACGCGCACTGGATTCAAAATCTACGAAAAACACAACAAGAGATCTCTGTGAGAATAGCCACAATGTGGGGCAACATGAACTTCTGCAGGGCCATTCAAATGGCCATATAAGGACTTTAAAAGGCTTCATTTTAAAGAAAAACAAAGAGCAAATAGAAATTACTAGATATAAGCATAATATAAATGTAAAAATGATAATAATAATAATAATAATAATAATAATTTTCACCAAATTTAACCGATGAAATGCGCTAAGGACAGTATGGACGTTATGTTTGTTCCGTTAAGGCTCCATGGTGTACGAGTAAAACGCACGGCAACTACGCACACCCAGGTTCCATTCTCGTCTTTATCCGGGCTTTTGAAACAGACGTGAGGGTTCGAATGGAATGAACTCAGCCTTGTAAAAGCTATCGACTACCGGTCCAATCTAATTTTGTAAATTTCTTTTATCTACTGTACCCAATGGGACACGGCAGATTGGCATCGAACTCGGGTCTTATCAGAGAAGACCAGGCCCATGATTCTGCCTAGAACCGAACCATTGATCTCTGAGGGGGAACAGCTACAGGGAACCCGAAGAGCAATGAGTTATAATGGCATAAAATAATAATAGCATGATTTCACGGCTAGAATGTGAATATCATAGCTGTTTAAGAGCCGGCCGGAGTGGGAACGGCCGACCGCCAGCCCAGCACTTGTTGTAACATGGGTGAAAAGTTTGTGAAACGTTTTATAAAGAAACGGGACAAGGTAAAATTATTTTGTTCCTATAGCCCGCTGTAGTATTTTATACACTTTTCATCGGTACAATAGCATATCGAACAGGAATACAAAGATAGTTATAAAAAGTGTAGTTAAAATCACAATTCTCCATATAAAATAGAGTTCTGAACTGCAATTTTCCAAACCTCTTCAATGCCTTCAGATGATGTTGAAAACAGAAACAAACTCCACTGCAAGACAGCTCATAGTTTTCTCTATTGTGCTACTGAATCATATTTTCAAATTAAGAACTCTGTATATGTTTAATCGTGATTTTAGAAAATGTCAGCATATTGAGTTGCTAATGCTAGCCGTGTCGAGGTGCTGGCAGTTCAGGCAGTTACCGTCAGATACCGCATCGTCGCAAAGTCATGTCCTTGAAACAGGGTGAAGTAAGACAGAGCCGGCTTCTGAGAGATGGTAATCTCATACCAGGAAGTGATGAAATCAGCTCATGTCCAGGTGCTGTCAGTCGCTTCATTACAATCAGTGCCGGATCCAGGCTTTGCGGTGTCCTGGGCGATATGATACGGTCGGGCCCTCAACAATAGAAAATATAAAAAATATCAAATCAAATGGAAAATAGTTTTGTAATAATAATAAAATAAAGAATAGTTACAATATTTTGAATACACTACGGTACATTCTTTTAATAATATGAAAGAAACCCTTAAGTCCCCTTGAAGAAGATTATGTAAACTATGAAATATTAAAATATTACTTTGCGACTCTTTTTCTCGGATGAAGTCTTCCATCATTTCACTGAAATCTATACTTGCTAAACGGTCACGGGAGGTCATAGCTGCACTGAAAAAAGAATATGAATTATAAATTAGTTTGAAAAGTATAATTAATTAATCAATTAGACTTAGACAACAGATGTTTGAGCAGACTCCCAAAGAGAGACAACCGGGAAAGAAGTGGAGGGAGGAGAGACAGAGGAAGCATAGTGTGTGTGTATGAGAGGTTTTTGGAAAAAAAAAGAAGGACCAGAATTAAACATGAAAATTGATTGTGTTATAACGCTCTCCTTATGGGGAATTAACGAATAAATAAATAATTAATCAATTAAATTTAAAACAATCCATGACTCCCCCCCCCCCGGACCGCGGGGCCCTGGGCGGTCGCCCTCCCCTAGATCCACCCCCGATTACAATCGTCTACTTTCTAGATCATCATATTATGGTGTGTGGCCTACAGGTCTTTTGCAGTTCCAGTGTTTATTATGAGCTTTTTAGTTCTTTCTAACATGTCTGTAATATACAGTAGTATAGGCTACTTTCAAGATTATGCCATTGTTGTACTGTAAATAGAGTTGTTGTTGTTGTTGGAGGTGGTGATTCGTTTAGGAGCTTTGGGACATGGTGGTCATGTAGCCGCGTGCACTTGGGTGTGTGTATAATGTGTCTAATAACCTGTGTTATTGTGATGGTTGTATTAGGGTGTGTATTTGTATTAGGGACGGGTTTTGTATATGCGGCGGTCGTGGCCTTAAGTTAGATACCATCCCAGCATTTGCCTGAAGCATAAGTGAGGAAACAACTTCCAGGATAGCTGAAGTAACAATGTAACCCTTCTCTTCCCAGTTCTGCCTCACAAGCCTCAGTGTATCCCATTCCAGCCCTCAGCTCCTAAACCTGGACCTCTGCGTTGACAGCTAAGAAGACTAGCCACTACGCCACGAGGTGGATTGTAAATAAAATGTTGCTTTGTCAGTCTAAATATGATGTAGCGACTACTGGGCTTTTGAAGTTACAGTAATTATTATATGAGTAGCAAGCAATCACTAGTTAGTAACCATCACTAAAGTGGACCTGAATTTCATTAAATTAATTTGTTTATTTATTTATAATTATTTGTTTGTTTATTTATAGTTCTTCTAACAGGTTACAACCTAATTACGAGAAATAACAATATGAATTACACTTAATATTTTTCTTACACTAATATAAAATGATACTTATAATACGTATGACTAAATATTATTCTAGTAAGTATCGTACTTGAAATTATGTTTCAAGTCACTGATAAGGAGTGTATGATATTAAGTGATTTCTCTACAATACAAATGAACAAAAGGTGCTGTCTGATATATGGAAATGTGTGCATGTCTTTTTGCTTTTTTAGATATTGAATGTGTTCGATACAGGCGAATGTTTATATTACTCTGTATTGGTTCTTGGACAGTGGAATATTATACGTTTCGGTCTTATTGACCGCGAAGGAACATATAGTTCAAATTCAGATGACAAATAAGGTCTATCAAAGATGTTATCAAATTATTTAATGTAATAACCTGCCTACTTTTCTCTAAAGTCTTTAAAGAAAAAGTTCCATTAATAAATTATGCTTAGCATTTTTAAAGGAAATGTGTAGTTTATGTTATCGTCAATCTCGCGATCAATAGCCACGGAACCTCCTTTTTACGTGGAATCCGAACTACTGGACATGACGTTTCACTTCGAAAATCTCACATCATTGACCGGGAACCGAACCCGGTCCGCTGTGGTGAGAGGCCAACAGCTTGACCACACCACTGTGCCACCACATTCCCGCTTAGCATATTTAGGATATACATGTGTCCTTTTGTATTCCAAGAATATAGGGAATTTATTTTTTATCGATTCAACTCTATAGTTAGCATTCGCACATCTTGGGTTCCAAACTATTGAGCCAAATTCAAGTCAACTTCATACGAATGCATTATACTGTACAATCTTTAGCAATGTACAGGTTCCTAAAATAAAATGTGCATCTTCTTATAAATCCCAGCATTTTGAATATATCTCAAAAATTCGATCAATACGGTGAGAAAAGGATAACTTTTTTTTTCATAGTATAGCCTACCATAAACCTAGATGACTTGAGATGGGAACTACATAGGAAATGGTGGTGTTTTATATCAAAGTTTTCGTGTAAATGCAATCGGATGACACTTATAAATCGAAACAATTTGTTTTGTTCCAATTTATTGTTTCTTCATCTTTTGGAGCAGCATACAATCCCATAACGAATAAATGTATTTAAACGATTACACGACATTTGCAAATAATAATAATAATAATAATAATAATGATATATTGGCATCCCGGAGATGGTTAATTAAGATAAGATTACAGAGGCACAAGATTCGATCCCAGGGGAACACCAGAGGGTGAATGGAGCTTTTCTCTATGATACAAAGTGTTGCGTCTTTCATACTGTAAGTATGATCCGTAATAGGACATTTTCGTAAGTTGTAGGCTACGTCATGGTTAACTCTACCAATAATCTGTATATATTACATCGACTCGTTATCCTTTAATTTAAACTCCTGATTCGTGAAAATTGGTTATTGTTGATCATCGAGGGATGAATCCGTGTTATGAATCGTGAATAAAATGGCATGTATGCCTGAATAATACATTAGGCCTATGTGTTCATGAAGTGTTTGCTCGTAAAGTTAGTTTGGGGCAAACTTAGTAGCTACCGGTACTGTTCGGTAGTTAAGAATTAGTGAAATCTTACCCGACTTGTGAATATGACTGACTTTAGTAAGTTTCCATTTCTCTGGAAATATCAAAGACTTGATCGATAAATTAAATTTAATATCAAGAGGATAAGTTAAGCCTCCGTGGCTTAGGCGGCAGAACGCCGGCCTCTCACCGCTGGGTCCGTGGTTCAAATCCCGGTCACTCCATGTGAGATCTGTGCTAGACAGAACGGAGGCAGACAGGTTTTTCTCCGGGTACTCCGGTTTTCCCTGTCAAAATGTCATTCCAGCAACACTCTCCACTATCATTTCATTTCATCTGTCATTCATTTAATCATTGCCCCAGAGGAGTGCGTCAGGCCTCGGCAGCCGGCACAGTTCATATCCTCGCCGCTAGATGGAGGCTTCATTCATTCCATTCCTGACCCGGTCGGAGACTGGAAGCAGGCTGTGGATTTTCATTTTTCATCAAGAGGATAAGCTATTTTTTTCCCGGATCGTTTTTTAACAAATTTGGAAGAATAACCCTCTTGTGTCCCATATATTCATCGTAAGTATCGGAGTGAGAATGTCACTGCGGGTTACCTCATAATAATTAAGATGTCAATTTCGAGATGACTTTCTAGGTTATCATGCGTTAAAATGTCATAGTTGGATCCATTTTGGCAATATACTGATGAGTAAGGCTAGGATTTTAATGTAATATCTATCATCATCATAGCAAACACTCATATCGAGTAGATTGGCCTTTCAATCCGGAAGTCTCTCATTGGTGAGTTCGGAGGTGACTATACAGCCCAATGCGGGAGGCACACGATTTGCCGCAGTGATGACAGATGGTTCCACGTGGGGCATCTGCGTTCCTTCCATTTCTTCTATGTAATATTACATTAAAAAATTTGAAATATGTAACATTGATTTAATTTTTATATAAATCATATACATTACACATGATATTGCTTGTAGATTCTTCATTTTATTCATTATATTTTTTGCAAAATAAAGGATGGTACACTAATTAATTAATTAATTAAGCATGTTCATATTATAGCAAATTTAAATAAATTCCTAGATTATGTATGCGTACGGAAGAGTACCAAGGGAAAAGAAACTGACGATTCTGAAGTACAGTATTATGGTATCCAGGGAAGGCTGCTATAGGCAATCAAAAGTTCCGTATTTGTGTTTATAATGAAGCTGCGGTAAGAGTTGATGCTAGGATGAGTTTCTGGTCTAAGTTGTTACAGGAATAGGCTGAAATCTTTCACCACTACTACTGATTTTTTATATAGGCTATAATATTGTCTTTTGTAGCTTTTCAGTCGGTCAACACGACTGTGCCCAAAGAATGGGCGGGGTACAAGATATAAATATGTAAATACACTCCTGGAAAAAGTTACATGTATTAGTTAATTATCACAATTGCCCCATATAATTGCACCATATTTGTTCATGAATAGTGATGTGATGATCGTGGGAAACGGATCTTAGTTTTCTTTCCCTTGAGCAACTGAATTTGTAGTTTCTGGACATTTTTTGGTTGTTGATGAGGAAAAGGCAATGCGAAAGGAAGAGCTGAAGCAACTCAGTCCTGATAATAATATGCTATAGCTTATCGTTGAAGTTAATCCTGTGTGATGAGAAATGTAATTTCAAAAAAGGTATTCTACATTTTTTTAAATATCGCCTTTGTTAAGAATAAAAAAAAATAACTTGTCATGGTTACTTACAAAAACACGTAAATATAATTCTAGGAAATAAACAGCAGTTTTTCAGCATACTACTAAGTTACAGGTATACTAGGAAGTAGGCTTCCTTACGTATCTTTTCCATGTTATCGTAAACACGATGAGTTATATTTTGAAATATTCAAACAGAAGTGTTGAAAATTTACTTTTCAACTCTTTTCAGGAATTAGTTTAGTCTGAAGGATTCTTTATCACAATTAAGGTTATTATGAAGATAAAACAAAAGTTCGGTGCTTTTCAGTCGGTCAACACGAATTTACCCAAAAGATTTGTAAATTTTTCAGGATTAGGGTATAATCCAACTCTTTTGGGTACATTCGTGTTGACCGACCGAAAAGCACCAAACTTTTGTTTACTAAGGGAACACTGAAAAATGGCTTCAAACCCCATAATGTCAGTATGAAGATGTTTATGAAAGTAAATGATTGAATATACACAATCTAATTGAGCATGAGCAACAACAACGACGGCGTGAAACCTTATTGTGTTTCGGTTTCGAACTTCGCAACATAGGCAGTTTTATGTAAGGAAGGTCTGTAAGGAAATGGTAGAGCTTGAAGAATAACATTTTATTTCTTTCTGCGTTATCACATTCTGCATAACATACTGTTTTAAAGACCATCTCGTGGTGTAGCGTTCTTGTGTGTGACCCCCGGATGCAAGACCTTAGAGAGTGGTGATGGGCCCTGGGGCTGGAGAATCCTGCACTCCCTCACCTCTATTGCCAAATTATGTAATATTAATTTATAATCCTCCTAAATAAGCAGAAACTGATAGTAATTTTAGAAATAATAATAATAATAATAATAATAATAATAATAATAGTATTAATAGAAGCCGCCGGTGGTAGAGAGTTCAACATGTGCTCCTCCCCCCCCCTCCCCCCACATGCAAGATCCGGAAAATATTTTAATTATTAATATTAATAATAATAATAATAGTAATAAGACGGCTGAGGTGGGATTCAAACCCACGCTCTCTCGATACCAGCGTGGTACGAGGTAGTGCGTTAGTGTGTATATTTGGGATTCAGATGAGGATTGTGAAGGAGTCGGCTGCATTTGTCTGGAGTAGAAGTGATGATAATAATAATAATAAAAATAATAATAATAATAATAATAATAGAAATAATAATAATGTTATTGCTTTACGTCCCTTTAAACATCTGTGGCTTTAGGAGAGGCCGGGGTTTTGGAAGTTTGCCCCAAAGGGGATCTTTAACCTGCCAGTAAATTCACTGACACGGCTCCCTCGCATTTGTGCTGTGCCAGGATTCGATCCTGCAATCTTGGACACAGCAAGTAAGAACGTTACCCCTGAGCCACGCAGCCAGAGTAGAAGTGAGAAACCACGGAAAACCACTTCCAAGATGGCTGAGATGGGAATCGAAACCACATCTTTTCAGTTTTGCCTCACGGGGCATTCCAGCCCTCAGACAAGAATGAATCGAATTTCTTGTCGGCGCCGGGAATCGAACCCGAACCTCTGGGGTGACAGCCAAGAATACTAGCCGCTACAACACGAGAAAGGCCAAGGATATTTCAGTCACTTGTGAATTCCGTAATCCGTAGTTTAACTATTAGCTTATCTATAGCAAAATATTTCGGCCATTCAATTGGAAGTAGCCTATACAGACTATCACTTCGAAATTTCTGGTCGCGATATTCTTGAAGCGCATTGCCACGAGATTGCATTTCCCCAGTGTTTGGACTCCGGAGCAGTTAGAACTTTCTCGCACGCGCGACCTTGAATCACCCTCACCACAGTAGTAGTAGGTAATCTGTGCTCACAGTAGGGGGTAATCCGTGCTGATACCTATGTACGGGCCATGTAACTACTAGGGGACAGCGACTACAACGAAACTAGTGGCAACGTTTTGAAATGAAAGGTGAAATAGGAACTGACTCCGGCCGCCTCTTAAGGTGAATAATTGTAAGAGAAAGTGCAGGCATATGTACGTTTTGGAAGCCTGGACGCATGAAAACCAAACCAGCTTGACACTTGACTAATCGCAGCCAGCCGAGGGGCGTGTTTTAGTGACGCCGAAGGAACTCATTTCGTCTGGACCACAGGGACAGCTCGAGATTAATGACTCTGGGGTTCACCAGTGGACAAGGCTTGAGATCGCAGAAGGGGTTGTTGCCCACAGAAATTAATTGATTGCAGCCAATTGGAGCATTGAAATGAAGTAAAATTTACACCCAGGTGAATATATTCTAGGAGAGATAATTTAGGAGTGGTCTCACGCCTAAATTAAAGCCTATATCTCTAAATGAGCCTGTGAACACACTGTCTACGCGCAGGAGGATTGATTTGGAGACCAGCACGCGGGGAACTACCCGGGTAGCGTCATGACGCTATGGAAGAAGGCAATTAATTGTAATTAATTGGCCGAAGCGATCGCTTGCACGCGAGTGATTTTGGGACCTCCACACCTAGACAAACGAGGATTATACGTCATTTTGCCTGAAAATGCATTATTTCAAGAAAGGAGCCGGTCCCGAATGTCCAGTGGACTACGTTTTACGAGAAACCTTTATATAGGGGGAGCAGCGCAGAGGAGCCAGTTCTTCTCCAGTGCATCTCGAGTTCACTTCAAGTTCATCTCCAGTTCTTCTCCAGTTTATCTCGAGTTCATCTCCAGTTCATCTCCAGTTCGTCTTGACTCAACACGTAAACTAAAAAGCTGCCAGATCACGCCAGAAAGTGCGCGAATTTGTTAAAGTATCGACGCTCAAGAATATTTGGAGAACAATGCAAGCGCATCATACAGCTTCTTGATAGTAATTATGAATCATGTAAGATTTAATCTACAGCAGATATTAACCTATATCATACGCAAGTATAAATTCGCTACAGTGTAGGGATAATTCAGGATGTTTTGGACAGTGAATATACCAGGAGCTGTTGTCATAGTTAAAATGACACATTATTATCAGGATTACTACAATTATGGGAGCCTGGAAGGCATCACAAATAATCATGACAGTGAACTGAACAGGATTGCAGTGGTATGATATGTATTGAAGGTGACGGGAATCGAACGCACTCACACGCAAGATAGACTTTCACGGAGACCAGCGGCTGTCGTAGCTGCATCGCATCTCTGAGGTCAGGCGTTAGTAGGAGTCCAGTTAAGGATCCACATGTGAAATAGTGCGGGAAGTGTATATAAGTTTTATTACAGTGATTTTAAAAGTGTATGTGTATGGTAAAATAATATGTATTGTGTTAAAGTGAGAAAAGCCAGTGATAAAAATATGATTATCATATTTGAAGTGTATAATACCAGTTGTCGTGTGATAACTACTATGATGGCTTAAACCAAGCATCATGGCAGGTTCGTGGCTGGCGTGCTGGAATAACCCAGCGAAAATGAAAAGTGAGTACAAATTTAAAATGTTCATATAATTAAATAGTTCACCATACAACGAAGCATCACTTTATGACTAAGATGTAACAGTCACTTTTGTACGAGCTTTCACCACTCGTATTTTGGTAAAATATGGCTTGGAAGATGATTTGCTTACGGCCATTCAGGCCTAAAATAGTGATGAAAGTAACGGTAACGTTAAATATTAATAATAATAATAATAATCTGGGGTCGGTATCAGTAATAAGTAAAGTAATAGGCGTGTCAAGCCTAGCGTACGTGCAAAATGTGTCATGTCTAAAGTAAAAATGCTGCATTTTTGTAAACAGTAAGAACGTAACGTAAAATATATCGAGATATGAGAGATTTTCGGTGTCAGTGAATTGTTTAATGTATATTTAATATGGTAAATCCTACAGGGTTGTATTTGAGAACCATTAAGGTAATGTAATCCAGTAAATTGATACTTATTTTAGGAGCTACTTAAAGCTTTGGCTTAAGAGTAATTGCAGAGAGGACGTGAGTGCTTTGATAATTGAGTCATCTATGAGAAGTATTGTTTGAGCCGCATACAGAGAGCAAATAACGTAGAATCAAGTGATTTACGTCAATAATGTTGCGGGGATTATTCAAACATAGTTTGCACGTTAGGTGAAAAGTTGGCTAATCTACGAGACAGTATCGCCTTGGTGCATACTTGTATTATTCGCAGCGAGTGAGACGGAGTCTGTCTGTATCCACCGCTTGCAGGAATTGTGCCACGAGGGTAACTCTTCGAGACCCTGCGTGAGCCCATGTATCAATTGATCTGCCCTGAGAGGTAAGAATCATGTTCGACGTATAGGAAAAGCAGATTTCCTTATTATTATTAGGCAGCTGCTGATGAGAAAACTTGGATACTCTATCGTGATGCGCGCCTAGCCACTAGTATCGCCACAGAACGGCAAGGCTATTACAGGATCCATCCCTTGCCATGAATGTTAATTAGGAGCCGAATTGAGCCCATTATACTATAAAAGTAGGTGTTAAATAATTAGAATGACTCGATTACTAGGGACTACACTCAGGGTACCTCCATTGTACTGCACTTGTAAGCAAACGTGACCTTGCTAGCAGCCATATGGGGTGGTAGCAGGCCACGAGGATGGCGGCCATCTTGCTCGGCCAGCTGGAACTAATTTTATTGCCCGCTTGGAGAGGAGGTCTGGTGACCTGATCCCTTTATTTTAGAGGGGCCGATAACCTCGATGTTAGGCCCCTTAAAACAACAATTATCATCATCATCTTTATTTTAGAAGCGTAGTGGGACACTGAAGAATCTCGATATTTCGAAAACTAATTAAGATATGATTGTTGTGATGATGCCAATTGAATTAAATGATGTGTTTCAACACACATACCTTGTTGGATCATTGTGATCGGATAATATTTGGCCCAGTTATTCTCTGAGGAGGAACGCTGCACCAAATAAAAATAGGCATCTTTTTAAAGTGCATTTTGCCCAGTTCACATTAATTTATGCAGACGGGTAGGTGATTTCAATGACATGACACGTTTGTAACGATAATATTTCGACCAGACCCAGAAAATCGTTTTATGGTGAAACTATAAACATTTCTATCCATGTGTATTTTGGAAGGGAAAACGTACCACTTTAGCGTTTCAAATTGATGGGAAAAAGAGAAGACGATTCACACGACACAACACTTGTTAATTAAGGCATAAGATAATGAATTTATGTTAATGAAAGTAAATGCCCCGTAAAAACGGATTAATAGTTAATTATTGCATAATTAATGTCATTTCAAGATATAGGTATTGTGACTATTGTGTTGTGATACTCCAGTTTGTGTTAAAATGTGCCACATGAAGAACACTATGGACACTCGTAGATGTCTGAGAGTATCAATGACAGGATGCTAGAAATAGATTTGAGTGCAGTGAAGCACTAATTTTAAGAAGAGACTCACAAATAACCTTGATTTTCGTTGTGGGAAGTAAATGTAAAATATCCTTTGTTTGTATTTTTGTTGTATAGCCATGATTTCATCATTAAATGTTTTATTTAGGAATATGTTGTTTCTTTCATGTAGAGTAGTTACCTGACAGACTCAAATCCTGAGCATGTGGTCGTATGGTGGGCAGGAACGTCCCATACTCGAAAGACCGTGAGTTAGCTGGGATACGAACACATGTTCCATATAATGACGATTGGGTACATGGAGGAGATGTTATTGTACTAGGATTGAGTCACAGGTACTACTAAAAGTCGGCCAAGATATTATTGGTAGAAGCAAGTACAGCAGAAACAAGTAGTTCCGTGAAGAACTATACAGCCTATTTTCATATATCCAACTTATGTTAATTGCCACTATCAACATACACAATTTCAGTTTGATTGCTGTAATAGATTCGTAGATATTGAGAACCGACTAAATCTTTCGGATGGTCGCCATGTTGGATTTTATATATGTAGGTCTTAGAGTTATGTACTGTTACATGCAGATTATTGTGAACGTGTAGTATTCAAACTTCAATCGCATAATTAGGACACAAGAAAAAACAAGGAGATTTTAAAATTTTTCACAGCTGCCATCTTGAGGTTATGGAAACAATTGAAATAAATTAGATACCAGTGGATTAACATTCGTATAAGGATTTACTGTACCAAGTTTCACTGCACGCGGATGGTTAAATTGCGAGAAACGTCCATGTGAATATTTATAATTCGCGTCACCGCCATGTTGGATTTGTGATCACCAGGTTATTTAAAGTCCTATAGGTGAACTTAAGTTCATAGCCCCTATGAACGTTAAAAAATGCAGTTTGATTGCTAAAATAGATTCGTAGATATTCAGTATCGTCTAAATATTTCGGATGGTCGCCATGTTGGATTGTTAAATGTATAGGCCATAGAGTCATGTACCATTAAAGGAAAATTATTGCGTAGGTTCATTATTCAAACTTTCACTTCGATCGCATGACTACATCACAATAAATACAATTTTAATTTTAAAATTCGCACTGCCGCCATCTTGAGGTTATGTAAACAATTGAACTAAATTAGATACCAGTGGATTACAATGTGTATAAATATTTCCTGTGCCAGGTTTCAGTGCGCTTAGAACATTAAATCGCGAGAAAGGTCTATTTAAAATTTTCAAATTCGCTTGGCCGCCATGTTCGTTTTGTAGTTAACCGGTTTTTGAAAGTCTTATAGATGGACTTCCAGTAGTGCCCTTTATCTCCGTACAAAATTTCAGGGTTTTACCGCTAATAGTTTCAGAGATATAGAACGCCGGTGAAATATTTCGCACATCCGCCATCTTGTGATTATGTAAACAATTGAACGAAGTTAGATGTCGGTGCATTACAATGTATATGAACATATACTGTACCAAGTTTCATTGCGTTTGGTTGGTCAAATCGCGAGAAACGTCTATTTAAAAGTCGCAATTTCGCTTGGCCGCCATGTTGGTTTTGTAGTTACCAGGTTTTCAAAGGTCATATAAGTGAACTTATAGTAGTTCCCTCTATCACCATAGAAAATGTCAGGGTGACATCGGTAATAGTTTCGGAGATATTGAATGCTGGTGAAATATTTCGCACAGCCGCCATGTTGGATTGGTGAGTCGTAACAAAATTTGAAGGGCACGGTCGAGGTCGCCGGGAATAGTGCTATGAACTTTCCGAGTTTCATTGAAATCGCTCCAGCCGTTTAGATTTTATTAGGGGGGGACACACACACGAATCACACACACACACACACACACGCACACACACACGGACAAAAGGTGATCTCATAAGCCTATTTTTTCAAAATTGAAAATAGGCTAAAAATAGGATATATTAGGAAAAGGCCGCGTCCCATTTGTTAATAAGCCTCCACGTCAAATAAATGTTGATAATCCTCCATAAGACATGCTTAAATGTAACTTGTTAGCGTTGAGCACCCTCCTTCTTATAAACACCATTAGAGCACGTCCTCCTCTTTACATTATCATGGCGGCCCGGGTGGGGCATTCGGCAATAAAAACCACTCCCTGGACAGTTTTACTAATAATTCAGAATATGGCCGATGTCTTACAATGGGAAACCATTGATAACCAGACTATCTATTTATCAATCCGCCCAGATACGTGGAAGGCTTATGGGATTCAGAAAACCCCATAATAATAGCATGGTTTTCATGGGGAAAACCATAATAGTATTTTCCCCCCCTCAAACTGTGTTTGAGCGATTGTGAGTCTTTTTAGATGATACTCGGACATTAGACACTGTTGTCAGACGGGTACGAGGGTCTAAACCCATTCCATAGGTGGTTACAGCACTGTATAATATGATTGTTGTTGTTGTCGCGGGATCGGAATTCTTTTTCCCAATATAACGCGCCAGCATGCTCAGCTGCGGCCTGCCTGAATATCAAAATAAGAAATACAGGATGGCTGAAACTGAGGGGATACTCAAGTGTATCGCGGAGTTAAAAGAACGTTTTGATGCTACTCATGCTAAGAGTAGGGAAGATGCCAAAGCATTTCAAAATGAAATGAATACTCAGTTAGAGAATAATCAAACTGAAATGAACACTAGATTAGAGGCTAATCAAACCGAGGTAAGCCAGATGTTGGCTACAGTAATTACTCAGTTAGATTCAAACCTACTGTTGTTGTTTGAGTCTTCAGTCTTTTGACTGGTTTGATGCAGCTCTCCATGCCTCCCTGTCCTGAGCTAATCGTTTCATCTCTACATAGCTACCACACCCTACATCCGAGGCAATCTGTTTAACATATTCTAACCTTGGTCTACCCCTACAGTTCTTGTCCTCGACCCTTCCTTCCATAACTAAGCTTGCTATTCCTGGGTGTCTTAGTATGTGTCCTACCAACCTATCTCTTCTCTTCATTAGTAGTCGCCAGAAACATCTCTCCTCTCCCACTCGTCTTAATACCTCTTTGTTTGTAACCCTATCTACCCATCTGATCTTCATCATTCTCCTGTAACACCACATTTCAAATGCTTCAATTCTCCTCTTTTCTGCTGCACTAATAGTCCAAGTTTCACTTCCATAGAGCGCCACGCTCCAGACACAGGCTTTCAAAAATGACTTCCTAATACCTAAATCTATATTCGATGTCAGCAGATTCCCTTTTTGTAGAAATGCTTTTCTTGCCTGAGCCAACCTACTTTTTATATCCTCTTTGCTTCGTCCATCACTGGTTATTCTGCTTCCTAAGTAACAGAAGTCTCCTACTTCCTTCAGCTTTTCACCTGCCAATTTGATCTCCATAGAGGTTTCTGATTTATTTCGGCTGCATTCCAGTATTTTTGTTTTACATTTATTAATTTTCATCATGAATTCTTTCCGTAAGACGGAGTCCATACCATTCAAAAACTCATTCAAATCCTCAGGCTTGTTGGCCAAGATGACGATGTCATCAGCAAATCTCAGAGTTGAAATTATTTCTCCTTGAATCTTCACTCCCACTTTAAATTTTTCTCTAATTTCCTTCATTGCTTGCTCAATGTAAAGATTGAAAAGTATGGGTGATAAGTTGCAGCCTTGCCTTACACCTTTCTGAATACCAGCTTCTCTCTCATGTCCTTCAACTCGAATGACTGCTGTCTGGTTTCTGTATAGATTGTATATCACCCTCCTATCCCTGTACTTTATTCCAATCGATTTCAAAATGTCAAACAATTTAGTCCAATCAACGTTATCAAAAGCCTTTTCTAAGTCTACAAATGCCATGAACGTTCTCTTATCTTTCCTTATTCTACCTTCCAAAATCAGCCTAAGACTTAGTACAGCTTCCCTTGTTCCTACATTTCTCCTGAAACCAAACTGGTCTTCACCCAACTCCGTTTCTATCTGGCTCTCAATCCTCTTGTAAATTATTCTAGACAGGATCTTTGAAGCATGAGTAATCAAACTGATTGTACGGTAATCTTCACATCTGTCAGCTCCCACTTTCTTTGGTATAGGGATGATTACATTCTTCTTGAAATCAGGGGGTACCTCACCTGTCTCATAAATCCAACACACCAAGTGAAATAACCTGATCAGACCTTCCTCTCCTATGCAGCGTAGCAACTCAATCGGTATATCATCTATGCCTGGTGCTTTGTTCCTGCTTAAGTCTTCCAAAGCTCTATCAAATTCTGATCTCAATATTAAATCTCCTTTCGCATCCTCATCAATTTCCTCCTCCCTTTCCATTACAAGATTCTCGATCTCCTTTCTCTTACACAAACCCTCTATGTAAGCTTTCCATCTCTCAACCTTTTCTTCCCTATCTGTTAGAGGCTTTCCATTTGTGTCCTTAATATTACAACACTTAGTCTTTTTTCCCCAAAAGTATTCTTAATCCTTCGATAAGCTGTGTCTACTTTTCCTAATTTCAGACAATTTTCTATTCCAGCACATTTCTCTTTCAACCATTCTTCTTTTGCTTCTTTGTACTTCTTGTTAACCTCATTTCTCAGACGTCTGTAGTCTGCTTTCCCCTTTTCATCTCTTACATTCTTATGCTTCCGCCTTTCATCCATCAATTCGAGTATATCCTGAGTGATCCACGGTTTTCTACCTATTCTCTCTTTCCTACCAATGTTTTCTTCTGCGGATTTTGTTATTTCATTCCTCAAAAGTGCCCATTCGTCTGCAATTGAAGTTTGTTTAGGGTTTTTCATTAGTCCTTCCTTTATAATCTTCTTGAATCTTTCGTTTACATCCTTCTCTTTCAGTCTGTCTATTGCCCACCTTTTTGGCTTTTGACTTTTCTTCAGTTTCTTCAACTTTAATCTGCATTTCATTACAACCAGATTGTGGTCAGAGTTTATGTCAGCACCAGGATATGTTTTACAATCCAAAATCTGGTTTCGAAACCTCTGCTTGACCATAATGAAGTCGATTTGGTAACGCCCTGTATCTCCTGGTCTCATCCATGTGTATATTCTTCTATTGTGGTTATTGAATAAGGTGTTAGCTATGACCAACTCATGCTCAGTGCAGAATTCTACCAGCCTGTTTCCTCGATCATTCCTTTCACCTAATCCGAAATCTCCTACTATCTTCCCTTCTCTCCCTTTTCCTACCACAGCATTCCAATCTCCCATTACTATAACATTTTCATCACCCTTGATATACCTCAGAATTTCGTCTATTTCTTCGTAGACCTTTTCAACATCCTCATCATCAGCTTGACTGGTAGGCATATAGACTTGTACCACTGTGGTGCAGGTAGGTTTAGTATTTATTTTTGCTACAATAATCCGTTCACTATATTGCTCATAATATTCCACCCACTGTCCAAGTTTCCTACTCAATATGAGGCCAACCCCTGCATGACCATTGTTTGATTTAGTGCTAATGACCCTATAGTCTCCTGACCAAAAGTCCTGTTCTTCCTGCCAGCGCATTTCACTAATCCCAACCAAATCCAACCTCAACCTATCCATTTCTCTTTCTAAGTTTTCTAACCTTCCATTTCCTAGCAGACTTCTAACATTCCACGCTCCGATCCGTAGAATGTCAGATTTCCTCTGTCACTTCTGTGATGTTAACCCCCTCTCGAGTGATCCCCACCCGGAGATCCGAACGGGGGACTAGTTTACCTCCGGATTGAAATTTTACAAGGGAGGAGGCCATCATCACATGTATTTATGCATAGAGAGGTGCATATCCTCGGGAATAGCAAACGGCTGTAGTTTCCCGTTGCTTTCAAACCTATTAGAGGTCAATAAAAAAATGGATGATGTTAAAGAATCTATTAAGCAAGAGGTAACTAAGAATATTGTTAACGTGGTTTCAGAGATGCAAGCTAATAACGACAAACACTTTGAGTCAATAGAGATAAAACTAGAGAATAATCTGCAAGCGTGCAGAGAATCACAGCGTGAGATTAATGATAGCTTAACCAGTATGTCCGCAGAGCTTAAAGACATTCAAAATCAGAATGAAGCGAATACTAAGCGTCAGCAAGAGCAATTTAATACGTTCACTCAGACCGTGGATCAAAGGCTCGAAGACAGCGACGGAAAATGGAATAAGCGGATGGCAGGCTACGCGAAAGCTGTAGACGAAGCCTTAAGGAAGCAGGATCAGAATATCCTTGACCAGTGCATGGAGATCAGTGAAGTAAAAACTTCTGCTCAAGAGAATAAGGAAATAATCTCAAACATGAAAAGGCAGGTTGGAAAGGTTCAAAAAGAGTTAGAACAAACTCAAAACGATTTAGCAGTCATTCATAAAAGGCAGGATGAGGACCAGGGAGAAATTACAAAAATAAGGAATGAAATCTCCCATATGCATGGTCACATACAGAAAGAAGTTACAGGCTTACGATAAGAATTAGAACTGCGAGAGGGCTTGAAGACCGAAGCCAGTGATAAAACGCTTGCCGAGGTAAAACATAGTCTAGCGGGGGAAATTTCCTACATGAAAGAAAGCCTTAAGGATGACAAGGAGAAAGTATTTTCTATGGCAGAGAAAAACCGGGATCGCTTGGAAAAAATAGAACGAGAGGTATTAGCTCGTTTAGAAAGGGCAGAAAATAGGCACATCCAAATAGAAACTAGAATGATCGCACAGGAGGAATCCATATTGCGAAATCCTAGATCCAATGAAGGAAGCATAGATGAAAATAGGAGAAATAAATGGGCAGATATAGAGATACAGCCCACTCCAAAGAATACAGCCATGCCAAGTGACAGCCCGTATACCACGCCTGGTATACCTATTGCTATGTCCACACCGCATGAAAATGCTATACAAAATCAAATAGTGACTGTTGTGAGGGCTAGTGACGAGAAACCGAATAAATATTCTGGGAGTAATTCTAACATGACACCCAAATACTGGCTCAAAGAGGTTTCCGAGTATTTGAATGACGCGAAGGTACCGCCAGAGCGAAGGTTGAGAGCTATCGAAAAACTGACTGAAGGCGAGTGCGCCTTATGGTTTAGAAGTTTTCGGTACACGTTTGACAGCGTTGACGAACTTCGCCAGGCATTTTTAAGCAGGTACTGGAACGCAAATATACAACAGAATCTCAGACTGGACTTGTACTCCAGACGCTATAGTACAAATAATCCAACGAAGTATGCTGAATTATTCATAGCTCAATTGTGCCGTTTCCGTGAAATTGATGAAGGGTCTAGAGAGTCAGATCTGTGTATAGCGATAGCCAAGCAGTTACCATATGAAGTACAACTTCTATTAATCTCGGCAAACGCCAAGACAGCGACTGACATGGAGGAAGTGCTGAGACAGCTCGATCACACTACAGCGCAGCACACAAGGCAAAGTAGGAACACAGAAAAAGTCCACATGACTACTACACCAACTGAATCGACTAGGGTGCAGACTAAAAGTAAGTCTACTTGCACCGAAACGGAGAAATCAGACTGGCAACGCGAAGAACGGGAAAACCAGAATAGGAGGCCAGCATACAGAGGAAGATCAAACCGCGGATACCGAGGAAGGAAAACCTGGAATCAGCGCGATACGAGAGACCAGCAGCCTGATAACAGAAGAAATTACGGCCGAAATGGGAATAACCGAGAGTGGAGATCCCAAGAACAGAGTCGCGGGTTCGATGAAGACGCAGAAGAACGCTACCACGCATCATTAAGATATATGGAAGAGCGTGGAGACGACAATAGAAAATCGCAAGTGCATTGGGACGAAGCGATTAAGAATAGAAGGTCACCCGACATCTATAAGAATGATGACGGAGCCAAGAGTCTGGAACTTCAGCAGTACGAAGACAGACAGAAGAACTCCACAAAGAATGGAGCAATAGGAAAAAAAAACACCAAAATTAAATGACCAAATAGGAGAGGTAAATGCAGGATGGAATACAGTGAATGTGGTTAACTGGATTGCCAAACCTGAGGAACTTATTGAAGACCAGGATGAAGGGACGGTCAATGTAAGAAGGGAACTACCCATTATAATTGTTAACATCGCAGAGTAGTGGAGTAGGGGGGGTTCTGCTTCACTTGACACTCCTGTGCCCAATAAACCAACATGGCCGCCGCGCGAAGTTGAAACATTTAAATAGACTTTTCTCTCGAACCCATGGTCGGAGTTTCACGAATGAGGTGTTCATAGGACTTGAGGTGACGCCCCTTTGCTATGGACCACTCGTTATACTTTTGAAAAAAAAAATTGAAAATTTTTGTTTTCGAAAGTAGGTGATAGTTTGAAAACTAAACATGATAGAACGTTGTGCAATGGCTCAAACGAATGGTCTTTATGCCCTTTATTTTCTATAATGAAAATTTTTTACTTTTATGTTTTTTTTGAAAACACTCGAATTTTGAAAATCCTATATTTTGGAAACTAGGAACTCTACAAAAACGTTTATTTGACATAAATGAAAGGTCCCTATGCCCTCTACCCCCAAAATAAATTTCAAGTCGCTAGAGCAAAAATTTGTGTTTTGTAAGTAGTGTGGTAAGGGGAAAGCTGGACCACTTCTTATTGAGCCACCCTCGTATTTGCCCCGAAGCTGATATCTCGCTAACCAATGGTCGGATTTGAACATACAGGGTGTCCTAGCACTCGTAGTGATGCCCCCTACTTTCCTATAGGCTCTTAATTTAATGAAAAGACCAAAACTAAAAGGTCATGTGCTTTTAATATTTCGCGAACCAATCATGCTAGAGGCATGTTCGACAGGTCCAAGGACTCGGGGTGACGTCCTCTCTGCTATGGACCACTCGTTATAATTTTTAATAAAATTGGAAACTCGATTTTGGGGTAAACACGTGTTTTTGTGATTTTGCCGATATCTCACGAAGCAATAACGCTAGAGGCATGTACGATGGGTCCAAGGATTCGGCCAGACGTCCTCTTTGCTATGGACCACACGTTATATTTTTTAAAAAAATTGGGAAACGCGATTTTGGGGTAAACACGTGTTTTTTGTGATTTTTGCCGATATCTCATGAACCAATAACGCTAGAGACATGTACGAGGTGTCCTAGGACTCGGGCTTTCGCCCCCTTTCATATGTGGTAGATATTTTTTTCCAAAAAAATAATTCACAAAGGGCCTAACGCCATACATGTTGAAATAACGTTTTCTTTTTCTTTACTTGTTTATAATGTTTATGAAGCGTGGTGGTTGAGAGAGACGATACGGCTGGGTGTGTGTGTTTCAACGAACCTGTCGCTAACCACAAGGACCATGCTTAATAGAACAATCGCTATTTCGGCTGGTCGGTGTATGACAGAACAAGCGTGCGTTTTCTGATATTTTACCTTTAACGTGTAAACGGTGATGAGAACTTGGTTCTATATTGATCGAAGCGAGTACAGAAAACAAACGAGCAGGAGGTGAATGTCATTTGAGCTTATTGGAAGGCTCCGATCTGACTTGACAACAGGTGCAATGGAAAAAATGACCAAGACGCTTGAAGGTGAAATAATCTGACCATTGTGCTGGCAGGGAAGTGCGAAAGGCGTGCACACATGTGTGAAACCACAGGCACGCTAAACCAGTGACATCCTGTCTTGCTTCGTACGTGACAAAATGCAAGTCCAGGTGAAATTTGATCTACCGCAGGTGTTCACCTTGGACGTTATCTGTCCACGTGCATGATAACTGTTAACAAGTCACATCCTGTTTTGCTTCGTACGTGACAAAATGCAAGTTCATGTGAAATTTGATTCGCCACAGGTGTTCACTTTGGGCGTTAGCTGTCCACGTGACCGATAACAGAATGGTCAAAGCGTGGGAAAAAAATGATTATACATGCAACGTAGCATATATAAAGACATGTCGTTATCATTTCCACTCTCACTTGGGTGGACTACCTTTGAACACATTGCGTTGCGTGAAACACTTGGTCTTGTTTAACAGTTTTGGTGTTGGTGGAAAATACTTAACCTTGTTGTGGGGTAGGTATATACATATATATATTTATTCATTTATACATTTATTGATTAATATATATATATTTACAAGCAATTATTTATTGATTAGGTAATTAATGATTTTATTTATTTGTTTGCAGATAACCGGCATACCTTACATGTCTGAGGGAGAAGAAACCATTGCACTTTTGAGCCCACTAGAAGGGAAGAACAACAAGTCACTGCAAGTAAAGGTGAGATGATTTTTTTAAACTAACTTGTTTCATTTTTTTGTTTTATGTTTTATTTTATGAAATGTATGTATTAACTTGAATTTAGGTATTTATAGCGGTTTATTTTATTTATTTTTAGAAACTTGGAAAGAATAGTCTTACCGACGTAGTAGTCGCTGAAAAAAAAAACGAAACGCACTAAAGCGAAACCACTGCCAAAGAGTGAACTGTTTAAAACTCAGGTAAGTCCAACTTAAAAATGCTATTCCATTTTACCACTACTGAAAACTCGTAGACAAAAAAAATTCATTACCTGTACATGACTGGGACAATGATTGCTTTCTTGATTAATGGCTATGTTGTTGTTGTTGACTGGGAAAAGTACAAGGCCATGTTGGATTTTCTAAAAATAAAAATAATAAATTTAATTTATGGGTGGTTCCCTATGGACTCAACGAATATTCACAGGTTTGAACATGATAATGTGAACAAAATGACATGACATTCATTTTTGTTTATATTTTGGTTAAAGGGAGGGTGGGGGAATGTAAATGACTGTAGCTTTATAAAAAAGAAAATAAGTACATGAGTTACTGTTAGTGTCAACATACAGTTTATTTTTAATGGAGTTTTGATATATTAATGCCAATTAACGTTAACGTTTTATTTACAAGTATTGATTGATTGATTGGTTGATTGAGTGATGGGTTATTTTGTTTGCTTTTAGGTGTCGTCATGTGCCATTAACGTAATGAACAGACAGTGAACAAGCATGCATTATGCTTTAAAGTACTCTGTGCTCTTGTGCAATGTTAATAACTTACAATAAGAAAAAGTTTTATTATAACACATGGCGTTAGTACCAAATACAACAAGTGAGCAAGTTGGTTTACCACGTGGGATAAATTTAAAATCAGAACATGATCGATGGTTAACATTTGAATCCTGGCCTGTAGGCTTTTTGTCGACGCATGAACTTGCAAAAGCCGGTTTTTTTTACTTGAACCGAGAAGATGTGGTGCGCTGTGTGTTTTGTCGTATTGAACTTTCACACTGGGAAGAAGGGGATGATCCCTTTAGAGACCATTTGCGATGGTCTCCTCACTGTCCTTACATGCTTGGAAAGCAAGTGGGTAACCTACCCGTGCATTCATTTTACCGAACCACAAGGCCTTTGGCTGCTACTTACGTTGCTGAATCACAAATAAATAATAATAATGATGTATTACCAGTCAACGGTAGTGTCGATATATGTGGTCCATATGCCATAGACAGTGTTGAATTGGCGTGTGCTTTTGAAAAATTGGGAGTTTGCAAGACTAAAGCATTAGCACACCCAGAGTACAGCTCTGTTGAAAAACGTTTCGAATCTTATAAAAATGTTTGGCCATTAATATTAAAACACCTTACCAAACAGCTAAGTGAAGCTGGATTTTTTTATACTGGTGAAGGGGATAAAACAATATGTTTTTATTGCGGATTTGCTTTAAAGGATTGGCAAATGACTGATGACCCTTTAGTGCAACATGCTCGTTGGTTACCAAACTGTAAATACATGGTGTTGCTTAAAGGTCAGGAATTTGTGAACACTATTCGTAAAGAAAAAGTGATTGCAGCACAAGACATAAAAGTGCCTTTAGAGTTAGAGCACGCGGAGCAAATACATAAGGCTGAAAGAAAAGACTTGTCTCACGAACAGATACAAAAGTGTGACCAACAATTATGTAAAATTTGTTATCAAGATGAACTAGGTGTTGTATTTTTACCCTGTGGACACATGATAGCCTGTGTCAAATGTGCATTAAAACTTAACACTTGTGCTATATGCAGAAAAGTAGTATCTGCTACAGTTAGGGCATTTCTTGCATAACTAGTATAATTTATTCGCCATGCATAGTGCAAAATCCCTAATTGCACAATATTATTAAAACTGTTTTAGAGTGTAATAGATATGCTTTTGTTTTGTTTATAGACTACTACAATGAATGTTTTGAATGCTGTGGGACAATCATGTGGCTTAGAGACAAAGAAGCTCAGCGAATTGCCAACGCATATTCCATTCCGCATTATCAAGATTCGGAAATTGAAAACAGCATATGGTGATCGTGTACTTTGTGTATGTGAAAACTTTGAGACATTTCTGCCTATACGGTTTAATGATATGTCGGAAAGTGTTTTTGATGAAGTCAATAATGCTGTGCAACCTGTACACTTAATTTATGAAGGTTTTAAAAACAATAGGTGCATGATTCGTTTTAATTAAATAAAAAAGTCAAATAATAATGGAAGATATAAGTCATGACAATGGACTGAAAGAAAGAATATGTGTATAGAATAATAATGTCTTAGTGTTTAGTATTGTCTTAAAAATATTATCATGAAACCAAAAAATGTATATAAAGTTTGTAAATAAATGAAAATAATGGTACAATGTTGTTTTATTTTCTATAGAAGTCAGAATATTTAACATTGCAGAGTATACATGATTATGACAATAAAAAGCACACTTAATACAAGTCTTTGCCTTTACGATAGTGTGTTATAGTTTTAAAAACAAAGCTTGTTGTAGATCTTTTTTCTTCCACGGTAAACAATAGGCATGAAAACGTTATTGTCCTGTTTTGGATCATTATCACTATCATAATCATAAGCTGCATGATCTATATCACTATTATTATAATCACTATAATTATCCTCAACATAATCCTCAACATTACTAAAACCAGTTAAATATTCCTGGTCCTCTTCCTGTTCCTCTTCCTCTTCCTCTACAGTGTCCTCGTGTAGAGTCTGCGTGGCTTTTGATAATGTTAAGGGTTTTTTGAACATTGAATTATTTTCAATAGTAGTATTGTTTTGTAGCACTTGCTTTTTAACATTTTCATGATTTTCTGTTGACAGCAACAGTGTTTCATGCAGTACACTACATTGATGATCACTGACACTTAAAACCACACTATTTTTGCTTTTTAGCTCACTGCGACATTGTTTTGAACGTTGTTTTGTACAACGCCAAATAACAGTTCCATTTTTATTGGTTCGTTTCACAATATATGAATATCCTTTATAGAATGCATGAGGCTTACCATACCTAGTCACAGATACTTCCATATCAACTGTCAAGCTTAGACTAAGCTCTAGTAAAGACAACTTGGTAATAAGAACAATAGATTAATGTGCGAGCATATATGGGTGCAAATGTGGGAGCAAAAAAAAGTGGGAGCAAAAAGTGGGAGCAAGAATTGGGAGCAAAAAAAGTGGGAGCAAAAAGAGGGAGCAAAAATTGGGAGCAAAAAGTGGGAGCAAAAAGTGGGAGCAAAAATTGGGAGCAAAAAGTGGGAGCAAAAGTGGGAGCAAAAGTGAGTGTAAAAGTGAGTGCAAACGTGGGTTCAAAAGTGAGTGCAAAAGTGAATGTAAAAGTGGGTGCAAGAGTGGGTGCAAAAGTGGGTGAAAAAGTGGGTGCAAAAGTGGGTGCAAGAGTGAGTGCAAAAGTGGGTGAAAAAGTGGGTGCAAAAGTGAGTGCAAAAGTGGGTGCAAAAGTGAATGCAAAAGTGGGTGCAAAAGTGGGAGCAAAAAGTGGGAGCAAAAAATGGGAGCAAAAATTGGGAGCAAAAAGTGGGAGCAAAAGTGGGAGCAAAAGTGAGTGTAAAAGTGAGTGCAAACGTGGGTTCAAAAGTGAGTGCAAAAGTGAATGTAAAAGTGGGTGCAAAAGTGGGTGCAAAAGTGGGTGCAAAAGTGGGCGAAAAAGTGGGTGCAAAAGTGGGTGCACGAGTGGGTGCAAAAGTGGGTGAAAAAGTGGGTGCGAAAGTGGGTGCAAAAGTGAGTGCAAAAGTGGGTGCAAAAGTGAATACAAAAGTGGGTGCAAAAGTGGGAGCAAAAACTGGGAGCAAAAAGTGGGAGCAAAAAGTGGGATCTGAAGAAAGTAGGAGCAATTATGAGAGTAAATGTGAAAGGAAAAGTGGGAGCAAGTATGGGAGCAAATGTGAAAGCAAAAGTGGGAGCAAAAAGTGAGAGAAAAAAGTGAGAGCAAAAAGTGGGAGCAAATATGAGAGCAAAAAAAAAGTAGGAGCAAGTATGGGAGCAAATGTGAAAGCAAAAGGGGGAGAAAAAAGTGAGAGAAAAAGTGGGACCAAAAAGTGTAAGCAAAAGTGGGAGCAAATATGAGAGCAAAAAAATGTGGGAGCAAAAAGTGGGAGCAAAACGTGTAAGCAGAAGTGGGAGCAAACAAGTGTGAGCAAATATGGGAGCAGAAAGTGGGAGCAAATGTGAAAGCAAAAGTGGGAGCAAAAAGAGCGAGCAAAAGTGAGTGCACAAAGGGGGAGCAAAATGTGTGAGTAAAAAGTGGGGTCAAATGTGATGTTTTACTAAAACAATCCCCCCTAACCTAACCTAACCTAACTTGACTCAACCTAATTTCACCTAACCTAACTTCACCTAACCTAACCTTCCAACTCTCAGATCAAAAATTAAATTCTGGCTATAGTCGCGTTGGAATCCAAAACCTCTGGGATAACACCCAAGTATACTAGCCACTACACCGCGAAATGGGCAAATTATCATGCAACACAACACAAAAATAAAAAGTTTTCTGTAGTGTAACTCATTGGCTGACAATCATAGTTGAGAATTCAAACCCAAGACCTCAGGACTTTAGTTTTGAACATTATCAGAAATATTATTCCATTTACATTTTGCTGTTGCTTATAGTTATAAGAGTTGGCATTAATATGGGAGCAAAAGTGAAAGCAAAAAGTGGGTGCAAGCATGGCTGGTTGTAGAGACTTTCATATCAACTAATACACATAAATTAAATTTTAGTAAAGTGACTTGGCTAATAATAATAATAATATTAACAGTTTTAAAAAAATTCAAGGGGATTGATATTTTTCAGGGTGTAATTTCCAAAGTACTGTCAAGAATAATAATTACATGAACAGATTCCAAGAACTCTAGAGTGCTTTTAAGGTTAATGATTGGCTAGGAGTGAGATAGAGCTAGCTAACCTAAGTTAACCTCAGCTCAGTAAACCTAACCTTGTCACATGGCATGTTCTACAAGTATAGACTTGCTTTGAGACTGGCTATGACGTCACAGATGAATGGCGGTACTTTGGAAATTACACCCTGAAAAATATCAATCCCCTTGAATTTTTTTAAAACTGTTAATATTATTATTATTATTAGCCAAGTCACTTTACTAAAATTTAATTTATGTGTATTAGTTGATATGAAAGTCTCTACAACCAGCCATGCTTGCACCCACTTTTTGCTTTCACTTTTGCTCCCATATTAATGCCAACTCTTATAACTATTGACGTCAGAAAAGTTGGATGGCGCAGCCACGCGGCAGAATGTTGAAGCTGTAACATTGTGACTGGTGAGATTTATTTAGATGGTGAAGCATTGACGTCGTGATGGAAACAGAAAGAAATTTGTCAAATTTGAGGAGGTACTGCTCAGTATACGGTTGCAAATCGTATAAAACGGCTACGAAATATTTTCACTACTTTCCTGTACAAAAAGTTCAGAGAGAAAGATGGGCTTCGGCGCTGTCAATTGGAAAACGTGTTACATGTTGCATGGCAGTGTGCAGTCTGCATTTTTGTGAAGACGACTTCTTTCCACCGGTACTGTTGATTATTAATAGTTATTGTCTCTAATTTGTATTCACATGGATTTAGCAACATCAAAAATACTGATATATTTATAGCCTTTTACTTCTGTGCCGTACAAAGAATGTAATCCGCTCTTCGTAAACTTATTTTAGGGGTTCTTCCGATTGACAATAGCCGAATGGTTAGAAAACTGAAGAAAAATGTTGTTCCTAGCCTTAATTTGCCAGAGAATGTATATCCTTGCCTTTGAACAGCGAGTATGTAGGTCATTGAAGTATGATTTGGCTTAAATTGTGTTTTTGGCTATAATCTCCCTACTGTTGAATTTAGTTAATTAAAATGTAAAATCTTAGTTTTAAGTACCGGTTTGGTGACCCATCATCCCAGGCAGGCCGGTAACACCTATTCTACTCAGGCAGATAGGTCACTTAGCCGTAATTTTGAAGTTATAGTGATGTTAAGTAGGCCTATACATATGCGGTAATGTAGCAGGAGACCGGATCGGCCTAGGCTATTCTAACTTTAATTAGTTCCCATTTCAGGGTTTTACAGTTTTGAGTGCGAATAGTTGGCTTGAAAGTTGTACAACAGCAAGGAGAGTATGTTTTGTATATGTTTTAATTGGTATTCTGGTTTATGTCGAGCTGAGGAGTGAATTTGGTTTGGCTTAAAGTGTAGTTTTTGATCTGTTCCGTTTGCTTATGACAAGTTCAAATGGAGACTCCAGCTTTGTTAAATATCTGTATTTTAAATATTTAATTAAATATATTGATAAAGAGGATGTCTCCATTTTAACTTGCCTGTGTCAAGAGATTAATAAATTAATATTCTTGCCTTTGAACAGCAAGTATGTAGGTCAATATTTGCAATATTGAAGTATGATTTGAGCATCCCAAGTAACGCTTCTTTGAACCCAAAACATTCATGCAAATTCAGGGTTGCTTGATTCAATTTATTATCAGGGAGTCGTCCTTTGTGTTATGTGAGATATATACATATATATATTGTGAAATTAATAAAAACATCGATACCGCTAAGCTCCCAAGTACAGGCTTCATATATGTAACAGCAGACAGTAAATTAACTATCTACATGTGGGTAATATTTTTAACTGCTAGTAATTAGGCACTGCATTTAAATTGATTATAAAAATATTTCTATCAATGAAAGGAAATATGTAGTATTTTGCCATCATAAATTAGAAGCCATAACAAACGCGCACCCAATTACTTCACGTCACTATATCGCCGCCATATTGCAAACAGCTGACCGTAAGCTCCTCCCCCGTTTCGGACGTCAATAAGCAACAGCAAAATGTAAATGGAATAATATTTCTGATAATGTTCAAAACTAAAGTCCTGAGGTCTTGGGTTTGAATTCTCAACTATGATTGTCAGCCAATGAGTTACACTACAGAAAACTTTTTATTTTTGTGTTGTGTTGCATGATAATTTGCCCATTTCGCGGTGTAGTGGCTAGTATACTTGGGTGTTATCCCAGAGGTTTTGGATTCCAACGCGACTATAGCCAGAATTTAATTTTTGATCTGAGAGTTGGAAGGTTAGGTTAGGTGAAGTTAGGTTAGGTGAAATTAGGTTGAGTCAAGTTAGGTTAGGTTAGGTTAGGGGGGATTGTTTTAGTAAAACATCACATTTGACCCCACTTTTTACTCACACATTTTGCTCCCCCTTTGTGCACTCACTTTTGCTCGCTCTTTTTGCTCCCACTTTTGCTTTCACATTTGCTCCCACTTTCTGCTCCCATATTTGCTCACACTTGTTTGCTCCCACTTCTGCTTACACGTTTTGCTCCCACTTTTTGCTCCCACATTTTTTTGCTCTCATATTTGCTCCCACTTTTGCTTACACTTTTTGGTCCCACTTTTTCTCTCACTTTTTTCTCCCCCTTTTGCTTTCACATTTGCTCCCATACTTGCTCCTACTTTTTTTTTGCTCTCATATTTGCTCCCACTTTTTGCTCTCACTTTTTTCTCTCACTTTTTGCTCCCACTTTTGCTTTCACATTTGCTCCCATACTTGCTCCCACTTTTCCTTTCACATTTACTCTCATAATTGCTCCTACTTTCTTCAGATCCCACTTTTTGCTCCCACTTTTTGCTCCCAGTTTTTGCTCCCACTTTTGCACCCACTTTTGCATTCACTTTTGCACCCACTTTTGCACTCACTTTTGCACCCACTTTCGCACCCACTTTTTCACCCACTTTTGCACCCACTCGTGCACCCACTTTTGCACCCACTTTTTCGCCCACTTTTGCACCCACTTTTGCACCCACTCTTGCACCTACTTTTGCACCCACTTTTACATTCACTTTTGCACTCACTTTTGAACCCACGTTTGCACTCACTTTTACAATCACTTTTGCTCCCACTTTTGCTCCCACTTTTTGCTCCCAATTTTTGCTCCCATTTTTTGCTCCCACTTTTTGCTCCCACTTTTGCACCCACTTTTGCATTCACTTTTGCACCCACTTTTGCACCCACTTTTTCACCCACTTTTGCACTCACTCTTGCACCCACTTTTGCACCCACTTTTTCACCCACTTTTGCACCCACTCTTGCACCCACTTTTACATTCACTTTTGCACTCACTTTTGAACCCACGTTTGCACTCACTTTTACACTCACTTTTGCTCCCACTTTTGCTCCCACTTTTTGCTCCCAATTTTTGCTCCCACTTTTTGCTCCCACTTTTTGCTCCCAATTTTTGCTCCCACTTTTTGCTCCCACTTTTTTTTGCTCCCAATTCTTGCTCCCACTTTTTGCTCCCACTTTTTTTTGCTCCCACATTTGCACCCATATATGCTCGCACATTAATCTATTGTTCTTATTACCAAGTTGTCTTTACTAGAGCTTAGTCTAAGCTTGACAGTTGATATGGAAGTATCTGTGACTAGGTATGGTAAGCCTCATGCATTCTATAAAGGATATTCATATATTGTGAAACGAACCAATAAAAATGGAACTGTTATTTGGCGTTGTACAAAACAACGTTCAAAACAATGTCGCAGTGAGCTAAAAAGCAAAAATAGTGTGGTTTTAAGTGTCAGTGATCATCAATGTAGTGTACTGCATGAAACACTGTTGCTGTCAACAGAAAATCATGAAAATGTTAAAAAGCAAGTGCTACAAAACAATACTACTATTGAAAATAATTCAATGTTCAAAAAACCCTTAACATTATCAAAAGCCACGCAGACTCTACACGAGGACACTGTAGAGGAAGAGGAAGAGGAACAGGAACAGGACCAGGAATATTTAACTGGTTTTAGTAATGTTGAGGATAATGTTGAGGATAATTATAGTGATTATAATAATAGTGATATAGATCATGCAGCTTATGATTATGATAGTGATAATGATCCAAAACAGGACAATAACGTTTTCATGCCTATTGTTTACCGTGGAAGAAAAAAGATCTACAACAAGCTTTGTTTTTAAAACTATAACACACTATCGTAAAGGCAAAGACTTGTATTAAGTGTGCTTTTTATTGTCATAATCATGTATACTCTGCAATGTTAAATATTCTGACTTCTATAGAAAATAAAACAACATTGTACCATTATTTTCATTTATTTACAAACTTTATATACATTTTTTGGTTTCATGATAATATTTTTAAGACAATACTAAACACTAAGACATTATTATTCTATACACATATTCTTTCTTTCAGTCCATTGTCATGACTTATATCTTCCATTATTATTTGACTTTTTTATTTAATTAAAACGAATCATGCACCTATTGTTTTTAAAACCTTCATAAATTAAGTGTACAGGTTGCACAGCATTATTGACTTCATCAAAAACACTTTCCGACATATCATTAAACCGTATAGGCAGAAATGTCTCAAAGTTTTCACATACACAAAGTACACGATCACCATATGCTGTTTTCAATTTCCGAATCTTGATAATGCGGAATGGAATATGCGTTGGCAATTCGCTGAGCTTCTTTGTCTCTAAGCCACATGATTGTCCCACAGCATTCAAAACATTCATTGTAGTAGTCTATAAACAAAACAAAAGCATATCTATTACACTCTAAAACAGTTTTAATAATATTGTGCAATTAGGGATTTTGCACTATGCATGGCGAATAAATTATACTAGTTATGCAAGAAATGCCCTAACTGTAGCAGATACTACTTTTCTGCATATAGCACAAGTGTTAAGTTTTAATGCACATTTGACACAGGCTATCATGTGTCCACAGGGTAAAAATACAACACCTAGTTCATCTTGATAACAAATTTTACATAATTGTTGGTCACACTTTTGTATCTGTTCGTGAGACAAGTCTTTTCTTTCAGCCTTATGTATTTGCTCCGCGTGCTCTAACTCTAAAGGCACTTTTATGTCTTGTGCTGCAATCACTTTTTCTTTACGAATAGTGTTCACAAATTCCTGACCTTTAAGCAACACCATGTATTTACAGTTTGGTAACCAACGAGCATGTTGCACTAAAGGGTCATCAGTCATTTGCCAATCCTTTAAAGCAAATCCGCAATAAAAACATATTGTTTTATCCCCTTCACCAGTATAAAAAAATCCAGCTTCACTTAGCTGTTTGGTAAGGTGTTTTAATATTAATGGCCAAACATTTTTATAAGATTCGAAACGTTTTTCAACAGAGCTGTACTCTGGGTGTGCTAATGCTTTAGTCTTGCAAACTCCCAATTTTTCAAAAGCACACGCCAATTCAACACTGTCTATGGCATATGGACCACATATATCGACACTACCGTTGACTGGTAATACATCATTATTATTATTTATTTGTGATTCAGCAACGTAAGTAGCAGCCAAAGGCCTTGTGGTTCGGTAAAATGAATGCACGGGTAGGTTACCCACTTGCTTTCCAAGCATGTAAGGACAGTGAGGAGACCATCGCAAATGGTCTCTAAAGGGATCATCCCCTTCTTCCCAGTGTGAAAGTTCAATACGACAAAACACACAGCGCACCACATCTTCTCGGTTCAAGTAAAAAAAACCGGCTTTTGCAAGTTCATGCGTCGACAAAAAGCCTACAGGCCAGGATTCAAATGTTAACCATCGATCATGTTCTGATTTTAAATTTATCCCACGTGGTAAACCAACTTGCTCACTTGTTGTATTTGGTACTAACGCCATGTGTTATAATAAAACTTTTTCTTATTGTAAGTTATTAACATTGCACAAGAGCACAGAGTACTTTAAAGCATAATGCATGCTTGTTCACTGTCTATTCATTACGTTAATGGCACATGACGACACCTAAAAGCAAACAAAATAACCCATCACTCAATCAATCAATCAATCAATCAATACTTGTAAATAAAACGTTAACGTTAATTGGCATTAATATATCAAAACACCATTAAAAATAAACTGTATGTTGACACTAACAGTAACTCATGTACTTATTTTCTTTTTTATAAAGCTACAGTCATTTACATTCCCCCACCCTCCCTTTAACCAAAATATAAACAAAAATGAATGTCATGTCATTTTGTTCACATTATCATGTTCAAACCTGTGAATATTCGTTGAGTCCATAGGGAACCACCCATAAATTAAATTTATTATTTTTATTTTTAGAAAATCCAACATGGCCTTGTACTTTTCCCAGTCAACAACAACAACATAGCCATTAATCAAGAAAGCAATCATTGTCCCAGTCATGTACAGGTAATGAATTTTTTTTGTCTACGAGTTTTCAGTAGTGGTAAAATGGAATAGCATTTTTAAGTTGGACTTACCTGAGTTTTAAACAGTTCACTCTTTGGCAGTGGTTTCGCTTTAGTGCGTTTCGTTTTTTTTTCAGCGACTACTACGTCGGTAAGACTATTCTTTCCAAGTTTCTAAAAATAAATAAAATAAACCGCTATAAATACCTAAATTCAAGTTAATACATACATTTCATAAAATAAAACATAAAACAAAAAAATGAAACAAGTTAGTTTAAAAAAATCATCTCACCTTTACTTGCAGTGACTTGTTGTTCTTCCCTTCTAGTGGGCTCAAAAGTGCAATGGTTTCTTCTCCCTCAGACATGTAAGGTATGCCGGTTATCTGCAAACAAATAAATAAAATCATTAATTACCTAATCAATAAATAATTGCTTGTAAATATATATATATTAATCAATAAATGTATAAATGAATAAATATATATATGTATATACCTACCCCACAACAAGGTTAAGTATTTTCCACCAACACCAAAACTGTTAAACAAGACCAAGTGTTTCACGCAACGCAATGTGTTCAAAGGTAGTCCACCCAAGTGAGAGTGGAAATGATAACGACATGTCTTTATATATGCTACGTTGCATGTATAATCATTTTTTTCCCACGCTTTGACCCTTCTGTTATCGGTCACGTGGACAGCTAACGCCCAAAGTGAACACCTGTGGCGAATCAAATTTCACATGAACTTGCATTTTGTCACGTACGAAGCAAAACAGGATGTGACTTGTTAACAGTTATCATGCACGTGGACAGATAACGTCCAAGGTGAACACCTGCGGTAGATCAAATTTCACCTGGACTTGCATTTTGTCACGTACGAAGCAAGACAGGATGTCACTGGTTTAGCGTGCCTGTGGTTTCACACATGTGTGCACGCCTTTCGCACTTCCCTGCCAGCACAATGGTCAGATTATTTCACCTTCAAGCGTCTTGGTCATTTTTTCCATTGCACCTGTTGTCAAGTCAGATCGGAGCCTTCCAATAAGCTCAAATGACATTCACCTCCTGCTCGTTTGTTTTCTGTACTCGCTTCGATCAACATAGAACCAAGTTCTCATCACCGTTTACACGTTAAAGGTAAAATATCAGAAAACGCACGCTTGTTCTGTCATACACCGACCAGCCGAAATAGCGATTGTTCTATTAAGCATGGTCCTTGTGGTTAGCGACAGGTTCGTTGAAACACACACACCCAGCCGTATCGTCTCTCTCAACCACCACGCTTCATAAACATTATAAACAAGTAAAGAAAAAGAAAACGTTATTTCAACATGTATGGCGTTAGGCCCTTTGTGTCTTATTTTTTGGAAAAAAAATATCTACCACATATGAAAGGGGGCGAAAGCCCGAGTCCTAGGACACCTCGTACATGTCTCTAGCGTTATTGGTTCATGAGATATCGGCAAAAATCACAAAAAACACGTGTTTACCCCAAAATCGCGTTTCCCATTTTTTTTTAAAAATATAACGTGTGGTCCATAGCAAAGAGGACGTCTGGCCGAATCCTTGGACCCATCGTACATGCCTCTAGCGTTATTGCTTCGTGAGATATCGGCAAAATCACAAAAACACGTGTTTACCCCAAAATCGAGTTTCCAATTTTATTAAAAATTATAACGAGTGGTCCATAGCAGAGAGGACGTCACCCCGAGTCCTTGGACCTGTCGAACATGCCTCTAGCATGATTGGTTCGCGAAATATTAAAAGCACATGACCTTTTAGTTTTGGTCTTTTCATTAAATTAAGAGCCTATAGGAAAGTAGGGGGCATCACTACGAGTGCTAGGACACCCTGTATGTTCAAATCCGACCATTGGTTAGCGAGATATCAGCTTCGGGGCAAATACGAGGGTGGCTCAATAAGAAGTGGTCCAGCTTTCCCCTTACCACACTACTTACAAAACACAAATTTTTGCTCTAGCGACTTGAAATTTATTTTGGGGGTAGAGGGCATAGGGACCTTTCATTTATGTCAAATAAACGTTTTTGTAGAGTTCCTAGTTTCCAAAATATAGGATTTTCAAAATTCGAGTGTTTTCAAAAAAAACATAAAAGTAAAAAATTTTCATTATAGAAAATAAAGGGCATAAAGACCATTCGTTTGAGCCATTGCACAACGTTCTATCATGTTTAGTTTTCAAACTATCACCTACTTTCGAAAACAAAAATTTTCAATTATTTTTTTCAAAAGTATAACGAGTGGTCCATAGCAAAGGGGCGTCACCTCAAGTCCTATGAACACCTCATTCGTGAAACTCCGACCATGGGTTCGAGAGAAAAGTCTATTTAAATGTTTCAACTTCGCGCGGCGGCCATGTTGGTTTATTGGGCACAGGAGTGTCAAGTGAAGCAGAACCCCCCCTACTCCACTACTTCGCAGGTATGAAGATAAGAAGTCTTCTAGATACAGGCTCAACGGTATGTCTGATAACCCAGGCGTTATATAATGAAATCCAAAGTATAATCCACGTATTGAAAATACCTATTTCAAGCGTGAAGATAAAAGGCGTGATACCAGATAAAGTAATGATATGCAGATACCAAGTATTTTTAGATTTACAGATAGGGAACTCTACATTCTCAGAGATTCCTACTTGTGAATAAGCTGCCTTTTAACGTTATTGTTGGCATGGATTTCATAAGAGAATATAAGGTCATAATAGATCTCTCGCAAGACATTGTTAGGTTTCGCGCAAGTGAGGGAAAGGAAGATTTAGAGCTCTCATTAAAGCACAATGAAACGAGACCAGAAGAGTACGTATTGCATACATACGGAGATATGACTGGGGATGCAGTATTGACAACAGAAGATATCGAGGGAGAGTTGGCAACACTGGCCGCAGACATTGAAAAGGACCTCGAACCACAATTTGAAGAATGCCTGGGAGAAAAGATAGAGGAAGCTAAAACTGGTCCAGAACATAAACGGGAACTGCTATTTGAATACAAAGGAGTCTTCGATTCGAGACCTGGCCGAATCAAGAATTTCCAATATGCGTTCCAAGTTAGTGACTGGACACCATTCAGACAAAAGCCGTATCCTGTGGCCGAAAAACATTATTTAAAAGTCAAGGAAGCAATACAGGAGATGCTAGAGGCAGGCGTCATTGTAAAGACGGCCACACCTTATGTCAGCCCACTGGTAGTTGTACCTAAACAGGACGGAAGTGTAAGGATATGCCTGGACCTGCAAAATTTGAATTCCAAGGTCATACCAGAATTTGACCAAGCGCCGCCCATCAAGGAGGTCCTCAGGAGGTTCAAAAGAAAGACTGTTTTCTCAAATCTTGACCTGACAGCAAGTTTTCACCATCTTGCTCTAGAGGAGAAAACAAGCTTATTAACTGGGTTTTTATTCGATCAGCATACATATTCATTCGTGCGTCTCCCATTTGGCCCGAAAACAGCGGGTTCAGCGTTGATACGAGCGCTTGATCGAAACCTGTCTGAAGAAGTAAAAGCAACAACCATATGCTATGTAGATGATATACTACTGACGTCTGAAACAATCGAAGAACACATCAGAGACCTACGCAAGCTGTTGGATGACCTAAGTCAGGCTAACTTTAAGGTCAATATAAAGAAATCTAACTTTGGTCAGAGAGAAGTTAAATTCCTAGGCCATGTAATAGATGCGCAAGGAGTTAAGCCTAATCCGGGAAAATTGGAGGTTATTAAACATTTCCCGAGACCAACGAAGGTGAAGAACGTCAGGCAATATCTAGGCGTTATTGGATTCTTTTCAAGCCATTGCCCGAAGTATACCGAGACCGTAGCACCACTCCAAGATTTACTGAAGAAAGGGGGGAGGTGGCGATGGACGGAAAAATGCGAGGAAGCCATCGTGAAATCTAAACAGATGCTTTTAGATTATGTTAAATTGGGATATCCAGACTACACCCAGAAATTTATTATCCAGACTGACGCATCACTTATAGGCATTGGGGCGATGCTCTACCAGGAAAATGTGGACAGGCCAGAGGAGAAAACTTATATTGCATTCATAAGCAGAAGGTTGAAACCTAATGAAAAGAATTATACGGTCACGGAGATTGAATTACTCGCAATACTGTATGCCTTACGGTATTGGCGAAAACTGATTTATGGGTTCAGAATTGTATTGAGAACGGACCATAAAGCCCTAACATTCCTGTTGAAAACTGACTTGTCAAGTCAAAGACTGACGAGGTGGTCCCTGTATATACAGCAATTTCAAGTGGAAATCGAGTATTGCCCGGGGTAGGACAATATCATACCTGACTTGCTAAGCAGATACCCGACAGCTGATGAAGAGGAAGCTCTAGCTATCGACATAGAAGATAGAGACCAGAAGACCTTAGATGATCTAAGGAACATCACCGTTTTTCAACGTGAAGATCCCTGGATACGGTTGATGATTAATTACTTCGAGGGAAAGCTTGTCAGAGGAACCCCGATGTATGTTGAAGCCGAGGCACTATCAACGGAGTATTTATGGTTTAACCAGATGCTACACAAATGGAGCGATACAGACCACACTCGACCCAGGATTGTTATACCACCAGCATTGCAGAGAAGGCTAGTATGGTTAGCACACAGAGCTTTTGGCCACCCTGGCGTAGACAAAACTGTTGCCCTGCTGAAAGAAGCATTTATTTGGCCAAAACTTAGAGATACAGTCAGGAATACAATCAGGACATGTGATATTTGCCAACGAGTAAAGCCTAACTCGTATTTAATGAGGCAAAAACCGATACCACTATTGCCAGAGAAGCCATGTCAGCTTCTGGCATTGGACAATTTCGGGCCGCTTCCGAGAGCTAGAAGAGGAAATACACATCCTAGTTGCACTAGACGTGTTTTCTAAAATGGTAGTCCTATGTCCAATTCAGAAAACCAGTACGAAACAGGTACTTAAGAGGCTGAATGAAAGAATCATTCCTATACTACGGCAGCCGGAGAACATATTATCTGATCGTGGGAGCTGTTTTACCAGCGTAGAATTTCGCAGGGAGTTGGAAAATCTGGGAATAAGACAGATTTTGTCCACAGTTCGACACCCAGAGTCGAATTCCGCTGAAAGAGTGATGAGGGAACTGCAAAAGTACATGAAGATATACTGCTCTACAGAAAACTGGAAATGGATAGATGTACTAGAAATTATTGAGTATTGTATTAACAATACAGTGCATGAAGCGACAGGAGAAGTGTCCGTGAGCCTACATCTTGACAGAAGACTGGAGAGGCCATGGAATAATGTCATTCGGACACCTGTAGATGAACAGCCTGGACGCGAGTTGAGGATCCAGAGAACATTCGAGTATCTCAAGAAACAAGCGGACAGACGGCAGCGAATAAATAGGAGAATACGTTTTATTGAAGAAACCCGCTAGTTCAGATCCAAAGAGCAGGAAATACAAAAAGTTTCAACATAACTATCACGGACCGTACCTGATTATAAGGGACTTGCAAAATAATGCCTACCGAATCAAAGATGAAGAAACAGGTAGAGAAGTTGTGGTAAATGCAGCTAATTTAAAGTTATATAGTCCGCCAGAGGAATATGAAACGAGAGAAGAGCAAGCCATGCACACCCAAATGGACAGGGAGTCATTATATATGCACGCAGAGAGTCCTGAGAAAAGCACGCACCAGGGAGAGAGAAAGCGAGACGACCAGCTCGCAGACCCAGGGGAGACGAGGGGTGAATGCAGCTGCCAGTTGAAAGTATTTTACGACCAGTTGTGCGAGGCCGCTGCAGAGCTCCAAGGAATGAATGAACAACTAAGGAAGCAGAAGAAGAGAATACGAGACGGCAGACATAGTGGAGTGGGGAAACGAGACATCCCATTGCCCAAGAGCACTGACCGCTTAAAGTAAACATTGTATCGAGTCAATGCCATCTGGAGGCCCGAAAGAATTCACTTGTAAAATGAATTTTTCGAGCTTAGCGAGGGAAAGATGTACCCAATGGAACACGGCAGATTGGCATCGAACTCGGGTCTTATCAGAGAAGACCAGGCCCATGATACTGCCTAGAACCGAACCATTGATCTCTGAGGGGGAACAGCTACAGGGAACCCGAAGAGCAATGAGTTATAATGGCATAAAACAATAATAGCATGATATCACGGCTAGAATGTGAATATCATAGCTGTTTAAGGTGAATAATTGTAAGAGAAAGTGCAGGCATATGTACGTTTTGGAAGCCTGGACGCATGAAAACCAACCAGCTTGACACTTGACTAATCGCAGCCAGCCGAGGGGCGTGTTTTAGTGACGCCGAAGGAACTCATTTCGTCTGGACCACAGGGACAGCTCGAGATTAATGACTCTGGGGTTCACCAGTGGACAAGGCTTGAGACCGGAGAAGGGGTAGTTGCCCACAGAAATTAATTGATTGCAGCCAATTGGAGCATTGAAATGAAGTAAAATTACACCCAGGTGAATATATTCTAGGAGAGATAATTTAGGAGTGGTCTCACGCCTAAATTAAAGCCCATATCTCTAAATGAGCCTGCGAACACACTGCCTACGCGCAGGAGGATTGATTTGGAGACCAGCACGCGGGGAACTACCCGGGTAGCGTCATGGCGCTATGGAAGAAGGCAATTAATTGTAATTAATTGGCCGAAGCGATCGCTTGCACGCGAGTGATTTTGGGACCTCCACACCTAGACAAACGAGGATTATACGTCATTTTGCCTGAAAATGCATTATTTCAAGAAAGGAGTCGGTCCCGAATGTCCAGTGGACTACGTTTTACGAGAAACATTTATATAGGGGGAGCAGCGCAGAGGAGCCAGTTCTTCTCCAGTGCATCTCGAGTTCACTTCAAGTTCATCTCCAGTTCATCTCGAGTTCATCTCCAGTTCGTCTTGACTCAACACGTAAACTAAAACGCTGCCAGATCACGCCAGAAAGTGCGCGAATTTGTTAAAGTATCGACGCTCAAGAATATTTGGAGAACAATGGAAGCGCATCATACAGCTTCTTGATAGTAATTATGAATCATGTAAGATTTAATCTACAGCAGATATTAACCTATATCATACGCAAGTATAAATTCGCTACAGCGTAGGGATAATTCAGGATGTTTTTGGACAGTGAATATAACAGGAGCTGTTGTCATAGTTAAAATGACACATTATTATCAGGATTACTACAATTATGGGAGCCTGGAAGGCATCACAAATAATCATGACAGTGAACTGAACAGGACTGCAGTGGTATGATATGTATTGAAGGTGACGGGAATCGAACGCACGCACACGCAAGATAGACTTTCACGGAGACCAGCGGTTGTCGTAGCTGCATCGCATATCTGAGGTCAGGCGTTAGTAGGAGTCCAGTTAAGGATCCACATGTGAAATAGTGCGGGAAGTGTATATAAGTTTTATTACAGTGATTTTAAAAGTGTATGTGTACGCAATTCGCTCTCTCGCCAAGTCAAACCCAAGAGGCAGACCAGAGGGAGGAGTCTCCATAATTTTCAAACCTTCCATAGGGAAAATTGAAGGCTCGATAAAAGAAGAGAACCTAGTAATAATGAAAACCCCATACCTAACAATAATAGGTATATACATCACATACGGATCTTCCCTAGAAGACACAATAGAAATAATAGCAGGGGCGATTCCCCGAACAAAGACAGACAAAAACGTCATCCTGGCAGGAGATTTTAACTGCAGAATAGACAAGCCCAACAACAAAACAAGAGCTATGTTGGATATGTTACAAGAAGAAGGCTACTCTCTTATAAATAAAGCAAATGAAATAACGTACATAGCCCACAATGGCACAAGTACCATCGACCTAGTTTTTTTTTTACAGAGGAAGCAACATCTCCATCAAAAACCAACAGGGACTCTGGAAGTCATCCTGCACCCCACTGACAAAACATATACCTATCAGGACCAATATTATACTCGGAAATACTGAAGAGGAAATACCGAACCTACTAACCCACACGAGCTCCAGGAAGATTGACGCAAATGCTCTAAGCAACAACGCACAAGCAATGGAGGCAACAAAACAATGCCTTAACGAAAACAATCTCAACCAAGCCCTGACAACAATTCAGGACGCCATACGAGCATCAACAATCCCAATCAACCAAAGAAGAGCTAAACCATGGTTTGATACGGAATGCTACACCCTTAGAAATGGAGTCCTCCTAAAACTACACATGGCCAAACTCCACAACACAAAAGGTCTTCTAGAAGAATATGCAGCACAAAGAAAGGAATATAAAACTCTCCTGAAAAAGAAAAAGGCTCAATACATAGAAAAACAAGCCTTAATGGAGGCAGAAGAAGCACTAAAAGACCCCTTCATAGCCATCAGAAAAAAGACTACGAGGAAATCAGGCCAAATTCATATGGACATATGGGAAAACCACTTCTCACAAGTACTGAACCTAACTCAGTCACAAGCGGCGTATAACGCAACATATCACACAAGCGTAGAATTGGGCACACCCATCACATCGGAAGAAGTAATTGCGACAATCAGCAAGACAAAAAAACAAGAAAGCGACAGGCCCAGACGGCATCTCCAATGAGATCCTGAAAGACTCGGCTGAAATTCTAAGTGAACTATGGTCAGATCTGTTTAACAGATGCCTAGCAACAGGGGAAATACCCGACGAATGGAGAAAATCCATAATTAAGGTTCTACACAAAGGCAAAGGAGAAGACAACGACCCAAACTCATACCGAGGAATCGCTCTAGAGAACAATATATTCAAAGTATTTTCAAACATTCTGCTCAAAAGGCTCACCCCGACAGTCGATCAACTGATTCCCGATCAACAATTCGGGTTCAGGAAAGGAAGGTCCACCCTTCAAGCTATCAACAATCTACTGAATGACATAGAACAAGCGCTTCGACACCCTAAAGGAATTTTCCATGCAATATTTGTCGACTTCTCGAAGGCCTTCGACCTACTAAACAGATCGAAGCTCATTATAAAACTGGAGCAAATGATGGATGAAAAATCCGAAATCATGTATATGATAAAAAAACATCCTGGCTTTCAACAAAGTAGAGATAAATGATGGGATATCAACCTCAAGAGAGATCACCCAAACCAACGGAGTACTCCAAGGCGACCCACTGAGTCCCACTCTGTTCAACGTCGCGACAGCGGATGTTATACGGACTATTGAAAACACAAAATCAGTATCCCTTTACCTGTACGCAGATGATATGGTTCTGGGGTCTACAAACAGACAGGAGCTACAGGAAGTGCTCAACAACTTGCAAGACTGGGCGGAGGAAAATGAGCTCAGTATAAATGAAAAGAAGACAGTGCATATGGCCTTCCGAAAAGGAGGAAAACTAGCCGCCGAAAACAAAATGATCCTGGGAGAGACTGAACTTGAGACAGTCAATTCCTACAAATACCTCGGCCTCACCCTACAGACAACGTGCCAATCCTTTAGACTACATATAAAGGAACGAGCAGCAGCAGCCATTAGAGGAATGTACGATTTGAACAATATTACCAAACTATCTCTACAAACAGCAATGATTCTCTTCCACGCGAAAATAACCCCCGTCATTACATATGGTCTAGAACTGATATGGGAAAGGCTATCCATGACAGACCTAATCACAATTGAAAAGTAAAGGCTTCTTTCCAGAAAAGGGTGCTAGGAATTGCAAGAACGTCCCAGTCCAGGCTGGCATATGTCCTAACAAAAGATACATACTACATTGAAGATCTCAGATTAAGACTACAACTGCCATCTACTAAGCATATGAAGAAACTCCTCGAGATAAGACATCAGAAGCAGAATGAAATTCCGCTTGAATTCTACGCAACAGAATCAATGGTGGACAGAAGATGGACAAACGAGAACCAGGAGATGAGACATGTGGTAACAAGACTCGCCATCCACGGTTTCCACCACAAGATCTGTAAAAATGTTAAATACCATGAACCGAATGAGGAATGCATATGTTCTCTGTGCAATAACCCCTGCGACAAATACCACATCACATCATGCAGCAAACGGACAAAGAGCATAGTTGAATACAGTAAAGATTAATCTACCTGTAATAATTATTTGTAAGTACACCTTATAACTGTCCATTATGGCCACTTGGCTGCAATAAATATTTATTAAAAGTGTATGTGTATGGTAAAATAATATGTATTGTGTTAAAGTGAGAAAAGCCAGTGATTAAAATATGATTACCATATTTGAAGTGTATAATACCAGTTGTCGTGTGATAACTACTATGATGGCTTAAACCAAGCATCATGGCAGGTTCGTGGCTGGCGTGCTGGAATAACCCAGCGAAAATGAAAAGTGAATACAAATTTAAAATGTTCATATAATTAAATAGTTCACCATACAACGAAACATCACTTTAAGACTAAGATGTAACAGTCATTTTTGTACGAGCTTTCACCACTCGTATTTTGGTAAAATATGGCTTGGAAGGTGATTTGCTTACGGCCATTCAGGTCTAAAATAGTGATGAAATAACGGTAACGTTAAATATTAATAATAATAATAATAATCTGGGGTCGGTAACAGTAATAAGTAAAGTAATAGGCGTGTCAGGACTAGCGTACGTGCAAAATGTGTCATGTCTAAAGTAAAAATGCTGTATTTTTGTAAACAGTAAGAAAGTAACGTAAAATATATCGAGATATGAGAGTTTTTCAGTGTCAGTGAATTGTTTAATGTATATTTAATATGGTAAATCCTACAGGGTTGTATTTGAGAACCATTAAGGTAATGTAAGCCAGTAGACTGATACTTATTTTAGGAGCTACTTAAAGCTTTGGCTTAAGAGTAATTGCAGAGAGGACGTGAGTGATTTGATAATTGAGTCATCTATGAGAAGTATTGTTTGAGCCGCATACAGCGAGCAATTAACGTAGAATCAAGTGATTTACGTCAATAAAGTTGCGGGGATTATTCAAACATAGCTTGCACGTTAGGTGAAAAGTTGGCTAATCTACGAGACAGTATCGCCTTGGTGCATACTTGTATTATTCGCAGCGAGTGAGACGGAGTCTGTCTGTATCCACCGCTTGCAGGAATTGTGCCACGAGGGTAACTCTTCGAGACCCTGCGTGAGCCCATGTATCAATTGATCTGCCCTGAGGTGTAAGAATCATGTTCGTCGTATAGGAAACGCAGATTTCCTTATTATTATTAGGCAGCTGCTGATGAGAAAACTTGGATACTCTATCGTGATGCGCGCCGAAGCCACTAGTATCGCCACAGAACGGCAAGGCTATTACAGGATCCATCCCTTGCCATGAATGTTAATTAGGAGCCGAATTGAGCCCATTATACTATAAAAGTAGGTGTTAAATAATTAGAATGACTCGATTACTAGGGACTACACTCAGGGTACCTCCATTGTACTGCACTTGTAAACAAACGTGACCTTGCTAGCAGCCATATGGGGTGGTAGCAGGCCACGAGGATGGCGGCCATCTTGCTCGGCCAGCTGGAATTAATTTTATTGCCCGCTTGGAGAGGAGGTCTGGTGACCTGATCCCTTTATTTTAGAAGCGTAGTGGGACACTGAAGAATCTCGATATTTCTAAAACTAATTAAGATATGATTGTTGTGATGATGCCAATTGAATTAAATGATGTGTTTCAACACACATACCTTGTTGGATCATTGTGATCGGATAATATTTGGCCCAGTTATTCTCTGAGGAGGAACGCTGCACCAAATAAAAATAGGCATCTTTTTAAAGTGCATTTTGCCCAGTTCACATTAATTTATGCAGACGGGTAGGTGATTTCAATGACATGACACGTTTGTAACGATAATATTTCGACCAGACCCAGAAAATCGTTGTATGGTGAAACTATAAACATTTCTATCCATGTGTATTTTGGAAGGGAAAACGTACCACTTTAGCGTTTCAAATTGATAGGAAAAAGAGAAGACGATTTACACGACACAACACTTGTTAATTAAGGCATAAGATAATGAATTTATGTTAATGAAAGTAAATGCCCCGTAAAAAACGGATTAATAGTTAATTATTGCATAATTAATGTCATTTCAAGACATAGGTATTGTGACTATTGTGTTGTGATACTCCAGTTTATGTTAAATTGTGCCACATGAAGAACACTATGGACACTCGTAGATGTCTGAGAGTATCAATGATAGGATGCTAGAAATAGATTTGAGTGCAGTGAAGCACTAATTTTAAGAAGAGACTCAAAAATAACCTTGATTTTCGTTGTGGGAAGTAAATGTAAAATATCCTTTGTTTGTATTTTTGTTGTATAGCCATGATTTCATCATTAAATGTTTTATTTAGGAATATGTTGTTTCTTTCATGTAGAGTAGTTACCTGACAAACTCAAATCCTGAGCATGTGGTCGTATGGTGGGCAGGAACGTCCCATACCTCGAAAGACCGTGAGTTAGCTGGGATACGAACACATGTTCCATATAATGACGATTGGGTACACTACATCGAAAGAAGAGATGCTTTGGTTTATTTGTGTCCTAGAACAGTCTATGAGTCGGTAGCATGCAATCGTGTTGTTGTTCTAAAATCTTGTTTTCATTTTCCTGTAATTGTAATGACATCTTGTAATGTTTTACGGTTTATCCTTGCACCTTTGCTCTGCTCAGGAACAGTATATTTTACCTTGTATTTAAGTTCCTCTGTACCTCCACCCAACTTTGGATCAGTATCCCATTGTTTAGCCCGAACGACACGAGGCTCATCATACATTTCTTTAGAATTCAGTTTTTCATCTTCACGACTCTTATGATATGCTTCACAGATAGAGCACTGATCTTTCTTAGGGATAAAGAACCCAATGCTATACTCACCGTTGAATATTTTTGAGTACATGTGTATATTTCCGTAAGGAAGTTTGTTTACTTTACAATGTTCTACATGCATGCGGTGCATGGATTCAATTATCAGTCCACCATCAATGTACTCTCTCGTGGTCTGTGCTCTCAGGTAATGAGACTCAATTCTAGGAAATGAATCAATGTGCTTCCTTATCCCCAATTTAATGTCAATTTCTACTTGCTTATGATTTCCATGTTTGCCTCTCATGTCAGGCTGAACAACGCCATCTTTTAACTTACGTAAAGCACTCCGAATCAATCTGTCCCCAATATTCAGGGTAGACATGAACATACGCTTACACACACGCACATCTTCACCATTGACATTGAAATAATATGCATTATTGTTGCTGCGTTTACTATTCTGAAGTTTGTACTGATAAAGGGGTTTTATTATCTTTATATGATTCGCAATAAAATCTCTCTGTCTGGTTATATCTCCAATTGTCCAGAAAGTGTGCAAAAGTCTCTCTCTTTGAACATCTGACAATCTAATCTGACAGATGCTACAGGTATTCTTACAGGGTTCTTGTAAACTGCGGGCCTTGCATAATTTTCCACTGGTATTAACGTATTCTTCCCCAGAATTTATCTTCTTCTTAACAACATTTTTCTTCCATTCAGTTGGTAGGCGAGGCCTTTTCTTGGGTTTCAGAGCTGAAACAAAGATTTTAGAAGTGAAATGCCATGTCCTGTGGTTCGGATTCCACGTACAAAGGAGGTCCCGTGGCTCATGATCTAAAGATTAACGGTCACGTTAAACTAACAGGCTTCCTTCCTTCCTTCCTTGAAACAAAGAAAATACCTACAGTAACTTAATATCGAAGGAGGACAGCGATCACACATCAACGCCTTCAGCGCTGTTTTTGCACAGACAGGACATAAATAATCAAGCTTTGTGTATACTTCAGTTACCTTGAACACCTGAACTGGATGTACACTCTGGTGTTTCTTTTCTTGAAGACGTGTCTGTAGAATGATGTTCGTTAACAAGGTGCGTAGTTTGATCATTGTTGTCACAATTGTTATCACAATTATTCACAGCCAATGTCTCTAAAAGGATAGCAAATAGTAAAGTCAGATATTGCATTATTATTTTTCATTAGAATAAAGGCAACTATAATCACAAATTTTCAACTTCAAATTATGGCATGATTAGCCTAATTAAAATAATTTACTATACCAGCTTCACTCTGTAGAGGTACAGGGCTTCCAAATTCAGAATCTAAGTCTATGACTCATATTTTCTAGGTTGCAGAAAGTGAGATCTTCTCTATTCGCAGGTAGGCCTAGCAGATCAAATTCATTTAAGTCATCTTCGATGAAGATACTGTTGGGATCTGGATCCCCAGGTGGATCATCGACAATATTCACAGACATGGTCCCTATAAGATGATACAATCAGACATTACTAAATTGAGTTAGAAAAAGGCAACTACATAGTCTTAAATCTTTACCTTCAAAGCATGGTCAAATTAATTAACTATACCTTCTTTCACCTGTGAAGATACTGCACTTTCCAATGCTGATGTGACACCCATAGTTCCTGTGCTTGAAGCAAAATCATTTTCAATGCGATAAAAGCTATTATCTTGAGGATGATCAACATTAGCAGCATAAGACGTCGTGTTTGGTTGCGTTAAAGTTGAACTGAAATCTTCCATTTCTTCATTATCTGCACGGTCACAATCAGAGTTCTTCTCTATGCTAGATAAGGCTAAGGCTAGTAATGCCCTTCCACATGAAAGGTACGCCATGATCTGTTTTCTCTAGCCTCAGAGAGTGAATCCCTCCAAATAGTTTACTGTGTCCTTTTCCTGTTGAAAGACTGCCACAAGTCTAAATGTATATTTTTACTATTATTTGACACTATAAGGCAGTACACACACTAATACAGTCATCACAATTAACACCGGTTATCAGACAGATTCTACACACACCCAAAGTACACGGGGCTACATGAACGCGTTGTCGCAGCCCGTAAACTTAAGAACCAACCAACCTCCAAATTTAAACAAGGGTCACCAACACAGCAATAACCAATATTACATAGTTAGTAAGTCAGATGTGTTATTATTGTTATTGGAGAAAGAGTTCCACAAGTCAAAATGTGGCAGTTTAGAAACACATTGAGTAGCAAACTGCTCATCTTAATACCGCCACAGCACAAATTGTGGCAGTTTAGAAACAAAGAGCTGCAATTTACGGGCAGTGTCTCTACTGCCTTATAGTGTCAAATAATAGTCAAAATATACATTTAGACTTGTGGCAGTCTTTCAACAGGAAAAGGACACAGTAAACTATTCCAAGTCATATAGGCCTATAACTCAAAATCAACAATTTTTGACTTGTGGCACTCTTCTTGCAGGGGTGCGATAATTTGAATGAGATTAGTTTAGCCTAAATCATCATCTTACAGTTCTCATGAAAAAAGTGACAGTCAGTCTGAAAGACTAGACTTTGTATCATTTTAAATGCTACAAATGCTGAGAAATGATAGAAAGGCTGGAGGACTCTTGACATGTTAGAAAATTATCTGCATAATACCCATCTTGCTTATCTTGTTTCAAATTACTCGCGAACGGCAAGTGCAAACCAAGGGCAAAGCAAGGTCAAGCGCGGGATGCCGTTATGCTCACTAGAGCGCGCGGGGACATGCCCCTTCCATCCAGTATAAAAACACATATAGTGGGCGATGTATTGAAGATAGATATGCTCTCGTGGATTTTTCTGTAGAACTTTTCATGCTGACCAATTCTTACGCTCATAATATTAATATTTTTAACGGTTTTCCCAGCGTATAGTTAAGAAGCGCACGGACGCCAAGATAGTTTTCGACTTTTTCACTGAAATCGTTACTGCTTGGCTTCCTTTGATCATACATAAATTATTTTCTACATTATATTTCCTCGAGGTATCCTTTACAGAATGGTGAAAACCGCATTAAAATCCATCCAGTGGTTCTCGAGATTATCCGTGACATCCAAGAATGGGGGATTTTTGTCTTATACTAACGAAGTAGAGATTGTCGGGGAACACATGCACCAAGCAGTACTATGACGTCACACACCTCAGTGCATCTGGGTACATTTCGTCCCGTCACCGTAACGTAACGCCAGACCCCAGCGTAACGACGAAGTCGACAAGATCACTTAAAATGATAAAAACAGGCCTAGCGGAAAAATATGATACCGTATGTCATAATCTCATCATCATCCGGGCCCTAGTTCTGCTCGGTTCCAAGCTCTGTGAACTTGCGGGATGAAGAGCAGAGGCAGGGTAGGAGCTGGCGAGAATTGGGAAGCCTGTCGACAACCCGGCGTGTTACCTGACATTCTAGTCTATTCCAATACTGCTAACATGGGTCTTTTCTGAAGCCAGTGTGGCGTTGGGAATGAGTGACTGAGTCACCGACTAATGTATTTGCTTCTGTTACTACGCAAGGACCGAGAAACCGTATCACTCGTCACCACCAGGGGCGGATTTAACTTTTTGGCGCCCCTAGGCAAAATAAAAATTGCCGCCCCCCTCCCTCTCCATTTTTTAGGTTTGTGTGTAAATTGAGTGGTAGTTAGTAACCTATTAAAAGTTCCAGATTATTTTTTTACACGTGTAATTACATTTTATATGTAGGTATAACTTAAGATCTAGGTGTGCTAACAAAAGTGTTTCTCCGTGCTGTTCTTTCAGCAAAAGTTTTGATAATATCGTCAAATTCCATATGTGACATTAATTCTGCTTCAATTGCCAAAATCATTTGATAAACCAAACGGTCCTGGCTCGTGGTTGAGTTCAAATAGTCTTTTATGCGCTTTAAACATCAAAACGAGCGTTCCGTACTGCAGTTGGTAACTGCTGTGCAGTTCAACAAGCGGTAGGCTATTTCAACATTTGGAAATACTCCTTGTAGATCATACTGTCGAATAAATTTTAATATTTCTAAAGGCGGGTTAATTTCAATTTTATTTTACTTGGCAATATTTGTTCTATATAATTTGGAAAATATTCGTGTAATGTTGCCGCATGTTTCCTTAATTCAGGTTCATTCAACGTACCAAATTCGATAAGCGCGACAAATTTTTGAAAAAATTCTTCCATAATCGGCCCATTTGTCCTTCAGAACTGTATAGAGTCTATCCAAAATTATATTGAAAGTATTTACGGTGAAATTCTCTCTTCCACCTAGCTCAACATCTTCTTCATACAATTCATCAGACATTAATTTTCTTCGTTTCTTCCTACGAACGTATTTTTCAAACTCCTGGGTGGTAGACATTTTCCGTGCTCTTTCTTCATAAAGTTCAACATTTTTCCGAGCACCTTCTACAAAACCAACCAACGATTTGTACAAATCCAAAATATCTGAAACGCTGGTATTCATGGCTTGCAATTTCTGACTAGTAGCATCGAATCGTTCAAGTAAAACAGACCAAGTACGCTACTTTGCATAAATGCACTTTCTAGTCGTTCCATATTATTCCGAAGGCCTGTAGCTTTATTTCGAAATATTGCTTTTTCGTTGGGGTTTTCTTCAAAAGCTGATAAAGCATTTATTATTTCGTTCCAAAATTCAACCAGAACAGAAACCGCATCAGCACGTGCAGAATAACGAGTTGTAGACAATGATTTTAGTTTCGCGAAATTTGAATCAGCAAAATGATGCAAAACATACCACCTTTCTAACTAATCTGAAAAGAAATTATACAACACCTGGACCAATTCAAAAAACTTACTCGCTTCTGTACAACTTTCTGCACCATGTGTACCAACCAAATTCTACGAATGTGCAGTGCATGGTGTGTACTCTGCGAGAGGATTGTTGTTTCTTATTCTAGTTTGAAGTCCCGAATATATGCCCTTCATGTTGGCAGCGTTATCGAAAGATTGCCCTCTCATATCAAGAATGTATATGCCATGAGATTTCAAAGTAGATGTGACTGCATCATATAAGTCTTCACCTTTGCGACAAGGATTGTCTAGTAAAGTTAAAAAAACGTTCAGTAACAGTGCAGTCTGGTTTTACATATCGTAAAATGAATGAAAGTTGGTCAATACGAGAGATGTCTAGGGTCGAATCCACAATGATAGATTAGTACGGCATTTCGCAGTTTTGATTTATTCAAATATTTTAGACGTCACTTATTTTAGCCATAATTTCGATGACTTCTTTATAAATAGTTTTGGATAGGTAGCTTGTACTGTACTACCACTGCCTTTATCTCCATAATTACGAATGGTCTTAAATATTCTATTCACATCAGAAGATTTCCATTGTTAAGAACGCCGACATGCTCATTGCTGCCTGTGCACCAAAATAAGAGTCCACGACTTGCCAAGGTTTTGACAGTAGCAACAACTCTTTTAAGAACTTCGTTCCAGTACGAAATTTGTTCTTGAAATTGTTGTTCCTGGTATATTAGCTCTTTCAGACAGTTTTAGGAAAGATTGTTTATGAAGATCTGAATTTTTGGTGGGTAGAAGCCACGTCATGGATGTTTTTCCAATAATTGAATCCGTCTGAACGCAAATTCGGCAGATGTGTCTCCAAAGAGCAAACACGATGCACAACAAACAGAACCTTTACTCTCGGAACAAACAAGCCCCTTACGATCCACTATTTCCCCGTTCTAATGTTTTCTTTTTAACACTGAGTGGTTCAAGTACCTATTATATTCAGGGTACACTCGCTTGGATTCTTTGAAATCAGAATCTTTATTTTGATTGTAATCATTCAATGCAACGTACCGGTACTCTTGGTAAAATTCATTCGCAATCCAAGTAGACGGATCACTGTTGAATACAAACCCATTTTTCTCAATTTCACTCGCTTCTGCTTTCTCATCAGAAATTGTAGGTAAACATGAGTAAGCTGTATCTGGTACATTTTCTTCAACATCAATATTCTCAGGTACAGAGTCAGTAGCAGTCAGGATGGAAGAAGTAGACGAAGCGCAAGCAGGAGGAACATCTGAAGATGGTTGTTGACCTATACATTTGCACATAAAAAACGTCAGTTCATTGCATTTGAAAAACTGATTTCTTTCATTATTCAATTATTATTTTGAGCAACTTACTTGGCGAAGGTTTAAAACATTTAAACTTATCAATTTTTGGCGTTTTAGCCAAGACTTTTTCTTGTTTTTGCGCCTTTTCAGATGCTTGCTTTCTACATTGAGCACCGCTTAATCTTTTACGCCCATCCATTTTCAATTTTTAAACGAAAAATGAATGTGTTGTGACGCGCCAAATTTTAGCTCTCTTATAACTCGAATTATAGACAGTTAACTGTAGTTCAATGATGTGCAATATATTAGATAAATTGACAAAAGACGTCAAGAGACTCGCAACAAAGAAGGTGAATAATAGTTTATAAGCAGGAAACAAAGACCAGTCTTCACAAAGAATTTGGTGAGGTTAGATAGACTAAACTCCAGCAATTAACAACTCGAACACTTGCAGAACTATTTCTATGAATGCCCTCGCACACAAGACGCACACATAGCAGTCCAGCTTCGTGTGAAACATAACCATACCGGAGAACAATTTCTGTGAACGCCATCGCACAAAAGATGCATACATAGCAGTATAGCTCTGTATGAAACATAACCGTACCGGACCGAACCCAGTCTTCTGTTACAAACGTAACAAGGCTTTTCTAAGCCTCACACGAAGTAAATCCACACTCGACCGAGACCAATCACCTGTTTCATCAAAAATTTTGCCCCTCCTCTGTCACCGAGAATGCAGGAAAGGACCCTACAGAGCTCTGCAGAAAATGCAAACGCAGAACAGAAGATGGGGACTCAGCTACATGGGAGGCATGCGAAAGAAGGGAACATAAGAAATGTGCGGATCTGACGCAAGGCGAACTAGACACGCTTACGAGGGCTAACTACAGACTCACGTGGATATGCAAAGAATGCAAACCATTGCTGAGGAAAGCCGCCTATTAAGCTCTATAGAATCCATGCAATCATCCATAGAGCAAATGAAACAGAACATGGAAAGAACCCTCATAGAAAAAGTACAAGAAGCGGTACCGGTAGCCAGGGAGATGGTAAAAACCTCTCTCCCCCCGGCAGGAACCAAAAACAGCAGCCACAATAAGCCGGACGACCATAAAAAACAGGAGCCCTCCATGCAGACGCAATAAAAGAAATTAGCGAAGCTACCACAATAAAGTCACCAGCCACACAAAACATGGTAGAGGTACCAGCCACGCAAAACAACCAGGCCCCCCCCCCCAAGATAATCAGACCAGTCTCCATCTAAACGAGGCTTCGACCACCAACGCGTAGCACACAGAGACGGAAACAGAAGACCCACTATTTCTCAATCTTATCATATGTCACATGGGTGGTATTGGATTGTCTCTAAGGGGCGTTCATTACTCTTTTAGATGCATGAACATATTCAGATTTCAGATTTTTATTTTTTAAATAAAATACATTTTCTTTTTCTTTTTAATTAAGAAACATTTAGTCAAAATTTGCCGCCCCCTAAAATCTGCGCCCTAGGCTGCCACCTATACAGCCTATACGTAAATCCACCCCTGGTCACCACCACTATTCTTAGTCTGCGATGCACATTCCTCTCAGGTCCACGCAGCTTAGACTCGAGCAGTATTGATATCGCGCCAGGAGACGACAGTTGGGTTTGAACTGCATATGTTTTCCCGCTCACTGCGTATCGCGCATTCCAAAAACATTAAGTTGGTCACTACTTGCTTCACTCACTCAGCACATTCCTTCCTTCACTGGCAGCGTGTCATCTGCTGCGATACGATGGTACCCAGGGCCGGATTCCTAAATAGGCTAAGTAGGCTGTAGCCTAGAGCGGCAAATTTTCAGGGGCGGCAGTTTGGCAAGTTATTCAATAGCTAGAAGTATTTCAGACGTTAATAATATTTTCCGTACAAATTTAAGAGTAGGCCTACATGCTACTTAAAAATATGTTTTAGTCCTTCTACATAGCCTACTTTCTAAAACTATAACATCATACAAATTCACATATTGCCTACAACAAAATCACTTTCATATGAGTAGCCTACACCATTAACGAGTTTGCCATTAAGAAATCTATGTACATTTGTACATCAAGATTACGTGGGGTGAGTTGTTTTAGAGAAATTTGTATATTTTTCAACAAATAAACCAGTAATTAACTAAATTTTGTGTAATTTCATTTCACCGTATAGGACAACTTAATAAAAATTGAACACAGTTTTTCAATTACGAAAAAGATAGTCATTAGTAGGCTATTAAAATATAAAAAAATGAGTAAAATAGTGATCACTGATCTCCAAGAACAAATTAATGAATGGAGTTTGAAACCCATTTCATTTTTTAACGAATCTTAAAAGAAGTAAAAAAAAAACAACAAGTAGATAACTAATTTCATTATATAATTTATTAAGTAAAGCATTAAAACTGTAGTTTTATATAAACTAAATGAACTTTATGTCAAGTAAAGTTGAAAACGCCAATGAACTCTATCCCATTGTTGTATAAAACAAATGGACTTTAGCCTATAGGCGGCATATTCTTAAATCCGGCCCTGATGGTACCTAGCCTACTGTTGCGTGCTCTAGAAATAAACTTCCTGAAACTCGTTCCTTGAAATTCCCTGTACAGAGCCAACTAGGAAATTATGGATTAAAGCAATAAGCAGGGAAAGTATGTAGCCTACGCTGACCATGTGACTGCAAATTAGACGACATTGTATTATTGTTCTAGTTCTGATGATAATTGACCCGATTCTATTTTATAAACGGGTCGACAAGTAACGATATTATAAAGACTGCCATCTGCTGGTTAAAACTTAAATCGACTTAGATCTTGTGAAAAAGGAGAGTGTGATCTCAATCAAAGTGACTAAAAGTCAACAATACCGTCGTCAGATTTTGTTATATAGGAGAATAGAGCCGAGAGCCATGAGGATAAGAAGCACAAAGATACTTATCCAATATGTCTTTAAAATCCCGATCTTATATTCTTCTTACGTTTCGTCCTTCGATGTTTCTGTACACATTACTACACTGGAAGGAAAACAGGTTTAAAAAGGATATGTATTTACTGCTGTGGTCGAGACCGTCTCAGGAGAAAGCTAAGTTCCTTGTTATTTAAAGTGCCAATATGCATGAAATATGTGTAACTTGAAGTTGGTTAGGAATACCTTGTCCCACTTCTTTCAGTGTTAACTTGTCCCTCTCTAGATTGGAGATCGCGTTCTTATATTACGTTATCTTGGTTATGATTATGTTCTTCCCTTTTGTAGATGTAGGCTACGCTTTTGGGGGATCGTGTTGGTTTTAGGGTTAATCGTTTTGGGTCTCTTGTTGTTATTTGCATTGTATTTTCTTATGTCCCTTTTCCCCTACGCGTGTGTTACGTTTATTTTGCTGGATAATTAAATGACTAGGAGCATGGGAAGCTGCTTCGGGCGTTACCTGGAGGTGATATGTAATATGTATTTTGTTTTGTTGATAATGATGAAGCCACGATGGATGAATGCCATGAGCTAATTTATTGTTGTTGTGTTGTGTTATTTATTTGTGTAATGGGTAAATGATTTAGGGCCTCGACATACTTCTGGTCATTTATTTATAAGCAGTGTCCTAATGTTAAGGGTGGGTTAAGGTTAATTGCTTAAGTGGGATCGACTGAACGCCTAGGGTCATGTGAGTTTGTTCTTGTTTTATTGCGTGGCTTCAGTCGAGAAACAACATGTGAACTCATTACGTTTATTAAATGAGACGTACGGTTACCCTTTCAAAATGATAGAATGTGTGTGCATTGTGCGTACTCGGGACTACAGTGCAACCTCATCTTGTCTTTCGCAAGATAACCGAGTCTCGTACTTCTTCCGGAAAGGGGATTTATTCGGGAAGTGAACTAGGTCATTGATATTTGCGTTTCCTTGGTGTGTTGGTATTCGGTTGAACTAGTCTCTGGTAAAGGGTTTTGTTTTTAGTATTGTATGTCAAGTGTACCTGTAATCTTTCGTTGGAGTAATGTCAGGTTTGGATTTGATTGTATTGATGTATGCGTTAGACTTGCGTTCGTTCTTGGGTTGTGATTCTGTAAGTGACATACTTGTTTAAGGGTAATGGTTTTCTGTTCTGGAGTTTCGTGACATCGTAACTTCCTAGAATATCTCTCCTAACTACGATTTGTAGTTAGCCTGTGGTGGGAAGAAAGATACTATTTGCACTATTGTTAACCGTTTTTTTTTTGCTACCCCGTTTTAATTTGAGTTTAGCCTTGAACGATCTCCAATCTAGAACACGTTAGGCATCTCGGAATTCTTCTCCTTTTATTAACTACTTTATTTTTATACTTGTATTTACCTTCTTTTGATAATATGTGTAACTTTATTCCAGACCCATCACCCCTCATTATATCATTTCATGCGCTACTCATGTCCCCTTTGTTATGTGTTTTGCTGTTGTTATTAAATTTTGTTCAACCACCACTCGAAGGGTGTAGTCATTGGATGGTCGGTGCTCCATCTAGTTCAGAATGTGTGAAAGAGTTCGATAAGGTCTCTAGGTCCGCGTCCAAAAAACATCTGCACGCCTCTCAATAATAATCTCCTGACCACCTCGTCGTGTAGTGGCTAGTATTCTTGGCTGTCGCCCCCAGAGATTCCAGGCTCTGCCAAAAAATTTAATTCTGGTCTCAGGGCTGGAACGGGGTACACTCAGCTTCATGAGGTAAAACTGAGGTGGGTTAGATTGCTATCTCAGCCACCCTGGAAGTGGTTTTCTATGTTTTCCCCACTTCTACTCCAGGAAAATGCCGGGATGGTTCCTTATCATCACTGGAATTACAAATGCACACGTCGCAATGACAGAGGTTAGCAGACATGGGGCTAAATGACCACATTTCTATGAAGAGCGCTGCAATGGTCGGAGGCGGCCCTGGCAAGATTTTCAGGTTTTGAGAGATCTCATTGAGGCGCCCCTTCCCCTGTGGAGACTAAACTGTACATAGAGACCAAAGATACCGGTAACATCAATTTTTACATTATTAATAACTCAGACCTCCGGAAGATTAATATAGTAGTAGTGATGGTGAGAAACAATATGCCTAACAGTAAAAAGATACAATATTTTTTGATGTGTAACATCTTTCCACTCGATATCTGGATATGTTTGTGGCACTCGGTAGCTGGGCATTTTTGTGGGAGTGATTTTGGAAAAGGGACGGATGTGGATGGGACGGAAGTGCATGGGACGGAAACAATGAGAGCGCGCGGTGGCGGAGATCAGTACTGTAGGCCATGTGACTATGAGGAATGTAAATCACATATGGTTTACCTCAAGGTTTGGAGGCCCCCATTAAAGAAATTCCTACTATAAATCATCATCAAGTTGTCGTTCTTTGGTGTGAAAATATTCATTATATCATATTTGCTGAAAACAATTACGATTTATTATATCTTTATACTTTTGCTGTATTCTTATTTAATGTAAGCACTCGATACCTCGAGTGCTATATCGCATCAACAAACACTCCAAGCAACGTAGGAATTTAGTATATTAACACCGACTACTAACAATAATTGAAACTTCGTTAGTCCAATCGTATCACTGGGAGAAACACATTTATTATACCTATTGCACACCTAATTTCTATCGCGCCTATACTTGGCTGTGCGCTATATTGGCAAAAGGAGGCCATTTTCAATAACATCGCTGGCATGGATTCACTAACTGGCCGGTATACAGCGTATCGAGTAGGCAGTGGATTGCTCCCGCATACCGTTTTTCAACTAGTTGAAGGCAGATGTCACTACTGCAGATCCATTGGAGAACTTTGTTTTAATTAATAATAAGTAATACTAATATTTAATGCTGCCAAATAGCCATAATGCAGTATACATATATACACATTTCACAACGTCTGCAACGTCTTAGCAAATAACAACTATGATTTATTACGGTCAGGATTTGTCACTGGATTTTTACAAGTATTTATTTCAATGACCAACAGAGTTCACTGTTAACAAGGGACTTACGCTCCCGGCACACACATAGTAGGATAACATGTCACATGTTACACATCATATGCGACTACTGTATGGCTCGTATAATTTTCTTTGAGAGGGTTTATTTCAAATGTTACGTCCCAGACAACGCTCACATCATGCTGTGCCAAATTTAGGCCTATATAGTAATTAATTTAAAATTGAAATACATGAGGCAATATGGGACCCCTGTAGTGTGCTAGGCAATTTGTTGCAGTAAAACGACACGAGAATTGGTGCCTGACTGTACACGTATGAACAATGACGCACGTATCACTTTGTCGTAAATCATCACGGACAGTAGGCCTATGTCTATACCTTTGAAATGCGCACACTCCAGATCTCTGATATATAGAATTGATTTTGGTGGCTAGGGTTAAGTAGTAATAAGGTGATTGGATTTATTTTGTTGCACAAATGATTTATCATTGCATTTTGGCGCCCCCGATATGACAGCGCCCGGTGCACCGCCCTAGGGTCGCCCCTGACTATGGCCTATATCGGAGGTCGAGCCCACCTCGTTGCGTAGTGGCTAGCATTTTGGCTCTCATTGCGGAAGTCCGGGTTCGATTCCTGGTTCTGAGGGCTGGAACGGGGTACACTCAGTCTCGTAAAACAAAACTGAGAAGAAGCGGGTTCGATTCCTACCTCAGCTATTCTGGAAGTGGTTTTCCATGGTTTCCCCACTTCTACTCCAGGTAAATGCTCGGATGGTACCGAACTTAAGGCCTCGGCCACTTTCACCCATATCTTACCTGAATTACGAATACACACACCATTACAGACATTACAGTGACACAGGTTATCAGACAAATTCTACACACACCCAAGTACAATGGGCTACATGACCAAGATGTCGCAATGTCCCTAAAGAATCAATATCAACGAGCTGTTGACGGCCATAGCCTATATCATGTCAAACGGAGACCAAATTTTTTTGCAAACTCAAAAAACGAAAACACAATAACCAGACAAATAAAACTTAACGAATTTTAACTGGAAGACAGTTTTTTTCATTTTATTCAATACTGAAAATATCTTTATTGCAATTATTATGTTCTGTTACAGCTGTACATATTTACAACTTCATACCTGTTATATAAAAACGATTATTTATATAGCAAAATCAACTCGTCTATTTTGTTTAGCAAACCTTGTGATTACCGAATCGATGTTTATAGTGATGTCACGATGAATGTGCAACAACGCACAGATAGGAAATTGGGGCTTTTTTTCGCACCAAAAAATTTTGCTGACGTCCAAACTGGAAGCTTGTTGGCAATTTAAGCTGCGACTTTCCCCCTTTGTCGGTACCAACTCGACTTGCCGAAACTGTAACGTAACTTGATAGGCCTAATTTTCTCGAAGCTCGATGTAAAAGTCGCAAAACACGCCGTTGCAATTTGTACGAATATTTTTGGTGCGCTAAACGCATCAAATTTCTATCCATGTAGCTTGCAAAAAAAATTGGTCTGGTTTTGTACGTTTGTTTATTTTATAATTGCGTTTTTAGTGATACCCCCAAAGCCAAACTCTAGACCCGCGCCTGATCCATCTCCAGTAATGCCACTAAAAAATCAAAGACAGAGGTGGTCTCCAGTATCGCAAGTAAGGATTTGTTTCGCAGGAAGAAGTAACGGACGAAATGATATCGGTTACGCTGGGCAGTCCCATCTACACATCAGCTTTCTGCCTTAACCGATTATCCGGCAAAGGCAGTTTTCCCATACCGGTACTCAGAATTTTTAAAATTCAAGGAACATTTTCACATAAACTACTCATGATAGGGAGATACAAGTTTTATATGGCACGCTTTGTTGTCAAAATTACATTTTAACTCGGCAATTTGGCAATATCAGTACTTCATATGCAAATTAATGAAATAGAGATTTATTTGAAAAGTCATGGTCGTAAAAAAAACCTCATAGGAAACTAGAAGAAATACTAAAATATCTCTCTGACCTAATTGCAACACTATATTACCGGTAATGTATATGTTGAAAAAGTTTCAATTTGGTAGTTTGCACATAAATGTTCCTCAAAGCATGGGCAGAATAGGGACCTCTAGTTCCACTAAATTGTGAAATTATATTAAAAATAAATAAATACGGATATCTTATCGTAGTTCACTTGTATGTAATACGTATTTATAATATCACTGATAGGCTACTTGACAAATTCTATACTACGGGTATATGATTTTTCCCGGCTTTAGGATATGATGGAGTTGGTTAACTATACATGTTTATCTTCCTCTATTGAGTAAAGCCGTGAGCCCTCCTTCCTGCTCCCTCCACTGTAACAAATGACTGTTACTTTACAATGATGAGGAGAAAGTCATCTAATTCAAGACACAAGAACAAAGAAAGATTTGCTTCAACAACGAATGCATGATGGCCCTGACAAGCGAAAGTTTAGTAAGCCACGTTATCCTGCACAAGGAAATAGTATAGATCGATTGCAGCATAGTCATACTCGCCGAGAGGCGATAAAGATTTGTCGGAGGAAGAAGCAACAAAGGAAGAAGGTAAAGGCTAACTGTTAGGAGAAGTGTGCGAGTTTACGAGAAGTGAGAGTGATGTTCTTCCGTACTGTGACCGTTTGACGAACGTCCTACGACCACACAAGTGCGCATCCGAACAACAGTCGAGCACAAAGACTCAAAAACATCTCGGGGTTAACAGTGAGCATTCTACAAAGATGTAGAAATAAAGAAAGATAAAAGCTCTGCTGTTCCCCAGAAGCACACTACAGCAAGGATAGAAGGCATATTTCAAGAATCATGAATGACCACAGTATCAGTTAAGATAAAATTTGTATCAATTTAATTGATCCATTCAACCATCCTAATCTTTACAAGGGCATCCTCAGGGAGAAAACTAAAACACCACCTGGAAAATTAACATCCTGCGCTCCCCCTGGGATCCTATACTATTTAATCGCAGGTGTAGAATAACGTTCCAAAAAATATATGCAACGAAAACGTCAACTTTTAAACATTTCATTGTGTTAGAATACCCATGAAATTAATAGTCCATCATGGTATTCTATTATATTATAAACGATATCTACAGTATTCAAGTTGTGTAGATCACTGATCGTCCTAACACAATTGAATAAAATTTTATTTATGAAGTTCTACACATTTCCATATTTCCAAAATCATGGATAATCCTATGGGATATTCTCTTCCATGAAACGAGAAGAAATTCCAAAACATACTAGAATTGTTAATTATACAACTTGATGCAAGTCAGACCAAGTCGAACAAAGACGGACCCATTAGAAACGTAATACCATTTATATTTCATTATTCCCACACAAGGAATATTCATATTAGAAATTATAAATTATGGATCTGTGATTTATCCTCGATAATAAAATAAATTATGGGATTAATTATTCAGTGATATAAATTGCAACTCATCCTTATTATTCCAACCAATTTCGAACACTTATGGATGATTCGTAGCTATTTCAAGATTTTCATTGGAACATGAGGCCGCATTTTAAATGCCCCATTTCTTTATGCACTTTATCAATTTAGTTTATTCCTTGATATCACAATATGGCAAAACTATTAGGCATTTTATCTATCTGCAGGTTTATATAATTCAACCAGAAAATATGTAATTATGGTTAGAGCAAATTAAAGTAGAATCAAGAATTCCACTGGTGACAATATCTAGATAGCGGCGTGGGGCTGCAACAGCGGCACCGCCCTTCTTTTGAGTAATATGAGGCAACATCCTCCAAATTCCAACATTTCATTATATTCAACAACTATAATTCTTTTACATATTATTTTCACATATTAACTTCCATCCAGTCATATTTACTGTATTTAATGGATTATCATAATTATTAATGGGACAAATGCCTACGCGCATTCCCAATTCAACTCATCACCCTATCAGATTTATCATATGAATGTTATAAGTAACTGTCTCTAATTAACCTGTTCAATTATCCGCTTGTCACCATAACAAAAATCCTCCTAATTGATACACCTTGCTCTAATAACAAAACTACGTTACGATTGCTTTATCAATCCAATGCGCATTAATTCATGTTAATTTCTCATATTTGTTGTAAGGAAACATCACTTAAATAATCCAAACTCATTAATTTATTATTATTATTAATATGAAATTCTCATGGATAATTACCATGTTCTATTTTTCATAATATCCATTAAATTGTTATGAATATGCCTCCTTAATTCCCCTTGTAAATTCTCATACATGATCATTCCGCATTATCATTTTAAAGAAAATCCTTAACCACCAGAAAAATCGAATCATTTTACGATAAATGACAATCAGAACTCATCCAAGACGAATTGCATCAAAATGATCAAGAACTACATTTAAATAAACAAATTACCAAAAAACTATCTCAAAACGATCGCTAAAATAACAATGTGCCATAAAAATATGCACGGAACTGTACAACAAAAATCAGGATGAAACTCCTGTCTAATTAGAACAGCCGGATGCCTTCCGAAAATATACTCATTCTACGATATGCCCACCGTGGATATGCCATCTCAAAAGAAATAAAAATAAAATTCGAAGAGTGGACAACATCAAAAAGATCCATGCTTATGTCCCAATATAATGCAGAAAATAAAGATCTATGGCGTGTAAAACGATTCCTACATGGTTGAATGGTATAGTCTAAGGTCTGATATTCACCGGTACTAGATATTAAGAATAGAATAAGGGGCTCACGTCCATTTCAGATGTTCTTGAAGAAGGTCCAAGTTCCTGCGGAACGCCCTTAGTCTGAGCATAAAATTCCACGCGATCCTCCGCACACGGAAATGTGTACGGCTCGACTTCATGGTTCCACTGGTCCAAGTCCCAAGTATCCAAACGTCAGCATCCATCGTACGCCCCATTCATATTTAACGCACCATAATACTGGCTCGACTCATGGTAGATTTCAAAAGTTCATACCGGCGTCTCGCTACCATGACGTCCTGATCGGATTGTCTTAACACCATAGCTTCTGCTATGAAAAAGCACGTGTCTAATACTGTCACTGATTTTACGACAATCACCCGGTGTTTTACCGTCCCGAAATACTCCGAATAGTCACAGTAATGTTCCCGGTTACTTGATGTAATCCTTCTGTAGTTATCACAGTACGCTTACACACCTGTTTAGCCTTAATTCCAAGTCAATTACTAGCCAGAAATCTACCCTGGTATGAGGTATTATATTCTCATAACTCAAGTAAGGAGTTATTTCCAGCCCATATGCCTTAATATGCCGTGAGCTTTGGCCATACCCAACACAACCTTGCATTTACAAAAGCTAGTCCCATCTAGTAAAACTATCCTGAGCACATTTGAACAATGCCTCGTTTGTAGGCTAATTTTGGCTTCCAGGTCAGGTACTGTTAACTTGAGATTGATTAAGCCGCCCGCTTATGCAAGGATGAACTGCACAAACACGACTGTCCCAGTCCTAACAGCTGTCTGCTCCACCCTGCAGACTGTCAGGTGATAACATACATACGCGCATCGTCGTCCGCGCATCTCATCCAGCCTGCAACCAACGGCAGTGTAACTCAACTCAGTCAGGCGCTCGCTTCAAATTCAAAATATAGCCGCGACAAAAAACAACATCTCCATAACCAGCAACTGACGCTCTTTCACACGGTTACAGTACCAACAGGGAGAAACAAGAATTTTAAACAAAGTCCATCGTGTCCGAAGAGTCGGAGGGCGAGCTTGTGGCGGGCACAACTCGAATTTGCACCAGGAGCACACAGCACTTACGAATTCCTAGTGGTAAATAAATCCAGCGAGGGTGGAGACGAATACCAGGGAGTCCCGTTCGGTCCAAGACCCTTCCCGTAACGAAGTAATAGTGGCAATAAACCGCCTTAAAACAAATTAACGCCCGGGAAGACCTAACCACGCTGAGCGAAGAAACGTGGTAACTTGATTCACGACCACATTCATGCCATAATAGCAAGAATATTGCAACATGAAGTAATTCCCAATGGATCCAAAAAGAATTGCTAAAACTATCAAAGCATGTTTCTTCTAACAAACGTTGAATACAAGTTCATAAGTCGTATCAACATAACTCGTTCAACCAAGCTGGGCTATTCCTAGGTGATATCTGTGAGCCTTTAGGAAAAATTATTCGACCACAGATGAAATCATTACCAGTTGATTTGTCCGGGAAATATTATATGAGTCCAGTATGTATGTGTATCACACCCTACATCAACTATCGGACAGCAAATGATAGTGTCGCGAGAAGATTCCTTAACAATATTTCTAACCACTTTCGTGCACAAGAAGTCTCCTTTATAAACACTGGAAAATTTTGGAGCGCCTAGAAAGATCATTAGGATGTTACAAACGATTCTGAGACACATCAAATATAAATCCAAGCCTGCAAGAATTGCTCGCGAATTTGATATGAATGAAATATAATGAAGGATATACACTATCCTGTATGCTGTTCTACCTGACACTGTAGAGGCTGATTCAAAACATCGTCAAGCTTCACGATTATGTTCAGAAGAGGACCGAGGCAACAGAAATACTGTACATCCAATCCATTCAGTGCTTCCATACTCGGAAGGAAACCTCTCCAATTCACAATATACGAGTCTTTCGATATATAAAAACAAGAAAACAAAGCAAACAAAAGAAGAAAAGAAAAAGAGAACCGTTTGGACAAAAATTTGTTTGCAAGGAGGAGAATGGAACGCCATCCGTCTAGAAAAAGCAATAACTTCTCTTGAAAGGGAAGACGAGCTTTCTAGCGAAGGAAATGATAGCTTCTGTAAGAGAGAGAAATAGAAGATTTGCAAAAGGGAAGAACACAAGAAAGAATACCTACCTCCAGAAGTGACAAATACAAGACGGCCGCGTGTGTGATTTGTTGAATCAGAAGAGAAGAGACTGCAAACGACACAGTTAATGAGATTTATTCCCTTAACACTCAGCGATCAAAACAATGCAGTTAGGCAGAAGTAAAATATCATTAACTTCTCATGAATAACATGATGATTTTGGATACAATACATATAAAATTAGCATCAAATCGGATAATCGGCCGATTTCTTAATGGTGTGCTTTCATTTTTATCTGTAAGGTTATTAGTGCAGTGTATTAAGGTACTATTTTCTAAAGAGAGCGAGATACAAGCTTATCCATTTAATCAACCAATATCGTAGGGTATTAACAGAACTCTATATATATTGTGCCGTTATTACGTCACTTTTTACCCTTACTGCTCTGTTTAGTCGATGGTCTCTGGGACTCTGCCTGCAGTGGAGATATCAGTTCTCTGTTTTGCCGCTAGAGAGCTGCACCGCGGTAAGAAGTTCATAGTAGCCTTGGGTCTGCTATATGTATCTTTGGAGCATAACCAGTCTTACTGATTTTTTGAAGTCAATTGCGTTTTGTTTTTCTTCGATGTTCTGTTGGGGTTTCTTAACTATGTACGACAGTCAGCTGGTATGTGAACAGAAAAGGATCGACGGAGCCATTGCTAAGTTCTGGCTTCTTATGAAGTTATTCTAGTAAATAAAAGATTTTAATGTCCATTCCTTCGATGATAATGAAACCTATATGATTGATAGTTGGGGTTTCTTAACGATGTACGACAGTCAGCTGGTGTGTGAACAGAAAATGATCGACGGAGCCATTTGCTAAGTTCTGGCTTCTCATGAAGTTATTCTAGTAAATAAAAGATTTTAATGTCCATTCCTTCGATGATAATGAAACCTATATGATTGATAGTTGGGGTTTCTTAACGATGTACGACAGTCAGCTGGTGTGTGAACAAAAAAGGATCGACGGAGCCATTGCTAAGTTCTGGCTTCTTATGAAGTGATTCTAGTAATTTAAAGATTTTAATGGCCATTCCTTCGAGGATAATGAGACCTATATGATTGATAGTTGGGTTTCTGAAACGATGCACGACAGTCAGCTGGTATGTGAACAGAGAAGGATCTGTTGAGTAACTGTCGTAAAATATATGCTGGACTACATAAGTTTTTCTCCGTGCGAAGGCAAGTACTGGGAACGTGAACTATTTCCACATCTTCTAAGTTTTCTAAATCTAATCTTGTTGTTAATGTTTTGTAAACGTAATGTTTAAAAAATGTCAATAGAAGTTGTTCTTTAAGGAACGCAAGTGTATCATTTCTATGTCTAAGCTTAGTACTGTGGTCTCGGAATACTATTCTGGGTATGTTTTTCTTTTGGGCCTGGTCATTCCAATTAAGGGGGTAACTCCAGCGTGTCAACTGGTAGCAGAGCGTGGTTTCGATTATTTACCACATCTATATTTAATTGAGGTTAACTTGCTGGTTATAGACACGGAAGTGATTATATATTAAATGAAATTACGTAAAGTGTTTATGATATTTTAATATAATCTCTAATTATTGTATTTTTTGTTTCATGTGATTTTACACCAAAACCAAATGGATAATCGAGCTATGCCTGCCATTTCATACTTGAATAAAAGTGAGGTGGCCTATGAGATATTAATTAGAAATGGATCTCCATCCTATCATCGTGAATTAGATGTCATTGCCTTAAGGAAACTAAAAGGCGTGCCTATTGTCATTCCCTCTCATGACAATATCTGTTCGGATGTAGGTAAGTCTGACATTGTACTGTACCCGATATCCGGATAGTAGGCTGTCAGATATCCGCCCCCTCAATTGGATTGCCAATAATCAATCGCACCGGCACAGCTACATCAATGAAAATGGCACTGACAGATACTATCGAGATTAGAGCACAATAGTTAACAAGAAATTATTGTGGAACACACCAAAATATACGGGGGTTCATACTTACCTTTACTTACCTTTTAAATTTATCTCGGGGACTGGGTTGTCAACTGGATCACTTAAAGTATGCCCACACAATAACCTCCACCATGATATTCAAAATGAACCATAACGAAGACGAGAAACTTTAAACTGCACAATAATTTATTTCACATAAAGAATGACTTTAACAAAAATAAAACAACAAAATCTACGTGGCAATCAGAAGCCATCGTCCATATAACTATGTCCTCCTGTAGGACTTGTATACTCTACATACAATGTTTCAGCTTTCTCAAGCTCAAAATAGCGTAAAAATAATAGTGCACTTGGAATGGAAACGGGATTTGGGACGAGACACATATATCAATTGTTTTGCGTGTTTATATACTTCACATTTTATTTATAGCCACAAGGCTATTATGGATACGTCCTTGGCCTCTGTCATACAGTTGTCCGGGCCAGCTGCAATGCACCTGCATCGTCAAAGCGGACTCCCCGTTCGTTCAACCCTAGCATAAGCGATTTACCTCAGAGCTTGGCTCTCCTTTTCAAAACACGTAAATGTTCACATCTCAACTGAAATATTATCACGCAAATCTTTTAAATGCTCCATTCAAACACCAGTGGAATACTCCAACAATCCCGAATCATGTTTAATTGTTCAATCCACCTGCTTAATTAGCGTTGTTTAGAGTATAAAAACAAAACTCTTAATGTTAATAACAAAAGTTCATTAATTATTTATAACAATAATAAATTGTTTATAACAATGTCAAACGACAATTGAAAATTTTATACACGCCTCTATTAATCACTATCATTTCAAATTATTATCAAAGATATTTACAAAATTATTTACAATATTAATATTGTTTATATTATTTATACAAGAAATACATTAAACCACACATTTATCCGGTTGATAATTACTCAAATCGTGGTGATATAATCGACCAATGAAGGTTAGTTATATTTAAATGTCAAATTCAGGTTTAATAAGGTTTAATAATAATTATTAATATTTGTGACAGTAACCTCCATTCAAAATCTTTATCTCAAATTATTTAACACTCTTGTTAATTTTAACAGTATCTTCATATGAATAACTTTCAAAGAACCAGAACAATACATTCAGCGGCAAAATACTTCGCTCAAAACGCACAAAATTGCACAACAATTGGCCCAAAATTCATCATATATCTTCATATATATGGCATAAAAATCTTCCAAACTACATACAAAAACCTCCACTTATAAATTCATCAACTTCATTTATTACTGTGGGAACCTCCTTCATAATTCAAGGGCATTATTCATCAGTGACTTTTACATGTCCACTGAACTAACGATTATACATCCATTGTTCCTCTTTAAAAATTCTTATATTCATCAATTGTATTAATGACTGTTATTATTTAACCTTCGTGGGTTTCATTCATGAATCGATATGAAGTAAAAATTTGCCAATCACAAATAAATTTAATAGCAAATACGATTAGACACTCCTCCCTGGTCTATCAAAATTGAGATTAATATCATCAAAGTAACGCAGTATAAAAATACTATCTTCAATCAAAGTTCATCTAAACTGTATGAATAGTCGAATAGAATACAATTAGACTGTGGAATGCAAACATTATTGTTCCAATCTATAATTGAGAAAAACTCCTATCAAAAGTTCATTACTATAGTGTATTCAATAAATCGTAATCAAAGTTCATATTTCATAAAATTGTCTATAATGCAATGATAAATGTCTATGTTGCAATCATGTTCATAAGACGACTAGTATTTCAAAGATCGTCGATATCGTAATAGATTTTAACGCTCTAAAATCTTTTAATCATTCTTCTTTCTTGAGGATGACAGAAAATTGGTCAAAGTAATTTACTGAATAGAATTACTTTAATAAAATTGACACGCTGTCTGAATTCAAATCTGCCATAGCAAATCGTTAACTTTACAGTCAAATCGTGACTACAAAAAATATGCAAATTACTGAAAGAATTTAATATCAGTCTCAACTGATCCAAAATTATTTAAGTATGCCACTGACATAACAATGTCTCAACAAATCGAAGAAAAAGGCATAAATCATCGAAGTGTACTGAGTACAGAAATATCAATCAAGAAAATGGGGCAAAATAAAGGACAGAAAATATGGGAAAATGGTTGCTCAGATATCGCTACAAGACTCAAATAATACAATAAACGTTCACGACTACCTTATCTGTTGATTGAAGTTCTAGAGGAAAGTTTTCAAAGAAAACTGCTGTTGGTTCCAATTCACCAGCGTAAAGATGTGCTCCGACCTCGAACCTGGAATCAGCGTCCTCGGAGAATCGAACTGCTTCCTTCTCCGGAAATTGCACTGCTCCGTGGATACGAAAAACATCCTTCTGGCAAAACTCTTCTTTGTGAGCCGGGTCCACCCTGGCCTCTCTTGAAATTTCCCTGAAGTTCTGGTCGTAATTCTTCATGAAGTTTATTGTAGTTATTTCCGCAGAAATATTCATAATCGTGGAGTATGAAAATATTTCCACTGTCATTTGGTATAATTCAGCGATGGGTTCACGATGCATGAGTGTAGTTGGATGTTCACTACATGCTCGCTTTTGTAGAATGACGATTAACGAAGTTCCATGCTGTTATTTCACTCAATCGATATATGTCCCAATTGCATTAAAGCCTTAGCCTTCCATCTCAACTTCCGTCATAATCATTGAAAGCACTGCAAGATTATAATGTTCCATAGTAGACTGTATCGTTGTATTACCAAACGTATTCTCCAATATCACTGTTGCAATCCACGTGTCAGCCGTAGTGTTGTTGTTTGAGTCTTCAGTCTTTTGACTGGTTTGATGCAGCTCTCCATTCCTCCCTGTCCTGAGCTAATCGTTTCATCTCTACATAGCTCCGACACCCTACATCCGAGGCAATCTGTTTAACATATTCTAACCTTGGTCTACCTCTACAGTTTTTGTCCTCGACCCTTCCTTCCATAACTAAGCTTGCTATTCCTGGGTGTCTTAGTACGTGTCCTACCAACCTATCTCTTCTCTTCATTAACAGTCGCCAGAAACATCTCTCCTCTCCCACTCGTCTTAATACCTCTTTGTTTGTAACCCTATCTACCCATCTGATCTTCATCATTCTCCTGTAACACCACATTTCAAATGCTTCAATTCTCCTCTTTTCTGCTGCACCAATAGTCCAAGTTTCACTTTCATAGAGCGCCACGCTCCAGACAAAGGCTTTCAAAAATGACTTCCTAATACCTAAATCTATATTCGATGTCAGCAGATTCCTTTTTTGTAGAAATGCTTTCTTTGCCTGAGCCAACCTACTTTTTATATCCTCTTTGCTTCGTCCATCACTGGTTATTCTGCTTCCTAAGTAACAGAAGTCTCCTACTTCCTTCAGCTTTTCACCTGCCAAATTGATCTCCATAGAGGTTTCTGATTTATTTCGGCTGCATTCCAGTATTTTTGTTTTACATTTATTAATTTTCATCATGAATTCTTTCCTTAAGACGGAGTCCATACCATTCAAAAACTCATTCAAATCCTCAGGCTTGTCGGCCAAGATGACGATGTCATCAGCAAATCTCAGAGTTGAAATTATTTCTCCTTGAATCTTCACTCCCACTTTAAATTTTTCTCTAATTTCCTTCATTGCTTGTTCAATGTAAAGATTGAAAAGTATGGATGATAAGTTGCAGCCTTGCCTTACACCTTTCTGAATACCAGCTTCTCTCTCATGTCCTTCAACTCGAATGACTGCTGTCTGGTTTCTGTACAGATTGTATATCACCCTCCTATCCCTGTACTTTATTCCAATCGATTTCAAAATGTCAAACAATTTAGCCCAATCAACATTATCAAAAGCCTTTTCTAAGTCTACAAAAGCCATGAACGTTCTCTTATCTTTCCTTATTCTACCTTCCAAAATCAGCCTAAGACTTAGTACAGCTTCCCTTGTTCCTACATTTCTCCTGAAACCAAACTGGTCTTCACCCAACTCCGTTTCTATCTGGCTTTCAATCCTCTTGTAAATTATTCTAGACAGGATCTTTGAAGCATGAGTAATCAAGCTGATTGTACGGTAATCTTCACATCTGTCAGCTCCCACTTTCTTTGGTATAGGGATGATTACATTCTTCTTGAAATCAGGGGGTACCTCACCTGTCGCATAAATCCTACACACCAAGTGAAATAACCTGATCAGACCTTCATCTCCTATGCAGCGTAGCAACTCAATCGGTATATCATCTATGCCTGGTGCTTTGTTCCTGCTTAAGTCTTCCAAAGCTCTATCAAATTCTGATCTCAATATTAAATCTCCTTTCGCATCCTCATCAATTTCCTCCTCCCTTTCCATTACATGATTCTCAATCTCCTTTCCCCTATACAAACTCTCGATGTAATCTTTCCATCTCTCAACCTTTTCTTCCCTATCTGTTAGAGGCTTTCCATTTGTGTCCTTAATATTACAGCACTTAGTCTTCTTTTCCCCAAAAGTATTCTTAATCCTTCGATAAGCTGTGTCTACTTTTCCTAATTTCAGACAATTTTCTATACCTGCACATTTCTCTTTCAACCATTCTTCTTTCGCTTCCTTGCACTTCTTGTTAACCTCATTTCTCAGACGTCTGTATTCTGCTTTCCCCTCTTCATCTCTTACATTCTTGTGTTTCCGCCTTTCATCCATCAATTCTAGTATATCCTGAGTGATCCACGGTTTTCTCCCTATTCTTTCTTTCCTACCAATGTTTTCTTCTGCGGATTTTGTTATTTCATTCTTCACAAGTGCCCATTCGTCTGCAATTGAAGTTTGTTTAGGGTTTTTCATTAGTCCTTCCTTTATACTCTTCTTGAATCTTTCGTTTATATCTTTCTCTTTCAGTCTGTCTATTGCCCATCTCTTTGGCTTTTGACTTTTCTTAAGTTTCTTCAACTTTAATCTGCAATTCATTACAACCAGATTGTGGTCAGAGTTTATGTCAGCACCAGGATATGTTTTACAATCCAAAATCTGGTTTCGAAACCTCTGCTTGAGCATAATGAAGTCGATTTGGTAACGCCCTGTATCTCCTGGTCTCATCCATGTGTATATTCTTCTATTGTGGTTATTGAATAAGGTGTTAGCTATGACCAATTCATGCTCGGTGCAGAATTCTACCAGCCTGCTTCCTCGATCATTCCTTTCGCCTAATCCGAAATCTCCTACTATCTTCCCTTCTCTCCCTTTTCCCACCACAGCATTCCAATCTCCCATTAATATAACATTTTCATCACCCTTGATATACCTCAGAATTTCGTCTATTTCTTCGTAGACCATTTCAACATCCTCATCATCAGCTTGACTGGTAGGCATATAGACTTGTACCGTAGTGTATAATGTGGAATTTTAAAAGTGTTTCTCATGTGGCGAGAAAATCACTTTTGTTGGCAGCCTTAGAGTGCCAATATCTTTCGAAGTATAACTGTGAAATTGTTCAAATCTTCTACACACCTCAATGTTGTACTGCCCAATTGAATTATAATGAAGGCAGAAGTTAACTCTTGATATCTTATCTGGTGGAAACGTTAATGTGAGCGTTTCAACTTCACCTAGTTTCGAGCAGCGTAAAATGGAACTGCTCCGTGTTCGTTCGATGCGCCGGGCTTTAACCACACGCTAAAGACAACTTGCTTCACTTATTCACTCGAAAATGACTATATGATATCTGAAATATATATGCGGTATCAGCGGTATGATCCGTATGAGTTCTGAGTATGAGTTCTGAGCTTATGAGTTCTGAGCTTATGAGTTCTGAGAGCTCCTCTCTTCTGTGCACGACCTTTTATCAACTTCTTAAGGGGCGTATCCATCCCTTCCATAGCCTGTTGCTGCGTCATTGATAGAAGTTTTAACTTTGGCTATATTTGACGGATTTTCAAATTTCAAAAACTCAAAATTAATTTCTTCAAAATTCCAAATCAATGCCATAACTGAAAATAGTTTTCCGCAATTCTGCATGCCAAAAGTAATCAAATATCGTAGTTTCAGCAATCTCCGTCTTCCTTCCAAACTATCGTTCATTGGTTCGAGTCTCTCCTCCAATAGCGTAACTTCTTCCTTAGCACAATACCTTGTTTCCTGCGACTGCGTCGTAAATCTCAGATCTTTCTCGAACAAAATCATGACGTCACCAAGAATCTCAGCTCAACCAGCCTACTTGCATGAAATCTACGTCATCCGTGCCTACGTCATGAATATCCACGTCACAACTATGGCATCCATAACTTTACTCACATATGCCAATACAGCCATCGTGGTCTCAATATAATTCAATTTACGGGGTCATTCTCCCTTCACCACGTTTTAAAAACAGTTGCAAATTGTTTTTAAACTCTGTGTTATAAATATCTCAATTCACTTGAACACGAAATTGAATTATATTCTACTCTTCTATGATATTTCCTCTATGTTCCTTAATCATTAGTCTCTTCTTCTCTGGGTTGTGTGTGGCTAATGCATTCTCTCCTCTCTACTGTCTCTTCTGTCCTGAATTCCTGTTTTCTAAGTTCTGCCGACTTGTAGAAGGACCAGGATCGATCACTACATCCTGTCTTTTCTTTTGGTTTTCAGCTTCCTTCTCTCGTAATTCCTTCAGATACTGCTGACTTTCTTTCTCTCTTTCTTGATACTTGTCGGGTGTCATAACCTGACCTTGAGAATTCTGATTCTGATTCTGGTACTGGTTATTTCGATTGTAGTTTCTATTATAACCATTGTTATAGTATCTACCTCTTCCGTTGTTGTAATTCCCTCTATTATTATTCCAGCCTCGTCTTTGCTGATATGGACGGTAACCTTGGGATCTGTTGTTGCGGAAATAATTATTCCTGTGAGGACCTACATTTTCAGTTTTTTCTTCATCAGGCTTATCAGTTTGCTGCACTTGATCCATGTAGACTGTATTAACGTCTTTGAATTCGTGCCTCTGACCTTTTTCTACCAAATTTGGCATTGGACTCGTGTAGTCAAGCCTTCTCAATAATTCGTCCATACTGGTCAAATCTCTGATATTTGACGATATGATCAGTCTTCTTACCTCCACAGGCAGCATACGTGAAATCGCATCTATCAACTGCTCTGTTGACAATGGGGGTTGCAAAAATCTCAAGCGTGATAGTTGGCTCGTGAAGAAATCAGCGTACCGTGTTGGAAGAGTACCTGAATACTTCCTCGAGTATACCTCAGCTCTTAGTGAATTCTGAGCTTCTATTGACCAGAATCGTTTTATCAGTGTCTCTGCAAATTCGTCAAAATTGCTGAAAGTGTACCGAAATGCTCTAAACCATTCAAGGGGTCCTCCAGCTAGAAATCTTTCTACGATTCTCATCTCTCTCTCTCTAGGAATGTGGGCTTCTATGAAATAGTCTTTAAGATTCCTGATATATTCAATCGGTGTGAGACTATCAGTGTTGCTAAATTTTTGAGGTTTGTCTTCAAAATTCCGGATGACTGTCACATTTCTCGGATATGAATCCATATAATTCCTCCCACTATCACGATACTTCCATTCGGGTTCAATATTCCGATCCTCTTCTTCTTCCCTGAATCTGGATATACGTTCCTCAGGACTAATATCTCTCTCTTCTGTAATAAGGTTACCTCTTCTCACGTAATTTCTATCCTCTTCACCAGTCAATCCTTCAGTATCCTTGTCTGTGATTTCCGTGATGACTTTCCTAATCAACTCTTCCTTATAGGTTTCCATCATGCTAGCTTCTCCTAGTTTCAAATTCTGCAGTTTGCTCATAGTTTCATTAACATCAGAGACAACCTTATGAATCTGTTCCTCTAACGCAGTTTTTAATGCTTGCACGTCCTGACCTATTTGAGTTCTATCCTCTACCTGCTTTTCGGATAGCGAATCCATCCTTACATTCAAGTCTTTCCTAATCTGAACTACTTCATTATTTATGTCTACTTGTGTACTGGCAAGTTTTCTTTCAATTCGCTCCTGAATCTGATCTACATGTTCCCCACTTGACCTGTTCCATTCATCTTTCCAAACCGTTACATTTGCAGTTAACATTTCCGCAATATCTACTTCAATGTCTTCCTTAAGTAAACGATTGTGATCTAATACTTGGGTTCTCATGACCTCTACATCGTATTTTAAACCAGCTAAAGAAGCTGTTGTCCTAACAGACTCGTCAACTAACCGAGTTGTTAATGCACTAATGTTACGAGTACAAAGTGTTTTTGAAGTTTCAATTTCTTCCCTAACTTTGTTAACATCAGTCTGAACTTTAGCAATGTCTACAAAAACAGTATTGACTTCTACTTGTATTTTATTGATATCGCTTTGCATATCGTTAACATCTGAATGAATATTATTGATGTCTACTTGAACATTTGACACATCAGTTCGAGCATTTCTAACCTCTCTTTGAACTTCTTCTACTTTGTCTTGTACAGTAGCAACATCATTCCTAACAACAATTACTTCAGCTCTAGCACATGAAATATCACCCCGGACATTAGCAACATCAAGATTCAACACAGTAAGATCTTTCTGTACCTTAGAAACATCATTTTTAACATCAGACACATCTTTATGCACATTGGACAAATCTTTATGGACATTGGACACGTCTGTGCGCATGTCAGTTACAGCATTCTCGATTCCCTGGGTATTGATCTGTAAACGCGACATATTATTTTCTAAGTTTGCAGAACTGGTCTGAAGAACTTTCATATTCTCCTCCATTCTACTAGTATTCCTAGCTTCCATCTCCCTCACACTTTCGTTCATGCTAGCTTTCAAGTTAGCAGACAAACTGTTGGACATCTCCTCTAACATCTTCCTCAGACTCTCATCTGCCATTTCAATAATATTTCAATAATAAACTGCTTTAGGGACATACATCAAACAGAGCAAAATAACAACATCTGAGCAACATTTTTCACCATATATAAATTTGAGCAATTTTCTGTCTTAAATCTAACTTATAATTACCTTATAATTAACCTTCGTAGACACTTCATGTTGAAATAAACTCAAGCACATGTTCAAGTTTCTTTGGTTCATTTTAAAATATCCTAACACAAATAATTTACATTTACAATCCAAATAGTTTAATTTTATCTTTAATATGACTAAACATGTCATAAGCCGGTCAAATAAAATAAGATTCCAGATCATAGGCGATTTTTCTAAGTTTACAGCCTATTTAACCTCTCTCAAGTTGTATAAGATCTGATCTTTTCTGAGTGTAATTTTCCTAATACAATACAACATTTTATTCCTATATAATCACACTCTCAAATTCTACAATTGGCTAAGACATCTAAAAAAGAATCAACCTCTTTATTTGAGTCTTCACAATCCCTTTGACATCGATAACTTGGTAATCCAATGTTATTTGAACACTCCACAAAAATTGCGGTGTCAATTCTACTGCAATAACTTGGTAATCCAATGTTATTCAAGCACTCCGAACTTCGATTGTGCCAATTCTACTGGCGTTCAACCTGGTAATCCAGTGTTGTCAATCGAGCCCCACCGAATTGCGGCGCCAATCCTACTGTACCCGATATCCGGATAGTAGGCTGTCAGATATCCGCCCCCTCAATCGGATTGCCAATAATCAATCGCACCGGCACAGCTACATCAATGAAAATGGCACTGACAGATACTATCGAGATTAGAGCACAATTGTTAACAAGAAATTATTGTGGAACACACCAAAATATACGGGGGTTCATACTTACCTTTACTTACCTTTTAAATTTATCTCGGGGACTGGGTTGTCAACTGGATCACTTAAAGTATGCCCACACAATAACCTCCACCATGATATTCAAAATGAACCATAACGAAGACGAGAAACTTTAAACTGCACAATAATTTATTTCCACATAAAGAATGATTTTAACAAAAATAAACAACAAAATCCACGTGGCAATCAGAAGCCATCGTCCATATAATCATGTCCTCCTGTAGGACTTGTATACTCTACATACAATGTTTCAGCTTTCTCAAGCTCATAGCAACGTAAAAATAATAATGCACTTGGAATGGAAACGGGATTTGGGACGAGACACATATATCAATTGTTTTGCGTGTTTATATACTTCACATTTTATTTATAGCCACAAGGCTATTATGGAAACGTCCTTGGCCTCTGTCATACAGTTGTCCGGGCCAGCTGCAATGCACCTGCATCGTCAAAGCGGACTCCCCGTTCGTTCAACCCTAGCATAAGCGAGTTACCTCAGAGCTTGGCTCTCCTTTTCAAAACACGTAAATGTTCACATCTCAACTGAAATATTATCACGCAAATCTTTTAAATGCTCCATTCAAACACCAGTGGAATACTCCAACAATCCCGAATCATGTTTAATTGTTCAATCCACCTGCTTAATTAGCGTTGTTTAGAGTATAAAAACAAAACTCTTAATGTTAATAACAAAAGTTCATTAATTATTTATAACAATAATAAATTGTTTATAACAATGTCAAACGACAATTGAAAATTTTATACACGCCTCTATTAATCACTATCATTTCAAATTATTATCAAAGATATTTACAAAATTATTTACAATATTAATATTGTTTATATTATTTATACAAGAAATACATTAAATCACACATTTATCCGGTTGATAATTACTCAAATCGTGGTGATATAATCGACCAATGAAGGTTAGTTATATTTAAATGTCAAATTCAGGTTTAATAAGGTTTAATAATAATTATTAATATTTGTGACAGTAACCTCCATTCAAAATCTTTATCTCAAATTATTTAACACTCTTGTTAATTTTAAAAGTATCTTCATATGAATAACTTTCAAAGAACCAGAACAATACATTCAGCGGAAAAATACTTCGCTCAAAACGCACAAAATTGCACAACAATTGGCCCAAAATTCATCATATATCTTCATATATATGGCATAAAAATCTTCCAAACTACATACAAAAACCTCCACTTATAAATTCATCAACTTCATTTATTACTGTGGGAACCTCCTTCATAATTCAAGGGCATTATTCACCAGCGACTTTTACATGTCCACTGAACTAACGATTATACATCCATTGTTCCTCTTTAAAAATTCTTATATTCATCAATTGTATTAATGACTGTTATTATTTAACCTTCGTGGGTTTCATTCATGAATCGATATGAAGTAAAAATTTGCCAATCACAAATAAATTTAATAGCAAATACGATTAGACACTCCTCCCTGGTCTATCAAAATTGAGATTAATATCATCAAAGTAACGCAGTATAAAAATACTATCTTCAATCAAAGTTCATCTAAACTGTATGAATAGTCGAATAGAATACAATTAGACTGTGGAATGCAAACATTATTGTTCCAATCTATAATTGAGAAAAACTCCTATCAAAAGTTCATTACTATAGTGTATTCAATAAATCGTAATCAAAGTTCATATTTCATAAAATTGTCTATAATGCAATGATAAATGTCTATGTTGCAATCATGTTCATAAGACGACTAGTATTTCAAAGATCGTCGATATCGTAATAGATTTTAACGCTCTAAAATCTTTTAATCATTCTTCTTTCTTGAGGATGACAGAAAATTGGTCAAAGTAATTTACTGAATAGAATTACTTTAATAAAATTGACACGCTGTCTGAATTCAAATCTGCCATAGCAAATCGTTAACTTTACAGTCAAATCGTGACTACAAAAAATATGCAAATTACTGAAAGAATTTAATATCAGTCTCAACTGATCCAAAATTATTTAAGTATGCCACTGACATAACAATGTCTCAACAAATCGAAGAAAAAGGCATAAATCATCGAAGTGTACTGAGTACAGAAATATCAATTAAGAAAATGGGGCAAAATAAAGGACAGAAAATATGGGAAAATGGTTGCTCAGATATCGCTACAAGACTCAAATAATACAATAAACGTTCACGACTACCTTATCTGTTGATTGAAGTTCTAGAGGAAAGTTTTCAAAGAAAACTGCTGTTGGTTCCAATTCACCAGCGTAAAGATGTGCTCCGACCTCGAACCTGGAATCAGCGTCCTCGGAGAATCGAACTGCTTCCTTCTCCGGAAATTGCACTGCTCCGTGGATACGAAAAACATCCTTCTGGCAAAACTCTTCTTTGTGAGCCGGGTCCACCCTGGCCTCTCTTGAAATTTCCCTGAAGTTCTGGTCGTAATTCTTCATGAAGTTTATTGTAGTTATTTCCGCAGAAATATTCATAATCGTGGAGTATGAAAATATTTCCACTGTCATTTGGTATAATTCAGCGATGGGTTCACGATGCATGAGTGTAGTTGGATGTTCACTACATGCTCGCTTTTGTAGAATGACGATTAACGAAGTTCCATGCTCTTATTTCACTCAATCGATATATGTCCCAATTGCATTAAAGCCTTAGCCTTCCATCTCAACTTCCGTTATAATCATTGAAAGCACTGCAAGATTATAATGTTCCATAGTAGACTGTATCGTTGTATTACCAAACGTATTCTCCAATATCACTGTTGCAATCCACGTGTCAGCCGTAGAGTATAATGTGGAATTTTAAAAGTGTTTCTCATGTGGCGAGAAAATCACTTTTGTTGGCAGCCTTAGAGTGCCAATATCTTTCGAAGTATAACTGTGAAATTGTTCAAATCTTCTACACACCTCAATGTTGTACTGCCCAATTGAATTATAATGAAGGCAGAAGTTAACTCTTGATATCTTATCTGGTGGAAACGTTAATGTGAGCGTTTCAACTTCACCTAGTTTCGAGCAGCGTAAAATGGAACTGCTCCGTGTTCGTTCGATGCGCCGGGCTTTAACCACACGCTAAAGACAACTTGCTTCACTTATTCACTCGAAAATGACTATATGATATCTGAAATATATATGCGGTATCAGCGGTATGATCCGTATGAGTTCTGAGTATGAGTTCTGAGCGTATGAGTTCTGAGCTTATGAGTTCTGAGAGCTCCTCTCTTCTGTGCACGACCTTATATCAACTTCTTAAGGGGCGTATCCATCCCTTCCATAGCCTGTTGCTGCGTCATTGCTAGAAGTTTTAACTTTGGCTATACTTGACGGATTTTCAAATTTCAAAAACTCAAAATTAATTTCTTCAAAATTCCAAATCAATGCCATAACTGAAAATAGTTTTCCGCAATTCTGCATGCCAAAAGTAATCAAATATCGTAGTTTCAGCAATCTCCGTCTTCCTTCCAAACTATCGTTCATTGGTTCGAGTCTCTCCTCCAATAGCGTAACTTCTTCCTTAGCACAATACCTTGTTTCCTGCGACTGCGTCGTAAATCTCAGATCTTTCTCGAACAAAACCATGACGTCACCAAGAATCTCAGCTCAACCAGCCTACTTGCATGAAATCTACGTCATCCGTGCCTACGTCATGAATATCCACGTCACAACTATGACATCCATAACTTTACTCACATATGCCAATACAGCCATCGTGGTCTCAATATAATTCAATTTACGGGGGCAGTACCCTCTGTTTCTTGCTTATTGGATTCGTTAGGTGGTTTGAATTGTGTTGGAAATCAATCTGCTTCGCAATTGAATCGTATTAAGTACAGGTCCATTCATTGGATTAATAGATTGCACGATTTGATTGAAGTTTGGTCACGAAGTGATAAGATATTTTCTGAAGAGTTATCTATATTGCGAGCTAAACTTGTTGAGTATTATGACCAAATCTTTGCTGAGGTTTCTGAAGGTGAGAGTAATGATTCTATTGTGTGTGCGAGTGGTGGTATTAATAATTGTGATGAAGCGTGTGAAAATAGTGATGGTCTTAATATTATCGAGAATTTAGAACGTGTATCATTGAGTGAAAATGAAAACATGGTAGATAATTTTGAAAATAGGAATACTTCTGATGTTAATAGTCTGGTAGGGTCGTCAATCAGTTTGTCCAGGGGTAGGTCGTGTACAATTAGGCCTGATGTGAACAAGCAAAGCAATTTCATAGAAAAATGTATCTCGGCAAATACTCCTGTACCAAATGTTTCTGCGATTAGGACTCCACTTAATCTGAATTATAGCTGTTCTGGTGTTAGCAAGTCTGTGCAGATTGGGAGGAGCCTATTAGATAAAAGTGAAGCGATTGATTGTGACATTTTCAATCCTCTGTTGAGAAATTATGCTTGGTCTCAGAGTAACGTACCGATGCATGTCATGCCTGATAATGGTGTTAGGTTCCAAAATACTCCCAACCCTGTGAATTTAATTCTAAAAGACTTCCATGTGTGCGATGGCACTGATGGTGACCTATTGGTAAAATTTTTGAGGAAGGTGATAGAATTAAGAGATGCTGCGGTCATGTATGGGTTATCCGAGTTGCAAATTTTTAGGATCGTATACCCATGTACGAATGGTTTACTTCGAGACAAGTTACTCGAGTGCATGTCTGCTAATTATTCTTTGGAATATTTTCAATCTGAAGTTTTAAATTATTTTATCTCCCCTCGTCTGTTGTCTGATTTACAAAGGGATTATTTGTTTCGAGTACAACGCATGGACGAAACGTTAAGTAATTATTTTATGGACATCAGATGGTATGCTAGGTTATTTGCTGTTGGGTTGTCTGAACAAAAAATCGTTACTTCAATGGTGGAGGGAATTAATCCTAATTATAGATTATCGTTAGCTATGAATACCAAACCCAAAAGCTATAAAGAGTTCAACGATATTATCTTCGAAGCAGAGAAAGTTAATAAAGCTAATTTAAGGCGGATGTCTGGTCCAGGGAGATTATGTTCTACTGGTTTCCCTCTTTCTGGAGCTATTGTAGGTACTAATTATTTTCAGAAGCGTGAAGAGATGCAGCATGCTGATAGATATAACCAGCCTGACCAGAGTAGAAATATTTATCTTAGTAATGATTTTCAGCATAGTAGCAGAGAACTAGTACCAGTTCGTGTGGGTGCGGAGACTCCTCAGTGGCGTAACTTCAAGAGACCCGATAGGGGTAGCAACAAAGGTAGGAGATGTGATCTTTGTGGATCATATGATCATCTACGTCGATGGTGTGATGCCACTGTGAACCGTGATTATTGAATTTTGAGTTGTATGATTTGTATTTTTCTAAATTGTATTAGACAGACAAAATCATTTTCTTGTGTGCATGGTATGGGAATTTTGTTATGTGAGTACAATTTTCTAAATTGTACTAGACAGACAAAATCATTTTCTCGTGTGTATGGTATGTGTGGACGTTGAGTGATTGTGTATATTTAGCTTTGTTTTGGTAATTGGGTGGTTTGTTGTTGCTTTTGATGGTAAAATAAGTTTAGGGTTTTATTTAATTTAATGGTTTTAAGGTATTTTAATGGATAACAGAATATATAAATTGGGATCTCGTTAGGATATCATTGGGCATCTTACGATCCTAATATTATCAAGGTATGGGACTTGATCGGGTGATATAAGGTGTTCAAAAATGTGATGGTAGGTATTTACAAAACTATTCCATTTGAGTCTCCAAGTAAGTGTCTAGAGTGCACTTTTAATCGCTTGTTGATTTCGGAATGTAAAGACTTACAGGTGAGTTGAGGTTATAAGAAGTATGTCGAAAGGTAATTGTTGTTGTTGGTCGAAGAGAATATGTCAAGGGTAATTATGGTGATGAGTCGACATATTAATAGTGTTTCAGGGTAAATTTATTTTGTGTATGTCGGTGTTTTAATGTGATCCTATTTATATTTTAGGTAGAATTTTGGGATATTGGTGGGTGGTAACTTGTTGTATATAAGGTGTGATTTTTGAGGTTGTGGATGTAGGAATGTAAGCTTTTTTATGTGATTTTGTTTGTCTGTACGTGTGTTCTGGTTATTAATTTATTGTAGAATCTTTTGGTTGATCGTGGGATTTGTTTGAGATCTTTCATCGTTTTTTTTTTTTTTGGATTTGCTAATTTTTCGTTATGTATGTAATTTCTAAATTTGTGCAGATCTTTAAAATGGACACAACCTTTGTTTATCGTGTGGATGTATGTCTGAGTGTGAGATGTTAGCTTTGCATATTAATTTGGGTGGGATGTTTCGTTTCTAGTTATGGTGTCAAAATAAGGTTAGGTTTCTAGCGATTTTTTTGGGGTTAATTTATTAATTTAATTTATTACCGAAAGTATAATCTAGTATTTGTTAAAATACCTTTCAATGAGGTAAGTATTAGTTTAAGAGAATTACCCTACGATCCTTGACATTTTCTGTATGGGATCTGGTCAAGGTGAAAGAAGGTAATTGTTAGTTGTAAGTTTAGTGTTTGTTAATATTAAAGGGTAATGTATTTGTGTCATTGTGTTTGAATAGGCGTTTTAACGAGAACTTGGTTATATTCTGGTATTTTCTGGGTAATTTGTGGGTGGTAATTTGTAATTTTGTTGATTGTGTGAAATGGAGGTAATGTGAGTGGTGTTATGAAAGGGTTGTGTGTTTATTTTGTTGGTTTGTGCGTGTCGTCTGATTCTGCTATATTTTTCTTTTTTGGGAATTTGTTCGTTGTTCGGTCGTATTTTATGGGCGATTCTTCTTTGTCTTATCCTCTGGTTGCTGTGTGTCTGGTCAGGGTTTCTATGAGTGGAAACAGATGGGCGATGAAGGATTTAACCTGCATTTAGTTAGTCCTGTGAAAATTTTATTATTTTTCTTTGGCAAGCAAGCTCATTTACATTTAAGTCTATATCTGTGTAGGTGGAAAGTATTTGTTGTATGTTAATAAGAGAGTTCATTTTATTTGGAAATAATGTCTGTATAATGAAAGATTATTTTGGGTTGTTAAAGATGAGAAATATTTATTACATATGAGTACATAAAAAAAAGGATTGTAAAACTTAACACCTTGATTGTAAAAGATGTGGAAATTTTTCTTTTTTTGGAATTCGATTTTGTCGAAATTCTTGCCACATTTATTGAAAGTTTATATATTATGCTGTTTCGAAAATCATTTTATTGTGTGTTAGTGGTAAGATCTTTATTGCATGGTACTGTCCCAAGTGAAATTGATTTCAGCCCTATTTATTTGGAGATTGCTTCTGCGGAGAAGATTCTTTGGTGTATTATGTGAGGCAATCCAGAGCCCAGATGACTAAGCTGTCGCCGATGGATCTGTACGAATAGGACACTAACTTCGTCTACGTTTGAAGACTTCGAAGATACAAATTATATTGTATTTGTACGAGAAAACCTGTATTTGGAATTTTGTACCATTGTAAGATGCGTGATAGTACTAGCAAACGTTCTTGACATGATGTCAAAACCTGGAAACGACATGCTAGTGTGATTTAAAATTGGTGGAAGAATGTGAAAAGACTTTATTTGGCATGAAGAGTTCTTATTCTAATATGTTGTGATATAAAAAAACTTCTTTATTTTGCATGAAAGTTTGCATGTCAGCATGATGTTACTATTCCTTTTTCATTGACGTGGTTGTTGAACCAACGTCAAGCTTGTAGTGGGGGAGATTTGTGCCGTTATTACGTCACTTTTTACCCTTACTGCTCTGTTTAGTCGATGGTCTCTGGGACTCTGCCTGCAGTGGAGATATCAGTTCTCTGTTTTGCCGCTAGAGAGCTGCACCACGGTAAGAAGTTCATAGTAGCCTTGGGTCTGCTATATGTATCTTTGGAGCATGACCAGTCTTACTGATTTTTTGAAGTCAATTGCGTTTTGTTTTTCTTCGATGTTCTGTTGGGGTTTCTTAACTATGTACGACAGTCAGCTGGTATGTGAACAGAAAAGGATCGACGGAGCCATTGCTAAGTTCTGGCTTCTTATGAAGTTATTCTAGTAAATAAAAGATTTTAATGTCCATTCCTTCGATGATAATGAAACCTATATGATTGATAGTTGGGGTTTCTTAACGATGTACGACAGTCAGCTGGTGTGTGAACAGAAAAGGATCGACGGAGCCATTTGCTAAGTTCTGGCTTCTTATGAAGTTATTCTAGTAAATAAAAGATTTTAATGTCCATTCCTTCGATGATAATGAAACCTATATGATTGATAGTTGGGGTTTCTTAACGATGTACGACAGTCAGCTGGTGTGTGAACAAAAAAAGGATCGACGGAGCCATTGCTAAGTTCTGGCTTCTTATGAAGTGATTCTAGTAATTTAAAGATTTTAATGGCCATTCCTTCGAGGATAATGAGACCTATATGATTGATAGTTGGGTTTCTGAAACGATGCACCTCAGTCAGCTGGTATGTGAACAGAGAAGGATCTGTTGAGTAACTGTCGTAAAATATATGCTGGACTACATAAGTTCTTCTCCGTGCGAAGGCAAGTACTGGGAACGTGAACTATTTCCACATCTTCTAAGTTTTCTAAATCTAATCTTGTTGTTAATGTTTTGTAAATGTAATGTTTAAAAAATGTCAATAGAAGTTGTTCTTTAAGGAACGCAAGTGTATCATTTCTATGTCTAAGCTTAGTACTGTGGTCTCGGAATACTATTCTGGGTATGTTTTTCTTTTGGGCCTGGTCATTCCAATTAAGGGGGTAACTCCAGCGTGTCATATATAATTAGATGAACATGGAACTTCCACCAGACATGTCTCCTGGACTGAGAAAAAAAAACTCCAAAAATAACTGAGCACGAATTATTTACTTTTATACAACACATTGTTCTCGATAAGAACAGGCAAGAAAATGAATGGCTAAAATTTTCATGAAGTGAGCAAATATATATGGTTGGTTGGTTCTTAAGTTTAGGGGCTGCGACAACGCGGTCATGTAGCCCCGTGTACTTTGGGTGTGTGTAGAATCTGTCTGATAACCGGTGTTAATTGTGATGACTGTATTAGTGTGTGTTATCTGTTTTTTTAATTTAAGTACTGCAAGAGCAAATATATATATATATATATATATATACAGGGTGTAACTAAACATGTGGGAAATCTCCGGGGATTCGATATAGGTCCGGACAACAAGCAAAACATGTCCTGTAAACATAATGTGCGTTCGCTGTCGTGTTACAAACATTGTTTGTGGTGTACACACAACACAGACGGCGGCACGATGCATGTTGGTCATTTGTGGAGGGCACACAGGTCTTTTGTACGTTTCGTCGCTATTCAAGTCTGTGTGCATTCCCAAACAAATGGATAAGGCGTCAGGGACCAACACCGTGGCCTGCTCATTCTCCCGATCAAAACACATTAGACTTCTACTTATGGGGTCATTTAAAGGCCATTGTGTATGTCACACCTATTCATAACGTGGACATGCAGCTTCAGCGAATAGAGGATGGATTTCAACAGATACGACAGACGCCAGGAAAATGGGAGCGTATGAGAGTCAATGATGCGGCGCTTAGTCGTCTGCATTCCAGCTCGTGGTCGCCATTTTGAGCATATTCTGTAGAGAACTGTGAGAAGGAACGTACACTTTATTAACACAAATGACCAACCAGCATAACGAAGCGGTCTGTGTTATGTACTACACAAGCAATGCTTGCAACACGGAAACGAAAGCAAATACACCATATGATTTCAGGACATGTATTGCTTGTTGTCAGGTCCTCTATCGAATGCACAGAGCTTTAGCACATATTTAGTTACACCCTATATATCTGCTCAATCCATTCGTCAATTAGTAAAGCTGTTCAGAACAACACGGACGCCACAAATTGTTCCCTCCTTCTTACCCGGTCAATTCCACATCAAAAATTAGGATTATTCCCGGTATGAATCAAAACGTGTCTATCCAAATTCTTCTTTTGTGCAAACTTCTTGCCACATCTATAGCAGCAATATGGCTTATCAGCTGTGTGAATAAACATATGAGTCTTCAAATTTCCTCTTCTTGAAAACTTTTTGCCACATATAGAGCAGCTGTGAGGCATATTTCCCGTGTGTAGCATGATATGACGCTTCAAGGTAACACTTTGCGAAAACTTCTTTCCACAGTCACCGCATGTGAAGGGCTTATCCCCAGTATGACGTAACATGTGCACTTTTAGGCATGCACTCAACCTGAAAGCCTGTCCACATTCAGTGCAACAATAAGGTTTCTGCCCAGTGTGTAGGAGTGCATGACGTTTCAAAGTGGCACTTTGTGCAAATGTCTTTCCGCAAGTAGAACATATGTGAGGTCTATCTCCTGTGTGTCGCAACTGGTGGACTTTTAAAGCACCGCTTAGCCTAAAGTTCTCTCCGCATATATTACACTTATGAGGTTTGTCACCAGTGTGTACCAATATATGCTTCTTGAGATTGCCACGACAACTGAATGTCTTTTCACAAGTAAGGCATGAGTAAGGCATACTGCCTTCACATGGTAACTTAAGTCCCTTAGGGCTACCACTTACGCTCAATCTCTTTCTGTTCGTGTCAAAAGAGCGCTGCTTCTTTGGTGTATTACACGAAGTGTCTAGATCCGAATCATTTGGTTCTTCAAAGTTTTCCTCGTAGGACGTTACTGAGTCTTCTTCATCGCCGTCTATATTATGATCCAACATGTGGATTTTTAGTAGCGAATGTTCGGAAAAAGTCTTTCTGCATATGTAACAAGAAGAAGGTTTCCGTTCCTCAATTCGTTGATTCTCACTATTGTTCATCATTGGGTCATCATCCGAACTGATCATAATTTCAACCCTAAAGTAATCCAGGAATGGACATTTTTAAGTTCAGACATTAAAAATAGAAAACTTAATACTGTTCCACTGCGATGTGGGCAAACTTTCTAGGAAATAGGGCAGATGACCTCGTAGTTCCACCCCTTAAAACAACTAACTATCAAGGAAGACAACTTAGGAGAATTTAGCCATGGGGATTATTCAACGAGAGCCATTCAGACAGTAAAAACTTGGCAAGAAGTATTGCCAAGCAAATGAGTTAATTTTTATGTACCTAAGTTATTAAAGGAGAATTCTCAATGAGAGGGCAACATAATTACCGAAACTGATACTTGTAGATTACTAGAAATCATACTGGTTAGCTTAACTTGTTATACTACGCCGAAGACTAATAGTGAACTATCGCCAAGCTTAGTAAGCAAGCAATTTACTACGTCATCCATGTAAATAATATTTTCTTTGGTTGATGGTGAATATTATAAGATATTATTCCTGTACGAGCAGATTCTTGTCTACAAATTACATATATTTAGGCAAATTAACTTATGAAATTATTTTTGCCAGTTTGTATGTGCGTGTCTCTGTCTATCTGTTCTCCAGTCACGTAAACGTCTCGATAAACTATATTTATGCCAAGCGGAAATTTTTCCTGATTCCGCTGGCAACCTGATCCTTGACCATAGGATGGTTTGACCGCACTTCAAACGATGTCAACGAAAGGTATTATAATGAAGATTTATAACTTCCTTATTGTTCTTTCAGTAGAGTTCAATAACCCATTATTGTTAACAAGCTCATTTCTGAATATTAAGGGGTCATCGTGTCATCGGAACGCTCTATCAAAGTTCCAACGTTCACCACGAGGTATCATTGATATCTGGTAGCGAAAGTTAGTACTACTTGAAATTGAATGGAACTTGTAGCTCACTCTAATAAGGGTGTCCGCTGGAAGCAGCTACAGACTCAGGGGAGCCGAACATGTCCTCGGACACTCCCGGCACTAAACGCCATACGATAAATAAATAAATCGTGCCAATTGAATTGATCACATAGGTTGAGACTAAGGCACCGTCAAAAACAGAAAAGACCTTCATAATATATAGTCTTCTGGTGGTTACAATCGAATTCCAAACCATGGATACTTGAGTTTAGAAATTGAATTGAAAAAAAAAATGCCTCTCGGTACACCGGAAGGCGGAGAAAGATTTCACTGAACATTGAAAAATATTTCGAATTCATTAAATTTGCGAATTATTGTTGTATACCTACAAAAGTTCCACATTTTTAGCTTACTATAATTCCGTATAAAAAATTGCTCAACTCGTGGCTTAATGGTGGGTGATATGAAAATAATTTTCAGACAAACGTTTTAGGTGAATAGTTGGTGCTATCAAAAAAGTTTACTGTGGTAAGTTTTTGGGCCTTATTCAAAGAATAGTACGAACTTTCAATGGATTCGATTTTTCACATATTAAGAAAGTTATAGCGATAATTCACTTTCTCGAAAGAGACTCCCCATTAGGTACGAGCGAGATTTTTGAATGGTTATATTTCATGTATAAATTTGGAAGTGATTGGTGTAAACTGACGGTAGTTATCGAGTCCACAATAAAATGATATATAAACATTTGAACTGACAGTGGTATTGGGGTCTGGGGGATGTGAAAGGCGACGATACGACGACATTTTCTCGAAGTCACATTATGGTACTCATTGCAATAGGTAGCTTTCTCATGAAATATTCCTAAAATGAACGAGTTGGTCAATACAAAACGAGTTTCGTTATTTCTACGTTTAAGAGTAGTATATAGTATTTCTTTTCAGGTTGCTTAAGATAGGTCAGAACGAAAAATGCCTATCTTTGGACCTTATTCAGAAATACCACTGCTTTGAAATACTATAAAATGTAAATGCATTGTCCTATAAAGTTAGTGTTTTAATACGTTATTGTTATTCTATGCTCAAGATCGCGGGATCAAATCTGGCCGAAGTCGTCGGATTTTTCAAGAGCGTTAAAAATCCCTCAGTATGCCTTCTTTCGGAGGGGAAGTAAAACCGGCGGTCCCATGTCATAGATTTATGACATGTTAAAGAACCTTCCACTAATTACACCTGTTTGACGCTGAATTGTATAGGTTAAGAATGTAAACAACGCTCTTAGATTCCTACGTTCATTGCCAAGAACTAACTGCGGTGGCGTCAGGTAGTTAAGTTTTGAACTAGTAGTCGTTGACGGTGGCGTTTGGCGGCAAAAGTAGGAACTATTTGAAAAATACAAAAAGTCTGCAGTCCTCACTTGAATTAAACAGATAACACACACTAACAGTCATCACAATTAACACCGGTTATCAGGTAGATTCTTCACACACCCAAAGTACACGGGGCTACATGACCGCGTTGTCGCAGTCCCTAAACTTAGGAACCAACCAACCAACTACGTTATTGTTAAATGTGATTTTAACTTGTTGATAAAATAAAAAAAATTGTTATCATTCTTACGAAATAAGTTATCAATTTAGTATGGAAACATTTTCTCAGTACCATTATATTTGATAGCGATTCATTGAGTGACCCTAGCCAGTCTTTCTGCTGACTTATACTATCAGAGATACTTGGCTTGAGAAATTTCTGCACACCAACAAGGAGGTAGGTTGCTTATGCTAGGAGATCATAACTTAGTACCGAGAACTTTAGTAAATGTACAGGGAGGATGGAGTATTACTAGACAACCAGGAACACATGATTACCTAGATCAGGAAATGCAGGCTAATAGTTGGCCCTAATACTCAGGGGTTGCACCATGCAGTGCAGCATTAAAAAAAACTAGGAGGTAAAGTCTTGGGGTGGATCTGCATACGGCAAAATGGTTCCCAAAACTCTCCGTGTTATTACAATCATTTTTTAGAAGGACGTTTGCCATATCTAGCCGGGCAATAGCGAATCACTTGTCGCGTGTGCATCTCACGCCTCGTCCGGAGGTACTGCTGACTCATTCCTGTGGCACTCTCGTTCTGGTCTTGTACACAGTAGCAAGCAGTGTTGTCACGCCTCGACCTGAGGTAACAACTGACTCATTCCTGTGGCACTTCCTCGTTCTGGTCTTGTACACAGCAGCAAGCGGTGTTGTCACGCCTCGACCTGAGGTAACAACTGACTCATTCCTGTGGCACTTCCTCGTTCTGGTCTTGTACACAGCAGCGAGCGGTGTTGTCACGCCTCGTCCTGAGGTAACAGCTGACTCATTCCTGTGGCACTCTCTCGTTCTGGTCTTGTACACAGCAGCAAGCGGTGTTGTCATGCCTCGTCCTGAGGTAACAGCTGACTTACTCCTGTGGCACACCCTCGTTCTGGTCTTGTACACAGCAGCAAGCGGTGTTGTCACGCCTCGACCTGAGGTAACAGCTGACTCATTCCTGTGGCACACTCTCGTTCTGGTCTTGTACACAGCAGCAAGCGGTGTTGTCACACCTCGTCCTGAGGTAACAGCTGACTCATTCCTGTGGCACTCTCTCGTTCTGGTCTTGTACACAGCAGCAAGCGGTGTTGTCACGCCTCGTCATGAGTTAACAGCTGTCTCATTCCTGTGGCACTCTCTCGTTCTGGTCTTGTACACAGCAGCAAGCGGTGTTGTCACACCTCGTCCTGAGGTAACAACTGTCTCATTCCTGTGGCACTTCCTCGTTCTGGTCTTGTACACAGCAGCAAGCGGTGTTGTCACGCCTCGTCATGAGTTAACAGCTGTCTCATTCCTGTGGCACTCTCTCGTTCCGGTCTTGTACACAGTAGCAAGCGGTGTTGTCACGCCTCGTCCTGAGGTAACAACTGACTCATTCCTGTGGCACTTCCTCGTTCTGGTCTTGTACACAGCAGCAAGCGGTGTTGTCACGCCTCGATCTGAGGTAACTGCTGACTTACTCCTGTGGTACACCCTCGTTCTGGTCTTGTACACAGCAGCAAGCGGTGTTGTCACGCCTCGTCCTGAGGTAACAGCTGACTCATTCCTGTGGCACTTATTGTTCTGGTCTTGCACACAATAGCAAGCGGTGTTGTCACGCCTCGTCCTGAGGTAACAGCTGACTCATTCCTGTGGCACTTATTGTTCTGGTCTTGCACACAATAGCAAGCGGTGTTGTCACGCCTCGTCCTGAGGTAACAGCTGACTCATTCCTGCGGCACTTATTGTTCTGGTTTTGCACACAATAGCAAGCGGTGTTGTCACGCCTCGTCCTGAGGTAACAGCTGTCTCATTCATGTGGCACTTCTTCGTTATAGTCTCGTACACAATAGCAAGTGGTGTTGCCAACAGCGACGTACTTTTCCTCTTGTTTCCTCCTAAATATCGCCCCTTTTGCTATAATTTTTCTTTGCGTCTCTCGGAGCTTCCTGACCAGGGAAATCGTATGCTCTCGTATAACAAATTTTACTCCATTCACCCTGAATAGGCCTACACAACTTGTTGAGGAATGAACCGAGTACGTAACCATTGTGCAGAAAACAAATCCTAGTTGATAACAATCTTTTAGGCATAATGTTCAGTCACCAAAAGGGGTTTTCATCCAAACTGGAAAATTTTTCCACTCTAAAACGATAGTTTCCTCTGTAACAAAGATACCAATTTTTATGATTCTATCAACGAGTCTAAACCACATTGGCGTATAACCTATCAACTAGATAGGACAACGTGTTTATATTTTACAGCGTCTCAAAGCTAAGGTTAATCTAAGTACGGTTGTTAGACAAGCATTATTTCGATCCAACCTAAATTCCATAAGCTCTAAATGTCAAAAAGATATTGCATATTACTCCTGAAAGCTGAAGTAATCTAGCTAAATACTGACGTACCGTAACTCAATTCTGCATCAACCAAATCGCAAATTTTCTACTGATCTCCAAACTCTAGTACCGTAGCCTATTCATAATTTTGACTCCGACAGTAGTTTTATACGGTAATTCTAGTATGAACTATGCATTCCCATATGCACTTAGTATGTCGATACGAAATCCAGTGGTTATATTTATATATCAGCACCGTTGCGCGCGGTGATTTTCCACTCGGCTGTTGCCCGTGCATCGGCCGACCACTGATGACGCAAATCCCCTTGTTATCTCTATGTGCACTTGTCTTGTCAGCTGCATCGGTCACCACGCAGTCATCACACTCAGCGTAAATTCTCTCTCTTAAGATGGTTAGACAGATACCAACTTTAAATACGAATTTACTGGCAGTGTTCGCGCGGAATGTTGGAAAACATAACAAACGTAGTCAGAAACATTTGAGTGGCCGAACTTAATAGTGTCAATCAAAATGTGTTTTCTCGATACAATGCCTGTTTAGCTGCGGGAGGACACCATCTTCAGCACCTCATATAAGGTAAGGTTTGAACATTATTGACAATGTATGATAGATAAAGCTTGAAAAGTTAGTTAAACGAGGTGAGTTATAGCAGCGGCGCGGTCGGCCAAAGCACGGGCGACGGCCGAGTGGAAAGTCACCGCGCGACGGTGCTGATATATAAATACTGTATGACCCTATAATAATACCTAGAAGTGTTTATCCATTGCTACCGCAGGCGAATGGTTCCTAACTTGGCCACGGCCACCTCCATCCCATTCCTCGTCTCAATTACAAACACACAATAATACAGGTTACTAGACAACTAGTGGAGTGCAATAACTTTTATAAAGGGGACCAGGTGAAAGGAAATACTTAATTTTGCCACAAAACATAAATAAAGAAATAACACAATCCCTATTTACATACACGAAAACTTTAAATAAAGAGGCTTTCAGCTATTCGTTAGTTCGTGATTGTTGATTCAAGGGGCGGAACAAGACGACAAAAAATGAAAATATCTCAAAGCTGCGACGATGCTCTACCGTGAGCTGATGTAGAGAGGCTTCTTCATTCTAATGGCAAATTGTCACCTCTTTTGGAGTAGATGGCAAGAATTTGATTTTCTTGGTGCATAAAGGAAATGTGGGAAACCACCTAATGGTGTAGTGACTAGCACAATTGGCGGTCACTCCGGAGGTCAAGGTTCGATTCTCAGCTCTGTTAAGAAATTTAATTCTGGTCCGAGAGCAGGACCGGGGTACACTCAGCCTCTTGATGAAAAACTGAGAAGAAGCAGATTTGATCCCCCCCCCCTCGGCTATCTTAGAAGTGATTTTATCGAAATTTCCCATTTCTACTCCAGGTAAATGCCGGGATGACTCTGAAGGCCATGGTTGATTTCATTCCAATCCTCAGCTCAATTACAAATATGAACCCTAATAGATACAACAATAACACGGGTTATGAGACAAAATAATTAAATTTTTATACGAAAGCAAACGAGGCTGGAAAGACCAAAATGTCCAAGCCCCTTAATGAAACAACAATGTAATGAGGAAGCTTTCAGTTATTTGGTTATATATTTTTCATCAATGCAATAGTGAAAATCCAATACCTAAAACTTAAGTTTATTTGCTAAAATAAACTGAAACTGTTAAGTTTTCTTTACCTACTCTCACCTATGATGCTGAAACCCGGACTACGCAGGAAAATATGAAAGTAGAGTTACCACCTCAGAGATGAAATGTCTCAGAAAGATTATGAATAAAACCAGAAAAGAGACGGTGCAAAACTAAGCAATCGGCACTTGAGGGAGAGGACGCCGAAGGAAAGAGTGGATCCAGTACGTCGAAAAGGTGGCTGAGAGGGAAGTCAAGACTCTACAAACCGATGGCTACGTACGGAAAGTGGCTGGTGGACCCGAGGAAGAGGAGGACTATCAATCTGTCAGAGGGTGAGGTAATTCCCCTAAAGGAAAGACTGCCCCCATCCCATAAACTTAAAAGCAAGAGTCAAAGGAAGAATATTTTATTAAAAAGTCAAATACTTACCCCTTCATTAGTTCATCATCTTCCTCCTGGCATTCTTTCTTAATAGCCTAAGAAAAAAAAAGGGATGTTTTAATTTTGGTTAAATAATCTTACCACACTACACAATAGTGACATTAGGTTTTGAGTACAGCTCACCAGAAATTTACTTCGGTTTTGGGATTGTAATGTACATTATTTATATATGAATATAATTTACGAGTAAAATATCCCAAACCGTATTTTAATGTATAATCAAGTATCTTTACATCACTGGATGAACTCAAATTAATGTACATGAATATATTAATGTCATGACGATTAACATCATCATTCCACATAATTAATGAAACCGTCCTAATTATAGCAACTAGAGATTGTTAGTTTCACCCGATAAACTCATTCCTTCCCACGACATTTTAACATAACCATCTTATGCTGATTTTGATTCAATGATTCACCTTCATAAGGGATAGATTATAAATTGAATTGAATAATGCCTGAGTCAATATGTATTGGATTTAAAAATCATACATGTTTCGGTCTTTGCTGAGACCATTTTCAGCAAATTGGTTATCATACTAATATAATAAAAATGAGATGGGTGTTTGTCTGTCTGTCTGTCTGTGTGTTACTCAATAACGCAAGAACCACTGGTCCGATTTAAATGAAATTTTGCATGGATGTAGCTGATTTATCAGGTTTACATATAGGATACTTTTAATTTCGATATTTTACGCTATTAAACAAGTAGTTCCGTGAAGAACTATACAGCCTATTTTCATATATCCTACTTATGTTAATTGCCACTATCAACATACACAATTTCAGTTTGATTGCTGTAATAGATTCGTAGATATTGAGAACCGACTAAATATTTCGGATGGTCGCCATGTTGGATTTTATATGTAGGTCCTAGAGTTATGTACTGTTACATGCAGATTATTGTGTACGTGTAGTATTCAAACTTCAATCGCATAATTAGGACACAAGAAGTAACAAGGAGATTTTAAAATTTCGCAAAACTGCCATCTTGAGGTTATGGAAACAATTGAAATAAATTAGATGCCAGTGGATTACCATTCGTATAAGGATTTACTATACCAAGTTTCACTGCACTCGGTTGGTTAAATTGCGAGAAACGTCCATGTGAATATTTATACTTCGCGTCGCCGCCATGTTTGATTTGTGATCACCAGGTTATTTAAAGTCCAATAGGTGAACTTAAGTTCATAGCCCCTATGAACATTAAAAAAATTCAGTTTGATTGCTATAATAGATTCGTAGATATTCAGAGCCGTCTAAATATTTCGGATCGTCGTCATGTTGGATTGTTAAATGTATAGGCCATAGAGTCATGTACCATTAAAGGAAAATTATTGCGTAGGTTCATTATTCAAACTTTCACTTCGATCGCATGACTACATCACAAGAAATAAAATCTTAATTTTAAAATTCGCACAGCCGCCATCTTGAGGTTATGTAAACAATTGAATTAAATTGGATACCAGTCCATTACAATGTGTATAAATATTTCCTGTACCAGATTTCAGTGCGTTTGGAACATTAAATCGCGAGAAAGATCTATTTAAAATTTTCAAATTCGCTTGGCCGCCATGTTCGTTTTGTAGTTAACCGGCTTTAAGTCTTATAGATGGACTTCCAGTAGTGCCCTTTAACTCCGTACAAAATTACAGGGAGATACCGCTAACAGTTTCAGAGATATAGAATGCCGGTGAAAAATTTCGCACATCCGTCATCTTGTGGTTATGTAAACAATTGAACGAAGTTAAATGTCGGTGCATTACAATGTACTGTATATAAACATATACTGTACCAAGTTTCATTGCATTTGGTTGGTTAAATCGCGAGAAACGTCTATTTAAAAGTCGCAACTTCGCTTGGCCGCCATGTTGGTTTTGTAGTTACCAGGTTTTCAAAGGTCACATAAGTGAACTTATAGTTGTTCCCTTTATCACCATACAAAATGTCAGGGTGATATCGGTAATAGTTTCGGAGATATTGAATGCTGGTGAAATATTTCGCACAGCCGCCATGTTGGATTGGTGAGTCGTAACAAAATTTGAAGGGCACAGTCGGGATCGCCCGGAATAGTGCTATGAACTTACCGAGTTTCATTGAAATCTCTCCAGCCGTTTAGATTTTATTAGGGGGGGGGGGGACGACACACACACACGAATCACACAAGCACACACACACGCACAAGTGGTGATCTCATAAGCCTATTTTTTCAAAATTGAAAATAGGCTAAAAATGGCGACCATTTTAGTGATGTCACTACACCCTTTGGTTTCAAAATTTCATATTTCCATATCAAATAAAAAGAGAACGCTAAGAAATAGCAAACTTTTGATGGCACAGACGCGCTTTAAAATTTAATTTCCTATCCGAAGGGTCCTTATCACTTTTCGTGTATCTCCAACGGTTAGCGAGTAAACCCCACATTTGTGACGTCACTAAACCCTTTGGTTTCAAAATTTCATATTTCGATTTGAAATAAAAGAGAACGCTAAGAAATAGCAATCGTTTGATGGCATACACGAGCTTTAACATTTAATTTTCTACCCGAAAGGTCCTTATCACTTTTGGTGTACCTCCAACAGTTAGCGAGTAAAACCTAAATTTGTGCAATAAAACACGGTCAACACCGAGCGGTGCAGTATATCTATATATATAAAAATGAAAGTTTGTCTTTTTTTCTGAATTTCTACGGAAATTTGAGTTATTTACGCGCGAATTTTTTTTGTCTGTCTGACTGTTTGTTTGTCTGTCTGTGGACAACTTTGTTCCCTTATAACTCGAGAATGTCTGGGTGTATCAACGTAAAATTCGGTACAGATATGCATCAGAGGCACGACACTAATCATTGATGTAACTCTTCTCCGTACCTCTCATAAAAGGGGGAAAAAGGAAGCTTGCAGTTTATCGTGACCGTTAATCGCGAGATCATGAGCCAAGGGACCTCCTTTTTACGTGGAATCCGAACCACAGGACATGGCATTTCACTTCGAAAATCTCACATGCATTGGCCGGGAATCGAACCCGGACCGCCTTGGTGAGAGGCATACAGCTAGACCGCTGAGCCACCACGCCCCTATAAAAGGGGGCCTACCGCCTTAAAATACATGCTGAAATAGGCGTAGAAGGACGAGACAAAGCTCATTTTCAGTCCCTCAATGTGAGAGACAAAACTCGGGGACCCTAAAGGGTCCACGAAAACCACATTTTAAGGCCCTAAAACCAACCGTTTTTGAGATATTCCCAGAAAACTAATTTCATTTAATAAACTAATGAAGGAAAGCAAGCCGGTAACCTTGGCGACAGATTCTCCGAGGTCCATCTATTGCTGTAAGCCGCAATGCAATTCCAATAATTACATTACTGTGAACGTTTGCCAACGGCAAGAAGGTTATCACGGAATCAAATTAAGCTGTAAAATTCATCAATACGTATAATTTGCTTAAGGGGGTCAAGGGGTACTCTAGAATTTTTTTCACGCGATTTACACCTGCGGGTGTGGTACGGCAGGTCTATTATATTCCTATCCCTATATTATATTATTATTAGTATTATATTATGGCGTACAACGATGAGACAAAGCCCCTCGGTGCCAGAAACAAAACTCGGGAGCCCTAAAGGGTCCTCGAAATTTCATTATAAGGCTCTAAATCCATTCCCAGAAAACTAATTTAATTTAATTTAACAAACTAATGAAGGAATGCAAATCGGTAACCATGACAACATTCTCTCAAGGGGTGGCATCCAACATTCCATCTAGTTCTGTAAGAAACAATGTCACTCCATTTATTACATTTCTGTGAACGTTTGCAAATGGCTATAAGGTTATCACGGAACCAACGTAGACTGTATAATTCATCAATGCAATTAAGGGGGTCAAGGGGTAACCTAGAATTTTTTCATGCAATTTTCTCGTGCGACATATTCAGGGCGCCCGAGAATGTTCTCTGCAGTGGGTACATGCAGCTGAGAGTGGTTGAGTCATGAGTTTTAGTTGGCTGCACTGCACTGTGTCCTTCAAAGCGGGACTTCCCCATGTGAGATGTCGGTGTGTATCGCGATAAGCGCGCGAGCCTGCATGTCTTCAGCGTGTATTACAGTCAGCGAGCGTTCAGATAGATTATTATTGGAAGAGTGCACCAGTATACAGGCGGTAATGTTTACTATTGAAGAGAGAGTTTTTTTTGGTGGAATACGTTTTTCGCGAAGGCGATCGGTTTACAGAAAATGTAAAATTAAGATTTCAGGCGCGGTTTCCTTATTCAAAGTGTCCAAACCGTGATACCGTTCGGGATTTGGTAAGTAAATTTCGTGTGACTGGCTCAGTTCACGATGTACCGGAAACAGGCAGGCCTACGCTTTTAACAGACGAAAAACTTGATGAAATCTCTGATATAATGCTGCGTAGTCCAAGTAAATCAACATGAAAATTAGCTCAACAAACAAGAATCTTTAAGTCGACAGCACATAAAGCTGTAGGAGAAAAGCTTCAGTTGTTCCCTTATAGTGGGCGATGTATGGAAGATAGACATATGCTCTCGGACTTTTTTGTAGAACTTTTCATGGTGAACAATTCTTACACTCATAGTATTTAGATATTTTTAACGGTTTGCCCAGCGTAAGCTTACAAAGCGCTCGGACGCCAGTTTTTTTTATCGACTTTTCCACTAAAATCGTCGCTGTTCGGCTTCCTTTGATCATAAATAAATTATTTTCTACAGAAATCATACTCGATTATATCCTTTATAGAATGGTGAAAGCCGCATCAAAATCCATCCAGTGGTTCTCGAGTTTACCCGTAACATCCAAGAATCGGGGACTTTGTTTTATACTAAGTAGAGATGATGCAAGCGGCAGCCGTGCTACCAACGTAACTGCTGTAGCTAGCTCTCACAGAGGCATGTAGGCGCTGCGGAGAACATTCCCGGACTCACTGTAGTACAGAAGGTCTATTATGTATCTCCAAACAGCAACATTATTTTCAAAAATTCCTGAATTGAATCAGCATTTTTGCGGCTTTTAGGAATTTGGGCCATTTGAGGCTAAAGAACCTGAATTTTCATGCACCACAGGCCTTTATAATTTATGAAAGGGGTCTTCCCGTGTATGGGGACCTAATACAACGTAGAGGGTCAGTTTTTGTGATGTGTATTGCGTTTCATCTACAAGGCTTTCAATTCTATTTCACGTTAGGTGAATTTAGTTTGAGAGCACATTTTAACTAATCTTTTTTTTCGGCATACAGGTTCATCGTAAGGATGATTTTGTTTGATACTGTGTGGTAGATATACCCATATTTGGATATCTGGGTGATATGTTGTAGACATAGAATTGTCTGTCTGTCTTTCTGTGTATCTTTATGTACGCCTATAACTCGTGTTCGGATGCTTGGTGCATCGTAAAATAAAACTATTCACCGTACTTTTGATACAGTAGAATGGTGGATATAGAGAAAAACTTCTCAAAATACATGCTACAATAGGCGAAATATAAAAATTATCCTAGAAGGACGACCAAAGCATATGTTGCGCTTCTCAATGTGAGACACAAAATTCGCGAGTCTATAAAGGGTCTCCGAAAACCACATTTTAAGGCCCTGAAATTAACAGTGTGTGTGATATTCCCAGAAAACTAACTTCGTTCTGATAAACTTATGAAGGAATGACAAACCGCTAACCATTGCAACAGGAGCTCAATTGATAATGTCTGGTGTTAACACCGAACACCGTTCGAAGAACGGGTACTTCTGCTAGTTAAACAATAAAATTAACGTAGCTAAAAAAACCTAAATCTATAACTAAAATATTAAAGTATAACTTGCGAAAACCAAAAAGAAATGAAAAATAAGCAAAAATATATATTGGATCAGGAAAAATTAAGAAAGGAAAGATTGAAATTATGACTAAAATCAATCACGAATCACGAAAATCAATCATGGAAAAATTCACCTAAAAAACTTTAATTATAATTTAACAAAAAACTAGGAACTTCAGATCTTAAAAATATAGCAACGTTAACTTTATAATTGTTATTATATGTTACGGTAATGTTGCTATATTTATATGATCTAACGACCCTAGTTTTTTGTTAAATTATAATTTAAGTTTTTTGAGGAGTATTTTTTCCAAGATTGATTTTCGTATTTCATGATATTATTATTATTATTGATTTTTAGTGATAACTTAATTTCAATCTTTGGTTATTTAATTTTTCTTGTTCCAATATAAGTTCTACTTATGTTTTTATTTTTACTTTGTTTTTTCAAGCTGTATATTTAGTTGATTGTATAATAACCAATTTCCTGAGGAACGTCGCACCATGTACTGTACGTTGTTTGAATCCAATACAAAGGCATTATTTAATTTATCATTGTAGGTCAATATGGATACCATCTTAATAATAATTTTTATTAATATTTACACTCATTTTAAGAGATAGATGACTTCGATGTTCCACCCCTAAAACCAGCAATCACCATTAGAGTCAGGTATGCAGGAAAACTTTCTTTGAACAGGAAGTCACTCTAACTCACTCAGTTTAAGTTCATGTTTTGAACACAATCTCTATCTATGTCTATCCCTTGTAAATTCCGTTTCCAATGGGGTCAGGGATGAGATGCGATGAAATTCCACGTGATTGATGGGTTCTACGGTTTCTACGGCTGGATGCCCTTCCTGACGCCAATCTCACGAGAGGAGTTAATGAGAGATGAAATGAATGAAGGTGAATTAAAGTTCAATTTCAAGTAGTTCTAATTTTGGCTACCAGACGCCACTGTCACCCAGCGGCGAACGTTGGAACTTGATAGAGCGTTTCTAAACCAAATAACCTACAAATTCAGGTACACACTACCAATTGTAGTGATAAGTTCTTTTTCATGCCATAAATCTCTGAAGGAAGGCATACTGATGGAGTTCAACGCTCTGAAAAATCCGAAGACTTCGGCCGGGTTTGAACCCGCAATCTTGGGCATAGCAGTTCAGCATGCTACCGACTACGCCACCGAAGCCGTTTTATAATTTGAATACAATGAAGAATAAATTTCATGGGCTGGATAGTGCCAGGGGTTGACTTTTCTTTTTGATATTACACATATGAAAATAAGAATGTAGTCACTTGAAGACTGAACACAGAAGATATATTGAACTGGGAATGCTATAGGCTACACGGGGATAATAATATGAACTAACTTACAGTCACCTGAATGTCCGGCTCGACTTGGATTTTTTCTGTATTTATGCCTGCTCCACTTGAACCAGAAGTGATTGATTTAACATTTTCCACTACCAGACTAGATGCTGGTAATTGCATACATTGCACCTGAAATTTGATACACAAATCACTGGTGGGGCATGATTCAACCCTTGGATTTCCAGCCATAGAGTATAGAAAACAGAAGTGAAAATAACTTGTAAATTTCGTGCACAGAATTAATGACTAAATTTACCTGATTTTCCGGCTCTACTTTGATCAATGCTGACTTTACACGTTCTACACTTAGATCAGTTGATCTATGATACAGATCAATCTTGTTTCCTATCAGGATATCTGTCGGTAACTGCATTTCCTGTTCCTGAAAGTTAATAAAACAAGTCGAATAAATCAATATTTTCAGAACAATGGTCCAAGCATCCATTCATCAGTTCCACATCATTGGTGAAAATAAATCAGGCAAAATAAAGTGAGCAAGCGATATTATGAAGCGTTGATCATCATTAATAACTACTAGCTCATCAAATATGAATAATATACTGTAATAGTCAGGAAATATTCTAATGAATCAGTCACACAATATTTAGGAAAATATATGATTAAACTGCTTACAAGTTTATAGGATTCTTCTGTATCCGATAGCCATTCTGGCTCGCATTTGATGAACTGAGGTTCCTCCATTATTTTGAAATTCTGCAACAGTTCAAAATAATAAATTCATTGGTGATAACTGACAAACAAGAAAGCTAGAGTAGTTCAAAATTTCATATGTTGTTGACTTGGTACACCTAGGCAAAACCCCGCAAAAGTCACAGCCAAACCCTCTTAGAACAAGTAGTTCCGTGAAGAACTGAATAGCCTATTTCCACATATCCTACTTATGTTAATTCCCTCTATCAACATACAAAATGTCAGTTTAATTGCTGTAATAGATTCGTAGATATTGAGAACCGACTAAAAATTTTGTAGGGTCGCCATGTTGGATTTTTATATATGTAGGCCATAGAGTTATGTACTATTACAAGAAGATTATTGTGTAGGTGTACTTTCAAACTTCAATCGCATGATTAGGACACAAGAAACAAAAACAAGATTTTAAAATTTCGCACAGCCGTCACATTGTGGTTATAAAAACAATTGAAATAAATTATATGTCAGTGGAATAACATCTTTATAAGCATTTACCGTACCAAGTTTCACTGCGCTCGGATGGTTAATCGCGAGAACCGTCCATTTAAATATAAAAAAATTTCGCGTCGCCGCTATGTTGGATTTGTGCCCACCAGGTTATTGAATGTCCCATAGGTGAACTTAAGTTCATAGCTTTTATCAACAAACAAAATTTCAGTCTGATTGCTGTCATAGATTAGTACATATTGAGAACGGAACCATCTAAATATTTTGGATGGTCACCATGTTGCATTTCTATATAAGTAGGTCGTGGAGGTTATTTACTATTGGATGACGATTATTGCGTAAGTTCATTATTCAAACGTATGATTATGACACAAGAAATAAGAACTTAATTTTAAAATTTCGTACAGCCGCCATCTTGGGGTTATGTAAACAACGGAACGAAATTATTACAATGTGTATAAGAATTTTCTGTACCATGTTTCACTGCGCTCGGATGGTTAAATCACGATAATTGTCTATTTAAATGCTTCAACTTCTCTTGGCCGAGATGTTCGTTTTGTACTTACAGGTTTTTGAAAGTCACATAGGTGAACATCTAGTAGTGCCCTTTATCACCGTACAAAATTTGAGGGTGATATCAGTAATAGTTTCGGAGATAGGCTATAGAATACCGGTGAAATATTTCGCACAGCCGCCATGTTGGATTGGCGAAATCTATTAAAATTTGAAGGGCACGGTCGGGGTCGGACAAAACAGTACTATGACAATACCGAGTTTCATTGAAATCATTTCGGCCGTTTAGATTTTGTTAGGGACACACACATGGACAAAAGATGATCTCATAAGCCTATTTCTTTCATAAATGAAAATAGGCTAAAATGTTGTATTCTTAGATATAGTCTATATGGCCATGATCTTCTACTCGGATACAAGAGATTCGGATGCGAATCCTGACTGCGGTCTCATATTCAATCAAGTCTTCTTCAACTGTTACTCAACAATTTTAGCAGTCTTGACTTAAATACGAGCAGCTTAAAAGGCCTCCTGCACAGAATTGTTGTTGATGCATTTTAGGGGTCTTGCGACATCGTGGTCACGTAGCCCCGTTTACTTGGGTGTGCTTTGGAGGCTGTGTGATAACCAGTCATTGTGATGGTTGTATGTGTGATTTTTGTAGTTGGGCTGGGATTGGGTAGGTAGGACCGTGGTCTTAGATTTGGTACGAAGAACCACTTCCAGGATGACTGATGTAGGAATCGAACCCACCTCTTCTCTTCTCAGTTTCGTCTCACGAGATGAGTGTACCCCGTTTTAGTCCTCAGACCAAGGATGCTAGCCACCACGCAACGAGGCGCAACCATATTTATGGGCTGCCGAATAGGACAAAGTCTAATATATGCAGATTACAAATGAAAAGAGAGAATACAAATCGACAATTTTACACGCAAAAATCAGTTCTTTGGAAATTGTAGGTAGAAAGTGTCAAATTTGTTGCCGGCGAGTAAAGTTGCTAAAGCATTAGGGGCAGAAGACCTCAATGTTCCTCCCCTTAAAACATCCTTGCTGAAGCATTCAACATGATATGCGAAGCTTACAAAAGAAGAAAGTACTGTTGATACAAGTGGTGTCTGAATATTGTTTCTGATCTCTAAATGCAGCAAGGGATTAATTCTTATTATGCTGTTAGGGATATGGAACCTCTGAAAGGTGCTAATTAAGCGACAATGTATAGTGCCTCGTGCACTAACCTTTGACCAATAATATTTTTCAAGGTAGTAGGAATGATTACAATAAACACAGTCGAAATTAAAAAGGTGTAATTTGTTAACAACATACTTTTCAATGACGAGAGTGAAGAAAAACTACAAAAACATTAACGTGAATAAACCGGATTCAATATGAAAGGAATGTTGTAAAAATTAGTTTATATAAGACAGATATTTTTAGGTGCAACCACCAGCAAATTAGAGTCAACATTAGAGTTAACGATATTCCACTGAACAAGTAAATACAGTCACATTTTTGGGAAGCAAACTTATCTCAGCTGGAAAGAGTTCAGCGGACATAAAAAATCAAAATTTCACAAGCAAACATAGCGTTTTACTGCATAGAATAAAACAATATTATAAAATGATACCAATAGGTCTATATCTGGAGTGTGTCTGTATGGCTAGGAATGCGGTGGTGGAGGAAGGTGGAAAACGTCCAGTGGACTGCAAGGTACAAAGAAGTTCTTAAAAGAGTTACTGGAAAACGACCTAGCCTATACTAAAACAATAATGAGAAGAACAGACCAGTTGATGGGATATCTCTAGAAGCACAATGCAATAAGAGACCACCTTCTGGTATAGATGCTAGCATTCTTGGCTGTCTCTCCGGATATCCGGGTTCGATTCCCACCTCAGCCACCCGAGAAACTTTTTTCCGTAGCTTCCCTTTGTTACTCGAGGTAAATGCTATATGGTTTGTAAATTAAAGCCCAGGCCGCCTAATCCCAATCCCTTTAAATTACAAATCACATATTAATAATGACACCACATTTACACATGTTATCAGACATAATCCACACACACCCAAGTTCACGGGGCTGAAATGACCACGATGTCCAAGCCCCTAAATGAAACAACATCAGATGGGAAGCCGATGCGGAATCAGCACGCCTGCGGCATGGAACGTTGGCAGGCCACATTATTCATCACGACTGGCCTGAACAAAAAGTCATCATGGGGTAACCTTAGAATATGTCATATTTGGACATGTTTGGTTATAATATAATCGGCGGCTTCGGTGGCGTAGTTGGTAGCATGCTGAGCTTCTATGCCCAAGGTCGCGGGTTCAAACCCGGCCGAAGTCATCGGATTTTTAAGAGCGTTAAAAATCCCTCAGTATGCCTCCCTTCGGAGGGGAAGAAAAGCCGGCCGTCCCATGTCATAGATTTATGGCATGATAAAGAACCTTCCACTAATTACACTTGTGTGAAGCTAAATTATAGGTTATATTTGACTAATGCTCTTACTTGAAAATCGAAAGTCTGCAGTCCTTACTTGAATTAAAAATATAAAAAAACGGATAACACACACTAAGTTAATACAGCCATCACAATTAACAACGGTTTTCAGACAGATTCTACACACGCCTAAAGTACATGGGGCTACATGGCCGCGTTATCGCAGCCCCTAAACTGAGGAACCAACCAAACTTATAATATAATATCAAAGTCATTGTACTTTTGTTTCCACATCTTCAAGATTCATTAATTCAAATAAACTCAGTCGTATATTTTTGCCAACGAGTAGTTATGAGAATTTAATCTCTGAGATGTAATGATGACATCGTTATCTTAGCCAATTCACCAGATGATTTGAATGCCTTTTTAATGGTATGGAGTCCGTCTTGACGAAAAAATTCATGATGAAAATCAAAAACATGTAAAACGAAAGTAATGGAATGCAGCCGAAATGAATCCGAAATCCCTATGGACGTCAAATTGGCAGGTGAAAAGCTAAATAAAGATTCTGTTACCGGTACTTAGGAATCAAAATAACCAGTGATGGACGAAGCAAAGAGGATATAAAAATAGGCTGGCTCAGACAAGGGAAGCATTTCTACACAAAAGGAATCTGTTGACATAGAATATACTAGATTTAGGTATTAGAAAGTCGTTTTTGATAGCCACTGTCTGGAGCGTGGCACTCTATGGAGATGAAACTTGGACTGTTGGCGTAACAGAAAAGAGAAGAATAAAAACATTTAAAATGTGGTGTTACATAGAATGATAAAGATCAGATGGGTAGATAGAGTAACAAATGAAAAGGTATTAAGACGAATGGGAGACGAGAGATGTTTCTGGCGACTGCTAATGAAGAGAAGAGATAGGTTAGTTATTATAGTTAGGCCTATTGTTGTTTTAAGGGGCGGAACTACGAGGTCATCTGCTCCAAGAGATAGGTTAGTAGGTCACATACTAAGATACCCAGGAATAGCAAACTTAGAAAGGAAGTGTCGAGGACAAGAACTGTAGGGATAGACCAAGGTTAGGATATGTTGAACAGATTGTCTCGGATGTGAGGTGTGTGGCTATGTATAGAGATGAAACGATTAGCTCAGGACAGGGAGACATGGAAAGCTGCATCAAACCAGTCAAAAGACTGAAGACTGCGTACCCGGTTCAGCCGGTGGTGGCGCGCACTTTCACACTTTTACCAAACATGTTGAATAATGAGTACTTTCAGTGCTCATAGGCGATGCTGAAAATGTCCTCCCTCTCTTGTAACACACACCTGACATATTCTGATGAAAGAATGTCTTTCAATTCTTTTATTATTTACGGAGCCTGTTTCCTTGAATCGTCTAGCGAGCCTCCTAATTGTACTGGCATTAGGCACAGGTCTTCCTGGGAACTTGATTCGAAATTTTCGTCTCCTTTCAGAACAAGATTTTCGGCTTTTCATATACGAATTATGGATATACAGTACTCACGTTCGCACAATGTGAATTGGTGTCTAGGCATGACCAACAATCACAGTAATCACAATACTCACTAAACGTGCAACACTAACGTCTAAACCTTGTGGATACACGTCCATATGAATGACAAAACACGTGTGAACTAACGGTATGAGTCAGCGGAGCGCACCACCCCCGGCTGGACCTCGTACGCGCGCCCACGATCTGCGCCAGTCACAGCCTGAATAGCTTGCCGTGTTTATCGGGGCGCACATAGATAATGACCCTGTATGTTTTAGGAGTTTGGGTGAAGCCTATTCACGAGCTACCTGTCAGGATTCTTGAACACACCTTGAGATCAAGAAGATTCTTCATGAATTAGAGTTGTCAACATTCAAAATATTTACACTGGTTTTGTGGTAAATTAATTTCCCCGGAGTGAAATTTTCATTCTCAAGTAGGCCTAAGTTAATTCCATTACGATCATCATCATCCTCTATATCCTGCTAGCGGACCAGGTAGGATTGCAGTGGACAAGATGCCTCCAATTAAACATATCGTTGTAAACTTCTTCTCTTTGTATATCTTGTAACGCCGTTCTTTTTTTGTTGTAGATCCTCACTCATTTGATCTAATCACCTTCTTCTGGGACGTCCAACGGATCTCCTTCCAAGAAGTTCCAAGTAATGTCTGGAAATTAGTGTCTCTGGTCAAACCATTTGCGCCTTGATGTAATGCACACTTTCTTCTAGAGTTAAAGTCACCTTCATGTCCCTCTTGAGGCAGTCATTTCTGATTCTGTCCACTTTCGTATTTTGCTTACAGGTACAACAGATCTTAAACACACTAATACAGTCATCACAATTAACACCGGTTATCAGACAGATTCTTCACACACCCAAAGTACACGGGGCTACATGACCGCGTTGTCGCAGCCCCTAAACTAAGGAACCAACCAGCAGGTCTTATAATATTTATTTCACAAGCTAGTAATTTGCTACCGGTAATGTCTCTCTTCAATACGACACAGCTCTCTAAGTCGTATGCCATACATGGCATAATGTATGATTTGAACGTTGTCTGCTTTGCTCTTGGGGGAATTGCTTTATCCTTAACAATGTTCCGCACTAGGTAAAAGAAAGTAGAACCCTTTGATGCTCTATTTTTGACTTCTAATTTAGCACTCCCATGATTCAAGATGACGCTTCCAAGATACGGTACCGGTCCGTTAACTAAAGCTTCCCACACATTAAATCCCTTAGCTACTGGACGAGTGTTCTACGTATTTTAATTTTTCTGATAGGCAGATGCGGCCTTAAGTTAGGAACGTTCACGGATTTGCTTATAGTAGCTGCAGCAAACAACTGAAAACCACTTCTAGGATACAGTAGTGGCTGGCCCATAAGGACTCCAGGACGGTGTCCTTCCTAGAGAACGAAAAGGGATTTTCATTTTCTCTTGATATTTTAAGTCAAAAGACTGTGTTTGGTGGTATAACGCTCAGCGCGCAGTTCACTGGTCAGTATCGTGGCCAAAACGGGTCAGTATGGAGTTGCGGACTCTCGGCTTTCCGCCCTAAGATTGTGCCCGGGCGAGGGTATTGAGACGTAAGGGGAGTACAGAGACTGGCGCGCTTGAAGGCTGCCAGAGGGGTAATCTGTGGGCGCGGTGTGCGGGCAGTTGTCTTTAAGCCGGGCGGAGTCCGTACAGCTCTGTAGCACCGGTAAATATGTCATCTCCTCTTGCTACTCTACGAGCATGCGCCCAGCGGGGAATCACCTCATTAGCAAATAAAGTAAATGAATGAATAAATCAAATCTCGATGGTTGCATATAATATAAAATTAAATTTAAATAACAATAATTCATGAGCAGCATGCTCTTTGTTTATCTTTGAAGACAACAAATATATAATTATATTTAAGTGTAGCATCTTGCGAACCTCCGTGACTTAGGCGGCAGCACGCCGGCCTCTCAGTGCTGGGTCCGTGGCTCAAATCCCGGTCACTCCATGTGAGATCCGTGCTGGACAAAACGGTGGCAGGCAGGTTTTTCTCCGGGTACTCCGGTTTTCCCTGTCAAAATTTAATTCCAGCAACACTCTCCACTATCATTTCATTTGTCATTCATTTAATCATTGTCTCAGAGGAGTGCGACAGGCTTCGGCAGCCAGCACAGTTCCTATCCTCGCCGCAAGATGGAGGCTTCATTCAACCCATTCCTGACCTGGTCGCAGACTGGAAGCAGGCTGTGGATTTTCATTTAAGTGTAGCATCTGAGAACAGGAATCTCGATTCATATTGCAATGGTGAAGTATCACATGGACCTCTGGCTAGCATCCTGCGTTTAGTGAAGAGATTGGCACCAGTGAGCTATTTCGCTTTCGTGCTGAAGAGTCTTGAGTGCGGTGGTAATATTCAGCAGTTGTAATCTCTGTGTTGGGGATAATTAATCTGTAAATCATTAAGTAGTGTTTTATTTTATTTTAAATTTACCTGTGCGACTGTGGTTTGGAAGTGCTTGTGCCGAAAGTGATATTCTCGTGATGTCTCTAAAATAGTAATAGTAATAATACTAATAATTTTTAATTCTTGTTAGGGCTATGCTCTAGAGATGAAACTTCTTAAGGCTTGATTGTCTTTTTTATGCTTACGTCTCAGTGTGATTAAGTATTTCTGCGTTTCAAAATGAATTCTGTGGACGCTATTTTAAAAACGGTAGGAGAAAACTTTCTCTTGAGAGTAATTTTCACATCAGGTTCTCAGTGTTGTTCCCTATGAAATCATTGTTGTAATACCGGTACCAAATGATGAAAACAAGTGTTGAGGGCAGCTTTAGGATCTGACATCAAGAATATCGAGTAGCGATATTTTCATTGCATATAAAAGTAACTTGATTCTAGGCCTACCGGTACTCTTTTTTTCCTCTGTCAACTTATAAAAAGGTGCGGGAAAAATACTGTGATCGCTCTCCCAGCCTAACAGTATGTCGGCCGCCACTGCTAGGGTGGCTGAGGAGGAAATTGAACTTACCTCTTCTCAGTTCTGGACGCAAGGCTGACTATCCTGTTACAACCCTGAAACCTCAGGAGAAACAGTCTCTACGCCACTCGATGCTCACTGTGTGCGTGGAGAAATTGTCTCTTGAATTGTGCTGTCCACATTGCTCCCAGGAAAAGGCGGGGAGTGATCACTGTTTAACACTTGTGTCTAGCCGCTGATAAGTGTGGTGCTTTCACCGTTGGAAATCGGCTATATTCGGTCTCACTCGTTACAGTCCCCGTCCCGCCCTTTTGCACGCTGATTGTTTTCTGCTGTGGTGGTCTCTCGTCTCGTGTGTGAGTTAAGACTTTGTTTTCTGCTACGTGTAGTCTACAGCTGATTAGTTGGTTTTCTCAGTTTTTGCCTCTATTATGTGAGTGAAGATTTTATTAGAGTAATACTGCTACTACTTGTGCTACAACATTGTGTGATTGTTAATGTGCTGCTTGTACTTATATTGTAGGATATATGTCCTGTTTAAACAAAACATTTAATTAAAACATGGATCGCGTTACATGCAGTCATTGCGCTAAGACTTTTAGTCACAATAAAACTTTGGTGAAGCATATAAAGCTGAAGCATTCCGGTTCGAGTACACAGTTTATCTGCAATTTATGCGATTTTGGAACGGACTCGAAATTTTCTTTGACACGTCATTTGAAAGGGAAACATTCAACACCAAGGTCAGGAAGTAATAATGTCAAGTGTCCACTTTGTAACGAGACTCGCTCTACAAAACATGATATTATACAGCACTACACATCAGAGCACGAGGTATCTGTCGTGAATAAAACAATCAAGTTTTCGAGTGAAGATGACTTCTATAATTGGAAAAGTGAAACTGAAAAAGAAGAAGTATGTGAGTTTGTTGTATGGCGGTCAAAATATGTTAGTAAGAAAGATGGGTGTGCAAAAATGTCATTTAAATGCCATCGCGATGGTGAGTTTAAGACTGAAAGCAAAAATATACGCCACTGTAAAATATTAGGGAGCAACAAGATTAATGGACATTGTCCCGCAAAAATTGATGCAAGCTTTCATTCGTCAGGCGAAGTAACAGTTTTGTACTGTAAAACTCACGTAGGTCATCAATCCGAGTTAGGTCGTCTAAGACTATCACAAGCCGAAAAATCTGACATTGCGGCCAAGATTGCAATGCAAGTTCCATTTAATAAAATACTAGATGACGTTAGAGATTCCTTGGGTAGCTCAGGGCTAGAACGTATCCACCTACTCACTAGAAAGGATCTATCTAATGTACAGCATCAGTACAGTTTAAAATCACCCGCAGTTCGACACACAAATGACTGTACGTCTGTCGAATCGTGGATTAATGAGATGGAGATTGCTGGTGATGTCGTGATGTTTTACAAACCACAGGGCATTCTTCTAGAGACCCATCCTCAGTTGCAAGCTGATGACTTCATTCTTATTATGATGAATGAAGCACAGAGGGAAATGCTTCGGCAGTATGGCAACGATTCTGTATGTTTTGATGGTACTCATGGCCTCAGCAATTACGGATTTGAACTCACAACTCTTCTCGTTCTAGATGATCTTTCTCAGGGATTTCCATGTGCTTTTATGTTTTCAAGTAGAAGTGACACATGTGTTATGACACTGTTCTTAACTGTTATAAGAAATGCACTGTCAGAAGCCCTACAACCGAGAGTATTTATGTCAGATATGGCAGAAATGTATTATAATGCTTGGTCTACGGTAATGTTACCTCCAGAATTTCGCCTATTGTGTACGTGGCATGTTGATCACGCCTGGCGGAAAAATCTTTCAAAAGTGAACGGTCGCGAGAAACAGGTTGAAGTCTACAAGCTGCTGCGGACTTTACTAGAAGAGAGGGACGAGGTAGCATTTTCTAAAATGATAGGACAAGTTGTAATCATTTTGAAAAATGACCCAAGCACCAGGGTTTTTGGTTTGTATTTCGAAAATGAGTACAAGCCGTGTGTTTCTAATTGGGCCTACTGTCATCGCCTGCATTCAGGACTGAACACAAATATGCATCTTGAAAGAATGCATGGTGTATTGAAACACATTTACATGGGTGGGAAAAACCTAAGAGGTTGGATGTAGCAATTAATACGCTTATGACTTTCGTGAGAGATAAACTGTATCCACAAAGGTAAAATTACCAGCAAGTTGTCGGCGATTCGACAACGACACCACAGCTCACTGCTGCTGTCTGAGGAAAGTGCCGTCTGCGAGGGAGAAATATGGAGGGTTTCATCACGAAACAGGAATGAAATTTACGAAGTGAGGAAGACGGACAAACCAAGCTGCAGCTGTAGTCTACAATGCACTGAATGCGAAGCATGTGTTCATCAATAGATCTGCGGCTGTCTTGATTCATCCATCAAATTCAATATGTGTAAACATATTCACCTTGTCTGCAGAATGACACCAGCAACTACAGAGAGAGGAGACGAGTCTTCAGAAAGTAGCCTAATTATTCAAGAACAGCCACTCATTGAGGAACAAGATATTATTCTAAGACAGTTACAAACTACAGATGCCACAAGAAAATGTGCAAATATAGAGCAAAGTAAGGCAAAACTTCTACATGCATTCAAAGAAATTCTCGATCAAGCCGACTGCGAAGAGGACATAGATATTATTCAGAGACAAATTAAGCCCATTATTCCAACTCTTCAGGCCCGAAAATCAAAAGTAACATTTCTATCTACGCCAGAGACTACTGCAGCAAAAATTACTAAATTTGAACATCAAAGGAGACTATTTTCTACAAAAAAAAGTTCAAAAGAAGAAATGTTTAAGTCTTTCAAGACCTACAAACGAAGAACAGGATAATATTGCAGCACAGTTGTTGATACTTCCTGAAACTCAATCGAATGTAGGTGTAAATCTCTAATCACGAGACACTTTACAATTAGGCCTACATGTTAAAGTAAATTCTTGTGTTAAGATTACTTTTTTATTAAGTACTGTTTTATTTCTTAAGTGGAACTGTTTTTTTAATATCACGTTTAATTTAGTGCGTTATGGGACTGTTATAATTTGTTGAGTGACTGGCAGTTGGTGTACCCTACCGTGAGAATGAAGAGGCTGAACTGTGTGATTGATCGTAATATTATGTGTAATTTAGTGTATTAAGGAGACCGTTCTGATTTCTTGAGCGACTGACTCATAATGAATTCTTCCATGAAAATGAAGTGACGGATCAACTGTGCTTTGAATGACGGTGGATTCTATCGTGAGAATATATCTGCTAGCCTTCAACATCATAAGTATTTTGGGTGAGTACAATATTGTTATATTGTTATTGTCATGTTGCTCATGCATGTCCACACCTGACTTCCTTTCACAAGCCACGTTGTTTGTGCAGTAGGGCGGGGCGGGGACTGTAACGAGTGAGACCGAATAGAGCCGATTTCCAACGACGAAAGCGCCACACTTGTCAGCGGCTAGACATAAGTCTGTTAAACACATCTGCTTATTCAGAGCACGAGGACATTCCCACAAAGCAGTTCAGCCCGTGCACGCCCAACTTCACCCCGGCGAATATTTGCATTTTCAAGTGAAAATTAAGTTAATTCGGCAAATCTATTTCTAATTTATTGTTGATTTCCTTAAAGACTCTAATTATGGGTGTTTACTTAAAAAATCAATTTGGGCAAGTAACTCGGGTCTCAGGAGGGGAGGGACTGAACGATCAAGAGGATGGTAAAAGTGCAGTCTGCATTGTTTCCAGGAAGGACATCTGCTTAGTTTGCAGTGCAGCAGTTTGGGTGGACAGTTATACCGTGAGGATTATCACCAGGCTAGAAGCGTATTCCTTGTTTCTTAGCAGATGTGTATCGTTCCACTTCCTTACCAGTTCACGGTCCTTCCCGAGTAGCACAGCTTCACAACCACTTCGCCCGTACCAGATAGCCACGCAATATTAGTCTGAAGTTAACTCTTATGGTGAACTGAAGATTACAAGACGTTCAGTTCAAGAGAGAAATAACAATCTTCTTATGAAAATAATTGGTCTGGAAGTACAATTGGCTTTTACCAAGCCAGAAACAATACGAATAATACTTAGGCCCACCATTCATTTAGTATTGCAACATTTCATTTATATACCGGGTAGGAAGCGCTGTATACATTCCAAAATGCATTTTCTAAGACAATACGGTAGACAATATTGTACATAAGCTAATTTGTTTCTGTGACAGCAGCTGTGTTCGCGTTACACATTATCATTCTAACAAATGTCAATATGACGTTTCGTATCTCCAACATGATGCATCACGAATAATGATTGATCACATTCTGGTTCGATGGTTTAGGTACGGTAGCGGGTTAAAAATGAAAAGGACAGGTAGATATTTATGTCACGTGGTATTCTTTATAGCCATGGCCATGGTGTTGAGGTAGCGCACCTGTATCTCACCCGGAGGCCCCAGGTTCGATTCCCGGCTCCGTCAGGGATTTCAGAAACTGACGTGAGGGCTGGAACGCGGTGCACTCAGATTCGTGAAGACAAATCGAGACCCGGTCGCGAAAACCAAGATTAACGGCCGTGGGGACCCAACGCGCTGACCACGCTTTACCCAACAATCTGCTGGCCAAATTCGTGGGTAGGCCCTTCATGGTGCCACGGGGTTTGTTTGGTTTTGGTAATCATGACGTACATTGTGAAAAGTAGCGAAAGTGGTCTGAGTGACAGGAGCAGCGAACGAGAAAGTGGCAACGCTAAGTACTAATTCAAGATATCGCCGCATGATGTCATATTCCAATTTTCGTTGGACAGACTTATGCGACCTTGAGAAGGTCATAATCTCAAGAATTATTGGAAACTATGTTAGGCAGAGGAATGTAGCCGCCGAGAACGTGGTGCCTCATTATCTGACTAAGGTTCAGCGATAGGCCTATATGTCTTCCCCAAAACATTAGTACACCATAACTTCCTACTAGTCCTACTGAATGCGCAACGGGCCGATATATTCTGCCAAGTAAGCAGATTTCCATGTCAACGGATGGAACGCTCTGTGTAGTGAAGCCCCTTCCCCCGTTTCACGCCTCACTTGCAAACAAGTGAGCTCCGATTAGTAGTTTCAACTGAGCTCTTCTGAAAGTGCGGCAGGCATTTCATACCCTACGATCGCGTTCGGAAAACAGGACAATGCCAGGCAAGGCTTAAATTCAGTAAATACAGTAATTAGGTAAAAAGGGGAATTCTATAGGCTAATGATAGCACATATTAGGGTATGCAATTCGATGAACACGATTGTGCCCAATGAGACTGGACGGGGAGTAATAAATATGTTATCACCCTAATCTGAAAGAGATAATACATGAATTATTTATACACTTACGTAAAGCACATTGGACACAATCGTGTGGACCAACTGAAAAGCATTCTGTTAATAGATTACTTACAGTAGGCAACATTGAAGGATGATTTCTAATTCTTCAATACAATTCGGTAAATACACCCACGTAATGCTTCAGTAAATTCACAGAGTTATACTTTTTTTCTTTTCTTTTCGAAAACTACAGACTACACGCTGAACATAAAACAGAATTGTTAACTGGTTGGAGGAAGAAAAGGACGTTATCTTATTGTATAATACGCTAAGGTGTCTGTTTCACAAAAACTCAAGCTCCTAAACCAGAGGGAGTTAGAAGGTGTGGTTTGTACCAAAATCTTCCACATAGTCTCAATAGTACAGGAAAAATCTTGAATTTCTTGACAAGTCAACGGAAATACTGTTTATTTATTTGTTTATAAAGTGCTTTTAAAGAAATAAACAAGACGATAGCACCTGGCACAAGTGTGTCTCGTACAGCCCGCATAGCACTAGAGCCGGGCGGGTAGTCTGCACACAACCCATTATGCGAGAGTTCTCGCACGGGTCCGCTAGTTGATTTAAATTCAGATGCTGGCAAGAATGTTGCGTATACAAACGATCTTAACAATGAATCAAAAATTGAGCGTGAAGATCATTTAGCTACCTATTTTCAATGGTGAAGTGACATTACTAAATGGAAAAGGGAATGTCCTCAACCTAATACTCGATCGCGCAGCTGAAATATTATAACTCACGTACCTGGGGTTATAGGAGAAGCAAAAAAAAAAAAATCTCAATTGGAATGTTTTACTCTTTTTTTTTCACCAGGTATATTTGGACGATTTGTTAATTGCACTAATAAGAGAATAAATAAAATAAATGGGACAAGTCAGTCGGTGGTGCGAGATGCCGGTGAATGTGAAATAATGGCAGTTTTAGGTCTTCTTTGTGTAGTTGGAACCAGGCCGTCGCGAGGGCGACGCGAGAGGTGCGGTCGCGCCAGGCCCCGCACTTCACGCCATTTTTTTTTTTTCATAAATGAAAAATAAAAATAAAGATAGTGTGTTTGATTCAGTCCAGCCCAAATTAAAATAAGCCAACACTGTAAAATATGCTGTGTTTGTGTGGAGGACCCCCCCCCCCCCCCCGGGACTCCCACCCCCATACAACAAGCTCGTATGGATTTGTTTTAAGCCTCGTTATCTGGTACGATATTTTATTTTCTGTGAACTCAACAAGTAAAACTCTCCAATCTGAGAAGACTTCGTTAGATACGGCTTTAACCGAACTTCAGGGCCTAAAGTCATTTTTTTCAACACTGGCTTTAACAGTGCAATGTCCACCGCTAGAAAAAAAATGGAAAATTTGTGCTATGCACAGAAATTTTCTATTCGCCTTCAAGGCAATCGCAAAAGGTTCTTTGATGAAATAAATCAGCAAAATGATCAACAGGTGGAAAAAACCGAAGAGGAACTTCAAAAAGAAGCTGAAAATAAATTTCGGGTGAATTACTTTTTGTCTGTCGTAGATACTGCACTGAGCTGCGTAGAAAATAGATTTAACGAAGTGATTTTTTTTCGGAATACTTGGGATTTCTTTTCGATCCTTCCAAGCTATCCAATTTGGAGGAAAGGCAATTGAAAGACCATTGATAGGGATAGGAATTTTTCGGTGATTTCAAAGTGAAGAAAGCGGTGGTTTAAAGTGTAAAATTCAGTGGTTTCAATTGCACTTTTCGGTATTTTAAAACTGATAAGTTTTAGGCAGAATATTGTTTATATCATGGATATTATGCATTAAATATTAAAATACTGTACAAAAACGACATATTTTACAGTCCTTCAATGAATACTTCAGTGAATAGATCTAAAATATCTTGTGACAAACAGTGATGCATATCACTTAACGAGCTAGTGAAAACTGAAAACGAAAACATTCGCAGTCAGCGTTTGAAGAGGGTATCCAAATGATCTTCAACACAGATTCTGAGTAGTTTGGAAATGGAAATGCCTAAGTGTCTTGCAAAACTCCAACAATGTCTGTCTTGGTCCTGTCGTGCATCTGCTTCTTGATTAAAGTTTGCAGTTAATTGTATCATCTTATCACCTCACTTCTTCCAGTGTTCAAAGGACGCCAACTTGTTAGTTTTCTTTGCAAGATCCTCATTGATGTTCATTGGCACTATTTCTGCTGGATCACACACATTAGTAAAACTTGTCCCCAGGGTCTGTGAATCTCAAGCTGATTAATTTTGTAAGAGCATGGGACTCAGCATTATTTACTAAAACTGAATGTATTTTCCCTCTTTTTGACACATTTCCACAACCCTCCAACTACTCCTTAATGTTGGTACCGTAATTTCCAGAAACAGCAAGTTTAAGGGCTTGCTTAATTCTCTGGAAATGTCTATCTCAGGGGCGTGATGTGCCCAAATCCAGTTGCCCAGATTTGAGAGCACAGGCCCAGAGGCTAAGTCCAGAGCTGAGGTTTTGAATAGCGCGCGCCAATCCGTCTAAGAAGCATTTAGAAGCTTTATGCAGCCAAGAGATCGCTAATTGACGTAGCAAGGTTTACAGAGTCGAGGCTATATTTGTATAAAATATTTTCCTGTGGAGTAGAAACATGAGACTAACACCAAATTACTGGCACGGACAAGGGAAGAAGAACGTGCCATATTTCAAGAAAATTGATCGAGCGGAAGCTGAGATATGAGATGTTTTAGTTTTAGCCGAGGTCACACTGTGACGTAGAGAAGTCCGTCCACTGGGTATATAAGAGCTGGCAGCCACCACTCAAATATGGACGCGGACGGACTTGGACTTGAACGAGAGAGGTCACGTTACTGCAGGAGAGAGCCGACTGAGTACTTCAGGACTTCACCGCGGGGAGCGCTTCGGCGAGCCCCGCCAGACCAGTCTTCGCCCAGCCGGCACGAGCTCACCAGCCAAGGACGCCAGGAGTCCGAGGCAACTGCAGCCAGCCAGGACCGCCTAGGCCCGCCCGCCCGCATATCATCACATCACCGCACTTCACTTCATCATCTCATTCCCCAACCAGTTGTGGGCTATCCACACTTAGGGTTAGGTTAGGGCACGCCGTGAGTCAGGGACCCGTTCGTGTCGGATCATCCCGCGCTCACTAGCTCGCTTTTAGATTTTATCCCCTCATCACATATATAGGCTATCACCAGGCCAACTCCGAAAGAGCTAGTTGTCTGACTCTGAAAGAGCAATTTGTCTGGCAACCCCTCTTGGCTCTGGTGCGACCCCTATTAGTTCATAAGCTGTTTACTTCTCTATCCCTATGTATGTCATGTTCACCCCGCGCCGCGCACTCCCTAGCACCCCTAGCGCCCCTAGCGCCCCCAGCGTCCCCACCCTCATCAACCTTCCCCCATACGTCACCCCCCGAACCAAGAAGAAATTGACCCGCCTCTACACATGGTCGATAGCTGAAACCCTGGCAGCCCAGAGCGTGACCCCGGTAAATAGCCCAGCTAACACCGGCAGCCCGCTCATGAGCCCGAGGGAACCCAGCATCACCACTCCAGAACCCGCATCATCCCCCGTGCTTTGTACCACACACGAGCAGATGCGCAATATAGGCCGCAGCCTAAGCGTGACCCAGGTGCCGCGGCATGCCGCGCCCTGCAGCCCGCTAACGGAAGCACCTATACATCTTGCTCTCGCCGCGCCCCAACATACAGACGGCACCCCAGCGAGGCTGTCGAGTTGCGGAGATTTCCCGGACGGCTGCCTGGACTTGCCCAGCAGTCTGCCAATGGGAGAGCCCGACTCCAGCCTCGTCGCGCCAGCGACACCACTAGGCGAGGCATTGGTGCCAACAGGGACAGAAGGCAAGGAGACGCCCATCCTGGAGACCACAAGACCGGCAGCGAAAGCCGCCCCGTCAGTGGTCCAGGAGAAGGTAATCCCAGCCCTATTGTCAATGGTGATCGACATGGGAAGCCATGCGACTGACCCCAACCCTACGGGAGGCCGGTTAGTAATGGACGTGCCGCCTGATCAGCCACGTCGCAGGAAAGCCGGTATTACCAAAGAGGGGGGCAAGTCAAAGGCCCCCAAGTCGGCAGCCCAGCAGTCCCAGTCTCCGACTAGCACGGCGACTCCAACCACAGGCCTAGGCCCGGAAGGAGCTCCGCCAGCGACATCGTCGAGCGGGAAGGCTGGCAATGGCACCCGAGCAAAGGTTAAGAAGCCAGCACCAGCGCGGACTTCCAAACCTGGGCAGGGTAAAACCAAACAAAAGCCCTCCACGCAACCTGGAGCCCCTGAGCCCAGGAAACAGACTCCAGAGCTTGGGGAACAGGAGGAGGGCTTCACACCGGTCCTGTCGAGGAGGGAGAAAGCTGATGCCAAGAGGCAAGCCCAAGCGGCTAATGCTGAAGACGGGCAGAGGCGGAGTGGTTCGCGGGATTCGTCCGGCTCGACCACTTCCACTTTCCCCGACAGACCGCGCAGGCCACAGCCTAAGAAGCCGCCGCCACTTACGCTCTACACTACCGACATTTCCAAAATTGATCAGGGACTTGCAACAGTACTACCACATGAGTACCGTAGCAAGTACCATTTCAAAACCCCCAAGCGAGACCCCGGCACGTCTGTCTGGCTTCTATGCGATAGCTGGAAAGCCTACCACTTTTGCGTGGAGTACCTGGAAACCGTTAATGCGCCGTACTCACAGATCGTTTCAGCTAAGCCTGTAAAGCGATATGTGCTGCGCACACCGGCAAACCAGAAGACGTGTGCCGACCTCGCAGCCGCATTCAAAGCGATAAATTTCCCAGTGGAAAATATCGAAACGATGCGCACGAAGTCCTCCCGCATACACTCCCCACTGTACTTGGTGACAATCCAGGCGGGGCCGGAAGCGGACAGTATATTAAATGTAAAAATGCTGGCTCGCATGGAGGTGAGCATCACCCCATTCCGGACTCCCACGCATGCGCCGCAATGCAGCAACTGTCAAAGGCTGGGTCACACCTCCAAGGGGTGCCACGATAGGCCTTGCTGCAGGCGATGCGCGGATGGACACCACTCTGCCAAATGCCCATATGGTTCCAATGAGGCAAAATCCAAGTGCAGAAACTGCAAGGGACCACACGCGGCTAACTTTAAGGACTGCCCCACCCGCAGGGCATACGAAACCAACAGGCGAAGCACGGTGCAAACTGGTGCGCATCAAGGTGGCATGCACCAGGCACGTGGAGGCCCCTCAGGCACCAAGGCATCATCAATGCCTAAAGGCCCATCAGGCAGGACCGAAATTAGATTTGAAGGGGGGACACAGCCATCCCTTAACAGAGACACACACCCAAACACTGAGATCAATCCCCAGCCCGGCACTTCCACCAGCCCAGACCCGATCTCAGTGCCTCCTCCCAAGGAACAACGGAAGAAGAAGGTCCGGTCCAAACGCCCCAATAAAACCGAAGTAAAGACCACCATGGCTGCGGAGCAAACGAGAGAAGCCCAACAAGCTTTTAGCTCCATCCCTTGCCAGCCACAGGAAGTCGCATCGCCCCCAGCTACTCTCCTCCCCATTGCCCCCACCCCTCCCTCAAACACAGCCACTCAGGCCAGCCCACCACTGGATCAGGATCCCAGCACCATCTGGGACAAAATCAATGCCTTCCTAAATCAACTCTTTCCAGGGTTGACGATGGGAACATTGTGCCAGGCCGTGATGGCGCTAATTATGCAGCTAATCACGGCCCCTATGAGCCAGTGGATGAGCATTTTCACCACATTTATTAACACCACCTTCACATCCCGTCATGGATAATACACCTGACCTACCTGAAGGGAACGAGGGGAACCCAAATAATACCCCCAACTACACACACACGGACGGAATCCGCGTTCTAAATTGGAACGCTGATGGAGTCCGCAAAAAGAAAACGGAACTCGCGTTATTCCTCCAAACTCATGACATACACGTGGCACTTATCACCGAAACTCACTTACAGCCCAGGCAGAAATTCACCGTAAGAGGCTTTCACACAGTAAGACGCGATCGCCGCGAACACACGGACATGTCGAAAGGAGGAGTGGCAGTACTGGTCCGTAAAGAAATAGCTCACATGGAGTTAGACAAACCAGAACTGCATTCACTCGAGGCCTGCGGTATCCGCTTGCCAGTGCAAGGTACATACCTGAATATTTATTCAGTGTACAATCACACCGCCGATCGGATAAATACACAGGACATAGAAACCCTATTCAAAACTGGCACTCATACCATACTTGGAGGGGATTTCAATGCCAAAAGTGCCCACTGGGGATGTCTCCGCCCCAATCACTCGGGGAGGAGGCTTTATGCGCACATGATAGCCAATGACTACATAGTCGCTGCACCCAATGAGCCAACCTTCGTACCGCAACGTAATTCGACGGACATTGCTGACATTCTGGACATTTGCCTGATGAACCAGGTAACGCTCAGTCACAGAATCAGTGTGATAAATGACCTTTCGTCAAATCACAAGCCAACGATTATTACACTTGCGACCCCCCCCCCCCCCCCGAAGTCATCGAAACTGGAACCAGGCCCATACGCAACTACAAAGCTGCTAACTGGAACCAGTTCAAGGCCATACTAGACCAAGAACTAGATGGCAAAGATGACATGCCACTACACACAAAACAGGAGCTAGACACTGCCGTGGAAACCCTGGTTTCAGCCATCCAAGTCGCCTTGGACACAAGTGTTCCCCTTGTAAACACCCGCGAGCGAAAACTGGAAATACCAGCACGCATCCGGGCACTAATAAGGGAAAGGAACAACATAAGGCGGGACTGGACGAAATACCACAGGGACCACGACAGAGTCAGGAAAAACCAACTTAATGTTGAAATCCAGAACGCTCTCCATGAACATCGGTGCAGCTCTTGGGGTAATCTCATATCAAAATTTGGTACCAACCCCACAGAAAATACACCATCAGTGTGGCCCCTCGCGAGACACTTCACCCGCGAAACCCATCAGGTGCCGACCCTAGAAACTCCGACAGGACCGGCCTATTCGACTCGGGACAAACTGGAGGCCCTAGCGAACTCCCTAGAGGAAGCATTTACTCCCAACGATACACCCTCTAACCCGGAGTTCACGCTCAAGATGGATGCAAAGATAAATGACTTCATAACCAATGCACCCAAGCCGGAAGTCCGAAAAACCAATATACACGAAATTAAGTGGATCATCCGGCACCTCCCCAATCGGAAAGCCCCGGGCCCAGACAACCTACAGAATATAGTTCTGAAGTGGCTGTCTGACAAGGCCCTGCGAATACTAACCTCCATCTTCAATGCAATGCTCACACTACAGTACTATCCTGTGTGCTGGAAGCAAGCAAAAATATTAGTATTCGGCAAACCGGGCAAAAACAAGACAAATCCCGACAACTACCGCCCAATAAGCCTACTAGACTCACTAAGCAAAGTATTCGAGAAAATACTGCTAAAGAGAATAGTAGCGCACGTTAAGGAAAATGGACTGCTCAGGAACGAGCAGTTCGGGTTTCGGAACCACCACTCCTCAACGCAGCAGCTTATGAGGCTGGTCGAAAACGCCACGGTAGGGTTCAACCAAAAACGCGACACCGGAGCTGTCTTCTTAGACATCCAGAAAGCTTTCGACAAGGTGTGGCACACAGGCCTACTAGCCAAGCTAATAGACTGTAATTTCCACCCGGCCTACATCCGACTCATACAATCATATCTAGAAGGCCGCACATTCCAGGTTGATATTCTGAACGTGCTGTCCACTAAGCGACAGATCAGAGCAGGCGTACCGCAGGGGAGTATTATAGCTCCCGTGCTGTTCAGCCTGTACATCAATGACATGCCAACACCAGCAGGAGCTTTAACTACGTTATACCTCTATGCTGATGACTCGGCAATGACAGCCCAACACTACCGCATAGCCAGCATTCGGAAACGGCTGCAGGAAGCGCTATGGGCCCTGGAACCCTCTTTCAGAGACTGGCGGATTAAAGTCAACGTGGACAAAAGCCAGGCGGTTCTCTTCACCAAGAAAAACCGTATCACACGCCGACCTGAATCCATCCGGCCACTCACACTATTTGCGCGCGACATACCATGGACGAGCACAGTTAAGTATCTAGGAGTAACCCTAGATGCTAATCTAACCATGCTGCACCATGTCAAAACACTACAGCGCAAAGCCAACATGCGATTACTGCAGCTTTACCCATTCCTAAATAGGAAGAGTCGCCTCGACAAGACGCTGGGCGTAAACATGTATAAAGCCCTCATAAGGCCCATTATCATGTACGCCAGCCCTGTATGGGGTTACACAGCTAAGTCGAACCTCAAAAAGCTGCAGATGATCCAAAACAAATGCTTGCGGTTAGCACAAAAGCTCCCGCGGGATACACCCACGCGGGAGCTCGAACGCATAACAAATACGCCAAGCATCAAAGCCTTTGTGCGACAACTTGCACTAAGGTCACTACGCTCCAGGCGCTATTCGGCAAACCCACTCGTAAGAGCCCTTGGCCGACACGATATGGGCCGAAATAGCAAATACCCTACCCCTCGACACATTCTCTTCAGGTAAAGTCAGGTAAAGGTAGGTGCTATGAGTAGCGCAAAGCGGCACTAACCCCAGGGACATACAGTACAAATGTCACCCCCAAATACACATCCCATGGAAATTCTCCCATGGATAACCCCAACACCACATTCCCAAGGAAGTCCTTGGTAACGGCTCAGGCCAACCAAGGCGGCCGCACGCGCTCCCCTTGCTGCATACATGAAGTGTATATATTTATGTGTAGAAATTGTCTATGTCCATGTGCACGTCTGACTCTCTGTTTCAGTTTGTTTCTATGTTTCAGCCAAAAAAAAAAAAAAAAACCATTAGTTTTAAAAACCCTTCCCCTGGCTTGCCGAAAGGATAGCCAAGGGGAGGACTATTAATAATCATTAGCTTATAGTTTCAGGACGAGTGTATGCAGCGACGGAGTGATTGATAAACAACCATCAGCTATGTCCAGGACACGAGAGAAGAAGCCCCTGTTCGCAGGCGTGGCTCCCCTCTCCGGATCACGGAGACTTGGTACTAGGACGCTCTAGGCGGGCGGACCGTGCTCCGAACCTAACCCCGGAAGTACGGTTCGTCCGCCATTGCGGACGCGCTAGTCCCAGCAGTGCCAAGCCAACTGATTCCCACAAATACTAATCTCGGCGAGGAAACGGATTTTGCAACTGTTGCATGATACACCTCCCGTACTAACAAAACCTATTCATTTCCATACCCACATTATCCTTGCATGTGACAATAACCAAGCCGCCAGGTTTTACGTGTAGACAATCTTTCCTTTCTGTCTATGCGGTTTTCCCTGGCCCTACAATCTTACCGTTGTATATGTGTACATATTTATATGTGCACATATATGACACCATATACCAATGTTAACAACAATCCATGATGCCTGGTAGATCGCGACCGCGATGGGACAGGCGCAAAGCCTCAAAGGGCAATCCTTCCTTTCCAATCCCCTATGCTTTCTCTTCTACTATCGTAGACTAACTGCATGTCGGAGGCACCAGTAGTAAGGTCGGGTGCCACGCGGGGGGAGCGGGAAACCTTTCGGCCCCCCCCCCCCCGAAAAAAAAAAAAACTCAAATATGTTCACTTCTCCATAGGTGCTCCGTCGCTATGGATGTCACTTCTTCGTAAGCGCCCTGTCGCTAGACATATCACGTCGCTCCGAACATCGTTATACTTCAAAATTATCTTCGTGCACATGGTTGCAATACTCTACGTTTTTACTAGCACGCAGTTGCTAGGACTTAGTGAAATTCTACGACAGTACATGGTTACTGTACTTCGAAAAGTGTTGGAAGTTTTAGTGAAATTCATCGTAAGTTATCACTGAGGTGAACCTTGGCAGAACATTGGTAACTATTACTGCTACACGGACATATGATAGGCTTAGTCTATATTTTTCTTTTCCACTGTCCACTAAGATTTAAACTTGGATTATTTTCATCCAATGACCAGAACAAGCCTTTGTCTTGATAACACTTTGACCAACCAAGATAAATCAGTACTTTTCACATACCAGTCTTGCACGTCCAGTTCATTCAGACGACCTAGGGAAACCAGCATGCTTAGCATTGTCTGGAGAGTGAGAAACTCTGCCCAGGGAATTGAACATCAGAACTTGGACCGGTGCTGAATAAGATTGTCAGAGTATTGATAGTACTGAATGCATCACAGTTGGGTCAAGTTATTACTGGTAAATTTTGCATCATGGATCATTTCGATCTTACCCCTATCAAGAAGATTACTTCAGCTGTTGAAGCAGCTAATATTATAGACAGTTTTCATCAAGATATTCAGGCAACGAGTATGAATACCGCTATGTCTGGTTAGACATTTTTGCGGGTATATAATGGAGGCCGATACGAGATTATACGTACGTGTCCAAATGAGGACAGAAGGCTGAAATAATCTGGTTCAGACCAGACTATCCACATCAATATCTACAAGAATGTAAGCTACATTTTGCATTATTCTTATGCGTAGTTAGCTGGAATTTCTAATTTTTCTACAGTCTTGCCAACACATTTTTTTCTTCGATATTTTGCTGTTGCAAATATTTTTGCAAGGCCTATGGATGCTTTGATCTGAGTAGTTTTTACACTCAGACATGAGAAGTCAATGATTTGAATTAATGGACGAGCAAAACGAGCATTTATTTGATTTTTAAATTATTTTTCCAATCGCGGTCATCAGCCGTCGTAACTGTAAATTTAATAATAAATTTAAGTTGAGGAATGGATTTTTATCCATATTTAAGAAGTCGAGGATGGTTTTTTCCCGAACAGTTTAGCAACGTAAATTCCATTTGTGGAATAATAGTGATAATAATAATAATAATAATACTGATTTAATAAGAATAATCATTTTCAATATTTTTCAGGAGATGATAATAATAATTATGATATATATTTCTAATAATCATATCATGTAGTGTGATTTATAAAGTTGATATTTAAAACAGTTTGCTAGATCGGAGACTTGTTTTTCCGAGGGCTAGTGGTTAACGCATGCCCACATTCAACTAACAGAATTATCCTATGGGAACATTTTTACACTTGCATTATGCAGTTAAATCTCTTGAAAGACACGGAAAGTAATGATACGGGAAGCATATAGCATGTATAAAATAGGGTTTTACTAGAGTTTGTATAAATATAATATCATTTTGAGCAACGTCTTGTGATAGAACGTTTGGCTAGAAATAGACACGGTGTGGAATAGTTAATGTTTAAACTGATGGTAAAATTACTGTAAACTCATTTAGGAGCTTACTAGATTACGAATCTTCCAGTTTGAATAACAAGCAAAGGCTTGAATATTATGTATAATTCGGGAAGAAATTTTGTGTGTGTGTGGAAATAGTTGAATATGCCATTCTGATTGTGCATTTTAAGTCGCAGGAATGAGGTTATTATAATGGAGCATCAACCATATTGTAGGTTGGATGACTTTGAAATAATGTTGGGAGTTGAAATATTTTTGCAAGCCACACTTTCGTCGAATTCATAACCGAGGGTTATAATATGGAACCGTCATGTCGATCTACAGTTTGCCCCCGTGTTCTATAAATATTTCCTAGTAATTTTAACCCGGAATTTTGTTATTTCATTATGAGAGGACTTTACCGTTGTCTAGATGCTAATTATGATAATGTGATTTTTTGACACATTTAAATCGAATGGGCCGATGCTGTAAATAAATTAAAACTGTTATTTCCTAAACAACCACTACAATTTAGAGGATATTTGTGATCCTGTTAAGAATATAAACATTCTGCAAATTAATTTGCTGATTAACATTTTTTGACATTCTGTCAAAAGAATTGTAATTTTGATAATAGCAACAACTAATATTATTTTTGTGATAATTTTTCTAAATAATATTTCCAATTGTTATTTAAATACTTGAATGGTTAAAACCATATTTAAAGGAGTTGAAATTTTGTTAATAATACATTTTGACCATAATATTGCTAATTGAGTCAAGAACTCAGGATATTAATGTTGGATCGAGAACAGATGATTCAATAAATATTTTTTTCTGTTTATCGAAGTTCTTCGAATCCATGCTCGAATGTCCATGTAATTAATATTGTGTTATATTCATTGTTGTAACTTTATATCTGAAGCAGTTTTGAGATACTGATTCCTGGAAAAAGTGTTAGTTAATTTTCTGCTACTATTTGAAACACAAACAAAAACAGTGATATTTTTTTCATCGAGTGATAATATTTCATTTCAACGTGTGAATACTTAAAGTTAGGAATCAGGATGGACAATTAAATTTGCACTAACAAATCTTACGATTGTAAATAATTCTTTTGAGCGAAGTCAACAGGACTATTAATTTGATTTTCGTTTCAAATGCCTAGTGTTCATGTGTTGGTAAATCTGTAAGTTTGTGTATATAATGTATGATTCGTCATGCGTCCATTGTGCTATTTTTAGCATTTCTTCGTTAACTTTTTAACATTTTAAATAAAATGAGATAATTTTACGGGTTGTGCTATTTTCAGAAAATCTGTTCCTATCCTTAATGTTGCATCGAGCCGAAAATCAGTAAAGCATTTTTTTGTTTTATTGTACTCACTTTAACCCTTATGGCGCCCTGGGATGTTTAGATTCTCGTGCTGACTGATTTTTGGTGAAAATGCATATGCAGTCGTCCTGACTTAGGTATAAACGGGCAGAGTATATACAATTTCTTTCGAGGGGAGAGGGGGGGGGGCTGGCTATCCTGGAAAATTGTGTGTATTCTCAGGGGATTGTCACCGCAAAATACCCAAAAATATCAACCAATATCTTGGAGCATATAACTTTGTGTAGGCCTAATTATTTTAGATAAGATTCAAAGTTTATATAGCCTACAATTACTGGCAATACAAAAAAAAGTTTGTAAAATACAACACAAAACACAAATAAAACTTTATACTAGTAGTGGTTTTGTACGGATTATACACCCTCCTCCTCCTCCTCCTCACAAGATGGCGGCGGCGCGCAACTACGTACATGGATGGCGCATTTTTTAAATAAAGCTGGTGAGCATAGCTTAACCTAGCCTATCCTAGTCAAGCTAACCTAGTCTAGTGGACCTAACCAAACCTCAATGAGGACATGCCAAGGGCCTAAGGGCAAAATTTGGTGGATGGAGGATATACCAAGGGGCTAAGTGCAAAACTTGGTGGATGGATGTGTTTTAGTGCTAGGGTTAATGAACACAGCCTAGTACATGGGGCGCATGCAACTTGAGGATAGGCCAAGAGGCCTAACTTCGTGGATGGATATGTTCTAACGTCTCATTCGTAGTAGAAAGAGAATAATGCATGTTCTTAACATGTTAAAACTCAGGAGATGGTACGTGCAGTAAGCTGACTTGTTATTTCCGGTGTCATATTTCTGACATGGCAGAGAGCGCACAGGTCTGTTGCTATGATTGACGCTGCAGTAATTTAAAACCGCAGGTGTTCATCCTGACAATGGATAATGCAAAGTCAGCAGTCATTGGATATTACACAGGTGTTCCTATTGCACTTTGGACTCGCAGCTGTACTGGGAAGGAATTGCAATGATCTGCAATAACTGCTGACACCAGCTATATGAGCCTATATAAGAGAGGTGTCATATATTTCCCTACTGTCTGTCTTTATTCCTCGCTACGAGTGAAAAGTGCTCTATTACTGCTTAACATTTGCAAAAAAACTTTTGCTGGACAATCATTAAATTATTTTGCAAGGCAAGTACTAATTATTAATGGATTGTAGTCTTTTATTACTAATTTATGTTGACGTTATTGATTGGAATGTATTTATTGATTGATTGATTGATTGATTTATTTGTTTACAGATAATTGACGTACCTGTAAGGTTAGCAGATTCCTATACCTAGTTCAGTCAGTGGCAGCAGTTGATAAATTATATAACTTTTAAACAGCTAGAGCGATATTTTCCAATGTTCACCGCTAGATGGCAATGACAATGGTATATTTGATAGTCAAAGTTGGAACTACTTGACCATGGTGAGTGAAACTAAATTTGTAGGTTTGATTTGATTAACACTCTAATAAGTACGAACGTTCGCTGCTAGGTGTTAGTGACAATGGTGTCTGGTAACTAAAGATGGAACTACTTAACAATCGTGTGCAGTTAAATTTGTAGGTTAGATTTGATTAACGCTCTATCAAGTTCGAACGTTCACTGCTGGGTGTCAGTGACAGTGCCAAACTTGATAACTAAAGTTGGAACTACTTAATAATCATGTGAATTTAAATTTGTAGGTTAGATTTGATTAACGCTCTATAAAGTTCGAATGTTCACTGCTAGGTGTCAGTGACTGTGTCATACTTGATAACTAAAGATGGAACTACTTAACAATCCTGTGAAGTTAAATTTGTAGGTTAGATTTGATTAACGCTCTATTAAGTTCGAACGTTCACTGCTAGGTGTCAGTGACAGTGCCGTACTTGATAACTAAAGTTGGAACTACTCATCAATTGTGTGAAGCTAAATATGTAGGTTAGATTTGATTAACGCTCTATCAAGTTCGAACGTTCACTGCTAGGTGTCAGTGACAGTGCCGTACATGATAACTCAAGTTGGAACTGCTTAACAATCGTGTGAAGTTAAATTTGTAGGTTAGATTTGATTAACGCTCTATCAAGTTCGAACGTTCACGGCTAGGTGTCAGTGACAATGGCATCTGATAACCCCAGTTGGAACTACTTAAAATTAGACTTACCGAGAGTCCACTGATGTTCAATTAAAAGACGGTACCCTGCTATGACCATTGGCCGTAATTTATATATATATATATATATATATATATATATATATATATATACCAGGTGAGTCAGCCGCCCCTTATAATTTTAGTTTTCTGCTACACTTCCAACGTCTGATGCCAATATGGTCGACAACTCCCCTTCAATAGCCAAGCCACAATGACCCTAAACGACTTTACAAGATTTATGACGACATGGAAGCAAGACCTTTACAAAAACATGTTTGCGACAAGTGATAATTCAAAGCATCTAACTGTCATACGGGCATGTAAAAAGAACAAAGAACTGGGAGTGAAGGTGAAATTACTGATATCAAATCCTATAATACAAAAAACATAATTGTTAGTGAATCAACTAATATCAGTAATATGTACCAAGATATTTTAAGTGCTATCATTGTAAAGAGTGGAGAGTTCCAGGAAAGGGATTCAGGCTGGGCGTTGGTTGTAGTACTTTATTTAGAAACCAACATGAATAAATATAACCCCCTTAGAGCATCTTCATACATTGATTTACCAGGTTGGATCAAACGGAAGAAAGCTTGTGTAAACGTTTTGAATAGTGATCAAGCATGTTTTACGTGGGCTGTGACCTCAACTCTCCATCCAGCAGTGATGCATGCGAATAGGACATCATCTTATCCTCACTATTCTTCAGTGTTGGATTTAAAAGAAATGGAATTTCATAAGGAGATAAAATACATTAAACGTTTTGAAGAACTGAACAATGTCAGTATTAATGTGTACAGATTTGAAAACAAGAGTATAGTAGGTCCTCTATATTATACTGAGGAAAAAGGGATACCCATGTTAATTTCCTATACATAACTAAAGGTGGAAATGCTCACTATTACTGGATAAAACATTTAAGTAGACTAGTCTGTAGTCATCTATCAAAAGATAAATCTAAAAAGTGATGGTTGTTTTCTGTATTTTAAGAAAGAGGACCAACTAACTCAACATCAACAAGATGTTCCGTGAAGAACTACACAGCCTATTTTCATATATCCTGCTCATGTTAATTGCCTCTATCAACATACAAAATTTCAGTTTAATGGCTGTAACAGATTCGTAGATATTGAGAACCGTCTAAGTATTTCAGATGGCCGCCAGGTTGGATTTTTATTTTTGTACTATTACATTAAGATTATTGTGTACGTGTGGTATTCAAACTTCAATCGCATGATTAGAACACAAAAAGTAAAAACGATATTTTAAAATTACGCACAGCAGCCATCTTGTGATTATGCAAACAATTGAAATAAATTAGATGCCAGTGGATCAACATTTGTATAAGCATTTAACGTGCAACGTTTCACGGCACTCGAATAGTTAATTCGCGAGAAACGTCCATTTAAATATTTATACTTCGCGTTGCCGCCATGTTGGATTTGTGCTCACCAGGTTACTGAAAGCCCTATAGGTGAACATACAGGTATGTTCATAGTCTCTATGAACATTAAAAAATTCAGTTTGGTTGCTTTCAAAGATTCATAGATATTGAGAACCGTCTAAATATTTCGTAAGCTCGCCATTTAGGATTGTTATATGTATAGGCCATAGAGTTATGTACCATTCAAAGACAATTATTGCCTAGGTTCATTATTCAAACTTTCACTTCGATCGCATGATTACGACACAAGAAATAAAAACTTAATTTTAAAATTTCGCACAGCCGCCATCTTTAGGTTATGTAAACACTTGAATTAAATTAGATGGCAGTGCATTACAATCTGCAAAATCATTTACTGTACCACATTTCACTGCGCTCAGAGAGTTAACTCACGAGAAAAGTCTATTAAAATATTTCACATTCGCTTGGTCGCCATGTTCGTTTTGTACTTTACAGGTCTATGAAATATACATAGGTAAACTTGTATCAGCACCCTTTATCACCGTACAAAATTGCAGGGTGATATCTGTAATAGTTTCGGAGATATAGAATGTCAGTGAAATATTTCGCACAGCCGCCATTTTGAGGTTATGTAAACAATTGAACTAAATTAGACTCCAGTGCATTACAATGTGTATAAACATTTGCTGTCCAAGTTTCTTTACGTTTGGATAGTTAAATCGCGAGAAAAGTCTATTAAAAAGTCTCAACTTCGCTTGACCGCCATGTTGGTTTTGTAGTCACCAGATTTTTTAAAGTCTCATAGGTGAACTTCTAGTAGTGCCCTTTATCACCGTACACAATTTCAGGGCGATATCGGTAATAGTTTCGGAGATATTGAATGCTAGTGTAATATTTCGCAAGCCGCCATGTTGCATTGGTGAGACCCAACAAAATTTGAAGGTCGAGGTCGCCGGGAATAGTGCTATGAACTTACCGAGTTTCATTGAAATCGCTCCAGCCGTTTAGATTTTATTAGGGGGACACACACACACACACCTCTCTCTCTCTCTCTCTCTCTCTCACACACACACACACACACGCACACACACACGGACAAAAGGTGATCTCATAAGCCTATTTTCTCAAAATTGAAAATAGGCTAAAAGTGGGGTTGTAATCATGTTCGTACGGTATTACCTACTCCTAGAAATAACATTCTGAGATGTAAGAACTTTGAGAAGCAGCTTCGAGTACCATTTGTTATATATGCTGACTTTGAGAACACTACTCACATTGATGAACATTTTACCTTTGCATATTACATTAAATGTAGTAATGATGACTCGTTAAATAAGTTAGAGCTCCATAGAGGACCTGACGCTCCTCAAGTTTTTATGGAAAGACATAAAAAGATGCAATCCGTATTGCACCCGTTCGTCCGAAGTAGCGATCAACCAACTGCCATAACACCGCATACCGGGCATCCCAGGCCAGAGTGGATTGAAATAAACACAAAATAAAACAAGGAATGTGTCGGAGATTCAGTTGAAAATAGAACAAACGCAGTGGGTAACACGAGACAAAGTATCTCTGGGTCGTTGACGGGTTTAAATTTAATTAAATAGCAAATTAAAGGGCACCATCGACTGAATTCGTAGCAAACCACATCCTTCCTGGTTAAGGCTTAATTATGACACAGAAAAGGACTGGGAAAATACACTGTCGTGAGATCACATAAATTAAAAACAAAATAAGATTTATTCAACCTGAATGACAAAACAAACAAATCAAAAATTCCTGCCTAGGAGTATGGTAGAGTACGACTATTAGGTTGTAACTGTTCTTTCAAGTCATACCATCTCCGCACTAGCTCAAAGAAATTTGTTCACGTGAAAAGAAAATAAACTAAAAGTTCTCTTGTGCTCTCAGGGTCACCGTAGCACTGTATCACTCGTCACTGATTTTTTTGTGAGACCTGAGACCTATCTTCATTAAATATAACATCATGGCACGTGAACTAGTTAAATTTTACACTGATCTAACACACAACAACAATTAAATTCATATCAATAACATATTCAACCATTCGTAATTTCATTGAATGTTCATATTCCAAATGTTGAAATAAATATCACCACTTATAGAACTAACAACAATTTTATACAAACTATTTACATTCATCCCGTTGAAGTCTCGACCATTAATTATCATCGTTATAATTATCTGGTATCATGCTCATAATGCATATAAAATAATTAAAATCCACCACATCAGCAGTTATTCAATCAGCTGTCTACTCAAATCATTACATTCCACTCTGCTAAAATCAGCGGTTCTAGTTAAATTATTATTATATTCACCATTGGCTCATTTAAATTATTATCAGATTAATTATCAGCTCATTTAATTTATTATTTAATTCATTATTATCAGGTCATTTAATTTATTATTTTACTTATTATTATCAGGTCAGATCATTTAAATTTATTATTAGATTTATTATCATTTAATTTATTTAAATTATAGATTAGAATTCCACAAATTATTATTAGAGAAACTTGGATTACTTCCAGAAAGTATTTAAGATTGGTTAAAGAAAGTTGCCATCAAAACCTATCACTTCAGTGAAATTATATTACCAGATTTAATCACACATGTTACATGTCATAATAAACGTTTACTATACTCGATTGCCAAGCCAGAAATTCATTTCATCCACTACACCACATTGGACGTTATCATCCACAAATAATCACTTGATTCAAATACCACATAAACCACTTCATCAAATATCACATTTGAACACTATTATTTCACCACATTTCTTCACAAATATTCAGCGCACAGCATGAATTTCAAAATATAAGACTGGGTTCGACGACCTCTAGTCTGCATCATTAATATCAAAGTGGTAATATCACAAAACTTGGCAAAAATATCTCAACTCAACGTATTTAATAATGCACAAATTTATTATTAGATATTCATAAATTTGACCTATGAGAACTGTGGTCACTATTATCATATTTAGACAACTTCTCAAATACAATGAAACATTACTGAAGTAATTGTAATCCAATCCAAGTTTTAATCAACCTCGAAGTGCAAAATCTCTATAAAGATCATTGAAATTTATTTCAAAAGGACACCCACTTTGTCATATTTAATAGTAATCATCGTAGCTGTTCATAATCTGCCTGTGATAAATTCATAAAAAGGAAGAACTCGCTTTAAAAGAATAAATCACTCAAAATCCTTGTCAAAGGTTTAAATCAACTCACCAAAAATGATAACAGATATGAAATTACTGTACTCTTAAATAGAGCAATGCGACAGAAAACTATTGGATCTACCACACAAGAATCACGAAATGTAATCCTGTTGACATTTAACTTTAAATTACTTAATGAAGATCAACTCATTAATGACCAGTAAATTATTGCTTGATTCGCTTACAGTCACCATTGCATTCGGATGATAAGATGATATTTCCTACGGATGGGAATAGCGTTTTCACACCACACAATTGCTCAGAGCAAAGGCCCCATCTTCGACGGCTCAGATGATTAGTCCCTAGGCGCCAGGTAAAGCGTTTAACACCACACAATTGCGTATAGCAACAGACCCTGTCTTCGACAGCTAATGAATGAATGCACATGACTGGAATCAACAATTATTACACTGTCAGATAAAAGTGATACTGCTTCGCTAGAGCGAATTAAATTCCATAGCTAAAAAAGATCCAATAAAACAAAAATCCCTGATAACAAATCCCACATAATCGCTAGTATGCGATAAGCTGTCAAAAAATCCAACTGCAGGTTTCGAGTCTCGAAATACTCGATAGAAAAAAACTACTATGCTCAAAATGCACTATTACTAAATAAACATGATCAATAACCCTGCCTAATAACGTCGGTAAATAGCAAAGATCGGTGAAATGCGCCTGCCATCTCACATGGAATCCACCAGGATTCATCAGGATGAAATGTCGAAAATATCAAGGAATGTCTCGAATAACACTCCTAATGATATACAAGTGTGCCCAGGGTAATATCAAAATCATATCAGTAAATCCATAAACGTTCACATTACCTTTCAATATTCCAGATGTTTAAAAAATAGATATTCCAAGATTGGCGATAATCCAAGTATTTACGATTGATTTCTCGAAAGATCGGCGAAATCTTCGTCCTGTGCCATTTGGAATGCATTTTCCCCATTCTAATGCATGTCACGATGTAGCCATTCGCCTCGGTAGGAATCGAACCCCGTCACTATGTTCCACCATTCCGTCTCTCGTTGTGCCTAGCCACACATCGTAGAGTAGAAGATATCCACCACGGATATTGCCCAATAATCCATCGAAATGTTCCACACAAATGGATACCCCATTCTGTCCTTGGTTATGCTACGCCACTGTTCCGTGAGAAAAATGCCGATGGACACACACTGATAAAGTTCTTGCCAAGTACTGTTGATTTGCATTGACGAATAAAAATGTTTAAATTGTATGCAAGTTTGTCAGACACCCTGTATCTGAACGTGATGTGATAAGCATGTCCATAACCGTTCATAAATCCAAGTCATTTTTCGAACACTTCACCGTTTCAGAAAATATGTGAAGTCCCTTGTTCCATTTGAACATTCGAGATATAGATGAAAGACCCCATGGTCGCCTGGCATGTGCAATGTTAAAACACATCAGCTTTGCTATCCATTATGCTGGTGAAAATATTTTGAAGTTCATTTGGTCGCAAGCATTCACATTGAAAATGCATAAGCTGTGAATTATAGCATGTATTTGGATCATTGAAAGTCTATATCCAACTATCAGTGAAATAAGAATGTCGGTTGCAATGTTCCGTAATACGACTTCTAAATCCTCACAAAATGTCGGCCACTGCATTAAGATTCTGTCCTCGCCACATGCAGATAATCATGAAGTGATTTACTAGCCTCATTCAACCAATGCTGCACAAGAATATTCATCGTAAAGTCTAACATAATACTGTCCGCTTTCACCAAGTGAAACATATCGCTTGCCTGCGTTACAAGTTATAAAATGTGAAAGTATTGCATGTTAAAGTGTACTGAAGCAACTTCACTGCGAAACTAATGTGCTTCCGGCTGTTTCCGTTCTATCCACTGCCGTAGCGATCCTGCTTCCCACATGCTACTTGACTTCGTCGCGCTATTTGGTCACACAATGTTAACTTTGCTAGCTCTTACTCTGCTGGTCAGTCAATGTGCACTATTCTGAAGTGTATACTGTAACAGAATAGACTAGAATAAAATTCTCTCCACACCGTGCTGCAACTGTCCACCTCGCTGAACACGTGACTTCTCTTTCCCCTGATTATGGAAGGGTAGACTGCTTGCCACTGTACTACGGACGTCAGCTCTTCAACCATGGGCACTATCTGCTGTAATATAGTCATTATTCTCTATTAAGGGGTTATCCACCATCTCAATTATTATTATAATAAATATTCAACATTATGCCTTTCTTTTCTGATATTAAATACGGCTTCATCTCTAAGTTAATTCCATAAATTACTTGCATTCTTCCCATGATGCCGCGCGTTGGAGGAGTAATGCTCTCTTCTCCCTTATCCTCCTACGTCATTTCCCATGTCGTCACCGGCGTGATCTCAGCGCAATCTTTAATTTCCAAGCAATAAATTCTAACTCAAGCTAGCGTAGCCGATAGCCTCAAGGAAATATCGGGTTCATCTCTCCCTCACCTCATCTTTTTCATCAATCCTGAAGAAACAGAAATAAAAAAAATACACTCAGGCATTCATTGTACGGTATTCAACTTTTCATGTAATCGATAAACTTCCAACTACTCTTATCTCAAGGGTAATGATATTTTCTGATGCTAGCTGCGTTAAACGTTCCAATAACCTCGATTGTACTTTCTGTACTGCTAATGATCTCCTGATAACTATAATGTTGATGATTACCTCGACGTCCTCTTTTCCATTCTACTTGAACCTGTCCTATCGAGGTCTTGAACTAATTCCTCTGGCGGTGCACTAGGTTGCCTCTCCTGTCGCAGTGTCCTGACATATTCCTGACTTTCTCTGCGTCTCTTGTCCGGATTATTGCGATTCCCGTCGTTTTCTCAACTGTTCTGATTGGACTGCTGATTCTGATTGTAATTTCCGTTATTCCTTCCCCGATATCGATTATTATATCTATTGCGATTTTGATATCTGAAATCTTGTTTATTATTTCGATATCTGCTGTCTCGTGTATCTCGATCGTATGGTCTCTCATATGGTCCCTGATATCTATCATTCCCACGGACGTTACGAAAGTTTCCTCTGTTTCCCTCGTTTCTTCTCTGTTCCCACGATGTCCTCTCATCTGTTTGAACGGCATTATCTACGACTACAGCATTTACTTCTTGCCTGTTCCTATTGTCAGTTCTAGAGTTCATAGGAGTCATTTGGGCGCTTGTGTAGTCTAGCCTACGCAATATGTCATCATAGTTGTCGAGTGAATTAGCACCAGATGCTATGAGTGATAGTTGCACCTCCACTGGCAACTGTCTCGCTATTGCTTGTAATAATTCATCTTCGGGTAAGGGTGGAGTAAAAAATTGCAGTTTCGCCAATTGTGAAGTAAAATAGTTAGCATAATGCGTTGGATGCGATGTAGAATAGCGTTTCGAATACATTTCGGCTCTTACATTCAGCTGATCTTCCGCGCTCCAGAGACGTCTTAAGAAGGCTATAGCAAACTGCTCAAGGTTCCCAAAATTGTTCCGAAAGGCGCGAAACCAAGTTAAAGATGGTCCATCTAAGGCGCATTCTACTACTCTTAGTTATCTTTCTTTGGATACCTTGTGTTCTGCCATGTAATCCCTGACATCTCGCAGAACTTCTACTAAGGTGTATCCTGTATTCCCAGAAAATTTTCTCGGCTTATCATCTAGGTTTCTGATGATGGTGACCGAACCTTAGTAACGTTCATTTGAATTAGTAGTAGGCCTATTCGGAGTTGAATTAGCATTAACGTTAGGGGTTGAACTAATTCTCCCTGAAGTAACATGTTGCTGGGTTCGGTTATCCTCTCCAATAGTCACCTCCTGACTATCAACGTTATGAACAATCGGTGTTTGATTCATAGACATGTCCCCCGGTGTTACCTCTTGAATACTGAGATTAGGCTATTCAGACTTTCCAATTCTCACTTTCTCATTCACTCTCTATTTAGGTATCTAAATAACCTCCTTCAGTAACGACTATCTTCATCATCATCTTCATCACCATCATTAGTCTACGTTTTCAGTATTTCCTTGCCTTACTGTAATTTTAAACTTACTTCTAAGTATCTTAGTTATTCACCCTAACAATGCAACAATTTACAGCCTTCACCACCAAGCTAATCCAGTTTATATGTATTTTATATTGTATAAATATTGTAATATTGTTAGATTTAAGTTGTATTTGTATTGTTTATTATCAAGCTCATCCATTTCATATGTATTTTATATTATATCAACATTGTAATATTGTTAGATTTAAGTTGTATTTGTATTGCTCATTACTTATCATTTGTATAATCTGGTTAGATGGAAGAGAGGGCCCAATGGCCCTAATCTTGCCAGACAAAATAAATCCATCTATCTATCTATTATTAATTACTGACTCCAATTTAGCCATTCTATCCTCATTTCGTTTTTCACCTAGCTTGAATTTTGCGTCCAGATTATCCAATGAAACAACAGTCTGTGTCCTAGTACTCTCCTCAAGATCTTTCTTCAGTTTATCTAACCTTTCTTCGCACGTGGTCTTAACTGACCCAACCTAGGTCTTTAACTGGCCTACATCTGTTCTCAACTGGGCATAATACTTCTCCATGGTTTCCCTGTTTTCCGTGAATCTGGTTTCAAGGTTCGCCATACCTGCGATTATTTTACTTTCTATTCCTGCAAGTTTTTCTTTCGCTTCGGCATCGGTATCATTATACATCTCTTCTACTATTGCACCGACCCTATTTTGGATAACGTAAGACTATCATTAACTTTTTATCTAGGTTATCATCGATTTGTTTAATGTCTGCCTGCAATCGATCTTCCAAGGATTTTAAGTTGGAATTGACTTCCCCTAAAACGTCCTTTTTGACTGTGCCAAGTACTGTTTTCAAACCCTTAATTTCTTTTCCTAAGTTATTCTCCAAATCGTTAATTTTAGACTCGATAGATACTTCAGAAGACCATTCCTCAATCTTAGCTACATCAATTATTAAACCATCTATGTCTGATCTTAAGCTAGATATATCTGATTTAATGTCTTTCTGAATTGACATGACATCTGTCCTCAAATTAATAATGTTCTCTTCACCTTTATTTTCGAGCTCTAAAATGTTTTTATTTAAAATGCTCACATATTCTTCTCCTTTTAACTCTACTGCTTTAATATCTGACTGTAGTGCTTTTAGAATTTCATCGTTTTTGACTTCTAATCTAGTTTCCAAATTCTTTGAGTTATCTTTTAATTCAGTGTTACTTTCCTCACTACGAGCTTGTAATATGGTCCCTAATAATTTCATACTATCCTTCAAATTAGCTTCACTATTATCTTGCAAATATTTTAAATTAGTTTCATTAGTGGTTTGCAAACTTTTTTCTAGTGATTTCAAATTACATTCAGTATTAGCTTGCAAAGATTTTAAATTAGATTCAGTGTTAGTCTGCAATCTGGTTTCCAATGATTTTAAATTATCTTCTAACTCACTCTTATTGCTAGCCTGCAAAGCTTTTAAATCATTCTTATTGCTAGCCTGTAAAGCCTTTACATTATCTTCACATCTAGCCTGTAACCTAACTTCTGAATCAGTTATTTTATCTTTTACTTCAGTTACCATTCTTGAAACATTAGCCTCAATAGCAGCCATACTACCCTGCAACTCTACTAACATTTTCTTTAAACCTTCCATTGGTATGGTTATATTCTGCAACTATACGTTTGTAATACGGAGACGCTGGAGAGTAAAACATTGTGAAACATCAACTACAACTACACATAGGTATGAGCAACAAGGACAATATGGGTTTGCATATGATATGACTCTAATTTGAATATTATGACCACTGGTATGGGCACACAAGTATATCGTCTTGTCAAGTTCAATAAACTTCATCACACCTTTAATAAATTAGAGATCAATCTCCTCGTAATCTCCCATAAAATGAACATCATCGAAGCCCCTCGATTGGGAAAAGCCAACTCTCCCTTCTACACCCATTCGTCCGAGGTATGCGATGACCCAACTGACATAACACCGCTTAACTGGCATCACAGGCCAGAGTGGATTGAATTAAACACAAAATAAAACAAGGAATGTGTCAGAGATTCAGTTGAAAAATAGAACAAAAGCAGTGGGTAACACGAGACAAAGTATCTCTGGGTCGTTGACGGGTTTAAATTTAATTAAATAGCAAATTAAACGGCGCCATCAGTAGTGGAGTACTAGGAGTTCTGCCCCACTTCAAAACCCCCCTTGCTCTACTACTAAGCCTCAGCCATGTTAAATATCTCTTGAACGCATGGTCCGATTTTGACAAATGAGGTATTGTTGGACTCGGGCTGACGTCCTCTTTGCTATGGACCACTCATTATATTTTTCAAAATTTTTTTGAAAATTTTTGTTTTCGAAAATAGGCGATAGTTTGAAAACCAAACAGGATAGAACGTTGTGCCATGGCTCAAACGAACAGTCTTTATGACCTTTATTTTTTGTAATAAAAAATTTTTATTTTTTATATTTTTTTGAAAACACTCGAATTTTGAAAATCCTATATTTTGGAAACTAGGAACTCTACAAAAAAAATTGTTTAACGTAAATCAATGGTCCCTACCCCCTCTACCCCCAAAATAAATTTAAAGTCTCTAGAATGAAAACCTGCAGTAGTGTGGTAAGGACAGAGCTGCTTATAAAAGCAAGTGGTGAGCCCCTGCGACCTTGGAATGGAAGGAGCCATGCTAGGAGGGCGTGCTTGGATTCGTTTTTTTCGTCTCGTTGTGCTCTTTACGGGAATGTCGGTGTCGAAAAGGTGAAAATCTGGAAACACAGTCTTTTTGGGGTAAAAACGTGATTTTAGACTTTTTGCTATATCTCGCGAACCAATCATGCTAGAGGCATGTTCGACAGGTCCAAGGACTCGGGGTGACGTCCTCTCTGCTATGGACCACTCGTTATAATTTTTAATAAAATTGGAAACTCGATTTTGGGGTAAACACGTGTTTTTGTGATTTTGCCGATATCTCGTGAACCAATCATGCTAGAGGTGTGTTCGACGGGTCCAAGTACTCAGGGTGATGTCCTCTTTGCTATGGACTACTCATTGTAATTTTAAAAAAATTGGGAAACGCGATTTTGGGGGTAAACACGTGTTTTTTGTGATTTTTGCCGATATCTCACGAACCAATAACGCTAGAGGCATGTACGATGGGTCCAAGGATTCGGGAAGACGTCCTCTTTGCTATGGACCACTCGTTGTAATTTTAAAAAATTTGGGAAACGCGATTTTGGGGTAAACACGTGTTTTTTGTGATTTTGCCGATATTTCACGAAGCAATAACGCTAGAGGCATGTACGATGGGTCCAAGGATTCGGGAAGACGTCCTCTTTGCTATGGACCACTCGTTGTAATTTTAAAAAATTTTGGAAACGCGATTTTGGGGGTAAACACGTGTTTTTTGTGATTTTTGCCGATATCTCACGAACCAATAACGCTAGAGACATGTACGAGGTGTCCTAGGACTCGGGCTAACACTCTATTTCAAATGTGGTAGATATTTTTTTTCAAAAAATAATTCACATGGGTCTAACGCCATACATGTTGAAAAAACGTTTTCTTTTTCTTTACCTGTTTATAATGTTCATGAAGCGTGGTGGTTGAGAGAGACGATACGGCTGGGTGTGTGTGTTTCAACGAACTTGTCGCTGACCACGGTGGCTGTGTTCAATAGATTAATTGATATTTCGACGAGTCGGTGTATGACAGAGCGAGCGTGCGTTTTCTGATATTTTACCTTTAACGTGTAAACGGTGATGAGAACTAGGTTCTATGTTGGTCGAAGCGAGTAGAGAAAACAAACTTACAGGAGGTGAATGCCATTTGAGATTATTGGAAGGCTCCGATCTGACTTGACAACAGGTGACGCTTGAAGGTGAAATAATCTGACCATCGTGGTTGCAGGGGAGTGTGAAAGGCATGCACACACACATTTGTGAAACCACATGTAGGCTAAACCAGTGACATCCTGTTTTGCTTCGTACGTGACAAAATGCAAGTTGACGTGAAATTTGATCTACCGCAGGTGTTCGCCTGGGACGTTAGCTGTCCACGTGCCTGATAACAGAATGGTCAAAGCGTGGGAATCGCTGAATCAGTAAAAAGTATAATGCAACTTGTCGGAATAATGTCACAACCAATAGATAGGCAAGAGCTGCAAACAGCAGTGGTGGGAGGTGAAGGGAGGGAGAGGGGAGGGGGTAATGTATGAGAGAACACAGGAGGAAAGGGAAAGACAAACATGTATGAACATGCATGAAGCGCGGAGCGCTGTACACATAGAGCTATAGGTGGTGTACAACATGTGTGAATAAATAAAAAGTACACAGGTTCACACAACATGTAATTTATTGATCCAAGAATTAAACGTAGAGTTAAACCCTAACCATTTGACGTAGAGTTTATTTCCTTTTTGTTTCAACACTTTTTCCACAAGATAATGCTGAGGAAATGCTGTTTTCTGAAGTTCATGGAGATAAAATCTACCTTTTATGGGTTGATGGTTGAGGTCCTCGAGTAAATAGGTGACTGGACTGTCCAAGTAGACTCGACGAATTCGAAATAGTTCAGTCCCCCACTGAGGCGTGTAGCCCTTATTGAAGACAGACTTAAATTTGCTCACACGAACAAAATCCCCAATGTTCAGTCGGTGACGTTTAGGATCGGCTGTTTTTATGGGGTTAAACAGTTTATCCAATCGCTGAATATTTTTAGTTACGAGACGTGGCTTGGTCCCAATCGTTCTATGTTTGGTGTCATTGTAACGTGACACTAGCTCAGGTAACATGTCCAACCAGCGATACGTGCCCTGAGCGGTAAACGCTTTCCACATATGGGTTTTCAATGTTCGGTTGAACCGCTCGACCACACTGGCTTTGAGATTGCTGTACGTGGTGTAATGGTGAATATCCTTAGATTTGAGAAAACTGGAGAAATCCTTGTTGAAAAATTCTTTCCCCTGGTCGGTTTGTAGCAGCTGAGGTTGACGTTTGGAGTGTTGAATAATATGTTGAAAGGCCTTGGTAACTAGTGGGCCAGACTTGCGACGCACAGGTTCAACAAAGGCCATTTTGGAATAGACATCAATGACGGTCAACATATAGCGTACACCGTCGTTAACGCCAGCATAGGGTATCATTTCAACCAAGTCAGCCTGCCAAAGTTCATCCACACCTCGTGAAATCACCTTGAGTCGCGGATAGTGACGCCTAGCTGGGCGATGCAACTCGTGAGCAATACCCATTTTAATGGGTGAGGGCTTAAACAATAATTTTGGCATTTCGAAGTTCTTGTTCAATTTCTTGAATTTCCCAATCGTGACCGGTATGGCCAGCTTGACGTGAGGCATGCAACAACTGTAGCCGCTGGACGAGCTTATTGGGATTGTGCCAGTAGGTAACATCCACAAGGGGTTTTAATGGTTTAAAAGTCACTCCCGAAGCGGATGCTTTACGACGAGTACTTTGACTGGTGGGAAACATTTTTGCAATGATGGTTTTATATTTTTGAGATATATTGGCATTCACTTGTTGCGTGGGATCATACTGTCTTTTGTGAGCATGGGTATCCAATAAAATGGATTTATATTTGTCAAGATCCTCTGACGTATAATCATGGGAAGAGGGGGTCCGAGAAAAGAGCAGCTTTAACAGTCCTGGCGTTAATTTATAGTTGATGTTTTTAATGACAGCTTTAGTACGAGCAAATTTAATGGATGAATCGCCAATTTTAAAACTATCATCCTCATAGCGAACACCATACGTGGTATCTGTGTTTCCAATAAATAGATCGGTGAAATAGGGTTCCAATGTTGATCCATAATATTTTATTAAAATGGTTTTCAGTTGAGCTTTATGTTGAGGGGTGGCCAAGAGTTGTGAAAACGGAGACGATCTGGAAGGGCAAGGTGTTTCGACCATGGCCAAGGATTTCTTTTTTCTCAAAAACTCTTCAAGGGGTGCGGCCTTTTTTTGAGGCGTAAACACTTGTTCCTCCTCATCCTCAACTTCACTAACACTAGTCAAATCTTCCACTTCCTCTTCCTCAGGGTCCTCGTGCAGCGTCTGCGTGGCTTGTGAAACGGTGGGTAGCGTTTCAGATGACTTGAAAGAGGGTTTCAACATGGCTTTTAGTGGAGGTGCTAAATGTTGCTGAATAAACAAAGCATGATTGGCACGTGATTGTTTCAATTGACGAAACTTTTGGCGAATAGTATTTTTTGCTCTAATAATATGCTTTTTCAATTGACTCTCTGCTAACGCCATGGTGTCTTGACAAATGACTTGATGGGGAATGAGACAGGGCCTTAAATAGCAATAAAATGATCAAACCCTAAGCGATACCGTCCTTGGTTGAGTTCACTTTGTTTGTCAATCACTAAACAGGCATGACGTTGAGTGTTCCAGCACTTGGCACACAATTCTGTAAACATTTGAAAGGTCATATCCGGATTCACATGTTCATTATAAATGTGACGACTGTTCCTCTCGTCCTGGCGAAATAAAACAATGACATTGGCATTGTCACGAATCAACTGTTTGGACATTTTTGAATACGTTTGTCCGAGATAGAAGCAATCGATATGTTTGTGTCGACCCATGCTGAAATAGCTTTGAATGATACCTTGACGTTCAGTGGATACATCATCGAAAATCATGAGTGAATCAGGCTTTACCTCATCCGGTGAAATCACATTTTCTTGCATGGAAAATGTAAAATAACCCATATTCTCTTTTTGTAATCCAGACATGACTTGATCCAGAAACACGTAGAGGGGTTGGTAGAGAGATTTTGCAAAAATATAAATATTTTGAAAACGCAGACCATTGGGCGCTGTGATGAGCGTTAGCAAAAGATTAGTCTTTCCACAGCCGGAAGGCCCCACAATGATGCAGCGAATGGAAGATGGAAACAGTGAACCATGGCGTTGTTCACGTGATGTGGGACAGAGATGGGAAACCATGTCCCCCACGGGGAATGACTCTTGCTGCTTAATAATCTTCATGTCAACTAAGGCTTAGACAGGCTAGCCGGCTGTCTATATACAGGACACCGAGCCTTGTCATAGAAACAGTAGACTGCTACTACAGGTTGACGATGGATGTCTTTGGACGTGCGTTGATGGCCAAAGCTAGGCCTGTCCCCATACATGATCCTAAACAGGAAACAGATCCTGCTAATAAACACTATGTGGATAGGTCAGTAGTGCCACGCACAAAACAGGGAGATTATGACTTTAAGGGAAAGCGGTTAACCCATGTAAAACATCCTCAAGTGTCTACAGACGTTACTACGAAAAAGTATGTGGATAACAAAGTGTATGAGTTTTATGACAAAGTGCCCCAGCTTATGGTGAATGGCTATAGCGCTAATCACCATCGGATTATTCACGTGGAAGACCCACAAGACGAAGACGATGTTTGTACCAAGCGTTACGTGACCCATGAAATGAAAAGGCTTTATAAATTTATCCCATCTGTGTTTTTAGTGTATCTGACAAATGAAAAACCTGTGAATGACAGAAACCATTTACCGCTAGTCCATGATCAGCACTTGACCTATGCGCTTGCTTCGGGTTTAAGCCACTATCGATTACACTATGATGGAACCATTCACATCAAATATGCCATACCTGATGAGAACCATTTACAAATAAAGATAAATGGTCATAGGATGTTGCTTCATAACCATGAAATGGTCAATGCAGGTGACGAATTATCCTTTTATCTCATGTTGACATGGGATGAAAAGCAAGCGGGGAAAACCATAAACGACTTCCCACTTTATGTGGAATTGGAATATACAGCCATGAAATAACCATCTGACGTTAGTTGTGATTTAAACTTTCGTGTGAAAGGTTGTTGGTCATTATCATTATGGTGAAACAAAGGTATGTGGTGAGAAAGACTAAAAAAAGGACTTTGTCCTTGGCAAAGCCAGGGCTTACAACATTCGAGGACAAGCCCTTGCGAAAGAAAAAAAGAAAAAATAATGTATTGACCATAAGGAAAGCCCTTCGAGCAGCACAGAGACAGGTTATTCCAAAACATCGGCGACAGGTTTCAAACCAAGGGCGAGTGATTCCCGTTCCCAAACGAGCGGGATTTTTACCTGCATTATTTGCCGGTTTGGCTGCTCTGGGTTCACTCTTGGGCGGTGCCAGTGCAGTGGCGAAAACCATTAAAGCCGCGCAGCAGGGCAAGCAACAACTCAAAGAAAGTCAGCGACACAATGAAACGATGGAAGCGATTGCCATGGGGGCTAGAAATGCCAATTTAAAGCCAGCCTTTTATCAACAAGGATTTGGGATTTCACCATTTCGAAATATTAAAAAAAAAAAAAATTAACCTCAGCCATAGCGAGACATGCCCTGACGCATCAACAAGTGGAAAGCTATGCTAAACAACTAAAGCTTTCTCATTTTCGAGGTGTGTTTATGCGAAACCAATTACCCCCACGACCCTGGAAACAGGAATGTGCTGTTGTCAATTTGGATGATCACCGAGGACCAGGAACGCATTATGTAGCTTATGTCAAAGAGGGATCCACGGTATGGTACTTTGACAGTTTTGGGAATTTGCCCCCGCCCATGGAACTAGTGACCTATTTTGGAAACAGGATCAAGATATATTATAATGTGAAACGTGAGCAAACGTTTAACAGCCAACAGTGTGGACGTTTGTGTTTAATTTTTTTATATAAGACGCAGCATAAGCAAAAACGCCACCAGTATGTCGACAGAAAGTAAAACGTTTACAGTGCATGGACGTGGACCTGAAGTCAGCCTAGACTTTTACCCGCCTATCGAATTGAGTGAAAAACCCTATGGTTTAGGACTTGTTTCTCTTGAAACGTACAATCGAATATACAACATACGTGAAAATGTGAACAACAAGTTTTACTATGATGATTCTGTGCTCACCCTGAACTCTGGTGGATACACGATCGATGATATTTATGAACACATTTATGTGGTGTTGATCAATCAGTATGGTTTAAAGTCATTTCTCGACGGAACGCACAAGTTTGAACTTGTAGGCAATACTAACACTCATCGCTGCAGTATTTTCTCTACCTTCAACATTGACTTTAAAACACACCCCGATTCCATTGGCCCATTACTCGGATTTAAACCACGTGTGTTGGAGCCCAACAAAAAACATGAATCGGACCATGAAGTGAAATTCATTGAGGACCATCATGTGTCGGTGACGTGTAATATTATTAGCCAAGTGTACACCAATCAAGAACCATCGCATTCGCTTTATGACTTTATTGTGACATCGCCCAATGGGTATATTATTCGTGAAAACCCTCCAGTGGTGCTTTTTCATGCTGTGGCTGTCGATAGTATTAGTAATATAACATTAAGACTGATCAATAGAGATCAACAACTCATTGATCTAGATTCCACTACACCAGTGACTTACAAGTTGGTGCTAAAGCCACTATGAAGTTTGTGTATAAAGCAACAACACCGTCTAGGAATAGTGTTAGTTGTTTGCCACGTGAATACACGTTAACATCTCAAGGCAAGCAGATTTTACAGCATTTGGGTTACCACGTCAACCCTCATGATGAATTCTATCCTAGAGATAGCGAACCACATCGAGGAGCAACCAGGAGTGGTAAGAATTGATCTCCATTCCTATCAAGCTCAAACACCTGGACTCAATAACAATGATGAAATTCAATTTGTTATCAACAACCAAGATATTTACACCCTACCGCATGAAAGTGTTATTCAGATTGAAGGTCGGCTCACCAAAGCCGATGGCTCTACACCCACTACATCCAAGTTGGCCAACCATGGTTTAGCCTTTCTGTTTTCTGAAGTACGTTATGTCATTAACGATATCGTGGTGGATAGCACTCGAAATGTGGGTATTTCCAGTGTCATGAAACTATACCCCTCTTATAGTGAGGAAGAAGGTAAAACACTTTGCATGGCAGCTTGGTGCCCTGACTCGACCAATGACTGGATGGTACACACCGATGGGACCTTTACTGGATATTTACCTCTTAAACTGGTTCTAGGCTTTGCCGAAGATCACCAACGCATTGTGGTTAACGCAAGGCAAGTGCTTTATCTAGTGAGAGACAGGAGTGATAACAATGCACTCAAGGGGGCCGACAATGCCCCCATCGATTCAAAAGTTCAACTACAACGCTTGCTATGGAAAGTGCCTCATGTGACCCTTAACGATAGCAAAAAACTGGACATACTCAAAATGGTAAAGAGAGATATGCCTCTACCCATGGAATTTAGAAGCTGGGCACTCCATGAGTATCCGCTATTGCCCACCACCAACACACACAGTTGGTCTGTAAAAACAGCTCGCTATACAGAGAGACCTCTCTACCTGATTGTGGGTTTTCAAACGAATCGCAAGTATCAACAAACCAAAGATGCCACGCAATTTGATCACCTGCAATTGAGAAATGCACGTCTTTTCCTCAACGGAGCTGTGTTTCCCTATGAAGGACTGGATTTGGATTTTTCAAAAAATAAGTTTGGCCCCCTGTACGACTTGTTTTCTAAATTTCGATGGTCGTATTATCAAAAAGAGAACGGTCCCATGCTACTACCCCAAGCGTTTAAGGCAAGAGCACCACTGATTGTTTTTGACTGTTCTTACCTGGAAGAGTCTGTCAAGCCATCCAATATCGACATTCGACTAGATTTTGAAACGCATGACAATGTACCAGCCAATACCACGGCCTACTGTCTGATTATTCATCACAAACAAGTCAACTATTATCCACTATCCAACCAAGTGACGAGTGTATAAATAACAGCTCAACCCACGTTAAGCCGCTCAGTCATGTCTTGCTTTAAAGCCTCAAGAGACGTTACATCCATGAATTTAAACTCTGAGGAACAACGTTTCAAGACTTTTGCCACATGGCCAGTGCCTTTCATAAACCCTCAAGCCTTGGCGGCCGCTGGATTCTACTATTTAAAAACAAGAGATGAAGTGAAATGTGCCTTTTGTCCCATCATCATAGACCAATGGCAGGAGGGCGATGAACCCATGCAGGAACATCAGCGCTGGTCACACACCTGCCCCTACCTGTGCAGAATGAAAGTGGGAAATATACCCTGTCATTCAAGCTATCCCTCACTTGTGTCTCTGGGTGATGAAAAAAATACAAGTTATGATACATGTGGGCCGTATGGTATCCATGGTGCTTCGGTGAGCAGATCACCATCAAAAACGCCTAGTTTAGAGACATTGGGACATCATCGGTGTTATGGACGTTACAAACACAAGAGACTATTTTGTTGTATCAGTTGCTATCGTCCTTATCCTAAAATGAGAAAAGCCTGTAAGACGTGTTATGATAATAAAATGATGTAATTCTTAAATTCTTATTTTTGCATGTCCCCCTGTCCTACCCTAACCTTCTTTTTTGAAACTAGCATGGCAGGTAAGTCCATGCCATGATCACACGTGATCGTCAGTCAGTCGTCAGTTGAACTTGGTCCAGGCAAGCGTCAACATGTTGCGCACACTCATTGTGGATTGCCAAGGGTTTAAAATTGGTGACAACAAATTTATATTTAAACAAGTGGCCATAATCGATTGTACCACGTTTTGGATATCGCAAGCTACGCATTTGCTATTTAAACCACCCCATGCTTTTGATTTGTTGTGTGAAAAAGACCGTAAACAAACCCAGTGGATTGAAAATCATAGGCAACTAGACTGGAATCAGGGAACCATTTCCTATAAATATTTGGACGTGGTCATGAAAGCACACTTGTCCTCGGCCAATGTGGTATTTGTGAAAGGTAATGAAAAACGTCAATGGTTGCAACCATTTTTGGCGTCTTACTGTCAATGTATCGACCTCATGGAGTTGGGCTGCCCCTCCCTGCAAACGCTCATGGATACTTGTTCCTGTGGCAACATTACCCATACAGCCCTATCGCATGCGTGGCATCTCTTTCATTGGTTAACCACTCATGCCTGCTGGGAGTTGTTGAACAAAATTATAACTCAAGATTTACCTGTGAATGACGTCAGTGAGATTTCTACTAGCGACGTGTAAACATCTACAGCACATGATACCATGGAGAAAGGCAATGCTACGGACAAAGCCATCGGCAAGTTCTTTGTGTGCAAAAAGAAACTAGACAGTTTTACCAAAGAGGAACTCTTGGCACTGCCCAAGTCGTTCATTTATTATGTGGCCGCCAACGCGGTCAAAGAAATCTGGCAACATGTACCAAAATCATGGACTCAAGACCCTGTGTTGAGTGAATTGCAACCCTGTACGGATTACGATCACCATAAGCAAGTGGCCATGGCAAAAATACCGTCTATGCGTCAGTGTGCGACTTGCCAGCTAGTGAAACTGTATCACGGTCATAAAAGTCCGTGTAAAGACTTTGTTGAATCATTCCACGAGTGTCATGGCGAGAAAAAGCAACAACAACAACAACAAACACAAACATCGTCCACAGAGGAGGAGGAAGACCAAACCTTTTTACCATCGATGGAAAAGGATATGCCAGACCTGTACTGGCAATGGCGTCATTGACAAAGTGATTCAATACTTACCTTACGAAATCCATCTTCCAGGTTATCGTTTTTGCGGCCCTGGAACTCGTCTCGAAAAACGTTTACAACGTGGTGATGTACCCATTAATCTTTTGGATCAAGCATGCAAGGAACATGACCTTTCTTATCGCCATAGTCATTCTGGTTTAAGACATGTGGCAGATAAATTGTTATTGAAGAAAGCTAAACAACGTTTCACATCCAGTGATGCCTCAGTAGGTGAAAGGATGGCAGCCCTAATTGTCATGAGTGCTATGAAAGGAAAGTTGATGATGCATGGACATAAACATTGAGGAGTGAGGAATTGGGATTTGTTTGTATTCTATTTTTCTTTTGTCAATTCACTATGACTATGAAATAAAAACAAAAGTTTTCCAGAGCACGATGTTTTGTTATTTTTAATTTTAAGAAATCGTGATGTTGATGGCTGATTTTTTCATTTTACACATTTCACACATGATGAATTCCACACACTGTCATTTATCATTTTGCAATTTACAGTTTTTGAAAACGTTCGTTTCAAGTTTAACGTTTTTGATGATATGGATTTTTCCATTTTGCTGATGACACATTTTAAACAATGTCCGTTTGAAGTTTTTGAATTTTCAAATTTCACACATGGCCATTTCCAGTTTTTAAAAATGTCCGTTTTAAGTTTTGCTGTTTTGGTGATATGGAAACATGGAATTTCCATTTTGCTGTTTTCATATTTTTTCCATTTGGTGTATGTCGAAAGTTGAGATTTGACAATGATGTTGATGCGAGTGCTTGACCTTGATAATACTGCAATGTGTTGATGTGTGTTTGGAGAAACGTCGAGGTCTACGACTACTGCAGGTAAGACTGTTTTTACAAAAATAATGTCTTTTGACTGTCACATTTCAATGAAAAAACGAAACTATTTAAAACAAAATGAATATATAAGTGACCATTTACCCCCACCCCACCCACCCACTCTACCTCATCGTGTTTGCTCTGGTCAATCATACACACCAGTTTTCTCTCTCCACTCATACATTCACACCTGTCTTTGGGAACAAACACAACCACTTTATTTATTCCCAAAAGCACATTCTCGACATGCACACTCATTCCAAAAGAACTTTTTAGTTTATCATTTACATTACGAAAAATAATTAAATACTAGTTATTAAAGTTACTAAAAATCTTACTTATTTCATATTTACAAAAAAACTCAACTTTGTACAGCGTTAAAAGAATCACACTATTTACCAATCAAAAAAATTTTAAAAAATAAGGTTGCACACAACTTTTTAAAGAGCAAAAGGTCCAAGTGAATTGTCACTATTTACAAAATCTACTATTTACAATGACAGAAACCAATATTTACAAAATTCTAAATCTACAAGTTACAAAAAGCCATGCCCCATAAACGATTAAACAGTGAAATCACACCTCCTCCTCGTTGCGATCATAACCCCAGGGCAGGCTAGTGAGCAGGTCATCAGCCCACACACGCTTGTTATCCATGGAGGCGAGGGTGCGTTTTCTCTGTTCCACAAGATACAAATGATGGTTGCTGGATTGTATCCTGCACTGTGTATGAGACATAGCTTTGCCAGTGCGTAAAACCGCTAAGTAATCGTCTACACGTAGCGATTTTACCACTGCCCTACCTACACCTTTTGCTCTCTTGGCTTCCTTACAGTCGAGTGTGCGGTAAGCATACATTTTTGAAGCCAAACCTACGAATTCCGTCATAATGGAATCACCGCATTCATCTTTTAAAACGCCCATTTCCTTCTTGTTCTTTATGGGCAGCTGAAACACGTTGTCAGCACTATAGCAAGAGGTGTCGAACCAGTCACTATGTTGCCTCATGACGTCATAGGGGTTGCAGTGGCGAATGTGGTAAATGAATGAGTCCGTGTCCATATACAAAAGAGAGACGTCCTCAAAATGGCGTTTCGCAAACTCATAGTGGAATCGATACATGACCGATTTAGAAAAGTCTAAAATGACTTGACCCAAGTAAATGGGCTTATCCATGGTCACGCTGGTCTTACTCATTTCAATAGTAGCCAAATCCTCATCGATAATTTTGATCGATTTGAAATTTGGCTTGGCAATGTACCGCCGGGCACCCCACCGCCCCTCCCAGACATTCATCAATTTAATGTCACGGTATTTGCGGACATTCTCCATAGACTTGCCATAGATGCAGTTGTTCATTAATTTAAAAAAATTAATTTCAAACTGCTGTGTTGCCATTTGTCGGTGCTCTGTGTTGAGTCGCATGTATGGCTCAAGCCATGCTTTTTGAGCAAAAGAAATACCCCTGTGGACTTTCTTCAACACCAAGCCTTGGGCGAGGCATTGCACCAACATTTGGATATGTAGCACATACCGATTTTTGTTGTAAAGTGTGCCCATGAGTTTTTCAGTTTTCACTTTACTGTCAGGGGGAACCATTTGCTCAAGACAGAATGGGAAATCGGCATGTTCATCATACAAGGATGATGGATATTCAATATCCACTTCTAGCACATATCCACGGCCTGTTTCTTGGCTAGCCATGTTCACATGAAATTCTGACACTTGTTTCTCTGTCAGCCAAGCAAACTTCCCATAGGGCAAAGGCTGACTCATGGCGTAACCGTACAAATTATTCACGTCATAGTACATTAAGTACGATTCTGGTTTGTCTGGTGAATAATCAGACATGTAGACATTGTTCGCTTCAGCATGGCGTTGGTTAAGTGACACAAAGCCGCCACGAATGCCCTTTTCAAAAAATAGAACCATGTCTACGTCAGTGAGTAAATCCAATTCCACTTGAGTGTATTTCAAAGCGGCATCGAACGAGAGTCCAGGACTCGTGTAATAGTGAGCCGGATCAAGACCGTAAATGTGTTGACACAAGTTACGGAATTTTTCAAACACATCAGTGAGCAGCAATACATCCAGTTTTAGGTAATGCAAAGCATATTCACTTAGCGTCTTCATGCCAAACACTCGCCAAACTTGACATGCATGTGCATAGTCTTCATCGGAAACGGTACTGCGTGTTAGTTTCGAGTAAAATTTCTCTTGTGGAGGGAGTTTTCTTTGCTTTAACACGTCCCAGCTGTTGCAGAAATCATACGGGAATATACCTTTCCGAATGCACAATTGAAATTGCTCAGGATCATTAAAATGCATTCTAGTATTTTTTAATTCCTCCTCATTCAAGCCATTCACAAGGCTGTCTAGCGAGGATGCCATAAACTTAAAGGAATCCAAAAATCGAATGCTAAAGTTGCTCAACCACCATGTCAGGGCTGTAAAACGCTCATGGTTTTGGGGAATAATGGTAAACGAGCCCTTGTTAACATGGCCCAATTCACGAATCAAAAACTGAATGTCATAATTCGCCAGATTGTGGAAAAAGACACCGATGAAACGAGGAGCTGGAAAGTTCAAGTTGCATTTACTATGCGCAGCTCCACGAAACTCCCCCGTAAAGTGCGAGTGATCACGAACGGTGTCTTCAGCATTGATCAGTGGCTTTTCGCAAATATGGCATGTCATGGCATGCTCATACTGCTGCTGTTGTTCTGGAGATAGGCTCATGGGTACTGGGTGGTCCAGTAATTCCTGTACATGGTCGGCCAACTTGACAAGTTCATCCAAGAACCATTTGGCACAATCTGGCCCCTCACGGTATTTGTAAACGGATTGTGTGGGGTCATGGGCACACACCACATTAAATCCTATGGCAAAGGGTTCATGTTTTTGAATGGGTGTGGTTGAGCTCATGGAGGGATCTGGTTCACATCCCGCCATGGGTGTGGTGAGAGCTTCGAAATCTGCATATACCACATAGGGAACAGTGTCACGCTTATGAATGTCCTTAAACTTTAACACAGCCTTGTCCCCTTGTGGCAATATCAATCTCACCGCTTCCTGAGTAACACAATCTACCCTATGACGTTCCAAAGAAGTAGGCGTCCAAAAGTATTGGAGACAACGGTCACAAATATGCTTTATACCATGTGCTTTGGACATTTGACTGCTTAGCAATCTACTCAGGCTTTTAATGAGGCAATAGTGATTCACTTCTCCTACAGATAAATATAAAAGATGAATGTGATGTCGTTTCGGTTCTTTTGTGGCATAAAGAGGACCCACAATCTCATCACCGTCAAGGCCATACACCATGAACGAAAAGTCCTGGTTGTCTCGTTCAAACCTATGGATCTCGGTTAAGTCCATAGGGAACGTCACTCGAGTTAAATTTAAAGTATGTTTCAATTCAACAAACTTGGCCTTGTACATTCCTGGTCTGTTAACATGACGATCTTGAGCTGGCTGCAAGTACGCAGCCACAGCCCACAGAAAGCAATCATTGTCATGGTTCTCAATATTCACCACAGCCTTTTTCGAAGCTATTGCTGGAGGTGTTTTAATATAGCTAGACCCAGCATTCAACGGGTTGAAATGACAAATGTTGATTTGTAAATGATGAATTTTGTCTAAGGCTAGACCACTCGGTCCTTGTTGCAGTTTATCAAATTTTGACAGCAAGGCATTCACCACGTGGGTTTCATACCACTGTTCCAAATTATGGGCTATGAATAGCTCTTGCATTTTACTGCAAATATAGAATGTCTCTTTATGCTCTACATCCTTCTTTTTATATACGAAATCGCACACTAGTTCTGTATTCACCTTTAAAGCCATATGCAACCTTTGCGCTGTACAAATTTCAATTTTAAAAATTTCAAAACAAGATTCTAAAAATTCTTTGGGAATCGAACTTTTTCTAACATTCACTATGCGGCCAGAGCACACACGCGATTTGAAACAACTGTTTAGGGTTTCCCAAGTTAACGTATCCGCAGCAGTAAAAGACATTATTTTGAAAGAACACACTCACCTGAGTTTAGAAATGTAGACTGTCTGACAATAATCCAAAAAACACACACGTTCCTGGTTATTCACAGAGGTCAAGCGTTTTCCAACACTCTAAAAAGAAATAAAATAAACCACCATAAGTATATCCATTCCATATAGTTTATGCATTTCATAAACAAAACAAAATCAAACAGGTTATATATTTAAAAAAACAAATCTCACCTTGACGTGTAATGCTTTTCTATATTCCCGTCTCGTGGGCTAGTATGGAAATGGTTTTCTTTTCTAGTTGTCTGTCTTTCTCTTTCTTTAATATATTTCCCACAGACACACGACAGGTAGGCTATACACGTTATCTGCAAACAAATAAATAAATAAAATCATTAATTATCTAATCAATAAATAATTGCATGTATTTATATAAAATCAATAAATATATAAATGAATAAATATATACCTACCCCACAACAAGGTTAAGTATTTTCCACCAACACCAAAACTGATAAACGCAGTGTGTTCAAAGGTAGTCACCTAAGTGAGCGTGGAAATGATAACGACATGTCTTTATATATGCTACATTGCATGTATAATCTTTTTTTTTTTCCACGCTTTGACCATTCTGTTATCAGGCACGTGGACAGCTAACGTCCCAGGCGAACACCTGCGGTAGATCAAATTTCACGTCAACTTGCATTTTGTCACGTACGAAGCAAAACAGGATGTCACTGGTTTAGCCTACATGTGGTTTCACAAATGTGTGTGTGCATGCCTTTCACACTCCCCTGCAACCACGATGGTCAGATTATTTCACCTTCAAGCGTCACCTGTTGTCAAGTCAGATCGGAGCCTTCCAATAATCTCAAATGGCATTCACCTCCTGTAAGTTTGTTTTCTCTACTCGCTTCGACCAACATAGAACCTAGTTCTCATCACCGTTTACACGTTAAAGGTAAAATATCAGAAAACGCACGCTCGCTCTGTCATACACCGACTCGTCGAAATATCAATTAATCTATTGAACACAGCCACCGTGGTCAGCGACAAGTTCGTTGAAACACACACACCCAGCCGTATCGTCTCTCTCAACCACCACGCTTCATGAACATTATAAACAGGTAAAGAAAAAGAAAACGTTTTTTCAACATGTATGGCGTTAGACCCATGTGAATTATTTTTTGAAAAAAAATATCTACCACATTTGAAATAGAGTGTTAGCCCGAGTCCTAGGACACCTCGTACATGTCTCTAGCGTTATTGGTTCGTGAGATATCGGCAAAAATCACAAAAAACACGTGTTTACCCCCAAAATCGCGTTTCCAAAATTTTTTAAAATTACAACGAGTGGTCCATAGCAAAGAGGACGTCTTCCCGAATCCTTGGACCCATCGTACATGCCTCTAGCGTTATTGGTTCGTGAGATATCGGCAAAAATCACAAAAAACACGTGTTTACCCCCAAAATCGCGTTTCCAAAATTTTTTAAAATTACAACGAGTGGTCCATAGCAAAGAGGACGTCTTCCCGAATCCTTGGACCCATCGTACATGCCTCTAGCGTTATTGCTTCGTGAAATATCGGCAAAATCACAAAAAACACGTGTTTACCCCAAAATCGCGTTTCCCAAATTTTTTAAAATTACAACGAGTGGTCCATAGCAAAGAGGACGTCTTCCCGAATCCTTGGACCCATCGTACATGCCTCTAGCGTTATTGGTTCGTGAGATATCGGCAAAAATCACAAAAAACACGTGTTTACCCCCAAAATCGCGTTTCCCAATTTTTTTAAAATTACAATGAGTAGTCCATAGCAAAGAGGACATCACCCTGAGTACTTGGACCCGTCGAACACACCTCTAGCATGATTGGTTCACGAGATATCGGCAAAATCACAAAAACACGTGTTTACCCCAAAATCGAGTTTCCAATTTTATTAAAAATTATAACGAGTGGTCCATAGCAGAGAGGACGTCACCCCGAGTCCTTGGACCTGTCGAACATGCCTCTAGCATGATTGGTTCGCGAGATATAGCAAAAAGTCTAAAATCACGTTTTTACCCCAAAAAGACTGTGTTTCCAGATTTTCACCTTTTCGACACCGACATTCCCGTAAAGAGCACAACGAGACGAAAAAAACGAATCCAAGCACGCCCTCCTAGCATGGCTCCTTCCATTCCAAGGTCGCAGGGGCTCACCACTTGCTTTTATAAGCAGCTCTGTCCTTACCACACTACTGCAGGTTTTCATTCTAGAGACTTTAAATTTATTTTGGGGGTAGAGGGGGTAGGGACCATTGATTTACGTTAAACAATTTTTTTTGTAGAGTTCCTAGTTTCCAAAATATAGGATTTTCAAAATTCGAGTGTTTTCAAAAAAATATAAAAAATAAAAATTTTTTATTACAAAAAATAAAGGTCATAAAGACTGTTCGTTTGAGCCATGGCACAACGTTCTATCCTGTTTGGTTTTCAAACTATCGCCTATTTTCGAAAACAAAAATTTTCAAAAAAATTTTGAAAAATATAATGAGTGGTCCATAGCAAAGAGGACGTCAGCCCGAGTCCAACAATACCTCATTTGTCAAAATCGGACCATGCGTTCAAGAGATATTTAACATGGCTGAGGCTTAGTAGTAGAGCAAGGGGGGTTTTGAAGTGGGGCAGAACTCCTAGTACTCCACTACTGCCATCAACTGAATTCCTAGCAAACCACATCCTTCCTGGTGAAGCCTTAATTATGACACAGGAAAGTACTGGGAAAATACACCGTCGTGAGATCACATAAATTAAAATCAAAAGAAGATTTATTCAACTTGAATGACAAGACAAACAAATCAAAAATTCCTGCCTAGGAGTATGGTAGAGTACGACTATTAGGTTGTAACTGTTCATTCAAGTCATACCATCTCCGCACTAGCTCAAAGAAATTTGTTCACGTGAAAATAAAATAAACTAAAAGTTCTCATGTGCTCTCAGGGTCACCGTAGCACTGTATCACTCGTCACTGATTTCTTTGTGAACCCTGAGACCTATCTTCATTAAATATAACATCATGGCACGTGAACTAGTTAAAATTTTACACTGATCTAACTCACAACAACAATTAAATTCATATCAATAACATATTCAACCAATCGTAATTTCACTGATTGTTCATATTCCAAATGTTGGAATAATTATCACCACTTATAGAACTAACAACAAATTTATACAAACTATTTACATTCATCCTGCCGAAGTCTCGATCATTAATTATCATCGTTATAATTATCTGGTATCATACTCATAATGCATATAAAAATCATTAAAAGTCACCACATCAGCTGTTATTCAATCAGTTGTCTACTCAAATCATTACATTCCACTCAGCTAAAATCAGCGGTTCTAGTTAAATTATTATTATATTCACCATTGGGTCATTCAAATTATTATCAGATTAATTATCAGCTCATTTAATTTATTATTTAATTTATTATCATGTCATTTAATTTATTATTTTACTTATTATTATCAGGTCAGATCATTTAAATTTATTATTAGATTTATTATCATTTAATTTATTTAAATTATAGATTAGAATTCCACAAATTATTATTAGAGAAATTTGGATTACTTCCAGAAAGTATTTATGATTGGTTAAAGAAAGTTGCCATCAAAACCTATCACTTTAGTGAAATTATATTACCAGATTTAATCACACATGCTACATGTCATAATAAACGTTTACTATACTCGATTGCCATGCCAGAAATTCATTGCCTCCACTACACCACATTGGACGTTATCATCCACAAATAACCACTTGATTCAAATACCACCTAAACCACTTCATCAAATATCACATTTGAACACTATTATTTCACCACATTTCATCACAAATATTCAGCGCACAGGATGAACTTCAAAATATAGGACTGGGTTCGACGACCTCTAGTCTGCATTATTAATATCAAAGTGGTAATATCACAAAACTTGGCAATAACACATAACGTTTGGTAAAAATATCTCAACTCAACGTATTCAATAATCCACAAATTTATTATTAGACTGGCTTTAGATATTCATAAATTTGACCTATGAGAACTGTGGTCACTATTATCATATTTAGACAACTTCTCAATGAAAAATTACTGAAGTAATTGTAATCCAATCCAAGTTTTAATCAACCTCGAAGTGCAAAATCTCTATAAAGATCATTGAAATTTATTTCAAAAGGACACCCACTGTGTCATATTTAATAATAATCATCGTAGCTGTTCATAATCTGACTGTGATAAATTCATAAAAGGGAGGAACTCGCCTTAAAATAATAAATCACTCAAAATCCTTGTCGAATGTTTAAATCAACTCACCAAAAATGATAACAGATATGAAATTACTGTACTCTTAAATAGAGCAATGCAACAGAAAACTATTGGATCTACCACACAAGAATCACGAAATTTAATCCTGTGGACATTTATCTTTAAATTATTTATTGAAGATCAACTAATAAATGACCAGTAAATTATTGCTTGATTCGCTTACAGTCACCATTGCATTCGGATGATAAGATGATATTTCCTACGGATGGAAATAGCGTTTAACACCACACAATTACTCAGAGCAAAAGGCCCCATCCTCGACGTTCAGAAGATTAGTCCCTAGACGACAGGTAGAGCAATTAACACCACACAATTGCGTATAGCAACAGGCCCTGTCTTCGACGGCTAATGAATGAATGCACATGACTGGAATCAACAATTATTTTACTGTCAGATAAAGGTGATACTGCTTCGCTAGAGCGAATTAAATTCCATAGCTCAAAAAAGATACAATAAAACAAAATCCCTGATAAGAAATCCCACATACTCGCTAGTATGCGATAAGCTGTCAAAAATATACCCGACTAAAGGTCTCGAGTCTCGAAATACTCGATAGAAAAAACTACTGAGCTCAGAATGCACTAATACTTAAAAAACATGACCAAAACCCTGCCTAATAACGTCGGTAAATAGCAATGATCGGTGAAATGCGCCTGCCATGTTAAATTCTGCTGCCATAAGTTTGTATCACCAAAGAGAAAATGTAACTACTGTGAGGCGAGACAATTGAAATAACAATTGATGATCCTTATTACAAATAACTATACGTACACTCCAGGTGAACATCTTAAAATATAATAAGCCTAAAACGTAAATATAATAATACATAAAATCTCATCAGGTTATGAGCCCAGACAGCCCAAGATAGCTGTATAATAAGATATACAAAGATGAAAAGTCCTGAATGGTACAAGTTAGACATGGCAGGATCCGATGTGCATTCCAAAGCTCAAGGATATAAAAACATTTCCTTTGTGGGAACTGGAAATAAGAACTCTTTTCGAAGCGAAGGAATTGTACGAAGTGGTTAATGGAAAAGATGTGCTGGTCTCAGACGGGAAAGAAGATGATAAAAAGAAATGGCGTGTCAAGGATGCCAAGGCAAGGCACTACATCCTTCGAACCGTTGACCACAATGTCAAAATTCACATTTTATCATGTGAAACTGCCAAAAGTATGTATGATACTTAAATAAGAATATACAAAAGAGACACCACACAACAGAAAAGTACGGTTCTTGCAGAATTTTATAACTTCAAGTTTGATAAAACCAAAGACATCATGACCAATGTAAGCACGGTACAAAACATGACCTTCCAGCTTAACCAGCTGAATGAAGACATCAATGAAAGCAAATTAATCACAAGGATCATGACAGCACTGCCTGATAACTACAAACATTTTAGTTCATCTTGGGACTCAACACCCGAGACAAGGCAGACCATAGAAAATCTAATATCAAGACTGTGCAGCGAGGAAGAAAATTATAAACTGAGCATTAAAGAAGAAACAGCTGTAGCTTTTCAATCCTTTAAGAAGAAAAAGTGCAACAACTGTGGTGACATGGGACATTTTGAAAACAATGTCGAAAATCTTGAAAGAAGACAGACAGTAATGCTGCTGTATTTCCACCGTGTTAGTTTTGTAAGAAAACTAATCATACGTGGGAAATGTGTTTCTTCAAGAAATATCATGAAGGTAATACAGAAGAAAAACAAGCTGTAAATCAAGATGATGCAAAGAAGAAAAACAAGAGAGCATATTTGACAAACCTAGAAGCATGTGTATCAACCCACCAGCATGCTGATACAAAGTGCTTCACTGTAGACAGTGCCTGCAATGGGCACATGGCTAATAAAATAGAAGACATGAAAAATGTGCAAAAGACTGGTAAGATTAAAATAAATGTAGCTAAAGATGGTGAGTGCATGTATACCAAATAGGAAGGAAGTGTGGAGTCAGACGACATTATTTTACACAATGTCAGTTATGTGCCGGAACTGTCAAGAAGTCTAATGTCTGTAAGTACTGCGACTGCAAAAGGGGCACCGGTGTTGTTCTCTGAGTTTGAAGTATGGGTTATTCAAGATGGAGAAATAGTAATGAAGGGATTTAAAGATGAAGATAATGTGTATGTTGTTGATCTAGGAAATAAAAACAAAGAAGAACAGAATATAAATGAAGAATTGACAGCGTTAATGTCAAGACAGACAGATCAGCATATACAGTGGCACAGGAAACTGGGTTATACTAGACTGAAGAAAGTATCCCAACTGTGTGACGGTGTTCCTGAAATAATTGCCACAACAGCAGACGACAACATCTGTAATGTTTGTTGCCAAGCAAAACAGGTGAGAATCCCATTCAATAATACACGAACGAAAGCAACCAGACCTTTATAAATCATCTATACAGATGTGTGTGGAAAAGTGGATCCACCAACATATGATGGAATGAATTATATTCTGCATGCACTGATGATTTCACCCATTTTGTCAAGGTGTATCCTATGATTTACAAAAATGAAGCTGAAATGTATCTGAAAGAATTTATTCTAGAAGCAGAAGCCTTTCATAATCTCAAGGCGTCTAAGGTGAGATGTGACAACGGTGGTGAGTTTCGCAGTAATGAGTTCAAAACATCGTGCAAGAATAAGGGAATATAGTGGGTGCGGTACGTATTTCCATACTGCAAATAGTTTCTATACCACGCCACTTGGTAGGTTTGTTGGTAGCACTATGTTTGATAATTCTAAACCAGGAAACACCAAAAATGTCCCTTAAGATCCAAGATGGCGGCCATTTTTGAACAAGCGTTAAAAACACACGAAAATAAATAAATTTGTTAAATGTGTGGTGCGTTGTGTTGTTTTCGACTAATTACGACCTCCTGAACACAATTGAAATATTTATTTGAACGTCTGAGGGCATATAAGTACGTTTCGGGACAAAAAAAAATACCGTTATTTTTGAACAATCGTTTAGAAATTTGAAAAATAAGGAACTGCCAACATTAGGCAGGTGTTGTATAATTTTCGACTAATTTCGACATCCAAAACACAACTGAAATATTTGTTTGAACTTCTGATGACGTTCCGGGATTAAGAGTGTCGTTATTATTTTTTAACACACGTTAAGAAATTTGAAATATAAGAAATGGACAAAATAAAGTACAGGGATGTGTTACCGGTAATATTGTTTTTGACTTATTTCTACATTTCGAACACAACTACAATATTTTTTTGAACTTTCGAGACCAATACAATTTAGTTACGGTAGGGGAAAGGGGGGGGGGGGGGGTGGATTTTAACGAAATAACAACCTTTGTCTTTGGTACATTTTTTTTGCAAATTCTCTTTGCTGCTCTATTGCGAAGTGAGCGTTTTTTTTAAGGCATTTAACATAAATGTTGTCCAAGTTACATTTAAAAGATAAATATTTTACACTTTATGTGTTTGTCACATAATAAAAATACACTGTTTGTTAAGTAATAGACTACTACTAATACTGTTTTGGTTTTATTGATCACAAAATATTACCTACTATGCAGTGGCCTCATCACTAAAAAAAAAAAAAAAAAAAAAAAAAAGATAAATGTTTTCTCTCTTATAGGTTACTTACATGATTTAAAAGGATGTCTCTTTGAGTTTGACTTCCATTTTAACTGGCATTGTGGCATTTCCCTCAGCAATTTTTGCTCATCATTGTACATGGCACAACGTTTCCAAAGCAACTACATGCTTTCGTTGAGCAGTTTTTTTGGCATCCACACTTGAGCAGTATTCCCCTTAAGGCTGTCCAAATCGGAAGCTGTGTTGTCCATCTAGTAGACTACGTGTCTTCGCGCTTAAGTCATCCCCAGCCCTTAATAAAACGCAAACGCAGTGTTAAAGTTTTTACCGGCAATACTCAGCAGACTTACATAGGCCTACACTTTTGTTTGAACTTACCTGTGGTAATGGTAGAATAGGTTCGATTTTGAGAGCCTGTCCCCAAACATGGCCGGCTTGGAATGTAGACCGTAGTGCATGTTGCAACAGGGCGTCTGTTGTCGGTGGAAGACTTTCTATTGATTTGTTCTTGGTTGTTAGAAGAATTTTCCTGGCCTCTTTTGTCGATTGAATTTCTGGATCTCTGGTGAACAAAATAACCACATATTTTTTCCAAAGTATGAAAGACGTCATCAGGGTGATCAAGGAGTGGAGCAGATATTCTTCGGAAGGGGCTTGTTGCATCTTCAAAGGCTAGCCACGTTTTCCATGCGCTTTTTTTTAGACTTGGTTGCAAAAGAAGACGTTGTGTCACACCCACTAAAGGCGTGGAGACCTCTTAAGGCTGCGCATTTTTCTTCACCCAACGATTCGGCAATGTCATGAATGGCTAAGTATCGTCGGTTCTTTGACGCTGCAAAATAAATCCAAAACTCTTCCAATCCAGCTTGCCTGACTATAGACATGAATGAAATAGACAGCACAAGAACGTCCGTATCGCAGGAATAAATCACCACTTTTCGTGCTCCGTGATCAGCCATATCTCGAACATGAAGCATCATTCTTGCATCGGCCTCTTCTAGTGCTTCACAGGCTAAGCCATCGATACTTGTTCTGCTTGAATCTGTCTTAACTATGCGGCCGTTCATGTGGGTATTTAAGCATACCTCATTACTGTTATTTGCCAATGCAAGTGAGGCGATGAGTCGAAAAAGTTGCTCTTTGTTTGAAGATTTTTTTTTAAGTCTTGCCAATTTCGAGGCACATTTGCTTCTTCACTGCTTTTTCGTCGCACGCCTACTACTCTGGCATCTCGCGCGGCTTGTTTAAGACTGTCACCTTTGTAATGGTCCCAGACGATGTCAAATCGCTTGCACCCCATTGTAGATGTAAATTTGTTAACAGTTTCCCTTAATTCTTTTGTGTAGAACTCATTAAAAGTTTTCGCCGATTTTGGAGGGTTACCACGGACGAGTACAGCACCATCGTAGATGACACCATCACAATGCTTCGTTAATTCCGTCGTCTTCATCAGACCTTCAAGAATGTGCGTTAAACCGCTTTTACCTTCATCGATGCGCAAATTTCCTTCGTAAGATAAATACGGGGGGAAATTCTGGTTTTCATGTGCGCAGAATTTGTCGATGTCTAACTTCCTGTTCAGGCACGCGACGAAGAGGTTGGAGAAAAGCTCGACATTGACTCTATGTGATCGTATTTTTCCAGTTGCAGCTGTTACCTTCGACTTTGAGACGGCAAAAATCCAATAGTTTTGCTTTTTAATCGAATCAAAAACAGACTACTTCCCTCCGAAAATCGTTCCCGCACAAATTCTTCGTATCTTCTCCGACCATCATCTTCGACACGGTCCAAACGGTCTTTTCCTTCATGTACCACGTTGCGACTGTCGATCACTATCAATTCAGAATCGGTGTGTTGGAAAGGGTTCCCCATTTCTTCGAAACTTTCCTTCATTTTGCGTACGTTTTCTCGAAATTTAGCTTGGCATGCAGGATCATCTTCATGGTGCTTCGTCTCGGTTTTCTGGGAAGAAGTTGCAGAGTTGTCAAACTCATTCAGTAGCCTAAAAACCTCTGGACCGGCGAGACACCAGCTTCGCAGGGCATTAGCATCTTCCGTCAAACCGATATTCTTATATTCTTATTTTTTTTTCATTTTTCACGTTTGTTCAAGAATAACGGTACTTTTTGCCCCAAAACGAACTTGTATGGCCTCAGACGTTGTAATAAATATTTTAGTTGTGTTTGGGACGTCGAAATTAGTCGAAAACAATATAACACATGCAATATGTTGTCGACTCCTTATTTTTCATATTTCTTCACGTTTGTTAAAAAATAACGGTATTTTTGACCCGAAACGTACTTATATGCCTTCTGACGTTCAAATAAATATTTTGGTTGTGTTCAGGATGCCAAAATTAGTCGAAAACAACACAACGCACCCCGCATTTACAAAATTTAGTCTTTTTCGTATATTTTTAACGCTTGTTCAAAAATGACCGCCATCTTGGATCCTAAGGGACATTTTCGGTGTTTCCTCTTCTAGAATCATCAAACACAATGTCACCAACAAACCTGCCAAGTGACGTGGTATAGAAACTATTTGCAGTATCTTCTTAGAATGTAGGATGTACCGCACCCACTAATATGTCTTGACTATACTATTCCGTACACGCCCCAACTGAATGGGACGGCAGAGCGAATTAATCGCACACTCTTTAATATGAAACGAGCACTGTTGTTTGACTCACAACTGGAAAATGAAATGTGGGGAGAGGCAGTATGCACAGCTGCTTATCTTATAAATCGAAGCCCCACTGCTACGAAAGATAAAACTCCAGCAGAACTCTGGTATGGTAAAAGACCAGATTTATCAAGACTGCAAATATTTGGATCAAAAGTCTATACAAAACAGCTGGGATATCTAAAGAAAATACAACCAAGATCAAAACAAGGAATATTCGTTGGTTATGTAGAAAATGGATATCGCATCTGGAATGAAGAAGAAAGAAAAGTGTATACATCAAGAGATGTCATTTTCATTGGAACACAACAAAAACAGATTCCACAAGAAACCAGAAACTATATTCTTGTAGAGAATATAGAAGAAGAAGAAGAAGAATCAGAAGAAAATGAAAACCAACAAGAACCAGAAGAAAATGTAAACAAAGAACCAGAAGAAAATGAAAATCAACAAGAACCAGAAGAAAATGAAAACCAAGAACATGAAGATGAGAATCCTGATTCAAACACACAAAACGAAAGACCAAGAAGGGAAAAGAAAAGACCAGCAAGATTTAAAGACTACGTCATAGATGAAGTATTAGAAGCTTACAGGGAGTGCATGCAGAGTCCTGACAAAAACCAATGGAAAGAAGCCATCAATAATGAAAAGAGATCACTGGAACAAAACAAAACATGGGAAATAGCAGAAGAAAGCCGTTCAAAAGGCAAAGAAATTGTGACTGGAAAATGGATTCTTAAAGTCAAAGAAAATGGACAATACAAAGCACGACTGGTCGCTCGTGGATGTCAACAAAAATCAGCAAATCTTGACTTTGAAGATATTTTTAGTACTGTGGTTCAATCAAATAATTTGAGACTGATGTTTGCAATAGCAGCTCAAGAGGATCTGAAATTGATGACATTTGATGTCAAGACAGCTTTTCTATATGGCAAGCTAGAAGAGGAAATATTTATGAGAGTACCCGAAGGATACCATGAACCAGGAAAAAATTTTCTGTTGAAAAAGGCATTATATGGTCTTAAGCAAGCGCCTCTACAATGGAACAAACGCTTGTGTGAGTTTCTGAAGAAAGAAAATTTAATTCAGCTAAAATGAGATCAGTGTGTTTTTAAGCTCAAAAATACAGAGAAGAAACTGTTCCTTGCAATACATGTCGATGACGGAATATTGATGGGTGAAGATTTACAGCAAATGAATCAGCTGATACAAAAGCACAAGAGAAAGTTCGAAATAACGGTACAAGAAAATCCAACCTTGTATCTGGGACTTGAAATTGAAAGAAATGAGGATGGAATATTCATTCATCAACAAAACTACAGGAATAAAATGCTGAAGAAATATAACATGGAACAATGCAAGCCAGTTTCAACCCCAATACAGAAGAACTATCAAGAACAAGATAATACTACCAAGAATTTTCCATATCAGCAAGCCATAGGTAGTTTACTATATCTGACAGTTAAAACCAGACCAGATATGGCATATGCCGTGAATTTTGAAAGTAGATTCATGAGCAATCCAAGAGCACAATACCTGTCCAATATTAAAAGGACACTGAGATATCTTAAAGGGCACAATGGAGATGGAATTTTCTATTCCTCTGCGAAATAAATCTCAAGATTACTGCCTACTGTGATGCAGATTTTGCCGGTGATGAAGAGAACAGGAAGAGCACATCTGGCTACATTATCATGTGTGGAAATGGTCCAGTGAGCTGGAGCTCAAAGAAACAGTCCGTTGTTGCAAGATCCACATCTGAGGCAGAGTATATAGCAGCTGCACATTGCTGCCAGGAAATGAAGTATCTAAAAACCATCATTCAAGAACTCCTTAACAAGCAAGTCGAGATGACTCTCAACATAGACAACCAGAGTACTATCAGCATGATCAAGAGCGGTCAACTGATCAGAGGCAGTAAGCACATTGAAGTGCAATGTCACTTTATCAGTGATGAACTGAAGAAAACTTGGTACAAAATAAGTACTGTCCTAAGCAAGAACAACTTGCAGATATCCTGACAAAGCCACTGGCTCGTCCAGTCTTTGACAAACTCAAATCAAAACTATTATGTTCTTAATATAATTAATCCAAAGATATGTCTAGTGTTTATAGTTTATTTAGTCTATCAATACCATGTTATTTTTTTAGTCTCTGTAATAATTTTTAGCCTATTTTCAATTTTGAAAAAATAGGCTTATGAGATCACCTTTTGTCCGTGTGTGTGTGCGCGCGTGTGTGTGTGTGAGAGAGGTGTGTGTGTGTGTGTCCCTAATAAAATCTAAACGGCTGGAGCGATTTCAGTGAAACTCGGTAAGTTCATAGCACTATACCCGGCGACCTCGACCGTGCCCTTCAAATTTTGTTACGTCTCACCAATCCAACATGGCGGCTGTGCGAAATATTTCACTAGCATTCAATATCTCCGAAACTATTACCGATATCGCCCTGAAATTGTGTACGGTGATAAAGGGCACTACTAGAAGTTCACATATGAGACTTTCAAAAACCTGGTGACTACAAAACCAACATGGCGGCCAAGCGAAGTTGAGACTTTTAAATAGACTTTTCTCGCGATTTAACTATCCAAACGTAGTGAAACTTGGTACAGCAAATGTTTATACCCATTGCAATGAACCGGAGCCTAATTTAGTTCAATTGTTTACATAACCTCAAAATGGCGGCTGTGCGAAATATTTCACTGACATTCTATATCTCCGAAACTATTACAGATATCACCCTGCAATTTTGTTCGGTGATAAAGGGTACTGATACAAGTTTACCTATGTATAATTCATGAACCTGCAAAGTACAAAACGAACATGGCGACCAAGCGAATTTGAAATATTTTAATAGACTTTTCTCGTGAGTTAACTCTCTGAGCGCAGTGAAATGTGGTACAGTAAATGATTTTGCAGATTGTAATGTACTGCCATCTAATTTAATTCAATTGTTTACATAACCTCAAGATGGCGGCTGTGCGAAATTTTAAAATTAAGTTTTTATTTCTTGTGTCGTAATCATGCGATCGAAGTGAAAGTTTGAATAATGAACCTAGGCAATAAGTGTCGTTGAATGGTACATAACTCTATGGCCTATACATATAACAATCCTAAATGGCGAGCTTCCGAAATATTTAGACGGTTTTCAATATCTATGAATGTTTTACAGCAACCAAACTGAAATTTTTATGTTCATAGAGACTATGAACATATGTTCACCTATAGGACTTTCAGTAACCTGGTGAGCACGAATCCAACATGGCGGCGACGCGAAGTATAACTATTTAAATGGACGTTTCTCGCGAATTAACTTCCGAGTGCCGTGAAACGTTGCACGTTAAATGCGCACACAAATGTTGATCCACTGGCATCTAATTTATTTCAATTGTTTGCATAATCACAAGATGGCTGCTGTGCGTAATTTTAAAATCTCGTTTTTACTTCTTGTGTTCTAATCATGCGATTGAAGTTTGAATACCACACGTACACAATAATCTTAATATATTGGTACAAAAATATAAATCCAACCTGGCGACCATCTGAAATATTTAGACGGTTCTCAATATCTACGAATCTGTTACAGCAATTAAACTGAAATTTTGTATGTTGATAGAGGCAATTAACATGAGCAGGATATATGAAAATAGGCTGTATAGTTCTTCACGGAACTACTTGTTTTTCTTTTGTGTTAAGGGAGTGTGTTAAATTCTGCTGCCAGAAGTTGGTAACACCAAAGAGAAAATGTAACTACTATGAGACGAGACAATTGAAATAACAATTGATGATCTTTATTAAAAATAACTATACACTCCAGGTGAACATCTTAAAATATAATAAGCCTAAAACGTAAATATAATAATACATAAAAGCTCATCATGCCATCTCACATGGAATCTACCATATCTTAGCGAATTCATCAGGATGAAATGTAGAAAATATCAAGCAATGTCTCAAAAACACTCCTAATGATATACAAGTGTGCCCAGGCTCATATCAAAATCATATACGTTCACATTACCTTTCAATATTGCAGATGTTTAAAAAAAAATATATTCCAATTTCGGTGATAATCGAAGTATTCACGATCGATTTCTCGAAAGATCGGCGAAATCTTCGTCCTGTGCCATTTGGAATGCATTTTCCCCATTCTAATGCATGTCACGATGTAGTCATTTGCCTCGGTAGGAATCGAACCCCATCACTATGTTCCGCCATCCCGTCTCTCGTTGTGCCTAGCCACACATCGTAAAGTAGAAGATATCCACCACGGATATTGTCCAATAATCCATCGAAATGTTCCACTCAAATGGGTACCCCATTCTGTCCTTGGCTATGCTACGCCACTGTTCCGTGAGAAAAATTCCGATGGACACACACTGATAAAGTTCTTGCCAAGTACTGTTGATTTGCATTGACGAATAGAAAGTTTAAATTGTATGCAAGTTTGTCAGACATCCTTTATCTGAACATGATGTGTTAAGCATGTCCATAACTGTTCATAAATCCAAGTCATTTATCGAACACTTCACCATTTCAGAAAATATGTGAAGTCCCTTGTTCCATTTGAACATTCGAGTTATAGATGAAAGACTCCATGGTCGCCTGGCATGTGCTATGTTAAAACACATCAGCTTTGCTATCCATTATGCTGGTGAAAATATTTTGAAGTTCATCTGGTCGCAAGCATTCACATTGAAAATGCATAAGCTGTGAATTATAGCAAGTATTTGGATCATTGAAAGTCTATGTCCAACTATCAGTGAAATAAGAATGTCGGTTGCAATGTTCCGTAATACGACTTCTAAATCCTCACAAAATGTCGGCCACTGCATTAAGATTCTGGCCTCGCCACATGCAGATAATCATGACGTGATTTACTAGCCTAATTCAACCAATGCTGCACAAGAATATTCATCGTAAAGTCTAACATAATACTGTCCGCTTTCACCAAGTGAAACATATCGCTTGCCTGCGTTACAAGTTATAATCTGTGAAAGTATTGCATGTTAAAGTGTACTGAAGTAACTTCACTGCGAAACTAGCCTAATGTGCTTCTCATCACCGGCTGTTTCCGTTCTATCCACTGCCGTAGCGATCCTGCTTCCCACATGCTACTTGACTTCGTCGCGCTATTTGGTCACACAATGTTAAATTTGCTAGCTTTTACTCTGCTGGTCAGTCAATGTGCACTGTTCTGAAGTGTATACTGTAACAGAATAGACTAGAATAAAATTCTCTCTACACCGTGCTACTGTCCACCTCGCTGAACACGTGACTTCTCTTTCCCCTGATTATGGAAGGGTAGACTGCTTGCCGCTGTACTACGGACGTCAGCTATTCAACCATGGCCAATATCTGCTGTAATAAAGCCATTATTCTCTATTAAGGGGTTATCCACCATCTCAATTATTATTATAATAAATATTCAACATTATTCCTTTCTTTTCTGATATTAAATACGGCTTCATTTCTAAGTTAATTCCATAAATTTCTTGCATTCTTCCCATGATGCCGCGCGTTGGAGGGGCAATGCTCTCTTCTCCCTTATCCTCCTACGTCAATTCTCATGTCGTCACCGGCGCATACTCAGCGCAATCTTTAATTTCCAAGCAATAAATTCCAACTCAAGCTAGCGTAGCCGATAGATCAAGTAAATATCGGGTACAGTATATCCTCTATTTTAAATACTATCATTCCAATAGAGCCACTAACTTCATGAGAGCAAATGAGTTTCGAAACTGAAACTAATTGTTTTATATGTGGTGAATGTTTATATACAGATAGGGTTTGCGACCATGATCATTTAACAGGAAAATATCGTGGTGCTGCTCACCAAGAATGCAATTTAAAGTATAGAGTAACTAAATTCATTCCAGTCATTCTACATAATGGTAGCAAATACGATAACCACTTTATCGTTAAAGAATTTGGAGCTTCGGATGTAAAAATTCATTTGATTGCAAATAATAAGGAACAATACATATCGTTCACAAAATACATCAAAACTGACAAAAAACTATAAAACTGCGATTTTTGGATTCATTCCGCTTTATGCCAAGTAGTCTTGATAAGCTTGCTAATAATTAAAATCAGATCAGTTTCGTGAAATTCAACGTGTCTTTCCTAAAAAAGATGCTTTAAATTTGATCCGTCAAAAGGGTATATTCCCTTATGAATATATTAACTGCGTGGAACGTCTTGGGGAGTGTTCTTTACCACCAAAAGATGCATTTTACAGTTCTTTAAACACAAGTCATATCAGTGATCATGAATATTTACATGCAGAACGTGTATGGACACAGTTTAACATTCAAACTTTAGGTGAATTTTCAGACATATACTCGAAGACAGATGTGTTGTTATTAGCAGATGTTTTTGAAAATTTCTGGAATGTTTGTATGGAAACTTATGACCTTGATCCTTGTCAGTATTTTACTGCTCCTGGGTTAAGTTTCAGTTCAATAAAAAAAAGTACATTTAGAATTGATGACTGATATAGACATGATTAATTTTATAAAATCATCAATTCGAGGTGGATTAAGTCAATGTAGTGGACGGTATTCTAAAGCGAATAATAAATACATGCCTAGTTATAACCCTTGTGAAGAGTCAAAGTATATCGTCTACCTTGATGCAAATAACCAATATGGTTGGGCTATGAGTCAATATCTACCACTGAATAATTTTCGGTGGCTGACACAACCTGAAATTGATGTCTTACATGTTGACACTCCAAAGGATATATTTTAGAGGTAAATCTTGAGTACCCTAAAGAGTTACATGATGATCATAATGATTTACCATTTTGTCCTGAGAATATGAAATCCCCGTACATCACATCACGAACGAAAATGTTAATTGCTGATGTGAATGATAAATGCAAATACGTAATACTTTATCAAAACTTGAAACAGTGTCTTCAGCATGGATTGAAATTAACTAAAATTCATCGCGTATTACATTTTTTCATCAGTCAGCATGGCTCAAGCCATATATTGATCTGAACAATAATTTAACTACACTGTCAACAAATGCCTTTGAAAAAGATTTTTATAAACTTATGAATAATATTGTTTTTGGAAAGACTATGGACAATGTTGATAAGCGAGTTGATATAAAGCTGTTAACAAAGTGGGAGAATGATGGTAAAAGGTATGGTGCGAGCAACTTAATAAGTAAACCAAACTTTCATAGCTGTTCTATTATTATTCATGAGGATTTAGTTGTAATGCAAATGAATCGCCTTAAAGTAACTTACAACAAACCCATATATGAGGGTTACGCCATTTTGGAATTGTCAAAAACACTTATGTATGAATTTCACTATGATTATGTTAAGAAAAACTATCATGATAATGCCAAATTACTCTATACAGATACAGATTCTTTTATTTATGAGTTTAAAACTGATGATTTTTATGAGGAAATCTTAACTGAGCTAAATAGGTTTGATACAAGTGACTATCCCAAGGATAATATTTACCATTTTCCTCTAGTAAACAAAAAGATTCTTGGAAAATTTAAGGATGAAAGTGCTGGTGTTGTTATAGACACCTTTGTTGGCACAAAATCTAAATCATATAGGTATATGACAGTTGATGATGTCGTAATACAAAAATTGAAAGGAGTAAAAAAGAATGTTGTTAGTAAAGAGTTAGATACAAGTGATTATAAAAACTGTATAGTCAGTAACCCACCTATAATATACAAGAAAATGTGTGTATTTAGAAGTAAAAATCATCAGCTACATACTAATTTGTTGAACAAAGTTGCATTAAGTAATGAAGACAACAAACGATTCATTATACCCAACTCATTTGATACTCTTGCTTGGGGAATCAGTCGCATTGACGACTAAGAGATGACTTAAGTCTGAAGTTCACCATATTGTATTGTTTGTAGTATGTTTATATTGTAATATATTTGTAAAATTTGTAAGTTTAATGTTAGACTACTGTAGTTTAGTAAAAAATAAGATAATTAATTAATTTTGCTGTACAATTTACTTTTTATATTGTGAAAAAAAAGTAAAAAAATGTCCAGGATGAGAAAACCGAAAAATGTATTATATAAGTTATATATGGGATGACTTTAAGTTAAAAAAAATACATTATCTTGCATTACTTTTTAGTTTATATATATTGTAACATTACAAAATACAAAAACAATCCTTTATTCCTTTTTCTTAATTCCACGCCCACTCATCATTAATTTTCCTTTTATAGCACCTATCACAACCAGGGCTGCCATCCTCTCTGCTACCGAGGCATCAGATGCCATAACACGCTGCTTTGCCTTTTTCAACAACCCTTTATCTGCTGCACGTCTTGATTTAGGTTGGCTATTACGGTAAAATATGTCGTGATCCATACAACTTTATCCAAAGTGTTAATCCCTGCATTGCCACGAGCAAGTCAAGCATCCAACCTTGTTCCTGGACCACAGTACTGGTAACCGGGAAAATGAAGTTCAAAGGAGAGTAAATCAATCACTTTATCAACGAGACCATGACCTCTACAGGTTAGACAATCTCTTTCATTTGGTGACGTAGACTTTTGGTCTTTTTCCGCTGCTGCGGACGTTGTTGCCTTTTCCTCTCCATCACACCCGTGGAATGAAGAGAAAGAGTCTTTACACTGGGTTTTATGTCCATGATACAGTTTTATGAGCTGACAGGTTCGGCACTGTCGCACTGGGGGTATTTTAGCGAAAGACACTTGATGATGATGCTCGTAGTTATCACAAGGTTTTAATTCTGATAAAACAGGATCATGTGACCAATCACTGGGTACACTATCCCAAATTTATTTTACAGCATTAGCTGCAACGTAAAAAATAAATGCTTTTGGTAATACATTCAATTCTTCTTTTGTGAAACTGTTTAGCTTCTTTTTACACACACAAAAATCACAATACCTTGTTCTATGGCGTTATCTCCCAAGTCCATCATGGAACAAACAGACATGACTGAGGTCTTTATTGCTCACTAGTTTCGACCTCACTACTGGCTGGAGCAAGTAACATTTCAATTTTAATCAAAGCCATCACTTCCCGTCATGCACCTCGTGTCAACCAGTAAAACAGTTTCCACACGTGAAGAAGAGCTTTGTTATCTACTTCACACGGAGGTGTATCGAGGAGAAGGGTTTGTAACGAAGGACATCCCAAATCCATGAGATCTACACATTTACAGGTGGGAGACAGAATCTCTAAAAGCCATTCACGTATTTCATTTCCCTTGACAAATACAACATCCGCTGTTGATAAATGCACATTCATATCCATGGATAGGTATTTATAGGGAATGGTTCCTTCACACCATCGCAACCCCAAATGAGTTTGTATCCAATGGGTTTGTCTTTTGTCTTTAACTGTCTGCAAATGAAATGGGAAAGGTAGTTTAAACACTACATGAGTTAGTTTAGGTGTCCAAAGCGTAGTGCAATCGATAATGGCCATTTCTTTGAATATAAACTTGTTTGCATTCACCATACATCTATCACTAGTGTACGTGGCAAGTTTACTCTTTTCACTACCACAACCTGTAGTCTCCTGACTTATGTCTATTCTTACTCCTACTACTTAAAGGAAAGGATATCAGTAAGAAAAAATAAACAACAGATAGTTTATACTGTTTTATTTATAAACAAATCAGAACAAGGTTTACATTTTCTAATTTTAGGATAGGGTCTAATGCAATTCATACAACATAGTCTTCTATGTCTATATCGTCCATGACATATATGGTGCCCCAATGTCTCAAATGGTAGTGTTTCTACATTGATTCCATAAGGTCCACATGTATCATAATTTTCACAATCACTCTGAGGCACTATGGATGGGTAATTAGGATTCCATGGTATATTACCCACATCCATTTGACGAAGGTATGGACATGTTGGCGACCAGCGCTGATGTTCTTCCATAGGTTCATCACTCTCTTGCCACTGATCTATTGCAATAGGACAGAAAACACATTTCACTTCATCACGTGTCTTTAAATAACAGAAACCTGCTTCTGCCAAGGCTTAGGGTTTAATGAAAGGCACAGGCCATGTCGCAAATGTCTTGAAACGTTGTTCCTCAGATTTTAAATTGAATGTTGTGACACCTTTTGCTGCATTGAGACAATCCATGACTGAGCTGCATTCCTCTTGTTCACCTACTATTTATACGCTAGTCACTTGGTTCAAGAGTGGATGATAGTACATATGTTTCATGTGAATAATGAGACAATAGGCTGTCGTGTTTGGTGGAATGTTACCATGAGTTTCAAAATCTAGTCGGATGTCAATATTAGTCACCTTTACAGCCTCCCCTAAATAGGAACAATCAAACACCACCTGTGGAGCCATTGCCTTAAACTCTTGAGGTGTTACCATTGGACATTCCTCTTTCTGATAATAGGACGGTTGGAATTTTTAAAACATGTCGTAGAGTTCACCAAACTTATTCTTTGAAAAGTTTAAGTCCAATCCTTCAGAGGGAAAAGTAGCACTAGTCAGAAAGAGACGTATATTTCTCAATTGTATAAGATCAAATTGAGATGCATCTTTAGTTTGTTGATACTTGCGATTGGTTTGAAAGCCAACCAAGACATAGAGGGGTCTCTCCGTGAAGCGCGCAGATTTCACACTCCAACTGTGTGTATCAGCAGTTGGTAATATTGGGTACTCATGTAGGGCCCAGCTTCTAAATTGTATGGGTAAAGCCAAATCCTTTTCTACAACTTGAGCATGTCCAGTTTTTTACGATCAGCAAGGGTAACATGTGGTACTTTCCATATGAGGCGTTGCAGCTGAATCTTTGAATCCTCTACCCCTGCATTAGCACCCTTGAGCGCATTATTATCACTCCTGTCTCTAACAAGATAAAGCACTTGCCTAGCGTTTACCACAACACGTTGGTGATCTTTAGCAAAACCAAAAATGATCTTGAGTGGTAAAAATCCTGTAAAGGTTCCGTTGGTGTGAATCATCCTATCATTGGTGGAGTTGGGGCACCAACCAGCCATACAAAGTGTTTTACTTTCTTCACTCCCATAAGAGGGATACAATTTCATGAGACTTGTTATGCCTACATTTCGAGTACTATCCACCACAATATCATTAATCACATAGTGTACCTCAGAAAAAAGAAAGGCAAAAGCATGGTTGGCTAATGTTGATGTTGTTGGTGTGGAACCATCTGCTTTTGTGAGGCGACCTTCAATTTGAATGACACTTTCATGTGGTAGGGTGTAAATGTCTTGATTATTAATAACAAATTGAATCTCATCATTGTTATTTAGTCCTGGTGTCTGAGGTTGATAGGTATGAGGTTCAATCCTCAAGATGCCCGCTTGTTCTTCGATTGGGTTGACCAATTCTAGGATGGAATTCATGATGTTGCTGTAGAGTATATATAGCCCAGGTGTTGTAACAACTGCTCATTGACACGTGTTAACCTATACTAACGTTGTAAACAACTAACACCCTTCTTAGACGGTGTTGTTACTTTATACAACAACTTCATACTGACTTCAAAACCAATTTATTGGTCACAGGCGTGTGAGGATTTAACTGGATGAGTTGTTGGTTTCTATTCACCAGCCTTAAAGTAATATTACTAATGTTCTTCACACTCACAGGGTGATAAAGCACCACTGAAGGGTATTCACGAATGATATAGCCACAGGGTGATGTGACAAAATCGTAGAGTGTATGGGGTGGTTCTTGATTGGTGTAGACGTCAGTAATGATATTACACGTAACAGAGACGTGATGGTCTTCAATTAATTTCACCTCGTGATTTGATTTATGTATCTTTTTCGGCTCAAGAACTTGAGGCAAAAAGCCAATAGAATCTGGTTGTGATTTAAAATCAATCTTAAAGGATGATAAAATACTGCAGCAATGAGTCACGTTGTTGCCTGCATGTTCAAACTTGTGTGTTCCCTCGAGAAACGTCTTTAAACCATATTGTTCCACAAGCACTTTGTAGATGTGTTCGTAAATATCATCGATGGTATACCCACCAGGTGGTAGGGTTAACATAAAATCATCAAAGTAGATCTTGTCGTTGACGTTTTTACATATGTTGTAAATTCTAATATAGCCTTCAAAGGATGTTAGTCCTAGTACATAAGGTCTTTGCCCCAATTCAATAGGAGGGTTAAAGTCAAAGGTAACTTCAGGACCTTGTCCATGCACTGTCATAATGCACACGTAACCTCTTGGGTTGGGTCTTATATAGAAAGGTGAGGCATAGGCGACCGCACTGTTGTGTGTTAAACTTTTGCACTTGTTTCACATTATAGTATATTGTTGCACTGCTTCCGAAATAGCGAACAAGCTCTACAGGGGGAGGGAGATATCCAAAACTGTCCAAGTACCACACAGTGGAACCATGTTTAACGTAGGCCACATAATGTGTTCCTGGACCATGACTATCATCTAAATTAATGACAGTACGTTCCTGCTTCCATGGACGTAGCGGTAATTGGTTACGCATAAATACATCTATAAAGTGTGGAATCTTCATGAGTTTTGCATATTTTGTTACTTCTTCATGGGTAATGGCTCGTCTAGGCAGTGCATTTATTAAACGTTTTCTGGAGACAAATAAATGCCGAGTCCTTTTTATACGAGGTCACCTTGCGTTTAACTCCCTTTCCACGAAGGGTTATGGCTTCCATGGTTTTATTATGTCTTTCACCCTCTTTCAATTGTTGCTTTGCCTCTTCAACGGCCTTAACTGTTCGTGCGTGATACTGCACTTGATCCACCGAGCAGGGATCCCAGAGCAGCTAGACCAGCAAACAAAGCGGGTAAAAATCCTCCATGTTTTGGAACAGGAATCACTCAAGCACGTTTTAAAAATCGTTTTTTGCTTTTGGGATTAGTGTGTAATTGTGCCGCTTGAAGCACTTTTTTAATGACCAACACTTTATTTTTTTCTCCTCGTGAGGCCACACGTGCAGCATTAAGAATAGCTCTAAAGCCACCCTTTTGTGATGGCCTTTTTGACTTTTTCACCACGTATCTTTTCTTCACCATGGTGAACAACCATCCACATGAAAGTTTCAATCACAAATAAACTTTTCTGGAGGAAGAACCCGTTCATATTTAATTCAACGAGGCTCCATATTCAAGTTCTATATACAGCGGAAAATCATTTATGTTTTTTCCCGCTTCTTTTTCATCGAGCGTAAGCATGAGTTGAAAGGATAATTTATCATTAGCTTTAACTGTCTGATGTATATGTAATGATAGAGCACTACCGTTTAATCGTATCGATAAATGTCTTATATCCGGCATATATTCTATAATACGAATGGTTCCATTATATAGCACGCGGTAAGTGGTTGATCCCGAAGGTAGAACATAGGCAAGTTCTTTAGTATCGTTCACTGGCAATCGGTTTGTAATGTAAACTGGAAATAGGTGAGGTCGTGATTTAATAAATGAGGATATATATTGTTCCATAAATTGTTTGGTTGTTACCAGTGGCGGCTCGTGAATTTTACCGAGGGGGGACTCAACCGTTTAAGATGTAAACCGCTTTTTGTGATGCTTTTCCAGTAATTGACAGAGATGATTTCATACATGAATTGTGTTTTATCTTCTTACATAATTTTCAAGCTTGATTTCCTTATTTCGTTTGGACTAGGTACTATTGTTTTTTAAGAAGTAACAAAGGTATTAATAATATTTGATAACAGTCACTGGAAAAATAAGAATACCGGACCCGGCTCAGGAATCTATCAGGGTCGAAAATTCCCAACCTCACTAGCCATGAGCCCTTGAGGGTGTATCCCCACCCCAAGGGTTCACAGCTAGGCCTAGTGAGACTAGGAGGGTTGGAGACAATTGGACCCCAGCAGGGGTGGTTATTATTTTCACTTGTGCTGGGCTCTTCTATGTCATCTACCTGTCGATTCTTGTTCTCTTCCAACCCGGATAGCATTAGAGCATCCAAAGTCTAGGGAGCCATTCATTTTCCTGCTGTAACTTAGCCTCATATCATCTATCCTGATACCCTCATTCTTCGAGGGGTCAGCCCTCATCTTTTAGTTTCATAACATCTAATGCCTTCTACACAAGGCCTTAAAGGAGGCAGGGTTCGTGAAGCTCCACCACATGAGGTGCACCCTGGATAGGGCTACACCTTCAAGAGCTCAGCTTTTGAGCTCGGGAGTTGGCGACCGTGATGTGTTCCAGAGCGAGATCCATTTTCCCCTTTTTGCATTGACTTTGGGGTGGACCCTCTCCTCTCTCCCTTTTCTACCTGCCTTTAATGGCTCTAGTAGTTTCCAAGTACCTCAATACTCATTCTTCGAAAATTGATTATTGTTATAAGGGGATGAACAGCAAGGTTATCTGCCCTTCGAAGATGGAGGGCATTTCTTTTCCGTCATTTATTTCCCTTATTCGTTTCTTTCTTTTATTATTGTCGTTTTCTTCTTCTAGTACATGAGTTAGTTGTACGTCAGTAATTAGTTAAGCCTAGCTGTAGATTTCATTTCATCATAATTTCTCACCATCGCCTACTGTAAAGAGTAAACCACTAAGGGTAGATGACCTAGATATTTCACCCCTTTAAACAACAATTATCTCCATCATTGAGGGTGTATCGATATCTAAGGTGCACCGTGCCTGGTGGGACAACACACACCCTACCTCCTTTAGGGCCTCTTAGACAAGGCAGAAAAAGGGCAAAATGAGGCCCGATCCTACAAAAATTAGGGCATCAGGAAATAAAAAGACAAGAGCCAATTAAGGCAGGGAAATGAATAACATCCCAGGCCTCCGATACCCTAATAACGTTGGGGTAAGATTTGACATGAAAGATATAAGAGAGGAGTTCAGCTCAAGGAAACTCAGCTGGGATCCCATAGTCGCCAACCCACATCCCACTAGTTGTAACCAATTTGATAATAATGTATGTGATCTGAAGCTCTCAGGAAGAAAATGAAGACTACAAGCAACTGAGCGATCAGAAGGTAACCATTTGCTTCCTCTCTTGTCACCTTCTCTGGAAATGCCACGTAACCACTTCTCACGCAATGAATTGTCCGATTGTATCTCATGAAATTCCCCGGTATTCTAACTTGCCCAGTTGTGATTTACAAAAGGGCACGCAGAAGTACTACAATATAAAATCATTCAGAATACATTCCAACTTCGCCATTAACATCAATACAAAACTTATGTCTGCCACAGTGACTTGGTGCTGCTTCCTAGCGCCAATATTTGGAAACGAGGTTGTACGCAGACGGCCGTGGTACGCATAAACCAATGCCGTAATCGTTGAATGGGCAGGCAGTGGCTGCATCAGACTCAAGATGACTGAGTCCACCCACTTCGTGACGTAGCGCGTGAGAGGATGGACAGGGGATAACTGAAGGTATTCGTTGCCATGGCAACGTAAATAACAAAGCGGGCGATTTTTGATGAGCCCTCACGAGCATCCGGTGCGCTCTACCGACAAGGAGAGGAACTACACACATTTTGTCACGTTGGCAAAACATAAGTTGCGAGGAGAGAGAACATCATGGCTGATGAGGAGGGAGGAGGGAGGAGGGTGGGAGGGCGGCGTCCTTGAGTCCAATATCACCGGCCGCCCCTGGTTGTTACGTCATGAGGATGCATGGGGTCTAAAACATCGGCTAGTCGTCTCCGCTTCATGTTGTGAGCGTTCTCCCCGATTTCACTCACTTTTCCCATTTCAGAGGTTAAAAACAGTTTTGTGCAAACATCTTGATCATCCTTAGGATCACCTACGTGAATGATGCGGTTATCATTAGATGTATAACCATTAACAGTCAGGTTTGGCACCCGGTCATATAACCCTTTTACTTTATTATCTACATAGTCCTTTCTAGCAGCATCTGTATTAGCCGTGGGAAGAGGTAGCAGTGTTAGTGGACGCTGCTGAACATCAAACTCATTATTCTTGTTCATTATTAGAGTGTAAACAGACATGAAGGATTTTTTGCAGACATCTTGATTATTCACGGGGTTAGCCACGTTAATTATTCGTTTATTTTGCATGTCATAATCTCCTTTGATACGTCGTAAGCTGTATGTATCAACATACTTTTTAGTACATGCATCTGTAGAGACTTGTGGATGTTTCACATGGGTTAACCGCATTCCTTTAAAGTCATAATCACCCTCCTTAGTGCGTGGCACTACTGAAATATCCACATAGTGTTTATTAGCAGGATCTGTATCCTGTTTTGGATCATTTAATGAGGCGACCGTAGCCTTAGTTACTAATGCTCGTCCAAACACATCCATGGTTAGACTGTTCCCATCATCAGGCTTGGTTCCATGTATGTAGACAACCTACTAGTCTTTTTATGATTAGTCGCTATGAAGATTATTAAGCAACAACACTCCCTCCCAGAGGAAGACTTGGTTTCACACCTCTTTTCAACATCGTCTGAACGACGTCACGGCTCACTCCTACCATCTTCTATTCGCTGTCTCATTGTTGGACCCTCAGGATGTGGAAAGACAAATCTTTTGCTTACCCACATTACTGCTTTAAACGGCGTGCGCTTTCAAAATATTTATTTTTTGCCAAATCACTCTACCAACCTCTCTATGTCTTTTTGGAACAGGAGATGATGGGTCTTCACCACGATAACATGAGCAACTTAACCTTTACAGGCACAGCACATGAAGATGTTATCTCTCCGGACAGTGTTCGCCCTGATTCACTCATGATTTTTGATGATGTGTCTACAGAACGACAAGCCATTATCCAAGCCTACTTTAGCATGGGACGACTTAAACATATTGACTGTTTCTATCTCGGTCAAACCTATTCACGAATACCTAAACAGTTACTTCGTGATAACGCCAATGTGATTGTTCTCTTTCGTCAAGATGAACGAAACATGCATCACGTGTATGATGATAATGTGAACCCTGATATGACCTTTCACACCATTACTGAGTTGTGCGCCAAGTGTTGGAATACTCACCATCATGCCTGTCTTGTTATCGATAAACAGAGTGATATTAACCAAGGACGCTACTGCATGAGTTGTGACCATTTTATTAATATTTAAAGAGCTGCATCTTTTATGATACTTCACTTGTTCAAACACCATGACATCAACAACAGAGTGTCAGTTAAAGGAACACATTATCCAAGCTCGGGATAATATTCGCCGCAAGTTTCGTGAATTAAAACGTTCACGTGATGATAGTGAGTTGTTTGTTGAAAAACATTTAACACCTCCTTTGAAAGCTATATTCAAGCACTCTTCCACATCTGTAAAGCCTACAACACTATCAAAAGTAACGCAGACCATCCAAGACGTTGCAGTGGAAGAGAAAGAACAAGAGTATGATGATGATGATGAAAAAGAAGTGTTTACACCGGTAAAACCACTCCCTCAGTTTCTGAAAACATCCGTGATCTCCGAAACACCTCCATCTTCTAGAGAACCAACCCTATCAGAAATCTTAACTACACCTGAATATAAAGCTCAGCTAAAAGCATTCTGGTAAAGAATTACGGGGCTTTAGTGTCACACTACCTTAAAGATCTATTTACTAAAAAGAGAGATACTACTTATGGTGTTTACTACGAACAACATTGTTTTCGAATTGGTGATTCTAATATCAAGTTTAAAGATAATGTGCTTATTATTATAGATGTTAACTATAAATTATCATCAGGCCTTTTAGAGCTGTTATTTTCGCGTACCCCTCTTTCAGATGAGTACACCCATAATGATCTCATAACGTATAAAAGCATCTTAATGACTACAAATGCTTATACACGGGGATATAAACGATCTGAATCAGTCAATGCTAATAAAAGTTCCAAGTATAGAAACAATATATCAAAATTGTTTCCAACCACTGAGAGTGTTCGCCGTAAAACATCAGCCCCAGGTGTCGCGTTTAAAAAATTAAAACCACTCATCGATGTAACCTACTGGAATGATCCTAATACATTGGTCAACCGCATACAGCTCTTACATGCCTCTAAACAAGCTGGTCATACTGGTCATGAAGGTGAACTCTTAGAAATAGAAGAAGAGCTTCGTCATACCGGTATTATTGTGCAATGGGTCAACATAGCAACACCCCATCGCCTATCAAATCGGCCATTGCTCATGAGTTACATAGGCCAGCTCGTCGCCTCTACCGTCGGAGACATGTCATTACACGGGGAGTTGGTGATTTGTGGCAAGCTGTTTGGTTGAAATGATTCCCTATGCTAACGTTAACAATGGTGTACACTATCTGCTCACTGTTATTGACGTCTACTAAAAATTGCATTTCTGAACCAGTGAGTCGTAGGTCAGGTCCTCTAGTCACTGACGCATTCACGAATATTATCCAACGGTCTCAACGACAAACTTGTCTGCTCCAAACAGATCAAGGGAGAGAGTTTTTCAACACTTCGTTCTCTAGCTTTCTCAAAAAATGTGGTATCCACCACTATTCTACCTATAGTAATCTAAAGGCAAGTGTAGTGGAAAGTTTCAATCGAACACTAAAGACTAACATGTGGCGGGAATTTACAGCAAGAGGAACCTATCGCTGGCTGATCTTGTAGACAGCTTAGTGACCCAGTATAATGATACTAAACATGGAACCATCAACATCAAACCACGTCTTGTAACAAAGAATATTCCACAGCTAGATAAACTTTTTAACCCCATCAAATTGCAGATTCACGACGTCATCACTTTCAAGTTGGTGATTATGTACGCATCAGTAAGCACAAGTCTGTTTTCGACAAAGAATACACGCCTAACTGGAGCACCGAAATTTTTCAAATTTGGAAAGTAAAACTTCACAATCCAGTCACTTATTTACTCCAAGACGATGCAGGACAACCTATACAAGGAGGTTTCTATGTGGAAGAATTACAAAAGACAGCGTTTCCAAAACACTTGCTAGTGGAAAAAAGTGATTAAAACACATGGAAAGAAACTATTTGTAAAATGGTTGGGGTTTAACTCTACCAAAAATTCTTGGATCAATACATCTGATTTAGTATAATTCTTGTCATTTATTAATATCCTTTTTTGTATGTTTATCCATAAATATCCCTCCTCTGATATCATTCACCACCTCAACAGGTTTGTTCTTGTTTTGAATATTGACTTAACCTTGAGCTAGAATCATTTGTAAAATAATTAACACTTGCAAACGCCTGCATCACGTGAAGAATCATGTTTCGCACACTTCTATACCCTAACGTTGACCTTGCATTTGGTTGTAACACCTACATCGCATGACGTCATACCCTGCAAGAGTGTGCTTGTTATCTGCAAGAATCATGTTTCACACACTTCCTTACCCTAACGCTGACCTTGCATCCGGTTGTAACACCAGCATCGCGTGACGTCATACACTGTCAGAGTGTGCTTTTATTAAAATCATACATCACAGGCTTGTCTCATCCTCTATAAAAAAAACAGCATGGGAGAGTTGCTTGCACCCCGTATACTTGGGTGTATGCATTATCCCCTGCTCTGGAACACATTCACTCACTGGTTCGGTTCAATCCCAGTTTAGTTCGGTTCGGTTCCGGTTCGGTTCGGTTTAGTTCGGTTCGGTTCCGGTTCGGCTTAGTTCGGTTCGGTTCGTTTCCGGTTCGGTTGGGTTTAGTTCGGTTCGGTTCCGGTTCGGCTTAGTTCGGTTCGGTTCCGGGTCGGTTTGGTTCCGTTCGGTTTGGTTCCAGTTCGGTTTAGTTCGGTTCAGATCCATTTCGGCTTAGTTCGGTTCGGTTCCGGTTCGGTTCGGTTCCGATCGGTTCCGGTTCAGTTCCAGTTAAATAGACTACACTAGGTTAGCTTGACTAGGATAGGCTAGGTTAAGCTATGCTCACCAGCTTTATTTCTTACAAAAAAAAACCAAGTGCGCATGCGTAAAAAAACAAAAAACAAAAATGTTAAATTATAGCGGCATCCAGTTATATGCATGTGTTTTATGTGGAACAACGTTTAATTTCATCATAGCATTAAACTGCATGCATGTTGCATGTGTAAAGCCTCGTTTACTAAAAAATTACTCTTACACCCCCTAGTAGGGGTAGGTTTTATTTTGTGGTGGGAATAAGTTGTCCATAGGAAAGAAGACGTCAACCCAAGTCCTACGAAACCTCGTTTGTTAAAATCCGACCATGGGTTCGCGAGATATCGCGCCATGTACGTGGTTGCGCGCTGCCGCCATCTTGTGAGGAGGGTGAGGAGAAGGAGGGTGTAGAACCCGTACAAAACCACTACTTATACTTATTGAATATATTGAATATCTATATATTTGTCAATTTACTAAGCAGAAAGGTAAACAGTTTTTTTTTACAAGTTGATAATTTATTTTTCATAAGTACCGTACTGTGGAATTCACAGATTTGCCTCACAAGGCTGAGTGTAACCCGTTCCAGCCCTCTGATTAGAACTCAAATCACATGGGGGGTGCCGGGAGTCAAGAATGCTAGCCACTACACCACGAGTTAGTCTAATTTCAATCTTAATATTGTTTATAACTTAGCCAATAAGTTAAGATTAGGGTACAACCAAATTTACAAATATTTTAAGTGGTACAGTTCGCTTCCCTTTGGATATTGCATCATCATGACCAGAAATTGCGTAATCCTGATGACGTCATGGGATGACGTCATGGGTCCTTAGAGCGAGCACGTGGTCCAGGAGCGAGCATGTGCACTGCACGTGTTAGCGTGGGAAGGGGTTGACCTTTTGGCTTGTTTGTGCGATGATGATAAAACGTTAATGGGTGTTGACGTCATGGGGGTTGTTTATTGGGATGCTAACTGTCATCTGACACCCGTGCGAGTGTGAGCATGTGTGCCAGTGCGAGTAATCCGCACATATGGCGCACAGCTGTTATGTTTTTTTTTTGCTCGCGCCGGTTGGGCTGAGCGGAGAGGCGGCTCCTATCCACACATGTGGTGTGCAGCTATTATTGTTTTTTGCTTAGGATGCTAACCGTCATTTGACACCCGTGCGAGTGTGAGCATGTGCACCAGTGCGAGCGATCACGTGATATATCTGCAGTGTTCGCGTGAGCCGTGGTTGACCTTTAACAAGTAGTGTTAACTTGGGGGTTCTGTCCACTAACTTATTGAACCCTCGTCGTATCGGCCCCGAACCTGATATCTCGCAAACGTAGTAATGCCCCCCTCTTTTCCTATAGACTCATTATTTAAATAAAATACCAAAACAAAAGGTCATTCGCGGCTAGTGGGATAGTGTATGTTCTCTTGCAAGTCGCGTGTGTGCTTGAATACGTATGGCTATGTTGGGAAAATGTTTGGTGGTGGGCGAGGACTAGGGTTGAGTGAGGGTTCGTTTAAATGCTATTTTTCCCGCTCTATTTGATGGTGAGGTAATTTTTTAAAATGGGTGGAATTTGGAAACGCAATTTGAGGTAAACGTGCTTTTTTGACATTTTGGCGAATTTAATGAGCTTGTAAGGCTAGAACGATGTGTTATTTAGGAATGGTGTGACGTCCTCTTTGCTATGAATGCGTGTCGGTATATATATTTTTTTAAATTGTTGTTTTTTGAAATTGGTGCTATTTCGGAAACGGTGAAGATGAGAGAAAAGTTTGTTTGACGTCAATGAAAGGTCCCTATGCCCTCTAGGCTGACAGCAAGTTTGAAGTGTGTAGGACAAAACAAAATGATAGCCTACTTTCTGGCGAACATTGGCGATGATTCGCGAACGCATGGTCGGATTTGAGCATATAGGGTGTCGTAGGACTTGTGGTGAACCACCCCTTGCTATGGACGGGAGTATATCCACCCCCAAAAAAATCTACCCTTACCCGGAGGTTAAGTAGTGGTTATTTTTGTATGCATGCGCACTTGAGGGCTTTTGTAAGAGAGCGGAATTTTTAAATGATTCTTTATAGATGAGGCTTTTTTAAAAAAATATTAAAAAAACAAAAAACTAATAGGTCATTCGCTTTTTAGTATCTCGCTAACCAATAATGCGATTTAAACATATGGGGTGTCATAGAACTCGTAGTGAATTCTCCTTTTGTATGAATGAGGTATGTCAACCCCCAAAATAAAAACTACCCTTACCTGGGGTGAAAGAGCAATTTTTGTATGTATGCACACCGGTGGCTTTTGTCAAAAGGGCCTAACTACACATTTGTTAATATTTTCTGAACCCAGGATGGGATTTTGCCATAGGCAGTAACCTAGCACTTGGGGTGACACCTCGTTTTTGAAAGTATGATTCATTTTTTTTTTGTCAAAAGGGGCTAACTACACTTTTGTTAATATCTCGTGAACCAATCATGCTAGGGACTTGTATGAGGAGTCCTAGCACATGGGGCGACGTCCCCCTTTGTGGGGTGAAACTACCCCCCAAAATTGAAAACTCAATATCTTGGAAACTATGAACCCTAAAATTAGGCGTGATAGCTTTAAAAATAGGTGATGACATAGGCTTTTACCTGGATTGGTCATTTCACCCCTAAAACAGTAAATAGTCATGTTATGGGGAAAAAACGTGTTAAACACCTAAAAATGATAAATGAAACTAAGATCTTTTGTTTTTGATGAAAAATAGCAGGGGGGTGAAAACTACCCCCAAATTGAAAAATCGATACCTTGGAAACTAAGAACCGTAAAATGATGTGTAATAGCTTAAAAAATTCGTTGTGACATAGGCTTTTACCTGGATAGATGATGTCACCCCTAAAACAGTAAATAGTGATTTTACAGTGGGGAAAAAGGTCTTAAACGGGTAAAAATGATAATTGAACCTAAGATCTTTTGTTTTTGATGAAAAATAGCACGTGGGTGAAAACTACCCCCAAATTGAAAAATCGATACCTTGGAAACTAAGAACCGTAAAATTATGTGTAATAGCTTAAAAAATTCGTTGTGACATAGGCTTTTACCTGGATAGATGATGTCACCCCTAAAACAGTAAATACTGATTTTACAGTGGGGAAAAAGGTCTTAAACGGGTAAAAATGATAATTGAACCTAAGATCTTTTGTTTTTCATGAAAAATAGTAGGGGGGTGAAAACTACCCTCAAATTGAAAAAATCGATATCTTGCAAACTAAGAACCCTAAAATTAGGTTTGAAAGTTGTAAAATAGGTGATGACATACGCTTTTACCTCGATAGATTATTTCACTCATAAAACAGGGAATAGTAATGTTATAGGAGAAAAAGGTATTAAACACTTAAAAGCATAAGAGTTTTTTGAAACCATGCTTTTTAATGAATGTGTGTTTGGAGGATGACAGCTTGCAAATTAATATTATTATTATTTTTATTATTATTATTAGGTAATTATGGATTAATGTGTTTATAGCTAATGAATAAGGCTACAGAGTTGTATCAGGTGTTGTACAAATCAGGATGGCCAAACCGTTGCCATTCCCCATGAATATACCCAAAAGAGCCAAAACGTTAAGGTTATCGACCTGAGATTTTATAAAACTAATTATCGGAGAGGGTGAAGTAAGGTGTTGTTTTGGACTGAAAGTGGCTAACCCTTTCCCATGATTTATGAATTGACCCAAAATGTTTTACCTGACAAGACTGAGTGTACCTGTTGCAGCCTTTAGAAAATCGAACCCGGACCTGTGTGGTGACAGTCGAGTTATATTAATGATGCTTTTTGAACAAACACAGTCTTGCATACTATCGCTGGGTTGAATCTGCACAGAGACACTGGCTTTGTTTGTGTAATGAGTCTTGGTGATAAGAATACGATGCTCTTGCCAGCAAGTTTCATATTACTCGTCTGCTTGATGGTGGACGTGATTCGCACCGTGTTAACGTACATGACATGATAGTTGTTAGGTAAGGGTTGACAAGGCTCAATGAACCTTATTGCAACCTTAAGATGAATATGAATTTCTTGGTATAGTCGGGGTTGCAAGCCAAGGCCTTAGGGTAGACAACCAACTATGTTAAACACTACACTGTGAGATGGTCAAATGATAATGTAAGAGAACATATAGAAAAGTTTTATGTAGTTTAACGAATTGACTAAGAGCCATACCATGAGAGGTATAGGTAATTGAAATTGAATCCTTAGCTGTTGACCCTACTACATGTAAGCTATAGCAATGCCCACCTATAAGCTATCATGTTAGAAAAAGAAATGTATGGGTTGTTTTAAACGGAGAATGATTGTGTTTACTGTAAAACACAAATCTGAATTTAAAAATAGTTCATGTCCTACATGATGTTTGAACTCTCTTTTTATTTATTCTGAATTTAAAAATAGTTTATGTCCTACATGATGTTTGAACTCTCTTTTTATTTATACTTTAGACAAACGCTAACATAGTAGTAATTCAGAAGCCATGGCTGCCTCCTTTCCAATCCTACACCGTACACTGAAGTTAAAGTTAATAATGATCACGTTACAGGCAGCCAGTTTCAAAGCCATGAGAAATAAGTGAACAAAGTGTAAAATACTTGACCCAGTCGAGAAATCAACATGGTGTTGTTTCAAACAAAAGACAAGCGTTCTATAAACTTGACCACCAAGCTGTCCTATCGACCCCTAATTGTTTGGCTGATGGTGAAAATAAAATTAAATGTAAACTATAACTAAAACTAACTACACACTTATAACTAGAAAAATGAAATGTAAGACAAAAGGATAACAGGACAAATAAAGGACAGAAGGAATAAATAATGCCCCTCAACCCTCAAGAATGTGGATTGATGAACTTGAAAGGAAGGAGAGCCATAAAAGGTAGATATGAAAGTAAAAGAGGAGAGGGTCCCGCTCCAGAGGTAATCGATAAAAAGGAGGAAAACTGGGCCCAGCTCAGGAATCCCTTGTGGTCGCAAACTTCCAAACTCATCAGCCGTAAGCCCCTGAGGGTGTAGGCATATCCAGGGTGCACCACAAGTGGTGGGGCTACATACACCCTACCTTTAGTGTGGCTTGTGCAATAGGCAGGAAATAACATAAAAATAAAAAGAAGGCTGCCTCCTCACACAAGGAGGGTATCAGAAAAAATAAACAAGGGTCAATTAAGTCGGAAAATAAAGAGACTCCCTAAGCCTTGGATAGCCTAATAATGTCGGAGTCGGTAGAGAACAAGAGTTGACCAAGTGTGGTCGACAGGAAAGAAGACAGACAGGAGCCTAGCACAAGTCAGTGGGAACAATGACGGATTCAGCTGGGGCTCCATGGTCGTCGACCTACATTCCACTAGATGAAAGCCCTTGTTTGGGGGTGGTGGAAAATAAACACCTCTTTTGTTTTAAATCACTGGCTTTAAGGACGGTTACAAATGGCATGCCATTATAATGCGATACTGGTCCTAGGAATATGCAAAATTGTATTAGATACTCAGCTAATAATAGTGTTGATGATGATAATTGTTGTTTTAAGGGGCCTAACATCTAGGTTATCGGCCCCTAATAATAGTGTACATGACCCCTTATTATTTTCCCTAATTACAGTACATGGGAATGATGACCATGATTTCCAAGCCCCTAAGTAAGACAAAAACAAATTATTTCCATTCCCAAACAGTTGGGGTGAGGTGAGGCGAGTTTTCTAAACGTCAAACACATGTGGTTTTTCACTTTTACTCCAGGTAAATGCCATGTTTGCCCACAGACAAGTGCAAAGAAAATCGAAACATGTTATGTTTGGATCAATTCCTTACCTACATGACAACATGTACTTGAAATAACAAGTAATGAGCATTCTATGTTAACAATAGTGAGATGCTTGCAAACTGCCAATGCTTAGAGCTCATTAGCGGCTTCTAAGGGAGGCAAGGAGTACACTTACTTGAAAAACTAACAAGAGGAGTGTTCGATTTTCCCACAACACCCAATCTGAAAGTAAATATAAATGACTATGCACTTAAGTCCATAACCACCTCCTTACCATTCCTACCCTTCATAGTCAAAGGCACACATTAATACAGCCATCACAGTGACAGAGGTTATTTGTAAAATATCTAAATATCTGAGATTTATCTTGAAATTGACCAGAATTTTGTAAAATCCACAAAATTTACCGCAAATTTAGCAAATTCCACCAAATTTCAGCAAAATCCAACAAATCACTACCAGATTTATTGAAATGCCATTGAATTATTAAAGAATGGTTTGAACTAGCTCAAATGTATATAAAATTACCCGAATATTGATGAAAATTCACCAAATTCTACCAAATTTAGCCAAGAGGTCTACAAACCATGAAATGTAACCATTTTTTTTAATTCACAACATATACTCGAAAATTCCATAATATTCCCTTTGCGTGTATATTTTTTTAGTTGTTGTTTCGTTTCCCACACTCCCTGCAGACAAATACCTGAACATGGCTTTATCCTAGACTAGGAGCTCCACATTCTACATGATAGCTGAGTTTCATCTCCCATAAACTCGTCTCTGAGGTGGGTGCCAGAAAAGGCATCCAGCTGCAAAAACCACACCCTCACATAGACTTTCATAACTTCTTACGTTGAGGTTCATAACACTACGTTGATTGATTTATCGGTTTCCTTTTCACAATTCCTGTCTATACATTCCTCTTGAAGGTTGCAAGATGCGTGCAAGGTTCCTAAAATGCAATTCAATTTAATAAATACCTTAAGATGGTTTGATTTGTTTAATGATATGGTGTTAATACTATTTTTAGGTCTTGACTGGCTTTGCAATAAGAATTGACTAACCAAACATGAGTTACCTATCAGGGAAACATTTTGGCCACTATGTTGGCTATTGACCAGTGAGTTTAGCTGTTTATCATTTTTTTTCATCATAAACAACAGAGGCTTAAACCTATAGATAAACCGTGTGACCATGTTTGTTAAACAAGACATTATACCAGAGACAATTAGGATACTTATGTAGAGTTTACCAAAAATAATGTTGTGTAACAGTAAATGCTAGTCAACAGTTATACACTTCTAAAAAAAATCATCATACAATACCTGAGAGCTCTTCTAAAATTATTGATGTGTAACATGTTTCCACCAACTTGCTATGTATTTTTTGGCTTGGGGGTGATTTTCAAGAAATGCAAATGGAACTGAAATGCAATACAAACAATGAGCGCGCCTGGTGGCTGAGATTGATACCACGACGTACTGTCGGTTATGTAGCTATGTGGAATGTATATCAAATATGGTTTACTTCAAGGTCTAGAGATCCCTACAATTCCTACAATAAATGTTCTTGAAATGGTCATACTATGGTGTGAAAATATTTATTAGGTATATATATATATATATATATACTGAAAAACAATTATGATTTATTAAATGTTTATATGTTTACAGTATTGTTATTTAATGTAAGCACTTGAGGCACTACCGAGCAAAATACAGCACTATCTGCAATATGTATTGCATACTTGAAGGTTTGGTGGTCCCATTAAAGGTATTCCTACAATAAATGATTTTCAAGTTGTCATTCTATGACGTGAAAATATTTAATATATGATATTTGCTAACAGAATATGCCACTGGAATTATTTTACAAGTAGTTATTTTAATGACAACAGAGTTCACTGTTAATAACGGAGAGCCCTATGTGGAATGTAGGATAACATGTAACATAATATACGTGATATGTCACAACTGTAAGGCTTGTGATTTTTTTAAGATGCCTTTATACCTGTATTAATCACCCAGTTTACAAGACTGATAACTGTAATGCTACGGAAAAATCAAAACAAATCAAAAATGTGCATTGGAAAACCAAAAAGTGGTTGAGCAAATATACAGTCAACATGCAAAAAAACAAGAAATATATATACAAATTGTGTTAATTAATTTAATTCAAATATATATATTTTTACAATAGGAATACACACACACACACACACACACACACACACACACACACACATACAGAATACAGCTCTTGTTCATGTTTGCCTGCTACAGTTTTTAAATATAACACTTGCTGAACATTATTTTAGGGGTGGGGGTGTTGCTACGTTGACCAATTACACAATAATACCAGCTTTACGAAGTTCATCTTCTATTTTTAACAGCTCTTCCTCATAACCAATATGACCAGCCTGTTTACAGGCATGCAAGAGCTGTAGACGTTCGACTAATATATTAGGATCGTTCCATTTGCTATTTTTTATGAATGGTTTCAAATACTCGGGAAGCAGTCCATCATTTTCACCATCAACATCATTATCATCCTCATCATTATAATCATCTTCATAATGATCATCATCATCCTCGTCATCTTTACCATCATAATTTCCACATGTGTCCACAGTCTGTTCAATGGTTTGAGTTCCCTTTGATAGTGTTGAAAGCTTCTTTTTAGATGTACTAGAGTGCTTTAACAATATGTTATTATTATCACCATCATCATCCTTTTCATCTTCCCCAACCAACTTCTTGATGGGGTATGTTGTTTCTGATAGAGTTGAGGGCTTTTGAGATGTGTGTGTGTGTCTGATCATGGGTTTTACTGGAGGTCTTAAAGGGTTCTCATTAAACAACTCGCTAACAGCATGAGTGCGTTGTAGTGTATTAAACCCGAGGTTAATATTATCTTGAGCAGCACTATTTTTTTCTTGGACTTGGTTTCTTGCTTCGGTTTGAGTTTTCCTTACATTTACACTAGCATGATTATTAAGTTTACAATCATGACTGTTTGAAGAAAGTATGTCCAATTCTCTTGTCTTAAGCATTCCTCGACACTGTTTCGATCGTTGCTTTGAACAGCGCCAAATAACAGTTCCATTTTTATTGCTTCGTTTCACAATATATGAATAACCTTTATAGTATGCATAAGGCTTACCATACATAGTCACTGATACTTCCATATCAACTGTCAAGCATAAACTAATTTCTAGTAAAGACAACTTGGAAATAACAACAATAGATTAATGTGGGAGCATATATAGATGCAAAATGTGTCAGCGAAAGTGGGAGCAAATGTGGGAGCAAAAACTGTGAGCAAAAATTGGGAAGCAAAAAGTGGGAGCATATATGGGATGAACGTGGGAGCATATATGGGATGAATGTGGGAGCAAAAACTGTGAGCAAAAATTGGGAAGCAAAAAGTGGGAGCATATATGGGATGAAATGTGGGAGCAAAGCAAATATAAAAAGTGGGAGCAAATATGCTAACAAATATGTCAACAAATATGCCGGCAAAAGTAAATACACAATTCAAGATAGTTGAAAGTGCAAAGAAAATATGGAAGCAAATATGAGAGCCAATGTAGTGTTTTTCTAAAACAACTAAGCATAACAAACTTAGTCATAACCTAACCTAACCTAACCTGCCCCAACCTCACCTAACCTAACTTCACCAATCCTAACATAACCTAACCTACCCTGCTGCTGCTTATAATTATAAGAGTTGGCATTAATATGGGACACTACAACGCACTCATGCTGTTAGCGAGTTGTTTAATGAGAAACCTTTAAGACCTCCAGTAAAGCCCATGATCAGACACACACAAACATCTCAAAAGCCCTCAACTCTATCAGAGACAACATACCCCATCAAGAAGTTGGTTGGGGAAGATGAAAAGGATGATGATGGTGATAATAATAACATATTGTTAAAGCACTCTAGTACATCTAAAAAGAAGCTTTCAACACTATCAAAGGGAACTCAAACCATTGAACAGACTGTGGACACATGTGGAAATTATGATGGTAAAGACGACGAGGATGATGATGATCATTATGAAGATGATTATAATGATGAGGATGATAATGATGTTGATGGTGAAAATGATGGACTGCTTCCCGAGTATTTGAAACCATTCATAAAAAATAGCAAATGGAACGATCCTAATATATTAGTCGAACGTCTACAGCTCTTGCATGCCTGTAAACAGGCTGGTCATATTGGTTATGAGGAAGAGCTGTTAAAAATAGAAGATGAACTTCGTAAAGCTGGTATTATTGTGTAATTGGTCAACGTAGCAACACCTCCATCCCCTAAAATAATGTTCAGCAAGTGTTATATTTAAAAACTGTAGCAGGCTAACATGAACAAGAGCTGTATTCTGTATGTGTGTGTGTGTGTGTGTGTGTATACCTATTGTAAAATATATATATATATTTGAATTAAATTAATTAACACAGTTTGTATATATTTCTTGTTTTCTTTGCATATTGACTGTATATTTGCTCAACAACTTTTTGGGTTTTTCAATGCACATTTTTTGGTTTGTTATGATTTTCCGTAGCATTACAGTTATCAGTCTTGTAAACTGGGTGATTAATATAGGTATAAAGGCATCTTTAAAAAATCACAAGCCTTACAGTTGTGACATATCACAGTATATTATGTTACATGTTATCCTACATTCCACATAGGGCTCTCCGTTATTAACAGTGAACTCTGTTGTCATTAAAATAACTACTTGTAAAATAATTCCAGTGGCATATCCTGTTAGCAAATATCATATAATAAATATTTCACGTCACAGAACGACAACTTGAAAATCATTTATTGTAGGAATACCTTTAATGGGGACCACCAAACCTTCAAGTATGCAATACACATTGCAGATAGTGCTGTATTTTGGTCGGTAGTGCCTCAAGGGCTTACGTTAAATAACAATACTGTAAACATATAAACATTTAATAAATCATAATTGTTTTCATTAAATATCATATACCTAATAAATATTTTCACACCATAGTATGACCATTTCAAGATCATTTTTTGTAGGAATTGTAGGGATCTCCAGACCTTGAAGTAAACCATATTTGATATACATTCCACATAGCTACATAACCGACAGTACGTCGTGGTATCAATTTCAGCCACCAGGCGCGCTCATCGTTTGTATTGCATTTCAGTTCCATTTGCATTTCTTGAATATCACCCCCCAAAGCCAAAAAATACATAGCAAGTTAGTGGAATCATGTTACACATCAATAATTTTAGAAGAGCTCTCAGGTATTGTATGATGATTTTTTTTTAGAAGTGTATAACTGTTTGTTGACTAGCATTTACTGTTACACAACATTATTTTTGGTAAACTCTACATAAGTATCCTAATTGTCTCTGGTATAATGTCTTGTTTAACAAACATGGTCACACGGTTTTATCTATAGGTTTAAGCCTCTGTTGTTTATGATTTAAAAAAATGATAAACAGCTAAACTCACTGGTCAATAGCCAACATAGTGGCCAAAATGTTTCCCTGATAGGTAACTCATGTTTGGTTAGTCAATTCTTATTGCAAAGCCAGTCAAGACCTAAAAATAGTATTAACACCATATCATTAAACAAATCAAACCATCTTAAGGTATTTATTAAATTGAATTGCAGTTTAGGAACCTTGCAAGCATCTTGCAACCTTCAAGAGGAAAGTATAGACAGGAATTGTGAAAAGGAAACCGATAAATCATTCAACGTAGTGTTTATGAACCTCAACGTAAGAAGTTATGAAAGTCTATGTGAGGGTGTGGTTTTTACAGCTGGATGCCTTTTCTGGCACCCACCTCAGAGACGAGTTTATGGGAGATGAAACTCAGCTATCATGTCGAATGTGGAGCTCCTAGTCTAGCAGAAAGTCATGTTCAGGTATTTGTCTGCAGGGAGTGTGGGAAACGAAACAACAACTAAAAAAGCATACACGTAAAGGGAATATTATAGAATTTTCGAGTATATGTTGTGAATTTAAAAAAAATGGTTAAATTTCATGCTTTGTAGACCTCTTGGCTAAATTTGGTAGAATTTGGTGAATTTTCATCAATATTCGGGTAATTTTATATAAATTTGAGCTAGTTCAAACCATTCTGTAATAATTCAATGGCATTTCAATAAATCTGGTAGAGATTTGTTGGATTTTGCTGAAATTTGGTGGAATTTGCTAAATTTGCGGTAAATTTAGTGGATTTTACAAAATTCTGGTCAATTTCAAGATAAATCTCAGATATTTAGATATTTTAAAAATAACCTCTGTCACTGTGATGGCTGTATTAATGTGTGCCTTTGACTATGAAGGGTAGGAATGGTAAGGAGATGGTTATGGACTTAAGTGCATAGTCATTTATATTTACTTTCAGATTGGGTGTTGTGGGAAAATCGAAAACTCCTCTTGTTAGTTTTTCAAGTGAGTGTACTCCTTATCTCTCTTAGAAGCCGCTAATGAGCTCTAAGCATTGGCAGTTTGCAAGCATCTCTCTATTGTTAACATAGAATGCTCATTACTTGTTCTTTCAAGTACATGTTGTCATGTAGGTAAGGAATTGATCCAAACATAACATGTTTCGATTTTCTTTGCACTTGTCTGTGGGAAAACATGGCATTTACCTGGAGTAAAAGTGGAAATCCACATGAGTTTGACGTTTAGAAAACTCACCTCACCTCACCCCAACTGTTTGGAAATGGAAATAATTTGTTTTTGTTTTACTTAGAGGCTTGGAAATCATGGTCATCATTCCCATGTACTGTAATTAGGGAAAATAATAAGGGGTGATGTACACTATTATTAGCTGAGTACCTAATACAATTTTGCATACCCCTAGGGCCAGTATAGCATTATAAAGGCATGCCATTTGTTACCGTCCTTAAAGCCAGTGATTTAAAACAAAAGAGGTGTTTATTTTCCACCACCCCCAAACAAGGGCTTTCATCTAGTGGAATGTAGGTTGACGACCATGGAGCCCCAGCTGAATCCGTCATTGTTCCCACTGACTTGTGCTAGGCTCCTGTCTGTCTTCTTTCCTGTCAACCACACTTGGTCAACTCTTGTTCTCTACCGACTCCGACATTATTAGGCTATCCAAGGCTTAGGGAGTCTCTTTATTTTCAGACTTAATTGACCCTTGTTTATTTTTTCTGATACCCTCCTTGTGTGAGGAGGCAGCCTTCTTTAAATTTTTATGTTATTTCCTGCCTATTGCACAAGCCACACTAAAAGTAGGGTGTATGTAGCCCCACCACTTGTGGTGCACCCTGGATATGCCTACACCCTCAGGGGCTTACGGCTGATGAGTTTGGAAGTTGGCGACCACAAGGGATTCCTGAGCTGGGCCCAGTTTTCCTCCTTTTTATCGATTACCTCTGGAGCGGGACCCTCTCCTCTTTTACTTTCATATCTACCTTTTATGGCTCTCCTTCCTTTCAAGTTCATCAATCCACATTCTTGAGGGTTGAGGGGCATTATTTATTCCTTCTGTCCTTTATTTGTCCTGTTATCCTTTTGTCTTACATTTCATTTTTCTAGTTATAAGTGTGTAGTTAGTTTTAGTTATAGTTTACATTTAATTTTATTTTTCACCATCAGCCAAACAATTAGGGGTCGATAGGACAGCTTGGTGGTCAAGTTTATAGAACGCTTATCTTTTGTTTGAAACAACACCATGTTGATTTCCCGACTGGGTCAAGTATTTTATACTTTGTTCACTTATTTTCTCATGGCTTTGAAACTGGCTGCCTGTAACGTGATCATTATTAACTTTAACTTCAGTGTACGGTGTAGGATTGGAAAGGAGGCAGCCCATGGCTTCTGAATTACAACTATGTTAGCGTTTGTCTAAAGTATAAATAAAAAGAGAGTTCAAACATCATGTAGGACATAAACTATTTTTAAATTCAGATGTGTGTTTCACAGTAAACACAATCATTCTCCGTTTAAAACAACCCATAAATTTCTTTTTCTAACATGATAGCTTATAGGCGGGCATTGCTATAGCTTACATGTAGTAGGGTCAACAGCTAAGGATTCAATTTCAATTACCTATACCTCTCATGGTATGGCTCTTAGACAATTCGTTAAACTACATAAAACTTTTCTATATGTTCTGTTACATTATCATTTGACCATCTCACAGTGTAGTGATTAACATAGTTGGTTGTCTACCCTAAGGCCTTGGCTTGCAACCCCGACTATACCAAGAAATTCATTTTCATCTTAAGGTTGCAATAAGGTTCATTGAGCCTTGTCAACCCTTACCTAACAATTATCAAGTCATGTACGTTAACACGGTGCGAATCACGTCCACTATCAAGCAGACGAGTAATATGAAACTTGCTGGCAAGAGCGCCGTGTTCTTATCACCAAGACTCATTACACAAACAAAGCCAGTGTCTCTGTGCAGATTCAACCCAGCGATAGTATGCAAGAGTGTGTTTGTTAAAAAGCATCATTAATATAACTTGACTGTCACCACACAGGTCCGGGTTCGATTTTCTAAAGGCTGCAACAGGTACACTCAGTCTTGTCAGGTAAAACATTTTGGGTCAATTCATAAATCATGGGAAAGGGTTAGCCACTGTCAGTCCAAAACAACACCTTACTTCACCCTCTCCGATAATTAGTTTTATAAAATCTCAGGTCGATAACCTTAACGTTTTGGCTCTTTTGGGTATATTCATGGGGAATGGCAACGGTTTGGCCATCCTGATTTGTACAACACCTGATACAACTCTGTAGCCTTATTCATTAGCTATAAACACATTAATCCATAATTACCTAATAATAATAATAAAAATAATAATAATATTAATTTGCAAGCTGTCATCCTCCAAACACACATTCATTAAAAAGCATGGTTTCAAAAAACTCTTATGCTTTTAAGTGTTTAATACCTTTTTCTCCTATAACATTACTATTCCCTGTTTTATGAGTGAAATAATCTATCGAGGTAAAAGCGTATGTCATCACCTATTTTACAACTTTCAAACCTAATTTTAGGGTTCTTAGTTTGCAAGATATCGATTTTTTCAATTTGAGGGTAGTTTTCACCCCCCTACTATTTTTCATGAAAAACAAAAGATCTTAGGATCAATTATCATTTTTACCCGTTTAAGACCTTTTTCCCCACTGTAAAATCAGTATTTACTGTTTTAGGGGTGACATCATCTATCCAGGTAAAAGCCTATGTCACAACGAATTTTTTAAGCTATTACACATAATTTTACGGTTCTTAGTTTCCAAGGTATCGATTTTTCAATTTGGGGGTAGTTTTCACCCACGTGCTATTTTTCATCAAAAACAAAAGATCTTAGGTTCAATTATCATTTTTACCCGTTTAAGACCTTTTTCCCCACTGTAAAATCACTATTTACTGTTTTAGGGGTGACATCATCTATCCAGGTAAAAGCCTATGTCACAACGAATTTTTTAAGCTATTACACATAATTTTACGGTTCTTAGTTTCCAAGGTATCGATTTTTCAATTTGGGGGTAGTTTTCACCCCCCTGCTATTTTTCATCAAAAACAAAAGATCTTAGGTTCAATTATCATTTTTACCCGTTTAAGACCTTTTTCCCCCACTGTAAAATCACTATTTACTGTTTTAGGGGTGACATCATCTATCCAGGTAAAAGCCTATGTCACAACGAATTTTTTAAGCTATTACACATAATTTTACGGTTCTTTGTTTCCAAGGTATCGATTTTTCAATTTGGGGGTAGTTTTCACCCCCCTGCTATTTTTCATCAAAAACAAAAGATCTTAGTTTCATTTATCATTTTTAGGTGTTTAACACGTTTTTTCCCCATAACATGACTATTTACTGTTTTAGGGGTGAAATGACCAAACCAGGTAAAAGCCTATGTCATCACCTATTTTTAAAGCTATCACGCCTAATTTTAGGGTTCATAGTTTCCAAGATATTGAGTTTTCAATTTTGGGGGGTAGTTTCACCCCACAAAGGGGGACGTCGCCCCAAGTGCTAGGACCCCTCATACAAGTCCCTAGCATGATTGGTTCACGAGATATTAACAAAAGTGTAGTTAGGCCCTTTTGACAAAAAAAAAATGAATCATACTTTCAAAAAAGAGGCGTCACCCCAAGTGCTAGGTTACTGCCTATGGCAAAATCCCATCAGGGGTTCAGAAAATATTAGCAAATGTGTAGTTATGCCCTTTTGACAAAAGCCACCGGTGTGCATTCATACAAAAATTGCTCTTTCACCCCAGGTAAGGGTAGTTTTTATTTTGGGGGTTGACATACCTCATTCATACAAAAGGAGAATTTACTACGAGTCCTACGACACCCCATATGTTTAAATCGCATTATTGGTTAGCGAGATACTAAAAAGCGAATGACCTATTAGTTTTTTGTTTTTTTAATAAATTTTTTAAAAAGCCTCATCTATAAAGAATCATTTAAAAATTCCGCTCTCTTACAAAAGTCCTCAAGTGCGCATGCATACAAAAATAACCACTACTTAACCTCCGGGTAAGGGTAGATTTATTTTGGGGTGGATATACTCCCGTCCATAGCAAGGGGTGGTTCACCACAAGTCCTACGACACCCTATATGCTCAAATCCGACCATGCGTTCGCGAATCATCGCCAATGTTCGCCAGAAAGTAGGCTATCATTTTGTTTTGTCCTACACACTTCAAATTTGCTGTCAGCCTAGAGGGCATAGGCACCTTTCATTGACGTCAAACAAACTTTTCTCTCATCTTCACCGTTTCCAAAATAGCACCAATTTAAAAAAACAACAATTTTAAAATATATATATACCGACACACATTCATAGCAAAGAGGACGTCACACCATTCCTAAATAACACATCGTTCTAGCCTTACAAGCTCATTAAATTCGCCAAAATGTCAAAAAAGCACGTTTACCTCAAATTGCGTTTCCAAATTCCACCCATTTTAAAAAATTACCTCACCATCAAATAGAGCGGGAAAAATAGCATTTAAACGAACCCTCACTCAACCCTAGTCCTCGCCCACCACCAAACATTTTCCCAACATAGCCATACGTATTCAAGCACACACGCGACTTGCAAGAGAACATACACTACCCCACTACCCGCGAATGACCTTTTGTTTTGGTGCTCACACTCGCATGGGTGTCAGATGACAGTTAGCATCCTAATAAACATCCTCCATGACGTCAACACCCATTAACTTTTTATCACCATCGCACAAACAAGCCAAAAGGTCAACCTCTTCCCACGCTAACACGTGCACTGCACATGCTCGCTCCTGGACCACGTGCTCGCTCTAAGGACCCATGACGTCATCCCATGACGTCATCAGGATTACGCAATTTCTGGTCATGATGATGCAATATCCAAAGGGAAGCGAACTGTACTACTATTTTATGCTCTTACCAAAGCAACAATTTCTTAATTTTTATTGGCCTTTTTTCGGGTGGCTCAATCCCCCTCGGCACCACTCTTATATACGCCCGTGGTCCATCTAGAAGGTGAACAGTTGGATAAGACAGGCCTTCTAAAGTGATGAGTTCAGTGATGTCTGTGCCAAATTCTTTGATGTGATGAATATGGCCTGTACTTGAATCTCAAGTACCAGTATTTCATCATGTGAAACATTGTTGAGAAAATCAACACCAGAGCTATCAGTCCCTACTACTTCATTCATAAATTGCATAATATATTTCAAGTACTCTTGACAGGTACACTACAGAATGAAACCAAGAAGACCATCTGGTTAAGACTGGTTCAGGAAACAGTGTCACATTTTGATCTGTGCCTATTGTGTCTTACAATACATTGTTATAAAGTGTTTTTTTTTTTGAGAGTTCAAAAATTACATTTCAACATTTTAACTATTTGTTTTTGTTTTTGCCAGGCTTAAAAACATAACTGCGGATAATTTGAGTTTTTTTTATAATTCCCGGCAGTTCGTACATTAATTGCAGCAAATTATCGGGAGTGCTCTGAGAAAACGAACAAAAGCTAAAATTCGCGTTTTCATGCGGAATTCGCGAATTCAAATATCATTCTTTTTGCCAATTTTAGGGTTATCAAAACAGATTATTACTTGTGTATTACTTCATTTAATAATTCGCGAAATTCGCGGCTGTGAATTTTTCCTATCCCTAACCATTGTCAAACACTCTCTAATTTTCTAAAAGACAGGGAGCTTGAAGATTTGGATGCGGGTGATCTTTTTCTGGAGCTACAATTATTTAGGTACGCTGAACCGTCATCTGTAAAAAGTGCTTTAGGTGCACTACAGTACTTAGCCCAGATAAAGAAGTCCTATCCTAATTTAACGACGGCCTATCGAATTATGCTTACAATTCCTATAACGGTTGCGTCGGGGGAAAGGAGTTTTACCATTTTGAAACTAATGAAACACTATTTGCGATCAACGATGGTGCAGGAGCGTCTGAACGGTTTGGCTACTCTGTCAATCGAAAGTGAAACGGCCGAAAAATAGAAATGAACGATTTAATCAGCACTTTTGCCCTAGTATAGGCCCGCAAAGCGCCTTTTACATGAATGAAAGCTCTAAATTCTAAACCAAAAACAGAATTTTTTGTTTAAAAAAATGTTTGCTTTGTAAACCATGTTATTTCTCGAACAAAGGGGCCGTTCCGCTCATACTTATCGGTGAAAGTGGACTTATAGCACTTTTAGTAGTTTAGTTTATGAAAACTTGTATAGCCGTAGAAATGTTGAAATATGTAAATGTGATTGCGTATTATTATTAATTATGTGCGTTTGGGTAAGAAAGTACATCAAGCACATGCTTCGTTTTCCATAATATATTATTTATGCCAAAAAAATCTCCTGTGTTAGCTCATTATATCAGGTTTCCATTGATATTGCTTGTTGCTTTTATCTGATCAGGTGCTCCCTGTATCCAATTTTATGCTTATCCTATTTGTTGAGGTTCTTTTAGAAACTAGAAATGTAATAAAACGAGTTTTAACCAGCCTAAAATTGTAATTTCTTTTAAGTTAAAACATCACTCTCGGTACAACACAGCCACTTATAGTCTAAAATTCGCATTTACTACCCCCCACCTACTGCGAACTAATGCCTACTAGTCCCCGTGCACATTCTCGCTCCAGGCCCCGCGCACCCTCGCGACGGCCCTGGTTGGAACTGATGGACAAGCGTAGAAATCTTCAGGAACATCATTTGTCAAAACATTTCTCGTATTTTACTACGCCACCTGAGATTTGATGACCCCGAAACAAAGCATGCCCACGGAAGAAATGGATAAATTGGCCCATATTCGTGAAGTATTTGAAACATTTGTCCGCAGCTGTGGAAAGTATTAATCGTAGGGAGAATCTGTGATACTAGGTGAGAAATTGGAGGCTTTCAGGAGGCGAGGTCGTTTCGGGTTTTTATGGCCAATAAACCAGCCTAATATGGCGGCATCAAGATATTTGCTATAGTAAACGCAGGGATGTATTACACTGCAACGCTTGAAAATTATACAGACCACCATTCAGAAGGGCCTTTCCAACACAATAACAAAGTAGAGGACGTGTTAAGAGTGCATGATTGTCCCTATAACAAACTCAAGGAGGGATAGGCCTACCACTTGTGACACTTTGTATACATCCTACAGCTTAGCTCAGACATTTCTAGAAGAGTATAGGATAAGTCTAGTAGGAGCTTTATGGATGAATAGAAAAGAAATCCCTCCGGAATTTTTAACACAAGAAACAGACGAAAATATTCAAGTTGCCTATGTTCGGGTTCTCTGGCAGCACAGCACTGGCATGCTATGTATCTAAAAAAGGGTTAGGTTCTTTTGTTGCTGCGACAACGTGGTCATGTAGCCCCGTGTACTTTGGGTATGTGCAGAATCGGTCTGATAACCGGTGTTAATTGTGATGGCGGTATTAGTGAGTGTATCTGTTTTTTAATTCAAGTAAGGACCGCAACTTTGAATTTTTCTAATAGTTCATAGGTTCATACTTTTGCCGCCAAACGCCACCGTCAACGACTACTAGGCATAGTTCAGGACTTAGCTACTCGACGCCACCGCAGTCGGCTCTTGGCAACGAACGTAGGAACCTAAGAGCGTTGGTTACATTCTTAACCTATAAAATTTAGTTTCACACAGGTGTAATTAGTGGAAGGTTCTTTAACATGCCATAAATCTATGACATGGGACCGCCGGCTTTACTTCCCCTCCGAAGGAAGGCATACTGAGGGATTTTTAACGCTCTTAAAAAATCCTACTGCTTTGGCCGGGATTGAACCCGCTATCTTGGGCATAGAAGCTCAGCATGCTGTGATCGGGTGATTTGTTGGGACAGGGTGGCTGTGTTCGTCGAACTAGTTACGTATGCGTGAAACCTTGTTACTTGCCACGGTGGGTGAGTGGATATAGTGTCGGTCTACTAACCCCAAGATTGCAGGTTCGCTGCTGGCCGTGGTAAGTGAATTTTGAAAGGCGGCAAAAATATGGTACGCATGTCATACGATGTTGGCATGTCAAAGAACCCATTTGAATTCAGTAGGCCGAGTTCATAATGGAAAAATTAATCTCGGGAGTTTCCGCCAACACAAAGTTCCTAATTTCTCTACTAGAAAGCGCTGTAGTGTTCAAGGAGCTTAGATATCTAACATCTAACCTCCTTGACTATCATAGTCAAGGAACAACGAAATTCGACATGCAAGCTACCCTCTGGGTATCAAATAACAAAGCTTGCACCCGGCATCCAAGGCCATACGATACTAAATATTAAAAACCTTGTTGTTGTTATCTTGGAAAATGGAATTGTCCACAACATAGGCCCGGTACTCATCATGAAGATGTTGACTAAACAGCAACAACTTTGTAACTGAGATAGTTGAAATAAACATCTTGGACCATGTTCATGGTGACCTGAATGAGTGGGCCTAAGTCATGGTACGAAAAACACCCCTAAACATCTCAGAACCACTTTCGGCCTGAACAACACCCTCCACACATTGCGAGTTAAACGCCTCATACCTCTGTTGGCCCTTAGCACCTCATGCCACTCCCAGACCATGTGATGATTTTCCCCTGCTTCTGATTCGCGTGCTGGTCGAGCTAAGGCGATAGATGTTCTGCCTAGCTCTCTCAGCCCTCACTCAGAGGATGGGACAATCATCACATAGGGAACAACTATTACATATACAAACCTCAGCAAATGTTTCGAATATTGTCATATTGGGAGTGCATTTATTGACTATAAAACAAGTACAATTCCTCATGTCGCCTTCGTAGCGTAGCGGTCAGCATGGTTAGCTGCCGCCCCGGAGGTCCTGGGTTCGATTCCCGACTCTGCCACGACATTTGAAAAGTGGTACGAGGACTGGAACGGGGTCTACTCAGCCTCGGGTGGCCCAAATGAGTAGAGGGGGTTCGATTCCCCCTCAGCCATCCTCGAAGTGGTTTTCCGTGGTTTCCCACTTCGTCTTCGGGCAAATGCTGGGATGGTACCTTCTTCAAGGCCACGGCCGCCTCCTTCCCTCTTCCTTGTCTATCCGTCCTCACCATCCCTTACCTTCCCTCATGAGGCCCCTGTTCGCTTTGCAGGTGAGGCCGCCTAGGCGAGGTGCCAATCCCACCTCACCAGTTGTATCCCTTCCGATTCGATGTTCCCAGCTCTAGGACACTGCCCGTAGAGGCGGTAGTGGTGAGTTCCCTCGCTGAGTCCGTGGGTTCCATCTACCTGGAGGGTTGAAGATTGAACAAGGAACACATGCAATACAAGTTGTTCCGTGAAGAACAAAATAGCATATTTCCATGTACCGGTATCCTATTTATGTTGATTGCCTCTATCACATACAACATTTCAGTTTGCAGTAATAGATTCGTAGATAATGAGAACCGTCTAAATATTTCGGATGGTCGCCATGTTGGATTTTTATATACAGTATGTAGGCCATAGAGTTAGGTACTATTACATGAAGATTATTGCGTAGGTGTATTATTGAAACGTCAATCGCATTATTAGGACACAAGAAATAAAAACTTAAATTTAAAATTTCGCACAGCCGCCATTTTTAGGTTATGTAATCAATTGAACTAAATTAGATGTCAGCGCATTACAATTTGATGTACCACGTTTTACTGCGCTCGGGTGCTTAAATCGAGAGAAAAGTCTATTTAAGGGGGGACCTACACCTATAAGGATCCAAAAATCATGTATATTTCACTTTTTTATTCCTCAGCAACAAAAAGAAAGAAAAGTCTATTTAAGGGGGGACCTACACCTATAAGGATCCAAAAATCATGTATATTTCACTTTTTTATTCCTCAGCAACAGAAAGAAAGAAAAGTCTATTTAAGGGGGGACCTACACCTATAAGGATCCAAAAATCATGTATATTTCACTTTTTTATTCCTCAGCAACAGAAAGAAAGAAAAGTCTATTTATGGGGGGACCTACACCTATAATGATCCAAAAATCATGTATATTTCACTTTTTTTATTCCTCAGCAACAGAAAGAGAGAAAAGTCTATTTAAGGGGGGACCTACACCTATAAGGATCCAAAAATCATGTATATTTCACTTTTTTATTCTTCAGCAACAGAAAGAGAGAAAAGTCTATTTAAGGGGGGACCTACACCTATAAGGATCCAAAAATCATGTATATTTCACTTTTTTATTCCTCAGCAACAGAAAGAGAGAAAAGTCTATTTAAGGGGGGACCTACACCTATAAGGATCCAAAAATCATGTATATTTCACTTTTTTATTCTTCAGCAACAGAAAGTGATAATGAATTGTAATTTGGCCTACCAATCACACTATACTTTGCCAATATGTTCGTGTATATACAAGTCATACGGCGAATGTATTTCAGGAAATTAGGCATTTAAAATGGCGGCTGCATATTGTGCACTGTTCCACCGTTTCCCTAATATTTTGCACAAATATCATGGTTCTTCAAAAAATTCTTTTTTCGTTGTATTTAATAATTCAGTAGCTAGAGATTGACCTAGAATCATTGCAATCTATAAAGAAGAAATATATTTTTAAAGCTTCTATTTAAGTGTAACGTTTTTACAAGTTTTTTCACTGAATATTAAAAAAAAAACGAAACTATGATATGTACAGCAACAGTTCTAGGTCATATTGTTCTTCCCTATAGGATACACAAGTATACTAAATTTCACTTCATTATCTTTAAAACTCTGGCAGTTACTAAGGAAAAGGATTTGAAAATCCAAAGTTTCGGGAAACGAGCAACAAAGTTACCAATGCGTAGGAAAAATTCTAAAACTCCCCAGCACGTTCTTGGTCATAACTTCAAAAGTATTATACATATCAAATATATTGTTGCATATTTGAAGAAATGTGTAAACTTCGCTTGGCCGCCATGTTCATAACATGTTTTTGAAAGTCACATAGGTTAACTTCAAGTAGTGCCCTTTATTACCGTAGGCTACAACATTTCAGGGTGATATCAGTAATAGTTTCGGAGATATAGAATGCCGGTGAAATATTTCGCACAGCCGCCATGTTGGATTGGTGAGACATAATAAAATTTGAAGGGCACGGTCGGGGTTTCATTGAACTCGCTCCAGCCGTTTAGATTTTATTAAGGGCGGACGCACACACACACACACACACACACACAAGAAGAAGAAGAAGAAGAAGAAGAAGAAGAAGAAGAAGATTGTAGTTTTACGTGACCGTGAATCTTGTGATTATGAGCCACGGGACCTCCTTTTTACGTGGAATCCGAACCACATGACATGGCATTTCACTTCGAAAATCTCACATGCATTGACCGGGAATCGAACCCGGACCGCCTTGGTGAGAGGCATACAAACACACACACACACACACACAAACACGCGCGGACATAAAGTGATCTTATAAGCCTATTTTTTCATTTACGAAAATAGGCTAATAAAATGGATGTTACGTGATTGTCTATGCAATGCGTTCATATACCATTCATCCGATTGCGATGACACTTTGGCGAGTTATTGTGTGCACTCCAGGGAAGGTTTCTTACTTAGTAAATCCATTTTACGATAGATAGCGTACGAGGAGTTTAGTTAGTTAGTTAGATATTGTTGTTTCGAGGGGAGGAACTACGAGGTCATCTGCCCCAACATCAAAGGAAGCAACATGGACCGATTAGTGCGTCAGAGAAGAGCTCTTCGAGTGGCGTTTACGAAAGCTTAAAATAAGCTGGAAAATGCAATGGAAGCATCGCAGATGGATAAGATTGCTGTGTAAGTTCCTTTTACTGTGCTTGCAGAAAGAGCTTCGGAACTGCAAGAATCAGATGCCTAAATAATGGACTTGATGTTAGATGTCAACGAGGTTGATTTTGACAATGAAATGAGGGGGGGGGGGGCAGAAGATAATCACAGTAAGTTTCTTGATATGAAGGTAGGAACGTCACAGGTATTTGCTAATTATGACTGTGATGGAAGTGTCCTCAGCACTAATCATCAAATTGAAAGAAAGTTTAAGTTGCCCAAACTGGAATTAAGAAAATTTGGAGGTTGGTGTATTCTTGGAATACACGGTACGAGAGAATAAAGTTTAATGCTCTTTGCTTGTTCATTCCTTCCTCTTTATCAAACACCAACAGTGATCTTCTATTTTCTCTTTGATGGTCATGTCGCTTATATCTTTTGTGAGTCTGTTCTAGATATATATCTTCCATGACCCACCTAGCGTCATCTAGCAGCGAATCTCTGAAGCTCTTCAACTCTTCCTGGTGCAAGAGGACTTCCTTTTCCATCTGGCCACCAGATCTCGTTACCATCGCCAGCTATTATCTCCATGAGCAAGAGAACTTCGTTTACTTTTTCACTCACCATGCTGTGCTAGTATCGCCTGCTATCAACTCTTTGAAGACCATTCATCAAGAAGAACATTTATTTTTGATAAGTTGTCTATTCTGATATGTATTCCTTTTGTCTCCTACCCCCACTCTTTCCCTTCCTTGGACCCTCCGCGCTTCGCTGAGCAGGTCTCACTTCTAAGTCGGCAGTTGACTCGGTCAGTCAAGGCTCAACTCGAGCCAGTCTCCTCAAACCAAGAGGCACTCTCTACTCTCTACGCCATGTTGGCACATTAGGTATCCGTCAAAGGGAACTTCACCTTCGCCATGCAACAAAGATAAGTACCTACTTCAAGTTTTAACTTCATCTTCATCGGTTTTAACTTCTACATGCTTTTAACGATATTTTATAGACAGCGTGAGATTACTTATTTGGGGCAAAAATCATTCTTCGCGGGATTTGCCATGTTGAGCTTTTGTCTGTCTAAGCCAACCTTATTAGAAAGTAGCTTTTCTTAAGCTATTTAAATGAGAAATCTTCTCACCACGTGGGATATTATCTAATACCCGCTGTCTATAAATCACCAAGCTAGTTCCTCCGCTGGATTAACTTTGGCCCCATTCTTCTATTAGGACTGTTCTGGAACCTTCCAGATTCTGTACTGTATCTACAAGTCTTGCCGTCATGTATTTTTCACTCACTTGTGGGAATACTATTTAAAATGAGGAATCTTCATTATAAATTACTGCAATAGCAAATTTTCTTCCACCGATGGAATGTTCTATGGCACATTTAATTGTAATTCACAACCTTCTCAAGAAATAGACTCTCGCCTACCTAGTGCAACCAGTTATTTTCATCATTGCAATAACTTTCTTTCCCATAAACTTTCGTGTTACTACAGTGAACTTTTCATCTATTCAACAAACTATAGTGAGAAACAGTGCTTTCAGTATTTCTTCCGCGTCGCGATCGTCCGTTTACATTAAATAAGGCCATGAACATTTATCCTCAATCCCAATCGATCTTTCCTAAACCTTCTACTAACAAACCATATTAATAAAATTATAAATCTGGATCATTTCCAATAAGGTGTCACTATAACGAAGTGCCCTTCCATTTTTTCTTGTTTATCATTAATTAATCTCTGTATAACTACGTGTTTTATACACGGTTCATGCTTACATTGTTTCTTCCCTATAATCAGGGAAAACAATTCTTTCAACTCTTGAGTGAGTTATTTCTAGGTCTCACGAAATGGAAACTGCCCCATTTGGCTTGTGATTCCTACTTAACCATAGGAGGTCGAGAACCTTCCTTTTGATTTTCTCTTCAGGTTTCACAGTAGGTGACCTGCCCTTATTTGTATAATGACCCAAAGTAATTCCGCTTAAATATAAGAAGTTTTAGGAACTTCTATCTTATTCTTCATGTTTTTCTTATTGTTATTTTTGAAGTTGTCACTCTCTCTAGAATATTCTCTCAGAAATTTCTTAAAGTACACTTCTTGTACTTAATTTAATGTTTAAACTTTAATCACTTCATTTGTCTTTTTGAAATCTTACAAAGATTTTAGTACATATATAAGGTTTGAAACCTCATAAATTGTTATTTGCCTGGAGCAATCTCTAAATGTTAGGAAGTCTGCGACCCCATTTGTTAAAAAGTTTAAATGATCTATATTTGTCAAAAAGATATTACATACTTGTTAAATTCATTAAACTTCTTTGAATTGTTAAATAAATTAAATATTTGTTTTTGGATTTATCATTTCGCAAATACTACAGTTAGGCAAGATCCTGTCTTCCCTGACTCTTCCCAAGTTCATGCCATCGTTAATACAGAACAAATCTGCTACTATTTGTCTTGCCAGACTATCACCCTTCCCCATAGTAGTCTTATGCATGCTTGGGAGGAAATACACTAAAGCCTTTCTCTGGGAAACCGCCCAAGTCTTAGCTGCGGTTCCCGTCAGCTTCGACCAAGCCCGTACCCAATTTAGGTATCAGAGAGCGGATTTGCAGTTGCAACCGCCTCTAAGTGCATTAAAGGTTAAATTTATAACTTTTGTGGAACTCTCATCCTATTTCTCTATCCTTTTTCTCCAGTCCGAAACCCACTTCCTTTTCTTAATCATCTTCCCTTGGTGGGTAGGTTATTCCTCAGCCAGTAATCTACCCAGAGGTGATGTAAAGGAATGGCTGCCCTTCAGGAGACAGTTTCCAAATTTTGATCAAGATGTTGATATTGCACCTGAGGACAAATTCCAATATCTAATTCAATCTACGGTGGCGCTCCAGAGTAGGAGAACCTTTCAAAAAAAAAAAGTAATGAAATTGGTCAAATTACCTATAGTAATGGTATCAGGGGATGATATAGTAATAGATGTTTACTCGTCCGCTGCCGTAGACCCGCCAACCCTCCCAAATAGGAGCACGTCTTATATACAGCAGTTGAATTGCAGCTCTGACAGCCACCTTTGTGAATGTTTGTGAAGGAGTCAATAATGCCAACCCCACGCATTCGGTACTATATCGCATCCGGCAGACCAATGGTTTTGCCTAGACCAATATTTTCGTCCAGACCAATGGTGGTTTGGTAGCGCGGCCCTGCGGGCCGTGTTAGCTAATAGATAACACCCCTGGTTTTTGTCCCGCACAGTGGGGGTAGTCACGCATCAATAATATTTATCCAGGCCAATTGTTGCCTTTTATTTCATTATTCATGTTGGCAACGTGTCACATGGGGTATGACGTAGTGTCCGATGTCAATGTAAAATGGCGGACCTTGTTCAAATGAACACGACCAATAATGCTTTATTTACGGTACGTGTCACATGGGGTATGACGTAGTGTTCGATGTCAATGTAAAATGGTGGACCTTGTTCAAATGAACACGACCAATAATGCTTTATTTATGTTATAAATAATTATTTCCGGTGCAGCAGTGGCAATTGAAATTGTGAAACGACTCCCAACAACTCCCAAATCATAAATAGGCTACTATAATTTCAATAATCGACCTTTCAAAAGATACGAAAAGGGAGGTTCTCCTACTCTGGATCTTTAATCAATCTACTACATAAGGATCAAGAGCGAGGGAAGTTTCCTCCTACAGCTGAAAACTACTCCAAAGCAGTGACTAGCCTGAATCGAGGTTCGGAAGGGACGACTTGTAAGTTGAGGGGTATGTTACAGAAGTCTTGAAGCTAATTTTGTCTACCCATCAAATGAATCAACAGTTTTGGCTTCACTGTATGATAAACTCGAATCACATTTGAGAGCTCTTGAACCACTAGGTGTCGCGACAGATAAATGTTCTGCTATGCTATTCCCTTTAATAGAGTCATGCTTCCCTGAAGAGTTTTTGAAAGCATGGCATAGAAGTGCTAGTAGGGGGAGATGAAGGATGCTAAAGAACGACTCAGTTACTTGATGGAGTTTCTGAAAACAGAAGTAGAAGGGGAAGAGAGAATTACACTTGCTCTGACTGGTTTTGGTTTAGGACGATGTGAAGCTAAAACTAGTAAAACTAGTGTCAATAAGATATCTATTCACAAACTCTACCCTAAAGAGAGCGTACCTACAGCAGCCGAATTATTGTCAACTGCAGATGTTAAGGAAGTGAAGAAGACTTGTATATTTTGTGACAAGTCGCATAACAGTTCTGACTGTTTCAACAGCTCAAAGCATGAATGTAGCAGAGAGCAGAAATTACTGAAACAGAGAGGTTGCTGTTTTTCTCGTTTGAAGCCAGGGCATGTAACTAAAAAACGTCGAGCTAGTTTAAGATGTTGTGTGTCTGGAAACCATCATGTGATCTTGAAGTGTGAGGAATTGAAGCCTCATATTGACACAACAACCAAGTCAGATTTTGGAAATGTAGCATTGGCGAATTTCTCCCACAGTCCCAAAGTTTTCTTACAAACTTTTATTTTATATATTTTATTTATTTATCTCATAAGGGGCACCTGAGCCGAGGCTGGTGATAGTGCAGTGCATCAAGGTAACAATGGTATTTTAGTAAGTACATGCAATTGTAAGTTACATTGTTGAATTCATTAAGAATTTTAACAGTTCTTTCCTGAAAGTTCTCAGTGAGGAGATATTTTTCAGGCCACCAGGCAGTCTATTATATATAAATGATGAGTAATGCCATAGTGAATTATTTCCAAACCTGCTGGTATTTATTACATTATAGTGGATATTGCTTGCATTTCTGGTGATGTGTGAGTGAGTATCTGAATTGGTTGTGAGTACGATATTTGAATTGGTTATTTTATGTTTAATTTTATATATCATTATTACTGAGGCTCTTTGACGGAGACAGAATTTAGTGATAGGACATTACATTGTTGGTATAATTGAATTGTAGGTGTTAACATGGGAAGACTGAAAATTATTTTCAAAGCCCTTTTATGTAATACTAGCTGAACCCGGCATGCGTTGCAACGCCAATCAAAGAAAGTGTTGGCATTGTAATTTTGTTTCTTGAAGTGCTTTTGGATACACATTTTTTTTCAATTTCCGCTTACTGCCTCCAAACTATCGTAGAATGGATTAACTAATTTAGAAACATTCATGGGAACGTCCACAACAACTCACCAAAGTTCCATTGCAATCGGATGAATGGCATACGTATGCATACGGAATTTCGTTTATACGATTCGTGCGCCATCACTCATTTGTTAAATCAACTCGTTCGCTATCTACTTTGAAATGGATTTACTAAGTTAGAAACCTGCACGTAAGTGCACACAACAACTCATCAAAGTTTCATCACAATCGATGTAAGGTATATGAACGCATACAGGATTTTGTTGAAACGCTTCAAGTGTCGTCATTTATTTGTTGCATCTACTTGTGCGCTAAATATTGTAAAATGGATTTGCTAATTCAAACACCTTCCCTGGCGAGTACACAATAACTCATCAAAGTTTCATCGCAATCGGATGAATGGCGTATGAATGCATACGGGATTTTGTTTGAACAATTCGCATGCCGTCACTCATTTGTTGAATCAACTCGTACGCTACCAATTGTAAAGTGCATGCACTAAGCCAGAAACCCTTCCTGGAGTGTACACAACAATTCCTCAAAGTTTCATCGAAATCGGATGAATGTTATATGAACGCATACGGGACTTTGTTGAAACGATTCGCGTGCCGTCACCCATTAGATGAATCTACTCGAGCGCTACCTATTGTAAAATGCATGTACTAAGCCAGAAACCTTCCCTGAAGTGTACACAACATCTCACCCAAGTTTCATCGCTATTGGACGAATGGTATACGAACGCATTCGCTCCTTTGTTGAAACACTTCGCAGGTCGTCGCTCATTTGTTGAATCTACTCGTTCTCTAACAATATTGAAAAATCGATTTACTAAGTTGAAGACCTTCCCTGGCGTGTACACAACAACAAATCAACGTTTCATCGCAATCGGATGAATGGCATATAAACGCATACGGATTTTGTTTAAACGATTCACGTGCCATCACCCATTTGTTGAATCTACTCATGCGCTACCTATTTTAAAACAGATTTACTAAGCCCGAAACCTTCCCTGGAGTGTACTCAACGATTCACCAAAGTTTCATCGCAATCGGATGAATAGTATATGAACGCATGTGGGAATTGTTTGAAACGAATCGCACGCAATTTTGTTGAAGCTACTCACGCGCTATCTATTGTAAATTGGGTTTAGTGAGCCTATAACGTTCCTGGGAGTGTGCACAACAACTCACCAAAATTTTATCTCAATCGGATGAATTGTGTATGCACGCAACGCCATCACTCATTTGTTTAAACTACTCGCGCGCAATCTATTGTAAATTGGATTAACTACGCCTATAAATATCCCGGGAGTGTGCACAACAACTCATTAAAGTTTCATCGCAATCGATGAATGGTATATGAACGCATAGAGGATTTTGTTGAAACTCTTCACGCGTCGTTACTCATTTGTTGCATCTACTTGTGCGAAAAATATTAAAAAATGGTGTTGCTAAGTCGAAAACCTTCCCTGGCGTGTACACAATAACTCATCAAAGTTTCATCGCAATCTGATGAAGGGCATATGAATGCATACGGGACTTTATCGAAACGATTCGCGTGCCGTCGCTCATAAGATGAATCGACTCATGCGCTACTTACTTTTAAATTTATGTTCTAAGCCAGAAACCTTCCCTGGAGTGTACACAACATCCCACCCAAGTTTCATCGCTAACGGACGAATGGTATATGAACGCATACGGGACGTTGTTGAAACGCTTCAGGCGTCGACAATCATTTGTTGAATCTACTGATGCGCTACCTATTGTAAAATGGATTTACTAAGCCTGAAACCTTCCCTGGAGTGTAAATTATATCTCATCCAAGTTTTATCGCTATCGGACGAATGGTATATGAACGCATATGGTACTTTGTTGAAACGCTTCGCGCTTCGTCGCTCATTTGTTTTATCTACTCATGCCCGACCTATCGTAAAGTGGATTTACTAAGCCAGAAACCTTCCATGAAGTGTACACTACATCTCACCCAAGTTTCATCGCTATCGGACGAATTGTATATGAACGCATACGGGTCTTTGTTGAAACGCTTCGCGCGCCGTCGCTCATTTGCTGTATCTACTCGTGCGCTTCCTATTGTAAATTGGATTAACTGAGCTAGAAACCTTTCCTGGAGTGTACACAACATTTCACCCAAGTTTCATCGCAATCGTACGAATGGTATATGAACACCTACGGGTCTTTGTTGAAACGCTTCGCGCGTTGTCGCTCATTTGTTTATCTACTCGTGCCCTACCTATCCTAAAGTGGATTTATTAAGCCAGAAACCTTCCTTGAAGTTTACACAACATCTCACCCAAGTTTCATTGCTATCGGACGAATGGTATATGAACGCATACGGGACATTTTGAAACGCTTCGCACGTCGTTACTCATTTGTTGAATCTACTCGTGCGCTTCCTATTGTAAATTGGATTAACTGAGCTAGAAGCCTTTCCTGGAGTGTACACATCATTTCACTCAAGTTTCATCGCAATCGAACGAATGGTATATGAACGCATACAGGACGTTGTTGAAACGCTTCGCGCGTCATCGCTCATTTCTTTGAATCTACTCGTTCGCTACATATTGTAAATTGGATTAACTAAGCCAGAAACCTTCCTTGAAGTGTACACAACTTCTCACCGAAGTTTCACCGCAATGGGATGAATGATAGCCTATATGAATGCATGTGGGACTTTGTTGAAACGAATCACACGCCATTTTGTTGAAGCTACTCGCGCGCCATCTATTGTAAGCTGGATTTACTACGCTGTAAATTTCTCGGGAGTGTGCACTACAACTCACCAAAATTTGATCGCAATCGGATGAATTGTGTATGAACGCATCGCCATCACCCATTTGTTTAAACTACTCGCGCGCTATCTTTCGTGACATGGATTATCTATGCCTATGAACATCCCGAAAGTGTTTTCAACTACTCACCAAAATTTGATCGCAATCGGATGAATGGTTTATGAACGCATAAAAGACGAACAGACAGACATTCCTTTATATATATATATATATATATATATATATATATATATATATATATATATAAGATATTAATTTTATTGAATAATCCTTTGCTGCAACAAGCCCAAATGTGAATCATGTATGCAATGTGACTTTCAATAAGTGCATGATACATAGACTTCAGTAGTGTTCGAGAAACTTTGTATCTTACTCTGCTTAGAACTCCTATAGCTGGAATTATTTTTCCACCAATAGCTTTGACATGATCATGCCAAGAGAGTAGCTCATCAATGACTAATCCCAAACATTTGGTAGATTTAACTCGGGGTAGACATTGGTCGTGGAAGTATAATCGCATGTCTAAAGGTAGTGTTAGGAAACATTTGATTTCAATGGTATATTTGTATTTTTGGGATTGGTATCATGAGTGTTCCGACACAGCCTTTCTGTTAAAAAAAAAAGACAATTGCATGTCGTGAGGCAATACGTTTTTGTTGGAGTTGTTTAAAAAATATTTAGGAAACGCTCAAGAAATAAAGTTTGGATTTGGTTTTAACCCCTCTATAATTAATATTCCGAGTACGGAACATTTCTGGCGACCGTGACAAAACATTCTTTAAGCTGGAGGAGCTAAAACAGTATAGTAAGTAAAGAACGCAGATACGCAGATTATTTACGAGAGCACATGGTGAATTTCAAACAAAAGTATCTGAAGCAGTCGAAGATGCGGAAGAAATGCTGACATCCTTCCGTATTTTAGAAGACAAGGCAATGTGAATGTTATCTTTAGATGAGAAAGTTCAAGCACTTTGGGTTGTTGGAGAAACAACGGAGGAAGAAGACGCTAAGGAATTCGACACGGCAGAATCGTACCGGGAGAAGTGGCTACAAGCTAAGGTTAATTTTGAAAATAATATTCAAATGAATTTATCTGTTGCGGCTAGTGATGCTGCTATGAGTGAGAGCCAGACGACCAAGAAAAGGAACTTTATTTTACCCAAGCTGCAACTTAAACAGTTTGATGGAGATATAAAGAACTGGTTTGGGTTTAGGGGACAGTTAAAAAATAAAAAAATGACGATAGTGATATCGACCCGGAGGACAAATTCCAATATATATTACAGGCTACTGTTCCAGGTTCAGTAGCCAGGGAGCTGGTTGAGAGTTTCCCTCCATCCGGTACAAACTATCAACAGGCAATTGATCACCTAAAATTCAGGTATGCCCGGGAAGAATTACTTATAGAAGTATATGTCAGAGAACTTCTAAACCTGGTTCTGCTTCTAGCTACTGAAGGTGTTATAGTATTGGGAGCCTCTATGATAAAGAAACACGGCTGAGAACTATGAAATCTTTAGGGGTTACCAGTGACAAGTATGCAGCAATGCTATATCCTCTAGCCGAGTCTGCATTGCCAGAAGAGGTTATGAAGGCATGGGAGAGAGTTAGTGTATCTCATATGCCAGACAAAGATCACGACCACCACCTAAGCAAATTGTTACTGTTTCTAAAACAGGAAGTTGAGAGCGAAGAACGCTTATCTCTTGCCCGCTCTAGTTTTATTGTAAGAAGTGAGGACGTGCCATTTAAGCCAGGTGAACAAGAGAGACTTCCCACAGCTGCTGCTATGTTTGCAGGGGAGGTTCAGAAAACTGAAACAGTTTGTATCTGGTGCGATAAACGTTCCCATAGATCTTCTGATTGTTTTAAGGGGAGGAATTTCAAGAATGAAGAGAAGAAGGATATTTTGAATAAAACAGGTGCTTGCTTTCGTTGTTTAAGGAAGGGACATAACACGAGTAAGTGTAACGCATTTGTGAAGTGTATGATTTGCTTGAAAAGGGATCATTGTACTATTTTATGCGCTGATTTAGTAACCAAGAATGAAGAGAGAGAGAGAATTCAATGGGAAAGGATAATCAAAACACTGAAACTTTAAATGCCCATCAAAACGCAGATACATTATTACAAACTCTTGTTGTGAAAGTTTCTGGTGGTGAAGGATCTACCAAGCTTGCCCGAATTTTGTTGGATTCTGGGTCGCAAATGTCTTACATAACCAAAGAAGGGGCTAGAAAGTTAGGACTCCAAAAATTGGGAGAACAAGTGATGTCTCATTGTCTGATTGGGGGTGTAGAGACTAACAAAGAGACCCATAATGTTTATGATGTAACACTTCAAGCGCTAAGAGGGGATTTCAAATGCACAATCTCGGTATTATTTATTTATCGTATGGCTTTTAGTGCCGGGAGTGTCCGAGGACATGTTCGGCTCGCCTGAGTCTGTAGCTGCTTCCAGCGGACACCCTAAAGGGTGAGCTACAAGTTCCGTTCAATTTCAAGTAGTTCCAACTTTCGCCACCAGATATCAATGATACCTAGTGGTGAACGTTGGAACTTTGATAGAGCGTTCTGACGAAATCTAACCTAACAATTTTGCTTTACACAAGTTTAGTCTGTGAAAGGATCTTTTACAGGCCATAAATCTATGACATGGGACCTCCGGCTTTACTTCCCCTCCATAGGAAGGCATACTGAAGGATTTTTAACGCTCTTAAAAAATCCGACGACTTCGGCCGGGTTTCAACCCGCTATCTTGGGCCTAGCAGTTCAGCATAAAATATGTGGTTATGTACCAAGGTTAGCGACTCAGCATATTTATCCTGCCCTTGCAAATAGAAACATTCAGTTGACAGATGTTGGAGTAAATGTCCCAGAGGTACAATTGTTGCTTGGAGCAGATGTTTTTGGGAAGCTGCTTACAGGAGTTCTGGTCAAGCTGGATGAAAATATGTATGCGTTGGAAACTCGATTAGGTTGGACTGTGATGGGTCAACGAGAGCTGTCTAAGGGCAATCAGTCACTAGTCAGTCTCACATGTGGTAAGACACTAGATATTTCAGACTTGTGGAAAACACTTCAATGAAACTGTAAGAACAAAGAAGAAGGCAAGAAGGATAACAACAAGTGTAATCGAATGGAGAAAAAGAAAAAAAAATTGGTGTCTCTCGGTTGTTATGGTGAAGGCATTCTCTTGAGTTAATGTTATTTATGATCTAATGTGCCCAAGAAGCTAAATGTCAGGAAGAGGGACAGGCCAGGGAGCCTTATATTCTCCCATTCCTCAGTCTATCAGTGATACTGATTCATCAGAAGAAGAATTAATTAGTGTAGTTCATCATAATGACAACAGGAAATTCGTTGTGACTAGCAAGGAATCTGTAGATTAAAAAAAAACGTTTGGACTTGTGAACAATACTGTATAAAATCAGTGTCAAGTGAAGAAGGTGTGAATGTTTTGTGTAAAGTTTAATGTTATTCATTGTGTTGCAATTTTATTAGAGTAACAAAATTGCAAGGTGGGGAGGATGTTAGGAAACATTTGATTTCAATGGTATTTTTGGGATTGGTATCATGAGAGTTCCGACACAGCCTTTCTGTTTGAAAAAAAAAAAGAAGACAATTGCATGTCGTGAGGCAATACGTTTTGTTGGAGTTGTTTAAAAAATATTTAGGAAACGCTCAAGAAATAAAGTTTGGATTTGGTTTTAACCCCTCTATAATTAATATTCCGAGTACGGAACAGGTAGGTTGTAGGAAGGGTAAATATAGCATCTGACTGTCAGGAATCGTGTGTACGGGCTCTCGACGCAGGATCTCAGAAGTCCTATATATTGAAGGATATTGTGGAAGAAATGCAGTATATACCTCAACAGGACGAAGCTGTAATCCATTCGTAATTTAAAGGTATACATACAAAAAGTCGCAAACTTCATTGTTACCAGATAAGCGTTAGGTAACCTTAGCGGAGGTTTTTTCTTGCATTTTCACGGCCTTAGATCAGCCTGTTATGTGTCAAGAGATGGATGACAGGATTAAAGAAGAGAGACATTTTCTGACGGATATTGACTGCACTGATGACCCGATAGCAGTCCTTATAGGAGCAGATGTTGCAGGAAGATTACTAACAGGTCATCGTGAAGAGTTAAAATCAGGTCTTGTTGTCATTGAAACTCTTCTAGGTTGGACCTTAATGGGGAAGGTACCCGGTGGATCGAGAGCTAAGAATACTACGATGATGGTGACTTCTCTGTTTGTTAAAGGCGACAGCATTTCAGACTTATGGAGCTTAGATGTACTTGGAATTACCGATCCTGTGGAGAAGAAATGCAAAGAAGAGTTGGATGCTGCAACAAAGGAACATTTCCTGGGTACAGTGAGTATTAATTCAGAAGGTCGTTACGAAGTACATATGCCCTGGGTAGAATGATATTCCCCATTACAACATTGCAAAGAATAGGCTGAAGTCAACAGTGCATAAATTAAAGTCTTAGATTGTTACGAGCCGTACCGCCAGGTATTAAACGAGTGGCTTGAGGAAGGGGTCATAGAAGAAGAGCCAGCATCAGAGAAGGTTAACTGGGGTCTTCCACACCGGCATGTAATAAAGGACGGTGTACAACCAGGCTACGACCCGTATTTGATACTTCAGCGAGAGAGAAGAACAGTCCATCATTAAATCGCTGTTTGGAGAAAGGTAGCAATCTCACTGAAATGATCCCATCTATCTTATTGCGATTTAGAATGAATAACATTGGTGTCATTTCTGATATTAGGAAGGCATTTCTGCAAATCAGTTTATGTAAAGAAGATAGAGATTTCCTGCGTTTCTTATGGGTGGGCAGAGACAACAAAGAGTGTGTTAACGTGTTCGTCACAAAAGGGTTGTATTTGGTGTTTCATACAGCCCATTTCTGTTGGGAGCTGTAATCGAGCATCACCTTAACCGAGCTCTCCGGGATTGTGAATCCTCAAAGACAGCTTACTCAAACAACACTGTCCTAACATTGTTGACAAGCTTCTATGTTGACAACTGTGTGACAAGTGTCAGTGATGAACATGAACTACAATAAAAAACCAATATACCATCTTTATGAACTACAGAGTTTCATTCTGGAAGCTCAAGGGCTAATGGCTGTTCGGAAATTTGATTTACGGGGATGGGAGTATACGATACCTACGGAGAATTTAGCAGCGAGCCCTGTTGAAACATCACATTTGTAGATACATCGCAGATAAATCCTAAATATTTAAGGATATTCACATAGAAATGATAACCAAAAGAGTGATTCTTTCTGTTGCTCAGCGTATATACGATCCAATAGGATTTTTGTGTCCAGTATCTCTATGTCCCAAGATCTTATTGCAACAAACTTGGGAATCCAAAGTAGCGTGGGATGCTGAGGTTGATGAAAACATAAGTTTATAGACTGGCTCAATGAGTTAAAGTATGTAGCTTGTAGTCAAGTTCCTAGATGGATAACAGGTGGGATTGGACATATTGGTGAATGTAGCGTGCACATGTTTTGTGATGCTAGTCGGCCTGCTTATGCAGCAGCAGTATTTATTCGAGTTCAAACCAGTCTTGGAGTATCCATACAGTTAGTGCAAGCCAAATCTCGGGTGGCACCTGTAAGGAAAATGACTATTCCCCGACTCGAGCTGCTAAAGTGGCTAAGTTATGTGCTTTTGTGGTAAAAGACATTTCAATCCCAGATATAACTTTTTTTTTATTATTGGAGTGACTCCTCCACTGTCCTATCTTGGATTCATAGAAATGAAGGGTGGGGAGTATTTTCTACAATCGAGTGACGGAAATTAGGAGATTGACTGGACAAGGGCAATGGCGACATCTACCTGCTGGTATGAATCCAGCAGAGGCTGTTCAGGACAACATTTGCTCGAGTCCAGATGGCGGGAGGGCCCTGCTTGGCTTATGCAACCATCTACTATGTGGCCTAGAGCCAGACCCATCTGTGATGAAGAAGAGGTAAGAATTGAAAAAAAAAAAAAAAAAAAATGTGTGACGTCTTCTGTAATCTGTACCAACAAGGATGAGCCAATCAATGTAAGGTGGTGGTATGAGTATTCTTCACGATATCGGAAGGTGATACGTCTGATAACTTGGATATGCCGTTTCGTGAACAACAGTAAGAAAGACAATCACAAAAGGCAAGGAGATCTTTCAGTATCGGAATTTAATGGTGCTGAAAAGATAGTGTTGAAATATATTCAGCAAGAAACCAATGTTGATCTTGAGAGTCCCCGCATTTCATCTTTAAGACCCTACACAAGTGATGATGGAATTGTACGGATGAAAACCGAGATTACGCAAAGAAAGGACAGAATTAACTTCAGATATCTTATTATTTTGCCTGCAAATCATGAAGTAGTAAGATGATGATCCTAGAGAAGCACGAGGAGATGCGTCATGTGGGTGCGCAAGGATTATTGAGTGCTCTTAGAGAGAACTGTTGGATACTTGGAGGACGAAAGACTGTTCTATCAGTTATCTCGAAGTATGTCTGCTGTATAAGTCATAGCGCTAAACACCTAGATACTGCTCCTGCACTATTTCCAGTTAACCGTGTGCATGATGCTGCTGTTTTCGAGATCTCATGAGTGGATTTTGCCGGTCTAATTTTCATTCGGGGCGTGGGGGCACAGCGGCCAAGCTGTTGGCCTCTCACCAAGGCGGACCGGGTTCGATTTCCGGTTAATGCATGTGAGATTTTCAAAGTGGAATGCCATGTCCTGTGGTTCGGATTCCACGTAAAAAGGAGGTCCCGTGGCTCATAATTGCGAGATTAACGGTCACGTAAAACTACAAACTTCCTTCCTTCTACTTCAATTTTTATTCGAGAGGGACAAACAGTTTGGATCTGCTTATTTACATGTGCGGTATATCGGGCGGTGCATTTGGAACTTGTGACCTCCTTGTCGACAGAAGCTTTCCTCCTAGCACTACGTGTTTTGTAGCCAGAAGAGGCAGATCGGCGGTTCTGTACAGTGACAATGGTACACACTTTGTTGGGGCAGAGAACTCGTTTAGGAAGCTTGATTGGGAGAAAATATCCCAATATAGTACAGCCCAACGAATTGTGTGGAGAATCAACCCTCCAACAGCGGCCTGGTGGGGCGGTTGGTGGAGCGGTTGGTGCGAATGGACAAACAGTTACTCCAGAAAATGTTGGGACGAGCTTCATTGTCATTGGAAGAAACAACTACAGCGTTGTGTGATGGTGAAGCTATCATTAAAGTTCGACCATTGACCTATGTGTCGGAGGACTCTGAAGACTTGATACCATTGACACCGGCTATGTTTCTGCAAGCCAGCCCCGTGGTGTTGGGGTAGCGCGCCTGCCTCTCACCCGGAGGCCCCGGGTTCGATCCCCGGCTCCGTCAGGGATTTTAACACTGACGTGAGGGTTGGAACGGGGTGCACTCAGCCTCATGAGGACAATTGACTAGCCGTCTGACAGTGAGACAGCGCCCCGATCACGAATACCAAGATTAACGGCCGAGGGGACCCGACGCGCTGATCACGTGTCACCCCAATATCTGCAGGCCAAATGGCTGGGCAGCGGTTGCTTGGTCGCCTTAGCCCGTCATTGGCTGTATAGAGCCAGGTGTTTTTTTGTATGTTTCTGCAAGAAATAAGTGAGGTTGGACTTCCAGATTGTGATCAGGTGACAACTTCTAGTCTCAGCAAGAGGTTACGATATCAGCAGAGACTACGGGATGATCTGCGCCAGACATTCCATGTAGAATACTTGGACAGTTGATTAGGCGAGCGAGAAAACAGGCAAGTAGAAAGATTGAATTTGGTGAAGTAGTTCTCGTATGATGTGGCATTGTAAAAAGACTCGATTGGCCTTAAGCAAGAGTTAAGGAACTCCTTCCTTAGGCCAGTAAAAATCGACACAAAAAAATCGATAAGTTCGCAAAACATGATGTAACTCTGATTTTAGTATGTCTGGACCCGTTAGGGCTATGTATACCCATGTTTGCAACTCTCAAAAAGTTGTGGAAACATTTTTCGCACCAAAAACCACGAAAGTTTTGGACTTGTTTCAGATTCTGCTCTATATCTCCTAATCCATGCATTTTTTTTTTGTCGAAATCTACTCTATACGTTTTTTAAGAGCAGATGGAGAAGTACGTATGGTGCGCCTCAAGACCTCATCTGTAAAACTCTTGAGACCTATCAAAAGAATTCATCGCCTGGAGGTGTCAAGTAAGAGTGAGCTGATTCAACCTACTATAGTTACTGTGACAGAGGACACCCCTAACGATGAGCCACCTCCAGTCATAACACGAACAGGGGCCGATAACCCAGATGTTAGGCCCCTTAAAACAACAATTATCATCATCATCATCATAACACGAAGTGGTAAGAAAGTGAAACTTCCCAGTAGACTGCTATTATGATTAGTTGTAGACAACTACTCAAAGTGGGAGAATGTAAACTAATTGACTCTGGCATGGACTCCAGAAATGGAAAGTGCCCAGGGGGCGAGCGTATATATATATATATATATATATTGTTGTATGTCGAGATGGGTCTTTGAAGTAGTGTACTACTTGGAAAAATAGTAGGCCTATATTAAAAAGCCATATAGAAAAGTAAAAGGCATGTTAATAATTCTCGACATATGCAACGGTAGTTGGCAGTCGGTAGTTGAAGTCAGACATGTGCTCTCATATGGCGTCATGCACAATGTGTAGTTTCAGTCGGTAGTTGGCAGTCGGCAGTGTGCAGTTGGCAGGCACCAAATTTACCTTTGCCAACTACCAACTACCGACTGCAATATAACAGCCTACCAGATCAGATCACAGGCTGACGTCATCTTGACTTTAATTCTCAGGTACGCTGTCGCTATTTGCAACAACATAAATAAACAGTAACACTCAAATTCATCCATATTTACGAGTGTTTGAGGTTATGTACCACTCGTACAAAGAATAGAATGAATCTCTATATTATTTACTCCTAGTATTTTAACGTCTGCGCATTGTGAGTGGCTAGGTTGTCAATTACCGACTTCCGACTGCAGTTACCGACTACCAACTAGTGGAGCGACCTTAAAGGCTTATGGCCCCCTCATTCGCCTGATTTAAGCGCATGTGACTCTTCTCTATGGGGAAAGTTAAAGTAAAGTTCACGGTAAAGTTTACCGGAATAATCCTCGAGCTGCAGAAAATTTGAGGGACGAAATTAGGAACACAGTGCGTTCCATCAGTGTTATTGAACTGCAAAGAGTACTTCAACATCTCATTACAAGATACGAAGCTTGCATTGCGGCTCAAGGAGATCACTTCCAACCATGGACGCCCGTAGGATTTTTGCCAGAGGGGGGGGGGGGGGGAGTTATTATTTTTCATCTCATTAGTCCCCCCCCCCCAGGGGCAGATGACCTCGTTGTTCCGCCCTTTAAAACAACAATAACTAACTAACTACCCCCCCTCCATTTTTCATTTCATTTCTTACATGCTTCGTGAAATTCATTATTTGACTGCTCTGAAACCGTTGGGAGGAATGTTTTGTTTTTAGTTTTTAGTTCACAGTTTTTGTCCAAGGAAGTTCGCGTTTCTTCTTTTGTGATTCACTGTTCAGTTCTTAAAAAAGGTAAAAAAATAGTGGTATCACCATGTAACGGCAATAATATAAAAATCAAGCAGTTCATTAAAATGCTAATGTAAATCCAGTTCGCCTATTTTCTAAATAAGGTAACTGGAGGACATATTTTCAGGTATTTCCAAATTACTGAGTAAAATTAAACTGTGGAAATATCTCTACATCTGAATCTGCCTAATAATTCAAATAGAACTGTTTCCAAATATCTAGTTTGAGCGGCCGCGGTGGCTGAGAGCACTAAGGCGCTACCTCGTGCCTCGCTGGCATCGGGAGAGCGTGGGTTCAAATCCCACCTTGGCCGTCCTGAAAATGTTTTTCGTCGTTTCACATTTTGATCACCAGGCAAATGCCGGGACGGTTGTTTTCAATAGGTCCACGGCCGATTTCCTTCCAATATTCCTTCCCTGACCCATCATAAAACGAAAATTACATGGCCATTGGCTGCATTATTATTATTATTATTATTATTATTAAATTTTTTTTAGTCGTTTACCCTCCAGGTTGGTGGAACCCACGGACTCAGCGAGGGAACTCACCACTACCGCCTCTACGGGCAGTGTCCTAGAGCTGGGAACATCGAATCGGAAGGGATACAACTGGTGAGGTGGGATTGGCACCTCGCCCAGGCGGCCTCACCTGCAAAGCGAACAGGGGCCTCATGAGGGAAGGTAAGGGATGGTTAGGATGGATAGACAAGGAAGTGGGAAGGAGGCGGCCGTGGCCTTGAAGAAGGTACCATCCCGGCATTTGCCCGAAGTCGAAGTGGGAAACCACGGAAAACCACTTCGAGGATGGCTGAGGGGAATCGAACCCCCTCTACTCATTTGGGCCACCCGAGGCTGAGTAGACCCCGTTCCAGTCCTCGTACCACTTTTCAAATGTCGTGGCAGAGCCGGGAATCGAACCCAGGACCTCCGGGGCGGCAGCTAACCATGCTGACTGCTACGCTACGGAGGCGACTCTGCTGCATTAATAAAATTATAAATATCTAGTTTGTACTGGCCATTGCAGCGGACCCATCACGTTTTTCCTCTTCTTAACAAGCTATCAGGAATAATTCGCATCGCTTTTCTTAGCATAATGAATTTCGTGCGAAGTGATAAATTCGTATTGTGCGTTACTCGTTGACTACTTGTGATCCCCATGGTTTTAGCATATCATAGTTTTAGAAAGAAAATATTTCATTTGATTATTGCTGACCGTTAAGTGAAATATATAAAACTCACTAAATCTTGTACTTCTTACTTAGTCGCTTTGATAACGACAAACATCGCAGGATGATTTAACTATTATACATTCGTACTTAAGAATCTCCCATAAATTTTCCTCGAGTTAAGAGCCTGCCAATGTCTGTTCTGTCATTTTCTTCTTTCTGAAGCACATCATTATCAATCCCCCCTTGAACATTGGCTTTATCACCTAATTGATCTATATGGAATTGTAACTTTCAGTCGGTCAATACGACTATAAGCCCAATTAAATTAGAATTAAATTAGCTTCTCCGCTCATATAAATAGGCTACATGTTGCGCATCGAAAATTGCCTTTCAAGAAGATTCCATTGGAATCATATAGTCTACAGCATTACGAAGTCTATCAGTCTATCACCATTTTGTCTCAACTGATCTACCGTCTACATATGATTGAGAGTGCGAATCTTAGTCGCTTTGATAACGGCACAAAAACACCGCAAAACTATTAGCCTGTAAAATTGCTTCGATCGTAGAAGATTTAACACTGCAATGGTAGATAGCTGTTCATTTGTAGCAATAATTGCTCTGTTCTCAAGAAATGGACCACCGTACTATGTCACATCTTGAATATACGGCATTTCTCAGCACAAATAACGATCGCAGTAAGGCAGAACGACGCAAAATTTGACGAGTGTACAGCCCGTATTTAGGGCTCCTGAAGCCCCTGGGGAAAAAGAAATAAAAATAAAAAATCTTTAAAATATGTAGATTTATTAATGTTTCCTTAACATATGGGGCTGTATCTTCACTGAGCGTGTATTTAACTATGAGTGGCAAACACTATAAATATGTGTTTACTAAAATTTTATTACAAATTGAAAAAAAAAGTCTAATACAAATAGTTTAAATTTTAAAAGATATCCTACACAACCAATGGCAAAAACCCGGGTGAGTTAGTCGTGGTCGTTACGGCGTGGCTGCAGGCAGTCGCTCACATCCGGGAGGCGAGGAGTTTTGAATCCCCCCGCCGGCAAACTTGAAGATGGTCTTCTGTGGTTTCCCATCTCACTTCCAGGCGAACGCCAGGGTTGGTCCCTAACTATAGGCCTAGGCCACAGCCACTACCTTCCAATTCCTCGTCCTTACATCCACACTTTCCTCCCCAGACAACACTTCACACGTGACGGTACTTGTAGCTCACCCCATGGGTGTCCGCACAGAAGCAGCTACAAACTCTGGTGAGCCGAACATTACCTCGGACACTCCCCGCACTAAAAGCCGTATGTAAAAAAAGAAAAAAAAATCAAAAACACCAATTATTTAAGTAACAAGGGGATTCCTTCCTGCCTTGACATTTGCAAACAAGATTAGGATTTCATTAGTCCAATTTCACTTTCAAGTCAGATTCAAAAGCAAGAAACCTAGATGACTAACACAATCCCGTTTTGTGTATCCTTAAATAATCAACATTGCAAATGTACGACAATGAATAATTCTCTTGTGTGTGTGTGTGTGTGTGTGTGGAGGGGGTTAAACTTAAATAACTTGGCGTTTAATGCCCAAGCTGTTTCGTACAGTTTTCAATATTTTTTTCTCCCCTAAAACCTGCCGCCCTAGGTAGCTGCCCTGTTTGTTCCCCCGTAATTACGGGCGTGAATACAGTAAATGACCGTATATTGTAAGCGCGACTTTATGGGACCAGTGTTTTACTAGTCACCAAAGAAAACTTCATTTTAGGGGTTGAAATTTGCTATCAGTGTTGCAATGTATAAAAATATCTCCAGAACGTGCTTTCATATCGTCACTGTCAAAGTGAGGCGAAAGTAGAAGCCAGCCTAACCACTTTTGATAGTGTTGGGTAAACATACGGTATTTACACTAGGCATGACCATATTTAAAAATGGAGCTATGTTTCCATTGGTCAAGTGCATGACATCTTTAGAACCATTTATATTTGAATATAAATACATATTACGTCAGCAATATTAAAGAAGTTTTCTATTGTAACATTTGTCATTTAATTATCAGAAACTTCAATTTTTGAAATAAACCCGTGACAATGACCAATCGAATATCAACATTCTCGGAATTCCAGGGGGGGGGAGACGGCCCCACCTTGCCCCTCCCTGCGGGCGCCCATGCTTCCAACATCTTCTGTAAATACTGGTGAGTCTAGTTTCATTTACTACCTAGTTATGTTCTTCTTTGGTCGTTTGGGCCACCTATGGACCACGGTGCTTGTGCTTTAGCTCTTGTTTGTTAATTCAAGTGTTTTATGTGGTTTGTTTGGCGGCTGCTTTTGTGCTGTAATTTTGAGCCTTTCTATTGGACCAGTAATCTTTCATTTTCTTGCTGAACTCTATTTCACATTCCTCGGACCATTTCCTGGATGCGTTGTGGTGAACTTCTGTAATGCATGTGAGGAAAGGTCTGGTTTCAACTGTCAAACGGTATTGGCTACCTTGAAGATCTTATAATACAGCCAGTGGTGGTCCATTCTGTACATGTGGCCGTAGAAAGCCAGGCGTCTCCGTCTGATGGCATCGGTGAGATTTTCCTGGTGTTTGTAGGGTTCACAATTTGGTTTGTACCATCGTCTTCCATCTTGTAACATCCTTGGTCCCACTATTTTCCGCAAGAATTTCGTTGCTGTACCCTGTCTTCTTAGAACCAGGTACTCAGCTGCGTAGATTGAAGATCTGACAACTGCATCGTTGTGTTTTAGTTTGACATTCATCGACAGATGTTTCGAGGTGTACAGTTTTCTGTCCAGTTTGGTCCTGCTTTGTTCGTGAGCCATAATTTCGCTGAGATCCATTCTCCAATGTATTTTACTGCTTTCACTCTCTTGATATGGTTAGTATCACTGACTATCATGGTTTTAGGGGCGTCTTGAATATTGATAATGAATTCTGTCTTTCCGACGTTGATCAACACACCCGTTTTCGCCGCTATTGAGTATAGTGTTTGGAGTTGTGTGGTGGCCTCTTGCATGTCGTTTGCCAGCAAGGTCAGGTTGGCAGCGAAGGCTAGGCAAGGGATCCTTAGGTTATCTGCTTTGGTACTCATCCTTAATCCGGTGACGACTGGTAGGTCTCTGATCCTTTCCCTGATTTTTTTTTCCAGAACACTGTTAAATAATATGCAAGATAGGCCCTATACCATCTCCTTGCCTCACTCCTGTTTTGATTGGGAAACTCTCCGAGAGCTGCCCTCGAAACTTTACTCTGGAAGTAATATTGTAAAGGGTGGCTTGTACCAATCTAATGATTTTGTCGTTAAGTCCCAGTTCCCCTAGGATTCTGAAGAGAGAGGTTCTATCAACAGAGTCATGTGCCTTCTGGAAGTCAACAAAGGTCAACCAGTTTATTTGTTTGATTTACTTATTTCTTCTGAGCACGTGTATATCTAGTGATTTTAGTTTCATTTACTGGTTTGTTTGTTATTTTTATTATTTGATCTGAGTACATCTACTATATAAAGCTCAAATACCACTCACTCACTGATTCATTCATCACGAAATCTCAGAAACTACCGAACGGATTGGAACGAAACTTGGTATGCCGCTTCCTCAAGGGCCGCAAACGTGCACTAAGAAAGGATTTTTGGATATTCAGGTTCTAAAGGGGTGTTAAGGGGGGTAGACCTGCATTTCATTGAATAGCAATATCTCCCGATTGGTTTCATTGGGGGATGTGATACTCGGCATATAAACTCATCATTAAAAACAAGAAGTTCCGTGACGAACTAAAGAGCCTACTTTTCTTAAAATGTAAGATTCATGCCAATAATTAAACTATATGGATCTATCTAGAATAATGACGAAATTAAGTTGGTAATATCGAACTTTCTAATTAGTTCGAAATATACCTGGCATAATGTAGCCTAATAGAGAACTACAGTTGGCAGCCCTGGTGACTGAATATATTATTAGTTCCATATTGGCAACAATGACATACATGTATTGGTCAGAAATACTCGGAAATAATATGATCTATTGTTGTGTCAATTTTGAATGAAATCCATTAGTTAATATAGAAGTTACATGCATTTTAAAATTGGGCCTATCAGCAGGCTTAGAATCATGTTGGCAGCACTGGCGTAGGCCTATATTAGTTACTCCAAATTAATCTAGAATGCCAGGTACTATACGTGTGCAAAGTTTAGAGCTATTGGCTTTTTGATATATTGATATTAGGGTAACAAAAATAGGGACAGCACATATTAACAGTTGGCAGCCCTGGTTGCTCTTAAGAATACGCATAGTCATATCTGTTATGGTACACATAGCACATACGAAATTTGGTTGAAATCCAAATGATAGTATGGAAGTTACATGTATTTAAAGTTGGACCTCTCAGCAGGCTTAGAATCATGTTGGTAGCACTGACGTATATAAGTTACTCCAAATTAATATAGAATGTCAGGTATTATACGCGTGCATAGTTTAAAGCTGTCGGCTTGCATATTTTCTGATATATTGGTATTTGGATAAAATAATTTAGGAGCATTTATTAACAGTTGGCAGCCCTGGTGGGTCTCAAGAATACGCTCAGTCGTATCTGGTTATGTACACATACAACATACGAAATTTGGTTGAATTCCAAATGATAGTGTAGAAGTTATATGCATTTAAAAATTGGACCAATCAGCAGGCTTATAATCATTTTGGCAACACTGCCATGTATGGCATCCTGGAAATTAAACTGCAATATTATTATCTATACGTGTGCCAATTTTGAAATAGCTCCCATTCATACCTTCCAAGATATCCAACATTGAGCTCAAATTTCAGTTGCTATTTTTCAGCAGTTGGTAGCACTGACATCATTTTCAAATATGGCCGTGAGATATTCAGGTATAGATCTTTACTCCTACCAAATTTTGTTTCGATTGCTGCAGCTGTTTTTCCTCATTTTTGCAAAATGTGAAAAGTAGGCTAATAAGAAGACACGTGTCTGAGGGTTTTTCGATGTGGTGTATATTATGAGGTGAAAGGGGTGAAAAGTGGGGGTTGAAGGATTCCTAACGGAGCGTGTATCTCCTAAACCACATAAGCGAGGAGTTTGAAAGGCAGCGGAAAAAAATCAGCATAAAAATAAGTAAATAGGTGTTGCACCGTTTTTTCATAAATCCAATTTAAGGGGCCCATGGGGAGGGGTGAAATTCTGGGGGAAAACTGGTAATATGTAAAATTATACATGACCCATGGTGTAGACAATAACACATTACATCTTTTGCCCCTTGCTATTTCATCATACGACGAATACTTAGGGAGTTATTAATGATTTTGTGCTTTTTGGCCGGAATTTTCTAAGTCCCAGGAATGACATAAAAATTGATTCGAATGAAATTTCAAAAAATAGCTTTTTTAAATAATTTTATTATATTTTTCACGTCTTTTAGGGTCCGAAACAAGAATAATACTTTCCACCCTAGCGGTTTCCAGATCTTCACGTCCAGTCTGTGCAGGCGATTTTGCAACCTCTTCTTCAGACAGAATAATACTTTCCACCATAGCGGTTTCCAGTTCTTCACGTCCAGTCTGTGCAGGCGATCCTGCAGCCTCTTCTTCAGACAGAATAATACTTTCCACCATAGCGGTTTCCAGTTCCTCACGTCCAGTCTGTGACGGCGATCCTGCAGCCTCTTCTTCAGGCAGAATAATACTTTCCACCATAGCGGTTTCCAGTTCTTCACGTCCAGTCTCTGCAGGCGATCCCGCAGCCTCTTCTTCAGACAGAATAATACATTCCACCACAGCGGTTTCCAGTTCTTCACGTCCAGTCTGTGCAGGCGATCCTGCCGTCACTTCTTCAGACATAATAATAATAATTTCCACCATACCGGATTCCAGTTCTTCACGTCCAGCCTGTGCAGGCGATCCTGCCGTCACTACTTCAGACAGAAGAATACTTTCCACCATAGCGGTTTCCAGTTCTTCACGTCCAGTCTGTGCAGGCGATCCTGCAGCCTCTTCTTCAGACAGAATAATACTTTCACCCATAGCGGTTTCCAGTTCTTCACGTCCAGTCTGTGCAAGCGATCCTGCAGCCTCTTCTTCAGGGAGAATAATACTTTCCACCATAGCGGTTTCCGGTTCTTAACGTCCAGTCTGTGCAGGCGATCCTGCAGCCTCTTCTTCAGGCAGAATAATACTTTCCACAATAGCGGTTTCCAGTTTTTCACGTCCAGTCTGTGCAGGCGACCCTGCAGCCTTTTCTTCAGACAGAATAATACATTCCACCATAGCGGTTTCCAGTTCTTCACGTCCAGTCTGTGCAGGCGATCCTGCAGCCTCTTCTTCAGACATAATAATAATTTCCACCATAGCGGATTCCAGTTCTTCACGTCCAGTCTGTGCAGGCGAACCTGCCGTCACTACTTCAGACAGAAGGATACTTTCCACCATAGCGGTTTCCAGTTCTTCACGTCCAGACTGTGCAGGCGATCCTGCAGCCTCTCCTTCAGACTGAATAATACATTCCACCATAGCGGTTTCCAGTTCTTCACGACCAGTCTGTGCAAGCGATCCTGCAGCCTCTCTTCGGAGAGAATAATAATTTCCACCATAGCGGTTTCCAGTTCATCACGTCCAGTCTGTGCAGGCGATCTTGCAGCCTCTTCTACAGACAGAAAAATACTTTCACCATAGCGGTATCCAGTTCTTCACGTCCAATCCGTGCAGGCGATCATGCAACCTCTTCTTCAGACAGAATAATACTTTCCACCATAGCGGTTTCCAGTTCTTCACGTCCAGTCTGTAAAGGCGATCCTGCAGCCCCTTCTTCAAACAGAATAATACTTTCCACCATAGCGGTTTCCAGTTTTTCACGTCCAGTCTGTGCAAGCGATCCTGCAGCCTCTCTTCGGAGAGAATAATACTTTCCACCATAGCGGTTTCCAGTTCTTCACGTCCAGTCTGTGCAGGCGATCTTGCAGCCTCTCCTTCCGACAGAATAATACTTTCCTCTATAGCGGTTTCCAGTTCTTCACGTCTAGTATGTGCAGGTGATCATGCCGCCTCTTCTTCAGACAGAATAATACTTTCCACCACAGCGGTTCCCAGTTCTTCACGTCCAGTCTGTGCAGGCGATCCTGCAGCCTCTTCCTCAGGCAGAATAATACTTCCAACCATAGCAGTTACCAGTTCTTCAAGTCCAGTCTGTGCAGGCGATCCTGCCGTCACTACTTCAGACAGTAGAATACTTTCCACCATAGCGGTTTCCAGTACTTCACGTCCAGTCTGTTTAGGCGATCCTGCAGCCTCTTCTTCAGACAGAATAATACTTTCCACCATAGCGGTTTCCAGTTCTTCACGTCCAGTCTGCGCAGGCGATCTTGCAGCCTCTTCTTCAGGCAGAATAATACATTCCACCATAGCGGCTTCCAGTTCTTCACGTCCAGTGTGTGCAGGCGATCCTGCAGCCTCTTCTTCAGCCAGAATAATACTTTCCACCATAGCGGCTTCCAGTTCTCCTCGTCCAGCCTGTGAAGGCAATCCTGCCGTCACTACTTCAGAGAGAATAATACTTTCCACGATAGTGGTTTCAAGTTCTTCACGTCCAGTCTGTGCAGGCGATCCTGCAGCCTCCCCTTCAGACAGAATAATACTTTCCACCATAGCGGTTTCGAGTTCTTCAAATCCAATATGTGCAGGCGATCCTGCAGCCTCTTCATCAGATATAATAATACTTTCCACCATAGTGGTTTCCAGTTCTTCACGTCCAGTCTGTGCAGGCGATCATGCAACCTCTTCCTCAGACAGAATAATACTTTCCACCATAGCGGTTTCCAGTTCTCCTCGTCCAGTCTGTGAAGGCGAACCTGCACACTCTTCTTCAGACAGAACAATACTTTCCACCACAGTGGATTCCAGTTCTTCACGTCCAGTCTTTGCAGGCGATTCTGCAGCCTCCTCTTTAGACAGAATAATACTTTCCACCATAGCGGTTTCCAGTTCTTCACGTCCAGTCTGTGCAGGCGATCCTGCCGTCACTACTTCAGACAGAATAATACATTCAACTTTGGCGGATTCCACTTCTCCACGTCCAGTCTGTGAAGGCAATCCTGCCATCACTACTTCAGACAGAATAATACTTTCCACCATAGCGGTATCCAGTTCTTCTCGTCCAGTCCGTGCAGGCGATCCTGGCGCCAATACTTCAGACAGAATAATTCCTTCCACCTTAGCGGTTTCCAATTCTTCCCGTCCAGGCTGTGCAGGCGTGCATGCTGCCTCTTCTTCAGACAGAATAACACTTTCCACCATAGCGGTTTCCAGTTCTTCACGTCCAGTCTGTGAAGGCGATCCTACAGCCTCTTCTTCAGACAGAAAAATAATTTCCACCATAGCGGTTTCCAATTCTTCACGTTCAGTCTTTGCAGGCGATCCTGCAGCCTTTTCTTGAGACAGAATAATACTTTCCACCATAGCGGTTTCCAGTTCTTCAGGTCCAGTCTGTAAAGGAGATCCTGCCGCCTTTTCTTCAGACAGATTAAAACTTTCCACCATAGCTGTTTCCAGTTCTTCACGTCCAGTCTCTGCAGGCGATCCTGCAGCCTCTTCTTCCGACAGAATCATACGTTCCACCATAGCGGTTTCCAGTTTTTCATGTCCAGTCTGTGCAGGCGAACCTGCAGTCTATTCTTCAGACAGAAAAATACCTTCCACCATAGCGGTTTCCAGTTCTTCACATCCAGTCTGTGCAGGCGATCCTGCAACCTCTTCGTCAGACAGAATAATACTTTCCACCATAGCGGTTTCAAGTTCTTCACGTCCAGTGTGTGCAGGCGATCCTGCAGCCTCTTCTTCAGAATGAATAATACTTTCCACCATAGCAGTTTTCAGTTCTCCACGTCCAGTCTGTGAAGGAAATCCTGCCGTCACTACTTCAGACAGAATAATACTTTCCCCCATAGCGGTTTCCAGTTCTTTACGTCCAGTCTGTGCAGGCGATCCCGCCGTCACTACGTCAGTCAGAATTATATTTTCCACCATAGCGGTTTCCAGTTCTTCACGGCCAGTCTGTGCAGGCGATCCTGCAGCCTTTTCTTCAGACATAATAATACTTTCATCCATAGCGTATTCCAGTTCTGCTCATGCAGTTTGTAGAGGCGATCCTGCTGTCACTACTTCAGACAGAAGAATACATTCCACCATAGCGGTTTCCAGTTCTTCACGTCTAGTCTGTGCAGGCGATCCTGCAGCCTCTTCTTCAGACAGAATAATACTTTCCACCATAGCGGTTTCCAGTACTTCACGTCCAGTCTGTGCAGGTGATCCTGCAGCCACTTCTTCAGACAGAATATTACTTTCCACCATAGCGGCTTCCAGTTATTCACGTCCAGTGTGTGTAGGCGATCCTGCAGCATCTTCTTCAGACAGAATTATACTTTCCACCATAGCGATTTCCAGTTCTTCACGTCCAGTCTGTGCAGGCGATTCTGCAGCCTCTCCTTCAGACAGAATAATACATTCCACCATAGCGGTTTCGAGTTCTTCAAATCCAGTATGTGCAGGCGATCCTGCAGCCCCTTCTTCAGACATATTAATACTTTCCACCATAGCGGTTTCCAGTTCTTCAAATCCAGTATGTGCAGGCGATCCTGCAGCCTCTTCTTCAGACATAATAATACTTTCCACCATAGCGGTTTCCAGTTCTTCACGTCCAGCCTGTGCAGGCGATCCCGCCATCACTACTACTGTCAGAATTATATTTTCCACCATAGCGGATTCCAGTTCTTCACGTCTAGTCTGTGCAAGCGATCCTGCAGCCTTTTCTTCAGACATAATAATACTTTTATACATAGCGTTTTCCAGTTCTTCTCATGATGTCTGTGCAGGCGATCCTGCCGTCACTACTTCAGACAGAAGAATACTTTCCACCATAGCGGTTTCCAGTTCTTCACGTCCAGTCTGTGCAGGCGATCCTGCAACCTCTTCCTCAGACAGAATAATACTTTCCACCATGGCGGTTTCCAGTTCTTCAGGTCCAGTGTGTGCAGGCGATCCTGCAGCCTCTTCTTCAGACTGAATAATACTTTCCACCATAGCGGTTTCCAGTTCTTCACGTCCAGTCTGTGCAGGCGATCCTGCAGCCTCTTCTTCAGACAGAATAATACTTTCCGCCATAGCGGTTTCCAGTTCTTCACGTCCAGTCTGTGCAGGCGATCCTGCAGCCTCTTCTTCAGACAGAATATTAATTTCCACCATAGCGGCTTCCAGTTCTTCACGTCCAGTGTGTGTAGGCGATCCTGCAGCCTCTTCTTCAGACAGAATATTACTTTCCACCATAGCGGCTTCCAGTTCTTCATGTCCAGTGTGTGCAGGCGATCCTGCAACCTCTTCTTCAGACAGCATTATACTTTCCACCATAACAGTTTCCAGTTCTACTCGTGCAGTCTGTGAAGGCAATCCTGCCGTCACTACTTCAGACAGAATAATACTTTCCACCATAGCAGATTCCAGTTCTTCACGTCCAGTCTGTGCAGGCGATCCTGCCGTCACTACTTCGGACAGAATAATACTTTCCACCATAGCTGTTCCCAGTTCTTCATGTCTAGTCTGTGCAGGCGATCCTGCAACCTCTTCTTCAGACAGAATAATACTTTCCGCCATAGCAGTTCCCAGATCTTTACGTCCTGTTGGTGCATGCGATCCTGCCCTCACTACGTCAGAGAGAATAATACTCTCCACCGTAGCGGTTTTCAGTTCTTCACGTCTAGCCTGTGCAGCCGATCCTGCAGCCTCTTCTTCAGACAGAATAATACGTTCCACCATAGCGGTTTCCAGTTCTTCACGTCCAGTCTGTGCTGGCGATCCTGCAGCCTCTCCTTCAGACAGAATAATACTTTCCACCATAGCGGTTTCCAATCTACACGTGCAGTGTGTGTAGGCGATCCTGCAGCCTCTTCTTTAGACAGAATAATACTTTCCACCATAGCGGTTTCCAGTTCTTCATGTCCAGTCTGTGCAGGCGATCCGGCAGCCACTTCTTCAGACAGAAAAATACTTTGCACCATAGCGGTTTCCAATCTTCACGTCCAGTGTGTGTAGGCGATCCTGCAGCCTCTTCTTTAGACAGAATAATACTTTCCACCATAGCGGTTACCAGTTCATCACGTCCGGTCTGTGCAGGCGATGCTGCCGTCACAAATTCAGACAGAATAATACTTTCCACCATAGCAGTTACCAGTTCTCCTCGTCCAATCTGTGCAGGCGATCCTGCTGCCTCTTCTTCAGACAGAATAATACTTTCCACCATAGCGGTCTCCAGTTCTTCACGTCCAGACTGTGAAGGCGATCCTACAGCCTCTTCTTCAGACAGAGAAATAATTTCCACCATAGCGGTTTACAGTTCTTCACGTCCAGCCTGTGTAGGCGATCGTGCAACCCCTTCCTCAGACAGAAAATTACTTTCCACCATAGCGGTTTCCAGTTCTTCACGTCCAGTCTGTGCAGGCGATCCTGCAACCTCTCCCTCAGACAGAATAATACTTTCCACCATAGTGGTTTCCAGTTCTTCAGGTACAGTCTGTAAAGGAGATCCTGGAGCCTTTTCTTCAGGCAGAATAAAACTTTCCACCATAGCGGTTTCCAGTTCTTCACGTCCAGTCTGTGCAGGCGATCCTGCAGCCTCTTCTTCCGACAGAATAATACGTTCCACCATAGCGGTTTCCAGTTCTTCATGTCCAGTCTGTGCAGGCGATCCGGCAGCCTCTTCTTCAGACAGAAAAATACTTTCCACCATAGCAGTTTCCAGTTCTTCACGTCAAGTCTGTGAAGGCGATCCTGCAACCTCTTCCTCTGACAGAATAATACTTTCCACCATAGCGGTTTCCAGTTCTTCACGTCCAGTCTGAGCAGGCGAACCTGCAGTCTCTTCTTCAGACAGAACAATACTTTCCACCACAGCGGTTTCCAGTTCTTCACGTCCAGTCTTTGCAGGCGATCCTGCAGCCTCCTCTTTAGACAGAATAATAATTTCCACCATAGCAGTTTCCAGTTCTTCACGTCCAGTCTGTGCAGGCGATCCTGCCGTCACTACTTCAGACAGAATAATACTTTCCACCATAGCGGTATCCAGTTCTTCTCGTCCAGTCCGTGCAGGCGATCCTGGCGACACTACATCAGACAGAATAATACCTTCAACCTTAGCGGTTTCCAATTCTTCCCGTCCAGGCTGTGCAGGCGTTCCTGCTGCCACTTCTTCAGACAGAATAATACTTTCCACCAGAGCGGTTTCCAGTTCTTCACTTCCAGTCAGTGAAGGCGATCCTACAGCCTCTTCTTTAGACAGAAAAATAATTTCCACCATAGCGGTTTCCAGTTCATCACGTCCAGTCTATGTAGGCGATCGTGCAAACTCTTCCTCAGAGAGAATATTACTTTCCACCCTAGCGGTTTCCAATTCTTCACGTCCAGTCTGTGGAGGCGATCCTGCAGCCTTTTCTTCAGACAGAATAATACTTTCAACCATAGCGGTTTCCAGTTCTTCAGGTCCAGTCTGTAAAGGAGATCCTGCCGCCTTTTCTTCAGACAGAATAAAATTTTCCACCATAGCGGTTTCCAGTTCTTCACGTCCAGTCTGTGCAGGCGATCCTGCAGCCTCTTTTTCGGACTGAAAAATACTTTCCACCATAGCGGTTTCAAGTTCTTCACGTCTAGTCTGTGCTGGCGATCCTGCAACCTCTTCCTCAGACAGAATAATACGTTCCACCATAGCGGTTTCCAGTTCGTCACGTCCAGTCTGTGCTGGCGATCCTGCAACCTCTTCCTCAGGCAGAACAATACTTTCCGCCATAGCGGTTTCCAGTTCTTCACGTCCAGTCTGTGCAGGAGATCCCGCCGTCACTACGTCAGTCAGAATTATATTTTCCACCATAGCGGTTTCCAGTTCTTCACGTCCAGTCTGTACAGGCGATCCTGCAGCCTTTCCTTCAGACATAATAATACTTTCATCCATAGCGTTTTCCAGTTCTTTTCATGCTGTCTGTGCAGGCGGTCCTGCCGTCACTACTTCAGACAGAAGAATACTTTCCACCACAGCGGTTACCAGTTCTTCACGTCCAGTCTGTGCAGGCGATCTTGCAGCCACTTCTTCAGACAGAATATTAACTTGCACCATAGCGGTTTCCAGTTCTTCATGTCCAGTCTGTGCAGGCGATCCTGCAGCCTCTTCTTCAGACAGAAAAATACTTTCCACCATAGCGGTTTCCAGTTCTTCACGTCCAGTCTGTGCAGGCGATCCTGCAACATCTTCCTCAGACAGAATAATACTTTCCACCATAGCGGTTTCCAGTTCTTCACGTCCAGTGTGTGCAGGCAATCCGGCAGCCTCTTCTTCAGATTGAATAATACTTTCCAGCATAGCAGTTTCCTGTTCTCCTCGTCCAGTCTGTGAAGGCGATCCTGCAGCCTCTTCTTCAGACAGAATAATATTTCCGACCATAGCGGCCTCCAGTTCTTCACGTCCTGTCTGTGCAGGCGATCCTGCCATCACTACTTCAGACAGAATAATACTTTCCACAATAGCGGTTCCCAGTTCTTCACGTCCAGTCTGTGCAGGCGAACTTGCAGCCTATTCTTCAGGCAGAATAATACTTTGCACCATAGCGGTTTCAAGTACTTCACGTCCAGTCTGTGCAGGCGATCCTGCAGCCTCTCCTTCAGACAGAATGATACTTTCCACCATAGCGGATTCCAGTTCTTCAAATCCAGTATGTGTAGGCGATCCTGCAGCCTCTTCTTCAGACATCATAATACTTTCCACAATTGCGGTTTCCAGTTCTTCACGTCCAGTCTGTGCAGGCGATACTGCAGCCTCTTCCTCAGACAGAATAATACTTTCCACCATAGCGGTTTCCAGTTCTTCACGTCCAGTCTGTCCAGGCGATCCTGCAGCCTCTTCTTCAGACAGAATAATTCTTTCCACCACAGTGGTTTCCAGTTCTTCACGTCCAGTCTTTGCAGGCGATGCTGCAGCCTCCTCATTAGACAGAATAATACTTTCCACCATAGCGGTTTCCAATTCTTCACGTCCAGTCTGTGCAGGTGATTCTGCAGCCTCTTCTTCAGACAGAATAATACTTTCCACCATAGCGGTTTCCAGTTCTTCTGGTCCAGTCTGTAAACGAGATCCTGCAGCCTCTTCCTCAGACAGAATAATACTTTCCATTATAGCGGTTTCCAGTTCTTCACGTCCAGTCTGTGCGAGCGATTCTGCAGCCTCTTCTTCAGACATAATAATAATTTCCACCATAGCGGATTCCAGTTCTTCACGTCCAGTCTGTGCAGGCGAACCTGCCGTCACTACTTCAGAGAGAATAATACTTTCCACGATAGTGGTTTCAAGTTCTTCACGTCCAGTCTGTGCAGGCGATCCTGCAGCCTCCCCTTCAGACAGAATAATACTTTCCACCATAGCGGTTTCCAGTTCTTCACGACCAGTCTGTGCAAGCGATCCTGCAGCCTCTCTTCGGAGAGAATAATACTTTCCACCATAGCGGTTTCCAGTTCTTCACCTCCAGTCTGTGCAGGCGATCTTGCAGCCTCTTCTACAGACAGAAAAATACTTTCACCATAGCGGTATCCAGTTCTTCACGTCCAATCCGTGCAGGCGATCATGCAACCTCTTCTTCAGACAGAATAATACTTTCCACCATAGCGGTTTCCAGTTCTTCACGTCCAGTCTGTAAAGGCGATCCTGCAGCCCCTTCTTCAGACAGAATAATACTTTCCACCATAGCGGTTTCCAGTTTTTCACGTCCAGCCTGTGCAAGCGATCCTGCAGCCTCTCTTCGGAGAGAATAATACTTTCCACCATAGCGGTTTCCAGTTCTTCACGTCCAGTCTGTGCAGGCGATCTTGCAGCCTCTCCTTCCGACAGAATAATACTTTCCTCTATAGCGGTTTCCAGTTCTTCACGTCTAGTATGTGCAGGTGATCATGCCGCCTCTTCTTCAGACAGAATAATACTTTCCACCACAGCGGTTCCCAGTTCTTCACGTCCAGTCTGTGCAGGCGATCCTGCAGCCTCTTCCTCAGGCAGAATAATACTTTCAACCATAGCAGTTACCATTTCTTCAAGTCCAGTCTGTGCAGGCGATCCTGCCGTCACTACTACAGACAGTAGAATACTTTCCACCATAGCGGTTTCCAGTACTTCACGTCCAGTCTGTTTAGGCGATCCTGCAGCCTCTTCTTCAGACAGAATAATACTTTCCACCATAGCGGTTTCCAGTTCTTCACGTCCAGTCTGCGCAGGCGATCTTGCAGCCTCTTCTTCAGGCAGAATAATACATTCCACCATAGCGGCTTCCAGTTCTTCACGTCCAGTGTGTGCAGGCGATCCTGCAGCCTCTTCTTCAGCCAGAATAATACTTTCCACCATAGCGGCTTCCAGTTCTCCTCGTCCAGCCTGTGAAGGCAATCCTGCCGTCACTACTTCAGAGAGAATAATACTTTCCACGATAGTGGTTTCAAGTTCTTCACGTCCAGTCTGTGCAGGCGATCCTGCAGCCTCCCCTTCAGACAGAATAATACTTTCCACCATAGCGGTTTCGAGTTCTTCAAATCCAATATGTGCAGGCGATCCTGCAGCCTCTTCATCAGATATAATAATACTTTCCACCATAGTGGTTTCCAGTTCTTCACGTCCAGTCTGTGCAGGCGATCATGCAACCTCTTCCTCAGACAGAATAATACTTTCCACCATAGCGGTTTCCAGTTCTCCTCGTCCAGTCTGTGAAGGCGAACCTGCACACTCTTCTTCAGACAGAACAATACTTTCCACCACAGTGGATTCCAGTTCTTCACGTCCAGTCTTTGCAGGCGATTCTGCAGCCTCCTCTTTAGACAGAATAATACTTTCCACCATAGCGGTTTCCAGTTCTTCACGTCCAGTCTGTGCAGGCGATCCTGCCGTCACTACTTCAGACAGAATAATACATTCAACTTTGGCGGATTTCACTTCTCCACGTCCAGTCTGTGAAGGCAATCCTGCCATCACTACTTCAGACAGAATAATACTTTCCACCATAGCGGTATCCAGTTCTTCTCGTCCAGTCCGTGCAGGCGATCCTGGCGCCAATACTTCAGACAGAATAATTCCTTCCACCTTAGCGGTGTCCAATTCTTCCCGTCCAGGCTGTGCAGGCGTGCATGCTGCCTCTTCTTCAGACAGAATAACACTTTCCACCATAGCGGTTTCCAGTTCTTCACGTCCAGTCTGTGAAGGCGATCCTACAGCCTCTTCTTCAGACAGAAAAATAATTTCCACCATAGCGGTTTCCAATTCTTCACGTCCAGTCTTTGCAGGCGATCCTGCAGCCTTTTCTTGAGACAGAATAATATTTTTCCACCATAGCGGTTTCCAGTTCTTCAGGTCCAGTCTGTAAAGGAGATCCTGCCGCCTTTTCTTCAGACAGATTAAAACTTTCCACGATAGCTGTTTCCAGTTCTTCACGTCCAGTCTCTGCAGGCGATCCTGCAGCCTCTTCTTCCGACAGAATAATACGTTCCACCATAGCGGTTTCCAGTTCTTCATGTCCAGTCTGTGCAGGCGAACCTGCAGTCTATTCTTCAGACAGAAAAATACCTTCCACCATAGCGGTTTGCAGTTCTTCACGTCCAGTCTGTGCAGGCGATCCTGCAGCCTTTTCTTCAGACATAATAATACTTTCATCCATAGCGTATTCCAGTTCTGCTCATGCAGTTTGTAGAGGCGATCCTGCTGTCACTACTTCAGACAGAAGAATACATTCCACCATAGCGGTTTCCAGTTCTTCACGTCTAGTCTGTGCAGGCGATCCTGCAGCCTCTTCTTCAGACAGAATAATACTTTCCACCATAGCGGTTTCCAGTACTTCACGTCCAGTCTGTGCAGGTGATCCTGCAGCCACTTCTTCAGACAGAATATTACTTTCCACCATAGCGGCTTCCAGTTATTCACGTCCAGTGTGTGTAGGCGATCCTGCAGCATCTTCTTCAGACAGAATTATACTTTCCACCATAGCGATTTCCCGTTCTTCACGTCCAGTCTGTGCAGGCGATTCTGCAGCCTCTCCTTCAGACAGAATAATACATTCCACCATAGCGGTTTCGAGTTCTTCAAATCCAGTATGTGCAGGCGATCCTGCAGCCCCTTCTTCAGACATATTAATACTTTCCACCATAGCGGTTTCCAGTTCTTCAAATCCAGTATGTGCAGGCGATCCTGCAGCCTCTTCTTCAGACATAATAATACTTTCCACCATAGCGGTTTCCAGTTCTTCACGTCCAGCCTGTGCAGGCGATCCCGCCGTCACTACTACTGTCAGAATTATATTTTCCACCATAGCGGATTCCAGTTCTTCACGTCTAGTCTGTGCAAGCGATCCTGCAGCCTTTTCTTCAGACATAATAATACTTTTATACATAGCGTTTTCCAGTTCTTCTCATGATGTCTGTGCAGGCGATCCTGCCGTCACTACTTCAGACAGAAGAATACTTTCCACCATAGCGGTTTCCAGTTCTTCACGTCCAGTCTGTGCAGGCGATCCTGCAACCTCTTCCTCAGACAGAATAATACTTTCCACCATGGCGGTTTCCAGTTCTTCAGGTCCAGTGTGTGCAGGCGATCCTGCAGCCTCTTCTTCAGACTGAATAATACTTTCCACCATAGCGGTTTCCAGTTCTTCACGTCCAGTCTGTGCAGGCGATCCTGCAGCCTCTTCTTCAGACAGAATAATACTTTCCGCCATAGCGGTTTCCAGTTCTTCACGTCCAGTCTGTGCAGGCGATCCTGCAGCCTCTTCTTCAGACAGAATATTAATTTCCACCATAGCGGCTTCCAGTTCTTCACGTCCAGTGTGTGTAGGCGATCCTGCAGCCTCTTCTTCAGACAGAATATTACGTTCCACCATAGCGGCTTCCAGTTCTTCATGTCCAGTGTGTGCAGGCGATCCTGCAACCTCTTCTTCAGACAGCATTATACTTTCCACCATAACAGTTTCCAGTTCTACTCGTGCAGTCTGTGAAGGCAATCCTGCCGTCACTACTTCAGACAGAATAATACTTTCCACCATAGCAGATTCCAGTTCTTCACGTCCAGTCTGTGCAGGCGATCCTGCCGTCACTACTTCGGACAGAATAATACTTTCCACCATAGCTGTTCCCAGTTCTTCATGTCTAGTCTGTGCAGGCGATCCTGCACCCTCTTCTTCAGACAGAATAATACTTTCCGCCATAGCAGTTCCCAGATCTTTACGTCCTGTTGGTGCATGCGATCCTGCCCTCACTACGTCAGAGAGAATAATACTCTCCACCGTAGCGGTTTTCAGTTCTTCACGTCTAGCCTGTGCAGCCGATCCTGCAGCCTCTTCTTCAGACAGAATAATACGTTCCACCATAGCGGTTTCCAGTTCTCCACGTCCAGTCTGTGCTGGCGATCCTGCAGCCTCTCCTTCAGACAGAATAATACTTTCCACCATAGCGGTTTCCAATCTACACGTGCAGTGTGTGTAGGCGATCCTGCAGCCTCTTCTTTAGACAGAATAATACTTTCCACCATAGCGGTTTCCAGTTCTTCATGTCCAGTCTGTGCAGGCGATCCGGCAGCCACTTCTTCAGACAGAAAAATACTTTGCACCATAGCGGTTTCCAATCTTCACGTCCAGTGTGTGTAGGCGATCCTGCAGCCTCTTCTTTAGACAGAATAATACTTTCCACCATAGCGGTTACCAGTTCATCACGTCCGGTCTGTGCAGGCGATGCTGCCGTCACAAATTCAGACAGAATAATACTTTCCACCATAGCAGTTACCAGTTCTCCTCGTCCAATCTGTGCAGGCGATCCTGCTGCCTCTTCTTCAGACAGAATAATACTTTCCACCATAGCGGTCTCCAGTTCTTCACGTCCAGACTGTGAAGGCGATCCTACAGCCTCTTCTTCAGACAGAGAAATAATTTCCACCATAGCGGTTTACAGTTCTTCACGTCCAACCTGTGTAGGCGATCGTGCAACCTCTTCCTCAGACAGAAAAATACTTTCAACCATAGCGGTTTCCAGTTCTTCACGTCCAGTCTGTCCAGGCGATCCTGCAACCTCTCCCTCAGACAGAATAATACTTTCCACCATAGTGGTTTCCAGTTCTTCAGGTACAGTCTGTAAAGGAGATCCTGCAGCCTTTTCTTCAGGCAGAATAAAACTTTCCACCATAGCGGTTTCCAGTTCTTCACGTCCAGTCTGTGCAGGCGATCCTGCAGCCTCTTCTTCCGACAGAATAATACGTTCCACCATAGCGGTTTCCAGTTCTTCATGTCCAGTCTGTGCAGGCGATCCGGCAGCCTCTTCTTCAGACAGAAAAATACTTTCCACCATAGCAGTTTCCAGTTCTTCACGTCAAGTCTGTGAAGGCGATCCTGCAACCTCTTTCTCTGACAGAATAATACTTTCCACCTTAGCGGTTTCCAGTTCTTCACGTCCAGTCTGAGCAGGCGAACCTGCAGTCTCTTCTTCAGACAGAACAATACTTTCCACCACAGCGGTTTCCAGTTCTTCACGTCCAGTCTTTGCAGGCGATCCTGCAGCCTCCTCTTTAGACAGAATAATAATTTCCACCATAGCAGTTTCCAGTTCTTCACGTCCAGTCTGTGCAGGCGATCCTGCCGTCACTACTTCAGACAGAATAATACTTTCCACCATAGCGGTATCCAGTTCTTCTCGTCCAGTCCGTGCAGGCGATCCTGGCGACACTACATCAGACAGAATAATACCTTCCACCTTAGCGGTTTCCAATTCTTCCCGTCCAGGCTGTGCAGGCGTTCCTGCTGCCACTTCTTCAGACAGAATAATACTTTCCACCATAGCGGTTTCCAGTTCTTCACTTCCAGTCAGTGAAGGCGATCCTACAGCCTCTTCTTTAGACAGAAAAATAATTTCCACCATAGCGGTTTCCAGTTCATCACGTCCAGTCTATGTAGGCGATCGTGCAAACTCTTCCTCAGAGAGAATATTACTTTCCACCCTAGCGGTTTCCAATTCTTCACGTCCAGTCTGTGGAGGCGATCCTGCAGCCTTTTCTTCAGACAGAATAATACTTTCAACCATAGCGGTTTCCAGTTCTTCAGGTCCAGTCTGTAAAGGAGATCCTGCCACCTTTTCTTCAGACAGAATAAAATTTTCCACCATAGCGGTTTCCAGTTCTTCACGTCCAGTCTGTGCAGGCGATCCTGCAGCCTCTTTTTCGGACTGAAAAATACTTTCCACCATAGCGGTTTCAAGTTCTTCACGTCTAGTCTGTGCTGGCGATCCTGCAACCTCTTCCTCAGACAGAATAATACGTTCCACCATACCGGTTTCCAGTTCTTCACGTCCAGTCTGTGCTGGCGATCCTGCAACCTCTTCCTCAGGCAGAACAATACTTTCCGCCATAGCGGTTTCCAGTTCTTCACGTCCATTCTGTGCAGGAGATCCCGCCGTCACTACGTCAGTCAGAATTATATATTCCACCATAGCGGTTTCCAGTTCTTCACGTCCAGTCTGTACAGGCTATCCTGCAGCATTTCCTTCAGACATAATAATACTTTCATCCATAGCGTTTTCCAGTTCTTTTCATGCTGTCTGTGCAGGCGGTCCTGCCGTCACTACTTCAGACAGAAGAATACTTTCCACCACAGCGGTTTCCAGTTCTTCACGTCCAGTCTGTGCAGGCGATCTTGCAGCCAATTCTTCAGACAGAATATTAACTTGCACCATAGCGGTTTCCAGTTCTTCATGTCCTGTCTGTGCAGGCGATCCTGCAGCCTCTTCTTCAGACAGAAAAATACTTTCCACCATAGCGGTTTCCAGTTCTTCACGTCCAGTCTGTGCAGGCGATCCTACAACATCTTCCTCAGACAGAATAATACTTTCCACCATAGCGGTTTCCAGTTCTTCACGTCCAGTGTGTGCAGGCAATCCGGCAGCCTCTTCTTCAGATTGAATAATACTTTCCAGCATAGCAGTTTCCTGTTCTCCTCGTCCAGTCTGTGAAGGCGATCCTGCAGCCTCTTCTTCAGACAGAATAATATTTCCGACCATAGCGGCCTCCAGTTCTTCACGTCCTGTCTGTGCAGGCGATCCTGCCATCACTACTTCAGACAGAATAATACTTTCCACAATAGCGGTTCCCAGTTCTTCACGTCCAGTCTGTGCAGGCGATCTTGCAGCCTATTCTTCAGGCAGAATAATACTTTGCACCATAGCGGTTTCAAGTACTTCACGTCCAGTCTGTGCAGGCGATCCTGCAGCCTCTCCTTCAGACAGAATGATACTTTCCACCATAGCGGATTCCAGTTCTTCAAATCCAGTATGTGTAGGCGATCCTGCAGCCTCTTCTTCAGACATCATAATACTTTCCACAATTGCGGTTTCCAGTTCTTCACGTCCAGTCTGTGCAGGCGATACTGCAGCCTCTTCCTCAGACAGAATAATACTTTCCACCATAGCGGTTTCCAGTTCTTCACGTCCAGTCTGTCCAGGCGATCCTGCAGCCTCTTCTTCAGACAGAATAATTCTTTCCACCACAGTGGTTTCCAGTTCTTCACGTCCAGTCTTTGCAGGCGATGCTGCAGCCTCCTCATTAGACAGAATAATACTTTCCACCATAGCGGTTTCCAATTCTTCACGTCCAGTCTGTGCAGGTGATTCTGCAGCCTCTTCTTCAGAGAGAATAATACTTTCCACCATAGCGGTTTCCAGTTCTTCTGGTCCAGTCTGTAAACGAGATCCTGCAGCCTCTTCCCCAGACAGAATAATACTTTCCACCATAGCGGTTTCCAGTTCTTCTGGTCCAGTCTGTAAACGAGATAATGCAGCCTCTACCTCAGTCAGAATAATACTTTCCACCATAGCGGTTTCGAGTTCTTCAAATCCAGTATGTGCAGGCGATCCTGCAGCCCCTTCTTCAGACATATTAATACTTTCCACCATAGCGGCTTCCAGTTTTTCAAATCCAGTATGTGCAGGCGATCCTGCAGCCTCTTCTTCAGACGGAATAATACTTTCCACCATAGCGGTTTCCAGTTCTTCTGGTCCAGTCTGTAATCGAGATAATGCAGCCTCTGCCTCAGAAAGAATAATACTTTCCACCAGAGCGGTTTCTGGTTCTTCACGTCCAGTGTGTGCAGGCGATCCTGCAACCTGTTCTTCAGAATGAATAATACTTTCCACCAAAGCGGTTTCCAGTTCTTCACGTCCAGTCTGTGCAGGCGATCTTGCAACCTCTGCCTCAGACAGAATAATACTTTCCACCATAGCGGTTTCCAGTTCTTCACGTCCAGTCTGTGCAGGCGATCCCGCCGTCACTACTTCAGTCAGAATTATATTTTCCACCATAGCGGATTCCAGTTCTTCCGTCCAGTCTGTGAAACCGATCCTGCAGCGTTTTCTTCAGACATAATAATACTTTCATCCATAGCGTTTTCCAGTTCTTCTCATGATGTCTGTGCAGGCGATCCTGCCGTCACTACTTCAGACAGAAGAATACTTTTCACCATAGTGGTTTCCAGTTCTTCACGTCCAGTCTGTGCAGGAAATCCTGCAACCTCTTGCTCAGACAAATAATAATAATTTCCACCAAAGCGGGTTCCAGTACTTCACGCCCAGTGTGTGCAGGCGATCCTGCAGCCTCTTATTCAGACTGAATAATACTTTCCACCATAGCAGTTTCCTGTTCTCCTCGTACAGTCTGTGAAGCCAATACTGCCGTCACTACTTCGGACAGAATAATACTTTCCGCCATAGCAGTTTCCAGTTCTTCACGTCCAGTATGTGGAGGCGATCCTGCAGCCTCTTCTTCAGACAGAATATTACTTTCCACCATAGTGGCTTCCAGTTCTTCACGTCCAGTGTGTGTAGGCGATCCTGCAGCCTCTTCTTCAGACAGAATTATACGTTCCACCATAACGGTTTCCAGTTCTACACGTACAGTCTGTGAAGGCAATCCTGAAGTCACTACTTCAGACAGAATAATACTTTCCACCATAGCGGTTTCCGGTTCTTCACGTCCAGTCTGTGCAGGCGATCCTGCCGTCACTACTTCGGACAGAATAATACTTTCCACCATAGCGGTTTCCAGTTCTTCATGTCCAGTCTGTGAAGGCGATACTGCAACCTCTTCTTCAGACAGAATTATACTTTCCACCATAGCGGTTCCCAGATCTTCACGTCCAGTCGGTGCAGGCGATCCTGCCCTCACTACGTCAGAGAGAAAAATACTCTCCACCGTAGCGGTTTCCAGTTCTTCACGTCCAGCCTGTGCAGCCGATCTTACAACCTCTTCTTCAGACAGAATAATACGTTCCACCATAGCGGTTTCCAGTTCTTCACGTCCAGTCTGTGCAGGCAATCCTGCAGCCTCTCCTTCAGACAGAATAATACTTTCCACCATAGCGGTTTCCAATCTTCAAGTCCGGTGTGTGCAGGCGATACTGCAGCCTCTTCTTCAGACAGAACAATACTTTCCACCACAGCGGTTTCCAGTTCTTTACGTCCAGTCTTTGCAGGCGATCCTGCAGCCTCCTCTCTAGACAGAATAATACTTTCCACCATAGCGGTTTCCAGTTCTTCACGTCCAGCCTGTGCAGGCGATCCTGCCGTCACTACTTCAGACAGAATAATACTTTCCACCATAGCGGTATCCAGTTCTTCTCGTCCAGTCCGTGCAGGCGATCCTGGCGACACTACATCAGACAGAATAATACCTTCCACCTTAGCGGTTTCCAATTCTTCCCGTCCAGGCTGTGCAGGCGTTCCTGCTGCCACTTCTTCAGACAGAATAATAATTTCCACCATAGCGGTTTCCAGTTCTTCACGTCCAGTCAGTGAAGGCGATCCTACAGCCTCTTCTTTAGACAGAAAAATAATTTCCACCATAGCGGTTTCCAGTTCATCACGCCCAGTCTATGTAGGCGATCGTGCAAACTCTTCCTCAGACAGAATATTACTTTCCACCCTAGTGGTTTCCAATTCTTCACGTCCAGTCTGTGGAGGCGATCCTGCAGCCTTTTCTTCAGACAGAATAATACTTTCAACCAAAGGGGTTTCCAGTTCTTCAGGTCCAGTCTGTAAAGGAGATCCTGCCGCCTTTTCTTCAGACAGAATAAAACTTTCCACCATAGCGGTTTCCAGTTCTTCATGTCCAGTCTGTGCAGGCGATCCTGCAGCCTCTTCTTCGGACTGAAAAATACCTTCCACCATAGCGGTTTCCACTTCTTCACGTCTAGTCTGTGCTGGCGATCCTGCAACCTCTTCCTCAGACAGAATAATACTTTCCACCATAGCGGTTTCCAGTTCTTCACGTCCAGTCTGTGCTGGCGATCCTGCAACCTCTTCCTCAGACAGAAAATTACTTTCCGCCATAGCGGTTTCCAGTTCTTCACGTCCAGTCTGTGCAGGAGATCCCGCCGTCACTACGTCAGTCAGAATTATATTTTCCACCATAGCGGTTTCCAGTTCTTCACGTCCAGTCTGTACAGGCGATCCTGCAGCCTTTTCTTCAGACATAATAATACTTTCATCCATAGCGTTTTCCAGTTTTTCTCATGCAGTCTGTGCAGGCGATCCTGCCGTCACTACTTCAGACAGAAGAATACTTTCCACCATAGCGGTTTCCAGTTCTTCACGTCAAGTCTGTGCAGGCGATCTTGCAGCCTCTTCTTCAGACAGAATAATACTTTCCACCATAGCGGTTTCCAGTTTTTCACGTCCAGTCTGTGCAGGCGATCTTGCAGCCACTTCTTCAGACAGAATATTACCTTGCACCATAGCGGTTTCCAGTTCTTCATGTCCAGTCTGTGCAGGCGATCCTGCAGCCTCTTCTTCAGACAGAAAAATACTTTCCACCATAGCGGTTTCCAGTTCTTCACGTTCAGTCTGTGCAGGCGATCCTGCAACCTCTTCCTCAGACAGAATAATACTTTCCACCATAGCGGTTTCCAGTTCTTCACGTCCAGTGTGTGAAGGCGATCCCGCCGTCACTACTTCAGTCAGAATTATATTTTCCACCATAGCGGCTTCCAGTTCTTCACGTCAAGTCTGTGCAGGCGATCTTGCAGCCTCTTCTTCAGACAGAATAATACTTTCCACCATAGCGGTTTCCAGTTCTTCACGTCCAGTCGGTGCAGGCGATCTTGCAGCCTTTTCTTCAGACATAATAATACTTTCATCCATAGCGTTTTCCAAGTCTTCTCATGCAGACTGTGCAGGCGATCCTGCCGTCACTACTTCAGACAGAAGAATATTTTCCACCATAGTGGTTTCCAGTTCTTCACGTCCAGCCTGTGCAGGCGATCCTGCAGCCTCTTCTTCAGACAGAATAATATTTCCGACCATAGCGGTTTCCAGTTTTTCACGTCCAGTCTGTGCAGGCGTTCCTCCCATCACTACTTCAGACAGAATAATACTTTCCACAATAGCGGTTCCCAGTTCTTCTCGTCCAGTCTGTGCAGGCGATCCTGCAGCCTATTTTTCAGGCAGAATAATACTTTCCACCATAGCGGTTTCAAGTACTTCACGTCCAGGCTATGCAGGCGATCCTGCAGCCTCTCCTTCAGACAGAATGATACTTTCCACCATAGCGGTTTCCATTTCTTCAAATCCAGTATGTGCTGGCGATCCTGCAGCCTCTTCTTCAGACATAATAATACTTTCCACCATAGCGATTTCCAGTTCTTCACGTCCAGTCTATGCAGGCGATACTGCAGCCTCTTCCTCAGACAGAATAATACTTTCCACCATAGCGGTTTCCAGTTCTCCTCGTCCAGTCTGTGCAGGCGATCCTGCCGTCACTTCTTCAGACAGACTAATACATTCCACCATAGCGGTTTCCAAATCTTCACGTCCAGTCTGTGCAGGCGATCCTGCCATCACTACTTCAGGCAGAATAATACTTTCAACCATAGCAGTTTCCAATTCTTCACGTCCAGTCTGTGCAGGCGATACTGCAGCCTATTCTTCAGGCAGAATAATACTTTCCACCATAGCGGTTTCAAGTACTTCACGTCCAGTCTGTGCAGGCGATCCTGCAGCCTCTCCTTCAGACAGAATGATACTTTCCACCATAGCGGATTCCAGTTCTTCAAATCCAGTATGTGCAGGCGATCCTGCAGCCTCTTCTTCAGACATCATAATACTTTCCACAATTGCGGTTTCCAGTTCTTCACGTCCAGTCTGTGCAGGCGATACTGCAGCCTCTTCCTCAGACAGAATAATACTTTCCACCAAAGCGGTTTCCAGTTCTTCACGTCCAGTCTGTGCAGGCGATCCTGCAGCCTCTTCTTCAGACAGAAAAATTCTTTCCACCACAGTGGTTTCCAGTTCTTCACGTCCAGTATTTGCAGGCGATCCTGCAGCCTCCCCTTTAGACAGAATAATACTTTCCACCATAGCGGTTTCCAATTCTTCACGTCCAGTCTGTGCAGGTGATCCTGCAGCCTCTTCTTCGGACAGAATAATACTTTCCACCATAGCGGTTTCCAGTTCTTCTGGTCCAGTCTGTAAACGAGATCCTGCAGCCTCTTCCTCAGACAGAATAATACTTTCCACCATAGCGGTTTCCAGTTCTTCACTTCCAGTCTGTGCAGGCGATTCTGCAGCCTCTTCTTCAGACAGAATAATACTTTCCACCATAGCGGTTTCCAGTTCTCCTCGTCCAGACTGTGAAGGCAATCCTGCAGCCTCTTCTTCAGACAGAATAATACTTTCCACCACAGCGGTTTCCAGTTCTTCACGTCCAGTCAGTGTAGGCGATCGTGCTACCTCTTCGTCAGACAGAATAATACTTTCCACCATAGCGGTTTCCAGTTCTTCTGGTCCAGTCTGTAAACGAGAAAATGCAGCCTCTTCCTCAGTCAGAATAATACTTTCCACCATAGCGGTTTCGAGGTCTTCAAATCCAGTATGTGCAGGCGATCCTGCAGCCCCTTCTTCAGACATATTAATACTTTCCACCATAGCGGCTTCCAGTTTTTCAAATCCAGTATGTGCAGGCGATCCTGCAGCCTCTTCTTCAGACGGAATAATACTTTCCACCATAGCGGTTTCCAGTTCTTCTGGTCCAGTCTGTAAACGAGATAATGCAGCCCCTGCCTCAGACAGAATAATACTTTCCACCAGAGCGGTTTCTGGTTCTTCACGTCCAGTGTGTGCAGGCGATCCTGCAGCCTGTTCTTCAGAATGAATAATACTTTCCACCAAAGCGGTTTCCAGTTCTTCACGTCCAGTCTGTGCAGGCGATCTTGCAACCTCTGCCTCAGACAGAATAATACTTTCCACCATAGCGGTTTCCAGTTCTTCACGTCCAGTCTGTGCAGGCGATCCTGCCGTCACTACTTCAGTCAGAATTATATTTTCCACCATAGCGGATTCCAGTTCTTCCGTCCAGTCTGTGAAAGCGATCCTGCAGCCTTTTCTTCAGACATAATAATACTTTCATCCATAGCGTTTTCCAGTTCTTCTCATGATGTCTGTGCAGGCGATCCTGCCGTCACTACTTCAGAGGGAAGAATACTTTTCACCATAGTGGTTTCCAGTTCTTCACGTCCAGTCTGTGCAGGCGATCCTGCAACCTCTTGCTCAGACAGAATAATACTTTCCACCATAGCGGGTTCCAGTACTTCACGCCCAGTGTGTGCAGGCGATCCTGCAACCTCTTGCTCAGACAGAATAATACTTTCCACCATAGCGGATTCCAGTACTTCACGTCCAGCGTGTGCAGGCGATCCTGCAGCCTCTTATTCAGACTGAATAATACTTTCCACCATAGCAGTTTCCTGTTCTCCTCGTACAGTCTGTGAAGCCAATACTGCCGTCACTACTTCAGACAGAATAATACTTTCCGCCATAGCAGTTTCCAGTTCTTCACGTCCAGTATGTGGAGGCGTTCCTGCAGCCTCTTCTTCAGACAGAATATTACTTTCCACCATAGCGGCTTCCAGTTCTTCACGTCCAGTGTGTGTAGGCGATCCTGCAGCCTCTTCTTCAGACAGAATTATACTTTCCACCATAACGGTTTCCAGTTCTACACGTACAGTCTGTGAAGGCAATCCTGAAGTCACTACTTCAGACAGAATAATACTTTCCACCATAGCGGTTTCCAGTTCTTCACGTCCAGTCTGTGCAGGCGATTCTGCACCCTCTTCTTCAGACAGAATAATACCTTCCACCATAGCGGTTTCCAGTTCTCCTCGTCCAGACTGTGAAGGCGATCCTGCAGCCTCTTCTTCAGACAGAATAATACTTTCCACCACAGCGGTTTCCAGTTCTTCACGTCCAGTCAGTGTAGGCGATCGTGCAACCTCTTCGTCAGACAGAATAATACTTTCCACCATAGCGGTTTCCAGTTCTTCTGGTCCAGTCTGTAAACGAGATAATGCAGCCCCTTCCTCAGTCAGAATAATACTTTCCACCATAGCGGTTTCGAGTTCTTCAAATCCAGTATGTGCAGGTGATCCTGCAGCCCCTTCTTCAGACATATTAATACTTTCCACCATAGCGGCTTCCAGTTTTTCAAATCCAGTATGTGCAGGCGATCCTGCAGCCTCTTCTTCAGACGGAATAATACTTTCCACCATAGCGGTTTCCAGTTCTTCTGGTCCAGTCTGTAAACGAGATAATGCAGCCTCTGCCTCAGACAGAATAATACTTTCCACCAGAGCGGTTTCTGGTTCTTCACGTCCAGTGTGTGCAGGCGATCCTGCAGCCTGTTCTTCAGAATGAATAATACTTTCCACCAAAGCGGTTTCCAGTTCTTCACGTCCAGTCTGTGCAGGCGATCTTGCAACCTCTGCCTCAGACAGAATAATACTTTCCACCATAGCGGTTTCCAGTTCTTCACGTCCAGTCTGTGCAGGCGATCCTGCCGTCACTACTTCAGTCAGAATTATATTTTCCACCATAGCGGATTCCAGTTCTTCCGTCCAGTCTGTGAAAGCGATCCAGCAGCCTTTTCTTCAGACATAATAATACTTTCATCCATAGCGTTTTCCAGTTCTTCTCATGATGTCTGTGCAGGCGATCCTGCCGTCACTACTTCAGAGAGAAGAATACTTTTCACCATAGTGGTTTCCAGTTCTTCTCGTCCAGTCTGTGCAGGCGATCCTGCAACCTCTTGCTCAGACAGAATAATACTTTCCACCATAGCGGATTCCAGTACTTCACGTCCAGTGTGTGCAGGCGATCCTGCAGCCTCTTATTCAGACTGAATAATAATTTCCACCATAGCAGTTTCCTGTTCTCCTCGTACAGTCTGTGAAGCCAATACTGCCGTCACTACTTCAGACAGAATAATACTTTCCGCCATAGCAGTTTCCAGTTCTTCACGTCCAGTATGTGGAGGCGATCCTGCAGCCTCTTCTTCAGACAGAATATTACTTTCCACCATAGCGGCTTCCAGTTCTTCACGTCCAGTGTGTGTAGGCGATCCTGCAGCCTCTTCTTCAGACAGAATTATACTTTCCACCATAACGGTTTCCAGTTCTACACGTACAGTCTGTGAAGGCATTCCTGAAGTCAGTACTTCAGACAGAATAATACTTTCCACCATTGCGGTTTCCGGTTCTTCACGTCCAGTCTGTGCAGGCGATCCTGCCGTCACTACTTCAGAGAGAAGAATACTTTTCACCATAGTGGTTTCCAGTTCTTCACGTCCAGTCTGTGCAGGCGATCCTGCAACCTCTTGCTCAGACTGAATAATACTTTCCACCATAGCAGTTTCCTGTTCTCCTCGTACAGTCTGTGAAGCCAATACTGCCGTCACTACTTCAGACAGAATAATACTTTCCGCCATAGCAGTTTCCAGTTCTTCACGTCCAGTATGTGGAGGCGATCCTGCAGCCTCTTCTTCAGACAGAATATTACTTTCCACCATAGCGGCTTCCAGGTCTTCACGTCCAGTGTGTGTAGGCAATCCTGCAGCCTCTTCTTCAGACAGAATTATACTTTCCACCATAACGGTTTCCAGTTCTACACGTACAGTCTGTGAAGGCAATCCTGAAGTCACTACTTCAGACAGAATAATACTTTCCACCATAGCGGTTTCCAGTTCTTCACGTCCAGTCTGTGCAGGCGATTCTGAAGCCTCTTCTTCAGACAGAATAATACTTTCCACCATAGCGGTTTCCAGTTCTCCTCGTCCAGACTGTGAAGGCGATCCTGCAGCCTCTTCTTCAGACAGAATAATACTTTCCACCACAGCGGTTTCCAGTTTTTCACGTCCATTCAGTGTAGGCGATCGTGCAACCTCTTCGTCAGACAGAATAATACTTTCCACCATAGCGGTTTCCAGTTATTCTGGTCCAGTCTGTAAACGAGATAATGCAGCCTCTTCCTCAGTCAGAATAATACTTTCCACCATAGCGGTTTCGAGTTCTTCAAATTCAGTATGTGCAGGCGATCCTGAAACCCCTTCTTCAGACATATTAATACTTTCCACCATAGCGGCTTCCAGTTTTTCAAATCCAGTATGTGCAGGCGATCCTGCAGCCTCTTCTTCAGACGGAATAATAGTTTCCACCATATCGGTTTCCAGTTCTTCTGGTCCAGTCTGTAAACGAGATAATGCAGCCTCTGCCTCAGACAGAATAATACTTTCCACCAGAGCGGTTTCTGGTTCTTCACGTCCAGTGTGTGCAAGCGATCCTGCAGCCTGTTCTTCAGAATGAATAATACTTTCCACCAAAGCGGTTTCCAGTTCTTCACGTCCAGTCTGTGCAGGCGATCTTGCAACCTCTGCCTCAGACAGAATAATACTTTCCACCATAGCGGTTTCCAGTTCTTCACGTCCAGTATGTGCAGGCGATCCTGCCGTCACTACTTCAGTCAGATATATATTTTCCACCATAGCGGATTCCAGTTCTTCCGTCCAGTCTGTGAAAGCGATCCTGCAGCCTTTTCTTCAGACATAATAATACTTTCATCCATAGCGTTTTCCAGTTCTTCTCATGATGTCTGTGCAGGCGATCCTGCCGTCACTACTTCAGAGAGAAGAATACTTTTCACCATAGTGGTTTCCAGTTCTTCACGTCCAGTCTGTGCAGGCGATCCTGCAACCTCTTGCTCAGACAGAATAATACTTTCCACCATAGCGGATTCCAGTACTTCACGTCCAGTGTGTGCAGGCGATCCTGCAGCCTCTTATTCAGACAGAATAATACTTTCCGCCATAGCAGTTTCCAGTTCTTCACGTCCAGTATGTGGAGGCGATCCTGCAGCCTCTTCTTCAGACAGAATATTACTTTCCACCATAGCGGCTTCCAGTTCTTCACGTCCAGTGTGTGTAGGCGATCCTGCAGCCTCTTCTTCAGACAGAATTATACTTTCCACCATAACGGTTTCCAGTTCTACACGTACAGTCTGTGAAGGCAATCCTGAAGTCACTACTTCAGACAGAATAATACTTTCCACCATAGCGGTTTCCGGTTCTTCACGTCCAGTCTGTGCAGGCGATCCTGCCGTCACTACTTCGGACAGAATAATACTTTCCACCATAGCGGTTTCCAGTTCTTCATGTCCAGTCTGTGAAGGCGATCCTGCAACCTCGTCTTCAGACAGAATTATACTTTCCACCATAGCGGTTCCCAGATCTTCACGTCCAGTCGGTGCAGGCGATCCTGCCCTCACTACGTCAGAGAGAAAAATACTCTCCACCGTAGCGGTTTCCAGTTCTTCACGTCCAGCCTGTGCAGCCGATCCTGCAGCCTCTTCTTCAGTCAGAATAATACGTTCCGCCATAGCGGTTTCCAGTTCTTCACGTCCAGTCTGTGCAGGCAATCCTGCAGCCTCTCCTTCAGACAGAATAATACTTTCCACCATAGCGGTTTCCAATCTTCAAGTCCGGTCTGTGCAGGCGATCCTGCAGCCTCTTCTTTAGACAGAAGAATACTTTCCACCATAGCGGTTACCAGTTCTTCACGTCCGGTCAGTGCAGGCGATCCTGCCGTCACTACTTCAGACAGAATAATACGTTCCAGCATAGCGGTTTCCAGTTCTTCACGTCCAGTCTGTGCAGGCGATCCTGCAGCTTCTCCTTCAGACAGAATAATACTTTCCACCATAGCGGTTTCCGATATTCAAGTCCGGTCTGTGCAGGCGATCCTGCAGCCTCTCCTTTAGACAGAATAATACTTTCCACCATAGCGGTTTCCAGTTCTTCACGTCCAGTCTGTGCAGGCGATCCTGCAGCCTCTTCCTCAGACAGAATAATACTTTCCACCATAGCGGTTTCCAGTTCTTCACGTCCATTCTGTGCAGGCGATCCTGCAGCCCCTTCTTCAGACAGAATAATACTTTCCACCATAGCGGTTTCCAGTTGTCCTCGTCCAGTCTGTGAAGGCGACCCTGCAGCCTCTTCTTCAGAGAGAATAATACTTTCCACCACAGCGATTTCCAGTTCTTCACGTCCAGTCTTTGCAGGCGATCCTGCAGCCTCCTCTTAAGACAGAATAATACTTTCAACCATAGCGGTTTCCAGTTCTTCACGTCCAGTCTGTGCAGTCGATCCTATCGTCAATACTTCAGACAGAATAATACGTTCTACTTTGGCGGTTTCCAGTTCACCTCGTCCAGTCTGTAAAGGAGATCCTGCAGCCTCTTCCTCAGATTTAATAATACTTTCCACCATAGCGGTTTCAAGTTCTTCACGTCCGGTCTGTGCATGCGATCCTTCCGTCACTACATTAGACAGAATAATACTTTCCACCGTAGCGGTTTCCATTTCTTCACGTCCAGCCTGTGCAGCCGATCCTGCAGCCTCTCCTTCAGACAAAATATTACTTTCCACCATAGCGGTTCCCAATCTTCAAGTCCAGTCTGTGCAGGCGATCCTGCAGCCTCTTCTTTAGACAGAATAATACCTACCACAATAGCGTTATCCATTTCTCCTCGTCCAGTCTGTGATGGCGATCCTTCAGCCACTACTTCAGACAGAATAATACTATCTACCATAGCGGTTTGCAGTTCTTCACGTCCAGTCTGTGCAGGCGATCCTGCTGCCTCTTCTTCGGACAGAATAATACATTAAACCATAGCGGTTTTCAGTTTTTCACGTCCAGTCTGTGCAGGGGATCTTGCAGCCTCTTCTTTCGACAGAATAATACTTTCATCCATAGCGTTTCCCAGTTCTTCACGTCCAGTCTCTGCAGGAGATCCTGCCGTCACTACTTCAGACGGAACAATACTTTCCACCATAGTGGTTTCCAGTTCTTCACGTCCAGTCTTTGCAGGCGATCCTGCCGTCACTACTTCAGTCAGAATAATACTTTCCACCATAGCGGTTTCCAGTTCTTCACGTCCAATCTGTGCCGGCGATCCTGCAGCCCCTTCTTCAGACAGAATAATAGTTTCATCCATAGCGTTTTCCACTTCTTCATATCCAGCCTGTGCAGGCGATTCTGCCGTCACTACTTCAGTCAGAATAATACTTTCCATCCATAGCGGTTTCCAGTGCTTCACGTCCAGTCTGTGCAGGAGATCCTTCAGCCTCTTCTTCAGACAGAATAATATTTCCGACCATAGCGGTTTCCAGTTCTTCACGTCCAACCTGTGCAGGCGATCCTGCAGCCCCTTCTTCAGACAGAATAATAGTTTCATCCATAGCGTTTTCCACTTCTTCATGTCCAGTCTGTGCAGGAGATCCTGCCGTCACTACTTCAGACAGAAGAATACTCTCCACCATAGCGGTTTCCATTTCTGCACGTCCAGTCTGTGCAGGCGATCCTGCCATCACTACTTCAGACAGAATAATACTTTCCACAATAGCGGTTCCCAATTCTCCTTGTCCAGTCTGTGCAGGCGATCCTGCAGCCTCTCCTTCAGACAGAAAAATACTTTCCACCATAGCGGTTTCCAGTTCTTCACGTCCAGTCTGTGCAGGCGATCCTGCAGCCCCTTCTTCAGACATAATAATACTTTCCAACATAGCGGTTTCCAGTTCTTCACGTTAGTCAGTGCAGGCGATCCTGCAGCCCCTTCCTCAGACAAAATAATACTTTCCACCATAGCGTTTTCCAGTTCTCCTTGTCCAGTCTGTGCAGGCAATCATGCAGCCTATTCTTCAGGAAGAATAATACTTTCCACCCTAGCGGTTTCAAGTTCATCTCGTCCAGTCTGTGCAGGCGATCCTGCAGCCTCTCCTTCAGACAGAAAAATACTTTCCACCATACCGGTTTCCAGTTCTTCACGTCCAGTCTTTGCAGGCAATCCTGCAGCCTCCTCTTAAGACAGAATAATACTTTCAACCATAGCGGTTTCCAGTTCTTCACGTCCAGTCTGTGCAGGCGATCCTATCGTCAATACTTCAGACAGAATAATACGTTCTACTTTGGCGGTTTCCAGTTCACCTCGTCCAGTCTGTGAAGGCGATCCTGCAGCCTCTTCTTCAGACAGAATAATACCTTCTACCACAGCGGTTTCCATTTCTTCACGTCCAGTCTGTAAAGGAGATCCTGCAGCCTCTTCCTCAGATTGAATAATACTTTCCACCATAGCGGTTACCAGTTCTTCACGTCCAGTCTGTGCAGGCGATCCTGCAGCCTCTTCCTCAGACAGAATAATACTTTCCACCATAGCGGCTTCCAGTTCTTCACGTCCAGTGTGTGTAGGCGATCCTGCAGCCTCTTCTTCAGACAGAATTATACTTTCCACCATAACGGTTTCCAGTTCTACACGTACAGTCTGTGAAGGCAATCCTGAAGTCACTACTTCAGACAGAAAAATACTTTCCACCATACCGGTTTCCAGTTCTTCACGTCCAGTCTTTGCAGGCAATCCTGCAGCCTCCTCTTAAGACAGAAAAATGCTTTCCACCATAGCGGTTTCCAGTTCTTCACGTCCAGTCTGCTCGGGCGATCTCGCCGTCAATACTTCAGTCAGAATTATATTTTCCACCAGAGCGATTTCCAGTTCTTCACGTCTAGTCTGTGCAGGCGATCTTGCAGCCTCTTCTTCAGACAGAATAATAATTTCCACCATAGCGGTTTCCAGTTCTTCACGTCTAGTCTGTGCAGGCGATCTTGCAGCCTCTTCTTCAGACAGAATATTACTTTCCACCATAGCGGCTTCCAGGTCATCACGTCCAGTGTGTGTAGGCGATCCTGCAGCCCCTTCTTCAGACGGAATTATACTTTCAACCATAGCGGTTTCCAGTTCTTCACGTCCAGTCTGTGCAGACGATCCTGCCGTCACTACTTCGGACAGAATAATACCTTCCACCATAGCGGTTTCCAGATTTTAATGTCCTGTCTGTACAGGCGATCCTGCAACCTCTTCTTCAGACAGAATAATACTTTCCACCATAGCGGTTCCCAGATCTTCCCGTCCAGTCGGTGCAGGCGATCCTGCCCTCACTACGTCAGAGAGAATAATACTTTCCACCGTAGCGGTTTCCAGTTCTTCACGTCCAGCGTGTGCAGCCGATTCTGCAGCCTCTTCTTCAGTCAGAATAATACTTTCCACCATAGCGGTTTCCAGTTCTTCACGTCCAGTCTGTGCAGGCGATCCTGCAGCCTCCCCTTCAGACAGAATAATACTTTCCACCATAGCGGTTTCCAATCTTCAAGTCCAGTCTGTGCAGGCGATCCTGCAGCCTCATCTTTAGACAGAATAATACTTTCCACCATAGCGGTTTCCAGTTCTTCACGTCCAGTCTGTGCAGGCGATTCTGCAGCCACTTCTTCAGACAGAATAATACTTTCCACCATAGCGGTTTCCAGTTCTCCTCGTCCAGACTGTGAAGGCGATCCTGCTGCCTCTTCTTCAGACAGAATAATACTTTCCACCACAGCGGTTTCCAGTTCTTCACGTCCAGTCAGTGTAGGCGATCGTGCAACCTCTTCGTCAGACAGAATAATACTTTCCACCATAGCGGTTTCCAGTTCTTCTGGTCCAGTCTGTAAACGAGATAATGCAGCCTCTTCCTCAGTCAGAATAATACTTTCCACCATAGCGGTTTCGAGTTCTTCAAATCCAGTATGTGCAGGCGATCCTGCAGCCCCTTCTTCAGACATATTAATACTTTCCACCATAGCGGCTTCCAGTTTTTCAAATCCAGTATGTGCAGGCGATCCTGCAGCCTCTTCTTCAGACGCAATAATACTTTCCACCATAGCGGTTTCCAGTTCTTCTGGTCCAGTCTGTAAACGAGATAATGCAGCCTCTGCCTCAGACAGAATAATACTTTCCACCAGAGCGGTTTCTGGTTCTTCACGTCCAGTGTGTGCAGGCGATCCTGCAGCCTGTTCTTCAGAATGAATAATACTTTCCACCAAAGCGGTTTCCAGTTCTTCACGTCCAGTCTGTGCAGGCGATCTTGCAACCTCTGCCTCAGACAGAATAATACTTTCCACCATAGCGGTTTCCAGTTCTTCACGTCCAGTCTGTGCAGGCGATCCCCCCGTCACTACTTCAGTCAGAATTATATTTTCCACCATAGCGGATTCCAGTTCTTCCGTCCAGTCCGTGAAAGCGATCCTGCAGCCTTTTCTTCAGACATAATAATACTTTCATCCATAGCGTTTTCCAGTTCTTCTCATGATGTCTGTGCAGGCGATCCTGCCGTCACTACTTCAGAGAGAAGAATACTTTTCTCCATAGTGGTTTCCAGTTCTTCACGTCCAGTCTGTGCAGGCGATCCTGCAACCTCTTGCTCAGACAGAATAATACTTTCCACCATAGCGGATTCCAGTACTTCACGTCCAGTGTGTGCAGGCGATCCTGCAGCTTCTTATTCAGACTGAATAATACTTTCCACCATAGCAGTTTCCTATTCTCCTCGTACAGTCTGTGAAGCCAATACTGCCGTCACTACTTCAGACAGAATAATACTTTCCGCCATAGCAGGTTCCAGTTTTTCACGTCCAGTTTGTGGAGGCGATCCTGCAGCCTCTTCTTCAGACAGAATATTACTTTCCACCATAGCGGCTTCCAGTTCTTCACGTCCAGTGTGTGTAGGCGATCCTGCAGCCTCTTCTTCAGACAGAATTATACTTTCCACCATAACGGTTTCCAGTTCTACACGTACAGTCTGTGAAGGCAATCCTGAAGTCACTACTTCAGACAGAATAATACTTTCCACCATAGCGGTTTCCGGTTCTTTACGTCCAGTCTGTGCAGGCGGTCCTGCCGTCACTACTTCGGACAGAATAATACTTTCCACCATAGCGGTTTCCAGTTCTTCATGTCCAGTCTGTGAAGGCGATCCTGCAACCTCTTCTTCAGTCAGAATTATACTTTCCACCATAGCGGTTCCCAGATCTTCACGTCCAGTCGGTGCAGGCGATCCTGCCCTCACTACTTCAGAGAGAAAAATACTCTCCACCGTAGCGGTTTCCAGTTCTTCACGTCCAGCCTGTGCAGCCGATCCTGCAGCCTCTTCTTCAGACAGAATAATACGTTCCACCATAGCGGTTTCCAGTTCTTCACGTCCAGTCTGTGCAGGCAATCCTGCAGCCTCTCCTTCAGACAGAATAATACTTTCCACCATAGCGGTTTCCTATCTTCAAGTCCGGTCTGTGCAGGCGATCCTGCAGCCTCTTCTTTAGACAGAATAATACTTTCCACCAAAGCGGTTACCAGTTCTTCACGTCCGGTCAGTGCAGGCGATCCTGCCGTCAATACTTCAGACAGAATAATACGTTCCAACAAAGCGGTTTCCAGTTCTTCACGTCCAGTCTGTGCAGGCGATCCTGCAGCCTCTCCTTCAGACAGAATAATACTTTCCACCATAGCGGTTTCCGATATTCAAGTCCGGTCTGTGCAGGCGATCCTGCAGCCTCTCCTTTAGACAGAATAATACTTTCCACCATAGCGGTTTCCAGTTCTTCACGTCCAGTCTGTGCAGGCGATCCTGCAGCCTCTTCCTCAGACAGAATAATACTTTCCACCATAGCGGTTTCCAGTTCTTCACGTCCATTCTGTGCAGGCGATCCTGCAGCCCCTTCTTCAGACAGAATAATACTTTCCACCATAGCGGTTTCCAGTTGTCCTCGTCCAGTCTGTGAAGGCGACCCTGCAGCCCCTTCTTCAGAGAGAATAATACTTTCCACCACAGCGATTTCCAGTTCTTCACGTCCAGTCTTTGCAGGCGATCCTGCAGCCTCCTCTTAAGACAGAATAATACTTTCAACCATAGCAGTTTCCAGTTCTTCGCGTCCAGTCTGTGCAGGCGATCCTATCGTCAATACTTCAGACAAAATAATACGTTCTACTTTGGCGGTTTCCAGTTCACCTCGTCCAGTCTGTGAAGGCGATCCTGCAGCCTCTTCTTCAGACAGAATAATACCTTCTACCACAGCGGTTTCCATTTCTTCACGTCCAGTCTGTAAAGGAGATCCTGCAGCCTCTTCCTCAGATTGAATAATACTTTCCACTATAGCGGTTTCAAGTTCTTCACGTCCAGACTGTGCAGGCGATCCTGCAGACCCTCCTTCCGACAGAATAATACTTTCAACCATATCGGTTTCCGTTTCTTCACGTCCGGTCTGTGCAGGCGATCCTTCCGTCACTACATTAGACAGAATAATACTTTCCACCGTAGCGGTATCCATTTCTTCACGTCCAGCCTGTGCAGCCGATCCTGCAGCCTCTCCTTCAGACAAAATATTACTTTCCACCATAGCGGTTTCCAATCTTCAAGTCCAGTCTGTGCAGGCGATCCTGCAGCCTCTTCTTTAGACAGAATAATACTTTCCAAAATAGCGTTATCCATTTCTCCTCGTCCAGTCTGTGATGGCGATCCTGCAGCCACTACTTTAGACAGAATAATACTATCTACCATAGCGGTTTCCAGTTCTTCACGTCCAGTCTGTGCAGGCGATCTTGCTGCCTCTTCTTCGGACAGAATAATACACTCAACCAAAGCGGTTTCCAGTTTTTCACGTCCAGTCTGTGCAGGGGATCTTGCAGCCTCTTCTTTCGACAGAATAATACTTTCATCCATAGCGTTTCCCAGTTCTTCACGACCAGTCTCTGCAGGCGATCCTGCCGTCAATACTTCAGACAGAATAATACTTTCCACCATAGTGGTTTCCAGTTCTTCACGTCCAGTCTGTGCAGGTGATCCTGCCGTCACTACTTCAGTCAGAATAATACTTTCCACCATAGCGGTTTCCAGTTCTTCACGTCCAATCTGTGCAGGCGATCCTGCAGCCCCTTCTTCAGACAGAATAATAGTTTCATCCATAGCGTTTTCCACTTCTTCATATCCAGCCTGTGCAGGCGATCCTGCCGTCACTACTTCAGTCAGAATAATACTTTCTATCCATAGCGGTTTCCAGTGCTTCACGTCCAGTCTGTGCAGGCGATCCTGCAGCCTCTCCTTCAGACAGAAAAATACTTTCCACCATACCGGTTTCCTGTTCTTCACGTCCAGTCTTTGCAGGCGATCCTGCAGCCTCCTCTTAAGACAGAATAATACTTTCAACCATAGCGGTTTCCAGTTCTTCACGTCCAGTCTGTGCAGGCGATCCTATCGTCAATATTTCAGACAGAATAATACGTTCTACTTTGGCGGTTTCCAGTTCACCTCGTCCAGTCTGTGAAGGCGATCCTGCAGCCTCTTCTTCAGACAGAATAATACCTTCTACCACAGCGGATTCCATTTCTTCACGTCCAGTCTGTAAAGGAGATCCTGCAGCCTCTTCCTCAGATTGAATAATACTTTCCACCATAGCGGTTACCAGTTCTTCACGTCCAGTCTGGGCAGGCGATCCTGCAGCCTCTCCTTCAGACCGAATAATACTTTCAACCATAGCGGTTTCGAATTCTTCAAATCCAGTATGTGCAGGCGATCCTGCTGCCCCTTCTTCAGCCATATTAATACTTTCCACCATAGCGGTTTCCAGTTCTTCAAATCCAGTATGTGCAGGCGATCCTGCAGCCTCTTCTTCAGACATAATAATACTTTCCACCATAGCGGTTTCCAGTTCTTTACGTCCAGTCTGTGCAGGCGATCCTGCAGCCTCTTCCTCAGACAGAATAATACATTCCACCATAGCGGTTTCCAGTTCTTCACGTCCAGTCTGTGCAGGCGATCCTGCAGGCCCTTCTTCAGACAGAATAATACTTTCCACCGTAGCGGTTTCCAGTTCTTCACGTCCAGTCTGTGCAGGCGATACTGCAGCCTCTTCTTCAGACAGAATAATACTTTCCACCATAGCGGTTTCCTGTTCTCCTCGTCCAATCTGGGAAGGCAATCCTGCCGTCACTACTTCAGACAGAAAAATGCTTTCCACCATAGCGGTTTCCAGTTCTTCACGTCCAGTCTGTGCGGGCGATCCCGCCGTCAATACTTCAGTCAGAATTATATTTTCCACCAGAGCGATTTCCAGTTCTTCACGTCTAGTCTGTGCAGGCGATCTTGCAGCCTCTTCTTCAGACAGAATAATAATTTCCACCATAGCGGTTTCCAGTTCTTCACGTCTAGTCTGTGCAGGCGATCTTGCAGCCTCTTCTTCAGACAGAATATTACTTTCCACCATAGCGGCTTCCAGGTCTTCACGTCCAGTGTGTGTAGGCGATCCTGCAGCCTCTTCTTCAGACAGAATTATACTTTCCACCATAGCGGTTTCCAGTTCTTCACGTCCAGTCTGTGCAGACGATCCTGCCGTCACTACTTCGGACAGAATAATACCTTCCACCATAGCGGTTTCCAGATCTTAATGTCCTGTCTGTACAGGCGATCCTGCAACCTCTCCTTCAGACAGAATAATACTTTCCACCATAGCGGTTCCCAGATCTTCACGTCCAGTCGGTGCAGGCGATCCAGCCCTCACTACGTCAGAGAGAATAATACTTTCCACCGTAGCGGTTTCCAGTTCTTCACGTCCAGCCTGTGCAGCCGATTTTGCAGCCTCTTCTTCAGTCAGAATAATACTTTCCACCATAGCGGTTTCCAGTTCTTCACGTCCAGTCTGTGCAGGCGATCCTGAAGCCTCCCCTTCAGACAGAATAATACTTTCCACCATAGCGGTTTCCAATCTTCAAGTCCTGTCTGTGCAGGCGATCCTGCAGCCTCATATTTAGACAGAATAATACTTTCCACTATAGCGGTTACCAGTTCTCCTCATCCAATATGTGAAGGCAATCCTGCCGTCACTACTTCAGACAGAAAAATACTTTCCACATTGCGGTTTCCAGTGCTTCACGTCTAGTCTGTGCAGGCGATCTTGCAGCCTCTTCTTCAGACAGAATAATAATTTTCACCATAGCGGTTTCCAGTTCTTCACGTCTAGTCTCTGCAGGCGATCTTGCAGCCTCTTCTTCAGACAGAATATTACTTTCCACCATAGCGGCTTCCAGTTCTTCACGTCCAGTGTGTGAGGGCGATCCTGCAGCCTCTTCTTCAGACAGAATTATACTTTACACCATAACAGTTTCCAGTTCTCCTCGTGCAGTCTTGAAGGCAATCCTGCCGTCACTACTTCAGACAGAATAATACTTTCCACCGTAGCGGTCTCCAGTCCTTCACGTCCAGTCTATGCAGGGGATCCTGCCGTCACTACTTCGGACAGAATAATACTTTCCACCATAGCGGTTTCCAGTTCTTCATGTCCAGTCTGGGCAGGCGATCCTGCAACCCCTTCTTCATACAGAATAATACTTTCCACCATAGCGGTTCCCAGATCTTCACGTCCAGTCTGTGCAGGCGATCCTGCAGCCTCTTCTTTAGACAGAATAATACATTCAACCATAGCGGTTTCCAGTTTTTCACGTCCAGTCTGTGCAGGGGATCTTGCAGCCTCTTCTTTAGACAGAATATTACTTTCATCCATAGCGTTTCCCAGTTTTTCAGGTCCAGTCTCTGCAGGCGATCCTGCCGTCACTACTTCAGACAGAATAATACTTTCCACCATAGTGGTTTCCAGTTCTTCACGTCCAGTCTGTGCAGGCGATCCTGCCGTCACTACTTCAGTCAGAATAATACTTTCCACCATAGCGGTTTCCAGTTCTTCACGTCCAATCTGTGCAGGCGATCCTGCAGCCCCTTCTTCAGACAGAATAATAGTTTCATCCATAGCGTTTTCCACTTCTTCATATCCAGCCTGTGCAGGCGATCCTGCCGTCACTACTTCAGTCAGAATAATACTTTCCATCCATAGCGGTTTCCAGTGCTTCACGTCCAGTCTGTGCAGGAGATCCTTCAGCCTCTTCTTCAGACAGAATAATATTTCCGACCATAGCGGTTTCCAGTTCTTCACGTCCAACCTGTGCAGGAGAACCTGCAGCCCCTTCTTCAGATAGAATAATAGTTTCATCCATAGCGTTTTCCACTTCATCATGTCCAGTCTGTGCAGGCGATCCTGCCGTCACTACTTCAGACAGAAGAATACTTTCCACCATAGCGGTTTCCTGTTCTGCACGTCCAGTCTGTGCAGGCGACCCTGCCATCACTACTTCAGATAGAATAATACTTTCCACAATAGCGGTTCCCAGTTCTCCTTGTCCAGTCTGTGCAGGCGATCCTGCAGCCTCTCCTTCAGACAGAAAAATACTTTCCACCATAGCGGTTTCCAGTTCTTCAAATCCAGTATGTGCAGGCGATCCTGCAGCCCCTTCTTCAGACATAATAATACTTTCCACCATAGCGCTTTCCAGTTCTTCACGTCCAGTCTGTGCAGGCGATCCTGCAGCCCCTTCCTCAGACAGAATAATACTTTCTAATATAGCGGTTTCCAGTTCTTCACGTCCAGTCAGTGCAGGCGGTCCTGCAGCCCCTTCTTCAGACATAATAATACTTTCCAACATAGCGGTTTCCAGTTCTTCACGTTAGTCAGTGTAGGCGATCCTGCAGCCACTTCCTTAGACAGAATAATACTTTCCACCATAGCTGTTTCAAGTTCATCACGTCCAGTCTGTGCAGGCGATCCTGCAGCCTCTCCTTCAGACAGAAAAATACTTTCCACCATACCGGTTTCCAGTTCTTCAAACCCAGTATGTGCAGGCGATCATTCAGCCTCTTCTTCAGACATAATAATACTTTCCACCACAGCGGTTTCCAGTTCTTCACGTCCAGTCAGTGTAGGCGATCGTGCAACCTCTTCGTCAGACAGAATAATACTTTCCACCATAGCGGTTTCCAGTTCTTCTGGTCCAGTCTGTAAACGAGATAATGCAGCCTCTTCCTCAGTCAGAATAATACTTTCCACCATAGCGGTTTCGACTTCTTCAAATCCAGTATGTGCAGGCGATCCTGCAGCCTCTTCTTCAGACGCAATAATACTTTCCACCATAGCGGTTTCCAGTTCTTCTGGTCCAGTCTGTAAACGAGATAATGCAGCCTCTGCCTCAGACAGAATAATACTTTCCACCAGAGCGGTTTCTGGTTCTTCACGTCCAGTGTGTGCAGGCGATCCTGCAGCCTGTTCTTCAGAATGAATAATACTTTCCACCAAAGCGGTTTCCAGTTCTTCACGTCCAGTCTGTGCAGGCGATCTTGCAACCTCTGCCTCAGACAGAATAATACTTTCCACCATAGCGGTTTCCAGTTCTTCACGTCCAGTCTGTGCAGGCGATCCCCCCGTCACTAATTCAGTCAGAATTATATTTTCCACCATAGCGGATTCCAGTTCTTCCGTCCAGTCCGTGAAAGCGATCCTGCAGCCTTTTCTTCAGACATAATAATACTTTCATCCATAGCGTTTTCCAGTTCTTCTCATGATGTCTGTGCAGGCGATCCTGCCGTCACTACTTCAGAGAGAAGAATACTTTTCACCATAGTGGTTTCCAGTTTTCACGTCCAGTCTGTGCAGGCGATCCTGCAACCTCTTGCTCAGACAGAATAATACTTTCCACCATAGCGGATTCCAGTACTTCACGTCCAGTGTGTGCAGGCGATCCTGCAGCTTCTTATTCAGACTGAATAATACTTTCCACCATAGCAGTTTCCTGTTCTCCTCGTACAGTCTGTGAAGCCAATACTGCCGTCACTACTTCAGACAGAATAATACTTTCCGCCATAGCAGGTTCCAGTTCTTCACGTCCAGTATGTGGAGGCGATCCTGCAGCCTCTTCTTCAGACAGAATATTACTTTCCACCATAGCGGCTTCCAGTTCTTCACGTCCAGTGTGTGTAGGCGATCCTGCAGCCTCTTCTTCAGACAGAATTATACTTTCCACCATAACGGTTTCCAGTTCTACACGTACAGTCTGTGAAGGCAATCCTGAAGTCACTACTTCAGACAGAATAATACTTTCCACCATAGCGGTTTCCGGTTCTTTACGTCCAGTCTGTGCAGGCGGTCCTGCCGTCACTACTTCGGACAGAATAATACTTTCCACCATAGCGGTTTCCAGTTCTTCATGTCCAGTCTGTGAAGGCGATCCTGCAACCTCTTCTTCAGACAGAATTATACTTTCCACCATAGCGGTTCCCAGATCTTCACGTCCAGTCGGTGCAGGCGATCCTGCCCTCACTACGTCAGAGAGAAAAATACTCTCCACCGTAGCGGTTTCCAGTTCTTCACGTCCAGCCTGTGCAGCCGATCCTGCAGCCTCTTCTTCAGACAGAATAATACGTTCCACCATAGCGGTTTCCAGTTCTTCACGTCCAGTCTGTGCAGGCAATCCTGCAGCCTCTCCTTCAGACAGAATAATACTTTCCACCATAGCGGTTTCCAATCTTCAAGTCCGGTCTGTGCAGGCGATCCTGCAGCCTCCTCTTTAGACAGAATAATACTTTCCACCAAAGCGGTTACCAGTTCTTCACGTCCGGTCAGTGCAGGCGATCCTGCCGTCAATACTTCAGACAGAATAATACGTTCCAGCAAAGCGGTTTCCAGTTCTTCACGTCCAGTCTGTGCAGGCGATCCTGCAGCCTCTCCTTCAGACAGAATAATACTTTCCACCATAGCGGTTTCCGATATTCAAGTCCGGTCTGTGCAGGCGATCCTGCAGCCTCTCCTTTAGACAGAATAATACTTTCCACCATAGCGGTTTCCAGTTCTTCACGTCCAGTCTGTGCAGGCGATCCTGCAGCCTCTTCCTCAGACTGAATAATACTTTCCACCATAGCGGTTTCCAGTTCTTCACGTCCATTCTGTGCAGGCGATCCTGCAGCCTCCTCTTAAGACAGAATAATACTTTCAACCATAGCAGTTTCCAGTTCTTCGCGTCCAGTCTGTGCAGGCGATCCTATCGTCAATACTTCAGACAGAATAATACGTTCTACTTTGGCGGTTTCCAGTTCACCTCGTCCAGTCTGTGAAGGCGATCCTGCAGCCTCTTCTTCAGACAGAATAATACCTTCTACCACAGCGGTTTCCATTTCTTCACGTCCAGTCTGTAAAGGAGATCCTGCAGCCTCTTCCTCAGATTGAATAATACTTTCCACTATAGCGGTTTCAAGTTCTTCACGTCCAGACTGTGCAGGCGATCCTGCAGACCCTCCTTCCGACAGAATAATACTTTCAACCATATCGGTTTCCGTTTCTTCACGTCCGGTCTGTGCAGGCGATCCTTCCGTCACTACATTAGACAGAATAATACTTTCCACCGTAGCGGTTTCCATTTCTTCACGTCCAGCCTGTGCAGCCGATCCTGCAGCCTCTCCTTCAGACAAAATATTACTTTCCACCATAGCGGTTTCCAATCTTCAAGTCCAGTCTGTGCAGGCGATCCTGCAGCCTCTTCTTTAGACAGAATAATACTTTCCAAAATAGCGTTATCCATTTCTCCTCGTCCAGTCTGTGATGGCGATCCTGCAGCCACTACTTTAGACAGAATAATACTATCTACCATAGCGGTTTCCAGTTCTTCACGTCCAGTCTGTGCAGGCGATCCTGCTGCCTCTTCTTCGGACAGAATAATACATTCAACCATAGCGGTTTCCAGTTTTTCACGTCCAGTCTGTGCAGGGGATCTTGCAGCCTCTTCTTTCGACAGAATAATACTTTCATCCATAGCGTTTCCCAGTTCTTCACGACCAGTCTCTGCAGGGGATCCTGCCGTCAATACTTCAGACAGAATAATACTTTCCACCATAGTGGTTTCCAGTTCTTCACGTCCAGTCGGTGCAGGTGATCCTGCCGTCACTACTTCAGTCAGAATAATACTTTCCACCATAGCGGTTTCCAGTTCTTCACGTCCAATCTGTGCAGGCGATCCTGCAGCCCCTTCTTCAGACAGAATAATAGTTTCATCCATAGCGTTTTCCACTTCTTCATATCCAGCCTGTGCAGGCGATCCTGCCGTCACTACTTCAGTCAGAATAATACTTTCTATCCATAGCGGTTTCCAGTGCTTCACGTCCAGTCTGTGCAGGAGATCATTCAGCCTCTTCTTCAGACAGAAAGATATTTCCGACCATAGCGGTTTCCAGTTCTTCACGTCCAACCTGTGCAGGCGATCCTGCAGCCCCTTCTTCAGACAGAATAATAGTTTCATCCATAGCGTTTTCCACTTCTTCATGTCCAGTCTGTGCAGGCGATCCTGCCATCACTACTTCAGACAGAATAATACTTTCCACAATAGCGGTTCCCAGTTCTCCTTGTCCATTCTGTGCAGGCGATCCTGCCGTCACTACTTCAGACAGACTAATTCATTCCACCATAGCGGTTTCCAGTTCTTCACGTCCAGTCTGTGCAGGCGATCCTGCGATCACTACTTCAGACAGAACAATACTTTCCACCATAGCGGATTCCAGTTCTTCATGTCCAGTCTGTGCAGGCGATCCTGCAGCCTCTCCTTCAGACAGAAAAATACTTTCCACCATACCGGTTTCCTGTTCTTCACGTCCAGTCTTTGCAGGCGATCCTGCAGCCTCCTCTTAAGACAGAATAATACTTTCAACCATAGCGGTTTCCAGTTCTTCACGTCCAGTCTGTGCAGGCGATCCTATCGTCAATACTTCAGACAGAATAATACGTTCTACTTTGGCGGTTTCCAGTTCACCTCGTCCAGTCTGTGAAGGCGATCCTGCAGCCTCTTCTTCAGACAGAATAATACCTTCTACAACAGCGGTTTCCATTTCTTCACGTCCAGTCTGTAAAGGAGATCCTGCAGCCTCTTCCTCAGATTGAATAATACTTTCCACCATAGCGGTTACCAGTTCTTCACGTCCAGTCTGGGCAGGCGATCCTGCAGCCTCTCCTTCAGACCGAATAATACTTTCAACCATAGCGGTTTCGAATTCTTCAAATCCAGTATGTGCAGGCGATCCTGCTGCCCCTTCTTCAGCCATATTAATACTTTCCACCATAGCGGTTTCCAGTTCTTCAAATCCAGTATGTGCAGGCGATCCTGCAGCCTCTTCTTCAGACATAATAATACTTTCCACCATAGCGGTTTCCAGTTCATCCCGTCCAGTCTGTGCAGGCGATCCTGCCGTCACTCTTCAGACAGAAGTATACATTCCACCATAGCAGTTTCCAGTTCATCACGTCCAGTCTGTGCAGGTGATCCTGCAGCCTCTTCTTCTGACAGAATAATATTTCCGACCATAGCGGTTTCCAGTTCTTCACGTCCAGTCTGTGCAGGCGATCTTGCAGTCTCTTTTTCAGACAGAATAATACGTTCCACCATAGCGGTTTCCAGTTCTCCTCGTCCAGTAGGTGAAGGCGATCCTGCACACCTTCTCCAGACAGAATAATACTTTCCACCATAGCGGTTTCCAGTTCTTCACGTCCAGTTTGTGCAGGCGATCCTGCTACCTCTCCTTCAGACGGAATAATACTTTCCAGCATAGCTGTTTCCAGTTCTTCTCGTCTAATCTGTGCAGGCGATCCTGCAGCCTCTTCTTCAGACAGTATAATACTTTCCACCATAGCGGTTTCCAGTTCTTCACATCCAGTCTGTGCAGGCGATCCTGCAACCTCTTCCTCAGACAGAATAATAATTTCCACCATAGCGTTTTCCAGTTCTTCTAGTCCAGTCTGAGCTGGCGATCCTGCAGCCTCTTCTTCAGACAGAATAATACTTTCCACCATAGTGGTTTCCAGTTCTTCACGTGCAGTCTGTGCAGGCGATCCTGCAGCCTCTTCTAGAGAGAGAGAGTAATACTTTCCAACTTAGCGGTTTCATGTTCTTCACGTCCAGTCTGTGCACGCGATCCTGCAGACCCTTCTTCCGACAGAATAATACTTTCCACCATAGCGGTTTCCGTTTCTGCACGTCCGGTCTGTGCAGGCTATCCTTCGGTCTCTACATCAGACAGAATAATACTTTCCACCAAAGTGGTTTCCACTTCTTCACGTCCAGCCTGTGCAGGCGATCCTGCCGTCATTACTTCAGTTAGAATAATACTTTCCACAATATCGTTTTCCAGTTCTTCACGTCCAGTCTGTGCAGGTGATCCTGCAGCCCCTTCTTCAGCCAGAATAATAATTTCCACCATAGCGGTTACCAATTCTTCACGTCCAGTCTGTGCAGGCGATCCTGCAGCCTCTTCTTCAAACAGAATGATACTTTCCACAATAGCGGTTTCCAGTTCTTCAGGTCCAGTCTGTGCAGGCGATCCTGCCGTCACTACTTCAGACAGAATAATACAATCCACCATAGCGGTTTCCAGTTCACCTCGTCCAATCTGTGAAGGCAATCCTGCCGTCACTACTTCAGTCAGAAAAATACTTTCCACCATAGCGGTTTCCAGTTCTTCACGTCCAGTCTGTGCAGGCGATCCTGCAACCCCTGCGTCAGGCAGAATAATACTTTCCACCAGTGCGGTGTCCAGTTCTTCACGTCCAGTGTGTGCAGGCGATCCTGCAGCCTCTTCTTCAGACTGAATAATACTTTCCACCATAGCGGTTTCCAGTTCTTCACGTCCAGTCTGTGCAGGCGATCCTGCAGCCTCTTCTTCAGACAGAATAATACTTTCTACCATAGCGGTTTCCGTTTCTTCACGTCCAGTCTGTGCAGGCGATCGTGCCGTCACTACTTCAGTCAGAATAATACTTTCCACCATAGCGGTTTCCAGTTCTTCACGTCCAATCTGTGCAGGCGATCCTGAAGCCTCTTCTTCAGACAGAATAATAGTTTCATCCATAGCGTTTTCCACTTCTTCACGTCCAGTCTGTGCAGGCGATCCTGCAGCCTCTTCCTTAGACAGAATAATACTTTCATCCATAGCGTTTTCCAGTTCTTCACGTCCAGTCTCTGCAGGCGATCCTGCCGTCACTACTTCAGACAGAACAATACTTTCCACAATAGAGTTATCCAGTTCTCTTTCGTCCAGTCTGTGCAGGCGATCCTGCCGCCACTACTTCAGACAGAATATAGCGGTTTCCAATTCTCACGTCCAGTCTGTGCAGGCGATCCTGCAGCCTCTTCTTCTGACAGAATAATATTTCCGACCATAGCGGTTTCCAGTTCTTCACGTCCAGTCTGTGCAGGCGATCCTGCAGCCTCTTCTTCAGACAGAATAATACTTTCCACCAGAGCGGTTTCCAGTTCTCCTCGTTTAGTCTGTGCAGCGATCCTGCAGCCTCTCCTCCAGACAGAATATTACATTCCACCATAGCGGTTTCAGTTCTTCACGTCCAGTCTGTGCAGGCGATCCCGCAGCCTCTTCCTTAGACAGAATAATTCTTTCCACCATAGCGGTTTCCAGTTCTTCCCGTCCAGTCTGTGCAGGCGATCCGGCGTCACTCTTCAGACAGTAGAATACATTCCACCATAGCAGTTTCCAGTTCTTCACGTCCAGTCTGTGCAGGTGACCCTGCAGCCTCTTCTTCTGACAGAATAATATTTCCGACCATAGCGGTTTCCAGTTCTTCACGTCCAGTCTGTGCAGGCGATCCTGCAGTCTCTTTTTCAGACAGAATAATACGTTCCACCATAGCGGTTTCCAGTTCTCCTCGTCGAGTCGGTGACTCTCCAGACAGAATAATACTTTCCACCATAGCGGTTTCCAGTTCTTCACGTCCAGTCTGTGCAGGCGATCCTGCTACCTCTTCTTCAGACGGAATAATACTTTCCACCATAGCTGTTTCCAGTTCTTCTCGTCTAGTCTGTGCCGGCGATCCTGCAGCCTCTTCTTCAGACAGTATAATACTTTCCACCATAGCGGTTTCCAGTTCTTCACGTCCAGTCTGTGCAGGCGATCCTGCAACCTCTTCCTCAGACAGAATAACTTAATACTTTCCACCATAGCGGTTTCCAGTTCTTCACGTCCAGTCTGTGCAGGCGATCCTGCAGCCTCTTCTTCTGGCAGAATAATATTTCCAACCATAGCGGTTTCCCGTTCTTCACGTCCAGTCTGTGCAGGCGATCCTTCAGCCTCTTCTTCAGACAGAATAATACTTTCCACCAGAGCGGTTTCCAGTTCTCCTCGTCTAGTCTGTGCAGCGATCCTCCAGCCTCTCCTCCAGACAGAATATTACATTCCACCATAGCGGTTTCCAGTTCTTCACGTCCAGTCTGTGCAGGCGATCCCGCAGCCTCTTCCTTAGACAGAATAATACTTTCCACCATAGCGGTTTCCAGTTCTTCCCGTCCAGTCTGTGCAGGCGATCCTGCCGTCACTCTTCAGACAGTAGAATACATTCCACCATAGCAGTTTCCAGTTCTTCACGTCCAGTCTGTGCAGGTGACCGTGCAGCCTCTTCTTCTGACAGAATAATATTTCCGACCATAGCGGTTTCCAGTTCTTCACGTCCAGTCTGTGCAGGCGATCCTGCAGTCTCCTTTTCAGACAGAATAATACGTTCCACCATAGCGATTTCCAGTTCTCCTCGTCCAGTCAGTGAAGGCGATCCTGCACCCCCTTCTCCAGACAGAATAATACTTTCTACCATAGCGGTTTCCTGTTCTTCACGTCCAGTCGGTGATGGCGATCCTGCACCCTCTTCTCCAGACAGAATAATACTTTCCACCATAGCGGTTTCAAGTTCTTCACGTCAAGCCTGTGCAGGCGATCCTGCCGTCACTACTTCAGACAGAATATAGGGGTTTCCAGTTCTCACGTCCAGTCTGTGCAGGCGATCTTGCTGCCCCTTCTTCGGACACAATAATACTTTCATCCTTAGCGGTTTCCAGTTTTTAACGTCCAGTCTGTCCAGGCGATCCTGCAGACCCTTCTTCCGACAGAATAATACTTTCCACCATAGCGGTTTCCGTTTCTTCACATCCGGTCTGTGCAGGCTATCCTTCGGTCTCTACATCAGACAGAATAATACTTTCCACCATAGTGGTTTCCACTTCTTCAAGTCCAGCCTGTGCAGGCGATCCTGCCGTCACTACTCCAGGTTAGAATAATACTTTCCACAATATCGTTTTCCAGTTCCTCACGTCCAGTCTGTGCAGGCGATCCTGAAGCCTCTTCTTCAGACAGAATAATACTTTCCACCATAGCGGTTTCCAGTTCTTCACGTCCAATCTGTGCAGACGATCCTGAAGCCTCTTCTTCAGACAAATTAATAGTTTCATCCATAGCGTTTTCCACTTCTTCACGTCCAGTCTGTGCAGGCGATCCTGCAGCCTCTTCCTTAGACAGAATAATACTTTCATCCATAGCGGTTTCCAGTTCTTCACGTCCAGTCTCTGCAGGCGATCCTGCCGTCACTACTTCAGACAGAACAATACTTTCCACAATAGCGTTATCCAGTTCTCTTTCGTCCAGTCTGTGCAGGCGATCCTGCCGCCACAACTTCAGACAGAATATAGCGGTTTCCAAATCTCACGTCCAGTCTGTGCAGGTGATCCTGCCGTCACTCTCCAGACAGAAGAATACTTTCCACCATAGCGGTTTCCAGTTCTTCACGTCCAGTCTGTGCAGGCGATTCTGCAGCCTCTTCTTCTGGCAGAATAATATTTCCGACCATAGCGGTTTCCAGTTCTTCACGTCCAGTCTGTGCAGGCGATCCTGCAGCCTCTTCTTCGGACAGAATAATACTTTCCACTAGAGCGGTTTCCAGTTCTCCTCGTCTAGTCTGTGCAGCGATCCTCCAGCCTCTCCTCCAGACAGAATAATACATTCCACCATAGCGGTTTCCAGTTCTTCACGTCCAGTCTTAGCAGGCGATCCCGCAGCCTCTTCCTTAGACAGAATAATACTTTCCACCATAGCGGTTTCCAGTTCTTCACGTCCAGTCTGTGCAGGCGATCCTGCCGTCTTTCTTCAGACAGTAGAATACATTCCACCATAGCAGTTTCCAGTTCTTCACGTCCAGTCTGTGCAGGTGATCCTGCAGCCTCTTCTTCTGACAGAATAATATTTCCGACCATAGCGGTTTCCAGTTCTTCACGTCCAGTCTGTGCAGGCGATCCTGCAGTCTCTTCTTCAGACAGAATAATACGTTCCACCATAGCGGTTTCCAGTTCTCCTCGTCCAGTCGGTGAAGGCGATCCTGCACCCTCTTCTCCAGACAGAATAATACTTTTCCACCATAGCGGTTTCCAGTTCTTCACGTCCAGTCGGTGCAGGCGATCCTGCTACCTCTTCTTCAGACGGAATAATACTTTCCACCATAGCTGTTTCCAGTTCTTCTCGTCTAGTCTGTGCCGGCGATCCTGCAGCCTCTTCTTCAGACAGTATAATACTTTCCACCATAGCGGTTTCCAGTTCTTCACGTCCAGTCTGTGCAGGCGATTCTGCAACCTCTTCCTCAGACAGAATAATAATTTCCACCATAGCGTTTTCCAGTTCTTCAAGTCCAGTCTGAGCTGGCGATCGTGCAGCCTCTTCTTCAGACAGAATAATACTTTCCACCATAGCGGTTACTATTTCTTCACGTGCAGTCTGTGCAGTCGATCCTGCAGCCTCTTCTTGAGAGAGAGTAATACTTTTCACCTTAGCGGTTTAAAGTTCTTCACGTCGAGTCTGTGCAGGCGATCCTGCAGACCCTCCTTCCGACAGAATAATACTTTCCACCGTAGTGGTTTCCGTTTCTTCACGTCCGATCTGTGCAGGAGATCCTTCCGTCTCTACATCAGACAGAATAATACTTTCCACCGTAGCGGTTTCCACTTCTTCACGTCCAGACTGTGCAGGCGATCCGACAGCCTCCTCTTCAGACAGAATAATAATTTCCAACAGAGCGGTTACCAGTTCTTCACTTCCAGTCTGTGCAGGCGATCCTGCAGCCTCTTCTGCAAACACAATGATACTTTCCACAATAGCGGTTTCCAGTTCTTCAGGTCCAGTCTGTGCAGGCGATCCTGCCGTCACTACTTCTGACAGAAAAATACTTTCCACCATATAGGTTTCCAGTTCTTCACGTCCAGTCTGTGCAGGTGATCCTGCAGCCCCTTCTTCAGACAGAATAATAATTTCCACCATAGCGGTTACCAGTTCTTCACGTCCAGCCTGTGCAGGCGATCCTGCCGTCACTACTTCAGACAGAATATAGCGGTTTCCAGTTCTCACGTCCAGTCTGTGCAGGCGATCCTGCTGCCCCTTCTTCGGACACAATAATACTTTCTACCTTAGCGGTTTCCAGTTTTTAACGTCCAGTCTGTGCAGGCGAACCTGCATACCCTTCTTCCGACAGAATAATACTTTCCACCATAGCGGTTTCCGTTTCTTCACGTCAGGTCTGTGCAGGCGATCCTTCGGTCACTACATCAGACAGAATAATACTTTCCACCATAGTGGTTTCCACTTCTTCACTTCCAGCCTGTGCAGGCGATCCTGCCGTCACTACTTTAGTTAGAATAATACTTTCCACAATATCGTTTTCCAGTTCTTCACGTCCAGTCTGTGCAGGCGATCCTGCAGCTTCTTCCTCAGACAGAATAATACTTTCCACCATAGCGGTTTCTAGTTCTTCTCGTCTAGTCTGTGCAAGCGATCCTGCCGTCACTACTTCTGACAGAAGAATACTTTCTACCATATAGGTTTCCAGTTTTTCACGTCCAGTCTGTGCAGGCGATCCTGCTGCCTCTTCTTGGGACAGAAAAATACTTTCAACCTTAGCGGTTCCCAGTTTTTCACGTCCAGTCTGTGCAGGCGATCCTGCAGCCCCTTCTTCAGACAGAATAATAGTTTCATCCATAGCATTTTCAAATTCGTCCAGCCTGGGCAGGCGATCCTGCCGTCACTCTTCAGACAGAAGAATACTTTCCACCATAGCGGTTTCCAGTTCTTCACGTCCAGACTGTGCAGGCGATCCTGCAGCCTCTTCTTCTGACAGAATAATATTTCCGACCATAGCGGTTTCCAGTTCTTCACGTCCAGTCTGTGCAGGCGATCCTGCAGCCTCTTCTTCAGACAGAATAATACTTTCCACCAGAGCGGTTTCCAGTTCTCCTCGTCCAGTCTGTGCAGCGATCCTGCAGCCTCTTCTCCAGACAGAATAATACATTCCACCATAGCGGATTCCAGTTCTTCACGTCCAGTCTGTGCAGGCGATCCCGCAGACTCTTCCTTAGAGAGAATAATACTTTCCATCGTAGCGGTTTCAAGTTCTTCCGTCCAGTCTGTGCAGGCGATCCTGCCGTCACTCTTCAGACAGAAGAATACTTTCCACCATAGCGGTTTCCAATTCTTCACGTCCAGTCTGTGCAGGTGATCCTGCAGCCTCTTCTTCTGACAGAATAATATTTCCGACCATAGCGGTTTCCAGTTCTTCACGTCCAGTCTGTGCAGGCGATCCTGCAGTCTCTTTTTCAGACAGAATAATACGTTCCACCATAGCGGTTTCCAGTTCTCCTCGTCCAGTCTGTTCAGGCGATCCTGCAGCCACTTCTTCGGACAGAATAATACATTCCACCATAGCGGTTTCCAGTTCTTCACGTCCAGTCTGAGCAGGCGATCCTGCAACCTCTTCCTCAGACAGAATAATACTTTCCACCATAGCAGTTTCCAGTTCTTCCCGTCCAGTCTGTGCAGGCGATCCTGCCGTCACTACTTCAGACAGAATAATACTTTCCACCATAGCGGTATCCAGTCCTCTTCGTCTAGTCTGTGCAGGCGATCCTGCCGCCACTACTTCAGACAGAATAATACTTACCACCATAGCTGTTTCCAGTTCTTCACGTCCAGTCTGTTCAGGCGATCCTGCAGCCACTTCTTCAGACAGAATAATACATTCCACCATAACGGTTTCCAGTTCTTCATGTCCAGTCTGTGAAGGCGATCCTGTAACCTCTTCTTCAGACAAAATAATAATTTCCACCATAGCGGTTTCCAGTTCTTCACGTCCAGTCTGTGCAGGCGATCCTGCAGCCCCTTCTTCAGACAGAATAATACTCTCCACCATAGCGGTTTCCAGTTCTTCAAATCCAGTCTGAGCTGGCGATCCTGCAGCCTCTTCTTCAGACAGAATAATACTTTCCACCATAGCGGTTTCCAGTTCTTCACGTCCTGTCTGTGCAGGCGATCCTGCAGACCCTTCTTCCGACAGAATAATACTTTCCACCATAGCGGTTTCCGTTTCTTCACGTCCGGTGTGTGCAGGCGATCCTGCCGTCACTACATCAGACAGAATAATACTTTCCACCATAATGGTTTCCACTTCTTCACGTCCAGTCTGTGCAGGCGATCCTGCCGTCACTTCTTCAGTCAAGATAATACTTTCCACCATAGCGTTTTCCAGTTCTTCACGTCCAGTCTGTGCAGGCGATCCTGCAGCTTCTTCTTCAGACAGAATAATACATTCCACCATAGCGGTTTCCAGTTCTTCTCGTCCAGTCTGCGCAATCGATCCTGCCGTCACTACTTCTGACAGAAGAATACTTTCCACCATACAGGTTTCCAGTATATTACGTCCAGTCTGTGCAGGTGATCCTGCAGCCTCTTCTTCAGACAGAATAATAATTTCCACCATAGCGGTTACCAGTTCTTCACGTCCAGTCTGTGCAGGCGATCCCGCAGCCTCTTCCTTAGACAGAATAATTCTTTCCACCATAGCGGTTTCCAGTTCTTCCCGTCCAGTCTGTGCAGGCGATCCGGCGTCACTCTTCAGACAGTAGAATACATTCCACCATAGCAGTTTCCAGTTCTTCACGTCCAGTCTGTGCAGGTGACCCTGCAGCCTCTTCTTCTGACAGAATAATATTTCCGACCATAGCGGTTTCCAGTTCTTCACGTCCAGTCTGTGCAGGCGATCCTGCAGTCTCTTTTTCAGACAGAATAATACGTTCCACCATAGCGGTTTCCAGTTCTCCTCGTCGAGTCCGTGACTCTCCAGACAGAATAATACTTTCCACCATAGCGGTTTCCAGTTCTTCACGTCCAGTCTGTGCAGGCGATCCTGCAACCTCTGCCTCAGACAGAGTAATACTTTCCACCAGAGCGGTGTCCAGTTCTACACGTCCAGTCTGTGAAGGCAATCCTGAAGTCACTACTTCAGACAGAATAATTCTTTCCGCCAGAGCGGTTTCCAGTTCTTCACGTCCAGTCTGTGCAGGTGATCCCGCCGTCACTACTTCAGTCAGAATTATATTTTCCACCATAGCGGATTCAAGTTCTTCACGTCCAGCCTGTCAGGCGATCCTGCAGCCTTTTCTTCAGACATGATAATACTTTCATCCATAGCGTTTTCCAGTTCTTCTCGTGATGTCTGTGCAGGCGATCCTGCCGTCACTACTTCCGACAGAAGAATACTTTCCACCATAGCGGTTTCCAGTTCTCCTCGTCCAGTCTGTGAAGGCGATCCTGCAGACTCTTCTTCAGTCAGAAGAATACTTTCCACCATAGCGGTTTCCAGTTCTCCTCGTCCAGTCTGTGCAGGCGATCCTGCAACCTCTGCCTCAGACAGAATAATACTTTCCACCATAGCGGTTTCCAGTTCTTAACGTCCAGTCTGTGAAGGCGATCCTATAGCCTCTTCTTGAGACAGAATATTACTTTCCACCATCGCGGCTTCCAGTTCTTCACGTCCAGTCTGTGCAGGTGATAGTTCAGGCTCTTCTTCAGAAAAAATAATACTTTCCACCGTAGAGTTTTCCAGTTCTCCTCGTCCAGTCTGTGCAGGCGATCCTGCCATCATTACTTCAGACAGAAGAGTACTTTCCACCATAGCGATTTCCCGTTCTTCAAGTCCAGTCTGTGCAGGCGATCCCGCAGCATCTTCTTCAGGCAGAATAATACCTTCAACCATAGCAGTTACCAGTTTTCTCGTCCAGTCGGTGCAGGCGATCATGCAGCCTATTCTTCAGGAAGAATAATACTTTCCACCATAGCGGTTTCAAGTTCATCACGTCCAGTCTGTGCAGGCGATCCTGCAGCCTCTCCTTCAGACAGAAAAATACTCTCCACCATAAAGGTTTCCAGTTCTTCAAATCCAGTATGTGCAGGCGATCATCCATTCTCTTCTTCAGACATAATAATACTTTCCACCATAGTGGTTTCCATTTCTTCACGTCCAGTCTGTGCAGGCGATCCTGCAGCCTCTTCCTCAGACAGAATAATACTTTTCACCATAGCGGTTTCCAGTTCTTCACATCCAGTCTACGCAGGCGATCCTGCAGCCCCTTCTTCGGACAGAATAACACTATCCACCATAGCGGTTTCCAGTTCTTCCCGTCCAGTCTGTGTAGGCGATCGTGCATCCTCTTCCTCAGACAGAATTATACTTTCCACCATAGCGGTTTCCAATTCTTCACGTCCAGTCTGTGCAGGCGATCCTGCAGCCTCTTCTTCAGACAGAACAATACTTTCCACCATAGCGGTTTCCAGTTCTTTACGTCCAGTCTGTGCAGGCGATCCTGCAGCCTTTTCTTCAGACAGAATAATATTTCCGACCATAGCAGTTTCCATTTCTTCACGTCCAGTTTGTGCAGGCGATACTGCAGCCTCCTCTTCGGACAGAATAATACTTTCAACCATAGTGGTTTCCAGTTCTTCACGTCCAGTCTGTGCAGGCGATCCTGCAGCCTCTTCCTTAGACAGAATAAAACTTTCATCCATAGCGTTTTCCAGTTCTTCACGTCCAGTCTCTGCAGGCGATTCTGCCGTCACTACATCAGAGAGAATAATAATTTCAACCATAGTGGTTTCCAGTTCTTCACGTCCAGTCTGTGCAGGCAATCCTGCCGTCACTACTTCAGTCAGAATAATACTTTCAACCATAGCGGTTTCCAGTTATCCACGTCCAGTCTGTGAAGGCGATCCTGCAGCCTCTTCTTCAGACAGGATAACACATTCCACCACAGCGGTTTCCAGTTCTTCACGTCCAGTCTCTGTAGGCGGTCGTGCAACCCCTTCCTCAGACAGAATAATACTTTCCACCATAGCGGTTTCCAATTCTTCACGTCCAGTCTCTGCAGGCGATCCTGGAGCCTCTTCTTCAGACAGAATTATACTTTATACCATAGCGGATTCCAGTTCTTCACGTCCAGTCTGTTTAGGCGATCCTGCCGTCACTACTTCAGTCAGAATAATACTTTCCACCATAGCGGTTTCCAGTTATCCTCGTCCAGTCTGTGAAGGCGATCCTGCAGCCTCCTCTTCAGACAGAATAATACATTCGACCACAGCGGTTTCCAGTTCTTCAGGTCCAGTCTCTGTAGTCGATCGTGCAACCCCTTCCTCAGACAGAATAATAATTTCCACCATAGCGGTTTCCAATTCTCCACGTACAGTCTCTGCAGGCGATCCTGGAGCCTCTTCTTCAGACAGAATTATACTTTCCACCAGAGCGGTTTCCAATTCTTCACGTCCAGTCTCTGCAGGCGATCCTGCTGCCTCCTCTTCGGACAGAATAATACTTTCCACCATAGCGGTTTCCAATTCTTCACGTCCAGTCTCTGCAGGCGATCCTGGAGCCTCTTCCTCAGACAGAATAATACATTCCACCATAGCGGTTTCCAGTTCTCCTCGTCCAGTCTGTGCAGGCGATCCTTTCGTCACTACTTCAGACAGAATAATACATTCTACCATAGCGGTTTCCAGTTCTTCACGTCCAGTCTCTGCAGGCGATCTTGCTGCCTGTTCTTCGGACAGAATAATACATTCAACCATAGCGGTTTCCAGTTTTTCACGTCCAGTCTGTGCAGGCGATCCTGCAGCCTCTTCTTTAGACAGAATAATACTTTCATTCATAGCGTTTCCCAGTTCTTAACGTCCAGTCTCTGCAGACGATCCTGCCGTCACTACTTCAGGCAGAATAATAATTTCCACCATAGTGGTTTCCAGTTCTTCACGTCAAGTCTGTGCAGGCGATCCTGCCGTCACTACTTCAGTCAGAATAATACTTTCCACCATAGCGGTTTCCAGTTCTTCACGTCCAGTCTGTGCAGGCGATCCTGCAGCCTCTTCTTCAGACAGAATAATATTTCCGACCATAACAGTTTCCATTTCTTCACGTCCAGTCTGTGCAGGCGATAGTGCAGGCTCTTCTTCAGACAAAATAATACTTTCCACCATAGAGTTTTCCAGTTCTCCTCGTCCAGTCTGTGCAGGCGATCCTGCCATCACTACTTCAGACAGAAGAGTACTTTCCACCATAGCGGTTTCCAGTTCTTCAAGTCCAGTCTGTGCAGGCAATCCCGCAGCTTCTTCTTCAGGCAGAATAATACCTTCAACCATAGCAGTTTCCAGTTCTTCTCGTCCAGTCGGTGCAGGCGATCATGCAGCCTATTCTTCAGGAAGAATAATACTTTCCACCATAGCGGTTTCAAGTTCATCACGTCCAGTCTGTGCAGGCGATCCTGCAGCCTCTCCTTCAGACAGAAAATACTTTCCACCATAGCGGTTTCCAGTTCTTCAAATCCAGTATGTGCAGGCGATCATGCAGCCTCTTCTTCAGAAATAATAATACTTTCCACCATAGTGGTTTCCAGTTCTTCACGTCCAGTCTGTGCAGGCGATCCTGCAGCCTCATCCTCAGACCGAATAATACTTTCCACCATAGCGGTTTCCAGTTCTTCACATCCAGTCTACGCAGGCGATCCTGCAGCCCCTTCTTCGGACAGAATAACACTATCCACCATAGTGGTTTCCAGTTCTTCACGTCCAGTCTGTGCAGGCGATCCTGCAGCCCCTTCCTCAGACATAATAATACTTTCCACCATAGTGGTTTCCAGTTCTTCACGTCCAGTCTGTGCAGGCGATCCTGCAGCCTCTTCCTCAGACAGAATAATACTTTCCACCATAGTGGTTTCCAGTTCTTCACGTCCAGTCTGTGCAGGCGATCATGCAACCTCTTCCTCAGACAGAATTATACTTTCCACCATAGCGGTTTCCAATTCTTCACGTCCAGTCTGTGCAGGCGATCCTGCAGCCTCTTCTTCAGACAGAATGATACTTTCCACCATAGAGGTTTCCAGTTCTTCAGGTCCAGTATGTGCAGGCAATACTGCCGTCACTACTTCAGACAGAAGAATACTTTCCACCATAGCGGTTTCCAGTTCTTCACGTCCAGTCTGTGCAGGCGATCCTGCAACCTCTGCCTCAGACAGAATAATACTTTCCACCAGAGCGGTTTCCAGTTCTTCACGTCCAGTGTGTGCAGGCGAACCTGCAGCCTCTTCTTCAGACTGAATAATAATTTCCACCATAGCGGTTTCCAGTTCTCCTCGTCCTGTCTGTGAAGGCAATCCTGCCGTCACTACTTCAGACAGAATAATACTTTCCGCCATAGCGGTTTCCAGTTCATCACGTCCAGTCTGTGCAGGCGATCCCGCCGTCACTACTTCAGTCAGAATTATATTTTCCACCATGACGGATTCCAGTTCTTCACGTCCAATCTGTGCAGGCGATCATGCAGCCTTTTCTTCAGACATAATAATACTTTCATCCATAGCGTTTTCCCGTTCTTCTCATGATGTCTGTGCAGGCAATCCTGCCGTCACTACTTCAGACAGAATAATACTTTCCACCATAGTTGTTTCCAGTTCTAAACGTCCAGTGTGTGCAGACGATCCTACAGCCTCTTCTTCAGACAGAAAAATAATTTCCACCATAGCGGTTTCCAGTTCTTCACGTCCAGTCTGTGCAGGCGATCCTGCAGCCTCTCCTTCAGACAGAATAATACCTTCCACCATAGCGGTGTCCAGTTCTTCAAATCCAGTATGTGCAGACGATCCTGCAGCCTCTTCATCAGACATAATAATACTTTCCACAATAGCGGTTTCCAGTTCTTCACGTCCAGTCTGTGCAGGCGATCCTGCAGCCTCTTCCTCAGACAGAATAATACTTTCCACCATAGCGGTTTCCAGTTCTTCAGGTCCAGTCTGTGCGGGCGATCCTGCAGCCCATTCTTCAGACAGAATAATACTCTCCACCATAGCGGTTTCCAGTTCCCCTCGTCCAGTCTGTGAAGGCGATCCTGCAGCCTCTTCTTCAGACAGATTAATACTTTCCACCACAGCGGTTTCCATTTCTACACGTCCAGTCTTTGCAGGCGATCCGACAGCCTCCTCTTCAGACAAAATAATACTTTCCACCATAGCGGTTTCCAGTTCGTCACGTCCAGTCTGTGTAGGCGTTCCTGTCGTCAATACTTCAGACAGAATAATACTTTCCACTTAGGTGGTTCCCAGTTCACCTCGTCCAATCTTTGAAGGCGATCCTGCAGACTTTTCTTCAGACAGAATAATATTTCCACCACAGCGGTTTTCATTTCTCCACGTCCAGTCTGTGTAGGCGATCGTGCAACCTTTTCCTCAGAGAGAATAATACTTTGCACCATAGCGGTTTCCAATTCTTCACATCCAGTCTGTGCAGGCGATCCTGCAGCCTCTTCTTCAGACAGAATAAAACTTTCCACCATAGCGGTTTCCAGTTCTTCAGGTCCAGAGTGTAAAGGAGATCCTGCAAACCCATCCTCAGACAGAATAATACTTTCAACCATAGCGGTTTCCAGTTCTTCACGTCCAGTCTGTGCAGGCGATCCTGCAGCCTCTCCTTCAGACAGAAAAATACTTTCCACCATAGCGGTTTCGAGTTCTTCAAATCCAGTAAGTGCAGGTGATCCTGCAGCCCCTTCTTCAGACATATTAATACTTTCCACCATAGTGGTTTCCAGTTCTTCAAATCCAGTATGTGCAGGCGATCCTGCAGCCTCTTCTTCAGACATAATAATACTTTCCACCGTAGCGGCTTCCAGTTCTTCACGTGCAGTCTGTGCAGGCGATCCTACAGCCTCTTCCTCAGACAGAATAATACTTTCCACCACAGCGGTTTCCAGTTCTTCACGTCCAGTCTGTGCAGGCGATCCTGCAGCCTCTTCTTCAGACAGAATATTACTTTCCACCATAGCAGTTTCCAGTTCTCCACGTCCAGTCTGTGAAGGCGATCCTGCAGCCTTTTCTTCAGACAGAATAATACATTTCACCACAGCGGTTTTCAGTTCTTCACGTCCAGTCTCTGTAGGCGATCGAGCAACCCCTTCCTCAGACAGAATAATACTTTCCACCATAGCGGTTTGCAAATCTTCACGTCGAGTCTCTGCAGGCGATCCTGCCGTCACTACTTCAAACAGAATAATACATTCCACCATAGCGGTTTCCAGTTCTCCTCGTCCAGTCTGTGAAGGCGATCCTGCCGCCCCTTCTTCAGGGAGAATAATAGTTTCATCCATAGCTTTTTCCACTTCTTCATGTCCAGTCTGTGCAGGCGTTCCTGCCGTCACTTCTTCAGACAGAATAATATTTCCGACCATAGCGTTTTCCAGTTCTTCACGTCCGGTCTGTGCAGGCGATCCTGCAGCCTCTTCTCCAGACGGAATAATACTTTCCACCATAGCGGTTTCCAGTTCTTCACGTCCAGACTGTGCAAGCGATCCCGCAGCCTCTTCCTTAGACAGAATAATAATATCCACAATAGCGTTATCCAGTTCTCTTTCGTCCAGTCTGTGCAGGCGATCCTGCTGCCTCTTCTTCAGACGGAATAATACTTTCCACCATAGCTGTTTCCAGTTCTTCACGTCCAGTCTGTTCAGGCGATCCTGCAGCCACTTCTCCAGACAGAATAATACTTTCCACCATAGCGGTTTCCAGTTCTTCACGTCCAGACTGTGCAAGCGATCCCGCAGCCTCTTCCTTAGACAGAATAATAATATCCACCATAGCGGATTCCATTTCTTCACGTCCAGCCTGTGCAGCCGATCCTGCAGCCTCTCCTTCAGACAGAATAATACTTTCCACCATAGCGGTTTCCAGTTCTTCACGTCCAGTCTGTGCAGGTGATCCTGCAGCCCCTTCTTCAGACAGAATAATAATTTCCAACATAGCGGTTTCCAGTTCTTCACGTCCAGTCTGTGCAGGCGATCCTGCCGTCACTTCTTCAGACAGGAGAATACTTTCCAACATAGCGGTTTCCTGTTCTTCACGTCTAGTCTGTGCAGGCGATCTTGCAGCCTCTTCATCAGACAGAATAATACTTTCCACCATAGCGGTTTCAAATTCTTCACGTCCAGTCTGTGCAGGCGATCCTGCAGCCCCTTCTTGAGACAGAATGTTACTTTCCACCATAGCGGCTTCCAGTTCTTCACGTCCAGTCTGTGCAGGCGATCCTGCTGCCCCTTCTTCACACACAATAATGCTTTCAACCATAGCGGTTTCTAGTTTTTAACGTCCAGTCTGTGCAGGCGATCTGCAGCCTCTTCTTCAGACATAATAATACTTTCCACCATAGTGGTTTCCAGTTCTTCACGTCCAGTCTGTGCAGGCGATCCTGCAGCCCCTTCCTCAGACATAATAATACTTTCCACCATAGTGGTTTCCAGTTCTTCACGTCCAGTCTGTGCAGGCGATCCTGCAGCCTCTTCCTCAGACAGAATAATACTTTCCACCATAGTGGTTTCCAGTTCTTCACGTCCAGTCTGTGCAGGCGATCATGCAACCTCTTCCTCAGACAGAATTATACTTTCCACCATAGCGGTTTCCAATTCTTCACGTCCAGTCTGTGCAGGCGATCCTGCAGCCTCTTCTTCAGACAGAATGATACTTTCCACCATAGAGGTTTCCAGTTCTTCAGGTCCAGTATGTGCAGGCAATACTGCCGTCACTACTTCAGACAGAAGAATACTTTCCACCATAGCGGTTTCCAGTTCTTCACGTCCAGTCTGTGCAGGCGATCCTGCAACCTCTGCCTCAGACAGAATAATACTTTCCACCAGAGCGGTTTCCAGTTCTTCACGTCCAGTGTGTGCAGGCGAACCTGCAGCCTCTTCTTCAGACTGAATAATAATTTCCACCATAGCGGTTTCCAGTTCTCCTCGTCCTGTCTGTGAAGGCAATCCTGCCGTCACTACTTCAGACAGAATAATACTTTCCGCCATAGCGGTTTCCAGTTCATCACGTCCAGTCTGTGCAGGCGATCCCGCCGTCACTACTTCAGTCAGAATTATATTTTCCACCATGACGGATTCCAGTTCTTCACGTCCAATCTGTGCAGGCGATCATGCAGCCTTTTCTTCAGACATAATAATACTTTCATCCATAGCGTTTTCCCGTTGTTCTCATGATGTCTGTGCAGGCAATCCTGCCGTCACTACTTCAGACAGAATAATACTTTCCACCATAGTTGTTTCCAGTTCTAAACGTCCAGTGTGTGCAGACGATCCTACAGCCTCTTCTTCAGACAGAAAAATAATTTCCACCATAGCAGTTTCCAGTTCTTCACGTCCAGTCTGTGCAGGCGATCCTGCAGCCTCTCCTTCAGACAGAATAATACCTTCCACCATAGCGGTGTCCAGTTCTTCAAATCCAGTATGTGCAGACGATCCTGCAGCCTCTTCATCAGACATAATAATACTTTCCACAATAGCGGTTTCCAGTTCTTCACGTCCAGTCTGTGCAGGCGATCCTGCAGCCTCTTCCTCAGACAGAATAATACTTTCCACCATAGCGGTTTCCAGTTCTTCAGGTCCAGTCTGTGCGGGCGATCCTGCAGCCCATTCTTCAGACAGAATAATACTCTCCACCATAGCGGTTTCCAGTTCCCCTCGTCCAGTCTGTGAAGGCGATCCTGCAGCCTCTTCTTCAGACAGAATAATACTTTCCACCACAGCGGTTTCCATTTCTACACGTCCAGTCTTTGCAGGCGATCCGACAGCCTCCTCTTCAGACAAAATAATACTTTCCACCATAGCGGTTTCCAGTTCGTCACGTCCAGTCTGTGTAGGCGTTCCTGTCGTCAATACTTCAGACAGAATAATACTTTCCACTTAGGTGGTTCCCAGTTCACCTCGTCCAATCTTTGAAGGCGATCCTGCAGACTTTTCTTCAGACAGAATAATATTTCCACCACAGCGGTTTTCATTTCTCCACGTCCAGTCTGTGTAGGCGATCGTGCAACCTTTTCCTCAGAGAGAATAATACTTTGCACCATAGCGGTTTCCAATTCTTCACATCCAGTCTGTGCAGGCGATCCTGCAGCCTCTTCTTCAGACAGAATAATACTTTCCACCATAGCGGTTTCCAGTTCTTCAGGTCCAGAGTGTAAAGGAGATCCTGCAAACCCATCCTCAGACAGAATAATACTTTCAACCATAGCGGTTTCCAGTTCTTCACGTCCAGTCTGTGCAGGCGATCCTGCAGCCTCTCCTTCAGACAGAAAAATACTTTCCACCATAGCGGTTTCGAGTTCTTCAAATCCAGTAAGTGCAGGTGATCCTGCAGCCCCTTCTTCAGACATATTAATACTTTCCACCATAGTGGTTTCCAGTTCTTCAAATCCAGTATGTGCAGGCGATCCTGCTGCCTCTTCTTCAGACATAATAATACTTTCCACCGTAGCGGCTTCCAGTTCTTCACGTGCAGTCTGTGCAGGCGATCCTACAGCCTCTTCCTCAGACAGAATAATACTTTCCACCACAGCGGTTTCCAGTTCTTCACGTCCAGTCTGTGCAGGCGATCCTGCAGCCTCTTCTTCAGACAGAATATTACTTTCCACCATAGCAGTTTCCAGTTCTCCACGTCCAGTCTGTGAAGGCGATCCTGCAGCCTTTTCTTCAGACAGAATAATACATTTCACCACAGCGGTTTTCAGTTCTTCACGTCCAGTCTCTGTAGGCGATCGAGCAACCCCTTCCTCAGACAGAATAATACTTTCCACCATAGCGGTTTGCAAATCTTCACGTCGAGTCTCTGCAGGCGATCCTGCCGTCACTACTTCAAACAGAATAATACATTCCACCATAGCGGTTTCCAGTTCTCCTCGTCCAGTCTGTGAAGGCGATCCTGCCGCCCCTTCTTCAGGGAGAATAATAGTTTCATCCATAGCTTTTTCCACTTCTTCATGTCCAGTCTGTGCAGGCGTTCCTGCCGTCACTTCTTCAGACAGAATAATATTTCCGACCATAGCGTTTTCCAGTTCTTCACGTCCGGTCTGTGCAGGCGATCCTGCAGCCTCTTCTCCAGACGGAATAATACTTTCCACCATAGCGGTTTCCAGTTCTTCACGTCCAGACTGTGCAAGCGATCCCGCAGCCTCTTCCTTAGACAGAATAATAATATCCACAATAGCGTTATCCAGTTCTCTTTCGTCCAGTCTGTGCAGGCGATCCTGCTGCCTCTTCTTCAGACGGAATAATACTTTCCACCATAGCTGTTTCCAGTTCTTCACGTCCAGTCTGTTCAGGCGATCCTGCAGCCACTTCTCCAGACAGAATAATACTTTCCACCATAGCGGTTTCCAGTTCTTCACGTCCAGACTGTGCAAGCGATCCCGCAGCCTCTTCCTTAGACAGAACAATAATATCCACCATAGCGGATTCCATTTCTTCACGTCCAGCCTGTGCAGCCGATCCTGCAGCCTCTCCTTCAGACAGAATAATACTTTCCACCATAGCGGTTTCCAGTTCTTCACGTCCAGTCTGTGCAGGTGATCCTGCAGCCCCTTCTTCAGACAGAATAATAATTTCCAACATAGCGGTTTCCAGTTCTTCACGTCCAGTCTGTGCAGGCGATCCTGCCGTCACTTCTTCAGACAGGAGAATACTTTCCAACATAGCGGTTTCCTGTTCTTCACGTCTAGTCTGTGCAGGCGATCTTGCAGCCTCTTCATCAGACAGAATAATACTTTCCACCATAGCGGTTTCAAATTCTTCACGTCCAGTCTGTGCAGGCGATCCTGCAGCCCCTTCTTGAGACAGAATGTTACTTTCCACCATAGCGGCTTCCAGTTCTTCACGTCCAGTCTGTGCAGGCGATCCTGCTGCCCCTTCTTCACACACAATAATGCTTTCAACCATAGCGGTTTCTAGTTTTTAACGTCCAGTCTGTGCAGGCGATCTGCAGCCCCTTCTTCAGACAGAATAATAGTTTCATCCATAGCATTTTCCGCTTCTTCACGTCCAGTCTGTGCAGGCGATCCTGCCGTCACTACTTCAAACAGAAGAATACTTTCCACCATAGCGGTTTCCTGTTCTTCACGTCCACTCTGTGCAGGCGATCCTGCAGCTTCTTCTTCAGACTGAATATTTCCGACCATAGCGGTTTCCAGTTCTTCACGTCCAGTCTGTGCAGGCGATTCTGCAGCCTCATCTTCAGACATAATAATACTTTCCACCATAGCGGTTTCCAGTTCTTCACGTCCAGTCTGTGCAGGCGATCCTGCAGCCTCTTCTTCAGACATAATAATACTTTCCACCATAGCGGTTTCCAGTTCTTCACGTCTAGTCTGTGCAGGTGATCTTGCAGCCTCTTCTTCAGACAGAATAACACTTTCCACCATAGCGGTTTCCAGTTCTTCATGTCCAGTCTGTGCAGTCGAACTTGCAACCTCCTCTTCAGACAGAATAATACTTTCCACCGTAGTGGTTTCAAGTTCTTCACGTCCAGTCTGTGCAGCCGATCCTGCAGCCACTTCTTCAGTCAGAATAATACTTTCCACCATAGCGTTATCCAGTTTTTCACGTCCAGCCTGTGCAGCCGATCCTGCAGCCTCTTCTTCAGTTAGTTAGTTAGTTATTGTTGTTTTAAGGGGCGGAACTACGAGGTCATCTGCCCCTCTTAACACAGATTAAAGAATACAAATTTTGAATTGAATTTAAAATTTTGAGGTGGACATCTAAATTTAAAAAGACCAAAAATTAATAAAACAAAAACAAACAATTAAATAAATAAATAAATAAAAAATTATAAACATAAATAAAAATTACGGAAAAAACAAAAACATTATCATTCAAAAACGAACAAGTCGTTGAGTCAAAGTTCACTGGAAAATTTAGATTGCTGGCCCTAACCCACTCTCACTTATAAAGCGGATAACGCGATCAGCAGCCACCGCGTCATCGGCTAATATAAGTTTGAGTGTCGTCTGCAAACCAAGCTTTCTTCGTAAGTCAGCAAGATCCACACACTCGGTGAAAATGTGGGCCACGGTGAAAACGGCTCCACAGGTACAAAGTGGGGGGTCTTCCCTTCTCATTAGGTACGAGTGGGTGGATCTTGTATGACCTATCCTTAGCCTACACAAAATGACGGACTCTCTCCGGGCCCGGAAGGAGCTCCGCCAAACGCGAGTAGTTCCCTTGATCGCTCTCAGTTTACTGGGCAGTGGGTCAGCTAGCCACTGACTCTCCCAAAAAGCCAGAACTTGTAGGCGTAACTGAGAGCGAATATCTCTAGCGGGTACCTCCATTGGTCGAGGTGGTAATGATACCGCCTCTTTTGCAGCTTGATCTGCTAACTCATTTCCCGCAATTCCCATGTGGCTTGGAAGCCACAGAAAGGTGATTCGAGTGTCAGCGTGGCACAGCCCGGCTAGTAGGTCGTGGATTCGCTGCACTAGGGGGTGTTGCGGGAAACATGTAGCAATTGACTGCAACGAACTCAAAGAGTCGGTACACACGAGAAAGTGGATTCGAGCATCCTGTAGTGCAAACTGCAGAGCTTCATAGATGGCAACGAGCTCCGCAGTAAACACACTACAGGCCTCAGGCAAAGAGATCTTGGTATTTGCACCATCAATAACGTAAGCACAACCCACCTTCTCGTCCACCTTCGAACCATCCGTGAATAGAATGCCAGCGTCCGGAAATTGGTGAACTATGCTGTGGAACTGCCTCCGGTAAACGGAGGCATCCGTGTTCACCTTAGGACCTCGGTGCAGATCTAACCGAATTTCCGGACGCGGGACTTGCCACGGAGGCACCTCGCTAGATGTCCGGATCATACAGGGACCTACAGCCACTCCTATTTCGGTACACGAGCTATCAAGTCTAATACCAACCGGCCGAGTGGCACGAGGCCGGTTGGCGTACCCCTGGTGGTTTTGGGTACCGAAGAGAGCTTGATAGGTCGGGTGTTGCGGCATTTGACGCACATTGGCAGCATATGCTAACAGCATATGTTGGCGTCTATAATTTAAAGGTGGAACACCCGATTCGGCGAGTAGGCTGGGTATCGGGCTGGCCCGGAAGGCACCGGTAGCCAGCCTAACGCCACTATGGTGGATACTGTCCAGCATTTTCAAGGTTGCCGGTCTTGCTGAACCGTATGCCGCAGAACCATAGTCTAGCCGGGACAGGACGAGGGCTTGGTAGAACCGTAGCAGCACCGCACGGTCAGCCCCCCACGTAGTGCCACTAAGAAACCTGAGCATGTTCAGTTTCCTGAGACATGTCATTTTCAATTGCCGTATATGGTGCTGCCACGTTAACTTGCTGTCAAAATGGAGCCCCAGGAAGCGATAAGTGTCAACCACCGGCAACGCAGCATCCCTGAGATGTAGTTCAGGGTGTAAATGTAGCCTCCGTAGCCGACAAAAATGGACGACGGAGGTTTTCGCTGCTGAAAAACGAAAACCCCGGTCGTGAGCCCACCTGTCGACCCGGTTGATGGCTAGCTGCAATTGCCGTTCCACGACTGCCATACTTCCAGAGCTGTAATGCAGAGCTAAATCGTCTACATACAGCGATGGAACTACCGCGGACCCGGCGGCGGCAACAATGCCATTAATGGCAATCGCGAACAAGGTGACACTCAGCACTGAACCCTGAGGAACTCCATTTTCTTGGGTATAGTACTGCGATAATGTCCTACCGACCCTTACACGGAAGAGTCGGACGGACATGAAATTCGCAATGAAAGTCGGTAAGTTACCACGGAGTCCCCACTTGTGAAGGGTGGAAAGGATCCCGTAGCGCCATGTGGTGTCGTAGGCTTTCTCGAGGTCAAAGAAAACCGTGACTAGGTGCTGCTTCCGGAAAAAAGCCTCCTGTATGGCGCTCTCAAGTCGCACCAGATGGTCAGTGGTGGACCTATGAGAGCGAAATCCACATTGGTACTCAGACAGGAGACCTTTATCCTCCAAGAACCACACCAGTCGATGGTTCACCATCTTTTCGAGCAGCTTACATAGGCCATTTGTCAAACAAATGGGCCTATAGCTGCTTACAAACTTGGGATCCTTTCCAGCCTTAGGAATCGGTATCACGATCCCCTCTCGCCATTGAGATGGAAACTCCCCTTCAATCCATATACGATTGAAGAGGATCAACAGTTCTTTCATACTGGATTCGCACAGATGTTTTAACATTTGATTATGTATGTTATCCGGTCCAGGAGCCGTATCCCTGCACAGTGCAAGCGCACTTCGCAGTTCCCATTCAGAGAATGGTACATTATAGGACTCCGAAGCAGCAGTGGCAAAGGACAAGGGGTGAGTCTCTGCCTCCCGCTTCAGAGTCAGAAATGTAGGATCGTAACTCCCGGAGCAGGATACATCGGAGAAGTGCGAGCCAATGCTGTTGGCAATGGCGAGATGGTCCGTGATGATGTCCCCATTGATGGACACTCCGGGTATCGATAGTGATGTCGGGAGTCCGGAGATCCGACGAAGCTTAGTCCACACTTGAGATGAAGGAGTATGCGCCGTCATGGACGACACATACTTTTCCCACGTCGTTTTCTTACTCTCCCGAATCAGATATCGGGCTCTAGCACGCATCCTTCTGAAGGTGATAAGGTTGGCCATAGTGTTTTGCCTCCGATAGCATTTGAAAGCACGTCGACGATCTTTAATGGCTGCTGCAATCTCGGCTGTCCACCAAGGGACAAGCTTCCGGCGTGAGTTGCCGGATGAGGAAGGTATTGTTTCCTCAGCAGCAGTCAAAATACCATTCGTTATGTGAATGGTATGATCGTAGACACTCTCAAAGGTATCTTCGGCAAACACCGCACGTGCCGTGAAAGTTGGCCAATCAGCCCGACGGAGAAGCCATCGACTTGGTAACTCGATGGCTCTCTGGTTCGGAAGAGTAACGATAATTGGAAAATGGTCACTATTACAAAGGTCATCGTGTACACCCCACTGTAGCAGGGGAACCAGCGCACGACTGCACAGGGTAATATCGATACTTGAATAAGTACCGTGTGCAATAGAGAAGTGCGTAGGCTCCCCTGTGTTCAACAGACACAGGTCCAGCCGCCTGATCAGCCTCTCAAAATCTCTCCCTTTACCGCTAGTGGTAGCGGAGCCCCAGATGGTGTTGTGGGCATTAACATCTCCCAGAAGGAGAAAATGAGGGGGGGAGCTGAGAGACTAGATCCACCAGCTGGTCGTAATCCGGCTGAGAATCAGGTGGGATGTACACGTTACATACTGTTGCCATTACTGGCAACGAAGTACGAACTGCAACTGCCTCTAGCTGAGTACGCAACGGCACCTCTTCACTAAAGAGGCTAGAGTGGACGAGAGTGCAGACGCCACCAGCGGCCACAGCTCCGTCCATCCGGTCTTTAGAGAAGAGTTTGAAGTGACGCATTGTTGTCTCATGCCCAGGACGAAACCTGGATTCCTGAAGACAGACAATGGTTGCCGAAAACGAAGATATTAATTGTCGTAACTCAGCGAGATGAACAGAATAGCTATTACAGTTCCATTGTAATAGTGCCATGGTGTGGACTTAAGTAGAAGTGGGTCTTCTACTTATGCTTGACCGTTTGCCACCCTTCCCCATCTCTAGTTGGAGATGATGGGGCAGGAGAGCACACCTCAATCTCCACATCTCCGTCCGAAGACGAAGAAAATGGAGCGGGCGCTCTCTTGGGTTGCGCACGGTCGTCGTCGGACCTCACGGGTCTCGCCCTTGGGGAAGAGCGAGAGCGGTGTCGAGGGACTTTCTCCCGGTCCGAAGACTGGGTGTCTGTCCCCGACACGCCCCGAAGAGATTTCTTCTTGGATCGGCGCCGACGTGTGTTTGGGGAAGTAGATGGTCCCTTCCCCACAGACGCCGGGTCCTTATAAAACAAGGTCGCTCCTGCTGGCACCGCTCCACTGGTAGTGGTGGGAGCGGGATGGCCAGCAGATACGTGAGCAGCCCTGCCTTTAGGAGAGGAAGAGAAACGGCGCTGAACCGTTCCCCTCTCCTCCGCCGATCTATTTTCTTTTCTATAGGGGAGTTCCTCCATACGGACGGGCTTGGCCTCAGCAGGCTTCGCCCCCTTGGTGGTAGTGAGAGCAGAAAGGCCAGCAGAGACAGTAGCCACCCCGTCAGCAGGAGGACGAGAGAGACGGCGACGAACCGTCTCCCTCTTCTCCCCTATATTTTTCGTATTAGGTGGGCTGGAAGAAGGACCAGCCCTGGTCGGCAAAGTCTTCTTTCCCCCTTTAGCTGGGGAAGACTTGTTCGCCGACCGTTTCGGAGAAGAAGAGGACTTCTTCTCCGAATTCGCCGGTTTAGGTGTTAAAACCGGCGCCTTCTTAACCGTGGCCGAAGAAGGTTTTGGGACCTCCTTCGGGCTGACAGTGCTCGCTGGTACAGCGAGGGGAGATTTCAAACTCGTACTAAAAGAGGACATCGAGGGTACTGCACTGGAAACTTTAACGGCAGGGGTGATTGAGGGCGTCGCTGCAGCTGCAAACGATACCCGAAATTCGGGGGCATTCATATCACGGTACCTCTTGCGAGCGTCGTGATATGAAAGCCTGTCAAGAGTCCTGATTTCCTGGATCTTGGCTTCCATAATGAATTCAGGGCACTGTTTTGACCGTGGCGAGTGACTTCCTTGGCAGTTGGGACATATCGGGGGAGGCGTACACCTCTCGTCACCCTCATGTGTCCCCTTGCCACACTCTCTACATACGGCCTTCGCAGTACACCTGGCGGAAACATGCCCGAATCTCTGGCACTGGTAGCAGCGCATAGGTGGAGGGATGTACGGTCGCACATCGCAGTTGTACGATGTGACCTTCACCTGCTTAGGTACAACATCACCTTCAAAATGGAGAATAAAAGCGCCGGTATCGACGCTCCTTTCCCCAATCTTTCGGGTGATGCGCCTAATCTTTGTGACGCCTCTCTTCCCCAGATCCCGCAACAGTTCAGCATCGCTATTCAAAATGAGGTCACGATGGAAAATAACTCCACGGACCTCATTCAGCGTTTCGTGCTTTGTGATCTTAACGGGGATTTCGCCGAATTGCGTGCATTCCAGCAACGCTTCGGTTTGCTGCCGGCTAACGGTATGCAGCAAGAGCTGCCCGTTCCGGAGCTTGGAAATCCCGTTAAGATCACCAAATTTCCCCTCGATTTCCTCAGCGAAAATGATCGATTTTACGAGCTTGAAATCATCCCCGTCAGTCCTGGTAGCTACCAGGTAGCGAGGTGATCTGTCTGTCGCAAATCGTTGGTTAAAGGCTTCATCCCAAGGCGTATACACCTTGGGATTAGCTCGACACTCCAGAGACGGCTTTTTAAGGGTGCCACCCTGTACAGGTGTCCGTGATCGTTTACTACGCATCCCGGACGAAATCCTCCCCGAATACTGCCCACTCCGAACGGGGGCTATCACTGTGGGCGCCACCCAGCCAAGGCAATACCTACCTGGCATAGCAGATATTGCCCGGGGTCCCAGTGCCTCGAACAGGCACTTCCCCCTCGGCATGCACAGGATTTATTCAGCTCCAGTGTTCGGCCATGCAGGGACCTTCGTTGTAAGGCGGATACTACTGTAGGGTCCATGGCGCACCCACCTGACGGGATGGGGCATACCGTCTAGGCTTTCTGGCCAGATGGCCAAGCTGGTGGCCCTTCCCCTAACAGCATGCATGTTTGTTTCTATTGGTCAAACCAGAGCTAGGACCAGAAAACCAAAATCGACCTTTATAAGGCCCCCTCTAAGTCGCCTTTTACGACAGGCAGGGGATACCGTGGATGAATTCTGCCCTCCCCATCCACAGGGGGTCAGAACAAATCAAAACTGGCAAGTTATTCGGCCATGTCGGCCCTATTAGTCGCCTCCTACGACAGGCAGGGCATACCGTGGGTGTATTCTATCCCGCACCCACACGGGGGCCTCTTCTTCAGACAGAACAATATTTTCCACCATAGCGGTTTCCAGTTCTTCACGTCCAGTCTGTGCAGGCGATCCTGCAGCCTCTTCTTCAGACAGAATAATACTTTCTACCATAGCGGTTCCCAGTTCTTCACGTCCAGTCTCTGCAGGCGATCCTGCTGCCTCCTCTTCGGACAGGAAAATAATTTCAACCATAGTGGTTTCCAGTTTTTCACGTCCAGTCTGTGCAGGCGATCCTTCAGCCTCATCCTTAGACAGAATTATACTTGCATCCATAGCGTTTTCCAGTTCTTCACGTCCAGTCTCCGCAGGCGATCCTGCCGTCACTTCATCAGAGAGAATAATAATTTCAACCATAGTGGTTTCCAGTTCTTCACGTCCAGTCTGTGCAGGCGATCCTGCCGTCACTACTTCAGTCAGAATAATACTTTCCACCATAGCGGTTTCCAGTTCTTCACGTCCAATCTGTGCAGGCGATCCTGAAGCCTCTTCTTCAGACAGAATAATACTATCCACCATAGCGGTTTCCAGTTCTTCACGTCCAATCTGTGCAGGCGATCCTGAAGCCTCTTCTTCAGACAGAATAATAGTTTCATCCATAGCTTTTTCCACTTCTTCACGTCCAGTCTGTGCAGGCGATCCTGCAGCCTCTTCCTTAGACAGAATATTACTTTCATCCATAGCGTTTTCCAGTTCTTCACGTCCAGTCTCTACAGGCGATCCTGCCGTCACTACTTCAAACAGAATAATACTTTCCACAATAGCGTTATCCAGTTCTCTTTCGTCCAGTCTGTGCAGGTGATCCTGCTGCCTCTCCTTCGGACAGAATAATACTTTCAACCTTAGCGGTTTCCAGTTTTTCACGTCCAGTCTGTGCAGGCGATCCTGCAGCCCCTACTTCAGACAGAATAATAGTTTCATCCATAGCATTTTCCACTTCGTCAAGTCTGTGCAGGCGATCCTGCCGTCACTCTTCAGACTGAAGAATACTCACCACCATAGCGGTTTCCAGTTCTTCACGTCCAGTCTGTGCAGGCGATCCTGCAGCCTCTTCTTCTGACAGAATAATATTTCCGACCATAGCGGTTTCCAGTTCTTCACGTCCAGTCTGTGCAGGCGATCCTGCAGCCTCTTCTTCAGACAGAATAATACTTTCCACCATAGTGGTTTCCAGTTCTTCACGTCCAGCCTGTGCAGGTGATCCTGCAGCCTCTTCTTCAGACAGAATAATACTTTCCGACCATAGCGGTTCCCAGTTCTTCACGTCCAGTCTCTGCAGGCGATCCTGCTGCCTCCTCTTCGGACAGAATAATACTTTCAACCATGGTGGTTTCCAGTTCTTCACGTCCAGTCTGTGCAGGCGATCCTGCAGCCTCTTCTTCAGACAGAATAATACTTTCCACCATAGCGGTTTCCAGTTCTCCTCGTCCAGTCTGTGAATCGATCCTGAAGTCTCTTCTTCAGACAGAATAATACTTTCCACCATAGCGGTTTCCAGTTCTTCACGTCCAGTCTGTGCAGGCGATTCAGCAGACTCTTCCTTAGACAGAATAATACTTTCCACCATAGCGGTTTCCAGTTCTTCCCGTCCAGTCTGTGCAGGCGATCCTGCCGTCACTCTTCAGACAGAAGAATACTTTCCACCATAGCGGTTTCCAGTTCTTCACGTCCAGTCTGTGCAGGCGATCCTGCCGTCACTCTTCAGACAGAATAATACTTTCCACCATAGCGGTTTCCAGTTCTCCTCGTCCAGTCTGTGAAGGCGATCCTGCTGCCTCTTCTTCAGACGGAATAATACTTTCCACCATAGCTGTTTCCAGTTCTTCACGTCCAGTCTGTTCAGGCGATCCTGCAGCCACTTCTTCAGACAGAATAATACATTCCACCATAGCGGTTTCCAGTTCTTCATGTCCAGTCTGTGCAGGCGATCCTGTAACCTCTTCTTCAGACAGAATAATAACTTCCACCATAGCGGTTCCCAGATCTTCACGTCCAGCCGGTGCAGGCGATCCCGAAGCCTCTTCCTTAGATAGAATAATACTTTCCACCATAGCGGTATCCAGTTCTCCTCGACCAATCTGTGAAGGCAATCCTGCCGTCACTACTTCAGACAGAATAATACTTTCCACCATAGCGGTATCCAGTTCTCTTCGTCTAGTCTGTGACTGCGATCCTGCAACCACTACTTCAGACAGAATAATACTTTCCACCATAGCGGGTTCCAGTTCTCACGTCCAGTCTGTGCAGGCGATCCTGCTGCCTCTTCTTCAGACGGAATAATACTTTCCACCATAGCTGTTTCCAGTTCTTCACGTCCAGTCTGTTCAGGCGATCCTGCAGCCACTTCTTCAGACAGAATAATACATTCCACCATAGCGGTTTCCAGTTCTTCATGTCAAATCTATGCAGGCGATCCTGTAACCTCTTCTTCAGACAGAATAATAACTTCCACCATAGCGGTTCCCAGATCTTCACGTCCAGTCGGTGCAGGCGATCCTGTCCTCACTTCGTCAGAGAGAATAATACTTTCCACCGTAGCCGTTTCCAGTTCTTCACGTCCAGCCAGTGCAGCCGATCCTGCAGCCACTTCTTCAGGCAGAATAATACTTTCCACCATAGCGGTTTCCAGTTTTTCACGTCCAGCCTGTGCAGCCGATCCTGCAGCCTCTTCTTCAGACAGAACAATACTTTCCACCATAGCGGTTTCCAGTTCTTCACGTCCAGTCTGTGCAGGCGATCCTGCAGCCTCTTCTTCAGACAGAATAATACTTTCTACCATAGCGGTTACCAGTTCTTCACGTCCAGTCTCTGCAGGCGATCCTGCTGCCTCCTCTTCGGACAGAATAATACTTTCAACCATAGTGGTTTCCAGTTTTTCACGTCCAGTCTGTGCAGGCGATCCTTCAGCCTCTTCCTTAAACAGAATTATACTTGCATCCATAGCGTTTTCCAGTTCTTCACGTCCAGTCTCCGCAGGCGATCCTGCCGTCACTTCATCAGAGAGAATAATAATTTCAACCATAGTGGTTTCCAGTTCTTCACGTCCAGTCTGTGCAGGCGATCCTGCCGTCACTACTTCAGTCAGAATAATACTTTCCACCATAGCGGTTTCCAGTTCTTCACGTCCAATCTGTGCAGGCGATCCTGAAGCCTCTTCTTCAGACAGAATAATACTATCCACCATAGCAGTTTCCAGTTCTTGACGTCCAATCTGTGCAGGCGATCCTGAAGCCTCTTCTTCAGACAGAATAATAGTTTCATCCATAGCGTTTTCCACTTCTTCACGTCCAGTCTGTGCAGGCGATCCTGCAGCCTCTTCCTTAGACAGAATATTACTTTCATCCATAGCGTTTTCCAGTTCTTCACGTCGGGTCTCTACAGGCGATCCTGCCGTCACTACTTCAAACAGAATAATACTTTCCACAATAGCGTTATCCAGTTCTCTTTCGTCCAGTCTGTGCAGGTGATCCTGCTGCCTCTCCTTCGGACAGAATAATACTTTCAACCTTAGCGGTTTCCAGTTTTTCACGTCCAGTCTGTGCAGGCGATCCTGCAGCCCCTTCTTCAGACAGAATAATAGTTTCATCCATAGCATTTTCCACTTCGTCAAGTCTGTGCAGGCGATCCTGCCGTCACTCTTCAGACTGAAGAATACTCACCACCATAGCGGTTTCCAGTTCTTCACGTCCAGTCTGTGCAGGCGATCCTGCAGCCTCTTCTTCTGACAGAATAATATTTCCGACCATAGCGGTTTCCAGTTCCTCACGTCCAGTCTGTGCAGGCGATCCTGCAGCCTCTTCTTCAGACAGAATAATACTTTCCACCTTAGCGGTTTCCAGTTCTTCACGTCCAGCCTGTGCAGGTGATCCTGCAGCCTCTTCTTCAGACAGAATAATACTTTCCGACCATAGCGGTTTCCAGTTCTTCACGTCCAGTCTCTGCAGGCGATCATGCTGCCTCCTCTTCGGACAGAATAATACTTTCAACCATGGTGGTTTCCAGTTCTTCACGTCCAGTCTGTGCAGGCGATCCTGCAGCCTCTTCTTCAGACAGAATAATACTTTCCACCATAGCGGTTTCCAGTTCTCCTCGTCCAGTCTGTGAAGCGATCCTGAAGTCTCTTCTTCAGACAGAATAATACTTTCCACCATAGCGGTTTCCAGTTCTTCACGTCCAGTCTGTGCAGGCGATTCAGCAGACTCTTCCTTAGACAATAATACTTTCCACCATAGCGGTTTCCAGTTCTTCCCGTCCAGTCTGTGCAGGCGATCCTGCCGTCACTCTTCAGACAGAAGAATACTTTCCACCATAGCGGTTTCCAGTTCTTCACGTCCAGTCTGTGCAGGCGATCCTGCCGTCACTCTTCAGACAGAATAATACTTTCCACCATAGCGGTATCCAGTTCTCCTCGTCCAGTCTGTGAAGGCGATCCTGCTGCCTCTTCTTCAGACGGAATAATACTTTCCACCATAGCTGTTTCCAGTTCTTCACGTCCAGTCTGTTCAGGCGATCCTGCAGCCACTTCTTCAGACAGAATAATACATTCCACCATAGCGGTTTCCAGTTCTTCATGTCCAGTCTGTGCAGGCGATCCTGTAACCTCTTCTTCAGACAGAATAATAACTTCCACCATAGCGGTTCCCAGATCTTCACGTCCAGTCGGTGCAGGCGATCCCGCAGCCTCTTCCTTAGACAGAATAATACTTTCCACCATAGCGGTTTCCAGTTCTCCTCGACCAGTCTGTGAAGGCAATCCTGCCGTCACTACTTCAGACAGAATAATACTTTCCACCATAGCGGTATCCAGTTCTCTTCGTCTAGTCTGTGCAGGCGATCCTGCAACCACTACTTCAGACAGAATAATACTTTCCACCATAGCGGGTTCCAGTTCTCACGTCCAGTCTGTGCAGGCGATCCTGCTGCCTCTTCTTCAGACGGAATAATACTTTCCACCATAGCTGTTTCCAGTTCTTCACGTCCAGTCTGTTCAGGCGATCCTGCAGCCACTTCCTCAGACAGAATAATACATTCCACCATAGCGGTTTCCAGTTCTTCATGTCCAGTCTGTGCAGGCGATCCTGTAACCTCTTCTTCAGACAGAATAATAACTTCCACCATAGCGGTTCCCAGATCTTCACGTCCAGTCCTCACTACGTCAGAGAGAATAATACTTTCCACCGTAGCCGTTTCCAGTTCTTCACGTCCAGCCAGTGCAGCCGATCCTGCAGCCACTTCTTCAGCCAGAATAATACTTTCCAACATAGCGGTTTCCAGTTTTTCACGTCCAGCCTGTGCAGCCGATGCTGCAGCCTCTTCTTCAGACAGAACAATACTTTCCACCATAGCGGTTTCCAGTTCTTCACGTCCAGTCTGTGCAGGCGATCCTGCAGCCTCTTCCTTAGACAGAATAATACTTTCATCCATAGCGTTTTCCAGTTCTTCACGTCCAGTCTCTGCAGGCGAACCTGCCGTGACTACTTCAGACAGAATTATAATTTCATCCATTGCGGTTTCCAGTTCTTCACGTCCAGTCTCTGCAGGCGACCCTGCCGTGACTACATCAGACAGAATTATACTTTCCACCATAGTGGTTTCCAGTTCTTCACGTCCAGTCTGTGCAGGCAATACTGCCGTCACTACTTCAGTCAGAATAATACTTTCCACCATAGCGGTTTCCAGTTTTTCACGTCCAATCTGTGCAGGCGATACTGAAGCCTCTTCTTCAGACAGAATAATAGTTTCATCCATAGCGTTTTCCACTTCTTCACGTCCAGTCTGTGCAGGCGATCCTGCCGTCACTACTTCAGACATAATAATACATTCCACCATAGCGGTTTCCAGTTCTTCACGTCCAGTCTGTGCAGGCAATCCTGCCGTCACTACTTCAGACATAATAATACATTCCACCATACAGTTTTCCAGTTCTTCACGTCCAGTCTGTGCAGGCGATCCTGCAGCCCCTTCTTCAGACAGAATAATAGTTTCATCCATAGCATTTTCCACGTCGTCCAGTCTGTGCCGGCGATCCTGCCGTCACTCTTTTGACAGAAGAATACTTTCCACCATAGCGGTTTCCAGTTCTTCACGTCCAGTCTGTGCAGGCAATCCTGCAGCCTCTTCCTCTGACTGAATAATTCTTCCGAACATAGCGGTTTCCAGTTCTTCACGTCCAGTCTGTTCAGGCGATCCTGCAGCCTCTTCTTCAGACAGAACAATACTTTTCACCATAGCGGTTTTCAGTTCTTCACGTCCAGTGTGTGCAGGCGATCCTGCAGGCTCTTCTTCAGAGAGAGTAATACTTTCCACCTTAGCGGTTTCCAGTTCTTCACGTCCAGTCTGTGCAGGCGATCCCGCAGCCTTTTCCTTAAACAGAATCATAATATCCACCATAGCGGTTTCCAGTTCTTCCCGTCCAGTGTGTGCAGGCGATCTTGCCGTTACTATTTCAGGCAAAATAATACTTTCCATCACAGCGGTTTCCAGTTCTCCTCGTCTAGTCTCTGCAGGCGATCCTGCCGCCAATACTTCAGACAGAATAATACTTTCCACCATAGCTGTTTCCAGTTCTTCACGTCCAGTCTGTTCAGGCGATCCTGCAGCCACTTCTTCAGACAGAATAATACATTCCACCATAGCGGTTTCCAGTTCTTCACGTCCAGTCTGTTCAGGTGATCCTGCAACCCGTTCTTCAGACAGAATAATACTTTCCACCATAGCGGTTTCCCTTTCTTCACGTCCGGTCTGTGCAGGCGATCCTGCCGTCACTACATCAGACAGAATAATACTTTCCACCATAGTGGTTTCCACTTCTTCTCGTCCAGTCTGTGCTGGCGATCCTGCCGTCACTTCTTTAGTTAAAATAATACCTTCCACCATAGCGTTTTCCAGTTCTTCACGTCCAGTCTGTGCAGGCGATCCTGCAGCTTCTTCTTCAGACAGAATAATACTTTCCACCATAGCGGTTTCCAGTTCTTCTCGTCCAGTCTGTGCAATCAATCCTGCCGTCACTACTTCCGAAAGAAGAATACTTTCCACAATAGCGGTTTCCAGATCTTCAGGTCCAGTCTGTGCAGATGATCCGGCCGTCACTACTTCAGACAGAATAATAATTTCCACCATAGCGGTTATCAGTTCTTCACATCCAGTCTGTGCAGGCGATCCTGCAGCTACTTCTTCAAACAGAATGATACTTTCCACAATAGCGGTTTCCAGTTCTTCAGGTCCAGTCTGTGCACGCGATCCTGCCGTCACTACTTCAGACAGAATAATACATTCCACCATAGCGGTTTCCAGTTCACCTCGTCCAATCTGTGAATGCAATCCTGCCGTCACTACTTCAGACAGAAAAATACTTTCCACCATAGCGGTTTCCAGTTCTCCTCGTCCAGTCTGTGAAGGCAATCCTGAAGTCACTACTTCAGACAGAATAATTCTTTCCGCCAGAGCGGTTTCCAGTTCTTCACGTCCAGTCTGTGCAGGTGATCCCGCCGTCACTACTTCAGTCAGAATTATATTTTCCACCATAGCGGATTCAAGTTCTTCACGTCCAGTCTGTCAGGAGATCCTGCAGCGTTTTCTTCAGACATAATAATACTTTCATCCATAGCGTTTTCCAGTTCTTCTCGTGATGTCTGTGCAGGCGATCCTGCCGCCACTACTTCCGACAGAAGAATACTTTCCACCATAGCGGTTTCCAGTTCTTCACGTCTAGTCTGCGCAGGCAATCTTGCAGCCTCTTCTTCAGACAGAATAATACTTTCCACCATAGCGGTTTCCAGTTCTTCAGGTCCAGTCTGTAAAGGAGATCCTGCAGCCTTTTCTTCAGACAGAATAATACTTTCCACCATAGCGGTTTCCAGTTCTTCACGTCCAGTGTGTGCAGGCGATCCTGCCGTCACTACTTCAGTCAGAATAATATTTTCCACCATAGCGGTTTCCAGTTCTTCACGTCCAGTCTGTGAAGGCAATCCAGCAGCCTTTTCTACAGACATAATAATACTTAAATTTCATAGCGTTTTCCAGTTCTTCTCATGCAGTCTGTGCAGGCGATCCTGCCGTCACTACTTCAGACAGGAGAATACTTTCCACTATAGCGGTTTCCAGTTCTTCACGTCTAATCTGTGCAGGCGATCTTGCAGCCTCTTCTGCAGACAGAATAATACTTTCCACCATAGTGGTTTCAAGTTCTTCACGTCCAGTCTGTGCAGGCGATCCTGCAGCCTCTTCTTGAGGCAGAATATTACTTTCAACCATAGCGGCTTCCAGTTCTTCACGTCCAGTCTGTGCAGGCGATCCTGCTGCCCCTTCTTCAGACACAATAATACTTTCAACCTTAGCGGTTTCTAGTTTTTAACGTCCAGTCTGTGCAGGCGATCTGCAGCCCCTTCTTCAGACAGAATAATAGTTTCATCCATAGCATTTTCCACTTCTTCACGTCCAGTCTGTTCAGGCGATCCTGCAGCCTCTTCGTCAGACAGAATAATACTTTCCACCTTAGCGGTTTCCAGTTCTTCACGTCCAGTGTGTGCAGGCGATCCTGCAGACCCTTCTTCCGACAGAATAATACTTTCCACCATAGCGGTTTCCGTTTCTTCACGTCCGGTCTGTGCAGGCGATCCTGCCGTCACTACATCAGACAGAATAATACTTTCCACCATAGCGTTTTCCAGTTCTTCACGTCCAGTCTGTGCACGCGATCCTGCAGCTTCTTCTTCAGACAGAATTATACTTTCCACCATAGCGGTTTCCAGTTCTTCTCGTCCAGTCTGTGCAATCGATCCTGCCGTCATTACTTCTGACAGAAGAATACTTTCCACCATTCAGGTTTCCAGTTCTTCACGTCCAGTCTGTGCAGGTGATCCTACAGCCTCTTCTTCAGACAGAATAATAATTTCCACCATAGCGGTTACCAGTTCTTCACGTCCAGTCTGTGCAGGCGATCCTGCAGCCACTTCTTCAAACAGAATGATACTTTCCACAATAGCGGTGTCCAGTTCTCCTCGTCCAGTCTGTGAAGGCAATCCTGAAGTCACTACTTCAGACATAATAATTCTTTCCGCCAGAGCGGTTTCCAGTTCTTCACGTCCAGTCTGTGCAGGTGATCCCGCCATCACTACTTCAGTCAGAATTATATTTTCCACCATAGCAAGTTCTTCACGTCCAGTCTGTCAGGCGATCCTGCAGCCATTTCTTCAGACATAATAATACTTTCATCCATAGCGTTTTCCAGCTCTTCTCGTGATGTCTGTGCAGGCGATCCTGCCGTCACTACTTCCGACAGAAGAATACTTTCCACCATAGCGGTTTCCAGTTCTTCACGTCTAGTCTGTGCAGGCGATCTTGTATCCTCTTCTTCAGACAGAATAATACTTTCCACCATAGCGGTTTCCAGTTCTTCAGGTCCAGTCTGTAAAGGAGATCCTGCATCTTTTCTTCAGACAGAATAATACTTTCCACCATAGCGGTTTCCAGTTCTTCACGTCCAGTGTGTGCAGGCGATCCTGCCGTCACTACTTCAGACATAATAATACATTCCACCATAGCGGTTTCCAGTTCTTCACGTCCAGTCTGTGCAGGCGATCCTGCCGTCACTACTTCAGACATAATAATACATTCCACCATACAGTTTTTCAGTTCTTCACGTCAAGTCTGTGCAGGCGATCCTGCAGCCCCTTCTTCAGACAGAATAATAGTTTCATCCATAGCATTTTCCACGTCGTCCAGTCTGTGCCGGCGATCCTGCCGTCACTCTTTTGACAGAAGAATACTTTCCACCATAGCGGTTTCCAGTTCTTCACGTCCAGTCTGTGCAGGCAATCCTGCAGCCTCTTCCTCTGACTGAATAATTCTTCCGAACATAGCGGTTTCCAGTTCTTCACGTCCAGTCTGTTCAGGCGATCCTGCAGCCTCTTCTTCAGACAGAACAATACTTTTCACCATAGCGGTTTTCAGTTCTTCACGTCCAGTGTGTGCAGGCGATCCTGCAGGCTCTTCTTCAGAGAGAGTAATACTTTCCACCTTAGCGGTTTCCAGTTCTTCACGTCCAGTCTGTGCAGGCGATCCCGCAGCCTTTTCCTTAAACATAATCATAATATCCACCATAGCGGTTTCCAGTTCTTCCCGTCCAGTGTGTGCAGGCGATCTTGCCGTTACTATTTCAGGCAGAATAATACTTTCCATCACAGCGGTTTCCAGTTCTCCTCGTCTAGTCTCTGCAGGCGATCCTGCCGCCAATACTTCAGACAGAATAATACTTTCCACCATAGCTGTTTCCAGTTCTTCACGTCCAGTCTGTTCAGGCGATCCTGCAGTCACTTCTTCAGACAGAATAATACATTCCACCATAGCGGTTTCCAGTTCTTCACGTCCAGTCTGTTCAGGCGATCCTGCAACCCGTTCTTCAGACAGAATAATACTTTCCACCATAGCGGTTTCCCTTTCTTCACGTCCGGTCTGTGCAGGCGATCCTGCCGTCACTACATCAGACAGAATAATACTTTCCACCATAGTGGTTTCCACTTCTTCTCGTCCAGTCTGTGCTGGCGATCCTGCCGTCACTTCTTTAGTCAAAATAATACCTTCCACCATAGCGTTTTCCAGTTCTTCACGTCCAGTCTGTGCAGGCGATCCTGCAGCTTCTTCTTCAGACAGAATAATACTTTCCACCATAGCGGTTTCCAGTTCTTCTCGTCCAGTCTGTGCAATCAATCCTGCCGTCACTACTTCTGAAAGAAGAATACTTTCCACAATAGCGGTTTCCAGATCTTCAGGTCCAGTCTGTGCAGATGATCCGGCCGTCACTACTTCAGACAGAATAATAATTTCCACCATAGCGGTTATCAGTTCTTCACGTCCAGTCTGTGCAGGCGATCCTGCAGCCACTTCTTCAAACAGAATGATACTTTCCACAATAGCGGTTTCCAGTTCTTCAGGTCCAGTCTGTGCACGCGATCCTGCCGTCACTACTTCAGACAGAATAATACATTCCACCATAGCAGTTTCCAGTTCACCTCGTCCAATCTGTGAATGCAATCCTGCCGTCACTACTTCAGACAGAAAAATACTTTCCACCATAGCGGTTTCCAGTTCTCCTCGTCCAGTCTGTGAAGGCAATCCTGAAGTCACTACTTCAGACAGAATAATTCTTTCCGCCAGAGCGGTTTCCAGTTCTTCACGTCCAGTCTGTGCAGGTGATCCCGCCGTCACTACTTCAGTCAGAATTATATTTTCCACCATAGCGGATTCAAGTTCTTCACGTCCAGTCTGTCAGGCGATCCTGCAGCGTTTTCTTCAGACATAATAATACTTTCATCCATAGCGTTTTCCAGTTCTTCTCGTGATGTCTGTGCAGGCGATCCTGCCGCCACTACTTCCGACAGAAGAATACTTTCCACCATAGCGGTTTCCAGTTCTTCACGTCTAGTCTGCGCAGGCAATCTTGCAGCCTCTTCTTCAGACAGAATAATACTTTCCACCATAGCGGTTTCCAGTTCTTCAGGTCCAGTCTGTAAAGGAGATCCTGCAGCCTTTTCCTCAGACAGAATAATACTTTCCACCATAGCGGTTTCCAGTTCTTCACGTCCAGTGTGTGCAGGCGATCCTGCCGTCACTACTTCAGTCAGAATAATATTTTCCACCATAGCGGTTTCCAGTTCTTCACGTCCAGTCTGTGAAGGCAATCCAGCAGCCTTTCCTACAGACATAATAATACTTTAATTTCATAGCGTTTTCCAGTTCTTCTCATGCAGTCTGTGCAGGCGATCCTGCCGTCACTACTTCAGACAGGAGAATACTTTCCACCATAGCGGTTTCCAGTTCTTCACGTCTAATCTGTGCAGGCGATCTTGCAGCCTCTTCTGCAGACAGAATAATACTTTCCACCATAGTGGTTTCAAGTTCTTCACGTCCAGTCTGTTTAGGCGATCCTGCAGCTTCTTCTTGAGGCAGAATATTACTTTCCACCATAGCGGCTTCCAGTTCTTCACGTCCAGTCCGTGCAGGCGATCCTGCTGCCCCTTCTTCAGACACAATAATACTTTCAACCTTAGCGGTTTCTAGTTTTTAACGTCCAGTCTGTGCAGGCGATCTGCAGCCCCTTCTTCAGACAGAATAATAGTTTCATCCATAGCATTTTCCACTTCTTCACGTCCAGTCTGTTCAGGCGATCCTGCAGCCTCTTCGTCAGACAGAATAATACTTTCCACCTTAGCGGTTTCCAGTTCTTCACGTCCAGTGTGTGCAGGCGATCCTGCAGACCCTTCTTCCGACAGAATAATACTTTCCACCATAGCGGTTTCCGTTTCTTCACGTCCGGTCTGTGCAGGCGATCCTGCCGTCACTACATCAGACAGAATAATACTTTCCACCATAGCGTTTTCCAGTTCTTCACGTCCAGTCTGTGCACGCGATCCTGCAGCTTCTTCTTCAGACAGAATTATACTTTCCACCATAGCGGTTTCCAGTTCTTCTCGTCCAGTCTGTGCAATCGATCCTGCCGTCATTACTTCTGACAGAAGAATACTTTCCACCATTCAGGTTTCCAGTTCTTCACGTCCAGTCTGTGCAGGTGATCCTACAGCCTCTTCTTCAGACAGAATAATAATTTCCACCATAGCGGTTACCAGTTCTTCACGTCCAGTCTGTGCAGGCGATCCTGCAGCCTCTTCTTCAAACAGAATGATACTTTCCACAATAGCGGTGTCCAGTTCTCCTCGTCCAGTCTGTGAAGGCAATCCTGAAGTCACTACTTCAGACATAATAATTCTTTCCGCCAGAGCGGTTTCCAGTTCTTCACGTCCAGTCTGTGCAGGTGATCCCGCCATCACTACTTCAGTCAGAATTATATTTTCCACCATAGCAAGTTCTTCACGTCCAGTCTGTCAGGCGATCCTGCAGCCTTTTCTTCAGACATAATAATACTTTCATCCATAGCGTTTTCCAGCTCTTCTCGTGATGTCTGTGCAGGCGATCCTGCCGTCACTACTTCCGACAGAAGAATAGTTTCCACCATAGCGGTTTCCAGTTCTTCACGTCTAGTCTGTGCAGGCGATCTTGCAGCCTCTTCTTCAGACAGAATAATACTTTCCACCATAGCGGTTTCCAGTTCTTCAGGTCCAGTCTGTAAAGGAGATCCTGCATCTTTTCTTCAGACAGAATAATACTTTCCACCATAGCGGTTTCCAGTTCTTCACGTCCAGTGTGTGCAGGCGATCCTGCCGTCACTACTTCAGTCAGAATAATATTTTCCACAATAGCGGTTTCCAGTTCTTCACGTCCAGTCTGTGAAGGCGATCCTGCAGCCTTTTCTACAGACATAATTGACGCGTTTTAATTTCCCTGATGTGAACATTCTCCGGGCTAATATGTAACCAAGTTGGTCTAGCTATTGTGATTGTGCTTGAGATAAACAGACTTGCCACGCTACCTGTTGAGCTCGACTAGAAACTCGTTTGTCGCCGTACGATGCTGTCATCTGACGGAGAATATTAGTACTACTCCTATTGGATTTGCCACTTGGAGCGCTGTACACTCTATCTACGATTTCCTCCGATGGCTGCCGAAGTCAACAATAGGCTATTACCTTGGATACAGCAATAATAAGAAAAGGTATTCTCTTTTAGAATCCTTACAAGCAAGATGAAAAATTTATAACTCCGATATTAAACCGGGCTGGTTAGCCCTGAAGGCTAACATAGCCTCTATTCTGGAATATGTTCATAATTCCACTTGACTTGACACAACTGGTAGGGGAGAGAGCTAACTATTTTAGAATTAAAATAAGAAAGACCCCCAAATTTACCAGAGATGAAAGTGGAAGGTATTGAACAAAACCATTTACCCAGGCAGTTAAATAGTGTGAACATAAGAGAATGACAAACTATAATACAAGAACACAGAGGTCACTTTTGATATATATATATAATTGACAATCAATAATATTACATGCATTTAAAGAAGGAAATAATATTTTTAAATAAATTAGTTCTTAGTATAAGCAGCTAATGAAAATACAAGCAAGGAATCCCATCGATTGAGGAGGAAAAGGGTTGAACTAATTATATTAAGTGAGCAAATGAAAAGTCTAAGACCAACCAAAAAATCCAACGTTAAATAAACAGATAAATTACCTTTAAAGGATACTCAAAGTATGAACCGAAGCAGTTTAAGTTCAAATACGGTGTCAACTCAATACAATCAATTAAGTTAGTTTTATTAACAGGAGCGAATTCAAGATACGTCTGATCGCAATCAAATCCTCAAAACATCTCTCTTTTATCGACACGAAACAAAAACTTGTTTTTTACTGCAAGGAAGAAACGATAACAATCGCTTCGGTTGTCACCAGGCAACCCATTACACAGAATAAAATAAGTGCCATAATCAGCGACACAAGTTACAGTGCCTATATGAGGCATACTACCAAGATACAAGGAGAAAAGAAAAATTTACGTAAGATAATTAGGTTAAGAAAGTCCTTGCACTTGACCAAAATGAAGACTGAATTCTACATGGTTTGTAGCTCAGAAATAAAATAAATAACCACATTCCCCCAAAAGGTACATAGAATATATTAGATAATTGGAAACTATTTTAAATATATCGACAGATACTTTACCGTACTTCGACCACGAGGCTAGGCCAAAACACGAGTGAACAACATACAGTCCGCCAACATAAAATAACATAAAGAAAAGAATTTACAATACGTCCAAGATAATAAAACATATCGATAGAAATAAAACAGCTTCCAAAATATCTCACAACATTTACAAACTTTTTCTAAAACATACTGATTGAGAAGTCCAAAATATTATTACACCAAGTCAAAATATCTTCAGGGATATATCGGAAGTACTTCCTAGTCAAGTGGAATTATGAACATATTCCAGAATAGAGGCTACGTTAGCCTTCAGGGCTAACCAGCCCGGTTTAATATCGGAGTTATTAATTTTTCATCTTGCTTGTAAGGATTCTAAAAGAGAATACATTTTCTTATTATTACTGTATCCAAGGAAACAGCCTTTTGTTGAGTTCGGCAGCCATCGGAAGAAATCGTAGATAGAGTGTACAGCGCTCCAAGTAGCAAATCCAATAGGAGTAGTACTAATATTCTCCGTCAGATGACAGCATCGTACGGCGACAAACGAGTTTCTAGTCGAGCTCAACAGGTAGCGTGGCAAGTCTGTTTATCTCAAGCACAATCACAATAGCTAGACCAACTTGGTTACATATTAGCCCGGAGAATGTTCACATCAGGGAAATTAAAACGCGTCATCTCTCCTCCCCACTATACAGGACGATAGGACACAAATGTACACCAAGACTATGTGTTGAGAGAGAGAGGGAGTAAATAGAGCTTCATATGAATACCAGTTCGTTCTTTCATAATAGTCCAAGGTTCGCCAATCTTACCATCTTCAAAATAGGCACGCACCAAAGCGTTCATGCATCAAACCTTTTCCAACATGCTTAGAGTTTCAATTCCTTACTTGGTAACAAAACAGTTTTTCTTTTTTTGTAACATTAAATACAAATTGGAAGTTTCTTGGCTGATGAAGACACACTCCATCTCAACGTAGAGGACACGGCTTTACTCGACGAAGTCCGGGCCCAGAACATTCGCCACAGTCGCCAACTCGCCAACCAGGATGACAATATCAGCTCTTGATCTGAAACCAAATTGTACTCCGACAGCAAGGTCCATGTTCTTTCTTCATGACATATTAAGATAATGCATCCTTACAACCAGTTCACAATCATCCAAATAAGTCATAAATGATCAACCGAGTATCATTTTCCAAATGACCCCAAAAAAAAAATTCCCCCCGTTTCAAAGATTCCTTGCTTTTACAAAATAGGAACATAAGTTATGTCATCCAATAACCATACGGTTTACATCTTTTACAGAATTATATTTTATGTGAGTATTATTAATTAAATCATAACTTTGTGGGATGAAATTCCACAGCTATTTGAAAAGAAAAGATAAAATAAGAACAAACGGACCTTGAAACAATTATCAGCCAACCGAAGATCACAAAAAATGAAAATGACGTAGGTTAAGTCTAACATTGTACCATCGTAAATAAATGAAGATTACCATTAAGTTTTATAGACTTCATAAATAAAGGGGGGCCAAGAAAGTTACAAGCGAGCAAAACGAGAAAAAAACTAAGAGTGAACCAGACGCTAACATCGCACATGAATCCCTTACAAATACCCGATGAAGCAACACGAAATACGAAAACAAGGAAGGAAAAATCATGAGCGAGTCTCATGCTATCAGAACCTCAGAAACGAGAGAAAAAAATAGATAAGTACCAACAAAGTTCAAAAGGGGAGAGGCAAAGCAAATACCCAAAAAAATAACAAGGAAAACCAGAAAATATTTAGTATCAGATCACAAGTGCAGAAAAACAGAAATACACAAAATCTTTCACACACTCGTACATAACCGCAAAATTCCCACAATTACTGATTACTATTTACCACCCGCAAGGTAAATGCCCCAAAATATCTACCAGTATATAAATAAATGTTCGTGAAAACCCAATTATACAACATACTTACCCACCATAACACTCACTCACATGTATGCAGACTCGGAACATACACAATAAATGAAACGTACACAGAATGCACATGGCATGAACCTATTGAGCCCTTTTAGCATATCACTTTCACAATTACAATTATTCAATATCATACTTCACTCAATGCTTACCCTGCTCAGACTGACAGTTAACGAACCCAAGGAACGCATCTCGGAAGAACAATACGGGTATTTTCCTTATAGCATTACTTACTTACCTTTTCAACGACTACCAGCCAAAACATAACATTCAATACGTTTTACATCCCTGATGAAACAAGCAAATAAGGCGACATAATGTACACCAACTTGGATCAACTTGGGATCTTTTGTAAGGAATGCTTACCTTTCATACCAAAGATCCTCTTCCTTCATCTTAATTATACCAGTTCCATACCAGACATAACAAGAATCGAAATAGGAAACTGTCCTCATTCAACAACGCAATCATTCAAATCACTACCTAGTGCACTTAAGTAGCAATATATTTTATCGAAATATTTATTTACATACTCGGTATTATACAATCAACAATGAACATTTTGACTAGCGCAAACCTAACCTTATTTTGAACAACAAAACAACAATTTCCCACCCCTTAATACAAATCTAAATTACCGCAATCACACTAAACACAACCATTCTAGATACACACAGTTTTTCATACACAATTTAGAAGAATTACAAGCTAAGTATAATAATTACGGTGAGTGAATCACAACAGGAAGGACAAACCAAAACATCTACCAATAAACAGCAAAAAGGAGAAATTACAACCAAATAAAACATTACTCAGAAATATCACAATTTTTCTTCACTTGTGATAAATGCACCCTGAAAATACGTTTTTTCTGAGGATCACTCACTAGCATAGTGCTACCAATGACACAACTGGTAGTGGAGAGAGCTAACTATTTTAGAATAAAATAAGAAAGACCCCCAAATTTACCAGAGATGAAAGTGGAAGGTATTGAACAAAACCATTTACCCAGGCAGTTAAATAGTATGAACATAAGAGAATGACAAACTATAATACAAGAACACAGAGGTCACTTTTGATATATATATATAATTGACAATCAATAATATTACATGCATTTAAAGAAGGAAATAATATTTTTAAATAAATTAGTTCTTAGTATAAACAGCTAATGAAAATACAAGCAAGGAATCCCATCGATTGAGGAGGAAAAGGGTTGAACTAATTATATTAAGTGAGCAAATGAAAAGTCTAAGACCAACCAAAAAATCCAACGTTAAATAAACAGATAAATTACCTTTAAAGGATACTCAAAGTATGAACCGAAGCAGTTTAAGTTCAAATACGGTGTCAACTCAATACAATCAATTAAGTTAGTTTTATTAACAGGAGCGAATTCAAGATACGTCTGATCGCAATCAAATCCTCAAAACATCTCTCTTTTATCGACACGAAACAAAACTATTGTTTTTTACTGCAAGGAAGAAACGATAAAAATCGCTTCGGTTGTCACCAGGCAACCCATTACACAGAATAAAATAAGTGCCATAATCAGCGACACAAGTTACAGTGCCTATATGAGGCATACTACCAAGATACAAGGAGAAAAGAAAATTTACGTAAGATAATTAGGTTAAGAAAGTCCTTGCACTTGACCAAAATGAAGACTGAATTCTACATGGTTTGTAGCTCAGAAATAAAATAAATAACCACATTCCCCCAAAAGGTACATAGAATATATTAGATAATTGGAAACTATTTTAAATATATCGACAGATACTTTACCGTACATCGACCACGAGGCTAGGCCAAAACACGAGAGTGAACAACAGTCCGCCAACATAAAAAAACATAAAGAAAAGAATTTACAATACGTCCAAGATAATAAAACATATCGATAGAAATAAAACAGCTTCCAAAATATCTCACAACATTTACAAACCTTTTCTAAAACATACTGATTGAGAAGTCCAAAATATTATTACACCAAGTCAAAATATCTTCAGGGATATATCGGAAGTACTTCCTAGTCAAGTGGAATTATGAACATATTCCAGAATAGAGGCTATGTTAGCCTTCAGGGCTAACCAGCCCGGTTTAATATCGGAGTTATAAATTTTTCATCTTGCTTGTAAGGATTCTAAAAGAGAATACCTTTTCTTATTATTGCTGTATCAGCCAACCGAAGATCACAAAAAATGAAAATGACGTAGGTTAAGTCTAACATTGTACCATCGTAAATAAATGAAGATTACCATTAAGTTTTATAGACTTCATAAATAAAGGGGGGCCAAGAAAGTTACAAGCGAGCAAAACGAGAAAAAAACTAAGAGTGAACCAGACGCTAACATCGCACAAGAATCCCTTACAAATACCCGATGAAGCAACACGAAATACGAAAACAAGGAAGGAAAAATCATGAGCGAGTCTCATGCTATCAGAACCTCAGAAACGAGAGAAAAATAAATAAATAGATAAGTACCAACAAAGTTCAAAAGGGGAGAGGCAAAGCAAATACCCAAAAAATAACAAGGAAAACCAGAAAATATTTAGTATCAGATCACACGTGCAGAAAAACAGAAATACACAAAATCTTTCACACACTCGTACATAACCGTAAAATTCCCACAATTACTGATTACTATTTACCACCCGCAAGGTAAATGCCCCAAAATATCTACCAGTATATAAATAAATGTTCGTGAAAACCCAATTATACAACATACTTACCCACCATAACACTCACTCACATGTATGCGGACTCGGAACATACACAATAAATGAAACGTACACAGAACGCACATGACATGAACCTATTGAGCCCTTTTAGCATATCACTTTCACAATTACAATTATTCAATATCATACTTCACTCAATGCTTACCCTGCTCAGACTGACAGTTAACGAACCCAAGGAACGCATCTAGAAAGAACAATACGGGTATTTTCCTTATAGCATTACGTACTTACCTTTTCAACAACTATCAGCCAAAACATAACATTCAATACGTTTTACATCCCTGATGAAACAAGCAAATAAGGCGACATAATGTACACCAACTTGGATCAACTTGGGATCTTTTGTAAGGAATGCTTACCTTTCATACCAAAGATCCTCTTCCTTCATCTTAATTATACCAGTTCCATACCAGACATAACAAGAATCGAAATAGGAAACTGTCCTCATTCAACAACGCAATCATTCAAATCACTACCTAGTGCACTTAAGTAGCAATATTTTTCAACGAAATATTTATTTACATACTCGGTATTATACAATCAACAATGAACATTTTGACTAGCGCAAACCTAACCTTATTTTGAACAACAAAACAACAATTTCCCACCCCTTAATACAAATCTAAATTACCGCAATCACACTAAACACAACCATTCTAGATACACACAGTTTTTCACACACAATTTAGAAGAATTACAAGCTAAGTATAATACTTACGGTGAGTGAATCACAACAGGAAGGACAAACCAAAACATCTACCAATAAACAGCAAAAAGAAGAAATTACAACCAAATAAAACATTACTCAGAAATATCACAATTTTTCTTCACTTGTGATAAATGCACCCTGAAAATACGTTTTTTCTGAGGATCACTCACTAGCATAGTCACTGGAGTGATGAAACTAAGAATTTTGCAAGGGCCTTTAAATCTAACAAGTAATTTCCCGGATTCTTTGGGACCAGCTTCTTTTAGCGAGAAGTTTCGAACATATACCTCATCACCAACCTTTAATGAACACTGTTTACGACCCACGTTATACCTTCTCTGCAGCTTTTCATGAGCAATCTTCATGTTTTCCCTAGCTTTCTTCCAAACCGCCTGAACATCCAAGTTAGAAATGTTCTCAGGCAATAGATCGTTGAGAGACCATAAATTTGATATCGGAGAATGAGGCGAATATGAAAACATCAGATTAAAAGGAGTGTTTCGGTGAGATTCATGTATAGCAGTGTTGAAAGCATACGTTATCAAATGTAGGCAACTGTCCCAACCCTTGTGATCATTGTGGTGATACGCAATAAGTGCTGCCCGTAAATTCCTATTCACCCTTTCGGCATATGATCCTTTAGGGTAGTATGGGGTGCTCGTGACATGAGAGATAGAAAATTCGAATAAATAATTTCGAAATACATTAGATGAAAAGCATTTGGCGTTATCTGACACCAGAAACTGACAAGGGCCAAAAGAAGCAAATATTTGATTTAAACATTTAATAACGGTTTGAGTGTTTGCCATACGAGTAGGAATGATCCAACTAAAACGAGAAAAACCGTCCGTGCAAACAAATACAAACCGATTTCCATGCTTTGACAAGGGCAGAGGGCCTACGAAATCGACGAACAATCTCTCCATAGGTTTAGTAGCGATTTCCGAGGATAACAGCCCAATTTTAGAATTGTTAGTAGGTTTAGCTACGTTGCAAGCGTTACATCCGTTCACCAATTTCCTGATGTCTTTATCCATATTTTTCCAGATGAAATTCTGTCTAATTTTCTGCCTTGTCTTAAATACCCCAAGATGTCCACCAATTGGTGACTCATGGAAATACTTAAAAATCTCCGGTATAAGAAGAGAAGGTAGTACAATTTTAGGCAACCTATCGTACCTAGCGGAACAACATAATGTGCTGTTCTTCATCGAATACGGCTTCAAATTTTCTCCCTTTTCTAATTTCTCAATGATTTCATTCAAGCCAGGGTCCTCTCTTTGATATTCGGGTACCTCCCTAAACAATTTAGGATAATTAGACAGGATAGTGTTCACCTTGTTACTCTCATCAAACTTATCTTCGCCCTTATCCTCTATTTTCTCATCACCGTACAAGATGACGCGTTTTAATTTCCCTGATGTGAACATTCTCCGGGCTAATATGTAACCAAGTTGGTCTAGCTATTGTGATTGTGCTTGAGATAAACAGACTTGCCACGCTACCTGTTGAGCTCGACTAGAAACTCATTTGTCGCCGTACGATGCTGTCATCTGACGGAGAATATTAGTACTACTCCTATTGGATTTGCCACTTGGAGCGCTGTACACTCTATCTACGATTTCCTCCGATGGCTGCCGAAGTCAACAATAGGCTATTACCTTGGATACAGCAATATAAGAAAAGGTATTCTCTTTTAGAATCCTTACAAGCAAGATGAAAAATTTATAACTCCGAAATTAAACCGGGCTGGTTAGCCCTGAAGGCTAACATAGCCTCTATTCTGGAATATGTTCATAATTCCACTTGACTAGGAAGTACTTCCTAGTCAAGTTTCCTAGTCAAGTGGAATTATGAACATATTCCAGAATAGAGGCTATGTTAGCCTTCAGTGCTAACCAGCCCGGTTTAATATCGGAGTTATAAATTTTTCATCTTGCTTGTAAGGATTCTAAAAGAGAATACCTTTTCTTATTATTGCTGTATCCAAGGTAATAGCCTATTGTTGACTTCGGCAGCCATCGGAGGAAATCGTAGATAGAGTGTACAGCGCTCCAAGTGGCAAATCCAATAGGAGTAGTACTAATATTCTCCGTCAGATGACAGCATCGTACGGCGACAAATGAGTTTCTAGTCGAGCTCAACAGGTAGCGTGGCAAGTCTGTTTATCTCAAGCACAATCACAATAGCTAGACCAACATGGTTACATATTAGCCCGGAGAATGTTCACATCAGGGAAATTAAAACGCGTCAATAATAATACTTTAATCCATAGCGTTTTCCAGTTCTTCTCATGCAGTCTGTGCAGGCGATCCTGCCGTCACTACTTCAGACAAGAGAATACTTTCCACCATAGCGGTTTCCAGTTCTTCACGTCTAGTCTGTGCAGGCGATCTTGCAGCCTCTTATTCAGACAGAATAATACTTTCCACCATAGCGGGTTCAAGTTCTTCACGTCCAGTCTGTGCAGGCGATCGTGCAGCCTCTTCCTGAGACAGAATATCACTTTCCACCATAGCGGCTTCCAGTTCTTCACGTCCAGACTGTGCAGGCAATCCTGCTGCCCCTTCTTCAGACACAATAATACTTTCAACCTTAGCGGTTTCTAGTTTTTAACGTCCAGTCTGTGCAGGCGATCTGCAGCCCCTTCTTCAGACAGAATAATAGTTTCATCCATAGCATTTTCCACCTCTTCACGTCCAGTCTCTTCAGGCGATCCTACCGCCACTACTTCAGACAGAATAATACTTTCCACCATAGCGGTTTCCAGTTCTCACGTCCAGCCTGTGCAGGCGATCCTGCTGCCCCTTCTTCGGACACAATAATATTTTCAACCTTAGTGGTTTCCAGTTTTTAACGTCCAGTCTGTGCAGGCGATCTGAAGCCTCTTCTTCAGACAGAATAATAGTTTCACCCATAGCATTTTCCACTTCTTCACGTCCAGTCTGTGCAGGCGATCCTGCCGTCACTACTTCAGACAGAAGAATACTTTCCACCATAGCGGTCTCCAGTTCTTCACGTCCAGTCTGTGCAGGCGATCCTGCAGCTTCTTCTTCAGACTGAATAATATTTCCGACCATAGCGGTTTCCAGTTCTCCTCGTCCAGTCTGTGCAGGCGATCCTGCAGCCTCTTCTTCAGACATAATAATACTTTCCACCATAGCGGTTTCCAGTTCTTCACGTCCAGTCTGTGCAGGCGATCCTGCAGACTTTTCTTCAGACTGAATAATATTTCCGACCATAGCGGTTTCCAGTTCTTCACGTCCAGTCTGTGCAGGCGATCCCGCAGCCTCTTCCTTAGACAGAATAATAATATCCACCATAGCGGTTTCCAGTTCTTCCCGTCCAGTCTGTGAAGGCAATCCTGCAGCCATTTCTTCAGACAGAATAATACTTTCCATCACAGCGGCTTCCAGTTCTTCACGTCCAGTCTGTGCAGGCGATCCTGCAGCCACTTCTTCAGACATAATAATACTTTCCACCATAGCGGTTTCCAGTTCTTCACGTCCATTCTGTGCAGGCGATCCTGCAGATTCTTCTTCAGACTGAATAATATTTCCGACCATAGCGGTTTCCAGTTCTCCTCGTCCAGTCTGTGAAGGCGATCCTGCAGCCTCTTCTCCAGACAGAATAATACTTTCCACCATAGCGGTTTCCAGTTCTTCACGTCCAGTCTGTGCAGGCGATCCCGCAGCCTCTTCCTTAGACAGAATAATAATAATATCCACCATAGCGGTTTCCAGTTCTTCCCGTCCAGTCGGTGAAGGCAATCCTGCAGCCTTTTCTTCAGACATAATAATACTTTCATCCATAGCGTTTTCCATTTCTTCTCATGATGTCTGTGCAGGCGATCCTGCCGTCACTACTTCCGACAGAAGAATATTTTCCACCATAGCGGTTTCCAGTTCTTCACGTCTGGTCTGTGCAGGTGATCATGCAGCCTCTTCTTCAGACAGAATAATACTTTCCACCATAGCGGTTTCCAGTTCTTCACGTCTGGTCTGTGCAGGTGATCATGCAGCCTCTTCTTCAGACAGAATAATACTTTCCACCATAGCGTTTCCCAGATCTTCACGTCCAGTCGGTGCAGGCGATCCTACCCTCACTACGTCAGAGAGAATAATACTTTCCACCGTAGCGGTTTCCAGTCCTCCACGTCCAGCCGGTGCAGCCGATCCTGCAGCCACTCCTTCAGACAGAATAATACTTTCCACCATAGCGGTTTCCAGTTTTTCACGTCCAGCCTGTGCAGCCGATCCTGCAGCCTCTTCTTCAGACCGAACAATACTTTCCACCATACCGGTTTCCAGTTCTTCACGTCCAGTCTGTGCAGGCGATCCTGCAGCCTCTTCTTCAGACATAATAATACGTTCTACCGTAGCGGTTTCCAGTTCTTCACGTCCAGTCTCTGCAGGCGATCCTGCTGCCTCCTCTTCGGACAGAATAATACTTTCAACCATAGTGGTTTCCAGTTTTTCACGTCCAGTCTGTGCAGGCGATCCTGCAGCCTCTTCGTTAGACAGAATAATACTTTCATCCATAGCGTTATCCAGTTCTCTTTCGTCCAGTCTGTACAGGCGATCCTGCCGCCACTACTTCAGACAGAATATAGCGGTTTCCAGTTCTCACGTCCAGTCTGTGCAGGCGATCCTGCTGCCCCTTCTTCGGACAGAATAATACTTTCAACCTTAGTGGTTTTCAGTTTTTCACGTCCAGTCTGTGCAGGCGATCCTGCAGCCCCTTCTTCAGACAGAATAATAGTTTCATCCATAGCATTTTCCACTTCGTCCAGTCTGTGCAGGCGATCCTGCCGCCACTCTTCAGACAGAAGAATACTTTCCACCACAGCGGTTTCCAATTCTTCACGTCCAGTCTGTGCAGGCGATCCTGCCGTCACTTCTTCTGACAGAATAATATTTCCGACCATAGCGGTTTCCAGTTCTTCACGTCCAGTCTGTGCAGGCGATCCTGCAGCCTCTTCTTCAAACAGAATAATACTTTCCACCATAGCGGTTTCCAGTTCTTCACGTCCAGTCTGTGCAGGCGATCCTGCAGCCTCTTCTTCAGACAGAATAATACTTTCCTCCATAGCGGTTTCCAGTTCTTTACGTCCAGTCTGTGCAGGCGATCCGACAGCATCCTCTTCAGACAGAATAATACTTTCCACCATAGCGGTTTCCAGTTCTTCTCATCCAGTCTGTGCAATCGATCCTGCCGTCACTACTTCTGACAAAAGAATACTTTCCACCATAAAGGTTTCCAGTTCTTCACGTCCAGTCTGTGCAGGAGATCCTGCAGCCTCTTCTTCAGACAGAATAACAGTTTCATCCATAGCATTTTCCACTTCGTCCAGTCTGTGCAGGCAATCCTGCAGCTTCTTCTTCAGACATAATAATACTTTCCACCATAGCGGTTTCCAGTTCTTCTCGTCCAGTCTGTGCAATCGATCCTGCCGTCACTACTTCAGACAGAATAATACTTTCCACCATAGCGGTTTCCAGTTCTCCTCGTCCAGTCTGTGCAGGCGATCCTGCAGCCCTTTCTTCAGACAGAATAATAGCTTCATCCATAGCATTTTCCACTTCGTCCAGTCTGTGCAGCCGATCCTGCCGTCACTCTTTTGACAGAAGAATACTTTCCACCATAGCGATTTCCAGTTCTTCGTGTCCAGTCTTTGCAGGAGATCCTGCAGCCCCTTCTTCAGGCAGAATAATATTTTCAACTATAGCAGTTTCCAGTTCTTCAAGTCAAGTCTGTGCAGACGACCCTGCCGTCACTACTTCAGACTGAAGAATACTTTCCACCATAGCGGTTACCAGTTCTTCTCGTCCAGTCTGTGCAGGCGATCCTGCAGCCTCTTCTTCAAACAGAATGATACTTTCCACAATAGCGGTGTCCAGTTCTCCTCGTCCAGTCTGTGAAGGTAATCCTGAAGTCACTACTTCAGACATAATAATTCTTTCCGCCAGAGCGGTTTCCAGTTCTTCACGTCCAGTCTGTGCAGGTGATCCCGCCATCACTACTTCAGTCAGAATTATATTTTCCACCATAGCAAGTTCTTCACGTCCAGTCTGTCAGGCGATCCTGCAGCCTTTTCTTCAGACATAATAATACTTTCATCCATAGCGTTTTCCAGTTCTTCTCGTGATGTCTGTGCAGGCGATCCTGCCGTCACTACTTCCGACAGAAGAATACTTTCCACCATTGCGGTTTCCAGTTCTTCACGTCTAGTCTGTGCAGGCGATCTTGCAGCCTCTTCTTCAGACAGAATAATACTTTCCACCATAGCGGTTTCCAGTTCTTCAGGTCCAGTCTGTAAAGGAGATCCTGCAGCCTTTTCTTCAGACAGAATAATACTTTCCACCATAGCGGTTTCCAGTTCTTCACGTCCAGTGTGTGCAGGCGATCCTGCCGTCACTACTTCAGTCAGAATAATATTTTCCACCATAGCGGTTTCCAGTTCTTCACGTCCAGTCTGTGAAGGCGATCCTGCAGCCTTTTCTACAGACATAATAATACTTTAATCCATAGCGTTTTCCAGTTCTTCTCATGCAGTCTGTGCAGGCGATCCTGCCGTCACTACTTCAGACAAGAGAATACTTTCCACCATAGAGGTTTCCAGTTCTTCACGTCTAGTCTGTGCAGGCGATCTTGCAGCCCCTTCTTCAGACAGAATAATACTTTCCACCATAGCGGTTTCAAGTTCTTCACGTCCAGTCTGTGCAGGCGATCGTGCAGCCTCTTCCTGAGACAGAATATTACTTTCCACCATAGCGGCTTCCAGTTTTTCACGTCCAGTCTGTGCAGGCAATCCTGCTGCCCCTTCTTCAGACACAATAATACTTTCAACCTTAGCGGTTTCTAGTTTTTAACGTCCAGTCTGTGCAGGCGATCTGCAGCCCCTTCTTCAGACAGAATAATAGTTTCATCCATAGCATTTTCCACCTCTTCACGTCCAGTCTCTTCAGGCGATCCTACCGCCACTACTTCAGACAGAATAATACTTTCCACCATAGCAGTTTCCAGTTCTCACGTCCAGCCTGTGCAGGCGATCCTGCTGCCCCTTCTTCGGACACAATAATATTTTCCACCTTAGTGGTTTCCAGTTTTTAACGTCCAGTCTGTGCAGGCGATCTGAAGCCTCTTCTTCAGACAGAATAATAGTTTCACCCATAGCATTTTCCACTTCTTCACGTCCAGTCTGTGCAGGCGATCCTGCCGTCACTACTTCAGACAGAAGAATACTTTCCACCATAGCGGTCTCCAGTTCTTCACGTCCAGTCTCTGCAGGCGATCCTGCAGCTTCTTCTTCAGACTGAATAATATTTCCGACCATAGCGGTTTCCAGTTCTCCTCGTCCAGTCTGTGCAGGCGATCCTGCAGCCTCTTCTTCAGACATAATAATACTTTCCACCATAGCGGTTTCCAGTTCTTCACGTCCAGTCTGTGCAGGCGATCCTGCAGACTTTTCTTCAGACTGAATAATATTTCCGACCATAGCGGTTTCCAGTTCTTCACGTCCAGTCTGTGCAGGCGATCCCGCAGCCTCTTCCTTAGACAGAATAATAATATCCACCATAGCGGTTTCCAGTACTTCCCGTCCAGTCTGCGAAGGCAATCCTGCAGCCATTTCTTCAGACAGAATAATACTTTCCATCACAGCGGCTTCCAGTTCTTCACGTCCAGTCTGTGCAGGCGATCCTGCAGCCTCTTCTTCAGACATAATAATACCTTCCACCATAGCGGTTTCCAGTTCTTCACGTCCATTCTGTGCAGGCGATCCTGCAGATTCTTCTTCAGACTGAATAATATTTCCGACCATAGCGGTTTCCAGTTCTCCTCGTCCAGTCTGTGAAGGCGATCCTGCAGCCCCTTCTCCAGACAGAATAATACTTTCCACCATAGCGGTTTCCAGTTCTTCACGTCCAGTCTGTGCAGGCGATCCCGCAGCCTCTTCCTTAGACAGAATAATAATATCCACCATAGCGGTTTCCAGTTCTTCCCGTCCAGTCGGTGAAGGCAATCCTGCAGCCTTTTCTTCAGACATAATAATACTTTCATCCATAGCGTTTTCCATTTCTTCTCATGATGTCTGTGCAGGCGATCCTGCCGTCACTACTTCCGACAGAAGAATATTTTCCACCATAGCGGTTTCCAGTTCTTCACGTCTAGTCTGTGCAGGTGATCTAGCAGCCTCTTCTTCAGACAAAATAATACTTTCCACCATAGCGGTTTCCAGTTCTTCACGTCTAGTCTGTGCAGGTGATCATGCAGCCTCTTCTTCAGACAGAATAATACTTTCCACCATAGCGGTTCCCAGATCTTCACGTCCAGTCGGTGCAGGCGATCCTACCCTCACTACGTCAGAGAGAATAATACTTTCCACCGTAGCGGTTTCCAGTCCTTCACGTCCAGCCGGTGCAGCCGATCCTGCAGCCACTCCTTCAGACAGAATAATACTTTCCACCATAGCGGTTTCCAGTTTTTCACGTCCAGCCTGTGCAGCCGATCCTGCAGCCTCTTCTTCAGACCGAACAATACTTTCCACCATACCGGTTTCCAGTTCTTCACGTCCAGTCTGTGCAGGCGATCCTGCAGCCTCTTCTTCAGACATAATAATACTTTCTACCGTAGCGGTTTCCAGTTCTTCACGTCCAGTCTCTGCAGGCGATCCTGCTGCCTCCTCTTCGGACAAAATAATACTTTCAACCATAGTGGTTTCCAGTTTTTCACGTCCAGTCTGTGCAGGCGATCCTGCAGCCTCTTCCTTAGACAGAATAATACTTTCATCCATAGCGTTATCCAGTTCTCTTTCGTCCAGTCTGTGCAGGCGATCCTGCCGCCACTACTTCAGACAGAATATAGCGGTTTCCAGTTCTCACGTCCAGTCTGTGCAGGCGATCCTGCTGCCCCTTCTTCGGACAGAATAATACTTTCAACCTTAGTGGTTTTCAGTTTTTCACGTCCAGTCTGTGCAGGCGATCCCGCAGCCCCTTCTTCAGACAGAATAATAGTTTCATCCATAGCATTTTCCACTTCGTCCAGTCTGTGCAGGCGATCCTGCCGCCACTCTTCAGACAGAAGAATACTTTCCACCACAGCGGTTTCCAATTCTTCACGTCCAGTCTGTGCACGCGATCCTGCCGTCACTTCTTCTGACAGAATAATATTTCCGACCATAGCGGTTTCCAGTTCTTCACGTCCAGTCTGTGCAGGCGATCCTGCAGCCTCTTTTTCAAACAGAATAATACTTTCCACCATAGCGGTTTCCAGTTCTTTACGTCCAGTCTGTGCAGGCGATCCGACAGCATCCTCTTCAGACAGAATAATACTTTCCACCATAGCGGTTTCCAGTTCTTCTCATCCAGTCTGTGCAATCGATCCTGCCGTCACTACTTCTGACAAAAGAATACTTTCCACCATACAGGTTTCCAGTTCTTCACGTCCAGTCTGTGCAGGAGATCCAGCAGCCTCTTCTTCAGACAGAATAACAGTTTCATCCATAGCATTTTCCACTTCGTCCATTCTGTGCAGGCAATCCTGCAGCTTCTTCTTCAGACATAATAATACTTTCCACCATAGCGGTTTCCAGTTCTTCTCGTCCAGTCTGTGCAATCGATCCTGCCGTCACTACTTCAGACAGAATAATACTTTCCACCATAGCGGTTTCCAGTTCTCCTCGTCCAGACTGTGCAGGCGATCCTGCAGCCCTTTCTTCAGACAGAATAATAGCTTCATCCATAGCATTTTCCACTTCGTCCAGTCTGTGCAGCCGATCCTGCCGTCACTCTTTTGACAGAAGAATACTTTCCACCATAGCGATTTCCAGTTCTTCGCGTCCAGTCTTTGCAGGAGATCCTGCAGCCCCTTCTTCAGGCAGAATAATATTTTCAACTATAGCAGTTTCCAGTTCTTCAAGTCAAGTCTGTGCAGGCGACCCTGCCGTCACTACTTCAGACTGAAGAATACTTTCCACCATAGCGGTTTCCAGTTCTTCACGTCCAGTCTCTGCAGGCGATCCTGCAACCACTGCCTCAGACAAAATAATACTTTCCACCAGAGCGGTGTCCAGTTCTATACGTCCAGTGTGTGCAGGCGATCCTGCAGCCCCTTCTTCTGACAGAAGAATACTTTCCACCATACAGGATTCCAGTTCTTCACGTCCAGTCTGTGCAGGTGATCCTGCAGCCTCTTCTTCAGAAAGAATAATAATTTCCACCTTAGCGGTTACCAGTTCTTCTCGTCCAGTCTGTGCAGGCGATCCTGCAGCCTCTTCTTCAAACAGAATGATACTTTCCACAATAGCGGTGTCCAGTTCTCCTCGTCCAGTCTGTGAAGGCAATCCTGAAGTCACTACTTCAGACATAATAATTCTTTCCGCCAGAGTGGTTTCCAGTTCTTCACGTCCAGTCTGTGTAGGTGATCCAGCCATCACTACTTCAGTCAGAATTATATTTTCCACCATAGCAAGTTCTTCACGTCCAGTCTGTCAGGCGATCCTGCAGCCTTTTCTTCAGACATAATAATACTTTCATCCATAGCGTTTTCCAGGTCTTCTCGTGATGTCTGTGCAGGCGATCCTGCCGTCACTACTTCCGACAGAAGAATACTTTTCACCATAGCGGTTTCCAGTTCTTCACGTCTAGTCTGTGCAGGCGATCTTGCAGCCTCTTCTTCAGACAGAATAATACTTTCCACCATAGCGGTTTCCAGTTCTTCAGGTCCAGTCTGTAAAGGAGATCCTGCAGCCTTTTCTTCAGACAGAATAATACTTTCCACCATAGCGGTTTCCAGTTCTTCACGTCCAGTGTGTGCAGGCGATCCTGCCGTCACTACTTCAGTCAGAATAATATTTTCCACCATAGCGGTTTCCAGTTCTTCACGTCCAGTCTGTGAAGGCGATCCTGCAGCCTTTTCTACAGACATAATAATACTTTAATCGATAGCGTTTTCCAGTTCTTCTCATGCAGTCTGTGCAGGCGATCCTGCCGTCACTACTTCAGACAAGAGAATAATTTCCACCATAGCGGTTTCCAGTTCTTCACGTCTAGTCTGTGCAGGCGATCTTGCAGCCTCTTCTTCAGACAGAATAATACTTTCCACCATAGCGGTTTCAAGTTCTTCACGTCCAGTCTGTGCAGGCGATCGTGCAGCCTCTTCCTGAGACAGAATATTACTTTCCACCGTAGCGGCTTCCAGTTCTTCACGTCCAGTCTGTGCAGGCAATCCTGCTGCCCCTTCTTCAGACACAATAATACTTTCAACCTTAGCGGTTTCTAGTTTTTAACGTCCAGTCTGTGCAGGCGATCTGCAGCCCCTTCTTCAGACAGAATAATAGTTTAATCCATAGCATTTTCCACCTCTTCACGTCCAGTCTCTTCAGGCGATCCTACCGCCACTACTTCAGACAGAATAATACTTTCCACCATAGCGGTTTCCAGTTCTCACGTCCAGCCTGTGCAGGCGATCCTGCTGCCCCTTCTTCGGACACAATAATATTTTCAACCTTAGTGGTTTCCAGTTTTTAACGTCCAGTCTGTGCAGGCGATCTGAAGCCTCTTCTTCAGACAGAATAATAGTTTCACCCATAGCATTTTCCACTTCTTCACGTCCAGTCTGTGCAGGCGATCCTGCCGTCACTACTTCAGACAGAAGAATACTTTCCACCATAGCGGTCTCCAGTTCTTCACGTCCAGTCTGTGCAGGCGATCCTGCAGCTTCTTCTTCAGACTGAATAATATTTCCGACCATAGCGGTTTCCAGTTCTCCTCGTCCAGTCTGTTCAGGCGATCCTGCAGCCTCTTCTTCAGACATAATAATACTTTCCACCATAGCGGTTTCCAGTTCTTCACGTCCAGTCTGTGCAGGCGATCCTGCAGACTTTTCTTCAGACTGAATAATATTTCCGACCATAGCGGTTTCCAGTTCTTCACGTCCAGTCTGTGCAGGCGATCCCGCAGCCTCTTCCTTAGACAGAATAATAATATCCACCATAGCGGTTTCCAGTTCTTCCCGTCCAGTCTGTGAAGGCAATCCTGCAGCCATTTCTTCAGACAGAATAATACTTTCCATCACAGCGGCTTCCAGTTCTTCACGTCCAGTCTGTGCAGGCGATCCTGCAGCCTCTTCTTCAGACATAATAATACTTTCCACCATAGCGGTTTCCAGTTCTTCACGTCCATTCTGTGCAGGCGATCCTGCAGATTCTTCTTCAGACTGAATAATATTTCCGACCATAGCGGTTTCCAGTTCTCCTCGTCCAGTCTGTGAAGGCGATCCTGCAGCCTCTTCTCCAGACAGAATAATACTTTCCACCATAGCGGTTTCCAGTTCTTCACGTCCAGTCTGTGCAGGCGATCCCGCAGCCTCTTCCTTAGACAGAATAATAATATCCACCATAGCGGTTTCCAGTTCTTCACGTCTAGTCTGTAAAGGTGATCTAGCAGCCTCTTCTTCAGACAGAATAATACTTTCCACCATAGCGGTTTCCAGTTCTTCGCGTCTAGTCTGTGCAGGTGATCATGCAGCCTCTTCTTCTGACAGAATAATACTTTCCACCATAGCGGTTACCAGATCTTCACGTCCAGTCGGTGCAGGCGATCCTACCCTCACTACGTCAGAGAGAATAATACTTTCCACCGTAGCGGTTTCCAGTCCTTCACGTCCAGCCGGTGCAGCCGATCCTGCAGCCACTCCTTCAGACAGAATAATACTTTCTACCGTAGCGGTTTCCAGTTCTTCACGTGCAGTCTCTGCAGGCGATCCTGCTGCCTCCTCTTCGGACAGAATAATACTTTCAACCATAGTGGTTTCCAGTTTTTCACGTCCAGTCTGTGCAGGCGATCCTGCAGCCTCTTCCTTAGACAGAATAATACTTTCATCCATAGCGTTATCCAGTTCTCTTTCGTCCAGTCTGTGCAGGCGATCCTGCCGCCACTACTTCAGACAGAATATAGCGGTTTCCAGTTCTCACGTCCAGTCTGTGCAGGCGATCCTGCTGCCCCTTCTTCGGACAGAATAATACTTTCAACCTTAGTGGTTTTCAGTTTTTCACGTCCAGTCTGTGCAGGCGATCCTGCAGCCCCTTCTTCAGACAGAATAATAGTTTCATCCATAGCATTTTCCACTTCGTCCAGTCTGTGCAGGCGATCCTGCCGCCACTCTTCAGACAGAAGAATACTTTCCACCACAGCGGTTTCCAATTCTTCACGTCCAGTCTGTGCAGGCGATCCTGCCGTCACTTCTTCTGACAGAATAATATTTCCGACCATAGCGGTTTCCAGTTCTTCACGTCCAGTCTGTGCAGGCGATCCTGCAGCCTCTTCTTCAAACAGAATAATACTTTCCACCATAGCGGTTTCCAGTTCTTCACGTCCAGTCTGTGCAGGCGATCCTGCAGCCTCTTCTTCAGACATAATAATACTTTCCACCATAGCGGTTTCCAGTTCTTCACGTCCATTCTGTGCAGGCGATCCTGCAGATTCTTCTTCAGACTGAATAATATTTCCGACCATAGCGGTTTCCAGTTCTCCTCGTCCAGTCTGTGAAGGCAATCCTGAAGTCACTACTTCAGACATAATAATTCTTTCCGCCAGAGTGGTTTCCAGTTCTTCACGTCCAGTCTGTGTAGGTGATCCAGCCATCACTACTTCAGTCAGAATTATATTTTCCACCATAGCAAGTTCTTCACGTCCAGTCTGTCAGGCGATCCTGCAGCCTTTTCTTCAGACATAATAATACTTTCATCCATAGCGTTTTCCAGGTCTTCTCGTGATGTCTGTGCAGGCGATCCTGCCGTCACTACTTCCGACAGAAGAATACTTTTCACCATAGCGGTTTCCAGTTCTTCACGTCTAGTCTGTGCAGGCGATCTTGCAGCCTCTTCTTCAGACAGAATAATACTTTCCACCATAGCGGTTTCCAGTTCTTCAGGTCCAGTCTGTAAAGGAGATCCTGCAGCCTTTTCTTCAGACAGAATAATACTTTCCACCATAGCGGTTTCCAGTTCTTCACGTCCAGTGTGTGCAGGCGATCCTGCCGTCACTACTTCAGTCAGAATAATATTTTCCACCATAGCGGTTTCCAGTTCTTCACGTCCAGTCTGTGAAGGCGATCCTGCAGCCTTTTCTACAGACATAATAATACTTTTAATCGATAGCGTTTTCCAGTTCTTCTCATGCAGTCTGTGCAGGCGATCCTGCCGTCACTACTTCAGACAAGAGAATAATTTCCACCATAGCGGTTTCCAGTTCTTCACGTCTAGTCTGTGCAGGCGATCTTGCAGCCTCTTCTTCAGACAGAATAATACTTTCCACCATAGCGGTTTCAAGTTCTTCACGTCCAGTCTGTGCAGGCGATCGTGCAGCCTCTTCCTGAGACAGAATATTACTTTCCACCATAGCGGCTTCCAGTTCTTCACGTCCAGTCTGTGCAGGCAATCCTGCTGCCCCTTCTTCAGACACAATAATACTTTCAACCTTAGCGGTTTCTAGTTTTTAACGTCCAGTCTGTGCAGGCGATCTGCAGCCCCTTCTTCAGACAGAATAATAGTTTAATCCATAGCATTTTCCACCTCTTCACGTCCAGTCTCTTCAGGCGATCCTACCGCCACTACTTCAGACAGAATAATACTTTCCACCATAGCGGTTTCCAGTTCTCACGTCCAGCCTGTGCAGGCGATCCTGCTGCCCCTTCTTCGGACACAATAATATTTTCAACCTTAGTGGTTTCCAGTTTTTAACGTCCAGTCTGTGCAGGCGATCTGAAGCCTCTTCTTCAGACAGAATAATAGTTTCACCCATAGCATTTTCCACTTCTTCACGTCCAGTCTGTGCAGGCGATCCTGCCGTCACTACTTCAGACAGAAGAATACTTTCCACCATAGCGGTCTCCAGTTCTTCACGTCCAGTCTGTGCAGGCGATCCTGCAGCTTCTTCTTCAGACTGAATAATATTTCCGACCATAGCGGTTTCCAGTTCTCCTCGTCCAGTCTGTTCAGGCGATCCTGCAGCCTCTTCTTCAGACATAATAATACTTTCCACCATAGCGGTTTCCAGTTCTTCACGTCCAGTCTGTGCAGGCGATCCTGCAGACTTTTCTTCAGACTGAATAATATTTCCGACCATAGCGGTTTCCAGTTCTTCACGTCCAGTCTGTGCAGGCGATCCCGCAGCCTCTTCCTTAGACAGAATAATAATATCCACCATAGCGGTTTCCAGTTCTTCCCGTCCAGTCTGTGAAGGCAATCCTGCAGCCATTTCTTCAGACAGAATAATACTTTCCATCACAGCGGCTTCCAGTTCTTCACGTCCAGTCTGTGCAGGCGATCCTGCAGCCTCTTCTTCAGACATAATAATACTTTCCACCATAGCGGTTTCCAGTTCTTCTCGTCCATTCTGTGCAGGCGATCCTGCAGATTCTTCTTCAGACTGAATAATATTTCCGACCATAGCGGTTTCCAGTTCTCCTCGTCCAGTCTGTGAAGGCGATCCTGCAGCCTCTTCTCCAGACAGAATAATACTTTCCACCATAGCGGTTTCCAGTTCTTCACGTCCAGTCTGTGCAGGCGATCCCGCAGCCTCTTCCTTAGACAGAATAATAATATCCACCATAGCGGTTTCCAGTTCTTCACGTCTAGTCTGTAAAGGTGATCTAGCAGCCTCTTCTTCAGACAGAATAATACTTTCCACCATAGCGGTTTCCAGTTCTTCGCGTCTAGTCTGTGCAGGTGATCATGCAGCCTCTTCTTCTGACAGAATAATACTTTCCACCATAGCGGTTACCAGATCTTCACGTCCAGTCGGTGCAGGCGATCCTACCCTCACTACGTCAGAGAGAATAATACTTTCCACCGTAGCGGTTTCCAGTCCTTCACGTCCAGCCGGTGCAGCCGATCCTGCAGCCACTCCTTCAGACAGAATAATACTTTCTACCGTAGCGGTTTCCAGTTCTTCACGTGCAGTCTCTGCAGGCGATCCTGCTGCCTCCTCTTCGGACAGAATAATACTTTCAACCATAGTGGTTTCCAGTTTTTCACGTCCAGTCTGTGCAGGCGATCCTGCAGCCTCTTCCTTAGACAGAATAATACTTTCATCCATAGCGTTATCCAGTTCTCTTTCGTCCAGTCTGTGCAGGCGATCCTGCCGCCACTACTTCAGACAGAATATAGCGGTTTCCAGTTCTCACGTCCAGTCTGTGCAGGCGATCCTGCTGCCCCTTCTTCGGACAGAATAATACTTTCAACCTTAGTGGTTTTCAGTTTTTCACGTCCAGTCTGTGCAGGCGATCCTGCAGCCCCTTCTTCAGACAGAATAATAGTTTCATCCATAGCATTTTCCACTTCGTCCAGTCTGTGCAGGCGATCCTGCCGCCACTCTTCAGACAGAAGAATACTTTCCACCACAGCGGTTTCCAATTCTTCACGTCCAGTCTGTGCAGGCGATCCTGCCGTCACTTCTTCTGACAGAATAATATTTCCGACCATAGCGGTTTCCAGTTCTTCACGTCCAGTCTGTGCAGGCGATCCTGCAGCCTCTTCTTCAAACAGAATAATACTTTCCACCATAGCGGTTTCCAGTTCTTCACGTCCAGTCTGTGCAGGCGATCCTGCAGCCTCTTCTTCAGACAGAATAATACTTTCCACCATAGCGGTTTCCAGTTCTTTACGTCCAGTCTGTGCAGGCGATCCGACAGCATCCTATTCAGACAGAATAATACTTTCCACCATAGCGGTTTCCAGTTCTTCTCATCCAGTCTGTGCAATCGATCCTGCCGTCACTACTTCTGACAAAAGAATACTTTCCACCATACAGGTTTCCAGTTCTTCACGTCCAGTCTGTGCAGGAGATCCTGCAGCCTCTTCTTCAGACAGAATAACAGTTTCATCCATAGCATTTTCCACTTCGTCCAGTCTGTGCAGGCAATCCTGCAGCTTCTTCTTCAGACATAATAATACTTTCCACCATAGCGGTTTCCAGTTCTTCTCGTCCAGTCTGTGCAATCGATCCTGCCGTCACTACTTCAGACAGAATAATACTTTCCACCATAGTGGTTTCCAGTTCTCCTCGTCCAGTCTGTGCAGGCGATCCTGCAGCCCTTTCTTCAGACAGAATAATAGCTTCATCCATAGCATTTTCCACTTCGTCCAGTCTGTGCAGCCGATCCTGCCGTCACTCTTTTGACAGAAGAATACTTTCCACCATAGCCATTTCCAGTTCTTCGCGTCCAGTCTTTGCAGGAGATCCTGCAGCCCCTTCTTCAGGCAGAATAATATTTTCAACTATAGCAGTTTCCAGTTCTTCAAGTCAAGTCTGTGCAGGCGACCCTGCCGTCACTACTTCAGACTGAAGAATACTTTCCACCATAGCGGTTTCCAGTTCTTCACGTCCAGTCTCTGCAGGCGATCCTGCAACCACTGCCTCAGACAGAATAATACTTTCCACCAGAGCGGTGTCCAGTTCTATACGTCCAGTGTGTGCAGGCGATCCTGCAGCCCCTTCTTCTGACAGAAGAATACTTTCCACCATACAGGATTCCAGTTCTTCACGTCCAGTCTGTGCAGGTGATCCTGCAGCCTCTTCTTCAGACAGAATAATAATTTCCACCATAGCGGTTACCAGTTCTTCTCGTCCAGTCTGTGCAGGCGATCCTGAAGTCACTACTTCAGACATAATAATTCTTTCCGCCAGAGCGGTTTCCAGTTCTTCACGTCCAGTCTGTGCAGGTGATCCCGCCATCACTACACCGGTCAGAATTATATTTTCCACCATAGCAAGTTCTTCACGTCCAGTCTGTCAGGCGATCCTGCAGCCTTTTCTTCAGACATAATAATACTTTCATCCATAGCGTTTTCCAGCTCTTCTCGTGATGTCTGTGCAGGCCATCCTGCCGTCACTACTTCCGACAGAAGAATACTTTCCACCATAGCGGTTTCCAGTTCTTCACGTCTAGTCTGTGCAGGCGATCTTGCAGCCTCTTCTTCAGACAGAATAATACTTTCCACCATAGCGGTTTCCAGTTCTTCAGGTCCAGTCTGTAAAGGAGATCCTGCAGCCTATTCTTCAGACAGAATAATACTTTCCACCATAGCGGTTTCCAGTTCTTCACGTCCAGTCTGTGCAGGCGATCCTGCCGTCACTACTTCAGTCAGAATAATATTTTCCACCATAGCGGTTTCCAGTTCTTCACGTCCAGTCTGTGAAGGCGATCCTGCAGCCTTTTCTACAGACATAATAATACTTTAATCCATAGCGTTTTCCAGTTCTTCTCATGCAGTCTGTGCAGGCGATCCTGCCGTCACTACTTCAGACAAGAGAATACTTTCCACCATAGCGGTTTCCAGTTCTTCACGTCTAGTCTGTGCAGGCGATCTTGCAGCCTCTTCTTCAGACAGAATAATACTTTCCACCATAGCGGTTTCAAGTTCTTCACGTCCAGTCTGTGCAGGCGATCGTGCAGCCTCTTCCTGAGACAGAATATTACTTTCCACCATAGCGGCTTCCAGTTCTTCACGTCCAGTCTGTGCAGGCAATCCTGCTGCCCCTTCTTCAGACACAATAATACTTTCAACCTTAGCGGTTTCTAGTTTTTAACGTCCAGTCTGAGCAGGCGATCTGCAGCCCCTTCTTCAGACAGAATAATAGTTTCATCCATAGCATTTTCCACCTCTTCACGTCCAGTCTCTTCAGGCGATCCTACCGCCACTACTTCAGACAGAATAATACTTTCCACCATAGCGGTTTCCAGTTCTCACGTCCAGCCTGTGCAGGCGATCCTGCTGCCCCTTCTTCGGACACAATAATATTTTCAACCTTAGTGGTTTCCAGTTTTTAACATCCAGTCTGTGCAGGCGATCTGAAGCCTTTTCATCAGACAGAATAATAGTTTCACCCATAGCATTTTCCACTTCTTCACGTCCAGTCTGTGCAGGCGATCCTGCCGTCACTACTTCAGACAGAAGAATACTTTCCACCATAGCGGTCTCCAGTTCTTCACGTCCAGTCTGTGCAGGCGATCCTGCAGCTTCTTCTTCAGACTGAATAATATTTCCGACCATAGCGGTTTCCAGTTCCCCTCGTCCAGTCTGTGCAGGCGATCCTGCAGCCTCTTCTTCAGACATAATAATACTTTCCACCATAGCGGTTTCCAGTTCTTCACGTCCAGTCTGTGCAGGCGATCCTGAAGACTTTTCTTCAGACTGAATAATATTTCCGACCATAGCGGTTTCCAGTTCTTCACGTCCAGTCTGTGCAGGCGATCCCGCAGCCTCTTCCTTAGACAGAATAATAATATCCACCATAGCGGTTTCCAGTTCTTCCCGTCCAGTCTGAGAAGGCAATCCTGCAGCCATTTCTTCAGACAGAATAATACTTTCCATCACAGCGGCTTCCAGTTCTTCACGTCCAGTCTGTGCAGGCGATCCTGCTGCCCCTTCTTCACACACAATAATGCTTTCAACCATAGCGGTTTCTAGTTTTTAACGTCCAGTCTGTGCAGGCGATCTGCAGCCCCTTCTTCAGACAGAATAATAGTTTCATCCATAGCATTTTCCGCTTCTTCACGTCCAGACTGTGCAGGCGATCCTGCCGTCACTACTTCAAACAGAAGAATACTTTCCACCATAGCGGTTTCCAATTCTTCTCGTCCACTCTGTGCAGGCGATCCTGCAGCTTCTTCTTCAGACTGAATAATATTTCCGACCCTAGCGGTTTCCAGTTCTTCACGTCCAGTCTGTGCAGGCGATTCTGCAGCCTCATCTTCAGATATAATAATACTTTCCACCATAGCGGTTTCCAGTTCTTCACGTCCAGTCTGTGCAGGGGATCCTGCAGCCTCTTCTTCAGACATAATAATACTTTCCACCATAGCGGTTTCCAGTTCTTCATGTCCAGTCTGTGCAGTCGAACTTGCAACCTCCTCTTCAGACAGAACAATACTTTCCACCATAGGGGTTTCCAGTTCTTCACATCCAGTCTGTGCAGGCGATCCTGTAACCTCTTCTTCAGACAGAATAATAACTTCCACCATAGCGGTTCCCAGATCTTCACGTCCAGTCGGTGCAGGCGATCCCGCAGCCTCTTCCTTAGACAGAATAATACTTTCCACCATAGCGGTTTCCAGTTCTCCTCGATCAGTCTGTGAAGGCAATCCTGCCGTCACTACTTCAGACAGAATAATACTTTCCACCATAGCGGTATCCAGTTCTCTTCGTCTAGTCTGTGCAGGCGATCCTGCAACAACTACTTCAGACAGAATAATACTTTCCACCATAGCGGGTTCCAGTTCTCACGTCCAGTCTGTGCAGGCGATCCTGCTGCCTCTTCTTCAGACGGAATAATACTTTCCACCATAGCTGTTTCCAGTTCTTCACGTCCAGTCTGTTCAGGCGATCCTGCAGCCACTTCTTCAGACAGAATAATACATTCCACCATAGCGGTTTCCAGTTCTTCATGTCCATTCTGTGCAGGCGATCCTGTAACCTCTTCTTCAGACAGAATAATAACTTCCACCATAGCGGTTCCCAGATCTTCACGTCCAGTCGGTGCAGGCGATCCTGCCCTCACTACGTCAGAGAGAATAATACTTTCCACCGTAGCCGTTTCCAGTTCTTCACGTCCAGCCAGTGCAGCCGATCCTGCAATCACTTCTTCAGGCAGAATAATACTTTCCACCATAGCGGTTTCCAGTTTTTCAGGTCCAGCCTGTGCAGCCGATCCTGCAGCCTCTTTTTCAGACAGAACAATACTTTCCACCATAGCGGTTTCCAGTTCTTCACGTCCAGTCTGTGCAGGCGATTCTGCAGCCTTTTCCTTAGACAGAATAATACTTTCATCCATAGCGTTTTCCAGTTCTTCACGTCCAGTCTCTGCAGGCGAACCTGCCGTGACTACTTCAGACAGAATTATAATTTCATCCATATCGGTTTCCAGTTCTTCACGTCCAGTCTCTGCAGGCGACCCTGCCGTGACTACTTCAGACAGAATTATACTTTCCACCATAGTGGTTTCCAGTTCTTCACGTCCAGTCTGTACAGGCGATCCTGCCGTCACTACTTCAGTCAGAATAATACTTTCCACCATAGCGGTTTCCAGTTTTTCACGTCCAATCTGTGCAGGCGATACTGAAGCCACTTCTTCAGACAGAATAATAGTTTCTTCCATAGCGTTTTCCACTTCTTCACGTCCAGTCTGTGAAGGCGATCCTGCCGTCACTACTTCAGACATAATAATACATTCCACCGTAGCGGTTACCAGTTCTTCACGTCCAGTCTGTGCAGGCGATCCTGCCGTCACTACTTCAGATATAATAATACATTCCACCATACAGGTTTCCAGTTCTTCACGTCCAGTCTGTGCAGGCGATCCTGCAGCCCCTTCTTCAGACAGAATAATAGTTTCATCCATAGCATTTTCCACTTCGTCCAGTCTGTGCCGGCGATCCTGCCGTCACTCTTTTGACAGAAGAATACTTTCCACCATAGCGGTTTCCAGTTCTTCACGTCCAGTCTGTGCAGGCAATCCTGCAGCCCCTTCCTCTGACAGAATAATTCTTCCGAACATAGCGGTTTCCAGTTCTTCACGTCCAGTCTGTGCAGGCGATCCTGCAGCCTCTTCTTCAGACAGAACAATACTTTCCACCATAGCGGTTTCCAGTTCTTCACGTCCAGTGTGTGCAGGCGATCCTGCAGGCTCGTCTTCAGAGAGAGTAATACTTTCCACCTTAGCGGTTTCCGGTTCTTCACGTCCAGTCTGTGCAGGCGATCCCGCAGCCTTTTCCTTAAACAGAATCATAATATCCACCATAGCGGTTTCCACTTCTTCACGTCCAGTCTGTGCAGGCGATCCTGCCGTCACTACTTCAGACATAATAATACATTCCACCGTAGCGGTTTCCAGTTCTTCACGTCCAGTCTGTGCAGGCGATCCTGCCGTCACTACTTCAGACATAATAATACATTCCACCATACAGGTTTCCAGTTCTTCACGTCCAGTCTGTGCAGGCGATCCTGCAGCCCCTTCCTCAGACAGAATAATAGTTTCATCCATAGCATTTTCCACTTCGTCCAGTCTGTGCCGGCGATCCTGCCGTCACTCTTTTGACAGAACAATACTTTCCACCATAGCTGTTTCCAGTTCTTCACGTCCAGTCTGTTCAGGCGATCCTGCATCCACTTTTTCAGACAGAATAATACATTCCACCATAGCGGTTTCCACTTCTTCACGTCCAGTCTGTTCAGGCGATCCTGCAGCCCGTTCTTCAGACAGAATAATACTTTCCACCATAGCGGTTTCCCTTTCTTCACGTCCGGTCTGTGCAGGCGATCCTGCCGTCACTACATCAGACAGAATAATACTTTCCACCATAGCGGTTTCCACTTCTTCTCGTCCAGTCTGTGCTGGCGATCCTACCGTCACTTCTTCAGTCAAAATAATACCTTCCACCATAGCGTTTTCCAGTTCTTCACGTCCAGTCTGTGCAGGCGATCCTGCAGCTTCTTCTTCAGACAGAATAATACTTTCCACCATAGCGGTTTCCAGTTCTTCTCGTCCAGTCTGTGCAATCGATCCTGCCGTCACTACTTCTGAAAGAAGATTACTTTCCACAATAGCGGTTTCCAGATCTTCAGGTCCAGTCTGTGCAGGTGATCCGGCCGTCACTACTTCAGACAGAATAATAATTTCCACCATAGCGGTTACCAGTTCTTCACGTCCAGTCTGTGCAGGCGATCCTGCAGCCACTTCTTCAAACAGAATGATACTTTCCACAATAGCTGTTTCCAGTTCTTCAGGTCCAGTCTGTGCACGCGATCCTGCCGTCACTACTTCAGACAGAATAATAAATTCCACCATAGCGGTTTCCAGTTCACCTCGTCCAATCTGTGAATGCAATCCTGCCGTCACTACTTCAGACAGAAAAATACTTTCCACCATAGCGGTTTCCAGTTCTCCTCGTCCAGTCTGTGAACGCAATCCTGAAGTCACTACTTCAGACAGAATAATTCTTTCCGACAGAGCGGTTTCCAGTTCTTCACGTCCAGTCTGTGCAGGTGATCCCGCCGTCACTATTTCAGTCAGAATTATATTTTCCACCATAGAGGATTCAAGTTCTTCACGTCCAGTCTGTCAGGCGATCCTGCAGCGTTTTCTTCAGACATAATAATACTTTCATCCATAGCGCTTTCCAGTTCTTCTCGTGATGCCTGTGCAGGCGATCCTGCCGCCACTACTTCCGACAGAAAAATACTTTCCACCATAGCGGTTTCCAGTTCTTCACGTCTAGTCTGCGCAGGCAATCTTGCAGCCTCTTCTTCAGACAGAATAATACTTTCCACCATAGCGGTTTCCAGTTCTTCAGGTCCAGTCTGTAAAGGAGATCCTGCAGCCTTTTCTTCAGACAGAATAATACTCTCCACCATAGCGGTTTCCAGTTCTTCACGTCCAGTGTGTGCAGGCGATCCTGCTGTCACTACTTCAGTCAGAATAATATTTTCCACCATAGCGGTTTCCAGTTCTTCACGTCCAGTCTGTGAAGGCGATCCAGCAGCCTTTTCTACAGACATAATAATACTTTAATTTCATAGCGTTTTCCAGTTCTTCTCATGCAGTCTGTGCAGCCGATCCTGCCATCACTACTTCAGACAGGAGAATACTTTCCACCATAGCGGTTTCCAGTTCTTCACGTCTAATCTGTGCAGGCGATCTTGCAGCCTCTTCTTCAGACAGAATAATACTTTCCACCATAGTGGTTTCAAGTTCTTCACGTCCAGTCTGTGCAGGCGATCCTGCAGCCTCTTCTTGAGGCAGAATATTACTTTCCACCATAGCGGCTTCCAGTTCTTCACGTCCAGTCTGTGCAGGCGATCCTGCTGCCCCTTCTACAGACACAATAATACTTTCAACCTTAGCGGTTTCTAGTTTTTAACGTCCAGTCTGTGCAGGCGATCTGCAGCCCCTTCTTCAGACAGAATAATAAATTCATCCATAGCATTTTCCACTTCTTCACGTCCAGTCTGTTCAGGCGATCCTGCAGCCACTTCTTCAGACAGAATAATACATTCCACCATATCGGTTTCCATTTTTTCACGTCCAGTCTGAGCAGGCGATCCTGCAACCTCCTCCTCAGACAGAATAATAATTTCCATCATAGCTGTTTCCAGTTCTTCACGTCCAGTCTGTGCAGGCGATCCTGCAGACCCTTCTTCCGACAGAATAATACTTTCCACCATAGCGGTTTCCGTTTCTTCACGTCCGGTCTGTGCAGGCGATCCTGCCGTCACTACATCAGACAGAATAATACTTTCCACCATAGCGTTTTCCAGTTCTTCACGTCCAGTCTGTGCACGCGATCCTGCAGCTTCTTCTTCAGACAGAATTATACTTTCCACCATAGCGGTTTCCAGTTCTTCTCGTCCAGTCTGTGCAATCGATCCTGCCGTCACTACTTCTGACAGAAGAATACTTTCCACCATTCAGGTTTCCAGTTCTTCACGTCCAGTCTGTGCAGGTGATCCTACAGCCTCTTCTTCAGACAGAATAATAATTTCCACCATAGCGGTTACCAGTTCTTCACGTCCAGTCTGTGCAGGCGGTCCTGCAGCCCCTTCTTCAAACAGAATGATACTTTCCACAATAGCGGTGTCCAGTTCTTCAGGTCCAGTCTGTGCAGGCGATCCTGCCGTCACTACTTCAGACAGAATAATACATTCCACCATAGCGGTTTCCAGTTCACCTCGTCCAATCTGTGAAGGCAATCCTGCCGTCTCTACTTCAGACAGAAAAATACTTCCCACCATAGCGGTTTGCAATTCTTCACGTCCAGTCTGTGCAGGCGATCCTGCAACCACTGCCTCAGACAGAATAATACTTTCCACCAGAGCGGTGTCCAGTTCTATACGTCCAGTGTGTGCAGGCGATCCTGCAGCCTCTTCTTCTGACAGAAGAGTACTTTCCACCATACAGGATTCCAGTTCTTCACGTCCAGTCTGTGCAGGTGATCCTGCAGCCTCTTCTTCAGACAGAATAATAATTTCCACCATAGCGGTTACCAGTTCTTCACGTCCAGTCTGTGCAGGCGATCCTGCAGCCTCTTCTTCAAACAGAATGATACTTTCCACAATAGCGGTGTCCAGTTCTCCTCGTCCAGTCTGTGAAGGCAATCCTGAAGTCACTACTTCAGACATAATAATACTTTCCGCCAGAGCGGTTTCCAGTTCTTCACGTCCAGTCTGTGCAGGTGATCCCGCCATCACTACTTCAGTCAGAATTATATTTTCCACCATAGCAAGTTCTTCACGTCCAGTCTGTCAGGCGATCCTGCAGCCTTTCCTGCAGACATAATAATACTTTCATCCATAGCGTTTTCCAGCTCTTCTCGTGATGTCTGTGCAGGCGATCCTGCCGTCACTACTTCCGACAGAAGGATACTTTCCACCATAGCGGTTTCCAGTTCTTCACGTCTAGTCTGTGCAGGCGATCTTGCAGCCTCTTCTTCAGAGAGAATAATACTTTCCACCATAGCGGTTTCCAGTTCTTCAGGTCCAGTCTGTAAAGGAGATCCTGCAGCCTTTTCTTCAGACAGAATAATACTTTCCACCATAGCGGTTTCCAGTTCATCACGTCCAGTGTGTGCAGGCGATCCTGCCGTCACTACTACAGTCAGAATAATATTTTCCACAATAGCGGTTTCCAGTTCTTCACGTCCAGTCTGTGAAGGCGATCCTGCAGCCTTTTCTACAGACATAATAATACTTTAATCCATAGCGTATTCCAGTTCTTCTCATGCAGTCTGTGCAGGCGATCCTGCCGTCACTACTTCAGACAAGAGAATACTTTCCACCATAGCGGTTTCCAGTTCTTCACGTCTAGTCTGTGCAGGCGATCTTGCAGCCTCTTCTTCAGACAGAATAATACTTTCCACCATAGCGGGTTCAAGTCCTTCACGTCCAGTCTGTGCAGGCGATCGTGCAGCCTCTTCCTGAGACAGAATATTACTTTCCACCATAGCGGCTTCCAGTTCTTCACGTCCAGTCTGTGCAGGCAATCCTGCTGCCCCTTCTTCAGACACAATAATACTTTCAACCTTAGCGGTTTCTAGTTTTTAACGTCCAGTCTGTGCAGGCGATCTGCAGCCCCTTCTTCAGACAGAATAATAGTTTCATCCATAGCATTTTCCACCACTTCACGTCCAGTCTCTTCAGGCGATCCTACCGCCACTACTTCATACAGAATAATACTTTCCACCATAGCGGTTTCCAGTTCTCACGTCCAGCCTGTGCAGGCGATCCTGCTGCCCCTTCTTCGGACACAATAATATTTTCAACCTTAGTGGTTTCCAGTTTTTAACGTCCAGTCTGTTCAGGCGATCTGAAGCCTCTTCTTCAGACAGAATAATAGTTTCACCCATAGCATTTTCCACTTCTTCACGTCCAGTCTGTGCAGGCGATCCTGCCGTCACTACTTCAGACAGAAGAATACTTTCCACCATAGCGGTCTCCAGTTCTTCACGTCCAGTCTGTGCAGGCGATCCTGCAGCTTCTTCTTCAGACTGAATAATATTTCCGACCATAGCGGTTTCCAGTTCTGCTCGTCCAGTCTGTGCAGGCGATCCTGCAGCCTCTTCTTCAGACATAATAATACTTTCCACCATAGCGGTTTCCAGTTCTTCACGTCCAGTCTGTGCAGGCGATCCTGCAGACTTTTCTTCAGACTGAATAATATTTCCGACCATAGCGGTTTCCAGTTCTTCACGTCCAGTCTGTGCAGGCGATCCCGCAGCCTCTTCCTTTGACAGAATAATAATATCCACCATAGTGGTTTCCAGTTCTTCCCGTCCAGTCTGTGAAGGCAATCCTTCAGCCATATCTTCAGACAGAATAATACTTTCCATCACAGCGGCTTCCAGTTCTTCACGTCCAGTCTGTGCAGGCGATCCTGAAGCCTCTTTTTCAGACATAATAATACTTTCCACCGTAGCGGTTTCCAGTTCTTCACGTCCATTCTGTGCAGGCGATCCTGCAGATTCTTCTTCAGACTGAATAATATTTCCGACCATAGCGGTTTCCAGTTCTCCTCGTCCAGTCTTTGAAGGCGAACCTGCAGCCTCTTCTCCAGACAGAATAATACTTTCCACCATAGCGGTTTCCAGTTCTTCACGTCCAGTCTGTGCAGGCGATCCCGCAGCCTCTTCCTTAGACAGAATAATAATATCCACCATAGCGGTTTCCAGTTCTTCCCGTCCAGTCGGTGAAGGCAATCCTGCAGCCTTTTCTTCAGACATAATAATACTTTCATCCATAGCGTTTTCCATTTCTTCTCATGATGTCTGTGCAGGCGATCCTGCCGTCACTACTTCCGACAGAAGAATATTTTCCACCATAGCGGTTTCCAGTTCTTCACGTCTAGTCTGTGCAGGTGATCTAGCAGCCTCTTCTTCAGACAGAATAATACTTTCCACCATAGCGGTTTCCAGTTCTTCACGTCTAGTCTGTGCAGGTGATCATGCAGCCTCTTCTTCAGACAGAATAATACTTTCCACCATAGCGGTTCCCAGATCTTCACGTCCAGTCGGTGCAGGCGATCCTACCCTCACTACGTCAGAGAGAATAATACTTTCCACCGTAGCGGTTTCCAGTCCTTCACGTCCAGCCGGTGCAGCCGATCCTGCAGCCACTCCTTCAGACAGAATAATACTTTCCCCCATAGCGGTTTCCAGTTTTTCACGTCCAGCCTGTGCAGCCGATCCTGCAGCCTCTTCTTCAGACCGAACAATACATTCCACCATACCGGTTCCAGTTCTTCACATCCATTCTGTGCAGGCGATCCTGCAGCCTCTTCTTCAGACATAATAATACTTTCTACCGTAGCGGTTTCCAGTTCTTCACGTCCAGTCTCTCCAGGCGATCCTGCTGCCTCCTCTTTGGACAGAATAATACTTTCAACCATAGTGGTTTCCAGTTTTTCACGTCCAGTCTGTGCAGGCGATCCTGCAGCCTCTTCCTTAGACAGAATAATACTTTCATCCATAGCGTTATCCAGTTCTCTTTCGTCCAGTCTGTGCAGGCGATCCTGCCGCCACTACTTCAGACAGAATATAGCGGTTTCCAGTTCTCACGTCCAGTCTGTGCAGGCGATCCTGCAACCACTGCCTCAGACAGAATAATACTTTCCACCAGAGCGGTGTCCAGTTCTATATGTCCAGTGTGTGCAGGCGATCCTGCAGCCTCTTCTTCTGACAGAAGAATACTTTCCACCATACAGGATTCCAGTTCTTCACGTCCAGTCTGTGCAGGTGATCCTGCAGCCTCTTCTTCAGACAGAATAATAATTTCCACCATAGCGGTTACCAGTTCTTCACGTCCAGTCTGTGCAGGCGATCCTGCAGCCTCTTCTTCAAACAGAATGATACTTTCCACAATAGCGGTGTCCAGTTCTCCTCGTCCAGTCTGTGAAGGCAATCCTGAAGTCACTACTTCAGACATAATAATTTTTTCCGCCAGAGCGGTTTCCAGTTCTTCACGTCCAGTCTGTGCAGGTGATCCCGCCATCACTACTTCAGTCAGAATTATATTTTCCACCATAGCAAGTTCTTCACGTCCAGTCTGTCAGGCGATCCTGCAGCCTTTTCTTCAGACATAATAATACTTTCATCCATAGCGTTTTCCAGCTCTTCTCGTGATGTCTGTGCAGGCGATCCTGCCGTCACTACTTCCGACAGAAGAATACTTTCCACCATAGCGGTTTCCAGTTCTTCACGTCAAGTCTGTGCAGGCGATCTTGCAGCCTCTTCTTCAGACAGAATAATACTTTCCACCATAGCGGTTTCCAGTTCTTCAGGTCCAGTCTGTAAAGGAGATCCTGCAGCCTTTTCTTCAGACAGAATAATACTTTCCACCATAGCGGTTTCCAGTTCTTCACGTCCAGTGTGTGCAGGCGATCCTGCCGTCACTACTTCAGTCAGAATAATATTTTCCACAATAGCGGTTTCCAGTTCTTCACGTCCAGTCTGTGAAGGCGATCCTGCAGCCTTTTCTACAGACATAATAATACTTTAATCCATAGCGTTTTCCAGTTCTTCTCATGCAGTCTGTGCAGGCGATCCTGCCGTCACTACTTCAGACAAGAGAATACTTTCCACCATAGCGGTTTCCAGTTCTTCACGTCTAGTCTGTGCAGGCGATCTTGCAGCCTCTTCTTCAGACAGAATAATACTTTCCACCATAGCGGGTTAAGTCCTTCACGTCCAGTCTGTGCAGGCGATCGTGCAGCCTCTTCCTGAGACAGAATATTACTTTCCACCATAGCGGCTTCCAGTTCTTCACGTCCAGTCTGTGCAGGCAATCCTGCTGCTCCTTCTTCAGACACAATAATACTTTCAACCTTAGCGGTTTCTAGTTTTTAACGTCCAGTCTGTGCAGGCGATCTGCAGCCCCTTCTTCAGACAGAATAATAGTTTCATCCATAGCATTTTCCACCTCTTCACGTCCAGTCTCTTCAGGCGATCCTACCGCCACTACTTCATACAGAATAATACTTTCCACCATAGCGGTTTCCAGTTCTCACGTCCAGCCTGTGCAGCCGATCCTGCAGCCTCTTCTTCAGACCGAACAATACTTTCCACCATACCGGTTCCAGTTCTTCACATCCAGTCTGTGCAGGCGATCCTGCAGCCTCTTCTTCAGACATAATAATACTTTCTACCGTAGCGGTTTCCAGTTCTTCACGTCCAGTCTCTGCAGGCGATCCTGCTGCCTCCTCTTCGGACAGAATAATACTTTCAACCATAGTGGTTTCCAGTTTTTCACGTCCAGTCTGTGCAGGCAATCCTGCAGCCTCTTCCTTAGACAGAATAATACTTTCATCCATAGCGTTATCCAGTTCTCTTTCGTCCAGTCTGTGCAGGCGATCCTGCCGCCACTACTTCAGACAGAATATAGCGGATTCCAGTTCTCACGTCCAGTCTGTGCAGGCGATCCTGCAACCACTGCCTCAGACAGAATAATACTTTCCACCAGAGCGGTGTCCAGTTCTATACGTCCAGTGTGTGCAGGCGATCCTGCAGCCTCTTCTTCTGACAGAAGAATACTTTCCACCATACAGGATTCCAGTTCTTCACGTCCAGTCTGTGAAGGTGATCCTGCAGCCTCTTCTTCAGACAGAATAATAATTTCCACCATAGCGGTTACCAGTTCTTCACGTCCAGTCTGTGCAGGCGATCCTGCAGCCTCTTCTTCAAACAGAATGATACTTTCCACAATAGCGGTGTCCAGTTCTCCTCGTCCAGTCTGTGAAGGCAATCCTGAAGTCACTACTTCAGACATAATAATTCTTTCCGCCAGAGTGGTTTCCAGTTCTTCACGTCCAGTCTGTGCAGGTGATCCCGCCATCACTACTTCAGTCAGAATTATATTTTCCACCATAGCAAGTTCTTCACGTCCAGTCTGTCAGGCGATCCTGCAGCCTTTTCTTCAGACATAATAATACTTTCATCCATAGCGTTTTCCAGCTCTTCTCGTGATGTCTGTGCAGGCGATCCTGCCGTCACTACTTCCGACAGAAGGATACTTTCCACCATAGCGGTTTCCAGTTCTTCACGTCTAGTCTGTGCAGGCAATCTTGCAGCCTCTTCTTCAGAGAGAATAATACTTTCCACCATAGCGGTTTCCAGTTCTTCGGGTCCAGTCTGTAAAGGAGATCCTGCAGCCTTTTCTTCAGACAGAATAATACTTTCCACCATAGCGGTTTCCAGTTCTTCACGTCCAGTGTGTGCAGGCGATCCTGCCGTCACTACTTCAGTCAGAATAATATTTTCCAGAATAGCGGTTTCCAGTTCTTCACGTCCAGTCTGTGAAGGCGATCCTGCAGCCTTTTCTACAGACATAATATTACTTTAATCCATAGCGTATTCCAGTTCTTCTCATGCAGTCTGTGCAGGCGATCCTGCCGTCACTACTTCAGACAAGAGAATACTTTCCACCATAGCGGTTTCCAGTTCTTCACGTCTAGTCTGTGCAGGCGATCTTGCAGCCTCTTCCTGAGACAGAATATTACTTTCCACCATAGCGGCTTCCAGTTCTTCACGTCCAGTCTGTGCAGGCAATCCTGCTGCCCCTTCTTCAGACACAATAATACTTTCAACCTTAGCGGTTTCTAATTTTTAACGTCCAGTCTGTGCTGGCGATCTGCAGCCCCTTCTTCAGACAGAATAATAGTTTCATCCATAGCATTTTCCACCTCTTCACGTCCAGTCTCTTCAGGCGATCCTACCGCCACTACTTCATACAGAATAATACTTTCCACCATAGTGGTTTCCAGTTCTCACGTCCAGCCTGTGCAGGCGATCCTGCTGCCCCTACTTCGGACACAATAATATTTTCAACCTTAGTGGTTTCCAGTTTTTACGTCCAGTCTGTTCAGGCGATCTGAAGCCTCTTCTTCAGACAGAATAATAGTTTCACCCATAGCATTTTCCACTTCTTCACGTCCAGTCTGTGCAGGCGATCCTGCCGTCACTACTTCAGACAGAAGAATACTTTCCACCATAGCGGTCTCCAGTTCTTCACGTCCAGTCTGTGCAGGCGATCCTGCAGCTTCTTCTTCAGACTGAATAATATTTCCGACCATAGCGGTTTCCAGTTCTCCTCGTCCAGTCTGTGCAGGCGATCCTGCAGCCTCTTCTTCAGACATAATAATACTTTCCACCATAGCGGTTTCCAGTTCTTAACGTCCAGTCTGTGAAGGCAATCCTTCAGCCATTTCTTCAGACAGAATAATACTTTCCATCACAGCGGCTTCCAGTTCTTCACGTCCAGTCTGTGCAGGCGATCCTGCAGCCTCCTCTTCAGACATAATAATACTTTCCACCATAGCGGTTTCCAGTTCTTCACGTCCATTCTGTGCAGGCGATCCTGCAGATTCTTCTTCAGACTGAATAATATTTCCGACCATAGCGGTTTCCAGTTCTCCTCGTCCAGTCTGTGAAGGCGAACCTGCAGCCTCTTCTCCAGACAGAATAATACTTTCCACCATTCAGGTTTCCAGTTCTTCACGTCCAGTCTGTGCAGGTGATCCTACAGCCTCTTCTTCAGACAGAATAATAGTTTCCACCATAGCGGTTACCAGTTCTTCACGTCCAGTCTGTGCAGGCGGTCCTGCAGCCCCTTCTTCAAACAGAATGATACTTTCCACAATAGCGGTGTCCAGTTCTTCAGGTCCAGTCTGTGCAGGCGATCCTGCCGTCACTACTTCAGACAGAATAATACATTCCACCATAGCGGTTTCCAGTTCACCTCGTCCAATCTGTGAAGGCAATCCTGCCGTCACTACTTCAGACAGAAAAATACTTCCCACCATAGCGGTTTCCAGTTCTTCACGTCCAGTCTGTGCAGGCGATCCTGCAACCACTGCCTCAGACAGAATAATACTTTCCACCAGAGCGGTGTCCAGTTCTATACGTCCAGTGTGTGCAGGCGATCCTGCAGCCTCTTCTTCTGACAGAAGAATACTTTCCACCATACAGGATTCCAGTTCTTCACGTCCAGTCTGTGCAGGTGATCCTGCAGCCTCTTCTTCAGACAGAATAATAATTTCCACCATAGCGGTTACCAGTTCTTCACGTCCAGTCTGTGCAGGCGATCCTGCAGCCTCTTCTTCAAACAGAATGATACTTTCCACAATAGCGGTGTCCAGTTCTCCTCGTCCAGTCTGTGAAGGCAATCCTGAAGTCACTACTTCAGACATAATAATTCTTTCCGCCAGAGCGGTTTCCAGTTCTTCACGTCCAGTCTGTGCAGGTGATCCCGCCATCACTACTTCAGTCAGAATTATATTTTCCACCATAGCAAGTTCTTCACGTCCAGTCTGTCAGGCGATCCTGCAGCCTTTTCTTCAGACATAATAATACTTTCATCCATAGCGTTTTCCAGCTCTTCTCGTGATGTCTGTGCAGGCGATCCTGCCGTCACTACTTCCGACAGAAGGATACTTTCCACCATAGCGGTTTCCAGTTCTTCACGTCTAGTCTGTGCAGGCGATCTTGCAGCCTCTTCTACAGAGAGAATAATACTTTCCACCATAGCGGTTTCCAGTTCTTCAGGTCCAGTCTGTAAAGGAGATCCTGCAGCCTTTTCTTCAGACAGTATAATACTTTCCACCATAGCGGTTTCCAGTTCATCACGTCCAGTGTGTGCAGGCGATCCTGCCGTCACTACTTCAGTCAGAATAATATTTTCCACAATAGCGGTTTCCAGTTCTTCACGTCCAGTCTGTGAAGGCGATCCTGCAGCCTTTTCTACAGACATAATAATACTTTAATCCATAGCGTATTCCAGTTCTTCTCATGCAGTCTGTGCAGGCGATCCTGCCGTCACTACTTCAGACAAGAGAATACTTTCCACCATAGCGGTTTCCAGTTCTTCACGTCTAGTCTGTGCAGGCGATCTTGCAGCCTCTTCTTCAGACAGAATAATACTTTCCACCATAGCGGCTTCCAGTTCTTCACGTCCAGTCTGTGCAGGCAATCCTGCTGCCCCTTCTTCAGACACAATAATACTTTCAACCTTAGCGGTTTCTAGTTTTTAACGTCCAGTCTGTGCAGGCGATCTGCAGCCCCTTCTTCAGACAGAATAATAGTTTCATCCATAGCATTTTCCACCTCTTCACGTCCAGTCTCTTCAGGCGATCCTACCGCCACTACTTCATACAGAATAATACTTTCCACCATAGCGGTTTCCAGTTCTCACGTCCAGCCTGTGCAGGCGATCCTGATGCCCCTTCTTCGGACACAATAATATTTTCAACCTTAGTGGTTTCCAGTTTTTAACGTCCAGTCTGTTCAGGCGATCTGAAGCCTCTTCTTCAGACAGAATAATAGTTTCACCCATAGCATTTTCCACTTCTTCACGTCCAGTCTGTGCAGGCGATCCTGCCGTCACTACTTCAGACAGAAGAATACTTTCCACCATAGCGGTCTCCAGTTCTTCACGTCCAGTCTGTGCAGGCGATCCTGCAGCTTCTTCTTCAGACTGAATAATATTTCCGACCATAGCGGTTTCCAGTTCTGCTCGTCCAGTCTGTGCAGGCGATCCTGCAGCCTCTTCTTCAGACATAATAATACTTTCCACCATAGCGGTTTCCAGTTCTTCACGTCCAGTCTGTGCAGGCGATCCTGCAGACTTTTCTTCAGACTGAATAATATTTCCGACCATAGCGGTTTCCAGTTCTTCACGTCCAGTCTGAGCAGGCGATCCCGCAGCCTCTTCCTTAGACAGAATAATAATATCCACCATAGCGGTTTCCAGTTCTTCCCGTCCAGTCTGTGAAGGCAATCCTTCAGCCATTTCTTCAGACAGAATAATACTTTCCATCACAGCGGCTTCCAGTTCTTCACGTCCAGTCTGTGCAGGCGATCCTGCAGCCTCTTCTTCAGACATAATAATACTTTCCACCATAGCGGTTTCCAGTTCTTCACGTCCATTCTGTGCAGGCGATCCTGCAGATTCTTCTTCAGACTGAATAATATTTCCGACCATAGCGGTTTCCAGTTCTCCTTGTCCAGACTGTGAAGGCGAACCTGCAGCCTCTTCTCCAGACAGAATAATACTTTCCACCATAGCGGTTTCCAGTTCTTCACGTCCAGTCTGTGCAGGCGATCCCGCAGCCTCTTCCTTAGACAGAATAATAATATCCACCATAGCGGTTTCCAGTTCTTCCCGTCCAGTCGGTGAAGGCAATCCTGCAGCCTTTTCTTCAGACATAATAATACTTTCATCCATAGCGTTTTCCATTTCTTCTCATGATGTCTGTGCAGGCGATCCTGCCGTCACTACTTCCGACAGAAGAATATTTTCCACCATAGCGGTTTCCAGTTCTTCACGTCTAGTCTGTGCAGGTGATCTAGCAGCCTCTTCTTCAGACAGAATAATACTTTCCACCATAGCGGTTTCCAGTTCTTCACGTCTAGTCTGTGCAGGTGATCGTGCAGCCTCTTCTTCAGACAGAATAATACTTTCCACCATAGCGGTTCCCAGATCATCACGTCCAGTCGGTGCAGGCGATCCTACCCTCACTACGTCAGAGAGAATAATACTTTCCACCGTAGCGGTTTCCAGTCCTTCACGTCCAGCCGGTGCAGCCGATCCTGCAGCCACTCCTTCAGACAGAATAATACTTTCCACCATAGCGGTTTCCAGTTTTTCACGTCCAGCCTGTGCAGCCGATCCTGCAGCCTCTTCTTCAGACCGAACAATACTTTCCACCATACCGGTTCCAGTTCTTCCCATCCAGTCTGTGCAGGCGATCCTGCAGCCTCTTCTTCAGACATAATAATACTTTCTACCGTAGCGGTTTCCAGTTCTTCACGTCCAGTCTCTGCAGGCGATCCTGCTGCCTCCTCTTTGGACAGAATAATACTTTCAACCATAGTGGTTTCCAGTTTTTCACGTCCAGTCTGTGCAGGCGATCCTGCAGCCTCTTCTTCAAACAGAATGATACTTTCCACAATAGCGGTGTCCAGTTCTCCTCGTCCAGTCTGTGAAGGCAATCCTGAAGTCACTACTTCAGACATAATAATTCTTTCCGCCAGAGCGGTTTCCAGTTCTTCACGTCCAGTCTGTGCAGGTGATCCGCCATCACTACTTCAGTCAGAATTATATTTTCCACCATAGCAAGTTCTTCACGTCCAGTCTGTCAGGCGATCCTGCAGCCTTTTCTTCAGACATAATAATACATTCATCCATAGCGTTTTCCAGCTCTTCTCGTGATGTCTGTGCAGGCGATCCTGCCGTCACTACTTCCGACAGAAGAATACTTTACACCATAGCGGTTTCCAGTTCTTCACGTCTAGTCTGTGCAGGCGATCTTGCAGCCTCTTCTTCAGACAGAATAATACTTTCCACCATAGCGGTTTCCAGTTCTTCAGGTCCAGTCTGTAAAGGAGATCCTGCAGCCTTTTCTTCAGACAGAATAATACTTTCCACCATAGCGGTTTCCAGTTCTTCACGTCCAGTGTGTGCAGGCGATCCTGCCGTCACTACTTCAGTCAGAATAATATTTTCCACAATAGCGGTTTCCAGTTCTTCACGTCCAGTCTGTGAAGGCGATCCTGCAGCCTTTTCTACAGACATAATAATACTTTAATCCATAGCGTTTTCCAGTTCTTCTCATGCAGTCTGTGCAGGCGATCCTGCCGTCACTACTTCAGACAAGAGAATACTTTCCACCATAGCGGTTTCCAGTTCTTCACGTCTAGTCTGTGCAGGCGATCTTGCAGCCTCTTCTTCAGACAGAATAATACTTTCCACCATAGCGGGTTCAAGTCCTTCACGTCCAGTCTGTGCAGGCGATCGTGCAGCCTCTTCCTGAGACAGAATATTACTTTCCACCATAGCGGCTTCCAGTTCTTCACGTCCAGTCTGTGCAGGCAATCCTGCTGCCCCTTCTTCAGACACAATAATACTTTCAACCTTAGCGGTTTCTAGTTTTTAACGTCCAGTCTGTGCAGGCGATCTGCAGCCCCTTCTTCAGACAGAATAATAGTTTCATCCATAGAATTTTCCACCTCTTCACGTCCAGTCTCTTCAGGCGATCCTACCGCCACTACTTCATACAGAATAATACTTTCCACCATAGCGGTTTCCAGTTCTCACGTCCAGCCTGTGCAGCCGATCCTGCAGCCTCTTCTTCAGACCGAACAATACTTTCCACCATACCGGTTCCAGTTCTTCACATCCAGTCTGTGCAGGCGATCCTGCAGCCTCTTCTTCAGACATAATAATACTTTCTACCGTAGCGGTTTCCAGTTCTTCACGTCCAGTCTCTGCAGGCGATCCTGCTGCCTCCTCTTCGGAGAGAATAATACTTTCAACCATAGTGGTTTCCAGTTTTTCACATCCAGTCTGTGCAGGCGATCCTGCAGCCTCTTCCTTAGACAGAATAATACTTTCATCCATAGCGTTATCCAGTTCTCTTTCGTCCAGTCTTTGCAGGCGATCCTGCCGCCACTACTTCAGACAGAATATAGCGGTTTCCAGTTCTCACGTCCAGTCTGTGCAGGCGATCCTGCAACCACTGACTCAGACAGAATAATACTTTCCACCAGAGCGGTGTCCAGTTCTATACGTCCAGTGTGTGCAGGCGATCCTGCAGCCTCTTCTTCTGACAGAAGAATACTTTCCACCATACAGGATTCCAGTTCTTCACGTCCAGTCTGTGCAGGTGATCCTGCAGCCTCTTCTTCAGACAGAATAATAATTTCCACCATAGCGGTTACCAGTTCTTCACGTCCAGTCTGTGCAGGCGATCCTGCAGCCTCTTCTTCAAACAGAATGATACTTTCCACAATAGCGGTGTCCAGTTCTCCTCGTCCAGTCTGTGAAGGCAATCCTGAAGTCACTACTTCAGACATAATAATTCTTTCCGCCAGAGCGGTTTCCAGTTCTTCACGTCCAGTCTGTGCAGGTGATCCCGCCATCACTACTTCAGTCAGAATTATATTTTCCACCATAGCAAGTTCTTCACGTCCAGTCTGTCAGGCGATCCTGCAGCCTTTTCTTCAGACATAATAATACATTCATCCATAGCGTTTTCCAGCTCTTCTCGTGATGTCTGTGCAGGCGATCCTGCCGTCACTACTTCCGACAGAAGAATACTTTACACCATAGCGGTTTCCAGTTCTTCACGTCTAGTCTGTGCAGGCGATCTTGCAGCCTCTTCTTCAGACAGAATAATACTTTCCACCATAGCGGTTTCCAGTTCTTCAGGTCCAGTCTGTAAAGGAGATCCTGCAGCCTTTTCTTCAGACAGAATAATACTTTCCACCATAGCGGTTTCCAGTTCTTCACGTCCAGTGTGTGCAGGCGATCCTGCCGTCACTACTTCAGTCAGAATAATATTTTCCACAATAGCGGTTTCCAGTTCTTCACGTCCAGTCTGTGAAGGCGATCCTGCAGCCTTTTCTACAGACATAATAATACTTTAATCCATATCGTTTTCCAGTTCTTCTCATGCAGTCTGTGCAGGCGATCCTGCCGTCACTACTTCAGACAAGAGAATACTTTCCACCATAGCGGTTTCCAGTTCTTCACGTCTAGTCTGTGCAGGCGATCTTGCAGCCTCTTCTTCAGACAGAATAATACTTTCCACCATAGCGGGTTCAAGTCCTTCACGTCCAGTCTGTGCAGGCGATCGTGCAGCCTCTTCCTGAGACAGAATATTACTTTCCACCATAGCGGCTTCCAGTTCTTCACGTCCAGTCTGTGCAGGCGATCCCGCAGCCTCTTCGTTAGACAGAATAATAATATCCACCATAGCGGTTTCCAGTTCTTCCCGTCCAGTCGGTGAAGGCAATCCTCCAGCCTTTTCTTCAGACATAATAATACTTTCAACCTTAGCGGTTTCTAGTTTTTAACGTCCAGTCTGTGCAGGCGATCTGCAGCCCCTTCTTCAGACAGAATAATAGTTTCATCCATAGCATTTTCCACCTCTTCACGTCCAGTCTCTTCAGGCGATCCTATCGCCACTACTTCATACAGAATAATACTTTCCACCATAGCGGTTTCCAGTTCTCACGTCCAGCCTGTGCAGGCGATCCTGCTGCCCCTTCTTCGGACACAATAATATTTTCAACCTTAGTGGTTTCCAGTTTTTAACGTCCAGTCTGTTCAGGCGATCTGAAGCCTCTTCTTCAGACAGAATAATAGTTTCACCCATAGCATTTTCCACTTCTTCACGTCCAGTCTGTGCAGGCGATCCTGCCGTCACTACTTCAGACAGAAGAATACTTTCCACCATAGCGGTCTCCAGTTCTTCACGTCCAGTCTGTGCAGGCGATCCTGCAGCTTCTTCTTCAGACTGAATAATATTTCCGACCATAGCGGTTTCCAGTTCTCCTCGTCCAGTCTGTGCAGGCGATCCTGCAGCCTCTTCTTCAGACATAATAATACTTTCCACCATAGCGGTTTCCAGTTCTTCACGTCCAGTCTGTGCAGGCGATCCTGCAGACTTTTCTTCAGACTGAATAATATTTCCGACCATAGCGGTTTCCAGTTCTTCACGTCCAGTCTGTGCAGGCGATCCCGCAGCCTCTTCCTTAGACAGAATAATAATATCCACCATAGCGGTTTCCAGTTCTTCCCGTCCAGTCTGTGAAGGCAATCCTTCAGCCATTTCTTCAGACAGAATAATACTTTCCATCACAGCGGCTTCCAGTTCTTCACGTCCAGTCTGTGCAGGCGATCCTGCAGCCTCTTCTTCAGACATAATAATACTTTCCACCATAGCGGTTTCCAGTTCTTCACGTCCATTCTGTGCAGGCGATCCTGCAGATTCTTCTTCAGACTGAATAATATTTCCGAACATAGCGGTTTCCAGTTCTCCTCGTCCAGTCTGTGCAGGCGATCCTGCAGCCTCTTCTTCAGACATAATAATACTTTCCACCATAGCGGTTTCCAGTTCTTCACGTCCAGTCTGTGCAGGCGATCCTGCAGACTTTTCTTCAGACTGAATAATATTTCCGACCATAGCGGTTTCCAGTTCTTCACGTCCAGTCTGTGCAGGCGATCCCGCAGCCTCTTAGACAGAATAATAATATCCACCATAGCGGTTTCCAGTTCTTCCCGTCCAGTCTGTGAAGGCAATCCTTCAGCCATTTCTTCAGACAGAATAATACTTTCCATCACAGCGGTTTCCAGTTCTTCACGTCCAGTCTGTGCAGGCGATCCCGCAGCCTCTTCCTTAGACAGAATAATAATATCCACCATAGCTGTTTCCAGTTCTTCCCGTCCAGTCGGTGAAGGCAATCCTCCAGCCTTTTCTTCAGACATAATAATACTTTCATCCATAGCGTTTTCCATTTCTTCTCATGATGTCTGTGCAGGCGATCCTGCCGTCACTACTTCCGACAGAAGAATATTTTCCACCATAGCGGTTTCCAGTTCTTCACGTCTAGTCTGTGCAGGTGATCTAGCAGCCTCTTCTTCAGACAGAATAATACTTTCCACCATAGCGGTTTCCAGTTCTTCACGTCTAGTCTGTGCAGGTGATCATGCAGCCTCTTCTTCAGTCAGAATAATACTTTCCACCATAGCGGTTCCCAGATCTTCACGTCCAGTCGGTGCAGGCGATCCTACCCTCACTACGTCAGAGAGAATAATACTATCCACCGTAGCGGTTTCCAGTCCTTCACGTCCAGCCGGTGCAGCCGATCCTGCAGCCACTCCTTCAGACAGAATAATACTTTCCACCATAGCGGTTTCCAGTTTTTCACGTCCAGCCTGTGCAGCCGATCCTGCAGCCTCTTCTTCAGACCGAACAATACTTTCCACCATACCGGTTCCAGTTCTTCACATCCAGTCTGTGCAGGCGATCCTGCAGCCTCTTCTTCAGACATAATAATACTTTCTACCGTAGCGGTTTCCAGTTCTTCCCGTCCAGTCTCTGCAGGCGATCCTGCTGCCTCCTCTTCGGACAGAATAATACTTTCAACCATAGTGGTTTCCAGTTTTTCACGTCCAGTCTGTGCAGGCCATCCTGCAGCCTCTTCCTTAGACAGAATAATACTTTCATCCATAGCGTTATCCAGTTCTCTTTCGTCCAGTCTGTGCAGGCGATCCTGCCGCCACTACTTCAGACAGAATATAGCGGTTTCCAGTTCTCACGTCCAGTCTGTGCAGGCGATCCTGCTGCCCCTTCTTCGGACAGAATAATACTTTCAACCTTAGTGGTTTTCAGTTTTTCACGTCCAGTCTGTGCAGGCGATTCTGCAGCCCCTTCTTCAGACAGAATAATAGTTTCATCCATAGCATTTTCCACTTCGACCAGTCTGTGCAGGCGATCCTGCCGCCACTCTTCAGACAGAAGAATACTTTCCACCACAGCGGTTTCCAATTCTTCACCTCCAGTCTGTGCAGGCGATCCTGCCGTCACTTCTTCTGACAGAATAATATTTCCGACCGTAGCGGTTTCCAGTTCTTCACGTCCAGTCTGTGCAGGCGATCCTGCAGCCTCTTCTTCAAACAGAATAATACTTTCCACCATAGCGGTTTCCAGTTCTTCACGTCCAGTCTGTGCAGGCGATCCTGCAGCCTCTTCTTCAGACAGAATAATACTTTCCACCATAGCGGTTTCCAGTTCTTTACGTCCAGTCTGTGCAGGCGATCCGACAGCATCCTCTTCAGACAGAATAATACTTTCCACCATAGCGGTTTCCAGTTCTTCTCGTCCAGTCTGTGCAATCGATCCTGCCGCCACTACTTCTGACAAAAGAATACTTTCCACCATACAGGTTTCCAGTTCTTCACGTCCAGTCTGTGCAGGAGATCCTGCAGCCTCTTCTTCAGACAGAATAACAGTTTCATCCATAGCATTTTCCACTTCGTCCAGTCTGTGCAGGCAATCCTGCAGCTTCTTCTTCAGACATAATAATACTTTCCACCATAGCGGTTTCCAGTTCTTCTCGTCCAGTCTGTGCAATCGATCCTGCCGTCACTACTTCAGACAGAATAATACTTTCCACCATAGCGGTTTCCAGTTCTCCTCGTCCAGTCTGTGCAGGCGATCCTGCAGCCCTTTCTTCAGACAGAATAATAGCTTCATCCATAGCATTTTCCACTTCGTCCAGTCTGTGCAGCCGATCCTGCCGTCACTCTTTTGACAGAAGAATACTTTCCACCATAGCGATTTCCAGTTCTTCGCGTCCAGTCTGTGCAGGAGATCCTGCAGCCCCTTCTTCAGGCAGAATAATATTTTCAACTATAGCAGTTTCCTCATATCAAAGGAATGTGTTGAAACAGTAATCCGGTTTGAGGCAATCAATGAAAGAAAGTGCTACATACGAGTGAAAGGCCGATGGTTTAATATATCCATTATCAATGTGCATGAACCTACAAATGATAAAGAAGATGTGGTGAAAGACAGCTTTTATGAACAGCTGGAGAGGGTGTATGAAGGCCTACCACAACATGACATCAAGATAGTACTAGGAGACTTTAATGCCAAGGTAGGAAAAGAAAAGCACCTACAACCAACGATAGGTAATGAAAGCCTTCATGAGGAAACCTCTGAAAATGGGCTTAGAATGATCTCATTTGCAGAATCAGAAAGCATGAATGTCAGGAGTACGACGTTCCCACATAAGGATATACATAAGGAAACATGGTATTCAGCAGATGGAATGACGGCAAACCAAATTGACCATATACTAATTTCGAATCGACACAGAAGCGCCATCACTGATATTCGTGCTTACCGGGGAGCTGACATAGGCTCTGACCACAACTTGCTGGTTGCATCCATGGAGGTGAAACTGAAAACTCACCACAAACAACAACAAGGGCGCGCAATACAATATGATCTACAAGCATTAAAGGAAACTCCTCAAACTTGTCAGTACCAAGTGGAAGTGAGCAACAGGTTTGGCGTACTTGATGAAGTAGGAGAAGAAGTGGATGAAAGTGGAACTACAGATATTAATAGATTGTGGAAGGATATCAAGAAGGTGATTCAAGAATCAGCTAAAAACGCATTACCTAAAGTGGAACGAAAGAAGAAATGGTTTAATGGTACATGCAAAACAGCAGTAGCAGCTAGCATCTCAGCAAGGAAAGCATGGCTACAGGACAGGAGAAATGAAGAATTGGAACAGCACTACAGGGAAACACGAAGAGAAACAAGCATAACCTTACGAAAAGAAAAGAAGCTTTACCTTAAACATATGTTAGAGAGTATTGAGAATGACCAGAAGGAGAACAACATCCGTAAAGTATATGGGACGGTGAATAACATTAAGAAAGGATACCAACCGCGATCAGCAGTTCTCCACGACAACAATGGTAACATCATTGCAGGAACAACCCACATATTACAGGCTTGGAAAGAGTACTTTGACCACTTACTGAACTGCCCTGAACCAGACAACAAATTGGAGAGAACCACTCTTTCAACGGTAGAACCTTTCATAAATGATCCTTCATATGAAGAGGTAACCAGCAGTCTGAAGAAACTGAAAAACCACAAAGCTGCTGGATCTGACGGTATACCAGTTGAATTGCTGAAATATGGGGGTGAGAAGCTTCATGAAAAACTGCATAAACTTATCCTGAAAATATGGCGCGAGGAACAAATACCGGATGAATGGAAGGAAGCAATTATTGTTCCAATACATAAGAAAGGAGATAAACATAACTGCGGAAATTACAGAGGAATATCCCTACTTGTCACAGCTTACAAATTACTGTCGCACATAATATTACAACGTCTAATTCCATACACCGAAGATATAATAGGAGACTATCAGAATGGTTTCCGTAAAAACAGATCAACAACAGACAATATATTTTGTATTAAGAAAATCAATGAAAAAGTTTGGGAATATAACAAAAACGTCCATTACCTATTTATTGACTTCCAAAAGGCCTATGACTCAGTCCACAGAGAAACGGTGTGGGAAATTATGGCAGAGTACGGAATCCCACAGAAACTTATCAGCCTGGTCAAAATGTGTATGGAGGAGACAGTGAGCAAAGTGACACACTGTGGATCCGTATCAGACGGTTTTGAAAACAGAACAGGACTAAAACAAGGTGATGCGCTCTCCCCACTTCTCTTCAACATCGTTCTGGAAAAAGTAATTCGGGAAACCAAAGAAGCTGCAACTGGAGACCTAGCAGATAACAAACACAACATCCTGGCATATGCAGATGACATTGTATTAATAGGAAATAATGGAGGAGAAATTGAAGCTTTATTCAGGAAATTAAATGAAACTGCTGCAAAAATAGGTCTAAAGATTAATGAAGAGAAGACAGAATACATGATCATACAGAGAGAAAACATGACTACAGACCAACGCAACAACCTTCATATAGGCAATTTTACCTTTAAGAACACGCCAAACTTCAAATACCTTGGGGTAAATATAAATGACTGCAATAGAAGACAAGTTGAACACCAAATTAGATTGCGGAATGCAAACAAAGTTTACTTTTCCCTGCATAAATTACTTTCCTCCAAACTTTTGACCAGGAAAACAAAACTAAATCTATACAACACGATCATCAGGCCGGTACTGCTATACGGAGCCGAAACATGGAGTGTGACCAAAAGGGAGGAACGCCAACTTACAGTCTTCGAAAACAAGATATATAGAAAAATTTTCGGCCCCATCTTTGACCAGGAAACACAAAGATGGGTTCTCAGATCAAATCATGAGCTGTACAAGTTGGCCAATCAACCCAGAGTAGTGGACGTCATGAAAGCGAAACGGCTGCAATGGGCGGGGCATGTTATCAGAATGGACGCTGCCAGAATAGTTCGCCAGGTGTATGAGAAGAAGATCGAAGGCTCGAGACCCCCTGGAAGACCTAGGAGTAGATGGCAAGATGAGGTGACCGCTGACTGCAGACAAATGGGTATTACTGTATGGGAGAATACTGCGCTGGATAGGAGGAAATGGAGGCAGATAGTGAGAGCGGCACGGGATCGTCACGTCCCAGAAAAAACAACGGAGTGAGTGTGAGTGAGTGTGAGCAGTTTCCAGTTCTTCAAGTCAAGTCTGTGCAGGCGACACTGCCGTCACTACTTCAGACTGAAGAATACTTTCCACCATAGCGGTTTCCAGTTCTTCACGTCCAGTCTGTGCAGGCGATCCTGCAACCACTGCCTGAGACAGAATAATACTTTCCACCAGAGCGGTGTCCAGTTCTATACGTCCAGTGTGTGCAGGCGATCCTGCAGCCTCTTCTTCTGACAGAAGAATACTTTCCACCATACAGGAGTCCAGTTCTTCACGTCCAGTCTGTGCAGGTGATCCTGCAGCCTCTTCTTCAGACAGAATAATAATTTCCACCATAGCGGTTACCAGTTCTTCACGTCCAGTCTGTGCAGGCGATCCTGCAGCCTCTTCTTCAACAGAATGATACTTTCCACAATAGCGGTGTCCAGTTCTCCTCGTCCAGTCTGTGAAGGCAATCCTGAAGTCACTACTTCAGACATAATAATTCTTTCCGCCAGAGCGGTTTCCAGTTCTTCACGTCCAGTCTAGTTAGTTAGTTAGTTATTGTTGTTTTAAGGGGCGGAACTACGAGGTCATCTGCCCCTCTTAACACAGATTAAAGAATACAAATTTTGAATTGAATTTAAAATTTTGAGGTGGACATCTAAATTTAAAAAGACCAAAAATTAATAAAACAAAAACAAACAATTAAATAAATAAAAATATAAACATAAACAAAAATTACGGAAAAAACAATACATTATCATTCAAAAACGAACAAGTCGTTGAGTCAAAGTTCACTGGAAAATTTAGATTGCTGGCCCTAACCCACTCTCACTTATAAAGCGGATAACGCGATCAGCAGCCACCGCGTCATCGGCTAATATAAGTTTGAGTGTCGTCTGCAAACCAAGGTTTCTTCGTAAGTCAGCAAGATCCACACACTCGGTGAAAATGTGGGCCACGGTGAAAACGGCTCCACAGGTACAAAGTGGGGGGTCTTCCCTTCTCATTAGGTACGAGTGGGTGGATCTTGTATGACCTATCCTTAGCCTACACAAAATGACGGACTCTCTCCGGGCCCGGAAGGAGCTCCGCCAAACGCGAGTAGTTCCCTTGATCGCTCTCAGTTTACTGGGCAGTGGGTCAGCTAGCCACTGACTCTCCCAAAAAGCCAGAACTTGTAGGCGTAACTGAGAGCGAATATCTCTAGCGGGTACCTCCATTGGTCGAGGTGGTAGTGATACCGCCTCTTTTGCAGCTTGATCCGCTAACTCATTTCCCGCAATTCCCATGTGGCTTGGAAGCCACAGAAAGGTGATTCGAGTGTCAGCGTGGCACAGCCCGGCTAGTAGGTCGTGGATTCGCTGCACTAGGGGGTGTTGCGGGAAACATGTAGCAATTGACTGCAACGAACTCAAAGAGTCGGTACACACGAGAAAGTGGATTCGTGCATCCTGTAGTGCAAACTGCAGAGCTTCATAGATGGCAACGAGCTCCGCAGTAAACACACTACAGGCCTCAGGCAAAGAGATCTTGGTATTTGCACCATCAATAACGAAAGCACAACCCACCTTCTCGTCCACCTTCGAACCATCCGTGTATAGAATGCCAGCGTCCGGAAATTGGTGAACTATGCTGTGGAACTGCCTCCGGTAAACGGAGGCATCCGTGTTCACCTTAGGACCTCGGTGCAGATCTAACCGAATTTCCGGACGCAGGACTTGCCACGGAGGCACCTCGCTAGATGTCCGGATCATACAGGGACCTACAGCCACTCCTATTTCGGTACACGAGCTATCAAGTCTAATACCAACCGGCCGAGTGGCACGAGGCCGGTTGGCGTACCCCTGGTGGTTTTGGGTACCGAAGAGAGCTTGATAGGTCGGGTGTTGCGGCATTTGACGCACATTGGCAGCATATGCTAACAGCATATGTTGGCGTCTATAATTTAAAGGTGGAACACCCGATTCGACGAGTAGGCTGGGTATCGGGCTGGTCCGGAAGGCACCGGTAGCCAGTCTAACGCCACTATGGTGGATACTGTCCAGCATTTTCAAGGTTGCCGGCCTTGCTGAACCGTATGCCGCAGAACCATAGTCTAGCCGGGACAGGACGAGGGCTTGGTAGAACCGTAGCAGCACCGCACGGTCAGCCCCCCACGTAGTGCCACTAAGAAACCTGAGCATGTTCAGTTTCCTGAGACATGTCATTTTCAATTGCCGTATATGGTGCTGCCACGTTAACTTGCTGTCAAAATGGAGCCCCAGGAAGCGATAAGTGTCAACCACCGGCAACGCAGCATCCCTGAGATGTAGTTCAGGGTGTAAATGTAGCCTCCGTAGCCGACAAAAATGGACGACGGAGGTTTTCGCTGCTGAAAAACGAAAACCCCGGTCGTGAGCCCACCTGTCGACCCGGTTGATGGCTAGCTGCAATTGCCGTTCAACGACTGCCATACTTCCAGAGCTGTAATGCAGAGCTAAATCGTCTACATACAGCGATGGAACTACCGCGGACCCGGCGGCGGCAACAATGCCATTAATGGCAATCGCGAACAAGGTGACACTCAGCACTGAACCCTGAGGAACTCCATTTTCTTGGGTATAGTACTGCGATAATGTCCTACCGACCCTTACACGGAAGAGTCGGACGGACATGAAATTCGCAATGAAAGTCGGTAAGTTACCACGGAGTCCCCACTTGTGAAGGGTGGAAAGGATCCCGTAGCGCCATGTGGTGTCGTAGGCTTTCTCGAGGTCAAAGAAAACCGTGACTAGGTGCTGCTTCCGGAAAAAAGCCTCCTGTATGGCGCTCTCAAGTCGCACCAGATGGTCAGTGGTGGACCTATGAGAGCGAAATCCACATTGGTACTCAGACAGGAGACCTTTATCCTCCAAGAACCACACCAGTCGACGGTTCACCATCTTTTCGAGCAGCTTACATAGGCCATTTGTCAAACAAATGGGCCTATAGCTGCTTACAAACTTGGGATCCTTTCCAGCCTTAGGAATCGGTATCACGATGCCCTCTCGCCATTGAGATGGAAACTCCCCTTCAATCCATATACGATTGAAGAGGATCAACAGTTCTTTCATACTGGATTCGCACAGATGTTTTAACATTTGATTATGTATGTTATCCGGTCCAGGAGCCGTATCCCTGCACAGTGCAAGCGCACTGCGAAGTTCCCATTCAGAGAATGGTACATTATAGGACTCCGAAGCAGCAGTGGCAAAGGACAAGGGGTGAGTCTCTGCCTCCCGCTTCAGAGTCAGAAATGTAGGATCGTAACTCCCGGAGCAGGATACATCGGAGAAGTGCGAGCCAATGCTGTTGGCAATGGCGAGATGGTCCGTGATGATGTCCCCATTGATGGACACTCCGGGTATCGATAGTGATGTCGGGAGTCCGGAGATCCGACGAAGCTTAGTCCACACTTGAGATGAAGGAGTATGCGCCGTCATGGACGACACATACTTTTCCCACGTCGTTTTCTTACTCTCCCGAATCAGATATCGGGCTCTAGCACGCATCCTTCTGAAGGTGATAAGGTTGGCCATAGTGTTTTGCCTCCGATAGCATTTGAAAGCACGTCGACGATCTTTAATGGCTGCTGCAATCTCGGCTGTCCACCAAGGGACGAGCTTCCGGCGTGAGTTGCCGGATGAGGAAGGTATTGTTTCCTCAGCAGCAGTCAAAATACCATTCGTTATGTGAATGGTATGATCGTCGACACTCTCAAAGGTATCTTCGGCAAACACCGCACGTGCCGTGAAAGTTGGCCAATCAGCCCGACGGAGAAGCCATCGACTTGGTAACTCGATGGCTCTCTGGTTCGGAAGAGTAACGATAATTGGAAAATGGTCACTATTACAAAGGTCATCGTGTACACCCCACTGTAGCAGGGGAACCAGCGCACGACTGCACAGGGTAATATCGATACTTGAATAAGTACCGTGCGCAATAGAGAAGTGCGTAGGTTCCCCTGTGTTCAACAGACACAGGTCCAGCCGCCTGATCAGCCTCTCAAAATCTCTCCCTTTACCGCTAGTGGTAGCGGAGCCCCAGATGGTGTTGTGGGCATTAACATCTCCCAGAAGGAGAAAAGGAGGGGGGAGCTGAGAGACTAGATCCACCAGCTGGTCGTAATCCGGCTGAGAATCAGGCGGGAAGTACACGTTACATACTGTTGCCATTACTGGCAACGAAGTACGAACTGCAACTGCCTCTAGCTGAGTACGCAACGGCACCTCTTCACTAAAGAGGCTAGAGTGGACGAGAGTGCAGACGCCACCAGCGGCCACAGCTCCGTCCACCCGGTCTTTAGAGAAGAGTTTGAAGTGACGCATTGTTGTCTCATGTCCAGGACGAAACCTGGATTCCTGAAGACAGACAATGGTTGCCGAAAACGAAGATATTAATTGTCGTAACTCAGCGAGATGAACAGAATAGCTATTACAGTTCCATTGTAATAGTGCCATGGTGTGGACTTAAGTAGAAATGGGTCTTCTACTTATGCTTGACCGTTTGCCACCCTTCCCCAGCTCTAGTTGGAGATGATGGGGCAGGAGAGCACACCTCAATCTCCACATCTCCGTCCGAAGACGAAGAAAATGGAGCGGGCGCTCTCTTGGGTTGCGCGCGGTCGTCGTCGGACCTCACGAGTCTCGCTCTTGGGGAAGAGCGAGAGCGGTGACGAGGGACTTTCTCCCGGTCGGAAGACTGGGTGTCTGTCCCCGACACGCCCCGAAGAGATTTCTTCTTGGATCGGCGCCGACGCGTGTTTGGGGAAGTAGATGGTCCCTTCCCCACAGACGCCGGGTCCTTATAAAACAAGGTCGCTCCTGCTGGCACCGCTCCACTGGTAGTGGTGGGAGCGGGATGGTCAGCAGATACGTGAGCAGCCCTGCCTTTAGGAGAGGAAGAGAAACGGCGCTGAACCGTTCCCCTCTCCTCCGCCGATCTATTTTCTTTACTATAGGGGAGTTCCTCCATACGTACGGGCTTGGCTTCAGCAGGCTTCGCTCCCTTGGTGGTAATGGGAGCGGAAAGGCCAGCAGAGACAGTAGCCACCCCGTCAGCAGGAGGGCGAGAGAGACGGCGGCGAACCGTCTCCCTCTTCTCCCCTATATTTTTCGTATTAGGTGGGCTGGAAGAAGGACCAGCCCCGGTCGGCAAAGTCTTCTTTCCCCCTTTAGCTGGGGAAGACTTGTTCGCCGACCGTTTCGGAGAAGAAGAGGACTTCTTCTCCGATTGCGCCGGTTTAGATGGTATAACCGGCGCCTTCTTTTGCTGGGCCGAAGAAGGTTGTTGTACCTCCTTCGGGCTGACATTTTTCGCTGGTACAGCGAGGGGTGATTTTAATACAGCTGATAATACGGGCGTCGAGGGTACTACACTCGGTAAAGATGCGGCAGGGGTGAATGAGGGCGTCGTTGCAGCTGCAAACGATACCCGAAATTCGGGGGCATTCATATCACGGTACCTCTTGCGAGCGTCGTGATATGAAAGCCTATCAAGAGTTCTTATTTCTTGAATTTTTGCTTCCTTACAGAACTCAGGGCACTGCTTCGATCGTGGAGAGTGGCTTCCTTGGCAGTTAGGACAAATCGGGGGAGGCGTACACCTCTCACCCTCATGTGTCCCCTTGCCACACTCTCTACACACGGCCTTGGCAGTGCACCTGGCGGAAACATGCCCGAATCTCTGGCATTGATAGCAGCGCATAGGTGGAGGGATGTACGGTCGAACATCGCAGTGGTACGATGTGACCTTCACCTGCTTAGGTACTACATCACCCTCAAAATGGAGAATAAAAGCGCCGGTATCGACACTGTTCTCCCCAATCTTTCGGGTGATGCGCCTAATCTTGGTGACGCCTCTCTTCCCCAGATCCCGCAACAATTCCGCATCGCTATTTAAAATGAGGTCACGATGGAAAATAACTCCTCGGACCTCATTCAGCGTTTCGTGTTTTGAGACCTTAACGGGAATTTCGCCGAATTGCGTGCATTCCAGCAACGCTTCGGTTTGCTTCCGATCAACGGTGTGCAGCAGCAGCTGACCGTTCCGGAGCTTGGAAATCCCGCTTAGGTCCCCAAATTTCCCCTCGATTTCCTCAGAAAAAATTATTGATTTTACTAGTTTAAAATCACCCCCGTCAGTCCTCGTAGCTACCAGGTAGCGAGGAGACCTATCAGCGGGGAATCTTCTATTAAAGGCTTCATCCCAAGGCGTATACACCTTGGGATTAGCTCGACACTCAAGAGACGGCTTTTTAAGGGTGCCACCCTGTACAGGTGTCCGTGATCGCTTTGATGGCATCCCGGACGAAATCCTCCCCGAATACTGCCCACTCCGAACGGGGGCTATCACTGTGGGCGCCACCCAGCCAAGGCAATACCTACCTGGCATAGCAGATATTGCCCGGGGTCCCAGTGCCTCAAACAGGCACTTCCCCCTCGGCATGCACAGGATTTATTCAGCTCCAGTATTCGGCCATGCAGGGACCTTCGTTGTAAGGCGGATACTACTGTAGGGTACATGGCGCACCCACCTGACGGGATGGGGCATACCGTCTAGGCTTTCTGGCCAGATGGCCAAGCTGGTGGCCCTTCCCCTAACAGCACGCATGTTTATTTCTATTGGTCAAACCAGAGCTGGGACCAGAAAACCAAAATTGACCTTTATAAGGCCCCCTCTAAGTCGCCTTTTACGACAGGCAGGGGATACCGTGGATGAATTCTGCCCTCCCCATCCACAGGGGGTCTGAACAAATCAAAACTGGCAAGTTATTCGGCCATGTCGGCCCTATTAGTCGCCTCCTACGACAGGCAGGGCATACCGTGGGTGTATTCTAACCCGCACCCACACGGGGCCACGTCCAGTCTGTGCAGGTGATCCCGCCATCACTACTTCAGTCAGAATTATATTTTCCACCATAGCAAGTTCTTCACGTCCAGTCTGTCAGGCGATCCTGCAGCCTTTTCTTCAGACATAATAATACTTTCATCCATAGCGTTTTCCAGCTCTTCTCGTGATGCCTGTGCAGGCGATCCTGCCGTCACTACTTCCGACAGAAGAATACTTTCCACCATAGCGGTTTCCAGTTCTTTACGTCTAGTCTGTGCAGGCGATCTTGCAGCCTCTTCTTCAGACAGAATAATACTTTCCACCATAGCGGTTTTTCAGTTCTTCAGGTCCAGTCTGTAAAGGAGATCCTGCAGCCTTTTCTTCAGACAGAATAATACTTTCCACCATAGTGGTTTCCAGTTCTTCACGTCCAGTGTGTGCAGGCGATCCTGCCGTCACTACTTCAGTCAGAATAATATTTTCCACCATAGCGGTTTCCAGTTCTTCACGTCCAGTCTGTGAAGGCGATCCTGCAGCCTTTTCTACAGAAGTTAGTTAGTTAGTTATTGTTGTTTTAAGGGGCGGAACTACGAGGTCATCTGCCCCTCTTAACACAGATTAAAGAATACAAATTTTGAATTGAATTTAAAATTTTGAGGTGGACATCTAAATTTAAAAAGACCAAAAATTAATAAAACAAAAACAAACAATTAAATAAATAAAAATATAAACATAAACAAAAATTACGGAAAAAACAATACATTATCATTCAAAAACGAACAAGTCAAAGTTCACTGGAAAATTTAGATTGCTGGCCCTAACCCACTCTCACTTATAAAGCGGATAACGCGAACAGCAGCCACCGCGTCATCGGCTAATATAAGTTTGAGTGTCGTATGCAAACCAAGGTTTCTTCGTAAGTCAGCAAGATCCACACACTCGGTGAAAATGTGGGCCACGGTGAAAACGGCTCCACAGGTACAAAGTGGGGGGTCTTCCCTTCTCATTAGGTACGAGTGGGTGGATCTTGTATGACCTATCCTTAGCCTACACAAAATGACGGACTCTCTCCGGGCCCGGAAGGAGCTCCGCCAAACGCGAGTAGTTCCCTTGATCGCTCTCAGTTTACTGGGCAGTGGGTCAGCTAGCCACTGACTCTCCCAAAAAGCCAGAACTTGTAGGCGTAACTGAGAGCGAATATCTCTAGCGGGTACCTCCATTGGTCGAGGTGGTAGTGATACCGCCTCTTTTGCAGCTTGATCCGCTAACTCATTTCCCGCAATTCCCATGTGGCTTGGAAGCCACAGAAAGGTGATTCGAGTGTCAGCGTGGCACAGCCCGGCTAGTAGGTCGTGGATTCGCTGCACTAGGGGGTGTTGCGGGAAACATGTAGCAATTGACTGCAACGAACTCAAAGAGTCGGTACACACGAGAAAGTGGATTCGTGCATCCTGTAGTGCAAACTGCAGAGCTTCATAGATGGCAACGAGCTCCGCAGTAAACACACTACAGGCCTCAGGCAAAGAGATCTTGGTATTTGCACCATCAATAACGTAAGCACAACCCACCTTCTCGTCCACCTTCGAACCATCCGTGTATAGAATGCCAGCGGCCGGAAATTGGTGAACTATGCTGTGGAACTGCCTCCGGTAAACGGAGGCATCCGTGTTCACCTTAGGACCTCGGTGCAGATCTAACCGAATTTCCGGACGCGGGACTTGCCACGGAGGCACCTCGCTAGATGTCCGGATCATACAGGGACCTACAGCCACTCCTATTTCGGTACACGAGCTATCAAGTCTAATACCAACCGGCCGAGTGGCACGAGGCCGGTTGGCGTACCCCTGGTGGTTTTGGGTACCGAAGAGAGCTTGATAGGTCGGGTGTTGCGGCATTTGACGCACATTGGCAGCATATGCTAACAGCATATGTTGGCGTCTATAATTTAAAGGTGGAACACCCGATTCGACGAGTAGGCTGGGTATCGGGCTGGTCCGGAAGGCACCGGTAGCCAGTCTAACGCCACTATGGTGGATACTGTCCAGCATTTTCAAGGTTGCCGGCCTTGCTGAACCGTATGCCGCAGAACCATAGTCTAGCCGGGACAGGACGAGGGCTTGGTAGAACCGTAGCAGCACCGCACGGTCAGCCCCCCACGTAGTGCCACTAAGAAACCTGAGCATGTTCAGTTTCCTGAGACATGTCATTTTCAATTGCCGTATATGGTGCTGCCACGTTAACTTGCTGTCAAAATGGAGCCCCAGGAAGCGATAAGTGTCAACCACCGGCAACGCAGCATCCCTGAGATGTAGTTCAGGGTGTAAATGTAGCCTCCGTAGCCGACAAAAATGGACGACGGAGGTTTTCGCTGCTGAAAAACGAAAACCCCGGTCGTGAGCCCACCTGTCGACCCGGTTGATGGCTAGCTGCAATTGCCGTTCCACGACTGCCATACTTCCAGAGCTGTAATGCAGAGCTAAATCGTCTACATACAGCGATGGAACTACCGCGGACCCGGCGGCGGCAACAATGCCATTAATGGCAATCGCGAACAAGGTGACACTCAGCACTGAACCCTGAGGAACTCCATTTTCTTGGGTATAGTACTGCGATAATGTCCTACCGACCCTTACACGGAAGAGTCGGACGGACATGAAATTCGCAATGAAAGTCGGTAAGTTACCACGGAGTCCCCACTTGTGAAGGGTGGAAAGGATCCCGTAGCGCCATGTGGTGTCGTAGGCTTTCTCGAGGTCAAAGAAAACCGTGACTAGGTGCTGCTTCCGGAAAAAAGCCTCCTGTATGGCGCTCTCAAGTCGCACCAGATGGTCAGTGGTGGACCTATGAGAGCGAAATCCACATTGGTACTCAGACAGGAGACCTTTATCCTCCAAGAACCACACCAGTCGACGGTTCACCATCTTTTCGAGCAGCTTACATAGGCCATTTGTCAAACAAATGGGCCTATAGCTGCTTACAAACTTGGGATCCTTTCCAGCCTTAGGAATCGGTATCACGATCCCCTCTCGCCATTGAGATGGAAACTCCCCTTCAATCCATATACGATTGAAGAGGATCAACAGTTCTTTCATACTGGATTCGCACAGATGTTTTAACATTTGATTATGTATGTTATCCGGTCCAGGAGCCGTATCCCTGCACAGTGCAAGCGCACTGCGCAGTTCCCATTCAGAGAATGGTACATTATAGGACTCCGAAGCAGCAGTGGCAAAGGACAAGGGGTGAGTCTCTGCCTCCCGCTTCAGAGTCAGAAATGTAGGATCGTAACTCCCGGAGCAGGATACATCGGAGAAGTGCGAGCCAATGCTGTTGGCAATGGCGAGATGGTCCGTGATGATGTCCCCATTGATGGACACTCCGGGTATCGATAGTGATGTCGGGAGTCCGGAGATCCGACGAAGCTTAGTCCACACTTGAGATGAAGGAGTATGCGCCGTCATGGACGACACATACTTTTCCCACGTCGTTTTCTTACTCTCCCGAATCAGATATCGGGCTCTAGCACGCATCCTTCTGAAGGTGATAAGGTTGGCCATAGTGTTTTGCCTCCGATAGCATTTGAAAGCACGTCGACGATCTTTAATGGCTGCTGCAATCTCGGCTGTCCACCAAGGGACGAGCTTCCGGCGTGAGTTGCCGGATGAGGAAGGTATTGTTTCCTCAGCAGCAGTCAAAATACCATTCGTTATGTGAATGGTATGATCGTCGACACTCTCAAAGGTATCTTCGGCAAACACCGCACGTGCCGTGAAAGTTGGCCAATCAGCCCGACGGAGAAGCCATCGACTTGGTAACTCGATGGCTCTCTGGTTCGGAAGAGTAACGATAATTGGAAAATGGTCACTATTACAAAGGTCATCGTGTACACCCCACTGTAGCAGGGGAACCAGCGCACGACTGCACAGGGTAATATCGATACTTGAATAAGTACCGTGCGCAATAGAGAAGTGCGTAGGTTCCCCTGTGTTCAACAGACACAGGTCCAGCCGCCTGATCAGCCTCTCAAAATCTCTCCCTTTACCGCTAGTGGTAGCGGAGCCCCAGATGGTGTTGTAGGCATTAACATCTCCCAGAAGGAGAAAAGGAGGGGGGAGCTGAGAGACTAGATCCACCAGCTGGTCGTAATCCGGCTGAGAATCAGGCGGGAAGTACACGTTACATACTGTTGCCATTACTGGCAACGAAGTACGAACTGCAACTGCCTCTAGCTGAGTACGCAACGGCACCTCTTCACTAAAGAGGCTAGAGTGGACGAGAGTGCAGACGCCACCAGCGGCCACAGCTCCGTCCACCCGGTCTTTAGAGAAGAGTTTGAAGTGACGCATTGTTGTCTCATGTCCAGGACGAAACCTGGATTCCTGAAGACAGACAATGGTTGCCGAAAACGAAGATATTAATTGTCGTAACTCAGCGAGATGAACAGAATAGCTATTACAGTTCCATTGTAATAGTGCCATGGTGTGGACTTAAGTAGAAATGGGTCTTCTACTTATGCTTGACCGTTTGCCACCCTTCCCCAGCTCTAGTTGGAGATGATGGGGCAGGAGAGCACACCTCAATCTCCACATCTCCGTCCGAAGACGAAGAAAATGGAGCGGGCGCTCTCTTGGGTTGCGCGCGGTCGTCGTCGGACCTCACGAGTCTCGCTCTTGGGGAAGAGCGAGAGCGGTGTCGAGGGACTTTCTCCCGGTCGGAAGACTGGGTGTCTGTCCCCGACACGCCCCGAAGAGATTTCTTCTTGGATCGGCGCCGACGCGTGTTTGGGGAAGTAGATGGTCCCTTCCCCACAGACGCCGGGTCCTTATAAAACAAGGTCGCTCCTGCTGGCACCGCTCCACTGGTAGTGGTGGGAGCGGGATGGTCAGCAGATACGTGAGCAGCCCTGCCTTTAGGAGAGGAAGAGAAACGGCGCTGAACCGTTCCCCTCTCCTCCGCCGATCTATTTTCTTTACTATAGGGGAGTTCCTCCATACGTACGGGCTTGGCTTCAGCAGGCTTCGCTCCCTTGGTGGTAATGGGAGCGGAAAGGCCAGCAGAGACAGTAGCCACCCCGTCAGCAGGAGGGCGAGAGAGACGGCGGCGAACCGTCTCCCTCTTCTCCCCTATATTTTTCGTATTAGGTGGGCTGGAAGAAGGACCAGCCCCGGTCGGCAAAGTCTTCTTTCCCCCTTTAGCTGGGGAAGACTTGTTCGCCGACCGTTTCGGAGAAGAAGAGGACTTCTTCTCCGATTGCGCCGGTTTAGATGGTATAACCGGCGCCTTCTTTTGCTGGGCCGAAGAAGGTTGTTGTACCTCCTTCGGGCTGACATTTTTCGCTGGTACAGCGAGGGGTGATTTTAATACAGCTGATAATACGGGCGTCGAGGGTACTACACTCGGTAAAGATGCGGCAGGGGTGAATGAGGGCGTCGTTGCAGCTGCAAACGATACCCGAAATTCGGGGGCATTCATATCACGGTACCTCTTGCGAGCGTCGTGATATGAAAGCCTATCAAGAGTTCTTATTTCTTGAATTTTTGCTTCCTTACAGAACTCAGGGCACTGCTTCGATCGTGGAGAGTGGCTTCCTTGGCAGTTAGGACAAATCGGGGGAGGCGTACACCTCTCACCCTCATGTGTCCCCTTGCCACACTCTCTACACACGGCCTTGGCAGTGCACCTGGCGGAAACATGCCCGAATCTCTGGCATTGATAGCAGCGCATAGGTGGAGGGATGTACGGTCGAACATCGCAGTGGTACGATGTGACCTTCACCTGCTTAGGTACTACATCACCCTCAAAATGGAGAATAAAAGCGCCGGTATCGACACTGTTCTCCCCAATCTTTCGGGTGATGCGCCTAATCTTGGTGACGCCTCTCTTCCCCAGATCCCGCAACAATTCCGCATCGCTATTTAAAATGAGGTCACGATGGAAAATAACTCCTCGGACCTCATTCAGCGTTTCGTGTTTTGAGACCTTAACGGGAATTTCGCCGAATTGCGTGCATTCCAGCAACGCTTCGGTTTGCTTCCGATCAACGGTGTGCAGCAGCAGCTGACCGTTCCGGAGCTTGGAAATCCCGCTTAGGTCCCCAAATTTCCCCTCGATTTCCTCAGAAAAAATTATTGATTTTACTAGTTTAAAATCACCCCCGTCAGTCCTCGTAGCTACCAGGTAGCGAGGAGACCTATCAGCGGGGAATCTTCTATTAAAGGCTTCATCCCAAGGCGTATACACCTTGGGATTAACTCGACACTCAAGAGACGGCTTTTTAAGGGTGCCACCCTGTACAGGTGTCCGTGATCGCTTTGATGGCATCCCGGACGAAATCCTCCCCGAATACTGCCCACTCCGAACGGGGGCTATCACTGTGGGCGCCACCCAGCCAAGGCAATACCTACCTGGCATAGCAGATATTGCCCGGGGTCCCAGTGCCTCAAACAGGCACTTCCCCCTCGGCATGCACAGGATTTATTCAGCTCCAGTATTCGGCCATGCAGGGACCTTCGTTGTAAGGCGGATACTACTGTAGGGTACATGGCGCACCCACCTGACGGGATGGGGCATACCGTCTAGGCTTTCTGGCCAGATGGCCAAGCTGGTGGCCCTTCCCCTAACAGCACGCATGTTTATTTCTATTGGTCAAACCAGAGCTGGGACCAGAAAACCAAAATTGACCTTTATAAGGCCCCCTCTAAGTCGCCTTTTACGACAGGCAGGGGATACCGTGGATGAATTCTGCCCTCCCCATCCACAGGGGGTCTGAACAAATCAAAACTGGCAAGTTATTCGGCCATGTCGGCCCTATTAGTCGCCTCCTACGACAGGCAGGGCATACCGTGGGTGTATTCTAACCCGCACCCACACGGGGACTTTTCTACAGACATAATAATACTTTAATCCATAGCGTTTTCCAGTTCTTCTCATGCAGTCTGTGCAGGCGATCCTGCCGTCACTACCTCAGACAAGAGAATACTTTCCACCATAGCGGTTTCCAGTTCTTCACGTCTAGTCTGTGCAGGCGATCTTGCAGCCTCTTCTTCAGACAGAATAATACTTTCCACCATAGCGGTTTCAAGTTCTTCACGTCCAGTCTGTGCAGGCGATCGTGCAGCCTCTTCCTGAGACGGAATATTACTTTCCACCATAGCGGCTTCCAGTTCTTCACGTCCAGTCTGTGCAGGCAATCCTGCTGCCCCTTCTTCAGACTCAATAATACTTTCAACCTTAGCGGTTTCTAGTTTTTAACGTCCAGTCTGTGCAGGCGATCTGCAGCCCCTTCTTCAGACAGAATAATAGTTTCATCCATAGCATTTTCCACCTCTTCACGTCCAGTCTCTTCAGGCGATTCTACCGCCACTACTTCAGACAGAATAATACTTTCCACCATAGCGGTTTCCAGTTCTCACGTCCAGCCTGTGCAGGCGATCCTGCTGCCCCTTCTTCGGACACAATAATATTTTCAACCTTAGTGGTTTCCAGTTTTTAACGTCCAGTCTGTGCAGGCGATCTGAAGCCTCTTCTTCAGACAGAATAATAGTTTCACCCATAGCATTTTCCACTTCTTCACGTCCAGTCTGTGCAGGCGATCCTGCCGTCACTAATTCAGACAGAAGAATACTTTCCACCATAGCGGTCTCCAGTTCTTCACGTCCAGTCTGTGCAGGCGATCCTGCAGCTTCTTCTTCAGACTGAATAATATTTCCGACCATAGCGGTTTCCAGTTCTCCTCGCCCAGTCTGTGCAGGCGATCCTGCAGCCCCTTCTTCAGACATAATAATACTTTCCACCATAGCGGTTTCCAGTTCTTCACGTCCAGTCTGTGCAGGCGATCCTGAAGACTTTTCTTCAGACTGAATAATATTTCCGACCATAGCGGTTTCCAGTTCTTCACGTCCAGTCTGTGCAGGCGATCCCGCAGCCTCTTCCTTAGACAGAATAATAATATCCACCATAGCGGTTTCCAGTTCTTCCCGTCCAGTCTGTGAAGGCAATCCTGCAGCCATTTCTTCAGACAGAATAATACTTTCCATCACAGCGGCTTCCAGTTCTTCACGTCCAGTCTGTGCAGGCGATCCTGAAGACTTTTCTTCAGACTGAATAATATTTCCGACCATAGCGGTTTCCAGTTCTTCACGTCCAGTCTGTGCAGGCGATCCCGCAGCCTCTTCCTTAGACAGAATAATAATATCCACCATAGCGGTTTCCAGTTCTTCCCGTCCAGTCTGTGAAGGCAATCCTGCAGCCATTTCTTCAGACAGAATAATACTTTCCATCACAGCGGCTTCCAGTTCTTCACGTCCAGTCTGTGAAGGCGATCCTGCAGCCTCTTCTCCAGACAGAATAATACTTTCCACCATAGCGGTTTCCAGTTCTTCACGTCCAGTCTGTGCAGGCGATCCCCCAGCATCTTCCTTAGACAGAATAATAATATCCACCATAGCGGTTTCCAATTCTTCCCGTCCAGTCGGTGAAGGCAATCCTGCAGCCTTTTCTTCAGACATAATAATACTTTCATCCATAGCGTTTTCCATTTCTTCTCATGATTTCTGTGCAGGCGATCCTGTCGTCACTACTTCCGACAGAAGAATATTTTCCACCATAGCGGTTTCCAGTTCTTCACGTCTAGTCTGTGCAGGTGATCTAGCAGCCTCTTCTTCAGACAGAATAATACTTTCCACCATAGCGGTTTCCAGTTCTTCACGTCTAGTCTGTGCAGGTGATCATGCAGCCTCTTCTTCAGACAGAATAATACTTTCCACCATAGCGGTTCCCAGATCTTCACGTCCAGTCGGTGCAGGCGATCCTACCCTCACTACGTCAGAGAGAATAATACTTTCCACCGTAGCGGTTTCCAGTCCTTCACGTCCAGCCGGTGCAGCCGATCCTGCAGCCACTTCTTCAGACAGAATAATACTTTCCACCATAGCGGTTTCCAGTTTTTCACGTCCAGCCTGTGCAGCCGATCCTGCAGCCTCTTCTTCAGACCGAACAATACTTTCCACCATACCGGTTTCCAGTTCTTCACGTCCAGTCTGTGCAGGCGATCCTGCAGCCTCTTCTTCAGACATAATAATACTTTCTACCGTAGCGGTTTCCAGTTCTTCACGTCCAGTCTCTGCAGGCGATCCTGCTGCCTCCTCTTCGGACAGAATAATACTTTCAACCATAGTGGTTTCCAGTTTTTCACGTCCAGTCTGTGCAGGCGATCCTGCAGCCTCTTCCTTAGACAGAATAATACTTTCATCCATAGCGTTATCCAGTTCTCTTTCGTCCAGTCTGTGCAGGCGATCCTGCCGCCACTACTTCAGACAGAATATAGCGGTTTCCAGTTCTCACGTCCAGTCTGTGCTGGCGATCCTGCTGCCCCTTCTTCGGACAGAATAATACTTTCAACCTTAGTGGTTTCCAGTTTTTCATGTCCAGTCTGTGCAGGCGATCCTGCAGCCCCTTCTTCAGACAGAATAATAGTTTCATCCATAGCATTTTCCACTTCGTCCAGTCTGTGCAGGCGATCCTGCCGCCACTCTTAAGACAGAAGAATACTTTCCACCACAGCGGTTTCCAATTCTTCACGTGCAGTCTGTGCAGGCGATCCTGCCGTCACTTCTTCTGACAGAATAATATTTCCGACCATAGCGGTTTCCAGTTCTTCACGTCCAGTCTGTGCAGGCGATCCTGCAGCCTCTTCTTCAAACAGAATAATACTTTCCACCATAGCGGTTTCCAGTTCTTCACGTCCAGTCTGTGCAGGCGATCCTGCAGCCTCTTCTTCAGACAGAATAATACTTTCCACCATAGCGGTTTCCAGTTCTTCACGTCCAGTCTGCGCAGGCGATCCGACAGCATCCTCTTCAGACAGAATAATACTTTCCACCATAGCGGTTTCCAGTTCTTCTCGTCCAGTCTGTGCAATCGATCCTGCCGTCACTACTTCTGACAAAAGAATACTTTCCACCATACAGGTTTCCAGTTCTTCACCTCCAGTCTGTGCAGGAGATCCTGCAGCCTCTTCTTCAGAGAGAATAACAGTTTCATCCATAGCATTTTCCACTTCGTCCAGTCTGTGCAGGCAATCCTGCAGCTTCTTCTTCAGACATAATAATACTTTCCACCATAGCGGTTTCCAGTTCTTCTCGTCCAGTCTGTGCAATCGATCCTGCCGTCACTACTTCAGACAGAATAATACTTTCCACCATAGCAGTTTCCAGTTCTCCTCGTCCAGTCTGTGCAGGCTATCCTGCAGCCCTTTCTTCAGACAGAATAATAGCTTCATCCATAGCATTTTCCACTTCGTCCAGTCTGTGCAGGCGATCCTGCCGTCACTCTTTTGACAGAAGAATACTTTCCACCATAGCGATTTCCAGTTCTTCGCGTCCAGTCTGTGCAGGAGATCCTGCAGCCCCTTCTTCAGGCAGAATAATATTTTCAACTATAGCAGTTTCCAGTTCTTCAAGTCAAGTCTGTGCAGGCGACACTGCCGTCTCTACTTCAGACTGAAGAATACTTTCCACCATAGCGGTTTCCAGTTCTTCACGTCCAGCCTGTGCAGGCGATCCTGCAGCCTCTTCTTCAGACAGAATAATACATTCCACCATAGCGGTTTCCAGTTCTTCACGTCCAGAATGTGCAGGCGATCCTGCAGCCACTTCTTCAGGCAGAATAATACATTCCATCATAGCGGTTTCCAGTTCTTGACGTCCAGTCTGTGCAGGCGATCCTGTAGCCTCATCTTCAGACAGAATAATATTTTCCACCATAGCGGTTTCCAGTTCTTCACGTCCAGTCTGTGCAGGCGATCTTGCAGCCTCTCCTTCAGACAGAATAATGCTTTCCACCATAGCGGTTTCCAGTTCTTCACTTCCAGTCTGTGCGGGCGATCCTTCAGCCGCTTCTTCAGATATAATAATACTTTCCACCATAGAGGTTTCCAATTCTTCAAATCCAGTCTGTGCAGGCGATCCTGCAGCCCCTTCTTCAGACAGAATAATACTTTCCACCATAGCGGTTTCCAGTTCTTCACATCCAGTCTGTGCAGGCGATCCTGCAGCCCCTTCTTCAGACAGAATAATACTTTCCACCATAGCGGTTTCCAGTTCTCCTCGTCCAGTCTGTGCAGGCGATCCTGCAGCTTCTTCCTCAGACAGAATAACACTCTCCTCCATAGCGGTATCCAGTTCTCTTCGTCCAGTCTGTGCAGGCGATCCTGCCACCAATACTTCAGACAGAATAATACTTTCCACCAGAGCGGTTTCCAGTTCTTCACGTCCAGTCTGTGCAGGCGATCCTGCTGCCTTTTCTTCAGACAGGATAATACGTTCCACCATAGCGGTTTCCTTTTCTTCACGTCCAGTTGTGCAGGCGATCCTGCAGCCTATACGTCAGACAGAATAATACTTTCCACCATAGCGGTTTCCAGTTCTCACGACCAGTCTGTGCAGGCGATCAGGCAACCTCTTCCTCAGACAGAATAATAATTTCCACCATAGCGATTTCCAGTTCTTCATGTCCAGTGTGTGCAGGCGATCCTGCAGCCTCTTCTCCAGACAGAATAATACTTTCCACCATAGCGGTTACCAGTTCTGCACGTCCAGTCTGTGCAGGCGATCCTGCAGACTCTTCTTCAGACAGAATAATACTTTCCACCATAGCGTTTCCAGTTCTTCACGTCCAGTCTGTGCAGGCGATCCTGCAGCCTTTTCTTCAGACAGAATAATACTTTCCACCATAGCGGTTTCCAATTCTTCACGTCCGGTCTGTGCAGGCGATACTGACGTCACTACTTCACACAGAATAATACTTTCCACCATAGCGGTTTCCAGTTCTTCACGTCCAGTCTGTGCTGGCGATCCTGCCGTCACTACTTCAGACAGAATAATACTTTCCACCATAGCGATTTCTATTTCTTCACGTCCAGTCTGTGCAGGCGATCGTGCCGACATTAATTCAGTCAGAATAATACTTTCCACCATAGCGGCTTCCATTTCTTCACGTCCGGTCTGTGCAGGCGATCCTGCAGATTCTTCTTCATAGAGAAAAATACTTTCCACCATAGCGGTTTCCAGTTCTTCACGTCCGGTCTGTGCAGGCGATCCTGCAGCCTCTTCTTCAGACAGAATAATACTTTCCACCATAGCGGTTTCCATTTCTTCACGTCCAGTCGGTGCAGGCGATCCTGCAACCTCTTCCTCAGACAGAATAATAATTTCCACCAAAGCGGTTTCCAGTTCTTCATGTCCACTCTGAGCAGGTGATCCTGCAGTCTCTTCTTCAGACAGAATAATACTTTCCACCATAGCGATTTCCAGTTCTTCACGTCCAGTCTGTGGAGGCGATCCTGCAGCCCCTTCTTCCGACAGATTAATACTTTCCACCATAGCGGTTTCTGCTTCTTCTCGTCCGGTCTTTGCATGCGATCCTTCCGTCACTACATCAGACAGAAAAATACTTTCCACCATAGCGGTTTCCAATTCTTCTCGTCCAGTCCGGGCAAGCGATCCTGCCGCCAATGCTTCTGACAGAAGAATACTTTCCACCATATAGGTTTCCAGTTCTTCTCGTCCAGTCTGTGCAGGTGATCCTGCAGCCTCTTCTTCAGACAGAATAATAATTTCCACCATAGCGGTTACCAGTTCTGCACGTCCAGTCTGTGCAGGCGATCCTGCAGCCTCTTCTTCAAACAGAATGATACATTCCACCATAGCGGTTTCCAGTTCTTCAGGTCCAGTCTGTGCAGGCGATCCTGCCGTCACTACTTCAGACAGAATAATATTTTCCACCATAGCGGTTTCCAGTTCTTCACGTCCAATCTGTGAAGGTAATCCCGCCGTCACTACTTCAGATAGAAAAATACTTTCCACCATAGCGGTTTCCAGTTCTTCACGTCCAGTCTGTGCAGGCGATCTTGCAACCTCTGCCTCAGACAGAATAATACTTTCCACCAGAGCGGTTTCCAGTTCTTCACGTACAGTGTGTGCAGGCGATCCTGCAGCCTCTTCTTCAGGCTGAATAATACTTTCCACCATAGCGGTTTGCAGTTCTCCTCGTCCAGTCTGTGAAGGCAATTCTGCCGTCAATATTTCAGTCAGAATAATACTTTCCGCCATAGCGGTTTCCAGTTCTTCACGTCCAGTCAGTGCAGGCGATCCCGCCGTCACTTCTTCAGTCAGAATTATATTTTCCACCATAGCGGATTCCAGTTCTTCACGTCCAGTCTGTGCAGGCGATCCCGCAGCCTTTTCTTCAGACATAATAATACTTTCATCCATAGCGCTTTCTAGTTCTTCTCATGATGTCTGTGCAGGCGATCCTGCCGTCACTACTTCAGTCAGAATAATACTTTCCACCATAGCGGTTTCCAGTTCTTCTCGTCCAGTCTGAGCAAGCGATCCTGCCGTCACTACTTCTGACAGAAGAATACTTTCCACTATATAGGTTTCCAGTTCTTCACGTCCAGTCTGTGCAGGTGATCCTGCAGCCTCTTCTTCAAGAGAATAATAAATTCCACCATAGCGGTTACCAATTCTTCTCGTCCAGTCAGTGCAGGCGATCCTGCAGCCTCTCCTTCAGACAGAATAATACTTTCCACCATTGCGGTTTCCAGTTCTTCACGTCCAGTGTGTGCAGGCGATTATAAGCCTCTCCTTCAGACAGAATAATACTTTCCACCATTGCGGTTTCCAGTTCTTCTCGTCCAGTCTGAGCAAGCGATCCTGCTGTCACTACTTCTGACAGAAGAATACTTTCCACTATATAGGTTTCCAGTTCTTCACGTCCAGTCTGTGCAGGTGATCCTACAGCCTCTTCTTCAGAGAGAATAATAATTTCCACCATAGCGGTTACCAATTCTTCTCGTGCAGTCTGTGCAGGCGATCCTGCAGCCTCTCCTTCGGACAGAATAATACTTTCAACCATAGCGGTTTCCAGTTCTTCACGTCCAGTCTGTGCAGGCGATCCTGCAGACTCTCCTTCATGCAGAATAATACTTTCCGCCTTAGCGGTTTCCAGTGCTTCACGTCCGGTCAGTGCAGGCCATCCTGCCGTCACTACATCAGACAGAATAATACTTTCCACCATAGCGGTATCCATTTCTCCTCGACCAGTCTGTGCAGGCGGTCCTGCCGCCACAACTTCAGACAGAATAATACTTTCCACCATAGCGGTTTCTAGTTCTTCACGTCCAGTCTTTGCAGGCAATCCTGCTGCCTCTTCTTGGGACAGAATAATACTTTCAACCATAGCAGTTTCCAGTTTTTCACGTCCAGTCTGTGCAGGCAATCCTGCAGACTCTTCTTCAGACAGAAAAAGATTTCCATCCATAGGGTTTTCCAGTTCTTCACGTCAAGTCTGGGCAGGCGATCCTGCCGTCACTACCTCAGACAGAATAATGCTTTGAACCATAGCGGTTTCCAATTCTTCACGTCCAGTCTGTGCAGGCGATCCTCCCGTCAATACTTCAGGCAAAATTATAATTTCCACCATTGCGGTTTCCAGTTCTTCACGTCCAATCTGTGCAGGCAATCCTGCAGCCTATTCTTCTGACAGAATAATACTTTCATCCATGGCGTTTTCAATTTCTTCACGTCCAGTCTGTTTAGGTGGTCCGGCAGCCGCTTCTTCGGACAGAATAATACTTTCATCCATGGCGTTTTCAAGTTCTTCACATCCAGTCTGCGTAGGCGATCCTGCCGTCACTACTTCAGACAGAAGAATACTTTCCACCATAGCGGTTTCCAGTTCCTCACGTCTAGTCTGAGCAGTGGATCCTGCAGCCTCTTCTTCTGACAGAATAATACTTTCCACCATAGGGGTTCCCAGATCTTCACGTCCTCTTTTTCGGGCAGAATAATACTTTCAACCATAGCAGTTTCCAGTTCTTCACGTCCGGTCTGTGCAGGCGATCCTGCCCTCACTACTTCAGACAGAAGAATACTTTCCACCATAGCGGTTTCCAGTTCATCACCTCCAGCCTGTGCAGCCGATCCTGCAGCCTCTTCTTCAGGCAGAATAATACTTTCCATCATAGCGGTTTCCAGTTCTTCACGACCAGTCTGTGCAGGCGATCCTGCAGACCCTTCTTCCGACAGAATAATACTTTCAACCATAGCCGTTTCGAGTTCTTCACATCCAGTGTGTGCAGGCGATCCTGCAGACCCTTCTTCCGACAGAATAATACATTCCACCATAGCGGTTTCCGTTTCTTCACGTCCGGTCTGTGCAGGCGATCCTGCCGTCACTACATCAGACAGAATAATACTTTCCACCATAGCGGTTTCCACTTCTTCACGTCCAGTCTGTGCAGGCGATCCTGCCGTCACTTCTACAGTCAAAATAATACTTTCCACCATAGCGTCTTCCAGTTCTTCACGTCCAGTCTGTGCAGGCGATCCTGCAGCTTCTTCTTCAGACAGAATAATACTTTCCACCATAGCGGTTTCCAGTTCTTCTCGTCCAGTCTGTGCAATCGATCCTGCCGTCACTACTTCTGACAGAAGAATACTTTCCACCATACAGGTTTCCAGTTCTTCACGTCCAGTCTGTGCAGGTGATCCAGCAGCCTCTTCATCAGACAGTATAATAATTTCCACCATAGCGGTTACCAGTTCTTCACGTCCAGTCTGTGCAGGCGATCCTGCAGCCTCTTCTTCAAACAGAATTATACTTTCCACAATAGCGGTTTCCAGTTCTTCAGGTCCAGTCTGTGCAGGCGATCCTCCCGTCACTTCTTCAGACAGAATAATACATTCCACCATAGCGGTTTCCAGTACACCTCGTCCAATCTGTGAAGGCAATCCTGCCGTCACTACTTCAGACAGAAAAATACTTCCCACCATAGCGGTTTCCAGTTCTGCACGTCCAGTCTGTGCAGGCGATCCTGCAACCTCTGCCTCAGACAGAATAATACTTTCCACCAGAGCGGTGTCCAGTTCTACACGTCCAGTGTGTGCAGGCGATCCTGCAGCCTCTTCTTCTGACAGAAGAATACTTTCCACCATACAGGATTCCAGTTCTTCACGTCCAGTCTGTGCAGGTGACCCTGCAGCCTCTTCTTCAGACAGAATAATAATTTCCACCATAGCGGTTACCAGTTCTTCACGTCCAGTCTGTGCAGGCGATCCTGCAGCCATTTCTTCAGACATAATAATACTTTCATCCATAGCGTTTTCCAGTTCTTCTCATGATGTCTGTGCAGGCGATTCTGCCGTCACTACTTCAGACAGAAGAATACTTTCCACCATTGCGGCTTCCAGTTCTTCACGTCTAGTCTGTGCAGGCGATTTTGCAGCATCTTCTTCAGACAGAATAATACTTTCCACCATAAGGGTTTCCAGTTCTCCTCGTGCAGTCTGTGAAGGCAATCCTGCCGTCACTACTTCGGACAGAATAATACTTTCCACCAAAGCGGTTTCCAGTTCTTCACGTCCAGTCTGTGCAGGCGATCCTGCGTCATTACTTCGGACAGAATAATACTTTACACCATAGCGGTTTCCAGATCTTCTCGTCCAGTCTGGGCAAACGATCCTGCCGTCACTACTTCAGACAGAAGAATACTTTCAACCATAGCGGTGTCCAGTTCTTCACGTCCAGTCTGTGCAGGCGATCATGCAGCCTCTTCTTCAGACAGAATAATATTTCCGACTATAGCGGGTTCCAGTTCTTCACGTCCAGTCTGTGCAGGCGATCCTGCCGTCACTACTTCAGACAGAAGAATTCCTTCCACCATAGCGGTTTCCAGTTCTTCACGTCCAGTCTGTGCAGGCGATCCTGCAGCCTCTTCTACAGACAGAATAATATTTCCGACAATAGCGAATTCCAGTTCTTCACGTCCAGGCGATACTGCAGCCTCTTCTTCAGACAGAATAATACTTTCCACCATAGCGGTTACCAGTTCTCCTCGTCCAGTCTGTGCAGGCGATCCTGCAGCCTCTTCTTCAGACAGAATAATTATTCCGACCATACCGGTTTCCATTTCTTCACGTCCATTCTGTGCAGTCGATCCCGCAGCCTCCTCCTTAGACAGAATAATAATATCCACAATAGCGGATTCCAGTTCTTCACGTCCAGTCTGTGAAGGCAATCTTGCCGTCACTACTTCAGACAGAATAATACTTTCCACCAGAGCGGGTTTCAGTTCTTCACGTCCAGTCGGTGCAGGAGGCGATCATGCTGCCACTTCTTCAGACGAAATAATACTCTCCACCATAGCTGCTTCCAGTTCTTCACGTCCAGTCTGTGCAGGCGATCCTTCTGCCTCTTCTTCAGACAGAATAATAATTTCCACCATAGCGGTTTCCAGTTCTTCACGTCCAGTCTCTGCAGGCGATCCTGCTACCACTTCCTCGGACAGAATAATAATTTTCACCAAAGCGGTTTCCGTTTCTTCACGTCCAGTCTGTGCAGTCGATCCTGCCGTCACTACATCAGACAGAAAAATACTTTCCACCATAGCGGTTTCCACTTCTTCACGTCCAGTCTGTGCAGCCGATCCTGCCATCACTACTTCTGTCAGAATAATACTTTCCACCATAGCGTTTTCCAGTTCTTCACGTCCGTTCTGTGCAGGCGATCCTGCAGCTTCTTCTTCAGACAGAATAATACTTTCCACCATAGCGGCTTCCAGTTCTTCTCGTCCAGTCTGTGCAAGCGATCCTGCCGTCACTACTTCTGACAGAAAAATACTTTCCACCATATAGGTTTCCAGTTCTTCACGACCAGTCTGTGCAGGTGATCCTGCAGCCTCTTCTTCAGACAGAATAATAATTTCCACCATAGCGGTTACCAGTTCTTCATGTCCAGTCTGTGCAGGCGATCCTGCAGCCTCTTCTTCAGACAGAAAATACTTTCCACCATAGCGGTTTCCAGTTATTCACGTCCAGTCTGTGCAGGCGATCCTGCAGCCTCTTCTTCAGACAGAAAATACTTTCCACCATTGCGGTTTCCAGTTCTTCACGTCCAGTGTGTGCAGGCGATTCTGCAGCCTCTCCTAGAGACAGAATAATACTTTCCACCATAGCGGTTTCCAGTCCTCCTCGTCCAGTCTGTGAAGGCAATCCTGCCGTTACTACTTCAGAGAGAATAATACATTCCACCATAGCGTTTTAAAATTTTCCTCGTCCAGTCTGTGCAGGCGATCTTGCAGCCTTTTCTTCAGACAGAATAGTTCGTTCCCCCATAGCGGTTTCCAGTTCTTCACGTCCAGTCTGTGCAGGCGATCTTGCAGCCTTTTCTTCAGACAGAATATTTCGTTCCACCATAGCGGTTTCCAGTTCTTCACGTCCAGTCTGTGCAGGCGATCCTTCAGCCTCTTCTTCAGACAGAAAATTAATTTCCACCACAGCGGTTTCCAGTTCTTAACGTCGAGTCTGTGCAGGCGATCCTGCAACCTCGTCCTCAGACAGAATAATAATTTCCACCATAGCGGTTTCCAGTTCTTCACGTCCAGTTTGTGCAGGCAATCCTGCAGCCTCTCCTTCAGACTGAATAATACTTTCCACCATAGCGGTTTCCAGTTCTTCACGTCGAGTCTGTGCAGGCGATCCTGCAACCTCTTCCTCAGACAGAATAAAACTTTCCACCATAGCGGTTTCTAGTTCTTCACGTCCAGTCTTTGCAGGCAATCCTGCTGCCTCTTCTTGGGACAGAATAATACTTTCAACCATAGCAGTTTCCAGTTTTTCACGTCCAGTCTGTGCAGGCAATCCTGCAGACTCTTCTTCAGACAGAAAAAGATTTCCATCCATAGGGTTTTCCAGTTCTTCACGTCCAGTCTGGGCAGGCGATTCTGCCGTCACTACCTCAGACAGAATAATGCTTTAAACCATAGCGGTTTCCAGTTCTTCACGTCCAGTCTGTGCAGGCGATCCTCCCGTCAATACTTCAGTCAAAATTATACTTTCCACCATTGCGGTTTCCAGTTCTTCACGTCCAATCTGTGCAGGCAATCCTGCAGCCTATTCTTCTGACAGAATAATACTTTCATCCATGGCGTTTTCAAGTTCTTCACGTCCAGTCTGTGTAGGTGGTCCGGCAGCCGCTTCTTCGGACAGAATAATACTTTCATCCATGGCGTTTTCAAGTTCTTCACATCCAGTCTGCGTAGGCGATCCTGCCGTCACTACTTCAGACAGAAGAATACTTTCCACCATAGCGGTTTCCATTTCCTCACGTCTAGTCTGAGCAGGGGATCCTGCAGCCTCTTCTTCTGACAGAATAATACTTTCCACCATAGCGGTTCCCAGATCTTCACGTCCTCTTTTTCGGGCAGAATAATACTTTCAACCATAGCAGTTTCCAGTTCTTCACGTCCGGTCTGTGCAGGCGATCCTGCCCTCACTACTTCAGACAGAAGAATACTTTCCACCATAGCGGTTTCCAGTTCATCACCTCCAGCCTGTGCAGCCGATCCTACAGCCTCTTCTTCAGGCAGAATAATACTTTCCATCATAGCGGTTTCCAGTTCTTCACGACCAGTCTGTGCTGGCGATCCTGCAGACCCTTCTTCCGACAGAATAATACTTTCAACCATAGCCGTTTCGAGTTCTTCACATCCAGTGTGTGCAGGCGATCCTGCAGACGCTTCTTCCGACAGAATATTACTTCCCACCATAGCGGTTTCCGTTTCTTCACGTCCGGTCTGTGCAGGCGATCCTGCCGTCACTACATCAGACAGAATAATACTTTCCACCATAGCGGTTTCCACTTCTTCACGTCCAGTCTGTGCAGGCGATCCTGCCGTCACTTCTACAGTCAAAATAATACTTTCCACCATAGCGTCTTCCAGTTCTTCACGTCCAGTCTTTGCAGGCGATCCTGCAGCTTCTTCTTCAGACAGAATAATACTTTCCACCATAGCGGTTTCCAGTTCTTCTCGTCCAGTCTGTGCAATCGATCCTGCCGTCACTACTTCTGACAGAAGAATACTTTCCACCATACAGGTTTCCAGTTCTTCACGTCCAGTCTGTGCAGGTGATCCAGCAGCCTCTTCTTCAAACAGAATTATACTTTCCACAATAGCGGTTTCCAGTTCTACAGGTCCAGTCTGTGCAGGCGATCCTCCCGTCACTTCTTCAGACAGAATAATACATTCCAACATAGCGGTTTCCAGTACACCTCGTCCAATCTGTGAAGGCAATCCTGCCGTCACTACTTCAGACAGAAAAATACTTCCCACCATAGCGGTTTCCATTTCTGCACGTCCGGTCTGTGCAGGCGATCCTGCAACCTCTGCCTCAGACAGAATAATACTTTCCACCAGAGCGGTTACCAGTTCTTCACGTCCAGTCTGTGCAGGCGATCCTGCTGCCATATCTTCAGACATAATAATACTTTCATCCATAGCGTTTTCCAGTTCTTCTCATGATGTCTGTGCAGGCGATTCTGCCGTCACTACTTCAGACAGAAGAATACTTTCAACCATTGCGGCTTCCAGTTCTTCACGTCTAGTCTGTGCAGGCGATTTGGCAGCATCTTTTTCAGACAGAATAATACTTTCCACCATAACGGTTTCCAGTTCTCCTCGTGCAGTCTGTGAAGGCAATCCAGCCGTCACTACTTCGGACAGAATAATACTTTCCACCAAAGCGGTTTCCAGTTCTTCACGTCCAGTCTGTGCAATCGATCCTGCCGTCACTACTTCAGACAGAAGAATACTTTCAACCATAGCGGTGTCCAGTTCTTCACGTCCAGTCTGTGCAGGTGATCCTGCAGCCTCTTCTACAGACAGAATATTTCCGACAATAGCGAATTCCAGTTCTTCACGTCCAGGCGATACTGCAGCCTCTTCTTCAGACAGAATAATACATTCCACCATAGCGGTTACCAGTTCTCCTCGTCCAGTCTGTGCAGGCGATCCTGCAGCCTCTTCTTCAGACATAATAATTATTCCGACCATACCGGTTTCCATTTCTTCACGTCCAGTCTGTGCAGTCGATCCCGCAGCCTCCTCCTTAGACAGAATAATAATATCCACCATAGCGGATTCCAGTTCTTCACGTCCAGTCTGTGCAGGCAATCTTGCCGTCACTACTTCAGACAGAATAATACTTTCCACCATAGCGGGTTCCAGTTCTTCACGTCCAGTCGGTGCAGGAGGCGATCATGCTGCCACTTCTTCAGACGAAATAATACTCTCCACCATAGCTGCTTCCAGTTCTTCACGTCCAGTCTGTGCAGGCGATCCTTCAGCATCTTCTTCACACAGAATAATAATTTCCACCATAGCTGTTTCCAGTTCTTCACGTCCAGTCTCTGCAGGCGATCCTGCTACCACTTCCTCGGACAGAATAATAATTTTCACAAAAGCGGTTTCCGTTTCTTCACGTCCGGTCTGTGCAGTCGATCCTGCCGTCACTACATCAGACAGAAAAATACTTTCCACCATAGCGGTTTCCACTTCTTCACGTCCATTCTGTGCAGCCGATCCTGCCATCACTACTTCTGTCAGAATAATACTTTCCACCATAGCGTTTTCCAGTTCTTCACGTCCGTTCTGTGCAGTCGATCCTGCAGCTACTTCTTCAGACAGAATAATACTTTCCACCATAGCGGCTTCCAGTTCTTCTCGTCCAGTCTGTGCAAGCGATCCTGCCGTCACTACTTCTGACAGAAGAATACTTTCCACCATATAGGTTTCCAGTTCTTCACGTCCAGTCTGTGCAGGTGATCCTGCAGCCTCTTCTTCAGACAGAATAATAATTCCCACCATAGCGGTTTCCAGTTCTTCACGTCCAGTTTGTGCAGGCAATCCTGCAGCCTCTCCTTCAGACTGAATAATACTTTCCACCATAGCGGTTTCCAGTTCTTCACGTCGAGTCTGTGCAGGCGATCCTGCAACCTCTTCCTCAGACAGAATAAAACTTTCCACCATAGCGGTTTCTAGTTCTTCACGTCCAGTCTTTGCAGGCAATCCTGCTGCCTCTTCTTGGGACAGAATAATACTTTCAACCATAGCAGTTTCCAGTTTTTCACGTCCAGTCTGTGCAGGCAATCCTGCAGACTCTTCTTCAGACAGAAAAAGATTTCCATCCATAGGGTTTTCCAGTTCTTCACGTCCAGTCTGGGCAGGCGATTCTGCCGTCACTACCTCAGACAGAATAATGCTTTAAACCATAGCGGTTTCCAGTTCTTCACGTCCAGTCTGTGCAGGCGATCCTCCCGTCAATACTTCAGTCAAAATTATACTTTCCACCATTGCGGTTTCCAGTTCTTCACGTCCAATCTGTGCAGGCAATCCTGCAGCCTATTCTTCTGACAGAATAATACTTTCATCCATGGCGTTTTCAAGTTCTTCACGTCCAGTCTGTGTAGGTGGTCCGGCAGCCGCTTCTTCGGACAGAATAATACTTTCATCCATGGCGTTTTCAAGTTCTTCACATCCAGTCTGCGTAGGCGATCCTGCCGTCACTACTTCAGACAGAAGAATACTTTCCACCATAGCGGTTTCCATTTCCTCACGTCTAGTCTGAGCAGGGGATCCTGCAGCCTCTTCTTCTGACAGAATAATACTTTCCACCATAGCGGTTCCCAGATCTTCACGTCCTCTTTTTCGGGCAGAATAATACTTTCAACCATAGCAGTTTCCAGTTCTTCACGTCCGGTCTGTGCAGGCGATCCTGCCCTCACTACTTCAGACAGAAGAATACTTTCCACCATAGCGGTTTCCAGTTCATCACCTCCAGCCTGTGCAGCCGATCCTACAGCCTCTTCTTCAGGCAGAATAATACTTTCCATCATAGCGGTTTCCAGTTCTTCACGACCAGTCTGTGCTGGCGATCCTGCAGACCCTTCTTCCGACAGAATAATACTTTCAACCATAGCCGTTTCGAGTTCTTCACATCCAGTGTGTGCAGGCGATCCTGCAGACGCTTCTTCCGACAGAATATTACTTCCCACCATAGCGGTTTCCGTTTCTTCACGTCCGGTCTGTGCAGGCGATCCTGCCGTCACTACATCAGACAGAATAATACTTTCCACCATAGCGGTTTCCACTTCTTCACGTCCAGTCTGTGCAGGCGATCCTGCCGTCACTTCTACAGTCAAAATAATACTTTCCACCATAGCGTCTTCCAGTTCTTCACGTCCAGTCTTTGCAGGCGATCCTGCAGCTTCTTCTTCAGACAGAATAATACTTTCCACCATAGCGGTTTCCAGTTCTTCTCGTCCAGTCTGTGCAATCGATCCTGCCGTCACTACTTCTGACAGAAGAATACTTTCCACCATACAGGTTTCCAGTTCTTCACGTCCAGTCTGTGCAGGTGATCCAGCAGCCTCTTCTTCAAACAGAATTATACTTTCCACAATAGCGGTTTCCAGTTCTACAGGTCCAGTCTGTGCAGGCGATCCTCCCATCACTTCTTCAGACAGAATAATACATTCCAACATAGCGGTTTCCAGTACACCTCGTCCAATCTGTGAAGGCAATCCTGCCGTCACTACTTCAGACAGAAAAATACTTCCCACCATAGCGGTTTCCATTTCTGCACGTCCAGTCTGTGCAGGCGATCCTGCAACCTCTGCCTCAGACAGAATAATACTTTCCACCAGAGCGGTTACCAGTTCTTCACGTCCAGTCTGTGCAGGCGATCCTGCCGCCATATCTTCAGACATAATAATACTTTCATCCATAGCGTTTTCCAGTTCTTCTCATGATGTCTGTGCAGGCGATTCTGCCGTCACTACTTCAGACAGAAGAATACTTTCAACCATTGCGGCTTCCAGTTCTTCACGTCTAGTCTGTGCAGGCGATTTGGCAGCATCCTTTTCAGACAGAATAATACTTTCCACCATAACGGTTTCCAGTTCTCCTCGTGCAGTCTGTGAAGGCAATCCTGCCGTCACTACTTCGGACAGAATAATACTTTCCACCAAAGCGGTTTCCAGTTCTTCACGTCCAGTCTGTGCAATCGATCCTGCCGTCACTACTTCAGACAGAAGAATACTTTCAACCATAGCGGTGTCCAGTTCTTCACGTCCAGTCTGTGCAGGTGACCCTGCAGCCTCTTCTACAGACAGAATAATATTTCCGACAATAGCGAATTCCAGTTCTTCACGTCCAGGCGATACTGCAGCCTCTTCTTCAGACAGAATAATACATTCCACCATAGCGGTTACCAGTTCTCCTCGTCCAGTCTGTGCAGGCGATCCTGCAGCCTCTTCTTCAGACATAATAATTATTCCGACCATACCGGTTTCCATTTCTTCACGTCCAGTCTGTGCAGTCGATCCCGCAGCCTCCTCCTTAGACAGAATAATAATATCCACCATAGCGGATTCCAGTTCTTCACGTCCAGTCTGTGCAGGCAATCTTGCCGTCACTACTTCAGACAGAATAATACTTTCCACCATAGCGGGTTCCAGTTCTTCACGTCCAGTCGGTGCAGGAGGCGATCATGCTGCCACTTCTTCAGACGAAATAATACTCTCCACCATAGCTGCTTCCAGTTCTTCACGTCCAGTCTGTGCAGGCGATCCTTCAGCATCTTCTTCAGACAGAATAATAATTTCCACCATAGCTGTTTCCAGTTCTTCACGTCCAGTCTCTGCAGGCGATCCTGCTACCACTTCCTCGGACAGAATAATAATTTTCACAAAAGCGGTTTCCGTTTCTTCACGTCCGGTCTGTGCAGTCGATCCTGCCGTCACTACATCAGACAGAAAAATACTTTCCACCATAGCGGTTTCCACTTCTTCACGTCCAGTCTGTGCAGCCGATCCTGCCATCACTACTTCTGTCAGAATAATACTTTCCACCATAGCGTTTTCCAGTTCTTCACGTCCGTTCTGTGCAGTCGATCCTGCAGCTACTTCTTCAGACAGAATAATACTTTCCACCATAGCGGCTTCCAGTTCTTCTCGTCCAGTCTGTGCAAGCGATCCTGCCGTCACTACTTCTGACAGAAGAATACTTTCCACCATATAGGTTTCCAGTTCTTCACGTCCAGTCTGTGCAGGTGATCCTGCAGCCTCTTCTTCAGACAGAATAATAATTCCCACCATAGCGGTTACCAGTTCATCATGTCCAGTCTGTGGAGGCAATCCTGCCGTTACTACTTCAGAGAGAATAATACATTCCACCATAGCGTTTTAAAATTTTCCTCGTCCAGTCTGTGCAGGCGATCTTGCAGCCTTTTCTTCAGACAGAATAGTTCGTTCCCCCATAGCGGTTTCCAGTTCTTCACGTCCAGTCTGTGCAGGCGATCTTGCAGCCTTTTCTTCAGACAGAATATTTCGTTCCACCATAGCGGTTTCCAGTTCTTCACGTCCAGTCTGTGCAGGTGATCCTGCAGCCTCTTCTTCAGACAGAAAATTAATTTCCACCACAGCGGTTTCCAGTTCTTAACGTCGAGTCTGTGCAGGCGATCCTGCAACCTCTTCCTCAGACAGAATAATAATTTCCACCATAGCGGTTTCCAGTTCTTCACGTCCAGTTTGTGCAGGCAATCCTGCAGCCTCTTCTTCAGACTGAATAATACTTTCCACCATAGCGGTTTCCAGTTCTTCACGTCGAGTCTGTGCAGGCGATCCTGCAACCACTTCCTCAGACGGAATAAAACTTTCCACCATAGCGGTTTCTAATTCTTCACGTCCAGTCTTTGCAGGCAATCCTGCTGCCTCTTCTTGGGACAGAATAATACTTTCAACCATAGAAGTTTCCAGTTTTTCACGTCCAGTCTGTGCAGGCAATCCTGCAGACTCTTCTTCAGACAGAATAAGACTTCCATCCATAGGGTTTTCCAGTTCATCACGTCCAGTCTGGGCAGGCGATCCTGCCGACACTTCTTCAGACAAAATAATACTTTCCACCATAGCGGTCTCCAGTTCTTCACGTCCAGTCTGTGCAGGCGATCCTGCCGTCAATACTTCAGTCAAAATAATACTTTCCACCATTGCGGTTTCCAGTTCTTCACGTCCGATCTGTGTAGGCGATCCTGCAGCCTATCCTTGCGACTGAATTATACTTTCATCCATAGAGTTTTCAAGTTTTTCACGTCAGTCTGTGCAGGTGATCCGGCAGCCTCTTCCTTAGACAGAATAATAATATCCACCATAGCGGTTACCAGTTCTTCACGTCCAGTCTGTGCAGGCGATCCTGCAGCCTCTTCTTCAGACAGAATAATACTTTCCGCCATAGCGGTTTCCAGTTCTTCACGTAAATTCTGTGCAGGCGATCCTGCAACCTCTGCCTCAGACAGAATAATACCTTCCACCAGAGCGGTTTGCAGTTCTTCACGTCCAGTGTGTGCAGGCGATCCTGCGTCATTACTTCGGACAGAATAATACTTTCCACCATAGCGGTTTCCAGTTCTCCTCCTCCAGTCTGTGAAGGCAATCCTGCCGACACTACTTCAGACAGAATAATACTTTCCGCCATAGCGGTTTCCAGTTCTTCACGTCCAGTCTGTGCAGGCGATCTCGCCGTCACTACTTCAGTCAGAATTATATTTTCCACCATAGCGGATTCCAGTTCTTCACGTCCAGTCTGTGCAGGCGATCCTGCAGCCATTTCTTCAGACATAATAATACTTTCATCCATAGCGTTTTCCAGTTCTTCTCATGATGTCTGTGCAGGCGATTCTGCCGTCACTACTTCAGACAGAAGAATACTTTCCACCATTGCAGTTTCCAGTTCTTCACGTCTAGTCTGTGCGGGCGATTTTGCAGCATCTTTTTCATACAGAATAATACATTCCACCATAACGGTTTCCAGTTCTCCTCATGCAGTCTGTGAAGGCAATCCTGCCGTCACTACTTCGGACAGAATAATACTTTCCACCAAAGCGGTTTCCAGTTCTTCACGTCCAGTCTGTGCAGGCAATCCTGCGTCATTACTTCGGACAGAATAATACTTTCCACCATAGCGGTTACCAGATCTTCTCGTCCAGTCTGTGCAATCGATCCTGCCGTCACTACATCAGACAGAAGAATACTTACAACCATCGCGGTGTCCAGTTCTTCACGTCCAGTCTGTGCAGGCGATCATGCAGCCTCTTCTTCAGACAGAATAATATTTCCGACCATAGCGGGTTCCAGTTCTTCACGTCCAGTCTGTGCAGGCGATCCTGCCGTCACTACTTCAGACAGAAGAATACTTTCCACCATAGCGGTTTCCAGTTCTTCACGTCCAGTCTGTGCAGGCGATCCTGCAGCCTCTTCTTCAGACAGAATAATATTTCCGACAATAGCGAATTCCAGTTCTTCACGTCCAGGCGATCCTGCAGCCTCTTCTTCAGACAGAATAATACTTTCCACCATAGCGGTTACCAGTTCTCCTCGTCCAGTCTGTGCAGGCGATCCTGCAGCCTCTTCTTCAGACAGAATAATATTTCCGGCCATACCGGTTTCCATTTCTTCACGTCCAGTCTGTGCAGTCGATCCCGCAGCCTCCTCCTTAGACAGAATAATAATATCCAGCATAGCGGTTTCCAGTTCTTCACGTCCAGCCTGTGCAGGCAATCTTGCCGTCACAACTTCAGACAGAATAATACTTTCCACCATAGCGGTTTCTAGTTCTTCACGTCCAGTCTTTGCAGGCAATCCTGCTTCCTCTTCTTGGGACAGAATAATACTTTCAACCATAGCAGTTTCCTGTTTTTCACGTCCAGTCTGTGTTGGCAATCCTGCAGACTCTTCTTCAGACAGAATAAGACTTTCCACCATAGCGGTCTCCAGTTCTTCACGTCCAGTCTGTGCAGGCGATCCTGCCGTCAATACTTCAGTCAAAATAATACTTTCCACCATTGCGGTTTCCAGTTCTTCACGTCCAATCTGTGGAGGCGATCCTGCAGCCTATTCTTCCGACTGAATTATACTTTCATCCATAGCGTTTTCAAGTTCTTCACGTCCAGTCTGTGCAGGTGATCCGGCAGCCTCTTCTTCGGACAGAATAATACTTTACACCATAGCACTTTCCAGTTCTTCACGTCCAGTTTGTGCAGGCGATCCTGCAGCCTCTTCTCAGACAGAATTATACTTTCCACCATAGCGGTTTCCAGTTCTTCACGTCCAGTCTGTGCAGGCGATCCTGCAGCCTCTTCTTCAGAGAGAGTAATACTTTCCACCTTAGCGGTTTCCGGTTTTTCACGTCCAGTCTGTGCAGGCGATCCCGCAGCCTCTTCCTTAGACAGAATAATAATATCCACCATAGCGGTTACCAGTTCTTCACGTCCAGTCTGTTCAGGCGATCCTGCAGCCTCTTCTTCAGACAGAATAATACTTTCCGCCATAGCGGTTTCCAGTTCTTCACGTAAAGTCTGTGCAGGCGATCCTGCAACCTCTGCCTCAGACAGAATAATACCTTCCACCAGAGCGGTTTGCAGTTCTTCACGTCCAGTCTGTTCAGGCGATCCTGCAGCCTCTTCTTCAGAATGAATAATACTTTCCACCATAGCGGTTTCCAGTTCTCCTCCTCCAGTCTGTGAAGGCAATCCTGCCGACACTACTTCAGACAGAATAATACTTTCCGCCATAGCGGTTTCCAGTTCTTCACGTCCAGTCTGTGCAGGCGATCCTGCAGCCATTTCTTCAGACATAATAATACTTTCATCCGTAGCGTTTTCCAGTTCTTCTCATGATGTCTGTGCAGGCGATTCTGCCGTCACTTCTTCAGACAGAAGAATACTTTCCACCATTGCAGTTTCCAGTTCTTCACGTCTAGTCTGTGCAGGCGATTTTGCAGCATCTTCTTCAGACAGAATAATACTTTCCACCATAACGGTTTCCAGTTCTCCTCATGCAGTCTGTGAAGGCAATCCTGCCGTCACTTCTTCGGACAGAATAATACTTTCCACCAAAGAGGTTTCCAGTTCGTCACGTCCAGTCTGTGCAGGCGATCCTGCGTCATTACTTCGGACAGAATAATACTTTCCACCATAGCGGTTACCAGATCTTCTCGTCCAGTCTGTGCAATCGATCCTGCCGTCACTACATCAGACAGAAGAATACTTTCAACCATAGCGGTGTCCAGTTCTTCACGTCCAGTCTGTGCAGGCAATCATGCAGCCTCTTCTTCAGAGAGAATAATATTTCCGACCATACCGGTTTCCATTTCTTCACGTCCAACCTGTGCAGTCGATCCCGCAGCCTCCTCCTTAGACAGAATAATAATATCCACCATAGCGGTTTCCAGTTCTTCACGTCCAGCCTGTGCAGGCAATCTTGCCGTCACTACTTCAGACAGAATAATACTTTCCATCATAGCGGGTTCCAGTTCTTCACGTCCAGTCGGTGCAGGAGGCGATCATGCTGCCACTTCTTCAGACGGAATAATACTTTCCACCATAGCTGCCTCCAGTTCTTCACGTCCAGTCTGTGCAGGCGATCCTTCAGCCTCTTCTTCAGACAGAATAATAATGTCCACCATGGCGGTTTCCAGTTCTTCACGTCCAGTCTCTGCAGGCGATCCTGCTCCCACTTCCTCGGACAGAATAATAATTTTCACCAAAGCGGTTTCCGTTTCTTCACGTCCGGCCTGTGCAGTCGATACTGCAGTCACTACATCAGACAGAAAAATACATTCCACCATAGCGGTTTCCACTTCTTCACGTCCAGTCTGTGCAGCCGATCCTGCCATCACTACTTCTGTCAGAATAATACTTTCCACCATAGCGTTTTCCAGTTCTTCACGTCCGTTCTGTGCAGGCAATCCTGCAGCTTCTTCTTCGGACAGAATAATACTTTCCACCATAGCGGCTTCCAGTTCTTCTCGTCCAGTCTGTTCAAGCGATCCTGCCGTCACTACTTCTGACAGAAGAATACTTTCCACCATATAGGTTTCCAGTTCTTCAAGTCCAGTCTGTGCAGGTGATCCTGCAGCCTCTTCTTCAGACAGAATAATAATTTCCACCATAGCGGTTACCAGTTCTTCACGTCCAGTCTGTCCAGGCGATCCTGCAGCCTCTTCTTCAGACAGAAAACACTTTCCACCATAGCGGTTTCCAGTTCTTCACGTCCAGTCTGTGCAGGCGATCCTGCATCCTCTTCTTCAGACAGAAAATACTTTCCACCATTGCGGTTTCCAGTTCTTCACGTCCAGTGTGTGCAGGCGATTCTGCAGCCTCTCCTTCAGACAGAATAATACTTTCCACCATAGCGGTTTCCAGTCCTCCTCGTCCAGTCTGTGAATGCAATCCTGCCGTTACTACTTCAGAGAGAATAATACATTCCACCATAGCGTTTTAAAATTTTCCTCGTCCAGTCTGTGCAGGCGATCTTGCAGCCTTTTCTTCAGACAGAATAGTTCGTTCCCCGATAGCGGTTTCCAGTTCTTCACGTCCAGTCTGTGCAGGCGATCTTGCAGCCTTTTCTTCACTCAGAATAGTTCGTTCCACCATAGCGGTTTCCAGTTCTTCACGTCCAGTCTGTGCAGGTGATCCTGCAGCCTCTTCTTCAGACAGAAAATTAATTTCCACCACAGCGGTTTCCAGTTCTTCACGTCGAGTCTGTGCAGGCGATCCTGCAACCTCTTCCTCAGACAGAATAATAATTTCCACCATAGCGGTTTCCAGTTCTTCACGTCTAGTTTGTGCAGGCAATCCTGCATCCTCTTCTTCAGACTGAATAATACTTTCCACCATAGCGGTTTCCAGTTCTTCACGTCGAGTCTGTGCAGGCGATCCTGCAACCTCTTCCTCAGACAGAATAATAATTTCCACCATAGCGGTTTCCAGTTCTTCAAGTCCAGTCTGTGCAGGCGATCCTGCAGCCTTTTCTTCAGACAGAATAATACTTTCATCCATAGCGTTTTACAGTTCTTCACATCCAGTCTGCGTAGGCGATCCTGCCGTCACTACTTCAGACAGAAAAATACTTTCCATCATAGCGGTTTCCAGTTCCTCACGTCTAGTCTGAGTAGGGGATCCTGCAGCCTCTTCTTCTGACAGAATAATACTTTCCACCATAGCGGTTCCCAGATCTTCACGTCCTCTTATTCGGGCAGAATAATACTTTCAACCATAGCAGTTACCAGTTCTTCACGTCCGGTCTGTGCAGGCGATCCTGCCCTCACTACTTCAGACAGAAGAATACTTTCCACCGTAGCGGTTTCCAGTTCATCACCTCCAGCCTGTGCAGCCGATCCTGCAGCCTCTTCTTCAGGCAGAATAATACTTTCCATCATGGCGGTTTCTAGTTCTTCATGTCCAGTCTCTGCAGGCGATCCTGCAGCCTCTTCTTCAGACAGAATATGACTTTCCACCATAGCGGTTTCCAGTTCTTCACGACCAGTCTGTGCAGGCGATCCCGCAGCCTCCTTCAGACAGAATAATATTTCAACCATAGCGGTTTCCAGTTCTTCACGTCCAGTCTGTGCAGGCGATCCTGCAGACTCTCCTTCATGCAGAATAATACTTTCCACCATAGCGGTTTCCAGTTCTTCACTTCCGGTCTGTGCAGGCGATGCTGCCGTCACTACTTCAGACAGAATTATACTTTCCACCATAGCGGTTTCTAGTTCTCCTCGACCAGTCTGTGCGGGCGATCCTGCCGCCACAACTTCAGACAGAATAATACTTTCCACCATAGCGGTTTCTATTTCTTCACGTCCAGTCTTTGCAGGCAATCCTGCTGTCTCTTCTTGGGACAGAATAATACTTTCAACCATACCAGTTTCCAGTTTTTCACGTCCAGTCTGTGCAGGCAATCCTGCAGCCTCTTCTTCAGACAGAATAAGACTTCCATCAATGGGGTTTTCCAGTTCTTCACGTCCAGTCTGGGCAGGCGATCCTGCCTTCACTACTTCAGACAGAATAATACTTTCCACCATAGCGGTTTCCAGTTCAACACGTCCAGTCTGTGCAGGCGATCCTGCCGTCAATACTTCAGTCAAAATTATACTTTCCACCATTGCGGTTTCCAGCTCTTCACGTCCAATCTGTTCAGGCGATCCTGCAGCCTATTCTTCTGACAGAATAACACTTTCTTCCATAGCGTTTTCAAGTTCTTCACGTCCAGTCTGTGCAGGTGATCCGCCAGCCTCTTCTTCGGACAAAATAATACTTTCCACCATAGCGGTTTCCAGTTCTTCACGTCCAGTCTGTGCAGGCGATCCTGCAGCCTCTTCTCAGAAAGAATTATACTTTCCACCATAGCGGTTTCCACTTCTCCTCCTACAGTCTGAGAAGGCGATCCTGCCGTCACTACTTCAGTCAGAATAATACTATCCACGATTGCGGTTTCCACTTCTTCACGTCCAGTCTGTGCAGGCGATCCAGCCGTCACTACTTCAGTCAGAATAATACTTTCATCCATAGCGTTTTCAAGTTATTCACGACCAGTCTGTGCAGGTGATCCGGCAGCGTCTTCTTCGGACAGAATAATACTTTCCACCATAGCGGTTTCCAGTTCATCACGTCCAGTCTGTGCAGGCGATCCTGCAGCCTCTTCTCAGACCGAATAATACTTTCCACCATAGCGGTTTCCGTTTCTTCACGTCCGGTCTGTGCAGTCGATCCTTCCGTCACTACATCCGACAGAATAATACTTTCCACCATAGCGGTTTCCACTTCTTCACGTCCAGTCTGTGCAGGTGTTCCTGCCAGTACTACTTCAGTCAGAATAATACTTTCCACCATAGAGTTTTCCAGTTCTTCACGTCCATTCTGTGCAGGCGATCCTGCAGCTTCTTCTTCAGACAGAATAATACTTTCCACCATAGCAGTTTCCAGTTCTTCTCGTCCAGTCTGAGCAAGCGATCCTGCCGTCACTACTTCTGACAGAAGAATACTTTCCACCATATAGGTTTCCAGTTCTCCTCGACCAGTTTGTGCAGGCGGTCCTGCCGTCACTACTTCAGACAGAATAATACTTTCCTCCATAGCGGTTTCTAGTTCTTCACGTCCAGTCTTTGCAGGCGATCCTGCAGCCCCCTCTTTAGACAGAATAATACTTTTAACCATAGCAGTTTCCAGTTTTTCACGTCCAGTCTTGGCAGGCGATCCTGCCGACACTACTTCAGACAAAATATTACTTTCCACCATAGCGGTCTCCAGTTCTTCACGTCCAGTCTGTGCAGGCGATGCTGCCGTCAATACTTCAGTCAAAATAATACTTTCCACCATTGCGGTTTCCAGTTCTTCACGTCCAATCTGTGGAGGCGATCCTGCAGCCTATTCTTCCGACTGAATTATACTTTCATCCATAGCGTTTTCCAGTTCTTCACGTCCAGTCTGTGCAGGTGATCCGGCAGCCTCTTCTTCGGACAGAATAATACTTTACACCATAGCGGTATCCAGTTTTCTTTATCCAGTCTGTGAAGGCGATCCTGCCGTCACTACTTCAGACAAAATAATACTTTCCACCATAGCGGTTTCCAGTTCTCCTCCTCCAGTCTGTGAAGGCGATCCTGCCGTCACTATTTCAGACAGAATAATGCTTTCCACCATAGCGGTATCGAGTCCCCTTCATCCAGTCTGTGCGGGCGATCCTGCAGCCTCTTCTTTAGACAGAATAATACTTTCCACCATAGTGGCTTCCAGTTCTTCACGTCCAGTCTGTGCAGGCGATCCTACCGTTACTACTTCAGTCAGAATAATACTTTCCAGCATAGCGGTTTCCAGTTCTCCTCCTCCAGTCTGTGAAGGGGATCCTGCCGTCACTACTTCAGACAGAATAATGCTTGCCACCATAGCGGTATCCAGTTCTCTTCGTCCAGTCTGTGCAGGCGATCCAGCAGCCTCTTCTTCAGACAGAATTATACTTTCATCCATAGCGTTTTCAAGTTCTTCACGTCCAGTCTGTGCCGGCGATCCTACCGTCACTACTTCAGTCAGAATAATACAGTATTTTCCACCATAGCGTTTTCCAGTTCTTCACGTCCAGTCCTTGCAGGCAATCCTGCAGCCTCTTCTTCAGAGAGAATATTACATTCTTCCATAGCGGTTTCCAGTTCCTGACGTCCAGTCTGTGCACGCGATCCTGTATCCTCTCCTTCAGACAGAATAATACTTTCCACCAAAGCGGTCTCCATTTCTTCACGTCCATTCCGTGCAGGCGATCCTGCAGGCTCTTTTTCAGACAGAATAATACTTTCCACCATAGCGGTTCCCAGTTCTTCGCGTCCAGTCTGTGCAGGAGATCATGCAGCCCCTTCTTCAGGCAGAATAATATTTTCAACTATAGCAGTTTCCAGTTCTTCAAGTCCAGTCTGTACAGGCGACCCTGCCGTCACTACTTTAGACTGAAGAATACTTTCCACCATAGCGGTTTCCAGTTCTTCACGTCCAGCCTGTGCAGGCGATCCTGCAGCCTCTTCTTCAGACAGAATAATACATTCCACCATAGCGGTTTCCAGTTCATCACGTCCAGAATGTGCAGGCGATCCTGCAGCCTCTTCTTCAGGCAGAAAAATACATTCCATCATAGCGGTTTCCAGTTCTTGACGTCCAGTCTGTGCAGGCGATCCTGCAGCCTCATCTTGAGACAGAATAATATTTTCTACCATAGCGGTTTCCAGTTCTTCACGGCCAGTCTGTGCAGGCGATCCTGCAGCCTCTCCTTCAGACAGAATAATACTTTCCACCATAGCGGTTTCCAGTTCTTCACGTCCAGTCTGTGCAGGCGATCCTGCAGCCGTTTCTTCAGATATAATAATACTTTCCACCATAGCGGTTTCCAATTCTTCACATCCAGTCTGTGCAGGCGATCCCGCAGCCCCTTCTTCAGACAGAATAATACTTTCCACCATAGCGGTTTCCAGTTCTTCACATCCAGTCTGGGCAGGCGATCCTGCAGCCCCTTCTTCAGACAGATTAATACTTTCCACCATAGCGGTTTCCAGTTCTCCTCGTCCAGTCTGTGCAGGCGATCCTGCAGATTCTTCTTCATAGAGAAAAATACTTTCCACCATAGCGGATTCCCGTTCTTCACGTCCGGTCTGTGCAGGCGATCCTGCAGCCTCTTCTTCAGACAGAATAATACTTTCCACCATAGCGGTTTCCAGTTCTTCACGTCCATTCTGTGCAGGCGATCCTGCAACCTCTTCCTCAGACAGAATAATAATTTCAACCAAAGCTGTTTCCAGTTCTTCACGTCCAGTCTGAGCAGGTGATCCTGCAGCCTCTTCTTCAGACAGAATAATATTTTCCACCATAGCGATTTCCAGTTCTTCACGTCCAGTCTGTGCAGGCGATCCTGCAGCCACTTCTTTAGAGAGAGTAATACTTTCCACCTTAGCGGTTTCCAGTTCTTCACGTCTAGTCTGTGCAGGCGATCTTGCAGCATCTTCTTCAGACAGTTAGTTAGTTAGTTAGTTATTGTTGTTTTAAGGGGCGGAACTACGAGGTCATCTGCCCCTCTTAACACAGATTAAAGAATACAAATTTTGAGTTGAATTTAAAATTTTGAGGTGAACATCTAAATTTAAAAAGACCAAAAATTAATAAAACAAAAAACAAACAATTAAATAAAAAATTATAAAAATAAACAAAAATTACGGAAAAAACAAAAAATTATCATTCAAAAACGAACAAGTCGTTGAGTCAATGTTCACTGGAAAATTTAGATTGCTGGCCCTAACCCACTCTCACTTATAAAGCGGATAACGCGATCAGCAGCCACCGCGTCATCGGCTAATATAAGTTTGAGTGTCGTCTGCAAACCAAGGTTTCTTCGTAACTCAGCAAGATCCACACACTGGGTGAAAATGTGGGCCACGGTGAATACGGCTCCACAGGTACAAAGTGGGGGGTCTTCCCTTCTCATTAGGTATGAGTGGGTGGATCTTGTATGACCTATCCTTAGCCTACACAAAATGACGGACTCTCTCCGGGCCCGGAAGGAGCTCCGCCACACGCGAGTAGTTCCCTTGATCGCTCTCAGTTTACTGGGCAGTGGGTCAGCTAGCCACTGACTCTCCCAAAAAGCCAGAACTTGTAGGCGTAACTGAGAGCGAATATCTCTAGCGGGTACCTCCATTGGTCGAGGTGGTAGTGATACCGCCTCTTTTGCAGCTTGATCCGCTAACTCATTTCCCGCAATTCCCATGTGGCTTGGAAGCCACAGAAAGGTGATTCGAGTGTCAGCGTGGCACAGCCCGGCTAGTAGGTCGTGGATTCGCTGCACTAGGGGGTGTTGCGGGAAACATGTAGCAATTGACTGCAACGAACTCAAAGAGTCGGTACACACGAGAAAGTGGATTCGTGCATCCTGTAGTGCAAACTGCAGAGCTTCATAGATGGCAACGAGCTCCGCAGTAAACACACTACAGGCCTCAGGCAAAGAGATCTTGGTATTTGCACCGTCAATAACGTAAGCACAACCCACTTTCTCGTCCACCTTCGAACCATCCGTGTATAGAATGCCAGCGTCCGGAAATTGGTGAACTATGCTGTGGAACTGCCTCCGGTAAACGGACGCATCCGTGTTCACCTTAGGACCTTGGTGAAGATCTAACCGAATTTCCGGACGCGGGACTTGCCACGGAGGCACCTCGCTAGATGTCCGGATCATACAGGGACCTACAGCCACTCCTATTTCAGTACACGAGCTATCAAGTCTAATACCAACCGGCCGAGTGGCACGAGGCCGGTTGGCGTACCCCTGGTGGTTTTGGGTACCGAAGAGAGCTTGATAGGTCGGGTGTTGCGGCATTTGACGCACATTGGCAGCATATGCTAAAAGCATATGTTGGCGTCTATAATTTAAAGGTGGAACACCCGATTCGGCAAGTAGGCTGTGTATCGGGCTGGTCCGGAAGGCACCGGTAGCCAGCCTAACGCCACTATGGTGGATACTGTCCAGCATTTTCAAGGTTGCCGGCCTTGCTGAACCGTATGCCGCAGAACCATAGTCTAGCCGGGACAGGACGAGGGCTTGGTAGAACCGTAGCAGCACCGCACGGTCAGCCCCCCACGTAGTGCCACTAAGAAACCTGAGCATGTTCAGTTTCCTGAGACATGTCATTTTCAATTGCCGTATATGGTGCTGCCACGTTAACTTGCTGTCAAAATGGAGCCCCAGGAAGCGATAAGTGTCAACCAACGGCAACGCAGCATCCCTGAGATGTAGTTCAGGGTGTAAATGTAGCCTCCGTAGCCGACAAAAATGGACGACGGAGGTTTTCGCTGCTGAAAAACGAAAACCCCGGTCGTGAGCCCACCTGTCGACCCGGTTGATAGCTAGCTGCAATTGCCGTTCCACGACTGCCATACTTCCAGAGCTGTAATGCAGAGCTAAATCGTCTACATACAGCGATGGAACTACCGCGGACCCGGCGGCGGCAACAATGCCATTAATGGCAATCGCGAACAAGGTGACACTCAGCACTGAACCCTGAGGAACTCCATTTTCTTGGGTATAATATTGCGATAATGTCCTACCGACCCTTACACGGAAGAGTCGGACGGACATGAAATTCGCAATAAAAGTCGGTAAGTTACCACGGAGTCCCCACTTGTGAAGGGTGGAAAGGATCCCGTAGCGCCATGTGGTGTCGTAGGCTTTCTCTAGGTCAAAGAAAACCGTGACTAGGTGCTGCTTTCGGAAAAAAGCCTCCTGTATGGCGCTCTCAAGTCGCACCAGATGGTCAGTGGTGGACCTATGAGAGCGAAATCCACATTGGTACTCAGACAGGAGACCTTTATCCTCCAAGAACCACACCAGTCGACGGTTCACCATCTTTTCGAGCAGCTTACATAGGCCATTTGTCAAACAAATGGGCCTATAGCTGCTTACAAACTTGGGATTCTTTCCAGCCTTAGGAATCGGTATCACGATCCCCTCTCGCCATTGAGATGGAAACTCCCCTTCAATCCATATACGATTGAAGAGGATCAACAGTTTTTTAATACTGGAATCGCACAGATGTTTTAACATTTGATTATGTATGTTATCCGGTCCAGGAGCCGTATCCCTGCACAGTGCAAGCGCACTGCGCAGTTCCCATTCAGAGAATGGTACATTATAGGACTCCGAAGCAGCAGTGGCAAAGGACAAGGGGTGAGTCTCTGCCTCCCGCTTCAGAGTCAGAAACGTAGGATCGTAACTCCCGGAGCAGGATACATCGGAGAAGTGCGAGCCAATGCTGTTGGCAATGGCGAGATGGTCCGTGATGATGTCTCCATTGATGGACACTCCGGGTATCGACAGTGATGTCGGGAGTCCAGAGATCCGACGAAGCTTAGTCCACACTTGAGATGAAGGAGTATGCGCCGTCATGGACGACACATACTTTTCCCACGTCGTTTTCTTACTCTCCCGAATCAGATATCGGGCTCTAGCACGCATCCTTCTGAAGGTGATAAGGTTGGCCATAGTGTTTTGCCTCCGATAGCATTTGAAAGCACGTCGACGATCTTTAATGGCTGCTGCAATCTCGGCTGTCCACCAAGGGACAAGCTTCCGGCGTGAGTTGCCGGACGAGGAAGGTATTGTTTCCTCAGCAGCAGCCAAAATACCATTCGTTATGTGAATGGTATGATCGTCGACACTCTCAAAGGTATCTTCGGCAAACACCGCGCGTGCCGTGAAAGTTGGCCAATCAGCCCGACGGAGAAGCCATCGACTTGGTAACTCGATGGCTCTCTGGTTCGGAAGAGTAACGATAATTGGAAAATGGTCACTATTACAAAGGTCATCGTGTACACCCCACTGTAGCAGGGGAACCAGCGCACGACCGCACAGGGTAATATCGATACTTGAATAAGTACCGTGTGCAATAGAGAAGTGCGTAGGTTCCCCTGTGTTCAACAGGCACAGGTCCAGCCGCCTGATCAGCCTCTCAAAATCTCTCCCTTTACCGCTAGTGGTAGCGGAGCCCCAGATGGTGTTGTGGGCATTAACATCTCCCAGAAGGAGAAAAGGAGGGGGGAGCTGAGAGACTAGATCCACCAGCTGGTCGTAATCCGGCTGAGAATCAGGCGGGATGTACACGTTACATACTGTTGCCATTACTGGCAACGAAGTACGAACTGCAACTGCCTCTAGCTGAGTACGCAACGGCACCTCTTCACTAAAGAGGCTAGAGTGGACGAGAGTGCAGACGCCACCAGCGGCCACAGCTCCGTACACCCGGTCTCTAGAGAAGAGTTTGAAGTGACGCATTGTTGTCTCATGTCCAGGACGAAACCTGGATTCCTGAAGACAGACAATGGTTGCCGAAAACGAAGATATTAATTGTCGTAACTCAGCGAGATGAACAGAATAGCTATTACAGTTCCATTGTAATAGTGCCATGGTGTGGACTTAAGTAGAAGTTGGTCTTCTACCTATGCTTGACCGTTTGCCACCCTTCCCCATCTCTAGTTGGAGATGATGGGGCAGGAGAGCACACCTCAATCCCCACATCTCCGTCCGAAGACGAAGAAAATGGAGCGGGCGCTCTCTTGGGTTGCGCGCGGTCGTCGTCGGACCTCACGAGTCTCGCTCTTGGGGAAGAGCGAGAGCGGTGTCGAGGGACTTCCTCCCGGTCCGAAGACTGGGTGTCTGTCCCCGACACGCCCCGAAGAGATTTCTTCTTGGATCGGCGCCGACGTGTGTTTGGGGAAGTAGATGGTCCCTTCCCCACAGACGCCGGGTCCTTATAAAACAAGGTCGCTCCTGCTGGCACCGCTCCACTGGTAGTGGTGGGAGCGGGATGGCCAGCAGATACGTGAGCAGCCCTGCCTTTAGGAGAGGAAGAGAAACGGCGCTGAACCGTTCCCCTCTCCTCCGCCGATCTATTTTCTTTTCTATAGGGGAGTTCCTCCATACGGACGGGCTTGGCTTCAGCAGGCTTCGCCCCCTTGGTGGTAGTGGGAGCAGAAAGGCCAGCAGAGACAGTAGCCACCCCGTCAGCAGGAGGACGAGAGAGACGGCGACGAACCGTCTCCCTCTTCTCCCCTATATTTTTCGTATTAGGTGGGCTGGAAGAAGGACCAGCCCTGGTCGGCAAAGTCTTCTTTCCCCCTTTAGCTGGGGAAGACTTGTTCGCCGACCGTTTCGGAGAAGAAGAGGACTTCTTCTCCGAATTCGCCGGTTTAGGTGTTAAAACCGGCGCCTTCTTAACCGTGGCCGAAGAAGGTTTTGGGACCTCCTTCGGGCTGACAGTGCTCGCTGGTACAGCGAGGGGAGATTTCAAACTCGTACTAAAAGAGGACATCGAGGGTACTGCACTGGAAACTTTAACGGCAGGGGTGATTGAGGGCGTCGCTGCAGCTGCAAACGATACCCGAAATTCGGGGGCATTCATATCACGGTACCTCTTGCGAGCGTCGTGATATGAAAGCCTGTCAAGAGTCCTGATTTCCTGGATCTTGGCTTCCATAATGAATTCAGGGCACTGTTTTGACCGTGGAGAGTGACTTCCTTGGCAGTTGGGACATATCGGGGGAGGCGTACACCTCTCGTCACCCTCATGTGTCCCCTTGCCACACTCTCTACATACGGCCTTCGCAGTACACCTGGCGGAAACATGCCCGAATCTCTGGCACTGGTAGCAGCGCATAGGTGGAGGGATGTACGGTCGCACATCGCAGTTGTACGATGTGACCTTCACCTGCTTAGGTACAACATCACCTTCAAAATGGAGAATAAAAGCGCCGGTATCGACGCTCCTTTCCCCAATCTTTCGGGTGATGCGCCTAATCTTTGTGACGCCTCTCTTCCCCAGATCCCGCAACAGTTCAGCATCGCTATTCAAAATGAGGTCACGATGGAAAATAACTCCACGGACCTCATTCAGCGTTTCGTGCTTTGTGATCTTAACGGGGATTTCGCCGAATTGCGTGCATTCCAGCAACGCTTCGGTTTGCTGCCGGCTAACGGTATGCAGCAAGAGCTGCCCGTTCCGGAGCTTGGAAATCCCGTTAAGATCACCAAATTTCCCCTCGATTTCCTCAGCGAAAATGATCGATTTTACGAGCTTGAAATCATCCCCGTCAGTCCTGGTAGCTACCAGGTAGCGAGGTGATCTGTCTGTCGCAAATCGTTAGTTAAAGGCTTCATCCCAAGGCGTATACACCTTGGGATTAGCTCGACACTCCAGAGACGGCTTTTTAAGGGTGCCACCCTGTACAGGTGTCCGTGATCGCTTTGATGGCATCCCGGACGAAATCCTCCCCGAATACTGCCCACTCCGAACGGGGGCTATCACTGTGGGCGCCACCCAGCCAAGGCAATACCTACCTGGCATAGCAGATATTGCCCGGGGTCCCAGTGCCTCGAACAGGCACTTCCCCCTCGGCATGCACAGGATTTATTCAGCTCCAGTATTCGGCCATGCAGGGACCTTCGTTGTAAGGCGGATACTACTGTAGGGTACATGGCGCACCCACCTGACGGGATGGGGCATACCGTCTAGGCTTTCTGGCCAGATGGCCAAGCTGGTGGCCCTTCCCCTAACAGCATGCATGTTTGTTTCTATTGGTCAAACCAGAGCTGGGACCAGAAAACCAAAATCGACCTTTATAAGGCCCCCTCTAAGTCGCCTTTTACGACAGGCAGGGGATACCGTGGATGAATTCTGCCCTCCCCATCCACAGGGGGTCTGAACAAATCAAAACTGGCAAGTTATTCGGCCATGTCGGCCCTATTAGTCGCCTCCTACGACAGGCAGGGCATACCGTGGGTGTATTCTATCCCGCACCCACACGGGGGCTTCTTCAGACAGAATAATACTTTCCACCATAGCGGTTTCCAGTTCTTCAGGTCCAGTCTGTAAAGGAGATCCTGCAGCCGTTTTTCAGACAGAATAATACTTTTCACCATAGCGGTTTCCAGTTCTTCACGTCCAGTCTGTGAAGGCGATCCTGCAGCCTTTTCTACAGACATAATAATACTTTAATCCATAGCGTTTTCCAGTTCTCCTCATGCAGTCTGTGCAGGCGATCCTGCCGTCATTACTTCAGTCAGAATAATATTTTCCACCATAGCGGTTTCCAGTTCTTCACGTCCAGTCTGTGAAGGCGATCCTGCAGCCTTTTCTACAGACATAATAATACTTTAATCCATAGCGTTTTCCAGTTCTTCTCATGCAGTCTGTGCAGGCGATCCTGCCGTCACTACTTCAGACAGGAGAATATTTTCCACCATAGCGGTTTCCAGTTCTTCACGTCTAGTCTGTGCAGGCGATCTTGCAGCCTCTTCTTCAGACAGAATAATACTTTCCACCATAGCGGTTTCAAGTTCTTCACGTCCAGTCTGTGCAGGCAATCGTCCAGCCTCTTCCTGAGACAGAATATTACTTTCCACCATAGCGACTTCCAGTTCTTCACGTCCAGTCTGTGCAGGCGATCCTGCTGCCCCTTCTTCAGACACAATAATACTTTCAACCTTAGCGGCATCTAGTTTTTAACGTCCAGTCTGTGCAGGCGATCTGCAGCCCCTTCTTCAGACAGAATAATAGTTTCATCCATAGCATTTTCCACTTCTTCACGTCCAGTCTCTTCAGGCGATCCTGCCGCCACTACTTCAGACAGAATAATACTTTCCACCATAGCGGTTTCCAGTTCTCACGTCCAGCCTGTGCAGGCGATCCTGCTGCCCCTTCTTCGGACACAATAATATTTTCAACCTTAGCGGTTTCCAGTTTTTAACGTCCAGTCTGTGCAGGCGATCTGAAGCCTCTTCTTCAGACAGAATAATTGTTTCATCCATAGCATTTCCACTTCTTCACGTCCAGTCTGTGCAGGCGATCCTGCCGTCACTACTTCAGACAGAAAAATACTTTCCACAATAGCGGTCTCCAGTTCTTCACGTCCAGTCTGTGCAGGCGATCCTGCAGCCTCTTCTTCAGACTTAATACTTTCCACCATAGCGGATTCCAGTTCTTCACGTCCAGTCTGTGCAGGCGATCCTGCAGCCTCTTCTTCAGACTGAATAATATTTCCGACCATAGCGGTTTCCAATTCTTCACGTCCAGTCTGTGCAGGCGATCCCGCAGCCTCTTCCTTAGACAGAATAATAATATCCACCATAGCGGTTTCCAGTTCTCCCCGTCCAGTCTGTGAAGGCAATCCTGCAGCCTTTTCTTCAGACAGAATAATACTTTCCATCACAGCGGGTTCCAGTTCTTCACGTCCAGTCTGTGCAGGCGATCCTGCAGCCTCTTCTTCAGACATAATAATACTTTCCACCATAGCGAATTCCAGTTCTTCACGTCCAGTCTGTGCAGGCGATCCTGCAGATTCTTCTTCAGACTGAATAATATTCCGACCATAGCGGTTTCCAGTTCTCCTCGTCCAGTCTGTGAAGGCGATCCTGCAGCCTCTTCTCCAGACAGAATAATACTTTCCACCATAGGGGTTTCCAGTTCTTCACGTCCAGTCTGTGCAGGCGATCCCGCAGCCTCTTCCTTAGACAGAATAATAATATCCACCATAGCGGTTTCCAGTTCTTCCCGTCCAGTCGGTGAAGGCAATCCTGCAGCCTCTTCTTCAGACAGAATAATACATTCCACCATAGCGGTTTCCAGTTCATCACGTCCAGAATGTGCAGGCGATCCTGCAGCCTCTTCTTCAGGCAGAAAAATACATTCCATCATAGCGGTTTCCAGTTCTTGACGTCCAGTCTGTGCAGGCGATCCTGCAGCCTCATCTTGAGACAGAATAATATTTTCTACCATAGCGGTTTCCAGTTCTTCACGGCCAGACTGTGCAGGCGATCCTGCAGCCTCTCCTTCAGACAGAATAATACTTTCCACCATAGCGGTTTCCAGTTCTTCACGTCCAGTCTGTGCAGGCGATCCTGCAGCCGTTTCTTCAGATATAATAATACTTTCCACCATAGCGGTTTCCAATTCTTCACGTCCAGTCTGTGCAGGCGATCCCGCAGCCCCTTCTTCAGACAGAATAATACTTTCCACCATAGCGGTTTCCAGTTCTTCACATCCAGTCTGGGCAGGCGATCCTGCAGCCCCTTCTTCAGACAGAATAATACTTTCCACCATAGCGGTTTCCAGTTCTCCTCGTCCAGTCTGTGCAGGCGATCCTGCAGCTTCTTCCTCAGACAGAATAACACTCTCCTCCATAGCGGTATCCAGTTCTCTTCGTCCAGTCTGTGCAGGCGATCCTGCCACCAATACTTCAGACAGAATAATACTTTCCACCAGAGCGGTTTCCATTTCTTCACGTCCAGTCTGTGCAGGCGATCCTGCTGCCTTTTCTTCAGACAGGATAATACGTTCCACCATAGCGGTTTCCTTTTCTTCACGTCCAGTCTGTGCAGGCGGTCCTGCAGCCTATACGTCAGACAGAATAATAGTTTCCACCATAGCGGTTTCCAGTTCTTCACGTCCAGTGTGTGCAGGCGATCAGGCAACCTCTTCCTCAGACAGAATAATAATTTCCACCATAGCGATTTCCAGTTCTTCATGTCCAATGTGTGCAGGCGGTCCTGCAGCCTCTTCCCCAGACTGAATAACACTTTCCACCATAGCGGTTCCCAGTTCTGCACGTCCAGTCTGTGCAGGCGATCCTGCAGCCCCTTCTTCAGACAGAATAATACTTTCCGCCATAGCGTTTCCAATTCTTCACGTCCAGTCTGTGCAGGCGATCCTGCAGCCTTTTCTTCAGACAGAATAATACTTTCCACCATAGCGGTTTCCATTTCTTCACGTCCGGTCTGTGCAGGCGATCCTGCAGATTCTTCTTCATAGAGAAAAATACTTTCCACCATAGCGGATTCCAGTTCTTCACGTCCGGTCTGTGCAGGCGATCCTGCAGCCTCTTCTTCAGACAGAATAATACTTTCCACCATAGCGGTTTCCAGTTCTTCACGTCCATTCTGTGCAGGCGATCCTGCAACCTCTTCCTCAGACAGAATAATAATTTCAACCAAAGCTGTTTCCAGTTCTTCACGTCCAGTCTGAGCAGGTGATCCTGCAGCCTCTTCTTCAGACAGAATAATATTTTCCACCATAGCGATTTCCAGTTCTTCACGTCCAGTCTGTGCAGGCGATCCTGCAGCCACTTCTTTAGAGAGAGTAATACTTTCCACCTTAGCGGTTTCCAGTTCTTCACGTCTAGTCTGTGCAGGCGATCTTGCAGCATCTTCTTCAGACAGAATAATACTTTCCACCATAGCGGTTTCCAGTTCTTCAGGTCCAGTCTGTAAAGGAGATCCTGCAGCCTTTTTTTCAGACAGAATAATACTTTTCACCATAGCGGTTTCCAGTTCTTCACGTCCAGTCTGTGAAGGCGATCCTGCAGCCTTTTCTACAGACATAATAATACTTTAATCCATAGCGTTTTCCAGTTCTCCTCATGCAGTCTGTGCAGGCGATCCTGCCGTCATTACTTCAGTCAGAATAATATTTTCCACCATAGCGGTTTCCAGTTCTTCACGTCCAGTCTGTGAAGGCGATCCTGCAGCCTTTTCTACAGACATAATAATACTTTAATCCATAGCGTTTTCCAGTTCTTCTCATGCAGTCTGTGCAGGCAATCGTCCAGCCTCTTCCTGAGACAGAATATTACTTTCCACCATAGCGACTTCCAGTTCTTCACGTCCAGTCTGTGCAGGCGATCCTGCTGCCCCTTCTTCAGACACAATAATACTTTCAACCTTAGCGGCATCTAGTTTTTAACGTCCAGTCTGTGCAGGCGATCTGCAGCCCGTTCTTCAGACAGAATAATAGTTTCATCCATAGCATTTTCCACTTCTTCACGTCCAGTCTCTTCAGGCGATCCTGCCGCCACTACTTCAGACAGAATAATACTTTCCACCATAGCGGTTTCCAGTTCTCACGTCCAGCCTGTGCAGGCGATCCTGCTGCCCCTTCTTCGGACACAATAATATTTTCAACCTTAGCGGTTTCCAGTTTTTAACGTCCAGTCTGTGCAGGCGATCTGAAGCCTCTTCTTCAGACAGAATAATTGTTTCATCCATAGCATTTTCCACTTCTTCACGTCCAGTCTGTGCAGGCGATCCTGCCGTCACTACTTCAGACAGAAAAATACTTTCCACAATAGCGGTCTCCAGTTCTTCACGTCCAGTCTGTGCAGGCGATCCTGCAGGTTCTCCTTCTGACTGAATAATATTTCAGACCATAGCGGTTTCCAGTTCTCCTCGTCCAGTCTGTGCAGGCGATCCTGCAGCCTCTTATTCAGACTTAATAATACTTTCCACCATAGCGGTTTCCAGTTCTTCACGTCCAGTCTGTGCAGGCGATCCTGCAGCCTCTTCTTCAGACTGAATAATATTTCCGACCATAGCGGTTTCCAATTCTTCACGTCCAGTCTGTGCAGGCGATCCCGCAGCCTCTTTCTTAGACAGAATAATAATATCCACCATAGCGGTTTCCAGTTCTCCCCGTCCAGTCTGTGAAGGCAATCCTGCAGCCTTTTCTTCAGACAGAATAATACTTTCCATCACAGCGGGTTCCAGTTCTTCACGTCCAGTCTGTGCAGGCGATCCTGCAGCCTCTTCTTCAGACATTATAATACTTTCCACCATAGCGAATTCCAGTTCTTCACGTCCAGTCTGTGCAGGCGATCCTGCAGATTCTTCTTCAGACTGAATAATATTCCGACCATAGCGGTTTCCAGTTCTCCTCGTCCAGTCTGTGAAGGCGATCCTGCAGCCTCTTCTCCAGACAGAATAATACTTTCCACCATAGGGGTTTCCAGTTCTTCACGTCCAGTCTGTGCAGGCGATCCCGCAGCCTCTTCCTTAGACAGAATAATAGTATCCACCATAGCGGTTTCCAGTTCTTCCCGTCCAGTCGGTGAAGGCAATCCTGCAGCCTTTTCTTCAGACATAATAATACTTTCATCCATAGCGTTTTCCATTTCTTCTCATGATGTCTGTGCAGGCGATCCTGCCGTCACTACTTCCGACAGAAGAATACTTTCCACCATAGCGGTTTCCAGTTCTTCACGTCTAGTCTGTGCAGGTGATCTTGCAGCCTCTTCTTCAGACAGAATAATACTTTCCACCATAGCGGTTTCCAGCTCTCCACGTCTAGTCTGTGCAGGTGATCTTGCAGCCTCTTCTTCAGACAGAATAATACTTTCCACCATAGCGGTTCCCAGATCTTCACGTCCAGTCGGTGCAGGCGATCCTGCCCTCACTACGTCAGAGAGAATAATACTTTCCACCGTAGCGGTTTCCAGTCCTTCGCATCCAGCCTGTGCAGCCGATCCTGCAGCCACTTCTTCAGACAGAATAATACTTTCCACCATAGCGGATTTCAGTTTTTCACGTCCAGCCTGTGCAGCCGTACCTGCAGCCTCTTCTTCAGACCGAACAATACTTTCCACCATACCGGTTTCCAGTTCTTCACGTCCAGTCTGTGCAGGCGATCCTGCAGCCTCTTCTTCAGACATAATAATACTTTCCACCATAGCGAATTCCAGTTCTCCTCGTCAGTCTGTGCAGGCGATCCTGCAGCCTCTTCTTCAGACTAAATAATACTTTCCACCATAGCGGTTTCCAGTTTTTCACGTCCAGTCTGTGCAGGCGATCCTGCAGCCTCTTCCATAGACAGAATAATACTTTCATCCATAGCGTTAACCAGTTCTCTTTCGTCCAGTCTGTTCAGGCGATCCTGCCGCCACTACTTCAGACAGAATATAGCGGTTTCCAGTTCTCACGTCCAGTCTGTGCAGGCGATCCTGCTGCCTCTTCTTCGGACAGAATAATACTTTCAACCCTAGCGGTTTCCAGTTTTTCACGTCCAGTCCGTGCAGGCGATCCTGCAGCCCCTTCTTCAGACAGAATAATAGTTTCATCCATAGCATTTTCCACTTCGTCCAGTCTGTGCAGGCGATCCTGCCGTCACTCTTCAGACAGAAGAATACTTTCCACCATAGCGGTTTCCAATTCTTCACGTCCAGTCTGTGCAGGCGATCCTGCCGTCACTTCTTCTGACAGAATAATATTTCCAACCATAGCGGTTTCCAGTTCTTCACGTCCAGTCTGTGCAGGCGTTCCTGCAGCCTCTTCTTCAAACAGAATAATACTTTCCACCATAGCGGTTTCCAGTTCTTCACGTCCAGTCTGTGCAGGCGATCCTGCAGCCTCTTCTTCAGAAAGAATAATACTTTCCACCATAGCGTTTTCCATTTCTTCACGTCCAGTCTGTGCAGGCGATCCGACAGCCTCCTCTTCAGACAGAATAATACTTTCCACCATAGCGGTTTCCAGTTCTTCTCGTCCAGTCTGTGCAATCGATCCTGCCGTCTCTACTTCTGACAAAAAAATACTTTCCACCATACAGGTTTCCAGTTCTTCACGTCCAGTCTGTGCAGGAGATCCTGCAGCCTCTTCTTCAGACAGAATAACAGTTTCATCCATAGCATTTACCACTTCGTCCAGTCTGTGCAGGCAATCCTACAGCTTCTTCTTCAGACATAATAATACTTTCCACCATAGCGGTTTCCATTTCTTCTCGTCCAGTCTGTGCAATCGATCCTGCCGTCTCTACTTCAGACATAATAATACTTTCCACCATAGCGGTTTCCAGTTCTCCTCGTCCAGTCTGTGCAGGCGATCCTGCAGCCCTTTCTTCAGACAGAATAATAGCTTCATCCATAGCATTTTCCATTTCGTCCAGTCTGTGCAGGCGATCCTGCCGTCACTCTTTTGACAGAAGAATACTTTCCACCATAGCGGTTTCCAGTTCTTCACGTCCAGTCTGTGCAGGCGATCCTGCAGCCTTTTCTTATGACAGAATAATATTCCCGACCATAGCGGTTTCCAGTTCTTCATGTCCAGTCTGTGCAGGCGATCCTGCAGCCTCTTCTTTCGACAGAATAATACTTTCCACCATAGCGGTTTCCAGTTCTTCACGTCCAGTCTGTGCAGGCGATCCTGCAGCCTCCTCTTCAGAGAGAGTAATACTATCCACCTTAGCGGTTTCCGGTTTTTCACGTCCAGTCTGAGACGGCGATCCCGCAGCCTCTTCCTTAGACAGAATAATAATATCCACCATAGCGGTTACCAGTTTTTCACGTCCAGTCTGTGCAGGCGATCCTGCAGCCTCTTCTTAAGACAGAATAATACTTTCCGCCATAGCGGTTTCCAGTTCTTCTCGTAAAGTCTGTGCAGGCGATCCTGCAACCTCTGCCTCAGACAGAATAATACCTTCCACCAGAGCGGTTTGCAGTTCTTCACGTCCAGTGTGTGCAGGCGATCCTGCAGCCTCTTCTTCAGAATGAATAATACTTTCCACCATAGCGGTTTCCAGTTCTCCTCCTCCAGTCTGTGAAGGCAATCCTGCCGACACTACTTCAGACAGAATAATACTTTCCGCCATAGCGGTTTCCAGTTCTTCACGTCCAGTCTGTGCAGGCGATCTCGTCGTCACTACTTCAGTCAGAATTATATTTTCCACCATAGCGGATTCCAGTTCTTCACGTCCAGTCTGTGCAGGCGATCCTGCAGCCATTTCTTCAGACATAATAATACTTTCATCCATAGCGTTTTCCAGTTCTTCTCATGATGTCTGTGCAGGGGATTCTGCCGTCACTACTTCAGACAGAAGAATACTTTCCACCATTGCGGTTTCCAGTTCTTCACGTCTAGTCTGTGCAGGTGATTTTGCAGCATCTTCTTCAGACAGAACAATACTTTCCACCATAACGGTTTCCAGTTCTCCTCGTGCAGTCTGTGAAGGCAATCCTGCAGCCTCTTCTTCAGACAGAATAATATTTCCGACCATAGCGGGTTCCAGTTCTTCACGTCCAGTCTGTGCAGGCGATCCTGCCGTCACTACTTCAGACAGAAGAATACTTTCCACCATAGCGTTTTCCAGTTCTTCACGTCCAGTCTGTGCAGGCGATCTTGCAGCCTCTTCTTCAGACAGAATAATATTTCCGACAATAGCGAATTCCAGTTCTTCACGTCCAGACGATCCTGCAGCCTCTTCTTCAGACAGAATAATACTTTCCACCATAGCGGTTACCAGTTCTCCTCGTCCAGTCTGTGCAGGCGATCCTGCAGCCTCTTCTTCAGACAGGATAATACGTTCATCAATAGCGTTTTCCATTTCTTCACGTCCAGTCTGGGCAGGCGATCCTGCCGTCACTTCTTCAGACAGAATAATACTTTCCACCATACCGGTTTCCAGTTCTCCTCGTCCAGGCTGTGATGGCGATCTTGCAGTTTCTCCTTCATAGAGAAAAATACTTTCCACCATAGCGCTTTCCAGTTCTTCACGTCCAGTCTGTGAAGGCGATCCTGCAGCTTCTTCTACAGACAGAATAATACTTTCCATCATAGCGGTTTCCAGTTCCTCACGTCCAGTCTCTGCAGGCGGTCCTGCAGCCTCTTGTTCAGACAGAATAATACTTTCCACCATAGCGGTTTCCAGTTCTTCACGACCAGTGTGTGCAGGCGATCCTGCAGCCTCTCCTTCAGACAGAATAATACTTTCCACCAAGGCGGTTTCCAGTTCTTCACGTCCGGTCTGTGCAGACGATCCTGCAGCCTCTCCTTCAGACAGAATAATACTTTCAACCTTAGCAGTTTCCAGTTCTTCACGTCCGGTCTGTGCAGGCGATCTTCCCCTCACTATTTCAGAGATAAGAATACTTTCCACCATCGCGGTTTCCAGTTCATCACCTCCAGCCTGTGCAGCCGATCCTGCAGCCTCTTCTTCAGGCAGAATAATATTTTCCACCATAGCGGTTTCCAGTTCTTCACGTCCAGTCTGTGAAGGCGTTCCTGCAGCCTCTTCTTCAGACAGAATAATACATTCCACCATAGCGTTTTCCAGTTCTTCACGTCCAGTCTGTGAAGGCGATCCTGCAGCCTCTTCTTCAGGCAGGATAATACTTTCCACCATAGCGGTTTCCAGTTCTCCTCGTCCAGGCTGTGAAGGCGATCTTGCAGTTTCTCCTACATAGAGAAAAATACTTTCCACCATAGCGCTTTCCAGTTCTTCACGTCCAGTCTGTGAAGGCGATCCTGCAGCCTCTTCTTCAGGCAGAATAATACTTTCCATCATAGCGGTTTCCAGTTCCTCACGTCCAGTCTCTGCAGGCGGCCCTGCAGCCTCTTGTTCAGACAGATTAATACTTTCTACCATAGCGGTTTCCAGTTTTTAACGTCCAGTCTTTGTTGGCGATCCTGCAGTTTCTCCTTCATAGAGAAAAATACCTTCCACTATAGCGGATTCCAGTTCTTCAAGTCCGGTCTGAGCAGGCGATCCTGCAGCCTCTTCTTCAGAGAGAATAATACTTTCCACCATAGCGCTTTCCAGTTCATCACCTCCAGCCTGTGCAGCCGATCCTGCAGCCTCTTCTTCAGGCAGAATAATACTTTCTATCATAGCGGTTTCCAGTTCCTCACGTCCAGTCTCTGCAGGCGGTCCTGCAGCCTCTTGTTCAGAGAGAATAATACTTTCCACCATAGCGGTTTCTAGTTCTTCACGACCAGTGTGTGCAGACGATCCTGCAGCCTCTCCCTCAGACAGAATAATACTTTCCACCATAGCGGTTTCCAGTTCTTCACGACCAGTGTGTGCAGGCGATCCTGCAGCCTCTCCTTCAGACAGAATAATACCTTCAACCATAGCAGTTTCCAGTTCTTCACGTCCGGTCTGTGCAGGCGATCTTGCCCTCACTACTTCAGAGAGAATAATACGTTCCACCACATCTGTTTCCAGCTCTTCACGTCCAGTCTATGCAGGCGATCCTGCCGTCACTACTTCAGTCAGAATAATACTTTCCACCATACCGGTTTCCAGTTCTTCACGTCCAATCTGTCCAGGCGATCATGCAGCCTCTTCTTCCGACAGAATAATACTTTCATCCAAAGCGTTTTCCAGTTCTTCTCGTCCAGTCTGTGCAGGCGATCCTGCCGTCAATACTTGAGACAGAAGAATACTTTCCACCATGGCGGTTTCCAGTTCTTCACGTCCAGTCTGTGCAGGTGATCCTGCAGCGTCTTCTTCAGACAGAATAATACTTCCGACCATAGCGGTTTCCAGATCTTCACGTCCAGTCTGTGCAGGCGATCCTGCAGCCTCTCCTTCAGACAGAATATTACTTTCCACCATAGCGGTTTCCAGTACTTAACGTCCAGTCTGTGCAGGCGATCCTGTAGCCTCTCCTCCAGACAGGATAATACTTTCCACCATAGCGGTTTCCAGTTCTTCACGTCAAGTCCGAGCAGGCGATCCTGCAGCCTCTTCTTCAGACAGAATATTACTTTCCACCATAGCGGTTTCCAGTTCTTAACGTCCAGTCTGTGCAGTCGATCCTGTAGCCTCTTCTTCAGACAGAATATTACTTTCCACCATAGCGGTTTTCAGTTCTTAACGTCCAGTCTGTGCAGGCGATCCTGTAGCCTCTCCTCCAGACAGGATAATACTTTCCACCATAGCGGTTTCCAGTTCTTCACGTTAAGTCCGAGCAGGCGATCCTGCAGCCTCTTTTACAGACAGAATAATTCTCTCCACCATAGCGATTCCCAGTTCCTCGCGTCCAGTCTGTGCAGGCAATCCTGCAGCCTCTACTTCAGACAGAATATTACTTTCCACCATAGCGGTTTCCATTTCTTCACGTCCAGCCTGTGCAGGCGAACCTTCAGCCTCTTCTTCAGACCGAATAATACTTTCCACCATAGCGGTTTCCAGTTCTTCAAGTCCAGTCTTTGCAGGCGATCCTGCAGCCTCTTCTTCAGACGGAATAATACTTTCCACCGTAGCGGTTTCTAGTTCTCCTCGACCAGTCTGTGAAGGCGATACTGCAGCCTCTTCTTCAGACATAATAATACTTTCCACCATAGCGGTTACCAGTTCTTCACGTCCAGTCTGTGCAGGCGATCCTGCAGCCTCTTACTCAGACAGAACAATATTTTCCACCATAGTGGTTTCCAGTTCTTCACGTCCAGTCTCTGCAGGCGATCCTGCAGCCTCTTCTTCAGACGGAATATTACTTTACACCATAGCGGTTTCCAGTTCTCCTCGTCCAGTCTGTGAAGGCAATCCTGCACCCCTTTCTTCAGACAGAATAATACTTTCCTCCATAGCGGTTTCGAGTTGTTCACATCCAGCCTGTGCAGTCGATTTTGCCGTCATTACTTCAGACAGAATAATACTTTCCACCATAGTGGATTCCAGTTCTTCACGCCCAGTCTGAGCAGGCGATCCTGCAGCCACTTCTTCAGACAGAATAATACTTTCCACTATACCGGTTCCCAGTTATTCACGTCCAGTCTGTGCAGACAATCCTGCAGCCTCTTCTTCAGGCAGAATAATACTTTCCACCATAGCGGTTTCCAGTTCTCCACGTCCAGTCTGTGCAGGCTATCCTGCAGCCCCTTCTTCAGAGAGAATAATACATTCCACCATAGCGGTTTCCAGTTCTTCACGTCCAGACGGTGCAGGCGATCCTGCAGCCTATTCTTCAGACAAAATAATACTTTCACCATAGCGGTCTCCAGTTCTTCACCTCCAGTCTGTGCAGGCGATCCTGCAGCCTTTTCTTCAGACAGAATAAAACTTTCCACCATAGCGGTTTCCAGTTCTTCACGACCAGTGTGTGCAGGCGATTCTGCAGCCTCTTTTTCAGACAGAATAATAATTTCCACCATAGCGGTTTCCAGTTCTCCACGTCCAGTCTGTGCAGGTTATCTTGCAGACGCTTCTTCCGACAGAATAATACTTTCCACCATAGCGGTTTCCATTTCTTCACGTCCGGTCTGTGTAGGCGATCCTGCCGTCACTACTTCAGACAGAATAATACTTTCCACCATGGCGGTTTCCATTTCTTAACGTTCAGTCTGTGCAGGCGATCCTGCCGTCACTACTTCAGCGAGAATAATACTTTCCACCATAGCGGTTTCAGTTCTTCACGTCCAGTCTGTGCAGGCGATCTTGCAGCCTCTTCCTCAGACAGAACAATACTCTCCACCATAGCGGTTTCCATTTCTTCACGTCCAGTCTGTGCAGCCGATTCTGCAGCCTATTCTTCAGACAGAATAATAATTTACACCATACTGGTTTCCAGTTCTTCACGTCCAGTCTGTGCAGGAAATCCTGCAGCCCCGTCTGCAGGCAGAAAAATACTTTCCATCATAGCGGCTTCCAGTTCTTCACGTCCAGTTTTTGCAGGCGATCCTGCAGCCTCTTCTTCAGACATAATAATACTTTCCTCCATAGTGGTTTCCAGTTCATCACCTCCAGTCTGTGCAGGCGATCCTGCAGCCTCTTCCTCAGACTGAATAATTCTTTCCACCATAGCGGTTTCCAGTTCTCCGCGACCAGTCTGCTAAGGCGATCCTGCAGTCCCTTCTTCAGACAGAATAATACTTTCCAGCATAGCGGTTTCCAGTTCTTCACGTCCAGTCTGTGCAGGCGATCATGCAGCCTCTACCTTAGACAGAATAATAATTTCCACCATAGCGGTTTCCAGTTCTTCACGTCCAGTCTGTGCAGGCGATCCTGCAGCCTCTTCCTTTGACAGAATAATAATTTTCACCATAGCGGTTTCCAGTTCTTCACGTCCAATCTGTGCAGGCGATCCTGCTGCCTCTTCTTGAGACGGAATAATACTTTCCACCATAAAGGTTTCCGTTCTTCCCGTCCAGTCTGTGCAGGTTATCCTGCAGACTCTTCTTCCGACAGAATAATACTTTCCACCATAGCGGTTTCCATTTCTTCACGTCCGGTCTATGCAGGCGATCCTGCCGTCACTAGTTCAGACAGAATAATACTTTCCACCATGGCGGTTTCCATTTCTTAACGTTCAGTCTGTGCAGGCGATCCTGCCGTCACTACTTCTGACAAAAGAATACTTTCCACCATAGCGGTTTCCATTTCTTCACGTCCGGTCTGTGTAGGCGATCCTGCCGTCACTACTTCAGACAGAATAATACTTTCCACCATGGCGGTTTCCATTTCTTAACGTTCAGTCTGTGCAGGCGATCCTGCCGTCACTACTTCAGCGAGAATAATACTTTCCACCATAGCGGTTTCAGTTCTTCACGTCCAGTCTGTGCAGGCGATCTTGCAGCCTCTTCCTCAGACAGAACAATACTCTCCACCATAGCGGTTTCGAGTTCTTCACGTCCAGTCTGTGCAGGCGATCCTGCAGGCTGTTCTTCAGACAGAATAATACTTTTCACCATAGCGGTTTCCAGTTCTTCAGGTCCAATCTGTGCAGGCGATCCTGCAGCCTCTTTTTCAGACAGAATAATACTTTCCATCATAGCGGTTTCCAGTTCTTCAGGTCCAATCTGTGCTGGCGATCCTGCAGCCTCTTCTTCAGACAGAATAATACTTTCCACCATAGCGGTTTCTATTTCTTCACGTCCAGTCTGTGCAAGCTATCTTTCAACTTCTTCCTTAGACAGAAAAATAACTTCCTCCATAGCGATTTCCAGTTCTTCACGTCCAGTCTGAGCAGGGTATCCTGCAGCCTCTTCTTCAGACAGAATAATACTTCCCACCATAGCGATTTCCAGTTCTTCACGTCCAGTCTGAGCAGGCGATCCTGCAGCCTCTTCTTCAGGCAGAATAATACTTTCATTCATAGCAGTTTCCAGTTCTTCACGTCCAGTCTGTGCAGGCGATCCTGCCGTCACTACTTCCGAAAGAAGAATACTTTCCACCATAGCGGTTTCCAGTTCTTCACGTCCAGTCTGTGCAGCCGATTCTGCAGCCTATTCTTCAGACAGAATAATAATTTACACCATACTGGTTTCCAGTTCTTCACGTCCAGTCTGTGCAGGAAATCCTGCGGCCCCGTCTGCAGGCAGAAAAATACTTTCCATCATAGCGGCTTCCAGTTCTTCACGTCCAGTTTTTGCAGCCGATCCTGCAGCCTCTTCTTCAGACATAATAATACTTTCCTCCATAGTGGTTTCCAGTTCATCACCTCCAGTCTGTGCAGGCGATCCTGCAGCCTCTTCCTCAGACTGAATAATTCTTTCCACCATAGCGGTTTCCAGTTCTCCGCGACCAGTCTGCTAAGGCGATCCTGCAGTCCCTTCTTCAGACAGAATAATACTTTCCAGCATAGCGGTTTCCAGTTCTTCACGTCCAGTCTGTGCAGGCGATCATGCAGCCTCTACCTTAGACAGAATAATAATTTCCACCATAGCGGTTTCCAGTTCTTCACGTCCAGTCTGTGCAGGCGATCCTGCAGCCTCTTCCTTTGACAGAATAATAATTTTCACCATAGCGGTTTCCAGTTCTTCACGTCCAATCTGTGCAGGCGATCCTGCTGCCTCTTCTTGAGACGGAATAATACTTTCCACCATAAAGGTTTCCAGTTCTTCCCGTCCAGTCTGTGCAGGTTATCCTGCAGACTCTTCTTCCGACAGAATAATACTTTCCACCATAGCGGTTTCCATTTCTTCACGTCCGGTCTATGCAGGCGATCCTGCCGTCACTAGTTCAGACAGAATAATACTTTCCACCATGGCGGTTTCCATTTCTTAACGTTCAGTCTGTGCAGGCGATCCTGCCGTCACTACTTCTGACAAAAGAATACTTTCCACCATAGCGGTTTCCAATCTTGGCGTCCAGTCTGTGCAGGCGATCCTGCAGGCTCTTCTTCAGACGGAATAATACTTTTCACCATAGTGGTTTCCAGTTCTTCAGGTCCAATCTGTGCAGGTGATCCTGCAACCTCTTCTTCAGACGGAATAATACTTTCAACCATAGCGGTTTCCAGTTCTTCAGGTCCAATCTCTGCAGGCGATCCTGCAGCCTCTTGTTCAGACAGAATAATAATTTCCACCATAGCGGTTTCCATTTCTTCACGTCCAGTCTGTGAAGGTGATCCTGCAACCTCTTCCTTAGACTGAAAAATAACTTCCTCCATAGCGGTTTCCAGTTCTTCACGTCCAGTCTGTGTAGGCGATCCTGCAGCCTCTTCTTCAGACAGAATAACACCTTCCACCATAGCGATTTCCAGTTCTTCACGTACAGTCTGTGCAGGCGATCCTGCCGTCACTACTTCAGTCAGAATAATACTTTCCACCATAGCGGTTTCAGCTCTTCACTTCCAGTCAGTGCATACGATCCTGCAGCCTCTTCTTCAGACAGAATAATACTCTCCACCATAGCGGTTTCCATTTCTTCACGTCCAGTCTGTGAAGCCGATCCGGCCGTCACTACTCTGACAGAAGAATACTTTCCACCATAGAGGTTTCCAGTTCTTCAAGACCAGTCTGTGCAGGCGATCCTGAAGCCTCTTTTTCAGACAGAATAATACTTTTCACCATAGCAATTTCCAGTTCTTCAGGTCCAATCTGTGCAGGCGATCCTGCAGCCTCTTCTTCAGACAGAATAATACTTTCCAACATAGGGGTTTCCAGTTCTGCACGTCCAGAGTCTGCAGGCGATTCTGCAGCCTCTTCTTCAGACAGATTAATACATTCCGCCATAGCGGTTTCCAGTTCTCCTCGTCCAGTCTGTGCTGGCGATTCTGCAGCCTCTTCTTCAGACAGAATAATACTTTACACCATAGGGGTTTCCAGTTCTTCACGTCCAGTGTCAGCAGGCGATTGTGCAGCCTCTTCTTCAGACAGAATAATACTCCCCACCATAGCGGTTTCCAGTTCCTAACGTCCAGTCTCTGCAGGCGATCCTGCCGTCACTACCTCTGACAGAAGAATACTTTCCACCATAGCGGTTTCCAGTTCCTCACGACCAGTCTGTGCAGGCGATCCTGCAGCCACTTCTTCGGACAGAATAATACTTTTCTTCATAGCGTTTTCCAGTTCTTCAGGTCCAATCTGTGCAGGCGATCCTGCAGCCTCTCCTTCAGACAGAATAAAACGTTCCACCATAGCGGTCTCCAGTTATTCACGTCCAGTTTTTGTAGGCGATCCTGCAGCCCCTTCTTCAGACATAATAATACTTTCCTCCATTGCGGTTTCCAGTTCATCACCTCCAGTCTGTGCAGGCGATCCTCCAGCCTCTTCCTCAGACAGAACAATTATTTCCACCATAGCGGTTTCCAATTCTCCTCGTCCAGTCTGTGAAGGCGATTCTGCAGTCTCTTCTTCAGACAGATTAATACTTTCCAGCATAGCGGTTTCCAGTTCTTCACGTCCAGTCTGTGCAGGCGATCCTGCAGCCTCTTCCTTGGACAGAATAATAATTTCCACAATAGCGGTTTCCAGTTCTTCACGTCCAGTCTGTGCAGGCGATCCTGCAGCCTCTTCCTTTGACAGAATAATAATTTCCACCATAGCGGTTTCCAGTTTTTCACGTCCAGTCTGTGCAGGCGATCCTGCTGCCTCTTCTTCAGACGGAATAATACTTTCCACCATAGCGGTTTCCAGTTCTTCACGTCCAATCTGTGCAGGCGATCTTGCAGCCTCTTCTTCAGACAGAATAATACTTTCCACCATAGCGGTTTCCAGTTCTTCGCGTTCAGTCTGTGCAGGCGATCCTGCAGACTCGTCTTCCGACAGAATAATGCTTTCCACCATAGCGGTTTCCATTTCTTCACGTCCGGTCTGTGCAGGCGATCCTGCCGTCACTACTTCAGACAGAATAATACTTTCCACCATGGTGGTTTCCATATCTTCACGTTCAGTCTGTGCAGGCGATCCTGCCGTCACTACTTCAGTCAGAATAATACTTTCCACCATAGCGGTTTCAGTTCTTCACGTCCAGTCTGTGCAGGCGATCTTGCAGCCTCTTCTTCAGACAGAATAATACTCTCCACCATAGCGGGTTCCAGTTCTTCACGTCCAGTCTGTGCAGGCGATCCTGCCGTCACTACTTCTGACAGAAGAATACTTTCCACCATGGCGGTTTCCAGTTCTTCACGTCCAGTCTGTGCAGGCGATCTTGCAGTCTCTTCTTCAGACAGAATAATACTTTTCACCATAGTGGTTTCCAGTTTCATCAGGTCCAATCTGTGAAGGGGATCCTGCAGCCTCTTCTTCAGACAGAATAATACTTTCCACCATAGCGGTTGCCAGTTCTCCTCGTCCAATCTGTGCAGGCGATCCTGCACTACTTCTGACAGAAGAATACTTTCCACCATAGCGGTTTCAGGTTCTTCACGTCCTGTCTGTGCAGGCGATCCTGCAGCCTCTTCTTCAGACAGAAGGATACTTTCCACCATAGCGGTGTCCAGGTCTTCACGTCCACTCTGTGCAGCCGATCCTGCAGCCTGTTCTTCAGACAGAATGATAATTTCCACCACACTGGTTTCCAGATCTTCACGTCCAGTCTGTGCAGGCGATCCTGCAGCCCCTTCTGCAGGCAGAATTATACTTTCCATCATAGCGGTTTCCAGTTCTTCACGTCCAGTCTTTGCAGGCGATCCTGCAGCCTCTTCTTCAGACAGAATAATACTTTCCACCATAGCGGTTTCCAGTTCTTCTCGGCCAGTGTGTGCAGGCGATTCGGAAGCCTCTCCTTCAGACAGAATATTACCTTCCACCATAGCGGTTTCCAGTTCTTCAATTCCAGTCTGTGCAGACGATCCTGCAGCCTCTTCTTCAGACATAATAATAATTTCCACCATAGCGGTTTCCTGTTCATCACCTCCAGTCTGTGCAGGCGATCCTGCAGCCTCTTCCTCTGACAGAATAATACTTTCCACCATAGTGGTTTCCAGTTCTTCACGTCCAGTCTGTGCAGGCGATCCTGCAGCCTCTTCTTCAGACAGAATAATGCTTTCCACCATAGTGGTTTCCAGTTCTCCTCGTCCAGTCTGTGAAGGCGATCCTGCAGCCTCTTCTTCAGACAGAATAATACTTTCCACCATAGCGGTTTCCAGTTCTTCACGTCCAGTGTGTGCAGGCGATCCTACGGCCTCTTTTTCAGACGGAATAATACTTTCCACAATAGCAGTTTCCAGTTCTCCTTGTCCAACCTGTGAAGGCAGTCCTGCCGTCACTACTTCAGAGAGAATAATACTTTCCACCGTAGCGGTTTCCAGTTCTCCTCGTCCAGTCTGTGCAGGCGATCCTGCCGTCACTACTTCAGAGAGAATAATACTTTCCACCATAGCGGTTTCCAGTTCTTCACGTCCAGTCTGTGCAGGCAATCCTGCAGCCTTTTCCTCAGACAGAATAATACTTTCCGCCATAGAGGATCCCAGATCTTCACGTCCTCTTTTTCATGCAGAATAATACTTTCAACTATAGAAGTTTCCAGTTCTTCACGTCCGGTCTTTGCAGGCAATCCTGCATTCACTACTTCAGACAAAAGAATACTTTCTACCATAGCGGTTTCCAGTTCTTCACTTTCAACCTGTGCAGGCGATCCTGCCGTCACTACTTCAGTCAGAATAATACTTTCCACCATAGCGGTTTCAGTTCGTCACGTCCAGTCTGTGCAGGCGATTCTGCAGCCTCTTCTTCAGACAGAATAATACTCTCCACCATAGCGGTTTCCAGTTCTTCACGTCCAGTCTGTGCAGGCGATCCTGCCGTCACTACTTCTGACAGAAGAATACTTTCCACCATAGCGGTTTCAGGTTCTTCACGTCCTGTCTGTGCAGGCGATCCTTCAGCCTCTTCTTCAGACAGAATAATACTTTTTCCATAGCGGTTTCCAGTTCTTCAGGTCCAATCTGTGCAGGCGATCCTGCAGCCTCTTCTTCAGACAGAATAATTCTTTCCACCATAGGGGTTTCCAGTTCTTCACGTCCAGTGTGTGCCGGCGATTCTGCAGCCTCTTCTTCAGACAGAATAATACTTTCCACCTTAGCGTTTTAAAGTTCTCCTCGTCCAGTCTGTGCAGGCGATCTTGCCGTCACTACTTCAGACAGACTAATACATTCCACCATAGCGTTTTCCAGTTCTTCGCGTCCAGTCTGTGCAGGCGATCCTGCCATTATTCCATCAGACAGAATAATACTTTCCACCAAGCGGTTACCAGTTCTTCACGTCCAGTCTGTGCAGGCGATCCTGCAGCCTCTTCTTCAGGCAGAATTATACGTTCCACCATAGCGGTTCTCAGTTCTTCACGTCCAGTCTGTGAAGGCGATCCTGCAGTCTCTTCGTCAGACAGAATAATACTTTCCACCATAGCCGTTTCCAGTTCTTCACGTCCAGTCAGTACAGGCGATCCTGCAGCCTCTTCTTCAGACAGAATAATACTTTCCACCATAGCGATTTCCAGTTCTCCACGTCCAGTCGGAGCTGGCGATCCTGCAGCCTCTTCTTCTGACCGAATAATACTTTCCACCATAGCGGTTCCCAGTTCTTCGCGTCCAGTCTGTGCAGGCTATCCTGCAGACTCTTCTTCCGACAGAATAATTTCCCTGACGTGAACTTTATCCTTGCTAATATGTAACCGAATTGGTCTAGCGGTCGTACTTGTGCTTGAGATAACAGACTTGCCACGCTACCTGTTTAGCATGAGTAGAAACTCGTTTGTCGGTGCGGGATGCTGCCATCTGACGGAGAATATTTGTACTACTCCTATTGGATTTGCTGCTTGGAGCGCTCTACTCTCTATCTACGATTTCCTCCGATGGCTACCGAAGTCAACTGTGTCTGTTAACTTGCATACAGCGATAATAAGAAAAGGGATTCTCTATTGGAATCCTTACAAGCAAGATGCAAAATGTATAACTCCGATATTAAACCGGGCTGGTTAGCCCTGAAGGCTACCATAGCCTCTATTCTGGAATATGTTCATGTTCTACTTGACTCGGAAGTACTTTCGACATCTCCCTGAAGATATTTTGACTTATTTGGTGTAATAATATTTTCTGGTATCCCAACCAGTATGATTTAGGAAAGGTTTGTAAATATTGTGAGATATTTTGGAAGCTGTTTTATTTCTATCGATATGTTTTATTTTCTTGGACGTATTGTAATTTCTTTACTTTGTGTTATTTTATGTTGGCGGACTGTTGTTCAATCTCATGTTTTGGTCTAGCCTCGTGGTCGGAGTACGGTAAAGTATCTGTCGATATATTTAAAATAGTTTCCAATTATCTAATATATTCTATGTACCTTTTGGGGGAATGTGGTTATTTATTTTATTTCTGAGCTACAAGCCATGTAGATTTCAGTCTTCATCTTGGTCTAGAGCTCGGACTTTCTTAACCTAGATTCCTTTCGTAAATTTTATTTTTATCCTTGCATCTTCTTAGAATGCCTCATATAGGCACTGTAACTTGTGTCGTAGATTATGGCACTTATTTTATTGTGTGTAATGGGTTGCCTGGTGACAACCTAGGCGATTGTTATCGTTTCTTCCTTGCAGTAAAAACAATGGTTTTTGTTTTTCTTGTCATAAAAAGGAGACATGTTTGAGGATTTGATTGCGATCAGACGTTAGGGATTATATGGAAGCTACTGAGGTATGGGTGGTGCTTAGTAATGGCATTCGGGGCACAGTCAGTGCCTGTGAATGCTGTGAAAGGTTCAACTCATAGGGTTAGGACTACTGTTCTGACTCAGTGAGGAAAGCAGTGGCGAACTACCTCACTCCTCTTCTTGCCTAAAACGCCTCAAAATAGCGCTGCCTTGGGTTTTTGTGGGTATCTACTCACATAACGTAACGGCGGTGCTTTTTGAGGACCCAACCAGCCTTCGGGCTGACTACCTAACAGACAGACAGACAACAAACTAACTTAATTGATTGCATTGAGTTGAGACCGTATTTGAACTTAAACTATTTCGGTTCATACCTTGAGTATCGTTTAAAGTTAATTTATCTGTTTTTATTTTATCGTTGGAAATTTTTTCCTTGGTCTTTGACTTTTCATTTGCTCATTTAATATGATTAATTCAACCCTTTTCCTCCTCAATCGATGGGATTCCTTGCTTGTATTTTCATTAGCTGTTTATACTAAGAACTAATTTCTTATAAAATATTATTTCCTTCTTTAAATGCATGTAATATTATTGATTGTCAATTATATATATATATATATATATATATATATATCAAAAGTGACCTCTGTGTTCTTGTATTATAGTTTGTCATTCTCTTATGTTCATACTATTTAACTGCCTGGGTAAATGGTTTTGTTCAATACCTTCCACTTTCATCTCTGGTAGATTTTGGGGGTCTTTCCTATTTTATTTGTAAAATTAGTTAGCTCTCTCCTCTACCAGTTGTGTCATTGGTAGCAGATCGTATGTTATTGTTTTCACGGGCATTATAATAAGTTTAAAAAATATTTAATCAAATAGATTCTTGAACACAAAGGTCGCTTAAAGCTTGGGTATTATTAATCTAATCCTTGTGGAAATTTCTGTTTCATGTTCGAATGTATACACAAAATGGAACCGAGGAATACATTATCAGCCTTCTACAACCTAAGGAAAGAGGAAATTGAATATGAATTGTTCATTAGAAAAATTCCTTCTAACAACAATCGTGAAAAGGATTTATTACTTCTGAAGGATGTGAAAGATGTTCCTATTATAATTCCTGACTTGGAAAGTTACCATCAAACGTTTGGTGAGTCTAATAACATTGTACCTGCTGTAACGAATTTAATTAATTTATCTATTTATTTGATAGGTGCTAGTAACCCTTCTACATCTCAATTAGGGAGATTTAAAACTCAAGCATGCGATTGGTTTTATAGACTTGGTGATCTCATTTATATTTGGGAACTCGAGGATCCTAATTTCGGTTCGGAATTAATGTCATTTCAAAATAAGCTTCTTGATGCTTTTTTAAAATTATTTCCTTCTGAGTGTGGTGATATTCAGGGTTGCGTCAATGGTGTTAATGATAATCCGTGTGAAATTATTGTGCCAAATGCGAGTAACTCACGTGTGATTTTAGAATCTGAAGGTGCCGCTGACAATTTACCTAATAATCTTGAAAGTTTATCCTTAACTGATCATAATGCAAGCATGGAGAGCAGAATTACTTTTAATAAGAGCTTACAAGGGAGGTCATCAAGGATTCCTCAACCGACCTTATTAAACTCTAATGATATAAGTGTTAATGAGCATGGGGAAATTGATAATACCATACCTTGTCCCTTGCCAAATATTTCTTCGTCTGGCGCTTCAAATGATTTTCCTAATCATAACTCTGCAAATTCTAGGTTATTACCTAGAAATGAAAGCCAATTTGGGTTACCCTGTAATAATGTTGTCTCCGATTTTCCATCACGTTTGTTGAATAACGCTAATATTGGGGGAAATATGTCATCTATGCCTAACTGTGAAAACGGTTTAAGATTTAACGGTATTCCTCATCCAGTAACCTCTTGTGTTCAGAAATTACAGATGTGTTTGGGTAATGATACTATGGAGTTGATAAAATTTTTGTAACAACTAGTTGAATTAATGGACAATTCCATTGTTTTTGGTTTATCAGATACTATGATTTTCCAATTAATTTTTCCTTTCACCTGTGGCCTGTTGCGTGATAAATTGATCAGCGCTATGTCATCTCACTGTTCGTTATCTGAGTTTCATGTCGAAGTAATTGATTATTTTATTCCTGAACGCGCAATGAATTTACTGAAACATAATTGTTACTATCGTGGTCAGAGGGTAGATGAATCTTTGAATGATTATATTAAAGAAATTAGGTGCTACGCTAGGGTTTTGAATTTAAATTTGAGTGAATCTGCAATTGTTACTACTATAGTAGAAGGTATTAATCCATATTATAGGTTATGTATGGCTATAGAAGGTAAACCTAAGAGTTTTCTTGAATTATATGATATAATTAAATCTGCAGAAAATGTCAAAAGCATTAATGCTGTAAGAGTGATTAACTCTTCGCCTCCGTTGGTTAATATCCCTGTTAATCCTAATAATCATTTACAACAGACTTCTTTCCAAAGAAGGAGATTCAATTACACCGAAAATACTCGAACTGGTAAACGTTGTGATAGGTGCGGGTCTTATGATCACATAGCCAAGTGGTGTGATAGAAGATTTAATCGTAGGCAATGACTAGATGATAGGAAGATCTTGTCGGATTATCAAAAATCTGATGGTATTGCAGGTAACCGTAAAACAGATTTTGAAAAGGATCTTAAGACAAATCGTAAGGTATATGACAAATTTTCTCGAATTGGTAAAGCTAATTATGAAACGTGTAACCGTATCACTGATGCGACAAAAAATAATTGCCCATACATTGATGTTTGTATAAATAATGAACCTGTCTCCACTCTTATTGATTCGGGCAGTGTTAATTCATTTCTTGATAGTAAATGGTTCAGGACGATGTCTTCTGTTTGTAAATTTGGCAATTTGGTAAAGGAACCACATAACTTTATAGCAGCCAATTCTTCTTCACTCAGTATTTTAGGATATGTAAAGGTAAAGGTCAGCATATTTAACTTTTCTTGGATGTTTAGATTCTGGGTGGTTGACAATTTGTCGTATCAAGTGATTATCGGGTCGGATTTCATAACTCATGTTGGGTTATTGTTAGATTTAAATTCTAAATCCTTTTGGTTTCATTTCAAACCCAATCTCAGATGGAAATTCAATCATTCGGAGTGTATTAGTGGAGTCAACTCAACTCAGGAAGAAAAAAGGTTACTACCATTGAAGATTTAAAGTTCGATAACTTAAGCGAAGATCAAGCTAAACAGATTAAAGACCTGTGTTATGAATTTCCTGAGGTTCTAACTGACAAATTAGGTGTTACTAATTTAATAGAATATGAAATTGAGCTTTCCGACGACATTCCTGTTCATGCGACTCCTTATAGATTGGCTCCCCCTAAGATGAAAATTTTAAAATGTATTGTGGACGAGATGCTTGAGGAGGGGATTATTCGTAAATCTACTTCAGCATATTCTTCTCCTATCTTTCTAGTTCCTAAACCCAATGGCCAATTCAGACCCGTGATCGATTACAGAGCATTAAATAAGAAAGTCATCTTACAATCGATTCCTCTTCCGGACCTTCAGTCCTGCTTTTCGTGGTTCAAAGGAGCGTCCTATTTTACGATATTAGATTTAAATTCAGCTTATTTCCAGGTTCCCCTGGCGGAGAAGTCCAAGAGTGTGAAGGCTTTTGCCACGGATTGGAATTTATTTGAATTTGAACGTTTACCTTTTGGGTTGTCGACCGGTGCTGCTGTCTTGAGCAGATTTCTAGATAACGTATTTGAAGGAATTAAGTTTAAATTCGTTTACCATTATTTAGATGACGTAGTCATCTTTAGTAAAAACTTTGAGGATCATGCCCAACATGTTCGTGAGGTGTTGTCTCGATTAAAGAATAGTGGTCTTACGGTCAAGTTATCTAAGGTCTCTTTCGCTAAACCCCAAATATCATTCTTGGGACATGTAATATCGTCATCTGGTGTCTCGGTAGACCAAAGCAGAACCCAATCTATTAGGGAATTCAAACAACCTAAAACGCCTAAAGAAATAGCACGTTTTATTGGGATGATTAACTACTTTCGTAGATTTATTCCTAATTTTGCTCACCGTGCAGCTCCTCTTAACATGCTTCGTAAGAAAGGTACTGTATTTTCGTGGGCTCCGTCGCAAGAATCAGCTTTTCTTGACCTTAAGTTGGCATTAACCAATCCACCGATTTTGGCTATTCCTGATTTTGGCAAAAGGTTTATCATCCAAACCGATGCATCTAACAAGGCTGTTGGAGCTGTATTGTTACAAGAGTACGATGAAGGAAGGTTACCTGTGGCTTATGCTTCGAGGACATTAAACGATGCTGAGATAAAGTATTCTGTGTATGAATTAGAAGCGCTAGCAGTTATGTTTGCTCTCGAAAAATTTAAAATATATATCGAGCACGTTTCCTTTGATCTCGAAACCGATAACCAGGCATTGAGTTGGGTATTGGGAAAACCCAGGAAAACTGGAAGGATAGCTCGTTGGGCCACCCGTATTTTAGCCTTTCAATTCAGCGTTCGTCATATTAAGGGCACGGACAATGGCATTGCTGATTGCCTTAGTAGAATGTACGGTGATGAGAAAATAGAGGATAAGGGTGATAAGTTTGATGAGAGTAACAAGGTGAACACTATTCTGTCTAATTATCCTAAATTGTTTAGGGAGGTATCAGAATATCAAAGAGAGGACCCTGGCTTGAATGAAATCATTGAGAAATTAGAAAAGGGAGAAAATTTGAAGCCGTATTCGATGAAGAACAGCACTTTATGTTGTTCCGCTAGGTACGATAGGTTGCCTAAAATTGTACTACCTTCTCTTCTTATACCGGAGATTTTTAAGTATTTCCATGAGTCACCAATTGGTGGACATCTTGGGGTATTTAAGACAAGGCAGAAAAGTAGACAGAATTTCATCTGGAAAAATATGGATAAAGACATCAGGAAATTGGTGAACGGATGTAACGCTTGCAAAGTAGCTAAACCTACTAACAATTCTAAAATTGGGCTGTTATCCTCGGAAATCGCTACTAAACCTATGGAGAGATTGTTCGTCGATTTCGTAGGCCCTCTACCCTTGTCAAAGCATGGAAATCGGTTTGCATTTGTTTGCACGGACGGTTTTTCTCGTTTTAGTTGGATCTTTCCTACTCGTATGGCAAACACTCAAACCGTTATTAAATGTTTAAGTCAAATATTTGCTTCTTTTGGCCCTTGTCAGTTTCTGGTGTCAGATAACGCCAAATGCTTTTCATCTAATGTATTTCGAAATTATTTATTCGAATTTTCTATCTCTCATGTCTCTAGCACCCCATACTACCCTAAAGGATCATATGCCGAAAGGGTGAATAGGAATTTACGGGCAGCACTTATTGCGTATCACCACAATGATCGCAAGGCTTGGGACAGTTGCATACGTTTGATAACTTATGCTTTCAACACGGCTATACATGAATCTCACCGAAACACTCCTTTTAATCTGATATTTTCATATTCGCCTAATTCTCGGATATCAAATTTATGGTCTCTCAACGATCTATTGCCTGAGAACATTTCTAACTTGGATGTTCAGGCGGTTTGGAAGAAAGCTAGGGAAAACATGAAGATTGCTCATGAAAAGTTGCAGAAAAGGTATAATGTTGGTCGTAAACAGTGTTCATTAAAGGTTGGTGATGAGGTATATGTTCGAAACTTCTCGCTAAAAGAAGCTGGTCCTAAAGAATCCGGGAAATTACTTGTTAGATTTAGAGGCCCTTGCAAAATTCTTAGTTTCATCACTCCAGTGACTATGCTAGTGAGTGATCCTCAGAAAAAACGTATTTTCAGGGTGCATTTATCACAAGTGAAGAAAAATTGTGATATTTCTGAGTAATGTTTTATTTGGTTGTAATTTCTTCCTTTGCTCTTTTTTTGCTGTTTATTGGTAGATGTTTTGGTTTGTCCTTCCTGTTGTGATTCACTCTCCGTAAGTATTATACTTAGCTTGTAATTCTTCTAAATTGTGTGTGAAAAACTGTGTGTATCTAGAATGGTTGTGTTTAGTGTGATTGCGGTAATTTAGAATTGTATTAAGGGGTAGGAAATTGTTGTTTTGTTGTTCAAAATAAGGTTAGGTTTGCGTTAGTCAAAATGTTCATTGTTGATTGTATAATACCGAGTATGAAAATAAATATTTCGTTAAAATATATTGCTACTTAAGTGCACTAGGTAGTGATTTGAATGATTGCGTTGTTGAATGAGGACAGTTTCTTATTTCGATTCTTGTTATCTCTGGTATGGAACTGGTATAATTAAGATGAAGGAAAAGAGTCGTTGGTATGAAAGGTAAGCATTCCTTACAAAAGATCCCAAGTTGATCCAAGTTGGTGTACATTATGTCGCCTTATTTGCATGTTTCATCAGGGATGTAAAAGGTATTGAATGTTATGTTTTGGCTGATAGTTGTTGAAAAGGTAAGTAAGTAATGCTATAAGGAAAATACCCGTATTGTTCTTTCGAGATGCGTTCCTTGGGTTCGTTAACTGTCAATCTGAGCAGGGTAAGCATTGAGTGAAGTATGATATTGAACAATTATAATTGTAAAAGTGATATGCTAAAAAGGCTCAATAGGTTCATGTCATGTGCGTTCTGTGTACGTTTCATTTATTGTGTATGTTCCGAGTCTGCATACATGTGAGTGAGTATTATGGTGGGTAAGTATGTTGTATAATTGGGTTTTCACGAACATTTATTTATATACTGGTAGATATTTTGGGGCATTTACCTTGCGGGTGGTAAATAGTAATCAGTAATTGTGGGAATTTTGCGGTTATGTACGAGTGTGTGAAAGATTTTGTGTATTTCTGTTTTACTGCACGTGTGATCTGATACTAAAATATTTTCTGGTTTTCCTTGTTCTTTTTTTGGGGGGTATTTGCTCTGCCTCTCCCCTTTTGAACCTTGTCCGTACTTCTCTTAATCTTTTATTTTTTTTTCTCTCTCGTTTCTGAGGTTCTGATAGCATGAGACTCGCTCATGATTTTTCCTTCCTTGTTTTCGGATTTCGTGTTGCTTCATCAGGTATTTGTAAGGGATTCTTGTGTGATGTTAGCGTCGGGATTACTCTTAGTTTCTTTTTGCTCGTTTTGCTCGCTTGTAACTTTCCTTGGACACCCTTTTATTTATGAAGTCTATAAAACTTAATGGTAATCTTAATTTATTTACGATGGTACAATGTCAGACTTAACCTACGTCATTTTCATTTTTGTGATCTTCGGTTGGCTGATAATTGTTTCAAAGTCCGTTTGTTCTTATTTCATCTTTTTCTTTTGAAATAGCTGTGGAATTACGTCCCACAAAGTTATGATTTAATTAATAATACTCACATTAAATATAATTCTGTAAAAGTTGTAAACCGTATGGTTATTTGGTGAAATACTTATGTTCCTATTTTGTAAAAGCAAGGAATTTTTGAGATGGGAGGAAATTTTTTTTTGGGGTCATTTGGAAAATGATACTCGGTTGATCATTTATTACTTATTTCGATGATTGTGAACTGGTTGTAAGGATGCATTATCTTAATATGTCATGAAGAAAGAACATGGACCTTGCTGTCGGAGTACAATTTGGTTTCAGATCAAGAGCTGATATTGTCATCCTGGTTGGCGAGTTGGCGACTGTGGCGAATGTTCTGGGCCCGGACTTCGTCGAGTAAAGCCGTGTCCTCTACGTAGAGATGGAGTGTGTCTTCATCAGCCAAGAAAACTTCTAATTTGTATTTAATGTTAAAAAAAGAAAAACTGTTATTTTGTTGCCAAGTAAGGAATTGAAACTCTAAGCATGTTGGTGATGGTTAGATGCATGAACGCTTTGGTGCGTGCCTATTTTGAAGATGGTAAGATTGGCGAACCTTGGACTATTATGAAAGAACGAACTTATATTCATATGCAGCTCTATTTACTCCCTCTCTCTCTCTCAACACATAGACTTGGTGTACATTTGTGTCCTATCGTCCTGTATAGTGGGGAGGAGAGATGACGCGTTTTAATATCCCTGACGTGAACTTTATCCTTGCTAATATGTAACCGAATTGGTCTAGCGGTCGTACTTGTGCTTGAGATAACAGACTTGCCACGCTACCTGTTGAGCATGAGTAGAAACTCGTTTGTCGCTGCGGGATGCTGCCATCTGACGGAGAATATTTGTACTACTCCTATTGGATTTGCTGCTTGGAGCGCTCTACTCTCTATCTACGATTTCCTCCGATGGCTACCGAAGTCAACTGTGTCTGTTAACTTGCATACAGCGATAATAAGAAAAGGGATTCTCTATTGGAATCCTTACTAGCAAGATGCAAAATTTATAACTCCGATATTAAACCGGGCTGGTTAGCCCTGAAGGCTACCATAGCCTCTGTTCTGGAATATGTTCATGTTCTACTGGACTCCGAACACTTCCGACATCTCCCTGAAGATATTTTGACTTATTTGGTGTAATAATATTTCCTGGTATCCCAACCAGTATGCTTTAGGAAAGGTTTGTAAATATTGTGAGATATTTTGGAAGCTGTTTTATTTCTATCGATATGTTTTATTTTCTTGGACGTATTGTAATTTCTTTACTTTGTGTTATTTTATGTTGGCGGACTGTTGTTCAATCTCGTGTTTTGGTCTAGCCTCGTGGTCGGAGTACGGTAAAGTATCTGTCGATATATTTAAAATAGTTTCCAATTATCTAATATATTCTATGTATCTTTTGGGGGAATGTGGTTATTTATTTTATTTCTGAGCTACAAGCCATGTAGATTTCAGTCTTCATCTTGGTCTAGAGCAAGGACTTTCTTAACCTAGATTCCTTTCGTAAATTTTATTTTTATCCTTGCATCTTCTTAGAATGCCTCATATAGGCACTGTAACTTGTGTCGTAGATTATGGCACTTATTTTATTCTGTGTAATGGGTTGCCTGGTGACAACCTAGGCGATTGTTATCGTTTCTTCCTTGCAGTAAAAACAATGGTTTTTGTTTTTCTTGTCATTAAAAGGAGACATGTTTGAGGATTTGATTGCGATCAGACGTACCTAGAATTTGCTCCTGTTAACAAACTAACTTAATTGATTGCATTGAGTTGAGACCGTATTTGAACTTAAACTATTTCGGTTCATACCTTGAGTATCGTTTAAAGGTAATTTATCAGTTTTTATTTTATCATTGGATATTTTTTCCTTGGTCTTCGACTTTTCATTTGCTTATTTAATATGATTAATTCAACAACCCTTATCCTCCTCAATCGATGGGATTCCTTGCTTGTATTTTCATTAGATGTTTATACTAAGAACTAATTTCTTATAAAATATTATTTCCTTCTTTAAGTGCATGTAATATTATTGATTGTCAATTATATATCTATATAATTATATATATATCAAAAGTGACCTCTGTGTTCTTGTATTATAGTTTGTCATTCTCTAATGATCATACTATTTAACTGCCTGGGTAAATGGTTTTGTTCAATACCTTCCACTTTCATCTCTGGTAGATTTTGGGGGTCTTTCTTATTTTATTTGTAAAATTAGTTAGCTCTCTCCTCTACCAGTTGTGTCACTTTCCACCATAGCGGTTTCCATTTCTTCACGTCCGGTCTGTGCAGGCAATCCTGCCGTCACTACTTCAGACAGAATAATACTTTCCACCATGGCGGATTCCAGTTCTTAACGTTCAGTCTGTGCAGGCGATCCTGCCGTCACTACTTCAGTCAGAATAATACTTTCCACCATAGCGGTTTCAGTTCTTTACGTCCAGTCAGTGCAGGCGATCCTGCAGGCTTTATTTCAGACAGAATAATACTCTCCACCATAGCGGTTTCCAGTTCTTCACGTCCAGTCTTTGCAGGCGATCCTGCCGTCACGACTTCTGACAGAAGAATACTTTCCACCATAGCAGTTTCCACTTCTTCACGACCAGACTGTGCAGGCGAACCTGCAGCCTCTTCTTCAGACAGAATAATACTTTTCACTATAGCGGGTTCCAGTTCTTCACGTCCAGTGTGTGCAGGCGATTCTGCAGCCTCTTCTTCAGACAGAAAAATACTTTCCACCATAACGGTTTCCAGTTCCTCTCGTCCAGTCTGTGACGGCAATCCTGCCGTTACTACTTCAGAGAGAATAATACTTTCCACCATAGCGTTATAAAGTTCTCCTCGTCCAGTCTGTGCAGGCGATCCTGACGTCACTACTTCAGACAGACTAATACATTCCACCATAGCGGTTTCCAGTTCCTCGGGTCCAGTCTGTGCAGGCGATCCTGCCATTATTCCATCAGACAGAATAATACTTTCCACCATAGCGGTTACCAGTTCTTCAGGTCCAATCTGTGCAGGCGATCATGCAGCCTCTTCTGTTGTTGTTGTTGTTTGAGTCTTCAGTCGTTTGACTGGTTTGATGCAGCTCTCCATGCCTCCCTGTCCTGAGCTAATCGTTTCATCTCTACATAGCTACCACACCCTACATCCGAGGCAATCTGTTTAACATATTCTAACCTTGGTCTACCCCTACAGTTCTTGTCCTCGACCCTACCCTCCATAACTAAGCTTGCTATTCCTGGGTGTCTTAGGATGTGTCCTACCAACCTATCTCTTCTCTTCATTAGCAGTCGCCATAAACATCTCTCCTCTCCCACTCGTCTTAATACCTCTTTGTTTGTAACCCTATCTACCCATCTGATCTTCATCATTCTCCTGTAACACCACATTTCAAATGCTTCAATTCTCCTCTTTTCTGCTGCAGCAATAGTCCAAGTTTCACTTCCATAGAGTGCCACGCTCCAGACAAAGGCTTTCAAAAATGACTTCCTAATACCTAAATCTATATTCGATGTCAGCAGATTCCTTTTTTGTAGAAATGCTTTCTTTGCCTGAGCCAACCTACTTTTTATATCCTCTTTGCTTCGTCCATCACTGGTTATTCTGCTTCCTAAGTAACAGAAGTCTCCTACTTCCTTCAGCTTTTCACCTGCCAATTTGATCTCCATAGAGGTTTCTGATTTATTTCGGCTGCATTCCAGTATTTTTGTTTTACATTTATTAATTTTCATCATAAATTCTTTCCGTAAGACGGAGTCCATACCATTCAAAAACTCATTCAAATCCTCAGGCTTGTCGGCCAAGATGACGATGTCATCAGCAAATCTCAGAGTTGAAATTATTTCTCCTTGAATCTTCACTCCCACTTTAAATTTTTCTCTAATTTCCTTCATTGCTTGTTCAATGTAAAGATTGAAAAGTATGGGTGATAAGTTGCAGCCTTGCCTTACACCTTTCTGAATACCACCTTCTCTCTCATGTCCTTCAACTCGAATGACTGCTGTCTGGTTTCTGTATAGATTGTATATCACCCTCCTATCCCTGTACTTTATTCCAATCGATTTCAAAATATCAAACAATTTAGTCCAATCAACGTTATCAAAAGCCTTTTCTAAGTCTACAAAAGCCATGAACGTTCTCTTATCTTTCCTTATTCTACCTTCCAAAATCAGCCTAAGACTTAGTACAGCTTCCCTTGTTCCTACATTTCTCCTGAAACCAAACTGGTCTTCACCCAACTCCGTTTCTATCTGGCTTTTAATCCTCTTGTAAATTATTCTAGACAAGATCTTTGAAGCATGAGTAATCAAGCTGATTGTACGGTAATCTTCACATCTGTCAGCTCCCACTTTCTTTGGTATAGGGATGATAACAGACTGGAAGTGAAGAACTGGAAACCGCTATGGTGGAGAGTATTATTCTACGGACAGAATAATACTTTTTACCATAGCGGTTTCCAGTTCTTCAGGTCCAATCTGTGCAGGCGATCCTGCAGCCTCTTCTTCAGACAGAATAATACTTTCCACCATAGCGGTTTCCAATTCTTCACGTCCAGTGTCTGCAGGCGATTCTGCAGCCTCTTCTTCAGACAGACTAATACATTCCACCATAGCGGTTACCAGTTCTTCACGTCCAGTCTGTGCAGGCGATCCTGCCGTCATTACTTCAGACAGAATAATACGTTCCACCATAGCGGTTTCCAGTTCTTCACGTCCAGTCTGTGCAGGCAATCCTGCAGCCTCTTCTTCAGACAGAAAAATACTTTCCGCCATAGAGGATCCCAGATCTTCATGTCCTCTTTTTCAGGCAGAATAATACTTTCAACCATAGAAGTTTCCAGTTCTTCACGTTCGGTCTTTGCAGGCAATCCTGCCCTCACTACTTCAGACAAAAGAATACTTTCCACCATAGCGGTTTCCAGTTCTTCACTTTCAGTCTGTGCAGGCGATCCTGCCGTCACTACTTCAGTCAGAATAATACTTTCCACCATAGCGGTTTCAGTTCGTCACGTCCAGTCTGTGCAGGCGCTTCTGCAGCCTCTTCTTCAGACAGAATAATACTCTCCACCATAGCGGTTTCCAGTTCTTCACTTCCAGTCTGTGCAGGCGATACTGCTGTCACTTCTTCTGACAGAAGAATACTTTCCACCATAGCGGTTTCCAGTTCTTCACGTCCAGTCTGTGCAGGCGATCCTGCAGCCTCTTCTTCTGACAGAGTAATACTTTTTACTATAGCGGTTTCCAGTTCTTCAGGTCCAATCTGCGCAGGCGATCCTGCAGCCTCTTCTTCAGACAGAATAATACTTTCCACCATAGCGGTTTCCAGTTCTTCACGTCCAGTGTCAGCAGGCGATTCTGCAGCCTCTTCTTCAGAAAGAATAATACTTTCCACCATAGCGGTTTCCAGTTCTTCACGTCCAGTCTGTGCAGCCTATCCTGCAGCCTCTTCTTCAGACAGAATAATAATTTCCACCATACCGGTTTACAGATCGTCACGTCCAGTCTGTGGAGGTGAAACTGCAGCCCCTTCTGCTGGCATAATATTACTTTCCATCATAGCGGTTTCCAGTTCTTCACGTCCAGTCTGTGCAACCGATCCTGCAGCCCCTTCTCCAGACATAATAATACTTCCCTCCATAGCGGTTTCCAGTTCATCAACTCCAGTCTGTGCAGGCGATCCTGCTGCCTCTTCCTCAGAAAGAATAATACTTTCCACCTTAGCGGTTTCCAGTTCTCCTCGTCCAGTCTGTGAAGGCGGTCCTGCAGTCTCTTCTTCAGACAGAATAATACTTTCCACCACAGCAGTTTCCAGTTCTTCACGTCCAGTCTGTGCAGGCGATCCTTTAGCCTCTTCCTTAGACAGAATAATAATTTCCACCATAGCGGTTTCCAGTTCTTCACGTCAAATCTGTGCAGGCGATCTTGCAGCCTCTTCCTTAGACAGAATAATACTTTCCACCATAGCGGTTTCCATTTCTTCACGTCCGGTCTGTGCAGGCGAACCTGCCGTCACTACTTCAGACAGAAAAACACTTTCCACCATGGCGGTTTCCAGTTCTTCACGTTCAGTCTGTGCAGGCGATCCTGCCGTCACTACTTCAGTCAGAATAATACTTTACACCATAGCGGTTTCAGTTCTTCACGTCCAGTCTGTGCAGGCGTTCTTGCAGCCTCTTCTTCAGACAGAATAATACTCTCCACCATAGCGGTTTCCAGTTCTTCACGTCCAGTCTGTGCAGGCGATCCTGCAGCCTCTTCTCAGACAGAATAATACTTTTCACCATAGCGGTTTCAAGTTTTTCAGGTTTAATCTGTGCAAGTGATCCTGCAGCCTCTTCTTCAGACAGAATAATACTTTCCACCATAGCGGATTCCAGTTCTTCACGTCCAGTGTCAGCAGGCGATTCTGCAGCCACTTTTTCAGAAAGAATAATACTTTCCACCATAGCGGTTTCCAGTTCATCACGTCCAGTCTGTGCAGCCGAACCTGCAGCCTCTTCTTCAGACAGAATAATAATTTCCACCATACCGGTTTCCAGATCTTCACGTCCAGTCTGTGCAGGCGAAACTGCAGCCGCTTCTGCTGGCATAATATTACTTTCCATCATAGCGGTTTCCAGTTCTTCACGTCCAGTCTGTGCAGCCGATCCTGCAGCCTCTTCTCCAGACATAATAATACTTCCCTCCATAGCGGTTTCCAGTTCATCACCTCCAGTCTGTGCAGGCGATCCTGCTGCCTCTTCCTCAGAAAGAATAATACTTTCTACCTAAGCGGTTTCCAGTTCTCCTCGTCCAGTCTGTGAAGGCGGTCCTGCAGTCTCTTCTTCAGACAGAATGATACTTTCCACCACAGCGGTTTCCAGTTCTTCACGTCCAGTCTGTGCAGGCGATCCTGTAGCCTCTTCCTTAGACAGAATAATAATTTCCACCATAGCGGTTTCCAGTTCTTCACGTCAAATCTGTGCAGGCGATCCTGCAGCCACTTCCTTAGACAGAATAATACTTTCCACCATAGCGGTTTCCATTTCTTCACGTCCGGTCTGTGCAGGCGAACCTGCCGTCACTACTTCAGACAGAAAAACACTTTCCACCATGGCGGTTTCCAGTTCTTCACGTTCAGTCTGTGCAGGCGATCCTGCCGTCACTACTTCAGTCAGAATAATACTTTACACCATAGCGGTTTCAGTTCTTCACGTCCAGTCTGTGCAGGCGATCTGGCAGCCTCTTCTTCAGACAGAATAATACTCTCCACCATAGCGGTTTCCAGTTCTTCACGTCCAGTCTGTGCAGGCGATCCTGCAGCCTCTTCTCAGACAGAAAAAATACTTTTCACCAAAGCGGTTTCCAGTTCTTCAGGTTTAATCTGTGCAAGCGATCCTGCAGCCTCTTCATCAGACAGAATGATACTCTCCACCATAGCGGTTTCCAGTTCTCCTCATCCAGTCTGTGCAGGCGATCCAGCCATCAATCCATCAGACAGAATAATATTTTCCACCATAGCGGTTACCAGTTCTTCACGTCCAGTCTGTGCAGGCGATCCTGCAGCCGCTTCTTCAGGCAGAATAATACGTTCCACGATAGCGGTTCCCAGTTCTTCACGTCCAGTCTGTGCAGGCGATCCTGCAGCCTCTTCTTCAGGCAGAATAATACTTTCAAACATAGCCGTTTCCAGTTCTTCACGTCCAGCCTGTGCAGGCGATCCTGCCGTCACTACTTCAGACAGAAGAATACTTTCCACCATAGCGGTTTCCAGTTCTTCACGTCCAGTCTGTGGAGCCGATCCTGCAGCCTCTTCTTCAGACATGAAAATAATTTCCACCATACCGGTTTCCAGGTCTTCACGTCCAGTCTGTGCAGGCGATCTTGCAGCCCCTTTTGCAGGCAGAATAATACTTTCTATCGTAGCGGTTTCCAGTTCTTCACGTCCAGTCTTTGCAGGCGATCCTGCAGCCTCTTCTTCAGACAGAATAATACTTTCCACCATAGCGTTTTTCCAGTTCTTCACGTCCAGTGTGTGCAGGCGATCCTGAAGCTTCTCCTTCAGACAGAATAATACATTCCACCATAGCGGTTTCCAGTTCTTCAGGTCCAGTCTGTGCAGGCGATCCTGCAGCCTCTTCTTCAGACAGAATAATACTTTCCACCATAGAGGTTTCCAGTTCTTCACGTCCAGTCTTTGCAGGCGATCCTGCAGCCTCCTCTTTAAACAGAATAATACTTTCCACCATAGCGGTTTCCAGTTCTTCACGTCCAGTCTGTGCAGGCGATCCTGCCGTCACTACTTCAGACAGAATAATACTTTCCACCATAGCGGTATCCTGTTCTCCTCGTACAGTCTGTGCAGGCGATCCTGCCGCCACTATATCAGAGAGAATAATACTTTCCACCACAGCTGTTTCCAGTTATTCCCGTCCGGTCTGTGCAGGCGTTCCTGATGCCTCTTCTTCAGACAGAATAATACTTTCGACCATAGCGGTTTCCCGTTCTTCACGTCCAGTCTGTGCAGGCGATCCTGCAGCCCCTTCTTCAGACAGAATAATACTTTCCACCATAGCGGTTTCCAGTTCATCACTTCCAGTCTGTGCAAGCGATCCTGCAACCTCTTAACCAGACAGAATAATACCTTCCACCATAGCGGTTTCCATTTCTTCACGTCCGGTCTGTGCAGGCGAACCTGCCGTCACTACTTCAGACAGAAAAACACTTTCCACCATGGCGGTTTCCAGTTCTTCACGTTCAGTCTGTGCAGGCGATCCTGCCGTCACTACTTCAGTCAGAATAATACTTTACACCATAGCGGTTACAGTTCTTCACGTCCAGTCTGTGCAGGCGATCTTGCAGCCTCTTCTTCAGACAGAATAATACTCTCCACCATAGCGGTTTCCAGTTCTTCACGTCCAGTCTGTGCAAGCGATCCTGCAGCCTCTTCTCAGACAGAATAATACTTTTCACCATAGCGGTTTCCAGTTCTTCAGGTTTAATCTGTGCAAGCGATCCTGCAGCCTCTTCTTCAGACAGAATAATACTTTCCACCATAGCGGATTCCAGTTCTTCACGTCCAGTGTCAGCAGGCGATTCTGCAGCCTCTTCTTCAGAAATAATAATACTTTCCACCATAGCGGTTTCCAGTTCTTCACGTCCAGTCTGTGCAGCCGAACGTGCAGCCTCTTCTTCAGACAGAATAATAATTTCCACCATACCGGTTTCCAGATCTTCACGTCCAGGCTATGCAGGCGAAACTGCAGCCGCTTCTGCTGGCATAATATTACTTTCCATCATTGCGGTTTCCAGTTCTTCACGTCCAGTCTGTGCAGCCGATCCTGCAGCCTCTTCTCCAGACATAATAATACTTCCCTCCATAGCGGTTTCCAGTTCATCACCTCCAGTCTGTGCAGGCGATCCTGCTGCCTCTTCCTCAGAAAGAATAATACTTTCTACCTTAGCGGTTTCCAGTTCTCCTCGTCCAGTCTGTGAAGGCGGTCCTGCAGTCTCTTCTTCAGACAGAATGATACTTTCCACCACAGCGGTTTCCAGTTCTTCACGTCCAGTCTGTGCAGGCGATCCTGTAGCCTCTTCCTTAGACAGAATATTAATTTCCACCATAGCGGTTTCCAGTTCCTCACGTCAAGTCTGTGCAGGCGATCCTCCAGCCACTTCCTTAGACAGAATAATACTTTCCACCATAGCGGTCTCCATTTCTTCACGTCCGGTCTGTGCAGGCGAACCTGCCGTCACTACTTCAGACAGAAAAACACTTTCCACCATGGCGGTTTCCAGTTCTTCACGTTCAGTCTGTGCAGGCGATCCTGCCGTCACTACTTCAGTCAGAATAATACTTTACACCATAGCGGTTTCAGTTCTTCACGTCCAGTCTGTGCAGGCGATCTTGCAGCCTCTTCTTCAGACAGAATAATACTCTCCACCATAGCGGTTTCCAGTTCTTCACGTCCAGTCTGTGCAGGCGATCCTGCAGCCTCTTCTCAGACAGAATAATACTTTTCACCATAGCGGTTTCCAGTTCTTCAGGTTTAATCTGTGCAAGCGATCCTGCAGCCTCTTCTTCAGACAGAATGATACTCTCCACCATAGCGGTTTCTAGTTCTCCTCGTCCAGTCTGTGCACGCGATCCAGCCATCAATCCATCAGACAGAATAATATTTTCCACCATAGCGGTTACCAGTTCTTCACGTCCAGTCTGTGCAGGCGATCCTGCAGCCGCTTCTTCAGGCAGAATAATACGTTCCACGATAGCGGTTCCCAGTTCTTCACGTCCAGTCTGTGCAGGCGATCCTGCAGCCTCTTCTTCAGGCAGAATAATACTTTCAAACATAGCCGTTTCCAGTTCTTCACGTCCAGCCTGTGCAGGCGATCCTGCCGTCACTACTTCAGACAGAAGAATACTTTCCACCATAGCGGTTTCCAGTTCTTCACGTCCAGTCTGTGCAGCCGATCCTGCAGCCTCTTCTTCAGACAGAATAATAATTTCCACCATACCGGCTTCCAGGTCTTCACGTCCAGTCTGTGCAGGCGATCTTGCAGCCCCTTTTGCAGGCAGAATAATACTTTCTATCGTAGCGGTTTCCAGTTCTTCACGTCCAGTATTTGCAGGCGATCCTGCAGCCTCTTCTTCAGACAGAATAATACTTTCCACCATAGCGTTTATCCAGTTCTTCACGTCCAGTGTGTGCAGGCGATCCTGAAGCTTCTCCTTCAGACAGAATAATACATTCCACCATAGCGGTTTCCAGTTCTTCAGGTCCAGTCTGTGCAGGCGATCCTGCAGCCTCTTCTTCAGACAGAATAATACTTTCCACCATAGCGGTTTCCAGTTCTTCACGTCCAGTCTTTGCAGGCGATCCTGCAGCCTCCTCTTTAGACAGAATAATACTTTCCACCATAAAGGTTTCCAGTTCTTCACGTCCAGTCTGTGCAGGCGATCCTGCCGTCACTACTTCAGACAGAATAATACTTTCCACCATAGCGGTATCCTGTTCTCCTCGTACAGTCTGTGCAGGCGATCCTGCCGCCACTATATCAGAGAGAATAATACTTTCCACCACAGCTGTTTCCAGTTCTTCCCGTCCTGTCTGTGCAGGCGTTCCTGATGCCCCTTCTTCAGACAGAATAATACTTTCGACCATAGCGGTTTCCCGTTCTTCACGTCCAGTCTGTGCAGGCGATCCTGCAGCCCCTTCTTCAGACAGAATAATACTTTCCACCATAGCGGTTTCCAGTTCATCACTTCCAGTCTGTGCAAGCGATACTGCAACCTCTTAATCAGACAGAATAATACCTTCCACCATAGCGGTTTCCAGTTCTTCACGTCCAGTCTGTGCAGGCGATCCTGCATCCTCTTCTTCAGACAGAATAATCCTTTCCACCAATGCGGTTTCCTGTTCTTCAGGTCCAATCTGTGCAGGCGATCCTGCAGTCTCTTCTCCAGACAGAATAATACTTTCCACCATAGCGGTTTCCAATTCTTCACGTCCAGTGTCAGCAGGCGATTCTGCAGCCTCTTCTTCAGACAGACTAATACATTCCACCATAGCGTTTACCAGTTCTTCACGTCTAGTCTGTGCAGGCGATCCTGCCGTCATTACTTCAGACAGAATAATACGTTCCACCATAGCGGTTTCCAGTTCTTCACGTCCAGTCTGTGCAGGCAATCTTGCAGATTCTTCTTCAGACAGAAAAATACTTTCCGCCATAGAGGATCCCAGACCTCCATGTCCTCTTTTTCAGGCAGAATAATACTTTCAACCATAGAAGTTTCCAGTTCTTCACGTTCGGTCTTTGCAGGCAATCCTGCCCTCACTACTTCAGACAAAAGAATACTTCCCACCATAGCGGTTTCCAGTTCTTCACTTTCAGTCTGTGCAGGCGATCCTGCCGTCACTACTTCAGTCAGAATAATACTTTCCACCATAGCGGTTTCAGTTCGTCACGTCCAGTCTGTGCAGGCGATTCTGCAGCCTCTTCTTCAGACAGAATAATACTCTCCACCATAGCGGTTTCCAGTTCTTCACTTCCAGTCTGTGCAGGCGATCCTGCCGTCACTACTTCTGACAGAAGAATACTTTTCACCATAGCGGTTTCCAGTTCTTCACGTCCAGTCTGTGCAGGCGATCCTGCAGCCTCTTCTTCTGACAGAGTAATACTTTTTACTATAGCGGTTTCCAGTTCTTCAGGTCCAATCTGTGCAGGCGATCCTGCAGCCTCTTCTTCAGACAGAATAATACTCTCCACCATAGCGGATTCCAGTTCTTCACGTCCAGTGTCAGCAGGCGATTCTACAGCCTCTTCTTCAGAAAGAATAATACTTTCCACCATAGCGGTTTCCAGTTCTTCACGTCCATTCTGTGCAGCCGAACCTGCAGCCTCTTCTTCAGACAGAATAATAATTTCCACCATACCGGTTTCCAGATCTTCACGTCCAGTCTGTGCAGGCAAAACTGCAGCCGCTTCTGCTGGCATAATATTACTTTCCGTCTTAGCGGATTCCAGTTCTTCACGTCCAGTCTGTGCAACCGATCCTGCAGCCTCTTCTCCAGACATAATAATACTTCCCTCCATAGCGGTTTCCAGTTCATCACCTCCAGTCTGTGCAGGCGATCCTGCTGCCTCTTCCTCAGAAAGAATAATACTTTCTACCTTAGCGGTTTCCAGTTCTCCTCGTCCAATCTGTGAAGGCGGTCCTGCAGTCTCTTCTTCAGACAGAATGATACTTTCCACCACAGCGGTTTCCAGTTCTTCAAATCCAGTCTGTGCAGGCGATCCTGTAGCCTCTTCCTTTGACAGAATAATAATTTCCACCATAGCGGTTTCCAGTTCTTCACGTCAAGTCTGTGCAGGCGATCCTGCAGCCTCTTCCTTAGACAGAATAAAACTTTCCACCATAGCGGTTTCCATTTCTTCACGTCCGGTCTGTGCAGGCGAACCTGCCGTCACTACTTCAGACAGAAAAACACTTTCCACTATGGCGGTTTCCAGTTCTTCACGTTCAGTCTGTGCAGGCGATCCTGCCGTCACTACTTCAGTCAGAATAATACTTTACACCATAGCGGTTTCAGTTCTTCACGTCCAGTCTTTGCAGGCGATCTTGCAACCTCTTTTTCAGACAGAATAGTACTCTCCACCATAGCGGTTTCCAGTTCTTCACGTCCAGTCTGTGCAGGCGATCTTGCAGCCTCTTCTCAGACAGAATAATACATTTCACCATAGCGGTTTCCAGTTCTTCAGGTTTAATCTGTGCAAGCGATCCTGCAGACTCTTCTTCAGACAGAATGATACTCTCCACCATAGCGGTTTCCAGTTCTCCTCGTCCAGTCTGTGCAGGCGATCCAGCCATCAATCCATCAGACAGAATAATACTTTCCACCATAGCGGTTACCAGTTCTTCACGTCCAGTCTGTGCAGGCGATCCTGCAGCCTCTTCTTCAGGCAGAATAATACGTTCCACCATAGCGGTTCCCAGTTCTTCTCGTCCAGTCTGTGCAGGCGATCCTACAGCCTCTTCTTCAGGCAGAATTATACTTTCAAAGATAGCCGTTTCCAGTTCTTCACGTCCAGCCTGTGCAGGCGATCCTGCCGTCACTACTTCAGACAGAAGAATACTTTCCACCATAGCGGTTTCCAGTTCTTCACGTCCAGTCTGTGCAGCCGATCCTGCAGCCTCTTCTTCAGACAGAATAATACTTTCCACCATAGCGTTTTTCCAGTTCTTCACGTCCAGTGTGTGCAGGCGACCCTGAAGCCCCTCCTTCAGACAGAATAATACATTCCACCATAGCGGTTTCCAATTCTTCAGGTCCAGTCTGTGCAGGCGATCCTGCAGCCTCTTCTTCAGACAGAATAATACTTTCCACCATAGCGTTTTTCCAGTTCTTCACGTCCAGTGTGTGCAGGCGACCCTGAAGCCCCTCCTTCAGACAGAATAATACATTCCACCATAGCGGTTTCCAATTCTTCAGGTCCAGTCTGTGCAGGCGATCCTGCAGCCTCTTCTTCAGACAGAATAATAATTTCCACCATAGCGGTTTCCAGTTCTTCACGTCCAGTCTGTGCGGGCGATCCTGCCGTCACTACTTCAGACAGAATAATACTTTCCACCATAGCGGTATCCTGTTCTCCTAATACAGTCTGTGCAGGCGATCCTGCCGCCACTATATCAGAGATAATAATACTTTCCACCATAGCTGTTTCCAGTTCTTCCCGTCCCGTCTGTGCAGGCGTTCTTGATGCCTCTTCTTCCAACAGAATTATACTTTCGACCATAGCGGTTTCACGTTCTTCACGTCCAGTCTGTGCAGCTGATCCTGTAGCCCCTTCTTCAGACAGAATAATACTTTCCACCATAGCGGTTTCCAGTTCATCACTTCCAGTCTGTGCAAGCGATCCTGCAAACTCGTAACCAGACAGAATAATACCTTCCACCATAGCGGTTTCCAGTTCTTCACGTCCAGTCTGTGCAGGCGATCCTGCATCCTCTTCTTCAGACAGAATAATCCTTTCCACCAATGTGGTTTCCAGTTCTTCAGGTCCAATCTGTGCAGGCGATCCTGCAGTCTCTTCTTCAGACAGAATAATACTTTCCACCATAGCGGTTTCCAATTCTTCACGTCCAGTGTCAGCAGGCGATTCTGCAGCCTCTTCTTCAGACAGACTAATACATTCCACCATAGCGGTTACCAGTTCTTCACGTCCAGTCTGTGCAGGCGATCCTGCCGTCATTACTTCAGACAGAATAATACGTTCCACCATAGCGGTTTCCAGTTCTTCACGTCCAGTCTGTGCAGGCAATCTTGCAGCCTCTTCTTCAGACAGAAAAATACTTTCCGCCATAGAGGATCCCAGACCTTCATGTCCTCTTTTTCAGGCAGAATTATAATTTCAACCATAGCGGTTTCAGTTCGTCACGTCCAGTCTGTGCAGGCGATTCTGCAGCCTCTTCTTCAGACAGAATAATACTCTCCACCATAGCGGTTTCCAGTTCTTCACTTCCAGTCTGTGCAGGCGATCCTGCCGTCACTACTTCTGACAGAAGAATACTTTCCACCATAGCGGTTTCCAGTTCTTCACGTCCAGGCTGTGCAGGCAATTCTGCAGCCTCTTCTTCTGACAGAGTAATACTTTTTACTATAGCGGTTTCCAGTTCTTCAGGTCCAATCTGTGCAGGCGATCCTGCAGCCTCTTCTTCAGACAGAATAATACTTTCCACCATAGCGGATTCCAGTTCTTCACGTCCAGTGTCAGCAGGCGATTCTACACCCTCTTCAAAAGAAAGAATAATACTTTCCACCATAGCGGTTTCCAGTTCTTCACGTCCAGTCTGTGCAGCCGAACCTGCAGCCTCTTCTTCAGACAGAATAATAATTTCCACCATACCGGTTTCCAGATCTTCACGTACAGTCTGTTCAGGCGAAACTGCAGCCGCTTCTGCTGGCATAATATTACTTTCCATCATAGCGGTTTCCAGTTCTTCACGTCCAGTCTGTGCAGCCGATCCTGCAGCCTCTTCTCCAGACATAATAATACTTCCCTCCATAGCGGTTTCCAGTTCATCACCTGCAGCCTGTGCAGGCGATCCTGCTGCCTCTTCCTCAGAAAGAATAATACTTTCTACCTTAGCGGTTTCCAGTTCTCCTCGTCCAGTCTGTGAAGGCGGTCCTGCAGTCTCTTCTTCAGACAGAATGATACTTTCCACCACAGCGGTTTCCAGTTCTTCACGTCCAGTCTGTGCAGGCGATCCTGTAGCCTCTTCCTTTGACAGAATAATAATTTCCACCATAGCGGTTTCCAGTTCTTCACGTCAAGTCTGTGCAGGCGATCCTGCAGCCTCTTCCTTAGACAGAATAATACTTTCCACCATAGCGGTTTCCATTTCTTCACGTCCGGTCTGTGCAGGCGAACCTGCCGTCACTACTTCAGACAGAAAAACACTTTCCACCATGGCGGTTTCCAGTTCTTCACGTTCAGTGTGTGCAGGCGATCCTGCCGTCAATACTTCAGTCAGAATAATACTTTACACCATAGCGGTTTCAGTTCTTCACGTCCAGTCTTTGCAGGCGATCTTGCAGCCTCTTCTTCAGACAGAATAATACTCTCCACCATAGCGGTTTCCAGTTCTTCACGTCCAGTCTGTGCAGGCGATTCTGCAGCCTCATCTCAGACAGAATAATACTTTTCACCATAGCGGTTTCCAGTTCTTCAGTTTTAATCTGTGCAAGCGATCCTGCAGCCCCTTCTTCAGGCAGAATGATACTCTCCACCATAGCGGTTTCCAGTTCTCCTCGTCCAGTCTGTGCAGGCGATCCAGCCATCAATCCATCAGACAGAATAATACTTTCCACCATAGCGGTTACCAGTTCTTCACGTCCAGTCTGTGCAGGCGATCCTGCAGCCTCTTCTTCAGGCAGAATAATACGTTCCACCATAGCGGTTCCCAGTTCTTCTCGTCCAGTCTGTGCAGGCGATCCTGCAGCCTCTTCTTCAGGCAGAATAATATTTTCAAACATAGCCGTTTCCAGTTCTTCACGTCCAGCCTGTGCAGGCGCTCCTGCCGTCACTACTTCAGACAGAAGAATACTTTCCACCATAGCGGTTTCCAGTTCTTCACGTCCAGTCTGTGCAGCCGATCCTGCAGCCTCTTCTTCAGACAGAATAATAATTTCCACCATACCGGTTTCCAGATCGTCACGTCCAGTCTGTGCAGGCGATCTTGCAGCCCCTTTTGCAGGCAGAATAATACTTTCTATCGTAGCGGTTTCCAGTTCTTCACGTCCAGTCTTTGCAGGCGATCCTGCAGCCTATTCTTCAGACAGAATAATACTTTCCACCATAACGTTTTTCCAGTTCTTCACGTCCAGTGTGTGCAGGCGACCCTGAAGCCTCTCCTTCAGACAGAATAATACATTCCACCATAGCGGTTTCCAATTCTTCAGGTCCAGTCTGTGCAGGCGATCATGCAGCCTCTCCTTCAGACAGAATAATACTTTCCACCATAGCGGTATCCTGTTCTCCTAGTACAGTCTGTGCAGGCGATCCTGCCGCCACTATATCAGAGATAATAATACTTTCCACCATAGCTGTTTCCAGTTCTTCCCGTCCCGTCTCTGCAGGCGTTCCTGATGCCTCTTCTTCAGACAGAATAATACTTTCGACCATAGCGGTTTCCCGTTCTTCACGTCCAGTCTGTGCAGGCGATCCTGCAGCCCCTTCTTCAGACAGAATAATACTTTCCACCATAGCGGTTTCCAGTTCATCACTTCCAGTCTGTGCAAGCGATCCTGCAAACTCTTAACCAGACAGAATAATACCTTCCACCATAGCGGTTTCCAGTTCTTCACGTCCAGTCTGTGCAGGCGATCCTGCATCCTCTTCTTCAGACAGAATAATCCTTTCCACCAATGCGGTTTCCAGTTCTTTAGGTCCAATCTGTGCAGGCGATCCTGCAGTCTCTTCTTCAGACAGAATAATACTTTCCACCATAGCGGTTTCCAGTTCTTCACGTCCAGTTTCAGCAGGCGATTCTGCAGCCTCTTCTTCAGAAAGAATAATACTTTCCACCATAGCGGTTTCCAGTTCTTCACGTCCAGTCTGTGCAGCCGATCCTGCAGCCTCTTCTTCAGACAGAATAATAATTTCCACCATACCGGTTTCCAGATCTTCACATGCAGTCTGTGCAGGCGAAACTACAGCCCCTTCTGGTGGCAAAATATTACTTTCCATCCTAGCGGTTTCCAGTTCTTCACGTCCAGTCTGTGCAGCCGATCCTGCAGCCTCTTCTCCAGACATAATAATACTTCCCTCCATAGCGGTTTCCAGTTCATCACCTCCAGTTGTTGCAGGCGATCCTGCTGCCTCTTCCTCAGAAAGAATAATATTTTCCACCTTAGCGGTTTCCAGTTCTCCTCGTCCAGTCTGTGAAGGCGGTCCTGCAGTCTCTACTTCAGACAGAATAATACTTTCCACCATAGCGGTTTCCAGTTCTTCACGTCAAGTCTGTGCAGTCGATCCTGCTGCCTCTTCCTTAGACAGAATTATACTTTCAACCATAGCGGTTTCCATTTTTTCTCGTCCGGTCTGTGCAGGCGAACCTGCCGTCACAACTTCAGACAGAAAAACACTTTCCACCATGGCGGTTTCCATTTCTTCACGTTCAATCTGTGCAGGCGATCCTGCCGTCACTACTTCAGTCAGAATAATACTTTACACCATAGCGGTTTCAGTTGTTCACGTCCAGTCTGTGCAGGCGATCTTGCAGTCTCTTCTTCAGACAGAATAATACTCTCCACCATAGCGGTTACCAGTTCTGCACGTCCAGTCAGTGCAGGCGATCCTGCAGCCTCTTCTTCAGACAGAATGATACTTTCCGCCATAGCGGTTTTCAGTTCTTCAGGTCCAGTCTGTGCAGGCGATCTTGCCGTCACTACTTCAGACAGAATAATATTTTCCACCATAGCGGTTTCCAGTTCTTCACGTCCAATCTGTGAAGGCAATCCCGCCGTCACTACTTCAGACAGAAAAATACTTTCCACCATAGCGGTTTCCAGTTCTTCTCGTCCAGTCTGAGCAAGCGATCCTGCCGTCACTACTTCAGACAGAATAATACTTTCCACCATAGCGGTTTCCAGTTCTTCACGTCCAGCCTTTGCAGGCAATCCTGCTGCCTCTTCTTGGGACAGAATAATACTTTCAACCATAGAAGTTTCCAGTTTTTCACGTCCAGTCTGTGCAGGCAATCCTGCAGACTCTTCTTCAGACAGAAAAAGATTTCCATCCATAGGGTTTTCCAGTTCTTCACGTCCAGTCTGGGCAGGCGATCCTGCCGTCACTACTTCAGACAGAATAATGCTTTCCACCATAGCGGTTTCCAGTTCTTCACGTCCAGTCTGTGCAGGCGATCCTGCCGTCAATACTTCAGTCAAAATTATACTTTCCACCATTGCGGTTTCCAGTTCTTCACGTCCAATCTGTGCAGGCAATCCTGCAGCCTATTCTTCTGACAGAATAATACTTTCATCCATGGCGTTTTCAATTTCTTCACGTCCAGTCTGTGTAGGTGGTCCGGCAGCCTCTTCTTCGGACAGAATAATACTTTCCACCATAGAGGTTTCCAGTTCTTCACGTCCAGTCAGTGCAGGCGATCCTGCAGCCTCTTCTCGGACAGAATTATACTTTCCACTATAGCGGTTTCCAGTTCTCCTCCTCCAGTCTGTGCGGGCGATCATTGCCGTCACTACTTCAGACAGAATAATGCTTTCCACCATAGGGGTATCCAGTTCTCTTCATCCAGCCTGGGCAGGCGATCCTGCAGCCTCTTCTTCAGACAGAATAATACTTTCCACCATAGCGGTTTCCAGTTTTTCACGTCCAGTCTGTGCAGGCGATCCTGCAGCCTCTTCTTCAGACAGAATTATACTTTCCACCATAGCGGTTTCCAGTTTTTCACGTCCAGTCTGTGCAGGCGATCCTGCAGCCTCTTCTTCAGACAGAAAATTAATTTCCACCACAGCGGTTTCCAGTTCTTCACGTCCAGTCTGGGAAGGCAATCCTGCCGTCACTAATTCAGACAGAAGAATACTTTCCACCGTAGCGGTTTCCAGTTCCTCACGACTACTCTCTGCAGGCGATCCTGCAGCCGCTTCTTCAGACATAATAATACTTTCCACCATAGCGGTTTCCAATTCTTCACATCCAGTCTGTGCAGGCGATCCTGCCGTCACTACTTCAGACAGAAGAATACTTTCCACCACAGCGGTTTCCAGTTCTTCACGTCCAGTCTGTGCAGGCGATCCTGCAGCCGCTTCTTCAGACATAATAATACTTTCTACCATAGCGGTTTCCAATTCTTCACATCCAGTCTGTGCAGGCAATCCTGCCGTCACTACTTCAGACAGAAGAATACTTTCCACCATAGCGGTTTCCAGTTCCTCACGTCTAGTCTGAGCAGGGGATCCTGCAGCCTCTTCTTCTGGCAGAATAATACTTTCATCCATAGCATTTTACAGTTCTTCACATCCAGTCTGCGTAGGCGATCCTGCCGTCACTACTTCAGACAGAAGAATACTTTCCACCATAGCGGTTTCCAGTTCCTCACGTCAAGTCTGTGCAGGCGATCCTGCAGCCTCTTCCTTAGACAGAATAATACTTTCCACCATAGCGGTTTCCATTTCTTCTCGTCCGGTCTGTGCAGGCGAACATGCCGTCACTACTTCAGACAGAAAAACACTTTCCACCATGGCGGTTTCCATTTCTTCATGTTCAGTCTGTGCAGGCGATCCTGCCGTCACTACTTCAGTCAGAATAATACTTTACACCATAGCGGTTTCGGTTCTTCACGTCCAGTCTGTGCAGGCGATCTTGCAGCCTCTTCTTCAGACATAATAATACTCGCCACCATAGCGGTTACCAGTTCTGCACGTCCAGTCAGTGCAGGCGATCCTGCAGCCTCTTCTTCAGACAGAATGATACTTTCCACCATAGCGGTTTCCAGTTCTTCAGGTACAGTCTGTGCAGGCGATCCTGCCGTCACTACTTCAGACAGAATAATACTTTCCACCATAGCGGTTTCCAGTTCTTCACGTCCAATCTGTGAAGGCAATCCCGCCGTCACTACTTCAGACAGAAAAATACTTTCCACCATAGCGGTTTCCAGTTCTTCACGTCCAGTCTGTGCAGGCGATCATGCAACCTCTGCCTGAGACAGAATAATACTTTCCTCCAGAGCGGTTTCTAGTTCAGCACGTACAGTGTGTGCAGGCGATCCTGCAGCCTCTTCTTCAGGCTGAATAATACATTCCACCATAGCGGTTTGCAGTTCTCCTCGTCCAGTCTGTGAAGGCAATCCTGCCGTCAATATTTCAGTCAGAATTATATTTTCCACCATAGCAGATTCCAGTTCTTCACGTCCAGTCTGTGCAGGCGATCCTGCAGCCCCCTCTTCAGACAGAATATTACTTTCCACCTTAGCGACTTCCAGTTCTTCACGTCCAGCGTGTGAAGGCGATCCTGCAGCCTCTTCTTCAGACAGAATTATACTTTCGACTATAACGGTTTTCAGTTCTCCTCGTGCAGTCTGTGCAGGCGATCCTGCCGTCACTACTTCAGACAGAAGAATACTTTCCACCATAGCGGTTTCCACATCTTCACGTCCAGTCTGTGCAGGCGATCCTTCCGTCACTACTTCAGTCAGAACAATACCTTCCACCATAGCGGTTTCCGGTTCTTCTCGTCCAGTCTGAGCAAGCGATCCTGCCGTCACTACTTCTGACAGAACAATACTTTCCACTATATAGGTTTCCAGTTCTTCACGTTCAGTCTGTGCAGGTGACCCTGCAGCCTCTTCTTCAAGAGAATAATAATTTCCACCATAGCGGTTACCAATTCTTCTCGTCCAGTCTGTGCAGGCGATCCTGCAGCCTCTTCTTCAGACAGAATAATACTTTCCACCATTGCTGTTTCCAGTTCTTCACGTCCAGTGTGTGCAGGCGATTCTGCAGCCTCTCCTTCAGACGGAATAATACTTTCCACCATTGCGGTTTCCAGTTCTTCTCGTCCAGTCTGAGCAAGCGATCCTGCCGTCACTACTTCTGACAGAAGAATACTGTCCACTATATAGGTTTCCAGTTCTTCACGTCCAGTCTGTGCAGGTGATCCTATAGCCTCTTCTTCAGAGAGAATAATAATATCCACCATAGCGGTTACCAATTCTTCTCGTGCAGTCTGTGCAGGCGATCCTGCAGCCTCTCCTTCGGACAGAATAATACTTTCAACCATAGCGGTTTCAAGTTCTTCACGTCCAGTCTGTGCAGGCCATCCTGCAGACTCTCCTTCATGCAGAATAATACTTTCCACCATAGGGGTTTCCAGTTCTTCACGTCCGGTCTATGCAGGCCGTCCTGCCTTCACTACATCAGACAGAATAATACTTTCCACCATAGCGGTTTCTAGTTCTTCACGTCCAGTCTTTGCAGGCAATCCTGCTGCCTCTTCTTGGGACAGAATAATACTTTCAACCATATTAGTTTCCAGTTTTTCACGTCCAGTCTGTGCAGGCGATCCTGCCGTCAATACTTCAGTCAAAATTATACTTTCCACCATTGCGGTTTCCAGTTCTTCACGTCCAATCTGTGCAGGCAATCCTGCAGCCTATTCTTCTGACAGAATAATACTTTCATCCATGGCGTTTCAAGTTCTTCACGTCCAGTCTGTGTAGGTGGTCCGGCAGCCTCTTCTTCGGACAGAATAATACTTTCCACCATAGTGGTTTCCAGTTCTTCACGTCCAGTCTGTGCAGGCGATCCTGCAGCCTCTTCTCGGACAGAATTATACTTTCCACCATAGCGGTTTCCAGTTCTCCTCCTCCAGTCTGTGCGGGCGATCCTTGCCGTCACTACTTCAGACAGAATAATGCTTTCCACCATAGCGGTATCCAGTTCTCTTCATCCAGCCTGGGCAGGCGATCCTGCAGCCTCTTCTTCAGACAGAATAATACTTTCCACCATAGCGGTTTCCAGTTTTTCACGTCCAGTCTGTGCAGGCGATCCTGCAGCCTCTTCCTCAGACAGAAAATTAATTTCCACCACAGCAGTTTCCAGTTCTTCACGTCCAGTCTGGGATGGCAATCCTGCCGTCACTAATTCAGACAGAAGAATACTTTCCACCATAGCGGTTTCCAGTTCCTCACGTCTAGTCTCTGCAGGCGATCCTGCAGCCGCTTCTTCAGACATAATAATACTTTCCACTATAGCGGTTTCCAATTCTTCACATCCAGTCTGTGCAGGCGATCCTGCCGTCACTACTTCAGACAGAAGAATATTTTCCACCACAGCGGTTTCCAGTTCTTCACGTCCAGTCTGTGCAGGCGATCCTGCAGCCGCTTCTTCAGACATAATAATACTTTCCACCATAGCGGTTTCCAATTCTTCACATCCAGTCTGTGCAGGCGATCCTGCCGTCACTACTTCAGACAGAAGAATACTTTCCACCATAGCGGTTTCCAGTTCCTCACGTCTAGTCTGAGCAGGGGATCCTGCAGCCTCTTCTTCTGACAGAATAATACTTTCATCCATAGCGTTTTACAGTTCTTCACATCCAGTCTGCGTAGGCGATCCTGCCGTCACTACTTCAGACAGAAGAATACTTTCCACCATAGCGGTTTCCAGTTCTTCACGTCTAGTCTGAGCAGGGGATCCTGCAGCCTCTTCTTCTGACAGAATAATACTTTCATCCATAGCGTTTTACAGTTCTTCACATCCAGTCTGCGTAGGCGATCCTGCCGTCACTACTTCAGACAGAAGAATACTTTCCACCATAGCGGTTTCCAGTTCCTCACGTCTAGTCTGAGCAGGGGATCCTGCAGCCTCTTCTTCTGACAGAATAATACTTTCCACCATAGCGGTTTCCAGTTCCTCACATCCAATGTGTTTAGGCGATCCTGCAGCCTCTTCTTCAGACAGAATTATACTCTCCACCATAGCGGTTTCCAGTTCCCCTCGTCACGTCTGTGCAGGCGATCCTGCCGTCACTACTTCAGACAGAATAATACTTTCCACCGTAGCGGTTTCCAGTTCTTCACGACCAGTCTGGGAAGGCAATCCTGCCGTCACTACTTCAGGCAGAATAATACTTTCCATCATAGCGGTTTCTAGTTCTTCACGTCCAGTCTCTGCAGGCGATCCTTCAGCCTCTTCTTCAGACAGAATAATACTTTCCACCATAGCGGTATCCAGTTCTCCTCGACCAGTCTGTGCGGGCGATCCTGCCGCCACAACTTCAGACAGAATAATACGTTCCACAATAGCGGTTTCTAGTTCTTCACGTCCAGTCTTTGCAGGTAATCCTGCTGCCTCTTCTTGGGACAGTATAATACTTTCAACCATAGCAGTTTCCAGTTTTTCACGTCCAGTCTGTGCAGGCAATCCTGCAGACTCTTCTTCAGACAAAATAAGACTTCCATCCATAGGGTTTTCCAGTTCTTCACGTCCAGTCTGGGCAGGCGATCCTGCCGTCACTACTTCAGACAAAATAATACTTTCCACCATTGCGGTTTCCAGTTTTTCACGTCCAATCTGTGCAGGCGATCCTGCAGCCTCTCCTTCGGACAGAATAATACTTTCCACCATAGCACTTTCCAGTTCTCCACGTCCAGTCTGTGCAGGCGATCCTGCAGCCTCTTCTCAGAAAGAATTATACTTTCCACCATAGCGGTTTCCAGTTCTCCTCCTCCAGTCTGTGAAAGCGATCCTGCCGTCACTACTTCAGACAGTAAAATGTTTTCCACCATAGCGGTATCCAGTTCTCATCATCCAGTCTGTGCAGGCGGTCCTGCAGCCTCTTCTTTAGACAAAATAATACTTTCCACCATAGCGGTTTCCAGTTCTTCACGTCCAGTCTGTGCAGGCGATCCTGCCGTCACTACTTCAGTCAGAATAATACTTTCCAGCATAGCGTTTTCCAGTTCTTCACGTCCAGTCTGTGCAGGCGATCCTGCAGCATCTTCTCAGACAGAATAATACTTTCCACCATAGCGGTTTCCAGTTCTCCTCCTCCAGTGTGTGAAGGGGATCCTGCCGTCACTACTTCAGACAGAATAATGCTTGCCACCATAGCGGTATCCAGTTCTCTTCATCCAGTCTGTGCAGGCGATCCAGCAGCCACTTCTTCAGACAGAATAATACTTTCCACCATAGCGGTTTCCAGTTCTTCACGTCCAGTCCTTGCAGGCAATCCTGCAGCCCCTTCTTCAGAGAAAATATTACTTTCCTCCATAGCGGTTTCCATTTCCTGACGTCCAGTCTGTGCAGGCGATCCTGTATCCTCTCCTTCAGACAGAATAATACTTTACACCAAAGCGGATTCCAGTTCTTCACGTCCATTCCGTGCAGGCGATCCTGCAGACTTTTTTTCAGACAGAATAATACTTTCCACCATAGCGGTACCCAGTTCTTCGCGTCCAGTCTGTGCAGGAGATCCTGCAGCCTTTTCTTCAGGCAGAATAATATTTTCAACTATAGCAGTTTCTAGTTCTTCAAGTCCAGTCTGTGCAGGCGACCCTGCCGTCATACCTTCAGACAGAAGAATACTTTCCACCATAGCGGCTTCCAGTTCTTCACGTCCAACCTGTGCAGGCGATCCTGCAGCCTCTTCTTCAGACAGAATAATATATTCCACCATAGCGGTTTCCAGTTCTTCACGTCCAGAATGTGCAGGCGATCCTGCAGCCTCTTCTTCAGGCAGAATAATACATTCCATCATAGCGGTTTCCAGTTCTTGACGTCCAGTCTGTGCAGGCGATCCTGCAGCCTCTTCTTCAGGCAGAATAATACATTCCATCATAGCGGTTTCCAGTTCTTGACGTCCAGCCTGTGCAGCCGATCCTGCAGCCTCATCTTCAGACAGAATAATATTTTCCACCATAGCGGATTCCAGTTCTTCACGTCCAGTCTGTGCAGGCGATCCTGCAGCCGCTTCTTCAGACATAATAATACTTTCCACCATAGCGGTTTCCAATTCTTCACATCCAGTCTGTGCAGGCGATCTTGCAGCCCCTTCATCAGACAGAATAATACTCTCCACCATAGCGGTTTCCAGTTCTTCACGTCCAGTCTGTGCAGGCGATCCTGCAGCCTCATCTTCGGACGGAATAATACTTTCCACCATAGCGGTTTCCAGTTCTCCTCGTCCAGTCTGTGAAGACGATCCTGCAGCTTCTTCCTCAGACAGAATAATACTCTCCTCCATAGCGGTGTCCAGTTCTCATCGTCCAGTCTGTGCAGGCGATCCTGCAACCACTACTTCCGACAGAATAATACTTTCCACCAGAGCGGTTTCCAGTTCTTCACGTCCAGTCTGTGCAGGCGATCATTCAGCCTCTTCCTCAGACAGAATAATAATTTCCACCATAGCGATTTCCAGTTCTTCATGTCCAGTGTGTGCAGGCGATCCTGCAGCCTCTTCTCCAGATAGAATAATACTTTCCACCATAGCGGTTCCCAGTTCTGCACGCGTCCAGTCTGTGCAGGCGATCCTGCAGCCTCTTATTCAGACAGAATAATACTTTCCACCAATGCGTTTCCAGTACTTCACGTCCAGTCTGTGCAGGCGATCCTGCAGCCTTTTCTTCAGACAGAATAATACTTTCCACCATAGCGGTTTCCATTTCTTCACGTCCGGTCTGTGCAGGCGATCCTGACGTCACTACATCAGACAGACTAATACTTTCCACCATAGCGGTTTCCAGTTCTTCACGTCCAGTCTGTGCAGGCGATCCTGCCGTCACTACTTCAGACAGAATAATACTTTCCACCATAGCGGTTTCCATTTCTTCACGTCCAGACTGTGCAGAAGATCCTGCCGACACTACTTCAGTCAGAATAATACTTTCGACCATAGCGGTTTCCAGTTCTTCACGTCCACTCTGTGCAGGCGATCCTGCAGCCTCTTCTTCAGACAGAATAATAATTTCCACCATAACGGTTTCCAGTTCTTTACGTCCAGTCTGTGCAGGCGATACGGCCGTCACTACTTCTGACAGAAGAATACTTTCCACCATAGCGGTTTCCAGTTCTTCACGTCCAGTGTGTGCAGGCGATCCTGCAGCCCCTTCTTCAGACAGAATAATATTTTCCACCATAGCGGTTTCCAGTTCTTCACGTCCAGTCTGTGCGGACGATCCTGCAGCCTCCTCTTCAGACAGAATAATAATTTCCACCCTAACGGTTTCCAGTTCTTTACGTCCAGTCTGTGCAGGCGATCCGTCCGTCACTTCTTCCGACAGAAGAATACTTTCCACCATAGCGGTTTCCAGTTCTTCACGTCCAGTCTGTGCAGACGATCCTGCAGCCCCTTCTTCAGACAGAATAATATTTTCCACCATAGCGGTTTCCAGTTCTTCACGTCCAGTCTGTGCCGGCGATCCTGCTGCCTCTTCTTCGGACAGAATAATAATTTTAACCATAGCTGTTGCCAGTTTTTCACGTCCAGTCTGTGCAGGCGATCCTGCAGCCTCTTCTTCAGACAGAATACTACTTTCATCCATAGCGATTTCCAGTTCTTCACGTAAGTCTGTGCAGGCAATCCTGCCGTCACTACTTCTGACAGAAGAATACTTTCCACAATAGCGTTAACCAGTTCTCCTCGTCCAGTCTGTGCAGGCGATCCTGCGATCACTACTTCTGACAGAAGAATACTTTCCACCATAGCGGTTTCCAGTTCTTCACGTCCAGTCTGTGCAGACGATCCCGCAGCCCCTTCTTCAGACAGAATAATACTTTCCACCATAGCGGTTTCCAGTTCTTCACGACCAGTCTGTGCAGGCGATCCTGCAGCCTCTCCTTCAGACGGAATAATACTCTCCACCATAGCTGTTTCCAGTTCTTCATGTCCAGTCTGTGCAGGCGATCCTGCAGCCTCTTCTTCAGACAGAATAATACGTTCATCCATAGCGTTTTCCATTTCTTCACGTCCAGTCTGGGCAGGCGATCCTGCCGTCACTTCTACAGACAGAATATTACTTTCCACCATACCGGTTTCCAGTTCTCCTCGTCCAGGCTGTGAAGGCGATCTTGCAGTTTCTCCTTCATAGAGAAAAATACTTTCCACCATAGCGCTTTCCAGTTCTTCACGTCCAGTCTGTGAAGGCGATCCTGCAGCCTCTTCTACAGGCAGAATAATACTTTCCATCATAGCGGTTTCCAGTTCCTCACGTCCAGTCTCTGCAGGCGGTCCTGCAGCCTCTTGTTCAGACAGAATAATACTTTCCACCATGGCGCTTTCCAGTTCTTCACGTCCAGTCTCTGCAGGCGATTCTGCAGCCTCTTCTTCAGAGAGAATAATACTTTCCACCATAGCGCTTTCCAGTTCATCACCTCCAGCCCGTGCAGCCGATCCTGCAGCCTCTTCTTCAGGCAGAATAATACTTTCCGTCATAGCGGTTTCCAGTTCCTCACCTCCAGTCTCTGCAGGCGGTCCTGCAGCCTCTTGTTCAGACAGAATAATACTTTCCACCATACCGGTTTCCAGTTCTTGACGTCCAATCTGTCCAGGCGATCCTGCCGTCAATACTTGAGACAGAAGAATACTTTCCACCATAGCGGTTTCCAGTTCTTCACGTCCAGTCTGTGCAGGTGATCTTGCAGCGTCTTCTTCAGACAGAATAATACTTCCGACCATAGCGGTTTCCAGATCTTCACGTCCAGTCTGTGCAGGCGATCCTGCAGCCTCTTCTTCAGAGAATAATAATTTCCACCATAGCGGTTTCCAGTTCTTCACGTCCAGTCTGAGCAGGCGATTCTGCAGCCTCTTTTTCAGACAGAATGATTCTCTCCACCATAGCGGTTCCCAGTTCCTCGCGTCCAGTCTGTGCAGGCAATCCTGCAGCGTCTTCTTCAGGCAGAACAATACTTTCAACCTTAGCAGTTTCTATTTCTTCAGGTCCAGTCTGTGCAGGCGTTCCTGCCGTCACTTCTTCAGACAGAAGAATACTTTCCACCATAGCGGTTTCCAGATTTTCACGTCCACCCTGTGAGGCAATCCTGCAGCCTCTTCTTCAGAGGCAATAATAAATTCCACCATTGCGGTTTCCAGTTCTTCACCTCCAGTCTGTGCAGGCGATCCTGCAGCCTCTACTTCAGACAGAATAATACTTTCCACCATAGCGGTTTCCATTTCTTCACGTCCAGCCTGTGCAGGCGATCTTTCAGCCTCTTCTTCAGACAGAATAATACTTTCCACCATAGCGGTTTCCAGTTCTTCAAGTCCAGTCTAATCAGGCGATCCTGCAGCCTCTTCTTCAGACGGAATAATACTTTCCACCATAGCGGTTACCAGTTCTTCACGTCCAGTCTGTGCAGGCGATCCTGCAGCCTCTTCTCCAGACAGAACAATATTTTCCACCATAGTGGTTTCCAGTTCTTCACGTCCAGTCTCTGCAGGCGATCCTGCAGCCTCTTCCAGACGGAATATTACTTTACACCATAGCGGTTTCCAGTTCTCCTCGTCCAGTCTGTGCAAGCGATCCTGCTGCCTCTTCTTCGGACAGAATAATAATTTTAACCATAGCCGTTGCCAGTTTTTCACGTCCAGTCTGTGCAATCCTGCGGCTCTTTCTTCAGACAGAATAATACTTTCCTCCATAGCGGTTTCCAGTTGTTCACATCCAGCCTGTGCAGTCGATTTTGCCGTCATTACTTCAGACAGAATAATACTTTCCACCATAGCGGATTCCAGTTCTTCACGCCCAGTCTGAGCAGGCGATCCTGCAGCCACTTCTTCAGACAGAATAATACTTTCCACTATACCGGTTCCCAGTTCTTCACGTCCAGTCTGTGCAGACAATCCTGCAGCCTCTTCTTCAGGCAGAATAATACTTTCCACCATAGCGGTTTCCAGTTCGCCACGTCCAGTCTGTGCAGGCGATCCTGCAGCCCCTTCTTCAGAGAGAATAATACATTCCACCATAGCGGTTTCCAGTTCTTCACGTCCAGACGGTGCAGGCAATCCTGCAGCCTCTTCTTCAGACAGAATAATACTTTCCACCCTAGCGGTTTCCAGTTCTTCACGTCCAGACTGTGCAGGCGATCCTGCAGCCTCTTCTTCAAACAAAATAACACTTTACACCATAGCGGTTTCCAGTTCTTCACCTCCAGTCTGTGCAGGCGATCCTGCAGCCTTTTCTTCAGACAGAATAATACTTTCCACCAAAGCGGTTTCCAGTTCTTCACGTCCAGTGTGTGCATGCGATTCTGCAGCCTCTTTTTCAGACAGAATAATAATTTCCACCATAGCGGTTTCCAGTTCTCCACGTCCAGTCTGTGCAGGTTATCTTGCAGACGCTTCTTCCGACAGAATAATACTTTCCACCATAGCGGTTTCCATTTCTTCACGTCCGGTCTGTGCAGGCGATCCTGCCGTCACTACTTCAGAGAGAATAATACTTTCCACCACGGCGATTTCTATTTCTTAACGTTCAGTCTGTGCAGGCGATCCTGCCGTCACTACTTCAGCGAGAATAATACTTTCCACCATAGTGGTTTCAGTTCTTCACGTCCAGTCTGTGCAGGCGATCTTGCAGCCTCTTCCTCAGACAGAACAATACTCTCCACCATAGCGTTTTCCAGTTCTTCACGTCCAGTCTGTGCAGGCGATCCTGCAGCCTGTTCTTCAGACAGAATAATACTTTTCACCATAGCGGTTTCCAGTTCTTCAGGTCCAATCTGTGCAGGCGATCCTGCAGCCTCTTCTTCAGACAGAATAATACTTTCCATCATAGCGGTTTCCAGTTCTTCAGGTCCAATCTGTGCAGGCGATCCTGCAGCCTCTTCCTCAGACAGAATAATACTTTCCACCATAGCGGTTTCCATTTCTTCACGTCCAGTCTGTGCAGGCTATCCTGCAACCTCTTCCTTAGACAGAAAAATAACTTCCTCCATAGCGATTTCCAGTTCTTCACGTCCAGTCAGTGCAGGCGATCCTGCAGCCTATTCTTCAGACAGAATAATACTTCCCACCATAGCGATTTCCAGTTCTTCACGTCCAGTCTGAGCAGGCGATCCTGCAGCCTCTTCTTCAGACAGAATAATATTTTCCACCATAGCGGTTCCTAGTTCTTCGCGTCCAGTCTGTGCAGGCAATCCTGCAGACTCTTCTTCCGACTGAATAATACCTTCCACCATAGCGGTTTCCATTCCTTCACGTCCGGTCTGTGCAGGCGATCCTGCCGTCAATACTTCAGACAGAATAATACTTTCCACCATAGCTGTTTCCAGTTCTTCACGATCAGTCTGTGCAGGCGATCCTGCCGTCATTACTTCAGTCAAAATAATACTTTCCACCATAGCGGTTTCAGTTCTTCACGTCCAGTCAAGGCAGGCGATCGTGCAGCCTCTTCTTCAGACAGAATAATACTTTCCACCATAGCGGTTTCCAGTTCTTCTCGTCCAGTCTGTGAAGGCGATCCTGCCGTCACTACTTCTGACAGAATAATACTTTCCACCATAGCGGTTACCAGTTCTTCTCGTCCAGTCTGTGCAGGCGATCCAGCAGCCTCTTCTTCAGATAGAATAATACCTGCCACCATAGCGGTTCCCAGATCTTCACGTCCAGTCTTTGCAGGCGATCCTGCTGCCCCTTCTTCAGGCAGAAAAATACTTTCAATCATAGCAGTTTCCAGTTCTTCACGTCCAGACTGTGCAGGCGATCCTGCCGTCACTACTTCAGACAGAATAATAATTTCCACCATACTGGTTTCCAGTTCTTCACGTCCAGTCTGTGCAGGAAATCCTGCAGCCCCGTCTGCAGGCAGAAAAATACTTTCCATCATAGCGGTTTCCAGTTCTTCACGTCCAGTTTTTGCAGGCGATCCTGCAGCCTCTTCTTCAGACATAATAATAATTTCCTCCATAGTGATTTCCAGCTTATCACCTCCAGTCTGTGCAGGCGATCCTGCAGCCTCTTCCTCAGACTGAATAATTCTTTCCACCATAGCGGTTTCCAGTTCTCCGCGTCCAGTCTGCTAAGGCGATCCTGCAGTCTCTTCTTCAGACAGAATAATACTTTCCAGCATAGCGGATTCCAGTTCTTCACGTCCAGTCTGTGCAGGCGATCATGCAGCCTCTTCCTTAGACAGAATAATAATTTCCACCATAGCGGTTTCCAGTTCTTCACGTCCAGTCTGTGCAGGCGATCCTGCAGCCTCTTCCTTTGACAGAATAATACTTTCCACCATAGCGGTTTCCAGTTCTTGCCGTCCAGTCTGTGCAGGTTATCCTGCAGACTCCTCTTCCGACAGAATAATACTTTCCACCAAAGCGGTTTCCATTTCTTCACGTCCGGTCTATGCAGGCGATCCTGCCGTCACTAGTTCAGACAGAATAATACTTTCCACCATGGCGGTTTCCTTTTCTTAACGTTCAGTCTGTGCAGGCGATCCTGCCCTCACTACTTCAGTGAGAATAATACTTTCCACCATAGCGATTTCAGTTCTTCACGTCCAGTCTGTGCAGGCGATCTTGCAGCCTCTTCTTCAGACAGAATAATACTCTCCACCATAGCGGTTTCCAGTTCTTCACGTCCAGTCTGTGCAGCCGATCCTGCCGTCCCTATTTCAGTCAGAATAATATTTTCCACCATAGCGTTTTCCAGTTCTTCACGTCCAGTCTGTGCCGGCGATCCTGCTGCCTTTTCTTCAGACAGGATAATACGTTCAACCATAGCGGTTTCCTTTTCTTCACGTCCAGTCTGTGCAGGCGATCCTGCAGCCTATACGTCAGACAGAATAATACCTTCCACCATAGCGGTTTCCAGTTCGTCACGTCCAGCCTGTGCAGGCGATCATTCAACCTCTTCCTCAGACAGAATAATAATTTCCACCATAGCGATTTCCAGTTCTTCATGTCCAGTGTGTGCAGGCGATCCTGCAGCCTCTTCTCCAGATAGAATAATACTTTCCACCATAGCGGTTCCCAGTTCTGCACGTCCAGTCTGTGCAGGCGAACCTGCAGCCTCTTATTCAGACAGAATAATACTTTCCACCATAGCGTTTCCAGTTCTTCACGTCCAGTCTGTGCAGGCGATCCTGCAGCCTTTTCTTCAGACAGAATAATACTTTCCACCATAGCGGCTTCCATTTCTTCACGTCCGGTTTGTGCAGGCGATCCTGACGTCACTACATCAGACAGAATAATACTTTCCACCATAGCGGTTTCCATTTCTTTACGTCCAGTCTGTGCAGGCGATCCTGCCGTCATTACTTCAGACAGAATAATACTTTCCACCATAGCGGTTTCCATTTCTTCACGTCCAGTCTGTGCAGGCGATCCTGCCGACACTACTTCAGTCAGAATAATACTTTCGACCATAGCGGTTTCCAGTTCTTCACGTCCACTCTGTGCAGGCGAACCTGCAGCCTCTTCTTCAGACAGAATAATAATTTCCACCATAACGGTTTCCAGTTCTTTACGTCCAGTCTGTGCAGGCGATCCGGCCGTCACTACTTCTGACAGAAGAATACTTTCCACCATAGCGGTTTCCAGTTCTTCACGTCCAGTCTGTGCAGACGATTCTGCAGCCTCTTCTTCAGACAGAATAATACTTTCCATCATAGCGGATTCCAGTTCTTCAAGTCCAATCTGTGCAGGCGATCCTGCAGCCTCTTCTTCAGACAGAATAATACTTTCCACCATAGCGGTTTCCATTTCATCACGTCCAGTCTGTGCAGGCTATCCTTCAACCTCTTCCATAGACAGAAAAATAACTTCCTCCATAGCGATATCCAGTTCTTCACGTCCAGTCTGTGCAGGCGATCCTGCAGCCTCTTCTTCAGACAGAATAATACTTCCCACCATAGCGATTTCCAGTTCTTCACGTCCAGTCTGAGCAGGCGATCCTGCAGCCTCTTCTTCAGACAGAATAATACTTTCCACCATAGCGGTTCCTAGTTCTTCGCGTCCAGTCTGTGCAGGCGATCCTGCAGACTCTTCTTCCGACAGAATAATACTTTCCACCATAGCGGTTTCCATTCCTTCACGTCCGGTCTGTGCAGGCGATCCTGCCGTCACTACTTCAGACAGAATAATACTTTTCACCATGGCTGTTTCCAGTTCTTCACGATCAGTCTGTGCAGGCGATCCTGCCGTCACTACTTAAGTCAGAATAATACTTTCCACCATTGCGGTTTCAGTTCTTCACGTCCAGTCAGGGCAGGCGATCCTGCAGCCTCTTCTTCAGACAGAATAATACTCTCCACCATAGCGGTTTCGAGTTCTTCACGTCCAGTCTGTGCAGGCGATCCTGCCGTCACTACTTCTGACAGAAGAATACTTTCCACCATAGTGGTTTCCAGTTCTTCACGACCAGTCTGTGCAGGCGATCTGCAGCCTCTTTTTCGGACAGAATAATAATTTTCACCAGAGCGGTTTCCAGTTCTTCAGGTCCAATCTGTGCAGGCGATCCTGCAGCCTCTTCTTCAGACAGAATAATACTTTCCACCATAGCGGTTTCCAGTTCTTCACGTCCAGTGTATGCAGGCGATTCTGCAGCCTCTTCTTCAGACAGAATAATACTCTCCAACATAGCGGTTTCCAGTTCTTCTCGTCCAGTCTGTGAAGGCAATCCTGCCGTCACTACATCAGACAGACTAATACATTCCACCATAGCGGTTTCCAGTTTTTCGCGTCCAGTCTATGCAGGCGATCCTGCCATTACTCCATCAGACAGAAGAATACTCTCCACCATAGCGGTTTCCAGTTCTTCACGTCCAGTCTGTGCAGACGATCCTGCAGCCCCTTCTTCAGACAGAATAATATTTTCCACCATAGCGGATTCCAGTTCTTCACGTCCAGTCTGTGCAAGCGATCCTGCTGCCTCTTCTTCGGACAGAATAATAATTTTAACCATAGCAGTTGCCAGTTTTTCACGTCCAGTCTGTGCAGGCGATCCTGCAGCCTCTCCTTCAGACCGAATACTACTTTCATCCATAGCGTTTTCCAGTTCTTCACGTAAGTCTGTGCAGGCAATCCTGCCGTCACAACTTCTGACAGAAGAATACTTTCCACAATAGCGTTAACCAGTTCTCCTCGTCCAGTCTGTGCAGGCGATCCTGCGGTCACTACTTCTGACAGAAGAATACTTTCCACCATAGCGGTTTCCAGTTCTTCACGACCAGTCTGTGCAGGCGATCCTGCAGCCTCTCCTTCGGACAGAATAATACTCTCCACCATAGCTGTTTCCAGTTCTTCATGTCCAGTCTGTGCAGGCGATCCTGCAGCCTCTTCTTCAGACAGAATAATACGTTCATCCATAGCGTTTTCCATTTCTCCACGTCCAGTCTGGGCAGGCGATCCTGCCGTCACTTCTTCAGACAGAATAATACTTTCCACCATACCGGTTTCCAGTTCTCCTCGTCCAGGCTGTGAAGGCGATCTTGCAGTTTCTCCTTCATAGAGAAAAAACTTTCCACCATAGCGCATTCCAGTTCTTCACGTCCAGTCTGTGAAGGCGATCCTGCAGCCTCTTCGACAGGCAGAATAATACTTTCCATCATAGCGGTTTCCAGTTCCTCACGTCTAGTCTCTGCAAGCGGTCCTGCAGCCTCTTGTTCAGACAGAATAATACTTTCCACCATAGTGGTTTCCAGTTCTTCACGACCAGTGTGTGCAGGCGATTCTGCAGTCTCTCCTTCAGACAGAATAATACTTTCCACCAAGGCGGTTTCCAGTTCTTCACGTCCGGTCTGTGCAGACGATCCTGCAGCCTCTCCTTCAGACAGAATAATACTTTCAACCTTAGCAGTTACTAATTCTTCACGTCCGGTCTGTGCAGGCGATCTTGCCCTCACTACTTCAGAGAGAAGAATACTTTCCACCATAGCGGTTTCCAGTTCATCACCTCCAGCCTGTGCAGCCGATCCTGCAGCCTCTTCTTCAGACAGAATAATACTTCCCACCATAGCGGTTTCCAGTTCTTCACGTCCAGTCTGTGAAGGCGATCCTGCAGCATCATCTTCAGGCAGAATAATACTTTCCACCATAGCGGTTTCCAGCCCTCCTCGTCCAGTCTGTGCAGGTGATCCTGCAGCGTCTTCTTCAGACAGAATAATACTTCCGATCATAGCGGTTTCCAGATCTTCACGTCCAGTCTGTGCAGGCGATCCTGCAGCCTCTTCTTCAGAGAATAATAATTTCCACCATAGCGGTTTCCAGTTCTTCACGTCCAGTCTGAGCAGGCGATCCTGCAGCCTCTTCTTCAGACAGAATATTACTTTCCACCATAGCGGTTTCCAGTTCTTAACGTCCAGTCTGTGCAGGCGATCCTGTAGCCTCTCCTCCAGACAGGATAATACTTTCCACCATAGCGGTTTCCAGTTCTTCACGTCAAGTCCGAGCAGGCGATCCTGCAGCCTCTTTTTCAGACAGAATAATTCTCTCCACCATAGCGGTTCCCAGTTCCTCGCGTCCAGTCTGTGCAGGCAATCCTGCAGCGTCTTCTTCAAGCAGAATAATACTTTCAACCTTAGCAGTTTCTATTTCTTCAGGTCCAGTCTGTGCAGGCGATCCTGCCGTCACTTCTTCAGACAGAAGAATACTTTCCACCATAGCGTTTTCCAGATTTTCACGTCCACCCTGTGAGGCCATCCTGCAGCCTCTTCTTCAGAGGCAATAATACATTCCACCATTGCGGTTTCCAGTTCTTCACCTCCAGTCTGTGCAGGCGATCCTGCAGCCTCTGCTTCAGACAGAATAATACATTCCACCATAGCGGTTTCCATTTCTTCACGTCCAGCCTGTGCAGGCGATCCTTCAGCCTCTTCTTCAGACAGAATAATACTTTCCACCATAGCGGTTTCCAGTTCTTCAAGTCCAGTCTGTGAGGCGATCCTGCAGCCTCTTCTTCAGACGGAATAATACTTTCCACCGTAGCGGTTTCTAGTTCTCCTCGACCAGTCTGTGAAAGCGATACTGCAGCCTCTCCTTCAGACATAATAATACTTTCCACCATAGCGGTTACCAGTTCTTCACGTCCAGTCTGTGCTGGCGATCCTGCAGCCTCTTCTTCAGACAGAAAAATATTTTCCCCATAGTGGTTTCCAGTTCTTCACGTCCAGTCTCTGCAGGCGAATCTGCAGCCTCTTCTTCAGACGGAATATTACTTTACACCATAGTGGTTTCCAGTTCTCCTCGTCCAGTCTGTGAAGGCAATCCTGCAGCTCTTTCTTCAGACAGAATAATACTTTCCTCCATGGCGGTTTCGAGTTGGTCACATCCAGCCTGTGAAGTCGATTTTGCCGTCATTACTTCAGACAGAATAATACTTTACACCATAGTGGATTCCAGTTCTTCACGCCCAGTCTGAGCAGGCGATCCTGCAGCCACTTCTTCAGACAGAATATTACTTTCCACTATACCGGTTCCCAGTTCTCCACGTCCAGTCTGTGCAGACAATCCTGCAGCCTCTTCTTCAGGCAGAATAATACTTTCCACCATAGCGGTTTCCAGTTCTCCACGTCCAGTCTGTGCAGGCGATCCTGCAGCCTCTTCTTCAGAGAGAATAATACATTCCACCATAGCGGTTTCCAGTTCTTCACGTCCAGACGGTGCAGGCAATCCTGCGGCCCCTTCCTCAGACAGAATAATACATTCCACCATAGCGGTTTCCAGTTCTTCACGTCCAGTCTGTGCAGGCGATCCTGCAGCCTATTCTTCAGACAGAATAATACTTTCCACCAAAGCGGTTTCCAGTTCTTCACGTCCAGAGTGTGCAGGCGATTCTGCAGCCTCATTTTCAGACAGAATAATAATTTCCACCATAGCGGTTTCCAGTTCTCCACGTCCAGTCTGTGCAGGTTATCTTGCAGACGCTTCTTCCGACAGAATAATACTTTCCACCATAGCGGATTCCATTTCTTCACGTCCGGTCTGTGCAGGCGATCCTGCCGTCACTTCTTCAGACAGAATATTACTTTCCACCATGGCGGTTTCCATTTCTTAACGTTCAGTCTGTGCAGGCGATCCTGCCGTCACTATTTCAGCGAGAATAAGACTTTCCACCACAGCGGTTTCAGTTCTTCACGTCCAGTCTGTACAGGCGATCTTGCAGCCTCTTCCTCAGACAGAACAATACTCTCCACCATAGCGGTTTCCAGTTCTTCAGGTCCAATCTGTGCAGGCGATCCTGCAGCCTCTTCTTCAGACAGAATAATACTTTCCATCATAGCGGATTCCAGTTCTTCAAGTCCAATCTGTGCAGGCGATACTGCAGCCTCTTCTTCAGACAGAATAATACTTTCCACCATAGCGGTTTCCATTTCTTCACGTCCAGTCTGTGCAGGCTATCCTTCAACCTCTTCCATAGACAGAAAAATAACTTCCTCCATAGCGATTTCCAGTTCTTCACGTCCAGTCAGTGCAGGCGATCCTGCAGCCTCTTCTTCAGACAGAATAATACTTCCCACCATAGCGATTTCCAGTTCTTCACGTCCAGTCTGAGCAGGCGATCCTGCAACCTCGTCTTCAGACAGAATAATACTTTCCACCATAGCGGTTCCTAGTTCTTCGCGTCCAGTCTGTGCAGGCGATCCTGCAGACGCTTCTTCCGACAGAATAATGCTTTCCACCATAGCGGTTTCCATTCCTTCACGTCCGGTCTGTGCATGCGAACCTGCCGTCACTACTTCAGACAGAATACTTCTTTCCACCATGGCTGTTTCCAGTTCTTTACGATCAGTCTGTGCAGGCGATCCTGCCGTCACTACTTCAGTCAGAATAATACTTTCCACCATAGCGGTTTCAGTTCTTCACGTCCAGTCAGGGCAGGCGATCCTGCAGCCTCTTCTTCAGACAGAATAATACTCTCCACCATAGCGGTTTCCAGTTCTTCACGTCCAGTCTGTGCAGGCGATCCAGCCGTCACTACTTCTGACAGAAGAATACTTTCCACCATAGTGGTTTCCAGTTCTTCACGACCAGTCTGTGCAGGCGATCTGCAGCCTCTTTTTCGGACAGAATAATAATTTTCACCAGAGCGGTTTCCAGTTCTTCAGGTCCAATCTGTGCAGGCGATCCTGCAGCCTTTCTTCTTCAGACAGAATAATACTTTCCACCATAGCGGTTTCCAGTTCTTCACGTCCAGTGTATGCAGGCGATTCTGCAGCCTCTTCTTCAGACAGAATAATACTCTCCAACATAGCGGTTTCCAGTTCTTCTCGTCCAGTCAGTGAAGGCAATCCTGCCTTCACTACATCAGAGAGACTAATACATTCCACCATAGCGGTTTCCAGTTCTTCGCGTCCAGTCTATGCAGGCGATCCTGCCATTACTCCATCAGACAGAATAATACTTTCCACCATAGCGGTTACCAGTTCTTCTCGTCCAGTCCGTGCAGGCGATCCTGCAGCCTCTTCTTCAGGCAGCATAATACGTTCCACCATAGCGGTTCCCAGATCTTCACGTCCAGTCTTTGCAGGCGATCCTGCTGCCTCTTCTTCAGGCAGAATAATACTTTCAATCATAGCCGTTTCCAGTTCTTCACGTCCAGTCTGTGCAGGCGATCCTGCAGCCTCTTCCTCACACTGAATAATTCTTTCCACCATAGCGGTTTCCAGTTCTCCGCGTCCAGTCTGCTAAGGCGATCCTGCAGTCTCTTCTTCAGACAGAATAATACTTTCCAGCATAGCGGTTTCCAGTTCTTCACGTCCAGTCTGTGCAGGCGATCATGCAGCCTCTTCCTTAGACAGAATAATAATTTCCACCATAGCGGTTTCCAGTTCTTCACGTCCAGTCTGTGCAGGCGATCCTGCAGCCGCTTCCTTTGACAGAATAGTAATTTTCACCATAGCGGATTCCAGTTCTTCACGTCCAGTCTGTGCAGGCGATTCTGCTGCCTCATCTTCAGACGGAATAATACTTTCCACCATAGCGGTTTCCAGTTCTTCCCGTCCAGTCTGTGCAGGTTATCCTGCAGACTCTTCTTCCGACAGAATAATACTTTCCACCATAGCGGTTTCCATTTTTTCACGTCCGGTCTATGCAGGCGATACTGCCGTCACTAGTTCAGACAATATAAAACTTTCCACCATGGCGGTTTCCATTTCTTAACGTTCGGTCTGTGCAGGCGATCCTGCCGTCACTACTTCAGTGAGAATAATAATTTCCACCATAGCGATTTCAGTTCTTCACGTCCAGTCTGTGCAGGCGATCTTGCAGCCTCTTCTTCAGACAGAATAATACTCTCCACCATAGCGGTTTCCAGTTCCTCACGTCCAGTCTGTGCAGGCGATCCTGCCGTCACTACTTCTGACAAAAGAATACTTTCCACCATACCGGTTTCCAATTCTTGGCGTCCAGTCTGTGCAGGAGATCCTGCAGGCTCTTCTTCAGACGGAATAATACTTTTCACCATTGTGGTTTCCTGTTCTTCAGGTCCAATCTGTGCAGGCCATCCTGCAACCTCTTCTTCAGACAGAATAATACTTTCAACCATAGCGGTTTCCAGTTCTTCGGGTCCAATCTGTGCAGGCGATTCTGCAGTCTCTTCTTCAGACAGATTAATACTTTCCAGCATAGCGGTTTCCAGTTCTTCACGTCCACTCTGTGCAGGCGATCCTGCAGCCTCTTCCTTAGACAGAATAATAATTTCCACCATAGCGGTTTCCAGTTCTTCACGTCCAGTCTGTGCAGGCGATCCTGCAGCCTCTTCCTTTGAGAGAATAATAATTTCCACAATAGCGGTTTCCAGTTTTTCACGTCCAGTCTGTGCAGGCGATCCTGTTGCCTCTTCTTCAGACGGAATAATACTTTCCACCATAGCTGTTTCCAGTTCTTCACGTCGAGTCTGTGCAGGCGATCTTGCAGCCTCTTCTTCAGACAGAATAATACTTTCCACCATAGCGGTTTCCAGTTCTTCGCGTTCAGTCTGTGCAGGCGATCCTGCAGACTCGTCTTCCGACAGAATAATTCTTTCCACCATAGCGGTTTCCATTTCTTCACGTCCGGTCTGTGCAGGCGATCCTGCCGTCACTACTTCAGACAGAATAATACTTTCCACCATGGTGGTTTCCATATCTTCACGTTCAGTCTGTGCAGGCGATCCTGCCGTCACTACTTCAGTCAGAATAATACTTTCCACCATAGCGGTTTCAGTTCTTCACGTCCAGTCTGTGCAGGCGATCTTGCAGCCTCTTCTTCAGACAGAATAATACTCTCCACCATAGCGGGTTCCAGTTCTTCACGTCCAGTCTGTGCAGGCGATCCTGCCGTCACTACTTCTGACAGAAGAATACTTTCCACCATGGCGGTTTCCAGTTCTTCACGTCCAGTCTGTGCAGGCGATCCTGCAGCCTTTTCTTCAGACAGAATAATACTTTTCACCATAGCGGTTTCCAGTTTCATCAGGTCCAATCTGTGAAGGGGATCCTGCAGCCTCTACTTCAGACAGAATAATACTTTCCACCATAGCGGTTGCCAGTTCTCCTCGTCCAGTCTGTGCAGGCGATCCTGCCATGACTACTTCAGACAGAAGAATACTTTCCACCATAGCGGTTTCCAGTTCTTCACGTCCACTCTGTGCAGCCGATCCTCCAGCCTGTTCTTCAGACAGAATGATAATTTCCACCATACCGGTTTCCAGATCTTCACGTCCAGTCTGTGCAGGCGATCCTGCAGCCCCTTCTGCAGGCAGAATTATACTTTCCATCATAGCGGTTTCCAGTTCTTCACCTCCAGTCTTTGCAGGCGATCCTGCAGCCTCTTCTTCAGACAGAATAATACTTTCCACCATAGCGGTTTCCAGTTCTTCTCGGCCAGTGTGTGCAGGCGATTCTGAAGCCTCTCCTTCAGACAGAATATTACCTTCCACCATAGCGGTTTCCAGTTCTTCAATTCCAGTCTGTGCAGGCGATCCTGCAGCCTCTTCTTCAGACATAATAATAATTTCCACCATAGCGGTTTCCTGTTCATCACCTCCAGTCTGTGAAGGCGATCCTGCAGCCTCTTCCTCTGACATAATAATACTTTCCACCATAGCGGTTTCCAGTTCTTCACGTCCAGTCTGTGCAGGCGATCCTGCAGCCTCTTCCTCACACTGAATAATTCTTTCCACCATAGCGGTTTCCAGTTCTCCGCGTCCAGTCTGCTAAGGCGATCCTGCAGTCTCTTCTTCAGACAGAATAATACTTTCCAGCATAGCGGTTTCCAGTTCTTCACGTCCAGTCTGTGCAGGCGATCATGCAGCCTCTTCCTTAGACAGAATAATAATTTCCACCATAGCGGTTTCCAGTTCTTCACGTCCAGTCTGTGCAGGCGATCCTGCAGCCGCTTCCTTTGACAGAATAGTAATTTTCACCATAGCGGATTCCAGTTCTTCACGTCCAGTCTGTGCAGGCGATTCTGCTGCCTCATCTTCAGACGGAATAATACTTTCCACCATAGCGGTTTCCAGTTCTTCCCGTCCAGTCTGTGCAGGTTATCCTGCAGACTCTTCTTCCGACAGAATAATACTTTCCACCATAGCGGTTTCCATTTTTTCACGTCCGGTCTATGCAGGCGATACTGCCGTCACTAGTTCAGACAATATAAAACTTTCCACCATGGCGGTTTCCATTTCTTAACGTTCGGTCTGTGCAGGCGATCCTGCCGTCACTACTTCAGTGAGAATAATAATTTCCACCATAGCGATTTCAGTTCTTCACGTCCAGTCTGTGCAGGCGATCTTGCAGCCTCTTCTTCAGACAGAATAATACTCTCCACCATAGCGGTTTCCAGTTCCTCACGTCCAGTCTGTGCAGGCGATCCTGCCGTCACTACTTCTGACAAAAGAATACTTTCCATCATACCGGTTTCCAATTCTTGGCGTCCAGTCTGTGCAGGAGATCCTGCAGGCTCTTCTTCAGACGGAATAATACTTTTCACCATTGTGGTTTCCAGTTCTTCAGGTCCAATCTGTGCAGGCCATCCTGCAACCTCTTCTTCAGACAGAATAATACTTTCAACCATAGCGGTTTCCAGTTCTTCGGGTCCAATCTGTGCAGGCGATTCTGCAGTCTCTTCTTCAGACAGATTAATACTTTCCAGCATAGCGGTTTCCAGTTCTTCACGTCCACTCTGTGCAGGCGATCCTGCAGCCTCTTCCTTAGACAGAATAATAATTTCCACCATAGCGGTTTCCAGTTCTTCACGTCCAGTCTGTGCAGGCGATCCTGCAGCCTCTTCCTTTGAGAGAATAATAATTTCCACAATAGCGGTTTCCAGTTTTTCACGTCCAGTCTGTGCAGGCGATCCTGTTGCCTCTTCTTCAGACGGAATAATACTTTCCACCATAGCTGTTTCCAGTTCTTCACGTCGAGTCTGTGCAGGCGATCTTGCAGCCTCTTCTTCAGACAGAATAATACTTTCCACCATAGCGGTTTCCAGTTCTTCGCGTTCAGTCTGTGCAGGCGATCCTGCAGACTCGTCTTCCGACAGAATAATTCTTTCCACCATAGCGGTTTCCATTTCTTCACGTCCGGTCTGTGCAGGCGATCCTGCCGTCACTACTTCAGACAGAATAATACTTTCCACCATGGTGGTTTCCATATCTTCACGTTCAGTCTGTTAGTTAGTTAGTTAGTTATTGTTGTTTTAAGGGGCGGAACTACGAGGTCATCTGCCCCTCTTAACACAGATTAAAGAATACAAATTTTGAATTGAATTTAAAATTTTGAGGTGGACATCTAAATTTAAAAAGACCAAAAATTAATAAAACAAAAACAAACAATTAAATAAATAAAAATATAAACATAAACAAAAATTACGGAAAAAACAATACATTATCATTCAAAAACGAACAAGTCGTTGAGTCAAAGTTCACTGCAAAATTTAGATTGCTGGCCCTAACCCACTCTCACTTATAAAGCGGATAACGCGATCAGCAGCCACCGCGTCATCGGCTAATATAAGTTTGAGTGTCGTCTGCAAACCAAGGTTTCTTCGTAAGTCAGCAAGATCCACACACTCGGTGAAAATGTGGGCCACGGTGAAAACGGCTCCACAGGTACAAAGTGGGGGGTCTTCCCTTCTCATTAGGTACGAGTGGGTGGATCTTGTATGACCTATCCTTAGCCTACACAAAATGACGGACTCTCTCCGGGCCCGGAAGGAGCTCCGCCAAACGCGAGTAGTTCCCTTGATCGCTCTCAGTTTACTGGGCAGTGGGTCAGCTAGCCACTGACTCTCCCAAAAAGCCAGAACTTGTAGGCGTAACTGAGAGCGAATATCTCTAGCGGGTACCTCCATTGGTCGAGGTGGTAGTGATACCGCCTCTTTTGCAGCTTGATCCGCTAACTCATTTCCCGCAATTCCCATGTGGCTTGGAAGCCACAGAAAGGTGATTCGAGTGTCAGCGTGGCACAGCCCGGCTAGTAGGTCGTGGATTCGCTGCACTAGGGGGTGTTGCGGGAAACATGTAGCAATTGACTGCAACGAACTCAAAGAGTCGGTACACACGAGAAAGTGGATTCGTGCATCCTGTAGTGCAAACTGCAGAGCTTCATAGATGGCAACGAGCTCCGCAGTAAACACACTACAGGCCTCAGGCAAAGAGATCTTGGTATTTGCACCATCAATAACGTAAGCACAACCCACTTTCTCGTCCACCTTCGAACCATCCGTGTATAGAATGCCAGCGTCCGGAAATTGGTGAACTATGCTGTGGAACTGCCTCCGGTAAACGGAGGCATCCGTGTTCACCTTAGGACCTCGGTGCAGATCTAACCGAATTTCCGGACGCGGGACTTGCCACGGAGGCACCTCGCTAGATGTCCGGATCATACAGGGACCTACAGCCACTCCTATTTCGGTACACGAGCTATCAAGTCTAATACCAACCGGCCGAGTGGCACGAGGCCGGTTGGCGTACCCCTGGTGGTTTTGGGTACCGAAGAGAGCTTGATAGGTCGGGTGTTGCGGCATTTGACGCACATTGGCAGCATATGCTAACAGCATATGTTGGCGTCTATAATTTAAAGGTGGAACACCCGATTCGACGAGTAGGCTGGGTATCGGGCTGGTCCGGAAGGCACCGGTAGCCAGTCTAACGCCACTATGGTGGATACTGTCCAGCATTTTCAAGGTTGCCGGCCTTGCTGAACCGTATGCCGCAGAACCATAGTCTAGCCGGGACAGGACGAGGGCTTGGTAGAACCGTAGCAGCACCGCACGGTCAGCCCCCCACGTAGTGCCACTAAGAAACCTGAGCATGTTCAGTTTCCTGAGACATGTCATTTTCAATTGCCGTATATGGTGCTGCCACGTTAACTTGCTGTCAAAATGGAGCCCCAGGAAGCGATAAGTGTCAACCACCGGCAACGCAGCATCCCTGAGATGTAGTTCAGGGTGTAAATGTAGCCTCCGTAGCCGACAAAAATGGACGACGGAGGTTTTCGCTGCTGAAAAACGAAAACCCCGGTCGTGAGCCCACCTGTCGACCCGGTTGATGGCTAGCTGCAATTGCCGTTCCACGACTGCCATACTTCCAGAGCTGTAATGCAGAGCTAAATCGTCTACATACAGCGATGGAACTACCGCGGACCCGGCGGCGGCAACAATGCCATTAATGGCAATCGCGAACAAGGTGACACTCAGCACTGAACCCTGAGGAACTCCATTTTCTTGGGTATAGTACTGCGATAATGTCCTACCGACCCTTACACGGAAGAGTCGGACGGACATGAAATTCGCAATGAAAGTCGGTAAGTTACCACGGAGTCCCCACTTGTGAAGGGTGGAAAGGATCCCGTAGCGCCATGTGGTGTCGTAGGCTTTCTCGAGGTCAAAGAAAACCGTGACTAGGTGCTGCTTCCGGAAAAAAGCCTCCTGTATGGCGCTCTCAAGTCGCACCAGATGGTCAGTGGTGGACCTATGAGAGCGAAATCCACATTGGTACTCAGACAGGAGACCTTTATCCTCCAAGAACCACACCAGTCGACGGTTCACCATCTTTTCGAGCAGCTTACATAGGCCATTTGTCAAACAAATGGGCCTATAGCTGCTTACAAACTTGGGATCCTTTCCAGCCTTAGGAATCGGTATCACGATCCCCTCTCGCCATTGAGATGGAAACTCCCCTTCAATCCATATACGATTGAAGAGGATCAACAGTTCTTTCATACTGGATTCGCACAGATGTTTTAACATTTGATTATGTATGTTATCCGGTCCAGGAGCCGTATCCCTGCACAGTGCAAGCGCACTGCGCAGTTCCCATTCAGAGAATGGTACATTATAGGACTCCGAAGCAGCAGTGGCAAAGGACAAGGGGTGAGTCTCTGCCTCCCGCTTCAGAGTCAGAAATGTAGGATCGTAACTCCCGGAGCAGGATACATCGGAGAAGTGCGAGCCAATGCTGTTGGCAATGGCGAGATGGTCCGTGATGATGTCCCCATTGATGGACACTCCGGGTATCGATAGTGATGTCGGGAGTCCGGAGATCCGACGAAGCTTAGTCCACACTTGAGATGAAGGAGTATGCGCCGTCATGGACGACACATACTTTTCCCACGTCGTTTTCTTACTCTCCCGAATCAGATATCGGGCTCTAGCACGCATCCTTCTGAAGGTGATAAGGTTGGCCATAGTGTTTTGCCTCCGATAGCATTTGAAAGCACGTCGACGATCTTTAATGGCTGCTGCAATCTCGGCTGTCCACCAAGGGACGAGCTTCCGGCGTGAGTTGCCGGATGAGGAAGGTATTGTTTCCTCAGCAGCAGTCAAAATACCATTCGTTATGTGAATGGTATGATCGTCGACACTCTCAAAGGTATCTTCGGCAAACACCGCACGTGCCGTGAAAGTTGGCCAATCAGCCCGACGGAGAAGCCATCGACTTGGTAACTCGATGGCTCTCTGGTTCGGAAGAGTAACGATAATTGGAAAATGGTCACTATTACAAAGGTCATCGTGTACACCCCACTGTAGCAGGGGAACCAGCGCACGACTGCACAGGGTAATATCGATACTTGAATAAGTACCGTGCGCAATAGAGAAGTGCGTAGGTTCCCCTGTGTTCAACAGACACAGGTCCAGCCGCCTGATCAGCCTCTCAAAATCTCTCCCTTTACCGCTAGTGGTAGCGGAGCCCCAGATGGTGTTGTGGGCATTAACATCTCCCAGAAGGAGAAAAGGAGGGGGGAGCTGAGAGACTAGATCCACCAGCTGGTCGTAATCCGGCTGAGAATCAGGCGGGAAGTACACGTTACATACTGTTGCCATTACTGGCAACGAAGTACGAACTGCAACTGCCTCTAGCTGAGTACGCAACGGCACCTCTTCACTAAAGAGGCTAGAGTGGACGAGAGTGCAGACGCCACCAGCGGCCACAGCTCCGTCCACCCGGTCTTTAGAGAAGAGTTTGAAGTGACGCATTGTTGTCTCATGTCCAGGACGAAACCTGGATTCCTGAAGACAGACAATGGTTGACGAAAACGAAGATATTAATTGTCGTAACTCAGCGAGATGAACAGAATAGCTATTACAGTTCCATTGTAATAGTGCCATGGTGTGGACTTAAGTAGAAATGGGTCTTCTACTTATGCTTGACCGTTTGCCACCCTTCCCCAGCTCTAGTTGGAGATGATGGGGCAGGAGAGCACACCTCAATCTCCACATCTCCGTCCGAAGACGAAGAAAATGGAGCGGGCGCTCTCTTGGGTTGCGCGCGGTCGTCGTCGGACCTCACGAGTCTCGCTCTTGGGGAAGAGCGAGAGCGGTGTCGAGGGACTTTCTCCCGGTCGGAAGACTGGGTGTCTGTCCCCGACACGCCCCGAAGAGATTTCTTCTTGGATCGGCGCCGACGCGTGTTTGGGGAAGTAGATGGTCCCTTCCCCACAGACGCCGGGTCCTTATAAAACAAGGTCGCTCCTGCTGGCACCGCTCCACTGGTAGTGGTGGGAGCGGGATGGTCAGCAGATACGTGAGCAGCCCTGCCTTTAGGAGAGGAAGAGAAACGGCGCTGAACCGTTCCCCTCTCCTCCGCCGATCTATTTTCTTTACTATAGGGGAGTTCCTCCATACGTACGGGCTTGGCTTCAGCAGGCTTCGCTCCCTTGGTGGTAATGGGAGCGGAAAGGCCAGCAGAGACAGTAGCCACCCCGTCAGCAGGAGGGCGAGAGAGACGGCGGCGAACCGTCTCCCTCTTCTCCCCTATATTTTTCGTATTAGGTGGGCTGGAAGAAGGACCAGCCCCGGTCGGCAAAGTCTTCTTTCCCCCTTTAGCTGGGGAAGATTTGTTCGCCGACCGTTTCGGAGAAGAAGAGGACTTCTTCTCCGATTGCGCCGGTTTAGATGGTATAACCGGCGCCTTCTTTTGCTGGGCCGAAGAAGGTTGTTGTACCTCCTTCGGGCTGACATTTTTCGCTGGTACAGCGAGGGGTGATTTTAATACAGCTGATAATACGGGCGTCGAGGGTACTACACTCGGTAAAGATGCGGCAGGGGTGAATGAGGGCGTCGTTGCAGCTGCAAACGATACCCGAAATTCGGGGGCATTCATATCACGGTACCTCTTGCGAGCGTCGTGATATGAAAGCCTATCAAGAGTTCTTATTTCTTGAATTTTTGCTTCCTTACAGAACTCAGGGCACTGCTTCGATCGTGGAGAGTGGCTTCCTTGGCAGTTAGGACAAATCGGGGGAGGCGTACACCTCTCACCCTCATGTGTCCCCTTGCCACACTCTCTACACACGGCCTTGGCAGTGCACCTGGCGGAAACATGCCCGAATCTCTGGCATTGATAGCAGCGCATAGGTGGAGGGATGTACGGTCGAACATCGCAGTGGTACGATGTGACCTTCACCTGCTTAGGTACTACATCACCCTCAAAATGGAGAATAAAAGCGCCGGTATCGACACTGTTCTCCCCAATCTTTCGGGTGATGCGCCTAATCTTGGTGACGCCTCTCTTCCCCAGATCCCGCAACAATTCCGCATCGCTATTTAAAATGAGGTCACGATGGAAAATAACTCCTCGGACCTCATTCAGCGTTTCGTGTTTTGAGACCTTAACGGGAATTTCGCCGAATTGCGTGCATTCCAGCAACGCTTCGGTTTGCTTCCGATCAACGGTGTGCAGCAGCAGCTGACCGTTCCGGAGCTTGGAAATCCCGCTTAGGTCCCCAAATTTCCCCTCGATTTCCTCAGAAAAAATTATTGATTTTACTAGTTTAAAATCACCCCCGTCAGTCCTCGTAGCTACCAGGTAGCGAGGAGACCTATCAGCGGGGAATCTTCTATTAAAGGCTTCATCCCAAGGCGTATACACCTTGGGATTAGCTCGACACTCAAGAGACGGCTTTTTAAGGGTGCCACCCTGTACAGGTGTCCGTGATCGCTTTGATGGCATCCCGGACGAAATCCTCCCCGAATACTGCCCACTCCGAACGGGGGCTATCACTGTGGGCGCCACCCAGCCAAGGCAATACCTACCTGGCATAGCAGATATTGCCCGGGGTCCCAGTGCCTCAAACAGGCACTTCCCCCTCGGCATGCACAGGATTTATTCAGCTCCAGTATTCGGCCATGCAGGGACCTTCGTTGTAAGGCGGATACTACTGTAGGGTACATGGCGCACCCACCTGACGGGATGGGGCATACCGTCTAGGCTTTCTGGCCAGATGGCCAAGCTGGTGGCCCTTCCCCTAACAGCACGCATGTTTATTTCTATTGGTCAAACCAGAGCTGGGACCAGAAAACCAAAATTGACCTTTATAAGGCCCCCTCTAAGTCGCCTTTTACGACAGGCAGGGGATACCGTGGATGAATTCTGCCCTCCCCATCCACAGGGGGTCTGAACAAATCAAAACTGGCAAGTTATTCGGCCATGTCGGCCCTATTAGTCGCCTCCTACGACAGGCAGGGCATACCGTGGGTGTATTCTAACCCGCACCCACACGGGGGACGTTCAGTCTGTGCAGGCGATCCTGCCGTCACTACTTCAGTCAGAATAATACTTTCCACCATAGCGGTTTCAGTTCTTCACGTCCAGTCTGTGCAGGCGATCTTGCAGCCTCTTCTTCAGACAGAATAATACTCTCCACCATAGCGGGTTCCAGTTCTTCACGTCCAGTCTGTGCAGGCGATCCTGCCGTCACTACTTCTGACAGAAGAATACTTTCCACCATGGCGGTTTCCAGTTCTTCACGTCCAGTCTGTGCAGGCGATCCTGCAGCCTTTTCTTCAGACAGAATAATACTTTTCACCATAGCGGTTTCCAGTTTCATCAGGTCCAATCTGTGAAGGGGATCCTGCAGCCTCTACTTCAGACAGAATAATACTTTCCACCATAGCGGTTGCCAGTTCTCCTCGTCCAGTCTGTGCAGGCGATCCTGCCATGACTACTTCAGACAGAAGAATACTTTCCACCATAGCGGTTTCCAGTTCTTCACGTCCACTCTGTGCAGCCGATCCTCCAGCCTGTTCTTCAGACAGAATGATAATTTCCACCATACCGGTTTCCAGATCTTCACGTCCAGTCTGTGCAGGCGATCCTGCAGCCCCTTCTGCAGGCAGAATTATACTTTCCATCATAGCGGTTTCCAGTTCTTCACATCCAGTCTTTGCAGGCGATCCTGCAGCCTCTTCTTCAGACAGAATAATACTTTCCACCATAGCGGTTTCCAGTTCTTCTCGGCCAGTGTGTGCAGGCGATTCTGAAGCCTCTCCTTCAGACAGAATATTACCTTCCACCATAGCGGTTTCCAGTTCTTCAATTCCAGTCTGTGCAGGCGATCCTGCAGCCTCTTCTTCAGACATAATAATAATTTCCACCATAGCGGTTTCCTGTTCATCACCTCCAGTCTGTGAAGGCGATCCTGCAGCCTCTTCCTCTGACATAATAATACTTTCCACCATAGCGGTTTCCAGTTCTGCACGTCCAGTCTGTGCAGGCGATCCTGCAGCCTCTTCTTCAGACAGAATAATACTTTCCACCATAGTGGTTTCCAGTTCTCCTCGTCCAGTCTGTGAAGGCGATCCTGCAGCCTCTTCTTCAGACAGAATAATACTCTCCACCATAGCGGTTTCCAGTTCTTCACGTCCAGTCTGTGCAGGCAATCCTGCCGTCACTACTTCAGTCAGGATAATACTTTCCGCCATAGCGGTTTCCAGTTCTTAACGTCCAGTGTGTGCAGGCGATCCTGCAGCCTCTTCTTCAGACAGAATAATACTTTCATCCATAGCGTTCTCCAGGTCTTCACGTCCAGTCTGTGCAGGCGATCCTGCCGTCACTACTTCAGACGGAAGAATACTTTCCGGCATAGCGGATTCCAGTTCTTCACGTCCAGTCTGTGCAGGCGATCCTGCAGCCTCTTCTTCAGACAGAATAATACTTTCCACCATAGCGGTTTCCAGTTCTTCACGTCCAGTGTGTGCAGGCGATCCTGCAGCCTCTTCTTCAGACAGAATAATACTTTCCACAATAGCAGTTTCCAGTTCTCCTTGTCCAGTCTGTGAAGGCAATCCTGCCGTCACTACTTCAGAGAGAATAATACTTTCCACCGTAGCGGTTTCCAGTTCTCCTCGTCCAGTCTGTGCAGGCGATCCTGCCGTCAATACTTCAGAGAGAATAATACTTTCCACCATAGCGGTTTCCAGTTCTTCACGTCCAGTCTGTGCAGGCAATCCTGCAGCCTTTTCTTCAGACAGAATAATACTTTCCGCCATAGAGGATCCCAGATCTTCACGTCCTCTTTTTCATGCAGAATAATACTTTCAACCATAGAAGTTTCCAGTTCTTCACGTCCGGACTTTGCAGGCAATCCTGCCCTCACTACTTCAGACAAAAGAATACTTTCCACCATAGCGGTTTCCAGTTCTTAACTTCAACCTGTGCAGGCGATCCTGCCATCACTACTTCTGTCAGAATAATACTTTCCACCATAGCATTTTCAGTTCGTCACGTCCAGTCTGTGCAGGCTATTCTGCAGCCTCTTCTTCAGACATAATAATACTCTCCACCATAGCGGTTTCCAGTTCTTCACGTCCAGTCTGTGCAGGCGATCCTGCCGTCACTACTTCTGACAGAAGGATACTTTCCACCATAGCGGTTTCAGGTTCTTGTCGTCCTGTCTATGCAGGCGATCTTTCAGCCTCTTCTTCAGACAGAATAATACTTTTTCCATAGCGGTTTCCAGTTCTTCAGGTCCAATCTGTGGAGGCGATCCTGCAGCCTCTTCTTCAGACAGAAGGATACTTTCCACCATAGCGGTTTCAGGTTTTTCACGTCCTGTCTGTGCAGGCGATCCTTCAGCCTCTTCTTCAGACAGAATAACACTTTTTCCATAGCGGTTTCCAGTTCTTCAGGTCCAATCTGTGCAGGCGATCCTTCAGCCTATTCTTCAGACAGAATAATACTTTTTCCATAGCGGTTTCCAGTTCTTCACGTCCAGTCTGTGCAGCCGATCCTGCAGCCTCTTCTTCAGACAGAATAATAATTTCCACCATACCGGTTTCCAGATCTTCACGTCCAGCCTGTGCAGGCGATCCTGCAGCCTCTTCTTCAGGCAGAATAATACTTTCCATCATAGCGGTTTCCAGTTCTCCTCGTCCAGTCTCTGAAGGCGATCCTGCAGCCTTTTCTTCAGACAGAATAATACTTTCCACCATAGCAGTTTCCAGTTCTTCACGTCCAGTCTGTGCAGGCGATCCCGCAGCCACTTCTTCAGACAGAATAATACTTTCCACCATAGCGGTTTCAGTTCTTCACGTCCAGTCAGTGCAGGCGATCCTGCAGCCTCTTCTTCAGACAGAATAATACTCTCCACCAAAGCGGATTCCAGTTCTTCACGTCCAGACTGTGCAGGCGATCCTGCCGTCACTACTTCTGACAGAAGAATACTTTCCACAATAGCCGTTTCCAGTTCTTCACGACCAATCTGTTCAGGTGGTCCTTCAGCCTCTTCTTCAGACAGAATAATACTTTCCACCGTAGCGGTTTCCAGTTCTTCACGACCAGTCTGTGCAGGCGATCCTGCAACCTCTTCTTCAGACAGAATAATACTTTTCACCATAGCGGGTTCCAGTTCTTCAGGTCCAATCTGTGCAGGCGATCCTGCAGCCTCTTCTTCAGACAGAATAATTCTTTCCACCATAGGGGTTTCCAGTTCTTCACGTCCAGTGTGTGCCAGCGATTCTGCAGCCTCTCCTTCAGACAGAATAATACTTTCCACCATAGCGTTTTAAAGTTCTCCTCGTCCAGTCTGTGCAGGCGATCTTGCCGTCACTACTTCAGGCAGACTAATACATTCCACCATAGCGGTTTCCAGTTCTTCGCGTCCAGTCTGTGCAGGCGATCCTGCCATTACTCCATCAGACAGAATAATACTTTCCACCATAGCGGTTACCAGTTCTTCACGTCCAGTCTGTGCAGGCGATCCTGCAGCCTCTTCTTCAGGCAGAATTATACGTTCCACCATAGCGGTTCTTAGTTCTTCACGTCCAGTCTGTGAAGGAGATCCTGCAGTCTCTTCGTCAGACAGAATAATACTTTCCACCATAGCCGTTTCCAGTTCTTCACGTCCAGTCAGTGCAGGCGATCCTGCAGCCTCTTTTTCAGACAGAATAATACTTTTCACCATAGCAGTTTCCAGTTCTTCAGGTCCAATCTGTGCAGGCGATCCTGCAGCCTCTTCTTCAGACAGAATAATACTTTCCACCATAGGGGTTTCCAGTTCTTCACGTCCAGTGTCTGCAGGCGATTCTGCAGCCTCTTCTTCAGACAGATTAATACTTTCCGCCTTAGCGGTTTCCAGTTCTCCTCGTCCAGTCTGTGCTGGCGATTCTGCAGCCTCTTCTTCAGACAGAATAATACTTTACACCATAGGGGTTTCCAGTTCTTCACGTCCGGTGTCTGCAGGCGATTGTGCAGCCTCTTTTTCAGACAGAATAATACTCTCCACCATAACGGTTTCCAGTTCCTCACGTCCAGTCTGTGCAGGCGATCCTGCCGTCACTACCTCTGACAGAAGAATACTTTCCACCATAGCGGTTTCCAGTTCTTCACGACCAGTCTGTGCAGGCGATCCTGCAGCCACTTCTTCGGACAGAATAATACTTTTCTTCATAGCGTTTTCCAGTTCTTCAGGTCCAATCTGTGCAGGCGATCCTGCAGCCTCTCCTTCAGACAGAATAATACTTTCCACCATAGCGGTTTCCAGTTCTTCACGTCCGGTGTGTGCAGGCGATCCTGCCGTCACTACATCAGACTGACTAATACATTCCACCATAGCGGTTTCCGGTTCTTCGCGTCCAGTCTATGCAGGCGAACCTGCCACAACTCCATCAGACAGTATAATACTTTCCACCATAGCGGTTACCAGTTCTTCACGTCCAGTCTGTGCAGGCGATCCTGCAGCCTCTTCTTCAGGCAAAATAATACGTTCCACCATAGCGGTTCCCAGTTCTTCACGTCCAGTCTGTGCAGGCGATCCTGCAGCCTCTTCTTCAGGCAGAATAATACTTTCAACCATAGCAGTTTCCAGTTCTTCACGTCCAGTCTGTGCAGGCGATCCTGCCGTCACTACTTCAGACAGAAGAATACTTCCCACCACAGCGGTTTCCAGTTCCTAACGTCCAGTCTGTGCAGCCCATTCTGCAGCCTCTTCTTCAGACAGAATAATAATTTCCACCATACTGGTTTGCAGATCCTCACTTCCAGTCTGCGCAGGAGATCCTGCAGCCCCTTCTGCAGGCAGAATAATACTTTCCATCATAGCGGTTTCCAGTTCTTCACGTCCAGTTTTTGTAGGCGATCCTGCAGCCTCTTCTTCAGACATAATAATACTTTCCTCCATTGCGGTTTCCAGTTCATCACCTCCTGTCTTTGCAGGCGATCCTCCAGCCTCTTCCTCAGACAGAACAATTCTTTCCACCATAGCGGTTTCCAATTCTCCTCGTCCAGTCTGTGAAGGCGATTCTGCAGTCTCTTCTTCAGACAGATAAATTCTTTCCAGCATAGCGGTTTCCAGTTCTTCACGTCCAGTCTGTGCAGGCGATCCTGCAGCCTCTTCCTTAGACAGAATAATAATTTCCACCATAGCGGTTTCCAGTTCTTCACGTCCAGTCTGTGCAGGCGATCCTGCAGCCTCTTCCTTTGACAGAATAATAATTTCCACCATAGCGGTTTCCAGTTTTTCACGTTCAGTCTGTGCAGGCGATCTTGCTGCCTCTTCTTCAGACGGAATAATACTTTCCACCATAGCGGTTTCCAGTTCTTCACGTCGAGTCTGTGCAGGCGATCTTGCAGCCTCTTCTTCAGACAGAATAATACTCTCCACCATAGCGGGTTCCAATTCTTCACGTCCAGTCTGTGCAGGCGATCCTGCCGTCACTACTTCTGACAGAAGAATACTTTCCACCATGGCGGTTTCCAGTTCTTCACGTCCAGTCTGTGCAGGCGATCCTGCAGCCTCTTCCTTAGACAGAATAATAATTTCCACCATAGCGGTTTCCAGTTCTTCACGTCCAGTCTGTGCAGGCGATCCTGCAGCCTCTTCCTTTGACAGAATAATAATTTCCACCATAGCGGTTTCCAGTTTTTCACGATCAGTCTGTGCAGGCGATCCTGCTGCCTCTTCCTTAGACAGAATAATAATTTCCACCATAGCGGTTTCCAGTTCTTCACGTCCAGTCTGTGCAGGCGATCCTGCAGCCTCTTCCTTTGACAGAATAATAATTTCCACCATAGCGGTTTCCAGTTTTTCACGTTCAGTCTGTGCAGGCGATCCTGCTGCCTCTTCTTCAGACGGAATAATACTTTCCACCATAGCGGTTTCCAGTTCTTCGCGTTCAGTCTGTGCAGGCGATCCTGCAGACTCGTCTTCCGACAGAATAATGCTTTCCACCTAAGCGGTTTCCATTTCTTCACGTCCGGTCAGTGCAGGCGATCCTACCGTCACTACTTCAGACCGAATAATACTTTCCACCATGGTGGTTTCCATATCTTCACGTTCAGTCTGTGCAGGATATCCGGCCGTCACTACTTCAGTCAAAATAATACTTTCCACCATAGCGGTTTCAGTTCTTCACGTCCAGTCTGTGCAGGCGATCTTGCAGCCTCTTCTTCAGACAGAATAATACTCTCCACCATAGCGGGTTCCAGTTCTTCACGTCCAGTCTGTGCAGGCGATCCTGCCGTCACTACTTCTGACAGAAGAATACTTTCCACCATGGCGGTTTCCAGTTCTTCACGTCCAGTCTGTGCAGGCGATCCTGCAGCCACTTCTTCGGACAGAATAATACTTTTCTTCATAGCGTTTTCCAGTTCTTCAGGTCCAATCTGTGCAGGCGATCCTGCAGCCTCTCCTTCAGACAGAATAATACTTTCCACCATAGCGGTTTCCAGTTCTTCACGTCCGGTGTGTGCAGGCGATCCTGCCGTCACTACATCAGACTGACTAATACATTCCACCATAGCGGTTACCAGTTCTTCACGTCCAGTCTGTGCAGGCGATCCTGCAGCCTCTTCTTCAGGCAGAATTATACGTTCCACCATAGCGGTTCTTAGTTCTTCACGTCCAGTCTGTGAAGGAGATCCTGCAGTCTCTTCGTCAGACAGAATAATACTTTCCACCATAGCCGTTTCCAGTTCTTCACGTCCAGTCAGTGCAGGCGATCCTGCAGCCTCTTTTTCAGACAGAATAATACTTTTCACCATAGCAGTTTCCAGTTCTTCAGGTCCAATCTGTGCAGGCGATCCTGCAGCCTCTTCTTCAGACAGAATAATACTTTCCACCATAGGGGTTTCCAGTTCTTCACGTCCAGTGTCTGCAGGCGATTCTGCAGCCTCTTCTTCAGACAGATTAATACTTTCCGCCTTAGCGGTTTCCAGTTCTCCTCGTCCAGTCTGTGCTGGCGATTCTGCAGCCTCTTCTTCAGACAGAATAATACTTTACACCATAGGGGTTTCCAGTTCTTCACGTCCGGTGTCTGCAGGCGATTGTGCAGCCTCTTTTTCAGACAGAATAATACTCTCCACCATAACGGTTTCCAGTTCCTCACGTCCAGTCTGTGCAGGCGATCCTGCCGTCACTACCTCTGACAGAAGAATACTTTCCACCATAGCGGTTTCCAGTTCTTCACGACCAGTCTGTGCAGGCGATCCTGCAGCCACTTCTTCGGACAGAATAATACTTTCCTTCATAGCGTTTTCCAGTTCTTCAGGTCCAATCTGTGCAGGCGATCCTGCAGCCTCTCCTTCAGACAGAATAATACTTTCCACCATAGCGGTTTCCAGTTCTTCACGTCCGGTGTGTGCAGGCGATCCTGCCGTCACTACATCAGACTGACTAATACATTCCACCATAGCGGTTTCCGGTTCTTCGCGTCCAGTCTATGCAGGCGAACCTGCCACAACTCCATCAGACAGTATAATACTTTCCACCATAGCGGTTACCAGTTCTTCACGTCCAGTCTGTGCAGGCGATCCTGCAGCCTCTTCTTCAGGCAAAATAATACGTTCCACCATAGCGGTTCCCAGTTCTTCACGTCCAGTCTGTGCAGGCGATCCTGCAGCCTCTTCTTCAGGCAGAATAATACTTTCAACCATAGCAGTTTCCAGTTCTTCACGTCCAGTCTGTGCAGGCGATCCTGCCGTCACTACTTCAGACAGAAGAATACTTCCCACCACAGCGGTTTCCAGTTCCTAACGTCCAGTCTGTGCAGCCCATTCTGCAGCCTCTTCTTCAGACAGAATAATAATTTCCACCATACTGGTTTGCAGATCCTCACTTCCAGTCTGCGCAGGAGATCCTGCAGCCCCTTCTGCAGGCAGAATAATACTTTCCATCATAGCGGTTTCCAGTTCTTCACGTCCAGTTTTTGTAGGCGATCCTGCAGCCTCTTCTTCAGACATAATAATACTTTCCTCCATTGCGGTTTCCAGTTCATCACCTCCTGTCTTTGCAGGCGATCCTCCAGCCTCTTCCTCAGACAGAACAATTCTTTCCACCATAGCGGTTTCCAATTCTCCTCGTCCAGTCTGTGAAGGCGATTCTGCAGTCTCTTCTTCAGACAGATTAATACTTTCCAGCATAGCGGTTTCCAGTTCTTCACGTCCAGTCTGTGCAGGCGATCCTGCAGCCTCTTCCTTAGACAGAATAATAATTTCCACCATAGCGGTTTCCAGTTCTTCACGTCCAGTCTGTGCAGGCGATCCTGCAGCCTCTTCCTTTGACAGAATAATAATTTCCACCATAGCGGTTTCCAGTTTTTCACGTTCAGTCTGTGCAGGCGATCCTGCTGCCTCTTCTTCAGACGGAATAATACTTTCCACCATAGCGGTTTCCAGTTCTTCACGTCGAGTCTGTGCAGGCGATCTTGCAGCCTCTTCTTCAGACAGAATAATACTCTCCACCATAGCGGGTTCCAATTCTTCACGTCCAGTCTGTGCAGGCGATCCTGCCGTCACTACTTCTGACAGAAGAATACTTTCCACCATGGCGGTTTCCAGTTCTTCACGTCCAGTCTGTGCAGGCGATCCTGCAGCCTCTTCCTTAGACAGAATAATAATTTCCACCATAGCGGTTTCCAGTTCTTCACGTCCAGTCTGTGCAGGCGATCCTGCAGCCTCTTCCTTTGACAGAATAATAATTTCCACCATAGCGGTTTCCAGTTTTTCACGATCAGTCTGTGCAGGCGATCCTGCTGCCTCTTCCTTAGACAGAATAATAATTTCCACCATAGCGGTTTCCAGTTCTTCACGTCCAGTCTGTGCAGGCGATCCTGCAGCCTCTTCCTTTGACAGAATAATAATTTCCACCATAGCGGTTTCCAGTTTTTCACGTTCAGTCTGTGCAGGCGATCCTGCTGCCTCTTCTTCAGACGGAATAATACTTTCCACCATAGCGGTTTCCAGTTCTTCGCGTTCAGTCTGTGCAGGCGATCCTGCAGACTCGTCTTCCGACAGAATAATGCTTTCCACCTAAGCGGTTTCCATTTCTTCACGTCCGGTCAGTGCAGGCGATCCTACCGTCACTACTTCAGACCGAATAATACTTTCCACCATGGTGGTTTCCATATCTTCACGTTCAGTCTGTGCAGGATATCCGGCCGTCACTACTTCAGTCAAAATAATACTTTCCACCATAGCGGTTTCAGTTCTTCACGTCCAGTCTGTGCAGGCGATCTTGCAGCCTCTTCTTCAGACAGAATAATACTCTCCACCATAGCGGGTTCCAGTTCTTCACGTCCAGTCTGTGCAGGCGATCCTGCCGTCACTACTTCTGACAGAAGAATACTTTCCACCATGGCGGTTTCCAGTTCTTCACGTCCAGTCTGTGCAGGCGATCCTGCAGCCTCTTCTTCAGACAGAATAATACTTTTCACCATAGCGGTTTCCAGTTTCATCAGGTCCAATCTGTGAAGGGGATCCTGCAGCCTCTTCTTCGGACAGAATAATACTTTCCACCATAGCGGTTGCCAGTTCTCCTCGTCCAGTCTGTGCAGGCGATCCTTCCATGACTACTTCAGACAGAAGAATACTTTCCACCATAGCGGTTTCCAGTTCTTCACGTCCACTCTGTGCAGCCGATCCTGCAGCCTGTTCTTCAGACAGAATGATAATTTCCACCATACCGGTTTCCAGATCATCACGTCCAGTCTTTGCAGGCGATCCTTCAGCCTTTTCTTCAGACAGAATAATACTTTCCACCATAGCGGTTTCCAGTTCTTCTCGGCCAGTGTGTGCAGGCGATTCTGAAGCCTCTCCTTCAGACAGAATATTACCTTCCACCATAGCGGTTTCTAGTTCTTCAATAACAGTCTGTGCAGGCGATCCTGCATCCTCTTCTTCAGACATAATAATAATTTCCACCATAGCGGTTTCCTGTTCATCACCTCCAGTCTGTGCAGGCGATCCTGCAGCCTCTTCCTCTGACAGAATAATACTTTCCACCATAGCGGTTTCCAGTTCTTCACGTCCAGTCTGTGCAGGCGATCCTGCAGCCTCTTCTTCAGGCAGAATAATACTTTCCACCATAGTGGTTTCCAGTTCTCCTCGTCCAGTCTGTGAAGGCGATCCTGCAGCCTCTTCTTCAGACAGAATAATACTTTCATCCATAGCGTTCTCCAGTTCTTCACTTCCAGTCTGTGCAGGCGATCCTGCCGTCACTACTTCAGACGGAAGAATACTTTCCGGCATAGCGGATTCCAGTTCTTCACGTCCAGGCTGGGCAGGCGATCCTGCAGCCTCTTATTCAGACAGAATAATACTTTCCACCATAGCGGTGTCCAGGTCTTCACGTCCAGTCTGTGCAGGCGATCCTGCAGCCTCTTCTTCAGACAGAATAATACTTTCCACCATAGCGGTTTCCAGTTCTTCACGTCCAGTGTGTGCAGGCGATCCTGCAGCCTCTTCTTCAGACAGAATAATACTTTCCACAATAGCAGTTTCCAGTTCTCCTTGTCCAGTCTGTGAAGGCAATCCTGCCGTCACTACTTCAGAGAGAATAATACTTTCCACCGTAGCCGTTTCCAGTTCTCATCGTCCAGTCTGTGCAGGCGATCCTGCCGTCACTACTTCAGAGAGAATAATACTTTCCACCATAGCGGTTTCCAGTTCTTCACGTCCAGTCTGTGCAGGCAATCCTGCAGCCTTTTCTTCAGACAGAATAATACTTTCCGCCATAGAGGATCCCAGATCTTCTTGTCCTCTTTTTCATGCAGAATAATACTTTCAACCATAGAAGTTTCCAGTTCTTCACGTCCGGTCTTTGCAGGCAATCCTGCCCTCACTACTTCAGACAAAAGAATACTTTCCACCATAGCGGTTTCCAGTTCTTCACTTTCAACCTGTGCAGGCGATCCTGCCGTCACTACTTCAGTCAGAATAATACTTTCCACCATAGCGGTTTCAGTTCGTCACGTCCAGTCTGTGCAGGCGATTCTGCAGCCTCTTCTTCAGACAGAATAATACTCTCCACCATAGCGGTTTCCAGTTCTTCACGTCCAGTCTGTGCAGGCGATCCTGCCGTCACTACTTCTGACAGAAGAATACTTTCCACCATAGCGGTTTCAGGTTCTTCACGTCCTGTCTGTGCAGGCGATCCTGCAGCCTCTTCTTCAGACAGAATAATACTTTTTCCATAGCGGTTTCCAGTTCTTCAGGTCCAATCTGTGCAGGCGATCCTGCAGCCCCTTCTTCAGACAGAAGAATACTTTCCACCATAGCGGTTTCAGGTTCTTCACGTCCTGTCTGTGCAGGCGATCCTTCAGCCTCTTCTTCAGACAAAATAATACTTTTTCCATAGCGGTTTCCAGTTCTTCAGGTCCAATCTGTGCAGGCGATCCTTCAGCCTCTTCTTCAGACAGAATAATACTTTTTCCATAGCGGTTTCCAGTTCTTCACGTCCAGTATCTGAAGGCGATTCTGCAGCCTCTTCTTCAGACAGAATAATACTTTCCACCATAGCGTTTTAAAGTTCTCCTCGTCCAGTCTGTGCAGGCGATCCTGCATCCTCTTCTTCAGGCAGAATAATACATTCCACCATAGCGGTTCCCCAGTTTTTCACGTCCAGTCTGAGCAGGCGATCCTGCCGTCACTACTTCAGACAGAAGAATACTTTCCACAATAGCCGTTTCCAGTTCTTCACGACCAATCTGTTCCGGTGGTCCTTCAGCCTCTTTTTCAGACAGAATAATACTTTCCAACGTAGCGGTTTCCAGTTCTTCACGACCAGTCTGAGCAGGCGATCCTGCCGTCACTACTTCAGACAGAAGAATACTTTCCACAATAGCCGTTTCCAGTTCTTCACGACCAATCTGTTCCGGTGGTCCTTCAGCCTCTTCTTCAGACAGAATAATACTTTTTCCATAGCGGTTTCCAGTTCTTCACGTCCAGTATCTGAAGGCGATCCTGCAGCCTCTTCTTCAGGCAGAATAATACCTTCAACCATAGCAGTTTCCAGTTCTTCACGTCCAGTCTGTGCAGGCGATCCTGCCGTCACTACTTCAGACAGAAGAATACTTTCCACCATAGCGGTTTCCAGTTCTTCACGTCCAGTCTGTGCAGCCGATCCTGCAGCCTCTCCTTCAGACAGAATAATAATTTCCACCATACCGGTTTCCAGATCTTCACGTCCAGTCTGTGCAGGCGATCCTGCAGCCTGTTCTTCAGGCAGAATAATTCTTTCCATCATAGCGGTTTCCAGTTCTCCTCGTCCAGTTTCTGAAGGCGATCCTGCAGCCTCTTCTTCAGACAGAATAATACTTTCCACCATAGCAGTTTCCAGTTCTTCACGTCCAGTCTGTGCAGGCAATCCCGCAGCCACTTCTTCAGACAGAATAATACTTTCCACCATAGCGGTTTCAGTTCTTCACGTCCAGTCAGTGCAGGCGATCCTGCAGCCTCTTCTTCAGACAGAATAATACTCTCCACCAAAGCGGTTTCCAGTTCTTCACGTCCAGTCTGTGCAGGCGATCCTGCCGTCACTACTTCTGACAGAAGAATACTTTCCACAATAGCCGTTTCCAGTTCTTCACGACCAATCTGTTCCGGTGGTCCTTCAGCCTCTTTTTCAGACAGAATAATACTTTCCAACGTAGCGGTTTCCAGTTCTTCACGACAAGTCTCTGCAGGCGATCCTGCAGCCTCTTCTTCAGACAGAATAATACTTTTCACCATAGCGGGTTCCAGTTCTTCAGGTCCAATCTGTGCAGGCGATCCTGCAGCCTCTTCTTCAGACAGAATAATTCTTTCCACCATAGGGGTTTCCAGTTCTTCACGTCCAGTGTGTGCCGGCGATTCTGCAGCCTCTTCTTCAGACAGAATAATACTTTCAACCATAGCGTTTTAAAGTTCTCCTCGTCCAGTCTGTGCAGGCCATCTTGCCGTCACTACTTCAGACAGACTAATACATTCCACCATAGCGGTTTTCAGTTCTTCGCGTCCAGTCTGTGCAGGCGATCCTGCCATTACTCCATCAGACAGAATAATACTTTCCACCATAGCGGTTACCAGTTCTACACGTCCAATCTGTGCAGGCGATCCTGCAGCCTCTTCTTCAGGCAGAATTATACGTTCCACCATAGCGGTTCTCAGTTCTTCACGTCCAGTCTGTGAAGGCGATCCTGCAGTCTCTTCGTCAGACAGAATAATACTTTCCACCATAGCCGTTTCCAGTTCTTCACGTCCAGTCAGTGCAGGCGATCCTGCAGCCTCTTCTTCAGACAGAATAATACTTTCCACCATAGCGATTTCCAGTTCTCCACGTCCAGTCGGAGCTGGCGATCCTGCAGCCTCTTCTTCTGACCGAATAATACTTTCCACCATAGCGGTTCCCAGTTCTTCGCGTCCAGTCTGTGCAGGCTATCCTGCAGACTCTTCTTCCGACAGAATAATACCTTCTGACGCGTTTTAATTTCCCTGACGTGAACTTTATCCTTGCTAATATGTAACCGAATTGGTCTAGCGGTCGTACTTGTGCTTGAGATAACAGACTTGCCACGCTACCTGTTTAGCATGAGTAGAAACTCGTTTGTCGGCGCGGGATGCTGCCATCTGACGGAGAATATTTGTACTACTCCTATTGGATTTGCTGCTTGGAGCGCTGTACTCTCTATCTACGTTTTCCTCCGATGGCTACCGAAGTCAACTGTGTCTGTTAACATGCATACAGCGATAATAGGAAAAGGGATTCTCTATTGGAATCCTTACAAGCAAGATGCAAAATTTATAACTCCGATATTAAACCGGGCTGGTTAGCCCTGAAGGCTACCATAGCCTCTATTCTGGAATATGTTCATGTTCTACTTGACTCCGAAGTACTTCCGACATCTCCCTGAAGATATTTTGACTTATTTGGTGTAATAATATTTTCTGGTATCCCAACCAGTATGATTTAGGAAAGGTTTGTAAATATTGTGAGATATTTTGGAAGCTGTTTTATTTCTATCGATATGTTTTATTTTCTTGGACGTATTGTAATTTCTTTACTTTGTGTTATTTTATGTTGGCGGACTGTTGTTCAATCTCGTGTTTTGGTCTAGCCTCGTGGTCGGAGTACGGTAATGTATCTGTCGATATATTTAAAATAGTTTCCAATTATCTAATATATTCTATGTACCTTTTGGGGGAATGTGGTTATTTATTTTATTTCTGAGCTACAAGCCATGTAGATTTCAGTCTTCATCTTGGTCTAGAGCAAGGACTTTCTTAACCTAGATTCCTTTCGTAAATTTTATTTTTATCCTTGCATCTTCTTAGAATGCCTCATATAGGCACTGTAACTTTTGTCGTAGATTATGGCACTTATTTTATTGTGTGTAATGGGTTGCCTGGTGACAACCTAGGCGATTGTTATCGTTTCTTCCTTGCAGTAAAAACAATGGTTTTTGTTTTTCTTGTCATTAAAAGGAGACATGTTTGAGGATTTGATTGCGATCAGACGTTAGGGATTATATGGAAGCTACTGAGGTATGGGTGGTGCTTAGTAATGGCATTCGGGGCACAGTCAGTGCCTGTGAATGCTGTGAAAGGTTCAACTCATAGGGTTAGGACTACTGTTCTGACTCAGTGAGGAAAGCAATGGCGAACTACCTCACTCCTCTTCTTGCCTAAAACGCCTCAAAATAGCGCTGCCTTGGGTTTTTGTGGGTATCTACTCACATAACGTAACGGCGGTGCTTTTTGAGGATCCAACCAGCCTTCGGGCTGACTACCTAACAGACAGACAGACAACAAACTAACTTAATTGATTGCATTGAGTTGAGACCGTATTTGAACTTAAACTATTTCGGTTCATACCTTGAGTATCGTTTAAAGTTAATTTATCTGTTTTTATTTTATCGTTGGATATTTTTTCCTTGGTCTTTGACTTTTCATTTGCTCATTTAATATGATTAATTCAACCCTTTTCCTCCCCAATCGATGGGATTCCTTGCTTGTATTTTCATTAGCTGTTTATACTAAGAACTAATTTCTTATAAAATATTATTTCCTTCTTTAAATGCATGTAATATTATTGATTGTCAATTATATATATATATATATATATATATATATATATATATATATCAAAAGTGACCTCTGTGTTCTTGTATTATAGTTTGTCATTCTCTTATGTTCATACTATTTAACTGCCTGGGTAAATGGTTTTGTTCAATACCTTCCATTTTCATCTCTGGTAGATTTTGGGGGTCATTCCTAATTTATTTGTAAAATTAGTTAGCTCTCTCCTCTACCAGTTGTGTCATTGGTAGCAGATCGTATGTTATTGTTTTCACGGGCATTATAATAAGTTTAAAAAATATTTAATCAAATAGATTCTTGAACACAAAGGTCGCTTAAAGCTTGGGTATTATTAATCTAATCCTTGTGGAAATTTCTGTTTCATGTTCGAATGTATACACAAAATGGAACCGAGGAATACATTATCAGCCTTCTACAACCTAAGGAAAGAGGAAATTGAATATGAATTGTTCATTAGAAAAATTCCTTCTAACAACAATCGTGAAAAGGATTTATTACTTCTGAAGGATGTGAAAGATGTTCCTATTATAATTCCTGACTTGGAAAGTTACCATCAAACGTTTGGTGAGTCTAATAACATTGTACCTGCTGTAACGAATTTAATTAATTTATCTATTTATTTGATAGGTGCTAGTAACCCTTCTACATCTCAATTAGGGAGATTTAAAACTCAAGCATGCGATTGGTTTTATAGACTTGGTGATCTCATTTATATTTGGGAACTCGAGGATCCTAATTTCGGTTCGGAATTAATGTCATTTCAAAATAAGCTTCTTGATGCTTTTTTAAAATTATTTCCTTCTGAGTGTGGTGATATTCAGGGTTGCGTCAATGGTGTTAATGATAATCCGTGTGAAATTATTGTGCCAAATGCGAGTAACTCACGTGTGATTTTAGAATCTGAAGGTGCCGCTGACAATTTACCTAATAATCTTGAAAGTTTATCCTTAACTGATCATAATGCAAGCATGGAGAGCAGAATTACTTTTAATAAGAGCTTACAAGGGAGGTCATCAAGGATTCCTCAACCGACCTTATTAAACTCTAATGATATAAGTGTTAATGAGCGTGGGGAAATTGATAATACCATACCTTGTCCCTTGCCAAATATTTCTTCGTCTGGCGCTTCAAATGATTTTCCTAATCATAACTCTGCAAATTCTAGGTTATTACCTAGAAATGAAAGCCAATTTGGGTTACCCTGTAATAATGTTGTCTCCGATTTTCCATCACGTTTGTTGAATAACGCTAATATTGGGGGAAATATGTCATCTATGCCTAACTGTGAAAACGGTTTAAGATTTAACGGTATTCCTCATCCAGTAACCTCTTGTGTTCAGAAATTACAGATGTGTTTGGGTAATGATACTATGGAGTTGATAAAATTTTTGAAACAACTAGTTGAATTAATGGACAATTCCATTGTTTTTGGTTTATCAGATACTATGATTTTCCAATTAATTTTTCCTTTCACCTGTGGCCTGTTGCGTGATAAATTGATCAGCGCTATGTCATCTCACTGTTCGTTATCTGAGTTTCATGTCGAAGTAATTGATTATTTTATTCCTGAACGCGCAATGAATTTACTGAAACATAATTGTTACTATCGTGGTCAGAGGGTAGATGAATCTTTGAATGATTATATTAAAGAAATTAGGTGCTACGCTAGGGTTTTGAATTTAAATTTGAGTGAATCTGCAATTGTTACTACTATAGTAGAAGGTATTAATCCATATTATAGGTTATGTATGGCTATGGAAGGTAAACCTAAGAGTTTTCTTGAATTATATGATATAATTAAATCTGCAGAAAATGTCAAAAGCATTAATGCTGTAAGAGTGATTAACTCTTCGCCTCCGTTGGTTAATATCCCTGTTAATCCTAATAATCATTTACAACAGACTTCTTTCCAAAGAAGGAGATTCAATTACACCGAAAATACTCGAACTGGTAAACGTTGTGATAGGTGCGGGTCTTATGATCACATAGCCAAGTGGTGTGATAGAAGATTTAATCGTAGGCAATGACTAGATGATAGGAAGATCTTGTCGGATTATCAAAAATCTGATGGTATTGCAGGTAACCGTAAAACAGATTTTGAAAAGGATCTTAAGACAAATCGTAAGGTATATGACAAATTTTCTCGAATTGGTAAAGCTAATTATGAAACGTGTAACCGTATCACTGATGCGACAAAAAATAATTGCCCATACATTGATGTTTGTATAAATAATGAACCTGTCTCCACTCTTATTGATTCGGGCAGTGTTAATTCATTTCTTGATAGTAAATGGTTCAGGACGATGTCTTCTGTTTGTAAATTTGGCAATTTGGTAAAGGAACCACATAACTTTATAGCAGCCAATTCTTCTTCACTCAGTATTTTAGGATATGTAAAGGTAAAGGTCAGCATATTTAACTTTTCTTGGATGTTTAGATTCTGGGTGGTTGACAATTTGTCGTATCAAGTGATTATCGGGTCGGATTTCATAACTCATGTTGGGTTATTGTTAGATTTAAATTCTAAATCCTTTTGGTTTCATTTCAAACCCAATCTCAGATGGAAATTCAATCATTCGGAGTGTATTAGTGGAGACAACTCAACTCAGGAAGAAAAAAGGTTACTACCATTGAAGATTTAAAGTTCGATAACTTAAGCGAAGATCAAGCTAAACAGATTAAAGACCTGTGTTATGAATTTCCTGAGGTTCTAACTGACAAATTAGGTGTTACTAATTTAATAGAATATGAAATTGAGCTTTCCGACGACATTCCTGTTCATGCGACTCCTTATAGATTGGCTCCCCCTAAGATGAAAATTTTAAAATGTATTGTGGACGAGATGCTTGAGGAGGGGATTATTCGTAAATCTACTTCAGCATATTCTTCTCCTATCTTTCTAGTTCCTAAACCCAATGGCCAATTCAGACCCGTGATCGATTACAGAGCATTAAATAAGAAAGTCATCTTACAATCGATTCCTCTTCCGGACCTTCAGTCCTGCTTTACGTGGTTCAAAGGAGCGTCCTATTTTACGATATTAGATTTAAATTCAGCTTATTTCCAGGTTCCCCTGGCGGAGAAGTCCAAGAGTGTGAAGGCTTTTGCCACGGATTGGAATTTATTTGAATTTGAACGTTTACCTTTTGGGTTGTCGACCGGTGCTGCTGTCTTGAGCAGATTTCTAGATAACGTATTTGAAGGAATTAAGTTTAAATTCGTTTAACATTATTTAGATGACGTAGTCATCTTTAGTAAAAACTTTGAGGATCATGCCCAACATGTTCGTGAGGTGTTGTCTCGATTAAAGAATAGTGGTCTTACGGTCAAGTTATCTAAGGTCTCTTTCGCTAAACCCCAAATATCATTCTTGGGACATGTAATATCGTCATCTGGTGTCTCTGTAGACCAAAGCAGAACCCAATCTATTAGGGAATTCAAACAACCTAAAACGCCTAAAGAAATAGCACGTTTTATTGGGATGATTAACTACTTTCGTAGATTTATTCCTAATTTTGCTCACCGTGCAGCTCCTCTTAACATGCTTCGTAAGAAAGGTACTGTATTTTCGTGGGCTCCGTCGCAAGAATCAGCTTTTCTTGACCTTAAGTTGGCATTAACCAATCCACCGATTTTGGCTATTCCTGATTTTGGCAAAAGGTTTATCATCCAAACCGATGCATCTAACAAGGCTGTTGGAGCTGTATTGTTACAAGAGTACGATGAAGGAAGGTTACCTGTGGCTTATGCTTCGAGGACATTAAACGATGCTGAGATAAAGTATTCTGTGTATGAATTAGAAGCGCTAGCAGTTATGTTTGCTCTCGAAAAATTTAAAATATATATCGAGCACGTTTCCTTTGATCTCGAAACCGATAACCAGGCATTGAGTTGGGTATTGGGAAAACCCAGGAAAACTGGAAGGATAGCTCGTTGGGCCACCCGTATTTTAGCCTTTCAATTCAGCGTTCGTCATATTAAGGGCACGGACAATGGCATTGCTGATTGCCTTAGTAGAATGTACGGTGATGAGAAAATAGAGGATAAGGGTGATGATAAGTTTGATGAGAGTAACAAGGTGAACACTATTCTGTCTAATTATCCTAAATTGTTTAGGGAGGTATCAGAATATCAAAGAGAGGACCCTGGCTTGAATGAAATCATTGAGAAATTAGAAAAGGGAGAAAATTTGAAGCCGTATTCGATGAAGAACAGCACTTTATGTTGTTCCGCTAGGTACGATAGGTTGCCTAAAATTGTACTACCTTCTCTTCTTATACCGGAGATTTTTAAGTATTTCCATGAGTCACCAATTGGTGGACATCTTGGGGTATTTAAGACAAGGCAGAAAAGTAGACAGAATTTCATCTGGAAAAATATGGATAAAGACATCAGGAAATTGGTGAACGGATGTAACGCTTGCAAAGTAGCTAAACCTACTAACAATTCTAAAATTGGGCTGTTATCCTCGGAAATCGCTACTAAACCTATGGAGAGATTGTTCGTCGATTTCGTAGGCCCTCTACCCTTGTCAAAGCATGGAAATCGGTTTGCATTTGTTTGCACGGACGGTTTTTCTCGTTTTAGTTGGATCTTTCCTACTCGTATGACAAACACTCAAACCGTTATTAAATGTTTAAATCAAATATTTGCTTCTTTTGGCCCTTGTCAGTTTCTGGTGTCAGATAACGCCAAATGCTTTTCATCTAATGTATTTCGAAATTATTTATTCGATTTTTCTATCTCTCATGTCTCTAGCACCCCATACTACCCTAAAGGATCATATGCCGAAAGGGTGAATAGGAATTTACGGGCAGCACTTATTGCGTATCACCACAATGATCGCAAGGCTTGGGACAGTTGCATACGTTTGATAACTTATGCTTTCAACACGGCTATACATGAATCTCACCGAAACACTCCTTTTAATCTGATATTTTCATATTCGCCTAATTCTCGGATATCAAATTTATGGTCTCTCAACGATCTATTGCCTGAGAACATTTCTAACTTGGATGTTCAGGCGGTTTGGAAGAAAGCTAGGGAAAACATGAAGATTGCTCATGAAAAGTTGCAGAAAAGGTATAATGTTGGTCGTAAACAGTGTTCATTAAAGGTTGGTGATGAGGTATATGTTCGAAACTTCTCGCTAAAAGAAGCTGGTCCTAAAGAATCCGGGAAATTACTTGTTAGATTTAGAGGCCCTTGCAAAATTCTTAGTTTCATCACTCCAGTGACTATGCTAGTGAGTGATCCTCAGAAAAAACGTATTTTCAGGGTGCATTTATCACAAGTGAAGAAAAATTGTGATATTTCTGAGTAATGTTTTATTTGGTTGTAATTTCTTCCTTTGCTCTTTTTTTTCTGTTTATTGGTAGATGTTTTGGTTTGTCCTTCCTGTTGTGATTCACTCTCCGTAAGTATTATACTTAGCTTTTAATTCTTCTAAATTGTGTGTGAAAAACTGTGTGTATCTAGAATGGTTGTGTTTAGTGTGATTGCGGTAATTTAGATTTGTATTAAGGGGTAGGAAATTGTTGTTTTGTTGTTCAAAATAAGGTTAGGTTTGCGTTAGTCAAAATGTTCATTGTTGATTGTATAATACCGAGTATGAAAATAAATATTTCGTTAAAATATATTGCTACTTAAGTGCACTAGGTAGTGATTTGAATGATTGCGTTGTTGAATGAGGACAGTTTCTTATTTCGATTCTTGTTATCTCTGGTATGGAACTGGTATAATTAAGATGAAGGAAAAGAGTCGTTGGTATGAAAGGTAAGCATTCCTTACAAAAGATCCCAAGTTGATCCAAGTTGGTGTACATTATGTCGCCTTATTTGCATGTTTCATCAGGGATGTAAAAGGTATTGAATGTTATGTTTTGGCTGATAGTTGTTGAAAAGGTAAGTAAGTAATGCTATAAGGAAAATACCCGTATTGTTCTTTCGAGATGCGTTCCTTGGGTTCGTTAACTGTCAGTCTGAGCAGGGTAAGCATTGAGTGAAGTATGATATTGAACAATTATAATTGTAAAAGTGATATGCTAAAAAGGCTCAATAGGTTCATGTCATGTGCGTTCTGTGTACGTTTCATTTATTGTGTATGTTCCGAGTCTGCATACATGTGAGTGAGTATTATGGTGGGTAAGTATGTTGTATAATTGGGTTTTCACGAACATTTATTTATATACTGGTAGATATTTTGGGGCATTTACCTTGCGGGTGGTAAATAGTAATCAGTAATTGTGGGAATTTTGCGGTTATGTACGAGTGTGTGAAAGATTTTGTGTATTTCAGTTTTACTGCACGTGTGATCTGATACTAAAATATTTTCTGGTTTTCCTTGTTATTTTTTGGGGGTATTTGCTCTGCCTCTCCCCTTTTTGAACCTTGTCCGTACTTCTCTTAATCTTTTATTTTTTTCTCTCTCGTTTCTGAGGTTCTGATAGCATGAGACTCGCTCATGATTTTTCCTTCCTTGTTTTCGGATTTCGTGTTGCTTCATCAGGTATTTGTAAGGGATTCTTGTGTGATGTTAGCGTCGGGTTTACTCTTAGTTTCTTTTTGCTCGTTTTGCTCGCTTGTAACTTTCCTTGGACACCCTTTTATTTATGAAGTCTATAAAACTTAATGGTAATCTTCATTTATTTACGATGGTACAATGTTAGACTTAACCTACGTCATTTTCATTTTTGTAATCTTCGGTTGGCTGATAATTGTTTCAAAGTCCGTTTGTTCTTATTTCATCTTTTTCTTTTGAAATAGCTGTGGAATTACGTCCCACAAAGTTATGATTTAATTAATAATACTCACATTAAATATAATTCTGTAAAAGTTGTAAACCGTATGGTTATTTGGTGAAATACTTATGTTCCTATTTTGTAAAAGCAAGGAATTTTTGAGATGGGAGGAAATTTTTTTTTGGGGTCATTTGGAAAATGATACTCGGTTGATCATTTATTACTTATTTCGATGATTGTGAACTGGTTGTAAGGATGCATTATCTTAATATGTCATGAAGAAAGAACATGGACCTTGCTGTCGGAGTACAATTTGGTTTCAGATCAAGAGCTGATATTGTCATCCTGGTTGGCGAGTTGGCGACTGTGGCGAATGTTCTGGGCCCGGACTTCGTCGAGTAAAGCCGTGTCCTCTACGTAGAGATGGAGTGTGTCTTCATCAGCCAAGAAAACTTCTAATTTGTATTTAATGTTAAAAAAAGAAAAACTGTTATTTTGTTGCCAAGTAAGGAATTGAAACTCTAAGCATGTTGGTGATGGTTAGATGCATGAACGCTTTGGTGCGTGCCTATTTTGAAGATGGTAAGATTGGCGAACCTTGGACTATTATGAAAGAACGAACTTATATTCATATGCAGCTCTATTTACTCCCTCTCTCTCTCTCAACACATAGACTTGGTGTACATTTGTGTCCTATCGTCCTGTATAGTGGGGAGGAGAGATGACGCGTTTTAATTTCCCTGACGTGAACTTTATCCTTGCTAATATGTAACCGAATTGGTCTAGCGGTCGTACTTGTGCTTGAGATAACAGACTTGCCACGCTACCTGTTGAGCATGAGTAGAAACTCGTTTGTCGCTGCGGGATGCTGCCATCTGACGGAGAATATTTGTACTACTCCTATTGGATTTGCTGCTTGGAGCGCTGTACTCTCTATCTACGATTTCCTCCGATGGCTACCGAAGTCAACTGTGTCTGTTAACTTGCATACAGCGATAATAAGAAAAGGGATTCTCTATTGGAATCCTTACAAGCAAGATGCAAAATTTATAACTCCGATATTAAACCGGGCTGGTTAGCCCTGAAGGCTACCATAGCCTCTATTCTGGAATATGTTCATGTTCTACTGGACTCCGAACACTTCCGACATCTCCCTGAAGATATTTTGACTTATTTGGTGTAATAATATTTTCTGGTATCCCAACCAGTATGCTTTAGGAAAGGTTTGTAAATATTGTGAGATATTTTGGAAGCTGTTTTATTTCTATCGATATGTTTTATTTTCTTGGACGTATTGTAATTTCTTTACTTTGTGTTATTTTATGTTGGCGGACTGTTGTTCAATCTCGTGTTTTGGTCTAGCCTCATGGTCGGAGTACGGTAAAGTATCTGTCGATATATTTAAAATAGTTTCCAATTATCTAATATATTCTATGTATCTTTTGGGGGAATGTGGTTATTTATTTTATTTCTGAGCTACAAGCCATGTAGATTTCAGTCTTCATCTTGGTCTAGAGCAAGGACTTTCTTAACCTAGATTCCTTTCGTAAATTTTATTTTTATCCTTGCATCTTCTTAGAATGCCTCATATAGGCACTGTAACTTGTGTCGTAGATTATGGCACTTATTTTATTCTGTGTAATGGGTTGCCTGGTGACAACCTAGGCGATTGTTATCGTTTCTTCCTTGCAGTAAAAACAATGGTTTTTGTTTTTCTTGTCATTAAAAGGAGACATGTTTGAGGATTTGATTGCGATCAGACGTACCTAGAATTTGCTCCTGTTAACAAACTAACTTAATTGATTGCATTGAGTTGAGACCGTATTTGAACTTAAACTATTTCGGTTCATACCTTGAGTATCGTTTAAAGGTAATTTATCTGTTTTTATTTTATCATTGGATATTTTTTCCTTGGTCTTCGACTTTTCATTTGCTTATTTAATATGATTAATTCAACAACCCTTATCCTCCTCAATCGATGGGATTCCTTGCTTGTATTTTCATTAGATGTTTATACTAAGAACTAATTTCTTATAAAATATTATTTCCTTCTTTAAATGCATGTAATATTATTGATTGTCAATTATATATCTATATATATATATATATATATATATCAAAAGTGACCTCTGTGTTCTTGTATTATAGTTTGTCATTCTCTGATGTTCATACTATTTAACTGCCTGGGTAAATGGTTTTGTTCAATACCTTCCACTTTCATCTCTGGTAGATTTTGGGGGTCTTTCTTATTTTATTTGTAAAATTAGTTAGCTCTCACCTCTACCAGTTGTGTCACTTTCCACCATAGCGGTTTCCATTTCTTCACGTCCGGTCTGTGCAGGCAATCCTGCCGTCACTACTTCAGACAGAATAATACTTTCCACCATGGCGGATTCCAGTTCTTAACGTTCAGTCTGTGCAGGCGATCCTGCCGTCACTACTTCAGTCAGAATAATACTTTCCACCATAGCGGTTTCAGTTCTTCACGTCCAGTCAGTGCAGGCGATCCTGCAGGCTTTATTTCAGACAGAATAATACTCTCCACCATAGCGGTTTCCAGTTCTTCACGTCCAGTCTTTGCAGGCGATCCTGCCGTCACGACTTCTGACAGAAGAATACTTTCCACCATAGCAGTTTCCACTTCTTCACGACCAGACTGTGCAGGCGAACCTGCAGCCTCTTCTTCAGACAGAATAATACTTTTCACCACAGCGGGTTCCAGTTCTTCACGTCCAGTGTGTGCAGGCGATTCTGCAGCCTCTTCTTCAGACAGAATAATACTTTCCACCATAGCGGGTTCCAGTTCTTCACGTCCAGTGTGTGCAGGCGATTCTGCAGCCTCTTCTTCAGACAGAAAAATACTTTCCACCATAGCGGTTTCCAGTTCTTCTCGTCCAGTCTGTGACGGCAATCCTGCCGTTACTACTTCAGAGAGAATAATACTTTCCACCATAGCGTTATAAAGTCCTCCTCGTCCAGTCTGTGCAGGCGATCCTGCCGTCACTACTTCAGACAGACTAATACATTCCACCATAGCGGTTTCCAGTTCCTCGGGTCCAGTCTGTGCAGGCGATCCTGCCATTATTCCATCAGACAGAATAATACTTTCAACCATAGCGGTTACCAGTTCTTCAGGTGAAATCTGTGCAGGCGATCATGCAGCCTCTTCTACAGACAGAATAATACTTTTTACCATAGCGGTTTCCAGTTCTTCAGGTCCAATCTGTGCAGGCGATCCTGCAGCCTCTTCTTCAGACAGAATAATACTTTCCACCATAGCGGTTTCCAATTCTTCACGTCCAGTGTCTGCAGGCGATTCTGCAGCCTCTTCTTCAGACAGACTAATACATTCCACCATAGCGGTTACCAGTTCTTCACGTCCAGTCTGTGCAGGCGATCCTGCCGTCATTACTTCAGACAGAATAATACGTTCCACCATAGCGGTTTCCAGTTCTTCACGTCCAGTCTGTGCAGGCAATCCTGCAGCCTCTTCTTCAAACAGAAAAATACTTTCCGCCATAGGGGATCCCAGATCTTCATGTCCTCTTTATCAGGCAGAATAATACTTTCAACCATAGAAGTTTCCAGTTCTTCACGTTCGGTCTTTGCAGGCAATCCTGCCCTCACTACTTCAGACAAAAGAATACTTTCCACCATAGCGGTTTCCAGTTCTTCACTTTCAGTCTGTGCAGGCGATCCTGCCGTCACTACTTCAGTCAGAATAATACTTTCCACCATAGCGGTTTCAGTTCGTCACGTCCAGTCTGTGCAGGCGATTCGGCAGCCTTTCTTCAGACAGAATAATACTCTCCACCATAGCGGTTTCCAGTTCTTCACTTCCAGTCTGTGCAGGCGATCCTGCCGTCACTTCTTCTGACAGAAGAATACTTTCCACCATAGCGGTTTCCAGTTCTTCACGTCCAGTCTGTGCAGGCGATCCTGCAGCCTCTTCTTCTGACAGAGTAATACTTTTTACTATAGCGGTTTCCAGTTCTTCAGGTCCAATCTGTGCAGGCGATCCTGCAGCCTCTTCTTCAGACAGAATAATACTTTCCACCAGAGCGGTTTCCAGTTCTTCACGTCCAGTGTCAGCAGGCGATTCTGCAACCTCTTCTTCAGAATGAATAATACTTTCCACCATAGCGGTTTCCAGTTCTTCACGTCCAGTCTGTGCAGCCGATCCTGTAGCCTCTTCTTCAGACAGAATAATAATTTCCACCATACCGGTTTCCAGATCTTCACGTCTAGTCTGTGCAGGCGAAACTGCAGCCTCTTCTGCTGGCATAATATTACTTTCCACCATAGCGGTTTCCAGTTCTTCACGTCCAGTCTGTGCAGCCGATCCTGCAGCCTCTTCTCCAGACATAATAATACTTCCCTCCATAGCGGTTTCCAGTTCATCACCTCCAGTCTGTGCAGGCGATCCTGCTGCCTCTTCCTCAGAAAGAATAATACTTTCCACCTTAGCGGTTTCCAGTTCTCCTCGTCCAGTCTGTGAAGGCGGTTCTGCAGTCTCTTCTTCAGACAGAATAATGCTTTCCACCACAGCGGTTTCCAGTTCTTCACGTCCAGTCTGTGCAGGCGATCCTGTAGCCTCTTCCTTAGACAGAATAATAATTTCCACCATAGCGGTTTCCAGTTCTTCACGTCAAGTCTGTGCAGGCGATCCTGCAGCCTCTTCCTTAGACAGAATAATACTTTCCACCATAGCAGTTTCCATTTCTTCACGTCCGGTCTGTGCAGGCGAACCTGCCGTCACTACTTCAGACAGAAAAACACTTTCCACCATGGCGGTTTCCAGTTCTTCACGTTCAGTCTGTGCAGGCGATCCTGCCGTCACTACTTCAGTCAGAATAATACTTTACACCATAGCGGATTCATTTCTTCACGTCCAGTCTGTGCAGGCGATCTTGCAGCCTCTTCTTCAGACCGAATAATACTCTCCACCGTAGCGGTTTCCAGTTCTTCACGTCCAGTCTGTGCAGGCGATCCTGCAGCCTCTTCTCAGACAGAATAGTACTTTTCACCATAGCGGTTCCCAGTTCTTCACGCCCAGTCTGTGCAGGCGATCCTGCAGCCTCTTCTTCAGGCAGAATAATACTTTCAAACATAGCCGTTTCCAGTTCTTCACGTCCAGCCTGTGCAGGCGATCCTGCCGTCACTACTTCAGACAGAAGAATACTTTCCACCATAGCGGTTTCCAGTTCTTCACGTCCAGTCTGTGCAGCCGATCCTGCAGCCTCTTCTTCAGACAGAATAATAATTTCCACCATACCGGTTTTCAGATCTTCACGTCCAGTCTGTGCAGGCGATCTCTCAGCCCTTTTTGCAGGCAGAATAATACTTACTATCGTAGCGGTTTCCAGTTCTTCACGTCCAGTCTTTGCAGGCGATCCTGCAGCCTCTTCTTCAGACAGAATAATACTTGCCACCATAGCGTTTTTCCAGTTCTTCACGTCCAGTGTGTGCAGGCGATTCTGAAGCCTCTCCTTCAGACAGAATAATACATTCCACCATAGCGGTTTCCAATTCTTCAGGTCCAGTCTGTGCAGGCGATCCTGCAGCCTCTTCTTCAGACAGAATAATACTTTCCACCATGGCGGTTTCCAGTTCTTCACGTCCAGTCTTTGCAGGCGATCCTGCAGCCTCCTCTTTAGAGAGAATAATACTTTCCACCATAGCGGTTTCCAGTTCTTCACGTCCAGTCTGTGCAGGCGATCCTGCCGTCACTACTTCAGACAGAATAATACTTTCCACCATAGCGGTATCCTGTTCTCCTCGTACAGTGTGTGCAGGCGATCCTGCCGCCTCTATATCAGAGAGAATAATACATTCCACCACAGCTGTTTCCAGTTCTTCCCGTCCCGTCTGTGCAGGCGTTCCTGATGCCTCTTCTTCAGACAGAATAATACTTTCGACCATAAAGGTTTCCCGTTCTTCACGTCCAGTCTGTGCAGGGGATCCTGCAGCCCCTTCTTCAGACAGAATAATACTTTCCACCATAGCGGTTTCCAGTTCATCACTTCCAGTCTGTGCAAGCGATCCTGCAACCTCTTAACCAGACAGAATAATACCTTCAACCATAGCGGTTGCCAGTTCTTCACGTCCAGTCTGTGCAGGCGATCCTGCATCCTCTTCTTCAGACAGAATAATCCTTTCCACCAATGCGGTTTCCAGTTCTTCAGGTCCAATCTGTGCAGGCGATCCTGCAGTCTCTTCTTCAGACAGAATAATACTTTCCACCATAGTGGTTTCCAATTCTTCACGTCCAGTGTCAGCAGGCGATTCTGCAGCCTCTTCTTCAGACAGACTAATACATTCAACCATAGCGGTTACCAGTTCTTCACGTCCAGTCTGTGCAGGCGATCCTGCCGTCATTACTTCAGACAGAATAATACGTTCCACCATAGCGGTTTCCAGTACCTCACGTCCAGTCTGTGCAGGCAATCCTGCAGCCTCTTCTTCAGACAGAAAAATACTTTCCGCCTTAGAGGATCCCAGATCTTCATGTCCTCTTTTTCAGGCAGAATAATACTTTCAACCATAGAAGTTTCCAGTTCTTCACGTTCGGTCTTTGCAGGCAATCCTGCCCTCACTACTTCAGACTAAATAATACTTTCCACCATAGCGGTTTCCAGTTCTTCACTTCCAATCTGTGCAGGCGATCCTGCCGTCACTACTTCTGACAGAAGAATACTTTCCACCACAGCGGTTTCCAGTTCTTCACGTCCAGTCTGTGCAGGCGATCCTGCAGCCTCTTCTTCTGACAGAGTGATACTTTTTACTATAGCGGTTTCCAGTTCTTCAGGTCCAATCTGTGCAGGCGATCATGCAGCCTCTTCTTCAGACAGAATAATACTTTCCACCATAGCGGTTTCCAGTTCTTCACGTCCAGTGTCAGCAGGCGATTCCGCAGCCTCTTCTTCAGAAAGAATAATACTTTCCACCATAGCGGTTTCCAGTTCTTCACGTCCAGCCTGTGCAGCCGTTCGTGCAGCCCCTTCTTCAGACATAATAATATTTCCCTCCATAGCGGTTTCCAGTTCCTCACCTCCAGTCTGTGCAGGTGATCCTGCTGCCTCTTCCCCAGAAAGAATAATACTTTCCACCTTAGCGGTTTCCAGTTCTCCTCGTCCAGTCTGTGAAGGCGGTCCTGCAGTCTCTTCTTCAGACAGAATAATACTTTCCACCACAGCGGTTTCCAGTTCTTCACGTCCAGTCTGTGCAGGCGATCCTGTAGCCTCTTCCTTAGACAGAATAATAATTTCCTCCATAGCGGTTTCCAGTTCTTCACGTCAAGTCTGTGCAGGCGATCCTGCAGCCTCTTCCTTAGACAGAATAATACTTTCCACCATAGCGGTTTCCATTTCTTCACGTCCGGTCTGTGCAGGCGAACCTGCCGTCACTACTTCAGACAGAAAAACACTTTCCACCATGGCGGTTTCCAGTTCTTCACGTTCAGTCTGTGCAGGCGATCCTGCCCTCACTACTTCAGTCAGAATAATACTTTACACCATAGCGGCTTCAGTTCTTCACGTCCAGTCTGTGCAGGCGATCTTGCAGCCTCTTCTTCAGACAGAATAATACTCTCCACAATAGCGGTTTCCAGTTCTTCACGTCCAGTCTGTGCAGGCGATCCTGCAGCCTCTTCTCAGACAGAATAATACTTTTCACCATAGCGGTTTCCAGTTCTTCAGGTTTAATCTGTGCAAGCGATCCTGCAGCCTCTTCTTCAGACAGAATGATACTCTCCACTATAGCGGTTTCCAGTTCTCCTCGCCCAGTCTGTGCAGGCGATCCAGCCATCAATCCATCAGACAGAATAATACTTTCCACCATAGCGGTTCCCAGTTCTTCTCGTCCAGTCTGTGCAGGCGATCCTGCCGTCACTACTTCAGACAGAAGAATACTTTCCACCATAGCGGTTTCCAGTTCTTCACGTCCAGTCTGTGCAGCCGATCCTGCAGCCTCTTCTTCAGACAGAATAATAATTTCCACCATACCGGATTCCAGATCTTCACGTCCAGTCTGTGCAGGCGATCTTGCAGCCCCTTTTGCAGGCAGAATAATACTTCCTACCGTAGCGGTTTCCAGTTCTTCACGTCCAGTCTTTGCAGGCGATCCTGCAGCCTCTTCTTCAGACGGAATAATACTTTCCACCATAGCGTTTTTCCAGTTCTTCACGTCCAGTGTGTACAGGCGACCCTGAAGCCTCTCCTCCAGACAGAATAATACATTCCACCACAGCGGTTTCCAATTCTTCCGGTCCAGTCTGTGCAGGCGATCCTGCAGCCTCTTCTTCAGACAGAATAATACCTTCCACCATAGCGGTTTCCAGTTCTTCACGTCCAGTCTATGCAGGCGATCCTGCAGCCTCCTCTTTAGACAGAATAATACTTTCCACCATAGCGGTTTCCAGTTCTTCACGTCCAGTCTGTGCAGGCGATCCTGCCGTCACTACTTCAGACAGAATAATACTTTCCACCATAGCGGTATCCTGTTCTCCTCGTACAGTCTGTGCAGGCGATCCTGCCGCCACTATATCAGAGAGAATAATACTTTCCACCATAGCTGTTTCCAGTTCTTCCCGTCCCGTCTGTGCAGGCGTTCCTGATGCCTCTTCTTCAGACAGAATAATACTTTCGACCATAGCGGTTTCCCGTTCTTCACGTCCAGTCTGTGCAGGCGATCCTGCAGCCCCTTCTTCATACAGAATAATACTTTCCACCATAGCGGTTTCCAGTTCATCACTTCCAGTCTGTGCAAGCGATCCTGCAACCTCTTAACCAGACAGAATAATACCTTCCACCGTAGCGGTTTCCAGTTCTCCACGTCCAGTCTGTGCGGGCGATCCTGCATCCTCTTCTTCAGACAGAATAATCCTTTCCACCAATGCGGTTTCCAGTTCTTCAGGTCCAATCTGTGCAGGCGATCATGCAGTCTCTTCTTCAGACAGAATAATACTTTCCACCATAGCGGTTTCCAATTCTTCACGTCCAGTGTCAGCAGGCGATTCTGCAGCCTCTTCTTCAGACAGACTAATACATTCCACCATAGCGGTTACCAGTTCTTCACGTCCAGTCTGTGCAGGCGATCCTGCCTTCATTACTTCGGACAGAATAATACGTTCCACCATAGCGGTTTCCAGTTCTTCACGTCCAGTCTGTGCAGGCAATCCTGCAGCCTCTTCTTCAGACAGAAAAATACTTTCCGCCATAGAGGATCCCAGATCTTCATTTCCTCTTTTTCAGGCAGAATAATACTTTCAACCATAGAAGTTTCCAGTTCTTCACGTTCGGTCTTTGCAGGCAATCCTGCCCTCACTACTTTAGACAAAAGAATACTTTCCACCATAGCGGTTTCCAGTTCTTCACTTTCAGTCTGTGCAGGCGATCCTGCCGTCACTACTTCAGTCAGAATAATACTATCCACCATAGCGGTTTCAGTTCGTCACGTCCAGTCTGTGCAGGCGATTCTGCAGCCTCTTCTTCAGACAGAATAATACTCTCCACCATAGCGGTCTCCAGTTCTTCACTTCCAGTCTGTGCAGGCGATCCTGCCGTCACTACTTCTGACAGAAGAATACTTTCCACCATAGCGGTTTCCAGTTCTTCACGTCCAGTCTGTGCAGGCGATGCTGCAGCCTCTTCTTGTGACAGAGTAAAACTTTTTACTATAGCGGTTTTCAGTTCTTCAGGTCCAATCTGTGCAGGCGATCCTGCAGCCTCATCTTCAGACAGAATAATACTTTCCACCATAGCGGTTTCCAGTTCTTCACGTCCAGTGTCAGCAGGCGATTCTGCAGCCTCTTCTTCAGAAAGAATAATACTTTCCACCATAGCGGTTTCCAGTTCTTCACGTCCAGTCTGTGCAGCCGATCCTGCAGCCTCTTCTCCAGACATAATAATACTTCCCTCCATAGCGGTTTCCAGTTCATCACCTCCAGTCTGTGCAGGCGATCCTGCTGCCTCTTCCTCAGAAAGAATAATACTTTCCACCTTAGCGGTTTCCAGTTCTCCTCGTCCAGTCTGTGAAGGCGGTCCTGCAGTCTCTTCTTCAGACAGAATAATACTTTCCACCACAATGGTTCCCAGTACTTCACGTCCAGTCTGTGCAGGCGATCCTGTAGCCTCTTCCTTAGACAGAATAATAATTTCCACCATAGCGGTTTCCAGTTCTTCACGTCAAGTCTGTGCAGGCGATCCTGCAGCCTCTTCCTTAGACAGAATAATACTTTCCACCATAGCGGTTTCCATTTCTTCTCGTCCGGTCTTTGCAGGCGAACCTGCCGTCACTACTTCAGACAGAAAAACACTTTCCACCATGGCGGTTTCCAGTTCTTCACGTTCAGTCTGTGCAGGCGATCTTGCCGTCACTACTTCAGTCAGAATAATACTTTACACCATAGCGGTTTCAGTTCTTCACGTCCAGTCTGTGCAGGCGATCTTGCAGCCTCTTTTTCAGACAGAATAATACTCTCCACCATAGCGGTTTCCAGTTCTTCACATCCAGTCTGTGCAGGCGATCCTGCAGCCTCTTCTCAGACAGAATAATACTTTTCACCATAGCGGTTTCCAGTTTTTCAGGTTTAATCCGTGCAAGCGATCCTGCAGCCTCTTCTTCAGGCAGAATAATACTTTCAAACATAGCCGTTTCCAGTTCTTCACGTCCAGCCTGTGCAGGCGATCCTGCCGTCACTACTTCAGACAGAAGAATACTTTCCACCATAGCGGTATCCAGTTCTTCACGTCCAGTCTGTGCAGCCGATCCTGCAGCCTCTTCTTCAGACAGAATAATACTTTCCACCATAGCGGTTTCCAGTTCTTCACGTCCAGTGTCAGCAGGCGATTCTGCAGCCCCTTCTTCAGAAAGAATAATACTTTCTACCATAGCGGTTTCCAGTTCTTCACGTCCAGTCTGTGCAGCCGATCCTGCAGCCCCTTCTTCAGACAGAATAATAATTTTTACCATACCGGTTTCCAGATCTTCACGTCCAGTCTGTGCAGGCGAAACTGCAGCCCCTTCTGCTGGCAAAATATTATTTTCCATCATAGCGGTTTCCAGTTCTTCACGTCCAGTCTGTGCAGCCGATCCTGCAGCCTCTTCTCCAGACATAATAATACTTCCCTCCATAGCGGTTTCCAGTTCATCACCTCCAGTCTGTGCAGGCGATCCGGCTGCCTCTTCCTCAGAAAGAATAATACATTCCACATTAGCGGTTTCCAGTTCTCCTCATCCAGTCTGTGCAGGCGATCCAGCCATCAATCCATCAGACAGAATAATACTTTCCACCATAGCGGTTACCAGTTCTTCACGTCCAGTCTGTGCAGGCGATCCTGCAGCCTCTTCTTCAGGCAGAATAATAAGTTCCACCATAGCGGTTCCCAGTTCTTCACGTCCAGTCTGTGCAGGCGATCCTGCAGCCTCTTCTTCAGGCAGAATAATACTTTCAAACATAGCCGTTTCCAGTTCTTCACGTCCAGCCTGTGCAGGCGATCCTGCCGTCACTACTTCAGACAGAAGAATACTTTCCACCATAGCGGTTTCCAGTTCTTCACGTCCAGTCTGTGCATCCGATCCTGCAGCCTCTTCTTCAGACAGAATAATAATTTCCACCATACCGGTTTCCAGATCTTCACGTCCAGTCTGTGCAGGCGATCTTGCAGCCCCTTTTGCAGGCAGAATAATACTTTCTATCGTAGCGGTTTCCAGTTCTTCACGTCCAGTGTGTGCAGGCGATCCTGAAGCCTCTCCTTCAGACAGAATAATACATTCCACCATAGCGGTTTCCAGTTCTTCAGGTCCAGTCTGTGCAGGCGATCTAGCATCCTCTTCTTCAGACAGAATAATACTTTCCACCATAGCGGTTTCCAGTTCATCACTTCCAGTCTGTGCAAGCGATCCTGCAACCTCTTAACCAGACAGAATAATACCTTCCACCATAGCGGTTTCCAGTTCTTCACCTCCAGTCTGTGCAGGCGATCCTGAAGCCTCTCCTTCGGACAGAATAATACATTCCACCATAGCGGTTTCCAGTTCTTCAGGTCCAGTCTGTGCAGGCGATCCAGCAGCCTCTTTTTCAGAGAATAATATTTTCCACCATAGCGGTTTCCAGTTCTTCACGTCCAGTCTTTGCAGGCGACCCTGCAGCATCCTCTTTAGACAGAATAATACTTTCCACCATAGCGGTTTCCAGTTCTTCACGTCCAGTCTGTGCAGGCGGTCCTGCCGTCACTACTTCAGACAGAATAATACTTTCCACCATAGCGGTATCCTGTTCTCCTCGTACAGTCTGTGCAGGCGATCCTGCCGCCACTATATCAGAGAGAATAATACTTTCCACCATAGCTGATTCCAGTTCTTCCCGTCCCGTCTGTGCAGGCGTTCCTGATGCCTCTTCTTCAGACAGAATAATATTTTCGACCATAGCGGTTTCCCGTTCTTCACGTCCAGTCTGTGCAGGCGATCCTGCAGCCCCTTCATCAGACAGAATAATACTTTCCACCATAGCGGTTTCCAGTTCATCACTTCCAGTCTGTGCAAGCGATCCTGAAACCTCTTAACCAGACAGAATAATACCTTCCACCATAGCGGTTTCCAGTTCTTCACGTCCAGTCTGTGCAGGCGATCCTGCATCCTCTTCTTCAGACAGAATAATCCTTTCCACCGATGCGGTTTCCAGTTCTTCAGGTCCAATCTGTGCAGGCGATCCTGCAGTCTCTTCTTCAGACAGAATAATACTATCCACCATAGCGGTTTCCAATTCTTCACGTCCAGTGTCAGCAGGCGATTCTGCAGCCTCTTCTTCAGACAGACTAATACATTCCACCATAGCGGTTACCAGTTCTTCACGTCCAGTCTGTGCAGGCGATCCTGCCTTCATTACTTATGACAGAATAATACGTTCCACCATAGCGGTTTCCAGTTCTTCACGTCCAGTCTGTGCAGGCAATCCTGCAACCTCTTCTTCAGACAGAAAAATACTTTCCGCCATAGAGGATCCCAGATCTTCATTTCCTCTTTTTCAGGCAGAATAATACTTTCGACCATAGAAGTTTCCAGTTCTTCACGTTCGGTCTTTGCAGGCAATCCTGCCCTCACTACTTCAGACAAAAGAATACTTTCCACCATAGCGGTTTCCAGTTCTTCACTTTCAGTCTGTGCAGGCGATCCTGCCGTCACTACTTCAGTCAGAATAATACTATCCACCATAGCGGTTTCAGTTCGTCACGTCCAGTCTGTGCAGGCGATTCTGCAGCCTCTTCTTCAGACAGAATAATACTCTCCACCATAGCGGTTTCCAGTTCATCACTTCCAGTGTGTGCAGGCGATCCTGCCGTCACTACTTCTGACAGAAGAATACTTTCCACCATAGCGGTTTCCAGTTCTTCACGTCCAGTCTGTGCAGGCGATCCTGCAGCCTCTTCTTCTGACAGAGTAATACTTTTTACTATAGCGGTTTCCAGTTCCTCAAGTCCAATCTGTGCAGGCGATCCTGCAGCCTCTTCTTCAGACAGAATAATACTTTCCACCATAGCGGTTTCCAGTTCTTCACGTCCAGCGTCAGCAGGCGATTCTGCAGCCTCTTCTTCAGAAAGAATAATACTTTCCACCATAGCGGTTTCCAGTTCTTCACGTCCAGTCTGTGCAGCCGATCCTGCAGCCCCTTCTTCAGACAGAATAATAAATTTTACCATACCGGTTTCCAGATCTTCACGTCCAGTCTGTGCAGGCGAAACTGCAGCCCCTTCTGCTGGCAAAATATTACTTTCCATCATAGCGGTTTCCAGTTCTTCACGTCCAGTCTGTGCAGCCGATCCTGCAGCCTCTTATCCAGACATAATAATACTTCCCTCCATAGCGGTTTCCAGTTCATCACCTCCAGTCTGTGCAGGCGATCCTGCTGCCTCTTCCTCAGAAAGAATAATACTTTCCACATTAGCGGTTTCCAGTTCTCCTCGTCCAGTCTGTGAAGGCGGTCCTGCAGTCTCTTCTTCAGACAGAATAATACTTTCCACCACAGCGGTTTCCAGTTCTTCACGTCCAGTCTGTGCAGGCGATCCTGTAGCCTCTTCCTTAGACAGAATAATAATTTCCACCATAGCGGTTTCCAGTTCTTCACGTCAAGTCTGTGCAGGCGATCCTGCAGCCTCTTCCTTAGACAGAATAATACTTTCCACCATAGCGGTTTCCATTTCTTCTCGTCCGGTCTGTGCAGGCGAACCTGCCGTCACTACTTCAGTCAGAATAATACTTTACACCATAGGGGTTTCAGTTCTTCACGTCCAGTCTGTGCAGGCGATCTTGCAGCCTCTTTTTCAGACAGAATAATACTCTCCACCATAGCGGTTTCCAGTTCTTCACGTCCAGTCTGTGCAGGCGATCCTGCAGCCTCTTCTCAGACAGAATAATTCTTTTCACCATAGCGGTTTCCAGTTCTTCAGGTTTAATCCGTGCAAGCGATCCTGCAGCCTCTTCTTCAGACAGAATGATACTCTCCACCATAGCGGTTTCCAGTTCTCCTCGTCCAGTCTGTGCAGGCGATCCAGCCATCAATCCATCAGACAGAATAATACTTTCCACCATAGCGGTTACCAGTTCTTCACGTCCAGTCTGTGCAGGCGATCCTCAGCCTCTTCTTCAGGCAGAATAATACGTTCCACCAAAGCGGTTCCCAGTTCTTCACGTCCAGTCTGTGCAGGCGATCCTGCAGCCTCTTCTTCAGGCAGAATAATACTTTCAAACATAGCCGTTTCCAGTTCTTCACGTCCAGCCTGTGCAGGCGATCCTGCCGTCACTACTTCAGACAGAAGAATACTTTCCACCATAGCGGTTTCCAGTTCTTCACGTCCAGTCTGTGCAGCCGATCCTGCAGCCTCTTCTTCAGACAGAATAATAATTTCCACAATACCGGTTTCCAGATCTTCACGTCCAGTCTGGGCAGGCGATCTTGCAGCCCCTTTTGCAGGCAGAATAATACTTTCTATCCTAGCGGTTTCCAGTTTTTCACGTCCAGTGTGTGCAGGCGATCCTGAAGCCTCTCCTTCAGACAGAATAACACATTCCACCATAGCGGTTTCCAGTTCTTCAGGTCCAGTCTGTGCAGGCGATCCAGCGGCCTCTTCTTCAGAGAGAATAATACTTTCCACCATAGCGGTTTCCAGTTCATCACTTCCAGTCTGTGCAAGCGATCCTGCAACCTCTTAACCAGACAGAATAATACCTTCCACCATAGCGGTTTCCAGTTCTTCACGTCCAGTTTGTGCAGGCGATCCTGAAGCCTCTCCTTCAGACAGAATAATACATTCCACCATAGCGGTTTCCAGTTCTTCAGGTCCAGTCTGTGCAGGCGATCCAGCAGCCTCTTCTTCAGAGAATAATACTTTCCACCATAGCGTTTTCCAGTTCTTCACGTCCAGTCTTTGCAGGCGACCCTGCAGCATCCTCTTTAGACAGAATAATACTTTCCACCATAGCGGTTTCCAGTTCTTCACTTTCAGTCTGTGCAGGCGATCCTGCCGTCACTACTTCAGTCAGAATAATACTATCCACCATAGCGGTTTCAGTTCGTCACGTCCAGTCTGTGCAGGCGATTCTGCAGCCTCTTCTTCAGACAGAATAATACTCTCCACCATAGCGGTTTCCAGTTCATCACTTCCAGTCTGTGCAGGCGATCCTGCCGTCACTACTTCTGACAGAAGAATACTTTCCACCATAGCGGTTTCCAGTTCTTCACGTCCAGTCTGTGCAGCCGATCCTGCAGCCCCTTCTTCAGACAGAATAATAATTTTTACCATACCAGTTTCCAGATCTTCACGTCCAGTCTGTGCAGGCGAAACTGCAGCCCCTTCTGCTGGCAAAATATTACTTTCCATCATAGCGGTTTCCAGTTCTTCACGTCCAGTCTGTGCAGCCGATCCTGCAGCCTCTTCTCCAGACATAATAATACTTCCCTCCATAGCGGTTTCCTGTTCATCACCTCCAGTCTGTGCAGGCGATCCTGCTGCCTCTTCCTCAGAAAGAATAATACTTTCCACATTAGCGGTTTCCAGTTCTCCTCGTCCAGTCTGTGAAGGCGGTCCTGCAGTCTCTTCTTCAGACAGAATAATACTTTCCACCACAGCGGTTTCCAGTTCTTCACGTCCAGTCTGTGCAGGCGATACTGCAGCCCCTTCTTCAGGCAGAATAATACGTTCCACCATAGCGGTTCCCAGTTCTTCACGTCCAGTCTGTGCAGGCGATCCTTCAGCCTCTTCTTCAGGCAGAATAATACTTTCAAACATAGCCGTTTCCAGTTCTTCACGTTCAGCCTGTGCAGGCGATCCTGCCGTCACTACTTCAGACAGAAGAATACTTTCCACCATAGCGGTTTCCAGTTCTTCACGTCCAGTCTGTGCAGCCGATCCTGCAGCCTCTTCTTCAGACAGAATAATAATTTCCACCATACCGGTTTCCAGATCTTCACGTCCAGTCTGTGCAGGCGATCTTGCAGCCCCTTTTGCAGGCAAAATAATACTTTCTATCGTAGCGGTTTCCAGTTCTTCACGTCCAGTGTGTGCAGGCGATCCTGAAGCCTCTCCTTCAGACAGAATAATACATTCCACCATAGCGGTTTCCAGTTCTTCAGGTCCAGTCTCTGCAGGCGATCCAGCAGCCTCTTCTTCAGACAGAATAATACTTTCCACCATAGCGGTTTCCAGTTCATCACTTCCAGTCTGTGCAAGCGATCCTGCAAACTCTTAACCAGACAGAATAATACCTTCCACCATAGCGGTTTCCAGTTCTTCACGTCCAGTCTGTGCAGGCGATCCTGAAGCCTCTCCTTCAGACAGAATAATACATTCCACCATAGCGGTTTCCAGTTCTTCAGGTCCAGTCTGTGCAGGCGATCCAGCAGCCTCTTCTTCAGAGAATAATACTTTCCACCATAGCGGTTTCCAGTTCTTCACGTCCAGTCTTTGCAGGCGACCCTGCAGCATCCTCTTTAGACAGAATAATACTTTCCACCATAGCGGTTTCCAGTTCTTCACGTCCAGTCTGTGCAGGCGATCCTGCCGTCACTACTTCAGACAGAATAATACTTTCCACCATAGCGGTATCCTGTTCTCCTCGTACAGTCTGTGCAGGCGATCCTGCCGCCACTATATCAGAGAGAATAATACTTTCCACCATAGCTGTTTCCAGTTCTTCCCGTCCCGTCTGTGCAGGCGTTCCTGACGCCTCTTCTTCAGACAGAATAATATTTTCGACCATAGCGGTTTCCCGTTCTTCACGTCCAGTCTGTGCAGGCGATCCTGCAGCCCCTTCATCAGACAGAATAATACTTTCCACCATAGCGGTTTCCAGTTCATCACTTCCAGTCTGTGCAAGCGATCCTGCAACCTCTTAACCAGACAGAATAATACCTTCCTCCATAGCGGTTTCCAGTTCTTCACGTCCAGTCTGTGCAGGCGATCCTGCCGTCACTACTTCAGTCAGAATAATACTATCCACCATAGCGGTTTCAGTTCGTCACGTCCAGTCTGTGCAGGCGATTCTGCAGCCTCTTCTTCAGACAGAATAATACTCTCCACCATAGCGGTTTCCAGTTCATCACTTCCAGTCTGTGCAGGCGATCCTGCCGTCACTACTTCTGACAGAAGAATACTTTCCACCATAGCGGTTTCCAGTTCTTCACGTCCAGTCTGTGCAGGCGATCCTGCAACCTCTTCTTCTGACAGAGTAATACTTTTTACTATAGCGGTTTCCAGTTCTTCAGGTCCAATCTGTGCAGGCGATCCTGCAGCCTCTTCTTCAGACAGAATAATACTTTCCACCATAGCGGTTTCCAGTTCTTCACGTCCAGTGTCAGCAGGCGATTCTGCAGCCTCTTCTTCAGAAAGAATAATACTTTCCACCATAGCGGTTTCCAGTTCTTCACGTCCAGTCTGTGCAGCCGATCCTGCAGCCCCTTCTTCAGACAGAATAATAATTTTTACCATACCAGTTTCCAGATCTTCACGTCCAGTCTGTGCAGGCGAAACTGCAGCCCCTTCTGCTGGCAAAATATTACTTTCCATCATAGCGGTTTCCAGTTCTTCACGTCCAGTCTGTGCAGCCGATCCTGCAGCCTCTTCTCCAGACATAATAATACTTCCCTCCATAGCGGTTTCCTGTTCATCACCTCCAGTCTGTGCAGGCGATCCTGCTGCCTCTTCCTCAGAAAGAATAATACATTCCACATTAGCGGTTTCCAGTTCTCCTCGTCCAGTCTGTGAAGGCGGTCCTGCAGTCTCTTCTTCAGACAGAATAATACTTTCCACCACAGCGGTTTCCAGTTCTTCACGTCCAGTCTGTGCAGGCGATCCTGTAGCCTCTTCCTTAGACAGAATAATAATTTCCACCATAGCGGTTTCCATTTCTTCTCGTCCGGTCTGTGCAGGCGAACCTGCCGTCACTACTTCAGACAGAAAAACATTTTCCACCATGGTGGTTTCCAGTTCTTCACGTTCAGTCTGTGCAGGCGATCCTGCCGTCACTACTTCAGTCAGAATAATACTTTACACCATAGCGGTTTCAGTTCTTCACGTCCAGTCTGTGCAGGCGATCTTGCAGCCTCTTTTTCAGACAGAATAATACTCTCCACCATAGCGGTTTCCAGTTCTTCACGTCCAGTCTGAGCAGGCGATCCTGCAGCCTCTTCTCAGACAGAATAATACTTTTCACCATAGCGGTTTCCAGTTCTTCAGGTTTAATCCGTGCAAGCGATCCTGCAGCCTCTTCTTCAGACAGAATGATACTCTCCACCATAGCGGTTTCCAGTTCTCCTCGTCCAGTCTGTGCAGGCGATCCAGCCATCAATCCATCAGACAGAATAATACTTTCCACCATAGCGGTTACCAGTTCTTCACGTCCAGTCTGTGCAGGCGATCCTGCAGCCTCTTCTTCAGGCAGAATAATACGTTCCACCATGGGGGTTCCCAGTTCTTCACGTCCAGTCTGTGCAGGCGATCCTTCAGCCTCTTCTTCAGGCAGAATAATACTTTCAAACATAGCCGTTTCCAGTTCTTCACGTTCAGCCTGTGCAGGCGATCCTGCCGTCACTACTTCAGACAGAAGAATACTTTCCACCATAGCGGTTTCCAGTTCTTCACGTCCAGTCTGTGCAGCCGATCCTGCAGCCTCTTCTTCAGACAGAATAATAATTTCCACCATACCGGTTTCCAGATCTTCACGTCCAGTCTGTGCAGGCGATCTTGCAGCCCCTTTTGCAGGCAGAATAATACTTTCTATCGTAGCGGTTTCCAGTTCTTCACGTCCAGTGTGTGCAGGCGATCCTGAAGCCTCTCCTTCAGACAGAATAATACATTCCACCATAGCGGTTTCCAGTTCTTCAGGTCCAGTCTGTGCAGGCGATCCAGCAGCCTCTTCTTCAGACAGAATAATACTTTCCACCATAGCGGTTTCCAGTTCATCACTTCCAGTCTGTGCAAGCGATCCTGCAAACTCTTAACCAGACAGAATAATACCTTCCACCATAGCGGTTTCCAGTTCTTCACGTCCAGTCTGTGCAGGCGATCCTGAAGCCTCTCCTTCAGACAGAATAATACATTCCACCATAGCGGTTTCCAGTTCTTCAGGTCCAGTCTGTGCAGGCGATCCAGCAGCCTCTTCTTCAGAGAATAATACTTTCCACCATAGCGGTTTCCAGTTCTTCACGTCCAGTCTTTGCAGGCGACCCTGCAGCATCCTCTTTAGACAGAATAATACTTTCCACCATAGCGGTTTCCAGTTCTTCACGTCCAGTCTGTGCAGGCGATCCTGCCGTCACTACTTCAGACAGAATAATACTTTCCACCATAGCGGTATCCTGTTCTCCTCGTACAGTCTGTGCAGGCGATCCTGCCGCCACTATATCAGAGAGAATAATACTTTCCACCATAGCTGTTTCCAGTTCTTCCCGTCCCGTCTGTGCAGGCGTTCCTGACGCCTCTTCTTCAGACAGAATAATATTTTCGACCATAGCGGTTTCCCGTTCTTCACGTCCAGTCTGTGCAGGCGATCCTGCAGCCCCTTCATCAGACAGAATAATACTTTCCACCATAGCGGTTTCCAGTTCATCACTTCCAGTCTGTGCAAGCGATCCTGCAACCTCTTAACCAGACAGAATAATACCTTCCTCCATAGCGGTTTCCAGTTCTTCACGTCCAGTCTGTGCAGGCGATCCTGCCGTCACTACCTCAGTCAGAATAATACTATCCACCATAGCGGTTTCAGTTCGTCACGTCCAGTCTGTGCAGGCGATTCTGCAGCCTCTTCTTCAGACAGAATAATACTCTCCACCATAGCGGTTTCCAGTTCATCACTTCCAGTCTGTGCAGGCGATCCTGCCGTCACTACTTCTGACAGAAGAATACTTTCCACCATAGAGGTTTCCAGTTCATCACGTCCAGTCTGTGCAGGCGATCCTGCAACCTCTTCTTCTGACAGAGTAATACTTTTTACTATAGCGGTTTCCAGTTCTTCAGGTCCAATCTGTGCAGGCGATCCTGCAGCCTCTTCTTCAGACAGAATAATACTTTCCACCATAGCGGTTTCCAGTTCTTCATGTCCAGTGTCAGCAGGCGATTCTGCAGCCTCTTCTTCAGAAAGAATAATACTTTCCACCATAGCGGTTTCCAGTTCTTCACGTCCAGTCTGTGCAGCCGATCCTGCAGCCCCTTCTTCAGACAGAATAATAATTTTTACCATACCAGTTTCCAGATCTTCACGTCCAGTCTGTGCAGGCGAAACTGCAGCCCCTTCTGCTGGCAAAATATTACTTTCCATCATAGCGGTTTCCAGTTCTTCACGTCCAGTCTGTGCAGCCGATCCTGCAGCCTCTTCTCCAGACATAATAATACTTCCCTCCATAGCGGTTTCCTGTTCATCACCTCCAGTCTGTGCAGGCGATCCTGCTGCCCCTTCCTCAGAAAGAATAATACATTCCACATTAGCGGTTTCCAGTTCTCCTCGTCCAGTCTGTGAAGGCGGTCCTCTAGTCTCTTCTTCAGACAGAATAATACTTTCCACCACAGCGGTTTCCAGTTCTTCACGTCCAGTCTGTGCAGGCGATCCTGTAGCCTCTTCCTTAGACAGAATAATAATTTCCACCATAGCGGTTTCCAGTTCTTCACGTCAAGTTTGTGCAGGCGATCCTGCAGCCTCTTCCTTAGACAGAATAATACTTTCCACCATAGCGGTTTCCATTTCTTCTCGTCCGGTCTGTGCAGGCGAACCTGCCGTCACTACTTCAGACAGAAAAACATTTTCCACCATGGTGGTTTCCAGTTCTTCACGTTCAGTCTGTGCAGGCGATCCTGCCGTCACTACTTCAGTCAGAATAATACTTTACACCATAGCGGTTTCAGTTCTTCACGTCCAGTCTGTGCAGGCGATCTTGCAGCCTCTTTTTCAGACAGAATAATACTCTCCACCATAGCGGTTTCCAGTTCTTCACGTCCAGTCTGAGCAGGCGATCCTGCAGCCTCTTCTCAGACAGAATAATACTTTTCACCATAGCGGTTTCCAGTTCTTCAGGTTTAATCCGTGCAAGCGATCCTGCAGCCTCTTCTTCAGACAGAATGATACTCTCCACCATAGCGGTTTCCAGTTCTCCTCGTCCAGTCTGTGCAGGCGATCCAGCCATCAATCCATCAGACAGAATAATACTTTCCACCATAGCGGTTACCAGTTCTTCACGTCCAGTCTGTGCAGGCGATCCTGCAGCCTCTTCTTCAGGCAGAATAATACGTTCCACCATAGCGGTTCCCAGTTCTTCACGTCCAGTCTGTGCAGGCGATCCTTCAGCCTCTTCTTCAGGCAGAATAATACTTTCAAACATAGCCGTTTCCAGTTCTTCACGTTCAGCCTGTGCAGGCGATCCTGCCGTCACTACTTCAGACAGAAGAATACTTTCCACCATAGCGGTTTCCAGTTCTTCACGTCCAGTCTGTGCAGCCGATCCTGCAGCCTCTTCTTCAGACAGAATAATAATTTCCACCATACCGGTTTCCAGATCTTCACGTCCAGTCTGTGCAGGCGATCTTGCAGCCCCTTTTGCAGGCAGAATAATACTTTCTATCGTAGCGGTTTCCAGTTCTTCACGTCCAGTGTGTGCAGGCGATCCTGAAGCCTCTCCTTGAGACAGAATAATACATTCCACCATAGCGGTTTCCAGTTCTTCAGGTCCAGTCTGTGCAGGCGATCCAGCAGCCTCTTCTTCAGACAGAATAATACTTTCCACCATAGCGGTTTCCAGTTCATCACTTCCAGTCTGTGCAAGCGATCCTGCAAACTCTTAACCAGACAGAATAATACCTTCCACCATAGCGGTTTCCAGTTCTTCAGGTCCAGTCTGTGCAGGCGATCCAGCAGCCTCTTCTTCAGACAGAATAATACTTTCCACCATAGCGGTTTCCAGTTCTTCAGGTCCAGTCTGTGCAGGCGATCCAGCAGCCTCTTCTTCAGACAGAATAATACTTTCCACCATAGCGGTTTCCAGTTCATCACTTCCAGTCTGTGCAAGCGATCCTGCAAACTCTTAACCAGACATAATAATACTTTCCACCATAGCGGTTTCCAGTTCTTCACGTCCAGTCTTTGCAGGCGACCCTGCAGCATCCTCTTTAGACAGAATAATACTTTCCACCATAGCGGTTTCCAGTTCTTCACGTCCAGTCTGTGCAGGCGATCCTGCCGTCACTACTTCAGACAGAATAATACTTTCCACCATAGCGGTATCCTGTTCTCCTCGTACAGTCTGTGCAGGCGATCCTGCCGCCACTATATCAGAGAGAATAATACTTTCCACCATAGTTGTTTCCAGTTCTTCCCGTCCCGTCTGTGCAGGCGTTCCTGACGCCTCTTCTTCAGACAGAATAATATTTTCGACCATAGCGGTTTCCCGTTCTTCACGTCCAGTCTGTGCAGGCGATCCTGCAGCCTCTTCATCAGACAGAATAATACTTTCCACCATAGCGGTTTCCAGTTCATCACTTCCAGTCTGTGCAAGCGATCCTGCAACCTCTTAACCAGGCAGAATAATACCTTCCTCCATAGCGGTTTCCAGTACTTCACGTCCAGTCTGTGCAGGCGATCCTGCATCCTCTTCTTCAGACAGAATAATCCTTTCCACCGATGCGGTTTCCAGTTCTTCAGGTCCAATCTGTGCAGGCGATCCTGCAGTCTCCCCTTCAGACAGAATAATACTTTCCACCATAGCGGTTTCCAATTCTTCACGTCCAGTGTCAGCAGGCGATTCTGCAGCCACTTCTTCAGACAGACTAATACATTCCACCATAGCGGTTACCAGTTCTTCACGTCCAGTCTGTGCAGGCGATCCTGCCTTCATTACTTCAGACAGAATAATACGTTCCACCATAGCGGTTTCCAGTTCTTCACGTCCAGTCTGTGCAGGCAATCTTGCAACCTCTTCTTCAGACAGAAAAATACTTTCCGCCATAGAGGATCCCAGATCTTCATTTCCTCTTTTTCAGGCAGAATAATACTTTCAACCATAGAAGTTTCCAGTTCTTCACGTTCGGTCTTTGCAGGCAATCCTGCCCTCACTACTTCAGACAAAATAATACTTTCCACCATAGCGGTTTCCAGTTCTTCACTTTCAGTCTGTGCAGGCGATCCTGCCGTCACTACTTCAGTCAGAATAATACTATCCACCATAGCGGTTTCAGTTCGTCACGTCCAGTCTGTGCAGGCGATTCTGCAGCCTTTTCTTCAGACAGAATAATACTCTCCACCATAGTGGATTCCAGTTCATCACTTCCAGTCTGTGCAGGCGATCCTGCCGTCACTACTTCTGACAGAAGAATACTTTCCACCATAGCGGTTTCCAGTTCTTCACGTCCAGTCTGTGCAGGCGATCCTGTAGCCTCTTCTTCTGACAGAGTAATACTTTTTACTATAGCGGTTTCCAGTTCTTCAAGTCCAATCTGTGCAGGCGATCCTGCAGCCTCTTCTTCAGACAGAATAATACTTTCCACCATAGCGGTTTCCAGTTCTTCACGTCCAGTGTCAGCAGGCGATTCTGCAGCCTCTTCTTCAGAAAGAATAATACTTTCCACCATAGCGGTTTCCAGTTCTTCACGTCCAGTCTGTGCAGCCGATCCTGCAGCCCCTTCTTCAGACAGAATAATAATTTTTACCATACCGGTTTCCAGATCTTCACGTGAAGTCTGTGCAGGCGATCCTGCAGCCTCTTCCTTAGACAGAATAATACTTTCCACCATAGCGGTTTCCATTTCTTCTCGTCCGGTCTGTGCAGGAAAAACCTGCCGTCACTACTTCAGACAGAAAAACACTTTCCACCATGGTGGTTTCCAGTTCTTCACGTTCAGTCTGTGCAGGCGATCCTGCCCTCACTACTTCAGTCAGAATAATACTTTACACCATAGCGGTTTCAGTTCTTCACGTCCAGTCTGTGCAGGCGATCTTGCAGCCTCTTTTTCAGACAGAATAATACTCTCCACCATAGCGGTTTCCAGTTCTTCACGTCCAGTCTGTGCAGGCGATCCTCAGCCTCTTCTTCAGGCAGAATAATACGTTCCACCATAGCGGTTCCCAGTTCTTCACGTCCAGTCTGTGCAGGCGATCCTGCAGCCTCTTCTTCAGGCAGAATAATACTTTCAAACCGAGCCGTTTCCAGTTCTTCACGTCCAGCCTGTGCAGGCGATCCTGCCGTCACTACTTCAGACAGAAGAATACTTTCCACCATAGCGGTTTCCAGTTCTTCACGTCCAGTCTGTGCAGCCGATCCTGCAGCCTCTTCTTCAGACAGAATAATAATTTCCACCATACCGGTTTCCAGATCTTCACGTCCAGTCTGTGCAGGCGATCTTGCAGCCCGTTTGCAGGCAGAATAATACTTTCTAACGTAGCGGTTTCCAGTTCTTCACGTCCAGTGTGTGCAGGCGATCCTGAAGCCTCTCCTTCAGACAGAATAACACATTCCACCATAGCGGTTTCCAGTTCTTCAGGTCCAGTCTGTGCAGGCGATCCAGCGGCCTCTTCTTCAGAGAGAATAATACTTTCCACCATACCGGTTTCCAGTTCATCACTTCCAGTCTGTGCAAGCGATCCTGCAACCTCTTAACCAGACAGAATAATACCTTCCACCATAGCGGTTTCCAGTTCTTCACGTCCAGTCTGTGCAGGCGATCCTGAAGCCTCTCCTTCAGACAGAATAATACATTCCACCATAGCGGTTTCCAGTTCTTCAGGTCCAGTCTGTGCAGGCGATCCAGCAGCCTCTTCTTCAGAGAATAATACTTTCCACCATAGCGTCTTCCAGTTCTTCACGTCCAGTCTTAGCAGGCGACCCTGCAGCATCCTCTTTAGACAGAATAATACTTTCCACCATACCGGTTTCCAGATCTTCACGTCCAGTCTGTGCAGGTGATCCTGCAGCCCCTTCTGCAGGCAAAATATTACTTTCCATCATAGCGGTTTCCAGTTCTTCACGTCCTGTGTTTGCAGGCGATCCTGCAGCCTCTTCTTAAGACATAATAATACTTTCCTCCATAGCGGTTTCCAGTTCATCACCTCCAGTTCTTGCAGGCGATCCTGCAGCCTCTTCTTCAGACAGAATAATACTTCCCACCACAGCGGTTTCCAGTTCTTCACGTCCAGTCTGTGCAGGATTCCTGTAGCCTCTTCTTTAGACAGAATAATAATTTCCAACATAGCGGTTCCCAGTTCTTCAAGGCAGTCTGTGCAGGCGATCCTGCAGCCTCTTCTTCAGACAGAATAATACTTTCCACCATAGCGGTTTCCAGTTCTCCTCGTCCAGTCTGTGCAGGCGATCCAGCCATCACTCCATCAGACAGAATAATACTTTCCACCATAGCGGCTATCAGTTCTTCATGTCCAGTCGGTGCAGGCGATCCTGCAGCCTCTTCTTCAGGCAGAATAATACGTTCCACCATAGCGGTTCCCAGTTCTTCCCGTCCAGTCTGTGCAGGCTATCCTGCAGCCCCTTCTTCAGGCAGAATAATACTTTCAAACATAGCCGTTTCCAGTTCTTCACGTCCAGTCTGTGCAGGCGATCCTGCCGTCACTACTTCAGACAGAAGAATACTTTCCACCATAGCGGTTTCCAGTTCTTCACGTACAGTCTGTGCAGCCGATCCTACAGCCCCTTCTTCAGACAGAATAATAATTTCCACCAGAGCGGTGTCCAGATCTTCACGTCCAGTCTGTGCAGGCGATCCTGCAGCCCCTTCTTCAGGCAGAATAATACTTTCAAACATAGCCGTTTCCAGTTCTTCACGTCCAGTCTGTGCAGGCGATCCTGCCGTCACTACTTCTGACAGAAGAATACTTTCCACCAAAGCGGTTTCCAGTTCATCTCGTCCAGTCTGTGAAGGCGATCCTGCAGCATCTTCTTCAGACAGAATAATACTTTCCACCATAGCGGTTTCCAGTTCTTCACCTCCAGTCTGTGCAGGCAATTCTGCAGCCTCTTCTTTAGACAGAAAAATACTTTCCGCCATAGAGGATCCCAGATCTTCATGTCCTCTTTTTCAGGCAGAATAATACTTTCAACCATAGAAGTTTCCAGTTCTTCACGTTCGGTCTTTGCAGGCAATCCTACCCTCACTACTTCAGACAAAAGAATACTTTCCACCATAGCGGTTTCCAGTTCTTCACTTTCAGTCTGTGCAGGCGATCCTGCCGTCACTACTTCAGTCAGAATAATACTTTCCACCATAGCGGTTTCAGTTCGTCACGTCCAGTCTGTGCAGGCGATTCTGCAGCCTCTTCTTCAGACAGAATAATACTCTCCACCATAGCGGTTTCCAGTTCTTCACTTCCAGTCTGTGCAGGCGATCCCGCAGCCTCTTCTTGAGACAGTATAATACTTTCCACCATAGCGGTTTCAGTTCTTCACGTCCGGTCAGTGCAGGCGATCCTGCAGCCTCTTCTTCAGACAGAATAATACTCTCCACCATAGCGGTTTCTAGTTCTTCACGTCGAGTCTGTGCAGGCGATCCTGCCGTCACTACTTCTGACAGAAGAACACTTTCCACCATAACGGTTTCCAGTTCATCACGACCAGTCTGTACAGGTGATCCTGCAGCCTCTTCTTCAGACAGAATAATACTTTAAACCATAGCGGTTTCCAGTTCTTCACGTCCAGTCTGTGCAGGCGATCCTGCCGTCACTACATCAGACAGAAGAATACTTTCCACCATAGCGGTTTCCAGTTTTTCACGTCCAGTCTGTGCAGCCGATCCTGCAGCCTCTTCTTCAGACAGAATAATAATTTCCACCATACCGGTTTCCAGATCTTCACGTCCAGTCTGTGCAGGTGATCCTGCAGCCCCTTCTGCAGGCAAAATATTACTTTCCATCATAGCGGTTTCCAGTTCTTCACGTCCTGTGTTTGCAGGCGATCCTGCAGCCTCTTCTTAAGACATAATAATACTTTCCTCCATAGCGGTTTCCAGTTCATCACCTCCAGTCTGTGCAGGCGATCCTGTAGCCTCTTCCTTAGACAGAATAATAATTTCCACCATAGCGGTTCCCAGTTCTTCACGTCCAGTCTGTGCAGGCGATCCTGCAGCCTCTTCTTCAGACAGAATAATACATTCCACCATAGCGGTTTCCAGTTCTCCTCGTCCAGTCTGTGAAGGCGGTCCTGCAGTCTCTTCTTCAGACAGAATAATACTTTCCACCATAGCGGTTCCATTTCTTCACGTCCGGTCTGTGCAGGCGAACCTGCCGTCACTACTTCAGACAGAAAAACACTTTCCACCATAGCGGTTTCAGTTCTTCACGTCCAGTCTGTGCAGGCGATCTTGCAGCCACTTCTTCAGACAGAATAATACTTTTCACCATAGCGGTTTCCAGTTCTTCAGGTTTAATCTGTGCAAGCGATCCTGCAGCCTCTTCTTCAGACAGAATAATACATTCCACCATAGCGGTTTCCAGTTCTCCTCGTCCAGTCTGTGCAGGCGATCCAGCCATCACTCAATCAGTCAGAATAATACTTTCCACCATAGCGGTTACCAGTTCTTCACGTCCAGTTTGTGCAGGCGATCCTGCAGCCTCTTCTTCAAGCAGAATAATACGTTCCACCATAGCGGTTCCCAGTTCATCCCGTCCAGTCTGTGCAGGCTATCCTGCAGCCCCTTCTTCAGGCAGAATAATACTTTCAAACATAGCCGTTTCCAGTTCTTCACGTCCAGTGTGTGCAGGCGATCCTGCCGTCACTACTTCAGACAGAAGAATACTTTCCACCATAGCGGTTTCCAGTTCTTCACGTACAGTCTGTGCAGCCGATCTTGCAGCCACTTCTTCAGACAGAATAATAATTTCCACCATACCGGTTTCCAGATCTTCACCTCCAGTCTGTGCAGGCGATCCTGCAGCCCCTTCTGCAGGCAGAATAATACTTCCTATCGTAGCGGTTTCCAGTTCTTCACGTCCAGTCTTTGCAGGCGATCCTGCGGCCTCTTCCTCAGACAGGATAATACTTTCCACCATAGCGGTTTCCAGTTCTTCACGTCCAGTCTGTGCAGGCGATCCTGCAGCCTCTTCTTCAGACAGAATAATACTTTCCACCATAGCGGTTTCCAGTTCATCTCGTACAGTCTGTGAAGGCGATCCTGCAGCATCTTCTTCAGACAGAATAATACTTTCCACCATAGCGGTTTCCAGTTCTTCACGTCCAGACTGTGCAGGCGATCCTGCCGTCACTACTTCAGACAGAATAATACTTTCCACCATAGCGGTATCCTGTTCTCCTCGTACAGTCTGTGCAGGCGATCCTGCAGCCTCCTCTTCAGACAGAATAATAATATCCACCATAGCGGTTTCCAGTTCTTCTCGTCCAGTCTGTGACGGCAATCCTGCCGTTACTACTTCAGAGAGAATAATACTTTCCACCATAGCGTTATAAAGTTCTCCTCGTCCAGTCTGTGCAGGCGATCCTGCCGTCACTACTTCAGACAGACGAATACATTCCACCATAGCGGTTTCCAGTTCCTCGGGTCCAGTCTGTGCAGGCGATCCTGCCATTATTCCATCAGACAGAATAATACTTTCCACCATAGTGGTTGCCAGTTCTTCAGGTCCAATCTGTGCAGGCGATCATGCAGCCTCTTCTACAGACAGAATAATACTTTTTACCATAGCGGTTTCCAGTTCTTCAGGTCCAATCTGTGCAGGCGATCCTGCAGCCTCTTCTTCAGACAAAATAATACTTTCCACCATAGCGGTTTCCAATTCTTCACGTCCAGTGTCTGCAGGCGATTCTGCAGCCTCTTCTTCAGACAGACTAATACATTCCACCATAGCGTTTACCAGTTCTTCACGTCCAGTCTGTGCAGGCGATCCTGCCGTCATTACTTCAGACAGAATAATACGTTCCACCATAGCGGTATCCAGTTCTTCACGTCCAGTCTGTGCAGGCAATCCTGCAGCCTCTTGTTCAGACAGAAAAATACTTTCCGCCATAGAGGATCCCAGAACTTCATGTCCTCTTTTTCAGGCAGAATAATACTTTCAACCATAGAATTTTCCAGTTCTTCACGTTCGGTCTTTGCAGGCAATCCTGCCCTCACTACTTCAGACAAAAGAATACTTTCCACCATAGCGGTTTCCAGTTCTTCACTTTCAGTCTGTGCAGGCGATCCTGCCGTCACTACTTCAGTCAGAATAATACTTTCAACCATAGCGGTTTCAGTTCGTCACGTCCAGTCTGTGCAGGCGATTCTGCAGCCTCTTCTTCAGACAGAATAATACTCTCCACCATAGCGGTTTCCAGTTCTTCACTTCCAGTCTGTGCAGGCGATCCTGCCGTCACTTCTTCTGACAGAAGAATACTTTCCACCATAGCGGTTTCCAGTTCTTCACGTCCAGTCTGTGCAGGCGATCCTGCAGCCTCTTCTTCTGACAGAGTAATACTTTTTACTATAGTGGTTTCCAGTTCTTCAGGTCCAATCTGTGCAGGCGATCCTGCAGCCTCTTCTTCAGACAGAATAATACTTTCCACCATAGCGGTTTCCAGTTCTTCACGTCCAGTGTCAGCAGGCGATTCTGCAGCCTCTTCTTCAGAAAAAATAATACTTTCCACCATAGCGGTTTCCAGTTCTTCACGTCCAGTCTGTGCAGCCGATCCTGCAGCCTCTTCTTCAGACAGAATAATAATTTCCACCATACCGGTTTCCAGATCTTCACGTCCAGTCTGTGCAGGCGAAACTGCAGCCCCTTCTGCTGGCATAATATTACTTTCCATCATAGCGGTTTCCAGTTCTTCACGTCCAGTCTGTGCAGCCGATCCTGCAGCCCCTTCTCCAGACATAATAATACTTCCCTCCATAGCGGTTTCCAGTTCATCACCTCCAGTCTGTGCAGGCGATCCTTCTGCCTCATACTCAGAAAAAATAATACTTTCCACCTTAGCGGTTTCCAGTTCTCCTCGTCCAGTCTGTGAAGGCGGTCCTGCAGTCTCTTCTTCAGACAGAATAATACTTTCCACCATAGCGGTTCCATTTCTTCACGTCCGGTCTGTGCAGGCGAACCTGCCGTCACTACTTCAGACAGAAAAACACTTTCCACCATAGCGGTTTCAGTTCTTCACGTCCAGTCTGTGCAGGCGATCTTGCAGCCACTTCTTCAGACAGAATAATACTTTTCACCATAGCGGTTTCCAGTTCTTCAGGTTTAATCTGTGCAAGCGATCCTGCAGCCTCTTCTTCAGACAGAATGATACTCTCCACTATAGCGGTTTCCAGTTCTCCTCGTCCAGTCTGTGCAGGCGATCCAGCCATCAATCCATCAGACAGAATAATACTTTCCACCATAGCGGTTACCAGTTCTTCACGTCCAGTCTGTGCAGGCGATCCTGCAGCCTCTTCTTCAGGCAGAATAATACGTTCCACCATAGCGGTTCCCAGTTCCTCACGTCCAGTCTGCGCAGGCGATCCTGCAGCCTCTCCTTCAGGCAGAATAATACTTTCAAACATAGCCGTTTCCAGTTCTTCACGTCCTGCCTGTGCAGGCGATCCTGCCGTCACTACTTCAGACAGAAGAATACTTTCCACCATAGCGGTTTCCAGTTCTTCACGTACAGTCTGCGCAGCCGATCCTGCAGCCTCTTCTTCAGACAGAATAATAATTTCCACCATACCGGTTTCCAGGTCTTCACGTCCAGTCTGTGCAGGCGATCTTGCAGCCCCTTTTGCAGGCAGAATAATACTTTCTGTAGCGGTTTCCAGTTCTTCACGTCCAGTCTTTGCAGGCGATCCTGCAGCCACTTCTTCAGACAGAATAATACTTTCAACCATAGCGTTTTTCCAGTTCTGCACGTCCAGTATGTGCAGGCGATCCTGAAGCCTCTCCTTCAGACAGAATAATACATTCCACCATAGCGGTTTCCAATTCTTCAGGTCCAGTCTGTGCAGGCGATCCTGCAGCCTCTTCTTCACACAGAATAATACTTTCCACCATAGGGGTTTCCAGTTCTTCACGTCCAGTCTTTGCAGGCCATCTTGCAGCCTCCTCTTTAGACAGAATAATACTTTCCACCATAGCGGTTTCCAGTTCTTCACGTCCAGTCTGTGCAGGCGATCCTGCCGTCACTATATCAGAGAGAATAATACTTTCCACCACAGCTGTTTCCAGTTCTTCCCGTCCCGTCTGTGCAGGCGTTCCTGATGCCTCTTCTTTAGACACAATAATACTTTCGACCATAACGGTTTCCCGTTCTTCACGTCCAGTCTGTGCAGGCGATCCTGCAGCCCCTTCTTCAGACAGAATAATACTTTCCACCATAGCGGTTTCCAGTTCATCACTTCCAGTCTGTGCATGCGATCCTGCAACCTCTTAAACAGACAGAATAATACCTTCAACCATAGCGGTTTCCAGTTCTTCACGTCCAGTCTGTGCAGGCGATCCTGCATCCTCTTCTTCATACAGAATAATACTTTCCACCAATGCGGTTTCCAGTTCTTCAGGTCCAATCTTTGCAGGCGATCCTGCAGTCTCTTCTTCAGACAGAATAATACTTTCCACCATAGCGGTTTCCAATTCTTCACGTCCAGTGTCAGCAGGCGATTCTGCAGCCTCTTCTTCAGACAGACTAATACATTCCACCATAGCGGTTACCTGTTCTTCACGTCCAGTCTGTGCAGGCGATCCTGCCGTCATTACTTCAGACAGAATAATACGTTCCACCATAGAGGTTTCCAGTTCTTCACGTCCAGTCTGTGCAGGCAATCCTGCAGCCTCTTGTTCAGACAGAAAAATACTTTCCGCCATAGAGGATCCCAGATCTTCATGTCCTCTTTTTCAGGCAGAATAATACTTTCAACCATAGAAGTTTCCGGTTCTTCACGTTCGGTTTTTGCAGGCAATCCTGCCCTCACTACTTCAGACAAAAGAATACTTTCCACCATAGCGGTTTCTAGTTCTTCACTTTCAGCCTGTGCAGGCGATCCTGCCGTCACTACTTCAGTCAGAATAATACTTTCCACCATAGCGGTTTCAGTTCGTCACGTCCAGTCTGTGAAGGCGATTCTGCAGCCTCTTCTTCAGACAGAATAATACTCTCCACCATAGCGGTTTCCAGTTCTTCACTTCCAGTCTGTGCAGGCGATCCTGCCGTCACTACTTCTGACAGAAGAATACTTTCCACCATAGCGGTTTCCAGTTCTTCACGTCCAGTCTGTGCAGGCGATCCTGCAGCCTCTTCTTCTGACAGAGTAATACTTTTTACTATAGCGGTTTCCAGTTCTTCAGGTCCAATCTGTGCAGGCGATCCTGCAGCCTCTTCTTCAGACAGAATAAAACTTTCCACCATAGCGGTTTCCAGTTCTTCACGTCCAGTGTCAGCAGGCGATTCTTCAGCCTCTTCTTCAGAAAGAATAATACTTTCCACCATAGCGGTTTCCAGTTCTTCAAGTCCAGTCTGTGCAGCCGAACCTGCAGCCTCTTCTTCAGACAGAATAATAATTTCCACCATACCGGTTTCCAGATCTTCACGTCCAGTCTATGCAGGCGAAATTGCAGCCCCTTCTGCTGGCATAATATTACTTTCCATCATAGCGGTTTCCAGTTCTTCACGTCCAGCCTGTGCAGCCGATCCTGCAGCCTCTTCTCCAGACATAATAATACTTCCCTCCATAGCGGATTCCAGTTCATCACCTCCAGTCTGTGCAGGCGATCCTGCTGCCTCTTCCTCAGAATGAATAATACTTTCCACCTTAGCGGTTTCCAGTTCTCCTCGTCCAGTCTGTGAAGGAGGTCCTGCAGTCTCTTCTTCAGACAGAATAATACTTTCCACCACAGCGGTTTCCAGTTCTTCACGTCCAGTCTGTGCAGGCGATCCTGTAGCCTCTTCCTTAGACAGAATAATAATTTCCACCATAGCGGTTTCCAGTTCTTCACGTCAAGTCTGTGCAGGCGATCCTGCAGCCTCTTCCTTAGACAGAATAATACTTTCCACCATAGCGGTTTCCATTTCTTCACGTCCGGTCGTTGCAGGCGAACCTGCCGTCAGTACTTCAGACAGAATAATACTTTACACCATAGCGGTTTCAGTTCTTCACGTCCAGTCTGTGCAGGCGATCTTGCAGCCTCTTCTTCAGACAGAATAATACTCTCCACCATAGCGGTTTCCAGTTCTTCACGTCCAGTCTGTGCAGGCGATCCTGCAGCCTCTTCTCAGACAGAATAATACTTTTCACCATAGCGGTTTCCAGTTCTTGAGGTTTAATCTGTGCAAGCGATCCTGCAGCCTCTTCTTCAGACAGAATGATACTCTCCACCATAGCGGTTTCCAGTTCTCCTCGTCCAGTCTGTGCAGGCGATCCAACCATCAATAAATCAGACAGAATATTACTTTCCACCATAGCGGTTACCAGTTCTTCACGTCCAGTCTGTGCAGGCGATCCTGCAGCCTCTTCTTCAGGCAGAATAATACGTTCCACCATAGCGGTTCCCAGTTCTTCTCGTCCAGTCTGTGCAGGCGATCCTGCAGCCTCTTCTTCAGGCAGAATAATACTTTCAAACATAGCCGTTTCCAGTTCTTCACGTCCAGCCTGTGCAGGCGATCCTGCCGTCACTACTTCAGACAGAAGAATACTTTCCACCATAGCGGTTTCCAGTTCTTCACGTCCAGTCTGTGGAGCCGATCCTGCAGCCTCTTCTTCAGACAGAATAATAATTTCCACCATACCGGTTTCCAGATCTTCACGTCCAGTCTGTGCAGGCGATCTTGCAGCCCCTTTTGCAGGCAGAATAATACTTTCTATCGTAGCGGTTTCCAGTTCTTCACGTCCAGTCTTTGCAGGCGATCCTGCAGCCTCCTCTTCAGACAGAATAATACTTTCCACCATAGCGTTTTTCCACTTCTTCACGTCCAGTGTGTGCAGGCGACCCTGAAGCCACTCCTTCAGACAGAATAATACATTCCACCATAGCGGTTCCCAATTCTTCAGGACCAGTCTGTGCAGGCGATCCTGCAGCCTCTTCTTCAGACAGAATAATACTTTCCACCATACCGGTTTCCAGATCTTCACGTCCAGTCTGTGCAGGCGATCTTGCAGCCCCTTTTGCAGGCAGAATAATACTTTCTATCGTAGCGGTTTCCAGTTCTTCACGTCCAGTCTTTGCAGGCGATCCTGCAGCCTCTTCTTCAGACAGAATAATACTTTCCACCATAGCGGTTTCCAGTTCTTCACGTCCAGTCTGTCCAGGCGATCCTGCCGTCACTACTTCAGACAGAATAATACTTTCCGCCATAGCGGTATCCTGTTCTCCTCGTACAGTCTGTGCAGGCGATCCCGCCGCCACTATATCAGAGAGAATAATACGTTCCACCATAGCTGTTTCCAGTTCTTCCCGTCCCGTCTGTGCAGGCGTTCCTGATGCCTCTTCTTCAGACAGAATAATACCTTCGACCATAGCGGTTTCCCGTTCTTCACGTCCAGTCTGTGCAGGCGATCCTGCAGCCCCTTCTTCAGACAGAATAATACTTTTCACCATAGCGGTTTCCAGTTCATCACTTCCAGTCTGTGCAAGCGATCCTGCAACCTCTTAACCAGACAGAATAATACCTTCCACCATAGCGGTTTCCAGTTCTTCACGTCCAGTCTGTGCAGGCGATCCTGCATCCTCTTCTTCAGACAGAATAATCTTTTCCACCAATGCGGTTTCCAGTTCTCCAGGTCCAATCTGTGCAGGCGATCCTGCAGTCTCTTCTTCAAACAGAATAATACTTTCCACCATAGCGGTTTCCAATTCTTCACGTCCAGTGTCAGCAGGCGATTCTGCAGCCTCTTCTTCAGACAGAAAAATACTTTCCGCCATAGAGGATCCCAGATCTTCATGTCCTCTTTTTCAGGCAGAATAATACTTTCAACCATAGAAGTTTCCAGTTCTTCACGTTCGGTCTTTGCAGGCAATCTTGCCCTCACTACTTCAGACAAAAGAATACTTTCCAACATAGCGGTTTCCAGTTCTTCACTTTCAGTCTGTGCAGGCGATCCTGCCATCACTACTTCAGTCAGAATAATACTATCCACCATAGCGGTTTCAGTTCGTCACGTCCAGTCTGTGCAGGCGATTCTGCAGCCTCTTCTTCAGACAGAATAATACTCTCCACCATCGCGGTTTCCATTTTTTCACTTCCAGTCTGTGCAGGCGATCCTGCCGTCACTACTTCTGACAGAAGAATACTTTCCACCATAGCGGTTTCCAGTTCTTCACGTCCAGTCTGTGCAGGCGATCCTGCAGCCTCTTCTTCTGACAGAGTAATACTTTTTACTATAGCGGTTTCCAGTTCTTCAGGTCCAATCTGTGCAGGCGATCCTGCAGCCTCGTCTTCAGACAGAATAATACTTTCCACCACAGCGGTTTCCAGTTCTTCACGTCCAGTGTCAGCAGGCGATTCTGCAGCCTCTTCTTCAGAAAGAATAATACTTTCCACCATAGCGGTTTTCTGTTCTTCACGTCCAGTCTGTGCAGCCGATCCTGCAGCCTCTTCTTCAGACAGAATAATAATTTCCACCATACCGGTTTCCAGATCTTCACGTCCAGTCTGTGCAGGCGAAACTGCAGCCCCTTCTGCTGGCAAAATATTACTTTCCATCTTAGCGGTTTCCAGTTCTTCACGTCCAGTCTGTGCAGCCGATCCTGCAGACTCTCCTCCAGACATAATAATACTTCCCTCCATAGCGGTATCCAGTTCATCACCTCCAGTCTGTGCAGGCGATCCTGCTACCTCTTCCTCAGAAAGAATAATACTTTCCACCTTAGCGGTTTCCAGTTCTCCTCGTCCAGTCTGTGAAGGCGGTCCTGCAGTCTCTTCTTCAGACAGAATAATACTTTCCACCACAGCGGTTTCCAGTTCTTCACCTCCAGTCTGTGCAGGCGATCCTGTAGCCTCTTCCTTAGACAGAATAATAATTTCCACCAGAGCGGTCTCCAGTTCTTCACGTCAAGTCTGTGCAGGCGATCCTGCAGCCTCTTCCTTAGACAGAATAATACTTTCCACCATAGCGGTTTCCATTTCTTCTCGTCCGGTCTGTGCAGGCGAACCTGCCGTCACTACTTCAGACAGAAAAACACTTTCCACCATGGCGGTTTCCAGTTCTTCACGTTCAGTCTGTGCAGGCGATCCTGCCGTCACTACTTCAGTCAGAATAATACTTTACACCATAGCGGTTTCAGTTGTTCACGTCCAGTCTGTGCAGGCGATCTTGCAGCCTCTTCTTCAGACAGAATAATACTCTCCACCATAGCGGTTTCCAGTTCTTCACGTGCAGGCGATCCTGCAGCCTCTTCTCAGACAGAATAATACTTTTCACCATAGCGGTTTCCAGTTCTTCAGGTTAAATCCGTGCAAGCGATCCTGCAGCCTCTTCTTCAGACAGAATGATACTCTCCAACATAGCGGCTTCCAGTTCTCCTCGTCCAGTCTGTGCAGGCGATCCAGCCATCAATCCATCAGACAGAATAATACTTTCCTCCATAGCGGTTACCAGTTCTTCACGTCCAGTCTGTGCAGGCGATCCTGCAGCCTCTTCTTCAGGCAGAATAATACGTTCCACCATAGCGGTTACCAGTTCTTCACGTCCAGTCTGTGCAGGCGATCCTGCAGCCTCTTCTTCAGGCAGAATAATACTTTCAAACATAGCCGTTTCCAGTTCTTCACGTCCAGCCTGTGCAGGCGATCCTGCCGTCACTACTTCAGACAGAAGAATACTTTCCACCATAGCGGTTTCCAGTTCTTCACGTCCAGTCTGTGCAGCCGATCCTGCAGCCTCTTCTTCAGACAGAATAATAATTTCCACCATACCGGCTTCCAGATCTTCACGTCCAGTCTGTGCAGGCGATCTTGCAGCCCCTTTTGCAGGCAGAATAATACTTTCTATCGTAGCGGTTTAGAGTTCTTCACGTCCAGTCTTTGCAGGCGATCCTGCAGCCTCTTCTTCAGACAGAATAATACTTTCCACCATAGCGGTTTCCAGTTCTTCACGTCCAGTGTGTGCAGGCGATCCTGAAGCCTCTCCTTCAGACAGAATAATACATTCCACCATAGCGGTTTCCAGTTCTTCAGTTCCAATCTGTGCAGGCGATCCTGCAGCCTCTTCTTCAGACAGAATAATACTTTCCACCATAGCGGATTCCAGTTCTTCACGTCCAGTCTTTGCAGGCGACCCTGCAGCCTCCTCTTTAGACAGAATAATACTTTCCACCATAGCGGCTTCCAGTTCTTCACGTCCAGTCTGTGCGGGCGATCCTTCCGTCACTACTTCAGACAGAATAATTCTTTCCACCATAGCGGTATCCTGTTCTCCTCGTACAGTCTGTGCAGGCGATCCTGCCGCCACTATATCAGAGAGAATTATACTTTCCACCATAGCTGTTTCCAGTTCTTCCCGTCCCGTCTGTGCAGGCGTTCCTGCTGCCTCTTCTTCAGACAGAATAATACTTTCGACCATAGCGGTTTCCCGTTCTTCACGTCCAGTCTGTGCAGGCGATCCTGCAGCCCCTTCTTCAGACAGAATAATACTTTCCACCATAGCGGTTTCCAGTTCATCACTTCCAGTCTGTGCAAGCGATCCTGCAACCTCTTAAACAGACAGAATAATACCTTCCACCATAGCGGTTTCAGTTCTTCACGTCCAGTCTGTGCAGGCGATCTTGCAGCCTCTTCTTCAGACAGAATAATACTCTCCACCATAGCGGTTTCCAGTTCTTCACGTCCAGTCTGTGCAGGCGATCCTGCAGCCCCTTCTCAGACAGAATAATACTTTTCACCATAGCGGTTTCCAGTTCTTCAGGTTTAATCTGTGCAAGAGATCCTGCAGCCTCTTCTTCAGACAGAATGATACGTTCCACCATAGCGGTTCCCAGTTCTTCTCGTCCAGTCTGTGCAGGCGATCCTGCAGCCTCTTCTTCAGGCAGAATAATACTTTCAAACATAGCCGTTTCCAGTTCTTCACGTCCAGCCTGTGCAGGAGATCCTGCCGTCACTACTTCAGACAGAAGAATACTTTCCACCATAGCGGTTTCCAGTTCTTCACGTCCAGTCTGTGCAGCCGATCCTGCAGCCTCTTCCTCAGACAGAATAATAATTTCCACCATACCGGCTTCCAGATCTTCACGTCCAGTCTGTGCAGGCGATCTTGCAGCCCCTTTTGCAGGCAGAATAATACTTTCTATCGTAGCGGTTTCCAGTTCTTCACGTCCAGTCTTTGCAGGCGATTCTGCAGCCTCTTCTTCAGACAGAATAATACTTTCCACCATAGCGTTTTTCCAGTTCTTCTCGTCCAGTGTGTGCAGGCGACACTGAAGCCTCTCCTTCAGACAGAATAATACATTCCACCATAGCGGTTCCCAACTCTTCAGGACCAGTCTGTGCAGGCGATCCTGCAGCCTCTTCTTCAGACAGAATAATACTTTCCACCATAGCGGTTTCCAGTTCTTCACGTCCAGTCTTTGCAGGCGATCCTGCAGCCTCCTCTTTAGACAGAATAATACTTTCCACCATAGCGGTTTCCAGTTCTTCACGTCCAGTCTGTGCAGGCGATCCTGCCATCACTACTTCAGACAGAATAATACTTTCCACCATAGCGGTATCCTGTTCTCCTCGTACAGTCTGTGCAGGCGATCCTGCCGCCACTATATCAGAGAGAATAATACTTTTCACCATAGCTGTTTCCAGTTCTTCCCGTCCCGTCTGTGCAGGCGTTCCTGATGCCTCTTCTTCAGACAGAATAATACTTTCGACCATAGCGGTTTCCCGTTCTTCACGTCCAGTCTGTGCAAGCGATCCTGCAAACTCTTAACCAGACAGAATAATACCTTCCACCATAGCGGTTTCCAGTTCTTCACGTCCAGTCTGTGCAGGCGATCCCGCATCCTCTTCTTCAGACAGAATAATCCTTTCCACCATAGCGGTTACCAGTTCTTCACGTCCAGTCTATGCAGGCGATCCTGCCGTCATTACTTCAGACAGAATAATACGTTCCACCATAGCGGTTTCCAGTTCTTCACGTCCAGTCTGTGCAGGCAATCCTGCAGCCTCTTCTTCAGACAGAAAAATACTTTCCGCCATAGAGGATCCCAGATCTTCATGTCCTCTTTTTCAGGCAGAATAATACTTTCAACCATAGCGGTTTCAGTTCGTCACGTCCAGTCTGTGCAGGCGATTCTGCAGCCTCTTCTTCAGACAGAATAATACTCTCCACCATAGCGGTTTCCAGTTTTTCACTTCCAGTCTGTGCAGGCGATCCTGCCGTCACTACTTCTGACAGAAGAATACTTTCCACCATAGCGGTTTCCAGTTCTTCACGTCCAGTCTGTGCAGGCGATCCTGCAGCTTCTTCTTCTGACAGAGTAATACTTTTTACTATAGCGGTTTCCAGTTCTTCAGGTCCAATCTGTGCAGGCGATCCTGCAGCCTCTTCTTCAGACAGAATAATACTTTCCACCATAGCGGTTTCCAGTTCTTCACGTCCAGTGTCAGCAGGCGATTCTGCAGCCTCTTCTTCAGAAAGAATATTACTTTCCACCATAGCGGTTTCCTGTTCTTCACGTCCAGTCTGTGCAGCCGATCCTGCAGCCTCTTCTTCAGACAGAATAATAATTTCCACCATACGGGTTTCCAGACCTTCACGTCCAGTCTGTGCAGGCGAAACTGCAGCCCCTTCTGCTGGCAAAATATTACTTTCCATCATAGCGGTTTCCAGTTCTTCACGTCCAGTCTGTGCAGCCGATCCTGCAGCCTCTCCTCCAGACATTATAATACTTCCCTCCATAGCGGTTTCCAGTTCATCACCTCCAGTCTGTGCAGGCGATCCTGCTGCCTTTTCCTCAGAAAGAATAATACTTTCCACCTTAGCGGTTTCCAGTTCTCCTCGTCCAGTCTGTGAAGGCGGTGCTGCAGTCTCTTCTTCAGACAGAATAATACTTTCCACCAGAGCGGTTTCCAGTTCTTCACGTCCAGTCTGTGCAGGCGATCCTGTAGCCTCTTCCTTAGACAGAATAATAATTTCCACCATAGCGGTTTCCAGTTCTTCACGTCAAGTCTGTGCAGGCGATCCTGCAGCCTCTTCCTTAGACAGAATAATACTTTCCACCATAGCGGTTTCCATTTCTTCTCGTCCGGTCTGTGCAGGCGAATCTGCCGTCACTACTTCAGACAGAAAAACACTTTCCACCATGGCGGTTTCCAGTTCTTCACGTTCAGTCTGTGCAGGCGATCCTGACGTCACTACTTCAGTCAGAATAATACTTTACACCATAGCGGTTTCAGTTCTTCACGTCCAGTCTGTGCAGGCGATCTTGCAGCCTCTTCTTCAGACAGAATAATACTCTCCACCATAGCGGTTTCCAGTTCTTCACGTCCAGTCTGTGCAGGCGATCCTGCAGCCTCTTCTCAGACAGAATAATACTTTTCACCATAGCGGTTTCCAGTTCTTCAGGTTTAATCCGTGCAAGCGCTCCTGCAGCCTCTTCTTCAGACAGAATGATACTCTCCAACATAGCGGTTTCCAATTCTCCTCGTCCAGTCTGTGCAGGCGATCCAGCCATCAATCCATCAGACAGAATAATACTTTCCACCATAGCGGTTACCAGTTCTTCACGTCCAGTCTGTGCAGGCGATCCTGCAGCCTCTTCTTCAGGCAGAATAAAACTTTCAAACATAGCCGTTTCCAGTTCTTCACGTCCAGCCTGTGCAGGCGATCCTGCCGTCACTACTTCAGACATAAGAATAATTTCCACCATAGCGGTTTCCAGTTCTTCACGTCCAGTCTGTGCAGCCGATCCTGCAGCCTCTTCTTCAGACAGAATAATAATTTCCACCATACCGGTTTCCAGATCTTCACGTCCAGTCTGTGCAGGCGATCTTGCAGCCCCTTTTGCAGGCAGAATAATACTTTCTATCGTAGCGGTTTCCAGTTCTTCACGTCCAGTCTTTGCAGGCGATCCTGCAGCCTCTTCTTCAGACAGAATAATACTTTCCACCATAGCGGTTTCCAGTTCTTCACGTTCAGTGTGTGCAGGCGATCCTGAAGCCTCTCCTTCAGACAGAATAATACATTCCACCATAGCGGTTTCCAGTTCTTCAGGTCCAGTCTGTGCAGGCGATCCTGCAGCCTCTTCTTCAGACAGAATAATACTTTCCACCATAGCGGTTTCCAGTTCATCACTTCCAGTCTGTGCAAGCGATCCTGCAACCTCTTAACCAGACAGAATAATACCTTCAACCATAGCCGTTTCCAGTTCTTCACGTCCAGTCTGTGCAGGCGATCCTGCAACCTCTTCTTCAGACAGAATAATACTTTCCACCATAGCGGTTTCCAGTTCTTCACGACCAGTCTGTGCAGGCGATCCTGCCGTCATTACTTCAGACAGAATAATACTTTCCACCATAGTGGTATCCTGTTCTCCTCGTACAGTCTGTGCAGGCGATCCTGCCGCCACTATATCAGAGAGAATTATACTTTCCACCATAGCTGTTTCCAGTTCTTCCCGTCCCGTCTGTGCAGGCGTTCCTGCTGCCTCTTCTTCAGACAGAATAATACTTTCGACCATAGCGGTTTCCCGTTCTTCACGTCCAGTCTGTGCAGGCGATCCTGCAGCCCCTTCTTCAGACAGAATAATACTTTCCACCATAGCGGTTTCCAGTTCATCACTTCCAGTCTGTGCAAGCGATCCTGCAACCTCTTAACCAGACAGAATAATACCTTCAACCATAGCCGTTTCCAGTTCTTCACGTCCAGTCTGTGCAGGCGATCCTGCAACCTCTTCTTCAGACAGAATAATCCTTTCCACCAATGCGGTTTCAAGTTCTTCACGTCCAGTCCGTGCAGGCGATCCCGCAGCCTCTTCTTGAGACAGTATAATACTTTTCACCATAGCGGTTTCAGTTCTTCACGTCCAGTCAGTGCAGGCGTTCCTGCAGCCTCTTCTTCAGACAGAATAATACTCTCCACCATAGCGGTTTCCATTTCTTCACGTCGAGTCTGTGCAGGCGATCCTGCCGTCACTACTTCTGACAGAAGAACAGTTTCCACCATAACGGTTTCCAGTTCTTCACGACCAGTGTGTGCAGGCCATTCTGCAGCCTCTTCTTCAGACACAATAATATGTTCCACCAAAGAAGTTCCCAGTTCTTCACGTCCAGTCTGTGCAGGCCATTCTGCAGCCTGCTCTGCAGACACAATAATATGTTCCACCAAAGAAGTTCCCAGTTCTTCACGTCCAGTCTCTGCAGGCGATCCTGCAGCCTCTTCTTCAGGCAGAATAATACTTTCAACCATAGCAGTTTCCAGTTCTTCACGTCCAGTCTGTGCAGGCGATCCTGCCGTCAATACATCAGACAGAAGAATAATTTCCACCATAGCGGTTTCCAGTTCTTCACGTCCAGGCTGTGCAGCCGATCCTGCAGCCTCTTCTTCAGACAGAATAATAATTTCCACCATACCGGTTTCCAGATCTTCACGTCCAGTCTGTGCAGGTGATCCTGCAGCCCCTTCTGCAGGCAAAATATTACTTTCCATCATAGCGGTTTCCAGTTCTTCACGTCCTGTGTTTGCAGGCGATCCTGCAGCCTCTTCTTAAGACATAATAATACTTTCCTCCATTGCGGTTTCCAGTTCATCACCTCCAGTCTGTGCAGGCGATCCTGCAGCCTCTTCTTCAGACAGAATAATACTTTCCACCACAGCGGTTTCCAGTTCTTCACGTCCAGTCTGTGCAGGCGATCCTGTAGCCTCTTCCTTAGACAGAATAATAATTTCCACCATAGCGGTTCCCAGTTCTTCACGTCCAGTCTGTGCAGGCGATCCTGCAGCCTCTTCTTCAGACAGAATAATACTTTCCACCATAGCGGTTTCCAGTTCTCCTCGTCCAGTCTGTGCAGGCGATCCAGCCATCACTCCATCAGACAGAATAATACTTTCCACCATAGCGGTTACCAGTTCTTCACGTCCAGTCTGTGCAGGCGATCCTGCAGCCTCTTCTTCAGACAGAATAATACTTTCCACCATAGCGGTTTCCAGTTCTTCACGTCCAGTCTTTGCAGGAGATCCTGCAGCCTCCTCTTTAGACAGAATAATACTTTCCACCATAGCGGTTTCCAGTTCTTCACGTCCAGTCTGTGCAGGCGATCCTGCCATCACTACTTCAGACAGAATAATACTTTCCACCATAGCGGTATCCTGTTCTCCTCGTACAGTCTGTGCAGGCGATCCTGCCGCCACTATATCAGAGAGAATAATACTTTTCACCATAGCTGTTTCCAGTTCTTCCCGTCCCGTCTGTGCAGGCGTTCCTGATGCCTCTTCTTCAGACAGAATAATACTTTCGACCATAGCGGTTTCCCGTTCTTCACGTCCAGTCTGTGCAGGCGATCCTGCAGCCCCTTCTTCAGACAGAATAATACTTTCCACCATAGCGGTTTCCAGTTCATCACTTCCAGTCTGTGCAAGCGATCCTGCAACCTCTTAACCAGACAGAATAATACCTTCCACCATAGCGGTTTCCAGTTCTTCACGTCCAGTCTGTGCAGGCGATCCCGCATCCTCTTCTTCAGACAGAATAATCCTTTCCACCATAGCGGTTACCAGTTCTTCACGTCCAGTCTATGCAGGCGATCCTGCCGTCATTACTTCAGACAGAATAATACGTTCCACCATAGCGGTTTCCAGTTCTTCACGTCCAGTCTGTGCAGGCAATCCTGCAGCCTCTTCTTCAGACAGAAAAATACTTTCCGCCATAGAGGATCCCAGATCTTCATGTCCTCTTTTTCAGGCAGAATAATACTTTCAACCATAGAAGTTTCCAGTTCTTCACGTTCGGTCTTTGCAGGCAATCCTGCCCTCACTACTTCAGACAAAAGAATACTTTCCAACATAGCGGTTTCCAGTTCTTCACTTTCAGTCTGTGCAGGCGATCCTGCCGTCACTACTTCAGTCAGAATAATACTATCCACCATAGCGGTTTCAGTTCGTCACGTCCAGTCTGTGCAGGCGATTCTGCAGCCTCTTCTTCAGACAGAATAATACTCTCCACCATAGCGGTTTCCAGTTTTTCACTTCCAGTCTGTGCAGGCGATCCTGCCGTCACTACTTCTGACAGAAGAATACTTTCCACCATAGCGGTTTCCAGTTCTTCACGTCCAGTCTGTGCAGGCGATCCTGCAGCTTCTTCTTCTGACAGAGTAATACTTTTTACTATAGCGGTTTCCAGTTCTTCAGGTCCAATCTGTGCAGGCGATCCTGCAGCCTCTTCTTCAGACAGAATAATACTTTGCACCATAGCGGTTTCCAGTTCTTCACGTCCAGTGTCAGCAGGCGATTCTGCAGCCTCTTCTTCAGAAAGAATATTACTTTCCACCATAGCGGTTTCCTGTTCTTCACGTCCAGTCTGTGCAGCCGATCCTGCAGCCTCTTCTTCAGACAGAATAATAATTTCCACCATACCGGTTTCCAGACCTTCACGTCCAGTCTGTGCAGGCGAAACTGCAGCCCCTTCTGCTGGCAAAATATTACTTTCCATCATAGCGGTTTCCAGTTCTTCACGTCCAGTCTGTGCAGCCGATCCTGCAGCCTCTCCTCCAGACATTATAATACTTCCCTCCATAGTGGTTTCCAGTTCATCACCTCCAGTCTGTGCAGGCGATCCTGCTGCCTCTTCCTCAGAAAGAATAATACTTTCCACCTTAGCGGTTTCCAGTTCTCCTCGTCCAGTCTGTGAAGGCGGTGCTGCAGTCTCTTCTTCAGACAGAATAATACTTTCCACCACAGCGGTTTCCAGTTCTTCACGTCCATTCTGTGCAGGCGATCCTGTAGTCTCTTCCTTAGACAGAATAATAATTTCCACCATAGCGGTTTCCAGTTCTTCACGTCAAGTCTGTGCAGGCGATCCTGCAGCCTCTTCCTTAGACAGAATAATACTTTCCACCATAGCGGTTTCCATTTCTTCTCGTCCGGTCTGTGCAGGCGAATCTGCCGTCACTACTTCAGACAGAAAAACACTTTCCACCATGGCGGTTTCCAGTTCTTCACGTTCAGTCTGTGCAGGCGATCCTGACGTCACTACTTCAGTCAGAATAATACTTTACACCATAGCGGTTTCAGTTCTTCACGTCCAGTCTGTGCAGGCGATCTTGCAGCCTCTTCTTCAGACAGAATAATACTCTCCACCATAGCGGTTTCCAGTTCTTCACGTCCAGTCTGTGCAGGCGATCCTGCAGCCTCTTCTCAGACAGAATAATACTTTTCACCATAGCGGTTTCCAGTTCTTCAGGTTTAATCCGTGCAAGCGCTCCTGCAGCCTCTTCTTCAGACAGAATGATACTCTCCAACATAGCGGTTTCCAATTCTCCTCGTCCAGTCTGTGCAGGCGATCCAGCCATCAATCCATCAGACAGAATAATACTTTCCACCATAGCGGTTACCAGTTCTTCACGTCCAGTCTGTGCAGGCGATCCTGCAGCCTCTTCTTCAGGCAGAATAATACGTTCCACCATAGCGGTTCCCAGTTCTTCACGTCCATTCTGTGCAGGCGATCCTGCAGCCTCTTCTTCAGGCAGAATAATACTTTCAAACATAGCCGTTTCCAGTTCTTCACGTCCAGCCTGTGCAGGCGATCCTGCCGTCACTACTTCAGACATAAGAATAATTTCCACCATAGCGGTTTCCAGTTCTTCACGTCCAGTCTGTGCAGCCGATCCTGCAGCCTCTTCATCAGACAGAATAATAATTTCCACCATACCGGTTTCCAGATCTTCACGTCCAGTCTGTGCAGGCGATCTTGCAGCCCCTTTTGCAGGCAGAATAATACTTTCTATCGTAGCGGTTTCCAGTTCTTCACGTCCAGTCTTTGCAGGCGATCCTGCAGCCTCTTCTTCAGACAGAATAATACTTTCCACCATAGCGGTTTCCAGTTCTTCACGTCCAGTGTGTGCAGGCGATCCTGAAGCCTCTCCTTCAGACAGAATAATACATTCCACCATAGCGGTTTCCAGTTCTTCAGGTCCAGTCTGTGCAGGCGATCCTGCAGCCTATTCTTCAGACAGAATAATACTTTCCACCATAGCGGTTTCCAGTTCTTCACGTCCAGTCTTTGCAGGCGACCCTGCAGCCTCCTCTTTAGACAGAATAATACTTTCCACCATAGCGGTTTCCAGTTCTTCACGACCAGACTGTGCAGGCGATCCTGCCGTCACTACTTCAGACAGAATAATACTTTCCACCATAGCGGTATCCTGTTCTCCTCGTACAGTCTGTGCAGGCGATCCTGCCGCCACTATATCAGAGAGAATTATACTTTCCACCATAGCTGTTTCCAGTTCTTCCCGTCCCGTCTGTGCAGGCGTTCCTGCTGCCTCTTCTTCAGACAGAATAATACTTTCGACCATAGCGGTTTCCCGTTCTTCACGTCCAGTCTGTGCAGGCGATCCTGCAGCCCCTTCTTCAGACAGAATAATACTTTCCACCATAGCGGTTTCCAGTTCATCACTTCCAGTCTGTGCAAGCGATCCTGCAACCTCTTAACCAGACAGAATAATACCTTCCACCATAGCCGTTTCCAGTTCTTCACGTCCAGTCTGTGCAGGCGATCCTGCAACCTCTTCTTCAGACAGAATAATCCTTTCCACCAATGCGGTTTCAAGTTCTTCACGTCCAGTCTGTGCAGGCGATCCCGCAGCCTCTTCTTGAGACAGTATAATACTTTTCACCATAGCGGTTTCAGTTCTTCACGTCCAGTCAGTGCAGGCGTTCCTGCAGCCTCTTCTTCAGACAGAATAATACTCTCCACCATAGCGGTTTCCATTTCTTCACGTCGAGTCTGTGCAGGCGATCCTGCCGTCACTACTTCTGACAGAAGAACAGTTTCCACCATAACGGTTTCCAGCTCTTCACGACCAGTGTGTGCAGGCCATTCTGCAGCCTCTTCTTCAGACACAATAATATGTTCCACCAAAGAAGTTCCCAGTTCTTCACGTCCAGTCTGTGCAGGCCATTCTGCAGCCTGTTCTGCAGACACAATAATATGTTCCACCAAAGAAGTTCCCAGTTCTTCACGTCCAGTCTGTGCAGGCGATCCTGCAGCCTCTTCTTCAGGCAGAATAATACATTCAACCATAGCAGTTTCCAGTTCTTCACGTCCAGTCTGTGCAGGCGATCCTGCCGTCAATACATCAGACAGAAGAATAATTTCCACCATAGCGGTTTCCAGTTCTTCACGTCCAGTCTGTGCAGCCGATCCTGCAGCCTCTTCTTCAGACAGAATAATAATTTCCACCATACCGGTTTCCAGATCTTCACGTCCAGTCTGTGCAGGTGATCCTGCAGCCCCTTCTGCAGGCAAAATATTACTTTCCATCATAGCGGTTTCCAGTTCTTCACGTCCTGTGTTTGCAGGCGATCCTGCAGCCTCTTCTTAAGACATAATAATACTTTCCTCCATTGTGGTTTCCAGTTCATCACCTCCAGTCTGTGCAGGCGATCCTGCAGCCTCTTCTTCAGACAAAATAATACTTTCCACCACAGCGGTTTCCAGTTCTTCACGTCCAGTCTGTGCAGGCGATCCTGTAGCCTCTTCCTTAGACAGAATAATAATTTCCACCATAGCGGTTCCCAGTTCTTCACGTCCAGTCTGTGCAGGCGATCCTGCAGCCTCTTCTTCAGACAGAATAATACTTTCCACCATAGCGGTTTCCAGTTCTCCTCGTCCAGTCTGTGCAGGCGATCCAGCCATCACTCCATCAGACAGAATAATACTTTCCACCATAGCGGTTACCAGTTCTTCACGTCCAGTCTGTGCAGGCGATCCTGCAGCCTCTTCTTCAGACAGAATAATACTTTCCACCATAGCGGTTTCCAGTTCTTCACGTCCAGTCTTTGCAGGCGATCCTGCAGCCTCCTCTTTATACAGAATAATACTTTCCACCATAGCGGTTTCCAGTTCGTCACGTCCAGTCTGTGCAGGCGATCCTGCCGTCACTACTTCAGACAGAATAATACTTTCCACCATAGCGGTATCCTGTTCTCCTCGTACAGTCTGTGCAGGCGATCCTGCCGCCACTATATCAGAGAGAATAATACTTTCCACCATAGCTGTTTCCAGTTCTTCCCGTCCCGTCTGTGCAGGCGTTCATGATGCCTCTTCTTCAGACAGAAAAATATATTCGACCATAGCGGTTTCCCGTTCTTCACGTCCAGTCCGTGCAGGCGATCCTGCAGCCCCTTCTTCAGACAGAATAATACTTTCCACCATAGCGGTTTCCAGTTCATCACTTCCAGTCTGTGCAACCGATCCTGCAACCTCTTAACCAGACAGAATAATACCTTCCACCATAGCGGTTTCCAGTTCTTCACGTCCAGTCTGTGCAGGCGATCCCGCATCCTCTTCTTCAGACAGTATAATCCTTTCCACCAATGCGGTTTCCAGTTCTTCAGGTCCAATCTGTGCAGGCGATCCTGCAGTCTCTTCTTCAGACAGAATAATACTTTCCACCATAGCGGTTTCCAATTCTTCACGTCCAGTCTGTGCAGGCGATTCTGCAGCCTCTTCTTCAGACAGACTAATACATTCCACCATAGCGGTTACCAGTTCTTCACGTCCAGTCTATGCAGGCGATCCTGCCGTCATTACTTCAGACAGAATAATACGTTCCACCATAGCGGTTTCCAGTTCTTCACGTCCAGTCTGTGCAGGCAATCCTGCAGCCTCTTCTTCAGACAGAAAAATACTTTCCGCCATAGAGAATCCCAGATCTTCATGTCCTCTTTTTCAGGCAGAATAATACTTTCAACCATAGAAGTTTCCAGTTCTTCACGTTCGGTCTTTGCAGGCAATCCTGCCCTCACTACTTCAGACAAAAGAATACTTTCCAACATAGCGGTTTCCAGTTCTTCACTTTCAGTCTGTGCAGGCGATCCTGCCGTCACTACTTCAGTCAGAATAATACTATCCACCATAGCGGTTTCAGTTCGTCACGTCCAGACTGTGCAGGCGATTCTGCAGCCTCTTCTTCAGACAGAATAATACTCTCCACCATAGCGGTTTCCAGTTTTTCACTTCCAGTCTGTACAGGCGATCCTGCCGTCACTACTTCTGACAGAAGAATACTTTCCACCATAGCGGTTTCCAGTTCTTCACGTCCAGTCTGTGCAGGCGATCCTGCAGCTTCTTCTTCTGACAGAGTAATACTTTTTACTATAGCGGTTTCCAGTTCTTCAGGTCCAATCTCTGCAGGCGATCCTGCAGCCTCTTCTTCAGACAGAATAATACTTTCCACCATAGCGGTTTCCAGTTCTTCACGTCCAGTGTCAGCAGGCGATTCTGCAGCCACTTCTTCAGAAAGAATAATACTTTCCACCATAGCGGTTTCCTGTTCTTCACGTCCAGTCTGTGCAGCCGATCCTGCAGCCTCTTCTTCAGACAGAATAATAATTTCCACCATACCGGTTTCCAGACCTTCACGTCCAGTCTGTGCAGGCGAAACTGCAGCCCCTTCTGCTGGCAAAATATTACATTCCATCATAGCGGTTTCCAGTTCTTCACGTCCAGTCTGTGCAGCCGATCCTGCAGCCTCTCCTCCAGACATTATTATACTTCCCTCCATAGCGGTTTCCAGTTTATCACCTCCAGTCTGTGCAGGCGATCCTGCTGCCTCTTCCTCAGAAAGAATAATACTTTCCACCTTAGCGGTTTCCAGTTCTCCTCGTCCAGTCTGTGAAGGCGGTGCTGCAGTCTCTTCTTCAGACAGAATAATACTTTCCACCACAGCGGTTTCCAGTTCTTCACGTCCAGTCTGTGCAGGCGATCCTGTAGCCTCTTCCTTAGACAGAATAATAATTTCCACCATAGCGGTTTCCAGTTCTTCACGTCAAGTCTGTGCAGGCGATCCTGCAGCCTCTTCCTTAGACAGAATAATACTTTCCACCATAGCGGTTTCCATTTCTTCTCGTCCGGTCTGTGCAGGCGAATCTGCCGTCACTACTTCAGACAGAAAAACACTTTCCACCATGGCGGTTTCCAGTTCTTCACGTTCAGTCTGTGCAGGCGATCCTGACGTCACTACTTCAGTCAGAATAATACTTTACACCATAGCGGTTTCAGTTCTTCACGTCCAGTCTGTGCAGGCGATCTTGCAGCCTCTTCTTCAGACAGAATAATACTCTCCACCATAGCGGTTTCCAGTTCTTCACGTCCAGTCTGTGCAGGCGATCCTGCAGCCTCTTCTCAGACAGAATAATACTTTTCACCATAGCGGTTTCCAGTTCTTCAGGTTTAATCCGTGCAAGCGCTCCTGCAGCCTCTTCTTCAGACATAATGATACTCTCCAACATAGCGGTTTCCAATTCTCCTCGTCCAGTCTGTGCAGGCGATCCAGCCATCAATCCATCAGACAGAATAATACTTTCCACCATAGCGGTTACCAGTTCTTCACGTCCAGTCTGTGCAGGCGATCCTGCAGCCTCTTCTTCAGGCAGAATAATACGTTCCACCATAGCGGTTCCCAGTTCTTCACGTCCATTCTGTGCAGGCGATCCTGCAGCCTCTTCTTCAGGCAGACTAATACTTTCAAACATAGCCGTTTCCAGTTCTTCACGTCCAGCCTGTGCAGGCGATCCTGCCGTCACTACTTCAGACATAAGAATAATTTCCACCATAGCGGTTTCCAGTTCTTCACGTCCAGTCTGTGCAGCCGATCCTGCAGCCTCTTCTTCAGACAGAATAATAATTTCCACCATACCGGTTTCCAGATCTTCACGTCCAGTCTGTGCAGGCGATCTTGCAGCCCCTTTTGCAGGCAGAATAATACTTTCTATCGTGGCGGTTTCCAGTTCTTCACGTCCAGTCTTTGCAGGCGATCCTGCAGCCTCTTCTTCAGACAGAATAATACTTTCCACCAGAGCGGTTTCCAGTTCTTCACGTCCAGTGTGTGCAGGCGATCCTGAAGCCTCTCCTTCAGACAGAATAATACATTCCACCATAGCGGTTTCCAGTTCTTCAGATCCAGTCTGTGCAGGCGATCCTGCAGCCTCTTCTTCAGACAGAATAATACTTTCCACCATAGCGGTTTCCAGTTCTTCACGTCGAGTCTTTGCAGGCGACCCTGCAGCCTCCTCTTTAGACAGAATAATACTTTCCACCATAGCGGTTTCCAGTTCTTCACGACCAGTCTGTGCAGGCGATCCTGCCGTCACTACTTCAGACAGAATAATACTTTCCACCATAGCGGTATCCTGTTCTCCTCGTACAGTCTGTGCAGGCGATCCTGCCGCCACTATATCAGAGAGAATTATACTTTCCACCATAGCTGTTTCCAGTTCTTCCCGTCCCGTCTGTGCAGGCGTTCCTGCTGCCTCTTCTTCAGACAGAATAATACTATCGACCATAGCGGTTTCCCGTTCTTCACGTCCAGTCTGTGCAGGCGTTCCTGCAGCCCCTTCTTTAGACAGAATAATACTTTCCACCATAGCGGTTTCCAGTTCATCACTTCCAGTCTGTGCAAGCGATCCTGCAACCTCTTAACCAGACAGAATAATACCTTCCACCATAGCCGTTTCCAGTTCTTCACGTCCAGTCTGTGCAGGCGATCCTGCAACCTCTTCTTCAGACAGAATAATCCTTTCCACCAATGCGGTTTCAAGTTCTTCACGTCCAGTCTGTGCAGGCGATCCCGCAGCCTCTTCTTGAGACAGTATAATACTTTTCACCATAGCGGTTTCAGTTCTTCACGTCCAGTCAGTGCAGGCGTTCCTGCAGCCTCTTCTTCAGACAGAATAATACTCTCCACCATAGCGGTTTCCATTTCTTCACGTCGAGTCTGTGCAGGCGATCCTGCCGTCACTACTTCTGACAGAAGAACAGTTTCCACCATAACGGTTTCCAGTTCTTCACGACCAGTGTGTGCAGGCCATTCTGCAGCCTCTTCTTCAGACACAATAATATGTTCCACCAAAGAAGTTCCCAGTTCTTCACGTCCAGTCTGTGCAGGCCATTCTGCAGCCTCTTCTGCAGACACAATAATATGTTCCACCAAAGAAGTTCCCAGTTCTTCACGTCCAGTCTGTGCAGGCGATCCTGCAGCCTCTTCTTCAGGCAGAATAATACTTTCAACCATAGCAGTTTCCAGTTCTTCACGTCCAGTCTGTGCAGGCGATCCTGCCGTCAATACATCAGACAGAAGAATAATTTCCACCATAGCGGTTTCCAGTTCTTCACGTCCAGTCTGTGCAGCCGATCCTGCAGCCTCTTCTTCAGACAGAATAATAATTTCCACCATACCGGTTTCCAGATCTTCACGTCCAGTCTCTGCAGGTGATCCTGCAGCCCCTTCTGCAGGCAAAATATTACATTCCATCATAGCGGTTTCCAGTTCTTCACGTCCTGTGTTTGCAGGCGATCCTGCAGCCTCTTCTTAAGACATAATAATACTTTCCTCCATTGCGGTTTCCAGTTCATCACCTCCAGTCTGTGTAGGCAATCCTGCAGCCTCTTCTTCAGACAGAATAATACTTTCCACCACAGCGGTTTCCAGTTCTTCACGTCCAGTCTGTGCAGGCGATCCTGTAGCCTCTTCCTTAGACAGAATAATAATTTCCACCATAGCGGTTCCCAGTTCTTCACGTCCAGTCTGTGCAGGCGATCCTGCAGCCTCTTCTTCAGACAGAATAATACTTTCCACCATAGCGGTTTCCAGTTCTCCTCGTCCAGTCTGTGCAGGCGATCCAGCCATCACTCCATCAGACAGAATAATACTTTCCACCATAGCGGTTACCAGTTCTTCACGTCCAGTCTGTGCAGGCGATCCTGCAGCCTCTTCTTCAGGCAGAATAATGCGTTCCACCATAGCGGTTCCCAGTTCTTCCCGTCCAGTCTGTGCAGGCTATCCTGCAGCCCATTCTTCAGGCAGAATAATACTTTCAAACATAGCCGTTTCCAGTTCTTCACGTCCAGTATGTGCAGGCGATCCTGCCGTCACTACTTCAGACAGAAGAATACTTTCCACCATAGCGGTTTCCAGTTCTTCACGTACAGTCTGTGCAGCCGATCCTGCAGCCTCTTCTTCAGACAGAATAATAATTTCCACCATACCGGTTTCCAGATCTTCACGTCCAGTCTGTGCAGGCGATTCTGCAGCCCCTTCTGCAGGCAGAATAATACTTTCTATCGTAGCGGTTTCCAGTTCTTCACGTCCAGTTTTTGCAGGCGATCCTGCGGCCTCTTCCTCAGACAGGATAACACTTTCCACCATAGCGGTTTCCAGTTCTTCACGTCCAGTTTGTGCAGGCGATCCTGCAGCCTCTTCCTCAGACAGAATAATACTTTCCACCATAGCGGTTTCCAGTTCATCTCGTCCAGTCTGTGAAGGCGATCCTGCAGCATCTTCTTCAGACTGAATAATACTTTCCACCATAGCGGTTTCCAGTTCTTCACGTCCAGTCTTTGCAGGCGATCCTGCAGCCTCCTCTTTAGACAGAATAATACTTTCCACCATAGCGGTTTCCAGTTCTTCACGTCCAGACTGTGCAGGCGATCCTGCCGTCACTACTTCAGACAGAATAATACTTTCCACCATAGCGGTATCCTGTTCTCATCGTACAGTCTGTGAAGGCGATCCTGCAGCCTCCTCTTTAGACAGAATAGTACTTTCCACCATAGCGGTTTCCAGTTCTTCACGTCCAGACTGTGCAGGCGATCCTGCCGTCACTACTTCAGACAGAATAATACTTTCCACCATAGCGGTATCCTGTTCTCCTCGTACAGTCTGTGCAGGCGATCCTGCAGCCTCCTCTTCAGACAGAATAATAATATCCACCATACCGGTTTCCAGTTCTTCACGTCCAGTCTGTGCAGGCGATCCTGCAGCCTCTTCTTCAGACAGAATAATACTTTCCACCATAGCGGTTTCCAGTTCTTCACGTCCAGTCTGTGCAGGCGATCCTGCCGTCACTACTTCAGACAAAATAATACTTTCCACAATAGCGGTTTCCAGTTCTCCCCTTCAAGTCTGTGCAGGCGATCCTGCCGTCACTACTTCAGACAGAATAATACTTTCCACCATAGCGGTTTCCACTTCATCACGTCCAGTCTGTGCAGGCAATCCTGCAGCCTCTTCTTCAGACAGAATTATACTTTCCGCCATAGAGGTTCCCAGATCTTCACGTCCTCTTTTTCAGGCAGAATAATACTTTCAACCATAGAAGTTTCCAGTGCTTCACGTCCGGTCTTTGCAGGCGATCCTGCCCTCACTACTTCAGACAGAAGGATACTTTCCACCATGGCGGTTTCCATTTCTTCACGTCCAGTCTGTTCAGGTGATCCTGCAGCCTCTTCTTCAGACAGAATAATACTTTTCACCATAGCGGTTTCCAGTTCTTCAGGTCCAATCTGTGCAGGCGATCCTGCAGCCTCGTCTTCAGACACAATAATACTTTCCACCATAGCGGTTTCCAGTTCTTCACGTCCAGTCTTTGCAGGCGATCCTGCAGCCTCCTCTTTATACAGAATAATACTTTCCACCATAGCGGTTTCCAGTTCTTCACGTCCAGTCTGTGCAGGCGATCCTGCCGTCACTACTTCAGACAGAATAATACTTTCCACCATAGCGGTATCCTGTTCTCCTCGTACAGTCTGTGCAGGCGATCCTGCCGCCACTATATCAGAGAGAATAATACTTTCCACCATAGCTGTTTCCAGTTCTTCCCGTCCCGTCTGTGCAGGCGTTCATGATGCCTCTTCTTCAGACAGAAAAATACATTCGACCATAGCGGTTTCCCGTTCTTCACGTCCAGTCTGTGCAGGCGATCCTGCAACCCCTTCTTCAGACAGAATAATACTTTCCACCATAGCGGTTTCCAGTTCATCACTTCCAGTCTGTGCAACCGATCCTGCAACCTCTTAACCAGACAGAATAATACCTTCCACCATAGCGGTTTCCAGTTCTTCACGTCCAGTCTGTGCAGGCGATCCCGCATCCTCTTCTTCAGACAGTATAATCCTTTCCACCAATGCGGTTTCCAGTTCTTCAGGTCCAATCTGTGCAGGCGATCCTGCAGTCTCTTCTTCAGACAGAATAATACTTTCCACCATAGCGGTTTCCAATTCTTCACGTCCAGTCTGTGCAGGCGATTCTGCAGCCTCTTCTTCAGACAGACTAATACATTCCACCATAGCGGTTACCAGTTCTTCACGTCCAGTCTATGCAGGCGATCCTGCCGTCATTACTTCAGACAGAATAATACGTTCCACCATAGCGGTTTCCAGTTCTTCACGTCCAGTCTGTGCAGGCAATCCTGCAGCCTCTTCTTCAGACAGAAAAATACTTTCCGCCATAGAGAATCCCAGATCTTCATGTCCTCTTTTTCAGGCAGAATAATACTTTCAACCATAGAAGTTTCCAGTTCTTCACGTTCGGTCTTTGCAGGCAATCCTGCCCTCACTACTTCAGACAAAAGAATACTTTCCAACATAGCGGTTTCCAGTTCTTCACTTTCAGTCTGTGCAGGCGATCCTGCCGTCACTACTTCAGTCAGAATAATACTATCCACCATAGCGGTTTCAGTTCGTCACGTCCAGTCTGTGCAGGCGATTCTGCAGCCTCTTCTTCAGACAGAATAATACTCTCCACCATAGCGGTTTCCAGTTTTTCACTTCCAGTCTGTACAGGCGATCCTGCCGTCACTACTTCTGACAGAAGAATACTTTCCACCATAGCGGTTTCCAGTTCTTCACGTCCAGTCTGTGCAGGCGATCCTGCAGCTTCTTCTTCTGACAGAGTAATACTTTTTACTATAGCGGTTTCCAGTTCTTCAGGTCCAATCTGTGCAGGCGATCCTGCAGCCTCTTCTTCAGACAGAATAATACTTTCCACCATAGCGGTTTCCAGTTCTTCACGTCCAGTGTCAGCAGGCGATTCTGCAGCCACTTCTTCAGAAAGAATAATACTTTCCACCATAGCGGTTTCCTGTTCTTCACGTCCAGTCTGTGCAGCCGATCCTGCAGCCTCTTCTTCAGACAGAATAATAATTTCCACCATACCGGTTTCCAGACCTTCACGTCCAGTCTGTGCAGGCGAAACTGCAGCCCCTTCTGCTGGCAAAATATTACATTCCATCATAGCGGTTTCCAGTTCTTCACGTCCAGTCTGTGCAGCCGATCCTGCAGCCTCTCCTCCAGACATTATTATACTTCCCTCCATAGCGGTTTCCAGTTTATCACCTCCAGTCTGTGCAGGCGATCCTGCTGCCTCTTCCTCAGAAAGAATAATACTTTCCACCTTAGCGGTTTCCAGTTCTCCTCGTCCAGTCTGTGAAGGCGGTGCTGCAGTCTCTTCTTCAGACAGAATAATACTTTCCACCACAGCGGTTTCCAGTTCTTCACGTCCAGTCTGTGCAGGCGATCCTGTAGCCTCTTCCTTAGACAGAATAATAATTTCCACCATAGCGGTTTCCAGTTCTTCACGTCAAGTCTGTGCAGGCGATCCTGCAGCCTCTTCCTTAGACAGAATAATACTTTCCACCATAGCGGTTTCCATTTCTTCTCGTCCGGTCTGTGCAGGCGAATCTGCCGTCACTACTTCAGACAGAAAAACACTTTCCACCATGGCGGTTTCCAGTTCTTCACGTTCAGTCTGTGCAGGCGATCCTGACGTCACTACTTCAGTCAGAATAATACTTTACACCATAGCGGTTTCAGTTCTTCACGTCCAGTCTGTGCAGGCGATCTTGCAGCCTCTTCTTCAGACAGAATAATACTCTCCACCATAGCGGTTTCCAGTTCTTCACGTCCTGTCTGTGCAGGCGATCCTGCAGCCTCTTCTCAGACAGAATAATACTTTTCACCATAGCGGTTTCCAGTTCTTCAGGTTTAATCCGTGCAAGCGCTCCTGCAGCCTCTTCTTCAGACAGAATGATACTCTCCAACATAGCGGTTTCCAATTCTCCTCGTCCAGTCTGTGCAGGCGATCCAGCCATCAATCCATCAGACAGAATAATACTTTCCACCATAGAGGTTACCAGTTCTTCACGTCCAGTCTGTGCAGGCGATCCTGCAGCCTCTTCTTCAGGCAGAATAATACGTTCCACCATAGCGGTTCCCAGTTCTTCACGTCCATTCTGTGCAGGCGATCCTGCAGCCTCTTCTTCAGGCAGAATAATACTTTCAAACATAGCCGTTTCCAGTTCTTCACGTCCAGCCTGTGCAGGCGATCCTGCCGTCACTACTTCAGACATAAGAATAATTTCCACCATAGCGGTTTCCAGTTCTTCACGTCCAGTCTGTGCAGCCGATCCTGCAGCCTCTTCTTCAGACAGAATAATAATTTCCACCATACCGGTTTCCAGATCTTCACGTCCAGTCTGTGCAGGCGATCTTGCAGCCCCTTTTGCAGGCAGAATAATACTTTCTATCGTGGCGGTTTCCAGTTCTTCACGTCCAGTCTTTGCAGGCGATCCTGCAGCCTCTTCTTCAGACAGAATAATACTTTCCACCAGAGCGGTTTCCAGTTCTTCACGTCCAGTGTGTGCAGGCGATCCTGAAGCCTCTCCTTCAGACAGAATAATACATTCCACCATAGCGGTTTCCAGTTCTTCAGGTCCAGTCTGTGCAGGCGATCCTGCAGCCTCTTCTTCAGACAGAATAATACTTTCCACCATAGCGGTTTCCAGTTCTTCACGTCCAGTCTTTGCAGGCGACCCTGCAGCCTCCTCTTTAGACAGAATAATACTTTCCACCATAGCGGTTTCCAGTTCTTCACGACCAGTCTGTGCAGGCGATCCTGCCGTCACTACTTCAGACAGAATAATACTTTCCACCATAGCGGTATCCTGTTCTCCTCGTACAGTCTGTGCAGGCGATCCTGCCGCCACTATATCAGAGAGAATTATACTTTCCACCATAGCTGTTTCCAGTTCTTCCCGTCCCGTCTGTGCAGGCGTTCCTGCTGCCTCTTCTTCAGACAGAATAATACTTTCGACCATAGCGGTTTCCCGTTCTTCACGTCCAGTCTGTGCAGGCGTTCCTGCAGCCCCTTCTTTAGACAGAATAATACTTTCCACCATAGCGGTTTCCAGTTCATCACTTCCAGTCTGTGCAAGCGATCCTGCAACCTCTTAACCAGACAGAATAATACCTTCCACCATAGCCGTTTCCAGTTCTTCACGTCCAGTCTGTGCAGGCGATCCTGCAACCTCTTCTTCAGACAGAATAATCCTTTCCACCAATGCGGTTTCAAGTTCTTCACGTCCAGTCTGTGCAGGCGATCCCGCAGCCTCTTCTTGAGACAGTATAATACTTTTCACCATAGCGGTTTCAGTTCTTCACGTCCAGTCAGTGCAGGCGTTCCTGCAGCCTCTTCTTCAGACAGAATAATACTCTCCACCATAGCGGTTTCCATTTCTTCACGTCGAGTCTGTGCAGGCGATCCTGCCGTCACTACTTCTGACAGAAGAACAGTTTCCACCATAACGGTTTCCAGTTCTTCACGACCAGTGTGTGCAGGCCATTCTGCAGCCTCTTCTTCAGACACAATAATATGTTCCACCAAAGAAGTTCCCAGTTCTTCACGTCCAGTCTGTGCAGGCCATTCTGCAGCCTCTTCTGCAGACACAATAATATGTTCCACCAAAGAAGTTCCCAGTTCTTCACGTCCAGTCTGTGCAGGCGATCCTGCAGCCTCTTCTTCAGGCAGAATAATACTTTCAACCATAGCAGTTTCCAGTTCTTCACGTCCAGTCTGTGCAGGCGATCCTGCCGTCAATACATCAGACAGAAGAATAATTTCCACCATAGCGGTTTCCAGTTCTTCACGTCCAGTCTGTGCAGCCGATCCTGCAGCCTCTTCTTCAGACAGAATAATAATTTCCACCATACCGGTTTCCAGATCTTCACGTCCAGTCTCTGCAGGTGATCCTGCAGCCCCTTCTGCAGGCAAAATATTACTTTCCATCATAGCGGTTTCCAGTTCTTCACGTCCTGTGTTTGCAGGCGATCCTGCAGCCTCTTCTTAAGACATAATAATACTTTCCTCCATTGCGGTTTCCAGTTCATCACCTCCAGTCTGTGCAGGCAATCCTGCAGCCTCTTCTTCAGACAGAATAATACTTTCCACCACAGCGGTTTCCAGTTCTTCACGTCCAGTCTGTGCAGGCGATCCTGTAGCCTCTTCCTTAGACAGAATAATAATTTCCACCATAGCGGTTCCCAGTTCTTCACGTCCAGTCTGTGCAGGCGATCCTGCAGCCTCTTCTTCAGACAGAATAATACTTTCCACCATAGCGGTTTCCAGTTCTCCTCGTCCAGTCTGTGCAGGCGATCCAGCCATCACTCCATCAGACAGAATAATACTTTCCACCATAGCGGTTACCAGTTCTTCACGTCCAGTCTGTGCAGGCGATCCTGCAGCCTCTTCTTCAGGCAGAATAATGCGTTCCACCATAGCGGTTCCCAGTTCTTCCCGTCCAGTCTGTGCAGGCTATCCTGCAGCCCATTCTTCAGGCAGAATAATACTTTCAAACATAGCCGTTTCCAGTTCTTCACGTCCAGTATGTGCAGGCGATCCTGCCGTCACTACTTCAGACAGAAGAATACTTTCCACCATAGCGGTTTCCAGTTCTTCACGTACAGTCTGTGCAGCCGATCCTGCAGCCTCTTCTTCAGACAGAATAATAATTTCCACCATACCGGTTTCCAGATCTTCACGTCCAGTCTGTGCAGGCGATTCTGCAGCCCCTTCTGCAGGCAGAATAATACTTTCTATCGTAGCGGTTTCCAGTTCTTCACGTCCAGTTTTTGCAGGCGATCCTGCGGCCTCTTCCTCAGACAGGATAATACTTTCCACCATAGCGGTTTCCAGTTCTTCACGTCCAGTTTGTGCAGGCGATCCTGCAGCCTCTTCTTCAGACAGAATAATACTTTCCACCATAGCGGTTTCCAGTTCAACTCGTCCAGTCTGTGAAGGCGATCCTGCAGCATCTTCTTCAGACAGAATAATACTTTCCACCATAGCGGTTTCCAGTTCTTCACGTCCAGTCTTTGCAGGCGATCCTGCAGCCTCCTCTTTAGACAGAATAATACTTTCCACCATAGCGGTTTCCAGTTCTTCACGTCCAGACTGTGCAGGCGATCCTGCCGTCACTACTTCAGACAGAATAATACTTTCCACCATAGCGGTATCCTGTTCTCATCGTACAGTCTGTGAAGGCGATCCTGCAGCCTCCTCTTTAGACAGAATAGTACTTTCCACCATAGCGGTTTCCAGTTCTTCACGTCACGGACTGTGCAGGCGATCCTGCCGTCACTACTTCAGACAGAATAATACTTTCCACCATAGCGGTATCCTGTTCTCCTCGTACAGTCTGTGCAGGCGATCCTGCAGCCTCCTCTTCAGACAGAATAATAATATCCACCATACCGGTTTCCAGTTCTTCACGTCCAGTCTGTGCAGGCGATCCTGCAGCCTCTTCTTCAGACAGAATAATACTTTCCACCATAGCGGTTTCCAGTTCTTCACGTCCAGTCTGTGCAGGCGATCCTGCCGTCACTACTTCAGACAAAATAATACTTTCCACAATAGCGGTTTCCAGTTCTCCCCTTCAAGTCTGTGCAGGCGATCCTGCCGTCACTACTTCAGACAGAATAATACTTTCCACCATAGCGGTTTCCACTTCATCACGTCCAGTCTGTGCAGGCAATCCTGCAGCCTCTTCTTCAGACAGAATTATACTTTCCGCCATAGAGGTTCCCAGATCTTCACGTCCTCTTTTTCAGGCAGAATAATACTTTCAACCATAGAAGTTTCCAGTGCTTCACGTCCGGTCTTTGCAGGCGATCCTGCCCTCACTACTTCAGACAGAAGGATACTTTCCACCATGGCGGTTTCCATTTCTTCACGTCCAGTCTGTTCAGGCGATCCTGCAGCCTCTTCTTCAGACAGAATAATACTTTTCACCATAGCGGTTTCCAGTTCTTCAGGTCCAATCTGTGCAGGCGATCCTGCAGCCTCGTCTTCAGACACAATAATACTTTCCACCATAGCGGTTTCCAGTTCTTCACGTCCAGTCTGCGAAGGCGATCCTGCAGCCTCTTCTTCAGGCAGAATTATACTTTCCACCATAGCGGTTTCCAGTTCTTCACGTCCAGTCTGTGAAGGCGATCCTGCAGCCTCTTCTTCAGACACAATAATACTTTCCACCATAGCGGTTTCCAGTTCTTCACGTCCAATCTGTGCAGGCGATCCTGCAGCCTCTTCTTCAGACACAATAATACTTTCCACCATAGCGGTTTCCAGTTCTCCTCGTCCAGTCTGTGAAGGCGATCCTGCAGCCTCTTCTTCAGTCAGAATAATACCTTCAACCATAGCAGTTTCCAGTTCTTCACGTCCAGTCTGTGCAGGCGATCCTGCCGTCACTACTTCAGACAGAAGAATTCTTTCCACCATAGCGGTTTCCAGTTCTTCACGTCCAGTCTGTGCAGCCTATCCTGCAGCCTCTTCTTCAGACAGAATAATAATTTCCACCATACCGGTTTCCAGATCTTCACGTCCAGTCTGTGCAGGCGATCCTGCAGCCTCTCCTTCAGGCAGAATAATACTTTCCACCATAGCGGTTTCCAGTTCTCCTCGTCCAGTCTGTGCAGGCGATCCTGCAGCCTCTTCTTCAGACAGAATAATACTTTCCACCATAGCGGTTTCCAGTTCTTCATGTCCAGTCTGTGCAGGCGATCCCGCAGCCTCTTCTCCAGACAGAATAATACTTTCCACCATAGCGGTTTCCAGTTCTTCACGTCCAGTGTGTGCAGGCGACCTACCGTCACTACTTCAGACAGAATTATACGTTGCACCATATTGGTTTCCAGTTCTTCCCTTTGTGTTTCTGCAGGCTTTTCTTCTGGGGCTTCTTTTGCTACCTTTTCTGTCCCAGTCGGTTTCTCCATCATATATGGTCCACACTATAATGCAGAAACGGAAAGGTGAGAAAATGTCACACTTTTATCTACACTTTGCAAGACAAGAATCAACCGGATTTTGGAGAGGAGGAGGTTGCAATGGTTGGGACATGTCATTCGAGCTGAGGAATCCATATCCAATTGTGTTTTCAGTTCGACACCAACTGGGAGACGCCCGTGAGCCCACCCTACAACAAGATGGAAGGATCGAGCGATAATGTCACTGGTAATGGTGGCACCAACAGCAACTGTGGAGGATGCAAGGGACAGAGAAAGGTGGAAGACAATCTGCGACCAATACTTGTGAAGAGTCTCAGTCCCTCCTGTTGTAATGGCTGTGTTGTTTTGCAGGGTTCAGCAAGCGCGCCTGATAGTACCTGCCTAGGTTTACAGGTGAAAACTGGTCAACGGTCTGGAAAGCGGAAGAGGAAGAAATTCCCAACTGTGTCCAGGTCGGAAGAACCCTAATATCCAGACACGTTTGTTCTCGTATCGGGCGGCGTTCTGGTCATCGTCTGTTTTCCCATGTGAGAGGCGGCTGCTCCAGGACTTGCACAAAGTATAACTTACTTTGCCTAGTCTAATGATTAGACAGTTGTTGCGTCATGGAATCTACTCCAGATGGTAGCCTGGTCGAAGAATCCACCACCGAAGGGTTCTGGAGAGCAACGCGAGGGGAAGGCGGAGTCCCCCTTAAAGTCAAGACAAAACTCTAAATGTGCAACCACTTGTTATAGTGGGGATATCAAGGTCATGGCCATTCAGGAAACACGGTACAGAGTTGAGGACCAATTTGAAAGTGGGCAATACCGCGATCAGAGTAGCTAATACCGTTTCTTGGATCAGCGTTTATAGTAGACAAGTGCTTAATAGAGTCTGTGGTAGGCTATGAAAGTTTATCCGCAAGACTGTCTCTTCTGCACTTAGGATGTGGCAGCAAGATCTACCCTGTCATAAATGCTCGCAGTAGAGAACATCGATGTTGTGGATTAACTCAGCAAAATCGAGGTCAACGGATCGGTCAACGCAGCACCTAAGCCACTGGTTGATGTCAACATAGAGGGAACCATCGTCAAAATGGAACTCGACACCGGCGGCCCCTGCTCTACCATGAGAAAATCAAAGCTAAGTATGATTAAACCAGGTTTTGTGTTGCAGAAAAGTGATCGTAACTTCGTCAGTTACACCGGTCATCCGATCAAATGCATTGGCAAAACGTCAGTGTGCACCACCATCGGAACCACAACCAGGAACCTGAATCTCTACGTGGTTGACGATGAAGTCGAATCGCTCATTGGCCGATAGTGGATTTTGGAGTTTGTACGGGAGATCGACTTTGGTCACCTCTTCAGAAAACCCGACCCAATCCACAAGCTCTTAGACAAGCAGGCTCTGATCTTGGAACAACAGAAGCAGCTCGACAACATTCTATCTCGCTACCAAGATGTGTTCAGCGACACCCCCGGGAAGGTCTCAGGTCCCCCAGCGAAGATGCACCTGAAGGCTGGAGCCACACCTGTTTTTGCCCGAGCTCGAGACGTACCAGTTGCCCTCCGCGATGCCTACGCCAAGGAAATCGAGAAGAAAATTGCATCTGGCTTCTACAAAAGAGCGGACTACTCTGAGTGGGCATCGACAACGCACGTCGTCGCCAAGAAGAACGGCAAACTGACGATCACAGGCAAATACAAGACTACTCTCAACCCGCGGATCATCATCGATGAACATCCGATTCCCAAGGTGGAACATCTGTTCAACCGAATGCGCGGCGCCAATCTCTTCTGCCACCTGGATATCACCGACGCGTACACTCATCTCGAGGTCGACGATGAGTTCAGTCATGCTCTCACGCTTAACACCCCAACTCACGGTCTGATCCGCCCAACGCGAGCAGTATATGGAGCAGCTAACATCCCCGCTATCTGGCAGCGGCAAATGGACACAGTCCTGCAAGGTCTCCCAAACGTCGTAAGTTTTTTCGGTGACAGTACAGTTTTTGCTGATAGCTTTGAAAATCTGATGCAGGCCCTCAGCACCACTCTGGAACGGTTTCGGCAACACAACCTCAAGCTCAACCGAGCCAAATGCGATTTCGCTCAAACATCCCTGGAAGCCCTTGGCCACAAAATCGATCCACAAGTCTGATGCACACAGCCGAGCTGTACGTGATGCACAGAAGCCGACTACACCAGAAGAACTCCAACTGTTCCTTGGTAAAGCAACCTACTACAGTTCGTTCATCTCCGATTTGTCCACCAGGGACAGACCGCTCAGAAACAAGCTGCTCAAGGACCCCCTCATCTGGACACCAGACGGCGACAGGGCATACAAAGACATCAAGAACGCTCTAACCTCGCCGCAGGTACTCATGCAGTATGACCCAGCGTTACCACTCCTGTTGGCCACGGACGCCAGCAAGACCGGACTGGGCGCAGTACTGTCACACCGGCTCAGCAACAGGCAAGAACGTCCAATCGCTTACGCCAGTCGAACGTTGACAGCAACGGAGCAAAGGTACCCTCATCTCCGCACGAGACTCAACTTGACCAGGCCACGTAGAGGTCACCGCGCATCCGACCAAACCGTGCAACCGACCAAGTCACCGCGCAACCGACCAAGCCACCACTCAACCAACCAGGTCACAGCGCAACCGACGAGGCCACCGCGCAACCGGCTAAGCCACCGCACATCCGACCAAGCCACCGAGCAACCGAGCCTGAGACGAGTTTGCTTCACCGAGACACCAGCAACAATCCAAACACCACCAGCCACACCAGCTACACCTGTGAACGGGGTACCACCTATTTCCCAGACTACTTTTATTCCACGCAGGAGTACTCACCGGCGAAGACCACCATTGAGATACTCTCCTGATTAAGTTTCCTAAATCATATATTTTAAAGAGGGAGGAAATGTTGTGTATTTACTTGAGTTAACTTGAACATTCTAGTCAGTGTAGTGTATTTAGGCTACTTGAGATAACATGAACATTCTAGTCACTATGCCCAGAACATTCCAATCTGGAACATTCGAATCTGGAACTTTCCAGCTACTATGTATATATGCACCCACAGACTGTAGACGACAGTTCCGCGCATATTCTATAGTTCCGCTCAAGTTAGTCCACTTTATGTATCGTTGTGTATCAACTATAGTGCAGGACAAACCATTGGAAGCCTGAAGGCCAACCGTCTCTCCGCTCTCCACCCCTCGCCCGGCGGTGTTGCCATGCTATTGCATCGGATCTTCAGTCGCGTGCTGGATGCGAGAACGTACAGGACAACAGCGCTCCGACTACGCGTGACCTTCAGGATTCCAATGGTTTGTCCCGCACTATAGTGTTAAATAAACCGCTGTTTTATATTAACAAATGTATGTTATTTATCTTGTATCTCCCACGATATAATAATTCCTCCTATATATTTAAATTCATTGACTTGTACAATTTCACTTTTTTTGTTTTTATTGGGAGTTGGTCAGGATTTTGTATCGAAAAACTGCCTTTTTTTTCTAAGAAATTTGGAGTCCGGATTTCGTGGCAATTTCGTGGAGTTCTTCTTAGGCGTGGTGTGCTTTTGTTGAAGTATATTTTAGTATGGCGTTGTCTTCTCCAAAAGAGGGAGTAGAGAGATGACGGAGATTCTGCTTAAACGAGCATGTCGCTGGCCACGGTGGCCGGGCCCAATGGATCAATCGATATCTTGTGAACCATTGATCGGAGAGGGTCATGCGACGACTCGTTTTAAGGGTATTTTTTACGATCTTACCTATGGTGCACTCATTTACTCAAATAGCCCAAAACTTAAAGGTCATGGACTTTTGTTTCCCTGATATCTCGCGAACCAATAACCGTAGATGCACATGTGACGTGTCGTAGGACTCGGGGAGATGTCCCCTTTCCTATCACGTACTCATTTACTGAAATAACCCAAAACCTAAAGGTCGTGGACTTTTATTTCCGTGATATCTCGCGAACCAGTAATCGTAGATGGACATGTGACACGTCGTATGACTCGAGGTGATGTCCCCTTTCCTATAGATGACTGGTTTGTATTTTTACAATTTTTCCAAAAAAGTCTAATTTGAAAAGTATGCTATATATTCAAAACTAATAATCGCAGAACGTTGCGCAATGGCTCAAACGAAAGGTTCTTATGTTCTTTATCGTTAGAACAAACTAATATTTTTTTATTTTTTCCCCAAAAAAGTTCAATTTTAAAATTTGGCTATATTTTTGAAACTAGGAATTTTACAAAGTAGTGTGTTTGACTTAAACCAAAGGTCTTTACCCCCCTCTAGCCCACAAAACAAGTCCCATTTCCCTAGGACAAAAATATAGTAGTTACACTAGATGCTCGGCTACGATGACCCCTCGGCCAAGTAAGATTCGCGATATCTCGTGAACCAATAATCGTATTTGGACGTGAGAGGTATCAAATTACTCGGGTTGATGCCCCCCTTTTGAAATTATTATTTCGTTTCCAAAAATTTGAAAAAGGGCCCAACTACACATTTTGAACTTTTTGATTTTTTTTACTTTTAATTTTATTTTAATATTCGTAGTAGCGAGAGACAGTACCGGCTGTGTTTAAATGAGCTTGTCGCCAACCACGGTGGCTGTGCCCAATGGATCAATCGATATCTAACGAACCATTGATCGGAGAGGTTCATGCGATGGTTCGTTTTGTACCATTATTCTCAGGCTCAAATTGTAGTACATTGCACTGTGAGATTTGTTTGAAACACAGCGCGGCGTTTAGCAAGCGAGGACCGTCACGGCAGCAGATCGTTCCGAGCTATGCCGAAGGCAACCGAAGATTATCTGCAGGTCTGACGTCACGAACATATGTTACGTATTGATCCACAGTATTGAAGGACCAACAGAATATTATTTTATGGATTATAACAAGAAATAGGAGTTCATTTATGCTTTTTAGCGTTATTCAAGATGTATTGATACTGTATGACGTTTCTGAAGAGTTGTTTTCATCTATAATATTTTATGAAATATGTAAGCCATTTGGATTATGCGCTAAAGACATGATTTATCGATCTACGCAGCGCAGGAGAGGGGGTTGTTCACCCTTCGTGAAACTGTCGACTGCATGAAAAGAGCAGATTATAAAGTGTCTCAGAACAATAACAAGTACGGTATAAGAATATAGCATGTTTCGCAGCACAATACGTATCGCAAGTTCAGGCCTCTTTCGAACGTGTGCGAGGACTCTTAACTTTAAGCAGAGCCCAGTGTCGAATTACTCTGCCTTATTTTCTCTCAATTGATTATTTATAACACTATGAGACATATATCTTGTAATATTCAGACAAGATTATGCCACTGAAGGCTTTGTACAACAAGGAACATTTTCATTTCGAGTATACTAAAATACACGCAGTATAATACTGACTTTGGAACAGTGCTTTATATATGGACACAAGTATAGTTATACTTTAGCGCTTCATGAACATTGTAATTAAGTCCTCTTATTTTTACGACATGATTGGAAATCAGATGTCGGGAGGAACAGTTCAGATGTCTCGTTACTTTGTAACGATGGCAGGTTAGATACTACAAACATGAATACTGCGATGTGAGCGACACAATGTACATTCTGAGGAACGAACACTGACATTTTCTAGCTTGGAATCGAGTGTCGTTGCAACTGCTAAATTCGATTAAGCATGTTTGCACTTTGTGAAATTATGGCATTGAAATGCAACTTTCGTTTCGGTCGAACGCGAATTACTATTATATGACGAGCGCTTTCTATGGAACGCGATGGACTATACGTGGAATGGCAGTAACACCCGGTGTTGTTCAGATGTCCATCTGGAACCCGTGCGTTGGAGACTGGGAACCTGGGGTTTGATCTCATCGGTCCTGAGGATCCAGGACATTTCCATGTGTGGAGGAGAAATTATATGGGAGGCATATCATTGCTTTCTATTCCAACTGCGACGGGCGAGAAGGTACAGAACATCATGCCCTATTATTTGTAGTAATGCATAGACATTGTAATATTTTAGTAGCTGTCATTTTTCTTTTTATTAGCATAGTCGTTGGGTAGAATTTAGGCATGACGTTTTACTCATGTCTGATTTTATTCTCGACTGGATTTAGATTCCAATAAGGAATGCATCCTTTTCTTAGTGTGTTTTTACACAATTAAAATTAACTTATTGTAATTTATGTGGGAACTTCTTTATCGTAGAGAAGAGAATCATCATAGGAGAAGATTTTATTAATTCTTCATTATTGTGGATAGTGCTTTGAACACTTAATGTTGTCTGTTGATGGCACATTCCTTCGCTCTCTCATTTATCGCTAGATCTACATTTCTAGAGATCTTCCTGACTGTATATAGCTGGAGAGTTGTTTTGAACATTTACTACGTTTGATGTGTGTTTGAGTCTTCATTGATTTGACTGGTTTGATGCAGCTTTCCATGCATCCCTGTCCTGAGCTAATCGTTTCATCCCTACATAGCTACCACACCCTACATCTGAGGCAATCTGTTAAACATATTCTAATCTTGGTCTACCCCTACAGTTCTTGCCCTCGACCCTTCCTTCCATAACTAAGCTCGCTATTCCTGGGTGTCTTAGTATGTGTCCTCTACTCTTCATTAGCAGTCGCCAGAAACATCTCTCCTCTCACACTAGTCTTAATACCTCTTCGTTTGTAACCCTATCTACCCATCTGATCTTCATCATTCTCCTGTAACACCACATTTCAAATGCTCCAATTCTCCTCTTTCCTGCTGCACCAATAGTCCAAGTTTCACATCCATAGAGTGCCACGCTCCCGACAAAGGCCTTCAAAAATGACTTCCTAATACCTAAATGTATATTCGATGTCAACAGATTCCTTTTCTCTAGAAATGCTTTCTTTCCCTGAGCTAACCTACTTTTTATATCCTCTTAGCTTCGTCCATCACTGGTTATTTTGCTTCCTAAGTAACATAAGTCTTCTACTTCCTTTAGTTTTCACCTGCCAATTTGATGACAACAGAAGTTTCTGATTTATTTCGGCTGCATTCCAGTATTTTTGTTTTACATTTATTAATTTTCATCATGAATTCTTTCCTCAAGACGGAGTCCATACCATTGAAAAACTCATTCAAATCCTCAGGCGTGTCGGCCAAGATGACTATGTCATCGGCAAATCTCAGAGTGGCCTCTCACCAAGGTGGACCGGGTTCGATTCCCGGTCAATGCAGTGAAATTTTCGAAGTGAAATGCCATGTCCAGTGGTTCCGAATCCACGTAAAAAGGAGGTCCCGTGACTCATGATCGCATGATTAACGGTCACGTTAAACTAAAAGCTTCCTTCCTTCCCTTAAATCTCAGAGTTGTAATTATTTCTCCTTGAATCTTCACTCCCACTTTAAACTTTTCTCCAATTTCCTTCATTGTTCGCTCAATGTAAAGATTGAAAAGTATGGGTGATAAGTTGCAGCCTTGCCTTACACCTTTCTGAATACCAGCTTCTCTCTCATGCCCTTCAGCTCAAATGACTGCTATCTGGTTTCTGTATAGATTGTAGATCACCCTCCTATCCCTGTACTTTATTCCAATCATTTTCAAAATCTCAAACAATTTATTCCAATCAAATCGCTCACTACAATTTGAACCTCAGTCGAAATTACAGCACAGGCTGTAGGATGTTACACGCTACGCTGCATAGGAGATGAAGGTATGATCAGGTTATTTCACTTGGTGTGTAGGATTTACGAGACAGGTGAGGTACCCCCTGATTTCAAGAAGAATGTTATCATCCCTATACCGAAGAAAGTAGGAGCTGACAGATGATAGGATTACCGTACAATCAGCTTGATTACTCATGCTTCAAAGATCCTGTCTAGAATAATTTACAAGAGGATGGAAAGCGGAGTTGGGTGAAGGCCAGTTTGGTTTCAGGAGAAATGTAGGAACAAGGGAAGCTGTACTAAGTCTTAGGCTGATTTTGGAAGGTAGTATAAGAAAAGATAAGAGAACATTCATGGCATTTTTAGACTTAGGAAAGGCTTTTGATAACCTTGATTGGACTAAATTGTTTGAGATTTTGAAAATGATTGGAATAAAGTACAGGGATAGCAGGTTGATCTACAATCTGTACAGAAACCAGACAGCAGTCATTCGAGCTGATGGACATGAGAGAGAAGCTGGTATTCAGAAAGGTGTGAGGCAAGGCTGCAACTTCCACACTTCTCAATCTTTACATCGAACAAGCAATGAAGGAAATTAGAGAGATATGTAAAGTGGGAGTGAAGATTCAAGGAGAAATAATTTCAACTCTGGGATTTGCTGATGGCATCGTTATCTTGGCCGACACGCCTCAGGATTTGAATGAGTTTTTGAATGGTATGGACTCCGTCTTGAGGAAAGAATTCATGATGAAAATTAATAAATGTAAAAGAAAAATATTGGAATGCAGCCGCAATAAATCAGAAACCTCTATGGACATCAAATTCGTAGGGGAGAAACTAAAGGAAGTAGGAGACTTCTGTTACTTAGGAAGCAAAATAACCAGTGATGGACGAAGCAAAGAGGATATAAAAAGAATGTTGGCTCAGGCAAGGAAAGCATTTATACAGAAAAGGAATCTGTTGACATCCAATATAGATTTAGGTATTAGGAAGTAATTTTTTAAAACCTTTGTCTGGAGCGTCGTACTCTATGGAAGTGAAACTTGGACTATTGGTGCAGCAGAAAAGAGGAGAATTGAAGTGTTTGAAATGTGGTGTTACAGGAGAATGATGAAGATCAGATGGGTAGAATAGATAGGGTTACAAACGAAGAGGTATTAAGACGAGTGGGAGAGGAGAGATGTTTCTGTCGAATGCTAATGTAGAGAAGAGATAGGTTGGTAGGACACATACTACGACACTTAGGAATAGCAAGCTTAGTTATAGAAGGAAGGGTCGAGGACAAGAACTGTAGGGGTAGACCAAGGTTAGAATATGTTAAACAGATTGCCTCGGATGTAGGGTGTGGTAGCTATGTGGAGATGAAACGATTAGCTCAGGACAGGGGAATGGAAAGCTGCATCAAACCAGTCAAAAGACTGAAGACTCAAACAACAACATTATACAAAAGAAAGCAAACCAAGGGAATAATACGTAAAGTCAACCCTAAGCAATTACAATGAAAAATTTAATTGAAGCAAAACAATGGGTATGAAACTAAGCTATGATGGTATTATCCCTGACATTTAACGTTACGATTATATTCTAATTTGATCCTATTTGAAAGTTAATCACAGACGTGACGTGCCTATCAAAGAAAATTTGAAAACTATCACACAATTGGTTCACTAACCAATAAAAATATAAAAAAATCAGTGACAGAAGGAAACACAAGTCAATAAACAACAAACACAAGATAGAATACACTCCTATGGTTATCCACACTCGCATCCTCCCTACACAAATCGTCGACTCTTTGTAAACGATCGCCATCTGAGTGCATGTCGTTAGGTTTGCAACAGCATAATTACAATTACGTCTGACTTTACTTTTGCAAAATCGAGGCTTCTATGGCTTCGCCTAGAAGTTGCATTCGAAGTACAAAAATGTGTCAGCTTTCTCTAATTGTATTTATGGAAGCTTCACTTCACAGGTGAACATGAGGGAATTCATAGCCAATATTATTAGGTATTGTGATCTTTGCCGGAAAAAAATGCAACAGAGTTATTGAAGGAAAAGCCGAAAGCAATCATCCCAACTAAACCACTGGAATTATTAAGTCAGGACATATTTGGACCTGCACCTACGATTATCAGAGGAAATCAGTATTTATTAGCAACCATGGACGTCTTATTTAAAATTGTCATTCTAAATCCGATGCAGAAAGCTACATCAAAGTCAGTTCTACATAATTTAGAGAGAAACATAATCCCAAAGCTTGGTAAACCAGAGAGGTTATTAACGGATCACGGAACTCAATATACCTCAGTTGAATTTCGTGATTCGATGACTAGATTGGGAAAAAATCACATCTACAGCTCAATTAGAAATCCCGAGTCTTCTTTAACATGCCAACAACGTGTGACACCCATGTCATGATTTTTGTCGCCTTTCAAAAATCACTTACCACGGCCAGGAGCGAACCTGCAAGTTTGGGGGTTGGTAGTCCGACACGTTAACCACTCACCCACCGTGGCAAGCTTCGTTTCTGATGACATTCATAAATACACGTTAAGGGCTAAATAATGCAAGTATACAAAATAATAATAATAATAATAATAATAATCGAAAATTTAAATATTTTTTTAAAATTACATTTACTTCAACGATTTTTCTAAATTTGCCGTGTTCAGTGGCAAAATTAATCTCGGGATTTTCCGCCGACACTAGGTTCCTCCATTCTCTACTTGAAAGCGCTGTAGTGTCAAGGAGCTTAGCTATCTAACCTCCTTGACTTTCCTAGCGTTCAAAGGAACGACGAAATTCAACATGCAAGCTGCCCTCTGGGTGTCAAATAACAAAGCTTGCACCTGGCACCCGAGGCCATACGATATTATTATTATTATCAGACACGAAGATAAAAAATCAGACCTATAATTAAACCAACATCGAGAATCATCTATCATCTCCATTCAAAATATTCTCATAATTCACCATTTGAGTATCACAACTCAAGTTCTATACACGTCAGTCACCAGTGAACACGAGTTTATCAATACCAATATGTGCTTTCCCCTAGCACACACCTCAAACAATGGTCAACAGTGGAATAAAACTTAATCTGTCACCTTAAATAACCTTACAATGAGCGATATGCATCGTCTTCTATGTAGAACAAATACCATCTAGTCACAATTCATCACGTAGCCCTGGTCTGATAGACTACATATACGGTCTGTACAATACAAACTTAATGGCTTCTCCAAAACGCTGGTTGGAGCTCAAATAATGGCTTAGGTTGTATAAGTTACAAGTAACATTTCTTTTTTTCATTTTTATTTAACAATGTGGGAGTATACGTTTATTAAGAAATACTGCTGTGCAGGACTCTTTCAACAGACTCCATTACCCATTAACTTAGGCTTCCCGCGCAAGCACCTCTTTAAGGGTCACCCTGTATTTGAGTCTGACATCTTTTACAACTCTTTAAGAGTAACCCATTATTTGAATCTGATATCTTGCAAACCTCTTTAAGGGTCACCCTGTATTTGAATTGAATCTAACATACTGTACACCTCGTTAAGTGTCACCCTGTAATTTTCTTTGACATCCTGCACACCTCTTCAGGAGGCACCCTGTATTCTTATCTGGCATCTTGTATATCTCTTTAGAAGTCACCCTGTATTCTTGTGTGACATCTTGTACACCTCTTTAGGAGTCACCCTGTATTCTTGTCTGACATCTTGTCCACCTCTTTAGGAGTCACCCTGTATTCTTCTCTGCCATTTTGTACACCTCTTTAAGAGTCACCTTGTATTCTTATCTGGCATCTTGTATCTCTCTTTAGGAGATTCTTATCTGGCATCTTGTACTGTATTTTGCTCTGACATCCTGCACACCCCTTTAGAAGTCACCCTGTATTCTTCTCTGCCATCTTGTACACCTCTTTAAGAGTCACCTTGTATTCTTATCTGGCGTCTTGTACACCTCTTTAAGAGTCACGTTGTATTCTTATCTGGCGTCTTGTATATCTCTTTAGGAGTCACCCTGTATTCTTATCTGGCATCTTGTACACCTCTTTAGGAGTCACCCTGTATTCTTTTCGCTTCGCTCAAAGCCCCAGGTCACTCGACGCCCCAGGACTCTTTCAACAGACTCCATTAACCATTAACTTCGGCTTCCCGCGTGGCTGCACGACGTCACGCACTCGCCGTCCTTTACCCATTAACTTAGGCTTCCCGCGCGGCTGCATGACGTCACTTCCGTTTCCGTAATGCAACCGTCTCCGTCCCGCATAACTTTAGACTCAAGCATAACGACGAAGTCGACAAGATCATTTGAAATGATAAAATAGTTAGTCTTGTGATTTAATTATTGGAGGAGTGAAATTTAGCAAGACACCTATGAGGTGCACAATTTTGTCTACTGAGGAAGTAAATCCATTGTGAGACGTAATAAAATTTGAAGGGCACGGTCGGGGTCGGACTGTTACTAATGCGCACATATTGATGTCTCATCACTGTTGCAGTTAATGACACTGGAAGTTTCTAAGTTATACATCAATTGTCTTTGGAATTGTAATGCGGCAAAATTTGGTGCGTGCAATCCCCCCTCCTTCCTCTATATAAATCGTGTCCTAAGGAGGGGGATGGTGGGTTATAAACAATCTATTACCACAGCAATTCCACAATTTCCGCAAAATTTTTCGCCATACGGATATAGTTTGCATGACTCTGCGGATAGCGGATAAGCTGCGGATAATATTTGGAGAAAATTAGTGGATAATTTTTAGAATACAACCAGAATTTGTTTAATATCAATATTAGAACCCGTATGTTTATGACATATAATATTTTTTTCTGTTATGCTTTTTTCATAACAAATGTAAAATGATGATTTAAGCTCATCTCATTCAAATTATGTCAATTAACACTCCGAACAGAAAAGGGTTGCAATTCTGGAGATATAGCATTCTTAAAACATAGCAAATGACATACAAAGCCTAAGTGAACGAATTTTTCCTCAAATGTCTAATTATGTTGATTTAGTAATTTATGCTTTATCTATTTACAAATATTTTTGTAATGCTATTGCCAAAGCGAAAAATAAAGTTGTACGGATGCGGATAAGAGTCGTGCGGGTGACAGTCGTTTTGTTTATCCGCGCAGGGCTCTAACCATGGGGGTAACCCACTGATCTCTATACATGGATCGCTGATGGCAGCTCTCCACTCCACGAGAAAGTACGCCAGGTTGAGCGCGTGGTCCGCCATGTTGGTGTGCCCATTCTCAAGCTCTCCTTATGGGGAAGCAATGATAATCTAGCCATTTTTAAATCGTAATTAATGGTGCTTTGGAGCACATAAAAATATAGAGATATGTTCACTCATAGCATAAAAGCATTGGGATCACTGACACGTCATTCCGAGGTCAGTAAATCTCCGGAATAGCAATAAAAATGAATGTATAATAACGGCTGACAAATATCAACTTAGGTGTTGAGTACACGCAATTAGTGATCAGTAACAGAGTAACGAGTGAAAAACAATTTCTGGAAATATTCTTGTAAATTATATATATAAATGCCATGAAATTATGCATTCTTCAAATGATGTACAGCACCTATAAACGTAGCTCACTATACAGGCCTAGATTCGACATCGTAATCGGTGCTTGGTAATGCTTGGCAACAACAGCAACAACTCCATAAACCCATCCCCTCACTTCTCTCCCTCTCACCAACACTTCCCCCAAGTAATCCCAGCACTCAACATCAAATACTACAGCTTTTAATCAGGCTAGCAGAAATATGAACTTAATAATAACGGGAAGTAGATCAAAGCCAAAAATGCACTTTAGGCCAAACCAATTTCACTCCTCAGCTCCATATAAAACTTAACACAACTAAAAACTTACTCAAAATATACTATCCCCACTGTTTTACAACTATTAAGCGAACTATTCGCACCCAGAACCGAAAAACCCTGAAATGGGATCAAATTAAAAACGCAATAGCCTAGCCCGATCACGTCTGCTTCAGCACCACCGCATGTGTATACTTAACTTCACAATAACTTCCAAATTACGGCTAAGTGACATATCTGCCTGAGAAGTAAAGGTATTACCGGCTTGCCAGGGATGTTGGGTCACCAAACCGGTACTTAAAACTAAGATTTTACGCTTTAAATAACCAAATTCAGCCCATTTTACAACTACAAGAAATACAAAATATTTACTGCCAGTATAAATACATGTATAACATCAAACTACCAGTAACCAATCACAGAGCCGGATTCGCAATATTGCACCATGCGCTCGCTGCCATCTTGCTATACCTGTCATCGTCTATTCGGCTTACTGCTGCCTTAGCTACCAGCCATCCATGTATAGAGATCAGTGGGGAAACCCCGTGAAAATACATGCTAGCCCTGCCATGCTTACAGACAGACGTTGCTGTTAAATCAAACCGGCATATGTGCAAAAATTGAGTTTTTGAGTTATTGGTGTCAAAAAAATTCTTTTTTTCCGTCTATTTTATGTCTAACCGGCATATCGTATAGTTCAATAAAAATCCGTCAGATGGCGTTGGACCGGTATGCATTTACGTGGAAAAAGCCATGTTGTTTATCAGAAGACAGATCTATTGCGATATACGCCACTCACTTCAAAACCTTCAAGGAAGAAAGACGTCCATCATGTAAGTAAAACTGAATTATCTCACAATACTACTTCCAAAACAAGAAGCCACTGTGACACAAAAGCAAATATTACACTGATTTTAAAGTCATGCTGGCATATCTGCGTATTTCTCTTAATTTAAGCAATTTCCGATTTATTTGCAACTACTACTTCAATAAGCAGTATTCGTATAAATTTTATTCATGCATAAGGTGGCATTGAGGTGAACCAAGCGGACGTTAAATGGAAAATATCACATGTGAAAACTTTAAAGTGCTCGTGTGAAAAATTAGCATTTTGCAGATCTGCCGGTTTGATTTTACAGCGACGAGATGTAAAGAGTTGACAGCGCACTCACTTCGCAAATATCAACGACTTGTCAAATGGGTAATAACTTAAACTAAAGTTTCTCAATATAACATGCATTGATTTATGCTGCTATTGCATGTAACTCCTAAATTTGGGAATGCCTCTCTCTTCAGATATGACCCGACAGGAGCAATTTTATTGGTCTGTAGTTCAGTCATAATGAGTAGGGCTCGGATTTTTAGGTGTTAAAAATCGGGAAAATATGTATTTTTTATGTATTAAAAATACCTGAAATATGTGACAAAAAAGTAAAAATATTTAATTATAATTTAGTTTATTAATGTGATTATAAACAATATGCAGCACTCACGAATGTAATTTATTCTATGTCTCACTGACTGCTGAAGCATTACAATACACAGCGAGATACATCTTCAGCTTGTCCATCACAAATGACCGATGATTATCGCAAAACACTTATTCTGAAGGCGCAAAACTGCGGCTATAAGTTTCTTGCCCTTGAGGTATTGTGTAACTTGTAAACGCTGTTCAGCCTTGTATTGCTTTCCCACATGTTTGGCAGAACAGAACGCCCCCATCAGGAGAAAAATTATCTTTAAATTCTGCAACAGACGGTATCTTGTAGTTGTTTTTAATTTAGGCATCGTAGAACTGACTTACACTGAAATGAACTGCATGTGAGTGACACTGGTTCCAGGCAGCTGGGGTTGATCTAGCACGTGGTGCAATATGGCTATGGACAAGGAAATCCCCGGCTTCCACAGTGAGTGGCACGGGGCGACAAGTTAAGAATAACACAGTTGCAAGCTGACATACGCTCTGCATGAAGATTAGATAGCTCACAGGTTCTTCCCCGTTGAAGTAACACAGAACAAGAATGCAATAAACTGAATGATCTAGCATACTGATTTTTAAAAATGTAAATATTATGTATTTTTATGTGCTAATAAGTGAAAAGCAGGAATTTATGTATTTATAGAAAAAATGCTTAAAATATGTATTTACATAGAAAAATATTTATTTACCTTGGTGAGTAACTCACCATAGCAGTCTTGGTAGAAGACCCTCCAACGTGCACCTCCACCATCTCTCACAGAATGAAGAGGTTTGCTTTGCTCTCCTTGAGGGCGGAGTCCAGTTCGTCGAGATATGCGTCCCGAGAAGTGAGCCGCTTGAGGTGAGACACGCTTTCGTCAACCTCATGCACTGGCTGGCGCCCGTTTTCCTCCTGCAATACAAACTTGAGTTGTCACTAGGAAGATGTTAGGCATATTAACATTTACTTGCAGTAGAAGGGGGCAACTCCTTAAAAAGCTGAGGTGAAAATCATATTCCCCACTTCTTCATTGCCCTACCAATGCTGAGATACCTTCTTCCATCCCTCACAATCCTTAACAGATCCAAGAGTCCCATAACACAGTCCCGGACAATGAAGAAAATAAATTATTCCTTCTCTCTCTGGCTTTCATACCCATGTTTCTATGCTTAACACCATCAACTTCAAAATAGAAAATTTCCCTGAAGATAGCCCCCCTACAAAGCCTTACCTTGAGAAACAGAAGAACTGTTTGTATTGATGGTGTGAAAACCCAACTTTGAAGGCCACTGATTGGATTGATGATGTGAATGCCCAACTTGGGGGAGCTACTGATTGGATTGATGATGTGAAAACTCAACTTTGAAGAGCTACTGATTGGATTGATGGAGTAAAAACCCAAATCTGAAGAGCTACTGATTGGATTGATGATATAAGCCCTACTTGGGAGAGCTACTGATTGGATTGGTGGTGTGAAAGCCCAACTTTGAAGAGCTACTGATTGGATAGATGGTGTGAAAGCCCAACTTTGAAGACCTACTGACTGGATTCATAGTGTGAAAGCCCAACTTTGAAGAGCTACCGATTGGATTGATAGTGTGAAAACCCAACTTGGGAGAACTAATGATTGAATTGATGGTGTGAAAGCCCAACTTTGAAAAGCTACTGATTAGATTGATGGTGTGTAAGCCCAAATTTGAAGAGCTACTGATTGGATTGATGGTGTGTAAGCCCAACTTTGAAGAGCTACTGATTGGATTGATGGTGTGAAAGCCCAACTTTGAAGACCGACTGACTATATTGATAGTGTAAAAGCCCAACTTTGAAGAGCTACCGATTGGATTGATAGTGTGAAAACCCAACTTGGGAGAACTAATGATTGAATTGATGGCATGAAAGCCCAGCATTGAAGAGCTACTGTTTAGATTGATGGTGTGTACGCCCAACTTTGAAGAGCTACTGATTGGATTGATGGTGTGAAAGCCCAATTTTGAAGAGCTACTGATTGGATTGATGGTGTAAGCCAAACTTGGGAGAGCTACTGATTGGATTGATGGTGTGAAAACCCAACTTTGAAGAGCTACTGACTGGATAAATGGTGTGAAAACACAACTTTGAAGAGCTACTGATTGGATTCATGGTGTGAAAACCCAACTTTGAAGAAGTACTGATTGGATCGATGGTGTTAGAACCCATTTTGGGAGAACTACTGATTGGATTGGTGGTGTGAAAGCCCACCTTGGGAGAGCTACTGATTGGATTGATGGTGTGAAAACCCAACTTTAAAGAGCTACTGATTGGATTGATGGTGTGAAAGCCCAAATTTGAAGAGCTACTGATTGGATTGATAGTGTGAAAGCCCAACTTTTAAGAGCTACTGATTGGATTAATAGCGTGAAAGCCCAACTTTGAAGAGCTACTGATTGAATTGTTGGTGTGAAAGCCCAACTTTGAAGAGCTACTGGCTGGATTGGTGGTGTGAACGCTCAACTTTGAAGAGCTACTGATTGGATTAGTGGTGTGAAAGCCCAACTTTGAAGAGCTACTGATTGGATTGATGGTGTGAAAGCCCAACTTTGGAGAGCTACCGATTGATTTGACGGGGTGAAAGCCCAACTGTGAAGAGCTACTGATTGGATTCATGGTGTGAAAACCAAACTTTGAAGGATTACCGATTGGATTGATGGTGTGAAAGCCAGACTATGAAGAGCTACTGATTGGATGGATGGTGTGAAATCCCAACTTTGAAGAGCTACTGACTGGATTGACGATGTGAAATCACAACTTGGGAGAGCTACTGATAGGATTTATGGTGTGAAAGCCCAACTTTGGAGAGCTACTGATTGGATTGATGGTGTGAAAACCCAACTTTGAAGAGCTACTGATTGGACTGATGGTGTGAAGTCCCAACTTTTAAGAGTCACTGATTGGATTGATGATGTGAAAACCTAACTTTGAAGAGCTTCTGATTGGATTGATAGTGTGAAAGCCCATCTTTTAAGAGCTACTGATGATCGATGTTGTGAAAGCCCAACTTTGAAGAGCTACAGCTCGGATTGATGGTGTGAAAGCCCAACTTTGAAGAGCTACTGACTGGTTGGTTGGTTGGTTCCTTAGTTTAGGGGCTGCGACAACGCGGTCATGTAGCCCCGTGTACTTTGGGTGAGTGTAGAATCTGTCTGATAACCAGTGTTAATTGTGATGACTGTATTAGTGTGTACTGACTGGATTGGTGGTGTGAAAGCCCAACTTTGAAGAGCTACTGATTGGATTGGTGGTGCGAAAGCCCAACTTTGAAGAGTTACTGACTAGATTGATGGTGTGAAAGCCCAACATTGAAGAGCAACTGACTGGATTGATGGTGTGAAAGCCCAACTTTGAAGAGCTAATGACTTAATTGATAGTGTGAAAGCCCAACTTTGAAGAGGTACTGATTGGATTGATTGTGTGAAAGACCTACTTTGAAGAGCTAATGATTGGATTGATAGTGTGAAAGCCCAACTTTGAAGAGCTACTGATTGAATTGATGGTGTGAAAGCCCAACTTTGAAGAGCTACTGGCTGGATTGGTGGTGTGAAACCCAACTTTGAAGAGCTACTGATTGGATTAGTGGTGTGAAAGCCCAACTTTGAAGAGCTACTGATTGGATTGAAGGTGCGAAAACCCAACTTTGAAGAGCTACCGATTGGATTGATGGTGTGAAAGCCCAACTGTGAAGAGCTACTGATTGGATTGATGGTGTGAAAGTCAAACTTTGAAGGATTACCGATTGGATTGATGGTGTGAAAGTCAGACTGTGAAGAGCTACTGTTTGGATGGATGGTGTGAAATCCCAACTTTGAAGAGCTACTGATTGGATTGATGGTGTGAAAACCCAACTTTTAAGAGCTACTGATTGGATTGATGATGTGAAAACCCAACTTTGAAGAGCTTCTGGTTGGATTGATGGTGTGTAAGCCCAACCTGGGAGAACTACTGATTGGATTGATGGTGTGAAAACCCAACTTTGAAGAGCTACTGATTGGATTGATGGTTTGAAGTCCCAACTTTTAAGAGCTACTGATTGGATTGATGATGTAAAACCCAACTTTGAAGAGCATCTGATTGGATTGATAGTGTGAAAGCCCAACTTTTAAGATCTATTGATGATTGATGGTGTGAAAGCCCAACATTGAAGAGCTACAGATTGGATTGATGGTGTGAAAGCCCAACCTTGAAGAGCTACTGACTGAATTGGTGGTGTGAAAGCCCAACTTTGAAGAGTTACTGATTGGATTGGTGGCGCGAAAGCCCAACTTTGAAGAATTATTGACTGGATTGATGGTGTGAAAGCCCAACTTTGAAGAGCTACTGATTGGATTGGTGGTGCGAAAGCCCAACTTTGAAGAGTTATTGACTGGATTGATGGTGTGAAAGCCCAACTTTGAAGAGCTACTGACTGGATTGATGGTGTGAAAGCCCAACTTTGTAGAGCTAGTGATTTAATTGATAGTGTGAAAGCCCAACTTTGAAGAGGTACTGATTGGATTGATTGTGTGAAATGCCTACTTTGAAGAGCTACTGATTTGATTGATAGTGTAAAAACCCAACTTTGAAGCGCTACCGACTGGATTGATGGTGTGAAAGACCAACTTTGGAGAGCTACTGACTCGATTGATGATGTGAAAGCCCAACTTTCAAGAGCTACTGACTGGATTGGTGGTGTGAAAACCCAACTTTGAAGAGCTACTGATTGTATTGATGGTGTGAAAGCCCAACTTTGAAGAGCTACTGATTGGAGTGATAGCGTGAAAGCCCAACTTTGAAGAGATACGGATTGGATTGATGGTGTGAAAGCCCAACTTTGAAGAGTTACTGATTGGATTGATAGCGTGAAAGCCCAACTTTGAAGAGCTGCTGACTGGATTGATAGTGTGAAAGCCCAACTTTGAAGAGCTATTGACTGGATTGATGGTGTGAAAGCCTACTTTGAAAGTTACTGATGGGATGGATGGTGTGAAAGCCCAACTTTGAAGAGCTATGGATTGGATTCACAAACCCAACTTTGAAGAGCTACTTACTGGACAGATAGAGTGAAAAATCAACTTTGGAGAGCTACTGACTGGATTGGTGGTGTACAGCCCAACTTTGAAGAGCTACGGATTGAATTGACGAAGTGAATATCCAACTTTGAAGAGCTGGTTGGTTGGTTGTTTCCTCAGTTTAGGGGCTGTGACAACGAGGTCATGTAGCCCCGTGTACTTTGGGTGTGTGTAGAATCTGTCTGATAACCGGTGTTAATTGAGATGGCTATATTAGTGTGTGTATCTGTTTTTTAATTCAAGTAATGACTGCAACTTTGAATTTTTCAAATAGTTCCTACTTTTGCCGCCAAACGCCACCGTCAACGACTACTAGGCCTAGTTCAGAACTTAGCTACTAGACGCCACTAAAGTCGGCTCTTGGCAACGAACGTAGGTACCTAAGAGCGTTGTTTACATTCTTAGCCTATACAATTTAGCTTCACACAGGTGTAATTAGTGGAAGGTTCTTTAACATGCCATAAATCTATGACATGGGACCGCCGGCTTTACTTCGCCTCCATTTGATGAGCTACTGATTAGATTGATGGTGTGAAAACTCAACTTTGAAGAGCTACTGACTGGATTGATATTGTGAAAGACCAACTTTAAAGAGCTACTGACTGGATTGGTGGTGTGAAAGCCCAACTTTGGAGAGCTACTGACTGGATTAGTGGTGTGAAAGCCCAACTTTGAAGAGCTACTGATTGGATTGACGATGTGAAAACCCAACTGTGAAGAGCTAATGATTGGATTGATAGTGTGAAAACCCAACTTTGAAGAGCTACTGATTGGATTGATGGTGTGAAATCCCAACATTGGAGAGCTACTGATTGGATTGATGGTGTGAAAACCCATCTTTCTAGTGCTACTGACTGGATTGGTGGTGTGAAAGACCAACATTGGAGAGCTACTGTGGATTGGTGGTGTGAAAACCCAACTTTGAAGAGCTACTGATTGGATTGATGGTGTGAAAACCCAACTTTGGAGAGCTACTGACTGGATTGGTGGTGTGAAAGACCAACTTTGGAGAGCTACTGATTGGATTGATGGTGTGAAAGACGAACATTGGAGAGCTACTGATTGGATTGATGGTGTGAAAACCCAACTTTGAAGAGCTACTGATTGGAATGCTGGTGTGAAAGCCCAACTTTGGAGAGCTACTGATTGGAATGATGGTGTGAAAGACCAACTTTGGAGAGCTACTGATTGGATTGATGGTGTGAAAACCCAACTTTGAAGAGCTACTGATTGGAATGCTGGTATGAAAGCCCAACTTTGGAGAGCTACTGATTGGATTGATGGTGTGAAAGACCAACTTTGGAGAGCTACTGATTGGATTGATGGTGTGAAAGACCAACTTTGGAGAGCTACTGATTGGATTGATGGTGTGAAAACCCAAATTTGAAGAGCTACTGATTGGACTGATGGTGAGAATGCCCAACTTTGAAGAGCTACTGATTGGAATGCTGGTGTGAAAGCCCAACTTTGGTGTGTCCGGGCGTAGAGATAGTCCTTATCCTTTCTGGATGCATTGTTCTTCCATTTTAGCTCTTCCTCTACCCACACATGCCTGTCATTATATTTGTCCTCTATTCTTGTTTCTTTCCTCCTTTTCCTTTATCAAATGAGTGTTTGTAAGTCCACCTTCAGGTACTCTTGTATATTTCTATCCTAGTGTGTCAGGGGCGTATATAAGGGGAGGGGGGCAGGGGGCCCGCCCCCCTCCCGAAATTTTTGTCACATATATTAAAAAACAATATAATTATGTTGTATTTATTACTAAGTGACGTATGGCAACGTTGCAAAGCAAAGCGAAGGTAGAGCGATGTAAACAGTGTGACAATCTGTTTGCTCTGATCTTATGTGTAACAACATAACCTCTTATTGCTCTCCAATTCATTCGCTCTTATGAACAAACCAAGAACAGCAAACAGTGCCCTTGAAGCGTGTGCCAAAAGTTTGTTCCCTAACTTTTATACCCTTATCAAAATTTTGGCAAATTTGCCTCTCCCTGTAGCTACTGGTACTGCCGAACGGAGTTTGAATTGGTTGGAAACATACTTAAAAAATTCTACTTCTGAAAACAAACTCAACGGTCTAGTATTGTCATCTATTCACAGAGACATAGGCCTACATCTCACTGAAGTTATGAACCGATTTGGCAATGCTTCACGAAACCTTGACTTTATATTATAGTGTGAGTTGTAAATCAAAACAGTAACATTAATTCTTTCCATATAAATACTATCAAGTGAGCAAGAAGATTGTATTAATAAAAAGTATCATAAAATGGCCTTAGTTGTGTTCGACATTAACCAAACATAAATCATCACAACAAATTGGTTGAAAAAGTGATGCAACAAAGCCTTAAAACTCATCATTTTGCACCAAATTATACAAAAGTTTCCCGGGGAGAACCCCGGACGCCGGACCCCCTATTCATTACGCATATACCGTGCCCCCTAATCCCCGGTTGGGCCCCCCCCCCCCGAAATAAATATCTGTATATGCCCCTGTAGAGTGTCATCTTCATTTTTTCATTGAGTTGATGTGTCTTCCTTAGATACACCAACGTGCAGGGCTTGCTTTGAGGTGGAACGCACCGCTCTCCTTAGGGAAAAAAAAGAAACTATAGATAAAAAGATTTATTGAAGAGTAACTAGAGATCAAGAGACAAGAAATATGATGATAACATATTGATGTTTTGGACAATCTTTTAGGATGGGCAGACAATCTAAACAATCATAAAACTGTGCTTTCTTACTGCTTTTATTACATTACTACAACCCATTTTTTGTACTTGTTTTGCAAAATAGAGTTTGGAATTAAATGAAATGTTGAAGTTTATGTATAATCTTAAGATTTCTTATATTCTATGCAATAATTTGGAAACTTCCCCCCAGCACAACATCCCACAGTTACGGCTCCTCTAGATATCGAGCACTGCCAACATGTGTGTGCGTGCAGGAAAAATACAGTCCTTACAGCTATAAAAAAAAGAGCATCCAGCGCTTAGAAAAGACTGTGGAGCCTTATGGCAATAGTGTTGCTAACTCTAGGCAGAGGTAGCGCTGACGTCATACGTTATGTTCACCCGCTTCGAGTACTGCGCTTTCATAAGTTAGCGAGACAACCACAACCCCAGCAGCTACCTGATATAGAACACGCCCAGGAAGAAGCAGTTTTGCAGGTGTTAACGGATTGAACCAGTATTAAGGTTACTGTATGCGAAGAGAAACAATAACGACATTCATTTCGTTGTGATATGACACATTACTGATTGACAGATGTCGAGAGCACAACCCTTCCTTCCTTCTCGGATGTACCGGTATGCAGACGATGTTAACAATGTTTATGTCAGCAATACTGTTGATCATCACCTCTTTAGTTATTAGTTAGGCTGTCATTTAGTTTCTTTCAATTTTATTCTTGTTGTTTTGTTTAGATTAATATTTGTAATATTGTAGTGAGTTAGCCGTGCGTTTAGGGGCGCGCAGCTGTGAGCTTGCATTCGGGAGATAGTGGGTTGGAACCCAACTGTCGGCAGCCATGATTCGATCCAACAGAAAATAAAACAGACACACAGCAGTAACACCAATGACGGATAGTGCTTCAGAACTTATGTTGTCGGCGGAACTGAGCACATGCTCCACTCCGGGCGAGCATGCAGCACAGGACGAGGCTCTTCTTTCCAGCGTGCTAACCTCGAAAATTTTTAAATTACTAAGACGTAATATAAGCGATACTTGTACGCAATAACAAAGGCGACTGGCGGCTTCGGTGGCGTAGTCGGTAGCATGCCCAAGATCACTGGTTCAAATACGGCCGAAGTCGTCGGATTTTTTAAGAGCGTTAAAAATCCCTCAGTATGCCTTCGTTCGGAGGGGAAGTAAAGCCGGCGGTCCCATGTCATAGATTTATGGCATGTTAAAGAACCTTCCACTAATTACACCTGTGTGAAGCTAAATTGTATAGGTTAAGAATGTAAACAACGCTCTTAGGTTTCTACGTTCGTTGCCAAGAGCCGACTGCGGTGACGTCTGGTAGCTAAGTTCTGAACTGGTAGTCGTGGCGTTTGGCGGCAAAAGTAGGAACTACTTGAAAATTGATCGTCTGCAGTCCTTACTTGAATTAAAACAGATATACACACTAATACAGTCATCGAAATTAACACCGGTTATCAGACAGATTCTACACACACCCAAAGTACACGGGGCTACATGACCGCGTTGTCGCAGCCCCTAAACTTAAGAACCAACCAACCATATTCGTCTATCATCTCTTGGACGGGCGCCATTTCTTCTGGCTGAACCCTCTGCAACACCTGGAGTCCCAGCTCGTCGGCAGTCCTTAGAACACCGCTCTGACATTCCAATACACTCTCCAGTTTCTCCACACGGGAGAGGACTTCATAAGAGGGTAACTTAACGTCATTTTAGGGACAACTCATCATGTATTTAGCTTAGCGGCTTATCCGATGCTTACCCTCAGAAGTAGGTTAAGGTGCTATTTTTGAATAAACGAAGAAGGTACCGTAACTTAAGACTGAACTTCTCTTTTCTAGGCTTTGTTGTTTTTGATGTGCTTTCTTGGGCCAGTCCATAACATTTCCACGTGTCACTAATACCGATCGACCCTGAGGTAACTAGTCCCGTGCGGGCTGACCTGTTCCTTTAAGGTTGTGGGTTCGATGGATGGGGAGGTCGAGGGGCCGTTGCGGTCAAGCGGTCTTCCGGCATCCTAGTCTAGCGGGCACAGTATCTACCCGTTTGTCACCTACATTTCGCGTGATACGCCGAAGGCTGGTGACGCCACGTTTACTCAAGCTACACATCAGCTCTGCATTGGAATTCAGAACGAGATTGCGGTGGAATATTACACCACGGACCTCGTTCAGCGTCGAATGCTTCTCAATCTTCACTGGGATCGTGCCGACATTGCTGCACTTCAGCAGTTTTTCGGTTTGATCCCTGCCAGTGGTCTTGAGAAGGAGCTGACTATTGCGTAGCTTCTGTATGCCTTCCAGGTCACCATACTTATCTTCGATCTCCTCGGCAAACACAATCAATTTGACAAACGCAAAGGATTCCCAGTTCTGGTAGCTACCAGATAACGGGGAACGTTGTCAACCGGGAATCTTTCTAATAAGGCTTCATCCCAAGGATGTCTACTTCCATCAAGAGACGGCTTTTTGAGGGGAACACCCTGTGCAGTTAACCGTGAGCGCTTCGGCATCCCGGATGAAATCCTCCCCGAATACTGCCCACTCCAAACGGGGGCCATCACTGTGGGCGCCACCCAGCCAAGGCAATACCTAACTGGCATAGCAAGTATTGCCCGGGGTCCCAGTGCCTCGAACAGGCACTTCCCCCTCGGCATGCACAGTGATTTATACAGGTCTCAATATTCGGCCATGCAGGGACCTTCGTTGTAAGGCGGATACTACTGAAAGGGTACATGGCACACCCTCCTGACGGGATGGGCTTTCTAGGCTTTCTTGCCAGAAGGCCAAATTGGTGGCCCTTCCCCTAACAGCATGCATGTTTATTTCTAATGGTCAAACCAGAACTGGGACCAGAAATCCAAAATCGACCTTTATAAGGACCCCCTCTAAGTCGCCTTTTACGACAGGCAGGGGATACCGAGGATGAATTCTGCCCTCCCCATCCACAGAGGGTCTTAACAAATCAAAGAACTGGCAAGTTATTCGGCCATGTCGGCCCTATTAGTCGCCTCCTACGACAGGCAAGGCATACCGTGGGTGTATTCTATCCCGCACCCACACGGGGGTGACGTAATTTTGTAAAATTCTGATTTCTGAGGTGTGCCAGACAGGCTTAATGCGCCCATTGCCACTATATTTTATATTGCACCCGACAGAAAGTTAAATATCTTAACTATTTATATTCAGCACAAAATTAATTAGAATGATCACTTTTGCAAAATACGTTTGTTCTCAGTCTGATTTTCATATCGTTTTACATTTTGAGTTTCCAGGGAGGGGGGACTGCGGGTGCCCATGATTAGATGTGAAATACAAGATCTCTCCATTCCACTTCCTGCTTCTGTCTCTGGTTGAAGGGACAGGGGCCCACGCCCTTAAACATGTATTCAGCCATTGTTCACAGCTTGCACACAGAAATACATGGGTTGGTTTTTTAGTTTTGGCACCAATGCTTCAGTGCCAAGTTGCAACAATGTTGGGCGCTGCCACTTTTACCCACGGTTGCTGCCCTGCATCCCCTCCCTCAGAGCACATGACCTCGCCCGTCCTCACCACCCCTCGTGCGCAGTCGCGCCTGTTAGATGAGTAGTGTGAGACCAGCGCTCGCGAAAGACAGTCGCAATGTTTTCCAAGCAGGAGCAAAGAACGTGGATAAAAATTCAGTGTGCAAGGGGTCGCAGTGCTAAACATTGTCACAGAGGATTGCAGGAAGCGTGCGGTGCAGCTGCGTTACCGTTCAGAACGGTAGCAAGATGGGTTGCAGCCTTTCGAGATGGGCACGAACGTGTGGAGCACATGCCTCGATCTGGTCACCCACCAGTAAGTGATGACAATGTACAGATGGTGTCCGCGTTAGTAGAGGTGGATCGGAACGTAACGATTCGTCAATTAGAGCACGATACCGGACTGGCGCATTTAACTGTCCTCCACATCCTGAAGGACTTACTGAAAATTAGGAAGATTGCGTCCAAATGGGTTCCGCATGACTTAACCGACATGCACAAATGGCTGGGATATGACGCTTGTCGTATGCACTTGCAGCGTTATGAGCGCGAAGGAGAGGCCTTCTTACGGCGTATCATAACCATTGACGAGACGTGGGCCAGATCTTATGAGCCACAGTTAAAACGCCAATCGAACGAGTGGCGGCACCACGGATCGCCACGGAAACAAACAGTTCGACCAACCCCCACCAATATGAAGGTAATGTTGATTCTTGCCTATGATTGGGGTGGTGTGATCATTCACCATACTGTTCCCCGAGGGCAAACCGTTAATGCGGCGTACTATTGTTCGATTCTGCAAGACCATCTCCGAGGAACTCTGAGAAGGACACGGCGCCACCACGTGGTTACACCGCCCATCGTTCTGCATGACAATGCTAGGGCACACACAGCAGGCGTTTAGTCGGCATTGTTGGATCTTTGGGGCTGGGAGGTCCTCTATCACCCCCCATTTTCTCCCGACATCAGTCCCTGCGACTATGATCTCGTCCCGAAGATGAAGATGACAATGCGCGAGGAGCGCTTCCGTACCATTGAAGACATTAAGCAGGCTGCCGAGCGCTCTCTTCGTACCATCAATAGATTGGGCAGTGCCAACGGGATTCAACGACTTCCGCATCGCTGGGAATACGATGTACGCAACGGTGGGGACTACATCGAGGGTCTGTGAAACTTGGAACCATCTAAGTGAGTTATTAATCCAGTTATAACTAAGGTGCCAAAACTAAAAAACCAACCCATGTATATTTATACATTTTCAGTTGTCTCGTGTTCTTTGTGAGTTCTGTGGATGAAATTAATTTCTCTAAATTAATGTGTTTTTAACTTTTGAAATAATAAGCTCATTGTGTGCGACATACGAAAATGAAAGTTGAATTTTTATTAACAAATCCATTTTCTTCTTAACCGCTGAGTACAATAAATTAAAAGGTAAGACCTCATCAAGCAAGCTGATAGATAATTTTGCTTCTTCCAAGCAAAGGAGAGGAGATTATATTTGCAAATAAGGAGCCATGTGAGTACGTTTTTTAATGCATGAACTATACGGTATTTTATTAAAACTTGTTTCAAATTTTGTGTTGGATGATAATGGCAATATTGGCAACCATGAATGTCAAATATAAAACAACTAGCTGTTACCCGCGGCTTCGCCCGCAATAACATTTGGAATCCCGTTCTAACATTATATAGATATATTTTATATATTTTACATATTTTACATATTATCTGTTCTTCCCCCAGAATTTCACCCCTCCCCATGGGCACTTAAATTGGATTTATGAAAATACGGTCAAACACCTATTTACTTATTTTTTATGCTGATTTTTTCCCGCTGAGTTTCAAACTCCGCGCCTATGTCGTTTAAGAGATACACGCTCCGTTAGGAATCCTTCAACCCCCACTTCCCCCCCCCCCCCCCTTTCACCTCATAATATACACCACATCGAAAAACCCTCGGACACGTGTCTTCTTATTTTTAATGATGAGTTTATATGCCGAGTATCACATCCCCCAATGAAACCAATCGGGGATATTGCTATTCAATGAAATGCAGGTCTACCCCCTTAACACCACTTTAGAACCTGAATATCCAAAAATCCTTTCTTAGTGCGCGTTTGTGGCCCTTGAGGAAGCGGCATACCTAATTTCATTCCAATCCGTTCGGTGGTTTCTGAGATTTCGTGATGAATGGATCAGTGAGTGAGTGAGTGGTATTTGAGCTTTATATAGAAGATATGTAATATGAAACGCCAATCATCTGGCCCACGCAGGAGTCAGTAATGACAAGAACTAAAGTGTTGAACCTGGGAATCTTTGACGTCACTCAGCGACAAATAGCCTAGAGCCCTGGTATGTACCAAGGAGTCTGGAGGAAAACACTGCAAAGTCCAATGAGGAAGGACCAGTTTATGCGGCAGGGGAATTTTATAAAATCCCTACCATGTAAAACTGGCATCGCTCATTTCCCGTAACTTCATTTGTTTCATATTGAGACCGGAATGCAAATTGTGATTTAAGCATTAGTCTATAGTTTCCTGTGAAATCGGGAAGCCTGCTCTCACAAGCCTGAACATCTCGAATTATTTGGCGGTATCTTTGATCCGTGAGGGGATTAATGGGTACGTGCCTCAGCCGAAGTCTCGCCGGATGAAAGCCATAATTAATTGTGCACTTTAGTCAATCCTCCCTTTTCATCACTTTTAACAACATAACTTATTGAAAACATTTCGTTTATGATGAAAATACCTTTCTGGAAGTCCTAGCGAGTTCATTTGTTTCAATTCCCACTGCTTACACCGGAAATATAATTGCTTTTTACGTAAAGTAATCATTTTCGGTCGTGTTCATTTGAATATCGTCCACCATTTTACATCGACGGTGGACACTACGTCATACCCACGTGACACGTTGCCAACATGAATAATGAAATAAAAGCCAAAACCATTGGCCTGGATAAAGATTATTGATGCGTGACTTCCCCACTGTGCGTCACAAAACCAGGGGTGATATCTGAGGTCTAGACAAAACCATTGGTCTGCCGGATGCGATACAGTACTGAATGGGTGAGGTTGGCATTATGGACTCATTCACAAAGGTTCACAATGATGGCTGTCAGAGCTCCAATTTCAACTACAGGGTCTTAATTTTTGCTTGGCAAGGACATTCTCGCTCACGTGCTCCGCCAGTGACAGCTCAGTTCGCGGCTGCCGCGCGCGCGTATAGACGGCAGAATACGGTGCTGAAAATCAGTATCATGCATTTTTACTCACCATGCTTACAGTAGATGCTGTAAATGTTCCCCATCCGCTACCAAACGTAACCGGCATCTCCTTATGAAGTTTCCGGTTACTCTGGTTAATTTAGCTTCAGTAAGGAAATAACGACATTTACGTCTATTTTTATTGTTTACTGAAACTGTACATTTGAATCTCTTAGCCAGTTGTCTTATTGTCCGATTTATAGGAATGGGTCTCCCTGGAAATGTCATTCGAAACGTTTTACAGAACTGGAGCGCTCAAGGATAAGGATCGGAATGAATGAAAGTAAATTTGAAAGCACCAGCGCTTATTGCAGCTGATAACCTCAGTATACTGCACCAACACCATCGCCCTTATACAGAGGCATACTATTGTCATGATAATAACTGTTTTAAGGGGCCTAAGAAATCTTTTTACACTAATTACTCCCCGTGACTGCAATTTATTAGCAGCTCGCAATTCTGCAACAGAACATTAGTAGGGGCGACGTGATGCAGCCCGCTTTACATGGCAACAACAATAATAATAATAATATATTTATTGCAGCAAAATAGCCATACACAAAGAAAAGAAATAATAGACTACAATTATATACACTGTACTCGCACGCCGGTCGAGTGTTGCTAGGAGATTTTCTGATGCTCTGGTGTTAGGCAGGTTCAGGTGTGTTCTGAAGTCTTCAATGAGGAAGGATTCTCGCGCTAGAAGGTAAACGAGTCTTGATCTTGTTGTCTTGGATACTCCGATCGCTCTCTTCATGTATAGAGCTTTTACTCTTTCTAGAGAGGATAGTTTTTATCTCTGTGAGGTACGGCCAAATGATTTCCATCCCATATGTTAGAATAGGCATGATTTTTGCTCTAAATAGTGCCATCGCCGTCTCTAGGCTGAGTGATCTAATGTCGTTGATTTCATGCACCGCCGTATTGCCTGTGTTGTTTTTTCTATTACATGTTTTGTAAAGCATTTGGCACTCGTTTGCAGAGTAATACCAAGGAACTTGAAGTCGTTTACTATGGCTACTTTCTGCCTCTTTATGAAGATTTCTGTCATTGCTGGGATCTTTCCTTCTTGCCTAAATACCATCATTTTTGTTTTTGATGTATTAATTTCGAATGTGTGTTTGTAGCACCATTCCTCCATTTCTTTTATCACGTTTTGTAGTTTTGTGATGTCCTTTGATCCGATCACTGTATCATCAGCGTAGGCGTACGATACTACGTCATCCTTATGGGTTATTCTCATTATTTCTTCTGCTGCCAGGATGAAAAGTGCTCATTGGGTCACGCTGTAATACTCCGTTCGTTTGAAGTATCGGTTCTGAGAGTGATATGTTTTCAGAGATTCTTATTTTGTTCCATTGTAGTACCGGGTATCGTTTTTATGGTTTCAGTCCACACATGGTTCCTGTTTAGGGTTTCTTCCAGCTTCTGTGTCACAAGTTCCCGGTTTAAGAGATCGAATGCTTTTGTGAAGTCTATAAACACTACGAAGAACTTTTCTCTTCTTTCAAGGGCTTCCCTGATGTTATTGACTAGTAATTGTATAGCGGTTACAGCTGATCTTCCTTTTCGGAATCCGAATTAATTTCCTGGTAGATACTCGTCTATTTCTTCTCTGACTATCCCCACGATTGTTTTTGTGAATATCTTGAACGGTATATTCGCCTCTGTATGCGTTAGTGTCATATGGATCGCCAATATACAACAATAAACTTCGGTATTATTGAAGCCGTTCTGGAGCGCTTGTTCATCCGACTTACTGAACAAAAAGCAATCTTTAAGGTTACCTGAGAGGTTTAGCCTAATGCTACATAGCCTAAACTATTCCTCTTGAATCAGGCTATCATATACAAAAATAATTTTTCGAATCCGACTGGTAGTTCCAGAGATTAGCGCGTTTAAACACATAAACACACAAACAAACACACAAACTCTTCAGCTTTATTATATTAGTATAGATAAGAATTAATTGTGAAATTCTACGTTTATGTAGCCTACAATTAGTGGCAATACAAAAGGAGTTGTAAAATACAACACAACACACAGATAACATTTTATACTTAAGGAATTTTCTATTATGGCTTAAGGAGTATGAATGGCTAATAGCTAAATATTTGCCAATTTATTAAGCAGAAAGGTAAACAGTTTTTTTTTGTGCAAATTGATAATTTATAAGGTGCATTCAAAAAGTAATGAGCCGGAGGCTGTAATGCGCAAACCGGTGACGACATAGTCTAGTCGTGGCGTGTGTAACGAGGTGTGGTTCCGACCAGAGCGTGGAAGGTCACAGCCCGTCGCTAAAGGGCACGCGTGCACGTTACGTGACGATACAAAGCGAGCGGCAGCATGCTCCAATCGTCCAACCAAGACCAAGACAGTAGGCCATTCGACATGCTTCCTGGTGTGGTTGAAGACTGTGGGGCACCCATTGGGCACACACTTTCCGCAAGAGCAGTCGTTCCTTCATGATGGTGTGCACACTTCCGACGCTCAATCCGACCACGGCGGCTATGGCGTTCACTGTCACTCGGCGGTCCTGGGTAATGAGTGCATCAACCAGCTGGACGTTGTCATCGATAATGCAGGGGGGTGTCCCATCGGCTAACGACACCCGTCCTTCCCTGAAGCGCTTGTGCCACGCCTTGACCCTTGCAAGGGACATGCAGTGTTCGCCGTACACATGTGACATTCGGCGATGAATGTCTGTTCCCCCTACTCCTTTCGCTGTCAGAAACCGAACAACACCTCTTTGTTCTTCGTTTGACGCCTCCATGTCATTGTTTGCCATGCGACTGGCAGCGATGGATGATTGATGCCTGCTGGTGCTCGCTTTGTATCGTCACATGACGTGCACGCGTGCCCTCTAGCGACCGGCTGTGACCTTCCACGCTCTGGTCGGAATCACACCTCGTTACACACGCCACGATTAGCCCATGTCGTCACCGGTTTGCGCATTACAGCCTCCGGCTCGTTACTTTTTGAACGCACCTTATATATCTCAAACGTACCGTAGTGTGGAATAATCAGTTTTGCCTCACAAGGCTGAGTGTACCCCGTACCAACACTCAGACCAGAATTAAAAGTTCTTGGCAGAGCCGGGAATCGAATTCGGACCTCCGGAATGGCAGGCAAGAATGCTAGCCACTACACCATGAGGTAGTCTAATTTCAAACGTAATATTGTTTAAAGTTAACATTAGGGTACAACAACATTTACATTCTTTTGTACTTTTACCAAAGCAACACATTATTAATTTTTATTGACTTTTACGCGGGTGGGGGGTGGTGCACCCACAGGTCCCCCCTTATATACGCCCCTGGAGAGGAGATATCAGTACACGCCCATTTATATAATTTTGCTCATGAACTAAATTCAACTCGGAAAATGAATGGAATTGACCTCCCAAGAAAACTATGGTATCGACTTAACAAGTTGAGAACTGAACATGGACGCTGCAATTAAGAGGAGTTGGATGGATTCTCCAATGTGTGAATCAGGGGCGTATATAAGCCCCTCCCCCCCCCCCCCCCCCGAAATGTCTGTCACATATATTATTTGTTTATGAATTAAAGCATTAAAAATCATGTACTATTGTTACCAAGTGACGTATGGCAACGTTGCAAAGCAAAGCGAAGATAGAGCTATGTAAACAGTGTGACAATCTGTTTGCTCTGATCTTATGTGTAACAACATAACCTCTTATTGCTCTCCAGTGCCTTCGCTCTTATGAACGGACCAAGAACAGCAACAAGTGCCCTTGAAGCGTGTGACAAAAGTTTTTTTCCCGAACTTTTATACCCTTATCAAAATTTTGGCAAATTTGTCTCTCTCTGTAGCTACTGGTACTGCCGAAAAGAGTTTGAGTTGGTTGAAAACATACTTAAGAAATTCTACTTCTGAAAACAGACTCAACGGTCTAGTATTGTAATCTATTCACAGAGACATACATCTCACTGACGATGAAGTTATGAACCGATTTGGCAATGCTTCACGAAACCTTGACTTTATATTATAGTGTGAGTTGTAAATCAAAACAGTAACATCAATTCCTTCCATGTAAAGACTATCAGGTGAGCAAGAAGATTGTATTAATAAAAAGTAGCACAAAATGGTCTTAGTTGTGTTTGACATTAACCAAACATAAAGCATCACAACAAATTGGTTGAAAAAGTGATGCCAGATAGCCTTAAAACTCATCATTTTGCACCAAATTATACAAAAGTTTCCCGGAGAGAACCCCGGACCCCCTATTATTTCACCTATGCCATAACCCCTAACCCCCGGTTGGGCACCCCCCGAAATAAAACTCTATATACGTCCCTGGTGTGAATGCAGTGAAGAGGAGCAGACCATGAACCATGCCCTCTTCATGCCTACTCCGGAAGCCCCATCGACCTGTTTCACCTTTCAGAAAGTGCTGTAGTGTGGTTGAAAAACTTGGACCTGGATTTATGAAGTGATGCATTGTGAATATCTTACCTTATTTTTTTCAATCCTCCTTCTTTCCCACCTCCTTCGCAAAAATCTATTAACGCTCTAAAACACATTTCCTGTTTGATATTATTTTAAATAATATCAATATATTCATATGGTTACGTGTTATTCTTGAATGCCTAATTGTTGGCAACTACTATCAATTCCATGGGAGTTGTATCTTGGTTACTAAAAGCTGTATGGCACGGATTATGAACTATTTATACAGTGTGGTCCACCAGACCCTTATTTTTTTTAGAGGAAGGCAACCCAACTAACGCGTATATCACAGTCATCCTAAAAACATTAGTACCTGCTCCTTTACGTCCATTGTACAACTTTACGTTGAGTACATGCTCGCGAATATAGTAGAAAATATCAATAGTGGCAGCAGCGGCGTATATAGAGTATTATTTCAGGGGGTGCCCAACCGGGGGTTAGGGGGCATGGTATAGGCCCAAGGAATAAGGGATCCGGGGTTCTCTCCGGGAAACTTTTGTATAATTTGGTGCAAAATGATGAGTTTTAAGGCTATCTGGCATCACTTTTTCTACCAGGTGATGTTTTATGTTTGGTTAGTGTCAAACACAACAAAGACTTTTTATGATACTTGTTATTAATACAATCATCTTGCTCACTTGATAGTGTTTACATGGAAGGAATTGATGTTACTGTTTTGATTTACAACTCACACTATAATTTCCTTCAACGGCGTCTGTGCGAAAAGCACTTGCTATACACACACAGTAATAGTTAGTGAGGTTTTAAGGGGCGGAACTACGAGGTCATCTGCCCCAAACATACAGTAAATACAGATAATTATAACATTATTGGTTTTACGTCCCTTTTAACTACTCTGGCTTTTCGATACGCCGGGGTGCCGGAACTTTGCTCCGAAGGGGATCTTCAACGTGCCAGTAAATCTACTGACACGGCTCCCTCGCATTTGCGCACCCTCAAATGCCACCTGACTACGCCAGGATACGAACCAGCAACCTTGGGGACAGCAAGCGAGAACGTTACCGCTGAGCCTCGCAGCAAGGCAGTAAATACAGGACATATCATATTATTATTATTGTTCTAGGATAAATATTGAACTATTAAAATTCTAATAATCACGAATAGAGTCACCTCCGTTGCGTAGTGGTCAGCGTGATTAGCTGCCACCTCGAACGTCCTGGGTTCGATTCCCGGCTCTGCCACGAAATTTGAAAAGTGGTTATGAGGACTGGGAAGGGGTGTACTAAGCCTCGGGAGGTCCAAATGAGTAGAGAGGGTTCGATTCTCACCTCAGCCATCCTCAAAGTGGTTTTCCGTGGTTTCCGACTTCGCCTTCGGATGAATGCCAGGATGTTACCTACCGTACGGCCACGGTCGCCTCCTTCCCTCTTCCATGACTATCCCTCCCGATCTTCCCCTCCCTTCCCATCTCTCAAGAGGCCCCGATCGCTTTGCATGTGAGGCCGCCTGGGTAAGGTGCTGATCCCATCTCCCCAGTTGTATCCCCCAGACGAGATGTTTCAAGCTCCAGGACACTGCCCGTAGAGGCGGTAATGATGGGATCCCTCGCTGAGTCCGTGGGAAAATCCAACCTGGAGGGTAAAATCGACTAAAAAAATAATAAGTATAACGAATAGGACTCAGCAATTCTTCTAGGTTTGTGCCGTGTCTTGTGTGGGGTTTCGCCTAGGACACCAAGCTAGGCTCATCGGCGGGCTCTTGGTGTCCCCGCCCGGACCCCCACAGGAGTGACGAACTGCGCGCCACCTCCCTTTATATAAGGTGCAACTGCACCACTTGACTACGAGAACTAAAAGCTCAAGCAGCCTTAACCTCCCTATGAAGGCTTCCAAAAAGATGGTATATTGGCTTTCACGGCCGGTGAATTAAAACTCAGCAATTCTTCTAGGTTTGTGCCGTGTCTTGTGTGGGGTTTCGCCTAGGACACCAAGCTAGGCTCATCGGCGGGCTCTTGGTGTCCCCGCCCGGACCCCCACAGGAGTGTCGAACTGCGCGCCACCTCCCTTTGTATAAGGTGCAACTGCACCACTTGACTACGAGAACTAAAAGCTCAAGCAGCCTTAACCTCCCTATGAAGGCTTCCAAAAAGATGGTATATTGGCTTTCACGGCCGGTGAATTAAAACTCAGCAATTCTTCTAGGTTTGTGCCGTGTCTTGTGTGGGGTTTCGCCTAGGACACCAAGCTAGGCTCATCGGCGGGCTCTTGGTGTCCCCGCCCGGACCCCCACAGGAGTGACGAACTGCGCGCCACCTCCCTTTATATAAGGAGCAACTACACCACTTGACTACGAGAACAAAAAGCTCAAGCAGCCTTAACCTCCCTATGAAGGCTTCCAAAAAGATGGTATATTGGCTTTCACGGCAGGTGAATTAAAACTCAGCAATTCTTCTAGGTTTGTGCCGTGTCTTGTGTGGGGTTTCGCCTAGGACACCAAGCTAGGCTCATCGGCGGGCTCTTGGAGTCCCCGCCCGGACCCCCACAGGAGTGACGAACTGCGCGCCACCTCCCTTTATATAAGGTGCAACTGCACCACTTGACTACGAGAACTAAAAGCTCAAGCAGCCTTAACCTCCCTATGAAGGCTTCCAAAAAGATGGTATATTGGCTTTCACGGCCGGTGAATTAAAACTCAGCAATTCTTCTAGGTTTGTGCCGTGTCTTGTGTGGGGTTTCGCCTAGGACACCAAGATAGGCTCATCGGCGGGCTCTTGGTGTCCCCGCCCGGACCCCCACAGGAGTGACGAACTGCGCGCCACCTCCCTTTATATAAGGTGCAACTGCACCACTTGACTACGAGAACTAAAAGCTCAAGCAGCCTTAACCTCCCTATGAAGGCTTCCAAGAAGATGGTATATTGGCTTTCACGGCCGGTGAATTAAAACTCAGCAATTCTTCTAGGTTTGTGCCGTGTCTTGTGTGGGGTTTCGCCTAGGACACCAAGCTAGGCTCATCGGCAGGCTTTTGGTGTCCCCGCCCGGACCCCCACAGGAGTGACGAACTGCGCGCCACCTCCCTTTATATAAGGTGCAACTGCACCACTTGACTACGAGAACTAAAAGCTCAAGCAGCCTTAACCTCCCTATGAAGGCTTCCAAAAAGATGGTATATTGGCTATCACAGCCGGTGAATTAAAACTCAGCAATTCTTCTAGGTTTGTGCCGTGTCTTGTGTGGGGGTCCGGGCGGGGACACCAAGAGCCCGCCGATGAGCCTAGCTTGGTGTCCTAGGCGAAAAAAAACAACCTTCAAAAGTAAGAGGTGAATCCAATTAGCCTCGGCTAATCTCCTAACATATAATCAATATGGACAGGAAAACCTTATGTAACAAAATTACCCCAGGGAGACAATCTCCCACCATACCCAACGGTACGATGCTCAGTGATCATTCGGATTCTGGGGGAACACAACGTAAGGTGTGTAATGTTTTGGGTGAGTCGGAGCAGTAGCGTAGCCAGGATTTTAGTTTGGAGGGGACCCAATAGGTCCTCATCTATTACTGCAGGAGTTCATATATTTTAGCCTATTTTCATTTATGAAAAAGAAAGTTGGCTTCCCCCCGCCCCCCGCCCTAATAAAATCTAAACGGCCGGAGCGATTTCAATGAAACTCGGTAAGCATATACTACCACCTCGTCCGACCTCGACCGTGTCTTTAAAATTTTGATACGTGTCACCAATTCAACATGCGGGCCACGCGAAATATTTCACTGACATTCTACATCTCCGCAACGGGAAGAGATATCACCCTGAAATTTTGTACAGTGATAATGGGTACTACTACAAGTTTACCTATTCGATAACTGGGTGAGTTAGTCGTGGTCGTTACGGCATGACTGCTGGCAGTCGCTCACATCCGGGAGGCGAGGAGGTTCGAATCCCCCTCCGGCAACCTTGAAGATGGCCTTCTGTGGTTTCCCATCTTCCTTCCAGGCAAATGCCGGGGTTGGTCCCTAACTATAGGCCACAGCCGCTACCTTCCAACTCCTCGCCCTTACATTTAAACTTTCCTCCCCAGACAACACTCCACACGCGACGGTACTAGTAGCTCAGCCATTGGGTGTCCGCTTCGAAGCAGCTACAAATCTGGCGAGCCGAACATGTCCTCGGACACTCCCGGCATAAAAGCCATACGCTAAAAAAAGAACCTATTCGATTGCAGGCCTATGAAATCTGTTAAGTACGAAACTAATATGGCAGCCAAGAGAATTTGAAAATTTTTAATTGATATTTCACGCGATTTAACCATCCAAGCGCAGTGAAACTTGAAACGGTAAATGTTTATACAAATTCTAATCTACTGACATCCAATTTAGTTCAATTGTTTACATAACCTTAATATGGCGGCTGTGCGAAACTTTAAAATTAAGTTTTTATTTCTTGTGTCCTAATCATGCGATCAAAGTAAAAGTATGAACCTAAGCAATAATTTGTATGTAATGGTACATACCTGTATGGCCTAAATATATAACAATCCTACATGGCGACCATCCGAAATAATTAGACGGTTCTCAATATCTACGAATCTATTGCAACAATCAAACTGAAATTTTGTATGCAGATAGAGGCTATTAATATAAGTTCACCGATTGAACTTTCATTAACCTGGTGACCACAATACCAACATGACGGCCAAGCGAATTTAAAACATTTAAATTGAATTGAATCACGATTTAATTATCCGAGAGCAGTGAAACTTGGTACCGTAAATGTTCATACAAAATATACTGGCATCTAATTAAATTCAATGGTTTCATAACCCCAAGATGGTGACTGTGCGAAATTTTAAAATTCATTTTTTATATTTCTTGTGTCCTAATCATGCGATCGAAGTTAACGTTTGAATAATGAACCTACGCAATAATCTTCATCTAATGGTGCATAACTCTATGGCCTGCATACAGAAAAATCAAACATGGCATTCATTTTCATAGGCGGGAGATTTTATTAATAAAGAAGACCAATAGGATAAATGGAAATAGGCTCTAACTTATGGTTCTTCACGGAACTACTTGTTCTGATTATAAGTACTTTAGGGTTCATTTTTAGCTTAGGACAAACATCTTCAGTCTGTTCATGTCTGTCTGAATTCCGCCCTTCGTTGCTTTGTTTTGAGGCAGCTCACAGCTGTCAGTGTCTATATTTGTCTCTGTCGCTAAGATTTTCAATTGTCAGTTATCAGAATACCACTATTATGGCATATTCACACGTTTCAGTTCAGAATCTTTTTTACATTAATACCGAACTATGTCTTGGTGTTTTTAAATACTTTATTTACCAGAATTTCTTTTAGTCAATTGAATGGATACGTCCAAAAAAACATCAGGAGTAAATAACAGGAAGAAGAGACACTCATAAAGGTGTCAAACGAAGAAGGTACATTATAAAAACATTTAGGTCTATTATTGTTAGTCTAATTTATACAGTGCTGTTTTAAGGTAAGCCTAACGGTCGCCGTGGACCTCATTCTTGTTTATTATTATTATTATTATTGTTTTTAATTAGAGGAAACTGTAACACCCTTTAAATAATAATAAATAAATACAAACCTTAAAGAAAATCGAATAACTTTACATTCCATCAGTAAACAATGCGTCCTTCTGGTGCAGAACAAATTATTTGTAAAAGATGTGCCTATATAATGAAATGGGGGCCTCAACTTTCTACACCTACAATAAAAACTTAACTTACCGAAGATGTATCCAGTTGTCCCTTCTTTATACACTCGCTAATGTGACAAAAAGAAGAAAGAAAAGAGCAAATATCAAACAACTCTTCCCCAATACTGCCACGTTAAACTGTATCTCTCCTCTCGCACAGACACACAGCCACTGTAAATCCCGACAGTGGCGACAATCAACCACACTGCGCTAGAATTGTAGCCTGGGACATTTTAGAAATGCTTTTTCTGGAGATGGAAATTAAAAGCTGACAAGAGAGTGTAAGCTAAAAAGCTATAACTGGCCCCCTCCAGAGAGGTCTCTTGCTAATTGGCAATCTCCTAATTTCTTGGTAGACATTTTTCATCATCACCTGGTTGTATGCACAGTACTGAGGCACCTACTGTTCTTGAAAAATCCCCCCAAGTACAATCCTAATTGCTACCCTGTTATTTCAGCTCCTCCAAGCAGTGCAGACATGGAAATGATGACTGGCCGTGCAGAGATTGTTAGTACATTCTTTGTCAACGCATTTACTGTATTTAACATGTCGTTGTAGGTTCTACATTTGTTCGAACCGTAAGAAAATAATGAAGGCTTATGCCCACCCCAATTTCTAGATATTTGTTTGGGGGGGGGGGGGCGGCGACCCTTCCAGCCCCCCTCCCCCCTCTGTCTACGCCACTGAGTCCGAGCGCCCTGTAAGTCACGTAAACAAGATTCGCTTCAAACAGCTAAATTTCATAACAACTTTAAATGTTCAATCTTTGATGAAATTGGAAACAATTACAGATTTTCTTGATTAAGAAAAACATGATAACAGCCATACAGGAAACTCGATAAGTGGATAATGAGCCGTTCGAATCAAATGGCTACAGAATATACAAGAGTAAATCTACTAGCAGGATATTAAAAGGTACACCTTTATTTGGCAGTGGATTCATAGTTTCAAAGAAAATAATAGACTCAATATTGAAGTTTGATCCAATCGATGAAAGACATCTTCTTTAACATTTAAATCCACAAATAAAGTGTACACTATTTTAAATACACACGCTCCAACGAATGTCAAAAACAAGAAGAAAACTAGACATATTGTCGACGAATACTGGGAAAGAATTGATAATTATTTGAGTAAAGTACCAGCGAACCATACCATTATTTTATTGGGTGATTTCAACGCGCAAATAGGAAAAGAGAGGAAATACCAAAAAATAGTGGGTTACCATTCAGCTCATTTGCGTAGAAATAAAAATGGTGAAAGATTAATAGAACTTTGTGCTAACCACAATATAATAGTTAAATCAACTTCTTTTGAAAGAAAACCAAAGAAGTTAATGACATGGGTATCGCCAAACCCACTATGTGGGGAGAAACAACTTGATCACATAGCAATAAGTAAGAAGTCGTCTAACGAAATAATGAATGTACGAGTAATGAAGTCTGCAAATATTGATTCTGATCACTACATTTCGGTAGCTAAATTTAAAATTAAACCTGACATCCGAAAATTTAAAAAACACTCAAAAATTCCTAAATATGATACTAATAAATTGGAGAAAGATAAAATAACAAGAGAGATTCAACAACAGAACTTTCATACGTGGAATGATTTGAAAAATGGCATAATTACAGCAGCAATTAAAACAGCACCTCCAACAAACAAGAAAAAACAAATCTGCTGGATTGGACACTGTAATAAGGTTCTAGAAGAAAGACAAAAAGCGTGGGAGAAATGGAATTCAAACAAAAATCAAGACAACAGGAATAATCTATTAGAAAAAGAAGAATAGACACTCAAACTTTTAAAAGGGAAAGAAAATTGTTCTTTCTGAAGGAACTACAACAAATAGAGGTTGAATTTAAAAACAACAGTGTGAGAAATTTCTACCAGCTATTTCGAAAACAGTTGAATACATTTGAAGCCCCCACATTATTACTTGTAAATCCAAAGACAAAACAAATAGCACATTTTAATGAAGAGAATTGTAATATAATGGCAGAGTATTTTGAAGACCTACACAATTGTCATAATCCGGAAGACAAGTTTATCACCAACACTACTAACATTCAAAATGAAAATTCTATAGCAAAAGATTTGGACGAAATTAAAGAAATTATTATCTGGGAAAATGTAAGAGTTCCTTAGGAATGGAAAGTCACCATAATATACCCTATCCACAAAAAGGGGTCTAAATCTGACCCGAATAATTATAGAGGCATATCGCTTGTGTCAGTAGCTTATAAAATTATTTCCAAAGTTTTACTCAATCGTGCAGAACCCCAATTAGACTTACAAATAGGAGAGTATCAAAATGGCTTTCTGTGTTGAACAGATATGGAATCTTTAAACTATTTTGCAAATGAGACAATTTAGAAATAAAGACACGACAGCTACTTTTATAGATTTTGCAAAATCCTATGATTCCATTGACAGAGAATCTCTCATTAACATTCTAAAAGAATTTGGTTTGGATCCTAAAACAACTAACCTTATTCAGGTTATGCTAACAAATACCATGTCCAAAGTCCGATTTCGTGGGGAGTTCTCCAAGGCTTTTGAAATAAACATAGGAGTCAGACAAGGTGATGGGTTGTCACCATTACGTTTTAACTGTGCTTTGGAGAAGGGGATCCGAGAGTGGAGGAAAACAGACCCCAAAGGGGTTAAATTAGGATATCAACGAGATAACATCTATATAGATTGTTTGGCTTTTGCTGACGACATTGCCCTAATGATTGATACACCGCAAAATGCCAAAATACAAATTGATAATTTCATACAACAAGCAAATAAAATAGGTCTACAAATTTCCTTCACAAAGACAGAATTTATATCCAATGTCAAAAACAGTCCTGATAAATTATGTACCCAACAAAACGAAATCAAAAGAGTGAATTCTTTCAAATAACTCGGTGAATGGATTACAATAAATAATAACGAGAAAAACAGCCTAACAGTTAGAACAAAGCTTTCCAGCTCACCAGGAACATTTATGAGAAAAAAGCATTACCTAATTCTATTAAAATTAAACATTATAATACTGTTGTGAAACCCGAGGCCTTATATGGATCTGAAACGCTCAAATTAATGAATAAAGGCGAAATTAACAAAATCATGGTCATGGAAAGGAAAATAATTAGAAGTATACTTGGTCCTAGAAAAGTAGGAGCAGATTACAACAGACCTAGACCAAATGTTGAAATTTATGAGCATGTAGAAAACATGATACATACCATGCGAAGAAGAAGATTATCCTTTTTTGGACATTTACAAAGAATGAAAGATGATAGATTGACAAAGAAAATTTTCAATAAAATTATGAAACTTAAGATACAGCCAGCTTGGTTTCAACAGACCTTGAATGACCTTAAAGAGGCCAATATACAAATTGAAGACATACCTAATAGACAACTCTTTCGGAACAAAATTAAAACAGTCACCTTCAAGGAGGAACTAGAGAGAAGCAGGAAACAGCCACACAACATTGAGGAGCTCCGGCAACAACAATCTGAAAGAATGAAGCAATTTTGGGTGACCAAGAAGAAATCTTATAGCAAAACTTGATGTATTGATTTAACGTGCTCTATTAAGGGTTATTCGATTAAATAAATAAAATAGTTAAAAGGAATTTTAAAAATATGGCATTGGATAGTCTAGAACCCGGGATCTTCGAAACAGCGAGCGGTCGCAATACCACTTGCTAACATTTCCAACACATTCCTGAAGTTATTTTGCGCTTCTTATTAACGCGTATGGTAAAATATTCAATTATTACAGTTAGATCTTAGATATTGATTGGAATGCATTCATTCGGTACCTGGCATGTTTTCTAATTTACTTAAAGCAAGTTTCGCGACCACTTTGCGTTGATAAGGCGAACAAACTGCAAATAATGCCCTCAAACGACAGCCCTTTGCAATGTTTTATTTCATACAACTTGGCGTACAAAATGCTAGCGTGTGATACACTTCGGTCATACAAGCAGGTGTACTGACGAAGAGAACAGAATCATACAGGATTTTTTTACCAGCGATCACAGCAGCTTCCTTGGCAGCGAGTGTCGTGTAATACGGGCCTAAAGATATGCTAAGACTTTTTGTTAAAATTTAATAACAAAACAAGATGTACAGTAAAGAACATAGCCTACTTTCTCCTAAATGCATGGGTATTGTTATAACTCTTTGACGTTTTCAAGGAGTATAATTGAATGTTGGTTGTAGTAGCTTGTTGAAATACAACGTGCTATACGGATATTATACATGAATATGAGGTGCCCTTTGCTAGTGCTACCTCTGGAAAAAAAATTCATTCAATTCGGTTTCACCATGTTTGAATTGATTTGGGGAATCAATTTGCACACATACATGGCCGCAATCTGCAAACTGTTGGGCTGATGTCCTTGTAGTTCAGTCAAAAGATGCTTCCTACAAAAACGTATGTTGTTGCAAAATTTTGTAGGGATCAAATGATTAGGTTGGTCGTAATTTGATTTAAGATTTTAACATTTGGGTGGCTGCCATTCCATTTCCGTCAATATGGCGGCAATATAAAACAAGACACTGAGGTGCTCTTAGCTGGGGCTATCTCTGTACCAAATTTCGTTCAATTCGGTTTCACCGTGTTTGAATTGATAGGGGGAATCGATTTGCACACATACATTGCCGCCATCTGCAAACTGTTCGGCTTATGATCTTGTAGATTGGTCAAAATATGCTTCCCACATAATGGTATGTTGTTGCAAAATGTGGTAGAGATCAGATGATTAGGTTCGTCGTAATTTGATTTAAGCTTTGAAGATTTGGGTGGCCGCCATTACGTTTCCGTCAAAATGGTGGCGATATAAAACACGACACTGAGTTGATCTTCGCTAGTGCTACCTCTGAACCAAATTTCGTTCAATTCGATTTCACCGTGTTTGAATTGATAGGGGGAATCGATTTGCACACATATATGGCCGCCATATGCAAACTATTGGTCTGATGATCTTGTAGTTTGATCAAAATATGCTTTCCACAAAAAGGAATGTTGTTGCAAAATTTGGTAGAGATCAGATTTTTAGGTTGGTCGTAATTTGATTTGAGATTTTAACATTTGGGTGGCCGCCATTACGTTTTCGTCAAGATGGCGGCGATATAAAACATGACACTGAGGTGTCCTTTGCTAGTGCTACCTCTGTACCAAACATCGTTCAATTCGGTTTCACCGTGTTTGAATTGATAGGGGGAATCGATTTCCAGACATACATGGCCGCCATCTGCAAACTATTGCGTTGAATACCTTGTAGTTTAGTCAAAAGACGCTCGCCATATAAATATATGTTGTTGCAAAATGTGTTAGAGATCGGATGATTAGGTTAGTCGTAATTTGATTTAAGCTTTGAACATTAGGGTGGCCGCCAATACGTTTCCGTCAAGATGGCGGTGATATAAAACATGACACTGGTGTGCCCTTTGCTAGTTCTACCTCTGTACCAAATTTCGTTCAATTCGGTTTGACCGTGTTCCAATTGATAGGGGGAACAGACAATCAGAGTACACACACTCACACACACGCAGACACACAGTCACACACACAGACAGACACACAATTTATGGCCCTGTGTAGATCTCATAAGTCTACTTTCATTTTTTGCAAAAATCGAAATTAGTCTAATAATACCATGGTAAATTCTAGGGAATACGTATACTTCGATGCAAGCACTGGCGATCAGAATATCCTTCGATATGTTGTTGTTTTGTTTCATTTGAGGGGTTAGAACATCACGGTCATTTAACACCGTGTACTTGGGTGTGTGTGTAGAATTTGTCTGATAACCTGAGTTATTGCGGGCTTGTAATGATGTGTGTATTTGCAATTAAGGATTGGGAAGGAGGCGGCCGTGGCCGTAAGATAGAATCCGTCCCGGAATTTGGCTGGAGTAGAAGTGGGAAACCACGGAAAACCATTTCCAGGGTGTCTGAGGTGGGAATAGAACCCACCTCTTCACATATTTGCTTCACGAGGCTAAGTGTACCCAATTTCAGCCCTCAGACAAGTATTACATTTCTTGGCAGAGCTGGGAATCGAACCCGGACCTCCGGAGCGACACTTCGATATGTTATGTTAATATTCATGCCAGTTTTTTAATTTTCTGCCATTAAAGGTCACGTGGCATAACGTAGCAATTCGATCGTATTCTTTTTATAAATCAGCAAAATTCAACGTACTATTCACAAAAATACGTCGTAAGGCTATAAATGTGGCAATGTAGTTACATCCCCACTAAAATGGAGCGTGGGTTTTCGTTCAAAAAAGTATGCCTACCACTGGATTCGAAGCAGCAGTCTATCCGTTCGCGCCCACCACGTACGGTCAGGCTTTACCCCTCTCAGCCACATGGTAGATACCGGGCGCTAAACGTGCTGTAGTTACTGTAGCCGTCCCACCACAAACGTTTAAGTCCATGTCAAAGTCTTAAATCATGGTTTATGGTGTGGTTTTAACTTTCTACTATAACAGATCACGTGGCGTAAGCTATTAATTCGATCGTATTACGTGTATGTGTGTTATTTCAAGGAGCAATAAGTCATATGTTAGTAGAATGGGCCGTGTAATTGGCGGGGAAAAGTTTACGGTCGGTTTTTCTTTGCTAGACCCATGACCCAATTACATTGCTGTCACACAGTCAGAGTGCAGAGCAATATCGACCATCGGGAGAAATGCAATGTTAGTTGGGTTTCATAAAACTAAATAATAAGGGGCTGGTGGACCCCCCTATATATTAGGCAAAACTGAAAGTAGACTTATGAGATCAAAACAGGGCCAAAACTTGTGTGTCTGCCTGTGTGTGAGTGTGTATACTCTGCATGTCTGTCTCCCCCCCCCCCATCAATTCAAACACGGTGAAACCGAATTGAACGAAATTTGGTACAGAGGTAGCACTAGCAAAGAGCACCCCAGTGTCATGTTTTATATCGCCGCCATCGTAACAAAAAAGAAATGGCGTCCACCCAAATGTTCAAATTAAATCAAATTACGACTAACCTAATCATCTGATCTCTACCAAATTTTGCTACAACATACATTTATGACGGAAGCCTTCTTCTTACCACACTACAAGGTCATCAGCCCAATAATTTGCAGATGGTGGCCATGTATGTGTGCAAATCTATTCCCCCTATCAATTCAAACACAGTAAAACCGAATTAAACGAAACTTGGCACAGAAGTAGCACTAGCAAAGGGCACCTCAGTGTCATGTTTTATATCCCCGCCATCTTGCCGGAAACGTAATGACAGCCACCCAAATGTTCAGAGCTTAAATCAAATTACGTCTAAGGTAATCATCTGATCTCTACCAAATTTTGCAACAATATACCTTTACCTGGGAAGCGTCTTTTGACAAAATTACAAGGTCCTCAGCCCAATAGTTTGAAGATGGTGGATGTATGAATCATGCAAGCATTATAGCCTAACCGTAACTTACGATTCAACAAGGCCTGCCCTCAACAATTCAGCTTATTGCACATAGTGCGCCCGCTGAGCTCATGCTCAGTGATTTTTCTCCTTGCAACACATTTGCTAATGTAATGCATCATCTTAGAATGCACCCGAAGACCAGCACATGGCTGGAGATGATTATGGATGTACTTTTGTCTTTGAAGAAATTCACGAATTTTTATCTGAGTCTTTATTAACATGTATCTATTTTTCACAAGGCTCAGTTCATCTCATTTTGTAATTCAGCATATTCTAAACATTCTGGTGAATGTGATTTTATATTATGGTAAGGTATTTCACTTCGCAGATACGCGAAACGACTCATGTATTCACTGGATCCAGCAGGCAGAAGCACCGCACACGGCACTCGAGTTTGGTTACTGTCCACACTGGACGTGTGAAATTGTCCGTCTTGTTAGACGAGGAAAATAGTCCGCCTGGGAAGCGAAGAAGTTATCAACGTGCATCGTTGTTTATTTATGCACCAAGTAGTGTACCATCGAGTTATTTTCAACGCCTTTGAGTGAGTGAATAACGTTATTATTGAATTCTAGCAGTAGTACCCGGCTTCGCCCGGTGGAATGATGATAATGTTTTAAGGTCTCCTTAGAAATATAATGGACTTAAAATCTAAGTCATTTGCCCCCAAAGACAATGAGGGAGTAATATCTAGGTCATTTGCCTTTTTGATAAGGATGATAATAAAAACTACTGTTGAATTGACACGTCAAACTTACAAACTACCGTAATAGAAATACATATTTCAAAATTCACAGGCGAGGAAGACTTAGTGTGTGTGGTGATTAATGGTGTAATGGGCGTAACATCTACTGTAGGTCATTTGCTCTTATGATGAGGATGATAAGGGAAACTACTACCGGTATTGAATTGACACTTCAACGTATAATGTACACAATGTACTGTAATAAAAATAACTATATGGCGGCTTCGGTGGCGTATTTGGTAGCATGCTGAGCTTCTATGCCCAAGATAGCGGGTTCAAACCCGGCCGAAGCCGTCGGATATTTTAAGAGCGTTAAAAATCCGTCAGTATGCCTTTCTTCGGAGGGGAAGTAAAGCCGGCGGTCCCATGTCAGATTTATGGCATGTTATTGAACCTTCCACTAATTACACCTGTGTGAAGCTAAATTGGATAGGTAAACAACGCTCATAGATGTCTACGTCCGTTGCCAAGAGCCGACTGCAGTGGCGTCTAGTAGCTAAGTTCCGGACTTGGCCTAGTAGTCGTTGACGGTGGCGCTTGGCGGCAAAAGTACGAACTATTTGAAGAATTCTAAGTTGCAGTTTGTACTTAAATTAAAAAACAGATAACACACACTAATACAGTCATCACAATTAACACCGGTTATCAGACAGATTCTACACACACCCAAAGTACACGGGGCTACATGACCGCGTTGTCGCAGCCCCTAAACTTAAGAACCAACCAACCAAAAATTAATATTTTAAAAATCACAGTCGAGAAAGACTTTATGCGGCGGTGATTATTGGTATGATGCGCGTAACATCTAGGTCATTTGCACTTATGATGATGATAATAATAAGGTAATGAAAAAATGACTACTAAACGAACATGGTGTTATTTTAAAACTGATATAGGTAATTCAGGTGTCTAGCTTCGATGTCTTCCAAAGTCTCAACCTTATTTTCTGGCTTAGGCCTGTACTGGATGCGTCTAGTGAAAGAGCGTACTGCTCGGCAAAGACAAAGAATATAGGTCCAAGCTGCACGAACCTGAGATGATCGCAGATGATGACGAAATATGATGACACACGTTCGGGGTTCCCCGTCCTATACAGATTGACCGGGAATCACTCACTGTTTCGCAACGGCCCTGTGCTGGCATCAGCATAGACAGCAGGAGATAACACGGCGGGCTCTGGAAAGTACTCTCAAGTCACCTCACGATGAATCAGCAAGCTATTCTCACAACTGACCCTCCCCCCCCCCAGGGTCTCACAACTTGTGGGACGTGGGTTGGCGACCACGGAACCCCAGCTGAGTCTGGCATCGCTTCTACTTCCTGGTGCCGGGCTCATTTCAGTTCTCTTTCCTGTCGGCCTCCCTTGGTCAACTCTTGTTCTCTTCCGACCCAGACTGTATTAGGGTATCCGAGGGCTAGGGAGTCTTTCAATTTCCCACCTTAATTGGCTTTGTCTCATCTTTCCCGATAACCTCATTCTTCGAGGGGTCTGCCTTCTTTTCCTTTTCATAATATCTCCTGTCTTCTGCTCAAGGCCCTCAAAGAGGCAGGGTGTGTGTAGACCCACCACTTCTGGTACACCCTCAAGGGCTCATGACTGGTGAGTTAGGAAGCAGGCAACCCCGAGGAATTCCTGAGCTACATGCAGGGAATGGAGTGGTATGTCAGAAATTTCAAGTGGACAGTGTTACGCATCGGGTTCCAAAGGGTAAGTATACACACTTTGTTTTCGATCGGTGAACGATGTAGATTTGTAACAAAGGGCCTTAATGCGGGAAATGGAGTGGTCTGTCTGAAATTTCGAGTGGACAGTGTTACTCGTCGAGTTCCAAACGGTAATTATGTAAAATCTGGTTGAGATCGGTGAAACGGTGTAGTTTTGTGCCAAGGGCCAAAATGCAGGGAATGGAGTGGCCTGTCCAAATTTTAAAGTGGACAGTGTTACTCATCGGGTTCCAAAGGGTAAGTATACACATTTTGTTTTCGATCGGTGACCGATGTAGATTTGTGCCAAAGGGCCTAAATGCGTGGAATGGAGTGGTCTGTCCGAAATTTCGAGTGGACAGTGTTACTCGTCGAGTTCCGAAGGGTAATTATGTAAAATCTGGTTGAGATCGGTGAAACGGTGTAGTTTTCTGCCAAAGAGCCAAAAAGCAGGGAATAGTGTGGTCTGTCCGAAATTTAAAGTGAACAGTGTTACTTGTCGGGTTCTACGGGTAAGTATATAAAATTGGGGTCAGATCGGTGAAACGGTGTAGATTTGTGCCAAACAGCCTAAATGCAAGGGATGGAGTGGCCTCGCCGCAATTTCAAGCAGACAGTGTTAGTCGAAGTGTTCCAAAGGGTAAATATACAAATTTTGGTTGAGATCGGTGAAACGGTGTAGATTTGGGACAAAGGGCCTAAATGCAGGGAATGGAGTGGTCTGTCCGCAATTTCAAGCAGACAGTGTTACTCGCTGGGTACCAAAGGGTAAGTTTACGAATATTGGTTCTGATCGGTGAAACGGTGTAGATTTGTGCCAAAGTGCCTAAATGCAGGGAATGGGGTGGTCTGTCCGAAATTTTAAGTGGACAGTGTTACTCGCAGGGTTCCAAAGGGTAAGTATACAATGTTTGGTTCAGATCTGTGAAACGGTGTAGATTTGTGCCAAAGGGCCTAAATGCATGGGATGGAGTAGCCTCTCCGCAATTTCAAGCAGACAGTGTTAGTCGCAGCGTTCCAAAGGGTAAATATACAAATTTTGGTTGAGATCGGTGGAACGGTGTAGATTTGGGCCAAAGGGCCTAAATGCAGGGAATGGAGTGGTCTGTCCGCAATTTCAAGCAGACAGTGTTACTCGCAGGGTTCCAAAGGGTAAGTATACACATTTTGGTTCAGATCGGTGAAACGGTGTAGATTTGTGCAAAAAGGGCCTAAATGCAGGGAATGGCGTGGTCTGTCCGAAATTTCAAGCAGACAGTGTTAGTCGCAGTGTTCCATAGGGTAAATATACAAATTTTGGTTGAGATCGGTGAAACGGTATATATTTGGGCCAAAGGGCCTAAATGCAGGGAATGGAGTGGTCTGTCCGTAATTTCAAGCAGACAGTGTTACTCGCAGGGCACCAAAGGGTAAGAATACGAATTTTGGTTCTGATCGGTGAAACAGTGTAGATTTGGACCAAAGGGCCTAAATGCAGGGAATGGGGTGGTCTGTCCGAAATTTTAAGTCGCCAGTGGTACTCGCAGGGTTCCAAAGGGTAAATATACAAATTTTGGTTGAGATCGGTGAAACGGTATGGATTTGGACCAAAGGGCCTAAATGCAGGGAATGGGGTGGTCTGTCCGAAATTTCAAGTGGACAGTGTTACTCGCAGGGTTCCAAAGGTTAAATATACAACTTTTGGTTCAGATCGGTGAAACGGTGTAGATTTGTGCAAAAGGGACTAAATGCAGGGCATGGGGTGGTCTGTCCGAAATTTAATGTTGACGGGGTTACCCGCAGGGTTCCAAAGGGTAAGTATACAAATTTTGGTTCAGATCGGTGAAACGGTGTAGATTAGTATACATAACAGACAGACAGACAGACAGACAGACAGACAAACTTTGTGCTTTATATATATATATGTGGAAATTATGAAAATTACAACTCCGTGGAACACCAATTGTCAACCACGAGGCCGTCAGTATTCTATGTCCACGAGGGACACAAAAATATTCGAAATCAGTGAACAAGTAATAGTTCCTGTGATTGATTGTAACGCCACAAACAGTGAAAACATTGCAGCCGCTATTGCGAGCATTTTCAACCGTGGATCGCTAGGATGCCACGAGATTCTGTGTAACAGTAAAATCTGTGAGAATACGCCAAGTAGGCGAGATAATAGAAGCTGTGAAAGCAGACAGTGCATGGGCAATTTGATAAAGTCTGCATCGTGTAATTTCAGTGAGCTTGTTACTATTCATCATTTTAGCTTCAGTAAAAGCTGTGATATAATTGTGAATTCTACGTGTGAAAATAGCCACGAATCATGTATTTTTCGACTCACCACGTATTGAACCCATGTACCATAGGCTTCAAAGGGAGTCGAATCCATGTATCTTGAGAAAGGAATGAAAGAATCATACAGTCTCTAAGGGAACGGAGAGAGATTTCAAGCCAGGATTATAGCCTAACATGGTGCAAGCGCTAGGGCCAGGTGTTCCTAAGATGAGCTCATGCCTCTTGACATTTATAAGGAGCCAGTCATGGATATTATTAGAACGAGTGGAAAGTTTGGACTGTAAGACGAAGAAGCCTGACTCGGAAATTGCTCTTACGTTGCAGGAAAATGGCAACCCCGCTGCTGAGTCAGAAGAGGAATAATTAAATTTAACCCGTTTACGAGTATAAAAATAAGTAAACAGATACAGTACGGTGAATCATTTTGGATTAGAGATTTTTGTGTAAAGAAAAACCTTGTAAAAATTGCACAGGAGAAAACTGCAAACGCAAGTATACGTCATTGGGGATTCACCGGGACCCAAGGAGTGGGAGAATTAAAAATGAACAGCACCACCCACACGGTTGAGGACGAGAAATTAATTAATATCTCGGAAATGCACGATCGATTTCCATGCACAGGAAGATTATTTTACGTTTGGAAGACGAGCTTTCTGGAGATATGATTTTTATAATTGTGCGACAATTAGTTCAAAAGTTGGTCACGAAAAGGACTAGGATTTTATCTTTTTGTGACTGAAAGGTATAAAACTCCTGGCCTCACCAAGCCAATCATGCAGTCTACGATAGCCCGTGAGGGGAACGTCACGCTGTATCAGTACATGCAGTCTACGAGCATTCCGTGAGCGGAAGTGCTGCACCACATCGTATACGCAGTATTCAAGAGCCCGTGAGGGGAACGTAACGCTGTATCAGACATCGAAGGCAGCTAACCAGTACTCCTTGAGGGGAGAAACGCTGTATTACACCGCATAATTAATATATCCGATAGCCACGGGCATCGAAGTATCAGTAACTTGCGTGCCTCCGGAAGGAGTTGCAAAGAAGAAGTATTAAAGTATCGCCGTGTTGAAAAATTAGGAAAATCCTAGTTACAGGATTTAGGTCCGACAGGGCAAAAGTTACCGTAAAAGTTCCAAAAATACAGTCAAAGCAGGCTGCGAACTTACGATTCAGGCGATAGGTCTTTCAGTAAACGACCAAAAGTATCATAACGTACGGAAGTACCGGAACAGCGAGATAAACAGTTTCTAATTTTAAAGAACCCGAACAGGGAAAAACAGAGTAAGGTTCGCAACGTATTTCAGAAAATTAGAAGTGCGAGAACCAAATAAACAAAGAAGAACGGAAAATATAGACATTGTCTCAAGAAAGCAGACGAACTATTCTAAAGCACTAAGACTCGAGAAGTATTAGTGGCTAAAAATCCATAGGTCACCGATAGGTTATCGAGGGGACCTCGATCAGAACAGACTTTCGCTAGGATCGATAAATCAGATCTAAAAGGGGAGCCGTTCCAGCTAGAGAAATAGCCGATCATCAGGAACAGGATTCGAAGAATTGTTATTCCAGGGAATAAGTAGATGATTCGAGACTTTCGTATTCTGCAGGATAGGAAGCCGACATTGAATAAATTTCACCCTTGGAGACGGGAGATAAAGAGGTCACGTGTGATAGGCTAAAAGGACGGCCTAGTGATCAAACGTTGTGAGGTGTAAATATATCAAGAGTGTGTGTTAAAGTAATATATTTTTTAGTGTTTTATTGTGTGTTCAAAACGGATACACCAGTGTATTAAAAATGTTGTCAGTGTTAAATATAGTGAATATGTGTCAAGAAATTTCTGTACATGAGATGAGTTTGTACAATATGGAGTAGGTCAAGAAGGTGGGCCAAAATGTCACATCAAACGAGAATAAAGGTCAGAAAACGACCTTAGACATGTGAGTAAAGATTTTCATTATGTTTGGGTGTCGGGAAAATTTTTGTGTACGATTCCACCGGAGTTTTGAGTAAAAGGGATGTTTTTAAATAAAGAATAACTAAATAAGAACGCGATCTGAACAAAAATAAAGTTTTAAGAAATAATAAATAATTATGTGAAATAATAAATCCTGTAGAGGAAATGCATGGAATAAAATGTCAGTGTATTTAATGAATGTTATAAAAGCAAGCGTAATAATAATAATTATAACAAAGATATTTACATAAAGGTAAATTTGAATTATATGAAAGAAATAGCTTTTGAGCTTTTGTAAGGAATGTAATCATAATAATAACAAGATAAAGAAATCTAAATAAAGATTAAATTGAATGATATAAAAATATAGAGCGTTGGAGCCTAACAAATGAATAAGACATGATGTGAATGCATGTTCTTAAATATGGAGCGAATTATTGTCAACGGAAAAGATTAATATAAGAATTGAGATATGTATCAATTGTTACTATGAAATTTATCAGTTCTTTGGAAGACATTCGGCCGTAAAGTAATGTGTAGCGCAATGGAATGCAATTAAATAAAAGTCACGCTAGGAACGCGTAAAAGTTAAAGTACTTGGTAAGTTACTTATGGAGGGTAGTTGATTGCAGTGAATTGAGATATGTTGTAAGTCCTCTAAATTGTGACGTGGATCACGAGGCCATGTGTGTATTATATTATAAAAGGGAGCAAATGTATGGTATTATTGAGCGTAGGTCCTGTAAGCTACGGCTAGACCCTAAATCGCGTCTTGTATAAGTCCTCCAATGTGGAAATGGTTCCCGAGGCATGTTAAGAGATTCGAACCTAGAATCCTCTGTTTGTTAAAGCCCCTTATTATTCGTCGTCGAATGTGTATTACTCTTCCCCAATCAACGAGGACCCTTCATAATTAATAAATGCCAAGATTACGAGAGTGGTTTATGAGCCAATAACATTGTTGAAAGAAAAACGATTGAGTAGAAAGCCAAGTCTCCCCAAAGAACTGAGAATAATGTGAAGGTTTGTTTTAAAAGCATTGAAGAGAGCTCCAACCGTAAGCTAGGCCGGGAGTCGCTATCCCTGTCATAAATCACGCTCGAGTATAATGGCCTGACCCTCATAGAGCGAGGGTGGGTAAAAACCGTCTTGTAAGAAATGTTAAATACACCGTGAGTGTTTAAAGTTGTTAATGACCCGGGCGTTGAACCGAGGTCCTTGTAGATTGATATTATCGCTTGCCAGTTCAGATCGTAGTTTTCTTATGTGATAATGGTCTTATAAGACAAATGAATTAAATAAAAATCCCTATTGTAATGTTGTATGGAAAATAAGGAATCCACGAGTTTTATGAAGATAACTAGATTTCGGGAGTAATCATAGTTTTTGACTTTGTCAAGTAATCTTTATAACTCTGGAGTACACAAATGGTTTCCCGATCACCGTAGTGAATTTGAAAACTTGAGAGAGATAGTAAATCCTGAGAATATGTGAAATGCCCAAATATTGAAGTGAATAATTAACATGTAATTTAAAATGTAATTATATATTTGTTTTGATGATAAGAAAGATAAAAATAGTTTTTGAGGTGTACAAAAGTATGACACCATTATTATGGGAAAATATCGAGCCAAAGAAGCTCGTAGTTATGGAACTTTAAGATAAGTACTTTATGGAAGTGAAAATAATCGTGAATTGTTGGTTTTAAAGAAAACCATGTGTTTTAATCTAATATTTGTTTTATTTTTATGCTATTCCTTGTTCACTTTGGACAAGTAGAATGATATTGGTCAGTAATTTATTTGTTTTATTGTTTGTAGCGCCATAATTTTGATTAATTAAATGTGTTAGAATAGGAGTTGATTTTGTTGTTATTTTTGCAAGTGTATCCTCTATTTAATCCAAAATATGTAAGTCACAGAGTGGGAGAACTTACCGCAGCCCCGAAAAATCCCGAATTGAGCAATGCTGGCATACTGTGATTTGCATATTTCTTGCTGAAGGGCACAGTATATGAAGTAATTATACATTTATCTACGATGGGGATGATGGAGTGAGGACCCCATGATGTGAAGGAGCCGTTCTAAGGAAACTACAACATGACGGAAGACCCAGATGTACAGCAAGTGGAGGAGATGGACTAGTTGGAACATGAAGAATGACCACTACCACCATAGGAGAGAAGCAGATGACATCATTACGTCGACCACGAGGACGCATCAAGAATCTGGTCATGGATAAGGCCTGGAATTGAGGCCTAGTTTAGACAACCCTTGTCCTGAAACCAGAGGATAATTTTACTCCTCAGTTCTTTGGAAAGAACGAGGTGATGATGCCTTAAGTCTGTGAGTCTGTTCGTTCTCTCTTGTACGATTCTTTTTGTGGTGGAGTAGTGTAGTTAATCCAACCGAACTCATCTTGACAGCCAATAGGTAAAGCCCTACGCGGATATAGTTTGCATTGCTGTGCGGATAGCGGATACGCTGTGGATAATGTTTCGAGTAAATTTGCGGATACACTTTAGAATTCAAACTTACGTTATGCCAATCAACAGCTTCATGCTTAAAAGAGGAATACTCCTATAGCCTATTGCGTACGAAATATTCAGGCACGCATTGCACTTATACACGAGAAGATCATTTCACTCTATGCTTTCAACTACATTTTATTAAGTACCGTATGTTTGTTGTAGATGGTCTTGACATCTCATCAATTCTCACTGCAATTATTACTACACGTACGAGATATAATGCTGTCAATAAACTTGTTAGATCATCGTGGTGACATCATTAACATTCTTCATGTCCGCTACTTCGCCATCTAAGCTATCCTGGAAGATCGAGATCCAGGTTTATCTGTAGATTTATTTCCAACTTGTCACTGAAGCACGTTGGCTGTGATATTGCAACATCAACTATGACATCATCTATGCGAACATGGATGTGACCAGAAGCAGAAGGATGATGACTGACTTGGAATTTCCGGCCAAATGTCAATCCCTTTCCCCAAGTGTAAAGAGAAGTTCACTTATTAGTGAATGTTACCGCGACCGTGAGTATGAAAATCATTTCACGAACATGGATAAACTATACATTAAAATAAAACAAGGTGAATATTCAATAGTGCGTGAAACAAAGCTCAAGTCAACGATATGGCAGACATTTGGTTACGTTTTCAATGAAAACGAAAAGGTGAACGATATAGTGACGTTTTACCTGTAAAACAGTGTATTCATACTCAGGACACAAATCGGGCACATCAAACTTCCTGAGGCACAAGTGCGAAAGTAGCCAAAAAAAACTATAGCCAATTTTTTGTCTAAAGCGGAGGTCAAGGAACCAGAAGTACCATCCACGTTGAAGTCCCTTGGAATGCCAACTTGAAGTTCCTTGCAATGAAGCAAATTGTCAGGAACGACTTTCTCCTCAAATGTCTAAATGTGTTGGTTTAACACGTTATGCTTGATCTAATAAATTAAACATAATATTGAAATGTCAGCGGATTTGAATAAAAGTCATGCGGATGTGGGGCGGATGCGACTAAAAGCCATGCGGATGCGGGACGGATGCGGATAACAGGCGTGCGGATGCCGGGTGGTTGCGGATAACAGTCGTGCGGATGCGGGGCGGATAACGTTTTGTTTATCCCCGCAGGGCTCTACCAATAGGTAGGAATTTGTATTTAGCACTCATTTATTTGTCATTTACTTACAGTGATAGTTAGCCACCATTTTGATTGAACATGGTTGGACCGGTGCATTCTTTTGGACGTCGTGAGATGTCAAGTCTATTTGCTAGCTAAACGTGACTGTAGTTTTTGAGCTACTTTGTTTAACCCTGGTATGGGGGATTTTGTTTGATTTCTTCGATACGACGATTAGCCGTCATTTTAGTGGTATTTTTTTGTGACACCCATTCTTGGTAATTTCATGACACGCCACTGATCTGGTTAGATTAGGCCGTATCAGTTGATGGTCAACAGAAACCATAAGTTTTGTAACTATGCTATGAATTTTTCATTATGATGCGCTTTGACGCCATCCAGTTCTTGGTAAAGAACCTAGTCAGGGAATTAACTAGTATGCTACTAGAGCATCGAACCCTGGACTAGGTTCGTATCATTAGCAAACTCAGCAGATGCGAGAATTTGCGTATTTTCTGTGTAATTTGTGTCTAGTGATTTGACTCAGGATTTTTGTTGGTTATAATACTGTAAACAGTACTTGAAGTGACATCTCTGTCATGTCAAAGCACTCCGATCGAGTACCGACGGTAGTGGCTCAGCTGGCTAAAGCGCAGCGTTAGGTCATGGGACCAAGCTCTCAGCTGACTCGGTAGACGCGTGGGTTCGAGCCCCACCGTCGGCCGTCCTTGAAATGGCTTTCCGTGGCTTCCCATTTTCAACACCAGGCAAATGCTGGGACGGTATCTTCTGATAGGCCACGGCCGATTCCTTCCACATCCTTGCCCAGTTTCATTCATCTTCATCCATTCCATCTCTCATCCCGACGCGCAGGTCGCCCACGGGTGTCGAATAGAAAGACCTGCACTCGGCCTCTCATGAGGCCACACGACAAAAAAAAACTCCGATCGAGTGGCATTACTTCCTTTTACTAATATTTGCCTTGAAGACATGTTATGTCTTATTTTACTGCGTGTTTCTACGTCGTACAAGTGTGTTATTAATGAATGTTATATTGGGATAAGCCACAGGCCATTTAATATAGGACTTTCTTTGGAGAGAACAGATGCCCACATGTGAATGAAGTGTTTTGTTAAAGTTGCCAGACGCAACGAATGACTTGAGCACAAGCTCATTGCTATGAACAGGTGGAAATATTACCAGCAACCACCGAACGCACAGAAGTGAGACCGACTTATTTCAGACCCTAGACGAATGCTTGTGGCATCGCTTTCTGTTAGTTTTGTATTTTCATTATTTGGGTCAAGCTCTCAGCAGCCATATTGTATCAATCAGATGTTTTGATCTTGTAATGGGTGACCGTCAGAAGTCACATGCTTGATCGCTTTGCATAGCGACTACGTTTGACACTATTTGAGAGTGTTTTTTTTAAATATTCAGATAAGGTTTATTCTTTGTTATTGACTAGTGTAAGACACCCTTGTTAGAGGCTATTCATGGTATTTTAGTGCTTGTAATGCACGTATGTCCAGACTCAGTTCTGTGGACTTGTTGTTTCCGGGAGGTAACTGAAGTGTTTCCCAGGTCTACCCGAGGTTTATCAGATGGGCCGAGCGTCACTAAGAACTTGGGTTATTGTATTGTCCGAGCAATGGGAGCTCGTGGAAGGTATTCCGACTTTTATGTCGATGTTATAGCAGGTAAATGATCTCGCAGGAGACGCTACTGCTAAGTCCAGGTGTCTAGGATCGTCAGTACTATCGTCATAAACCTACAATAAACTTAAACCTACGAAATAATAATCTAAAGCATAATTATTCTAAATGAGCTGATTATTAATTAATTGTTTCTTATAATCTTGAAATGCACATTTTGAGCTTGCTGACCGACTCCTTGTGATGTTATACATTTCCTGGCGGAAATGACTTAAGGCAGATAACACTATTTTGAGACGACGGAGTGTTGCTTAACCATTAGTTCGTAGTTGGAGGAGCTTGACACTCATGTGATGTAAATCGTAGTTATAACTACGCCACTACCAACCTAACTGACACGCACTTAGATAACTTTCGATGCAAATAGTATTCCAAAACTTGTAGGCAGGGTAATAATATGCAATAATGGTCTTGTGTTTTATTTATTTACAATGTGTGTAATCCCATGTTTAGATTTCTCTGTGTTGATGAACACATAGCTTATAAGAGTGTATTTATTGTTTTTTTCTTCTTGGCTGTCATGTAGATTTGATGTTAATATTTTGCTTACGGACGTCACCGCCGTAAATTCTTGTATTCATTGCTAGGACTTAGCTAAATTGATTAACGTTAAATGTAAATAAGGAAATTGTATCATTGTAACTTAGATTTGTTTTGCTGCCCTGTTAAATGTAAATTCTGCTAGTACCTTGAACTTTTGTAACTTGGATGAGGGATTCTTTACGTACCATTTTCCTAGCTTTGTTGTTGTTAGTTATCTTTGTAATTAGACCTTTCGCGAGGGATTACCTTAGTTTACAGGTAGGGCCTGGATCTTTCTTTTCTTTTAGGTAGATTTCATTAGAAAGCTAACTATTGCAATGGGTACCATGTTTCGACTTCCGAAAAATGTCGACATATCTTCGCGTTTCACATCCCCTAGACCCCAAAACCACCGTCATTTCAAAAGTTTATATATAATTTATGTATATATATATATTATTATTTCCGATTATTCCCCTTCAGGAGAGCGTGAGAACTTGAGCCAATCACAGCTTCACTTCCTTTTCCTCTCTTCTTTTCTTCCCAAAACCTCTTCATTAGTTCACTGTGCTTTTTCTTCCTTTCCTCTGTCCATTTTTTCCCTGATGTATCTTTCCTTGAAACTTGTACAATTTTCGTGTTTCTGATTTTATTTCTAAATTGTTCTCTGTCCTTAATGTCGTCTTCAGAGATTTTAAGTAATTCCATGTCTTCATGTACTTCTTTAATCCAACTGGTCTTTAATTTACTTGCATTCACGATATTGAAAATCTTCTTAGTGAGTCTGTTCTCATCCATCCTATATATGTGTCCATAGAACTGCAGACGTCTCTTCCTAAATTTATCTACAATGGTGTCTGTATTTTCATAAAGTTCCTTTGTTGGTCTCCTGACCCAAATTCCATTACGGAAAACAGCGCCATGGATTTTCCTAAGAATTTTTCGTTCCTGTTTCTCAATATCATGAATTCTTGTCATTCCTCTAATGACGGTTGTTTCTGCCGCGTACAAGGCTTCAGGCAAGACAACTGTGTTATAATGGCGCAATTTTGCATTGCGAGATACTGCTCTTTTGTTATAATGATTCCATGTCAGCTTGTACGCCTTCTGCAATTTTACTATTCTATCTGCATTAGAAATTGTGTTCAATCCTGTGGGTTGGATGGCTTCTCCTAAATATTTGAAGTGAGTGACCTGCGAGATTTTTCCATATTGCGTTCGCAAGGCGATGTTTCCTGTTGATTTGGTATCCATATACTGTGTTTTTTCATAGGAAATATCAAGTCCCGTTTTACTGGAGATTTCATGTAGTTTCTCTAGCGCTAATATGGCTTCATCCTTGTTGTTTGTTAAGATGGCCAGATCATCTGCAAAGGCCAAGCATTTCACAGTGACTCTTTTCCCTTTCTCCTTTCCAATTTGGATACCTTTCACATGCTTTTCCCATTCTGTGATGATTTTGTCCAGTACGATGTTGAACAAGAGTGGTGATAAACCATCCCCTTGTCGAACTCCAGTATGTATTGCAAAAGAGTTAGAGATTTCTCCCATGAATTTCACCTTTGAGGTAGTTCCCAATAATGTTTCCTGGATGATGGCCCTCGTCTTCCTGTCAACTCCTAATTCTTCTAGTCTGTTAAACAAGGTTTGTCTGTCAACCGAATCGTAAGCCTTTTTGAAATCCACAAATGTGACTGTAGTGTTCCTGCATCGTCGGATGTGCAGTATGGTCTTGAGGTTCCAGATCTGCTCAATACATGACCTTCCCTTCCTGAAACCTGCCTGATATTCTCCAATATGGTGGTCCACCTGTGGCTCGAGTCGATTCAGCAAAGCTTTAGAGAGAATTTTATAAGCGACTGGAAGAAGCGAAATTCCTCTATAATTATTCGGATCAGTTTTGCTTCCCTTCTTATGGAGTGGGTGTATCAAAGCACTCTTCCATTCTTTTAGGATTTTCTCTGTTTTCCATACATCTGATATTATTCTGTGAATTTTTGGTGTTATGTGTTCATGATCCAATTTCCAAACTTCTGCAATAAGTCCATCTTCACCAGGGGCTCTATTGTTTTTTAATGACTTGATTATGTCCACTATTTCTTCATGTGATGGTGGAAGTGAATCAAGGTTGGGCACTGGTTTTGCAAATTGAAGTTGTTCAGAAGGTGCTTCGCAATTAAGGAGTGTACTGAAATATTTAGCTAGAATTTCACAATTATTGCTCGTATTTGTTTCCAGAGATCCATCAGGTCGTTGGAAGCATAAACTAGGGGGTTGAAAGCCTGCTATATTTTCTCTAAAGGTCTTGTAAAAATTTCTGGTGTTGTTCTTAGTGAAGTCCTGTTCTATTTCATTTAGCCTATTATTATCATAATTGCGCTTTTCTCGGCGAATAATTTTAGAAGTGTTTTTCCGAACCTGCACAAATTCTTGCCATTTTTCTGTTGTTTTATGGCTATTGAAATTATTCCATGCTTTAAACCTATATTCAATAGCATGATCGCATGTGATGTTCCACCACCTATGTTTTCTCTTTCTCGGAGGTTGACCGAATTTTATTGCTTGTTTCATTTTCTCTGCAAGTTCAGACCAGCTCGTGGTATCCATTTGACGGATTTCTTCAATGATGTTCATCTTGTTGAATTCAAGGTATTCTGGATCAGTTCGGAAAAGCTGGGTTCCCCTTATCCTTTGTCTGTTGGGTTGAAATTTTACCTTGATTTGTAGTAAATGATGATCTGAGTCAAAGAATCCTCTCCTGGTTTTCACATTAAGGACTTCTTTAGCGTTCCTTCTAGAGATAGCAACGTGGTCAATCTGGAATTCTCCAAGTGTTTCATTGGGGGATATCCATGTTGTTAATTTACGCGTAGGCTTCTGGAATTGTGTTGACATAATTTGGAGATTGAAATTTTGACAGAAGCTTATAAGGTGTTCACCATTTTTATTGGTTCTGCTATGAGCAGTGTATGGTCCTGTAATTCTCCTATATTTCTTTTCTTTTCCTAACTGACCATTAAAATCCCCCAGTAGAATCTTGACATGATGTTTGGGAATTTTGTTCGTGATTTCCTCCAGAAGTTCCCAGAAGTCTTCTATTACCTGAGGGTCTTTCCTGTTGTAGTCATTCGTTGGTGCATGCACGTTAATCAGTGTGTATACCTTGTTTCCCGATTTTATTGAGAGTGTTGAGAGTCTTTCTGATGGTGAAGTAAAATCAATTACTGAATCTGTGACGGACTTGCTAACCGCAAAACCTGTGCCAAATTGTCTTGGTCCTGTGTTGATCTGCACTGCAGGTTTTCCTTTATAGAGCCTGTAATTCTCAGAATCAAAGTGATTTTCATCTGTAAATCGTGTTTCCTGCAATGCCAAAATGTTGATGCTGAATTTATCAAGCGTGTTCGTTAGATGTTTGAGTTTCCCAGGCTTAAGCAAAGTGTTCACATTAAGTGTACCTATGAAACACTTTCGTTTAGGTCGAAGAGGTTTTGAGAAGCTCCGATCCTTCTCTACATGACATGTCTGGTCCCCCAGAATCCTATGACCAGAACAGGGATCCAATCTATTGACTGGGGCCTGGGGTAGTGGAATCTTTTCCTGTCGTTCTGCCATGGTTGCTTCAAGTTGAAGATTGTTTGTGGTGATCTCCGATGGAGATCACAAGATTTTAAGACTTAATTGTTGAGATTAAGCCGTACTTCGAACAGCCGCACCAACTAGGTGAACAGACGCTGCTCACTAGCCGCTGGATGCCAGAACAGACACTAGTGAGTTGGATATATGGACATCCATATACCTTTTACTCTTATCAACCCCGAGCACTGGGGTGCCTCATCCGCCTCATACGCTGTACTGAAGTCCATCTTCTCCACCGTATTCGTCGTTGAGGTCTTCACTACTAACCCTGAGCTTGGGCCCTCCATATTTGTAACCCCTGGAGAGAGGGTGTCCCAGCATTATAAAGCCCCCAGGAGTTGGGCTACCTGTTGGTCCGCGGGTTCTATTGGGGGGTATTTGAACCAACCCTACAAACTGTAGGGGCCCCCTATCCGCCACCTGGGGACGCGCTCTCTAGAGGTTATATATATATATATATATTTATACATACCGGTATATATAATTTATATATATGTATATACATACATCACTTTCTTGTGGACACGATAACTACCGCAATTTTGCACCAATCTCTTTGAATTTGTTACATAATATGCATCCCTATAAAATTTCGGTCGAGTTCGTTAATGGGCACAATCGGTCGAAGGGGATGAAAATGGGGGGCTCTTTTCGAAAAAGTGAAATATCGCTATAACTCTCTTAATATTTGAAATATCGAATCCGTTCAAAGTTCATACTATGTGTCGGATAAGGACCAACATTTTATGTTTGAAAAGGTTTTTGATAGCACCAACCATTGACCAAAGGGGTGGGAAAAAGTGGGTTTTTCGGGAAACATTAATCATATCTCTCTTAATAGGCACAATATCAAAACCGTACAGCATGGACAATATTTCCTTAATAATTACCTAAAACTTTTGTCTGAAAGAATTTTTGATATGACCCACCATTACGCCAAGGGATGAACAAAATGATTTCGGAATTAGAAGAAAATGCCAAGAGCCATCAGAAGTTACCATGACAGCGCTTCCAAATTGATGAGGGATGAGCTATCAGAGGTTGGCATTACAACGCCACTGCACGAGATCACATTCAGTTTTCTATCTGACTGTGGGAAGCGGCTTCGGTGACGTAACCGGTAGCATACTGAACTTCTATGCCCAAGTTCGCGGGTTCAAAGCCAGCCGTAGTCGTCGGATTTTCTAAGAGCACTAAGAATCCCTCAGTATGCTTTCCTTAGGAGGGGAAGTTCCAACGTTCGTTGCGAGTTGATGGTTGTGGTGGCATCTAGTTGCCAAGTTCACAGCCAGGTGTCGTTGACGGTAGTATTTGGTACCAAAATTGGGAACTACTACTTGAAATTGATCGTCTGCAGTCCTTAACTGAATTACATACTAATACAGCCATCACAATTAACACCGTTTATCACACAGATTCTAAAAACACCCTAAGTACACGGGGTTACATGACCGCGTTGTCGCAGCCCCCTAACTGAGTAACCAACCAACATCTCTGCGGGAGATCAAATTTTGCGTGAAGAGGTTACACTGTTAGAACGTTACACATCAGTGTCGTAACCTTGCATAAGGACAGTGCGACCACAAGTATAAAAATGGATCCCAAATGACAAGAAGGTTACCGTCCCCAGAAGACAATATGTATGTCTACCCCTTATTATTCCCGTTTTTCCAACGGGGTCGGGGATGAGATGCGATGGAAGTCTTTGTGGCGATGGTTTTTACGGCTGGATGCCCTTCCTGACGCCAACCTCATTAGAGGAGGTAATGAGAGATGAAATGAATGATGGTTGAATGAAACTGGGCAAGGATGTGGAAGGAAGCGGCCGTGGCCTGTCAGAAGGTACCGTCCCAGCATTTGCCTGGTGTTGAAAATAGGAAACCACGGAAAACCATTTCAAGGACAGCCGACGGTGGGGCTCGAACCCACGCGTCTACCGACTCAGCAGAGAGCTTGGCCCCACGACCTAATGCTGCGCTTTAGCGAGCGTAGCCACTACCGTCGGTTCGTCCCCATAAGACAATAAAATGTTTAAAATATGCATAGAAATACGAAAACAAATTTAATTAAGCTCCAATTGTAAAATACTTTCTGGCAATAAATGAGGACTGATCCTTCTACGAAACCCTGCATATTTTGCCTATTATAGCCTATCCCCTAGTTTGCCCGGTGAAATCTACCTCCGCCTTCCGGCGTGCCGAGAGGACTTTTTTATTAGTTTGCGGATTAGCCGATATAAACCCTCCGAACTAGGATAGGTGCTTGCTAATTTTAAAATAAACGTGTTCGTGAGTTTTACTTAAGTCTGGATGTTTTCATTTCTCAGTCTAGTTGTTCAGGGTATATTTTCTAGGGTCGTCTATGACCTTTAGCCACCATGTTATCCTTGATCCCCTGGATCATAGTTTCTCGTGCCGCTATGGCCTATAAGAAATACATCCGATCCTCTCGGCACATGGGTTCGGCAGGTGAGGTGTCTGGGATGTCACTTCGGTTGTTGGCAACCCTGACAACTCCTCTGACGGTCTCAATAGGGAGGTTTGATTTGTCCTCAAAGAGGTGACGAGTATAATTGAATATGTAACCGTAGAAGTGACTAACAGGTCAGGCTTACAGTGCCATTACATTGTGGGCCCGTGCCATTCCGTTGTCAAAATAGCCGCTATTTTTGCTTATAAATACATACATTTCTGTAACTTCCTAAGTTTATAAATCCTTTTAGGAATGCCCTGAACAAAATAATACATTTATTTAGTATCAAATTGTTTATATATAAAAAAATACGAGCCTTACAGTAGTCGCATATGATGTGTAACATCTGACATAGAAGAAACCTCACGTGAAATTGTTGATACACCGGTATTTTATACTATTATTGGCACAAATATTGATCTATTGTAAAAGAGAGTGTTTTACAGATATTGTAGTTTAAAATAATTATGGAACTCATTTTATTAGATGATTTGTAGCTTCCACCAGCACTAGCCTAAATAAGGAATACGATTTGGATCAGCTAGATTAATAGACGCGACACCGCTGATAACCTTAAATTCCTGATAAACAGGTCCTCTTCATTCACAGACCAACACGTAATTTCATATGGATTCTGTTGAAATGAGTCATATTGATATGATAAATATCGTTTAAAATGATAATCTGGTAGCAAAAACACCTACACCGTCCGGGATTCGAACCCAAAATCTCTAGATTCACAGTCATAAGCACTAATCCCACGGCCATTTCGACTACGCAAAGTTTGTGCACAAGATGGTGACTTATTTCCACGTTCCAATAATACTGCATTACGGAATTAAGTTTCATTTATATTTTGCTTGTTTCGATAATGTTCCTGCGTGAAATTGAGTTTAAAATGCCTTATGAATAGGCCCTCTTGTGAGTAAAGAGAATGTTTTCAGAAATAGTTCAAGAAGGCTTGCTCAATTCTCGTATATAACAACGATTATATTATATTGATGACTGCATTGCCGTTATGTGGGTTAATATTTGAATAGCCATTGTGCAGAAACATAATACCGGCAATGCCGACTACATACAATGTTTGATATTAAGGCATTTTACCATTTACATACTGATACGAAGACTTCGAACATGTACCATGTCATTTGTTTCAATCACTTGACACCAGAGTTCGCATGAGCGTTTTCCGTTCAGTATGTCATATACATTCCACATGGCCGAGAGTACGTCATGGTATCAATTTCCGACACCGCGCCCTCATTGTTTCTCGTACCACTGCCAGCTGGGTCTTACCACTGCCCGCTGGATCGATCGATCGAGTTGGAAGTGCATCTTATACTTCCGTTCGTTCCACCACTGCCAGCTAGTACACTTCCGTTCGATCGATCGAGCGGGCAGTGCATACTTCCGTTTTCCATCACTGCCAGCTAGTACACTTCCGTTCGATTGATCGAGCGGGCAGTGCATACTTCCGTTTTCCACCACTGCCAGCTAGTACACTTCCGTTCGAACGATCGAGCGGGCAGTGCATACTTCCGTTCGATCCACCACTGCCAGCTCGATCATTCCGATCCACTTCCGTCCCCAATTTTCAAAATCACTCCCACAAAACTATCCAGCAACCGAGCGGAAAGATGTTACACATCAAAAGGCCAGAAAACGCTAATGAAATTGTTGATTTCAACACTAAATAAGATACAGTTATACTAAAACAGTTGTTTATCAAGTATTATACCGGGTGAGTTAGCCGTGGTCGTTACGGCATGACTGCTGGCAGTCGCTCACATCCGGGAGGCGAGGAGGTTCGAATCCCCCCACCGGCAACTTTGAAGATGGTCTTCTGTGGTTTCCTATCTTCCTTCCAGGCAAATGCCGGGATTGGTCCCTAACTATAGGCCACAGCCACTACCTTCCAACTCCTCGGCCTTCCCTTCCAACTTTCCTCCCGAACGGTACTTGTAGCTCACCCATTGGGTGTCCGTCTCGAAGCAGCTACAAAACTGGCGAGCCGAATATGTCCTCGGACACTCCCGGCACTAAAAAGCCATACGCTAAAAAAAAAGAAAAAAAAAGTATTATCGTAGCGCATCCGTGGCGTAATGGTAGCGACTTGGGCTCATAGTCTGGGGGGTCGTGGATCAAATTTTTTACTTAGTTTTCTTTTAGGTAGATTTCATTAGAAAGCTAACTATTGCAATGGGTAACATGTTTCGACTTCCGGAAAATCTCGACATATCTTCGCGTTTCACATCCCCTAGATCCCAAAACCACCGTCAGTTCAAAAGTTTATATATAATTTATATATATGTATGTACATATATCACTTTCTTGTGGACACGATAACTAACGCAATTTTGCACCAATCTCTTTGAATTTGTTACATAATATGTATCCCTGTAAAATGTCGGTCGAGTTAGTTAATGGGCACAATCGGTCGAAGAGGGTGAAAATGGGGGGCTTTTTTTCGAAAAAGTGAAATATCGCTATAACTCTCTTAATATTTGAAATATCGAATCCATTTAAAGTTCATACTATGTGTCGGATAACGACCAAAAATGTATGTTTGAAAAGATTTTTGATAGCACCAACCATTGACCAAAGGGGTGGGACAAAATGGGTTTTTCGGGAAACATTAATCATATCTCTCTTAATAGGCACAATATCAAAACCGTACAAAATGGACAATATTCCCTTAATAATTACCTAAAACTTTTAACTGAAAGAATTTTTGATATGACCCACCATTACGCCAAGGGATGAACAAAATGTTTTCGGAATTAGAAGAAAATGCCAAGAGCCATCAGAGGTTACCATGACAACGCTTCTAAATATTGATGAGGGATGAACCACTGCCATCGTAATGTACAGGCCGTAAGGCTCCTACTGTGACGTCACTCCTAGAGTCGTTATAGTCGCAGCAGCAAGTCAGCTCCCTTCACACGCAGTCTCTTCAAACCTAATATACTGTAAATTACGCTCCCGCTTCAAGACGTAGAAAAATAGCAATACTATTTAGGCCTGATTGGCACTTCCATTCGTTACCACTACATACGCCTAATTATCGCTCCGTTTGTTCGAATCCTGCCGATGTAGCTGGCATTTTGAGAGTGAACAAAATTGTAAATTGCCGGTACATTTACCAGGACGTTGAAACACACAAACAGGGCTAAATTGCAGTATTTTGACGTCGAGAATAAGATCTATTCTTGGCCATTTTCTCGTTGTTCACCGCATTGAAAAGGTTTATGGTAGAAGCCTGAGAAAACCCCACATCACTCTTGACTATTCAACAGATCACGTCCTAAACTGCTCGTGGATGACAAAGCACAATGTAATCTATCTCTAACTGTAATCAATGCACAGGCCACCCTCAAGGTGACTTAAACAGGGCCTATCCTAACAGCACTTATTTTCTATGACTCAATCCAACTTGTTTCTTGCTTCCGGAATTTACAATGGGTTGTAATTTTGAAATCAGGTATCAATAACCTACCAGGTGCTAACAATCCCATTAATGTAAATACAGTAGCCTACACAAATACTGCCACGAAAACATTACCATATTCACTTGAGCTTGATCGAGAGACCATTCTCACAAATAATGTAACTTGGACTGACTTCAGTACATACTGAATACTGGATATCGCTTCTCTGATTTACATACGGTAAGTAACTTAACCTCATCATTATCATATTAGAAATGTTTCCAGTCCTAGCATAGGCTGAAGTTTGGGAACTTCTTACAATAATTGAAACCATATTAACTAACAACCTACCATCAAGGCGATTAGCTCTTATCTCCCGAAGAATGGTATCTTACTTTCAGGGAAATGTTAACACACACTCTTGTATTCCCCGTAATGTACAAATAATTTCTAGGAAAGTTGTGTATGCATTGCTTTCTTAAGGCTAAATGTCCCGTTGTTTAGTTTGTAATTCTGACACCACGTAGCAGCACCTAAGTGAGCCAATTTATTTTTTCAGTTTTCTCGTATTTGCTATCTGAAAACCACTATGTATACTAGATATTAATTCAATGCATTTTCCAAAATGTGAAAAACAAAATAGTTACTAACAGATTTTTGTATCTCTGCTTAAAATATAAAAAAAGTCCTCTCGGCACGCCGGAAGGCGGAGGTAGATTTCATCGGGCAAACTTGGGGATAGGCGAAAATAGGCAGAATATGCTGGTTTTCGTAAAAGGATCAGACCTCATTTATTGCGAGAAGATATTTTATAATTGGAGCTTAATTAACTTTGTTTTTCGTCATTTTATGCTTATTTTAAATATTTTATTGTCTTATGGGAACGGTAACCTTCTTGTCATTTGGGGTCCATTTTTATACTTGTGGTCACACTGTCCTTATGCAAGGTTTCGACACTGATGTGTGACTATGTAACGGTCTGTTACTTCTTCACGCAAAATTATATCTCCCGCAGAGATTTTGGTTGGTTGCTCAGTTTAGGGGCTGCGACAACGCGGTCATCTAACCCCGTGTACTTAGGGATGGCTGTATTAGTCTGTAATTCAGGTAAGGACTGCAGACGGTCAATTTCAAGCAGTATTTAGTACCAAGTACTACCGTCAACGACACCTAGCTGTGAACTTGGCTACTAGATGCTACCGCAACCAGCAACTCGCAACGAACGTTGGAACTTCCCCTCCAAAGGAAAGCATACTGAGGGATTTTTAGCGCTCTTAGAAAATCCGACGACTTCGGCTGACTTTGAACTCGCGACCTTGGGCATAGACATTCAGCATGCTACCAGTTACGTCACCGAAGCCGCTTCACACTTAGATGAAAATCTGAATATGATCTCGTGCAAGTGCGTTATCTTGGCAACGTCTGATGGCTCATCCCTCATCAATTTAGTAGTGTTGCCATGGCAACCACTGATAGCTCTTGGCATTTTCTTATAATTCCGAAATCATTTTTCTCATCCCTTGGCATAATGGTGGGTCATATCAAAAATTCTTTCAGACAAAAGTTTTAGGTAATTATTAGGGGAATATTGTCCATTTTGTACGGTTTTGATATTGTGCCTATTAAGAGAGATATGATTAATGTTTCCCGAAAAACCCACTTTTTCCCACCCCTTTGATCAATGGTTGGTGCTATAAAAAAACTCTTCAAACATAAGTTTTTGGGCTTTATCCGACACATAGTATGAACGTTGAACGGATTCGATATGTCACATATTAAGAGAGTTATAGCAATATATCTCTTTTTCGAAAAAAGCCCCCCATTTTCACCCCCTTCGACCGATTTAGCCCAGTAACGAACTCGACCGAGATTTTATAGGTATACATATTCGGTAAAAAATTCAAAGTGATTGGTGCAAAATTACGGCAGTTATCGTGTCCACAAGAAACTGATATATATATATATATATATATATATATATATATATATATCTGTCTGTTAGGTAGTCAGCCCGAAGGCTGGTTGGATCCTCAAAAGCACCGCCGTTACGTTATGTGAGTAGATACCCACAAAAACCCAAGGCAGCGCTATATTGAGGCGTTCTAGGCAAGAAGAGGAGTGAGGTAGTTTGCCATTGCTTTCCTCACTGAGTCAGAACAGTAGTCCTAACCCTGTGAGTAGAACCTTTCACAGCATTCACAGGCACTGACTGTGCCCTGAATGCCATTACTAAGCACCACCCATACCTCAGTAGCTTCCATATAATCACAGCCAATGAGTGAGACTGAGACATCGGTGAAAAGCCACCTTTTACTCTAGCCTGTGCCAACTGACAAATGCAAATGTACTGTATTCTTCAAGAGATGGCAAACAGGCCAAAAATATATATATACATATACAGTGTGGTCCACCCGCCCCTTATTATTTAGTTTTATGAAACCCAACTAACATCTCAATTCTCCCGATGGTCGATATTGCTCTGCGCTCTGACTGTGTGACAGCAATGTAATTGGGTCATGGGTCTAGCAAAGGAAAAACGACCTTAAACTTTTCCCCGCCAAATACTATGGCCCATTCTACTAACATACGACTTACTGCTCCTTGAAATAACACACATACACGTAATACGATCGAATTAATAGCTTACGCCACGTGATCTGTAATAGTAAGAGGTTAAATCAACACCATACACCGTGATTGAAGACTCTGACATGGACTTAAACGTTCGAGGTGGGACGGCTGCAGTAACTATAGCACGTTTAGCGTGTGGCATATACTATGTGTTGGTGGCTGAGAGGTTTAAAGCCTGACCGTACATGGTGGGCGAAATCGGGTACAACGCTGCCTCGATTCCAGTAGTAGGCATAGTTTTTTGAACGAAAACCCACATTCCATTTTAGTCGGGATGTAACTACATTGCCACATTTATTGCCTTACGACTCATTTTTGTGAAGAGTACGTTGAATTTTGATGATTTATAAAGAAAATACGATCGAATTGGTACGATATGCAAAGTGACCTGTAAAGGCAGCAAATTAAAAAACAGGCATGAATACTAACTTAACATATCGAAGTGTTGCTCCGGAGGTCCGGGTTCGATTCCCAGCTCTGCCAAGAAATGTAATACTTGTTTGAGGGCTGAGATTGAGTACAGGTAGCCTCGTGAAGCAAATATGAGAAGACGTGGGTTTGATTCCCACCTCAGCCACCCTGGAAATGGTTTTCCGTGGTTTCCCACTTCTATTCCGGCCAAATTCCGGGACGGATTCTATCTTAAGGCCGCAGCCGCCTCCTTCCCAATCCTTAATTGCAAATACACACATCATTACAAGCCCGCAATGACTCATGTTATCAGACAAATTCTACACACACTCCCAAGTAAACGGGGCTATGTGACCGCGATGTTCTAGCCCCTCAAATGAAACAAAACAATAACATATCGAAGGATATTCTGATCGCCAGTGCTTGCATCGAAGTACACGTATTCCTTAGAAATTCCCATGGTATTATTGGCATACTTTCGATTTTTGCAAAAAATGATGTAGACTTATGAGATCTACACAGGGCCAAAAATGGTGTGTCTGTCTGTCTGTGTGTGACTGTGTCTCTCTGTGTGTGTGGGTGTGTGAACTCTGAATGTCTGCCCCCTGTATCAATTCGAACACGGTGAAACCGAATTGAGCGAAATTTGGTACAGAGGTAGCACTAGCGTAGAACACCTTAGTGACATGTTTTGTATCGCCACCATCTTGACGGAAGCGTAATGGTGGCCACCCAAATGTTCAAAGCTTGAATCAAATTACGAGTAACTTAATCATCCTATCTCTACCAAATTTTGCAACAACATATTCTTGTATGGCGAGCGTCGTTTGACTGAACTACAAGGTCATCAGCCCAATAGTTTGCAGATGACGGCGATGTATGTGTGAAAATCGATTCCCCCTATCAATTCAAACACAGTGAAACTGAATTGAACGAAATTTGGTACAGAGGTAGCATTAGCAAAGGGCGCTCTAGGGTCATGTTTTATATCGCCGCCATCTTGACGAAAACGTAATGGCGGCCATCCTAATGTTAAAAGCTTGAATCAAATTACGACCAACCTAATTATCTGATCTCTACCAAATTTTGCAGCAACATACCTTTATGTATAGAGAATCTTTTGACCACACGACAAGGTCATCAGGCCAATAATGTGCGGATAGCGGCCATGTATGTGTGCAAATCGATTCCCCCTATCTTTTCAAACACGGTGAAACCGAATGGAACGAAGTTTGATACAGAGGTAGCACTAGCAAAGGCCACCTCAGTGTCATGTTTTATATCGCCACCATCTTGACGGAAACGGAATGGCGGCCACCCAAATGTTAAAAGCTTAAATCAAATTACGACCAACCTAATCATTTGATCTCTACCAAATTTTTCAACAGCATACCTTTTTGTGGGAAGCATCTTTTGACTGCACTACAAGGTCATCAGTCCAATAGTTTGCAGATAGCGGCCATGTATGTGTGCAAATCGATTCCCCACATCAATTCAAACACGGTGAAACCGAATTGAATGATTTTTTTTACAGAGGTAGCACTAGCAAAGGGCACATCATATTCATGTATAATATCCGCACAGCACGTTGTATTTCAAGAAGCTACTACAACCAACATTCAATTATACTCCTTGAAAAGGACAAAGAGTTATAACAATACCCATGCATTTAGGAGAAAGTAGGCGATACGTTCTTTACTGAACATCTTGTTTTGTTATTAAATTTTAACAAAAAAATCATAGCATATCTCTAGGCCCGTATCACACGACACTCGCTGGCAAGGAAGCTGCTCTGATCGCTGGTACAAAATCCTGTATGATTCTGTTCTCTTCGTCAGTACACCTGCTTGTATGACCGAAATGTATCACACGCTAGCATTTTGGACGCTAAGTTGTATGAAATAAAACCGAAGGGCTGTCATTTGAGGGCATTATTTGCAGTTCTGTCGCCTTATTAACGTAACGCGGTCGCGAAACTTGCTTTAAATAAATTGGAAAACATGCCAGGAACTGAATGAATGCATTCCAATCAATATTTAAGATCTAACTGTAATAATTGATTATTTTACCATACGCGTTAATAAGAAGCGCAATAAAAACCTCCAGAGTGTGTTGGAAATGTGTGCAAGTGTTATTGCGTCCGCTCGCTATTTCGAAGATCCCGGGTTCAAGACTCTCCAACGGCAGATTTTTTGAATTCTTTTTTTAAACTATTTTATTATACTCTCCATACCTCGTACAGCAAGATTTCAACTTGGTTTTGTTCACATTATCTACGAAGACGATAGGGAAAGTTATTTTCTTGTCTAATTTAAATGCCTATTTTCCCTAAATACTGTTCAAAACAGTCGCCTCCGTAGCGTAGCGGTCAGCATGGTTAGCTGCCGCCCCGGAGGTCCTGGGTTCGATTCCCGGCTCTGCCACGAAATTTGAAAAGTGGTACGAGGACTGGAACGGGTTCTACTCAGCCTCGGGTGGTCCAAATGAGTAGAGGGGGTTCGATTCCCACCTCAGCCATCCTCGAAGTGGTTTTCCGTGATTTCCCACTTCGTCTTCGGGCAAATGCCGGGATGGTACCTACTGGCAGGCCACGGCCTCCTCCTTCCCTCTTCCTCGCCTATCTATCCCAATCTTCCATCCCTTCCCATCCCTCATTAGGCCCCTGTTCACTTTGCAGGTGGGGCCGCCTGGGCGAAGTGCTGATCACACCTCCCCAGTTGTATCCCTCCCGTCCAGATGTTCCAGGCTCCAGGACACTGCCCATAGAGGCGGTAGTGGTGAGTTCCCTCGCTGAGTCCGTGGGAACCACCAACCTTGAGGGTAAATTGACTAAATAAATTTTATAAAAACGAAATAAAAAAACTGTTCAAAACCATGGATGGGTACTATTCGTTATAATTATTATTTTTTTAGTCGATTTTACCCTCCAGGTTAGTTTGTCCCACGGACTCATCATTACCGCCTCTACGGGCAGTGTCCTGGAGCTTGAAACATCTCGTCTGGGGGATACAACTGGGGAGGTGGGATCAGCGCCTCGCTCAGGCGGCCTGCAAAGCGAACAGGGTCCTCTTGAGGGATGGGAAGGGAGGGGCAGATCGGGAGGGATAGGCAAGGAAGAGGGAAGGAGGCGGCCGTGGCCGTACGGTAGGTAACATCCCGGCATTTTCCCGAAGGCGAAGTGGGAAACCACGGAAAACCACTTTGAGGATGGCTGAGGTTGGAATCGAACCCCCTCTACTCATTTGGACCACCCGAGGCTGAGTAGACCCCGTCCCAGTCCTCATACCACTTTTCAAATTTCGTGGCAGAGCCGGGAATCGAACCCAGGACGTCCGGGTTGGCAGTTAATCACGCTGACCACTACGCAAAAGAGGCGCCTCTATTCGAGACAATTAGAATTTTAACAGTTCAATATTTATAATAATATGACACGTTCTGTAATTACTGCCTTGCTGCGAGGCTCAGCGGTAACGTTCTCGCTTGCTGTGCCCAAGGTTGCAGGTTCGTATCCTGGCGCAGTCAGCTGGCATTCGAGGGTGCGGAAATGCGAGGGAGCCGTGTCAGTAGATTTACTGGCACGTTGAAGATCCCCTTCGGAGCAAAATTCCGGCACCCCGGCGTATCTAAAAGCCAGAGCAGTTAAAAGGGACGTACAACCAATAATGTCATAATTATCTGTATTAACTGCATGTTTTGGGCATATGACCTCATAGTTCCGCCCCTTAAAATCTCACTAACTAACTATTATTGTAAGTGTATAGAAAGCGCTTTTCGCAGAGACGCCGTTGAAAGAAATTATAGTTTCGGTCTGATGTATTTATTCGTGTGCCTACCCACATAACAAATCTATTTGTTATGTGGGTCGTCTGAGTGAGTCGGAGTTTTCCTTTAAACAAAGGTGGTCAACATTTCGAACACTTGCTACGTTGAATATACAGGATACCTTGCTTTCGTTCTACAGATCATTATGTCGTCGTCCAATCTGGCTGCTTACCATCGGTTAAGTACGGTGCTTTTGAGGACCAAATAAAAAAATCACTCGTTGGAACAGATAGTTATGCGTCCATAATACATATAAACGACATTAAGCAAAAAAAAAAAAACTAGTTCAAGGTTCGAACCTACTACAATGCGACTTCGTTGACGCTACTCTAGCAATTCTTGATTTAGCCACCATAGCTACCGAGAACCATGGCGTATTGCCGGCACTTAATGAATCTATTCGTAGACACTTCCGGTCCAAACGTAAGAAGGTGTTATTCGGAGCTCTGATCGTTTCAATCATGCATTATATCAGAGGTCATTGAAAGAACACTGCCACTATTGATTTCTACTATATTCGCGAGGATGTACTCAACGGTAAAGTTGTACAATGGACGTAAAGGAGAAGGTACTAATGTTTTTAGAATGACAGTGATATACGCGTTAGTTGGGTTGCCTTCCTCCAAAAAAAATAAGGGGCTGGTGGACCACACTGTATATTGAACCCTTATTGATCTTCGATAAATAAGTATTCATATTTATTATTATTATTACTACGGCCCAGGCAGCACATAAGGAAGTCGACTTGGATATTAGGGAGGCCAGCATTTCGTAATGGTTGCAACAGAAGCTGAGTTGGTAGCTATTCCTGGGGACGGCCAGAATTAGTCGAGTTCAAGGCCAAATTGTGCAACTACTGTACCAAAATTGGAGACATAAAGGGAGAATCACGAGGTCCTCTCAACGAACATACGATTGAATCAGCCAATCGCAAGAGACCAAGCCGTGACCACGAGGTGGACGGCGTCAGTAGTAAAAAGCCCGCGGAAGTGTGTATCTAAGGAACCGCCGAACGGATTAATCTCCGCTCGAGTAATTTGAGACGTTGGGTTCATTTGGAGAAGAATGACACTAGCCCCATCTTTGTGAGACATAAACTCTGGAAGTTTTTATCCGACTCCGCCCCACTCCACCGCCCCTGTCAGTTTCTAATAAATAGTTTGGCCTGACGCCAATCGAAGCCTTTTCTTTGTGGAGCCTTCAGAGGCATACTCCACGCCAGTTTGAAGTGTGATTTTGACGCTCGAATTTATCTAAGTCTTATTGTGTGGAGCCTTCAGAGGTATACTCTACGCCAGTTTGAAATGTGATTTTTACGCTCTAAAATCAGTGAAGCTAATTTTATTTTCTGAGCTCTGGGGAGCTAAAGTCGCAGCGTTGGCAGTACCGAATTTTATAAGCTATAATACATTTTGTTCTAAAATCAACTAAATTGTGTGATCTAAATATTTCACGCCAGCGCGTGATAGACTGTAACATTCTTTTAAAGACGACGAGTTCAACTTTAAGGGGGAAGTATCGTATCACCCTCATTAGCGCTTACCAGAACCGAAGTCCATAAGACGGGACGGAAATACCGGACGAGATAGCGACTGCGAGTGCAGCCAGGATTTTGAACTTGTTAACGAGCCAGTGGCGCGGACTCGAGATGTATATTTTATGTATAAATTGTGTGTATTGTATGTGTTTTTATAGTGCGTATGTGCGATATAATTAGGGCCAGTCTTCGCTATTAATCGCAGTAGGACAATTGTGGGTGAACTGAGTAGCCTGCAAGCGATTATAGATAGGCAAATATTTAACATTGAACTTTTCTGCCAAGGAGTCGAGACCAAGATGATCAGCACGTGGTTTGAAGTTGGGATGAGCTTCAAGAAATCAACGCAGACGACTACTATGGAGTGCTAAATTGTCCATAGGGCAATGGGTTGAGGAGGATGTCCTTAGTCCTACATGCAGAAGCGGTGATGTACTAAAATTGGATTATTTCAATTATGTAGTTAGATTTGGCCGGGGAACTTTGTAAATAGTCATGTTTTTCTTTCTTGTTTTTAGCTGTTTTTCTTGTACCGACACTATATGTTTAAATGTCCCTTGGCGCGTGGCCAAAGTGTTTGTTGATATTTTGATTTTTTTCTTGAGTCATGTGTAATGTACGCGGCGTGCGTGCGTGATTTTTATCCTTGCAATTGCGGAACCCGTTACATTCGATAAATGGTGCTTTATTAACGTTAATATTTTTAAAATAGGAATGGGAGGAAATGATTGTAAAACATTTTGCTGAACAGGTTATTATTCATGTTAGGGTAGCCGAGTGCACCAACTTAAAAGTAATTATAGAACACCTTCGTTCTAATTTTGATAGATTTTTCTTGAGTCCTTTTCAGGTGACTAGTCACGGCATAGAACGATGGCGCCAGCATGTGGATATTATTTGTGTCTTTTATTTCAGGGTCTGTCACAACCCATACGTGTGATTCAGTGTGTGTTGATGTGTCTTGTGTGTGTTGATTCTACGTGAGGAGGGGGTAGTTGTCCTACCGCCCTTATATATTTTTTGCTGCTGTTGTATTTTTAGATGGAAAGACAGAGTGCTCTTGGGAGACTGCTGATTCTTGTCCATATGTTTTTCTGACACACACGTATTATTGTGCTTTGGGGCACATTTCTTCGAGGTTCGACCCCATGTTCTGGGAGGTCGAGGTTATTGACACGTGGGTTGACAGACATGCAGAGTTCCACAAACCGCCCGTTTTGCCTGTGACTTATTTTTGATAGGCAGTCCTTTTTGTCCGACTGAACCCTGTAAGCTTTCATGTAGCAAACCCGTTCATTGTGATGGCTAATTTTTAAGCCATAATTAATTGGGGAGTTCGCCATGTGTGTAACGGATTGTTGTACCTTGTATGGATAAGAATATTGTGATTAACGTAAATGTTGGCTGTTTGCCTATTGCTTTGTTGATGACTCGATTTCATGTAATTTTGTTTGTCACACCCGTGTGGTGTAGTGGTAGAGTATTTGTAAATTTGACAGCGGTCATTTGAGTATTTTTTCTATTGGTCACGTGTTAATGTACTTGTGTTGATTTGTGTGAGAAGTCCTAAGTTTTTAGGCAGTAAATGTTGCTACGGCAATTTAAGTCCAATTTCACACGGAAATTTTGTGTTTGTTTATAGTAGATTTAGGAAGTGTCGATTTAACTTAAGTATTGTAGTTGTGTTCCCTTGTGTCGGTCTAGCTCTAGGAAATGCGGATTCGTTGTTTGAAGGGTCATTCTGGATGATAACGAATCACGCATTCAAAGTACACATCGTGGTGCATGTAGAACGGCGTACGCACTTATATGGTCATTTTTTTTGTATCTTTATTTAAGGACACTTGGTCCAGGTAATTGATCTCTCCAGAGATATCGCCTAAGTTTTTGGCATTTTTATTAAGCGGGAGTCAAGTGGGAGTTTTTGTTGTTAATTGTTTATGTAAATATGGTGATTTGTTATTAAATTCAGTTGTTTTAACCCTGGCTTCACTCTTTCCTGCATGTTATTTTGTTATATGTTACCCTGCAAGTTAATGAAGCGCCCTGACAGCAACTTACGAATATGACCTGTTACGCCCCGAATCTGAGTCTCATATGCTTCTTTGCAAGGGTTCATAAAACAAAAATGGCTGCCCAAGTGGGGATTGTTGTTGTTGTTGCTTCGCTGATCTCATATTTATTTCGTTGAGAAATGATGCCAGGTCAAGCGGACATGTAAATTCAGTAAATGGAGGCGATGTTGTACCGCCATGTGCATTAGTAAAATCACTTAGTTCCTAAAGTTAGAAATATTGAACAAGGTTAGAATTTGATTTGGTATTTGTTATAAACTTGTTCTGGCGCCCACATTAAAATTAGAAATTTGCATTATTGATGAACTCAGTCAAAGCAGGAAGATGTTGCCTTATATTTGACATTTAATTGACTTCGGTTAATTGGTGTTTCGTAAATTCTGTTGGTTAGGAATTTAAAAGCAGATCACTAGGGGTTATTTTGTTGTTTGGGAATAAATGTCATTGTATTCAGTAAATTTTGTTACTGAAATTTTCATTAAATTAGAGCCAGTAATATTTAAATGTGTGACATGTATGTGCGTATAGGGCTGAAACCTTAGCCCATAACCCTGTTTTTCTCTGAATATATTTTGTGTGTGATATGGCGAGTGTTGATGAGATAAAGGCATTGTTAGAACAGATGTCGATCCAAATGTCCGCGAAAACGGAGGAACAATTAGAACAGATGTCCGCGAAAACGGAAGAACAATTAGTGCAGATGTCCGTAAAGACGGAAGAACAATTAAAAGAACAATTAGAAGCTCAGCGTAAGCATAGTGAAAAACAATTACTTGATATGAGCGGTAACATTTCGGTCCAGTTAGAAGTCCAGAAATTAGACACTGACAAACAATTCAATGAACTAAACCACAAATTGTCACAACAGGCGGTAACACAAACCGAACAGTTAGGAAAAATCACAAATGATATTAATCAGAGCGTTCAAAAAGTAGAGAAACTGGCAGGCGAGGTTGCGGAAAACAACATCAAACAGTTAGGCGAAATGAAGAAATTGGAGGCGAAATTTGATAACAAATTAGTACAATTTGACGAGATGGTGGCAGATAAACTCAAGCAGATAGAGGCAGCATGTGTCAGTAACACCGCGGGAGTGAAGAAAACCCAAGAGAAACTACAGCAGCAAATTAATTCGGTAGATAACAACGTGCTGGAATTAATAAAGGAAATAGATAAAGTCGAAGTCAAGGCTGAAACCGAGCGGATACACTTGCGGGAAAATTTAGAGGAGCAATTAGGCAGAACACAAGAGATCATAAGAAAAGAGATGGAAGGCCAGCTAATAAACACACAGGAGGTCATAAGACAAGAAGTAGGGGAGCAGCTCGTCAAAACTCAGGATAATTTGGAAGAACAACTAGTAAAAACGCAGGAACGGATACGTGAAGAGCTAGAGAAAAATCAGGAGAGGAACGAGGAGAAAATAAATAGCTTAAAAAGTAGGATCCGGCGAGATTGGGACCAGCAGGCTCATGCGAATAAGGAAAACAGGCTGGCAGTTTTAAAGCGAATGCAGGCACTGGAGGAAAATATGAAGTCGAAATTACATGAACACTCAGAATTAATCATAAAAAACGAGATTAGATCGTTAGAAAATGCGACATTATTTTCAAACGAAAATATTCCGGAAAAGCAAACAAGTATTGGAAGTCCGGCAGGTTCGAAGTTGGCTGAGGACACGAGTCGGGGTCAAAGTCCCAGACTAACGACTAATGCATTCCAGCAGTACAGGGGGGAGACTTCAACTCCGCAACCGAACTTGGCACCAGCCCAAGTCATCCAAGTCATTCGGGGTAATGATTTTAAGCCCGATAAGTTTAAAGAACATTCAGGAACTACTCCCAAAGCATTTCTACGGCAATTAACTGACTACTTTAATGACCAACACATCGGCCCGGAGAAACAATTAAGACTGGTGGAGAAATTTTTAGAAGGACCTAGCCTGACCTGGTTTTTAAGTTTCAAGTACACGTTTACAGACATGGCTCAATTCCGCGAGGCGTTTTTGAAGAAGTTTTGGAGTCCTTCGTTACAGCAGGGGTTAAGAATGGACCTGTACACGCGCAAATACCACAGTACACATCCAACCCGTTTTTCAGAATTCTTCAGTCAGCAATTGGTAAAATTCAGGGATTTTGATGACCCGCCTAGCGAGCCGAATATGGTTCTAACCATCGGAAAACAACTCCCAATGCATATCCAACAATTATTAGTCGCAGGAAATATTCAGACCGCAGTCCAAGCCGAAGAATTACTCAGACACTTAGATGAGACGAGTATGGTAAGCCCACAGACAGGAAGAAGGAATTTGGAATGTGTCAACACGGCAGAGGTAGTTCAGGGACTCCAAAATAACCACGGCCAGGGGAACCAAAGTAAGACACAGTCCACAGGGACACAGTTCACGCCAAGAAGACAAGATTTTGACGGCCGAAACCAGTTCCATAACAACAATCAGAATTATCAGAATAACCGCGGGAGATATCATCAGAATAACCAAAATCAAAATAATCAGTGGACGTACCAGCGGGAATACACGAATTGGAGGGGAAACCAGAGACAAGGTAGACCTTACCAAAGAAATGGAGATGGTAGATGGAGTAACGGCAGGGACTATCGCCAAGAAAACAGAGGGGATTATAGGAATAACTGGGACGAACGATATATTGAATCCCGTAAATACTTGGATCAATTAAGTAATGAAGAAGCGGAGAAGGAGAAGTGGGGGCGTGCCATGGCGAACAGACAGAGCCCAGACAACCATCAAGGAGAGGGGGCAGAGAGTTTACTGAGGCAACAGGAGCGACAGAATGATAACCGGCGAAACACATCTAATGGGGCCCGGGATAAAAAAAAAACCAAATGAACTGAAAGGAGACAGGCTAGAAACGGAGATCGCCAGGGAGCAAGAAGAGATGATAGTGGCCAATATAGAAGAGTGGGTAGCATTCCCAGACGACTGCCTGGAGGAAGTGGTGAAGAACCGTGAAAATGTTATCAGACAGCTACCAATTATTTACGCGCATATTGGAGGTATGAGGGTGAGATGTTTGATTGATACAGGTAGCCAGGTGAGCTTAGTCACTGAAATTTTGATAAAAGAAATAGCAAGAAAACAGACTGTTCCTATTATGCCGGTACCGCTAATGAAAGTCAGAGGTGTCATTCCTGACAAAACTATGAATTGTAAACAGCAAGCATTTCTAGATCTGGAAATATTGAACCATACTTTTTCACAAGCATTCATTGTTATTCCAAAGATGAACTACAATATAATTTTACGAGCCAACTTCATCTGCGATTTTCATGCTGTAATTGATTTACATAACAACACTGTAAGCTTCAAACAAGTAGAAGGATTGGATCATGTGGGTTTAAATATGGAAGAGAATCCGCTGGAGAGAGAGGCAAATACTTGGGTTGTTGAGGAGTGCACTAATGAGGCCGGAGATAAGATCTTGAGGGGAGAGCAAGTTAACCAGACAGCAGTGCTAGAAATGGACAGCCGAGATATTTCGCAGGAACTTTGGGTGCATTTGGCGGAAGAAGAAATGGGCGGAACCAAATTCGAAATTCTACTTCAGGAGCGACTTAAGGAAGCCATCGTAGGGGAATCTGATAGAAGAAGATTGGAAGAAATTTTAAGATTACATAAAGGAGCGTTTGACACCGTACCTGGGAAAGTTTTAAATTTTCAATATGCGATGCAGGTCACAGATTGGACCCCATTTAAAAGTAAATTGTACCCGATCCCAGAGAAGCATTTTTCTCAGGTGAGGGATATCATTACTAACTTATTAGATTCTGGCATGATAAGGAAAGCTGCAACTCCTTATCTGAACGCAATATTGGCTGTGACCAAGCCAAACGGATCAATTAGGCTGTGCCTAGACGCGCGAGTTTTAAATAGCAAACTGCTAGTTGAGCACGACCAAGCACCGAGGATCAAAGATGTTTTGAAAGGCTTCCGTGGGAAGAAGATATACTCAAGTGTTGATTTGACGAATAGTTTCCACCATCTTGAACTTGAAGAAAAATCCCAACTGTTGACGGGATTTTTATTCGATAATCAAAGTTATATCTGGTGTCGAATACCCTTTGGCGTGAAAACTGCGGGATGTGCACTCATTAGAGCACTCGATAGAAATCTGACTGAGGAGGTCAAGAACTTCACCACGAGATATGTTGATGACATATTAATCGCTTCTGAGACAATGGAAGAACACTTGATAAATTTAAATAAACTGCTGGACAACCTGAGAACCATGAACTTCAAGATCAACTTAAAAAAGTCACATTTTTGCCAGAGCGAAATTTTATATTTGGGACATATAATTGATGTCGAGGGCGTGCGGCCTAATCCAGCCAAGATTGATGCTATTAAGAAATTTCCCACACCTACCAAAGTCAAACATGTTAGAGCATTTTTGGGAGTGACAGGTTTCTTCAAAGAAAATTGCCCTGGTTACACAGAAACAGTAGCGCCCATGCAGGAGATGTTGAAGAAAGCGAATCGATGGTCGTGGAACGAGGAGTGCGACAGGTCTTTTAAAGCAACGAAGGATTTATTGGAAAACTGTGTGAAACTTGGATATCCGGATTTTGAGAAACAATTTATCATTCAAGCAGATGCTTCGTTAATTGGGATTGGTGCTATGCTGTACCAAGAGGACGCTGAAGAACCCAAGAAGAAATCCTATTTGGCATTCACGAGTCGTAAATTACGGAAACATGAGAGGAACTACACAGTTACGGAACGTGAGCTACTAGCAATTCTATATTCTCTCCAACAGTGGCGCAAGATGATCTACGGTTATTCCATCATTGTTAGAACCGACCACCATGCACTGACATTTTTATTTAAGACAACAATAGCAAGTGAGAGAGTTACGCGCTGGTCCATCTACATACAGAAGTTTGACATCACAATAGAGCATTGTCCTGGGAAATTGAACGTCATACCAGATGCCTTGAGTAGAAACCCTGAGGACGGAAACGAAGTAACAGCGGAAGTTCACAATATTACCTTGACACCTAAGGCTCGTGAGTTTTTGGCAAGATTGAAGGATATTCGGAAGGAGCAAGAAGCTGACCCATGGATGATGATGATGATAAAATTCTATAGGAAGGAGTTACAACCAAATTCACCGGAGTACCGGGAAGCCAGTGCTAAACAAGCGAGATTTCACTACTTGAATAACTTGTTACATAAGTACGTGGATGAGCATCATACTAAACTGCGGATCTTAGTTCCAGCATCACTACAGAGGGGATTAACTTGGCATGTTCACGAGAGCCTAGCACATATCGGCACGGATAAGACTGAAGCTACGATAGGGGAGACCTTTACTTGGCCCAAGATGAGATTCACCATTGTTGAAGTAATTAGAACGTGTGACGCTTGTCAGCGCACAAAGCCGAACAACTTTATTCTGAAACAACCTCCAAGACCACTATTACCGCAGAAACCATGCGAGATGCTCGCGATTGATTGCTTTGGTCCTTTAGTAAAAGGAAAGCGTGGATGCCGACACCTCTTGGTATGTGTCGATGTATTTTCGAAGATGGTCGTGCTATGTCCTATTCAGAAGACGACATCAAGACAAGTCCTTAGTCGAATTAAGAACAAAGTCATTCCGATGCTTGGGAAGCCGGAATCCATTCTATCAGATCACGGTACCTATTTCACAAGCAATGTTTTTAGGCAAGGTTTGGAGAGCCTAGGAATCAAACACATATTTTCGAGTATTCGTCATCCTTGTGGAAATCCGAGCGAAAGAACAATTCGCTGTGTCGCTAAATACTACAGAGTAATGATTCCTAACGAACACAATAAATGGGTAGACAAAGTAGGGGAAATTGAGATGTGCATGAACACTACTAAGCACGAGTCGACGGGTCAAGTCCCACTGATTGTACACCACAACATATTGCCGGAAAGAACTTGGGACAAGATCATTCCTTGCCCAAGGGATCCATTATTAGCGCATGATTTGCGAATCCAGCGAACGAGGGAGCACATGAGGAACCAAGCGGACCGAAGGCTGAGACGGTACCGAGGAAAGAAGTTTCACCGAGAGTTACAAGAACAAGAATTAGTGCTGGTTCGTAGACCACCGATCTCCGACCCTAAGAACAAAGTCTTCGCCAAGTTCTGTCCGAAATTCATTGGCCCGTTCCGGGTAATTAAGAATCTGGGTAACAATGCCTACAGATTAGAAGAAGTGAGCACTGGTGCAAAATCTGTTTTTAATAGCGCCAATTTGAAACCGTACTACAGAAGGGAACCATTTGATGATTAGGAAAGATGATTATGCAGAATCTGTATTGCCAGAAATTTATTTTTTTTGAAAGCAAACACTCAAATCCACGGGGAGCGCGTGAGTACGCACTTTGTTTGTAAACAACGAGCAGCTGAGACGACGGGAGTGGCAACTACGTGAGGAGAAGGGGGAGACCTAATGAAAATATGAATGACATTCCAGCGAGAAGGGAGCACACTAAGTGAGTCAGAGGGGCATACACTCGAGCAGTTGAGTGAGATTTAAAGAGATGTGTTGTTACTACAGTGGATTTTGTTTTTGAAATCCAAACCAATAAATTGTTTCGAATTTCAAAACCTTGCTGAGGATAAATGAACCCTTATTGATCTTCGATAAATAAGTATTCATATTTATTATTATTATTACTACGGCCCAGGCAGCACATAAGGAAGTCGACTTGGATATTAGGGAGGCCAGCATTTCGTAATGGTTGCAACAGAAGCTGAGTTGGTAGCTATTCCTGGGGACGGCCAGAATTAGTCGAGTTCAAGGCCAAATTGTGCAACTACTGTACCAAAATTGGAGACATAAAGGGAGAATCACGAGGTCCTCTCAACGAACATACGATTGAATCAGCCAATCGCAAGAGACCAAGCCGTGACCACGAGGTGGACGGCGTCAGTAGTAAAAAGCCCGCGGAAGTGTGTATCTAAGGAACCGCCGAACGGATTAATCTCCGCTCGAGTAATTTGAGACGTTGGGTTCATTTGGAGAAGAATGACACTAGCCCCATCTTTGTGAGACATAAACTCTGGAAGTTTTTATCCGACTCCGCCCCACTCCACCGCCCCTGTCAGTTTCTAATAAATAGTTTGGCCTGACGCCAATCGAAGCCTTTTCTTTGTGGAGCCTTCAGAGGCATACTCCACGCCAGTTTGAAGTGTGATTTTGACGCTCGAATTTATCTAAGTCTTATTGTGTGGAGCCTTCAGAGGTATACTCTACGCCAGTTTGAAATGTGATTTTTACGCTCTAAAATCAGTGAAGCTAATTTTATTTTCTGAGCTCTGGGGAGCTAAAGTCGCAGCGTTGGCAGTACCGAATTTTATAAGCTATAATACATTTTGTTCTAAAATCAACTAAATTGTGTGATCTAAATATTTCACGCCAGCGCGTGATAGACTGTAACATTCTTTTAAAGACGACGAGTTCAACTTTAAGGGGGAAGTATCGTATCACCCTCATTAGCGCTTACCAGAACCGAAGTCCATAAGACGGGACGGAAATACCGGACGAGATAGCGACTGCGAGTGCAGCCAGGATTTGGAACTTGTTAACGAGCCAGTGGCGCGGACTCGAGATGTATATTTTATGTATAAATTGTGTGTATTGTATGTGTTTTTATAGTGCGTATGTGCGATATAATTAGGGCCAGTCTTCGCTATTAATCACAGTAGGACAATTGTGGGTGAACTGAGTAGCCTGCAAGCGATTATAGATAGGCAAATATTTAACATTGAACTTTTCTGCCAAGGAGTCGAGACCAAGATGATCAGCACGTGGTTTGAAGTTGGGATGAGCTTCAAGAAATCAACGCAGACGACTACTATGGAGTGCTAAATTGTCCATAGGGCAATGGGTTGAGGAGGATGTCCTTAGTCCTACATGCAGAAGCGGTGATGTACTAAAATTGGATTATTTCAATTATGTAGTTAGATTTGGCCGGGGAACTTTGTAAATAGTCATGTTTTTCTTTCTTGTTTTTAGCTGTTTTTCTTGTACCGACACTATATGTTTAAATGTCCGTTGGCGCGTGGCCAAAGTGTTTGTTGATATTTTGATTTTTTTTCTTGAGTCATGTGTAATGTACGCGGCGTGCGTGCGTGATTTTTATCCTTGCAATTGCGGAACCCGTTACATTCGATAAATGGTGCTTTATTAACGTTAATATTTTTAAAATAGGAATGGGAGGAAATGATTGTAAAACATTTTGCTGAACAGGTTATTATTCATGTTAGGGTAGCCGAGTGCACCAACTTAAAAGTAATTATAGAACACCTTCGTTCTAATTTTGATAGATTTTTCTTGAGTCCTTTTCAGGTGACTAGTCACGGCATAGAACGATGGCGCCAGCATGTGGATATTATTTGTGTCTTTTATTTCAGGGTCTGTCACAACCCATACGTGTGATTCAGTGTGTGTTGATGTGTCTTGTGTGTGTTGATTCTACGTGAGGAGGGGGTAGTTGTCCTACCGCCCTTATATATTTTTTGCTGCTGTTGTATTTTTAGATGGAAAGACAGAGTGCTCTTGGGAGACTGCTGATTCTTGTCCATATGTTTTTCTGACACACACGTATTATTGTGCTTTGGGGCACATTTCTTCGAGGTTCGACCCCATGTTCTGGGAGGTCGAGGTTATTGACACGTGGGTTGACAGACATGCAGAGTTCCACAAACCGCCCGTTTTGCCTGTGACTTATTTTTGATAGGCAGTCCTTTTTGTCCGACTGAACCCTGAAAGCTTTCATGTAGCAAACCCGTTCATTGTGATGGCTAATTTTTAAGCCATAATTAATTGGGGAGTTCGCCATGTGTGTAACGGATTGTTGTACCTTGTATGGATAAGAATATTGTGATTAACGTAAATGTTGGCTGTTTGCCTATTGCTTTGTTGATGACTCGATTTCATGTAATTTTGTTTGTCACACCCGTGTGGTGTAGTGGTAGAGTATTTGTAAATTTGACAGCGGTCATTTGAGTATTTTTTCTATTGGTCACGTGTTAATGTACTTGTGTTGATTTGTGTGAGAAGTCCTAAGTTTTTAGGCAGTAAATGTTGCTACGGCAATTTAAGTCCAATTTCACACGGAAATTTTGTGTTTGTTTATAGTAGATTTAGGAAGTGTCGATTTAACTTAAGTATTGTAGTTGTGTTCCCTTGTGTCGGTCTAGCTCTAGGAAATGCGGATTCGTTGTTTGAAGGGTCATTCTGGATGATAACGAATCACGCATTCAAAGTACACATCGTGGTGCATGTAGAACGGCGTACGCACTTATATGGTCATTTTTTTTTGTATCTTTATTTAAGGACACTTGGTCCAGGTAATTGATCTCTCCAGAGATATCGCCTAAGTTTTTGGCATTTTTATTAAGCGGGAGTCAAGTGGGAGTTTTTGTTGTTAATTGTTTATGTAAATATGGTGATTTGTTATTAAATTCAGTTGTTTTAACCCTGGCTTCACTCTTTCCTGCATGTTATTTTGTTATATGTTACCCTGCAAGTTAATGAAGCGCCCTGACAGCAACTTACGAATATGACCTGTTACGCCCCGAATCTGAGTCTCATATGCTTCTTTGCAAGGGTTCAATATATACATACTGTACATAAATTATATATAAACTTTTGAAATGACGGTGGTTTTGGGGTCTGGGGGATGTGAAACGCGAAGATATGTCGAAATTTTCCGGAAGTCGAAACATGTGACCCATTGCAATAGTTAGCTTTCTAATGAAATCTACATTAAAAAAACTGGTAATACGAAAATGGAGATTTATTTCCTGTCTCCAATGCATTTTTCAGAATTAAAATCGGGTGAATGGAATCGACAGCATTAGTTTGGGAATTGTTTTGATAAGGGTGGTAGGCGGTGCGGCTCCGCAAGATCATTTGCGCAAGGAAAATGATGAACACGCTGACAGAGCGGAGGGAGAAGGGAACAATTTGACGACAGGAAGGAGTTGTCTTCCTCTTGTCACAAATATTATAGTTCGACGAGTTACGTGTACAAGTGCCTAGGCGTGGAAAATATCTGAGCAATAAAATTTTACTGTAGTAGTGTCACAATATGTATCGTTGACACAATGTGTTCGTACTGCGACCGAAGAAACCCATCAGTACTTATATCCACAGCACTATAAAGGATTGCAGACATGTAAATTACCCAGCTCACAAACTTACCATGCCTACTAAGTAAAATTGGGAATTTCAGGAATATACAGGATAAATGTTATTCGTAAAGAAAATAGTACTACTAGCCAAGGTACAAATTTCTACTATCATTTACATTTAGAGCAAATCGAGAAACTCCAATCTCGAGGGGTGATAAGGTCTAATCTATAGTGAGCGCCCGTATCTATACCTCGTAGTACTATTTTCGATGATGACGACAATGAAAACGGTATCAGCTTAGATAAAAGTTGACTGAATCGCTAAAAAGCGCCAGCCGTTTATTAAGCTAAAAACAAGTACAAAAACTGGCTTCCTCCCTGAATATGGTGTCTCCCTGACACTCTAACAAAAGTAACTCCAAAAATAAACTTGCACGTGGCACTGATATAGTTAGGAAAGTGAAACGGCGTGATACTAAGTATTACCCTACTTTATACAGATCCGCTTCAACTCTGAACCGTAGTTCCATATCTAAGCAAAAATTATTCATGAACTATGTGCATATATACATTCATTTATGGGTCTCACAAATTGTACACTTTATTGTCGAAAAGATTAAATTTTCTATCCTTCAATAAGTCTTTCATCTACTCAACTTTCTTAATAATCAAATAACAAACATACACCGCAACTATCGTGTTGAAAGTTATAAATACTCGTCTTAATCAATTGAACATAAGTGACAAACATTTAAGCTAAGCACTGTTCCTTTTTACCTTTTATCTATTTATCATGAAATACTGAAATAAGTTCTGAAATTCTTTACTGTGTTAATAATTTTCTGATAAACGTGAATACTAGAAGTGCACGGCATTAACCTTCGTTCTCACACTTCTCCTCCATAATTATACAACAATTACCTTCTCTCTTAAACACCCTGTACAGAATCTTCCTTTAATACACTCACATAACTTCACAATCATTGCGATCAATACTAGAAAAACTTAGAGACTCCTCAGCCACCCTTCGTAAAAATACGTAACTCATTTACGTTTATATCTCCTTAATTTGCACGGTAATTCAACTAAAAACTTCCACTTCAATACATATACTTCCTAACTTTAACATTCTTCTCTATGTCCTGATATAACTTCGCCTCGTGCTTATAATTCCATTTCTGCAATAAATCTCTGTACTTTTCACTTTCTGATCACCCTGTGATTTAACTTTGTTAACCTTCTTTTTCACGTGTTTAAATTCAGCTTTACATTTTATTACAACTTTTCAAGAAATATCAGTAAATATTCATATTCTTAACAAAAGATATAAGTTTGACTTCCTTCCATGAATATATTTGTTTAACAAATTCATCTATGCTTTTTAATGCTCTAAATCTCATTAGACATATGTGTATAAGCTTTTCGTAATACTTTCGTTCATAATTAGTTGAAAAATAATTTCTGACACTCGAATCAACATCATGAGTTGTCGAAATATTCTTTACACTTCGTGACATAACTTCTTAAATATGCTGTACTTAAATTTGCTCCAATAAACTTCTTTTACTTCATTTACAATTTTTTTACTCCTTCTTTAGTTCGTTCAACGTTCTACTCCTTTTATATAGTTCACTCTACATTCTTTTAAATAATTCACTCTACATTCCTTTAAACAATTTGTTCTACATTCTTTTGAACAATTCCTTCTATATTCCTCTAAACAATTCATTCTATATTCCTCTAAACAATTCATTCTACATTCCATCGCTGCGATAAAACAGATTTAATTAGATTAAATCTAACGCAAATATGAAAAATTCTACGCGGTTTTACTCTGATATGACTTTAGTGTTAATAGCATCATCATGCCAAAATTTCGTCCAAGTGACTGAAATTTTCAAGAACAAGAAAAATAACTCCGAAGAAAAATACGAAAAATTACTACTACGCAAAAACTACACAAATTTAATTACTTTGACAAAATTATACGGTTGAAATAATGCTGATGAAAAATGCTGTTGAAAAAAATGCAGTTAAAAATAATGCTAAAAATAATGCAGTTGGTCAATTGGATAATCACAGAACATAACTACAATTCTACATGATATAAAACAATTTCTTCACTACCTTGAGTTGACTTCTGATCTGGAGAATACCTGCGTCTCGCCTGCCAAACCAAACGTGTCGTGGATCTCATCGCATCGCCCACAGCTATGAAGACCGGTTTGTGTCAGAACCAGCTGGCCTCTTCCCCCAGTAGAACAAGGTCGATGATGTCCTCGGTGAATGACCTCGCCGTGAAACAGCTCGCTCTGCCAACACTCCGTCCCCCGTGCACTGGAAGTAGTCCGGCTTCGACTCTCCATCTCTTCAGAATTGACATCTCGGTTCTTCAGAATTGACATCTCGTTTCTTCAGAATTGACAGCTCGTCTCAGGTTGAATATTGTCGTTTATGCAAGCGTTTGTGAATATTCAAGATGTGTTAGAAGTAGAAAAGTATAAGTTTTGTTCGGTGATGTTGCGCGTCACGTAGATATTCTGTTGCGCCTTTCATGATAGTGAATTCTGGAATTCAACTGTACATCTTTGTAGTCTCCACTCCCTATATTTTTGCTTAGCACATGGTAATTCTCATTTCACTGATGATATAATTAAGACTTCCCCGTTGCTGACTTCTAACTTGCATTTTTAATGTAATGTTCAAATATGCGTTCACACGTAGTAATACTGAATATCTTCTTGTCGAAATGTTTCAAGCAATGTGGAACAACTTTGCATTAAGCACTGTAATATTTGGTTATACTGTTCCGTTCTGCTTTATAGATGTAGCTTGCTCCTCAAGTTACAGTCTTACTGTACTGCACTCTTCTTTGCTTTCAACTCTAATGAAACGTAGCACTATTATAATAATACTGGTTTCTTCTCGAGGTCTTGACTCGATGAAATCTCAAATTGGAAAGAACTCTCTCGTCCGGTTCTCCACACTCCGCAAGTTCCAGTCTCTCTGCCTCCCCTCTCGTGGTGTGACGTAACTTCTACCACCTCTCCTCGCTTCAGTCCGCAGTTCGACCTTCGTCTCTTCCCCTCTTTCATGACGTAACTCTCGCTTCAAGTGGCGTGATGTCTCTCGCAATATGGACCTCCAACATTCATATAATAGAATATATGTCCATCTTTAAATCATTCCTTCTTCCTTGCCTTTCATAATTTCATAAGATATATAGTATTTCACTCATTTCCATACAGTTTTTCCCATATTTCTCGAATTTTTAATAAATAAAAATTTTCATCCACTCTTTTTTTTCTGGGGTCTTGGTTCATATCCAAATTGGTTCTTTGGTAATGACCTTAAATAAATTCTGGCGCATTTCCCCGTTGCTGATTTAAAGTAAAGTATAGCCTATACTTTCTTTAATACCATAAGTTTCTCTGTTCTTGAGACTGAATTTATTTATTTTACTGTATCTTTGGGTAAAATCTTTTCAATTTGGAATGGTTAAATTTTCCAATGGATCTGTTATCCTCAACTCTTACAATTTTATAGCATTTGTTACCGTAGACTGTATCTACTTTGAACGGTCCTCTGAAAAGGCTACTGAATTTGATATACACCTTCTTCAGTACGTCAGCTTTTACAGGAATCCTGACTAATACAAGGTCACCTTCTCGTAGCGGTCCACTGAATCTCTTCCCTTCTAAACGTTTTAATCTCTTCTCAGCCGCTTTGTTCAACTGGACCCTCGCTGCTTCGATTCTCTGGTCCATCGGTGGTTCGTTATCTTCCGGAATATTGAAGATTCCGTTCCATGGTCGTACGGGTTTCTCTTCAAAATGCAACATAACTGGAATATCGTTGGTGCTCTCATGTTTCGTGTTATTGATGCAAAATTCCACTAGTGGTACAATCTTCACCCAATTCGCATGATTATCTGCACTATACAAGCGAATGTACTTTGAAAATTCAAGCATTGTTCTTTCAATAGGATTCGTCTCTGGGCTTCGAACTGATGAAAATAGGTGAACAATATCCAACCTATCCATCGCTCCCTGAAATTCTGCAGAGGTGAGTTGCGTTCCATGGTCTGTTAAAAGTCTCTCTGGTTTTCCCAACTTTGGAATAATGTTCCTCTCCAGGTGATATAAAACATTTTTCGTTGTTGCTTTCTGCATGGGATTAAGCATTACAATTTTGGAGAATAGATCCATTGTGACTAACACATACTGGTTTCCTCTGTCTCCTTTAGGTGCAGGTCCAAAAATATCCTGACTAAACAATTCCAGTGGTTTCGTAGGAATAATTGCTTTAGGTCTCTCCTTCAATAGTTCAGAATTATATTAATTTTTCTGACACAGTTCACAAGATCTGATTACTATGGTTATGGATTCTCTCATATTAATCAAATAGAACTTTTCTAACATGGTATAGCATGTTTTGTCAACTCCTCCGTGACCTATACTTTTGTGTACTAACCAAATTAGTGGCACAATAAGTTCTGGTGGAATAGCAACTCGTACTTTCGTGTGTCTGGCATCGATGTATTTACATACAGTTTCTCCCACGAGAATATAGTGTCTAGCTTTCCTTCTTGTTTCGAAGTATGAGGCGTGCCTCCTTGTCATTCTCCCTGACAAAAATCTATAAATGTTCCTGAATGGTGCATGCTTCTTTTGAAAAAGAGGAATTCTTCTCAGTTTATCCAGCGTTTCCTGATCTTCTGCATCTGTCTGGATAACATTAACTCTCACATCTTTCTCAGAAATCGGATGTCTGGAAAGAATATCTGCTAATAGGTTGTCTTTACCAGGAACATGAACTATCGTAGCATCAAATTGTTGCAAAAACATGGTCATCCTATCGCTTGACAAGTCTGACTTCAACATGAATTCTAGTGCTTTGTGATCCGTTCTGATTATAATCTTGTGTCCCAGCAATAATTTCTTCCAATTTTGTAGAGCGTTTATGACGGCTAAAGCTTCAAGCTCCGTCGTGAAGTAATTCAGCTCATGCGTGCGTAACTTCCTACTGCTGAATGAAATATAGTGAGGATTGCCATCTTGATCCTTCTGATATAAGACTGCGCTAATACCAATTCGTGAAGCGTCCGTTTCTATGATGAATGTTCTTTCAAAATCTGGGTACTCCAACTTGATGTTATCTCTGAGCATTTCCTTTGCTTGAATAAAGGCATTCTCAGCAGCTGCATCCCATTTCCATCTATTGTTTTTCTTTAGAAGCTCATGTAGTGGTGCCATGATCTCAGAATAACGTGGACAATGACTACTGAAAAACTGACAAAGACCCGCAAAAGCTCGGATGTCTTTGATTCTCTTGGGTTTTGGAAATTTCAATATCGCTTCAATCTTGTCTTCATTCGGGTGGTAACCAAATCTGTCTATAGTATGCCCAAGAAAGTTGATCTTTTCTTGAAAGAAATTGCATTTATTCAATTTCACCTTGATGTTTGCACTTCTGAGGTTATCAAATAGCTTCGTCAAATGCATGAAATGTTACTCTGGTGTCTCTGAAGATATGATAATATCATCCACGTAGCAAATAGCAAATTGTTTCACTTCTTCACTCAACTTGTCATCCAAGGCTCTGATAAGTGCTGGACTTGAATTTACCAATCCATATGGTACTCTTTGGTATACATAACAGGTTTGATTGAACATGAACCCTGTATAACATTTGCTGTCTTCTGTAAGCTCTATTTGATGAAATGCTGCAGTTAAATCAATCACTGAGAAACAGGTTTTATTCTTGAATCTCCTCAGTAGTTCTCTAATTTTTGGTGGCCTGTCGAATTCTTTCAGCAGAAGAGTATTTATGCCCCTGGCATCTAAACATAGTCTAAGATTTTCATCTGCTTTCTTCACAACAGTGAGTGGATTTAAATAAGGAGTGGCTTGCTTTCTTATAATCCCGTCTTTTTCCATGCCTTTTATGAGCTCTGTCACTTCAGCTTGATACTTCTCCGGTATTGGATACAATTTCTTCTGAAAAGGTGTGTCATCAGCGAGCTTGATCTGATATTTATATCCTCTTATAATGCCTGGCTTGTTATCAAATATGTCTGCATAAGTCGTGACCAATTCTTCTAATTTCTCCCTCTGATCTTCAAAATTCTCAATTTTTCTGCCATAGTGAGGTATTCCTTCTGCTTCAACTTCCATAACAATCTTCACAAGATTTTCTTCTGTAGTTTCGTCAATCAGACTACACTCATTCTCCTCCTTCTTCGTATCCTCTGGTTGATGTTGGCCTTCATTAAATCTTATGACTCCATTTCGTAAATCGATCACAGCTCCAGTCTTGGTTATAAAATCAATGCCTAAAATAGCATCGAAATTTATCTGGCTCAAGACTATGAATATCTGCTCATATTTGTATTCATTTATAGAGAAATCCATTAGTGCTTGGACTTTACATTTCATGGTCTTATCGTTAAATACGCCCCTGACTTTAATAGTTGAAACGGGCATTGCTATAAGTGAATTTCCATCCTTCAATCTGTGAAAACAGTTCTCTGATAAAATTGATGCTGTTGCTCCCGTATCTAGTAGTGTTCTCAGGCATTCTCCTTCTGATATGATTTCTATAATGGGTAATCTCGCTACTCTATCTGTTTTCGGCTCTTCTCTTTCATACAGGAGATCTTCATTCGTGGCTTCATATAACTCATTAATCTGGATTTCATGAATGGTTACGGTGCTGTTTTCTTCCTCCTTCACTTTTTGGAATTTGACGTTTATTTTTGTACCCCCCCCCCCCCCCCCTGGGTCTTCATTCCTTCGATCTCTGCTTGTTCCAGGTTGAGATTCTTGATTCTGGTTATCCTGTCCCTGATTTTGGTCTCTCGCGTTCCTTTCTCTGAGATTCCTCAGGTATTCTTGACTTTCTCTTTCCCTATCATCATAATACCTTCTTACATTGTTATTATTTCTCCAACCTTGATCTTGTTGCTGTTGTTGCTGTCTCGAATAATTATTCGTGTTCCTCCAATTCTGATATCCCCGATATCCATAATTATTCGTAGGGTTATTTCGATTATAATATCCCTCTCTGCGATAATCATTGTTCCTGTTGTGATAGCTATTTCTCCATCTTTGATTTTCATCCCATCTTTGATTTTGGTATGGTCTTCCTTCTCTAGGTCTCTGATAATCTGGTCGAAATCGATTTTGTCCATACATTCTTGATCTCGTTGGACCTACTCCATTTTTGTTCTCCTCTGTTTGCTGCATTTGATCGATGTGGATGGTGTGAATCTCTCTCTGTTCCTGATTTTTACCTCTCTGGTTTTGGTTTCCAGTTGAGTTGTTGGACACATTAGACGTGTGATCCAGTCTCCTCAAAATTTCTGCCATTCCCTCTAAAGTTTTCACATTTGCCGAAATGAGGTGCCTCCTAACTTCCGTTGGTAACTGGCATGAAATAGCATGAACCAAGTCTTCTTCCGCCAAAGGAGGTTGCAAATACTGCAAGCGTGCTAATTGTTTCGTGAAGAAACTTGCATATTTCGTTGGACTAGAATATGCATATTTTTTAGAGTAAATTTCGGCTCGTATGTCTTGTTGAAGTTCCTTGCTCCAAAATCGTTTCTGCAGAGCTATAGCAAATTCTTCAAATGTCTGATAAGTGTACCTGAAAGCTCTGTGCCATACTAACGCTTCTGAATCCAAGTATTTTTCAACGACCCTCATATGTCTTTCACGAGGTATTCTATTGTCTTCTAAATACGACCTCATGTCTCTCAGAAACTCTACAGCAGTAATATTTCCTACTCCGCTGAATTTGTTCGGCTTCTCATCATTATTCTTGATCACGATAACATTGGCATTTGACCTACTCTGGTAAGGTTCAAAGTCTCCTCCAAATTCCCCTATTTCTGTTTGAAATGGCTCTCGACTGAAGTTAAAATTGGACTTCGGAATCTGCTGTTGACTAACCTCGCTTTCCTTATCCTCTTCTATCTTGTCTGTCCTAGCCTCTAATCTCCTTATTTCTTCTTTCAATTTTTCATCTCTTGCTTGAAAAAATCTCGTCAAGTCCTTTCTGATGTCCTCCCTGACTTCAGCTCTTAACGTAGATGAAAATGTAGCATCCCCTATCGTAAGTGACCTTAATTGCTGTTCTATTTCGCTGGTTTCCTTATCCTGCTTTGATCGAATTTTCGCTAGTTCTATGCTTATCTCATCGACCGTGCATTTAATTTTGTCAAATTCATTTGAGTTAGTTAAATCTGTTTTATTAACAATATCTGTCAGCGTGGCTACGTTATTAATTTGCAATGTATCTATCCGCTTAGATAGATCTTCCCGTACCTTACTAACATTTATATTGGAACATAACTCTATAGCTATAATGTCATTTGCTAATTTATGATGAATTTCTGATACAATTTTAGTTGTGACTGTTACGACCTCCTCCTTCATGTCCGTAACTGCCTTTACAATGGAAGCATTTATATCCACATTTATACCCTCTTCAATCAGATTACTTTGACCATCCAACTTGACCTGTAATTCACCAACAGTGTCATTTAGATTGTCAAGTTGTTCCTTGAGTTTGTTCTGGGCCCCTGAAATGTGTACATGATGAGTATTGTTCTCTTCCTTAATGGAGCTAATACTAGCCTGTAATTTCTTTTCTAGCTCTATCATGTGATTACTGTTGGCTAATTGGACTTCTAACACTTTTCCTGCCATGTCGGATCTTAAATTTCCTACTTCTGTCTTCGTAAGATTTATGTCCTGTTTGACTTGATCAAATGAAGCTTTTAATTCTTCCTGTGCATTACCTGCCCTTTCTAAAATTCTCTGAGCCTTTTCCTGATTTTTCCTAGCTTCCTCATGTATTTTCCTAGCTTCTTCCTGAGCTTTGTCCTGATTTTTCCTAACCTCCTCATGTATTTTCCTAGCTTCCTCCTGTGCTTTTTCCTGATTTTTCCTGACCTCCTCCTGTGCTGCTCTTATTTCGGCTTGGATTTTTCTATCTTCTAATCTAGCCTGCTCCTGACTTAACCTGTCCTCCTCGCGAGCTTTTTCCTGAGCTAATCTCATCTCTGCTCTTATCCTATTTGCCTCTTCTAAAGCTAACTTGGCTTCTTCTCTTTCCTTCTCTCTAGCTAGTCTATCTTCCTTTCTGGCCTTCTCTAAAGCTAACTTAGCTTCTTCCTGTGCTAATGTTATACTAGCCTTAGTAAGTGTTTGAGCAACTGATAACTCTGCCATCACTTCTGATTTTACAGTAGCTGCTGATTTCTGAATCTCGGCTTTCATCTGTTTAGTGTTGTTGTGTGTCAATTGGTGGAGGGCTTCAAGGTCTTTGGTCAACGTACTTTGACCTTCCTTCATGGTTTCGAGCATCGTTCGAATGAACGTCATATCATTCGCTGACATAATTCTTCTTTCTTGAGAATAAGGGAAGTATCAACTACAAAAATTACCAGTGAATATCCAGATTGACCAACGCATGCATTTTATACCAGTGATGGAATATATTGAACATCTTAATCCTACTTACTTCTATTTTAATCGCGAGTTATCTCGTATATCTTATCGTCCCATTTTACTGAACTGACATCGTTACATTCTATCATCTCACTTAACCTATGTTTAACAACTTGAATTTACTTTTAAATTTAATATTACATGACAAATGTCGTTGGCTGGTTTTAAAAATATGCCTCACAACTGTATTGTACTCCTCTAATCTGCTGATGTTGTGTTCATCTCAACAATCATTAAATTTGGGATCGACATTTTTCTTTTCAAAACTAATATGGCCTCACTCTCGAGTACTTCCAAACTTCTTCTCTCGAGTGCTCTTTCGAATGCTCTTTCGAATTCCCCACGTTGGGCGCCATTTAAATAATCATCTATCTATATGCGCCAGAAGAAACCCATCAGTACTTATATCCACAGCACTATAAAGGATTGCAGACATGTAAATTACCCAGCTCACAAACTTACCATGCCTACTAAGTAAAATTGGGAATTTCAGGAACATACAGGATAAATGTTATTCGTAAAGAAAATAGTACTACTAGCCAAGGTACAAATTTCTACTATCATTTACATTTAGAGCAAATCGAGAAACTCCAATCTCGAGGGGTGATAAGGTCTAATCTATAGTGAGCGCCTGTATCTATACCTCGTAGTACTATTTTCGATGATGACGACAATGAAAACGGTATCAGCTTAGATAAAAGTTGACTGAATCGCTAAAAAGCGCCAGCCGTTTATTAAGCTAAAAACAAGTACAAAAACTGGCTTCCTCCCTGAATATGGTGTCTCCCTGACACTCTAACAAAAGTAACTCCAAAAATAAACTTGCACGTGGCACTGATATAGTTAGGAAAGTGAAACGGCGTGATACTAAGTATTACCCTACTTTATACAGATCCGCTTCAACTCTGAACCGTAGTTCCATATCTAAGCAAAAATTATTCATGAACTATGTGCATATATACATTCATTTATGGGTCTCACAAATTGTACACTTTATTGTCGAAAAGATTAAATTTTCTATTCTTCAATAAGTCTTTCATCTACTCAACTTTCTTAGTAATCAAATAACAAACATACACCGCAACTATCGTGTTGAAAGTAATAAATACTCGTCTTAATCAATTGAACATAAGTGACAAACATTTAAGCTAAGCACTGTTCCTTTTTACCTTTTATCTATTTATCATGAAATACTGAAATAAGTTCTGAAATTCTTTACTGTGTTAATAATTTTCTGATAAACGTGAATACTAGAAGTGCACGGCATTAACCTTCGTTCTCACACTCCTCTTCCATAATTATACAACAATTACCTTCTCTCTTAAACACCCTGTACAGAATCTTCCTTTAATACACTCACATAACTTCACAATAATTGCGATCAATACTAGAAAAACTTAGAGACTCCTCAGCCTCCCTTCGTAAATATACGTAACTCATTTACGTTTATATCTCCTTAATTTGCACGGTAATTCAACTATAAACTTCCACTTCAATACATATACTTCCTAACTTTAACATTCTCCTCTATGTCCTGATATAACTTCGCCTCGTGCTTATAATTCCATTTCTGCAATAAATCTCTGTACTTTTCACTTTCTGATCACCCTGTGATTTAACTTTGTTAACCTTCTTTTTCACGTGTTTAAATTCAGCTTTACATTTTATTACAACTTTTCAAGAAATATCAGTAAATATTCATATTCTTAACAAAAGATATAAGTTTGACTTTCTTCCATGAATATATTTGTTTAACAAATTCATCTATGCTTTTTAATGCTCTAAATCTCATTAGACATATGTGTATAAGCTTTTCGTAATACTTTCGTTCATAATTAGTTGAAAAATAATTTCTGACACTCGAATCAACATCATGAGTTGTCGAAATATTCTTTACACTTCGTGACATAACTTCTTAAATATGCTGTACTTAAATTTGCTCCAATAAACTTCTTTTACTTCATTTACAATTTTTTTACTCCTTCTTTAGTTCGTTCAACGTTCTACTCCTTTTATATAGTTCACTCTACATTCTTTTAAATAATTCACTCTACATTCCTTTAAACAATTTGTTCTACATTCTTTTGAACAATTCCTTCTATATTCCTCTAAACAATTCATTCTATATTCCTCTAAACAATTCATTCTACATTCCATCGCTGCGATAAAACAGATTTAATTAGATTAAATCTAACGCAAATATGAAAAATTCTACGCGGTTTTACTCTGATATGACTTTAGTGTTAATAGCATCATCATGCCAAAATTTCGTCCAAGTGACTGAAATTTTCAAGAACAAGAAAAATAACTCCGAAGAAAAATACGAAAAATTACTACTACGCAAAAACTACACAAATTTAATTACTTTGACAAAATTATACGGTTGAAATAATGCTGATGAAAAATGCTGTTGAAAAAAAATGCAGTTAAAAATAATGCTAAAAATAATGCAGTTGGTCAATTGGATAATCACAGAACATAACTACAATTCTACATGATATAAAACAATTTCTTCACTACCTTGAGTTGACTTCTGATCTGGAGAATACCTGCGTCTCGCCTGCCAAACCAAACGTGTCGTGGATCTCATCGCATCGCCCACAGCTATGAAGACCGGTTTGTGTCAGAACCAGCTGGCCTCTTCCCCCAGTAGAACAAGGTCGATGATGTCCTCGGTGAATGACCTCGCCGTGAAACAGCTCGCTCTGCCAACACTCCGTCCCCCGTGCACTGCAAGTAGTCCGGCTTCGACTCTCCATCTCTTCAGAATTGACATCTCGGTTCTTCAGAATTGACATCTCGTTTCTTCAGAATTGACATCTCGTCTCAGGTTGAATATTGTCGTTTATGCAAGCGTTTGTGAATATTCAAGATGTGTTAGAAGTAGAAAAGTATAAGTTTTGTTCGGTGATGTTGCGCGTCACGTAGATATTCTGTTGCGCCTTTCATGATAGTGAATTCTGGAATTCAACTGTACATCTTTGTAGTCTCCACTTCCCTATGTTTTTGCTTAGTACATGGTAATTCTCATTTCACTGATGATATAATTAAGACTTCCCCGTTGCTGACTTCTAACTTGCATTTTTAATGTAATATTCAAATATGCGTTCACACGTAGTAATACTGAATATCTTCTTGTCGAAATGTTTCAAGCAATGTGGAACAACTTTGCATTAAGCACTGTAATATTTGGTTATACTGTTCCGTTCTGCTTTATAGATGTAGCTTGCTCCTCAAGTTACAGTCTTACTGTACTGCACTCTTCTTTGCTTTCAACTCTAATGAAACGTAGCACTATTATAAGAATACTGGTTTCTTCTCGAGGTCTTGACTCGATGAAATCTCAAATTGGAAAGAACTCTCTCGTCCGGTTCTCCACACTCCGCAAGTTCCAGTCTCTCTGCCTCACCTCTCGTGGTGTGACGTAACTTCTACCACCTCTCCTCGCTTCAGTCCGCAGTTCGACCTTCGTCTCTTCCCCTCTTTCATGAAGTAACTCTCGCTTCAAGTGGCGTGATGTCTCTCGCAATATGGACCTCCCACATTCATATAATAGAATATATGTCCATCTTTAAATCATTCCTTCTTCCTTGCCTTTCATAATTGCATAAGATATATAGTATTTCACTCATTTCTATACAGTTTTTCCCATATTTCTCGAATGTTTAATAAATAAAAATTTTCATCCACTCTTTTACTTTTTCTGGGGTCTTGGTTCATATCCAAATTGGTTCTTTGGTAATGACCTTAAATAAATTCTGGCGCAGTACAGATGCCTTTCTTACTTCCTTTAACATTATTGTTGATAATAATACATTGTAGGGGCTTGGGACATCTTGGTCATCAGTACCTTTGGCTGGCTGCGTGACTCAGCGGTAACGTTCTCGCTTGCTGTGCCCAAGGTTGCAGGATCGAATCCTGCTGCAGCCAGTAGGCATTTGAGGGTGCACGAATGCGAGGGAGCCGAGTCCTTAGATTTACTGGCACGTTAAAGATCCCATTTAGGGGCAAAATTCCGGCGCCCCGGCGCCTCTAAAAGCCGCAGTAGTTAAAAGGGACGTAAAACCAATAACGTTATTATTATTATCATTATCATCATCAGTCCCGTGTAGTTGATTATGTGTGTAACTGTATTAGAGTCAGGGATGGGGCAGGTGTCCTGAAACTTCACTTACGGTACTATCTCGTCATTTACCTGGATGGATTGTAGAAAACACCGGTGAAAACACATGAGGATAGATGCTGACAGCGTTGGATTCCGTTCTAGGTAACTGTTTTAGAGTTATTTGAGGATAAACTCCCGAACAAAAACATATTGTTCCGACATTAGTAATACTTTGTAGGGCATAACCCTTACCGCACAGATCAGCGACTGGTTTCACTCGATGCGAAATTGAATACTGTATAGAAAGATATGACTGGTTTGCAGTTAGCACGCTCTTGATATTTTAGAAACAAGAAGTTCCGTGACGAACTAAAAAGCCTACTTTTCTTAAAATTTCAGATTCATGCCAATGATTAATCTATTTGATCTATCTAGAATAATGACGAAATTAAGTTGGTAATATCGACATTTCTAATTAGTTCAAAATACTGTATACCTGGCATAATGTAGCCTAATAGAGAACTACAGTTGGCAGCCCTGGGGACTGGATATATTCTTAGTTCCATCTCTTAAGGTACAGAATAAAAAAATTGGGTAAGTCCAATGGATAGCGTGGACGTTACATGCAGTTAAACATTGGATCTAACAGCGCGCGTAAAATCATGTTGGCAACAATGTCATGCATGTATTGGTCAGAAATAATCTGAAATAATACGATCTATTGTTGTGCCAATTTTGAATGAAATCCATTAGTTAGTATAGAAGTTACATGCATTTTAATATAGACCTATCAGCAGGCTTAGAATCATGTTGGCAGCACTGACGTTTATTAGTTACTCCAAATTAATCTAGAATACCAGGTACTATACATGTGCAAAGTTTAGAGCTATTGGCTAGCATACATTCTAATATATTGATATTAGGGTAACAAAAATAGAGACAGCATTTATTAACAGTTGGCAGCCCTGGTTGCTCTTAAGAATACGCTTAGTCATACCTGTTATGGTACACATAGCACACACGAAATTTGCTTGAAATCCAAATGATAGTATAGAAGTTACATGTATTTAAAGTTGGACCTCTCAGCAGGCTTAGAATCATGTTGGTAGCACTGACGTATATAAGTTACTCCAAATTAATATAGAATGTCAAGTACTATACGTGTGCATAGTTTAAAGCTGTCGGCTTGCATACTTTCTGATATATGGGTATTTGGATTAAAAAATGGAGGCATTTATTAACAGTTGGCAGCCCTGGTGGCTCTTAAGAATATGCTCAGTTATATCTGTTTATGTACACATATCACATACGAAATTTGGTTGAAATCCAATTGATAGTGTGGACGTTATATGCATTTAAAATTTGGACCAATCAGCAGGCTTATAATCATTTTGACAACACTGCCATATATGGCCTCCTGGAAGTTAAACTATAATATTATTATCTACACGTGTGCCAATTTTGAAATAGCTCCCTTTCATACCTTCCAAGATATCCAACATGGAGCTCAAATTTCAATTGCGATTTTTCAGCAGTTGGTAGCACTGACATCATTTTCAAATATGGCCGTGAGATATTCAGGTCTAGATCTTTATTCCTACCAAAGTGTGTTTTGATTGCTGCAGCCGTTTAGGAGTTGATAGGGGGGGACACACCCACAGCCAGCCAGACAGACAGACAGACACACATTTGACCGATCTCATAAGTCTACTTTTTCCTCATTTTTGCAAAATGTGAAAAGTAGGCTAAAAAGATGGACAAGATATGTTCGTGTTCAGGTTTATTGGGAATATATATTCTAAAAACCATCCGATGTGGACGTCCAACTCTAGGTATCGTCTTCTAGACAAAACAAACAAGACCACAAACCGTGAAATATTCTAATCAATGGAGCCAGCTATTATCGATTTATAAGAGGCCAAACGCGCACGCACATAGATATATATACATACATACATACATTTATTTTGGTGATTCGTATGGTTCTTTGGTTCTCTAGACTCTAATTCCCCCCCCCCCCCTTTTTTTTCGTGAGATCTGAAACGACTCCGTGTGGCCAATCACTATAACTTAGCCTACTTCAATTTTCATGGAGGTAATAATAAAAGTTCATTTGTGTAGGACATTTTATTACAGTAAACAAATTATGAAAATGCATAACAAGAGCAAAATTATTATGTACAAAATAGAATTAAAGTTCCTAAGATATTCTCATCTGCCTATTGTTAGCACAGGCACTAGTACTGCGTACTATAAACATACATTTATTTTGGTGATTCGTATGGTTCTGTGGTTCTCTAGACACTAATCCCCCCCCCCCTTTTTTCGTGAGATCTGAAACGACTCCTTGTGGCCAAACACTATAACTTAGCCTACTTCAATTTTCATGGTGGTAATAATAAAAGTTCATTTGTGAAGGACATTTTATTACAATAAACAAATTATGAAAATGCATAACAAGAGCAAAATTATTATGTATGTATGTATGTCTACCCCTTATTATTCCCGTTTTCCAACGGGGTCGGGGATGAGATGCGATGGAAGTCTTTGTGGCGATGGTTTTTACGGCCGGATGCCCTTCCTGACGCCAACCTCATGAGAGGAGTTAATGAGAGGTGAAATGAATGAAGGTGAATGAAACTGGGCAAGGATGTGGAAGGAAGCGGCCGTGGCCTGTCAGAAGGTACCGTCCCAGCATTTGCCTGGTGTTGAAAATGGGAAACCACGGAAAACCATTTCAAGGACGGCCGACGGTGGGGCTCGAACCCACGCGTCTACCGAGTCAGCAGAGAGCTTGGCCCCATGACCTAATGCTGCGCGTTAGCCAGCGTAGCCACGACTGTCGGTAGCAAAATTATTATGTACATAATAGAATTAAAGTGACTAAGATATTCTCATCTGCCTATTGTTAGCACAGGCACTAGTACTGCGTACTATAAACAAACAAAAATATTATACCTAATTATTTCCTGTTCTTGAAACCAATGCTTCAATTTTTTCCATATCAAAGATAGCGTTTTATGATTTACACACACTCAGTATTTTACTTCACCTCAGGTTTTCTTATATCCATTGATCTGGTCATCCTGGGATCAATGATCTCAGGCAACAAGATTTTCTCGCAGCAGCATGTCAGTTACATAAGCATTTTTTGTCTCCAGAACCTTTCGTCCCTCTTTATTGTTTCTATGTGAATGTCCTTAGGCGTCCATACCACAAAATAACATTTTTCCCGCTATGTTATTTCCAACTGGCCCTGGTTATGGAAATAAAAACCATGTGAGTGTTTAGAGAGTTATCAATCTGTACTCTTCTGAAAGGCACCGTTCTTGACATTCTCTGGCTTTCTTTTTCGCTTACTTTCTGCCAAACAAAATCCCTTTAGCTTTTTTCAAGCTTCCAGTATTGTCATATTCCGTGCAGAATAAGGGCACTTGACTTCGATTACAGCGTCGTCTCCTATTAATCCGTCTCGGGAGGCACCTAAAAACCCATAATTTGTATGTACGAAAATACCACATTCTTCGACTTTTCTACCGAATTCTCCTCTAAATTTCGTTTTGCAATTCGCTCATTATCACAGTCATGCTGCATTGCTTTTGAGAGAAATTCGCCGTACAGAAAGTTTTTTGCTAATGGAGACCATTTCGAACTAGGTTTTCTCTTGCATACATATCCAAAATTGGATGCCGTAAGTCTGTCCTGTCTACCTGTGTGCCACTTTTCATTTTCCCTTTGGCCTCTTGTTTCCTTTTCCATTTTTATATATGGCATTCACTAAGCGTTAGTTGCTTGATCTTCTCATCACTAAACTCTCTCAACAGTACCTCATCGAAATCCAACTGCATTGATCGGTTTCTATAAACACGTGAGACAGTACGTTTCATTTCATTAGACTGTTGTCGGGACATTTTTTTCCCTTTTCGCGACGCAAATAAACTCTTTCGGAAAGCTGCTCTTCTTCTCTTTCTGCTGAGTGCAGTGTTCACTATTGTGGCAGTTTTTTTTTTCTAAACGGATTTCATTGTTTTATAGTGCCAGGATGGCCCAAACTGAAAGACCAGTCCGGCAGCTTTGGTTCTATGAGTGAAGGAACCCCGTTTCCCTCGATTGATCTGCTTACCTCTCGTGAATTTTGCAACAAGGGACATATAATTTTCGGCAGCATTGCAGGTGGTGTTTGATACTAGCTGGGAACTTTTTGCAATTAGGGGCTGCAAGCAATAACGCATAAGTTTGGTTGCAGTTAACTGTTTGTCTTCACCTTGCCCACTGGTAGTTCAAAAGTACCGTTTGCAGTCTTTATGGATCCCAATCCAATCCAGTATTTCCGGAAACCAATTATCCATTTTCACATTCGCTACGCCTTTATTTTTCCACACAACGCATTGTTTTCATTTGAAGTCGAACTTGCTTCTCTGAAAAAAGTTGACACTGAATAGTTCGTGATTTTGTAATCCTATACTTATGTATTAGAAGTAAAAAACAAACTACATCCGTAGCGCGACACCCCATGAAGGGCCTAGGCCTACCAAGCAATCGCTGTGCTGTTCAGCCATGTAGCCTGCAGATTGCGGGGTGACGTTTAGTCATCCAACTCGTAGGCTACAGGTAAAATATAAGTGAAATCATAACTGCTCGGAGCATTACAGATTCTCTAATGCAAGCGTAAAGAATTATATAAACTACGAAAAAAACAAGATGTTCAGGAAAGAACATATAGCCTACTTTCTCCTAAATGCATGGGTATTGTTATAACTCTTTGTCCTTTTCAGGGAGTATGATTGAATGTTGGTTGTAGTAGCTTGTTGAAATACAACGTGCTATAGGGATATTAAACATGAATAGGAGGTGCCCTTTGCTAGTGCTACCTCTGTACCAAATTTCGTTCAATTCGGTTTCACCGTGTTTGAATTGATAGGGGGAATCGATTTGCACACATACTTGGCCACCATCTGCAAACTATTGGGCTGATGTTCTTGCAGTTTGGTCAGAATATGTTTCCCACATAACGATATGGTGTTGCAAAATTTGGTAGAGACTAGATTATTAGGTTGGTCGTAATTACATTTTAGCTTTGAACATTTGGGTGGCTGCGATTACGTTTCCGTCAAGATGGCGGCGATATAAAACATGACACTAAGGTGCCCTTTGCTAGTGCTACCTCGGTACCAAATTTCGTTCATTCGGTTCCACCGTGTTCGAATTGATAGGGGGAATCGATTTTCACACAAAGATGGCCGCCATCCGCAAAATATTAGGCTAATGACCTATTAGTTTGGTCAAAGGATGCTCCCTCCATAAAGGTATGTTGTTGCTAAATTTGCTAGAGATCGGATGATTAGGCTAATCGTAATTTGATTTAAGCTTTGAACATTTGTGTGGGCGCCAGTACGTTTCCGTCAAGATGGCGGCAATATAAAACATGACACTGAGGTGCCCTTTGCTAGTGCTACCTCTGTACCAAATTTCGTTCATTCGGTTCCACCGTGTTCGAATTAATAGGGGGAATCAATTTTGACATAAATATGGCCACCATCCGCAAACTATTAGGCTAAGGACCTATTAGATTGGTCAAAGGATGCTCCCTCCATGAAGGTATGATGTTGCAAAGTTTGGTAGAGATCGGATGGTTATGTTAGTCGTAATTTGATTTAAGCTTTAAACATTTGTGTGGCCGCCATTACGTTTCTGTCAATATGGCGGCGATATAAATCATGACACTGAGATGCCCTTTGCTAGTGCTATCTCTGTACCAAATTTCGTTCCATTCGGTTTCACCGTGTTTGAATTAATAGGGAGAATCGATTTTGACACAAAGATGGCCGCCATCCGCAAACTATTAGGCGAATGACCTATTAGATTGGTCAAAGGATGCTCCCTCCATAAAGGTATGTAGTTGCAAAATTTGGTAGAGATCGGATGATTAGGTTAATCGTAATTTGATTTAAGCTTTGAACATTCGTGAGGCCGCCATTACGTTTCAGTCAAGATGGCGGCGATATAAAACATGACACTGAGGTGCCCTTTGCTAGTGCTACCTCTGTACCAAATTTCGTTCTATTCGGTTCCACCGTGTTCGAATTAATAGGGGAATCAATTTTGACATAAAGATGGCCGCCATCCGCAAACTATTAGGCTAATAACCTATTAGATTGGTCAAAGGATGCTCCCACCATACAGGTATGTTGTTGCAAAGTTTGGTAGAGATCGGATGGTTATGTTAGTCGTAATTTAACTTAAGCTTTGAACATTTGTGTGGCCGCCATTACGTTTTTGTCAACATGGCGGCGATGTAAAACATCACACTGAGATGCCCTATGCTAGTGCTACCTCTGTACCAAATTTCGTTCCATTCGGTTTCACCGTGTTTGAATTAATAGGGGGAATTGATTTTCACACAAAGATGGCCGCCATCCGCAAACTATTAGGCGAATGACCTATTAGATTGGTCAAAGGATGCTCCCTCCATAAAGGTATGTAGTTGCAAAATTTGGTAGGGATCGGATGATTAGGTTAATCGTAATTTGATTTAAGCTTTGAACATTCGTGAGGCCGCCATTACGTTTCAGTCAAGATGGCGGCGATATAAAACATGACACTGAGGTGCCCTTTGCTAGTGCTACCTCTGTACCAAATTTCGTTCTATTCGGTTCCACCGTGTTCGAATTAATAGGGGGAATCGATTTTCACACAAAGATGGCCGCCATCCGCAAACTATTACGGTGATGACCTATTAGTTTGGTCAAAGGATGCTCCCCCCATAAAGGTATGTTGTTGCAAAGTTTGGTAGAGATCGGATGGTTATGTTAGTCGTAATTTGATTTAAGCTTTAAACATTTGTGTGGCCGCCATTTCGTTTCCGTCAAGATGGCGGCGATATAAAACATGACACTGAGGTGTCCTTTGCTAGTCATACCTTTGTACCAAATTTCGTTCAATTCACATTCACCGTGTTCGAATTGATAGGGGGGGACAGACATTCAGAGTACACACACTCACACACATACACACACACACACATACTCACACACAAACATACACTTACACACACACACGCAGACAGACACACTTTTCTCGCCCTGTGTTGATCTCATAAGTCTACTTTCATTTTTTGCAAAAATCGAAAGTAGGCTAAAAACTTATGGGTGTGAAGAGGTGGTTGTTGTTGTTGTTGTTTTTTTTTAGGGCCTGAGTCGGTTTTGGTGGTGGCTCCATTTTTCAACAAAAACGAAAAAATAACTCCACGTGATGACCGTAATGCTCTCCACCAGTCGTAGCCTACCTACAGTATATGATGTACACGTGTCTATTCAACCTCCGTAGCGTAGCGGTCAGCATGGTTTGCTGCCGACCCGGAGGTCCTGGGTTCGATTCCCGGCTCTGCCACGAAATTTGAAAAGTGGCATGAGGACTGGAACGGTGTCTACTCAGCCTCGGGTGGTCCAAATGAGTAGAGGGGGTTGATTCCCACCTCAGCCATCCTCGAAGTGGTTTTCCGTGGTTTCCCACTTCGTCTTCGGGTAAATGCCGGGATGGTACCTACTGTAAGGCCACGGCCGCCTCCTTCCCTCTTCCTTGCATATCCATCCCAATCTTCCTTTCCCATCCCATCCCTCATGAGGCCCCTGTTCGCTTTGCAGGTGAGACCGCCTGGGTGAAATGCAGATCACATCTCCCCAGTTGTATCCAATCCGACCAAGGGTTCCCAGCTCTAGGACACTGCCTGGAAAGGTGGTAGTGGTGAGTTCCCTCGCTGAGTCCGTAGGAACCACCAACTAGGAGGGTAAAATTGACTAAAAGAAAGAATCTATTCTACCAGAAATACTGTCCAAAAAATAACGTGCCAAAAATAGAACACCTAACGGGCATTAAAAAATAATACTGTTGCAGGTAAAATAAATTAAATAAAAAGTAATTAATGAGATCGATGAACTAAAAACAAGAAGTCGTAACTAGGAACTGGTAAAATATCAAAGAAAAGAAAATCCACAGCCTGCTTCCAGTCTCCGACCGGGTCAGGAATGGAATGAATGAAGCCCCCATCTAGCGGCGAGGATATGGACTGTGCCGGCTGCCGAGGCCTGACGCACTCCTCTGGGGCAATGATTAAATGAATGACAGATGAAATGAAATGATAGTGGAGAGTGTTGCTGGAATGAAATTTTGACAGGGAAAACCGGAGTACCCGGAGAAAAACCTGTCTGCCTCCGTTTTGTCCAGCACAGATCTCACATGGAGTGACCGGGATTTGAACCACGGACCCAGCGGTGAGAGGCTGGCGTGCTGCCGCCTAAGCCACGGAGGCTTCTGGTAAAATATCAAAGGACCACTCAGAAATATCCAGACCTTGACAATAATTCAGAACTAACCAGCACAGTCAATCGCAATATTGGACAAGATGCTCGGGAATTCCATACCGTCTGGCAAGGTTGTCGCTCTCTCAAATCACTCTAGCTCCAATCCCCTCCCCCCAACCCTCCACCAACCCGCTCTCCATGACCTTGTTCTACTGCCGCGCCTTGTTGCAATTACAGTAACACTTTTATTCACAAACTTCCCAAAGTGATCCCGACGGTTCTATTCAACCGATTTAGGTTTTCGATGCGGCTTTGGAATCAGTGAGTAAAACTCAACTTTCGTATTAGGCCTACCCGTTTTCTTTCGAATTTTAATATGATATTTGAAAAACAAACAGCAACTTTTCTGTTTTTGAAATTAAAAAGTAAGCAATGAGTTAATATCAATTCTGCTACTAGACAGAGTGCATAGCAGTTTTCAGATCGCAGATCGGAGCTCCCCTTCGATACAAAAGTAAATAAATAAATAAATAAATAAATAAATTCAGCTTCGCTTGTGCTGCCATCTGTTGAAATATATTCTTACCAAAGTGTCGGGATATTTAGCCTTAAATTGTCGTGGTGGGGAAGGAGAAGCAAGCCACATTATCATTTCTTTCATAATACCGGTAGTTGCTCTAAACAAACTTTTGACATACCTGCGACCTGGGAAGGAGGTTTCCTGAACGAACAACATTTTATTACCATCCAAAAAACCTTGTATGAGTCGAAATAATAAGTGATATAGAGGTCCTAACTAAAACATAACCTTCTTTGCGGTGACAAAAATGCAACGCAAATTTGCGTAGATACAATAACCTGCCTACAAAATGAACATATGTTTCAGAAAATAAATAATCCTCATTCTAGATGACGTAAGTAGAAGCGTTCTCAAGTATCACTTTTCACGCGGATACTAGTTCATAAAAGATATAAACAACACAGCACAAAGCAAAATGGTCGCCATCTCTACCCCCTACCGATCAGCTGATCAATCGTTAAGAGTCGCTGCATGATGGCCTGTACATTACGATGGCAGTGGATGAGCTATCAGAGGTTGCCATTACAACGCCACTGCACGAGATCACATTCAGTTTTCTATCTGACTCTGTGGGAAGCGGCTTCGGTGACGTAACCGATAGCATACTGAACTTCTATGCCCAAGTTCGCAGGTTCAAAGCCAGCCGAAGTCGTCGGATTTTCTAAGAGCGCTAAGTATCCCTTAGTATGCTTTCCTTAGGAGGGGGAGTTCCAACGTTCGTTGCGAGTTGATGGTTGTGGTGGCATCTAGTTGTCAAGTTCACAGCCAGGTGTCGTTGACGGTAGTATTTGGTACCAAAATTGGGAACTACTACTTGAAATTGATCGTCTGCAGTCCTTAACTGAATTACAGACTAATACAGCCATCACAATTAACACCGTTCATCAGACAGATTCTACACACACCCAAAGTACACGGGGTTACATGACCGCGTTGTCGCAGCCCCTAAACTGAGGAACCAACCAACATCTCTGCGGGAGATAAAATTTTGCGTGAAGAAGTTAGACTGTTAGAACGTTACACATCAGTGTCGTAACCTTGCATAAGGACAGTGTGACCACAAGTATAAAAATGGATCCCAAATGACAAGAAAGTTACCGTCCCCATAAGACAATGAAATGTTAAAAATATGCATAGAAAGACGAAAACAAAGTTAATTAAGGTCCAATTGTAAAATACTTTCTGGCAAAAAAATAAGGACGGGTCCTTCTACGTAACCCTGTATATTTTGCCTATTATAGCCTATCCCCTAATTTGCCCGGTGAAATCTACCTCCGCCTTCCGGCGTGCCGAGAGGAAATGTTTTTGGTATTTATTGATTTATAACTACTCACACGTCATAATGTTAAGCATATATAATGTGTATTTTGAATCGAAAATATTATATATATACTTATAACACCACATATTTCAACACTCGTTGACCTTGATCCGCGGTAGAGACTATTGTTGTTGTTTTCGTTGTTGATTCTCTAGGGGTTTTGCGTCATCATGGTCTTGTAGTCCCGTGTACTTGGGTGTGTGTTGAAGTTGTCTGATAACCTATGTCACTGTGATGCCTGTAGGCTTACTAGTGTGTGTACTTTTATACGAGGACGGATTTGGGTAGGAAGCTGTTGTTATTTCATTCGAGATCCATGGACATCATGGTCATTTAGCCCCGTGTATTTGGGTGAGTGTTGAATATTGTCTGATAACCTGTGTTATTGTGATGGCTGTATTCGTGTATAGGCTATAATTCAGGTGAGTATTCAATCAATCAACGTTTAATTTCAACAAGCTACATTCAATTATACTCCTTGAAAAAAGAGTTATAACTATACCCATGCATTTAGGGGCATATGACCTCGTAGTTCCGCCCCTTAAAACAACAATAACTAACTAACTAAAGTAGGCTATATGTTCTTTACTGAACATCTTGTTTTGATTCGATTTCCTTCAGGAATCTCGGCATTAGGTATATCTTGAGTTATGTAGCGTTAACAGAGTTTGTAAATGAGAGAATGTGGAATGTATTAAAGAGCCTTGAAGCTGTGCAAAGGAAAGATTTTTTGTATTTAGTTGTACGGTGGACAGAGATCTGTAGAGAAGTATCAGTAAATCAGTTTTCTATTTTGTGGAGGGAGTTCATTGGTTTAAACACATTGTTACGTTCCGTGGGTAAAATTTTAAATTAATTTTAACTCTTACTTAATCTGATATTTATTCACCACACATCCTAATACAATCGCTACATTCATGTCTTCGCAGAGTCTCAACAATCACACACCACCACAGCCGACTCGACCCGTCTCTTCCCTTCTTCTTCCACTGCCTTGGCAATCTTGTCCTTTGTGATTTCATAAACAGTTTCCTCACCCCACTGCATAACGCGCCGCTTAATGCCTGTATAGACACGTAGCACTGCCCCCTCCTTTGGCCTGTTCAGTCCCGGAACAGTCCAAGGTCATTACGGAACCGTTGTCAACCGTCGGATTAGCTCCCTCCTAAGGTGCTAGTCGGTTGAAATGAACCACCAAATTTAAGATACCTTGGTGTTTTCGTTCCTCACTGCCTGGGCAGCGCGGCAGAGGTTAAGTAGGCTATTTACATTGAGGAAATTTACTAGAGGTACGATCATAACGTGTAGTCCCGCTACCAAAACGGGAATTAGAAGATTATTGGAGGAAGAAGAAGACGATGACAACTTGATTCTAGCCCCATTGGTGCGAAAAAGAAAAAGGAAAGCCACTAAAGAGATCTTAAACCCGAGAGAGCGAGGGGTATTTTAAAATATTGATCGAATGACATCTGAAAAGGGACGAAGATCTTTTTAAACAATACTGCAGGCTCAACTATGACCAATTTGAGATGGTTTTGAGGTTGGTTTCCGAGGATTTCATGCCACTCCAATCCATACTTAATTTAGCCATAGGTCATAATATTTCCGTTACATAAAATTGGTCTAAAATTAAATGAAATGTAATTTAAATGTTCTCTAGATGCCATATTATTTGAATAATTTACTTTTTCGGCCTTAAAAAGCAAAAGATACAATTATATTCCAATAATTGGTACGGGTAAATTAGTGACAGGTCGAGACATCTAGCGGACTTTTATGAAACGCCATTTTGGATAGCAGTTTTATGCTCCATTCCGGGCTTTGTATAATTTCGTTGCCAACGGTGCGGCGCCTCAGAGTCGCCAGACCGGTCCGGGCGCGGATGGGCGGCAGCGCTGCCCATTCGGCGCCGCACTGGTAGCGCTGCTTAGGCAGCGGCGGCGGAGTTCGGAATGTATCCCGTCTAAATACATGTGGAGCGGTAGTGAGCTTCCGCCGCCATGGCAGCGCGCCGCCTTGGCGGCGAGGATCCAAATCGTACCTTTTGGCTTCCCGTGTGGAAGTCTTCGTATCCGGTAGATTACGTCGTTGATCCTTTTTATCACCACGTACGGTTCATCCCAGGATCGCTGCAGCTTGGGTGAGAGACCGTGTCGCCGTTGTGGGTTGAACAGCCATACCAGATCTTTCACGATAAAGCCACCTCTTCGTGCCCGTGCACCATAAGGCGTGCTTTATCCGGTCGCTAACATTTCCGAGGTTCCTTCGGACAAGGTTGTGGATCTGGTTCATCTTCTCCTTCAGGCAGATAATGTAATCGTCTCCTGCCACCAGTTCTTCGCCGGGCTTACAGCCGAATGCCGAATCACAGGGTAATCGCAGTTCTCTCCCGAAAAGTACAGAAGCCGGTGTCTGCCTCGTTGTCTCGTGGACCGAAGATCGGTATGCCATCAAGAACAGGGGGAGATGTGCGTCCCAATCGCGTCGGTTCTCTGCCACCACCTTAGAGAGATGCTTCCCGATTGTCCGATCCATCCGCTCGACCATTCCATCCGACTGTGGGTGTAGTGGCGTCGTTCTGGTCTTCCGAATTCCCATGATTTGACAGATTTGCTTGAACACTGCCGACTCAAAAAGTTCCTCCCTTGGTCCGAGTGTAATTCCAAAGGAGCACCAAACCGTGAGAACAACTCGTTCACTATGATCTTGGCGACGGTGACCGATTCCTGGTTGGGGATTGCGTAAGCATCCACCCATTTTGAAAAGTAGTCCATGGCCACCAAAATGTACCTGCTCCCGGCGTCTGTGTCGGGGAATGGTCCTGCCACGTCGATCGCAATCCGTTCGAATGGGCTTCCAATATTGTACTGGCGCATGGATGCCTTCTTCCTTCCTCTCGGACCATTTCCAGCAGCACAGACCTCACATTTCCTGCACCAATTTTTGACGCCTTCCTTGCAACCTACCCAGTAGAATCTTTCTCTGACTTTCGCAAGGGTCCTGTTCAAGCCAACATGTCCTCCAGAACTCTCGTTAAGCAGATGATGCAGTACATCCGAAGTCTTCTTCTGAGGAACGACGATCTGTGTCCTGGTTGAAGTCCCATTCGAGTCTTCGACGATGCGCTTCAGTACTTCATCTTCCAGACGTAACGAGTCCCATTGGTCCCAATAAGATTTAGCTTGGGGCTACGCGGAGCGACTTCTTCTCTCGTAGGCCGGCGTCCTATCTTGAGCCACTGAATGATGTGGCTAAGATCTGCGTCCTCACTCTGAGCCTTCTGGAGTTCATCAGGTTGCCATGAGTCACTAACGACTGTAGTCGTCTGACCAGACCAGCCTTCGATTCTTGCCGTGTACAGTGGCTGCAGTATACAGGGCATGGTCTTCTTGAGAGTGCGTCCACGTTCTTGTGGCTGATCCCGGCTCGATGCTCAATGTGAAAATCGTACTCCTGTAGGCATTCAATCCATCGAGCAATCTGTCCCTCGGGGTTCTTGAACCGCATAAGTCATTTCAGGGCTCCATGATCCATTTTCAGTAGAAAGCTTCGTCCATACAGGTACTTATAGAAGTGTTCCACAGACTTCACCACAGCCAATAACTCCCGTCGAGTGACGCAGTAGTTCCTCTCGGGCTTGGAGAGTACCTTCCTGAAGTAGGCGATTACTTTCTCCCGGCCATCCTGTATCTGTGACAGAACTCCACCAATGCCTTTGTTGCTAGCATCAGTGTCTAGTATAAACATGCCAACGGTGCACGGATAACTAAGGATAGGTGCAGTAACCAGGAACGTCTTCAGCTCTTCGAAGGACGATTGGCAGTGTTCATCCCAACAGTAGTCTCGTCCTTCCTCGGTGAGAGTCGTCAACGGCTTGGCTATGCTGGTGAATCCGGGTACGAAATGCCTGTAGTAGGAGCATAACCCCAAAAAGCTCCGTAGTTCATGTACGTCCTTGGGGATTGGCCATTCTCTCACCGCGCTGACCTTCTCAGGATCTACGGCTACACCATTCGTAGATACGACGTGTCCCAGGTACTTGACGTCCTCCTGAAAGAGCTGGCATTTCTTCGGGTTCAACTTCAATTTGGCGCTCTGAAGTCGTTTGAAAACCTCCTCCAGGTTCGACATGTGTTCGTCGAAGGTCTTCCCAATAACTATGACGACGTCCAGGTTTATCAGGCAAGTCTTCCATGAAAGGCCTCGTAGCACCGTCTCTATCAACCTCTCGAAAGTAGCTGGCGCATTACATAATCTAAAGGGCATCACAGTGAAGTGCCAGGGCCCCGACCTAATGGAGAAAGCCGTCTTCTCTTTATCCTGGGGTTCCATTTCAACCTGCCAGTATAAACTCTTCAGGTCCAAAGTGGAGAACACTTGGGACCCATATAAGGTATCCAAAGTGTCGTAAATTCTGGGCAGTGGGTATCTGTCCTTGACGGTCTTGCTATCGAGCTGTCGGTAGTCCACATAGAACCTTGCTGAGCCGTCCATTTTTTTTTACGAGCACAACTGGTGAAGTACAAGGGCTAGTAGAAGGCTCGATGACACCCTGTTCGCGCATGTCGGAGTTTATCTTCTCGGCTTCTTCCCTCTTGGGCAGTGGCAAACGTCGAGGGTGCTGTAGGATTGGCTGAGCATCTCCTATGTTAATCCGAAGCTTCACCGCATTCGTCCCGCCGAGCTGGTTCTATTCGATGGCGAAGACATCCAGATATTTCGTCAGAAGTGCCTCGATCCTGGATCTTTGATCCTCGGTTAGCCTTGCTCGTTCAAGTTGTAGAGCTTGGTTGGTTCTTAAGTTTAGGGGCTGTGACAACGCGGTCATGTAGCCCCGTGTAGTTTGGGTGTGTGTAGAATCTGTCTGATAACCGGTCTTAATTGTTGTAGAGCTTTCGTCAGCTTCCCGACACCTCCGATGTCTCTCCGGACGTCATTTGGAGTTTACCCATGCACAATCGTTGATACCGGGCTACACCAAGCGACCTTCAAGGCGACTGGGTACTCATTCAGGTTCATCACCGGTCCCGTGGCGTTGACAGCAGCTCTTCCCTGTAAAACCCCTCGGCATACAGCTTCGATGATCCTAGTAGCCTTCTGGTTATCGCTGTCCGGTCGAACCATGGTCACGTTGTCACTTCTAGGAGGAAGAAATTCATCCGTGTTCAGGACCATTTGCACCACTCCATCGCCTCATCCATGAAGGATGATTCCTTCATCACCGAATCTGAGGCTTCCATGTTTTAAGTCCAGGGTTAGTCCTAATTTAATCAGGACCATACCGAGGATGACATATTCAGTGATATTGGCCACTATCACTCGGTGGTTGATCTTCTTGCTGCCCAGTCCAATGTTGACGTTGATTTCGCCGTAAGTGTTCGCCGGCTCACCCGTCGCTGTCTTCAGTGCCACTCTCGTCGGCCGGAGGGCTCCTTTAATAGTGCCTTTCCTCACGATCGTGATAGTAGCCCCAGTATCAAGGAGCATGTCACGTTCCATACCATTGATGGTTCCATTCACGAAGAAACTCTGTGTCTGACGCATTAGGGAGATAACCTGCACATGCTCTTTAGGGGCCGTAGGGCCATTCCTCGATGCTCGCCCCTCAGCACCGGCCCAATCTAGTTTTCCTGGTTCTTGGTTTCATTCTGGCTTCTGTTAGGCCCCTTAAAACAACAATTATCATCATCATCATCATTCTGGCTGCGGTTTCTCACATGACCTAACTCACCACAGTTCCAGCAGCGTATCTCCCTTCTCCGGCGCGGACCGACATTGCTCGGCAGAAGTTTCGAGACGATCCGTTCAACCTTCTCGTCCTGGGACTCTTCCTCAACTATTCATCGTAGCCGTGCGTTCGCCCTTGACGTCTGCGTGGCAGCCTCAAACTCCAATGCACGTGCCAACGCGTCCACTAGCGTCTGAGGATGAGCAAGACGGAGGTCTCGTAGAAGTTCCAGGTCTTTCACGCCCATGAGGAAGGTCCCCACAGACAGCCGCTTGACGAAATCATTCGGGGCAGAAGGGTATGCCACCCGAACAAGACGCGCGATATCCGCCTCGAATTCCTGCAGTGTCTCTCCGCTTTTCTGTTGTCTGTTAATCAGCTGGCTATGATAGACTTGCTGTAGATGTTTGTCCCCATACCTCATATCCAATCTTGCCACCAGGGATGTGTAATCCTTTTGCTCGTTGTCTGGATTGGTCTGTAGAATGTTCAGAGCGTCTCCTCGGGGAGCAGTTACCAGGCTAACGGCTTTATCTTATGTCCATCTATTGGCAGTAGCTGTGGCCTCGAACTGCTTCAGGTACGTGGCCCATAGGGCTTTCCCGTCATTCGTGGGCGGCTTTATATGGACGCTTCTAACATTGGCTCTGGTTATGGGTATAATTTCATAGGTACCTGTTTCCATGATCTTCGGGAGTGAATCAAATTTTTCTTCGATGGCGGTAATTCTTAACTGGACATCTTTTTCAACTTTTTCAAGTTCCTCTCTGAACGCCCTAGAATTTTCGTGAATTCTTTCTTTTAACTTGTTTTCCAACCACTGGTGCATCTCCACCATCTTTCCTTCGAGTAACCGTGAAGTTTTAGTTTGCTTTCTGGAAATTTCACTTATCTTTTCTTCTAGCAGTCCAGAGCTTTGAGCTTGGTTCTTCATCATCTCGGCAAGGTCCTTGATGCTTATGGCTCTTTCGAACAGGGGAGCCTCTGGATCCTTACCTTCAGCCTCCAAGGCCGAGTGACGTCGCATCCGCAATGCGGCCTTGTTTCCAGTAGTGTCTAGATCGCGTTCCTGTTTCAGTCTTATAACCTTCATTTCACTTAATTTTACTCTCACAGTAGCCATATTACAAGTTTCAAAAATAAAAGTCACACTCACGGCCAATTTATAACCCGCTTCTGACACCAATTGTTACGTTCCGTGGTAAAATTATAAATTAATTTTATCTCTTCCTAAATCTGATATTTATTCACCACACATCCTAATACAATCGCTACATTCATGTCTTCACAGAGTTTCTACAATCACAAACCACCACAGCCGACTCGACCCGTCTCTTCCCTTCTTCTTCCACTGCCTTGACAATCTCGTCTTTTGTGATATCATAAACAGTTTTCTCACCCCACCGCATAACGCGCCGCTTAATGCCTGTATAGACACGTAGCAACATTATAAAGGTAACCAGGGGTTTTTGTTCACATTATTTTCTGGGTTAGGATTGCAATTGACAGCTGCCTACGGTCACGAAGTTTCATCCAGTTAGTTAGTTAGTTAGTTATTGTTGTTTTAAGGGGCGGAAATACAAGGTCATCTGCCCCTCTTAACACAGATTAAAGAATACAAATTTGGAATTGAATTTAAAATTTTGAGGTGGACACCTAAATTTAAATAGACCAAAAATTAATAAAAAAGAAAAAAAATTATAAAAATTCACAAAAATTACGGAAAAACAAAACATTATCATTCAAAAACGAGCAAGTCGTTGAGTCAATGTTCACTGGAGAATTGAGATTGCTGGCCCTAACCCACTCTCACTTATAAAGCGGATAACGCGATCAGCAGCCAACGCGTCATCGGCTAATATAAGTTCGAGTGTCATCTGCAAACCAAGGTCTCTTCGTAAGTCAGCAAGATCCACATACTCGGTGAAAATGTGGGCCACGGTGAAAACGGCTCCACAGGTACAAAGTGGGGGGGGGTCTTCCCTTCTCATCAGATACGAGTGGGTGGATCTTGTATGACCTATCCTTAGCCTACACAAAATGACGGACTCTCTCCGTGACCGGAAAGAGCTCCGCCACACGCGAGTAGTTCCCTTTATCGCTCTCAGTTTACTGGGAAGTGGGTCAGCTAGCTACTGACTCTCCCAAAAAGCCATAACTTGTAGGCGTAACTGAGAGTGAATACCTGTAGCGGGTACCTCCATTGGTCGAGGTGGTAGTGATACCGCCTCTTTTGCAGCTTGATCCGCTAACTCATTTCCCGCAATTCCCATGTGGCTTGGAAGCCACAGAAAGGTGATTCGAGTGTCAGCGTGGCACAGCCCGGCTAGTAGGCCGTGGATTCGCTGCACTAGGGGGTGTTGCGGGAAACATGTAGCAATTGACTGCAACGAACTCCAAGAATCGGTACACACGAGAAAGTGGATTCGTGCATCCTGTAGTGCAAACTACAGAGCTTCATAGATGGCAACGAGCTCCGCAGTAAACACACTACAGGCCTCAGGCAAAGAGATCTTGGTATTTGCACCATCAATAACGTAAGCATAACCCACCTTCTCGTCCACCTTCGAACCATCCATGTAGAGAATGCCAGCGTCCGGATATTGGTGAACTATGCTGTGTTCACCTTAGGACATCGGTGCAGATCTAACCGAATTTCCGGACGCGGGACTTGCCACAGAGGCACCTCGCTAGATGTACGGATCATACAGGGACCTACAGCCACTCCTATTTCAGTACACGAGCTATCAAGTCTAATACCAACTGGCCGAGTGGCACGAGGCCGGTTGGCGTACCCCTGGTGGTTTTGGGTACCAAAGAGAGCTTGATAGGTCGGGTGTTGCGGCATTTGACGCACATTGGCAGCATATGCTAAAAGCATATGTTGGCGTCTATAATTTAAAGGTGGAACACCCGATTCGGCGAGTAGGCTGGGTATCGGGCTGGTCCGGAAGGCACCGGTAGCTAGCCTAACGCCACTATGGTGGATACTCTCCAGCATTTTCAAGGTTGCCGGCCTTGCTGAACCGTATGCCGAAGAACCATAGTCTAGCCGGGACAGGACGAGGGCTTGGTAGAACCGTAGCAGCACAGCACGGTCAGTCCCCCACGTAGTGCCACTAATAAACTTGAGCATTTTCAGTTTTCTGAGACACGTCTTCTTTAGTTGCCGTATATGGTGCTGCCACGTTGCAACGCAGCATCCCTGAGATGTAGTTCAAGGTGTAAATGTAGCCTCCGGAGCTGACAAAAATGGACGACGGAGGTTTTCGCTGCCGAAAAACGAAAACCCCGGTCGTGAGCCCACCTGTCGACCCGGTTGATAGCTAGCTGCAATTGCCGTTCCACGACTGCCATACTTCCAGAGCTGTAATGCAGAGCTAAATGATCTACATACAGCGATGGAATTACCGCGGACCCTGCGGCGGCGACAATGCCATTGATGGCAATCGCCAACAAGGTGACACTCGGCACTGAACCCTGAGGAACTCCATTTTATTGAGTATAGTATTGCGATAATGTCCTACCGACCCTTACATGGAAGAGTCGGACGGACATGAAATTCGCAATGAAAGTCGGTAGATTACCACGGAGTCCCCACTTGTGAAGGGTGGAAAGGATCCCGTAGCGCCATGTGGTGTCGTAGGCTTTCTCGAGGTCAAAGTAAACGGTGACTAGGTGGTGCTTTCGGAAAAGTGCCTTCTGTATGGCGCTCTCAAGTCGCACCAGATGGTCACTGGTGGACCTATGAGAGCGAAATCCACACTGGTACTCAGACAGGAGACCTTTCTCCACCAAGAACCACACCAGTCGACGGTTCACCATCTTTTCGAGCAGCTTACATAGGCCATTTGTCAAACAAATGGGCCTATAGCTGCTTACAAACTTGGGATCCTTTCCAGCCTTGGGAATCGGTATCACGATCCCCTCTCGCCATTGAGATGGAAACTCCCCTTCAATCCATATACGATTGAAGAGGATCAACAGTTGTTTTATACTGGATTCGCACAGATGTTTTAACATTTGATTATGTATGTTATCCGGTCCAGGAGCCGTATCCCTGCACAGTGCAAGCGCACTGCGCAGTTCCCATTCAGAGAATGGTACATTATAGGACTCCGAAACAGCAGTGGCAAAAGACAAGGGGTGAGTCTACGCCTCCCGCTTCAGAGTCAGAAATGTAGGATCGTAACTCCCAGAGCAGGATACATCACTGAAGTTCGTTCCAATACTGTTGGCAATGGCGAGATGGTCCGTGATGATGTCTCCATTGATGGATACTCCGGGTATCGACAATGATGTCGGGAGTCCGGAGATCCGACGAAGCTTAGTCCACACTTGAGATGAAGGAGTATGTGCAGTCATTGACGACACATACTTTTCCCACGTCGTTTTCTTACTCTCCCGAATCAGATATCGGGCTCTAGCACGCATACTTTTGAAGGTGACAAGGTTGGCCATAGTGTTTAGCCTCCGATAGCATTTCAAAGCACGTCGACGATCTTTAATGGCTGCTGCAAACTCGGCTGTCCACCAAGGGACTAGATTCTGGCGTGAGTTTCCGGATGAGGAAGGTATTGTTTCCTCAGCAGCAGCCAAAATACCATTCGTTATGTGAATGGTTTGATCGTCGACACTCTCAAAGGTATCTTCGGCAAACACCGCACGTGCCGTGAAAGTTGGCCAATCAGCCCGACGGAGAAGCCATCGACTTGGTAACTCGAAGGATCTCTGGTTCGGAAGAATAACGATAATTGGAAAATGGTCACAAAATGGTCGTCGCGTACACCCCACTGTAGCAGGGGAACCAGCGCACGACTGCACAAGGTAATATCGATACTTGAATAAGTACCGTGTGCAATAGAGAAGTGCGTAGGTTCCCCTGTGTTCAACAAACACAGCCTGATCAGCCTCTCAAAATCTCTCCCTTTACCGCCAGTGGTAGCGGAGCCCCAGATGGTGTTGTGGGCATTAACATCTCCCAAAAGGAGAAAAGGAGGGGGGAGCTGAGAGACTAGATCCACCAGCTGGTTGTAATCTGGCTGAGAATCAGGTGGGATGTACACGTTACATACTGTTGCCATTACTGGCAACGAAGTACGAACTGCAACTGCCTCTAGCTGAGTACGCAACGGCACCTCTTCACTAAAGAGGCTAGAGTGGACGAGAGTGCAGACGCCACCGGCAGCCACAGCTTCATCCACCCGGTCTTCAGAGAAGAGTGTGAAGTGGCACATTGTTGTCTCATGTCCAGGACGAAACCTGGATTCCTGAAGACAGACAATGGTTGCCGAAAACAAAGATATTAATTGACGTAACTCAGAGAGATGACAAGAATAGCTATTACAGTTCCATTGTAATAGTGCCATGGTGTGGACTTAAGTAGAAGTGGGTCTTCTACTTATGCTTGACCGTTTGCCACCCTTCTCCATCTCTAGCTGGAGATGATGGGGCAGGAGAGCACATCTCAATCTCCACCTCTCCGTCCGAAGACGAAGAGAATGGAGCGGGCGCTCTCTTGGGTTGCGCGCGGTCCTCGTCGGACCTCACGAGTCTCGCTCTTGGGGAAGAGCGAGAGCGGTGTCGAGGGACTTTCTCCCGGTCCGAAGACTGGGTGTCTGTCCCCGACACGCCCCGGAGAGATTTCTTTCTGGATCAGCGCTGACGTGTGTTTGGGGAAGTAGATGGTTCCTTCTCCACCGACGCCAGATCCTTATAAAACAAGGCCGCTCCTGCTGGCACCGCTCCACTGGTAGTGGTGGGAGCGGGATGGCCAGCAGATACGTGAGCAGCCCTGTTTTTAGGAGAGGAAGAGAAACGGCGCTGAACCGTTCCTCTCTCCTCCGCCGATCTTTTTTTTTTTTGTAGGGGAGGTCCCCCATACGGACGGGTATGGCTTCAGCTAGCTTCGCTCCCTTGATGATCGTGGGAGCGGAAAGGCCAGCGGAGACAGTAGCACCCCGTCAACAGGAGGGCGAGAGAGACGGCGACGAACCTTCTCTCCCTTCTCCACTACATTTTTCTTCATATTGGGTGGGCTAGAAAAAGGACCAGCCCTGGTCGGCAAAGTCTCTTTCCCCCTTTAGCTGGGGAAGTCTTTTTTGCCGACCGTTTCGGAGAAGAAGAGGACTTCTTCTCCGAATTCTCCGGTTTAGATGTTAAAACCGGCGCCTTCTTTACCGTGGCCGAAGACAGTTGCGGGACTTCCTTCGGGCTGACAGTGCTCGCTGGTACAGCGAGGAGAGATTTCAAAATCATACTAAAAGAGGACATCGAGGGTACTGCACTGGAAACTTTTACGGCAGGGGAGATTGAGGGGTTCGCTGCAGCTGCAAGCTATACCCGAAATTCGGGGGCATTCATATCACGATACCTCTTGCGAGCGTCGTGATATGAAAGCCTGTCAAGAGTCCTGATTTCCTGGATCTTGGCTTCCATAATTAATTCAGGGCACTGTTTTGACCGTGGAGAGTGACTTCCTTGGCAGTTGGGACATATCGGGGGAGGCGTACACCTCTCATCACCCTCATGTGTCCCCTTGCCACACTCTCTACATACGGCCTTCGCAGTACACCTGGTGGAAACATGCCCGAATGTCTGGCACTGGTAGCAGCGCATAGGTGGAGGAATGTAAGGTCGCACATCGCAGTTGTACGATGTGACCTACACCTGCTTAGGTACAACATCACCCTCAAAATGGAGAATAAAAGCGACGCTCTTCTCTCCAATCTTTCGGGTGATGCGCTTAATCTTTGTGACGCCTCTCTTCCCCAGATCCTGCAACAGTTCAGCATCACTATTCAAAATGAGGTCACGATGGAAAATAACTCCACGGACCTCATTCAGCGTTTCGTGCTTTGTAATCTTAACGGGGAATTCGCCGAATTGCGTGCATTCCAGCAACGCTTCGGTTTGCTGCCGGCTAACGGTATGCAGCAAGAGCTGCCCATTCCGGAGCTTGGACATCCCGTTAAGATCACCAAATTTCCCCTCAATTTCCTCAGCGAAAATGATCGATTTAACGAGTTTGAAATCATTCCCGTCTGTCCTGGTAGCTACCAAATAGCGAGGAGATCTATCAGTCGCAAATCTTTTATTAAAGGCTTCATCCCAAGGCGTATATACCTTGGGATTAGCTCGACACTCTAGAGACGGCTTTTTGAGGTTGCCACCCTGTACAGGTGTCCGTGAGCGCTTAGAAGGCATCCAGGACGAAATCCTCCCCGAATACTGCCCACTCCGAACGGGGGCCATCACTCTGGACGCCACCCAGCCAAGGCAATACCTACCTGGCATAGCAGGTATTGCCCGGGGTCCCAGTGCCTCGAACAGGCACTTCCCCCTCGGCATGCACAGTGATTTATGCAGCTCCAGTATTCAGCCATGCAGGGACCTTCGTTGTAAGGCGGATACTACCGAAAGGGTACATGGCGCACCCACCTGACGGGATGGGGCATACCGTCTAGGCTTTCTGGCCAGATGGCCAAGTTGGTGGCCCTTCCCCTAACGGCATGCATGTTTATTTCTATAGGTCAAACCAGAACTGGGACCAGAAATCCAAAATCGGCCTTTATAAGGCCCCCTCTAAGTCGCCTTTTACGGCAGGCAGGGGATACCGTGGATGAATTCTGCCCCCCCCCCCCCCCCCCCATCCACAGGGGGTCTGAACAAGTCAATAACTGGCAAGTTATTCGGCCATGTCGGCCCTATTAGTCGCCTCCTACGACAGGCAGGGCATACCGTGGGTGTATTCTATCCCACACCCACATGGGGGGAAGTTTCAACCACTGCATTTGCACATAATAAGGTGTAATGTGTACATCACGCTTGACGTCTAAAATGTAACGATTGCATGCATTTTGAACTCTCTGTAATTTTATGTTAAGTGTTTCTGATATGTCGTTACCGGTATACACTACTGATCCATATTCGATGATAGGGAGTATCAACGTTTGGATTAAAAGATTGCGAATTTTTGACGGAGTGTAAGAGTTATTCCGCTTCAAGATATGCATTGATGATATAGCTTTTTTATTACATCTGCGGTATGCTCTCCCCAAGATAAGATTCTATCAAAAATTACTCCTAGGTTTTTCACAGAGTGGCTGTAGGGGATATTATTGTCTAGTATTTTTTATCTGTGGGAGTGAGTTAAGATCGACTGAGTTAAGAAGTTTAGTATAGCCAATGCATATAAGTTGAGTCTTAGAAATGTTTAACTTGGGGTTATGGTTTATGTTCCACTGATGGAGATGAGCGATGTCTTCGTTGAAGAGTTCTATATGGTGAGCCGCATCAGTGGAAGTAGGCCTGAAGGTCATCAGCGTACATGTGACGGAGACTGTTTTTGAATACACTGGACATATCACCTATATAAAGCGAGAAGCACAGTGGTCCAAGAACTGACTCTTGGGGTACACCACTTCTTACTCATTGCCAATATGATGAAGAGCCATCAAAGAAGATCACTCTCTCTGTTGCCGACCTGCTAGGTACGATTCAAACCAGGACAATGCATTCCACGATAAGCCACTGGAGTGCAGCTTCGCAAAGAGCAACTCATGGCTTACGCAATCGAAGGCCTTACTGAGATCAAAGAGGCATAGGATTTTAAGCTGTCTTTTGTCAATTGCTGAGCGTATGTCGACCATTATTTTTAAGAACGTGGTAGTTGTGCTATGGCCTTTCTTAAATCGAGATTGATGAGGATTTAAGGATGTGGAACTCGGTCAAATATTCACGTATTTGTTCATGCACTATTCTTTCGAGAACTTTGCTTAGAGCACAAAGTATGCTGATGGGCCTGAAATCACTGCAAGTTGCAGGTATTCTCTTCTCAGACACTGGGCGTATATTCGCACTCTTCCAAAGCGTCGGGTATAGGCCTACTCCGTTTTGTAAACAGAAGTTGAACAAGTGTAAAATGGCAGGCAGGAGTATATCGAGACAATTTGAGAGAAGGGAGATTGGAATGTTGTACGTAGTACGAATAGACATGATCGCTTTCACTATTTGTTCTGGGTATATGTACTTGAAGTAGAATTTTTCATGGTTTGGCTGCGGAAGAAGTCTATAATGCTCTGCGGTCTGGAATATTCTTGTTGTGTTACTGTTGGGAACTACGTGTAAGTAATGATCGCTCAGCTCGGAGGGGGAAACTGGCATTTGGATACCAGGTGGGGAGATGGCACCTATTCCAAGGGATTTTGCAGCCCTCCAGGATGCTGCAGCATTCTCACAGTGTCTGAAGAGGTTATATGTGTACTTTACTTTAGCATTTCTTATCGCTTGTTTTGTATTATACCGTAGAATTCTGAATTTTTCATAGTCGTCCGGAAGCTTTGTCTTTAAAAATTCCTTGCGGGCTCTGTCGCGAATCTTTATCAAGTCTTGTTCTGTTAAACTATGGAATTGAATGGTGTTTAGCGTTTGCTATCTTCTGAGGGGCATGTTTGTCATACAGAAAGTAGAGACTGACCTTTTCGTCTACATTGTTTGTTTTATAAAACTGCTCCCAAGGGAGTAATTCTGCATCAGCACTAAAATCACTTGAACTAAATTTACTGAAATCACGCACTAGGTATGTCTTGGGTTTTGATTTAGGAGCAGAAAAGGAAAATACAGCGTAGAAGAGGTCATGAGCTGAGAATCCAGGAGCAGGCTCCTGTCCATATTCTATAACAAAAGTTAGAAGATTTTATATCAAGAATGCTATCGCAGGTAGCAGTGTGGAAGGTTTCAGTGAATGGCGAACATTCAAGTTTGCAGGAGTTCAACATCTCACGAATACTTTCTGTTTCAAACGTACCACTGCCAAATCTATCATTTATGTCTCCAACAATGAAAATATATTTGTAATTCAGTAAATATATGTACATATCGTTCAAGAATGAGTGGTGGGTATACACAAGAAAAGAGTATCTTTAAGTCTGGCAGGATCATTTCAAGTATCAAATATTACCGATTCTTACTGTATTCACCCGGAGATTTGCATTTTATTGTGTCCTTGACATGAACGGCAACGCTACCTGAACCTTTGACAAGGCACGTTGTATCCACTGAGATAAATTGCAGCATCCCCTATTAAGGGCTTAAAAAATGTTTCACTGACTGCTATTATGTCAAAAGAACTGTTACCAAAAGTATGACGGAATTCAGAAATGTGGGAGGAGTCAACTAGAGATAGTGCGTTGCTGTGAGCCACTTTAAGCCTGTTTGCGTCTCTCAAGCTAATATTTGATAGTAGTTCAGCCAATGCATGTTCAGCATAAGACATAAAAGCAACGAATACACTCATAATTACCGAATTAGGAACATATAGACACAATATATACAGTATTATAAACTATTTTGCAAATCTGAGATCACTGTGGTAATACAAATAATAAAATAAACGATAAAATTACCTATAAACCCGCCAAACTGGACTCATTTTTGAGAAGCCAGGCTCTGCCTGTCACAAGCCAGGACCAAGGGTGAGTGATAGAGGAGTAACACCTCTTTAAAAAACCTTGGGTCAGCTGGCTCCGGCTGATAGCACCTTGTTCTGGGCCCCTTGCCAGGGTAACGGTGAAAACCTCAACGATATATCCAGCGGAAAAGATGGACTTTTGTACGGTGTAGATGGCGCAGGACGCAACCCTACACTCAGGGTTTTATTATGAGTATGTTATAAATCCAGAAGTGTCTGTCTCATAGTGAGCGGCTGCCTGGTCAGCGACTGTTCACCTTGTGAGGTGCGGCTGTTTCATATACATCTTACCTTCAAAAGTAAGAGGTGTCTTAGATTGACTTAGACTAATCTTTAAACCCATAATCAATATAGATAAGATGGCTTTATGTAAGCGTATTATCCCAGGGGGTCAATCCCCCATCGTATCTAACAGTATGGTGCTAAGTAGTCATTCGGACTCTGTGGGGGACCACATCGTAAAGTTAAGATATTGGGTAAAGGTTTGGATGAGTCGGAGCACCCTGAGGATCACATATGCAAAATTAAATTCAAACATTTAAATTATATCGCAACGTTAAATGTTCAGTCTCCATGAAACTTGGAAAGCTTAAAACTATAACAAATTTTCTAGACAAAAAGAACATCATGATTACAGCATTGCAAGAAACTCATGTGGATAATGAACCATTCGAATTAAATGGATATAGGATCTATAAGAGTAAATCAACTTGTAGGATATTAAAAGGAGCAACGATTTTTGGCAGTGGGTTCATTGTATCGACTAAAATAATTGATTCAATAGTGAGTTTTGATCCAATTGATGAAAGGACATCGTCCTTAACATTTAAGTCCACATATAAAGCTTGCACTATTTTAAATGTTCATGCTCCTACGAATGATAAAAGCCAAAAGAAAACCAGGCATATTGTGGATGAATGCTTGGAAATAAAAGATAACTACTTGAGCAAAATATCACCAAAACATACTATTATTTTATCGGGGGATTTTAACGCTCAAATTGGAAAAGAAAAGAAATATAAGAGAATAGTGGGATTGCATTCAGCTTATACGCATACTACTAAAAATGGGGAAAGATTGATCGAACTTTGTAATAATCACAACTTAGTTATAAAATCCACGTCCTTTGTGAGGAATCCCAAGAAATTAATGACATGGGTGTCACCGAATCCTTTATGTGGTGAAAAACAACTTGACCACATAGCTATAAATCGAAAGTCATCGAATGAAATAATGAATGTCAGAGTTATAAAGTCTGAAAATATTGAATCTGATCATTATATTTCTGTTGCTAAATTTCGGATTAAACGTAATGTACGAAAATATGTTCCACAAGTTAGAATCCCACAATATGGTGTTAATAAATTAGATGGTAAAATCAAAGGCAGAATTTCAAACCAAAGGCGTTCATACTTGGGTTACTATAAAAAATGGCATAATAAAAGCAGCTACGACAACGGCACCATTAACTAAGCGGAAAAACTGACTTGGTGGATTGAATATGTGATAAGGTTCTACAAGAAAGACAGAATGCTTCGGAAAAATGGAATGCGAATAATAGTCAGGAGAATAGAAATAAACTAGTAGAAAGGCGAAGAGGGCTACTAAAACGTTTAAAAAGGAAAGAAAGTTGTTTATTTTGAATGAACTACATCAAATTAATGTAGACTTTCATAAAAATAAGATGAGAAACTTCTACCAATTATTTAAGAAACAATTGACCAAATTTACACCTCCAACCTTACAACTAGTCATCCAAAAATAAAGCAAATTGCACACTCTAAGCAGGAAAATTGCAATATAATGGCATATTTTTTTGAAGATTTACATAAATGGCATAACCCGGAATTCACATTTACATTTAGTAATGATTATATGCAAAAGGTTGACTCTACAGCCCCAGATTTAATGAAATTAAAGAAATTATACGTTCCTTGAAGAATAATAAAGCAGCAGGTGAAGATGGAATTAAAGCAGAATTGTGGAATGTTCTCGATGATGATATCATCAATAAACTTAAAGATATCTTAGATACAAAATGGGAAAATGAAGAAATTCCATAAAATTGGAAGTCAGCCATCATACACCCTATACATAAGAAAGATCCAAAAACTGATCCAAATAACTATAGGGGCATTTCACTTGTGCCGGTGACTTATACAATACTCTCGAAAGCACTACTCAGCCGTGCAGAACCACAATTAGATCCGCAAATAGGGGAATATCAAGGTGGTTTTCGGAAAAACAGATCATGCATTGAGCAGATCTGGAATCTCAAAACTTGTGCTCTGGAGAAGGTGATAAGAGAATGGAGAAAATCAGACACGAAAGGTATTCATTTGGGAAGTAAAAAAGATAATATCCATTTAGATTGCTTGGCTTTCGTGGATGGCATTGCTCTGATCACGGACACACCAGAAAATGCAAAGCTCCAAGTAGAAAACCTAATGGAGCAAGCAGGAAAAATAGGTTTACAAATCTCCTTCCCCAAGACAGTATTTATAACGAATGTTTAAGATTGCCCTGATGTAATAATCATAAATCAAAACAAAATACACAAAGTTAACTCATTTAAGTATTTAGGTGAATGGGTAACTATCAATAACAATGAAAAAGGTAGCTTAGAGGTCTGAGCAAAGAAAATGAACGTAGCATTTCAGATCACCAGAAATGTATACAAGAAGAAGGCATTATCATGGGACACTAAAATTAAACATTACAATTCTGTGGTGAGACCTGAAGCACTCTTTGGAGCTGAAACATTTAAGTTAATGCGGAAAGGTGACATAAACAAAATCATGCTCATGGAAAGAAGATTGGTTCGATGCATCCTTGGCCCAAGGAAAACAAAAACCATATTATAACAGACCACGACCTAACAAGGAAATATACACCCATGTGGAGAACATAATTCACACCATGCTCAAACGACGGATGTCATATTTTGGGCATTTAAATGGAATGAATAATGACAGGCTAACAAAAACAAATTTTTAATAAAATTTTAAAACTTAAAGTTCAACCAGCGTGGTTTACACAGACATTAAAGGATCTTAAGGAGGCCGACATTGACATTACAGATACATATAATAGGAATTTATTTCGGGACAAAATTCAAAAAGTGATCTTCCGGGAGGAACAAGAAACACAACGAAAGCAGCCACAGAACATTGAACAGCTCCGAAAGCAGAGATCAGAGAGGATGAAGCGAATGTGGGCAGAGAGAAGAAAGAAATGAGGCAAGATTTGAAGTATTGATTTTACGTACTCTGTAATAGTGCTATTCGATTAAATAAATAAAAATAATAAAATGACCTATCAAAACAAAACAATGAACAGCCTAATTTACGCTGAAAATAAAAGAAAAGAAAGTCTACTGAGATACCGAGTATACAGTACTAGAGTAATTTTGCAGTTGATATTAGTACCTACAATGCTAGACAAAGAGAGAAGAAAAAGAAAATAATTATAGGTCTATGCTAGAGCAATGAATCTAATTCTAATTAACTAATAACATAAATTTGAGTAAGGAAAAAGAAAAGTATTTTGCTCTTCCTTATTTCCAAGTAGCCTCTCCAGGTACCATATTTATGTCGAAGAGTTGAAGTATTGAGTCACCATCAGCTGCGCGGTTCTCCAAGGGGTCCTTACTTCAAAGGTATTGGGTACCGCTTCCTCATGCGCGACATGTGCAAAGGGATTGACATTCGCTTCTGTGCTGTCCACAGTCGAAAATAATAGTTTTCTCTCTCGGGACTGTGGGCATGTACCTGTGTCATTAGTAAGAAGGCATTTTAAGTCAGCCTGGTTGTGTAGAGGAGAGCTGCGTTTATTGGGGAGAAACATTTTTGATGAATCCAACAGCACATTCATAATAATGAGTAGCACTTGTTATAGAAGCCAATGTAAGTCCTAAATCAGAACCTTAATTTAAAATAATCGTATTCCTAAGACTCTTGAACTAGGGAAGAACAATCTAATTCCCTCATCTTCAGTTCACCCACTGTTTACCCAGCGAACAGGATGGTGTCGGCTGCGCTCCGTCTCTTTTGCGTATTCGTGGCTTTTAAATGCTGCTTAATATCGGTTAAAGTTTGTGTTCGTGGCTACCGTGGCTACCATTTCGAGTTCGTGGAATGGTGGGAAGACTACCTTGTGAACAATGAACTTAAAATATCATGCCATGTGCTTAGCTTGAATGGAACACAGTACCTGGCATTGAAGCAACCAAGTGGTTGTCAAAGGTCCACGTATTTGAAAATGTCCGGCAATGTGATAGCCATGCTCCTATTGTGGCCGTGAAAAATATACTGAATCCGGTATCAAGGCCGGAGTTGGCAGGGTGTTGGGAGTGCCTTGTGGTCAAGGTCAGGCCTAAACCTGGACTTGCGGTATTCATCGTGTGCTGCTATCTACCACCGGACGAGGTGAAGGTTAGGCTGAGTGATTTGCGTCAGACGCTGGGCAATGTCACAGCTGTTTTAAACCCCCAAGACATAGTCGTAGTGTGTGGGGACTTTAACATCAGTGAATTAGCCTGGACCCCTGAACCTTTTATAAAGCAAAGATGTGAGGAAGTCCTATCGTTTCTAGAGATTATCAGTGAGTTTAATCTACAGTAAATGTGTGATTTCCCTACACGCAATAACAATTTCCTGGATTTGGTGCTAGTCTCTGAACAACTCTCCGCACATACGCAATGTATTCAGGCTGAGAAGGTAGTTAAGTCAGACCACGATGCTGTGGAATTCTCACTATCCTTGCCGCGAATTATCCGTCCACAATCACTAAGAAGGGTAATATATACTTGGACTAAAGCTGATTTTCCCCTCATGAGAGACCTTCTATCGATGTGTCCATGGTATTTGATGGATAATTCTCCCTCTGTTGATGAGGCTTTAAGTCTGTTTTACGACCTCCTCAAAGCAGTAATCAAGGATTCAGTGCCCACTCGCACAATCAATACTCGGAAGTATCCAGTTTGGTACGATACAGAGGTAATCAACAAGTTGAAAGAAAAAGAGAGAGTCAGAAAAAGGTTCAAGAAATCGGGCTTTCGGTGTGACTATGTTCAATTTTCGGTGATACGGGGGGAATATAAGAGACTCCAGAACAGAAAATACAAAGACTATGTGATCTCAGTTGAATCAAAATTTACCACCAATCCAAAGCATTTTTGGAATTTTGTAAACAATAAAAGAAAATCTTCACGTTACCGTCCACTATGTGTCAGAATGGAATCGAAATCCACGACAAGAAAACTATTCTTAATAAATTTGCAGAGGGCTTCAAGAAGTATCACTCTCCTGCGAGGCCGTGTCACTCGTCTGTCCCAATCGTGTGTAATCAGGGATTGATGTCGATCCGGACTACGCCTTTTGAAGTGTGTGAGATTCTGTCATCATTGGATACTGCAAAATCGTTTGGGGCTGATGAGATACCAGGTCTTGTACTTAGAGAATGTGCTTCTCAGTTGGCGGTACCTCTCAGTGCAATTTTAAATATATCTTTTAAATCTGGATGCTTTCCATGTGAGTGGAAGAAGGGATACGTAATTCCAGTATTCAAAAAGGGTGATAAAAGGGTATTTGACAACTATAGGCCAGTCGTCCTGCTATCCCTCCTATCAAAGGTGGCGGAGAAGATTGTGTACAATAGGATATACAGGTCAGTTGGCCAGTACATTAATGTTGCTCAGCATGGATTCGTGCAGAAGCGCTCGACTGTTTCAAACCTGGTAGTGTACGTCAACTTCATATCAAATGCCTTGGACAGGAGTCAACAAGTAGATGCCATATACACAGATTTTTCCAAAGCCTTTGATTCCGTACAACATGAGGCATTATTAATCAAATTGTCGGCGTATGGAATAGGCGGCAGCGTTTTAGAGTGGATGAGAAGCTATCTCACTGAAAGAATTTGCTTTGTTAAATCCGATGGTCAAACTTCAAATCCATACTTTTCAACTTCTGGTGTTCCTCAGGGTTCCATCTTGGGGCCACTTTTATTTGTAATCTTTATTAATGATTTAACTGGGGTCTTCAAGAATAGTAACTGCCTTCTATACGCTGATGATTTGAAACTGTTTCGAGTAATAGACCACGAGTCAGACTGTGACTTGCTTCAATTAGACCTACATCTACTAACAGATTGGTGTACTAAGTGGTTACTTGACCTTAATATATCAAAATGACCAGCTGCGGTGGCCGAGAGCGCTAACGCGCTACCTCGTGCCTCGCTGACATCGAGAGAGCGTGGGTTCGAATCCCACCTCGGCCGTCCTGAAAATGGTTTTCGTGGTTTCCCATTTTCACCACAAGGCAAATGCCGGGACGGTACCTTTCAATAGGTCCACGGCCGATTTCCTTCCAAAATCCCTTCCCTGGCCCGTCCTGAAAAGAAAAGTACATGGCCATTGGCTGCATTAATAAAATTATCAATAGCCTATATCAAAATGCAATGTGATAACATTTTCTAGGAAGTTGGCACCTGTCATGAGGAATTATAGTATAAGTAACTCTGTATTAGTGCGTGTGAATGAAGTAAACGATCTAGGTATAACAATTACCAACGATGACGGGTTGTCATTTCTAAAACATGTAGATAAGGTGACAAGTAAGGGATTCAGATTACTAGGTTTTCTGAAGAGAAATTGTAGTGAATTCGCCAATATAGGTTCCCTCAAAATTTTATTTTTAGCATATGTAAGGTCGACTGTTGAATACTGTTGTGAGGTTTGGCTGCCTTCTCAGCAATATGCTATTCAGCGGTTAGAGAGAGTACAGGTGAGATTCATGAAGTGGATCAGCTGTAGGTATATGGGCATTCGACTCTCTACATTGGACTATGAGACCTTCTGTGGAACCATGGGTATTCGGTCTTTGAGGTCTCGCCCCATGTGTGCCAACGCCATGTTTCTATATAAGTGTCTGACCAATAGAATCGACTGTGCGCCCCTTTAATTTGATTCCGCTTCATGTTCCAGGCCGCAATACAAGGCAAAGACTCACTTACCGGATCCAGAAGTGTAGAACTGTAGCCCATGCCAATTCCTGGTTATTGATGGCGTTGCGCTCTCTAAACCATCTTGATAGCTCTATAGATATATTTTACTCGAAGCCTACTGAAATTCGTAGATCATTGTTGAACTCAAGATCGTAGGTGTTTGTTGTATATATTGTGTGTTATAATTGTTATTTTAATTTAAGTGTAACTTAGTTTATAAGCTTCAATCAATGTTTGTTTCTACGTTAGTTACATAGTTGCTTTTATGTAAATTTAATGTTTATTATGTTTTATTATATCATCTGTAATTGGGTGCCTATCCTGTTGATGGTAAATAAATCTATCTATCTATCTATCTATCTATATATCTATCTATCAACGCCTAGAGGTGTCTATTTGTTGTCAGTCTGTTTTTTGTATGACCCATACGTACCAATGATCCACGTGTAACTTAGGCCAAAATGGCCGACAGTCGTATTTGGAAGGTCAGTGCGAGCCTTCGTTAAATCTTCCCGCACCGTTATGCCGGTGTTCTTTAGAAACTTCTTCGAATCGAAGAAAGCATTCCGATCAGCGTAGGACACGAATTTTACAATAATAGATCTCCTTTTATTACTGCCTCGGAAGCCTACACGATGGGACCTATCCATCTTGGTAAGCTTCAGTGGGACGTTAATTTTCGTGGCGACATCTAGAACAAATTGATCTGTACCCTCGCTGGGAATTTCTGGTACCCCGAAAATCCTCAAGGTGTTCCGCCTCTGGTACATTACGGTACCGTGTAACTGCCTCGTCCCGTTGTGCGAGTTCAGTTTTAAGTTCCCTTATGATTTCCGTATTAAAGTCAATGCTCACCTTCAGATTTTCAATGACCTTGTTTGCTACACGAAAGAGATTCAGAGAGGCAGCGCTCCGTAAAGGGCACGTTGTACTCCTCCGAAGAACAGGAGGCGCTTCCGAGTCACGAAAACAGGATCATAATTGTCGGAACCGGATATATGGCTTGCAATGCGATAAGGATCTGTAATCAATTCATTATCAATGGAAATTTCCGGTAGGCCCTACAGCACTTGATGTCTGATGCGTCGTAGTTTAGTCCACACTTGAGAGGAGGGGGTATGTGCCCTAATGTAGACCTTTCCATGATTCTTTCTTACTCTGGCGGATAATAATCCGTGCCTTGGCACGACATTTCTTAAACGCCACCAAATTGGCCATGGTTGAGTGCCGACGATAGCGCTCATGAGCACGACGACGGTCTTTATTGCCGCTAATATAGCCTACCCTCAGTCCGGGGTTTATGCTGATTCCAGCAAGTAGTGCCCCTGTATAGGTTATTGGAATCGAAATTCCAATACTGAACTGAGCATCAGCACTAGGTGGCCAGACTATCTATATAGATCTCCTGACCAAAACACACTTACAATGAAAACTCAAGAAAATGGTTCTTTTAAGGATCGATTGACAAGAAAGCTTGGTCCTAATTTACACATCTGTCATTTAAATGTAGAAGGCATAAGTAGATCAAAGTGCCAATATCTTTCCAAAGTGTTGATTAATGAAAATATGGATGTACTTGCACTCCAAGAAACTCATACTGCGGATGAAAGTCAACTTCAGCAAAGAAACAGAATACCAGGATTTAGCATTATTGGTGCGACTTTTCATCATGCATATGGGATAGCTACCTACGTCCGGAAAAATCTAGAGAATGTCTCACACCTTTCAGCAACTAGCTTTGACAACATACATCTAGTCACAATTAAGATAGGGGACATTGTAATTACCAACGTGTATAAGCCACCAACAATGGAATGGCCAAATCATGTGTTACAACCGTATCCTCATCCTGCAATCTATGTAAGTGATTTCAACAGCCACCACGTTGATTGGAAATACGAGACAAATGATGTAAATGGACAATCTGTCTCACTGATGAGATTTGATGTATTAGTATTATATAGGCGTAAACCATACAATGATGGGCACTTTAAGAGAGCTTGAAAGGCTTTATTTAACATAGCACAAGTAATTATTAAGATACATATGTCATACTTTGCAAGAAACTAGTAAAATATGTCTAGTTTAATGAGGATTTAGCATTAGGCATTTAGCATTAATTGCTAACTTTTTATAAAATATTGAATTCAACAATGCAGAAAATGTCAGTGATGGGCACCTTGATGACTAATTTGGGCACTTTGAAATAACAGTGATGGGCACTTGGGAAAATTATTCCTAAGGAGTCACCCAACCCGTTTTCTAGTAGCATAAATAGGCTATATCTCCTTAGTTATATCACTTCCACTGTAATCTACAATGTCCAAACAATTTATGCAGTACAGAATATTCTCATCTTCAGATGATTCATTTTCTTGTGTAGTGTTTCCCGCAGGAAGACAATTTTTGTGGAATATCTTCTGACATATTTGACAGGCAAGTCCCTGTGCCTTATTATTAAGACTACCACCAAACTGGAAACAAAGGCCCGAGGAAAATATTTCACTGGATTTCTGAAGTAACTAAGGATGGTCAGTTTTGCTCTCTAGGAAGCAGTTACTTGTTGAAGCGCCATAAAAACATTTGCCTGACGTTCCACATTGTTTTGCATCTGTTCTTCATTACGATGCCCCTTACCAGATAGTTCATTGTTATTCTCAAATAGCAATATCTTTCATACTGATACGGCTGTTGTCGTTTTGTGGTCATTGCTCTGTCGTACGACAGGTAAAACATCCTTCCTTTTCTTGATTCCTCTTACATTTGTATTTGTTTGGAACTTTTTCTCCTCTCTTTTTCTCTTCCTTTCTTCTTTCTTCCTCTCTTCATTTGCTTTTGTGTCTGCCTTTTCTTTACGGATGTCCTTCCATTGCTTGGAAGTTATCAGGTAAGGCATGCGCTGCACATTCCGCAGGCCATACAAGACAGTTCTCCAGTGATTTAACATCCGAACGTTTCATCACGCTACTTTCAGGTGGAGTTCGTGGCTGAGGCGATTCATTCATGTATGGAAAAGATGTGTTAAGGACTGATTGTTCTTGATGTTCAATTGATCCTTGTTCCTGAGCAGTTTGTTCAAAATTTATTTCCCTGGATTGCTGTTCCATATACTGTCCATCAAATTCTGAATTTTGGTCACTACGCACAGTAAATTCCTCATACAGTCTGTAAAATAATTCTTCATTGTGTTGTTCTTCTTCGATTACCTTCTCAATATTTTTGAACTGCTCAATTCTCTCCTCTCCAACGATATTGCAGAAGGTTTCAAATGTCAGTAATTTATTCTTCTTATTTGAAATTCCCAAATTTGTATTAATATCGGTTGGTGTAGCAATACAGTTCTTTCTTCCGATATATTTAGTGAAGTCTATATTTTCTGGGTTCCATGGGACAAAGCCACAGACTCTAAAGCCATTCTTCAAAGTTTCATGCTTTATTCTGTCATTCACAATCTTTTCCAGCACTGGAGCAAAGTCCTTTCTCGTGAGGGCTTCAGAAGGATGTTCACGACGCCAATTTAGCACTCCTTTTTTCCATTCACTCTTGACTGGCTGAAATACAGCAACATCCGCTGGTTGGATATAATGCTATAAGAATTATCCGAAGTTCAGTGCCGAGCTCGCTAAGCTGAAAAGTAAGATGACTCTTGTGACCATCCACGAAGAGTATCACGGGAAATTTCACTTGTGTTTTCACCAGATGAGGATGAAGTACATTTGCTACAAATTCGAAGAATACTTCGGATTTCATCCAGCCTGAGTCACTGCAGCCTATGCCCCACGAATCTGGAACTGACAGTACAATCTCACTAAGCAGTCTTTTGTAGTTGTATACTATCATTGGAGGGCAGACTGAACCATCAGCTCCAAATGTGAACATAACTGTCAGGGTTTCATTTTCATTTCCCATTGAAACTTCGTACACATTTTTTGAACCTTTTGGAGCTATGACTCTATGATTCTTTGAACACAGTTGAAAGTTTGTTTCATCTCCATTAAACACTCGCGATGGGTCATGGAGTATATCAAACACATTTTCTGATTTCAAGTATGTTTCAATCTCCTTAAACCATCGTCTAATATCTGCTTCACTTATATTAGCACTAGCCTTTGTTACATTCTCAGATGTTCTTTCTGTTAGAACTGGATGTCTCCGAAGGAAAGCCTTGTACCACCCAATGCCTGGCAGTTTATCCTTGAAAGGAGTTTTTCGTTGGTTTGATGTCAGGAATTCCTGCACACTGAGTTGAATATCTTCTATCCGCCTAGGGAAACCTTTCTTGCTCAAGTCTATTAGCCAATTAACCAAACTTTCGTCTTCATTTTCGGTAAGAATCGGACTGGGACCGAATGTAGACTTAGATTGTCCTTGCAGGTAACGCTGAAGTGTTGATCTAGGGACAACAAAGTTTCTAGCTGGTTTTTATCTTCTCACCGTCATGAACCGCAGCAACTGCAGCCATTAAACATTCCTTCTTATAGGGCTCCTTTCCTTTATTTGGCAATTTGGAGCTGGAATAAAATAAATAGACCCTTACGCCATTACAATATGTCAAGGGATATTTCCGTTGATTAATAAATAAATAACCCCTGGCACTAGAGACCATGAAGGGCCTAGGTCTAGGGTTACCATCCATCCGCATTTCGTCCGGACAGTCCGGATTTTAAACATGTGTCCGGTTTGGCGTCCGGATTTAAAAATTGTCCGGAAACCAAATAAGTGACAAATATTTGGGGAAATTTTACTTCACACCGCATATAGGTTGGTCACATTGAGCACCAGGACTGCTCAGGCGGCTGCACCTGTTCTATGTGCCGCTCCTGTCGCCATTTTATTTGGAAGGAGTGCGTTCAGTCAGTTTTGTGCTACTGTTTTGTTTGCTGGACTGCGTCCATTTCTAGACGTTTTATGCTATTAGTTTTCAGTATCAGTAGTTTTTAAGTACATAACAACAAAGTAGTGTTATAAATTGGGAAAATGCCGAAGCGTAAGTGTGTTTTTAACGACAAACTTAAAGAAGAATATAAGTTTCTGAGACAGTGCCAAAATTGCAATGATCGCGTGAGGTGTACAGTGTGCAATTCAGAATTTTCGGTGTAACATCGTGGACGCTATGATTTAGAAAATCATTTGCAGACTGAAAGACATAAGGCGAATCAAGCAGCGTCCTCGGCAAGTATTAAAACATTTTTAAAAAATACTGATGCCACTGATGCTGAGCTGCAATGTTCAGCAAAAGAAGCTACTTTTTCCTACTATACTGCAATGCATGGACTTAAGTTTCAAAACGTGTGATTGCAATGCCAAACTGATTAAAAAGCTTTTTAAACCGAAATTCTCGGGAGCTCATACTAAGACCGAAGCCATCATTGTAAATGTAATATCCCCTTACATATTTGACAAACTTCTCAAAGATCTGACGGATGCAAATTTCATTACACTAACAATTGACAGTTCAAACAGAAAGGAGGTTAAATTGACTCCTGTTTGTGTTCGTTATTTTAACCAAAATGAAGGTGTTAACGTGAAGCTGTTATTTTTTGATGAACTTCCAGGTGAAACCTCTGATATCTTAGTAGAACATGTTTTAAAATGCATCAAAAAGTTCTCTATTGACTCCAAGGTCGTATGCCTATGCGCTGACAACACCAACACCAACTTTGGTGGTGTTAAAAGGCAGGGCCAAGGAAATGTATTTCGCAAACTTCAAAATGCCCTCTCAAGGCCAATTCTTGGCATTGGCTGTCGGCGCACATTCTGCATAACGCAGTGCAGCATGCATGTGATGCTCTACATGTGGACGTCGAGGCAATCGTTGTGAAAGTGTACAAATACTTCTCCCAATATACTGTCAGAGTGACTGCATTGAAAGAATTTTGTGAATCTGTAGAAGTAGAGTACAAAAGGATCCTTTCCCACGGCAATACGAGATTTTTAAGCTTGATGCCAGCAGTAGAAAGAATATTGGTTTTTTTGAGCCCTTGAAAGCATATTTCTCATAACTTAACAACTGCCCTGAAACAATTCAATCATTTTTTGAAGACCCAGTATATGAACTGCTTTTAACATTTGTTCACGGATGTCTGCAAATGTTTCAACAATCAATATTGAAAGTCGAGTCTGATCAAATATCAGCTACAGAAGCGGCGCAAGTATATGAACAATTACTTGAGAAACTGGAAGAAAGGAAGGCTTACAATAATTACATACCATTTGCTGCTAAACAATTACTAAGGAAATTGAAAACTGAAGAAGCTATTAATGACAGCAAGGAAGAAGAGTTTTTAAAATGTGCCGAAGGTTTTTATCAAGCTGGCATTAGCTACTTGAAACTTGGGAAAGCAGCTTTGACAAAGCTAAACACTTCAAGTGGCTGACACTACAACATGTCCCTTCTTGGGATGAAATTGAAGACAGTGCTCTGACAGTAGTCAGTGTCATACCAGATTCAATAAATGTGGATGAGTTATTTGATGAACGTTCGGCACTTATTCAAGATTTGAAGAATCTGAGACCCAAATGGGACGCCCTGCCAAAAGAAGAAACCCCTAAAACTCATGAAAAGTGGAGACAATTGTTTGAAGTATTTTCCAAGAGCAATGTGTCCTTTGCGAATATTTACAAACTTGTAGAATTCGCCATGTGTCTGCCTGGAACTTCAGCTCCAGCTGAGCGATTTTTTTCAATGGTGGGAGCAATAAGGACAGCTGAACGAGGACGATTATCTCTTGCAGTTGTCAGGGACCTGCTAGTTATTAAGGCAAATAGCGATATGACATGCTCCGAGTTCCACGACCAAATAAAAAATAACAAGCCATTTCTGAAGAAAGTCAGCTCTAATGAAAAATACGATGCAAGGAAAATTGAGGAACCTGCCCCTGGACCCAGCACAGATTAATCTAAGACGAGAAAAAATTGTTCAAGGGATCAGTATGATATATGATGAACACTGATTGATGTTTTTGTATATTCTTATGTAATCATCTTATGTAATTGTAAAGGGATTGTAAACCTATAAAATCAAGTTCAGTTCATTTCATTTTGTTCGTCCATACCCCCCAGACCCCCCGGAAGATCCGACGTCCGGATTTGCCCTAAAAGTATTATGGTAACCCTACCTAGGTCTACCAAGCGACCGCTGCCTAGCCAATTGGCCTGCAGATATTGGAGTGACGCGTGGACAGCACATCGGGTCCCCTCAGCCGTTAATCTTGGTTTTCGTGACCGGGGCGCTGCCTCATTGTCAGACAGCTACTCAATTGTCCTCACGAGGCTGAGTGCACCCCGTTCCAACCCTCACGTCAGTTTCTAAAATCCCTGACGGAGCCGGGAATCGAACCCGGGGCCTCTGAGCGAGAGGCAGGCGCGCTACCCCAACACCACGGGGCCGGCTGTCCGTTGATTAACTTAACATAATATGAAAAGAATGAGGAATCATAGTAATGGGCACTGCCAATTTTACACTGATGGGCACTGTGCCCATCAATGTATACGATCGTTCTACAAGTGTCCCATTGTTGAAATATATACAGAGAGGTCATAATGAAAATATTAATCGTATAAAAATGCATTATACTTAGAGGTTCATAAATTACAGTAATGGGCACCCAATGCCAATCAATGTTTTCGTAGTTGCGAACAGTCACAATTATGGGCACTGCCATTTGTAGGTTATTGTTTATTTGTAGAAGTTCAATAAATATATCTAAGTGTTATTATAACCCTAGCTAATGTATTTACACAGAATAAAATGGAATAGATAGTGCCATATTTACTTACTTCCTTAATAACTGGCTATACTCTTCTTAACAATTTGGTAAGAATCCAATGTCAAACCAAAATGGATTCTACAGCTCCAAAGAACCAAACATGCTTATTGTAAGAGGATATAAGGAAACCAGAGATATATAAGCAAAGCGAACTGATGTGAGTTTAATAATAATAACGAACTGATGTACATGGATGACAATAGCGGAACCGCACAAACTAAACATGTGCGAACATGGCGCGAGTTTTAGACGAACTGAAACATAAAGGGCAGGTGGCAGCACCTTACATATATAGAACCGCATACTTGATAAATAAGAATAAAACTACCAAAGTTACGACACTTCCCCTCAAGTAGAGGTTCATACAATCTTTACACTCTCCAAACCAGCAAACTTCAAGCAACGTTCATGTTTCATTCGACTTAAACTCTTCGTGAGAAAGTAAGCAACTTGATCGTTCGTCGAGATATACTTCAAAACAAAAAATTTACACTCAAAGACTTCGCGAACAAAGTGATGTTTGATATCAATATGTTTGCTTCTACTGTGATACATCGCGTTCTTTGCCAAATTAATTGCACTTTGATTATCACTAAAGATGAACATAGTGGCTAAGTCTTTGAAGCCTAACTCGAGCAGAAATCGACGTAAGTACACAGCTTCCTTGGCGCACTCTGACAATGCCATGTACTCGGCCTCCGTGGTGGTAAGGGCCACGGTTCTTTGTTTTCTTGAGTCCCACGATATAGGGCATCCGCCGAGCAGGAACACGTACCCCGTGTAGGACCTCCTATCTTCTTGGTAGCTTCCCCAGTCGGCGTCGACGAATCCTTGGATCGGTTCGGTGTCTGCTTCGTAGATCAGCCCGATGTTGGCAGCTTTCCATTGTTCGACTCCGAAGCAATTGTTGAACTGTCCCAGGTAGCTGACAGCGAACGAAATGTCCGGGCGTGTAGTTGTCGACAGATATGTCAGCGCGCCTACCAATTCGCGGTAAGGCAACTTCAACTCGTCAGTACTGGGATTCCCATTTTTGCTCAATTCCGTTCCAGGATCGAGTGGTGTGACTACAGGGTTGCAGTGGGCCATCTCGTAGCGTTGGAGAAGCTCTTCAATGTAACCTTGCTGTTGCATGGCTATACATCCGTCAATGCCTAGGAAGTGTTTGGCCAATCCTAAGTCCTTGACCTTGACATTTTTACTCAGGACTCTGGAAATCTCGGCGATCGTCTTTTTGCATTTTGACAGCACCATCATGTCGTCAACATAAACGGCAATCAAAGTTATGTTATTTCCGGAACCAATTTGGAATAGACACGGATCCGATGCGGTTGGTTTGGCACCGCACTTCCTCAAGACCTCACGCATCTTGGCATACCAGTTTCTCCCGGCCTGTTTCAATCCGTACAGTGAGTTTTGTAGTAAGCAGACCTTGTCGCCTCCCTGCAACTGGCGAAGCATGTTCTTGGCCTTCTTCTTGGTTTCGTCGTCAGTTCCAGACATCGTAATGCTCTCTAACATCTCCCTGAAGTTCTTCGGTTGTTTCATGAATATTTCCTCGTCTAGGTCACCATACAGATAAGCCGTTGTGATATCGTACTGTCTGATTTTTACACCGAGCTTGGCAGCGAGACAAACCATCAATCGAATTGATTCCATTCGCGCCACCGGTGCGAACGTGTCAAAGTAGTTGATTCCATACTCCTGGTTGAAACCTTGAGCCACCAGCCTGGCCTTCCTCTTCTCAAGTGTTCCATCAGGTTTTAGTTTGTCGCGCAGCACCATCTGGCATCCGATGACTTTGGCATCACGGGGAGGATCCACCAGCACCCATATATTGTTTCTCAGGATAGATTCCATTTCCATGACCATGGCACCATGCCACTCGTTAGAGTTTGGTCCTGTTATTGCCTCCTTGAATGGAATCTCTGCTAGAAAAATCTCCTCGTCTTCTTGCTCCTCCAAATCTTGGAAATTTGTTTGAAAAAGTTTCTTCGGTCTTCCCCTTTTACCAGTTCGCAGAATCTTGGGTCGACCAGGTCCTTGTATCAATTGAGGCGTAGTATCGGATGTTTCGACAGTCGTTCTATCATGATCATCCACTGGCGTCACATCGAAACCGAAGAAAGGTTCATCATCTTCTCCGATTTCGGGTTGAGAGACTGGTTCCTCCGTGACAGCTGGTTGATCTTTTTCTCTTGGTGATTGTGGCGGTGGTTCTGCAAAGAACAGCTCCCAACAAATATCTTGCTTCGAGGATTCCGGGCGCTCCATCCTAGTCTCTTCCAGTGGCTTTTCATTCTCGAAAAATTTTACATCTCGTCTGATCAAACCTTTGTCTTTGTCAGGGGAGTATACGCGAAAACCCTTGGTTTCTTCGGAGTAACCCATGAACACGCCTTCTCTGCCTCGTTGATCCAGTTTCCCTCTTCTGGGATCCCTGTCCAGGAAGTAAACCTTGCTTCCAAACGTTCTGAATTGCGAGATGTCAGGAATCTCTCCTGTCCACAATTCGTACGGTGTTTTGCCTCCGATACTTTTTGATGGCAGGCGATTTCGGATGTAATTTGCAGTATTCACTGCTTCCGCCCAGAAGTGGTGAGGTTATTCGGCGTCGAACAACATGCACCTGGCAGCCTCCATCAAAGTCCTATTCATCCTCTCCGACTTCCCGTTTTGTTCGGGGTTGTGAGGGACTGTGAGGCGTCTTGTGATTCCGCGCTTCTTCAGGTAGTTGTCGAACTCTCGATTCAGGTATTCCCTGCCGTTGTCAGACTGGATCACCTTTACTAGTTTTCCTTTCTGATTCTCCATCCTGGTAACGTACTCGACGGTAGCTTCGTAGACCTCTGATTTTGCCTTCAGAAATCTCACTTCACACCAATGAGAGTGATCGTCGATGAATTCCAAGAGGTACCTTGAACCTCCCACAGATGGAGTCGGCATTGGTCCACACACGTCCGTGTGGATCAAATCGAGTAGCTCCGTCCGTCGATCGGATTTCTTTGGAAACTGCGTCCTGGACAACTTCCCCTCGAGGCAGACTCTACAGTCCAGAGTCGTCGATGGATTCCTCAGCTCAACGCCAGAAACCCTCCCTTTTCTCACAGCAACCAAGATGTCGCCCACGTTGACATGTCTGAGCCGACGGTGTAGCAATTCTAGATCAATTATTTTGGGCGATGCAGCAATATTTGCTCGTTCCTGACTCTCACTGACGTAATATAGGTTATTCTTCCTCTCAGCTCGCATCAAGACTTCTCCTTTTTCGTTCATGACGACTGCACCTTTCTTGTCAAAAATCACCTCGTGGCCGCGGTCGGTGATCTTTCCCACCGACAGCAAGTGTGTCCTGAGTTCTGGAACGTGAGAAACATCTGAGAGAGAGACATATATCTCTTCGTTCGCAATGCGGGTAGATAAGCGAACACTGCCTTTTCCCACGATCTCTGCCGTTGAATCATCAGCCAATTTCACCACACCCCTTCGTGACTCATCGATCTTCGAAAAAATCGCAGGGTCGCCACAGATATGTGAAGTGGCGCCACTGTCGAGACACCATATTCTGCGTACGCCACTGCTCTGAGTTGTCGTCGCCTGTAAGCATAGTTCTCGAGTGCAATTTGCCGATTGAGTAATAGAACTGTCCTTACCTTTGTTCTTCGATGGATCTCTTTGTTTAAATCTGCACTGGCTGGCTCGATGACCTTGCTTTTTGCACACGTAGCACCGGAACTCAGATCCGCCTCCTTCTGTTTCACTATTGTTGTTTAGTTTGGATGTTTGTTTCTTATAGTTCTTGTTACCTGGACCAGTCTTCTTCTTGACGAACATAGCTCCCGCTATTTCACCTTGTGTGCTCGATTATCGTACGTCATCCTCTTCGATGATTTTGGTCCGAAGAGCCTCGGGAGTCGGTAGGTTGTCACGTGACTCTATTGCACACCTAAAGTTCTCGAACCGTGCCGGCAGACTGTATAAACACATAACTGTCAACAATTCCGGATTGATCGTGATGTTCATATCTCCCAATTCGTCCACGGTGTCGAAGAAATCGTTCAGATGGTCACGCACATCGCCATCGTCCGCCAATTTTTATAAGGTTAGCCTTTTTAGTAGGGTCGCCTTCCGAACCGGTCCCTGGGATTGGTAGATCAGTTTCAGTCGTTGCCACGTATCACGTGCCGTGACACAGTTCTTGACTTGCTTTATTTCATTTGGCGACATCGACAAAATAATCAGCGACCGAGCCTTTTGATCCTTCTTGTCCCACTCTTGAATTGCCGCCGCGTTTGCATTTCCAGCCGCTGGTTCTGGTTTCGTAGAATTCCCGCCGACGAATTCCCACAAATCGCCCGTAATGAGGATAGCCTGCATCTGCACGGCCCACGAGTCGAAATTATCCTTACCGAGGGGTTCAATTCTCACAATACTTCCGGCGTTCATTATTGAGGTTAACTTCTGGCACGATTTTACGAATAATTACGATTTGTTATTTACGCACTTAATCACGCGCATCTGGGTCCATAACCTGTAAGAGGATATAAGGAAACCAGAGATATACAAGCAAAGCGAACTGATGTGAGTTTAATAATAATAATAATAACCAACTGATGTACATGGATGGCAATAGCGGAACCGCGCAAACTAAACATGTGCGAACATGGCGCGAGTTTTAGATAAACTGAAACATAAAGGGCAGGTGGCAGCACCTTACATATATAGAACCGCATACTTGATAAATAAGAATAAAAGTACCAAAGTTACAACACTTATGTTTACTGTGTGGCCACACACAAAGGAGATTACATAGGTATATACCTAAGAGTACTCTTGACACAGAGGTACAAATTGTGGATGCATATTGCTGTCAGAGGGCTTATTTTACATTCTTTGGGGTGACGGTGCCCATTACTATATTGATGCCCATGACTGTGTAGTTTACCCTATTTACGTTTTAGGCTTATTATATTTTAAGATGTTCACCTGGAGTGTATAGTTATTTATAATAAAGATCATCAACTGTTATTGCAATTGTCTCGTCTCATAGTAGTTACATTTTCTCTTTGGTGTTACCAACTTCTGGCAGCAGAATTTAACCCACTCCCGTAACACAAAAGAAAAATTATTACAGAGACTAAAAAAAATAACATGGTATTGATAGACTAAATAAACTATAAGCACTAGACATATCTTTGGATTAATTATATTAAGAACATAATAGTTTTGATTTGAGTTTGTCAAATACTGGACGAGCCAGTGGCTTTGTCAGGATATCTGCAAGTTGTTCTTGCGTAGGACAGTACTGTTTGTTGTACCAAGCTTTCTTCAGTTCATCACTGATAAAGTGATATTGCACTTCAATGTGCTTACTGCCTATGATCAGTTGACCGCTCTTGATCATGGTGATAGCACTCGGGTTGTCTATGTTGAGAGTCATCTCGACTTGCTTGTTAAGGAGTTCTTGAATGAAGGTTTTTAGATACTTCATTTCCTGACAGCAATGTGCAGCTGCTATATACTCTGCCTCAGATGTGGATCTTGCAACAACGGACTGTTTCTTTGAGCTCCAGCTCACTGGACCATTTCCACACAGGATAATGTAGCCAGATGTGCTCTTCCTGTTCTCTTCATCACCGGCAAAATCTGCATCACAGTAGGCAGTAATCTTGAGATTTTCTTTTGCAGAGGAATAGAAAATTCCATCTTCTATGTGTCCTTTAAGATATCTCAGTGTTCTTTTAATATTGGAGACGTCTTGTGCTCTTGGATTGCTCATGAATCTACTTTCAAAATTCACATCATATGCCATGTCTGGTCTGGTCAGATAGAGTAAACTACCTATAGCTTGCTGATATGGAAAATTCTTGATAGTGTTATCTTGTTCTTGATAGTTCTTCTATATTGGAGTTGAAACTGGCTTTCATTGTTCCATGTTATATTTCTTTAGCACTTTATTGCAGTAGTTTTGTTGATGAATGAATATTCCATCCTCATTTCCTTCAATTTCAAGTCCTAGATACAAGGTTTGATATTCTTGTACCGTTATTTCGAACTTGCTCTTGAGCTTGTGTATCAGCTGATTCATTTGCTGTAAATCTTCACCCATCAATATTCCGTCATCGACATGTGTTGCAAGGAACAGTTTCTTCTCTGTATTTTTGAGCTTAAAAACACACTGATCTGATTTTAGCTGATTTTTTTTTTGAAAATCACACAAGCGTTTGTTCCATTGTAGAGGCGCTTGCTTAAGACCATTTTTGCCTTTTTCAACAGAAAAAAATTTCCTGGTTCATGGTATCCTTCGGATACTCTCATAAATATTTCCTCTTCTAGCTTGCCATATAGGAAAGCTGTCTTGACATCAAATGTCATCAATTTCAGATCCTCTTGAGCTGCTATTGCAAACAGTCTCAAATTATTTGATTGAACCACAGTACTAAAAATATCTTCAAACTCAAGATTTTCTGATTTTTGTTGACATCCACGAGCGACCAGTCGTGCTTTGTATTGTCCATTTTCTTTGACTTTGTACCCGTTCGTCCTGGGGATGCGATGACCCATCTGCTATAACATCGCATTCCTGGAGTTCCGGGACAGAGCGGAGTTAAATGAACCTATAGTCAAATAAGGAATGTGTCGGAAATTCAGCTGAGTTATCGAAAAAGCAGTGGGTATCACGAGGCAAAGTATCTCTAGGGTCGTTACGGGCTTAAGTTTAATAGAAATAATGCAAATATAAATGGGCGCCATCAACTGAATTCCTAGCAAACCACTTCCTTTCCGGTTAAGCCTTACTCCAAACAAGGAAAGAAAAAGGAAAATCACACCATCATCAGATCACAACTAAGATAAAAACAAATCTATTTTACTTTGATAGTCAGACAGACATTTTAAATATAACTCCTACCTAAGAGTATGGTCGAATGCCAAAGTTAAATTGTCATTGTCCAAAATCGAACCATCTCTTTTCTAATCCAAAATTATTTCATCCACATAACAAGAAAATCTCTAAAGTTCTCTTGGGTTCTCAGGATCACTGTAGCACTATGTCTTTCGTCACTGACATTTGTGAAACCTGAGACCTAATTTCTCTTTAATTTAACATCATCAATGTGGATTTGATAAAGTTATTAATCTGTCTAAACATACACATATTATAATCACATATATTAAATATCAAGTAATTTATGGTTTGCATGGCATAATTTAAATGTTGAACATGTTAGTCAAATGCTCCTAAACATCGAATAATTAATTTACACTATTTACATTGTCATTCATAATCACTTATCTGTGAATTCCAGAAAATTCATGGCTCATTGGTCATCGTTATCGTCATCATCAAAATTAAACATTTCTCACATTAATTCTCACTTCAAAATTCTACATATTCCTGTCAGAATCATTAATTCATCACCATTACATCATTTAAATTCTCAACTCAAGTTGCAATTCCTTCAAATTATCTCTCAATTAAATTTATTTAATTCCATATAAATTCATTAATCATCAGCTTCTTTAGTTAATTATCACCTTCTAATTCAGTTATTCATCATCATTACAATCGTCTATTAATTTATTTCAATCAGTTTAATTTATCCAATCTTTAATTCATCCACTTATTTAATTCATTGATTTATTCCAAAATTTAATTTATCAAATTATTTAAATTTCAATCTTCTGGTTATTTAGATTTTCATTATTTCATCTAGTCATTCTGATTTTTATTTCATTAGGTCAGATCATTAATATGCTTAAATCTCAGATTATTATTTCATTAATTATTATTCTCAGAAAATCTTGTATTATCAACTTCATTTATTTGTTTAATTTCCTAACAAATTGTTTAATATGGTTTATAGAACGTTGTCTTACAGTTTTATCACATCCAAGTTATATCTCGTATTTAATTATCATGCCAAAAAATATTATTGTCTCCACGACATCACGTTGGATCTAACTATCCACAACGACATTACATTTCCTCAATACTTCAAATATCACATTTGAATACAACAATTACTCCACAAAACTCCATAAATATTCAGCACATACAGCATGAATCTCAACAATTACGCTAGACTGGGTACGACGACCTCACGTCTGCTTCAAAATACATTATCAACGTTGCAACTATCACTTGGCAACTTCCACAAAATGCCTACCACAAACTCCACTTAACCATGTTGCATGATCTACAAAAAATATATAACTGGCTTCAAATTATCAACGCACACAATCTCCAATAACTGTAATTACTCTGATCACATCTAGACAACTTCTTAAACAATTGGAAAAATATTACCTCAGTAATTTAAGATCTGCTTTCAAATAGCATAAATTCTCTTACAATTCTTATAATTCACATCGCAGAAAAACACCAATGTGCTATAATCTCTCATATCAAAATCTGCAATACTGATCTGCCTTATAATAAATCTGACCATTAATGATTAATCTTACAAGATTCAATTACTTTAAATCCTTCTCAAAGGTATCAAACACAATTATAAAACTCATCAAAGCATCAGCTGTAACAGCTGTTAAACTGAAATTACTCTCAAAAGAGTATAGCGACAAAATATTGTTGGCAAACAAGAATTACTAAACGCAATCCTGCTGACATTTATCGTTACTTTATTTAACAAAATCTCGACTGATATGTGACTAGTAGTTCCTTGTTTGATTCACTTACAATCTCGTGTACACTCTGATGATAAAAATGAGACCCTCAATGGCGAGTAAGATGTGTAACCACCGTACAGTCGTATAAATACGAAAGACCTCGCCCCGTCGACTTGGATGATAGTGCCCTGAACGATGGGTAAGATGAGTACCACCATACAATCGTATAAATACGAAAGACCCCACCTCGTAGACTATATGAGTGAATGTACCAGATAGGAATCAACAAGTTTCTAGTTGTCATATAAAAGTGATGTTCATTCACTAAAGTGAATAACTTCTTAATATCACCAAACAATCCAATGGAAAAAAATCCCTACTGATGAATAATACACACTCGCTAGTATGCAATGAACTGACGAAGTAATTTTAGATAATCAATTGCAGATCACGAGTTTGAAATACTCGTTACACAAAAAAAAACTATTTATGAAAAATATCCTAGCTAGAAAAATGTCTAAAAGACCAAAAATCTGCTTAATAAAGCCAACCAATGGTGAGAATTTCGTATAATGATGCCTGCCATATCATATGGTCACTCCATATTCGAGCAAATTCGAAGTATATAAAGTCAAACCATGTCTAAATAATCGTATCACTCCTATTAGAAAAATATACATGTGTGCCCAGTATTCATGAAAATAATCGTATCAGGTAGTTATGACTCTTACAGTACCTTTTCAAAATCAGCTGTTATTAAATTTCCAAGATCGTCGATTTTCCCTACATAATGAATTTCTCGAAAGATCGGCGTGAATATCATTCCATCCATGAAATGACGATTGCATTCGAAATCCCAAGTGAATCAGCTGGTGGACTCCTCTCGTCAGGAATCGAATCCATCGCTCTGCGGTGCCATCTTGTCTCTATCTGAGTCTACTCTGACATGTTGAACTTCGGATTACCCATAGCGGATATTGTCCAACTCCTCTCAAAAAAGTTCATGGAAACAGCGGACCCCCTATTCCTCTTCGAAGTTACGCCACTGTTCCATTAAATGTTCAGTTTGAGTATTGAAAGATCAATCTCCAACAACTGCTAAGTCTCACTTTCGTAAAATAAAATTTTACATGAGAGTGTCCAAGTTTATTAAACACCCTGTAGTTGTCTGTATTTGGTAATTCATGAAACTGCATAAGAAATAAATCTCATTAATGCACGATCTAATGTTCATCAGTGCCTATGCTAACAACATTCCGTTTGCTTGAAATTGTTAAAGTAACTTTGAATGCGTTATAGAAAAGCATAGTCATAAAGTTATTCATAAAAGCTGTGTTCAAACTGCGTTGAAATGTAGCTTGTAATAAAGTCTCCAACTACTTGCAGTGCTGTTCTAACATATCCCGGCCGTCTGTGATTGCTTCCTTGGCAAGTCCCCCTGGATCAATGACCTGCTTGGCGTTCGCTGCTCGGCGATGCTGAAACTGTCGCCTACACTCTGCCGTGACAGTTTCGGTACGCTACGCGACCTTCACCGTGCGTCTCGCTTGCGCTACAGAGCTCGACCCTACTTGCTCGACTGACAGAGCTCCACTGAATGTGCTGGCACTGCCTTCTCTCTTATCTGCCTGGCGCAGACACGTGGTGTTGTCCCCCACCACTGTGCTCTCGCGTCACGATTATAGTCTCGAACCCTCATCATCTCGGCTATTCCGTTATAAAATAACTTAAGGGTTATCTAACTTCCTTACAATTATTTCCACATATAATGCATGTTATATATCCTCTTCTAAGATGTTTAATTACCATATTCCATACATATCTCAATAAAGCTTCACATCTCTATCCATAATTCCATCTTCTTACAGATGTCAGTGCCTCCTTGATCCTAGACCTCCTACGTAATCTTGACATTCTTCTTGACTCGATCGGTGCGCTATCTTTTCCTAACTCTTCCCAAAACCTCAACTACGGCTTAATGTCTGCTGGCGTAGCCGATAGCCTAAACTAGGTATCGGGTACATCTCTCCCGTACATCTCCTTTTTTTATCAGGATTGAAAAAAAAAACCACTCTCAGGCATTCTAGTAGTGGAGTAGTGGGTGTTCCAAGCCACTCTAGAACCCTCCTCTTACCACTACTAAGCCTTAGTCATGTTAAATATTTGTCGAACGCGTGGTCCGATTTTGACAAATGAGGTATTGTTGGACTCGGGCTGACGTCCTCTTTGCTATGGACCACTCGTTATATTTTTCAAAATTTTTTTGAAAATTTTTGTTTTCGAAACTATGTGATAGTTTGAAAACCAAACAGGATAGAACGTTGTGCCATGGCTCAAACGAACAGTCTTTATGACCTTTATTTTTTGTAATAAAACTTTTTTATTTTTTATATTTTTTTGAAAACACTTTAATTTTGAAAATCCTATATTTTGGAAACTAGGAACTCTACAAAAAAAATTGTTTAACGTAAATCAATGGTCCCTACCCCCTCTACCCCCAAAATAAATTTCAAGTCTCTAGAATGAAAACCTGCAGTAGTGGGATGGTGGGGGAGCTGCTTACAAAAGCAAGTGGTGAGCCCCTGCGACCTTGGAATGGAAGGAGCCATGCTAGGAGGGCGTGCTTGGATTCGTTTTTTTCGTCTCGTTGTGCTCTTTACGGGAATGTCGGTGTCGAAAAGGTGAAAATCTGGAAACACAGTCTTTTTGGGGTAAAAACGTGATTTTAGACTTTTTGCTATATCTCGCGAACCAATCATGCTAGAGGCATGTTCGACAGGTCCAAGGACTCGGGGTGACGTCCTCTCTGCTATGGACCACTCGTTATAATTTTTAATAAAATTGGAAACTCGATTTTGGGGTAAACACATGCTTTTTGTGATTTTGCCGATATCTAACGAACCAATAACGTTAGAGGCATGTACGACGGGTCCAAGGACTCGGGGTGACGTCCTCTTTGCTATGGACCACTCGTTGTAATTAAAAAAAAATGGGAAATGCGATTTTGGGGTAAACACGTGTTTTTTATGATTTTTGCCGATATGTCACGAACCAATAACGCTAGAGACGTGTACGAGGTGTCCTAGGACTCGGGCTAACGCCCCCTTTCAAATGTGGTAGATATTTTTTTTCCAAAAAGATAATTCACAAAGGGCCTAACGCCATACATGTTGAAAAAACGTTTTCTTTTTCTTTACCTGTTTATAATTTTCATGGAGCGTGGTGGTTGAGAGAGACGATACTGCTGGATGTGTGTGTTTCAACGAACCTGTCGCTGACCAAGGTGGCTGTGTTCAATAGATCAATTGATATTTCGACGAGTCGGTGTATGACAGAGCGAGGGTGCGTTTTTCCTGATATTTTACCTTTAACGTGTAAACGGTGATGAGAACTAGGTTCTATGTTGGTCGAAGCGAGTAGAGAAAACAAACTTACAGGAGGTGAATGTCATTTGAGCTTATTGGAAGGCTCCGATCTGACTTGACAATAGGTGACGCTTGAAGGTGAAATAATCTGACCATCGTGGTGGCAGGGGAGTGTGAAAAGGCATGCACACACACATTTGTGAAACCACATGTAGGCTAAACCAGTGACATCCTGTCTTGCTTCGTACGTGACAAAATGCAAGTTCAGGTGACATTTGATCTACCTCAGGTGTTCGCTTGGGACGTTATCTGTCCACGTGCATGATAACTGTTAACAAGTTACATCCTGTCTTGCTTCGTACGTGACAAAATGCAAGTTCAGGTGAAATTTGATCCGGCGCAAGTGTTCGCCTGGGACGTTAGCTGTCCACGTGCACGATAAGAGAATCTTCAAAGCATGGAAAAAAAAAGATTATACATGCAACGTAGCATATATAAAGACATGTCGTTATCATTTCCACGCTCACTTAGGTGACTACCTTTGAACACACTGCGTTGCATGAAACCCCTGGTCTTGTTTATCAGTTTTGGTGTTGGTGGAAAATACTTAACTTTGTTGTGGGGTAGGTATATATTTATATATTTATTGATTTTTATATAAATACATGTAATTATTTATTGATTAGGTAATTAATGATTTTATTTATTTATTTATTTATTTGTTTGCAGATAACGTGTATAGCCTACCTGTCGTGTGTCTGTGGGAAAGAGATTGGAAAAGAGAGAAAAACGGACAACTAGAAAAGGAAACCATTTCCACACTAGCCCACGAGACGGGAATATAGCAAAGCATTACACGTCAAGGTGAGATTTGTTTTTTATATATATATAACCTGTTTGATTTTGTTTTGTTTATGAAATGCATAAACTATATGGAATGGATATACTTATGGTGGTTTATTTTATTTCTTTTTAGATATTTGGAAAACAAAAGGTTCACTGCTATTGCAAATACAGTTGAAAACCAAGTGGCTTTAGAGTGGAATCATTGTCAAGCAGTCTACAGCTGAAAACTCAGGTGAGAGTGTTCTTTCAAAATAATGTCTTTTGCCACTGCTACCGATAGCCTAACTTGGGAACGCCTAAATAGTTGTTTCAAATCACGTGTGTGCTCTGGACGCGTGGTCAATGTTAGAAAAAGTTTGATTCCCAAAGAATTTTTACAATCTTGTTTTGAAATTTTCAAAATTGAAATTTGCACAGCGCAAAGGTTGCATACGGCTTTAAAGGTGAATACAGAACTGGTGTGCGATTTCATATATAAAAAGAAGGACGTAGAGCATAAAGAGACATTTTATATTTGCAGTAAAATGCAAGAGTTATTCATAGCCCATAATTTGGAACAGTGGTATGAAACCCACGTGGTGAATGCCTTGCTATCAAAATTTGATAAACTGCAACAAGGACCGAGTGGCCTTGCCTTAGACAAAATTCATCATTTGCAAATCAACATTTGTCAATTCAACCCGTTGAACGCTGGGTCTAGCTATATTGAAACACCACCAGCCATAGCTTCGAAAAATGCTGTGGTCAATATAAAGAATCGTGACAATGATTGCTTTCTGTGGTCTGTGGCTGCGTATTTGCAGCCAGTACAACAGCATTGTTATAGACCGGGAAAGTACAAGGCCAAGTTTGAAGAATTGAAACAAACTTTAAATTTAACTCGAGTATCGTTCCCTATGGACTTAACCGAGATCCATAGGTTTGAACAAGATAACCAAGACTTTTCGTTCATGGTCTATGGCCTTAATGGTGATGAGATTGTGGGTCCTCTTTATGCCACAAAAGAACCGAAACGACATCACATTCATCTTTTATATTTATCTGTAGGAGAGGTGAATCACTATTGCCTCATTAAAAGCCTGAGTAGATTGCTAAGCAGTCAAATGTCTAAACATAAACCTAAGAAACATATTTGTGACCGTTGTCTGCAATATTTTACCACTCCTACGCTTTTGGAACGTCATAGGGTGGATTGTGTTTCTCAGGAAGCGGTGAGACTGATATTGCCACAAGGGGACAAGGCTGTGTTAAAGTTTAAGGACATTCATAAGCGTGACACTGTCCCCTATGTGGTATATGCAGATTTCGAAGCTCTCACTACACCCATGGCGGGATGTGAACCAGATCCCTCCATGAGCTCAACCACACCCATTCAAAAACATGAACCCTTTGCCATAGGATTTAATGTGGTGTGTGCCTATGACCCCACACAATCCGTGTACAAATACCGTGAGGGGCCAGATTGTGCCAAATGGTTCTTGGATGAACTTATCAAGTTGGCCGACCATCTACAGGATATACTGGACCACCCAGTACCCATGAGCCTATCTCAAGAACAGCAGCAGTGGTATGAGCATGCCACAACATGTCATATTTGCGAAAAGCCACTGATCAATGCTGAAGACACCGTTCGTGATCACTCGCACTTTACGGGGGAGTTTCGTGGAGCTGCGCATAGTAAATGCAACTTGAACTTTCCAGCTCCTCGTTTCATCAGTGTCTTTTTCCATAATCTGGCAAATTATGACATTCAGTTTTTGATTCGTGAATTGGGCCATGTCAACAAGGGCTCGTTTACCATTATTCCCCAAAACCATGAGCGTTTTACGGCCCTAACATGGTGGTTGAGCAACTTTAGCATTCGATTTTTGGATTCCTTTAAGTTTATGGCATCCTCGCTAGACAGCCTTGTGAATGGCTTGAATGAGGAGGAATTAAAAAATACTAGAATGCATTTTAATGATCCTGAGCAATTTCAATTGTGCATTCGGAAAGGTATATTCCCGTATGATTTCTGCAATAGCTGGGACGTGTTAAAGCAAAGAAAACTCCCACCACAAGAGAAATTTTACTCGAAACTAACACGCAGTACCGTTTCCGATGAAGACTATGCACATGCATGTCAAGTTTGGCGAGTGTTTGGCATGAACACGCTAAGTGAATATGCTTTGCATTACCTAAAACTGGATGTATTGCTGCTCACTGATGTGTTTGAAAAATTCCGTAACTTGTGTCAACACATTTACGGTCTTGACCCGGCTCACTATTACACGAGTCCTGGACTCTCGTTTGATGCCGCTTTGAAATACACTCAAGTGGAATTGGATTTACTCACTGACGTAGACATGGTTCTATTTTTTGAAAAGGGCATTCGTGGCGGCTTTGTGTCACTTAACCAGCGCCATGCCAAAGCGAACAATGTCTACATGCCTGATTATTCACTAGACAAACCAGAATCGTACTTAATGTACTATGACGTGAATAATTTGTACGGTTACGCCATGAGTCAGCCTTTGCCCTATGGAAAGTTTGCTTGGCTGACAGACAAACAAGTGTCAGAATTTGATGTGAACATGGCTAGCCAAGAAACAGGCCGTGGATATGTGCTAGAAGTGGATATTGAATACCCCTCATCCTTGTATGATGAACATGCCGATTTCCCATTCTGCCTTGAGCAAATGGTTCCCCCTGACAGTAAAGTGAAAATTGAAAAACTCATGGGCACACTTTACAACAAAAATCGGTATGTGCTACATATCCAAATGTTGGTGCAATGCCTCGCCCAAGGCTTGGTGTTAAAGAAAATCCACAGGGGTATTTCTTTTGCTCAAAAAGCATGGCTTGAGCCATACATGCGACTCAACACAGAGCACCGACAAATGGCAACACAGCAGTTTGAAATTAATTTTTTTAAATTAATGAACAACTGCATCTATGGCAAGTCTATGGAGAATGTCCGCAAATACCGTGACATTAAATTGGTGAATGTCTGGGAGGGGCGGTGGGGTGCCCGGCGGTACATTGCCAAGCCAAATTTCAAATCGATCAAAATTATCGATGAGGATTTGGCTACTATTGAAATGAGTAAGACCAGCGTGACCATGGATAAACCCATTTACTTGGGTCAAGTCATTTTAGACTTTTCTAAATCGGTCATGTATCGATTCCACTATGAGTTTGCCAAACGCCATTTTGAGGACGTCTCTCTTTTGTATATGGACACGGACTCATTCATTTACCACATTCGCCACTGCAACCCCTATGACGTCATGAGGCAACATAGTGACTGGTTCGACACTTCTTGCTATAGCGCCGACAACATGTTTCAGCTGCCCATAAAAAACAAGAAGGAAATGGGCGTTTTAAAAGATGAATGCAGTGATTCCATTATGACGGAATTCGTAGGTTTGGCTTCAAAAATGTATGCTTACCGCACACTCGACTGTAAGGAAGCCAAAAGAGCAAAAGGTGTAGGTAGGGCAGTGGTAAAATCGCTACGTGTTGATGACTATCTAGCGGTTTTACGCACTGGCAAAGCTATGTCTCATACACAGTGCAGGATACAATCAAGCAACCATCATTTGTATCTTGTGGAACAGAGAAAACGCACCCTCGCCTCCATGGATAACAAACGTGTGTGGGCTGATGACCTGCTCACTAGCCTACCCTGGGGTTATGATCTCAAGGAGGAGGAGGTGTGATTTCATTGTTTAATCGTTTATGGGACATGGCTTTTTGTAACTTGTAGATTTAGAATTTTGTAAATATTGGTTTCTGCAATTGTAAATAGTAGATTTTGTAAAATAGTGACAACCCACTTGGACCTTTTGCTCTTAAAACGTTCTATGCAACCTTATTTTTTTAAATTTTTTGATTGGTAAATAGTGTGATTCTTTTAACGCTGTACAAAGTTGAGTTTTTTTTTTGTAAATATGAAATAAGTAAGATTTTTAGTAACTTTAATAACTAGTATTTAATTATTTTTCGTAATGTAAATGATAAACTAAAAAGTTCTTTTGGGATGAGTGAGCATGTCGAGAATGTGCTTTTGAGAATAAATAAAGTGGTTGTGTTTGTTCCCAAAGACAGGTGTGAATGTATGAGTGGAGAGAGAAAACTGGTGTATATGGTTGACCAGAGCAAACACGATGAGGTAGAGTGGGTGGGTGGGGTGGGGGTAAATGGTCACTTATATATTCATTTTGTTTTAAATAGTTTCGTTTTTTCATTGAAATGTGGCAGTCAAAAGACATTATTTTTGTAAAAACAGTCTTACCTGCAGTAGTCGTAGACCTCGACGTTTCTCCAAACACACATCAACACATTGCAGTATTATCAAGGTCAAGCACTCGCATCAACATCATTGTCAAATCTCAACTTTCGACATACACCAAATGGAAAAAATATGAAAACAGCAAAATGGAAATTCCATGTTTCCATATCACCAAAACAGCAAAACTTAAAACGGACATTTTTAAAAACTGGAAATGGCCATGTGTGAAATTTGAAAATTCAAAAACTTCAAACGGACATTGTTTAAAATGTGTCATCAGCAAAATGGAAAAATCCATATCATCAAAAACGTTAAACTTGAAACGAACGTTTTCAAAAACTGTAAATTGCAAAATGATAAATGACAGTGTGTGGAATTCATCATGTGTGAAATGTGTAAAATGAAAAAATCAGCCATCAACATCACGATTTCTTAAAATTAAAAATAACAAAACATCGTGCTCTGGAAAACTTTTGTTTTTATTTCATAGTCATAGCGAATTGACAAAAGAAAAATAGAATACAAACAAATCCCAATTCCTCACTCCTCAATGTTTATGTCCATGCATCATCAACTTTCCTTTCATAGCACTCATGACAATTAGGGCTGCCATCCTTTCACCTACTGAGGCATCACTGGATGTGAAACGTTGTTTAGCTTTCTTCAATAACAATTTATCTGCCACATGTCTTAAACCAGAATGACTATGGCGATAAGAAAGGTCATGTTCCTTGCATGCTTGATCCAAAAGATTAATGGGTACATCACCACGTTGTAAACGTTTTTCGAGACGAGTTCCAGGGCCGCAAAAACGATAACCTGGAAGATGGATTTCGTAAGGTAAGTATTGAATCACTTTGTCAATGACGCCATTGCCAGTACAGGTCTGGCATATCCTTTTCCATCGATGGTAAAAAGGTTTGGTCTTCCTCCTCCTCTGTGGACGATGTTTGTGTTTGTTGTTGTTGTTGTTGCTTTTTCTCGCCATGACACTCGTGGAATGATTCAACAAAGTCTTTACACGGACTTTTATGACCGTGATACAGTTTCACTAGCTGGCAAGTCGCACACTGACGCATAGACGGTATTTTTGCCATGGCCACTTGCTTATGGTGATCGTAATCCGTACAGGGTTGCAATTCACTCAACACAGGGTCTTGAGTCCATGATTTTGGTACATGTTGCCAGATTTCTTTGACCGCGTTGGCGGCCACATAATAAATGAACGACTTGGGCAGTGCCAAGAGTTCCTCTTTGGTAAAACTGTCTAGTTTCTTTTTGCACACAAAGAACTTGCCGATGGCTTTGTCCGTAGCATTGCCTTTCTCCATGGTATCATGTGCTGTAGATGTTTACACGTCGCTAGTAGAAATCTCACTGACGTCATTCACAGGTAAATCTTGAGTTATAATTTTGTTCAACAACTCCCAGCAGGCATGAGTGGTTAACCAATGAAAGAGATGCCACGCATGCGATAGGGCTGTATGGGTAATGTTGCCACAGGAACAAGTATCCATGAGCGTTTGCAGGGAGGGGCAGTCCAACTCCATGAGGTCGATACATTGACAGTAAGACGCCAAAAATGGTTGCAACCATTGACGTTTTTCATTACCTTTCACAAATACCACATTGGCCGAGGACAAGTGTGCTTTCATGACCACGTCCAAATATTTATAGGAAATGGTTCCCTGATTCCAGTCTAGTTGCCTATGATTTTCAATCCACTGGGTTTGTTTACGGTCTTTTTCACACAACAAATCAAAAGCATGGGGTGGTTTAAATAGCAAATGCGTAGCTTGCGATATCCAAAACGTGGTACAATCGATTATGGCCACTTGTTTAAATATAAATTTGTTGTCACCAATTTTAAACCCTTGGCAATCCACAATGAGTGTGCGCAACATGTTGACGCTTGCCTGGACCAAGTTCAACTGACGACTGACTGACGATCACGTGTGATCATGGCATGGACTTACCTGCCATGCTAGTTTCAAAAAAGAAGGTTAGGGTAGGACAGGGGGACATGCAAAAATAAGAATTTAAGAATTACATCATTTTATTATCATAACACGTCTTACAGGCTTTTCTCATTTTAGGATAAGGACGATAGCAACTGATACAACAAAATAGTCTCTTGTGTTTGTAACGTCCATAACACCGATGATGTCCCAATGTCTCTAAACTAGGCGTTTTTGATGGTGATCTGCTCACCGAAGCACCATGGATACCATACGGCCCACATGTATCATAACTTGTATTTTTTTCATCACCCAGAGACACAAGTGAGGGATAGCTTGAATGACAGGGTATATTTCCCACTTTCATTCTGCACAGGTAGGGGCAGGTGTGTGACCAGCGCTGATGTTCCTGCATGGGTTCATCGCCCTCCTGCCATTGGTCTATGATGATGGGACAAAAGGCACATTTCACTTCATCTCTTGTTTTTAAATAGTAGAATCCAGCAGCCGCCAAGGCTTGAGGGTTTATGAAAGGCACTGGCCATGTGGCAAAAGTCTTGAAACGTTGTTCCTCAGAGTTTAAATTCATGGATGTAACGTCTCTTGAGGCTTTAAAGCAAGACATGACTGAGCGACTTAACGTGGGTTGAGCTGTTATTTATACACTCGTCACTTGGTTGGACAGTGGATAATAGTTGACTTGTTTGTGATGAATAATCAGACAGTAGGCTGTCGTATTGGCTGGTACATTGTCATGCGTTTCAAAATCTAGTCGAATGTCGATATTGGATGGCTTGACAGACTCTTCCAGGTAAGAACAGTCAAAAACAATCAGTGGTGCTCTTGCCTTAAACGCTTGGGGTAGTAGCATGGGACCGTTCTCTTTTTGATAATACGACCATCGAAATTTAGAAAACAAGTCGTACAGGGGGCCAAACTTATTTTTTGAAAAATCCAAATCCAGTCCTTCATAGGGAAACACAGCTCCGTTGAGGAAAAGACGTGCATTTCTCAATTGCAGGTGATCAAATTGCGTGGCATCTTTGGTTTGTTGATACTTGCGATTCGTTTGAAAACCCACGATCAGGTAGAGAGGTCTCTCTGTATAGCGAGCTGTTTTTACAGACCAACTGTGTGTGTTGGTGGTGGGCAATAGCGGATACTCATGGAGTGCCCAGCTTCTAAATTCCATGGGTAGAGGCATATCTCTCTTTACCATTTTGAGTATGTCCAGTTTTTTGCTATCGTTAAGGGTCACATGAGGCACTTTCCATAGCAAGCGTTGTAGTTGAATTTTTGAATCGATGGGGGCATTGTCGGCCCCCTTGAGTGCATTGTTATCACTCCTGTCTCTCACTAGATAAAGCACTTGCCTTGCGTTAACCACAATGCGTTGGTGATCTTCGGCAAAGCCTAGAACCAGTTTAAGAGGTAAATATCCAGTAAAGGTCCCATCGGTGTGTACCATCCAGTCATTGGTCGAGTCAGGGCACCAAGCTGCCATGCAAAGTGTTTTACCTTCTTCCTCACTATAAGAGGGGTATAGTTTCATGACACTGGAAATACCCACATTTCGAGTGCTATCCACCACGATATCGTTAATGACATAACGTACTTCAGAAAACAGAAAGGCTAAACCATGGTTGGCCAACTTGGATGTAGTGGGTGTAGAGCCATCGGCTTTGGTGAGCCGACCTTCAATCTGAATAACACTTTCATGCGGTAGGGTGTAAATATCTTGGTTGTTGATAACAAATTGAATTTCATCATTGTTATTGAGTCCAGGTGTTTGAGCTTGATAGGAATGGAGATCAATTCTTACCACTCCTGGTTGCTCCTCGATGTGGTTCGCTATCTCTAGGATAGAATTCATTATAAGGGTTGACGTGGTAACCCAAATGCTGTAAAATCTGCTTGCCTTGAGATGTTAACGTGTATTCACGCGGCAAACAACTAACACCATTCCTAGACGGTGTTGTTGCTTTATACACAAATTTCATAGTGGCTTTAGCACCAACTTGTAAGTCACTGGTGTAGTGGAATCTAGATCAATGAGTTGTTGATCTCTATTGATCAGTCTTAATGTTATATTACTAATACTATCAACAGCCACAGCATGAAAAAGCACCACTGGAGGGTTTTCACGAATAATATACCCATTGGGCGATGTCACAATAAAGTCATAAAGCGAATGCGATGGTTCTTGATTGGTGTACACTTGGCTAATAATATTACACGTCACCGACACATGATGGTCCTCAATGAATTTCACTTCATGGTCCGATTCATGTTTTTTGTTGGGCTCCAACACACGTGGTTTAAATCCGAGTAATGGGCCAATGGAATCGGGGTGTGTTTTAAAGTCAATGTTGAAGGTAGAGAAAATACTGCAGCGATGAGTGTTAGTATTGCCTACAAGTTCAAACTTGTGCGTTCCGTCGAGAAATGACTTTAAACCATACTGATTGATCAACACCACATAAATGTGTTCATAAATATCATCGATCGTGTATCCACCAGAGTTCAGGGTGAGCACAGAATCATCATAGTAAAACTTGTTGTTCACATTTTCACGTATGTTGTATATTCGATTGTACGTTTCAAGAGAAACAAGTCCTAAACCATAGGGTTTTTCACTCAATTCGATAGGCGGGTAAAAGTCTAGGCTGACTTCAGGTCCACGTCCATGCACTGTAAACGTTTTACTTTCTACCGACATACTGGTGGCGTTTTTGCTTATGCTGCGTCTTATATAAAAAAATTAAACACAAACGTCCACACTGTTGGCTGTTAAACGTTTGCTCACGTTTCACATTATAATATATCTTGATCCTGTTTCCAAAATAGGTCACTAGTTCCATGGGCGGGGGCAAATTCCCAAAACTGTCAAAGTACCATACCGTGGATCCCTCTTTGACATAAGCTACATAATGCGTTCCTGGTCCTCGGTGATCATCCAAATTGACAACAGCACATTCCTGTTTCCAGGGTCGTGGGGGTAATTGGTTTCGCATAAACACACCTCGAAAATGAGAAAGCTTTAGTTGTTTAGCATAGCTTTCCACTTGTTGATGCGTCAGGGCATGTCTCGCTATGGCTGAGGTTAAATTTTTTTTTTTTTAATATTTCGAAATGGTGAAATCCCAAATCCTTGTTGATAAAAGGCTGGCTTTAAATTGGCATTTCTAGCCCCCATGGCAATCGCTTCCATCGTTTCATTGTGTCGCTGACTTTCTTTGAGTTGTTGCTTGCCCTGCTGCGCGGCTTTAATGGTTTTCGCCACTGCACTGGCACCGCCCAAAAGTGAGCCCAGAGCAGCCAAACCAGCAAATAATGCAGGTAAAAATCCCGCTCGTTTGGGAACGGGAATCACTCGCCCTTGGTTTGAAACCTGTCGCCGACGTTTTGGAATAACCTGTCTCTGTGCTGCTCGAAGGGCTTTCCTTATGGTCAATACATTATTTTTTCTTTTTTTCTTTCGCAAGGGCTTGTCCTCGAATGTTGTAAGCCCTGGCTTTGCCAAGGACAAAGTCCTTTTTTTAGTCTTTCTCACTGCATACCTTTGTTTCACCATGATGATAATGACCCACAACCTTTCACAAGAAAGTTTAAATCACAACTAACGTCAGATGGTTATTTCATGGCTGTATATTCCAATTCCACATAAAGTGGGAAGTCGTTTATGGTTTTTCCCGCTTGCTTTTCATCCCATGTCAACATGAGATAAAAGGATAATTCGTCACCTGCATTGACCATTTCATGGTTATGAAGCAACATCCTATGACCATTTATCTTTATTTGTAAATGGTTCTCATCAGGTATGGCATATTTGATGTGAATGGTTCCATCATAGTGTAATCGATAGTGGCTTAAACCCGAAGCAAGCGCATAGGTCAAGTGCTGATCATGGACTAGCGGTAAATGGTTTCTGTCATTCACAGGTTTTTCATTTGTCAGATACACTAAAAACACAGATGGGATAAATTTATAAAGCCTTTTCATTTCATGGGTCACGTAACGCTTGGTACAAACATCGTCTTCGTCTTGTGGGTCTTCCACGTGAATAATCCGATGGTGATTAGCGCTATAGCCATTCACCATAAGCTGGGGCACTTTGTCATAAAACTCATACACTTTGTTATCCACATACTTTTTCGTAGTAACGTCTGTAGACACTTGAGGATGTTTTACATGGGTTAACCGCTTTCCCTTAAAGTCATAATCTCCCTGTTTTGTGCGTGGCACTACTGACCTATCCACATAGTGTTTATTAGCAGGATCTGTTTCCTGTTTAGGATCATGTATGGGGACAGGCCTAGCTTTGGCCATCAACGCACGTCCAAAGACATCCATCGTCAACCTGTAGTACCAGTCTACTGTTTCTATGACAAGGCTCGGTGTCCTGTATATAGACAGCCTGCTAGCCTTTCTAAGCCTTAGTTGAAATGAAGATTATTAAGCAGCAAGAGTCATTCCCCGTGGGGGACATGGTTTCCCATCTCTGTCCCACATCACGTGAACAACGCCATGGTTCACTGTTTCCATCTTCCATTCGCTGCATCATTGTGGGGCCTTCCGGCTGTGGAAAGACTAATCTTTTGCTAACGCTCATTACAGCGCCCAATGGTCTGCGTTTTCAAAATATTTATATTTTTGCAAAATCTCTCTACCAACCCCTCTACGTGTTTCTGGATCAAGTCATGTCTGGATTACAAAAAGAGAATATGGGTTATTTTACATTTTCCATGCAAGAAAATGTGATTTCACCGGATGAGGTAAAGCCTGATTCACTCATGATTTTCGATGATGTATCCACTGAACGTCAAGGCATCATTCAAAGCTATTTCAGCATGGGTCGACACAAACATATCGATTGCTTCTATCTTGGGCAAACGTATTCTAAAATGTCCAAACAGTTGATTCGTGACAATGCCAATGTCATTGTTTTATTTCGTCAGGACGAGAGGAACAGTCGTCACATTTATAATGAACATGTGAATCCGGATATGACCTTTCAAATGTTTACAGAATTGTGTGCCAAGTGCTGGAACACTCAACGTCATGCCTGTTTAGTGATTGACAAACAAAGTGAACTCAACCAAGGACGGTATCGCTTAGGGTTTGATCATTTTATTGCTATTTAAGGCCCTGTCTCATTCGCCATCAAGTCATTTGTCAAGACACCATGGCGTTAGCAGAGAGTCAATTGAAAAAGCATATTATTAGAGCAAAAAATACTATTCGCCAAAAGTTTCGTCAATTGAAACAATCACGTGCCAATCATGCTTTGTTTATTCAGCAACATTTAGCACCTCCACTAAAAGCCATGTTGAAACCCTCTTTCAAGCCATCTGAAACGCTACCCACCGTTTCACAAGCCACGCAGACGCTGCACGAGGACCCTGAGGAAGAGGAAGTGGAAGATTTGACTAGTGATAGTGAAGTTGAGAATGAGGAGGAACAAGTGTTTACGCCTCAAAAAAAGGCCGCACCCCTTGCAGAGTTTTTGAGAAAAAAGAAATCCTTGGCCATGGTCGAAACACCTTGCCCTTCCAGAGCGTCTCCGTTTTCACAACTCTTGGCCACCCCTCAACATAAAGCTCAACTGAAAACCATTTTAATAAAATATTATGGATCAACATTGGAACCCTATTTCACCGATCTATTTATTGGAAACACAGATACCACGTATGGTGTTCGCTATGAGGATGATAGTTTTAAAATTGGCGATTCATCCATTAAATTTGCTCGTACTAAAGCTGTCATTAAAAACATCAACTATAAATTAACGCCAGGACTGTTAAAGCTGCTCTTTTCTCGGACCCCCTCTTCCCATGATTATACGTCAGAGGACCTTGACAAATATAAATCCATTTTATTGGATACCCATGCTCACAAAAGACAGTATGATCCCACGCAACAAGTGAATGCCAATATATCTCAAAAATATAAAACCATCATTGCAAAAATGTTTCCCACCAGTCAAAGTACTCGTCGTAAAGTGTCCGCTTCGGGAGTGACTTTTAAACCATTAAAACCCCTTGTGGATGTTACCTACTGGCACAATCCCAATAAGCTCGTCCAGCGGCTACAATTGTTGCATGCCTCACGTCAAGCTGGCCACACCGGTCACGATTGGGAAATTCAAGAAATTGAACAAGAACTTCGAAATGCCAAAATTATTGTTTAAGCCCTCACCCATTAAAATGGGTATTGCTCACGAGTTGCATCGCCCAGCTAGGCGTCACTATCCGCGACTCAAGGTGATTTCACGAGGTGTGGATGAACTTTGGCAGGCTGACTTGGTTGAAATGATACCCTATGCTGGCGTTAACGACGGTGTACGCTATATGTTGACCGTCATTGATGTCTATTCCAAAATGGCCTTTGTTGAACCTGTGCGTCGCAAGTCTGGTCCACTAGTTACCAAGGCCTTTCAACATATTATTCAACACTCCAAACGTCAACCTCAGTTGCTACAAACCGACCAGGGGAAAGAATTTTTCAACAAGGATTTCTCCAGTTTTCTCAAATCTAAGGATATTCACCATTACACCACGTACAGCAATCTGAAAGCCAGTGTGGTCGAGCGGTTCAACCGAACATTGAAAACCCATATGTGGAAAGCGTTTACCGCTCAGGGCAGTTATCGCTGGTTGGACATGTTACCTGAGCTAGTATCACGTTACAATGACACCAAACATAGAACGATTGGGACCAAGCCACGCCTCGTGACTAAAAATATTCAGCGATTGGATAAACTGTTTAACCCCATAAAAGCAGCTGATCCTAAACGTCACCGACTGAACATTGGGGATTTTGTTCGTGTAAGCAAATTTAAGTCTGTCTTCAATAAGGGCTACACGCCTCAGTGGGGGACTGAACTATTTCGAATTCGTCGAGTCTACTTGGACAGTCCAGTCACCTATTTACTCGAGGACCTCAACCATCAACCCATAAAAGGTAGATTTTATCTCCATGAACTTCAGAAAACAGCATTTCCTCAGCATTATCTTGTGGAAAAAGTGTTGAAACAAAAAGGAAATAAACTCTACGTCAAATGGTTAGGGTTTAACTCTACGTTTAATTCTTGGATCAATAAACTACATGTTGTGTGAACCTGTGTACTTTTTATTTATTCACACATGTTGTACACCACCTATAGCTCTATGTGTACAGCGCTCCGCGCTTCATGCATGTTCATACATGTTTGTCTTTCCCTTTCCTCCTGTGTTCTCTCATACATCACCCCCTCCCCTCTCCCTCCCTTCACCTCCCACCACTGCTGTTTGCAGCTCTTGCCTATCTATTGGTTGTGACATTATTCCGACAAGTTGCATTATACTTTTTACTGATTCAGCGATTCCCACGCTTTGAACATTCTCTTATCGTGCACGTGGACAGATAACACCCAAGCGAACACCTGTGCCGGATCAAATTTCACCTGAACTTGCATTTTGTCACGTACGAAGCAAGACAGGATGTAACTTGTTAACAGTTATCGCGCATGTAGATAGATAACGTCCCAAGCGAACACCTGAGGTAGATCAAATGTCACCTGAACTTGCATTTTGTCACGTACGAAGCAAGACAGGATGTCACTGGTTTAGCCTACATGTGGTTTCACAAATGTGTGTGCATGCCTTTCACACTCCCCTGCCACCACGATGGTCAGATTATTTCACCTTCAAGCGTCACCTATTGTCAAGTCAGATCGGAGCCTTCCAATAAGCTCAAATGACATTCACCTCCTGTAAGTTTGTTTTCTCTACTCGCTTCGACCAACATAGAACCTAGTTCTCATCACCGTTTACACGTTAAAGGTAAAATATCAGGAAAAACGCACCCTCGCTCTGTCATACACCGACTCGTCGAAATATCAATTGATCTATTGAACACAGCCACCTTGGTCAGCGACAGGTTCGTTGAAACACACACATCCAGCAGTATCGTCTCTCTCAACCACCACGCTCCATGAAAATTATAAACAGGTAAAGAAAAAGAAAACGTTTTTTCAACATGTATGGCGTTAGGCCCTTTGTGAATTATCTTTTTGGAAAAAAAATATCTACCACATTTGAAAGGGGGCGTTAGCCCGAGTCCTAGGACACCTCGTACACGTCTCTAGCGTTATTGGTTCGTGACATATCGGCAAAAATCATAAAAAACACGTGTTTACCCCAAAATCGCATTTCCCATTTTTTTTTAATTACAACGAGTGGTCCATAGCAAAGAGGACGTCACCCCGAGTCCTTGGACCCGTCGTACATGCCTCTAACGTTATTGGTTCGTTAGATATCGGCAAAATCACAAAAAGCATGTGTTTACCCCAAAATCGAGTTTCCAATTTTATTAAAAATTATAACGAGTGGTCCATAGCAGAGAGGACGTCACCCCGAGTCCTTGGACCTGTCGAACATGCCTCTAGCATGATTGGTTCGCGAGATATAGCAAAAAGTCTAAAATCACGTTTTTACCCCAAAAAGACTGTGTTTCCAGATTTTCACCTTTTCGACACCGACATTCCCGTAAAGAGCACAACGAGACGAAAAAAACGAATCCAAGCACGCCCTCCTAGCATGGCTCCTTCCATTCCAAGGTCGCAGGGGCTCACCACTTGCTTTTGTAAGCAGCTCCCCCACCATCCCACTACTGCAGGTTTTCATTCTAGAGACTTGAAATTTATTTTGGGGGTAGAGGGGGTAGGGACCATTGATTTACGTTAAACAATTTTTTTTGTAGAGTTCCTAGTTTCCAAAATATAGGATTTTCAAAATTAAAGTGTTTTCAAAAAAATATAAAAAATAAAAAAGTTTTATTACAAAAAATAAAGGTCATAAAGACTGTTCGTTTGAGCCATGGCACAACGTTCTATCCTGTTTGGTTTTCAAACTATCACATAGTTTCGAAAACAAAAATTTTCAAAAAAATTTTGAAAAATATAACGAGTGGTCCATAGCAAAGAGGACGTCAGCCCGAGTCCAACAATACCTCATTTGTCAAAATCGGACCACGCGTTCGACAAATATTTAACATGACTAAGGCTTAGTAGTGGTAAGAGGAGGGTTCTAGAGTGGCTTGGAACACCCACTACTCCACTACTCATTCTATATATAATATATGTACACGATAGCTCTACAATTCCCTTACTCAGCATGATGGTATTTCCTGATGCTAGCTGCATTAAAAGTTCCTACAACTTCATCAGTATCCATTCTGACAATCTTGTAGCTATTATTCTGGTATGTTTGTTCAATACGGAACGGACCAGCGTACAATGGAGCGAATTTATGGTAGATCTTCAGCTGAAGGTTCGAAGTGACTGGCTTCCTAATCAGAACCTCATCATTTTCTTGAAATGGCTCGTGGAACCTCCTTCCTGCCTGTCTCCTGGCTCTCTTTTCCGCCTGTCTTCTGAGTCTCTCGCCTGCCATCTCGACTCTTCTTTCTTGTGTGGGTTGAGGATCTACTGGTGCCCTCACGACTCGGTCCCATGGTCTATCCGGTTTCAATCCATGATGAAGCATGGACGGAATCTGTCCTGTGCTTTCATGTACCGTGGAATTCAAGCATTGGCTAATGATGGGTATCACTTCCATCCATCTATGGTGTTGCCTTGACACATATAAGCGACACATCTTACTGATCTCCGGCATAATTCTTTCGTCTGGATTTCCCTCTGGATACCGTACAGAATTAAACACATGCCTTATTCATAAACGTTCCATAGCAGTAGAAAATTCCATACTAGTAAATTGCGATCCATGGTCACTTAACAAAACTTCAGGTTTCCCCATGCTCGGAATAACTGTTTTCTCAAGTCTGTTTATCACGCATTTGGATGTAGCTTTCTGTATAGGGCATAGAGATACGTATTTTGAAAATACGTCAACTGTTACCAAAACGAACTGATTTCCTTTCGTCGAACGAGGAATCGGACCGAAAATGTCCGTCGCGAAAAGTTCTCTTGGCTTGCTGGGTAATATTGATCTAGGAATTTCTTTCATTAACTTAGATGAGTATTTACTTCGCTGACAACTGTCACAGGTCTTTATGACGTCGCGAATCGTTTGTCCCATTTGTCTCCAAGCGAAAGTTTCTTGAGCGAGAGCCAAAGTCTTGTCTACACCTACATGAGCTGCAGTTCGGTGTATCATCCAAATAACTGGTTTAACAAGCTTGGGTGGGATCACTACTCTAAGTTTAGTATGATCCTGGTCGATATATTGGCATATAACACCTCCCATAATATGATATTTTCTAGCCTCTATCTCAGTTCTTTGAAAATCCGGATCAGCGTTGTCCATCCTGCGTGTCAAAAAACGGTAAATTCTTCGCAAAGGTGCATATCTCTTCTGAGTTTGCGCTAACAACTTCAACTTTTCTAGAGTACCATTATCCTCTTGAATTAAATTTATATGGTTGACAATTACTTCCTCACAAGGGTTTCTGCTCAACACATCTGCTAACAGATTTAACTTCCCAGGTCTATGTACAACAGTTGGGTTAAATTGCTGTAAGAACAGAGCCCATATGGTGATGCGGTCACTCGCTAAGTCTGTCTTCATAATAAATTGGAGGGCTTTATGATCTGTGATCACTGTTATGTCATGTCCAAACAACACCTTCTTCCACGTTTTAAGAGCATGAACCACTGCTAATGCCTCTAACTCAGTTGCATAGTAATTCTTCTCACAATTCCTAAGCTTGCGACTGGTGAAAGCTAAATACATATGTTTCTTGTCATCATCCAACTGATATAGGATCCCACTGATACCTATTTTGGATGCGTCTGTCTCTACAAAAAATCTTCTTGTAAAATCAGGGTACTCAAGCTTGATATTTTGGATCAACATTTTCTTGGCCGCTAAAAACGCTTGATTGCATCTATCGTCCCATTTCCATCGATTTCCCTTCCTTAGTAAATCCTGCAGAGGTGCCATCGTCTCAGTATATCCAGGACAATGTGTTGAAAAGAACTGACACATGCCTAAAAACTGCCGTACCTCTTTAATCTTTCGTGGGGTTGGAAACTCTGAAATTGCCATGATCTTCTTTGGATTGGGCCTATAACCATCTCCATCGATCCTATGTCCACGAAATTCAATTTCTTCATGAAAGAACTGACATTTATTGAAATTCACCTTGAAGTTCGTCCTCCTAAGATCTTCAAAAAGCATTTGAAGGTGCCTGATATGTTCTTCCGCTGTCTCAGACGCTATAATCAGGTCATCAATATAGTTTACCACATGCTCCTTAACTGCATCTGACAAATTTTCATCTAGTGCTCGGATCATCACCGGACCACTATTTTTCACTCCAAAAGGTAACCTATTGAATACATATGTTTTATGGTCAAACAAGAACCCTGTGTATTGTTTGCAGTCTTCTGCTAGCTCAACATGATAATAAGAACTAGTCAGATCGATTGTCGAAAAGAAACTCTTTCCTCTGAATCTGCGTAACAATTCACGAATAACAGGTGGTCTGTCATGTTCAGGAAGAACTCTTTCATTAAGGGCTCTAGCATCTAGACATATCCTCAGCTTACCATTAGGTTTCTTGACAACAGCTAAAGGATTCAAATAAGCAGTTGGCATTTTCTTAATTATTCCATCTTTCTCCATATCGCTTATCATTATGCTAACTTCCTCCTTCCATTTATCCGGAATGGGATATAAATTTTTATGGTATGGTTTGTCATCCATCAACTTGATGCTGTAGGTAAAATTTTCGATGAGACCTGGTTTGTCATTGAATATGTCCTCATATTCTGAAATTACTTGATCAAACTGTTCCTTAATTTCTGGATTTATTTTACTTGTCATGCCAGTTTTATCTTCTATAGACCTTTCAACGCTGCATAAAATCTCATCCAATATATCCTCTCTAAAGAATGTCATCTCCGATTCCTGATTTTCCATGACCCCTTCTTGAAAGTACATGCGCCTACTCTGCATATCTATGATCAGGCCACTCTCACTTAAGAAATCCACTCCTAGGATCATGTCAAAATGTAGTTGACCCACTACTAGGAACATCTGTTCAAAACTTCTGGTTCCAATCCCAACATCTAAAAGTACCTGACTTTTACATTTCATACTCCTGTCTGGGATCACCCCTTGAATTTTGCTAACCACAGTTGGCAACATTGTAATTTCTCCTAATAATTTCAATTCATCCAGGCAACCTATGGATATCAAGCTCACCATAGCCCCCGTGTCTACAAGTGTCTTTATTTCTTTTCCCATGACTTCCACACTAATAACTGGCAATTCATGTCTATTTTCCCGATGTACTATGTCTTCCTCCTCGATTAAATCCTCGTCCTTGACCTGATACGTTTCCGCAATGATGATCGATTCCCAATGATTAGCATTTTTCTCTAGAGTTAATTTGACGTTTTTTTTTCCTTCGCCACTCGTGCTTGCTCGATTGACATCTCTCACTGTCTCCTCGAGTGGTGCACTAGGCTGTCTATCTTCTTGCCTCGACCTCTCATGTCCACGATTATCTCGTCTGTCGTTAGGATCGTTTCTTCGGCCATCCTGCCTGTCGTTCCCATTATACTGTTGACCTTGGCTCCAGTTATTTCTGCCCCGATATCTATTGTTATATCGATTCCTGTCTTGATATCTGGAATTCTGGTTATAATTTATATATCGGCTATCTCTTGCTTCTTGATCGTATGGCCTCTCATATGGTCCTCTATATCGATCATTTCCTCGAGCGTTACGGATGTTTCCTCGATTCCCTTCGTTCCGTCGGTTTTCCCAGGAATCTCTTCTGTCCGTTTGAGCTGCATTGTCTACGACTACCGCATTCACTTCTTGCGTGTTTCTATTGTCGTTTCTGGTATTTCTAGGCGTAACTTGAGCGCTTGTATAGTCCAATCGCCGTAAAATGTCGTCATAATGCTCAAGTGTATTGGCTCCCGAAGCTATTAGTGATCGCTGTACCTCAATCGGTAACTGTCTCGCTATAGCTTGCAAAAGCTCTTCTTCTGACAATGGAGGAATCAGAAACTGTAATTTAGCCAGCTGTGACGTGAAATAATTGGCATAATGCGTCGGATGTGACGTAGAATAGCGCTTTGAGTACATTTCCGCTCTTACGTTAAGTTGATCCTCGGCACTCCAAAATCTCCTCAAGAAAGCTATGGCAAATTGCTCCATGTTCGCAAAATTGCTTCTGAACGCTCTAAACCAAGTAAGCGCAGACCCATCTAAGGCGCGTTCGACTATCCTTAGCTCTCTTTCTTTGGCTACCCTATGTTCCGCCATGTAGTCTCGAATATCTCGCAGAAATTCGACTGGTGTGACTCCTGTATTTCCCGAAAACTTTCTCGGCTTGTCATCCAGATTCCTAATAATGGTGACTGGACCTGAGTATCGTTCGCTTGGACCCAACGTACTCCTATTCGAACTTGGATTATCCTGAGGGGTTGAACTGGCCCTTTCGAATGTCACATTCGGTTGCATTTGACGGTCTTCTCCCATGCTCGCTTCTTGATTAGTCATACTGCGGTCTATCGCTGTCTGATTTATCAATGTTTCCCCTGATGTTATATTCTGATTGGTGAAACTGTTAAACATGGATTCTAGTTTAGTTATCCTGTCTTCTGCTAATTTCTTGACCTGAGTCTTCAACTCATCTAGCGACGTAACATCCTGCGTTTTGTTACTCTCGTCTAAGTCGTTTTTCAACTTGTCAATTTTGCCTTCGCACGTATTCTTTACTGACGCGACTTGTTCCTTTAACAGATCAACATCTGTTCTAAATAGAGTTGAATCTATCTTTATCGCTTCCTTGTTCTCCGTAAACCTCGCTTCTAAGTTTGCCATACCTGCGATTAATTTTTCATCTAACCCTTCACGTTTCTCTTTTGCTTCGGCATCGACCTCACTATACCGTTCTTCCACAATTGCACCGACTCTATTTTTGAATAAAGCTAAGTTTTCATTAACCTTTTGCTCTATATCGTCGTCTATCTTTCTAATATCTTTCTGCAATTGATTTTCTAATGATTTTAAATTAGAATTAACCTCTCCTAAGACTTCCTCTTTAATGGTCCCAATTACTGTCTTTAAATCTTTAATCTCATTACCTAGATTCATTTCTAGACCTTTAATTTTAGTCTCGAAAGATACTTCGGTAGACCACTCTTGAATTTTGCCTACATCTGCCACTAAACCATCGATGTCGAATCTCAACTTCGATACATCTGATTTAATGTCTTCCTGTATGGACATAACGTCAGTTCTTAAAGTAAAAATATTTTCTTCTCCTCTACTTTCTAATTCAATAATATTTTTTCTTAATATTTGAACATTTTCCTCTCCTTTCACATTTACTGCAATTATATCTAATTGTAAAGTCTTCAGCATTTCATTATTCTTTAAAGTTAAACTATTCTCTAATCTAGTTAACTTGTTTTCTAATTCAGTGTTAGTTTCTTCACTACGAGCTTGTAATTTCTCTTCCAATGATTGAAAGTTATCCTTCAAGTTAGCTTCACTAGCTTTTAAATGACTTTCAGTACTAGTCTGTAATCTAGTTTCTAATGACTTTAAATTATCTTCACTATTAATCTGTAATGATTTTAAATTTTCTTCAGTACTAGTTTGTAATGCTTGCACATTTTCTTTACATCTAGCTTCTAATCTAGCTTCTGAATTATTAATTTGTTCTTTAACTTCCGTTTCCATCTTAGAAATAGTTTCTGCAATACCAGACATACCCGTCTGTAACTCTCCTAACACCTTAGCTAAATCTTCTGGCAACATAATTATATTTTCAATATACGTTTTATACAGAGACGTTAGACAACAACACATCACAATGTCTCAATTCCTGCATTCACTTGGGTATAGGAAAAATGTCTTATAACTAACATGATATTACTAATACGTTTAACATGAACACTGGAATGGGCACACAAGTACATTGTCTGACTAAGTTTAATAAATTTTGTAACACACTTAAATGAACTTGAGATCAATCTCTCAGTAATCTAAATCTGATGTGATTCCATAGAATAAACAAAATCGAAGCCCCACTAGTTGGATAAAGTCAATTCTCCCTCTCTCTCTCTGTACCCGTTCGTCCTGGGGATGCGATGACCCATCTGCTATAACATCGCATTCCTGGAGTTCCGTGACAGAGCGGAGTTAAATGAACCTATAGTCAAATAAGGAATGTGTCGGAAATTCAGCTGAGTTATCGAAAAAGCAGTGGGTATCACGAGACAAAGTATCTCTAGGGTCGTTACGGGCTTAAGTTTAATAGAAATAATGCAAATATAAATGGGCGCCATCAACTGAATTCCTAGCAAACCACTTCCTTTCCGGTTAAGCCTTACTCAAAACAAGGAAAGAAAAAGGAAAATCACACCATCATCAGATCACAACTAAGATAAAAACAAATCTATTTTACTTTGATAGTCAGACAGACATTTTAAATATAACTCCTACCTAAGAGTATGGTCGAATGCCAAAGTTAAATTGTCATTGTCCAAAATCGAACCATCTCTTTTCTAATCCTAAATTATTTCATCCACATAACAAGAAAATCTCTAAAGTTCTCTTGGGTTCTCAGGATCACTGTAGCACTATGTCTTTCGTCACTGACATTTGTGAAACCTGAGACCTAATTTCTCTTTAATTTAACATCATCAATGTGGATTTGATAAAGTTATTAATCTGTCTAAACATACACATATTATAATCACATATATTAAATATCAAGTAATTTATGGTTTGCATGGCATAATTTAAATGTTGAACATGTTAGTCAAATGCTCCTAAACATCGAATAATTAATTTACACTATTTACATTGTCATTCATAATCACTTATCTGTGAATTCCAGAAAATTCATGGCTCATTGGTCATCGTTATCGTCATCATCAAAATTAAACATTTCTCACATTAATTCTCACTTCAAAATTCTACATATTCCTGTCAGAATCATTAATTCATCACCATTACATCATTTAAATTCTCAACTCAAGTTGCAATTTCTTCAAATTATCTCTCAATTAAATTTATTTAATTCCATATAAATTCATTAATCATCAGCTTCTTTAGTTAATTATCACCTTCTAATTCAGTTATTCATCATCATTACAATCGTCTATTAATTTATTTCAATCAGTTTAATTTATCCAATCTTTAATTCATCCACTTATTTAATTCATTGATTTATTCCAAAATTTAATTTATCAAATTATTTAAATTTCAATCTTCTGGTTATTTAGATTTTCATTATTTCATCTAGTCATTCTGATTTTTATTTCATTAGGTCAGATCATTAATATGCTTAAATCTCAGATTATTATTTCATTAATTATTATTCTCAGAAAATCTTGTATTATCAACTTCATTTATTTGTTTAATTTCCTAACAAATTGTTTAATATGGTTTATAGAACGTTGTCTTACAGTTTTATCACATCCAAGTTATATCTCGTATTTAATTATCATGCCAAAAAATATTATTGTCTCCACGACATCACGTTGGATCTAACTATCCACAACGACATTACATTTCCTCAATACTTCAAATATCACATTTGAATACAACAATTACTCCACAAAACTCCATAAATATTCAGCACATACAGCATGAATCTCAACAATTACGCTAGACTGGGTACGACGACCTCACGTCTGCTTCAAAATACATTATCAACGTTGCAACTATCACTTGGCAACTTCCACAAAATGCCTACCACAAACTCCACTTAACCATGTTGCATGATCTACAAAAAATATATAACTGGCTTCAAATTATCAACGCACACAATCTCCAATAACTGTAATTACTCTGATCACATCTAGACAACTTCTTAAACAATTGGAAAAATATTACCTCAGTAATTTAAGATCGGCTTTCAAATAGCATAAATTCTCTTACAATTCTTATAATTCACATCGCAGAAAAACACCAATGTGCTATAATCTCTCATATCAAAATCTGCAATACTGATCTGCCTTATAATAAATCTGACCATTAATGATTAATCTTACAAGATTCAATTACTTTAAATCCTTCTCAAAGGTATCAAACACAATTATAAAACTCATCAAAGCATCAGCTGTAACAGCTGTTAAACTGAAATTACTCTCAAAAGAGTATAGCAACAAAATATTGGATTGGCAAACAAGAATTACTAAACGCAATCCTGCTGACATTTATCGTTACTTTATTTAACAAAATCTCGACTGATATGTGACTAGTAGTTCCTTGTTTGATTCACTTACAATCTCGTGTACACTCGGATGATAAAAATGAGTCCCTCAATGGCGGGTAAGATGTGTAACCACCGTACAGTCGTATAAATACGAAAGACCTCGCCCCGTCGACTTGGATGATAGTGCCCTGAACGATGGGTAAGATGAGTACCACCATACAATCGTATAAATACGAAAGACCCCACCTCGTAGACTATATGAGTGAATGTACCAGATAGGAATCAACAAGTTTCTAGTTGTCATATAAAAGTGATGTTCATTCACTAAAGTGAATAACTTCTTAATATCTCCAAACAATCCAATGGAAAAAATCCCTACTGATGAATAATACACACTCGCTAGTATGCAATGAACTGACGAAGTAATTTTAGATAATCAATTGCAGATCACGAGTTTGAAATACTCGTTACACAAAAAAAACTATTTATGAAAAATATCCTAGCTGGAAAAATGTCTAAAAGACCAAACATCTGCTTAATAAAGCCAACCAATGGTGAGAATTTCGTATAATGATGCCTGCCATATCATATGGTCACTCCATATTCTAGCAAATTCGAAGTATATAAAGTCAAACCATGTCTAAATAATCGTATCACTCCTATTAGAAAAATATACATGTGTGCCCAGTATTCATGAAAATAATCGTATCAGGTAGTTATGACTCTTACAGTACCTTTTCAAAATCAGCTGTTATTAAATTTCCAAGATCGTCGATTTTCCCTACATAATGAATTTCTCGAAAGATCGGCGTGAATATCATTCCATCCATGAAATGACGATTGCATTCGAAATCCCAAGTGAATCAGCTGGTGGACTCCTCTCGTCAGGAATCGAATCCATCGCTCTGCGGTGCCATCTTGTCTCTATCTGCGTCTACTCTGACATGTTGAACTTCGGATTACCCATAGCGGATATTGTCCAACTCCTCTCGAAAAAGTTCATGGAAACAGCGGACCCCCTATTCCTCTTCGAAGTTACGCCACTGTTCCATTAAATGTTCAGTTTGAGTATTGATAGATCAATCTCCAACAACTGCTAAGTCTCCCTTTCGTAAAATAAAATTTTACATGAGAGTGTCCAAGTTTATTAAACACCCTGTAGTTGTCTGTATTTGGTAATTCATGAAACTGCATAAGAAATAAATCTCATTAATGCACGATCTAATGTTCATCAGTGCCTATGCTAACAACATTCCGTTTGCTTGAAATTGTTAAAGTAACTTTGAATGCGTTATAGAAAAGCATAGTCATAAAGTTATTCATAAAAGCTGTGTTCAAACTGCGTTGAAATGTAGCTTGTAATAAAGTCTCCAACTACTTGCAGTGCTGTTCTAACATATCCCGGCCGTCTGTGATTGCTTCCTCGGCAAGTCCCCCTGGATCAATGACCTGCTTGGCGTTCGCTGCTCGGCGATGCTGAAACTGTCGCCTACACTCTGCCGTGACAGTTTCGGTACGCTACGCGACCTTCACCGTGCGTCTCGCTTGCGCTACAGAGCTCGACCCTACTTGCTCGACTGACAGAGCTCCACTGAATGTGCTGGCACTATCTTCTCTCTTATCTGCCTGGCGCAGACACGTGGTGTTGTCCCCCACCACTGTGCTCTCGCGTCACGATTATAGTCTCGAACCCTCATCATCTCGGCTATTCCGTTATAAAATAACTTAAGGGTTATCTAACTTCCTTACAATTATTTCCACATATAATGCATGTTATATATCCTCTTCTAAGATGTTTAATTACCATATTCCATACATATCTCAATAAAGCTTCACATCTCTATCCATAATTCCATCTTCTTACAGATGTCAGTGCCTCCTTGATCCTAGACCTCCTACGTCATCTTGACATTCTTCTTGACTCGATCGGTGCGCTATCTTTTCCTAACTCTTCCCAAAACCTCAACTACGGCTTAATGTCTGCTGGCGTAGCCGATAGCCTAAACTAGGTATCGGGTACAACTTTAAGAACCCATTTTCCAGTCACAATTTCTTTGCCTTTTGAGCGGCTTTCATCTACTATTTCCCATGTTTTGTTGAGTTCCAGTGATCTCTTTTCATTATTGATGGCTTCCTTCCATTTGTTTTTGTAAGTTATCAGAGCTTCTAATTCTTCATCCATGACGTAGTCTTTAAATCTTGCTGGTCTTTTCTTTTCCCTTCTTTGCCTTCCGTTTTGTGTGTTTGGATCAGGATTCTCATCTTCGTGTTCTTGGTTTTCATTTTCTTCTGGTTCTTGTTGGTTTTCATTTTCTTTTGGTTCTTGGTTTACATTTTCTTCTGGTTCTTGTTGGTTTTGATTTTCTTCTGGTTCTTGTTGGTTTTCATTTTCTTCTGATTCTTTTTCTTCTTCTATATTCTCTACATGAATATAGTTTCTGGTTTCTTGTGGAATCTGTTTTTGTTGTATTCCAATGAAAATGACATCTCTTGATGTATACACTTTTCTTTCTTCTTCATTCCAGATGCGATATCCATTTTCTGAATAACCAATGAATATTCCTTGTTTTGATCTTGGTTGTATTTTCTTTAGATATCCCAGCTGTTTTGTATAGACTTTTGATCCAAATATTTGCAGTCGTGATAAATCTGGTCTTTTACCGTACCAGAGTTCTGCTGGAGTTTTATCTTTGGTAGCAGTGGGGCTTCGATTTATAAGATAAGCAGCTGTGCATACTGCCTCTCACCACATTTCATTTTCCACTTGTGAGTCAAATAACAGTGCTCGTGTCATATTAAACAGTGTGCGATTAATTCGCTCTTCAGTCCCATTCAGTTGGGGCGTGTACGGAATAGTACAGTCAAGACATATTCCCTTACTCTTGCACCATGTTTTGAAATCGTTACTGCGAAACTCACCACCGTTGTCACATCTCACCTTAGACGCCTTTATATTATGAAAGGCTTCTGCTTCTAGAATAAATTATTTCAGATACATTTCAGCTTCATTTTTGTAAATCATAGGATACACCTTGACAAAATGGGTGAAATCATCAGTGCATGTCAGAATATAATTCATTCCATCATATGTTGGTGGATCCACTTTTCCACACACATCTGTATGGATGATTTATAAAGGTCTGGTTGCTTTCGTTCTTGTAGTAAACAAAAACAGCACTTGAATGGGATTCTCACCTGTTTTGCTTGGCAACAAACATTACAGATGTTGTCGTCAGATGTTGTGGCAATTATTTCAGGAACACCGTCACACAGTTGGATACTTTCTTCAGTCTAGTATAACCAATGTGACCCAGTTTCCTGTGCCACTGTATATGCTGATCTGTCTGTCTTGACATTAACGCTGTCAATTCTTCGTTTATATTCTGTTCTTCTTTGTTTTGATTTCCTAGATCAACAACATACACATCATCTTCATCTTTAAATCCCTTCATTACTATTTCTCCATCTTGAATAACCCATACTTCAAACTCAGAGAACAACACCGGTGCCCCTTTTGCAGTCGCAGTACTTACAGACATTAGACTTCTTGACAGTTCCGGCACATAACTGACATTGTGTAAAATAATGTCGTCTGACTCCACACTTCCTTCCAATTTGGTATACATGCACTCACCATCTTTAGCTACATTTATTTTAATCTTACCAGTCTTTTGCACATTTTTCATGTCTTCTATTTTATTAGCCATGTGCCCATTGCAGGCACTGTCTACAGTGAAGCACTTTGTGTCAGCATGCTGGTGGGTTGATACACATGCTTCTAGGTTTGTCAAATATGCTCTCTTGTTTTTCTTCTTTGCATCATCTTGATTTACAGCTTGTTTTTCTTCTGCATTACCTTCATGATATTTCTTGAAGAAACACCTTTCCCACGTATGATTAGTTTTCTTACAAAACTTACACGGTGCAAAAACAGCAGCATTACTGTCTGTCTTCTTTCCGAATTTTCGACATTGTTTTGCAAAATGTCCCATGTCACCACAGTTGTTGCACTTTTCCTTCTTAAAGGATTGAAAAGCTACAGCTGTTTCTTCTTTGATGTTCAGTTTATACTTTTCTTCCTCGCTGCACAGTCTTGATATTAGATTTTCTATGGTCTGCCTTGTCTCGGGTGTTGAGTCCCAAGCCGAACTAAAATGTTTGTAGTTATCAGGCAGTGCTGTCATGATCCTTGTGATTAATTTGCTTTCATTTATGTCTTCTTTCAGCTGGTTAAGCTGGAAGGTTATATTTTGTACAGTGCTTGCATTGGTCATGATGTCTTTGGTTTTATCAAACGTGAAGTTACAAAATTCTGCAAGAAGCTTACTTTTCGGTTGTGTGGTATCTCTTTTGTATATTCTTATTAAAGTATCATACATACATTTGGCAGTTTCACATGACAAAATGTGGATTTTGGCAATGTGGTCAACGGTTCGAAGGATGTAGTGTCTTGCCTTGGCATCCTTGACACGCCATTTCTTTTTATCATCTTCTTTCCCGTCTGAGACCAGCACATCTTTTCCATTAACCACTTCGTACAATTCCTTCGCTTCGAACAGAGTTCTTATTTCCAGTTCCCACAAAGGAAATGTTTCTATATTCTTGAGCTTTGGAATGCTCGAAATATCATCGGATCCTGCCATGTCTTACTTGTACGATTCAGGACTTTTCTTCTTTGTATATCTTATTATCCAGCTATCTTGAGCTGTCTTGGCTCATAACCTGATGAGATTTTATGTATTAGTATTATATATTTATGTTTTAGGCTTATTATATTTTAAGATGTTCACCTGGAGTGTATAGTTATTCTTAATAAAGATCATCAATTGTTATTTCAATTGTCTCGTCTCATAGTAGTTACATTTTCTCTTTGGTGTTACCAACTTGTGGCAGCAGAATTTAACACTCAGAATGGGCTGAGGAAAATGGCCTCTATCTTATCTTTGATGCAAAGGACAGAGCTACCTTTCGATCTGCTGCATGGATACGTGATTTTAATCCAGGCTTGGCCTTCGTGTCCACAGACAGATACGGCCAACCTTACTCACTACACGGGAAGTTTCTTCTGATTTTCCCCACAGTCACCATCGCCCTGTTTTCCTAGAAGTTGGCACTCAAATACCTTTTGTGACCTCCTACCCACGAGCTCGATGGAATTTCATGAAAGCAAATTGGAATGATTTCTCACGAGACCTCGATAAATATGTTAGATGGATTCCTCCAAATGCCGATAATTATGGCATATTTGTTGGTGCCGTTCTAGCTGTTGCTAAAAAACATATTCCAAAAGGCTACAGGAAGGAGTACATTCCTGGCTGGACTGAGGTTTCTGAGGAGCTTTACAAGGAATTTATCACTAATGGAAACCATGATATTGCTGATGAACTCCTCCAAAGCTTGGATAACTCCCGAAGACAAAAATGGGTTGAGACTGTTGTGGGAGACACTCTTAACCTACCCGGTCAATGTTCCCTTTTACAATCCTTTTATGAAATTACAGACACCAATAATTTTTACCGGCTCTGCTTCACTCGCTTTTATTTAATTAACCATCAGCAATGAATACAATATTTCACAGCCTCCTTACTCTCAAAAGGTAATGCGCGATTTTCCAGTATAGCCGACCAAAGAAAGTTATTTTTAGATAGAGCACTAACAAACAAAAGGAGCAAATAATATGGAGTTCTCCACATCCTCCCCACTTTTGATGGGCCATAACACATCTAATATTAACAAAGTCACACTGTCTGGAAAGTTCAATAACAAATCACAAACAAAGTTTTTTGGTATTTTAATCGTTCTTCCACTCCTGGTTGCCACTATCCCTGTGGACATTTCTGGACGACTGGTAGAATCGCAAGCAGCCAGTCCCGGAAAAGGAGAATCATCATTCTCTGAAGCTCCCAGTACCCCAGATAGATCGTCCTTTTCAGCAGTGTCAACAGTCTCAAATGCAGAGCACTCCAATTGGAACAACCTCTGCATTGGTCGAGTTAATTCACCAGAAACAGTCTTCAGTCTTGCAACTCTTCCAACACCATCTTTTCCAGGATACACTTCCAACACTCGTGCCATGGGCCACTCGATCCTCTTCTTCCCATCAGATCCAATGAGCACCACATCCCCTACATTCCCAATTGGGGATGGGGTTTCCTTAGGTCTCTGAATCAATTGACTCAAGTACTCAACTCTAAATCTTTTCCGTAAGTCCTGTCGCAGTGGCTGCATATAGCGGAATCTCTTCGATGAATTCACTAAATCTAATTGATCCAAATCAGGAGTTCCTATGCCAATGCCATCTTGCAGAAACATTGCAGGTGTAAGAGGGATGAGATCATCTGGATTCTCAGGCAAATGCGTGATCGGATGAGAATTGATCAAGGCCTCACAGTCACATAGCAGTGTCGATATCTCTTCGTAATTGATTGAAGTTCTCCCCAGTACCTGTCGCGGAATTCTCTTCACCACTTGAATAAGGAGCTCCCACCAGCCACCCCACCAGGCAGCCGTTGGGGGGTTAAACTTCCACTGTATTCGCTGCACTGTAGACTCTGTCTCTATCTGCTTCCAACCGATAGTTCCAAATAAATTATCGGTGCCTTTGAAGTTTGTGCCGTTGTCACTGTAGACCACCTTTGGCCTTCCTCTACGTGCAATGAACCTCAGAAGGGACAACAGGAATCCATTTGTCAAGAGGATGCTGCACAACTCTAAGTGTATTGCTCTGTATACAGTACATGTAAATATCACTATCCAGACCTTTTGTCCTCCTTTTAATATCAAGGGTCCAGTAAGGTCTATTCCCGTCACTTCAAAAACAGCCACATCCATGATCCTGTCCTCTGGTAACGTTCCTGGGCATACCTCGACGCGCTTTGATGCATGTCTCTTGCACTTCATACATTTTGATATCACACTCCGAATACTCCTTCTTCCACCTATAATTCAAAATTGTTCCCTCAAGCGAGAAAGTAAAATGTGAGTGCCAACATGTAGCATCTTCATATGTTCTCCATGTATTAGGAGTTCAACCAATCCATGGTTGCGCGGTAGAACCATTGGGCATCGAAAATCTTCGCAATCCTTTCTCTCCACTATCTTTGTCTGCACTCGTACAATCCCCTCTGCGTCTTTGAAGGTACATAGTGACTTCAAAGGGGAATTTCTTTCTTCAGGGAAGACTTCTTCTTGTACTAGTCTAACGAGTAGTCGCTCTGACGCTTGCATCTCGCCAACTGTTATCTCCCCCTTGACTCTTTCCAATGGCGTCTTTCTTGAGTTGTCAGCGAATCTTCGCATCCAGGCAGCATCCTGACAATCTTCGTATATGAAGAGAAATATCTGAGGTACCACTGAGGTTCAATTGAAGAGGCTACGCTGGTTACTGTTTCCCTTTCCTTTTCCCCGAGTATCTCCTCTTCATCAACTACTTCTTCGTTGCATGGCCAGGATTCTTGACACAGCTTCAACCAGGCAGGACCTTCCCACCATTTGGACTCCTTGAGCTCATCAACGTTCCATCTTCGTGAAGGTAAATCTGCTGGATTGATTATTCCTGGTACATGACTCCACTCTTCTTTCTGTGAGTAGGTCAAGATCTCATTTACTCTGTTTCGCACAAAGATCCCCACTTCTCACCCTTCTTGATCCAACTTAAGGCGGTGTAGAATCTGTCCAAAAATACTGTGGCATATAAACACAACCTAGGCTCTCCTTTACGGTGATTATCATTCGAACACCAATACAACATGCCATAAGATCGAGTCTTGGAATGGTGGTTTGCTTCACTGGTGCAACTCTTGCCTTGGCAAAAAGCAACTGTACACTTATGCTCTCGTCGTGTTGACTTCTCAAGAAAACAGCTGCAGCATACGCTGATTTTCTGGCATCGCTGAAGGTGTGAAGTGAATATGACACCCTATAATCCGATGAGGTAAAACGACGAGGAACTTGGACAGTTTCAAGTCTAGGCAATTGCTCAGTCCATTCGAGGAACTTCGCTTTAGTTTCATGAGATACCTCTGCATCCCAGCTTATTTCCCGCTCCCAACTCTCTTGTAGCAAAATCTTCGGCAGCAATGTAACGGGGCAAGTGAAACCAATAGGGTCAAAGACACTCTGACAGAGAGATAGGATGCTCCGTCTCGTCAAAGGTTCATTTAAGACTTTGTGGTTCTTTAAGGTACAAAATAGCGTATCTTCCTTTTTATTCCAAACCAACCCGAGTACTGGGGTTACAGGGTTATCAGCATCATTAGCCCATATGTTACTTTCCCAGCCTCTCAAGTCAAAATTTGCAGCTGCCATAATTCTGGAGGCTTCTTCTACAAATCTCCTCAGGTCGTCTCGAGTGTCCAAAGAAGTAACGCAGTTATCCACATAAAATGAACTCTTCAGCCTATTAACTGTTCCTTCAAACTCTTTCTGAAAATCATCCAAGTGGTGATTGATAACGGCACTAAGAATGAACGGGCTGCAGTTTACATCAAAAACAATGCGTCTGTGACGAAATATCTTCAATTTGTTTTGGAAATAATCCTCCCACCATAGGAACTTCAGGAATTCACGATCAGCCTCGTTCACCGATATCTGTAGGAAAGCTTTCCGTATGTCAGAGATCACAGCTACTGGTTTCTCTAGAAACCTCATCAAAATAGAAGGTATGAGCTCTAAAAAGTTTGGGCCTTTATTAAACAGTCATTAAGAAAACGAGTACCCTTTCTCTTACTTGAAGCATCAAAAACAGGCCCAAGTTTCGTTGTGGCGTTGTCCTTAAATACTCCTCTATGAGGTAGGAAGTAGCCATTCTTCTCCCTCTCGTCTCCACACACTTCCTCTAAGATGCCTTCTTTTACCCATTCATTGAGAAGTGCATCATATTCTTGAAATTTATTTTCATTCATGAGCTTTGCTGTCATTGAAGTTAGTCTCTTTTCTGCAACGTCTTTGTTATTTATTAGCTCTTCTTTTTCTTCGGTCCATGGTAATGAAACTTCGTATCTTCCCTCTGTGTTCCTCCTAACCGTTTTCTTGAAGTGGTCCAAGGCGTCACACTCTATTTCTTCTTTTGATTTCTTCTCACTGGGGTCTGTTATGCCAAGCACTTCCAGTTTCCAGAGGTCAGACAGATCCTTACTGTGACTGAACATAATGGTAGTGAGGACAGCATTAGAAACCTGTTTATTTTCTTTGGATAGGGTTCCCATTACTACCCAACCAAGTCGAGTTTCCATTGCAACTAGACCGCAGTCTAGCTCCTGTACTTGACCAGTAAATAACCTTCCTGCCGCGACGGACCCGATGAGCAGCTCAACCTCAGATTGTTCATCCCCAACGTCGGTGACTGGTATGTTTCTCCTCCTCAATTCTGTTATAAAAGACATCTGCTTAACTCTTGGGATGGATCCACAGATTGAAGACTGATCTAGCACTTGTAATTCACAGGAATAACTTCCTGTTAGATTCTGGAGTAAGATCCTGTAGCATTGGTGCGTTTCTCGGTCTGACGTCATACCTCCAAATAGAACCTTAACTAGGGCTTCCGTTCCAACATGCTGGCATTTCGTCTCGATGGCAGTTTTCTTCAGGATGTAAGAACGTTGAGCTCCTGTGTCGATAATCGCCCTGATTGTCCTCTGATGATCCCCCGTCTTCAGCTTCACTAACAAAGTCTGGAGAAATACAACATCCTGAGACCCACAGTGCGACGCTCCCACGGCGCTCACCTTTCCTACTTCATGTATATTCAAGTCTGCACGTTTTGTTTCATCTTTATGAATAGGCAAGTCTGGGCACAGTATCACACAGTGCTTTCTGCCACATACCGCACACTTCAGATTGGTTTTACAGTCTCTGGACCTGTGACCTTGCTTCAAGCATACAAAGCATGCTTTCTTCCTTTTCAACAGCTCTCTCTTCTCCAATAGAGACAACTTCTGTGCACTAAAACACTCCTTGCTTTCATGCGATTTGTCACAGAATAGACAGTTGACCATCCTCCTTTGTTTCTCCCCAGTCAGAAGATTGAGAGCAGTAGGTACCTCCTCCTCATTTTCTGAATTCTTTAAGCATCTTGGCTTCGGTGTCTTGGTCGAAACATGGAATCCTGCCTTTGCCATGGTTATTCTTTCTTCCCCTTCTACTTCAGATCTGAGGAATGATAAAAGGAGACTCAGCTTGTCACTATACGTGCCTGTCGACATCTGACTGGACGATGTGGAATTGGGTAGCCAAACCCTCAAAGTCTCTTCCGGAATGCAAGATTCCACCAAGGGGAACAGCATTGCTGCATATTTATCAGACGTCATACTTATGGATTCCAATGCTCTCAAATATGACTCAAGTTTATCATAAAGCTGAGGTGTAGTTAAGCTGTTCTTACTCGAAGTGAAATTTTTGATAACTAACCCCAAAAGCTCTCTTACATAATACTCCGTAAGTAATTCATCCCTTCCAAATCTGCTCCTCAGACTATCAATAGCCTTTTGATAGTTATCAGCAGTTAGGGGAAAACTCTCAATTATTTCTCTGGCCCTAGACTCCCTAACCGTCGCCTGTATCAAGTACTGAAACTTGTCCTCCTCAGGCATTTCTTTATCCTCATGGATTCCACTAAACTGGCTCCAAAATCCAAGCCAGTCCTTAACATTTCCGTTGAACTGTTTAAGCTCTACTTTAGGTAGCCTGAGTTTCCTCCGTGAAGTTGGAGACGAACACGACATAGCATTTTCACTTTGTGCTTTGGCCATAACCTTGGCGAGAAACACATTGTACTTCACTTCCACTTCGTCGATTTTTTCCTTATACCCTTCTAACTCAGCATATTCAGCATCAAAATCATCATGTGTCCCATCCTCAAGCTTGATTAGTTCATACCATTCACTCTCAATATTACTTAAGTCATTTGAAAGTCTTAGCAATGTATTGAACTTTATCTTAACAGTTGCTTCATCCGGATTACTTTCTCCAAATAATCGATTCAAATAGTTATAAGAGCGCGTAAAAGACGCTCTGGTAACTCTCCTCTTCTTTGTAAGTATTTCCATCGCACCAAATATTATGATAGGGCTCACCTGAATTACGCAGTAGAAATCACGAAGTGCATACCCAAGTTACTTGCCACTATCACTTCAGAAAGTTGACTCGCGTTGAAACAACGGATCACGTCGGGGTCACCACAATGTGCGAGACACTCTTAACCTACACGGTCAATGTTCCCTTTTACAATCCTTTTATGAAATTACAGACACCAATAACTTATACCGGCTCTGCTTCACTCGCTTTTATTTCTTGAAGTAGCCATCAGCAATGAATACAATATTTCACAGCCTCCTTACTCTCAAAAGGTAATGCGCGATTTTCCAGTATAGCCGACCAAAGAAAGTTATTTTTAGAAAGAGCACTAACAAACAAAAGGAGCAAATAATATGGAGTTCTCCACAACTGTAGAATATTTGGATCTTAAGAAATCAAGCAGACAAGCTTGGTCCTTGCTGAGGAAACTGGGTAATGGTCGACCAGCAGTTCGTGAGACACCTACAATAACTCCTAATAAAGTTGCTGCGCACATAGTTTCCGTGTCCAAATCAACAATGGTTGTGAAGCATGTTAGACAGATCCGAAAGGAACTGAAATGTTTGAAAGCTCAAAGCCATTCATACTGAGAATATTCTAGGCCCTTTCCTCTTGACGATGTTTAAGTAGCTTTGAAGGATAATTCAATTGGTAAAGCACCGGGATTTTATGGACTTCATCCCGAATTTCTTGTCAACTGTGGTAGAAATGCACGATCATGGCTCTGTAAGTTTTCTACCAATATCCTGCAGACTGGTAAGAATCCTCACTTGTTAAAGCAAACAAAAATCATCGCTGTTTTGAAACCTGGGAAACCAAATAATAAGCCAGAGAGTTGCAGACCAATATCTCTATTGAGTGTATGCTACAAATTAGTGGAACGACTCCTCCTGAACAGAATTGCTCTAAGATTGCTAGCGGAGGTACCATTGAGCAAGCGGGATTTAGACCTCATCGCAGCTGTACAGACCAGGTGTTCTCACTAATAGCCCAGGCAAATTAGTTCAAAAAAGGCCGTGCTTCCCGAAAAATCGTCCAAAGCTGGAATGTGTTTTAATACCCTCTGGGAGTCCCAAATAAGAGTCCTGTGAGTTTGCGACGGATTTTGACTTCTGCTTAATTTTTGGGAGTCAAAAAACCGCGAAATGTTCGTACTTTTTTCAGTTATTTGCTTATAACTTCTAAACGACACATTCTACAGAAACGTTTCCTCATAACGTTTTAAAGAACATTAAATTCTGCGTTGAATGATGGTCAGACCGTCTAAATCAGCCCAGTAATTTAGCCGCAATCGATTTCTGAATTTGGGCCATTTTTACCAAATTGCTTAAAAAGTTGATTCTTTGTTTAGTTTTTTGCTTAAACTCCTAAACAACACATTCTATAGAAAATTGTGTTCGAAGCGTTTTAAGAGCATTAAATTATGCGTTGAATGGTTTTTAATTTGTCAAAATCGGTCCAGCTGTTTAGCCGCAATCGATCGTTGGAGTTGGGCCATTTATACCATCTCTGATGTCTCATGTAATTTTATTTTTCAATCGTGCAGTTTTCGAAGTGGCAAAGGACCAAATCCGGGTTGGCCTGGTTCCCCCACTTGGCCTTGACAATCCAAGAGCAGCCACTCCAAAATGATGTTATGTGGTTTCAATATATAAGAAGACATTCCACGAACCTACTACGTTTTCGTAGGAAGGCGGAGAGGTGATACTCCGACGTGGCGCGTCCCAGGTGGCAGATAGGGGGGGGGTCCTCACCAGTTTTGCTGGCGGACTTGAGCGAAATAAAATAGCTCTCGCGGACCAAACACACTCCCATTTCTCAACAATCATCCTATCATATTCCATTCATCACCTTTCCAGATCACATCTGGAATTCTAACCCCTGACTACGGTCAGATCATGGGTCCTAGACCAGACAATCAACTCAAGTATGAACAGTCTTCTAATGATCTCTTCCACCGCAAGGCGCCATTCGGATACGGTGGAGTGCCGCGTAGAAGAGTCAGGTGAGTCGGAGCGCCTGGAAACCCATAAGTCCAAATACAAACTCAAAATTAACAAACATAGAGAATTTTCATTCTTTGCAACATTAAACATAAATTCGTTAATTAAAATTGGAAAACTTAAGCATTTAACCGATATATTGGACCAACACAAGATCTTAATAACAGCACTTCAAGAACTTAGAAACATAGATCAAGACCCCATTGAATCTGGAGGATATCGTCTCTACAAGGGACCTCCAGGACCACGAGTTATGAAAAATGTCCCCCAATTTGGTATGGGATTTTTAGTACATACCAGTATTATTGATTCAGTGGAAGACTTTTCGTCGAACTCATCAAGGTTAGCAACTTTAACAATTAGGGCAGGAAACAAAATATACTCTTTGATAAACGTTCATGCCCCAACTAATGACAAGAATATCAAAAAATTTAGAGATGAAACGGACAATTTTTGGGAAGAACTTGCCTTACTATTATCAAACATTCCAGACACTCATGTTAAAATCTTGCTTGGGGATTTTAATGCAAAAATTGGTCAAGAAAGAAAATTTCGTCCAATAGTAGGTAAGTGGCCAGCTCACAAATTCACTAACAAGAATGGTCAAAGATTAATTACCCTTTGTGAAGAACATGGCCTGCGTCTCGAAACTACTATATTTAAGCGAAGACCACACAAACGTATGACCTGGAAATGCCCTAATAGTGCACTAGAGGAATTCCAGATAGACCATGTTGCAATGGATAAAAAGTTCTACAAAGAAATATATAACGTGAAGGTACTACGTGGGGTTGATGTTGACTCTGATCATTATATATCCAAGATAAAGATCAAGTTAACTCCACGACGTAAACAAAAATCGTCAAACTCGACCATGCAAAGGCAATATGACCCTAGTTATTTAATAAATAATGTGTCCTATAAGGAAAAGTCTAAAACTCTCTTAAGTGACAAGTTAGAAATGATGGTTGACACACTAAAAACCGTTGCTGTCGAAATTGCCCCTATTAGGAAAAGGAAAAAGCATGCATGGTGGAATGTGGAATGTGACGCTGCAATTCGGAAAAGACATACAGCATGGCTCAATGATCAGCAAAAGAGGACCACACAATCGCGAGAAGAATTAACCATTGCTCGAAGGGAAACTGCCAAAGAAATTAGGAGAATTAAAAGAGAAAATCAAAAAAAGTCCATACAAATTATTGATGATTCCTTTAAACAACACAAAACAAGGGACTATTACAGGACATTTCGTCAATATCATTCTAAATACAGCCCTCCTACACTATTAATGAAAGATAAATCAGGTAAACTAGCCCACAATGATACTGATAATGCTAAAATTCTAGCAGATTATTTTAGAGAACTACTAAATGCTGATGTACCTAAGGAATATCTTGATTTTGAGCTTAATCCAAAAAATAAAACAAATTTACAGAACATTATTCCTCCTGACTTGACTGAAGTATGTGCAGCAAATAATTGGCTCAAAAATTATAGAGCAGCAGGAGAAAATTCATTGGTAGCAGAACTATGGAAATATGCAAATGAACAAACCATCTCCAACCTCCATAAACGCCTCATCGATGTATGGAATTCGGAACAAATACCAGAGGAATGGAGAATGGCTGTAATCCACCCAATTCATAAAAAGGGAGATAGATCAGACCCGAACAACTACCGTGGGATTTCTTTGCTTGATGTAACATACAAGATTCTATCTAGAATTATCTTGACAAGAATTCAACAACAACTCGATCAAGAACTAGGAGAATATCAAGGAGGGTTCCGACCAGGTCGCAGCTGTCCGGATCAGATCATCAGTCTGAAATGGATAATGAAATATCATAGAATGAGACAAAAGGATTTGGTCATTACTTTTGTGGATTTTAAGAAAGCTTATGACAGTATCCATCGAGGGTCATTACTTAACATCCTTAGGGAATTTGGGTTACATCAAAAGCTTATCAACCTCATCGGCGTTACTTTGAAAGATACTAAATCAAAGGTTAAATTTCGAAGAGCCTTGTCTGAACCATTTGATGTCCGGACTGGACTTCGACAGGGAGATGGTCTATCACCGTTATTATTTAATTGTGTTCTTGAAAAGATCATGCGTGAGTGGAACAAAACGTGTCCTCTAAATGTAAAGATTGGTACTAATATAAAACTGAATTGCTTGGCTTTTGCGGATGACCTTGCACTGCTTGCAACCAGTATAGATGAGGCTAAACACCAAATTGAAGAACTTGGGTCTATTGCAGCAAAAGTAGGACTTCAAATTTCATTTGAAAAGACTGAAATAATGTCATCCTTTGATGTGGAAACACAAGCTATTACATTGATTAACAATAAAGAAATTAAAGTTGTACATAAATTTAAATATTTAGGGGAAATTATAACATGGAATTTGAATGAGAAAGCATCAATCGAAAATTGAACAACAAAGTTAAGACAAGCGCAACATATTACTTGGTCTTGTTAAAAAAAACAAAAAAACAAAAAAAAAACACTCTCCGTAAATGCCAAATTACGACAGTACGAATCAGTTATTAAACCGGAAGCAATATATGCTTGTGAAACACTTTTCAAGTTAAACACTCGATCAGTTACTGACACATTACAGAAGACTGATAGAAGAATTCTCAGAACTATAATTAATAAAAAACATCAGGTGGATGGTCAATGGCGTCTGTTACCAAATGAAGTGGTTTATAAAGAAACTGAGTCTATAGTCGATACTATGCGAAAAAGGCGAATTGCTTTTTTTTGTCATATCGCACGCCTGCCGGATACCAGACAATTAAAAGTATTATTTAATTATTTTTTCAAAAGTAAAACAAAGAACTCTTGGTTTATGGAAATTCAAAATGATCTGGATGAACTCGGCTTAACAATGTCCCAAATTGCTAACAAAGATGAGAAGAATATCTTGAAAAACAAGAACATCCGACTTCCCTTAAAAACCTTTACCCGCAAAACTTACACCATAAGCGATGCAGAGAGAGCGGCAAGGTCGACCAGAATGAAAATGTTTTGGGAAAAGAAGAAAAATAAGAAGCTGAATCTTTAATATTGTTTTTGAGACATGTATATACTTGTTTTGGTTAAGTGCTCCAATGAGGGCGTAACATATGTAAATAAATAAATAAATAAATAAATAAGAAGACATTATTATGAATAATGTTTCATTGAAAGTAACACAAGATGTAAACATAAGATACATTTACATAAGATGTTTACGTAAACGATAACGATATAAATTATGTACAGAAAGATGTATTAGTTGTGTACATGAAACATCATAATGTGAAAGATGTACAAGGTACTCATGTTGACGATTTCTTTCGCCGTTTAGGAGATAACGGTGGCTCTTCGCCGATCACGTCATCTAGCCCCTTATCATCGGAATCTTGAGAATGAGGATTCATTTCTTGCTCTTCTTCGATAATATCAATCTCGTCGTCACACTGGGTGGGATCCAGTATAACATCCTTGTCTTCAGAGATGGAATTGAGGCATGTGTGCCCTTGGCAGGTCATGCAGATGGTGGTGCATATTATCCCAGCTTTCCTACAGGAACAAGTTGTTTTGCACCCTTTTTTACATGTGCACGATATGGAGTTGAGAAGTTCTTGTGGAGCCGGTGGATCAGTCGTTGTGATGGGAGTTAAGCCATTGGTGGTTATTTCCCATCCCCATCTCTCTGGATCTAGTACGTTACTCCTCCATACCTGCACCTGTAAATAAGCTCTGAAGGATCGCTGGCGAGCAGCCGCTTCTGTAGGAGGCAAGGACGCCAGGTTGAAATTCTGTTTTGAAAGCGACCTCTGGAAGAGATCAAATCTCACTTGATTGAGGGACTTACTGCTGCCACCCGTGTACAGGTTTTTTATGATGTGAACACCGGCATTTGCAACTTGGTCAGGGGTTGAGATCGGGTCAAGAAAAATAGAGGCCTGATGAAAGAGGTTTTGGTCTGCCATAATTTTCTTGATACATTTTATTTTCCCCTGGCGGAAAAATGAGGATGTGGTGTTGCACCCCGTGAAGGCATGGAGAAACAGGGTATGCTTCTCATGTCTTCAGGCAGCTGGCAATTGCTCGGACTGTAAATGACAGTTTCCTGGTTCTGTTTCCCGGGTTTGATGAGGAACACGTTGGAGATGGGCTCTTCAAAGACAGCAACATGAAAAGTGAGCATGACCAATAGATCGGTGTCCTCTCCCACTTTGAAAACATTGCCTCCTTCCGTAGACCTCTCCATGGCTGTGCTCACAATCTGAGAATCTGCATCTTCAACGGCTTGTTTCACGTGAATGCCCTCGTCCATCAGTTTGCTTGTCAGCTTCGATATGAGACGTTTCTTGTTGTTATCATTCAACAAGAAACGATCTTTGGGCATTGTGGCCTTGGTATTTTCCTGGAATATAACCGACGAATGTTGACAACACGGGTTCCTCGCGCTCTTTCAGCTGACTTTATTCTCTTCTCGGCCACATCCTCTGGGTACCCATCGAAAACTATGGAGATACTGTCAGACTTGTAGTTGGATTTCACGTAATTTACGTACTTCTGAATGATATTGGAAAACTGTTCTCCGCTGTTCCACACAACTCTGTGCAGGAGGAAATCACCATCCACTACGTAGTCTGCATTCACAGTGAGATCTACTTTGACTAGAGTGAATAGCTTGTACAGTTCTAATTTTCTACTCTTCCGCATCATGCCATCATCATCAAACAGTGAGAGTGGGTACGGGGCCAATTCGAATTCAAAGTACGATTCAAGCTGAAGCTGGGATTTCGTGTGAAATGGAATGCGGCGGAAAATCATGCCCGGACTGATGGGGACTGATTCTCCGTTGATCTTTGCTGTATCCTTCATGGCTCGTTGAGACACCACTCGGTTTTTCTGCTAAGTTTAAGTTCTTTGAAGTTTTTACCTTCAATGGTTTTCATACTGGCTGTGCCCTTTTCTATAGTTGTTTCACCTGCCGAACACTGATTGCACTGGTATAAATTGAAGAAGGGAGAGGTTGTCAAGGCCAAGTGGGGGAACCGGACCAACCCAGATTTGCTCCTTTGCCACTTCGAAAACTCCACGATTGGAAAAGAAAATTACATGAGACATGAGAGATGGTAAAAATGGCCCAACTCAAAAAAATCGATTGCGGCTAAACAGCGTGGCCGATTTTGACAAACTAAAAACCATTCGACGCAGAATTTAATGCTCTAAAACCTCTTTGAATACAATTTTCTAGTTAGTTAGTTAGTTATTGTTGTTTTAAGGGGCGGAACTACGAGGTCATAGGATGCGTTGTTTAGGAGTTTAAAGCGAAAAACAAAACAAAGTGGTCCAAATTCAGAAATCGACTGCGGCTAAACGACTGGGCTGATTTAGGCGAAATAAAAACCATTCAACGCAGAATTTAATGTTCTATAAAACCGTTATGAGAAACCGTTTCTGTAGAATGCGTCGTTTAGAAGTTATAAGCAAAAAACTGAAAGTGCGAAAATTTCGCGGGTTTTTGACTTCCAAAAATTAAGCAGAAGTCAGAATCCGTCGCAAACTCACAGGACTCTTATTTGGGACCCCCAAACGGTATTAAAGCACATTCCAGCTTTGAACGATTTTTCGGGAAGCATTTGTCTAATTTGCCTGGGCTATAACGACATTTATTGAGGGAGGATTTCAAAATTGCCTAAAGACATAAGTGACATTCTTTGATCTCAAGGCTGCATACGACACTGTTTGGAGGGAAGGTCTGATTTACAAACTACTTCGATTAATTCCCTGCAAGACCATTGCCAATCTAGTCAATAACATGATGAGTAACAGACTGTTTAGAGTTGTCATGGGTAGTACAGTTAGTGCACAAAGGAAATTGAATGACGGATTACCACAAGGTTCTGTCCAGGCTCCACTTTTTTTCAGCTTGTACATAGCTGATATGCCAAGGACGGAATCAAGGACATTTGGGTATGCTGACGACTAGGCGATAGCTACAAGAAATTCAAATATAACAACAACTGAGAACACACTAACAACAGACCTGAGTGTCCTAGGGCACTACTTTCGCAAATGGAGACTACAGCCCAGTATGACCAAGACAGAAGTTTGTGCCTTCCACTTGAATAATCGGATGGCTAACATGGACCTCAGGGTGTACTTTGATAACGTCCTTCTGCCACACAATTGGCATCCCAAGTACTTGGGTGTTACATTAGACAGAACCTTATTCTTCAAACAACATCTTTTGAAGACTGCTGCTAAGCTGAGATCACGCAACATCATCCAGAAACTATGTGGAACAACATGGGGCTCTAATGCTTCAACTCTTCGATCTTCTGCAATTAGCCTCGTTCTATCTGTAGCTGAATATTGTGCCCCTGTGTGGTTAAACAGCCCTAACATAGGGAAGATCGATGTTGAAATCAACAAAACCATGAGATTGATATCTGGTACAATTAAATGCACCCCTATTCAATGGCTTCCTGTTCTGAGCTATATTCCTCCACCCCATCTCCGCAGGTGTAATATCCTGGTCAAAACATACCACAAGATACTCCAAAATCAGGATCTCCCGATTCATATTGATATATCTGCTGCTTGTCTACCCAGACTTCGCTCAAGGCATCCCCATGTGAAGACAGCTACGAGACGTATCAATGAGAACTTTGACATAGCCCAGCAGTGGTCTCATGATTGGAAGATGTTGGCTCCACAGGAGGGCCAAGACATGCCATCCGTCACATCTAAAGTACCTGGTTTTGATCTTCCTCGTCGGATATGGTCGAAATTAAACCGTATCAGGACCAATTCTGGTGTTTGTGCGGACTCTTTGTTCAAGCGGAACAGGTTACCCTCCCCAAAGTGTGACTGTGGAGCCGATAGACAAACGGTGAAGCACATCATTCAGCACTGTCCTCTAAGAGCCTATGGTGGTAACATATTGGATTTTCTCTCAGTGACTCCAGCATCAATAATATATTTTGAATTTAGATATTAAATTATAGTCTAATACTATCTGTTCTTTTTTTTTCTTTCAAGACTTCATTAAGATTATGATGTATTATTATGTATTATGATGTATTATTATGTATTATGATGTAAGTGTGTGCCATGCCATACGGTAATTAAATAAACCCTCAGTCCACCAGGGAACGAGTTTTCGACGACGAGTCCCAGAAAAGGATGGAATGGACGCTCCGGCACACAAAGTCATCAAAAACAGCTCATTCTGAAAACGATGGCCAATTGGCCCGTTTAAGAAGCGCACGGACGCCAAGTTTGTTTTCGACTTTTTCACTGAAATCGTTACTGCTTGGCTTCCTTTGATCATACATAAATTATTTTCTACAGAATTTTTCCTCGAGATATCCTTTACAGAATGGTGAAAACCGCATCAAAATCTATCCAGTGGTTCTCGAGGTTACCCGTGACATCCAAGAATCGGGGATTTTTGTCTTATACTAACGAAGTAGAGATTGTCGGGGAACACATGCACCAAGCGGTACTATGACGTCACACACCTCAGTGCATCCGGGTACATTTCGTCCCGTCACCGTAACGTAACGCCAGACCTCAGCGTAACGATGAAGTCGACAAGATCATTTAAAATGATACAATTTCACAAGGATGTCACCTACTGGCTTTGAGACTTTACTAAGCAGAATAGGTCACAAAATCTCAAAACAGGAAACAAATCTTCGCTCTCCGATTTCGGCTCAAGACAGGTTCTTGATTTTTATTTTCCTCATAGATAATGCAATATAGTTTATAGTTTGCAATCATCCACGGGTCGTCCCATTGATGCACCGATGTCGCGCCAGCTATCCTCCTTTAAATTGTTTTTGTAGTGATTGTCATGTTTCGGGTCCCATAACACAGAATGTGACCGATATGTATCGATTAGCGTACGCACATCATCTTCGGACCAGGCCGCCATGCTGTGGCTCAGATTGAGCGACACAAGGTCGGCTCGAACTAGGCTCAGAAGCCCGTACACACTGACGACGCTGGTAGTGTGAGCGGCTCATGAACCGCTCAGCTCGCAAGTGTGTACCCGCCTTTAGGTGCCAAGAATTAGCATGGCTGTCGGTCATCTGTAGTAAAGTAATCTGTGTTCCGATCCCATTTTTGGATTGACCCTTAGAATAAAAGTGCATGCTGCCTGGGGAAGGGCCACCAACTTGGCCATCTGGCCAGAAAGCCTAGACGGTATTCCCCACCCTTATAGTATAAGATCCGCCTCACAACGGAGGTCCCTGCACGGCCGAATACTTGCGCCGAACATATCACTGTGCAAGGCACTGGGACCCCGGGCAATGCTTACTATCGCCAGGTAGGTATTGCCTTGGCTGGGTGGCGCCCACAGTGATAGCCCTCGTTCGGAGTAGGTAGTATTCGGGGAGGATGATTCTGGGATGACGCGTAAGCGGCCCAAAACTTCATCAGAGGGTGCCTCCCTTAAAAAGCCGTCTCTCGAGTATCGAGCTAATCCCAAGGTATATACACCTTGGGATGAAGAAGCATTTAACAAACATTTTGCCACGGACAAGTCAACTCGCTACCTGGTAGCTACCAGGACGGGCGGGGGGAGATTTTAAGCTCGTGAAATCTATAATATTCTCAGAAGAAATCCAGGGAGAATTTGGAGACCTTAATGGAATTTCCAAGCTCCGGAACGGGCAGCTCCTGCTGCGTACCGTTAGCCGGCAGCAAACAGAAGCGTTTCTGGAATACACGCAATTCAGCGAAATTCCGGTTAAGGTCTCCAAGCATGAACGCTAAATGAGGTCCGTGGAGTAATATTCCACCGCGACCTCATTTTGAACACTGACAAGGAACTAATGCGGGATCTGGGGAAGAGTGGCGTCATCAAAATTAGGCGCATCACCCGGAAAATTGGAGAGGATAGCGTCGATACCGGCGCTTTCATTCTCCAATTTTGCTTGCCACGGTGGGTGAGTGGTTAACGTGTCGGACTACCAACCCCAAGATTGCTGGTTCGCTCCTGGCTGTGTTAAGTGATTTTTCAAAGGCGGCAAAATTTGCCATACGCATGTCATACGATGTTGGCATGTCAAAGAACCCGTTTGAATTCAGTAGGCCGTGTTCATAATGGCAAAACTAATCTCGGTAGTTTCCGCCAACAAAAATGTTCCTCATTTCTCTACTAGAAAGCGCTATAGTGTCAAGGAGCTTAGATATCTAACCTCCTTGATTTTCATAGTGCTTCAAGGAACAACGACAACAAATTCGACATGCAAGCTGCCCTCTGGGTGTCAAATAACAAAGCTTGCACCCGACACCCGAAGCCATACGATAGTATTATTCTTATTATTATTATTATTATTATAGAGGCAGATGACCTCGTAGTTCCGCCCCTTAGAACCTCAATAACTAACTAAACTCATGAGTTTACTGTATAGGCACCGTGCACGGCACTCTAGTGGAGCGGAGCGGTACTAAACTGGTGAGGTGAGGTGAGAGTACGGCATATAGCAGTGCTTAACCACAGGTGAAATATTGTAAAATCATACAGAATCAGGGAAAGAGAACAGAAAATAATAAGTGTTGTGTTGTTGGGTGTTTCAACAAGTACGGAAATACCACATCGACATCGGATGTAACGTTTTACAAATTTCCAGTGCGTAAACATGAAGAGGGACGAAGAAAGCTCTGGATACGAGCGGTAAATCGCAAGAAGTAAGTTCGTCACCGATTTTTAAAATTCTTGCCACCTGAGTGGGCCTGTTTCATTAAACTGATTATATTAGCTAATTATATTAGTACCGTACTCATAATAATTTTTATCGCCTCTGTGGTGTAGTGGCTAGCATGCTTAGCTGCCACCCCGGAGGACTGAGGTTCGATTCCCGGCTCTGCCACGAAATTTGAAAAGTGGTATATGGACTGGAACGGGGTCTACTCTGCCTCGGGTGGTCCAAATGAGTAGAGGGGGTTCGATTCCCACCTCAGCCATCCCCGAAGTGGTTTTCCATGGTTTCCCACTTCGTCTTCGGGCAAATGCCGGGATTCTACTGTACCCGTAAATTTGGGAGGATGCCTGTTGGGCATCCAAAGCAAAAACTGGATTGGTTTAGTTTCTGAATGAGCTCCGGCTTATTCCATCAGAAATTGCTCCAACAAGATCCTCGAGAATCTACACAGTATCGATCAGTGGTATCGGGGCTACACAACAGAAATACACTTGCTCAGAAGCACCTACCTTATAGTTTTCTCGGGGTCTCTCAGGGGCTTAGCTCCAAACTATAAATGAATCCGCAATACCACTGTTTCTAGCTATACATAAATAAATCACTAATAGACAACATAGAAAAACGAACTGGTAAATTTATTAACAATAGTAAACTAATCCTAATATTTAAACATTAAATAACAACAATTAAAATAAAAATAACACACACTTTCATACGTACTCCTTCACTACAACAAATACTCTATTAGCTTTATGGTGCTGTAAGTTGAATATAAACCAATTTTGAAAGGCCTGAGCCGACTGTAACTATTTAAAACGTTTAAGACAAGTTCCACACGCGCCATGCATTCTTGAATAGCAATAAAAAACAAGTAGTTCCGTGAAGAACTATACAGCCTATTTTCATATATCCTACTTATGTTAATTGCCACTATCAACATACACAATTTCAGTTTGATTGCTGTAATAGATTCGTAGATATTAAGAACCGACTAAATATTTCGGATGGTCGCCATGTTGGATTTTATATATGTAGGTCCTAGAGTTATGTACTGTTACATGCAGATTATTGTGAACGTGTAGTATTCAAACTTCAATCGCATAATTAGGACACAAGAAAAAACAAGGAGATTTTAAAATTTTTCACAGCTGCCATCTTGAGGTTATGGAAACAATTGAAATAAATTAGATGCCAGTGGATTAACATTCGTATAAGGATTTACTGTACCAAGTTTCACTGCACTCGGATGGTTAAATTGCGAGAAACGTCCATGTGAATATTTATAATTCGCGTCACCGCCATGTTGGATTTGTGATCACCAGGTTATTTAAAGTCCTATAGGTGAACTTAAGTTCATAGCCCCTATGAACATTAAAAAATGCAGTTTGATTGCTAAAATAGATTCGTAGATATTCCGTATCGTCTAAATATTTCGGATGGTCGCCATGTTGGATTGTTAAATATATAGGCCATAGAGTCATGTACCATTAAAGGAAAATTATTGCGTAGGTTCATTATTCAAACTTTCACTTCGATCGCATGACTACATCACAAGAAATGGAAACTTAATTTTAAAATTCGCACTGCCGCCATCTTGAGGTTATGTAAACAATTGAACTAAATTAGATACCAGTGGATTAAAATGTGTATAAATATTTCCTGTACCAGGTTTCAGTGCGCTTGGAACATTAAATCGCGAGAAAGGTCTATTTAAAATGTTCAAATTCGCTTGGCCGCCATGTTCGTTTTGTAGTTAATCGGTTTTTGAAAGTCTTATAGATGGACTTCCAGTAGTGCCCTTTATCTCCGTACAAAATTTTAGGGAGATACCGCTAATAGTTTCAGAGATATAGAATGCCGGTGAAATATTTCGCACATCCGCCATCTTGTGATTATGTAAACAATTGAACGAAGTTAGATGTCGGTGCATTACAATGTATATAAACATATACTGTACCAAGATTCATTGCGTTTGGTTGGTCAAATCACGAGAAACGTCTATTTGAATGTTGCAAATTCGCTTGGCCTCCATGTTGGTTTTGTAGTTACCAGGTTTTCAAAAGTCACATAAGTGAACTTATAGTAGTTCCCTCTATCACCATATAAAATGTCAGGGTAATATCGGTAATAGTTTCGGAGATATTGAATGCTGGTGAAATATTTCGCACAGCCGCCATGTTGGATTGGTGAGTCGTAACAAAATTTGAAGGGCACGGTCGAGGTCGCCGGGAATAGTGCTATGAACTTTCCAAGTTTCATTGAAATCGCTCCTGCCGTTTAGATTTTATTAGGGGGGGACACACACACGAATCACACACACACACACACACGCACACACACACGGACAAAAGGTGATCTCATAAGCCTATTTTTTTCAAAATTGAAAATAGGCTAAAAACTGGCACGCTTCCTCATAATGCCCCTGGCCAAGCGGGATGAATGACCCACTTCTGAATCAGCCGTTCAGTCGTTCGACCACAGAGGGCTGTGTGTTCTCCTACATAACAGACTGGCCTTGAGCGAAGCAGTGGGCATACACGTCCCCACGCTACTGTGCTCGCTTTTATCCAGCGGACATTCGCCGTGCTAAATTTTACATTATCTAATTATGAAGTTCTTTATATCTCACGCACCTTTCATACAATCTCTCTCAGATTTAAACATTAGCATCCTTGCATCCTCCCTCAACATTCATGACTGCCGGGGTTCAATTATTCTAAACAATAACCAAATCATTCATTCCAATAACATGCATTCAGCAATACCCTATATTTAAAAAAAACATTCACCGAAGAATTATTTCAAGTAATTATTTGACTAATTAAATAATTATGCTATTAATTTACAAAAGTTGATTCGTTATAATTAACGTTCTAAATCAGAGTCATAGTTCTCTTTAAACAATACCCCTTCTCTCCCTGCTATATACAACGTAATCTTCAAATATACTTTTATTAATCATTTACTAATGTTTTTATACTGCACACACGTAGTCATTATAGACAAATCTTCAAATATACTTTCATTAATCATTTACTAATGTTTTTATACTGCACACACGTAGTCATTATTAGTGTTATAGACAAAATCAGTCCAATGCTTTCAATCATTTAAGTTCAAATGCACGTAAATACTCAAATCCTTGTTAATAAAAATTAATAAAGGTATTAGCAATAACCTGTGGACAATTACTTTCTCCAATATTTTTCCGCTTACTAAAAACTCTTGTCAGTACTGCTAAAGTCGTAGATTTATATACATGTTGGATTTCTCAATACACTGACTCCTCTTCTATACAAATGCCATGATCTTATCAAAAGAACAATACTCCAGTAATTCCCTCCAATATGGCAACACCTTCACATGAGTACACATATCTCCATAAACCTCATATATCCACTGTATATTGTAACAAAAACTCATCTACTATGTAGAACAATTCTTAATACAGTCATTGTTATCAATATCTCTTCTGTAGGAACTTCAATTAATTACTGGCATTATTTTCAGAATTCTAACACACAATTGCTGGTATAGTGAACTCTTCCTCTAGTTCTTAAAAGACACTTCCTTCAAATAAATGACGACGTCAGACAAGTCGTATCTGACCTTCGTAAGTTTACTTCATAAAAGATACTTAAACCTCCACAGTATATATCACATATACAATTAATAAAAATACTGTTCCGTCCACATCTCTCTGATCTAGCTTTAATTTACCCTTTTACTTTACTTTACTTAGTCGGTCCTCTTCTACCGGTTGGTGTCGAGGTTTCACAGAGAGATCTCCATCCTTTCCTGTCTTGGGCCTTGATTCGAGCTGCTGTCCATTGAATGCCTCTTGTTCTTTGACTGGCTGCAATATTGTCCTCCATCTTGGTGCGTGGACGTCCTCTAGTTCTGGGACCCTCACTCCTAGCCTGCCATACCCGGTATGGTAGTCGTGTTTCAGGCATACGTGCGACATGGCCATACCACCTCAATTGGGCTTTCTCTATGATTGATCCCAGCGGTTTTACACCAAGCGTATTTCTTATAGTGTTATTTCTGATGCGGTCTCTTCTCGTCTTTCGTTTTATACGCCTCAAGTATCTCATCTCCATTGCTTGTATCCTACTTTGATGTTTAGTGCCTAAGGTCCATGATTCCGAGCTATATGTAAGTGTTGGTACAAATGTTGACTTGTACACAGCGAGCTTGGTCTTCTCGCTCACTTCTCTTTTGCTAATAAAGTTGCGGCTTAGTGAGTAATAAAGTCGTCCTGTTGAAGCGATGCGGCTATTTATTTCTCCGTCCATCTTTCCATCTTCAAATATCATGGCCCCTAAGTACTTAAATGTTGGAACTTGTTCCAATTCCTTGCCATCGATCTTGACGTTCAGCACTCTTCTCTGCCCTGACACAGCCATCACTTTGGACTTCTCTGTACTGATTACCATGCCTACCTTCTTCAGTTCTTCGTTCCAGATATCCAAATTATACTGAAGCTCTCGAGGGGACTTGGCTAGTATAACAACATCATCTGCAAATGCCATGACTGTTATGTAAATAGGATTTAACTTGTAGTTCCCAACTTTGAATTTCTTGCTGCGTTCCTTACTTCTCTTCATGACCTCATCCAAAAGTATGATGAACAAATATCGTGACAAAATGTTTCCCTGTCGCACTCCTGCTGTTGATATGAATTCTGTGGACGTTCAGTTCGATGTCCTTATTTGATTTCTGCAGCTTTTGTAGAAGCTCCTAATTGCTTGTATAAGGCAGGATTACACGTTCCGTTGCTTTAGGACTTCCCACAGGACTCTCCATGGTACCTTGTCGAATGCTTTCACTAAATCCAGAAAACACATATACGTATCTCGGTTGCGTTCTATGTTCTTCTCACACACTTGACGGATTGTGAATAGTAAGTCCTGAGTGCTTCTTCCTGCCCTGAATCCCCATTGTTCTTCTTCCAATTGTATCTCTACTTGGTTTCGGAGTCTTGTTTCAAGAATCCTTGAGTATATTTTCCTCGGTACACTTAGCAATGATATTCCTCTGTGGTTGTCGCATATTCGGTTATATCCCTTTTTGTAGATAGGTATAATTGTTGCTAGCTGCCAGTCTCTAGGGATTTCGTCTTTCATGCTATGTTCATCACCTGCAGCAATAGATTTTCCAATTTTTGTCCCATATATTTGATCATTTCTGATGAGATTTGATCGTGAAAAGCTGTTTTCCCAAGCTTTATCTTTCTGATTGCTGCCCTCAATTCTTCAAGTGTAATATATGTACATTCACCTTCCTCTTCTACCGCTGTATCCTCTTCTTCCAATCATTCCCCCACATGTTGCTCCTTTGTTCGAGCAGTTCCTCGAAGTGCTGCTTCCATCTCTCCATGATCTCTTCTTCTGTTGTTAGTAACTCACCATTCTTATCTTTAATATATTTCAGGGGCCATTCCTTCTCCTTCCTCCAGTTCTTCAGGATTTTATAGAACAGTTTTTGATTTTCGTCATGGGATTTTTCCATAAACTCACCAAACTTTTCCCAACTTTGTGTCTTGGCAACCTTAACAATCTCCTTTACCACTATCCTTTGGTTTTTGTACCTCTGGTAGTCTTCTATTGCTTTCGTATTGAGGTATCTTTTCCATAACTCTTTCTTTTCTTTAACAGCCTCTTTTACTTGGTCATTCCACCAAGATGTTTTCCTTTGTTTTGAATTTCCTGTTGTAACTCCACATATTTCAGTTGCACTTTCCCGGATGACTCTTTTAAACATATTCCATGTGGTTTCTAAATTTCCTTCCTCACTTTCTTGGTTCATGTCTCGTAGTTTTGTACTGACCTTATTTTGAAAATGTTCTTGTATCTCTTTCCCTTCCCTCAGTTTATACGCCTTTATTCTTGGCTTTGCTCTTTCCTTTCTCTTCCTTGTTTGTACCCGTTCCTATGTTCTCTCTGTCACATATGTTAATACCAAGTAGATGGTCACTTCCTATCTCGGGTCCTCGTACAACTCTTGCGTCTCGGACGAATCTCATTTGATGTTGCTTTACAATTATATATTCAATCACTGACTTTTCTGCTCTGGCTGGTTCTACTCTTGTATATTTGTGGATGTCCTTATGGGGGAACTTTGTGTTTTTTATCATTAAGTTATTATTATTATGATAAATAACATATGTGGTTATTTATACACAATATGTGGTGTCGTGTCGTATTGTGGACTCGATATTACATTGACGTGTAAATTAAAAACTCCGCCATAGCCGGTCCCAAGCCCGTGTTGAGAAAGGAGGAGGGATTCTGGGATGCGCCTGAGAGGGGCTTGACAAATTCCCTGGCTCAGGGAATAATTGACGAAAACACCTTAGCAAGGAAGCAACCAGATGGTAAGCCTGGATACCAGAAGGGAGCAGCCCACCCTTCAGGCTAGGAATCAGTAGGCCAGTTACCTGCTATTCCGAAACCACTCATACTAAAACCAAACACAGAGAGATAACCGGACTGATCAAGAAGACGACAAATTGGCGCGGATTAAGGATAACGAATTTGGGTACTTGGAATGTTAGAGGAGTAAATGGGAAGGGAATTGAATTGACGAAGGAAATACAAAGGACCAAAGTACAATACCTAGCGGTGACTGAAACAAAGAAGAAAGGTCAGGGCTGTGAGTAGTGGGAGGATGGCTTTCTTTTCTTCTACTCTGGGGTACCAAAACAGGAAAGAGCCAAAGCTGGAGTAGGACTCATAGTAAAAGAAGAAAGAACAAAAAATGTCAAAAACTGGAAGTTTGTTAATGAACGTATAATGACCATAGACATAGAGGAAGAACGAAGGGTCATATCTCTTATTGTCACATATGCACCAAATGATGATGAGACGGAAGAAAAGAAAGAGGAGTACTACGAACAACTTCAGAGTACAATGGACGAAGTTAAAGGGGAAGATGTCATCTTACTTGGAGATAGAAATGCAATATTCCAGAAGCCTCTTCCCATTGTTGTTTGTCTTGCTTTCACCTTCATTTCCAATTACGTTTTGCCATTTTGTAGGTCCATTACCCACTCCTGCATTTATATCTCCAAGTAAGATGACATCTTCCCCTTTAACTTCGTCCATTGTACTCTGAAGTTGTTCGTAGTACTCATCTTTCTTTACTTCCGTCTCATCATCATTTGGTGCATATGTGACAATAAGAGATATGACCCTTCGTTCTTCCTCTATGTCTATGGTCATTATACGTTCATTAACAAACTTCCAGTTTTTGACATTTTTTGTTCTTTCTTCTTTAATTAAGAGTCCTACTCCATCTTTGGCTCTTTCCTGTTTTGGTACCCCCAGAGTAGAAGAAAAGAAAGCCATCCTCCCACTGCTCACAGCCCTGACCTTTCTTCTTTGTTTCAGTCACCGCTAGGTATTGTACTTTGGTCCTTTGTATTTCCTTCGTCAATTCAATGTCCTTCCCATTTATTCCTCTAACATTCCAAGTACCCAAATTCGTTATCCTTAATCCGCGCCAGTTTGTCGTCTTCTTGATCAGTCCGGTTATCTCTCTGTGTTTGCTTTTAGTATGAGTGGTTTCGGAATAGCAGGTAACTGGCCTACTGATTCCTAGCCTGAAGGGTGGGCTGCTCCCTTCTGGCATCCAGGCCTACCATCTGGTTGCTTCCTTGCTAAGGTGTTTTCGTCAATTACTTCCTGAGCCAGGGAATTTGTCAAGCCCCTCTCAGGCGCATCCCAGAATCCCTCCTCCTTTCTCAACACGGGCTTGGGACCGGCTATGGCGGAGTTTTTAATTTACACGTCAATGTAATATCGAGTCCACAATACGACACGACATATTGTGTATAAATAACCACATATGTTATTTAACATGTCCATTAGAATTCTATCTTGACTAGGGTAATCCAGCTTCGAATCCCTGTCGTAAGATAAAAATTATCTTCTATCAAATTACGTTTCCTTAATACAATTAAGTGAAGAAAGCCGTTAGCTTTCACAAATAAAGTAAGGATTGTCACTATCGCAATGAGTCTCCATTCGATACAATGCATGTCCATGAGTATGACTTATATCACATCCTGTTAAACAATTCTGATCAATGCGACGTAAAGATCATAGTAGTTATAATGATATAACAATATCATTCGTGGTTTCTTCTGATCTTGATGACTTCTGTACGATAAGGTGCCCAAATCAAATTACTTGAAAAGGAATTTAATTGGCATCTCTGACAAAATGTCTACAGCCATAACTCGAAATAAAATTCAAATCGTAGAATGTTAAAATGACTGGTCTAAAATAAGGATTACTGCCTCCTTAAACAAAGAATGCAAGTCCGTTCAGAAACTGATCCGTAGAATATAATGAAAACTGATGAAAGACTATCATCTCAAATGAACTTGCAGAATAAAATGTCGTTACACACATGAAGAATAAAGATATGTCGAAACATGGAAATACATAAAAATATGGAGTAAAACGTATGCACTGAATGTCACTATAAAGCTCTCAATAAACAAATAAGTAACACAGCTACCTTATCAGACGATATCTAGAAGCTCAATGTAAGTATTTTGGGAAAATACTTAGTTGTACCTCAATCCAAGATACTGAATTGGACCTCAGTTCGATTCCCTGGACCAGCAATCTCGGATAAGGAAAGACGTTTCCTCCCCGATAATCGCCAACCTCCGTCTGGACTCGAATGACATACTTGTGGCATATTCTTCTTTGTTTGCCGGGATCTTACCCTGGACATCTTGACTAATCTTCTTATGTTGCATCTTCTTTCGCCGTCATAGATATGTTTCAGTGTCATCATTGAGTAGAATCGTAGAAATATTCATATGGATAGTGTATGATATATCTCTAGAGCTTGTAGTTGTTAAACAATGTTCGTATGAAGACGTGAATGCACAAGGTGTAAGAGAACATAACGTGTACATTCTGAAGTATTCAGGTTAACGAAGTTCCATGTTGTATCTATATATCTGCATCAGATATGTCCCACGTGCATAAAGTTCTTATCTCTTCATCATAACATCATGATACATATTGTGCCCGCTGGCCGAAAGTTTCGGGGAGCCACCAGTTTCAAATGACCCTTCAAAGACCCTCTTCCAGTTAACACACAAGTATGGAGGACGATACATTCATGGGCTGGTGTAGCACAAAAGTCGGCACTCGGGGGTGTCGGGAATTAGTGAGGTTCGATCTTTAACCAGCTCAGAGGAATGCATCGATAACAAAAATAAACAAGAAAAGAGAGGTCAGTCTTAGGTTAAAATCACAAATAAATTTTATTCAGAATAGATCCCTAGCCTAGCATGAGATTTGCAAACGGCTAGTCCGATACTATTCTGCCCTGAAAGAAATATAAAAAAGCCCTAAACAAGATCTAAATTACTCTCATGGTCCTAATACAAAATTCGACAAAATGAACAAGCTAAGAGAATGGCACGTAAGATCGGCCCTAAGCAATTACATCGAAATAAATTACGGGTGGATCAAACATCAAAATAATCTACAGCAAAGCAAGACATTTACTTGTCTACAAATACTAGAACATTTACATTTAGTAGCAAGGGGAAAATTTGTCCTCTGCTATGATGGTGCACTCTCTAACATTTATCTTTAGAGTTAAGTGTTAGCTAGTCCTAAATATCATTAATTAATAAACGAGATGCGTTTATTACTAAGAAAATCAAGCTATGTGCACAATGTTGCTGAATAAAAAAGAACTATGCTAATACAACACAAATGCATACAATAATTCAGCACTCCTATGGTTTTGCAAGTGGTACTGCCTGCGTACTCGATTTGTTACTGTTTGTAACAAACGGTCATAGTGTCAAACTGTTAAGAAAATAGAAAATATAGGAAAGCCTGCAAATGCGATAGTAATTAAACAATTACATCGAATCATATTGCTATTAATCTGATGTGTGTGCTTCAGTTATCACATCACCAATTAGTGGTCGACTAATCATGTGAAAATGTATCAAAATGTATCAACAATAGCTTAACAATATCTAGGTGTTAACATTTGGTCCAGAAAAATAGATTATGTTTAATGTTTATAAATTTTATTTAGGTTCAGAGGGGAATTATAAGATTTGTTAGTTTTCAAAACCCTATTTTAGATTATTAAAGATTCACACAATTATTTATTCCTGCCAGTTTTGTTGTTCAGTTTATGGACCTTTAAAAGCGTTCAGTGTATTCATGTAACGTGTGTATCCAACTTAAGCAAATAACTCAATAGTTCAACAGTTTACGAGACACCCTGTGTCTTCACCAATATTTCACCACACTTATTAGACATCCTATGTCTTCACCAATTACTTTACTCTTATTTCGGATCCATTGATCCAGGCGCCTTCGGTTTTGGTACGACTTTAGTCAGTTCATTACCACCAATATAACCACAATAACAATGTCGGAGGTATTCATCCACCGTCACGACTCATATAATACTCTTAATTTACAAAAGTGTGGAATCCTAATTGATACACGTTTGAATTGCTGGTAATAAAGATTATGTGCACAAAAACACATCCTGACAACGCTTTAAATAAACAAAAAGTTTCTGATACGCTAAATGTGTGTGTGCGTTTATAAAATTGCCTCTTCCCTGAATAAATCGAACCTGCGTTCATTTGGTTACAAAATACAATTGCATTCATTGCCTGCGTGGCTTCTTTTAAAGAAATAAACCTCTTTTCAAGTATTGATCTGGCCAATAAATGTGAGTAACGGAACTCTGCATTCCACTTGTAATAATGTCAAGAATCTCACAGCCTTCTAAAACAAAATATTAATCCACTGCCTAGAATCGAGTGTGCTGTGTAGTGAACTTGGCTCATAACCTTGGCCTTGATTTAACATTGCCAAACTAGTTTATTTGTCATCAGCCTGACAAAATAAAAGTTGATAATACTTGTTTTTAAATGATACGAATGAGCATTGAAAATCCAGCCTTCCAGGCGTCTATAAATGTATAATAAACTTTATATTTACCACACGCGTCTTATAATTAGCTACCTGCATTGTGCGCTAAATAAATGAAACCAAAATAAACTAAGTCTACTGTTTTCCTCTCTTACAATACGCTATAAATATTTGATCTGACTTACAGATTCAGCGTCACTTGGTTCGAGTCCCGCCATGAGATGTTGTATGCGGTCCCGTGTATGGCGTTAGGTTACCATTTCATTGTGTCTGGACATCCTCCGTCGCCAATTCCCCACGCATGATTTAGCCATCACATGCCATCGCGTGGTTGGTGTTGTATCTCAAGATCTGCTGGTTTATCATTATTGTGATGTTAGCGTTGGTAAAAATGTGGCACATAATTAAATAAATCTTTCGGGCACTGCAACTAATATGCGGTAAAAAAAATTGGCCATTTTCACTCCGCCACTGGCTCTAGCCTATGTCGCTTGTGGGACACTCACTCGTGACTTGCACTGATATTTACACAAGAAGATATTAACAAAATTAAATCAAAATCACCTTCAATTATTACACAATGCCATGATGGCTTTCTATAAGAAAGTTATTCGTAGATTTTTCCTGCCACATGGTTTCCTTTCACTTGTGCTCCATCATGCACATGTTGTCTCTTCCACAGACAAATATCAAACTGGTGTTACCAAATATGGGGTGCTCTCAGTACATGAGCTGGCCGCGTAAATTGATAGTTTCTTCAATTTACGAAGTATGCTGTACTTCAAATATGCAGAATTACTTGGTTATAATTATTGTTGATTTTTGGAATATGAAAAATAAGTAAAAATATAATCATAAGCGATATTGCTTCAGCTTCTTCCCGCCGCTCGCAGGGTATGTTCAGTTACATTTCAGCATAAGTTTTAGTCTCTGTTGTCTGAGCAAACATGCGTCAACGGGCGCATACTTCTCCACGTCAAGTAAATAAAAATTGTGGAAGTCAATTTTTATTTCAACCAATTACCAGTCCTTGGTTTGACTTCAAGCACGATCCATTCTGTCTGTGATCCTGTGATATTCTTCATTACTCATGCGATTGTCTTCACCTGCTGGTTCAATCTCAATGTTGTGAACATCAGCTGTCGTAACTTCCCTGTTATTCTGACGACATTTGTTATTTCCATCTCCTCTTCTGTCTGTTTCTTCATCTTCTGCATTTCTTCTCCTCCGTTCCTGAATATATCGTCGACTTACATTAGCATTACCTTTCCAATCATTATCGTATTGGAAACGAGAATCATTTTCTCTTCGGCAACCGCCACTGTGTCTGTAAACTCTTCTGGGATTATCAGTGTATCGGTTATTTCTATCCTCACGATCACGTGGCTGTCCTCTATAACCACGGTTGAAATTAGCGTTGTTATTGTTATTGCTGTTACTACTACGATTGTTGTAATTGTTGGCTCTATTTTGATATCTGTTCTGGTAATTCTTGTTGATTGTGTCAAATCAACGATTCCTCGCATAAGGTGTATTGTCTTTACGATAATCACGGAAATCTCTCCTTCTATCTGGTCCCTCGTGATTTTGACGATTATTTGCTCGACGATTTTCTGAAGTTTGTACAGTCTGACTGGTTCTCTCCACTGAAGTTACATTTACATCATGTGTGCTCCAGTGTTTAGGTGTAGGTGCAAATAGTTCGTGACTGCTATCCAGTTTTCTAAGAACTTCGTCACTTTTCATAAATGTATTTGCATCTGACGCTATGAGTAACCTTTGTACTTCCATAGGGTATTGTCTTCTAATGGTTTGGACAAGTTCTAATTCGGACAAAGGGGGTTCCAAACATTGCAATTTCAAAAGCTGACTTGCGAAGTAGGTAGCGTACTTAGTTGTTTGAGTACTAGCGTACCTCTTATTGTACATTTACGCCCTTATATTTTGCTGACGTTCCAAAGACCAATAAGTCTTATGTAATGCATCTTTAAATTCCTGATAATTGTGGAATGAGTATCTGAATGCCTTGAACCAGGTTAACGGGCTGATCTCTAGGTATTTTTCGACAGTCCGTAACTCCCTGTCTGGTGTTACCATAGTTTCTCCCATGTATGACTCCAAGTTTCTCAGAAAATCTACCGGTGTAATGGAATTGGAATTATTGAATTTTGCCGGTCGATCTTCATGGCTTCTCAAATACACAATATTCGAGTACTGAGTTTGACCATAGTTCAGCGTGACATTAAAGTTAGGTGTCAGCCCATAATTCGGCGTTATGTTAGCGTTCGGTGTCACAAATTGTGATGTTGTCCATTGGAACATTCGGTTTCGGTATGTTAGTCGCAGTGTTTGTAGATGGTACACCCTCTCTATTTGGTTTTAATAGACGATTAATGCGATCATCCATTTCGGCGTATTCTAACACTTTCTCAGCTTGCTTATTAATTATAGCATTCACCTGTGATTCTATCTGCTCAAATCTTCCTTCAATGCAATTATCGAATTCTTTCTGTTTCCCATCCTGTTCCTCAAGGTAAGCATCTAATGTTTTTGCTACGTATTGGTTAGATCTGTGATTGTTCTCACGAGTTTCCTTTCGAATCGCTTCAATGTCTGTAGCTAAGTCCTGTTTTATTTTGCTGACATCAGCCTCGACTTTCTCTACTTTGTTTGTTACACGTTTGGTATTCATGTGTACGGCAAATGCTATGCCTCTAGTTAGTTTTAATCCAGAGTTAACTATAGCCACATCAGCTTTTAACACACCCACGTACGTGTTAACTTCTTCCATACGCTGTTCCACGGAGTTAATCCTAGTACTAACGATTTCTTTCGCATTAGCGACTTCACTCCTGACTGATTCGATGTTATCGTTCATCTCCGTCTGAACATCTTTGAGTTTTTGATTTATCTCAGATCTATTTGTGCGTATCTCCTGTTTTATTCCCTCTAAGTGTGCGTGATATTCCATGCGATAAGTTTCCATCCCTGCACGCAAATCATCACTAACCTTATTAATTGTGACAGTAATTTCGGCTTTAACATTGGTAATGTCCTCTCGCACTTCAACTACATTCTGTGCCATATCTGCCCTAATGTTATTGTTTAACAGTGCCATATCAGCTCTAATATTGGTGTTCAACAGTGTCATATCAGCTCTAATATTTGTAGAAATGTTGTTACTAGTTTGTAACAGAGTAGCTGTAGCATTGTTACTGTTCTCAGTCATGTCTGCCCTCAGAGTTTCGTTATTTTGTGTGATCTCAGCCCTTAAATTGTCACTGTTTTGTGTCACATCGGTCCTGGCAGTGTTTATGTTTTCTGTAACATTATTAATATCTGCCCTTAAGTTTTCATTATTTAGAGCCATCTCGGCCCTTAAGTCATTATTGTTACGTGTCTAATTGTCCATCGCCACCTGCAGATTATGCAGTAGGGCAGGCAAGTTTGCCAACAACTCGGCTGTCTCTTGTGCAGACATAATATCTTCAATTGGAGAAATACGGGGAACTAACAACTTCATTTGCCTTAACAATGATTTGAGTTGGAAAACAGTAGAAAGTCCATTCTTTCATAAATTCATTCGATGATAACAGCTGAACCTCTGGTAAAATTTAAATGACATCAAGACAACAACCAAACATACATTTAATCAAGACTAGGATAACTGCAAATCAAATCCTCAATTTATTATCACTAATAATACATGTTACCTAGCCTCATGGTCTTAATTCGGGAATAAGAATGCCATGTAGCCTTCCAAAACACTAGTACGAAATCTCAATCCGTTACTAATCTGTTGGATTTGCTAACAAAATAAAATCCTCACAAACAAACGAATCATGGAGATCGAACACAAGTTTCAATGCAACCACGTTCGGCGCCAACGTACTATATGTGCCCGCTGGCCGAAGGTTTCGGGGAGCCACCGGTTTCAAATGACCCTTCCAAGACCTTCTTCCAGTTGACACACAAGTATGGGGGACGATACATTCATGGGCAGGTGTAGCACAAAGGTCTGCACTCGGGGGTGTCGGGAATTAGTGATGTTGGATCTTTAACCAGCTCAGAGGAATGCATCGATAACAAAACTAAACAAGAAAAGAGAGGTTAGTCTTAGGTTAAAATCACAAATAAATTTTATTCAGAATAAATCCCTATCCTAGCATGAGAGTTGCAAGCGGCTAGTCCGATACTATTCTGCCCTGAAAGAAATATAAAAAAAAGTCCTAAACAAGATCTAAATTACTATCATGGTCCTAATACAAAATTCGACAAAATGAACTAGCTAAGAGAATGGCACGTAAGATCGGCCTAAGCAATTACATCGCAATAACTTACGGGTGGATCAAACATCAAAAGAATCTACAGCAAAGCAAGACATTTACTTGTTTACAAATACTAGAACATTTACATTTAGTAGCAAGGGGAAAATTTGTCCTATGCTATGATGGTGCCCTCCCTAACATTTATCTTTAGAGTTAAGTGTTAGCTAGTCCTAAATATCATTAATTAATAAACGAGATGCGTTTATTACTAATAAAATCAAGCTATGTGCACAATGTTGCTGAATAAAAAAAACTATGCTAATCCAGTGCAGTGCAATTGGCACTGTCTGCGTACTCGATTTGTTACTGTTTGTAACAAACGGTCATAGTGTTAAAGTGTTAAGAAAATTGAAAATATAGGAAAGCCTGCAAATGCGACAGTAATTAAACAATTACATCGACTCATATTGCTTCTAATCTGATGTGTGTGCTTTAGTTATCACATCACCAATTAGTGGTCGACTAATCATGTAAAAATGTATCAAAATGTATCTACAATAGCTTAACAATATTGTACAGCCTGGGGGGCAGTACCCCCTCAGAGCCACCCCTCCATCTTCTACCAAAACCACCCCAACTGGAAACATTATAATTCGAGGGCATATATCTACATAGCAAGCGGCGACCACCTAAGCCTAGGAGGTTGGCCAACGGCTTGCAAAACACACATAAACATTTACACTAACAACTATCTGGGGCAGCTACACTGACGCAATGCTGACCAAGCAGCGCCGAAACGTATAAGAGTGGAACCTGGCCAGGAGGGATTATCTGTTCTGTTCTGTTCTGTTCTTCGCCAGCGGCCCTGCCCGACGTCCGTTCTAGCTCTTCACCTGGTGAGAACTAGTTTGTGCTCAGACTCCTTTATTTCTGTAAACACTTACCCCAAACATTTGTACACTTCACAAATTGTATTTCATATTTGTTTAAACTCCCCAAGAGGGACATCACCTTACATCCACTGGCCAATAAATACATGGTCAGTAAACTACACGCTTGTTACTAATTACACTCCGCTTCACATCCTCATACCCAACCTGACCTTAGTTATAATTGCCCGTGACCGTAGAAGCCAATAACTGCATCGTCAGATTCAATTGTACTCGAGCACACGACTCGACTGCAGAGCACTGAATAACTGACGCTGCACATTCATTTAATTGCTCATCCTACCCAGCTGGCAAGCTAGTTTAGCAGCCGGCGCTAGGCATTCATCCCCTGACAGATACTTGCATTCTGCAGGAACGCCCCCAATAGATTAAGTACTTACACCAACACACTACACTGGTAGTCTCTCCCGATCACGGGAAGCTACTCTCATATGGAAGCACCTTCAAAATTAGCTCAAGTTACACTACAGTGTTTTTCCCACCCCCAACCAAGGGATAAAACAATATCTAAGTGTTAACATTTGGTCCAGAAAAATAGTTTATTTTTAATGTTTATAAATTTTATTTAGGTTCAGAGGGGAATTATAAGATTTGTTAGTTTTCAAAACCCTATTTTTGATTATTAAAGTTTCACACAATTATTTATTCCTGCCAGTATTGTTGTTCAGTTTATGGCCTTAAAAAGCGTTCAGTGTATTCAGGTAAGGTGTGCATCCAACTTAAGCAAATAACTCAATAGTTCAATAGTTTACGAGGCACCCTGTGTCTTCACCAATATTTCACCACACTTATTAGACATCCTATGTCTTCACCAATTGTTTTACTCTTATTTCGGATCCATTGATCCAGGCGCCTTCGGTTTTGGAACGACTTTAGTCAGTTCATAACCACCGATATAACCACAATAACAATGTCGGAGGTATTCATCCACCGTCACGACTCATATAATACTCTTAATTTACAAAAGTGTGGAGTCCTAATTGATACACGTTTGAATTGCTGGTAATAAAGATTATGAGCACAAAAACACATCCTGACAACGCTTTAAATAAACATAAAATTTTCTGATACAAGCTAACTGTGTGTGTGCGTTTATAAAATTGCCTCTTCCCTGAATAAATCGAACCTGCGTTCATTTGGTTACAAAATACAATTGCATTCATTTCCTGCGTGGCTTCTTTTAAAGAAATAAACCCGTTTTCAAGTATTGATCTGGCCAATAAATGTGAGTAATGGAACTCTGCATTCCACTTTATTAATGTCAAGAATCTCACAGCCTTCTAAAACAAAATATTAATCCACTGCCTAGAATCGAGTGTGCCGTGTAGTGAACTTGGCTCATAACCTTGGCCTTGATTTAACATTGTCAAACTAGTTTATTTGTCATCAGCCTGACAAAATAAAAGTTGATAATACTTGTTTTTAAATGATACGAATGAGCATTGAAAATCCAGCCTTCCTGGCGTCTATAAATGTATAATAAACTTTATATTTTCCAAACGCGTCTTATAATTAGCTACCTGCATTGTGCACTAAATAAATGAAACCAAAATAAACTAAGTCTACTGTTTTCCACTCTTACAATACGCTATAAATATTTGATCTGACTTACAGATTCAGCGTCACTTGGTTCGAGTCCCGCCATGAGATGTTGTATGCGGTCTCGTGTATGGCTTTAGGTTACCATTTCATTGTGTCTGGACATCCTCCGTCGCCAATTCCCCACGCATGATTTAGCAATCATATGCCATCGCGTGGTTGGTGTTGTATCTCAAGATCTGCTGGTTTATCATTATTCTGATGTTAGCGTTGGTAAAAATGTGGCACATAATTAAATAAATCTTTCGAGCACTGCAACTAATATGCGGTAAAAAAAATTGGCCATTTTCACTCCGCCACTGGCTCTAGCCTATGTCGCTTGTGGGACACTCACTCGTGACTTGCACTGATATTTACACAAGAAGATATTAACAAAATTAAATCAAAATCACCTTCAATTATTACACAATGCCATGATGGCTTTCCATATGAAAGTTATTCGTAGATTTTTCCTGCCACATGGTTTCCTTTCACTTGTGCTCCATCATGCAAATGTTGTCTCTTCCACAGACAAATAGGAAACTGGTGTTACCAAATATGGCGTGCTCTCAGTACATGAGATGGCCGCGTAAATTGATAGTTTCTTCAATTTACGAAGTATGCTGTACTTCACATATGCAGAATTACTTGGTTATAATTATTGTTGATTTTTGGAATATGAAAAATAAGTAAAAATATAATCATAAGCGATATTGCTTCAGCTTCTTCCCGCCGCTCGCAGGGTATGTTCAGTTACATTTCAGTATAAGTTTTAGTCTCTGTTGTCTGAGCAAACATGCGTCAACGGGCGCATACATCTCCACGTCAAGTAAATAAAAATTGTGGAAGTCAATTTTTATTTCAGCCAATTACCAATCCTTGGTTTGACTTCGTGCACGATCCATTCTGTCAGTGATCCTGTGATATTCTTCATCACTCATGCGATTGTCTTCACCTGCTGGTTCAATCTCAATGTTGTGAACATCAGCTGTCGTAACTTTCCTGTTATTCTCACGACATTTGTTGTTTCCATCACCTCTTCTGTCTGTTTCTTCATCTTCTGCATTTCTTCTCCTTCGTTCCTGAATATATCGTCGACTTTCATTAGCCTTACCTTTCCGATCATTATCGTATTGGAAACGAGAATCATTTTCTCTTCGGTAACCGCCACTGTGTCTGTAATCTCTTCTGGGATTATCAGTGTATCGGTTATTTCTATCCTCACGATCACGTGGCTGTCCTCTATAACCACGGTTGAAATTAGCGTTGATATTGTTATTGTTGTTACTACGACGATTGTTGTTGTAATTGCTGGCTCTATTTTGATATCTGTTCTGGTAATTCTTGTTGATTGTGTCAAATCGACGATTCCTCGCATAAGGTGTATTTTCTTTACGATAATCACGGAAAACTCTCCTTCTATCTGGTCCCTCGTGATTTTGACGATTATTTGTTCGACGATTTTCTGTAGTTTGTACAGTCTGACTGGTTCTCTCCACTGATTTTACATTTACATCATGTGTGCTCCAGTGTTTAGGTGTAGGTGCAAATTGTTCGTGACTGCTAACCAGTTTTCTAAGAACTTTGTCACATTTCATAAATGTATTTGCATCTGATGCTATGAGTAACCTTTGTACTTCCATAGGGTATTGTCTTTTAATGGTTTGGACAAGTTCTAATTCGGACAAAGGGGGTTCCAAACATTGCAATTTCGAAAGCTGACTTGCGAAGTAGGTAGCGCACTTAGTTGTTTGAGTACTAGCGTACCTCTTATTGTACATTTACGCCCTTATATTTTGCTAACGTTCCAAAGACCAATAAGTCTTAAGGAATGCATCTTTAAATTCCTGATAATTGTGGAATGAGTATCTGAATGCCTTGAACCAGGTTAAAGGGCTGTTCTCTAGGTATTTTTCGACATTCCGTAGCTCCCTATCTGGTGTTACCACAGTTTCCCCCATGTATGACTGCAAGTTTCTCAGAAAATCTACCGGTGTAACGGAATTGGAATTATTGAATTTTGGCGGTCGATCTTCATGGCTTCTCAAATACACAATATTCGAGTACTGAGTTTGACCATAGTTCGGCGTGACATTAAAGTTAGGTGTCAGCCCATAATTCGGCGTTATGTTAGCATTCGGTGTCACAAATTGTGATGTTGTCCTAAATGGATTATAACCTTTGTTTTCCATTGGAACATTCTGTTTGGGTATGTTAGTCGCAGTGTTTGCAGATGGTACACCCTCTCTATTTGGTTTTAATAGACGATTGATGCGTTCATCCATTTCGGCGTATTCTAACACTTTCTCAGCTTGCTTATTAATTATAGCATTCACCTGTGATTCTATCTGCTCAAATCTTCCTTCAATGCGATTATCGAATTCTTTCTGTTTCCCATCCTGTTCCTCAAGGTAAGCATCTAATGTTATTGCTACGTATTGGTTAGATCTGTGATTGTTCTCACGAGTTTCCTTTCGAATCGCTTCAATGTCTGTAGCTAAGTCCTGTTTTATTTTGCTGACTTCAACCTCCACCTTCTCTACTTTGTTTGTTACACGTTTTGTATTCATGTGTATGGCAAATGCTATGCCTCTAGTTAGTTTTAATCCAGAGTAAACTATAGCCACATCAGCTTTTAACACACCCACGTACGTGTTAACTTCTTCCATACGCTGTTCCACGGAGTTAATCCTAGTACTAACGATTTCTTTCGCATTAGCGACTTCACTCCTGACTGATTCGATGTTATCGTTCATCTCCGTCTGAACGTCTTTGAGTTTTTGATTTATCTCAGATCTATTCCCTCTAAGTGTGCGTAATATTCCATGCGATAAGTTTCCATCTCTGCACGCAAATCATCATTAACCTTATTGATTGTGACAGTAATTTCGGCTTTAACATTGGCAATGTCCTCTCGCACTTCAACTACATTCTGTGCCATATCTGCCCTAATGTTATTGTTTAACAGTGCCATATCAGCTCTAATATTGGTGTTCAACAGTGTCATATCAGCTCTAATATTTGTAGTAATGTTGTTACTAGTTTGTAACAGAGTAGATGTAGCATTGTTACTGTTCTCAGATATGTCTGCCATAAAAGTTTCGTTATTTTGTGTGATCTCAGCCCTTAAATTGTCACTGTTTTGTGTCACATCGGCCCTGGCAGTGTTTATGTTTTCTGTAACATTATTAATATCTGCCCATAAGTTTTCATTATTTAGAGCCATCTCGGCCCTTAAGTCATTATTGTTACGTGTCTAATTGTCCATCGCCACCTGCATATTATGCAGTAGGGCAGGCAAGTTTGCCAACAACTCGGCTATCTCTTGTGCAGACATAATATCTTCAATTGGAGAAATACGGGGAACTAACAACTTCATTTGCCTTAACAATGATTTGAGTTGGAAAACAGTAGAAAATCCATTCTTTCATACATGCATTCGATGATAACAGCTGAACCTCAGGTAAAATTTAAATGACATCAAGACAACAACCAAACTTACATTTAATCAAGACTAGGATAACTGCAAATCAAATCCTCAACTTATTATCATTAATATATGTTACCTAGCCTCATGGTCTTAATTCTGGAATAAGAATGCCATGTAGCCTTCCAAAACACTAGTACGAAATCTCAATTCGTTACTAATCTGTTGGATTTGCTAACAAAATAAAATCCTCACAAACAAACGAATCATGGAGATCGAACACAAGTTTCGATGCAACCACGTTCGGGGCCAACGTACTATATGTGCCCGCTGACCGAAGGTTTCGGGGAGCCACCGGTTTCAAATGACCCTTCAAAGACCCTCTTCCAGTTAACACACAAGTATGGGGGACGATACATTCATGGGCTGGTGTAGCACAAAGGTCTGCACTCGGGGGTGTCGGGAATTAGTGAGGTTCGATCTTTAACAAGCTCAGAGGAATGCATCGATAACAAAACTAAACAAGAAAAGAGAGGTTAGTCTTAGGTTAAAATCACAAATAAATTTTATTCAGAATAGATCCCTAGCCTAGCATGAGAGTTGCAAACGGCTAGTCCGATACTATTCTGCCCTGAAAGAAATATAAAAAAGTCCTAAACAAGATCTAAATTACTCTCATGGTCCTAATACAAAATTCGACAAAATGAACAAGCTAAGAGAATGGCACGTAAGATCGGCCCTAAGCAATTACATCGAAATAACTTACGGGTGGATCAAACATCAAAAGAATCTACAGCAAAGCAAGACATTTACTTGTTTACAAATACTAGAACATTTACATTTAGTAGCAAGGGGAACATTTGTCCTATGCTATGATGGTGCCCTCTCTAACATTTATCTTTAGAGTTAAGTGTTAGCTAGTCCTAAATATCATTAATTAATAAACGAGATGCGTTTATTGCTAAAAAAAATCAAGCTATGTGCACAATGTTGCTGAATAAAAAACTGTGCTAATACAACACAAATGCATACAATAATTCAGCACTCCTATGGTTGTGCAATTGGCACTGTCTGCGTACTCGATTTGTTACTGTTTGTAACAAACGGTCATAGTGTCAAAGTGTTAAGAAAATAGCAACAATATAGGATAGCCTGCAAATGCGATAGTAATTAAACAATTACATCGACTCATATTGCTACTAATCTGATGTGTGTGCTTCAGTTATCACATCACCCATTAGTGGTCGACTAATCCTGTAAAAATGTATCAAAATGTATCTACAATAGCTTAACAATATCTAAGTGTTAACATTTGGCCCAGAAAAATAGTTTATTTTTAATGTTTATAAATGTTATTTAGGTTCAGAGGGGAATTATAAGATTTGTTCGTTTTCAAAACCCTATTTTTGATTATTAAAGATTCACACAATTATGTATTCCTGCCAGTATTGTTGTTCAGTTTATGGACCTTTAAAAGCGTTCAGTGTATTCAGGTAACGTGTGTATCCAACTTAAGCAAATAACTCAATAGTTCAATAGTTTACGAGGCACCCTGTGTCTTCACCAATATTTCATCACACTTATTAGACATCCTATGTCTTCACCAATTACTTTACTCTTATTTCGGATCCATTGATCCAGGCGCCTTCGGTTTTGGTACGACTTTAGTCAGTTCATTACCACCGATATAACCACAATAACAATGTCGGAGGTATTCATCCACCGTCACGACTCATATAATACTCTTAATTTACAAAAGTGTGGAATCCTAATTGATACACGTTTGAATTGCTGGTAATAAAGATTATGTGTACAAAAGCACATCCTGACAACGCTTTAAATAAACATAAAATTTTCTGATACAAGCTAACTGTGTGTGTGCGTTTATAAAATTGCCTCTTCCCTGAATAAATCGAACCTGCGTTCATTTGGTTACAAAATACAATTGCATTCATTGCCTGCGTGGCTTCTTTTAAAGAAATAAACCTGTTTTCAAGTATTGATCTGGCCAATAAATGTGAGTAACGGAACTCTGTATTCCACTTGTAATAATATCAAGAATCTCACAGCCTTCTAAAACAAAATATTAATCCACTGCCTAGAATCGAGTGTGCCGTGTAGTGAACTTGGCTCATAACCTTGGCCTTGATTTAACATTGTCAAACTAGTTTATTTGTCATCAGCCTGACAAAATAAAAGTTGATAATACTTGTTTTTAAATGATACGAATGAGCATTGAAAATCCAGCCTTCCTTCTGTCTATAAATGTTTAATAAACTTTATATTTTCCACACGCGTCTTATAATTAGCTACCTGCATTGTGCACTAAATAAATGAAACCAAAATAAACTAAGTCTACTGTTTTCCACTCTTACAATACGCTATAAATATTTGATCTGACTTACAGATTCAGCGTCACTTGGTTCGAGTCCCGCCATGAGATGTTGTATGCGGTCTCGTGTATGGCTTTGGGTTACCATTTCATTCTGTCTGGACATCCTCCGTCGCCAATTCCCCACGCATGATTTAGCAATCATATGCCATCGCGTGGTTGGTGTTGTATCTGAAGATCTTCGGGTTTATCATTATTGTGATGTTAGCGTTGGTAAAAATGTAGCACATAATTAAATAAATCTTTCGAGCACTGCAGCTAATATGCGGTAAAAAATTGCCCATTTTCACTCCACCACTGTCTCTAGCCTCTGTCGCTTGTGTGACACTCACGCGTAACTTGCTCTGATATTTACACAAGAAAATATTAACAAAATTAAATCAAAATCACCTTCAATTATTACACAATGCCATGATGGCTATCCATAAGAAAGTTATTCGTAGATTTTTCCTGCCACATGGTTTCCTTTCACTTGTGCTCCATCATGCACATGTTGTCTCTTCCACAGACAAATAGGAAACTGTTGTTACCAAATATGGCGTGCTCTCAGTACATGAGCTGGCCGCGTAAATTGATAGTTTCTTCAATTTACGAAGTATGCTGTACTTCAAATATGCAGAATTACTTGGGTATAATTATTGTTGATTTTTGGAATATGAAAAATAAGTAAAAATATAATCATAAGCGATATTGCTTCAGCTTCTTCCCGCCGCTCGCAGGGTATGTTCAGTTACATTTCAGCATAAGTTTTAGTCTCTGTTGTCTGAGCAAACATTCGTCAACGGGCGCAATATCGAATAAGTTCTGATGAATGTTAGCAGTCATAGTGAAAATCTTTATACACTGCTCCAATATGTAAGTAAAGACACTATTGCTCACTTGGTTATTGTTCAATGCTGCTGTTCTAAGTTCCTTGACCAGACGGTGTTTGTTTGCCCTTTTTTTTCCGGTCTGTATGTTATCCATGTAATGGCGCTTCGTCATGTCGCATTAAACTATTGAGTTTGACTAAGCGTTTTATTGACATCTGGCGACCTTGACAAGATTAGGAAAAATGAAACAATTAAAACGGGAACGAGGTTTAGTGCGACGTTTATACACGAAATCATTGAACGTGTTTAAACAGAAATTGGACGTAGATCCGCGCGTGCCAGACGACGTAGCAACTGCATTCAAAATTCTAGATGACAAAGCAACGCGTCTCTTCATGATAGAAGACAATATACGGGATCTATGGTTTACGGCAGAAGATTTCGATGAACAAATTTGTGAAAAGCACTACGAAGCCGCCGAAGCATATAAAGAAGAATGAATAGTTGCCAAAACCAGGTATGAGAATGTACTTCTTGATCGAGGGAATGTCGTATCAGAAAGTGGAAGTGAACCAAATTTTTCATCTTCGCATAAAAGGAACTTACGATTACCTAAATTGGAACTGAAGGCGTTTGATGGTAATGTGAGAAATAGGTTTGGTTTCTGGGGACAGTTTCGCAAGATTAATGATGACGAAACAATTGCTGATGAGGACAAGTTCCAATACTTAATACAAGCAACAGTGCCGGGATCCAGTGCTAGGGAACTTGTTGAGAGCTTTCCCCCTTCAGGCCCTATCTATAGTAAAGCCATCGAACAGCTGAAATCAAGGTTTGCTCGTGATGAACTACTAATAGAGATATACGTTCGCGAATTACTTGGTTTGGTGATGACACATGATGTTTTATCTTTAGCAAAACTGTATGACAGATTAGAAACTCAACTTAAAGCCTTAGAGACCCTAGGAGTAACGAGGGAGAAGTATGCTGCCATGTTGTATCCGTTGGTTGAGTCAGCTTTACCTGATGATATCCTAAGAGCATGGGAAAGGGCACGTACGGTAAATAGAGCTGAAATTCATGATCCTAGTGACCGTCTAGCTAATCTGCTGGAGTTCTTGAAACGTGAGGTCGAAAGTGAAGAGCGCCTCAGTTGGCTCGCAGTGGTATTTCTAGTAATAGGGGTGTCGCTAGTGATAATATTGACAATGGTAAAACAAGCAGATTACCTACTGCAGCGTGCATATATTCAGGGAGTTCTAAAAAACAAAGCTCAGATACAAAAAGTGTGTGGTGTGATAGAACTTCTCATGCGGCTAAAGAGTGTTTTAAAGGAAGAATGATGTCGTTGGATGAAAAAAGGAATTTGCTCAAGAAAAGGAATTGTTGTTTTGTATGTTTAAAAGCTGGGCACGGTGCTAAGAAGTGCCGGATCTTCGTCAAATGACTTGTCTGTTTTAGGCGCCATGTGACAGTTATGTGTCCAGAATTACCCATCCAGAGTAAGAAAACTGAAAGTGTTGAAGTAGGCCTAAAGAGTGCGGAGTCACAAGCTCTCTTATCACAGAAGTCAGAGTACACTCTTTTGCAAACAGTAATGGTTAATATTGTCCATAATGGTAAGGTTAAACTAGTACGTGCACTTTATGACAGCGGTGCTCAAAGAACCTATATTTCTACAGATGTTGTGAGAGAACTAAATATAAAACCATCTGGGAAGGAAATGTTGAGCCACAGTCTTTTGGGGGGAGTTGAAACCAGTCAAAAGCAACACAACCTCTATGACTTTAATTTGAGCAGTGTAAATGGTGAATATCAAGGATCTATAAGTGTATTAGAACAGGGCAAAATTTGTGGTTATGTACCAAGAGTTGAAAGTCAAAACCTGTACCCCAAACTCAATGAGAAAAGAATAATTCTGTCTGACACAGGGAGGGATCCACCTGATATAGGATTGCTGATAGGAGCAGACATTTCAGGATCATTCTTAACTGGTTCATGTGTACATTTGGATGATGCTCTGGTAGCGATTGAAACACGATTAGGTTGGACGATTCAGGGCCCCAGAACGACTGCAAATAATTCTCTAGCTGCCATAACCTACAACTGTAACTCAGATTTGTCAGATTTATGGAAGTTGGAGGTTATAGGTATTAATGAATCGGAGGCCGTGAAGAAGACAGAAGATTTGAATACTGATACCCTTCAGTTTTTCAACCAAACTGTGAAGGTTAATGAAGAAAACAGATATGAGGTGTGCTTGCCGTGGAGGGAAGGTCATCCGGAACTCCTGGATAACAAAGCTTTGGCAGAAAGGAGACTTATCGGAGTGACAAACCGCCTGCGTGCTTCTGGAAAATTAAAATAATATCATGGAGTGTTTCAAGACTGGCTCCAATCTGTCATCATAGAGATAGGTCCTGAAAATGAAGCTAGAGGGTACTACTTGCCACATAGGACTGTCATCAAGGCAACTAGTCAGACCACAAAAATACGCCCGGTTTTTGATGCTTCAGCTAAGGACCACAAAGGAACATCATTGAATGACTGTGTTTGTAAAGGTCCGAATCTAATCGAGTTGGTTCCAAAGCTACTGTTGCAATTCAGGAAATGTGCCATTAGTATTACTGCTGACATCAAGAAGGCATTTTTACAAATAAGCCTATCATCGAGGGTTAGTGATTTCCTGAAATTCCTGTGGTGGAGCAGTGCTGATGTACAAGAAATGATCACATTCAGACATCGACGTGTAGTATTTGGTGTGTCTTCGAGTCCTTTCTTGCTAGGAGCTACCATCAACCATCATCTAAATCAGGTTCCAGAAGACATGAGAAAGACAGCAAATATTTTGAAGCAATCGTTCTATGCAGATAATTGCATTACTAGCCTTGAAACTGAAGAATCAGTTAATAAATTTGTTCGGGAATCCACTCAGTTGATGGCATCTGGACAGTTTTAGCTTAGAGGGAGGGTAACTGCTCCTTTGTTTGGCAATGGGGTTGAGAAAGGCAAAGAAATTGTTCCAATTTTAGGCGTATCATGGGACATTGTAAATGATCTTTTGTTTTGTGATGTTAGAGGACTTAAATTAACGGGTATAAGGAGACTAGCCAGGAAGGTTATCACCCAATGCGTCACATGCAAGAAGCTTCACGGAAAATCAATTGAAACTCCATTTGCTCCACTACCCAAAGATCGGATAAAATATGCGGCTGTATTTCAGGTCACTGGCATAGACTTAGCTGGGCCCCTGTATCTGAATGGGGGTGAGAAGGTTTGAGTGGTACTCTTCACTTGTGCCATCTATCGAGCAATGCATCTAGAACTTACAAAATCACTCAGTATAGATTCATTCGTCATGGCTCTCAGGAGGTTCATTGCTCGAAGAGGAAGAATCGATACCATCTATACCGACAATGGAACCAATTTCACTGGTACAAACAATGCTTTGAAAAGTCTGGACTGGAATGAGATAATGTCGTTCTCCTCAGGACATGGGATAAAATGGAATTTTAACCCACCTACAGCTGCTTGGTGGGGCGGTTGGTGGGAGCCCCTTGTGAGGACACTCAAGGAGCTACTAAGAAGAAACTTAGGAAGAGCAACACTCACCTATGAGGAGTTGGGAACTTTGATTTGTGACTGTGAAGCCACAATGAATTCCAGGCCTCTCACTTACGTAGAAGATGAGTTTGAGAAATTGATGCCTCTGACGCCAGCTTGTTTTCTACAAGGTATTCCCTAAACTGAGGTCCCAGACTTGGACATCATAGATAGCAGGAGTCTTAACAGAAGAACACGGTACTTACATACTTTACGAGCAAACTTACGTCAGCGATTTCGTAATGAATACTTAGCCCTGTTGATTCACAGAGGCCAGAGACGACAATATAATGTCAATGTTGGAGATGTGGTGTTGGTCGAGACTGACAAGAAGAGGATCAACTGGCCACTTGGTGTCATCCTGGAGGTCTATCCAGGGTCAGACGGCTACATAAGGGTAGCCAAGATAAAGACTGCTGTAGGGGAGAAGGTAAGACCGGTGCAACGTCTGTATCCCGACAACACACCTCCCCGGGAACAAGTTGTTGGACACCAGCCCAAAACATCTGTCCCAGGACCGAATACTACCAGGTCAGGAAGAACAATTCGAGTGCCCCACAGACTTGATTTGTGATTGTGAGAAGGTTGCAATTTAATTTGCCTGTAAATTGAAAGGTGGTTGTGTGTTCTAAGTTCCTTGACCAGACGGTGTTTGTTTGCCCTTTTTTTCCGGTCTGTATGTTATCCATGTAATGGCGCTTCGTCACGTTGCATTAAAGTATTGAGTTTGACTAAGCGTTTTATTAACAGCTGCCTTGCATCAATTAAAATGCTTTTCACCTTCAATTTCCAGCACTTTTCTCTGTCACTTTTAAAATGCCTAAAACTTCAAAACTATACAACTTGTGATGCTTAAATCTGCACACATATTATAATACAGTTTGTACTGTAGGATAATTCAATTGGCTAAAGTCTATTCCCACTTATCGCTGAGTTATTGGATTGCAGTATTAAGAACTTGCAAACTATGCCTAGTTTCGAAGTGAGAAGATCTCCTCTCTCGCCTCGGCGATCGTGCTATCTGCACGAGTGGTCTCGCTACCGTACTCGTATAACCCTCGGGATCTCAGTTAACCCGGTGAACACAACTATCTTCTTCGAAGTCTGTCGGAATAAGAGCCTCGACGCTTGGATCTCCCTCTCCAAGTCGAGATTTTGACGGCAATTTCTGACTCCCTCCAAAAATTTTAGCGCGCAGTTTAACAATGCTTATTACTGCGTAATTAGACATTTCTACTCCTTTTAACGTCTCTGTAATATTTTCCTTTAATTTTCTTCTCATTACCAATGAATGAAACATTCTTCTTGGGTCCTAACTGCGTAAATTATCCAAATAATCTAGTTGAAGTTATTCCCGTCTTCCATAAGAGCTCTCCTCATTGGTTGGGGCTTATGTCCAATGACATAAATTATAACAATTAATATAATATTCCTTAGCAAGTTCCCTGTTGCTATGTCAAATTCAACGTTCTAGAAGCGTCTATTGCACAAGATATCACGTGATCGGATTTTCCCACTGCCTCGAGCTTGTAACATGACTCACTTGTGTCACAGTTCCAGGATTTATATTTGCTGGTTAAATTTGCTTGGAAAATATTCTAATTTAAGTCCAAAATAATTCAATTTTCGGGGGCAGTACCTCCCGTTGGACCACGGCCGTTTCCTTCCCTCTTCCTTGTCTATCCCTCCAATTCTTCCCTCCCCTCCCATCCCTCATGAGGACCCCTGTTCGCTATGCAGGTGAGGCCACCTGGGCGAGGCGCTAGTCCCTCCTCCCCAGTTGTATTCCCCGCCTGATATCAAGCTCCAGGGCACTGCCCGTAGAGGCGGTAAAGGTGGTATCCATCGTGGAGTCCTTGGGAAAAGCCTAACTGGAGGGTAAACAGACTACGAAAAATATAATAATAATAATAATTTGTATTAGTTAGCCAAATTCTGTTTCATAAAGAATCATGAGGGCTGATAACATTTCTACTGATATTATTAGTGGACTTAATTTTCGTATCAGCATTTAAATGATATTATGCTTTAATTTGAAACATTGTAACTAGTCGACAATACTGGTATTATGCTTCTGCACAATGGCTATTCAGATATTAATCCACACTGCGGTAATGCAGTTATCAATATTATATCAATGTGTTTATACGGGAACTGCGCAAGCCTTCATGAACTACTGCTATACACATTCCCTTTACTGGCAAGTAGGCATTTAAAACTCAACTAGCGGACCGTGCGGGGACTCTCGCATAATGGGTTGTGTGCGCCCCATGTATTGAGCCCGCTCAGGCTCATTCATCAAATATTTCTTTGAGAGCATATTGACTTGACATGCTCAGTTCTACAGAACACACCCTCAAGCTTCCTCATGAACAATTCATTATTTTGACTACGGAGAGGACAGCTTATTTTCCTCCTAGAGATATATTACTCACTATTTTTATGCCACATATCTCAGGAGCGTGAACTATTTAATTCTGCTTAATTTGCCAATTTCTACGCCTTTTGGGGATGGCAAATATATTTTTGGTAAAGGTATTTTTTCACCGCGGACATGCAGAGGCTTATAAAAGTAGTCACTGCTTTGACTAGATTACTTCCTTGGAATCAGGAAGCCGTGCCATGCACGCATCACACCGTTTTGATAGTCCGCTGAAGCTGGACGCTTGTGTCGATTGTCTGTCTGATAGACGAAGGCCATTATAGGCATCCGAAGACCCCACATTTGGGAAGACATTTATCTACAGCCATCGAGCTGAATCGAACAGTTTCAATCACGCACAGTACTACTTTAGGCTCAGTAAAGCCAGTGCAACGTTTGTGTGAATATAAAAGTGTGAATTGTGTGAAAACTGCGATTTTTTCACCAACCACGAGGACCGTCTGTAGTCAGACGAGGGTAACATTCTATTTTCATAATAGTGAATTATTAAGTTGACGACAACGTCGTGTAGCCCAGTGTGTGCTACGGTACTATTGCAGTACGATAAACCTATTTATCGATTGTACGCAACAGTGATCACCCAGATTCTGTGTGATTTAAACCTTGTAAAATCAGTGTCTGATTTACCACGTGCTGGTAAAATAGAATCTGTGGCAGGAAAAGCAGAGTATTTGAACAACCTGCAAATATTAGAGCCAGTGAGCATTTCGTCATATTTTACACTAGAATCAGTGAATATTATTTTTGACCACGATGATTAACGTTATGCACCACGTGCCGATATTTCTACAATCATACTGTGAGAAAATGATGGAGGAGTAATTTACCATGAGAGGGTAACTCCACCGGAATACGCCAACACCATGGAATTGTCCAGCCGACACTACTACGTACAAACTATGTACAGTTAACCAATTGATGACCACGAGGACAGGCTAAAATCCGTAGCCTTACCCAGTATTTTAATGCTTGGAACCTTGAAGGCATTAAACCCCTTCCAATGGAAGTTCTGGAAGGTGAACTACCCCATCATGTAACCGTGAGTCATGTAAACATTGTAAGAAGTTTGTCCAGGTCGTAGTAGTAGTGATTGCATTGTAATTTTGATCCGAAACGCAACGATATTTGACCACTTAGGTAGGAATTGTGTGTACTTTATTTCTTTAGTACTGGGACAATATTTCAGTGAGACACCCCAAGTCCGTGTATTTTACGGCAGGTGCAATATTCATGTATTTCAGCGAATTTTTTTGTCAGAGTAAAGGACATCTTCAAACTACAAGAGATGTAGATCCTGTGAAAGTAGGGGGACAGCCCATAGTTAGGTCCCTTCTTTATTTGAGAGCCCGTAATATTTTTGTACCATTTATTTGTCAATTTCGTGAGTACATTTTACCACGTGTAGTTCGAGAAGAACGAACTCATATACTGTTAGATGGATGAACTAACCAATCTCGTATCATTTAAACCGTCACAGAAGAGGTGAGATGTTTAACTTTTGTGTTGTGGAGAATGCCAAACCACACTTATCAAATCCTACATGTACATAGAACGAGTGACATATCTTCAGATCAGTGCAGTCAGAATGCACGAGTGTTATCTCTTAACATTACTACTCTTTGAACATTATGCAACGTTATATATTTTTAAAGGGAATTTAATCCCAGGAAACACCATTAGGGAGTGATGAGACATTGGTAGGATGATCTGTAGAGCACTACAGGACTTTATTTCGCGCTCCTACAGGTTATAAAATGATCATTTCAAAAGCACTACTCTTTGCTATGCTAAACATTCCTTAAATGTTTTCGCCGACGACTTTGATTGCCTGGCGCGTTGTAGTAAGGTTTAAAATATCATGTTAATTGACCCAGCTCTGTATACATTAGGCTAGCCAGTGTAATTGTTGTGTCTGTGAAGACATTATTTTGGTATTTGGCAGAACGGAATGAATGTTCGCCTTACCCTTGGTTTATTCCGGCGTTCTGGAGCTATGCTCAGACGACCGACGTACCGCGCGCAGTTGGTGTAAGTCGCGCTAACCTGTGTTATTGTCTGACTTGTTGAAGTCAAGGTATTTGAGTGAATCTCCAGTGAGATCACCTATTGCAGCCTACGACTGGTGTCATTAATACAACCAACTAAACCATATTTAAACCTACAACCTAAATCAAAGCATAATTATCCTAAACCCACGGATTAATTAATTATTATAAATAATTTCCAGCTATAATTTTGCAACCAATTGCTTGATGTTAGCGACACCGTGATTTCAATCCATTTCCATGTGGGAGATGACTTTTAAATGAGCTGACACTACTTGTAACGACGACATTGGATCTACGGGACCGATAGTCAGTAACTTGCGGCCCGCGTGATCTGAAGCTTGTAAGACGCAATTGTAATTGCGCTTTGCCAACGTAACTTACATGCCTGAGATGACGATTGACTACAAACAGTATGTCAATTCGCGAAGGTAGGCTAGCATAAGAGTGTTTACTTTATTCCCTAGTGCATGTCTTCCCATCGTTTCCTTATTAGACGTAAGAGTGTTTGCAATGTTTTTTGTTGTTGTCAGTGGTCAAACTATCATTAGCTTTGGTAATAAGCATCTGTTTACGACGCGTCTCGTCGTAATACTTTCGTTCACATAGGCATTAGATAAAATTATAAATGTAATTTAAATGTGGACGTGGTACCATCCTAACCTAGGGATAGTACTTGCCTGATGTTAAATGTAAATTCTGCCGAGTCATTTGTTTGTAAATTTGCTACGCGTTAATTATTCATGTACCACGCGCCTACTTTGCTTTGCTATTCTTTTCATGTAACTAGGATTTCGCGGGGGTCAGTAACGTCAAAATAGGGATGACTCATAATTGTATTTAGATTAGCGGATTAGCCGATTTCGATCCTCGGAAATGATTAGGGGTCTTACTTGAATAAATCATTCACGAATCTAACTTAAGACTGGATCTCTTTTTATTGCTAGTTTTGTTGTTTGGATGTATTTCTTTGGGGGCGTATGTGACTGTTTCCGTGCCCAATGACCCAGATCCCCTGGATCAAGCCTCTCGTGCTGAGCTAGCCCACAAAGAAATGCACCCGATCCTCAGGAGTTTGGGTTCGAAGGACGGGGTCTTTCGAAGTGCCATCTTTTCGGCGGATGGTGCCCGAAATACCTCCTCTAACGGGCTCAGTATACAGACTACCCGCCCGTCTCAAGTGCTATGCAGGCTATACGCGACACAGTTCTGGCAGGGGCTATCGTCTTGTTTATTTGTTTAAAAGCACTTTATAAACAAACTAGCAGTAGTACCCGGCTTCGCCCGGTGGATTTATTTGTTTTATGGATGATAATGAATACTACTACAACAGAACTGGCACATGATACTTAAACTACCAGCAAACAAAAATAATTAAATATAACGTTTTGTGGTGGTGGTGGTGGTGGTGGTGGTGGTGGTGGTGGTGGTGGTGGTGGTTGTAGTTAGGGTGATAAACAGTACAGTATAATGGACGTAACATTCAGGTCATTTTCCCCTAATGATAATAATTATATTAATGAATAGGGAAACGGCTATTTACTAACTACAGCACTGACACAATGTAATTTAAAAACAAATTTCTAAAAATGATTAGAAAGAGGAGTAAGTGAAATAAAAGACACTGCCTAGGGCCTATATCTCATTGTTTGTTAGACATGTAGAGACCAATAGCATCGTCGTTTGTCGCATAGCGCCGTAGGAAAATAATCAGAACTCTTTGGAAAACTTCGGCTGTCCCGAGCTCCTGAGGTAGCAATAGTGTAATTTATCTCCACATAGCGCTCAACGATAAGTTTCGGAATAAATTAAGGTAAATTTGAAAGCACCAACGCTTATTACAGCTGATAACCTCAATGTATTGCACCAACACCATTGCACTTATTCAGATGCATAATATGTTCATGATGATAAATGTTTTACGGGGCAAAAGACATATTTTTGCACTAATTACTGCCCGTGACTGCAATTTATATGCAGCGCAAGATTTAACTATTTTCGCAATTCTGCACCAGAAAACTGGTAGGGGCGACGTGATGCTGCCCGAATTCCCAGTCATCAATAGACTAATTAAAATACTCTTACAGTTACACTACCACGGACATGAACTATTCTAGGGCCTTAATACATGGTTTTCAAGTTCAGTTTGTTTGTTATTCTAAATTTAGGGAATGGAGAGCGTTGTCCAAAATATCAAGTGCACAGTGTTACCAGCAAGGTTTCAAAGTGTATGTATAATTTGGTGCAATTAGGAGGAACGGTGTAGATTTGTGATAAAGGGCCTAAATGCAGGGAATGGAGTGGTCTGTCCGAAATTGCAAGTGGGCAGTGTCACCCGCAGGGTTCCAAAGGGTAAGTGTACAAAATGTGGTTCAGATCGGTGAAACGGTGTAGATTTGTGCCAAAGGACCTAAATGCAGGGAATGGAGTGGTCTGTCCGAAATTTCAAGCAGTGTTACTCGTCGGGTTCCAAACTGTAAGTATCTGAAATTTGGTTCAGATCGGTGAAACGGTGTAGATTTGTGCCAAAGGGCCTAAATTCAGGGAATGGAGTGGTCTGTTCTAAATTCCATGCTGACAGTGTTACTCGCAGGGTTCCAAAGGGTAAGTATACAAATTTTGGTCCAGATTGGTGGAACGGTGTGGATTTGTGCCAAAGGGCCAAAATGCAGGGAATTGAGTATTCTGTCCGAAATTTCATGCAGACAGTGTTCCTCGTAGGGTTCCAAAGGGTAAGTATATAAATTTTGGTTCAGATCGGAGAAACGGTGTAGATTAGTGCCAAAGGGCATAACTGCAGGGAATGGAGTGGTCTGTCCGAAATTCCATGCTGACAGTTTTACTCGCAGGGTTCCAAAGGGTAAGTATACACATTTTGGTTCAGATCGGTGAAACGGTGTTGATTTGTGTCAAAGGGCCTAAATGCAGGGAATGGAGTGGTCTGTCCGAAATTTCATGCTGACAGTGTTACTCGCAGGGTTCCAAAGGGTAAGTATACACATTTTGGTTCAGATCGGTGAAACGGTGTAGATTTGTGTCATAGGGCCTAAATGCAGGGAATGGAGTGGTCTGTCCGAAATTTCAAGCAGTGTTACTCGTCGGGTTCTGAAATTTGGTTCAGATCGGTGAAACGGTGTAGATTTGTGCCAAAAGGCATAAATGCAGGGAATGGAGTGGTCTGTTCTAAATTCCATGCTGACAGTGTTTCGCGCAGGGTTCCAAAGGGTAAGTATACAAATTTTGGTCCAGATCGGTGAAACGGTGTAGATTTGTGTCATAGGGCCTAAATGCAGGGAATGGAGTGGTCTGTCCGAAATTTTATGCAGACAGTGTTCCTCGTAGGGTTCCAAAGGGTAAGTACACAAATTTTGGTTCAGATCGGTGAAACGGTGTAGATTTGTGCTAAAGGGCATAAATGCAGGGAATGGAGTGGTCTGTCCGAAATTTCATGCTGACAGTGTTACTCGCAGGGTTCCAAAGGGTAAGTATACACATTTTGGTTCAGATCTGTGAAACGGTGTAGATTTGTGTCAAAGGGCCTAAATGCAGGGAATGGAGTGGTCTGTCCAAAATTTCATGCAGATTGTGTTACTCGCAGGGTTCCAAAGGGTAAGTATACAAATTTTGGTTCAGATCGGTGAAATGGTGTAGATTTGTGCCAAAGGGCATAAATGCAGGGAATGGAGTGGTCTGTCCGAAATATCGTGTAAACAGTGTTACTCGCAGGGTTCCAAAGGCTAAGTATACACATTTTGGTTCAGATCGGTGAAAAGCTGTAGATTTGTTCCAAAGGGCCTAAATGCAGGGAATGGACTGGTCTGTCATAAATGTCATGCAGACAGTGTTACTCGCAGGGTTCCAAAGGGTAAGTATACAAATTTTGGTTCAGATCGGTGAAACGGTGTAGATTTGTGCCAAAGGGCCTAAATGCAGGGAAATTTAGCATAGCCTAAACTATTCCTCTTGAATCTGGCTTATCATATAAAAAAGAATTTTTCGAATCCGACTGATAGTTCCAGAGATTAGCGCGTTTAAACACAAAAACACACAATCAAAAAAACACACAAACTCTTCAACTTTATTATATTACAGTAGTATAGATAAATATATTTCCGTTGACTTTTCAAGAAATGCAAGATTTTTCCTGTACTATTGAGACGATTTGGAAGATTTTGGTACAAACCACACCTTCTAACTCCCTCTGGTTTAGGAGCTTGAGTCTTGTGAAACATACACCTTAGCGTATTATATAAATATATTGGGTAGATTGCGCGGGCCTCCGTGGCTTAGGCGGCAGCACGCCGGCCTCTCACCGCTGGGTCCGTGGTTCAAATACCGGTCACTCCATGTGAGATCTGTGCTGGACAAAACGGGGGCAGACAGGTTTTTCTCCGGGTACTCCGGTTTTCCCTGTCAAAATTTCATTCCAGCAACACTCTCCACTATCATTTCATTTCATCTGTCATTCATTTAATCATTGCCCCAGAGGAGTGCGTCAGACCTCGGCAGCCGGCACAGTTAATATCCTCGCCGCTAGATGGGGGCTTCATTCATTCCATTCCTGACCCTGTCGGAGACTGGAAGCAGGCTGTGGATTTTCATTTTCATTGGGTAGATTGCACGCAGGAACATATCGAAAAAGGCAAAATGTTGTTTAATTCCGTGATCCAGTATTATTGGTAACGTACTTGAAAATAAGTCACCATCTTATGCTCAATATTTACGTGGTCGAAATAGCCGTTTGACTGTGAATGGAGAGATTACGGGTTCGAATCCCGCTCGGGGTAAATATTTTTGCTACCAGTTATGGATTTATTTGATATTTATCATATCAACATGACTCATTTTAGCAGAATTCATATGAAATTACGCGTTTGTCTGTGAATCAAGAGGTCCGGGAACTGGGCAAGCCTTTCATGAGCTACTGCTGTGCACATTGCCTTTACTCGCAAGTAGACCTACTTATAAGGAATTTAAGGTTATGAATGGTGTCGCGTCTATTAATCTAGTTGATCCATATCGTATTCTTTATTAAGGCTACTGCTGGTGGAAGCTACAAAACCTCTAATATAATGAGTTCCGTATTATAAAGTAAAATATCTGTAAAACACTCCCTTTTACAATAGATTAATATTTGTGCCAATAATATTAAAAAAAATGCCGATGTATCAACAATTTCACGTGAGGTTTCTTCTCAAAAGTTATAAGTCTGCGGGTTTAAAACATATTTCTCAAATGACTGTAACACAATCTTATTTGGCTAAAAAAAATCAGTTCACGGTATTCTCACCTATAATATAAATTATTAGACGAAGCACACTTGTGGAAATAAGGCTAATAATATTAGACTATGTCGCCTCCGTAGCGTAGCGGTCAGCATGGTTACCTGCCGTCCCGGAGGTCCTGGGTTCGATTCCCGGCTCTGCCACGAAATTTGAAAAGTGATATGAGGACTGGACCGGGGTCTACTCGGGTGGCCCAAATGAGTAGAGGGGGTTCGATTCCCACTCAGCCATCCTCGAAGTGGTTTTCCGTGGTTTCCCACTTCGTCTTCGGGCAAATGCCGGGATGGTACCTACTGTACGGCCACGGCCGCCTCCTTCCCTCTTCCTTGCCTATCCATCCTAACCTTCCACTCCCTTCCCTCATGAGGGAATTATTATTATTATTTATTAAATCGTTAAAAATACACACATTTTACAAAATTCATAATATCTGTACACATTTTATGAATTTCCTTACACTTCCTACTCATTGTTTAACCTGTAAAATTACAATTATTAAATTATATTGTTACAATATGATAATGACAGTTCGAAATAGGATATCAAATTCATACAGAGCAGGAAGAGATATCACATATGCCACTAAAAGGTGCAACCTTGTGTGTGGCATGTATATCATTGATTACTATTTCTAAAATTTGTATAATGGCTTAGCCGAATAACACGTTCTATGTAAATGATGCATACACAAAAAAATAATGAATAAGAAGGAAAATTGAATTTGTGTTTGTATAAACTTGTAGGCTCAACTAATTTTAATTGATTTTGTTGACATTGTAGAAGATTTCATTGACCGAAAAAAACAGAAAAGAAAATTGATTACATTTTACAGAAGTGAAAACTAGTATGATTTGTTAAATTGTGCATCAAATCATCTGAAATGTTTTCAAGTAAAGATGATCGTTTCAATTGAAATGTATGTATATATGATTTAATAAAAAGTGTATTATTCATCTTGAGAAAAAAAAACCTCTTGTGTATACTTTATTAAATGTACAGGTGCTAAAAAATAAACATTATTTGAAAAATTAAGGGTCCCAAAATCTGAGGGACTTGGGCCTCATTTTACCTTAATCTGGCACTGTATGGATTGATAAAACAAATTGGAAGAGACTTTTGCACTACCGCACCCGGCTTGCTGGGGCGAACACCTGATGATGATGATAAGATTGGCGCCACTGTAGATTTGAATAGTTGCATTGCTATGTGTGTCGATAGATTGGATATTACACTTTAAGGTTTTACATATTTAGTACCGTGCTTGTTGTGAGAGATCTTATGCATCATGGTGGAAGAGATTAAGTACAGTCATTCGAAACAACTCTTAATATTGAAACAAGGGATACCAGTGAAATATTCCAAGAACCTGATAATAATAATAATAATGCATTTCGACGAACGCCAAATTACGACCAGTCATTCTTCCGGAAGCAACATATGCGGCTGAAACAATAGTAACTTAATCGATGGTCATTCCAAGATTAGAGAACTGGAAAATCAGGAACGAAAAATTCTCCGGAAGATCTACGGAGCAATCAACAGAAACGGCATTTGGATAAAGGGACCTAGTACTGAACTCTATCAAAAGACCAATACGATAAAAGACGAATTTAGAAAACGCAGAGCTAAATTTTACACTCGCATACACAGTATGCCGACCTTCAGATTGACAAAGAAACTACTTGGTATCATAACACAGAGCAAATGCGGCACAGAACGGATTAAAGAGGTACAGAGAGACTAACATGTAATCAGTATACAACATTTCGAAGACCAAACTGAGTGCCAGACGAAAATCGTGAATGTTAAGTTTGAACGAAGATCATTACAACCTGGGAAAAAGTGGACGGATGAGAGGAAGAGGGAGCATTCCGCGAGAAAGAAGAGATTCTGGGAGGAGTGGAGGAGACACGCCTCCAAATGACATCATGTTATCAAGTTTAATCGCTCCCCTGTAGGGGAATTTTCGCTTAAATAAATAAATAAATAAATAAATAAATAAATAAATAATAAAGAGTGTAGGGGGAGATGACCTCGAAGTTCCTCCCCTTAAAACAACAATAACTAACAATAAAATAATAATAATATCGTATGGCCTCGGTTGCCTGGCGTAAGCTTTGTAATTTGACACCCACAGGGTAGCTTGCATGTCGAATTTCGTTGTTCCTTGAATCACTATGAAAGTCAAGGAGGTTAGATAATAGATATAGTGCTTTCTAGTAGAGAAATGACGAACTTTATGTTGGCGGAAACTCCCGAGATTAATTTTGCCATTATGAACTCGGCCTACTGAATTCAAATGGGTTCTTTGACATGCCAACATTGTATAACATACGTATCGTATTTTTGCCGCCTTTCAAAAATCACTTATCACGGCCAGGGGCGAACCTGCAATCATGGGGTTAGTAGACCGACACGCTATCCACTCACCCACCGTGGCAAGCTAATAAGTAATAACTAACAATTAAAGAGTGTATTTTAGGCAATACCAGTACATCCCACTAACCGGAGGAAGGTCCATTCAGCTTATTGAGTGAAACACTATTGCTATAACAGACTAATAATGAAAATAATAATATACGGTCATATACGAAGGATGATCGACTCCCGATGGACGGAACGTATCTTCAGTATATTCGACTCAAAACCAAAAACGACAATGCCATGGTACGTTAACGTCCAGAAAGATCTGGGGATACGAGCAGAAGATGCACGAGACCAAAATCTTTATAGAGCAGCCATCAAGACGTTTGGGACTTTCCGGGACGAAAAACGGACAACTGGTGCGAAATGGACAGAAGAACGTCGTGCTAAACACAGTGAGCTCATGAAGACAATGTGGATCAAGCGAAAAATGAACAAATGCCAGTATCGTGGTCCCTAGTTGGCCGATTAGCGAAATTGAATGAATAATAATATAAAAAAAAAGCTCCACAGTTGTACGCAGACATTAAACGAAAGAGAACATTGATTAGAGGAGTGTCATGGACCAGAGCAGTTTTTCAATGTTTGCTGTTGAGCGACTACAATAGTACACTTACAGTGTTATAACTATTCTTTATGTTCGACCCTGACTATTATATGTCAGAAAACTGTGCTATAATGAGGCTCATTATAACACTCTTTTTCATTATGAAACAGTTTTTCCCACCAATCAGAGCTCAAGAAACAGTTGTTTGACCAATCAGATAATTAGATGCGCTGAGTTCCACGGCCTTCTAATTTAAATTTCACTGCCAGGCCTAGTGTCATAGTAGGGTAATCGAGGAGTCCATGGTCAAATACAAGGCATTCTCTGCGTCTCATGCGCTCTGTTCAGTACATAAAACTGGCGAAATCTCGACAGATATTTATGAATATTTATGTTCGAACATAAAATAGTTATAATAATTATCGTCGAACGTAAACAGTCTATGCAACTCGCCTATAATGGTAATTAAGACACTCGTATGGAAATTATAAAACTCGCGTACGCTCGTTTTATAAACATACTCGTGTCTTAATTATTGCCACTATAGGCTCGTTGCATAATGTACTATTAATATCTCGTTGGCCTATTTATTTATAGTTTATATATACAAATTTAGAAACAGTTGATTCTCTCACCGGTATTTTAATTTATTTAATTGATTTTACTTCACGATACATTAGAAAAAGATAAAAATTACCTTCACAAAGACCTTTCTGAGGTGAAAATTCTCCCTCCTTCACTATCGTAAGAAGAGGGGGCGGCTAAAACCCACGGGCCTAGGGGCGCATAAAATCTAAATCTGGCCCTGTCCACCACATTTCATCCACATCATCCATTTTTAGCCTATTTTCAATTTTGAAAAAAAAATAGGCTTATGAGATCACCTTTTGTCCGTGTGTGTGTGCGCGTGTGTGTGTGTGTGATTCGTGTGTGTGTCCCCCCCTAATAAAATCTAAACGGCAGGAGCGATTTCAATGAAACTCGTAAAGTTTATAGCACTATTCCGGGCGACCTCGACCGTGCCCTTCAAATTTTGTTACGACTCACCAATCCAACATGGTGGCTGTGCAAAATATTTCACCAGTATTCAATATCTCCGAAACTATTACCGATATTACCCTGACATTTTCTATGGTGATAGAGGGAACTACTATAAGTTCACTTATGTGACCTTTGAAAACCTGGTAACTACAAAACCAACATGGCGGCCAAGCGAATTTGCGACTTTTAAATAGACGTTTCTCGCGATTTGGCCAACCTAACGCAATGAAACTTGGTACAGTATATGTTTATATACATTTTAATGCACAGACATCTAACTTCGTTCAATTGTTTACATAATCACAAGATGGCAGATGTGCGAAATATTTCACCGGCATTCTATATCTCTGAAACTAATAGCGGTATCTCCCTAAAATTTTGTACGGAGAAAAGGGCACTACTGGAAGTCCATCTATAAGACTTTCAAAAACCGGTTAACTACAAAACGAACATGGCGGCCAAGCGAATTTGAAAATTTTAAATAGACCTTTCTCGCGATTTAATGTTCCAAGCGCACTGAAACCTGGTACAGGAAATATTTATACACATTGTAATCCACTGGTATCTAATTTAGTTCAATTGTTTACATAACCTCAAGATGGCGGCAGTGCGAATTTTAAAATTAAGTTTTTATTTCTTGTGATGTAGTCATGCGATCGAAGTGAAAGTTTGAATAATGAACCTACGCAATAATTTTCCTTTAATGGTACATGACTCTATGGCCTATACATTTAACAATCCAACATGGCGACCATCCGAAATATTAAGACGATACTGAATATCTACGAATCTATTTTAGCAATCAAACCGCATTTTTAATGTCCATAGGGGCTATGAACTTAAGTTCACCTATAGGACTTTAAATAACCTGGTGATCACAAATCCAACATGGCGGCGACGCGAATTATAAATATTCACATGGACGTTTCTCGCAATTTAACCATCCGCGTGAAGTTTCTCGCAATTTAACCATCCGCGTGCAGTGAAACTTGGTACAGTGAATCCTTATACGAATGTTAATCCACTGGCATCTAATTTATTTCAATTATTTCCATAACCTCAAGATGGCAGCTGTGAAAAATTTTAAAATCTCCTTGTTACTTCTTGTGTCCTAAATATGCGATTGAAGATTGAATACTACACGTTCACAATAATCTGCATGTAACAGTACATAACTCTAGGACCTGCATATATAAAATTCAACATAGCGACCATCCGAAATATTTAGTCGGTTCTCAATATCTACGAATCTATTACAGCAATCAAACTGAAATTGTGTATGTTGATAGTGGCAATTAACATAAGTAGGATATATGAAAATAGGCTGTATAGTTCTTCACGGAACTACTTGTTCAATTTTAATGTCAATGACTGGCCATTAATGTCACAATGTGTACCAGCTGATGAATACTACGCCTCGAAACATGTCCTAGTGGTTAAATAAACACTAGACTAGACGAAACATCTAGTATATTGCAATACTGTATTTTAAAAACATGATAAATCAAGATAATTTTACTCTCTACTCCAAAATATATTTTTTTAAATTTGTATCCAAGAAATTTTACCTCATTTACCCAAGAATTTTAATTAAGTCCGCCCAAGAAATGTCCAGGTTCCTATGTATTAATAGCGTACTCTTTGATTGTTTCAATGTCTTGCCTCTAATTCTATTCTTCTTTTTCTAGTTGGAAGAGACAGCCACTGCGGAGATGGTAGGTTCATTAAATTCCAGTAAATCTACGACCAAGCTAATTAATTATTCTTGTTTTAAGGGACGGAACTGTGAGGTCATCTGCCCCTCCGACCGAGAAACCCGGTAAATTGTGTAATTATAAGCCCCAACCCCTATGTCACTTTGTTTTTGGCTATTGATTTCTTTGTATACATGTTTTATCCAACTGCTTTGGTCCGTTCGCAGTAGATGCAGAGAGGAAACATGGTGAGGTTGGTTATCTCACCCAGTTCTTGATATGTTCTGTTCATATCTTAAGAAGATGGGGAAGGAGGGTTCACCAGGTTGCATCTACTGTATTCATGAACTAGGAGGGCAGATCAAAAAGTAAGTTGCACTTCACAGTTATGGCCATTTATTACACCACCTATACAACAGCAACACGCCTATTACGACATACAATGTAACGTCACTTTTCCACATAGTTTCCAAGAGACTCCAAACATTTCTGCGAACGCACAACCAACTTGTCGATGCAGGATGCATAGAAAGTTCCTCCAGCGTTCTGCAACCACATGGAGACAGAGACCTTCACCTCCTCATCGGTCTGGAAACGTCGACCACCGAGCTCCGTTTTGAGCTTACCGAACAGATGAAAGTTACATGGCGTGCAGCAAACCCTCCATGTCAAAGAACACTGTCGCCATAACCTTACCGGCTGAAGGTTGAACCTTGGCCTTCTTTCGTTGTGGTGATGAGGGGTGCACCCTTTCCATTGATTTTCTCTTCGTTTCGGGGGTGAAGTGGTGGACCCACGTTTCATCGCCTGTGACGATTCGCCGCAGAAACCCGTTGCACGTGGAATTCATGCCGAAAGGAACGATCAACGCGCCGTCGTATTGTCAAACGTTGCACTGGTTGCTTAAAGCGATTAAAGAGAAGCGCCGGGGGGAAATTGAGCGCCGGTGTGATTTTGTTGCTCGATAACGCAACACCTCACAAGGCCCGCATAACGAGCGAACTGCTGCAGCGTCTCAAGTGGGAGGTCTGGCAACATCCACCCTACAGTCCCGATCTAGCGCCATGTGACTTTCATCTGTTCGGTAAGATCAAAACGGAGCTCGGTGGTCGACGCTTCCAGACCGATGACAATGCTAATCACCAGTGGCGGCTGGTAATAATTATCTTGGTGGTGCCAGCAAATTCAAAATTTGCAATCAAATCGTTCAAACGTTGCAAGTATAGACATTGCATATTTTATGCTATAGACCTAAGTTTCAGAATCACAGTATTTAACTGTGTAATTGTACAAGACGCACAATACAACTTTGACACAATTGCAGCTGCCACCGCGAAATAAACAGGTGAAATAAAATGAACAAGATGCCGTACGGTACCTTACATACAGATATAGCCTATACTCGGGAAGGATATCCACTGCACCCGATATAATTAAACACAAAGATAATTTAACGACGTTACTATTAAACACATGCAATGCCACCAGAAAAGTTAACAAACCCGAGAATTTGTATCTGCGTTCTGATAGGCGTAACTGTGCCGCCTACTTAAACCAACGGAACAAAACAAAAACTTACTGCAAAAGGTCTGGTTTGTTCTAAATACACAAATGCGTATTCCTGACTCCAATATGAGACATACGTCTGCAGACCTGATTGGTCAGAAGAAACTCATTGCCTTGAATTGTGATTGGCCACCTAATATACCCGTTCCATATGTATTTTACTGTTCCTTTCCGCTGGTTGTACGTGACACACATCACGTGACCGTAGCAGTCGAGGCATAGATTTGAAATGCCGCGGTAGGGCCGCCATTGAGCAACCCATTGAGGAAAGAAACGAAGGCTGGAGCAGGAGATTTTTTATAATCAAAAGTAAGTAAAAGTTATGCTTTCCAACAAGTACTGAACGCTTATTTCATTCATTAGGGTGTGTGTTTAAAATGTTTCCTTTCTTTTCAGACGAACGCAAAAGAGCCGACGTTAGAGTTTAGGGGGCAGATGACAACGTAGTTCCGTCCCGTGAAACCTCAATAACCAACTAGAGTTTTAGAGGAGAAGATTTATACGAAACAGCCTGTAAGTTTTCTTTATGAATACAATTAGCCGTTATTTTATTCACTTTTCCAAAGGGATTTTTTTAAATATTCGTTTTATCAATATTAAGCCGAGGTACTGTACTGAAAATGGGCATATGAAAAATCACCAGTAAAGTGATACAAGTGATACTTGTTAAGATACAATATAACATTTGAGAATAGGCGTTGCCCGGGAATTGAACCTGGTCCGCCTTGCTGAGAGGCAACTGACCACTGCATCATCACGCCCCAAATTGTTAGTATCTGGTTGGGAGTATTGATATTGCAAACTTTCAGTCTGTCAACACAATAGGCCTCTATTCCCAATTATTGGGACATCCTAAATTATAACCTGAAAAAAAAAATAAGATTACCAGCCTAAGTCATTTTGTTAGCATCACTCAATAAAATGTTTGATGTGCAGGACACAGGAACCTGACTTTAAGAGTTTCAGTTAGGTGGTGAATGATAATATATGATTTTCATACCTTTTCAGGGTTTCCAGGGGACAATACCTATTGAAATTGCTATTCATTATGACTAATATACTGGAAATATGTGCTAAATTATGTAATAATATTATGTTTCATTCTTGTTGAATTTGAACTATGGCAGCCATGTTGCTCACTCCAAGTGAGCAACACACGACGAGACATTGATGTCACGGCAGTGTGCCCAACATGTAAGATATAAAATACACCACCACTAGGCAAAACCCATTCGTCTGCGGCTGGAGGCTAGAATCTGGGCGCATTAGGCTGTAACCATTGTTCTGGACACGTTAGACTGTAACTATTGTCAAAAACCATTGGATTGGACTAAACGAAGGTTTGAATGGTCGCGAGAAGCTAGCGGGGCACGGTTAACAGAACATTCATCTGGAAGAAAGACCAACTATACAATTAGTACCGTATGCATGGGGTTGGCAATACTGTTGTAACGTTGATAATGGCAGACACAGCTGGAATTTTTCCTATATAAGTCATGTTATAATTTGGGATGGCGGGTGGGTTATAGATAGTAATGTGCTTGAGGTCGGCTCGAGCTGCTCGAACTGATGACGTCCGAGTTCGAAATTTCATGCGCGCCGTGATCTATCGGCGTTCTCTTATGAGCCCAGAAACCTCAAGAAGGCTGTGTCGAGCATTGTGCTAGGCGGTACCGGCTCGTCCTGTGTTTGCTGTGCACTGCTGTATAGTTTGTGCACATAACCCCTTCAAACTGTATCCGTAATATGGAGACAGCCACAATCTGTTTAGTACGATGATTCGATGCACACACTTCCTCAGAATATACAAAATGTGTACTGAACATCGTTGGAGTTCACAGAACAAAGTTGACGGGTCACAACACGTTCTTCATACAATTATGCGGCAACAGTACGTGTATAGGCTATAAGTGATTAATTTCTTCCGTTGCAGGAACATATGTTTGCTACTATCCTCGACGTATTACTTTCTTCCCTGAAGCCAAAGGTGTATCAGAGATGGGGGGGGGGGGGGTGGAATAATCTTATTAATATTATTATTAGGTACAATTTGATTTACTGTACGTCGCACGGACAGAGATAGGTCGTATGTTGACAATGGGACAGAAGCTGGCTAGATGCGGAAGGATGTGGCCATGGCCTGTATTAAGGTACAACCCTAGCATGTGCATGGTGTGCAAATGGAAAACCACGGAAAACTATCTGCAGGACTGCCCACAGTTGGATTCGAACCACTAACAGTCTAATACGTTCACACATACCTTACGCGAGCGAAAGGTTACAGAAAATATCGTCCGGGCCGTCAGTGCACCGCCTACTTTATGAGTGGGGTCGCCTAACAGTTCAAACAGGTTCGATACCGTATCGAGCTACGTTGCGTATCGTGCCAGTGCAAGCTCGCTCGATCTTGAATATCATTCGCTCTTGCTGGAACAGAAGACGTCAGAGTTTGAACAAGTTCGAGCTTTGCACAACCTTTTGAGTGCGCTGCAACCTATCGGCGTGTTCTTATCAGCCCAGAAACCTCAAGAAGGCTGTGTTCGAGCATTGTGCTAGGCGGTCCCGGCTCGTCCTGTGTTTGCTGTGCACTGCTGTGTAGTTTGTGCATATAACCCCTTCAAACTGTATCTGTAATGTGGAGACAGCCACAATCTGTGTTCGTGCGATGATTCGATGCACATGTCTCCCCAGAATATACAAACTGTGTACAGAACAGAGGCGACGGGTCACTACACGTTCTTCGTATAATGGTGCGGCAAAAGTATGTGTATATATGCGATTAATTTGTTCCGTTTCAGGAACATACGTTTGTTAATATCCTCGACAGTATTACATCCTTCCCAGAAACCAAAGACGTATCAGTGACGGGGGGGGGGGGGGGGGAATAATCTATATTAATATTGTTATTATTATGTATAATTTGGTTTACGTCGCACCGACAAAGATAGGTCGTATGGTGACAATGGGATAGAAGAGGGCTAGGCACGGAAGGATGCGGCCGCCTTTAAGGTACAGCCCCAGCATGTGCCTGGTGTGCACGGAAAAACCATTTGCAGGGCTGCCGACAGTGGGATTCGAATCAATAATAGTCTTAATACGTTCACATATACCGTACGCGAGGGAAAGGTTGCAGAAAACATTGTCTAGGCTGTGAAGAATTGACATATCTTTGTGTGTGTTGAACTTTGAGTATATAGTGTAGTGTGTTCCTATCTGTAGACAAGTTTTTTGGAGTTGAAATAAGATGGCGTTATGTTAGCAAACTGTGTGTGTTCCCTGTGCTCCTTTTCACTTATTCTCCACATTATGGTGCCGAAAACTCGTACTGAAACAAGTGACATGTGTATTTACTAGTGTTAGTGAACAGTGCTAATGCTTCTTTGTCGCCTTCTACACTACGGAAGGACACTCGACGCCGAGAACATTATACATTACCGAGAAGACATCGCGTCAGCTTAAAGCACGCCACGCCATCAACTACAACACGCTTCAAGATTTCACTGTCAACTAATCCACTTCAGATAAGTCAACCCATCACAAATTTCATCCTTTTATTAATGCATGCTGTTCATCAGTAGGAAAATACTTTGGAAACCTACCGATAGGCTAATTTCATTAAATGCGATCCCAGAAGTGACGCATTTGTCATCTATCGGAGCAACAGGGAACTCCATATTGTAAACAATTAAGCTTGCACCCTGCAATCTCTATTTGTCAGCGACAAAAGGACGCCACTAATCCTCGTTCAACGCCACCAAAAATATCTTTCATCTGAGTAATTTCTATTACACATGATTATTACGTCCATGAGATCTACTTGAATTACTTCAACAAATACCAATATTTGTACAGTACGTTACTGACACAGAACTAGAGCTTGCGTCAGCTCGGAAGGCGGCCGGCTCTCTGGGGTTTGCGCAGAGAGAGAAAGAGATACATGTCCACTGTTGCAACAGGTCCACCATGCCGAGCCCCACACCGCAGGCTGCTGCCATGAGTTCCTGCGGTATGGCAACACCGTCCCTTAGCTCATCGAGCCCGTCTCTTTCACGCTGCTTTCCACTTGGCTTTTCTGACAACACACTAGCTCAGATTCTCAAGACAGACTGACTGTGATTGGTGCGATGGAAGTGAGGCATGACGTAATGGTAGCGTTGTGTTCTGCGCACCGCCATCCCGGCTGGCTCGAGCTCTAGTAGCGTGATCTATCTGCAATCATTGGAACTGCATGCACCTCTGCACAGCGCATGCGAACCTGTCACTTACTTCCCGAACTATAAAATTGTCACGTTCAACTACCCCACTAGCGCATTCTGTTAGCCAACGTTGGAGTCTTGACTAAACACGCACTCTGCCAAAGAAACTAATATCTACACTGAAAGACGTTCCTACACACCAAGACGGGAGGCTACCTGTCTGTCAGCTTACCCTAAAATTTATTGCCCCCTCATTATGGCAACCCAAGAGGAGTTGCAGCCCGACTACACAAATTGAAAAGAAGTCGAACAAGAGAGAGAAACAATGTGACACGGTTTCTCAACACCATTGACAGTTTCACTGAAAACACAAGTATTGAAGACTACAAGCATTATGGAGAGCGACTTCAGGAAACATTAACTCGGCTAATCCAATTAGATGACTCAATTCACGATTTTCTTCCAGACACAGAATACAACACCGATATTCAAAGTTGCGAAGAATACATAGATAAAGCAAAACGTGGTTTACAGAAAGCCACACGAGGGGCAGAAATTAAACTTTCATCTGCTACCTCAAACATGACCATAAACGAGAGTCCCATCACTCCAATTTCAACGTTCACCCATTCTGTTAAATTACCGCCAGTGAAACTGGAACCATTCTCCGGCAATATCGAAAGCTGGATGAGATTTTGGGAACAATTTGAAGCATCCATTGACAAAGACAAGTCACTATCGACAATACATAAACATGTCTTTTTACGCGGGTATCTCGAAGGTGAACCGAAACATCTGGTTGATGGAATTGCCGTGACTGCTTCTACCTACGAGGACACTACGGAGATCGGAATCGGACAATACAGGCGCATATCGATTATCTAGAAGATATCCGACCTATCAACACTGTTTGTCCGGAATCGCTAAACACGACATACATTGAATGCAATCGCCGTATCCAGGCATTACAGGCCCTAGGCGAAGATGTAAACGCATATGGGCGGGTACTTGCTCCCAAGATACTCTGAACCTTCCCTGAAGATATCTGTTGACGCTGGATAATACTCACCAAACGGAATAATATATCGGAAGGTGACATTCTGAAACTGATGGAATTTCTTGGTGAAGAAGTCGATGGAGCGCTAGTCACCCAGAAGATCAGAGGTGACCCAGTGTTTTCAACCAGTCTCGTCCAAACGACAGCCGCATTTCAATTAAACGCTAAGATTAAAAAACCATTGCAGCAAACAAAGAAGCAAACAGAACCATTCTGTGCATTTTGCGACCAACGAGGCCACTGGGCGCAAGATTGTAGGAAGGTAAAAACTGTTCATGACCGAATTGAGAAGCTAAATACGAATAATCGCTGTTTCCTCTGCCTGAATCAAGGGCATAATTCGAAGAAATGCAGTAGACGGGGGGGAGGAGCATCTTGTTCAAGATGTAAGCAGTCCCATCACTACTCCATTTGCTCAAGCAATGATGTAAGCTCTACTTCGGTCAACAAAATCCACTCTCAGACTCCGGACTATACTCACAAACTGCGCGTATTCGAATTGTTGGACAAACTGGCTTAAGTAAAACGACACGTTGCATCTTCGATGGAGGCAGCCAGTCTACATTCATAAGCAAGTCTCTTGTCGACATATTGAAGCTTCCTACTGTCACGGAACGAAACGTATCTATAGCAGCGTTCGAATCTGACACAACTGTCCCTCAAAAGCGTTGTCTGGTTAGTTTCCAGGTACAGGGCACCCAGACCAACGCATCAATAGGCATCACCGCACTCGAAAGTGCAAACACTTTCTCAATGCACCCTACAGTGCCATAAGACGTCTCTTCCCTGAAGTCAGTACGCAAGTTAATACTAGCTGACCCTAAGGATGACTTACACGATCTCCCAATTGAACGTCTAGTTGGAGGAGATCACTACTGGAAGTTGATAAAGAACACGCAACCTCTTCGCGTATCTCCGTCTTTGGTAATCATTCCTTCACTTTTCGGATGGGTACTCAGTGGCAATAGATCCGGAGTCAACGTCAAACAGCTAACCGTTAACAAAATAACTCTGCAGGATGACCCTTCACTTCTCGAGCACCAAGTCCGTAACTTCTGGAACCTTGAAGCAATTGGAATCAAGGAAGAATAATCAAGATCCCACACGATGAGCTCCAAGGATCTCGATATCCTCAAAAACTTTCATGAATATCACTGCATTCAAGATGGACGGAGAGTTGTTTTCTTGCCAAAGAAAAACCAGGAATTTGCATCGGATAACCGCACTAACACTGAGAGACGATTCCAAGCCTTGACGAAGAAACTGCAACGAAATAGAGACTATAACGCCATGTACAACGAAAGAAAGCTCGACTACATCATCCAAGGCCAAGTAGAGATGTTGAACCCAGACAACCGAGCAACTTCTGTGTACTGTCTACCACATCATGCAGCCAAGAAGACGAAACAGAACGTAACTACGTGGCGCGTTATATTCGACGCTTCGTCTCATGAAAAAGGATCTCTATCGCTAAATGACGTCCTAGAAATCGGACCTAATCTTTTCCCCGACGTAATGAGTATCCTGCTTCGGTTTAGATTGTACCAATGTGCTATTCTTGGAGATATAAAGCAAGCCTTTCTGCAGCTCTCACTTGACTCCAGCGACAGGGATCTAACACGGTTCTTTTGGTTTCGAGTAATCAAGGACGAAAACGGCCAATACCACGTCACCGACGAAGTGGTCACCTACCGCTTCACCCGATTACCTTTCGGACTAACCAGTAGCCCTTTCCTCTTGTCAGCTACCCTGCGAGAATTGGCTAAGAGGCACATCGATGACTACGCAGTTGCTGCTAGCCTCGTGGACCAGCACATGTACATGGACAATTTTGCAGCATCTACTAACGACGTTGAGGCACTCCAAACAATGTACTCTCAGCTCACGGATTTGATGAGTATTATCAACATGCCTATGTCGAAGTGGGCCACGAATTCAATCACACTGCAAAACGAGTGGCAAAATCAAAATCTACCCATTCAAGAGGTAACACAGATCTTGGGAATCAACTGGAACACGGGCCATGACCCACTGCATCTTTCAGCTATCGATGACTACAAGATGTCTCCAGATGACCCTGCCACGAAACGCCACGTTCTTCAGATAACATCGCGACTATACGATCCTCTCGGACTGGTCTCTCCGGTGATAATAATTGGAAAGATGTTTCAAGAAACGTGGACCAGAGGTATATCATGGCACGAGACTTTACCTTCTGATATTGGGCACGAGTGGTTAGTTTGGTGTTCAAATCTTCAATACGTGTCGGACATTCACACCCCACGATAGATAGGTGCTCTCAACAAAGACTTTGACAACTATTCTCTACATGTATTCTGTGACGCTTCCGAACGGGCATATGGTGCTGCTGTATACCTTCGATCTCACGCTCACGATACCACTACCGTTCAGTTAGTATGTAGCAAAGCTAGACCGGCCCCTATAAAGAAGGTCACGCTACCACGTTTGGAATTACTCACTGCTCTCGTGGGCACAAGACTTCTTCGTTACTTCTGGCGTGCTACATCCTGTGACATCAGTAAAGCAATGCTGTGGACACATTCAGCTATCACTCTAGGCTGGATACAAAACGACCCGAACCACTGGAAAACTTTCATCTGCAATCGTGTTACAGAAATCACCCGCTGCACTTCACCATCACAATGGTTTCATTGTCCAGGAACGGAAAACCCTGCAGATCTTTTATCACGAGAACTACACACATCAAAAAAAGTTTTGCATCACCTCGGTTCCAAGAGTTCCGGAACCGTTAAATACAAAGGGAATAGAGATCAACACAAACAACATTTCAGCTCGTTTTATTGCTCATGAGACCCACACATTGCATGTTGTACCATCATACAGCTAGACTTTCAGCATTTGTGGTCCAGATTGCAGTACACACCACTACCTCTAATACCCAGTAGCACGTCCTCTTGAATTGATGCATGCCTGTATTCGCCGTGGCATACTATCCACAAGTTCATCAAGACACTGTTGGTCCAAATTGTCCCACTCCTCAACGACAATTCGGCGTAAATCTCTCAGAGTGGTTGGTGGGTCAAGACGTCCATAAACAGCCCTTTTCAACATATCCCAGGCATGTTCGATAGGGTTCATGTCTGGCGAACATGCTGGCCACTGTAGTCGAGCGATGTCGTTATCTTGAAGGAACGCATTCACAAGATGTGCACGATGAGGTCGAGAATTGTCGTCCATGAAGACAAATGCCTCTCCAATATTCTGCCGATATGGTTGCACTATGGGTCGGAGGATGTCATTCAGGTATCGTAAAGCCGTTTCGGAGCCTTCCATGACCACCAGTGGCGTACGTCGGCCCCACATAATGCCACCCCAAAACATCAGGGAACCACCACCTTGCTGCACTCGCTGGACAGTGTGTCTAAGACGTTCAGCCTGACCAGGGTGCCTCCAAACACGTCTCCGACGATTGTCTGGTTGAAGGCATATGCGACACTCATCGGTGAAGAGAACGTGATGCCAATTCCGTGGGGTCCATTCAGCATGTTGTTGGGCCCATCTGTACCGCGCTGCATGGTGTCGGGGTTGCAAAGCTGGACCTCGCCATGGACGTCGGGAGTGAAGTTGCGCATCATGCAGCCTATTGCGCACAGTTTGAGTTGAAACACGACGTCCTGTGGCTGAACGAAACGCATTATTCAACATGGTGGCATTGCTGTCAGGGTTCCTCCGAGCGGCAATCCGTAAGTAGCGGTCATCCACTACAGTAGTAGCCCTTGGGCGGCCTGAGCGAGGCCTGTCATCGACAGTTCCTGTATCTCTGTACCTCCTCCATGTCCGAACAACATCGCTTTGGTTCACTCTGAGACGCCTGGAAACTTCCCTTGTTGAGAGCCCTTCTTGACACAAAGTAACAATGCGGACGCGATCGAACTGCGGTATTGACCTTCCAGGCATGGTAGAACTACAGACAACATGAGCAGCGTACCTTCGTCCTGGTGGAATGACTGGAACTGATCGGCTGTCGTACCCCCTCCGTCTAATAGGTCCTGCTCATGCATGGTTGTTTACATCTTTGAGCAGTTTTAGTGACATCTATGAACAGTCAAAGGGACTGTATCTTGGATACAATATACACAGTCAACGTCTATATGCCGGAGATCTGGGAACCGAGGTGATGCAAAACTTTTTTTGATGTGTGTACATGCACCAGATCTAAAATCAGCAGATATTTGGTGGCACGGGCCGGCCTGGTTGAGGGATCCTCCAAGAAGTTGGCCTCCCAAATACAGCACCGAACATCTAACACTTCCAGAGGATAAGAAGAAACCCTGTCAGGCCCTTGTTGTTACCACACATGAAGCACTCTGTGACTTTGCAAGATTCAGCACCTAAAACAAATTACTTCGGACTACAGCTTGGATCCTCCGGTTCATTAAGAACCTTCGGTCAGCGGATAAGCAAACTGGTGACTTGACAGTAATGGAACTCGAAGCAAGTTGGCGATATTTGATAGCTTCTATACAACGAGAGACCTTTGGCACAGAATACGAAGCAACGTTGCACAATACGCCCATCCCCAAAACATGGAAGATCGCCTCTTTTCAACCGTTTCTGCAAGACACATTGATCCGCCTTGGTGTCCGCCTCCACTTCACAACGATGTCGTATGACGAAAAACACCCAATACTTTTAGACGGCGGACATACCTTCACTTGTCTTCTAATCCGCCATACCCATGTCAGACTGCACCACTAGGGATCACGGATTGTGCTCTCCGAGCTGCGAAGCCAATTTTGGATTCTACGAGCAAGGCAAAGCATTAGGAAGGTATTGAAGTCGTGTCTGCCTTGCAAGTTATCACAAAATCCTCCTGGACAGGAGAACGAAGCTCCATTACCGACCGATCGTGTACGATACTCCATACCGTTCACTGTAACAGGACTCGATTTTGCGGGCCCACTATACGTCCGCCACGATAACACCGTTCGCAAAATTTACATCCTTTTGCTTACATGTACTACTGCCAGAGCTGTCCACTTGGAGCTAGCGTCGGATATGACAGTAAATACGTTTGTGATGGCCTTCCAAAGATTCGTCAGCCGCCGAGGCCTACCTCATACCATGTATTCCGACAATGCCACCACTTTTCACGCAGCTCATAGAGAACTTAGAGAGCTTTCTGTGATCTTCCACGACCACGACGCATCGAGCTACCTTTCCACCAACGGCATCCGCTGGAAATTCATCGCACCACGGGCGGCTTGGTGGGGAGGATGGTGGGAACGAAGACAGGAACCGGATAACGCGTCCAATTCAGCTGGTCATACCTCTAGAGGTCGACCAGGGTGGGGAGGATGTGAAGGACTGACATATCTTAGTGTGTGTTGAACTTTGAGTATATAGTGTAGTGTGTTCCTATCTGTACACAAGTTTTTGGAGTTGAAATAAGATGACGTTATGTTAGCAAACTGTGTGTTTCCCTGTGCTCCTTTTCACTCATTCTCCACATAGGCTGTCAGTGCTCCGCATACTTTATGTGTGAGGTCGGCTAACAGGTTCGATACCGTATCGAGCTACGTTGCATATCGATTCGGCGCGAGCCCGCTCAAACTTGAGTATCATTCGCCCGTCACTGGTCATAGACAGCCGAGGAGTGAACTATATCATTCCCAGATCAATTCTGAATCATAAGAAGAGGTATTTATTGCAAATTTCAGAAGTTAAAAACATTGTCAAATTAGTAATGTTAACTCTTCTTTTGCAGTGCCTATGCATGACCGAACTATGTATAAAACCCATACTATAATATGTGTCACAGATGCAAAATGTCAGAACACCGACAAGGTCTCATAGCTCTTGATAGGCTCCTAATAAAGCACTTCAGCGTACTCCCTCGTAGCGAGGTTAGATGACTGCCTGGACGAAAATAACTGATGTAAAAGTTGGACCAGAACAAGCCATACATCGCTACCGTACTTGGTTCGACGACTGCCTTCACGAAAGAGACAATTGGCCGCTACTTGGTTAGAAGACTGTCTGGACGAAGGTTCGGTTTTTGTGTACCCAAACGATACTAATTGAATAGGCAGTCTAGTTAGCGTTTTGTGATGGGTTCAAATGAAAGAAACAGTGGTTTTTGACAATGGTTACATTCTAATGTGTCGTCAACATTGGCCCGCCAACCCGACCATTCTTACCTTCATTTTGGGCAATGCAATGGGTTTTAACAATGGTTTTAACTTCTGAAATTTGCAATAAATACCTCTTCTTATGATTCAAAATTGATCTGGGAATGATATAGTTCACTCCTCGGCTGTCTAAGACCAGTGACGGGCGAATGATACTCAAGTTTGAGCGGACTCGCGCCGAATCGATATGCAACGTAGCTCGATACGGTATCGAACCTGTTAGCCGACCTCACACATAAAATATGCGGAGCACTGACAGCTTAGACAATGTTTTCTGCAACCTTTCCCTCGCGTAAGGCATATGTGAACGTATTAAGACTATTATTGGTTCGAATCCCACTGTCGGCAGCCCTGCAGATGGTTTTTCCGTGCACACCAGGCACATGCTGGGGCTGTACCTTAAAGGCGGCCGCGTCCTTCCGTGCCTAGCCCTCTTCTATCCCACTGTCACCAAACGACCTACCTTTGTCGGTGCGACGTAAACCAAATTGTACATAATAATAACAATATTAATATAGATTATTCCCGCTCCCCGTCACTGATACGCCTTTGGTTTCTGGGAAGGATGTAATACTGTCGAGGATATTAACAAACGTATGTTCCTGAAACGGAACAAATTAATCGCATATATACACATACTTTTGCCGCACCATTCTACGAAGAACGTGTAGTGACCCGTCGCCTCTGTTCTGTACACAGTTTGTATATTCTGGGGAGACATGTGCATCGAATCATCGCACGAACACAGATTGTGGCTGTCTCCACATTACAGAAACAGTTTGAAGGGGTTATTACCACAAACTACACAGCAGTGCACAGCAAACACAGGACGAGCCGGGACCGCCTAGCACAATGCTCGAACACAGCCTTCTTGAGGTTTCTGGGCTGATAAGAACACGCCGATAGGTCGCAGCGCACTCAAAAGGTTGTGCAAAGCTCGAACTTGTTCAAACTCTGACGTCTTCTGTTCCAGCAGGAGCGAATAATACTCAAGTTCGAGCGGGCTTGCACTGGCACGATACGCAACGTAGCTCGATACGGTATCGAACCTGTTTGAACTGTTAGGCGACCCCACTCATAAAGTAGGCGGTGCACTGACGACCCGGACGATATTTTCTGCAACCTTTCGCTCGCGTAAGGTATGTGTGAATGTATTAGACTGTTAGTGGTTCGAATCCAACTGTGGGCAGTCCTGCAGATGGTTTTCCGTGGTTTTCCATTTGCACACCATGCACATGCTAGGGTTGTACCTTAATACAGGCCATGGCCACATCCTTCCGCATCTAGCCAGCTTCTGTCCCATTGTCAACATACGACCTATCTCTGTCCGTGCGACGTACAGTAAATCAAATTGTACCTAATAATAATATTAATAAGATTATTCCCCACCCCCCATCTCTGATACACCTTTGGCTTCAGGGAAGAATGTAATACGTCGAGGATAGTAGCAAACATATGTTCCTGCAACGGAAGAAATTAATCACTTATAGCCTATACACGTACTGTTGCCGCATAATTGTATGAAGAACGTGTTCTGACCCGTCAACTTTGTTCTGTGAACTCCAACGATGTTCAGTACACATTTTGTATATTCTGAGGAGGTGTTAGTTAGTTATTGTTGTTTTAAGGGGCGGAACTACGAGGTCATCTGCCCCTACTCTGAGGAGGTGTGTGCATCGAATCATCGTACTAAACAGATTGTGGCTGTCTCCACATTACGGATACAGTTTGAAGGGGTTATATGCACAAACTATACAGCAGTGCACAGCAAACACAGGACGAGCCGGTACCGCCTAGCACAATGCTCGACACAGCCTTCTTGAGGTTTCTGGGCTCATAAGAGAACGCCGATAGGTCACGGCGCGCACAAAATTTCGAACTCTGACGTCATCAGTTCGAGCAGTTCGAGTCGAGCTCAAGCTCTATAACCGACCCGCCATCCCAAATTAAAACATGACTTATATAGGAAAAATTCCAGCTGTGTCTGCCATTATCAACGTTACAACAGTATTGCAAACCCCATGCATACGGTACTAATTGTATAGTTGGTCTTTCGTCCAGATGAATGTTCTGTTAACCGTGCCCCGCTAGCTTCTCGCGACCATTCAAACCTTCATTTAGTCCAATCCAATGGTTTTTGACAATGGTTACAGTCTAACGTGTCCAGAATAGTGGTTACAGCCTAATGCGCCCAGATTCTAGCCTCCAGCCGCAGACGAATGGGTTTTGCCTATTGGTGGTGTATTTTATATCTTACATGTTGGGCACACTGCCGCGACATCAATATCTCGTCATGTGTTGCTCTGCTGGAGTGAGCAACATGGCTGCCATAGTTCAAATTCAACAAGAATGAAACATAATATTATTACACAATTTAGTACATATTTCCAGTATATTAGTCATTATGAATGGCAATTTCAATAGGTATTGTCCCCTGGAAACCCTGAAAAGGTATGAAAATCATATATTATCATTCACCACCTAACTGAAACTGTTAAAGTCAGGTTCCTGTGTCCTGCACGTGGCCTACGTTATATACAAGGCCTGGAAATGAGGCGCCAGACAACATTACGAGCGATGGTTCGAACTCGTTCCGCATTTTGCCACTAGGTTCGCTGTCTGGCGCCCTTAATCGTACCGTTTGCATTACGTACAATGTGATTGGTGTGTCTGTATTTGGCGGTAAATAAGGTGTCCTAATGAGTGAGAAAGCTAAGGTGAGTTTAAAATTGACTGACGAAGAGTGTCGTATTATAGTTGTGCTTTCGTTAAAAGCAGTCGACTGCTGTTTGACTTATATTGAGATGGGTGCTAAGTGGTCTTTATGAACAAGACGTATTGAAAAGAAAGTTTTAATCCAGTGTACTAGCGTAAATGTGACATGTATGTGTTATAAATACTTTAGATATAAATCACTGAATGATTTTAAAAGAGTAACTTACCGGTATGTGTAAATATTAGTGTTATTATTGTGTTCGTCAAAAATGGTGTACTGTAGCGTGCCGTATTGTAAATCTCGTCAAGTTAAAGGCAATGGACTTTCGTTTCATAAATTTCCATTGAACAATGACATACTGAAACAATGGGTTTTAGCTGTTTCACGTGAGGGGGTAAAGCCAGGGTCTTCGTGGACACCAAAACGGTCTTCTACAATTTGTAGCAAGCATTTCAAGGGTTCTGATTTTAGTATAAGTTCTACAACGAGAACGCTTTACCGAACGCATTTCCGACGGTTTTTTAGGACTACCCCGAACATAAACAAGCACAAATAAATAGAAATACGCGCAAAAGAGCACGTGTCGATAGAGACATACATATCAACAACAAAAGGAAATGTTCAGGTAATTTAAATTTTACGGAAGACTATTGTGATGAATGAATTGAAGAAATCCATGATCAACCACGTGTTAGTGTAGGAACGCAATGTTCTACAATCAAGCAAACTCATAGCAAGTCAACAAAATTAAAATTAAAGAGGGCACTAAGAAAAAATACAGTATACAGAACTACAATTAAGTCATTGAATCAGAAGATAATTTCATTGAAACAAAAAATACATTCAGTGCAACGTCAGGACAAACTCGATGTTCAAATATCGAAACTCAAGAGTGAAGCGGATCGTGGGGACTTGAAGGCTAATTTCTTACTTGAACAAATTCGAGCTTTCACAAAACGAAAGTTTAAATACAATGAAACAACAATAAAAATATGTGTATTGCTCTCTAATAAATCACCGTCGGCTTACCGCTTACTGAGAGATATAAATATTTTACAACTTCCTCATCCACGAACACTGAAAACGTACATTGGGTATACGAACGGAGAGACAGGGGTCACGTCACTTGCAAAAGCTAGGTTGACAGCTGAAGAGAAGTCACTGACTCACGATAATGAGAAGGTTGGTTCATTAATCATTGATGAAATGGCCATAAAGTCTAGACTATTGTATGACAAGAATTTAGACTTGTGTCTCGGCATTAGTGATATTGAGAAAGATGCAATTGGAATCGAACATAAATTAGCTAATAAATTATTATGCATACTGTTCAAGGGCCTGTCATCCTTCTACAGCATACCTGTTTCGTTCTACTTTACATGTGCACTCACAGGACATCAGTTATCTAGGATAACACTGGACGCATTGACTGTGGTTGAGGAGTGCGACTTCAAGGTCATCAGAATAGTGACGAACAACTGTCAGGTGAATGTGTCAATATTTGAGGCGCTGTGTGGTGGATGTGTCACTCATGAAATTCGTCACCCGAAAGACGAGCAGAGGCCACTTTTTCTTAGTTTCGATCCGATTCACATCATTAAGAATGTACGATCACACTGAGTAGGAACTTCTATGTAGATGACAATTTAATAACTAGTGATCATCTCAAGAATCTGTACCTCTTACAGAAAAAGCTAGTAGTAAAGCCAGATAGAAAATTAAGCAGGAAGGTTGTATATCCAAGCAATTTAGAAAAAATGAATGTGGCAAGAGCCAAATTGGTGTTTACTCCAGAGACAATAGCTGGGCTTAAGAGCATGGAAGTCGTGTGCCCAGAGAAAGTTAAAGATAAGACAGCCTACACGAAACAACAAAATTCTTGGAAATTTTTAGAAAATGCTTTGATATACATGATATCTGCAACACCACACACGGACTTCATTCCAGAAACACGGACAAGCTTATTTTCAGTGAAGTTAATGATGAGAGACTTTCATGGCTGACCAATGAATTTCTGCCCTACCTGTCACAGATTCAAAGTTATCCCGATAAAAAGATGAGACTTACAAAGGAAACTTATCAAGCTTTGGTGCTAACAACTTCATCAACCGTCTCCTGCATACGATTTCTAATCAGTATCGGCTTCCATTATGTGCTTACGCGGAATCTTTCAAATGACGATGTAGAACTGCTCTTCAGTCACCTGAGAAATAAGGGAGGTAACAATGACATGATGGACGTGAGTTCATGCCTGCATTCCATCGAGTCAACACCTAGCACAGGAATTATCGCATCTTCTAGAAGTGGGAATGCGGAGCTGAGGGAAGATGCAGTCGTAACAGGTGCCTTGACCAAGTTCCTGAAGCCTAAAAAATCGCGGAAGGTGAAAAACCCAGCCAATGCTAAAGTAACACCCCAGCTTCCGGCACATGTCTTGGAGATTCTTGAAAGCCCTATTCAAGGTAAGAATATGGGGCATATAGCCTATATTAAGTTCATTGAAATAAAACATCACGGTTGACATTTTAGCATTAAAATCTATATTTTTGTTTTCATAAAAGCCAGCGTCTCTATCTTCCATTTCAATTGCAATGGTAGCGGGATTTCTTGTAAGAGTGGCAGAAGAGAGAACAGACTGTGAAGGTTGTTTAGAGAAAATATCAGCTCCAGCAAATTCAAGCCTACCATTTAGTTTAATACATTTTCAAGACAGGGGGATTAAGATATCCCAAAGCTTCTTTTATTTATCTGTTGGAAACAATTTCTCACTTTGTCACAACAGCCGTAAATTTCATGTCTCGTAAATATTTAGTGTCAAATTTCACAAATATTTTAACTGACACATTTTCCGAGCACACAAAATGCGAAGTGTGTATTGACAATTCTCTCTCCGTAGTTATTCTGCAAACGTTCTTAAGGCCGCTCTTAAAGAATATTGGTGTGAACCAAACGGGCAGTAGTGCAACGTTTCTGAATTTAAGAAGTAAACCACTTGACAGAAAAATTCTTAAAGTGAAGTGAAATACAGTCAAGAGTGAGCTGTATTCATCATTTGGGGGGAACTGGAGGAAAACAGGTAAGAAGTGCTAAAAAACATGTATTAAATGTACTTGAGTCGCATGTAACGCATAGTCAAAAGCAGACAACTAGGTGGAATTATCAGTTTGGCGTACCAAGTCTCCGTTCTATTTCCAGGCCTTGAGTATTATAACGTAGGCCACGGTCCTGCACATCAAACACTTTATTGAGTGATGCTAACAAAATGACTTAGGCTGATAATCTTATTTTTTTCAGGTTATAATTTAGGATGTCCCAATAATTGGGAATAGAGGCCTATTGTGTTGACAGACTGAAAATTTGCAATATCAATACACTAACAATTTGGGGCGTGATGATGCAGTGGTCAGTTGCCTCTCAGCAAGGCGGACCGGGTTCAATTCCCGGGCAACGCCTATTCTCAAATGTTATATTGTATCTTAACAAGTAAAACACTTTACTGGTGATTTTTGCATTTGCCCATTTTCAGTACAGTACCTCGGCTTAATATTGATAAAACGAATATTTAAAAAAATCCCTTTGGAAAAGTGAATAAAATAACGGCTAATTGTATGCATAAAGAAAACTTACAGGCTGTTTCGTATAAATCTTCTCCTCTAAAACTCTAGTTGGTTATTGAGGTTTCACGGGACGGAACTACGATGTCATATGCCCCCTAAACTCTAACCTCGGCTCTTTTGCGTTCGTCTGAAAAGAAAGGAAACATTTTAAACACACACCCTAATGAATGAAATAAGCGTTCAGTACATGTTGGAAAGCATAACATTTACTTACTTTTGATTATAAATAATCTCCTGCTCCAGCCTTCGTTTCTTTCCTCAATGGGTTGCTCAATGGCGGCCCGACCACGGCATTTCAAATCTATGCCTCGACTGCTACGGTCACGTGATGTGTGTCACGTACAACCAGCGGAAAGGAACAGTAAAATACATATGGAACGGGTATATTAGGTGGCCAATCACAATTCAAGGCAATGAGTTTCTTCTGACCAATCAGGTGATGTATCATTACTGTCTGCAGACGTATGTCTTACTTGGCCTCATTGATGAAAACGGTGAGCATACTATAGGCAACATATGTTATTTACATACCACGATAAAGCTATAGAAGATAAGAATATATAATAATATATAAATGCAGTTAACATGTTTTCAATCATTTAAACATGTGCTTCATATTGCCCATTATTACTTCACGGACATTTGCGCACAAGAAGCTTTTATCTAACATTGTCGCACCTATTTCTTCGTTCTCTTACATCAAGGTATGTTACAATTAAGTATAAATGTAGATCTTTACCACATTCATATATCTATCAATTTTATTAGGCTATTTTAATTACATACAGTTTTTCTCTGACATATTTATTTTCTTAGCAGGGCACTTTATGTCAACGTGATTACTTATTGGGCACATATTCAAAATTTCAACTCCATCATGAGTGAAGATCTCCTTATTCGTCTCAAGCATTGATCCATTTACTTAATATTTCAAGCTCAAAACTACGTTCATGTCAGCACACTTAGTATTTGGCACCTATTGAGAATTTTAACTTCATGTTGAAGATAGAAGAGCTACTTATTCATTTAAGTATTTAACCATGTGCTTATTCAATTTCACCGATCTATATTAATTATTGGTTACGGAACTTTACTTTTAAATTATTTTAAGTGTATTATTTTGATAAGAATTATTATATCCTTTAATATTTGTTTACATTCACCAATAATATTTTCTCGTTTTTAACTACATTTTGAAGAAAAATGACAAGTATTTTATTTTCAGTTTAAAAATTTGATTTGTGAGGATATCCATTTTAATAGTGATTCAATTTATTCAATTTTAACATTAATATTCTTTAATATTAGATTTAAGTAATTTTTTAATAGTTTAACTTAATTCTTAATTATTTCTTGTTTAGCTGAAGATGGCCTCATTGAAGGCCGAAACATGTCCTATTTATATAGAATTATATATAAATTGAGTATTGATTTGGCGTATTACTTGAATAGTTGATTAAGCATAGTTGAATGTTTTGAACTGTATTGGATCCGCAGCGCTCATATGAGACGACTACTTTTTTCTCGACTCGCATGCGCGCATCCTTATTTCTACGTAACTGAATGTATTGATTATTTCTGAGTCAAGGTTATGTGAGTGTTTATTGCAGTCACATGTTGCTTACGTCATTAGGCATCATTTGCCATTGTTAACGCTTTAGGAAGCGAGATGTTTGAACACCATGAGGGTGTATTATGATGAGTAGAAGCTTTTGTCTGTTATATTAGATATTTTGACACCGTTTTTATAGGCTTGAGTTATTGTTGTGACGCCTTGTGTTGCGTCGTCGTACAGATTTTTATATCTGCGACCATTTTGTCCAGGTCATTACCTGAAGACTGCAACGGTGAGCTTTGTGCCCCGTCAGTGTTGTTGTGAACGGAGTGTTAACTCGTGTTATTGTGATTTCCGGCCATGTGTGAGCCGATGTAATATTAGTGTTGTTCTTAGCTAGACTTCACGAGTTTAAGCCTAGGTGTCCATTGAGGAATAAGCCAGTACTCTACGTAAACCGACGACAAAATAATAATCACGCTTCTAAAAATAATAAGAACTAATTGTTATAAATAAAATAACCATAATGACTGTAATATACTTTGACTTGCGATTGGATGCGAACTGGCCAACTCATTGGATCAGTCACATTTCCGTGCGGGAAATGACTTGTTAACTTTGTTAAATAATTTTTGACGAATGCGTTGTCGCGGACCATTAGTTTTCAACTAGTGGCGCACGACACCTCAGTAATGTAAGACGTGTTTTGGGATCGCGCTTTTACCAACATAACTAAACATTAGATGACCCAAGGATGCAAAGAGTATTCTTGCGTGTAATCAGGATAATAATAATAAGCTTTCTGAAAGCTGTGTCTTATTTATTTGCGTAAATTTGTATGTTTACCCTTGTACCGGATAGTAAGTTGAACTTAGATGTTGTTATAATACTGAATTGTCACATAGCTTTGTTATTAAATGTTTGTTTGTTACGGTAGTAAGTCACCGTATACTTTGTTGTAATTGTCAGGATTTCACTCGATTTAACTTATTTAAAAATTTATAAGGGAGTGGTACCATCGTAAATTCTTTTGATCTTTGTTGTTGTTAATTTAACTTCTTATAAGTAACCCATTTCACTTGTGTAGGGTGTACTTTACGTGCCACTGCCCTAGCTTGCCGCTTTTGCATTTCTTGTAACTAGATCTTTCACGAGGCTTATTTCACTTTACAATCAGGTTAGGATCTACAACTTTAACATTTTTTTTTATTTAGCTTGCGGGATTAGCCCGAGACACCCTCCGAACCAGGCCAGGTGTTTGCATATTTTTTAAATATATTGTATTCGAGTTTACATAAGTCTGGATGTTATCATTTTAATCTAAGTGTTTCTGGGGTGTACTTCTTGGGTCCTCTCACCTTTTTCTCCGTGTCTGCCCGATCGCCCCGGGATGCTGCGACTTCGAGCGCACTGACCTATAGGAAGTACATCCTGGCCTTTTCGGCATATGCGTCCAGACGGTGAGTTGTCTGGGAAGTCATTGCGGTTAGTGGCAACCCCAAACAACTCGTCTGACGGGGTCATAACACCTATCACTCAAAAATGGCACCCAACCGGTGTAGCCGATTTTGGACATGGAGGCCATCAGCACCTGTCATTTTTGGAAAAGAGCTGAAACACTATTTAAAGGCAAGTTGATTGGACTGGGACGAACATAAAAAGTCGTACTGCTGTTCAGCAAGCCGCCTGGCAGTCTGGTGATTTAAGACCACGGAGGAGAAGTGTAATTAACTTATTAAGACAGGTTAGGATATTTCTTCGCCTACACTTCATTTTAAGTAAATGTAAATACCTTGCTTTGCTCTTCGTGTTGTTTGTAAATCTAGAATCGCTTAGTTGTGTACTCCAGCTGTTCTCGAATGATTTATTGAAAAAAGGCAAACGTTCTACTACAGTGATTCCCTGCCGTAGATATAAGTTTTCTTTGTCGAATATTCCTCTGTCTTCTCACTTGATATTAATTGCTATGGATGAGGCGATGATACGCCGTTTTGAAGATATGTTGGTAGGGGTCAATAGGAAAATCCAACAAATTAGGGACGATTTAGGAGAGAATACTGCCTCTATAAACAATGTTAGGCAAGATCTCGAAAACAACACTGCTTTGGTAAACAATGTTAGGCAGGATGTCAACACTGTTAATCACAGACTTGAAAATAACACTGCGTCTATTAATAATGTTAGGCAGGACCTTGAAAATAATACTGCTACTGTAAATAATGTTAGACAAGATGTAGTCTATGTTAGAGCGGAAATGGAGGTAAACAGAGAGGCGGTCAATAACAATATTACAGCATGTCTAGCTAATGTTAGGGCCGATTTTCTGCGACACCAGCAGGATGCCAACAACAGGTTAGATGCACTTAATGGGGATATCAACCGTGCTAGGGAAGAGATGCGAACTCGCATGACAGAGTTGGATGAGACCAATACCACACGAGCAGATGAAAATACCGAGAGATTAGAAGCGACGATGACTCGAATACAAGTCGATATGAGGGCCGATCTCGACCATACGAGGGAAGAGTTGGGAGGTCGCGTTTCTCACGTCGAGGGATTCATCCACGAAGTGAAGAAAGAAATAGCCACTGTTAATGCAGGATTATTGTTAATGCGTGGAGCTGCTTATGCCATGCATACTAACGTGAAAGCTATAGGAGCTGAGGAGACCCAACTCAAACGCGAGATGCCAGTCACAAATAAAGGCGTGGCCGATTTAAACGTTACTATTAATGATCTCAGAGAAATTGTTGATAGCAACAAGGAGGAGATCAGCACTGAGATTATGATGCACCGAGGGGATTTTAACGAACACAAATTAATCGTTGAAACCCAAGTAGTTAAAGTTCGTGATGAGGTAACTGAACTTAGGGGAGACGTTGCCGTTGTAAAAGACGACGTCTACCAAGTCAGAGAGGATGTCGAAGCTATGCAGAGACGTTTGGAGAAAGCTGCAGTAGACGAACGGCTGAAATTGAGCGCGAATGTCCGATTGAGCGTGCGCGAATTAGACCAATGCTTGAGAGGGAAAATCGAACGCATCGAACTCCAAGTAAATGAGCTTAGTCGACAGAAAGAGGAGACGAACATCACAGGATGGGATGAAATAAACAAGAGAATTGAGAAGTTAAGAATCCGTCCAATAACGCAGATCAGCGCAAGGTGACAGATGGGTAGACGCAATATAGCCACGTGAACTTGAATCAGTCGTTGAACATTGAACAACGGGAGGATGAACCGATAATGCAACCATTTCAATTCAAGAAGGATGACACGACAATTGTTAAGCCAATGCAAACCCCGATACAGCCTCTATCTGGAATAGAACAATATTTCGCGCCGACAGCACAACCGAACTTCACTGTCACACCCAAAAGTTCTTATGCGAATTGGAAATGCAATGCGCAACCTCTTAGACCACTATGTTCACCCGGAAGTCAAAGCAATATTATGATTATCCGATCACGGGAGGAACAACCCGCAAAGTTCACAGGAACCGGTGGAGATGTTATGCCAGTTGAATTTTTGGCAAAGGTTGAAAGATACCTGAGGGATACTATGGTCACACTCGAGAGGGAATTGAGAGTGATCGAACGCCTTTTGGATGCCCAAGCAAGTACCTGGTACAGCGCTTTTCGGTACTCGTTTACTGGGTATCAAGACTTCAAAGAAGCACTCTTGAGGACCTATTGGTCAAGCGACATACAACAAGCCATTAGAGCGGAGATGTACACAAAGAGGTACAGCTCTAATTTACCTACTCACTATGCGAATTACTTCGCTTCACAGCTTGCTAAGCTGAGATGTCTCAAACCTCCGTTGTCTGAGGAGGATTTGATAAATACTATTGTCTGGCAATACCCACCTGACGTACAGAAAGTACTAATCGCCGCGGGAGCGAAGACTTTCTGGGAGTGTGATCAGATTTTAAGAAGACTGGATTCCAGCGCTGAACAATTCACACCCCATAAACCGACGAAGAACGAACATCGACACGTCAACCTTACGACCGTCGATAGTATCGCAAACCCCAACGCCAGTACAACAGACTAATTGCAACAAGAATGGTAGACAGTACCAGAACAACAACGTAAATTTCGATCGACGTCAATGGAGACGAACGCCATACTCCAGAGAGAACCGTCGAGGGAATGACCGATCCAACCGGACAGATGACCGTAATGGAAGTTATCAAAATCAGAACCGCCGGGGGAATAGAGAAGCACCTCGAACGCGATTGTCCGGAGGAATACGACGAGATTACAGATATAGTGGGGGATATCGAAGAAACCAAGACCCCAGATATCAACCGGATAGAGATTGGCGAGGACGCGCGCAAGAGAACCGCGAATACATTAGGCAACTTAGAACGCCTAGAGAAGAGGTAGACCAAGACCAAACGCCGAGGGAAGGAAGTAATGCTCCAGAGGCGGTAACAAATCCCAATGAACCAGGTACCTCCAAAGGAAAAAAACGCCAAAAATGAACTAGAATCCCAACCGCATGGTATCAGAGTAATTGTCTCTATTCTACTCTGGGAACCAGTGCAAGAGGATCTCTTAGAAGAACGACGAACGACTTTGAATTAACCCGATTGCCTATGATACCGGCAGAGATAAATGGATGTCACGTTTCCATGTTGATCGACACTGGAGCTATGATCAGTGTCATTTCAGCTGACTTTTATGCTATCTTGAAAGCAAAGTCTGATGTAACGGAATTTCCAATATCAACCCTGCGAGTAAGAGGAGTCATATCAGACCGTATAGTCAAGTGCAAAGTACAGGTTCTATGTAATGTCAGCATAGCAAACCAAGAGTAGCTGCACCAGTTTATAGTTTTAAGGGATCTGAGATACGAAGCGATCCTAGGTGCCGATTTCATGCGTCTACATGACGGCCTAATTGATATAGGTTGAAACACTGTTGCGTTTTCGCCGAATGAGCCCATTGTAATGAATCTGTTAGAGGATGAACCAGTGTCGGATCCAGATGTTTTCGTGATCGACAACTGGGTTACTAAACAGAAAGCACCAGAAGAGGGAGAGCCTGCTGATGCGCAACCTCTATCTGAAGTAGCTAAACAAGGACTGAATGACTTACTCCAGGAGTATCAGGATATTTTTGGTACAATACCAGGCGAGATCCAGACTTCGAGTACGATCTAGTTCTCCTAGACGACTCGCCGTTCCAGAAGAAGATATACCCGGTTGAAGAGAAGCACCGCGCCGAAGTAGCTAGAAAGCTGAAGGAAATTGAAGATGCTGGAACGATTAAGAAGGCACCGACATCTTACCTTAACCTAATCACACCCGTGATAAAGGTAGATGGGACCTTAAAGCTTTGTCTCGACGCGAGAGCCTTAAACGAACGCTTAGCACCAGAACATGACAGACCACCAAAGATAAGAGACATACTGCGTAAATTTAAGGGAAAGAGATATTTAACTTCCCTAGATTTGGTAAAATCCTATTACCATATCAGATTGTCTGAACACACTCAGAAATACACAGGATTTCTTTACGATCAGACTACTTATGTCTTTAAGAAATTACCTTTTGGTGTAAAGAACGCAGGAGCTGCTTTGATCCGTGGCTTGGATGCAAAGTTGACACCTGAAGTCAAGGAAAAACTTGTATGTTATGTCGATGACATCATCATTGCATCAGAGACAGAAGAGGAACACTTGGCAACTCTTCGTCTCGTTTTTGAGAACCTGCGGAAGGCAAATTTTAAAGTCAAGTATGACAAATGCCACTTTTCCAAATCTGAGATAAAGTTTGTAGGCCATATTATTAGCGGCCAAGGTTACCGACCGAACCCGGCGAAGATCCAAGCAATCGCCGCATTTCCTACTCCAACCCGTGTGAAGCACGTGAGACAATTCCTGGGAATACTGCAATTTTTTGCTGCACTATGTCCCAAGTATTCAGAGACAGTAGCACCACTGCAGAACCTGTTGAAGAAGAACTGCAGATGGGCATGGAACGAATCTTGTAATGAAGCATTTCACAAGGCGATGAAGATGTTAGTAGAATCTATCACTTTGGAATACCCTGACTATACTAGGAACCTCATCCTAGAGACTGACGCATCCGCAATAGGTATAGGTGCAATTTTATTGCAGGAGGATGAACTCAAAGATCGTCATTATATAGCTTACTTGAGCAGACGATTGAGACCACACGAGTCGCATTATTTCACGACGGAAATTGAAGCTTTAGCCATAGTTTACGCCCTGGAATACTGGCGCAAACTTCTATGGGGACACAAAATCGTGGTGAGGACCGACCATCACGCATTGACTTTCATTACCCGATCAAGACTGGCGAGCGATAGGATAACCAGATGGACCTTATTTCTCCAGCTTTTTGATTTGGTAGTCAAACATCGCCCAGGCAAAGAGAATGTGTTGGCCTACACTCTCAGCCGTAATCCTGCCGCTACCATTATCGCCATAGACATCGAGGGAGACTGCGAGGACCACCTCCGCAGATTACGTTACTTACCCGAAGGTCAGAGACGCGAGGATGAAATTAGGAAGATCATACGATTTTTGCAGAACCGGATGGATGTCCAGGATCCAGATTACGCGAGGATTGCTGCCATAGCTAATGACTATCTTTTATATCAGCGGATTTTATACAAGTTTGTGGATGCAGACCACACACAGCTTAGAGCTGTAATTCCCAGAAAGTACGAGAGAACTGTCATTCTTATCGTTCACTTGTCTATTGGTCATGGAGGGACAGACAAGACACTAGCGACCATCCGTGAAATTTTCACCTGGAGAAGGATGGGAACGTCTGTGAGGGAGTGTTTACGTGCTTGTGACGCATGCCAGCGGAATAAGTACACGTCGCACTTACTCAAGGAACCACCCCGACCTATCTTACCTACGAAACCCAAGGAACGAGACGCACAAGACTTGTATGAACCGATTCCGAAAGCACGTCGTGGGAATCGATTTCTGGTTGTAACTATTGATGTATTCACGAAGTTACCATGTTATACCCAGTGCAGAAGGCAACAGCACATCATATTATCCAGAGAATCAAACGTCAAGTGATACTGGAGGCGGGAAAACCACAATTTCTCCTTACCGACCACGGATCACAGTTTACCTCTGCTGAATTTGCTACAGCCATGGATGAGTTAAAGATTGGACACTTGCTATCTTCTGTAAGACACCCAGAGAGCAACCCAGCTGAATGTGTAATGGCTACCATAGCGAAATTCTGCCGTCTTTATTGTCAAGAAGCACACTGGCGATGGACAGAAGTTTTAACACTTATGGCTCGATGCATAAACTCTACTGTGCACGAGAGCACAGGCCAGATACCGAGGATTCGACACTTGAATCAAGCGCCTGTGAGACTGTGGAATCGTGTTATTACAACATCACCGAGTATCCAACCTTCACTTGAGAGCAGGATATTAGCTGCAAGGAATAGAATGGAAAGACAAGCTGCCAAGAGACTCAGAAGGATGAGATATAAGAAGTACAGGAATCCACTTGTCGCCGGAGACCTAGTACTTATTAGACGTCCAGGCATATCCAACCCAGTGGACAGGATATACGGGAAATTTTTATCCCTATATTATGGACCCAGTAGGGTAGCTGAAGCCCTAAATAATGGAAGTTATGTCATTGAGGATATCAGAACTAGCGAGCGTCTTGGTATTTACAACGCCGCTAACTTGAAGAAATATCACCAAGCATACACAAGCTTTTGGATAAATAAAAATGCATCCCTACAATTTTATTTAAACCGACCGGAGAGCATATGAGCCCGGAGAAGCTCATGGCTCGGTGATATTAGTTGGAATTTATGAGGAACAAGTTATGTCAGTGGAGGAGGTTACACGCAAAGACGAACATGTCCACAAATGAAAAAAAATAGATACAATATGGAACGGGACGTACAAGATGAGCGGAATGTAAATAGATCGTGCCATTTAAGCAAACTTGAATATGTCCCATGATACAAGCCTGTGAAAATGCATGGTTCAGCGCAAACACGAACTTGTCCACATCTACATTTCCTGCAAAGACGAACTAGTCCATACGGCCAGTAGGAAGCGCTGATTCATGTCACGTGATTTCCATTCCACGCGAGACCAGACGTGCCCGCGCAGAGCAGCTGATATTAGCATTAGTTCCGTGCTTCTGTGCTCCGGCTGAATACATATTGCTATTAAAATCAATACGTCAGTTTTGTAGCAGAATGGATGAAGAATGTGTTCGTGTGAAGATTGCAAACAAGGGTAGCAGAAAGAAAAAAATGATGATGATCATTGTTGTTTTAAGGGGCCTAACATCTAGGTTATCGGCCCCTAATGGTTTGGGTGATAGTGAAGGATGAGCTGAGAATGAAACAAGATGTTCAGTAAAGAACATATAGCCTACTTTCTCCTAAATGTATGAGTATAGTTATAACTCGTTGTTATTATCAAAGAGTATAATAGAACTATTCTTTGTTGAAGACCTTAGAAACGATTTACCTCTACCAAACGCCACGACCTAGATAAAAACTGCTACCATCATTGAAGAAAGAAAGAAAGAAAGAAAGATAAGAAGTATATCAAGAATGTTATGGATCTGGAGACATAATCGACTGGACTGGCGGCGTGGCTCAGCGGTAACGTTCTCGCTTGCTGGGCCCTAGGTTGCAGGTTCGTATCCTGGCGCAGTCAGCTGGCATTTGAGGGTGCACAAATGCGAGGGAGCCGTGTCAGTACATTTACTGGCACGTTAAAGATCCCCTTCGGGCCAAAATTCCGGCACCCCGGTGTCTCTAAAAGCAGCAGTAGTTAAAAGGGATGTAAAACCAATAACATTATTATTATTATTATTATTATTACGACCTGCCGTGGGCAACATCCAACTTTGAGTTGAGGCATGTCTTTACACGTCTGGTTGTGCATGGCTTTCACAACCCTAATTGAATTAACAAATCTTTCCATGACCCTACAGAGACGTGTGTATACAAACTATGTGGATATTTTCGATAATATAATCCTAACAGAGCGAGTGCATTCTAGCGGCCAGAATAAGAAACTTTTCAATAAAATCTGGAAGTTACCTTTTTGGCAGCTAGATGTCTCGAGTAAATCTGCTGGCGAATTATGTTTTAATTAAATATATATTTTACACCATAATGTGGACAATATAACGCTTAATAACATTTTCAAGTAACGCAAAATAGGCTGTTACAAACCCTTTAAAATAAAAAGTTAAAATGTATCGTAGTATCAACTTGTCATTCTTCAAATTCGATGCGCATAGAATGATAATGGTATAGTAATCAATGGATCCCCACGTAGACTATTCGGGACATCTAGTGGTGAAATATCGAACAATATAATCCTAACAGAGCGAGTGCATTCTAGCGGCCAGAAGAAGAAACTTTTCAATAAAATCTGGAAGTTACCTTTTTGGCAGCTAGATGTCTCGAGTAAATCTGCTGGCGAATTATGTTTTAATTAAATATATATTTTACACCATAATTTGCACAATATAACGCTTAATTTTAAAACATCTGAGTCATTACAAAACAATAAACATATAACATTTCAAGCAAAAAAACTAGCTCTGATCGGGTTTGAACCATAGGAATCTGAGCGACAGGCTATCGCTCTACCACTGAGCTAATTGTGTCAACGAATATCGTTCTATTTAAAATGACTTACATAGAACTTGTTAGCAAATAATGATTTATACTAAACGATTTCATCACTGGAGTATATTATTTATATATAAAGCATTTCATACAAAGTTTATTTATTTTTTATCAGTACGCTATATTGCATTCAATACTCAAATTAGTGAAATATAAGTCAGGCACAAGATATCCGCTGCCATCTTGTCTTATTAATGAATCAGCTGAGCTTTTTAAAATCACGTCTGCACTATAGTATTACAAAATAAACTTTTAATTTCGTACGTGCCTCTTCCTTTAGAACAGTTAAAACGATTCTCGGCTCGATAATCGGAACTGGTGGGTCCCATGATATGGATTATAAAGTTTGCATAATTCGCACGGCCGCCATCCTGAAATGGTATGGCGGACGACCTTGTAGTTTGGTCACAAGACGCATCCTATACGAAGGTATGTTGTTACCAAATTTGGTAGAGATTGGATGATTTGGTTAGTCGTTATTTGATTTTACGTTTTGAACGTTTGAGTGGCCGCCATTCAGTTTTAGTAAAGATGGCGGCGATATAAAACATGACACTGAGGTGTCCTTTGCTAGTGCTACCTTTGTACCAAATTTCGTTCAATTCGCATTCACCGTGTTCGAATTGATAGGGGGGGACAGACATTCAGAGTACACACACTCACACACACACACACACACACACAGACTCACACACACACATACACACACACAGACTCACACACACACATACACACACACAGACAGACACACTTTTTTTTCGCCCTGTGTTGATCTCATAAGTCTACTTTCATTTTTTGCAAAAATCGAAAGTAGGCTAAAAACTATAACTAATACTAACTACAAACTTACATACTAGAAGAAAAAATTGTAAACAAATAAAGGATAAGGCAAATAAAGGACAGGAAGAAAAGAAATGCCCTCAACCCTCGAAGAATGAGGATTGAGGGACTTGGAAGGGAGGAGAGCCATGAAAGGAAGATATGAAAGGGGGGGGGGGGGGGAAGAGGGCCCGCCCCGCGGTCAGAGGAAAAAGCGGGCAAAACGGACCTAGCTCAGGAATCCCTCGGGGTCGGCAACTCCCAAACTCACCAGCCGTGAGCCCTTGAGGGTATAGCATTATCCAGGGTGCACCACAATTGTTGGGGCTATATAAACCCTGCCTCCTTGAAGGCCTTGTGCAGAAGGCAGGAGATAACATGGAAAGAAAAATAAGGCTGACCCCTCGAAGATTGAGGGTATCAGGATAGATGAGACAAGGGCCAATTAAGGCGGGGAAGTGAAAGACTCCCTAGGCCTCAGATACCCTAATGCCATCGGGGTCGGAAAAGAACAAGAGTTGACCAAGGGAGGTCGACAGGAAAGAAGACGGAGAGGAGCCCGGCACAAGTAAGTGGAAGCAATGCCGGACTCCGATGGGGTCCCGTGGTCGCCAACCCATGTTCCGAAAAATTGAAGGTGAAAATAAACCGCGTAAATTTAATGTCAATTACTTTATTTTGGTATCTTATGGCAACTATTAATGAATAAAATGTAAGCGATTATATAAAAAACTAAAACACCTTCCTTTTGAAAATCATTCAAAGCCAAACTTGTCCAAGCGGTTCATGCAAAAGAAAACATGTCCATAATTAAATGTGCTTTTTAAACATATATTTTCATTGCAGATTTATTTGAAGTCATGAATTGCCCTTTTTGTATGAAAATGAATTTGTTTGCATTTCAATATGTTATTTTCATTATTTTGTATGGCTGAAATACGTTTTTTGTTGATTGTGAAAAACTGTATTAGGTGGACATGATCGTCTTTGCGTGTCACCTCATCGTGGAACAGAACGCGCCCTGTTACAGCGCGGGGCATACAGGAAGAAATGGGGGTTGCCTTGACTCTGGACACTCACCTGAATATTTTATTCTGAGCATAAGTATTATCTATTTTGCATTTAAAAGTCTCAGATCATACCATTATGGAATGCTGCTTCAAGGAAACAATTCTAGGTTTACCGACTTTATGATTTAAGGTAAAAGGTATTAACACCGTAGATTGGCGGCAGGAAATGGACCGACAACGACTCAACTTTTGACTCTGCACGTGGCGGAGAGTCCTACACTCATTGCTTCTTACTGTTTGCCAGCCGTCGACTACATACGTGCTACACTAGTCCGGCCTAAGTGACGATGATTTCATAAGCCCTCCAAGCTGGTGATGAACTATAATTGTGTAACCGACTACGTCGTTGATTTGCATAACTTTCGCACGTATGTGTGCTGTGCATCGCTGCAAGGAAGTATTTTTTATTCTCAGTGAAAAAGTGTGTAATTCACGTCTATGAGACGATCACCGCAATATTACGTCCACGAGGTGATAAGAAAAATCCATAATCATCTACGACAGACGACGAGTGTATTGGAATTGCTCATAAGAATTGTTACCAGTGATAAATTACTGAAATGCACATGTCTAGTGCCATATTTTTGTGATATTTATGAAGAATATTTTCAGTGTTAGTAACACCACATTTCATAGTGTGAACGCCATGCTGCATTTTCACAAGAGTGATTAAATACAGTAACTTGAACATGATTTACAAACCATCCATCTACGTGAAAGAGCATAATATTACCATATGTTACGCCGCACTTTATTGCTAAATTTTTCGCCAGATCAGTGCGATATTTCTTGATGTGTTAGAATATTCGAATCTGTGATTGCTGACACCTCGTGTCAGATGAATGCAGTGAAGCAGACAGTGAATAGGCCATTTCTTGAAAGTCTGCAATATAACGCCAGTGATTTATTTTATTATTATAATGTGTTTACGATAGAATCAGTGGAAAACACGTGTGATTATTTTAACATGTACCTAAACGTCAACCACGTGTACGCTACTCTTACCATGTTAATGATGACCATTGTAATGGAGTAGACACCACCATGTGAGGAGTATCCGACGGAGAAGATAAATCTACACCATGGCAGGAGAGTTAACCAACACCTACTTGGAAATGGAAATCCGAGGAGACATCAATCCTACCGTTGACCAGGAGGAGGAGATCTTAGCTCGAGAGTCGAGAAGCCGAAGGAGAAGAATGGAGCGGCACATGCTCGATGTCCGAGCTGGTTTATGGAATATTGCCAACCATCCTGAATCTCTGTTACACCATAATATTGGAACCTTCGAATATGGTGGCTTCTGAGTGAGTCTAATCTTTTCTCATGTACGGGTTGATCTGTGGTAGTAGATTGTAGTCTTAATCAACCGAACTTGTGACTCCAGTCAGGCAGGAATTTTGTAGATAGTTTAATCATGTTTTGTTTCCAGGTGAGTTAGTCACCAGTGTATTGGTGCAACTGAGAGTGTTCGCAGGATATTTGTTCTAATTTTGGTTAGCCAAGAACTCAAATCACTTAGGTTTGGTTTGGTCAGCCCTTCAGATGGGCTAGATTAGGATTTTTGAGCGATGGACAACCCTTATTCAGTCATACTTTCATGACACCCTTTTGCGAACCACCTTTTACGCCACTGCTTAGTTTATTTTGAGTTTATCAGGCTCGTATCGTTTCATGATCAGCAGTAATCATGACCCTTTTGAATGTATTTGTTTAAGCCGTAATGTGAGCTCTGAAGCTACGTGAGTTCTAGAGAGAACTACATTTGGGAGCATAATTATAGATGCCAACCCAGCATCGAACCCCAGATGCTACTGTATCATTTAAGACGACCTAGCAGTCAGTAGGATTGTGGACTGTCATTATTTTTGGTTCAGTGCCTAGTTGTTAGACACTAGAAAGTTTTGCTGAAGTCCACATTGTACAGAATTTTAGGAGTGGAATATCTTTACCCATCTCCAGAGCTATATTTTGAGTGGAATATATCCACAATATCATCTTTGTAATATTTTGTCATTACCTATGAGTGTCATTGGAATTTCTACGTGGAATTGAAACTACGGATTATTTTTTACTACTTGCATAACGAATAGAATAAGAAGTGATAACACTGGCCTAGTACGCCTGGTCCGCCGCAGCGCAGCACTGGCTCCGATCTGTGATGTAAGTTAGCATTGGCGCTTACGAGACTTTTAAAACCTTGCGACCTGTTTTACATGTTAAAACACCGCAAGATATCCTCATAGGCGCTAATAAGTTCGACATCTCCACTTACTTTACTGTGCCCAATTATAATTTAGTAAGTCGTCTCCTGCAATAGTCCAGTTTCGACAATAAGCGAAGACAGAGAGCAAGTTCAAAATGCAATTAGTTTTGCCAGCTATCGGTAAATTGAAGAAAAGAACGGAAAAATTAACCTCGCTATCAGAAAGGATTTCTTCACATTGTTACACATTTTACATTCCCTTAACAGACTTGCAATACAGAAAAAATTAGCCGTACGAACGCAACTTTCAACTTTACCGTAGATTACTATACAAATCAATAATAACCATAAATTTCACTCCACAAACACCAAAATCAGTAAACTACCATCATTTCAGAACTTAACATTAAACAGACATAAAAGGCATAGTTATGACGCCTTCATAGAGTAGGCTATTGCCTAAAACTGATCACGCCTCCTTCAGCATTGCGGTACATATTTTTTTAAACTCATTGCCTTTTTATTCTCATCCCTTTCTTCACAGAAGTAGTCTTTAATGGCATCAAGAGCATTTTTATTTACACCATACCGGACAAATACTTAGGCAAATTAGGAAATATATGTGGAACAGAATAGTCTTTCAATCGCCAGTTGGTTCTTGGGAGAAGTACTACTTCCTTCCCTTCTATCACAAATTTGTAAAATTTAACAATTACATCTTCTGAAAAGTGAGCATCACAGATGTAGGACTTTTCAGTAAGTTCCCTATCCTTCCCTGGTATGGCCCCTTTGCACTTGATAAAACATTCCTTATCTTTAGGAGGTTTGATAAACCGTCTGACCTCTTTACAGTCCCCACAGCTAGATCTGCATCCTGGTACAATAGAGCAAGGCATCTTCACTACTCACATTAAGCACTCATGAAAATGTAAGGGCTTAACTGCTGTTTACTTACATTAAATAACAATACAATTAACACACGAAGACAACGTCAGCACACGACAAGAAATAAAATTCCATTTCAGTTAATGCTTCCTACAATAGCATTTCAGGTATTAATACTATGAAGTAATAGTGTAAGCACTTGTATATCAATAAACGTTTGCACAGAACACCACCAAAACACTCCGATCGATTAAATTCTTAATATATCGCACATAAACACATAAACATAATGTGGAAATCAACAATCTCAAATCGACTGTAGCGCTGCGTAGCGGCGAGTACCTACCCGATCCGTATTCATTACATGCTATTGAGGGAGAAGAGATCTCACTTTATATTCTATTCGTTATGCTACTTGTATTAGATGTTAAGCCAGCGTTATTTCATAAAAGACTTCTATTTAAGAGATTATACGCCTGTGTAGCGTAATACATCGCCAGACGCGATGAGGAGTGTAAGTGATTTGACAAGAATAGTTGAATGTTATGAACAGTATTGGATCCGCAGCGCTCATGTGAGACGACTACTCTTTTCTCGGCGCGCATGCGCACATCCATGTTTTTACGTAACTGAATGTATTGATTATTTCTGAGTCAAGGTTATGTGAGTGTTTATTGCAGTCACATGTTGCTTACGTCATTAGACGTCATTTGCCATTGTTAACGCTTTAGGAAGCGAGATGTTTGAACACCATGAGGGTGTATTATGATGAGTAGAAGCTTTTGTCTGTTATATTAGATATTTTGACACTATTTTTACAGGCTTGTGTTATTGTTGTGACGCCTTGTGTTGCGTCGTCGTACAGATTTTTATATCTGCGACCATTTTATCCAGGTCATTACCTGAAGACTGCAACGGTGAGCTTTGTGCCCCGTCTTTGTTGTTGTGAACCGAGTGTTAACTCGTGTTATTGTGATTTCCGCCATGTGTGAGCCGATGTAATATTAGTGTTGTTCTTAGCTAGACTTCACGAGTTTAAGCCTAGGTGTCCATTGAGGAATGAGCCAGTACTCTACGTAAACCGACGACAAAATAATAATCACGCTTCTAATAATAATAATAAGAAGAATTGTTATAAATAAAATAACCATAATGACTGTAATATACTTTGACTTGCGATTGGATGCGAACTGGCCAACTCATTGGATCAGTCACATTTCCGTGCGGGAAATGACTTGTTAACTTTGTTAAATAATTTTTGACGAATGCGTTGTCGCGGACCATTAGTTTTCAACTAGTGGCGCACGACACCTCAGTAATGTAAGACGTGTTTTGGGATCACGCTTTTACCAACATAACTAAACACTAGATGACCCAAGGATGCAAAGAGTATTCTTGCATGTAATCAGGATAATAATAAAAAGTTTTCTGAAAGCTCTGTCTTATTTATTTATATATTTGTGTAAATTTGTATGTTTACCCTTGTACCTGATAGTCAGTAAGTTGAACTTAGATGTTTTTATAATACTGGATTGTCACATAGCTTTGTTATTAAATGTTTGTTTGTTACGGTAGTAAGTCACCATATACTTTGTTGTAATTGTCAGGATTTAGCTAGATTTAACTTATTTAAAAATAAATAAGGGAGTGGTACCATCGTAAATTCTTTTGATCTTTGTTGTTGTTAATTTAACTTCTTATAAGTTACCCATTTCCCTTGTGTAGGGTGTACTTGACATGCCACTGCCCTAGCTTGCCGCTTTTGCATTTCTTGTAACTAGATCTTTCACGAGGGTTATTTCACTTTACAATCTGTTTAGGATCTACAACTTAAACACTTATTTTATTTAGCTTGCGGGATTAGCCCGAGACTAACCCTGTGAACTAGGCCAGGTGTTTGCATATTTTTTTAATGAATTTTATTCGAGTTTACATAAGTCTGGATGTTATCATTTTAATCTAAGTGTTTCTGGGGTGTACTTCTTGGGTCCTCTCACCTTTATCTCCGTGTCTGCCCGATCGCCCCGGGATGCTGCGTCTTCGTGCGCACTGATTTATAGGAAGTACATCAGGCCTTTTCGGCGAATACGTCCAGACGGTGAGTTGTATCCCCAAACAACCCCTCTGACGGGCTCAATACATACATACATATATACTCATAGATACATAACAATATGCTTATGTGTGAAACCATTAGCTGCCTTACGAATTAAGTTTATATACAATTTATGCATGCATTCGAATATTTTCTAAATATTTTTATTTCTGCAATTTTCGAAATAGGAATTTATTTTTATGTCACATGTATTCAGGGCCATGTCAACAGCCAGTATACAGAATATTTGTACTTATCTCTGAACAATTGTATATATACATTTCTTAACATTTGCCGAACACAAACAAGGAAGTTGAACGAAGGAAGACTATATTGCATGGGAAGAATTGTATAGTTGACCACAGTTTTGCGCTATGCATTAGTTTGTACAGTAACATGGATGTCACCAATTGTTCCTGTCTTGATGGCTCTAAAAAATGCAAATCAAAACTGAGGGTTATTCCCGATGTGAACGAAAACGTGATTATCCAAGGATTGCTTGTATCCAAACCTCTTGTCGCATTTATTGCAGCAATATGGTTTCTCACCAGTGTGAATGAATACGTGAGCCTTTAAACTACTCCTTCTCGTAAACGTTTTCTCACATATTGAACATCGGTGAGGCCGTTCGCCCGAATGGGACATAACATGGTGATTCCATGAGGACTTGAATGAAAATCTCTTACCACATTCATCGCAGGAATACGGCTTGTCCTCAGTATGACGTTTCATATGAGATTTGAGATAAGAGTCAAAAGAGAAATCCATTTTACATACAGTACAGCTGAAAGGCTTCTGCCCAGTGTGAAGGAATTCATGACGCTTCAAATGGTTAATCACAGCAAATGACTTTCCGCACGTCACACAGGTATGGGGTCTCTCTTTCGTGTGACGCATATGGTGTACTTTCAAATTGCTACTACATCTAAATTTTTGACCACATATATCACATTTGTAGGGTTTCTCACCAGTGTGCAATAACATATGCTTCCTGAGGCTACCTCTACAATTAAAAACTCTGTCACAAGAAGAGCATGAGTAAAGCATATTAGCTTTGCCAGGTAACTTCGTTTCATTTAGGGTGTTGCTTAGACTCGCCTTCTTTCCAATGTCAACACAGGCACTTGAAATATTTCCTTTATTATGTGGCTTGTCTAGTGCCGGGTGATTTGGCGTTTGACATGTTTCTCCGGAGGACGTTTCTGAGACAGTGTCATCTTCATTATGCTCCGACATGTGCATTTTGAGAAGTAAATGTTTTGAATATATCTTTCTGCATATGTCACAAGAATAGGGTCCCTGTTTCATTATTACTTGATTCTCACCATTGTTCACAATTGAGTCATGATCAGTCCACAACGTTGTTCCTACCCTGTAATAATACATGAATTATAGTTTTTATCGTAAGCCAGAGAAATATATAAAAAAGAACAAAAATGGTACAAGAATTTTCACTTTCTGTTCACTTTTGTCAAGGTAAGTGGTGTATTGGTATAGCCTCGCATGGGTATGAATATTCATACAATTGTTTAACCTTCCACCGTAATTCATATAAAGCTGCAGATGCTAATTAATTTCAATTTATACATTTATATAATTCTCAATCTAATTATTATTCGATGTTTATATAAAACAATCTTAACTTACGTAATATGTGGTATGGACCTATGCTACGACTTTTGAGTAAGCGCTGTTATAAAGCACTAACTTCCTCCTGCACACGATTATTCAAACTGAGTGCTCAGCATGTTTTACATTTCTACCTGTAATTTTATGGCACACAAAGCAAGAAATGCGGTATGGTAGGTTAAGCATTATCTCATGGTGTGCTCAGAACAATCTCTACTTAAGCGTGTTTCTTGCTCATGATCCCACGTAACAACAGAAAATGTTTGGATCATAACATATGTTCAGAAAATCCCAATCGAAACTTGGGACTCAAATAACTGTAGTAAAAATTAAAAGAGTTGCTACAAAGAATACAGTAACATAGGTTTTCAGAACGATTCCACACATACACTCAATCATATGGGACTAATAACCAATTGTGTCCCTAGTCCCGAATGACGGAACAACACCAGCAGCAACGGGTGGTGATGTTGGTAAACATTATCGTATAAAGGGGCCGAGCAGGATCAAAGACTATCTACAGTAATGGAGCTCTGTCGTTACCGATCAACACAACCAGTATAGAATAAGGACCAATTTTGAAATGTTTTGTCTGTGGTAACTCTCTTGAAGTCTAATTAATAAACTACCATGAAAAGTTAACAACGATATTCATACTAAAATTCCGTTTGTTCAGTTGATAATGATGATGATGATGATGATGATGATGAAGAGAAATCACTATTGTATTTCCTCAAATTTAATGTACAGGGTGGCGCACGAAATGTCATACATTGAAAATGGTTTATAAAATGTGTAAATCTGGGCTCACAGCCATGTCCTTTCGTGAACAGAAACCTTATTTCATGCGTGATTCGACAGACAGCAGCACATGTCGCGCATGCGTACTGGCTTCCAGTTATACAGCATGGTGGACAAAGGGAAGTTGACGCGCGAATAGAAGGCGAAGACAGTGTTGTTTTATGCGGAAACATGGTCTGTAACTCGGACTTAGGAAAGGTTTCGTGTTCATTTCCGTACCTGGTGGACTCCCTGACGGCAGACGGTGTATAGAATGGCCAGCCAATTTTAAACACATGGAGAGAAAACGAACCCGTCTCAAGCCAGTCCGCTCACCGGAGAATATAGCTGCTGTGAGAGCGTCTGTAGCTCGGAGCTCCTCCAAATCCACCAGAACTGCTTGTGTTCACCTGGGCAGCTCTCGCCGGTCAATTCAGAGAATACTGCAGTCTGAGCTTGATCTATTCCCATACAAAATGACAACAGGTCATAAACTAACGGTGCTTGACAAGCAACGACGAGTACAGTTTGTTGCGTGGGCTATTGCAAAAGGAGATCCCGTACTGCACAGCACATGGTTCAGTGATGAGGCATACGTTTATCTATACGGTGCTGTGAACAAACAGAATGTTCGGTTTTGGGTGAAAGAACGGCCTGCTATTGTGCACGAGGTTGAAAGTCATGGTGTGAAAGTGTGTGTGTGGGCTGCAATTTCCAGTCATGGGTTTATTGGGCCAATCTTTATCAATGATACAGTCAACAGTGCACGCTATATGGACATGTTGCAAAACAGTTTCCTTCCACAACACTTTGCATCACGACTACCAATAGAGACACAATGGTTTATGCAAGATTGAACTCGTCCGCACACAGCAAATGTTGTGCTGGACTTCCTGCATGAACATTTCGGGCCCCGTGTGATGTCCCATCGATAACCCGAACGTTTTCCAAGCAGCTCAATCTGGCCACCACATAGCCCCGATATTAATCCCTGCGACTTCTTCCTGTGGAGATATTTAAAGGAGACAATCTACCTCCAGAAACCAGAAAATGTAATGCAATTGCAAGCGGCCATTGTGACTTTCTTCCGAGGGTTGAGTGAGGACATGTGTCGTAGAGTGGTCACAAACATGCAGGTTCGTCTCGAAGCTGTTGTATGCCGAGAAGGTGGGCATATTGAACATGTTCTGCACACTGCCTAATCATGCACATTTCAGTGAATGTTGTAATGCCATTCTTTATTAAATATGTTGTATATTAAATATTCTATAAACAATTTCTAGTGTATGACATTTCGTGCGCCACCCTGTACTTAGCGATGAATGGGTACTGGTACTGGTCATCACAATGTATTTGAAAAGGAAGGAAGCATTTAGTTTTTCGTGACCGTTAATCATGCGATCATGAGCCACGTGGAATCCGAACCACAGGACATGGCATTTCACTTCGAAAATCTCACATGCATTGACCGGGAATCGAACCTGGTCCACCTTGGTGGGAGGCTAACAGCTTGACCGCTGCGCCACCATGCCCCCTTACAATATATTTGGTTGGAGCGATATTGGTAAGGAGCGAGTACTACTTCGTGCAACCCCAGGCATGTATTTTTTTTAATCCTGTAGCTGAAGCAAATTCAAGATGGCTGCCATGCATATTATTTCTCAGGTATCCAATATATCGGGAACTATTACAGTAATGAACATGACAATTTGCACGGTAATACAGGTTCTAATATTACGTTATACAATTGTTGAAAATATAAAACCAGGCCACGCAATATCAAAAATTGCTGTCTTTGTTTACTTAATGATCAGAGTGCTATGACACTTGGCACACTAAATACACACGTAATGCTCAATACAATGAAAAGATAACGAATTTTATTCGTTTAGAGCCCTTGAATATGTTGGCCAAACGCAGTAAACAAGTTAAATATCGTGGTATGATCGAGCGATCTCATCAAAACCTGCAACAATGAACAGCTACACCCATATATATTTTGTGGTTTAGTTTTCATTGTTATCGATGGTGTGTTTCTCCGTTCACAAAATATGAATTACAGTGAATCTGCTTAGGTAACTGACACCATGAGTTAAATATTCCTGTTGTGTTAAATTCCAGTGGAGCAATTTTAAATTCCTCAGAAGTAATATTTTTAGCTTATCATGGATTGGCAAGATGTCATAATGAAGTAATATTGCTTCAAGTAAGTTTTGTTTCAAAAAATGCATTTCCTTAAAATCAATATTTTTGACTTAGTAAGTTTTGGAAATGAGCTCTTCAATTATAAATGGTTTGCCGGTCAATTCCTAAGATATTTATTTCTTTAACACATGGTAGCAAGATCCAATCCCTGTGATATCTTGTATACTAAACCGATATAAGAGAAAAAGATAATAATTCTGTATGCAATTTTTAAGACATGTTCCTTTTATAAATAGATGGCGCGCAAGTCGTTTCATTAGGGAGTGATACAAGTTTAGTGACGTTTGGTGTACTGAACCTATATCAGGAGTAAATATTCTAGTACCAGTGCGTAACTTCCAGGTGGAGTTATATTACATTGCAGATAGTGGATGTGGCAATCCTCCACATTTAAAATGATGTTTGCATCCTCAGAATTATTCGTTTTGATTGAAATATGTACAATAAGCAGATAATTACTTCTACACCATTACGCAATTATCAATTGTGTTTCTCACAAATTATAGACACGCATACTAATTCCACAAGAATTAATGTACTTATTCATCACGCAATGATCTTATCTCACCACAAATGTGTATAACGAACCAATAGTATTAAGTTATAATATATAATTATATTGAGCGGCTTCGGTGGCGTAGTTGGTAGCATGCTGAGCTTCTATGCCCAAGATAGCGGGTTCAAGCCCGGCCGAAGCCGTCGGATTTTTCAAGAGCGTTAAAATCCCTCAGTATGCCTTCCTTCGGAGGGGAAGTAAAGCCGGCGGTCCCATGTCACAGATTTATGGCATGTTAAAGAACCTTCCACTAATTGCACCTGTGTGAAGCTAAATTGGATAGGTTAAGAATGTAAACAACGCTCTTAGGTTTCTGTGTTCGTTGCCAAGAGCCGACTGCGGTGGTGTCTAGTAGCTAAGTTATGAACTTGGCCTAGTAATCGTTGACGGTGGCGCTAGGCGGCAAAAGTAGGAACTATTTGAAAAATTCTAAGTTGCAGTACTTAAATTAAAAACAGATAACACACACTAATACAGTCATCACATTTAACACCAGTTATCAGACAGATTCTACACACACCCAAAGTATACGGGGCTACATGACCGCGTTGTCGCAGCCCCTAAACTTAAGAACCAACCAACCATAATTATATTGTGCACTTATTTGTATAGTAGTTGCAAAATCATGTACGGGTACGTTTATTGTGCTCTAGATGACATCTCTTATTCATGGTTGGTCAAAATGAACTGGTAAAATGTGATTATATAGCACTGTATGTTGTACTACTGTAAGTATTCTAGCATATAATTCTTAAGCCTTGCTGTTATCTGATAGCATGGAACCCAATTTATATAAATATATGTTACATCTCATGTTCTATTGAGCTACTAATGTAGTCACTGAGTTTCTTTGTATAATTAAACACTACTAAACTACCTTCTGGCTCTAAATGCTTGCACTTAGTTAAGATTTCTTCCCTATTGTTCTTTCAATGGTGTTATAAAATCTATATTATTTAACCTATTTCAGAATATTAGAGGATCAGAGTGCCTATTGAATTCTTCACATAGACTATGGCAGAATTCAAAGACATAGTTCACAAAGTTATGCCAACAGAATGGTTAATGTACAACTTGAGGGGTGTTCAAATTTCTTTGTAACAAAATTGGCATTTTCGAGATCACCTAGCAACTACCACAAAGAATTGATTTCAAGTTTTCTTTCACGTAACTATTAACATTAGTGTTTTGATGTCTCCTACTAAATGTATTAGTATTCACTATTATACCAGTAAATATAACATATTCTTTCAAAAATGCTTAATTTCAAAAATATATTTTTCTTTCCTTCATATACAGTTTTGAAAGGGGTATACAGCTTTAGTACAGGACATATGTAATTTAACGATCTTTAATTTAATAAGTTGATGAGGTTGATAGGTAACTTAGAACTTAACTTATTGATGTTTGATCTGTAATAAAATACAATTCTTAGTTATTGAGTATAGTAAGTTTTGGTTTGCATTATGATTAGACACGTGCACCCTGATCCATTTAAACCAAATTTCTGGGCATATTTATTCATGAAACATGTAAAGACTATACATTTTCTTAATGTATAATAATTAAACTTTCATCTGGAAACAACAGACGTGAAAATAACATCCAAATACGCCATTTCAAACGTTTACGAACACCTAAAATAGCGTGCGTAAGGACTCACTCCACGGGCCGTGCGAAGTGAACTTCTTATAAAGTTGGCACGTGCTGTGACATATTCATGTCGGAAACGTATGCACCTCTCCTCGCAATATTCTAAGAATAGCAAAGGCGAATAATTCACCAAGTCTTGTCACACTTGTGGTTTGTAACTGTTAGTAGGTTAATTAGATATTGTTGTTTTAAGGGGCGATACAGCGAAGTCATCTGCCCCTAGTCTATAACAATACGTTGTCACGCGGCGTAGCCGTGCTCATTAAATCGTAAACTACGACCACAAGGGCAGATGCAGCAAGTACAGAGATCACAGGTTAGTGTCCCGGCGTTGGCAGCGGCATTCCAAAGTGCTGTTTTTCCCTAGGTTTTTCCACACTTCCTACAGAAAAATGCCGGGATAGTACCCTACTTCAAGTCCCGGAGCGCCTACCCTTCCCTGCTACACACATTATTATATCATCATATCAATACAGGTCGTCAGACATGTTCAACAACACACCCAACTAACTACGCGAGGCTGATAACCAAGATATCCCATGAATTAACGACATAACGAACAACAAGCAGGCAAAAATGAAATTGAGGGTAAGGCTGGTCATTATACACTACATCGGGAGTAAAGATTTAGATAAAAATATAAACATTTCATGCAGGAGGCTGAGGTTGGTGATTACTGTTGGTTTCAAAGCTTTAGAAGCGAATGAAACAAGCAGTCTTAAACATTCAACTTTGGCCGCTATTGTTCTATGCTAAGCTAATGCAGAGACACTCTTTAATTCTAATGGCAAGGGAACTATGCTCAAATGATCACACTGTTATTGCTGCCCGCTGAGAACTAGATTCCCAGAATTAGATTCTAACTAGCACATTGATGACAAAAGAATATTTTCAGTTATTAGATCACGTAATTGTCATCAATTCTGGAAACTTCAAATTATTTGCTAAAATATAATTATGTATTTATTTCCAAGAATTGGAAACATTGCTTAAAACCATGCCCATCCTCAGTATTGTAGGGATTAAGTACCGTCTGAGAGTGAGGTGAAACCACTGAAATAAACACTGCCTTCATCCTAAGCACTTAAAAGCAAGAATCAAAGGAAAAATAACAACTTACTCCTTCATAAGGTGAAACCACTGAAATAAACACTGCCTTCATCCTAAGCACTTAAAAGCAAGAATCAAAGGAAAAATAACAACTTACTCCTTCATAAGGTCATCGAATTCCTCGTGAAATTCTTCCTTAATAACCTAAGGGAAAAATAGGGATGTTTTAATTTTGGTTAAATAATATTTAATCTTAAAACAATAAACAAGAGATACATCAGGTTTAAAGCGCTGTTTAGCTGCAATAAAATATGTATTTACTATAGATTGTGAGTGAACTGTTCTTTGAGATTTATGAATTGTGCTTGTCAAATATCCTAATAAAATTCCACAATTAATGCAAGTATAAATATACAGTATCCATACATCACCGGACGATTCTATATTAATGTTGACGCTAATATTTTATTGGATGTCTGTATTATTAATCATCTATTCACGTCATTATTGAGAAAGTCCTAATTTATGCGACTAAAGAATGTAAGATAAATTCATATCCTCTCATTAACATACTTCCCTATTATGCTGCATTAGTCGGAATGATGGAGGATTGGAATCTGAGGTCTCCCATAGAATCCAATGTGGCAGGATGAATTGGAGGAAAATGAGTGGAGTGTTATGTGACAGGAAAGCGCCTTGCACAATGAAAGGAAACTTGTATAAGACAGTGGCGAGGCCTGCAATAATGTATGGTGCAGAGACATGGGCGATCACCTAGGCACAGGAAAGAAAATTGGAGGTGGCCGAGATGAGGCTGTTACGGTAGATATGTGGTATTACCAGACGGCACAAGATTAAGAATAAACACATCAGAGGAACAGTAAAGAGGGACCACTGAGCAGATTAAGGTGGTTTGGACATGTTGAACGAAGGAATGAAGACTATGTTGGAAAGAGAGTGCAGACGATGAAGGTTCCTGGAAGGAGGAGGATTGGGAGACCTGAGGTTGCTGAAGACCCGAGGGAAAAAGGTTGGATGTGAGGAGAAGCCCTAAACAGAAATGAATGAAGGATGGAAATGCCGACCCTGCTTAATTGGGAAAAGGTTTAGCTAAAGAAGAAGACAGACGAAAATAGTGTCACGTAGACGTCTGCTATCAAAGGGAGTGATAGCGCACCATTAAAGCTTTTTGTCTCCTATCAAAGTGGTGCTAGTTTGATTCCTGCTTAATACACGTGGGATTCTCGAGTTAATGTGATACGTCCTGATCCCACGTAAAGAAAAGGAGGTTCAATGGATTATGACTGCGATATAAACAGTGATGTAGAACTACAAGCTTCGATATTACTGGTGACGTAGAACTACAAGCTTCGTTAACAAGCAAAAAAAAAGAAAAAAGAACATGGTATTTAATAATTTGTTATTAATATAATTTGCTCAGCATTACTAGTTCAACTGAATTAAATTATTTCTAAAACACCATTAGTAGAGACAGTCAAAATTCTTGAATGAAAGGGGCTAAAATCTGGTTAATAAGGGTTAAAATTATTGAGTGAACTTGAAAAATTCTTGAGTGAAACTGAATTAAGTTGTTATGTAAGTATACAACATCAAATTTCTTGACTTCGTCATGCCATCTTGCAAAAATTGTTTCAGTGTTTCTCCCAAACTTACTTTCAGCGGCATAACTGACAGTTCTAGATCACTCGAGATGCAAAAATATACTGGCGATGGCAATCCAAACCAAGATGCCACAAACACGCGGGCAACGAGTATGAACACGGCTGCACAAGAAACGACATATATCGATGGACGATTGACAGTCTTATTCCTCTCCTATAGCGTCTGTTCGCTTTAGCGAATGGCACAAAGCCTGTAGCCTAATTTGTTACCACGTGTTGCTTGTCCCACGTTCCACTGAAAATTCAAATGTCAGACATCTTGTCTTCTGGAGCTTTCCATCCCAGTTTCTTGACGCTGATTGGCTGCCTACCCCTGCGACTAATCACCTTCGAGCTTCATGACATCATCTGCTCAACTAGCCATATATAAGCCGAGAACTTCCTGGCTTCCTCCTGAACTTTCATCAGAACTTTTGCCTGAACTATTCGCCGGCACTGTTCCAGCACTCGACGCTTCAGCTTTGCTCGTCACTCCTTCGCGGAGTGTATCAACGTGCTGCCTCTACTCGATCGATGTTTGTTCGTATGATTGAACTTACACTCAACAGCTGACCAACAATGGTCACTCTGCGCTACTCAACACTGTACGGTAACTAAAAGTCTTCGACAAAGATGCAAATTGACAATCTTTTGTCAGTCGGACCTGCTCCGCTGGTTTTAAATGCTCACATGGTGTGACAACTTACTACATTTCAAATGTGCAATCAAGCTGGAATTCCCACTCAAGATCTTTGATAGGTCTTCTATGTTTCGCAATTGAGACATATTTTAACAAATCATGGTTCAGATTTAGTTCTCATGGGGAGATGAAAGTGCTACAAACGCATGTGTGACATCTATAACATTCTACAAGTTCGTTATTCTTAACTTTCCAGGGTAAGATTTCATCACATAATCTAAAACTAGCTTGTCATATTTTTCATACTGGGTTCATGCATTGGCTGCTCAAATTTGATAAGGGCTCCCCAGCCTCTGTAGTGCTGTTTCAATTTCTATACTTATTGGATATTCTTCCTAGCTCTTTTGGAGCTTGCTCTTTAAATAGGCTACTTGTAAATTTCTGCACTTCACTGGGGCTTCTGCCCATCTTGCTTTAAGTATTTCTTTTTCATGGTCATTAATTATTGATTTTTAATGCTTTTCCTGTCTTTCTTGTATTTTGGGATTTGGCCCCCAATTAAACTCAAATCATTACTTTCAATTAATGCTTTCTTTGTTTCGCTTACCATATGTTGGGATACGCTCCCCGAGTATATGCAGATCATTAATCACAATTAACGAACTTCTTGTCTAGCTTGTATCTTGGGAGTAGCCTACATGCAAATAATTAATGATATTCTTGTCTCGCTTGCATCTTGAGATTTGGCCCCCAAACACTGCTAATTATGATTTACGGGATTTTTGAGTAGCTGGTATCTTGGGATTTGCTGCAAAAGTGCCTTCCAATTATTGATTAAAATTATAGGAACTTTCCTTTTGCTAACAATTTTGGATTTGGCCTGCAAATGTTTGAAATTTGTTTCTTACTATATTGCACGCTTGTATCTTTGAGACTTGGCCCCCAAGTGCATGCAACTTGAAAATTTCTTTGCTTGTTTGTTCACTGGAATTTATTATACAAGCACTTAAAAATGATTTATGTATATTATTCAAATTGCTGTTGAAAGTTAATGGAACTTTTTTTCCTGTTTATTGGACTGGGCTTGGATCCCTCGTTACCTGCTATTCCTATCAGGAACATCACTATTTATTTAAATGATGAAAATTTTTCTCTTTGTTGAACAAAAGGTAAATTACACTGTTATTCTTCTCTACATAGTGAGATCTTATTGTTATGAAAATTATTTCTTGTTTGGTCATCATCATCATCATCATCATCATCATCATCATCATTTCCCCTTATCCAGCTCCTGCCGGGTCGGGGTATTTATGGCACTTCTCCACTTTCCTCTTTCCTTGCACCATTCTTCTTCCACGATCTTGTCCCAGTACAGATTTCTTTTTCTTACGCTGTTCTTCACTGAATCAATCCACCTTGTTCTAGGTCTTCCTCTTGCTCTCTTACCCTTGCACTTCGCCTCCAGCATCTGTCTTGGTATTCTATTTTCCTCCATCCTCTTTACATGTCCAAACCACCTTAGTTTATTCTTCTCAATTCTCTCATTTAGTTTTCCCATCCCAACTTCCTTCGTAACATCTTCATTCCTCACTCCGTCTTTCCTTGTCTTTCCTATCATACTTCTTAGGAATTTCATTTCACTGGCTTGGATTCTACTCTCTTGCCTGCCTGTCAGGGTCCAAGTCTCAGCTGCATAAGTTAATATGGGAACATAGTACCCTTTATACATTACCTCCTTGCTTTTTCCTTGGTACTTCCTTATCCCAAACAAGTTTTCTTACACTTTGATAGAATGCATTGCTCTGCTGTACCCTCCTGCCAATCTCCATGTCCAACCTACCAGTTTGCATCAATTCATTTCCTAGGTATTTGAACGTGTCCACAATTTCCAAACTCTGACTTCCAATTTTCACAGTGCCCTTTCCTTGTCTTTCCCCTCTGGTCATCACCATGGTCTTGCTTTTCTCTATACTGATTTTCAGGCCGTACTTCTGAATATTTTCGCTCAGTGCATCTAGTTGTTTTTGCACTTCGGTGTTCCTTCCCCAGACCACAATATCATGCAAATAACAGTAACTTCATTTCTTTATGTCCATATGCTTCTTTTGCTTCCTTTACAATTTCATCCATCACCATTATGAACAAGAGAGGTGACAGCACACTCCCCTGTCTTAGTCCAGTCTTGTTCCTAAACCAATCTGTCTTTCCAACTGGGGTCAATACCCTGCTAACACAGTTGTTGTACATTGCTTGCACCATTTCCAACATTTCTCTTCCCAGTCTCTTCATAACCATGGTTTCCCATACCTTCTCTCTGGGGACACTATCATATGCCTTTTCTAGATCTATGAAAGTCATGATCAAATTCTCTCCATATTCCCAGTTCTTTTCCATCACCTTCCTCAAGCTAAAGATTGGGTCCACTGTGGACCATACTGTTCCTCTTGCAACTCTCCTTCCACCTTTCTTCTCATTCTTCTTTCTAATATCCTTTCCAGTATTTTTACTATCTGTGATAAGAAGGTGATCCCTCTATAGTTATCACACACCTTCTTGTCCCCCTTCTTAAACACTGGTATTATTAGCCCTTTCTCCCAGTCTTCTGGTACACATTTCCGTTTCCACACACACTTTAGCAGTCGATACAACCATTACATACCAACAGGTCCAGCAGCCTTTATCATTTCAACACAGATTTCATCCACCCCTGTTGCTTTTCCCATCTTCATTTTCTGTACTGCTAATTCCACCTCCAGCATTGTTATATCATCTTCTGTTATAGAGTCATCAGGTTGTGTCACTTCCATCTCACCAGTACAATTGCTCACATTCAATAGCTTATCAAAATACTCCTTCCATCGTCCCTTTATCTCTTCTGGGTATGTTAACAACTCTCCATCTTCCTTTTTCACCAGCTTTGTGGTAACTCTTTCTTTCCTCTTACTTCTTAGAAGCCCATACAGCATCCTTTTACTGCCACTTACATCTGTTTCCATTCTTCATGTAAATTCTTCCCAACTCTTCTTCTTTTCTTCTCCTACCACTTTCTTACACCTCCGTTTGCTGTCGTGATACTTCCTTTTGCTTTCTTCCGTTTGATCTCCGTTCCATTCTTTCCATGCAGACTTCTTTTCTTTCACTGCTTTCCTCACTTTCTCATTCCACCACGGTGTCTCCTTCTCTTTCACTCTTGTCGATGTCCTACCACAAGCACTCTCTGCTGCACCAACAAATGCCTTTTTAAAGTGGGACCATTCCTCTTCTATGTTTTCCACTTCGGTAACTGGGATTTGTTGCTTCGATCTCTCCTGAAAATCTTCCTGTACAGTTTTGTCTTTCAATTTCCATACTTTTATTTTACTTTCTCTGATCTCCTTTAGGTTTTCCAATTCTTCCCATCTAAATTTTGCCACCACAGCTCTATGGTCTCCATCAAATGCTTCTCCTGGTAAAGCTGTCACATCTATCAGCTTTCTGCGGTTAGTCCTTTCCACCAGAAAGTAGTCAATTACTGATTTTGTTCTTCTATCGCCCCAACCATATCTCGTAATTTTCGTGCTGTTTGTCTTCCGAAACCATGAATTACCCACTATCAGTCCATTCCTTTCACAAAAGTTTACAAGTTCCTCTCCTTCCCGGTTCCTCTCCTTCCCGGTTCTTTTTCCCATATCCAGATGGTCCAATGACTTCTTCCTTTCCTTGTCTCTCGTTTCCGACTTGTGCATTCATATCTCCCATGATCACCACTTCGACATCTGAAATTACTCTTTCTACATCCTCCAGGAATACTTCAATATCTTCTTCTCTGTTTCCAGTCTGTGGTGCATACACTTGTATGAAGTCCATCAGGTCATTTTTCATCTTCATTCTAATTTTCATTATTCTGTCACTCACACACTCGACCACTTCAACATACTCCTCCAGTTGTTTCGAGGTTATCAGTCCTACGCCATTTTTTTGCCTCTTGGCCACCACTCCAGTATAATGTATATCCTTTCCTCAATTACTTCCTTCCTTTACCTTTCCATTTCACTTTATTCAGCCCCATCAATCCAAGATTCTCCCTCTCCATGAAGTCTACCACCTTCTCCACCTTGCTTGTTAGGGTCATGACATTCATGATTCCCACTTTCATTTCGGTAACTGGTCGCCCATTTCTCACAGTTCCCCCAGTACCAAAAGAACTGCGCGTCGCCTGCAGGGTACGCCCTAACCTTCTCCGAATCATTTGAAGTGCCATTTCCATTTTAGGCTATTATTACGATGGGGTCGCCACTCCCAAAGGCATTTTATGGAGCTACTGCCAGCTATTATACAGGCCGCCCCTAACATGGGAAACAGACGACCTTGCAGCCGCCCCTAACCTGGGAAACAGACGCTGCCGATTGATGCTGTACTCATACTATTCCCTGAGTACTGGGTTGCCTCTTCCGCAATCTCCACCGTTCCGAAGTCCATCTTCTCCGCTGCAGATTCCGTTGAGGTCTTCGCACGTAACCCTGTGCACGGGGCCTATGTTATACCCCATAGGACTGGGTCCTCCCCAGAACTTAGCCGGTACTGTAGTTCCATGGTATATTACAGTACCGTTGCCCACCCCCGCGACGTGGACGCGCCTGGCAAGAATTAACCATGTAGCCAATTATAATTGCCTCATGGACCGGGTTAAGGAGCTGTCTAAATCCAGCCTCCAAGGCTTGGTAATGGTCGTTAATAAATTGCATCCAAGCAGCTAGTTCTTCCTCTCTGTTCTTGTAACCAACAATCGTCTTATTCCCTTTTAATGCTTGGCTTTGTTCGACTTGAGGCTTCTCCTCTAGTTCTAGCGTCTGCTACTTATCAAGTCGTTTACGAACCATTTCAACTCATACCATCTAGCGACAACATTCCAAACCTTGTTGAGTTTGCAGATATGATAAGTCAGAAAACTATTCTGTTTTGGAACTTGGTCAATAAATATTATCGACAACATTCCAAACCTTGTTGAGATTGCAGATATGATAAGTCAGAAAACTATTCTGTTTTGGAACTTGGTCAATAAATATTATGAAAAAAAAAATCTACACTTTTCAAATTTAGTTAATTTATTTATTAATTGCCAAAAAATTAAGTTTTTTCGCGAATAACGACAAAAATATGCTAAATTCACGACTCATAGATATTTTACGATTTTTCGCGAGATATTCGCGAGTTGAAACATATAATTATATGATAATTTTATGTAAAACATGTTCTAAACCAATGTATATTTGTTTAAAAATTTTCGTGCTTTCGCGAGTCGCGAAATTTGACTGTCTCTAACCATAAATATTAAGTGGATTGTGTTCAATAGTAATAAACCACATACATGAAACAGTTCAAAAGTCAGTATTGAACGATGAGGGAACAAATTGAATTATGTAGCATATTTTATTCACTAAGTTACCAACACAGCAGAGTCAGTTAAATATGTTTACACCTCTATTCTTTTAGTATATAGCTCCCCGTGGAGATATTAATAAAGGGTGCAGGTTTAACATGCCTTTTATATGCTGTAGAGCTAGAGTTGCTGGGGTGCCAGAAGTTTACCAAGAAGGGGGACCTATAATGCAACAGTAAATCTGCTGACATGATTATATGTCAAATATAATGTGCCAGGATTCACTTCAACACCTCAGGTGCGGCACAAGTGTAAAGAAAAACATTAATGTAGAGATGATTGATATTTTTAATTCAGTCATCTAAACAGACCAATGTTTCTGTTTTACAAGCTCAGGAATCCCTCGGGGTCGCCAACTCCCGAACTCACCAGCCGTGAGCCTTTGAAGATAGCACTCTCATGGGTGCACCATAATTTATGGGTATACCATGAAAAGAAAAAGAAGAGGTCCGAATCCTTGAAGAATGAGGGATCAGAAAATATGAGACAAGGGTCAATTAAAGTGGGAAGATGAAGGACTCCCGAGGTCTCGGATACCCTAATACCATCGGGGTCGGAAGGGAACAAGAGTTGACCAAGGAAGGTCGACAGGAATGATGATAATGAGGATCCCGTCACAAACAAGTGGAAGGAATACCGGTCTCAGCTTGGGTCCCGTGGTCGTCAAACCATGTCCCACAAGCTGTGAGCCTCAGGGGGAGCACACAAGTTGAGAACTAGCCTAGTCGCCCTGCTTAGGAGTGCTTGGCTCTTGACTGAGCATATGACGAACAGTACAGCCTTCATTCATACTCAACGCAGCATGCAAATATAATTTGGGCTAGCACGTTGAGATCCAGCGTGTGCTATCCGATCAGTTACGATAATTGCCAACTGCTAACGAACCTCTGCTGTCAACAATCATGTACCTACACATACAATTTTACATATTTTGTGCCTTGTGTTGATGAGTATTAATTAACTGATTGTGCTCTCCTTGTTTTAGACATGTTGTGTGAGTCTGTAATATTCCTAATTAGCCTAACCTGAGAATTCAAGCACAAGACAATACTCTATTACAGATTATGTAAATGCAAATACAGTCGTAATTCATGACTGAAAAGAAATATATAGAATAAATTGAAAATGTTGGTCAGAGGGATAGTAATAAGAACTGCAGCTAACTGAATGCTCAGAATTAACGTGATCCTCACTTGAATTAGAAATGTCATGAGATGTAAAGCATATTAGGAACTGGTAAGGTAAATGCACCAATGGTCGTCATGTTAAGGGAGATTTAGACAAGAAATCATATACACCGTACACATTTTGGTAAATTTAATCAACAAAAGCACTGTACCTAACCTCAAACTCTACTCAAACACTAGGAATGACCAAATATCAAAGATATTCGTTTTAGGAAAAATGACATTTTTTAAAAAAGTGTGTTTTTGCGCCAGTGTTCGGCACGATGTATTTGGATTTTTCCTTTATTCGTCACCCGTTTGCACCAATTGCCGTCACATTGTTAATTTTCCTTGTCTGCTGTTTAGAATGCATTTCTGTCAATTGTTGCATAATACACCGATTTATCGACTTGGAGGCTAACATTTACGAATAAAACGGTACCAGTAATTATGTTTTTTAATAAAAATGGAATATTAAAAAAAAAAGACGGCAATGGGAAGCGGGAAAATATCGTAATTCTGCTCTCAACAAGTGAGACCACGGCATAACAGCCCGGAAAATGACCATTCACCGAGGTCTAACACCGATTGTTGCCATAGAAACCCTCTGAATTCGCCTCTCATGTACATTTTTCTTCCAGGCAGTCTTTAGTAGCTTAAAAACTCCTACATCCGTGGGTTGAAGTACGTGTGTGACATTAGGTGGTAAAGCGACCAAAACAATTCCATGATCCTCACAAAATTTACTAGTATATATATGGTCAAGCGTGAGAAGTGCCATCTATGAATAATGTCAGGGAGAGGAATCTCCTTCTCAACCAACCCAGGATGAAATATGTTACTGAGAAATTCGTAAAACACTTCCCCCTGTCATTCACCCGTTTGGCAATTTGCCAATGGCCCAGTGTGCTGGCATTGAGGCAATAATGATGTCTTGCGGCAGACGTTCATACTTGAACACTACAAGGGAAGGAGAAATATCGCCGTGGGCATTGCCAGTAAGAAGTACCGTTAAGCATTCTTTCTCATCCGAATTCACTTGCTGATTATATTGTCTTGTAACCCCTGTTCGCCAGCACTTTGTTACCTTTCGGATTGAGAAAGAAAACTGTCTTGTCAGCGTTGAACAGTCGCCGAGGGTCTGACAAAATAGACTGGAAGTAGTTTTCCACTGAATAGCTGTAGACTTCTGAAACCCAGGTTTTATTTTGATGTTCTGTAATTGCAGCACGGCTTACTGTCAAATTTTGAGGGGTTCGTAAAAGATAGACCTGGATTTCTTTTTATGAAAGATTCACGCCATTTCCTTCCTGGCGGCCATCTTTGAAAGGAAAGTCCCTCTTCAATTCTTGTGTAAGGCACTGGATGCTTTTGCAAATCGTCCTTTGTTACCAGGACCCCGCTTTTCGTAGTGAGATTACCCATTGAACTAGCATAGCCTCAGCTTCCTTTGTTAAAATGGAACTTAGCCCCATTTTCTTCTCTCTAGGAGATTTTCCTTTAATTTTGTCTGAGAGGGTGTTTCTCGGAACACCATTCCTCTCCGCGGCCTTTTTAATACTCATGCCGTCCTCCACAATGGCCTTAATAGCAGCTTCCATTTGCTCAATATCATAATTCAGAACTGTGCGTTTCGACATATTGCCTGGGGCAGATGACCTCGTAGTTCTGCCCCTTAAAACAACAATAACTATCTAACATATTGCCTGAAAGCAAAGATTTAGTCTTTAAATAAGATATTATTTATCATCCCAATAAAAATTAAAAAAATCCTCTGTAGCACGCCTAGCCAAAAAAAAAAAAAAACAAACTAGGCCTACTGAGGTACGGCCGTCAAGAAGAGAGACCTACAAAATAATAACAACACCCTGTAAATGTTTATTGGTTGCGAAACGTTAACACAAACATTAACATTATCGTGCACTAGAGTTCGTCAAGAATGTGCTCTAAAGTTCGTCAGCTATGACGACTACTGGACACGATGATCAAATGATAATTTAATTAATACAGGGTACTTTAGAGTTACATTATAAGTATATTGCTGCTGTTAGTTAGGTCTTGCAAGGAGAAATGACAATGTGCCAGTTTTCATCACAAACGACGAGCATTGGTAAAGTGCATTTTTTTTAATCCAGTGTTCGTCACCGGCATTTCTAACAAAACTAGGCACGTGAGCACGAAATAACAAATCACGTATGTTACAGAAACAATTACCCACTATATCACGCACTTGTAACATTTTAAAATGTCGGAACATAACACGCATGCACATAATTAACTCGCGCGCATGCTTAGCACATGCGAGAAGCAAATGGCGCGTCAAGACAGCTCAGCTCACAGGAGATGTTTGACGCAGGGAATCACCTATTACATTGCACGCATGATGTCGCAAAGTTGCTCCTTATTGGCAAGGAAGGTATGACGCATCTCGTAAGACTTCGTGCGTTGAGAAAGATCCGTTGACATGCTTAAGTCCAACCCCTCGTCCACGTCGCGGGAGACGGGCAACAGCACAAAGTAGGGGATCGCCTGTAGGGGCGAAGTACAGTGGGGACTTCGTGTGCCCCGGGACCGTTACGATAGCTGTGAAGGTCCTACAGGAACCCTGAAAAATGACGGCTAACGGGGCTCTGGTGAAGCTACGATAGGCCCTGCAAGCCAGTAGTGGATGAAACCAAATGCTTTCAAAAATGGAACGAGCCTCGGACATGATGGATTTAATCGACGACGACACAGCTGTATACACGGACTAAGATTTGGAACTTTAAACCTAAGAACGCTGACGGGGAAGGTGGAGGAGATAGTGGATATGATGGAAAGAAGGAAGTTGGATTTATTGGGATTGGCAGAAACAAATTGGAAAGGGGAAGGAAGGAGAGAACTGAGATAAGGCTATAGACTGTACTGGAGTGGGAACGAAGAGGGAAAGAAGAATGGAGTGGGAGTAGTGGTACGAGATGGTTTAAAAGAAGAAGTGAGGAGAATAAGTGATAGGATGATGAAAGTGAAAGTAGCACTGAGGGGAGAGACCATAGAAATAGTGCAAGTGTATGCTCCACAAGTAGGCTGCGCCTCTGAAGAGAAGGAGGAGTTTGAAGAGGAATTGCAGAAGCAGCTGGTAGGAAGAAATATGATTGTTATGGGGGACCTGAATGCCCATGTAGGAAGAGAAAGACAAGGTTATGAGAGTGTTCTAGGACTAGAGGGTTGGGGCGGAAGAAATGAGGAAGGAAAGAGACTGTTGGACTTCTGCCAGAGGAACAGCCTGCTAGTTGGGAAATCCTGGTTTAAGAAATGAGAGAGCCACACAATCACATGGTACAGTGATGACTTGACCAGGAAGTCGGTGGTCGACTATATACTGTATGAGAAAGAACTAAATAAGAACATCACGGACATCAAGGTTATACCATCTGAGAACCTGGATAGCCACCATCGATTGCTGGTAATGAACCTGAGAGGGAGTAAGGAGAAGAAAGGGACTGAGAACCAGGAAAGACATATAAGGATATGTAACTGAAAGAAGGGGATAGAAGGGTCGAGTACCTCAAAATGGTAAAGGAAGGAATTCCAACAGATGAAGAAAGAGGGGTGGAAGAGGAATGGGCTAGATTTAAGAAGACACTAGTAGGTGCAGCAGAAGCAGTATGTGGGAGGACGAGTAGTAAGAAGAGGTGGAAGGAAACACCATGGTGGAATGAGAAGACAAAATATATAGTAAGGGAAAAGAATAGAGCCTTTAGGAGGTGGTATCAAAATAGGACGGTAGAGACAAGAGAAGAGTACCAGGAAAGAAAGAAGGAGGCGAAGAGAGTAGTGGCTGAGGAGAGAAGAAAGTGGACGGAAGAGTGGACAAAGATGATGAAGGAGGATAGTGAAGGTACAAAAAAGGTCCTGTATGGGATGGTAAAAAATAAGAGGCGGAAGGATCCTACGGATTATGTTAGAATGGTGAACAAAAGGGGACAAGAGATAGAAAATAGGGAAGAACTGAAGAAAATGTGGAAAGAATATTTTGAAGAACTTCTGAACCCAAATGGAAAAGATGGTGAGGAGGAAGAAATCGGGGAAGAGGAAAATGAACTGCAAACAGAAAAGGACTTAACATGGAAAGAAGTGGAAGATGCAGTGAACAAGATGAAAGGAGGGAAGGCACCTGGTGTGGATGAGTTGAGTGTGGAGATGGTGAGAGCAGCAGGAGAGGTGGGGATACAGTGGTTGTACCGAGTGATGAGGACAGCATGGAAGGAAAGGAAGACCCCAGAGGACTGGAAAAAAGAAATAATTGTCCTGATCTTCAAGAAAGGTAGTAGAACAGATTGCAGAAACTATCGGGGAATAACACTGATGAGTCATTGTGCAAAGATCTTCGAGAAAGTTTTGGAAAAGAGAATTAGGACAAGGATAGAAGGAGGGACGAGGGAAGAACAACATGGCTTCAGAGCAGGAAGGTCCACAGTGGATTTGATTTTTGCTGTACGGCAGTTACAAGAACAGCACTATGAGTATGGAACAGATCTACTCATGGCCTTCCTGGACATTGAGAAAGCATATGACAGTACATGCAGAAACAAAGTATGGAAGTCCCTGGAGGATAGAGGAGTAGAGAAATGGACTATAAAGAGGATAAAGGAGATGTACAAGGGGAGCGTGAGCTGTGTGAAAGTGGGAGGAGAGAGATCAGACTGGTTGGAACAGAGAAACGGCCTGAAACAAGGAAGTGCACTGGCACCATTACTTTTCATTGTGGTGATGGATGACATAATGACCCGAGTGGCACAAGTAATTGGGGAAGGAAAGATGAAAGCAATGATGATTTGATGATTTGGGGAAACAAGGAGGAGGTACAGGAACAGTTGGACGTGTGGGAAGGAATAACACAAGGATATGGGATGAAATTTAGCATAAATAAGAGTGAGATGGTGATCACAACAAGGAAGAAGTAAAGAACCACAACGGGAATAACAATTGGTGGGGAACAGCTGAAGAAAGTGGAGAGTTTCAAGTATCTGGGAAGCCTGATACAAGATAATGGAAGAAACGATAGAGAAATAAATGAGCGGGAGAGGCAGGCAGAAGCATTTCGGAGGAGTGTGAGAAGCATGTTATGGAGCAAGGATGTCCCTCAGAACAGCAAAAAGATCATATATCGGACGTACTATGTCCCTATCCTGACGTATGCCTCGGAGACCTGGGTTATGAAAGGAAGGGAGAAGAGCAAAATACAGGCCAGTGAGATGAGGTTCTTGAGAAGCAGTATTGGAGCTACAAAGATGGACAGAATAAGAAATGAGAGGACCAGAGAATTAATGAAGGAGGAACCATTACAGGATGGTATAGATAAATCTAGACTTAGATGGTATGGACATGTAAAACGAATGGAGGAGAAGAGGATACCCAGGAGAGTACACGAGATGAAGTGGGAAGGAAAGAGACCGAGAGGAAGACCGAGAGACAGGTGGCTGAAGGGGGTGGAAGAAAGCGTGAAGAAGAGAGGAGAAGACTGGACAAGGGTGAAGGCTGAGAGATGGTGGGAAGACAGAAGACGTTGGAGAGGCTTGTGTTCCAAACAGGGGCTGGAAACTGTGCAAGATGAAGAAGATATACGAGAGTGACGAAGACTGGATCAGTGACGAAAACCGGTACAGTTAACTTAATTGCATATATGGCAGCTGAAATTTGGTGAAAAAATCAGTGGTGGAAAGTCGGCATGATTTAACTCAAGGATCTGCAGCTTAGAAAACAGATATGGAACTAATAAAGAGGACTGTATTTACCTGATTGTCTGGCTCTACTTTGATCATTTCTGAATGTTCATCTTCTACATGTACAGCATTAGCATTATGAAATGGATCAATCATATCTTCTGCCAGGTTGTCTGTCGGCAAAGGAGTTTTCTGTTCCTGAAATTTGATAAAACACGTAGGACTGAAGTAAACTCAATATTTTCAAAATGATAATGCTGTACAGCGTTGCAGAGATGGAGCCCATCACTTCCGAGCGAGGCACGCCATGACGCGTGTTGGTCTCCATCTTGGCAACGCTGTACAGCTTTCCCCGGAACGGCTAGCTGGTGAACCATGCCTTATTTCCCCATACAAATACAAACCGATATAAAATAATTGAATTAATTTACGTATTTCACAGTCATACAGCATAACTTTTTGATGTATAAGGATTACAACGCGACCAAGAACTACATTTTCCAACGACCCTGAGCTGAGGAAAGTTACCTTAGAAAAATGATAACAAGTTTCTTTCTTGAGCACACAAAATTTGGAATTAATAAACCAGTTATACAACATTCTAATGTATATTGTGTTAAAATTTGGATTCAATCTCATGACGGGATGTGAGATAATAATTCTTAAATGTGACGCATGGTTGGAACACTCTTAAAAACGGGCACTTTTTGTGTTTCAACTGAGATAAAAGATATTAAAATATAAATGAAAAATTCCAAACCTACATGAACTAACATAAAATAGAACGATGAAAGTGATGATGTTATTGGATTTTATGTAGGTCTATTGGTTACTTCACGAACAACCTTCAAGCTCGAGTGCACATAATATTTTGGTCGACAGTAGTATAGTAGTAGTATGGAAGAGAAACAATAACAGTAAAAAGAAACAATATTCTTTTAATTAATTCCCATTTAGGGCTCTTGGCTCAATCCGAAGATTGGTTACTGTCAGGGGCGGCCCTAGGGTGGTGCGAACGGTGCGACTGCACCGGGGGCGCAGAAAATGAGACGATAGTTGGACAGCGCAAAATATTAAACCCAATCACCTCATTGGCCTACTAGTTAACCTTAGCCGTCACAATTAATTCTGTACAGGGTGTAACTAATTATGTGGGAAAGCTTTGGGGATTTGATAGAGGACCTGACAACAAGCAAAACATGTCCTGTAAACATACCGTGTACGTGAGTTTGTTCCCGTGTTACAAGCATTGTTTGTGGTGTGCATAACACAGACCGCTTCACTATGCAGGTTGGTCATTTGTGTTGATAAAGTGTACGTTACTACTTACCGTCTCTATAGAAGGTGCTCAAAATGGCTACCATGAGCTGTAATGCAGGCGTTTACGCATCGCATCATTGACTGTCACAAACACTCCCATATTCCCGGCGTCTGTCGCATCTGCTGACATCCTTGCTGTATTCGCTGACATAGCATGTCCACGTTATAAATAGGTGTGGCATACACAATGGCTTTTAAACTACCCCACGAGTAGAAGTCTAATGGGTTGAGATCGGGAGAACGAGCAGGCCACGGTGTAGGTCCCTGACGCCCTATCAATTTGTTTGGACTTGAATAGCGACGAAACCTACAAGCGGCCTGTGTGCCCTCCACAAATGACCAACTAACATCGTGCCGCCGTCTGTATTATACACCACAAACAATGCTTGTAACAGGGCAACGAACGCACATACACCATATGATTACAGGACATGTTTTGGTTGTTGGCAGGTCCTCTATCATATCCCCGTAGCTTTTCCACATATTAAGTTACTCCCTGTATACATAAGTGAGATGGGGTGCATTCATTTCAAAGGTGTAGACATATAACCTGAAATTCGCACTTAACGTTGTTTAAATATTATCGAGTTAAAACCAATATCTATACAATTCTGACCGCCGCCCGTTTTCTTGGCGTTTGATGCTTTCTGCATGTGAATTGTGATTTGTGTCTGTGTTGCAAGCTACGAGCGAAATTGAAACTTTACTTATCGTACTGTATTAGGAATCTCAGCTTTATTCGACTCCATAATGGAATCCATTAGGTCCGTATTGACAAGAAATGTTATACCACAATTCGAGGAAAAACTCCGTCAATCAATACCTTTTTTTTTTTAAACAGTTAGATAGGGGACATGTTTCGAGCTACTCTTCTTAGCTCTTTATCAGCCCTGACTTTAGTATTAGACAATCCAAACCTTGTACATCTCATCATCAAATAAAAAACATGCAAACATACTACTGACAAACATGTTAAAAAACACTATAAAATATTAAAACACACTAAAAAACACTGAAATAACTCTGTAAAAGCTGCGTCAAGTTTGAGGAATCTTGTTTCAAACGTTGCTTGTTGTTGCAATGTGAGCAAATTGTATATTGTATCATTGATTAAGCCACTTCCTGTGTGACATCTTCTGGATGGGGCAGTTTTGCCACGTAAAAATATTAAAATATTAACAGCACTATAAAAATCTATTTTGACTATTGCGTCATGTGAGTTCATGCAGGTTGTCGCTCTGTTCTTCTCAATGCAAGCTTGATTGTATAAACTGATCATTATTGGCAGAGGTTAATTTAACGGAGGTTTTCTTCATAGTTGGGACAGCCTGTGAAATAATTTGTGCTCTCCTTGCGCCCCAAGTCTGTCCAAAATGAAAAAGGAACAGAAATTAGACAACAGAACGATGATCTAAAATCTCAAAAAAACGGAACCCAGCCGAAAATCTTAATGAGATATATTGGGACGCTAACGTTCTTTACGACACGTTAGCATACCATATAATAAGAACCAAACTCAAAAAACCACCTTAGTTAGAACATCTATCCCAAGAACCTTTTTTCCCGCACAGATTATGGGCACACAGTAGCAGCTACTTCCTTCCTCCCTCCCGGCCCACCTTCTACCAGACCCACCCTCCTTTCCCTCCCCTCTCTCCCCTTATAATACAGTTGTTCCCCGCCGCGCGCTCCGTCTCACTTTACGAGGCAGCGCTGTCACATATGTTTCCATCTAGTCAGTGACCTCCGCACAGTCCACACCGTACTGCAAGGTAAGATCAGCACGTTGTTCGGATGGTTCTCGAGCTTAGTTTCGTTAATTAATAACCTCGATTTGTCCGTAACGTTCTATATTTTTTCCTTCATGGTTTTACAGGCAGGAATCTTAAGATGATTTGGGATTGGTCATTAGGCCCGATTCCTTCTTCTCCATAGCTTGAACGTAAGCCAAATTAGTCAATACATATTACGGGTTCCGTTTTTTTGAGATTTTAGATCATCGTTCTGTTGTCTAATTTCTGTTCCTTTTTCATTTTGGACAGACTTGGGGCGCAAGGAGAGCACAAATTATTTCACAGGCTGTCCCAACTATGAAGAAAACCTCCGTTAAATTAACCTCTGCCAATAAAGATCAGTTTATACAATCAAGCTTGCATTGAGAAGAACAGAGCGACAATCTGCATGAACTCACATGACTCAATAGTCAAAATAGATTTTTATAGTGCTGTTAATATTTTAATATTTTTACGTGGCAAAACTGCCCCATCCAGAAGATGTCACACAGGAAGTGGCTTAATCAATGATACAATATACAATTTGTTCACATTGCAACAACAAGCAATGTTTGAAACAAGATCCCTCAAACTTGACGCAGCTTTTACAGAGTTATTTCAGTGTTTTTTAGTGTGTTTTAATGTTTTATAGTGTTTTTTAACATGTTTGTCAGTAGTATGTTTGTATGTTTTTATTTGATGATGAGATGTACAAGGTTTGGATTGTCTAATACTAAAGTCAGGGCTGATGAAGAGCTAAGAAGAGTAGCTCGAAACATGTCCCCTATCTAACTGTTTAAAAAAAAAAAAAAAAAGGTTATTGATTGACGGAGTTTTTCCTCGAATTGTGGCATAACTGTATTAGGAAGCCTCGTGGCTTAAGCGGCAGCACGCCGGCCTCTCACCGCTGGGTCCGTCGTTCAAATCCAGATCACTCCATGTGAGATCTGTGCTGGACAGAACGGAGGCCGACAGGTTTTTCTACGGGTACTCCGGTTTTCCCTGTCAAAATTTCACTCCAGCAACACTCTCCACTATCATTTCATTTGTCATTCATTTAACCATTGCCCCAGAGGAGTGCGTCAGGCCTCAGCAGCCGGCACAGTTCATATCCTCGCCGCTAGATGGGGGCTTCATTCATTCCATTCCTGACCCGAAGATTATTTGGAAAGTTTTCCATATTCCATTCGATATTCCTGACCCGGTCGGAGACTGGAAGCAGGCTGTGGATTTTCACTTACCGTGTTGTGTAATGTAAGATATTAGAGCTCGAGCCATCCGTGAAGGCGGAGCACAGAACACAACGCTACCATTACGTCATGCCTCACTTCAATTCCATCAATCACAGTCAGTCTGTCTTGAGAATCTGAGCTAGTGTGTTGTCAGGAAAGCTAAGTGTAAAGCAGCGTGAAAGAGGTAAGTGACGGTGTTGTCATACCGCAGGAACTCATGGCAGCAGCCTGCGGTATGGGAACTCGGACATGGTAAACCTGTTGCAACAGTGGAAATGTATCTCTTTCTCTCTCTGCGCAAATCCCACAGAGCCGGCCGCCTTCCGGGCTGACGCGAGCTCTAGTAACATCATATTAGACATATTTCTCTTTGTGTAGATAATAACCATGTCTTGCCTGGTCTAAGCACGACTATAAGCGAACAATATTGTTTAATATTAAATAATATTTTAGGAGCATTCTAGGAATATTATTTTTAATATTAAAATAATAGTTATTAATAATGTAAAAGAAATGATTGTTATATTTAGTCTCTACAGGGGAGGAGGTACCACAATGAGATCTCGCACCACTTGGAAATATTGATAGGACCGCTTCTGGTTACTGTAGATGCAGGTGCCTTGGAAGATACCTGCTTCGTTGCTGAGCCAAGCTTAAGCTCAAGTCTCAGACTCCTCAACAATATCTTTTTGAAAGGCTAATTTCAACTGCTAAGGCAGATAATAGACAATGTTTGACTAATTCAAATTGAAGAGGATTTTAAACTGATGACATCCCTAGATGCGAATAATATTCCAAGAACGTCACAAGAATATTTTTTTTAATATTGAGATACGGAACTATTATATTAATATTCAAGCTAGGAAGGTGAAAATTGGTATCTAGGTAGTTACTAGCACAACGAGATGCTGAAATACATCATTTTGATGAAACGTTCCTAACAGAGGAGTAGGGAGGAGGAGGGAACGGTACGGTATTTGAACATAATTGAGATTAATACTCAATTCGTTAATATTTCATGCCGTAGGCCAATGCCTATACTTTAGAAATACACACACCACAACTCACTGATATATAGAATTAATTTTGTTAGGTGGGGTTCAGTAGTAATAATGTGATTAGTTTTTTCTTTTATTTTTTTTCGCAATCTATTGTTGCATTTTCTGCGCCCCCCATATGACAGCGCCCAGTGCGCTCGCACCGCCCAGTGCGCTCGCACCGCCCTAGGGCAGCCTCTGTGTAGGATATGTCGACAATGTGACTCCAGTCACAATACCTAGCCAGAAAATATTCTAATAAATTATACTCCCATCAATATTGAGGACAATAATAATAATAGTCAAATCACTTACAAAATTACAGGATTCTTTTGTATCCGATAACCAGTCTGGCTCGCATTTAATGAACTGTTGTTCCTCCATTATAATTATCTTGGGAATCTGCAACAATCCAGGACAATATATTCATTGGAGACAACTGGAATGAAAGACAGTTAGTTCAAATTTCGTGGGGATTAATGTTAACATTGCAGACAAGACTAGAAAAAAGCTCCCTTGGGAACGGTCATAACCGTCAAGCATTACCTAAACCCAGAGCGCAGTTGGGATTCTAACCCGTATGTCCTGCATTGTGGGCAAATGCGCTTAGAGATGCTTACTGCACAGAGGCCTCAACTCGAACAGGATTAATTTACTATTCTCAAAGGAAAAGGCCATTGGGTACAACGTCTTGGATATGGTTTAGCTGTTGCTTACAGTTACTCTACGATTTTATTTTTAGCATTCATCATATACGTACGAGTACAATAAAACCACTACTGCATAACTTCTCTATTGACTTCCCATTCTCAAATACTAGGCACGTCCGGAAAGTAAGTTCCGTTTTTATACGTTGCCCCAGCAACGTTACCATCGCAGTACGGCGCATGCACGGTAGTTGCACTGAGAAGGAGATGACACCATTTAGCTAGTTGTTTACGCGTTATAGTGCTAGGTTAGAATGTCGAAGTTGATTGAAAATCGTATAGCCTAAGGGGGCAGGCATTGAGTTTAAGCCCCTGAACTTTGCAAATTCTGTTTTAAAACAATTTCGGATTTTCTGTTTAGCCTACCTGTTGAAGCAGAGTTTTTTTTTTTTTCATTTTTTTTTTTTTTTTCAAGTATAGCTTAATTTGATTGTCAAGTCCGGAGACGAGTAGATAAAAGAGAGCTCGGATGTAACTTGTAACTTGCATTGTAAAGAATGGGTAGGGTGGCCCAAAGATAATGTAATGTTAATAATGTGTTATGTACTTATAATCATGAATAAAATAAAATAATATTGAATGTTAGTGGTGATTTATACATCCAAATAATTCAACAATTAAGATTACTCTCAGAATTTCATTAATAAAATGATAGGGAAAAATTTTTGCCAAATAATGCGGAAATTAGTAATCTTCTCGCGAAATTGTACAGCAAGTAATGCGATAAAAAAAAAACATACTTCTATTCATAGGCTAATCCTGCAGATTGTCCCTAGTATATTCCTAGGTATTACTGATTAAAAATTCGGCTGTTCCAAGCTACTTCCTTCTTTTGCTCTCGCGTAGAACTGAAAATTACAAGACGTTCATTTGGAAATAAAAATCAGTTCATTCTATTCCTATGAAAATAACTGGGCTAGAAGTAAAAATCGGCTTTTTACCTAACTAGGCATAATACGATTGAGCATTCTTTTAGTGTTAAACAATACGATTTAATCACCGGGTAGAAAGTGATATTTATATTTCGGTTAACCCTCTACTTGTGAGGTGCGGGCAAGGTGACCGCAAGAATATTTTGAAGGCGGGAAGTAACAATAGCAATTATAAATAAAAAATTGGACTTCAAAATATTCTTGCGGTCACCTTGCCCGCACCTCACAAGAAAAAATGAAATTACCTGATTTAATAGTCGGGAGGATATCAGGAGAGGACCCACCGTCCCACCCCAATAGCAACACGACTTATATAGCTGAAATCGAAGTTCTGGCCGCCATCTTTCTCACTGAGTCAGTAATGCCAACCCCACGCGTTTGGTACTATTTCGCACGTGATTTATGAAATCACTATACTCAGTCAAAAGTGATCTCAATTACAGTGTTTATTTATGTATTTATAATGTTTTACATACAAAAACAGACCTAACCTGGGGCTTAAGCCCCAGACCCCCCTTGCTTGTGGTACTAGCAGTAATTTTCCGCAAAACTGTGCTTAACTTAGTAGCGAAGGCGTGTGGTGAATTTCTTTATTCAAGTTGGTAACGTAGTCACATGATCGACTTTCGGGTGTCACATGACTGTTCAAGATGGCGTCCGTAAGTGACGGAAAATGCTTTATATCCGTGAAATAACAATTATTGCGGTGCAGCAGTGGCTATTGAGTATGAAGAGATTGTGAAACGACTCCCAAGAAACTCCCAACAACTCCCGGAAAGGTATGTATATCATAAATGACATATTTTCAATAAGCTAAGGTGTTAAAAGTGAAGAAAAGGGAGGATGGTCTAAGACGCACTTTAAATCCCGCCTTTTCTTTTGTGTAGCCTACCTTCCGAGCCCATGGCCTTGAGTCACTGCAGAGCTTAGTGCAGCTCCAACTACTGTAACGTGCGGGCGATTTTGTTGTAATATTTTTCGAACGGTATCAGTGACCTTACCTCACGTAGCGTATGGAAGAGGATGATCAACAGAGGCATGTACTACTGATTATATCTACGCAAGAAACCGAAGCATACAACTCACGTTGAAATAATTGGATTTCAGCAACTGGACACTTTGTACTGTCTTAGACCATAGATGATTTTGCTGACATGGACGTAGCCATCTCTCTCCGTATCTCCTTTGTGCGGAAGTAGAATCGGCATTTCAAGTAGTGGAATACAAGTTTAGGTGACATAAACAACACATGATCTCACGACTTCATTTTAATAGATTCTAAACTATCTAAACTCTGTACAACCTTTCCCACTCGAAGCAACACGTTGCAAACACGTTCTGATGGATACCGTACGTTAGATATGTTGTTGCTGATGATTCATGTAGGGGCTTTGCGACATCGTGGTCTTGTAGCCCCGTATGCTAGGGTGTGTATTGAATTTGTTTGATAAGGTGTGTTATAGTGACTAAAGTGCAGCGCTAGGCCATGGGGCAAAGCTCTCTGCGGACCCAGTAGGCGTGGGTTCGATCAACACCGTCGGCCGTCCTAGAAATGGTTTTCCGTGGTTTCCCCATTTTCAACTCCAGGCAAATGCTGGAACGGTACTTTCTGACAGGCCACGGCCGCTTCCTTCCACATCCTTGCCCAGTTTCATTCATCCTCATAAATTTTTAATTTCAGGAAGAGCATCTGGTCGTAAAAACATCCTCCACATAGAATTTCGTCATATCTCTTCCCCGACCCCGATTGAAAACGGGAATAATAAGGGGTAGACATACATACAACCTGTGTTATTGTGATGGCTGTATTAATGTGTAGTTGTAATTCAGATGAGGATTGGGAAGGAAGCGGCCGTGGCCTTATTTAGGAACCATCAGCATTTGCCTAGAGTAGAAGTGGGGAAACCACGGAAAACTACTTCCAGGATGGCTGAGTTGGGAATCAAACCCGCCTCTTTTTAGTTTTGCCTCACGAGGCTGATTGTACCCCGTTCCAGCCCTCAGATCTGAATTAAATTTCTTGGCAGAACCGGGAATCGAACCCGAGCCTACGTGGTTAGAAATGTGCCGCTTTGTGTAGAACCGTAATCTTTAAAAAGTGTTAGCGAAGCAGCTACCGTACATTATCAGTTGGTTTTCCGTGGAGGAAATGTGAGCATAATTAATACCGCGTCACTTTTGAAATATTTAGCACGATGTTTGCACGATGATAGCCTAGTCTAAACATTCTTTGCCTGCCTGGAGACGATCGATATCCAGATCTTCAGCTGGCTACGAAATACGTAGGCATATTGCGCGCGCTGATACACGCTGTCACACAATAGGTATGTAGCAATGTAGACGGTATGACATACACAACTCACACTACTCACTCATGAACTGCCGAACAGTGACAATGGTGAGCAATAAAAAATCCGATAACTTGACACAAATGTAACGTGCACTAACGACAAGTATCGTCTGTTGCCGTCTCAATCGATGGTGCTGCTGCTGGTGAAAAGACTAAAACTCGCTTCAGTTAGCTTATGGGTGAAAAGAGAAGACCGTACACTTCCTCTTCCATACGCTATGGTTCCATGTTGACCATGCAAACGGGAGATGCACTTTCAGCTGAAGAAGAATGTTTTGCTGTTTCATTGTGTCAACCATGTAACTTATATTTGTTTCTAAATAATAATTGTATAATGATATTTTGTTAGGTTTTCTTTTTTTTTAATTAATTAAATCAGATAATCAGCGAAAACTTTCATTTTTTCGCATAACAAACGTAATATGAGTTCGAAAGACCTATACTTTGATTTTAAGACATGTTTGTATTTGTATCGTGTGTTAGAGTACCGTAGTTGAAGTACCAACACAACAAATTTCAAGTAAGTAGGTTTATTGTGTTCTTCGAGCATAAATACAATAGTGTAGGCTATGCATTGCTACACTGCGCCTATACTGTGACGTGAGAGCAACATCTCGATCACAGTATAGTAATCATATACAGCAGGGATCTCAAAACTACGGCCCGGGGGCCACATCCGGCCCGCGGACAGATTTTGTCCGGCCCGCGGAGAGCTAGCATACTTGAAAACTCCTTTTAGAGAACATATTTTTTTTATAGCAAATTAAATTTAGTTTACTGAAGTATTCTAATTTTATGTTGAATAATTATTAATATGACATCTACATTGATATGGTCATGGGCTAACTACTCATAACATTGTTGTAGGCTTATTGTTATTGTTTTTGTGATAAGTTGGATAAAGAAACACAGAATTGTAATGAGTAAAGACATGTATAACATGCAGACATATGAAATACTAATGGGATTTATGTAATTGAGATTTTCCACTGACAATAGTTTGTAGTTGTGGACTAATTTTACTTGTACCAATTATTAAAAGAGATTTAAGATGCTCATCAGTTAATTTAGATCTGTAAACATTTTTTGTGTACTTCATTTTGGAGAAGGTCTTCTCACACAAATAAATAGTACCAAAAACAGAAAACAGCCCACGAGCAAATTTATGCAAATTATCAAATTGTGTCAGTGGAAGACTCTTATAAAATTCCAACAAAGATGAGTTTTGATATTTGTTCTTAATTATATCACTGCACTGTAGTTCAATCATTTCCATTTGAAGTTCCGGGGCTAGGGTTTCAATGTCAGTATCAAAAGGATCCTGAAAAATCTTAATTTGATTCGCAAAGGCATCGAAGTCCGAGAAACGAGTATCAAAATTTATTTTCAAAGCACTCAAAGTTTCGATTGCAAAATCGATAGGAAACTCAGTCTCAGTGGTGTGGCTGAATATTTCACATGTTTTAAAATGAGAAAAACATTTACTTCGTAGTTGTGATTGAAACAGTATCAATTTCTTCCGGAATGATTTGATATTAGTGTATAAATCAGGAAGATGCTGGTTTTCTCCTTGCAATCTCAAATTCAGTTCGTTCACATGTTTTGTCAAATCAACATAGAATGCTAACTTCCACAGCCATGCGTTGTTTTGTAATTCAGTAAGAGGGCGATGCTTTTCATTCAAAAAAATTTCGATCACTGCTCGAAGTTCAAAAAAGCGCTGAAGGACTTTCCCACAACTAAGCCAACGTACGGCAGTATGATAAGGTAAGTCATTTTCTCCAATCTCTTCAATAAATTGTCGGAATTGTCGGTGATTCAGCCCAAAAGATCTCATAAAATTAACAGTTGATATGACTGGTTTCAGAACTTCAGACATATCCAAACATTTTCCGCACAAAGACTGTTGATGAATGATACAATGTAAGACTAATGGTTTTGAACCACCGTCATTTTCTACAGCCTTTGACACAAGAGCGACCACTCCTTTATCTTTCCCACACATGTTTTTGCCTCCATCAGTTGTAATACATTTCAAGTTTTTCCATCGAAGGTTCTTTTGATTAATGGCTATTTCAACTCCTTTAAAAATATCTGTACCAGTAGTTGTGCCATGAATACTATACATATCAAGAAGTTCTTCATGCACTTCATAGCTTTTATCTACTCCTCGAATATAAATCAACACCTGAGCAGTATCTGACACATCCGTTGACTCATCCAAGGCCAAAGAAAACCACTCAACATCTCCATTTTTGTCGAACAGTTGAGAGGATATATTTTCAGCGATGTTTTCTACCCTTCGAGCCACAGTGTTTGCTGACATACTGACAGTTTTTAATAAATTTACCTTTTCAGGGCACATTTCTTCGGCTGCTGCAATTATGCATTCTTTGATCATTTCTCCATCGGTGAATGGTTTTCCACGTTTTGCAATTTCAAGAGCCACACGAAAGCTGGCACGAGTTGCAGCCTCTTGTTCGGTTTTGAGTTTTGTAAATGAAGATTGCTGCGATTTCAATCCGCGCTTCATAGCTTCGAATTTTTCTGTCCGCAAACTTCCTGTATATTTTGAGTAATTTTGAAAATGTTTTGTTTCATAATGACGTTTAATTTTATATTCGTTGAGAACGGCTATGCTTTCATTGCAAATCAAACATAGCGCCTTGTTACTGGACTCAATTACGAAATACTGAATGTTCCACTCATCTTTGAATTTTCTGCATTCACTATCAATTTTTCGCTTCTTTTCCATACTACTAAATCACACACAAAAGCAACAATTCAAATCAAAATACTGTTACAAAGATGTCTTAAACTTAAACACGCACAAACACGTTTTAAGGAGGTACGCACTATTTTATTTCACAACAGTGTCATAGGAACTGACTTGTGGTTGCGCAACTAGCCTTCTTATATATTCCAATTACTGCCATCTAGAAGTGAGTGGAAGACACCAGAACTCTCTCGAACCAACGAGATTACTCTGTACGTGCTATTAGCGCCATCTGTTAGCGATAGAAGGTACTACCTATTTCCGCTTGTGTCCACCAGATGTCGTGTCACGTTACTCCTCATGGCTCGTACTCTACGACTAATCTAGAAATTACAGATAATGACAGGAAAATTAATAATATGCAGTGTTGCCGTTTTGCGGACTTTAGTCCGATTTGCAGCCTTTTTTCAACGTTGCGTACTTTTTCGGACTTTTTTTTCATCAGTGGACTATTTCACTTTTTACCACCGGCAACAATGATAATATGGTTTTGGCCCTCGGAACTTACTGGAGTAATCAGTATGGCCCTAAGGATGGAAAGTTTGGAGACCCCTGATATACAGTATGGACACTTCAGGCCTTTACCATGTAATTTTTTCGTCATGGTTTTGAAACGGCCGTCACCGGAAGCTCTGCACGCACGCACGCATGACGGCGACGGTTCACCATGTATCCACGAGAGAGCAGTCTACCCATATTCATTATTGAGTGCGGCCTGTCGATTTTGTCTGAAGAAAACATTGCTTGTAATTAAAAACAACTCAGAAATATAATTTTGCAATTTAACCAATAGCAGAAATGTGGGAAACCAACAACTGCGCGGTAATTTTTTGCGCAGTTCTTATCACACCGGTCATACCAGCAGTCCGGTTTCCTCGGGCATTGGAGCGGTAAATACAAATATCAAACGTTACACCGAATGATCTGGTTTTAATAACCATGAAATATAAGTCCCTCAAACACCTATCCATTATTCACAAAACAAAAACCATATTCCCCCACACTTTTCAATATATCGTGTTATTTTAATCATTTAAAATACAGTATATCATAACCTTTCATCGTTATGATGCAATTACAATGCGACACCACAGGACTGAAAGAATGTGGTGTTAAACATTAAATCACACAGTTCTTAGAATTGAAACTCAGTAATATTAACACTTTCTATTTTCTTAAAATACGGTATCGGATTATAGAGAACTAGTGTGTTGACATCGAGTTAAATAAATTACATAAAATATACATTCAGCACCCAGCTGTTCATCATGTGTTTGTTCATAAGTGTTGCTACCAAGCGGCTTTCAGGTGAATTGGTGCTACCCCTTGTCAATTGTTCTTCCAGAACGGGTGTAGGACTCTATTGAATGGAATGGTCGATCCTTTTTTAAAAGTCTCCTTACATCCATACGCGACACAGTGTGGTTTTAATGATGTCGTACTCACATTTGTTTGGCACATTTATTAAGAGGGAATGACATACACATTTTATAAGAAGAACTAGTGAGGAATTCTGACTAGGAGACCAACAATAATGAAACAATAAAACAAAGTCAGAGATAAAATATATACAAGTAAAGGTTCTCTTTTCGTCAGAGATAAAACATATACAAGTAAAAGTTATTCCCGCTAGATGTCTCCGCCACATACTCCCTCCCCAGTGACAACGGAGGGATATCGTGATGGGAATCTAACAGTTCTTCCAGAACGGGTGTAGGACTCTTTCAGTTGAGTCTGTGGGATGCAGATGTCCCTATGAATCTGCTGATGGCTACTGGCGCAAGATGTGGTAGCTGTGCCAGTGTGTTCACTATTTAGTAGAAATGCTGGTTTAAGTCTATCAATACAAATAGTCTCTTCACCATGGTTGGTAATGACCACAAAGTGTTTGTCGGAGCGAGATATTACACGGAATGGTCCATCGTAGATAGGCTGCAAGGGTTTACGATGAGAGTCATGCCGGATGAACACATGAGAAGAACGCAACAGTTCAGGATGTATACATGTTTTTTTAACAGCATGATGATTTGGTTGGACTGGGCGTAAGGAATGATCATGCTGTTTGAGCTTGAGGACGAAAGCAGGAAGGTGGTGATTCTTCAAAGAAGTCTGCTGGTAGGCGAATAGGCTCTCCATAAATGACTGCAGCTGAGGATGAATTTAGGTGAGTTATGATGAGTGATCTGAGGCCTAGCAGGACTGTTGGAAGTTGGGGTACCCAGCTATTGGTTAACTGAGTCCGAAGTGCGCCTTTGAGCTGGCGGTGCCAACGTTCTATTTTCCCATTTGCTGCAGGATGGTAAGCTGTCGTTTTAATGTGGTATATGCCCAGTAATTTCATCAGATGACTGAATAACGAGCAGTCAAATTGCTTGCCACAGTCAGTTGTGATGACGGCTGGTACACCAAATCTAGCTATCCAAAAGTATAAGATGGCATGAGCTACTGATTCTGCTGTTATGTCCTTTAATGGTATAGCCTCTGGCCAACTTGAAATCGATCGATGATTGTAAGGATATATGTATATCCTTCAGATGGTGGAAGGGGCCAACAATATCCGCATGTATGTGAAAGAAGCGTCGTTCCACTGGATCATATGTATTAATTGCACTGTTGGTATGTCTGGTAACCTTGGAGCGCTGGCAGGCTATGCAGCATCTTGTCCAGAGTTTGACATCTGTCTTGAGTGATGGCCATACATATCTTTTTTTTGTAGAAGTGTGGTAGATGTTTAATTCCTGGGTGCGTCATATTATGAAGTATTTCAAATGCAAGCTTGCGGAATTGGATAGGTAAATATGGCCGCACCTCTCCTGTTGAAGCATCAGTGACTAGTTCTGCTCCGAATGGTAAATTGATGGTCTTGAATTGAAGAGATGTGGTAGTTGATTGTAGCAGAGCTTTTAGGTCTTCATCGGATGCCTGTGCTTTAGCTACATCATCAAATGACAACTGTGATGTAATGAAGATAGATGAGACGCGGGAGAAAAAATCTGCTGGAATGTTATCCTTTCCCGGAAGATGCTTCAAGCCAGTCCAACTGTCGGAGTTGCCGTTGAGAGGCTTTATCTAGGCGTTGCTGAAATGCGAACGTTAGAGGTTTGTGGTCTGTAAAAAGTGTAAAATTTCTACCTTCCAATAAATGGCGGAATTACTTTATTGCAGAATAGGCAGCGAGAAGCTCACGATCATATGTGCTGTACCTTTCTTGTGTGTCATTTAGAGTCTTTGAGAAAAATGCCAGAGGTTCTGCTGTACCATCACGGATTTGATGCAGAGAGGCTCCAATCGAAAAGTCGGAAGCGTCAACCGTCAATGCCAATGGTCGATCACTTGAGGGATGTGCAAGTAGGGTAGCATCAGCAATTTGTTTCTTGAGGTTGTTAAAAGCTTGAACAGCCTCTGGTGTCCATTTAACTGCTCTGTGGTTACGCTTGCGTGTGTCCTTACATAGGCTGAAGAGGCTCTGCTGGTCTTTGCCGCATTGGGAAGTGACCGACGATAAAAGTTTACCAATCCTAGGAATCGTCTTAGATCAACGATTGTACTAGGTTGTGGATATGAAAGGATAGCTTCAACTCGATCAGGTAATGGTTTGATTCCTGTAGACGTAACAGAGTACCCTAAGAAGGAAATTTCAGAGGCCCCAAAAATACATTTGGACAGGTTTACATTGATAGAATATTTATCTAGGTGTTCCAGAAGCAATTTCAGGTGAATCGCATGCTCCTGCTCATCGACAGACGCTATGTCATCAAGGTAGCAGAAAACAAAGTCTAAATCTCTCAAAATGACGTCGATATACCTTTGAAATGATAGTGCTGCATTGCAAAGCCCAAATGGAAGTTTAAGAAATTCAAATAAGCCGAAAGGAGTGATGACAGCAGTTTTAGGTATATCCTCTTCAGCGACTGGAATGTGGTGAAAAGCTCGAATCAAATCTATTTTGGAGAAAACTGTTTTGCCACGTAAGCGGCTGTTGAAGTCCTGTAGATGTGGAATAGGGTAGCGGTCAGGAATAGTTTTTGCCCTGTAGTCTCCACAAGGTCGCCAGGAACCATCACTTTTAGGAACTAAGTGGAGTGGGCTGGACCAAGGGCTCTTGGAAGGTCTACATATACCTGGATTTATCATTTTCTGAAACTCCATCTTTGCTTGTGCTAGCTTATCTGGGGATAGTCATCTAGCCTTGGCCGACACTGGAGGGCCTATCGTTGAAATGGTATGAAAGAATGTGATATCGGGTGCACAATAATTGGGATTGTCACGAAATATATTTGGATAATTTCCCAATAGTTCTGGATACTTATTCTGAGGGTCAAATAAATGGATGCTCTCTGAAATTAGACGTTTAACTGGCACTGCAGAGGTGGACATACCGGTGGTGCTATCGGTAAGACATTTATGTTTGACATCGATAAGCAGTTCATAGTTGTTGAGGAAATCAGCACCAATGATAGCGTGTTGGACATCAGCGATGATGAATGGCCAGCAAAATGGACGTCTTAGATTGAGGTTAAGTTGCATTAAACGCTCGCCGTAGGTTTTATTTGGTGTGCCGTTAGCCTCATAAAGTATGCGTATACAGGCCTGCTTTCTGTCATGTGCAGTGGGCGGTAGGACTGACACATCTGCTCCTGTATCAACCAGGAATCGTTTACCAGAGAACGGTCTGTTACAAATACACGGCGAGAATTTCCTTGGCCCACATCACTATGTGCCGCGCCTAGCGAAGGGCCTGAGCATTTCCCGAAGCAGAGGAGGCTGTGTTATATGAGCATGGGTTGACACACTTCCTAGCTTTGTCTTGGTATGTGAAATGGTACCAATATAATGAACTATCTGGTCGATATTGGCGATAAGGTGATCTAGGTCTAGATCTCGTTCGATGACGGGTTGTATGTGGGTTCGAAATCAGACTGTTTATAGATAACGTAAGTTGTTCTAATTGTGACTCTAGTCCGAAAATCCTGTCCACCTGCTGCGTAGGAGGTTCTGCGGCGGGTTGGCGAGATTGAATCACCTATAGAAATTGCGAGGGGTTTGAGAAATCTAAAATTTTATCAGCTAATGCGGTCAGGTTGTCTAGAGTATCGTTGCAGGATGCTAGTATCGATCTTAAATTAACTGGGAGTCGTTGCAGAAAGATTGTGTGTAGAAAATCATCCTTGACCTGTGTCCCCGCAAGGGCGCGCATTTCTCGTAATAAAAGCTGGCTTGGCTTTTTGTCTCATAAGCCAAGCTCTGTGAGTAATTTCGTAACTTTCCATCCTTCTGATTCTTCAAATTCAGTTATTAACCGGGCCTTCAGGTCTAAGAAAGGCGTATTCGAAAGTGGTCTTACTAACAAATCACTTATAATTTCGGCAACGTGAACCGAAAACATAGTTGAACTTCGTAATCTCTTGTGTGATGTTAGCTGTAGCAAATTGGGCCTCAATCTGCAGTAGCCAAACCTTAACATTTTTACACCAAATTGGCGGGATTTTAATTGACACTCGTGAAAATTCAGGTTCGTTATGAGATGTAGGCATACCTGCTAGCGTCGCATCGGTTGGTGTGTTGTCCGTGCGAGGCATGGTCAATGTCGTTATTTTATTACACGATAATTTAACACTCAAATATCACGTCAGGGTCACCACTGTGGTTTTAATGATGTCGTACTCACATTTGTTTGGCACATTTATTAAGAGGGAATGACATACACATTTTATAAGAAGAACTAGTGAGGAATTCTAACTAGAAGACCAACAATAATGAAACAATAAAACAAAGTCAGAGATAAAATATATACAAGTAAAGGTTCTCTTTTCGTCAGAGATAAAATATATACAAGTAAAAGTTATTCCAGCTAGATGTCTCCGCCACAACAGTAATACACCATTCTGGCTTAGTAATGAATATAACTCACTTTAAAGAGTCCAATTCTATCATCACGTGTAGTATTTCAGTATTCCAAAGAACCACATTTCACCACAGTCAGCTGATAGAGATATTGCTCTCAACAATGTGACGTCATAAGACATTTATAGGATTTATGATCTAAGATTGTGTGTGCCTATGAACAAGGAAGATTAATCGCCGGTCACTCTGTTGAGGTTAATCAATTCACGACCCAACCTTAATGCCAAAATGAGTTGGCAACAGTTCTAATCTCATAGTTTTATTTTCATAGATTGGCAAGTCACTTGATCAAACTCGCTCTTCTAGAAAGAATGTCTGACATGGCGGATGCAACATTTGTGCTCCAATTTGTATCCGAATATTAGCAAGTCATTATCAACAATCTGCGCATTGTAGATTGAAAGTTTAGTTGAGCATAAGAAGAAAGATTGGACAAATCAAAAGGTACCTTTTTGATATACGTCTGACAATAAACAACCATTATTGTCAATTTGTGTTTTTATTCACCCAATCCACGCCTGGACTTAAGTAAAAATCAACACACTCAGACCTCACCTCAGAATGTACGTCACAGTAATAACACCTCACAAGTAGAGGGTTAATACATTCTGTATGGAAGTTGAGCGAATACTTAACCCCATTTGTTTTAGTAACTACAGCTGCTGTTTTCCCGTTAATCATCCTATTATAAGGCTAATGTAAAAACAACATTATCAAATATTAACTTTCTAACAAATCTGCAAGCTCATACACACCCTATCTTAATACCGCAGTCTCGAATCTCAAACAGAGGAAAGCTTTTTGCGAATACCGTACGGTACGTTGGGTTAATCCTTCTCCACTAGATGTGAGACATAATGAACAATGTTCTCAATGCCTTATTAATGACTACGTACATAACAACAAGTAATGCACTCATATATTCACTGGATTAGATATAAATGAAGCTAGTGAATTACACCAGTACCGTACCTAGTATTAAATCTCGATAATATGACCAGTGAGAAGTAGTAGCAGCCGTAAATGACTGGTTTGGTTTGGGTGTAGGAGAGGTCCGTGTGATAAGGTTTTCTAGAATTCTCGTTCAACATATCACGATTTATAGGGATGCAAATTCACCTAAATCTGATATATCCGAAGTGTCTACTCATAAAAAATTGAACTATCATAAAGACTTGACTAGTCTTACTAAAGCGCAAATTCTTTAAATGACGTCCATAGAGCCAAATTATTATACATTCAAGTGTATTTCCAGTCCTAATAATTGTTATATCAAATATAACATAAAGTTCCATCTTCGCAAATATTCTTGCCAAGATCGCCACAATAAAATAAAACATGAGGTCAATGTTTTAACTTCGCAGTATCTTCATCCTAACTAATGTTCTTATTACGCTAAAATTCCCAACGTTATTATCTCAAACGAAAATATAAATGAATTTAAGAAAGCATTCTTAAATTCAAAATCGTAAATATCCTATATTCATCCAAAAATCAAATTTCCAAAGATCGTCTAGATTTGGCAAAGGTAGAAGAGGATTCATTACCAGTATGAGGTTACTTTGGTAGTTTGAATTTATTTTAGAGCAAACCGTTTTTGTAATTTAATATTTCATTGAATTAAAAGGTGAAATTTGGGATATTATAACTTATGATTCGTAATTAATTTAACAGTTTTAAATATTCGATTATTTTATTCACGATTTGGATTGGTCCGTGTGCTTCTTATTAAATTCATAAACAACTACTGTATCTGTACTGTATATCAGACCTTTCATTTTGTCTGTAGAGGTAAATATTTCACCTGTATCCCTAACCTCTGGGCTCAAAGGAATGTTACGCAACATTTACTTTGCAATGTACATTTGCTCTATAGAATGAGCTATACTGTGCCTCTAATTTAAAGTGGTTTTCATGTTCAGTGTCGATCTGATTTCGTGGGGATTTTAACTAATTATGAAAATTTTAGTAGATACGGTATATATTCTTCTAACCATGGGTTAAAATTGATCACACCTCTTTGCAGTAGCGAAGCTAAGATCAACCAATGGGAAGGGTTATAATGACAGAGCTATAGCCCTAATTCGGTGAATTCCAGGACATTATAATACAGGGTGTACCACGTAAGTTGAAACTGTACAATTTCTCAAAAACTAAGTGTTGTATAAAGAACTGTCTGGAATAAAAGTTGCGTGATATTAAGGGGGAAAGAACATGATATATCTCATAGTTTATTTGGAGAACGTTTGGATGGTAATTTGATGGTCATGTGACGTCTTTCAAATAGGAACCAACAATTTGTAATGTGTTTCCTTATTCCCGATACAAAACTAAAGAGTATTTCGAACACCAATTTTATAAGTACAGGGTTCTATCCTTGGTGTAGACAATGCAACATTGATGACAAGTAGGTACACATCGTAATACCAGTTTTTGCATACGCATCGGACTTTAGCGTATTAAATGTACAAAATAATGGCCTTGCATCTCAATGCATTTTTAAACTCTGTGAATAAACGATTGATGTGTCCGCAAAAGCATGTCTCTGTCAATACTGGCAAAATCATTTCGTATCCGCGCCTTCATGTTGTCCGGAGTCGTTGGGTTTTCACAATACACTCGATCTTTCAGGTAACCCCATAACAAAAAAGTTCGGGGAAAGGTCAATTAACGGGACCTATCCAACGATCATGGGAATTGTTATTTTAAACAACCGGAGCAGGGCATTCATGTAATTCGTTCATACTTGACGTTATTATGTACGTTGGTGTATACAAAAGTTATACCGGCCGCGGTGGCCGAGAGCGCTAACGCGCTACCTCGTACCTCACTGGCATCGGGAGAGCGGGGGTTCGAATCCCAACTCGGCCGTCCTGAAAATGGTTTTCGTGATTTCCCATTTTCACCACCAGGCAAATGCCGGGACGGTTCCTTTCAATAGGAACCGTCCACGGCCGATTTCCTTCTAATATCCCTTCCCTGACCCGTACTGAAAAGAAAAGTACATGGCCATTGGCTGCATTAATAAAAATATTATACAAACGGTATTAAGGTTTGTATGAGGAATAAGGAAACAAAATAAAGAATGTTGGTTCCTATTTAAAAAAACATCACGTGACCATCAAATTACCATCCAAGCGTTTTCCAAATAAACCACGACTTATAGTATATTCTTTCCCACATAATATCACGCAACTTTTATTCCAAACAGTTCTTTATACTCAACTTACGTGGTCCACGCTGTATAAAGCAACTCGACTATCTCGCACTTAAGAAGTTAACTTCCAAATTAGTGTTACTGTACCCACATAATTTTCTAGATCCTTATTATTATTTTTAACTAAAACTGGATGGCCGTAATTTATATACAACTTCCCTCCAGCTATGAAAAGAAAGAAAGAAAGAAAGAAAGAAAGCTAATTGCCCCACTAGGCGGGATTTAAATTTATCTGGAGCTAGGCGAAGTTTGAAAAAAAAAAGAGCTATAGGTCTATTTAGCAGGGGAAAAGATAGATTGGCAACCCTGGGAGGACGGAGTAATGCCTGGTCATAAAGACGGGCGTAGCCTCAATGGGGAGCCGGACTGAAAGGAAACAACAATACTTCACCAAGCAGCAGATGCAGACACAAATCACAACTATATCGATTTCCCACAAAGCACGAGTTATAAAATCATCTGTAGGTATCATTATTTAATTTAAGAAATGTTTATTAATTAACATCAGTTCCTAACCCCCAGTAACACCCCCCTGGCTTCACCAGTGCTTCTTTGGCAATTCATTACTTCTTGGAAGACGCTCAGATGCCATGTGAACAGTTATCAAATTTTCTTCTTTCACTTCATTATGATAGTTAAGCTTTGTATATTAGCAGCCTTGTACGTCGAGGAAGCATAAGAAATAAAAAATAAACAAAACTTCTAATGTGTTAAAAGGCTCGCCAGCCCAATATGTTATGAACAGTCCTTTACATTTGAAAATCGATAAAGTTTTATTATCCGTTCTAAGAACTGTACGTCTCCTAAAATTTATTATTTTTATCAACCATTCTGTCTATTTAAATTCTTTTCGATCAGAATAGGCCTAATTTCCCGGGTTTCCAATGTAAATTCGCAATAATGACGGTCTTAAGCCGTGTTTTTGAGGCTATTATCTGATGCCTAATTACTACATTGTGACCTTGACACAGGTCCGTCGAGAGGGAGGGGCAAGAGGGGGTGTAGCCTCAGAGCCCGGATATGCTGAGGGGCCCGACGCGGGGAAATGACTAAGAATGGGCAACATGACTTCCATTTTGAAATGTTCTTATATGACTTAATTCGGTGTAAATGGACCAGTGAATAGTAACCGAAACATTACAAAGATAATATACAGGCCTAACGAATTCTATTAATTTTCATTGTGCTTTTGCTTCTTTGCCGGTGAAAGGGGACAGTTGCCATAATTCTCCATGAAAGTTCTGTGCCGGGTGGAAAGGTTCTAATTCAATATCTGAAAGAAAAACATCGAATATATTCGTCATGCTTATTTTAGTGGTGACCGAAAACGATCGGATGCAATGAAAATTGAATTTTAAGTGCATGATGATCAACATCGTAAAGAAAAAGTAACACGAAATGTAAAAAGAGTGGCTGAATAATTGAAAACCAGGTTAACTGATATTCAATATGAACTTGCTAAATTCCATGGAGTTTTTATGCCGTCAAAGAAAACCAGCTCACTACTTCCAAAATAATGTCTCAGACTGAACAAAAATGGAGGGGCTCGGAAAACTCTGCCCTAGGGCCCGTGATCGCTCTCCACGGCCCTGCCTTGACATATGCCCTTATGAATGATCTTGTGGGTGCATACATAGGATATTCTAGCGGTGTTAATTTTCGTTGATATTCTACGTGTCTCTGGCATTGCGACCATTCTCCAAAGCCGGAAGCGACGCTATTTTAAAGCCTCTATATAATCCCTTAATTTCATAATAAGTTGGCGACGTCTACGTTATTAGTAGGCCCTCCCGCGCTTATCTCAAACTCGTATGTAAGTCAAAATATTTTATAGCGTGATATACTAAATAACCCAGCCATCGGGGGAGCAATCCAGCACAACTCGATGCCGGTCTTAAGCCCGGTAAAATGGGGAGGGTAAATGGATGATTAATGAGTCTCAGTAGAAGCACTATTGTTGAGCAGGTGCCTCTATTAAGTACTGAGAAATGCTCTAGTTGGTAGGCTAGCCTACTTATGAAACTATCAAATCCTACCCCTATGGGGACGGATGAGGGCGAGTGTCTGGCGCTTAAAACGAGACTATCTCAGCGAAGATATGGTAACACTGACAGATGGTTCCCTGGTCCTGCACGTTGTGGTTTGGGCGTAGAGCTAACAACCCTACCCTGAAAAAAGAAGCATTGTTACGAAACCAACACAATTCATGCCTCGGACAAGTGAACCTGAATACGAAGATGGCAGTGAATTACGGAATGAGATGAATATTAAAGGATGGCGAGAGAAGATTAAGAAGAGAGAAGTTTGTACGTGTATTGTGAAGGAGGCCAAGACTCACCAAGGGCTGTAGCGCCGAGGAAGTAATTACATTTGATTCAGCATTGTTCACTAGTATGCGGTATACTTGGGTGTACGTGACATGGTTCGTGCCTTAAGCCATTTCTTAAAGTACCAGGTACCCAAGAAAAGAATTGTGGCTGAGATTTTCTTTTTCCTGTATTTCTTAGTAAATAATGGCACATATATGAAGACTAGAGGCATATTATTAGCAACATATTACAATTGCTGATCACAACAGCCGATTACGGTAATGCTCTAAGTCGGAATTTTATAGGGGAAGATGAGTGAGTTCGGACCGCACTGTCACATGCCCTTGGAATGATTTTTCATGATGAACCACTTTCTAGGTCCATTCATAGTGTTCTATTTATATATTGTATTTTCTCGATCTGACATTTAAATTTACCGCCCATCGTGTTGGTTGGTGCGTGTCTCAAATTCACTTTTCTTTATTTCATTTATATTGGTACTCTTACCTGTTAATTCTGTCATTGGTTAGGTACTTCCATTCCTGGTTGTCGAGGTGGCGCCAAAAATAGCGTCCATCTTTGCACTCTCTCCACGCCCATTCGGCAGGCTAGATGTGCAATATGTCCTCGTTTAATGTGGTAGGCACTCTGCCTAACCACATGATAGATAGATAGATAGATAGATTTTTATTAATTCCATTTGATCAAATACATGCATTCAATACATTTTTGATATAGGACACGTCAGAATTTACATCTATAAAATAAAAGAACTAACAGATATATATTACTAATATTATAACTATTTAACTTATTATAATAGCAAATCTTAATAGAAACAATCTTATTGCACAACTATTTACACCTCACTCTATTATCATAATATGAAAACTTAATTCTATAAATATAACAACATACAGCTAGGTATTACAATTAAATTAAAAAAGTAAAATATAATTACAGATTTCAGCGCTCCTATACGCTAAAATATTCAACTACTGAGTAAAAACAATGGCACTGCAGATAAGCTTTCAACATTCTATCAAAGGTTTTTATTTTTGGGGCCAGTTTTATATACTGGGGTAGTTTATTGTATAATTTAACTCCAGTGTGAAAAGTTCCTTTTTGATATATGCTTGTGTGTGTGTGTGTGTGTGTGAAATATGAATGTTTTGATTTTGTCTTGTGTTATGCTTATGAACATCATTGTTTGTTTTAAGAAAAACATCCTTATTCATTAAATTCTTTTTAAAAAACATAATACTTTCAAAGATATATATGCAGGGCAGTGGGAGAATGTTTAAATCTTTAAACAGAGGTCTACATGATTCTCTAGAGTTTACATTTGCCATAATTCTAATCGCCCTCTTTTGTATCCTAAACGTGCTTAGTACATCTGGCGACATACCCCAAAATATGATCCCATATCTTAAGTACGAATGGAAATAAGCCAAATAAGTATTTCTTAATGTGTGCATGCTAATGCAGGTTTTCAAAATACGTAACGCAAGAACATCGAGTTCAGTTTAGTATTCAGATATTGTATATGTTTATTCCATTTCAAGTCTTGCTGTATCCATAGTCCTAATAACGTTGTTTCTGATTTATTTTCTATTTGATGACCATTTAATGTTATATTGGGTTTCACAGGATTCCTATTCTGTATAGTGTGGAAATTAAGACATACTGTTTTTTTATAGTTTATTATGAGGCGATTATCTTGTGACCATTTGGTTAACTCTCCTGTAACGGAGTCAGCAGACTGCTGTATGACCTGTTTAGTTTCACCTTTTATTACGAGTGTTGTATCGTCCGCAAACAAAATTTCCTTATGTGAATGAACGTTCTGTGTTATATCATTGATATATAGAAGAAAGAGTAGTGGGCCCGAAACCGATCCCTGGGGTACTCCAAATTCAATAATTCCCTCATTGGACAATGTTTCGTTAAGTAATTTGGTTCCATCATCCTTGTGTCTCAAGCTTACTATTTGTTTACGCCTTGTTAAGTAAGACTCGATCCATTTATTAGCTAGACCTCTAATACCATATTGATTTAGTTTGGTAAGGAGGATTTTATGGTCAACAACATCAAATGCTTTCGATAAATCCAAGAATAGGCCAGTTACATGTTCCTTATTGTCAATTAATTTCAGTATACAATTACTACATTCGTAAATTGCAGTCTGTGTAGATTTTTCCGTTCTGAATCCATGTTGTGAGTTTGATAATATTTTATTTTTTTCTATGAAACTTATCAGTCTCTTAAACATAATTTTTTCCACAATTTTTGCAATACCACTTGATAAAGTAATAGGACGATAGTTATCTAATTCATCTTTTGAACCGTTTTTGTGCACTGGAATTACTTTTGATAACTTCAAAATATCCGGGTAAGTTCCTGAGAGAATTGAACTGTTTATTAAGTGCGGAAGTGAATTTATTACATTTTCTGCACATTTCTTAAAATTGCATCAGGGATGCCATCAATGCCAGCACAGAATTTATTTTTTAGCTCTTTTATAACTATTCTTATCTCTTCACTTGTGACATGATTTATAAATAAAGAATCACTGCATATATTTATTTTATTATTAGAATTTAGTGTATTTACCTGTGATTTATTTAATAATTTTTGTGGAATTTCCAGAAAATACTCATTAAAAGTGTTTGCTATTTCCTCTGGATTATTAATCACTTTATTATTTCTGGTCAGTGTAATGTTCCTTTGTATTTTAGCAGATTTTCCAGTTTCTTTCTTTATCACGGACCACATAGCCCTGTTTTTATTAGATGATTGGGAAATAAAATTATCATTATGCATTTTCTTTGCTAGTCTTATTACCTTATTTAATATGCTAGTGTATTTTTTGTAGTATAAATTGAATTCAGGTGTTGTGTGGTATTGTTTATATAATTTGTGTAGTAATTTCTTTCTTTGACATGAATTTATAATCCCTGTTGTTATCCAATTGCTACGTTTGTTATTTTGAACAGTTCTTCGTTTAAAGGGGAATGCTATTTCAAAATAGTGTTTTAGGGTACTGTTAAATGCATTAAATTTATCATTTACATTTTGTAGTTCATAAATATCTGACCATGTTTCCTTATTTAATAAGTCATTGAAATATGTAACATTTGATTCAGTGAATGACCTGCACTTTGATTTTACTCCATTATCATTATTATTGATTGTTTCGGATACTTCAACACTCAGTATTTGTCCATGGTGGTCACTAAAACCCGGACAATAGACTTCTATTGAAAGGTGATATTTATCTGTATTTATAAAAAAATTGATCAGGAGTGGTTTTACTAAATTTTGTTATTCTTGTTGGGGTATTTACTGTAGGTTTCAGTCCATAGGAAATTAGTAACTGTGTTAATAATTCACAATTTCTATCAAATTTTAAGAAATCCACGTTTACATCCCCACAAATGATTATATCGAAATTTACTTTGCTCATGTTATTGAGTAACAATTCTAATTTATCTATAAATGAAGGAAACTTTCCTGCATTAACTTATGTTGGTATGCTGTGTTCGCTGTGGACCGACGTGCATACCGTATCGAAATTTACTTTAATTTTAATTGTGTTTGAGTGTCGTGTTTGTGCATCGTAATATTTCGTGCTTCGGAATCCACGTCACATCTTGGTGAGTAGCAGAAATGTTTGTGTTTGTCTATCTTATCGTATCTTATCTTAATTCCGACCCTCCCTTTCTTTTGAGTTTGTTAGTGTGAGTGGTAACTTTGCCCGGTGGCTTTCGTTTTGTCAGGGTCTCTTAATTTTTATGCCATGATGTCAGGGCTTGATTGAATATTGTGATTCCTTCCGCACGTATGATCATGTGATGCTTGGATTTTCGCCGTGTTTTTGAGTGTTCCATTATGGCCATTTCAGTCGATTCTGTGTTCTCCACGTTCGTACCGGGTCAGAATCGAACCGGCAATCCACATCCTTTGGGACCAGCAAAGCGATCTTAGATGTATGTTGCATCACGTAGCATCCTCAAGGTTATATTTGTATATCTCGTATTCTTGCAATTTCATTTACGTCCTTGTATCTTTGTTGTATTCGCCCATTTCTGTAGTTCATTTAATGCGATATGGTTCTGAGCGATTTCTTCTTTAGTTTATTTTATTGTTTGCGTATTTGTCGCTATGTTTGTCTTATTGCAGTATGTGCTCTCCCCTCACAACGACAAGTAATACACGTAATTTACCATAACGTCAAGTTTGTATGTCCCTTAGAGTACTTTGCATCGCACGTCTAATCTACACATATCTTAGCGTTCTGCTTTTCTGTGCACATGTCAGCTCACGTTTAATTGCAGTACCGGTACTTCGGTACTTCATTTATCATTCAGTATCTGCGTCATTCTGTCTGTTGTTTCGGACGCAGTAATGCATTCAATAAGTACAAGTTCCTCTCCACATCGTTTTAATTGATTGAACTGAATACATCCTTTCGGCCTGTTTTTCATATTACTTCGATTCATTTGTAGTGTAGTATACCACTGCCGACTGAATACGAGCTGCGCTCTATACCGGCCTTGACATTCCCAGTCAGAACCCATGTATAATATGTAATTGGAAAGTTTCTACTCGTTGCCGGTAGAGCGCACTCCCCTCCCATTATAGGCGCGATAATCAATCAGCTGTACAGTACGTATATTAAATGTGTAATCTCAAGAACCACTGGGTGGATTTTGATGCTGCTTTCACCATTCTGTAAAGGTGATCTCGATGAAGATTTGTGTAGAAAATAATTTATTTATGACCTAAGGGAGCCAAGCAGTAACGATTTCAGTGAAAAGGTCGAAAAAATAGACTGGCGTCCGTGCGCTTTTTAAGCTTACGCTGGGCGAACCGTTAAAAATATCATTATATTATGAGTGTAAGTATTGTTCAGCGTGAGAAATTCTACAAAAAAGTCCGCGAGAGCATATCTCTATCTTCGATACATCGCCCACTATAAGTGTTTTTAGTTTGGACGGGAGGGGCATTTGGCTTGCACCTCGCCATTCTTAAATTACGTCTGACAGGAATTCCTTGCACATTCATAACTGTTCCCGGGCGAAGCCGGGGCGGGTTGCTAGTGAAACTATATAATTATTATCATTATAATTTCCGCATTATCAAAATTAAAATTATATCACAAAATAAAATAGCGTGCTAATAAATCTAAGAGAAATTAGACATACCTTGCACCTTCTTCGGGTACAAGGACACTACTCCAGCCAGCACCGTCTCATTAAAAGGAAAGAGAGGATCAAAATTACAGCCGGGAACAAGTAGCAGCTAATTGTGTGTTGTGTTTTGTGCTAAGAGATCTTTCGACAAATTATCAGATACCGTGTGCCTTCTTTTTCACGAAGCAGCTGTCAGGACGGGACTTACATAAACTCCTGCTGGACGTTACTCTAGAGGTTGAACAATGCGGTTTCATAATTATAATAACTGTCTCTGATAATCACAAAACTAACACTACAATGATGAGGCATTTAGGGGGAGGGAATTTGCAACCAGTGGTCAATCACCCATACGACGAGTCTAGGAATGTATTCCCTAGTTTTGATCATTGTCACATTCTAAAAAAATAAAAACATTAGAACGCAGTTTCTGTAACGAGGGATGACTGATGGTACTGGAATAATTTCAGGGAAATACTTGTCATTACTATACACAATGCAAAAGGGTGAGATCGTCAAACCGGTCAGACACCTCACTAAAAAACACATCGAACCCACTAAATTTGAAAAAATGAATGTTCGGCGTGCCAAGGAAGTGTTCTCGTCAGAAGTTATTGGTGCCATTAGTACACTGAAAGAAAATATAGGCATGCACCCGGAAGCGTACACATTCATGGACGCAGAAGCAATCATTTTTTTTTTAAACGTTAATAAATGGTTCGCTATGCACGACGTAAGCATCACATATCATCATATTCAGTCTAGAAATCCAGATAAAGGGCATTTTTCTCATTAGATGTCAGTCGCCTAAACTGACTAGAGGAATATTTTCTTTCTTACCTTGAAACTTTGAAAGCTGCTAGTAACGCTGCTAGAAAGGACTTCCTGAGTTCTGAGACTTATGAAGCTACCTATACAATTAATCACGGATTCAGCTGTCCAGTGCATAAGGTATCTTCTAAAAATGGGTAGAGGAAAGTCGCCAAATATGGGGAGTTTTTTTTTAAATAGGGCTCACATTAGACATAAGAAGGAACGGAATAATTTTGGTTTTCTCACCAATGTAAACCTCAGGCGATATACTATGTATATTACAAATATGGGCACGTTTGATGATGTAATACCCTCTGATATTATTGTTAACTTTAAAAGTGCACTTTCCCCGTATTAGGCAACCGGGTTTCGTAATATGGGGAGGTGAGAAACATCACGGTTTTTATTTATAATAGGTACACTGAATAGTATACCCTACTAATTAAAGCATTAATTCTGACATTTTTTTCGTGTGGCCTCCTGAGAGGCCGAGTGCAGGTCTTTCTAGTCGACGCCCGTGGGCGACCTGCGCGTCAGGATGAGAGATGGAATGGATGAAGATGAATGAAACAGGGCAAGGATGTGGAAGGAAGCGGCCGTGGCCTGTTAGAAGGTACCGTCCCAGCATTTGCCTGGTGTTGAAAAATGGGAAACCACGGAAAATCATTTCAAGGACGGCCGACGGTGGGGCTCGAACACGCGCGTCTACCGAGTCAGCAGAGAGCTTGGCCCCATGGCCTAACGCTGCGCTTTAGCCAGCGTAGCCACTACTGTCAGTAATTCTGACAATGTAATGAAATCATGAACACAAATAGTACAAAAATACAAAAATGAATATTTTAAGTAAATAACAGTCCTAGTTTCCTGTTGCCGAACTTCCAAACCGTTCAGTAGAAAAATGCATAAGCTTTAATGAAAACCGAGTGATTCTGATCGAATTCAACTGTAACGAGGTGCAAGGTATGTCTAATTTCTCTTAGATTTATTAGCATGCTATTTTATTTTGTGATATAATTTGCACTTTGATATTGTGGGAATTATAATGATAATATAATAGTGTCACTAGCAACCCGCCCCGGCTTCGCCCGGGAACAGTTATGAATGTGCAAGGAATTCCTGTCAGACGTAATTTAAGAATGGCGAGGTGCAAGCCAAATCCCCCTCCCGTCCAAACTAAAAACACTTATAGTGGGCGATGTATCGAAGATAGAGATATGCTCACGCGGACTTTTTTGTACAATTTTTCATGCTGAACAATTCTTACTCTCATAGTATATTGATATTTTTAACGGTTTGTCCAGCGTAAGCTTAAAAAGCGCACGGACGTCAAGTTCTTTCTTCGACCTATTCACTGAAATCTAAAATCGTTACTGCTTGGCTCCCTTTGATCATAAATAAATTATTTTCTACAGAAATCTTCCTCGATATTACCTGTACAGAATGGTGAAAGCCGCATCAAAATCCATCCAGTGGATCTCGAGATTACCCGTGATATCCAAGAATCGGGGACTTAGTTTTACACTAAGTAGAGATAAGTCTTAGTCGTGCAATGCTTGGTGAACAGCGCTGTGTGAGCAGTAGAGTAACTAACAAGATTTCATGAAAAAGGTTTCATTGTCTAGGCCGGTGAGTATACCCTCACGGTTTCGTGACAGACCAATAGATGGCGTGAGGTGCCTTGGGGATTCGGCTGTGCTTATTTCCTCGCGAAATACGCACGTCCGTGACTCTGGGATGTCAGTTTGACATCTTCTCGACATAGCACGTAAACTTCCACTGCGTATAACATCATATGCTCTGCGAGAGGATTCCTACTGTTCGTCATCCGATATAAGGGTAAGAATGCCTGCTCCTCTGTTTCAAAAAACTCGGTGGGGCAATTATTTATTGTTTTCAACTTCAGATTAAACCGTAAAGACACATTCTAATAAGTCACGGCTACTCCCTTCCAACTTCTTGCCGAATTTCATCCGTCAATATTCATTTGTAATGAGCTAGGCGTCGGAAATGTCGTAAATCCAACACACCACATAGATATCACGTATCTCCTACCCTGTAGAAATTGGAATCTGAAAGGGGTGTTGATGCCGGTCAAATATCACATGTTATTGTTTGAGACTTCAGTCTTTTGACTGGTTTGATGCAGCCTTCCATGCCTCCCTGTCTTGAGCTAATCGTTTCATCTCTACATAGCTACCACACCCTACATCCGAAGCAATCTGTTTAACATATTCTAACCTTGGTCTACCCCTACAGTTCTTGTCCTCAACGCTTCCTTCCATAACTAAGCTTGCTATTCCTGGGTGTCTTAGTATGTGTCCTACTAACCTATCTCTTCTCTTCATTAGCAGTCGCCAGAAACATCTCTCCTCTCCCACTCGTCTTAATAGCTCTTCGTTTGTCACCCTATCTACCCATCTAATCTTCATCATTCTCCTGTGACACCACATTTCAAATGCCTCAATTCTCCTCTTTTCTGTTGCACCAATAGTCCAAGTTTCACTTCCATAGAGCGCCACGCTCCAGACAAAGGCTTTCAAAAATGACTTCCTAATACCAAAATCTATATTCGATGTCAACAGATTCCTTTTTTGTAGAAAGGCTTTCCTTGCCTGAGCCAACCTACTTTTTATATCCTCTTTGCTTCGTCCATCACTGGTTATTTTGCTTCCTAAGTAACAGAAGTCTCCTACTTCCTGCAGCTTTTCACCTGCCAATTTGATGTCCATAGAGGTTTCTGATTTATTTCGGCTGCATTCCAGTATTTTTGTTTTACATTTATTAATTTTCATCATGTATTCATTCCGTAAGATGGAGTCCATACCATTCAAAAACTCATTCAAATCCTCTGGCGTGTCAGCCAAGATGACTATGTCATCAGCAAATCTCAGAGTTGAAATTATTTCTCCTTGAATCTTCACTCCCACTTTAAATTTTTCTACAATTTACTTCATTGCTTGTTCAATGTAAAGATTGAAAACTATGTGTGATAAGTTGCATCCTTGACTTACACCTTTCTGAATACCAGCTTCTCTCTCATGTCCTTCAGCTCGAATGACTGCTGTCTGGTTTCTGTATATATTGCATATCGTCCTCCTATCCCTGTACTTTATTCCAATAGATTTCAAAATGTCAAACAATGTAGTCCAATCAACGTTATCAAAAGTCCTTTCCAAGTCTACAAATGCCATGAACGTTCTCTTATTTTTCCTTATTCTACCTTCCAAAATCAGCCTAAGACTTAGTACAGCTTCCCTTGTTCCTACATTTCTCCTGAAACCAAATAATCACATAATAACTTCTAATGATAAAACTATTATTACGTGTTGTTGATGTAAAGTTGATAAATGTGTATATGGGATATCCCTAATGGGTGTTTATATTGCGTTTGATGCCAACCTTTCGTTGTGATTATTTGGTTTTAGTGGCCTTACTCTTTCAATTTTGACTGGCTGCATGGCGCAGCGGTAACGTTCTCGCCTGATGTGCCCAAGGCTTCAGGACCGTATCCTGGCGCAGTCAGTTAGCATTTGAGGATGTGACAATGCGAGAGATTCGTGTCAGTAGATTTACTCCAAAAGCAACAGTAGTTACCAAAAAGACGTACAGTTCACTCCACGGTGTTTGGCCGGTCAATCCCAGTTTCACAGTCGTACAGAAGACACGTGGCAACCCTCAGGCATGTGCAATTGATATGAGTTGCCTTCCGCGCAACTGGAAACTCACGTATCAATTGTACATGCCTAAGGCTCATCGACTGTCCTCTGTACGACTTAAAACCCGGGATTGACCGGCCAAACACCGTGGCGTAAACTGTAAAACAATTACATTTTTTTGTTTGTTTGCGTGTGGCCTCCTGAGAGGCCGAATGCAGGTCTTTCTAGTCGACGCCCGTGGGCGACCTGCGCGTCAGGATGAGGGATGGAGTGGATGAAGATGAATGAAACTGGGCAAGGATGTGGAAGGAAGCGGCCGTGGCCTGTGAGAAGGTACCGTCCCAGCATTTGCCTGGTGTTGAAAATGGGGAAACCACGGAAAACCATTTCAAGGACGGCTGACGGTGGGGCTCGAACCCACGCGTCTACCGAGTCAGCAGAGAGCTTGGCCCCGTGGCCTAACGCTGCGCTTTGACGTACAATTATTATTATATTATATCTTTCAATTTCGTTCTATTACGATTCCTATTGCTCCCACAATTATGTATTGTTTTGATCTATGTAGGATTGAGCTCGTTATTATCTACAGTGCTATAAATTCTAGCTGCGCAATTGCTGTTTGCCGTAGTTCTAGTAGGTATTTGAAATGTTTTTCTTGTCTACGGGCCTAGTGTTATTGTAATTGTGGACGTGTCCACAGCATCTTGACGGGTGAATACATTTCAATCACCGGGAACTTTCCATAAGTACTGACCTCCCTTCATAATTTCCCTTTTCGCAGTCCTCTAAATGTATGAGGTGACTGCCATTTGCATCACCCTTGACCAAGGGGCCCTTTTCGTTGCTTCTTGAATCGTGCGCTGCCAGAGTTCGATAATCGGAGCCATTCTTTTATTTTATCTTACTTCATTTTAACCAGTGTTTTTGTTTGAACACAGTTTTAGCTTATAATTTTCTCCCCCTCTCTTTATGGTTTTCTTGTGTATGATTTATAGTTCATGACATCCAGAGAAAGTATTTCCGACCTTCGCACGGTACCACCGTCCAAGACCTCATCGGGATCGGGACTGGCCCGGACCCGGGCCCAGGGATGGTTAGTATTTCATCATCTTGCTATTTCACTGCATTACCCTCTCTGTGTTTCAGATGGTTCCGGCATCAAGAGGTTGTCTTATGACTAAATTTCTGTTTCCGAAATTTATAATTTATTCAAGGGGTCTTCCTGGGGATGGGGACTTTCCACAACGGTGAGGGTCAGTTTTTATTTGACATATATTGCGTTTCGTCAAAAGGTTTTCAATAATATTTTCACGTCAGGAAGTACACGTTAGGTGAATTTAGTTTGAGAGCACATTTTAACTAATCATATTTTTGTCAACAAACGAGTTCATCGTAAAGATGATTTTGTTTGACACTGTGTGGTTGATATATCTTTATGTTTATGTACGCCTATAACTCGTGTTCGGGTGCTTGGAGCATCGCAAAATTAGGTATTGTAACCATGAGTTACAAGACCAGTTTGGTTTCAGGAGAAATGTAGGAACAAGGGAAGCTGTACTAAGTCTTAGGCTGATTTTGGAAGGTAGAATAAGGAAAGATAAGAGAACGTTCATGGCTTTTGTAGACTTAGAAAAGGCTTTTGATAACGTTGATTGGACTAACTTGTTTGACATTTTGAAATCGATTGGAATAAAGTACAGGGATAGGAGGGTGATATACAATCTATACAGAAACCAGACAGCAGTCATTCGAGTTGAAGGACATGAGAGAGAAGCTGGTATTCAGAAAGGTGTAAGGCAAGGCTGCAACTTATCACCCATACTTTTCAATCTTTACATTGAACAAGCAATGAAGGAAATTAGAGAAAAATTTAAAGTGGGAGTGAAGATTCAAGGAGAAATAATTTCAACTCTGAGATTTGCTGATGACATAGTCATCTTGGCCGACAAGCCTGAGGATTTGAATGAGTTTTTGAATGGTATGGACTCCGTCTTACAGAAAGAATTCTTGATGAAAATTAATAAATGTAAAACAAAAATACTGGAATGCAGCCGAAATAAATCAGAAACCTCTATGGAGATCAAATTGACAGGTGAAAAGCTGAAGGAAGTAGAAGACTTCTGTTACTTAGGAAGTAGAATAACCAGTGATGGACGAAGCAAAGAGGATATAAAAAGTAGGTTGGCTCAGGCAAAGAAAGCTTTTCTACAAAAAAGGAATCTGCTGACATCGAATATAGATTTAGGTATTAGGAAGTCATTTTTGAAAGCCTTTGTCTGGAGCGTGGCGCTCTATGGAAGTGAAACTTGGACAATTGGTGCAGCAGAAAAGAGGAGAATAGAAGCATTTGAAATGTGGTGTTACAGGAGAATGATGAAGATCAGATGGGTAGATAGGGTTACAAACATAGAGGTATTAAGACGAGTGGGAGAGGAGAGATGTTTCTGGCGACTGCTAATGAAGAGAAGAGATAGGTTGGTAGGACACATACTAAGACACCCAGGAATAGCAAGCTTAGTTATGGAAGGAAGGGTCGAGGACAAGAACTGTAGGGGTAGACCAAGGTTAGAATATGTTAAACAGATTGCCTCAGATATAGGGTGTGGTAGTTATGTAGAGATGAAACGATTAGCTCAGGACAGGAGGCATGGAGAGCTGCATCAAACCAGTCAAAAGACTGAAGACTCAAACAACAACAACAACAACCATGAGTCAATTCAACAATCTATAAAAATCAATGTTACGAGATAGTTTGTCTGTGGGTGGGTATGCGTGTATGTCTCCTATGCGTTCACATACCATTCATACGATTACGATAAAACTTGGTTGAGATGTTGAGTACACTCCAAGGAAGGTTTATGGCTTAGTAAATCCATTTTACAATAGGTAGCGCACGTGTAGATGCAACAAATGAGCGACGACGCGCGAAGCGTTTCATACAAGTCCCATATGCATTCATATACCATTCGTCCAATTACGATGAAACTTGGGTGAGATGTTGAGTACATTCCAAGGAAGGCTTCTGGCTTAGTAAATCCATTATACAATAGGTAGCGCACGAGTAGATTCAACAAATGAGCGACGACGCGCGAAGCGTTTCAATAAAGTCCCGTATGCGTTCATATACCATTCGTTCGATAGCGATGAAACTTGGGTGAAATGTTGTGTACACTCCAGGGAAGGTGTCTGGCTTAGTAAATCCAATTTACAATAGGCAGCGCACGAGCAGATTCAACAAATGAGCAACGACGCGCGGAGCGTTTCAATAAAGTGTCGTATGCGGTCATATACCATTCGTCCGATAGCGATGAAACTTGGGTGAGATGTTGTGTACATTCCAGGAGAGGTTTCTGGCTTAGTGAATCAATTTTACAATAGGTAGCGCACGAGTAGATTCAACAAATGAGCGATGGCATGAGAATTGTTTTAAATAAGTCCCGTATTCGTTCATATACCATTCATCCGATTACGATGAAGCTTTGGTGAATCGTTGAGTACACTCCAGGGAAGGCTTCAGGCTTAGAAAATCCATTTTACAATAGGTATCGCATGAGTCGATTCAACAAATGAGTGACGGCACGTGAATCATGTAAATAAAATCCCTTATGCATCATATACCATTCATCCGATTGCGATGAAACTTTGGTGAATTGTTGTGTACACGCCAGGGGGCTTTTTGTCTTAGTAAATCCATTTCACAATAGGTAGCGCACAAGTAGATATAACAAATGGGTGACGACACGCGAGTAGTTTAAGCAAGAGTGTTGGCGTTGCGTTCATATAGCCTAAAATTCATCCGATTGCGACCAAATTTTGGTGGGTTGCTGTGCACACTCCCGGGAAAGTTAAAGGCATAGTCAATCCAATTTACAGTAGATAGCGCGCGAGTAGCTTCAATAAAATGGCGTGCGATTCCTTTTAATAAAGACCCACATGCGTTCATATACCATTCATCCCATTGCGATGAAACTTGGGTGAAATGTTGTGTACACATCAGGGAAAGTTTCTGGTGTAGTAAATCCACTTACCAATAGGTAGCGCACGAGTAGATTCAACAAATGAGAGACGACGTGCGAAGCGTTTAACAAAGTCCCGTATGCGTTAATATACCATTCGTCCGATAGCGATGAAACTTGGGTGAGAGGTTGTGTACACACCAGGCAAGGATTCTGGCTTAGTAAATACATGATAAAATAGGTAGCGCACGAGTAGATTCAACAAATGAGCGACTACGCACGAAGAGTTTCAACCAAATCCCGTATGCGTTCATACACTATTCGTCCGATAGCGATGAAACTTGGGTGAGATGTTGTGTACACTTCAGGTAAGGTTTCTGGCGTAGTAAATCCACTTTTCAATAGGTATCGCACAAGTACAGTAGATTAAACAAATGAGCAATGACGTGCGAAGTGTTTCAACAAAGTCCCATATGCGTTCATATACCATTCGTCCGATAGCGATGAAACTTGGGTGAGTTATTGTGTAATCCAGGAGCGGTTTCAGGCTTAGTAAATCAATTTTACAATAGATAGCGCACAAGTAGATTCAACAAATGAGCGAAGACGCGCGAAGCACTTCAACAAAGTCACGTATGCGTTCAAATACCATTCGTCCGATAGTGATGAAACTAGGGTGAGATGTTGTGTACACGCCTGGGAAGGTTTTCGACTTAGTAAATACATTCTACAATAGGTAGCTTACGAGAATATTCAACAAAAAGGTGATGGCGCTCGAATCGTTTCAACAAAGACCCGTATGCGTTCATATACCATTCATTTTATTGCCATGAAACTTTGGTGAGTTGTTGAGCACGCTCACATGAATGTTTCTGAGATAGTAAATCAATTTTATAATAGTTTAGAGGAGGTTAACGTAGGAAGAAAAACATATTGGGAATCCACAAGCAGTTCAGCAAACAAAGTCACATCGCCAACACTTTCTTTGATTGGCATTGCAACGCAACGCATGCCGGGTACAGCTCGTCATTTATAAAACTCTTTACCGTACTTCTCATAGAAGGGTGGCTATAGGGGAAAACTTTTCAAAATACATGCTAAAATAGGCGAAAAATAAAAATTATCCTAGAAAGACAACCAAAGAAAATGTTGCGCTTCTCAATGAGTGACACAAAACTAGGGAGTCTATAAAGGGTCTCCAAAAACCGTATTTTAAGGCCTTTAAATTGACAGTGTCTGTGATATGCCAAGAAAACTAACTTCGTTCTGATAAACTTATGAAGGAATGACAAGCCCCTAACCATTGCAACAGTAGCTCAATTGATAACGTCTGGTTATTAATACCGAAGACCGTTCGAATTCGGTACCTCTGCTAGTTTTGTAATACATTTCTATTTATTTCAGGTTAGGACATGTAAATACCTGTTTTCCCGCCTAATGTAATTGGGCACAACTTTTTTTTACCGACTGGAATACTTTCTTTAATAATAATAATAATAATAATAATAATAATAATAATAATATATATATATATATATATATATATATATATTTAGAATTTGGCCAATTTTAGACCGCTTTGAACCTAAGACTACGGTACATTGTTTCGTTTTTTCTTTTCTTCCCAAAACTTCTTCATACGTTGGCTGATGACCTACCTCTGTTCCGCTGATAACACTCTCTGTGGTTGATGTGGAACTTGCAGAATCGAAAAAACTGCAGTAGTGATCAGTCGCCGGAATTCCACCCTATTAGAAATGATGTTGTTTGTGATCTTCAGTTTTTGCAGATCACACCGTATCTCTTCCAGCCATCTAGTGGTGTTTTTTAATTTGGAGATGTAGTCAAAAATTTTCTTAGTTAGCCTGCTGCTATCCATTCTATGAAGGTGACCATAAAATTGTAGTCTCCGTCTTTTAATTGAGTCTGTAATTTTTTCCACATTTCGGTAAAGGTCTTCATTTTTTCTCTTCATCCAAATATCTTTATTCTTTTGGGGACCCAAAATTTTCCTAAGTATTTTCCTTTCTTTCTTTCTTTTCCAGTTCCTCTTGTTCACCTCTTTTGTTCAACGTTAAACATTCTGATCCGTATAATACCTCTGGTTTAATTACAGTTGTGTAGTGCCTGATTTTTGCCTGGAATGAAATTGATCGTTTGTTGTATCTATGTTGGGTGAGTTTATAGGCATTTTCCATCTTTCTGAATCTCTCCTTGCAGGATGTGTTATCAAGTCCATTTGACTGGATCCATTCTCCCAAATATTTAAATTTATCAACTCTTTGAATCTGTCCATGTTGAATTGTTAGATATTTTTCTCCATTGTGTCTGTGTTCAATATATTTGGTTTTTTCATACGAAATCTGAAGACCAGTTTTTATTGCTATTTCATGTAGGGTTTCAACCATTATTTGTGCTTGAAATCTGTTTTCTGAAATGATTGCTATGTCATCAGCAAAGGCAAGACATTTCACCTCAAATCTTCCTTTTCCTTGCCCCAAATGGACCCCTTCAATGTTTCTTTCGCATAATTTAAGTTCCCATTCCTTCATGATTTTGTTTAATATCAAATTAAATAGAAGTGGTGAAAGCCCATCACCTTGTCTAACTCCGGTTTTGATTTGGAAGGGTTCTGAAATGTCGTTTAGAAATTTAACTCTTGAGGTTGTATTTGTTAGTGTTTGTTCATCCAGCTGTCTGGTATTTTTATCTGTCCCTAATTCTGCTAGAGTTAGGAATACAGACTGTCTGTCTATTGAATCATAAGCCTTTCTGAAATCAATGAAAGATACAACTGTGTTGAGGTTACGTATTGTTCTGATTATAAGGATTGTTTTGAGATTGAAAATTTGCTCTGGACAAGATCTCCCTTTTCTAAATCCGGCTTGGTATTCGCCGATAGTATGTTCTGCTTGTTCTTCCAGATTGTGTAGCAATGCTTTAGAAAGAACTTTGTATGCGATTGGCTGTAAGGAAATACCTCTATAATTGTTGAGTTTGTCTTTTCTCCTTTCTTGTGCAAGGGATGGATTATTGCCTGTTTCCAATCATTTGGAATTGTTCCTTTTTCCCAACATTCCTTGATAACTTTGTGTAAAGCTTCAGCTGCAAATTTACCACCGAGTTTCAATATTTCAGTTAGTATCCCATCCTCACCAGGTGCCTTATTATTTTTAAGATTGTCAATATATTGTTCTATTTGTTGGACAGTTGGTGGTTCTGACGGAGGGTTCTCTTTTTGTGGTGATGTAAACTGTAGTCTTTCTAAAGGTTCTTCGCAATTAAGAAGTTCCTCTAAGTATTTAGCTAGTAACTCGCAGTTGTCTTTATTATTAGTGACCAGTCTACCAGTTGAATCCTTGAAATGGAGGTTCATTGGTTTGTATCCTCGGATCTCCTCTCGAAATACTTTGTAGAATTGTCTGGTGTTGTTCTTTTTAAAATCTATATCTATCTCTTCCAATCGCTTCTTATCATAATTACGTTTCTCTATCCTGATGATTTTGGATGTTAGCTTTCTGATCTCTACAAAATTAATCCAAGTCATCTTCTCGTTTCCTGGAATTCCATAACTGCCAAGCCGCTAATCTACGTTCGATCGCTGCATCACATGTTGTATTCCACCATCGGTGTTTCCTTTTCCTTGGAGGCTGTCCCAATTCTTTGGCTGATTCTATCATTACATCTCTGATCTCTTCCCAGTTACTCTTATCTTTAGTATGCAGTTTATTGATAAATTCAGTCTTATTTTCTGATAAAACTTTTGTGTCTATTTTAGGAATTTTTGGCTTGGATTTATTTGGTTGGAATTTAGTTTTGATCTCAGACAAAAAATGGTCAGAGTCAATATTTAATCCTCTCCTTACTCTAACATTCATGATTTCTCTAAAGTTCTGTTTTGTAATTGCTACATGATCCAGTTGATATGAACCTAAATGTGGATTTGGAGAGCACCAAGTTTTCTTTCTCCTCGGTAATTTCCTAAAAAAGGTTGACATTAATTTAAGATCAAATAGTCTGCAGAAACTTATGAGTCTCTCTCCATTTCTGTTAGTGCGGTTGTGAGCTGGGAAGTCACCCACTATGTTTCTAAATTTTCTCTCTCTTCCAATCTGTGCATTAAAGTCACCAACTAAGATTTTAACGTGATGATAAGGTATCTTTGATGATTCATGTTCCAACATTTCCCAAAACTCTTCAACATTTTCTGGATTTTTCTTATTGTCCTCATTGGTAGGAGCATGAGCATTGATTATAGTATAGCCTTTATTTCCTGATCGAAATGAGAGAAATGAAATTCGTTCTGATGAAGATGTAAAATTTGTTATTGATTCCGTTAAGTTTTGTTTAATCATAAAAGCTGTTCCAAGTATAGTACTGTTTTGTTTGGTTTTGATTCAGGCTTTCCCTTTGTAAATTCTATATTCTATAATAATAATAATTTGGTTTAGATAATAAGGCAAGAGCAATCATTCACCAATCCCTGTTGGATACAGCTTCCAAAGTGAAATTCAGGGGAGAGATTTCTGAATCCTTCGCAATAAGGACAGGGGTGAGACAGGGAGATGGGCTCTCGCCTCTGTTATTCAACTGTGTTTTTGAGAAAATTATTCGAGAATGGCGTAAAGAATTGTGTAAGGATGGTGTAGAGAATGGGGTCAGACTAGGTTGTAAGAATAAAAACCTGACAATCGACTGTTTAGCTTTCGCAGATGATGTTGCGATTTTCTCTAATTCTATTGACACGGCCACACAACAAATCAATCAATTACAGGTGCAAGCAGCAAAGGCAGGTCTTCAGATTTCGTTTCAGAAAACGCAGTTTATAACGAACATCAAGTCAGAACCCATAGAACTTACGGTGAATGGAGGACAAATAACAGAGGTAGAGAAATTCAAATACCTGGGTGAATGGATTGAGCCCAACATTCGTGAAAAGGAAGCTTTCGTGGCACGGATTAACAAAATGGAAATGGCTTACCATTTAACCAAAGTCATTTACAAAACACGATCAATGTCCTTCAACGCCAAACTGTGGCACTACGTTACCGTTATTCGCCCGGATGCGTTATATGCATCAGAATGCCTGGCGATGAATAAGAAAGGCCTGGCAGAACAAAGAGAGGAAGATTCTGAAAAAGATCTTGGGCCCAAGGAACGAGGAGAGTATAGAAGACGACACAACGATGAACTTTATCTACATGTGGAGAAAATAACGGACACCATTCGCAAAAGAAGACTCTCATTTTATGGCCATTTAACACGAATGAACTCTGGAGGATTTTCCAATCGAATCTGTGCCTACTTTGTGGGAAAGAAAACCAAAGGGATCTGGTTTACAGAGGTGGAAAAAGACCTACAAGAACTGGGCATATCACATGAGGACATCTTGGAAGTGACTCTTTGAAGAAGAAACTTGGGGAGATACAGAGTTTTCAGCCAAAACCTATATTGAAAAACGGCAAGAAGTGGACCAAAGAAGGGAAGGAAGCTCACCGAAGAAGAATGCGCGAATACTGGGCCAATGTGAAAGAAAGAGGGAAAAAACAGTTGAAATAACGTGGTCCATAGACAACCGAAACGATTATAAAAATAATAATAATAATAAAACTCATGCTATTATAGAGCAAATGGCAAACCAGTTGACTATCGCCAATGTAAGAGAGAGAATGTACGATGCTAGACCGGAATGTGTCATGCATACAGTTTATTACAGCACAATAATTAAAAACCAAACTATTTTAAGACGCAGGAATTGAGCCTTTTCTGGATATTGCTCTGTTAGGGCTCACACCATCAACTAAGTTGTACAACAGCGCCAATCTAATTAAATGATGACAGATAACTAGAATTTGATTTTCACGACATAGTTTAACAAGTTTACATTAACACAATTTAGATGTAAAGGCAATTATATGAAAGTAGATCTCCTCACCCGTTCTTTGTTGGAGTAGCATACTGAAGTCTTTAATAATGTATGAGTAGAGATACATTCGATATTTTATTTCCTGGTAATTTCTAGTCATTCTCAGCAGTAGTGAATTGCTTAACTAAGCATACGAGTAAGTCTAGCGGAGAGAAAAGATTGTATCTTTTTCCAAGGAAGGTTTACAGAAAAGTATTCCACACGAAGGATAGGATTTTCATTTCCAATGTTGAATAAGGCGAGCCAAAGCTCCCATGTAAGGCCTGCAAAAAGCTATCCTTTTGCCATTGGTTGTCACCAGTCCCAGCAAATTGAATGAATGTATTTTCCTTTTAATGAAGTAATAGGGCAGAGTTTACAGATTCGAACAGTATGTTCTTCATTACTGTTTGGTTGTGATATCACACACACAATAAAAAGCTGTGTCTCAATAGTAAGGTGTATGAATTAAAATGTGTCGGCTACTGAAGCGTCGATTTTTAGTTGGAGCAAAATAGAGGATATATTTACAAATTTTAACATTCTGTTTGAAACTACCACTTAGTACTTTAAACTGGGTGACCTGCTGAGTGATTTTCATTAATTATGTCCTGTAATCATAAAATGTGATGCGAGACATCTTTTAGGAGCGGACATCATAGGACACGCGGTGCCATGGATTTTCACCGCCCTTCAATAACCAAACTTCCTCAGCCGGAAATAAAACTCACGAAGTTGGAATCATAAGGGCTACACTACCACTGAAATACTAAAGTTAAGTCCGTCAACTGGTCAAAGCTGTGTACATTCACCGCCACCTGGTAGGTCACAGTACTTCTGAAATTGGCGTACCTCCATTGTGGGCTTCCCTATGCCTACTCAAACTTCTTCTATCCCTATATGCCTTTCCACAATCAGTGCAAGAATGGGGCCTTTCATCAGTGTGGTGTTTTATATGAGTTTTCAGATGGCCGGGCTCTTTAAAGGCCTTACAACATATAGCGCACGAGTGCGGCCGGTCTCCAGTGTGGACTAATAAATGTTTCTTAAGATTCTGAGTAGTCACAAATCCTTTATTACATATACTGCAAGTCAGTGGCCTGTAACCAGTATGAGACCAGACATGTTTTTTCAAGTCTTGTGACGTAATAAAGGCCTTATTACATATTGTACAGCAGTGAGGTCTTGTTCCGCTATGTACAAAGGAATGTTTCTTAAGAGTTGCACTTAACCTGAAAGTTTTATCACAGGTAATACAGGAATAAGGCTTCTCGCCAGTATGAAGCAACATATGTTTCTTCAATTGACGAGGGTCAATATACGCTTTTTCGCAAATAGTACAAGAAAAAGGTTTCTCACCAGTGTGCGTTCTACGGTGTTGCTCAAGATTACTACTGGATGAGAACGTCTTTTCGCAGACATTACAAGCGAAAGGCCTGATACCCTCATGTAGAAGCATGTGTCTGGTTAAAGTTCCTTTCCTATTAAATGCCTTTTTACATTCACTACAAGAGTACGGCAGCTCTCCAGTGTGCACGTAAATGTGAGTTTTCAAATGATAACTATCAGCAAATTTCTTTTCGCACAGTGAACACGAATAAGGATGTTTAGTTTCGATATGTCCAGGAGTTGTTCTCCGTAAATCCGAGGAAGGAGATATATCTTCTTTTCTGCGTTTAGTGGCATCACTATCACGCACTGACTCATTCGAAGTCCTTGATAAGACATGCACCCTGAAAATAATACATTGAATATAGTTCATCTGATTAGTGGCAAAATCTTACTACGTCACTTAAGTTTCAAACGGTAACATGTTATTGATGCTATATCCCGAGTCCTCCGTGAGAGAAGTGACTAAAAAGCACTTACAAAATTTATTAAAAAAATAAAAATAAAAACCGGATTATATTCGAGAATATCGTTTACAGTTGCGTTTGAAAACCCACAGTATGTTTTAAAGAATCAGAGAGTATTTTTTGGCCTCAACTACACTGCCGGAAAAAATAATAATTAGGTCACCCTTTTAGAGGTTACCAATTCACTCAAGATTTATTGTGGCAACAGTGCCTATGGAGTGCATATGGAGTACGAGGTGTAGCCTCGACGGGCGGCAATGCACACACTGACTCTTGCATCCAGTCGATCATAAAGACGGCGATTACTGTCTTGGGATACGTTATTCCACGCCTGCTTGACTTGTTCACACAGTTCTGTAAGAGTTGTGGTTGGACGAGTCGCACGAGTCACTTGTCGGTCTATCATGTCTCACACGTGCTCGATTGGCGACAAGTCCGGCGATCGTGCTGGCCAGGGAAGTTGCTGCACGTCTTGCATTGCACGCTGAGTTGCACGGGCAGTGTGTGGGCGAGCATTATCCTTGGAACAACACATCCCCCTTCCTGTTGCAATAACGGCAAAAGGACGGGTCTAACAACATCCTGCACGTACCGAGCGCTGATTAGCGTTCCCTCCACAAACACCAAAGGTGAACGAGGGTTTTACTTATCGCACCCCAGACCATAAGGCCGGTGTGTCTTAGGTCGTGTATTGCTTCCTGTAATGTAGTTCCCCCTTGTATCCATACCTATGCTGAGATTCCATCAATACTTGGTGCTTTATTATTCTTCTGCTGCTGTAGGGCTTGTTCCACTTCACGTACAGATGGTGGTTCAACATCCACTTCATTTGTTATCTTGTTATCCCTAGTGGTGGTCCGTGGTTGATCTTCTGTTTCTGTTAGATTCAAAAGATGTTGAAAGTATTCCTTCCATCCATAAGTCCAGGGTCCTTTCTTTGTCTCCTAACAGTTGTCCATCCTTATCTATACAGATATTTGTTCGTGCCTTGAATCCTTCTTTCACTTCCTTGATTTCTGTATAGGTCATGAACATGTTGTCTTACTTGAATTCCTCCACTATTCTAGTCATTTTATCGTTTAAGTGCTTTCTCTTCTTTCTTCTGCATATGTTCCTTAATTCTCAGTTCCGATTTTCTATTTCTTGTTTCTTCGCCCTTAGTGGTCTCTCTAGGTATTGTGCCCAACATAGCAATCTGTGGTGAATTATGCTGTGGAAATTATGTATTTATATAATAATCTTTATTGCAGCCTGTGGCCATGTTGTTGACGTACAGTATACATTTCGTACACTAGTCTGTGCCGTATGCCACTATCGTCATGGTTCGTTTTGGGCAAGAAACGATATGGTACATTTCACATACATCCCTACATAGTTCACAAATGCAATTTCCATCTGGATTATGGAACACCTTCCTTGAGCAGATCTTGTGGTGAAACCCATGTACCGCAAGTCTGGTCACAACATGTCGCATTTCACAGAATGGGTGCATCCATCTTCGGTCCAACATCGCATTTGACGTGTAGAATTCCCTGGGTATGTCCTGTTTTTTTATTGTGTAGATCTTGCAGCAATTTTCTGTAATTGCCTGTAATTGGCAGTAGTAGTAACATTCGTAGGTCTTCTATTAAAAATGTTTCTCTAGCAAGCTCGTGTACAAGTATAGACTTGGTTGTCTTTGCTACTCCAAGGACTCTTTTGAGAAATCGAGATTTTACTTTTTCTATTTCATCTAACTGTCTGTAGGTAAGAAATTCCCATATTACCTCAAGTCCGTATGTCAAAACGGGCAGTACCTTTGTTCTAAAAAGTGCCATTGCTGTCTCAAGTGATATTAGGGTAATATAACTGATGGCATTTATAGCTTTCATTGCAGAGGCTGTTTTTGATCTTATATGCAGTTGAAAACTTTTTCCTGTAACCTGTAGGGTGAAGCCTAGGTATTTGAAGTTTGTGACGACTTTTAAAGGCCATGACTTGGAATAGATGTGTAAATGATCAGGAGTAACTTTTCTACTGAATTATTGGTGAAAAGTGTTATTAGCGAGTTACGTAAGTAGCTACATATGTTCAGTAGTGGTGTCGGAGCATTAAAAGTTTAGTGCGGCTAAATAGAGGCACACAGTGTAAGATTATAAGGCTAAAATCCTAAGTATGTTATCTTAGTTGTGTGCCGCCATATTGGAATTGACCCCCTGCGGAATAACAGCGCTACTCCATCAATCAAGGAATAAGTACATTCTCCTTGGTTGCTTACTGAATGGAAATATAGCGAAGTTGAATAATCGCGTATTGTTTTGACTTCAATCATCACGGAATAACGGCCTATATCGTGTATAAAATAGTTAAGTGTGACGTTCTATCAAAGAGTCTATACACACAATAACTCTGGTGGTTAAGATGATGCATGTTCGGAGTGCGCAACGAACTGATGGGAAGGAATACTGTCGTACATGTCAAAGACAATGTACAAGAGAGGACAGTACAATAGAATGTGATAGATGCAAGGAAAAGGTACACGAGAATTGTACCGGTCTCATCGGCCAGGAAGTGAAAGACCTCGAAAGGAAGAACAGTAAGATAATATGTTTATGTGAAATATGCAAACCAGATGCGTTAGATATGAATAAGTCGTATAGTGAGATAATAGGCTTATTAACGAAAAAATAGAGGACTTATCACTCTATATTAAGGAACAGCTGCCAGCACAAAAAGACAGGGATCATCAATTAAGGGAAATAATACGTATGGAGTTGACACAATGGGAGAGCGAGCGAAATGTAACAACTTCATTACCTGAACCAATTGAAAAACCTAATAACATCGAAGTATCGAGGATAGAAGTTGAGGAACTTTCAGAGATACGTGAAGAAAGGGAAAACACAGACGATCGCATACATGAAAGTCAGGAACAAAGGCAGTCCGAAACCCAGCCATTGAATACGCAAGAGAATTTTCAGATATTAGCTAATAGAGTAAGCGTCAAGAACAACAACGGCAACAAAGCAACCCCCATAGGACGCTCAAATGAAGGGCAACATACAATATTGGAGAAGGGCGAAAGATCTAATATTGATGAAAATACCGTACCTTGGACAGAAATAGTTCGGAAACGTGCCATGCGAAGAAGCAATCTTAATGAAATACAACCTACCACCACCCAGAGGAGGGACTATGTCAAAGGAACTAAACAAGACGTCGTTACACTAAAACCAGCAGAAAAGAGCGCATGGCTCTATGTTGCGAAACTCAGTCAAGATACAACTTCAAAGGATTTAGTAGATTATCTACGGGAAAATGGTGTGGAAGGAAGAATTCACTGTGATCTAGTGAATGAAAAACCAGGAAGTAAAGCCTTTAAATTAGGCATACCTATTGAGAAACATGAATTAGTCTACAATTGCAATTTCTGGCCAAATGAAGTTTATTGCCGTCCCTTTCGGCAGCCATGGAAATATAGAGGCCCGCTCTAATTGGACAGCAAAGGTACTAACATGGAATGTGGAAGGACTGCGAGGTGCCCTGAACCTTTTACCAAGAGATATCTTAAACACATTTGATATTTGCATTCTCACAGAAACCATGGTTAAGGACGAATCAAGATTTGATGTTCCACATTTCTACAACTTCCATGCATATGCGAGGCAATACACAAATAGAGGAAGGCCATCAGGCGGTGTCGTCTGTCTACTTAAGCCCCATCTAGCCCCAATGAAGTTACTGTGGAAGGAAGAGGATATACTAGTTGTAGATACCAAACTGTGTGTGATAGTGGCAGTATATTTTAATCCTGACCACACTGCAACAGATATAATATATTGCCTAGGAGCAGCTTTAAATACATTTCCAGACACAAGAAAGGCCATCATAGCCGGAGATCTAAATTGTAGATTAGATATGCAGAATGCGAAAAGCGATGAAGTAATAAACTACCTACGAATGGAAGGCTTCGAAATCCGTAATTGCAGTCAAGACTGGGCGTACATAGGCCCAAATGGGTATAGTACAATAGACCTCATATGCACGAGAAGAATATCCGGAAACAGGAACGCTAATCCAATAACCTCGGAAGGTGCTATTATTCGCAAACATATTCCAGTCAGTATAGAAATAGATGGTGAAGCTAATGATAATATGCCCAAATTAACGAATATAACAAATAAGAAACTAAACATGGACAAGTTTAACGAAAATCTGGAAGACATACACAAGGTAATGGCATGCATTCATATAGGAGACATAAACGACGCTGCAAAACGTATTGAAAACTGCATCATTAATGCAACGACTCCATCTATGCAAGGGAGGAAAGCGAAACCCTGGTTTGACGAATCGTGTTACATTCAGAGGAAAAAGACTTTAATGAAACTTCACAGAGTGAGGGCACAAAAAGACGACGAAACACTGGAGGATTATAGACAGCAAAGAAAAACCTACAAAGAATTGCTCACGGAGAAGAAAAGGGAATACATAGAAGAGACACAAAAAAAGATCATTGCAGAAGCCGAATCAGATCCATATCGGGCTTTAAGACCAACATTCCAACACTTTCAACCCAGTATCCCAATGGAATTATGGGAAGAGCACATAAAGAAAGTCACATGTGCTAAGGAAACTCGACCACAACTTAGATCCACGGATGACCTGGACTCAAACGAAATCATAACAGAAGGAGAGATCTTACCGGCTATCAAAAGAATGGGAAATAATAGATCCCCTGGCCCCGATGGAGTGCGAAATGAACATCTAAAACAAACAGCAGAAGTATTGTTGCCAGTATGGGTAGCACTACTGAACAAATGCTTGGAACTTGGACAAATTCCACTTTAATGGAGGAAGTCCACGATCAAGCTACTGTATAAGGGAAAAGGAAGTCCTGACAGCCCTGACTCCTACCGAGGCATAGCACTGGAATCAGTGATTCTAAAACTATCAACAGGGATACTGACTACAAGGATAAATGTAATTGTAGATCCGTTGTTGCCAGATGAGCAATGTGGCTTTCGTAAAAAACGGTCAACGATTATGGCTGCAGAAAACCTCCTACAACACATAACAACGACGCTAGAAACGCCGAAAGGTAAACTCTATGTAGTTTTCGTTGATTACTCGAAGGCTTTTGATTTAGTGAACAGAAAGTTGTTAATAAATAAGTTGGAAACACTAACTGGCAGAACAAGGGTAACAACGCTCATATCAAACATATTAGCAGAAAACTATATACAAATCTATGATGGAGTTGGACAGTCAACCTGGATAATGCAAACAAATGGGGTATTGCAAGGGGACCCCCTCAGTCCTACATTATTCAATGTGCTTACATATGATGTTGGTGACAGAATTCGGGAAACAACAGAAGCTAAATTATACATTTATGCAGACGATATGGCAATTGCTTCAGAGCAGATACATGATATTCAAACGGCTATAGACATACTAAGTGACTGGGCACAGACAAATGAAGTTACAATTAATGCGGACAAGACAGAAATGATAATTTTTCGAAACGGTGGTAGGCCATCAAGTTGTGATGAAGTGATATGCAACGGGAAATTATGTATTTATGGTAAGGCAAGAGATGGTTTGAATTACTTGTAATAACAGATCGTAAATGTGAGTCGATTATCTACCTCAGGGGGACAGCTATTTCCGTGCATTATTTTTGGACATTATGGTGTTCGAAGCCATTCTTCAGTGTTGGCTTGGTAAACAAAAGTTTGGTGCTTTTCAGTCAGTTAACAGGATTGTACCCAAATGAGATGGGTTATTTCGTGATCCTGAAATAAATTACATGTACTTATTTATCTCATACAATTTTTTTTTCAGGATTAGGGAATGATCCATCTCAGTTGGGTACAATCGTGTTGACCGACTGAAAAGCACCAAATGATTGTTTTATTTTTGTACATGAGAGAGCTAGGTGTCGGGGATCGACACCAGAGCGATCTGGGAGGGGACCACGTGACAGTTGGTGTAGCGTGCAGGAGGTCACCTGTGGCAGGTGGATAGATGAACATGTGTGCGCGACATAGCAAGTGCTCAGGAGTATCCGACGTACGTGATTATCTTTATGATCGGAATCGTGGATCACCATGTGTGCCTTAGCCACAAAGGTCTAGTGTTTACCGTAGACCGGGCGTGATATTTGTCGGAGTCCCGAGTCTTCGTAAATTTCGATTCGCTGATATAATACCGGGCGTGATTATTCTTTTAAACGGCCGTATATAACAGGTATATTAGTGCGGATGCATATTGGCCTGGTGACGGAAGGGGACAAATGACCACGTAGTTCCACCCCTTAAATCAACAATAACGAACTAACAAACTGGTGACGGAAGGATTTGTCATAACATCATAGCTTTAAATGTGAGAACCAATACGGCCTACTTCGCTCGTGGAATATTCGAGAACAGGTGGAACACTTAACATTGAGTGAGAATCAGCTGGTGCACTTAGTCATTCGACAATACACACTCAGTTTATGAACAGTTGTGAACATTTTTAAAATACTGCTTATTTAAAGTCTGTGACACTTTAGGGAAATGAAGATTTGTGCCTATATAGGAACAGTTCGTAGCACGAGAACTAATGATTATTATGATGGAGGAACGAGGACATCTTCCAACCCGTGTTGTTGGAGTGTCAATGAATTTTGGAAATGAATTATTCGATAGAGATACGAGGCACTAAGCACATACATAAGGGGACTGGACGGAGTGATGTTTACATCAAGGAGATACCATGGCATACCCCCGCGGGATTAGGATCCACGCCACCGAGACGCGGAATGGGGGTCCCGATTTCGATTCCTGGGAGAGCCAGGAAAGAAGACCTTGGAGGAAGATGGAAACCTGCCGGCCCTGGTATTAGAAGAAGATGGCCCCGAGGAAGATGAAGACCACTTCTTTAGATTCCGAGGTCCAGCATTCCATGAGCAGGCCAGGATTGCACCATATTTATTTGATTTTCTGCCAGTGGGTGAGCAAAATTATTTTACATCCTCAGTAAGATGAGTGGTGACTACTCATCTCTATATATATAAAAATGAAAGTTTGTCTGTTTTTTCTGAATTTCCACGGAAATTTGCGATATTTGCGCGTTTTAGGCTGTTTTATGACGGATGCGCGCAAAAATATTTTTTTTGTCTGTCTGTCTGTCTGTCTGTCTGTGTGTCTGTGGACAACTTCTACGAGTCCTTATAACTTGAGAACGGCTGGGTGGATCAACGTAAAATTTGATACGGATATCCATCAGAGGCACCACACTAATCATTGATGTAACTCTTCTCCGTACCTCTCATAAAAGGGGCCCTACCCCCTTAAAATACATGCTGAAATAGGCGTAGAAGGGTGAAACAAAGCTCATTTTCAGCCCCTCAATGTGAGAAACGAAACTCGGGGGCCCTAGGGCCCCCGAAAACCACATTTTAAGGCCCTAAAACCAACAGGTTTTGAGATATTCCCAGAAAACTAATTTCACTTAATAAATTAATGAAAGAATGCATGGCGGTAACCATGGCAACTGAATCTCAGAGGTCCATCTATTTCTGTAAGACGCAATGCAATTCCATTTATTACATTACTGTGAAGCTTTGCAAACGGCTATAAGGTTATAACAGATCCAAATTAAGCTGAAATATTCATTAATACATACAATGCGCTTAAGGGGTCAAGGGGTACTCTAGAATTTTTTCACGCGATTTACACGTGCGGGTGTGGTACGGAAGGTCTATAGCGTCGGACTACCAACCCCAAGATTGCAGGTTCGCTCCTGACCATGGTAAGTGATTTTTGAAGGCGACAAAAATCACGACACTCATGTCATACGTTGTTGGCATGTTAAAGAACCCATTTGAATTCAGTAGGCCGTGTTCAATGGCAAAATTAATCTCGGGATTTTCCGCCAACTAAAGTTCCTCCATTCTCTACTTGAAAGCGCTGTAGTGTCAAGGAGTTTAGATACCGTATCTAACCTCCTTGACTTTCATAGCGTTCATAGGAACGACGAAATTGACATGCAAGCTACCCTCTGGGTGTCAATTAACAAAGCTTGCGCCAGGCACCCGAGGCCATACGATATTATTATTATTATTATTATTATTATTATTATTATATAAAAATGAATGTTTGTCTGATTTTTCGGCTTTTCTACGAAAATTTGACATATTTGCCCGTTTCAGACTGTTTTGTGACGGATGCACGCAAAAATATATTTTTGTCTGTCTGTCTGTGGACAATTTATTGTGTCCTTATAACTCGAGAACGGCTGGGTGGATTAACGTAAAATTTGATACAGATATCCATCAGAGGCACGACACTAATCATTGATGTAACTCTTCTCCGTACCTCTCATAATAGGGGGTCTACCCCCCTTAAAATACATGCTGAAATAAGCGTGAGACAAAGCTCATTTTCAGCCCCTCAATGTGAGAAACGAAACTCGGGGACCCTAAAAGAACCCCGAAAACCACATTTTAAGGCCCTAAAACCAACAGTTTTTGAGATATTCCCAAAAAACTAATTTCACTTAATAAATTAATGAAGGAATGCATGCCGGTAACAATGGCAACAGAATCTCAGAGGTCCATCTATTTCTGTAAGACGCAATACAATTCCATTTATTACATTACTGTGAAGGTTTGCAAACGGCAATAAGGTTATAACGGATCCAAATTAAGCTGAAATATTCATCAATACATATAATGCGCTTAGGGGGTCAAGGGGTAATCTGGAATTTTTTAACGCGATTTACACGTGCGGGTATGGTCCGGAAGGTCTATTATATCCCTATCCCTATTTTGTTATATTATTATTATTATTATTAGTATTATTCTTTTAATTATTATCATTATTATGGCGTACAACGAAGAGACAAAGCTCATTTTCAAACCCTTGGGGTCAGAAACAAAACTCGGGGCCCCTCAAGAGCCGTAAAGGGTCCCCGAAAACTATATTTTAAGGCTCTAAACCCAACAGTTTCTTAGATATTCCCAGAAAACTAATTTCATTTAATAAACTAAAGAAGGAATGCAAGCCACTAACCATGACAACAGTATCTCAAGAGGTGGCATCCAACTTTCCATCTATTTCTGGAATAAGTAATGCCACTCCATTTATTACATTTCTGTGAAAGGTTGCAATTGGAGTACCCTAGGTTTTTTTTCACACGACTTACACGTGCGATATGTCGTACAGAAGGTCTATTATATCTCCAAACATCAACATTATTTTCAAAAATTCCTGAATAGAAATAGTAGACTGTTTTTTGCTGATTTTAGGAATTTGGGCCATTGGAGGCTAAAAACACTGAATTTTCATGCACCACAAGCCTTTATAATTTATAAAAGGGGTCTTCCTGTAGTTGGGCACTTGACACAACGGTTAGGGTCAGTTCGTATGTGACGTGTATTGCGATTCTTCTACGAAGTTTTCAATTTTATTTTCACGCCAGGAAGAACACGTTAGGTAAATTTAGTTTGAGAGCACATTTTAACTAATAATTTTTCTTTGCCAACAAACAGGTTCCAAGCCCCTAAACATTGCAACAGTAGCTCAATTGATAACATCTGGTTTATATATCTGGTCATAGGATTGAACTAATTATTGATTATTTCTCAGTAGTTATTAATATTATTATTTAGAATATTTTCATCTACGATGATAAGATTTGAAATAACTTGTGATTAAGAAGATTTTGGGATCACAAAATTACGATGCATAATCCACGATATTGTTTTCCAACGAACAACTTCATTTATTTTCTGAACTTAGTAAATCATCACCATTTCGAATTATTAATTAATTAGGTATCTATTATGATTGCGACAATGTAACATGGCAAGTGTCTACATATTTTTGTAGGAAATATAGCATGATGACTTCACGCATTTTATGGTCGAGGAGATAAGACTTGAATGATCTTTTACAAATGAAAGCAAAGCTGTTGAGAGCTAGGGTGTCCTTTATACAATTTGATTTTTGATCTAAACTTCAAGTGTTCGTTATAAAATTCATGAACATTGATAGATGACGGGAGATATGACCCATATATTTTCTACATTTTGTTCGAAATTTTTGATAGATTCCCTTTGAAAATTTTCATACTTGGAATATTTCTACCCATTTGACGATGTTGCAAGTCATAGCAATCTTAAGAGAAAGTTGATAATTATGAAATAATATGGTGAAATATCCTACACAAAACAAGTAGTTCCGTGAAGAACTATACAGCCTATTTTCATATAACCTACTTACGTTAATTGCCTCTATCAAATACAAAATTTCAGTTTGATTCCTGTAATAGATTCGTAGATATTGAGAACCGACTAAATATTGCGGACGGTCGCCATGTTGGATTTTTTTATATCTAGGTCTTAGAGTTATGAACTGTTACATGAAGATTATTGTGTACGTGTGGTATTCAAACGTCAATCGCATGATTAGCACACAAGAAGTAAAAACGAGAATTTAAAATTTCTTGTGGTTATGGAAACAATTGAAAACAATTAGATGCCAGTGGATTAACATTTGTATAAGGATTTACAGTACCAAGTGTCACTGCACTCTGATGGTTAAATTGCGAGAAACGACCATGTGAATATTTATACTTCGCGTCGCCGCCATGTTGGATTTGTGATCACCAGGTTATTGAAAGTCCTAGAGGTGAACTTATGTTCGTAACCCCTATGAATATTTAAAAAATCACTTTGATTGCTGTAATAGATTCGTAGATATTGAGATCCACCTAAATATTTCGGATGGTCGCCATGTTGGATTGTTATATGTAAAGGCCATAGCGTCATGTACCATTAAAGGAAAATTATTGTGTAGGTTCATTATTCGATCTTTCACTTCGACCGCATGATTGCGACACAACAAATAAAAACTTAATTTTAAAATTCGCACAGCCGCCATCTTGAGGTTATATAAATAATTGAACTAAATTAGATACCAGTGCATTACAATGTGTATAAACATTTCCTATACGAAGTTTCATTGCGTTTGGATCATTAAATCGCGAGAAAGGTCTATTTAAAATTTTCAACTTCACTTGGCCGCCATGCTCGTTTTGTAGTTAACTGGTTTTTGAAAGTCATATAGATAAACTTCCAGTAGTGGCCTTTATCTCCCTACAAAATTTCAGGGTGATACCGGTAAAAGTTTCAGAGATATGGAATGCCGGTGAAATATTTTGCACAGCCGCCATCTTGAGGTCATGTAAACAATTGAACGAAGTTAGATGTTGGTACATTACAATGTGTATTAACATATACTGTACCAAGTTCCATTGCGTTTGGTTCGTTAAATCGCGAGAAACGTCTATTTAAAAGTCGCAAATTCGCTTGGCTGCCATGTTGGTTCTGTAATTACCAGGTTTTCAAAAGTCACATGGGTAAACGTCTAGTAGTTCGCTTTATCACCGTACAAAATTCTAGGGTAATATCGGTAATAGTTTCGGAGATATTGAATGCTGGTGAAATATTTCGCACTGCCACCATGTTGGATTGGTGAGACGCAACAAAATTTGAAGCGCACGGTCGGGGTCGACCGGAATAGTGCTATGAACTTACCGAGTTTCATTGAAATCTCTCCAGCCGTTTAGAAGATATTAGGGGGGGGGGGAACACCATCACACACACTATCACACGCGCACACACAAGACTGACACTCGGACAAAAGGTGATCTCATAAGCCTATTTTTTTTTCATAAATGAAAATAGGCTAAACATTAATAGGTTGGTGTTGTTATATATATAAAAAGATGGAACATTCATTTTTGAGAATTAATATGATGATGGAGTTCACATATTCTGTGAATAAATTATGGAAAATATACGGAAGGGTTCAAAGGTTATACCGAACAAAAATATTTTGTGCATATAATATAAAAAACAAGTAGTTCCTTGAAGAACTATGCAGCCTATTTTCATATATCCTACTCATGTCAATTGCCTCTATCAATATACAAAATTTCAGTTTGATTGTTGAAATAGATTCGTAGATATTGAGAACCGTCTAAATATTTCAGATGGTCGCCATGTTGGATTTTATTTATGTACTATTACATGAAGATTATTTTGTAAGTGTGGTATTCAAACGTCAATCGCATGATTAGGACACATGAAGTAAAAACGAGATTTTAAAATTTCGCACAACTGCCATCTTGTGGTTATGAAAACAATTGAAATAAACTAGATGCCAGTGGATTAACATTCGTATAAGCATTTACTGTACAAAGTTCCACTGCACTCGGATGGTTATATCGCAAGAAACGTCCACTTAAATATGTATACTTCGCGTCGCCGCCATGTTGGATTGGTGCTCACCAGGTTATTGAAAGTCCTATACTGTTGATGAACTTATGTTAATAGCCTCTATGAACATTTAAAAAATCAGTTTGATTGCTGTAAATGATTCGTAGATACTGAGAACCGTCTAAATATTTCGGATGGTCGCCATTTTGGATCTTTGTATGTATAGGCCATATAGTTATGTACAATAAAGAACAATTATTGCATAGCTTCATTATTCAAACGTTCACTTCGATCGCATGATTACGACACAAGAAACAAAAACTTAATTTTGAAATTTCGCACAGTTGCCATCTTGTGGCTATGAAAACAATTGAAATAAATTAGATGCCAGTGAATTAACATTTGTATAAGCATTTAACGTGCAAAGTTTCACTGCACTCGGACGGTTAAATCGCGAGTAACGTCCATTTAAATATGTACACTTCGCGTCGCCGCCATGTTGGATTTGTGCTCACCAGAATACTGAATGTCCTAATAGGTGAACTTATGTTCATAGCCTCTATGAACATTAAAAAATTCAGTTTTATTGCTGTAAAAGATTCGTAGATATTGAGTACCGTCTAAATATTTCGGATGCTCGCCATTTTGGATTGTTATATGTATCGGTCATAGAGTTATGTACCGTTAAGGGAAAGTAGGAGTCGTCTGTTACTTAGGAAGCAAAATAACCAGTGATGGACGAAGCAAAGAGGATATAAAAAGTAGGTTGGCTCAGGCAAGGAAAGCATTTCTACAGTAAAGGAACCTGTTGACATCGAATATAGATTTAGGTATTAGGAAGACATTTTTGAAAACATTTGTCTGGTGCGTCGCACTCTATGGAAGTGAAACTTGGACTATTGGTGCAGCAGAAAAGAGGAGAATTGAAGCGTTTGAAATGTGGTGTTACAGGAGAATGATGAAGATCAGATGGGTAGATAGGGTTACAAACGAAGAGGTATTAAGACGAGTTGGAGAAGAGAGATGTTTCTGGCGAATGCTAATGAAGAGAAGATATAGGTTGGTAGGACACATACTAAGACACCCAGGAATAGCAAGCTTAGTTATGGAAGGAAGGTTCGTGGACAAGAACAGTAGGGGTAGACCAAGGTTAGAATATGTTAAACAGATTGCCTCGGATGTAGGGTGTGGTAGCTATGTAGAGATGAAACGATTAGCTCACGACAGGGAGGCGTGGAGAGCTGCATCAAACCAGTCAAAAGACTGAAGACTCAAGCAACAAACAACAACAACAAGGGAAAATTATTGCGTAGCTTCATTATTGAAACTTTCACTTCGATTGCATGATTACGACACAAGATATAAAATCTTAATTTTAAAATTACGCACAGCCGCCATCTTGAGGTTATGTAAACAATTGAACTAAAGTAGATGGCAGTGCATTATAATATGTATAATCATTTACTGTAGGGGGCGAGGGGGCAGGATGGAAAGCAAGGGCAAGATGGAAATTAATTATTTCCCTTTTCGTAGTAAAGATAGCGCCTTTGTCTTTGTAAGAGTGCAAAGAGATTACATTTCTGAGGAAGGATGGATGCAAGAAGAACTTGTGGCAACACTGGCAGCACGTGTAAAGATGATTTTGGCGCCTTCTGAACTGTTTGCATTTCACGGTAAGTGTTCATTTGATTATAACTTAACCAAATTTGAACATTCTGGTTTTCGAGACTTTTCAAAACGTATAAATACCCTTTAACTTTCCTTGTATTAAATATCTCAGACAAGAGAGATAACTGTAATTTTCAGCAGCATGTTGGTAGGTTATGAGGGCAGCATGGAAAGCAATGATGAGGGCAATATGGAAAGCTTTCCTTCTTGCCCCCCTACAATTTGAAAAAGTAACTCATGATTATGAGTGGCAATAAGCAAAGTGTTTTGTTACTTGTAGCTTAAAAAAAAAACGAAAATAACCTAGGAAAGGAATAGTTTTGTTGGTCATTTGATTCGTCATTCTGACGAAGAGAAGCTAGAAGGAAAGAGGAGTCGAGGAAGACCAAGGACTCAATTCATAGACAGCATTAAAGGCAAGCACACTTATTGGCATTTGAAACTCCAGGCCAGAGAAAGAAGACGTTTTGGTAGATATGCATGTTACCCACCAACCTAGCGGTTGAGGAGAACAAGAAGATGCCATTTCTATAATAGAAAATAAGCAGTTAACAGTTGCATGTTTAAGTTTTATTTTGATTTAGATGGTGCATAACTATAAGAAGAAAAGTAACCGTGGTAATTGGACAGAAGAGAACATGCACCGAGATATGGATGAGGCCAAGCGAACAAGCATTGCAGAGGCGTCTAGGCGATATAGTATTCCACTTGGCACCTTACACCGGCATCTAAAATCCGGATCTTGCAAACAAATTCGTGGACGGTACAAGCAAGTGCTTTGTCCAGAAATGGAAATGGAAATTGTGCAGCATGCTAAAGAGTTGGACAATAAATATTATGGGTTGACAAGAGAGTCACTTCAAGAATTGGCCTATTTATTGGTTCACAAGAACAACATAAGTTACCAAATCCATTTCAAATTGGAAAAGCAGGCAAAGCAGGGATTTATGAAGAGGCACCCCGAGCTATCATTTAGAACACCAGAATCTAACAGCATAGCTCAGTGTTCAGGATTCAACAAGTAAATGGTCAATAGATTTTTTGACAATTTGTGGGAAGTTTACGAACAATACGGATTTGTTCAACGTCCTCTTGATGTGTATAATATGGACGAGTCTGGTGTTAAAACGTCAAGTAGATCTCCGAAAGTTGTGTCTAGTAAGGGAAAAAGGCAAGTTGGGGTGAGCTCACTACAGTTATTGCTTGTTGCAATGCTGCAGGCACATTTCTACCACCATGCTTTGTATTTGGCAAGAGGAAAAGAGTACCAGAGAGAATGTTAGATGGAGGACCAGCCGGCAGCATTGCTTGGTGTTCAAATTCTGGATGGATAAATGCAAGTATCTTCCATGGATGTTTGAAGTACTTCTCTTCAGCACACATGCCTCCTAATTCTAGACAATCATGCTGCTCACTTAAATTTGCAGTCCATTGAACTGGCTCGAGAAAATGGAGTGATAATGGTATCCGTGCCTCCCTACACAATCCACAAGCAGCAACCCTTGGATGTCACTGTCTTCAAGTCTTTTAAGGATAGTTTTGAAAAGGCAGTGGACTCCTTCCAGAAAAATCACCCGGGTCGGAGAATAAACCAGTATAATGTGCCTAAGCTAGTTAAGACAGCTTTTGAGAAAAGTGCAACCATAAGTTCTGCTACGTCAGGTTTTAAGAAATGAGGGATATGGCCTTTCAATAGACATGTGTTTTTAGAGGATGACTTCGCACCCTCCATGGTACATCTTGTTCCTGAAGATCCAGCCCTGACAAGTGATCTCCCAACTACTGAGCTCAACAAAGATCCTGCTGCACCTGACGGTCCTTCTCGTGTTGTCCTTTCTGGTTCAAACCGTGTCAACTCCATTCATGGAACCCCTGCTGCACCTACCAGTTCCCTTTGTGTTGCTTCTACAAGTTCTGCTACAATTTCATCTCCACTGTGTGACATTGATTCTGTTGTCTCTAAAGCCCTTGCCAGTTCTCCAGTCAGGGAGGAATTTGCAGTACCAGCTTTTGTCGTCTCTCCACAAGATATTTTACCTCTCCCTAAAGCAAATAAACAAGTGGGAAACAAGCGACACCGCAACAGCCAGAAATCCGAAATATTGACGAGTTCACCATTTAAGAATGAGCTTCTACAGAAACAGGAAAAATCGTCCAAGAAACACTTCCTGCCTGAACTAAATGCTTCAACATCTGACAATAAGAACCGACGTAAGCAGCTGGTTGAGAGACAGGGGAAAACATTTCTGCCGAAGCCTCCTGTAGATAATCCTGCTCCTAACGAAAGCGCTTTCTGTCTCATTTGTAATGAATCCTATGTGGATAGTGCGAGTAAAGAAAAGTGGATTCAGTGCAACTTCTGTGAGCAATGGGCCAATGAAGATTGCACAGACTATAACAATAAAAAAATAACTAGATGAAACCCGTCAAAACATGACGGACAATGGAAAACAAATTTACTGAAGAAGCTTCTTATATAAGTTACATTCTTTGTACCATTACTTTTTAGCACTATTGCAACTTTAAGGGCGTCAAAAGATAGCACTCTCAGCATTGCAACATATTGCTGGTCATGACTGAAAACGTGATGAGGTCATCATCATCTTGCACAGTTTCCAGCCACTGGCCGGGTCTGTTTGGAACACAAGCCTCTCCAACGTCTTCTGTCTTCCCACCATCTCTCAGCCTCCACCCTTGTCCAGTCTTCTCCTCTCTTCTTCACACTTTCTTCCGCCCCCTTCAGCCACCTGTCTCTCGGTCTCCCTCTTGGTCTCTTTCCTTCCCACTTCGTCTCGTGTATCCTCCTGGGTATCCTCTTCTCCTCCATTCGTTTTACATGTCCATACCATCTAAGTCTAGATTTCTCTATACCATCCTGTAATGGTTCCTCCTTCATTAATTCTCTGGTCCTCTCATTTCTTATTCTGTCCCTCTTTGTAGCTCCAATACTGCTTCTCAAGAACCTCATCTCACTGGCCTGTATTTTGCTCTTCTCCCTTCCTTTCATAACCCAGGTCTCCGAGGCATACGTCAGGATAGGGACATAGTACGATATATGATCTACTTGCTGTTCTGAGGGACATCCCTGCTCCATAACATGCTTCTCACACTCCTCCGGAATGCTTCTGCCTGTCTCCCCCGCTCATTTATTTCTCTACCGTTTCTTCCATTCTCTTGTATCAGGCTTCCCAGATACTTGAAACTCTCCACTTTCTTCAGCTGTTCCCCACCAATTGTTATTCCCGTTGTGGTCCTTTCCTTCTTCCTTGTTGTGATCACCATCTCACTCTTATTTATGCTAAATTTCATCCCATATCCTTGTATTATTCCTTCCCACACGTCCAACTGTTCCTGTACCTCCTCCTCCTTGTTTCCACAATCATCAAATCATCCGCTAGCACCATTGCTTTCATCTTTCCTTCCCCAATTACTTGTGCCGCTCGGGTCATTATGTCATCCATCACCACAATGAAAAGTAACGGTGACAGTGCACTTCTTTGTTTCAGGCCGTTTCTCTGTTCCACCCAGTCCGATCTCTCTCCTCCCACTTTCACACAGCTCACGCTTCCCTTGTACATCTCTTTTATCCTCCTTATAGTCCATTTTTCTACTCCTCTATCCTCCAGGGACTTCCATACTTTGTTTCTGCATACACTGTCATATGCTTTCTCAATGTCCAGGAAGGCCATCAGTAGATCTGTTCCATACTCATAGTGCTGTTTTTGTAACTGACTTACAGCAAAAATCAAATCCACTGTGGACCTTCCTGCTCTGAAGCCATGTTGTTCTTCCCTCATCCTTCCTTCTATCCTTGTCCTAATTCTCCTTTCTAAAACTTTCTCAAACATCTTTGCACAATGACTCATCAGTGTTATTCCCCGATAGTTTCTGCATTCTGTTCTACTACCTTTCTTGAAGATCGGGACAATTATTCCCTTTTCCCAGTCCTCTGGGGTCTTCCTACCTTCCATGCTGCCTTCATCACTCGGTACAACCATTGTATCCCCACCTCTCCTGCTGCTCTCACCATCTCCACACTAAACTCATCCACACCCGGTGCCTTCCCTCCTTACATCTTCCTCACTGCATCTTCCACTTCTTTCCATGTTAAGTCCTTTTCGGTTTGCAGTTCATCTACTGTACCTCTTCCCCGATTTCTTCTTCCTCGCCGTGGTTTCAATTTGGGTTCAGGAGTTCTTCAAAATATTATTTCCACATTTTCTTCAGTTCTTCCCTATTTTCTATCCCTTGTCCCCTTTTGTTCACCATTCTGACATAATCCGTAGGATCCTTCCGCCTCTTATTCTTTACCATCCCATACAGGACCTTTTTTGTACCTTCACTATCCTGCTGGTCATGACTTAAAACGTGATGAGGTAAATAGCCCAATACATTCAAGAGTTTCTCCTTGAGCTTGATTGATTGTGATAAAGTAGGCCGAGCGAATAGGACATTGTTGCCTATTAAAAGAAAATGTACTGTACCTGCAAGTGTTTTATCGGAAGGTGTTAAATCAAGTCGTAGGATTTGAGCTCTCTGCCTAATATTGCTGCACCTATTATATCCGAATCCAAGCAATTTCTTACGTATTTCTTACAATTAATATATTACCATATATGAGTCCTTGGGAAACGTTCAGATTTCTAAGGAGCATAACTATGGCTCAAACGTTCGGAGTATGTGGAGGCGAATCACTTAATTCCAAGGAATAGAAAAATTCAATAATAGGGAAATGAAGTAGCTGGCTTTCATCTTCAGTATCCAATCTGTTAACGCTGATGTATGTGTTTGAACTACTGGATATAAGTTCAATGACTTTTAAATTAATATCATTACATTGTTGCAGGTTGGCTAATATTTTATATTCCAGCAGATCAATTTTACCCTCACAACAGTAAAGACCAAAGTATCCACGCATAGATTTTACGCAAGAGAAGTACAATGTAGAACAATGTTTACATTTGATCGTCAAAGACCTTACAGTACACTGTACTGCATAATATCTGGAATTGTTTCTGAAATGGCCTATTTATATTGGATTTTAAATGTGGCTTCGTATTATTCGATAACACTATAGTTATTTGTTTATCGTATGGCTTTTAGTGCCGGGAGTGTCCGAGGACATGTTCGGCTCGCCTGAGTCTGTAGCTGCTTCCAGCGGACACCGTAAAGGGTGAGCTACAAGTTCCGTTCAATTTCAAGTAGTTCCAACTTTCGTCACCAGATATCAATGATACCTAGTGGCGAACGTTGGAACTTTGATAGAGCGTTCTGACGAAATCTAACCTAACAAATTTTGCTTTACACAAGTTTAGTCTGTGAAAGGATCTTTTGCATGCCATAAATCTATGACATGGGACCGCCGGCTTTACTTCCCCTCCGAAGGAAGGCATACTGAAGGATTTTTAACGCTCTTAAAAAATCCGACGACTTCGGTCGGGTTTGAACCCGCTATCTTGGGCATAGAAGCTCAGCATGCTACCGACTACGCCACCGAAGCAACACTATAGTGTCCTGCAATAACGGAGCCGCTAAATATTACATGGCAAATAATACTTCCATTGCCGAAATCAACTGCGTAGTTAGACTCAGTACTCTAAACAAATAATCATTAAACAATTGTCTTATACAATGAAGTTCAACATGACCGTCCAGAGACTTTCATACTCAAGTTGGTTGGTGAGGAGAATGCGATGAGACTGATCGCTTAAAATAAATTCCTTATAATTGTTCCTGCCAGCGAAGTTTTTTGCGATAGCTTGAAAACACAGCTCAGAATGACGTTCTTCATTTTGTTATAAACAGTACGAAACTGCTCTAAATAAGCAATTTCCATCACCTGTTATAAGTTATGACAGTACATTTTTCAGGGGAACATAGAATCACTTCGCCAACTACTGGAACGACCATAGGCCTATACTCAATACTCACTTCGGCAGTCACCCTAATGGAGGCAGTTTTTGAATTATATGTCCCGTGCATGTCAAAAATCGTATTAACACATGGAGGCCCACCTATTCTTGTCTATCGCCCCGGAGACCCGGGTTACATTTCCTTCTCTGCCAAGAAATTGAATTCTGGTCTGAGGGCAAAAACGGGGCACATTCAGTCTCTTGAGGTATAACTAAGAAGAGGAAGGTTTAATTCCCACCTCGACAATCTTGGATGTGGTTTTCCGTGGTTTCCCACTTCCACTTAAGGCAAATACCGGGATGGTTCCTAACTTAAGGCCTTGGCCGTCTCCTTGCCATTTACCACCTTAATTACAAATACACACAGTAATGCAGCCATCACAATAACACAGGTTATGAGAGAAAATTTCACACATACACACCCAAGTACACGGGGCTGAGTGACCACAATGTCGGAGCCCTTCAAACGAATTATGTTTGCCAAGTGTCTCTTATGGCGAAACCAATTGTGGACACGCGCGAGTGCCTGGAAAACTACTTTTTTCTTTAATAATTTAAGAGTATATCGACGATGCATAATTATAACTTTTAGTCTAGGACGCTAATAACTTGACCACCGAAGCATTGGGAAGAAATTGCAATATTAAGGTACATAAACAACATAGCCTACACATTCAACTGTCGGTTAATGTTCCTCAAAATTTCCCTTCTTAAATATTCCCCTCCTTTATAATTCTCCATCACGTGAAAACGTGCCATGTCTTGGGTTTTAAATATATCGATGCAATGGTGCTGCCATCTGCTGTCAGTTACTGGAACTATATGGGCGATGTACTTCCATCTGTTGTCAGTTATAGGAACTGATTGCAGATATTTAAACGGCGTACTGAGGACAACAGTTTGCTCTTTTGATCACATGCTGTAATGCAATGGTAAAACGGAAATAAAACGTATTGAGAGGGAATGTAGAAATATGTATCTTTTACAGACATAAAACCTTACTAATACTCCTTGATTAAACAATATTTCAATGGTAAAAAAAAAATACATTTATCGGCGAGGGCTGGGATCGAACCGGCGAACCTAGGAACCACAGTCTGTCGCCTTAACCATATAGCTACTCGAGCAATCTTGTTCAGAAGCAGACGCAGCCATTCATTATCTTCAAAAGCTGCTGTCTGAAGGAAATAATCCATTTCATTATCCAAATAAATCAATGTTGCACATTCGTATACGTTCATACTGTTATTATATTTTATTGCCAGAAATTGGTTAATGTATGTTTTCAATTACATGGAAGCTTATTAAATAACTTACATTTTAATGGAATTCTCACCGCCATTTTGTCATGACCTCAGGCGGATTGTGCGCATGCGTGAGGAGCAAGAATTCTGCTATTTTCTATATTAATTCAAAAATATACTGAGAGGGAATGTAGAAATATGTATCTTTAACAGACATAAAACCTTACTAATAATCCTTGATTAAACAATATTTCAGTGGTAAAAAAAAAAAAAAAAAAAAAAAAAATCGGCGAGGGCTGGGATCGAACCGGTGAACCTTGGAACCACAGTCTGTCGCCTTAACCACATCGCTATTCGCGCACTCTTGGTCAGAGCAGACGCAGCCGTTCTTTATCAGTTAAGGCCGCTGTCTGAAGGAAATAATCCATTTCATTATCGAAATAAATCAATGTTGCACATTCGTATACGTTCATACTGTTATTATATTTTATTGTCAGAACTTAGTTAATGTATGTTTTCAATTACATGCAAGCTTATTAAATAACTTACATTTTAATGGACTTCTCACCGCCATTTTGTCATGACCCCAGGCGGATTGTGCGCATGCGTGAGGGGCGAGAATTCTGCTATTTTCTATATTAATTCAAAAATATACCGTAATATATTTGTTTATTTTATAGACTCTCTGCAAATCTAGAGGCCAAGAGCTTTCGTTAGAGTGCTCTACGAAGTAAATCGGTTCTGTCGTTCTCTCAATCTCGTGGTAACAAAAATCACCTTACTGTTTTAAATATATAGAAGATAGATAGATTTTGCATTTGTGACTTTTGCCGTGTGAAGTAAATACAAATACGTGTTCAATTAAATTAAAATATTGATCTCATATTGTTTTAAAAATGAAGAAAACGTGTAAAATGGCAAGTTTCCATTTTGCCCTCTGTATCATTCCATCTTGCCCCCAATAAGAGGGCATGATGGAAAGAATGCCTACTTTTGTTAATAGGCAGATTGCTCTCAAGTAGAACAAACTAGTTTAACCCATAGTTGTTATTTATGTAGTACTGTAATTACAAACCTTTAAAATACACTCTTTATTTACGAAACAGCATGTCCACCGATATTTTTTTCATGAAATGCTAACCTTTCCATATTGCCCCCTTCTCCCCTACCACATTTCACTGTGCTCAGAGAGTTAAATCACGAGAAAAGTCTATTCAAATGTTTCAAATTCGCTTGGCCGCTATGTTTGTTTTGTACTTTACAGGTGTTTGAAAGTTGCATAGATAAACTTGTACCAGTGCCCTTTATCACCGTACAAAATTTCAGGTGATATCTGTAATAGTTTCGGAGATATAGAATGCCAGTGAAATATTTCGCACAGCCGCCATTTTGTGGTTATGTAAACAATTGAACTAAATTAGATGCCAGTGCATTACAATTTGTATAAAGTTCCATTACGTTTGGATGGTTAAATCGCGAGAAAAGTCTATTTAAATGTCTCATTTGCGCTTGGCCGCCATGTTGGTTTTGTAGTTACCTTCATTCTTCCTGTCTTTATTTCGTCAGTTTTGAATTAACATGTTTATACTATAAGACAGTGAAACATTTTATCATATACCGTATCAAACAAAGTTTACTCTTAAATATTACCCTCACCCTAGTATCTTGGGATATGAGGGAATTCTAATTGTTACTAGCATAGCCAATAGTTGCATAAGGGATCTGTGAAGAACCTTCATTTATTGCAATGAATAATCAGTGGCGTACGCAGGATTTCCTTCGGGGGGGGGGGGGGGTGTTTCATTAATATATTAGGGTAATTGAGTACATTACCGGTATTAGAGGGACAGATGACCTTGCTGTTCCGCCCCTTAAAACGACAGTCAGCATCATAATTAAAATGATACTTTGATTAATATTCATAAAAAACAACAATTAAATAACCGCTCTCTTTGCATGAAAAATATTTTAGGTCTCATTTTTTCGACACAATAAAAAAATGAAAAGAAATTCTAAAAAAATATGGACAACAGTAACTAAATATTGAGACTGAAACGATGCAGTGGTATCATCATGACCATAGTGACGTGGTTGCTTAAAATATTGATATTATGTGAGAGAAAAATAATGTTTTGCTCTCCGTGTTTCTACTGAAATTGCTATTGGCTCTCAAAATCTGCCATCTTGATTATTTTATCAGTATCATTAATTGGAATAAATTGCAGATACTCCTCGTGTACTGAATTATCTTTAAGGAAACGGGCACACACAATTAAAGCGACCCGAAGCGACGTGAAAAGAGTTACCGATCACACACTTCTGCAGCAAAACTGATCCATGGGTAGCTCCAATACTGCGAGTAGAGTGCAGGGCATTTATTAAGTGAGGAACGTGACCACACCTAAGGTGTATGCGGGGGTTACGCCTAACGAGCGATGCCGTAAAATAGGTGATAGATGGGACAATATATAGATTCAAGTAAAGGAAAATCTCGGGGGGGGGGTTCAGGGTTGAACCCCCCATCGGTACGCCACTGGGTACAGTTGTCCGAGGAGATAGTCTTCTATGCCCAACGGGGTTCAGTTAACTAATAGTAGAGTTTAAGAATGTTAGAGACCTGCGTCAGCATATTATTATTACTACGGTACCCGTAATATTATTTTTATCATCGATTTTTCCCCTTTGGGAGAACGTGCAAACTTGAGCCAATCACAGCTTCACTTTCTTTTCCTCTTCTCTTTTCTTCCCAAAACCTGTTCATTAATTCACTGTGTTTTTTCTTCCTATCATTTTTTCATATTGTTTCTTTTCTCGAGACTTGTTCAAATTTCTTGTTTCTAATTTTATTTCTGAATTGATTCCCGTCCTTAATATCGTCTTCAGAGATTTTGAATCGTTCCAAGTCCTCCTGTGTTTCTCTCATCCATATTGTCTTTAATGTACTTGTATTAATGATGTTAAAAGTTTTCTTAGAGAGTCATTATTACTATAGATTGCCTTATATTCTTTATTGTTTTTTATGTGTTGAAATGTGATGAACCTTGTCTGTTTTGTCTGTAGTTGAGAATGCTTAACCAAAGAAAAATATGACTAGTAATTAGGGGCATAAAATAGTGTATCCACCTGGGGGTCGAATGGGTAGTATGCGATCCTGTGGGTGCACTTCCTGCTGGACGAAATGCACCATCAAGACGCAGGAAATGCCATTTATGCTTACCCTTTCCGATACATGCACGTCCACCCCATGGCCTCTGGGCAACGGGCACACTTAGTGTAGATGGCTAAGTCATGTAAGGGAAAAAAAACCGAGCTCCCGACGCTTAAATGGGGACCAATCAGCTAAGGCAGACAACCTTGAAAGAAAACATCGGCCCTCCAGGATGGCTGGGGGTTGGAGCAAGGATATCGACCTCACCCCGGAAAAACAAGTTGTTACGAAACCCCAGAATATGCCTCGGAATGGTGGATTTAAGAGACGACGAACTAAACTAAGGAAAATGGACTGCGCAATTGGAATGTACGCACACTTCTATGAACTGGAGCTCTGAAAATACTGATCCAGAAACTAGAAGCTAATAAAGTGGACATAACAGCCATCCAGGAAACAAGATGGTCAGGGTGAGACGAGATATAGGATACCAAAACTCACACAAATTTCAGTAGTGGGAAGCCAATAAAACACACCAGAAGGAGGAGTGGCTTTTATAGTGCGAGCCTCAGCCATATAAGTGAGGTGCTACAGTTCAAGGAAGTAAATTAAAGATTGGCAACACTACGGATGAAAACGAGATTCTACAACTTAACAATTATAAATGCATACGCGCCAACGGAAGATAAGGAGCAGGTGGTAAAAGATCACTTTTATGCTGAGCTGGAATATGTGTTAGACTCAATCCCGTCGAATGACGCTAAGATACTAATAGGAGACCTAAGTGCACAGATAGGAAAAGAGGAGATAGTCAAGGCACGATCGGGAAGCATAGTCTACACAATGAGACTAATGACAATTGAGAGAGATTGATCGATCTCGCTACCAGCAGAGCCATGAATATAATGTCAACATACTTCCCCCACAAAGACGCGCATAAGCAAACAAGGATATCACCAGATGGAAGGACATATAACCAAATCGATCATGTAGTAATGGAAAGAAGATAGGCATCCAACATCATAGATGTTAGATCACAAAGAGGAACTAGCTGTGGCTCGGACCACTTCCTAGTAAAGGCGTCCCTAAGAGGTCGTATCATGAAGGATAGAAAGGGAGGGGTGAGCAGAATAGCAAAGTACATCACCAATGAACTAAAGAAGAATCATATATTAGAAAGATACAGAAAGAGGATGACAGACACACTAACAAAGAATGGTAACCTGTAGACACGGCAGCATCAGTCGATACAAAATAGGATGTTCTGAAGGAATGTATCAAGCTTGTACCTAAAGACACACTGGGTACAGTACCCAAAAGGAATACAAAGGAATGGTTTGATGAGGAATGCCAAAAATCAGTATAGGAAAGAGACAAGGCACACAAAACATACTGTCCACAATAATCGGCAATGAATTGGATGACCCGACGAAAACATCGCAATTCACGCCAATAAACCAAGAACATAGCTATAAAAAACAAGTAGTTCCGTGAAGAACTATACAGCCTATTTTCATATATCCTACTTATATTAATTGCCACTATGAACATACAAAATTTCAGTTTGATTGCTGTAATAGATTCGTAGATATTGAGAACCGACTAAATATTTCGGAAGGTCGCCATGTTGGATTATATATATGTAGGTCCCAGAGCTATGTACTGTTACATGAAGATTATTGTGTACGTGTAGCATTCAAATTTCAATCGCATGATTAGGACACAAGAAGTAACAAGGAGATTTTAAAATTTCGCACAGCTGCCATCTTGTGGTTATGGAAACAATTGAAATAAATTAGAAACCAGTGGATTAACATTCGTATAAGGATATACTGTACCAAGTTAAATTGCGAGAAACGTCCATGTGAATATTTATACTTCGCGTCGCCGCCATGTTGGATTTGTGATCGCCAGGTTATTTAAAGTCATATAGGTGAACTTATGTTCATAGCCCCTATGAACATAAATAAATTCAGTTTGATTGCTATAATAGATTCGTAGATATTCAGAGCCGTCTAAATATTTCGGATGGTCGCCATGTAGGATTGTTAAATATATAGGCCATACAGTCATGTACCATTAAAGGAAAATTATTGCGTAGGTTCATTATTCAAACTTTCACTTCGATCGCATGCTTACGACACAAGAAATAAAAACTTAATTTTAAAATTCGCACAGCCGCCATTTTGAGGTTATGTAAACAATTGAACTAAATTGGATGCCAGAGCATTACCATGTGTATTAACATGTCCTGTACCAGATTTCATTGCGTTTGGAACATTGAATCGCGAGAAAGGTCTATTAAAATTTTTAATTCGCTTGGCCGCCATGTTCGTTTTGTAGTTAACCGGTTTTTAAAAGTCTTATAGATGAACTTCCAGTAGCGCCCTTTATCACCGTACAAAATTTCAGGGTGATACCCCTAATAGTTTCAGAGATATAGAATGCCGGGGAAATATTTTGCACATCCGCCATCTTGTGGTTATGTAAACAATTGAACGAAGTTCGATGTCGGTGCATTATAATGTGTATAATCATATACTGTACCAAGTTTTATTGCGTTTGGTTGGTTAAATCGCGAGAAACATCTCTTTAAAAGTCGCAAGTTCGCTTGGCCGCCATGTTGGTTTTGTAGTTAGCAGTTTTTCAATAGTCACATAGGTGAACTTCTAGTAGTTCCCTTTATCACCGTAAAAAATTCCAGGGTGATATCGAGAATAGTTTCGGAGATATTGAATGCTGGTAAAATATTTCGCACAGCCGCCATGTTGGATTGGTGAGACGTAACAAAATTTGAAGGGCGCGGTCGGGGTCGCCCGGAGTAGTACTATGAACTTACCGAGTTTCATTGAAATCGCTCCAGCCGTATAGAAGTTATTAGGGACACACACACACACACCTCACACACACGCACACGCACACACAGACACACGGACAAAAGGTGATCTCATAAGCCTATTTTTTCAAAATTGAAAATAGGCTAATAATTAGGATCTAGGTTCAGTTCGACCATAAAAAAATAAGCCGGAAGATACGAGATCTTGAGTAGTCTCAGGGGTGGTGTAAAGGATAGAGGTGCACATGGATAGATCAGCTCCTCCTTAGATCAAAATCAAAACCCTAACCACATAAACTATAGATCAACAAAATCAGAAGAAAAGAAATTCATAAAAACAAGTATCCATTTATTGGACAGCTCATAAACAAACATGCAATAAAAGATAGTCAATCATGAGCCTATCCTGCTCCAGAGGTTTAAATTAAATTAATACTTGGTGTGAATTTATCAAAAGTTAAATAAATATGTCAACTGACATCAATGGATGGTGGGCCAATAAATCTCCTCTACCCTCACCTTGGCTATAAATCAAATTAGGAGACACTCGAGAGAAAAAGAAACAAAGTTTGACAGTGTCTCATTTGACTACTATAATTTATTGAACACTCTAAATGTCCGCCAGGTGGTGTTTCAGATCATAAATAAATTCTATCATCACTTGAGTCCATCAAAGAAAGAAATAAATTGAATTGTCCTAAATAATGACTGTACCGATCTCCGTTCTAACTTAAAAAAGAAAACTTAAATATTTACACAAAATAATATTTCTCCATCACACTTATCATTTAAATTGATCGAAATCAAATTTGATCTTATTCGACCATCGTTTTACTGTTCCATTTGTCTAACATTTATTGACCGTCCTATTGCACTGGTCAAGTCCACAGTAGAATTACTGCTCCATTTTCTATTAACAATTATTCTCATTCGATTATCTATATTATGTTGCTCCATCTATCAATTTGCAATCAGTTTATTATATGATTCCGTCGAATAGTACATTAATTCCGGGCCGACAACCTCGATGTTAGGCCCCTTAAAACGACAATTATCATCATCATCAAGTTAATTCCATTAATTAATCATCCATATTTTCAGCCTATCAATTTAATCATCTGGAGTCTATCAAAGAAAATATTCTAAACTTTAAAGTCTATTTTAGACTACGCCAAATGCGATTATCTCACATTACTTGAAATACCATTCACCCTGGTATCTCTCATTTCTGATCCGAAAATAAAATTCATGGATGACCAATTACATTTGGAAATGTTATTCCCATCTTTCCTTATTAGATGGTATGCTCATAACACACGTTAAATTCTACCAAAAATATAGTCATTAGACTACCAACTCATTCATGGCTAAATAAAAAGGATGAACTGTTTATACTAACTGCAAGATTCTTAGACACTCCTTGAACTTTTTATGCTAACCGTGAAGAGTACGCAAGGAGTGAATATTTGAATAGCTACTTTAGCGAGGCGAGTGTTCAGCCGATAAGGGAAAATTAGCCCGATCACTTCACATCAGAAGATCATCTTCAAGCAATCCAATACAGTTTGTTAATTTAAACGGGAGTTTAAAACATAGGTTTCGGCTCAGAATTACACATCAAGCGGCCACAAGCGTTCCTTGCATCTATATAATTGTGTATGGTCAAATCCTGTGATATATGTGAACAAGATTGGTGTGCTATTAGCTGTCGTGTCTCCGGTTGCTGTGCCACGTTTGGAGTTACTAGCACTGCTCTGTAGTGTTAGACCGCATAGGCCGTGGAAGCTTACGAAACAGAATAGGATCAGTGCGCTGCACGTCATCTGGTATGGTGTGCAGAGTGTAAATTGAGGCAGTGGCTCCTCAAAAGGATATTTGTCCTCAAGGTAAAACATAACCTATGAAAGCTGTTCCTATTACAAGAAATAAAATAATAACTCCTGCTAAACTAGTTCTAAATTTTGAATGAATGATTGTCTTACGGTACTAATATTATAAATTTAACAAATTGAATGAACTCTATACTGCTTCAAAAGAAACTAATAATAATAACGTATGGCCTCGGGTGCCAAAGGGTAGCTTGCATGTCGAATTCGTTGTTCCTTGAAGCAATATGAAAGTTAAGGAGGTTAGAAATCTAAGCTCCTTGAACACTATACCGCTTTCTAGTAGACAAATGAGGAACTTTGGGTTGGCGGAAACTCCCGAGATTAATTCTGCCATTATGAACACGGCCAACTGAATTCATATGGGTTCATTGACATGCCAACATCGTATGACATGGTGTCGTAATTTTTGCCGCCTTTCAAAAATCACTTACCATGGCTAGGAGCGAACCTGCAAGCTAGGGGTTAGTAGACCGACACGTTGACCACTCACTCACCGTGGCAAGCAAAAGAAACTCATTACGGTATGTAAATACTGCGTGAAAGAGAAAAATAGGATACCTATTCATCGAATATAACAATAAACTATAACAATAAATGTGTTGATACTGACATTGTAGATATCGAACTGTATTAAACTGCTTACAGACGAACTCATAAGGAGTGCTGATACCTACCGTAATTGACTGAAGGCAGGCAGCGTCAGTGAGGCTACTCAACTATTCACGTTTCGGTTGCACTTCAAAGGCGCCATTGATTGAATATTCAAATAAATGTTAAGGAACTTGCAGTTTGTACGTACAGCTCATCTTTAATGAGGACTCATTTATATGGAACTGACATCCTCAACATCTGAAATTTTAGAGATAAATACCATGCTTGAAAATTACATACCGTACAGGAATAAGTCAACTCATGATATCGGTTCAGTATATTAAGTATTGCTAGGATGTGATTATACCTTACCTTACCCCGTGGCACTACAGTCCATGAAGGACTTCGGCCTGCTCCACCACAGTCTTCCAGCATTTCCTAACCCGTGCACGCCTCCTCCAAGCTCTGATACGTAGCATGCTGAGATCCTCCTCGACATCGTCCAGCCAGCGCTTTTTCGGTCGCCCCCGTCCTCGCTTTCCAGTGGGTCGACCTGATACACCATCCTTGACTCAGGCATTTGCTCGACATGTCTGAGCCACTGGATCCGGGAACTCTTGACCTTGATCATAGATCTCCTTGTTGGTGCGGAGGCGCTACACTCCACGATCACACACAGGACCATAGATCTTACAGAGTACCTTCCTCTCCCACCTGTTCAAAAAATCCTCATTCCTCCTAGACAACACTCATGTCTCACACTCATAGGTGACAACAGGTCGAATGACTGTCTTATAGATAGTTTTCTTACAACTGCGTGATAACGTTCTTGATCGCAGCAGATGGGAGAGACTGAAATAGCTTCGGATCCCAGAGCGCAGTCTCTCATTGATTTCCTAGAGACAGTCAGATCCCTCGGTGATAGTCGATCCAAGGTATTTGAAAGTGCGGTCTTAGCGAACGTCTTATTACTATCAATAACAAGTTCCTGAGGTACCTCATCCTGCCTCAAGGTGGTCATATACTTTGTCTTCGTGCTATTGACCCTCAGCCCAGCTCCTGAAGCCATCTGGTCTAATTCAACAAATGCCCTCTTCACATCTCCTGATGTCCTTCCCAGCAAAGCAACATCATCCGCATATGCAAGACACTGGATTGGTCTATTAAACAGCGTTCCTGCCGCTTCACTCTGATATCCAACGAAACGGCGCATTGTACCCTTATCACTTATCGTGCTTTTCGAATAAGCCTCTCCAATACCAGGTTAAACAACACACAGGAGAGGGGGTCACCTTGCCTCAAGCCTTGGTTGACTCTGAAATCACGTGAATATTCTTGCTGAACTTTTACTTTACACTTAGTGTTCGTAAGTGTCATCCGTACTAGCCTGATGATCTTCTTAGGCACTCCAAGATAGTCCAATGTTTCATACAGAAAACTCCTCTTAATGCTATCGTATGCTTTTTGAAAGTCGATATACAACTGATGGACTGGTATGTTAAATTCATAGCATTTCTCCAGCATGCATCGGATGGTAAATATGTGGTCCGTGGTTGAGCGATTCCTTCTGAAACCACACTGATAGTCCCCAAGACATTGATCTGCAAACTCTTGTAGCCTCGCTGCAATGATACTCGTTAGCACCTTGTAACCCATGTTGAGGAGTGAGATACCTAGGTAGTTGTCACATCTCAGCTTCGAGCCCTTCTTGTGTACAGGAAATACGATGGCTATCCCCCACTCATCAGGCATCTTTTCTTCTTCCCAAATTTTCTTTATCACAGTATAGAGCTGTCCATGAAGATAGCTGCCACCTTTCTTCAACAGCTCTGCCGTGATCAAGTCTTCGCCCGGCGCCTTATTGTTCTTTAAACGCTTGATGGCTACGCTTACTTCAGCCCTGGAAGGCGCCACGACTAATGGGTCGGGCTCCCCTTGGTAGATGTCCTCATCCTGCCCACCCTCACTCTCACTGAGTTCGTTCAGGACATGCTCGAAGTATACAGCCCATCTCTCCAGGATACATCTTCCTTTCGTCACCAGATTGCCTTCTGAGTCCTCGCACATGGTAGTCCGCGCTTGGAAGCCTTCCTTCTCTCTCTTGATGCACGAATACATTCCTCTCAGCACATTCCTCGATGATTTCGATCTTCTTCTTTTCCCACTGGCGCTTCTTCTTCCGGCAGGTCTTCTTTGCTTCTCGGCGTGCTTCAATGAGATCTTGTTTCATGCTCCTGGTTTCCCTCTGCAACGCCTTTTGTCTTGCTTTATTCCGATATGCCAGAGCTTCTATGCATTCTTCATCAAACCAGCCTTCATTCCTTTGAAATTTCTTGAACCCCAAGGTTTGCTCTGCGGCCAATAATATAGACGTCTTGATAGATTGCCAGTCTTCAGGATTTCCTTCCTCCATCAATTCTTTGACAGTATTTTCATATTCTTCAACTTTTTCCCCACTGAGTTTGTCCATATCAAACTTCTTCTGCTTACTCCTCCCTTTGACATTCTTTAGTTGGCTAATTCTTTGTCTGTACTTCACACGCACCATAAAATGGTCTGAGTCGACGTCTGCCCCTCTACATGTACGTACATCCAGGATGTCTGTTGGATGCCTCGTGTCTATAAGGACGTGATCAATCTGATTCCATGTGATGCCGTCCGCTGAGCACCAGGTAGCTTTATGTATGTTCTTGTGGGCAAAAAATATGCTGCTGACTGCCATTCCCTTGCCACATGCAAAGTCCACTAGCCTCATTTCATTATCATTGCTCTCATCGTGTAAGCTTTCTCTTCCGATAGTGGGTTGTAAGTACGCTTCCTTCCCCACCTTGGCATTTAAATCACCCAGGATCACTTTGATGTCATGTGTCAGTGCCTCCTCATATAGAGACTAAGCTTTTCGTAGAAGTCATCTTTATCTTCCTCAGAGGAATCTTGCGTAGGAGCATGGACCCATATAAAGGTGATATTAAAGAACTTGCCCTTCAATCGCAGCGAGCACATGCGCTCATTCTTTGGTGTAAATTTTGTCATTGCCCCTCAGGGGCGAATCTAGGGGAGGGCGAGGAGGGCGACCGCCCAGGGCCCCGCGGTCCGAGGGGCCCCGCGCCATGGATTGTTATAAATTTAATTGATTAATTAATTATACTTTTCAAACTAATTTATAATTCATATTCTCTTTTCAGTGCATCTATGACCTCCTGTGACCGTTTAGAAAGTTTAGATTTCAGTGAAATAATAGAAGACTTCAGCCGGGAAAAATTTCGCAAAGTACTATTTTAATATTTCATAGTTTACATAATCTTCTTCAAGGGGACTTACAGAAAAATTGCACTGTAGTGTATTCAAAATATTGTAACTATTCTCTGTTTTATATTATTACAAAACTATTTTCCATTTGATTTGATTTTTTTAATTTCCTATTGTTGTGGGCCCCACCTTATCATATCGCCCAGGGCCCCGCAAGGCCTGGATCCACCACTGTTGCCCCTATCCATTCCTTCCTCACAGCAAAACCAGTTCCACTTATACTCTTCATGCCACCACTGTAAAATAGAGTATATTTCCCTCTGGTTATACCTCCAGCCTCCTTCCATTGTACTTCTTGAAGTGCCATGAGAGAGATGTTATATCTCTGAAGCTCGTCAGTTAGATTTGCAAAGGCACCGATCCGGCGCAGACTTAGGACGTTCCAGGTTCCAATCCAAAAAGCATTTCCATGTCCAGGCAAATATCGTATTCCATGAATATCCATCCGGTTTTTCTTCTGTAGTGTAGTTTTTGTAGCAAGTTAATTTTCTGTGGTAGGGTAGCTAGCCCTACGCACAACCTTCTGGGGGCTGCCCCTCACAGCTTTCAGGATAGCTGCCCATTGATGTCAGGGTGGGACCCTTAGCCTTCTGAAGATCCCTCTTCTACCCACAAGGCAGTGGGTTCCGACCGTTTTACCTCGTCTGCAGATTGCCTCTTCCGCCACCTTCGCCGTACCGGACCACTGATCCTCCGCCTTAGGTAACGTTGGGGACCTCTCCCTCCTCCTTTCTCATCCGGGCTTGGGACCGGCAATGGCGGAGTTAGGATGTGATTATGCCCTGAGGAACTGCAGGAACTCATTTGTGAGAGAGACAAACTGGTTGATGATTTTGAGAAAATGATGCTCTCTGAAGACATTAAAAATATCACACAGAAATATTTTACTCTTAGTATCGTTTGAATAAACCAGAACTTGATGAGTGTTCAAAGGAAACATAATGTATAAAATAAAATGTTGAGAAATTCACATATGCCGCCCCATTTGGATTTTGTTTTTAGCAGCAGGTAGCTGGAAGCTAACCCAAGATTTTTCCTAAATGAGAGATTCACATACCGTATTTCAATTATTATTGATGTATAATAACAAACCGCCAGTAATAATAATTGGGAAATGTTCAGCAAATTAGCAAACTTATATTCTGGAATTTATTTAAATCATGGTCTGGATGTTGAATGGGTAGCTCAGCTAAGCCAGTACACAATCAGTGGTGACCAATTGCATAATTACAGCCAGCTATGTTATCCAGTGGCTGACGGTAAAGGTGTTTTTATTCCAAGCATTTGTGAAAAGTAAGAAAATGTTCAATAAAATGGTACTGTATTAACAAAAGTCAATGAGAATTTACACTTGAGTCCTCATTTTCTACATGTTAAATGCTTCCTGGCAAACACAATTTCCTGCTTTCTATTAATAACAAACATTCTTATTGTTCTCCATTTTTCAAGACAGTCACACAAAGACAGGGTCAAATTTCCTTACAAATATTAATAGTTCAGAAGTGGGTGCAAGGATGGTAGACATAAGATGACTGAACTACATTTAATAGATTCCAAGGAACAACTTCTTATCTACCTGACAGGGTATTTTGTAAAACTATGCTAGTTATAAGATTCAAATGAAATAATTTAAATTATGAGCTTTGAGGCAAGGAAGCAGAATTACTGTTCTTAGTATTAATACAAAGAATAGTGCAACAAGGGACTAAACTATAGAAACACGGTGGTTATGTTGGATGACAAAGGAAGAATAAGATTTGAAATTTTAGATGTCGGTCATATTGACCATCTTGAATTTTAATCAGGTTATGTACCTAACTAGTAAATCATTTAAATATTGGTAACTGACCACCCAGATAACCTGGGTAAAACACTTTCTGCTGATATAATTGACAGTGCGTGATTCAAAGAAGAGTGCTGACTCGCATGGTGCTGTAATTACAAAATCCATGCATATTATAGAGAGAACAGACTGACTTTGGGGAAAGACATTATCTTCATAAGGTTGGTGAAAATATGTACACTAACTTGTTGTCAGTTCTTCCTAAGAAGATCATTTCTGGCGATCAATTATATCCAAAATCAGCAAGATATTTGTCCTCAATTCCATGAATATTGCAAGCTTCCTCCCTCATTTCTTATACTTAACCAATGAATAAATAAGAAGTGTAAAGTTTATTTTTTTTTTCAAGGAAATGATAGAAATGATATTGAATCAGAACCTACTACAAAAAATAAATAATGCAACAATGCAAGCAAAGCAACAAACAAGTGATAAAAAACAGGCTTCTAAATAAGGAAGGCTTGAATCAACTAGCAATATGGGCTCAAAATAACGATCTCGAAATAAATCTTAATAAAACGGTTGCAATGATCTAAAGAAAGGGCGGAAAGACAGCCAAAGATGACATTCTTTATCTCAGAGACGAACCTTTACTTCAAACCTGTCATTACAAATGTCTAAGAATAAATCTCCAAATACAAGGGAAAGCATTTACATGTCACATCAAATATAAAGTGATCTGGGCTGTCAGATCAATGAATACAGGCCGGACGTTTGCTTTAGACGATTGCCCTTGACCTTGAAGCCTGCAGGTGAGCCTACACACACTCACTCTCTCACCCTATCGCTTCACACTTGTCACCACCGATCTGATGTAATGGAATTCCAGACTTGAGCAGACAGTACAGTCCACGTCGAAGTATTGTGTGACGGGCCGAAGTACACGTTACGTAGTTATGAACAGACCGTCATTATATTTGCCAATGACTGTACTTAAGCATTAGTGTGAAACAGATTTGTCAATCATCTATTAAGATTTTTCACTCGTCTAAAACAAACGTCAGGCCTGTAGCATTAGCCATCTTAGAGATATGACTCTGCTTTCAGCTATAAGACTTTCCAGAGGAAAAATTACACCTATTGCAGCGTATGGATTGGATTCAATATGGCATAACTTAAGCAAAAGATTTAGAGTAAGTGAAAGCCTTATTCTTAAAATGCTGCTTTGCCTTTCTTTATAGAAGAAGTCCGAATGGATCACCAACTACCATTCACAAGCCCATACAACGATGTCCTACATTAACTGTACGCCAAGAAGGAGAACTCAATTGATTTCTATTCCAAGAAGGCCATTACGTCATCAGAATGGAAGGGCACTGCCCATGAACTGAGACACGCGGTGACCCGTTTCGCGGTGCATGGGTTCCTCCTTAAGATTTGCGAAACTGAGGTGTTGCATGAGCCAACGCCTGAGTGTATTTGTAAATTGTGTAAAAAGACATGTGATAGATATCACGCTCTTCTTTGTCCTAAGAGGTTGTCGTCGATACGAGAATTTTGTAAATAATTTTAATGTAATGCACGCTGTGCGCACTTACCCTTAATAATAATAAATAAGTAACTGTAAAAACTTTTCATTCTTGGTATCACATATGGGCAAGAAGAGGAGCAGTTCTTTCTTTCTTTCTTTCATTCTTTTGGAACAATGGAGAACAATATGAATGTTTGTTATTAGTGAAAAGCAGGAAATTGCCAGGAAGCATTTAACATGTAGAAAACGAGGACTCAAGTGTAAATTCTTATTCCTTTTGTTAATACAGTGCCATTTTATTGAACATTTTATTAACTTTTCACAAATGATTGGAATTAAAACATCTTTACCGTCGGCCACTGGATAACATGGCTGGATGTAATTATGCAATTGGTCACCACTGATTGTGTACTGGCTTAGCTGAGCTACCCATTCAACATCCAGACCCTGATTTAAATAAATTCAAGAAAATAAGTTTGCTAATTTGCTGAACATTTTCCAATTATACTGGCGGTTTGTTATTATACATCAATAATAATTGAAATACGGTATGTGAATTTCTCATTTAGGAAAAATCTTGGGTTAGCTGCCTGCTGCTAAAAAACAAACTCCAAATGGGGGCGGCATATGAGAATTTCTCAACATTTTATTTTATACATTATGTTTCCTTTGAACACTCCCATCAAGTTCTGGTATACTCAAACGATACTATGAGTAAAATATTTCTATGTGATATTTTTAATGTCTTAAGGGAGCATTATTTTCTCAAAATCATCAACCAGTTTGTCTCTCTCACAAATGAGTACCTGCAATTCCTCAGGGCATAATCACATCCCAGCAATACTTAATATACAGAACCGATATCATGAGTTGACTTATTGCTGTATGTAATTTTCAAGCATGGTATTTATCTCTAAAATTACAGATGTTGAGGATGAGTTTTCTCATTAAAGATGAGCTGTACATACAAACTGCAAGTTCCTTAAAATTTACTTGAATATACAAGCAATGCCCCTTTGAAGCGCACCCAAAAAGTGAATAGTTGAGTAGCCTCAAAGCATATCCTAAGAGTCTTTTGTGCTTAAGATCACTTACCCCTTTATAAGAGCCTCACTGATGCCACCTTCTTCATCCTGGGTTTCTTCTTTCACATTCTGAAATCAATGACATTTCAGTATAATTGCCACCATCTTGCAAACTATGAACAAAATCATACAAATCATAGGATTTTTTTTACTTCTCATCAAATTACCAGTGTTTTACCTGCTGTGCTACTGAGATCATCAGCTGGAATGGTACACCTCAATAAGATGGTGGCTAGGACAAACTGGGAACACCAGGCCTTTACACCAAATACAGTGCCAATATACTGTGAGAAATATGTCCACTTACAAGGTATATATAATTCACATGGCTGCTAAGGTGGAGTATAAAAATTATTCTTCCACAATGTAAAGTAAATTTTCCTAAAGTTAATGATTGAGTAGGCCTACAACAAAATTTTCTTACATTCTTAACATTCATTTTATTTCCAATTGCATTGCCATTGTAAATGGAGAGGTGAGATTTAGTACTCATGTCCACATTCTTGTGCCATGGACATGACTGTGTGAATACTAAGTAGTTGACAAATAGTAACTAAAGAATTAGAGATACAACCTATAATTCAATGATACAGTTTATGTAAATTCATGTGGGAATATTTATTTAGAGGGATAAGCTAAATCATATATTTCTATACATATAAGCTTTGTCGAGCAAAAGTTACTATTCTATCTGTTTTGAGATTAGGGATAGATGACCCCGCAGATCCACCCTTTAAAACAACAATTATCATCATCATGTCGTGACTCAGCATTGTTTGCTGGGATATGGTATGCCTGGAGTGAATGCGGTACGTGATGCATGCACCACACAAGTAATTTCTTCTGCCACACTGTGGAAAAGTATTGTTATAAAGACTATTGGAAAAGCCTTGATATTGAATGTCGTTTGGTGTGAAATTGCCAGATATTAAAGCATTTCAATAGTGTCACGGGCTATTAGCATATGACTGGCCATCGATAAAAAAAAGGGAGTGGGCATTGATAACTAAGGACCTCGGAACTCCAGTGGCGTGACAGCAAGTCTGAGGTATTATCACATTGAACAGAATGTACTATACTTGTTAAATTTTAGATGGCTACATAAGCGGAATTATTTTCATATTACGAGCAGTTTTCAATCCCATTTCCAGTCTTCAATATATCATAATGGGGTAAAAACTGGGCATAGCAAGGCCAGAAATAAGATAGGGAAAGAGTTAAATGCTTTTTCTATTTTTTACTAATTGTAGTTTATCCTTCCCCAAACCCTTCCATTTGGTCTTAGTGGCTGTTTTAAAAGTTCGTGGTGTTTTGTGCGGAGTCATCTACCATGACATCATAAGGATTGAAACTGTGGAGCAACTGGCCCTGAATCCGAGAACAGCAAAAGGTCAATATTTCAGCATCCTACTACTTCAACTATTTTCCCCCCGCCTATGTTTCAAGCATCATAATGGTATAAATTGCAAGCCTCTGTCGAAACATGGTTCAGTTTTTAGTTCATTTATTCTCAATACTCTTTAAGATCCGAGAATAGATTTTTCTCTACACCAAGAAAATCTACACGCAAATAAATCGACTATTTGTAGAAATATCTTTCTCTAAACGGAACACAGCAGCAGTGCTGTTGTTATTCTGCAATATGGTACTTCACAATTTGTACCAATGTTTGAAATTTATTGAAGAGACCGGTTATGTAAAAATTTATGGGAAGAAATTTCAAGTTTTTTTTTGTCTTAAGGAAAAAGAATGTGAATCCACAATTAAGAACTGGAACAAATAAGATCATGAAATAAATTGTGGAAGGATGCAATAAATTGACCATTGAAAAGATTATTCTCTATTTCAAGGGTATCAACAATAACATAAATCAACTTCATATAAAGCATAATAATTACGGTATACTGTATAATTTGTTTGTGAGTTGGATATTTCTTACTAAGTTAACAATGTGTATTATGCTTATAAATTATTTTGTTAAACAATGACGTTTTATTCGAATCAGACATTATAATTATTGCTATTAAAACAGCTTGTAACTCACCTGGATTAGTAGTTAGTTAGTTATTGTTGTTTTAAGGGGCGGAACTACGAGGTCATCTGCCCCTGCTGGATTAGCAATGAACTCATGTTTTGTAATATAATTTGTTCCACTTAACCCAAATTTAGAATAAATACTGTAGCATTAATAATGTTGATACCTGTAAACATAGCCTAAAATTTCAAGTAATGATGTAGCATGGGAAAAGAGAATGTCACTAAAAGTATTTGTGTTGTTTATTACACACATATTTTGATCTAAGTAATTTACTCTTCCACTTCATCTTGCTACTTTTATATTCATTTTAGGAATATAACTATGGTGTATAGTATATAAGGACAACAGGCATTCCTAAAATACAATAAGAAATAAATTGTATTATTATTCTGTATTGAATTACATATTTAAGTAGGAAGCGCAAACATCACAAAGAATCACGCTTAACTGACAGTAAAAAGAAATTAAAGAATTTCATTTACAAAAGATTTGTTAATTATTGAGGTTTTAAGGGGCGGAACAGCGAGGTCATCTACCCCTTTACAGAAGTTTAACACAAAGAATAGTCACCTCAATATCTGTTTCCTCTTTGACGACTTCCAATTTTGGATCATTTGGTTCAGTTTTTATCACCATCAGGTCATCAGTATATTCCTCCTGAGAAATAAGAAGCATGCAAAAACTGAACATAAGAAGTCGAAATTTTTATCATTTTCAGGTTATAAAAATTACAGCAATTGATATTGTGAAATTATATTCTGAATTTATTAATGAAATTTAGATCCTATTACTGAAGTCACATAGAAATTTCACATCAAGCTATAACATTATTTCTGTGTTGATTGTATACCCATTCACCATGGTGGTGGCAAAAGGTATAACTAGTTGGGATCTATGGAAGTAATCCTTTTGTGGAAGTACTGATTGTTACTTAGGCAACACTGAAAAATGGCTTCAAATCTCACAATTATAGTATTAGTATTACTGTATATACCTATTAGTACTTTTATTTTATAGATGTAAATTCTGATGTGTCCTATATCAAAAATGTATTGTATACATATATTTGATCAAATGGAATTAATAAAACTATCTATCTATCTATCTATCTATCTATCAATCAATATTTCAGTACGGTAATATGCAACTTCATCTAGTACTGTCGGTCTTAACTATCGATAGTAGAAATACAGTCAGTCACAGGCGCGGCTCTTGAAAGATTCTATAAATATACATATTTAATTGAGGAATTTATAATTTATATTGATTGGAAACATTTATAAATTTCACTCAATCCATTCAGTCACGAGTCAATATATTTGGAACTGTTGATAAAGAATGTTTTTCAAATGGGTAGTAGCGCCGTTAGGCTGCGCCTTAAATGTCCTATTATTTCCTATGTAACAGGGATGGGGGGGCGTGGTTATGAAAGCTCCATTGGTTTCCATTGTATCGCTGAAGGCTCAGCTGACTTCAGCCTAAGGCAGGCTTGCCAACGACGACAGGATGTTCTTATTCTGTGGAATGCATTTAAAGTTGTTCATGGAGACACAAACCACTCTCATGAATGTTTATGCTTTCCCTCTTTCACTCTCCTAAGGATTATTAATTGACAAGTTACCAAAAACAGTTAGATGACTAGTAAGTGATATTCATTATTGAGAACTCAAATGGTATCCCTTAAAGTATAATAACTAAAATATTTCCCCCAGATAGCACCATGAGGTGGCAAGGGGTAGCAGAACCATCTACCGAGTCTTAAGAGAAGTATTCTGTTTAAAATCTGCCGCCGTTCTGCGATTGTTTGGTAGTGTACAACCGTGAAACAGACTCCTCTGATCGGAACTGATTAAAATGGGGAGTAGGTTAAATTAGAAAAGGAATGCATTGCCTCTTCCTGAATTTCGAAACTAGGTAAGTAAATTCATTTTAATTAGAAAAAGAATGCTCCATAAAAAAAGGTGCCAATCTGTTTGACAACAAGAGTTATGTTTCGACCTCCCCCAACTTTCACCGTGAAATTAAAAATTAAAAATCGTATAATGCGTTATACCAGCATTCGGCACTACGTGCGAGCCTTCCCCAGCCCCAACACCACGAGCCGCGTCTGGTCAGTCACGTCTGTACCTTGTTGCTTTCTTCTACATAATTTATATAACCTTAAAATAGTAGAAATACGTTATAGTTTGGGACTACAGTCAGCCCGCTGTTTATATGCTGATCTCCATGTCTTACTGTCCTGTGGCAATTCATTTATCTCTACAGATCTGTTTCCTACATCAAGGCAATCTGCTGAAGACATCCTATAGCTTGCTGTACGGTTTGTGTCCTCCACCTTTCCAACTCTAAATTAGTTCTGTGCATCAATTTTCCTCCTTTCCTCTGCACAAACACAACAAGTTTCAATTTCATGGAGCATTTACGTTGTTTGTCTAAAATAATTCTATATGCTCTGCCTTTTAGGATAAGAATCATCATAAATATTATATATGCCCCGAAGTAAACTCACGTATAAAGCATGATCTTTTTTTTTTTTTTTTGGACCTGCTGTTCCTAACTAGACAGCTGGTGACTTTGGTCCCCAATAAGCAGAATTCTTATAATTCGTTCAGCTTTATTCCTGCAAGTTTGAAATCACTGGCTTATGAAAGTTCATCAGCAAATCTCAGGGTGTTAATAATTCACCTTTAACCAATCTTTAAGTCCAAATTCAGATATACACTGTAGCTCAATGTGCTGATTGAAAAGCACCAGTAATAAATTGCATCTTCCCTTCACACTCATCTGGACAGGTGCCCCTCCTTCAAGAGTTTTTTTAGGGGCAGATGACGTCGTAGTTCCGCCCCTTAAAACAACAATAACTAACTTTCTAGAGTTTAGACCATACAACTGAAGCTTTATTTCACCTATCGCTGGACTCTATTCCAATCTTATTCCAAATTCTAAAACATTTGACTAGTGACATTTCCAAAAGTTTTCTATGGTTTAGAAATGCCATAAATATGATCTATACCGTACAACAAAAGCCAATAAGCATTCACTTCACAACCAACTCTACAGGCACTCCACTAAGCCTCCACTGCAGCTAAAATTCAACCCAGTACATCCTTCAACATCTCAACATTGTTATATTTTATAACAAACATGTCGCACTATTGACAATTCATATCATCCATTTTGTCTGACAGCATAAATAACAAGTTTTCCGGATGAACAGTGCTATATTTCAAAGTTTACGACACCTAATGTTGGATCAATGAAATTTGGAGTATGATGTCATGTGGCGAAAGACTGAAATACTGCTCAACGTTCCCGCACACACTTTCGTGGCTACTGTTACTCAAACCACTTTTGCTCCTTGTTCTTGTGGGTTATCACAATCTACGCTTAAATAAGAATAGCACGTGACATATAGGCCTATACCTATCATTTTCATTTTCAACCTCCAATTGAACTACAATGAAGCCAATCATTATTTGAGATGCATTAAATTATTGGATATATGGAACGTCCCACAGGTCTAAGTGTTAAAATTAACAGAAATACGCATAATAACAACTGATAATTACAAACCACATTATTGAGTCACTTCGTTTCCATCAATTTATCTCTTAGCTAGGACAAACCATTGTCGCATTTAAATGAACAAATACATTAGATAAACTTCACACACACCCCTCAGTTAGCTGACTAATTGCATTCTATCCTCAACATTTCTACAAAAAGAATACACTCATCTAGTACTTTCATAAACAGAACAAAAGAAAAGAAACAGAAAGGTGTTAGTGTTATTGGCAACCTAGCACATGTTAGATAGATAGATTTTATTAATTCCATTTGATCAAATACATGTATACAATACATTTTTTGCCATAGCAACATAGCATTCTCGAATAGGGACAATGGTCTGTTTAACGACACTGGCGCTTTTTCACAGATCCCTTCCTAGCATTATCCACATCGTCTGCCATTATCGATAACAAGCTGCTCGGAATAAGTGAAAAACAATCTTGACTCTTAAAATTACATGCAATACCGGTAACTCAAGTTTGAACCTGGTTCACCTTGAAGGCAAGCGGATAGACTGCCACATTCCCATGTCCCCGCGACAAACTATGGACCGATAGCCCGTTAAAGCATCTGATGTATTAAGTCCCGATCTAATTCACCATTGATCGCCTATGATTTTGTATGATTTGAACACTGATCCCCAGACAGGGGTGCCAGACGTCCCGGAAATTACGGGAAAGTCCTGTATTCTTGCTTAATGTCCCGCCTTCCAGACAGTTCTTATCCGGGACGGTTATTGTCCCGTATTTCTGAGCGTTTTGAAACTCGAGAGAAATGCATCTGTGTTTACACCGCTGGTACCGCATGCTCTTTCCTTCAAAAAGTTATATTTCGGTCTTTCTCTCTGAAGTTTTCATTGCAAAGAGTACTTTAGTGTATTCGTTCGTAAAGACTGAAGATACTCTTTAGTTCATTGCATACAATTTAGGAGAATGTTGAGTTGGCCACCTGGCGGACATGATGGGTAATAATGGACAACTGCTGTCAATGTCACGTGTGGCGTGCTCTATAGCCTATATTTAAATAATTTCTCTCGTATTTATTATTTATTACAGTAATAAACTGCCCGTGATGTATATGGGTCATTCTCCAGAAAAGGGCAGATTTGATTGAAAATGAATAATAATCCAACATTGTCATATTTTTATGTTATAATTTTTTATGGGGCACAGCATTTACTCTATAATACTATTTCATAAATGGTTCTCTGAAAAGGGAGGATGGTCTAAAGTGAACTATAAATACAAATTCCCCATCTTTTGATTCAACAATTCCTAAAAACAAAAGTGCCAATAGTTGTAAACACTTATATCAGTAACGGAGTTGAGGGTAACGGAGTTGAGAGATTTGTGAAAAATGATGGACCACATGGCATCAATTGAGGTTAGTAACTAAAGTCTTAGCCCTGAATGTGCAGGTTCAATGTCTTATCCATGTAGACAAACAATAAGCAATTGATATTTGTCACTGACCTCTCAATCTTAAGAAACGGAGTTGAAAACTTGTAATGTCCAAGTGAACTTTGAATCTTATTTTAACTAATCACTCTACTATACACTTCACTAAAACACACAGCTTCTCTACTCAGTCACAAAATAGCTGCTTTCTTTATGTTTAGTGTAAAAAAGGGTCAGGTGCTGCTACCTGTGAGTAATTCTTTGAACTATAATCAATGGTAACGGAGTTGAGAACTGCCCTCAGGGACAAAACTAAAAAAGGAAAAGGTACTTTATTTAATATTTTATTATTTTGAAAAATAACTTTTTAAATATTAAACTAATTTAGTATTAATTACTGGAAGTTCTGTGAAATTACAAAAATGATTTATATATATATATATTGTTTTCTTCAAAAAGACATTTGAAATCATGGGAGGGGACAGTCACGGAGTTGAGGTTTACACCATAAAAATAATTTAAAAAGGTGTTAGATTTAAGTTTTAAACCAAATTAAAATATTTTAAGACAATATTAGTATTATAGTATGCAATAAAATTAAAAATATTAAATAAAAATATGTTTAAAATCCTACGAGGACTGAAATCTGCCCTTTTCTGGAGAATCACCCATATACAACTTCTGTAAAATCATTACCGGTATTAGCCTAAAGGAAGTTCACTAGTTGTCTATTAAGTCACGCACCGATTTCCTCGACAAACACACCTGTCCCTTATTTTGTTTTCAGGAATCTGGCAAATATCCATATTTGACATCACGTTGTTAAGTACAGTATTGATAATTTACAAGTTACATTGATCGAACTGAGTTTAAAAAAGAGCAGTTCCTCCTTTAAGCGGTTTATCTCTAGAGTTAAACTTGAAAATAAGACTGCAGGTTGAACTTGAAACCAAACACCCTGCATTCTGGAGAAGTAAGTGAACTGATGACATCACAAACGGCTCATCACCAGGGGTAGTTCATAATTATGTCAATTCTTGATGTAATGGGGGTCATTCATTCATTTATTTCTCCATGGTAATATATTAATATGGGAGCCGTCAAATCTTAAATACATAGTTACAGAAGTGTAGGCAAATACAATGATCAATATACAGAAACAAACACTTATGATATCTCTGTGCATTTTGTCTCGAATCCTTCTACGGAATACATTACCGGTACCGTAGTGTCTTGTCTGTGAGCCATTTTTAAAATTTTCATTTAAATGTGGAAATGATTCTGACATTTCTTAGAGTTGGGGGTAACAAGTTAAAATATTTGGACGCAAAATACAAAGGGTCATTTTTTTCTGATACCTCCTCTATAATATTGACAGTGAACAACTATTTTGCTTCTGGTGCTCTTCCATTCGGTCATCCTACAAAACTTAAGAGTAGAGAAGATGCCTCACCTACGCCTAAGAGTGGCTATATCTTATAGCTATTTCCATGAAACCTTTCACTACTCTTTCTTCTATATATCAATGATATAACACAGAACGTTCATTCACATAAGGAAATTTTGTTTGCTGACGATACAACACTCGTAATAAAAGGTGAAACTAAACAGGTCATGCAGCAGTCTGCTGACTCCGTTACAGGAGAGTTAACCAAATGGTCACAAGATAATCGCCTCATAATAAACTATAAAAAAATAGTATGTCTAAATTTCCACACTATACAGAATAGGAATCCTGCGAAGCCCAATATAACATTAAATGGTCATCAAATAGAAAATAAATCAGAAACAAAGTTTTTAGGACTATGGATACAACATGACTTGAAATGGAATAAACATATACAATATCTGAATACTAAACTGAACTCGATGTGCTTTGCGTTACGTATTTTGAAAACCTGCACTAGCATGCACACATTAAGAAATAATTATTTTCCTTATTTTCGTTCATAATTAAGATAAGGGGTCATATTTTGGGGTATGTCGCCAGATGTACTAAGCACGTTTAGGATACAAAAGAAGGCGATTAGAATTATGGCAAATGTAAACACTAGAGAATCATGTAGACCTCTGTTTAAAGATTTAAACATTCTCCCACTGCCCTGCATATATATCTTTGAAAGTATTATGTTTTTTAAAAAGAATTTAATGAATAAGGATGTTTTTCTTAAAACAAACAATGATGTTCATAGGCATAACACAAGACAAAATCAAAACATTCATATTTCACACTCACACACACACACACAAGCATATATCAAAAAGGAACTTTTCACACAGGAGTTAAATTATACAATAAACTACCCCAGTATATAAAACTTGCCCCAAAAATAAAAACCTTTGATAGACTGTTGAAAGCTTATCTGCAGTGCCATTGTTTTTACTCTGTAGTTGAATATCTTAGTGTATAGGAGCGATGAAATCTATAATTATATTTTACTTTTCTATTTTAATTGTAATACCAAGCTGTAAGTTGTTGTATTTATAGAATTAAGTTTTCATATTATGATAGTAGAGTAAGGTGTAAATAGTTGTCCAATAAGATTGTATCTCTTAAGATCGATTATTATAATAAGTTATAAATAGTTATAGTATTAGTATTATATACCTATTAGTACTTTTATTTTATAGATGTAAATTCTGACGTGTCATATATCAAAAATGCATTGTATACATGTATTTGATCAAATGGAATTAATAAAATCTGTCTATCTATCACTATTTGTAGTAAAAGAGCTAGATTTCAATGATTAAGAACGGTTAACACCTTTACTCAAAAATCAGTCACACAAATATAAAAATGCTACTGGTACCTACTTTGTAGAACAAGGGATTTGCTTCTTCTGAAACTGGCAGCCATCCAGGCTCACATTTTATGAAAACTGTTTCCTCCATTGTTTCCAGGAATCTAAAACAAAACAGGAATTCTTAAAAATTGCATCTCATACAAATCCAGCATATTATTAAAATTCAAATGAAGTACCGTAATTTTGCTCACTGCGTAAATTACTGGCAAACAATACATACAGTTACAGTACAGTAACATATACTAACTTCAGTAAAAATGCTGGAGAATAGCAGGACATATACGAAGTGAAATACATCTATGCACATAGATGATGATTTCTGTATGCGGTAATTAAAGTTTCCAAGAAATTACATTTTAAATGTAGCTTATATCAGAAAGTTAAAAAAAATGGAACAGAATAAAGAGTGCTTTAATTTATTTCGTTATTCCATACCCTAAAGCAACAACCAGCACAAGGCAGATGAAAAAGACAACGCCACAACTAAGTGGTAGTCATTTCAGGCTCAGTTGGGGCATTGTGGTCACCAACTTATGTTCGAATAGTTGTGAGCTTCAGGGTGATAGAATGCGCACACGTCATGCTTTCTTTACTCAGCAGCATGGCGTGTTGATCGCGGTTGCTGAACAAATGATCTAAACGAGGACGATATTTTTTTTACTAAAAGGTATGAGTTACCGTAACGGTTTCAATAATAGATACGGTAGGCTACGTGCAGTGGCGTACACAGGATTTCCTTCTGGGCGGTTTCATTCCTGTAGAAGGGTGATTGTGTAGGCCTACTCTATTAAACGGGCAGATGACCTTGCTGTCAAATGTTTGGCCCTCCGCCAATGGAAAGATTTAATAAACATAAATGAACAGAACTTTATTTCTTTAGTATTACATGTTGTCCTTTACATCCGACACCAATTTTACTTACTTACTACACAAGTCAATGCCCCCTACATCTTAGAGGCTGCTTAATTTCTAAAATAAACAAAAATATCTCACTCAGTGCTCCCACCAAGTTAATGGATATGGCACAGTTAACTTAACATAGTCCTGGGAACATCATCAATTCTGCTCACACCTGAAACAAATTGATACAAAACTGACAAGTTCAAGTTAATCTAAATATCGTTTTGGCACTTTAACAATCCTTCCACTTCGTGTCCTGTTTACTTTCCCTACATCACTCACACTACCATATGATACATCACTACCTATCTTCTTAAAATAGTCAGTTAAGTTATCTGTTTACTGTCTGAAGTAGAAGGTTCAATCGCTGATGTAGGCTCACTACCTTGGGCTTCTAGGAGGAGGTAGAGTCTTTGAACTGGACGCAGAAGTTCTCCAGATGTAGTCTTCAGGCGAACATGGCGGATGACTCCATCCTTTCCGGGCAAAGGTTCTAGGATCATTCCTAAAGGTCAAACCTGTCTATTTGAGTTGTCATTGGCAATGAGGACTGCATCATCAACCTTAACAATTTTTTTGCTGCTTGACATCCATCTGCTGTCGCATAGACCCAAATACTCAATCCGGAACCTCATTCTAAGATTCTCCTTGAGTGCTAATCTGTCCTTCAACATCTTATTCAAACTGGAGGACTCGATGACAGCAATCTCAGGTTAGCAGCTTCACGAATATCCTGAAGAAACATGGCAGGCGTTATTGCACCTAGTACATTGGAATTATCAGTTGTATATGTCTGAGGTCTCGAGTTTACTACACTTTCTCAGTCACATAGCACTGTTTCCATCACAGAGTATGTAAGAGATGAACGTCCAAGAGTTCACCGAAGTAATCTTTTCACGAGTCCTATCAACCTCTCCCACCAACCTCCCCACCAGACAGTACTCATGTACCTTGGACCACTCAATTCAACTGAAGGCATATTCAGTACCAGAAAAGTTTGTCCAGTAATCACTGAAAATTACAGCTGGTCGTCCTCTCCTAGCTACAAATCGACGAAATGCTTGCAAGATAGCATCTGTTGATAATGACATGAGTAGCTCTAAGTGAACAGCTCAGGTGATTCCACACGTGAACAAGCTAATCCACACCTTTTCATAGTTTTTCAGATGAAGAGGTCCAGTCAGGTCCACACCTGAAACTTCAAAGGCAGCAGCATCTCTTAGACGTTCTGCTGAGAGTGGTGGAGTTGATGCTACGAATGGTTTAGCTTCCTGGCGCTTGCAGGGGACACACTTGGTTAACACAGACCGTAGTATTCTTCTTACTCCCATCACGCAGAATCTTTCCCTCATAATCGAAGGCAGACCTTGAATGCCAACATGACACCTTCGAACATGAACATCTATAATCAGCCGTGACACAAAGGGATGATTTTTGGGCAAAAGTACAGGATATCGAAAGTCATGGTTGTGGGGTCTATTGGAGATCATGTTTCACAAGCGGAGGAGACCGTCATCATCTTCAAAGGGGTGTAGGATGTAGATTATGGGGTCCGTGGTACTGGGAAATGCATCCTTTTGAACTAGCTTCAAAACCCTTATCTCAGCAGTATAAAGAGATCTCGTCTTCTTCATAAAATGTTCAGAGCCAGCAGCTCTACAATTGTTTACAAACCGACACATCCAAGCAACCATTCTAATAATTTTCTCACTCTTTGAAAAATACATGTAGTACCAGTCACTTGGAAGAGAATCAGCATCTGCACAAAGCATAGAGGAAATAACAGTACTCTTTCTTGAATAATAACATTCTCTTCAAATATGACTTCGGACGAAGGCCAACAGCTACGATTTTGGTGCAACCATTCAGGTCCCTCCCACCATGATGACTGCAGCAACTCTTTACCTGAACAGTCTCTAGATTGCAGGTCAGCTGGATTACAAATACCTGGAACTTGATGCCACTGTTCTGGTTGAGTCAGCTTCCTTAAATCATTCACCGGTTCCCTACAAAGGTAGCCCAGTGACCTTCTCTTCCAATCCACGCTAAAACTGTGTATGAATCACTCCAGAAATATGACTCACTGCTAGTGGGAAGATCTTCAATTGTTGCTGCATGGAGCCTAGAACCAATCAATGCAGTAAGCAATTCTAGACGAGGTATCGTGACTGTATTGTTCGTGGGGGAAACTCTTGTTTTCGCCTGAATCAACTGTACGTTTACTTGCTGAGTTGTCTCCACCCACAGGAACACAGCTGCAGCGTATGCATCCTTGCTGGCATCACAAATGCAGGCCTATGCACACTCCATTCAGCAGGTCCACTGTTAGAAGGTATCTTCAAGTCTTTCAAGCATGTAAACTCATCTGTCTTTTTCACAAATCTGTTGGCAATGCCTTGATCCACCTCTTCATCCTACCCAATGTTTACACTCCATCATTTTATTAATATAAGTTTTGGTTCTAGAGTCACAGAAGATGAAAAACCAATTGGATCAAACGCCTTATGGGCAGTGGAAAGAATAGTCCTTTTGGTAATTTTCTCTGGAAAATTCTAGAAACAGTCTGGGCTTATGGGCAAAGTGTCATGTTTTCTATCCCAGATTAAACCAAGCACAATAGTGAGACAAGCCTCTGTGAGTATATCTGGATCTGAGAACTCCCATCCACCCAATTCGAACTTGCCATCAGCCATGATAGAGGTGGCTTCTTGAATGAATGTTCTAAGCTGATCATCATCAAGCCTAGTGACTACATTATCAACATAAATGTAATCCAAGAGACTTTTAATTGTGGTCTCAGAGTATGCAGAAATTCCCTCATGACATTCATCTAGAACCCTTGAGAGATGAAGTCTGTTAACTGCATTTAACAGATAAGGACTACAAACAACGCCAAACACAACTCCCCTATGTCGATAAACAAGTTACATTCCCCAGATCAACCTTCCATAAAAAACGTAGGAAGTTCCCATCATTTGCATGCACACTAATCTGCAAGAAAGATCGTCTGATATCAGCCACAACTCCCACCTGCTTCAGACAGAATCGTAAAAGAAGTGGTGGTATATATTCTATCAATGATCTCCGTTTCTCCAAGCTCATATTCAATGATGGACTTTCTTCTCACGAGCTGATGCTTCAAACACAGGTGTAATTTTTGTGGTGCTATTTTCTTTCACTATGTTTCTGTGTGGAAGAAAATGACACCTACGGTACCACTAACAATCTCTGAGTCAGGAACCCGTCCAATTACACCTTCCTCAAGCCATTCCTCAAAAACATGTTCATAACCTGGGTATAGGGTATTAGCCTTCAAATTCTTTACAGTAGAATCCAGTCGTTTTTCTGCCAAGATGTAATTCGATGGAAGAGGGGGTGCCTATCCTTCCAGGGAAGATAAACTTCATATCGACCTTCACCATTCACCCTTACAGTCTATTGAAAATGTTTGTCAACTACCAACTGCAATTCAAGCTTAGTTTTTCCGATCAACAGGATCCATAATAGCAATCAACTATAATTTCCAATGATCCGAGATGTTTAAATCGTTAATCGACATTGATGTGACAATCATAGCAGTTGTAACTCTCGGTTGTTCACTGGGATATTTACCAAAAATGGTTCAAACTAAACTAGTCTTCATAGGTATCAAACCACATGATACACTTCTAACATTGCCCGTGAAGAGTCTGGCAGCAATGTCAGCACCAATCAGAATTTCTATAGGACCTGCAGTACCTATCACTTCCAGTATATTGTTGGAATTATCAAATATTTCACTAACCAAGGCACTATCTTGAATATGAGGTACATTATCACAAATATTGTCTTGGTCCAAGACCTCAAAATCGCACAAAAATTTCCGAACAGTGAATGGACAATAGTTTCTCTCCCAACAGGAGAATAATTACCTTCTCGCGCTGTTCCCTTCAAGACATATGATCGTTGTGATCCTGTATCAAGAACTTCCTTCACAGTACGTTAGCATCAATTCCGTCGAACCTTCACTAGAAGCGTAGGAAGCAGCACACTATTATCACACCTTAGATTGGCAAGAGTTTTCATCTTTCTGTACAGTTATGACATCAAGCCTAGGGGAGTCAGTACTGTTAACTATATTCTTACGTCTCTTAAAATCTGGACATTGGTATTCTCGAATTACTGTTCCAAAGAAGCAAATGATGCTCGAGCTTCTTCATACTTTTGTTTTTCAAAAAACTTACCAAGTGCAACGGAATATCGTGTAAACAATGCTCTGTCGACTCTTCTTCTACCTTTAATCTTCTCAATTGCGGAAGTAATCACAAAACACTGATGAGAAAAATTATCGTGCCTTTACGCTGGGCGCCAAATGTCAAATGTTCGGCCCTCCACCAATGGAAGGATTTAATAATCATAAAATAACAGAACTTTATTTCTCTAGCATTACATGTAGTCTGTTACATGCGAGGCCATTTTTACTTACTTACAACACAAGCCAATGTCCTCTAGATTTTAGAGTATTGCTGTACCCCTAGGGTACGCCACCATCATCCCCTAACAATAACACCCCCGGAAAACCAAATTCCCCATACATACTTCAAGAATCAACGACTACATCTACATAATTACACATCTACACAAATTATTACCTCAATGAACTCAGGTAGCCTCGTGTCCAAGTCCAACGACCCCAGGGAGGGCTATGACACGAGAGAAATGTGCAAATTCCGCAAACGCAGCGCGACGCTCCTATAAAAACTCCGGGAGGTCATGCCTCCGGATCAGTCTGTCTCAGTGTTGCCTGCGTGCCGAATCGCTGCTGGAAGCCGAAGGGTAAGTGTCTTAAGCGATCACTACACACACATTCAATTACACTCCCATCCCCCTGTGCTTGGATTGTGATAATTATTTATTTTATAAACTGCTCTGCTAATAACAGGAGTACTTCAAATCCGAAGTACTCATTAAACTCAAACATAGTAGAAGCCACTGGTCTTTTCATTTATTTAATTAGTTGATAAGATTCTACCCTCTTAGCTTCCCCGCTAGGTAGGATCTAGTATTAGCACTGTTATTTAATTGCTTCGAGACGTCAGCAGAGCGTCACAGCCACAGAGCTGACACCAGCAGGCTCGCTCCCAGCTCGCCTGCTTACGATTCACATCAGACCGCTTAGCGCCGATATCGCACACAGAGCACTGAGTAAACCACCCTTACTTCCACACTCACACCCTGAACTACCCCGCCAAGCAGTACCTTGGGGAGTTCTCCTTTCAGATCGTACTGACGATCCCAAGCCACTAGCTAATCACCACCTCTTACACGTAATTGCCAAGCTTTCCCCCTAAACACATTTATTTCAACCCTTAGATTAATACTTTGTAGAGGCAACCCTCTCAGGTACCCTACAAATGGTGGATGCACTAGGTACCGCGGCGTTGTCATAAGACAACGCCTAAAGGAGTACATACAACGTATTTCTGCGGAAATGATCCCTAAACTTAACCTCTTACTAGCCAAGCGAACGCCACCCAAAATTGGGAAAAAATTTTGAAGTACAGGTCCCATAAGATTTTTGTACCCACCCAAACCCGCCCCAATAACTGATACATTTTTAAACGCCACCCTTACATCGCAGTAAGCGATTTACGGCCCCTAAGATAGCTATGCCCACCCCATACAGTAGATAGGGATCACATTATTCAAGTGCCCACCCAATTCGATCCCCAGTGCCTTAGGCAGGTTAGCACGGTGATATTTCCTTCACCACCCCCGTATATTAAAGGGGAAAGCACATACATTAAAGGGAAGATCCACCCACCACCTTAAATAGCCCACAGGAATCCCTTTAACTAGAAAACTAGGAAGAATAATTTTATCATTACGTTTTACGATCCCCTTGAATGTTTCCACCCCGTTAACTGACAAGCATACACAATGGCACCTCATGCCGAAATACCCGATACACAAAGTAGGAAGCACTTCAACCACACGGATAGGAATTCTCAAATGTTCGTTTTTCTACTCCGAAGCCGCCAGCGCCGAATGCTAAAGGTGCAATTGCGCATACAGGCAATGCAGGCAAGGGTAAGTGCGGCGCAGAATAAGTACATCCGCACCCCCACCGATACGCGTAAAACACTCCTCGCCCGGTCGCACCGACATTTGCACACGATACATAGGGCATTACAGGACAAACACACAAAAACACTGAGGATCCATAACCGAATGGATATGGTCTATGGTCACCTCAATCCTAACGCAACCCTCCAACACATTAGGGCGCAATATGCGAGGTTGGATCACCATTTCGCACAGCTCATTGCCGAATATAGGCGGCTGAGCGCCCAGTTGATACACATCTACCAAGTTCCATCCCAATAGGAACTAAAGCCGACATGGTCAGTAAAATGTTTGCCACGCACAATAGCATGCTCATCATAAACCCACAGCTGCGTACATTTGCACCCCCGTGGCCAAACAGTTCAATCCAGGCAGCTCTACTGCCCCCTATCACACCTTAAGGTGAATACTGCCACCACGACAGTAGCGAAACAGGCCAGGGCATTTACCCTGCAATACGCCACATTATGGCAACGTTCCCGTCAGCTACGGACTACCTTTATAATATATACTGGTAATTCATACGCCTACACCGTTAGGACGTGCTATCACAGACATTCCCCCCCAAAATGGCCAATAGGACCATTTCCCTTCGGCTCACTCCTATTAGGAAGGGGACTGCCATGGCCATGCCACATAAGCAGCCCGCCATTGGAAACGATGCACCCGTAAATACATGTCACCCGCCACGTGCATCCATACCGCCCCATACACTTCTATTGCACCCTAGGACGTTACCGCTTACCATGGCGACCAACGGCCCTAATCCACGGCGAAAAAGCATATTAATTTACCGGCCCATTCCAGTAACACTCCCGAAAGTAGAAGGTAGGCAACACAAGCCTCAAATCACCCTTCTCCAAACGCCCCGCACGGAAAATGCATCCCTTGAGAGGATACCGGGCGCTAAAGCCGCCTTGGCAATCCGAGGGAGACGGTGCCATCATTTGCATTAGACATGATCCGAAATTGCCAATATAGAACCCACACAACATTTATTTTTATTTTTAAATGATTAGAGGCACACTAAATTCTAATACCATTAAACCAGACCACGAGATAGCTTTACAGATCATATAACTCGCCTCCAAAGCCAATTTTCCTTTTACACACAACATTTAGGTGTAAGTAGAGAGTAAGAAATGTCAAGGCTAGATACACATTTACCAGTTACATGTGCCTCATATTCCCCTTAAGTCCCCATGGACACGAAACGCCAGACAAGCATGGGCAACAGCGCCAGTTGCACTATGGCATCTGGTAGCCACAGTCAGAACTAGGTGTCATCACCAATCCCGGTTAGGCCCCACACCATAGGTATTCTTAAGTTGCATGGTACCAAATAGGAAATGCCGGTTTACCGTCATTTATAATAGTTCCATACTTATAATATGTACAGTGCATATATGTCTTTCCAGGTAATATATTGTAGACATGGCATCACATGTGTTACACGCATACATCAGCACTCGAGCTCAATCCTCTGCTCGACAAGCGGATGTAACTAGAGCCGTCTCGCTCACTCAGCAATATTCGCTTTCTCCCTGGTAACAACTCTTTGCGGCAAGTCATACCGACAGACACGCGCCTACATAGCCATGAGTCAGCCAGGTCATTCACTCAACTGGAATACAAAATAATAACGAACCACGGAAAGGTTCCTTTACCATATGAGGCTATCTACACATTTAATATTCATACACTCTCATACAGGACGCACATTTTTAACCAACTTAATCGCACGCAGATTTCAATACACGGTCACGACCATTAGGCGACCGACTAAAGATCCAATCGCCTTTCACAAGGGACGATACATTAACGCCCCCTTCCCATACAACTGTATTCACAGCACCACAGTTGATAGGAACCGACACATAACTTAATTATTTATATATATACCTTCGGTAGCGGCCGATGGCAAATCAAACACAATAACCAGATGTAATAAGTAATAGGCGAATACATACATCTCCCATGACAGTAGAGGGATTAACATTCCCATGGTTAATGCCCACATTTAGGAAATCGGTACACAAAATTTTTACTTGCACGAATTTAGAAAGTGCACGGATTCCAGCATTCACCCCATATTAAGGCGGGATGACAGCCCGGTCCTATACATTAACACCGAGTAGGCCACTAAGTTTACACATATGGCCAAGCATAATACATTACTGGACGTACAATACAATTTATATAGCGAACGCCACTACTCCAGCAGTAGCGGAAGCAAATACAATACAGGGCGTACAAATCCTTCCAAACGATACCTATATACTTATGAAATTACAGAAATCAGAATGGTATATACACCCGTGAGTTGACCGATTGAAGATTACATGTCCTTAGTATCACGATTACTAACACACTACTGTATCACCACAGATACTTATTAGATTATGGCGATAGGTATACAATAGAGTTATTACAAGAGAGGGTAGGACGCGCAGACATTCTATCCGCACAAGCCCACGGGTTCACAACTCGCGAAAGCACATCCATCTCAGAAGAGATCGTGCCTTTCTTTAAAAGCACTTTCGCTTATTACCATAATATTTTGATAAGATTTATACCATACTCCGGTCATACATAAGTTACCATACGCGGTTTAAAATTTATTTCGTGGACACCGCAATGGCACCGGTTAGCAGCATTACACACATACAGTGGCCTAGCATCTACAATAACACAGGTTAGCGGCCTTTCGCTAATGCAATGAAATAGTCGTACAATTACACAGATTAGCGGCCTTTCGCAAAGGCACAGACATAGTCGTACAATAACACAGGTTAGCGGCCTTCCGCAACTGCAAAGATGTATTCGTACAATAACACAGGTTAGCGGCCTTCCCTACAGGCCAAAGCGTATTAACACTAATGACATAGTGTAGCGACATTCGATATAATTCCGCACACAATCTCACTATTACACAGGTTGGTTACTACCACTACTGCCATCAGAATTTGATACAATTACACAGGTTATCATACCGTCCGAGCATTAGACTCTATAGGTCATCTGAACAAACTATTAGGAGACACTTGGAATAAGGATAACTTATACTTACGTAGATTACATTTCCCATACACTGTAATCAGGTTACATTCTTTAATACATCTCAATCACTTCTCACACTCAGTACTACAAACTGCTCATGGGTAGTGATGCGCGCTCCATACACAATGCCGGAAGCGAGGATTGTGCACACAGCATCTCGGCTTACGAGGAGCAGGGAAGCCAATCATAGGCGGCCACATCCGGCCCTATTGCAGATCTTATACACTCCATTTTATATACTTATTTATTTTCTTTCTCCGCACAGGGGATCTTTAACTTTTCCTGTAATTCAACGGTGGTATTAACCAAACCATACCGTCACAGGGACAGACAGGAAAAACAGTTCTCCAATGAAGCGTCATCATACTTAGCCAACGAATTAGGGACTACATTTACGACTTAAATTCTATCATTCATCCTTAGCCTGCGAGGCTAGGCCTTGTGGTGAAAGATCCACTTGTGTGGGGCTATACCTCTTTACTGGCCGCTCAGGGATCCATTTTTATCATCCCGATGCTGAATTATGAACTGTTGATCATCGTCTGCCATGCGACGAAATTATAGTCAATAATCACTTAACGGAATAACTTAAGCAAGCCACAAGGCTCCAATGGGACCACAAGTCCTTATATAGTTGCCCTTTAATTAATATCTACCCAGTAGATACACACTTATCGTCAAAGTCATAAGTTGGCCACATGGAAATTTCGTATTTTCGTTTTGAGGCAGCGTAACACGACGTGGTACATATCACTATATGTCCATCAGCGTCACATTGACGCCATGGCCCATAAATGTCCTAAAGTAGACCTAGGCGAGTTATGCCAAGGGTAAATTAACTTCTACCCTCCTAGGTCAACACTCTAGGATGCATATCAGCCATTGGCGCATAGATAATTCAGGCAGCCACTACGTCCATGGGCCATAAGTATCCTATGGTTTCCTAGGCGAGTTATGCCCAGGGCAGATTAATTTCTACCCTCCTGGGTCACCGTTCTAGGATAAATATCAGCCATGAACATAGGACTGCCTGTTTTGTAGATAACGGTTAACAAAGGCCCAATGATTTTATTTTCTACAAACATTAAGTATCCACTTGAGTCCGCAAACATGTTATACGCACTAGGAATACATCATCTCCACATCAACACATTGCGTTTTGGGACTACAATATATAGCTTTCACTTCCATACCGCAGGATGCCCGGTAAATGTAGCCCATTTTTGCTACTCCACGGACATTCCGACATTTGCGGAATACAATATTCGCTCTGGATATACATATTACTGCGCCCCGCATTATTTTTTCATTTTCCCGAAGTGAGTGGGAGTAAACCACGGAAACACTTTTCTACAGAGTGACACCCAGCATTGTTACATCCACATGGAATCGCCATATGCTTCCATACATTCACAGTACACTCTAGTACACTCTGTACATTAGGTACAAGAAACCAAGTATTATTTTCATATATCATTTTGCATTCTCCCGAAGTGAGTGGAATTACACCACGGCAACACTTTTTCTACAGATTGACACCCAGCATTTTACATCCACATGGAGTCGCCATATGCTTCCATACATTCACAGTACACTCTAGTACACTCCGTAAATTAGGTACAAGAAACCCAGTATATTTTTTATATATATCATTTGCCCCATTTGAATACGATATGATGACAGCGTCATCCCAACATTGTTCCCCACTGGAGGGACATGCTTTGTTTCCCAATACGCAGACGAGAAGTCACTGACTTACACCAAGTTTATATCATACACAGGCTGTCTAGCATGCGACAATGCGTACATGACAAACACTCCAGTCGACACCCAACACGTGCGTTTGACAGTTCATTCACAGTATGGCAACAAACCGCCATGCTCTAAACTCACTCCTAGCGCTCAGGTCCAATCAGCGTAGCGCGCCGATAAACATGATCCACAGCAGTACGCTAGCCAATAAGCACCGTAGGTTCCGCCTAGCGGTAGCCGATATCTGATACCTTACGTACACACACATTATCTCAAGTCACACCTCCCACGTGACAAGTAACCCGCAAGCAGCCATTATTTGTACTAACCAATCGCACTCTCGTGCGCTGAATTCAAATGACGGTGCGGTCGGAACATACGATTCTCGGAGTATACCATACCTACCAGGGTAACCAAACATTTTTATTTACGCTCAGCCCTTTCATCACTCACTACTTAACACCGGGCCAGCATATTTCACGGCAGGAGCCATTGTTATCTATGCTAAATACGGAGCACCTCTTTACACAGATGCACTTTCTTTTATCTATTCATCGGGCTCCAGTAAACATTTGCCCTCGAATACACCCTTATATAGACACCGCCCTCCGACATACGCAGAAACGGGCACTTCCCCGTGACCATACAAATACATAGAATTCCTTCCCACTTAGGAAGTTTTATTTTATTTGCGGAACAGCGATCTTCGATCAAATATTTTCTTCCAGAATCGGACGAGCAACCTCGTCTACAGCGGTGGCGCATTAATATTCCCGCCACGCGCATTTTACCCCTCTTGAATTCCCCAGTTAAAACACCACATCTATTGGAATTTATAGCCCCATTTAACATCTAGCTGGCATTCATATATACCATCCCCCCAAATACCAGAATGGCAATACACACTTATGGATCCCCCACATTTCCGCAGGGCGGATAAGATATTTTTAAAGCAATAAGCCCCCCCCCCCCCTATAGGACGGACTTCGGCCACACATCTCGTGCACAGAGGTGCTACCTGCTTTAGAATATATCGATATATATAAGACAGAATCTCTAGGTTAAGGGATTAGGTTATTTAATGATACTAGATGACCAGTTTTAGCATATAGGCTTCATAGTATGTAAGTATACATTATATATTATACGAGTGCAGACAGCAGTCTATTATTGGTAGGGCCACAGATGCCATAAATCACAAATAATTCATCCAAGCTTCATAGCACTTCTCCATCCCATCACACATTGTTAATACTCTACATTTACACGTTTTTACACCTGTTCCCTATTAATGCACGGCACTGGTAATCATGAAAATTACCAGGGTGTACGACATGCTTTATCACTCATGGCTAAATGTTAATAAACATTCGGAATTATAAAGCTAACAGCTTAGCGTCCCAGGCATCACCTGCTAACACCAGTGCATGAAATGTTTTATTTTTACCCTGCATTTTTACCTTGCTTGCGACTTTAGAGAATATATGTCACCCTACCTCCTTCAGTACGGTATCTAACAACCACACTGAGCACCCAGTTCCTAACCCAATAAGATCCTCACCCGCACCGGTCGAGCGATCCTTCCATTTAACGTTTCCCGACATCCCCATAGGACCACGATTCCTTGGCCCTATCTCACCATCCATTTACCCGTTACTTACGAAATATAACAGGCTTGCAGCTTCCCAATAACACGGAAACACCCTTCCAAATCGTTGACCTACCTACTAACATGCGAGAGGGGATAATACGCAGCTGAAATTAGCTAGATATCTGAAAGCCAGGCGCAATGAAAGTTCACTGTGCCACCACAGTCCCCCCCCCCTATAACTATAACACTCTACACAAACACAGTACTGCTTGACACTATATTTTTATGGTTTGTGCACGAAGGTGAACTGTGATGGATGTGACACTATTTTCCTGGGGAAAATAGGAAATGGTAAGTTTTAACTGGGATAAAGGGCAAGCATAGCCCTTGATCTGACATGATATGACTTAGACGTTGACGAACGACGGAAGGTCATAGCGGTGACGTGTTAGGGTGGGCAAGCGCTCGCGCTCGAGGATGTACCTAGCCTGTCTCCCGCAGCGCGGGGCCCGTTATACCCATTTTTATGCCCTAACGTCGTCTAAGCTATACCTACGGATGGAGGCTTGATAGTTCGGTGAGGGAATTGACTACCCCCGCATCGGGCAGGATAGATCCTCCATCCCAAGACGACCCCCTTTAATTGACGTTAGTTCGTATATAAGCACACGTAACAGCTTCATAGCGGAAGCAAGTCCTGAACACAAACGCAGGTGAATAACGAATCAGGAATATAGAAACACGAAGAAAGAAGAATAAACACACACGAAGAAATAATGAATATATGATCTCCCAGGCCGAGGTATGTGGCACCGATGATCTCCTCTGTCCATGCCCCCGGAGAGTATCACCTACAATTTACAATTTACGACACACCCTAGTATGTAAAAACACGTAATAGCTTCAGAGCGGGAGCAAGTCCTGTACACACACACACACAGGTGGATAACGAAAGAAGAATGAAGAAACACGAAGACATATGAAATTAGTATGTAAAACACGTAATAGCTTCATAGCGGGAGCAAGTCCTGTACACACACACACAGGTGAATAAAGAAGAAAGAAGAAAGAAATTTATCAAGAAAGAAGAAAGAAATTATCAAGAAAGAAGAAAGAAATTTATCAAGAAAAAAGAAAGAAATTTATCAAGAAAGAAGAAAGAAGTTTATCAAGTAAGAAGACATAATGGAGGAATATCTTTGTATTGCCTTGACGAGGCGATTTGTTTTGAGATGTGCCCACATGCATAGTAGCATATTGTTACTATGGTCCAGAGTAACTTGCACGATGATGTAGATGCAAATCATCCGTTTTATATCTATAAGCGATTTTTCGAGATACGATGCGGTATGCGTTTATATATATATATATATATATATATATATATATATATATATATATATATAATCGGCGATATACGATTCTCCGATATACGATAGGTAATCGGCCTCATCGGTCCGATCAATTCGGCAGTATATGCCCGAACAACACGATCTTTACCGTTAGAACGCTTCCGGATGACCGCTCAGTGAGCGACATAGTCATTCAGTTCGAAGACAGGTGCACATTTTTAGGATGCTACACAGGAGTATACATGAGAATGGCCAGAATTAATTTTAAGGATATCTTATAGATATATATTTGTGTCTTAATTTTTCAGCACAGGTTGCAAACCTGAGACGCCAATTCCCGACACAGCACACCCAGTGGTGCATACTTTGCACATATGCATCGGGAGTAGCTATATTTTGGGCACTCGCCGAGTTACCTAAATACAGTGTATGCGCATGATATATTTTCATACTTAATGTATTTTTTGTGTACATCCACAGGTTCACCCCGCAGATGCCGAGGGTGGACACCCTCTATTTTGATATTATTTGTATTTTTGTCCCAACAGGTGGCGGCATGATATAACCTCTCATGTATGTGTCTTTTTATACACAAGTTTCCCTCCCCAAATTTCACACTCACACGGCCCATACACGATTCCCCCCACACAGGATATTCGTTTCCAGGTGAAAATCCGAACCACGGTGGAGATATACCTGTGGGATATCCCCCCACTGGAGGTCGGATCAACGAAGAATATTTGCCACCTGCAATGAGAGGTGCACTACGGCCACACAACTCGCGCCTATTTTTGTGAAGGACGAGTTGTGCTGCCAAGATGACTTCGCTTTCCCACAGGGAGCGAGTCATATCATAGATATATAGATACGCGACCTGCAGGTACCAAAGGATAAGTCAGGTACATATTAATTAAGAATGCACTCAGAATATTGTTGTAGTTGAGAGGATATGGTTTTATTATGATATTGTTGTAAGTTGAGAGAGTTTGATGTTGTTGTAATTCAGAGGACATGGTTTTGTTATGATATTGTTGTAGTTGACAGAGTTTTATATTATTGTAAATGAAAGAGTACACATTGTTTTTCCTTTCTCTTCTTTTAAAACTCCCAGTTGTACAAATGTCGCATTTCATCCCCACAAATAAACCATTTATACATATTTTCCCTGCGACATTTCTTTGTTTCTTTCTCTCCACCCTATCTCTTTTATACAAGTGCAGGGCACACGAGGGCAGTTTTTCATCCGCACCAGAGGTATGTTAATTGTATATCCTCTCCCCACCCCTAGGATGTTTTTTTCCTCTCGTTGTGTTCATGCACCCCTTCAGATGCATTTCCGATGCTGAATGTTTTGATTATGTATGTATCTTGTATTTTTGTTTTACATTGTAGTATGGATGCATTTTGTATCATGGGATTATCCTTGCGTTATCGTCAGGATGACAATTGACATTTGTATATGTTTAAGCTTCACACCCCACTGTTTGCATTTTTTGATACCACGTTGTAATGAAATATTGTTCCCCTTACCATATACACATACACATGATCGCTGGACACTACCCGATGGCACACACAATCTACAAGGCACTTCTACGAATTCCCAACCTTCGACGCTCACCTCTCTAATGCACATTCTCTATCTGCCCCATAACTTACCCTTCTACACTTTATCTACCACGAGGCTACACACACCCCCGACGACGCCACCAACACATTTCCGGACGGAAATACCAGAAGAAGAGAACAGAAGAAAGAAGATATACAAGTAAGAAGAAGAAGCCCTATTTTCCCAAAACCACCCCCACGTCTTCGTCCAGTTATCGAGGACGATAACTAACTCCACAAAGGGCGTTGTTGTACCCCTAGGGTACGCCACCATCATCCCCTGACAATAACACCCCCGTAAAACCAAATGCCACATACATACTTCAAGAATCAACGACTACATCTACATAATTACACATCTACACACATTATTACCTCAATGAACTCAGGTAGCCTCGTGTCCAAGTCCAACGACCCCAGGGAGGGCTATGACATGAGAGAAATGTGCAAATTCCGCAAACGCAGCGCGACGCTCCTATAAAAACTCCGGGAGGTCATGCCTCCGGATCAGTCTGTCTCAGTGTTGCTTGCGTGCCGAATCGCTGCTGGAAGCCGAAGGGTAAGTGTCTTAAGCGATCACTACACACACATTCAATTGCACTCCCATCCCCCTGTGCTTGGATTGTGATAATTATTTATTTTATTAACTGCTCTGCAAATTACAGGAGTACTTCAAATCCGAAGTACTCATTAAACTCAAACATAGTAGAAACCACTGGTCTTTTCATTTATTTAATTAGTTGATAAGATTCTACCCTCTTAGCTTCCCCGCTAGGTAGGATCTAGTACTAGCACTGTTATTTAATTGCTTCGAGACGTCAGCAGAGCGTCACAGCCACAGCGCTGACACCAGCAGGCTCGCTCCCAGCTCGCCTGCTTACGATTCACATCAGACCGCTTAGCGCCGATATGGCGCACAGAGCACTAAGTAAACCACCCTTCCTTCCACACTCACACCCTGAACTACCCCGCCAAGAGTACATTGGGGAGTACTCCTTTCAGATTGTATTGACGATCCCAAGCCACTAGCTAATCACCACCTCTTACACGTAATTGCCAAGCGTTCCCCCTAAACACATTTATTTCAACCCTTAGATTAATACTTTGTAGAGGCTACCCTCTCAGGTACCCTACAGGCTGCTTAATTTCTAAAATAAACAAAAACATCTCACTCAGTGTTCCCAACACTTGCTGTTCCGCCCCTTAAAATGACAGTCATCATCATCATCATCATTCATTATTTAAATGATATTTCGATTAATATTCAGAAAAACAATAATTAAATAAACACTAGTTGAATCCCGTCAAAACATGACGGACAATAGACAAAATATTTACTGAAGAAGTTTCTTATATAAGTTACATTCTTTGTACGATTACTTTTTGGCACTATTGCAACTTTAAGGGCGGAAAAAGATTACACTCTCGACATTACAACATACTGTTGTTCATGACTGAAAATTTGATGAGGTAAATAGACACATATACGTTCGAAAGTATCTCATTGAGCTTTATTGATTGTGATAAAGTATGCCAAGAGAATTGGTAATTGTTGCCTCTTAAGTGAAAATCTGTGTTTTATCGGAAGGTGTTAAATCAAGTAGTAGGAATGGCACTCTCTGACTAATATTAACTGCACTTATTATATCCAAGCAATTTCTTACATAATTCTTACAATTAATATGGTTCCATATAGGAGCCCTTGGGGAACGTTCAGATTTCTAAGGAGCATAATTATGGCTCAAACGTTATGAGTGTGTGGAGGCGAATTGAAGAATTCTATAGAAGGAAAATAAAGTACCGTAGCTGGCTTTCATCTTCAGTATTTAATCTGTTAACGCTGGTATAAGTGTTTGAACTACTGGATAGAAGTTCAATGACTTTTAAATTAATATCTTTACCTACATTGTTCATTTCTTGATGTAAGAATGCAAACTTTCTAGAAATGTATTATATCTTTCGCAGAAGTGAATGTTTCGCCGTAAATATGTCACGATACCCTCATGCGTTGAAAGTCTAGCTGGTAGTTCAGTTACATTTAATTCCTCACCATCTACAAAGAAGTAGTCGTTTTTAACATGTAGCAAACATTAGAATATTCCATTTCATCTGGTCTCGATCGCGTGTTTGTATGTAAGCGGCGTATTTTAGAGAAGAGCCAGAGAGAAGAGTAGACTATTTGATACAATTGTGAATAACTTTTTGGCGAGCAGCGTGCGACACAACGGGCGAAACGTACGGTACTTGAAGTCTCCTCCAGGAACAATATCTTTCCCACAAAAAGGAATAATGTCGTTACGTATAATATCTTTCACGCACATTAATGAATGAATATTTGCAATTTGGGCTTCATCTCAGCCATGCTAATCGAATATCGTCAGCTGGATTGCAAATTAATTTGGAGGTATTTTGAATGTTGAATGCAGGGGTTGCCTGCAAAATATTGTTTAAAATATGAAGTGTGCCCTCCCTGATGCTTGAATTCGCTTTATTCGCAGATCTGATTTGATTACCTTCCGAGGAGTCTAATATATAAAACTGACCGTAAGAACCGTCTCTTATATTTTTGGAATAAAAGGAAGAAATGCGATGATGTGATATTTATTTCATGAATTTTAATACAATATGGGCCGTATTCATGTGGCACGGTAGCATTGGCACCAAAGGAAACGAAGGGCAAAGCATTGTTGTACTGCGGAATATTCTCTCTGAAATTCCAGTGAAAAATTGCTGCAGCCTGTCAAATATTTTATATTCCAGCAGATTAATTTTACCATCACAGCAGCAAAGGCTAAAGTAACCAAGCGTAGATTTCACGCAAGAGAAATACAATATAGAACAATGTTTGCATTTGATCGTTAAGGACCCCACACTGTACTGCATAACATCTAATCTTCGCAAGATGGCGTTACAGTGAAAGTGTTGTGAAATAGCAGCTAGTGTAAATATTTGATAAAAGTGGTAAAATATTATAACAGAGGTTTTAAATCTATAAAGTTACTTTCCTTAGATCAAGTGAAATATGGAATATTGATAGTATTTAGAAATTCTTATTGATAACTTAATAAACTTAAACTAAGTTGTGGGAACGCGTATCCAAAGATTCGGTGACTTCCTCAATCACTGTTTGAACCAAGTAGAGCAGTGGTGATTTTACGAGTTTTCACCCGATTGGAAGATATACGTATTTCTCATTCTTCTTTATTGGTAGGTAATTAGATTAATTAATTTAGGTAGTAATAATTAAAATAAATTTAGTGTAATTTGGTGTAAACATCAAGGCTAACTTAGATCTCTAGTATGTCGACAGTAAACAGTGTTAGTGTCTCGTCAGGTAGTGTAACCGTTACGGATTTATGCTCGTCGTGCAAAATAAAAGTAAAAATTGCAAATAAAATCATCACAAGATCACAGGTAAAATTGAGTGAGGAGAAAAGTGAAACCGATTGTCGTAATGTAAGCCTACCGGTACCGTCATGCGAATGTCATAACCTGAGAAACGAACTGTCCTCAAAAGATGAAATTATAAAGCTGCTAAAGGAAGATATTACTAAGTTAATGGAAGAGTTGAATAAATTAAAAGGAAACAGAGAGGAAAGCAAGGAAACTTGGTCGACAGTGGTTGCTGGTAAGGTAAGATTGAATATGCCTACTAGGACTATAAATGGAGTACCGGTACATGTAACTGAAATTCCCGTCTCAAATTCATTTGGAGCGCTCGTCGAAGAAAATGATGACTTTCTTCAAGAAGAAGAGAAGAAAGTGATAAAGAGAAAATCCAGGAAGAGGCGGATATTTGCGGATAGTCACGGGAGAGATGTAGCAGCAAGCGTATTGGAGAGAAGCGGATAAATGGAGGTCACTTCGACAGTAAAGCCAGGAGCACCATCTGCAGCGGTCACGAACGGGAGGGTAGGAGAGTGTACGTCCCTTACTTCAAAGGACTACGCAGTAATCAAACGACGTCTATAGAAACGAGAGTAAAAAGGTAATCAAAGATTTAAAGGGTACATTGCCATCCATGCATAACACAAATGTCATCATTGTAAACATTTCGCAGAGATACGACTTAATTCCCAAATCATGTGTAAATGTAGAAATAGAGGCTACAAATGGAAAAATTAATAAAATTTGTAAGAGTTTTCCAAATGACCAAATTATAGATGTAAGTAAATTAGACAGGAAGTTCCACACTCGGCATGGCCTACATTTAAATAGGTTAGGAAAAGAGTATCTTAGTGACGAAACTGCAAAATAGTAAATTCAAATGGTAAGAATAGTTCAACAGTAATATCTTTAGAGTGGAAGCAGGGAAACTGGTAAAAGAAGCCAAACGTGAGGTTTGGCATTCAGATCTTTTGATGTCAAATTTAACTGAGTCCAAAAATTGTATTTCGGATTTGTCTAGCAACAATAATAACAACAATTATGATAGTAATAATGTAAATAAATCACCAACACTAGCTTGCAAAAGTAACAAATTTAAAATTTACCACCAGAATGTTCAGTCTCTCTTTAATAAAATTGATTACTTGAATCTAATGCTCAAAAAAAAATTAAAGACATCTCAGCACCATGTATTTCAGAACATTGCCTGAAAGAGGAACAACTCGAATTAATTCAATTCCCAGGGTGTATACAAGCTAGTAAATACTCTAGACCTAATATTAGCCATGGTGGTACTTGTATCTTCTTAAGAATTAATTTAGATCATGAACAGTTAACAGCTTATGATTATTTAATTATGGAACAGGATTTTGAATTCTCTGCCGTAAAAATACAGCAGTTTAAGTTAATAATTGTAAGCGTATACCGTTCTCCGTTAGGAAAGTTTCCTTTACTTATAGATAAATTAGAATTGTTACTCAATAACATGATCAAAGTAAATTTCGATACGATAATTTGTGGGGATGTAAATGTGGATTTCTTAAAATTTGATAGAAATTGTGAATTAATAACACAGTTACTAATTTCCTAAGGACTGAAACCTACAGTAAATACCCCAACAAGAATAACAAAATTTAGTAAAACCACTCCTGATCAAATTTTTTAAAATACAGATAAATATCACCATTCAATAGAAGTCTATTGTCCGGGTTTTAGTGACCACCATGGACAAATACTGATTTTGAAGTACCCGAAACAATCAATAATAATGATAATGGAGTAAAATCAAAGTGCAGGTCATTAACTGAAACAAATGTTACATATTCCAATTACTTATTAAATAAGGAAACATGGTCAGAAATGTATAAACTAGAAAATATAAATGATAAATTTAATGCATTTAACAGTACCCTAAAACAGTATTTTGAAACAGCATTCCCCTTTAGACAAAGAACTGTTCAAAATAACAAAACTAGCAATTGGAAAACAACAGGGATTATAAATTGATGTCAAAGAAAGAAATTTCTACACAAAATATATAAACAATACCACACAACACCTGAATTCAATTTATACTACAAAAAATACACTAGCATATTAAATAAGGTAATAAGACTAGCAATGAATATGCATAATGATAATTTTCTTTCCCAATCATCTAATAAAACAGGGCTCTGTGGTCCGTCATAAAGAAAGAAACTGGAAAATCTCCTAAAATACAAAGGAACATTACACTGACCAGAAATAATAAAGTGACTAATAATCCAGAGGAAATAGCAAACACTTTTAATGAGTATTTTCTGGAAATTCCACAAAAATTATTAAATAAATCACAGGTAAATACACTAAACTCCAACAATAAAATAAATATATGTAGTGATTCTTTATTTATAAATCATGTCTCAAGTGAAGAGGTAAGAATAGTTATAAAAGAGCTAAAAATAAATTCTGTGCTGGCATTGATGGCATCCCTGATGCAATTTTAAAGAAATGTGCAGAAAATATAATAAATCCACTTACGCACTTAATAAACAGTTCAATTCTCTCAGGAACTTACCCAGATATTTTGAAGTTATCAAAAGTAATTCCAGTGCACAAAAACGGTTCAAAAGATGAATTAAATAACTATCGTCCTATTACCTTACCAACTGGTTTTGCAAAAATTGTGGAAAAAATCATGTATAAGAGACTGACAAGTTTTATATAAAAAATATATTATCAAACTCACAACATGGATTCAGAACGGAAAAATCTACACAGACAGCAATTTATGAATGTATTAATAGTATACTGAAATTAATTGACAATAAGGAACATGTAACTGGCCTATTCTTGGATTTATCGATAGAGTTTGATGTTGTTGACCATAAAATCCTCCTTACAAAACTAAATCAATATGGTATTAGAGGTCTAGCTAATCAATGGATAGAGACTTACTTAACAAGGCGTAAACAAATAGTAAGCTTGAGACACAAGGATGATGGAACCAAATTACTTAATGAAACATTGTCCAATGAGGGAATTATTAAATTTGGAGTACCCCAGGGATCGGTTTTGGGCCCACTACTCTTTCTTCTATATATCAATGATATAACACAGAACGATCATTCACATAAGGAAATTTTGTTTATGGACGATACAACACTCGTAATAAATGGTGAAACTAAACAGGTCATACAGCAGTCTGCTGACTCCGTTATAGGAGAGTTAACCAAATGGTCATTAGATAATTGCCACATAATAAACTATTAAAAACCAGTATGTCTAAATTTCCACACTATACAGAATAGGAATCCTGCAAAGCCCAATATAACATTAAATGGTCATCAAATAGAAAATAAATCAGAAACAAAGTTTTTAGGACTATGGATACAACACGACTTGAAATGGAATAAACATATACAATATCTGAATACTAAACTGAACTCGATGTGCTTTGCGTTACGTATTTTGAAAACCTGCACTAGCATGCACACATTAAGAAATACTTATTTTGCTTATTTCCATTCATACTTAAGATAAGGGGTCATATTTTGGGGTATGTCGCCAGATGTACTAAGCACGTTTAGGATACAAAAGAGGGCGATTAGAATTATGGCAAATGTAAACACTAGAGAATCATGTAGACCTCTGTTTAAAGATTTAAACATTCTCCCACTGCCCTGCATATATATCTTTGAAAGTATTATGTTTTTTAAAAAGAATTTAATGAATAAGGATGTTTTTCTTAAAACAAACAATGATGTTCATAGGCATAACGCAGGACAAAATCAAAACATTCATATTTCACACTCACACACACACAAGCATATATCAAAAAGGTACTTTTCACACAGGAGTTAAATTATACAATAAACTACCCCAGTATATAAAACTTGCCCCAATAATAAAAAATCTGTGATAGAATGTTGAAAGCTTATCTGCAGTGCCATTGTTTTTACTCTGTAGTTGAATATCTCAGTGTAATAGGAGCGTTGAAATCTATAATTATATTTTACTTTTCAATTTTAATTGTAATACCTAGCTGTAAGTTGTTATATTTATAGGATTAAGTTTTCATATTATGATAATATAGTAAGGTGTAAATAGTTGTCCAATAAGATTGTATCTCTTAAGATCTGTTATTATAATAAGTTATAAATAGTTATAGTATTATTATTATATACCTATTAGTACTTTTATTTTATAGATGTAAATTCTGACGTGTCCTATATCAAAACTGTATTGTATACATGTATTTGATCAAATGGAGTTAATAAAATCTATGTAGCTATCTATCTATCTATCTGGAATTGTTTCTGAAATGACCTATTTATATTGGATTTTAAAAGTGGCTTCGTATTTTATCCAATTTCCCCCTTTGTTTGCGGCCAATGTTCTTTTTCGTCGAATAGGTTTATTTATAGTAGCATTTCTTCCCAAATTAACGTCATATTCGATAACACTATAGTGTTACGCATCAACGGAGCCGCTTAAATGGCAAATAATACTTCCATTGGCAATATCAACAGCGTAGTTAGACTAAGTACTCTCAACAAATAATCAATAAACAATTGGCTTACACAGTGAGGTTCAACATGACCAGTGTATTCACCATCCAGAGACTTTCATACTCAAGTTGGTTGCTGAGGAGAATGCGATGAGACTGATCGCCTGTAATAAAATCTTTATAATTATCACTACCGGCGAATATTTTTGCAATAGCTTGAAAACGCAGCTCAGGATGACGTTCTTAATTTTTGATATAAATAGTACGAAACTGCTATAAATAAGCAATTTCCATCACCTGTTGTAGGTACCATCCTTTGCGTTTCCATGACTGTAAATTTTGCAGGGTAGCATAGAATCACTTTGCCAACTACTGGAATGAGCATGGACCTAGACTCACTTCTGCAGTCACCGTCATGGAGGCAGGTTTAGAATTCTATGTCCCGTGCATGTCAGAAATCGTATTAACACATTAACTGACTTAAGGCTGCATTCTTGGCTATCGCCCCTGAGATCCGGGTTCGATTGCTCTACCAAGAAATTTAATTTTGGTCTGAGGGCAAAAACGGGGCATAACTAAGAACAGGAAGGTTCGATTACCGCCCCAACAATCTTGGATGTGGTTTTCCATGGTTTCCTACTTCCACTCCAGGCAAATACCGGGATGGTTCCTAACTTAACGCCCCGGCCGTCTCCTTCCCATTCCCCACCTTAATTACAAATACACACATTAATGCAGCCATCACAATAACACAGGTTATCAGAGAAAGTTCTATACACACACCCAAGGCTAAGTGACCATGATGTCGGAGGCCTTCAAATGAATTATGTTTTCCAATTGTCTCTCATGGCGAAAGCGATTGTGGGCACGCGTTTGTGCCTGGATTACTAAATTTTTCTTTCACAATGTTAAAGTATATGGCAACGTAAATCGCGGAGAATTAATTTACGGGAATGCTAAAAGTATAATAATATGTTTTGATAATGTAATACCAATAGCAAGAAAGAAGAATACGGAAGTAAAATAACGTGTTGTATTTATAGAATTAAGTTTTCATATTATGATAATAGAGTAAGGTGTAAATAGTTGTCCAATAAGATTGTATCTCTTAAGATCTGTTATTATAATAAGTTATAAATAGTTATAGTATTAGTATTATATACCTATTACTACTTTTATTTTATAGATGTAAATTCTGACGTGTCCTTTATTAAAAATGTATTGTATACATGTAGTTGATCAAATGGAATTAATAAAATCTATCTATCTATCTATATATACAGCGTATATATATAATAGGAGGTGGGCTTCGAACTGTCTGGAACGCTGCCGCCTGAACTACCAAAGCATTGGAAAGAACGCAATATTAAGCTACATAAACAACATACACATTCAACTGTCAGTAAAAGTTCTTCAACATTTCCCTTCTTTTATAATTCTATTCCAGTATATATATATCGTGGAAACAAAGAAAATATTCAATAATAATGTTATTGGTTTTACGTCCCTTTTAACTACTATGGCTTTTAGAGACGCCGGGGTGCCGGAATTTTGCCCCGAAGGGGATCTTTAACGTGCCAGTAAATCTACTGACACGGCTCTCTCGCATTTGCGCACCCTCAAATGCCAGCTGACTGCGCCAGGATACGAACCTGCAACCTTGGGCTAGAAAATATTCCCCTCATTTATAAATCTCATAAATAACTATCACATGAAAAAGCGCCATGTCTTAGTGTTTTAAATATACAGATGCAGTGGTGCTGCAATCTGTTGACAGATACTGTAACTGATTGTAGTTATTCAGGACCTTCTATACTACCGGACCTGACACTGCAATCCAAGATGGCCGCCGTAGTTGGTGATCGGTCATCAAACGCATGACGTGTGTCAGAATCCAACACAACACAAAATAACATCATGACGTGATTTTGTCTGCTTTTAATTAATTTTATAGGCTTGGGACATCTTGGTCATCAGCCCCGTGCAGTTGGGTGTGGGAGGAATTCCTCCGATTACGTGATGAATGTAGTAGTGTGTGTAGCTGTATAAGGGACAGGCGTGGGGAGGTGCCCCAGGAGTTGAAATACCGGAGTTCCATCAGAAAAATAATCAAATAAAATAATGTTGAAGCCCACAGGAGAGATCTGCAGAATATCTTGGCTGAGTGGACATGGAAAGTTGTAACTGTTCCTGTAGGAATTTCAATTTTTTTTTAGTACATATTATTCTTAAAAATAAATGTGACCAACCAGGTGGTGTAGTTCTTGGTTGTCACTTCTGAGGTCCATGTTTGATTCCTGACTGTCAAGAAATCTGATTCTAGTTTGAGGGTAAGAGGGCTAGCGAGGTAAACCGGGAAATGTTGGGTTCGATTCTCCCCTTAGGCACCCAGCAAGTGGTTTACCATGGGTTGCCACACATACTGAAGGTAAATGTCTAGTTAATTCCTATCATAAGGTCACGACTGCCTCCTGAATATCCATAAACAAATAGGCTAGTCCTATTCATTCCTATGGCTCTCTGTAAAATACAAAATATAGGCTACCAGTAGACAATGAAGGCCTATTTGATGATCATCTGAGAATATAAATTTAGACTACATATAAAAATTTTCCTCCATATAAATACTTAAACATGTAAACTACGGTAGTCATATTCAAATAATTAAATATCACACTGCCGAATGAATCGATACAAAATATACTGGTACCAGTAGACAAAAAGGCATATTGTATGCACATCTAACACAAAAATAATAATTAAGCCTACTGTACATGATACAAGAAATAACTTCTATGTGAATTCATAAACATGAGTGGACAGGGAAAGTTGTAACTGTTCCTGTAGGAATTTCAATTTCTTTTTAGTACATATTATTCTTAAAAATAAATGTGACCAACCAGGTGGTGTAGTTCTTGGTTGTCACTTCTGAGGTCCATGTTTGATTCCTGACTGTCAAGAAATATGATTCAAGTTTAAGAATAATATGTACTAAAAAGAAATTGAAATTCCTACAGGAACAGTTACAACTTTCCCTGTCCACTCATGTTTATGAATTCACATAGAAGTTATTTCTTGTATCATGTACAGTAGGCTTAATTATTATTTTTGTGTTAGATGTGCATAAAATATGCCTTTTTGTCTACTGGTACCAGTATATTTTGTATCGATTCATTCGGCAGTATGATATTTAATTATTTGAATATGACTACCGTAGCCTTTGTTTACTTATTATTGTCCGATATAAGACAAAGGGAAACATACCCACTCTTTTCCAATACAGTGAGTACTTCTAATGTCATTTTATACAGCATGTCACTGTTTAAGTTCTTCACTGGAAATAGAGCAACAACATCTGAAAATCTACACAAAGGTGACGTTATCATGAATGCCTGTATTGTAGTCGCACAATGAATTTCATTTGGTCTGTTCAAAGCAACTCCTTCAATTTTTCCACCCTCGTAACTTAGTTTAGGGGCAACATAAATCTCATCTAACAAGATACACACAACTTTTTTATGGTCACTCAGAAGCTTGCATTTCTCCCGTAAGTATGATTCCTGTGAAACGCTGATCCCTGAACAGTTTTTTCCCATTTTATACAACAGTCTTCTTAAATAAGATGGATGAGGTACTGCTAACAATTGGCTGGAGTGAACAAAATGATAAGCCCCAGGAAAAGAATAAAATAATGTTGAAGCCCACAGGAGAGTATCTGCAGAATATCTTGGCTGAGTGGACAGGGAAAGTTGAAACTGTTCCTGTAGGAATTTCAATTTCTTTTTAGTGGTAATGTCGAAGTTGTCAATATTAACATGTAGGAACCAACCAAGTAAGAGATTAAGTTTATGTTTACAATCTAAATCTTCTAGCTGGAAACCTGCTTGGTGACTCAGTAGACAATCAAACTTGGTCCATTTATCACAAAGCAAGTTATCGCCAAGACACCACTGAAACTGACTGCTGGGGAGATGCAAATTGTTGTGGAAAACTTCCACAGAAAAGGATGGTGAAATTCTGATGGAGGTATTAATTTTAGGTGCTTCATTAGGGCTGTCATCAATTTTACACAGCAAAACATGCCTATCTTTGGTAAATAATGTACTTAATTTTTAAATTCTTCAAACCCTAATATTGTATCTCTTTCAGTCCACTCACTATACTATTGCTCATCACGGGCAAGAACTTGCTTCATGCGTTCCTTTGGATCCTTTCTTTTTGGAGGCAACTGTTCGTATCCTGGCGCAGTCAGCTCGCATTTGAGGGTGCGCAAATGCGAGGGAGCCGTGTCAGTAGATTTACTGGCACGTTAAAGATCCCCTTCGGGGCAAAATTCCGGCACCCCGGCGTCTCTAAAATCTGAGTAGTTAAAAGGGACGTAAAATCAATAACATTATTATTATTATTTGTTTTGTTAAAAATGATGGCTGGTTTTCAAAGATGGTAGGATATGCACCTTCTTGTAGTTTTGTTCTTTTTCTAGGTACAGTTACAACTGAGCCATCTGCACAAGGGAATTTGTCTTCTGTAATAACTAATTCAGGGACAAAATGTTTGACACAAACAACTGAATTAGCTGTCGGAGAAAAAGCATCACGATGAATGCTTCTTGTCCATTTATCCCTAAGTTCTTTTCTTTGGGAAATTGGAAAGTAGGCACCAATGGTTTATCTTTATGATAATTGGATTTGCATCCAGGCACACAACAGTTCCGAGGCATATCTCCACGGGTAAGCCTACTGATAATTTATAAAAAACAGGAATCCACACCAAGTACGTGATAAGATCCTTGAACTAGCAGGCTTAAAACTGGATTAGTGGACACTGCATCCAATTTAAAAAGCAGGTTATGTTTCTTCGTAATCAATTTTCAGATCTTCTCAGACCTAAAAATGGAATACGTTAATTATTATTATGCTTGCTCATAATGGATTACCATTACTAATAATTTATAAACCCTAAATAGAATAATAAATAGGCCAACTTACCCACTAGTAGAATTGATGGAATCAGAAGGTACCGGTATCTCGATTTTATGAAGCACTATGATAATGCAGGCATTTATTTACACGAAATCAATAACCACTAAGCACAGCAAATCAAGTGAGACGATTGCTAAGCGATAAAGGGGTTATTCACACCACTAGGCTATCACAACACTATCACATCGTAAACAAAACCATACATCATTATAAACAACAACCAACAACCCACCAACAACCAACTACGTCAGCCATCTTGGCTCTTACCCGCCGCCAGTGTCAGGTCCGGTAGTATAGAAGGTCCTGAGTTATTGCAAGTGGAGACAAGAGGAATCATTGCCCGAATAATGACAAACTCCTTTAAACTGGTATCTATAAACGAAAAAAAAAAATACTTTGTATTTATAGAATTTATAGAAAATCAGCTTTGTAGAAGTCGCTGGCGGATTGTAGATAGAAAGCATAATTGCCGTATACGGGCGAATAGCATTAAGCAAGTAAATTGCATGAAATAAAATACTAATAATAGTTGAAATAAAGAAAACAATAGTGATGGCACATACACATTATAGGTACCATTAATGAAAATCACATTTCATAAACATCGGTCAAGTGGAGAGTTGTTGGCGATTTGCAACGGAAAACACCTTGTGTTTTTAAATATTTAGATGCCAACGTAAATCACGGAGAATTACTTAGATTACGGGAATGCTAAATGTAAAATATGTTTTGACAATGTAATACCAATAGAAAGAAAAAAGAATACGAAAAAAAAAAAAGGAGATGGGACTCAAACTCTTTCGTTGATGCATAAAGTAATTCCAATCTTGCGACGCTACCGCCTACGCCACCGATGCATAATTAGTGAAATGCAATATTAAGTTACATAAAGAACGTACACATTCAACTGTCAGTTAAAGATCTTCAACATTCCCCTTCTTTCATCATTCTATTCCAGTATATATAGATATCGCAGAAACATCATAAAAAATATTGCCTTCATGTATAATGCTCATAAATAACTATCACATTAAAACGTGGTGGATTTTATTTCGCCATGTCTGTCGTAAGCGAAGGTGATTGGGCGCATGCGCGAAAACAAATACATTTACATTTTTCTTTATTCATTTTAAAATATACGGTATCATATTTTTTTTTTTTAATAGGCTACACTGTAAATCTACAGGACAAGAGCTTTCTTCAGAGTGCTCTACGAAGTCAATCGGTTCAGCCGTTCTCTCAATCTCGCGGTAACAGATATCACCTTAGTGTTGTAAATATATAGATAGATTCTCATTGGATAAAAACTATTTTAGGCTTCATTATTTTTTCAGCACAATAAAAATAATAAAAATTAAATAAAAAAGGATTTATATTTTTTAATTGGTACCGGTATTGTAAACAGTATCTAAATATTAAAACTGAAATGATACAGAGGTATCATCATGCCCAAACGTGACTGCTTATACTATTGATATTGTGTGTGAGAAAAATAATGTTATGCTCTCCATATTCTCACTGCCATTACTATTGGCTCTAAAAATCTGCCTATCTTAATGGCTTTATCTGCATCATTGATAGGAATAAATTGCAGGAACTTCTCATGTACTGCTCGGGTCCAAGCTCTGTGAACTTGCGGGGTGAGGGGAAGGGGCAGCGAAGGGTCGGGCGAGAAGAGAAGGGCCTATCAACAGCCCGCCTGTTATCTGGTACTCTTTTCTATTCCAATACCGGTACTGCTAACATAGGGCCGTTGCTCAAACCACTGTGGTGTTGCGAATGAGTGAGTGAGTCACCGACTAATGTATTTGGTTCTGTTACTATGCACGGACCGGGAAACCTCGTCACTCGTCCCCATCACTTCTCATAGTCCGCGATCCACATCCCTCTCAGGTTCACGCAGCCTGAACCCAAGCAGTACTGGCTGTACTGTACCGAATTATCTTAAACGAAACGGACACACAATTAAAACGATGTGAAATACGTTACCGATTGCACACTTGCAGCAAAACTGATCTTTGCTGGTCCTTTAAATCTATCTCCTATGAAGTGTCAGAAGCACTGATGTAATGGTAGCAAGAGACAACAACAGTTGTCAAGATTATCGTAAATGAAATGTAGGTCTATATTAAACCACACGTATGCGACTGAACCTCCCTAAAACAAAGTTGTAGAAACTCGCAGCTGGAACGAAGTGCGAGCTTTTATGTTTATACTACATCATTCTACTCAATAACGCATACCGATGTACAGTAAATATAGTGTAATGGGAAATTTTTACTGACTTTAGCTGTGAGCAGCAATGCAAGGCGTGTTCAAGTGAATTTGTACACTGCGCTCCAGAGGTGAGTATTCGCACACTTTATGAAAGAGCCCTGCAAGTGAGCAGTCTAAGCTGCAATCCAAGATTGCACGGTCGCACACTTCGAACACAAGATCCGTTTTACTATATACGGTACCAGTGGCGGCTGGTGATTTTTCACTTGGTGGTGCCAGCATATTCAAAATTTGCAATAAAATCATTCAAAGTTGCAGGTACGGATAGTGCATATTTTATGCAATAAGTTATATGTTTAACATTATTTAACTGTGCTATTGTAGAAGACGTTTTTAATTGAAGTGTCAGCTGAAGTGAATTGAGAAATTGCGTAACTACTACAAATATTTTAGTCTCGGGATTTTTCGCCAAAACAAAAGTTCCTCCTTTTTCTACTAGAAAGCGCTAAAGTGTCAAGGAGCTTAGATATCTAACCTCCTTGACTTTCATGGCCCTCCAAGGAACAACAAAAATTCGACAAGCAGGCTGCCCTTTGGGTGTCAAACAACAACGCTTGCACCTGGCACCGAGGCCATACGATATTATATCATACACATATTTTGATCCATATGCATTTTAAATAAAAACCACTTTTAAGAATTATAATTGAACAAACCTCTCAGAAAAATAATTTGAAGAAAAAATATGTGTTCCAAAACCTTGATCGACACCTTCATTTGAATTAATAAGAGCGGTCCTATCGCTAAATGGAGATTGTAACAACTCACTTATTTTATTCATTGTTACACTTCCGAAAGGTGACACACAGCTCATTATGAAGTATATACATCTGGATAATCAGAATATCGTCGTGGTATTCCTGCTAATCCTAGAAAATGTTGAGGGAAAAAGGAGATTCCTACGGCTTCGTACGTTGCGCTCGAGCTATGCGATCTTCAAACATGAAACAAATCAAATTTTATTAAGGAACCTAGCTTGCAAGTATCGATTCAAAAAGCACACTTATTAGATTAAAACGGTGTTTATATGGTCAATGCCGCATGATGCTATGCAAGTTTATGTAACATGTCTATATAGGAAAAAATAAGCATGGCTATTGCTAACACACACGTGACCACAGCCTCTTTGTCGCAATTTCAGTTGCTGTCTCAAAATAAATAGGTGAGATGAAATGAACACGATGACCTACCTCAAAGGCAACCTTACTTATCGTACATACGGATTGATTGGAAAGAATATCCCCTGCATCTAATATAAATGAACACAAAAGCTATTTAACGACGGACACTATCACGGTCGACTCTAGAAGGGTCGGAAGGTTCAACCTGACAACACTGTAGCTACGGCTATTGTCAGTCATACTTCGTCACGAGCGCCTGAACTAAAACAGCTGTTTGCTTGCAAGAGAGGCGACAAAAACTACGGAATTAATATTGGGCAAATATAATGTACATGTTTAGCCAAACATCTTTTGATTTTTATTTACACATGACCAGTGTTACAATCGGAAATAAATGAATAGCGTGCATATGATCGTGAAAAGTTGTTATAAGAGCCAAGCAGCTGATATTAGGCATGAGTGACACGGAAATAATTTACCAACATAAAAGTGTTTAGCAAAATAAAGAAAATTATTTTGGTTTCTTTTCGTATTTTACTACTCTGAAGTATGGTAATAAAACAATTGGCGGTGTTATAATAATAATAGTTTTAATGCAGCCAATGGCCATTGAAAAGGTAAAAAAATACTATGCAGGTACTGTCAGTCGCTACAAAATTGCGTCAGGGAAGTTAATCTTCCTTTACAATATGCCGCATGATATCGGTCACAGGGCTCGCTACACAATTCACATATGCATGAAGCTGCATTTGGAGTGTGAAAGTCTTTTCTTCCGCAACACCTGAAATAATTAATAATTATAATAATAATATGGAGTAAGTAGATGCAATTGAGGGTTATGTGATGCAAAAATGTAGGCTCTCTCCCATAACATCTTCACACTGTAGGCCTATAATAAACTTTCGATTCCGCCGCACATGTATGTAGATAATTTACTACCATTATAGAAATAGTATGTTACTGCTGGTATTCCATAACTGTATCAGATCACTTCTGTTTCCTTCCTAAAGTGCTGCAACTTTCTCTTCCCATAACCAAGTTTGCTGACATCAACAGCATCATTCCTTGCATGTGAATAATTGTTTAGCAATACAGTGGCAATAACTGAAAGTATTTTTTCACTTAATTGACTAATTTATGCGATCTATGAACCATTTCGAAGGTTCTTTAATCCAGGCCTGGCGCAGATTTTCGTCACTTGGGAGCCTAAACACAGGTGTGTAGCCTCCCTTATTTGGTTAATTTGCATTACAGTTGGGGATACAACATGTATCTGGCATTGTTACGGTGCCGAAACATTCCAGGAAAATCAAAGATTAAAACATGAAGTACGATATGTGATAATTCCATGTACCGTAGGCATTTAAAAATACCATATTTTCCAGATACAACGCACACTCGTCAGTGTGTTCTCGATTAGGGATTACAGTAAAAAAAAACTCATCTGGAAGGGTAGTATAAACGCTAATATAAAGCGTATGAACGTAAAAAGCGTAAGAAACAAAATATAGGAGGAAATATCCCTATGAGATAAACAAGAACACCTGCCAGACTGAACGTTTCCTCGTGTTCCCGCATGACAAGGGTATGACTGATGAACATGTTGCCAAGTCTCAGCCTTCCGACCTGTCTAGAGTCGACCATGACACTATTCATACACATTTGCAGTCAAACTTGAGAATTTGTGTTTACGCTTGGGACGTGAAACTGTGCCGCCAAATTAAATTAACGAAACACAGTAAAACTCGTTGAAAATTCCGAATTTTTACATTACAAAGAGAGAACAAATAATCCCCGTCATCAATATGAGCCTAAAAAAAGTTGCTAAATGTCAAACAATAAAGAACTAAAACTATTTTGTGGTTTGAATTTATTTAATGGTCAAGACACAGTGATATATCGTCAAGCTGGTACCACTGGAGGTGTGCTGCCATATGCTGTACTCTAGTGGTTGAAAGATAAAGCAGTTCAGCAGTTCTAACGTGTATGTAATGTGTGCGTGTACCTGTGACGTGCTGCTATCTCATGGATAGAATTGAAGCTCCGCGTCACGAGGCCGTTGGCTCTACCTCAGGGTAATATGCGTCTCAACAAAACACAAACAAACTCAAGCCAAACTAGTCCTTATTGCAGTACAGTGTCTGATGCGGTCTGATGTTCGTAGGTAGTGCCGGTTGGCTCTGGCTCAGTAATTCAATAAAGCGCCACCAGAACGCATGTCAGTTTGCGCGCTCGTTTAAATAAATGCAGAATATGTATACAATTTCCTCAAAATGTAAATGTAATATAAACTGTTCTTGAGAGGGAAAAGTCACATATTCTCTCTTCATTACACTGGTGGTGCCATGGCACACGGGCACCACCTCAGGAGCCGCCCCTGTACGGTACTAAATAAATTATAGCCAATTTATAACAATAAAAAGGCGAATCAGTTTCATTTCATCGGCGAAACCTATCGGCATCAATTTCTGAAATTACAGAAAAGTCGCAGACTTATTTCTTATTATAGAGGTAGGCCTATTTTTGGAATTTGCCACCATAATGGAAGATAGCCGTTAGGTGCTTAAGCCCGAGCTAACACTTCGTGCATTAATACTGCTCATACGTCAGCAGAACTCAACTTACGTGAGAAATTCTCAGTCTTCACCTTACAGTTACGGTAATGGGAAGTTTATCAGCCAGTCAAGCCACCGCACGTACTATTTCCTACTAGAAGATGTAAGAGACAGGATTCAGAATTATTGTTCAAATCGAGCCTGCATCATATATTATTACCTTCTACTTTCACCTACAGTCTCCTCTACCTCTATTCTACATTCACTTACAGTCTCCTCTACTTCTATTCTACTTTCTCCTACAATCTCCTGTAGGCCTACCTCTTTTTTACTTTCACCTACAGTCTGCTCTACCGGTACCTCTATTCTACTTTCTACTGCTATCTCCTCTAACTGATCCTTCATCTAATCTAGGCTACTCTAGTATCACCTACCAGTCTCTCCTCAACTTCTACTCTGCTTTCATCTACAATCTTCTCTTACTCTTTTCTACTTTCACTTATAATCTCCTCTACCTGTATTCTACTTTCACCTACAATCTCCTCTATCTCTCTTCTATTTTCACCTACAAGCTCCTCTACCTCTCTTCTACTTTCACCTACAGTCTGCTCTACCTCTATTCTACTTTCTCCTGCTATCTCCTCTAACTGATCCTTCGTCTCATCTACTCTATTATCACCTTCCAGTCTCTCCTCAACTTCTACTCTGCTTTCATCTACAATCTTCTCTAACTCTTTTCTACTTTCACTTACAATCTCCTCTACCTCTATTCTACTTTCACCTACAATCTCCTCTACCTCTCTTCTAGTTACACCATCAAGCTCCTCTACCTCTCTTCTACTTTCACCTACAGTCTGCTCTACCTCTATTCTACTTTCTCCTGCTATCTCCTCTAACTCATCCTCCATCTCATCTACTCTATTATCACCTACCTGTCTCTCCTCAACTTCTACTCTGCTTTCATCTACAATCTTCTCTAACTCTTTTCTACTTTCACTTACAATCTCATCTACCTCTATTCTACTTTCACCTACAATCTTCTCTACCTCTCTTCTAATTTCACCTACAATCTCCTCTACCTCTCTTCTACTTTCACCTACAATCTCCTCTACCTGTCTTCTATTTTCACGTACAGTCTGCTCTACCTCTATTCTACTTTTTCCTGCTATCTCCTCTAACTGATCCTTCATCTCATCTACTCTATTATCACCTACCAGCCTCTCCTCAACTTCTACTCTGCTTTCATCTACAATCTTCTCTAACTCTTTTCTACTTTCACTTACAATCTCCTCTACCTCTATTCTACTTTCACCTACAATCTCCTCTACCTCTCTTCTACTTTCACCTACAATCTCCTCTACCTCTCTTCTACTTTCACCTAAAGTCTTCTCTACCTCCTGCTATCTCCTCTAACTGATCCTCCATCTCATCTACTCTATTATCACCTACCAGTCTCTCCTCAACTTCTACTCTGCTTCCATCTACAATCTTCTCTGACTATTTCTACTTTCACTTACAATCTCCTCTACCTCTATCCGACTTTCACCTACAATCTCCTCTACCTCTCTTCTACTTTCTCCTACAGTCTGCTCTACCTCGATTCCACTTTCACCGACAGTCTGCTCTACATCTATTCTACTTTCTCCTACAATCCCCTCTAACTGATTCTTTATCTCATCTACTCTATCATCACCTACTTCCCGTCTCTCCTCAATTTCTACTCTACTTTCACCTACCAATCTTCTCTAACTATTTTCTACTTTTACCTACAATCTCCTCTACCTCTTCATTTACTACTTTCTAAACTTTTCCCCTAATCGTTGCTTACTCATCTTCTATTGCTTTCCCAACTACCTGGCGAAATATCCTGAGCATCTCTTCAAACTTCTCCATACTCATGCCAATATTTACTTTCGTATCTTGCTTTAACATCATGGCTAACATTTCGTAAAATTACATACAAAACCACTTGCACAGAATACACTTATTCTCACCCCTACACTAATGACTCCTAGTTTCGGAACCCCACGTTGGGCGCCAAATGTGATATTTTTAAAATATGTCGATGCTCCTTCACTTAATGTAATAAACTACTTGGGTAGCCGCCAGTTTACAAGGCTAGGGCTTGTAAACGATAAAATAGAAATAATGTTTAGTAGAGCACTACAGACCTCTTACTCTCGAGCCGTAGGGTGATACTATTACCAACCAGGATTCATTCGATGAGAGGCAAGACACATATACTGTAATATGAATTTTGAGAAGATTGTACGACAAGCAAATCGTTAAAAAATGATTTTAATACAACCAAAAACAAGACAAAGAATATATGAATACTAAAATAATTGTGAAAGGTCAGTTATTTGCTCTCCAGGACTTAGACATGGTTACTTGTCTTTTGTTGGTTAATCCGATATCTCCGAACCATGGAATTTCTATAAGAAGCTGATGTATACTGTCATATTATCAGAATCTTGGACATTGGTCATGTAACGATTCAAATACTTGTTATCTCCTCAAAAAGGTTTGTCTTTTAATTCCCTTTGTTATCATCTTGTCCACTGAATAAACAATTAGAGTACCTCTCTTTTCTTTATAATCTCATTCGATTAGTTCACGATATAACCATTACAAGAGTTCCCAAGTCACCGCAGCCATCTTTGTGCTTCATGTAAAGCTTTTTTTAGTTCCGCGTTTCGCCACTAAAACCTATTCCTCAGTCATAGCAGCCATCTCTGTGCTACCTAAATAATCTCATGCACATCCATTATGATACTTTCTCCATCGTGACAGTACATGTACGTCTTGAATTTTCTAAAATATACTACAATCACGTCTCTTTCCAGCAGCTCATCGCAACTGCACCAGTTCAGACGTAAATAGTTCCAATCAAGATTTCTGGACGCGTTACAAAAGTAGTTGTGATTCGTTATTGGGTGTAGGAAACGAGAGGCGTAAATTCGTAGGAATTTGTGTTGTACTTTCTCTAATCTTTCAATTTGTGCTTTACTGAAAGGGCTCCAAATCGGTGTACAATATTCAATTAAGTGTCTGACAAGGGTCAAGTACAGTAGGAAATAAATATTTGAGTCACAAAATTCCTTTGAATATGCAACCTAATCTCTGCAATGTCTTGTTATTAATAATTTCCATATGTTCATTAAAATTAAGCATGGCTTGGAATGTTTCTCTTAGGTTACGAATACTTCTAACAGCATGAAGTGAAATAGACCATATAAAGTTGTAAGAGAATTATGAGTGCTGGCCGACTTTTTGTATAAGGCATGGGTCGCTTACTTTTGATAAGACACTGGCTCTAAGTTCACTGTTAACTACTTTTGGGAACATGGGTCCTTATAATTAACAAGAGGAATAAATCTTTAGTTAGTTATTGTTGTTTTAAGGGGCAGAACTACGAGGTCATCTGTCCCAGGAATAAATCTATCGATGCCTTCATATATAATAGAGTAAAAGATGCTTACAGTAGAATTTATGTCTTGTTATTTCAATGCACAGCTCCAGTTAATTGTAGCTAAGTAGTTATTGAGAGTGATATAATTTGCTTTATCAAAATTGTGATAACTATAGTTGCTTGAAAGACTTATGAGATCGATCTGGGCAAGGTACACCTTCTACTGTTAGGTTTGTGTCAATGCGCTTGGGTAATAGTGATTGCGAATATTGTTTGAAGAGGAAACTGCATTCTTGTACACTGGAATGGCAAATCTATCGAAATACGGGGAATTAAAAGTAATTTTCCTAAAGCTTTTCAGGATGTAATTTCCCACAATTAATGATGATTTGAACGTCAACAAGTCGCTATTAATAGACCTATAGTAAAATATCTCTCACCTTGGCAACTGATGTACATTATGCAGTCCCTTCCAGTGTTACATCCCAGTGATTAAAAATGCGTTTTCTTTAGAGTTAACAGTGCTGCCTACTGTTGAAAAATAAACTCTATAAATTTTGATCGTGGTATCAATTTATCAGAAAATATGCATGGCAACAATTCTAAGCTTTACACACATATACCTTTTCGAAGTGAAATGCCATGTCCTGTGGTTCGGATTCCACGTAAAAAGGAGGTCCTGTAGCTCATGATCTCAAGATTAACCGTCACGTTAAACTACAAGCTTCCTTCCTTCCTTCCTTCCTTCCTTCCTTTACACACATATAGCACCTGAAAATGTAGATTAATTTTGAGTAACGGATATACAACGTGCTGCCAACATGATTTTACACATGCTGATAAATTCACTGTTGATATTATGCTCTCTCTAATTATGAACCATAGTCTCAGTCGATTAGAAAGTATGCAGGCGAACATATCTAAATCCTGTAAACGTATAGAACACAATGTTCCAGATTAATTTTTGAGTAACCCACATGTGGCAATGTTGCCGACATGACTCTATGCGTGCTGATAATTTCAATGTATGACTGCACAAAAGGCCCATACTAATGAATGGATTTCATCCAAATTTTGTATGTGCAATGAATGCTTTAGGATATTTAATTGTGCTCAATATAAGCGTCAGCAGGGCTACCAACTGTGTAAAAGCACAATAATCAAGAATTGTCTATATTTAGAGAGGCATGTGAGACAAAAGTGTTGTTGGAGATTTTTAATCACTGGGATGTAACACTGGAAGAGGCTGCATAATGTACATCAGTTGCCAAGGTGAAAGATATTTTACTATAGGTCTATTAACGGCGACATGTTGACGTTGAGACCATCATTAATTGTGGGAAAATTACACCTTGTATAGCTTTAGGAAAATTACTTTTAATTTCCTATATTCCGATAGATTTGATATTCCAGTGTGCAAGAATGCAGTTTCCTCTTCAAACAATATTCGCAATCACTACTAACAAAGCGCAATGACACAAACCTAACAGCAGCAGGTGTTCATTTAGATAAAATCATTTTTTCCCAGGGGCAACTGTAGGCTATGTGGCGTGCTCACGAGTATCCAGACAACAATATCGTTATGTCTCAGCAAAACATGCCAAAACCTAAAGCGTAATTTTAAAATATATTCACATAAGGTAACATCGTACCCTGTAGACTTTCTCAACTCGACGGAATTACCATTTTGCGGCTCAAGCTAATATTCTGCAGGCATCAGAATTTTCCGAACTGAAATAGAATCACCCAGCCGAGATTTCTGTAATAGAATAGACCAATTATCAGCAATAATGCATCATCCCCATTGTCTCCATCTCTTACGAAGCCGCGAGTACCTGCTAATATATTAATAATATTAATTATTATTAGTAATATTAATATTCTAGCTTAAAGCCCGTCATTAGAAGAGTCATGAAAATCCTGTGCTTGTTATTACTATTATAATAAACATTTAATTGCTATTTATTAAGTTAGTGCACGTTAGTTGTAGGATATATTTTCTAGATAGCAGTGGATGAATAATGGTAATTTTGCTATTGTGAGTGTTGTTTAATTAGATTTTATATTGCATAAAATACTGAAATCACTCCAGCTTCTTGACGCCCTGAATTAATGACACGGGCATGGTAAGAAATGGGATTGTATTTGTGTTTTGCAATACCTGCCGCGGCCTCAGGTTACAGTGCCCCAAGGGTTAGACATTTTAATTTAAATCTGTAACTTCAATCTAAATAAATTGTAATTTCTGTTCAAAACACGACCTAATGTCTCAAACGTATCCATTTCTCATCAGTACTGTCGTAAAAATCTAATTCTACTGCAGTAACACAATGTGATTGTGCCAAGCTATGCATGGCTCGCAAAATGTACCTCACACCATTAGGAATTAAAGCGCCCCTTCCTAACTTAGTTATCAGAGTTAAAAATTGGGAGATCATAGGTTCAAATCATACATGGGTCATTATTCATAGTCTCAAACTCTATAGTAAATGGTTTGTACGGCCTGTGCAACACTCCATCTAATATTTAAAGCCTCAATTTGTCATTATCACACACTTGCACTGATTGTAACGGGACCTGATATCCGCGGCCAATATCTTTCCAGATTCTCCAAAACATATTGTAGGGTACCATACAAAACCACTGCATGCGATATTCTAAAACTAATTCCGGTCAAAAGAAATCAATAACAAAATGTCCAGCCCTCCAATTTTTTCCTTGTTTTATTGTTCGGAAGCTTCAATAGTGCTTTAGTCCCTTCTTACATTCAAACCGTCAAATATCTGTCGCCGTTTAAAACTAGAGGAGCAGGGTATTGTCGCAATCCCTATGAGATAAATTATAGTCAATGTAATATTTTCCGGCACAATGTGTCGCCAAGGCCTGCCAATGAATCAATGTTTGATAATGGTGAAACTAACTGCAGAATAGAAGAGATATCTCCTTCTTCGGACTTACCGAAATGACAGCTGGAGATTTCGAGACTGAACATCCGTATTGCTGTTGTTTGTGCGAAAAGAAATTTGCTGAACAGTAGTTCCCATTTGAGCCTCACATTTCGGTGCACACAGGAGACTTGCACTCAATAATTAGAGCCCTGCGCGGATAAACAAAACGTTATCCGCATCCGCCCCACATCCGCACGACTGTTATCCGCATCCGCATGACTTTTATCCAAATCCGCTGATATTTCAATATTATTTTTAATTTATTAGATAAATCATAAAGTGTTAAACCAACACATTTAGACATTTGAGGAGAAAGTCGTTCCTGACAATTTGCTTAATTGCAAGGAACTTCAAGTTGGATGACACTTCTGGTTTCTTGACCTCCGCTTTAGACAAAAAACTGGCTATACTTTTTTTGGCTACGGCACTTTTGCACTAGTGCCTCAGTAAGTTTGATGTGCCTGATTTGTGTCCTAAGTATGAATACACTTTTTTACATGTAGATCACCTTACTATATCGTTCACCTTTTCGTTTCCATTGAAAACGTAACCAAATGTCTGCCATATGGTTGACTTGAGCTTTGTTTAACGCTCTATTGAATATTCACCTTGTTATATTTTAATAGATAGTTTATCCATGTTGGTGAAATGATATTCATACTCCCGGTTGCGGTAACATTCACTAATAATAAGTGAACTTCTCTTTACGCTTGGAGAAAGTGATTGTTATTTGGCCGGAAATTCCAAGTCAGTCATCATCCTTCTGCCTCTTGACCCATCCACGTTCGCATAGTTGATGTCATAAATCTACAGATACACATGGAACCAGATCTTCCAGGATAGCTTAGACGGCGAAGTGACTTGAGGAATGTTAATGATGTCACCACGATGAACTAACAGGCTTATTGACTGCATTAGGCCTATATCTCGTACGTACAGTAATAATGGCAGTGAGGATTGATGAGATGTCAAGACCATCTACTACAAACATACGGTACTTAATAAAATGTAGTTGAAAGCATATGAGTAAAATATTCTCCTCGTGTATAAGTGCAATACGTGCCTGAATATTGCGTACGCAATTGGCTATATAATATTATTGTAAGTTCCACATTGTATTCTAAAAACTATCCGCAAATTTATTCGAAATATTAACCGCAGCGTATCCGCTATCCGCACAGCCATGCAAACTATATCCACGTGGCGAAAAATATTGCGGATATCCGCGGGTTTATCCGCGGATATCCGCATCCGCGCAGGGCTTTATCAATAACACACACTGGTGTAAAACCATTCACTTGTACTTGTACTTGTATTTGTGAAAAGGCCTTGAAAACACCCAAACGATTGAAGATTAATAGGATGCTTCATATTGGCAAAAAGCCCAATATCTCCGATACTTGTGGCGCAAAATTCATACAGAGAACTAAACTTATGAGACAACCCGCCTTACATTCAGGAATGAAACCTCACAAATGCGATTTATGAAAAAATAATTTCTTTAATTCTCGCAACTTGAAGACACATGACAGTCTCATAATGGTTACAGGCCACATACTTTTAATAAGGCATTTAAAACCAGACAACGTGTCAATAGGCATTCAAGAGGACAGGGAGCATTCTCGTGACTTGTGTAATACGGCGTTTTACACTCCACTCGCGCGGATCACAGCAGTTATCTTGCCGTTTAGTGTTAGTCGCTCTAGCCTATTGGTATGACTCTTGGCTTTGAGCATCTGTGTACCTTCCTCGCGTCCCATCCTCTCTCTGACATGCAGTAGCCAGGTGAATTTTACTGATGGCTGTCATGTTATGAATCAATTTATTCTTGTGGATCAAAACTGTAATCCATGCGACCACTGGCCTAATTTTTCTTAACTTCGTTCGTTTTATTATTTCAATGTCTAATCTCATTTACTGTGCATATCTAATCCGGTTTATGAGTTTATATGAATACTGTACCCGATATCCGGATAGTAGGCTGTCAGATATCCGCCCCCTCAATCGGATTGCCAATAATCAATCGCACCGGCACAGCTACATCAATGAAAATGGCACTGACAGATACTATCGAGATTAGAGCACAATAGTTAACAAGAAATTATTGTGGAACACACCAAAATATACGGGGGTTCATACTTACCTTTACTTACCTCTTAAATTTATCTCGGGGACTGGGTTGTCAACTGGATCACTTAAAGTATGCCCTCACAATAACCTCCACCATGATATTTAAAATGAACCAGAACGAAGACGAGAAACTTTAAACTGCACAATAATTTATTTCACAAAAAGAATGATTTTAACAAAAATAAAACAACAAAATATACGTGGCAATCAGAAGCCATCGTCCATATAATCATGTCCTCCTGTAGGACTTGTATACTCTACATACAATGTTTCAGCTTTCTCAAGCTCAAAGTAACGTAAAAATAATAATGCACTTGGAATGGAAACGGGATTTGGGACGAGACACATATATCAATAGTTTTGCGTGTTTATATACTTCACATTTTATTTATAGCCACAAGGCTATTATGGATACGTCCTTGGCCTCTGTCATACAGTTGTCCGGGCCAGCTGCAATGCACCTGCATCGTCAAAGCGGACTCACCCCGTCCGTTCAACCCGAGCATAAGCGAGTTACCTCAGAGCTTGGCTCTCCTTTTCAAAACACGTAAATGTTCACATCTCAACTGAAATATTATCACGCAAATGTTTTAAATGCTCCATTCAAACACCAGTGGATTAATCCAACAATCCCAAATCATGTTTAATTGTTCAAACCACTTGTTTAATTAGCGTTGTTTAGAGTATAAAAACAAAACTCTTAATGTTAATAACAAAAGTTCATTAATTATTTATAACAATAATAAATTGTTTATAACAATGTCAAACGACAATTGGAAAACTTATACACGCCTCTATTAATCCTTTTCATTTCAAATTATTTAACAAAGATATTTACAAAATTATTTTACAATATTATATTGTTTATATTATTTATACAAGAAATACATTAAACCACACATTTATCCGGTTGATAATTACTCAAATCGTGGTGATATAATCGACCAATGAAGGTTAGTTATATTTAACTGTCAAATTCAGGTTTAATAAGGTTTAATAATAATTATTAATATTTGTGACGGTAACCTCCATTCAAAATCTTTATCTCAAATTATTTAACACTCTTGTTAATTTTAACAGTATATTCATATGAATAACTTCAAAGAACCAGAACAATACATTCAGCGGGAAAATACTTCGCTCAAGACGCACAAAATTGCACAAAAATTGGCCCAAAATTCATCATATATCTTCATATATATGGCATAAAAATCTTCCAAACTACATACAAAAATCCTCCACTTATAAATTCATCAACTTCATTAACATTACTGTGGGAACCTCCTTCATAATTCAAGGGCATTATTCATCAGCGACTTTTACATGTCCAATGAACTAACGATTATACATCCATTGTTCCTCTTTAAAAATTCTTATATTCATCAATTGTATTAATGACTGTTATTATTTAACCTTCGTGGGTTTCATTCATGAATCGATATGAAGTAAAAATTTGCCAATCACAAATAAATTTAATAGCAAATACGATTAGACACTCCTCCCTGGTATATCAAAATTGAGATTAATATCTTCAAAGTATCGCAGTATAAAAATACTATCTTCAATCAAAGTTCATCTAAACTGTATGAATAGTCGAATAGAATACAATTAGACTGTGGAATGCAAACATTATTGTTCCAATCTATAATTGAGAAAAACTCCTATCAAATGTTCATTACTATAGTGTATTCAATAAATCGTAATCAAAGTTCATATTTCATAAAATTGTCTATAATGCAATGATAAATGTCTATGTTGCAATCATGTTCATAAGACGACTAGTATTTCAAAGATCGTCGATATCGTAATAGATTTTAACGCTCTAAAATCATTTAATTATTATTCTTTCTTGAGGGTGACAGAAAATTGGTCAAAGTAATTTACTGAATAGAATTACTTTAATAAAATGACACGCTGTCTGAATTCAAATCTGCCATAGAAAATCGTTAACTTTACAGTCAAATCGTGACTACAAAAATATGCTAATTACTGAAAGAATCTAAATCATCAGTCTCAACTGATCCAAAATTAATTTAACTATGCCAATGACATAACAATGTCTCAACAAATCGAAGAAAAAGGCATAAATCATCGAAGTGTACTGAGTACAGAAATGTTAATCAAGAAAATGGGGCACAAAAAAAATATGGGACAGAAAATATGGGAAGAATGGCTGCTCAGATATCGCTACAAGACTCAAATAATACAAGAAACATTCACGACTACCTTATCTGTTGATTGAAGTTCTAGAGGAAAGTTTTCAAAGAAAACTGCTGTTGGTTCCATTTCACCAGCGTGAAGATGTGCTCCGACCTCGAACCTGGAATCAGCGTCCTCGGAGAAGCGAACTGCTTCCTTCTCCGGAAATTGCACTGCTCCGTGGATACGAAAACATCCTTCTGGCGAAACTCTTCTTTGTGAGCCGGGTCCACCCTAGCCTCTCTTTAAAGTTCCCCGAAGTTCCGGTCGTAAATCGCCATGAAGTTTATTGTAGTTATTTCCGCAGAAATATTCATAATCGTGGAGTATGAAAATATTTCCACTGTCATCTGGTATAATTCAGCGATGGATTCACGATGCATGAGTGTAGTTGGATGTTCATTACATGCTCGCTTTTGTAGAAAGACGATTAACGAAGTTCCATGCTGTTATTTCAATCCAACGATATATGTCCCAATTGCATTAAAGCCTTAGCCTTCCATCTCAACTACTGTTATAATCATTGAAAGCACTGCAAGATTATAATGTTCCATAGTAGACTGTATCGTTGTAACACCAAACGTATTCTCCAATATCACTGTTGCACTCCACGTGTCAGCCGTAGTGTATAATGTGGAATTTTAAAAGTGTTTCTCATGTGGCGAGAAAATCACTTTTGTTGGCAGCCTTAAAGTGCCAATATCTTTCAAAGTATAACTGTGAAATTATTCAAATCTTCTACACACCTCAATGTTGTACTGCCCAATTGAATTATAATAAAGGCTGAAGTTAACTCTTGATATCTTATCTGGTAGAAACGTTAATGTGAGCGTTTCAACTTCACCTAGTTTCGAGCAGCGTAAAATGGAACTGCTCCGTGTTCTTTCGATGCGCCGGGCTTTAACCACACGCTAAAGACAACTTGCTTCACTTATTCACTCGAAAATGACTCTATGACATCTGAAATATATATGCGGTATCAGCGGTATGATCCGTATGAGTTCTGAGTATGAGTTCTGAGTTCTGAGTATGAGTTCTGAGTGCTCCTCTCTTCTGTGCACGACCTTTTATCAACTTCTTAAGGGGCGTATCCATCCCTTCCATAGCCTGTTGCTGCGTCATTGCTAGAAGTTTTAACTTTGGCTATACTTGACGGATTTTCAAATTTCAAAATTAATTTCTTCAAACTTCCAAATCAATGCCATAACTGAAAATAGTTTTCCACAATTCTGCATGCCAAAAGTAATCAAATATCGTAGTTTCAGCAATCTCCGTCTTCCTTCCAAACTATCGTTCATTGGTTCGAGTCTCTCCTCCAATAGCGTAACTTCTTCCTTAGCACAATACCTTGTTTCCTGCGACTGCGTCGTAAATCTCCGATCTTTCTCGAACAAAATCATGACGTCACCAAGAATCTCAGCTCAACCAGCCTACTTGCATGAAATCTACGTCATCCGTGCCTACGTCATGAATATACACGTCACAACTATGACATCCATAACTTTACTCATATTTGCCAATACAGCCATCGTGGTCTCAATATAATTCAATTTACGGGGGCAGTATATAAGTGCTAAATGGATGATTATGAGAATATAAATTTATGATCGAATGAACCAGACAGCGAGGAAGGTGCTTGGTGTTGAGGGTGAGAGGAAGAGGTTGAAAAACAACAGGTAGAATTGCATCCAGATGTGTACTGTGATGCTGATAGTGGTGATGGCAATGTTTCTAGTGGTGATGTAGTCTATGTAGCGACCTCTATGTGACATGTGACTCTTGCCGTGATAAAGACAATGGATTGTAAGAACTACCCTGAATTTATTGCATCATTATAATTTTGTATTTGACGCAATACAGTGATGACACCTTTTGCTGCTAGTCTCTTTATGTATGAACTCTTCATATCATATCAATATAGACATATAATAGACTGTACCTCCAAAAATCATTACGGAGGGATTGTAATAGGCAAATATTAGAAAAATCGCAATATCCGGTAATTATTCATGTATTTCTTGTAAATACATATATAATTATATTATATTGTACAGATATAAAGTTCTTTTCACAATGTATAATCATCTTCTTCTTTCTCTCCTCAACCTGGCGGTTGGTGGGTAGCATGAATGTCTTCGTCCAATGGTCTTCTATCCTGAGCCCGCTGTTTGATCAGGTGGTACGGACATCTTCCTCAGATGTCATCAAAGAACTCTGCTCTTGGTCGTCCTCTTCCTGTCTTGCCTTCCATTTTCCCTTCAAGCAGTGTGATGCACCATGGTGAATGCCGGAGTAGGTGGCCTATCCAATTATTTCTTCTTTTTATTGTTTCTGTCAGATTGATGGTTTCTTCTGCTCTTCTTAGAACCTCTTCATTAGTAAGCCTTAGGGTCCAAGCTATCCGTAGCATTCGTCGCCAGCACCACATTTCAAATGCACATAATCGTTTCTTGCCGGCCTTCAATAGTCTTCAGTTTCGCAACCATAGGTCGCAATGCTCCAAATGTAGCTTTTAATGAAGTGTTTTTAGACTTGAAGGGATATGGCTTTGGATGTCAGGAGACTTCTCTTCTTGTTGAAAGCTTCTTTAGCCTGGGCTATTCGAGAGCGAATATCCTTTTCACATCTCCCATCAGAAGTAATAATGCTTCCCAAGTACTTGAAAAGATTTACTTGAGCCAATCTTTCTCCTTCCAACCATACATTACTGTTCTGACTACCATCTCGACTACATTTCATTATCTTGGTTTTTGTTTTGTTAATCTTCATTTTACATTTTACCCGTAGATGATCATTTAATTCATGTAATGCAATTTCTAGTTTTTTCTCATCATCTGCTATGATGGCAATGTCATCTGCGAAACGTATTGTTTGGTACAATTCACCGTTTATTTTTATTCCATGTGTGCATGATGCTGAAAATTCCTTTATTGCTTCTTCTACATACACATTGAAGAGCAGAGGTGAAATGCTGCACCCTTGTCTTACTCCTTTTCTTATTTTCGCAGCCATTTTTTCCTTTCCAATAAGTGCTGTCTGGTTCTTGTACAACTGGTAAATGATTTTCCGATCTCTGTAGTCTACGTTCAAGTTTTTAAGGGCTCTGAACATAATGTTCCAATTTACATTATCAAAAGCTTTCTCTATGTCATTGAAAACAATGAAGATGTTTTTATTGAATCTGATGGCCTTTTCAATAATTGTTCTCAGACTCAGGATTGCCTCCCTCGTTCCTCTATTTCTTCTGAACCCGAATTGATCTTCTGAGAGATTTTCTTCAATTCTCTTCTCCATGCGGTGGCAAACAATTCTTGTGAGTATTTTGGAGGCATGAGTTGTCAGGCTTATAATTCTGTAATCTTGACATTTCTGTGCATGGTTACTTTTTGCAATAGCTATCATTACAGTTTTCTCAAAATCTCCTGGTATTTCTCCTGTAGTATACATGTCATTTACAAGTTGATACAGAGAAGTTTTTGCCTTATCACCGAGTGTTTGTAGGATTTCGCCTGGGATGGAGTCCATTCCGGACGCTTTCCTTAGTTTTAAACCTTTCAAAGCTTTATCAAATTCCTCCCTAAGTATATAGGGTCCCAGACCATCTTGTTCAATATCAGTGTCTTTCTCTAATACATCGTCATCTAGTTGACCTTCATATAAGTCTTCTCCATATTCTTTCCATCTTGTAGCTATCTTATCCTCTTCTATTATCACATCTCCATTGTTGTCTTTTATTGTACTCAGGGGCTTTGTATTCCTTTGGAATTGTCTACGAACTTCCGAGAAAGCTTGCTCGGTATTTCCTTTAGTCATGTTTTCATCTATCTCTTCTCATTTCGCTTCAATCCATTGTTCTCTAGCCTTTTTGGTTTCTCGGTTAATTTTATTTCTTATCTTCTTGTAGTCGTCATGGTGACCTCTCCTTTTGGCCATTTGGCGCTCGGTCATTAATTCCAAAATGTGTGGTGTAATCCAAGGCTTGTAAATTCTTCTTTCTTATTTTCCAATACACTTTTCTGCTGCATCAACTATTTTCCCCTTGTTTTCTTGGATATTATATCCGCTCAGTCCCTCAGGATCAATCTTGTCATCAGTTACTTAGTTGAACTTTTTAATTGCTTCGGTGTTTTTCATTGCTTTACTCAAGTTCCATTTTGGTGTGGGTCTTTCTATCCTTTTCTTTTTAAGTTTTAGTTGGCTCGTCAACAGCACAAGGTTATGATCAGAGTCGATATCAGCTCCAGGGTAGCTTTTGCTTAGTTTTACTTGATTTCGATATCGTTCTCTAACTAGTATATAATCAAGTTGATATCTATTTCCGTTTCCTGGCATTGTCCGTGTGTATCTTCTTCTCTTTGGTTGACTAAATAACGTATTTGCGATTACAAGTGAGTGACTTCGACATAATTCAATGAGTCTATCTCCTCTTTCGTTTCTAGATCCCAAACCAAAGTTCCCTTCCGTGGTATCTTCTCTGCCTTCTCCAACCACTGTATTCATATCTCCCATGATAATGAGATTTTCTTCATCCTAGACCTTCAGCAGCATTTCTTCCAGTTGCTCATATACTTTCTCCACTTCATCATCTATGTACGCAAAGGCGGGCGTGTACAATTGAATTAGAACTCTATCTCTAGGTTCTGTCTTTAACTAGATGAGAAGCATTCTTTCATTATATCCCCATATACCTGTCACTCTCTGTCCTATTTTCTTTGACAATATAAATGCAACGCCTCCTGTTCCATCTGAGCATCCAGAGTATAAAACTCTGAATTCTCCGCTCAATAAATCTCCATTATCTGGCCACCTTACCTCACTCAGCCCTAACACATCTATTTCCAGTCGTTTCATTTCATTCTTCAGATTTTCCAACTTGCCACATTTCTTCAAAGATCTCACATTCCATGTACTGTGCCCCTTTGGACCGAAATCCAAAGACCACATTTTGTAAAATACCGAAATCAGATTAGCACGAGAAAATTTATCTCAGGGTCTATCTAGGTGAATACTTGGGTCTAATCTGGCATCCCTGATCTCGGTAATTCACAAGTAAGGTAAGGAAAGAAATTATTTTGAAAGTAGCACATTTCTTAAAATCTCAATTTATTTATAAATAAAATATTAATTGACTGGCAAAAACCTCCAACACAAATAAAACACATCACACAAGAAAAATCAACAGTCCCTAAAATTATATTTTAACGTCGCAGACTTGATAATCAGAAAATTCATTAGTCCATTCTGATATCAAACGAAAAAAATATTTTCAAATATTTACACTGGGTAATCACTGTTCAATAAAGGAAGCCTCCGTGGCTTAGGCGGCAGCACGCCGGCCTCTCACCACTGGGTCCGTGGTTCAAATCCCGGTCACTCCATGTGAGATCTGTGCTGGACAAAACGGAGGCAGACAGGTTTTTCTCCGGGTACTCCGGTTTTCCCTGTCAAAATTTCATTCCAGCAACACTCTCTACTATCATTTCATTTCATCTGTCATTCATTTAATCATTGCCCCAGAGGAGTGCGTCAGGCCTCGGCAGCCGGCACAGTTCATATCCTCGCCGCTAGATTGGGGCTTCATTCATTCCATTCCTGACCCGGTTGGAGACTGGAAGCAGGCTGTGGATTTTCATTTTTCAATCACTGTTCAATAAAGAGTTCCGAGTGATCCCTTTTATTTACATGTTTGTAGTTCACTTTTCGAAGAATTGCATTTGATTGTTCAAGTATTTGTTGTAAGATATTTTTAATAAAATAGTCACTTGATTCATTCGATGCTGTTCCAAAATTTGAATTATTTGGAAAAATTATTATATCACTGTTTCGTTGTAGCATAATAACAATATGAATATTCGGCTGACATAAAGTCGAATGTTAATATTTGTTTGTAAAGATTTTCATTTCCAAAACAAAAATTGTTTATAAACTTTTCATAATAATTTGAAAAATTAATCTTATTCTCTTCTCACATTCATTTGTTTCAATGTCATCAAAATTTTAAATTTTATTTATCTGTCATGCTTGTTAGCAAAAATTGTTGTTAACAATAAAAAATTGTTATCAATATAAATTGTTGCTGCCCACTATCGGTGGATTAAATCATTATCTCTTTCACCAACATTTTTCTATCATTCAGAAAATTTACATCTTATCTCACACAAAAAATATGTTAATCATAAAATTTATTATTATTATTTATTAATTTATTTCGAAATTTCTCATGACTTTATTTATAACAAGTTTCATCACTTAATTTATAACAAGTTTCTCACCCTCTCATATTGTGAATATTTAATTTGCTCATTTCCATTGTTATTATTATTATTATTATTATTATTATTCCAAGCACAAAATAAAAATTTCACTAATTATTTATTTTAATTTTATTTTATTGCATTTGCACTTCTCATTTGATTTTTTTCCTCGGTCAGGTTCAACAAATCTAGACTCATGTTCTTCAACTTTTTAGGCATACTATTTGAAATTCGAGTTGATCCAGAAAAAAATAAATTAAATATTTGAATTGACAGTAAAATGAAATCTGACAAGAATATGGGGCGGTCCTCATCGCCTAACCCTTCTTTTACAATTGAGCCCACATGCTCTTTAATAACACACGCACATCCTTGTGTGCCCACAACTATGGGAACAAATGCCCTTTTGGATGACCCCATAGGTCTCCACAACTTTAAGTGTCGCCAAACGCACACTAAAATCATCACATTATTATTTGACTCCAAATAAACTTCACCATACAACATCATATTATTATTTTTTTATCATATATTTTTTCTGTGATATTCTGTCATAATTACTATACTGCATTCTTCAGTTTTATTTTACCAATTAAAAAGATGTATTTAAATTTGGTCAATCTTTCCTTGCCTCCCATCTACATAAACTCGCCCTAATTTATACATTTAATACCTGCCACTTCCTTTCTCTTCATCTGAATATTTTTAAGTGCTTTTGGAAAATATTTCTGAGCTCAAAATCTTACTATTTCACTTTCTTCATCCATAAACTCATTTAAATTTATTTCTAAATCCAAACTTTTATTCCAAATGGGGTACGTCCAAGCAATCGCGCCAAGATATAGAAAAATTTCGAATAGGGCACTTTCCCACCATAGAATATCAAGAAACATATGTATTGAAATGAAATTCGTTGAGAAATCTGCGGTAAATGGAGAAATATTGCTGTAATTTATAAGAAATATACCACTTGTCACATGCAATGCAGATGCAGCGCCATGTTTGAAAAACGCAGGTCTGCAGTCATCTGTTCATCACCACGAGGCAAAGAACTTAACGAGAAAGACGAAGCACTCACTCGCAGATCGCATGAAAACTTAAAAGAATGTATATTTTCTGCTAGAGCTGAGAGAGCGGACCAAACAGGCGACAGAAACGATCCGGCACATATATCGCAAATTAGATTATTCCGCATGGCACTTTGAAGGTGGATCGTACCCCGATCACCATGGGCGCTGCAGGTGACTTTTCGAAAGTCCAATAGTTCTCAATACTAATTTATGGGATTGGTTCTCAGGGGAGACGGCTGGGACCAATATTTTAAAGTCCGCAAAATACTACAATGCGCAGGGGCGAGCTCATCGCGCACGTGTGCGCGCCTGCGAACAAATGAAGTACCGGAAATACTGGAATTACACCCAATAGCAACACAATCTCTATGCACTCTCTGTCTCTGAAGATCAGCAGTTACCTGTTAACTTCTATCAAGGCAAAGAATATCGCGAGAGACCTACTGTTTTGGCGCACGGTGTGACATATTCACACATCAGATATGAGGAGGGTATCGAATCCACACCTTAATGAGCGCTAAGGGTAACTTATCACATATCAAATGAAATAAACGTCTCAAAACTAATTATATACAACACAACACCGTACCGATCCGAGTTATACAACGCAAATTCTATTATTCCTCTTAGTACATGGGAGGGTAATCGAATCCCGAAATTCAAGGGAGCTACAGGTGACATTTCGCACAGCCAATGTAAGAATCGTCTCCATATTATTTTTATGAACACAATACTGTAACCTTCTGGGTTACACGCCGCAAATTCAAATTTACGAGTAAGTACGTGTGAGGGGAATCGAACCCTCCTCTCCCAATGCCGTTAGGTGTGACTTTTCTCACATCCAATGTAACAAACGTCTCCAAGCTATTCATATGAACACACTACCGTAACTTTCTGGGTTACACACCGCAAATGCGAATTTATGAGTACGTACTTGTGAGGGGAATCGAAACCTCGTTCCTCAAGGGCGTTATGTGTGACTTTTCGCACAGCCAATGTAAGTAACGTCTCCATACTATTCTTATGAACACACTACCGTAACTTTCTTGGTTACACGCCGCAAATTCGAATTTATGAGTAAGTACTTGTGAGGGGAATCGAACCCTCGTTCCTTAAGGGCGTTAGGTGTGACTTTTCGCACAGCCAATGTAAGTATGGTCTCCATACTATTTTTATGAACACAATACCGTAACTTTCTGGGTAACACGCCGCAAATTCGAATTTATGAGTAAGTACTTGTGAGGGAAATCGAACCCTCGTTCCTCAAAGGCATTAGGAGTGACTTTTCGCACAGCAAATGTAACAAATGCCTCCATGCTATTTTTATGAACACAATACCGTAAATTTCTGGGTTGCACGCCGCAAATTCGAATTTATGAGTAAGTACTTGTAAGGGGAATCGAACCCTTGTTCCTTAAGGGCGTTAGGTGTAGATAATAATAATAATAATATCGTATGGCCTCAGGTGCCGGGTGCAGGCTTAGCTATTTGACACCCAGAGGATAGCTTGCATGTTGAATTTCGTTGTTCCTTCAAGCACTATGAAAGTCAAGGAGGTTAGATATCTAAGCTCCTTGAATACTATGCCGCTTTCTATACCAGACCCAAAACAACTGTGAACATGGGCTAGCCCAGTAGCGTGCGTCCAGCTAAGCACTGTTGCCACCAGTGGCGGCTGGTGTAGAAAATAAGTTGGGTGCTGTAGGCCTGACCCTCCCTCCAATTTTTTTTATATGAACATATAGAAACACTCACTCAGTGACGAAAAATGAAGTCCATACGAGGCTCCTTCTTGCTGCAGAACTTGTCAATCACCCTGGCATTGAACCTCTCTATACTGGAGACCGTCTTCTTCTCAATGGAGAGCATAGCGAAGGCACTTAGTCTTTCTTGTGCCATGGTGTTCCGCAGAAAGGTCTTGATCCTCTTCAGCGATGAGAAACACCTCTCAGGCTCTGAATTAGTCATGGGTGTTGTTACTAATATCCTCAGAAGCTTGCTTGTTTGGCAGAACGTACCTTGCAGATTACTGGATATTATGAAATGCAGAAGAGGGACTGCCCCACCAATATTCCTAAAATCTGGCCTACAGTACAGAACCGATAGTTCTGTTCTGAGCCTTTTCTTTTCCAGCATGCTATAGGCATGAACAGTTACACCTAGTTAGCCTACTTTCGATTTTTGCAAAAAATGAAAGTAGACTTATGAGATCAACACAGGGCGAAAAAAGTGTGTCTGTCTGTGTGTGTGTGAGTCTGTGTGTGTGTGTGTGTGTGTGTGAGTCTGTGTGTATGTGTGTGGGTGTGTGTGAGTGTGTGTACTCTGAATGTCTGCCCCCCCCCCCCCCCCTATCAATTCGAACACGGTGAATGCGAATTGAACGAAATTTGGTACAAAGGTAGCACTAGCAAAGGACACCTCAGTGTCATGTTTTATATCGCCGCCATCTTGACGGAAACGTAATGGCGGCCACACAAATGTTCAAAGCTTAAATCAAATTACGACTAACCTAATCATCTGATCTCTACCAAATTTTGCAACAACATACCTTTATGGGGGGAGCATCCTTTGACCAAACCAATAGGTCATCAACGTAATAGTTTGCGGATGGCGGCCATCTTTGTGTGAAAATCGATTCCCCCTATTAATTCGAACACGGTGCAACCGAATGGAACGAAATTTGGTACAGAGGTAGTACTAACAAAAGGCACCTCAGTGTCATGTTTTATATCGCCGCCATCTTGACGGAAACGTAATGGCGGCCACACAAATGTTCAAAGCTTAAATTAAATTACGACTACCCTAATCATCCGATCTCTACCAAATTTTGCAACATCATACCTTTGTAGGGGGAGCATCCTTTGACCAAACTAATAGGTCATCAGCGTAATAGTTTGCGGATGGCGGCCATCTTTGTGTGAAAACCGATTCCCCCTATTAATTCGAACACGGTGCAACCGAATGGAACGAAATTTGGTACAGAGGTAGTACTAACAAAAGGCACCTCAGTGTCATGTTTTATATCGCCGCCATCTTGACGGAAACGTAATGGCGGCCACACAAATGTTCAAAGCTTAAATCAAATTACGATTAACCTAATCATCCGATCTCTACCAAATTTTGCAACAACATACCCTTATGGAGGAAGTATCCTTTGACCAAATGAATAGGTCATTAGCCTAATAGTTTGCGGATGGCGGCCATCTTTGTGTGAAAATCAATTCCCCCTATTAATTCAAACACGGTGAAAACGAATGGAACGAAATTTGGTACAGAGGTAGCACTAGCAGGGGGCATCTGTGTCATGTTTTATATCGCCGACATTTTGACAGAAACGTAATGGCGGCCACACAAATGTTCAAAGCTTAAGTTAAATTACGACTAACATAACCATCCGATCTCTACCAAACTTTGCAACAACATACCTTTATGGAGGGAGCATCCTTTTACCAATCTAATAGGTTATTAGCCGAATAGTTTGCGGATGGCAGCCATCTTTATGTCAAAATTGATTCCCCCTATTAATTCGAACACGGTGGAACCGAATGGAACGAAATTTGGTACAGAGGTAGCACTAGCAAAGGGCACCTCAGTGTCATGTTTTATATCGCCGCCATCTTGACTGAAACGTAATGGCGGCCACACGACTGTTCAAAGCTTAAATCAAATTACGATTAACCTAATCATCCGATCTCTACCAAATTTTGCAACTACATACCTTTATGGAGGGAGCATCCTTTGACCAATCTAATAGGTCATCAGCGTAATAGTTTGCGGATGGCGGCCATCCTTGTGTGAAAATCAATTCCCCCTATTAATTCAAACACGGTGAAACCGAATGGAACGAAATTTGGTACAGAGGTAGCACTAGCAAAGGGCATCTCAGTGTCATGTTTTATATCGCGGCCATATTGACAGAAACGTAATGGCGGCCACACAAATGTTCAAAGCTTAAGTTAAATTACGACTAACATAACCATCCGATCTCTACCAAACTTTGCAACAACATACCTTTATGGAGGGAGCATCCTTTGACCAATCTAATAGGTCATTAGCCTAATAGTTTGCGGATGGCGGCCATCTTTATGTCAAAATTGATTCCCCCTATTAATTCTAACACGGTGGAACCGAATGAACGAAATTTGGTACAGAGGTAGCACTAGCAAAGGGCACCTCATATTCATGTTTAATATCCCTATAGCACGTTGTATTTCAACAAGCTACTACAACCAACATTCAATCATACTCCTTGAAAAGGACAAAGAGTTATAACAATACCCATGCATTTAGGAGAAAGTAGGCTATATGTTCTTTACTGAACATCTTGTTTTTTTTATCTGGAAACGTTTTGGAAAATCGTTCAAAGTTGGTGGAATCTAACAGTTTTGCTGCTTCCAGGTGATCCAAGATTTGGAAGCGATCGTGGGCTTCTCGTGTGTTCTCGTGACACAGCAAATTTTATCTTCACGGCATCAGCTGTTCTTGACTGCAACTGATTGTACATGGTAATAACACCTCCAATTACAAAATATTCACGAAACACTTGGTGTGACCGCGCAAAAACAGTACTACTCAGTATTACCAAAAGCATTAAAATGAAACCAGCAACGCCGTAATGCAAAATCACAGGTTATTTTGCAATAGTGAAATTTATGAACTAGGCATCACAATAATCAAGTCCTTATTTTGACGACATAAACATTATAATTTTTATAGTACATCGATTTACAAAATGTGGCTATAGAATAATTAAGTTGGGTATATTGAAAAAGACCTTCTAGCGGGAACAGCTGATGGCTTCCTCTGCTTTTTTTACCCATTTTCTTTGAGCGATCCCCTCTTAAATCCTATTGCTGTGTCCAGATAGTGCCACTGGCCACGTTCACATTCCTTGTGACCAGTCCTGCCTCTCTGTGGTCGAACAAAGAATCGCTGTGATGACTGGTCTTAGCTGTTGTCCCAACAGCACATCCAGAACACAAGGGAAAAGTTGGGCGCGCATGCGCAGAAGACAAAATTCACGTATGCTGCCAATAAACTTGGAAATTCTCGCTGGGCTGTGATCTGCACAGCTAACGCCGTGCACGGAGTGGAGCGCACGCCTAGATACCTCGTACCGTATCTGTTCTGTACCTCGTAGTGAGGGGAGTATAAATATTTCCTACTCTTTGCTTGACGTCTTTTTTAACGCGTTGTAGTTGTAGATAATAAGCCTACTATTAAAATAATTTATTTTCTAATAAAGCAGTGTGCTGCAGCACTTCAGCACATAAGGAGCGGCCGCCCCTGGTTGCCACAGTGAGACTTGCGGGAGTTGACACAGCTCTACGCTCGCAGTATACACAGTATACACACGACCTTCCGCCTGAACACAAGGCGCTCCGAATGCCAGTGCATGTACGAGCTGGGGGACCTAATCCTACGAATATCTATCCTCACAACGGATTGCACACAATGTGATATGAGGCAGATGATGCCACACAAACGCTATTCGTACAAGTGAGCACCTACTGGTATAGCAGCCAGCATTCTTGGCTGTCGTCCAGGAGGTCCGGGTTCGATTCCCGGCTCTGCCAAGCTATTTAATTTTAGTCTGAGGGCTGGAACAGGGTTCGCTCAATCTCGTGAGGCAAAGCTGGGAGGATGTTGGTTAGATTCCTACCTCAGTCATCCTGAAAGTGGTTTCTCATTTCTACTCCAGGCAAATGCCGGGATGGTACCTAACGTAAGGCAACGGCCGCTTCCTACGCAAATCCTTCCTCAATTACAAATGTACACACCAGTACAGACATCACAGTGTCACAGGTTATCAGATAAATTCCACACACACCCAAATACACGGGGTTACATGACCACGATGTCACAAAGCCCCTACAACAATCATCAACAACAACAACAACAACAACTCTTGCTGTCACCCATGATGTCCAGATTCGATTCACGGCTTAATCAAGACATTTAGTTCTGGTCTCAGGGTTAGAACGGGGTACTCTATGCCTCGTGAGGTAAAACTGCGATTCGGTGAGTTTTATTCGACTCAATTTTAAAAAAGAAAACATAATTGCCGACACCTCAACAACACAGGTTATCAGATTTTGTTTTCACGTACTGCTGTATTCGAAATATCCTTTAAAAGGCCGTATACCCTGAAAATTATTTTTCTTGCCTCGCTGTTCGACTGCCACGGAACATTGTTATGAGTTCAAAACTTCAGCTCACAGCACTAACTTCTATAAGCTCCACTACTGAATTGATACAGCAATGCTGTCACTCTTAGTTATCTTCCCCAGCGAAACTAAATATTTCCACACCTAACCATTCTTCGCTCTAATTATCCCTTCCGTTCAAGAGCAGATGATATCTCCCGAACGGCTGGTCGTATCGTCATGGGGTTTGCACAGTCAGCTTCAGAATGTTTAGCTCTGTAAGATAGGTTAATCTAAATAATTGGATAGTTAATGATTTTCGTGCGCGGAGAGAAATAGGGATTTCGTACGACACAGCGGGCCCAGAGTGCACAGTTAACTAGACAACGCCGCGCTATGCAATTGGCTGGCGCGGGTTAGCGCGTGAATCTGGCTCCTCCCTCATGTTCACAGTTGTTTTGGGCCTGGTATAGTAGAGAAATGAGGAACTTTGTGTTGGCGGAAACTCCCGAGATTAATTTTGCCATTATGAACACGGCCTGCTGAATTCAAATGGGTTCTTTGACATGCCAACATCGTATGACATGGTGTCGTAATTTTTTCCGCCTTTCAAAAATCACGTACCATGGTCAGGAGCGAACCTGCAAGCTTGGGGTTAGTAGAACGACACGTTAACCACTCACCCACCGTGGAAAGCTAAGTCATAGATGTATGGCCCCTAAACTAAGGAACCAACCAACCAACCTAGGTTTATGCCATGCCTTGTATGGGGTTTCACTTAGGAACACCATGCTGTCTCTTCAGTAGGCCCTTGGTGTTCGTGCCCGGACCCCAACAGGGGTAGGGAACTGTGCTGTACTCCCTTCTTATGAAGCGCACTTGCGCTTCTTTACTGCGAGAGTTAAACGCACAATCAGCCTTTCACCTCCCTATAAGCCTTTATAAATGGAAAAGTCTCATATCGCTGAAAAAGATAAAAAAGCACTTAATCTGAACGGCGATATCTCCACAACATTGTTACATTACAATCAAAGCAAAGCGTGGCAATTTACTTCTTTTGTACAAAAAGGAGTATCAGGAGGAAAGGAAGACATTAGATTTTCTTAAACTGAAAATAATGAAAACTTGGAAGATTCCTGTACCCAGGCAGCAAGAACAACTTTGAGGCATTCCTACACAGAGGAAAGGATCTTGACTTCAGTTGTTGACGAGAAAACTATGTATTATTCCTGCTAACAGTTCCTTCCTTGGTAGCTGTATGGTCTTCCTTCATCTTGTAATTTGGCGCCCAGAGGGCAGCTTGCATGCCAAATCTTGTCGTTCCTTGGAACGCTATAAAAGTCAAGGAAGTTAGATATCTAATCTTCCTGACACTATAGCGCTTTCTAGTAGAAAAAGGCGGAACTTTGTGATGGCTGAAAATCCCGAGAATAATTTTGCCACTATGAACACGGCCTACTGAATTCAAATGGGTTCATTAACATGCCAACAACGAATGGCATGCGTGCCGTGATATTAGTCGCCTATCAAAAATCACTTACCACGGCCAGGAGCGAAACCAGTGGGATAGAGAAAGAGAAAGTCAATTTAGGCTTGAAAGGAATGTTATAGATCTGCTGATACGCCAGACATTACAGCTGTCAGTCAGATCGGTTGCGGCCTCTTACAGTAAATAATTTATTTCGACATGAAAGAATGATGGAGTATTTATGAACCATACATTTTCTAAAACTAGAAGAAATTTCCTACAAAATTGATTGTGTTAGTCTTCTTGGTGTTCTTGCTTTTGAATCTGATTTGAAAGTGAAATTAGACTATTGAAATCCTAATCTTCTTTGAAAATGACAAGGCAAGAAAGAAGCCCCTTGTTATTTAAATAATTGGTGTTTTTTGCCATTGGATGCGTATGATATCTTTTAAAATTTAAATGTAAATTCTGTGTATTAGTTTTTTTAAATCCTATTTGTAATTTTAGTAAACACATATTTATAGTTGAAGAGCCTCCGTGGCTTAGGCGGCAGCACGCCTGCCTCTCACCGCTGGGTCCGTGGTTCAAATCCCGGTCACTCCATATGAGATCTGTGCTGGACAAAACGGAGGAAGACAGGTTTTCTCCGAGTACTCCGGTTTTCCCTGTCAAAATTTCATTCCAGCAACACTCTCCACTATCATTTCATTTCATCTGTCATGCATTTAATCATTGCCCCAGAGGAGTGTGTCAGGCCTCGGCAGCCGGCACAGTTCATATCCTCGCCGCTAGATATGAGGATATTCATTCCATTCCTGACCCGGTCGGAGACTGGAAGCAGGCTGTGGATTTTCACAAATTTTTAGTTAGATCGGAGGCATTCGCAGCCGTGTCTAGTTTACCATCTAGGCTTACAGGATGGAGCCATGATTAAGGCTGCTGCAATGACAACCGAAACGTCGGGAAACAATACACGACGCGGCTCCATCCTGTAAGCCTAGATGATAACCATATTTATAGTGTTTGCAACTCATAGTTAAATACATGCTCATTGAAGAAACAGTCCCATATTATTATTTTATTATTATTATTATTATTATTATTATTATTATTATATTCGTTCATCCCCCTAAGGAGCACGTGGAACCATTAAATAGCACTGGAATTCTTCATCTTTTTGAACTTCTTATTCGTCCAAAATTTCTTCATTCTTCCACTCTGGATGTGCCGTCTTTCTTGTGTCCAAGAGTTTTGGAGTTTCGAGCTTATGTCGGATGAATTCATGGGTGCAAATTTGTGGGTGTTGATCTTTTGTCTGTATGTAGTCCTTGTTCTAGCCATTGGATCAATGTCGAAACAATCTATAGGCTAATAGTTATTGTTCTGCGGAGTTTTTGTGCCGTTATCAAAGCTACTGAGATTCGCACACTCAATCGAATGTAGACAGTAGGTCAGTTGAGACAAAATGGTGAATTCAATACTGATAGACGGTAATGTTATCATTTGGGGTCCATTTTTGTAGATAATACTCTTAGTTTTTAAAATATGTCATCTTTACCAATAGAAATTTGAGACATGAATTTTCTGGAGATTTTATATTGTAAAAGTTTCTCACGGATAGCGAAGACCCACCCAGTCGCCCAAGTGCTACCAAATTTTAACAGAAACGTGCTCGGTACAAAGCAGGGCGGATGTCTTGGTTTTATGACGGATTAAAGAGGGAAGGGGCCGCCATACCCACGGGTCACTGAACAGCTTACCGCGTGAAAAGAAGCCACCGAGATTAAACGCGGAGTTTGCCAAAAATGTCCTTGTGCGGGACTAGCAAACGGACATATTATTATGACCCTGTAGGTCGAGGGTTCCATTACCAATGAGGTGGAATTTTGTACATTCGAATCTGCGATATGTGATCGGATTCATACGGTGTTGTGTTGATTTTATTACTATTAAGAAGTTTCTCGCCGTGGATATGCGAGAAGTCAGCCGTAACGCCCTTGAAGTTCGGGATACGATTCCCCTCACTTGTACTAAGTGGAATAATCAAATTTGCAATGTATGACCCGCATTCGTACGGTGCTGTGTTGATTTAATTAGTATTAAGACGTTTCTTGCTTTAGATATGCGAAAAGTCACATGTAGCTCCCTTGAAATTAGGGATTCGATTCCTCCGCCATGTACTTACTCATCAATTCGATTTTGCGGCGTGTAACCCAGAAAGTTACGGTATTGTGTTCATAAATATAGTATGGAGACGGTACATACATTGGCTGTGCCAAAAGTCACACCTAACGCCCTTAAGGAACGAGGGTTCGATTCCCCTCACAAGTACTTACCCATAATTTCGAATTTGCGGCATGTAACCCAGAATCTTATGGTTTGTTTTCATAAAAATAGTATGGAGACGTTTGTTACATTGGCTGTGCGAAAAGTCACACATAACGCCCTTGAGGAACGAGGGTTCGATTCCCCTCACAAGTACTTACTCATAAATTCAAATTTGCGGAGTGTAACCCAGAATGTTACGCTATTGCGTTCACAAAATAGTATGGGGACGTTACTTACATTGGCTGTGCGAAAAGTCACACCTATCGCCTTTGAGGAACGAGGGTTCGATTCCCCTCACAAGTACTTACTCATAAATTCGAATTTGCGGCGTGTGACCAAGAAATTTACGGTATTGTGTTCATAAAAATAGCATGGAGGCATTTGTTACATTGGCTGTGTGAAAAGTCACACCTAACGCCCTTGAAGAACGAGCGTTCGATTCCCCTCAAGTACTTACTCATAAATTCGAATCTGCGGCGTGCAACCCAGAATCTTACAGTATTGTGTTCATAATAATAGCATGGAGACGTTTGTTACATTGGCTTTGCGAAAAGTCACACCTAACGCCATTGGGGGATGAGGGTTCGATTTTCCTCACAGGTACTTACTCATAAATTCGAATTTGTGGCGCGTAACCCAGAAAGTTACGGTATTGTGTTCATAAAAATAGTATGGAGACGTTACTTATATTGGTTGTGCGAAATGTCACACCTAACGCCCTTAAGGAACGAGGGTTCGATTCCCTCCCACAAGTACTTACTCATTAATTCGAATTTGCGGCGTGTAACCCGGAATCTTACGATATTGTATTCATAAAAATAGTATGGAGACGTTTGTTACATTGGATGAGCGAAAAGTCACACCTAACGCTTTTGGGGAACGGTTCGATTCCCCTAACAAGTACTTACTCATAAATTCGAATTAGCGGCGTGTAATCCATCTTACGGTATTGTGTTCATAAAAATAGTATGGAGACGTTTGTTACATTGGCTGTGCGAAAAGTCACACCTAACTCCCTTAAGGAACGAGGGTTCGATTCTCCTCACAAGTACTTACTCATAAATTCGAATTTGGGGCGTGTAACCCAGAAAGTTACGGTATTGTGTTCATAAAAATTGTATGGAGACGTTACCTACATTCGCTGTGCGAAGAGTCACACAAAACGCCATTGAGGAACGGGGGTTCGATTCCCCTCACAAGTACTTACTCATAAATTCGAATTTGCGGCGTGTAACCCAGAAAATTACGGTATTGTGTTCATAAAAATAGTATGGAGACATTTGTTACATTGGCTGTGCAAAAAGTCACACATAACGCCCTAGAGGAACGAGGGTTCTTTCCCCTCATATGTACTTACTCATAAATTCCAATTTGCGGCTTGTAACCCAGAAATTTACGGTATTATGTTCATAAAAATAGTATGGAGACCATACTTACATTGGCTGTGCGAAAAGTCACACATAACGCCCTTGAGGAACGAGGGTTCGATTCCCCTCACAAGTACTTACTCATAAATTCAAATTTGCGGAGTGTAACCCAGAATGTCACGCTATTGCGTTCATAAAAATAGTATGGGGACGTTTGTTACATTGGCTGTACGAAAAGTCACACCTAACGCCCTTAAGGAACGAGGGTTCGATTCTCCTCACAAGTACTTACTCATAAATTCGAATTTGGGGCGTGTAACCCAGAAAGTTACGGTATTCTGTTCATAAATATAGTATGGAGACGTTACTTACATTGGCTGTGCGAAAAGTCACACATAACGCACTTGAGGAACGAGGGTTCGATTCCCCTCTCAAGTACTTACTCATAAATTAGAATATGCGGCTTGTAACCCAGAAATTTACGGTATTGTGTTCATAAAAATAAAATGGAGGCATTTCTTACATTGGCTGTGCGAAAAGTCACACATAACACCCTTGGGGAATGAGGGTTCTATTCCCCCTCACAGGTACTTATTCATAAATTCGAATTTGCGGATCGTAACCCAGAAATTTACGGTATTGTGTTCATAAAGATAGTATGGAGGCATTTGTTACATTGGCTGTGCGAAAAGTCACAATAAACGGCCATGAGGACCGAGGGTTCGATTCCCCTCAGAAGTACTTACTCAAAAATTCGAATTTGCTTCTTGTAACCCAGAATCTTACGGTATTGTGTTCATAAAAATAGCAGTGAGACGTTTGTTACATTGGCTTTGCGAAAAGTCACACCTAACGCCTTTGGGGGATGAGGGTTCGATTCCCTTCCCAGGTACTTACTCATAAATTCGAATTTGCGGCGTGCTACCCAGAAAGTTACGGTATTGTGTTCATAAAAATAGTATGGAGACCATACTTACATTGGCTGTGCGAAAAGTCACACATTACGCCCTTGAGGAACGAGGGTTCGATTCCCCTCACAAGTACTTACTCATAAATTCAAATTTACGGAGTGTAACCCAGAATGTTACGCTATTGCGTTCATAAAAATAGTATGGGGACGTTACTTACATTGGCTGTACGAAAAGTCACACCTATCCCCTTTGAGGAACGAGGGTTCGATTCCCCTCACAAGTACTTACTCATAAAATTTGAATTTGCGGCGTGTGACCAAGAAATTTACGGTATTGTGTTCATAAAAATAGTGTGGAGACGTTACTTACATTGGCTGTGCGAAATGTCACACCTAACGCCCTTAAGGAACGAGGGTTCGATTCCCTCCCACAAGTACCTACTCATTAATTCGAATTTGCGGCGTGTAACTCGGAATCTTACGATTTTGTGTTCATAAAAATAGTATGGAGACGTTTGTTACATTGGATGAGCGAAAAGTCACACCTAGCGCTCTTGGGGAACAACGGTTCGATTCCCCTCACAAGTACTTACTCATAAATTCGAATTAGCGGCGTGTTATCCAGAATCTTACGGTATTGTGTTCATAAAAATAGTATGGAGACGTTTGTTACATTGGCTGTGCGAAAAGTCACACCTAACGCCCTTAAGGAACGAGGGTTCGATTCTCCTCACAAGTACTTACTCATAAATTCGAATTTGGGGCGTGTAACCCAGAAAGTTACGGTATTGTGTTCATAAAAATTGTATGGAGACGTTACCTACCTTGGCTGTGCGAGAAGTCACACAAAACGCCCTTGAGGAACGGGGGTTCGATTCCCCTCACAAGTACTTACTCATAAATTCGAATTTGCGGCGTGTAACCCAGAAAGTTACGGTATTGTGTTCATAAAAATAGTATAGAGACGTTTGTTACATTGGCTGTGCAAAAAGTCACACATAACGCCCTAGAGGAACGAGGGTTCGTTCCCCTCATATGTACTTACTCATAAATTCCAATTTGCGGCTTGTAACCCAGAAAGTTACGGTATTGTGTTCATAAAAAAGCATGGTATCGTTTGTTACACTGGCTGTGCGAAAAGTCACACCTAACGCCACTGGGGGATTAGGGTTCGATTCTCCTCCCAGGTAATTACTCATAAATTCGAATTTGCGGCGTGTTACCCAGCAAGTTACGGTATTCTGTTCATAAATAAAGTATGGAGACGTTACTTACATTGGCTGTGCGAAAAGTCACACATAACGCACTTGAGGAACGAGGGTTCGATTCACCTCTCAAGTACTTACTCATAAATTAGAATATGCGGCTTGTAACCCAGAAATTTACGGTAATGTGTTCATAAAAATAAAATGGAGGCATTTCTTACATTGGCTGTGCGAAAAGTCACACATAACACCCTTGGGGAATGAGGGTTCTATTCCCCCTCACAGGTACTTATTCATAAATTCGAATTTGCGGCTCGTAACCCAGTAATTTATGGTATTGTGTTCATAAAAATAGTATGGAGGCATTTGTTACATTGGCTGTGCGAAAAGTCACACATAACGCCCTTGGGGAACAAGGGTTCGATTCCCCTCACAAGTACTTACTCATAAATTCGAATTTGCGGAGTGTAACCCAGAAAGTTACTTACATTGGCTGTGCGAAAAGTCACAAATAACGGCCTTGAGGAACGAAGGTTCGAATCCCCTCTCAAGTGCTTACTCAAAACTTCGAATTTGCGGCTTGTAACCCAGAAATTTACGGTATTGTGTTCATAAAAATAGTATGGAGGCGTTTGTTACATTGACTGTTCGAATAGTCACACATAACGCCCTCGGGGAACGATGGTTCGATTTCCCTCACAAGTACTTACTCTTAAATTCGAATTTGCGGAGTCTAACCCAGAAAGTTACGGTATTGAGTTCATAAAAATTGTATGGAGGCGTTACTTACATTGGCTGTGCGAAAAGTCACAATAAACGGCCATGAGGACCAAGGGTTCGATTCCCCTCAGAAGTACTGACTCAAAAATTCGAATTTGCGGCTTGTAACCCAGAATCTTACGGTATTGTGTTCATAAAAATAGCAGTGAGACGTTTGTTACATTGGCTTTGCGAAAAGTCACACCTAACGCCTTTGGGGGATGAGGGTTTGATTCCCTTCTCAGGTACTTACTCATAAATTCGAATTTGCGGCGTGCTACCCAGAAAGTTACGGTATTGTGTTCATAAAAATTGTATGGAGACCATACTTACATTGGCTGTGCGAAAAGTCACACATACCGCCCTTGAGGAACGAGGGTTCGATTCCCCTCACAAGTACTTACTCATAAATTCAAATTTGCGGAGTGTAACCCAGAATGTTACGCTATTGCGTTCATAAAAATAGTATGGGGACGTTACTTACATTGGCTGTGCGAAAAGTCACACCTATCCCCTTTGAGGAACGAGGGTTCGATTCCCCTCACAAGTACTTACTCATAAATTCGAATTTGGGGAGTGTAACCCAGAAAGTTACTTACATTGGCTGTGCGAAAAGTCACAAATAACGGCCTTGAGGAACGAAGGTTCGAATCCCTTCTCAAGTGCTTACTCAAAAATTCGAATTTGCGGCTTGTAACCCAGAAATTTACGGTATTGTGTTCATAAAAATAGTATGGAGGCGTTTGTTACATTGACTGTGCGAATAGTCACACATAACGCCTTCGGGGAACGAGGGTTCGATTCCCCTCACAAGTACTTACTCTTAAATTCGAATTTGCGGAGTCTAACCCAGAAAGTTACGGTATTGTGTTCATAAAAATTGTATGGAGACGTTACTTACATTGGCTGTGCGAAAAGTCACAATAAACTGCCATGAGGACCGAGGGTTCGATTCCCCTCAGAAGTACAGTACTTACTCAAAAATTCGAATTTGCGGCTTGTAACCCAGAATCTTACGGTATTGTGTTCATAAAAATAGCAGTGAGACGTTTATTACATTGGCTTTGCGAAAAGTCACACCTAACGCCTTTGGGGGATGAGGGTTCGATTCCCTTCTCAGGTACTTACTCATAAATTCGAATTTGCGGCGTGTAACCCAGAAAGTTACGGTAATGTGTTCATAAAAATTGTATGGAGACGTTACTTACATTGGCTGTGCGAAAAGTCACACATAACGCCCTTTGGGAACGAGAAATTAGTAGCATCTCTGAAAGTCAAGGGTTGGATTACTCTTCCTGCTCTGTCAACTGGTAGCGCTCTCTCAGCTCTAGCCGAAAAACTATGTCCATCTGCGAGTGAGTGTTTCGTCTTCCTCGCCATGTTCTTTGACTTGATATATTGATCAGATGACTGCCGTCCTGCGCACTAGTTCCAACATGGAGGTGTGTCTCCAGTGCGAATTATAGGTGTTACATTTTATTTAATTACAGCAATATTTCTTAATCTACCCTTTCTTTTTCGATTGATTTGGGTTGAAATACATGCGTTCTTTGATATTCTCTGGAAAAGAAGTGTCGTAACTTTGGCGCGATTGCTTCGCCATAACCTCCAAATGTAAACAAAGTTATTTTATTTAACTCCTTCCAATTAATTCAATTCATCCACAAATTATTATTATTTTTCCACAAATTATTTAAATTCTTCCGACAAATTATTATTATTATTACTGAAAAATATTTAGGCATCATCAACGTCAGAATGATTATTATCGCCCTATTTCCTCAATAAATAATATTTAAATCCTATCTGCAAATGATTATTAATGACATCTCACTTTCTGATTATTAATGCATTACTATTTAATTACAATTAACAATTTAATTTAATTCCTAATATTTGGTGCTATCACCCCCTAAATTATTTATTTATAACTTTAAATGGTGTAGTTATATTTATAATATTATTAACTTATTTACTTCACAGTTGTTTATTATTATCATTAAATAAATCAAATTATTTAAATAATCCAAGTTGTAATTACGTCTCCTCTCAAAAATAAGAGTTAAAGAAAAAATACTCCTATCCCTTGGAATAACTGAAACATTTAATGTCGGAACACATGAATTAACTGTCTGTCCTAGCAAAAATCGAAAATAGAATAATAAATTGTCAGACAGCAAGTTCCATTTGTCATCCTGACAAATACAATAGACGTTCTAGTTACAATGAAAATTGTGTTGATTTCTTATCGTGACTGTGTTAAATATGGAATTCTCTAATACTATAAGCTAGTGGATAGTACATGAAGTGTCCTTTGGTGTACACTATCCCAATAGTGTCCTTCCATGGCCATCTGCTGTATCCGTATAAATTCATCCGTCTCCATGTCCTACCTATCCTTCGAGTAATTTAACGGCGCATGTTGATATTTAAAGTCACTCGTTCGAAACAACTCCCGTTATCATCAGCACAGTATAACATGATGAAATGTTGTGCAGTCATAGACTGGTACAGTACTCTTGTAATATTGAGAATAATTCTCATATTCGAAAAATGCGGTTTCGTTTGCACGCTAAGATAGGAACACCTATTAGCCGCATAAAACGAACTGATGAATACATTATTCCTGATGAAATTCGAAGTGCCGGATGTATTGTCACCACAAGAAATACATCCCTCTGTAGGCTAACTTCTGTGAATGGTTCTTCGACACTACCATCACCTGACCGGTTAGAATATTTGACCTGAAAGTCAGTTGATATTCTAAGTCCTTTCGCTGCCACAAGCTATGTTCGTTCACCCGAACAGAAACTAAGTTCTACTGACCACTAGTTCTGCGACTAAGTCCTTCGACGGTCAGAATCTCGGCGTGTATACTCGTACTTTCACGTTGCGTAGATCCGCACCTGAGCAAATGCTCCGTTGGAATACAATCTGTCTTGACATCCTCGCTCCTTATATAGTCCAGCTATCAAAACTTCCAGAAACTTCCATCTCGTATCTCGGCTTCTACTGGACCGATTTTAATGCTTGATAACTCAAATTCCTTCTCTTGTAATTGCCAGTAAACTGTACTACTTTTCTAGCGTCCATCTCTTCTCCTACAGGAAATTCCAGAAAAAAAATCGTGACGTATAGGGGCTCCACGTCACAAACTCACGTCACTCGCACCTGCGATGCATGCTTCCCTCAGTACTCTGAGTCTCCTCCGCGCGCTATTCAAATATCAGCCATTCCCTCACACAAAATAAATCAACATTTCTTCTTTAAAATAATGATGTCAACAATGTCACGGACTTGTGAACGATCCGGGTACAGTACCTATTTTGAACTTCGTCTTCTCATGCATCCCCTCCGGAAATCCGAATAGGGGGCTATTCCGGAATATTTTACGTTTGAAGACATCATCATGCATTCATTCCTGGGATATCATAGAGATCTTTAATGTGGTGGTTACCCGGTGCCTTCCACATTTTGATGCCGTTGACCAATCTTGGTTCATCCGCCTTTAGGAACGATTTCTCATCCCAGGGACAACAGCGTGCCCGAATCCTCTACCCGCTCCTCCGCCCTCCAAGAGGCCGTTGGCACTTGGTAGAGGGGGGGGACCTCTTATACCGGAGGTCATTCGGTCGCCAGAGCCTCGTCAGTCGAAAGCAGGGTGCACCACGTGCAGGTGAGGTTGGCCTTTGGATAGGGGTTCTGTTATCAGAAGTAACATTGAATAAATACCATCGAATATTCTCAAACAACAAAGAAAGTATGGATCACAATTGTGATCCAAGCGACCACTGGCGTAATTTTTCTCGCGCGACCACTGCACTGGAGTGTTAAAGAGTCAGGACATCTCGAATCCCATATGAAGAACCATAGAAATACAAGGCAATGATTATGTAAAGGCATATACTGTAGGTAGTTTAACTAGGCATATTCAAGTCCACAATAGTGGAACATCAAGTTCATAATGTACTAATAATAATGTTATTGGTTTTACGTCTCTTTTAACTACTTCGGCTTTTAGAGACGCCGCATAATATACTGTACTTTTGACATGCCCTAAGAATGTATGTGACCGGATACCGTGATAGAGTGAGCAGCCTCACTGTTTGGTTGGCCAATGGTAGTGTTCGCCTCAAGGTCTAAAATTCGCGGGTTAGATTCCTGGCCGAGGTAGTCGGATTTTTGAAGGGTGGTACAAATCCATGACACTCCACGTCCTACGATGTCCGCTCCTGAAAGATGTCTTTGATCACATTTGATGATTACAAGATAAGAGTTATTTAAATCTCAGCCAACAGGTCGGTTTGCAGTGCCAAATGGCAGTATTAAACAGAATGTCGAAAAGGGAAAATTATCGCCGCAGTGACATCAAGTCATGATCTGCGGCATGGTAGCTAAGGCCATATAATTGATATACCACACCATTGAGAGACTGTTTTCGTTGTGTAAGTGACAACATAACCTCACCATTGTCGAAGTTGATGAAGAACATAATGTTAGAATTACTAATCTCTGCACTGTTACTTTACGTGATAAAATATATTCATTCAAGTTGCTGCGAATCCTAAAACCACTGGAAAAAAATTGTTTTCACATGAAGTACGTTGGATGAAAGTCTATGTGGTTGATGTTTTATCGACCGAATGCCCTTCCTAACGCCAAGCTCACGAGAGGAGTTAGTGATGAAATAAATGAAACTGGGCAAGGATGTGGAAGGAATCGACCCTGGCCTCTCAGGAGGTACCGTCTCAGCATTTGCCTGGAGTTGAAAATGGGTAACCACAGAAAACAGTTAATGGACGGTAGAAGGTGACGCTCGAACCCACGTATATAGAGTCCACTCCATAGCCTAGAGCTGCGCATTAGCGAGCGTAGCTACCGCTGTCGGTGACTGAAAGCTACACTATTAATTGTTAATAAGGCAATAATGAAAAATGGCTTCAAAGCTTTTATCATCAGTTCTCTCACATACACAGAATGCAGAGTATTTGGTTACAAGGTCTACCTGCAGTCTTATTTTCAAGTCTAAGCCTAAACTCAGGTCGTTAATTATGACAATCTTTGGTTGATGAGTACTTAACAACGTGTGGTATAATGTGAATGTTTAATTTTCTGGGGATCAGTGTTCAATTTTTTTTACTGCGATTTACGAGATGGAAGGATAGGGTGATGAGAACGTTGCAGCAGGTGGAACCAACATCAGTACTGGATGATGCAATAGATAGAGAAAAATGGAACGGCATGTGTAACAAATGCTTGAGAATGTGATCGGGATAATGCCTCCTGTGTGATTGATTAGTATAATGTTATGTAATATTGTATATTTGATGTGTTTGTTATGTTTCATTGTTTTCTGTCATGGGCCTTAATGGCCTGATATGTACAATAAATGATGATGATTGTAGGTTGGTTGGTTCCTTAGTTTAGGGGCTGCGAGGACGCGGTCATGTAGCACCGTGTACTTTGGATGTGTGTAGAATCTGTCTGATAACCAGTGTTAATTGTGATGACTGTATTGGCGTGTGTTATATGTAATTCTAGTAAGGACTGCAGATGATGAATTTCAAGTAGTTCCTATTTTGCTACCAAATGCTACCGTAACGACACCTAGCTGTGAACTTGGCTACTAGATGCCAACGCAACCGGCACCTGGCGCCAACGTTGGAACTTAATAGAGCGTTAATTAAATCTAACCTACAAATTTAACTTCATCCAATTGAGTGGAAGGTTCTTTTAAATGCCATAAACCTATAACATGGACCCGCCGATTTTACTTCCCCTCCGAAGGAAGGCATACTGAGTGATTTTGAACGCTCTTAAAAAATTTGCGCACCCTCAAATGCCAGCTGACTGCACCAGGATTCGATCCTGCAAGCTTGGGAACAGCAAGCGAGAACGTTGCCGCTGAGCCACGCAGCCAGTCTAGACCTCTGAAATATCGAAATAATTCTCGTATTGTATTTTCTGAAACACTGCCTGCAGCCAGATATCTCGGCAAAGGTATGGTCTTGAACACGGTACTGGCATAAAAAATATACTACGGTGACATAAAACACGCATGCACTGTTGAAACACACTGTATATGGAAAATCCTTTTTGTGCATAAATGTATGAAATGTATTCTAACTCATTTCATATGAATGAGCTACAGAAAATGTCTTGCCTTACCACTGACCCTGCATCCACCTAGCGTTACCATATAGTAACGCCGGGAATATTAGTCCCGGGCATGAGCAGGTATAAAGAAACACGTAAGATATGTTATTGAATTATAAATTAGATATGTTTCCTACCATAATCCCGAAGACAAAGTAAACTATCTCCATTTTACGCAATAATTTAACATGCCGTACCTTTTGCGTCATGCCATCACGGCGTGAAAAACAAACCACGAAATGCATCCAATCGTTGGGACATCACCCAAGACATTCCATAGTGACTAGTGTGCGGGCAATGAATCAATAGACCTTCCTTGATCATATAAGGGCGAAGTTCGAATATCTTTAACTGGCAAAGGTCCTGTAGAGCAATAAATGCAATGACCGGTACTGCGTTACCATATGGTAACGCAAGGCGTTTATGGGTTTACAATGCTAAAAAAAAAAACTTTGGTATAAACTAGCGTACACAATAATGCTGTTTCACATCCGTGGTACTCTGCAGGGTTGTATGTTTATCACTTGGTGACATTAATGTGGTGGAATATTAAAGTTAAGGACATAACCCTTCAGTCGTAGCAGTTATCGTTGTGACCGCACCCCAAACTTCAGTGGTTTGTGACTTACAGCATGGTCTGTCAGTACTGTGTGAGCTGTCGTATTGTTAAGCAGCATATTCAGGTTAGAGCACAAGGCATGGGAAGGCATTTACCATCAGAACAAGTCATGCGTGCAGTAACCCTCTTGCAGGAAGGACGCACTCAGCGTTACGTGGCAGAGCGGCTCAGAGTGTCTCAATCAGTCATCTACAGGTGGTGGCAGTGATATCAAGAGCTACACAATGTCAAACGCCGACGTGATCAAGGGAGAAAACGGAAAACGACGCCAGCTGAGGACTGATTTCTTCGTTTACTGGCCCTCAGAAATCGCCGCAGTACAGCCAGCAACCTACGAGGTGAGCTGATTTATGCACATGAGACTGTCGTCAATACATAGTCAGTCTACAATAGACTAAGAGAAGGTCAGCTCAATTCCCGGAGACCACTTAAAATGCCCCGATTGACCCCTCATCACCGAAGTTTGCACAACAGCATGTCAACTGGCAGCTCCGACACTGGACAACAGTTCTCCTTGCCGATGAATCCAGAATCTAGTTTTCGAGGTCCGATGGTTGTATTCGAGTATGGCGACGTCAAGAACGAGATTTTCTTTGCAATATGCAAGAAACAGTCGCTTACAGTGGCGGATCAGTGATGGTTTGTGGAGGAATTTCTTTGAACCATACAAATGACCTCGTAGTCATTTAGGGGCAATTGACAGCTGTGCGCTACACTGAGGAGGATCTGGAGAACCATGTACTACCCATCGCAGACAACATTGGGCAATATTACACATTACTGCATGATGGAACCACTGTACATTCCGTTAGGGCCACCAGGGACTTCCTTGCAGCTGCTGGACTTCAAGTAATGGACTGGCCCGCATGTAGCCCCGGCCTAAATTGTATCGACCATCTGTGGGAACAACTTGGTAGGCGTATCCAGAATCGTCCACAGCAACCCCGTACTTTCCAGGAGCTGACAGAAGTATTATTTGAAGAGTGGGGAGCCATCACCCAGGATGCCATCCGGAGGCTTATCAGAAGCATGCCACGCCGGTGTGCTGCTGTGATATGAGCCAGAGATGAGAACACAGAGTACTGAAGAGTGTTATGTGTAAGTTTCAGTTTGTTTTCAGTTGCATTCAAGTGTCGTGACTTTCGGTTTTGGACTACTGTTTCTGTTTGTGACAATCAAGCGTAACCGTGTGGGTATTTTTGGTTTCTGTTTAAATAAAGGAACATGTTTAGATTCTGTATAATCTACGTCTGCAAAATAATGGTACACAAAGTATTACAAACGACCAAAATTTTGATGCGGTTATTTTTCGTGAGCAGTGTATTTGTATAGGGTTAATTTACGTACCACGTTCCTAGTTTGCTTTTCATTTTGTTTTGTTTTGTTTAGTAGGACTTCTTGACGGGACGTTAGTATATTAGGTAGGATGTTATTATTTTAAGAAGTGCATTATTTAGTTAGGACATGAGTTCTGTTTCTCTCTAGAATGTGTGAGTAAATGTGTTCGGAGTAAAGACTGCGCTCTAAACACTCTACCGCACACTGAGCATACATGTCGTTTCTCACCAGAATGAATTACGGAATGCAGCTCTAGCAATCTAGTGTCAGTAAACTTTTTCCCGCACATAGAACAAGTTTGTGCTGTTAATCCTGTGTGAAGAAGCAAGTGTCGTTCCAGTGCCGAACGCTGGGAAAATGTCCTTTTACATGTAGGACATGAATATGACGTACCAACAGAGTGTACTTTGATGTGCGTTTTAACATTTGCGTATGATTTGAATTTCCTGTGACATATTGAACAGGAATAACATTTCTTATGTGAATAACTCAAATTATTTTTCTTTAAACCGCCGGGACGATCAAATGTCTCTCCACTTTCAGAACTTGAATGCGGTCTTGTACTGGTGTGAACAACATAGTGCTTATTCAGTTGATCCAAAGTCGCAAATTTTCTTCTGCAGGCCGAACAAGGATGTTCTTTATAAGATTTGATGGAAACTGTAGATATCTGAGTCCTGAAAAATATAAGAATATATATTAATTATTTACAAACCCTCTCAGTATATTGTCATATATTTATACTAATAGAAGAATTAAAATCAACAGCCTGCTTTCAGTCGGCCGACCGGGTCATTGAATGGAATGAATGAAGCACCCATTGAGCGGAGATGATATGAACTGTGACAGCTGCCGAAGCCTGTCGCACTCCCCTGGGGCATTGATTAAATTAATGACAGATGAAATGAAATTATAGGAGAGTGTTGCTGAAATGAAATTGTGACAGGGAAAACCGGAGTATCCGGAGAAAACCCTGTCTGCCTCCGCTTTGCCCAGCACAAATCTCACATGGAGTGACCGGGATTTGAACCACGGACTCAGCGGTGAGAGGCCGGCGTGCTGCCGTCTAAGCCATGGAGGCTCATAATAGAAGAATATAACATATAATAAATGACATCCGGGTCTCTTGGTAGCATATGTCACATTGAACGGATTGGACAGAATGAGACTAGAAATGTTCCGACCGGCTCTTGGCCCAGAGCGCTCTACTGCTTGCTACCGCAATGATCCGCGTCAGACGCAATCCCACACCTAAAAAGCATGATAGCGTTCAAGAGGTGGGGTCAGGTTTAACTCATAAAACTTTGTATTGTTGTTAATGTTAATTCGTTTAGAATCTAGGAGCATATTTTGATCATCGGCCTTGAATAACACAAACATTTAATACCCAATGAAACATTTTTTTCTCTTTGTAATTATCAACATAGCATAGCTTGGTCAGCTAGAGTTACTGTAAGTCTGCCTTAAACTCAAGTATAAATTTCTGGTTATTCCTCGATTTCGGAGCTATTGATATAACAAATGGGTCATATTTATAATAAACCCAATGCAATATTCAAAATGCTTCAACATTACTTTGACTTATCATGTTTTCAGTGTTTCAGCCCGGTGTACCAAAGGGCCAGTCAGCAGGTATGGCACATCTTAAGACACTGCCCAGAACATTCTGAGAAAGCCTATTGTCAGCCATTAAACTTACACTAAAGGCAGTGCCAATGCTCTGTGAAAGATGAATCTCCTCTTCTTAATTCTGTACCACAGGCATTTTAATCAAAACGAATGCTATGCATCAGAGGGAAATAGACTAAGTATGAATGCAGAAATATTGCTCTGACCTCTGATCAAGATTCAAGTTGATGAGCATAAAAAGGGAAACTAAAATGGAGATAAATTTGCAGACCCCAGTTACTCCTAAGTTTCCCACCACAGCAAGGAGGAGCTGGAAATCCATTGATCGTAGGTATGAATCTCAGAATTGAATGGCAGGCATCCTGTTTTCCCTAGGGTTTTCCACACTACCAGGAAAAGTCAGTATGATACCTTATGTTAAGTTCCGAAGTGTGCAATCCGTATCTGAGACCCTAATATTTACAGACTCACACATTATTTCAGTCACTCTAGAAATTCAGTTGATCAAACAAATTCATCACACACCCGAGAACGCGAAATTCATGAACAAGATGTTTCAATCCTCTAAAATGAATTCAACAGCTATTTTGATGCGGAGTCATGACAGCTGGATATAAAAATTTCCACACGTTAAAAATAAAAAACACAACGTATACATTTCCCTGAAATTACATTAAACTTAGCATAGAAAATATCACATGTACGGTTGCTACTTTTTTTTTCGTTTCAACGGGGTCAGTGATTAGATGCGGTGAACTTCAATTTGGTGCGTGGATTTTACGGCTGGATGCCTTTCATGACACCAACCTGACCCTCAGCTATGGATATAAGGAGGACAACTTTTCTTACCCTGCCAGACTTCTCTAAAGCGTTTGAAAGTGTAAATCAGAAATTTCTTATTGCAAAATTGAATGGATTTAATAATTAGATCATTTATCTAACTGGATTAAATCTATTTTAGCTGGATGTTTACCGACTGTGGCATGAATGAGAAAATATTAAGGCATAAGTCTCAACTTTATATTCATAACTTAGAGGTAACTAGTAGGTCTTCAACTAATTTTCGCGTTCATAAATTTCATTTCTGAGTTCATTCACAAATTATTTTAATTACTCTGTGCAGACGAATATCGCAACATTTACAACAAGCTCTAATCAGTCTAAACAATGATCATCGCTTACTGGGATGGGTAGATCAAAACGATTCGAAATCAATCCAAAAACATGTCAAGCCATCATTCTTCGATCGTCTCAAATGCAAAGTAAGTCCGACAAGAAAAATAAACAACAAACATATCGTTACGTATTTATTTTATGGTCCTCTCGGCCCGGATTATTTTCAACTTAATTCAATGATCTAGCCGCCGCAACATGAGGTACAGTAATATTAACATTTATTATACAGTCCACTACAAAATTCGCATGATAGCACAAGAGTCGACCGTGGCACATAGGTATTGAAGCCAAAATGACGTTACATAACCAAACAGGCCAAGTCCTGCTCATCACACTGGAATCTATGACATCGTTTAGACACAACTAGTGACATCTCCTGTCATAAGTTGCAACCAACGCCATCCATCTTACAATATGTACTGCGGCTAGCGCTCTCTGCACCCTGCAACCGAAACCAACGCCACCAGACCCAGCTGTTACCAAATAGCACGTTTCATGATCGTCACTACTACGGAACAATTATAATAATTTGGGACAAGTTAAGCATAGGAGACCTCCGAACATTGGAACAGATAAAGGCTAGATACTTGAAGGCTGTCCTTGGAGTATCCAAATACACGCGATCAAGATTAATGTATGTGCTCACTCGGGAACCCTTCTTGATGGAGGAGCTTAGATTCAAGTTCGCTTTGCCCACTACGTCCTGCTGGAAGAGGGTTCTAGCAGAAAGAACGTTGAAACGAAGTGAAATCTGGGAAGAGTTCTACTCGACCGAGGCTATGATCAACAAAGCATGGATGGAACCGAACCAGGACTTGCGGCACTTTGTGACCTCTTTGGCTGTGCACGGTTTCCACCATAGACTGTGCAAGACAAAGACATTCCATGATCCGGACCCGGCCTGTGTCTGTGAGCTGTTTGACGGAATCTGTGAACGTTATCACGTTCTTCATTGTAGGAATAGAGGGAAGCCCATCATAGATCACTGCATAGGCTGAAGTGCATCTTTCCTTGCATGTTATTTGTAATTTTGCACAACTTGAGCGCAATAAAACGTTATTTATTAATTATAATAATAATAGTTTTAATGCAGCCAATGGCCAATGAAAAAGTAAAAAAATACAATGCAGGTACTGTCAGTCGCTACAAAATTGCGTCAGGAAAAACAGTATGCCACATGATATCGGTCACAGGGCTCGCTACACAATTCACATATGCATGTAGCTGCATTTGGAGTGTGAAAGTCTTTTCTTCCGCAACACCTGAAGTGAAATCCATGGACTGCGAAACGCGTCACAGTGTGTCGTAAATCGTAGTCTGCTCTCTTCCAGTCAGATGATAACATCGCTTCTGTCCCATAGAAGTCCAACCATAATTCTTTCTTTTTTAATTGAAATTCCGCAAGAAGTTCCTGATAGGTAGCGCTAGATGGAAGCTGCATTTGTAGTCTGATTTGCTCAATACAGAATGGCTTTGCAGGCAGCTCATACATTAGCCGGGACGGAGTAAATTTCGATACACACAATGCTTTCTTTAGGAAGATAGACTTTACTTGCTCTATTTCCTTTAAGTTGGTTTTGGTCAGATGAGGCCAGATCAGTTCCAGACCGTAGGTTAAAATAGGTGTCAGTGTGGAAACAAAGAGCTTCATAGCAGTAACTAAAGATAGTTTACGCAAATGCTGTATATTGTTCATAGCTATTAGTGCAGCAGTCGCTCTATTTCTCACATGCATTGTGAAAGAAGTTCCTGTCGTCTGGAAAATTAACCCTAAATAGTTAAAATTATTCACGGTTGTTATCGGTAAATCTCCAGGTCTGTGATAAATCTTATCTCTATTCGAAATAATTCCTCCCTTACGGAAGACCATGTGGGCTGTTTTATTCTCGTTGATCTGTAATTTGTTTCTCTCGGCCCAGAGAAGCAGACGATCCATACATTCCTGCAGAACTTCCAAACGCTTGGCTCCAATTACTACATCATCTGCGTATATATAAAGAGATATCTTCTCTTCCAAAAACTCGAGGATACCCGTGATGTCAGCAGTCGAGAGAATGAACAGCAGTGGACTGATTGGGTCACCCTGTAGGACACCATTTATCTGTTCAATAGGCTTTGAGAACTGAAGGCCATCGGAGATAAACACGGTATTGCGATGTAGAATGTTGGTTATTATCAGTGTCAGATAATCAGATTCACCGAGCATAGTCTGAGGTTTCTCAACTATGACCTGTCGACTTAACAGGTCGAAGGCCTTCTTAGAATCCACAAAGATGGCGTGAAAATTACCTCTATGGTGACGAAATGCCTCATCAATATCTGACAGTAGGTTTCCAATTGCCTGTAGAGTTGATTTACCTTTCTGAAAACCAAACTGTTGGTCTGGGATCTTGTCAGAAACTTTTTCTGTCAGTCTGTCCGTCGGAATTCTTGTGAATACTTTGAATATTGTGTTCTCGAGCGCTATTCCTCTATAAGAATCTGGAGAGTCTGCACTTCCTTTCCCTTTATAAAGTAGTTTGATAAATGACGTTCTCCAGGATGACGGTATTGTACAGGCTTCAAGACACTTATTGAAAAGTGTAGGCAATATGTCACGAAAGTAAGGCAAAGCCTCCTTCAAGTGTTCATTAAATATTTCATCAGGCACGGGGGACTTGCCAGCTTTAAGACTGAGTATAGTTTTCACAACCTCCACCTCTGTAATTGGAGGGAAATCAGCTTGTCCATGAAGAGTAGTTACCCTGCAAGAGTTACCGGTATTGAAAATATTCTGGAAATGCCTTTCCCAAGCGTCCATACTGATAGTCTGCAAGAACTTCTGGGTTCTGGGCTGTAGTGCTAGAAAATGATTGTCCATTGCTCTCTTCACTAGTTTATTCCCTTCCTCTTCCAACCAAGCTGCTCTTTTCTCCATAAGGATTTTTTGTAGGATCGTCTTAGGTCGCTATACCTCTTGAGATTTTCTTCTGTTTTATAGTATCGAACAATATGAAGCAAATTTAGGACGTCTTTCCTTACCGAAAAACAGTATGCATCAAACCACGGTTGAGATTTCCTTTCTGTTGGAGGCATCCTAACTTGGGACTCCTTTATAATCTTTTCAAAACTGAATGCTGCAGCATCTATTTCTCCTTGTCTCACCGAATCTAGGATGTGGTTTTTTGAAGTCATTAAAGTTTCTTCTAGGTAGTTGATGTCGAGGGAGCGTTTGATTATTACAGGCTTCCTTATGTTTCTTTCTGATGGTGCAATATTTACTTTAATTTTAGCAACGACTGGTTGGTGCTTCCTTAATGGTATCACAGAATTTGAGGAGAGTGTCTTGATATTAATTGTCCTAACGTATGTGTTCGCAAAGATTAAATCCACTGAGCTCATACCGGAACAATTATTCACGACTATTACAATCCACTCTTGAGCGTCTTCACCAAGCAAATCACAACCAGGATTTGATTCTCCATTGTGCACACGCGGCTACCTTCAAACTATTAACAGGAATGAAGCCGATAAACGGCAAGCCATTAAAAAACGAGGAATTCTAAAAGCCGGTCTCGGACGTATAGAGACATTCATCAATGCGGAATTAGATGACTCACAACCTACTCCAATACAGGTAAAATTAAATAGATTGGGGTCTTTAAATGAAGAGTTTCAAGTAGTCCAGTCGAATTTAGAACTAAATGATGATGCGGAAGACAGAATGAAAAGCTTCGAGAAGAATTCGAAGATTTATATGACATATTACAAGCTAAGCAACGCTTTGCAACTAACAAAAAGCCTTAGATATGAAGATGATTCTCAGTTCCTCACATCTAACGGTCCTAACCATAAAAGAATCATTAGGCTTCCCGAAATCAACCTGCCAACATTCGACGGCGATCTAACTACATGGCTACATTTTAGAGATACCTTTGAAAATCTTGTTGTAAATGATCCAGATCTATCAAATATCGAACGATTTCACTACCTTCTCTCGTCTCTAAAAGACGAAGCTAAGGAAACGATACAGAATGTAAGTGTTTCTGACTCTAATTTCATAGTAGCATATGACTTAATAAAGAGTAGATACCACTGTCCCAAACTGATTGCTTCTGAACACGTCAAACGACTTTTGGAGGCCCCACGTAAACCAAAGGCCACCGAGTCGCAGTTACGTGCAGTAATTAACACATTCCAAAGTAATTTAGAGGCACTTAAAGCATTAAATGCTCAGCCTGGTATTCAGGATTTAATTCTAAGTAAATTACTCTGTCATATATTGAAAGAAAAGTGAGATTAGAGTTCGAAAACAAATTTGCAAATCAGGATGTTATCACATTTAATGACCTACCGGTAATAACAATTTTAGAAAGGAAATGCCAAACGTCGCAGTTATGTTCACAAGTGCAAAACCTTTATCAGTCTCATCTTTCAAAACGCAGGCCAAACCCACGGTTAATTCCACAACAATCATACATCTCTACAACAGAGAAATGCTACATCAGCTCAGCAGTACTCAGGCTATACTAATGTCAAGATTTACTCAAATTAAACTGCGATGAGAGATTCAATTTAATTAAAGGTAGCAAGCATTGCACTAACTGCTTAAGTCCATCTCACACGTGGAAGGCCTGTAATTCTAAGGTTACATGTAAAATATGCAAAAGATTCCATCACACATTGTTACACCAAGGAGATGAAAGCCGGGAAACGTCTAATACAACACTTGCAAAAGACGATATTACACGAAATTCGGAAGACTTCAACTCTCCGCAATCGTATCACTCTCTTAGAAGTTTTCCTAAAACTCAGGTACTTCTGAGCACAGTTTCCGTCAAAATCCAAGACTCACATGGAAGATAGCACCATTTCCGTGCTGTTTAGGTCAGCGGATCCCAAAGCAATTTCATATCCGAACATGCAGTGCAACAGCTCAAGCTTAAGAAGAACAAAACGACCGCTATATCCCTCCAGGGATTCGGTGACCTGGCTTCCGAAACCAATTCAACCGTGAATGTAGACATCCACTCGACGGTCAACGACTTCTACTTCAATATGGAATGTGTGATACTACCCAAAATTACTGTCAACATCCCTCCATCATGCATCGATTACAAGGAATGGAATATCCCAACTGACGTCATCCTCGCCGATCCAGATTTCCACTTCCTTCACAGGACACACTTACTAATCGCAGCCCAATTCTTCTTTGATCTCAAGAAAGAGGGAAAGAAATCTTGTCCTGGCTATCCCACTCTTCAGGACACTCATCTAAGGTGGATTCTCAGCGGTGAGTACCCACAAGCCAGAAATCATGCCTCGAACATTATCCCAAGACAAAAATCGTTTTTTATCATATCTGACCTCAGCCTAGAGTATCAAATTCAAAGGTTTTGGACCCTGGAGGAAATACACGGCATAGTGCATACACCAGAACATAGGGAATGTGAGGAACATTACAAGGACACTACTATACGAGAAAAGAATGGAAGATACACAGTTGAACTGCCTGTAAGGAAAGAGATCAAGTTGGGAGTTCCAAAGAAACGGCTAAACAGCGCTTCCACTCTTTAGAGAGAAAACTACAAACACAGCATGAATTTCGTCGAGATTACGTCACGTTCATGCGATAGTACGAGGCACTTGGCTATATGGTGGAACTTCAATTAGAATCCACATTGCCAAAATACTACATACGTCACCAAGCGGTTCACTTTTCGAGCAGTACAACGAAGACAAGGGTGGTATTTGATGCTTCTACAAGAACAGACAACGATGTGGCTTTGAACGATATTCTAATGGTAGGACCCACCATGCAGTATGACCTGTGCTCTTTGGTCATGCGTTTCCGTATGCACAGAATAGCATTCACGGCTGACGTGGAGAAGATGTATCGCCAAATGAAGGTATACCCCAAACATCAACCAATGCAGTGTATACTATGGCGAGAAAGACCCCCATAACGAAATCAAGTCTTATGCTCATACAACCGTCACCTATGGCACAGCGTCAGCAGCCTATTTGGCCACGCCATGTCTCCAACAGCTCGCAACAGATAAGGCAGCCAGATTCTCTCGAGCTTCTTCCATACTCCTCCACGACTTCTATGTGGACGACTGTATCTCCGGAACACAGACTTTGTATGAAGCCCTAAGACTGAGAGTCGCGAACTCCAAACCCTTTTTCAGCTTGGTGGATTCCCACTGCGATAGTGGTGCACGAATAGTCCAGAACTACTCCAATCAATACCAGTGAACTTAAGAGAGAACAAGCATTCATTGACTGATGATGAGAGCAGCATAGTAAAGACCCTGGGTTTGACTTGGCAACCTTCGACGGACGACTTCCATATCAACTGTGGCATGAATTCTAAATCTGCGGGAACTCAGCTCCTCAAAATGTATAGTACTCTCTACCATATCGTCCATATATGATCCACTGGGAACTCCTGTGGTTAATCTCTGTAAGGTATTCATGCAGCGCCTGTGCCAAGAAGGTTCTGGATGGGATGATCAACTGTCATTAGATTTGCTTGATACTTGGAATGAGCTATGTCAGCAATTACCTGTACTTGACAACCTTAAGATCCCGCGACTGGTTCTTAGCAACGCGACAGTCAGGAGCATCGAGATACATGGATTCGGCGATGCCTCACAAACTGCTTACAGAGCCTCCGTGTATATAAAATCTGTTAATCAAGAAGGGGAAATTCTCACCGGATTCTTCTGCGCAAAATCTAGAGTTACTCCTCAAGAGCAAATTTCAATTCCCCGCCTCGAACTATGTAGTGCTCTAATTCTCGCTCGTCTCATCAAGAAGATACTTGCTTCCTTGCCACGGTAGATGAGTGGATAGCGTGTCGATCTACTAACCCCAAGATTGCAGGTTCGCTCCTGGCCTCGGTAAGTGATTTTTGAAAGGCGGCAAAAATACGACACTCATGTCATACGATGTTGGCATGTCAAAGAACCCATTAGAATTCAGTAGGCCGTGTTCATAATGGCAAAATTAATCTCGGGAGTTTCCACCAACACAAAGTTCCTCATTTCTCTACTAGAAAGCGCTATAATGTTCAAGGAGATTAGATAACTAACCTCCTTGACTTTCATAGTGATTCAAGGAACAACGAAATTCGACATGCAAGCTACCCTCTGGGTGACAAATTACAATGTTTGCACCCGGCGCCCGAGGCCATACGATATTATATTATTTACGTATAACGCCCGACGATGTATACTTTTAGACCGATTCAATAATTGTGCTGGCTTGGTTACGTGCCTGTCCTACAAAATGGAAGACATTTGTAGCGAACAGAACAGCAGAGATCCAAGACATCGCATCATCCTCACATTGGCATCACATAAAGTCAGAGGATAATCCTGCGGAGGGGTACAACCAACGTTTATGAAATCCTGCAAGCTTTGGTGGGAAGGCACCAGCTGGCTATGCTTAGGCCCCTCATTGTAGCCCTCGCACCAGATTGCGACATACTCATAGTTCCTGAACAGAGACTCGCGACATCACACATCATCGTGCAATATGATGACTCATTCTTTAATAAATTTTCATCTTTAAACAGATTACTCAGAACAGTTGACCTTTGCCTGAGATTCATTTTCAACTGCAAAGGGAGTCAGGGTGATTGTGGTACTTCTCCCTTGAAACAACGCCCTCAACATCTGCATCAAAATTGTAAAATCAATCAGTATTAAAGGAAAGTAGAACGTCTCAAACAAGGTAAAGTAATTGCCACTACAAGCAAATTGAAAACTTTGAGCCCGATACCGGATAAAAATGGCTACCTCAGAGTTGGAGGAAGACTACAGAACGCACCAGTTCCGTATGAAGCCAAACACCAGATCATTCTCCCACCTCAACATCATCTCACCAAACTTGTTATTCTGAGTGAACAGCTCAGGGCCCTACTCGCTGGACCTCAAATGGTTATCTCTTCATTGCGACTTGGGTTCCCAGAATTCGCCAGATTGTAAGGAAATACTCCAATTCTTGTCTCACATGTGTGAAACTAAAGGCACAAACAGCTCAACAGATAATGGTAAATCTACCAAGAACTAGTCGAACCATCTAGATATTTCATGAACGTAGGAGTGGACTACGCAGGTCCATTTCTAATACGAACAGGCCCTAGGTGAAGTAAAACGATAGGGAAGGCATATGTCGGAATCTTTACCTGTTTCGCGACAAGAGCCGTACATACGGAAGTCATCTATCGATCTATCGACGAGTGCGTTCATGGCAGCACTGCGGCGATTCATCTCACGTCGAGGTTGCCCATCTAATGTCTACAGTGACAAGGGCACTAATTTCGTAGGAGCATCTAGAGAATTGAAAGAACTTAGGAACTTCCTAAAGAATTCGGAGAAAACGAGGGAGCTTGTACAAGACGCAGAAGGAATAGGCATTACCTGGAGTTTCATTCCACCGTCTGCGCCTCATTTCGGAGGAGTTTGGGAGACCATGGTAAAAGCGTCCAAGTATCACTTACGAAGAACAATAGGAAGAACAATACTAACCTTCGAAGAATTAACTACCCTTTTCTCTCAGATTGAGGCGTGACTGAATAGTCGTCCTCTATCAAAACTGAACGATGATCTCAAAGACGCATCCTGCGTCACCCCGTCTCACTTCATAATAGCTGAGCCTCTCACAGCCCTTCCCAACTACGACTTTAAGCCTTGCTCAATCAATGATCTTTCCCGATGGAACCACATACAGAAAATGACTCAATACTTCTGGCAGACGATTTAAGGACTACCTTAATACACTCCAGCAACGTTATACGTGGATTGACGAACATCCTAATCTTTGTCCTGGTGATCTCGTACTGGTAAGAGACGAAAATCTATTCCCTCTTCACTGGAGAAGAGGATTGATAAAGGCGGTTCATCCCGGTGATGACGGTCGGGTTAGAGTGGCTACTGTAAAAACCAACTCCAGTTTCATGGCGCGCCCCATCAACAAATTGTGTGTTTTACCAAAGCAAACTGAGGGACATAGTGTAAATTTGTTTAGCATTGTTATCTACAGCGCGCTTTCCCCCACCTTGTTTATTTTCTTCATCCCCCTAGCTTTAGCTATTTACAAAAGCTGCCGCCTTTTGGTGGGCCGTATATTAGATATCACTGCTATAAACTCCTTGGTAGTTATTCCTGTCGTGTTTCGTGTATCGTAGCAACTATATCAATAAAGTGTTGAGTGAAAAATGTCAGAAGACGTGTTACGTGTTTATTTTACATATTCCTTTAGTAACTATGTGAAGAATTTTAGAATATACATTGATAAGAGCCTCTTCTGGCAAAAACAGACAAATGGAATTAATAAAGCGAAATGTCTCTCCCTCTGGACACTTTCATGATTGAAACGATTTCTGACAACTAGCAAAAAAAAACTCCTCACCAGAGATGATAAAATTGTCTCTACTCCGGTATCATTCAAGACAAAGTATAATAAATTCTCAAATGGAGCTAGTAGCCGGACGTAGTGTTTCACCGAGTGTAGGAATTCGTCTTGCATATCCCATTTTCTCTTTATCGTCCACTGCCTCTGTTTCCTGTACCGTTTCACCAGTATATGATATACTGAACTCACTTTTGTGAAGTAATTCATTTATTTAGTATTATTATTATTACCATACGTTTTCGAGCTACTACTTGTCTGGATATAATTCTGAAAAACTGACTGTTAATATACAGTACAGCATGGAATTTTAAATTTGTCTAGTTCTGGATTTCAGCATTCAATATGCTTATATTGATGTGGTAGAAGCCATTTTTCAGAGTTGCCTAATTCTATAATAGAAAGCTTCCTAGTCGGTAAACAAAATTGTGCCCAATGACATTAGGCGGGAAACAAGTATTTGCATAACCTACAAACTAATACGCCTTGATGTGCCAACACGTACTTAATTCGATGACAAGTTTCGAACGTCAGGCGTTCATCCACAGAACCTGTTCTCTTAGGCTTAATTAATATACAGTACGATGTTTATGAATTACACATAACACAAATATATATAATGTTTATATTACATAAGTTTGTAAAAGCTTGTGTAACGCATCTAACTTATTTACAGACAGTGTAGTTCACTTCTATTGTTGTTGCGTTATTATTATTATTAATGTGGTTTAAATAAGTCGCCTGTGATCTATTGAATTGTTATTGTGAATAACTTCAGTAGTAATGTTGTCAACACTATTTTGTTATTAATGTTCTAAATCAACTGTTCCTAAGTGTATTGAAATATCTCATGTGGCGATTACACAAAGGATACACTGCACTAAATGGAATAAAGTTATGTCAAATTATCTGGTTTTAGGAACTGATCCATGTAGTGGCCGGTCTCGACGTACGCACTCAGCGGTCTGAACGCTCCCAGAAAGTGCTAGATTTAAGTTTGTCGCCTGTGGTGCGCATTGCTTGCTATTCTGAGTACTAGTCATTAATGATCCGTCTAAATGCTCTCAGCGCCATCTGTTTTTGCAACTTAAAAACATTACTTGTTTTCTTTATGTTAGTTTGTGTCGTGGCCGGCAATGACCTAATCTGCATGAATGTATGCAAATTGTCAAGAACGATCTCAACTATTAACGACCTATCTCTTCCCCACCTCACATAAACTAATGAGTCATACCTAAGCGCTGCACGAGAATATAGGGATTTCTTGAACTCGTTAATACTCCCTAATTTAGGTCTAGGTTTATTGAGAATATGGTACAAAGTACACACTTCCCGCTTAGCATTTTTGCCTGTTATCACCAATATGTATTCATTGCCTGGCTTATTTTCGTAATGTTGTTACCTTATTGTTGACTGGATTTTTAGTGTGAATAGGGGTGAACTCTCCAGGAATGTGTGTTCATTTAGATTATCTGGGTTGTTTAATTTAGCTAAGTGAATTTCTATGGCATCTTTTATGTCAAGTTCCCTACCTTTTTGTTTCGAAGTGTATGATTTTTAGGTCTGTTTCTATGTTTGTGAAGCTATGTCCTGTGTCATACATGTGCGTGTGTCCTGTGTTTGATGGCATTTCAATGTTCTTTATAACGTGTGTCCATCCTTCTGGCTGTCTGCCCTACGTAATTTGGTTGACACCCTGTTTCTTGGCATGAAAATCAGTAAACTCCTGATTTTGAGTATACTCTCATATATTCTCTTCCTTCTGCATGCCACTTGGTTAGCATTAAATTTGCCTTCATCTTCGTTAAGCCCTTGTTTAAGTATATATTCAACTTTTAAGTATTTTGGATGAGCTACATATTAAGGTAATTGTCTTTGTATTTTATATCGCCTGACCCGATCTTGCATTTGTCGAATTTCCTGTATCATTTATTCCCCCCTTCCTACCGTCAACCTCCCCTCTTCACGACCCCTCTATTGCCTCTAATGCAAAACGCCCCTCCTTTATTTCCTTCCATATTGACACGCGCTTTCGAAATTCACTCCTTGCCTTGTGCACTTTGGTTGCAGTCGTTCTTCCTCTGTGTATCTGACCAAGCCGTTCACATTCCAATTTGCTATAACTGTTTTTTTTTTGAACGCGTTAAATTTATTTTGAATTTAATTTCTGATTTATTTCTATTTTTCACCAGTGGTGGCGCTTATTTTCTTGTTTTAACGCGACGCTTAGTCAATTGTCATGTCATTATATCTCTACACATTTTGTGTAAAACACGCGGATCCCTGTTCTTGTAACGTATTTTTTAAAAATAGTATACATGTATTCGTGAAATCACATCGTTTTCTGTGCGTGTTATTTTAATTGACCTTTGCTGAGCTTTTGTCTAGCTTCTAGTTGTTTATACCTAAGATTTTGTCATGATTACTTTCGTAATTTCTACGAGAAAACGACCCACACGCTCTCTGGGATAGGTAGTTTATTTTTGGGAGTTGATGTTGATTTATTGTAAATAGATTTTCCCTTTCATTTCGAGTTTATCTTGTTTGACTTTTTAAAATTTGGGCCAGCGGAAGCTAAACAAGAACTCGATCCTCCCCTCCTTCCCTTGATCATCCTATTTCATCCTGATACACAAGGTACTATTAATTGTCTACTAAGTACACCAGCCCCTAAAAACGAAATAAATCATGCCTGTTTTAAAGGTCAGGGTTCAAACTTAGCGCTGACACCCGTCTCTCAGAGTGTGGTTATCTCAGGATATTACAACTCATGCAGATGCGAGGACGGTGCCTATTTTAGTCCAGCGTCTATGCTCGTCCTAGACACTACAATACGCGACCCAGCGTAACGTTCTTGCCTGCTATTCGCATATTGCAGGATTGAATCCTGAGGCAGTTGGCGGTTGAGGTTAAATGAGAGCGAGCCACGTCAGTAGATTTATTAGCACGTTAATGATCCCCTTCGGGATAAAATTTCATCGCCCCAGCGTCTTTAAAAACTGCTGTAACAAATAGAGATGTTACAGCCAATAACATTATTTTCACTAAAAGTACACAGGACTGATGTTCCAAGATCTCCTTACAGAAGCTCTTAAGTGAGCTGCAATAATTCAATAGCTATCCATAATTAACAAAAACACTTTCTTGTTAAGTCAACAACTTACTCAGTTAAGACAGATGTGCTGGTGCAACAATCTTCAGTATGGGTTTCTTCCGTCTCGCTCTGAGGAGAAAGAAGATATTTTTTAGTATTTTAAGAATGGATCCTCACGACATGATGAACCAAAGAGACTCTCAGAAAGGAGATATCTTTTAGTATTTTAAGAATGGATCCTCACGACATGAAGAACCAAAGAGACTCTCAATCATTCAGCCGTGCTGTGTACAACAATTTGAAGCCAAATGGCTGGGCGACAGAGGTTAATGCGGCGAACTTGTAAAGTTTGGCCACCAATGTGAAAATCACAGTCAATTAATTAAAAACATCTTTGGTTCATCAGATGATACTCACTTTTTAATACAACCAAGTAAAAAATCTAGTTCATAACGATTGTATATACACTTTTTACACAATATCAGATCAAATGGACAACCCTCAAAATCCAGCACACTGATACTGGGTCACGTTGCACGACTAATTGACTGATTTCACACATGTTTGATTACGGACATATCGGGCGGGGGCAGGCTGACTAAATGGGAACTGTCCTTAAAGACTAACAGGTTGCTGTCCAAGGCATGCTGACGCAGGATGTCGTGAGGTTCCACCGAATCACTATCATATCAAACCGTATGGATGGAGTCAGAGGATCGCATAATATTCTATGGTTTCGCACACCAAGATGGCAGGAGCTATGCCGGTTTATCTCTCCACGACATAGGCAGGATTTATCCTCTCTCATATATCCCCCCATATGGCAACACGATGGAACATAACCAGGCAGTCGGTAACATATGACTCCCCGGGTGAATAAGCGCCTAAAGACGAGTAAAACGTATAATAGAAGATACGTGGTTTAACGGGATAAAATGGTTTAGTTATACTATTTAAACATGTCTATCAGGCTAATCGTACGCCATATTACTTTGTGTTTACACTGTGTTGTGTACCATACCAAAACAAAGAAATGATGTCCGGAGTGGATCCGCGTACGGTGAGTGGTTGTCCTAAACATCTATGTTACTGCAATCACTCTGTGGGAGGCAACAACGTTTAAAAGGTCACGTGTCAAAGGACAGAAACTAGTTGGACAGGTTCCTTCCCTTTCCGCAAGATCGGCTTTCTCATGACCTGCCTGCGTCAATTGACTATATGTCTGTTATGTGATATCTTGTTTCCGTCTCTCAGATTTGTTGATGTTCAGACGCAAAACCATTTATCACGTCTCGTTATCTGGTTCCCGGCTTTACGCTCAGTAGTATGCTTGTATGCAGTGTTGCCAAATGTGACGTACTTTTCATCATGCTTTCTCCTAAACCACGCACCTTATATAATAAGTTATTCACGTCTTCCAGCGCTTCCTGGACTCAGGAAATATGTTCTCGGCTGCCTAGTCATATCTCACACCCTGAAGATCCCCTCAAATACGTACACGACACCATCAACATATGTGAATGCATTACATAATCAACCTATTATAAATGGGTCGACCAGTTGTGGTTGCCCGTATGAGCGTGAGAATTTTAGAGCGAGTCTTCATAATATCACATGACATCCCTTAATAGGCACACTAGGTTCATGAATTTCCCATATATGCACTTATTTAAAAGTCTTCTACCACCATACAAATCTTATTTCAGTTTCATTGCTGTAATAGTTTCGTTCCGTACAAATTGAAAATCGGAGAAATATCGTACTTCGCAAAACCGCCATATTGGTTTGTTTTATGTGTAATATGTGCGAGGCCATTGAGTTATGTACTGAACCCGTACGGCTCATGTCTGGCGATATCCTTAATTGTCACTAAGTTGGTATTGCACCAAATCGGTCAGAATGAGCCTTGAGAACTTTGTTCTTGCTCCTATCACAACACTTGACTATGGTAGTGTCATTTTTACATTTTTCTGACCACGAGGAGATATTTTCCCACTGTGAAATTTTAAGCCACTGAAATTGGAAACGCACTGTATCTTTTATCAATGTAATGGACAGATTTGGTGATTTTAAACAGTCCTGGATTTATGTTTAACAACGCAGATATGCGATGGAATTAATTATGTGGAAATAATAGTTGCTAAATGACTAGTGTTCTTCCTGAACCCTAGAACACGTCATCAGAGACGTCACACCCTTCGTGATCTGTGCGATTGATGCACGTATAATTTTTGGTGCTGGTTAAAAAGAGTATTCAAATTACTAAATCTAGTGCTTCGGTGAAGCTAACAAGTATTTGCGCGAGGGTTAAAACACGCCACAACTTTGTACAAGTGAAAGAGTTAATTATTGAGCGATATTTCCGATTTTTATAGTAATTCAGTGAAGTTGTACTGACCACATGATCTAACTGTGGGTGGCGAGGCCACGAGGCAATCATCAAACGTATATTTGACAGTGAAAATTGTACCTAAATCGATAATTATTATCTACAACAACTTCAAAACAGTGAATTAACATTCCTAGAAATACTATAAATGTTAAGATCGCAACGATCTTCTTCGATAACTGCACAACCTGAAAATCAGTGGACAGACGCCATTAGCATCGTGGCAGACCTTTATAATAATCATCATTGTGTCTGCTAACGCACAGAAGCGATATTGCATTATCTACTACGAATTTAACTCCGGTGATCTTCTAGAACATCATGACCGAAATGATCAACCACGTGGAGACGACGAGGAATAGTATCCTGCGTATCCAGTTGTTTTCCGAGATGCACTAAACTATCCATGATGAGGGAGAAACCGAAGGCTTAGCCTATACGATGAGACGGAGGAGGCGATGGAACCGAGAGTCGCACCCGGACTCTATACCAAGGGCCATAGCACGAGGGTTAATTACAATGACTACACGCCGGTAATGTGAGTTTTTGAACAACTTTAAAACCATTTCAAGGCCTAATTCCCTGTTGATTAGTATAACTGTCACACGTTTAACGCAACGTTAAGTAGGATTTCATTATTTACTATGCCTATAACTGAACATCTTTGAGTGCTTTGACGCCACTATTTTTGGTTATCATGAACCTAAATATGTGATAGAAGGTAACCCAGAGCTCTTAGAAGCCAGGTATGGTGATTGCCTAGTCAACGTATCGGTTGACAACACAAGACGATGCGTGAGTAATTTGTCGTTTTGTTATGATTTCTAGTGCCCAGTGAGCATATAATGTTTTGCTACAACGCATTTGGAGTGTACAATGATAAGGTACAAGCTGCGAGACTTGGGAGTCTGTTTATAGTATTCCAAGGTCCTTGGAACGACTGGCAACATTCCACAATGTGAGTGGAATATCGCTCCTTCACTACTCTTTGGTTTTTGTTTTGATTATAGCTACGAACCTTAGTACAGGCTAATCCTTTTGACATTACTACAAGTGTTATTATGGTGTGTAAGTGAACTGTTTTACGAGCCAGCAGATAGGACTGTATTGCTTTTTAACTGCTCGTTTTAAATGAAAGTGTATTGTACTGCAAGGCACTGTGACACGCCAGACCTGTTATGAGCGAGTCCCAGACGGACTAGACAGCTGTTTGGACGCATGTTATATACGCACGATCAGTTGCAACTCTGTGAGACGACGGATTTAGACTTTTGACTGAATGATTCTATAACCAAGCTACAATGCTAATTCTTAATAAGAATTACGGTCGTATTTTATGCATTACTATGTTTATTAGGAGACTTTCATGTCTTTATTTAGGATTCAGTTCCACCTTACGACGATTATTGGTAAAAACTTCTTGAGTATTCCACTTAGGTGGATATTCCCTTTTTTTAAATATGATTGACCAGATACCATGTATAAATTAACAAGCCATGTTATTGTTGTATCTATTATTATGATGAATTATGGGATTGACGTGATTCACCCATATTATTATGAAGTATTTTTCCTCCGGTGATCGAGATTGGCTTTTCATCTCATCAACCGATGTGTTAGCGAGCCCGTGTGCTGCACCATTTTCACTATTTTTAGCGCGTGTTATTGTACTACCCGTGAGTGAGGTAATGTTGTGTTCTGGTACAGACAATTCCACTTCAGTGTTTTCGCTTATGTTCCAGTGTCATCATGGTCATTAGGTGAAACTAAATCACACTATGAGGGATTAATAATGAAAAAAAAAACTAAATCATGAAACCTAATAAACTTAAACCAACGTGATGAATCGAGCAAACTAAATAAGAGGTGAACTTTTATAAACTTGAATGACTTATATGACCGACACCTGGAACAGCTGATCATTTAGAACACCGACTTCTAGGACAATCTGACGCGATCTTCGAGAACGACAAGTTGCAATGTCACGGAACCCCAGTATACGTGGACATTTGACAACTATGTGGGGCAAGATGCTTTTGTAGCTGTGCCACTGCCAACGATTTACATGCACTAAGATGGCATGGCAATGCAATGCAAACAGTACTTGGATTCGCATAGGAAGGAGTGTCATTGATATTATGAAATGTTTAATATTATGAGTGTTATTTATTTATCCTGATTGTATTGTGTGTGTAATAACTTAGCTTTTCTTATTGATAGAATTGGTTGCTTTAATAGTTTGAATTTCTTTTTGTCACAGATGCTTATCATCTTGTGTTAACTTCAAATAGGATTTATCTAGCGGATTAATTTAAATTTAAATGTTGGAAGTGACACCTTCATTACACAGCCTATTTTCTATTGGTGCCTTAAATGTAAATTTATTCTTGTGGCATGTGGACGTTTAGTATTCTTGATTTGCAGTAAATTCGATGATGCGACTATTCGTATTTTTAATTGGATATTTGTAATTGCTTAGGGATTCCATTACGTGTCACATTCATAGTTTGACTTTTGAACTTCTGTAAATTAGGAATTTCGAGATGGTTAACTTAAAGTCAGTTTAGGGATGAATTACTTATTTATTTCTATTTTTGTTAGCTTTGCGGACTAGCCGATATCTTCAAACCCTCCGAGGTAGGACAGGGATTTGTTCTGCTTCAATACATTTTGTAAAAATTTTACTTAAGCGGTTAAGCCTGGACTATTAATTCTTAAGCGGTTAAGCCTGGACTATTAATTCTTAGAATTTCTTTTGGGGGTGTGCTTTCGCGGCATGTCTATGACTCTTTGCCTCTCACCTTGTCTGATACCCCTAGGTTATTGGTCTCGTGCCGAAGCTGGTCTGAGGACACATCCCATCCTCTCAATGTGTGGGACTGAAAGGTGAGAAAGTCGGGAAGGCTTTTTGCGACAGATAGTCCCCCGATGACCTTGTCTGACGGGCACAGTACCAGTAGATGATGGTGGTTCGTTATAAAATAAAGTCACTTTGATGCCTTGGTAGAATACAAGAAATTGAAAAAATATTCGCACAGCCACCGTCTTGATTTTTTAAATAAATTAGAATCAGAAAATATGGATTTTCCGTACCGGTAGCTAAGGATGTTAGTTATGGCAATCGGTGCATGCACAGGGTAACATTTGATACCCTTCATGATCACTGTGAGGTATGTAGTTGCAAGAGAATTCAATCCCCTCTAATTCTAAGTGTTCCTGCTCCGAAGTATTCTTCTGTGTCTATGAAAAGAAGAATCTGTTACAATGGTGTGGAAGTGTTGTTGAATATACAGTCAATGGTATTACTTGTACAGCACTGATATTCCCCTTCTTTTGATTGTATTTACTAGATAAACACAATAAATAGGCTAATTTCTATTTATTGTTTTTGTGGGTTGAAAACAACCGACAGTACATTAAGTGCCACGTACTAGGAGCACAGTAAGAACATTCTGAATATTAAAATACTCATCTGCCTATGAAAGAGTCCTATTAACAAACAATAACATGGAATAGTTAATAGTGACCTTTGCTCATACTATGGTAGTTAAAGGGTTAAGTGATATAAGGAAACAATATACTCACAAAACAAATATACTGTATATTAATAGAATAAAAAAGCCTATTTGAATGACTCAGAGAAATTAAAAAAACATAGAAAACTCCTTTAGAGTACGCAATCAGAACAATGCATTCTGATGATAAGGCAAAGAACACTGCAAAAACATGAATTACTAATACCTCTGGCGAGGATTGAGCCTTTCAATTAATATGGTTTTCTTCCAGGCAGTAATTGGTAAATCTATACTTACGTCACAAATAAAACACAGATTCCAGAGAAAATGTTGCTATTAGCATTCCTCTAATTTCCAATAAATAAAAACAAAACCTGTGATGCATTTATAACACCAACCACTTCTACAGATCAAATATATAATCACGGTAATTACTGACTATTTTCAACATTACTTACCAAGAAACTCAACAAATATACATTCACGGAAGTTAAATACTGATAGTACACTCACCTGATCTTCAATTTCTTCTTTGACTATTGTTAAGTCCTCTTCAACACTAGTATCGTGAAAAGTAGGATCTGGTTCAACCATCACCTCGCTCGGATTATAACATGGAGGCTGCGCATTCGGTTCCTGAAAATAATATTTAATCAAATACCCAAATGGCATGAAAAATTAACCCACCAGGCCAATAAAATAAATTATTGTAATTAATTTGTTGAGCCAGTTTTGACCACATCGTGGCCTTCCTCAGTAAATATTTACTAATAGTCTTAAGAAACATTTGATATAGTAACTTTCAGTCGGGCAACACAAAGTAATTCTAATTACTGGAATATGTGAAAAAATAACCTGAAATAAATTACATGTAGACTAATTATGATATATATACAGGATTTTTATGGACTATTGAAGGAGAAAACTAAGGGATAACATGTTTCTCTCATCAAGGGTGGTGTATTTTTGGAATACACGGTATGAGAGAATATAAATTTTAATGCTTTTGCATGTTCATTCCTTCCCTTTTATCAAACACCAACAGTGATCTTCTAGTTTCTCTTTGGTGGTCATGTCTCTTATGTTCTTTGTGAGTCTGTTCTAGATATATATCTTCCATGACTCACCTAGCGTCATCTAGCAGCTAATCTGTGAAGTTCCTCAATTCTTCCCTGTACAAGAGGACTTCCTTTTCCATCTCGCCACCAGATCTCGTCACCATCGCCAGCTATCATCTCTGTGATCAAGAGAACTTCGTCTACTTTTTCACTCACCATGCTGCGCTAGTATCGTCTTCTATCAACTCTTTGAAGACCATTTCCTCAAGAGAATTTAATTTTCTTATGTTGGTTATGCTTATATGTATTCCTTTTGTCTTCTACCCCCCTCTTTTCCCCTTCCTGGTCTCTCGGCGCTTCGCTGTGTGGGTCCCACTTGTACGTCGACCGTCGACTCAGTCAAGGCTCAACTAGAGCCAGCCTCCTGAACTAAAGAGGCATTCTTTAGATTCCACGCCATGTTGGAACTTTAATCGTCAAAGGGAACTTCACCTTCGACATGCAACAAAGATAAGTACAAACTTCAGGTTTTAACCTCATCTTCATCAGTTTTATTATCTACATGCTTTTAACTATAATTTTATAGGCAGTGTGAGATTACTATATTTTGGGGAAATATCATCCTTCGCGGGATTTACCATGTTGGGCTTTTGTCTGTCTAAGCCAACCTTAATAGAAAGTAGCTTTTCTTAAGCTAATTAAATGAGAAATCTTCTCACACCGTGGGATATTATTGAATACCCGCTGTCTATAAAATTATTAAGCTCGTTCCACCGCTGGAATAACTTTGGCCCCATTCTTCAGTCAAGATTGCTCTGGAACCTTCCAGAATCTACCAATCACGCCGTCATGTATTTTCCACTCACATGTGTGAATACTTTCTTAAACTAAAGGATCTTCCTTATTATTTAACGCTCAATAGCTAACTTTTCTTCCTCCGTTTGGATTTTCTCTGGTGTACTTAATGACAATCTATAACTTTCTCCAGCAATAGACTCTCGCCTACCTAGTGCAACCAATTTTTTTTTCACAAATGCAATAACTTTCTTTGCCATAAACTTTTGTGTTACTACAGTGAATCTTTCATCCATTCAACAGACCATAGTGAAAACTAGTGCTTGTTCAACATTTCTACCGCGTCGCGATCGTCCGATTACTATAAACAAGGCCATGAACATTTATCCTCAATCCCAATGGATCTTTCCTAAACCCTTTACTAACAAACCATAATAATAAAGTTGTTACTTTAGGTCTTTTTCAATGAGGTGTCACTCTATAGAAGTGCCCTCCCCTTTTTCTTATATAACATTAATTAACTTCTGCATAAATACGTGTCTAGTACACGTTTTCAACTTACATTGTTTCTCCCTTCTAATTAGGGAATGCAATTCTTTCAGCTCATGAGTGAGTTGTTTTAGGTCTCACGAAAGGGAAACTTGCCCCATTTGTCTCGTGATTCCTACTTAAACATAGGAAGTCTAGAACCTTCCCTTTGACTTTCTCTTCAGGTTTCACAGTAAGTGACTTGTCCTATTTTGTATAACTATTATAAAAGTAATTCAGCGTAAATATAAGAAGTTATAGGAACTTCTCTTTCATTCTACCTGCTTTCTTTTTTGTTATTTTCGAAGTTGTAACTTTTTTTAAGATAGGTACTTGGAAGTTTCTGAAAGTACACACCTTGTACTCGATTTAATGTCTAAACTTTAATCACTTCATTTGTATTTTTTAAATCTTACAAAGATTTTAGTACATATAAAGGTTTGAAACCTAAAGAATTGTTAATTGCCTGGAGCAAACGTCAAATGTTTTCTGAGGTCAGTGACCCCAAAATTGTTAACCAAATTGAAAATATATATTTGTTAAAGTTACCAACTTCTTTTGAATTGTTAAATAAATTAAGCGTTTCTTTTCGCTTTTTCATTTTTCTAGTACAACAGTTAGGCAAGATCCTGTCTTCCTTGGCTCTTCCTACTCAATGCCATTAAATCTATTGATAGGGCTTTCACCACTCGTTGCATTTGAGCAAGAACTCTTAGTGGATATCTCGTCAAAGTTTCTCTTAGCTTTAATAGCTAATTCTAACTGGCCAGTAAGGCAAGTACAGCTCGCTACGCCAGCTTCCTGCTTGTGGAGATCCTCTCCAAAATCTTATGGTTGGTTTTCCAAAAGATAAGTTTTTCTCTTTGCCAAAACTTTTAGTCGGCTCTTTGCTGGGTAAAAGCTTAGCCATTTCCAAATGCAACCATTGATTCACTTACCAAATTTATTCCCAAAGGCATAATTCTTTTATCACTATCCTTCTTGGAAGCATTTGGTCGCTTTTTAAGAACTCTACAACTTCGAAAACTGGAAATATCAAAACTGATTAAAATTATTGGCATTCCTCGAATCATTGGTTCAAAAACGAACTCCTTTGAACAGACATACAATAGGTCTGTTATTCTCTGTCTTGCCAGACCATCACCCTTCCCCATAGTAGGCATATGCATGCTTGAGAGGGAATACACTAAAGCCATTCTCTTGCAAACCGCCCAAGTTCCAGCTGCGTTTCCCGTCAGCTTCGGCCAGGTCCTTACCCACTTTAGGTAACAAAGAGCGGATTTGCAGTGGAAACTGCCTCTGAGTGCATTTAAAGTTAAATTTATAACTTTTGTGGGACTCTCCTCCTATTTCTCCATCCTTTTTCTCCAGTCCGAAACCCACCTCCTTTTCTTTATCATCTTCCCTTGGTGGTTAGGTTATTCCTCAGCCAATAATCTACCCAAAGGGAGCATCATCAGATCAAAATTTAAAAGACAAATCGCTCTACAAAACACTACCAAACCTACAGTGACACCGTCCAAAAAACAAAAAGAAATTTTAAAACCCTGTCGGAAAACTTAGTAAGTTTGGTAATTATTTCTGATAAATATTAAGGTATTAAGCACCCGAAAGAAACCTATTTATTTCAATGTTGCAAAACATAGAAATGACAATTCCATCAACAGTCTTCCTCCTCCAACTAATCTACGAAGGTATAGCTACTATTGCTGTGATGCACTTAAGCAATAAGCCCTAAACTACAAGATAATTGAAAACTAATATGCGGAAATAACCTACAAGTTCATTATAAAGGACATAATAAGCTTCCAAATTCTGCAAAATAAGGGCCTTTTAGAAATGACTCTCAAGAGTCAATATTTATATGTACTAAATGTTTAATATTCTTGTAGTTATTTGTTTTTTTAATGATCACTTGAGTAAAACTTGCTAAAAACTTTATTTTGTAATGTTACCATTCTCTAATGTAAACATATTTTTTACATATTATGGTCTTTCATAACACGGAGTAGCATCATGTACTTCTCTTGTGTATGGCTCTAGTTGTCTTCTGTTGGGCATTTCAATAATTCGTCATAATGCTCCACATATTCATGTGGGATGTACTTCATAACCTTATTGATGTCTTGTATCTTGTTCGGGTTAATGGGAACACGTCCGTCGTACACAAGGCACTAAATTTGCCAATTGTTGTATACCTACTAAAGTTCCTCAAGTTTAGCATACAATAGTTCAGAAAACATTTTGCTCGTCCCTTAGCGTAAGGGTGGGTCATATCAAAATGTCTTTCAGACAGAAGATTTTAGAGGACCATTATAAACAGTTTTGATATTATGCCCATTAAGGGAGGTATGATTTTTTTTCTCTCTCAAAACTCCATTTTTCTCACCCCTTTGGTCAATGACTGGAACTATCAAAAAACTTCACTCAGACATTTTTGGCCCTTACTCGAAGAATAGAACGATTGCATCTGTTTCTAACTTGCTCTGGTCCCTTGCTTAACTGCCCCTTCTACCGCAGAAAGGGCCCTTTAGAAATGAATGTAAATAGCACTGACATCCTGTGACTACACTAAAAGGTAGAAAGAGGCCTTTTCAGCATGGAATGGTGTGTTTACCTCTGAAGAACCCCAATCCATGCTTAACTCATTTTTACCAAACATGTCATAAGGGGCGTTTTAGAAATGACCGATTCAATTCGAGTAAGCTTAAAAGTATAGTGAACTAAAATATAAATATTAAGTGTTCACGTGATGAATATAATTCATAACAGACGCGTTTTAGCACACAAAAAGTGAACAGTGAGTAAATATAGAGATTTGAAGCCATTCTTTTCAGTGTTGCCTAAGCGAGTACGGTAAATGAGTATCACGCAGTCTACAATGGACGCCACGACGCACCCAAGTCGTAATCACGCCTTAAGGTGAACAGCATCGCGAAATGTTATATCGTGCGCGCAGTGACTCGAGATTATCGGATTGTTGTACGGGTAAGTACACTCCATAACCGTCCAAATAGAGCATGAGCAATGGTAGATATAACAGTACAAGTGAACAGATTATTCACGAGCATAATTAGCGAACCAATGAGTGCAACGTCAGAAATTACTAGAAGACGAACTTCGCACAATTTTGCGGTCCAGTAAAGTGTGCTAGAAGTATACAGGGAAAGGGGTGAACCAGCAAATGAAGTGTTCACGCGATGAACAAGACAATGGAAGTTATGGAAGACAGGCACGACGAGTACAAGCTTTTACTAATAAATAATAACTGGGTCAAATACACAAGTTGCGCTAATAGGCTGGACTTGAGAACATTTAAATTAACTAGTGCGCAGAATATTGACGGTGAGGAATCAGGTAACGAGATTCGCAGAGATCTGTCAGTCAGATGAACTTGCATGCCGATAGTGAAAAATCAGTCTTGAACGAGGATACCGACTTCAGTGGAACATTCAAACCAGGGGTTAGAGATTAACATTCGAGCTGAGGGAAGGATATGAAACTCGGGATCAACATCTCATTTGATATATGGAGGAGATTAGGCAGAAATTACTTGAAGAAGGAAAAAGTGTAAAAAGAGATAGGTTGTGCTAAAGAAATATATAAAGTGTTTATATTATCAAGTGTATAAAAATGTACCCAGTGTCATAGAAGCTATGTGAAGAGTAAAAATTGTGATTATCAAGATCAATGTAAAATGTGTATCGAAGTTGTGTGTGGAGTGAGTCATCATTTGGGAGGGCGAAATGTCCTTGCATAAGTTGGAGACGCAGCACAGGCAACATAACGTGAGTACCGGTACCATGTTTTATTAAGTGTGAATGTAAAGACTATGCGTCAGGACGTAAATATGTGTGTAATGAAAGAGAAACGAACCCGAAGTTAGAGTGAATGTTTGTATTCATGACATAGTTTAGAATGACGATCGGGGCCGACCCAAAATACAAGTTAAGCGAAGAAATGATTAAAGCATGCTAAATAAAGATTTGAATTGTAACAACTAGAGATGACCAGGAGAGATATCATGACCAGAGTTGGGAATGTTATTAAATACCACTGAAAGGGAAGACGGTTATTGTATACTGCAGGGTTTTAAAATATTAACGGTTGAGACAATATTGAGCCCAGTTAAAAATTTGAAGACATAGAAAAGGATGTGTAATAACAAGGCTTCTAAGGATGGATTAAAAAAGGGTCGAGATAAACATTCTAATGTGCTAAGGGCCCCTAGTACAGAGGAATCACGAGGTATGTGAATGTGAAGTGTTGAACAGGAAGTACATATTGTGGTAAAAAGGTAATTTATATCGAGCCACCAAGTGGGCCAGCTCTTGAAAAGATTATTAGGGTCATCGGGTGCTAAGGGAATGTTATTACTGATTAACCACTCCTCCAGAGCAGCCACCATGGGTTAGCGAGCGAAAGATGGGAGAGCCATAAATCTAACGTCCCAGGGGAGACCTGTGAAACTTTGTAAATACAGCAAGCATGCCGGGACAGTTCAAAGGTTTTTGCTATGTTAATGAAAATAACGCATGTTGTCAAGTGAGCAACTTCACATTGAGATCGATGTAAAATGAATGTAAACTTGGGGTCGGTTCTCCAAATGAAATCCTAACTAGGCCTAAAGAAATCATAAAAGAATTATGTCGATGAGAAGTTTTGATTAATAATAATAAACAACATTTTGTTAAAACATGAATTGAACTCGCGGGTACCATAGATTAGGCCTAATTTGAATGATAAGATTGAAACATAGGTCCTGATGCAATAAAAATGGTCAGAATAGTACTACACAATGAGCATGAATTATAATGTGATTAAGTGAAACTAAGGCTGAGACTTTGAATATGTGAGGGTATGAAATATCGGAAATTGAGGGGCTGAGATTTTAATAAAATTGATTGAGATTTTAAAAGGTTATTAAATAAATGATTTGAAGTGAATCAAGTTAGCAACGAGAGAGTGCATTGAGATTTGGTTGTTGTAATACAGCTTGAGCAGTATAAATTGTGGAAGAAGAGATAAAGTAATTGAGAATCAGTAGCTGAGGAGAAGTGATTTGAGAGCTAGTTGAGGATTATTGTAGAATCCATGTTGTAGAGGGATATGTCATTTATATAATTTTGTGATGATATAAATTTGAATAAATTTAGTAAATAGAACTTGGTGTTCTCATTTAGTAGATGTCATCCCTTGCTCAAAATCCTCATATGTGTTGTTGCCATCTGTGGGAGACCGTTGCACTCCTCGAAACCTGACTAGCAGAGTCGGTGACAGCACTTATTTCCATTGTTGGAATGGGTACACTATGTTGACTTGACAGATTATTTTTTCATACCACTTAGTATTAGATTGAATTATTCGTCAATAAGGACCCAAATTTAATTATATATCATTAATTTCCGATCAATAACAATTAATATTTAATAAGAATTATGTTGAATATGTTTGCTAGTATTCAAGACAAAAAATTCAATGAAATTACAATATTTAATTATTTAACAAAAAAAAAGGAATGCTATAGGTATTATATTATTACTGGTACCAGAACGTAATCAGAAACGAGAAAAACGGAAGATCTTTTTAACACACATTTACACAACTGAAGGACTCCTCAGTATCTGATACCCATCCCGACTCACACTTGATGACCGATGGCACAGCTTTCTAGGAGGAGAAGCCAATGTAAACCGAGAGCAATAAAAGTACTTGCAAAAAGTTTAATTATTATATCATTTCAACATTTAGTTACACAATCCAAGGACTCCTCAGCCTCTGGTTGACATTCCAGCTCGGGGCAGATGACATCGCTGTCCCCCCCCCCCCCTTAAAACAACAATGACTAACTAGCATTCTGGCTCACACGTGATGTTAGGTGGCTCCCCAATTATATCAGCTCTCTATGAGAAGTCGGCTAAGTAAACCATGAGTAATAAAAGCACTCACAATAAGTCGAGGGTACGACTAATCGAATCAAAAGATAGAACTCTCAAGTTAATGTATGAAATGTTGATACTACAGTAAAACAGCTTTGAAATACACGGGGAGAAGAAAATGAACTCTCAGAACACATCTCCCTCGTGCTGTTTTATCAATTCTATACCCTTACGGAGAGCAATCAAGTCTTATCTTGTATATGTTTAAAAAGAAGGTGATATAAATACACGGTGTTATCAGGAACCCTTGAATCTTCAGATCTAGTTTTATTACAAGATATTTATTCATTCCTCCCAATACATCTTGACTCATTTTAAATGTATATTGTAACATATAACAAGGTATTTTTTCCTTCCTTTCCTATCCAAAGATTGAACCACTCTAAAATATTCATTAATGAAAGAGGAATATTTCAATTAAGTTATAGTTTAATTTTTAAGCTTTATTTCCTTAAACACACCCCACTTTTTTTAAAGATGTACTGCCAGGGACTGCCACATTTGTCATATTCTAATTCAAGCACTTTCTACACACTGAAATCTAGATTTTTAACACTGCGAATGTTCAATGTTGTGGCTACGATTGGTTTTCAACACAACACCCTAGTGGTGTGAAGTAGTAAGGTCCCTAATACAATCTACCAAAGTTTGTGTCAATTTTTTAGTCAGATCTGGAGTTAACGATCCTATGTTCTAATAATACACATCTTACAGGAACATAGATTTGTGCCAATAACGCTCTATTTAATCCAGTGAAAACAATTTTAATGTTTCATATAATGAAGATGATGCTTGGAAATACTGTAAGTATCAACATGATGGTTTTGAGATAAGGTGTAGTGCTGTGTGGGTATCTCATATTTTACAGTCTTGTTGCATTTGCACAGCCATAAAGGACCTAAGTATATGTTCACTGCAGGTATCAATAACATTCCTGATGCAATTCTGAACAAATGTGTTAAAGAAAAAAGAATCAAGCTTTCAAGAGTAATCTCAAATAGTAAGAAAGGAACTAAAGACAAATTCGACAACTAATGACCTACTGGTATTATGATTCAGTTTGGTAACACAAATGAAGTGAAAAAATGTGTACGAGACTAAATAACCTAGAACAGGAATAATAGGCTAATATATTACCAAACTCACAATATGGATTCAAACATAAAATATCAACCCAACTGCAACCCATGATTGTTTAAATAGCTTATTAAAACAAAACAACAAGGAAAATGTTTCTGGTGAATTCCTGGGCTGGTCAAAGACTTTTAATTCAAATTAATTATTTTCTGTATGTTTTATCACTGTCGTATCAGGGATATTCTTAATGTATGTAATATACACTGATAGTATCTTGACAAACGAAAGCAAATTATCAGCTTGAAATACAAAGACAGTAACAACTTTTGGTTTAGGGAACATTTATCAACCATAAACACTGTTTAGTACAAAATCTCGCATATTTTGGTCCAGATCCCTATCTATTTATAACAATGATATAAGCCAAAACGTCCACACACATGGAAAAATTCACGTTTGCAGTTGGCGAATATTATCACAGACAGCTCAAAAACTGTATGATAGACTGGCGCAGGGCAACGTAAGAGTTGTACTACTGCCAAGTGAGAATTAAAGTGCCCCATATATCTGAGTGGCCAAAGCACTGCCTACGAAGCCGGAGGTCATGGATTCGAGTTCCGTTGCGATCAGATATTTTAATTGTGGAACGTGGTTCACTAGAGATGTTTGCAATCTCTAATATAGTATTTTTGAGGTTAAGAGGTTCTTATTTGCAGGAGAGTAAAGTGTATTGTATTTTGTTAAGGCTTTCGCTTCTTGGGATAATTGTTACTGTTTTCATACTTTCAGTTTACGTAAGTTTTGTGGGGAAGCAAACGCTGTGCAATTCCAAATCCCTCTTTGGGTATACGATGCTAGAATAAGTGAGCTGTATCCAGGAACACCGAGAGGATTTAAGTGCCTCTATGCAATGTTTTACTCTGGCCCCTCTCGAAATACTTTTAATTATTACTATCCACTACCAGCTACTCCAAAAAGGCAATGCCATTTTGAGAAAAGCTTCTAATGCACAGTCAAAATTCAGAAAAACATACAAATCGTATTTCATAGAAAGGTCTTTAGCATTTATTTCAAGAAATATATTTTGCAAAGTGCAAAGTAAACATGCATAGGGAAATCTTTTGCAATTCTGTAAGTCTTCACTTACCAATAGTTAATAAAAAAGTTAGCATTTTAAAACTCTGCATTAGTTTGATAGCAGATTCAACACTAAATTATACTGCATTATTTCTAAACAGTTATAACTCAGAGGGGAGTCAGATGTGACTACCCTGCTCATCTGGGTGTAAGCGGCTTCGGTGGCGTAGTCGGTAGCATGCTGAACTGCTATGCCCAAGATAGCCGGTTCAAACCCGGCCGAAGTCGTCGGATTTTTTAAGAGCGTTAAAAATCCTTCAGTATGCCTTCCTTCGGAGGGGAAGTAAAGCCGGCGGTCCAATGTCATAGATTTATGGCATGTAAAAGATCCTTTCACAGACTAAACTTGTGTAAAGCAAAATTTGTTAGGTTAGATTTCGTCAGAACGCTCTATCAAAGTTCCAACGTTCCCCTCTAGGTAACATTGATATATGGTGGCGAAAGTTGGAACTACTTGAAATTGAACGGAACTTGTAGCTCACCCTTTAGGGTGTCCGCTGGAAGCAGCTACAGACTCAGGCGAGCCGAACATTTCCTCGGACACTCCCGGCACTAAAACCCATATGATAAATAAATAAATCTGGGTGTAGAAAAAGGTACAGTACATTACAACACCTTTTTATATTCAGAATCTAGGAACTACTTCTACCAAATTATTGGTTTCTGCAAATACTTTTACACTGTCGTTTATGGCTCTGAAGTGTTTTCTGCCTCATTTCTTTTGGCAGTTACAAGTTTGGTAACACGAGATATATTCTGCAGAGCTGTAGATAAATCATCATCCATACTCAGCAAAGCCTCGTACAGGTTGTAAGTCAAACCCAACATTTTGCATAATGTAGAAGTAGATACAATAAACTGAAACTAACGTGCACTACTAACGGGCCCCTATGTATTTGCCCCCCCCCCCCTCCCTTTCTCGGCAGCCCTGGCTGTATCCTACGTAAAAGAATCTGGGAAGCAACATTCAGTTTCAGTTTATATGTTTATTGATACCGCCTTGTCTTGCGGTTCTGTAATATTACCGTAATGGGGAATGTTTTGCTGCTAGTATTCGTGGGTCACATCTTGTTTGGCGACCTGTGGTGTCATGCATTGTTGCATGTTAGAGTGCCCAGTTTGAAGCTAGTTAATTGTTTACGTGATAGGGTAATAAATCGGGTGCCTGTCTGAGGCTAGTGTTTTGTTTATATGTTGAATAGGCTTATAAACTGAATGTGAATTCGTTGATGACAGGCTAGGTTAAGGTCTTCAGAACAGACATTGACATCTGACAGACTGTGCGGTATATCATTGTTTGCAGAATATTCTACACACATTGGTAAGTTTCATGTTTATTTGTGCAAACTTCCATACCAGTTGATGGATTTCTTCTTAATTTTCTACATGCAATGTATAACTTATCAAATATAATTTAGTACTTATTTTAGCGTAAGTAGGCCTAACAACTATTTATTAACACTCTCCTGGTATTTGAGCTTAATATTCCGAATACATCTGAATCTACGAGAAGAAACAAATTTAAACATGGTAAACTATTAGGCCACAACATTCCAGGTACCCTACTGTATATATTTTAATAATAATAAATTTTATTTCAGCCAATGGCCATGTATATATTTTCAGCATATCTTAAATTCAGCATTGTCAACATAACTTAGTAGATAGTGATAATATTCTCAATAGGTGAAATGGGGTGCTGAATCTTAAGAAAAGTAGGCTCTCTAGTTGTCCACAGAACTTCTTATTAAGTTAGTAAAATACCGGTATTTCAGCATTCTATTAAAATTTCTTTCTTCTGTGGTTAAGGTAGCATTGTTTTCAAAATATCAGACAAAAAGATCACTTGATCTTCAAATATAGATTCTGTTTAAATTTTAATGGTGTCAATAAAAAAATTAATTAAAACTTTATCTATAAACACCATTTTGACTTCCTCCACCAACCAATGTAAAATCATAACATTGGGTGAGCTTGTTCAACAATTGAATGCATTTGTAATTTTAGTCAATTCAATTTAAATTACCTCCAGTGGTGATGGCTTCACTGCCTTCTTATTTTTTCTCTTAACTGCCTTCTTTTTTGTAATGGCAGCTGTCTTTGAAGAACCTTGCTGATTGGACCCCTGTGGTAGAACAGGAAGATTTCGAGAGGGAATGGCATTCTTTTTCAGAGTTCTCTTCTTTGCAGGTATACCTACGAACAAATATATTGTATGAGTTATTAAATTAACTGGTTCTCCCACTCTGGAAAAATAACATAAATCTTTCCTGTTGAATTTAGAAGCTGTCATTTCCATATTCAGGGTCGATTAGGTCTAGTGGAAGGGAGGCCTATTACTAAACACTTCTTAATGCTAAACAAAGCTATAATAATAAAATGGTACTGCATGCAGCTGAAAGTTTCCATGAATAAGTCTTAATGATAAGCAAAGATGTTCTTACTGAGCGTTTTCATACAAGATAGGTTGAATGGTATATTTATAGGTACGGTATCACTACATAAAGGGAAATATCCAATGGTTGCAATTATTCGAACCACAGTAAAACAACAGCGATCAACACATTAGAGATGCTGTACTAAAATGTCAAATAATACGGCTTAGGCTATACCTCTTTGATTGGAACTGAAAAATTGATTCGAGAGGTTTTTGATTTTTCTTCTCATTTATGACTCGTTATCCAAGTGCATCCTAAATTTTAAGTTTCAACTGTTATGTATATGCTGCTTCTATGATACTAGATAAATTCAAATAATAGGTGAACGATAGTCAGGAGATTTGCAATAAAAACAGAACTTGGATTTTGACACAAAGTTAGATCTCATGCAGTAGATAAAGGGAAAATCTACAGTCCAAAGTAGACATCGACACTTCAGTCAAATTCAAATGCAATGTAATATAGCATATGCCCACTTAATTGAACACTAAACAAGGAACCTTGGCTTAGCACTTATCTGCAGGTTGCTATCTGTACTGGAAGTAACAGGATATGAGTATTTACATATTAATGTCAGTTAATACTTGAAATTCTGTGTTGAGTTAAACTGTGCGATATACACTGGCCGGCAAAAAAAAACATCACTTGGAAAATTCAACATTACTTTAGTACATAAGTTACTGTTTATAGCATGGAAGTAAGGTTAATTGTTTTCCTGGATGTATTAACATTCTTCATGTCATTGTCTGTATTTTGTTTCCCTTACTCTTCTGCTATCCATTTCCTCTTCTAGAATGTGGGTGTGTGGTTGGTTTTCGTTGTAAGTTTGTAGTTAGTTTGTTTGTTTATTAGATATAGTTCATTGTTCAATTAGACTGTGGTGTGGGAGTGTGTCTGGTGGCAGTTGCACTGTTTATTAGATATAGTTCATTGTTTCATTAGACTGTGATGTGTGAGTGTGCCTGGTGACAGACTGTTTTAGTGGTAGTAATTTGCTGTTGGTGGAACTTAAGTATTTTTTCGTTAGTAGAATTTTGGTATTTAACTGTTAGTAGAAGGTTAGTATTTTTGTTAGTAGAATTCCTCTATTACTTATTCTGAAAGGGAGTAAGAGCCTTTCAGAATAAATCAATTTTTACTTGTCTTATAGACGGTTAAGATATTGATAATATAAGCCAACTAAGGGCTACACTGCGTTCTGCTGCACGGCTGAAAGCAACGGGAAACTACATCCGTAATGCTCTTCCCGAGGATATGCACCTCTCTATGCATAATGACATGTGATGATGGCCTCCTCCCTTGTAAAATTCCAATCCGGAGGCAAATTAGTGCACCGCTCGGATCTCCGGGTGGGGACTACTCGAGAGGGGGTTTTCATCACAGAAGTGACAAAGAGGAAGTCTGACATTCTACGGATCGGAGCGTGAAATGTTTGAAGTCTGCTGGGAAGTGGAAGGTTAGAAAACTTAGAAAGGGAAATGGAAATGCGCTGGCAGGAAGAACAGGACTTTTGGTCAGGAGACTATAGGGTCATTAGCACTAAATCAAACAATAACCTAGCAGGGATTGGTCTCATATTGAGTAGCAAACTTGGACAGCGGGTGGAATATTATGAGCAATATAGTGAACGGATCATGGTAGCAAACATCAATACAAAACCTACGTGCACCACAGTGGTACAAGTCTATATGCCTACCAATGAAACTGATGATGAAGATGTTGAAATGGTCTACGAAGAATTAGATGATATTCTGAGGTATATCAAGGGTGGTGAAGATGTTATAGTAATGGGAGATTGGAATGCTGTGGTAGGAAAGGGAAGAAAGTAGGAGATTTCGGATTAGGTGAAAGGAATGATCGAGGAAGCAGGCTGATGGAATTCTGCACCAAGCATGAGTTGGTCATAGCTAACACCTTATTCAATAACCACAATAGAAGAATATACACATGGATGAGATCAGGAGATACAGGGCGTTACCAAGTCGACTTCATTATGGTAAAGCAGAGGTTTCGAAACCAGATTTTGGATTGTAAAACATATCCCGGTGCTGACATAAACTCTGACCACAATCTGGTTGTTATGAAATGCAGATTCAAGTTGAAGAAACTGAAGAAAAGTCAAAAGCCAAAAAGGTGGGCAATAGACAGACTGAAAGAGAAGGATGTAAATGAACGATTCGAGTTCAGTATAAAGGACTAATGAAAAACCCTAAACAAACTTCAATTGCAGACGAATGGGCACATTTGAAGAATGAAATAACAAAATCCGCAGAAGAAAACATTGGTAGGAAAGAAAGAATAGGTAGAAAACCGTGAATCACTCAGGATATACTAGAATTGATGTATGAAAGGCGGAAAAACAAGAATGTAAGAGATGAAAAGGGGAAAACAGAATACAGACGTCTGAGAAATGAGGTTAACAAGAAGTGCAAGGAAGCGAAAGAAGAATGGTTGAAAGAGAAATGTGCACATATAGAAAATTGTCTGAAATTAGGAAAAGTAGACACAGCTTATCGAAGGATTAAGAATACTTTCGGGGAAAGGAAGTCTAAGTGCTGTCATATTAAGGACTCAGATGGAAAACCTCTAACAGATAGGGAAGAAAAGGTGGAGAGATGGAAAGCTCACATAGAGTGTTTGTATAAGGGTAAGGATATTGAGAATCATGTAATGGAAAGGGAAGAGGAAATTGATGACGATGCAAAAGGAGATTTAATATTGAGATCAGAATTTGACGGAGCATTGGAAGACTTAGGCAGGAACAAAGTACCAGGCATAGATGATATACCGATTGAGTTGCTACGCTGCTTAGGAGATGAAGGTCTGATCAGGTTATATCACTTGGTGTGTAGGCTTTATGAGACAGGTGAGGTACCCTCTGATACCAAAGAAAGTGGGAGCCGACAGATGAGAAGATAACCGTACAATCAGCGTGATTACTCATGCTTCAAAGATCCTGTCTAGAATAATTTACAAGAGGATGGAAAGCCAGATAGATACGGAGTTGGGTGAAGACCAGTTTGGTTTCAGGCAAAATGTAGGAACAAGGGAAGCTGTACTAGTCTTGGGCTGATTTTGGAAGATAGAATAAGGAAAGATAAGAGAACGTTCATGGCATTTGTAGACTTAGAAAAGGCTTTTGATAACATTGGACTAAATTGTTTGACATTTTGAAAACGATTGGAATAAAGTACAGGGATAGGAGGGTGATCTACAATCTATACAGAAACCAAACAGCAGTCATTTGAGCCGAAGGACATGAGAGAGAAGCTGGTATTCAGAAAGGTGTAAGGCAAGGCAGCAACTTATCACCCATACTTCAATCTTTACATTGAACAAGCAATGAAGGAAATTGAAGAAAAATTTAAAGTGGGAGTGATGATTCAAGGAGAAATAATTTCAACTCTGAGATTTGCCGATGACATAGACACCTTGGCTGATACGCCTGAGGATTGGAATGAAGTTTTGAATGGCATGGACTCCGTCTTGAGGAAAGAATTCATGATGGAAATCAATAAATGTAAGACAAAAATATTGGAATGCAGCCGAAATAAATCAGAAACCTCTACGGATATCAAATTGGCAGGTGAAAAACTGAAGGAAGTAGGAGACTTCTGTTACTTAAGAAGCAAAATAACCAGTGATGGACGAAACAAACAGGATATAAAATGTAGGTTGGCTCAGGCTGGGAAAACACTTCTGCAGAAAAGAAATTTGATGACATTAAATATAGATTTAGGTACTGAATTAGGAAGTCATTTTTGAAAGGCTTCGTCTGGAGCGTGGCGCTCTATGGAAGTGAAACTTGGACTATTGGTGCAGCAGAAAAGAGGAGAATTGAAGCGTTTGAAATGTAGTGTTACAGGAGAATGATGAAGATCAAAAGAGTGGATAGGGTTACAAACGAAGAGGTGTGTGTGTATTTGTGCAATGACCTGCTTTATTGTGATGGCTGGAAAAGTGTGTGTATTCGTAAATTAGGGATAGGAATGGGAAGGAGGCGGCCATGGCTTTAAGTTAGGAACCATCTCGGCATTTGCCTGGAGAAGACGTGGAGAAACCTCGGAACACCACTTCCAGTATGGCTGAAGTTTCTCCTCATGAGGCTGAGTGTACCCCGTTCCAGCTGCCCTCAAACCAGGATTAAAGTTTGGCAGAGCTGGGAATTGAACCCGAACCTCCCCGACAGCCAAGAATGCTAGCCGATAAATGACAAAGTTTACATGCAATAAACTCAAGGTTACACACACACAGAATTTAGTAGGCTACAGAAGGAATATCCTTTATAAAAATCACCCTGCCTGCTTTTAGGAAGAAAACTAGATAGAGGCCTACCTGGCAAAATAAAATTGTCTTGTACAAAGTGAAGAGAACACACTCTCATTGAACGAGTAACTTTCTTCTCAATCTTCAACGCCAAACACCATGCCAACAGTCTTCCCATTATTTCTTGTTCTCCGTATTTGTTTGTCATAAATACATCTCGACCCACGCCATTTGCCTCTCTCGGAAAGTGATGGAAACTTAAACCAGGAGTCTTTTTATACATGGATTTGCAACCAAAAACTGAACAAAACACTTTGCTTTTACTCATTTTTATAATAATTGTGTATAACAGCACATATAACTAACTTCACACATTCAGTTCAGCAATACAGAAGCAGCACGAAGCGTCGATAGAACATACAACTGTCCTACTTACGAGTGTTTTATTTTCGCCGCTAGATGTCATAACAGGAAAGTTTGCGGGAGTTGCAAATTACAGTATCTACCCAGTGACATAATGCAACTTCAATGAAACTTTCCACAGGGTTAAAATATGTCGCTTGGTGTTTCATAGTATCGGCCAGGTTGTTATGTTATGTGTTACTTCAATACGATGCGCCTGGTTTCTAAACAGCTTCTTTCACAACTCCTGGCTTTGCTAGTCATGAAGTTTATCCCGTCATGGGCTGTTGGGTATAAATAGAACAGCTGACAATTAGTGATCAGAGTTGGTATTTATCAGCTATGTATGAATATTCTGTGTATAAGATTAGCAATTGAAAATATACAATAATATATTGCATTTAATACTGCCTTAGATCTATTGCTCCTAGTTTCAAAAGTTGACTACAAATCGCTCTGTTCAAAATAAAATCCTGTTCATGTGCAGGCTATTAAATAAGGACTGACATATTTTGCCAATTCCAAAACTGATACTAAGATGTTAACTCGAGAACTAAAGAGCGAACCTTCCCAAACTAATAGGGAATAATTAAATTTAGCCGTAAAATTGATTCCAACTATTACGTTCCGACGGCAGCACTGAAACCAGTTCAAGCACAATATTGATCTCGATGTCACACTGGTAAAATATCGACTACACAGAAAAGTGTCTCCAGGATGATCGGTTACAATCGCCTGGAATTAAGGGCAGCTTTGTTCTCGACCGCTCTTTGAGAGTATCCAATGCATGGACGGCGGACAATATTTTAGCGAAACTGGGTATTTCTTGTGGCCCGGTCGGATGTAAAAATCGTTGGGATAGGAAATAAAATGCAGAGTAAATACGGTACAGTGTATTTATCGTAAATATAAAGCACAACTGCCAACAATTTAAATTCTATAGTTACCTGATAGTTAAACGAATTGTATTGTTGCAATCAGAAGAAACTGGCACCTCACAAAAATAGCCATATATGTAGGTACCATTCATCCAGTACAGTACCTCAAACAGGAATCGAACCCGCAATCTCTGGTGTGGGAGCTTTCCAATAAACCATTATAATTTCAGCAACAGATGTACCAGTAGGCCTACCGTATGGCAAAGAGTATTGATGGGCTGTCGAATTCTGGTCTTTGCATTCAATTTAATTTAATTTGTTAATATAGTCTGTAAGTTTATTTGTATTGATCTATTTTGTAATTTTTCCTGGACACGTGAAATAATAAATAAATAAATAATAAGCACACCACCATCCGGATATGCAAACTTTACTCCCAATAATAATATTATTACGCTATTCTGGACAAACTTTGAACGGAATCGGTTGAATTGACTGGCACTTAATTAAACGAAATGAAACAACAATAATACCGGTAATAGTAATAATAATCATAATGAAGCTGTTGAGAATAGAAGGAGTATTAATTCTCCTGTGCCTCAAGAAGACGACTTGTGATTTATTGCCTCCATTATTGTAAAGTATCCCACAGACCCACTTTTGCCAGAATTTGCTACCAGAAGTTGATTCATGAATACTTTCCAGGCAAATTGAAGGATATGATCAAAACTGGTGTTAACACCGTAAATCGTATGATGGATATTTGGGGCCATTGTTTCAGGAAACAAATGAGAACATTTTTGCATTTAATTGAAAACATACCGGTACCGTATTGGTAGTTGTTGTAGAATTAAATCTACTGGACAGTGGATATCTACAATTTAATATTACAATCTGTTGTTACATACTAATTAGAATATGTTAGCATTATATCAGCAATCCCGTTCCTCCTCCCCATTTGGCTGCGAAATATTTGACAAGTTCATTAAACCTTGACGGTGAAGTGTTTTCAGGTACCGGTCATCAAAATACAGTACATTAATTGCAACCGAATGCCATCACAGAACATAAACTACCGGTATATTAACACAAAAGGGAGCACAATTCTTTTAGAGCTAGTCTTTCAATGCCAAGTTAACAATTTAATAGATCTTGAACTTAAATGAAATGTCATACAAAAGTTTACAAAAAAAATCAGTATTGGAGCTCCTTGCCCTTATTCTTAATCCCAGCATTTCTACAGAGTAAGGATAGTTCTTCTGGTCAAATTGTACAATTCTGGATTAATTATTTGCTTGGTTGTCGTTAAGAATAAAGTCGTATATTTTCTATCCCTTTCCAAGTGTAACACAGAATACATTGTCTCACAAGATCTCTGACAGAATCGACCACTGGTACTGATCCAACTACTGTTAGTATAAAATTCTCTGCCACAGATGTACCCTAACAAAATGTACTATGTTTGAACAAAATGATGTATGTCAACGTAAGTTAAACATTATTCAAAACAAAGTTGAGTATGTGCACGTCAAAACAAAAATATTATTATTATCATTATCAAGAGTATAATTGACATTCATACTGTAACTCCAGCATAGTTGATTGTACAATATACCTTAGAAATGCAATAATAATCTAGAATTATATTTTAAGGCATACATAAATTTATAACTAGACCTTGCAAGTTATTGAAAATGCTTCTATTTGTTTCTTATCGGAGTATATTCAATAAAGTTTGATATATTTTAACCTTCAAAATAATTTAGACTTACTGTATTGTGATATTTTCACGATTGTCAAAAATGAATATGTAGGCTATATAAAAAGGTGTTATCGTCTCTCTATTTAAGAAAGAAGACAGACACAAACCAACAACTACAAGGGAATTACTCTTCTATCTCATGGCCTGAAGATAATGGAACGAATCATAGAACACAGATTAAGAATTATCATTGAACCATAGCTTGAAGAAGAGCAGTACGGTTTCAGACCGAACAGGGCAACAACAGATCTGATATTTTCTGTCAAGATGATTATGGAGAAGCACTGGGAAAAAGGTAAAGATATAATCTCCATTTTTCTAGATATTGAGAAGGCTTATGCCAGTGTACGGAGAAATACAATCTGGGAATGCCTTTAAAATAGATCAATACCATGCGCCTTAATAATTAAAGTCAAGATGCTATATGAACACTGCCGGAGTTGTGTCCAAATAGGTGATGGCTATTCATAGTGGTTCGAGACTAAGCAGGGTGTACAGCAAGGCAGCGCTCTATCACAACTTTTATCCATTACAGTACCGGTAATGAAGAGATTTAAGAGACTCAATAAGACATCTGAGTTTAAAGCTTTAGCATTTGCAGATGATGTAATATGGGGTGAAGATGAGGCTAAAATACAACAGAAGCTGAATGATTGGAATGATATATTCAAGCAATTTGGTCTGAATATAAGCAAGTCCAAAACGGTAGTGATGCCCGTTAGTCGACAAAACATCTGTACTAACATCACTTTGAATGGTACAAAGTTAGAACAAGTACATCGATTCTGTTACCTTGGCAGTGTAGTGTCCACAGATAACCAACCATCTGCAGAAATCACTAGTAGAGTTCAACATGGAGCACAATTTTATCATCTCGTGAGAGGGCTTCTTTGGGATAAGCAAGTTCCTTTAAGATCAAACCTAACACTCTACAAGAGCTTCTTTGTACCTGTCACTGCATATAGCTTAGAAACTTGTACCGGTACCCAATCCAAGAGAAATACCAGCAAACTACAAGCGGTGGAGATAACGTTTTTAAGAACTATAATTCAAAAGACAAGGAGGGACAAAATAAAAAATGATGAGATACGCCGTCTTGTACAAGTAGAACAATCTCTTAATGAGATCTGTGTTGAAGCCAGGCTGAAATGGTTCGGTCATCTCAAAAGAATGGACACACAAAGAACAACTAGAGTATATTGTCATTTAGACTTTCACGGCCCGTGTTATTATTCATAATGTTGAATTTTGGGCTTATGCCGTGTTTTATTATATTGCAATTCGACGCGTTTCGAAAGAAACCATGTCTTTCATCGTCAGAAATAATCTGGAATACGACAATGTTGCTAAGAGAAAGCAACGAAAAACATATAGAAGGTGCCCAAAGATGGACGCCATTATAGCCCCATGTTAGGGACAACGGAAAGCAGCAGTGAATTACTTTCTCAGGGTTCTGATAATAGGTAGCCAGGATTCACTGAGATTGTAGCCGGTGTCGCGGTTGAAATTATCTGGGTGTTTACGTATTTCAACCGCCTCCCTGATGATTCTGGGACGATATTGCTTTATACGGGCAAGAACATCCACCCCTTGGAACATGACATCATGGCCAGGTGTTAAAGCATGATCGGCAACAGCTGATTTATCAGGTTGAATGAGCCTGATACATCTATTATGTTCCTTAATGCGAGTGCATATTGTTCTCTAAGTCTGCCCGATGTAAACCTTGCCACAAGTACAGGGAACTCTGTAGATACCCGGTTGTTGCAATTTAGGCAAACTGTCCTTAGTTGGTCGCAGGAGTTGCCTAATCTTAACAGAAGTTCCAAATACAGTCCGTATGTTGTATCCACGTAGGATTTTAGCAATACGATCCGTTGTGTTATGTATGTACGGAAGGTAAGCAGTTCCTCTTACATCTCTTTTCTCAACTAACGTCCTATTATTATTTGTTGGTTTCAGAACCGTAGAAATCAAAGTCTTGCTATAACCGTTGCTCTCAAAGGTGGTTCGCAGGGTGTTAATTTCTTCTTGTAAAGAAGACTCTTCACAAATCCTCCTAGCCCTGGTAGTTAGAGTTGTAAGGATACCATGTTTCTGGGCAGGGTGATGGTGAGAACTTGCGTGGAGATATCTATTGGTGTGTGTTGGCTTACGAAAAACGCTGTGTCCTAAAGATCCATCCTCTTTCTTGGTGACGAGAACATCTAAAAAAGGTATTTTGCCGTCAGATTCCTTTTCCATGGTGAAACAAATAGAAGGGTGCTGGAGATTAAGGTGATCCAGGAAATGGCTAAGATTTTCCTCACCTTCCGTCCAAACAACGAACGTGTCATCCACATAACGCCACCAGATCTTCGGTTTGAAAGGAGCCGACGACAAAGCTTTCTCTTCAAAGTTCTCCATGAAGAAATTAGCCACAACAGGAGAGAGAGGACTACCCATGGCCACACCATCAGTCTGCTCATAAAAATTCCCATTCCATAGAAAGTAGGAGGTGGTCATGCAGTGATAAAAAAGTCTCGTGATGTCTTCAGGAAAAAAGCCATTAATGAGAGACATAACACCATCAATAAGTACTCTCGTAAACAGAGACACCACGTCGAGACTCACTAGAATATCACCCGGCTGAAGTGTTATAGCTTTTAACTTTTCCACGAAGTGTGTGGAATCATGATATTCTACCGAATTTTGTTATGTTGAAGCATTCCTTCAGAACACCTAAGGCAACGAGAATCTATCGTCGTGCAAGCAAGGCGTTATTGATAGAGAGGTTACAGCATACTCGTAAGCAGTTGGATTTTATTTCGAGGGAGTTACTACAGCTACATCTACGCCTCTCAAACTTCGTAAGTGAGGAATTATGGAATATCTTTGATCGTATTTCTTCAGTGCAAGCTAACAGCGTTCTGGATCAGGTGAGGGACAGACATATTTCCAAATATGATAGGTTATGTCAGTTGCAGAAATCTCAAGCCATTAGACTTGATGCTAACAAGGTTGTCGTAAATTTGTCCAGCAAGCCCCTAAGTGATACCCAACAGGCAGTTCTCGCTAAAGGTCTCAATTTTGCTGTAGCGCCTAGAAGAATTCCTATTGAAGAACTTATTACATCCGTAGAATCCTCAGTACATCACCTCACACCTGAAGAGGCCGAGGAAGCCAGACAAGAATGTTCCCGAGTTCTCAAGACAGCTAAGCCACCTAACACCAACTTAAAACAAGGCGAAAGCCGGGCACTTAAAGATCTAAGGGACAATTCTGATATTATCGTTCTCCCCGCTGACAAGGGTAACGCGACAGTGGTATTGGATAAGGTTGATTATGATTCCAAGATCTCGTCTTTGTTATCAGATCCTGTATATAGGATTAATAGTCGTGATCCTACTACTCGCTACTCAAATGTCACCGTCAAATTGATCAAGCAATCATCTATTCCAGCGGATGCAGCGAAGACTCTCCTTCCAGGGGATGCTATTCCTCCGAGACTCTATGGTCTTCCTAAAATACATAAGGAAGATGTTCCTCTTAGACCTATTGTTAGTACGATTGGTTCTCCTGCATATGCCCTTTCCAAATACTTAGGAAGACTACTTCAGCCGCTTCTGGGTAACACGCCTTCGTACATTAAGGATTCCACACACTTCGTGGAAAAGTTAAAAGCTATAACACTTCAGCCGGGTGATATTCTAGTGAGTCTCGACGTGGTGTCTCTGTTTACGAGAGTACCTATTGATGGTGTTATGTCTCTCATTAATGGCTTTTTTCCTGAAGACATCACAAGACTTTTTTTTATCACTGCATGACCACCTCCTACTTTCTATGGAATGGGAATTTTTATGAGCAGACTGATGGTGTGGCCATGGGTAGTCCTCTCTCTCCTGTTGTGGCTAATTTCTTCATGGAGAACTTTGAAGAGAAAGCTTTGTCGTCGGCTCCTTTCAAACCGAAGATCTGGTGGCGTTATGTGGATGACACGTTCGTTGTTTGGACGGAAGGTGAGGAAAATCTTAGCCATTTCCTGGATCACCTTAATCTCCAGCACCCTTCTATTTGTTTCACCATGGAAAAGGAATCTGACGGCAAAATACCTTTTTTAGATGTTCTCGTCACCAAGAAAGAGGATGGATCTTTAGGACACAGCGTTTTTCGTAAGCCAACACACACCAATAGATATCTCCACGCAAGTTCTCACCATCACCCTGCCCAGAAACATGGTATCCTTACAACTCTAACTACCAGGGCTAGGAGGATTTGTGAAGTGTCTTCTTTACAAGAAGAAATGAACACCCTGCGAACCACCTTTGAGAGCAACGGTTATAGCAAGGCTTTGATTTCTACGGTTCTGAAACCAACAAATAATAATAGGACGTTAGTTGAGAAAAGAGATGTAAGAGGAACTGCTTACCTTCCGTACATACATAACACAACGGATCGTATTGCTAAAATCCTACGTCGATACAACATACGGACTGTATTTGGAACTTCTGTTAAGATTAGGCAACTCCTGCGACCAACTAAGGACAGTTTGCCTAAATTGCAACAACCGGGTATCTACAGAGTTCCCTGTACTTGTGGCAAGGTTTACATCGGGCAGACTTCGAGAACAAACAAGGAGAGCCTTGAAAGGCAGATAGGAAAGTGAAAGAGGAGAGGGTCCGCCCCAGAGGTCATGGATAAAAGGAGGAAAACCGGACCCAGCTCAGGAATCCCTCGGTATCACCAACTCCCGAACTCACCACCCGTGAACCCCTGAGGGTGTAGCACTAACCCGGGGTCGAACCAGAAGTGGTGGGGCTACATACACCCTGCCTCCTTGAGGGCCATGAGCAGAAGCCAGGAGATAACATGAAAAGAAAAAGAAGGCTGACCCCTCGCAGAAGGAGAGTATTAGAAAAGATGAGAAAAGGGCCAATTAAGGCCTCGGATACCCTAATACCGTCGGGGTCGGAAGAGAACAAGAGTTGACCAAGTGAGGTCGACAGGAAAGAAGACGGAGAGGAGCCCGGCACAAGTAAGTGGAAGCAATGCCGGACTCAGCTGGGGCCCCGTGGTCAGATGAATGAATGACTTGAGCTACAATCATCATGTTTCCAGCATAATATTTTTATATTTGTAATATATAAATTTATTTTCAGGTCATAGGTGTTCAGGGCCATAACAACAATCAGCAGAAAAAATAGTTTTACTTATCTCTGAAACACCCTGGATATAAGTGCACTTATTTATATAAGTCAATGGTAACCCATTTTCTAGTAACGTTTTCAAATTATTTTCTTACTAGCAGTAGTACCCGGCTTCGCCCGGTGGATTTATTTCTTTTGTGGATGATAATGAATACTACTACAGAACTGGCACATGATTCTTAAACTAAAAGAAAAAGCATATTTTAAACATGTAACTTTTTGTGATGGTAGTGGTGGTGGTGGTGGTTGTTGTAGTGTGGTTAAAAGTAGTACAGTATAATGGACGTAAGAGTCAGGTAATTTTCCCGTATTGATAATAATGATAATGATGATTGGGAAACTGCTATTTACTAAGTTAACTACAGCACTGACACATGTAATTTACAAACAAATTTAAAAAAAATGATTAGGAAGAGGAGTAAGTGAATTAAAAGACACTGCCTTGGGCCTATATCTCATTGGCTGTTAGAAATGTAGAGACCAATAGTGACGTCTTTTGTCGCATAGCGCCGTAGGAAAATAATCAGAACACTTTGGAAAACTTCGGCAGTCCAGGTAGCAATAGTGTCATTTATCGCCACATAGCGCTCAATGATAAGGTTCGGAATAAATGAAGGTAAATTTGAAAGCACCAACGCTTATTGCAGCTGGTAACCTCAATGTACTGCACAAACATCATTGCACTTATACAGAGGCATAATATTTTCATGATAACTGTTTTAAGGGGCCTAAGACATCTTTTTGCGGGGGCGTGGTGGCTCAGCGGTCTAGCTGTATGCCTCTCACCAAGGCGGTCTGGATTCGATTCCCGGTCAATGCATGTGAGATTTTCGATGTGAAATGCCATGTCCTGTGGTTCGGATTCCACGTAAAAAGGAGGTCCCGTGGCTCATAATCACAAGATTCACGGTCACGTAAAACTACAATCTTCCTTCCTTTTTTCCTTCTTTTTACATCTTTTTGCACCAATTAATCCCCGTGACTGCAATTTATAAACAGCGCAAGATGCAACGATTTTCGCAATTCTGCACCAGAACACTGCCTGAATTGCCAGCCAACAATAGACTTATTAAAATATTCTTACAGTTACACTACAACAGACATGAATGGTTATAGGGCCTTAATAGGTGGTTTTCAAGTTCATTTTGTCTGTTATTCTAAATGTAGGGAATGGAGAGCGTTGTCCAAAATATCAAGTGGACAGTGTTACTAGCAGGGTTTCAAAGTGTATGTAAAATTTGGTGCAATTAGGAGAAACGGTGTAAATTTGTGATAAAGGGCCTAATATAAAGTGGACAGTGTCACCCGCATGGTTCCAACGGGGAAGTATACAAAATGTGGTTCAGATCGGTGAAACGGTGTAGATTTGTGCCAAAGGGCCTAAATACAGGAAAAGGAGTGGTATGTCCAAAACGTCATACAGACAGTGTTACTCGCAGGGTTCCAAAGGGTAAGTATAAAAATTTTGGTTCAGATCGGTGAAACGGTGTAGATTTGTGCCAAAGAGCCTAAATGCAGGGAATGGATTGGTCTGTCAGAAATTTCATGCAACAGTGTTACTCGCAGGGTTCCAAAGGGTAAGTATACACATTTTGGTTCAGATCGGTGGAAAGGTGTAGATTTCTGCTAAAGGGCCTAAATACAAGAAATAGAGTGGTATGTCCAAAATTTCATGCAAGACAGAGTTACTCGCAGGGTTCCAAAGGGTAAGTATACACATTTTGGATCAGATAGGTGCAACGGTGTGGATTTGTGCCAAAGGGCCTAAATACAAGAAATAGAGTGGTATGTCCAAAATTTCATGCAAGACGGAGTTACTCGCAGGGTTCCAAAGGGTAAGTATACACATTTTGGATCAGATAGGTGCAACGGTGTAGATTTGTGATAAAGGGCCTAAATGCTGGGAATGGTGTGGTCGGTCCGAAATTTCAAGTAGACAGTGTTACTTCTCGGGTTCCAAAGGGTAAGTATGTAAAATTTGGTTCAGATCGGTGAAACGGTGTATATCTGTGCCTAAGGGCCTAAATACAGGAAATGGAGTGGTATGTCCAAAATTTCATCAAGACAATGTTACTCGCAGGGTTCCAAAGGGTAGGTATACAAATTTTGTTTCAGATCGGTGAAAAGATGTAGATTTGTGCCAAAGGGCCTAAATGCGGGGAATGGAGTGTTCTGCCCGAAATTTCATGTAAACAGTGTTACTCGCAGGGTTCCAAAGGGTAAGTATACACATTTTGGTTCAGATCAGTGAAAAGGTGTAGATTTGTACTGCGCCCGAATTCACCAATCAGTACCTATATCCGCTGCACTGTAAAGGATTGCAGACATGTAAATACCCAGCTCACAAACTTACCATTGTCTGCTAAGTAAAAATTGGGAATTTCAGGAACACATAGGGTAGATATTATTTGTAAGAAAATAGTACTACCAGCCTAGGTACAAATTTCTACTATCAATTACATTTAGAGCAAATCGAGAAACTCCAATCTCGAGGGGTGATAAGGTTAATCTATAGTGAGCGCCTGTATCTATACCAAGCAGTACTATTTTCGGCGATGACGACAATGAAAACGATGTCAGCTAAGCTAAAAATTGACTGATTCGCTAAGGAGCGCCAGCCGTTTATTGTGCTAAGAAAAGTACAAATAAAACTGACTTCCTGTCTGTAAATGGTGTCTCCCTGACACTGCAATTAAATAATCTCAAAATAAACTGCACGTGGCACTGATATAATAAGAAAATTATGAAACGGCGTGATTTTAAGCATTACCCTATTTTATACAATCCGTTTCATCTCTGAACCGTAGTTCCATATATAAGAAAAATTATTCAACATTAACTATATTCATATTTACACTAATTCATGGTTCGCACAAATATACACTTTATTGTGTTGAAAAGATTAAATTGTCTATATCTCAAATGAGTCTTTACCACTCAACTTCCGTAACAATCAAACAAACAAACACCGCAACTCTATCGGTTGAAAGTATAAATACTTGTCTTAATCAATAGAACATAAGTGACAAACATTTAAGCTAAGCACTGTTCTGACTTTGTCTTTTCCCATTTGATTATTAAATGTTGAAAAATTCCTGAAATTCTTTACTTTGTTAATAATTCTCTGATAAACGTGAATACTAGAAGCGCATGGCATTTGACCTTCATTCCACACTTCTCTTCCAAAATTATGCAACAATCACATTATTTCTTAAACACTCTGTACAGAACTTTCCTTTAATACACTCAAATAACTTCACAATCGCTGCGATAAATACTAGAAAAACTTGCGACTCCTCAGTCTCCTTTCGTAAAAACACGTAACTCATTTACGTCTACATATCCTTTCTTGCACGGTATTTCAAATCTAAACTCCCATTTCAATGCATTTTCTTACAAACTTTAACACTCTTCTATCCTTATACAACTTCGCCTCGTGCTTATAATTTCACTTCTGCAATACATTACTGTACATTTACTTTTAGATCACCCTGTGATTTAACTTTCTTAACTCCTTCCTTCCACGTGTTTAAATTCAGTTTTACATTATTACAACCTTTAAAGAATTATCAGTACGAATTCATATTTTTAACAAATGATATAAGTTTATCTTTATTCCGTGGAAATATTTGTTTAACAAATGTATCTAGGCTTTTTAATGCTCTAAATTTTCATTGGACATATGTATATAAAAGTTCTTGTAATACTTTCGTTACTAGAAAATGTGGTTTATCACGTTACAGCATAGATCTACATATCTATCTGTCTCATTACTGTGAATTTAATATTCATTAGTTTGATCATCTATCAAGCATTTGATTAATTTTTTTATCAGACTTTGAGTCGTGTAACAAATCAATTTCGTTCACAATTGGTTGAAAATAAATTTCTGACACTCGAATCAACATCATGAGTTGTCGAAATATTTGACACTTCGTGACATAACTTTTTAAATATGCGGTACTTAAATTTGGTTCAACATACTTTCTTTAATTCGTTCACAATTAAACTCCTTTTTAGTTCGTTCAATATTATACTTTCTTTAAATAGTTTACTATACTCTCTTCAATTTTTTCAATATTATATTCTTTTTAAATAGTTCACTATACATTCCATCGCTGCGCATAAAACAGATTTAATTCGTTTAAATCTAACGCAAATATCAAGAAATCTAAACGATTTTACTCTGAAATGATTTTAACGTTAATAACAGCGCTATGCAAAATTTCGTCCAAGTGACTGAAATTTTCAAAGAACAAGAAATATGACTTCTAAGAAAATACGAAAAATACTACTTCCTCAAAATCTACATAATTTTAATTATACTGACAAAATTATACGGTTGGTCAATTAGGATAAACACAGAACATTACTACAATTCTACGAAATATAAAGCAATCTCTTCTCTTCCTTGAGTTGAATCTGGTCTTGGGAATACCTTGTCTCGACTGCCAAACCAAGAGCATCTGTGCGCATCGCCCACAGCTATGTAGACCGGTTGTGTCGGGAACCAGGTGGACACTTCCCCAGTGAAACAAGGTCGGTGACATGCTCGGGTGAGCGACCTTGCCGTGAAACAGCCTGCTTCGTCCGCACTCCCTCTTCCGTTCACTGCACGTCGCCTGGCTCTTCCTTCGATTCCCCATCTCTGCATTTCCATCTCTTCTCAAGGTTGAAAATCGTCGTTTATACAAGCGTTTGCGAGTATACCAAATGTATAAGAACTCTTGTTGAAAAGTAGAGGTTCGTTCTGTGATTTTGCGCATCACGTGGATGTTCTGCTGCGCCTTCCATAATTGTGAATTCTGGAATTCAACTGTACATCTTTGTAGTTTCCACTTCCCTATGATGTAGCTTAGCACATGGTCATTCTCATTTCACTGATGATACTTTTCTGACTTCCCCGTTGCTGATTTCTGAATTGCATTTTTAATATAATGTTCAAATATGAGTTCAAATGTAATAATAGTGAATCTCTTCTTGTAGAAATGAAATGTTTTTCATGCGATGTATAACAGCTTTGTTTGAAATACTGTAATATTCAGCTATATACTGTGCTGTTCTGCGTGAATATGTTGCTTGCTCCGCAAGTTACAGTCTACTGTACTTCACTCGTCTTTCTTCCAACTTTCCTAAAGCGTGGCACTGTTATAACAAATACTAGCTTCTCCTCGAGGTCTTAACTCGACGAAATCTCAAATTGGAAAGAACTCCTCTCTCCGGCTCTCTGCGTTCGACAAGTTACTCACTCTGCCTCCCCTCTCGTGGTGTGACGTAACTTCTACCACCTCTCCGCTCTCAGTCCGTACTTCGACCTTCGTCCCTTCTCCTCCTTCATGACGTAACTGTCGCTCCATGTGGCGTGATGTTCTGCTCACAATGTAGACCTCCCCACTTTCATATAATAAATATATATCCATGTTTAAATCATTCCTTCTTGTCTTCCATAATTGTATAAGATGTATAATATTTCACTGATTTCAACACAGATTTTCCCATATCTCACGAATTTTAAGGAATAAAAGATTTTACTTCATTCTTTTATTTTTCCTGGGTCTTAGTTCATATCCAGATTGGTTCTTTGGAAATGGCCTTAAATAAATTCTGGCGCATTTCCCCGTTGCTAATTTAAAGTAAAGTATAGCCTGTACTTTCTTTAATAACAGTTAGTTTCTCTGTTCTTGAGACTGAATTTATTTATTTACTGAATCTTTGGGTAAAATCTCTTTAATTTGGAATGGTTAAATTTTCCAATGGATCTGTTGTCTTCAATCCTTACGATCTTATAGCAATTGTTATCGTAGACTGTATCTACTTTGAATAGTCCTCTGAAAAGGCTACTGAACTTGATAAACACCTTCTTCAGTACGTCTGCTTTCACAGGAATCCTGACTAAAACAAGGTCACCTTCTCGTAGCGGTCCACTGAATCTCTTCCATTGTAAGCGTTTCAATCTCTTCTCAGCCGCTCTGTTTAACTGGACTCTTGCTGCTTCGATTCTCTGGTCCATCGGTGGTTCGTTATCTTCTGGAATGTTGAAGATTCCGTTCCATGGTCGTACGGGTTTCTCTTCAAAATGCAACATAACTGGAATATCGTTGGTGCTCTCATGTCTCGTGTTATTTATGCAAAATTCTACTAGTGGTACAATCTTCACCCAATTCGCATGATTATCTGCACTATACAAGCGAATGTACTTTGAAAATTCAAGCATTGTTCTTTCAATAGGATTTGTCTCTGGGCTGCGAACTGATGAAAATAGGTGAACAATATCCAACCTATCCATCGCTCCCTGAAATTCTGCAGAGGTAAATTGCGTTCCATGGTCCGTTAGAAGTCTTTCTGGTTTTCCCAACTTTGGAATAATGTTTCTCTCCATGTGATATAAAACAGTTTTCGTTGTGGTTTTTGCATTGGATTAAGCATTACAACTTTGGAAAACACATCCATTGTAACTAGTACATATTGGTTTCCTCTGTCTCCTTTAGCCCATATATGCCCACCGCCCCATTTTTGGGGCGGTTGTTATTAATAGTTATAAAAAATGAAAACTACTTTTCTGATAGAGTTTGGTGCTGCAGATCAAGTGAGTTGGCATTCTTGGATATCATGTAGGTGCCTGTCAACAAACAACTGCTCTCTGAGAACAGTTATACATTGTTGACTACAGTCCATTATCAGAATGCGAAATGTCTTCTCACAAGAGGTAAGTAATTTAATTATATCTTATTATTTTAAGGGTGACAATGTGATTCTATGTTCTTCATAAGTTAATAAGTGATGCTGTTTTGAAAAATTATCAGTTTCCTCTAATTGGAATACTTTAGGGGGCATTTCATTAAACGCCCCAAAAATGGGGCGGTGGACACAGGCGGGTACACTGTTTATATGCGATATTTTTACAATTATTTTTTAGATGTAATTAAATAATGGTGTCGTATTTGTATATTCATGTAATACATAGACAGGTCTTTTATTCTAACTGATTAGGTGACCTCCCATAACCTTTTAAATAATTATTATTGGATTTCAATATCATTATACTGTACTATTAGATTTTTCATCAAATGCTGATTACCGTATATTTACATATGATTTGTTATGTTTTAGGCTTACTGTTGATGAAATACTGGTAATTCTGGAGCAACCTAATCAGCAATTTGTAAGTGCTACCGTGTATATCAGTCCTCCAGAAAATCACCTCCAGAGTGACGGAGAAAGTGGTGATGAGAATGAACTTGGTGACCTGAATAATTTGTCCGGGAATAAACTTCGGGTTGAGGGAGAACTTCGGGCAACTACACTCACTGACAATGGTCTCGAGGAAGTGGAAATAGCAGGTAATGAGGACAGAGATGACACATTACCCAGTACTTCCAACCAAGTATATCAGATCACGCCTCCAACTACTTTATGTGATAACTCCAGAGCACCATGATCTCGGAAGAAGAAATCATTGCCACCATCACGCAAATGGAAACGCGTAGATTTACCATCCAAATCAGAACGTGAATGGGTAAGATCCGCAATCACAAGTGTAGACAAATCTCCATCAGAACTTTTTGAGATGTTTTGGGATGATCATATAATTGAAACTATTGTCAGAGAATCCAAACGATATGCGATGTTTAATGCCAACCATAATTTTGATGTTCAAACAAGTGATATCAGGTTACAGATTGCTATTTTACTCCTGAGTGGATATATGACTCCCGCTAGGCACCGCCTCTACTGGGACTCTAGTGTTGATACCTACCATCCCGGAGTTGCAAATTCCATGTCAAGGAGCAGATTTGAGGAATTACTTAGCTATTTACACTTTGCAGATAACAACTCCTTGAATCCCAATGAAAAATTTGCCAAAGTGTGCCGCCTCCTTTGGGATCATCTCAATGAGAAGTGGTTACAGTACTTCCCTAAAGATGCCTATTTGAGCATCGTCCATGGTTCCATACTTTGGAAGACGTGGAACTAAACAGCACATTCAAAACAAACCTGTAAGATTCGTTTTCAAAGTGTGGTCGATGTGTTAAAGATTAGGATACCTTGTTCAAGCTGAGCCTTATCAGGGTGCCTGCACAGGTAACACACATCCTGAACTGGGTGTCGGGGGCTCAGTGGTTGTAGACTTGGTGAGTAAACTGCCTTAGAGTTCCGGCTACAGTATATTTACAGACAATTATTTTACTTCCCTGCCTCTGCTTTCAAAACTGGCTAGCGATGGCAACGACTGCACAGGAACGATTCGCAACAACCGTATTGAAAAGGCTCCCCTCAAAGATCCTGCTACAGTGAAAAATCTACCACGAAGTTATGACCAAGTTACAGATGTAGAATCAGGAATAACTCTTGTGAGATTCAATGACAATAACGTCGTAACTCTTGCATCTAACAAGATAGGTGTTTTTCCATTGGGTACATGCAGTCCTTGGAGTGGTAAGGAAAAGAGAAGGTTGTCTGTGAGGCAGACAGCAATTGCTGCTCAGTATAATCTTTACATGGAGGGTGTAGACAGGCTGGACCTAAATGTTTCTGCCTATAGACCCGGTATAAGAATGAAGAAATGGTACTGGCAACTTATACTATTTCCCTTGAGCTGCAGTGTCAACAATACATTCCAGTTGTACAGGATGACCCCTGAGGGCATGGCTAGAGGTTCTTATGACTTTCTGGGCTTCATTCGTTATATTGTCCAATGCTACCTTGGAAAATACACAAACCGCCTACCAATGGGTAGACTTTTGAAACCTGTGAAAAGGCATGTGCAATACGAAGTGAGATTGGATGGCGTTGGTGATATAATTATAACCAATCCATCGCAGGTTGGATGTGGAGAATGCCATAACAACACTACAAAGAAGTGCAGGAAATGTGATGTCGGGTGCCACGCAACTTGTTTCGAGAAGTTCCACTCATGAGTGTTTGTAATAAACATCTGCTGCTGAGTAAACCCCTGCATGGGTGCTGTAGACATGCTAGAACAAAATGTCTTTGCTTATAGACATCCTATCAGGATGATGAAGTTTTCCCTGAGTTGCATTTTCAACGTGTATATTTTGGTTCTAATATCTTATTCTTATTGTTTCTTGTTCTGAATAATATTGTATTGCATTTTTATTGTCCTTCTTGTGCAACACTTGACTACATTCAAAAAATAAAATCAAAAGTCAAGCAAAGGTTGTTTACATTTACCTGCACCCATCCATTAATCTCAAGACAGGAACAAAAAGTAAGTATTTTAACAACGTTTACACAATGAGGGGAACCCTTGGACTAATCCATGATAATATGAAAGAAATATGAGAAGGAAAAAAAAGTTGGGCATATATGGGTTTTAAGTGCAGGTCCAAAAATATCCTGGCTAAACAGTTCCAGTGGTTTTGTAGGAATAATTGATTTAGGTTGTTCCTTCAATAGTTCAGAGTTATATTTGTTTTTCTGACACAGTTCACAAGATCTGACTACTATGGTTATGGACTCTCTCATGTTAACCCAATAGAACTTTTCTAACATGGTATAGTATGTTTTGCCAACTCCTCCGTGACTTATGCTTTTGTGTACTAACCAAATTAGTGGCACAATAAGTTCCGGTGGAATAGCAACTCGCACTTTCGTGTGTCTAGCATCGATGTATTTACATACAGTTTCTCCCACGAGAATGTAATGTCTAGCTTTCCTTCTAGTTTCGAAATATGAGGCGTGCCTCCTTGTCATTCTCCCTGACAAGAATCTATAAATGTTCCTAAATGGTGCATGCTTCTTTTGAAAAAGAGGAATTCTTCATAGTTTATCCAACGTTTCCTGATCTTCTGCATCCGTCTGGATAACGTTAATTCGCACATTCTTTTCAGGAGTCGGATGTCTGGTAAGAATATCTGCTGTTGTCTTTACCAGGAACATGAACTATCGTGGCATCAAATTGTTGCAAAAGATGGTCCATCTGGTCATCCGATCGCTTGAGAAGTCGGATTTTAACATGAATTCCAGTGCTTTGTGATCCGTTCTGATTATAATCTTGTGTCCCAGCAATAATTTCTTCCAGTTTTGTAGAGCATTTATGACGGCTAAAGCTTCAAGCTCCGTCGTGAAATAATTCAACTCGTGCGTGCTTAACTTCCTACTGCTGAAGGAAATATAGTGATGGTTGCCATCTCGATCCTTCTGATACAAGACTGCGCTAATACCAATTCGTGAAGCGTCCGTTTCTACTCTGAATGTTCTTTCGAAATCTGGGTACTCTAGTTTTATGTTGTTTCTGAGCATTTCCTTTGCTTGAATAAAGGCATTCTCGGCAGCTGCATCCCATTTCCATCTATTGTTTTTCTTTAGAAGCTCATGTAGTGGTGCCATGATCTCTGAATAACGTGGACAATGACTACTGAAAAACTGGCAAAGACCCGCAAAAGCTCGGATGTCTTTGATCCTCTTGGGTTTGGGAAACTTCAATATTGCTTCTATCTTGTCTTCATTCGGGTGGTAACCGAATCTGTCTATGGTATGTCCAAGAAAGTTGATCTTTTCTTGAAAGAAATGGCATTTATTCAATTTCACCTTGATGTTTGCACTTCTGAGGTTTTCAAATAGCTTCTTCAAATGCATGAAATGTTGCTCTGGCGTTTCTGAAGATATGATAATATCGTCCACGTAGCAAATGGCAAATTGTTTTACTTCATCTCTCAACTTATTATCCAAGGCTCTGATGAGTGCTGGACTTGAATTTACCAATCCATATGGTACTCTCTGATAGACGTAACAGGTTTGGTTGAACATGAACCCTGTATAACATTTGCTGTCTTCTGTAAGCTCTATTTGATGAAATGCTGCAGTTAAATCAATCACTGAGAAACAGGTTTTATTCTTGAATCTCCTCAGTAGTTCTCTGATTTTTGGTGGCCTGTCAAATTCTTTCAGCAGAAGAGTATTTATGCCCCTGGCATCTAAGCATAGTCTCAGACTTCCATCTGCTTTTTTCACGACTGTGAGAGGGTTTAAATAAGGAGTGGCTTGCTATCTTATAATACCGTCCTTTTCCATGCCTTTGATTAGCTCTGTCACTTCTGATTGATATTTCTCCGGGATTGGATACAATTTCTTCTGAAAAGGTGTGTTATCTGCGAGCTTGATCTGATATTTATATCCTCTGATAATGCCTGGTTTATCATCAAATACATTTGCAAAAGTCGTGACCAATTCTTCTAATTTCTCTCTTTGATCTTCAAAGTTCTTAATTTTTCTGCCATAGTGAGGTATCCCTTCTGCTTCAACTTCCATGACTATTTTTACTAGATTTTCTTCTGTAGTTTCGTCAATCAGACTACACTCATTCTCCTCCTTCTTCGTGTCCTCTGGATGATATTGGCCTTCATTAAATCTTATGACTCCGTTACGCAAGTCAATCACGGCTCCTGTCTTCGTTATAAAATCAATACCTAGAATAGCATCGAAATTTATCTGGTTCAAGACTATGAATATCTGTTCATATTTGTATTCATTTATGGAGAATTCCATTAATGCCTGGACTTTACACTTCATGGTCTTATCATTGAATACACCCTTGACTTTAATAGTTGAAACGGGCATTGCTGTAAGTGAATTTCCATCCTTCAATCTGTGAAAACAGTTCTCTGATAAAATTGATGCTGTCGCTCCCGTATCTAGCAGTGTTCTCAGGCATTCACCTTCTGATACGATTTCTATAATGGGTAACCTCGCTACTCTTCCTGTTTTCGGCTCTTCTCTTTCATACAGGAGATCTTCGTTCGTGGCTTGATATAACTCGTTTATCTCGATTACATGTCTGGTTACGGTGCTGTTCTCATCCTCCTTTACTTTTTGGAATTTGAAGTTTTTTTTTCACCCCTCCTGGGTCTTCATTGCTCCGATCTCTGCTTGTTCCGGGCTGAGATTCCTGATTTTGGTTACGCTGTCCCTGAGTTTGGTTTCTTGCGTTTCTTTCTTCCCTTTCTCTAAGGTTCCTCAGGTATTCTTGACTTTCTCTCTCTCTATCATCGTAATACCTCCTCACATTATTGTTGTTTCTCCATCCTTGATTTTGTTGACTTTGCTGTTGTTGCTGTCTCGAATAGCTGTTCGTGTTCCTCCAGTTTTGATATCCTCGATATCCATAATTATTCGTTGGGTTATTTCTATTGTAATATCCCTCTCTGCGATAATCATTGTTTCTGTTGTGGTAGCTATTTCTCCACCTTTGATTTTCGTCCCATCTTTGATTTTGGTATGGTCTTCCTTCTCTAGGTCTCTGATAACCTGGTTGAAAACGATTTTGTCCATACATTCTTGATCTAGTTGGTCCTACTCCATTTTTATTCTCTTCCGTCTGCTGCGTTTGATCGATGTGGATGGTGTGAATCTCTCTCTCTCTGTTCCTGATTTCTTCCTCTCTGGTTCAGGTTTCCAGTTGAGTTGTTGGACACATTAGACGTGTGATCCAGTCTCCTCAAAATTTCTGCCATCCCCTCTAATGTTTTTACATTTGCCGAAATGAGGTGCCTTCTAACTTCCGTTGGTAACTGACATGAAATAGCATGAACTAAGTCTTCTTCTGCCAATGGAGGTTGCAGATACTGCAAGCGTGCTAATTGTTTCGTAAAGAAACTAGCGTACTTCGTCGGACTAGAATAAGCATACTTTTTCGAGTAAATTTCGGCGCGTATGTCTTGTTGAAGTTCCTTGCTCCAAAATTGCTTCTGTAGAGCAATAGCGAATTCTTCAAATGTCTGATAAGTATACCTGAAAGCTCTGTGCCAAACTAGTGATTCTGAGTCCAAGTATTTCTCAACTACCCCCATATGTCTTTCACGAGGTATTCTGTTATCCTCTAGATACGATCTCATGTCTCTAAGAGTTTCCACAGCAGTGATATTTCCAACCCCGCTGAATTTATTAGGCTTTTCGTCATTATTCTTAATCACGATAACGTTGGCATTTGACCTACTCTGGTAAGGTTCAAAGTCTCCTCCAAGTTACCCTGTTTCTGTTTGAAATGACTCTCGACTGAAGTCAAAATTGGATTTCGGAATCTGCTGTTGACTAACCACGCTTTCCTTATCCTCTTCTATCTTGTCTGTCCTAGCCTCTAATTTCCTAATTTCTTCCTTCAATTTCTCATCTCTTGCTTGAAAGAATCTAGTTAAGTCCTTCCTGATGTCCTCCCTGACTTCAGCTCTTAACGTAGATGAAAATGTAGCATCCCCAATCGTGAGTGACCTTAATTGCTGTTCCAATTCGCTGGTTTCCTTTTCCTGCCTCGATCGAATTTTCGCCAGTTCTATGTTTATATCATAGACTGTGCCTTTAACCTTGTCAAATTCGTCTGAATTACTTAAATCTGTTTTATTTACAATATCTGTCAGCGTGGCTACGTTATTGATTTGCAACGTATCTATCCGCTTGGATAAATCTTCACGTACATTACTAACATTTATGTTTGAACATAATTCTATGGCTTTAATGTCATTAGACAATTTATGATGGATTTCAGATACAATTTTAGTTGTGACTGTTACGACCTCCTCCTTCATGTCCGTAACTGCCTTTACAATAGAAGCATTTATATCCACATTAATACCCTCTTCAATCAATCTCCTTTGACCTTCCAACTAGACCTGTAATTCACCAACAGTGTCATTTAGACTGTCAAGTTGCTCCTTGAGTCTGTTCTGGGCACCTGAAATGTGTACATGATGTGTAGTGTTTTCTTACTTAATGGAGCTAAAACTAGCCTGTAATTTCTTTTCTAGCTCTACCATGTGGTTACTGTTAGCTAATTTCACTTCTAACACTTTGCCTACCATGTCGGATCTTAAATTTCCTACTTCTGTCTTAGTAAGATTAATGTCCTGTCTGACTTGGTCAGATGAAGTTTTTAATTCATCCTGTGCATTTCCTGCCCTTTCTAAAATTTTCTGAGCCTTTTCCTGATTTTTCTTGGCCTCGTCATGAATTTTCCTGGCTTCTTCCTGCGCTTTTTCCTGATTTTTCCTAACTTCTTCATGAATTTTCCTAGCTTCTTCCTGCGCTGCTCTTATTTCGGCTTGGATTTTTCTATCTTCTAATCTAGCCTGCTCCTGACTTAATCTGTCCTCTTCGCGACCTTTTTCTTGAGCTAATCTTATCTCTGCTCTTATCCTATTAGCCTCTTCTTCTACTTTCCTGTCTTCCTCTCGTGCTCTTTCTAATGTTAGCCTAATCTCCTCCTGTGCCTTCTCTAGTGCTAACCTAGTTTCTTCCCTTTCCTTTTCTCCAGCTAGTCTATATTCCTTTCTGGCCTTTTCTAAAGCTAACTTAGCTTCTTCCTGTGCTAATGTTATACTAGCCTTAGTAAGTGTTTGAGCAACCGACAACTCGGCCTTGACTTCCGATTTCACAGTAGCTGCTGATTTCTGAATCTCGGCTTTCATTTGTTTAGTGTTATTGTGTGATAATTGGTGGAAGGCTTCAAGATCTTTGGTCAATACACTCTGACCTTCCTTCATTGTTTCTAACATCGTTCTTATGAACGTCATGTCGTCTGCTGACATAATTTCTTCTTTCTTGAGAATAAGGGAAGTATCAACTACAAAAATTACAAGTGAATATCCAGATTGACCAAAGTATATATTTCATACTAGTGATGGAACGTATTGAACATCTTAATACTAATTAAGTCTATTTAAATCGCGAGTTATCTCGTATATTTTATTGTCCCATTTTACTGAACCGACATCATCACATTCTATCATCTGACTTAACTTCTGTTTAACAACGTGAATTTACTTTTTAATTTAATATTACATGACCAATTGTCGTTAGCTGGTTCTAGAAATATGCCTCACAACTGTAATGTACTCCACTACTCTGCTGATGTTGTGTTCACCTCAACAAAGATTAAATTTGGGATCGGCATTTTTTTTTTCAAAACTTATATGGCCTCACTCTCGAGTGCTTCCAACTGCCTCTCTCGAGTATCTCTTTCAAGTGCCTCTTTCGAGCGCCCCACGGATGGGTTTGCCATTTAAATATTATACTATCTATATGCGCCCGAATTCACCAATCAGTACCTATATCCGCTGCACTGTAAAGGATAGCAGACTTGTAAATACCCAGCTCACAAACTTACCATTGTCTGCTAAGTAAAAATTGGGAATTTCAGGAACACATAGGGTAGATATTATTTGTAAGAAAATAGTACTACCAGCCTAGGTACAAATTTCTACTATCATTTACATTTAGAGCAAATCGAGAAACTCCAATCTCGAGGGGTGATAAGGTTAATCTATAGTGAGCGCCTGTATCTATACCTAGCAGTACTATTTTCGGCGATGACGACAATGAAAACGATGTCAGCTAAGATAAAAATTGACTGATTCGCTAAGGAGCGCCAGCCGTTTATTGTGCTAAGAAAAGTACAAATAAAACTGACTTCCTGTCTGTAAATGTTGTCTCCCTGAGACTGCAATAAAAATAATCTCAAAATAAACTGCACGTGGCACTGATATAATAAGAAAATTATGAAACGGCGTGATTTTAAGCATTACCCTATTTTATACAATCCGTTTCATCTCTGAACCGTAGTTCCATATATAAGAAAAATTATTCAACATTAACTATATTCATATTTACACTAATTCATGGTTCGCACAAATATACACTTTATTGTGTTGAAAAGGTTAAATTGTCTATATCTCAGATGAGTCTTTACCACTCAACTTCCGTAACAATCAAACAAACAAACACCGCAACTCTATCGGTTGAAAGTATAAATACTTGTCTTAATCAATAGAACATAAGTGACAAACATTTAAGCTAAGCACTGTTCTGACTTTGTCTTTTCCCATTTGATTATTAAATGTTGAAAAATTCCTGAAATTCTTTACTTTGTTAATAATTCTCTGATAAACGTGAATACTAGAAGCGCATGGCATTTGACCTTCATTCCACACTTCTCTTCCAAAATTATGCAACAATCACATTATTTCTTAAACACTCTGTACAGAACTTTCCTTTAATACACTCAAATAACTTCACAATCGCTGCGATAAATACTAGAAAAACTTGAGACTCCTCAGTCTCCTTTCGTAAAAACACGTAACTCATTTACGTCTACATATCCTTTCTTGCACGGTATTTCAAATCTAAACTCCCATTTCAATGCATTTTCTTACAAACTTTAACACTCTTCTATCCTTATACAACTTCGCCTCGTGCTTATAATTTCACTTCTGCAATACATTACTGTACATTTACTTTTAGATCACCCTGTGATTTAACTTTCTTAACTCCTTCCTTCCACGTGTTTAAATTCAGTTTTACATTATTACAACCTTTAAAGAATTATCAGTACGAATTCATATTTTTAACAAATGATATAAGTTTATCTTCATTCCGTGGAAATATTTGTTTAACAAATGTATCTAGGCTTTTTAATGCTCTAAATTTTCATTGGACATATGTATATAAAAGTTCTTGTAATACTTTCGTTACTAGAAAATGTGGTTTATCACGTTACAGCATAGATCTACATATCTATCTGTCTCATTACTGTGAATTTAATATTCATTAGTTTGATCATCTATCAAGCATTTGATTAATTTTTTTATCAGACTTTGAGTCGTGTAACAAATCAATTTCGTTCACAATTGGTTGAAAATAAATTTCTGACACTCGAATCAACATCATGAGTTGTCGAAATATTTGACACTTCGTGACATAACTTTTTAAATATGCGGTACTTAAATTTGGTTCAATATACTTTCTTTAATTCGTTCACATTTATACTCCTTTTTAGTTCGTTCAATATTATACTTTCTTTAAATTGTTCACTATACTCTCTTCAATTTATTCAATTTTATATTCTTTTTAAATAGTTCACTATACATTCCATCGCTGCGCATAAAACAGATTTAATTCGTTTAAATCTAACGCAAATATCAAGAAATCTAAACGATTTTACTCTGAAATGATTTTAACGTTAATAACAGCGCTATGCAAAATTTCGTCCAAGTGACTGAAATTTTCAAAGAACAAGAAAAATGACTTCTAAGAAAATACGAAAAATACTACTTCCTCAAAATCTACATAATTTTAATTATACTGACAAAATTATACGGTTGGTCAATTAGGATAAACACAGAACATTACTACAATTCTACGAAATATAAAGCAATCTCTTCTCTTCCTTGAGTTGAATCTGGTCTTGGGAATACCTTGTCTCGACTGCCAAACCAAGAGTATCAGTGCGCATCGCCCACAGCTATGTAGACCGGTTGCGTCGGGAACCAGGTGGACACTTCCCCCAGTGGAACAAGGTCGGTGACATGATCGGGTGAGCGACCTTGCCGTGAAACAGCCTGCTTCGTCCGCACTCCCTCTTCCGTTCACTGCACGTCGCCTGGCTCTTCCTTCGATTCCCCATCTCTGCATTTCCATCTCTTCTCAAGGTTGAAAATCGTCGTTTATACAAGCGTTTGCGAGTATACCAAATGTATAAGAACTCTTGTTGAAAAGTAGAGGTTCGTTCTGTGATTTTGCGCATCACGTGGATGTTCTGCTGCGCCTTCCATAATTGTGAATTCTGGAATTCAACTGTACATCTTTGTAGTTTCCACTTCCCTATGATGTAGCTTAGCACATGGTCATTCTCATTTCACTGATGATACTTTTCTGCGGGGGCGTGGTGGCTCAGCGGTCTAGCTGTATGCCTCTCACCAAGGCAGTCCGGGTTCGATTCCCGGTCAATGCATGTGAGATTTTCGAAGTGAAATTCCATGTCCTGTGGTTCGGATTCCACGTAAAAAGGAGGTCCCGTGGCTTATAATCACAAGATTCACGGTCACGTAAAACTACAATCTTCCTTTTTATACTTTTCTGACTTCCCCGTTGCTGATTTCTGAATTGCATTTTTAATATAATGTTCAAATATGAGTTCAAATGTAATAATAGTGGATCTCTTCTTGTAGAAATGAAATGTTTTTCATGCGATGTATAACAGCTTTGTTTGAAATACTGTAATATTCAGCTATATACTGTGCTGTTCTGCGTGAATATGTTGCTTGCTCCGCAAGTTACAGTCTACTGTACTTCACTCGTCTTTCTTCCAACTTTCCTAAAGCGTGGCACTGTTATAACAAATACTAGCTTCTCCTCGAGGTCTTAACTCGACGAAATCTCAAATTGGAAAGAACTCCTCTCTCCGGCTCTCTGCGTTCGACAAGTTACTCACTCTGCCTCCCCTCTCGTGGTGTGACGTAACTTCTACCACCTCTCCGCTCTCAGTCCGTACTTCGACCTTCGTCCCTTCTCCTCCTTCATGACGTAACTCTCGCTCCATGTGGCGTGATGTTCTGCTGACAATGTAGACCTCCCCACTTTCATACAGTAAATATATATCCATGTTTAAATCATTCCTTCTTGTCTTCCATAATTGTATAAGATGTATAATATTTCACTGATTTCTACACAGATTTTCCCATATCTCACGAATTTTAAGGAATAAAAGATTTTACTTCATTCTTTTATTTTTCCTGGGTCTTAGTTCATATCCAGATTGGTTCTTTGGTAATGGCCTTAAATAAATTCTGGCGCAGTACCAAAGGGCCTAAATGCAGGGAATGGACTGGTCTGTCATACAGTAAATTTCACCTAGACAGTGTTACTCGCAGGGTTCCAAAGAGTTAGTATACAAATTTTGGTTGAGATCGGTGAAACGGTGTACGTGGTATCACTAACCATAACGCCAGCGCATGCGGATAGAGCAGTTCGGGACTGCTTGTTCTAGCGACTTACTGAACGAAAATCAATCTTCAAGGTTACCTGAGAGGTTTAGCCTAATGCTACATAGCCTAAACTATTTCTCTTGAATCTGGCTATCATATAAAAAAGAATTTTTCGAATCGGAGCGGTTGTTCCAGAGATTAGCGCGTTTAAACCCACAAACACACAAACACTTCAGCTTTTTTACATTAGTATAGATAAGGACAGAATATTTTTCATTATCGACCTTCCTTCTGCTAGCTAGGTAGATGTTTACACATTGCACGATGTGACCAAAAAAATGTCATGGAACAGGCCAGTATGAGTCCCAGATAATACAGTACGATGTCTGGCCTATGCTAGCCTCCAAGCAACATTTTAAACTGTAATGTCTATGCTAGTATAAGTCGCCGTCGTCGACCAATACTCGTATCCAAGTGTATGTTTCTTTCCTGCATTACTAATTTGTATTCACTCGATGGTGATGTCGCTGGTGTCTCAACAGACCAATTGTGGCATAGAACATACGGCCGCACACGATGCAGATGGTGGAAGGTGGAGGACGTGGCAATATCTGGCGCAGCTTTCTCTTCTGACGATTTTCCATTACCCGCCTTCGGCTGAGGTGGCTGCACGCGAACGTGCGCGATCTTCCGCAAGTGTATGCCAATTATCAGGATCAATGTCTACACTTCTCAAGGTTTGTTTCAGCTGGTCTTTGTAACGCTTGAGGTGCTCCTAGAGGTATCTTGCCCGTGCTGAGCTTGCTGTACAGGATTTTCAGTGGGAGTCTGTCGTCATTCATGCGTTGGACATGACAGATTCATCTAAGCCGGTTTCTAATGATGATGGCCTCAATGCTCTTCATCTCTGCTCTCTCAAGTATAAGTACAGTACTTGTAATTCAGGCTAGGTTTGTCAACGTGGCGGTGGTGTAATCCTATACACCAGAGCTACAAATCGTCAGATACTTACCGTACGAAAACTTGTTCAAAAAGGAAAGTGTGTCACTAGGAATGCCAAGACAACCCTTAATGATAAAGAGCACTTGTCATAAACATTCAATTTTGTTATTGGTTCTATGTCCCTTTCAATTATTGCGGATCACAGAGACGCGAGGGTGCCGGAATATTGCCCCGAAAGCGGTTACCGCTATCATTCCCGTTTTCTAACGGTGTCGGCGATGAGATGCGATGGAAGTTTTTGTGGAGGTTGGTTTTAACGGCCGGATGCCCTTCCTGACGCCAACCTTATGAGAGGAGTTAATGAGAGATGATATGCATAATGGTGAATGAAACTAGGCAAGGATGTGGAAAGAAGCAGCCGAGGCCTGTCAGAAGGTACTGTCCCAGCATTTGTCTGGAGTTAAAAATAGGAAACCATTTCAACCCACGTCTACCGAGTCCACAGAGAGCTTGGCACCATGGCATAGCGCTGAGCGTTAGCGAGCGTAGCTACCGCTGGCGGTCCCGAAAGGGCTGTCTCTCAGGCAATAAAATTACTTCTAGTATGGATGAATTTGAAATCAAACCCACCTTTTTCTCACTTCTGCCTCGAGAGGCTGAGTGAACTCCTTTCCAGCCCTCAGACCTGAATTACAGGTCTTGTCAGAGCCGGGAATCGAACCCGGATCTCTGCGTTGATGACCAAGAATACTTGGTTTGAGGGGATAATAGTACAGGGTGGCGTAGAAGAAGCGCATGGGCTGCACTGCCTCATAATATCTTTTGTAATTTGTTTATTGATTTTTTTTCTTTTTCAAGACTGTGTAGTTCCTCTAGTACATCTGGGAGATATTGAGTCTTGTACAGCGCACGAAACTGGTGGAACTGGTAGCAACGAGAGAAGTGAAAGGTCCTCCCCACTTAACTACGCTGCAGTTACCTTTTCTAATGATGGAAAATTAATAATGAAATGATGTAGTAATGTTTACTCCTCCGCTGTCCATAACCCACCCTCTATGCCCTTTTTAGATCACGAATTATAGCCTATAGTAAAATTCCAGCTGTGTCGGCTATTATACGGGTGAATTATCGTCAAATAAAATATTGCCAACCCCATGAATACGCTAATACTGTAGCATATAGGTGGTACTGTAATAGCCAAATATGCTAAATCCAGACCAATTGGTTTTGTCTGGACCCATAGTTATTAGATACGGTAGTAATATACGGTATACATCCCTGGTCTTTGTCACGCACAGTAATGTTTGTTTGCACCGCTGTAATTAATGGTATTTATGACAGTTACATTTCTTAAATCCAGACCAATGGGTTTTGCCTAGACCAATAGATAGATAGATAGATTTTTATTAATTCCATTTGATCAAATACATGCATTCAATACATTTTCGATATAGGACACGTCAGAATTTACATCTATAAAATAAAAGAACTAACAGGTATATATTACTAATATTATAACTATTTAACTTATTATAATAGCAAATCTTAATAGATACAATCTTATTGCACAACTATTTACACCTCACTCTATTATCATAATATGAAAACTTAATTCTATAAATACAACAACATACAGCTAGGTATTACAATTAAATTAAAAAGTAAAATATAATTATAGATTTCATCGCTCCTATACGCTAAGATATTCAACTACTGAGTAAAAACAATGGCACGGCAGATAAGCTTTCAACATTCTATCAAAGGTTTTTATTTTTGGGGCCAGTTTTATATACTGGGATAGTTTATTGTATAATTTAACTCCAGTGTGCAAAGTTCCCTTTTGATATATGCTTTTGTGTGTGTGTGTGTGAAATATGAACGTTTTGATTTTGTCTTGTGTTATGCCTATGAACATCATTGTTTGTTTTAAGAAAAACATCTTTATTCATTAAATTCTTTAAAAAAACATAATACTTTCAAAGATATATATGCAGGGCAGTGGGAGAATGTTTAAATCTTTAAACAGAGGTCTACATGATTCTCTCGAGTTTACATTTGCCATAATTCTAATCGCCCTCTTTTGTATCCTAAACGTGCTTAGTACATCTGGCGACATACCCCAAAATATGATCCCATATCTTAAGTATGAATGGAAATAAGCAAAATAAGTATTTCTTAATGTGTGCATGCTAGTGCAGGTTTTCAAAATACGTAACGCAAAGCACATCGAGTTCAGTTTAGTATTCAGATATTGTATATGTTTATTCCATTTCAAGTCTTGTTGTATCCATAGTCCTAAAAACTTTGTTTCTGTTTTATTTTCTATTTGATGACCATTTAATGTTATATTGGGTTTCGCAGGATTCCTATTCTGTATAGTGTGGAAATTTAGACATACTGTTTTTTTATAGTTTATTATGAGGCGATTATCTTGTGACCATTTGGTTAACTCTCCTGCAACGGAGTCAGCAGACTGCTGTATGACCTGTTTAGTTTCACCTTTTATTACGAGTGTTGTATCGTCCGCAAACAAAATTTCCTTATGCGAATGAACGTTCTGTGTTATATCATTGATGTATAGAAGAAAGAGTAGTGGGCCCAAAACCGATCCTTGGGGTACTCCAAATTCAATAATTCCCTCATTGGACAATGTTTCATTAAGTAATTTGGTTCCATCATCCTTGTGTCTCAAGCTTACTATTTGTTTACGCCTTGTTAAGTAAGACTCGATCCATTTATTAGCTAGACCTCTAATACCATATTGATTTAGTTTGTAAAGGAGGATTTTATGGTCAACAACATCAAATGCTTTCGATAAATCCAAGAATAGGCCAGTTACATGTTCCTTATTGTCAATTAATTTCAGTATACAATTACTACATTCGTAAATTGCTGTCTGTGTAGATTTTTCCGTTCTGAATCCATGTTGTGAGTTTGATAATATTTTATTTTTTTCTATGAAACTTATCAGTCTCTTATACATAATTTTTTCCACAATTCTTGCAATACCAGTTGGTAAGGTAATAGGACGATAGTTATCTAATTCATCTTTTGAACCGTTTTTGTGCACTGTAATTACTTTTGATAACTTCAAAGTATCCGGGTAAGTTCCTGAGAGAATTGAACTGTTTATTAAGTGCGTAAGTGGATTTATTATATTTTCTGCACATTTCTTTAAAATTGCATCAGGGATGCCATCAATGCCAGAACAGAATTTATTTTTACCTCTTTTATAACTATTCTTACCTCTTCACTTGCGACTTGATTTATAAATAAAGAATCACTGCATATATTTATTTTATTATTAGAATTTAGTTTATTTACCTGTGATTTATTTAATAATTTTTGTGGAATTTCCAGAAAATAGTAATTAAAAGTGTTTGCTATTTCCTCTGGATTATTAATCACTTTATTATTTCTGGTCAGTGTAATGTTCCTTTGTATTTTAGCAGATTTTCCAGTTTCTTTCTTTATCACGGACCACATAGCCCTGTTTTTATTAGATGATTGGGAAATATAATTATCATTATGCATTTTCTTTGCTAGTCTTATTACCTCAATAATTACTGCTAGGTTGGCAACGTTAGCTATATACACACCTCTGGAATTTGTCACTCACAGCATGATACTCATTCATCAATAATCTTTATTAAGTCCAAACCTGTGTAGTGTATTTTGTATCATACATGTTGGCAAATGTAGTGACGTCAATGTGTGGTGCGCCTTGGTAACAGTTGAAGAGACCTCCTGCACTGTCGAACATGGCCGCCATCGTTGAATGAGCAATAAATTATTAACACATATTTACGCAATTTAGCACATATGTCCTGTATAGTAGTGAGGAGGGTTAGTAATTTCAATTGGTACGGTAATGTACCCCAGAAGATGAAACAAGTTATGAAAATCATATACCGGTACCGTATTATCGAAATGCAAGTGTAAAAGCCAAAATCACCTCTCATTCAGAATTAAATCAGGTTCTTAGAATGGCTCCCTCATAGGCCTACAGACACATTCACCTCAAAATTTTAAACTATGATCAAAGTTTCAACATCTAAAGAAGAAAAATGTATATTTTACATACCGATGTGATAACTTTTTTTCTATATAATACCGTAGTCTGCTGCATAGGACAAAGTGTTGTAGTTGCTTATTTTAGGGGTTTTGTGGATTGGGGTCATGTAGCACGTGTACTTCGGTGTGTGTAAATTTGTGCGATGACCTGTGTTATTGTGATGGCTGTAATAGGCCTAGTGTGAGTATTCGTAAATTAGGGACAGGAATTGAAGGAGGCGGCATGGCCTTAAGTTAGGAACCATCCCGGCATTTTCCTGGAGAAGACGTGGGGAAATCACGGAACACCACTTCCAGTACGGTATGGCTAAAGTTTCCCCTCACGAGGGTGAATGTACCACGTTCCAGCCGCCCTCAAACCAGAATTAAAGATTGGCAGCGCCAGGAATTGAACCCGAACTTCCCCGATATCCAAGAATGCTAGCCGATGACAAAGTGTACATGCAATAAACTCAAGGTTACACACACACAGAATTCAGTAGCCTGCAGTAGGAATAGCATTTATAAAAATCACCCTGCCTGCTTGTAGAAAGAAGACTAGATAGAGGGCTACCTACCTGGCAAAATAAAATTGTCTTCCACAAAGTGAAGAGAACACACTCTCATTGAACGAGTAACTTTCTTCTCAATCTTCAACGCCAAACACCATGCCAACTGTCTTCCCATTATTTCTAGTTCTCCGTATTTGTTTGTTATGAATACATCTTGACCCACGCCATTTTCCTCTCTCGGAAAGTGATGGAAACTTAAACCAGGAGTCTTCTTATACATAGATTTGCAACCAAAAACTGAACAAAACACATTGCTTTTACTCATTTTTATAGTAATTGTGTATAACAGCGCATATAACTAACTTCACACGTTCAGTTCAGCATTACTGAAGCACACGAAACGTCGATAGAACATACAACTGTCCTACTAACGGGTGTTTTATTTCCACCGCTAGATGTCATACCAGGGAAGTTAGCGGAAGTTGCAAATTACAGTATCTACCCAGTGACATAATGCAACTTCTATGAGGCTTTCAACAAGCTTAAAATATGTCACTTGGTGTTTCATAGTATCCGCCAGGTTGTTATTTTATGTTTTACTTCAATTCGATGCGCCTGGTTTCTCAACAGCTTCTTTCACAACTGGCTTTGCTAGTCATGAAGTTAATCCCGTCAAGGGTTGTTGGGAATAAATAGAATAGTTGACAATTAGTGATCACAGGTTGTATATATCAGCTATGAATGACTATTCTCCGTATAAGGTCAGCAATTAAAAATATACAATAATATATCGTATTTAATACTGTACTGCCTTAAGCCTATTCCTCGTAGTTCCAAAAGGAGACTACAAATCGCTCAGTTCAAAGGCAATCATGTTCATGTGCAAGCTAATAAATAAGGACCGAAAACAACCATTCATTTTTGTCAATTCCAAAACTAATACTAAGATATTAACTCGAGAACAAAAAAGCGAACCTTCCCAAACTAATAGGGAATAATTAAATGTAGCCGTGAGGTTGATTCCAACTGTTACGTTCGGACGGCAGCACTGAAACCAGTTAAGTTAAAACATAATAATATTGATCTCCATGTCGCACTGTTAAAACATCGACTACACCACCTAGAGAGAAGGCCATGCAATACGGTTTGAATATGCGAGTGACGTCACGGTCCAAAGGATGTGTGGCCATGGAGACAGGAATAATATTCGTGTTTATGGTGTGGTTTCCGCGATATGTGTTTCGTCGTTTACGGTCCCGGTACTGATTTTCTCGGAATTCCTATCCACTTATACTTCATGGTTATCAGTGCAGTGTTAAGTTACGCCTAATAAGTGCAGAGTGCCAAATTGTAAAGGCAATTAGGCCAATGGAACTTTTCATAATTATGAAGGGAAGAATCCGCAATCGATACCGGTACCAGCTATTCACCGCAATATATTCCTACAAAACATTCCAAGGTACGTGTTACATCAATGCCGAAGCTCCGATTCTCGCTAGAACCCTAGTTTAGTTTAATTGAAGGAAGAAATCATGTAACCAAGTCGCTTTTCTTGCCGGTGTGTTGACTCCATTCCAAAGATGAGAATGGACAACTAGGTATGTATGATGACAAGAATTGAAAACTTATAGTTAACTTACTAGGCCTACACTGTTGTATAATCCAAGACTGATTAAAGATTAGTAAACAGATAGTCCTTAAATTCTAGCATAGGCTAGCCCCTATGTTCGTGAAAATTCATTTAGTTGTAAAATTCAGAATTTTCTAACCTAAATAATGTGCCACCGTGCAGGTTATGTCGTTGGGGGTTTGATCTGCAAGAACTGCATTAGGCCGATAACCTGTCGCAGGTTCTGATTAATCCGTTTGGGAAATTACATTAAAGAGGAATCGTGCAGCATATTTATTTTATTTTAATTAACACTTGAATGAACACTAGCGTTGCTGCATTAAGTTAACATTAGTTTAGAGTGCCTCCTTGTATGTATCAAATACAGAAGTGAAACGTTGTAATAACATATCTTTACTAAGACAGTTAGGTGCTATGCTAGAAATTGAGGAACTTATAAGTAATGACAATTCAGTGTATGCAGGTTCTGATGCACAAAAGCATCAAAGTGTTGAGGATACTGTACGTGTTATACATGAATGGACAAGTTTGTTCTTTGGTAAATGTTCTCATGTATCTTTAAGACTGCTGCTCTGTTCCATTTCAGTAGGTAGCCTTTTCTGTGCCCAAGATCTCGGGTTCAAACCCGGCCGAAGTCATCGGATTTTTAAGAGCGTATGCCTTCCTTTGGAGGCGAAGTAAAGCCGGCGGGCCCAAGGCATACACTTATGGCATGCAAAAGAACCTTCCACTAACTACTAACTACAGGTGTCGTTGACGGTAGCATTTGGTAGCAAAATTAGGAACTACTTGAAATTGATTGTCTGCAGTCCTTACCTGAATTACAGATAACACACACTTATACAGCCCTCACAATTAACACCGGTTAGCAGACAGATTCTACGCACACCCAAGTACACGGGGCTACATGACCGCGTTGTCGCAGCCCCTAAACTGAGGAACCAATCAACCAAACTTTTCTGACATAGGCATTATAGTTATTACCAGCCTGGTTTCTTATCACGGAAGGAAACTTTCTGTGTCTAATTCGTTTCGTGAGTGGGTTAGGACATCGCTGTCATCAGCCATGTGTAGCCTACTCGGATTCGGGTAGAATTTGTATGTGTATTGTCTGTGGTAGTGTGTGTATTGCGATGCTAGAATTGGGAAGGAAGTGACCATGTTCTTCTGTTAGGAACAATCCCAGCATTTACCTGGAGGAGAAAGGAGAATCTAACCCACTTCTTCTCAGTTCAGTGAGGCTGATTGAATTTAGTTTCAAACCCCAAATCAGAATTACATTTCCGGCAGAGGTGGAAATCAAACCTGGACCGTTGGGACAGATGATTGACTAGAGATATTAATTTCTGTTTTAACTGTTACAGATTAATTGGTTATTTGTGTATGTCTTTTCTTCCCGTTGTGTAGTCGACATTTCACATTAAAATGGGGTGAATATCTATCAAGTTTTTGATTGAATACTTCTACATATCGCATTTATTGCTGAGACAACAGTGTTTTCGGTCAAGTTCAAACTAGCAAGGTTCGAAATGCATAATTATCGAGTCTGATCGAAAACGTCGATTTATTTGTGTAATGTACAGATCGCATCAACTTCTCACCATGTTTCATTTATGGTTTCGTTATTTATTTATATATTCGCGTCTGTAGAAGGTAATTTTATAAGTAAACACTCAGTCTCGTTTGCTCACAGCTTGTTCATAGCTGGGTAGCGCCCTCTCTGATGGCCGGAAGGCTATGACGTAATAAATCCTATTGCATGGCCTTCTCTCTCGGTGGCGTTGACACAGAAAAGCAACTGTGACCAGGATGATCGGTTACATTCGCCTGGAATTAAGGGCTGCTCTGATCTCGATCGCTGTTCGAGAGTATACAATGCAGGGAAAGCGAACAATATTTTAGCGAAACTGGGCATTTCTTGTGGCTCGGTCGGATGTAAAAATCGTTGGGATAGAGAAAGACCAGGGGCCTGTTCCACGAATGAACTTTGCAACTTTTCACTTTGCACTTTTCAGTTCAGATTTTGTTCCACCATCACTTTTCAGATTTGTCTTGCAAAGTGAAAAGTGAAAAGTTAGGAATCTTTTCACTTTAGAAGACTGTTATGTTCCTCCATTGGTGCAGAAATGCAAAGTGCAAAGGAATGATTGAAAAGTTTTCAGAAATCTTTGCAATGAGACGATTCCCATTTCAGCTGTTAATGAACAAGTCTCTACACTAGTTTCTCGGCGCAGAATTTGGTTTAGTGATATAAATATGTTACGCAGGAGCTTTTGTTATCATCAAGTGAAGATAGTGATGAACAATCCAACAAGAAGACGTACAAAGAGAGGATGAATTTTCATAACCTCACTTTAGTATTAACAGGTTAAAAGTTCCGCCTGATCAATACTGTTATTAATTAAGATCACTGTGTGGTCATTAGTGGGACATGTTTCACCATGAAAAAAAAGCATTAAATCATGGAATAAATATACAGTTTGTTCTTGGAATAAACATGATCGGATCATTCCTATGCAAAGACTTTTCACTTTGCAAAGAAATTGAAAAGTAATACATAGATCATGGTGGAACAGAAAGACTTTGCACTTTGCAAGAATTGAAAAGTGCAAAGTGAAAAGTTGCAAAGTTTATTCGTGGAACAGGCCCCTGATGTTCGTTTTCACATCTAGGAAATAAAATACAGAGTAAATACGGTATAATGTATTTATTTTAAATATAAAGCAGAACTGGCAACAATATAAATTCTATAGCTACCCTACTACTTTAGAAGATCTGAAAGTTTAACGAATTGTATTGTTGCCATCAGAAGAAACTGGTCCCTCACTAAACATACTGTACCGGTAGCCGTTTGTATAGGCAATATTTCAAGAACGATGTTAACCACTATACCACGGGATGTATTATCAGTGGTGGATCCAGGCCTTGCGGGACCCTGGGCGATATGATAAGGTGGGGCCCACAACAATAGGAAATTAAAAACATATCAAATCAACTGGGAAATAGTTTGGTAATAATAATAAAATAAAGAATAGTTACAATATTTTGAATACACTACAGTACATTTTTTAATAATATGAAAGAAACCTTTAAGTCCCCTTGAAGAGGAAGATGCTAGACATGCAAATACAGGGAGTGAGAATGCGAGGCAGACCTAAACGAAGATGGATGGATTATGTACGGCCGAAAAACAGTTGTCAGAAGAGGATGTGCACAACCGGGTTAAATGGAGGAGAGCTGTCAGAAACATCGACCCCACATAGGAGTGGGAATGATGTAAAGAGAAAGAAGAAAGAAGAAGATTATGTTCACTATGAAATAATAAAATATTACTCTGCGACTATTTTCCCGGCTGAAGTCTTCTATTATTTCACTGAAATCTAAACTTGCTAAACGGTCACGGGAGGTCATAGCTGCACTGAAAAATATGAATTATAAATTAGTTTGAAAACTATGAAAATGAAAATCCACAGCCTGCTTCCAGTCTCCGACCGGGTCAGGAATGGAATGAATGAAGGCCCCATTTAGCGGCGAGGATATGAACTGTGCCGGCTGCCGAGGCCTGACGCACTCCTCTGGGGCAATGATTAAATGAATGACAGATGAAATGAAATGATAGTGGAGAGTGTTGCTGGAATGAAATTTTGACAGGGAAAACCGGAGTACTCGGATAAAAAACCTGCCTGCCTCCGTTTTGTCCAGCACAGATCTCACATGGAGTGACCGGGATTTGAACCACGGACCCAGTAGTGAGAGGCCGGCGTGCTGCCGCCTAAGCTACGGAGGCAGTTTGAAAACTATAATTAATTAATTAATTCAATTTTTAAAAATCCGTCGCGCGGGGCTCCCCAGACCGCGGGGTCCTGGGCGGTCGCCCTCCTCGCCCTCCCGTAGATCCGCCCCTGTGTATTATACATAAAAGGTGGCTGGTACCGTACATGTTGTACCATTCATCAATACTCTTCGCCATACTGGTAAGTTACAGGTACTTCTGTTGCTGAAATTATGAAGTTATAATGGATTATTGGAAAGAGATTTCGGGTTCGATTCCTGTTTGAGGTATTGGAATGGTATTGCTGACATGCTAGTCAGCCAAATTGTGTGAATTTCGAAGACCAGTGCCAAGTCAGTGGGCTAGGTGAGTTTACTTGACTAAATTACAGTATTTAGAATAGAACCCTCATTCAGTACCGGTAACTCATGTTAAAGGTACGGTACCGGTAAGCTTATGTCTTCTGCTTTCACGTATAGGGTTGAAATGTATTAAATTTCCTGTAAATATTCTAGGTTTTTGCCGTTCCTGTTGCGAGATTTAACTCGACTGTACCAAGTTAAGCTCATCAACAGACTTTTGGTAGACCCTGCTTGGACCCCTTGGGATAGTGGATCTTACGCTAGAAGATATGCTGATATCTCCTTGTGCTACTTCACAGATTGTAGTGATGTCAGCTTGTGTTTAAGTTTATAATTAAAATAACAAATCACCTACAATAGTATTTTGTAGCTCAGGTAGTATTTACTATTTAATGATGAATGACTTACGGCTTTACTAACATACCATTCATTATGTTCCTCTGTAAAACCGTTTGATGCTTTCACGTAGAACGTTTATATAGAATATTTATGCATACACACTACCAGGAGGTGTAATGGGGTGATGTTCTTACCAAATGTGTCTTAGAAAAAAATATTTGAAGCTCCTCTCTCGTACAATCAATGTTAAATGTATCCTATCTTCAGTAGAATTATTTGTATCTATCTTCAAACACATCAATTCACAGATATTTACGACATGTGCCTGCCCCAATAAGTTTGAATTATGAAACATTTCGTGAAAACATTACTGGATGTTCGACAGTGCAGGAGGTCTCTTCAACTGTTATCAAGGCGCACCACACATTGACGTCACTACATTTGCTTTCCATACAAATAGGACATTCGGCTTTCTTTTCGTTACGTTACGTTGCGTAGAAAGAATATCTATTGACTGTTGCGATCAAATTAACTTCAGTTATGAGTAAATTAATAACAATACTCGGGGTAAGATATATATAGCCAGCTGGTGAAAGCAAGTCCAGTTGTCCCTCACGCGTCAATCTGTTTACGGTACTTCTGTGATATAGCCATACAGTATTTGTCTTCGTTGTGAAATGTTTCCGGAAACGAATTACCTCAGCGCTCTGACCCCTGCTGGTAAGGAACAATGCGATGCAAGCAGGAGATTTGCTTCGGGTTCTGTACACACATGTTTCGTTGTCTCATTTGAGGTGCTCATTAATCCCGGTGTACTTGGGTATGGGTTCAATTTGCCTGATAACTATGTCTTTGTGGTGTGTATTTGTAATTCAGATGAGTACAGGGAATGGGGGGGGGGGCTATGGCCTTAAGTTCGGTAGCATCCCGGCATTCGCCTGGGGTAGAAGTGGGGAAACCACTTCCAGGATGGCTGAAATGGGAATCGAAGCCACCTCTTCTCAGTTTTGCCTCACGAGGTTCCATTCCAGTAATCGGACTATAATTAAAGTTCTTGGCTGAGTTGGGAATCGAACTCGGACCTCCGGAGTGACAGCCAAGAATGATAGCTGCTACACCACGAGTTGATCATATTTTATTATTAATAGTATTATTATATAACTGATTTCAGTCACTAAAATAGCTTCACTAGGCGAAGTATAATTTTATGTCGACACTGTACTTCACAACGAGTGTCCGGCAGCGGTGTGCGAGGAGACATGGCAAATGCGGAGTACGGATAGCCCATAAGGCCTGTAGTCTTTTCTTAACCCTGGACGCTCTATAGCTAGGTGGATGTTTACCCATTACATGATGTGACTAGAGAAAAGTCATGGAATTGGCCAGTATGAGTCCCAGATAATACGATGTCTTACCTATGCTACCCTCCAAGCAACATTTAAATTGTCTACTGTGGAGATCAGAAGCTGAAGACCAAACGCCAACAGGAAAGGTTTGTTGTGGCTTGAGTGCATGTGGAATCCGTATTATTTACCAGCATTACTGTAGAGTCTATGCTAGTATAAGTACAGTACTTGTAATTCAGGCTAGGTTAGTCAACGAGGCGGTTATAGGTATACAAACCTATAAACCAGAGCTACAAATCGCAAGCTACTTACGAAAACTTGTACAAAACGGAAAGTGTGTCACTAGGAAGGCCAAGACAATCCTTAATGATAAAGAACACTTGTCATGAACATTCAATTTTGTTATTGGTTTTACGTCCTTTTGAATTATTGCGGATTTTAGAGACGCGTGGGTGCCGGAATATTGCCCCGAAAGGGGTTGCCCCTTATAATTCCCATTTTCTAACGAAGTCGGGGATGAGATGCGATGGAAGTCTTTGTGGGGGATGGTTTTAATGGCCGGAGGCCCTTCCTGACGCCAACCTCATGAGAGGAGTTAATTAGAGATGAAATGAATGATGGTGAATGAAACTGGGCAAGGATATGGGATGAAGCGGCCGAAGCGTGTCAAAAGACACCGTCTCAGCATTTGCCTGGATTTGATAATGGGGAAACCACGAAAAAACATTTCAAGAGCGGCTGACGGTGTGGCTCGAATCCACGTGAGTCCACAGAGAGCTTGGCCCCATGGCCTTGCGCAGCGCGTTAGTTAGCGTAGTGACCGCTGTCAGTCTCGAAAGGGTTATCTATATGCCAATAAAGTAACTGACACGGTTCCTTCGCATTTAAACACCCTCAAATGCCATCTGACTGCACCAAGATTCGATCATGCAACCTTGGGAAGAGCAGGTGACAACGTTACTACTGAACCAAACAGTCAGTCACAAACATTTAACCACACGGGTCGTAAGAAGGGTAGGACAGCACCTTCTACATGGTTACAAATAAAATATGCAATTGCATCAAGCACGAGCTGCAATGCCCAAACTATGCGCAATACAAGAAATTAAATAGCTGAATTTGGGGGCAATTTCCACACGCAACAACGATGTTTGTATAGACTGTACCGATCCACTCCAAACATGCATTTGCACATCGTATTGTGATGAATACATACACTTTTTTGGAGACTGTTTTGCCTTTCGGCATCTATTTAGTCCACAAGTCTCCGTTTGCGAACAAGTCGCCTCCGTGATCCCCTATTAGCAAGTAGCACACTGGCCTATTCTGCTTTAGCACCTCACACTTTCAAATCGTTAAATACTTAACTTTTCACATGACACAGCCATCTGGGTCGACTCATACACTGCTCAAAAAATAAACAAACTTTTGGTCGTCTGTAACATTTTGTGAGCATGTAGTTTGCAGACGTAGATTATAAAGATACTAAACATTTTCCTTTATTTGTACAGAAACCAAAAATGAACAAATAATACCCACACGGTTATGCTGGACTGTCCCAAAAACCGAAAGTCACGGCACTTCAATGCAACTGAAAACAAACCGAAACTTACACCTAACACTTTTCAGTACTCTCTGTTCCCATCTCTGGCTCGTAGCACACCGGCGTGGTATGCTTCTGATAAGCCTCCGGATGGTATCCTGGGGATGGCTCCCCAGTCTTCCAATAATGCGGCTGTCAGCTCCATGAGTGTGCGCGGTTGCTGTGGGCGATTCTGGATACACCTAGCAAGTTGATCCTACAGATGCTCAATACAATTGAGGTCGGGGCAACATGCGGGCCAGTCCCTTACTTGACATCCAACAGCTGCAAGGATGTCCCTGGTGGCCCTAGCACAATGTGCAGTGGCTCCATCATGCAGTAATGTAAAATGTTGCCCAATGTTGTCTGCGATGGGCAGTACATGATTCTTCAGAACCTCCTCAATGTAGCGCACAGCTGTCAATCGGCCCTGAATGACTACGAGGTCACTTTTATGGTTCAAATTCCTCCCCAAGCCGTCACTGATCCGCCAGTGAAAGCGACTGTTTCCTGGACGTTGCAAGGCAAATTTCGTTCTCCTCTTCGCCAGACTCGAACACAACCACCTGACCCAGAAAGCTGGAATCTGCATTTATCGGCAAAGAATACTGGCGTCCAGTGTCGGAGCTGCCAGTCGACATGCTGTTGTGCAACCTGCAGACGGCATATTCAGTGATGAGGGGTCAACCGGGATACTTAAAGTGGTCTCTGAGAATTGAACTGACCTTCCCTGTCTGTGTACTGACGACAGTCCCATGTGCATTAATTAGCTCACCTCGTAGGTTCCTGGCTGTACTGCGACGATTTCGGAGGACCTGTAAACGAAGAAATTGGTCCTCAGCTGGCGTCGATTTCTGTTTTCTCCCTGGACCATGTCAGCGTTTTTTGACAGCGTGTATCTGATGATATCGCTGCCACCACTTGCGGATGACTGGTTGAGACAATCTGAACCACTCTGCCACGTAACGCTGAGTGCGTCCTTTCTGCAAGAGGTTTACTGCACGCATGACTTGTTCTGATGGTAAATGCCTTTCCAGATCTTGTGCTCTAACCTGCCTGTGTTGCTTACCAATACGACACCTCACACGGTACTGACACACCATGCCGTACGCCACAAACCACTACCATTTGGAGTGCGGTCACAACGAAAACTGCTACGACTGGAGGGTTGGTCACAACGAAAACTGCTACGTCTGGAGGGTTAAGTTCTAACTTCAATATTCCACCACATTAATATCACCAAGGGATAAACAAACAACACTGCAGAGCACCATGGATGTGAAACAGCACGTGCTTTCATACCAAAGTTGTGATACACTTTTTTTTGTGAGCAGTGGGAACAGCGTCATGTAGTGTGTTTATTTCTGGCTTGGCCTTTATCTCTTCATTATGAGTAGGCCTACCTTCTGCCCTTGCTCTTTGATCAATACTGCAAGGTCGATCTAAAATACTGAGCAATGTTGGGACATTTTTATTGCATCACCTTATAGAATAAAGTCGATCCCAACTATACACTCACTGCGTTGGCTTTTCTGCACATTGACACTATTTCTTTCCTTAAACTACTATCCAGATAGATTACATAGCCAGGTAAGTAAAGTGGTCCATCTGCTCCATCCCGACATCACTATCGGTTTTGAAATGCTGTTTTTCATACCATATTCTGTCATTACAACCAGGTCATCATCATAATCCAGACTGGTTTAATGGTTTTTACACAATCCCACCCAGCCTGTTTAGACCCATATAATAATCAAATGGCATATATATAAAATAAACAGCAGCGGTTAGAGATTACAGTCTTGCTTTATTCCTGTAACAACTCAAAGCCAAGGACACCTCCTAACATTAAAAATCTCACTGCAACCTGATTATCAACATAAATACTTTGATTTATTTTAGTAGGCTTCCCTCGATACCTTAATTCCTCAGGATGCTCAGTATCTTCTCCCTTGATACTCTTATCGTATGCCTTCTCTAGATCTACAAAACACAAATGTCAATTTCTCTCGTGGAATACTTCGATAACTTGGCGCATACTAAAAATTTGATCCTGACATCCACGATGTGGTCTAAATCCCCATTGATTTTCATCTGCCTCAATCTAGGTCAGTGATGAAAATTTCCTTTCTTCAATGCCTGAGTACATAACAGTACCGGGAACGCATCCCGAATGCGAAGTGGGGCTTTGCTCTTTTCAGAGACTCCCTTCAGTGTACTGTATATATCGCGTAAGGCACTGATAAATAAATATGAAATGAAATATGAAGTCTAAAATTGTTGTAATCTTACCTGTTACCTTGCATATAAATTGGGTCGATTACTGCTTTTGTTCAGTCTGATGGAAACTTTCATGTATGCCATGCGAATTAAATTATACTCTGCAACCAGTTCATCCAGCTTTCCCAACATACTTTACTCTTAATGACCGAATTTCATCTACTCCTGCTGCTTTGTGACATTGTATTTTTATTTACCATCGTCTCTACTTACTCAACCATGAACCTGTTCTTATTCCTCTACTACATAATCTCAAATAAATAAATTCATAATTTAATTAGTGCTTTGTTGCTCCTCCGCTATTGATTCATAAAATGAAATATTATCCATCATTCCTCTAAAATTAGCAAAACTGAGTCTGAACAGGAACGAGCAATTGTGTGATAACTTTTAGTGTGTGTTAAGGTGTTTCTTCATGTGTTTCTCCAGCCGGTGGCGTATTACAAAGGTCTCATTGCAGTTAGCACATGTATACACCTGGTTAGAGGTGTGAGTCCGTTCGTGTCTTGCAAGCTTGGCTTTATTTTTGAAGGACCGTCGACAGACCAAACAAGCATACACAGTCTCCCTCTTGTGCACTGCAAGGTGCCTATCCAGGTATAGCTGTAGTTTAAATGACTTGTTGCATTTAACACAAACAAACGGTGTTTCATCGTTATGCACAAAAGAGTGACGAACAAGATTTTGCTGCAAAGCGAAGAGCAGACCACACTCGTGGCACTGGTAGGTCTTATCCGAGCTGTGGACGAGTGAATGTCGCCGTAATTTTGAACGGTGCACGAATGACTGTTTGCATTCAGAGCATGCGAAAGCTCGCTCAGTATCATGCACGAGCATATGCTGCTTCAGGTTGTCTGCCTTATGAAACGGCTTTTGGCACACAGAACAGATATGAAGCTTCTCCCCGGTATGTGCAGCCATATGGATCTTTACAGAATATCGATCAGTGAAAGTCTGAAAACAAATCGAACATTGAGGCTTTTCAACTTCATGCCTTCGCATATGTTTGTTCATGCATGCCCAACGCTCAAACTCTCGCTTACACTTTGGGCATCTGTAAGGCTTCTTGCCTGGATGAGACTTAAATACATGGTGTCTCAATTGTGATGCCTCGGGAACTACTATGTCACAGTAGGCACATACACAAAACCTCTGGAATAACTCAGCGCCCTCAGTGTCGTCTTCTTCCCTGGGAGAGAATATCACCGATTAATTTAAAAATCACAGTCCCAGTAGCCTACTGACTTAATACAGACAAACCTTACAATGGAAAGATAGGAAATATTTATCAATCCGCTATTTCAGCACCCACGATAAACCCTCTGCATTCTGGATTAATTTGTCATGTTTTCATGTAGCAGAAATCTTAATTTCTGATACCTATGTCATTTAGAGGCTACAAGTGACTAGTAGGCCTATTACAAGGATCTTTTGAAGGATTTGAAGACATTATTTCTGACGAAACCTACAAAGAAGAGCAAGAGCGAGAGCTCTACCACCGGCAGCAAACCCGTCTGCTAATATAAACATATACATGTCAAAAGCATTATCATATATTAGTTCCTAATTCATTTATTGCCTTGGAACATCCCAGCATCAACTTTATATATTTGATAGCCACTGCCGAAGTGGCATCATTATTTATTACATGTATATGGAAGTACAATTGCATTTAGAACAAGTTTAAGCATGTCCTGAGTCTTGCACTTCAGAGTTTAACTTTAATTCAGTGATTTTTAACCACAGCACCGTAATTAAGGTCATAGTTTAGTTATTTTTATCCAATTGTTATCATATGTGCTTATGAGATCACCTCGTGCGGAGGGTGTCCGTAATAGATTTTAATTGACTGCAGTGCTTTTTTTTTTTGGAACTTGGTAAGGACTTCACTACTCCGTGCAATTTTGACAGTGCACTTCAAGTTTCTATAAGTGTCACCAAACCAACATGGAGGCCACGTGGTATGTTTCACCAGTCTTCAATACCTCATAAGCTATTACAGGAGTCAATCTGAAATTAAGTTCGGTGATAGAGGACTATAAATAAATGAACACATGTGACATTTAAAAACACAATAAGCACAAAACTGGAATGGTAACCTTGCGAAATTGAAATATTGTTATTGATTTTTTTGAGGAAAAATCACAATGCAATGAAACATGGCATAGCGAATTTTCACTCAGAGCTACATATACTGGCGTGTTTAGTGATGCAATTGTTTCAAAAGAAACAATGCGGTGGCTGTGTGAAATTAATATTTTAAAAAGTGTTAATTCTTGTATCCCATTCATGCGATTTAATTGTAAATAAAACTTCGCATTATGAACCGTTACTTCAATATTTATATTCTGGTGAAGCACAGCTATAATCTATACATACAAGTATATAAATACTTATATTAAGAAAATATAGTTGGATTATTCCTATTACCTGTCGTATAATAATGCAAACTCCGTAAAAGTTAGTTCAGTTGACTAATACTGCAGCCTAAGCCTAAGCATACAGGTACATACATTTATAGCTTTCTCTTCATGAATTTTATATGGTCCTGCCCCCGTAATTGAATTATATAGAGACCACGGTGGCTATATTGGAAATTTTAAGGAAAGTTATGGCTGTCATAGTTATGACGTGGGTAGTCATGACGTAAGCACGGATGACGCAAACGTTATACCAGCAGGCTACTTGAGCTGAGATTCTCAGTGACGTCAGCATTTAGTCGAGAATGTTCCAAGATTTACGACGCAGTCGCAGGAAACGAGGAATTCTGCTGAGGAAGAAACTATGCTATTGGAGGGGAGGCTTGAACCAATGAACGATAGTTTAAAGGAAGACGGAGATTGCTGAAACTATGGTATTTTTATTACTTTTGGAATGCAGAATTGTGGAAATCCATTTGCAGTAGAAGCATTGATTTGGAATTTTGGTGAAATTTATTTTCAGTTTTTGAATTTTGAAAATCCGTCATGTATTAACGAAGTTGGAACTTCTAACGATGACGCAGTATCACGCTATGGAAGGGATGGAAACGCCCCTCGTGAAGTTAATAAAAGGGCTTGCGCAGAAGAGAGGAGCCTCATTCTGCGATCATTCTCCGCTCATTCTCCGATCATTCTCAGATCTCATTCTCAGATCATCGAAGTCTAATTGTGAAAGTTCTTTCTTATATAGTCCTATATAGTGAAAAGTGTGAAAAGAGTCGTCTTTTTATAACGCGTGGTGAGGCCACTGCATTTTACGAGATCCAAGTCAATCTAGGTGAAGTTAAAACGGACCTTAGAACGCATCTACAAGTTTTGCTTTGAATAGTTAGCGGTCGCCGATACGCTAATTCTATTGTGCAGTGCTACATGAAGTAATATAGAAAAGCTGAACAATTTCGAGCGATTAGTTTGAAAGATATTAGCAAGTTTCGACGACTGACAAAAGTGATTATCTCGCCACAAGAGAAGCACTTGTATCGCCAGAATTTACGCCACGGCTGACGCTGCTAGTGAAATAGGGAGACTCCAGATTGCTTTTGTTACACAACGTTACAGTATAATGGAGCAATTTAATAAGGCAGTTTGTTCTTCTATTACTACAACCGAAGAGCAGATGGAAGGCTAAAGGACTTAATGCAATTGGGACATATTTCAACGGAGTAAGATAGCAACATGGAACTTCGCTAATTGCTATTCCACACAAGCGAACATGTGGTGAATACCATCTACACCCATGTTTCGTGATTAAAAGCTGAATACTATCGAACAGCAATGAAATCTATTACATACTCATTGAATATGAATATTTCTTCGGAAATTTCTACAAAAACTTCATGGCGATTGTCTACTGGAACTTCAGGGATTTTTTCAAGAGAGGTCAGGGTTATCCCGACTCACAAAGAAGATTATTGCCGGAAGGATGTCTATTCGTCTTCTTGGAGCAGAGCGATTTACGGAGAAGGAAGCAGTTCGATTCTCCGAGGGTGCTGTTTCCTATTTCGAGGATGGAGCTCAGCTTTAACTTGGTGAAATGGATCCATCAGCAGTCTTCTTTGGGGAATTTTCCTCTGGAACGTCAATCGGCAGATAAGGTAGTCGTGAACGTTTATTGTAGTTGAGTTTCTTAATGATATTTGAGCAACTATTTATCCCATATTTTTGTCCTCATGTATTTTGCCCTATTTTCTTGTTGAGATTCTTATTCTCAGTACACCTTGATGAGTTATGCCTTTTTCGACGTTTTATTAAGACATTGTTATGTCATGGGCATAGTTAAATGATTTTGGATCAGTTGAGACTGATAGTTAGATTTTTCAGTAATTAATATTTTTGTAGTCACGATTTGACTGTAAGTTAATGATTTTTATGGCAGATTTAAATTCAGACAGCGTGTCACTTTATTAAAGTAATTCTACCCCAGTTTAATTACTTTGACCAATTTTCTGTCATCATCAAGAAGGAAGAACATTTAAATGATTTTAGAGCGTTAAAATCTCTTGCGTTGTCGACGATCTTGGAAATACTAGTCGTTATTTGAATTGATTGCAACACAGACATTTATCGTCAATTATGAACGATCATTGCATCATAGACATTTTTGTGAAAGATGAACTTTAATAATGAATTATTGAATGCATTAAAGTCAAGAACTTTTGTTAGGAGTTTTTTCTCAATTAGAGATTTATATAACGATGTTTGCATTCCCCAGTCTAAATGGATTCTATTCGACTACTTTGCAGTTTTATTCACACTTTATTTGATGATAGTATTTTTATGCTACAATTCTTTTAAGATGTTAATCTTAAATTTTGATAGACCAGACAGGCGTATATAAACGTATTCACTATTAAATTTGTTTGTGATTGGCAAATTTTGACTTCAGTTCGATTCATGAATGAAATCCACGAAGGTTAAATGAAAACAGTTTTGAAACAATTAATGATTATAAGGATTTTTAAGTGGAACTATGGATGTATAATCGCTAGTACAGCGCACGTGTTGAAAGTCGCTGATGTATAATGCCCTTGAATATGAAGGAGGTTCCCACAGGAATTAATGTTAAAGAATTATTTGTAGAAGTTTTTGTAAGTTCGGTGGAAGTTTTTAATGCCATATAGATTAATATATGATGAATTTTGGGCTTAATTATAATGCAGTTGTGCATTATTGTGTTAGCGAAGTATTTTCCGCTGGAGTGTATTGTCATAGTTCATTGAAAATTAATCAAGTGAATTTACTGTTATAATTAACAAGAGTTTTGAAAGAATTTGAGATAAGATATTGAATGAAGATTACCGTCACAAATAATTATTAAAACCTTTATTAAAACAGATTGTGACATTAATATGTATAACTAACCTTCATTGGTCGATTATATTAAACACGATTATGAAATTACCAACCGGATGAACCTGTGGTTAATGTATTTCTTAAATTTAATAATTTAAACAATTTAAATGTTAATATTGTAAATAATTGCTGTAAATATTTTTGAAAATAATGTGGAACGAAAGTGATGTTAAAGGCGTGTTTAAAAATATTTTTATTGTCTTTGACAAATTTTATAAACAATTTCTAATTGTTATAAATAATTTATGTGATTTTGTTATAAACATTTAAGAGCTTATTAAACATTTGGATGAGAACTTAACAAGTTTAAGGATTGTCATAATAATCCAGTAGGATGTGAGTAAAGTATTTGAAAGAATTGCGTAAATATATATTTGAGTTGTCTTGCGGACATTTAAAGCTTGAGAGAGAGCTGTATTCTTACGTAACGTAGCATGTGAGAAGGGAGTCCATTTGACAAGTATGCGACAGGTTGGAGGGTAGCTTGCAGCTGTCCCAACAACTGGTTATCAGCGGGTGAGGTCGTCCACACTCTGGCCTTGCGACTATAAATACAATTGTCATGTTTATTAAAAGGAAACCAAATGCTCTATATATGTCACACCCTCACTTCCTTTCCAATCCAATTGTGTTATGAATATTACGTTATTTGGAGCTCGTGGGAGCTAATATGTTCTATATCATGTTGTATGATAACTTTGCAAGTCCTACAGGAGGACGTAGTCAGATTGACATGGGCTACTGATAGCCACGTGTATTTTGTTGTGTTATTAAAATCATACCATTTATTTGAAATAAAGCTTTTGTACAGTTCAGAGTTCTCGTCTTCGTTTTGGTTCATTTTTAAATGTCATGGTGGAGGTTATTGTGTGAACAGACTTTAGTGATCCTGTTGTCAACTCAAACCCCGAGATAATTTTTAAGAGGTAAGTAACGGTAAGTATGTACCCCCGTCTATTTTGGTGTGTTCCACAATGATTTCCTGTGAACTTCTGTGCTCATATCTCGATAGTATCTGTCAGTGCCATTTTCATTGATGTAGCTGAGCCGGTGCGATTGATTGTTGGCAATCCGATTGAGGGGGCGGATATCTGACAGCCTACTATCCGGGTAAAACGGGGACAGTAAATAGGTAAATTTTTCACAAAAGAATCTACATAACTAAGAACAAGAGTTTAGTGCTTTTCAGTCTACATAACTCTTAACTGAATGATCCGATCACTGTGAAATCTGGTACACTCTTGTCACCTTTTATAGGGTGCCAGAACCTCTTCATCAAGGGATATAAAGAATAACGAAGAACTTAAAAACCATCTTGTTAAGAACTTGAGTAAGAGTCACTGTTTATTGAGAATCACTCGCTGGTCTATAGAAAGATACAATGCTCCTTGTGGCACTATTTCACACTTTAAACCATTCGTCACTTGTTTGCCTTATCAGGTGCAGTATAAATGCAGGTAGAAAATTTGTTAATGTGTGGAATCTATTATCAGACGCACGGAAGTTACGTTTGCTGCTAACGATATATTAAATTAAAAAGAAAATGTTTGAAAACTCAAGTTGTCAGTGATAAATGTATTAACTCTGTACCCGTATGGGACTGTGCCTTGTTGCAGTGGGAAACGAGCGCAATCAAGCACGGCTGGGGGGTGGCAGGAGGGGAGTTCATATATTTGTCACTGACAACTTAACAAGATGGCTTTTAAAATCTTCGTTATTCTTCGTGTTCCTGATTTGTAACAAGAGTAATTAAGAATTTTGTTAATAATTTGTATTGACAGGTCTTTCCTTGAAGACAATTTATAATTCATCTGTAAGATTTTCTTAACATTGATCATCGAGAATGTGGACCACTCAACATGGCTTCTACCATGAAGAACGGTACAGCCTTAACTGTAAAATCAGATTTATTACCGAGTTTCAAGATTTTACATACAATAAAAATTGCATAGGCCTATTTTCTTTTATTTTTGGTCTGTCTGTTAGGTAGTCAGCCCGAAGGCTGGTTGGATCCTCAAAAAGTACCGCCGTTAGGTTATGTGGGTAAATACCCACAAAAACCCAAGGCAGCTCTATATTGAGGCGTACTAGGCAAGGTGAGGAGTGAGGTAGTTTGCCATTGCTTTCCTCACCGAGTCAGAACAGCAGTACTAACCCTATGAGTAGAACCTTTCACAACATCCACAGGCACTGATTGTGCCCTGAATGTCATTACTAAGCACCACCCATACCTAAGTAGCTTCCATATAATCACAGCTATAAGTGAGACTGAGACATCGGTGAAAAGTCACATTTTACTCTAGCCTGTGCGAACAGACAAATGCAAATGTACTGCATTCATCAAGAGATGGCAAACAGGCCACTTATTTTTGGTATGGACACTGAAGAAAATTCCAGCAACATGCAAATGGAACTATTTATATTTCAATGTAATATTTATTTGAAGGATAAATTACGTTATGTGGATATTTAATGGTTTTACTAGAAAGACTAGGAAGACATATCTCAGGCACCTTTATTACCAAGGTATATGCTTTGGCAGCACTATGAGGATTATTATTCCAAAACTGAGGAACAGACTTTCAAATGCTCACTTAGAAAATGTGATTCTTCCAACTTTGAGGCCAATATTAACAATTTAGTGAAAAAGTCAAGAACTTTGTTTTATGTTATTCATTAATATTGCAATATATGCAATACACACAATTGTATAATGCTAATGCCTAATGGTACTGTAATATAACTAGTTGTGACTTATGAGTCATATTTCATCAATAAAACAATTAGGCCTATAAGTTTCTAAGTAACAAATATAAAAAAGGCCCTTTATATACATATATATGCTGTACAGCATAAATAATTAAATAGTATTCACTTACTTCTCAAATGGACTTGATTCTAATGATCCCTGCCTGACATCATCCTCAGTATCAGTATCAACTTTGCTATCCTGGAAGAATAAAAGTGGTGATTTACAAATACAGTAGGCTAACATACATGACCATTTATAGTTTTCACTATCGTAGCTATAATCAAATGTCACAAAATACAAATAAAACACAAGTGGTTTTGCAGAGAACTAACTCATCTAACTACAACTTTGTAGAAGTACCTTTATCACTGATTGTGCCTACTCATCCAAGTACCAAAACTCACAGCTACTGTTTGGGCTCATCAATATTAAAGAGAGAGAATAACAAGTAGTTTCGTAACGAACTAATGGACCTACTTTTCTTTAAATTGAAGATTCATACTAATGATTGATCTATATAGGCCTATACCTATATGAAGAAAAATCATTAACCATGATTGATAATGTGACTAATAGACGTATTAACTTTCGTATTGATTGCGTTTACTGAGAAACACCTGTTAATACGGTAATGTATGAATACATTAATATACCTACCTGTTAATACTATAATGTATTAATATATTAATAATCAATACATTAATACATTATAGCATTAACAGGTGTCTCTCAGTAAACAATTAATCTATAGCCTATAGTCCTATCTAGAATAATACATTTATTATTAAAAGTACAGCGCACAAATTGTTCATAATGTTGATTACAAACTTGAATAATTATGCGTATTGTCACCTCTCAGTTTTAAAAAAGATCACAATGGATAATCTCCGACTTTTAGCCTACATGAGATCACGTGGTATCGGCAGCTTTGCATACCGCACAATTTACATAGACAGGATTCGTCTGGGTCATGGAAGTACGCCTACTGGGTGTTACACAGTTGATGGTGGTACTCATGTACCGCCATCAAATTAACAAAGTGTTGCAGTTCTTGGTTAGTGTCTGTCCATGTCCTGTTCATCATGGCCTCCGTTAAGTAAAACTCGAGCCAGATTTTCACAGGCATTATCTTCACTCTGTCCTGTTTTAGTTTTTCCCAGGGGTCAGTGGAAGGTAGCCCTCTCTTCATCCACAGATCCTCAATGAAGAAGGTCTCCTGGACAAGTTCGTACGCTAGTCTAGATTCTGCGTATTTCAGTATTCCCAGGGTAGCTTTCAGGACCTATCGACAGGCTTAGAACAATGTTGTCATTACTGCCATAAATGGGCTCCCGAAAATTAATCTGAAATATATCTATACATGTGCCAATTTTGGAACAGTTCCCATGCATACCTTATGAAATATCCAAGATAGAGTTCAAATTTCAACTGTGAATTTTCAGCAGTTACGTTTTTCCCGTGCATCAACTTCACGTTACAATTTCTCGGGATGTAATTGCCATATTACAATGCAATAAACGCCATTCTTCATGTGAGTTTCTATGTTATCAATAAAGTGCAATAAATAATCCAGGGCATCCGTTTAAAAAAAACACAAGTTTAGCCAATGTTGAACATCATATTTGCTTACGTTTTAGAATGACCCATATTATTTACTTTAACCCTTCCCTGCCTTCATGCCTGTGAAAATCGTAATCAATATTTATTGTTGCTTCAGGTATATTTTTGGTGAAATTTTAAAGTGGGTCATCTTGTATATATACGACTCACTTACTCACCTTGACAACATTAATTTTGATAAAACCTCTATAATATATTATGTTTTCATCTGTAACTTTTTTCCAGTTGGTTTAACTCTTTATCAAAAATTACAGGTAAAAAAAAACACTAGGGATTTGGGAGCAAAGTTCTCAATAAGCAAAGCAAGTCTTGAAACATGTTTGCAAACCAGTTCGCAGCATCTATTTAAGGATATTTATTTAGCGTATGGCTTTTAGTGCCGGGAGCGTCCGAGGACATGTTGGCTCGCCAAATGCTATAGCTGCTTCAATGTGGACACACATGGGGTGAGCTGCAAGTTCCGGTCAATTTCAAGTAGTTCCAACTTTCACTACCAATGTCACTGACACCTAGTGGGGCACGTTGGAACTTTGATAGAGCGTTTCTTCAACGAATCTACAATTTAGCTTCACACAAGTTTAATTAGAGAAGGTTCTTTTACATGCCATCAATCTATGACATGGGACCGCCAGCTTTACTTCCGCTCCGAAGAAAGGTATACTGAAGGATTTTAACGCTCTTAAAAAAATCCGACGACTTCGGCCGGGTTTGAACCCGCGATCTTGGGCATAAGAGCTTAGCATGCTACCGACTACGCCGAAGCCGCTTTTTAAGGAGATATTTTTGTTTAAAACGATGCGGTAACTGCCAAATCTTTAAATCTATTTATCACACGTATTTGTTTTCTCCTGATTCAAAACTTAACACACACTGAATAAGAAACATAAAGGCGAGCGGCATCATAAGGAATTAAGGTGTTTTTCCTAGCTAAATTCCTGACCAGTAGGTCAGACTACGAGCTCACATTCAACATAATTCTTAATTTGGATAGTTGTGTAACAGGCTGATTTGAGATCTTCTCACACAGGGCTTCAAGATGTAGGACCGTAAATGATACACCATACGCAACTTACGTACCTGAAAAATGCAGCCAACATGTAGAAACGTTTGAAATTTGATTGTCTAATCCTATGGGTCACCATAAATATAGCCATATAAATTGAGACTGTCATTTACCTCAAAAATACCATAAAATACATACAAATTAAACATTTTGGACACTGAAATACAGTAGCGTACATCAATCAACGAGATGTACGGTGGCATATTTAATTTTCACATTTTGAGGCCCTTTATTTCATCCAAGGGTATCACAAATAATAATTAGAGGTACCTTCATGAACTGCCAACAATATCCGAGTCTAACAAATTGCATGCAAGGCACAATTTCATGGACATTAAAAGTCTTAAAAAATGTATATACAGTAGCCTACACTGTAACCTCTACACGAAATAGTATCACAGAATGCAATGCAAAATTGTGTTTAGAATTCATAATTCTCCATAAATGTATTTGTAATTGTGGAAAAAGTGCATTAGTCTCACCTGATGTATTTCTTCATTTTCATTTTCAAATTTAATCTTCATGTCTGGCATAACTAGATAAACAGACTCCGGCTCTGTTTTTGATTCTGGAAGGTCATCCTGACGAACCTGGAACACCCAACACAGCTTATAGTGGTAACTGGTAGGCAAATCAAAAAATGGAAATATAGAGAAGAGAACAGTCATATAATATGATACAACAACAACAAAAAAAGACTAATCAACAAGGTGGTTTGTTGCCATCTCTTGATGAATGCAGTTATTTTGCAGTCGTCTGTTTACACAGGCCAGAGCAAATCATTGTCTCAGTCTCACACATGGTAGTGATTATATGAAAACGATTGACGTATTATTGGTGCTGAGAGTGACAGAGTTAATGCCTGTAGATGCGATTAATATCAGTAAGTTACTGAATCATGGATGAAAGGAATGGCGAACCACATTTTAATATTCATGTTATAAGTTGACTTGTTAACAAAATAAGCTGCTAAGCTATATTTTCAAATGGCATTCTCCTCCAGTTGACCTGCTGAATGGAATGAATGAATGGATAAGTAAATACATAAATTTAAAAGAACTCAATAAATTATTTTACAAGAATAAGATACAAAAATATTACATATTGAGTTATAACATTAAAGATTTTAAAAGTGCTTTGCAACAATTAATAAAATTCTTACGTACCATACTTCTCACTTGGTCTAGTATGCATCATTGGAGATGTTGGGGTTTATACCACTAAACCCCGCCAACCACCAGACTTTTACACAAAAAGAAAGAGTGCGAATGTACTGTGAGAGATGAATTTCCACTTTCAAAAATTCTCCGTCAACAATTTAATTTGAAATCTCTCTGGACCCCGAGGAAACTAAAATTCTTATACATCTGATAAGAGTATTAAGAATTAAAATTTACATTGACTTCTCATCAAGTTGTCTTTGATGTAAAAGCCTGGTGGTTGGTCCTTTAGGTATGTACTGAACCCGTAAATATCATGAAGATGCACTTGTCGAATCCGAAGAACAGCTGGATCGTAGAATCTTCAAGATCCCCGGCTAGAAAGACCTGTGAATCCTACCGACAAATACTACATGATGGGGACATCCTATTTTCGACTGTGTTATGGACTATACTACTGGGAAAAACACTCAAACTACTAGGCAGAGTGAAAAACTTATGGTTCTCGGGGCGTAACGGGATATAAAAAGGCGATTTTCATAACACAATCTTGCTTTAACTAGTATAAATCACGACGATTCCTTTCTATATAAATGAACGAAAATAAATTTATTAATCTACGACGAAATACAAATAAAATAAAATTAAACACTCCTGCCATATATTTAAAATGAAGCCGCAAATAACTCGGCTGTTGTAGAAAATAAAAATATATCAAGTCTTGTCGCTAGTCAAACTTCAATACCTAAATACCAGCACTACCTGCTGTGTCGGACTGTCAAAATAAAATATATACGGTATAATAATAAAAATTAAAATATCTGAAATACGGATTATCATTAACTTTACAATAATATCAGTTACTCTATACACATAAACTAAATTAAGTAACTACTCCTGTCTTTAATTTTGTGAGGTTTGAAGCCATTTTTCAGTGTTGCCAAAGTAAACAAAAGTTTGGTGCTTTCCAGTCGGTCAACACGAAAAGCACCAAACTTTTGTGCTGTCTTTAATATACACCTACTTATTCACTATCGCCACCGATCAACTGTTTACTGACGTTAACGATGAATATTATACAATATCCATAAATTTACATTTGCTTATTTCTCTTTCCTCTTGGACTTCACTTTAGAAAGTGCTTTCCAAACTCTTCTCCTTCAAGTTATATTTGCGCAAAATGATTTTACATCATTTATTATTCAATATCTCTTTCATAAAATATTTCAACATCATTTACCTATCATTTAAGCATCATTTACCGTCGTCTATAACATTCTAGGGCTTTATTTACAAATTCAGGCAAATATGGCCGTGCAATAAAGCCAAGCTCATACGTAAAATTTACATAAATCGTGATAGTTGGTTAGTAGGATTAACAACTAAGAATTACATTCACCTCGCTAACTTCTTCCGCCAACACCCTCTTTAACATGCTTCCAATAGCCATGCATAACTATTCCATTTCATAAACTTCACGTAAATATTACGTAGACTGCTCCAAATAACATGATACTTCCCAATAATACTTCCACTTCACATAATTGAGTCTTAATATCATCGCTCACTTTTTCTTAATACATCTTCCTTTCTGACGTGTCCTATATGAAAAATGTGTTGTATATATGTAGGGTAATTGATCAAACGGATAAATAAAAATCTAATCTAAACAATCTAATCTAATCCTTGTTCCATAAAATACGTATATATTATCATAAATACGTTTCAATAACCTTCTCTTACTTCTCCACTTCATAAAACTTCAATTAACCTCAGTTTCCTCATAAAACTTCAATTAACCTCAGTTTCCTCGTGAGTTACTTCAAATACTTTTCCAATATTGACTAAGTACATCAATGCATGATCTCCGTTGGTTTACATTCGTAGCTACTATGTTTATAACACTATTCATCAATATGTAATATTAATAATAATAACATTTACATCATACTGCTCGTTCCTTATTGTTATAAAACAATATTTAAATGCCAACAACATTCACATCCGTTGCAATAATGTTTAAATAGAAATCTCGGTGTTAAACATATCAAGATTTAGTGAGAATTCTAGAAATTATTCTAATCTGATAGAATTGTGTCTATTCCTCTAAATGAATGTCTAAGCAAAGACTAGACTAGTCTTGAAAAGCAAAGTTTTTCCTATAACTTTCAATAGATTCAAATTTAAATAAAAATAAATCTTCTTCCAATCCTGTCTATGCTTGTATTAACAACAACTCAAATGTTCTAATATCGCAAATATTCTTCCATAGATCGTCGAAAATATCACGTAAATAAAATCATGATATCGATGTTCTACTCACTATCTTCTTCTTGGTCTTCACGCTAAAATCTTCTTCTTAACTACATTTCCTCTCAACTTAAAATTCCCATCGCAATTATTTCAAATCAAAATAATCTAAAATTGTTTAAGAAACAATTCCTAAATTCAAAAATTCGAAAAACTCTCTTCAAAAACACACAAATTCAAAGTAAAAAACGACTGATACTAAAATTACGGTTTACAAAAATTCAAACTCTAATCGAAATTCCTAATAACGAATTAAATTAATAAACATGGTGAAATAGTTTAAGTTACTCCAAAATAATTTCAGACTACAAAACTACAGATAATGAAATTTTCTTCTACCATTAGCCGAATCTAGATGATTTTTTGGTATTAGATATACCAGGATATCCAGCATTCTCCTTCGAGATGAGTTTTCTCTTACGATACTCGCCCTGCCATTCGAACTGTCTTATCTGATCTCGAACTGCATACTGGCCCTGGTTTCGGTTTGGATATGCTCTCGTACTGGTGTACTGCCTTTACGTCATCTTCTTCTTAGCACGGTTCTAGAAAATATTTTCAGCTCTTCTTAAAATTCATCATCATTATCTGCGTGGTTTTGCCTCAGTCTCTTCATAATTTTGAATTTTATCATCGGTTACTTGAAGCATTTTCTCCACTTCATATATTGTGTCCCTTCTGCATATTTACACCTCCATTACGACCTCGTTGATATAGTCAATAATCCTTCCTCTCAACTTCGTAAGATTTGACATAGTGAACATAAATTTGACAAACTATTTCCCTGCAATATCTTTCCTTGTAGACAATATTGTATTTGTTGACTAATCACGTTGCTTATTAATATTTAGTGATATTTTTAAATACTTGCAAGTCGTTAAGTTTTATCAATTTTCATGTGGAGAAACAATCTACATTGTATGGGGAATGTTCCCTACCACTTTTGTTTAAATTGGTCACAAGTTAGGGCTTTAAAATTATATGAACATGTGAGTTTCTTGAAATATTACTGAACAAAATCGTTTAACAAATTAGGGAAATAGACGATTTTAAGTTATTGTCAATAGCAACAATTAATTTACTTTTATCTATAATAAAATATAAACATTTTTAAAATTAAATTCTTATAAACAATTCATATTAAATTAGTGTAAAATGAGCTTTAAAATCACGATAAAAATTGGCAACACTGGCAACTTGATAAGAATTCACAGTAACTTCTGTGAGTTCATAATTTAATTTGGATTAGAGGCCTAAATAAAAATTCTACCTCCATCTGGAAGCATAGAGTTCTTAAACCTAAATTATGTCCTCTACAAGCATCAACGTTCTTACATTTCACATTCCTTCCCAAAGCTAAAGTGGAGTTGTGATTTGTCTGGGTTGTTGTTAATTTAATTAGGGGCTTAGGATACATTGGTCATTAGCCCCATGTAGTTGTAGTTTAATTTGTCTGATAATCTGTATTTATGCGATGCCTATACTAGTGCGTGTAACTGTATTAGGGGCAGGCATAAGGTAGGCGCCCCGGGACTTGAAGAAAGGTACTAACCCGGTATTTACCGAGAGGGAGTGTGGAAAAACCACACTCAGGATAGCCGCTGTCAGCGCCGGAATTCGAACCACCGATTTCCGGATTTGCTGCAGCTGCTCTCGCGGCCAGTGCACGACTTAGCGAGCACTGCTACACCACGGGTGTGATCTGTCTAACACCGTACATTAGCTTTTGTAAGTTATAAAATGGAGAACGGAGACAGTTCAACTCAATCGTAGGCTCAACATTATAACATTAGTACCACCAGCAACTACTAGATAGATTTATAGATAGATTTTTATTAATTCCATTTGATCAAATACATGCATTCAATACATTTTTGATATAGGACAAGTCAGAATTTACATCTATAAAACAAAAGAACTAACAGGTATATATTACTAATATTATAACTATTTAACTTATTATAATAGCAAATCTTAATAGATACAATCTTATTGCACAACTATTTACACCTCACTCTATTATCATAATATGAAAACTTAATTCTATAAATACAACAACATACAGCTAGGTATTACAATTAAATTAAAAAAGTAAAATATAATTATAGATTTCATCGCTCCTATACGCTAAGATATTCAACCACTGAGTAAAAACAATGGCACTGCAGATAAGCTTTCAACATTCTATCAAAGGTTTTTATTTTTGGGGCCAGTTTTACATACTGGGGTAGTTTATTGTATAATTTAACTCCAGTGTGAAAAGTTCCTTTTTGATATATGCTTGTGTGTGAAATATGAATGTTTTGATTTTGTCTTGTGTTATGCCTATGAACATCATTGTTTGTTTTAAGAGAAACATCTTTATACATTTTTTTTTTAAACATAATACTTTCAAAGATATATATGCAGGGCAGTGGGAGAATGTTTAAATCTTTAAACAGAGGTCTACATGATTCTCTAGAGTTTACATTTGCCATAATTCTAATCGCCCTCTTTTGTATCCTAAACGTGCTTAGTACATCTGGCGACATACCCCAAAATATGATCCCATATCTTAAGTATGAATGGAAATAAGCAAAATAAGTATTTCTTAATGTGTGCATGCTAGTGCAGGTTTTCAAAATACGTAACGCAAAGCACATTGAGTTCAGTTTAGTATTCAGATATTGTATATGTTTATTCCATTTCAAGTCTTGTTGTATCCATAGTCCTAAAAACTTTGTTTCTGATTTATTTTCTATTTGATGACCATTTAATGTTATATTGGGTTTCGCAGGATTCCTATTCTGTATAGTGTGGAAATTTAGACATACTGTTTTTTTTATAGTTTATTATGAGGCGATTATCTTGTGACCATTTGGTTGACTCTCCTGTAACGGAGTCAGAAGACTGCTGTATGACCTGTTTAGTTTCACCTTTCATTACGAGTGTTGTATCGTCCGGAAACAAAATTTCCTTATGTGAATGAACGTTCTGTGTTATATCATTGATATATAGAAGAAAGAGTAGTGAGCCCAAAACCGATCCCTGGGGTACTCCAAATTCAATAATTCCCTCATTGGACAATGTTTCATTAAGTAATTTGTTTCCATCATCCTTGTGTCTCAAGCTTACTATTTGTTTACGCCTTGTTAAGTAAGACTCGATCCATTTATTAGCTAGACCTCTAATACCATATTGATTTAGTTTGGTAAGGAAGATTTTATGGTCAACAATATCAAATGCTTTCGATAAATCCAAGAATAGGCCAGTTACATGTTCCTTATTGTCAATTAATTTCAGTATACAATTACTACATTCGTAAATTGCTGTCTGTGTAGATTTTTCCGTTCTGAATCCATGTTGTGAGTTTGATAATATTTTATTTTTTTCTATAAAACTTATCAGTCTCTTATGCATAATTTTTCCACAATTTTTGCAATACCAGTTGGTAAGGTAATAGGACGATAGTTATCTAATTCATCTTTTGAACCGTTTTTGTGCACTGGAATTACTTTTGCTAACTTCAAAATATCCGGGTAAGTTCCTGAGAGAATTGAACTGTTCATTAAGTGCGTAAGTGGATTTATTATATTTTCTGCACATTTCTTTAAAATTGCATCAGGGATGCCATCAATGCCAGCACAGAATTTATTTTTACCTCTTTTATAACTATTCTTACCTCTTCACTTGTGACATGATTTATAAATAAAGAATCACTGCATATATTTATTTTATTATTAGAATTTAGTGTATTTACCTGTGATTTATTTAATAATTTTTGTGGAATTTCCAGAAAATAGTAATTAAAAGTGTTTGCTATTTCCTCTGGATTATTAATCACTTTATTATTTCTGGTCAGTGTAATGTTCCTTTGTATTTTAGCAGATTTTCCAGTTTCTTTCTTTATCACGGACCACATAGCCCTGTTTTTATTAGATGATTGGGAAATAAAATTATCATTATGCATTTTCTTTGCTAGTCTTATTACCTTATTTAATATGCTAGTGTATTTTTTGTAGTATAAATTGAAATCAGGTGTTGTGTGGTATTGTTTATATAATTTGTGTAGAAATTTCTTTCTTTGACATGAATTTATAATACCTGTTGTTATCCAATTGCTAGTTTTGTTATTTTGAACAGTTCTTCGTTTAAAGGAGAATGCTATTTCAAAATAGTGTTTTAGGGTACTGTTAAATGCATTAAATTTATCATTTACATTTTCTAGTTCATAAATTTCTGACCATGTGTCCTTATTTAATAAGTCATTGAAATATGTAACATTTGATTCAGTGAATGACCTGCACTTTGATTTTACTCCATTATCATTATTATTGATTGTTTCGGATACTTCAAAACTCAGTATTTGTCCATGGTGGTCACTAATACCCGGACAATAGACTTCTATTTATCTGTATTTATAAAAATTTGATCAGGAGTGGTTTTACTAAATTTTGTTATTCTTGTTGGGGTATTTACTGTAGGTTTCAGTCCATAGGAAATTAGTAACTGTGTTAATAATTCACAATTTCTATCAAATTTTAAGAAATCCACATTCACATCCCCACAAATTATTATATCGAAATTTACTTTGCTCATGTTATTGAGTAACAATTCTAATTTATCTATAAATAAAGGAAACTTTCCTGATGGAGAACGGTATACGCATACAATTATTAACTTAAACTGCTGTATTTTTACGGCAGGGAATTCAAAATCCTGTTCCATAATTAGATAATCATAAGCTGTTATCTGTTCATGATCTAAATTATTTCTTAAGAAGATGCAAGTACCACCATGGCTAATATTAGATCTAGAGTATTTACTAGCTCGTATAAACCCTGGGAATTGAATTAATTCGAGTTGTTCCTCTTTCAGCCAATGTTCTGAAATACATAGTGCTGAGATGTCTTTAAGTTCATTTTTAAGCATTAGATTTATGTAATCAATTTTATTATAAAGAGACTGGACATTCTGGTGGATAATTTTAAATTTGTTACTCTTGCAAGCTTGTGTTGGTGATTTATTTACATTATTATTATCATAATTGTTATTATTATTGTTGCTAGACAAATCCGAAATACCATTTTTACACTCCGTTAAATTTGACTTCAAAAGATCTGATTGCCAAACCTCACGTTTGGCTTCTTCTACCAGTTTCCCTGCTTCCACTCTAATGATATTACTGTTGAATTATTCTTACCATTTGAATTTACAATGTTGCAGATTTCATCACTAAGATACTCTTTTCCTAATCTATTTAAGTGTAGGCCATGCCGAGTGTCGAACTTCCTGTCTAATTTACTTACATCTACAATTTGGACATTTTGAAAACTCTTACAAATTTTATGATTTTTTCCATTTGTAGCCTCTATTTCTACATTTACACATGATTTGGGAATTAAATCGTATCTCTGCGGAATGTTTACAATAATGACATTTGTTTTTTGCATGGATGGCAATGTACCCTTTAAATCTTTGATTACCTTTTTACTCTCATTTCTGTAGACGTCGTTTGCTCCAGCGATGATCACTGCGTAGTCCTTTGCAGTAGGGGACGCACACTCTCCTATCATTCCGTTCGTGACCTCTGCAATTTGAGCTCCTGGCTTTACTGTCGAAGTGACCTCCATTTCTCTGCTTCTCTCCAATACGCTTGCTGCTATCCGCAAATATCCGCATCTTTCTGGATTTTCTCTTTATCACTTTCTTCTTTTCTTCTTGAGGAAAGTCATCATTTTCTTCGACAAGCACTCCAAATGAATTTAAGACGGGAATTTCAGTTACCATGTACTCCATTTATAGGCCTAGGCTTATTCAATCTTACCTTACCAGAAATCACTGTCGACCAAGTTTCCTTGCTTTCCTCTCTGTTTCCTTTTAATTTATTCATTTCTTCCATTAACTTAGCAATATCTTCCTTTAGCAGCTTTATAATTTCGTCTTTTGAGGACAGTTCGTTTCTCAGGTTATGACATTCGCATGACGGTAGCGGTAGGCCTACATTACGACAATCGGTTTCACTTTTCTCCTCATTCAATTTTACCTGAGATCTTATTATTATATTTGCATTTTTTACTTTTATTTTGCACGACGAGCATAAATCCGTTACGGTTACACTACCTGACGAGACACTACCACTGATTACTGTCGTCATACTAGAGATCTAAGTTGTTGTTGTTTGAGTCTTCAGTCTTTTGACTGGTTTGATGCAGCTCTCCATGCCTCCCTGTCCTGAGCTAATCGTTTCATCTCTACATAGCTACCACACCCTACATCCGAGGCAATCTGTTTAACATATTCTAACCTTGGTCTACCCCTACAGTTCTTGTCCTCGACCCTTCCTTCCATAACTAAGCTTGCTATTCCTGGGTGTCTTAGTATGTGTCCTACCAACCTATCTCTTCTCTTCATTAGCAGTCGCCAGAAACATCTCTCCTCTCCCACTCGTCTTAATACCTCTTTGTTTGTAACCCTATCTACCCATCTGATCTTCATCATTCTCCTGTAGCACCACATTTCAAATGCTTCAATTCTCCTCTTTTCTGCTGCACCAATAGTCCAAGTTTCACTTCCATAGAGCGCCACGCTCCAGACAAAGGCTTTCAAAAATGACTTCCTAATACCTAAATCTATATTCGATGTCAGCAGATTCCTTTTTTGTAGAAATGCTTTTCTTGCCTGAGCCAACCTACTTTTTATATCCTCTTTGCTTCGTCCATCACTGGTTATTCTGCTTCCTAAGTAACAGAAATCTCCTACTTCCTTCAGCTTTTCACCTGCCAAGCTGATTTATTTCGGCTGCATTCCAGTATTTTTGTTTTACATTTATTAATTTTCATCATGAATTCTTTCCGTAAGACGGAGTCCATACCATTCAAAAACTCATTCAAATCCTCAGGCTTGTTGGCCAAGATGACGATGTCATCAGCAAATCTCAGAGTTGAAATTATTTCTCCTTGAATCTTCACTCCCACTTTAAATTTTTCTCTAATTTCCTTCATTGCTTGTTCAATGTAAAGATTGAAAAGTATGGGTGATAAGTTGCAGCCTTGCCTTACACCTTTCTGAATACCAGCTTCTCTCTCATGTCCTTCAACTCGAATGACTGCTGTCTGGTTTCTGTATAGATTGTATATCACCCTCCTATCCCTGTACTTTATTCCAATCGATTTCAAAATGTCAAACAATTTAGTCCAATCAACGTTATCAAAGGCCTTTTCTAAGTCTACAAAAGCCATGAACGTTCTCTTATCTTTCCTTATTCTACCTTCCAAAATCAGCCTAAGACTTAGTACAGCTTCCCTTGTTCCTACATTTCTCCTGAAACCAAACTGGTCTTCACCCAACTCCGTTTCTATCTGGCTCTCAATCCTCTTGTAAATTATTCTAGACAGGATCTTTGAAGCATGAGTAATCAAGCTGATTGTACGATAATCTTCACATCTGTCAGCTCCCACTTTCTTTGGTATAGGGATGATTTCATTCTTCTTGAAATCAGGGGGTACCTCACCTGTCTCATAAATCCTACACACCAAGTGAAATAACCTGATCAGACCTTCCTCTCCTATGCAGCGTAGCAACTCAATCGGTATATCATCTATGCCTGGTGCTTTGTTCCTGCTTAAGTCTTCCAAAGCTCTATCAAATTCTGATCTCAATATTAAATCTCCTTTCGCATCCTCATCAATTTCCTCCTCCCTTTCCATTACATGATTCCCAATCTCCTTTCCCTTATACAAACTCTCTATGTAAGCTTTCCATCTCTCAACCTTTTCTTCCCTATCTGTTAGAGGCTTTCCATTTGTGTCCTTAATATTACAGCACTTAGTCTTCTTTTCCCCCAAAAAAATTCTTAATCCTTCGATAAGCTGTGTCTACTTTTCCTAATTTCAGACAATTTTCTATACCAGCACATTTCTCTTTCAACCATTCTCCTTTCGCTTCCTTGCACTTCTTGTTAACCTCATTTCTCAGACGTCTGTATTCTGCTTTCCCCTTTTCATCTCTTACATTCTTGTGCTTCCGCCTTTCATCCATCAATTCGAGTATATCCTGAGTGATCCACGGTTTTCTACCTATTCTCTCTTTCCTACCAATGTTTTCTTCTGCGGATTTTGTTATTTCATTCCTCAAAAGTGGCCATTCGTCTGCAATTGAAGTTTGTTTAGGGTTTTTCATTAGTCCTTCCTTTATACTCTTCTTGAATCTTTCGTTTACATCCTTCTCTTTCAGTCTGTCTATTGCCCACCTTTTTGGCTTTTGACTTTTCTTCAGTTTCTTCAACTTTAATCTGCATTTCATTACAACCAGATTGTGGTCAGAGTTTATGTCAGCACCAGGATATGTTTTACAATCCAAAATCTGGTTTCGAAACCTCTGCTTGACCATAATGAAGTCGATTTGGTAACGCCCTGTATCTCCTGGTCTCATCCATGTGTATATTCTTCTATTGTGGTTATTGAATAAGGTGTTAGCTATGACCAATTCATGCTCAGTGCAGAATTCTACCAGCCTGCTTCCTCGATCATTCCTTTCACCTAATCCGAAATCTCCTACTATCTTCCCTTCTCTCCCTTTTCCTACCACAGCATTCCAATCTCCCATTACTATAACATTTTCATCACCCTTGATATACCTCAGAATTTCGTCTATTTCTTCGTAGACCTTTTCAACATCCTCATCATCAGCTTGACTGGTAGGCATATAGACTTGTACCACTGTGGTGCAGGTAGGTTTAGTATTTATTTTTGCTACAATAATCCGTTCACTATATTGCTCATAATATTCCACCCGCTGTCCAAGTTTCCTACTCAATATGAGGCCAACCCCTGCTTGGCCATTGTTTGATTTAGTGCTAATGACCCTATAGTCTCCTGACCAAAAGTCCTGTTCTTCCTGCCAGCGCATTTCACTAATCCCAACCAAATCCAACCTCAACCTATCCATTTCCCTTTCTAAGTTTTCTAACCTTCCATTTCCTAGCAGACTTTTCTAACATTCCACGCTCCGATCCGTAGAATGTCAGAGTTCCTCTTTGTCACTTCTGTGATGTTAACCCCCTCTCGAGTAGTCCCCACCCGGAGATCCGAACGGGGGACTAGTTTACCTCCGGATTGAAATTTTACAAGGGAGGAGGCCATCATCACATGTATTTATGCATAGAGAGGTGCATATCCTCGGGAATAGCAAACGGCTGTAGTTTCCCCTTGCTTTCAGCCGTGCAGCAGGACGCAGTGTAGCCATTATTTGGCTTATATTATCAATATCTTAACCGTCTATAAGACTAGTAAAGAATTGATTTAATCTGAAAGGCTGCTACTCCCTTTCAGAATAAGTAAAGAGCAATTCTACTAACAAAAATACTAACCTTCTACTGTACTAACAATTAAATACCAAAATTCTACTAACGAAAAAATACTAAAGTTCCACCAACAACAAATACTACCACTAAAACAGTCTGTCACCAGACACACTCACATGCAATCACACATCACAGTCTACTGAAACAATGAACTATAACTAATAAACAATGCAACTGTTACCAGACACACTCACACACCACAGTCTAATAGAACAATGACATATATCTAATAGACAAACTAACTACCTACTTACAACTACAACTAACTACATACTTACTGTACTGTTATTTGAATTGACAATATTTACAAAATGCAATTTAGATAGAAAATACTTACAGGAAGAGAGCAAAGATAATGCCAATGGTTATCCTTCGTATTGGAGAAGAAATAATGGAACGTGATATAATGTAGGGGTAGGTGCCCCAGGATATTAAATAAGTAAGTGTGAAAAAAGGCAGGGGGACACTACATTCAGGATGGCTACAGTCTCTACCAAGATTTGAACTTTCATTGTTTGAGCCTGCATCATCGTCATCATCTTGCACAGTTTCCAGCCACTGGCCGGGTCTGTTTGGAACACAAGCCTCTCCAACGTCTTCTGTCCTCCCACCATCTCTCAGCCACCACCTTTGTCCAGTCTTCTTCTCTCTTCTTCACGCTTACTCCTCTCTACTTCCACCCCCTTCAGCCACCTGTCTCTTGGTCTCCCTCTCGGTCTCTTTCCTTCCCACTTCGTCTCGTGTATCCTCCTGGGTATCCTCTTCTCCTCCATTCGTTTTACATGTCCATACCATCTAAGTCTAGCTTTCTCTATACCATCCTGTAATGGTTCTTCCTTCATTAATTCTCTGGTCCTCTCATTTCTTATTCTGTCCATCTTTGTAGCTCCAATACTGCTTCTCAAGAACTCAAGAACTGGTCTGGGCGCAAATAGTTGCAGAAGTAAATGATTTAAGAGAGAGTAATAGAGAGAGCATTAGCAAGATTGAGGAGAAACAAGCAAAGCTATATGATAAAGTAGAAGAATCAGAAGGAAACATTAAATTAACAGTAAACAGTATTGAGAGGAAGGCTGAGGAGAAAATCGCAGAATTAGAGTTAAAATTAAAAGCTAGGATCAGGCAAGAAAATAGTCAGAATAGGCCAGTTTTTGTGAATAGCACACACAGGGAGGTAGAACTGGGTAAGTTCAGCAATCGACAGGGGTGCCCAATGGAGTTCATGAACCCTATAGAAAATAAATTCGGGGAGAGGTTGGAAAATGGTAGTATTGAGTGGTGCCAGGTAGTTGAAATTTTAGAACAAGTGTTTGTGGGGGAAACGAGGAATTGGTTTGCTGTCTACAGAGACAAGTTTACTGATATTAATGATTTTAAAATGAAATTCTGTGAAAAGTTCTGGAATGAGGTTATTCAGTTGCAGCATCGTGAGGGAGTAGTGTGTGGTAAATATAACCCTAAAGGAAGCTCCACCATGACCGAATACTTTTTAGGGCAGGTATTAGTGTGTAAATATCTGGATGGCTTGAAGGAGGAAAGTGATGTGGTAAGGTTGCTACTTAGGCACTTTCCCTATAGGATCAAGGAGGCTGCTTGTATCCAGAATGTAAAGACTATATCACAAGTAGAAAATTTGTTAAGCACATTTGATGCACTAGGGAGAGGGGGTTATGAGGACAATTTCAATAGGAACCAGGGTAATAATAATAATAGGCCTAATGAAGCCAGGCATCAGGAAGTTCAAGGGAACGGTGGCGAAGGGGCCAACGCTCAAAATAGAAATAATAATAATCAGCTAAATCAGAACAGAGGAAATGGCTATGGTAATCAGTATCAAGGGAGGAACAATGATTTCAGGGGAAATGGTTGTATCGACTGCTAAAGTGTGTGTGGAAACGGAAATGTGTACCAGAAGACTGGGAGAAGGGGCTAATAATACCAGTGTTTAAGAAGGGGGACAAGAAGGTGTGTGATAACTATAGAGGGATCACCCTCATATCACAGATAGTAAAAATACTGGAAAGGATATTAGAAAGAAGAATGAGAAGAAATGTGGAAGGAGAGTTGCAAGAGGAACAGTATGGCTTCAGGAGTGGAAGATCCACAGTGGACCCAATCTTTATCTTGAGGCAGGTGATGGAAAACTGGGAATATGGAGAGGATTTGATCATGACTTTCATAGATCTAGAAAAGGCGTATGATAGTGTCCTTAGAGAGGAGGTATGGGAAACCATGGTTAAGAAGAGACTGGGAAGAGAAATGTTGGAAATGGTGCAAGCAATGTACAACAACTGTGTTAGCAGGGTACTGACCCCAGTTGGAAAGACAGATTGGTTTAGGAACAAGACTGGACTAAAACAGGGGAGTGTGCTGTCACCTCTCTTGTTCATAATGGTGATGGATGAAATTGTAAAGGAAATCAAGGAAGCCTATGGACATAAAGAAATGAAGTTACTGTTATTTGCAGATGATATTGTGGTCTGGGGAAGGAACACCGAAGAAGTGCAAAAACAACTAGATGCACTGAACGAAAATATTCAGAAGTACGGCCTGAAAATCAGTATAGAGAAAAGCAAGACCATGGTGATGACAAGAGGGGAAAGACAAGGAAAGGGCACTGTGAAAATTGGAAGTCAGAGTTTGGGAATTGTGAACTCGTTCAAATACCTAGGAAGTGAATTGATGCAAACTGGTAGGTTGGACATGGAGATTGGCAGGAGAGTACAGCAGAGCAATGCATTCTATCAAAGTGTAAGAAAACTTGTTTGGGATAAGGAAGTACCAAGGAAAAGCAAGGAGGTAATGTATAAAGTGTACTATGTTCCCATATTAACTTATGCAGCTGAGACTTGGACCCTGACAAGCAGGCAAGAGAGTAGAATCCAAGCCAGTGAAATAAAATTCCTAAGAAGTATGATAGGAAAGACAAGGAAAGACAGAGAGAGGAATGAAGATGTTAGGAAGGAAGTTGGGATGGGAAAACTAAATGAGAGAATTGAGAAGAATAAACTAAGGTGGTTTGGACATGTAAAGAGGATGGAGGAAAATAGAATACCAAGACAGATGCTGGAGGCAAAGTGCAAGGGTAAGAGAGCAAGAGGAAGACCTAGAACAAGGTGGATTGATTCAGTGAAGAACAGCATAAGAAAAAGAAATCTGGACTGGGACAAGATCGTGGAAGAAGAATGGTGGAAGGAAAGAGGAAAGTGGAGAAGTGCCATAAATACCCCGACCCGGCAGGAGCTGGATAAGGGGAAATGAAGATGATGATGATTGATGATACTAAATTTTATTCACTCAAGTGATGCATATCGCTTTTATGTGACAGATAGAGTCTTGTTGATTCCAATCATGTACACTCATTCATTAGTCTACGAGACGGGGCCTGTTACTTTGAGTAACTGTGTGGTGGCACTCACCTTACCTGTCATTTTAGGGATTTTTCATCATACTCTACGAGGCGGGGCCTGTCACTTTGAGTAACTGTGTGGTGGCACTCACCTTACCTGCCAATCGAGGGTCTCATTTTATCATCCGAGTGTAATTATGATCGTAAGAGGATTAAACAATAAACTACCAGTCACATATTAGTTGAATTTTGTGAAATAAATTAAAAATAAATGTCAGCAGGGTTACACTTTGTAATTCTTGTTTTGCCAATCCAATAGTTTGTTGCAATACTCTTTTGAGGGTATATTAATTTAACAGTTAATACTTTTGATACTCTTTGTGAGTGATTTATACCTTTGAGAAGGATTTCAAGTAATTGAATCTTGTAAGATAAGTTATTTATTGTCAGAATTTATTTTGAGGCAGATCATTATTAGATATTTTTGATGTGAGGTAATATAACACATTGGTGGTTTTTTTTGGAAGTAAATCTTGAGGATCTTAAGAAGAGAATTTATGCTCTGAATTTAACCAGATCTTGAATTGGATTACGATTACTAAGGTAATTTTCCTATTGTTTAAGAAGTTGTCTAGATATGACAAGATTAATTACAGTTCTTGTAGATTGTGTGCGTTAATCATCTGAAGCCAGTTATATTTTTTGTGTGGAGCATGCAACGTGATTATGTGAAGTATTTTTGATAGGTGTTTTTGAGGTTGCCAGGTGGAAGTCTGCAATATTGCCAATGATAATTTTGAGGCAGACATGAGGTTGTTGAACCCAGTCTAGCATAATTTTGAGATTCATACTGTGTGCTGAATAATTGTGGTGTTATATGGAATAATTATGGTATTCAAATGTGATATTTGACAAAGTGAGATTAAGTGGTGAAGTTTTGGATAGTAAGATCCAACGTGATTTTGTGAAGGCAACATATTATTTTGGCATGATAATTAAATAGGAGATCCTAGAACAAGGTGGATTGATTCAGTGAAGAACAGCGTAAGAAAAAGAAATCTGGACTGGGACAAGATCGTGGAAGAAGAATGGTGGAAGGAAAGAGGAAAGTGGAGAAGTGCCATAAATACCCCGACCCAGCAGGAGCTGGATAAAGGGAAATGATGATGATGATGATGATGAATTAAATATGAGGTATAACTTGGAACTGATAACATTTTAAGACAACGTTCTATAACCTATATTAAACAATTTTTAGGAAATTAAATAAATAAATAATTTTGATAATCCAAGATTTTCTCATAATAATAATAATAATAATAATAATAATAATTTATGGAATAATAATCTGAAGATTAAACATATTAATGATCTGACCCGATGAATTAAAAGTTGAATAAACTCGATGAATTAAATAAATTGATAGTTGAATAAATTAACTGAATTAAATAAATTAATAGGTGATTAAACAGCTGATGAATAAATGAATTAAGAGGTGATAATTAATTAAAGGAGCTGATGACAATAAATTTAAATAAATTTAAATAAGAGATATGATTTAAATAAATTGATGAATTGCAACTTAAATTAATGAATTGAACAATTTAAATGGATGGATTGAGATAATTTAATTTAAATGAGATAATGAAACGAGAGTGTGAGGATGATTGAATAATCTAATGAATTGATGAATATAATATTTAGTTAAATGATCTGATGGTAATTAATTAATTATTCTGACTTGAATATAACGAATAATGGGATGAGAACTGATTTGAGAAACATTATTTTTTTGACATGATAATGATGGTGATGACCGATGAATAGTGAAGTTTTCTTTGATTCACAACCAAGCAATGATCAGCAATAGTGTAAATATGGTGTATAAGTTAATTGTTAAATTTTAAGTAGTAATTGTTGGGATTTCCAACATTGATTAGTGCCATTTAAGCCATAGAAATGAGTGAATAATTAAATGTATGTGTTTTTAGGGTATTTTGTGTTAGACAGATTCATATTTCTTGACATCCACATTACTGATGTTAAATTAACGAAAAGTTAGGTCTCAGGGATCACGAAATGTCAGTGACGCAAAGACATAGTGCTACGGTGGCCCTGAGAACTCAAGCGAACTTTAGTAATCTTTATTTTTTTGTGTGGATGAAAAATAATTTGAAATAGCACAGAGATGGTTCGATTTTTGAGGACTATAACAACATAACGTTTACATTCGACCATACTCTTAGGCAGGGTTTGTGTTTCTTTTTCTGTCTGACTGATTAAGTTTAAATAAATTTTGTTTTATCTTAGTTGTGATCCGATGATGATGTTGTTTTCCCAATCCTTTCCTTTGTCTCAATTAAGGCTTAACCAGGAAGGATGTGGTTTGCTAGGGGTTCAGTTGATGGCGCCCATTTCTATTTGCTATTATGATTAAATATAAGCCCGTAACGACCCTAGAGATACTTTATCTCGTGTTACCCTCTGCTTTTGTGATATTTCAACTGAATTTCCGACACATTCCTTATTTTATTTTATTTCATGTTCATTTAACTCCACTCTGGCCTGGGAAGCCAGGCATGCGATGTAATGGCAGTTGGGTCTTCGCATACCTCGGATGAACGGGTGCAGTACATAGCTCTAAATAGTGTGAATATTTGGTTCATTACAGTTAATGTCTTTTGTACATAATATGTAAGCTTAATAGAATACTGAAATGGAAAATCTAGCGAACGATGATGAATTGATATCGGCAGTTCTCTCTGAATTAGACAGAGAACCACTCTTTTCAGGAGACATTAGTGGTAATGAAAGTGATGTAAGTGAAGTTGAAGAAGAATCACTGCATTAGTCAGACAGTGATGCCAACCCTACCTTATTGCTCAACAACTCAGAAGATGAAAGCAACCAATCAGCAAGTGAAGAACTTCGAACTTCATCTCAGGGCGCATATCAGGCAAGTAATAGTAATCAACATTCGGAATCTGACAGTGATAACAATAATGATAGAAAAAACAGTAGCCACCCAAATATAATTGTTCCAAGGAAAACGAGGACGAGACGGTCATAAGTGGTCCGCAAAAGAGCCACAAAGGGCTGGAAGCCGAACACCAGCCCGAAATATTATTTGCCGGTATACGAGACAAAGGCCAGTAAATGATGGAGCAAAAGTGGAGAGTCCAATAGATGCTTTCATTTCATTTATTTCTGATGATATGCTAAACCAAAATAGTTACTCAAACAAATACTGAAATCACTGATAAAAATAAAAAATACAGAAATATAACCTCAACCAATTGAACAACTAATTTAGTAGAAATGAAATCTCTCATGGGTCTGTTAGTAATGTCAGCTGCTCAGAAAAGTAACCATTTGAACTCTAAAGAATTATTTGACTCTAGTTTCAGTGGATCACACTATGTCTCTTGCATGTCCTAAGACCGTTTTGACTTTCTGATAACCAGTCTTAGATTTGACGACAAGACAACCGGACCTTTGCATTGTGAACATGATAAGTTTGCACCTATAAGTGAGCTTTGGGATCAGTTTGTTTCAACCTGTACTCTTAACTATATTCCAGGAGGATTCTTGACAGTCTATGAACAGCTGATCGCATTTCAAGGCCGCTGTCCATTTCGTATGTATATGCCCAAAATAAATAAATAAATATGGGATAAAAATCGTTTTGTTAAGTGATGTTAAAACGAAGTACATGCTCAATGAGGTACTACCGTATTTCCTCGCATAATCGTCACCACCGCGTAATCGTTGCATTCCACTTTTCAAACACTAAATTAGGTTTATAAAATGTAATCGCTTAATCATCGCATAGCATATTAGTATTTGTGCGCCAGTCAGTTGCACATACTGCCGCGACTTTGTCAGAAGAACAACTTTATGCTTGCGGGCTATGAACTGTGACGCGAGCGGCAAGCTTCGTCACGTAGCACATTCCGCGAGCGTATAATCTGGCGTGATCTTGTCAGGAGAAAGTAATCTCGTCTTTATGCCTGCGGGCTATGAACTGTGACGCGAGCAGCCAGCGCACATTCTGCGAGTTTATAGGCCTAACCTGGCATGACCTTGCCAGGAGAAAGTAATCCCGTATTTATGCCATCAGGCTATGAACTGTGACGCGAGCCGTCAGTTTAGTCACTTATCACATTCCGCGAGCTTATAGGCCTAAATCTGGCGTGATATTGTTGTAATGGTTTTTGTGAGCTGAATAATATTAATAAGAAAGCTCCACTGTTGGGCGTTATTTGTAATGGGTTTTGTGTTCTTAAACTTGCCTCACTAGTTGGGCGTTATTTGTAATGTGTTTTTAGAGAGATATATTGACTATTAATAATAAGAAAAGCGCTCCGCTAGTTGGGCGTCATTTGTAATGGTTTCTGTGTTAAATGATCTTGAAGTCCCTCGTTGAGGCAGCCATTTGTAATGGTTTAGGGAACTGAATGAAAATCCACAGCCTGCTTCCAGTCTCCGACCGGGTCAGGAATGGAATGAATGAAGCCCCCATCTAGCGGCGAGGATATGAACTGTGCCGGCTGCCGAGGCCTGACGCACTCCTCTGGGGCAATGATGAAATGAATGACAGATGAAATGAAATGATAGTGGATAGTGTTGCTGGAATGAAATTGTGACAGGGAAAACCGGAGTACCCGGAGAAAAACCTGTCTGCCTCCGTTTTGTCCAGCGCAGACCTCACATGGAGTGACCGGGATTTGAACCACGGACCCAGCGGTGAGAGGCCGGCGTGCTGCCGCCTAAGCCACGGAGGCTTAGGGAACTGAATAATAATGTTAATAATAATAAGAAACTGATTATATGCAAAGCTAATTATTTAAATAGTCGCCCACTTTTGGGTGATCAAAATGAAACATTTAATTGTGTATTAATCTAATAGTGTATCTGTATTGTTGTCAGCTTCACTAAAAAAAGTACATAATGTGTAGTTAGCCTCGATGTTTACACCAAATTACACTAAATTTATTTTAATTATTACTACATAATAGAATTAATCTAATTACCTACCAATAAAGAAGAATGTGAAATACGTAGCCTATATCTTCCAATCGGGTGAAGTCTCGTAAAAACACCACTGCTCTAGGCTTGGTTCAAACAGTGATTGAAGAAGTCACCGAATCTTTGGATACACGTTCCCACAACTTAGTTCAAGTTTATTAAATTATCAATAAGAATTCTAAATACTATCAATATTCCGTATTACACTTGATCTAAGGAAAATAACTTTATCGATTTTAAACCTCTGTTATAATATTTTACCACTTTTATCAAATATTTACCCTAGGTGCTATTTCACTCCACTTTCACTGTGACGCCACTGTGTACTTTGTACTGATAAGGTGTGCACAGTACCTCTCAAATCACCAAGTATCTTACGATTATCTTTGGTGTTTCTCAGTTTTACATATAAACCACACATTACTAACATCATCATCAATTTGGAACAAAGAATTGACTACAAAGCTACTGAAATGTCAGAGAATAATACTAGATAAGTTTATCCCGCAAAAGTAGTGTTATTACAACAACAGAAACTTGCGGTAAATTGAAGAAACTGTGTAACCGACTACTCACCTGGAATGGCCCGCCTTCGGATACTTCTTCATCCTTGATGTCGACCTCGTCCTTCATGGTATCTGTTGGACAAACATTTCACAGTTTTCCATGTAGGCTATTAGTTACAGTGATAATTTTTAAATATTGTATTTGTTCAATAGAAAACAAAATCACCAATCCTTTACTGAAAGACATTGAATGAAGTGGCAGTTCTCAATTACGTGCTTTATATGCAGCGCTCGTCTAATATCCATTGAAAGACCACAAGTCTTGCATATAATATTGTTCAAAGATACTCTGAAATTCTCATGTACTTCCAGTCGTACTTATGTAGAATTTCATAAAATGTATGTACGGTAAGTAATCCATGTAATTTTTATCAAGGTTAATAGGTGTGAGCAGATAAGTTTTATTACTCTCCCAATTTAGTTGAGCGCAGTAGCTTGTTGACAGTCTGACAATCAATTGTTTTACTTATACGTTAGGAGATGATGAAGAAATTACTCACTTATAGTGGTAGAGAGATGACACTGTAAATGGATTTTCAAAACATAATCCTCAATATTAGCCCATTCTATATGAACAAGCATTACCCGTCGCGGCTTCGTCCGCGAATATTGTAGCCTAGTTGTAAAGATTACACGTAGCAACGTGAGCTAGCAACGAATGCTATGACTTATTTATCATTTAATTTTGAATAAGAAATAATAATTTGGTTTTCAAATAGGCCTATATCACAGAAATATTTTATTGCTCTGTTGTGTATCATTGGTCGTCAAATATTACCAATCCTGAAAATATGGCAGTAATTAGACTGTCGTCAGATGGATTCGGCGTGTAATATAAGAACTGCACCTACAATGAAATGCAGGTTTAACCCCTTTAAACCCCCTTTAGAACCTGAATATCCAAAAGTCCTTCCTTAGTGTACGTTTTCGACATAGCCTACAACGATCATACCCCCAAAATTTCATGTTTCTAACTTCAATAGTTTTGGCTGGGCGATGATGAGTGTGTCAGTCAGGACAGGAATCCTTCAACCCCCGCCCCCTTTTCACCTCCATTCATCTCATAATATTCACCACATCGAAAAAACCTTAGACCCGTGTCTACTTATTTTTAATTATTAGTTTATATGCCGAGTATTACATCCCCAAATGAAACCACTCGTGAGATATTGTTATTCAATAAAATGCAGGTTCATCCCCCTTAACATCCCTTTAGAACCTGAATATCCAAACATTCTTCCTTAGTGGACGATCTCGACATACAACAAACATATCCCCAAAATGTCATGTTTCTAACTTCAATAGTAAGTTAGTTATTGTTGTTTTAAGGGGCGGAACTACGAGGTCATCTTCAATAGTTTTGGTTGGGTGTTGATGAGTGAATCAGTCAGGACACTTTCTTTATTTTTTTTTATTTTTTTCAGAATTTCACCCTTCTCCATGGGCCCCTTAACTTGGATTTATGAAGACACTGTTGAATACCTATTTACTTATTTTGAAGCTGATTTTTTCCACTGAGTTTCAAATTTCACGCCAATGTCGTTTAAGAGAAACACGCTCCATTAGGAATCCTTCAATCCACACTTTTCACCCCTTTCACCTCATATCATACACATCGAAAAACCCTTCGACACGTGTATGCTTATTTTTAATGATTAGTTTGTGTGCCCAGTATCACATCCCCCAATGGAAGCACTCGTGAGATATTGTTGTTCAATAAAATGCAGGTCTAACCCCGTTAACACCCCTTTAGAAACTGAATATCCAAAAATCCTTCCTTAGTGGACGTTTTTGACATACTCGTACAAGGAACATATCCCCCAAATTGCATATTTCTAACTTCAATAGTTTTGGCTGGGCGATGATGAGTGAGTGAGACAGTCAGGACACTTAGTTTTATATACCGGTAATAGGTAATTATTTAAATTACAACTGTACGTAATGGTAACATTCTGAACATCTTGCAAAGAAAGAACCATATGCTTAAATAAAATTCAAGCTATGTCCCTCTGTTTGTGATACCGGTATTGAAAAAATTGGACAAATAAACAAATTTAGGAACATTCCGATTTATGGCTCACCCTTCATTTTTTCGACATAGCGGGTCAGCATGTTTTCAATATATTGTGTTTGTGGACTGTGATATTTACTTCTAGCTAAGGTAAGTTTCAAAATTTTTAATTTAATAGATAGAAAGGAATCGGTATTTTATATATTCAAGATGGTGGCTGCGCGTTACAGTTAATCTGACAGCCTTGCTCAACTAACTGAGGTCTCTCATAAATACTCCTTTTACACCACTTTGCGTGATAATTGCTCAATTAAATCTTAATGCACCAATTTTAAAGCTTTAATATTACATATAGCTGCCATCTTGAACATACGGTAGGATCTAAGCACTTTTGCACATGCGCGCATACACACAGCTCTTTAAGTGATTCATAAGCCTTATATTACTTTTAGGTTAGGAAGCTAACTATTGCAATGGGTACCATGTTTCGACTTCCGGAAAATGTCGACATATCTTCGCGTTTCACATCCCCTAGACCCCAAAACCACCGTCAGTTCAAAAGTTTATATATAATTTATGTATATATATCACATTCTTGTACAATAACTACCGCAATTTTACACCTATCACTTTGATTTTTTTTAAATATCATATGTATCCCTCTAAAATCTCGGTCGAGTTCGTTAATGGGCACAATCTCATCAAGTTGAATGTAAATTCTCCTCCAAGATTTTCCGAATTAGTCGGGTAAACCGCGTCTTAGCCAGCAGGGACTCCATTTTACTCACAAGTATTTGACTATTCATTAGGTCGAACGCCTTTGTATAATCGACGAACACAACATAAAAATTTTCCTCGTGATTTCTCCAATGTTTGCTTTATATCCAGTAATAGGTTTTCGATCATCATTAATGTGGACCTTCCTGGCCAGACTGTTCATTGGGAAAGAAAGGTTCTACGTACCAGGGACGTAAAACACGGGGAGGGCACGGGGGGGGGGGGGGGCATGGCTCCCCTCAAGTTTTAGGTGCAAGACCGTACCCTTAAAAAAATTAAAGTGTTGTAAGATAATTCCAAACTATTCTATAAATGATGTAATACTAGGTTGTTCATTCTACCAAACAAACCGTCTGTTTTCCCCCTCCCACGTTTCCCGCCGAGCCACCAACTTAGCCGAGACGCTATGAGCTTTGTCCCCTTACCACGACAATTCGAAAAGGTACATTTTCGAACTAACATTCTGAGCGCCGGTTTAAAACTGAGGTAAGTCAGTGTTTGGGTCTTTTGCTAGACGTTGACAAAAAGGTTTTGTGTTTTTTATTCATATTCCGATTGTATTTTGTATTTTAATTAGAAATAATTAATAAAAATCATCTTTGTTTTTTAATATAGCGTTAGGCCTACATTACCGTGTTATTTCAAGTTTTAAAACCTTAAACTAAAAAAGACATTCCCTGGTAGGTAGGTAATCACAGTTTATAAATTTGACCCTCCCCACATCAGTAGCGGCTTTTCGGGTGCATCAGGTTCAGCCCGGCTGCACTAACATTTCTCAAACTAATTGTCTTATCATTTTCTGAATTCCTATATTTTCTCTTTAAAACCTACCGTATTCGTTAAAAAGAACGAAGAGTGCGCTTTATATGTCGTGATTACACAACCGGCGTAGCGCTCATACTTATTAGTAATTAAGCAAGCCCCGCAGTCGGTTACCTTCACGATTGCGCCCTGCTAATGCTCACAGCAGTATGGGCTGACTTGTGACGTATAACTGAACGGTTGCCATGACAACGCGCCAAACAGCCTGCAGTATGTATACGGAACTATTCCGCTTGGTGTGGCTTGGTGCAGCCGTTCGAGCAAGCGGGATAACGATATTATCCGAACGCACCCGAATATAACTCCGGCTCCCCGCTGGTAGACTGTACCAACAGTTGCAACAAGAAGCTTGTTATAAATTTGAACGTGTGGTGTACGAAGTATTCTTTTACAGTAAAAAATGTGCTGTTAAATTGTGATTCGTGGCCGTGTGGCGCATTAACTGTGAGTGAAGTGTAAATAGAATGAGCGCTTTTGAAGAGCATACAGTAGCAGTGGCGTTTTTATAGTTACTGTGCTGAGCTTAACATATAGGTGTATGTTTGGAGAGGAAGTGCGTTTGAAATTCAGTTATGTTATAAATATAAGTACGAGTATGTAGAGTGAGAGGTCGTATTTAAATATTTTCTTATAGTATGAAATAATAGTGTTCCCTCCAAGGCGTGTTTTAACATGGAACCGTCCGTAGATTTAGTTTTTATTTTACGAGAAACTCCGTTTACTAAATGGAAGGAGGAGGATAAAAAGAAGAAATTTTATCAATCAACCCCAACCACTTTTGACATATCACAAAATACTGGTTCTGCCTCCGGAAAGGTGCACACGCGAAATTTCCAGGTATCTTGGCATAGTAGTTATCCGTGGTTATACTGTATTCAGTATTTGCAGAAACTCTCTTGTTGGCCTTGTCTTATTGTAGGAGTGAAACAGGGAGTCAGGAATCAAACAGGATTTGAAAATATGTCCTGTGCTACTAGGTCTTTCCAAAAGCACGAAGGTTTCTCGGAGCATATAAAAAGTGCCGTGGGATTTAAAGAACTTAAAAAGAATCAGAATCAAATTCCTGACGCTTTAAGAGAAAATGCTCGTCTTGACATCACAAAGTTTAATGAGAACGTGAGACTTAACGACTTTTCGTGCGATTACCAATCGATGCAGTTTTATTTCTGTCTAAACAGGAAATGGCATTTAGAGGCCATGATGAGAGCGACTCCTCCTTAAATAGAGGGAATTTCAAAGAACTGTTGAAACTTCTAGTCTGCAGCAGCTCATCAGAAATGCAACAGCATTATGCTTCGATAAAGAAAGTTTTTAGCGGAGAATCGAAAACCATACAATGTGAGCTAATAGACTGCATCTATACCTTCATTAGGGATGCTGTGAAAGAAGTAATTTTAGAAACCCCTTTCTTTTCAGTTCAGGTCGACGATACAACTGACTTCACAAAGAAATCGCAGTGTTTGGTGATACTTCGGTATATTACTTACAAAGGTGCGCTAGTCAAGTCAATTTAAAAACAGAAAACGAGGTTTTCCTTAAGTATCGAGTGATGTATTTTGAGATATGGGATATAGTCTCCGTAGAAATTGATACAAGATTTCAAGATATGCAGAAGCTCCAGTTTCTTTGCTTAGGAGATAGCTCTGAGTTTGAAGAATATTCTAAGATCCTCCCTCTTGATGCTCTAGAGAACTTAAAAATCTCTTATCCCACGATATTTGACACACACAGGTTAAAAAACGAACTTCAGTACATCTATTCTGATTCTACCTACGAAAATACCAGTTTGGAGGAAATAATTTTGTCGCTCATTAAGAATAAACTTAACGATGTGGTCAAAGAAGCGTATAAATTATTTTGTTTAATACTTAATATACCGTCTACCAGTTCCTCAGTAGAAAGAAGCTTTTCATGCCTTAAGCGGATTAAAACATACTTAAGGAATTCAACATACCAGGAGAGGCTGACTGGGCTGGCAACCATATCCCTAGAGAAGTCACTGCTCAACAAGTTCGCTGCTTCAAAGGACCGAAGCATAGATTTAACATACAAGCAATAGACGTGATCGAATGTGAGTAATATTTGCTCATTTCGTTAATTTTATACTTATGTTGTGCTATTTAAAGTAAGTGCATGAAAATAATACAGCGGTTGATTTGTATGCCATTGTCTTTCCAAAGCATCACCCCGATACCAGATTTCCTCCTAGCTAGATGACCCAACACACCTATTCAAAATGTATGCGTTTACTGCACAAGAGCGTGTGTTGGGTTGCACCGAACTTACACCCCACGAGCCGCCGCTGCCCCATAGTTGCGAGGAGTTTTACGCCCTTCCTTTATAAAGAAGTTTCATGCTCGACTTCCTCCAGTTGTCTGGAATATCCCTTATCTCCAAACACTAATTGAAAAGCTCCATCCAAAATGAAATTAATAATTATATTAACCGGTACCTGGTTACCATCTAAATGTTCATCTCGTAATGCAAATTGGTAGCCTACATTCTTCACTACCGTAATCGAAATACAATAATTAAGAGCCATTCTGACACTATTCAGCAGTTTCTCATGCTCAACTTAACCGTTTTCGATCATGAAAGTACTGTTGAACGTGTTCAGCAGAAATTTACGGATCAAATTAAACATATTATTTTAATTTTATTTATTTGCTATTATGTCTAATCTGTTAGTTTTAACTTGTGAACTCAAACTCTAGCCTATGCGCAATAACAACTGGGCAGCAAGAACAGTCGAGGAATTGAATGTGAAAATGTGAAAAGCAGAGTTAAAATGTTATTGACAGAACAAATTGAACATTTTTACTCTGAATGTGGATACCGTACTTACATTTTTATTACCATAAGTACTGGTAGGTATCGTGATGTTGGTGGAAATAGTAGTGAAGTCAGGATGGTGTTTCGTGGTTGAAATGTACGCCTCCTATATTGGAGGAGTTCTATCCAAGGGCACGTCATACATTCTACTTTATTCGTGTATCTTTCATGTAGGTCGTATGTGCCTCTAGTAATTATCAGTGTCTTACTGACGTTCCTGTTAGTGAGGCGATAGTAAAGGCTGTTGAGGTAAGTTCAAGGCTTGACTTAGTTACTCGAGAATGATTTTAGGTTGAATTTGTGTATGGAAATTATTTACACGCTACTTGGTACTCTCGTACCAAATACTATACGTACGTGAGTTTCGAAATATATATACCGTTACTCGGAATATACAAAAAATTAAGTTTCATTAAACTCATTTCCAATAATTAGATGCGGTACCGTACACATATTCAGCTGTGTTACCGAACGCGTTGTCAAACTCCAATTGTATTGTATTGTTAATTGCATTCGAGCACTGGTACGTCATACAATGCTTTTTCATTTAACAGGCTAATACAAATGTCTTTTCTCAGGTCATGATGTTCTTAGTTTAGCTAGTACACAAGTTTGCTATCTAACTGGGCGATGTCCGTACACAAGAGAGCAAACAATTCAGTCGAAGGAGGGAGTAACAGCAGTTCGTGAAGCAGGAATATAAATAATCTATTGCAGCAGTAGAAGGTTTATTCTCGAAACTAAGCCACTGCAGCATGAAGGTAACTAGGCTTAAGCATCTGTGCCTGAGAAAAGGAGGTGGATTAGCAGGATTGGAGGTTAATAGTAGGGGTGTGTCATGAACCCAAGACTTCAATTAAGCGACTAGTGACTGTCCCACGGAATGAATGATCTTCTAGAGAGGTGGTATCTTGAAAGGGGTATTTTAGTATCAGTTACAGAAGGTTCTACATGAATTCTAGAGCATAGAGGGGAAAGGAGGAGAAAGAAGGTAGCGGAAGGGTTCACTGCTTCTTGGCTGCTGGGAGTCAGACTAACGTGCAACACAGTTACTGTTATAAAAAGTAGCCGATATGAATACTTCAAAAGCAACTAACGAAGTGAACATTCCTCCCCTCTCAATCACGCTGCAGCGCATTGACTCACCCGCATACACAAGTCATTGTGTGGGCATATGCGCTCTCCAAGGTTCATGTGGAGACTTGTGGGACACGGGGTTGCCAGATCATCTATTTTTACTAAATATAGCTGTGAAGATATTCGTAAGAGATTGTAAAATTAAACTAAGTCAATTGGGGCAAGTAGGCCTATTCCTTTGTAGGGAGAAGAGAAATAGAATGGATTCGTCTGCCGCGGGACATGTCCTATGTCTCCGAATGTGTTGAGGTTTAAGGAGCTAGTAAGGCAGTGCCAACAAAACAAGAAGTTTTAGATTTCTGGGTATCAGCTTGTCAATGTGTCATCATCATCATCATCTTTCTTCGGCTTTTCCCAATTAATTGGGGTCGCCGGGGATTTAAGGCCGGATGCCCTTCCTGACGCCACGTGATTTTTCAGGTGAAAAATCCACCCCGCTGTCACCGGGATTCGAACCCCGGCCGTCCGGGTGAAAGACGAGCAGCTAAGCCACTGCGCCTTCACGCTCCCCATCAGCTTGTCAATGTGTGTTGGATATATATATATTTTTTTAGATTATTACTTTTATTATTATGATTATTATTATTCATGAGCTTCTACAGAAAATTTAACCGTTTTTCGTTATCCTTTTAACCTTACTTTCAATTTTTCCAAAAAATGAAAGTAGAATTTTGAGATCTACACTGGCCAAAAGTTGTCTGTCTGTGTGTGAGTGTGTATATCTGTCCACCTCCCCTATCAATTCAAACTTGACGAAACCGAATTGAACCAAATTTTGTACCGAGGTAGCATTACCAAAGGACACCTCATTGTCATGTTTTTTATCGTCGTCATCCTGACGGAAACGGAATGGCGGCCACTCAAATGTTCAAAGCTTAAATCAAATTACGATTAACCTAATAATTATGTTCTCTACTAAAATTTGCATGTGGCAAGCGTCTTGGGCACAATCTACAAGGTCATCATCCAAATAGTTTGAAGATGGTGGCCGTATAAGTGTGCAAATTGATCCCCCCCCCCCCCTATCAATTCAAACACGACGTAATCAAATAGAACCAACTTTGGTACAGAGGTAGCACTAGCAACGGAAAGCTCAGTGTCATATTGTATATTGCCGCCATCATAACGAAAAAGAAATAGCGCCCACCCAAGTGTTCTAAGCTTAAATCAAATTACGCGGAAATACGATGAAAAAAATGTATTTTCTGCAGAATTTCCTGTGTTTTTAAATAATTATCGTCTTCTTCCTACGGTCAGTGTATGCCACTTCTTCGTGGCTTAGAAAAACTTTTACTCACTAGCATTTCACAGCCGAAGATAAGAAGCAATTGAAGATGAGGGTTGAAAAATTAAGAGCGGAGGAGTGACCAACGAATGAAGCTCGGGAATCATAATTTGATTTTATGTATCCAATTTTTCATTGCTTATTTCTCGCTCGCCCAACTAGAGGGTGGGGCAAATAGGGCTATAGCCCTGTAGCCCGATCTAGACAAAATAACCTTTAAAATTTCTTTGAATAGTGAAGTTCAATCTTCACAACTTTTTGAATACCAAAAGTAAAACAAAACAAAAATTACAAACCAGTGCAAAATACTAAAAGAAGAAATTATGCTGAATTTTGGAAATAAACAGTATAATACTTGAACTGTTATACGAAATATAAAGCAGGAAAAATTGGAAAGTGGAAAGATTCTAATGTTTGCCTTCCTATATTCAGGCTTCTAATTGGAAAAGAGGTGGCCATGGCATTAAGTTAGGAATCAACCCGGCTGTTGCTTGGAGTAGAAATAGAAAATCCCCTTCAGACCAGAATTTGTTTTTGCAGAGCCTGGAATCGAACTCTGTCCTCCGGGGAACAGCCAAGAATGTTAGACTTTTAAGTGTTAAAAAGTCCAAGACAAAATATAAGATGGAAGAATGTCACTTTTTTTAGTGAGTAAATCATTAATAACAAAACAAATGACGAGTGTGTGAAACTGACTATTTGAAGATATTTTAAATTGTTCCAAGCCATTTCTCTTCTGTAATTTAATGTTTATAAAGAAAGAAGGATATAAACGTGAGGATGTTATAATGAATCGTATTTTTAACGGGTCCAGGTAGTTTCTTTTTCCAGGGCCCGCGATAGTTCTCCACGGCCCTGGCTTGCTGTGGAGCAGTTATTATGATAGACTGATAGAAGCTAGTACCGGAAACCATTAAAAGTACGGTAAATAAAAATTACCCTGGATTTTATTGTGAGTAGAAGTTTAGTTTGTATACATATGAAATTAACCTTATGGTATCTGAAACAAATTGGTCTTTATTGACGACATTTAATTGAAATCTAAATGGTATTAAATAAACAACCAATAGTCAATAAATATATTATTATTAATTGTTTAATATAACAGGACTAGTTTCAGACACAGTGTGGTAATCTCCAGCAATCTTAACCCTACTATACTAAAATACGTAAAATGTACGTATATGTCATTTAACAGCTCACAACTCCCTCTATATTTGTCCTCACTCCATTATCTTCCAGCAGTGCTTCCACTGACGGTGGTGATATCAATGTTTTTCTTAAATGCCAATCAGTTCTAGAGGCATAGTCGTTGGGCAAAGAATTACACAAAGTACGGGTTACTCCATGGCAATAACAAAGAAGTAGAGGATTTGATGTTGGTATGTCGCATTACCTCAGAGAGGTTATAAAATTAACTTTATAAACACCAGAGCCAGTATAACATACTGGAGAGGCGAAGTGCTGATACTTACGTTAAAATACACGACTTCTGTATTTGTTAAGTTTAGATGGATCTTACCGTATTAACCATCAAAGAATCTCAGAGGATTCCGAGCATATAAACAATGTCGAGTACTACATAAATAAAATATTAACATCAACCGTTTGACCAATAGATGCCTTACCACAAAATTCTCAATGTAGGCTACGTAATTTTTTGTATTGTTAGTAATAAGCATCTATAGAATATTGTTAGTATTCTAGGGTTAACAAGTTACCGGAAGAAATTAGTATAACTATTAAACAATAAAGTTGCGAGTAATTGAAAATATGTTGTATTTTTCAAATGTTCTTAAAATATTCCAACACTATCGAAGTCAGATCTGTTACAAAGTTATTTAACCCAAAAAATATTTTTTACTAGCAGAAAATGAAATTATTTGAAATGAAGTATCAAATGCGATAAGATGTGGTGTAAAGTCAATTATCTTCTAAGAAACTTATAAAAATACAATGTTCCTTTTAAGATTTAAAAACAAATTGAATTTGTAATTTTTGCACATAAAATGAATATTAATTATGTACGTGAAAACCAAGCGGAAATGTTCTTCAAATATTTATGTAATCATTAGTAGCGTTGTGCTTATTGAGATGTACTGTGTTGTATTATTGTTTGAATGTTTATTCAGCATTTCATATACAATACACTTGAAAAACTTATTCGGTGGGCCAAGTGGCAATTGGAAATGTATAACCTTAAATATGCCTTGGCTCTTTTCTATGAAGACAGCAATGGATCCATGTAATACGCACATGATACCCAACCTTTTATTCAACATCTATAAAAAGTAGCCTTCTTACCTGAAAAGAGCCAAGGCATATTTAGGTTATACGTTTATCTGGTCGCTCATTATCTGCATTGCCCACACGAGCTTTCACCCATTCAATGCAAATGAGAAATGCACGTTTTCTGATCGTTTCCCTGATACACACAAACATTCAGTTATCACAGTACTTACTATTATTATCTACAAATGAAGGCTTACAGCGATTAGGTCATGTAATGCACAAAACGTGAAAGCCATACGGATGAAAGTTAGAGAATGTCTGATTTCAGCGGGACTCGAACCCAAGACCTTCGACTTTGTACGCCGTTGCTCTAACACTGAACTATAGGGGGACACTTAAATTCTGACATTGGCAATGATACATGAAAATGAAAATCCACAGCCTGCTTCCAGTCTCCGACCGGGTCAGGAATGGAATGAATGGAGCCCCTATCTAGCGGCGAGGATATGAACTGTGCCGGCTGCCGAGCCCTGACGCACTCCTCTGGGGCAATGATTAAATGAATGACAGATGAAATGATAGTGGAGAGTGTTGCTGGAATGAAATTTTGACAGGGAAAACCGGAGTACCCGGAGAAAAACCTGTCTGCCTCCGTTTTGTCCAGCACAGATCTCACATGGAGTGACCGGGATTTGAACCACGGACCCAGCGGTGAGAGGCCGGCGTGCTGCCGCCTAAGCCACGGAGGCTTCTGGCAACGATACATCATTATTATTATTATAATTCGAAAGATTGAAATTTATCTTCTCAGCTATGCAGTTCGGAGAGTTGGGGCAGATCAATTGCTACTTACGAACGAGTTAAATGTTCTAATTCCGAAATTAGAAAAGTACATTTTGATTTAATTCATTCGTTCATTCATTTATTTGCAATTGGGGGGGGGGGGGTGTCCCCAGGTGGCAAATTAGATATACATAACAAATAAATAATTATACATTAGTGCGCCCGTGCGAGCTTTCGCAACGTGCAATGCAAGAAATGCAAAGCATAAATACAGTCTGGAAATACAGAAAGACATATAGGTTAGGTATCTTGCCAGTGACGCCGCGCTGCCCTGCGCTCTAGCGGCAGGTTCGCCTAGCAGTACGCCGCGGTACAAATAGTGGCAAGTCTTTGTTAAGCTACACTGGGTTGACAGTGCTGTATGAGCAGTAGAGTAACTAACGGGATTTCATGTAAAGAGCCTCATTTTCTATACCGGTAGTGGAGAGCGCTACTCGCATCCAGTCGGCCGTGGTTGGTAGGTTCCTTAGTTTAGGGGCTGCGACAACGCGGTCATGTAGCCCGTGTACTTTGGGTGTGTGTAGAATCTGTCTGATAACCGGAGTCGGCCGTGTCTCGTTAAGAGCTACTGTTGCCTGGAAACAACATGACTTGCCATTTCTTCATGAGTTTATTTTATGACTTTATAAGCCTTTTCCCGAGTGCAAAATGGTATTTATTTAATTGTGAGGCATTTAAGGAGTAAGTGAGTGTGTTTCGCGCACACATTGGGTTATGCGGAACCTGTAGGTACCTCATATGTGTAGGTTGGTGTTAATAGGATCTTATTGTCGGTACAAAACTGGAATGGGACCTTAGCATAATAATATAGGGAGGGATAACAATTCGATAACAATTAAACTGGAGTATTTATGCAAATAGTCAGTCTTTCATTAAACACCCCTATATGTTTGGGAAAAGTCTCTAAGACTGCGGCAGGTAGAGAGTGCCAGATATCAATGGCACGGTTTACGAAAGAATATTTACCATAATTTGTTCGCTGTGGTCGGGCCTTAACTTTGAAAGGCTGATCACTCCTACTCATGTAAGTGGGCTTTCCCATACGTTTGCTAAGCTCACCCCATGCTGGTTGATTTGTATACGTGTTGTACATAGCGCAGAGTCTAGATTCCATCCTCCTAGCCTCAAGTGATTCCCACCCAAGTTTCTTCAACATACGGCTCACACTGCTCCTGGGATTAAAGTCACTGAGCACAAATCTAGCGGCCTTTCTTTGTACCATTTCCAACTCATTTATGAGCCCTACTTGATACGGATACCAAACCGCCGAGGCGTATTCCTGACTAGGTCTTACAAGTGACAAATATCCTAATTCTTTAACAGAGGTACTACTTCCTTTTAATACCCTCATTACAAAGTGCAGGGATTTGTAAGCTTTAGAAACTACACATCCCACTTGACTACTCCATTTCATATCATTCTTTACGTGAAGGCCCAAATATTTGCAAGAATCTTCTACTACAAGTATTTCCGAGCCAATGTTATATTGAAAATCTTGCCTTCGCACTTTTCTTATTTTTATGAGATTACATTTTCTTGTGTTTATTTTCATTTTATTTTCAATCGCCCACTTACAGACCAGGTTCAGGTCATATTGAAGTACCGTACTGCGTTGTCTTGCTAGTCGTGTATCTTTCAATATATTACACAATCGACAGTCACTGCGAATCCCATTTGGTAATCATTTATAAACGCCAAAAATAGCAAAGTTCCGATTACGCTGCCCTGAGGGATATCCTACGTTACGGTAATTTCATCCGAGAATCGGCCTTCGACTTTCACTTTCTGGAAACGACCCGTCAAAAATTCTTGGATCCATAAAATTACTCTTCTATCAATCTTCGTCGAAGCTAATTTATGGAGTAGCATGCCACGCGGCACGACATCAAATGTCTTCGCAAAATCTATAACTACGGCGTCGACTGAAACTCCATTGTCTAACGATTCGCTAATATCTTGAAAAAGTGGTAGCATCTGACTCTCGCATGAGTAACGCTACGCTAGTTTACGGTAACACTAAACGACAAGGAACCCATGCAGTTGTTTTACTAGGTATCCACTAGCTCCAGATTCTAAAATCTCAAACTTAAGTATTTATATCGATAACATTGTCAGGAATACTACGCTTGAGATACTAAAATTACACTCTTACATCATACAGAAATACAGCCTGGACAGCTCACAACTGAACACCTTTCAGTGTTTACGTTTGTTACTTTCCTTATTCATTTCCCGGCCACACATAAAAGTTAATGCTCCCGGCTACACCCTCTCTCTGTGCCTCAACTGTAGCCGTGTATAGTTCACGTCACCTTTAAGTAGTTAGTTATTATTGTTTTAAGGGACGGAACAGTGAGGTCATCTGTCCCTAGATAATAAGCTACTATACCAGACCCAAAACAACTGTGAACATGTGAGAGGAGCCTGATTACCACGCTCACTCGCGCCAGCCAATAGCATAGCGCGGCGTTGCCTAGATAACTCAGCCTGCAGGGCTCGCTGCGCCGTACGAAATCGTTAATTCTCTCCGCGCACGAAAATAATTAATTCTTCAGTTATTTAAATGACCCTATGTTACGGAGCTAAAAATTTTGAAGCCGACTGTCCAAACCCCGTTACGCTACGACCAGCCGTTTGGGAGATAACATCTGCCCTTGAACTGGAGGGATAATTAGAGAAAGAATGATTTAGGTGTTGAAATATTTAGGTTCTCTAGGGAAGATAACGAAGAGTGAAGGCATTGCTGTATCAATTCAGTAGTGGAGCTTTAACAAGTGCTGTGAGCTGAAGTCATGAACTCATAACTCATAACAATGTCACTTAGCAAGCCGAGTAGCTGCCGAACAGTTTTGCACAGCCAGGCAAGAAATATAATTTTCAGGGTATATGGCCTTTAAAAGAAGTTTTCGAATACAGAAGTACGTGAAAACACAAAATCTGATAACCTACGTTATTGTGGTGTCAGCAATTATGTTTTTTCTTGTTGTAATTGAGTCGAATAAAACTCACCTCTTCACAGTTTTACTTCACGAGGCATAGCGTACCCAGTTCTAACCCTGAGACCAGAACTAAATGTCTTGATTGAGCCGTGAATCGAATCCGGACCTCACGGGGTGTTGTTGTTGTTGTTGATGATGATGACATCGTGGTCATGTAGCCCCATGTATTTGGGTGTGTGTGGAATTTGCCTGATAACCTGTGTCACATTGATGTCTGTACTTGTGTGTGTATTTGTAATTGAGGTAGGATTTGCGTAGGAAGCGGCCGTGGCACGTTAAGTACTGTACCCGAAACACTTACCAATACCTGGTGAAATCCCTCGATGGTCACTGGATCGTAGAACCTGAAAAATGCCCGGCGAAAAACCCTCCGAGGTCCTACCACCAAGTAGAGGAATGAATGGGGTACTAGTCATCCTATCAGGCTGTTTTAAGAATGACCATGACTACAACGAACGAACAAATAAGAAACTAGCTCAAGAACACGAAAAACGACTCTAAAAAGAACTATCTCAAGGGTGGAAAACCCTGGAAAAAGAAAATCCAAGCGATGGCCATCTTAAAACGACCTCCAATCTCTTCGTTAAAATATCACACCATGATTTAAAAATGGGAAAACAATTTATTCCAAGAGAACAAGGTAAAAGACAAGAAAATGAAAATTAATACACTGTCGTCAAGAAAACAAAATCACAGCTAAACACAACTGTAGAAAGAAAATCCTAAATGATTCCAGAAATGGATTACGATCATCACCTACACGCTGGGGTGATTCTAAATATAATGTCACACATTATGAAACAAGGATATTAGGCATCAATCTCCTAATGGTATTAGGAGGACAGGATGAAATATTAGACGATGAATAAAGAAGAATTATCAAAATTTTCACACGTGTATCGTCTTAAACGATATTCCATAAGTGTAGCAATATCAAGATTATATACAAGTATGTATAAGAATATATACAGAAATGTCCTCAGACATTCACATGATTCAGCCTAAACAGCTGATCTTGGCCATAACATTCGCATCGTGATGTGTAATTAACATTCAATACATCGGGTTACCAATTTTTATCTTGCAATTAAGCTAAGTAGTGTATCTATCGACTATGGTCATGATTCAAATTTCAAGTAAACTTGTACAAAATTGTAGAGGTTTTAACGAGTATATGCTGTGGAAATGTCTTAAGTTGCTCGAACAGATTATCCAAGCGTTGCCTTTGATTAGGTGAAGAAAAGCATGTAGGATCGCTCTATAAGAATGACAACGCCAATGTCTCCAACAGACATTAAAATGCCAGAAAAACTCATCTATATTAACGTGACACCAAACACGGGTGTTGACTACTCGAAGTCACAAACAGATTGGCACTTACCGGCTGAAAAGCACTTACCGGCTCAATCTAAAATAGGCCTAATGCTTCAACAAGCATAAAATCTCACAAATATGCATCATCTCAGATGTGCATCCAAAACACAACACAACAAGGTTATACGAACCTTCAAAACACTACTATTATTTAATTTCAATACTCACACAAGAGCTACAAACATGCTTAACTCGCACACTAACCTTAAGCACGTTGTTCAAAGTCGAGACACTGAAACATTCCACTAGCAAATTAACCTAGCTTTGCCTCCCGATAATGTATATTAATAATACTTGTTCATTTTTCCAGACTCCAAGCCAAGCTTTCCTGGAATAATTTAATCAACTTTGTAAATGGTGTTCAAAACTGCTATACTATATCTCACTCACACAATTGCATTAAATGCAATTATTTACGTCAATACTGTGGAAAATACATGTCTCAAAATGACATCCTAAATTAAGTTAATCTCAAATCAATACCTAATAGAAGGTAAAACTGGTATTTTCCTGAACCAGGATAGCCTCCAACTTCGGTGGGCTTCGAAGTATCAGTGGATAAAACTTACACCATGAAAGCAAGTTAACTAATCAGGTTAATCCAATGACAATCATTAAGTAAATCCACTAATAAATCTGCACTCACAAAAGCGAAGTGCTTTCCATAAAAAATAATCCAACAGGTGGATTAGAACTATAAATGCAACGAACACCAAGATAAACTTTCCAAGATTCAAATCGCTGCGAGAAAACGAAGTTCCTAATAGAACAGTAGTACATGAAAAACATGTACTGGCCTCAAAGAAATCAGTGTTCCAAACACTGAGAAACAAACGCGATTAAAACTATGCTTGGACAAAATATTGGAGATCTTCCTCTAAATTCTCTTCTCGGCAAATAAAAATACGCACTACTAAGAAATTACTGATTCTACTGATTAAATAATCGAAACTAATAATACACAAGGGATGAATTCGTTAAGCGAATACAAAATCCCGGGAACACAGCAAGTCAGATTCGACAGAAACTTCGAACCTAAACTTGTGAATACCCATTTAATCTACAAAAAAATGAAATGACAATTGCAATTGCTAACAAGTGCCTCTACTAAGCTACGTTAGAGAGTTTGCTGGTCCAGTACCTTTTGTTGCATCTTGAAGCGTCTTAAGCGGGATATATATATAGATCTGATGAATATCCAGGGTATCACCAGATAATACACTCTTCTTCTTCTCTGGATCTGGGAATCGAATCCAGGCCTGCAGCGCACACACATACTGGTCAGACGACCATACGAGCCTACTCCCTTCATGCCAGAAATACTATAATCCGCCAGAGAAAAAGCACTGTCCTGCATGTCGCAGCTCATGAAAGCACTCGCAAACAACCACTGGAGTGCGGTGAAAATATACTCCTCTCCAACAAGGAGAATGCAGTCGTGGGTGGCAGTCATTTCGCTTATGCATTTCTCATGAAGTTACCCCATTAAATCTAGCCTGCCATTCTGGAAGTCATAACTATAACGTTGAACTTCCCCACTGACATCTCAGACGATAATATGCGTTCTGGTGTCTGCATAATGTACAGCTTAACAAGTCCTGAAGTTAGCATGTATTAGCACAATCATACACGTTACTATTGCTCGTGATGAAGACTTCACAAGGTTTCGAAATGGCTGCCTTGATCATGGACACCGCTGGACAGAGACATACAGTCAGTCCGCGTTCCGCTTCGACACAATTCTTCTTGACCAAGATGGCAGTATACATTTACAACTGTTCTGAAAATATCTCAGATCCATTATAAAATGGTAGCTTTAAAAAGTACTTGTGCACGGTACATGTCCGCTTGTCGAGACACGAAATACTCTGCACGTTTATAACGCACTTTGAAAAAAACTGTTCGGCTTGGCTAAGTATAAACGCGAGCCGTCTCCACACGGAGTTATCACAGCCTGCCCTGCACCTGCGATCTCGCTTACTAGCCGAGTTGCGTAACCACACATATGACACCCCGAATACAAAAGTACACGTCCAAGTGAAGTCGCCTTGCTTGCAGCCAAACGCCACAGCAAGCAACCCCCACTACTGCCTTCCTTCATCGATATCTCGATGTGTCAATATCTCGCTTATGGCTTGATCATTATAGATGCTATTCTTGCACGTCGCTTGTTATATTCCTCATATGAAATAGTTTTCTGCTATGGTCATCTGCGTTCTATGTCCTTTGAAAAGTCTTCTAATACTCTAATTCGCTTCAAAACAATAAAGATAATCCTGTAGCCTGGATCGATATATGTCATGACGTCACATATATGTTTATTGATCGGTCTATCTGTGAGTCCACCCACTCGGGAATGCTCGTTACTTTCCGATCTCGAACCGAATGACACTTCTTATATTAACGGCGTGATAGATCATGACTTGACTCACGAGCTCAACAGCCTCGCGTCTCTCGTCGTCTCCACAACAGTATCTGGGCATAACCTTATGAAAATATACGGTACATTTCCCCACTGATATCTCAAATAAAAGTCATTTTGCTTTTATTTGCACCAATCTAGGTAATTTCGATATATGTATCGTTATTTTCATACAGATCTCAAACAATCTTCTCCACAAATCTCTTGATGTTTTTAGCATTAAAACGTCCTATAACATCTCTACCATTTGTGCTTACAATCTCGTAGCAGTTATTTCCAAATGCTCTTGCTATCATATGACTTCTGTCCAAGCTCTCTCTGGCCTTCTATTTAAATGGACTCTTTATGCAAATGCTATGCCAGCGTCAGTCTTCAATTTCTTCGTATAATCTTTTCTCTGTCAGGGGTTCTCTCCTGACTTCTATCCTTTCTGCTGGTGTTGGCTTGATCCTGATCTCTCACTCCCTCCTTTCTCTCTTTTGACCTTCTTCGTCCTTCTTCTGGAGTCCTATCTCGCCCCCTCTTGAGCCTATCCTGCTGTCTCTTTCTTTCATATTCCTCTGTTCTGTAATTTTTATATCTGGAGTAACCTTGATTCTGTCGGTTATCGCCTTGATTCCGGTTGTACTGAGCTTCTCTCCTATTTCTGTCGTATGGAGCTTCTCTCCGATCCCTGTCATATGGAGCTTCTCTCCGGTTCCTGTCGTAAGGAGCTTCTCTCCGATCCCTGTCACTCTGACTATATCAACTGTTATAATAGTTTCTGTCATCATATCGACGTTGCCAAGGTCCACTATTTTCATCTCTCTGTTGGTCGTTCCATCTCCTATCATTCTGATAGCTATTCCTGATTGGACCTGTTCTATTTTCATTTCGAGGATGGAAACGCTCAGTTTGTTGAGTCCTATTCATCATGACTGCGTTTACAGTCTTAGGTTCCTGTCTAGAACTCTTGGTGACTGTCGGTTGCGTCATTAAACTAATATGATCGAGGCGACGCAATAGATCATCCATCGATGCTAAGGTCGAGATACCAGAGGTTATGAGTGACTTTCTAACTTCAGCTGGAAGCTGTCGCGATATGGCTTCTACTAATTCAACCTGCGACAAGGGTGGATCAAGAAATCTCAGTTTAGCCAACTGAAAAGCGAAACATTCTGCATAACTAGTCGGTCCTGTAGTAGCATACTTCCTTGAATAAATCTCGGATCTTATGTTCTGTTGGACCTCAATTGACCAAAAACGCTGAACAAACGCTTGTGTGAACTGGTCGGAATCCTCAAAGGTGTACCTGAACGCTTTCAACCACTGAAGAGGAGCGTCCGATAAAAATCTCTCTACTACCCGCAATTTCCGTTCATGTGGTACATGAGATTCCACAAAATAATCTTCAATGCCTCTGATAAATTCTAAAGGAGTGGTTCCATCTAGATTGTTAAATTTTCTTGGTTTATCTTCAAAGTTCCTAAAGATGGTTATATTAGATGCCCTATCTGATGTTCTTGTGACATTACTATGTGCACCTACATTGGGAGTTGAAGAAGTAAATTCTTCCGCTTGGGTTTGGAGTTCTGATGTGCGAGGTATAGCCCTATTCGACTGTTCCATCGGACTAAACTGAACAGACGTTGGAGCCTTAAAAGATTCCTGAATGTCGATTCCTTTTTGTTCCGGTACTGGGTTAACTGGCTCATCTACAACTACTCTAAAATCACTATTTATTAGCAATCGCAATTGTTCTTTAAGAGTATCCAAGTTGATACTACCCCCCAAATTAATGCTTTCGAGGCCTTTCCTTAGCTCATTGATCTCAGAAGTTTTCTTTTCCCTTATCTCGTTTAAATCAATCTGTCCCTGATCAATCTTAAGTTCTACGGCTTTAATTCGAGTTTCTAGTCCTGTAAAATTATCTATCTTTTTTTCTTGAACAGCATCCACTCTTTTGTTTAAATCGGTGCTTACATCAATGATTTTCCTAGTGGCATTGGAAAGTTTAGTGGCAAGACTCTTTTCTATACTAGATTTAGCATTTTGAAAACTATCCTCATTGCCCTTATTCAGTTCTTGTTTTAAAAGAGCAAGATTTTCATTAATAATAGTTTTGAGGTCGATGTCAAAGTCTGCCTTAATTAATTTAGTATGATCAGTCACTTGAGTCTGCAACGTGCTCATTTCACCTTTCAAATGCTCCAAACTATTTTGCGTTTGACTGGTGTCGTGAGTAAATTGCGACTGCAGTGCATCAGTAAGGTCCTTACTTTCCTTTTTACCCCTTTCGAAATCCCATTTGATTTCGCTACGGAAATTGATCTTTGACTGTTCCATTTCATTAAGTTTTATTTCAGTATAGGCTTGACTTGACTCGATCTTATTTACTTGGGATTGGATCTTGGTTTGTTTCGACTCAATCTGATTGACGTCATTTTGAATGTTCTTAACCTGAGATTGTATTTCTTTCTGTGTGGTTTCTACTAAACCCATATCTGTTTTCAGATCGTTAACCTGTGCTTGCATCATTCTAACATTAGTGCTAACATCTTTAACAGTTTTTTCAACCTCTTTTTGACTTTCCTGTACTTGATCGAGATTAGTTTTGACATTAGTGATCTCTTTAATAAGATTAGCCTGGGCATTCCAAACTTCTACTTTAACATTGCCAATATCTGTTTGAAGACTAGTTGTAACATTGCTAATTTCAGTTTTAACAATGCCGATGTAAGCTTGAAGACTAGTTGTAACATTACTGATGTCAGTTTGAAGACTAGTTGTAACATTACTGATGTCAGTTTTAAGACTAGTTTCCATGGATTGTTGATTCGACCTAACATGACAAAAACATTAGCCTGATTTTTTTTGAACTGTCTTTAATTTATTTCATGGATGACCTTAAGTTATCTAATTCACCCCGGATGCCTTCAGTTACTGCATCCTTGAGAATTTCATTATTATGTGTTGCATTTTCATATATATTTTCAAATGTAGTCCTGGCTTGAGATTTGATATTCTCAATGTCATTATTGAGATGCTGTAGCTTGCCTTCTATCATCTCAAACATTTTTTTAAAGTCTGCAACAGTGACTGCCTGGTTATCAGCCATAATTCAATACACATACACTTGTCACTAGAAAACATGGGAACACTTCATGAGAAAGCATAGCGAAAACATCTGCACACAACCACAAATTGCCATAAGAGTGCGTATTTTTATTGCCTTGCATTAACTTATATCTAAACTTAAATTAAATTCATGTCATCCAGTATCATTCTGAGATTGCCTAAAATCCCAATATGTGTGATATTTTAAATCAGAGATGGTCCTAGATTCTATCATAAAACAGAATTAAACTTACACGAAGCATCCTAACTTAAAGATGATGTCATCAAAAATCATCAGCCGGAATTAAATAGGACAAATCACCTATGTGCAACTCACACGTGTGTTACAATAAGTGTCTCACTCGACTGAACACGTCAAAGGAGATTACTGTGAATAACTCTTATTGAACAAGTTCTAGTCGTTTATAACCAAATAAAAAGTGTGGCACCACTTCAATATATTTAAATCAAGAATCTGATAACGGTTGCAATATTACCAAAATCAAGTAGTTCGAGTAACATCGTAATTGCTTTTATTCCACAGGAATTTCAATAATTTGTGCCAAAATATTGATTCACCATTATCCATGTGCCTTCATCACTACCACAACGAAACACGATGTCCCAATTCGCGCTCGGTATAGCATGGTAATAAGATTGGTCTCCATTCTCTGGTGTTCCAATTTTATTTTAGGCCTACAACTGTGGCTATAAATCTGGTAAACCAAGTCTATTCGAGCCCATAACGTTAGCCTCCACAAAACTATGGCTATAAACCTGGTAATCCAAGTTTATTCGGGCCCAAACGTTCGGCGCCACATAACTATGTACCCGAAAAACTTACCAATACCTGGTGAAATCCCTCGATGGTCACTGGATCGTAGAACCTGAAAAATGGCCGGCGAAAAACCCTCCGAGGTCCTACCACCAAGTAGAGGAATGAATGGGGTACTAGTCATCCTGTCAGGCTGTTTTAAGAATGACCATGGCTACAACGAACGAACAAATAAGAAACTAGCTCAAGAACACGAAAAACGACTCTAAAAAGAACTATCTCAAGGGTGGAAAACCCTGGAAAAAGAAAATCCAAGCGATGGCCATCTTAAAACGACCTCCAATCTCTTCGTTAAAATATCACACCATGATTTAAAATTGGGAAAACAATTTATTCCAAGAGAACAAGGTAAGAGACAAGAAAATAAAAATTAATACCCTGTCGTCAAGAAATCAAAATCACAGCTAAACACAACTGTAGAAAGAAAATCCTAAATGATTCCAGAAATGGATTACGATCATTACCTACACGCTGGGGTGATTCTAAATATAATATCACACATTATGAAACAAGGATATTAGGCATCAATCTCCTAATGGTATTAGGAGGACTGGATAAAATATTAGACGATGAATAAAGAAGAATTATCAAAATTTTCACACGTGTATCGTCTTAAACGATATTCCAAAAGTGTAGCAATATCAAGATTATATACAAGTATTTATAAGAATATATACAGAAATGTCCTCAGACATTCAAATGATTCAGCCTAAACAGCTGATCTTGGCCATAACATTCGTATCGTGATGTGTAATTAACATTCAATACATCGGGTTACCAATTTTTATCTTGCAATTAAGCTAAGTAGTGTATCTATCGACTATGGTCATGATTCAAATTTCAAGTAAACTTGTACAAAATTGTAGAGGTTTTAACGAGTATATGATGTGGAAATGTCTTAAGTAGCTCGAACAGATTATCCAAGCGTTGCCTTTGATTAGGTGAAGAAAAGCATGTAGGATCGCTCTATAAGAATGACGACGCCAATGTCTCCAACAGACATTAAAATACCAGAAAAACTCATCTATATTAACGTGACACCAAACACGGGTGTTGACTACTCGAAGTCACAAACAGATTGGCACTTACCGGCTGAAAAGCACTTACCGGCTCAATCTAAAATAGGCCTAATGCTTCAACAAGCATAAAATCTCACAAATATGCATCATCCCAGATGTGCATCCAAAACACAACACAACAAGGTTATACGAACCTTCAAAACACTACTATTATTTAATTTCAATACTCACACAAGAGCTACAAACATGCTTAACTCGCACACTAACCTTAAGCACGTTGTTCAAAGTCGAGACACTGAAACATTCCACTAGCGAATTAACCTAGCTTTGCCTCCCGATAATGTATATTAATAATACTTGTTCGTTTTCCTGACTCCAAGTCAAGCTTTCCTGGAATAATTTAATCAACTTTGTAAATGGTGTTCAAAACTGCTATACTATATCTCACTCACACAATTGCATTAAATGCAATTATTTACGTTAATACTGTGGAAAATACATGTCTCAAAATGACATCCTAAATTAAGTTAATCTCAAATCAATACCTAATAGAAGGTAAAACTGGTCTTTTCCTGAACCAGGATAGCCTCCAACTTCGGTGGGCTTCGAAGTATCAGTGGATAAAACTTACACCATGAAAGCAAGTTAACTAATCAGGTTAATCCAATGACAATCATTAAGTAAATCCACTAATAAATCTGCACTCACAAAAGCGAAGTGCTTTCCATAAAAAATAATCCAACAGGTGGATTAGAACTATAAATGCAACGAACACCAAGATAAACTTTCCAAGATTCAAATCGCTGCCAGAAAACGAAGTTCCTAATAGAACAGTAGTACATGAAAAATATGTGCTGGCCTCAAAGAAATCAGTGTTCCAAACACTAAGAAACAAACGCGATTAAAACTATGCTTGGACAAAATATTGGAGATCTCCCTCTAAATTCTCTTCTCGCAAATAAAAATACGCACTACTAAGAAATTACTGATTCTACTGATTAAATAATCCAAACTAATAATACACAAGGGATGAATTCGTTAAGCGAATACAAAATCCCGGGAACACAGCAAGTCAGATTCGACAGAAACATCGAACCTAAACTTGTGAATACCCATTTAATCTACAAAAAAAATGAAATGACAATTGCAATTGCTAACAAGTGCCTCTACTAAGCTACGTTAGAGAGTCTGCTGGTCCAGTACCTTTTGTTGCATCTTGAAGCGTCTTAAGCGGGATATATATATAGATCTGATGATTATCCAGGGTATCGCCAGATAATACACTCTTCTTCTTCTCTGGATCTGGGAATCGAATTGCCATTCTGGAAGCCATAACTATAACGTTGAACTTCCCCACTGACATCTCAGACGATACTATGCGTTCTAGTGTCTGCATAATGTACAGCTTAACAAGTCCTGAAGTTAGCATGTATCAGCACAATCATATACGTTACTATTGCTCGTGGTGAAGACCTCACAAGGTTTCGAAATGGCTGCCTTGATCATGGACACCGCTGGACAGAGACATACAGTCAGTCCGCGTTCCGCTTCGACACAATTCTTCTTGACCAAGATGGCAGTATACATTTACAACTGTTCTGAAAATATCTCAGATCCATTATAAAATGGTAGCTTTAAAACGTACTTGTGCACGGTACATGTCCGCTTGTCGAGACACGAAATACTCTGCACGTTTATAACGCACTTTGAAAAAAAAAAAACTGTTCGGCTTGGCTAAGTATAAACGCGAGCCGTCTCCACGCGGAGTTATCACAGCCTGCCTTGCACCTGCGATCTCGCTTACTAGCTGAGTTGCGTAACCACACATATGACACCCCGATTACAAAAGTACACGTCCAAGTGAAGTCGCCTTGCTTGCAGTCAAACGCCACAGCAAGCAACCCCCACTACTGCCTTCCTTCATCGATATCTCGATGTGTCAATATCTCGCTTATGGCTTGATCATTATAGATGTTATTCTTGCACGTCGCTTGTTATATTCCTCATATGAAATAGTTTTCTGCTATGGTCATCTGCGTTCTATGTCCTTTGAAAAGTCTTCTAATACTCTAATTCGCTTCAAAACAATAAAGATAATCCTGTAGCCTGGATCGATATATGACATGACGTCACATATATGTTTATTGATCGGTCTATCTGTGAGTCCACCCACTCGGGAATGCTCGTTACTTTCCTATCTCGAACCGAATGACACTTCTTATATTAACGGCGTGATAGATCATGACTTGACTCACGAGCTCAACAGCCTCGCGTCTCTCGTCGTCTCCACTACAGTATCTGGGCATAACCTTATGAAAATATACGGTACTGTACCATCCCGGCATTTGCCTGGAGTAGAGGTGCGAATCCACAGAAAAACCACTTCTAGGATGGCTGAGGTAGGAATCCAACCCACATCTTCCCAGTTTTGCATCACGAGGCTGAGTGTACCCTGTTCCAGCCCTCAGACCAGAATTACATTTCTTGGGAATCGAACCCGAACTTCCGCGGTGACAGCCAAGAATGGACTGCAAGTGTGCTAGCCAGTACACCACAATGTGGTCTCCAGTATACAAAAACTGATCCCAATACATTGTTTTCTGTATTTCTATTACCTTATAAGGAGTCCACAAGCAATGCTAATCAGAATGACTTGGGGTGTAGATTACGTCATGTGAAATAATAACGTTGTTGTTGTTGTTTCATTTGAGTGGCTAAGACATCTTCGTACTCTAGCCCCGTGTACTTGTCTGAAAATCTGGGTTAGTGTGGTGTGTGTATTAGAGTGTTTATATTTGTATGCTTGTGAGGATTGGGAAGGAGGCGAAAGTGGCTTTATGTTAGGAACCATCCCGGAATTTGCCTGGAGTATAAATGAGAAACCACTTCCAGGATGGCTGAGGTAGGAATCTAACCCACATCTTCCCAGTTTTGCCTCACGAGGTTGAGTGAACCCTGTTCTAGCACTCAGACTAGAATTAAATTGCTTGGCAGAGCTGGGAATCGAATTCGGACCTCCTGGGCCACAGCCAAGAATGCTGGTCGCTACACCAGGAGTGTACGAATAACGTTTGTGTGATATCTTCTATCTGCCTCATATTACAATTATAACAAGATGTTCGGGAAAGAACATATAGCCTAATTTCTCCTAAATGTATGGGTATAGTTATAACTCTCTGTCCTTATCATCTCCTAATTTCTTCCTATTTGAAGTGCAAATTGGCACACAGGATTTGAACAGTGGCGTTCAAACCATAGTTTATAATTTACCCCAGCATTTTGCAATTTCATCAGCAAACACTCCAAACACCGACTACTTACAATAATTGAAACTTCGTTGCTCTAATAAGGCCCATCTACAATGCGCAGTCGGCAGTCCGTAGTAGGTAGTCCTCGGTCGGCAGTCGCGATCGACTCCGTGTATACTATAGGCACCATACACAACATGAAGTTGCAGTTGGTAGCTGGCAGTCGCGAATTTTATCCTTGACTGCCAACTACCCGACTGCAGCAATGTAATAGCCAATCAGAGCAGATCAGAAACTGACGTCACGTTGTTGTTCTGTGTCGTATACGAATGATATAGGACTAAGTGAAGTAACTTCGCAACCCGTTAATGTATAGGCTAATCTTAAATACACGGTATAACAAAATAATCCATCTCCAAATCATCCATATTGCAAGTTTTGAGGTTATCAACAACGCCTCTGTGCACAAGGAATAAACGAATGTTACTGTATTATTACTCCTAGCAGTCGTTAAGACTGGGTTCACTAACTGGCCGGTATAGAGCGCTGCTCGAATCTATAGTTTCTGCATAGTACAACTGAAGGCTGGTAGATGTCACTCCGGTGGAGAATGTCGTTTTTTTTAATATATAATTTCCATTGCAAAAAGCACCATATAACGCTTTATTTTATAACGTCTCAGTACTCAAGAAACAATGAATATAAAAAATCAAGCAAAAAAGTTCTACTCTGATAGGATTTGAACCCCGGCCAGCCACATGAGAGACGGGAGCTCTAACCACACAGCCAATCGTACACTCATAACTCACGCGTTATCGATCAAATACATATAACGTACTGTATTAGCAAATAATCACTTGGACTGAAGATTTCTTCACTGGAGTGTATTTCAAACCGAGTTCATTTCATATTAAGTTCATATAATTTTTATCAGTAGGTTATATTGCATGCAACATACTGAAATTAGTAAAATGTAGGTCAGAACGAGAGATCAGCTGCCATCTTGTCAAATAGCCGAGTCGATTCAGATTTTTAAAGTCACTTCTAGATTATAATATTACAATATAAACTTTTAATTTCGAACGAACCACGTCGCTTAGAACAGATTAAACGATTCTTGGTTCGATGTGCACAAGGAATAAACGAATGTTACTGTATTATTACTCCTAGCAGTCGTTAAGACTGGGTTCACTAACTGGCCGGTATAGAGCGCTGCTCGAATCTATAGTTTCTGCATAGTACAACTGAAGGCTGGTAGATGTCACTCCGGTGGAGAATGTCGTTTTTTTTAATATATAATTTCCATTGCAAAACGCACCATATAACGCTTTATTTTATAACGTCTCAGTACTCAAAAAAACAATAAATATAAAAAAAATCAAGCAGAAAAGTTCTACTCTGATAGGATTTGAACCCCGGCCAGCCACATGAGAGACGGGAGCTCTAACCACACAGCCAATCGTACATTCATAACTCACGCGTTATCGATTAAATACATATAACGTACTGTATTAGCAAATAATCACTTGGACTGAAGATTTCTTCACTGGAGTATATTTCAAAGCGAGTTCATTTCATATTAAGTTCATATAATTTTTATCAGTAGGTTATATTGCATGCAACTTAACTGAAATTAGTAAAATATAGGTCAGAACGAGAGATCAGCTGCCATCTTGTCAAATAGCCGAGACGATTCAGATTTTTAAAGTCACTTCTAGATTATAATATTACAATATAAACTTTTAATTTCGAACGAACCACGTCGCTTAGAACAGATTAAACGATTCTTGGTTCGATAATCGGAACTGGTGGGTCCCATGTTATGGATTATAAATTTTGCATAATTCACACGGCCGCCATCCTGAAATGGTACGTTTGATGACCTTGTAGTTTGGGCACAAGACGCGTCCCATATGAAGGTAGGTTGTTACCAAATTTGGTAAAGATCCGATGATTAGTTTGGTCGTAATGCATTATTAAGTTTTGACCATTCGATTGGCCGCCATTACCTTTTGGTAAAGATGGCGGCAATATAAAACATGACACTGAGGTGCCCTTTGCCAGTGCTACTTCTGTACCAAATTTCGTTCAATTCGGTTTAACCGTGTTCGAATTGATAGGGGGGGGACAGACATTCAGAGTACACACACTCACACACGCACACACACAGACAGACACACTTTTTTTTCGCCCTGTAGTGATCTCATAAGTCTACTTTCATTTTTTGCAAAAATCGAAAGTAGGCTAAAAATGTGCGCACTCCGTTGTGAGCATAGATATTCGTAGGAATAGGCCCCCCCAGCTCGTACATGTTCTTACATTCGGAGCGCCTTGTGTTCACGGAGAAGGTCGTGCGTATACTGCGAGTGTAGGGCTGTGTCATATCCGCCAGTCTCGCTGTGGCAACAGCGCTCAGCTGGACGCACTCTACTGGGCGAGCCCCTGTTCACAGTTGTTTTGGGTCTGGTATAACAATGTAACAGGGGCGGATGGTCTAGCTGTTCCGCCCCTTAAAACTCCAATAACTAACTAACAATTCAACCTTATCATTTGTTCCCCATTACTACAAACATTCAATCGTAGCAGTTCACAGGGATAGTAAACCCATAACATTACCAACGTAACTTACCCTAAGACCATCTCAGCAGCAAGAAGTTAGCGTCGTGTATCAATCATCCGGCATCTTCCTTGAAAATTTGGTAAAATTCCTAGCACATTCAGAACTCAAGTCACAACGTTCTTGTTCCCGATCTCTACTCCTAGTATATAGTGACTATATCAGTGGTCCAGGGAACGCAGGAATTTTCTAAACACTACCGGAAACTTAACACATCCACACACAAATATTCATCTTTCCTTTTCTGTTGTGTTCATGTGTAGAAATGTACTTCCCTAACTATTCTGTTCTCACATTAGTCTACTCCTTGAAATGCTAACATGCAATTTGTATTACATATACAGAGTATTTCAAACTGTGCATTATAATCGTAATTAGCAGGATCGTTTCCAATAACTGTGCTTGTTATCTGCTAATATCCTTATCTTCTTCCAGATGGAGGAACCCCACTTCATTAAATGCGAGCCAGAATGGATGTCGGACACAGAACAATCTTCTAATTCTGTAAGGAGACTTGTAAATAAATAAACAAACAAATAAACATGTTTCGTTTGGTACTTTATTTGTTTTCATTATGTTAGATATCATGTAATAGCACTTGCTTTTCCAGTGTTCGAATTAAAAATAAATTACTCACAGTGTGCAAGTACAGTACTGTTTGTAGAAAGTGAAACACCCAGAAGAAATGGTCGGAGACACTCCCAGAACAGGGCCGATAACCTAGATGTTAGGCCCCTTAAAACAACAATTATCATCATCTTCATCATCGCTCCCAGAACAGGGGTCGTGTAGGCCTGAGGTACCATACTAAGTGATTGAAATCGCAGAGAGATGGAGTGCATATTGGCACACCAGTGCCCTCTGTCGTGGGACCGGACAGGTCAGTGTTCCGCACAGCTCTGTCGTTGTGGGGCTGTCATACCAGGTGGAAACGTGTAAGCAAGTGCAACGATGCCTCGCCGACATCACAGGGTGGACTATTAGCATGTGAGTGCGGTTGAACGGGGCAGAATGCTTGCGCTCCGGGAGGTGGGTCTGTCATTCCGGGACATTGCGGCTCGTACAGGGCACGCTGCGTCAACAGTAAGGCGTATGTGGATCCAGTGGAGAGAAGAGGGCCGTACACAGCAACGACAGGGTACAGGACGACGCAATGTGACCACAGCGCGAGACGACCGCCTTCTTCTCCGCATGGCCGTATCGGACAGTACAGCGTCGTCCTCGGTGTTGGATCGACATTGGAGCACTGCAACGGGGGTGGACATGTTTGCGTCGACGGTGCGGCGCCGTCTCTTGAGGGCTGGACTGGTAGCACGCATGCCACTGCGACGGCTTCCATTGACTGGGAACCACTGACGCCTCCGACTACAATGAGCACGTGTACGCCAACACTGGCAGGCTGAGTGGCGAAATGTAGTGTTTTCGGACGAGTCCCGCTTCAACCTGTCCTACAGTGATGGGCGCATACGCGTTCGACACCGCCGTGGAGAACGCAATCAGACAGACTGTATTGTTGAGCGGCATAGCGGTCAAACGCCAGGTTTAATGGTTTGAGGCGCAATTGCCTATAACAGGCGATCGCGCCTCGTACGTCTTACGGGAAATCTGAACAGTGACCGCTACATCAAGAAAGTTTTAGCCTGCGGCACTGCCCCTCGTGCTGGCCGTTCCACAGGCCATATTTCAGCAGGACAATGCCCGCCCGCATGTGGCGAGGAACGTACAAGCCTTGTTCGCAGAACGACGGATACCTCTGCTTCCCTGGCCTGCCCGTTCGCCTGACATGTCGCCCATCGAACGTGTCTGGGATATGGTCGGTCGGCAACTTGTTCGTTCAGGTCCAACAGCCGCCACTGTTGATGATTTGTGGATGCGCCTACAAACCGCGTGGGATGGTATTACCCTGCAGCGTATTCCAGTGCTGTATGATTCCATGCCACGACGTCGAGCGGCTCTGACATGGCAATACATTACTAATTGGAAGGACAGTCCGGTACATGCACGTTGACGGTGGATCTTCAGTACGGCGTCGTGCCACCACCTGTTGCGCTCAGAGCCGCTAGACGCCGTGTCAAGTTTTATGTACTGAACAGAGCGCATGGGGCGCATAGAATACCTTGTATTTGATCATGGCCTCCTCGATTACCCCACTATGACACCAGGCTACGCAGTGAAATTTAAATTAGAAGGCCTTGGAACTCAGCGCAGGCGCGATGCTATCCTTACCTAATTGGTCAAACAACTGCGTTTTGAGCTCTGATTGGTGGGAGAAACTGTCCCATAATGAAAACTTGTACTATAATGAGCCTCATTATAGTACATTTTTCTGACATATAATATTTACATTTCGACATCGTCGAACATAAAAGAATAGGCCGCACTGCCAGAGTGAGAAGGTTGGTTGGTTCCTCAGTTTAGGGTCTGCGACAACGCGGTCATGTAGCCCCGTGTACATTGTGTGTGTGTAGAATCTCTCTGATAACCGGTGTTAATTGTGATAGCTGTATTAGTGTGTGTTATCTTTAATTCAGGTAAGGACTGCAGACGATCAATGTCAAGTAGTTCATACTTTTGCTACCGTCAACGACACCTAGCTGTGAACTCGGATACTAGATGCCACCACAACTGGCACCTAGCGGCGAACGTTGGGACTTAATAGAGCGTTAATCAAATCTAACCTACAAATTTAGCTTCACACAATTGTAGTTTGAGGAAGGTTCTTGGCCATGCCATATATCTATGACTTGGGCCCGCCGGCTTTGCTTCCCCTCCGAAGGAAGGCATACTGAGGGATTTTAACGCTCTTAAAAATCCGACGACTTCGGCCAGGTTTGAACCTGCGATCTTGGGCATAGAAACACAGCATGCTTCCAACTACGCCACCGAAGCCGCCGGAGTGAGAAGAAAACCGCATGTTTGCTTGACTGTGAAGCCCAGTAATCGGATTTGATGAAATGCCTCTTTAAGAAAGAAATAAGTAGTTTCATTCCTAAAATGTAATTTATGTTCGACGATGTCGAAATTTAAATATTACATGTCAGAAAACTGTATCATAACGAGGGACATTCTTCATTATGAAACAGTTTCTCCAGCCAATCAGAGCTCATTCATTGACCAATTAGGTAAGGATAGCTTCGCGCATGTGCTCAAAATCCAACATGCCGGACATGAATTACATGATTTGAAAGTTCAGATTGGATATCGGATCAACCATTGTAGTTACATTCCCAAACACAAAGACAAAATCAGCACGAACCTTTACGGTAACATGCGAGAAATTTATGAATCTACGTCCAGAAGTTAACAACACAACATCCTTCTATATAAATTACCGTGATGGAAAGTGCACCGTCCCATATGTTCGCCTAAATAAACTGGTGAATATGTGCCTTAATATCCACAACTCCAATTTCTACACAGCGCATTGCTTTCAAACGATTTCGGTGAAAATATTAGTGAATGCTAGTTCTGATCGGCACTAGACATCATGCAGGCTGTAAATAATAGCATTGCCAAGCAAAGTAAATGGTCTTTGCTTTCGAAATCCTTTGAACTACGCAAGCGCTCTGTTCAGCCAGCAAACCACCCAGTGTGCTCTGTTCACTAACTGAAGTTACTGAATCCCACAGATATTTATGAATATTTATGTTAAAGCATATACTAAAGTTATAATTATCGTCGAACATAAACAGTCGTATGCAACTCGCCTATAATGGTAATTAGATTATGTATGATACTGGTTTTACTGACCGCGGTGGCCAAGAGCGCTTACGCGCAACGTCGTAACTCACCGGCATCGGGAGAGCGTGGGTTCGAATCCCATCTTGAATGTCCTGAAAATGGATTTCATGGTTTCGCATTTTCACCACCAGGCAAATCCCGGGTCGGTTCCTTTCAACTAGTCCACGGCCGACTTCCTTTCAAAATCCCTTCCCTAACCCATCATTAATTAGATCCAAGTTAGCGGTCGCCTGTGACCATCCCCTGTTGTATCTGCTGACAACGTGTGTTCAGCTCCCAGACATCGTCCTTGCGACGGTAGAAGAATGATCCCTCGCAGAGTCCGTGAGTAAAGCCGAGCTGGGAGGATATGCGCTTAAAAAATGATAGCCTACCGTACTACACTGTATCACAAAAAAAAAAAAACGACGCACCGGGAAGGCGTTGTCCGATTGTAAGGAAATTGAAAATGAAAATGAAAATCCACAGCCTGCTTCCAATCTTCGACCGGGTCAGAAATGGAATGAATGAAGCCCCCATCTAGCGGCGAGGATATGAATTGTGCCGGCTGCCGAAGCCTGACGCACTCCTCTGGGGCAATGATTAAATGAATGACAGATGAAATGAAATTATAGTGGAGAGTGTTGCTGGAATGAAATGTTGACAGGGAAAACCGGAGTACCCGGAGAAAAACCTCTCTGCCTCCGTTTCGTCCAGCACAGATCTCACATGGAGTGACCGGGATTTGAACCACGGACCCAGCGGTGAGAGGCAGGCGTGCTGCCGCCTAAGCCACGGAGGCAAGGAAATTACGTATGCAAAGACATTCGGACCGCACATGCAACTGATTAAAGCTTCGTGTCCAATGAATGAATAGCGCGAGCTCCCGCGCATTCAAACTGCGCACGCATCAGGTGTATATAAGGCGCGATTCTGAAACATATGCTCAAAGTAGCTGTTGCATTTGACTGCGATATCTGAATGTCGGCTGTAAGAATGCCACGCCGAAGGATTTGTGCTCATTACGAGCAGATGTCAGAGTTTGAAAGAGGTCGTGCGATCGAATTGAAAGAAGCTGGTTGGTCGAATCGAGCTGTCGCTGGACATTTGGGTCAAAGTGATGCGGCGATCAGGCGATGCTGGCAAGCGTGGGACAACAACGGCAGGCATCAGCGTCAGGACGGAAGTGGTCGACCGAGGGCCACAACAGCACGGAAAGCAGAGCGATTGTCAGAACAGCTGTCACAGCACCGCAGTCATCGTTATCAACGATCCAGCGTGTGACCCGCACACATGTTTCCACCATGACCATCAATAGACGCTTGAGCGACAGGAATTTTCGCTCGCGCCGCCCGTTACGCCGCTTACCACTCACGCCTGTTCACCGTCAAGTCAGATTACAGATTACGTGGAACTGCGCTGACTGGGGACGTATAGTCTTTAGTGACGAGTCCCGTTTCCAACGGTGCCCTGACGACAACCGCAGACGTGTTTGGAGACGTCCAAGCCAGCGTGGGGATCCTGCCTTGACTATCGCATGCCACACAGCCCCACAACAGGGGGTGATGGTCTGGGGTGCCATCTCCTTTGATAGCCGGACCCCTCTGGTAGTCATTCCTGGCACACTGACAGTACAGCGGTATGTTGATGACATTCTACGGCCGGTTGTGTTACCGTTCCTTCAGCGACATCCCGGCCTTACTTACCAACAGGACAATGCACGGCCGCACACGGCACATGTTGCTATGGACTGTCTTCAAGCTTGCCCTATTCGTCCTTGGCCAGCTCGGTAGCCTGATATATCTCCCATAGACCACATTTGGGACGTCATGGGAAGGCGATTGTGAACATCCCGGAATGTCGCCGATTTAGCCCAACAGTTGGAGACCATTTGGCACGAAATTCCACAGGACACCATCCGGGAACTTTATCAGTCCATGCCACGTCGAGTGACAGCTTGCATCCAGGCCATGGGTGGACCAACACTTTATCGACGTCCTCACTTTGTGACGCTCTAACTCTGCAATACATCATTCGATTGTTCTGCACATTTGATCGTTTGTTTTTCTATGTCTGTTCCTCACATCCACCGATTTTTACCGCCATCTGACAATTCTTTCCTGGTGCGTCGTTTTGTTGTTGTTATACAGTGTAGTTGTATGACGAGATCCGATTGGTCTCAACTACAAGGGTTACAGAGCCCTTCTGAAAAGGCGATGTCACTGTGCAAATTATCACCCTGTGCGCCACCTCTGCCATATTCTGAAGATAACTGAGCGTGGCATTGAAACCTGTTGACGCAACATAGTTGTCATCTCATCAAATCAGTGTGGCTTCGTGCGCCTACAGCACTGATCTCTATACATGGATGGCTGGTAGCTGAGGCAGCAGTAAGCCGAATAGACGATGACAGGAGGTACAGCAAGATGGCAGCGAGCGCATGGTGCAATATTGCTCGTAGACCACGTGGTCCGTAGAGCGCTCTTGTCTCATTCAGTGACGCCATGCCCAGTGGCCAGGCCTCTTGATTGTAGTTCCACGAGTGTTCCGTGTTGTGTTAATGCAAAGGAAGTAGTAGTGTACTTTGCGAATTTAGGTTCGATGTCTAGTAGTATACTTGTAAATTACAAGATTCAATTTCAATGTGTACTATGTGTTCATGTGAATTCTGAATGAGGTTTCAACATGCCGCAGTGTTCAGCATTTGGTTATTTAAAGCGTAAAATCTTAGTTTCGAGTACCGGTTTGGTGACCCATCATCCCAGGCAAGTCAGTAATACCTTTACTTCTCAGGCAGTCGGGGGCCGATAACCTAGATGTTAGGCCCCTTAAAACAACAATTATCATCATCATCATTCTCAGGCAGACAGGTCACTTAGCCGTAATTTTGAAGTTATTGAGAAGTTAAGTATACATATTCAGTGGTGCTGAAGCAGAAGTGATCGGTTAGGCCATAGCGTTTTTAAATTTGATCCCATTTCAGGGTTTTTTCGGTTAAGGGTGCGAATAGTTGGCTTAATAGTTGTAAAACTGTGGGGAGAGTATATTTTGAGTAGGTTTTTAGTTGTGTTAACTTTAATGTGGAGCTGAGGAGTGAAATTGGTTTGGCTTAAAGTGCAGTTTGGCCTAGATCTACTTCCCTTTATTATTAAGTTTAGCCTATTGTGCTGCTAGCGTGATTAAAAGCTGTAGTATTTGATGTAGAGTGCTGGGAATAGTAGTTAAGCCCTGTAATCCTTCTCCCCCCTCCACCATTTCTTTCCGATTTCGCACCCTGATAATTATATAGGCTAACCAAACGGCGGTGCTTTTTTAGGATCCAACCAGCCTTCGGGCTGACTACCTAACAGACAGACAGACCGGAACATTTATTTTTGTGTAATTTTTACTGTGGCAATTAAGCTGCTGGTTATGTGATATATTGACAAGGTCTGAATATTTGCTGGATTCATAAATACGTACAATTTGCTTAATTGATATTTTCATTTTATAAATTAAACTGCGCGTTATTTCATGGAAACAGAAATTCATTACCAAGAACCGATTACGATATGTCGAGTGTATAGTGAGCTAGGTTTATAGGTACATCATTTGAAGAATGCATAATTTCGTGGCATATATATTTATACAATTTACAAGAAAGTTTCCAGAAATTGTTTTTCACTCGTTACTCTGTTACTGATCGCTAATTGCGTGTACTCAGCACCTAAGTTGATATTTGTCAGCCGTTATTATACATTCATTTTTATTGCTATTCCGGAGATTTACTGACCTCGGAATGACGTGTCAGTGATCCCAATGCCCTTATGCTATGAGTGGACATATCTCTAATATTTTTATTTGTTCCAAAGCACCATTAATTACGATTTAAAATTGACTAGATTATCATTGCTTCCCCATAAGGATGGCTCGAGAATGGGCACACCAACATGGCGGACCGCGCGCTCAACCTGGCGTACTTTCTCGTGCAGCGGAGAGCTGCCATCAGCGATCCATGTATAGAGATCAGTGGCCTACAGCCTTTTCCTTTGGCCAAAATACCCTACCTGTTTTTAATGGTTATACAACTACACCACTGTGTATGTATACTATTTGATTCTTGATTTACCAACCTCTTTCAGGAGCTGAATGGTGTTGTGCTCTACGATGACCCAGTGAGGATAAAGGTGGAACCAGATAACTGTTTTGATTATCCAAATGCACAAGAAGAACAGGAATTGCAGGTGACTGTACTCTCAATATTACTTCCATATAGAATATTTTAACAAGAATATTTTAAACTCATAGAAATGACTTTGGGCTACAGCTCCCGTTGGACTAGTGCAGTGGTCAAGCTGTTCGCCTCTCACCGAAGCAAACTGGGTTAGATTCCCGATCAATGCATGTTATATTTTCGAAGTGAAGTATCGCGTCCTGTTGTTCGGATTCCACGTAAAATGGAGGCCCAGTCGCTAATAGTTGCGAGATTAACGGACATGTAAAAATACAAACCTCCTTCTGGATTCGAATCCGAATCTCCTGCTGTTGGGCAGCCGCGATAGACCACTTGCTGTTGAGGGATCACTTGTTTGCCCGAGCGGGGAGAAGCAGAGAGCGGGCGAAAGGAACTTCGATGCACACAGCCTTGCTGCCGTTGTCACGGCCACCTCCTTACTACTCATTAGTGGCAAATGTTGGCCCGCTCCATAAACACTCAGCAGGCACTGCTCTAGTAGCTTCCTTGGTGTTTTCCTATTAAGTGTTCGTTTCCATTCGGTGTTTTGTCTTATTTTGTCCTATGTGCTTGGAAACTTGTAGCAACATTTTTAACATGGATATCTTTTGGGCTGCGGGTCAATCAAAAATTTGCATATTAAGACCTGAAAGTGTTGGTTGGTTCCTCATTTTAGGGGCTGCGACAACGCGGTAATGTAGCCCCGTGTACATTGGGTGTGTGTAGAATCTGTCTGATAACCGGTGTTAATTGAGGGGGTCAGAAGCAAAGTGATAATTGTGCAATTCAGGTAGTTTCGAGATAAATGCCTTCGAAGTTCACCAGGTTATAAGAAAATCAGTTTCGATGGCACAGCATAGTAACTTTACAGAGATACACTATAGAACTTAGGTGTTCTGTAGACAAAAGATGACACAAGTTCATACCACCATTCAGGGTGAACAAAGGGCCTAAAATCACTTATATTATTATGCTATAAAGAAGGTTTAGCAGAAAAGTAATACAAGTGCACGTGAACACATTAATACTTTTATTATGCAGGAACTATTACACTTTTGAACATTTTTAATGACATAGAGTAACATTTTAGTCGTATTCACTGTCCAGGATGTCATTAGCAAGATCTGTTAAATTTTCTGTGTCTGTTGTTACTTCCCTAGGCCTATCAATGTGTTGTTCTTCAACATGATGTCGTTCTGCCCCTCCATGTCGTCCTGCCCCTCTATAACCTGCCCTTCCACGTCCTGCCCCTCCGCGTCCTACCCCTCCACGTCGTCCTCGACATCCTGAACAGCTTTTACTTGAAGATTGTTCCTCATACTTCAGATTACCGAAGGAAGCGTGGTGGATAGGGGAATGAAGCATTTCAGCTGTAGCAGATTCTTCCACTTTGCACACGTTATGGGTAACTGAGCACTGTACAATGTACTCAGTGTAATCTGTGGAGGTCTCCCACGAAGTGATTTGGAGAAGTCAGCTGTATAAAATTCAACATCCTCATTGAAAGACGTCGCAAAATGCACGATGAATGGCTATTCCTTTTTACATGAATCCTTCTAGTTGCTCGCCAGGCAAATGCATTCCCTTCGGTATCTTCTCGAACGGATGACTTGGTCACGTGTTTCATGTTAGCAATACCTACAAAATCTGCCTGATTCATTTTGGTAACTGTGGATTGTTTGCTGGACCTTTCAACGACGTCTACCTCATCCTGAGGCACGTACACATGAGTTTCATTCCTCTTGCGTTTCTCAATAAGACCAAAATCTTGATCACAATCTTTGAACGTATGCCCAGGTTCTAAGAATTTGTGATGGACTGTTTCAATATTTGTGTATGCAACGATATACATCCAGTATTTGACAATATTTACATTGAGGTTTTGTGCAGAACAACAATCTGATTAAGCTATGATGTGCTTAACGTCATGATCCAAAGAGTTTGCAAATTTCAACAAACAAGGACCGACTTCCTGTGAACCTCTACGAGCAGTGCTTTCATCCCACATATACATATTGGCCTTGCCAGACACTAGGCTGTGAATGCCAAGATTATCTACTTATCTAATATGATCCCTCTATAAGACACTAACTTCATATAATTAAATCACCAATACCTCACCTTGGTTCATTATGGCAAATAAATGCACGAACAGGAATAAGGAGCAACACGACGAACGTAAACAGTGCACTTGTATTACTTTTCCTTGGAGCCAAAACCTCAGAGTGTCCGAGTCCAAGTAGGACATGTATTCGGACACCAGAGTGCAGCTCTGAACGGAGCGTCACTTATATTACTTTTCCTCACAATAGAATTCGTGTTCTAGAACATATATATGCACTTATATCATTTTCTTAAAAAATGCCACTTATATCACTTTGCTTCTGACCCCCTCAATTGTGATGGCTGTATTAGTGTGTGTTATCTGTTTTTTAATTCAAGTAAGGACTGCAGACATTCGATTTTCAAGGATTTCCAACTTTTGCTACCAAACGCCACCGTCAACGACCAACTAGTTCTGAACTTGATTACGAGATGCCACCCCAGTCGGCCTCTGGTGACGAACGTTGGAACCTAAGAGCGTCAGTCAAATCTAACCTATAATTTAGCTTCACACAAGTGCAATTAGTGAAAGGTTCTTTATCATGCCATGAATCTATGATATGGGACCGCCGGCTTTACTTCCTCTCCGAAGGAAGGCATACTGAGGAATTTTTAACGCTCTTAAAAATCCGACGACTTCGGCCGGGTTTGAACCCGTGACCTGAAATTGTGACGGTCATCTAGGCCTCCTATGTGGTTATCAAGGCAACAAGTATTCATCATATACATCTGAGGCGTGAAGTCCATATAAGCCTCCTATATGGTTACCAAGACAACAAGTATTCATCATATAAATCTGACGCATAAAGGTCATCTAGGCCTTCTATATGTTTTTTTTTAACCAAGGCAACAAGTATTCATCATCTAAATCTGAAAAATATATCTATGATTCGATATTTGTCTGTGTAGCAGAGGATCTTAAATTAAATGTTTTTATTTCCTTTTGAATAGACAAATATCCCTAAGCCCCAGTCAAACTACGAGGTACTCCGTTCTCGGCGGTAATCTGTTATCATCATCTTCTTCTTCTCTCGAATTGGCGTACATAGGAACACGTTTATTCAACTGGAGGGTCTTGAACTTCGCCCAGTATTGACGCATTTTCTACCGGTGTAACTCCTTTCTTTCAATAGTTCAGGAGCTACCTTTCTTCCGAGGTTTCTCCTGATAACCATGGACTTCCTTCAAAACACGCCTCACAGCCTGTCTGTCATGCAGATCTGATATTTCCAGTTCGTTAATATCCTCCTCAGTTTCCGTTAACCACGAGGTACGAACCTTCTTATTGTGCCAGAAACTGAGCAAACGAATGGTCAATCTTGTGGAAGGTAATCTCGCGATATGGCCATAAGAGGCTATTCTCTTATTCATCGCATAATCAGATAGTTTCGTAGAGCTCGGAGTTATTTCGCCTACGAAATTCTTCATCTACCTTTACAGGACCGAGGATCTTCCGGAGAGGCGGCTTCGGTGGCGTAGTTGGTAGCATGCTGAGCTTCTATGCCCAAGATAGCGGGTTCAAACCCGGCCGAAGCCGTCGGATTTTTAAGAGCGTTAAAATCCCTCCGTATGCCTTCCTTCGGAGGGGAAGTAAAGCCGGCGGTCCCATGTCATAGATTTATGGCATGTTAAAGAACCTTCCACTAATTACACCTGTGTGAAGCTAAATTGAATAGGTTAAGAATGTAAACAACGCTCTTAGGCTTCTATGTTCGTTGCCAAGAGCCGACTGTGGTGGCCTCTGGTAGCTAAGTTCTGAACTAGGCCTAGTAGTCGTTGACGGTGGCGTTTGGTGGCAAAAGTGGGAACAATTTGAAAAATTCTAATTTGCAGTGTGTACTTAAATTAAAAAACAGATACACACTCTAATACAGCCATCACAATTAACACCGGTTAGCAGACAGATTCTACACACACACAAAGTAGACGGGGCTACATGACCGCGTTGTCGCAGCCCATAAACTGAGGAACCAACCAACCAACCGATCTTCCGGAGAATTCTCCTCTCTCTAGTTTCCATCCTCTCCATCAGACCCTTTCGGTTTAAAGAAAGACACTCCATGGCATATAAGGCTTCTGGCCTTATGACTGACTTATGTTTCAATTTCCAGTTACGAGATAAGTACTTCTTGTTGTAAGTGTTCTTCGTCAACCGATAGGCCATTTCTAACTTATTGACTCTCATGGATAACGCTGCCTTTTCAGATAAGTTGGTTTCAATCCATTCTCCGAGATACTTAAATTTTTCAGCTTTCTTGATCTCTCCCTGCTCCAAGAGCATCTCACTGCTAGCTTCTTTTATGCTAGTGAAGAACTCTGTCTTCCCCAGTGACACTTGAAGACCTACTTTGGCTGCCTGTCTCCGGAGGCAAGTTATCTGGATTGATGCTGTATCCATAGAGTCAGCAATCGGTGCTAGATCGTCAGCAAAATCGAGACAGTCTACAAATAGACCGTCCGTCTTACGACCCAGGCATATCCCACTCTGAACACCCAAGGTGGTCAGTTCCTTGCGCCACTCCCTCACAAAGTTCTCAAGAGCACAGTTAAAGAGAAGTGGGGGAAAGGCCATCCCCTTGTCTCACCCCCGTTTTTATTTCAAAGCTTTCTGAGATCTCACCTCTAAATTTAACCTTGGAATGGGTGTTTGTCAAGGTTAATAAAATGAGCCTGCGAGGTTTGTTATCCAATCCTAGTTCTTGTAGGATTTGATTAAGTGTTCCTCTATCAATGGCATCATAGGCCTTTCGAAAATCAACAAAGGTGACAACCACCCCACGGTTCCTTATTTTGGAGTATGCCAGTACATTTTTAAGATTTAGAATCTGCTCTTCCGAAAGCCTCTTTGATATTCTCCGATCTGACTGTCCAGCTGACTTTTAGCCCGTGTTAATAAGGCCTTGGAGAAAATCTTGAAAGTTACCGGGATAAGAGAAATCCCACGGTAATTATTTAAGTCAGTAAAATCGCCTTTCTTGTGTAGGGGATGAATGATAGCTGATGTCCAATCAGATGATAGGACTTCCGTTTCCCAGATGTTCAATATAATCTCAGTGAGCTAGTTTTTGGCATTGATTCCAGCACACTTCCAGAATTCACCAACAATTGAATCTTTTACAGCTGCCGTATTATTCTTAAGATGTTGAATGATTTCACAAACTTCCTCCCTTGAAGGAGCCAGCGAGTCGGGGTTTGGTGACATATGTGGTACTCAAAGCCTTCAGCTCTGGTGGATCACAATTGACAACTCATTAAAGTACTCGGATAAAAGGCGACAATTGTCCTTGTCATTAAAAGCCATTTTTCCATGTGAATCTCTGAAATTTATATTTTAAAAAATGTGTGTTTGTTTGTCTTTTTTGCGTTCATACACCATTCATCAGATTGCGATCAAATGTTGGTGAGTTGTTGTGCAAACGCCCGGGATGGTATTAGGCATAGTAAATTCAAATTACAGTAGGTAGCGCGCGAGTAGTTTTAACAATTGAGTGTTGGCGCGCGATTCGTTTCAACAAAGTCCCGCGTGCGCTCATGCCATCCATCCGATTGCTATGAAACTTTGGGGAGTTGTTGTGCCCACTCCCGGGATGGTTATATGCATGGTAAATCCAATTTAAAATAGATTGCGCGCGAGTAGTGTGAACAAATGAGTGTTAGTGCGCGAATCGTTTCAATCGCATTTCACAGTTGGTAGCGCACGAGTAGATACTTACCATTAAGAACAAGACGAGTAACACTATCTACTTGAAATTTCGGACAGCCGTCTCCATTCCCTTCATTTAGGCCCTTTGGCACAAATACTGAATTTGTTTGTTCGTCTTTTATGCGTTCATACACCATTCATCCGATTGCGATCAAATGTTGGTGAGTTGTTGTGCACACTCGCGCCATGATTGGTTGGTTGGTTCCTTAGTTTTGGGGCTACGACAACGCGGTCATGTAGCCCCGTGTACTTTGGGTGTGTGTAGAATCTGTCTGATAATCGGTGTTAATTGTGATGACTGTATTAGTGTGTGTTATCAGTTTTTAATTCAAGTAAGGATTGCAGACGATCAATTTCAAGTAGTTCCTACTTTCGCTGCCAAATGCTACTGACCACGGCACCTAACTGTGAACTTGGCTACTGCTAGATGCCATCGCAACCAGCGCCTGGTGACGAACGTTGGAAATTATGAGCATTAATCAATCCTAACCTACAAATTTTGCTTCACACAAGTTTAGTTAGTGAAAGTTTTTTTTACATGCCATAAATCTATGACATGGGCCTGCCGGCTTTACTTACCTTCCGAAGGAAGGCATACTCCCGGGAAGGTTATAGGCATAGTAAATCTAACTTACAATAGATAGCTCGCGAGTAGTTTTAACAAATGTGTGTTGGCGCGCGATTCGTTTCAACAAAATCCCGTATGCGTTCATATACCATTCATCCGATTGTGATGAAACTTTGGTGAGTTGTTGTGTATACTCCTGTGAAGATTTATTACTTAGTAAATCTATTTTACAATGGGTAGCGCACGATTAGATTCAACGAAAGAGTGACGGTGCACGAATCTTATCAACGAACTCCCGTATGCATTCGTATACTATTCATCCGATTGCGATGAAACTTTGGTCAATTGTTGTGTACACTCCTGTAAAGGTTTCTAACTTAGTAAAACCATACTACAATAGGTAGCGTACGAGTAGATACAACAAATGAGTGAAAGCGTGCGAATAGTTTCAATGAAGTCCCGCATGCGTTCATATACCATTCATGTGAATGCGATGAAATTTTGGTGAGTTGTGTACACTCCTGCAAAGGATTGTGAATTAGTCAATCCATTTTTGCAATAGGTGGCGCACGACTAGATTCGACAAGTTGGAGCAATTGGAATGCAATTCCAACCTCTACCATAAGAGAAGATGATGAATTGAGGAAATGAGTTAGGAGCGAAAGAAAAGGATTAGGAACAAGGGACTGACCCCAATAAAAAAACAATTTATTTGAAAAGCAACAAGACAATAAGTAAATCTAAAGGAAGGGCTGAGCGAGTCTGGCAAGGTAATGCCAGAAAAAGGGAGAGCTCATAGCTCATTTACAAATATCGTTTATAGTGGTGATCACAGGTATGATCGAGCTAAGTATTTCGAATGAAGAAAAGTATGTTGTTACTCGAATAGTATGCCAATTCCAAGAGAAATATCTCCAAGTAAAAAAAAAGACAAAATAGTTGCACAAGTTCACGGGGCGCATCATCAAATTGCGGCTAAGTGAAGATTAACAATGGCAAAAATAATAATTAACTTTAATAACTGTTGAGTATGGGTTTTGAGAACTCGAGCAAATAGAAAGAGCCGTGACGAATGGCCAGGAAACAGCCGTGGCCAAGAGCATGAATAAGTTATAACTAGAAGTAATTTTCGAAAGAGAACAATTGTTGTGCTCGAAATATACAAAATTTTTCACCAGCAGAAATTAAGCGAAAGAATGAACCAACCAAACCTTGATTGAGAAAAAACACAATCAGGGAGCATAGGTTGAAATGGCCTAGTAGGAAGTTGGCTGTGCGAACCACAGTATACTAGTATTTGACAATCTAAAAAGAATAGTAGAATAAACTTGACAAAATAGCATTTAATGAAAATTTGTTTTGTGCGCAACGAAGATGAGAAAGATTTGCACAACTCAACAGGGATCATTTACCATAACTTACACGCGTAAAACAGTACATTGGGGAATCTAATTATAAGCATTTCAGGTTAGAATACTCTTCGAGTGGGAATAATGAACAAAATTAATGACAAAACACAAGAAGCCGTCCGTGGCCTTGAATATAGAAACTACGTTTAGAAGACGAGAAATTCAATTGCTTTAAAGGTTTGTTGCTTTGAGATTGTACAGCAGGTTTCTCAACTAATGGTCGTAGACCAAAAATGTTGTTTGAGTCTACAGTCTTTTGACTGGTTTGATGCAGCGCTCCATGCCTCCCTGTCCTGAGCTAATCGTTGCATCTCTACATAGCTATCACACCCTACGTCCGAGGCAATCTGTTTAACATATTCTAACCTTGGTCTACCCGTACAGTTCTTGTCATCGACCCTTCCTTCCATAACTAAGCTTGCTATTCCTGGGTGTCTTAGTATGTGTCCTACCAACCTATCTCTTCTCTTCATTGGCAGTCGCCATAAACATCTCTCCTCTCCCACTAGTCTTAATACCTCTTCGTTAGTAACCCTATCTACCCATCTGATCTTCATCATTCTCCTGTAACACCACATTTCAAACGCTTCAATTCTCCTTTTTACTGCTGCACCAACAGTACAAAATAACTGGGTATAAAAATTTACAATTTCTTTTCAAGGTTTAATTAAGTGGGTACCTTGCATTTGGGGTGTCTCGTTAGGTACAGCGAAATTCAAAACAAGAGCTAAGACAGCAAAAAGTTTATGATTCCTAGAATCTTGCGCAAAGTAGGTGCTTGTGCATTAGAGAATTATAATGCTAGTGGGCACCATGAAAGGCCTTTCAGGCAAGAGTAGTAAGATTTGTCTTTGAATTGAGCCGTTAAGATTCCACAGCGGATGCTGTTAAGAAAATTAAGAATTTTACACAAAGGCTCCTTGGCGGCGATATAAATGAAACTGGACTTAGAAAATACCTGGAAAGACCTAACAATTTTATTACCATTAAGAGGTGGAATATTTAAGCAGAGATACGTTGATGCTAAGTTTCAAAAGGGAGGGGTCATCGCTCTGATGAAACCTCAATTTAACACACAAAAAAACATAAAAATGAATTACTTAAGCTAAGTTTGTTAGTATGGGGTTGAACGCGGGAGAGAGGGAGAGAAATTGGGATGTATTGTCTGGCCATATATTCGTTCACTCGCGACACAACCCGATTGAACGATTAAATGCGCATTATGTTTTGAAGCACCGAGTTTTGTGAATACTTTTTGTTTGTTACCTATCACTGTTTGGCAAGTTAATATAGTTCTGTAGAAAGAGTATTGTTTATGGTAATTGAAGCATTTGCAGTTTCTAGAAAGTCTTGTGTTCAGTAGAGTTGACCCATTAACTGTTAGAAGAAAAAGGGTGAAATTCACTATGGCGTCACAAAATGTGAACAGAAGAAAATGTTTCTAGAGCTTTCTTGTTTGATTTCTTAGTTGATTAGGTAGTTCAGTGTGAATTTTACGGAGGCTAGGTTATTTGCAGTTGACAGAAGTTGTGAATTCCCACGTTGCCCCATTCAATTGTGTTTCAAGGAATGTACGGGGAAGTCCCATGATGCTTGATTACTTTCAGTTAACAAGGTTGTAAAAGATTCCCACGATGGCTAGATAGTAGCGTTTAACAGAGTTTGAGCATTCCCACGTTGGCCCGAACAAATGTTACGTCTTATAAGCATGAGATCCCGCGGAGGACATAATCCTTAAAAGGATGGATGATGTGGCATTTGAGCAGATACAGCAAACTCATGACCTTGGAACAAAAATGTCGGACGGTACTATCACAATTAGCGCAGAGACTGAGTGAGTCTTCCCAAGATCACACGCCGAGTCAGTAGGCAAGCGAGCAGTAGACGTTGTGAGCGAGGTAGGGGAAGGGAGAGGGGAGTGTGTGACGAAATACATGCCAATTTTTGCACACAAAATTTTACACAATTCATGTCTTGAGGTATAGTACAAACGGTGTAGTTCTTCGGAGTAAAAGCGAGAAGGTTGCCCTCTAATGTAGATGAGCTGAGCTCGTAAGAATTCTTCGTAAGAATTCTTCGTAAGAGGCTAGGAACCATTTACTTCAACACTTCGCCGACTGAAGCGCTGCAGAGAGAAGCTTCAATATAGTCCAGTATGAGTTCATATGCGGTATCATTCATCCGATTGCGATGAACTTTTGGTGAGTTATTGTGTACGCTCACACGAATGTTTCTGAATTAGTAAATTTATTTGACAAAAGTTTACAGGCAGTTAACGGAAAAAGAAAAAAAAATATTGTGTTTCCAAAAGCACTTCAACAAACAAAGTTACAGCGCCAACACTTTACTTGATTGGCATTGCAACGCATGCCACGTACAGCTAGTTGAGAATAGGAGAGAATAATCACTGAACTTCTCATTTTACTGTGTCATAGCTTCCATGAATTTTCTGTTTCTAGTCCTGATTTTCTCAGTGCTAAGTAGTAAAGAATTCGAAGAAAACTGAAGTACCGGGTAATGAACTGTTAATAGAAAATGCTTTTTTTCAGTTCTTTTCTTATTGAACATAGCTACAGTATAAATGTTTTCCAGCATAAATAATTATTACTCTTGAGATATAACATCTATTGTCTGTCTGCAGGGAACACACCTGAAGACGGACAAAGGTGATATCAAGAATGCAAAAGTTAAGGAAGATATTCGAACTGAGTTTGATGGCAGCATCAAAATAGGAGCATCAGTTTCACTAAAAGAAGTAAGACGGTATTCCTGTACTACATGCCACAAGACGTACACTTCTAGCTCAAATCTGAAGGCTCATGTCATGATCCATACTGGAGAGAGGCCCTTCTCGTGCAACATTTGTGAGAAGAGCTACACTACGAAAGGTTCTCTATATGAACACATGCTTGTGCATACTGGGAAGCGACGTTCGAAAACTTATAGTTGTAAAATATGCGGCAAAACATTCACTAGAAATGGTCATTTAATGTGCCACATGTCCATTCATACTGGATACAAACCGTTCTCCTGTAATATATGTTCAAAGGCATTTCTTAGCGTAAGCAAACTTAAGCGTCACATTCTAGTTCATAGTGGAGAAAAGTTGTACTTTTGCCCTACTTGCGGAAAAGGGTACGCCTCGAATACTAACTTGAGGAACCATATGTTGAATCATACCGGAGAGCGTCCCTTTTCTTGCAACACATGTGACAAGACATTTACTACGAAAAGTATTCTGAAGAGACATTTGATAGTTCATGCTGGAGTGATGCCGTCATGCTCTAATGAAGAAGAAAGGAGGAACCCTACTTAATCAAACTAGAGTGGTCTTTACTGTTCAGTAAAACTTGAAAATGCGGCAACTGTCAGGATTTGTACTAGAATTTCCTGCTGTCTTTCACCACTGCCATAACGACCTGAACTGATATCCAGTTCTGAAGGACGGCGCCCCGGTCACGAAAACGAAGATTAACGGCCGAGGGGACCCGATGCACTGGCCACGCGTCACCCCAATATCTCCAGGCCAAATGACTGGGCAGCGCTTGCGTGGTAGGCCTAGGCCCTTCATGGGCCGTAGTGGGGGTCATTGGTGGCCCTGGTGTCATCTGCGAGTTTGCGATCATCTCTAAGATATTCAGGTGGCCGCCCTTCAACCCCCGAAAATCTTAGAAATGAGTCGTGGGCGCGGCATCGCTACATTCTTGGAAGAGAATTAATACGCCAGCTTAGACAGAAGCACGGTAGATTTGGATTCGAATACCTATTGTAGTCATATTTGTTTGTATTGGTTGATGCAGGTGAAACAATTCCTAGCTACTTCGGTAACACCTAAATAATATATAAGAACTGAAGTCATTATTCGAACAATATTATTCGGAGCAACACAAGATCCGGCCCACTTGCTCATATGCCCTCAACTGGAACAACCTTGCACAAAGCAGGACTTGATCGAGGCAAATAATACGGCTACCAGAGTTGCTACGTTCTGGAAATGTGGAACGGACACAGAAATGAATGATATTTGAACGATTCGTTGAAAATCATTTGCAATTATTGTATTCCATAGGTGACACATTAATCCATAGTTATTAAACTGACACCTCACCCGCGGATACAGTTGTGCAGAATAACGGCACCAGTTACACGTTGACACACTCCTATAACTTGTATGGATTTCGCGAAATTCCTACTGTTAAATTTGGGATGAGTTTCTGTGCCTTTAGACAGCCAGAGCACACCGTCTAAAACGGCTATAGAACTGTCCGCCTGTGAGCAGGACGAATGGTACAAAATGCCTGCAGATATCTACCAAAATAGAATGGAATGTTTTCCTATGCACATAACACTATGGTGCGGGTCTCACCATTTCAGGCCTGAAGGTCAACCGGCCCGCCGCTCCGCTCTCCTCCCCGTGCCCTGCGATGTTCCCATGCACCGTATTTCAGTCGCGAGCTGGATGCGAGAACGTACAGGACAACACCGCACAGATTACGCGTGACCTTGAGGCCTGCAATATTGTATCCCGCGCTATAACTCCATAGGAGCTTGCAAAATTATGCTTAGTCAATTCTTATTTGAGATTTCTTAACCTACTGGCATCAGTGATTGTATAATTACTGTAAATATATATATATTTGATTTGTTGATGAATTTTTAGTTACCCATTCTCGCGACTAACAGTACAACTCTTAAACTGCTTAGAAGCATGGATGCATAAAATGTATTCTCATGACGTTTCAGATGTCAGGATGACATCTAATGCCAATGAACCTTACACTACAAGAACAGCTACTAGTGCCCCATTTGTGGCAGTTTTAGCCGCATGAATCTTAAAATAATCAATTCCTGTCTATAATTGAGAAGTTCTGAAGGCTGCATTCAATATGGTTTTGTTAACTGGGTTAATCCAGTCATTGGATAATTCGAACAAAAGTTATTCTACTCGTTTGAAGAATCATTGTTAAAAATTTATACGGTGACTTCAAAAACAACCAAATTCCGAGCTTGTGCCTAATCGTTGTTTCCACAAAAACGTGTTGCACGAATCAGTTCACACCTGTTAACGAAAAAATAAACTACCCTACTTTACGTTCCACTGCCATTTATAACGATGACCGAGTATTTGAATGATTTGAAGAGAATCCCAAGTCTGGGACTTGAGTGGTTCTACTCACATCTGTCACGACTAACATCTGTGAGTGTGTTGAAATGGTGGATTGTAGTGAGGCTTTGGTTATTGTAGTACATGTGAAGGTATATGGAAAAATACCTGCAGATATCTACCAAAATGCAATAAGAGCGAGTGAAGAGGAAACATGTTAAAGAAGGGAAGTTAGGAAATACACTGGCGGAGAAAAATAACCAAACACCATGAAATAAGGAATGTAGAGTACCAACATTTTGGCAGCATATTTGGTGAGGTAACATATTTAATTGATAAAAGGTACAAGACAAGTGGTTATTGTCCGTGCGAGAATAGCCATCACAAATGTGCCATGCTGGTCCATTAATAACGGGTATAATCGCCAGACTGTTGAGCGCAGGCTTGCAAACATGCATGCATTGTGTCGTACAGGTACCGGATGTCAGCTTGTGGGAAGGAGTTCCAAGCCTGTTGCACTTGGTTGGTCAATACAGGGACGGTTAATGCCGGTTGTGGATGGCGCTAGAGTTGTCCAATGATGTCCCATACGTGCTTGATTGGGGGACAGATCGGGGGATCGAGCAGGCCAAGGCTGCATGTCGACACACTGTAGAGCACGTTGGGTTACTACAGCGGCAAGGGGGTGTGCGTTATCCTGTTGGAAAACACCCCCGAGAATGCTGTTCATGAATGGCAGCACAACAGGTCGAATCGCCAGACGGACGATCCCATCTGCAGTTAGTTTGATTGGGATAACCACGAGTGCTCCTGCTGTCATGGGAAATTGCTCCCCAGACCAGAACGTCCAGTGTGTCGACGCCTCAGACAGGTTGAATGCAGGCGCTCACCTGGCCTTCTTCTAACCAACACACGGCTATTACTGGCACCAAGGCAGAATCGGCCTTCAACGAAAAACACAACGGACCTCTACTCCATCCTCTAATGAGCTCTCGCTTGACACCACTGAAGTCACAGACAGCGGTGGATGGGGGTAAGTGGAATGCACGCCGCAGGGTGTCTGGCTCGGAGCTGCCCTTCAAGTAACCGATTTCGAACAGTTCGTAGCGTCATTGTGGTGCCAACTGTCACTCGAATTGCTGCAGACGCCGTCAGATGCGCTAGTAGTGGCCCGATGACGTTGCACATCAGGCTGCTTTAAATACGGGCTGTACTGTGCGAGAGCATTAGATAACTGTGGGATAGGACGGAGTGACTGAGTGGGTCAAGAATGCATTTACTTTTCTTTTCTTGGCAGTATAAAAGGGTACGATGTGAATCATTCTGTTGGATCTCTATTGACTTAGAATTTCTTATAGACCTCATGCGAACGGCGATATTTTAACTGATGACGCCTCTAACGGCAACTCGCTCACTTAGTCGGTACGACGAGTGTGTGCGATGGCTCGTGTTGGAGAACCGAGTAGGACAATAAATGAAGTTGTTTAAGGGGAATCGTAAAGCCCTATGTTATCAATGTTAAAGTGGCGATATAAATGCCCCATTTTCCCAGGATCTGTTGGGTATTGAGTTTTTTTAAATCATTTCAAATGATCTTGTCGACTTCATCGTTATGCTTTGGTCTACCGTTATGCGTTACGGTTATGGCGTGTATGACGTCATCATGTTGTTCAGTTCATATGCACCGAGTCTGAGACGGCGAGTGCGTGAAGTCATGCAGCTCTGTGCACCTCCCGCTCTCCGTTCCCCGCGCGGGAAGCCTAAGTTAAAGGATACTGGAGTCTGTTGAGTCTGAGTTTACTCCTGGGGTCTGGCGTTATGCGATACGCAGACGGCGAGTGCGTGACATCATGCAGCAGAGTGCACCTCCCGCTCTCAGTTCCCCGCGCGGGAAGCCTAAGTTAATGGGTAATGGAGTCTGTTGAAAGAGTCTGAGCCTTTCTAACATGTGTAGCATTTGTAGCATGCGTCATTTGAAATTATATAAAGTCTAGTCTCTCAGTCTGACTGTATCTTTTTTTTTTTACATTTTCGTTCATTTGTCTTCAATACACTGATCTACAATCGCTGAAAATATTCATTATAAAAATATTTGTTACATTTGAAAAGAAGTTCCATTTATTAATCCCCCAGGGGCTCACATCTTGTGGGCGTGGGTTGGCAACCACGGTGCCCCAGCTGAGTCCGGCATTGCTTCCACTTACTTGTGCCGGGCTCCTCTCTGTCTTCTTTCCTGTCGACCTCACTTGGTCAACTCTTGTTCTCTTCTGACCCCGACGGTATTAGGGTATCCGAGGCTTAGGGAGTCTCTTCCTTTCCCGCCTTAATTGGCCCTTGTCTCATCTTTTCTGATACCCTCCTTCTGCGAGGGGTCAGCCTTCTTTTTCTCTTCCTTTTACCTCCTGCCTTGTGCTCTAGGCCCTTAAGGAGGCAGGGTGTATGTAGCCCCACCACTTCTGGTGCACCCTAGATAATGCTACACCCTCAGGGGCTCACGGCTGGTGAGTTCGGGAGTTGGCGACCCCGAGGGATTCCTGAGCTGGGTCCGTTTTCCCCTTTTGTCCCTTACCTTTGGGGCGGACCCTCTCCTCTTTCACTTTCCTATATGCCTTTCATGGCTCTCCTTCTTTCCAAGTCCCTCAATCCGCCTTCTCCGAGGGTTGAGGGCTTTTCTTTTCCTTCTGTCCTTTTATTTGCCTTATTATCCTTTAGTTTTGCATTTCTTCTTCTAGTATGTAGGTTATTAGTTATTTTTAGTTTTAAGTTCGCTTTTCATTTTCATCTTCACGATCACCCAAACCATCAGGGGCCGATAACCTAGATGTTAGACCCCTTAAAACAACAATTATCATCATCATCATCATCATCATCATCATCCATTTATTAAAGAATTGCTTTTTCTAATTTTTCTCCTGATGTATTGATGCGCTGCTTTTTCCACTTGCGTGGCAATCATTGAGTGTTTACACTCTTTTGCGATGTCACTGTAAGCGACAGTTTTGTATGAGACAACTTTGCAGTGGATCCACAGCATTAGAGTGCTATTCTGTACAAATGGTACAATATGTTTGGAAATATAACCAACAGTTTCTTGGATAAAGGTGCATTTATGCAAACATGTAATTTTAAGTAAATTGAGTTTAAATTACAAATTGCCGCCCAAACTCTTCATGCAGAATTAATAATCCAACACTCTCCTGGTTGGTCTTCTCTATCGTGCTAACCAAATGCTGCTCTAGTTGCTTTACAGATAATATCCTGTCCCATAAATATTGGCTACACTCCCAACAATAATAATAAACTTATTATACTCCCCATAAAATATATGAATAACTCTCTTTTCAGAACACCTCTTGTATAGGCCTAATGAGTTTGTATAGTAGATACATTATTTTTGTTCTTATTATTATTATTACTATTGTTATTATTATAGGAAGTGGAGCCAATATATGAGACAGACAATTATCAGTAAGACAAGCTAGACCGCAGCCTTCTAGATCAAATAGTTCATGAGAAGTCCCATATGAAATGTTAATGTTATTGGTTTTACGTCCCTATTTACTGAAGCTTTTTATTTTGTGGAATTTCCCGTCTCAACATCGCACTATAATATTTGAAAATTAATTTTAAATTGTAAATATGGATTAGTTTATTAAAACTATCAGCAAATTAAGCAGAATGATCCATATATTCATGAAATGTGAAAAAAGAAAAAAATCGGGTCTTCCCGACTCTTCTTAATGGTCAAATATCGTCATCCATGGAGATTTATCTGGGAATATTCGGAAGGATACGTCGTATTTCACAGCCTCTAAGCTCAAGGAAGGCGCACAGCTCAACTAGTAACCACATACTCCACGTGAGGCGGCTTCGGTGGTGTAGTTGGTAGCATGCTGACCATCTATGCCCAAGATCACGGGTTCAAACCCAGTCGAACTCGTCGGATATTTTAGGAGCGTTAAAAATCCCTCAGTATGCCTTCCTGCGGAGGGGAAGTAAAGCCGGCGGTCCCATGTCATAGATGTATGGCATGCTAAAGAACCTTCCACTAATTACACCTGTGTGAAGCTAAATTATAGGTTAAACATTTGACTAACGCTCTTAGGCTCCTACGTTCGTCGCCAGGAGCCGACTGCGATGGCATCTGGTAACCAAATTCTGAACTAGTAGTCGTTGGCGGTGGCGTTTAGCGGCAAAAGTAGGAACTACTTGAAAAAATTCAATGTCTGCAGTCCTTACTTGAATTGAAAAACAATTAACACACACTAATACAGCCATCACAATTAACACCGGTTATCAGACAGATTCTACACACGCCCTAAGTACACGGGGATACATGATCGCGTTGTCGCAGCCCCTAACCTGAGGAACCAACCAACCATACTCTGCGTGGAATGAAAGTTGGGAGAAGCTATATCCAGTTTGCGTTTTAGAGAAACTAGCATTAATTAACCTGCTCATGCTGTTATATTTGAGTTGCAGTGCCTTACTTGTTGCACTGAGAATTATATACAGGGTGTCCCAAAAAAAGCACCGACAAGGCTTAGTATGATGTGCGGGAAGGCAGACTGGTCGGTTTTCAAAAAGGAGACCCTGTCCGGAAATGCTGGACGCTGGAGAGCGTCAAAATCTGAGAACGGTTGTGACACTTAGAGCTGACGAAAATCCGCGTGCACACGCGATTCGCAACCACCAACACAGGTTTGGGATCATTGGTGACCATCTCATTGGGCCATATTTACTGCCCAACAGACTGACAGGACAGATCTACCTCACATTTATTCGAGATGTTTTGCCTACCCTATTGGAGGAAGTGCCACTAAATGTTCGGCAGGTAATAATAATAATAATATCGTATGGCCTGGGGTGCCGGGTGCAAGCTTTGTTATTTGACACCCAAAGGGTAGCTTGCATGTCAAATTTCGTTATTCCTTGAAATATTATGAAAGTCAGGGAGGTAAGATATCTAAGCTCCTTGAACATTATAGCGTTTCCTAGTAGAGAACTGAGGAACTTTGTGTTGGCGGAAACTCCCGAGATTAATTTTGCAATTATGAACACGGCCTACTGAATTCAAATGGGTTCTTTGACATGCCAACATCGTATGACATGCGTGTCGTAATTTTTGGTTCGGCAGTTAATGTGGCTGCAACACGACAGAACTCCAGCACACTTTGACGGAAATGTGCGGAATCACCTCAACGTCGCATATCCCAATCAATGGATTGGTCGAGGTGGACCATTTCCATTGCCAGAACGGTCGCCATATTTGACACCTCTCGACTACTTTCTGTGGGGTAGTATGAAACGTATGGTGTATGCTATTCCTGTTACGGTAGCGGAGGACCTTATTACTCGAGTCCACGGAGCGATTGCCAAACTTCAAAACAATCGCACGTATTGGGTCATGTGCGTGCGGCACAGCAGCGCCGACGTAGGCTCTGCAATGACGTCGAAGGTATTCGAACCCCATTTGTAAGGAGCTCCATGTGCTACTCATGTTAGTAGGGGTGTAGTAGGAGTTCTGCCCCCCCCCCCCCCCCAATCCTCTCCCTCTGACGTCACATACTAACCCGAAATACATTCAGGGGCAAAGTCGATATCTCGCAAACCCATGGTCCGATGTTGACAAATGAGGTGTCGTTGGACTCGGGTTGACGCCCTCTTTCCAATGGACCATTCATTTCAACCCCTAAATAAAACTTACCCCTACTAGAGGGTGAAATTGTAATTTTTTTAGTGAAAGTCTCTTTTCAAATGCGACATGTATAAGGTGAGCTGCTAAAATGAACTTAAACGTTGTTGCCCATATAGCGCATGCGTTTTTCTGGATGCCGCTATGGATTAGCATTTTTGTTTTTGTTTTGTACGCATGCGCACTTGGGATTTTTGTAAGAGGGCGAGCTCTTTGAGAAAAATGATTGATAAGAAGGGGTTTTGGTGGTGAGGAGAGAACCAGATAGTCGCCTACTTTCCTACGAAGTTTGCCGATATCTCTCGAACGCAAGGTCGGATTTGGAAGTGTGACGTGTAAAATCGATTGTCTCAAAGCCCTATATATGTTATTAATAGGTTAAAGTTTTGAGAATGAGGGAAACGGGCTTTTGGGGGAAAAACCTTGATTTTAGACTTTTTCCGATATCTCACGAATGCATGGTCGGATTTGGTCCTATGACGTGTCAAATGGCTTGTCTCGAAACCCTCTTTATTTTGGTAATAGGTTAAAGTTTTTGAGAATGAGGGAAACAGAATTTTTTGGTGTAAAACTGTGATTTTAGACTTTCTGTTATATCTCACAAACCAATAACGCCAGAGTCGTATACGAGGGGTCGTAGGACTCGGGGTGACGCCCCTTCCCCCTCCCCCCCCCCCTTCGAATATAGTATTTATGTTTTAAAAGTAATGCGAAAGGGTCTAACGACACTTTTATTGAAAACATTTTAGTTTTTAAAACTTTTTTTAAATATGTATAAAATGTTCATGACGAGTGGTTGTAGATAGAAAGAGACGATACCACTGGGCGCGTGTTTCAACGAGGCTATTACTGGCCACGGTGGTGATATACCAATACAGTATTCGCTATTTCGATGAGACGGCGGGTCGAGGGTTCGTTTTCCGATTTTTCCTATGATGGAATTCCTAATTCCTAAACCCCCTGAAGGGGGTCTTTAACGTGTAAACCATTATGAGTGACATGACAAATGATAATTCCTTGATCAGATGAAGCTGGCTTTAGATAGAACAAACAGAACATGGTTATATGTTGCTTGAAGTGAGTATAGAAAACAAACTTGCTGGGGCAGACTGACAGGATGTGGATGTTATTTGAGCTTATTGGAATGCATTGACTTGACTTGACCACAGGCAATGAAAAAAGCACAGAGATGCTGAGGACACTTGAAGGTCAAACGATATGGCAACCATGGTGGGAGGGGGAAGCGAGGATGATGTCGCCGATCATGTTCAATGTTCAATGGATGAATTTATATTTTGCGAAGCATTGTTCGGAGAGGGTCATGTGACGACTTGTTATAAGGGTATTTATTTTTCTGATCTTTCCTATGGTGGACTCATTGATTGAAATAATCCAAAACTGCTAGGGCATGGCCTTGAGATTTTATAAACTGATAATGGGATTTTGACATACAAGGTCCCCCCAGAACTTGACATGATGTCATTCTTTTATGGCTTATGAATTTCCCCAAAAAAGATCCAAAACAACAAGATCATGGACTTTTGCTTTTCTTAATATATTGCAAACCCATAATGTAAGATGTTTACTGTGAGTGACGAAACCTAGCTAGGTAAAGAAAGAATTATTGTAGGCTACATGTATGGTGACTGACACGTCTTTGACCATTGGAACTTGTTTTCAGATCTGACTGTAGTACATAGAGAGTATAGGTTGTAGGCATGGCTTGACAAACGGTGTACACAAAATTCAATTTATCGATTCAAGAATTAAGAGTAGACTCTCATTAATTAATTGGTTAAAGAGTGTAGCTAAAAATAAAATAAAATGGTGACTACATTAAACTAAACTGAACCAAGTCGAATCAAACCCAACTGAACCAAACCAAGCCTAAAGCAAACCAAACCTAATCAAGAACAAGCCAAGGGCTTAAGTGTAAAACTTGTGGGGGAGTGCAGTCATTGGTAATGTCCAAAGAAAGGGATAACGCTCTACCTCTAGAGGGTAAGGTAAAGCTAGCGCATGGTGCTAATGCATATTCACAAGTACATGAACCACACACACACACACAACTATCCTATGCTGTTTTTATGAGTTGACTGTTAAAACTTACTCAGTGGTTACTGAGCAAGATGGTCGCTACACACAACAAGCTTTAAATGCTTGAGGCTAATAATCTATACACACACACACACTCGCTTGTTCTAAACTAAACTCTCTTGCTGGCAGTGCTCACACAGTAGGCAAATGACAGAAATGCTTGGCTAACAGAAATACAATCTTTTTCGGTTGTCTAATGTTACCAGCTAACCATTACATGCTATAGTGGTGAGCACATGTGCCTCTTGCACTGGAGATCGTAACTTGATTTCTAGCTCTAAGGCCTAGAACGAATCAAACTAAGAAAGAAGGGTATGGTGACGCAGTGGTTAAACTGTTAGCCTTTCACTAAGGTAGACTAGGGTTTGATTTTAGGTTAATATACATGTCATAAACAAACAAACTAAAAAGCAGAGATAATGTTTAAAACTGATTACACTTGTCACTTTTCAAATTATTACTTAGATTACAAATACAAAGGTGGACTGGGTTTGATATACAGTTAATGCTGCCTATCGCATACTAGCCCGTAAGAAAGCCAAACAAGCAAAAGGCGTAGGTAGAGCAGTGGTAAAATCGCTATGTGTAGAGAACTACCTAACGGTTTTATGAACTGGCAATGGTATGTCGCATAAACAGTGCAGGATACAATCCAGCAACCATAATTTTTATCTTGTGGAACAGAGAAAACATATATATATATATATATATATATATAGAGAGAGAGAGAGAGGGAGATATAGAAAGCTTTTGTATGTATGGGTAGCATTGATTGTTAGACCAGAGAAAATACGGTGAAGTAGGGTGGGGAGAGGGAAAATTAACACTTATATATGAATGAATGGTAAATAGTATTTTTGTTTTTTTCAATAGTTTTGTTTTTCAAATACAATGGTAGATAGCCGTTATTTTGTAAAACATTCTTACTTGCAATAGTAATAAGCCTCTACGGGTCCGCTAACACACATAGACAGACTGTACTATTGCCATGGTCAAGCACTCAAATTAAGATCATTTACAAAAACATAAAATGAAAAATAAAAAATCATGTTTTAGAAATATCGTTTTTCAACAGACACAAAATAAATAAAAAAATGTGTAAACAGCAAAATGGAAAATCCATGTTCCCATCTAGACAAAATTTAAAAACCTTAAACGAACATTAAACAAAATATATGTACAAATGGGAAATTGACAAATGTGCAAATATAAAAAGGAAAATCCGTGTTTCCATATCATGAAATTGAGAAAACATCAAACTGTCATTTAAAAAAATTCAAATGGAAAACTGACAAATTGTAATGTGTGAAATGTGAAATTGAACAAATGGCTATCATTATTTAAAAAAAAAAACACAGTGCCTTATGGTTGAGGTGTGAATCAAACCCTCTCTACTTATTTTGGACCACCCGAGACGTAGTATACTTGTTTTAATCCTCATACCACTGAGTTTTAATTCACCGGCCGTGAAAGCCAATATACCATCTTTTTGGAAGCCTTCATAGGGAGGTTAAGGCTGCTTGAGCTTTTAGTTCTCGTAGTCAAGTGGTGCAGTTGCACCTTATATAAAGGGAGGTGGCGCGCATTTCGTCACTCCTGTGGGGGTCCGGGCGGGGACACCAAGAGCCCGCCGATGAGCCTAGCTTGGTGTCCTAGGCGAAACCCCACACAAGACACGGCACAAACCTAGAAGAATTGCTGAGTTTTAATTCACCGGCCGTGAAAGCCAATATACCATCTTTTTGGAAGCCTTCATAGGGAGGTTAAGGCTGCTTGAGCTTTTAGTTCTCGTAGTCAAGTGGTGCAGTTGCACCTTATATAAAGGGAGGTGGCGCGCAGTTCGTCACTCCTGTGGGGTCCGGGCGGGGACACCAAGAGCCCGCCGATGAGCCTAGCTTGGTGTCCTAGGCGAAACCCCACACAAGACACGGCACAAACCTAGAAGAATTGCTGAGTTTTAATTCACCGGCCGTGAAAGCCAATATACCATCTTTTTGGAAGCCTTCATAGGGAGGTTAAGGCTGCTTGAGCTTTTAGTTCTCGTAGTCAAGTGGTGCAGTTGCACCTTATATAAAGGGAGGTGGCGCGCAGTTCGTCACTCCTGTGGGGGTCCGGGCGGGGACACCAAGAGCCCGCCGATGAGCCTAGCTTGGTGTCCTAGGCGAAACCCCACACAAGACACGGCACAAACCTAGAAGAATTGCTGAGTTTTAATTCACCGGCCGTGAAAGCCAATATACCATCTTTTTGGAAGCCTTCATAGGGAGGTTAAGGCTGCTTGAGCTTTTAGTTCTCGTAGTCAAGTGGTGCAGTTGCACCTTATATAAAGGGAGGTGGCGCGCAGTTCGTCACTCCTGTGGGGTCCGGGCGGGGACACCAAGAGCCCGCCGATGAGCCTAGCTTGGTGTCCTAGGCGAAACCCCACACAAGACACGGCACAAACCTAGAAGAATTGCTGAGTTTTAATTCACCGGCCGTGAAAGCCAATATACCATCTTTTTGGAAGCCTTCATAGGGAGGTTAAGGCTGCTTGAGCTTTTAGTTCTCGTAGTCAAGTGGTGCAGTTGCACCTTATATAAAGGGAGGTGGCGCGCAGTTCGTCACTCCTGTGGGGGTCCGGGCGGGGACACCAAGAGCCCGCCGATGAGCCTAGCTTGGTGTCCTAGGCGAAACCCCACACAAGACACGGCACAAACCTAGAAGAATTGCTGAGTTTTAATTCACCGGCCGTGAAAGCCAATATACCATCTTTTTGGAAGCCTTCATAGGGAGGTTAAGGCTGCTTGAGCTTTTAGTTCTCGTAGTCAAGTGGTGCAGTTGCACCTTATATAAAGGGAGGTGGCGCGCAGTTCGTCACTCCTGTGGGGTCCGGGCGGGGACACCAAGAGCCCGCCGATGAGCCTAGCTTGGTGTCCTAGGCGAAACCCCACACAAGACACGGCACAAACCTAGAAGAATTGCTGAGTTTTAATTCACCGGCCGTGAAAGCCAATATACCATCTTTTTGGAAGCCTTCATAGGGAGGTTAAGGCTGCTTGAGCTTTTAGTTCTCGTAGTCAAGTGGTGCAGTTGCACCTTATATAAAGGGAGGTGGCGCGCAGTTCGTCACTCCTGTGGGGGTCCGGGCGGGGACACCAAGAGCCCACCGATGAGCCTAGCTTGGTGTCCTAGGCGAAACCCCACACAAGACACGGCACAAACCTAGAAGAATTGCTGAGTTTTAATTCACCGGCCGTGAAAGCCAATATACCATCTTTTTGGAAGCCTTCATAGGGAGGTTAAGGCTGCTTGAGCTTTTAGTTCTCGTAGTCAAGTGGTGCAGTTGCACCTTATATAAAGGGAGGTGGCGCGCAGTTCGTCACTCCTGTGGGGGTCCGGGCGGGGACACCAAGAGCCCGCCGATGAGCCTAGCTTGGTGTCCTAGGCGAAACCCCACACAAGACACGGCACAAACCTAGAAGAATTGCTGAGTTTTAATTCACCGGCCGTGAAAGCCAATATACCATCTTTTTGGAAGCCTTCATAGGGAGGTTAAGGCTGCTTGAGCTTTTAGTTCTCGTAGTCAAGTGGTGCAGTTGCACCTTATATAAAGGGAGGTGGTGCGCAGTTCGTCACTCCTGTGGGGGTCCGGGCGGGGACACCAAGAGCCCGCCGATGAGCCTAGCTTGGTGTCCTAGGCGAAACCCCACACAAGACACGGCTCAAACCTAGAAGAATTGCTGAGTTTTAATTCAACGGCCGTGAAAGCCAATATACCATCTTTTTGGAAGCCTTCATAGGGAGGTTAAGGCTGCTTGAGCTTTTAGTTCTCGTAGTCAAGTGGTGCAGTTGCACCTTATATAAAGGGAGGTGGCGCACAGTTCGTCACTCCTGTGGGGGTCCGGGCGGGGACACCAAGAGCCCGCCGATGAGCCTAGCTTGGTGTCCTAGGCGAAACCCCACACAAGACACGGCACAAACCTAGAAGAATTGCTGAGTTTTAATTCACCGGCCGTGAAAGCCAATATACCATTTTTTTGGAAGCCTTCATAGGGAGGTTAAGGCTGCTTAAGCTTTTAGTTCTCGTAGTCAAGTGGTGCAGTTGCACCTTATATAAAGGGAGGTGGCGCGCAGTTCGTCACTCCTGTGGGGGTCCGGGCGGGGACACCAAGAGCCCGCCGATGAGCCTAGCTTGGTGTCCTAGGCGAAACCCCACACAAGACACGGCACAAACCTAGAAGAATGCTGAGTTTTAATTCACCGGCCGTGAAAGCGAATATACCATCTTTTTGGAAGCCTTCATAGGGAGGTTAAGGCTGCTTGAGCTTTTAGTTCTCGTAGTCAAGTGGTGCAGTTGCACCTTATATAAAGGGAGGTGGCGCGCAGTTCGTCACTCCTGTGGGGGTCCGGGCGGGGACACCAAGAGCCCGCCGATGAGCCTAGCTTGGTGTCCTAGGCGAAACCCCACACAAGACACGGCACAAACCTAGAAGAATTGCTGAGTTTTAATTCACCGGCCGTGAAAGCCAATATACCATCTTTTTGGAAGCCTTCATAGGGAGGTTAAGGCTGCTTGAGCTTTTAGTTCTCGTAGTCAAGTGGTGCAGTTGCACCTTATATAAAGGGAGGTGGCGCGCAGTTCGTCACTCCTGTGGGGGTCCGGGCGGGGACACCAAGAGCCCGCCGATGAGCCTAGCTTGGTGTCCTAGGCGAAACCCCACACAAGACACGGCACAAACCTAGAAGAATTGCTGAGTTTTAATTCACCGGCCGTGAAAGCCAATATACCATCTTTTTGGAAGCCTTCATAGGGAGGTTAAGGCTGCTTGAGCTTTTAGTTCTCGTAGTCAAGTGGTGCAGTTGCACCTTATATAAAGGGAGGTGGCGCGCAGTTCGTCACTCCTGTGGGGTCCGGGCGGGGACACCAAGAGCCCGCCGATGAGCCTAGCTTGGTGTCCTAGGCGAAACCCCACACAAGACACGGCACAAACCTAGAAGAATTGCTGAGTTTTAATTCACCGGCCGTGAAAGCCAATATACCATCTTTTTGGAAGCCTTCATAGGGAGGTTAAGGCTGCTTGAGCTTTTAGTTCTCGTAGTCAAGTGGTGCAGTTGCACCTTATATAAAGGGAGGTGGCGCGCAGTTCGTCACTCCTGTGGGGGTCCGGGCGGGGACACCAAGAGCCCGCCGATGAGCCTAGCTTGGTGTCCTAGGCGAAACCCCACACAAGACACGGCACAAACCTAGAAGAATTGCTGAGTTTTAATTCACCGGCCGTGAAAGCCAATATACCATCTTTTTGGAAGCCTTCATAGGGAGGTTAAGGCTGCTTGAGCTTTTAGTTCTCGTAGTCAAGTGGTGCAGTTGCACCTTATATAAAGGGAGGTGGCGCGCAGTTCGTCACTCCTGTGGGGTCCGGGCGGGGACACCAAGAGCCCGCCGATGAGCCTAGCTTGGTGTCCTAGGCGAAACCCCACACAAGACACGGCACAAACCTAGAAGAATTGCTGAGTTTTAATTCACCGGCCGTGAAAGCCAATATACCATCTTTTTGGAAGCCTTCATAGGGAGGTTAAGGCTGCTTGAGCTTTTAGTTCTCGTAGTCAAGTGGTGCAGTTGCACCTTATATAAAGGGAGGTGGCGCGCAGTTCGTCACTCCTGTGGGGGTCCGGGCGGGGACACCAAGAGCCCACCGATGAGCCTAGCTTGGTTTCCTAGGCGAAACCCCACACAAGACACGGCACAAACCTAGAAGAATTGCTGAGTTTTAATTCACCGGCCGTGAAAGCCAATATACCATCTTTTTGGAAGCCTTCATAGGGAGGTTAAGGCTGCTTGAGCTTTTAGTTCTCGTAGTCAAGTGGTGCAGTTGCACCTTATATAAAGGGAGGTGGCGCGCAGTTCGTCACTCCTGTGGGGGTCCGGGCGGGGACACCAAGAGCCCGCCGATGAGCCTAGCTTGGTGTCCTAGGCGAAACCCCACACAAGACACGGCACAAACCTAGAAGAATTGCTGAGTTTTAATTCACCGGCCGTGAAAGCCAATATACCATCTTTTTGGAAGCCTTCATAGGGAGGTTAAGGCTGCTTGAGCTTTTAGTTCTCGTAGTCAAGTGGTGCAGTTGCACCTTATATAAATGGAGGTGGTGCGCAGTTCGTCACTCCTGTGGGGGTCCGGGCGGGGACACCAAGAGCCCGCCGATGAGCCTAGCTTGGTGTCCTAGGCGAAACCCCACACAAGACACGGCACAAACCTAGAAGAATTGCTGAGTTTTAATTCACCGGCCGTGAAAGCCAATATACCATCTTTTTGGAAGCCTTCATAGGGAGGTTAAGGCTGCTTGAGCTTTTAGTTCTCGTAGTCAAGTGGTGCAGTTGCACCTTATATAAAGGGAGGTGGCGCGCAGTTCGTCACTCCTGTGGGGGTCCGGGCGGGGACACCAAGAGCCCGCCGATGAGCCTAGCTTGGTGTCCTAGGCGAAACCCCACACAAGACACGGCACAAACCTAGAAGAATTGCTGAGTTTTAATTCACCGGCCGTGAAAGCCAATATACCATTTTTTTGGAAGCCTTCATAGGGAGGTTAAGGCTGCTTGAGCTTTTAGTTCTCGTAGTCAAGTGGTGCAGTTGCACCTTATATAAAGGGAGGTGGCGCGCAGTTCGTCACTCCTGTGGGGGTCCGGGCGGGGACACCAAGAGCCCGCCGATGAGCCTAGCTTGGTGTCCTAGGCGAAACCCCACACAAGACACGGCACAAACCTAGAAGAATGCTGAGTTTTAATTCACCGGCCGTGAAAGCGAATATACCATCTTTTTGGAAGCCTTCATAGGGAGGTTAAGGCTGCTTGAGCTTTTAGTTCTCGTAGTCAAGTGGTGCAGTTGCACCTTATATAAAGGGAGGTGGCGCGCAGTTCGTCACTCCTGTGGGGGTCCGGGCGGGGACACCAAGAGCCCGCCGATGAGCCTAGCTTGGTGTCCTAGGCGAAACCCCACACAAGACACGGCACAAACCTAGAAGAATTGCTGAGTTTTAATTCACCGGCCGTGAAAGCCAATATACCATCTTTTTGGAAGCCTTCATAGGGAGGTTAAGGCTGCTTGAGCTTTTAGTTCTCGTAGTCAAGTGGTGCAGTTGCACCTTATATAAAGGGAGGTGGCGCGCAGTTCGTCACTCCTGTGGGGGTCCGGGCGGGGACACCAAGAGCCCGCCGATGAGCCTAGCTTGGTGTCCTAGGCGAAACCCCACACAAGACACGGCACAAACCTAGAAGAATTGCTGAGTTTTAATTCACCGGCCGTGAAAGCCAATATACCATCTTTTTGGAAGCCTTCATAGGGAGGTTAAGGCTGCTTGAGCTTTTAGTTCTCGTAGTCAAGTGGTGCAGTTGCACCTTATATAAAGGGAGGTGGCGCGCAGTTCGTCACTCCTGTGGGGGTCCGGGCGGGGACACCAAGAGCCCACCGATGAGCCTAGCTTGGTTTCCTAGGCGAAACCCCACACAAGACACGGCACAAACCTAGAAGAATTGCTGAGTTTTAATTCACCGGCCGTGAAAGCCAATATACCATCTTTTTGGAAGCCTTCATAGGGAGGTTAAGGCTGCTTGAGCTTTTAGTTCTCGTAGTCAAGTGGTGCAGTTGCACCTTATATAAAGGGAGGTGGCGCGCAGTTCGTCACTCCTGTGGGGGTCCGGGCGGGGACACCAAGAGCCCGCCGATGAGCCTAGCTTGGTGTCCTAGGCGAAACCCCACACAAGACACGGCACAAACCTAGAAGAATTGCTGAGTTTTAATTCACCGGCCGTGAAAGCCAATATACCATCTTTTGGAAGCCTTCATAGGGAGGTTAAGGCTGCTTGAGCTTTTAGTTCTCGTAGTCAAGTGGTGCAGTTGCACCTTATATAAATGGAGGTGGTGCGCAGTTCGTCACTCCTGTGGGGGTCCGGGCGGGGACACCAAGAGCCCGCCGATGAGCCTAGCTTGGTGTCCTAGGCGAAACCCCACACAAGACACGGCACAAACCTAGAAGAATTGCTGAGTTTTAATTCACCGGCCGTGAAAGCCAATATACCATCTTTTTGGAAGCCTTCATAGGGAGGTTAAGGCTGCTTGAGCTTTTAGTTCTCGTAGTCAAGTGGTGCAGTTGCACCTTATATAAAGGGAGGTGGCGCGCAGTTCGTCACTCCTGTGGGGGTCCGGGCGGGGACACCAAGAGCCCGCCGATGAGCCTAGCTTGGTGTCCTAGGCGAAACCCCACACAAGACACGGCACAAACCTAGAAGAATTGCTGAGTTTTAATTCACCGGCCGTGAAAGCCAATATACCATTTTTTTGGAAGCCTTCATAGGGAGGTTAAGGCTGCTTGAGCTTTTAGTTCTCGTAGTCAAGTGGTGCAGTTGCACCTTATATAAAGGGAGGTGGCGCGCAGTTCGTCACTCCTGTGGGGGTCCGGGCGGGGACACCAAGAGCCCGCCGATGAGCCTAGCTTGGTGTCCTAGGCGAAACCCCACACAAGACACGGCACAAACCTAGAAGAATGCTGAGTTTTAATTCACCGGCCGTGAAAGCGAATATACCATCTTTTTGGAAGCCTTCATAGGGAGGTTAAGGCTGCTTGAGCTTTTAGTTCTCGTAGTCAAGTGGTGCAGTTGCACCTTATATAAAGGGAGGTGGCGCGCAGTTCGTCACTCCTGTGGGGGTCCGGGCGGGGACACCAAGAGCCCGCCGATGAGCCTAGCTTGGTGTCCTAGGCGAAACCCCACACAAGACACGGCACAAACCTAGAAGAATTGCTGAGTTTTAATTCACCGGCCGTGAAAGCCAATATACCATCTTTTTGGAAGCCTTCATAGGGAGGTTAAGGCTGCTTGAGCTTTTAGTTCTCGTAGTCAAGTGGTGCAGTTGCACCTTATATAAAGGGAGGTGGCGCGCAGTTCGTCACTCCTGTGGGGGTCCGGGCGGGGACACCAAGAGCCCGCCGATGAGCCTAGCTTGGTGTCCTAGGCGAAACCCCACACAAGACACGGCACAAACCTAGAAGAATTGCTGAGTTTTAATTCACCGGCCGTGAAAGCCATTATACCATCTTCATCCATTGAACATTGAACATGATCGGCGACATCATCCTCGCTTCCCCCTCCCACCATGGTTGCCATATCGTTTGACCTTCAAGTGTCCTCAGCATCTCTGTGCTTTTTTTCATTGCCTGTGGTCAAGTCAAGTCAATGCATTCCAATAAGCTCAAATAACATCCACATCCTGTCAGTCTGCCCCAGCAAGTTTGTTTTCTATACTCACTTCAAGCAACATATAACCAAGTTCTGTTTGTTCTATCTAAAGCCAGCTTCATATGATCAAGGAATTATCATTTGTCATGTCACTCATAATGGTTTACACGTTAAAGACCCCCTTCAGGGGGTTTAGGAATTAGGAATTCCATCATAGGAAAAATCGGAAAACGAACCCTCGACCCGCCGTCTCATCGAAATAGCGAATACTGTATTGGTATATCACCACCATGGCCAGTAATAGCCTCGTTGAAACACGCGCCCAGTGGTATCGTCTCTTTCTATCTACAACCACTCGTCATGAACATTTTATACAGATTTAAAAAAAAAAGTTTTAAAAACTAAAATGTTTTCAACAAAAGTGTCGTTAGACCCTTTCGCATTACTTTTAAAACATAAATACTATATTCGAAAGGGGGGGGGGGGAAGGGGCGTCACGCCGAGTCCTACGACCCCTCGTATACGACTCTGGCGTTATTGGTTTGTGAGATATAACAGAAAGTCTAAAATCACAGTTTTACACCATAAAATTCTGTTTCCCTCATTCTCAAAAACTTTAACCTATTACCAAAATAAAGAGGGTTTCGAGACAAGCCATTTGACACGTCATAGGACCAAATCCGACCATGCATTCGTGAGATATCGGAAAAAGTCTAAAATCATGGTTTTTCCCCCAAAAGCCTGTTTCCCTCATTCTCAAAACTTTAACCTATTAATAACAAATATAGGGCTTTGAGACAATCGATTTTACACGTCACACGTCCAAATCCGACCTTGCGTTCGAGAGATATCGGCAAACTTCGTAGGAAAGTAGGCGACTATCTGGTTCTCTCCTCACCACCAAAACCCCTTCTTATCAATCATTTTTTTCAAAGAGCTCGCCCTCTTACAAAAATCCCAAGTGCGCATGCGTACAAAACAAAAACAAAAATGTTAATCCATAGCGGCATCCATAAAAACGCATGCGCTATATGGGCAACAACGTTTAAGTTCATTTTAGCAGCTCACCTTATACATGTCGCATTTGAAAAGAGACTTTCACTAAAAAATTACAATTTCACCCTCTAGTAGGGGTAGGTTTTATTTAGGGGTTGAAATGAATGGTCCATTGGAGAGAGGGCGTCAACCCGAGTCCAACGACACCTCATTTGTCAACATCGGACCATGGGTTTGCGAGATATCGACTTTGCCCCTGAATGTATTGCGGGTTAGTATGTGACGTCAGAGGGAGAGGTTGGGGGGGGGGGGGAGGCAGAACCCCTACTACTCCCCTACTCATGTTGAGTTAATTGACGACCTGTGGAACGCACACGCCTCTCACGTTTCGATGCGCTACAACGTCTAAGCTGTGCGTTTCTGGATACAGGTTCCTTCTTGAAAACCAATCAGTTTGCCTTCATGCACATCATACTAAGCCTGGTCTGTGTTTTTTGTGACAGCCTGTTTATAAAAAATAAATTAATACTATCGATGTACAATAACTTTACTTTTCTCGTGCCATTACCGTAATACATTTTTAGCCTACTTTTCACATTTTGCAAAAATGAGGAAAAAGCAGACTTATGAGATCGATCCGGGAAAATGTGTGTCTGTCTGTCTGTCTGTCTGTCTGTCTGGCTGGCTGTGTGTGTGTCCCCCCCCCCCTATCAACTCCTAAACGGCTGCAGCAATCAAAACCAAATTTAGTATGAATACAGATGTGCACCGGAATAGCTCACGTCCATATTTGAAAATGATGTCAGTGCTACCAACTGCTGAAAAAACGCACTAGAATTTTGAGCTCCATGTTGGATATCTTGCAAGGTATACATGGGAGCTATTCCAAAATTGGCACACATGTAGATAATACTATTTCAGTTTAATTTCCAGGAGGCCAACCATGACAGTGTTGCCAAAATAATTTTAAGCCTTCTGATAGGTCAAATGTTTAAATGCATATAACTTCTACACTATCAATTGCATTTCAACCAAATTTTGTATGTAATATCTGTACATAAACAGATATGACTGAGCGTATTCTTAAGAGCCACCAGGGCTGCCAACTGTTAATAATTGCTCTCTCTATTTTTTAATCCAAATACCAATATATCAGAAAGTATGCAAGCCAACAGCTTTAAACTATGCACACGTATATTCTGACATTTTAGATTAATTTGGAGTAACTTATATATGTCAGTTCTACCAACATGATTTTAAGCCTGCTGATAGTACCAATTTTTAAATACATGTAACTTCTATACTATCAGTTGGATTTCAACCAAATGTCGTATGTGCTATGTGTACCATAACAGACATGGCTATAAGTATTGTTAAGAGCAATCAGGGCTGCCAACTGTTAATAAATGCTGTCTATATTCTTTTTACCCTAATATCAATATATCAGAAAGTATGCAAGCCAACAGCTCTATACTTTGCACGTATAGCACCTTACATTCTAGATTAATTTGGAGTAATTAATATAAGGCAGTGCTGCCAACATGATTCTATGCCTGCTGATATGTCCAATTTAAAAATACATGTAACTTCTATACTAATAATGTATTTCATCCAAAATTGGCACAACAAGATATCATAATATTTCAGATTATTTCTGACAAGCACACACATGACATTGTTACCAACATGCTTCTACGCGTGCTGATAGATCCAGTGTCTAACTGCATGTAACGTCCATTGGACTTCAAGCAAATTTTGTATTCTGTACCTTAAGAGATGGAACTAAGAATATATTCAGTCACCAGGGCTGCCAACTGGAGTGCTCTATTAGGCTACATTATACCAGGTATATTTTGAACTAATTAGATATTTCGATATTACCAACTTAATTTCGTTATTATTCTAGATAGGTTCATATTCTGTAGAATAATCATTGGCATGAAAAGTAGGCTGTATAGTTCTTCACGGAACTTCTTGTTATAAATATGCATTTAACAGATCGATTGCAGTAAGAATTCTCAATGACACGAACATGGATATAAACCACGTCTTTCAAAAATAAATCTGTTGTAGGTTTCAGAATGTTATAACATATTGCTGGGCTATACACTTAACACATTACGAGAGATTATTCGAAGTCTCCCTTCCTGCATAAATGGAAAACCCAAAAGAACGTTGCCACGGAATATTGTATAGGAGAAGGTCTGAGCCTTAGAACAGAGTACACTCAGACTTGTGAGGCAAAGCTCAGAGAAGGTTGGTTCGATTCCCACCCCAGGTATCCTAAAGGCTGAGTAATTTTACGTGGTTTTCCACTTCTACCCGAGGAGAATACCGGGATGATTCCTACCTTAAAGCCAAGACATCCTCGATCTCAATCCTAGCCTTTAAAACAATAATACACACATGACAGTAATATACGCTTGAAACGATTTCTACATACACGCAAGTACGCGGGACTAATGACCACGAAGTCCAAGCTCCTAAATGAAAGATCAATTAAAAGTGAACTCACGGTCAAGTTCTTCCAAATTGAAAATTTCTATACACTGACATCTCAGTCTTCTGTTTCTAGAACCATAAAACCCTGCTGTGAGATGATGAGCAGGGAACTTCATGGGCTAAGTTTATTGCAGGAATGCTGCGTAGGGAAGCTGGATTTGTTCGTAAAAGAACAACCTTGATTTTACTGCAACCCGGATGGAATATTGCTAGGCCTGGACGTTCTCACTCTCTTAGAACTTGGGTGCCCTTACTCATGTTGTGAGTAATGTAAACACGTGCAAGTAAACTGTGGTGGTGACTTGAAGATCACCTCAGTCTGATCACTATTTATGGTCATGATTCTGTCGTTACTTGCGTTACTAAATAATCCATATGAAACACGCTTCCTTCTCATCCCTCATTTTCATGTTACAGTTCTAGCCCTGTGAATCTTCCCCCAGCGGCTCACAATATTAGTAGGACGCGAACGAATGACCACGGGACTCCAGCTGAGCATCGCATTGCTTCCACTTACTTGTGTGTGGCTCCTCTCTGCCATCTTTTATTTCGATCCGTCTTCTCACAGTTAATCTACTATCCAATCCTTGTTGGCACTGAGTCTGACGGACCTATTGTCGGTGCTCCATTCATGACGTACCGACTACAAATTGCGCAATTGAGAAGACGTTCCTTCTACGAATGTACTGTTTTATATTTTGCTTCCGAATACAAAGAATTGGGTGCATGTGTAGTTACATTCAACCATAGAACGATTTGTTCTACTCTCTGTAGAACTTCTTACCATCTTTTCTACTCTCTGTAGAACTTCTTACCATATTGAACTTAAAATTTTTCCTCAACAAGAGTGCCTACTGTCGACCAAAGTATTATGTGCACTCGAGTTTGAAGGTTGTTTGAGAAGTAACCAATAGACCTACATAAAATCCAATAACATCATGATTTTCGTCGTTCTATTGCACGTTAGCTCACGTAGGTTTGGAATTTTTAATTTATATTTTAATATTTTTTGTCGCAGTTGGAGCACAAAAAGTGCACGTTTTTAACCGTGTTTCATCCATGCGTCACATTTAAGAATTATTATCTCAAAAACCCGTCATCAGATCGAATCCAAATTTTAACACAATATACATTGGAATGTTGTATAACTGGTTTATTAATTTCAAAATGTTGCGTGTCCAAGAAAAAAAGTTGTTATAATTTTTGTAAGGTAACTTTTTCTCGGCTCGGGGTGGTTGGAAAACGTAGTTCTTAGTTGCGATGTAATCCTTACACATCAAAAAGTTATGCTGTATGACTGTGAAATACGTAAATTAACTCACTTATTTTATATCGGTTTGTATTTGTAGGCGGAAATAACACATCGTTCACCACCTACCCGCTCCCGGAAAAGCTGTACAGCGTTGCCGAAATAGAGCCCATCACGCATCAAGGCGTGCCTCGCTCGGAAGTGATGGGCTCCATCACAGCAACGCTGTACAGCTTTCCCGGAGCGGGTAGGTGGTGAACGATGTGTTATTTCCGCCTACAAATACAAACCGATATAAAATAAGTGAGTTAATTTACGTATTTCACAGTCATACAGCAGAACTTTTTGATGTATAAGGATTACATCGCAACTAAGAACTACATTTTCCAACCACCCCGAGCCGAGAAAAAGTTACCTTACAAAAATGATAACAACTTTTTTTTTCTTGGACACGCAACATTTTGAAATTAATAAACCAGTTATACAACATTCCAGTGTATATTGTGTTAAAATTTGGATTCAATCTCATGACGGGTTTTAGAGATAATAATTCTTAAATGGGACTAATGGTTGAAACACGCTTAAAAACGTGCACTTTTTGTGTTCCAACTGCGACAAAAAATATTACAATATAAATTATAAATTCCAAACCTACATGAGCTAATGTGCAATAGAACGACGGAAATGATGATGTTATTGGATTTTATGTAGGTCTATTGGTTACTTCACAAACAACCTTCAAACTCGAGTACACATAATACTTTGGTCGACAGTAATCACAATGCTCCACTCACAAGTAACAGCGAATATTTGAGCGGCTTGCCGCCAGAGCGCAGCAACGTTCATTCTTACGAGGTCTATAATAATTATTAGAGTCGTCTAGTATCAAAACCGGCCAAGTCACTGAAGGCATATTTTTCAGTATGGATGAAAAACCTCTAGAGGCAAAGCAATGGTGGTCACAAAATATTTTATTGCATAGTTATATCCGTAATGGTTTAATATTTAAGTTCTGCTATTTTGAGAAATCTGATTCATAATGAACCCATCTTTTTTGCTAATATTAATTTTGACTTGGCCGTTTTTGTTGCAATTTGGTATAATTTTAGCCTTTTTTGTAAAACTTTTCTTTTTTAAATTCCAAACTCCAGTGAATAAAGGCAATTAAATTAAAATAAATTGACATTTTAATTACCTGTCTTTATTGCAATAAAAACGAAAGCATTATGCTTAAATTTGATAATAATATATGAAGATGAACATCAGTAAGCTGAGGAGAATACAAAATAGGTATTACATCAATAAAAGTTAGTAGTTCACTAGATCTTGAACACAGTAAAAGAAAATGAGTCACTTATGTTAATAGAATCATTATTAAAATAGGAACAATATACACGTTACACTACACAATAATGACAAAATACGAGCACACAGGAAATACGATTGCTTTCGCGCCAATGCGGTAAAAAGCCCGCGAATACGGAAATCAGTGTTGCAAACGAACAAAATACAAATTATTATGACTTCGAAGAGTATACAATATAAGGAACAATGTTGCCTACTGATATCACATTCGTGCGTAATCTAATCGCTAGATTCCAGACAATAATGCTGCGACATGAAAATTGCTACTCGTTCTTTGACATGGCCGGTTATGAAACCACTGCCTGCATGACTTGGCCCATTTTGTTGCACGACCAAGAATTCAGTACTCTGTAACATGAAGACATGGACGATTTTGAAGCATATTCTTGTTTCGCCTGATAGTGCTGTACTTCTACTTCAAATTGATAACCATATAACTCATTTTCGTAAATTTTGTGACTTGGCCGGTTTTGATACTAGACGACTCATTCAAGACAATGTTCAGATTTGTTCCGCCTTGTCAATTATTCTCTCTCTCTCTTTTGGGATCATCTGGACAGTTTTCATGCAAAAATTAGGTTTATTATGGAGTCAAGAAGTGGAGGATGTTTGCAATTTCTGAAATCTAACAACAATCTAGGGCATTTGGTTTAATTTTAAAAAATACATTTAAATAATTATAAACAATACAGAACAAGAGCGTATAAACTAACCTAATAAAAAGCAATAATAAAAGAACAGGAATAATAAAAAAGAACACAAGCTAAACTATAAAGAAATAAAACCTAACATATTTCCAAACAACGAACAAACAATAATAATAATAATAATAAAGATTTTTAAACTAATTTTTAAAAATATGAAAAAATGGAATAGTATATGTGATCCCTACAAAACTTCATTACGTCTTCTTTTTTGACACTCATCCTCATCAGAGGAATACTCTGGCCTCCCATTCCAGCGGGGGGTGAATTGGAGTCCAGAAGTACTGGGGAGGCTTGGGTCAGTTTGATGTGGGGATGATGATGGCAGATTGGGGCAGGATAGAAACAATTCAGGGGAAACAGGGGAATAAAATGGGATGGGTGGCATATTGGCAATTTTTTCCACAGTACTCGTAAAGAATTCTTGAAATGTTTTCATTTCTCTGGCTCTTCTTTCATCGGCAGCTGCCTCCAGCTCTCGCTGATGAAAAAAAACCTCGTGCAAGAGGATACGCTGCTGATGCATAAATTCCTCCAAGTCTCCCTTGGTGGATGAACGTTTTTGTTTCCCCTTCAGCTGCCTTAGTGGAGGGTCACGCCTATCTTCAGGTGGTGATGTCACCTGACTCCTCCCCCAGGGGCTCACATCTAGTGGGACGTGGGTTGGCGACCATGGGGCCCCAGCTGAGTCTGGCATTGCTTCCACTTACTTGTGCCGGGCTCCTCTATGTTTTCTTTCCTGTCGACCTCACTTGGTCAACTCTTGTTCTCTTCCGACACCGACGGTATTAGGGTATCCGAGACCTAGGGAGTCTCTTCCTTTCCCGCCTTAATTGGCCCTTGTCTCATTTTTTCTAATTCCCTCCTTCTGCGAGGGGTCAGCCTTCTCTTTCTTTTCATGTTATCTCCTGCCTTCTGCTCCAGGCCCTCAAGGAGGCCGGGTGTATGTAGCCCTACCACTTCTCGGGCGTAGGGAATGTGGATAACCACTGGATTGCCCATTGAGGGACCAGAGGAGCGAAGGTTCCAATCCCCCTTCGGTGTGTGTCACTGTGTGCCAGAGTCACGCAGTATAACGCCACTATTAGTGTTTGTGCGCTGCTATACGGTCGGTTTGAAGTCACTTCAGTCATTCGTCATGCAGTGGCGGCCGTTAATAAGGTTGCAGTGTTGCACAACGACAAGATTAATTCATGAAAAACAATTAATACCGTAATAATATTTTTAGTACTAGTAGTTGTATGTTTCCTTTTATATGCATAGGAATTCATAATTCTGTTCTTTAATAATTCAAGAAATCTTATAGTAAGTTACTGTGAACTGACTGAGAAAGCGAGGCGCGCCAGCCATCTAGGAGCGCTCGTCCGTTTGGTCGTTGCCAGGCCCAAGCACCGACCAGATCTCAATAGTGAAGGGTATGGCAGAGATGCCAGACCGAGGAATCCCTATCCCAACAGTTAACACGGCTGGTCGTTGCCCGCTGACTGCAACCAGGAGCCCAGGCGCAGGCGCAGACGGAGACATCCGAGATGCTTCGTCCATGTCTTGCAATGTTGCGCGTGAACTTGTGACACTCGCAGTTCTTGCTCTCATATATAGCCTAACTTACGTTGTTGTTTTCATGTAGACTAACTTATATTCAATTTAATCCCATGAAATTGTGATGTCTCTGAACTGCGGCATTCGATATGAATGAGGTACATCCGTTTTACGGCGCAATTGAATACAGTTTTCTCCGATATCAAGCAGTCTTTTACCCTATCACCTCATGGGTGCCCGCAGGAGGTGGGGCAAGGAGGGGCCGTGTCCCCAACCCCTAAAATTCCGAGAATATTTCGATTGTTCATTGTCACACCAGTTTATTTCATAAAGTGAAGTTACTGATGGTTAACTGATTTAGATGTAAGGATAATTCCACAGTTGTATTTAACTTAGTAATTTGGGATTATTTGAGAATATCTTCAGTTATTTAAAAAATAGGCGAACTGGATTAACATTACTATTTTAATGAACTGCTTGATTTTTATTTTTGTCGATACAGGGTGATACAACTACTTTTTGCCGGCTTTTAAAGAATGAACATTATGACGATGATTCACAAAGAAAAGTGAACTCCTATGGACAAACACTCGGAACTTTAAAAAAATCCACCCATTTATGCCATAAAGACTATGTACCCAACGGTTTAAGAGAAGCCAAAAAATGAATGTCACGAAGCAAGTAAGAAATGAAACGAAAACTGCGGGGGGATGTTGGTCTCAATATCACGTAGTGACATGTACTGTAGGTAACGAAATAAAAAAAAACACAGCCCCTCTCCTAGAAAAAATCCTGAGAGTGCCCATGTACCACCTTAATTAAAATAGTGCAACACTCAGAAAAATTATCCGCCAGCCGCTACTGTCATCATGTATTACATGGGACAGATGACCTCCCTGTTCCGCCTCTAAAAACAAGAATAACTAATTCCACGGACGAATACCATTGACATGCTTTTTGTTTACGAGGAGACAAGAGGGACTTCATTGCAGGCACTACGTCTGTATCGGGATAGATGCCCAGACAGCCGACATCAAAAGACGTTTACGCATTTCGGACGATACCGTCAGTCCGACAGAGAACAATAACATATGGTGAGAATGAGGAGGCTGTATTAGACGCAGCTCGGATTAACCATCACACGAATTGTTGTTGTTTCTTTTGAGAGGTTTGGACGTCACGGTCATTTAACCCCGTGCATTTGTACATTTGTACATTTCACTGGCCGTGGAAGCCAATATACCCACCTGCGTTATTGTGGTGTATGTTGTAGTGTGTGGATTTATAATTCAGGTTGGAATTCGGAAGTAGGCAGCCGTGGCCTTAAGTTAGGAACCATCGCGGCTTTTGCCAGGAGTAGAAGTGGGAAAATGGAAAACCACTTCCAGGATGGTCGAGGTCAGAATCGAAACCATCCCTTCTCAGTTTTGCCTCACGAGGCTGAGTGTATCCCGCTCCAGCCCTCAGACCAGAATTAAATTTCTCGTAGAGCCGGGAATCGAACCCGAACCTCTAGGGCGACAGCCAAAAATGCTAGCTGCTAAAACAGGAAGTGGACTTCACTCAAACAGAAGGGCAATTGCACAAAAGGTGAACATCACCCAGTCGCATACACTAGGCATATTGCATGCACATAAATTTCACCCCTGCCATCTACAGCTAAATCAGGAGCTCCGCGAGCGATATTTCGAAGCAGGGATGAATATCTAGCAGAGGCTGTTACGAAATGTGGACGATGATGCAACATTCTTATCGTAAATCCTGTTCTCTGATGAACACAGATTCCACAATAATGGTACCGTCAACTGCCGTAACAAACTATTGGAGTGCTGACAATCCCCACTGGGTGGGACTGGCGCCCAACAAATGCAATGGGGTGTGATTGTGTGGTTTGGAATCGTATGTGATCTCTTTATCGGGCCGTATTTCATTGAGTGCAATTTGACAGGCGCCCGCTATATACACTTACGCCACGAGTTCCCACTTCTGCTGGAGAATGTTCCACTTGGGGAATGTTTAATGATGTGGTTTCAACGCGATGCAGTTCCACCACATAGAACGTTAGCTCTGCGCAACCATCTCAATGATACACGTTCAGGAAAATGGTTAGGAAAAGGAAGACCTGTTCCTTGGCCCGCCAGGTCACGCGATTTAACCCCATTAACCTATCTCCCTCGGGGGCATTTGAAACAATCATTCTACACCCAGCAGCCAGAAAATCCAGAGCACATCTGAAACCTGTCGTTCAATAACACCGGCCATGTTATAGCGCACTAGAACACCCATTTAGCGGTGTGCATAACCAAGCAGGTCATCAGTTCGAGCACTAACTACCGTAAATAACCATTGTTAGTGCTGTTTAGTCCTCCTGCCCCACCTAGCCATCTCGTCGTAATTTGACCCTGGTGAATGATGCCAAATCGACCCTTCGTATGGCCACATACACTTTTATTCACTAATAATTTGCATACAAGAAGATATTTCACGAACATAAAGAGATGGTAACAAGCTAAACCAGGGGGTTACTTCAACTTCTCGCATGCAGAACTGGCGTACCGTCAAAGTGTGGATGCCCTTACCACCTGAGCTATTCTTTACCAAGTCAAGATGCCTACAGATTGCAGCTAATGTGAGAATTTCAAAACGGTTGCAATGCCAATTTCATGTTTCAGAGAAGTTGTATTAATGTGTTAGATCTCTCGTGGTATCTGTTACACAATATATAGCAAAACAGCTTTCTATTATTGTGTAGGCCGTGAATGCAAAGTTATCCGTTGAACTCTGCTGACTGTGCGTACCGGAAGAGCAGATAATATCAGCACGAACATAAGACTGCGTACTTGTGAAACACAATGACATGGAAGCGTCATAAGGTTGAGGATAGTTTTGTCCGACAGGGAACTCGATCCTTCGCTCCATTAATAAGCAACCTATCGATGATCCACATGGGCTACGCCTCAGTTTTCTTGGAGACTTGCATTAACAACACATTAAGCTTCCTTTAATCCTCCAATTCGCTGGATGAACGTTCTCCACGTAACTATATCGTTGGTTTACGATACCCAGCTACTGGGCAGAATATCTTCACTCATATGATATTTTGCACTACAATAATTGACTACAGGTAGACACTACACCAATTATTCGAACGAATAGAAAATTGATACGGAGAAGGAATGAGTGAAGAAAGAGCGAAGGTTAGTAAAACTAATTTGTTGTTCCGGTTGAGTACCCCTTAACACCGAAATAAATAAATAAATTGAAAATATATCTCCCACCGATTCAGAATTAATATATAGTTTTCTTAACAATAGTATAATGCAAACATACCTTGTTCTTCTAACTTTACACAGTGCACACCAACTTGGAGTAAAATAATCCTTTTCAGCCTGCACCATTATTCACAGAAAATACAGGTGTTGCTAACTATGTCAAAACCATTACATCTCTAACTCCTGATATATTCTACTCACAATTAATTTCTGACGAGTTAGTGCATTTAATTGTTTTGATACTAATCTGTGCATCACTCAAATTGGAATGTCTTTCACTCCAACTAGCGCCGAGGAAATTAGGGTACTCTTGGAAATAAATATCTACATGGTTATTACAAGAAAACCCAGTGACAGGAATTGCTGATCAGTTGAGCCAGACTTTCATGACAGCTGTGTGCTACTGCACATGCCTGTGAAAACATTCAGTTTTCTGGTCAGTCACATTCACTTCAACGATAACTCTGTTCAGCCTACCAAAGACAGCCCTTAAATGGAAAGAGTACAAGATTTAGCAGTTGATTGATTCTCTATCTACTATAAGTCTTTCTGGAAATGTTGCATACCACGTTGTAAGGTTACTATTAATGAAGCTATGCTAAAATTCCAGGGGAAGATCTTTCTTGAAGAAGTACATGAGAGGCAAGCCTCTGAAGGGGGGTTAGAAGATCTAGATGCTATGTGATGAAACCTTTTATAATTTAAAATTTCAGGTGTACACAAGAAAAGTGGGGAAGAAAAAAAGAGACTTGACTTGGACAAACTGTAATATTAGATTAGGTGAGTGGGATGGAGGGAAAGAACCACATTGTTTACATTGATAATTAGTTCACTTCGCATGAATAGTCGAAACAATTGAAACATATTCGCATGTGGCATGATTAAACCAGTTAGGAGAGGACTCCCTATGCTTTAAGATGAAAAAAAAAGACTTGAAAAAGGCGAGTTTGGTTTCAGTATTAGTGGTTGTGAAAAGACAAAAGAGGGGTAAATTGAATTCCTTCTGTGCACATACCAACGGATGTGGGCAGTGTTGAAAGGCAGGAGAAGGATGGCACGGCAAACAAGTTCCTACCTTCTAAAGGATTAGAATAGTGACATGATTTTTTAGACAATTATGATGGACTGAAAGGAGAATATCAGCTAGACAGGAAAAGCAAGAAATTGTGGTTATGTTTTTCTTTCATTTTATTGATTGCCGTGTCACTAATGCCTTTGTAATGCACGAAGAGATGGATATGCCTTGCCAGAGCAACAAGTATTTCAGATATGAAATTTACAATGGTCTTCTGCTCCCCGCATTGTACACGTTAATAGCAAATAAAGAAGAAAAAGATCCACTCATAGAATACAAACCACCTTAACAATGCACATGAGGAGTGGCATGATCCAGCCCAAATGGCTAGCCATCAATACACGCATTTAAATATCCTTAGTAACACTCTCGATTCCCAGTATCTCTGGACGACCACAACACCCAAATACATCCGTACATTGTTCCACACACCCATCAGCACATTGACTCAGCTATTTTAATTACACTTACACAAACTGCTCTCATATACATGATGTTTCGAAAAAAGTGTCCGATATTGCAAGAGGTGTCCGGAAACAAATACCTGTTGAGATATACACCATTTTACCCGCCAAGAGAAGGCGTTGTGAGTCGGATGTTCAGTCATAGTATGCGATTGTGAGATTCGCCTGACCTTAATCAATTGAATTTCTGGCTACGGGGACAGTTAAAGACTTTGGTGTATGCCACACTCATCGACAATGTGCATATGATACAAGAGCGTGTGACCAATGAGAGTGCCCACATCCGCGAGCAGCCAGGCGTGATTGGACGAGTTCGGGATTCCTTGCGAAGAAGAGCCGAAACATGTGTACGAATTTGTGGTAACCATGTGGAGCATCTCTTGTAACGTGCAGATGATATCCTCGGACAGACCGATTGAAATCATCATAGCTCCTGGTTGGTGGTGCTGATGGATGATTGTCTAACGCATTTTCTGTTAAACGTGTGTGATAGTCAAGTGCTCATTAGAAGTAGCTGGTAAGATGACGTTCCTTGTCTGAAGTGTAAATACACAACACAAGTAAAATGGCTCATATCTCAACAGGTATTTGTTTCCGGACATATGCTTATGGGAACAATTCGTCTCGTTTTGACCAAACCCAACCCTTGTTGCAATATCGGACACTTTTTTTTCTAAACACCCTGTATACACAAATCGACTACTACTTTCATACACGTATAATAGTCCCTTTGAAGGGAAGTTGAATGTGCTCATGTGAACTGGCAATACTACGATAACGGCAGACCATTTTCTGAATATTTCCCTGAACGGAAATGCTTTTTGCACATATCTTGAAAAGGTTGTTCCTAGGGCCTTAAAACATCTATGGACCTACCAAGTTTTGTTTCTTGCATCGCGAGGCTTAAAAAGAGCCTGGTATGACCCTACTGCGAAAAAGTCGATATTTCGCGTATGTGCCAAAGGATCTTGGTGTATTCTTGGAATACACGGTACGAGAGAATATAAAGTTTAATGCTCTTTCCTTGTTCATTTCTTCCTTTTTTATCAAACACCAACAGCGATCTTCTATTTTCTCTTTGATGGTCATGTCTCTTATGTCATTGTGAGTCTGTTCTAGATATATATCTTCCATGACCCACCTAGCGTCATCTAGCAGCGAATCTCAGAAGCTCCTCAATTCTTCCTGGTGCAAGAGGACTTCCTTATCCATCTGGCCACCAGTTCTCGTTGCCATCGCCAGCTATTATCTCCGTGATCAAGAGAACTTCGTCTACTTTTTCACCCACCAGGCTGTGCTAGTATTGCCTGCTATCAACTCTTTGAAGACCATTTCCTCAAGAGAATTTAAGTTTACAATATTGGTCATGCTTATATGTTCTTATTTTGTCTCCTACCCCCACTCTTTTCCCTTCCTTGGACCCTCCGCGCTTCGCTGAGTGGGTCTCACTTGTAAGTCGGCAGTTGACTCGGTCAGTCAAGGCTCAACCAGAGCCAGTCTCCTCAAACCAAGAGGCACTCTCTACATTCTACGCCATGTTGGCACATTAAGTATTCGTCAAAGGGAACTTCGCCTTCGACATGCAACCAAGATAAGTACAGACTTCAGGTTTTAACCTCTTCATCGGTTTTAATTCTACATACTTTCAATGATCATTTTATAGGCAGTGTGAGATTACTTATTTGGGGCAAAAATCATCCTTCGCGGGATTTGCTATGTTGGGCTTTTGTCTATCTAAGCCAACCTTAATAGAAAGTAGCTTTCCTTAAGCTATTTAAATGAGAAATCTTCTCACCACGTGGGATATTATCTAATACCCGCTGTCTATAAAATACCAAGCTAGTTCCTCCGCTGGATTAACTTTGGCTCCATTCTTCTATTAGGATCGTTCTGGAACCTTCCAGATCCTGTACTTTATCTACAAGTCTTGCCGTCATGTATTTTTCACTCACTTGTGAGAATACTATTCAAAATTGAAGAATCTTCCTTCTGAATTAAAGCTCAATAGCTAATTTTCTTCCACCGTTGGAATGTTCTATGGCGCATTTAATTGTAATATACAACTTTCTCAAGCAATAGACATTTGCCTATCTAGTGCAACCAGTCCTTTTTCATCATTGCAATAACTTTCTTTGCCATAAACTTTCGTGTTACTACAGTGAACTTTTCATCCATTTAACAGACTATAGTGATAACTAGTGCTTGTTCAACTTTTCTACCGCGTCGCGATCGTCCGTTTACCTTAAATAAGGCCATGAACATTGATCCCAAATCCCAATTGATCTTTCCTAAACCTTCTACTAACAAACCATATTAATAAAATTGTTACTCTAGATCATTTTCAATGAGGTGTCAGTCTAACGAAGTGCCCTTCCATCTTGCTTGTTTATCATCAATTAATTTCTGCATAACCACGTGTTTTATACACGGTTCAACCTTACATTGTTTCTCCCTTATAATCAGGGAAAACAATTCTTTCAACTCATGGGTGAGTTATTTCTAGGTCTAACGACAGGGAAACTGCCCCATTTGTCTCGTGATTCCTACTTGAACATAGGAAGTCTAGAACCTTCCTTTTGACTTTCTCAGTTAGTGACCTGCTCTATTCTGCATAGGTATCATAAAAGTAATGCTGCTTCAATATAAGAAGTTATAGGAACTTCTTTTTTATTCTACCTGTTCTCTTTCTTTGTTATTTTGAAGTTGTAACTTTTTCTAAGATAGGTACGCAGAGATTTCTTATAGTACACACCTTGTACTCTATTTATTGTTAAACTTTAATCACCTTAATTGTCTTTAAATTTTGAATTTTTATCTTCGCTATTTTAAATCCTTGCTAGGATTTTATAAAGGTTTGAAACCTAATAAATTGTTAATTGCCTGGCGCAAACGTTTAATGTTTTCTGAGGTCTGTGACCCCAAAATTGTTAACCAAATTGAAAATATATATTTGTTAAAGTTATCAACTTCCTTTGAATTGTTAAATAAACTTAAACTTTCTTTTTTTGATTCATCATTTCTCTGGTACAACGGTTAGGCAAGATCCTGTCTTCCCTGACTCTTCCTAGGTTCATGCCCTCGTTAATACGCAATAAATCTGTTACTATTTGTCTTGTCAGACCATCACCCTTCCCCATAGTAGTCATATGCATGCTTGAGAGGGAATACACTAAAGCCATTCTCTGGCAAACCGCCCAAGTCTTAGCTGCGGTTCCCGTTAGCTTCGACCAGGTCCTTACCCACTTTAGGTATCAGAGAGCGGATTTGCAATGGCAACCGCCTTTGAGTGTATTTAAAGTTAAATTTATAACTTTTGTGGGACTCTCCTCTTATTTCTCCATCCTTTCTCTCAAGTCCGAAACCCACCTCCTTTTTTTTATCATCTTCCCTTGGTGGTTAGGTTATTCCTCAGCCAATAATCTACCCAGGCCTGAATCAATGAGTGTAAGAGTGTTGTCCAAGTTTCAAGTAGACAGTGTTACCCGCAGGAATCCAAACGGCTAGTAAGCAAAATTTCCTTGAGTTCAGTTAGTCGGTGTGGATTAGTATAAGGAGCAGACATTCAGATTTATACGGATGATCCTTCACTACATTTAATATTTATGAATAAAAGGATAACTTATATAAACTACAATTAGTCACAATAGGACAGAGGACAAAAGCATGGGGCCACCTGACCAAGTGCGAAAAATGGAAGGGTTAAGGTATATACTAAGGTTTAAGATCAAGACCATTAATTTTCTCCAATATATTTGAATAGTATCACTTTTCTGTTATGAACGCCAAAGTGCGCCTTCAGACAGGCTTTTCTAGAAAAGCCTTTGTTGCATATGTTGGAGACGGAGGGCATTAAGCCAGTATGAACAAGCAAATGATCATTTCGACTACTCCTCCAACTGAACGTCACATTACACGTATTACATACGAACTGTCTATCTTCGGTATGGCGTAGCATTTGAGAGTTCAAGTATGAATTAGTAGTGAAAGTCTTATTGCATGAATCACACTTATAGGTTCGCTGCTCAGAATGGGATTACAGATGAAGCCGCAGACTTCTGTTGTTTGAATTTTTTTTGTCACAAATATCACATTTAAAAGGTCTCTCCCCTGTATGAACTTTGAGATGACTTCCTGTACTGAACACCTTTGTACCTACACTACATGTAAATTTTTTATCTCCTATATGTATGATAGCATGCACTCTTAAGATTTGCTCTGGAAGCAAATGATCGTCCACAAAGATTACATGAATTTAGTTCTTGTCCAGAATGACGTTTTAAGGGCGCGTTAAGACTTTCTTTAAATATAAAAGTCTTCACACTTGTATTACAATTTTGTTGTTTTTTCCCCAGTATGCACTAGTATATGAGAACCGAGGTGCTACTTTCTAGTGAATGACTGAGAACAAATATCACACTGATAAAGTTTCACGTCGCTATGTACCCGCATATGAACTTTAAGGTGCCAATTTGAAGTATAAATCTTGTTACACTTCCTGCAAGCAAATGATCGCTCTCCAGTATGAACGAAACAATGAGTTTTCCGATGGGTACTGTCACGAAATGGTTTATGGCATGTCACGTAAGAGAGCTGCACAATATTCCCACCACGATCCAAATTATTTGCTTTCAGGACGTAGTCTCCAGTCTGGTGACATTCACCGCTGTTTAACTCTGTATCTTGAGCACTGCCAGGAAAGTGTGTATTAATCCCGAAATTCAACACTAATTTCTAAACTTCCAAGAAATTAGAGTTGTGTGTTTTGGACAGTTCAGATACCACCGCCACCGCTCCACCGCTGGAATACTAAAATGGTAATATCTCGCGAACCAATTAGGCTAGGGACTTGTATGAGATGTCATTGAACTCGGGCTAACACCCTCTTTCCAATGGGCAACATATTTCCACCCCAAAATAAAACCTACCCCTACTAGGGGGTGAAATTGTATTGTTTAGAGAATCACTCTTTCCAATTGCAACATATGAGAGTTGGAATGCCAATATGGCATGAAACGTTGTTCTACATAAAGTGCATGTGTTCGGTGGGTAGCCACTATGAATTAACATGCTTTTTTTTTTGTTTTTTACGCATGCCCACTCATAGCTTTTGTTAGAGAGCGGGGGCGCGGACCCTATGGATGGGTTATTGTTGACGGGTCATTGTTGACGGGTCATTGTTGCCGGGGTCATTGTTGCCGGGTCATTGTGGACGAGTCCTTGTGGACAAGTCCTTGTTGACAGGTCCTTGTGGACAAGTCCTTGTTGACAGGTCCTTGTGGACGAGTCCTTGTGGATGAGTCCCTTTGGACTGTTCCCTTTGGACCGGCCCCTTTAGACTGGCCCATGAATTTATCCGAATTATATCAAAGGGCTTAACTAACGGACTAATAAGTCTAGGAACATGTATGAGGTATTGTAGGACTTGGGATGAAGCCCCCTTTTAGAATGTATTTTTGAAATTTTGACAAAGGGCCTAACCACACTTTTGTTAATATCTCGCGAACCTATCATGCTAGTGACTTGTATGAGGGGTCCTAGCAATTGGGGCGATGTTCCCCTTTGGGGGGGGTGAAACTATCCCCCCACTCCCAAATTGAAAAATCGATATCTTGGAAACTAAGAACCCTAAAATGATGTGTGATGGCTTTAAAAATAGGTCGTAAGATACGATTTTACCACGATAGGTCATTTCACCCCTAAAATAGTAAATAGTAATGTTACAGGGAAAAAAGCGGTGAAACACTTAAAGATGATAAATGAACCTAAGATCATTTGTTTTTGATGAAAAAATAGTAAGAGGGTTAAAACTACCCCCAAAATTTAAAAATCGTTATCTTAAAAATTAAGAGCCTTAAAATTAAGTGTGATAGCTTTAAAAATAGGTCATGACATACGCTTATACCAAGATAGGTCATTTCACCCCTAAAACAGTGAATAGTGATTTTACAGGGAAAAAGGTGTTAAACGCCTAAAAATGATAAATGAACCTAAGATCTTTTGTTTTTGATGAAAAATAGTAAGGGGGTGAAAAACTACCCCAAAATCAAAAAATCGATATCTTGGAAACTAAGAACCCTAAAATTAGGTGCGATAGCTCAAAAAATTAGTCATTTAATACTCTTTTACCACGATTGGTCATTTTACCCCTAAAACAATGCATGTTGATTTTACAGGAAAAAAGCGGAACCAATAATCAGATTTGAACACATGAGGTGTTATAAGACTCAGGGCGACAATCTCTTCTTGAATTTATTATTTATTTTTTGAAATTTTGACAAAGGGCCTAACCACACATTTTGAAAATTTAGATTTTTTTTGTGTTTAAACGAGCATGTCGCCGAACACTGTGGCCATATTCAATGCATGAATCGATATTTTGTGAAGCATTGATTGAAGAGGGTCATGCGACGACTTGTTTTAAGAATATTTTTATGATTTTTCCTATGATGCATGCATTTATTTAAATATCCCAAAACGGCAAGGTTACTGATTTGAGTTTTATAAACTAATAATGGGATTTGAACTCATAAGGTGTCCTATAACTTGACATGACGCTTTCTTTATATGGCTTATGATTTTCCCAAAAAGATTGAAAACAACAAGGTCATGGGCTTTTGTTTCTCTTAATATATGGCAAACCCATAATGTTAGATGTTTATGGTGAGTGATGAAACATAGCTATGTAGAGAAATAATTATTGTAGGCTTCACGTATGGTGACTGACAAGTCTTTGACCATTGAAACTTGTTTTTAAACCTGACCGCAGTACATAGGGAGTATAGGTTTCAGCTATGACATGACTAACGGTGTGTACAAAATCCATTTTTTCGATTCAAGAATTAAGAGTAGACTATCTTTAATTGATTAGTTAAAGAGGGTAGCTAAGAAAACAAGATGGTGATCACACTGAAACAAACCGAACAAATACAATCCTTTTTGAATGTATAATGTTACTTGCTAACCATTTTGTGCTGCAGTGGCAAGCACTTTTGGCTCTTGCACTAGAGGCCTTAACTCGATTTAACTTTAAGGCTTAGAACGAATTAAACTAAGAAAGATGGTTATAGTGGTGCAGTGGTTAAGCTGTTATCCTTTGACTAAGGTAGACCAGGGTTTGATTTTAGATTAATACGCATGTCAAAAACATATAAAAAGCAGGGATAATGTTTTAAGACTGATTACACTTGTATATTTTTTCAAATGATTCCTTGGATTACAAATACAAAGGAGGACTGATTACACACAAAGGAGGACTGGGTTCAATATACAGTTAATGCATGTAAGATTTTTATTTTATTTTAGACTTTAGATTTTAGAATTTACATTTTACATTTTAGATTGTACAAAACGAGCAAACCAAAATGTCATGACTTTAAATTTTTGGTAACTAATTATTAAAGAAAAAACATATAAGGATTTGTATTACTTGGAATTATGTTTTCTATACTATACTTTATTTTGGTTTTAGATTTTAGAAATTTGATATTGGATTTTCGATTTTAGGTAAAGACCAAACTAATATTGACTATTCATTAGACACTGGTATGTAGATATAAAAATGATTAGACCATATGTAAAGATGAATTTTTAGGTGTTGACTGGCCTTGCAATAAGAATTCACTAACCAGACATGAGTTAACTTCCAACGAAACACTTTGACGACTATGCTTGTTATTGACCAGTGAGTAGAGTTTTAGAAAAACTGTTTGCTATTTTGGGTTATATACAACAAATGCATAGACCTACTGAGCGACTATGTTTGCTAAACAAGACATTATACCAGAGATGATTAGGATTCTTATGTAGCTCAGGCAAGGAAAGCATTTCTACAGAATTTGTTGACATTGAATATAGAATTAGTTATTAGGATGTCATTTTTGAAGACCTTTGTCTGGAGTTTGACGCTCTATGAAAGGGAAACTTGGACTATTGGTGTAGCAGAAAAGTGGAGAGTTGAAGTGTTTGAAATGTGGTGTTACAGGAGAATGATGAAGATTAGATGGGTAAATAGGGTTACAAACAAAGAGGTATTAAGACAAGTGGGAGAGGAGAGATGTTTTTGGCGACAGCTAATGAAGTAAATATAGGTTGGTAGGACACATACACCCAGGAATAGCAAGCTTAGTTATGGAAGAACGGGTTGAGGACAAGAACTGTAGGGGTAGACCAAGGATAGAATATGTTAAACAGATAGCCTTGGGTGTACAGTGTGGTAGCTATATAGAGATGAAACGATCAGCTCAGAACAGGGAGTCATGGAGAGCTGTATTAAACCAGTCAAAAGGCTGAAGACTCAAACAACATGTAGAGCATACCAAAATAATGTTGTGTAATGGTAAATACTACTCAACAAACATTAATGCATGACTAAAACCCATGACACGATACCTGAGAGCTTTTCTAAAATTATTTTAAGATGCCCTTAACCCTATATTAAACACCCAGTTCTCAAGACTCATAACTACAATGTAATGACTGATCCCTATCGGTTGGCCATGCATTTATCTAAATTATGTCAAAGGGACCGGTCCAAAGGGATTAGTCAAAAGGACCTGTCAACAGGGACCCGTCCACAATGATCCGTCCACAGTGATCCGTCAGCAGGGGCCCGTCAAAAATGACTCCCTTCAAAAAGGACCCGTCCAAAGGGGCTAGTCAACAGGGACCAGTCCAAAGGGGCAAATCAACAGGGATCAATCAAAGGGGGTTATCGCCTCAAGGTCTGTCATACCCCTCTTTGATTATTGGTTTGCCTATCGACAAGCGCCGCTTGGAATACTTTTTAATCACCCCTCGTGGGTCAGCCGCCATCTTTAAAAAGGCCGTGGGAACATAAGTGCTTACCAGCAGTGTTCGGCGAAAAGTCCAACAATACCTCATACAATGCCCTAGTCTTATTGGTTCGCGAGATATTAACAAAAGTGCACTTAGGCCCTTTGTCAAAATTTCAAATAATAGATTCAGTGTTGTGCAATCAATAATAGCCACCTCTTTAAATATATGCTGTACTTGTTTTCGTTGACCTTAAAGCCTTGAGTATCCATCATCAGTGTATGAGACATGTTTACGCTTGCATAGATCAAAACCAGCTGACTACTCACTAGTTGGGTTTAGAAATTACATTTACTCAAACCACATTCTAGTAAAAATCGTGCCTACTATAAACTGCACACACTTTTGCGCCCGCTTTTACATTCACTTTTGCACTCACTTTTGCACCCACTTTTGCACTCCCTTTTACACTGATTTTTGCACCCACTTTTGCACCCATTCTTGCATCCACTCTTGCACCCACTTTTTCTCTCACTTTAAGGAGAATGTTTTTGTGTAATAAAAAGTAATGTCCAGCCTCCCACCGCCATTCATCTGTGACGTCATAGTCAGTCTCAAAGCAAGTCTAAACTTGTAGATTAGGTCATATGACAAGGTTAGGTTAAGTGACTTTGACATAATTTGGATAAATGCATGGGCCCGTCCACAGGGACCCGTCAAAAATGACTCCCTTCATAAACGACCCGTCCAAAGGGGCTGGTCAACAAGGGCTAGTCAACAGGGACCAGTCCAAAGAGACAAATCAACAGGGATCAATCAAAAGGGGTTATCACCTCAAGGTGTACCATGCGCCTACTACCAATCGCGCCTACTATCAATCGCGCCTTCTATCAATAGCGCCTAATATCAATCGCGCCTACTATCAATCGCGTCTACTAATAGCGCCTGCTATCAATCGCGCCTACTATCAATTGCACCTACTATCAATTGCACCTACTACCAATCACGCCTACTACTAATTGCGCCTACTGTCAGTTGCACCTACTATCAATAGCGCCTACTAGCAATTACGCTCACTACCAATCGCGCCTACTGTCAATCGCGCAGGGGCGTGGTGGCGTAGCGGTCATGCTGTATGCCTCTCACCAAGGCGGACCGGGTTCGATTCCCGGTCAATGCATGTGAGATTTTCGATGTGAAATGCCATGTCCTGTGGTTCGGATTCCACGTAAAACGGAGGTCCCGTGGCTTATGATCGCGAGATTAACGGTCACGTTAAACTACAAGCTTCCTTTTTTGTCAATCGCGCCTACTACTAATCGCGCCTACTATCTATCGCGCCTACTATCAATAGCGCCTAACATCAATCGCGCCTATTACCAATCGCGCCTACTATCAATCGCGTCTACTAATAGCGCCTGCTACCAATTGCGCCTACTATCAATCGCGCCTACTATCAATCGCGCCTACTATCAATCGCGCCTACTATCACTTGCACCTATTAATTGCACCTACTATCAATTGCACCTACTACCAATCGCGCCTACTACAAATCACGTCTACTAATAGCGCCTACTATCAATTGCGCCTACTATCAATTGCGCCTATTAATTGCACTTACTATCAATTGGACCTACTACCAATCACGCCTACTACTAATTGCGCCTAGTGTCAATTGCACCTACTATCAATTGCGCCTACTAGAAATTACACCCACTACCAATCGGGCCCACTGTCAATTGCGCCTACTATCAATCGCGCCTACTACCAATCGCGCCTACTATCAATCGCGCCTACTGTCAAATGCACCTACTATCAATAGCGCCTACTATCAATTACGTCCAGTACCAATCGCGCCTGCTATCACTCACATCTACTAATAGCGCCTGCTATCAATTGCGTCTACTATCAATCACGCCTACTATCAATTGCGCCTATTAATTGCACTTACTATCAATCGCGCCTACTACTAATTGCGCCTACTGTCAATTGCACCTACTATCAATAGCGCCTACTAGCAATTACACCCACTACCAATCGCGCCTACTACCAATCGCGCCTACTAGTCATTGTGCCTACTATCAATTGCGCCAACTACCAATTGCACCTACTATCAATTACAACTACTATCAATTGCGTTGAGTATGAACTGCTATCAATTACACCTGGTAAAAATCGCTTCTAGTAAAAATCGCGCTCAGTATAAATCATAATCAGTATAAAACGCGTCCAGTATCGAACGCGTCTACTAATCGTACCTACTATAAATTAAGCGTGCTATAAAACGCACCCAGTATACATTGCCTCTACTAACCATGGCTACTATCAATTACAGTCAATAAAAATCATAATCACTATAAATTGTGTTCAGTATAAATCTTGACATTGAGCAATGTGTGTGTAAATCACTTGTAGTCTAAAATTTGTTCATGTGATTATTATTCTTGACAGTATTTTGAAAATTCCACCTTTAAAACATATCAATCCACTACATTTATTTTACTGTTATTATTACTAAAGTGACTTTACTAAAATTAAATTAATGTGTATTAGTTAATATGGAAGTCTCAACAACCGGCCATGGTAAGCCATGTGCTTACTATAAAGGATATACATATATTGTAAAAACAACCAATAAAAATGGAACTGTTATTTGGCGATGTTCAAAACAACGATGTAAAAAGTGTCGAGGAATGATTAAAACAAAAGACTCCAACGTACTTACTTCAAACGAGCATCATTGCGAATCACAAATTAATACATATTTAAATGGACAGAATACTCTAACCAAGGTAAAAGAGCAAGTCCAAGAAAAAAATATTGCTGCTCAAGATAGTGCAGTGTTTGTTCAAAATCACTTATCATGTCCTCAAAAAGTCATGTTAGGACAGTTGTCAACGTCTAAGAAACCCTTAACACTATCAAAAGCAACGCAGAATTTAAAAGAGGTCCCTGTGGAAAAGGAACAAGAGGAATTGGATTGTTCTAGTGATGTTGAGGATGATGATGATGATAATGATGGTGATAATGACTATCATAATTTTAATGATAATATTCATAATGAAGATGATGATGATGATGAAAAAGAAAAGGATGAGGGTTTTATGTCTATAAAACCACTGCGACTTCCCCAGTTTTTAAGAACAAGAGTACCTGGAGAAAGTTATAAAAGGATCTACTACAAGCGTTGTGTGTTTAAAAAAATCTATATCAAACAATGGTAAATAGAGAGAGTTGTATTCAGTGTGTATCTATTATAAAATGAATTTAATAAAAATATTTTATGGTTATTGTCTGCTTTTTCTTAATTACTATCACTACATCCTCCCACTATTAATGCAATTGTTAACCATTGACAGTCTCTAGCTATGTTTAGAAAGAGAGAGTGGACTTAAACAATACACTCTATCTATGGTTTGTGTATCGAGTATCATAATAATACAGTATCGCTAAGCTATGTTAAAACAATAGATATGTCAGGTAAGGGGTTCAAATCCTTGCTTTCTTGTATTGAAAATGTGAACATAAGTCAAACGCCTTAACCACTCGGTCAACCTGACAGTTAATAATTTAATTTGTTTTGTGGACTTGAGTGTTTACAAAATTTTCCAGTGTACATTGACTCAACCACTTGCTCGTTTTTAAATGTTTTGTTGTTGTTGTTTTTTCCATTACATTGTAGTTATGAGTCTTGAGAACTGGGTGTTTAATATAGGGTTAAGGGCATCTTAAAATAATTTTAGAAAAGCTTTCAGATATCGTGTCATGAGTTTTAGTCATGCATTAATGTTTGTTGAGTAGTATTTACCATTACAAAACTTTATTTTGGTAAGCTCTACATGTTGTTTGAGTCTTCAGCCTTTTGACTGGTTTAATACAGCTCCCCATGACTCCCTGTTCTGAGCTGATCGTTTCATCTCTATATAGCTACCACACTCGACATACAAGGCTATCTGTTTAACATATTCTATCCTTGGTCTACCCCTACAGTTCTTGTTCTCAACCCGTTCTTCCATAACTAAGCTTGCTATTCCTGGGTGTATGTGTCCTACAACCTATCGATTTACTTCATTAGCTTTCGCCAAAAACATCTCTCCTCTCCCACTTGTCTTAATACCTCTTTGTTTGTAACCCTATTTACCCATCTAATCTTCATCATTCTCCTGTAACACCACATTTCAAACACTTCAACCCTCCACTTTTCTGCTACACCAGTAGTCCAAGTTTCCCTTTCATAGAGCGTCACACTCCAGACAAAGGTCTTCAAAAATGACATCCTAATACCTAAATCTATATTCGTCAACAAATTCTGTAGAAATGCTTTCCTTGCCTGAGCTACATAAGAATCCTAATCATCTCTGGTATAATGTCTTGTTTAGCAAACATAGTCGCTCAGTAGGTCTATGCATTTGTTGTATATAACCCAAAATAGCAAACAGTTTTTCTAAAACCCTACTCACTGGTCAATAACAAGCATAGTCGTCAAAGTGTTTCGTTGGTAGTTAACTCATGTCTGGTTAGTCAATTCTTATTGCAAGGCCAGTCAACACCTAAAAATTCATCTTAACATATAGTCTAATCATCTTTCTATCTACATACCAAAGTCTAATGAATAGTCAATATTAGTTTGGTCTTTACCTAAAATCGAAAATCCAATATCAAATTTCTAAAATCTAAAACCAAAATAAAATATAGTATAGAAAACATAATTCCAAGTAATACAAATCCTTATATCTTTTTTCTTTAATAATTAGTTACCGAAAATTTAATGTCATGAAATTATGGTTTGCTCTTTTTGTACAATCTAAAATGTAAAATGTAAATTCTAAAATCTAAAGTCTAAAATAAAATAAAAATCTTACATGCATTAACTGTATATTGAACCCAGTCCTCCTTTGTGTGTAATCAGTCTTAAAACATTATCCCTGCTTTTTTATATGTTTTTGACATGCGTATTAATCTAAAATCAAACCCTGGTCTACCTTAGTCAAAGGATAACAGCTTAACCACTGCACCACTATAACCATCTTTCTTAGTTTGGTTCGTTCTAAGCCTTAAAGTTAAATCGAGTTAAGGCCTCTAGTGCAAGAGCCAAAAGTGCTTGCCACTGCAGCACAAAATGGTTAGCAAGTAACATTATACATTCAAAAAGGATTGTATTGGTTCGGTTTGGTTCAGTGTGATCACCATCTTGTTTTCTTAGCTACCCTCTTTAACTAATCAATTAAAGATAGTCTACTCTTAATTCTTGAATCGAAAACATGGATTTTGTACACACCGTTAGTCATGTCATGCCTGAAACCTATACTCCCTATGTACTGCGGTCAGGTTTAAAAACAAGTTTCAATGGTCAAAGACTTGTCAGTCACCATACGTGAAGCCTACAATAATTATTTCTCTACATAGCTATGTTTCATCACTCACCATAAACATCTAACATTATGGGTTTGCAATATATTAAGAGAAACAAAAGCCCATGACCTAGTTGTTTTCAATCTTTTTGGGAAAAAACATAACCCATATAAAGAAAGCATCATGTCAAGTTATAGGACACCTTATGAGTTCAAATCCCATTATTAGTTTATAAAACTCAAATCAGTAACCTTGCCGTTTTGGGATATTTAAATAAATGCATGCATCATAGGAAAAATCATAAAAATATTCTTAAAACAAGTCGTCGCATCACCCTCTTCAATCAATGCTTCACAAAATATCGATTCATGCATTGAATATGGCCACAGTGTTCGGCGACATGCTCGTTTAAACACAAAAAAAATCTAAATTTTCAAAATGTGTGGTTAGGCCCTTTGTCAAAATTTCAAAAAATAAATAATAAATTCAAGAAGAGATTGTCGCCCTGAGTCTTATAACACCTCATGTGTTCAAATCTGATTATTGGTTCCGCTTTTTTCCTGTAAAATCAACATGCAATGTTTTAGGGGTAAAATGACCAATCGTGGTAAAAGAGTATTAAATGACTAATTTTTTGAGCTATCGCACCTAATTTTAGGGTTCTTAGTTTCCAAGATATCGATTTTTTGATTTTGGGGTAGTTTTTCACCCCCTTACTATTTTTCATCAAAAACAAAAGATCTTAGGTTCATTTATCATTTTAGGCGTTTAACACCTTTTTCCCTGTAAAATCACTAATCACTGTTTTAGGGGTGAAATGACCTATCGTGGTATAAGCGTATGTCATGACCTATTTTTAAAGCTATCACACTTAATTTTAAGGCTCTTAATTTCCAAGATAACGATTTTTAAATTTAGGGGGTAGTTTTAACCCTCTTACTATTTTTTCATCAAAAACAAATGATCTTAGGTTCATTTATCATTTTTAAGTGTTTCACCGCTTTTTTTTCCCTGTAACATTACTATTTACTATTTTAGGGGTGAAATGACCTATCGTGGTAAAATCGTATCTTACGACCTATTTTTAAAGCTATCACACATTATTTTAGGGTTCTTAGTTTCCAAGATATCGATTTTTCAATTTGGGAGTGGGGGGATAGTTTCACCCCCCCCCCAAAGGGGAACATCGCCCCAATTGCTAGGACCCCTCATACAAGTCACTAGCATGATAGGTTCGCGAGATATTAACAAAAGTGTGGTTAGGCCCTTTGTCAAAATTTCAAAAATACATTCTAAAAGGGGGCTTCATCCCAAGTCCTACAATACCTCATACATGTTCCTAGACTTATTAGTCCGTTAGTTAAGCCCTTTGATATAATTCGGATAAATTCATGGGCCAGTCTAAAGGGGCCGGTCCAAAGGGATCAGTCCAAACGGGCTCATCCACAAGGACCTGTCAACAAGGACCTGTCAACAAGGACTTTTCCACAAGGACCTGTCAACAAGGACTTGTCCACAAGGACTCGTCCACAATGACCCGGCAACAATGACCCGTCAACAATAACCCATCCATAGGGATCCGCGCCCCCGCTCTCTTACAAAAGCTATGAGTGGGCATGCGTAAAAAACAAAAAACAAGCATGTTAATTCATAGTGGCTACCCACCGAACACATTCACTTTATGTAGAACAACGTTTCATTCCATATTGGCATTCAAACTCTCACATGTTGCAATTGGAAGGAGTGATTCTCTATAAAATACAATATCACCCCCTAGTAGGGGTAGGTTTTATTTTGGGGTGGAAATATGTTGTCCATTGGAAAGGGGTGTTAGCCCGAGTTCAATGACACCTCATACAAGTCCCTAGCCTAATTGGTTCGCGAGATATTGCCATTTTAGTATTCCAGCGGTGGAGCGGTGGCGGTGGTATCTGAACTGTCCAAAACACACTACTAATTAGGTTTAAATATTCATAGAACAGGGATAGCATCCCTTAAACTGTCATATTTAAAGAGGATATATCAAGGAAGGTAATAACAAAATATTAGTAATTGTCATTTCAGGGGCGAAGACATGTATATATACCATAACGTACGGTCCGTGCTAGAGAATATTTCCAGTTCTTCGGAATTGTCTTCAAGGAATCCATGGACAGTTGTAGAGCTAAGTTCTTAGAAATATGGCATTTAGTTGGAAAATCGAAAACTCATCAAATCCAGAGCCTAGAAACCTCACGGCGACGTTCACCATACTAGACTAAATATGAAGATTATTTCCGACCAAGTAGCTTTCGACTAGAAAAAAATCCTAATATCACGATCAAAACTTTTCAGTTACATAATCTATTAACCGGGTGGTCAGGGAATTACGTAAAATGCACAAATTAATTTTAAATTGATCCAGAAGAGGCAGTAGGCACAATGGAACTTCAAATATGTTCTACCTTCTGACGTGTACTATAAGGTGCGTTCAAAAAGTAACGAGCCAGAGGATGGAATACGCAAACTGGTGACGACATGGCTAATCGTGGTGTGTGTAACGAGGTGTGGTTCCTGAAGATAGTGGAAGGTCACATCCCGTCACTAGAGGGCACGCGTGCACGTCACGTGACGATACAAAGCGAGCATCAGCATGCATCAATCGTCCAACGCTGCCAGTCTCATTGCAAACAGTGACATGGAGGCGTCAACCGAAGAGCAAAGAGCTGTTGTTCGGTTTCTGACAGCGGAAGGAGTAGGGGGAACGGACATTCATCGCTGAAGGTCACAAGTGTTCGGCGAACACTGCATGTCCCTTGCAAGGGTCAAGGCGTGGCACAAGCGCTTCAGGGAAGGACGGGTGTCGTTAGCCAATGATGCCTGGTCTGGGGCACCCCCCTACATTACCGATGACAACGTCCAGCTGATTGATGCACTCATTACCCAGGACCGCCGAGTGACAGTGAACGCCATAGCCGCCGTGGTCGCCCCACGGCAATGCACGACCTCATACGGCCAACACAGTCGCGGCACTCCTGCAGAAATTCAAATGGGAGGTTCTCGGCTACCCTCCATACAGTCCAGACCTCCCGACGTCCAGCTGTACGTGCGGAACTGGTTCACATCGCAGCCCAGGGAATTTTATGAGACAGCCATTCACCGCCTCGTGGCACAGTGGGACAAGTGCTTCAACAGCCAGGGCCAATACTTCTAACAAACAGGTACTTGTTTCTGTAATTATGCCTCCGGCTCGTTACTTTTTGAACGCACCTTATACATGTCATTGCAGTATGTCAGAACAGGCTGTGTTTATGTCAATAGAGGTACTTTTCAGCAAGCTAAAATATCAACTACGAATATGTTTGAGAATATAAAAACCCGGGGGCAGATAACATCGTAGTTCCGCCCCTTAAAACAAAAATAACTATATGAAAACCCGCGCGACGTAGCCGTGCGCGTTAATCACTCACCACAACCGTGACGGGGAGGTGCATCAAGTCCAGGGATCAGAGTTTCTAATCCCGGTAACCTGAGAGTGGCTTTCCCCCAGGTTTTGCCACACTCCCTCCAGGCAAAACCGAGATAGTAACTTTTATCAATCCCCGACCCCCCACCCCCCTGATATTTGCAGCTATACACACTACTACACTCACCACAGGACCACAGGTTATCAGACAAATAGATCACACACTCAAGAAAACAGGGCTGATGAACCACGGTGTCCCGAGTCCCTAATAGGAATTTAAAAACCACGAATATAAACTACTTTTTACTTACAGGGTTTAAGGTAATTATACCGCAGGCCAAATTACACAAAGTTTAGCAAAGAGTGAAGCAAAGAAACCTTCGAGCATAAATACAATAGAGTGCGCATTGCTACATTGCGCCTGTACTGTGACGTGAAACCGACATCTCGATCAGCTGACTGAAGGGTAAACACAGGAACTCGTAATGGAAGGTGATAGGCGTAGGTAAGCAAATAATTATTAATGAGGGTTTAAACACACATTTTCGTAATTTATACGACATTGGGAAAAGCATCGCACGCTTCTTTACGTATCGGAAGGTAGCAAAGGTTAAGAATGTAACATATTTGGTGTTAAAAGTGGCCGTCGTGTTTCGTAATATTCATACACCCAGGATCCCCTCTTGTAAATAATTAATAACAAATCCAATTCTGAATTAGGCCTACTGATTTTTGAACAGAATTGTTTTTGTGTAGCTGGTCATTTTTGATTGTACGCCCGAGAGCTACAAACAAGTTCAATTTAGGTCTATTACTACATCATTTCCTAATTTATTTTTCATCATTAGAAAAAGTATTTTGGCTAATTTCAGTACATTACTTTACAACATTTTATCGTACGATTAGCTCTTATTCAGCGTTAGCTTCCACTTCAGTATTTTATGAAAGTGAACAAAACATGGGCAAGTGGAAATATGGAAGTCTATTGATTTAGTAAGCGTTGCTTTTTCAACAACTATGGATTACATTTGCTACAAAGGAAAACATTACAAGCAATGAACTGTTTCCTTTTAAATTCCATTCTCCATGAATCATTGAAACCTTCGCAAAAATAACCCAGAACTTTGAAATTCTACGAAGAATTGACTAATTTAGGGCTGCATACACTTTCAGAAGAATCTGAAAATTTTCTCAACCAAACGCACTGTGCATACGTTTAATAAGATGACAACTCAGCGTATTTATTATCGAAGACTACATCGTCACATCAGTAGCATAACCTGCAATTTTACTCTGAACATGATTGAAAAGGAAGGTTCTTTGATGTTGTGATGGTCCTAATTTTGCTTCATTGGCCTGTTCAGTGGAGTAAGGGATATTTATTTATTTATTTATTTATGTCTTTTGCAGTGGCGAAGTTAGGGCTCGTGGCCCTCTCTTACAATTAACCGCATAGTTATAATAAAATACACAAATACTACCATTGAATAAGATACGTAAACTAGAAATTAAATTAGAATAACACAGGACATAAAAAATAAAGATAGCAATGCACATCAAACAAAGAAACATATAAAACAGGCTAAATTTTAATAATTTGTAATAAATGCCAGCATTTACATGTTAAATTATTTTTCTTTCATGTTTCGGAGCTGAGGAAACGTAAAGAAATGCAAGTAGTGAAGTCAAGAATTTTAGGGTTATTTTACAATGAATTAACTTAGGCCTATCTATGGAAAGAAATGCCCGATCCTTTTCTAAATGTCTCCTTACATCCATACGCTGCACAGTAATACACCATTCTGGCTTAGTACGGTAATGAATAGAATAGAATAGCCCAATTCTATCATCACGTGTAGTATTTCAGTGCTCCAAACTATCCGCAGTTCCCTTTAGTCAGCTGATCGAGATGTTGGTTTCACCAATGTGACGTCATCAGCCATCTATTGTATTTATGATCTAAGAAAGAAACATATAGCTAAGAAATGAGCAGTACTATCAAGGAATATCTCCTGCATACATTGGGCTACAGCTGTTAAATAGGATGATTGTTATGTACTGAGATCTTCCCTAGATACGAGCACGTTACACGCTCGTTCACATGTACAGGGTCATTATGTATGTGCGCCCCGATAAACACGGCAAGCTAAGTCGGCTTTGACTGGCGCAGATCGTGGGCGTGCGTACACTATACAGCCGATGGTTGGCGTGCACGTTTACATTTTTACCAAACATGTTCAACAATGTGTAGGCCTACTTACAGTGCTCATAGTCGATGCTGAAAATGTCCTCCCTCTATTGTAACTCACACCTGACATCTTCTGATGAAAGAATGGACAACGATCTGTTCTAATTTTTGTTGGCTGTTAACCTTTTATTATTTACGGAGCCAGTTTCCTTGAATCGTTTAGCGAGCCTCCTAATTGTACTGACATTAGGCATAGGTCTTCCTGGAAACATGATTCGAAATTTTCGTCTTGTTTCAGACAACTCACTAAACGATATGAGTCAGTGGAGTGGGGTATTGGGAGGTCCGCACCTGGCCAGCCAAATGACGCAATAGTTTGCCACGGTTCATTCATTTGGCTGGCCGGGTGCGCAGCGAGTGGACCTCGCAATACCCCGCTCTGCTGACTCATATAGTTCACACGTGTTTTGTCATGCATATGGACGTGTAACTGCAAAGCTTAGATGTTAGTGTTGCACGTTTAGTGAGAATTGTGATTACTGTGAACTGAACTTAAACAGTACATAAGAGATGAAATCGAAACCATCACTGCTGTGGAACTTCAGAATGGTGTCCATTCTTTCTTCAGAAGATGTCAGGTGTGTGCTACAAGAGAGGGAGGACATTTTCAGCATCAGCTATGAGCACTGTTAGTACACATTATTGAACATGTTTGGTAAAAGTGTAAAAGTGCGCGCCTACCACCGACTGAACCGTGTACGCGCACCCGCGATCTGCGCCAGTCAGAGCCTGCTTAGCTTGCCGTGCTTATCGAAGCGCACAAAGATAATGACCCTGTATAAGAAAAGTTTTAAAGACAAGGGATATTTTTTTTATTTTTATTTTATTTGAGTAGGCAGCTTAGATTGCAAACTTAAAATAGAACTTGAAAAAAAATGAGCAATCCTGCCTTGTTGATACCGGACATCACGGTTATTAAAAATAACTGCCGAGTGTTAAATTACGCTCAGGAGTCATAAACGCACAAGAAATTGCATTGCTTTCTGTGAAACGTCACTTGAACATTAAAATTACACTCTGATATCTAGCTCTTGATAGCATCCAGAAAACGTAAAAGAACAATAAGTCGAGTGTACGTCTCTACGACTTGTGTCAGTTTGTCCAGAATTAGTGGGGTTTAGAATATGATAACCCTTTTGGATTTGAAGTGAAAGCTAGGTGCTTAGATGCAGCCATTCTCTTCAGTGCACGACTGTGATGTTAACCAAAAAAAAAAAACAATACTGACTCTACATACAAATTGACGGCATAATAGCTCAACGCCACCAACAGTTTCACAAATCATACAAAATCAAACTGCCAATTATTGGTTAATTAGCTGGATCGTGGTCTCCCCAGTTATTTTTGATAGGCCTATACATCTCTCAGTCTTATTTACTCTCTCTAATAAACACCGCAAATGAAAATTAGAAATATATATTTCTGGAGGATGAGGATAATTACTCAGGAGAGAAATAAAATAAATTATTGGTCTCTCGTCCGACTGTCAGAAAATGATCTATATTTCAAGCACTCCCGAGTTTAAGGTTTTATATCAACCACGTGGGGAGTTCCTTTATCAAAATTCAATATCTGCAGCCGAATTGGTGTCTTGCAGACATTAATGAGATCGGTATGGGTTATGTGAGAATTATTGAGACAGATGACTAATCGACTGGTCAACGAATCGAAAACTACTACAGGATCAATTGATCTTGGCTCCAGGCGCGGATCTAGAGTAGGCTTGGGGGGGGGGTCACAGAATCGAAATTGTTAAGTAAAATGGTATCACTAACAACGCAATCACAAAATAACCAAACGTACACAACCAGACCATTTTTTTTGCAAGCTACATGGATAGAAATTTGATGCGTTCAGCGCACCAACAATATTCGTACAAATTGCAACGGCGTGTTTTGTGACTTTTGCATCGAGCTTCGAGAAAAGTATCAAGGTACGTTACAGTTTCGGCAAGTCGAGTTGGTACCGACAAAGGGAGAAAGTCACAGCTTAAATTGCCAACCAAGCTTGTAGTTTGGACGTCGGAAAAATTTTTTGGTGCGAAAAAAAAGCCCCAAATTCCTATCCGTGCATTGCTGCACATTCATCGTAACATCACTATAGACATCGATTCGGTAATCACAATGTTTGCTAAACAAAATAGACGAGTTGATTTTGTTACATTAATAATCGTCTTTATATAACAGGTATGAAGTTGTAAATATGTACAGTTGTAACAGAACATAATAATTGCTATAACGATATTTTCAGTATTGAATAAAATGAAAAAAAAACTGTTTTGAGATAAAATTCGTTAAGATTTATTTGTCTGGTTATTGTGTTTTCGTTTTTTGAGTTTGAAAAAAAAAATGGGCTCCGTTTGGGGGGGGGGGTGTTATGACCCCCGTGATCCCCACCCCTTGAATCCGCGCCTGCTTGGCTCTCACACATTTTGAGAGGAAAGGTGCCGATGAACCCTAAGGTATTTTCTGGCTAAGCAACCGAAAACGACTGTTGGACTCTATGTGGACCAATGCTCTCAACATCTCTCGCAATATCTTCGTTGATTGCTTCCACTTACTTGTGCCAGGCTCCTTTCAGTTATCTTTCCTGTCGGCCTCCCTTGGTTAACACTTGTTCTCTTCCGACCCCGACGGTAGTAGGGTGTCCGAGGCTAGGGAGATTTTCAATTTCGCGCCTTAATTGACCCTTCTCCACCTTTGGGTGTGGCGAACCCATCGTACAAACAGCCTAAATATGATAAGTGTGTGAGTCGAGGCCTCGGATGGAGGTCCTTAATTCACGGCCCAACCAGATCACTGGAACCGGGAACAGAAGAAGAAGAAGATTAGAGTATTCTTATTTCAGGGCATCCACTTCTAAACTATATTTGTATTTTTGTGCTGTGCTAAGATGGGCAAGTAACCTCACTGTACCTACCATCCCTTAAAGCAACAAATATCATCAGGGATGGTTCTGCCATTCGATTAACGGGGAACAGTTTCTTATGTCACCATATTACAATAACAAGAGCTAGTACATTAGTGATTATATCCTACTGCAAAGAGAAGAGTACACTGTACTTGTGGGATTAAGTGTCAATGCACAATAGGCTAAATTTTATGGAGCATCAGGCAAAAAATATATCCAGTTTAAATGGAAGTACAATTACAAACTCTCAAGCTTAAATTGCCTAAGGAATCAATCTGATTAAATGCTAAGTACTTTGTACTCGTATTATATGTGGATACCAAACTTCTGCTAAATGTTCACCATAGAGGAGTGAGTACCTTAGACGTTTGTTGACATCTAATGGAAAACGTCTTAAACGATTCAAAGTTAATTTCAACATGAGGTTGCATTTGAACAAAGCATAGTAGTATTTCATCAAAGCATATTGGGAGATTCAAAGAAATCTTGGAATGCTGTAGCCTACAGTAAAAGAAATTGTAGTTTATATTTCAGAAGATTTATTACTCACTTTAAACCACCAGATGTGACATTTAACTTGGAATATGACACATCAATTAAATGGGGCTCGAAACTGGTCAACATAACCACCATCGTGAGTGAAATGCAATATTGGGTTCTCAGGTGCTTACTATTCATAAATTTATGTTTCTACGCTGTCAACATAACAACCATCGTGACTGAAATGCAATATTGGGTTTTCAGGTGCTTACTATTCATAAATTTATGTTTCTAGGCTGTAAACAAAGCTGCGCGTTAGGATTTAAGGACCTTCCCAGCTTCAACCATGGACGAAATATCAGTCTATCTCCAAATCAAATTGAGAGATAGAAAACTCCTTAAGTTATTTTATATTGTTAATTCATTCATTCAATTAATGCACCTCAGTGTGTGGCCTTAAACAAGTTGGTGCAAACAAACGTAAATTTCACTAAATGGGTGGCTTATCATACAATGACATAACAGCTGGACTTGAATTCATCTAGATGGGTTCGATAAAATGGATATAAAGTACAGAGGTAATTTGCAGATACGATGCACACGTTTATAAATGTACCGCACTTAGGCTTCCTACATAATATTTCTTGTCAAATTTTGAGAATTTTAGAACAAGTTGCATCAATTTTGCTACGCTTTTATTCAGTTTCACTCAACATAGAGCATCTGGGAGAACAAGCATTCCAGGTACCGTACTTAAAATGACAACCCTGCTCCAATTTGATGACTTGCACAGGGAGTGCCTCAGTTGAGTTGCTAGAAAGTCGCCGTGACATGCCCGTTGAGTGGTTTATAATTCTCACTACACCAACTAATCTATGAAGGTTTAGGTGGCTACCAACTAATCTATGGAGGTTTAGCTGAAACTGTTTGTTGATGAGATTGTCATTTCTCAGTCTTGAAACACAGTAGGTACAGAATATAAATAGTCAGGGCTAGAATTGTGACGGTACACACCGGTACGCTGTACCGAAACCTCTGATTGGGAGAAAAGTCGAATACATAACATAATTTTTAGAAATATGGAACGTAAATTATAAGTCAAGGTCAACTTGGTCTTTGACTGGATAATAATTTCAGAAAACTGTAAAGACACAATTATAAAACAAGAAATACATGATTGTTGGTGAACCTGTGTGTATTTTCAAACCAAATGTATTTTTTTTTAAATTACGTTAAAAAATTGAATTCAAGTACATAGTTTGAATGGTAGCCTAGCTAACCTACATTAAAATGTAATATAGGCCAATGGCTATGGTAAGAAAAATGTTCTAAAGCACTCCTAATTTAATTTAAAATTGCAATCATAATTAGATTGCTATTTTGTCGACTGATTAATTTTTAAAGGTGATCAGAAAAGCGTAAAAATATCGTTTTGAGAACCCTATATTTCGATATTCCATATGTTCCCCCTCACCCCCCTCCCACCACTATCCGGTAACCCACAGTTAGGCCCCTTAAAACAACAATTATCATCATCTTCTTTTACGAATCCAGCACTGTAAATAGTTATTTTTTCAGATGCTTAAAAGTATTTACCACAAATAGTTGCCACACTTTGGAAGTTTTTGAGTATTTTTTTTTGGAGGGCAGTGACTCTAAGTGAGTGTCATTGTACGTTTGGTAGTGTTTTGTAGAGCTATTTTGTCTTGTATAGATTTGACGAGCAAAACATGTCACCCCTTAGTTTTCTCCCTTTTCTCTTGGCCAAAATAAATATATACAGTATTTTAATCACTTTTTTTTCTGATTGTTTTTCCCATGTCCCAGTAATTGGAATTACATTGTGTTGACCGACTGAAAGGTTATAATATCAATTATCAATAAGGCAACACTAAACAAAGGCTTCAATGCTATCTACATAAATATATACAGTTTAATTCCCATCTGCCGGTTGAGTGAATGACTGGCACCTTAAGAGGAAGAATGTTAATAATGGTGTGGACAAATTAAAATATTTTAGCTTGGGGGTGATTAGAATAATATAGCTGGAGAAGGGAATATTCCCCTCAACACTCCATTGCATCCTCTAGGGTTTGCACCCTGATTGCAATGACTTAATGCTAAACCCATTTAATCAGGTGATTTCTGAACCTCCAAATCGACAGTTAATTAACAAGGTTGCTTAGTGCAGAATGGGACAGATGACCTCGCTGTTCCACCCCTTAAAACAACAAAAACTATCTAATTAAGGCAAGATATGCTGTAATTACAGGCAATGCCTCTTGTAGAACAATTTGTATGTAGCGTTACCTAAGGCATATTGAAAAAAAACCACAGCCTGCTTCCAGTCGACCGACCAGTTCAGGGAATGGAATGAATGAAGCACCCATCTAGCGGCGAGGATATGAACTGTGTCGGCTGCCGAAGTCTGTCGCACTCCCCTGGGGCAATAATTAAATGAATGACAGATGAAATGAAATGAAAGTGGCGAGTGTTGCTGGAATGAAATTGTGACAGGGAAAACTGGAGTACCTGGAGAAAAACCTATCTGCCTCCACTTTGTCCAGCACAACTCTCACATGGAGAGACCGGGATTTGAACCACGGATCCAGCGGTGAGAGGCCGGCGTGCTGCCGCCTAAGCCACAGAGGCTCTACCTAAGGCATACTGTATTAGTGTAGGAAATCTTTATATGCCGCTCAGTCATTTAATGGTTTGCGATAAACTCATGTAAACCTCACAATGTGAGTGCTTGTAATTGATTGTTTTAGTGCTTTTCATGGCTTTAGAATTATGGTAAGTGCATGACGAATAGAAGGAGAAAGTGAGAAGACTCCTGAAGTTCAAGCGCGCCCCGCCAGGCAGCGCTAGAGTGGGTAAGTTCCACGCTGGCGGGATCAGCTGGTCTTAGGGATGGTGCTAAGGGAAACGAATTACTTTGTAACTAGTACTCTTTTAAAAAGTAATTAGCGGTTACAATTAAAATAGCACGGCAGGGCACAATGGAAAATATAATTCATGGAAATAAGAACTACGGTCTTCATTGCATGTTACGGAACGCACAGATTCCTGGAGTATACAGAAACAGATAAAAACCACGGCTAATCCCCAGCATATTAAAACAAGCACACATAAACTATTTAAAGTAACTCTCTACTTACCAATTAATTTTGTCGGCTACGGTACTGAACTTTCGAAAGCTTGCGTGAAGACTTGGCGGATGTTCGAGATTGCAAATCCCGGCGGATTTCCTTCGTTCTGAAGATGAATCGGCACCCAAAATAAACAAGTCTAGGGATAATATCCATGACACGCTGAAGACAGCAGCCAGCTCCTGAATGATCAACTGAAATTGTTCCTTTGGAATTGATACAATCATAAATATTTCGCTCCACATCGATTTTGAGTTTAATTCTCTGGTAATTACTTTCTCGGCCTGGAAAAGAATGCCACATACACTTCTCGAAGGACGTGTTACATACACTTCATTGTTCATCTTAGGGCACCTTTTTTAGTTTCTTTGTTGCTTTCTCTTAGCAATAATTTAGTCGTATTTCCGTTTATTCCTGATGAAGAAAGACATGGTTTCTTTCGAAACGCGTCGAGTTTGAATAAATAAAACACGGCATAAGCCCAAGATTCTACATTATGGATAAAATGGTATTAGTTGCGTTTGACATTAACCATACCGTACATAAAACATCACAATAAATTGGTGGAAAAACTGAATCCAGATAGCTTTAAAACCCATCATTTTGCACCAAATTATACAAAAGTTATAGTGAAGTTATGAATGCATTTGCGGTAGCACTGCGGGAGACGTAATCGGGCTAGGCTATTGCGTTTTTAAATTAGCTCCCGTTTCAGGGGTTTTAGGTTTTAAGTGCGAATAGTTCGTTTAATAGTTGTAAAACAGTAAGGAGAGTATGTTTTGGGTAGGTTTTGAGTTGAATTAAAGTTTATGTCGAGATGAGAAGTGAATTTGGTATAGCTTAAAGTGTACGTTTTTTGGTCTGATCTGTTTCCTCTCAATTTGGTTAATTAAAGCTTAATAATTGAGTTTAAATACCGGTTTGGTGACCCATCGTCCCAGGCAAGCCGGTAACACCTGTAACTACTCAGGCAGATAGCTCACTTAGTCGTAATTTGGAAGTTATTGTGAAGTTATGAATGCATATGCGATGATGATGATGATAATTGTTGTTTTAAGGGGCCTAACATCGAGGTTATCGGCCCCTGATGAAATGAAATGGCGTGAAATGAAAGGATGAAGATAAAAAACAGCTCACTGCTATGGATGAAAGTAAAATGGTTTAGATAAAATAGACAGTGAGCCCCAACAACTATGCTTTATGCAGCAGGGAAAATACTTACAAAAAGGAACTCAGATTGAAACTACTCACAAAATGGAGAGCGGTAATACGTACATAAGGGAATTTTGAACGAAAATACTTGAAAAGGAATAGATTGAGAAATACGCACAAAATGTAGGTTAAGTCCAAAATACGTACAAAATGCAACGTACAGTCGAAATACCTACAAAATGCAAGTGAAATCAAAATACTTACAAAATGCAAATGAGATTGAAAATACGCACAAAATGTAATGGAGATTCAAAATACCCACAAAATTGCAATTGAGACTTAACTACTTGAACAAAGCGGGGTAGGTTGAAAATACAAAATGCAATTGAAATTGCTTACAAAATGTATGGTAGATTCAAACTTCTCATTTGGATGGACAATACTTACAAAATGCAATTTAGATTGAAATTAATTACAAAATGTAATTTAGATTCAAAATACCCACAAAATTGCAATTGAGACTTAACTACTTGAACAAAGCGGGGTAGGTTGAAAATACAAAATGCATTTGAAATTCAAAAAACTAACAAAAGCCCCGGCCCGGATATTGAAAGACATACTAAAAAGCAATTTAGATTGTCAATCCTTACAAAATGCAATTGAGATTGAAAAACACACACAAAATGCAATCTAGATCGAAAAGACTTACAAAATGCAACGTAGATTAAAAATACCTACCAAAAAAATCCTAAAAGGGAATTTAGATACACGGGGAACCAAGTAACAAAAACAGTGCGGGAATCTGAAAGAGAAAAGGAAATATAAGGAAAAGAGGAGAGGATTATGAGGAGAAGGGAGGGGAGAGGGTCCGCCCCAAAGGGAAGGGACAAAAGGGGAAAACTGACCCAGCTCAGGAATCCCTCGGGGTCGCCAACTCCCGAACTCACCAGCCGGGAGCCCCTGAGGGTGTAGCATTATCTAGGGTGCACCAGAAGTGGTGGGGCTACATACACCCTGAAATGCAAATGCGGTAGCACTGCCGGAGACGTAATCGGGCTAGGCTATTGCGTTTTTAAATTAGCTCCCGTTTCAGGGATTTTAGGTTTTGAGTGCGAATAGTTAGTTTAATAGTTGTAAAACAGTAGGAAGAGTATGTTTTGTATAGGTTTTAACTTGTATTATGGGTTATGTCGAGCTGAGAAGTGAATTTGGTTTAGCTTAAAGTGTATTTTTTTGGTCTGTTCTGTAGCCTGGATTTATTAAGTTTATTGTGCTGCTGGCGTGATTAAAAGCTGTAGGATTTGATGTAGAGTGCTAGGATTGCGTGGGGGAAGTGTTGGTGAGAGGGAGAAGAGTGAGGGGATGGGTTTATGGAGTTGTTGCTTGTTTTTCAACTGCTGTTTTTTGATGGCGTGCTTGTAGTGCCTACAACCCTGGTACAGGTTGATGGAGATTATCGCTTGCAGTGCTTGTAGCGGCGGGACCACAAACTACCGTGCTATAATGGCGGAGTCCTCACACTAGTTCCTTCTATTCGTCATGGTAAGTGTTTAACTGAGTATTTTCGTGTGCTATAGAATTTTAAAACATAAGATTTGCTGGAAGAGTGAGAATACCACCAACTATTTCCTGGAGTATGAGTGCCAATGAGTTGAAAATGATGAATAAAGGTAAAATTGTAGGTTCAGTGCTGAATAGAAAACCAGTTAAACATCAGACTAACCGTAGCAAAAACACCAGATATTTATGAAAGATGTGAGCGATCCCATTGAGAATAGTTAAGGAAACTGGCTCAGCAAAGTGGCATCTCACATTCTTCTGTGCGACAGGCTGTATGCAAAGGATGGAAATGGATAGAGCTGCAAAGAGGGAGATGGTGAGGAACCTTGACGGTATTAGATTGGTTGGAAGGCTAAAATAGAGATGGATGGACCAAATCCGACAGGACATATGTAACATTGGACTGGATGTGGCAGAAGTAATGGAGCAGGAGAAGTGGAAGGATAGACAGCACTGGAGGAGGCTAGTTTACAACACCTGGGTGACTGGAGTTACGCATGATGATGATGATGACAGGCGATTGCAAAAATCAAATTTAAGCCTCACAGAAGAAGCCAAAGAGATCCAGCCACAAGAAAACATTATTGGGATTTGTTTCTTCAGTCTGTCAACAGTGGTGAATTGCATCCTGAATTAGTACCGTGTTATCATGAGGCATGGTTTCATTTGCATGGACAAGTAAATTCACAAATTAACCGATACCAGTATTGGTCAAGAAATAATTCATGAAACTCCACTGCATGACCTTAAAATAGAAGGTTGGTCCGCTATTAGTGCTAAAAGAATTGTTGGACCATCTCTTTTAACGACACCATCAATTCTAATCAGTATGTAGTATTAATACTAAACCTCAACTGATTGAACAGGAATGGTCACTCGGATGTTTCCAGCAAGATGGGGCAACAGAACATACCACTTATAACTCAATGGGTGCAGTATGTGATGTTTTCAGGAACAGAATAATTAGTGCAGATTTATGGTCAGCTTGCTCTCCATGTAATGCCTTGCAACTACTGTCTGGGGGAATGTTTGAAAGATTAGGGTGTATAGGAGGAGACCCTGGACCACAGAGGATATGAAAATTGCAATTCATACCAAAATGTTGAAGAATCAAGAGGCAGAAAGAATTGCAGAGAGTGAAATGAAATATCATCACACGCTGAATGAGAGCATTTTCACACTTACTGTAAAGGGTTAATTTTTTTGGTTATTCTATATATTTTGCATTATTTTCTACCAACCAGTGTATTTTTCTATTTCCAACTCTGATGGAAAAATAACATAAAATGTATTTTTTCATCCATTTCTCACATTATGTGATTGACACATTTTTCTTATTGTAGTCAGCCTAGCCTACTCTCCTCCCATCATAGTCATATGGAAATGGCCACGAGTCAAGTTCTTGCCAAAGAAAGCTCAGTAGCGGCAATAAGACATATTTATAAAGTAGATGCTCAAGAAACATGATATTTAAGGTGATGAAAATATAAGTAATCATGTTGTTGCCATAACATAGAAATACATGAGTTTCACCCTAAACAGTTCAGAGACCTCCTAGTAGATTTGAAAGTTCTATCTGCATGAACACAATGATGGAGAAAATAACAGACTGACAAATTCAGTGCTACAACAATTTTTAAAGCATGAACTATTTCCCATAACTCCAAATACAACCATTGTTTGTTAATGTGTCAGTCACTTACTCATTTATATGAAGTTCCCTCATAACAAGTTCTTCATTCTTGGTTTCCTCTGGAACAGCCTAAAAACAGATTTTTTATAAATTGATTCTATCAACACACATTCTTCAATTTAGTAACAACATTGTGTAGTATAGTCTGCAAGGCTGTACATCTCAAGAAGAGCCACTAGTCCCTAAAATGGTTATGACAATTAGTAATCTGTTTTCCTTTACTTTCATGTTAGTCATGATTCTCAAAGATAACTTATTTCTGTAGATAAACACCCAAGTCATAAGCCAAGATTCCTTCAATTATGAAACTTCAAATACCGTACCCAATAACGCAGTAATATTCAAGTTACTAATAAAGTACTTCAAGATATAATTGACGATTTGTGTTGAGAAGAACAACTTTGCCATGCACTTTTGGCACCTTTATTTATTTCCACTGATTACATTTTAACTGAATGTACATACACCATTTAAATTTTAAAAATGAGCAAACCCTCCATAATAAGTTTTTAAACACCTACTGAAGAATATTAAAATATATTTTTCTTTCAGTAGAGGTTAATGTTTAAGTTCTCAGGGTAGGCTAATTATTGTAGAATTACGAGGCACACAGGCAATTGAAATGGAACACACGTTTATTGTACTTGACATTTACTAGAACAGAACTGAAGGAACAAGGTGATACAACATTCTTTTATACACACCAAAACAAAAACAAAAGAGAAACATATCTCTATGGAGCAGGTTTACCGATTAACAGTGTGACCAACACAATCCATGGTCACATATTCCAAAACACCTCCTTAAACCTGTAGGAGTAGAGGACATGATTCAAGACCCAAGTCTTTACAAAAATAAATATGCTTAGGCTTAGGAAGAAGCTTTGTTAGGATGTCTGCAGTCATTTTTGAAGTCTCCTCATATTTGATGTATATGACTTTAGAATCCAAAGCATTTCTAACATAGTGATATTTAGTGTCTATATGTTTGGTCCTATTATGGTGCACTGGATTTTTTGTCAGATTTTGAGCTGATTGACTATCACTCAATAATATGATGGATGACTTGAGATCTATAAAGTTCGACAAAACATGTTTCAACCAAACAGCTTCTCTTACACCTTCACTCAGTGCAACATATTCTGCTTCAGTAGATGATAAGGAAATGCATTTTTGCTTTTGAGCCCCCCAAGATACAGCACCACCTGCCATTTTGAACACAAAACCACTGTATGATTTTCGGTCAGTGCTATCATTAGCCCTGTCAGTATCAACAAATCCCACGACTTGACCTCCATTCCTGACATAGTTAGTTATTGTTGTTTTAAGGGGTTGAACTACGAGGTCACATACTTACGTGACAAGTCTTTTGTGGAATTTAAATAATGCAGCACTCGCTTTGCAGCAGACCAGTGAGATTCATTGTAACAATGATTAAATTGACTGATATATGATATCACATAGCTTCTGGACGTGTGTAAACACTTATATGAGTGAACCTATGAGTTCTCTATAAGGAAGATTATTAGTTTCTGTATCAGAAACACATAGATTTGGTATAGTTTCCAAAGGAGTACCAATGGGACGTGCATCGTTCATACCAAATTTCTTTGCAATCTCACTGATGTACAGCTCTTGGCTAAGATACATTGTACCATTCTTCTCATCTTGCCTTACTTTAATACCTAAAATATAACAAATTGGTCCAAGATCTCATACCTTAAATTCTTTATCAATACAGGTCTTCAATGACTTGATCTCTTACTCATCATTATAAGCCACAATGAAATCATCCTCATATAATGCAATAATTACCATACCTTGGGCTTGTTTCTTAAAGTACACACAGGGTTCATCAGCACAATTTTTGTAACCCAATTTGACAAGAACAGAGTGAACTCTCTCATTCCACAAACGAGAAGATAGTTTTAAGCCATAAATAGATTTTTAGCCTATTTTCAATTTTGAAAAAATAGGCTTATGAGATCACCTTTTGTCCGTGTGTGTGTGCGTGTGTGTGTGTGTGTGTGTGTCCCCCTAATAAAATCTAAACGGCAGGAGCGATTTCAATGAAACTCCGAAAATTCATAGCACTATTCCTGGCGACCTCGACCGTGCCCTTCAAATTTTGTTACGACTCACCAATCCAACATGGCGGCTGTGCGAAATATTTCACCAGCATTCAATATCTCCGAAACTATTACCGATATTACCCTGACATTTTCTATGGTGATAGAGGGAACTACTATAAGTTCACTTATGTGACTTTTGAACACCTGGTAACTACAAAACCAACATGGAGGCCAAGCGAATTTGCGACTTTTAAATAGACGTTTCTCGTGATTTGACCAACCAAACGCAATGAAACTTGGTACAGTATATGTTTATATACATTGTAATGCACCGACATCTAACTTCGTTCAATTGTTTACATAATCACAAGATGGCGGATGTGCGAAATATTTCACCGGCATTCTATATCTCTGAAACTATTAGCGGTATCTCCCTAAAATTTTGTACGGAGATAAAGGGCACTACTGGAAGTCCATCTATAAGACTTTCAAAAACCGGTTAACTACAAAACGAACATGGCGGCCAAGCGAATTTGAAAATTTTAAATAGACCTATCTCGCGATTTAATGTTCCAAGCGCACTGAAACCTGGTACAGGAAATATTTATACACATTGTAATCCACTGGTATCTAATTTAGTTCAATTGTTTACATAACCTCAAGATGGCGGCAGTGCGAATTTTAAAATTAAGATTTTATTTCTTGTGATGTAGTCATGCGATCGAAGTGAAAGTTTGAATAATGAACCTACGCAATAATTTTCCTTTAATGGTACATGACTCTATGGCCTATACATTTAACAATCCAACATGGCGACCATCCGAAATATTTAGACGATACTGAATATCTACGAATCTATTTTAGCAATCAAACTGCATTTTTTAATGTTCATAGGGGCTATGAACTTAAGTTCACCTATAGGACTTTAAATAACCTGGTGATCACAAATCCAACATGGCGGTGACGCGAATTATAAATATTCACATGGACGTTTCTCGCAATTTAACCATCCGAGTGCAGTGAAACTTGGTACAGTAAATCCTTATACGAATGTTAATCCACTGGCATCTAATTTATTTCAATTGTTTCCATAACCTGAAGATGGCAGCTGTGAAAAATTTTAAAATCTCCTTGTTTTTTTTTCTTGTGTCCTAATTTTGCGATTGAAGTTTGAATACTACACGTTCACAATAATCTGCATGTAACAGTACATAACTCTAGGACCTACATATATAAAATCCAACATGGCGACCATCCGAAATATTTAGTCGGTTCTTAATATCTACGAATCTATTACAGCAATCAAACTGAAATTGTGTATGTTGATAGTGGCAATTAACATAAGTAGGATATATGAAAATAGGCTGTATAGTTCTTCACGGAACTACTTGTTTTAACATGCAAACTTTATGCTCTGAACCTTTCTTGACTAAACTTTCTGGCTGATACATGTAGATCTCTTCATCTAACTTTCCATTGAGGAAAGCAGATTCAGCATCCCAATGTACCACCTTCAGATTTGTTTGGACAGCAAAGGCAAGCAGCATCCTTAACAATGCTGTGTCGAACAACAAGAGAGAAAGTTTCTGTAAAATCTACTCCGTACCTTTGGGTGAAGCCCCTCGCCATAAGTCTGGCTTTATACCTTTGAATAATACCATTAGTCTCTTTTTACTTTGAAAACCCACTTACTACTGACAACATTCTTGCCCTGGGGTTTATCAACTAGATCCCAGGTGTCATTTAACTGAAGTATCTCCATTTCCCTTTTCATAGCCTGCTCCCATTTAACCCTATCAGACATGGACAGTGCCTCCTTAACTGTACTAGGTTCAGAGTCATCAGTGAGACTAAAGTATTTCACATAGTTTGACATTTCTCACGTCTTTCTCGCGCCTAGGATATCTTTAACTACCTTCGGCATCGCCCTCCATTGGCTCGTTGACGATCGTGGCAGAGCCCACAGAATCACTGCAGGCTGAATCTGTTCCACTAGGGACATGGCTTTAATCAGCTGAGTTAATAGTATCAGCCACGCCAGCACTGCTGATGGGTGATACGCTTTCAAGTTCCTAAATGCTCTCTGCCCCATCCTCTGAGTTGTCGGGTTCTGCCTCACTGTCAGTGCGAACTGAGATCTGCAACATTGCAGGTACATTAATCTGCAAGGATGGGCCAACATTACCTGGAGACACATCAGACACCTCCTGGAACACATCTTCAAAGAACTGTGCATCCCTGGACTTAACAAGTTTATGAGTACCAGAATGCATGAATCTATAGGCTTTACCACAGAAAATGTGTTTTTCACTTTTAGGATCCAACTTGTTTCTCCTTTGATCAGGGACATGAACTTGTGCTACACAACCAAAAATTCTTAGATGCTCCATATTGACCTTGTTACCAGTCCAGATCTCCTCTGAAACTTTACCTGGAATATTTCTGGTTGGGGACTTGTTTACAAGATAGGCTGCTGTATTTATTGCTTCAGCCCACATGCCTTTATCTATCTTAGACTCTTAGGCTCTACATTTATCAAGTAATGTTCTATTCATGCGTTCAGCTACACCATTCTGCTGTGGAGAATAGCTAGTTATAGTTTGATGCTGAATCCCTTCTGATTTAAGTAGGCTCTCAAAAGCTTTGCCACAAAATTCACCACCATTATCAGTGCGTGGAACCTTAATAGATCTTTCACACTGATTCTCGACCTGTGCCTTGAAATCAATAAAGCAATCCAAAACATCACTTTTCTTAGCAAGGAAATACACAAAAACCTTTCTAGAATGATCATCAATGAAGGTCAAGAAATAGCGAGCAGTGCTCCAAGATGAAACTGGCATAGGCCCACAAAAGTCTGAATGAATAAGATCTAGCTTATTTTTACATACAGTTTTACTCTTACTTAACTTTAATGGTTGTCTAGCTGGTTTACCTTCAGCACTAATACCATTATCTGAGAAATTAATTCCACGAGCAAGACCACCTCTTCATGCTGTGGTTGTTAAGATGGCCCAGTCGTTTATGCCATAAATATTCTGAGTCCTTTGTACAATAATTAGCTTGAGCACACAGCGCATTTACTTGGTAAACATCCCCCACATTACTCGCAGTCAGTGCTACATTACCTGTAGCAACAAAGTTTTCACTATCATAAACTTCACAATACTTCTTCGAATTCACAAGTATTGTCACTGAATACCACAACGTAACCCTTTTGAGTAGCAGCAGACACAGATAAAAGATTAGCAGTGAGACCAGGAACATACTCTACATTGGACAAGGTTTTTGAAATACCATTTTCTAATTGAACAGTTACATTACCAGATCCTTGGCCATACAATTTTTGATTGTTTGCTGTACTGATCTCCAGATTAGGACAGCAGTGAAGTTCACCATCGCAGTCTTGCTTGAACTCATATGCTTAGTAGCACCAGAGTCAACGAACCAGGCCCCTGTAGAGGCTCTTGCACTTAATGCATGTCCATCGGTCGCCAGCATCATCTTGTCTTTCTTCGACTTCTGTTGAGTTGAGCTCAGCATCTCCTCTTTCTTGAAATCCCACTTCCAGTGTCCTGGCTTCTTGCATTTCCAGCAGAAGGGCTTCTTCTTCGTCTTGTCTTCTCGTGAAAACAGAACAGAATCCTTGAATGGCTTGGAAGTACTTTTTCCACTCCAAGTAGTATCTTGTAGCAACTTGGTTCGGACTGTGTCTGCAGTAAGGTCTGTTCCGGAACTTTCCATAGCCATAATCATAGGCTGAAACTCATCTGGTAGACCTTTCAGCATAAGAGCTGCCATGAACTCGTCGTCCAGTGCCTTATTCATAGACGCAAGTTGCTGAGCAAGTCCCATAACCTCACTAACTTACTCTTCCATTGTCTTGTAGTGCTTGAATTTGCACAATTTCTTCAAGATGCCGATCTGCCGATTCACTCCTTTATCTGAGTAGGCCTTTTCAAGAGCTTCCCAAACTTCATTCGCAGTCTTACAAGGCATGACGATTGGGAAAATTGATTTATCTACCAAGAGGTTAAATCTGGCCCTAGCCCGACTTTCGTCTTTAGCTTTCTTCGCAGATGTTGTAGTATCTCCATCCGGGCAGCCAACTATACAGCTCTACAGATCATCGAGTCTTAGGACGTTTTCCATCTCGAATCGCCAATCCACATAATTTAGACTACCTCACAGCTTATCTATAGCCGGTAACGAGGTGCTGGTTGCAGACATGTTGATTTCGATACGTAGCGAAATTCACAGTTCATATAACGAGCAGTCTATCATACGCACTTTATATTCGCACGGTGGATTCGTGGCTGGGCCCATAACCTGTAGAATTACGAGGCACACAGGCAATTGAAATGGAACACACGTTTAATGTACTTGACATTTACTAGAACAGAACTGAACAAACAAGGTGATACAACATTCTTTTATACACACCAAAACAAAAACAAAAGAGAAACATATCTCTATGGAGCAGGTTTACTGATTAACAGTGTGACCAACACAAACCAAGGTCACATATTCCAACAATTATGAATATAGCAGACTTACGGAAATGTTCAAAACTCACGGAACACAAATAATAAATTAAAACTTATAAACACAAGTCACAAAATATAAGAATTTTTACATATAAGATCACGATTATTGACTACACCGACAGCATGGAGTCGTTGGCAGTCAGCAATTAAATTATTGTGCCTGATCAGAGAAACAAGGCAGTATCTCAACATGCCAGACCAAGTCGCCTTTGTCCATACTCAACGTTAGCGTTTCACACTTGGTCTGGCATGTTGAGATACTGCCTTGTTTCTCTGATCAGGCACAATAATTTAATTGCTGACTGCCAACGACTCCATGCTGTCGGTGTAGTCAATAATCGTGCGAAGAAAGCTAAAGACGAAAGGAGAAGAAAAATGGACTATACGGAGGATAAAGGAGATGTACAAGGGAAGCGTGAGCTGTGTGAAAGTGGGAGGAGAGAGATCGGACTGGTTGGAACAGAGAAACGGTCTGAAACAAGGAAGTGCACTGTCACCATTACTTTTCATTGTGGTGATGGATGACATAATGACCCGAGTGGCACAAGTAATTGGGGAAGGAAAGATGAAAGCAATGGTGTTTGCAGATGATTTGGGGAAACAAGGAGGAGGAAGTACAGGAGCAGTTGGACATGTGGGAAGGAATAATACAAGGATATGGGATGAAATTTAGCATAAATAAGAGTGACATGGTGATCACAACAAGGAAGAAGGAAAGAACCACAACGGGAATAACAATTGGTGGGGAACAGCTGAAGAAACTGGAGAGTTTCAAGTATCTGGGAAGCCTGATACAAGATAATGGAAGAAACGATAGAGAGATAAATGAGCGGGCGAGACAGGCAGAAGCATTCCGGAGGAGTGTGAGAAGCATGATATGGAGCAAGGATGTCCCTCAGAACAGCAAAAAGATCATATATCGGACGTACTATGTCCCTATCCTGACGTATGCCTCGGAGACCTGGGTTATGAAAGGAAGGGAGAAGAGCATAATACAGGCCAATGAGATGAGGTTCTTGAGAAGCAGTATTGGAGCTACAAAGATGGACAGAATAAGAAATGAGAGGACCAGAGAATTAATGAAGGAGGAACCAATACACGATGGTATAGAGAAATCTAGACTTAGATGGTATGGACATGTAAAACGAATGGAGGAGAAGAGGAATCCCAGGAGGATACACGAGACGAAGTGGGAAGGAAAGAGACCGAGAGGAAAACCGAGAGACAGGTGGCTGAAGGGGGTGGAAGGAAGTGCTAAGAAGAGAGGAGAAGACTGGACAAGGGTGGAGGCTGAGAGATGGTGGGAAGACAGAAGACGTTGGAGAGGCTTGTGTTCCAAACAGACCCGGCAAGTGGCTGGAAAATGTGCAAGATGATGATGATGATGATGAACATGCCTTTGGCCCAATTTGATCAGGCGAAGGCTGGTAGATGACTATTTTGCGACATTAATTAATTAAAGATAGAGGAGAAAGTAATAATTAGAGACAGTCAAAATTCTTGGATGCAAGAGGCTAAAATTCTCGGTTAATGAGGGTAAAAATCATGAGTGAAACTGAACTGCTTTAGTAAGTTATTATGTCATTAATCCAAGAATACTAACATTATTCAATTGATGCTTAGTACTAATAATACTGTACATTAAATTTACGTACTGAACCCTTGCGATGAAGCATATGAGACTCGATTTCAGGGGGTGTAACGGTCAATTTTGTAAAGTTGTTGTATTGAGTGCTTTTAAAATGCAGGGTAACATATAACAAAATATCATGCAGGAAAATGTGAATACCAGGATTAAAACATATGAATTTAATTAACAAATCAACAAAATTTACAATATTTACAACAAAAACAAAAAGACTTCCCAAATGACACCCACTTGAATTAATAAAAATGCCAAACCACGCCTGATCTCAGGAGAGATCGTAAACCTCTGGACCAAATGTCCCAAATTACTGCAATGACATGTGCGTGTGCGGCTCTTCTACATACGGTACGATGTGTACAATTAATTCGAGATCTGTTTCCATCCAGTAAACCTTCAGGGGACGAATCTGCATTGTCTTAGAGCTAGACAGACACTAGGAACACAATCTAAACACTAATTAACTATCCGACACTCCCTACACTGAATAAGACAAATAATTTCCGCATGAAATTGGAATAAAAGAATTGCCGTAGCAAAAAACATTAACGCCTAGAAATTAGGACTTTTTATATCAACACAAGTAAATCAACACATGACCAACAACAAGAAAAATACACACATGGCCGCTTGCCATTTTATATGAACTACAAATACACCCGACGGGGTCAAGAAAAACAAAAATATGAAATATAAGCAAATAAAATGAGTCACAGAAATCACTAGGCTCAAGCCAACATTTACATCATAACAACAAATATTTTATTTTCATACGATATGCGGTATTTGTGATGGACATGGCGAACTCCCAAATTATTATGATCCAACGATCATTAAAGAAACAGGTTTGCTAAAGATAGCTTAAAGGGGTCAGTCGGTCATAGCTGGACTGCCTACATGATGAATCACCAGACATAGATGGGCACAAAGTGGAATCTGCAACATCTGTCAACCCACGTGTCAAATACCTCGGCCTGCCGTAGCAATGCCTTGGGTCTCGAAGAAGCGTGCTCCCAATAGCACATAATACGTATGGGTGTCAAAAAAAAAATCTAAGCATTTCCCACGGAAATCCAAGAATCAGCACAGGACCAGGTAAGGTAGCCTCCAAGAGCACTCCCCATGTCCATAAAAATACAATCAAATATCGAGGGCAGTAGACACATTCTACCCCTCATCACGAAGAACCAATACACACACATTGACACGATACACACACCAGAATCACATGTATGGGTTTGACAGAAACATGAAATAAAAGACATAAATATTTCCTCCGACTTGCACTCCCAATCTAGTCCGTGACTGAAGCTCCTGATAAGGGATATAAAAAACTCAAAATATAGAACTAAGGTGTTCTACAGTGACATCTTAACGTGTTGCGCTCGGCAACCCTAGTATGAATAAAAACCTGTTCGTAAAACATCTAGTCAAATTTACCCCCTTCTCCTAATTTAAATGAATTTGAATTAAAGCACCATTTATCATCCAAGACGAACTTCGCATTCGCATGAATAAAATAATCCAATGCACGCGCCATGCATATTAATAATGACTCATCAGAAAAAAAACACAATCAAACAAATCTTGGCCACGTGCCAACGTACATTTAAATAAATAAAAGTGCCGGTACGCAAAATCTAAATACACAAGAAAACTATGAACAAAAAATTATTTACAACGTTCCCGCATCTAATCTAGCTACATATTGAATAAATCAATGGTTTGTACAACACCGAACAGCTTACAGAAAATCAACCTCCATGCCAAAGCATTTCCCACAGGAAAATTACTCCATCATCGTCGACATTCTGGTAGAGGCGTTGCACATCATCCCACCAATCGACCTTGTAGTAGACATCTTGGTATGGCTTCTTAAAAAGAAATGTTCAAATTAATATTCTATCCGGCTAGAATCGCTATGAGCTACTGGCTTTCACTCAAGAGTCCTGGGCGATTACTCCACGAAGAACTGGCCCTATCTAAGCATTTGCTTGGTTCACATGCACATATAAATCACAAAAATTACACAAAATAATATTACAGTTTAGCCTGCCACGCAGCTGGCATTTAAAGGTCTCTCAAATTATTTATACCGAGTAGCGCTTATCTCAACTCGAGATCTCTACTCCACTTGGCATGAACTCAGCTCCCTAGAGCTTAATTAAAATGTGCCCTCAAACTGGCGTGAACTAAGCCCCTCAGCGCTTGTTCAAATTGTGTCTCGAGCTACTCTCCAACGATCAATTTATTGGAAACTGGCATAATGTTGTAGGGTAGGGGCAATTTAGAAAAATAATCTGCAGTTTTTAACTCACAGACTTGGGACTAGTATCAAACTTCTTCTTTTTATCTGAACGTCCCAATGCACTCATGCGGAATCTTATCGGATCAGCGGTTCTTCATACACGTGGTTTCCCATATTTTTTTATGGCACGCTCATTTCCAAGTGGGTCAGGCTTCCTCTCTTCTGATTCGATGATGCAATCGAGTATCGGTTGGAAATTCACCTCTGGCACGCCCATAATGACGCCAAATTGTATGCGCATTCACCCTGACTTTGGCCTTGAACTCGACTTACCAGGTCGTCCACAGGAATAGCTACCAACGCCACTTCTGTCGCAAGTGATTGCAACACTCAACTTGCCTTCCGTATCTCACTCAAACATGCACTGCCTGGATATGAATAATAATCATAATAATAATCATGAAAACTTATTGATCGGCAAATCAATAAGGGCTCAGTACATTAGGAACTAAAGTAATTACATCGCAGTATTTACACAAAATTTCAATCTTCTCTTAAACACATCCATATGTTTGGGGAAAGGCTCTAAGACTGAGACAGGTAATGAGTTCCAATTATCAATACCACGGTTAGTGAAATAAAATTTCCCATAATTTGTACGCTGTGGTCGGACCTTAACTTTATGTGGATGATCTGCCCTGCTCAGGCCAAATATCCTATTTCTTTTGCGGTACAGCTACTGCCTTTTAATACCCGCATTACAAAATGAATAGCTTTGTACGCTTTGGAGACGACACAACCCATATGAGTACTCCATTTCTCATCATTCCTTGCATGGAAGCCCAAGTATTTGCACGAGTCTCCTTCTACTAGTACAGTATTTCCGAACCGATATTATTGAAACTGCCCATTTATGAACCAGGTTGGGGTCAGTTCGCAACTGAGCATTGTCTTGTGATGTTTTAATTTTTTGGTATATTACACAATCATCCGCGAACAATCGGCAGTCACTTTGAATCCCATTCGGTAGGTCGTTGATAAGTGCCAGAAATATCTACATCAAATGCCCCTCCTCTTTGTTATTGCCATGGAGAAACCAATATGTTGTTAAATTCAAGGATAGTTTCCAGGCAATTCTATGCTCCATGATTATGCCTCTAGAACTGATTGGCATTAATAACAAAAGCATTGACATCACCACCATAAGCCGGTAGAAGCACTGCTGGAAGATGGTAGGGTGGGGACAGATATAGAGGAAATTCTAAGCAGTTAAATTATTCATACACGTAAATTTTATGTATGTCAGTATTGTAGGGTTAATGCCGTATATACCCGAATGTAAGAAGAGGTTCTTCCCCACCTTTTGTGTTAAAAAAAAAGTGGGGTCGTCTTATATTCAGAATATAAAAAATTTGCGATCAAAGTTTAAAAAAATTATTATTATTATTATTATTCGCAAAGTAGTATGTGGCGGCGGCATCTTGTAACTCACAACGAATCAATGCGTTAATGAAGATTAAAATATGCTTGGTTATCTTTAATTACCATGCATTTACGAATAGCGTACATTTTGAGGTTAGGATTTACGCGTACACGTCATTTTAATGGGATAAATAACATGTTCGAAATCATATGGAATGATGTTTTAAAACAATCTTTACAAATACAAAACCCGTGAAAGTTTTACGTGCAGTAATTCAGTGATCAACGTATCTTAATTTAATAACATCAGCGCTCTTTCTAACTTGATCCCGAATATCTGAAGGTCGTGTCATCGAACGGTAATTTAAATACTGAACACACCCTTTTTTGCTGAAGCCGGTACGCGCTCGTACGTCTTGTGAGAAATGTTACGAGAAACATAACGAATTCTTGTTTTCTGTGTCGTGAAATTGTAAATCTAAGATACAGGTTATGGCAAGTCATCTCAAATAGAGTTTTTAATTCTTCCTTCCGCAGTTGGTACACAGAAAATCACAGTACTTTGTTACAGTGGGTTGGCATTCGTGACTGCTTGCCGCGTTGTCGCTGTTTGCTTGTTTTTGTGTGGCTTGACTAGCTCACATCTTCACATGGTCTTCTCTTGTGCTCAGTGCGTGCTGTATTTTAGGTTGAATTTGAGTCTACTGGTAGTTTATTCTTTGTGATGGCAGAAATTCGTGGAACGAAGAAATTTCAAGTTCCGTCGGGTGAAAGGAAGAGTTACGATGCGAACTTTAAGTTGATAGTGATTCGTTATGCTGAAAAAACATCAAATGTTAAAGCAGGGCATAATTACGGAGTGAGCGAGTGTAATGTGCGTAGATGGCGGCAAACTAAGGACAAACTTAGAAGTGCGCATACAACAAGAAAATCTTTCCGTGGACCTAAGAAAGGATGCATCCCTGACTTTGAGAAAGAAATTGTGGAGTATGTGTTGGAAAAGCGGGCAGAGGGATTTCCGATAACACAAGACGTTATAAAAATGAAAGCCTTGGAAATTTCTCGACGAATGTGTGTTACAGGTTTCAAGGCAAGTCAAGGGTGGTGCACTTGAATGATGAGACGCTCTGGATTCACTCTACGGCGGCGCACTACACTGGCGCAGAAGCTGCCAGAGGAATATTCTGAAAAGCTCTTAGCATTTCAGAGGCACATCATTAAATTAAGAACTCAGAGGCACATCATTAAATTAAGAACGAACAATAATTATTTGTTGAGTCAAATTGGTAATGCCGACGAGACACCAGTTTATTTTGACATGCCGCGCAACACGACAGTGGACACGAAGGGTACAAAGAGTGTGCTTGTGAGAAGCACAGGTAATGAGAAAACCAGGGTGACTGTGATGTTATGTGTACTTGCCGATGGACGTAAAATGACTCCTTTTTTAATTCTTAGGCGAAAAACGATGCCCTAAGAAAAGTTGCCAGGTGGCATCATCTTCCGAAGCAACGAGAAAGGTTGGATGACCCAGAACCTGATGGTTGATTGGGTCAAATCAGTTTGGCACCGCAGACCAGGTGTTCTACTCAAGCAGCGTTGACTTCTTGTTCTAGATGCATTTAAAGGGCATCTCACTGACGAGGTTAAGTCAGTGATTGGAACGGGAAGCACTGATTTGGTGGTTATACCTAGTGGCATGACGTCACAATTCCAGGTAATGGATGTAGTGGTGAATAAACCATTTAAGAATCATCTCCGTCAACTGCACACAGAGTGGCTCCTGGAGGGCAATCATGCCCTTACTCCAACTGGCAAGTTGAAGAAACCCAGTATTGGTATGCTGGGAGAATGGATCTTTACTGCCTGGGGAAGGATTTCTAGTGACTCTATTGTTGCTGATTTGAAGAAATGCTGCATATCTAATGCAATGGATGGTTCGGAAGATGATTTGTTGTGGCAAGCAGAGTGTGGTGCTCGGGATGAAGATGAACACGATGGTAACAGTGATGTTGAAAGTGATTAATGTGAGATCGAGGACCTACAGGATTTAAAGGATGTGATACTTCTGAAACATTTTTGTACATGTAAATCAGTATTTAAACCATGTTTTAGTTGTATATAAACCTGTAAAATAATAATAATAATAAATTATGTTTTTCATAACTGGATACAATGAAACAAAGCATATTGATTTAAAATAGCTTCAATTAAGTGTTGAGCAACTTCTAAGATACAACAAACCTGCCAGTCACGGTAAGCTAATTTGCAAGCACAACCTTAAGGGCATATATTGTGCAAGTTATGAGTTCAAGGGTATTTTTTTGAAAAAATCTGCAAGAGGCAGTTGAAAACTAGGCCTCGTCTTACATTCGGCTATATACGGTAATTGTTATTGAGAGTTGGCCGCAGACAACAGTTTCAAGTTTTTCGTTGAAGGGTTCATTCCTCAATTTGTCAGCACACACAAGAACTGTTTTAGGACTTTGTCAATAAATACGGACCTTGCTACGAGTGCTGGTAGCTGACGTGTTTATTGTGTTGCTCTGTCAGCCTGCTATCATTGACTCTCCATGGTGACACGCCGCGGGGTAGGTAACTAGTATTATGAAAAAACAATCTAAACTTTACAAAATTAGTTAAATTTATTTATAAATTCCTTTTATTCGCCAATAATGACAAAAAAGATGCTAAATTCGTGAGTCATAGACTCTTTTGTGATTTTTCGCGAGGAGAAACATGTAAATATATATTTTTTATATAAAACATGTTCTTAACCAATGTTTGTTTTAATATTTTTGTGAATTTTGACTGTCTCGACTAATAATGAACACACTAAATCTTGGTTATTTTGTGAATTTTTATTTTGAATACTTTATGTACATAATAAACTATTTCAATGCATTCTTCCTTTCAATGGCAATGCGCCTGGCCCGTAGGATTCTCATCCTTTCCTTGTGCTCCTGCTGAAGCCTCCTGTTCAGCAGGACAAGCATCCTAGCCCGAAGTTTTATTAAGTCTTTTTTTGTTTCCACATTTTGACTGTTCACCCTGCGACGCGTTGAAGTCAGCTTCCGACGACGTAAAGCAGGCTCCTCACTGCCGGCGCAACACTTCGCAGTTGGCTGTTCACTGACTGCGCCTAGAACACAAAGCAACGATTTTAGAAAAACTGCTTGTTATGACATTTCACTGAATACAGTACAAGCACGATTCTGGGCCGACAGTATCAGTGGGAAAATACCAATGAGTGCAGGGATACTACCGATCTGTGTATTATAATAGTATTTTACAGAATTTAGAGAAATTACCTTGTAATCAATTGCTCTAGGCCTGTGCCAAGTTTATTTTGTACAAGATCATGTTAGATTTTGCGGTTATAAAGGGAGGAACAGCCATGTCTCCTTCCAGCACTTCCAAGGAACATAATATTGTTGTGGCTTTTCCATCCTTTTCCACTGCCAGTACTTTTAAAACGCTGTGGCGAAGAATTTTAGCCCTGAAGGGGTTCTTTAACATGTCAGTAAATTCAGACACTGGTTTCCTAAGTTTAAGCACCCAAAAAAGGCCTTTAGACTGAATCAGACTTGATCATGCAAATATGCCGTTACAAAAAAGAACCTTACCACTGCACAGCAGTCAGCATTCGGGGAACCAGGTTGTAAATTTATAAGAGGGAGTAGTCCCAAAGTGTTTTCACCTAAATTATGATCAGAATGGCCTTTTGACATCAATTTTATCACATACTGCCGGCTCATTATCGTGCTCCTATCTAGTGAAATGTTATAACAAGCAGTTGTTCTAGGAATACAATAACTAACATTATGATCTTGCAAGTTTGAAGCTTTTCCAATTTTAATCTATGTGTGGATTTTGTACAAAACAAACTTGGCACAGGCCAATAGATTGCTTAAGCAGAATTTTCTTTGAAATTATTGGATACATTATTGAATTAAAACCCTGAAAACAATATCGTGCAATTTCTTAGTTTTTCAATAAAAATGAAATTGAAGCTAAAAACATTTAAATAATTTCATTAATCTTGCCTACGAGTGCTGGTAGCTGACGTATTTATTGTGTTGCTCTGTCAGTCTGCTATCATTGACTCACCATGGTGACATGCCATGGGGTAGGTAACTTGTTATAAATATTATGAGTACAAATTTTTTTAACAATTTTTTTTAACACTCAAAAGCTTCCTAGTGCATGCAGATTTATTTTCATACTAGTTTAAGTACCATTTGTAATGCCATGCTCTAAGATCATGCAAAACTTCTCAATATGACCTCTTCATCTGATCAGAACAAAAAATCCCTGGGAATAATGAAACGTATTGGAAAACCTACCTTCAGTTTGAACATCCTTGGCCTTCAATGCAGGATGAAGAGGCGATCTCAGCATGTTTGGCATGAAGGCCGACCAGTCTGGAGTCACCACCTCTTCAACAGGAGCCTATAAGAAGTACAAAATATTACTCTCAAATTATCCACCCTATTATACATTTTAATACACAAGGTAGATATTATTAACAGCTCTCAACTGTACTATCAAGATCATCATCATTTCCCCTTATCCAGCTCCTGCCGGGTCGGGGTATTTATGGCACTTCTCCACTTTCCTCCCACCATTCTTCTTCCACGATCTTGTCCCAGTCCAGATTTCTTTTTCTTACGCTGTTCTTCACTGAATCAATCCACCTTGTTCTAGGTCTTCCTCTTGCTCTCTTACCCTTGCACTTTGCCTCCAGCATCTGTCTTGGTATTCTATTTTCCTCCATCCTCTTTACATGACCAAACCACCTTAGTTTATTCTTCTTCGAGAGCACAGCCGTAACAAGAATTAAAATTATTAGTCACCCACAGATTACCCCTCTGGAGGCGCCATACCCAGTACTTCCCGTACGTCTCACCCCCTCTCGCCCTGGCACATCTCCGGACGGAAAGCTGAGAATTCATAACTCCATCCTGACCAGTAAGTGCGTGCTAAGCGTGATATCACCAAACACAATCTTCCTGATTGATAGAGATGCAGTTTTATAATGAAAATTAATTTTCTTTGCATTATTAGAGTTCTATTTATGACTTAAAATATTAAGAGAAAGTGAAAATCCCTTTTCGTTCTGTAGGAAGGACACTGTCCTGGAGTCCTTATGAGCCGGCCGCTACTGATAAAGATCTGTAACTATTATTTACTTTGGGGCAGGTTCTACCACCTATTTGATCATACATGACTTTTTGAATAGTATGATGTTAGATTTCTATTAGTCTATTAAACCTACCAATGGGCTTGGAGGTGTAGGAGCCAAGTCTACTTCTTCCAACACCACTGTGGGTACCACCACTTCTATAACTAAGAATAAATATGAAATAAGTTGACAATACTATTCATACATCTACTAAAATTGAAGCTAAATTAAAGTATTAGAGGCTGCTGTGTACTGGCTATGGATTGAATTTTAACTTACCTTCAATTAAGCTCACATCATCTGAATCAAAATGTGGCTCAAGCCCCTTTACACTTAGTGATAGGACCGGTAACAGCTTCCTCTCCCAAGGCTCCAGTACCTTGCGTTTTGGTGTAGTGCCTCCACCGGTAATAAAAACTTCAAGCCTGCTCTGCAAACGAGCTTCTCCCACTCCTCATCTTTACTTTTACATGTCATGGCATCTGTTTTTTTTTACATTCTATTACATCCAAATGTTTCATTGCAAGGTCCACAAGCAAATTCACTTCTTGCATGGAGAAGTTAGCCCCTCGCTCGCGTTTTGACATAGTAATGAAAATGAAAATCCACAGCCTGCTTCCAGTCTCCGACTGGGTCAGGAATGCAATGAATGAAGCCCCCATCTAGCGGCGAGGATATGAACTGTGCCGGCTGTCGAGGCCTGACGCACCCCTCTGGGGCAATGACATAGTAATAAATAGCTAAATAACAATGGTTAACTATTATACACTTATACACTTCTTCAATCAACTGTTTACACCTCTACGAAAGAGCACGTGATATCAATAAACAACGGACAAAAGCGAAACGAAAAGAAACTTAATGGATCTAACCATAGGTGGCACACTCATCGATTAATCAAATTTAACAAAAATCAGGCTTGCCAGCATCAGTATTTTGCTACAAGGATCCGGGCAGCTGCCTGGAGCTTGCATGGAAGTGGTAGAATGCTGCCCATGATGCACAGAGGTTTACACAGGCAGATAGTTCATTACCCGGGTTGCTACCCACAAATTTTACACGGATGTGGTAGAACTGGCCCTCAGTAGTTTAAACATTCCGTCCATATAGCTTCACGTCCGTAGGTATAACCTTAAATTGCCCTTCACGTGTCCCCCGAGTGTTGCTAGCAAAGCAACAGTGATGAGATGCCACCGTACTGCCCCATGGGGCCTCACGGCCATGACAGTAGAAATAACACGAAAAGTCCTTCTAAGGACTTGGCATTCAATACTCAGACCTTGGGCCCTCAACTAACGGTTTGCCAGCTTAACATTGAGGGTATCAGTAGAGCTAAGTGTGATCATTTTTTCAAGATACTCATGGAACAATCATTAGATGTATTGGCACTACAAGAAACTCACACCGAAGATGGTATTCAGTTGTCTAATAGGGGTAACATTTCTGGATACAAGATAGCGACAGAACTGCATCATCCAAAATATGGTATTGCTATTTATATTCAGCTTCCATCAAGATTCAGAATGTTACCATCATGAACATCTATAAACCTCCACTGATCTGCTGGCCAGATCTCTTCGCACTTGTACCTGATGAAGATAGTGTAACACTTGGTGATTTCAACAGCCATCATACTTCCTGGGGATATGACAGAAATGATGATAATGGGGACAAGTTGTTTGAATGGATGGATTTAAATAATTTTGCACTGATATTTGATGCTAAAGACCGAGGCACATTCCATTCAGCTCGTTGGAACCAGGACTACTCTCCTGACCTAATGTTTTGTTTCACAAAGCCTAAAGACTCCAACACCACAAATCCGTAGACAAGTTCTGAATGACTTCCCGCACAGCCAACACAGACCCATCATTTATAACATCGGTATTCATATACCTGTAATAAGATCTGGACCCCAACCCCGCTGGAACTTCTAAAAAGATGACTGGGATATATACGCAAGATATACTGATGCTAGTGTTCGATGGGTGCAACCAACCCTTGAGAACTATGACGGGTTTGTTGGCTTGATCAAGGCTGCTGCCAAAAGAAGCATTCTTAGAGGAGTCCGAAAAGACTATATCCCTGATTGGAATGAAGAAACAACTCGTCTAAGCTGTGAATTTGAAAAAGACAGCAGCCGTGAGAAAGCAATTGAAGTGCTGAAATCCTTGGACAGTGCTAGAAGAGAAAAATGGTCCAAGACTGTTGAAAACTTGCATTTTACCCACTAAAGGAGGAAAGCATGGTCCCTCATACGAAAACGGGACCAACGTCTATACCATCGAGAAAGCAATCAAGTATCAATGTAGAATCCATAGCTAACCATCTTGTTTCTACATCTAGGACTGAAGGACTGAAGAAGTTCAGTAGAAAGATACGACTGAAATTCAACCAGTTAAAACAAGAAGTCCAACCACATCCGTTGTACTCACACCCATTTTCTTTAAAAGAGATACAAAAGGGTTTAGATGGTCTTGAGACTGGCAAAGCAGCAGGATTTGATGGTGTGTACCCAGAGTTCCTTAAGAAATGTGGCCCAGCAACCAAGCGATGGCTTGCCACCTTCTTCAGCTCCATTCTGCATTCAGGATGCCTGCCTCCATCTTTCAAGAAGACCAAAATTATTGCAATATTGAAACCAGAAAAGGATCCTAAGCTACCTCAAAGCTACAGACCTATTTCCTTACTTAGTGTCACCTACAAACTACTTGAAAGGCTTTTACTGAATAGGATTGCTCCTGCAATTGAGTCACTGATTCCTGTTGAACAAGCTGGATTTCGCCCAAAACGAGACTGCTGCAATCAAGTCCTTGCCCTAACTTCCTATCTAGAAGCTGGTTTTGAGAAGAAGCTCAAAAGTGTTTCTGTCTTCCTGGATCTCTCAGCAGCCTATGATACTGTCTGGAGGAAAGGACTTCTCCTCAAACTTTAAGGCAGCTCTTTGCCTTAAAATAGTCATCCTGATTGGCAATATGCTGAGTAACAGGCTATTCCAAGTGTTCACTGAAAATGTTAGACGCAGGTTCCACAATATTAATAATGGTCTGCCACAGGGATCAGTTCTATCCCCTCTGCTATTCAACTTGTATACCCAGGATCTGCCCGAAACTCGATCCCAAAAATTCATCTATGCGGACGATATAAATCTTACAGTCCAAAATACCACCTTTAATGAAGCAGAGGATATAATGAATGCAGATCTTCAGAAGATGGATGAGTACTTCAAGAAGTGGCACCTCCCGCCAAGTGCCTCAAAATCTGAAGTTGCCATATTCCACCTTAACAACCTAGAGGCAAACTACCAACCTAGAGTTAAGTACTTAGGCATAACATTGGACAGGACACTGACTTATCAACAACATACAGAAAAAACTGCTGCAAAACTAAAAAGTCACAATAACCTACTTAGTAGGTTAGCTGGAACATCATGGGGCACTGACGCCAGCACACTCAGGACTGCTGCTCTGGCTGTCGTATATTCTCCAGCTGAATATTGTGCAGGCGTGTGGTTGAACAGCTCTCACTGCCAACTTGTAGATATACAACTCCACCAGGCAATGAGCATCATCTCTGGTACTCTATGTTGCACCCCTACCCAGTGGCTACCTGTACTTTGTAATATCGCTCTACCCCATATAAGGAGACAGCAACCTCTTGTTCGCTTGTGGTACAGGATCAAAGAAAATGCTGAGCTTCCTATTCATCAGGATGTCATACGGCTCCCTACAATGAGGTTGAAAGCCAGCATGCAAAACAGCTATTGATCTTTCGTCCACTGAGTTCAACCTCCGAAATGCCTGGAGAGATGAATGGCGAAACTCCTCACCTCGCGGCCTACTTCAAATCAGTGACCCCACCACAAGACTTGCTGGTTTTAATCTTCCTCGGGCAGTTTGGTCAAGGTTCAACAGAATCCGATGTGGTACTGGTCGAACAGGTGCAGCCCTACACCAGTGGGGTCGGATAGATTACCCCCGATGTGACTGTGGTTTTGAAATGCAGACTATCGAGCATATTGTGCAGGTGTGCCCTCTGCATTCATATCCCAGCGCCTTGAATGATCTCCACTCAGCAACTCCTGATGCAATTGCGTGGATTACAGACCTTCCTGTCCAAATTTGAAAAGATGGTCCTAATACTGTGAATAGTATTTATTGTAAATAGTGTATATAATTCTTTTCTGTCCTGTAAGCATCATACACTAAATAATAAATAATTGATTCCATCTTCCCCACAGAGATATCTTGTACCTGGGTCTATCCTACATGGTTGACGTATGCACAGAGTCCAAATTACAATCATTTTCCCAGTCTCACCCATCAGTGGCAATGCGGAAATGAGCCGTGCTCTATGCCCAAGTCAATGTTAATTCGAAACCACAAAAAACTCACTATGAGAATTGTTAAGTTGGAATGGACCCTTTTTCTTATTACTCTTAACACTTGTCTGAAAACCTGTGTTATTGTGTTGGTTGTATGAGTGTGGTAGGGAGACAACCGCGACCCTAAGCTAGACACCATCCTAGTATTTGCCTGGAAACCAAAATAAATAACTTTCAGGATGGCCGAGGTTGGAATTGAACATGCTTATTGTTAGTTTAGCCTTCCGAGGCTAATTGTACCTCATTTTAGCCTTTACACTAGAATTATACATTGTGACAGAAACAGTGATTAAACTTGAATCCTTGCTCTAATCTAAACTGTATTACAAGTCAGTACAAAGCTGACGACAGAGATTCCTCAAACCACCCCTTACTTGAACTGTATTATTTATGAAAGGACAAAACATAAATACACAGTCTTCTTGTTTAGTACATTGGAACTTACAGTTTCAACATTTTCTTGCATCTTGGAGGGTGTTATGACTCTTTCAATCTTTGGTTGAATCATAGCTGTGAAGTCTTCCTCTATTTTAATAGCAGAGACATCGCCAGCATCAGAACTGACAGAAGTTTCCTAGAAGAAAAAGAGCAAGTTTTAGATAGTTATTGCTTCATTTGCTGAATACCAGGAAAGAGATATAACTTACATTCCCTGATCCTAAAATTTTACATTTGTATAACCCCCATCCCTAATTAAGAAATTTAAAATATTTCTAACACAAATAATGAATATAGCATTACTGAGAATGAATACGGTACATGAGAATGATCTGCTACACAATATATGGTAAATTAATTTCCACTTTATGCAATGAATATTTGTACAAATATATTTAAGAACCTGAGAATCATATACACATACAATGGAACCTAGCTCACTTATACAAAATAATAAGATTAAAATATACAGTGACTGCAAATAAATAAACAAGGCAATTGTGGCATGTCAATGTGTAACCTCACAGAAATTTTTAATCTACTCGGGAAGCAACAAATGATTTTAAACAAGTAGTTCCGTGAAGATCTAAAGCCTATTTTCATATATCCTACTTATGTTAATTGCCTCTATCAACATACAAAATGTCAGTGTGATTGCTGTAATAGATTCGTAGATATTGAGACCATCTAATATTTTGGATAGTCATCAGTAGGAAACTTGGACAGTGGGTGGAATATTATGAGCAATATAGTGAACGGATTATTGTAGCAAAAATCAATAGTAAACCTACGTGCACCACAGTGGTACAAGTCTATATGCCTACCAGTCAAGCTGATGATGAAGATGTTGAAAAGGTCTACGAAGAAATAGATGAAATTCTGAGGTATATCAAGGGTGATGAAAATGTTATAGTAATGGGAGATTGGAATGCTGTGGTAGGAAAAGGCAAAGAAGGAAAGGTAGTAGGAGATTTCGGATTAGGTGAAAGGAATGACCGAGGAAGCAGGCTGATAGAATTCTGCACCGAGCATGAGCTGGTCATAGCTAACACCTTATTCAATAACCACAATAGAAGAATATACACATGGACGAGACCAGGAGATACAGGGCGTTACCAAATCGACTTCATTATGGTCAAGCAGAGGTTTCGAAACCAGATTTTGGATTGCAAAACATATCCTGGTGCTGACATAAACTCTGACCACAATCTGGTTGTTATGAAATGCAGATTAAAGTTGAAGAAACTGAAGAAAAGTCAAAAGCCAAAAAGGTGGGCAATAGACAGACTGAAAGTGAAGGATGTAAACGAAAGATTCAAGAAGAGTATAAAGGAAGGACTAATGAAAAACCTTAAACCAACTTCAATTGCAGACGAATGGGCACTTTTGAAGAATGAAATAACAAAATCCGCAGAAGAAAACATTGGTAGGAAAGAAAGAATAGGTAAAAAACCGTGGATCACTCAGGATATACTAGAATTGATGGATGAAAGGCGGAAACACAAGAATGTAAGAGATGAAAAGGGGAAAGAAGAATACAGACGTCTGAGAAATGAGGTTAACAAGAAGTGCAAGGAAGCGAAAGAAGAATGGTTGAAAGAGAAATGTGCAGGTATAGAAAATTGTCTGAAATTAGGAAAAGTAGACACAGCTTATCGAAGGATTAAGAATACTTTTGGGGAAAAGAAGACCAAGTGCTGTAATATTAAGGACACAAATGGAAAGCCTGTAACAGATAGAGAAGAAAAGGTTGAGAGATGGAAAGCTTACATAGAGTGTTTGTATATGGGAAATCAGATTGAGAATCATGTAATGGAAAGGGAGGAGGAAATTGACGAGCATGCAAAAGGAGATTTAATAATGAGATCAGAATTTGACAGAGCATTGGAGGACATAAGCAGGAACAAAGCACCAGGCATAGATGATATACCGATTGAGTTGCTACGCTGCATAGGAGATGAAGGTCAGATCAGGTTATTTCACTTGGTGTGTAGGATTTATGAGACAGGGGAGGTACCCCCTGATTTCAAGAAGAATGTTATTATCCCTATACCAAAGAAAGTGGGAGCTGACAGATGTGAAGATTACCGTACAATCAGCTTGATTACTCATGCTTCAAAAATCCTGTCTAGAATAATTTACAAGTGGATGGAAAGCCAGATAGAAACGGAGTTGGGTGAAGACCAGTTTGGTTTCAGGAGAAATGTAGGAACAAGGGAAGCTGTACTAAGTCTTAGGCTGATTTTGGAAGGTAGAATAAGGAAAAATAAGAGAACGTTCATGGCATTTGTAGACTTAGAAAAGGCTTTTGATAACGTTGATTGGACTAAATTGTTTGACATTTTGAAATCTATTGGAATAAAGTACAGGGATAGGAGGGTGATCTACAATCTATACAGAAACCAGACAGCAGTCATTCGAGCTGAAGGACATGAGAGAGAAGCTGGTATTCAGAAAGGTGTAAGGCAAGGCTGCAACTTATCACCCATACTTTTCAATCTTTACATTGAACAAGCAATGAAGGAAATTGGAGAAAAATTTAAAGTGGTAGTGAAGATTCAAGGAGAAATAATTTCAAGATTTGCTGATGACATCGTCATCTTGGCTGACACACCTGAGGATTTGAATGAGTTTTTGAATGGTATGGACTCCGTCTTACGGAATGAATACATGATGAAAATTAATAAATGTAAAACAAAAATACTGGAATGCAGCCGAAATAAAACAGGAACCTCTATGGACATCAAATTGGCAGGTGAAAAGCTGAAGGAAGTAAGAGACATCTGTTACTTAGGAAGCAAAATAACCAGTGATGGACGAAGCAAAGAGGATATAAAAAGTAGGTTGGCTCAGGCAAGGAAAGCCTTTTTACAAAAAAGGAATCTGTTGACATCGAATATAGATTTAGGTATTAGGAAGTCATTTTTGAAAGCCTTTGTCTGGAGCGTGGCGCTCTATGGAAGTGAAACTTGGACTATTGGTGCAGCAGAAAAGAGGAGAATTGAAGCATTTGAAATGTGGTGTTACAAGAGAATGATGAAGATCAGATGGGTAGATAGGGTGACAAACGAAGAGGTATTAAGACGAGAGGGAGAGGAGAGAAGTTTCTGGCAACTGCTAATGAAGAGAAGAGATAGGTTGGTAGGACACATACTAAGACACCCAGGAATAGCAAGCTTAGTTATGGAAGGAAGGGTTGAGGACAAGAACTGTAGAGGTAGACCAAGGTTAGAATATGTTAAACAGATTGCTTCGGATGTAGAGATGAAACGATTAGCTCAAGACAGGAAGGCATGGAGAGCGGCATCAAACCAGTCAAAAGACTGAAGACTCAAACAACAACAACATGTTGGATTTTAAAATTTCGCACAGCTGCCATCTTATGGTTATGGAAACAATTGAAATAAATTAGATGCCAGTGGATTAACAATTGGATAAGCATTTAATGTACGAAGTTTCACTTCACTCGGATGGTTAAATTGCGAGAAACATCCATTTAAATATTTATCGTTCGCGTCGCCGCCATGTTGGATTTGTGATCACCAGGTTATTGAAAGTCCTATATATGAACTTATGTCCATAGCCCCTATGAACATTAAAAAAATCAGTTTGATTGCTGTAATAGATTCGTAGATATTCAGAACCGTCTAAATATTTCGGATGGTCACCATGTTGGATTGTTATATGTATAGGCCATAGAGTTATACCATTAAAGGAATACTATTGTGTAGGTTTATTACTCAAACTTTCACTTCGATTGCATGATTACGACACAAGAAATAGAAACATAATTTTAAAATTCGCACAGCCTCCATCTTGAGGTTATGTAAACAATTGACCTAAATTAGACGCCAGTACATTACAATTTGTATAAACATTTGTTGTACCAAGTTTCATTGCGTTTGGATGATTAAATCGCGAGAGAAGTCTATTTAAAACTTTCAACTTCGCCTGTCCGCCACGTTCGTTTTATAGTTAACAGGTTTTTGAAAGTCTCATAGATAAACTTTTAGTAGTGCCCTTTATCTCGGTACAAAATTTCAGGGTGATATCAGTAATAGTTTTGGAGATATAGAATGCCAGTGAAATATTTCGCACAGTCGCCATCTTGAGGTTATTTAAACAACTGAACGAAATTAAATGTCAGTGCATTACAATGTGTATAAACATATACTGTACGAAGTTTCATTGTGTTTGGTTGGTTAAATCGCGAGAAACGTCTATTTAAAAGTCGCAACTTCGCTTGTCCGCCATGTTGGTTCTGTAGTAACCAGGTTTTCGAAAGCCCCATAGTAGTTCTCTTTATCACCGTACAAATTTTCAGGGTGATATCGGTAATAGTTTCGTAGATATTGAATGCTGGTGAAATATTTCGCACAGCCGCCATGTTATGTTGGATTGGTGAGACGTCAAAACATTTGAAGGGCACAGTCGGGGTATGCCGAAATGGTGCTATGACCTTACCGAGTTTCATTGAAATCGCTTCAGCCATTTAGAAGTTATTAGAGGGGGACATACACACACACGCACAGAGACAAAAGGTGATCTCATAAGCCTATTTTTTTTTCATAAAATGAAAATAGGCTAAAAATAAATGAACTCCAGAGAACAAAAGTAAATACGGAATGAAGCACTTAATCGCTTTGCATTCATCCTTACCATTGGCACATGACTTGGAACTTGGTATTGCATACACATTGAAAATTCAAAATTTGATAAAGGAACAATTCTATTCGAAATTGCTGATGATAATGCAGGCTGGTGGCCCAATGATAAGCTCTTAAGATATTTTAACAATAATGTGCAATGTAAACATGATAGTAGGTACCCTGAGGCTAAGAAGTTCCATTTATCCATAAATTATCAGTGCCGAATATTGGAATAGTATGTCCATACAAAAAAATTATCTTCGCTTTTCCTTATTCCAACCCCCTATTCTTTCCCAGCTTCATCTACAAGCGTCTTCTTTGACCACCTGTCATTACTTCTTCAAGTAATTTTGGTATTTCAAAAGAGAACATCTCAATTGATACCAAGGGGCAGATGACCCTGACCTTCTACTCCTAAAAACAAAAATCACCGCCACATCACATCATGAAGATCGCCGCTGGAATTAAGCTAAGCAATACCAACATTGGAACCATTCAGCTGGGGATTGCCCATAAATTCACCTATTCAGGAAGCATCATCACTCATGATGGCAATGCTTAAACCAAAGCCCTCTCTCATCTCGAGAAAGCTACAGCTGTTTTTTGGACCACTCAGGGTGACAGCTTCTATTTCGCTTGACATCAAGTTATGCCTGTATTCGACCAATGCTATATCAACTGCTAAGCGAGTGAAACATGGAAAATGTATTGCCCAAAGGTTAAGTGTATCCCATCAGCATTGCTTGAGACGGAACCAGAAAACACAACACACCGACCACTGGTTTTGTTATAAACTCTGTCGAAAAAATGTTAGTGTCTCAGCATAGTGGCCTGTCTGAACTGCACATAGTGATTGACTCGAGTCGGCTGGCCATATTCTATCTAAGCCTCAACGTTGCATATAACAAGTAGCCATGACTTGGGTCTCCTATGAAGCCAGACGACCCAGGGACTGCTCCCGGAACACAAGCTGACGAACTTTCACCAATCATCTCATGCGTGTTGACTTATCCTGGAGAGATGCTGAAATACTGGTAGAGGACAGACAGCTGTGAGAAATCGTCACCCGAAATACATTATAGCATGGGACGACCTAAGACTAAGACATCACTATTATCAACATTAATTAATATGGCAGCACCACTGTATAAAATGACCCTTTGCAACAATTGCCCCTTCATGTTGGTTTTATACCAAATTTGATTTATTTGCAGAAAAGTCTCTCTCTCTCCACTGCTGCATTTTCGTGTGATAAATTGAGACAAATTTTCGTTACTTGTGGCAGTTTGCATACTGAGTTTCTTTCAAAATACCAAAGATAATGTCTGACCATAATTAATCCCTGGATATAGTGTTACACTGTTCAAATTTTGATTCCAACCCTTCTTTGTTATACTGTTGCATATTTTAAGTTATTATAGGGTAATACCGATCATTTTTCGATGTTTTTTATTGATATTTCCCATACCAATAAGACCATATTTACGCAATGTTATATTTAAAATGTGTGAATCTTTCTCGTCCACTTGATAACAATAGAAAATCGAAGCAATGGAATATATCGCGAGTAATTTAGCTTTATTTCGCTTGATTATCGGTGTTACACTATTTCAGGGGTTATAACGATCAAAATTTTACTTTTTAAAAAATACAGAAACTACCATAACTTAATTGCAAGATGAAAAGATGCACATTAAAAAACGAATAAAAAAATAAAACTGTTAACTCACATCTAAACACAATCAATCCCCATTCCACACTGCTAAGATCAATGTTACAGAAAATGAACTTTCCTCGTTTGCAATATATGGGCTCCATCTCTGTAACGAATTGTTCTTTTCCTATGTCCATTGTGTCTGCAACATCTGGGAACACGAAAAAGGTTGTGGCTCCAGTGTTTCTTTTTCGCATGAAATTAATTTCATATAGACCCTTTCCCGGGAGGTACAGTCAGTCAGTATTATACAGACGCTTACTTTTGTAAACAGCGAATGGGGGTAACAATGTTCCATTGCAGCTGCTGCCATCATAACATTGATACTAGTTTTAGATGTGTCTAAAATTCTCTCGAGATGCTTCACGCTCTTTTGACCAGCACCTTCACCTGTCCCGGGTCGTCTCAAAAATTTGTTTCGTCATAGTTAATTATATTTGAGTCAGTAACTCCATCCAACGTTTCCCTAAGATTATCATAATATTCCGTTACGATCTCCCTCGAAACTGCTGCTCTAACTCTTTTAAGTGTTCTCTCCAATTCTCACAGTCAGTTCCGAGTTTCTTCTCAGAAATGCATGAACCCACTCTATCCTGGCCGATTGTCTTTTAATCTCTTTTCCACTTTCCCTGCATGGTTAAGGTAACCCTGCACGATGTTACGTACATCCGTGTTCCTCAGCGGAAAACCTCATTTGGCACATGTCAATAAGCCTTCAACAAGCGTTTTCTCCTCTTCCCTGTTTAAAGCTGTTGGCACACTCCATGGGCACTTTGTGTTTATACTTATTCCTTAACTTGTCATAAGTGTTGTGTACGGCACAACAAACTCTTCTGATGCTCTCCTGATGTTCATTTTCCCCTGTCGCATGGCCTTAACTGCATTTTCTAGAAAATTGAGTTGTATTTGCAATTTCCATCAGGCCCAAATTTCTTGATGTACGGTTTGTTCTCATCATGATCGGTATTACCCTATAACAAGAAAACTTTTCATATAAAGCCTTATAACTTCAAAGTGGCATTGCTTAGAAACTTACGGAAATGTTCATATGATACCCAACTAACTGAGGAATAGTTAATGGTATTAACCCTGGAACCGCTAAATGTCGCTATCGCGATCCATTTCTGCTCAGCTCCAGCGCTAAAGTCGCGATCGCGATGCATTACGTCAGCGCTTACTAAACTCGTCTTCGCGCCTTTATTGTTTATTTATCACATATTATACATAATTTAAAAGAGGAAAGGTATATTCACATGTATATCTTTGGTTTTAAGAATTTTAGAATAATGGAGACAGTTGGCACGCCTGAGAAAAACTATAACGTTTTGCAGTTGCTCAGCGTGATGTATATGTCGCGCTCTGTTGTGGTTGTCACACGTGTTCCAGCTTTTGTGTTAGTTTAGTCGTCCAAAATGAGTGAATTATCGGGTAGCAGTGACATACGTGATTGTTTATTTGATTTAGAAAGCGAAGGAGATAGTGATGTGCTTATAGAAGGAGGAAATGACGATCTATCTACATCGAGTGGGGACTTGTTCGAGCCTGGACTAAGTGATGTAGACAGTGATACCGATGATGATTTAGGACAAACTGAACCAGAAAATACAGTGAATTCTGATGGAAGCGATACTGATGGTGATGATGATAACGTAGTGTTGCCTAGTGAACCTAAGTGGACAAGGGCTTACCCTCCTGAGCCGGAAATAAAAGTGGAAGAGAGGTTAAAGGTTAGAAACGCAGGTATACAGAACTGCCCGCCCAGAAACAGTCCTCCATTGTTATACTTATATTTGTTCTTCACCAGTGCTGTTTGGAATCTTTTAGTAAGGGAAACCAATAAATACGCGCGTGAAAATATTCAAAACAAAAGGAATTCAGGTACTATGGGCCCTTATTCACGACTGCAAAGGTGGACTGATGTGACTGTGTTGGAAATGAAAAAGTTCATTTCTTTGGTGATACATATGGGACTGAATCACAAGAACAACATTGACAGATATTGGAGCACGTATAAATCACAAAACATTCCCTTTTTTCAGGTGTCATGTCACTAAACCGATTTCAAATTATAAACTCTATGTTATATATCAGTTCAAAACAATACATTCCTCCTGGACAACTGGGACATGACCTATGGTATAAAGTAATAACATTCCTGGACTCAATGAATAGCTCATTCAAAAAGCACTTTATACCCTACCAGAACTTGTCTCTTGATGAATCTATGATAGGCATGAAGAATAGATTCGTACGTATTATGTATATCATACCAATATATATAAATGAGATGGTGTGTGTCTGTCTGTGTGTTACTCAATAACGCAAGACCCACTGGTCCGATTTAGATGAAAATTTGCATGGATGTAGCTGATTTACCATGTTTACAGAATACTTTTGATTTCCATTTTGCACTATTCAGAAATGGCGACCATTTAGTGACGTCACTATACTCTTTAGTTTCAAAATTTCATATTTCCGTTTCAAATAAAAAGAGAACGCTAAGAAATAGAAAACTTTTGATGGCACATACGAGCTTTGAAATTTAATTTCCTATCCGAAAGGTCCTTATCACTTTTCGTGTTTCTCCAACGGTTAGCGAGTAAAACCCACATTTGTGACGTCACTACACCCTTTGCTTTCAAAATGTCATATTTCCATTTCAAATAAAAAGAGAACGCTAAGAAATAACAAACTTTTGATGGCATACACGAGATTTAGTATTTAATTATCTATCCAAAAGGTCCTTATCCATTTTCGTGTATCTCCAGCGGTTAGCGAGTAAAACCTAAATTTGTGCAATAAAACACGGTCAACCCCCAGCGGTACACTATATCTCTACATATAACAAGTAGTTCCGTGAAGAACTATACAGCCTATTTTCATATATCCTGCTCATGTTAATTGTCTCTATCAACATACAAAATTTCAGTTTAATTGCTGTAACAGATTCGTAGATATTGAGAACCGTCTAAATATTTCATATGGTCGCCAGGATGGATTTTTATTTTTGTACTATTACATTAAGATTATTGTGTACGTGTGGTATTCAAACTTCAATCGCATGATTAGAACACAAGAAGTAAAAACGAGATTTTAAAAGTACGCACACCAGCAATCTTGTGATTATGCAAACAATTGAAATAAATTACATGCCAGTGGATCAACATTTGTATAAGCACTTAACGTGTAACGTTTCACGGCACTCGGATAGTTAATTCGCGAGAAACGTCCATTTAAATATTTATACTTCGCGTCGCCGCCATGTTGGATTTGTGCTCACCAGGTTACTGAAAGTCCTATAGGTGAACATATGTTCATAATCTCTATGAACATAAAAAAATCAGTTTGGTTGCTGTAAAAGATTCATAGATATTGAGAACCGTCTATATATTTCGGAAGCTCGCCATTTAGGATTGTTATATGTATAGGCCATAGAGTTATGTACCATTCAAGGACAATTATTGCCTAGCTTCATTATTCAAACTTTCACTTCGATCGCATGATTACGACACAAGAATAAAACCTTAATTTTAAAATTTCGCACAGCCGCCATCTTGAGGTTATGTAAACAGTTGAATTAAATTAGATGGCAGTGCATTACAATCTGCGAAATCATTTACTGTACCACATTTCACTGCGCTCAGAGAGTTAAATCACGTGAAAAGTATATTAAAATATTTCAAATTCGCTTGGTCGCCATGTTCGTTTTGTACTTTACAGGTTTATGAAATATACATAGGTAAGTTTGTATCAGTACCCTTTATCACCGTACAAAATTGCATGATGATATCTGTAATAGTTTCGGAGATATAGAATGTCAGTGAAATATTTCGCACAGCCGCCATTTTGAGGTTATGTAAACAATTGAACTAAATTAGACTCCAGTGCATTACAATGTGTATAAACATTTGCTGTACCAAGTTTCATTACATTTGGATAGTTAAATCGCGAGAAATAACTATTTAAAAGTCTCAATTTCGCTTGACCGCCATGTTGGTTTTGTAGTCACCAGGTTTTTGAAAGTCTCATAGGTGAACTTCTAGTAGTGCCCTTTATCACCGTATACAATTTCAGGGCGATGTCGGTAATAGTTTCGGAGATATTGAATGCTAGTGAAATATTTCGCACAGCCGCCATGTTGGATTGGTGAGACGTAACAAAATTTGAAGGGCATGGTCGAGGTCGCCGGGAATAGTGCTATGAACTTACCGAGTTTCATTGAAATCGCTCCAGCCGTTTAGATTTTATTAGGGGGACACACACACACACCTCTCACACACACACACACGGACAAAAGGTGATCTCATAAGCCTATTTTTTCAAAATTGAAAATAGGCTAAAAAATGAAAGTATGTCTGTTTTTTCTGAATTTATACGGAAATTTGAGTTATTTACGCGTTTCAGACTGTTTTATGATGGATGCGCGCAAAAATATTTTTTTTGTCTGTCAGTTTGTCTGTGATTAACTTTGTTCCCTTATAATATGAGAACGGCTGGGTGTATCAACGTAAAATTAGGTATAGGCCGGACGTTTGTTTTAGACGAGTGAAAAATCTTAATGGAAGCTTGGAGGCGAGTTACTACAGTACCTGTGTTGTTATCAGCTGCCCCAAGCGGTCCGATGATTGACTAAGCGGTGTCAAACTACTGCTGAAGTACAGTCATTGGCAAATATAATGACATTCTGTTCGTAACTACGTAACGTGTACTTCCGTGACTCACAATACTTCGATGTGGACTGTACTGTCTGCTCAAGTCTGGAATTCCATTTCTCAGATCGGTGGTGACAAGTGTGAAGCGATAGGGTGAGAGAGTGAGTGTGTGTAGGCTCACCCACAGGCTTCAAGGTCAAGGGCAATCGTCTAAAACAAACGTCCGGCCTGTACATATATCCATCAGAGGCACGACACTAATCATTGATGTAACTATTCTCCCTACCTCTCATAAAAGGGGCCTACCCCCTTAAGATACATGCTGAAATAGGCGTAGAAGGACGAGACAAAGCTCATTTTCAGCCCCTCAATGTGAGAGACAAAACTCGGGGGCCCTAAAACCAACAGTTTTTGAGATATTGCCAGAAAACTAATTTCATTTAATAAACTAATGGACGAATGCAAGCCAGTAACCGTGGCAACAGATTCTCAGAGGTTCATCTATTGCTGTAAGACGCAATGCAATTCCATTAATTACATTAGTGTGAAAGTTTGCAAACGGCTAGAAGGTTATCACGGAACCAAATTAAGCTGTAAAATTCATCAATACATAAAATGCACTTAAGGGGGTCAAGTACTCAAGAATATTTTTTCACGCGATTTACACCTGCGGGTGTGGTACGGCAGGTCTATTATATTCCTATCCCTATATTATATTATTATATTATGGCGTACAACGACGAGACAAAGACCCTCGGTGCCAGAAACAAAATTCGGGGGCCCTAAAGGGTCTTCGAAAACTACATTATAAGGCTCTAAAACCAACAGTTTCTGAAATATTCCCAGAAAACTAATTAATTTAACAAACTAATGAAGGAATGCAAATCGGTAACCATGCCAACATTATCTCAAGGGGTGGAATCCAACTTTCCATCTATTTCTGTAAGAAGCAATGCCACTCCATTTATTACATTTCTGTGAAAGATTGCAAATGGCTATAAGGTTATCACGGAACCAACGTAGACTGTATAATTCATCAATGCAATTAAGGGGGTCAAGGGGTAACCTAGAATTTTTAATGCAATTTTCTCGTGCGACATATAGTACAGAAGGTCTATTATACCGTATCTCCAAACAGCAACATTATTTTCAAAAATTCCTGAATTGAATCAGCATTTTGCGCGGCGTTTAGGAATTTGGGCCATTTGAGGCTAAAGAATCTGAATTTTCATGCACCACAAGCCTTTATAATTTATGAAAGAGGTCTTCCTGTGTATGGGGACCTAACACAACATAGAGGGTCAGTTTTTATGTGACGTGTATTGCGTTTCGTCTACAAGACTTTCAATTCTATTTCACATCAGGAAGTACTCGTTAGGTGAATTTAGTTTGTGAGTACATTTTAACTGATCATCTTCTTTTTTTTCTTTTTTTTTTTTCGACACACGGGTTCATCGTAAGGATGATTTTGTTTGATACTGTGTGGTAGATATACCCACATTTGGATATCTGGGTGATATGCTGTAGACAATAGAATTGTCTGTCTATCTTTCTGTGTATCTTTATGTATGCCTATAACTCGTGTTCGGATGCTTGGTGCATCGTAAAATTAGGTATGGTAACCATGAGATTCAATACACCAATCATTTATAAAACTCTTCACCGTTCTTTTCATACAGTAGAAGGGTGGATATAGGGAAAAACTTCTCAAAATACTTGCTAAAATAGGCGAAATATAAAAATTATCCTAGAAGGACGACCAAAGCATATGTTGCGCTTCTCAATGTGAGACACAAAATTCGTGAGTCTATAAAGGGTCTCCAAAAACCACATTTTAAGGCCCTTAAATTAACAGTGTGTGTGATATTCCAAGAAAACTAACTTCATTCTGATAAACTTATGAAGGAATGACAAACCGCTAACCATTGCAACAGTAGCTCAATCGATAATGTCTGGTGTTAACACCGTTCATAGAACGGGTACTTCTGCTAGTGCCTAATAAGAGACATGCTAGGTTCGGAATAAAGAAGTTTGAAGTAGTGGACAGCAAACATAACTATATATTCTGCACAGAATTGTACAGTGGGAATTTTTTTTTAGTAGATTGGACAGATCCATTCACAGAAAAGGTTGTTGTGCACTTGTTGAGAGTGTCAAATCTTTTCAATAAGGGATATCATGTTTTTACTGATAACTTCTATACTAAAATTCCCTTAGCAAAACGACTGTTTGCAAGTGATACATTTCTTACTGGAACGATAAATAAAAACTCTAAAGATCTATCTAAATTAGTTCTAAACACAAAACTTGTCCCCCGGACTTCAGTATATTTCAGGAAAAGAGAAATACTTTTAGTAGGATACAAGGAAAAACCTTCTCGAAAACCAGTTTATCTCACAACAACTGGGTGTCATGCTGAGGATAAAGTTATTCGAAGCAAAAGTGGAAAGGAAAATAACAAACCCGTTCTGATCCACAAGTACAATTTACATATGGGGGGAGTAGACTGCAAAGACAAGTCTGAGTATCATGTGACATGTGACAGAGCAACCAGGAGGTATTGGAAAAAAATATTTCCAACCTGCTGGATATGGCAATGTTTGATGCTTATATCAAGATTGAACACTGACAGACCCCTTGAAAGAGATATATTTATGTTAAGCATTATTGAAGGCCTTGTCGATGAAGAAACTCTACAAAATAATCAAGCTGGACCATCAGGAGGAGACTTGGGACATCAGCTGACACGGCTCCCAGGAAAGAAATTGCGGTTGTGTCCTGTTTGTTCAACCTCGGAAAAGAAACCCCGTTACATAAACAATGTTATCACAAATTACAACATTACTGGAGGCCTATGAAGGCAGGAAGAAAGAGAACCCATGAAGATGCTGAGGATGTGTCGGACTAAACACTCAGGTGTTGGAATGCTGTGTACATAATAATATACTTGGTAATTTTGTACATTTGCAGTAGTGACAAATAATGAAAAGTGTATATAATTAGAATCAGCATAAAATTGTGGAGATTTTATACATTACAACCAACACTGGGAAACCGATATTTTTGAACTTTTTTTTTTTTGCCTAGAACTTTGAAATTTTTTACAATTTTTTGTGTGTGTATTTCTTTATCAAGACTGCCTTACACTGCTGCATTGGTGAGTTTAATTTTTTATTGTTATATTCTTTGACTTTTTCTGAATAAAATGATTCATTATTAGTGAACAGAACACATTGTTTATGATTTTATGAAAATTTTGTGACAAAGCTCCCAGAAATTCTTAGCAGTTGAGGGTAATATAGTCAGCGGTTGCAGGGTTAACTTACTGAATTTGTACAGCCTGTGATGCACCTCAACTGAAGTTTTCACTGTTAACTTGTTTTACACTCAATAATGTGTTCCTCACAACATTCACTATCCGATTGCAGGTAACAACTTAGCGAATTCTTGGCGCTCAGCCAAATAAGCAATAATGTTACCTTTGTTACTACAATGCGCGACGGCTCTATTATTGTCGCAGTTTGGCTGGAGAGCTCAACTTTCAAACTACAGGCCAAATGATTGCTATTGCCTAACTATATCGGTATTGCCCCATTCTAGGGTACTGGTCAACACTCAATTCCATGCATTGCTACAGGTCTGATCACATTGCTGTATATGTTACTTTCGATTTCAGCTGTACAGGAATCTGAAGATCACACAAACTCCTGTCATCTGTCGCCGTTTAGCCTAAGATAGATAGATAGATAGATTTATTTACCATCAACAGGACAGGCACCCAATTACAGATGATATAATAAAACATCATAAACATTAAATTAACTCAAAAACAACTATTAAACTAACCTAGAAACAAACATTGATTCAAGCTTATAAACTAAGTTCTCTATACACTTAACTTAAAATAACAATTTTTACACACAATATATACAACAAACACCTACGATCCAGAGTTCAACAATGACCTACGAATTTCAGTAGGCTCCGAGTAAAATATATCTCTAGAGCTATCAAGATGGTTTAGAGAGCGCAACGCCATTAATAACCAGGAATTGGCATGGGCTACAGTTCTACACTTCTGGATCCGGAAAGTGAGTCTTTGCCTTGTATTGCGGCCTGGAACATGAAGAGGAATCAACCACAAAAGGGGCGCACAGTCGATTCTATTGGTCAGACACTTATATAGAAACATGGTGTTGACACACATGCGGCGAGACCTCAAAGACCGCATACCCATGGTTCCACAGAAGGTCTCATAGTCCAATAGAGAGTCGAATGCCCATATACCTACAGCTGATCCACTTCATGAATCTCACCTGCACTCTCTCTAACCGCTGAATAGCATATTGCTGAGAAGGCAGCCATACCTCACAACAGTATTCAACAGTTGACCTTATATATGTTAAAAATAAAATTTTGAGAGAACCTATATTGGCAAATTTACTACAATTTCTCTTCAGAAAACCTAGTAATCTGAACCCCTTACTTGTCACCTTATCTACATGTTTTAGAAATGACAGCCCGTCAATGTTGGTAATTGTTATACCTAGGTTGTTTACTTCATTCAACTTCATTCACACGCACTAATACAGAGTTACTTATACTATAATTCCTCATGACAGGCACCAACTTCCTAGAAAAGGTTATTACATTGCATTTTGATATATTAAGGTCAAGTAACCACTTCGTACACCAATCTGTTAGTAGATGTAGGTCTAATTGAAGCAAGTCACAGTCTGACTCGTGGTCTATTACTCGAAACAGTTTCAAATCATCAGCGTATAGAAGGCAGTTACTATTCTTGAAGACCCAGTTAAATCATTAATAAAGATTACAAATAAAAGCGGCCCCAAGATGGAACCCAGAGGAACACCAGAAGTTGGAAAGTATGGATTTGAAGTTGGACCATCGGATTTAACAAAGCAAATTCTTTCAGTGAGATAGCTTCTAATCCACTCTAAAACGCTGCCGCCTATTCCATACGCTGACATTTTGATTAATAATGCCTCATGTTGTACAGAATCAAAGGCTTTGGAAAAATCTATAATACTTGTTGACTCCTGTCCATGGCATTTGATATGAAGTTGAAGTACACTGCCAGGTTCGAAACAGTCGAGCGCTTCTGCACGAATCCATGCTGAGCAACATTAATGTACTGGCCAAATGACCTGTATATTCTATTGTACACAATCTTCTCCGCCACCTTTGATAGGAGGGATAGCAGGACGACTGGCCTATAGTTATCAAATACCCTTCTGTCACCCTTTTTAAATACTGGAATTACGTATCCCTTCATCCACTCACACGGAAAGCATCCAGATTTAAAAGATATATTTAAAATTGCACTGAGAGGTATCGCCAACTGAGGAGCACACTCTCTCAGTACAAGACCTGGTATCTCATCAGTCCCAAACGATTTTGCAGTATCCAATGATGACAGAATCTCATACACTTCAAAGGGCGTAGTCCGGATCGACATCAATCCCTGATCACACACGATTGGGACAGACGAGTGACACGGCCTCGCAGGAGAGTGATACTTCTTGAAACCCTCTGCAAATTTATTCAGAATATTTTTCTTGTCCTGGATTTGAATTCCATTCTGAAGCATAGTGGACGGTAAACGTGAAGATTTTCTTTTATTGTTTACAAAATTCCAAAAATGCTTTGGATTGGTGGTTAATTTTGATTCAACTGAGATCACATAGTCTTTGTATTTTCTGTTCTGGAGTCTCTTATATTCCCCCCGTATCACCGAAAATTGTACATAGTTACACCAAAAGCCCGATTTCTTGAACCTTTTTCTGACTCTTTTTTTTTCTTTCAACTTGTTGATTATCTCTGTATCGTACCAAACTGGATACTTCCAAGTATTGATAGTGCGAATGGGCACTGAATCCTTGATTACTGCTTTGAGGAGGTCGTAAAACAGACTTAAAGTCTCATCAACAGAGGGAGAATTATCCATCAAATACCATGGACACATCGAAAGAAGGTCTCTCATGAGGGGAAAATCAGCTTTAGTCCAAGTATATATTACCCTTCTTAGCGAATGTTGACAAATAATTCGCGGCAAGGATAGTGAGACTTCCACAGCATCGTGGTCTGACTTAACTACCTTCTCAGCCTGAATACATTGCATATGTGCAGAGAGTTGTTCAGAGACTAGCACCAAATCCAGGAAATTGTTATTGCATGTAGGGAAATGATACATTTGCTGTAGATTAAACTCACTGATAATCTCTAGAAACGATAGGACTTCCTCACATCTTTGCTTTATAAAAGGTTCAGGGGTCCAGGCTAATTCACTGTGTTAAAGTCCCCACACACTATGACTTGGGGGTTAAAAACAGCTGTGACATTGCCCAGCGACTGACGCAAGTCACTCAACCTAACCTTCACCTCGTCCGGTGGTAGATAGCAGCACAAGATGAATACCGCCCGTCCAGGTTTAGGCCTGATCTTGATCACAAGGCAGTCCCAACACCCTGCCAACTCCGGCCTTGATACCGGATTGAGGATATTTTTCACGGCCACAAGTATGCCACCACCCTTAGTTTTGGTGTCATGAATGAGTTGTCTGTCTTGTCGAAATATACTGTAATCACAGGACAGTATCTCGTTATAGTCCACTGCATCATTCAACCATGATTATACGATACAAATACAATCAATTTCAGCATCACTAAAAGCTAGGTTGAATTCCGATAATGAAATACACATACTCGCTACATTTTGATAGAAGATAGTCATGTCATTACACTGACCAGGTCCCGTGTTCAATTGCACATAGCCTGACATAGCCAATAGGAGCATGGCTATCACATTGCCAGACATTTTCAAATACGTGGACCTTTGACAACCACTTGTTTGTTTCACAGACAGGTACTGTGTTCCATTCAAGCTAAGCACATGGCATGATATTTTAAGTTCATTGTTCACAAGGAAGTCTTCCCAGCATTCCACGAACTCGAAATGGTAGTCACGGTAATCATGAACACAAACGTTAATCAATATTAAGCAGCATTTAAAAGCCACGAATACGCAAAGGAGACGGAGCGCAGCCGACACCATCCTGTTCGCTGGGTAAACAGTGGGTGAAGTGAAGATGAAGGAATTAGATTGTTCTTCCCTAGTTAAAGGGTCTTAGGACTACGACTATGAAAAAAATGAAAATCCACAGCCTGCTTCCAGTCTCCGACCGGGTCAGGAATGGAATGAATGAAGCCCCCATCCAGCTGCGAGGATATGAAATGTGCCGGCTGCCGAGGCCTGATGCACTCCTCTGGGGCAATGATTAAATGAATGACAGATGAAATGAAATGATAGTGGAGAGTGTTGCTGGAATGAAATTGTGACAGGGAAAACCGGAGTACCCGGAGAAAAACCTGTCTGCCTCCGTTTTGTCCAGCACAGATCTCACATGGAGTGACCGGGATTTGAACCACGGATCCAGCGGTGAGAGGCCGGCGTGCTGCCGCCTAAGCCACGGAGGCTTGACTACGACTATGATTTACTTAAATTAAGTTTCTGATTTAGGACTTAAATTAGCTTCTATAACAAGTGCTACTCATTATTATGAATGTTTCTCCCCAATTAACGCAGCTCTCCTGAACACAACCAGGCCGACTTAAAATGCCTTCTTACTAATGACACAGATACATGCCCACAGTCCCGAGAGAGAAAACTATTATTTTCGACTGTGGACAGCACAGAAGCGAATGTCAATCCTTTTGCACATGTCTCGGATGAGAGTTTCCTAACTCCCGAGTGACTATTTCTTTATTGGCCGCTTCCAGCGCGCAGCGCTAAACTTCGATGTTGAACTGAGCGTGTTTCAATGTATGCTTATCCACTTCCCTTTAACCACAAAGTTATATCAATTCACTTTTTGGATTTCACACGCTCACCTACAATTTCTTATATTCACAAACACTTCAACATTTGCTTTCACCTCCGCCGAAACTACTCTTACGATGCTTACCGCAAATACTCCCATATAAAAATCAATTCACCAATGTGTACATCCCGACCAGCAACTTGTACTTGTAGGCTACTCCGAGAACCACTGACATAATATTCAGCAATTATAAGGGTATCTAGCAGTCTAAGTTATATATAGAATAGTCCTGTATAACTTACTGCACCCGTATAGACATGTTTAAGTCGTTCCACTTGACTATTCACCAGAAATAACACTATTTATATGAAGCACAAATCGACCCGACTGCCTTACGCCATGACTCGGCTAGCTGTATTTGTTTGCATTCGCACTTCTCTCTATGTGTCTCCAGCTGATGTTATGTATCAGCCCAAATATCGGAATCCAGTGATCTTGTTCAGTTGTTTTTCATTAATAGCTATCGGTTTGTTCTCCACACTCCATGTATTCAGTTTTGAAAATGTTTAATTTCAGTCCATATGCATCAAGATGGTCCTTCCAAATTTGTGTTTACTGTTCTAGGCCTTGGCGTGTCACCCTTGCCAACAAGACATGATCGGCGTAAATAACATTCCAGGGATGTTTGGTCTGGATATCTACAGTTGCCGTGTCCATGCACAAAATGAAAAGAAGCGGTGACAATGCTGAGCCCTGAAGAACACTAACAATGATGATGAAAGTAGGTGAAGTCCCCGCTGCACACCCTACCCTACTGGTGGCGTTGTGGTAAAGAGATTGTACACATTCAACATATACTTCGGGCACTCCATGGACTCGTTAGGATAGCCATATAAGGTCATGGGGCATTCTGTCAAAGGCATTTTCTAGGTCCAAGAATGCCAGATGTAATGATTTTCTCTTCTCAAGATGACGTTCTATGAGCAATCTGACCGCATGGTTGGCGTCCACTGTTCCGCAGCCATTGACAAATCCACACTGACTTTTAGTTACCAAGGCAATTTCACGAAGGCGCACGTCCAATACATGTTAAAAAATGTTCATTGTGTGACATAACAATCGAATCAGCCTGTAATTGACACACTCTTTGGCATCACCTTTGTGCCTCCAGATCAGGACAGTGATACTTGTAAGCAAGTTTTGGACACCTTGCACATTGTGATCTGGTTGAAAAGTACTGTAAGAAATGTTGCGTCCCATTAGCTTCCAGCTTCTGATCCAGTGGCTTTCCCACTTTTCATTTGGTGCACTGCAGTCTCTACCTCCTCAGTTGAGATCAATGGTATAGACCCTAATGTTGGCTGGTGAATGAGTATGGGTGGGTGTGGTTTCTCACAGTTTCTGATCTTTTCAAAGTATTCCTTTCAATGTTGCAGGATTTTACTTGGTTCATGCAATAACTGGTGATTGGTGATTCTCGTCTTGCATGTGCATGATGTGTCCAGTATCTTGGCTTGCCAAATGCCTTGATTTGGCTAGTTTGTAGATTCTGTTAGCCCCCTCTGGCATGTCAAGTTGGTCGTACAGCTCCTGATAGTGGGTTGCCTTTGCACTTGCTACTGCCGATTTTACAAGTAGACTTATGTGCTTTGTAGTGTTGAAGGTCTCTGGGATACCGGGTCTGTTGCCATTTCTTATAAGCTGATTTCTTTGCTCTTACTTCGTCCTGAACCTTGTCGTTCCACCACCATATTTGTTTCTGAATAAACCGTCTGCCTGGCTTTGTAGTACCAAGGGTGTCACAAGTGCAATTCTTCATAATATTTTATATATCACACATGGTAGTAGGTGACAGCGTATGGTCACTCCAGTCAGCTGTAGCTATGTTCCTTCAGATGTTTATCACATTCCCTTAGTCTCCACCACTTGATGCGTTTAGAATCTGTCCTTGGCGTTAGTGAGAAATTGGAGTCGAGAGTACTCAATCAAATACTAATAGTCGATGCTGTGGAGCAATGTTATCAGATGGAATAACTTTTGCATCATGTACCATCTTTAGATCACATCTGTGCACCATCCAGTAGTCAATTTGTGCTGTATGTGTTGTACGTGATGAGGTGGGAAAGCCTCTTTCGAAAAAACGTATTTACAATGGATAGATTGCATGCCTTCCTAGTCATTTCGCATGCCAAATCGTTTTCCTCCCTGGACGTGCTCAAATCCATTACTCATCTCTCCAACATGTCCATTTAGATCATCACCAAAAAATAGGGTCACTCTTGGATCAATGGTACGTAGACGATCCTCCATGTTAGCCCAAAACTTTTCTTTCTCCCCATCTTGGCAGGCGGTCTGCAGTACACAACACGAAACAATTCTGATATGAGGCGGTCAGAAATTCGTACCACATTGGTGACACAGTCGCGTAGTAGTTGGCTAACGGCTCTGGCTATGCCATTTCGTGTGTTGGGCTTCCACTGGTAGAACAATTTGTAACCCTTGCCAATGTTCTTTACCTTTGACCCTGATCACTTTATTTCTTGAACACAGGATACATCAACGCGTCTATTTCGCAGGAAATCAGAGAGTTCTCGACTGCATGCTGTGAGGGTTCCAATTTGGATCGTTGGCACTCTAATGGCATTTTGGACTTGTGCCTTTAACCTATCCCGTCCTTGAGTAGGCAGCCCTTCCTCATTTCTCGCATCATTCAGGTGAGGGCGATGAATGTCACCTCAGGGGTACGCCCTAGTATTTTGTTTCCTGATTGTTTGTGCTCGATGCATGATGATACGACAAAAGAATCTCAGCTGACTTGTCGCAGAGTCTGACGCCAAAGCATGTTAGAGCTACTGCCAGCAGGAAAAATTTAGACCGCTCCTAACATGGAGAACAGACGTCTTTTGCAGCCGCTCCATTGGAGAACAGATACTTACTCTATTACTCCCGAGTACTGGGTCACCTCTTCCGCCAACTATGCTGTACTGAAGTCCACCTCCTCCACCTTGGTTGCCTTTGGGGTCTTAACTCATTACCCTGATCTTGGGCCCTCCATATTTATAGCCCCTGGAGAGAGGGTGTCCAGTATTGTAAAGCCCCAAGAAGTTGGGCTGCCTGTTGGTGCGCGATTATGTTTCTGGGGTGTCAGAACCAGCCTACAATTCTGTAGGACCCCTATCCGTTACTTGAGGACGCACCCTCTAGAGGTTACGGGCTTCCCCGAGGTGGTAGCCAAATTTATTTAGCGTATGGCTTTTAGTGCCGGGAATGTCCGAGGACATGTTCTGCTCGCCAGAGGCTGTAGCTGCTTCAAGCGGACACTCATGGAGTGAGCTACAAGTTCCGTTCAATTTCAAGTAGTTCCAACTTTCGCTACCAGATGTCACCGACACCTACTGGTGGACGTTAGAACTTCGATAGAGCGTTACAGCAAAATCTATCCCAAAAATTTAGCTTCACACAAGTTTAAATAGTGGAAGGATCTTTTACATGCCATAAATCTATGACATGGGACCGCCGGATTTACTTCCCCTCCGAAGGAGGCATACTGAAGGATTTTTTAACGCTCTTAGAAAATATGACGACTTCGGCCAGGTTTGAACCCGCAATCTTCGACATAGAAGCTCAGCATGCTACCAACTACGCCACCGAAGCCAAATATAATAAAGTATAAGGTCATAATGAAACTACATTACAAAGTGCCATCAATTAATTTAGCATCAATATCAATTCTCTTTAAGAAAAGTGATACTGGCTCTACGACTCACCTCAAATTGATTTTTCCAATCTTCAACTGGATCATCAGCTATATCATTAGGTTCATGCTTTTTCTCCACCCAGTTAGCAGAGGACTCCTGAGAAACAAGATACTATATTTGAGCAGTTACGTCAGATCTCAAGTACAAGTTACAAACCATACGGAAATAATATGGCATATTTCATACCTCAATAAAATACTTGAGTTGTATTAACTCACGAATTATTGCCAATTTCATTATTCAAGAATAATTTAAGTACAGTATATGGTAAAGACAGCAAGGTGAGAGTAAGTGGCACGAAGGTGGCAGGAGAGTGTAAGGAGGAAATAATGGGATTCTAGTTCATTTCCCTGGAAGGTAATTAATAGAATGGCCGTTCATATGGCAGTTAATATGCAAAATGGAGCAAAGCAGGCACGAAGGTGGTAGCCAAATATAATAGGGTATCAGGTCATAATAAAACTATACGTCTGACATTTGTTTTTGGCTGGTGGCCGTGATAACCGCGCATCCACCATGCTAACCGTTCAACCTCCTCCCTTCTTTCCTTCTGATCGAGCGTGCATGCAGTTGTTACTGCGCATGCTCACAATAAGAAGGCTTCCTGGCTGGTCGAAGAACTCTGCGCAACAAGCAAACACAGGTCAAAAACAAACGTCAGACCTGTACATTACAAGGTGCCTTCAAATAGTAAGTTGCACATATCGTCCCACGCTAAGACTTTTGCACAACAAGAGTGCTGTATTATCACAATAGAGTTTATGTCTCATGCTTCCTGCAGACACAGGTCTGCTTCAGTACTGATAACAGGTGCATCACAGTGTGCAATTGAAATGGCGCATCAATTGGAAACATATTCCAAAGTTGAAGTACATGGGACAGTACGATTGTTGTGGACAAAATGTCCAAATTGCACAGACTCACAGTGATATTCTGGCGGTAACTTATATGGGCCAAACGCAATGCCGTGTTCAGCCAGAGTGAAAGGGTGACAAAAATTTGACCAAGGCCGCACAGACGTAGGTGATGCTGATTGAGGAGGAAGGCAGTGAATATAGAATACAGATGACAATGTCCAGGCAATCGCCGAGTGACTACTACAGACATTGCTCAACAGAAGCGCATCTAAAAAGGCAGTGCTTATTCCATCGTCCGAGATAGTCTTCAGTTTAAGAAATTCTGCGCACGCTAGGTTCCGCAATCACGACACCTGTATAGAAAGATGCAATATTTCTGGTTTCTGTGGACTTCCTTCAGCTTTCTCCGTATAAGGCAATGATTTCCTAAGCCACATCATTACAGGCGATTAGACATAGGTACATGGAGAAACAACTCTGTGGAAGATATTCAAAGTTGCACCTTCAGCAGGGAAGGTCATGGCTATCATTTTCTTCAACTGTGATGGAGTTGTGCGCACCAAATTTATGGCAAGGGCACAACCTTTAAAGCTGATTCTTACTGTGCAACACTGACATCATTGCGTAACGCCATAAAGAACAAGTGGTGTGGAAATTTAAGCAAAGGCATTGTTCACCTGCATGACAATGCAACATCTCACACAGCACGCACAACAGATGCTTTGCTACAACATTTTCGATAGGAAGTATGGAAGCATCCATCATCCATCTTGCACTGTGGGATTTCCATCTGATTCACAGGCTAAAAGATCATCTGGGGAGAAAGATATTTGCCAACGAGCAAAACGTTCACAATGCGGTTCTCGAATGGCTCCGTGACCAAGTAGCGGAGTTCTATCGTCGAGCAATCGCACAATTGGCAATATGTTCTAAACGTTATTCAGAGAGACTTGATGACTATGTTGAAAAATAGTGCCACGTATTTCAGTCACTTTGTAGTGTGTAACATTCAATAACAGTTACTTAGCCTGCCATACTCATGTGTAGGCTAACTTACATTTTTTTAGCTTTATAACTACTCTTTATATCTGTTTGGAAGATAATTATCAAATTACGATGTTAAAAATATATATATCAGGACATGCACTAAAAGGCACTTTCATTTATGGTAAAGAAAAAATAAAAATAAATATATGAATTTTGGTAGGAAGTAAGAGAAGAAACTTAGAAGTTAGGTTTCCCATAGTGAAATATGGACCATATATAATAAGAATTATACATGTGAATTCTCACCACATTATAGCAGAATCCTTGCAAAAATTATATACTGTAGAAACCATCTACTCTTTCACCACAGCAGATTAATGAATGAATGCACCAAAGAGCAACAATGAGCTCAAATTTACCCGCGAAGTCGGTTTAGTAAATTTGCTGCCAAACGGCAAAAGAGTGATACCAAACATCCGTGTTAACAATATTTTAGTAGGGGCAGTAATATTCCTGCAAAATGACGTGAGAATGGCTCAGAACATCCTTGTAATCTAGGAACAGTAATATTCTCCCAAAACGGCGCCGTGTATGCCGCAAACTGTTAGTTCTTATAGCACCATAGTCTCCCCTCAGATCCAATTAAATACCATCTTAAAACTTAACCCCTTAATTGCTACCCTATTTCCTCCTCTACTGCCCCTTTGTTCTTAGCTCCCATTTATAATTTTGCCAGGGAAGATTGCAGGATCTAACCCAGTGCATCAGTTGTTATTTCAATGTGCTCAAATACGAAACACCCATCAGTGCATAAATCCGGCACCCTGCCATCTCTAAACTCTGCAGTAGTTAAATGTCATCAAAACCCACAACAGTGTTATTATTAAATTCCAACAGAGGTTTAACAATTCTATAACTGCACAGTAGTAAAACGCCTACTTACAAAACTCCAGGTTTCTTGGGTATCTGATTCGCACTTGATGAAGTGCAGTTCTTCCATGGTTCACATGAATCTAAAGAGAGAAAATAATAGATAAGACACATTTTTAAAACAGTCCATGATTAGTAATGGTAAATAATAATTATTAGAAAAAGATATTCCATATTCGAATTGGATATTATTACAATGCCGAGCAGCTTATTCTGTTTCAGGACATTAAGTTCCCTTTAAATTGTATTTACGTTTATATTAAGTATCTCCCGTGGGTGGTGATTAGCATGCTTGGTTACCAACCCTACATTTCTCTAAAAGAGGACCCTGAATTAACTAAATTTAAGTCAAGATTTCTACAATAGAAACCTTGTGTCGAACATTTAAAACTAAACTTGCTCTAATGAACAAAGACAATTTCTGTATCCACTAATTCTTTATCCAGTAAAATGAATAACTAAGGGCCGGTTCAACCATCTCCAGGCAAAGGACCAGGTAACTTGCCTGCGGAATAAACTGAGATTTCCGTCCGTCCACCAGCAGGTAGTGCTGCCAGCGGCATAGATATTGTTTAATGATGGGAGGGGTAAACTGTCGGCCACTCCGAGAGGCCGATAGAGCTTTGCCAGCCGGGTAATGCTCCAAAATGGCCGACAAACGATTGCCTTATGTGTAATTGAGATGATTTGCAGTCCTCTGTTTAACACTAGAACCGCGGCTGGGTCATTTGTGACCCAGCTGTTACTTCTTTCTTCTCTATCTTCTTTGTGTCTCTACCTGAAGTGCTAGATTTTTATGACTTTTCATAAATAAGGGTCTTTAACAACCACACATAAGTTTTGTTTCTGGGGAGCAACGCCCTGTTTAAAAAATCCCGATTTACCTAGAACTGCGGCTGGATCAGATTAGACCCATCATTGATAATAATATGTTAACATCTGTTCTTCCATTTAGCTTCTTATACTTTCAGTCCATGTGTCACCGGGATTCTCCCATATTCTGTGAACAAGCTGGCAACATCTCATTGGCTGCGGAGGAAGGGAGAGGTACGAAACCACTTATTCACATCTGAACAATCGCGCAGTTACGACGCGACTCACGCTTTGTTGTGGAATAGGTTGCTAGATTTGCAGTATCGGTGTATAAATAGTGTGTGAATGGTTGACAATGGCCACACGTCGACGGCTTACTACTGAACAGAACATTATTGATGCCATAAATGACATTTCCGATGAGGAATCTGAAGGGGATCCCTTGGATTTTTCATCTGATGATGGATCACAGCTCGTACTTTCAGATTCGTCATCAGAAGATGATGATGTCATGCCATTTGAGGCTGTAGCAAATCCTGATAGGGCAGGTGAGTATTTTTAAACTTTCATTTCATTATTTATGGACTATATATAGATTCTTGGCAAATTTCAGGCCTAAAAGTATTTACAGTAGTTGACAGTTTCTTTATCACTGTGATATTTATGTTCAGGCTATTAGGTTTACATAGCCCGGTGCATTTTTACTTGCTGTAAATATTATTTTCGGGTGGAAAAACTAAGACAAACATTATCTTTGTATCTAATCAGGTCTTGCAATGCCAGGGACTTCTTGCGGTCGTCAGAGGAGGCGTGGCCAGGAACACTGTTCTGTTCCTTCATCGGAAGAGAAGGCCATCGCTAACAGTCAAGGAATTGCACAATTTGAAGACAACAGAGAGGATTCGCCATCAATGAAACGAGGCAGGTTTTGTGTTGAAAGCCTGGTTCAGCTTGCAGCAGGTACAGAAATTGTATCTTCAGATGGCACGACCTTGAAAGTTGGAGTAATTGGTGATGTTGCAGCAGGTAGACGTGGAGCTCAAAATGGGTTCAGAGATCGCGCTTGACCTACTGCACATACTAAACGTAATGTGAATGAGACTTGCATTAGTGCTTGGCGACTTATGATCACGGACAAGATTTTGAAACATATTGTGACATGCACTGAGACTGATTGGTGTCTAAAGATTGAGGAGATGGAAGCCTCTCTTGCTATACTGTACATTCGCAGTGCCATAGGAGCTAAAGGCCTAGAACTGGACTCATTGTGGTCAGCAAAGTGGGGCAATCCTATTGTAAAAGTAACAATGGCTCGTGATAGATTCAGAGAAATAAAGCGTTTCTTGAGATTTGACGTTAGGTCTACCAGGTCAGAAAGAATAAAGGAAGACAAATTTGCATTGGTATCAGAAATCTGGTATGCCTTCATTGCAAATGCCCAATGTAACTATACACCTGGGGCATATATAACTGTTGACGAACAGCTCTTCCCTTCTAAATGCCGCTGCAAATTTACGCAGTTTATGGCCTCAAAACCAGACAAATATGGGCTGAAGTATTGGATGGCGGTGGACAAAGACTCCAAATATGTTGTGAACGTTTTCCCGTATCTTGGAAAAGATGATGCTAGGCCAAATAACGAGCACCTTGGTGATTTTGTGGTAAAGAAGTTGATGGAACCTTATATGAAGAAGGGAAGAAATGCCACATGTGACAGTTTCTTCACCTCCTTCTCTCTCTCCGAAACATTGAAATCAAATGCAACAAGTCTTGTCGGTACCTTGAACAAGGCTTGCAGGGAAGTACTAGTATACGTGTGAAAAAGGCAAAACACAATTTGCACAGCACAGTGCTGCTGTAAATACATGACACTTCGTTGACAATTTATCAGGGAAAGAGCAACAAAAATGTTCTTGTTTTCAGCACTATGCACCCTGATGTAACAAAAAGAAGAAGCCAGACACAGTCACATTTTACAACGGCACAAAATATGGAGTAGATGTGGTCGATCAAATGGCTCGCAAATATTCAACCAAGGCACCATCCAGGCGCTGGCCAGTTAATACAATCTACAACTTGCTGGATTTGGCAGGAATAAATGCCTGGCTTGTGTACAACGCACTGAATGAAAAAAAACTGAAACGCAGGGACTTCATTCTGCAGCTGGGTGAAGAGCTCGCTGAGAAATATGCATCACCTAGGATTGCAAATGCCCGCACCATTATTCCAGGTGAGATTCTTGTGACAGGAAAAGCGCACGTGTTGTCAGGTAAAGTCCAATTGCGAAGGAAACAAATCGTTTGTGAAGTGCCATTCCGGCAAAAAGACTGCTTGCAGCAAGTGAACAACCAAGGAATATTGTGTGTGATCAATGTGTGTTGTGTGAAGTGCCATTCCTACAATGAAACAATTGGCAGCATACTGTACATCATTGACATTCGCCAGTAAAGATACACAATTGTCTAAATGTTCCTTATTTGTATTCTTACTATTCTAAATTTCAAATACATTATCTAGCGCATGTACTGATATATTCTTTAGTTACTACATCCGCATCAATTCATTAATAATCACAAAAAAGAGAGGTTGGTCCCAAGTGATCCAGCCGCGGTTCTAGGGGGTATATAGATCGCCACGGTTCTAGTGTTAATACAGCCACAAAAACAATGAACGTTTCATGTTAGAAATAGTATCCTGCATCCTCAAATAACTTAATAATATTTGAAACATACATCTTGTCATCATTCGGTTGTATACAACTTTTGAACAGTGCAGTGAAGGCATGTCAGCGTGGTCTAGTTGTCAGCGTTGCTGTCTGTGGATTTTAACGTAACAGGTTCCATTCCAACCTTTAGCATTTATGTTTTCCTACTGCTCCCTTATTATTAATTGATACAGCATGGACAAAATTGCAGTACTTTGAATAGGTCTAGTACATACTTTGATTACAAGCTTATTTATGTTTTAATTTAATTCAACATTTTAAAAGGAAATGAAAGAAAATCTTTCAGCACCACACTCGCACCCAGTGGCGTACACAGGATTTCCTTCTGGGGGGGGGTTCATTCATAGTAATGTCCTATAATAAAAATGATAATTTGAATATAATTCATAAAAAGCAACAACTCAGTTAAATAAACACTACCGGACCCAAGCGAGAAATCTTGCATGTTCATGAACCACCCTTCCCCGATAGGTTTATAACGAGAGAATTAATTGCAGCATGTTAGAGCTCCAGTATTTGCAAATTGCACACTTCTAACAAAAATTGATATCTATGAAATTAGAATGGAATTCGTCACTGCTAATGTCATTTGTGTGCTGAGTCCATTGATTTATCTTAGCTGTAACACTCACCAGATATTCGATATTTTTGAAATTATACGATTTGAGTACTCATTCCTCTGACTTACTGTTTCTGAAATCCATGCAAAATGATAAAGGAAAGGCCTCATACTGTTAAAATGACACGAAACAGGCGTCACAGCGTCCAAAATGTGAAGTGGACAGCAATTACGGAGCATATTTTCCTACAGCAACAGTATCGACAAAACTCACACTTCGTACATTTTTTTAAAGTAATGTCTATTCTCTTTCATTTGAATGCTCATTTGACACGATCGGTAGCTTGTGAGCGCCACAGGAGGGATCTATACTAATGAAAGAATATATATATGATGATTCTCTTTGCATGAAAACTATTTTAACTATATTTTTCAGCACTTTAAACAATATTACAAACACAATTGAAAACATAAAAGATTAATAAAAAATACGGAAAAGAGTTTAGCCCAATAGCCTATAGATATTGCACTAGATACAAACGGACAAAAAGAAATGTCTAAATTGTCAATCAGGCTGAACCAAAGAATCTGATTAAGTAGATATTTGCCCTGGAATTTGTTGAAGGACTTAGACAAGTCTACTTCAATCGTATATCAAGCCTTCTAGGTTTGACAGACAAGTCATTCAGTACTTACTCAATTGAAACATCAACAGTATCATGAATGAACATCAAAGCTAATCCATTAAGGCCTTCTTCACTAGTTGAATTCCTTAAATAGTTCTTCAAGAATTTTAAGGACAAAAACGATCTTTCACACCAGCAGGTTGTGACAGGTAAGGTAGCCATGACGACAAGCAGGTTATACACAACTGGAAACATGTTCTTATTGCATATTGACAAAGCATCTATAGCACTCTCGGGCTTCTTTTCAATAGATTTCAGAGTTTGTTTCCAGAGAAGTAGCTCGCCTCTAATATTAAGGGGAAGTCCATAAAATGCAGCTACATTTTCTACTTCAGCTATGCTTTGGTTGGATAGTTCGTCTTCAGTTGTGGTAATTAGCGTTTGCAATGGCTGAAGAGTTTCTTTATGGGAGACAAATTTATCATCAAGTGATGAAATAGTTTCTTCAAGAAATGGGATGAAAATAACCTGCCTATAATATTCTTCCGGATCGTTAGATGAAACGTTGTTCCTCATTGTTTGTCGAACAACAGTTCGAGGCTGAACTACAGGCACTCCAAATTCTTTGCAGAACTCTAAAACCGAATTATATGCACACAAAAACCTTGCATCTGCATCTGCCCTCATTTCTTCAAGAGACCTCTTAACATTCATGGAGGTGTTGATTGCTTGACTGAGATCCAAATTTTCAGTTTGAAGGTATTTGCTGAGAGGAAGTGTGATTTGAAATGCTTCATGAATGACAAATACACTTATAGCCCAGGCATATTAAGTTTTAACCTAAAAAAAATGTAAAGCTGAAATTTGGCATAGATGTTCTCTAGGACCCTAGTAACAAATCCTGAAAAGTCCCCATCTCTGCGGCGTCGGCGTCATAGTTTTTGGAGAGTTCAGAAGGGCTTAAATGCGGCCTAAGTGCCAAAAACAACATTTCCGCTTCCTGTGTTCAAAATATTGATCCAAAATCAGTACTAATGAGCTTTGATATTAACAAGAGAAGGACTGCGTTATATATAACGCTCTTATTGGTCGTAATTATTGCCATACATTTAAACATATGAGTAATCAAACATTTTTAGCTCAACTTTTCTCACGAAAATTTAGCTAATTCGCCATTAGCCAGGACTCATCGTGTAAACAGCTGCTGATAGCGACTAAAGACCCGAATTAAAAGTTGTAAAGCACACTTGTAGCTTTAAAACGATACATTGCCCATGTTCATCCGACAAACAGCAGCAGAGATACAGTTACAAATATAAAAGTGGAAGTGTGGCAGTCGCTTTCCGAACTAACGCCCAATTACGCTGGTGGGCTCCATCTATTCACCTTTTCTGACACAATTTTGTATCTTTGCTCAAGAGCTTTTAGGATGGTATTCCTTTGAATCCAGGTAAACTAGCAGAAACAGTTTGCATAGGACAAAACGAGTTTAATGCAGTTAGCAGTTAAACGTACATTCATAATATGCATAATGCAAATAATAACAAAACAAAGCTTAAAAAGCTTTCTTTAGACAAAGAACACTTGGCAAAACAAAGCTACATCGGACTCAATCGTCCTTCTCATCGTCTAAGCCATCAAATGTGACGTTGCCACATGCTTTTCTACTGCAGTGCCCACACATTAAGGAGCATGAGCAATGTATCGTTTTAAAGCTACAAGTGTGCTTTACAACTTTTACTTCGGGTCTTTAGTCGCTATCAGTAGCACTCACACCGGCTGCCCCAAGAGCTCTTGCAGTTGCAGGACACCACATTCAGGAGTTGATCTGGAGCAGCTGGAAGATGATTTGTCACTGGTACTAAAGCTGAGTGTTGGATTTTCCATCCCCATTGGGTCGGGTCCAAAGAAAATCCTAACCATTCCTGAACTTGCAAATATACCCGCAGTGAATGTTGTTTGCATGCCGTCGAAGTCGGCGGAAGTGAAGCCAGCTGAAATGACGCTGTGACCGGTTGTTTGGCAATTTTTTGGCTGTATTTCACTACCCGAAGTTCGTCGAGGTTTTTGCACTCAGATTTGGCACTATCGTAGAGACAAATGGCGAACTTCTCTCCAGCTGATATTATGGCCTTTTCATCTGGAGCCGTAGAGACGAATACCTTCATTTCCTCGCGTCAAGATGCGGAATCCTTCAATATTTTCCAGGCTTCCTGTTTGATGTACTCTACCCACAGCTTTCCTGTGCGAGATTTCTGGCTCATTGAAGAAAATGTGTCATGAAGCGACTCTTTGAGACGTTGAAGGCAAGGACATGATAGCAAGTCGTTGGCGATGCCTTCTTGGAATGCGGTAAAAAGCGCCTGTATATGGTCCTTGTCATCCTTCAGCCCGTCGTTCATCTTGAGTAACATTGTCCTGACATCCTAGAACATGCACATTTTCGCGTTATTGATACATTTGAAATTGAAGGCATAACGTAATCATTTTTAAGAGCGAGCTAATTGCAAGCCTATCTAGAATATGCGTGTCCAGACATCATGTGAGTCACTGACGATTTAGCGTATATTTCCGCCCAGAGCTCCTCCAAACCGCTTCCATTCATCACGTAGCCGATTGCATCAAGAAACGACATTAGAATGTGAAATCCGCCTAGACGAACAACCAAGTTTTTGAGTTCCTCTCAAGTGTCCGATGCGACTATCTCTGCAGCTTTCGCGTATTGGGGCTGGTCAAAGGTTTCGAAACAAGTTCTTTGTTTCAGTTCCACACACTCTCTTGCGGCAAACTTCAACGCGGAATATATAGTTGATGGATTGCTCGGTTCCAAGTTAATGAACGGCAGGGTATCAACTGACGTCGTCTGGAGAGCTGGTTGAGCATGAGCAGACAGTGACATCTTCATAAAGCCGTTCCACGAGGCGGGTAAATTAATACCTGACCACCGTCCAGATGACAACAAGGAGTCCACCATCGACGCAATAGCCACAGAGTTTGGGGCTTCCTCAGTTAACTCCTCAATCTTGACGTCCTTTGAACCAGGAGAAGAGGGCTTCCCATACCACGAAATGTTAAACTTTCCCATCGCCGCAATCACATCAGCATTAGGAACTTCTCGTGTACGTGGAAAATGAAAATCCACAGCCTGCTTCCAGTCTCCGACCGGGTCAGGAATGGAATGAATGAAGCCCCCATCTAGCGGCGAGGATATGAATTGTGCCGGCTGCCGAGGCCTGACGCACTCCTCTGGGGCAATGATTAAATGAATGACAGATGAAATGAAATGATAGTGGAGAGTGTTGCTGGAATGAAATTTGACAGGGAAAACCGGAGTACCCGGAGAAAAACCTGTCTGCCTCCGTTCTGTCCAGCACAGATCTCACATGGAGTGACCGGGATTTGAACCACGGACCCAGCGGTGAGAGGCCAGCGTGCTGCCGCCTAAGCCACGGAGGCTTCGACTCGTGTACGTGGGAGTGGAGATATTTCACTGGCAGTCGCTGGACCTGTGCACTTGATGCCTCCCATGCAGTGAAATGTGTTTCGGCCGTCCAATGTCCTTATGTTAAAGTCAGCGTTGTCAAAGCAAAACTGCGTGAACGATCCAGCATTCAGGATTGGATGTTCTTCACGAAGCTCTGAAACTTCGTACCTGTCGACTTCCGCCAAATTTACTGAAAATCCAAGACTTTTTAGAAGCTGAATTAATTGTTTGGAGTATTGTTGGCCTGGTCCGACAGGCCGAGCGCTGTCACCTAGAAACGCGATCGGGTGCCTTTTCGACAGCAGTTAAGCTTTGGGACCGTAACTCAGTAACCGTTTATTGCATAGACATAGGTAATGTGCTAATGTAAAGTTAAAAGTAAGCTTTATAACTTTCATTCTGGGTCTTTAGTCAATATCAGCAGTTGTTTAAAAAATAATGGCCTGCTAATCACAAATTAACCAAATTTTCGTGTAAAAATTGTGCTAAAAATGTTAAATTAGTCGTTTTTTCCCTTCATCAATAGCAATAATTAGGCCTGATAAGTCCGTTATCCTATTGGTTCATGTTTATCAATCGCTAAAGCTCGCGATAACTAAATTTGGATCACTATTTTAAACGCAGGAAGCAAAACTGCTGTTTTTGGCACTTAGGCCCTATTTAAGCCCTTTTGAACCCTCAAAAAACTATGACGCGGACACCGCAGAGATGGGGACTTTTTAGAATTTGTTTCTAGGGTACTAGGGAACATCTATGCCAAATTTCAGCTTTACATTATTTTTTTTTAGGTTGGCCGTGTTTTTTGCATATAATGCCTGGTCTACAGTATTATCAAGAACTCAAATTTGCTGATAGCGCACAGAAGAAGTTGCGCATCTGTAGCTGCCTTCTTATCAACCCATGCTGCTATTTTTTCTAATGCCAACAGTAACGGTTTCAGAAGTTCAATGAATGAACGAACAGACTCGTGCTTTTCAATCCATCTCGTTGCACATAACTTCTAGAGTTTACTCACTCGGGGTTTCTCTTCCATACTTTCAACTTCATTTGTCAACACAGCCTGCCTCTTTGGTGAAGTACTAAAAAAGGCATAAGCTCTTTCAATTGTACCCATACAGTTCCTAATCTCTGCAACACTACACCCTTCAGAAATGGCCAGGTTTAAACAGTGAGCACTACAGTGAACATACTGGGCTTTGGGAAACTGTTTTCGAACCATGGCCTGAGCACCTCTGTAGGATCCACTCATGGCACTAGCTCCATCATAACCTCGGCCTACGAGATATTCTGCATCCAGTCCCACACTTTTCAAACCAGACAATATGCTATTCGCAAGGCCTAACCCAGAAGCATCATTGATAACAATAAATTGCAGAAACTCCTCATGTACGGAATTATCTTGAACAAAACGGACACATAGTGACATTTGCTGCACACCGCTGATGTCTGTGGTCTCGTCAGCAAGAACAGAAAAGTATTTAGCTTTTTTCACCTGATCGACTAACCTTTTCAATATAATGTCATTCAAAGATGAAATAATTTCATTCTGAATCCGTGGGCTTACGTATGTTGCATTTAAGGATGCTGTCATCAAATGTTCCATTAGTACTGTATCACCAGCTTCTGCTCGAAACTTGAGAAGAGACCTGAAATTTCCCTCCCCTTTCTTGAGAGGCTCATCTAAATTTACAGGTCCCGAATCCCTGTGACCACGGAAAGCAATGCCCATTCGAGCAAGGAAAATCACCGATTTAATTATTGGTATGAGTTTCTCCCTGTTGCATAATATGTTGGATTGAACACCCCTATCCAAGCTTACGTCAACAGCAGGTTTTGTACCTTTGTATATGGCGAGAAAGTTCGCAGCCTTTTCCGTATATGCCATATGATACTTGGTTTCTTGGTGTTTTTTTAAATCCCCCTTCGCATTTTTCCAGTTCATGTAAGTAAATTTTACTAGTTTACCTGGCGACGAAGATTGTTTCCCAACAACGGTGCAAAACAACGAACAATATTTACAAAAGGCTCCGTTCTTTGAAGGAGAATAAACTAGCCATTTCCACTCTGATAACCAGTTCAACTGAAATTTCAGATTCCTTGGAACCGATAAAGGGAAATTAAAATTGCTTCCAGGTGTCCAGGCATTTTCCGACAGTTCATTTTTCAGATAATCATCAATCTAAAGAAGAAAGTAAATCACAACATTGAAATAATTAACATGTACCGACACATACGTAGACCAAGGCCATACAAATACCGGTATAACATAATAGGTAAAGCATCGAAATGCAAATCAGTTACAGAAATAGCGACTATCATGAATCATATTGTAAACACACCTGTAGGCCAGCATAACCTCCTAAGTCTGTTCGATGTATTTGGTCGGTAGCCGGCTTGGCAGTAGCCGATAATTCTTAAAGTTCATTTTCAATTCTTAATGGCAGTGTTGCATGTAACATCTACTCTTGGTTTTTTAATAATAAATCGATCCATGGGCCCTAGGAATCAACCTGGGGAGGTCTATAAATATGTAGACCTGGACAAAGGGAGTGTGATGTGATGATACTAACCAACAAAATCAGTAATACAAGGATTCAGCAGAAGAGAATCCTCATAACCTCTCCACTCCAACTCCCAACACTGACCTGCACATGGTGTCCCCTGCTAAGCTGAGCAACCCAGTGGAAGGTTGGGTAATCAATCCCAGCGGGAAACTGGGTCAGTGAACAGACTAGTGTTGGGGGGGACTGAGAATTCTTTTCTCAGTTCTTTCACCTTTCTGAATAACATTCAGGATTGTAATTCGAGGATTTATCCTCCCCTCAAGGTGAAACCTTAGATAGTCGACCATGAAAAGTCATTTGAAGAATAATTCCGCCGTCAGTAATGATAGATTACAGAAAAGACAGCATTCGGATAAGGTGGGCTGTCATGCGGAAGATAATGACAAATCGGAGCGTCTGAAAACTCATCAAGTAGCAAACAAACAAATACCATGGAAAATCAAACCTAAACAAGTCTCATTCTTTTCTACACATAATGTTAACTCTCTGGTTCAAACTGGAAAATTGAAGATCATCACGGATATCATGAGAAGTCATAAAATTCTAATTATGGCCCTTCAGGAAATTAGAAATAGTGATCAAGACCATCTGGAATCACAAGGATACAGACTATATAAAGGAATTCCAGGAAAACGAGTTATGAAAAATTGTCCACAATTTGGTAACAGATTCTTAATAGATCTCAGAATCATTGACTCGATAACAGAATTTAAATCTCAATCCTCCAGACTTACGACCCTAACTTTGAAATCGGCAAATAAAACATATACAATTATTAATGCACATGCTCCTACTAATCAAAAAAACAACACCATTAAGGACAGAGAAGAAGTACAAAAATTCTGGGATCTTTTGGATCAAACTTTAATAAACATCGCTTCATCAAACATCAAAATTCTCCTTGGTGATTTCAATGCGCAACTTGGACAACGGCACATAAACGAACCAATAAAAATGGTCAAAGATTAGTCGAAATTTGTAGAAACCACAAATTAATCTCTAAATCAACATGTTTTAAAAGACAGCCCCATAAATTGAAAACTTGGAAACATCCTGACTTCAGAAGGGGTGAATGGCAGTTGGATCATGTCTGCATGGATAAATTTCACCATCGCGAAATTCACAATGTCAAGGTTCTAAGGGGAGTTGACTCAGGATCAGACCACTATGTGGTAAAGATAAAAATAAAATTAACTCCAATGGCCAAGAAAAAACCTAATAATAACAATAGGAGGAAATTTGATCCATCTACCTTAATAAAAAATATAGAGTACTGTGAAAGAACAGGTGAAGAATCTCTCAACACTAAAACATTGGACGAATTAATCACTAAATTAAAATCAATAGCAGAGGAGTTAGCACCAATAAATCCAAGGAAAAAACATGAATGGTGGAATGTAGATTGTGATCAAGCAATAGAGAAAAGACACCAAGCATGGATAAAACATCAAGCTCTAAAGTCAGAAGAATCAGATTTAGAACTAACTATACAAAGAAAATTAACCCATAAAATCATCAGACAAACGAAACGTAATCATCTTAAAAATACACTGGAAAAGATAGAAGACGATTTCAAGAAAAAGCAATCTCGAGATTATTACAAAACATTTGGTAAATATCTAAAAAAATTTGAAGCTCCAACATTAATGTTGAAAAATCAAACAGGAAAGTTAGCACATTCTAACCAAAAAATACAGAGATCCTTGCAGAAGCATTCGAGAAACTGTTAAATTGTGATGATCCACTGGAAACCCTGCAAGTTAACACTGATACACCTATTTTAACTTCACCTGATTTAATAAATCCTCCAAACATTAATGAAGTAGAACTCGCAATTAAAGAACAAAAAAATTACAAAACTTGTGGCGAAGACTTAGTCTTTGCTGAAATCTGGAAAAATGCTGGTAAACCTGCGATTATAAATCTTCATCAACATCTAGTTAAAATGAGGTTTACTGAAGAAATTCCTGCACACTGGACCATAGGAATAATCCATCCATTATTTAAGAAAGGAGATAAAACGAACCCAGATAACTACAGAGGAATTACCCTTCTGGACTGCACATATAAAATTTTCTCTCGCATAATTTACAACAGGATCAAAAACATTCTGGAACCACAACTTGGAGAATATCAAGGAGGATTTCGCCCTTACAGAAGTTGTCCAGACCAAATCCTTAGCCTGAAATTAATAATGGAATATTACAAAAACAGAAATAAGCAACTCTTTATCTCTTTTATAGATTTCAAGAAAGCCTATGATAGTATTCATAGACTGACACTGCTAAAAATCCTCCGATCATACGGTCTCCATCCTAAATTGATAAAAATCATTCAATTAACATTAACAAACACAAATTCGAAAGTTAAATTTAGGGGAGAAATATCAACAGCTTTCACAGTAAAAACTGGTCTCAGACAAGGTGATGGATTATCCCCTCTGCTTTTCAATGTGGCTCTTGATTATATCATGAAGGTTTGGCAAACGGAAAACCCTCCTAAGATCAAAATTGGAACAAAACCATCAATAAAAATTAACTGCTTAGGATTTGCAGATGACTTGGCTCTTTTAGCACTAGACAAGGAAGAGGTTTGTACTCAGATCACTAGTCTCCAAGAAATTGCTCAAGGGATAGGATTACAGATATCCTTTGAAAAAACTGAGATCATGCCTATGAAACCCTTAGATATAAATGAAGTCTATATAAATGATCATAAAATTAACCTAGTTCCTCAATTTAAGTATCTTGGAGAAATTATAACACATAACTTAAACGAAAAAGTAACTTGGATAAATAGAACAAATAAAATGAAAAAGGCACAATCTCTAACCTGGTCAACATATAATAAAAAATGCCTATCAATAGCTACTAAGATCCAACATTATAAAACTGTAACTCTCCCAGAAGCCACTTCTGCTTGTGAAACACTGTTCCAAATTAAAAATGAACAAAGAACTGATCAGCTCCTCAAGACGGAAAGAAGAATCATTAGAACGTGCATAAATAAAAAGTATCAGGTTGAGGGAGTCGGGAGGATTCTCCCAAATGAAACTATCGTGAGATTGATCCAATCACCAGCACAATGAAGAAGAAAAGAATTTCATATTTTTTTCACATCTTACGGCTTCCAGAAAACAGAATTGTACGCCAACTGGTGATGAGAAATCTAGGAAAGAAAACTGGAGGAAAATGGATCCAAGAAATCCAACAAGATCTCAAAGCAGTTGGACTCAAGATAACAGATGCCGAGGAGAAAAATAAAATTAACACCATTCTTAAAACTCACAAATTTTCTGCAGAAATGACACATAGAAAGCCTATGGAGATTTCAGATGAGTTGAGAAAATCCCGATCTGAAAGAATGAAAAAGTACTGGAAAGAGCGCAAGAACCAAGCAGTACTACCTTCAAAGAAGAAGTGATTGTGGAACGACTCAAGTGGTCCAATGTGACCAATCAAGATTAATAATAATAATAATAAATCGATCCATTACACATTACAAATAAACTCGGGAAAAAAGTGCGACTCACGATCTGGCAGTTCACAGGTATGCACGTTTAAAGCAGCACGAAGCTGCATTACGATAGTTACCAATCGCACACTTTAACAGTAAAACGCCAATTTTGATATTTCGCCTAGTGTAGTTAGTTATTATTGCTTTAAGTGGAAGAACAGCGAGGTCATCTGCCCCTCTTGCCCCGTTTAACATGTAGTTTAAGGGTGTTTACCCCAGGCCATAACCAGTAGCATGTGTAACCAATACCTGGTAATGAATTTAACCAACAAATTCTTCACTAATAATTCATTAAAGTATTTCAGATGCCTGAGTGTAAGTCAAATTATAACAGCACTATTAAAACAACAGGTCATATTACTTAGTTTCTCTTCCCTAAAGAAGAGGTAAGGAAACGGACCTGGATTCGTGCCATTCCACGTAAAGATTGGCAACCAATATCAACATCAACTGTCTGTACACAGAACTTTGATGAAAAGGACATATTAGCTTTTGAAACTTGGAAACAACCAGTTGGCACAGTGACAAAATCGACTCTGAGATCTCCCAAACCATCAGAAGATGCAGTACCCTCAAAGTTCCCTAATATCCCTCCCCACCTCGGTATTAGTGCACCAATTGAGCAACGAGATCTAGAATCACAAAGAGAAGAAATTCGAATAAGGAAGGAACGAAAAGTACTGGAGCATATCTGCATGTGGCCTTCATATTCCAGTACATTATGAACTGTACTAAGTTGGCAAGTACTTCTTTATAAGGGCCGATAACCTAGATGTTAGGCCCCTTTAAACAACAATTATCATCATCACTTCTTTATAAGTTAAGTGACCTATGGAGTATTATAGCTAGAATGTCGACATTAAGCTTGGAGGCCTATTGTGACTATGATGAGTGCATCTGTGGACAAAATGAGAAGAATTTATTATCAAAGGTCCCAGTCTCTAAGCTCGTAAGAATAGTCTTTAAACAGTAGCGGATCTGGCCTTGCGGGGCCCTGGGTGATACGATAAGGTACGGCCCACAACAATAGAAAATAAAATAAAATACGAGCCTTACATTAGCGGCATATGATGTGTAACATCTGACATGTTATCCTACTCGTATACTACACAGCTTGGACATTCTTAAAATGTAAATTTACATGCCATTTTCATACTGGTACTATGATGAATGTATAGATTGAATTGGAGATATGCTACTGTCACATTTGTGGCGCAGCGGTCAAGTTGTTAGTCTCTCACCAAGGTAGACCGGGTTTGATTCCCGGTCAATACATGTGAGATTTTCGAATTGAAATGCCATGTCCTGTGGTTCGCATTCCACGTAAAAGGGAGGTACCGTGGATCATGATCGTGAGATTAACGGACACGCAAAACTACAAGCTTCCTTCCTTCCGTTTACATTAATAATTCATAATAACAAAGTGACACACAACGTCGACAGTACTCTCAAATACTGTGAGCACATTCCTCAGTAACTATACCGTTCATTATTCTCCAGGCTCTCATACAGTTCGTCGTAAACAATCAAAACATGGCTTCCTACAATAATGAAATGACCTAGTCCCACATATGATGAAAATACAGCTTTTATTCCACTCATATAACAACATTCTGTTATGCATTTAATATTTGACTACTCACTCACAGCTTGACAATAATGTCGCTTACTTAAATGTCATTTGTCGTCTTTGTCTTACCCCATGTGATATTCAACCTTGAACGTGAAGCTTCATAAACTGCTCAATGACAAATGAAAGTCGGTGAAACATTTGCCACTGTGCTCGTCAAACCAGTGCCTGCTAAATGCACTGCCTCCTGTATTGCCATAACATTCTCGCGCTACAGAGCACACACTGCTTGTTTCCAATACACACATTTTCAATTGTACATCCAGCTGGCAGTGCGTCTTCACTTCCGTCCGATCCACTTCCGCCCGATTCACTTCCGTCCCATTTTTCTGGCAGTGCGTCTTCACTTCTGTCCGATCCACTTCCGCCCGATTCACTTCCGTCCCCAATTTTCAAAATCACTCCCACAAACTATCCAGCAACCGAGCGGAAAGATGTTACACATCAAAAAAATATCAAATCAAATGGAAAATAGTTTGGTAATAATAATAAAATAAAGAATAGTTACAATATTTTGAATACACGACAGTACATTTTTTTATAATATGAAATAAACGCCTAAGTCCCCTTGAAAAAGAGTATGTAAACTAGGACACCAAGCTGGATCATCGGCTGGCTCTTGGTGTCCCCGCCCGGACCCCCACTGGAGTAGCGAACTGCGCGCCACCTCCCTTTATATAAGGTGCATCTGCACCTCTTGACTGCGAGAACTAAAAGCCCAAGCAGCCTCAACCACCCTCTGAAGGCTTCCAAAAAGATGGTATATTGGTTTTCACGGCCAGTGAATTAAAACTCAGCAATTCTTCTAGGTTTGTGCCGTGTCTTGTGTGGGGTTTCGCTAGGACACCAAGCTGGCTCATCGGCGGGCTCTTGGTGTCCCCGCCCGGACCCCCACTCCTAGAGCCCGCCGAAGAGCCAGCTTGGTGTCCTAGGCAAAACTCCACACAAGACACAGCACAAACCTAGAAGAATTGCCGAGTATTAAAATATTACTTTGTGACTTTTTTCCCGGCTGAAGTCTTCTATTATTTCACTGAAATCGAAACTTGCTAAACGGTCACGGGAGGTCATACCTGCACTGAAAAATGGAATATGAATTATAAATTAGTTTGAAATTTAAATTTTAAAATCCATGGTGCAGGGCCCACCAGACCGCGAGGCCCTGGGCGGTCGCCCTCCCCAAGATCCGCCTCTGTCTTTAAATCACTTTTCCGAGCGCCTCAATGACGGCAGTGAGTATTGCAGCAAGATAATGAAACTTCCGACCACTTCAGACATTGAAGTACAGTACCGCTACAGCCTTTTATTATTACCTTATCGAGAATTGACAGTACATTCACTGCCATCGTAATGTACAGGCCATCATGCAGCGACTCTTACCGATTGATCAGCTGATCGGTAGGGGTTAGAGATGGCGACCATTTTGCTTTGTGCTGTGTTGTTCATATCTTTTATTAATGAGTATCCGCGTGAAAGTAATACTTGAGAACGCTTCTACTTACGTCATCTAGAATGAGGATTATTTATTTTCTGAAACAAATGTTCATTTTGTAGGTAGGTTATTGTATCTACGCAAATGTTGCGTTGCATGTTTGTCATCACACAGAAGGTTATGTTTTAGTTAGGACCTCTATATCACTTATTATTTCGATTCATACAAGATTTTTTGGATGGTAATAAAATGTCGTTAGTTCAGGAAACCTCCTTCCCAGGTCACAGGTATGTCAAAAGTTTGTTTATAGCAACTACCGGTATTATGAAAGAAATGACAATGTGGCTTGCTTCTCCTTCCCCACCACGACAATTTAAGAAAGCAATGCATACACAACATTCCTAGAAATTATTTGTACGTTACGGGGAATACAAGAGTGTGTCTTAACATTTCCCTGAAAGTAAGGTACCATTCTTCGGGAGAGAGGAGCTAATTGTATTGATGGTAGGTTGTTAGTTAATATGGTTTCAATTATTGTAAGAAGTTCCCAAACTTCGGCCTATGCTAGGACTGGAAATATTTCTAATATGATAATGCTGAGGTTAAGTTACTTACCGTATGTAAATCACAGAAGCGATATCCAGTATTCAGTATCTACTGAAGACAGTCCAAGTTACATTATTTGTGAGAATGGTCTCTCGATCGAGCTCAAGTGAATATGGTAATGTTTTCGTGGCAGCATTTGTGTAGGCTACTGTATTTACATTAATGGGATTGTTAGCACCTGGTGTATGTACTGTAGGTTATTGATACCTGATTTCAAAATTACAACCCCTTGTAAATTCATGATGCAAGAAACAAGTTAGATTGAGTCATAGAAAATAAGTGCTGTTAGGATAGGCCCTGTAAGTCACCTTGAGGGTGGCCTGTGCATTGATTACAGTTGGAGATAGATCTTATCCTCGACGTCAAAATACTGCGATTTAGCCCTGTTTGTGTGTTTCAACGTCCTAGTATATGTACCATTTTGTTCACTCTCAAAATACCAGCTACATCGGCCGGATTCGAACAAGCGGAGCGATAATTAGGCGTATGTAGTGGTAACGGATGGAAGTGCCAATCAGCCCTAAATAGCATTGCTATTTTTCTACGTCTTGAAGCGGGAGCGTAATTTATATTAGGTTTGAAGAGACTGCGTGTGACTTGCTGCTGTGACTATAACGACCCTAGGCGTGACGTCACAGTAGGAGCCTTGCGGCCTGTACATTACGATGGCAGTGGTACATTGCATGATAAAATGTATCCTTTATTTGCGATATTTGTGTGTAGATTTAGCGGACGCTATGTTCTGTTGTATTTTCGGAAACATTTGGCGTCAAAATCTATGTGTTTACGCAGTGTTGGCAATTACCATGTGCTTGCGCTAGCCCTCTGGCGACAGATGGGCGGTGTTGCCAAACGTAACGATGCGTCTTGAGAATTGTAGACGGCGATTACTCTACCCATGAGGTATCTTAGCATCCATTTCAACTTGGTTTCTCAGAGCGCGTTTCGTTCCCGGACGATTGTCAACCGCCCATAACTATACACTTGAATAGTTTGTATGTACGATAATTAATGAGAATGTTCTTTATCATTGGCCATTGGCTACTCTAATACAATTATTTAATGAGTTTGTTCTAATTGAATCTCTTTCAAACTTGCATCACATACCTAGACTCGAAGTTTGGCCTACTCAAGATCATAACAGATTTAGCAGGACCCAACGGTTTTCGTATCACAACGCTCCATTAAGACTTTGTAGTCTCATAGAATCAAACAGATATACCGTATGTTTGAATACTCGATTCATTTAGCCAAATAGCTTCTATTTGATTAATAAAAGGGAAGTACTACCTGTTCAATACTTATCCATCTGATCTACTCCGTGGTTGCAATTCGCGTTCAACCTAATGTATTACGATGCGTTTACTTCGAAAGAAACTACACAAATAAAAGCATCTTAACAGTCGCACGTGGCTTATGGCAGCTAATAAACGTGTCAAGTCGATCAACTTTAAAAATTTTGATGTTAGTGATTTGGTGTGTTTGGCCTAGAAATGAAAATACTCAATAGACAGGGCCGTATTTCTAAATAGGCTAAGTAAGTATGTTGCAGCCCAGAGCGGCAAAATTTCAGGGGCGGCAGTTTGGCAATTTATTCAAAAGTTAAAATGAATTAGTATTTCCGACGTTAATAATATTTTCCGTACGAATTTAAGAATACATGTTACTTAAAAATATGATTTAGTCTTTCTACATAGCCTACTTTCTAATACAAATTCACAGCAGGTAATCTTGTATTATAACTTTCTTGTAGTGCAATCTATTTTGGTTTGACAAGACTGGCAAAAGCGCAGAGATTCGATCTCACAACACTGTAGCCGATCTGGCAAAACTGTTGGTGGATGGTCCAGTCATGGAACAAGAATACTTCCATGGTATTATCCTAGTCCTAGGCAATTTGTCACTGAACTTAATTAAGTACCTACCGGTAGTCCCTAAAGAACCTCGCTTGCTCAATGGACAAGACACTGAAATCTTACTTAATGCACTAAAAAGTGAGCATTTATACTTTGAAAAACATTTTTCGTCCAAAACAATGATGCCCACATTACTATTTACTTTCCTAGCATTCGTAAAATCACGCTGCAATAAGATAACAGTAATAGATGGCATAATCTTGTGCCAATTATATAGAGTAATATGGGGTTGATTCCTCAGTTTAAGGGCTGCGACAACGCGGTCATGTAGCCCCGAGTACTTTGGGCGTGTGTAGAATCTGTCCGATTCAATGTGTCTTACTGAATCTCTCCTTGTGCTCTATCCGCTGGTACTACTAAATCCATCTGTAGTTCCACATTATTACTGTATCTCTCCTTGTGTCCAAGGTGCTGGTACTTACAAAAGTTCACCAGTAGATCCACCTTTACAACTGTGCCTCTCCTTGTGCTCAAACTGCTGGTACTACTACTCCAGCAGATCAGCTAGATTAAGAATGGATGTTCCATTAGAAGTATCTAGTACTTGCACCTCTTCTTGTGCTCAAGCTACTAGGTCTATCAGATCCACCAGTAAGTCTACCTATTTAAAGAATGGTTACACCATTTGATGCAGTTGTTACTGGGGTCTCTTCTTGAGCCCAAGGTGCTAGGACTATCAAATCCACCTGTAATGTGCCCAACTCTAGGAATGGGTATTCCAAGTTTCAGACACCTAGATATCAAGGGAAAGGCTGTAGCCGCTTTTGAAAGTTCAGATATTTGAATATCGCGCTACATTGCTTCTCGAAGCATTTAGAAGAATTTTACCGATAGTTGGATGTCAAGTGACGTAGCGAGTAACAGCAGAGGTGGAGGCTATTTATTGATTAAATAGTTAACTATAGAGTAGAGACTTGAGACTGGGATCAGATTACTGGCACGGCCAAATGAAAGAGAACGCAATTAGTATCAAGTAAATCGGACCAGGGATTCAAGAGATATGAGGATTTCTAGATATCAGGCGATGACGCGTGACCCTGACCGTTTTGAATAAAAGCCAGCTGGAGCAGGCATAGGTAGCTCACTTCAACACAAGCACTTGGCAAGCAAGTTGCGTCTACGCTGAGCCAAGGCACATGGTTGCCGCATCTACGCAGAAGTTCTTTTCAAATCGTGATAGTCACGAGAAGTGCTGCGCAAACGAGTTGGAACTTAGTAAGTTTCTGGTGAGGAGAATCACTGAGGTGATTGATTTCTACAGACATTGGTGGAAATATTTATATTTCCAAAAGGACATATGCTAGACTTGGTCTAGAAAATAGTATTTTGTCACAGTCCAGTAGTAACTTAATACTTGGATGTTTAAATCCATTTTAAGTCAGTTTTCATTTTTGTAACTATTTGACCACTTCGATCTGTCAGTACATTGAAGACTAGTCTATAACGGTGGCGTTCATTAGTCTACGCAAGGGAAACTGCAAGTTGTCTAGCGCATGGCAGATGGTGATATTAATAAACCATGCCCAGGGAACGATCTTCAGAACAGCCGTTAACTGCTTAGACTGTCAATGTTTTTCTTGTACTGATGAGATTACAGTGAGTTATGTTACAACTGACATATTTAAGAAGAGATCACTTAGATCTGACCCTATTTCAACAAACTGTCATGGCTTTGATAGAAGCCCATATTAAAATGGAACCACAGTTTATTCAAACATCGAAAGATACTACCACTATGTCTGACTAGACGATTTGTGGGTCTACAATGGCGGCCGATACAAGGATTATACGTGCTTGTCCGATAGGGCATATCTACGGATAAATCTGGTACAGACCAGGTTTACTACACTTCAAGACCATCAAGAAATGTAAGCCACATTTGAATTATATTATGCCTAGCTAATTGGAACAAACTATTTTTCTGCAGATGACCAACACATTTTTTTGGTCGTATTTAAAGCTTGTAATGATTTACGCAAGACTTGTTAGAGTTATTCTGAGCATTTTCAGCACTCAGAACAGTTTAGGATCGATGACCGAGCATTTCGAAGATTTATTTGAATTTTTCATATTTTAAGGAAATCACGGTAATCAGCCGATGTAACTGTAAAAGTTAAATTTATTTTTGTTGAGGAATGGATATTTTTTCCATATTCGAAGGTTCGAACATGTGGATTCTCACATAATGAGATGATAATCAAACATATTTAAAATGATATAAATAATAATAATAATAATAATCCACTAATAATAATAATAATAATTTTCATAATTTTTCTAAATAATTCTTGGATATTATATTTTCTAATAATCATATGTATTGAGAAAGAGCCTATGAAGTAGTTTAAACATTTCTAGTCTGGAACAGGAGATTTTCCGAAGGAGAGTGGTTAGCGCAAGCCCGCATTCAACCAACATTTCAGTTCTGGTTGAACAGTTGATATTTGCTATGAGCAAAGTATATGTTTCAGATAACACGGAGAGGCATGAAACGGGAAGCAATTGATATTTGTATCAAATAGGATATTTTTGTATTTATATAAAATCATGACGTAAATACACTTCGAAAGTGAAATGAAGCTTTTCATAAGTATGGTAAAGTCACGGGTTGAACTGAATGGTAAAATAAAATAAACTTGTAAGTTTATTAATCTTCCAGTGTTGATAACAAGCAGAGGCTTGATTTATTGTATAAATTTTGGGAAGATAATTTATGTGTGTGGAGTAGTTGAAATGCCATTCCCAGGTGCGCATGTTAAGTCGCAGGAATGAAGGTTTTTTCGAGCATCAATCAAATAGCAGGTTCGATGGCTCATGTTTATAGTAGGAGTATTGGAGCCACACATTTCGTCGTATGAATAACCCGAAGGTTATTTCTTTGAAACCATCAGTTCTTATTTCAACCTTGTTTACGAATTCCATTTAGACTTTGATTTTGCTAGAACCCGGATTTGTCATGATAGTAGTTTATTCTTCTTCAGAGGAAGACCTTTGCCGTTGTTATTGTAATATTGTGTTCTTACACAAATAATAGAATGGGCCACTGCCAATTTAAAATAATTCTTTAACCACGAATAATTTGAAGGATATTTTCAATCCTAGTGCCATGAACTAAATGAATTCATTATAAAACTACAATTCTAATTTCCGCATTCTGTCGAAGAATTGCAAGTTGTGAAAGTTGCTAAAAATGGCCATAAATATAAATATTTTTTTCATAATGTTTCCAAGTGGATAATCTAATAGTTGAATGGTTCAACCATTTATTGATCAAGCTGATGATTCAGAAATCATATATTTTGTTTGGAACTTGAAGTTCATAACCGAGTCACTTCTCGAATGTTTAATGTCAGAAGAACGATTAATTGTTGTTGTGCTTCGCACAAGTTCTTCGATGCTATGCTCAAGGTCAAATACTTTTCAGATGTGATTAATATGTGTTAATAATTTGTGTTGCTTAATTGATGATAATATTTTTCAACGATATATTTTTGAAACTGGAAAAACAAGTGAAAGTTTAAGAATTCTATAAACATTTATTCTACGAGTGTTAATATCATGTAAATAGTCAAACAGTGATCTACGTTATTTCCAGTATGGACAATTCATTTTGAACTGGAACGACATATTAATAATTTTGGAACACAGTCCACAGGACTATTAATCGGACTTGTGTTTCCAAAAAGATTGTCAAATGTGTTTGGAAAATTTCTGTATATTGTGTGTAAATAAGGGTGTGGATCGCCACACGTGGATGCTGCTGCTTTGAGCATCCTTGCAGTCAGATTTTAACTTTAAATAAACTGAGATAATTTTACCAGATGTGTTTCACCCAATTAAATCTCCTTCTATCCTTATTGTTGCATTGAGCCAAAAATCAGTAAAGCATTTTTTTAATTTGATGTCGTTTTTGCGATTTGCTTTAACCCATCTGGCGCTCCGGGATATTTTGACTCTCGTGCTGACTGATTATTGGTAAAATGCATATGTGGTCGTGCGGACTCCGGTCTGAACGGGCACAGTAAGGCCATATGATCAAGAATGGTTCCACCATTTGATGTTGCTGTTACTGGGATCTTTGCTTGTGCTCAAGCTACTAGGAATATCAAAACCAGCAGCAGATCCCCCAGCTCCATATAAATTTTCTAGCCTAATATTTAGCAGAAAAAATGGAGAATATGGCTCATATGTTCGTAATCCCATTTTTTACCGCTTTTAAGACCTCCTTTTTAATTTAAAACCAATTTTACTGTCTTCTTTCTCCTCCTTAAGTGGTGATGAATTCCTAACGGCGATAAAGCAGACATTCAATATATAGGTTTGAATATTGTGGTCATCTGTCTTCAATCTCATAGAGCTACACTACATTCAACTATATGTCTCAAATCTGTAACCATGTATAACCAAATCTAGTGGGCAACACTGTCCATGCAACTATCACCTACAGTGGGGAGTGAAGTGAAGTGGATGATAGTAGAGAAACTTCCAGAAATCAGCTAAGTCTGCAAAACCACATAATCCTTAGTTACATTTAAGTGTTGTTTACGAGATTAACCTAACTGACCAACTACAAAATCTCATTATGTAAATAAGGAAATTCGAATTGGAACGGTTACAAACAAAAATGTTTAGAATGCAACCACTTCAAATTTCGCTAGGGTAGAAGTTAACAATTCAAAAGGGTTTTCACGCTTATAAACATAGGAAGTACTAGCAACAACAACAAAAACACTTACAGAGGGGTAATAGACTAATGGAATAAAAATAATTGGTTAATTCTGATTCGTTACAAAATTTAATTAAAAACGTCTGTAGCTTAAGAATTGTAAACACAGCTGTACGTAAGTATTGTATACATAGCTGCTGTACCTAAATTAAGCCTCTAAGTGAGCAGATTCTGATGATATTCGCTTGACGAACGAAACTAGTCATCCAGTTAAAACTGCCATTTGTATGAGAAGTGATAGAACATGTTATTCGACTAAGCCATTATACAATTTTAAGAAATAGTAATCAATGCTATGCATGCCACACACAAGGTTGCACCTTTTAGTGGCATATGTGTTCGCCCTTCCTGCTCTGTGTGAATTTGATATCCTATTTCGACCTATCCTTGTCATATTGTAATAATATAATTTAATAATTAATTGTAAAATAACAGGATAAACCAATTAGCAGGAATTGTATGGAAATTCATAAAACATAAGTTTGATATTTTTTCAGGATTAGGGAATAACCCATCTCATTTCAGTACAATCGTGTTGATTATGAAATATAAGAATTTCCAAAATTTTCCGTCTTATATTTCATAATAAACTGTCAACACGGAACCTGAAATGGATACTTCTTCGAATATACAATCGTGTTGACCGACTGAAATGCATTCAACTTTTGTTTACTAAGGCAACACTGAAAAATGGCTTCAAACACCTTAAAATGTGTACAGTCTTTCTGAATATTTTAAAATGTGTATATTTGTGAGGATTAAATTAATAATAATAAAATAATAATAATAATCTTCGTATTTATTTCTGGCATCAGAAAATTAATTGAAACTCTCCGCCCAATCTAATTGAACACACTCGTGTTCGAATGGCTGCGTGGCGGAGCCGTAACGTTCTCACCTGCTGTTCCCAAGCGAGCAGGATCGAATCTTGGCGCAGTCAGTTGGCATTTGAGGGCGTGCAAATGCGACAGAGCTGTGTAGTAGATTTACCGGCACATTAGAAATTCCCTTCGGGGCACAATTCATGGGTCTCTAAAAGCCGCAGCAGTTAAAAGTTACGTAAAACCAATTACATTATTATTAGTTCACTCGTGTTGGCTGACTGAAAATCTCCTACAAATAAATTACTTATGGAACATATATTTTATTACCATCATACTCCATCACATTATAGAATACTACATGCACGATTGTATACACGATAATACTGTACTTATAAAATATACAGTAAGTTGTCCATGTTTTGTTTCTGTCGCGTTTGCCATGCTAGTTACTTGTAAATTTTCAAAGATTGTTTTATTTACAAATGTTTGGCATTATTTTCAATTTTGCCTGTGACTTCACTATTGGCCATAGGTCAGCATTCACCTGGCTTTAACACATAATTACAAAATTCACTTTTGTTCTTTATTTAGTAGCATGTTATCTACTGTTTGATGATTTATCCTGCACACTCATCTGGAATTATCAGTTGGTTCAAAATCAAAGAAGACATACTTGTGATGTTATGGTTTAATGCTAATTTAGTGTTGATTTTGTTACATTTCTATTTGCAATGTTTTTCCATTTACCCTTCTCGAGAGTAACACTCTTCACTTAGTTCAATCTTACAGTGTTGATTGGTGTTTGATTGTGGACTACTTTTAACTCCAAAGAGTTTGTTGTTTGTTTGGTCAGTTACTCATCGAGTTCATTACCTTCTTCACCAGAATGAACTTTCGCCCTTGTTAAGTGTATTTTTCAATATTTTAGTAAAACAGTTTGTGTCTTTCTTTTTTAATATCTTTGTAAGTGCATGGATATAGGAAAATAACCATGTAAGTGTCTTGCGTTTATAATTATTTCGTAAATGTCTGAGGTTATTCTAATATCAATATGTATGGCTGCAGATTTTCCTGGCATGTATTCTAAGTTGTGTAATTTCGTGAAGGCCCTCATAATTCCAACATGCTCCACTTGATCATTTTGAGCATCTGTTGTGTAACCTGTTTCCGAGTTGGTGGACTAATTAGGGTTTGATACAAATATCTATTCAGGATCCAACCTCTGACTCAGTTTTGCTGTCAACAGTGCTGTACATCTTAACTTCGTACATTTCATCCTCACTCTTATCCTGTATTGGCATATTTTAGTAAAGAAACTGTGTCCAACTCCATTGTTCATTTTATGTGTTTTGATCTCCTTATCTTATTAGAGTATTTGGGATACTCTGAAAGTTCTGTTGTATGTCTATTTGGGTTGTTTCAGCTATTATACAGTGCTATGTGAGAAGTTCTGAAGAATTTCATAATATTTATGTTAGCTCATCTCTGTACCTGTTTAAATCTCTTGACATTGCAAGTTTTATTTAATGCATCTATCCAAACAAAAACTCCACAAGAAAGTGTTGGTACGACTGCTTCTTTGTTAATAATTCTCGATGTCAGAGCGTCATCCCTTATTAATTTTAATTGACCTAGAAAGACCGCGTAACTGTTTTGTTACCATCTCAGTTATTTCATCTGCATATCGATTGAATCTGTATCACTTATCAAATAAAATTCCGAGATATTTCTTAGAATCTGTCTGCTTTATTTGCTGTTCTTAATTGATATGTTTCAGCGCTGCTGAGTTATAGACTCTTTCTTGAAACCATCATTACATTTTATTTGTGCTAAATTGTATTTATATTCAATCGCCGATTTAGAGATTTTCTGCATTTTGATGTTAGCTTCTTTTCAATTTTCAGTATGTAGGCTACTGCATGTAGGTATGTTTTGTGTGTTTTAGCTTTTGTAGGTCTCAACCAACTTTGACCAAATATTGCATGTATGAAGTCCCCAATCTAAACTTACTACTTTTTGTTAACTTGAAGGCTACAAATGATAAATTAGAGTAATTGCTTAACAGATTCCATGGCTTCAGCGATACCAAAATTGACACATTAACACAACACACGGTAGAAGAAAAACTATTTTCTTTAAATTTAAGTGAAAAAAAAAGAGTTGCCAAAATTGAACATGTTCAATCACAACATGCTATAGTTTACTGATTTTAACTCGATGCATCAGCATCTAATTTGAAAAGCGCAAATCACATTTTGTTGCAAGTAATATAACTTATTGTAGAGAAATTACGTGGACATAAACATCCCCCTTCTTGAATTTGTATCTAACGCGATACCTCAGTTTATAAAGCTATAATGACACAACTGGCCTAGTAGGCATACTGCTATGCATTTATTTTTAAACAGTTCATAAACCGTGATAAATTCCAAAGATCCTGGATTTTAACTCAAACTTATCTTATAGCCTTCAAAGCCTATCTGGTCAACCTGTGGTTTCACTGTTGGTATGAGGTTATTTTTTTGCAGAAAAGTTTGTAACAATGTTTAAGAACCTACCTCTGTTATTGTATAATATTAGGTGACGTTAAGTAATATTCTACTTAAATCTTTCACGGCCCTATTGTAAAAGTTCTATTTATATAATATTTGTATGTAACATGCCCCCTAGGTGATTGTCAATCTAGCACAGGTAAGAGTTAATAGAGGAAGGGAAACATATATTATTTTAGTTCTTATGGAAAACATTCAAATGGGACATTAAACTCATTGTAACATTTTGTTACATAAGATATCAATTCTTAAAACATATTGTTAATATATTTATGTAGCCAGCTGTTTGAAACAGACAAAAAGTACTGTTTGTACCGTTGGTACTGTTGGTACAATAAAATGCTGTGCTCCTCGGCCTACGGGTCATACAAAGTTGCTGAGCTGGTAATGATATGTTCTTTTAATGACTCGGGAAAGTGTTTGAAAATTAAGAACTACTATTAATTATTTTCTGTAGTCATAAGCCCAGCAGATGGTGATTATCATGAGCCTTTGTAAGTTTCTACATAAAGGATGGTACTGTATATATGTAAATTTAAAAAAAAAATGAAAGCATGTTAAAACATAAGGTAATTAGCCATTTTTCTGGGTAAAGCTGTACTTCAAAGTGTCATTTTATATTCAAAGTGTATTAATATGAAGATGTTGATTGTAACTAATAGCGAAATTGTAATGATATTTATAATAAAAACTAATTTTGTATATAAAATACTTTATCTTCTTAATTATTGTAATAGTAGTTGCAGAATTACAATCACTATTTTCCTCCCGTTCATGGGAATCGGAATATTTCACGATTACCTTGCTGGACTGTGTTCTAATCAAAGTTTTGAAACATTGCTTTGCAGAAAGGCTTTCTGTTTTGCAGTGAATCTGGTAATTTGAAGAGACAGATGATTAATGCTGGAGATAAGCCTCGTTTCTGCAATACATGTGAAGATAAATGGAGCCATTATGAAGATGTCAAGACGCTAATGCAATTGCACGCCGAGAAGATACCCAGTACTTGCAGCGTATGTAAAAAGAAGTTAAGACGGCGTAGTGATTTTAAAAGACATATGCTACTTCACACTGGTGATAGGCCTTACAGTTGTCAAACATGTTTTGTGACGTTTACACAAAGTTCCCACTTGAAGACACATCTATTACTCCATGCTGGTAAAAGCCGCATTCCTGCAATATTTGTGGTAATACCTTCAGAACAACGGGAACTTGCAATAGACATATGGTAACACACGAGGAGCAAAAGACTTTCTCCTGTAATTTTTGTGAAAGGACCTTCAATCAACGGAGTTCTTTAACGAGACATACAATGATACATACTGGTGAAAAACCTTATTCATGTAGTACTTGCAATGCCGCATTTAGACAGAGAAGAACGCTAAGGAAAGATTTAGCTCGGCATAACTAATAAGTGATTAACTTATGCAGGAAATCGGGAAAATTTTCTGGAGCAAACGGCAGTTTGGAGAACTTTTGATGTGAACAGCACTCTCTGCTACAAGGTTTCTGATTGTGCTGGTTCTCTAACCTTTTTGGTTCGCGGACGCTTTCTTTGCCGTTTGCAATATCGGTATGACGCTGATTTCTTCCTGCCGTAAATTCTAGAACGTATTTCTCTGTGCAAGATAAACAGCAGTAATATATTCTTTTCCTTAACGTGAAAGATTGCTACTGTTTTGCAATGATTCTGTTGGTACTGCTGAAGACACAAAACTCGTGCCTTTAGAAAAAGCACAAGTGTTGGCCCTACTTAAGACTTATCAAATATTGAGGCTCGAATATTATTGAAACACTACTTCAATTCTGGATTTGAGTAAATACGCATTGAGTTCTCAGTAAAGTCCTAATACGTATGCTACCTTCGATTTCAGCAGCATATCTTTGTTAGCACTGGCGTACATTTAAAAGAATTATGAGCACGAGTTGCTTCTTCCTTAAGCCCTAGAATTACGGATGTGCGTTTCGACGATTGCTCTCCATATTGAATGGTTGAGAAAAAAGGAAACTAGTTTACATTTCTACTAAATTGGAACGACAGTGTAATATTCATTTCGATTTTGATTAGTATATTTCTGAAGGTATCTAAGAGTCTGCCTGTGAGGTTGTCAGCCCAGAGGCTGGGTGGATCCTCAAAAAGTACCGCCAAAGGCAGCACTATACTGAGGCGTACTAGAAAAGAAGAGGAGTTAGGTAGTTTGCTATTGCTCTCCTCACTGGGCCAGAACAATAGCACTGACCCTATGAGTAGAACCTTTCACAGTACACGCAGGCAATAGTTGTGCCTTGGGGCATTACTCAGCACCATCCATACCCCAATAGCTTCCATATAATCACAGCCATGAATGAGACGGGGACATCGGTGGAAAGCCAACTGTTTGCCTATTTACTATCTCTGGATGAATGCTGCACATATGCATTTGTCTATTAACACAGGCTAGAGTAAAATGTGGCTTTCCACCGATCTAAAAGTAAATTATTATATTTTGAACATATTTTGAATGCAAGACTGCTTTTTGGTATTCATCCAGCATTATCAATTTCGTGGGACATCCTTAGGAAACCCGTCTGTACACTGTATGGCATTGGTGCTTTCTGAAGTTACTGTATATGACAATTGTTCACAATTTTGGGTTTCACATATCCTAGGCATACAGCCGAGCCCAGATAAGAGCGGCAGATTAGGAAAAGTACACCTCAATGAAGAAGCGAATCAAACAGGTCCAGATGTCTTCTAGCCCTGCATGACCAGATGTCTTCTGTGCTACCTTGTACACTAGAATGTGAGGTACTTCGAAGATGACATACTTGGCTCCAGATAAGAAATGTCATTTTGTTGTTCCTTATATAAGGGACTTTGGGCATGACTATCAGTCCCATAAGCGTGGTGTGTTAAATTTTATACCTGTGTTTCTGCAACGACGTGTGTAATTAATAGAATCTAAAATCAGGTGGATGCCCAGTGACAAGGAAATGAGGGAACATCCCGACATTTAATAATTACAAAGGAGCATCAATATTTTATTGCAAGGAATGGGTATTTTGGTATCGGAGAACAAAAATTGGTATTGGGATTTAAACTAGGTAATGAATGACATACACGTGTTTGCGTAAATCATGTGGTAACACTTCAAATGGATTTACATCAGGAATTTGTGCAGAGTTTTTTCATTTAATTGTAATGCTGTGGAGGGAATAGCCTTCAGTTTATATTTTATCAGAACAGTTTTCATGTTTTACGTGTCAATGACGGCTTCGAATTGCCTTCCACATGGTCATTCAAACACACTTGAAAAGAACTTGACGTTAGGTTGACGACTCTTTATAAGGAAGTAATTAACACATCTGGTATGAATTCGCCTAGGATCGACCCTGCCATCGCTTACACACGTGACGGCATGTCGTTCGTGTCACCGAATAAGAAGCCAAATGATATGAAAACATTATAGTCATACAAGGATAAACTCTCCAAACTAACAATGCCAACACATGCCACATTATGTAGTCTCGAGGTGCATATTTAAACTCAGGTCCAAAAGACCGTGGATTAAGTTTATGTCTGTGATCTGATGGCTGAAGTGAAGATCACTCAGCATAGTATATGGGTTCAACTCCCACTACAGCCATCGTTGTTTACCACTTCTCCAGGCAAATGCCGGGATGGTAGCTAACCTTATGCCACGGACGCCTCCGAGAACCTAGTTATGCCATAGACGTTTTTCACGTTTTCGGCATTCCGTCCCACTGTGCGACTCAAGATACTATGTATGGATCTCACGCTGAAAATGGTAGCTGTTAACATAGCTCCACAAACCCAAGTATAATAACAAAAATCAGTAACCTTGTGTATCTATAGTTCACTGAAGGCATTGACTTACCAAAAAACTGCTGCTCAGCTATAATGTCTGCGGATGGTGGGATGATACAAGAGCAGCTCCTTAAGTCCCCTCAGCTGGTAATCTTAACTAGGTTCTCTAGCTTTCGGATCAGACAGCTAGTCGGTTGTCTTCATGAGGCTGAGTGCAACCTATTCCATCCCTCACGTAAGTTCTTAAATCTCAGGCGATGCCGGGAATAGAACCAGGGGCTTTCTTGTTAAGAGGCAAACGTAGTACTCCTTCACTCCGGGGCCAGCTACATATCCTAGTACACGAAGTTGACTGACCACGTTATCGCAAAGCCCCTAAATAACAATAACTTTGGTTTTATTTATGGTTTCAAACTAATTACAGGCTGAACTGCTTTTTGTGAAACGTCTTTGGTGCTGAATGGAACACACGTAGAAGATTTGAAAGGATTGATACATATTTTGTGTTTCAAGAGCTGTAGGATGTTTCCCAAGGTATGTAATTACTTAATTGTAAATACCTATTAACTTGTTAAATGATTTCATTTATTTACTTATTTACGGCTCAGTGAGGAAAGCAATGGCAAACTACCTCACTCTTCACCTTGCCTAGTACACCTCAGTATAATGCTTCCTTGGGGTCTTGTGGGTTTCTACCCACATAATCTACGGTGATACATTTTGAGGATCCTACCAGCCTCTGGGCTGACTACCCAACAGAACAATAGCATTCTAAAGGACATCACGCAAATAAAGATGAACAATATAATCTCATCATGTGAAGGTGTTCGTTCGCTAACCCTGTGTTTCTTATTTTCTTCTTCTATCGAGTGTTAAGCATTTCTACATTCCAACTCCGTTTTAGAATTATTTTTGGCCGACTTGAGCAAATTATTTCTATTTTATATATATTGTATGTTTTTGTTCTTGAAAATTAGTGTTTCAGAAATTATTGTATTCTGACTTTAGTCTGTGTGCTCTAACATCAGCTCATATGCTTTCTGCGTGTGCGACTTTCGTCATCGCTGCATAATACTTCGATGCGCGCACATGCATCTTCTCGATTCTTCACCTTGAAGGTTATTTAAGATGTTATGCGCCGTACCTCAACCTCACTTCGCTTAAGTCTCCGACAGTCATTCTGTGCCTGCCCTCTTCTCCATGCTATCTCCATTGCTGATATGGAAAGTGTGTGGCACTTCTTCTGTCTTTACGAAGATACTTTTTATAAAACTTGGTCTGCATTTCGTAGTTGCAGTAGGAACATGACCGGCCTTTCATCAAAACCTTCATGCTCACACGGCATTTCTGTCAGGAATTTCCACCGAAGAACAGCGTCTCCAAAATTAGTTTTAAACACACCACTGCTATTGAAACATAGATATATTGCTGAACTAAAAGGAGCTCCAGTTATGTCATCGGTGTTAACCATGAATAAAGATGTCTGGCAACTGTTATGGTGTGTAGCATGAGTTGGCACGCTGGGTCCAACAGCCCCGAGGAAATATCAGTTGACTTCTGTCACGTTTGCGGAGTTCTTCTGAGACTGATCAGCTTTTCAATTCATTAAAATACTGATTAGGGTACCGTACACAAGACGTCGTGAGTCCTTAACAATGCAAGTTCATTTGTTTGCAAGATATTAAAGCTAAACAATCCATGCATGGGCCTATCAGACCCAGTGCGACTAATAGAGGGTTACATATTTGGTAGTTTCAGTATAAAAACAATGCCTGTGCTCATATACTGTAAACATTGTGAGCTATTTAGGGAGAAAATGTACAGTACCACTACCTATAAATTAGCACTGTGAAGATTGACAAATCAATTTCCGCTGTGGCCATTTGCGCTAACAGCGCACTTTTATCCGAAATTTGGCATTTTGCCCGCGCCACTTTAAGTCCTTTGACACTCATTTTGTGCCATAACATTCGTAATGCTTAAAGCAGATGGGCTCGTCTCTAGTCCGTTTTGCGCCACGACACATCGTTTTCGAGATGTTTGCACTTTTATCGAAAATTTGTATTTTTGCCCACTCACGTTTGGTACTACGACCTTCATTTTGTGCCATGACCTTCCTAACGATTAAAGCGGATTACTCTGGGTGTGGAAGTTAGAAGGAAAGTATCTTACAATAGATATTTTAGATTTTATTGTTAAAATATTGTAGCCTAATCCGATGGAACAGGGACAATTTTTTCGAAGCAGTATACGTAAACGATTGCGTATAAGAGCCATTCGGATTGCGTTTCTCGTTCTAGTTGATATCCTACTCGTAACGGAAGCAAATGGATTTATTTTGATAGGCCTACGAAATACATACATCAAAACGAAACTACATTTCCATTAAGTGACGTCATTGCCGGCGCGGCTCGAGCTGACTGGTGAGGAGGATGTTATTAATTCATTTGAGATAACTGTCATGGCGACCAGGGGCGGATTTAGGGGGGGGGACGGGGGAGGGCACCGCCCCCCCCCCCCCCCCCCCCCGACTTCAGATAAGGCGGAGAAAAGGGGAGAAAGAGGAGAGAAAAGAAAGAAAGAAAGAAAAAAAGGAAAAAAAGAGAAAAAGGAAGGGAAAGAAAAGAGAAAAGAAAATAGCCTATCCGTGGCGAGTCGAGCCTGCGCCTGTACTGACAAGTCTGCGCTGGAACCAAGCCGAGCCGAGCTTCGCTTTCGAAGTGTCCAAGCGTTTGGTGGTCAGTCTCAGTCAACAGTCAGTGCGCGGTGCGCGTTCTTACGATAGTGTTGGCAAGTGCGTTCGCTGATATTTTTGTGCGGATTCTCGAAGGCATTAGAACCATTATGGTAAGTGAGGTAGTCGTGGTGTGCTGTGTTGTGATTTTTTGTAGACGGAAATACCCAAACCCCCCTTTATCGTCCCTCCCACCTGAAGGAGTAAACCAAAGCTCTAAACATAGAATCGTTCAAACTCACTATGTTGCAAAATGTATTTTACATTTTAAGCCGTGCAGAATCGGCAACCATAAATGTACAGAACGTGCGTTATTCACGCCTTATTGAATAGAATTTATGTATAAAATTTAAATTATTAAGTGACTAAGTTTGTATAAGTGTGAGCATTCGCGCGTTTTTAGCCTATTTTCAATTTTGAAAAAATAGGCTTATGAGATCACCTTTTGTCCGTGTGTGTGATTCGTGTGTGTGTCCCCCCCTAATAAAATCGAAACGGCTGGAGCGATTTCAATGAAACTCGGAATGTTCATAGCACTATTCCCGGCGACCTCGACCGTGCCCTTCAAATTTTGTTACGTCTCTCCAATCCAACATGGCGGCTGTGCGAAATATTTCACTAGCATTCAATATCTCCTAAACTATTACCGATATTGCCCTGAAATTGTGTACGGTGATAAAGGGCACTACTAGAAGTTCACCTATGAGACTTTCAAAAACCTGGTGACTACAAAACCAACATGGCGGCCAAGCGAAGTTGAGACATTTAAATAGACTTTTCTCGCGATTTAACTATCTAAATGTAAAGAAACTTGGTACAGCAAATGTTTATACACATTGTAATGCACTGGAGTCTAATTTAGTTCAATTGTTTACATAACCTCAAAATGGCGGCTGTGCGAAATATTTCACTGACATTCTATATCTCCGAAACTATTACAGATATCAGCCTGCAATTTTGTACGGTGATAAAGGGTACTGATACAGGTATACCTACGTATATTTCATAAACCTGTAAAGTACGAAACGAACATGGCGACCAAGCGAATTTAAAATATTTTAATAGACTTTTCTCGTGATTTAACTCTCTGAGCGCAGTGAAATGTGGTACAGTAATTGATTTTGCAGATTGTAATGCACTGCCACCTAATTTAATTCAATTGCTTACATAACCTCAAGATGGCGGCTGTGCGAAATTTTAAAATTAAGTTCTAATTTCTTGTGTCGTAATCATGCGATCGAAGTGAAAGTTTGAATAATGAACCTAGGCAATAATTGTCCTTGAATGGTACTTAACTCTATGGCCTATACACATAACACTCCTAAATGGTGAGCTCCCGAAATATTTAGACGGTTCTCAATATCTATGAATCTTTTACAGCAACCAAACTGATTTTTTTATGTTCATAGAGACTATGAACATATGTTCACCTATAGGACTTTCAGGAACCTGGTGAGCACAAATCCAACATGGCGGCGACGCGTAGTATAAATATTTAAATGGACGTTTCTCGCGAATTAACTACCCGAGTGCCGTGAAACGTTGCACGTTAAATGCTTATACAAATGTTGATCCACTGGCATCTAATTTATTTCAATGGTTTGCATTATCACAAGATGGCTGCTGTGCGTAATTTTAAAATCTCGTTTTTACTTCTTGTTGTCTAATCATGGGATTGAAGTTTGAATACCACACGTACACAATAATCTTAATGTAATAGTACAAAAATAAAAATCCAACCTGGCGAACATCTGAAATATTTAGACGGTTCTCAATATCTACGAATCTGTTACAGCAATTAAACTGAAATTTTGTATGTTGATTGTGGCAGTTAACATAAGTAGGATATATGAAAATAGGCTGTATAGTTCTTCACGGAACTACTTGTTTTATATATTTTATTCGCTCGTAGGTTTTGTGTGTCCTGTGCGTCTGAAAGGACGGAAAATATAGTGCTTTCCGTTTATTACACATGAAACACATGAAATGAGGTAATTTCAGAACACCTCCAGACGCACAGTGAGGAGAAGAAGAAGTTAACAACAAACGTATTCGACAATGACGCTTGACATTATAAGATATGAGTTAGGGTATAATATCGAGTAAAATATTAATAGAATGAGGAGTTACTGGTGCCAGCTTGTGGAGCAGTGAAATGAAGCAACCTATATTTGGTTTCTCTATTCCTAAGTAGGCTACACACAAACCTGAGCACAATGTGATGGGGTACGCGGAATAAATATAATTGACCGACGCTAAAATACATTACAAACCTATCAACGTAAATGTAAACTCAACTTACTGCACGAATATTATGATATTGGCGGAAAGAGGAAGCTGTGAGTTTCTGAAAACACAAGACAATAGTTCGCCTCGCGTTACAAGTAACCCACTTCAAATGAAAATCATCCAAAGTCCTTCATAGAAGTCCAATTATTTTGTCTTGAAATACTTATACTTATCCTAGTGAAGTACTAGTTTAATTTTAACCGGCAATTAAAAAAGAATTAAAAAGGACAAAGTTGAGGTTCCGGTTTAAAAATCTTAGACTAACTAAAATTCGCGAGATAGAGGAATACCTCTTACGGACTGATCAAAAATAAAATGCAAAACCGCTTTAGACACGAAAATGCCTCGGTCCCTTGATTATTATCTAGATTGGGTTTTACGGAGGGCCTATCTGAAATACTTTTGTGATCAAAGAAGTGCCTTCTTAGCATTGCCTGCATTTTTATTTTAATCCACCGTTCGGTTTCTGTTCTAACTTGGCTACGTGCAATGTTTTCTTTGTACGATACAGACATTGACGTTGACATTTGACAAGCGAATTTTTCAAAAGATAAATTTCATTAGAGCAGTAGTAATTTATCTTTTTTGTTTGATTCCTTTCAGGCTAATCGCGAAAGTGGGGGAAGGAAAAGGAAAAGCGACCGCTGTGGAGATTTGAGAAATTATTTCGGTGCCCCTAAAAAAGTGGTACAAATCCCTGATCAATCATCCCCGTCCCGTCCCGAAGTTGACTCTGAGGGTGCTTTCAGTTCCGATCATCGTGGTGATGGTGATGACAGAGGAAATGACTGTGAAAACGGAGGCGCTAGTAATGATGCTGAGGGTTGCAGAGCTGGACTGGGTACCGGTAGTGATTGCGGCGTCGACGGTGGTGCTGAAATTGTTGGTGGCAATGTTGGGCTCGGCGGCGACGTACGCGCTGGAAACTTCGCTGACGGCAGTGGGCTCGGTGACGGCGGAGATGCTGGAGTCGGCGATGGTGGTGGCAATAACAAGAGCAAACAACCTATGCCCGGACCCTCACATTCACTTCCAACGGAGCAACTGATTTCACGTCCGTCAAAGGATTCCTGTCGAGATGCTGCTGCCTGTGACAATCTTGGAAACGACGTCGGCTTGTATATAGGTTCAGGAAAAAACAGGCCTGATGACGGAACACTTTCTACCCTTTTGACGAGTCACTGGCAACCAAACGCGAGTTATTGTTTTCCTTTCTCCGTTCACACCAAGGGCGGAAGCGAAGAGAAACGACACCTTCACCTGCAGCACTTACAGAAGTTTCCCTGGGTCGTTCTCTCTCCATCACGTAGAGGACTCTTCTGTTTGTTCTGCCCTTTTTTTTGCGAAGTCTACCGGTGGCCAAGGAAGAACGATTCTGTTGAAGACCCTGGTCAAGGAACCTCTGATGAAGTTCGCCAAGCTCCTTGGGAAAGACGGTGACCTACAGAAGCATGAGGCGACGAAGTACCACGAAGAAGCTGCCTTGTGTGCTGAAGACTTTTTGCGCAAGCAAAGAAATCCGCAAGAGCAGCTTCCCAACCAAATGGATAGCTTCCGCCTGGTAAAGATCCAAGAAAACAGAGCAAGACTTGCTCTCATCTTGATGAACATCGAGTTTCTAGGCCGACAAAATATCGCCTACCGAGGTCATCGTGATGACGGCCCAATTGCTCAAGAGGAGTCTTCACAAAACGACGGCAATTTCCGGGCTCTGCTTCGGTTCCGGATGAAAGTTGGAGACGTCAAACTGGCCAAACATCTTGCAACGGCGGGACCCAGAAGCCTTTTCACTAGTAAAACGATCCAGAACGAATTAATTGAGCTGTGCGGGGAGAACATTCGCGAGCAGATCATAAGCCGCGTTCAAGAAGCCCGATTTTATTCTGTTGGATTTGACGAGACAACAGATGTAGCGCACATCTCTCAGCTGACTTTGTTCTTGCGGTATCTCTGGAGGAACGAAATCAGGGAGGATTTTGTGGGCTTCCTAGATGCTCGCAAATCTGCGGCGGAAGAGAAAGAGAAAGATACTCAAGGAAGTGAAGAAGAAGGTGATTTCCCTAGTGAAGACGACGATGAGAATCCTCAAGCAGCGGCAGAGTCTGCTGTTGAACCAAAACTGACTGGGGTAAAGCTGGGAGGCATCGTTGCCAAGAAGATTGATGACTTCAAACTAGACCCCAAAAGCTGTGTTGGCATCGGAACTGACGGATGTTCGGTGAACATATCGGAAGCTGTAGGGGCAGTACAAGAGCTGCAGAAGACTGCAGTTCATGCTGTTCGGGTGCCCTGTTACAACCACCAGCTCAATCTGACGCTTTCGAAATCGTCCAAAGTGCAAGCAGTTAAAAATGCATTTGGAACTGTGGAAGAGGTGACGAATTTCTTCACAGCGTCCTCGAAGCGTAATTTTATGTTGAAGAAGACTATCAAAGGCCAGCTTGTCGCGCTGTGCGATACGCGTTGGGTTGAACGGCACGACACAGTTTTGAAGTTCCTGGACCAATTGGACGACATTGTGAACGCGTTGGGAATCGTTTCTCAATGGGATGAAAATCAGTCAGCGCACAAAGCCGAAAGTTTGCTGGCCAGCATCACTAGTGGGCAATTCATCGTCACACTGTGCTGCATAGCAGAAGTGCTGACTCGGACGGAACCTCTCAGCCGTCTGTTCCAAAGCGAAAATCTGGACGTCCAAACCGCCTCCGAAACCACTCGGAAAACGATCCAAATCTTCAAAGAAAAGCGGTCAAACGTCGAACAAGAATTTTCGTCGGTCTTCGACAACGCCAGCAAGCTTGCGCGTGAGCAAGGCACCGCTATCGACCTGCCGCGTCTTGTCCAGAAGCAAAAGAACAGGGCTAACGCGCCGGCTGACTCGCCCGAAGAGTACTACAGAAGGAACATCTACAGTCCTCTTCTTGACTGGATCTTGGAAGACCTCTCAACGCGTTTCACAGACGACGTCTTAAACGCATATCAGCTGAACGTTTTTCTTCCCCGCGTCGTAGACCCAGGATTGAACATGGATCGTCAAATCCACTGCACTGAGGAGGACATCAGCATCCTTTCCGAGCGCTACGCTCCTCTACTTCAAAAATCGCAGTCGGAACTCCGGGCGAAGATGCATGCCGAGACATCCCTTTGGGCGGCGAAATGGAGAAGAGAGAGCGAAGCTGGACGCCCAATCCCTTCAAAGGCGGTGGAGGTCTACACAGCTTGCCATCCACAAGTTTTCCCTACCATCAGAACAATGATTCATATTCTTATTACTTTGCCTGTCAGTATTGCGACCGGGGAAAGATCATTTTCTGTTCTGAAGTTAGAAAAAACTGAGAATAGGTCAAGATGCGGCGAGGAAAGACTGAACGGCCTAACTTTAATGTATGTACATCGAGACATTAAATTAGACTACGATAGAATCATTAACCGTTTTTCTTCCAAGAAAGCCCGAAAGCTAAAACTTCTGTTGTAGTGTTACGGCAGGGAAGGAGCCTAATGTGAGACCATTGGGAATTGTGAGGCAATAAATATTTTTTTCATGAGATGTGCTTTTGATTAAAGTTCATTCCCAAGACCTGTTTTTGTCGTTGGTTTGTTTTTTCGTTGAAAGCATTTTATGATGTTTAGAAGCTTATTGGATCGTTACCTTCTTTTAAAAGAAAAACAAAAGGATCAGTGCCAGTAAAAAATCGTAATGAAATATGAAATAAAAGTACCGGTGCATATCTTTCCAGTAGCCTCGATTACTAGCAAAACTATTATTTTATATTGACTAAGGTACGTGGTGATAAAATACAAAAAAAATAGTAATAACTAAAATAACAAGCGAAACTGCTATCTGCAGAGATGATGACGGTCTACTAAAAATGGTACTGCCTTCGTGGAGACCTCCTACAAATTGTTCTGATGTAGCCCCCGGAACATAGGCAACCTGATTAAAAATCATTAACCCCCCCCCCCCCCCCTGAAATACCCCCCAAATTCCGCCCCTGATGGCGACTGAGATGCATCGTGCGTAAAACGTAACATAACTCACAATCAGAGTCTGCTAGGGTGTGAAATATTAATTATATACAACATAGTGAGTATTCAGTCAATATTCATGACCCACAGAGCCGTCAATCAAAGAATTTCAGTGTTTGAAGAAACGCTCAAAATATTCTGAACTCGCCTAGAGGGAGCCACCACAGCTGGAACGGCCTACCTTCGGAGTTCGAGGCTTTTCGCCTCTAAGTCATAACGGAGCTAAATGACTTAAAGAAGGACTTGAATGATCATATTGTTAAGCAAGAACTTTGAATTGATGAGGCAGAAGAATACAGCCGGAACTGCCTCCTGCTACATGGGGCAAGTGAAACTCCCAACGAAGACGTGTACACTAGAGTAAAGGAGGTACTCAAGGACAAATTGAACATCGAATTAAATATGATGAACATTGATCGGTGTCATCGATTGGGGAAACCCAAGATATCTACTGCGGATGTGGTGGTTACAGGAAGAAGACCTATTATTGTCAAGTTTAACCGCTACCACGAGAGGGAACGTGTTTGGCGCGCCAAGAGACTTCTGAAAGGAACAAAGTTCCTCATAACCGAGTCTCTCACAGCATCGCGGAAAGAAATGCTCAACAAGGCCAGGGATCACTTTGGAGAAAGAAAAACCTACACACTGGATGGAAGAATAGTGATCGTGGACTCTGAGGGCAAAAACCACTACGTAAACACTCCAGCAGAGCATGCGTGTCTAATGAATGGGTTAGATACTCGTAACGGAAGTTAAATGAACAGGTTATGTGTGTGTTGAGTATTTTATTTTAACTTTAGTGTAAGTGATTGCATAAGTGATAGGTGGTTTTATTTTAAATTCGGTGTGAGTGGTTATTTAGGTGATTCTAGTGACTTGCCTATAGAAGAGGAAACAATGGTAAGTTGCATGCTGTCTATTGTTGTTTTATGGCCAGTGTAGTTGGTACTGTTACTTGCATTCTCGACAGAGACATTTCCTTCACCTCGACAATGAGCCTCCCAGCCCTGTCCATTCTCTGTCTTCGTCTCCCCTCCCCCGCAATCATATGGAAAGAGAATTCTCGGCCTTTTCTCGTTCACTGCTGTGTGCCCATGCCAATGCCCAGTCTATAATAGCGCATCACGCTGAGCTCCAAGCTATTTTCAAAGGAGACACGGTAAAAGTTGTGGCAATTAATGAAAGGTGGATGAAGGACTCTGCCCTTTAAACATGATAAGTCTAGAAGGGCACAATGCGCTCTTTCACAATAGGCTGAGGCGCCGAGGAGGAGGAGCAGCTTTATACTATAAAAACAATTTGACGGCAAAGATTATAAAACTTTGACACTATATACTGACGCCTTGACCGAATATGTTTGTTGAGCTCACTGTTGACGTGACTAAGTGCTTATTGGTGTTGTATATAAACCACCAAATGAAGGGAACTTCACGGATTTTGAAGAAACTCTACTAAGACTGTTACCTACTGTACCTACGAACACGTACTTATATTTGGTGACTTTAACACAAACATATTAATAGACTCCACTGACGCAAATCGTTTACGGAACATGTTTATCTCTGTAACATGACAAAATTACTGCGTCCTACTCACCACGTACACACGCCCCACGGGTCTTCACGCACTCTAATTGATTTACTTATCATAAATAACCCACAGAAAATATTAAGACATGGACAGATTTCGGTACCTGGCATATCTTTACACGATATGATTTATTTAGCTTATTCTTTGCAAACTCCAAACACTGCGCCAAAATACATAAGATATAGAGACATGAAAAGATTGAACCTTCAAGAATTAACACAAGACGCAATTCTATGTCCATGGAACGATATACTGTACTACACTTGACTGACGTTGATGAAAAGGTGAGCAGATTTAACACAATACTGCTGGAACTTTATGACAAGCATGCACCTAAACGTACAGCTAAGGTCATTCGCAAAGCTGCTTCCTGGCTATCGAGCGACATTAAATCCGCAATGGCCGAACGTGACGCATTACACAGTCGTGATAAGCAGACCTTATCAAGTGACGATTTGGAAAAATATCGTGTGCTTGGAAATCCAAGTTAAACAAATGATTCGAAATTAAAAGTATGCCTATTTCGAACAGCTAGCCGGTAACTTGAATGCTAGAAACACCTGGCAGCAACTCACGTCCGTAGGTACTGGGAGGCGCACTACAAACTCCAATACGCATGATATTAATCCCAATGTATTAAAATCTCACTTTGCTCGAGAAATAATTAGTACTGATCCCCAAATAGTACAAACAACAATAAATTCACTGCAATGTGTCCCATTACCTCACCGACTGTTATTCAAGTTTTGAAAAATAAATGAAACTGTTGTAAGAAGAAAAATAATATCTATCAAATCACAAGCAGTCGGAGTAGATGACATCCACATTTCCCTTATCGTTAACCTGATAGAGGTAACACTGCAAATTATTACGCACATTTGTAACACATGTCTTTTAGAAGTTTTCTTCCCAACAATATGGAAGTATGCTTTAGTTTTTTCCAGTTCCGAAACTTCACTTGCAAATTCTCTATCTGACTATCGACCTGTATGCATACTTTCCTCAATTTCCAAAATACATGTACTAGAAAAACGTATCCATGAACACCTGCTCCAATATTTGACGCAATATCTATCTTCATAACCAAAAACAACGTGTACTCCTTAATGAAAACATAACTGAGTGGAAGTTCAAAATAAATGGAGTACCTCGGCGTTCAATTCTCGGTCCCCTTATATTCATTTTATATCTGAATGACATCTAATCGAAACTGGAAAACTGCAACTACCACCTTTATGCAGACGACCTTCAGATATACTGTATTGCCACACAAAGTGAATGACATAGATGCGGCAATTGAAAATATGAATCTAAATTTGGGCTAAAATTATCTTGCCATCAACCCAATTAAAACACAAGCTATCGTCATAGAACAGACTAAATTGCTTTTCCATTTTCACAGTAGACCTCTTTCCTTAATTCAAATTAATGGTGTTGCTATCCCGATCTCTAAATCGGTACAATGTCTTGGAGTCATACTAAATGAAACATTGAATTAGGATGAGCACGTTACTAATACATGCAGAAAAGTTTACTCATCACTTCATCCACTTAAGATTCACCAGTCCCTTCTACCCCGTAACTTGATACTCCCTATATTTAACTACTGCGATGTTGTATTAGTAGATGATATCGGCGAACAAAACAAGAAACGTCAGATAGCTTTAAATTCCTGCATTAGGTTTATTTTCACCTCAAAATCTCCTCACACGTGCCTGCTTTTTATGTTCTACTTTCCTGGTTACAAGTAGAACAACAAAGAAACCTGTACATATGTACACTCATCTATCGACTTCTCAATGAAAGTACACCTCACAATCTTTCTTGTAATTTTCGTTTTCTTGCTTCCTTTTATGATCGTCACACGCTATCTGGATCTATTTTGCAATTCCTCTACTTTCATTCATCTGCCTTCAGAAACTCTTTCCTCATGTCGGGAACTAGAATGTGGAATAATTGTCCTCGTGACGTTAGAAATTGTACATCCCTAACAAATTTCAAACGTGCACGTAAAGATTTCCTCTTAAATTCGGAGGCCAACTAGAACAATTTGTGTATGAATGTGTGAGTGAATGACCATATTAAAACTTTGTTAAAACTCCATGTATTGTTATTATTGTGTGTTATTTGTATAGCTTAAATATCACACAGTTGCCATTTTAATTCAAGTATTTAAGTTTTCCTAGTATTTAAGTTTGGTAGGTTAAGAATAACATAATTATATGAGTTGGGTGGTTGGTTCCTTAGTTTAGGGGCTGCGATAACACGGTCATATAGCCCTGTGTACTTTGGGTGTGTGTAGAATCTGTCTGATAACCGGTGTTAATTGTGATGGCTGTATTAGTGTGTGTTATCTGTAAATCAGGTAAGGAGAGCAGACATTCAATTTTCAAGTAGTTCCTACTTTTGCTACCAAATGCTACCGTCAACGACAACTAGTTGTTAACTGCAGTCGGCTCCTGGCGACAAACGTTGGAACTTAAGAGCGTTAGTCAAATCTAACCTATAATTTAGCTTCACACAAGTGTAATTAGTGGAAGGTTCTTTTACATGCCATAAATCTATGACATGGGGCCGGCGGCTTTACTTACCCTCCGAAGGAAGGCATACTGAGGGATTTTTAACGCACTTAAAAATTCCGACGACTTCGGCAACCTTGGGCATAGGATCTCAGCATACTACCAACCACGCCATCGAAGCCAACATAATTATATGAGTATTCATGTAAGTTGCATTGTGTGTGGTTAAGTGTAAGAAAGGGCTAAGTGCCCCAACTTCGCCACAATAAAGGCACCAATAAATAAATAAAATAATAATCGAGTCACGTGTTTTTATTCCCTTGGTGTATTTGCTTCTTCGTGTGTTAACAGTTAGCTGCATCATGTGAACCGGTTGCCAGGTGTATGAAATAATAAAAGTAATAGTAACAGTAACATATACTATGTTGTATGTTTCAGTTGATGATCTGAGGAGGAAATGGACAGGATTTCGGGGTACGTTTGGAAGAGGGAGTTAGTTATTGAGGTTTTAAGGGGCGGAACTACGAGGTTATCTGCCCCAAACGTTTGGAAGAGAGCTTATGAAAATTACCAAGACGAAAACCGGTCAAGCGGCCGACTCAGAACTTGTATTCAAGTGTCCTTATTTTCCTGTAATACTGAAGGACACAGCGTATAAAAGAAATTCAAAGGACTTTGTCCCAATTCCCGACCACTGGGATACTGAAGGAATACAGCTTGAAAATACAACAGTGTCTGATGACTCTCCAGCTTCCCCTGTCCCAATCAGTTACCTATACCACACATTCCTGAAAAGACCCCAGTAAATCGTCCCCCAAAGAAGCATCCCAAAAAATGAAGGTCAGACGAAATTGACGAAAGGCTATTGCAGATTGAGGAACAAAATTTAATATTAGCAAGAAAGTGTGAATGATTCTGATGCTCAATTCCTGATGAGTCATACCATGGACTTACCCCCGAGGTGAAAGTTAATTGTACGAGCGTAGATGCAGCAAGTTCTCATAAATGAGTAGAATGCTTCATCAGCAGCGCAGTACGACTTCTCTAGTGATTATCTCAATTCAGTGAGTAACAGTCCACCATTTTACACCAACGATTAACAAATGAAGATCTTGGTCTGTCGAATCCCACTAATTATATTTTAAATTTTACCCCACAAAAGTGAAATTACCCGTAAACAATATCAGCTGTACTTTCATCTAAATCTACTAAATTTGTAGTAGTTAGATTGAAACCTGTAGTAATTGAATAAAGACTCTTGGTAATACTGTATATCTTACAATAAAGTTGGACAAATCTTCTTTTGCTTTTTTTTTACCCCAGGAGAGGTGGAAAACTAAATCCACAATATGGTTGTCAGTATCATGGTGATTTTTTATTTCATTCTTATAGGCCACATAAACATTTTTTCATACTCATTATTAAAATTAAATGAATATTTAAGTAGTAATTATAATTTAAATAGTGGAGTTGGCCATGAATGAAACCAAGTCATGGAGTTGTCTGTTTTTGAAGCCAAAGGGAGCCATTTTGAAATTGAATCTGTTCTCTTTTGAAACCAAATAATTATGAAATCAATACCGGTATCAATGAATTAATTTTATTTTCTTCTTCTACACTTCTAATGACTGTGGGTGTTTTAAAATAATGTAATTACGGTATGTCTAATGTATTAAAACAAAATCATATAAAATCGGTCTTATAGTTAAAATTGACATGGACAAATTGCACAGAGACGCCTTTTGACAAAACTGAAATCCCTGAGTATTTCTTACACCTTAGAAACAGGGGCGGTTCGAGTGGGGGGGTTGGGGGTGGGTGTCTTACCCCCCCTCAGGTATTTTCTCAGTCGGCAAATACGACATCAGTCGGCAGTCGGCAAATCCTGAAGAAGCCGTAACATTTCCCAAAACAGGATTTAAAAAAGCAAAACGGGGCATGGCCAAATACGATTTGGTCCGATTTCTTAAAAAAATATTTATTATACTGACAGTCGGCAATTTTACCGAGAGTCAACACAATCGGACGCAGCAATAATTTCGTGCAGCCAGGCAATAGCCCAGTGCGGCAGGAGGAAGAGTCGGCAAAGTAACTATTTTAAAAGTTTCACTTCCAGTCCTCTGTGCACCGGCTGCCACTTGCCATTTCGTTTCTGTGTATGGAAACTGAAGAAAGGATGACAGATGAGCAATATGGGACAAAGGACATGGGATGGACTCATCGGCACGTTCCTGGGTGGGAGTAATATCCCGCGTTAATTATGCAGAGTGACTCAGCTTCACAGCGAAGTGAGCCCAGCATCTGTGCCACGTGGCTAGACAAAAGGTGTTGGTGAGCGCATTGATAACTTCAGGTCAAGCCAACTCATTGTGATGTTGTCGGAGGAATGTTATGACCTGCTACCGCTTGTCTCTGCGCGTCCTCACATATCCGCACTATTGTGACAAAATTGACAGGTTTATGGTTCCTAGGTTCCTCAAGGGGTGGTGTGCTCACTATGATCAGTGCAGTGGTCACTGAGAATGAGCGAAAGCAGCTGTTCCTGAACCAGCAACTTTTACAGTGATAACTAGGTGCAAATGCAGTGGCAGTAGGGACGTGAGTTTTCGCCGGCACGGAACAATTTCACGGAGCATCGCGTACCCATGAAACGTACGTAATAATACAATAAATACATGCATATTTTCAGCCATGTTTATATTTAATGGTGTTATCAATTTTAAAAAATGCTGGATAAATCCATGAAAGTCTACCTTTGTGGGGGGGGAGTTGTTCTCTCTTAAACCATCTTTTTTTTATTTAAATAAAACCTACAGAGTGTTTTAAAACCCAGTGACAAGAAAACCGGGGCGGGGTGGAGGAGACAAGTCTAAGTAACTTTGTCGATGGAACGAATATCCGGAAAAGCCCCCCTGCGACGTCTTCAAAGGGTTGAACGTAATGCCCATCGGGTAGCTAAGGTACAATTAAAATCAAAATCTACCGTTGAGCCATCGTCTACCGTTGAGCCATCGTCCATCGTTGAGCCATCGTCCACCGTTCCGCCATTTACCACCGTTGAGCCATCGCCCATTGTTAGCCATCATCTACCGTTGAGCCATTGACCACCGTTGCTCATCGCGAACCGTTGAACCACCCCTATCTCCCAACACATCTGACGTTCGCAAGTTACGAGCAGCTGGAACTTCATCGGTTGTAGTGGTGACGATCCTACACCGCGTAGTAGCGAATTTTCGTGGATTGATTTTTCTGGCCAAGTTAGTGAGTTCATAACTCATTTCAAAAGAGTTGAAGGTACTTTGAAAACAATAAAAGAAGACGCTATTCCGAACACAAAACTTTTTATGGTAGAAATGATAAGACTGCTTATCCAGAATCCATTATGAAAGCGGTCAGTTGCTTCAACGAGCAAGAGAGTAGGAAAATAACATGCGTGCGGACGCAGTACTCATTCAAGCGGGCGATTTACCTGTTAATCGCGATCCTGCAAAACGGAGAAGAATTATCACAGCAAACGAACGACTGTACCTGACTTCACTTGGGGCCTTCGAGCCAAAACTTAGTGTATTTCCAGCAAATCCAGACATACCAGAAAATAAGCAGCATCGATTTAATCCGGCCTGGTATACGGACTTTCCCATGTTGAAGTACAGCATTGAAAAAGACGCGGTGTTTTGTTTTGCCTGTGGCTTATTTCCAAACGGACGAGGAAGGGCGTCCGCAAGTGAAGAATGGTCGTACGCTGGAGTACGTCAGTGGCACAAATTGAAAAGTCGCGGAAAGATGATAAAGGGCAAATTACAAGAACACTTCACTTCAGAAGCTCATCAAGCAGCTATGACAGATTTGTGCCACTTTGTCAATGCAAAAGGCCACGTAGACGTTCTCCTTGATAAACATTTACGGAAGATCAGAATTGAGGAAGAACAAGAAAAGGAGTTCCACAAAAAAGTTATCCAGATACTTATTGACACAGCAAGAACCCTTTGTCGGCAAGGTTTGGCTTTCCGAGGTCACGAGGATGGAATCACTCAAGATAATGGAAACTTCACGCGAATTGTGAAGTTACTTTCACGTCATAGTCCGGTGATGAATAGGTGGTTGGAAGAAGTGAATACGCGAAAGCACAACGTTAGTCTACGTATATGAGCAAGGACTCTCAAAATGAATTCATCCGTCTACTTGGAGGGAAAACTCGTGAAATAATTGCAGAGGAGATCAAGAACACCGGTATGTTCTCCGTTATAGCGGATACTACTCCCGATATGTCACATAAAGACCTCTTCGCGTTGAATATCCGATACGTCGTCGAAAAAGATGAAGAGCTCGTTCCTGTGGAGCAGCTTTTAAAAATAGACGCTGTTTTAACAAAAATGACTGGAGAGGAGTTGGCTGAAAAAAATATTTTTAATTTTAAATTCAGAAGAACTTTTACTTCCACTCGATAAACTAGCGTTTCAATCGTACGACTTTGCTAGTAACATGTCTGGCATATACAATGGCACTCAGAAAAAGCTATCAGAGAAGTGCAAAATATATATTCCGTACGTTCCATGCCAAACTCACAGGTTAAACATTTTCGTACAGCCAGCTTGTAATGCTAGCGCACTTATCAGAGAGATTTTTGACACTCTTGAAGCATTGTAGGTTTTTTTACGGGTAGCACGAAACGACATTTAAGCTTGCAGAAAGAGCTGGAAAAAATTGAACATTCACTTCAACAAAAGAATTTATCAACAACAAGGTGGACTGCGCGCGCCGAATCGATGAGAGCTGTTTCTACGTCTTATGAAGAGATAGTCACAGCATTGGAAACAAGGAAAACATAACTCGATTCTGAATTTGACAGTAAAACCCGAAATTTTGCGTCAGGCTTGCACAAAAAGCTTCTACTTTGATTTTATCTGAGGCATGTACTTTACCAAAAACATCATGTTTTAAATTAAGAACGTAACCGAGCTTTTAGAAGTGGAGGAGCTGAATGTAGTAGACGCGATGCAGCTGATTTAGAGCGCTTTGAAGTATTTTGAAGATATCAACGACGACGGCTAGATGAACGCATCGTTATTTGCGAAAAGTATGCAAGTAAATGCGGAGGAAGACTTCTTAAAGCACCACAGGACCCGGCGATTTACAAAGAAGAATGACGTGCATGCTGAAACGACAGCAGAGATTTCTTTCCTTACATTCTACAGAAAGGAGTTCCGAATACTTGTGGATGTATTTACTACAAGCGTGCAAGACAATCTCGCAAAACTAATTTCTTTGCTAGAGCCATTCCACATAATTTTCAAGATACCCGCTGAGAGAAAAAAACTGCACCATCAAGCGCGTCCGATCTATAAAGCAATCACACTCGCAAATCATCCTTCAAGATGAAGAGCTTGTGCTGGCTGAGCTTGAAATCCTGCTCGATGCCAGTAAACAGTGCTCATCTTTTAAAGAAATCGCAAAAGTTGCTGTTAAGTTAAAGAGGATTATCCCGTGTGGTTAACAAGTAGTTCGAATGATTTTAACATCCCCAGTGTCTTCTGCTTCTTCCGAACGGTCCTTCAGCAAGTTGAAGCTCGTTTACAATCATTTGCGGACATCGATGGGTGACGACCGCTTAGACTCCCTCATGATGTTGTTTTCAACGAAAGATAAGGTCGACGACATTGAAATTACGGAGATAGTGGAGAAGAAGTCCTTGTTAAAACATCGTAGAGTAGTGTTTTAGAAAGAATAACTAGATTTTCTTTAATTCTTGTAATATTTAAACACTTATTTTGTTCATTTATAAAATTTTCCTGAGATTCAAAATTCTGGAACTAATAAAATACATTTTAAATGAAAGCCTTTAATTAAGTATATTTGGCTTGTGTATCGTTTGCCGCCACTGTCCCCCCCCCCCCCTCCCCCACCTCCCCACCCCCTCCCTCCCTTTCCCTCCCGTTGCTCAGTTTTTAAGCGTATAGTCGGCAATGTTCAACAGCCAGTCGGCATTTTTTAATTTCTCACCCCCCTAGATGTACAAGGTCGAACCGCCCCTGCTTAGAAAGAACTAGTTCATCAAAATCTAAACTCTCCAACTCATCACAATCACAATGCCCGCTGTTTAGAATATACCAGCGTCGTTACAGGTTATACTTTCAACCATGATGGATTTGCAGTACGTTGGGAGCAGATTGCATGAATGCAAGCTTGTCATCGGCCACTAAAGGAGTTGTCACTTTTTGAAACGAAACTATGGTGGAATTGTCCCTGTTTTGATTCTGAACTGAGCAAATTCATGCTATTCTCCCTTAGTTCTGGCATTGTTTTGAAGCAGAAAAAGTCACATAAAAGTGAACCAAAATCTCAAAACTTCAAAAATGGAGTTGCTCAACTTTGATACCAAGCTCCTCAGCAGGCGCGGATTCAAGGGGGGGGGGGTCACGGGGGTCATGACCCCCCCCCCCCCCCCAAACGGAGACCAAATTTTTTTGCAAACTCAAAAAACGAAAACACAATTACCAGACAAATAAAACTTAACGAATTTTAACTGAAAAACAGTTTTGTTTCATTTTATTCAATATCTTTATTGGAATTATTATGTTCTGTTACAACTGTAGTCTACATATTTACAACTTCAAACCTCTTGTATAAAAACTATTAGTTATACAACAAAATCAACTCGTCTATTTTGTTTAGCAAACCTTGTGATTACCGAATCGATGTTTATAGTGATGTCACGATGAATGTGCAGCAATGCACGGATAGACAACTGGGGCTTTTTTCGCACCAAAAATTTTTGCCGACGTCCAAACTGCAAGCTTGGTTGGCAATTTAAGCTGTGACTTTCTCCCTTTGTCGGTACCAACTCGACTTGCCGAAACTGTAACGTACCTTGATACTTTTCTCGAAGCTCGATGTAAGAGTCGCAAAACACGCCGTTGCAATTTGTACGAATATTTTTGGTGCGCTAAACTCATCAAATTTCTATCCATGAAGCTTGCAAAAAAAATTGGTCTGGTGTTGTACGTTTGGTTATTTTGTGATTGCGTTTTTAGTGATACCATTTTTCTTAACAATTTCGATTCTCTGACCCCCCCCCCCCCAAGCCAAACTCTAGATCGAATCTCTGACCCCCCCCCCCCCCAAAACCAAACTCTAGATCCGCGCCTGCTCCTCAGTTGATTATTTCGATTTACGGTACTTCAAAGTAACCACTATTCGTTCTTCTGGTGAGGCCTAGTCCGGCGAAAGTTGCTGATTTAGTCAGACTTCACATTCTCAAGGATATATTCAAATGTATCTTTTATCACAAGAAAATAACTATAAAATTACTTGTTGTCACTCTTCAGGCCCCTTTTTAAATATATTCAATTAATCCACTCAGTTCTCCAACGCCATCTTCTATGTCTCAGAAGAGCATTCTCTAACCGAATAATTATGTTATTCGTGTTGCCTGTGGAAGTGAATAATGAGTGATCGGTACGGACGAGCTCGCAACCACTGTACCGTACGACAAAAATACGGATCCATTGTGCGCTCAGCTACGGCAGAGAACATCATGGGACTTCAGTCAGCGATCAGCAGCGGAGTGAACCGAGTGGGTTTCGTGATGTACAACTGATATCACTCCAATAATATAAAGCTTGTTCACTCGCGGGTTTCTCTTCACACATAGTGTTCGCGTCGTAATGTACATGTGGTGTATTCTTTGAATACACGGTACGAGAGATTATAATTGTCAATGCTTTTGCATGTTCTTTCCTTCCTCTTTGTCAAACACCAACAGTGATCTTCTGTTTTCTCTTAGGGGTTCAGGTCGCTTATATCTTTTATGAGTTTGTTCCAGATATATATTCTATGACCCACCTAGCGTCATATAGCAGCGAATCTCTGAAGCTCTTCAACTCTTCCTCGCGCAAGAGGAATTCCTTCTCCATCTAGCCACCAGATCCTGTTACCATCGCCAGCTATTTTCTCCTTGAGCAAGAGGTTTACGTCTGCTTCTTTACTCACCATGCTGCGCTAGTATCGCCTACTATCAACTCCTTGAAGACCATTCATCAAGAAGAACATTTATTTTTGATAAGTTGGCAATGTTTATATGTTTTCCTTTTGTCTCCTACCCCCCACTCTTTTCCCCTTCCTTGGACCCTCCGTGCTCCGTTGAGCAGGTCTCACTTCGCAATAGGCAGTTGACTCGGTCAGTTAAAGCTCCTCTCGAGCTAGTCTCCTCAACCCAAGAGGCACACACTCTTCTACACCATGTTGGCAAGGTAGTTGTCAAAGGAAACTTCGCCTTCAACATGAAATTAAGATAAGTACCATCTTAAAAGTTTTAACCTCATCTTCATGGTTTTAACTTCCACGTGCTTTTAACGATACTTTTATAGACAGTGTGAAATTGTTTATTTTGGGGCAAAAATCATTCTTCGTGGGATTTGCCATGTTGAGCTTTTGCTTGTATAAGCCAACCTTACTAAAAAAGAGCTTTTCTTAAGCTATTCAAATGAGAAATCCTCTCACTACGTGGGATATTACCTAATACTCGCTGTCTATAATTCACCAAGCTAGTTCCTCCGTTGGATTTTCTTAACCCCATTTTTCTACTAAGGTCGTTCTGGAACCTTCGAGATCTTGTACTCTATCTACAAGTCCTGCCGTTATGAAATTTTCACTCACTTGTGAGTATGCTATTTAAAATTGAAGAATCTCATTTCTGAATTAAAAGCTCAATAGCTAACTTTCTTCCACCGCGGGAACCGCTGGAATGTTCTATGGTACATTTAATTGTAAATCACAACTTTTTCAAGAAATAGACTCTCACCTATATAGTGCAATCAGTTATTTCCATAATTGCAATAACTTTCTTTCTCATAAACTTTAGTGTTTCTATAGTGAACTTTGCATCCATCTTTATAGACTACAGTGATAACCAGTGCTTGCTCCACGTTTCTACCGCGTCGCGATCGTCCGTTTACATTAAATACGGCCATGAACATTGATCCTATATCCCAATGATCTTTCCTCAACCTTCTACTAACAACCCATATTAATAAAATTGTAACTTTTCTATAAGGTGTCACTCACGAAGTGCCCTTCCAACTTTGCTAGTTTAACATTAATTAATTTCTGCATAATTGCTTGTGTGATACAAGTTTCAAATTCACATTGTTCCTTTCCTATAATCAGGGAAAACAATTCTTTAAACTCTTGAGCGAGTCATGTTCAGGTTTCACGAAATGGAAACTGTCCCATTTGGCTAGTGATTCCTACTCAAACTTGGGAAGTCTAGAACCTTCCTTTTAACTTTCTTCAGGTTTCACAGTAAGTGACCTGCCCTTATTTGCATAATAACCAACGTTAATTCTGTATAAATACAAGAAGTTGTAGGAACTTCTATCTTATTCTTCATGTTTTTCTTATTGTTATTTTCGAAGTTGTCACTTTCTCTAGAACATTCTCTCAAGAATTTCTTAAAGTACACTCTTTGTACTAAATTTAAATGTTTAAACTTTAATTACTACACATGTCTTTTTATTTTCCTATAAAGATTTTAGAAACATGTAAGGTTTTAAACCTCATAAATTGTCAATTGCCTGGAGCAATCGTTTAATGTGAGGAGGTCTGCGACCCCATTTCTTAAAAAAAGTTTAAATGAACTATGTTTGTCAAAATTATATTACATAATTGTTAATTTCCTTAAACTTATTTGAATTGTTAAATAAATGAAGCGTTTCTTTTCGCTTTTTCATTTTCTAATACAAAGTTTAGGTAAAATCCTGTCTTCCTTGGCTCTCCTATTCAATGCCATTAAAATCATTAATAGGGCTTTCACCATTTGTTGCATTTGAGCAAGAACTCTTAATTTTCACCTTACTAAAGTTCTTTTTAGCTTTAATAGCTAATTCTAATTGGCCAGTAAGGCAAGTAAAGCTCGCTAAGCCAGCTACCTGCTTGTGGAGACCCTCTCCGAAAACTTATGGTCAGTTTTCTAAAAGATAAGTGTTTCTTTTTGTCTAAACTTTTAGCCGGCTCCTCGCTGAGTAAAAGCTTAGCCATTTTCCAATGCAACCATTGGTTCATTTACCAAAATTACTCCATAAGGTATAATCTTTTATCATTTTCCTTCTTAGAGACACTTGGTCGCCTTTACAGGAACTCCATAATTTTGGAAATTGAAAATACCAAACCTGAGTTAAATCATTGGCATTCTTCGAATTATTTTGCAAAAACGAATTTCTTTGAGCAGACATACAGTAAATTTGTTACTCTCAGTCTTGCCAGACCATCACTCTTCCCCATAGTAGTTTTATATATGCTTGAGAGGGATTATACGAAAGCTACTCTCTTGCAAACCGCCCAAGTTCTATCTGTGTTTCTCGTCAGCTTAGACCAAGTCCTTACTCATTTTAGGTATCAGAGAGTTAATTTTCAGTGGCAACCGCCTCTAAGTGTATTGAAAGTCAAATTCATAACTTTTGTGGAACTCTCCTCCTATTTTTCTATCCTTTTTCTCCAATCCAAAATCTACTTCCTTCTCTTAATCATCTTCCCTTGGTGGGTGGGTTATTCCTTATCCAATAAACTACCCAAAATTTGGTACCAGAAACCCGGGAGAGTCCATTTTCCATTTTTTCTTTAAAAAAAAGTGTCATTTGACAATATTTTGCAAATTATTAATATCTGTTTTGAATATTTCAGCTATATCTACATCGTGCAAAGCCTGCGAAGTGGAAAGGGGCCGCTTCTGTCTCCTTTGGTGTGTCCCGTTCGTTCTACTCGCTGTTGCCATCTTGACAGCATCTCCAAAGTTCAACAGTTTCGTGAGTTACATTTCAATTTATTCTCTTTGTCATGGCTCCTACTGAAAGGGATGAAACTCTCATCGCTAGACGTTCTTCTTATAAAGGTCAACTCACTAGATTCAGAAATTTCATCAACAAATTAAATCCCGCCGAGTGTGATTTAGATATCTTGACACAGCGCCTTAAGTTGTATGAACGGTCCTATGATTATTACGATCAAACTCAAACCGAGATTGAATCCGCTTGCCCAGAACTTCAATCGGATCGGGACGAGGTCGAACCCTTGTACTTTGAAGGGATTGCCAAGGCCCACCAATTGATTCGCAGTATCTCAGGACCGGACACTAAGGTCATCAATCCGGCCCAGTTCGCACCCGCTTCAGTTCACAAGAACAAACCGAAACCGTTACTTCCTAAGATAAGCCTACCGCACTTCTCAGGCCAGGAAGGTGAATGGTATTCTTTTTATGAACTTTACTGCTCCCTAATTCATGAAAATACTGACATTCCAGATATTCATAAATTCTTCTACTTACGTACTTCTTTGGATAGCGAGGCCTTAGCCTTGGTGGAGTCACTGCCTTTAAGCGCAGACAACTACCACATCGCCTTTAATCTCCTTAAAGAGAGATATGGCAATTTACGTTTGTGTATAGCTCGCCATATCCGTTGTCTATTTAACCTGCCAGCCGTCAAACCTAATGACGTCACCTCTTTAAGAGACCTCTTAGACTCTATACAGTTAAATGTTAGAGCATTATACCAACTTAAGCAGCCTGTCCAAACATGGGACACCATACTCATTCATCTGGCTACATCCAGATTCGACTTTTCAACTTTAAAGGCTTGGGAAATTGAACTCGCTCGCAAGGAAGAATTTTCGTTCCAACACTTAATCTCTTTTCTTAACAGCCGATGCCAAGTTCTTACAGCACTCGCATTTCAGTGCGAAAAGGTCGAAACGAATCATCAGTCTCACATTTTTGAGAAAAACCTTGCTTTTTCAAATGGTAATCAGCCCCCCATCTGTCGAGAACAAGCAAACCCGTTCTTCTTTCAATCATGCAAGAGAACATATCAGGCCGCTCAACAAATCGTTAAAATGCACGCTCTGTAAAAAGCTTCACACATTGTATTCGTGCAAATCTTTTAAAGAATTGTCTGTCGAAGATCGAAGGATGTTTGTCTTCAATAGCAAACATTGTTTCAATTGCTTGTCACCTAAGCATTCTTCTTCAAACTGCACGTCTTCCAATCTTTGTTTTCATTGCAAAAAACCGCATCATTCTTTATTGCACGTTCATGATAAATCGAGGTCACCAGCACCCGCCTCTTCAAGCTCCTTGCAGAGCCGCTCCGAACAAACTAATGCTTCTTCCTGCATTTCTAACGCCGAAACATCTCACAGTGCGCAAACCCTTTTGACCACTGTACAATTCGAAATCCAAGATAAATTTGGAAATTGGTTTCGAACCCGTGGTCTTCTCTATTCCGCTTCAACGCACAACTTTGTTTCGCAATCGTTGATTAAAAAACTAGCTCTTCCGTCATCGCCGACTTCCATCAATGTATCTGGCATTGACAATTTGAAAACTCAAGTCTTGCAGTCTTCAAAATTGAAAATCAGAGACGTTTGCCAAAGAAACACCAATCTTAAGTTAAACTGTCTCATTCTTACCAGTATTGGCAAAGACACTCCTAGCAGCGCTATTAATACTTCCAGTTTAAAGATTCCTTCGCACTTAAGGTTAGCTGATCCTCAGTTTAATGCTCAAGGTCCCATTGATGTACTTTTCAGTGCCAATGTTTTTTGGAAGTGCATTCGCAAATAAACACGCAAGTTATCTTCAACCGTGGTCGCTAGAGACACCGATTTTGGTTGGGTTATTACTGGTGAAATCCAACAACCCAGTCTTCAAACTAAAGCGCAATGTCATTTCGTTACAGCTGACATAAATCCCATTTCTGAAAAAGATAACGCTCATGTTTCAGATCTCAATATTTTTTAAAAACACTTGCCGAAACGATGTCTTATCGTGAACAACTACGCCATCTTTGTAAGTTGTTTAAATGATTTTGCTTTCTTCCCGCACAAAATGGCAATTCAAGTTCGCCTTGTCTTGTGTTATTTCGTCTACCTTCTCATGTCATTTTTTATAGCAGGTAATTGATTAAAATTTCTATTGAAAACTATCTTCCCCTTGTGTAAAACCATGGCTATCAGTCTCCATCACTTCGCTGTACGCTATGTTTCACTTCTTTCGCTATTTAGAAGAACGGCCACGGCCGGCTCCCTCCTCCTTCCTCACAATTGGAAGTCGCTTTTGAAATCGCTTGAAAATCTGAACTCTTTAGCATCTAGAATAACTATTCTTATGCATAACCTCCTTCTCAATGTCCCGGCTTCCCTTCCTATTTCGGAAGAATCAAGCTTTTTTCTCTCGAAAATTGTCGGATTCCGTGATCCTCTCAATTATTCGAAATTGATTTCATACTTTATTTCTTATGTTTCCAAATTGCTTTTTCACGTCCAAGTTACGATTGACTGCATGCCGTCCAACCTGAATATCTGCTTTAAGTTACAGCTGATTCAACAAGTGTTGTTTGTTTATTCCGAACTGCTTGTTTTTCAAACTTGTTTGTATACAAGCCCGAGGAAGGTCAAGTCACTGTTTATTTCCTGTACGCTTGACAAAGGTCAAAGCAAGTTTCTCTTATCTCAACTTTGGCTGATTGCCAACCATTGTCTAGTGAGTCGCTCCTGCAAGTACAGAAGCCGTTCAACTCCTCACCAAAATAAACTTGTTCCGCTCAAGGACTCTTTCAGCTATTTATATGTCTTATCTCGTTGTACTATGTGGGTCAAGGCCGCGCTTGCTTTTGTCTTCCACTTACTCACGCTCGTATTCTACAATTGCTTAGATTCTTGTCTCGTAACATCGTCGCATATCCTTTACGCGCTTATGTATTGAACTCTGCTCACATATTTTGAAATCTTATTGTTCATTAATGAACAAACTGGTTTTTTCTCGTCGTCACATTCGATGTGTTTTTGCATTTATACTTGTCATGTCACGTTTCTCGCTGACTTAAGTATTTTTCGGAGTAACCCCTTTGTCACTCATTATAACTTGAAGTCATTGTTTATGGCTACTAGTTTGTTACCTATGGCGTTCTTGCTTTCTACTCGCATAGTTCCTTTGTTTATTTGGTATATTCTTATCCTTAATAGATGTACTTGTTTCTATACGCTTTGTTTAAACTTGTCAATTCTTCTTTCTCATCGTATCGCAATCTTTATTAGTGCTTTATTTCCCTCAGCTTCTAGTTATTTTGTGATGGAAGATGTCGTTAATTCTCGTTATTTAACTCCGCTTTCTAATGACCCTGATGACCTCTTTCCACTCACACCTGGTCACTGTCTTACACGCACTTCTCTCTCTGCCCATCCTCCCCTTCCTAATTCTTTCAGGGGTTCTGATTTACCTATTGTCTGGCGTAAACTTGAAGCCCTCCGCAATTCTTTTTGGAAGAGGTGGAACTTGGAATATTTAACTTCCTTGCAAGGGAGACAGAAGTGGTTTCTTTCCAGTCCCGACATTAAAGTGGGAGACTTGGTCTTGATTAGGGAAGTTTCTCCCCCCTTAGTCTGGATCTCGGGTAAAGTGACCGAGTGTTATCCTGGAAGAGATGGGAGAGTCAGGGTGGTCAGAGTTTTGACCACTAATGGTCAGATCATAAGACCACTTCTCTTCAATTACTTTATTACTCTTAAATGTTTAATTGCTTATTTGTGCTCTGTTGGTGTTTCCCCCAGTATGGTGTATTCTTTGAATACACGGTACGAGAGATTATAATTTTCAATGCTTTTGCATGTTCTTTCCTTCCTCTTTGTCAAACACCAACAGTGATCTTCTGTTTTCTCTTAGGGGTTCAGGTCGCTTATATCTTTTATGAGTTTGTTCCAGATATATATTCTATGACCCACCTAGCGTCATATAGCAGCGAATCTCTGAAGCTCTTCAACTCTTCCTCGCGCAAGAGGAATTCCTTCTCCATCTAGCCACCAGATCCTGTTACCATCGCCAGCTATTTTCTCCTTGAGCAAGAGGTTTACGTCTGCTTCTTTACTCACCATGCTGCGCTAGTATCGCCTACTATCAACTCCTTGAAGACCATTCATCAAGAAGAACATTTATTTTTGATAAGTTGGCAATGTTTATATGTTTTCCTTTTGTCTCCTACCCCCCACTCTTTTCCCCTTCCTTGGACCCTCCGTGCTCCATTGAGCAGGTCTCACTTCGCAATAGGCAGTTGACTCGGTCAGTTAAAGCTCCTCTCGAGCTAGTCTCCTCAACCCAAGAGGCACACACTCTTCTACGCCATGTTGGCAAGGTAGTTGTCAAAGGAAACTTCGCCTTCAACATGAAATTAAGATAAGTACCATCTTAAAAGTTTTAACCTCATCTTCATGGTTTTAACTTCCACGTGCTTTTAACGATACGTTTATAGACAGTGTGAAATTGTTTATTTTGGGGCAAAAATCATTCTTCGTGGGATTTGCCATGTTGAGCTTTTGCTTGTATAAGCCAACCTTACTAAAAAAGAGCTTTTCTTAAGCTATTCAAATGAGAAATCCTCTCACTACGTGGGATATTACCTAATACCCGCTGTCTATAATTCACCAAGCTAGTTCCTCCGTTGGATTTTCTTAACCCCATTTTTCTACTAAGGTCGTTCTGGAACCTTCGAGATCTTGTACTCTATCTACAAGTCCTGCCGTTATGAAATTTTCACTCACTTGTGAGTATGCTATTTAAAATTGAAGAATCTCATTTCTGAATTAAAAGCTCAATAGCTAACTTTCTTCCACCGCGGGAACCGCTGGAATGTTCTATGGTACATTTAATTGTAAATCACAACTTTTTCAAGAAATAGACTCTCACCTATATAGTGTAATCAGTTATTTCCATAATTGCAATAACTTTCTTTCTCATAAACTTTAGTGTTTCTATAGTGAACTTTGCATCCATCTTTATAGACTACAGTGATAACCAGTGCTTGCTCCACGTTTCTACCGCGTCGCGATCGTCCGTTTACATTAAATACGGCCATGAACATTGATCCTATATCCCAATGATCTTTCCTCAACCTTCTACTAACAACCCATATTAATAAAATTGTAACTTTTCTATAAGGTGTCACTCACGAAGTGCCCTTCCAACTTTGCTAGTTTAACATTAATTAATTTCTGCATAATTGCTTGTGTGATACAAGTTTCAAATTCACATTGTTCCTTTCCTATAATCAGGGAAAACAATTCTTTAAACTCTTGAGCGAGTCATGTTCAGGTTTCACGAAATGGAAACTGTCCCATTTGGCTAGTGATTCCTACTCAAACTTGGGAAGTCTAGAACCTTCCTTTTAACTTTCTTCAGGTTTCACAGTAAGTGACCTGCCCTTATTTGCATAATAACCAACGTTAATTCTGTATAAATACAAGAAGTTGTAGGAACTTCTATCTTATTCTTCATGTTTTTCTTATTGTTATTTTCGAAGTTGTCACTTTCTCTAGAACATTCTCTCAAGAATTTCTTAAAGTACACTCTTTGTACTAAATTTAAATGTTTAAACTTTAATTACTACACATGTCTTTTTATTTTCCTATAAAGATTTTAGAAACATGTAAGGTTTTAAACCTCATAAATTGTCAATTGCCTGGAGCAATCGTTTAATGTGAGGAGGTCTGCGACCCCATTTCTTTAAAAAAGTTTAAATGAACTATGTTTGTCAAAATTATATTACATAATTGTTAATTTCGTTAAACTTATTTGAATTGTTAAATAAATGAAGCGTTTCTTTTCGCTTTTTCATTTTCTAATACAAAGTTTAGGTAAAATCCTGTCTTCCTTGGCTCTCCCTATTCAATGCCATTAAAATCATTAATAGGGCTTTCACCATTTGTTGCATTTGAGCAAGAACTCTTAATTTTCACCTTACTAAAGTTCTTTTTAGCTTTAATAGCTAATTCTAATTGGCCAGTAAGGCAAGTAAAGCTCGCTAAGCCAGCTACCTGCTTGTGGAGACCCTCTCCGAAAACTTATGGTCAGTTTTCTAAAAGATAAGTGTTTCTTTTTGTCTAAACTTTTAGCCGGCTCCTCGCTGAGTAAAAGCTTAGCCATTTTCCAATGCAACCATTGGTTCATTTACCAAAATTACTCCATAAGGTATAATCTTTTATCATTTTCCTTCTTAGAGACACTTGGTCGCCTTTACAGGAACTCCATAATTTTGGAAATTGAAAATACCAAACCTGAGTTAAATCATTGGCATTCTTCGAATTATTTTGCAAAAACGAATTTCTTTGAGCAGACATACAGTAAATTTGTTACTCTCAGTCTTGCCAGACCATCACTCTTCCCCATAGTAGTTTTATATATGCTTGAGAGGGATTATACGAAAGCTACTCTCTTGCAAACCGCCCAAGTTCTATCTGTGTTTCTCGTCAGCTTAGACCAAGTCCTTACTCATTTTAGGTATCAGAGAGTTAATTTTCAGTGGCAACCGCCTCTAAGTGTATTGGAAGTCAAATTCATAACTTTTGTGGAACTCTCCTCCTATTTTTCTATCCTTTTTCTCCAATCCAAAATCTACTTCCTTCTCTTAATCATCTTCCCTTGGTGGGTGGGTTATTCCTTATCCAATAAACTACCCAACATGTGTATTTACGGTTTCTGTATATCAGTATACGCGGATGAGTGGAATGAAGTAGAGCATATGACTACTCCCTTTTTACCACTAGGAACTCGAGGTCAAGAAATACGGACATATAATCACTTCATCGTGTCCCTAATGTTCAGCGTTAGTTACTGTAATTAGAAGGCCAATTACAATAATTGAGCTCATAAATTAAGATTAATCAAACACAATTTCCGTGGTTGCTTGATGATGAAACAAGCTGCACTCAGTGGCGAATTCTCCAATGCATCGCATATACCGGCGGTATACCACCTGTGATTAAAGTGTAAAATGTTTTTCTCGACATTTTCTAGACATGTGGCAGTGCAGACACGAAAATCGAGCTTATCATACTAATATATAAAAATGAGATGGTGTGTGTCTTTCTGTCTGTCTGTCTGTCTGTCTGTTACTCAATAACGCAAGAACCACTGGTCCGATTTAAATTAAATTTTGCATGGATGTAGCTGATTTACCAGGTTTACATATAGGATACTTTTGATTACGATATTTTGCACTATTGAAAAATGGCGACTATTTTCATATTTCCATTTCAAATGAAAAGAGAACGCTAAGATATAGCAACCTTTTGATGGCACTACGAGCTTTAAAATTTAATTTTCTATCCGAAATGTCCTTATCACTTTTTGTGTATCTCCAACGGTTAGCGAGTAAAACCTACATTTGTGACGTCACTACACCCTTTGGTTTAAAAATTTCATATTTTCATCATCATACTAATATATAAAAATGAGATGGTGTGTGTCTTTCTGTCTGTCTGTCTGTTACTCAATAACGCAAGAACCACTGGTCCGATTTAAATTAAATTTTGCATGGATGTAGCTGATTTACCAGGTTTACATATAGGATACTTTTGATTACGATATTGTGCACTATTGAAAAATGGCGACTATTTTCATATTTCCATTTCAAATAAAAAGAGAACGCTAAGATATAGCAACCGTTTGATGGCACTACGAGCTTTGAAATTTAATTTCCTATCCGAAAGGTCCTTATCACTTTTCGTGTATCTTCAACGGTTAGCGAGTAAAACCTGCTTTTGTGACGTCACTACACCCTTTGGTTTCAAAATTTCATATTTCCATTTCAAATAAAAAGAGAACGCTAGCAAACTTTTGATGGTATACACGAGCTTTAGCATTTAATTTTCTATCCAAAAGGTTCTTATCACTTTTCGGGTATCTCCGACGGTTAGCGAGTAAAGCCTAAATTTGTGCAATAGAACACGGTCAACACCGAGCGGTGCAGTATATCTCTACATATATAAAAAAGAAAATTTGTTTTTTTTCTGAATTTCTACGGAAATTTGAGTTATTTACACGTTTCAGACTGTTTTATGATAGATGCGCGCGAAAATAATGTTTTGGTCTGTCTGTCTGTTTGTTTGATTGTCTGTGGACAACTTTGTTCCCTTATAACTCGAGAACGTCTGGGTGTATCAACGTAAAATTTGGTATAGATATCCATCAGAGGCACGACACTGATCATTGATGTAACCCTTCTCCGTACATCTCATAAAAGAGGGCCTAACCCCTTAAAATTCATGCTGAAATAGGAGTAGAAGGACGAGACAAAGCTCATTTTCAGCCCCTCAATGTGAGAGACAAAACTTGGGGGCCCTAAAAGCACATTTTAAGGTCCTACGTCCAACCGTTTTTGAGATATTCCCAGAAATCTAATTTAATTTAATAAACTAATGAACGAATGCAAGCCGACAACCATGGCAACAGATTCTCCGAGGTCCATCTATTGCTGTAAGACGCAATACAATTGCATTAATTACATTAGTGTGAAAGTTTGCAAACGGTTAGATGGTTATTATGGAACCAAATTAAGCTGTAAATTTCATCAATACGTAAAATGCGCTTAAGGGGGTCAAGGGGTAGTCTAGAATTTTTTCACGCGATTTACATCTGCGGGTGTGGTATGGCAGGTCTATTATATTCCTATCCCTATATTATATTATTATTATTAATATTATATTATGGCGAACAACGACGAGACAAAGCCCCTCGGTGCCAGAAATAAAACTCGAGGGTCCTCGAAAACTACATTATAAGGCTTTAAAACCAACAGTTTCTGAAACATTCCCAGAAAACTAATTAAATTTAATTTAACAAACTAATGAAGGAATGCAAATCGGTAACCATGAGAACATTATCTCAAGGGGTGGCATACAACTTTCCATCTATTTCAGTAAGAAGCAATTTATTACATTTATTACATTTCTGTGAAAGTTTGCAAATATAAGGTTATCACGGAACCAACGTAGACTGTATAGTTCATCAATGCAATTAAGGGGGTCAAGGGGTAACCTAGGATTTTTTCATGCAATTTTCACTGCGACATATAGTACAGAAGGTCTATTATATCTCCAAACAAGAACATTATTTTCAAAAATTCCTGAATTGAATCAGCATTTTTTTGCGGCTTTTAGGAATTTGGGCCATTTGAGACTAAAGAACCTGAATTTTCATGCACCACAAGCTTTTATAATTTATGATAGAGGTCTTCCTGTGTATGGGGACCCAACACAACGTAGAGGGTCTGTTTTTATGTGACGTGTATTGCGTTTCATCTACAAGGCTTTCAATTCTATTTCATGTCAGGAAGTACACGTTAGGTGAATTTAGTTTGAGAGCACATTTTAACTAATCTTTTTTTTTTGTCGACATACGGGTTCATCGTAAGGATGATTTTCTTTGATACTGTGTGGTAGATATACCCATATTTGGAATTCTGGGTGATATGTTGTAGACAATAGTATTGTCTGTCTGTCTGTCTTTCTGTGTATCCTTATGTATGCCTATAACTCATGTTTGGATGCTTGGTGCATCGTAAAATTAGGTTTGGTAAACATGAGTCAATACACCAGTCATTTATAAAACTCTTCACCGTACATTTCATACAGTTGAAGGGTGGATATCGGGAAAAACTTCTCAAAATACATGCTAAAATAGGCGAAATATAAAAATTATCCTAGAAGGACGACCAAAGCATATGTTGCACTTCTCAATGTGAGACACAAAATTTGCGAGTCTATAAAGGGACTCCAAAAACCACAATATAAGGCCCTTAAATTAACAGTGTGTGTGATATTCCCAGAAAACTAACTTCGTTTTGAAAAATTTATGAAGGAATTACAAGCCGCTAACCATTGCAACAGTAGCTCAATTGATAATGTCTGGTGCGTCTCTAAAAGCAACAGAACTTAAAAGGGACGTAACACCAATAACATTATTATTATTATTATTATTATGTCTGGTGTTAACACCGAACACCGTTCGAAGAACGGGTACTTCTGCTAGTCATCTATATTTCTCCGGTTGTTGTCACAGCAGCTGGCACTCGTACACCGTTTATCTAGCTAATATTCTTTTGGGACGCACACTTTTAGCTTTGAGTGACTGTACTTTGGTATCCCGGGCGCTGAAAGGGCTTGGCAGAAGTAAGTGGGTGTAATAGTAGCCCAGCAACTTGCTGTAGAGGGTCTCCTGCTAAGAATAATGGTATAGCCGACTGACTAATTTGAAACAGCACTATCACCCTGCTCACAATGGGAGGCATACCAGCGCCTCATACATTTCGGCAATGTGCGAGGAAGTGCTATGTTGTGAGTTTGACTTGGCGTGAAAGCAGTGGCGGCCGGCAATAAGGTTGCAGTGTTGCACAACGACCAGATTTAATTTATGAAAAACAATTAATTCCGTAATAATAGTTTTAGTACTAGAAGTTGTATGTTTCCTTTTATATGTATAGGAATTCATAATTCTATTCTTTAATAATTCAGGAAATCTTATAGGAAGTTACTGTGAACTGACTGAGAAAGCGAGGCGCGCCAGCCGTCTACAGGTGCTCGTCCGTTTGGTCGTTGCCAGGCCGAAGCACCGACCAGATCTCAATAGTGAAGGGTATGGCAGAGATGCTAGACCGGGTAAGCCCTATCCCAACAGTTAACACGGCTGGGCGTTGCCCACTGACTTCAACCAGGAGCTGAGGCGTAGGCGCGGCCGGAGACATCCGAGATGCTTTGTCAACTGACTAAGCCATCCATGCCTTGCAATGTTGCGCGTGAACTTGTGACACTCGCAATTCTCGCCCTCATAATTATATAGCCTAACTTACGTTGTTTTGTTCTCGTGAAGGTTTTTATGTAGACTAGCCTAACTTATATTCCATTTAATCCGATGAAATTGTGTTGTCTCTGAACTGCGGCATTCGTTATTAATGAGGTAGATCCGTTTTACCGCGCAATTGAATACAATTTTCTCCGATATCAAGCAGTCTTTGAACCTATCACCTCATGGGCGCCCGTAGGAGGTGTGGGGCAAGGAGGGGCCGTGTCCCACCTCCTGAAATTCCGAGAATATTTCGATTGTTCATTGTCACACCAGTTTATTTCATAAAGTGAAGTTACTGATGGTTAACAGATTTAGATGTAGGGATAATTCCAGAGTTTTAATTAACTTAGTAATTTGTGATTATTTGGGAATATCTTCAGTTATTTTAAAAAATCGGCGAACTGGATTAACATTACTATTTTAATGAACTGCTTGATTTTTATATTTGTCGATAGGCCTACATGGTGATACCACTACATTTTGCCTGTTTTTAAAGAATGAACATTATGACGATGATTCACAAAGAAAAGCGAACTCCTATGAGCAAAAACTCTGAACAAAAAAAAAAAATATGCCATAAAGACTATGTACTCAACGGTTTAAGAGCAGCCAAATAATGAGTGTCACAAAGCAAGTAAGAAATTAAACGAAAATTGCGAGGGGGGGGGGGGGCGATGTAAGTCTCAATATGACATGTTAGGTAACGAAATAAAAAAATACACCCCCCGCCCCTAGAAAAAAATCCTGCGGGTACCCATGTACCATCTTAATGAAAATAATGCAACACCCAGAAAAAATATCCGCCAGCCGCTACTGCGTGAAAGTACTTCCCACTGAAATATTAACATGTTTAGATTTAGTTTTTATTTATTTATCGTATGGCTTTTAGTGCCGTGAGTGTCCGAGGACATGTTCGGCTCGCCAGAGGCTGTAGTTGCTTCAAGCGGACACCCATAGGGTGAGCTACAAATTCCGTTCAATTTCAAGTAGTTCCAACTTTCCCTACCAGATTTCAATGATACCTAGTGGTGAACGTTGGAACTTTGACAGAGCGTTACAACGAAATCTAACCTAGAAATTTAGCTCCACACAAGCTTAGACTGTGGAAGGGTCCTTTACATGCCATAAATCTATGACATGGACCACCGGCTTTACTTCCCCTCCGAAGGAAGGCATACTGAAGGATTTTAACGCTCTTAAAAAATCCGACGACTTCGTCCGGGTTTGAACCCGCTATCTTGGGCACAGCAGTTCAGTATGCTACCAACTACAGTACACCACCGAAGCCGCTTTTAGATTAAGTGAAACACCGGAAGTGGATTACGGTTGTTAGGTAGTCAGCCCAGAGGCTGGTTGGATCCTCAAAAAGTGCCACCATAGGTTTTCATTTTGTGTATTCTGCCCGATGGCAGGTCCGTGCCTCCGAAGAGGCTATCCAGAGCCGGAGTTTACGTGCGGTAGGGTGGCCAGGGCCTTTCCGCTCCTCGTTACCCTCTCCCGGCAACCGCGCGTGATCCCCCAGAACCGGAAGTCCATCCAAGTTCCGACCACGCCCAATGCTGCTTAACTGCGGAGTTCTCATGGGATCCGGTGTTTCAACATGGCCAGGACGTTGGCTCACCATAGGTTATGAGGTAGGAACCCACAAAACTCAGGCAGCACTATAATGAGACGTACTAGACAAGGTGAAGAGTGGAGTAGTTTGTCATAACTTTCCTCAGTGAGTCAGTACAGCAGTACCAACCCTACGAGTAGAATCTTTCACAACATCCACAGGCACTAGTTGTGCCCTGAAGGCCATCACTCAGCACCACCCATACCTCAGTAGCTTCCATATAATCACACACATGATTGAGACTGAGACATCGGTGTAAAGCCACATTTTGCTCTAGCCTTTGCCAACAGTCAAATGAAAAAATACTGCATCCAGCAAGAGATGGTAAACAGGTCATGGATTTAATTCCTTTGGATTTTCTCAGTAAATAGAAATGAAGAGAGCTACGGTACTGTACTTGCATTTTGTGTAGAGGAATGAAGGTAAATATTTTATTGGTTTCTGCCAAATTAAGGGGAAAATTTTACACTTGAAATCATGGTCGTTCTGTTGTTGCTGATTCAATTCGGAGCTTGGCTAATAATTATTTAACTTTGACAAATTTCGCCCGTGCCTTAAACATATTGATATTCTTGATACATGGAAAGGGGAGTGGATGTAAGGAGGACATAATGCGGTATGCCAAGAACCGGGACCAACAGTCACCACTGGCTGCACCCCTACGTTTTCTTCCTAGCTGATAACTCTCCATGGTTATCTTGTTGGTGGCGTTTCAGATAGGGCCTACTGTTGATAACTGAAACACTTATTGCATATTTTACATTGATAGATGTAGGATTTTTTACTTTTTAACAGTGGTACGATAGCTTTCCACTTTTCGACATGTGGTTTAGTAACATGTTGTCTTAGATTTTTATTGTAAGCATATTCCTTCCCATACTCTGAACTCACAAACTGTCTTGGGAAAGAAATGTCCACTTAATCACTCCATTCGCATCCACACACACAAAAAAAAAAAAAAAGAAGTTCCGTGACGAACTAAAGAGCCTACTTTTCTTAAAATTTAAGATTCATGCCAATCTATATAGACCTATCAAGAATAATGACGAAATTAAGTTGGTAATATCGAATAGTTCTAAATACTGTATACCTGGCATAATGTAGCCTAATAGAGCACTACAGTTGGCTGCCCTGGTGACTGAATATATTCTTAGTTCCGTCTCTTAAGGTACAGAATACAAAATTTGGTTGAAGTCCAATGGATAGCATGGACGTTGCATGCAGTTAGACATTGGATCTATCAGGGCGCGTAAAATCATGTTGGTAACAATGTCATGCATGTGTTGGTCAGAAATAATCTGAAATATTATGATCTCTTGTTGTGCCAATTTTGGATGAAATCCATTTGTTAGTATAGAAGTTACATGCATTTTAAAATTGGACCTATCAGCAGGCTTAGAATCATGTTGGCAGCACTGACGTATATTAGTTTCTCCAAATTAATCTAGAATATCAGGTACTATACGTGTGCAAATTTTAAAGCTGTTGGCTTACATACTTTCTGATATATTAATATTAGGGTAAAAATTAGAGACAGCATTTATTAACAGTTTGCAGCCCTGATTGCTCTTAAGAATAAGCATAGTCATATCTGTTATTGTACACATAGCACATCCAAAATTTGGTTGAAATCCAATTGATAGTATAGAAGTTACACATATTTAAATATTGGTCCTATCAGCAGGCTTAGAATCATGTTGAAAGAACTGACGTACATAAGTTACTCCAAATTAATCTAGAATGTAAGGTACTATACGTGTGCATAGTTTAAAGCTGTTGGCTTGCATACTTTCCGATATATTGATATTTGGATAAGAAAAAAAAATAGTGCGAGCGCATTTATTAACAGTTGGTAGCCATGGTGGCTTTTATGATTAAGTTCAGTCATATCTGTTTATGTACATATAGTACAAACGAAATTTGGTTGAAATAGAATTGATAGTGTAGAAGTTATATGCATTTAAAATTGAACCTATCAGCAGGCTTAGAATCATTTTGGCAACACTGCCATGCGTGGTCTTATGGAAATTAAACTGAAATATTATTATCTATATGTGTGCCAATTTTGGAATAGCTCCCATTCATACCTTCCATGATATCCAACATAGAGCTCAAATTTCAATTGCGGTTTTTCAGCAGTTGGTAGCACTGACATAATTTTCAAATATGGGCTTGAGATATTCAGGTAGACTTACTCATACCGTATTTGGATTCGATTGCTGCAGCCGTTTAGGAGTTGATAGGGGGGGGGACACACACACAGCCAGACAGATTTGCCCGGATCGATCTCATAAGTCTACGTTTACCTCATTTTTGCAAAATGTGAAAAGTAGGCTAAAAATCGTCAGTATACATGTTCTGTTCACATATGCAAACAAGTAGTTCCGTATCGAACTAAAAAGCTTACTTTTCGTAAAGTTTAAAATTCAAACCAATGATTGATCTATATAGAGCTTGTAATAATCACGAAATTAATTGGTGATACTGCCATTTATGTACTACAGGTTTTTTAAATAGTTTCCTTACATGGATTCTGAGATACTCATAGTCTACGTTTAAAGTGCTCAGAGAGAGTTATAGGTAGTTGGCAGGTCAGCTGTCTCTGAAAATGAAATATAGCCCTTACGATATACACACACTATATAAAAATTGTTAGTTATCCATTAAATGTTACGGAAGTTAGATGCAGTCAAACATTGATTCTCTCAGGACGCGTATACTTATGGTGGCAAGAGTGTCACTTATGGGTTGCTCGAAATTAATCTGAAGAATTATTGTCCATACACATGTGCCAATTCATTTATTAGTATGGATGTACATGCTGTTTAACGTTGATCCTATAAGCTAGCATAGAATTATGTTGGTAGCATTAAATTCCACCATTTACTCTAAATATGTCTAAAACATCTTGGCTTTACAGTTTGCTAAATTTGAAGTGTGTTCCGTACGCAGGGCCGGATTTACCCAAAGTTACGCTATACGCACCTCTCCATTGATCGCCCTTCCTCACTTGAGCCCCCCCCCGATTTTTATGATAAGGCATAGCCACTCGCATGAGGTAAGGTTCAGAGAAAAGGAATAAACAGCTCGGAGTAAAACTACATGAAACAGTTTATCTTTTATGCAACCAAAACACTTTATGACTACCCTTTCCAATAATAATGTCTAGCCTTAATTCATACAACAAAAAAGAAGAGTAGCTTCAAAAATAAAAACATTATTTACTGCTGTAACTGAATGAACTGCGGTAGCACGAAATATAGTTAAAAATAGTAGAACACACACTAATTTTAAAACGCATGAAGAGTAGTGGTACGAACGACATTTTAAATTGAACAAAGCGCCAGTAAAATACAAATAAGGCCAACTGCTTATCTTCCTGCAATATCTTTTAGAGAAATTAAAGTGCAGAATAAAAACATGAATGAAGACATAATGGGGCTTGCCTCAAGCACAACGAGAACTACTTCAAAAGTTTCCTTCTTGCATTCTTTCGGCAAATTCATTAATTATGGCATCGCAGTTCAAGTTTTTCGTCATATCTTTTTCAATCGCTAGGAGTGCAATCGAGTTTAACCTTTCTTCTTTAGTGACTGACCGCAAATAGTTCTTGACGCGATTCAGTACCGAAAATGATCTTTCTCTAGAGCAATTGGTCACTGGAATAGTGAGAAGTATCCGTAATGTAATGTTTATGTTCGGGTACATATCGTGTAATTCTTCTTCATGAAGGAAAGTGCTCAGCTCAGGGGCTGACTTGCCTTTAAAATCTGCAATTTTTAAATGTTCCTTTCAATGCAAGCACTCGTCAGCCAGTGCACTTTCTAAGTCATCCACATACATTTCTGAGAGATCGTCAGCGAATTTTTCTTAATCATCCTTAACCTAGGTCTAACAGGTTTTCTAGAAAATAAAATCTCTTATGGAGGACTTTGTAAGCCTCACTTCGCCTCTTAAGCTCAGCACATAGTACATCCAGAATTACATAAAATACATTGACGAGAAAATTTTCTGAGCCCTCTGACGCTACATATTCTCCTTGCTTTGTCTCATCATTCCTAGTTTTTCGTTCCGGTCTTCTCTTTAAGTCGTAGGAATGTTGAGCAATACCGCTTAATTCTTTGGCTTCTTTCTCATAGACATCGAAATTATCTCTTAAACTTTGCACAAATTCCGCTAACGAAGCGTAACATTCTACCTCAGTGCTCAAATTAGTGCTAACTTTTTTGAGCTTCTGGCTGACAGTATTAAATCTTTTTATAATGGTACTCCAGAAAACAACTAGGAAAGCAGTTTCTATTTGTAGGATATTGCTCAAGATGCCTTTGGCTTCACGTCGAGTGTTTGCCTTTTGATTTCTGTCTTCGTGTAGGCTATACTCTCAAGAGCTGCCATGATGCCACACCAGCCTTCCCTCAGATCTTGACAAGCGTCACATCGTGCCGACCACCGAGTCACTGACAGGCATTTTAGTACGCGCGCAATAAAGTTCTTTAAAATTTCGATCACAGGCCTCGAAACCAGTCTGAGTTTTACGTATGTCACTTTGTTCAACAGTGTATCAAGGAATCGCCTATTGGGAAAGGCCTACTTTGCGTAAGGTAATCCGTGTACGGTAGCTTACTTCAAGTTGCTGAACACCATCGCAGTCAATGTCGTGAACCGCAGAGCAAGAATTGTTATTGTTATCCGAATTTGTAGTTGGAGGTGTAGGATTCACACTCGCACTAAACATCTCATTTATTTTCCGACATTTTGATAGTGTAACCTCGGCTTTGCGGACACGGTTTTGGTAACCAGACAACTTTTTGCTGCCCATAGTTTAAAACATTTACTTGCAGATCACATCACAACAAAACAACACAACGCAAGCTCGAACTCGCACACAGGACAGGCAAGGGGGATGGGGCGCGGGGCACTTCGATGCTACTACAATGCAAGCAAATCCAGTTACTGCAACAACAGCGCGCGTAGCACAGCTCCGCTCGCAAGCCTCCTCCTCCCCCCCCCCCCCCCCTCTCTCACACTTGTCGGGACGAAAGGGCGTCGAGCGGCATAACGAAGAGCGAAGTGGAAGGGCATGGACGGGCATGTCTCTGCTCATTTCTCAATATTTATTGTAGCATGTACAGTATGCTGCTATAATCCTAACTTAGCACATTTAAAGCCCTAGCAAAGAGGGCGCCTGACGGCGGTGCCCTTCGGGGCGCCTCCTGTACAGATCATTGCCGGTAGCCTAACCGAAGGGGTCCCTTGCGGCGCCCCTAGGCACGTGCCTATTTTGCCTTACGGTAAATCCGGCCCTGTCCGTACGCATATTCCGGGATATTGAATCTAGAATTTAAAAGACTAAGGATTATTATACACAGTAGGTAGTACTTCTGACTCTTATAACAAGCACAATTCTATGTCCTAAAACAGACATTGTACTGTCCCCGATAATCCGGATAGTAGGCTGTCAGATATCCGGCCCCTCAATCGGATTGCCAATAATCAATCGCACCGGCACAGCTACATCAATGAAAATGGCACTGACAGATACTACCGAGATTAGAGCACAGCAGTTAACAAGAAATTATTGTGGAACACACCAAAATATACGGGGGTTCATACTTACCTTTACTTACCTATTCAAATTAATCTCGGGTCTGGGTTGCCAACTGGATCACTTAAAGTATGCCCTCACAATAACCTCCACCACGATATTTAAAATGAACCAAAACGGAAACAAGAAACTTTAAACTGTACAATAATTTATTTCACATAAAGGAGTAATATAACAAAAATTGAACAACAAAATAAACGCGGCAATCAGAAGCCATTGTCAATATAATCATGTCCTCCTGTAGGACTTGTAGACTTTGCGTACAAAATTTCAGCTTTCTAGCTCATAAGAACGTAATAATAATACACTTGGAATGGATAAGGGAGTTGGGACGAGACATATAGCAATTGTTTTCCTTTTTCATAAACATCACACTTTATTTATAACTGCAAGGCTGCTATGTAGGCGACCTTGGCCTCTATCATACAGTTGTCAGGCCACCTGCACCAAGTCGCATGCTTGCATCGTCAAGTGGACCCACCTGTCCAGCCAGCGTTAGCATATGCTAGTTACATCAGAGCCTAGCTCCTTCTCAAAACACTTTAAATGTCCTCAACTCAACTCAAATATTATCACGCAAATCTTTTAAATGCTCCAATCAAATATTACTGGATTACTCTAATAATCCCAAACCTTGTTTAATGGTATAATCCAATTGTTTAACTAGCGTTGTTTAGAGTATAACAAAAAAACGTTTAATGTTTATAACAAAATGTTCATAAATTATTTATAACAATTATTAATTGTTTATAACGTTGTCAAATGACAATTGAAAAATTTATACAAGCCTCTATTAATCCCTTTCATATCAAATTATTATTAAAGATATTTACATAATTATTTACAATATTTATATTATTATTTTTAGAAATACATTAAACCACTCGTCTATCCGGTTGATAATTACTCAAATCGTGTTGATATAATCGACCAATGAAAGTTAGTTATATTTAAATGTTATATTCAGGTGTAATAAGGTTTAATAATTATTATTATTATTTGTGACGGTAACCTCCATTCAAAATCGTTATTTCATATTATTTAAACACTCTTGTTAATAGTGATTTCACATGATTAATTTTCAAAGGACCTGGACAACACTCTCAGCGGAAAAATACCTCGCTCCAAAACGCACAAAATTGCACAAAATAGGCCCAGAATTCATCATATATCTCCATATATATGGCATCAAAATCTTCAACAATACATACAAAAAACCTCCACTTATAAATTCATTAACTTCATTCTTATTACTGTGGGAACCTGCTTCAATTATTCAAGGGCATTATTCATCAGCGACTTTTACACGTCCACTGAACTAACGATTATACATCCCTAGTTCCACTTTAAAAATTCTTATATTCATTGATTGTGTCAAAACTGTTATTATATTTAACCTTCGTGGGTTTCATTCATGAATCGATATGAAGTAAAAATTTGCCAATCACAAATAAATTTAATAGCCAATACGATTAGACACGCCTCCCTGGTCTATCAAAATTGAGATTAATATCTTCAAAGTATTGCAGTATAAAAATACTATCTTCAATCAAAGTTCATCTAAACTGCATAAATAGTCGAATAGAATACAATTAGACTGTGGAATGCAAACATTATTGTTCCAATCTAGAATTGAGAAAAACTCCTATCAAATGTTCATTACTATAGTGTATTCAATAAATCGTAATCAAAGTTCATATTTCATAAAATTGTCTATAATGCAATGGTATTTCAGAACTGACGATAAATGTCTATGTTGCAATCATGTTCATAAAACGACTAGTATTTCCAAGATCGTCGATACAGTAATAGATTTTAACGCTCTAAAATCTTTTAATTATTCTTCTTTCTTGAGTATGACAGAAAATTGGTCAAAGTAATTTACTGAAAAGAATTACTTTAATAAAATGACACGCTGTCTGAATTCAAATTTGCCATAGAAAATCATTAACTTTACAGTCAAATCGTGACTACAAAAATATGCAAATTACTGAATGAATATATTTAATCAGTCTCAACTGATCCAAAATTATTTAAATATGCCAATGACATAACAATGTCTCAATAAATCGTAGAAAAAGGCATAACTCATCAAAGTATACTGAGTACAGAAATATCAAGCAAGAATATGGGGCAAAATATATGGGACAGAAAATATGGTAAAAATGGTTGCTCAGATATCGCTAAATGACTCAAATAAAACAAGAAACGTTCACGACTACCTTATCTGTTGATTGAAGTTCTAGAGGAAAATCTTCCAAAGAAGATTGCTGATGGTTCCATTTCACCAACGTAAAGATGTGCTCCGACCTCGAACCTGGAACCAGCGCCCTCGGAGAATAGAACTGCTTCCTCCTCCGGAAATTGCACTGCTCCGTGTAGACGATAGACATCCTTCTGGCAAAACTCTTCTTTGTGAGCCGGGTCTACCCTGGCCTCTCTTGATAGTTCCCTGAAGTTCTGGTAGAAATTCGCCATGAAGTTTATTGCAATTATTTCCGCAGAAATGTTCATAATCGTGGAGTATGAAAATATTTCCACTGCCATTTGATATAATTCAGCGTTGGACTACGATGCATGAGTGTAGTTGGATGTTCACTACATGCTCGCTTTTGTGGAAAGACGTTTAGCGAAGTTCCATGCTGCTATTTCACTCCATTGATATATGTCCCAATTGCATTAAGGTTTTAGCCTTCCATCTCCACTTCTGTTATAATAGTAGTTGAAAGAACTGCCAGATTATATTGTTCCATAGTAGACTGTAGCGTTGTATCAGCAAATACAATATGTAGTATCACGGTTGCAATACACGTGTCAGCCGTAGCGTAGAATGTGGTGTTATAAAAGTGCTTCTCAGGTGGCGAGAAAATCACTTTTGTCTGCAGTCTTAAAATGCCAATATCTTCCAAATTATAATCGTGAAAATGTTCAACTTTACTACACACTTTAATACAGAATTAGCATACAGGCATTATCTAACTCTTGATATATTATCTGGTAGACTCCTTTATGTGTGCGTTTCAACTTCGCCTAGTTTCAAACCGTAAAATGGTACTGCTGCACTGCTCCGTGCTCGTTCAATGCGGTGGGCTATACCACACGCGCTAAAGACGACTTGCTTCACTGAATCACACGAAGTCTGACAATAAGATACCAGAAAATGAGATATGAGAGCTCCTCTCTGCTGTGCAAGACCTTTTATCAACTTCTTAAGGGGCGTATCCATCCCTTCCATAGCTTGTTCCTCCGTCATTGCTAGAAGTTCTAACTTTGGCTATACTTGACGAATTTTCAAATTTCAAAAACTCAAAATTACTTTCTTCAAAATTCCAAATCAATGCCATAACTAAAAATGGATTTCCACAATTCTGCGTTCCAAAAGTAATAAAATAAGGTAGTTTCAGTAATCTCCGTCTCCCTCCAAACTATCATTCATTGGTTCGAGTCTCTCCTCCAATAGCGTAACTTCTTCCTTAGCACAATTCCACGTTTCCCTGCGACTGCGTCGTAAATCTCAGATCTTTCTCGAACAAAATCCTGACGTCACCAAGAATCTCAGCTCGATCAGCCTACTTGCATAAAGTCTGCGTCATCCGTGCCTACGTCATGAATATCCACGTCACAACTATGACAGCCATAACTTTATTCATATTTGCCAATACAGCCATCGTGGTCTCAATATAATTCAATTTACGGGGGCAGTACGTACAAAATTACGATGAGATCCATTAGTTTATATGAACGTTTAGTGCAGTTAATCATTCAACCTATCAGCAAGCGTAGAAACATGTTAGCTACGTTGCAATGCCTGAATTACTCATATTTAATCTGGAATATAATGTCCTATAAATTTGCAAAATTTTGATCTGTTGGCCTGCTTACTTTCTATTCTACTGAGACTAAGGTTCAAAATTACAGAGAGTGATTGGTAGCCCTGGCGGCTGTGAATATTTTCTTAGTTCCATCTCTGAAGGTACACAATGAACATACAAAATTTGTTTGAAATCCAATAGATAGTATGGACGTCAAATGCTATTAAACATTATCTCTATCTGCGTGCGTAAAATCATGTTGGCAACACTGCCATGTATGAGTTGCTCAAAATTTCTCTGAAATATTATGAACTATATAATTATGCAGACTACTAATTTTGAAAAAAAATTGTTAGTACCAAAGGTACATACAGTATTGAGCCTATTAGCATGCTAGAATCATGTTGGCAGCACTGTCGTATATCGGTTACTCAAAAATTATTTACAATTTTATGTGCTATACGTGTACAAAGTTTAAAACTGTTGGCCTGCATACTTTCTGATATACTGAGATTAGGATAATGTTATGTATTCTTTATTGTCAGACAGTGGTTCCGGTGGCGTAGTTCGTAGTATGCTGAGCTTCTATGCCCAAGATCGCGGGTTCAAACCCGGTCGAAGTCAGCCGATTTTTTAAGAGCGTTAAAAATCCCTCAGTATGCCTTCCTTTGGAGGGGAAGTAAAGCCGGCGGACCCATGTAATAGATATATGGCATGTAAAAGAACCTTCCACTAACTACAATTGTGTGAAGCTAAATTTTTAGGTTAGATATGATTAACGCCATAAGTTCCAACGTTCACCGCCAGGTGCCCGTTGCTGTGGTATCTAATATCCAAGTTCGTGGCTAGGTGTCGTCGACGGTAGCATTTGGTAGCAAAAGTAGGAACTACTTGAAATTGTTCGTCTGCAGTCCTTACCTGAATTACAGATATCACACACTAATACTGCCATCACAATTAACACCGGTTATCAGACACATTCTACACACACCCAAAGTACACGGGGCTACATGACCGCGTTGTCGCAGCCCATATACTGAGGAACCAACCAGCCTTTATTGTCAGACAGATAGACTCCACGTATGAAAATAGTTATAGTTATTGTTGTTTTAAGGGGCGGAACTACGAGGTCAAAATACTGGTGACACTACAAAATACGTATAGTCATGCATACGGTATCTGTTAAGGTAAACAAAGCATATACGATATTTGGTTGAAATCCAATGGATAGTTTGGAAGTTACTTGCAGGGGCGCACCCAGACTTTTGTTTTGGAGGGGGCTTTCCTCAATAACATGATTTCAGCTATGGAAAGAGAATGTGTCCATTATTAGTCTTGTATGTAAATATGTATATTTGAGATCATATGCATAAAAATATATTCTATAAGATCAAACATACTGTAGAATGCTCTGTTAAAACCAGTACAAAAGATGCTATAGGACTGGAGATTATTTAAACAAAATGTGCATTGGTTTTATACAAATTTTAGTTACAGTACCATTGAGCTAAGGTTACACAAGTAATAAAAAGAAACTGCATGGTTTTTATCAAGAATTAACTTTTGATCACGATCAGAGTGATAACGAACATGGTGTAACTACAATGGTGAGGCGTATCGCTCCCTCTCTCTCTCGTGCGGATGACGTCACAAAGGGAGCATTGCGTTCGGTGACACAGCACTCTGTATTTTATGCGGCTCTGGTCATAATAATATAGCTTGATGGCATTAATAAAAGCATTTATTATAACACTGTACATACTTTGTATTGTAAACACTGATAATAATGTTGGTAATTATGAATACGGTGTGCCTCTAAACAATATTAATGGTCCTTTAACGAGATCCACTATTTTTTCACATTGGTGAATTTACACATTTTGCGATTCAATTTTCTCTGTGAATTACCGAAACTTGTTTTTCTGTTTAAGTCACGCAACCTTATATATGTTCGGGTTCGAGCTAAACAGTGAATAACCTCATATGCAATATTAATATGAGGCAATTTTCTCAAGGTCCTACTGGTTAATTCATTGAATATAAACTTATCATTTGATAGCGAATTGCCATGAAATTTATGAAACTCAGCGTCCATTGTCTTTGCAACTTCCATAAGTTTATAGATACTCTATTTATTTTTATTTTCCAATCACTTATTTTAACAGAACAACAACAATCAGTATTTCTCCATAGATTACATTATAGGCACTGCTAACTATATATTTTGTTCTGTTTCTTTTTCAACTGTTTGTTTTCTTTCTTTACTCACAGCTATCTATATCATGTCCACAGCTACCTGTATCATGTCTCCTGCACCTACACCACTCCCCCACCAGTAACATAGTTACGCTTGTTAAAGCAGAAATAAAACTATCACCATACACTAACAATACATTTAACATTACTGTAAGCACTATTGAAAACGAACTGGCAATCTCACAGTACGTCCAGAGTGTGATGTCTTGATGATGGTAGTGTCCCTTTTATTTTCTATGGCATGAGGTGGTATTGCAGTGTCTTGTTGATGGTTGGCTGGGCTTGAAACAGGAGAAGGATCTGGGGTCTCTTCATCTGGTGCCAAGATGTAGGCTGGTTTTATTCTGTCTATCGATACATTTACTTGTTTGCCTTTAATTTGTAGTGTGAAGAATTTCTCATATCTCTTCTCAACAGGAAAAGGACCATCATAAGGTGGTGTCAATGGCTTCTTTACTTTGTCATTCCTCAAGAAGACATGAGTACATGACTTCAGGTCTCTATGTACAAATACACTTCTGGTAGTTTTATGATAAGATGGAATAGGCTTAAGTGCTGTCATCTGTTTTTGTAATTGGGAGACGAAGGTGTCTGGGTCAGTTGTTGTTGATGGCATTTCAAAAAACTCGCCAGGTAGCTTAATAGTCTTACCATAGACCATCTGTGCAATAGAATAGTCATAATTGCTCTTTATGGCTGCACGCAACCCAAGAAGCACTGTAGGCAAAACATCTGTCCATTTATGGGAATTATGTGCTCTGATGGCAGTTTTTAAGGTGCGGTGTAGTCGTTCAATCTTTCCATTGCATTGTGGGTGGTGGGCTGTAGTGTGCTTCAGTTTAACACCACACAACACTGCTAATTTCTTGAAAAGTTCGGATTCAAATTGTGGTCCACGGTCTGTGATAATTACACTCGGGACTCCAAATCTAGCAATCCAGTTGGAGTAGAATGATTTAGCAACTGTGTCTGCTGTGATATTTTGCATTGGGATGACTTCCATCCAAGAGGTATAGCGGTCGATGCATGTTAAACAATAAATGTTCCCATCTGATGGTGGCAGTGGGCCAACTAAGTCCACATGTACAACACTAAACCTTTCATCAGTTTCTGGAAATGAAATTAATTTAGACTGGGTGTGTCTTGTTACTTTGTTTTTCTGGCAGTGGATGCAAGCTTGGGCCCATTTTCGAACATCAGATTTTATATTCGGCCAAATGAACCTAGTTGTGATCTGCTTCACTGACGATTTTACACCTGAGTGTGATAAGTTATGGATCTGTTGACACATTTGTTTGCGGAATGACTCTGGGATAAATGGTCTTGCATTATTCGTTGAAATGTCGCACCACAATGCCTTGCCCGCTGTTAATGCGCACTTCTTGAATGTCAGTGATTTACTCTCTTCCATCGGCCGTTTTAATTTTTCATCTTCCAGTTGCTCTCTTGCAATTTCATCGTAATCAATCACAGAGATTTCTTCCGTTCGAGATAGAGTGTCGGCTACAATGTTGTGTTTACCACTAATATGTTGAATGTTGGTAGTGAATTGAGAAATATAATGGAGGTGTCGCAATTGTCTTGGTGATGCTTTCTCGTTCTTTTGTATAAATGCATAGGTTAGCGGCTTGTGATCCGTGAAGATGGTGAAAACTCTTCCCTCCAAAAGATGTTTGAACTGTTTCACTGATAGGTAAATGCCTAAAAGCTCTCTGTCATATGTGCTGTAAGATTTCTGTGTTTCGCTCAGTTTCTTTGAGTAGAAGGCAATTGGTCTCCAACTATCATTTTCATATTGTTGCAACACAGATCCAATGGCAATGTCAGATGCGTCTGTAAACAGGCCTAATAAATTGTCTGAGTTAGGAATAGTTAGGAGTGTTGTATTTGATAACTCTTGTTTACATTTTTCAAACATCTGTTTCATTTCTTCAGTCCATTGAATTTTTCTGCGGCCTCTCTTTCTTGCTCCTTTTAGGTATTCTTGGAGCACTGCTTGTGTTTTTGCAGCATATTTGAGGTAGCGGCGGTAAAAGTTAACCATGCCGAGAAACGTGCGGAGTTCATGCACTGTTTCTGGCAGTTTATAATTCAAGATTGTTTGAACCTTTTCAGGAAGAGGTCTAGTACCCTCAGCTGTAATGAGGTACCCTAGAAACTCTATTCTGTCCACGCCCATCACTGATTTGGAGGTATTTATTCGAAGGCCATACTTGTTTAACCTGTCCATAACCAACGTAAGATGGTTCTTATGCTCCTCGAATGATGCGGAGGCTACCAGAATGTCGTCCAAGTAAGGAAATCCAAGCCTCTGAAAACTTCATTTATGAATCTCTGGAAGGTGGATGGAGCATTTCTTAACCCAAAACTCATGACATTGAACTCATATAATCCGAAAGGAGTTATTATTGCAGTTTTGCACTTATCCTCTTCGGCGATTGGGATTTGGTAATATGCTTTAAATAAGTCGATTTTTGAGAAAACAGTTTTTCCTTTCAAGATATGTTGAAAATCTTCAATTCTTGGTACTGGGTAGCGGTCTGGAATTGTCCTCTCGTTCAACCTTCTATAGTCACCACAAGGTCGTAATGACCCATCCTTCTTACTAGCCATGTGCAGTGGACTCGCCCATTGAGAGTTTGATGGTCGAACTATTCCGTTATCCACCAGGAACTGAAATTCTTGTTTGGCAATCTGGAGCCTCTTCGGATCTAACTGTCTGGCTTTTGAAAATACCGGTTGACCGTTGGTAACTATTTGATGTTTAATATCATGTGTTGTCAGGGTAGGGGTTAAGTTTGGTGTTGTTAATCTTGGATATTGTGCAAGAATGTCACTGTATTTGAAATTTGTATTCATAGAGCTAATAACATCACATTCTGGAATGACTGTAACTTCGCCCTTAACACCAAGCTGAGTTACACCGTCAATTAGTTGTTTATTATGCAGGTCCACAAGTAAATGGAACTGTTTAAGAAAATCTGCTCCAATTATACCTTTGTTTATTTTAGCTACCACAAATGGTCACTGGAATTTTCACCTTAGTCCCAAGTTCACAGTCAATATTTTGATACCATAGGTTGGTATTTCTGTATTGTTGGCTGCATACAGTTTATAGGAACTATCTACTTTGTCATGCTTTGTTGCTGGCCAAATTGAAACATCCGCTCCACTGTCTACAAGGAACTGCACTCCCGTTTCTTTATCTCTCACAAATAACCGGGATCTGCGGCACAACTCGTGACCTTCAGCAGTGGAACTTGCCGCCAATTCTACTGCTGTTTCTCGTTTTCCGGATTATTCCATACGCACGGTAGTTTACATTTATCTGGGTAGCATCTTGAGCCAAATTTAAAATGATAGTAACACAATTTCCCATCTGGATTGAATTTTCTGGTTGAGTGGCTGTGACTTCTACTTCGCCTGGGGCTACGATGTGTTGCTCGTGAGTGATGTCTTCCGATTGGAATTGCTGCTATTTGTTGTTCCAATGCGGTAATTTTCGCTACGATTTCATCCAGTGTTGCACTGCTACTTGAAGAGCACTGACTTGGGGTTTTTGTGGCACTATACAGTTCAGTACGTGGATTCATTTCCAGTATTTTATCTGCCATTACTGCCATTTTCTCCAATTCCTCATCACTAACTAGCAATATATTTTTAACTGAGTTTGGAAGTTTGTCTAGCCATAGTGTCCTTAAGACTTTGTTTGAAATATCTGCGCCTGCCAGGGATTGCATTTTCCGCAGAAGCTGACTTGGTTTGAGATCCCCTAAGTCAATTCCTGTCATTAAGCGCTTTATTTTCTTATCTTCACTTTCTTTGAAGATGTTGAGGAATCTTTCTTTTGCCGCGGCATATTTACAGGAGTTATCACTACTAATGATGTCCCATATGTTTTCCACATATTTCGGTTCTAATTGCGAAACCAAGTAATTAAATTTAGTCTCTTCAGATGTTATCCTGTTAATCGCAAATTGTGCTTCGATCTGGTAAAACCAAATTTCTGGTTTATCGGCCCAGAACGGTGGAATTTTAACAGACACTTGACTAACCTCAACTTCACTGGTAGTGCCATTAGGCGTTCGCGCTTCATTATCATTATTTTCAGTCATTTCTCGAATCACGTCGGGGTCACCAATTTATAGATATTCTATTTATTTTTATTTTCCAATCACTTATTTTAACAGAACAACAACAATCAGTATTTCTCCATAGATTACATTATAGGCACTGCTAACTATATATTTTGTTCTGTTTCTTTTTCAACTGTTTGTTTTCTTTCATTACTCACAGCTATCTATATCATGTCCACAGCTACCTGTATCATGTCTCCTGCACCTACAAGTTCATTAGAGTTACACCATGATAACGACTGGATTGCTCTGCTCACTATTATCATAACTACCAGGATCGTTAGATTGATGTGTAACATCTATTATCTGCAATCATTTACTAAGTTTTGAGTTGTTTATACCAAGAACTAGTATAGGTTTTAGGAAATTAATAATAACATTTTGATTTTGAATATGTAAATTTAATTGGAACAAAAAATTACATTTAAAAAATTACGAGATGTAATTGTATACCATAGTGTTATGGATTGTAACAAATATTTTATGTACTGTACGTGAAAATATATAAGTTATTTTAATTTTCCTTAATAACTAACATTATAATATAAAATCTTAAACATTTCTAGAATTTCAAGTTCAACTTAATTACACAGGCTGAATGTAAGTTTAAACAAATAGTTGAATACAAATCAAGTATTAATGAATTAACATTAACGTTGTTTGAATAAAGTGGAAACTCAAATTTCCCAGAACAAAATCCAGCGCCTAGCAGATTTTTTCAAAACTGAAACTGCCTCTGTGCTGGTGACTTCAATTTCCCGGTGAATATTCAGTGCTGCTAGTCCAGTCAGCCTGTCTGCACCCATGGTATTCCTAAGATATGTTTTCAGCCGACGTAGTGTAGAAAATGACCTCTCAGCAGTGCTTGTAGTCACAGGGATGGTACACAAAATTCTCAACAATGTGTGGATATTAGGAAACAAGTCCTTGTCACATAGATTCAACACATTGATTGCGTTTTTAGGGATATTAGCGTGGGTCTTGAAGCTCTTGTGCCACAGTTCAAACTCAGCCATAAGCAGGCCTTTGTTGTTTCCTCCACTTTCAATTATGACATTCTTATAAAAATTACACAGCTGTAAGAAATCAAGTTGCATTTTTTCTTGGAAGGTTTCTTTATGTGTATGTGATGCATTGGCTGATGGCATTAAGCACTCAAAACTCTTAAATAAGTTTTTATGCTTGATGAATCGAGATTCCAATGAAATAATGAAAGAGTCAATCCAAGGGATGAAAACAGATCTTTTATAGTATAATTCTGGAGTTTCTGCTGGTATGTTGCTTCTGTTCAGTTGTCTTCCAACTGTTCGAGGCATCGAAATTATTGAACCGCAGTTATAAGCAATTTTGGTAACATCTTCAAACAACGAGTGAAATTCTTGATCTGCATTTTTTCTTAGAGATGTTAAGCTTTCAATCACAGTTTCAGCGAGTGTAATTGCAGACGATAAATCTAAATCAGTTCCCTGAACGGCCGGAAATATCCGATCGTGTTGTGTTTACAATATATAATATTATCACTCAAGTGTTGCGTAAATATAGGCCTAACATAATTCTATTTTAAACCAGTAGAAAATCGCAAAATGTTCCAACGTTCCAACACTAAACATTCTGGAGCCCGTTATGCAATCAATTTTCTTTAAAGATATCATCAATGTATTTAAAGTGTTCCCAGTTTTTTTTGGGGGGGGCGGCTTAAGCCCCCAAAGCCCCCCCCCCCCCCTTGTTACTTGCATTAAAAAAATTGAACATATAAGCAGACGTAGAATCATGTAGTCACCACTGTCAAGTATGGATTCCTAAAATTTATTTTGAAACATTATTTTCAATGTGTGTGCCAATTTTGGAACAGTTCCCATGCATACCTTCCGAGATATCCGACATAAAGCTCAAATTTAAATTGTGATTTCTCAGCAGTTGGTAGGCCTACCACTGAGGTCATTTTCAAATATGGCCGTAAGATGGTCTGGTATAGATCTTTATTTATATCAAATTTGTTTTCGGTAGCTGTAGTTGTTTAGTGGTTGAAAGGGAAGGGGCGGCACACAGATAGACGGGCAGACAAACATCAACCCGGGTGGTCTCATAAGACCACTTTTTCATAAATTTTGAAAAAAATGTGAAAAGTAGGCTAAAATTCTACAGTATATAGTCATGACCTCACTGCACGTATTCTCACCCTATAGGTAGAGCCCTGCGCGGATAAACAAAACGTTATCCGCATCCGCACGTCTGTTATCCGCATCCGCCCCACGTCCGCAGAACTGTTATCGAATCCGCCCCGCATCCGCACGACTTTCCTCCACATTCGCCCGCTTGTTATCCCAGTCTACTGGCATTACAATAATATTTTTAATTAGATAAAGCATAAATTACTAAAGCAACATTATAAGACATTTGAGGAAAAACTTGTTCCCTTCGGCTATGTAGGCCTATGTCATGTGCTATGTTTAAAATTAATGTTATACAGTCAGAATTGCAACCCTTTCCTGTTCAGTGTGTTAATTATGCTTAATGACAGAATTGAATGAGATTAGCTTAAATCATCATCTTACATTTGTCATGAAAAAAAAGCATAACGGAAAAATATGTTGTTGTTGTCTGAGTCTTCAGTCTTTTGACTGGTTTGATGCATCCCTCCATGCCTCCCTGTCTTGAGCTAATCGTTTCATCTCTACATAGCTACCACACCCTACATCCGAAGCAATCTGTTAAACATATTCTAACCTTGTTCTACCCCTACAGTTCTTGTCCTCAACCCTTCCTTCCATAACTAAGCTTGCTATTCCTGGGTGTCTTAGTATGTGTCCTATTAACATATCTCTTCTCTTCATTAGCAGTCGCCAGAAACATCTCTCCTCTCCCACTCGTCTTAATACCTCTTCGTTTGTCACCCTATCTACCCATCTGATCTTCATCATTCTCCTGTAACACCACATTTCAAATGCTTCAATTCTCCTCTTTTCTGCTGCACCAATAGTCCAAGTTTCACTTCCATAGAGCGCCACGCTCCAGACAAAGGCTTTCAAAAATGACTTCCTAATACCTAAATCTATATTCGATGCCGACAGATTCCTTTTTTGTAGAAAGGCTTTCCTTGCCTGAGCCAACCTACTTTTTATATCCTCTTTGCTTCGTCCATCACTGGTTATGTTGCTTCCTAAGTAACAAAAGTCTCCTACTTCCTTCAGCTTTTCACCTGCCAATTTGATGTCCATAGAGGTTTCTGATTTATTTCGGCTGCATTTCAGTAGGAAATATGATAAGTCATAAAGATCCGGATCCTAATAATGTTATTAAACAAGTTCGGATTGTATTCTAAAAACTATCCGCAAATGTTCTCCAAACATTATCCGCGTTCATCCAAGGATAGCCGCATCCACGCAGGCTTTACCTATAGGTATAGTGACTTGATCGCTCCCGAGATGCAATACTGTACTTTGAAGGAAGCGCGCTTCCCACTTCGTAACTTATCGTATATGTTCGTCTCTCTCCGCTAACATGTGGTGGCTCGAAATTGCAGGATATTCTCTTTCTGTAACATAAAGTCTTGTTGTTGCCACCATTTAATAATTGACAGCACAAAACTAGGGAATACCGTATTTTGCATTGGCTAGTTGCGAAATTGAAGTACGCTATATAGGCCTACTGCACATAGGCTAAACGTGGGCAAATTATGTTTGTGATATCTTAAAGACACTCCAGGTGAGTCAATACGCCTAATGTAGTCTATGAATTGTTTCTTCAAACCTGATAAGTCAATATAGGCCTTTATAATGCACATGTAAGGTGCATTTTACACTACAGACGTTGGCAACAATTCATAACTGCATTCGGAATTTAGAAGTTCCCACCAAAATAACGACTCTGCATTACGGTATTGATGTTATTTAATTATTTATTTATAATCTCTGTTGCACATTATTTCTTAATCATAGGATTATGTTATGTGTTCTGTTGGCTGTACTTTGTTTACTTAGCACTGCGAAAGTTTCTCTGTTCTGTTGATATTGGACAGATTAAAAACGACTTGAGTTTGTAGAGTACGATATTTGTAACTTAACAGTGACATATAATAGTAAACGCCTTTTCGGTTTACAAGAATTGAACAAAACATGAAATGGCTATCAGTGATAATATAGAAAACATCTAAATGCAGTAGTATGCATTTGAATGTTAATAGGGAAATTGCATGTGTATTCTAATATTTTAGCCACGTCTGTATATGGGCTATGTATGTGTCTTGGAATTTTATATGGCATTGAAACACTCATGTCTTTTAGCGTCGAAAATTCTTAACTTACTGTATCCTTAAATATTGCTTAACATACACGACTATGTTCTCAACAAACAAGTGTGTAGGCTACTGTTGTCGTTCTAATTATTGTAAATGTGTTCAAATGATATAAATATTTTAATTATTATTGTTATAAATGATAATTCGTTTAAATATTTAACAATGGTTACACGTCATTAAGTTTCTTTAATGTAACTTTCAAGTGGACCTACACTTCAAATAGGTAAAATCAACAGTGGAGAGCATCATGCATGACGTGTTGAGCGAATTGGCAACTCAAACCTTAGCCTCCAATAATATAAAGCCTACTCAATCGTGGCGTTCTCTGCATTAACACTGTCCTCCTAGCAGTGCGCGTATTGACCACTGCAGCGCTGAGTACCGTAGAGTGGGGCGAAGTCGATCAAAAATACGTTTTTTTTTGACATATTACAGTATGAGGATGACGGAATGCAATTTTGAAAACCCATATATACATGTAATGAAGCTTCATCAATCTAATGCTTGCATAACAACATGACAACTTCCGTAAATTACGAAACTATTACTGTTTGAAGTGTGATCGGCTTCACCCCACCTGGTGAAGTCGATCACAGGTTTATTTCAGCCTAGAAACGACTTTACACATCATATGGGGTGAAATCGATCATCATTTTAGTTTCTGAAATATTTCAGTTATGATTTAACATATAGAAATGGCAAAATTATTACATTTTATTAATATTTAACGCTAGCGAGCTTACTCTCTAAAGCATACAATATAATTCGTAAAATAAAGATTCCCTATCACTTAAATCTCGATTAATGTTATGTTCATTTCTGCGCTAGTCTATGGAAGATGTAGCGTACTCTTTTTAAACTGTTTGAGAGCAATTTCATTATTATTTTCTTTGCAAAAACGAATTACATTCAGAGACTAATGGCTTGACAAATTGTATCCAATAATAGCATTCTTTTCCTCTACATTTCATACATTAGTACGTTTCAGAGGAAACCCCACTCTGAGCACTTAACTAAACCTTCAATCAAACAATTTTCATCTGTGGTATTCAATGCAAGTTGTCCTCCAAACGTTCAGTGACCCAGTAATATTGTGTTTACCTTTGACCCAATCATTTAGGATAGTATATCATTCAGAGGCTTTTCTGATGCGTATTTACCCCCTTTTTACTCTTTGCACAGCATTGTTCAAATACTGAACATTATAATATCATTTCCCAGCAGCGCATGGCTTCTTCTGATTTATTCGTACCATGATCGACTTCACCCTACCAAATGTAAACATTCGGTATAATGCATTATTGCTTGCATGCGGCATAAATTAGGTGTGGTCTAAAGGGCAGCACAAGAGCAGAACACATCAACTTATCAAATGAAGTCGGTGAAGAAGTTGGCGTACCGATTAAAACCGGTGGATGACTGTTTGTTGACCAAAGTTTTGAAAAATATTAAAAATGGACATTGATTGAAAACTTAACCACACTTAACGTATTATGGTTATAACATAACAAATAATATCATATAAATAGCACGGAGCTTCAACATTCCAAAGAAATTTAAATCGTTACATCTCCATTTACCCACCAGGTGTTAGTGCTGAAATAATATCGAGACGTCACAATGGTCGACCTCGCCCCACCTGATCGACTTCACCCCACTCTACGGTACCCACCTAACACATGTAATAGCATTGCTATCGCAAGCTAAAACCAGCACAAATAGCCCATACCTATACACTATATTTACAGTACATGAATACACATTGTTGAGTAGAATGAAGTAAAATATAAGAGATGTTCATATTTTACTACTAGGAGTTCGTTTCATCTGTGGATTTCCCTTATTATTAGATAGCACGCACAACTGCCTGGTATGTAGGCCTACAAGACAGTGTCGTCTCATAACTCACGAGTCTCAAAACTCACGAGTCTCAAAATTCACGAATTTCAAGATGAGGGTTAGTAAAAGTAGGTTCTAACCGGTTTCTGTACCTGGGCCAGTCTCAAAACTCACGAACCAAGCCATAGCCACCTATAAGGTTATAGGTAGCCAAGGCCAAGCCAGTTCATTGGAAAAAGGTCCATTGTTAGAGCCAGCCAGAACTGCTTGCCCTCTTGTGATTGGCACCTCTCTCTCATCAAGATGTTGTTGTTGATTCTTTTAGGGGCTTTGCGATATCGTGGTCATGTACTTGGGTGGGCATAGAATTTGGCTGATAACCTGCGTCACTATGATATCTATACAATACAAACGAAATCCCATTCTAAAACTGGGAGGACAAACATGGGTCGAAGGAGTCGTGAGTTTTGAGACTGTTATTATAATGTTCATTCAGCTTCTAGTTTATTGTCGTGAGTTTTGAGACTATTATTATAATGTTCATTCAGCTTCTAGTTTATTGTCGTGAGTTTTGAGACTATTATTATAATGTTCATTCAGCTTCTAGTTTATTGTCGTGAGTTTTGAGACTATTTGTTACTATTTTTAGCTCGTGAGTTTTGAGACGTAACCTACAAGACTAAGGTACGGTACTGTCAGTAGATGGTTGCACTGAATATTTTTATCAGTGTACCATAGAGTTTCAGTGAAAAAGAACGACTTTTCTTAATTTTTGTGATTCTTTCTTTCTTTTCATAATGTGTTTTTCTTCTCAAGACGTAGTCTTGTGTCATTGGTATAGTTAGTGAGAGATGGGCGCAGAAACATTTGCAATTTTATCCTGCTCAGTTCCTCAGAATGTTCACTTACTCCACACTGTAGAATATGATGTTTAGCAACATGTGGCAACAGTGTTCTAGTTAATGTTCATGCTATTCCTGGACTGCTCAGCGTAACCGATATAATTTCGTCCGTTACTTCTTCCAGCGAAACAAAACCTGGCTTACGATACCGGAGACCACCTCTCCCTCTATCTTTGAATTTTAAATTACCGGTAGTGACATTACTGGAGATGGACTCTTGATACCGAGAGGCAGTTGACCTCGCTGTTCCGTCCCTTAAAACTATAACTAACTCGGGATAGGCCTACTACTAATTTTATCAAGCACTCTTGACATGATATAGGTAGGCTATGGTTTTCAGCTCGTTGTTATTGTTGTTGTTTCTTTAGGGGTGTTTTGGATGGGTGTGGAATTTGTCTGATAACCTGTGTCACTGTAATGTCTTTAATAGTGTGTGTATTTGTAGGCTTAATGAGGTAAATTTGGGTAGGAAGCGGCCGTGGCTTTAAATTAGGTACCTGTACCATCCCGGCATTTGCCTGGCGTAGAAGTGGTAAACACTCCCAGAATAGCTGAGTTAGGAATCGAACCCGCCTCTTCTTAGGTTTGCCTAATGAGGCTGAGTGTACCCCGTTCTAGCCCTCAGAACCAGGAATCGAACTCGGGCCTCCGCAGTGACAGCCAAGAATGCTAGCCACTACGCAACGGGGAGGATTCGACAGTTCGTACCAAATACCCTCCAATATAGGCCATTGCAGCTCTCGTTACAGAAATTTAGTCATTTATCCCCGTGTCTGCTACCCTGTGTCATTGCGGTGTGTGCATTTGTAATTCCGGTGATGATTTGGAAGGTGACCTTAAGTTAGGAACCATCCCGGCATTTGCCTAGAGTAGAAGTGGGAAACGTGAAAGATATTCACCCCATTTTAACGTGAAATGTTGACTACACAACGGGAAGAAAAGACACATACACAAATAACCTATTAATCTGTAACAGTTAAAACAGAAATTAATATCTGTAGTCAATAATCTGTCCCAACGGTCCAGGTTTGATTCCCACCTCTGCCGGGAAATGTAATTCCGATTTGAGGTTTGAAACTAAATTCACTCAGCCTCACTGAACTGAGAAGAAGTGGGTGCGATTCTCCTTTATCCTCCAGGTAAATGCTGGGATTGTTCCTAACAGAAGACCATGGTCACTTCCTTCCCAATTCTAGCATCACAATACACACACTATCACAGATAATACATATACAAATTCTACCCGTATCCGAGTACACATGGCTGATGACAGTGATGTCCTAACCCATTCACGAAAAAAAAAAAAACCAATTAGACACAGAAAGTTTTCCTTCGTGATAAGAAACCAGGCTGGTAATAATTATAATGCCTATGACAAAAAAGGTTGGTTGATTGGTTCCTTAGTTTAGGGATTGCGACAACGCGGTCATGTAGCCCCGTGTACTTTGGGTGTGTGTAGAATCTGTCTGATAACCGGTGTTAGTTGTGATGACTGTATTAGTGTGTGTATCTGTTTTTAATTCAAGTAGGGACAGCAACTTTGAATTTTCAAATAGTTCCTACTTTTGCTACCGTCAACGACACCCTGCTATGAACTTGGCTACTAGATGCCACCGCAACTGGCTAATGGCGGCGAACATTGGAACTTAATAGAGCGATAATCAAATCTAACCTACAAATTTAGCTCCACACAATTGTAGTTTGTGGAAGGTTCTTTTGTATGCCATAAGTCTATGACATGGGCCCGCCGGCTTTACTTCCCCTCCAAAGGAAGGATTGTTAACGCTCTTAAAAATCCGACGACTTCGGCCGGGTTTTAACCCGCGATCTTAGGCACCGAAAAGGCTACCTACTGAAATGTAACAGAGCAGCAGTCTTAAAGAGACATGAGAACATTTACTAAAGAACAAACTTGTTGATTCATGTACAACAGGTTCAGTATCCTCAACACTTTGGTGCTCATGTGCATCAGAACCAGCATACACTGAATGGGCATTCCTTATAAGTTCCTCGATTTCTAGCATTGCACCTGTCTTGATATTATGTATGTTATTACAAGGTTTCACTTCTGTATTTGATACATAAAAGGAGGCACTCAACCCTTCTGTTATCTTAATGCAGCAACGCAAGTGTTCATTCAAGTGTTAATTAAAATAAAATATATGGGCTGCACGATTCCTCTTTAATGTAATTCCCCTCAGGATGAAGACGCGTGCTGTTTAACTCAACCTTCAGTTCCTGAAAGTTGCTAAATAAAACTGCTTCCAGATTCTTCGCCAATATATGCATACTTTCAGCAAGAGCCTTTGATTAACTTCCATTTTCAATCCTACACCTCCTATCATCTCGATCTTCTCGGCAGACAATATTGCAGTGCCAGTTAAATACTCTGGGCAGTTGTGTAAACGAGAAGGAAATTTAATTCGAACATGACGATACAATAATTTTATCACCTTGTATTACATTAGTTACTCTATTTATTCTGAATTTATTCAATCTCAAACCTGAATCACACTCCTCCAGGGCCGGATTTACCCAAAGTTACGCTATAGGCACCTCTCCATTGAGCGCCCTTCCTCACTTGAGTACCTCCCCCCCCTTGTATGATAAGGCATAGCCACTCGCATGAAGTAAGGTTCGGAAAAAAGGAATAAACAGATTATGGCTGACAGCATAAATTTATGCTTGAATTTTTACGTAGGGAAAACATAGTCAATTCAATTTAAAAAAACAGCTTGGAGTAAAACTACATGAAACAGTTGTATGCAAACTTGTATGCAACCAAAACACTTTATGAATACCCCTTCCAAAAATAATGTCTAGCCTTAATTCTTACAACAAAAATGAAGAGTAGCTTCAAAAATAAAAACATAATTTACTGCTGTAACTGAATGAACTGCGGTTGCACGAAATATATTTTAAAAAAATGTACAACACACACTATTTTTAAAACGCATGAAGAGCAGTGGTACGAACGACATTTTAAATTGAACAAAGCGAATCTAAAATACAAATAAGGCCAACTGCTTATCTTCCTGCAATATCTTTTAGAGAAATTAAAGTGCAGATTAAAAACACGAATGAAGACATAATGAGAACTACTTCAAAAGTTTCCTTCTTGCCTTCTTTTCGGCAAATTCATTTATTATGGCACCGCAGTTCAAGTTTATCGTCATATCTTATTCAATCGCTATAAGTGCAATAGAGTTTAATCTTTCTTCTTTAGTGACAGACCGCAAATAGTTCTTGACGCGATTCAGTACCGAAAATGATCTTTCTACAGAACAATTGGTCACTGGAATGGTGAGAAGTATCCGTAAAGCAATGTTTACATTCGGGTACATATCGTGTAAATCTTTTTCATGAAGGAAAGTGCTGAGCTCAGAGGCTGACTCGCCCTTAAAATCTGCAATTTTTAAATGTTCCTTTAAATGCAAGCACTCGTCAGCCAGTGCACTTTCTAAGTCATCCACATACTTTTCTGAGAGATCGTCAGCGAATTTTTCTTAATCATCCTTAACCTAGGTCTAACAGGTTTTCTAGAAAATAAAATCTCTTATGGATGACTTTGTAAGCGTCACTTCGCCTCTTAAGCTCAGCACTTAGTACATCCAGAATTACATAAAATACATTGACGCGAAAATTTTCTGAGCCCTCTGACGGTACATATTCTCCTTGCTTTGTCTCATCATTCGTAGTCTTTCGTTCCGGTCTTCTCTTTAGGTCGTAGGAATATTGAGCAATACCGCTTAATTCTTTGGCTTCTTTCTCATAGACATCGAAATTATCTCTTAAACTTTGCACAAATTCCGCTAACGAAGCGTAACATTCTACCACAGTGCTCAAATTAGTGCTAACTTTTTGGAGCTTCTGGCTGACAGTATAAAATCGTTTTAGAATGGTACTCCAAAAACAATTAGGAAAGCAGTTTATAATTGTAGGATATTGCTTAAGATGCCTTTGGCTTCACTTCGAGTGTTCGCCTTTTGATTTCTGTCTTCGTGAATACTCTCAAGAGCTGCCACGACGCCACACCAGCCTTCCCTCAGAGCTTGACAATCGTCATATCGTGCCGACCACCGAGTCACCGACGGGCTTTTTAGTACGCGCGCAATCAAGTTCTTTAAAATTTCCAGCGGTAGGTCGAAGCAGTAAAAAAGTTGTGCAGTTCTTGAGCTGTTAAAAATACCTTACAGATTCTGAACAAGATTCAGCGGCATGAGTTCCAACCAAATTTAGTGAATGGGGTGAGCATGGTGCATAGAGAGCTAAGGGATTCAAGGCCGCTATTCGAGCTTGCAACCCGGAATATTCGCCGGACATATTACTTGCGTTGTCGTAAGATTGGCCTCGATTATCCTCCACTTTCAAATCCAAATCTTCCAACTTAGCCATTGCTGCATCAAAAAGCTGCTCTGACTTGTGCCCGATAAAACCTAGAAACCTTTCTTTTGGTTCACCATTGGCCGTAACGTTTTGTTTGTCCGCTGAGGAATATTTAATTTTTTGTTGCTTTCTCCCCCTAAGGTGTCATTCGAATTACATGCAGGCCTAGAATTGTCATTCTCTTTTTCATCAATTTTGGCTTGTTGGAACTGAAAAGGAAAATCCCGTATTAATTAGAGCACTTCAAACATAGTAAATTTTAAAAGAACAACTTTTAATATACTCTGCAGGCACGGTACGGTTTCGAGGCCAGTCTGAGTTTTTACGTATGTCACTTTGTGCAACAGTGTATCAAGCAATCGCCTATTGGGAAAGGCCTACTTTGCGTAAAGTAATTCGTGTACGGTAGCTTACCTCAAGTTGCTGAACTCCATCGCAGTCAATGTCGTGAACCGCAGAGCAAGAATTGTTATTGTTATCCGAATTTGTCGTTGGAGGTGTAGGATTCACACGCGCAATAAACATCTCATTTATTTTCCGACATTTTGATAGTGTAACCTCGGCTTTGCGGACACGGTTTTGGTAACCAGACAACTTTTTGCTGCCCATAGTTTAAAACATTTACTTTCAGATCACAACACAACGCAAGCTCGAACTCGCACACAGCACTGGCAAGGGGGTGGGGCGCGGGGCTCTTCGATGCTACTACAATGCAAGCAAACCCAGCTACCGCCACAACAGCGCGCGCAGCACTGCTCCGCTCGCCCGCCTCCCCGCCCCTCTCACACTTGTCGGGACGAAAGGGCGTCGAGCGGCATAACGAAGAGCGAAGTGGAAGGGCATACGACAAAGACACGATATTATTTCTAAATGTCTCTGCTCATTTCTAAATATTTATTTTAGCATATATACTGCTATATCCTAACTTAGCATATTTAAAGTCGTAGAAAAGAGGGCGCCTGACGGCGGTGTCCTTCGGGGCGCCTCCAGTACAGATCATTGCCGGTTGCCTAACCGAAGGGGCGCCTATTTTGTCTTACGGTAAATCCGGCCCTGCACTCCCCTCTTCCCCCACCCCAATAATAAATGTAAAGAATGAGATTAGTGGAATAGAAAAACGGATTAATCAGAACCTGCTACAGGTTATCGGCCTAATGCAGGTCTTGCAATTTAAACCCCCTACGACATAACCTGTACGGTAGCACATTATTTAGGTTAGAAAATTCTGAATTTTACAACTAAATGAATTTTCACGAACAGAGGAGATAGCCTGACTATCTGTTTACAAATCTTTAATCAGTCTCGGTTTATACATACCGTACCTTGGAATGTTTTGTAGGAATATATTGCGGTGAATAGCTGGTACCGGTTGGCTATCGATTTCGAATTCTTCCCTCCATAATTAGGAGAAGGTCCATTGGCTTAATTGCCTTTACAATTCGGCACACTGCACTTATTAGGCATAGCTTAACACTGCACTGATAACCATGAAGTATAAGCGAATAGGAATTCCGAGAAAATCAGTACCAGGACCGTAAAAACGAAACACGTAACGCGGAAACCACACCATAAACACGCATATTGTTCCTCTGTGTTTATGGCCACACAGCTGTTGGGCCGTGACGTCACTGGCATATTAGAACCGTATTGCATGGCCTTCTCTCTAGGTGGTGTTGGCTAGAATGTTCACACCAACTGTATTCCAAATCGTTTCTGTTCTCGGAATTTATTCGTTATCGCCTCCTTTCGGCCATTGCTTATTGCATCATTTGGAATATAATGAAAATTCATTTCCGTATTCCTCTTATACATCGGCTTGCAGCCGTAAACTAAGCAGTATACTTTGCTTTTACTCACTTTGTATTCTAACAACGAGTAAAACTCATTAATTGTGTATAAAAACACTAACAAATTTACTCGCTCTGTTCACGCATGCAAGAAAAAATACAAACTGTCACCTCATGGTAGATTTATCCTACTAGGTGAGATTCTTATTTTCACCGCCTGATGGCATATCAGATAGTTGCCAATAGATCTTTGGCACCGAACGCAGGGCTTATTTTTGTTCAGGGGGAACGCGGGGATACGCGCACCCCTTAAACATTTGAAAACTGTTTAAGAAAAAATATTGGTACATTTGTATCTAGTCCGGCAAATATAACTTCCTTGAAAGTTCATCGATCAGCGTCAACGCGCTGTTCACAACAGCTGGAGACGATTTCGAGTTGTTATTTCGTGTGTGTGGTTAGTTTTGAAGGATAACGAACTATTTAACATCCACCCAGGCATCGAAAACGCTGAAAGTTAACGATTCAAACACCAACAATGACCGGACTTTGCAAATTGCCGAAAATTGCAAGATCGTGATGTTTTGTCGACTATGTACAACTGAGAGAAGCCTACCCCTTATTTTTTTAAAAATAAGCACTGACCGAACCTATTGCATATCGAACATCTATTCCACGAGTCTCCATTTGGTTTTCATTGGCAATGAATCGTCCGCCGTTATTTTATTTATTTCAGATTGTGGTTTAGAATTTAGGTGTTCAAGTGCCTCTTTAAAAAATGGTTGGTAAAACTTTGCAACAGAACATCCCCTTAACAAAATAGCAGGCCTATGAAGTGTGCGATTTGCACATTTGGTAAGTGTATCATCGTACATCTCTTGGAGCATAATGGTATAGCAGATTCTGTCTGGTAATTACATTGGTATATTATGCAAAAACTTGACACGTTTAATTATTTGAATGTTACCTTGCAGAAATGTTACGAATAAAAATAATTCAACGTATCGTTCGTAATTTTCACATTTAACCAATATGTATTTTATAATCTATCTATGTAGGCTACTTTATATAAAAATAAATATTGCATGATAGTTTGTCTGTCTGTATGTATGTCTCCTATGCGTTCATATACCATTCATCCAATTGCGATGAAACTTGGGTGAGTTGTTGTGTACACTCCAAGGAAAGTTTCTGGCTTAGTAAATCCATTTCACAATAGTTAGCGCACGAGTAGATTCAACAAATGAGTGACGGCGCGCGAATCGTTTCAACAAAGTCCTGTATGCGTTCATATGCTATTCATCCAATTGCGATGAAATTTAGGTGAGTTGTTGTGCACAATGCGGTAAAGATTTCCGAATTAGAAATAAGCATAAGCTTACGAGTAGTTTCAACAAATGAGTGATGGCCAGCGAATCATTTCAGGAGAGTCTCGTACCTAGGCGTTCATATACAATTTCGCCAATTGTGATGAAACTTTGGTGAGTTAATGTGCACACTCCCACAAATGTTTCTGAATAAGTAAATCCATTTTACATTAGATGGCGAACGAATAGTTTCAACAAATGAGTACCGTAATGAGCGTGAATCATTTCAAGAAATTAACTTAACTTTGGTGAGCTGTTGTCGCACGACCGCCCGCGATATTTTCCGGATTAGAAAATCCATGTTACAATAAATGGCGTGTGAGTCGTTTCAACAACTAAACTTTGGTGAAAATTTGTGTACGCCCACATAGGTTTCTGAATTAGTATATTGATTTTGTTGACTCACTTCAAAACAAATGACTGCATTTCATACATTTTTGCGTCAGTGCATGTGTTTTCTTGAATGAGTGCGAATGCTTAACAGAATTGAATAGAATCATTCACAGCGACAGTGACAGTGACATAATTTGCTTCATTCGTTACTTAATAATTGTCCATCTAAGCCTTTAACCGGGGCAGATGACCTCCCAGTATTGAATTGGGAGTATCTGAATATTTGAGGAATTTAATATTTTACCAGGTACATCTACATAATTCAAACAACATGTGCATTTCTAAATATTGATATTTGGTGTCACAACTGCTCGCGTCCAAGCTCTGTTAAATTGCGCGGTCAGGGGAAGGGGCAGGGGACAAGTGAAGGGCCTGTCACCGGCCCGTCGAGTTATCTAGTATTCCTGTCTATTCCAATAGTGCTAATAGGGACGTTGCCTAAGGCACTGTGGTGTTGCGAATGAGCGAGTGAGTCACCGACCAATGTACTGTATTTCGTCTGTTACTACACAAGGACCGGGTACCCCACTCGTCTGCCATCGTAGGCTATATCGTCATCCATGCGATCCATATTCTTCTCAGATTCAGGGAGCCAAAAGCTCCTTCTCTATACCACAGCCACGGAATCTGTGAAGTAGGTTTGCGAATGACGTCACACAGAGGAAGTGATAGGTGGAGCTTGGCAGCCCAGCCGTTGCGAGAGTTGGTTGAAGCCAAGTTCGCGCCTCCCACCTGCGCTTATTATTCAGTGGCATCGCGCCTCACTCAGGCGCGGATCCAAGGGGTGGGGGTCACGACCCCCCCCCCCCCCCTCCAAACGGAGACCAAATTTTTTTGCAAACTCAAAAAACGTAAACACAATAACCAGACAAATAAAACTACGAATTTTAACTGAAAAACAGTTTATTTCATTTGATTCAATACTGAAAATATCTTTATTGCAATTATTATGTTCTGTTACAACTGTACATATTTACAACTTCATACCTGTTATATAAAAACGATTATTTATGTAACAAAATCAACTCGTCTATTTTGTTTAGCAAACCTTGTGATTACCGAATCGATGTCTGTAGTGATGTCACGATGACTGTGTCAGCAATGCACGGATAGGAATTTGGGGCTTTTTTGCACCAAAAAATTTTGCCGACGTCCAAACTGCAAGCTTGGTTGGCAATTTAAGCTGTGACTTTCTCCCTTTGTCGGTACCAACTCGACTTGCCGAAACTGTAATGTACTTAGATACTTTTCTCGAAGCTCGATGTAAAAGTCGCAAAACACGCCGTTGCAATTTGTACGAATATTTTTGGTGCGCTAAACGCATCTAATTTCTATCCATGTAGCTGGCAATAAAATTGGTCTGGTTTTGTACGTTTGGTTATTTTGTGATTGCGTTGTTAGTGATACCATTTTTCTTAACAATTTCGATTCTGTGACCCCCCCAAAGCCAAACTCTAGATCCGCGCCTGGCCTCATTGGCCAGTTACTCGAGTCACTCCTGCGCAGACTACGTGTTTTCACACTGGCACTTCGCAGATTGCTTGGACTGAGTTTAGTTACGAGTGTCGGCCTAAGCCAGCAAATAAGGTTGAGACTAGGGACATATCGAAGGTAGAAATCTGAATTACCTATATCAGTTTTAAAATTTCACCATGTTCGTTTAATAATCGTTTCCTTTTTCTTTAGCCTATTAATATTATTAAGGGCAAATAACCTAGATGTTACGACGCATTTGTTAAAAGGGACTTAAAACCAATAGCATTATTATTACGGTATATTTCTATCTGTCTTTGATTGGCATTGCAACGAATGCCGGGTATAGCTACTTACAGTAGGCTATATATTTGTTTTTCGTATTTTAAGAGCGCGATATGTAAGAGCAGTCACGGTTCAATCTCAGAATCTAACCAGGACTAGTTTTCAGCTTCGAAAACATGGAAAATTTTAACCTGAAAGGCTAAGCAGCTGACAATGACAAATTCTCATTTGCAACAACGCACTAGCCCATCTAAACTTATCACTCAATGGGGGAACCGGGTGAGTTAGCCGTGGTGGTTACGGCATGACTGATGGCAGTCGCTCACATCCGGGAGGCGAGGAGGTTCGAATCCCCCCGCCGGCAACCTTGAAGATGGTCTTCTGTGGTTTCCCATCTTCCTTCCAGGCAAATGCCGGGGTTGGTCCCTAACTGTAGGCCACAGCCGCTACCTTCCAACTCCTCGTCCTTACATCCAACTTCCCTCCTTCCCTCCCCAACGGTACTTGTAGCTCACCCATTGGGTGTCCGTCTCGAAGCAGCTACAAAAACTGGCGAGCCGAACATGTCCTCGGACACTCCCGGCACTAAAAGTCATACGCTAAAAATAAAAAATAAATAAAAAAAAAACTCAATGGTGAAGAGGCTTATAATTTAATAACCTCATTTCAATCGGTTCAAATATATACGCGATACGTACACGTTTAGGGGCAGATGACCTCGTAGTTCTGATCCTTAAAACAATAACTAACTATACGTACTTGTCCTGGGGAAATGTAATTAATTCTGGAGGCGACCAAATCCTGGATTTTACACTTCTATCTGGGTAATTATTTATAATATATAATTTTCATACCTTTCAGGGAGTCATTTGCAATTGACATTCCTGTCAATTATCACTAATACACCGGAAATATATGCTCAATTACGCAAATATATATATATTTCTTGCTCATTCAACGACGGGGGCATATGACCTCGATGTTCCGCCCCTTAAAGCTACAATAACCATAAACATATTCAACTTCGGCATCAGGCGCATGAGGTCTCTTTAACTGTTATTCTGGTGCAGACATTGACGTCACATCATTGTTGCTAACATGTGGGATACAAAATACACCACACGTAAAGTTGTAGCCACACGTAATATTGTAATTATGTGAAAAAACATTAATTGGCCATACTATTGGCCTGGATAAAAATTATTAATGCGTGAGTGCCCCCACTGTCCGTGACGAAAACCAGGGGTGTATATATTAGCCAGCAATGTATCGGTAAAGGCAATAATCGTAGGTCAGAATTAAAATTATAGATTCGTTTTTAGCCTACTTTCGATTTTTGTAAAAAATGAAAATAGACTTATGAGATCTACACAGGGCCAAAAATTGTGTCTGTCTGTGTGTGAGTGTGTGTACTCTGAATGTCTGACCCCCCTATCAATTCGAACACGGTGAAACCGAATTGAACGAAATTTGGTACAGAGGTAGCACTAGCAAATGACTCCTCAGTGTCATGTTTTATATCACCGCCATCTTGACGAAACTGTAATGGCGGCACCCAATTGTTATAAGCTTAAGTCAAATTACGACCAATCTAATCATCTGATCTCTACCAAATTTTGCAACGTTATACCTTTATGTATGACCAAACTACAAGGCCATCAGCCCAATACTTTACGGATGGCGGCCATGAATGTGTGCAAATCGATTCCTCCTATCTATTCAAACACGGTGAAACCGAATTGAACAAAATTTGGTACAGAGGTAGCAATAGCAAAGGGCACCTCAGTGTCATGTTTTATATCGCCGCCATCCTGACGAAACCGTAATGGCGGCACCCAAATGTTAAAAGCTTAAGTCAAATTACGACCAACCTAATCATCTGATCTCTACCAAATTTTGCAACAACATATATTCATATGGCGTGCGTCTTTTGACTGAACTACAAGGTCATCAGCCCAATAGTTTGCAGATGGCGGCCATGTATGTGTGCAAATATATTCCCCCTATCAATTCAAACACGGTGAAACCGAATTGAACGAAATTTCGTACAGAGGTAGCGCTAGCTAAGGGCACTCCAGTGTCATGTTTTATATCGCCACCATCTTGACGAAAACGTAATGGCGGCCACCCAAATGTTAAAAGCTTGAATCAAATTACGACCAACCTAATAATCTGATCTCTACCAAATTTTGCAACAGTATACCTTTGACCAAACTACAAGGCCATCAGCTCAATAATTTGCGGATGGCGGCCATGTATGTGTGCAAATCTATTCCCCCTATCTTTTCAAACACGGTGAAACTGAATTGAACGAAATTTGGTACAGAGGTAGCACTAGTAAAGGGTACCTCACTGTCATGTTTTATATCGCCGCCATCTTGACGGAAACGTAATGGTGGCCACCCAAATGTAAAAAGCTTAAATCAAATTACGACCAACCTAATCATTTGATCTCTACCAAATTTTGCAACAACATACCTTTTTGTGGGAAGTATCTTTTGACTGAACTACAAGGTCATCAGCCCAATAGTTTGCAGATAGCGGCTATGTATGTGTGCAAATCGATTCCCCATATCAATTCAAACACGGTGAAACCGAATTGAATGAAATTTTGTACAGAGGTAGCACTAGCAAAGGGCACCTCATATTCATATTTAAGATCCGTATAGCACGTTGTATTTCACAAGCTACTACAACCAACATTCAATTATACTCCTTGAAAAGGACAAAGAGTTATAACAATACCCATACATTTAGGAGAAAGTAGGCTATATGTTATTTACTGAACATCTTGTTTGTATTAATTTCAGTCTTAGCGGGTGGGAGGATACAGAGCAGATGTTATTTAAGAAAAACGGTGTACCCTGGTGGCTTGTTTCGAATAGGTGTCTTGGCGTTCATTTGTTTTACAATACCGGCTATGCAGTAGTATCGTATGTGTGGGGTTAGCAATACTGTATCTGTCCATAATTCATATGTAATGGCGAACCCAGCTGGAGTTTTATCTATATAAGTCGTGACCTAATAAGGGAACGGCGGGCTGGTTATACAAAGTGGTTCACCAGCCCCTTATTATTTAGTTTTATGAAACCCAACTAACATTACATTTCTCCTGATGGTCGATATTGCTCTGCGCTCTGCCTGTGTGTCAGCAATGTAATTGAAACATGGGTCTAACAAGGAAAAGACGACTCTAAATATTTCCGAGCCTAATACTAAGGACCATTCTACTAACATGTGATTTATTGCTCCTCGAACAAACACACATACACGTGATACGATTGAATTAATAGTTACGCTACGTGATCTGTAATAGTAGAAAGTTAAATTAACACCATAAACCATGATTGAAGACTTTTACATGGATAATAACGTTTGAGGTGGGATGGCCACTGTACCTACTGTCGGCGCAGAAATTATATGCACCCGAGTTTGGAGATAAATAGCAACACAACCGAAAGGCCTACAATAAAACAAGTAACATCACCTTTTTCCTTGTTTATTTCTGCGTTGATTGATGACAAAGGTAATTTGTAGAAACTTATTTTAATATCCTTTATGGCAGGTATAACGTAAAAAGTGCATTTTTTTCGTGCGAAGTGTCGAATTTAGTGGTTCACATCTCTTAACTCAGTTGTGCTACAGTACCCAAATTTGGATATGTGTTAGTCAGATATGTTTTCTGTCTATATGAGATGTTTCAAAATTTGACCTCCAACACAAACAACGAAACAATCAATTATGTGAAAGGCTCGTATTTCGAAACTGGACTCCCGCAGAAGTTCGTTCTTGGGTGCGTTGTAATCCGCATATAATAAGCGTTTGCGGTATGTAACTATCCGTGATGTAAATAAATGGGTTTAGTTTATATGGATTGATATTTATTATGATTTTGGTTAGTGTTGTTAGCAAGCGAGGTCCGCTGGAAAGTTCGTGCTGTGTTGCCGCATTCACTGCCTGGTTAGCGCTGTCTCGGCACCGAGCATGTTCAAGTTAAATGTATTTCGTCTTTTCCTCTTGGCTGGTCCTGGATTTTCATCCCTCACATTCTCAGCATTCACCTTTTTAACCGAGCGAAGGAACACTCCAAGACAATCAGCGACTCACTGGAGCACCGCATATCGCTTATCGCCAATTTTCTCACCCCCTAACTTGAAGAAATAAATAGCACTCAAAATCATAGTAATCTCGCACTCCGTTAACGCGGTTCTGGGAGGCATTGTGAAGGTATCTATTCCACAATATCCTGAGTGAAACTGGAAACTACATATTAAGACAATGCCAGAGATACTAAGAAACAGTGACTCACTGATGTGTATAAAATACTTCCTCTGACACATCTTAAGGGCAGAGTTGAACAGTGGATGTTGACACTGGCGAAGAATGCGATCCTTACGTTATCCAAGGCCACCCATCCAAGGATGTCAAAATATGTCTTTGGTATAATCTATTTATTTTATTGTTTAATTTTGCACTAGCTAAATATTCAGAGTTTGTTTGAATTAAATTTCTTCCTTTACTAAACACTAATACAATAATTGTGTTATGAACAAACATGCTACAATATAACATATAATTTCCTTTTCTTATTGAGTTTGTTACGAACTTGTGAATTAATTAGTGTATGCATGTCTACCCCTTATTATTCCCGTTTCCAACGGGGTCGGGGTTGAGATGCGATGAAATTATATGTGGCGGATGGTTTTTACGGCCGGATGCCTTTCCTGACGCCAAACTCATGAGAGGAGCTAATGAGAGCTGAAATAAATGAAGATGAATGTAACTGGGTAAGGATGTGGAAGGAGCGGCCGTGGCCTGTCAGAAGGTAAAGTCCCAGCATTTCCTGGAGTTGAAAATTGGGAAACTTGTGAATTAATTAGTAATTCTTAATTTTTATCAGTATTTTATTTATTTATATATTAATTTATTTATTTATTGATTGATTGTCACGTCATGTTCCTTGGACAGGCTTTCTCTGCCTTTCTTGTATTTTATTACCGCCGAGATTCAACTTAATAGTAATTAATGTACAGTATACCAAACTAACATTTCATATGACTCCACCACTAAAATCCACGGAACACAAAGACCAACTGGAAAGGTATACTGCCAGACACCATTTCACAAAACGTCCTACAGGTGGCGCAGTACAAGTATTTTCATCTACTTAATATAAATGTAGGTACAGTACTACATTCCATACGAATTACTGCATGACGAAGCAGAGTGAACGAAGTGCTGAACAGTCGGTGACATTCTCTGGCGGGTCAGAGCAAACTAACGCGGCAACACAGCACGAACTTTCCAGCGGACCTCGCTTGCCAACAACACTAACAAAAATCATAATAAATATCAATCCATATAAACTAAACCCATTTATTTACATCACGGATAGTTACATATCGCAAACGCTTATTATATATGGATTACAACGCACCCAAGAACGAACTTCTCCGGGAGTCCAGTTTCGAAATACGAGCCTTTCACATAATTGATTGTTTCGTTGTTTGTGTTGGAGATCAAATTTTGAAACTCTACATATAGACAGAAATCATATCTGACTAACACATATCGAAATTTGAGTGCTGTAGCACAACTGGGTTAAGAGTTGTGAATCTCTAAAGTCGACACGTCGCACGAACCCCGCAAAAAAACGGTACTTTTTACGTTATACTTGCCATAAAAGATATTAAAATAAGCTTCTAAAAATACCTTATCATCAATCAACGCAGAATAAACAATGAAAAAGGTGTTGTTACTTGTTTTACTGTACGCCTTTCGGTTGTGTTGCTATTTATCTCCAAACTCGAGTGCACATAATTTCTGCGCCGACAGTAGTACACGTGCAGCGCGCAGTATCTACGTTGTAATAGTGGCTGAATTGGTTAAGTTCCGGATGGTCATGGTGGGTGAGAACGGGTAAAATGGTGCTTGGAATCCAACCGTAGGCATACATTTTTGAACGACAGCCCGTGCTCTATTTTGGTGGGGATATAATATTAAGCTACACGTACAAAGTCACATTGCCACATTTATAAACTTACGATGAATTCCTGTGAAGAGTATGTTGAATTTTGCTGATTTATAAAGAGGATACGATCGAATCAGCACGTTGTGCCACGTGACCTCTAATGGAAGAATGTTAAAAAATCTGACCTGGATATTAACATAACATATCGAAGTGTCGCTCCGGAGGTCCGGGTTGGATTCCCGGCTCAGTCAGGAAATTTAACGCTGCTCTGGGGGCTGAAATGGGGTACACTCGGCCTCATGGGGCAAATCTGAGAAGAGGTCGTTCGATTCCCACCTTAGCCACCCTGGAAGTAGTTTTCTGTAGTTTCCCACTTCTACTGCAGGCCAATGCCGGGACAGTTTCTAAGTTCAGGCCACTGCTGCCTCCTTCCCAATCCTCACCTGAATCGCTAATGCACACATTAATACAGGCACCGCTATAACTCAGGTGTCAGAGAACCTTTACACACACCCAAGTACACGGATCTAAATGACTGCGATGTTCTAGCCCCTCGAATGAAACAACAACTACATATCGAAGGAGATTCTGATCGCCAGTGATCGCATCGAAGTAGGCTATACATATTCCTGAGAAATTCTCTTGGTATTAATTTGTTATTAAATTCTAACAACAACAACAAAAAGACAGCTCTATTTGACGTATACATATTTAGATGTTTCGTGTAATACCGCATTCGAACACTAGGCCTATGTAACGTTCATGGAATCCAACCTGAAAATGCATCTGCTCGCTATATTACTAGTGCCTCATCCTCAATAATTACGGTAACTGTGACCTCTTGTATCATTTATGTCGTAAGACATTGGTAAAGCGGTCGACACAGACGATAAATCGTAACGAAAACAAATTATAAAACTCTCCTCGTAACAAGTATCGAACCCCAAATCATTCAATCCACAGTCCAACGCGTTACTATTTCAGCCACGGATGCTTACACATTATACGAAGATAGAAAGTGTGAAACTTTTTGCGTTGATTTGGCACAGCGTAAGAATAAGGAATGGTTAAACTTGGTGTTACAGAGGGCCTTGACGTGACACATGCGGTGGCCTGAGTGAGTTGGTTTTCCTTTAAACCAAGGTGGTCAACATTTCGAACACTTGCTACTCTGAATATACAGAGTACCTTTCTTTTGTTGTACACATCATTACTTCGTCGTCCAACCTGGCTACGTACCATCGGATAAAAAACGGTCCTTTTATCTTTGTAAACTTAGTTTTAAGATTATTTTAATTCAATATACGCTGAGGAAGGTGTCATTGAACACCGAAACATGTACGTTTAAGCAGTGATTAAACCAAATTCTTTAGTGTTTGACAAGGCGGGTTTGAATGAGATTCAAATTCCCTTTTTCAAGTCCCGGACCTCCCACCCTAATCCTGACCCTAATGCACTGTTATAGCAAACACATAGGTTCCAAATCCAACTCTCACCCAAGTAAATAGGCTGATGACAGATGACCAAGATGTTGCAAACCTTAATTGTTAACTAAAGAGCATCTTTCAAATGTGACCTTGGTTTGTGTTCTAGATTTTTGAAAATCATGGAAGATCTAGCCTTCATTAAGTGTGAACCAGGATGTCTGCCAGATTTAGAAGATGTGTCCTATTTTGTAAGTGGATGTTTGTTTCCAATCTTCCACAATGTCTCCCAGGTAAAGTCAGACCGTCAGGTGGCATTTTCACTCTCCGCTACGGCAGCTGCCCCAGCCGTGCGTATGTCGCAGCCTCGACCGGGCTTATGTCATGCATTCACAATCTTACTTACAGTTCTTACTGAGACTGAGTTACTTTAGATTATTCAAGCGTACGAAACAATACCGTTTACCGAATAACAATTTCAACTCCAAAACAAATGTTCGCATTGTTGTCATTAAATGCTGCCAGTTTCTCTTACAGGTTGTATTGTTGCTGTGTCCTTGCCAGTCTGTATCGCAAGCCACTAAACTTTCATCAACAATGGTGTGAAGTGTCAGCACTCAGATAAGAAGGTAACATAAACAACAGCTTCCTGCAATATATAATTAAAGAAGCACAGATGTTTTTTTTATTTCTTGAGAGTCTAGATGACCTCTCGTCACCAGTTAAAGGTCAGCCAGAATGTGGTTACCCGATACAATGCCTGTATAACCCAGGAAGGACGACCCTTCCAGCATCTTTTATAAGGTAAGATTTCATATAAAATTGTACACTCGCGATACAAGCCCGGCCGAGGCCGCGACATAACCTCGGCTGGGGCAGCTGTCGTAGCGGAGAGTGAAATCGCCGCCTGACGGTCTGACATAACCTGGGAGATCCTGTAGGTAATGTATCAGAATACCTTTCTCTGATTTGCTTTACTGGTTTATAAGTACTGAAATCAACGAAATAACGTCAAAGTAGAGACTTACCTATGTGTCACTAGGGCTTGCCGGATTATTGGATGGTTGTAGAAAAACACTCATATAAATAAGGCCTATACTGTATCGTATTATTATTATTATTATTATTATTATTTTTGTTATTGGGCCTCCAGTGGTGTGAGGGTGGCAAGCCTGCCTCTCACCCGGAGACTCCGGTTTCAATTTCCGACTCCGTCGGCTCAATGGCCGAGGGAACCCGACGCACTGACCACGCGTCACCCCGCAATCTGTGGACAAAATGGCTGGGCAGCAGTTGCTTTGTAGGCCAAGGCCCCTCATGGGCTGTGCTACCACGGGGTTTGTTTAGTTTGTTATTATTATTATTGTTATTATTTTTATTGTATTTCTTATGATTATTACGAACTTTGACAATAAGTTGAACTGAGGTACTAAATGTGGAATATTAATCATTGATACTTCTGCGTCTAATACAGTTTGATTGCTGTGCCGACATGTTCCTCTGTTGTCGAAATTCACAATATTGTTCGAGCTCCTCATTACATATTGTGTTTTTTGATGTGTTGCTGATTTTCTGTTATTCTATACACATTATGAAAGTTTTTAAATGGTTAATATTTCATAATTTACTTCTCTGTAGAGAGATTTTGATGTGAAGGTAATAAGTTATATTATTTCGTATATTGTGTCTATATGTTTGTGTTGACCCAGGGGCAAGGAACTGATGATCTTGTGCTGATAAAATCTGAACCCAGTGATGTATTTGATGAAAGCAAAGAAGAAACAAGTGTGGAAGCAGTTAACCTTCAGGTGACCAGTTGTATTAAAGTTATTTAAAAATTCTTCGTTCAGTAGTACTATCTGTTTAATAATTTAATATGAAGTAACATTATTTATTAAACTGGCAATATTATAATCTTGAGGAATACTGCTAAATGTTGTAGTCTGGACAGTTAAGGATCCAGCCAGTTAGATAGTTTAAAGGAGACCAAAACACAAAAGTCAACTTGCCTCAAAATCAAAGTATGTATCAGGCAGTGTTCAACTATATATTTGCTTTTGCTCTATGCCGCTCCGCAGGCCGGTAAACGAAGGAAACACGAGTAGCTGTGACGTCACTGCGCCGTAAGCAGTGAGTGAGCTATCCGCTCCATTCAATTGATTGTTGCAATACGAGCGCTGCCACTCTTCCGTTGATTAGTGTTATTTATTATAATCGAGTGTGATAGCTAGTTGGCAAAAAGCCTTCGTGTAGTGTATACGCTTGTAACAACAGAACTAGTAAAAACCGAAACTGTAGATAAAAAGAAGTACATTTCCATAGATTTCCAGCTCGAAGTAATTCGCCACGTATTCTCAACCGATGGAAGGAAAGAAACCGGAAGGAAATGTCCGAATAGCATCAGCATTATTGTTGTCAGGCATACTGTTTGAACCCTTTCGGTCATTCTGTAAGTCCATTAATTTACATATATTGGAGGATACTTGGAATCAAGTAAAAACTAAGGTTATTGATTGTTTGAAAAGCAGTGCCAAACCCATTTGGTTAGCCGGAGATGGCCAGTATGATTCTCCCGGCTTTTCAGCCAAATATTTAGTGTATTCGCTCATGGATATAAATACAGGCCGTATAGCTCATTTCGAACTTGTTCAGAAAGTGATGGTGAAAGGTGATCTTGAAAGGCCTGCGTGTAAAACCGCGTTAACAAAGATTATACAAGAAGTATAACACAATTTTCACTCGCCCAATCAATACTTTACTTTACTAAAAATACTATAGGTGCATGTTTCGGAAACTTTATATGTTTCCTTCTTCAGCCCATATGTTGGTGTGAAACATCATATGTCATCGAAATCCTAACCAAAAATAAAAATACAGTTCGTAGTTTCTCTCTTGTTATTCTTTTGTTGAGCCTGTATCATTAGACATATTAATGCCAACCATGGAATAAGCACTTATTATTTGAAGTGATGAATGAGTTCAAATTATCAAATAGTTGTTCTATCGATTGAACTTGGTTATTGGTAATGATGAAAATATCATCTACATATCTTCCCCAGAATTTGATGGCATTAATTTGATTAATAATCTTCTCATGTTCAATACGGTCACGGTAAATGTTGGCTAAAACACCTGACAATGGAGAACCCATTGCAAGGCCTTCAAATTGTTTAAACATTTTCTTGTTGAACAAAAAAATGTTGTTGTCTGTGTCAAAGGTTAAAATTGAAATGAATTCCTCGATTAGATAATTTGAACAAAATAGACAGAAATATTAAATTCACTTTAGAATCAGAAGTAGATAACAAAATTAATTTTCTGGATGTAACTGTGATTAGAAAAGACAATCGTATGCATTATAAAGTATACAGAAAACCAACGTAAACGAGTATAGTTATACGGCAGGATTCTAACCATCCGGCGGCCATAAGAATGCAACATTCATAAGCCTTATTAATAGAGCGTTACGATTCCCTTCTTCTGATCATGAACGGAAGCAAGAAATTGATATTACTGTATATATCAAATAGCTAAACTCAATGGTCATAACCACAATTATATCAGCAGATTAATTTACAAAGTTAAAAAATAGACCCTTAACTAAGGGCCTTATTTTTTGGTGAAATAAAACCCTTGATTTCGGTGTTAAAACTGACGCCATTTCAGTGGATATTTCGCGAAATAAATTGTCATAATGATCAATGTTTCTTCTGAAATCTTCATTATAGTATGGGATAAATCTAACAGATTATGTGATAAGGGGGTTTTTAAGCTTCTTTGCGATGTGTAGAGTATCGCCGAATGTTATTTGCCGCTTAGAATTATGTTCATTACCTTCTTTCTTCCTCTTTTTATGCGTTGCTGAATCTCTGCAGTGTTTATTGCACGTGTCTTTTCGTCCCCACTGAATACGAACATTGGAGTATTCACACTTTAGAATCTTTCCTGCAGCGTCAAATACATATAACCCCTCACTGTTGTATTCCTCGGCCCTCGAGAAAACTGTTGTGACTTTAATTTTCGGCATTTTTATACTTAAATGCTGGATGTTTTCCGATAGTTTTATCAGTCGCAAACTCGCTCTGATGTATCTACGACCACAACGCCATTTGACGTAATCGATAGCGGATATCGATTTTCATCGATAGCCATAGAGATCGCAGAACTGAATACACATACTTCCGGCGTTGTGGGCTTTTGTGTAGAGAATATGCAGCACCATCAAACAAATCAGAAGGAAACCACGACGGTCAATGCCTCAGAGCATTTAAACGTGTATTGGAGAGCTTTTTCGACAATATTTAGCATTTTCGTACCAAGTGGAGTATATTTCGTGATTATTTGTGAAATTCGTGCAATAAATCAGATTTCGTGATATTTCGCGAGTTCATATTGCTAAAATACGCTACTTAAAGTACCTACATGGTCATATATAGGCAAGGAAGAAGGTATGAAAAAATTTCGCGCGTATCGCTATTGCCAAAAAATACGGCCCCTACTCTTAACTAAATTAGTTAGAGAGGACACATCTAAGAAGACTTTTGCTACCTTCACCTACGTGGATCGAAGTGTGTACTCAGTAACCAATATGCTCAAGAAACACAATATGAACATCGCCTTTAAAACAAATAATTCAAACTTCAACAAATTGTCAATACAAATAAAGTTAACAGTATTGATAAACATTTAAAATCGGGAATTTATGAACTCAGATATAATTTTGCAAATCAAACTACGCGGGACAAACAGGTAGGAGCATACGTACTCGTTATGCTGAGCATGTTTCGGCCATAAAACACAGGAAGTTCTCAGCCATGGCGGTACATATGGAAGAAACGGGACATAAGTTCACGGACATAAATAATGATGTCAATTTTTTTTATTACGCATCGAAAGGCAGCTATATGAATGTTTTGGAAAATATTCATATCAACACTTATCAGAGATCTAATGAATGCAATAATCTGAACGAGATTAACTTTGAGACTAACGTATTATTTGATACATTAGCAGATCATTTAAATAACATAAAAAGAAAACAGCCTTCTCAACCTCCGCCGTAATAGATTAATTCCTACACATATCCTGACTTGATCAAAATTTCTTGACGCCACACCCAATCATCCTTACAAGGAATAAATATTTAACGTTTCCATGTAACTCAATCATCACTTCAAATAATAAGTGTTTATTCCATGGTTGACATTAATATGTCTAATGACACAGGCTCAACAAAAGAAGAACAAGAGAGAAAGTACGAACTGTATTTTTATTTTTGGTTAGGATTTCGATATCATATGAGCTTTCACACCAACATATGGGCTGAAGAAAACATATCAAGTTTCCGAAACATGTACCTATAGTATTTTTAGTAAAGTAAAGTATTGATTGGGCGAGTGAAAATTGTGTTATACTTGTAAACATGGTCAATACGGAACCTGGAACGAGTTAGGTTTATAAAGATTGTACAGGAAGAAAATTGTAATATAGAACTCTTTCTTTCCGATAGACACAAAGGAGTAAGGTATTTACTGAGAACGCAGTATCCCGATATCGAACATGAATTTGACGTTTGGCTCATATCAAAAAGTTTAATGAAAAATATGAGAGCTCTCGATAAAAAGCATCCAGAAGTTCAGGCGTGGAAGGCCAGTATAAATAATCATTTATGGTGGGCAGCACAAACATTTAATGGAAACAGATCTGTGTTAATTGCTAAATTTACGTCAATTTTGCACCACGTTAAAAATGAGCATAAGTGGTTAGAAAACGGTGAATGGAAATCCTGTGAGATACATTAACAGAGGAAGACGAGAGAAAGAAAATGTGGATTAATGTAAATTTAAGTGCATATGAAGCCTTGAAGAAAATAATTACAGATAAATCTTTCTTGAAAGTTGTGGAACATATAAAACACTACGTTCACACCGGAAACCTCGAAAGTTATCACAATCTTCGTTTGAAATTCGCTCCTTAAAGAGTTAATTTCTCGTACAGCGGCTTAAAGCTCAGGTCAATAATTGCTGCACTGGACTATAATTGGAAATCAATAAATTGAAAGTCGGTACCAAAACTCAGTACTCAAAATCAACAGGAGCCTGGGTGATAAAACAGAAATACGAAGCGTCAAACGATGGATGGAAGAAGGCAATAATGAACAAAATTAACCTCTCACAAACTGACTATAGTAGAGCTTCACCTGAATCTGAAGCAATGGATCTGTCACTGCCTAAGAACATCGCTCCAATACCTCGACCTTCCAAGGACGACCTGATGAAGAGGTACTTCTCACAATTTCACATGTAACAATAAATGATGTACCGTAATGCATATCAAAATAAAATGTCTATATTTATCGTAAATTAAACAATCTTAGAACACTCTTACATAATTCTACTGTTCTAATTTACGGTGGCCGTGGTAGAGCAGCGGTCAAGCTGTTGGCCTCTCACCAAGGTGGTCTGGGTTTCATCCCCGGTCAATGCATGTGAGATTTTCGAAGTGAAATGCCATTTCCTGTGTTTCGGAATCCACCTACAGAGGTGCCAACTATTACGGATTGTCCGTAATAATTACGGATTTCACCCCACGATTACGGCATTACGGTCAAAGGGGAAATTATTACGGAAAAGTGACTATTATCACGAGAAAAAAAAACACATTTCTATGGAAAAAAAAAGAGGAAAGTTACAGGGTGTCTACCGGTAACGAAAAGTAACGAAAAAGTAGCTAATTTTACAAACAGGTAATGAAAAACGTAAAGTAGCTAATTTTTATGTCTGGATAGTTGGAGGTAACGAAATTTCGCCGAGGTCGGTTCATTTAAACTCGTGCCGCTACGCTCACAGATTGCGATGGAGCAAGTTTCACGCAAGCGGCGCCGATTTCGTAAGCTATATTTCCCCGTGCCCGCGCTTAAGGAAATGCATACTGAGGTTACCTTGAGTGGTATAGCCTAAATTGGTTCAACGTACATTTTCGTCATCAAGACGAGTTTTTAGTTTTGTGTGATTTATTTTCTGTATTATTAGGAAACCTGACTTTCCGCGAGACGTTTATTCGCGAAAACTTCCAAAACTCAACAGAAACCTGTCATTTCTGTTATTGACCTCTAAATTTGGACACTATCTCAAATTGAAGTCCAGAAATAAAGCGAAATAATTTAATGTCGCAATCTTGCGAAATTATACAGTTTCGAATAACAAACCGCGAAAAAGCTTCAAAATACATAAATTTTAAAAATCTGTCTCGAAAATTTGCGACATCCAGTATGGTTAATTGTCTAAATTACGTTATGTCAATTTTTTCCTCGAACTTTGATTCCATCGGATAATCTAACCGGTTATCTCGAAAACTTGTATAACATGTTTAATTCGTGATTCGAATTCGAAGGAAAATGTGCCCTCTCGTCGTACTAATCATGCAATCCTCTCAGAATAATTCATAATAGCCTATTTGATACCTACTTCGAACGTTCATCCTCAGAACTCACATGCTGAAGACGGCCGGCTGACCGCACGACTTGCCTGCGGGAATCTCGTCAAACGGACCGTTGCGTAATATCATGAATCCTGTGCCCAATCGCGAACTTGTGACCTCGAGGACTGCGGGAATCCTGTCAAAGGTGATTTGGCACCCATCACGAAACATACCGAAACCGCCGAAACCTACTCGCCACTTTTCCCATTACCGTATACTTAAAAGCGTACGGGGAGCGAGAAGTGCGTCAAGCCACTTAAAAATGACAGTCTACGTATCATCGTGATTCTCATTTCTCCTCGTGATGCGCCGTGAACTCCCAACTACAGCATAGGGTCAGCGGGAATCGTGGCGCCGACCGTACAACATGTCCATAACTGCTCGTGGATTTTAACCATGCCCAACCTCGAGCTTGCCTCAGCCATTCTGCCAGGACAGATAGGCAGACAATCGTTGAACGGCCGGGTGCGGCGCCGATTGCATATTATCGTGTTCTCAGTGACCAACCGCAAAGACATGGTGATTCTCGTATAACGGCCGAAAGCGGCAGCGATTGCGATACATCGCGATATTTCTCCGCATTCGATGACGAGAACAACTTGATTCTTGTCAAACGTACAGCAAGTGGCGCCGATTGCGTAATTATGCTATATTTTCCCGTGCCCTACTCAAGGACACTGGAAATCTCGTCGATCGACTAAACGTAGCACCAATTATGTAAATCGCGATTTGTGCGTGTTCTATCGTGAAAAATACGAGAATCTAGTCAAACGGCAGAGACCAGCGCCGATCTTGTAACATCTCGATATTTCTCTTAGAATGAAGGTTTCCTATTCATCTCTTGATTATTTTGTTCAAAGATTCTCAAGTTTGGTCAAGGAACGTGAACATGACAAACTTGAAGAGGAATTTGCTGTTTTTCAGTGAGATACTTTCCCTGAATGTATTTGATAAGCAGTTAGAATTGCTGAGCTTAAAAACGAAAGGGGGTTGAAGTATAAAACCTTAAGTAATATGGTATTTGCAATATTAGCTGTACCTCACACTAACTCTCCCACAGAAAGGATTTTCAGTGTTGTTAGAAAAAATCAGACAGAATTCAGACCTTCATTAAGCACATCCACACTGGAATCGCTTATGATACAAAAGACGAGCATGCCATGACCGGGGGAAGTATATTAAAAGAAAACTTTCACGGAAAAGCAGCTACTGGGTGCAAAACAAGCTACAAGGATTTTTTCTTATCACAGAACTAGCAGGCAATGTGTAAATTTTATTGTGTGATATGATGTTCTTTACTATAGGTTGCTTCCGAGTAGGGAAAAGGTGGTGTCATTATCGAGAAGGGTGGAGCATGCTTTGGATTTAACATGAAATTTTGTGGGGGGGGGAAATATAAGGGATTACTGATAATCCACTTCCTCTGCACCTATAAAGGAGATCCCGTAGCTCTTAATCACACGATTCACGGTCACGTAAAACTACAATCTACCTTCCTTTGTTTGAATTTACAGCTTGAAGCCCACATAGGTGTCACTGGGTTCCAGAAATGTATTTCGTATGATGTTGACAACACATGATGGCACGACAATTCTGTTATTTTTACCAATCGCACTCCATGAATTTACCCAGGAAGTGAACTACTTGTAACAAATAAATCGCCAAGTTCTATTTGTTGGATTTAAAGCTGTCAGTAAACTTTTATTTGCCCTGTTCATTGTTTTTAAGCTCATGTTTTGCCTTGCCATTGTCAACACTTCGCGGTTTAAAATAAGCCTTGAAAACGGGGAATTTCTTGTTATAGGCATAAATTCTTCCGATTTCACTGCTTTTACATTGTCAAATTCACAACAGCATACACTTTCTTCATTCGTATCCATGATGGTACACTCATTATACTTACACCAATTTCGCATGCCAGCTCGGCCTGTAGTGTTTACTATATCCATTTCATGATCGCTATCTGAATGGACATCAGCAAATGTCGTTCGTTCAGGCTCAAACTGATACGGATGAATGTTATTTACATCCATTATAAGTCTTTTGACTAACACTAACAATGGCAAGAGAAGAACACGGCAGCAGCAGATGGAGTGCGAAAAGACTGCCCGAGCTTATGCACAGCAGCAAGGCTGCTATGTAGACTCGAAAGCGCAGTTACGTCACGAGCAGTTACTAGTTTCGCACATAACTTGAGAACGGTTGGACGTAGAGGCACCGGATTAACGGCATTGTTATTAAATTTCCATGTTGCATATTTAGCAATAAATAACAAAATATGTGTTTTTGTGTTGTGATCTCCTTTAAGGGGAAATATTTGTGGATTGTCTCTCGAACTGTATGGAACATTACTTGTATTACATTTTTATTAACATCGTCATCATCAACAATACGTTTTACTGCTGCTGTCATTTCACAGATATCAGTGAAGAAACATTAGATTAAAGGAAAGTACCGGTACTTGAAGTGTAGACACAACTAGGACTCCATCCTGCTACACACAGTTGCCACTACAAATCTTGTAGAAGGCTTGAGCCCTGTGCATAACAAATGACTGCAAAAGGGAAGCTAAACTGAAATTTTAAAAATACATACCAGTTTTAAACCGCTTGTAAATCAAAAAAGTATTTTTATTTTAATGTAATGAATTTGGGCTGGGTTTACCAATGGGGCGTTAACAAGTGTCAGTAAATGTCTTGTTAATGTTAACATCGGAATTAAACTCGTTCACCAAAACATTCACCGATTGGCATTAGCAAACAAATTTCATTGTTAAGGGCTGTACAAAACTCACTGAAAGATTTTTGTGGCAGTATTTGTATATTCTTTGGTATAATCAAGCAGGCCAGGAACTTTTAAAGTTTAAAAGTTACGAGTTCCTTGATTAAAAACAGACATGACTGATGGAAAGCGGAAGAGCCAAGGATTGAATTTTTATTTTGATGAAAGAAATGTACTTATCCACTTGATTAAAAACAAACATGGCTGATGGAAAGCGGAAGAAGAGCCAAGGATTGAAATTTTCTTTTGATGAAAGAAATGTACTTATCCACTTGGTATTCACTAAAATTTATTTAAATTAATCTAAATGTAATTTTACCATCATTGTGATGAATGCAGTAAATTATTTGTATTCGTCTATTGGCACATCCTAGAGTAAAATGTGGCTATTCGCTGATCTCTCAGTCTCATTCTAGGTTGTTATTATAATGCAGCTACTGAGATATGGGTGATGTTGAGTAACGACATTTCATGGAGCAGCCTGTGGCTGTAGCTGTTGTGAAAGGTTCTAGTCATTGTGTCTGTGCTATTGATTCTGACTCAGTGAGGAAAGCAATGGCAAATTACCTTACTACTCCTTGCCTAGTATACCGCCTTAGGTTTTTGTGATTTCCACCCACATAGGCTAACCTATAATGCAGCTTTTTGAGCATCCAATCAGCCTCCGTGCTGACTATCTAACAGACAGACAATTTTCGTGAACCTATTTTGTAAACAACTGATCATATAGTCTATATGTAACTTCCATATAATTGATAATCAACTACCAGTCACAAGTTAACAGACAAATAAAATTAACAGACAAATGTCGAAGATTCCCAAAGCCCTTAATTAAGTAACAACAACAGCTAATGAATAACAGTAATTCTACACAGTCATCGTAGGGTTTTGTATAAGTGGTGGTGTTTATTGTTTTAAGAGGGAGAACATCTAGGTCATCGGCTCCTGTAAATTATATTACAGAAAGTAGTTTGTGTGAACAATACCAGGAAACTTGATTGCACATCTAGAGAAGTTGGTTGGTTTGTTCCTTAGTTTAGGGGCTACGACAACGTGGTCATTTAGTCCCATGTACTTCGGGTGTGTGACGAATCTGTCTGATAGGCCCTAACCAGTGTTAATTGTGATGACTGTATCACAGTAGTGTGTGTTCTGTTAGGTAGATTTCATTAGAAAGCTAACTATTGCAATGGGTACCATGTTTCGACTTCCGGAAAATGTCGACATATCTTCGCGTTTTACATCCCCCAGACCCCAAAACCACCGTCAGTTCAAAAGTTTATATATAATTTATGTATATATATATATGTATAAATATCAGTTTCTTGTGGACACGATAACTGCCGTAATTTTGCACCAATCACTTTCAATTTTTTTACATAATATGTATCCCTTTAAAATCTCGGTTGAGTTCGTTAATGGGCAAAATCGGTCGAAGGGGGTGAAAATGGGGGGCTTTTTTTTTTTCGAAAAAGTGAAATATCGCTATAACTCTCTTAATACGTGAAATATCGAATCCATTCACAGTTCATAATATGTGTCGGATAAGTGCCAAAAATTTATGTTTGAAAAGATTTTTGATAGCACCAACCATTGCCCAAAGGGGTGGAAAAAGTGGGTTTTTCAGGAAACACTAATCATATCTCTCTTAATAGGCACAATATCAAAACCGTACGAAATGGAAAATATTCCCCTAATAATTACCTAAAACTTTTGTCTGAAAGAAATTTTGATATGACCCACCATTACGCCAAGGAATGAGAAAATTAATTTCGGAATTAAAGAAAATGCCAAGTGCCATCAGAGGTTACCATGACAGCGCTTCTAAATTGATGAGGGATGAGCTATCAGAGGTTGCCAAGACAACGCCATTGCACGTGATCACATTCATTTTTCAATCTGACTCTGTGGGAAGCACAGTATATACTGTGGTGGGAAGCGGCTAACTGGTAGCATGCTGAACTTTTATGCCCAAGGTCGCTGGTTCAAAGCCGGCCAAAGTCGTCGGATTTTCTAACAGCGCGAAAAATCCTTCAGCATGCTTTCCTTCGGAGGGGAAGTTCCAACGTTCGTTGCAAGATGCTGGTTGCGGTGGCATCTAGTAGCCAAGTTCACAGCTAGGTCTCGTTGATGGTAGTATTTGGTACAAAATTAGGAACTACTACTTAAAATTGACCGTCTGCAGACCTTACCTGAATTACTGACTAATACAGACATCACAATTAACACCGTTTATCAGACAGATTCTACACACACCCAATGTACACGGGGTTACATGACCACGTTGTCGCAACCCCTAAACTGAGGAACCAACCAACATCTCACGGGAGATAAAATTTTGCGTGAAGAAGTAACAGACTGTTAGATAGTTACACATCAGTTCCAAACCTTGCATAAGGACAGTGTGATAACAAGTATAAAAATGAACCCCAAATGACAAGAAGGTTACCATCCCCATAAGACAATAAAATGTTAAAAATATGCATAGAAAGACGAAAAAAATAATTAATTAACCTCCAATTGTAAAATACTTTCTCGCAATAAATGAGGTCTGATCCTCCTACGAAAACCTGCATATTTTGCCTGTTATATAGCCTATCCCCTAGTTTGCCCGGTGAAATCTACCTCCGCCTTCCGGCGTGCCGAGAGGAATTTTAAATTCAAGTAAGAACTGCAGACGATAATTTCAAGTAGTTCCTACTTTCGCTACCAAATGCTACCTAACTGTAAACTTGGCTACTACTAGATGACATTGCAACCAGAAGCCTGGTAACGAACGTTGGAACTTAAGAGCATTAATCAAACCTAACCTACAAATTTTGGTTCACACAAGTTTAGTTAGTGGAAGGTTCTTTTACATGCCATAAATCTATGACATGGCCCGCCGGATTTACTTCCCCTCTGAAGGAAGGTATAATGAGGGATTTTTAACGCTCTTAAAAAATCTGACGACTTCGGCGGGGTTTGAACCCGCGACCTTGGGCATAGAAGCTCAGCATGCTACAAACTACGCTGGAGAAGGTGGAAGTTAAATGTAATTTTTATGATCTAGTACTACGGTATGTTTCAAAATCTCAAACATTTGAACTTATGAAGTGAATAATGCAAATAGGAAGCCTGTAGTTTCACGCAATTGTTCATCTCCCGATTATAAGCAGTGACATCTCTTTATGTGGTGTCTGAGCCATTGGTCGCCACATTTCACCTCGAAAATCCCACAGCATTAACCGGGAGTCAAACCTCAGTTCTTATCTGTGAAAGGCAATGTGTTTGGCCACTGAGCCATCATGGTCCCATGAACACTACAAATGCTATGTTCTATGGCCTAGTTCAGAAATAATAACAACAATAATAACAATGTTTGTGTTTGATGATAGTGCATAATAGCCGGTTTGGTCCCGGAACCTGGAATGAAATATTTAAGTCATACCCGTGTAAAAGATTATGTTGCTGCCATCATTATATTAATTCGCTAATCTTTATACTGTATAAAATATTGGAATTTTTATCAATATATTAAACATTAGGGACATTCAAGATATTATAGGGAAAAATCTGAGAAACACACAGCACTTTATTAATGTCTAATATTCATCACACCTGCCCTTGTATATTAAAATTGTTTCTAATTTTAACCTGTGATATGACTATTGCATTTTGTAGTAATAATTGAGGGGTGCAGGTGTAAACCAGGGTAAGTTACAAATTTTGGTATGGTCGCCTTTGTTCTCACATACCATAGTGTACATGTAGCAAAGCAGTAACCATAGATACCAACATTCACCGTATTGCATAGGCTACACCAGATTGTTTGGTACATCAAATTGCCATACTATACTTGCAATATCTCGATTTTTATCAAAATGTCACTTATCATGATTTACACTCAAAGCCCTCAATTATGTGATATCGTCATTTTTTTTTAAGTTAAAACGGTTTTAAGGAAGGGATTTTATAGTTAAGTAAAATTTCTCAAAGCCACTTTTCAATGCTTTACTAATGCCACATCTGTCCACATTGAATGGTTGATTTTCAATTAAATTAAATATTTTTATTTTTTGTTTTCAATCTCTTTGCTGATTCAATCTGAAGAATATCGAAAATAAAATTGTATCAAAATCTTATAGATCACCTGGTACTTATTCCATAGATCATACTGTAAACATATTTTTCGTGGTATATCTAATACAATACTGGTAATGGATCCTGGATTAAGAAATCTACCTGGATAGGCAGCGATGGTGATCGTGCTCATATACCGCACCGGCTAGCTGGAGACGGTTACGGCTGATGATGATGACGATGATCTAATACAATATTTTATCCTTACACAATATGAATATTGCATATTAACACTGAACCAGGACGGAACGTGAATGTTAATATCCTGGAAGTTAATGCAGTGGTGGGGCTGATTTAAGGGGCAGACTGTCCCTATGTAGGAATGCCTTCCAAGCTTGGGGGAAAGAACAGAAAGATGTCATTAATGGAACACAAGAGAGAGAATGAAGTCTCCGTCTAGCATCAACATAGGAAGGAGGCCATGCATAGCTGGAGATCATTATGGATGAGGGATAGATAGGGACACTGACTAAAGAAATCAACCTTAGGATCCAAGTCTGGGCTATGGGGAGAGTTTAAAACCATTTTTATAATGAAGTGAGATTGAGGCGTTCAAGACATTCATGTGATTCAATTTAATGTAAAGTCTGCCTGACTTTCCCTTTGAAATATTTATTAATCTGGGTCCTCCGTACGGGATTGATGTCTGCTGCAGCAGCCATCTTTACAGTCGTTGCTCTCTTACTTGCCCTTCTTGTATCAACGCTTCCCAAGGAGCATGGAGTAGAAGTTTTGGATCGTTGGGTTGTGCTTCTCTCAAGATATTGTGGAGCACACAAGTTGCAACAATGACTGACAATCTCTTATCAAGTGCCGTTTGCATTCCCACAGCTAAAAAGGGATACCGACACTTCCAAACTCCAAGCAAACATTCCACTTTATTTTATGATCTTTCTTGAGATTCATTGTACAACCTTTCTTTAGCGGTCTGGATCTGGCCAGATGCTTTCTTTTTGTTCTTCTAGTAGCCTATGATACTTTCGATGATCTGCCTTGTACAATAACAAACATCTCTATCAATTTTGTTAAATAAAAAGGACAAACTGTTGATTTAAAACGATAGAAGCATTTTGAATTGAATTTCAATTCCTTAGTTTCTATCTCCCAACTCAGCCAACTACCTACTCATTCATTCTGAAATGTTCGTGACCATGGACATTACTTACGGAGCTCGAACCAGGAACTATAGTGGTAATATATTTGAGAAACATAGGAATGGAATAATTGAATAGGTCATTAGAAAAAGGGCCAAACTCCACTTTTTTTATTTCGCTTTTTTGCATACAAACGTACTAGATGAAAGTGGGCATCTGTTGAGTGGGGAATTGTCCTGCTGAACCGACTCTAAGAATTCTAAAATTGCTATTAAAGTATTGGTTGACTAGAAGACGGTCCAATTTCCAGGATATGGGACGTTCTTCTGTTCACTCAACGTAGCACTCCATCTCCTCATCTCAGAGTATTATGTATTGTTGGCACGAAACGGAAGCCAAAAGTGGGGCAAACGAAGTAGTATCACTTGTTCACCATTACATACAAGCATTTATACCCAATTCTGTATAAAGGGTGTTAGTATTTACTGGCTGCTGAGGGCAAAACCATAATCATACTATGTTACAATTTTGGCAGTACCAAATTGTTAATGGTTGATTTCTGGAAATTAGGCCCCATTTTCCCCAATGGGGACACAGCTATTTACCATGCGATTGCCACTTCGGAGTCTTTGAATGAATGCAGTGGAAAGTGGACAAGATTGAACATTATGATGAATGGATGCAAATGATTACCGTAATGAAAAATTCACTGTTGTTGATGTCAAAGTATTTATGATCAAAGATTATGTTTCTGCCCTTCGCGTACCGTATTTCGAAAAAGTTGTAACAAGCAAAGGTTTTTGATTTCAAATTTATTTATTTATTTATTTATTTATTTATTTATTTTACGTGTCCGGGGAAAATTACAAATTTAATTTGATTTCGAATAACCAAATATAAGAAGTTTGTATTTAGAGAGCAGCATAAAGATAGCATAGAGGAATGCGTGACAATATCTATCCCTGAGGGGGAGAAGTATCAGTTAGTAAAATCTGGTATTAAAACAGTACCTCTCCCAACACAGCCTTTGTATACCGCCTTGCTACCTATAAATGCAAATAAACTCAAAGATATTTTTAAACTCACAAAGTACATTACCAAAACGAGTGCTCTTGTCTATTATAGATGCTTAATTGCTACACTAACACTACTGCAGACGACTAGTAAGACATTACGATCCTTTTCAGTGCACATAACTGCATATTTGTGTTTCTTAGTTTCTAAACGTGATAAATATATTGTGTATAACTAGTAGTTAACTGATAGCTGAATAAAGAATTTTGTTTCCAAATTTCCGTATTTTATATCGTCTAAACTAATTCAGTACAATCAAAAAGAAACGAATATCATTCTTAGGGCATCTAATACGGTCACCAGAAAATAGAATCAGTAGAAAAATAATAGAAAAATTATAGACGAGTAAGAGTAAGAACAATATTAGATGGATCACAGAACTTAAAGAAGACATGAGAGAGTTACATATTACAATAGAAGATTTAAAATACAAGACAGACACACTCAAGATTCTGAAAGACAAACACACTAGACTACAGACAAAAATCAACAAGAAGAGAATAGGAAGAGTCATTCCTGAAGCAGAAAGAAAATTACGTTCCGAAAGGATGAAGAAATATTGGGCTGACAAAAAGAAGAAAAACCTCCATAAACCTGACTAATGTAGTCCTATGCTGGCTAAAAAATTAAAATAAATAAACTAATTCAGTAGAAAAAGGACCCAAATTTGCTGAATTTAAACATATTTATTTCATTAACTAAAGCAAGTAGAACATTCAAACGTTACACGCATGTGTGTGGATACCCTATCTACTATGAGAGAAAAAAAATCACTGAGTTCCGCAAATTACAAGAAGTCACAGGTCTTTTTTTTCTCTCTCTCTCTCTCTCTTGAAAAATTTAGAATTGCGGATTTGGACCCTTTTTCTAATGATCTATTCTATTGTTAGTAGTGATGTTATCATAACTTTGCATCTTGTATCTTGTACCACAATTCACCGTGGTAAACTTGTATGATTTTATTTATTAGGCAATGTTGATATAATAATGAAAAATGTGTAATCTCAATTTTTCATAGGATGTGAAAGAAGAAACCAGGGAGGGAGAGTGTGGCGTCACTGAAGATCTCACAAATAAGTAAGTTACTATAATAATGGACATTTAGAATTAATCAAATACATGTCACATCTGTCTAGGAGCTGAGTGTTTTAGGGTTTGTCCTATTCAGATACATGGAGAAGGTTTCTTCCTGTCAATGAGTTATATAGAAATGTTTCTTCGTCACTCTCATCTATTATGTTTCAGTTTCTATTTCATTGCTCTTTACATCATTATATTATACAGTGAAACCTCTCTTTACGGACACTTCCTAGATAGGGACAGAATTTTATGTCTCAAATTAAATTACATCTAACTGCTAATTAAATGAACCCTCTTTTACGGACACTGTCAGTTACGGACACTAACAGCTCTTTAAGGCCAGATAGTCTGCTTAAACACCGTTATTCGGACAAAATCATTCGGGTTTCAAAAGTAAAATTTGCAAATTGAGAAAATCTCTACTTTGATGACTGTGCTGTACTTTCATACATATTTTTAAGAAGAATGGGCTAAAGCCTGCATACAGTAGTCTACCTCCCAGGTCAGTTAGCTGCAAGAACAATTGATAAGAGTTGGTTGGCTGTTACTGTTTACACCTCCTTAAACAGGGATTTACTCATGCAAAGTTCACTCAACAAATCAACCTGCCTGATATATTTAAGAAATCATTATAAAATTGTAAGTACTGTACTATACTGTACTGCATTACTGCTTCTATTTACATTAATTAAAGATGTGAGTACAGTTTTGTATTTTTTTAAGTATTAATTTTTTATTTCCGTCTTAACCCAATTTCGTTTTTAAAATGTGGCCCTCCCTTTTAAGGACACCTCCCAGATATGGACAAATTATTTCTCCGCAATGGAGAGGTACAGTACAAAAAGGTTTGAAGTGTGAATTCCAAGGTGGAAGCTCACTTAACTCTCAGCAGGCGGAACTATTTAATACCAGTACATTTCTTTATTGGGCATATGTAACTATTCTTGCTGAAAATACCAAAATGTTCATAGATGGCAGAAGTTGTCTCTTTCAACCTTACTCTTGTGAGAAGTCCCCTTCATTCCTGCAATGAGATGTGCGAGATTGTGTTAGTGGATGAGGAATGTTTTTCCCCTTTCTTATTGCATATTTTCACTTTTTTTTTCTGTGTGTATGAATTTGAAACACGAGTCGGCAAGTGACCATATAGTATCAGTTTACATCAATATTACACAGAAAGAACTGTCATATTTAAGAAAGATTGTCTTAGAAGGAAACAATTCTTCATCCAGCGGAGTTTAAGGCAACAACCACATTGTAGTCGGCTTCGGTGGCGTATTTGGTCGTATGCTGAGCTTCTATGCCCAAAGTCGCGGGTTCAAACCCGGTCGAAGACGTTGGATTTTTTAAGAGCATTAAAAATCCCTCACTATGCCTTCCTTCGGAGGGGAAGTAAAGCCGGCGTCCCATGTCATAGATTTATGGCATGGAAAAGAACCTTCCACTAACTACAATTGTGTGAACCCCAAATTTGTAGGTTAGACTATTTGATAACGCTATATTAGGTCCAATGTTCGCCGCTAGGTGCTGGCTGCGATGGTATCTAGTAGTCAAGTCCGCAGCAAGGTGACGTGGACGGTAGCATTTGGTAGCAAAAGTAGGAACTACTTGAAATTATCGTCTGCAATCCTTACTTGAATTATTATTATTATTAATTTTGATTGGTCACATTGGACCACTTGAGTCGTTCCACAATCACTTCTTCTTTGAAGATAGTACTGCTTGGTTCTTGCGCTCTTTCCAGTACTTTTTCATTCTTCCAGATCGGAATTTTCTCAACTCATCTGAAATCTCCATAGGCTTTCTTTGTGCCATTTCTGCAGAAAATGTTTGTGAGTTTTCTTGAATTTACTTGAATTAAAATAACTGATAACACACACTAATACAGTCTTCACAATTAACACCGGTTATCAGCCAGATTCTGCATTCTCCCAAAGTACACGGGGCTACATAATCGCTTTGTCGCAGCCCCTAAACTAAGGAACCAACCACGTTGTAGCAGCTTGCGAAGGAGTAAACAAATCGATGGTCATGTACAATAATCCACAACTTTTATTCCCATTCAGAATATTGATCCATTGTAAACTTTTAATGTTAGACCACACGCAAAAAGATCTTTTAAAATACTGTAGTTGAACATTTGTTTGGCCCTATGTTGAACTGCCTCGTCTATTTTATAACTCATATTTCCGCTTTTTCATAAACAAAACTGAAGATAAAACCTTTATTCAAAATACTTGTTTGTACCTTCGAGTATTCCATAAAAGTAGGTGAATTTATAGTTTCGCCCTTTAAAACAACACTGTTAGTTAGTTATTGTTGTTTTAAGGGGCGGAACTACGAGGTCATCTGCCCCTTAAAACAACACTATAACTAACTATTATAAGATAATGTATTCTAAGATATAAGTACTACAGGATCCCGAATGTCTCTTATGCCTCTTTGCTGCTGACAAAGCTACATGACGAATTTTATTTTCTCTTCACATCACTTAAGTTTAATAGTTCTCTTATTAGAGAAAGCGTGTGTTGATTTTTTGTATATTTGCACAACTTGGGCATCTTTTCCAACAGTTTCCACAACATTTTTGCTCTGAATTTTCTGCCACCTAGTGCCATGAATCACCGACGTCTAGATCGGTAATTTCAGCATATTATGAGGGCAGGAAGATTTAGGGTTCTGCCTTTGAACACAACAATGATATTCCAAGTTAAAATTCAATAAGAGTTTCTCAGACATGAAAATGGTGTTGATAATTGTTCTTTTGAGGGACAGAAAATCTTGGTTATAAGCCCTAGGAAGAAAGAGTTCTAGACATCAATGTACTGATGGAAGACAATTGCGTAAAGGCATATTTCTTTAAAAAAGACTTGAAAATATGAGTGCAGTTGGTATTAAACATTAAACAACCTGCTGTCTGGGAGAATACCTTTAGCCATTTACAGCAAGCTTGACCACACTTTGAAGATGACATATTTACAAGTCTTAGAAGGGGAGACACTAATTGTGATGCAATGACCCCTGAAAGGGGAGGTATTCCCTAAAGCCATTTCTATGATTCGAAAAGGAATCTTCTAAGAAATAATAATAGTTTCCGGTTTTATTTTCATTTTTACCTCCTTTTTACAGCATAACTTTCCATATTTTTAAGGACATTCTCTAAGTTACAGTGCTACTTATTTTCTTCTTCTGTAGTTACATGGCAAGATTAATCAAAAAAGGTTTATTAATTCTGATAAATAATTAATTTCAGCTTTTCAACGGATGGATTATCTCGATGTACCACTTTAACTCAACACAAGGGCTCGTGCTCTTTCTTTTTTTTCCATATTGTAACACCCGCCTGTTATTTGTACAGAGTTTATTAAATTACGAGTAACTTGCATGTGGGTTTTGGGCAAAGCAATTATCATAAATTTTAAATATTAAAATTCAAAGAAATAGCAAAATCAATGTACAATACAAATAATAATTAACATGTACACTTACTGTGAAATTGCTACTTTCACTCTTCAACAATGCATGGCTGTCCAAAATATTCTCTCTTATTCATGCTTGTTGGTGCCTATGTCCAAACCACAGTTCTTTATTCCTCAGTTGTAAAACTTCACTTATCTTTTCCTGGACGCACTGGAAGGTCAATAGCAACATCTTGTTCAGCCTTTCCTAATCTGGGGTCCTAAGCCAACGTATCCACTACTTTCAAATCTTAAGTGTTGGTGGACCATATTTAGAGGTGATGTGCATGAGATAAGCTCATCGGATTACTTAATCTTTATGCCTGCTGCCTTTAGCACAGCATAACATATCGTGAGTTTCCCGTTAATATCATCGTAAATGTGTTGTCAAAATGTCCTTAATTGCTATGTAAATGGTTGTCATGGTGTACTTTTGGTAGGAGAAGCATCTTTTTTATAATTTCCTTCCCTGGGACATGTGTGAGAGAGATATTTCGTTATAGAATTTATTTGAACACAACGACTGACAATCAATATGTCCATAGCTTCTAGAACGAATCAACAACGTCATGAATACTCTGGTATTCAGGTATGATCTTATGCTACATCAAACTACTTGGAATTTCTCTCTTATTGTTATATATTGTATTGAATACCAAAACTTGAAAATTGTAGCTTGAGGACTGCTGCCAGGGCAGATCTGATCGGTCAATAACATAAAAATTAGTTAGGTGCACGCATCGGTAAGAATATTGTATCCTTTAGGTTGTAGTTCACGGTCAGAAAGTAAGGTACTGCAGTCGACAGGAAAGGAGGCTGATCACAATAAAAATATATACCATTAGACTCATGTCAAAGACACCAATACGCCAGTTCTCACGAGAAAATCATCTATCATCCTTATAGCGTTGGGAAAGTTACGAAAATAAATTTATGTATTGTAACAGCTACCAAATAAAGCACCTTTTTAACCCCCTGCCATAAATTGGGCAACATACCCACAATTTTATTCACCTTACCAAGTAAGATATTTACTTAATTAAATATATATTTTTCTTTATTCCAGAATTATTTGCAACAGGATATTTGAGGAAGATGTTCTCCATACCCCAGATATATTTAACAATGAAAATAAGCATTCCTGCACGTACTGCAGAAACGTTTTCGAGGATCGAAGTTCACTTCTGATTCATATGCTGAGCCATGCTGGAAACGGACCATATATTTGCAATTTATGTCCGCGAAAGTTTGCGCAACGTTACAAATTAAAAGCCCATCTCTTAGTCCATTTAGATGTGAAACAGTACACTTGTACCATTTGTGGAAGAACATTCTCAAGGAAAATTAACCTTACTTGCCACATGTCTGTCCATACTGCAGTACGAAAACATTCCTGCAATTTATGCAAAAGATCATTTAAATTAATTGGACATTTAAAAGAACACATGGGTATTCATGCAGGTGCGCGACCTTATCAGTGTAACACATGTGGACATAAATTCGTCGACGCGGAATCCTTAAAGTTTCATAAGTTACTGCATACTGGTGTCAGGCCTTTTCCTTGTAGTAAGTGTGATAAGAAATTCTTTAAATTAAGTAATTTGAAGACCCATGTTGCCGGACACGAGACTGGAATGCCCAGTGTCATATCAGGAGGATGTTATACGTGCAATACATGTGGAGAAATTTTCACTGGTGTCCATGCCTTCGAGGCTCACGTAAGAACTCATGGTGTCAAGCCTTTTGAATGTAACATATGTGCCAAAACTTATTCTCGAAGGGATGGTCTTAAGACTCATATGACAACTCATGGCCAAGAAACTTTGATCAGCTGTAAACCATGTCAGCGGACATTTGAAAGTGTTTTGCTACTAAAGGAACATCTAGCATTGCACTCTAGTGAAGGACAGTACTCTTGTGATAATTGCGGAAAGTCATATTCTAGGAAGTGCCATCTCAAAGTACATATACTAGGACACACTAATATAAGATCATATCCTTGCGTGATCTGTAAAAAATCATTCGTCGAATTATATAAGTTGAAGCAGCATAGTATTGTTCATTCTCAAGAAAAGCCATATTCATGCAAAACGTGTGGAAAGAAATTCGCCAGAAAATATCATGTAAATAGACATATGTTAACGTGCTTGAAGATTGTTAATCTCGGAATCAAGGGTTGATTTGAATGATAATTTTTTAAGGCTGGCGGGATTTCGAGATTATTTGCCGTTAAGGCTAATATTCGATCTTTCTGAAGAAAGGCCGTATATTTTTATTGTTCATTTGCAATCTTCATAAATGGGAACTATTCTAGTACTTGCCAACTTGGTAGGGACACATTTCTACACTGAGCCAGCTAATGCCAGTAGGTACGGGGAAGTTCGAGCACGTCCATTTACAGCTACCGTTATGTGATATATGTGTAGCTGCTAATAGCTCTCTAGTGACTTATGATGATTGTCTTAATGGACTGACGCTCTTTATTTATCAAAGACATCCCAATGTTAAACACCTACTCGACAAGAAATTGATAAACAGAGGCTATGCATGTTTGGATTCCTTGGATGCATCAGGGGCGAACAGATTCACTGATACCGTTACTTCAAAATTAATCCCACAATCCGAAACAATGCACAGCAAAAGGCAACGAAGAAGCCGACAATGTTTATAAGTAGAAGAAAGGCATCAACAAGGATTGCACTCTCTTCTTGAAAAGAGAAAAGACCACAAAAGTTATGGTGACTGAAACTTCATTGTCAACGACCTTTTCTTTTTTCTCCGAGAGCAATTTTCTGTTTGGTGGCTAGGGGAAAGTAATAGTTGCAGACTCTATTGCCATTGTCGAGTATCGTTTGTGAATTCAGAGTCGCTTATGAAGGGTCAAGGGGATGAACGATCAGAGTCACATTTTCATTGAAAAGAGTTTAAAAAATGCTCTTATACAGTCAGTAAAACAATGATTGTATCGACGAATACATAGTATTAGAGTGTATGCAAATGCTATAACGCTGATCGTTACATACTGCTCTTCACAACAATTAATATTTAAACAATAGGAAAGTAGTCTCTCTGGTCTGGAAAAACGTTCCATGTTCATACTGTTAACAAATCAATAGACACTAAAATATTTTAAACATAAATAAAATATATACTTAACTGCATAAGTGACCGCCGTGATCAGTTATAAGTGGCATTAAGTTAAACTCTCCTGTTAATGTCATGTTTTGAAAACATTGTTACTTACTTACATTGACAGGGCTCTATAAAGCTTGCACCTACCCTGATAAACGTTCTGGACTTCGATCAATCTTTCATGCAATTGAGGACTGGATCGTTCTTCGAAGTACCATACTGTCAAAGTCTACCCCTTGCATTTCGGCATCTGATAGATTTTTACAAAGAACTAATATTCCTTCTCCAACAGATGGTACCATTAACTCCTTTTTGAAGGGCATGGTGGCACAGCGGTCAAGCTGGATCGGGTTCGATTCCCGGTTATGCGTGTGAGATTTTCGAAGTGAAATGTCATGTACTGTGGTTTGGATTCCACGTAAAAAGGAGGTCCCGTGGCTCATGATCGCATGATTAAAGGTCACGTAAAACTAAAAGTTTCCTTCCTTTTTCCTTAACTCCTTTTTGGCTCTGATCGTTTTTCCCCTGGACACTTCATTTGTTTTATATTTTGTGCTGGTGTAAATTACTTCGATATACTCTAAAGTGTTGATGTTTATACAATTGGTTTGCTGTGTCTCTTGCCAATATGTAGTAAAACAAGCAAATCGTTCCCTAATAAATGTTTCCCTGTTCGCGTCTAAACCTTTGAATTCCTTACTTGAAGGATTGTTTGTGTCAAAATCAACAGGAACACAATGTAGGTACAGTATATACATACGTACAACATTTTCTACTAGATGTTCTTGTGTACGGCAGTTACATAGATAGACATAAAGTAAGCTTTCCATCTGAACATTTGTAATTTTGGGCTAAAACATTGTATTTTTCCCGGATGAAATGTACGAATGTAGTGACCAAATATATCAGTTTTTATTTTGGTTGGTCCACTATGGATTGGCGTCAAAACTGACGTATTTGAGTGAATGACATGAACATTTGTATGTAAGTAGAAAGAACCCCTAAAATGAAACCAGGCTACAAATTATTCATATAATTCAAAGAGATAAGAGGGTCAACAGCAAACTTCAAATCCCGACAGTAAGCCAATTGCGCATCTGTTTCCTCTTAACATGGCAATGCAAGGTGTGAGAACCTTCACTTCCTGATCTGAAAATATTGCGAGGATACATATCCTGACATTAATGTCACAACATAGTTCTAATGCATGTCTCTTAATGAAATCTGTAAACAGACGCAAGTTACTCTCAATCACTTTACATCTATGAAGTTTAATTTTGAACATTTGCAACTAATAATATTTGTGACTTCTTTCTTTTTCTTCCTTTTGCCAGCTGGTGTGTGTCAGCAATAAAGGGTTGGCCTTAAAACTGATTTACAGCCCGGCTGCCGGTTCGAATTCGACCACGAGCATGTATGTGTCTATAACGTCTTATTCTAAGCCCATTCAATTTCTATGATATATGGTATTATACATATTTCCTCTTACCATAGCACATAATGCAAGTAAAAATAAATGAAATTGAATCTGGATGTATTGCTAAAAAGGTCAAAAGCATATAGATTTCTTTTTTAAATTACTTCATTTTAGAATTTTTGTTTTTGCTGAGTGTTTATTTTACTTCTCAGTTGATAAATGTTTATTTTTGTCACCCAAAGTGGTCTTCCTTTTAGTACTTTATAACTGTATAATCAGAACAATATAGGCCTACCTGATATAAATTGCGAAATTACTGGGTTATTGACCAAGCAATGTCGGACAGTCTACGCATGACTAGGTTGACCCCTGTGGCCAGTTAATTTTTACCCTTGCAATGCAAACCCGTCAACGACGTGTACAAAGTAGTGGCGATTCCTCCTTGTAGGACGTGAGGATCATCCTACAGTCAGCTCTCTGCTGTAACTGTTTTAAAAAAATAACTAATTGTTTTATAAAATAGTATTTTGGGCTAAGTAGCGCGCCCTCTCGATATGCTCTGTCTCACTGTCACTAGTGCATTTCACCCGTAGGTGGGTGAAGTGTGACCTTCACCGCCCGGAGTAGAAGGCTGAGGAAGCAAGCCTAGCGTCCTCAAAGCACGTGTTTATACCGTTATTAGAAATGAATGGGAGCCCTTGAGGGGGGAAGGGGCAGGTTTGGTCTGTTTAAATGGCACTCGTGAGGAAGTCGACTGAAATTCTCAAGTCCTATTGGTAGATTTTAAACCAACACTATGGGCTTAGGCTATTGGGTACGATTTCACGCGGATAAATGGATAGTCAATTGTATTGTATTGTGTATTGTGTTCGTAATAGTACTGTGCGACTGAATAATTAATATTAGACCTAGCCTAATATCTCAATTTAGCACAGCTATAAAAATTATCTTAGGTTAATAAGTAGCCTCTCTTACTAAGTCCTACACATTATAAAAATCAGGAGTCGCCACTGGTACAAAGAGCTATTCTGTTATAGATGCTATTAATAAAATACTTTTTCCAAATTTTGTGTAATAAAATTATATGAAGTCTGCTGTATAAAAAAAATGTATAATTTATTACCCTATGCTGTAAAATAATATTTTGAATATAAATGCTCAAGTGAGAAATTGAACAATTTCGGACATGCTTCCCTGCAGATTTCTATAATCCTCCGATTAACAAGGCTGTGGTTTTCACTGATCTGTTCCAAAATCTTGTGTGAAGAAGATCCCTTTTCATCGATCCAACTTAATTTGTGATTATATTGCTGTATACTTTGTTCTTCAGTGTATGTGTATCGTCTATTATTATAATTAGCTGATTTATTTCAATTTTAACAGTGATTACGCCACAAGATATGTTTAAAAAGTGTAGGTCTACGTTTCATGGAAGTCGGTACAAGTGACTTGTTGGCCCATGTGCTGATATTGAAAATAGGATAGGTATTGTGCTCATATTGTTCCCGGATACCACAAGACCAAGGAACAAAATTAACCCTCGTGAGATCCCATCTCAAGCACATACCACCATAGACATGTAATTGAGCTAGTCTCAGCACGAGAATGTTAATCACAGGGCGTAGGGTAAAGCCCGGGAACGAGAAGGAAGTTGAAATGCACGCTACCCTATGGGTCGGCTCACAACCAATCTCCGGGAACGAGAAGCTAAAAGTAGCCCGGGAAGGCCAATGGGAAACATGGTCATGTTTCATGTTTGACGTTCCCGGAGCTAGTCAGAAACGTTGTATCTACACATGCGCAGTACGGAAGGAGTAGCCAGCGATGTAAACATAACCTGTGAATGCGCTCTCTAACCTTGCTTCTCTAAAGCGCACAATTTGTGTTTAATAAAGTTATTATAACCTTATTATAACCCTCTGGAGCATTTCAGTTGTGTAATTGGTGTTTATTAGTGGGCGCTTGCTGATTGTTTAAATATTATTACGCTATAGCTGATTGCGCACGCATGTACAAGTTCACGTTCCCGGGCTAATTGTGAAACGGAGCCCCGGGAAGCTTCGCGTTCTCGTTTTGGTTCTCGTTCCCGGGCCAATTGTGAACCAGCCTTTAGGGGGAGTTACGAAACTAGCCCAAAATACACATCAATTAACTAAATTAAACTGATATTTAGTCATGGGTAGTAGTGTGAGGGGGCAAAGGAGGAAGGCATCATGGTCCATAAGTGAGGTTATGAAAAGTACCATACTGAAAGCCGTGGGCATTTTGATATCATATGAACTTCGCGGTATTTGCACAAAGTACTGTAATAGATCAATATAGTTAATTGATATAAGAATACAATTGCCGGTGGCCGAAGTGGACGCTATTTGTTGTCTACTTGTGTCATACTGTCAGCTTGTTTAGTTGACAGGTACAGTCGCGCAGGAAGGAAGAATCTCACGTCCAGTTCATCGTTTGTCATCTTGTACAACAATTATATACATTTCCAAGGAAACACACACATCTTGCTATTATAAGCAAAGTTTTAAATTTTGAAAATTCAAATTGTTACTATGTTTATCCATTTAAGCCAACTTTCGATTTTTACAAGAAATGAAAGTAGACTTATGAGATCTACACAGTGCCAAAATTGTGTGTATGTGTGTCCCTCTTATCAATTCAATCATGGTGAAACCGAATTGATCGAAATTTGGTACAGAAGTAGCACTAGCCTCCATATTGACGGAAACGTAATGGCGGCCACCCATAGCTTAAATCAAATTACGACTAACGTAATCATTCTATCTCGATCAAATTTTGCAACAACATACCTTCATGTGGGAAGCGCCTTTTGACCAAACTACAAGGTCACAAGCCCAATAGTTTGCATATGGTGGCCATGTATGTGTGCAAATAGATTCCCCCTATCAATTCAAACACAACGAAACCCAAATCGAACCACCTTTGGTACAGAGGTGCCACCAGCAAGGAACAACTCAGTGTCATGTTGTATACGCCGCCATATAACAAAAAAGAAATGGCGCCCACCCAAATGTTCTGATCTTAAATCAAATTACGACTAACCTAATCATACGATCTCTACCAAATTTTGCAACTATATACCATAATGTGGGACGCGTCTTTTGTCCAAACTACAAAGTCATCCACCAAATAGTTCCAAGATGGCGGATGTATGAATCGTGCAAGTATTATAGCCTAACCGAAACTTACGTTTCAACAGTGCCTGGCCTCAATAATTCAGCTTATCTCACAAAGGGAGGTTTAAACTCTCCTCAAGGAGGTGACTGGTAGGATATTAGCATGTTATAATAGAATATGTAACCGTAGAAGTGACTGGTCAGGCTGACCATGCCCTATCGTTGTGGGTCCGTGCCGTCCCGTTGTCAAAATGGCCGCTATTTTTGCTCGTAAATCCATATATTTACGTAACTTCATAGGTTTATATCCTTTTAGGAATGCACTGAACAAAATAATATTTATTTAGTGTCAAATGGTTTATAGAAACGGCCGAGAAAGCTAATAAAATCATTGATTTCAACACAAAATATCATACAGTTTAAGTTTGTTAGTTGTTTACCAAGTATTAACGTAGCGCAATCGTGGCCTAATGCTAGCGACGTGGGCTCATAGTCTGGAGGTTCGTGGATCAAATCCCTGCAGGTTCATTTTTTTACTTTGTGTTTCTGGTATTTATTGTTTTATAACTACTCACACGTTATAATGTTAAGCAAATTTACTGTGTATTTGCAATCGAAAGTATTATATATATACTTATAACACCACATATTTCAACACTGGAATACAGCGATTAATATTCGTTGACCGTGATCTGCGGTAGAGTCTATTGTTGTTGTTTTTGTTGTTGATTGCTCAAGTGAGAATCATCAGATCCAAATACATACAAGACAAAACAGCTCTCAGCAAAGGAGCTACCTAGGGAGTGTCCCAAAGCTCAAGTTGATAACAATTAACTAGCTGCTAGTAACTTCTCACTACTGTCGACCAAAGTATTATGTGTACTCGAGTTTGGAGGTTGTTTGTGAAGTAACCAATAGACCTACATAAAATCCAATACCATCAACATTTTCGTCGTTCTATTTTACGTTAGTTCATGTAGGTTTGGAATTTTTAATTTAAATTTTAATATTTTTATCGCATTTGGAACACAAAATGTGCACGTTTTTAAGCGTGTTTCAACCATGCGTCACATTTAAGAATTATTATCTCAAAAGCCCGTCATCAGATCGAATCCAACACAATATACATTGGAATGTTGTATATCTGGTTTATTAATTTCACCATTTTGTGAGTCCAAGAAACTAAGTTGTTATCATTGTTGCAAGGTAACGTTTTCTCGGCTCGGGGTGGTTTGAAAATGTAGTTCTTGGTTGCTTTGTAATCGTTATACATCATAATGTTATGCTGTATGACTGTGAAATACGTAAATTAATTCACTTATTTTATATCGGTTTGTATTTGTACGAGGAAATAACACATGGTTCACCAGCTAGCCGCTCCGGGAAAAGCTGTACAGCGTTGCTGAGATGTAGCCCATCACTTCCGAGCGAGACGCGCCATGATGCATGTGGGCACCATTTCGGCAACGCTGTACAGCTTTTCCCGGAGCGGCTAGCTGGTGAACCATGTGTTATTTCCTCGTACAAATACAAACCGATATATAATAAGTAAATTAATTTACGTATTTCACAGTCATACAGCATAACCTTTTGATGTATAACGATTACAACGCAACCAAGAACTACATTTTTCAACCACTCCGAACCGAGAAAAAGTTACATTACAAAAATGATATCAACTTTTTTTTTGGACACAAACAATTTTGAAATTAATAAACCAGTTATACAACATTCCAATGCATATTGTGTTAAAATTTGGATTCGATCTGATGACGAGGTTTTGAGATAATAATTCTTAAACAAGATGTTCAGTAAAGAACATATAGCCTACTTTCTCCTAAATGCATGGGTATTGTTATAACTCTTTGTCCTTTTCAAGGAGTATGATTGAATGTTGGTTGTAGGAGCTTGTTGATATACAACGTGCTATAGGGATATTAAACATGAATATGAGGTGCCCTTTGCTAGTGCTACCTCTGTACCAAATTTCGTTCAATTCGGTTTCACCGTGTTTGAATTGATAGGGGGAATCGATTTGCACACATACTTGGCCACCATCTGCAAACTATTGGGCTGATGTTCTTGCAGTTTGGTCAGAATATGTTTCCCACATAAAGATATGGTGTTGCAAAATTAGGTAGACACTAGAATATTAGGTTGGTCGTAATTACATTTTAGCTTTTAACATTTGGGTGGCCGCGATTACGTTTCCATCAAGATAGCGGTGATATAAAACATGACACTGAGGTGCCCTTTGCTAGTGCTACCTCTGTACCAAATTTCGTTCATTCGGTTCCACCGTGTTCGAAATAATAGGGGGAATCAATTTTGACATAAAGATGGCCGCCATCCGCAAACTATTTGGCTAATGACCTATTAGATTGGTCAAAGGATGCTCCCTCCATAAAGGTATGTTGTTGCAAAGTTTGGTAGAGTTCGGATGGTTATGTTAGTCGTAATTTGATTTAAGCTTTAAACATTCGTGTGGCCGCCATTACGTTTCTGTCAATATGGTGGCGATATTAATCATGACACTGAGATGCCCTTTGCTAGTGCTATCTCTGTACCTAATTTCGTTCCATTCGGTTTCAGCGTGTTTGAATTAATAGGGGGAATCGATTCTGACACAAAGATGGCCGCCATCCGCAAACTATCAGGTGAATGACCTATTAGATTGGTCAAAGGATGCTCCCTCCGTAAAGGTATGTAGTTGCAAAATTTGGTAGAGATCGGATGATTAGGTTAATCGTAATTTGATTTAAGCTTTGAACATTTGTGTGGCCGCCATTACGTTTCCGTCAAGATGGCGGCGATATAAAACATGACACTGAGGTGCCTTTTGTTAGTACTACCTCTGTACCAAATTTCGTTCCATTCGGTTGCACCGTGTTCGAATTAATAGGGGGAATCGATTTTCACACAAAGATGGCCGCCATCCGCAAACTATTACGCTGATGACCTATTGGTTTGGTCAAAGGATGCTCCCCCCATAAAGGTATGTTGTTGCAAAATTTGGTAGAGATCGGATGATTAGGTTAATCGTAATTTGATTTAAGCTTTGAACATTTGTGTGGCCGCCATTACGTTTCCGTCAAGATGGCGGCGATATAAAACATGACACTAAGGTACCTTTTGTTAGTACTACCTCTGTACCAAATTTCGTTCAATTCGGTTGCACCGTGTTCGAATTAATAGGGGGAATCGATTTTCACACAAAGATGGCCGCCATCCGCAAACTATTACGCTGATGACCTATTGGTTCGGTCAAAGGATGCTCCCCCCCCCCCATAAAGGTATGTCGTTGCAAAATTTGGTAGAGATCGGATGATTAGGTTAGTCGTAATTTGATTTAAGCTTTGAACATTTGTGTGGCCGCCATTACGTTTCCGTCAAGATGGCAGCGATATAAAACATGACACTGAGGTGTCCTTTGCTAGTGCTACCTTTGTACCAAATTTCGTTCAATTCGCATTCACCGTGTTCGAATTGATAGGGGGGGACAGACATTCAGAGTACACACACTCACACACACACACACACAGACACACAGACACACACACACACACACAGACTTACACACACACAGACAGACACACTTTTTTCGCCCTGTGTTGATCTCATAAGTCTACTTTCATTTTTTGCAAAAATCGAAAGTAGGCTAAAAATATGACGCATGGTTGAAACACGCTTAAAAACGTGCACTTTTTTGTGTTCCAACTGCGATAAAAAATATTAAAATATAAATTAAAATTCCAATCCTACATGAACTAACGTAAAATAGAACGACGAAAATGATGATGTCATTGGATTTTATGTAGGTCTATTGGTTACTTCACAAATAACCTTCAAACTCGAGTGCCGCGGTCTAGCTGTTGGCCTCTCACCAAGGTGGACTGAGTTCGACTCCCGGTCAATGCATGTGAGATTTTCGAAGTGAAATGCCATGTCCAGTGGTTCGGATTCCACGTAAAACGGAGGTCCCGTGGCTCATAATCATAAGATTCACGGTCACAAAACTACAATCTTCCTTTTTTCAAACTCGAGTGCACATAATACTTTGGTCGACAGTAAGTAGCCTACTATGCTCTACGGAGCTTTGGGATATGTGTGCTTGAAGCATGTCCTTCTTCATAGACTTGTGTTCTGAAACGCACAAGGTTTACATGCCGGTGGCAAACCAAACCGCAAGAAGGAAGTTTTCCGCACCAGTGGCGTACCGTACCTTCGGGGAGTGATTAGGAGGATCAATCCTCCCAGAGCCATATAATAAAAATGCGTAATTTGATTATTTCTTTTATTTTGAATAATACCAATCCTCGGATTGATGATAAACGACTGAATTATGTAAGGGAGGGTGGACCACAGTGAGACAGAAAAAATATGTTTTAGTATACTGTCTTATTTTTCAATATACTGTATGAAAATGTATTTTTATACTGATATATAAGTTGATTGTTGCTCATCAATTTCATACCCTTAGAATTTCTAAAGCATCTACACATTTCTGTAAAAATAACAAACTGTGAACAGGTTGCAGCCGTCTCACTGTAGCCCATCTGTGGTCCAGACTGAGACAGATGATGGTCCACACTGAGACACAATATAAAGAACTCATTTTTTTCTGATTAAATACATAGATAGACACTAAACCAAGGAATTAGTGCCAGAAAACACTACAGTACATTCAGATTCCCAAAATTTACAGAAAATTTGAGATATGACTTTTGTCTTTTTGTTTTGCCATATGCACAAGGAACCGGCAACAGTGATCTGTTGTATTTCGCGGGGACTGAAGCCATATCTGCAACCTCTGGGTAAAAAAAACCCTGCCTATCATTTTTGCACTTTTTCTTAAGAATTTAACTTCATAATTTCCATCATCTAAATCTCGTATCACTTCCCCGACGTAAAATCTTGATTGTTTCCCTGAAAACTCAACCAGAACGAAGTCACCTTCCTTAGGTTTGTGAGCAAGTTGATGAAATGTTAGGAACTCGATTTCTTCATTATCTGATGAGATGTTGAATCATCAACAGTTAGGGCTGCCTTCTTGGATTTCAAGTTCCTTTGGCTGAACAAACTCTTCTCTTTTTATTTGTGGACTTAAGAGCAAGTTTTTTTTTTCTGGGGTGTCAGTTGGAATGAAAGATCTCCCCTTTTCTCTCCTGGAAGTTGACTCTGCCCTCTCCTCAGCTTTGGGGTAGCTCCGTATATCTTTCTCACTGTCTCACTGTAACCCACCCTACTGTGTCACACTGTGGCCCACTTGCGACATGTAAAACAATTATGTTCACTATCCAACCAACAATACTGAACAAGCTGACAATTCCAATAATTATTTAGTAATATGTAGCCTATGTATTTCGACCATATCATATTCATTAATGTACAATGATACACATAACTATAAAAAAAAAAACAACAAAGGAAGAAAATTTTACATTTCTTACCTCAAAAACGAAGATGTTGTTTATCCCCTACAAAACATGCTTCTTTCAAAGAGTAAACAGGATCAAAAATGTCTGCTACCAGTAGAGCCAACCTCTAAGAAATATATTAAAAAAAAAAACTCTTTCAAAAAATAGATTTAATGAGTTTGCCTCACTGTGGCCCATGTTTCACTGTGGCCCTCCTTCCCCTACGTCTATATTTACAAATTCAAGATCATTTCTGTTCACTCGTGTAAAATGTTTAAGTGTTAGCCTACACAAAAATGGGTACCGTAGTTTTGCTTTAATTATAGCCTATTTCATTTTACCCAAGCTCCCCCTGCCCCGCCCCCAATCAACAATATGCAAAAAGAAAAGGAAAAACATAAAACCAGAAAAGGAAATTAAAAATCGAAAGTAAAAGCATAATTAATATCGTATGTATTTAGATCGTAGGCTTTCGCGGCCGGTGTCAAGTTTATCATCCTGTAAGCCAAGATGATAATATCGTTTGGCCTCGGTGCAAGCTTTGTAATTTGACACCCAGAGGGTAGCTTGCATGTCGAATTTCGTTGTTCCTTGAATCACTATTAAAGGCAAGTAGGTTAGATATCTAAGCTCCTTGAACACTATAGCACTTTCTAGTAGAGAAATTAGGAACTTTGTGTTGGCGGAAACTCTCGAGATTAATTTTTCCATTATGAACACGGCCTACTGAATTCAAATGGGTTCTTTGACATGCCAACATCGTATGACATGCGTGTCGTATTTTTGCCGCCTTTCAAAAATCACCTACCACAGCCAGGAGCGAACCTGCAATCTTGGGGTTAGTAGACCGACACGCTATCCACTCACCCACCGTGGCAAGCTAGTAAAAGCATAAAACAACAACACACAAAGCAAAATTAAAAGCAAAACCAAAAACATTAAAGCACAAAGCAATAACAAAAAACTTAAAAGAAACATAAAATCAAAGCACAACAAAAAACAGACACAAAATCTAAACTTAAAACAAGAGAAAGAAAGTAAACGAAAACATTCAAAAATAAATAGTCTTGTCCTATAAAGGAAAACGCTCTTCATAGCTTATTATGTCAGATTTGACGCAGCTCATCCCGCTTCAAAAGTAAATCCTAGTTTCGCCACTGCTCCGCATCTGCTTCGAGTAAAAGTCAAAGACAAAAGACTAGCTACCGTATATCTATAAATTCTTTGTACAAGAGGACAATCAAGCAAGCACTTTTGTGCACTAGCTACTACAGACCATTGAACTCTAGGTAATACTGGAATGCCGACTGTATGGGAGCAAAGTGCGGTTTTTGTTGCGACTAGTTACGCCTGGTAGTGTACGTCAAGGAGAGTTTGACACGAACGCAAGGATGATGTACGTACGTACGACGAGATACAAGTAAAAGAGGTACTTTTAAATATTTAGGCGAACGGTAAACTAAACGGAACCTACGCCGAAATACATATTTCAAAATATCATAGTAATTTGATACTTAAAATGGCTAGGAATATACGCCAACATAAAATATTATATTGCAGCCTAATTGTTCATCATTTTTATCCTTAGATCAAAGGCAGCATACACAATAAATATAGGCCTACTGGCACAAAATACAAGCCATACGTACAATAAAATAAAATAAAAATAAGGTTAGACAGGGAATGACTAAGAATAAAGAACAAAAAATATGATAATTGGTACTCAACATTTTTATTAACATGCGGTAGCATCCATATGTGTGTGAATATGCATAAGCCTACAACTAAACAATTAAATAGAAGCTTAGTGAACAAAAATACATACTTTATTTATACAAAACAACCACATGTTCAATATTCTTCAAAGCAATGGGGCGTGGTGGCACAGCGGTCAAGCTATTCGTCTCTCACCAAGGTGGACTGGGTTCGATTGCCGGTCATTGCATGTGCGATTTTCGAAGGGAAATGCCATGTCCTGTGGTTCGGATTCCACGTAAAATGGAGGTCTCATGGCTCATGATCACAAGATTAACGGTCACGTAAAACTACAAGCTTCTTTTTCTTCAAAGCAGGTCGAAACTTAGACCTCACATAAGTAATACAGCAAACAAACAGGGTCCTGCAGGGAAGATTCCTTAAGCCCAATTCTTTTTATCGTCTCCACGACTGACGTCATAAAAGTATACTGGAAAATGTAAAATTGTATGCCTATCCTGATGAAAAATGTAATAGTAAATATTAGGCCTAGGTCTACATAATTCAACTTGTAGGCTACTTGTCGTTCAATAACACTCGGTCTTTTCTTGGGTGTCTGAAGCAGATGCTGTGGGAAATTGAAAATTGCAGGTACTGCATCATCTTTATGCAGTGGTTTGTTTCTATTTAAATGAAACAAGTAGCATGATTTATAAAATTGTTCGCATCTATAACCCATTTCTTTAATACATCTGGACGTTTCCATGGAAATCTGTAATATAAGCTTGGCCTAGGTTATAATTCTGTGACTAAGAACTTATAACCTATAATAAGGCCTACGTGTATTTGTCGTATGCTATTTAGGCCTATTATGTCAACATTTGACGTATCCATAAACGCAGAATAGGCTACTTCATTACAAATCTCAAATCGAAAATAAAGTAGACCGTAAACCTACCGTATTATTGGAAAATACCATACACATAACATTGCACAGAGTTACCTACGATCAAATATATGAAAAGAATCACAACATATCAGGTGATTTGCAACCTAGAGTTCATTGGTATGACAGTTTTTGGTGCGACTAGTTACGCCTGGTAGTGCGTCAAGGAGGCGATGATCAGGAAGCAGTTTTCAGCGAGGGTTACCATGGGAGGAGTTGTTCTAGTAGTACCTACAGTTCAATGCTACAGGCTTGATTGCTATGTGCTAAGCAGCTTTGGATCATGACTTGTGACGTCACATCCAGAATATTAGTGGACTATCTAGTTCACTACGGCTGAAAATGTAGCTTTGGGGCACAGCCAAGCTAATATGACAATTATCGGAGATGCAACCAGTCACCAGGGAAGACCGAGAACGCCTGGGAAGAAATTCATTACCTGATGAGCAGTAGGCTATAATCCGGAAGACGACAGCTTGGATTCTTCCATACCATCCGTTTGTTCTCACTCATCGGTTAAATGTGAGTTTCAGTGCTCATTCTGTATGTGTGTTAGTTTAGTGTCATTAAAGGGTAAACAATAGAAATAGGCTATTTCAACTTTCATTAATCACTATTTATCTGTAACAAGGAAAGTTTCAATAAGTGTATTCTACCTGTAAATTGTACAAGTTTTAAGTTTATTGATATTCTGATTACATCTCTCTCTCACAATTGAAGAGCTTATTTCCAAAGTGACGTAAATCCATGAAATGCAAAACTCAGAAATCACGTAGGCTATTTGTTTTTTTTATACCGTAATTAAATTCAGATATGATTATGAATACAATGTAATTTCATTCATTACTTTTATGCACACCCTGGCACTGTGTTTTAAAAATTTCCTATCTAAGTTTTAGTTAGGACGTTTTGGAAATAAATCATATAACTTACCTGTATTGACATAACTTACGCTTTGAGTGACATTTATGAACATTTAAATTGTTTAAACACAACAAACACAAACTGATGCTCTACATATTCTTCAATGTTAGGTATGGCCTTGATTTATCACGTGATATCACGTGATGTCCAGAAAAGCATTGGGTTGATCAACATGAATATAAGACACATTGGAAATAAATACACGTTGGAGTTAACGTACGTCACTTTGCAAGGTAAACTTAGTGATTGATCTCTGTTAATAAGGGATATACGACGTATTGCGACTTAAAACCTATGATATACGTTGAGTGAGCCTATAAACTTGCTTATCAAAGAAAAAACTGAAAAACTGTCAATCTAGGATTTAGCCTACGTCACTTTGAAAATAAGCTCTTCAAATTCGAACACTGCATGAGGTTAGTTTGGACTACTGAGACAGTGGTGCATATCTAACGAATCATCACCATTTTCCATGGCAAGGCTCCAATTCCATTCAAATATTCACAATAGTACTTTCTTAGTTCTCTTGCGTTCCGACCGGGACATCTAGGCAGAAATAGATTCAATTTAATGAGCCCTCTATGTCCTGCACCTGCTCGTCATGCATCAAGTATAAAAATGCAGCTTTCCACGTCTTCTAAATCAATAATTCTATTAGGCAAATACACGCAGTCGGATCTGGATTGTAGCAAATTGTGTAAGATGCAAGCTTCTTTCACTATTTGTATGGCAGTTGGTGCAAATGTTGCTATTGATTTCTCAAATGTCCGAAATCGTGACAACTAAGTCCGAAGGCGTTTTCCAGAGTCCTTCTAGCCCTTGACAGTCGGTATTTGAATATTTTGCAATCAGTATTTAATTCTTTTCTCGAGTACCGGTATGGCCTCATTAAAATAAATAGTCTATGATTTCAAAGGTAAAGCTTCATCTTCAACAGACATGAAGTTATTAGGAGTATGGAGTGCATTGCATTCAATGCTTAGCATTAAGGAGTGTGATCAATCACACCGTCATTAGAATATGTACCGGTACCTTGGACTCCAATATCAACGTACCGAAAGCAATAGTTTGCACCTAGTTTAGCCAAAAGTACTATACTGAACGTATTTGTGTCATTGAAATACTCGTTGCCACTAAACATTCAAGAACGAATAGCTACTTGTCAATGGCCCTGATGCATGCTGGAAAATTCCATACGATAGGCCTAAGTATGTCATTAAAAGCTGATTCAATTTGTTTCCAATTGTCTTCGGTGTATGGTACTTAGACGAATAAATTCAATCCGGTAAAGGAATATAAACAATTAATGAACAGCAACCACAGCTTTGCACACAACAAAACATCTGTTTTGTATTATGCTTACTGTTGCTTAATCAAATAAAGCGTTGTAAATTGCATCCAAAACCTTGGGATTAAATGTGCTGATGGCATTCTCGGGTATCCTGAATGAATATTGCAAACTGGCAAATAAATCATTGGAAGTTAAGGATCTTGAGGTGATATGAAGTTTCGATTCAGTCGTAATGCTCCTCGTATATTCGGGTGCCCAGTCCCGAACCCACACATGCATCTTATTTGTTTTATTCCAGGTTTTCAAATAATTTCTCATTGCATGTAGTAATATTTCATAAATAACTTGCGCACCTTCACGTTTTGCTATGAACGAGGGAGAAACGTACGACCAACATGAGCAGTTCTTCCGAGTAAACTGAACAAGGTCCCTAAATTGAATAAGTAAGTCGTAACGCATGACCTATCAATTCGAGCTCAAGCCCGCTTAACGACTCCGTGTGAACCCGCCTTATTAACGCTTGGGAACTGGCTTAACAATTATAACAAAAGGACTGGCACTAGATCTTTCTGATCCAATTTGCACCATCCCTTCTTTTTATTTGTACGAATTTAATAAAGTAATTTACAGTTGGTGTCATCCAATAGATTACTCTAAATATAAACATATTTATTTTATACATCGAATTTAACATACAGAAAAACTACAATAACTTTCTAACATGAAAATAGGCTTTCATAGAGTTCATTTACTGTAACTTGACACTTCTTGGCATTTCTCTTGGGAGAGTAGTCCCATTGAACATACTCATCTGCTACTACCACGTGCATTGAACCAATAAATTACAACCTCTGTGACAGCCATGAAGGACCACGTGAATTCCATCACGTGGCCTACAATTTTGAGCTGTCTGAACAGCAAACGCGGAATATTGTCCACCACTGTTTGGATTAGCCTATAGTGTTAGTGGAACTTTTTCTCATGACAGCTTCTTGAGAAAATCTCAACATCGTAGATGTGCTGTAAAATATGATTATTTGGGTTTCTGTTTCGCCAGTTACTCTATCAGTGGCTGCATCAAGGTGCATATTTGGTACAAGAAGCACCTTCATTAACATTTCTTTCCTCGAGATTCGCATTCGTATGAGCGTCAATTCATTATTAACTTTTTGGAAACTTTTATAGGGAGGTGAAAGGCTGCTTGAGATTTTAGCTCTCGCAGTAAAGAAACGCAGGTGCGCTTCATAAGAAGGGAGGTAGCGCGTAGTTGGCCACTCGTGTGGGGGTCCTGGCATGGACACCAAGAGCGCGCAGATGTGCCTATCTTGGTGTTCCTAGGCAATACCCAGCATAAGACACGGTATACACCTAGAAATATTGCTGAGTTTTATCTCTAGTAGATTCACTTACTAACACTTGCATATATGTGGATGGTACTGAACAATTATCCATTAAACTCTAAGAACCTAAATATAAAATGGACCTGACACAGTACTCTGCCCTCACCCCCGCCCCAACCCGTTAAAAAATTGCCTTCACATTCATACTTATTTTTATAACCATGGTCATTCATCAAAGGTGAAATCTATCAAGAATAAACATTATCACAAACTACTGCCATTATTCATTTTTGTTTTTATTACTCTAGAAATGTATATAAGGATATTCTGTATTGTATTATGCAATATTACCATAAAATGTTTGTTAAATGAAAATATAGGGAGAACTATTTAATATTACTTGATATAAAACAAGTGCTCTGGTTATAAATAAGGAAATATAAACTCTTTAGCTGACCATCGAGCCCTGTTAAGGCATTTATTTCCTTGTTCCGAAAAAATAAGAATATCCTTTGCTCATTTAAAATACACGTCTAGGAAACATATACCTCTAAGGTTGTGCAAAATAGTTTTGTATTTTTTTAAACTCAAAACATTCATATATATTGTCCATTGCTTTCATCACCTTGGCTATATTTGAAGATTACAATGCTTAATATATTGCAATTGCTACTGAAAATATGCTAGGTTAATTGACTTTTGAGTAGTACCATATAATTCAAATGCACATTTGCCCCAATCCCCCACAAAGAAGGATAATCCAGTATGATTTGATTCACCTCTCAAAATAAAATATGAACTGTGCTTACTAAAATATATTTGATATCTTGTTCTCAGGGATACTGCTGTAATAGATATGAACACTTTGATAAACCTGTCTGTTAGGTTTTATTAATCTTAACTTAACACATACTGGTACATGATGCGTATCAGACATCTACCAAAGAATACAGAAGAAACAAAGACAATTAACTATGGCTGATCCATAGAGATCAAGGAGTCTATAAAAAGGAAAAGCCATATCATTCACCCCCACCTAACTGATAAGTATAGTCCTTGAGGTTAGGGGGAGGACGAAGGATTCTAGTGCTCCGCCTAGGTTGTTGGCCTGGAGGAAGTGTAACTGGACTCTCTGTTGACCCCTGAGATTCTGGAGAAGTCAGGAATCTGGTGCTTCGCCTAGGTTGCTGGATAGGAGGAGAAGTCGCAACTGGACTTCCTAACGACCTCTGGGATTCTGGAGAAGTCAGGACGTGAGGAACCAGAGTCGAAGATACCGATGGTCGAGGAGGGACCATTGATGTTGAAGGCCGGTGATGTCCAAGAGATCTGTTGGAATGCTGCTCTTCTGTTACCTTCCTTTCTTCTTCCCATTCTTGAGAAATGTTGCCTGGAGAAGGTACTGGAGCCAAGTCTCTAGTTGAAACGGTAGTCTCCCGTCCATCAGCAAGTTGTACGTGAGCGTACTCGGGGTTCGCTTCAACAAGAGTGACCTCTTGGACAAATGGTTCATACTTTGAATGCCTGGTACGATTCCGCAGAAATACAGGTCCTGGAGTGAATAACCATGAAGGGGTTGCTTGTTCGTAAGTCGATCTCCGTTGGTGTTTAAGCATACGCTCATGGGGAGTTTCGTTTGTTGCGGTACAAAGTAATGACCTGATAGAATCGAGGGTATCATCTAAAACTTTTCCCCACTGTCGGATATCCAATTGTCTTGATTTTATGGCAAGCTGTATAGTTTTCCAGACAATGCCTACGTATTTTTCTGCCTGACCATTGCCTCTGGGATTGTACGGTGTCGTTCTGCTCGTCGCTACCCCAAGAGTCGTGTGATATGACTTCAATTCTTGGGACATGAAGGCAGAACCTCGATCTGAATGAATATAGGAAGGAAATCCAAAACTTGAAAAAAAAAAGGATTTTCAGTTTTGAGATAACGGAGGAGGAAGTAACATCCGTGCAGGGAAAAGCAAAAGGATATCTGGAATATTCATCTACTAAGATGAGGAGGTATCGGTTTCTGGAAGTGGATGTAAGAGGTTCCTTGAAATCCATGTTTATTCATTCAAATGGATGGATAGCTTTGATGAGACTTCCCTCGTGTTGGATAAATCTGGGTTTTAGCTCAGCACAGACTTAACACGCTGATAAAACCTTCTTTATATCCTCCAAAAAATAGGGCAAATTCTTTGACTTAACGAAGTGATTCATTCTCGTCAATCCCGGATGACATAAGGCTTCATGCATGTTCTTAAGTCGTAATCCATAGCACTGGGTAGCCGAACAGATTCTGGATAAAACATCAGCTGCGTCGTTGTGTTGTCCGGGTCTGTAGATGATTTCATAGTCAAAACATGAAAGTTCCAATCTCCAACGCAGTATCTTCTCATTCATTACCTTGCCATGACGCCTGCTGTCGAACATGAAGGCCACTGACTTCTGATCGGTGATGAGGCGGAAATGTCTTCCTAGTAAATAATGCCTCCATTTCTTGACAGCTTCGATGATAGCCTGAGCTATCTTTTCCACAGATGAATGTCTTTGTTCTGACTTGTTGAGGGTTTGTGAAAAGAAAGCTACAGGCCGCCCATTTTGTGACAGGGTGGCTCCAATAGAATGTTCTGAAGCATCAGTCTCCACGGTGAACATAACCTTCTCATCTATAGCTGAGACGAGTGCGTTTTCCACATCTTCTTTCAGCCTTTTCGTTTAATGGAAAGAGACCACTCGAAAGGATATGTATTTTCTGTGAAAATCTTGGAATGAAGTTTGAAAAATGTGCGAACATGCCCATTGCTCTTCGAAGAGAAGCAGTAACAGATGGAACTGGAAGTTCTCTCAAGGATGTGAGTGGGTCAGGATCTGGACGAATTTCATGTTTGGAGATTATATAACCCAACAGCTTTATTGTACGAGCTGAGAAGACACTCTTCTTATCATTATTTGCAAGCGATACTTTTCTACGGCTTTTAGGAACTTCTTCAGATTCATGTCATGTTCTTGCTGATTCTTGCCTCCTACTATGACATCATCTAGGTAAGCTGCTACCCCAGTGAGTTCCTCTTTCTGGATGATCGAATCGATAGTTCTTTGGAAACAGGGCACACAATTAGTTGGGCCAAATGGAATTCGTTTATACTGCCAAAGTTTACCACTACTTCAAATGCTGTGTATGGACGGTCCTCTTCACAGATATGGATTTGATGATAGGCGCTCTTTCAGTCGATAGCACTGAACACTTCATAATTTGCCACTTTGTTTTTCGATATCCTCAATGCGTGGAAGTGGATATGCATCTAGTTGGGTGTACTGATTTACTGTCCGAGAATAGTCAACTACCATGCGGCGCTTGTGGTTCTCGGTGTGGGTAACAAGAACCTGTGCACGCCATGGAGAAAAGCTTTCTTCTATGACATCTTCCTTTAAGAGTCGTTGAATTTCTTGATCAAAGAACTTGGCATCTGAAGCTGTGTGACGTCGAGATTTAACAGCGACTGGTTTACAGTCTGGAGGGATGTTACGAGAAAATTGGGCCGGTTCTACATTAGCCAGATATCCGCAGATATTCAACGGTTCTTTGCTGCCACCAAACCTTATTTCTATGGATGAATGGCGACCAAGAATGTCGTGACACAAAATAACGTCCGAGATATATCTGTCAGTACATTTAGCTGAATGTCTTCATATACATGGTCCTTGACTTTTAGATTGACTGAACAAATTCCCTTAACAGATGAGCTAAGAGATGTTGAGGCCATTATTACTGTGAGACTACTAGCACAAATGGGGCTTCCGGACCAACCTCTCAGAAATAAAACTTGTAGAACTACCAGTGTCTACCAGAGCATTGGCTTTCGTTCCATTTAAGTGAATGGGAATTATTGCTTTTGCCAGACAGGATGGTGTGGATGAGGCAAAGATAAGACTACAGTATGGCAATGGTCAGATTTTTGGGAACTATTCGGTTCGGTACTTCTACAAACTTTGGCGTAGTGACCAGTTTTCGAGCATGCACGACAAATAGCTTCCCTTGCTGGGCATTCATTCCTCTTGTGATAGGCAAGTCCACAAAAATAGCACTTCCTGTTTGTCACTGCAACAACTTCACACGAGGCTTCACTATTCCCTGAGCAGCTGTCACGGCTGGCATAAGTAATTGAGGGTGGTCTGGGTGAACTAGCACGATGGTTCTGAACAGCACTGACAGAAACAGGCTCTTGATACTGAAGGAACTGTTCCATCGCTGACTCTAAAGCCTTTCCCTTATTGAAGCCTCCTCAAGAGTGAGGTTAAGATTTTCTAATAGTCTGTGACGAATATTGGAGTTAAGAAGACCGGCAATGAAAGCGTCGCGAATACAATCATCTCTATTTACTTCCGCTGTTACAGCCTTAAAGTTACAATCTTTGCTCAGAAGCTTCAAAGATTCTATATATCTCGACACTGTTTCTCCAGCTAGCTGCTTTCTGGTTGCTAATTTGTGACGCGCAAATATTTCGTTCACCGGTATTGTGAACATGCTAACCAAAATGCTTATTGCGTCATTGAACGTTTTAGCTTCATTGAAATATTCGTATACTGAAGGTGAGACATGATTTATCAGGATTCTTAATTTGTCGGCGTCACTTACTTGCTAAGACACTATCAAGTTCCTGAACGTGCTGTACCAATGATTCCATTCTTGTTGTGCGTTGCTAGATTCTGAGTCGATGTTCAGACGCTCGGGTCTTAGTAGTCGATCCATTCTTAGTTAAGATTAATAAAATGTAATAGATATGAACACTTTGATATACCTGTTTGTTAGGTTTTATCATTCTTAACTTAACACATACTGGTACATGATGCGTATCAGACATCTACCAAAGAATACAGAAGAAACAAAGACAATTAACTATGGCTGATCCATAGAGATCAAGTTGTCTATAAAAAAGAAAAGCCATATCAACTGCCGATAAGATATTTCAGCAAGATGTTTTCCAAACTCGAGATATTATAAACACTGAAAAACTACACAACTGCAAATATTGCAGATAAGGTTTCAAGACGCTAAGATTACTCAAGATTTATATACTACATCATGGTGGGAACGGACCATACTACTGTATTATATGTTTACAAACGTTTGCTCAACGCTTTAATTTAATAACTCATCTTGCAGTCCATTTAGGTGTAAGGCCGTACTCATGTAATATATGAGAAAGAAAGTTATCATTTCAATGGAGATTTAATTCCCACATGTTTGTACATAGTGTGGAAAGAATACATTTCTGCAATGCATGTATCGAATCATTTTAATTGATTTGGCATTAAAATGCCCAGGTAAGCATTTATGTGCGTGCGAGACCTTTCTGTGTGACGTATGTGAGAACACATTCTTTCAAGCCCCACGTGTTACTTCATTTTGGTGAGAGACCATTTTCATGTAACATATGTGATGAAACATTTATAAACTTGAAAGTGCATATTGCCGGGCATAATACACTGCTCTGTACTGACTAGTGTACTGATATGTATGCACATTATGCGCTTTCCTGTTTTTAATTACGCTGCTTGTACGTGACAAACGTGGCCAATGGCTGCAATAAAAGTTTATAAAACATAAACGCATTCCATGTTGGAAAAAGCGTTCTAGGCTTCATCTATTTGAGGCTCGTATCAGAACTCACAAGGGGCTTAAGACCTTTGAATGAAATGTATGTACCAGGAAGTTCTCTTGGAAATAAGATTTTGCTACTCACACGATGGATCACAGCCAAGAACATCTGCTTTTCTGTAAAATATATGAGACGTCCTTTAAAAATGTTGCGATTTTAAAGCCACACCTAGCTTTGCATAGTTGTGGGAGAAGCTACGCATGTGATAAGTGTGAGAAAACAATTGAAAGGTAGGGCTATCTCAAGATATATCTATTGATACATAGTAATGTAATATTATATCCATGTGTGGTTTGTAAGGAATTCAAACAAATAAGCCACTGAATGCTCATGCTGTTGTTCATACCCGGGAGAAGCCATATTCATGTATGAAGAGCGGAAGGAAATTTAGCAGGTAAAGAAATCGAAATGCTCGTGTAAGTCCTGTAAAAAGTTATAATATTATTAAGGAGTGGGACTTCGAAATCACTTGCTCCTAAAGCTGATATTCAAGAACTTAATGTTTTCTTGTTGGTTTCAATAAATAGCCGTATTTGTGGGCGTGGCAATTGTTTTCACACTTTTATTCTCAGCCAGTTGAAGCCAGCAGTTTCAGGCAATTTCCAGTGCTTGCGATCCAGCATCACTTATATAATATTTTCAGTATAATGCATAGCTCTCCAGTGTAGTATGATTATTTGTGTCTTAAGGGGAGGATGGTACATTCCAAACAATGGCATCATAAGGTAAAATACCAACTCAACAAGATATCGAAGAACAGAAGCTATGCAACTTTTAAAGAGGTGCATTTCTTGGAATCATCAAAAGCAAACCGGCTCACTGATACTGTTGCTTTCAACGAAGGGCCCCGGCAGCTTTAGTTATTGAACCCATAATTTGTATTTGATGCAAAACGAGGAAGCAAACAAAGTTGATTAGAAAGACCATCTACAGTCTTAACGTTTGGCCTTAAAGAAATAAACCACATTATGGAAACCGAAACTTCATTTTCCAGGGCCCTCAACTTGGTGGTCGGCAACGATTTTCCTTTTAGTGGGTTAGGCCTATGTCCTAAAGGGATTGCGTTCTGATTCCAAACGAACATTTCAAAGCTTTGTAGGAAGCAATGGCTACATACTCTGTTGCAATTTTTCATACTGAACCCTTATTGATTTGCCGATCAGTAAGTCTTCATGATTTTTATTATTATTATTACTGACGCCCAGGCAGAGCATGTTGGAATTTGACTAAGGGGAGACAGGTAGTGTGTCGCAATTATTGCAACAGGAGTAGCGTGGTAGTTATTACTGACGATGACCGGTTAAGCTGAGTTCAAGGACAAATTCAGTATGAATGCGCATCCAAGTCGGCGTCATTATGGGCGTGCCAGAAGAGGAGTTCCAACCGATACACGATTGAATCAGCAAATCAGAAGAGAGGACGCCTAAGTCACGCGGAGAGTGGCGTACCTTAAAAAAAGCGCGCTAAAACACGTGTCTGCAGAACGCCGATGCGATATAATTCCGCATAAGTCCGTTGAGACGTTTGGATGAAAAGAAGAAGATTGATACTAGTCCCAAGTCTGTGAGTCAAAAACTACGGATTATTTTCACAGATTGCCCCCACTCCACCCCATTCTGTCAGTTTCTAATAAATTGATCGCTGATGAGCTGTTTGAGACACAACTTTATCGAGCTCTGGTGAGCAATGTTCACGCAAGTTTGAGTCACGATTTATCAAACTCTAGTGAGCATACTTCACGTCTGTTTGGACAAACATTTTATTTTGTGCTCAAGGGAGCAGAGTGCATGCTTAGCGGAGGAGATCTCTAGTCGAGATAAGCGCTACGCGGTAGACATAATTTGAGACTTGTTAAAAGCCAGTTGCGCGGTGAACGAAGAGTGTAATTTTCTGTAAAATTTTGTGTTATATTTTGTGTGACGTATATGTGCGTGTGATATATCAAATGCTGAGATAGGGCCAGTTCTACGTTGAGTAATCGCCTAGGACTTTATTGTGAGTGAAAGTCAGTAGCTCATAGCGATTCTAGCTAGGCAAACTAATAACTTTGAACATTTCTTTCCAAGAAGCAACGCCAAGATGTCTCCTGGAAGGTCGATTGGTGGAATGAAGTGCTACGCCTCTACCAATACGTCGACGATGGACGAGTAGATTTCCCGTAGGGAAATGCCTTGGGATGGAGGTTGAGTTCTACAAGCTGCACGGTGATGTACAAACCATTGATTTATTCAATATGTAGTTAGATTAGACGCGGGAACGTTGTAAATATTTTATTCATTGTTTTTCTTGTATTTAGATTTTTTGTGTGCCGACACTGTTATATTTAAATGTACGTTGGCACGTGGCCAAAGTGTTTGTTTGATTGTATAATTTTCTTGAGTCATATTTAGTATGCACGGCGTGTGTATTTGATTTTATCCATGCGAATGCGAAACTCGTCAAGGTCGATAAGTGGTGCTTTATTCAAATTCATTTTTAGTAGAAAAAGGGGGGTAATATTTGTTAGATGTTGTGCGAACAGGTTTTTTTTATTCATACTAGGGTTGCCGAGCGCAACAAATTGAAATGTCACAGTAGAACACCTTAGTTCTATATTTTTGGTTTTTTTTTTTTGAGTCCCTTTCAGGTTCTTTAGTCACGGACTAGATCGGGAGCGCAAGTCGGTGGAAAATATGTTATGTCCTTTATTTCAGGTTTCTGTCAAACCCATACGTGTGATTCTGGTGTGTGTATTGTGTCAAAGTGTGTGCATTGATTCTTCGTGATGAGGGGTAGGATGTGCCTACCGCCCTGAAATATTGTGGTTGTATTTTATTGGAAAGGCAGAGCTCTCAGAGGCTACTGTACCTTGTCCAGTGCTGATTCTTGGATTTCCGTGGGAAATGCTGAGATATTTTATTTTGACACACACACGCATATTATGTGCTTTTGGGAGCACGCTTCTACGAGACTCGAACCAGTGCCACGGCAGGTCGAGGTTATTGACACGTGGGTTGACAGATGTGCAGATTCCATTTAGCGCCCGTCTAGGTCTAGTAATTCATCGTTTAGGCAGTCCAGCTGACCGACTAACCCCTGTAAGCTATCTGTAGCAAACCTGTTCTTTTTAATGGTCATTGGATCATAATTAAATTGGGAGTTCGCCATTTCCGTTACGAATTACCGCATATCGTATTGAAATGAAATATTTGTTTTATGATGTAAATGTTAGCTTTGAGCCTAGTGATTTCTGTGACTCATTTCATTGTCAGTTTTGTCTGTTGTGACACCGTTGGGTGTATGTAGTATTTCATGTAAAAATGGCAAGCGGCCATATGTGTATTTTTTTCTTGATTGGTCATGTGTTAATTTACTTGTGTTGATTTGAAAAGTCCTAGTTTTAGGCGTTATTGTTGTTTGCTACGGCAGTTCTTTGATTCCAATTTCATGCGGAAATTATTTTTGTTTATTTAGTGTAGGAAGTGTCGGATTAGTTTAATTAGTGTTTAGTTGGTTCCCCGTGTCTGTCTAGCTCTAAGACAATGCAGATTCGTCCCCTGAAGGTTTACTGGATGGTAACGAATCTCGCATTAATTTGTACACATCGTAACGCATGTAGAACAGCCGCACACGCACATGTCATTGTAGTAACTTGGGACATTTGGTCCAGATTTTTACGATCTCTCCTGAGATTAGGCCTAGTTTGGCAGTTATTTAATTCAAGTGGGAGTCATTTGGGAGACCTTGTTTGTTTTGTTATTGTAAATAGTGTAAATTCGTTGATCTGTTATTAAATTCATATGTTTTAATCCTGGCATTCACTTTTTCCTGCATGTTATTTTGTTATATGTTACCCTGCATGTTATAAGAAGCGCTTAACAACAACTTTACGAAATGGACTGTTACACCCCCCGAAAGCGAGTCTCATATGCTTCTTTGCAAGGGTTCATATATCAAAAATGGCTGCCCAAGTGGGGATTGTTGTTGTTGTTGTTGCTTTGTTGACCTCATACTAATTTCTCTGAGAAATGATGCCAGGTCAGCAGGACAAGAGTAAATTCGGTAAATTGAGGCGAAGTTGTACCGCCATGTGTATCAGTAAAATCACTGATTTCTTAAAGTTAGAAATGTTGAACAAGGTTAGAAGTTGATATTGTATTTGTTGTTAACTTGTTCTGGCGCCCGGCTTAAAATTAGAAAATTTGCATATTTACTGAACTCAGTCAAAAGCAGGAAGGTGTTGCCTTACTTTACATTTAATTAACTTCAGTTAATTAAAGTGTCTTTCGTAAATTCTGTTAGTTAGGAATTTAAAAGCAGATCACAAGGGAGTTATTTGGTTGTTTGGAAATAAGAGTCATTATTCAGTAAGATTTTGATTACTGAAAATTTATTTAAATTAGAATCAATGTAATATTTAAATATCAAGACATGTGTGTGTGTACGACTGAAATCCCATTGCATGACCATATTTTCTCCAAATATATTTGTGTGTTTTGCGATGGCTAGCATCGAGGAGATTAAAGTGTTGATGGAGCAGATGTCTGTGCAAATGTCTGCAAAGACGGAGAAACAGTTGAAAACCATGAAGGAGGAGATAAATGAACATAGTGATAAACAATTACGTGAACAAAGTGAACAGAGTGATAAACAATTACAGGACGTGAACAGTAACATTACGGTCCAATTGCAAATTCAGAAACTGGATACCGACAAACAATTACACGAGTTGCGAGAGCATAACGATAAACAGTTAGTGGAACTAAACCATAAGTTATCAGAGCAGGCAACATTACAAACAGTTCAATTAGATAGGATAACACTTGAAATAAATCAGAGTACTAAAGTAGAATTAGAGAAACTGGCAGGAGAGGTGGCAGAAAATAATTCGAGGCAGTTAGGAGAAATTAAGTAACTAGAATCTAAATTCGACCATAAACTAGTACAGTTAGATGGAATGGTAGCCGCCAAACTGAAACAAATCGAGACAGCATGCGTGAACAACACGGCAGGGATCAAAAGCACGCAGGATGAATTACAGGGACAATTCAACAGAATAGAGGCGAAAAATGTAAACATACAGGAGCAGATTAATTCAGTCGACAACAATGTGTTAGGATTGATAAAGGAACTTGAAAAACTGGAGATAAAAAAGTCCTCTCGGCACGCCGGAAGGCGGAGGTAGATTTCACCGGACAAACTTGGGGATAGTCGAAAATAGGCAGAATATGCAGGTTTTCGTAGAAGGATCAGACCACATTTATTGCGTGAAAGTATTTTATAATTGGAGATTAATTAACTTTGTTTTTCGTCATTTTATGCATATTTTAAACATTCTATTGTCTTATGATGACGGTAACCTTCTTGTCATTTGGAGTCCATTTCTATACTTGTGGTCACACTGTCCTTATGCAAAGTTTCGACACTGATGTGTAACTATGTAACGGTCTGTTACTTCTTCGCGCAAAATTATATCTCCCGCAGAGATGTTGGTTGGTTCCTCAGTTTAGGGGCTGCGACAACGTGGTCATGTAACCCCGTGTACTTTGGGTGAGTGTAGAATCTGTCTGATAAACGGTGTGAATTGTGATAGCTGTATTAGTCTGTAATTCAGGTTAGGAATGCAGACGCTCAATTTCAAGCAGTAGTTCCTAATGTTGCTACCAGATACTACCGTCAACGACACCTAGCTGTGAACTTGGCTACTAGATGCCACCGCAATCAGCAACTCGCAACGAACGTTGGAACTTCCCCTCCAAAGGAAAGCATACTGAGGGATTTTTAGCGCTCTTAGAAAATCTGACGACTTTGGCCGGCTTTGAACCCGCGACCTTGGGCATAGGAGTTCAGCATGCTACCAGTTAAGTCACCGAAGCCGCATCACACTTAGTCAAATGGAAATCTGAATCTGATCTCGCGCAAGTGCGTTGTCATGGCAACGTCTGATGGCTCATCCCTCATCAATTTAGTAGTGTTGCCATGTCAACCACTGATAGCTCTTGGCATTTTCTTACAATTCCGAAATCATTTTTCTCATCCCTTGGCGTAATTGTGGCTCATATCAAAAATTCTTTCAGACAAAAGTTTTAGGTAATTATTAGGGGAATATTGTCCATTTTGTACGGTTTTGATATTGTGCCTATTAACAGAGATATGATTAATGTTTCCCGAAAAAAACACTTTTTCCCACCCCTTTGGTCAATGGTTGGTGCTATCAAAAAACGTTTCAAACATAAATTTCTGAGCTTTATCCGACACATAGTATGAACTTTGAACGGATTCGATATTTCACATATTAAGAGAGTTATAGCAATATTTCATTTTTTCGAAAAAAAAAAGTCCCCCATTTCCATCCCCTTCGACCGATTTAGCCCAGTAACGAACTCGTCCGAGATTTTATGGGTATACATATTCGGTAAAAAATTCAAAGTGATTGGTGCAAAATTACGGCAGTTATCGTGTCCACAAGAAACAGATATACATATATATACATATATTACATAAATTATATATAAACTTTTGAACTGACGGTGGTTTTGGGGTCTGGGGGATGTGAAACGCGAAGATATGTCGAAATTTTCCGGAAATCGAAACATGGTACCCATTGCAATAGTTAGCTTTCTAATGAAATCTACCTAAAATACTGCCGTCAACGACACCTAGCTCTGAACTTGGCTACTAGGTGCCACCTCAATCAGCAACTCGCAACGAACGTTGGAACTTCCCCTCCGAAGGAAAGCAAACTCAGGTTTTTTAGCGCTCTTAGTAAATCTGACGACTTCAGCCGGGTTTGAACCCGCGACCTTGGGCATAGAAGTTCAGCATGCTACCAGTTCCGATACCGAAGTCGCTTCCCACTGACATATGAAAACTGAATGTGATCTCGTGCAGTGGCGTTGTCATAGCAACTGCTGATGGTCATCCCTTATCAATTAAAAGTAAAGTTGTCATGGCAACCTCTCTTGGCACTTGGCATTTTCTTATAAATTAAATCATTTTGTTCACCCCGTGGCGTAATGGTGGCTCATATCAAAAATTCTTTCAGACAAAAGTTTTAGGTAATTATTGGAGGAATATTGTCCATTTTGTGCGGTTTGATATTGTGCCTATTAACAGAGATATGATTAATGTTTCCCGAAAAACCCACTTTTTCCCACCCCTTTGGTCAATGGTTGGTGCTATCAAAAAACTTATTTGACATAAATTTTTGGCACTTATCCGACACATATTATGAACTTTGAAGGAATTCGATATTTCATGTATTAAGAGAGTTATAGCGATATTTCACTTTTTCGAAAAAAGCCCCCCATTTTTACCCCCTTCGACCGATTTTGCCCATTAAAGAACTCGACCGAGATTTTATAGGGATACATATTATGTAAAAAATTCAAAGTGATTGGTGCAAAATTACGGCAGTTATCGTGTCCACAAGAAACTGATATATATATATATATACATAAATTATATATAAACTTTTGAACTGACGGTGGTTTTGGGGTCTGGGGGATGTGAAACGCGAAGATATGTCGAAATTTTCCGGAAGTCGAAACATGGGACCCATTGCAATAGTTAGCTTTCTAAAGAAATCTACCTAAAACGGAGAAAGAACGGATGCACTTGCGCGAAAACCTGGAAGACCAGTTAACTAAAAATCAAGAGAAAATACGAGAAGAGGTAGGAGAACAATTAATTAAAACTCAGCAGCTGATACAAGAGCAAATAAGGGAACAGCTTGAGAAGAATCAGGAAACCAACGAAGAAAAAATTATTAATTTGAAGAGTAGGATCCGGAAAGATTGGGAACAGCAGGTGAATGAGACTAAAGGAGATATGCTGACTATATTAAAGAGGCTAGGCGAGAATAACTCTAGAATGCAGGCTCTGGAGGAAAGTATGAAGGCCAAGTTCCAAGAACATGCAGACCTCATCGTTAAGAATGAGATAAGATCTTTAGAGAATGCCACTTTATTCTCTTCAGAAAATTCAGTAGGGAAACACGGAAGTATTGGAAGTCCGGAGGGGATGAAGCTAGCTGAGGATACGAGCAGAGGTCAGAGTACAAAGATAACGTGCGACACATTCCAAAATTACAGAGGGGAGACGTCAACTCCACAACCTGGTCTGCACCTGCCCAAGTCATACAAGTAATTAGGGGAAACGATTTTAAACCCGACAAATTCAGGGAAAATTCAGGATCTACTCCAAAAGCATTTTTGCGCCAGCTGGATGATTTTTTTTTGTCGTCGTGTGGCCTCCTCAGAGGCCGAGTGCAGGTCTTTCTATTCGACGACCGTGGGCGACCTGCGCGTCGGGATGAGAGATGGAATGGAGGAAGGTGAATGAATGAAACTGGGCAAGGATGTGGAAGGAATCGGCCGTGGCCTATCAGAAGGTACCGTCCCAGCATTTGCCCGGTGTTGAAAATGGGAAACCACAGAAAACCATTTCAAGGACGGCCGACGGTGTGGATCGAACCCACGCGTCTACCGAGTCAGCAGAGAGCTTGGTCCCATGACCTAATGCTGCGCTTTAGCCAGTTGAGCCACTACTGGATGATTACTTTAATGACCTACACGTCAGTCCCGCAAAACAGCTGCGACTGGTGGAGAAATTTTTAGAGGGCCCAAGTTTAATCTGGTTTCAAAGCTTCAAGTATACGTTTAATGACATGGCCCAGTTTAAAGAGGCATTTCTGAGGAAGTTCTGGAGTCCTTCACTGCAGCAGGGGTTGAGGATGGTCTTATATACCAGGAAATACCATAGCACACACCCTACAAGGTTTTCTGAGTTCTTTAGCCAACAGCTAGTAAAATTCCGCGATTTTGACGAGCCGCCTTCTGAAGAAAACATGGTTTTAACTATCGGCAAGCAGCTTCCGATGAACATACAACAATTTTTAGTGGCAGGAAATATCAAAACCGCAGTTCAAGCCGAGGAGATACTCCGCCACTTGGATGAAACGAGTATGGTTAGTCTGCAGACCGGGAGACGGAATATGGAGAGCGTGAACACTACAGAAGTAGTTCAAGGGCATCAAAACGGTCAATGTCAGAACAATCAGACGAAGACACAATCCCCCAGCACACAATTTACGCCCAGACGGCAGGTGTTCGACGGTCGAAACCAATATAATAATAATAACAATAGGAACTTCCAAAATCGCCGTGATAATTATAACAATAAACAGAACAACAATCACAATCAGAGGACGTACCAGCGAGAATATACTAACTGGAGAGGACACCAAAGGCAGGATGGACCATATCAAATGAACGGGGACGGCAGATGGAATAATCAGAGGAATTATCGACAAGATAACCAGGGAGATTATCGTGATGAATGGAACAAGCGTTACGCTGAGTCACAAAAATATTTGGACGAATTAAATGCAGAAGAAGAAACAGAGAAATAGAAGTGGGGACGAGCCATGAAAAACAGAAGAAATCCCGACAATCAGAGTAACGAGGATGCAGGAAAGGTGACAAGACAGGAGGAGACGCGGAAAAATAGCGGAAGAAATTCGCGGGACGAAGTTTCAGGCAAGAGTCTGGAAATATGGTAAAGAAGACGGTAGCAGAAGAAGAAGACGGTAGCAAAAGAAGATGGGAGAAGAAGAAGAAGAAGAAGAGAACCATTTGATGAATAATAAGGATAGGGATGCAGAATCATATTGCAAAATTTAATTTGAGAACCCACACTCAAATGTACGTGGCTACGCGGTACCTGGGAGAAACAAGACGGCCGGTCTGGCAGAAGTTGTAATTGTGTGAGTGAGAGGGGGAGGTCTAGCGAGACGTGTGAATGACATTGCAGCGAGAAGCGCGCAAACTAATTGGGACAGTGGAATGTAAACTCAGGCATACGAGTGAGGTACTTAAGTGATGTTATCTATACTACTGTGGATATTGTTTTTAAAATCCAAATCAATCACTTGCTTAGAATTTCAAAACCTTGCTGAGGATAAATGAACCCTTATTGATTTGCCGATCAATAAGTCTTCATGATTTTTATTATTATTATTACTGACGCCCAGGCAGAGCATGTTGGAATTTGACAAAGGGGAGACAGGTAGTGTGTCGCAATTATTGCAACAGGAGTAGCGTGGTAGTTATTCCTGACGATGACCGGTTAAGCTGAGTTCAAGGACAAATTCAGTATGAATGCGCATCCAAGTCGGCGTCATTATGGGCGTACCAGAAGAGGAGTTCCAACCGATACACGATTGAATCAGCAAATCAGGAGAGAGGACGCCTAAGCCACGCGGAGAGTGGCGTACCTTAAAAAAAGCGCGCTAAAACACATGTCTCCAGAACCGCCGATGCGATATAATTCCGCATAAGTCCGTTGAGACGTTTGGATGAAAAGAAGAAGATTGATACTAGTCCCAAGTCTGTGAGTCGAAAACTACGGATTATTTTCACAGATTGCCCCCACTCCACCCCATTCTGTCAGTTTCTAATAAATTGATCGCTGATGAGCTGTTTGAGACACAACTTTATCGAGCTCTGGTGAGCAACGTTCACGCCAGTTTGAGTCACGATTTATCAAGCTCTAGTGAGCACACTTCACGTCTGTTTGGACAAACATTTTAGTTTGTGCTCAAGGGATCAGAGTGCACGCTTAGCGGAGGAGATCGCTAGTCGAGATAAGCGCTACGCGGTAGACATAATTTGAGACTTGTTAAAAGCCAGTTGCGCGGTGAACGAAGAGTGTAATTTTCTGTAAAATTTTGTGTTATATTTTGTGTGACGTATATGTGCGTGTGATATAAGCAAATGCTGAGATAGGGCCAGTTCTACGTTGAGTAATCGCCTAGGACTTTATTGTGAGTGAAAGTCAGTAGCTCATAGCGATTCTAGCTAGGCAAACTAATAACTTTGAACATTTCTTTCCAAGAAGCAACGCCAAGATGTCTCCTGGAAGGTCGATTGGTGGAATGAAGTGCTACGCCTCTACCAATACGTCGACGATGGACAAGTAGATTTCCCTTAGGGAAATGCCTTGGGATGGGGTGTTGAGTTCTACAAGCTGCACGGTGATGTACAAACCATTGATTTATTCAATATGTAGTTAGATTAGACGCGGGAACGTTGTAAATATTTTATTCATTGTTTTTCTTGTATTTAGATTTTTTTGTGTGCCGACACTGTTATATTTAAATGTACGTTGGCACGAGGCCAAAGTGTTTGTTTGATTGTATAATTTTCTTGAGTCATATTTAGTATGCACGGCGTGTGTATTTGATTTTATCCATGCGAATGCGAAACTCGTCAAGGTCGATAAGTGGTGCTTTATTCAAATTAATTTTTAGTAGAAAAAGGGGGTAATATTTGTTAGATGTTGTGCGAACAGTTTTTTTTATTCATACTAGGGTTGCCGAGCGCAACAAATTGAAATGTCACAGTAGAACACCGTAGTTCTATATTTTTGAGTTTTTTTTAGTCCTTTTCAGGTTCTTTAGTCACGGACTAGATCGGGAGCGCAAGTCGGTGGAAAATATGTTATGTCCTTTATTTCAGGTTTCTGTCAAACCCATACGTGTGATTCTGGTGTGTGTATTGTGTCAAAGTGTGTGCATTGATTCTTCGTGATGAGGGGTAGGATGTGCCTACCGCCCTGAAATATTGTGGTTGTATTTTATTGGAAAGGCAGAGCTCTCAGAGGCTACTGTACCTTGTCCAGTGCTGATTCTTGGATTTCCGTGGGAAATGCTGAGATATTTTATTTTGACACACACACGCATATTATGTGCTTTTGGGAGCACGCTTCTACGAGACTCGAACCAGTGCCACGGCAGGTCGAGGTTATTGACACGTGGGTTGACAGATGTGCAGATTCCATTTAGCGCCCGTCTAGGTCTAGTAATTCATCGTTTAGGCAGTCCAGCTGACCGACTAACCCCTGTAAGCTATCTGTAGCAAACCTGTTCTTTTTAATGGTCATTGGATCATAATTAAATTGGGAGTTCGCCATGTCCGTTACGAATTACCGCATATCGTATTGAAATGAAATATTTGTTTTATTATGTAAATGTTGGCTTTGAGCCTAGTGATTTCTGTGACTCATTTCATTGTCAGTTTTGTCTGTTGTGACACCGTTGGGTGTATGTAGTATTTCATGTAAAAATGGCAAGCGGCCATATGTGTATTTTTTTCTTGATTGGTCATGTGTTAATTTACTTGTGTTGATTTGAAAAGTCCTAGTTTTAGGCGTTATTGTTGTTTGCTACGGCAGTTCTTTGATTCCAATTTCATGCGGAAATTATTTTTGTTTATTTAGTGTAGGAAGTGTCGGATTAGTTTAATTAGTGTTTAGTTGGTTCCCCGTGTCTGTCTAGCTCTAAGACAATGCAGATTCGTCCCCTGAAGGTTTACTGGATGGTAACGAATCTCGCATTAATTTGTACACATCGTAACGCATGTAGAACAGCCGCACACGCACATGTCATTGTAGTAACTTGGGACATTTGGTCCAGATTTTTACGATCTCTCCTGAGATTGGGCCTAGTTTGGCAGTTATTTAATTCAAGTGGGAGTCATTTGGGAGACCTTGCTTGTTTTGTTATTGTAAATAGTGTAAATTCGTTGATCTGTTATTAAATTCATATGTGTTAATCCTGGAATTCACTTTTTCCTGCATGTTATTTTGTTATATGTTACCCTGCATGTTATAAGAAGCGCTTAACAACAACTTTACGAAATGGACTGTTACACCCCCCGAAAGTGAGTCTCATATGCTTCTTTGCAAGGGTTCAATACTTTATTATGCTACTTTGAAATAAGGATAGCATCTATTATATTTTATATTATGATTGTGAAAATTACTTCTTTTTCTTCTGAATTGTTCAATTTTACTATTTTGTTTTCTCGATGAATTGGTAAGCTATGCCTCTTGCAAATTTGTAAAACAAGCATATTCTTTCTAAGAAATGATTCTTTGTTCTACCCTAAATAAACATGTTCATTCCTTCCTGGGTTCATTATATCAGAATCAATAGAAAACGATGTAGGTATAAACAAATAAATTTCAAAAATGTTTTTGTATGGTACCGGTACGGTAGCTATATAGTTACAAAATCATCTGATATAGGAAATAGTAGATAATATCAAATCTCAGAAAGAAATCAAATAATCTTAGGTACCGGTAGCTGAGTAATATCTACCAAGCAGTTGAAGATAATGCAGTCAACATTCATATCATTCATAAATTCACGCTACAATAACGTAACTGTAGATCATTTATAGAAGCCATAAACAAGTGCCTTTCAAATCATAACAATACATTATAGATAGAAATCGATGTCTTCATGAAGTCAAATGTATCTATGAACACAATCAGCTAATACTACAAATTTTCCAGCCACAGTACCGTACATCATAGCTGCCAGTTTGTAAACATGGTGATTTCGCAATATGATTGACGATAGAAAGCAACCTTGTTGCAGCCTAACAGGAAGACATTTACAACAAATCACCATGACTGTACCGATGGGAGACAAAAGGTTAAGTTTCTTCCTTAATAACGCTTTTTATGTCACGCATGATGCTATCCATATTCTTGTATGTATTCTTTTTGATTCAGACAACTGTAGCAATGAGCAAGAATTAATTAGCTCAAGCACAATTAGGAAAAAATAGGAAGGAAACTATTTGTATTTTATGCAAATAATATATATATATATTGAGACCGTCGGTGGAGCTGCCAGGATAGCCAACAACCGCAATGACATCCCTAACATCTCATCCGTCGGACATAATTGCCGTGAGGATCAGGTGAACTTCCTAATAGGCCAAAGCGGCACGAGAATCTGTAGTCCACAGGGATCGTGGTACGTGGTGACGATGGTCATAGACTGCCTAAGGAAAGGTTCACCTTAAAAACTAGACAGAAAATAAACATCCAGACTTATGTAAAACACCGTGAAAATTTATTATTAAAATTCACAAGCCCCTAGCCTAGTTCGGAGGGTTTCAATCGGCTAGTCCGCAAGCTAATAAACAAACAAAAATAAAGAGCAGGTCCCTACCTGAGAAGTTACGGAAAAACCTCGCGAATGATCTATCTCACAATAATAAAGTAACAACAGGAACACTAGGAAAATGGTACGACGCAAGTCCCTAGGTCAAGTTACAAGATCAAGCTAATATCTGAATTAACATTTAACAGGGTAGCAAAACAAATCTAAGTTAGGATGATACCATCTCCACATTTACATTTAACGTTAATTCATCTAGCTAAGTCCTATCAGTTAATAACAAAATTTACGGCGATGACGTCCGTAACAGAAAACATTTACATTCAAAGCTAAGTGAACAGCCATGTAAAAAAATCATTTAATTATTCTTAGTAACTAAGTGCTAACAGCACACAAGAAGGTAACATGTAGGATTCATACACTTGTACATCATAAATAATTAATAAGAGACAACAGTTTTATTAAAATGCCTGCCTGCACCTTGGTTTACTCTTTGTAAGCCATAGTCATCTAATGTGTGTAGTTACGGCGACGACTGCGTAGTAAAGACTACGTCTAACATCGCATGGCCTGCGCTCCACAAGCTACGAACTCAAGGTTCGAGCAAGCTTCAGGTCGCTACAAAAGTGTCAGCTGTCCTAGTCATTTCCTCAAAGGAAATACCTTCATTAGCACGGCCATGTCAGCAGGTTCCAAATGCAAAAGAACAAAGTTAGATAGAAAGAATTCGTTAGTTAGCTTTTGTTTTACCAAAATTATGCGTTTTATTATTAAGATGTCGGTTTAGGTTTATCGTTGGTTTATGGCGAATAATACTGACAATAGCCTGGGCACGGAGTGTCTCCACTGAGATCAATCTCCACCAAAAGCCTCGACTCAAAATTCGGAATATAATCAACGAGCAATAACAACTCGGACACACAATAACACAAGTTACCAGCGGCGGAAAGCTCGCGTTCAATAACTCTGGGATGGGCCTGCACACTCAGGCACCCTCCATAACATCTGGTCAACGGGAACAATCCCGGACAAGGTACACACAGATACCTTCATACATGAAATATCTCCTTTAACAGGGCAGCCTACAACGTACTATAGAAAACCTGACATAACTGTACACGTTAAACGACGGTACACGCAAAAGTGCGTTTAACTAACAAAAAACAATCTATAAAAACATGTGATCAGATACAAGGTTGGACACTGGGTTCCATGAGCTAAGTAGCAATGAAAGGAAGAGCGAATACAACAAGCATTCTGTCTCCTGTCAATCTATGTCTGTCTCATAATAGAAGCGTGCTCTCAAGGGCACTGGGTCACAAACCAGTTTGTGTCGCTACAGGCTACAACATTCCTGCGCGGTCTGACACAACACACACTAACTATCAAGGCCGGCGATTTAAGCAAAATAAAAACTGTACAACTGGCCTCATCATAAAACCTTTACCATAGGTTATAAACCTCGAAGAATACGTGTACAAAAAACACGCTATAAATCTGAATACAATAATATAATTCCGTCTTTCAAACCAAAGACGTCTAAATTGTAGCAATGTCACATTGCTGGAGCTCTTTGTTCACAAAGATATAATACTTCAGTAGTTGCTTGTACAACATCAAATAAATACGTGTCTTCACATGACACTAACAAAATAATAATTGTGACGCAGATTCCACACACTGGATCTGCTTAATGATACGCTGGGAACTGGTTTCGATGCTAGACAACGAAACATCCCTTTTACTGATAAGGTCCACACTTGACCTGATGGCTTCTGAGCAACATCTCAAATGAAATATAATGCAGTTACAAAACTGGTAATTACAGTCGATTACCTAAATGATACGACTGCTCTAACGAAGTCAGGGGTGTAACAAAGACTGGTTGCAAAAAATGCAGTTAAAGAAATATAAGCATGGCATCTGATTGCCATAACTAAAGTCAGCAAAGACTTGAAAAATCACCCCAAATAGGGCTAAACAAAGTAGCCTCAAATGACTACGGTCACGTTTAGCAAAAGATAGGCATTGACGTTCTACGACGTCCATCAAGCTGCACCAGGGTTGACCAAAATGTCTGACCCAAGGGTGTCTCACTCTAACTGAAATAAATGACATCTAATTAGACTAGTTACATTCCCTACCTATAAAAATGGCTGTCACTGAGTTCGGTTGGTTCACAAACTACATTAAACCTACTATACCACCAGAAACTAGAACAGGAAAGGGTGTACAAAAACTCACGAAATGGAGGAGCTCTCACTCAGCCCTCTGTTCACCGACAAGGGTTGAACAAATTCATCCCTGGCTTTCCGGAACGGCATCATCCTCATCAGGATTCCCATCTGAACTCTTCCAAAGGCCAGGGTTCGATCTGTCCCTGTCGATAACTTCGTGGATGTACTGGACCTGCCTGGGAAAGGCATCCTGGTTTCCTTCCTCCTCGTTCGCTGTTCTGGAAGCTCCACCATCATGCTGGTTCCAATCACCCTCATACTATAATGGTATTAGCCCATGATGTTAGTCTCAAACATGGTGTAGAATAATTTGATCACGTGGGTGGTAAAATAAATCGTGTAGTAGTTCATTCTTTCACTTCAAAAATCACAATGTTCGTCGAAAATGTTACAGGCTTTAATACAATTGATAACATAGCCTTTACTTCGCAGATACTGAATTAATACGTGAACAAGCACTGTTCTGTGGTTCTTCACGTGTACTGACGCCACTTATACATCACGTGGCATCCGTGATATGTGCGTCGTTTTGTAATTGAAAAATTCACTGTGGCAATTCAAATATATTATACAATCATAATCACACTTATTTAAAGTAGTTATAACACGTTTACCTCTATATTTTTCACCAGGCTATCGGCCCTCCACAAACACGTGGGTATAAAAATGTGGTGTTACGGTAATGTTAGAATTTTCACTATACTTGCCAATTATATCACAATATGATTCCTGTTGTTCACTGTGCATCAATAACAGTGATTTGTAGAATATTCGTGCACGATGGCACCCGATGATAACTTCCACGCTAAACAGCGGATATTTTCTACGTCTAACAAGACGGATGTAACTTCACGCCTACACGGGGCTGATTCTCCAGACGTATTGCAAGGCACAAGGTTACTCGAGGAAGTAGGTCGTCAAACCAAAGTCGTTGAGCGACTACTTACATTCCTGTTTGCGTATCTGCAAGGGTATTACCTTACCTTAAGTGAAAATAACATTTTCCAAAATGTTTTAATAATGCTGAATGACGAAATGGAATATTCTGAGTCTCGTGGAAAGATAAAATTAATTAATAAGACCTCAGATAAATAATTAGCAGACTTCACCAAAGTCAAAAGTGCGATTCTCCGCTACTTCAAAGAGTATAGCGTGAGCTCTCAGCTCCATGTGGCTTTCTGGGTGTGTTCAAAGGTACTACATCCCATCATAAATGTGCTGTTTTAAAAAAATATCACATGAACCTTAGCTCAGCGGGTTCATCTGCCTCTCCGTCGTTTCAAATAAAATGTTGGGACGACATTTTTATTTGATTTAAAGTTCATTCATAAGTGATATTTTTTTTAGATTAGCTGCATTGAAGGTTCCAATGCGCTCTCCTGTCCTAATGTCTTCAATCACATAACTTCCATTGTTCAAAGGCTGTCGGATACGACTAGGGCCATAATATAAAGACAGAAATTTCCCATATATGCGGTCTATAGGACTTGAAATTCCGGGTCTCCTTATAAGGATAAGGTCTCCCTCAACAAGTGGTTCTCTGAATCTCTGGCGTCTAGTTCTTCTCAAGCGTTTGGCAGCTTGTCTGTCCAAAGTATCCCTCGCAGCTAAAAGTCTGCTGGCATGTGATGGTTGTAAACATGGTGGATTTACAATCATACGATTCCATATTCTCATTGGCATCTGGTTCAAATGCAAAACCATAGGTATTTGACCAGTGCTCTCATGGATTGTTGAATTAATACATCTTGCCATAATAACTAGGACTTCAGTCCATCGCCAGTGTTCTTCTTGACAATATAATCGACAGAATTTTGCGATAATAGACATTACGCATTCTGCTGGGTTGCTCTCTGGATGGCGAATAGATGATAAAACATGACCTATTTCCAGCTCGTTCATAGCATTGGCAAATTCTGCGGAGGTGTACTGTGATTCGTGATCAGTCAACAGGAATTGTGGCTTTCCTGCCTCCGGTATCACTTGTCGACTAATCCTCTGAATAATCTGATGTGCGGTGGCTTTCTGAATCGGATGAAGCATCGTATTTTTCGTGAACACATCGATAGTTACAACGATGTAGCGGTTCCCACGACGGGCCTTAGGTATTGGGCCATAAAGGTCCCGTGCGTATAACTCTCTAGGTTGAGTTGGGAGTATCGGTCTAGGTGGTTCCTTCAACAAGTGTGACGTGTACTTGTTCCGCTGGCATGCGTCGCAAGCACGTAAACACTGTCTAACGGTGGTTCCTAGCCTTTTCCAAGTAAAAGACTCCTTGATGGTTGCGATGGTCTTGTCTGTCCCACCATGTCCAATGGATAGATGAACCATAAGAATAACAGATTCTTGGTATCTCCTAGGAATAACTGCACGCAGTTGAGTGTGGTCCTCGTCCACAAACTTGTACAAGACACGATGATAAATCAAATAATCATCTGCAACAGCAGCAATTCTCGCATAATGAGCATCCTGTGGATCCATTCTTCGTTCCAGGAAACGGATAATATGCCTGAGTTCCTCCTCACGTCGTTTTCCTTCAGGTAGATGACGAAGTCGGCGAAGGTGTTCCTCGCATTCTCCCTCGATGTCTATGGCATTAACAGTAGCTTCAGGATTCCGGCTGAGAATGTCGGCCAACACATTCTCTCTGCCTGGTCGGTAAACTATTTCCAAATCAAACTGCTGGAGAAACAGCGTCCAACGTGTGATCCTGTCGCTTGCCAGTCTTGTTCGTAATATGAAGGTCAGCGCATGGTGATCGGTCCTCACAATAATCCTCTGGCCTAACAAAAGTTTCTGCCAGTACTTAAGTGCGTAAACAATCGCAAGTGCTTCAATCTCAGTGGTGAAATAGTGAGATTCATGTGCTCTCAAACGTCGGCTTAAGAAAGCGATGTAATGACGTTTCTTCTCATCATCCTCCTGCAGTAGGATGGCTCCTATTCCAATCGCAGATGCATCAGTTTCTAGAATAAAATTCCGGGAATAGTCTGGATATTCTAACTGAATTGAGTCAATTAGCATCTGTTTAGCTTTCCTGAAAGCTATCTCGCACTCATCATTCCAGGCCCATCTGCAGTTCTTCTTCAGTAATCCTTGCAGTGGTGCGACAGTCTCGGAATACTTCTCACAATGAGCAGCAAAGAATTGGAGAATTCCTAAGAATTGTCTCACGTGTTTCACACGGGTTGGCGTTGGAAATGCAACAACAGTTCTGATCTTTGCTGGGTTCGGCCTGTATCCTTTTCCATTGATTATGTGTCCCACAAATTTCACTTCTCTCTGGAAGAATCGACCCTTGTCAAATTTCACTTTAAAGTTAGCCTGTCGAAGATTCTCAAAAACAAGGCGTAAGGTCATTAATGCTCTTCCTCTGTTTCCGAAGCTATGATGATGTCATCCACGTAACATATCACCTTCTGCGTCACTTCAGGAGTCAGCTTCGCATCAAGTGCTCTGATTAATGCGGCTCCGGCATCTTTCAATCCAAAGGGTAGTTTTCGAAAGACATAAGTGGTCTGATCAAACAGAAACCCTGTATATTTCTGAGTATGCTCAGATAATCTGATATGGTAGTAAGACTGTACCAAGTCCAATGACGAAAATATTCTCTTTCCCTTGAACTTCCTGAGGATGTCCCTAATCTTGGGCGGTCTGTCGTGCTCAGGAGCTAGGCGTTCATTTAAGGCTCTTGCATCGATACAAAGTCTCAAGCTTCCATCCACCTTAACCACAGGTGTTATAGGATTCAAGAAATGAGTCGGTGACTTCTTGATTGTGCCTGCTGCTTCCATCTCATGGATCTTCTTAGCAGCTTCCTCGCGATGTTTCTCTGCGATAGGATAAATCTTCTTCTTGAATGGGGAATCATCCAGTAGTACAAGATCGTACTCGTAGTCCAATATCTCACCAGGTGTGGTGTCGAATATATCCCTGTATTCGCTCAATATTGCATCAAGATTCTCTCGTATGGGTGCTGATAATGGTTCTGCCTCTCCGTCGGCATCTAGTGTCTCCTCAATTTCCTTGCCATTTAAATTTTCGACAACGTCGACTTCGGATAGGAATTCCGGTTCTTCTTCAACTAAGTTCATCGGGATGGGTTCGTTCGGCTTAAACTCTACCGTATTACGTCCCATATCAATGATTCCATCATACTTCCTAATGAAGTCTGCACCCAATATTGCATCATGATGCAAGCCTTTCATCACAAGAAATTCGTGCAAGTACACGTGGCTCGAAATCTTCAAAGTGCATAGAATCTGGATTTTGCACGTTACAACACGGTCAGGTATGACTCCTCTGACTCTTACAGCAGAAACTGGCAGCTCTGTCACCTCAGAGTTTGCTTTCAGTCTGGCATGGCAATCGGCGGAAATGACACTAATCATCGCCCCAGTATCGATGAGAATGACTACGCTGCATCCATTCAGGGTGGCTACAATCTTCGGTAGACGCGTCAATTCGTAGTTGTGGTTCGTCGTTCGTCCAACAGGTCTTCCTGGATTGGCTCCCAGAGTAATATGGTGGCAGTTACTCTGTGCTCAACCGGGCAAGAATCTATTGATTTTTCGGCGTTTTTTTCTGTCCTGGCGAGAAGTACTGGGCTGGTTTTGCTCCGTCTCCTGCGCCGAATTCCTTGTTTCCCTCGAAGTCGGGTTCTGTTCTCCCTCTTCTCGGATTTGGAGTTCTCTGAGTTGTTGAATATACTCACGGCTCTCCCGTGCTCTTCCTCTCCAATCTCTATCTGGCTGGTTTCTGGGGTCTCGATCTCTTATACCCTCTACTGTAACGGTAGTCCCTACGGATACTTCCGTGCTGTGGGTTTCGACCCTTATTCCCTCGGCGGTCGTTTTCGTGACGACGGTCGTCGTTCGTCCCTCGGTCGAAGCGCCGGTTCCAGTGACTACGACGGTCATCTCGCTGGTCCCTAGCATATGGAGTGTTGTTCCAATCTCTCCTACCATAGTTATAATTATTACGTTGTCCAGAGCTCTCTTGGGTTTGCGTCTGCTGTGGCATCTGGCTCACTTTGTCGACAGTAGTTAAGTTGACATGTCTCTCCTCACGCCTGTCAGCCTTCTGCTGACGGTTTGTTGGGAACTGTTCAGTGTTTGCATCCAACCGTCGCATGATTTGGTCACACTGCTGAAAAGTGGATGCGCCTGCAGCAATCAATACACGTTGCACGTCTGCAGGGTATTGCCAAACGATGGTGTTTACTAGGTCTTGTTCAGACAATGGGGGTTGAAGACAACGAGGTTTCGCAAGCTGGATTGCGAAGTAGTTCGCATAGCGCTTTGGAGTATTGGAGCTGTATCTGCGAGTATACATCTCAGCTCTGATGCTCTGCTGGATGTCGCTCGACCAGTACGTTCTTAACAAGGCTTCTTTGAAATCCTGGTATCCTACAAACGAGTATCGGAAGGCTCTAAACCAGGTGCTGGCTTGCCCCTCAAGCAAACGCTCTATAACTCGGAGCTCCCTCTCCGGAGTTACCATGGTGTCTCTCAAGTAGCTTTCTACGTTGGCCAGAAATTCAACTGGAGTGATGCCACTTCCAGTTCCTGAGAAGCGAGCTGGTTGCTCCTCTCTCGAACGGATTATAGTTACATTTCCCTGCGTATGCGCGGCTCTAAATGAATTCTGCATGTAGTTTTGCGTAGGTGTATTCGTTTCATGACTAAGTCGATTGGGTGCTGGTTGAAAAGGATGGGCGTCAAAGTTCAACGTTTGACTTTACGCTGAACCAGTGAATTGGGATGGTTGCGGTTCTATGTGTGCGCTGGGTTGGAAATGAGTAGTCATCATCCCTGCGGATTGAGATACGGGTGTCGCCTGAGAGTCTCCCATCTGTGCGGGTAAGTGTCTCTCTCTAGGAAGCGTCTCAAGTCTGTCAAGGCGTCTTTCAATAACCTCGAGTCCTGGAATGGTTCTAGCTGTGACTTTGTTACCTAATTCGTTAAGTTGTAGCTCGATCCTATCGACTTTCCCTTTGAGGTTCGTGTCAACTTCGCGTATTGCCGTCCTCAGGTTATAGCTAAGGTCTAACCTCTCGGTTACCGCGACTTCCTCGAATCGTTTCTGTAAGGAATCGATTTCTCCTTCGACTTTCGACACGTTGTCTTGGATCTTTCCAACAACATCTCTGACCTCGGCTACCTTAGCCTCCATTGTGGTCTTTTGTTCGTTGAGGTCACCCCTCAATAACATGAGATCGATTTTATGTTCCTCACGATGAACGTCAACTGTTTCACGCAGGCTTGCTACGGTTTCTGTCAACTCCGTAATATTCCTCCTATTGGTGTTTAATTCGTCCTTGACCTCGATCATGCCATCGACGATCGTCTTGACGTTGTTATTCACAGCATTCGCCGCACCTCTCATCAAAATCAGTCCAATATTCATGGTCGCCATGTCCTTTTTTACGGTGTCCATAAATCCCTCGACGTGGGTCAATCGAGTCACAAATTCTTCCCGAGTGTGCTCCAGGTCGGCTCTCATATTTATCTGGACTCTGTTTATGGTCGTTTGAATTTGAGCTGTGTGCTCCTCCAATCGGGTCTGCACATCCTCCCTAGCTCTATTCATCTGGTCGGTTAAGCAATCTATACGCTGGTTAGCCTCCTGATGGTGTCGTATGATATCAACCCTAACAGCTGCTAAACCTGCCGTAAGATCATTCCTAGCTTCGACTCTATATGCGTCCAGGTCGGCCCTGACCTGTGTTAGATCAGCCCTAACATTGTTAACTGACTGGGTGTTAACTTCTAGGTCCTGTCTGACATTCTTAATTTCCTGCCTAACTTGGTCCACATGACCACTGACATTGTCTATTGACTGGGTGTTAACTTCTAAGTCCTGTCTAACATTGTTGACAGCTTGGGTATTCTCACCTAAATCAGTCCTCACAGTACCTAATTCAGCAGTAATCTGGTGGAGGTTGGCATTAACACCTGCCATCATCTCCCCAAACACACGACGAATAGTTTCCTCATACATTGACAAGAAATATATGTGAGAAAGTGAGGGATCAATATCTAATGGAACTTACAGCTATGATTAGTCACTTGGTGGTATAAAGCTTGTTTCATTTAAATAAATATCACGAGTACAGCTGGAGTATGCAAACTAAGTGCTTCTACATTTACAAAGACAACGGCGAGCAAAGCAAAGTATTACATTTACTCAGAATGAGGCATCATCAAAGAAAATCCTATCCTTCATTTATCCAACACTAAAGCCTCACCCCATGGACTTCTATCAACATGAATGCCATGCGGTCAATTGATCTGCAGTACGACTTTCTAAGTTCGTCCCAGTCCGGTCAATTTACCATTAATCAACATTAAGATCCTCCTAAATAACATGGAACTGACGGTCACCACGTTAACGTCGGCACATGAGTTGGGCGCCGTTTTATTTGACCGTCGGTGGAGCTGCCAGGATAGCCAACAACCGCAATGACTTCCCTAACATCTCATCCGTCGGACATAATTGCCGTGAGGATCAGGTGAACTTCCTAATAGGCCAAAGCGGCACGAGAATCTGTAGTCCACAGGGATCGTGGTACATGGTGACGATGGTCATAGACTGCCTAAGGAAAGGTTCACCTTAAAAACTAGACTGAGAAAATAAACATCCAGACTTATGTAAAACACCGTGAAAATTTATTATTAAAATTCACAAGCCCCTAGCGTAGTTCGGAGGGTTTCAATCGGCTAGTCCGCAAGCTAATAAACAAACAAAAATAAAGAGCAGGTCCCTACCTGAGAAGTTACGGAAAACCCTCGCGAAAGATCTATCTCACAATAATAAAGTAACAACAGCAACACTAGGAAAATGGTACGACGCAAGTCCCTAGGTAAAGTTACAAGATCAAGCTAATATCTGAATTTACATTTCACAGGGTAGCAAAACAAATCTAAGTTAGGATGATATCATGTCCACATTTACATTTAACGTTAATTCATCTAGCTAAGTCCTATCAGTTAATAACAAAATTTACGGCGATGACGTCCGTAACAGAAAACATTTACATTCAAAGCTAAGTGAACAGCCATGTAAAAAAAACATTTAATTATTCTTAGTAACTAAGTGCTAACAGCACACAAGAAGGTAACATGTAGGATTCATACACTTGTACATCATAAATAATTAATAAGCGACAACAGTTTTATTAAAATGCCAGCCTGCACCTTGTTTTACTCTTTGTAAGCCATAGTCATCTAATGTGTGTAGTTACGGCGACGACTGCGTAGTAAAGACTACGTCTAACATCGCATGGCCTGCGCTCCACAAGCTACGAACTCAAGGTTTGAGCAAGCTTCAGGTCGCTACAAAAGTGTCAGCTGTCCTAGTCATTTCCTCAAATGAAATACCTTCATTAGCACGGCCATGTCAGCAGGTTCCAAATGCAAAAGAACAAAGTTAGATAGAAAGAATTCGTTAGTTAGCTTTTGTTTTACCAAAATTATGCGTTTTATTATTAAGATGTCGGTTTAGGTTTATCGTTGGTTTATGGCGAATAATACTGACAATAGCCTGGGCACGGAGTGTCTCCACTGAGATCAATCTCCACCAAAAGCCTCGACTCAAAATTCGGAATATAATCAACGAGCAATAACAACTCGGACACACAATAACACAAGTTACCAGCGGCGGAAAGCTCGCGTTCAATAACTCTGGGATGGGCCTGCACACTCAGGCACCCTCCATAACATCTGGTCAACGGGAACAATCCCGGACAAGGTACACACAGATACCTTCATACATGAAATATCTCCTTTAACAGGGCAGCCTACAACGTACTATAGAAAACCTGACATAACTGTACACGTCAAACGACGGTACACGCAAAAGTGCGTTTAACTAACAAAAAACAATCTATAAAAACATGTGATCAGATACAAGGTTGGACACTGGGTTCCATGAGCTAAGTAGCAATGAAAGGAAGAGCGAATACAACAAGCATTCTGTCTCCTGTCAATCTATGTCTGTCTCATAATAGAAGCGTGCTCTCATGGGCACGTGGTCACAAACCAGTTTGTGTCGCTACAGGCTACAACATTCCTGCGCGGTCTGACACAACACACACTAACTATCAAGGCCAGCGATTTAAGCAAAATAAAAACTGTACAACTGGCCTCATCATAAAACCTTTACCATAGGTTATAAACCTCGAAGAATACGTGTATAAAAAACACGCTATAAATCTGAATACAATAATATAATTCCGTCTTTCAAACCAAAGACGTCTAAATGGTAGCAATGTCACATTGCTGGAGCTCTTTGTTCACAAAGATATAATACTTCAGTAGTTGCTTGTACAACATCAAATAAATACGTGTCTTCACATGACACTAACAAAATAATAATTGTGACGCTGATTCCACACACTGGATCTGCTTAATGATACGCTGGGAACTGGTTTCGATGCTAGACAACGAAACATCCCTTTTACTGATAAGGTCCACACTTGACCTGATGGCTTCTGAGCAACATCTCAAATGAAATATAATGCAGTTACAAAACTGGTAATTACAGTCGATTACCTAAATGATACGACTGCTCTAACGAAGTCAGGGGTGTAACAAAGACTGGTTGCAAAAAATGCAGTTAAAGAAATATAAGCATGGCATCTGATTGCCATAACTAAAGTCAGCAAAGACTTGAAAAATCACCCCAAATAGGGTTAAACAAAGTAGACTCAAATGACTACGGTCACGTTTAGCAAAAGATAGGCATTGACGTTCTACGACGTCCATCAAGCTGCACCAGGGTTGACCAAAATGTCTGACCCAAGGGTGTCTCACTCTAACTGAAATAAATGACATCTAATTAGACTAGTTACATTCCCTACCTATAAAAATGGCTGTCACTGAGTTCGGTTGGTTCACAAACTACATTAAACCTACTATACCACCAGAAACTAGAACAGGAAAGGGTGTACAAAAACTCACGAAATGGAGGAGCTCTCACTCAGCCCTCTGTTCACCGACAAGGGTTGAACAAATTCATCCCTGGCTTTCCGGAATGGCATCATCCTCATCAGGATTCCCATATGGACTCTTCCAAAGGCCAGGGTTCGATCTGTCCCTGTCGATAACTTCGTGGATGTACTGGACCTGCCTGGGAAAGACATCCTGGTTTCCTTCCTCGTTCGCTGTTCTGGAAGCTCCACCATCATGCTGGTACCAATCACCCTCATACCATAATGGTATTAGCCCATGATGTTAGTCTCAAACATGGTGTAGAATAATTTGATCACGTGGGTGGTAAAATAAATCGTGTAGTGGTTCATTCTTTCACTTCAAAAATCACAATGTTCGTCGAAAATGTTACAGGCTTTAATACAATTGATAACATAGCCTTTACTTCGCAGATACTGAATTAATACGTGAACAAGCACTGTTCTGTGGTTCTTCACGTGTACTGACGCCACTTATACATCACGTGGCATCCGTGATATGTGCGTCGTTTTGTAATTGAAAAATTCACTGTGGCAATTCAAGTATATTATACAATCATAATCATACTTATTTAAAGTAGTTATAACACGTTTACCTCTATATTTTTCACCAGGCTATCGGCCCTCCACAAACACGTGGGTACAAAAATGTGGTGTTACGGTAATGTTAGAATTTTCACTGTACTTGCCAATTATATCACAATATGATTCCTGTTGTTCACTGTGCTTCAATAACAGTGATTTGTAGAATATTCGTGCACGATGGCACCCGATGATAACTTCCACGCTAAACAGCGGATATTTTCTACGTCTAACAAGACGGATGTAACTTCACGCCTACACGGGGCGGATTCTCCAGACGTAGTGCAAGGCACAAGGTTACTCGAGGAAGTAGGTCGTCAAACTAAAGTCGTTGAGCGACTACTTACATTCCTGTTTGCGTATCTGCAAGGGTATTACCTTACCTTAAGTGAAAATATCATTTTCCAAAATGTTTCAATGATGCTGAATGACGAAATGGAATATTCTGAGTCTCGTGGAAAGATAAAATTAATTAATAAGACCTCAGATAAATAATTAGCAGACTTCACCAAAGTCAAAAGTGCGATTCTCCGCTACTTCAAAGAGTATAGCGTGAGCTCTCAGCTCCACGTGGCTTTCTGGGTGTGTTCAAAGGTACTACACCCCATCATAAATGTGCTGTTTTAAAAAATATCACATGAACCTTAGCTCAGTGGGTTCAATATATATATACAAGCTGTACCCGGCATGCGTTGCAATGCCAATCAAAGAAAGTGTTGGCGTTGTAATTTTGTTTCTTGAAGTGCTTTTGGATACACAATTATTGATTAAATTTCCGTCAACAGCCTCTAAACTATCGTTAAATGAATTTACTAATCTGGAAACATTCGTGGGAGCGTGCACAACAACTCACCAGAGTTTCATCACAATCGGCTGAATGACATATGACGCATATGGGATTTTGTTTAAATGATTAGTGCGCTGTCAGTCATTTGTTGAATCTACTCGTGCTCTACCAACTGTGAAATAGATTTACTAAGTTAGAAATCATCACGTAAGTGTACACAACAACTCATTAAAGTTTCATCGCAATCGATGTATAGTATATGATGGCATACGGGATTTTGTTGAGGCGCTTCGCGTGTAGTCACTCATTTGTTACATCTACTCGTGCGCTACCAATATTGTAAAATGGTTTTACCAAGTTGAAGACCTTCCGTGGCGTGCGCAAAACAACTTTTCATAGTTTCATCGGAATCGAATAATGGCATACGAACGCATGCAGGATTTTCTTTAAACGATCCGTGCCGTCACTCAATGGTTGAATCTACTCATGCGCTACCTATTGTAAAATAGATTTACTAAGCCTGAAACCTCCCCTGGAATGTACACAATGATACACCAAGGTTTCATCGCAATCGGATGAATGGTATATGAACGCATACGGTACTTTGTTGAAACGATTCGCTCGCCGCCTTATGTTGAATCTACTCGTGCGCTACTTATTAAAAAATGGATTTACTAAGCCAGACACTTTTCCTGGAATGTACACAAAAATTCACCAAAGTTTCATTGCAATCGGATAAATGGTATATGAACGCAATCAGGACTTGGTTGAAACGATTCAACCGCCATCGCTTATTTGTTGAATCTACTCGTGCGCTACCTGTTGTAAAATGAATTTACTAAGCCAGAAACCTTTCCTGGAGTGTACACAACAATTCACCGAAGTTTCATCGCAATAGGATGAATGGTATATGGACGCATACAGTACTTTGTTGAAATGATTCGCGTGCCGTCACACATTTGTTGAATCTACTCCTGCGCTACCTATTGTAAAATAGATTTATTAAGCCAGAAACCTTCCTTAGGGTGTACGCAACATCTCACTACGTTTCATCGTAATCGGACGAATGGTATTTGAACGCATACGGGACTTTGTTGAAACGCTTCGTGCGTCGTCGCTCATTTGTTGAATCTACTCGTGCGCTGTCAATTTCAAAATTGATTTACTAAGCCAGAACCCTTCCCTGGAGTGCACTCAACATCTCATCCAAGTTTCATCGCAATCGGATGAATGGTATATGTGGGTAGATTATTGGCTGAGGAATAACCTACCCACCAAGGGAAGATGATAAAGAAAAGGAGGAGGGTTTCGGACTGGAGTGAAAGGATAGAGAAATAGGATGAGAGTCCCACAAAAGTTATAAATTTAACTTTAAATGCACTCAGAGGCGGTTGCCACTGCAAATCCGCTCTCTGATACCTAATGTGGGTAAGGACCTGGCGAAGCTAACGGGAACCGCAGCTAAGACTTGGGCGGTGTGCCAGAGAAAGGCTTTAGTGTATTCCCTCTCAAGCATGCATAAGACTACTATGGGGAAGGGTGATAGTCTGGCAAGACAGATAGTAACAGATTTATTGCGTATTAACGAGGGCATGAACCTAGGAAGAGTTAGGAAAGCCAGGATCTTGCCTAACTGTAGTATTTGCGAAATGATAAATCCAAAAACAAATATTTAATTTATTTAAAAAGGCAAAGAAGTCTAATAAATTTGACAAGTATATAGTTTCAATTTTTAGTAACAATTTGGGGTCGCAGACCTCCTAACATTTATAGTTTGCTCCAGGCAATTAACAATTCTTTAGGTTTCAAACCTTATATATGTACTAAAATCTTTGTAAGATTTAAAAAAGACAAATGAAGTGGTTAAAGTTTAAACATTAAATTGAGTACAAGGAGTGTACTTTAAGAAATTTCCAAGTAACTATTTTAGAAAAAGTTACAACTTCGAAAATAACAAAAAAGAAAGCGGGTAGAATAAAGGAGAAGTTCCTATAACTTCTTATATTTATACAGAATTACTGTTGGTTATTATACAAATAAGGGCAGGTCACTTACTGTGAAACCTGATGAGAAAGTCAAAAGGAAGGTTCTCGACCTCCTATGTTTAAGTAGGAATCACGAGCCAAATGGGGCAGTTTCCCTTTCGTGAGACCTAGAAATAACTCACTCATGAGTTGAAAGAATTGTTTTCCCTGATTATAGGGTAGAAACAATATAAGCTTGAACCGTGTATAAAACACGTAGTTATGCAGAAATTACTTAATGATAAACAAGCAAAATGGAAGGGCACTTCGTTAGAGTGACACCTCATAGAAAATAATCTAGAGTTTCAATTTTATTAATATGGTTTGTTAGTAGAAGGTTTAGGAAAGATCAATTGGGATTTAGGATCAATGTTCATGGCCTTATTTAATGTAAACGGACGATCGCGACGCGGTAGAAAAGTTGAACAAGCACTAGTTATCACTATAGTCTTTTGAATAGATGAAAAATTCACTGTAGTAACACGAAAGTTTATGGCAAAGAAAGTTATTGCAATAATGAAAAAGGACTGGTTGCACTAGATAGGCGAAAGTCTATTGCTTGAGAAAGTTGTGGATTACAATTAAATGCGCCATAGAACATTCCATCGGTGGAAGAAAATTCGCTATTGAGCTTTAATTCAGAAGTGAGATTCTTCAATTTTAAATAGTATTCTCACAAGTGAGTGAAAAATACATGACGTCAGGACTTGTAGATAAAGTACAGGATCTGGAAGGTTCCAGAACGATCTTAATAGAAGAATGGGGCCAAAATTAATCCAGCGGAGGAACTAGCTTGGTGATTTATAGACAGCGGGTATTAGATAATATCCTACGTGGTGAGAAGATTTCTCATTTAAATAGCTTAAGAAAAGCTACTTTCTATTAAGGTAGGCTTAGACAGACAAAAGCTCAACATGGCAAATCCCGCGAAGAATGATTTTTGCCCCAAATAAGTAATCTCACGCTGTCTATAAAATATCGTTAAAAGCATGTAGAAGTTAAAACCGATGAAGATGAAGTTAAAACTTGAAGTAGGTACTTATCTCTGTTGCATGGCCAAGGTGAAGTTCCCTTTGACAGATACTTAATGTGCCAACATGGCGTATAACGTAGAGAGTGCCTCTTGGTTTGAGGAGACTGGCTCTAGTTGAGCCTTGACTGACCGAGTCAACTGCCGACTTACAAGTGAGACCCACTCAGCGAAGCGCGGAGGGTCCAAGGAAGGGAAAAGAGTGGGGGTAGGAGACAAAAGGAATACATATCAGAATAGACAACTCATCAAAAATAAATGTTCTTCTTGATGAATGGTCTTCAAAGAGTTGATAGCAGGCGATACTAGCACAGAATGGTGAGTGAAAAATTAGACGAAGTTCTCTTGCTCATGGGGATAATAGCTGGCGATGGTAACGAGATCTAATGGCCAGATGGAAAAGGAAGTCCTCTTGCACCAGGAAGAATTGAGGAGCTTCAGAGATTCGCTGCTAGATGACGCTAGGTGGGTCATGGAAGATATATATCTAGAACAGACTCACAATGACATAAGAGACATGCCCATCAAAGAGAAAATAGAAGATCACTGTTGGTGTTTGATAAAAAGGAAGGAATGAACATGCATAGAGCATTAAAAATTATATTCTCTCGTAACGTGTATTCCAAGAATACACCAATATGAACGCATACGGGACTTTGTTGAAACGCTCTAACGTGCATAGAAAAACAGAAGAAATCGACATCACCGCCACCTATGGTACAAAACATAACATTCCGCCACGGGCGGAGAGTAAGGCATGGCGACAGACGCAAATGTTGCAGCCTGGTGGCTCTAACGTGCAGAGACAAACAGTCTAAAAACTTCAGCTAGAACTAAGGCTAGCGGTTTCCATGACGACAGTTTTTGAGAGTGTTTCGTAAATCTAGAATTGTGTCTTAATTGTGGTTCTAAAATTGTGTGCATTGCACATACCGGGCCAAATTGTGAATATTAACTTTACAGGGACCCACTGTAATATACATTTAATAATTCATCAAAATCGGTCCAGCCATTTAGGAGGATTACAGTCACATACACACGTGTCGAAGAATTATATATATATAGACAAGCTGTACCCGGCATGCGTTGCAATGCCAATCAAAGAAAGTGTTGGCGTTGTAATTTTGTTTCTTGAAGTGCTTTTGGATACACAATTTTTGATTAAATTTCCGTCAACAGCCTCTAAACTATCGTGAAATGAAATTACTAATCTGGAAACATTCGTGGGAGCGTGCACAACAACTCACCAAAGTTTCATCGCAATCGGCTGAATGACATATGACGCATATGGGATTTTGTTTAAATGATTAGTGCGCTGTCAGTCATTTGTTGAATCTACTCGTGCTCTACCAACTGTGAAATGGATTTACTAAGTTAGAAATCATCACGTAAGTGTACACAACAACTCATCAAAGTTTCATCGCAATCGAACGCATACGGGATTTTGTTGAGACGCTTCGCGTGTAGTCACTCATTTGTTACATCTACTCGTGCGCTACCAATATTGTAAAATGGATTTACCAAGTTGAAGACATTCCCTGGCGTGCACACAACAACTTTTCATAGTTTCATCGGAATCGAATAATGGCATATGAACGCATACAGGATTTTCTTTAAACGATCCGTGTGCCGTCACTCAATGGTTGAATCTACTCATGCGCTACCTATTGTAAAATAGATTTACTAAGCCTGAAACCTTCCCTGGAATGTACACAATGATACACCAAGGTTTCATCGCAATCGGATGAATGGTATATGAACGCATACGGTACTTTGTTGAAACGATTCGCTCGCCGTCTTTTGTTGAATATACTCGTGCGCTACTTATTAAAAATGGATTTACTAAGCCAGACACCTTTCCTGGAGTGTACACAACAATTCACCAAAGTTTCATTGCAATCGGATAAATGGTATATGAACGCATACAAGACTTGGTTGAAAAGATTCAACCGCCATCGCTTATTTGTTGAATCTACTCGTGCGCTACCTATTGTAAAATGAATTTACTAAGCCAGAAACCTTTCCTGGAGTGTACACAACAATTCACCGAATTTCATCGCAATAGGATGAATGGTATATGGACGCATACGGTACTTTGTTGAAACGATTCGCGTGCCGTCACACATTTGTTGAGTCTACTCCTGCGCTACCTATTGTAAAATGGATTTATTAAGCCAGAAACCTTCCTTAGGGTGTACGCAACATCTCACCCACGTTTCACCGTAATCGGACGAATGGTATTGGAACGCATTCGGGACTTTGATGAAACGCTTCGCGCGTCGTCGCTCATTTGTAGAATCTACTCGTGCGCAACCTCCTGTGAAATGGATTTACTAAGTTAGAAACCTTCAGGTTAGTGTACACAACAACTCATCAAAGTTTCATCGCAATCGATGAATGGTATATAAACTTATACGGGATATTGTAGAAACGCTTCACGAGTCGTCACTCATTTGTTAAATCTACTCGTGCGCTACCTATTGTAAAATAGATTTATTAAGCCAGAAGCCTTGACTGGAGTGTACACAACATCTCACCCAAGTTCCGTCGCTATCGGACGAATGGTATTTGCTCGCGTACGGAACCTTGTTGAAACGCTACGCGCGTCGTCGCTCATTTGTTGAATCTACTCTGCGTAACCTGCTGTGAAATGGTTTTACTATGTTAGGAACCTTCACGTAAGTGTACACAACAAATTTTCAAAGTTTCATCGCAATCAATGAATGGTATATAAACGTATACGGGATTTTGTTGAAACGCTTCGCGCGTCGTCGCAATTTTGTTGAATCTACTCGTGCGCTACCCATTTTAAAATGGATTTACTAAGCCAGAAGCCTTCCATGGAGTGTACTGAGCCCGTCAAAAGAGCTGCCAGGATAGCCAACAACCGCAATGACTTCCCTAACATCTCATCCGTCGGACTTAATTGCCGTGAGGATCAGGTGAACTTCCAAATAGGCCAAAGCGGCACGAGAAACTGTAGTCCACGGGGATCGTGGTACATGGTGACGAAGGTCATAGACTGCCTAAGGAAAGTTCACCTTAAAAGCTAGACTGAGAAATGAAATATCCAGACTTATGTAAAACACCGTGAAAATTTATTATAAATTTTACAAACCCCTAGCCTAGTTCGGAGGGTTTCTATCGGCTAATCCGCAAGCTAGCAAATAATCAAAAATAAAGAGCAGGTCCCTACCTGAGAAGTTACAGTAAACCCTCGCGAAAGATCTGTCTCACAATTGTAAAGCAACAACAGCAACACTAGGAAAATTGTACGACGAAAATCCCTAGGTCAAGTTACAAGATCAAGCTAATATCAGAATTTACATTTAACAGGGTAGCAAAGCAAATCTAAGTTAGGATGATACCATCTCCACATTTACATTTAACGTTAATTCATCTAGCTAAGTCCTATCAATTAATAACAAAATTTTAGGCGGTGACGTCCGTAATATCAAACAATTACATTCAAAGCTAAGTGACCAGCCATATAAAAAAAAATCTAAGTCATTCTTAGGAACTAAGTGCTAAACAGCACACAAAAGGTTAACATAGAGGATTCATACTCTTTTACATAATAAATAAATAAATAAGAGACCACAGATTTTTTTCAAATGCCTGCCTACACCTTGGTTTACTGTTTGTAAGCCATAGTTATCTAATGTGTGTAGTTACGGTGGCGACTGCGTAGTAAAGACTCCGTCTAACATCGTATGGCCTGCGCTCCACCAGCTACGAACTCAAGGTTCGAGCAAGCTTCGGTCGCAACAAAAGTGTCAGCTGTCCTCAAGTCATTTCCTCCAGGAAATACCTTCATTAGCACGGCTATGTCAGCAGGTTCCAAATGCAAATGAACAAGGTTAAACAGAAAGGATTCGTTAGTTAGCTTTTGTTTACCAAAATTATGCGTTTTATTATTAAGATGTCGGTTTAGGTTATCGTTGGTTTATGGCGAATAATATTGACAAGCCTGGGCACGGAGCGTCTCCCCAGAGATCATCTCTGTTAAAAAGCCTCGACTCAAAAGTCGGAATATAATCAACGAGCAATAACAACTCGGACACACAATAACACAAGTTACCAGCGGCGCACAGCTCGCGTTCAATACCTCTGGGATGGGCCTGGACACAATCAGTTACCCTCCCTAAATATATGGTCAACGGGAACAGTCCCGGGCATGGTACACACAATACCATCATACATGAAAAACCTCCCTAGCCGGGCTAGCCTACAACGTACTATAGAAACCTGACATAACTGTACTCGTCAAAACAACGGTACACGCAACAGCGTTTAACTAACAAATGACAATCTACAGAACATATGATCAGATACAAGGATGGACACTGGGTTCCATGAGCTATAATTGCAATGAAAGGGAAAGTGAATGCTAAAAGCATTCTGTCCTATGTTAACATGAGTCCGTCTCACTTAGAAGCATGCGCTCTCACACGGGCGCTGAGTAGATACACACAAACCTGTTCGTGTCGCCGCAGGCTACAAGATTCCTGCGCTGTTAGACACAACACACTAACTAGGCCGGCAATTTAAGCAAGATAATAACTGTACAACTGGCCTCATAATAATACCTTTACCATAGGTTATAAACCTCGAAGAATATGTGCATAAAAAGCACGCTATAAATCTGAATACAATCATATAACTCTGTCTATCACATCAAAGACGTTTTAAAGGTAGCAATGTCACTCATTGCTGGAGCTCTCTGCTCTCAAAGATAAAATACTCTATTTCTGACTTGTATGAAACATCAAATAAATACGTGTCATCACACTTGACACAACAGAATAATAATTGTGGCGCAAATACCACTCTCTGCTGGATCTGCTTAATGATACGTTGGGAACTGAGTTCGATGCTGGGCAACGAAACATCCATTTTACTTATAAGGTCTACATGACCTGGATGGCTTCTGAGCTCATCTCAAATGAAATATAATGCAGTTACAAAACTGGTAATTACAGTCGATTACCCAAATGATACGACTACTCTAACAAAGTCAGGGGTGTAACATAGACTGGCTGCAAGAAATGCAGTTAAAGTAACATACCTATGGCATCAGATTGCCATAACTAAAGTCTGCAAAGACTTGAAAAATCACCCCCGGTAGGGTTAAACAAAGTAGCCTCAAAATGACTACAGTCACGTTTAGCAATAGGCAGAAATTGACGTTCTACGACGTCCATCAAGCTGCACCAGGGTTGACCAAAATGTCAGACCCAAGGGTGACTCACAATCACTGTAGATAAATGACATCTAATTAGACTAATTACAATCCCTACCTATGAAATGGCTGTCACTAAGTTCGGTTGGTTCACAAACTACACTAATCTAACTATACCACCAGAAACTAGAACAAGGATGGGTGTACAAAACTCACGATATGAAGGAGCCCACACTTAGCTCTCTGTCTAACGACAAGGGTTGAACAAAAGCACCTCTGGCTTTCAGGATTGGCATCGTCCTCATCAGGACTTCCATCGTGGTTCTCCCAAAGACCAGGGTTCGGTCTGTCCCTGTAGTTGACCTCGTGAATGGACTGGACATGCCTAGGAAAGGCATCCTCGGTTCTTTCCTTCTCGTTTGATGTTCTAGAAGTTCCATAATCAAGCTGGTCCCATCCGAGACATCTCTCTCATACCATAATGGTATTAGCCCATGGTCTCGGTCTCGAACATGGTGTTGAAAAAGTTGACCACGTGGGCGGTAGTATAAGACTTGTAGTAGTTCATTATTATATGAAAATTACAGTATTCGTCGAAGATATCACAGGCTTTAAATATAACTGGTAACACAGCCTCTACACTTTGCAGATGTAAATGATAAATGGCCATGCACTGTTCTGCGGTTCCACACGTGTACAGACGCTACTTTTTCTATCACGTGGCATCCGTGAAATGGGCGTCGTTTTATTATAGATAAATTCACCGTAGCAATTTCTATATAATGTGCTTTTATAATCACACTTGTTCAAAGTATTAATATTACATTTACCTGTATATTTTCGCACCAGGCTATCGGCCCTCCACAAACACGTGGGTGAAAAAATGTGGTGCTACAGTAATGTCGTAAATTTCACAATACTTGCCAAATAATTCACTATACAATTTGTGTTGATCACTGCACATCAACAACAGTGATTTGTAGTATACTTGTGCTCGATGGCACTCGATAATGATTTCCACGCTGAAAAGCGGACTGTTTGCCACGTCTAATGCGACGGATATAATTACACGCCTACACAGGGCGGATTCTCCAGACGTAGAGCAAGGGACTGCGTTCCTCGTGGAAGCAAGTCGTCAAACTAAGTCGTTGAGCGACTACTTACATTCCTGTTTGCGTATCTGCAATGATATTACCTTACCTTAAAGTGAAAAAACATTCTCCAAAATGTTTCAATAATACTGAATGACAATATGGAATATTCTGAGTCTCGTGGAAAGATAAAATTGATTAATAAAACCTCTGATAAATAATTAGCAGACTTCCCCAAGTCAAAAGTGCGATTCTCCGCTACTTCAAAGAGTATAGCGTGAGCTCTCAGCTCCATGTGGCTTTCTGGGTGTGTTCAAAGGTACTACATCCCATCATAAATGTGCTGTTTTAAAAAAATATCACATGAACCTTAGCTCAGCGGGTTCATCTGCCTCTCCGTCGTTTCAAATAAAATGTTGGGACGACATTTTTATTTGACTCAAAGTTCATTCATAAGTGATATTTTTTTTAGATTAGCTGCGTTGAAGGTTCCAATGAGCTCTCCTGTCCGAATGTCTTCATTCACGTAACTTCCATTGTTCAGAGGTTGACGGATACGACTGGGGCCATAATATAAAGACAGAAATTTCCCATATATGCGGTCTATAGGACTTGAAATTCCGGGTCTCCTTATAAGGACAAGGTCTCCCGCGACTAGTGGTTCTCTGAATCTCTGGCGTCTAGTTCTTCTCAAGCGTTTGGCAGCTTGTCTGTCCAAAGTGTCCCTTGCAGCTTAAAGTCTGCTGGCGTGTGATGGTTGTAAACAAGGTGGATTTACAATCACACGATTCCATATTCTCATTGGCATCTGGTTCAAATGCAAAACCATCGGTATTTGACCAGTGCTCTCATGGACTGTTGAGTTAATACATTTCGCCGTGATAACTAGGACTTCGGTCCATCGCCAGTGTTCTTCCTGACAATACAATCGACAGAATTTTGCGATAGTAGACATTACGCATTCTGCTGGGTTGCTCTCTGGATGGCGAATAGACGATAAAACATGACCTATCTCCATCTCGTTCATAGCATTGGCGAATTCTGCGGAGGTGTACTGTGATCCATGATCAGTCAAGAGGAATTGTGGCTTTCCTGCCTCCGGTGTCACTTGTCGTCTAATTCTCTGGATAATCTGGTGTGCGGTGGCTTTCTGAATCGGATGCAGCATCGTATATTTCGTGAACACATCAATGGTTACAACAATGAAGCGATTCCCACGACGGGCCTTAGGTATTGGGCCATAAAGGTCCTGTGCGTATAACTCTCTAGGTTGAGTTGGGAGTATTGGTCTAGGAGGTTCCTTCAACAAGTGTGACGTGTACTTGTTCCGCTGGCATTCGTCGCAAGCACGTAAACACTGTCTAATGGTGGTTCCTAGCCTTTTCCAAGTAAAAGACTCCTTGATGGTTGCAATGGTCTTGTCAGTCCCACCATGTCCAATGGATAGATGAACCATAATAATAACAGATTCTTGATATCTCCTCGGAATAACTGCACGCAGTTGAGTGTGGTCCTCGTCCACAAACTTATACAAGACACGATAATAGGTCAAATAGTCATCTGCAACAGCAGCGGTCCTCGCATAATGAGCATCCTATGGATCCATTCGTCGTTCCAGGAAACGGATAATATGCCTGAGTTCCTCCTCACGTCGTTGTCTTTCAGGTAGATGACGAAGTCGGCGAAGGTGTTCCTCGCATTCTCCCTCGATGTCAATGGCATTCACAGTGCCTTCAGGATTCCGGCTGAGAATGTCGGCCAACACATTCTCTCTGCCTTGTCGGTAAACAATTTCCAAGTCAAACTGTTGGAGAAACAGCGTCCAACGTGTGATCCTGTCGCTTGCCAGTCTTGTTCGTAAAATGAAGGTCAGCGCATGGTGATCGGTCCTCACAATAATCCTCTGGCCTAACAAATGTTTCTGCCAGTACTCAAGCGCGTAGACAATCGCAAGTGCTTCAATCTCAGTGGTGAAATAATGAGATTCATGCGCTCTCAAACGTCGACTTAAGAAAGCGATGTAATGACGTTTCTTCTCATCATCCTCCTGCAATAGGATGGCACCTATTCCAATCGCAGATGCATCAGTCTCTAGAATAAAATTCCGGGAGTAGTCTGGATATTCTAACTGAATCGAATCAACCAGCATCTGTTTAGCTTTTCTGAAAGCTCTCTCGCACTCGTCATTCTAAGCCCATCTGCAATTCTTCTTTAGCAAACCTTGCAGTGGTGCGACAGTCTCAGAATACTTCTCACAATGAGCAGCAAAGAATTGGAGAATTCCCAGGAATTGTCTTACTTGTTTCACACGGGTTGGTGTTGGAAATGCAGCAACGGTTCTGATCTTTGCCGGATTCGGCCTGTATCCATCTCCATTAATTATATGTCCCACAAATTTGACTTCTCTCTGGAAGAATCGACACTTGTCGAACTTCACTTTAAAATTAGCCTGTCGAAGATTCTCAAAAACAAGGCGTAACGTTGTTAAATGCTCCTCCTCCGTTTCCGAAGCTATGGTGATGTCATCCACGTAACATATCACCTTCTGTTTCACTTCAGGAGTCAGCTTCGCATCAAGTGCTCTAATTAATGCAGCTCCGGATTTATTCACTCCAAAGGGTAGTTTTCGAAAGACATAGGTGGTCTGATCGAACAGAAACCCTGTATACTTCTGAGTATGCTCAGATAATCTTATATGGTAGTAGGATTGTACCAAGTCCAATGACGAAAATATCTTCTTTCCCTTAAACTTCCTGAGGATGTCCCTAATCTTGGGCGGTCTGTCATGCTTAGGAGCTAAGCGTTCATTTATGGCCCTTGCATCAAGACAAAGTCTCAAGCTTCCATCCACCTTAACCACAGGTGTTATAGGATTCAAGACAGGAGTCGGTGACTTCTTGATTGTGCCTGCTGCTTCCATCTCATGGATCTTCTTAGCAGCTTCTTCGCGGTGTTTCTCTGCGATAGGATAAATCGTCTTCTGGAATGGGGAATCATCCAGTAGTACAAGATCGTACTCGTAGTCTAATATCTCACCAGGTGTGGTGTCGAATATATCCTCGTATTCGCTTAATATTGCACCTAGTTTCTCTCGTATGGATGCTGATAATTGCTCTGCCACTTCGTCGGCATCTAGTGTCTCCTCAATTTCCTTGCCATTTAAATTCTCAACAACGTTGACTTCGGATACAAATTCCGGTTCTTCCTCTACTAAGTTCATTTGAATGGGTTCGTTCGGCTTAAACTCCACCGTATTACGTCCCATATTAATGATTCCATCATACTTCCGAATGAAGTCTGCACCCAATATGGCATAATGATGCAAGCCTTTCATCACAAGAAATTCGTGCAAGTACACGTGGCTCGAAATTTCCAAAGTGCATAGAATCTGGATTTTGCACGTTATAACACGGTCAGGTATGACTCCTCTGACTCTTACTGCAGAAACTGGCAGCTCTGTCACCTCAGAGTTTGCTTTCAGTCTTGCATGGCAATCGGCGGAAATGACACTTATCATCGCCCCAGTATCGATGAGAAAGACTACGTTACATCCATTCAGGGTAGCTACAATCTTCGGTAGACGCGTCAATTCGTAGTTGTGGTTCGTCGTTCGTCTAATAGATCTTCCTGAATTGGCTCCCAGAGTAAGATGGTGGCAGTTACTCTGTGCCCAATCGGGTAAGAATCTACTGTTTTTTCGGCGTTTTTTCCTTCTTGGCGGGAAGTACCGGGCTGGTTTCGCTCCGTTTCTTCCGCCGAAACATTACGTGTTTCCCTCGAAGTAGGGTTCTGATCTCCCCCTTCTTGTATTTCTTGGAGTTGCTGAAGATATTCACGACTCTCCCGTGCTCTTCCTCTCCAGTCTCGATCGGTCTGGCATCTGGTGTCTCGATCTCTATTGTAATCTCTGCTATAGCGGTAATCCCTACGGATACTTCCGTGCTGTGGGTTCCGGCTATTATTCCCTCGGCGGTCGTTATCGTGACGACGGTCTTCGTTCGTCCCTCGATCGAAGCGTCGATTCCAGTGACTACGACGGTCATCTCTCTGGTCTCTAGCATATGGAGTGTTGTTCCATTCTCTCCGACCATGATTATAGTCATCGCGCTGTCCAGAGCTCTCTTGAGTCTGTGTCTGCTGTGGCGTCTGGCACACTTTGTCCACAGTTGTCAAGTTGACATGTCGCTCTTCTCGCCTGTCAGCCTTCTGCTGACGGTGTGTCGGAAACTGTTCGGTGTTGGCGTCCAATCGTCGCAAGATTTGGTCGCACTGCTGAAAAGTAGATGCTCCAGCAGCGATCAATACACGTTGCACGTCTGCCGGGTATTGCCAAACGATGGTGTTAACCAGGTCTTGCTCTGACAGTGGGGGTTGTAAGCAACGGAGTTTCGCAAGGTGGGTTGCGAAGTAGTTCGCATAGCGCGTCGGAGTGTTTGAGCTGTATCGGCGAGTGTACATCTCAGCTCTGATACTCTGCTGGATGTCGCTTGACCAGTAAGTCCTCAGCAAGGCTTCTCTAAAATCTTGGTAGCCTACAAATGAGTAACGGAAGGCCCTAAACCAAGTGCTGGCTTTCCCCTCAAGCAAACGCTCAATAACTCGGAGTTCTCTCTCCGGAGTTACCATTGTGTCTCTCAAGTAGCTTTCTACATTCGCTAAAAACTCAACTGGAGTGATGCCACTTCCAGTGCCTGAGAATCGAGCTGGTTGCTCCGCTCGTGAACGGATAATAGTCACATTCCCCTGCGTGTGCGCGGGTCTGAACGAATTCGGCATATAGTTATGCTTTGGCGTACTCGTCTCTTGACTCTGTCGATTGGGTTCGGGTTGAAAAGGATGTGCGTCAAAGTTTAACGCTTGACTCTGCGCTGAACCGGTAAATTGAGATGGTTGCGGTTCCATGGGTGCGCTCGGTTGAAAATGTGCAGGCATTATCCCTGCGGATTGCGATCCTGGTGTTGCCTGAGAGTCTCCCAGTGAAGGTAAGTGTGTCTCTCGTGGATGCGTCTCCAGTCGGTCGAGACGTCTCTCGATAACTTCGAGCCCTGGGATAGTCTTAGCTCCGACCTTATTTCCCAGATCGTTGAGCTGCAATTCTATCCTTTCAACTTTGCCTTTGAGATTGGTGTCGACTTCGCGAATAGCCGTCCTTAAGTTGTAACTGAGATCTAACCTCTCGTTTATCGCGACTTCCTCGAATCGTTTCTGTAGGGAGTCGATTTCTTCCTCGACTTTTGACATGTTGTCCTGGATCCTACCAACGTTATCCTTGACCTCGGCTACCTTTGCCTCCATAGTGGTCTTATGTTCATTGAGGTCACCCCTCAACATCATGACATCGATCTTATGCTCTTCTCGATGAACATCAATCGTTTCACGTAGCCCTGTTACTGTCTCAGTCAATTCCGTAATATTCTTTCTGTTTGTGTTCAACTCGTCCTTGACCTCGATCATACCATCGACGATCGTCTTGACGTTGTTGTTGACTGCGTTCGCTGCACCTCTCATCAGTATGAGTCCTATATTCATGGTCGCCATGTCCTTCTTGACGTTATCCATGAATCCCTCGACGTGAGTTAAACGATTTCCGAATTCTTCTCGAGTGTGTTCCAAGTCGGCCCTCATATCAATCTGGACTCTGTTAAGGGACACTGGGACTGAAATTTTAGTGAAATTTGTGGAAAATGTCGATTTTCGGTTTTTTCCATATTAATACACCCCTATCCCCTGCGGATCATATAGCAGTGTTTTTATCCGAATTCCGCCATTTTAAAAGCCCTGGCGTAGCTTTAAAATGCACGGTGTGTCCTTTAAACGCGCCAGCACAGTAAGTGTCCTGAAGATTCTGAGTCTTGGTGTTTCTACATTCGAAGTATCGCAGCTGGTAAAATACCACAGAGTCATGACAAAATGGCTGTAGAACTTTATGAACCCTTAGTTGTCAAGATTATGCCTGTTTATCAAAGGCTGGCATCAGATGAGCTACTATCCAGATGCATCCGTGGTGCTACTGAAAATCAGAATGAGTCACTGCGTTCTGTTATCTGGAGGAAGTGACCAAAGGAGATTTTTATTTCACGGAAGATACTTGAAATTGCTGTTAGTAATTCTGTAGCAGAATTCAACATGGGGTGTAGTGCAACAACAGAGTTGAAATCAGGAATAAGACTAACTTCAGTATCTCATGTCACAGCACAAACACTTGAAAGATGTGTCAGTCGCAGGAAGTATGTAAGTCCGCGGTCATAATTGGAGAAGTGAAAGGCATGTCGACGGAAGGTGAAACTGACGGAAATGAAGGAGGAGGCTGCAAAACAGAAGAAGGAGGGTGTCACCTATGCTGTAGGACAATCCTAATGTCATTGGTAAGCTGAAACCTTGTAAATTGTACATCATTTTAGAAAATTGCTGTTTTCTCTGATTCACTTTTTCAGGCATTCAAAATGTTACTCGCGTCATAAATCTTATGATATTGCTTTCAAAATGGGAATTTATTATCTTCATTGCAATGACTATAAACCTGCGGATCGTTTTTTAGATTGCACTTTTGGTATGGCTGCAAAAAAAATTCAAACTGGAAAAAATACGATTTTTTTGTAGAAAAAAACTTGGATATGGAAAAAAAATAATTTCTTGGCCCTCATTAATGCAATTCAAAATCGGATCCGTAGGTTTCTTCCAATTGTTATAGTGCAACAGAATATTACCTAAAAGTTACACTATCTTTTTTTTTAACGCGGCTGACCTTTATAAAACTTGAATAATTAGCACAATAAATGTACAAAATAATTAATATCTGGAGAACTAATCAACTTACAATGCTCACGTTTCCCACAGTGGTTAATAATATGACTATTCATAACCATATAAAATTTCAAAGCTGTACCTCAGTTTATATAGAATTTGAAAATTTCAGTCCCAGTGTCCCTTAATCGTCGTCTGGATCTGAGCGGTGTGCTCCTCTAATCGGGTCTGCACGTCCTCCCTAGCTCTATTCACCTGATCGGTTAAACTATCTATACGCTGGTTAGCTTCCTGATGGTGTCGTATAACATCAACTCTAACAGCCGCTAAACCTGCCGTAAGATCGTTCCTAGCCTCTATCCTATGAGCGTCAATGTCGGCCCTGACCTGCGTTAGATCAGCCCTAACATTATTGATTTCATCTCTGACTTGGTCCACATGACCACTTACATTGTTAATTGACTGGGTGTTAACTTCAAGATCACCCCGGACATTATTAATTTCCTGTCTAACCTGGTCCACATGACCACTTACAGTGTTGACAGCTTGGGTATTCTCACCTAAGTAAACCTCGGACTTCACCTAAATCAGTCCTTACAGTACCTAAATCAGCAGTAATCTGCTGGAGATTGGCATTGTCACCTGCCATCATCTCCCCAAACACACGACGAATTGTTTCCTCATCCATGACAAGAAAATTATTTGAGAAAGAGAGGGATCAATCTCTAATGGAACTTACAGCTATGATTAGTTACTTGGTGGTATAAAGCTTGTTTCATTTAAATAAATATCACGAGTACAGCTGGCGTATGCAAACTAAGTGCTTCTACATTTACAAAGACAACGGCGAGCAAAGTATTACATTTACTCAGGATGAGGCATCATCAAAGAAAATCCTATCCATCATTTATCTAACACAAAATCCTCCCCCCATGGACTTGTATCAAACATGAATGCCATGCGGTTAATTGATCTGCAGTACGACTTTCTAAGTTCGTCCCAGTCCCGTCAATTTACCATTAATCAACATTAAGATCCTCTTAAATAACATGGAACTGACGGTCACCACGTTAACGTCGGCACATGAGTTGGGCGCCATTTAAAATTAATAGTGTATGAGCCCGTCAGAGGAGCTGACAGGATAGCCAACAACCGCAATGACTTCCCTAACATCTCATCCGTCGGACCTAACTGCCGTGAGGATCAGGTGAACTTCCAAATAGGCCAAAGCGGCACGAGAAACTGTAGTCCACGGGGATCGTGGTACATGGTGACGAAGGTCATAGACTGCCTAAGGAAAGGTTCACCTTAAAAGCTAGACTGAGAAAAGAAACTTCCAGACTTATGTAAAACACTGTGAAAATTTATTATAAATTTTACAAACCCCTAGCCTAGTTCGGAGGGATTCTATCGGCTAATCCGCAAGCTAATAAATAATCAAAAATAAAGAGCAGGTCCCTACCTGAGAAGTTACAGTAAACCCTCGCGAAAGATCTGTCTCACACTAATAAAGCAACAACAGCAACACTAGGAAAATGGTACGACGCAAATCCCTAGGTCAAGTTACAAGATCAAGCTAATATCAGAATTTACATTTAACAGGGTAGCAAAACAAATCTAAGTTAGGATGATACCATCTCCACATTTACATTTAACGTTAATTCATCTAGCTAAGTCCTATCAATTAATAACAAAATTTACGGCGGTGACGTCCGTAATATCAAACAATTACATTCAAAGCTAAGTGACCAGCCATATAAAAAAAACATCTAAGTCATTCTTAGGAACTAAGTGCTAATCAGCCCACAAAAGGGTAACATAGAGGATTCATACTCTTTTACATCATAAATAAATAAATAAATAAATAAGAGACCACAGTTTTATTCAAATGCCTGCCTACACCTTGGTTTACTGTTTGTAAGCCATAGTCATCTAATGTGTGTAGTTACGGTGACGACTGCGTAGTAAAGACTCCGTCTAAAATCGTATGGCCTGCGCTCCACCAGCTACGAACTCAAGGTTCGAGCAAGCTTCGGTCGCAACAAAAGTGTCAGCTGTCCTCAAGTCATTTCCTCCAGGAAATACCTTCATTAGCACGGCTATGTCAGCAGGTTCCAAATGCAAATGAACAAGGTTAAACAGAAAGGATTCGTTAGTTAGCTTTTGTTTACCAAAATTATGTGTTTTATTATTAAGATGTCGGTTTAGGTTATCGTTGGTTTTTGGCGAATAATACTGACAAGCCTGGGCACGGAGCGTCTCACCTGAGATCATCTCTGCCAAAAAGCCTCGACTCAAAAGTTGAAATACAATCAACGAGCAATAACAACTCGGACACACAATAACACAAGTTACCAGCGGCGCACAGCTCGCGTTCAATAACTCTGGGATGTGCCTGGACACAATCAGTTACCCTCCCTAAATATCTTGTCAACGGGAACAGTCCCGGACATGGTACACACAATACCATCATACATGAAAAACCTCCCTAGCGGGGCTAGCCTACAACGTACTATAGAAACCTGACATAACTGTACTGGTCAAAACAACGGTACACGCAATAGTGTTTAACTAACAAATGACAATCTACAGAACATATGATCAGATACAAGGATGGACACTGGGTTCCATGAGCTATAATTGCAATGAAAGGGAAAGTGAATGCTAAAAGCATTCTGTCCTATGTTAACATGAGTCCGTCTCACTTAGAAGCATGCGCTCTCACACGGGCGCTGAGTAGATATACACAAACCTGTTCGTGTCGCCGCAGGCTACAAGATTCCTGCGCTGTTAGACACAACACACTAACTAGGCCGGCAATTTAAGCAAGATAATAACTGTACAACTGGCCTCAGAATAATACCTCTACCATAGGTTATAAACCTCGAAGAATATGTGCATAAAAAGCACGCTATAAATCTGAATACAATCATATAACTCTGTCTTTCACATCAAAGACGATTAAAAGGTAGCAATGTCACTCATTGCTGGAGCTCTCTGCTCTCAAAGATAAAATACTCTATTTCTGACTTGTATGAAAAATCAAATAAATACGTGTCATCACACTTGACACAACAATTAATAATTGTGGCGCAAATACCACTCTCTGCTGGATCTGCTTAATGATACGTTGGGAACTGAGTTCGATGCTGGGCAACGAAACATCCCTTTTACTTATAAGGTCTACATGACCTGGATGGCTTCTGAGCTCATCTCAAATGAAATATAATGCAGTTACAAAACTGGTAATTACAGTCGATTATCCAAATGATACGACTACTCTAACGAAGTCAGGGGTGTAACATAGACTGGCTGCAAGAAATGCAGTTAAAGAAACATAACTATGGCATCAGATTGCCATAACTAAAGTCTGCAAAGACTTGAAAAATCACCCCAGATAGGGTTAAACAAAGTAGCCTCAAAATGACTACAGTCACGTTTAGCAATAGGCAGAAATTGACGTTCTACGACGTCCATCAAGCTGCACCAGGGTTGACCAAAATGTCAGACCCAAGGGTGACTCACAATCACTGTAGATAAATGACATCTAATTAGACTAATTACAATCCCTACCTATGAAATGGCTGTCACTAAGTTCGGTTGGTTCACAAACTACAGTAATCTAACTATACCACCAGAAACTAGAACAAGGAAGGGTGTACAAAACTCACGATATGAAGGAGCCCACACTTAGCTCTCTGTCTAACGACAAGGGTTGAACAAAAGCACCTCTGGCTTTCAGGATTGGCATCGTCCTCATCAGGACTTCCATCGTGGTTCTCCCAAAGACCAGGGTTCGGTCTGTCCCTGTAGTTGACCTCGTGAATGGACTGGACATGCCTAGGAAAGGCATCCTCGGTTCTTTCCTTCTCGTTTGATGTTCTAGAAGTTCCATAATCAAGCTGGTCCCATCCGAGACATCTCTCTCATACCATAATGGTATTAGCCCATGGTCTCGGTCTCGAACATGGTGTTGAAAAAGTTGACCACGTGGGCGGTAGTATAAGACTTGTAGTAGTTCATTATTATATGAAAATTACAGTATTCGTCGCAGATACACAGGCTTTAAATATAACTGGTAACACAGTCTCTACACTTTGCAGATGTAAATGATAAATGGCCATGCACTGTTCTGCGGTTCCACACGTGTACAGACGCTACTTTTTCTATCACGTGGCATCCGTGAAATGGGCGTCGTTTTATTATAGATAAATTCACCGTAGCAATTTCTATATAATGTGCTTTTATCATCACACTTGTTCAAAGTAATAATATCACATTTACCTGTATATTTTCGCACCTGGCTCTCGGCCCTCCACAAACACGTGGGTGAAAAAATGTGGTGCTACAGTAATGTCGTAAATTTCACAATACTTGCCAAATAATTCACTATACAATTTGTGTTGATCACTGCACATCAACAACAGTGATTTGTAGTATACTTGTGCTCGATGGCACTCGGTAATGATTTCCACGCTGAAAAGCGGACTGTTTGCCACGTCTAATGCGACGGATATAATTACACGCCTACACAGGGCGGATTCTCCAGACGTAGTGCAAGGAACTGCGTTCCTCGTGGAAGCAAGTCGTCAAACTAAGTCGTTGAGCGACTACTTACATTCCTGTTTGCGTATCTGCAATGATATTACCTTACCTTAAAGTGAAAAAACATTCTCCAAAATGTTTCAATAATACTGAATGACGATATGGAATATTCTGAGTCTCGTGGAAAAAAAAATTGATTAATAAGACCTCAGATAAATAATTAGCAGACTTCACCACAGTCAAAAGTGCGATTCTCCGCTACTTCAAAGAGAATTGTATAAGCTCTCGGCTTCTCGTAGCTTTCTGGGTGTGTTCAAAGGTACTACATCCCATCATAAATGTGCTGTCGTGAAAAATATCACATGAACCTTAGCTCAGCGGGTTCAGTACAAAACATTTCACACAAGTTTCACGCTATCGGACGAATTGTATTTGAATGAATCCGTGACCTTGTTGAAACGCTTTTGCGTCGTCGCTCATTTGTTGAATCTATTCGGGCGCTATCTATTTCAAAATGGATTTACTAAGCCAGAACCCTTCCCTGGAGTGCACTCAACATCTCATCCAAGTTTCATCGCAATCGGATGAATGGTATATGAACGCATACGGGACTTTGTTGAAACGCTCTAACGTGCATAGAAAAACAGAAGAAATCGACATCACCGCCACCTATTGTACAAAACATAACTTTCCGCCACGGGCGGAGAGTAAGGTATGGCGACAGACGCAAATGTTGCAACCTGGTGGCTCTAACGTGCAGGGACAAACGGTTTAAAAACTTCAGCCAGAACTAAAGCTAGCGGTTTCCATGACGACTGTTTTTGACAGTGTTTCGTAAATCTAAAATTGTGTCTTAATTGTGGTTCTAATATTGTGTGCATTGCACATACCGGGCCAAATTGTGAATATAAACTGTACCCACTGTAATATACATTAAAAAATTCATCAAAATCGGTCCAGCCATTTAGGAGGATTTCAGTCACATACACACGTGTCGAAGAATTATATATATATATATATATAGACAAGCTGTACCCGACATGCGTTGCAATGCCAATCAAAGAAAGTGTTGGCGTTGTAATTTTGTTTCTTGAAGTGCTTTTGGATACACAATTTTTGTTTAAATTTCCGTCAACAGCCTCTAACCTATCGTGAAATGAATTTACTAATCTGGAAACATTCGTGGGAGCGTGCACAACAACTCACCAAAGTTTCATCGCAATCGGCTGAATGACATATGACGCATATGGGATTTTGTTTAAATGATTAGTGCGCTGTCAGTCATTTGTTGAATCTACTCGTGCTCTACCAACTGTGAAATGGATTTACTAAGTTAGAAATCATCACGTAAGTGTACACAACAACTCATCAAAGTTTCATCGGAATCGAACACATACGGGATTTTTTTGAGACGCTTCGCGTGTAGTCACTCATTTGCTACATATACTCTTGCGCCACCAATATTGTAAAATGGATTTAACAAGTTCAAGACCTTCCCTGGCGTGCACACAACAACTTTTCATAGTTTCATCGGAATCGAATAATGGGATATGAACGCATACAGGATTTTCTTTAAACGATCCGTGTGCCGTCACTCAATGGTTGAATCTACTCATGCGCTACCTATTGTAAAATAGATTTACTAAGCCTGAAACCTTCCCTGGAATGTACACAATGATACACCAAGGTTTCATCGCAATCGGATGAATGGTATATGAACGCATACGGTACTTTGTTGAAACGATTCGCTCGCCGTCTTTTGTTGAATCTACTCGTGCGCTACTTATTAAAAAATGGATTTACTAAGCCAGACACCTTTCCTGGAGTGTACACAACAATTCACCAAAGTTTCATTGCAATCGGATAAATGGTATATGAACGCATACAGGACTTGGTTGAAACGATTCAACCGCCATCGCTTACTTGTTGAATTTACTCGTGGGCTACCTATTGTAAAATGAATTTACTGAGCCAGAAACCTTTCCTGGAGTGTACACAACAATTCACCGAAGTTTCATCGCAATAGGATGAATGGTATATGGACGCATACGGTACTTTGTTGAAACGATTCGCTCGCCGCCTTATGTTGAATCTACTCGTGCGCTACTTATTAAAAAATGGATTTACTAAGCCAGAAACCTCCCTTAGGGTGTACGCAACATCTCACCCACGTTTCATCGTAATCGGACGAATGGTATTTGAATGCATACGGGACTTTGTTGAAACGCTTCGCGCGTCGTCGCTCATTTGTAGAATCTACTCGTGCGCAACCTCCTGTGAAATGGATTTACTAAGTTAGAAACCTTCAGGTTAGTGTACACAACAACTCATCAAAGTTTCATCGCAATCGATGAAAGGTATATAAACTTATACGGGATTTTGTAGAAACGCTTCACGAGTCGTCACTCATTTGTTAAATCTACTCGTGCGCTACCTATTGTAAAATAGATTTACTAAGCCAGAAGCCTTCACTGGAGTGTACACAACATCTCACACAAGTTTCATCGCTATCGGACGAATTGTATTTGAATGAATCTGGGGCCTTTTTGGAACGCTTCGTGCGTCGTCGCTCATTTGTTGAATCTATTCGGGCGCTCTCTATTTCAAAATGGATTTACTAAGCCAGAACCCTTCCCTGGAGTGCACTCAACATCTCATCCAAGTTTCATCGCAATCGGATGAATGGTATATGAACGCATACGGGACTTTGTTGTAACGCTCTAACGTGCATAGAAAAACAGAAGAAATCGACATCACCGCCACCTATGGTACAAAACATAACTTTCCGCCACGGGCGGAGAGTAAGGCATGGCGACATACGCAAAAGTTGCAACCTGGTGGCTCTAACGTGCAGAGACAAACAGTCTAAAAACTTCAGCTAGAACTAAGGCTAGCGGTTTCCATGACGACTGTTTTTGAGAGTGTTTCGTAAATCAAAAATTGTGTCTTAATTGTGGTTCTAATATTGTGTGCATTGCACATACCGGGCCAAATTGTGAATATAAACTGTACAGGGACCCACTGTAATATACATTTAATAATTCATCAAAATCGGTCCAGCCATTTAGGAGGATTTCAGTCATATACACACGTGTCGAAGAATTATATATATAGACAAGCTGTACCCGGCATGCGTTGCAATGCCAATCAAGGAAAGTGTTGGTGTTGTAATTTTGTTTCTTGAAGTGCTTTTGGATACACAATTTTTGTTTAAATTACCGTCAACAGCCTCTAAGCTATCGTGAAATGAATTTACTATTCTGGAAACATTCGTGGGAGCGTGCACAACAACTCACCAAATTTTCATCGCAATCGGCTGAATGACAGATGACGCATATGGGATTTTGTTTAAATGATTAGTTTGCTGTCAGTCATTTGTTGAATCTACTCGTGCTCTACCAACTGTGAAATGGATTTACTAAGTTTGAAATCATCACGTCAGTGTACACAACAACTCATCAAAGTTTCATCGCAATCGATGTATAGTATATGAACGCATACGGGATTTTGTTGAGACGCTTCGCGTGTAGTCACTCATTTGTTACATCTACTCGTGCGCTATCAATATTGTAAAATGGATTTACCAAGTTGAAGACCTTCCCTGGCGTGCACACAACAACTTTTCACAGTTTCATCGGAATCGAATAATGGCATATGAACGCATACAGGATTTTCTTTAAACGTTCCGTGTGCCGTCACTCAATGGTTGAATCTACTCATGCGCTACCTATTGTAAAATAGATTTACTAAGCCTGAAACCTTCCCTGGAATGTACACAATGATACACCAAGGTTTCATCGCAATCGGATGAATGGTATATGAACGCATACGGTACTTTGTTGAAACGATTCGCTCGCCGTCTTTTGTTGAATCTACTCGTGCGCTACTTATTAAAAAATGGATTTACTAAGCCAGACACCTTTCCTGGAGTGTACACAACAATTCACCAAAGTTTCATTGCAATCGGATAAATGGTATATGAACGCATACAGGACTTGGTTGAAACGATTCAAACGCCATCGCTTATTTGTTGAATCTACTCGTGCGCTACCTATTGTAAAATGAATTTACTAAGCCAGAAACCTTTCCTGGAGTTTACACAACAATTCACCAAAGTTTCATCGCAATAGGATGAATGGTATATGGACACATACGGTACTTTGTTGAAACGATTCGCGTGCCGTCACACATTTGTTGAATCTACTCCTGCGCTACCTATTGTAAAATAGATTTATTAAGCCAGAAACCTTCCTTAGGGTGTACGCAACATCTCACCCACGTTTCATCGTAATCGGACGAATGGTATTTGAACGCATACGGGACTTTGTTGAAACGCTTCGCGCGTCGTCGCTCATTTGTAGAATCTACTCGTGCGCAACCTCCTGTGAAATGGATTTACTAAGTTAGAAACCTTCAGGTTAGTGTACACAACAACTCATCAAAGTTTCATCGCAATCGATGAATGGTATATAAACTTATACGGGATTCTGTAGAAACGCTTCACGAGTCGTCACTCATTTGATAAATCTACTCGTGCGCTACCTATTGTAAAATAGATTTACTAAGCCAGAAGCCGTCACTGGAGTGTACACAACATCTCACCCAAGTTCCGTCGCTAGCGGACGAATGGTATTTGAACGCATACGGGACCTTGTTGAAACGCTTCGCGCGTCGTCGCTCATTTGTTGAATCAACTCTGCGTAACCTGCTGTGAAATGGTTTTATTAAGTTAGGAACCTTCACGTAAGTGTACACAACAAATCATCAAAATTTCATCGCAATCAATGAATGGTATATAAACGTATACGGGATTTTGTTGAAACGCTTCGCGCGTCGTTGCTCATTTGTTGAATCTACTCGTGCGCTACCCATTGTAAAATGGATTTACTAAGCCAGAAGCCTTCCATGGAGTGTACACAACATCTCACACAAGTTTCATCGCTATCGGACGAATTGTATTTGAATGAATCCGGGACCTTGTTGAAACGCTTCGTGCGTCGTCGCTCATTTGTTGAATCTACTCGTGCGCTGTCTATTTCAAAATGGATTTACTAAGCCAAAACCCTTCCCTGGAGTGCGCTCAACATCTCATCCAAGTTTCATCGCAATCGGATGAATGGTATATGAGCGCATACGGGACTTTGTTGAAACGCTCTAACGTGCATAGAAAAACAGAAGAAATCGACATCACCGCCACCTATGGTACAAAACATAACTTTCCGCCATGGGGGGAGAGTAAGGCATGGCGACAGACGCAAATGTTGCAACCTGGTGGCTCTAACGTGCAGAGACAAACAGTCTAGAAACTTCAGCTCTAAGGCTAGCGGTTTCCATGACGACTGTTTTTGACAGTGTTTCGTAAATCTAAAATTGTGTCTAAATTGTGGTTCTAAAATTGTGTTCATTGCTTCTACTGGGCCAAATTGTGAATATAAACTGTACAGGGACCCACTGTAATATACATTAAAAAATTCATCAATATCGGTCCAGCCATTTAGGAGGATTTCAGTCACATACACACGTCTCGAAGAATTATGTATATAAAGACAAGCTGTACCCGGCATGCGTTGCAATGCCAATCAAAGAAAGTGTTGGCGTTGTAATTTTGTTTCATGAAGTACTTTTGGATACACAATATTTTTTTCAATTTCCGTTAACTGCCTCTAAACTATCGTGAAATGTATTTACTAATTTGGAAACATCCTTGGGAGCGTGCACAACTCACCAAAGTTTCATCGCAATCGGTTAAATGGCAGATGGCGCATACGGGATTTTGTTTAAATGATTCGTGCGCTATCACTAATTTGCCGAATCTATTCGGGTGCCAGCAACTGTGAAATGGATTTACTAATCCAGAAACCTTTCCAGGATTGTACACAACAATTCTCCAAAGTTTCTTCGCAATCGGATACATTGCATCCTATATGAACGCATACAGGACTTTGTTGAAACGATTTGCGCGTCATCTTTCATTTGTTGAACCTATTCGTGTGCTTCCTATTGTAGAATGGATTTACTAAGCCAGACTCCTAACCTAGAGTGTTCACGATAATTCACCAAAGTTTTATCGCAGTCGGATGAATGGTATATGAACGCATACGGTACTTTGTTTAAATGATTCGCGTGCCATCGCACTTTTGTTGAATTTACCCGTCCGCTACCTATTGTAAAATGGATGTATTAAGCCAGAAACCTTCCGTGGAGTGTACAAAACATCTTACCCAAGTTTCATCGCTATCGGGCGAAAGGTATATTAACGGATACGGGACTTTGTTGAAACGCTTCGCGCGTCGTCGCTCATTTGTTGAATCTACTCATGCGCTACCTGTTGTAAAATGGATTTACTAGTCCTGAAACCTTCCCTGGAGTGGACAAAACATCTCACCCAAGTTTCATTGCTATTGGACGAATGGTATATGAACGCATATGAGACTTTATTGAAACGCATCGCGCGTCGTCGCTCACTTGTTGAATCTTCTCATGCGCTACCTGTTGTACAATTGATTTACTAAGCCAGAAACCTGCCTTGGGGTGTACTCAACATCTCTCCCAAGTTTCATCGTAATCGGACGAATAGTATATGAAGGCATACGGGACTTTTCTGAAACACTTCACGCTTCGTCGCACATTTGTCGCATCTTTTCGTGTGCTGCCTATTGGGTCCAATTGGGAATCTAAACCATACAGGGACCCACTCAAACAAACTTACATGTTGTTTATTTTCTATGAGCCGTTATTGGAATGTCCAAACAATGCCAAGCTCTACGATGCAAGTGATTTGTGCATGTTTTGAAGCCTACTTCAAATATCAAGTTTTCGACATCACCGCCACCTATGGTACAATAACTTCACCATGAATTATTCTCAGAAAGTCAATTATGGAAAATGTTTTAGAAGAAACCACTGCCAAGGGGACGGGCTTGGGAGAATTAGTGGGGAAGATGTCCCTGTTTAGCGGCGAGTTAAGTTTTCACTAAGGCTAGCTGTTTCCATGACGACAGTTTTCGGTTTGTTGACTGTATCTTGTGGTTCTAATTAAAGTGTTTTCATTCTACAGTTTCGGCGCTACGCCACCTATCGGATCCAATTATGAATCTAAACCATACAAGGACCCACTCAAATATACATTAAAAAATTCATCAAAATCGGACCAGCCGTTTAGGTGGAGTTCAGTCACACACACACGTGCCGAAGAATTATATATATAAAGAAAACTCAAGCACCTAATCCAGAGGGAGTTAGGTGTGGTTTGTACCAACATTTTCCAAATCGTCTCAATAGTACAGGAAAAATCTTGCATTTCTTGAAATGTCAACGGAAATATATGTATTTGTTTATAAATAGCTATTAAACAAATAAACAAGACGAGCCTCTTTCAGAGTTCTGTCGCGTAAAGCCCGCGTAGCACTTGAGCCGGGCGGGTAGTCTGTACATAAGGGGCGCCCACAACCCATTATGCGAGAGTTCTCGCACAGGTCAGCTAGTTAGCCTACTTTTCACGTTTTGCAAAAATGAGGAAAAAGTAGACTTATGAGATCGATCCGGGAAAATGTGTGTGTGTGTGTGTCTGGCTGTGTGTGTGTGTCCCCCACCCTATCATCTCCTAAACGGCTGCAGCAATCGAAACCAAATTTGGTATGAGTAAAGATCTATACCGGAATATCTCAAGCCCATATTTGAAAATGATGTCAGTGCTACCAACTGCTGGAAACAAGCACTAGAAATTTGTGCTCCATGTTGGATATCCTGGAAGGTATGCATGGGAGCTATTCCAAAATTGGCACACATGTATATAATACTATTTCAGTTTAATTTCCAGGAGGCCATACATGACAATGTTGCCAAAATAATTTTAAGCCTTCTGATAAGTCCAATTTTCAAATGTATATAACTTCTACACTATCAAGTGGATTTCAACCAAATTGTGTATGTAATATGTGTACACACACAGATATGACTGAGTGTATTCTTAAGAGCCACCAAGGCTGCCAACTGTTAATAATTGCTCTCTCTATTTTTCATCCATATACCAATATATCCGAAAGTATGCAAACTGACAGCTTTAAAGTATTGCACACGTATATTACCTGACATTTTAGATTAATTTGGAGTAACGTATATACGTCAGTTCTACCAACATGATTCTAAGCCTGCTGATAGGACCAATCTTTAAATGCATGTAACTTCTATACTATCAGTTGGATTTCAACCAAATATCGTATGTGCTATGTGTAACATAACAGATATGACTATAAGTATTCTTAAGAGCAATCAGGTCTGCCAACTGTTAATAAATGCCGTCTATATTTTTACCCTAATATCAATATATGAGAAAGTATGCAAGCCAACAGCTCCATACTTTGCACACGTATAGCACCTGTCATTCTAGATTAATTTGGAGTAATTAATATAAGTCAGTGCTGCCAACATGATTCTATGCCTGCTGATAGGTCCTACTTTAAAATACATGTAAGTTCAATACTAACAAATGGATTTCATCCAAAATTGGCTCAACAAGATATCATAATATTTTAGATTATTTCTGACCAGCACACGTATGACATTGTTGCCAACATGCTTTTACTCGTGCTGATAGATCCAAAATCTAACGCATGTAACGTCCATTGGACTTCAACCAAATTTTGTATTCTGTACCTTTAGAGATGGAACTAAGAATATATTCAGTCACGAGGGCTGCCAACTGTAGTGCTCTATTAGGCTATATTATACCAGGTATATTTCGAACTAATTAGACATTTCGATATTACCAACTTAATTTCGTCATTATTCTAGATAGGTTCATATACTGTAGATTAATCATTGGCATGTATCTTAATTTTAAGAAAAGTAGGCTCTTTAGTTCGTCACGGAACTTCTTGTTTTAATTATTATTAATCATGTAAACTGTTCCGCGAGTAGCTCAGGCAATTTTGGAAAGCGAGACAGATTTATTATTTGCATACGCCTATACATATCCAGTCACAACCACCCGTCAATAGCATTTGCAGCGCGGACCCATAGTAATTAGACTATACTTACGTTGGGTCCGCGCTGGACCGCTGCGGGTCGTGCAGGCAGAGAGTCAATGAGGTTCTGGAAGGTACCGACAGGGATGTGGAGCCATGGCAACTCCAGTGCACACTCATTCACCTTTCTTTGAATTTTGCCTAGTCTAAGCCTCCATTAAAATGAAAAACATCTTACGTAACCGCAGTCGAAGTCTAGTTCTCAAGCTGCGAATGGTCAGGGGATATGTATTTTCCGAACTATTGTATAGAATGGAAGGGCGGACTCTAACCCGGACCCTATGCAAGAGCCTGGAAACCTTCGAAATATGGGTGTATCAGTGGATGTTACGCATCTCGGGGACCGAAAGGGTGAGGAATACTGAGATGGTGGGAAGATTAAACAAGAAGACTGAACTGCTCCTTTCCATCAAGAAGCGGGAACTCGGAATATTTCAGACACGTGTTGTTAAATGAAAAATACGGGTTCCTACAGTTAGTGATGCAGGGGAAGATCTCAGGACAATGGAAACCTAATAGAAGGAGAATCTCATGGGTGAAGAACCTGAGGGACTGGTTTGAGACGAACACAACTGTGCCGTAAGTAGGTTGACTTTGTCTGGTTTTATTTCGGTTCAATTAATTTTATATTTTTTTCCTATTCTTTGGTTCCCTTTCATATCGTGGTATCCCGCGCGTACTTGGCCTTGCCAGATTTTATTAGTAAGGGGTTCCTCCAACAATTTTCTTATGAGGGTTTTCATTTGATTTGTTCAACTGTTAAAATCTGTAATTGTTTTGTTTGTCAATATATTTTCATATTTTGAAATCTTGTTTGGGCTACGTTATTCTTCGAGCGACCACCCAGCCACGGCTCTGGAAAGTTGGTTTTCCCTCCACTCAACGAGCATTGTCTCGCAAACCCTTTCGGGATGTCTGGCCTAAATAATTTATTTATATGGGACAACAACGACCCTTTGCCGTAGGGCAGACTCCATTACTAGAATAACCATGATGACCGCCAACCTTCGATAGAAGTAGGGGCGTCGCACATTATGTGCTGAAGTGCTGCAGCTCATTGTTTTATTTTGAAAATAAATGACTTCAATAATATTACCTACAATCAAATACAGCGCATTAGAAAAGACGTCAGCCAAAGAATAGGAAATATTTCAACTCCACTCACAACGAGGTATCTAGTGCGCTCCAATCAGCGTCCGCCACTGGCTGTGTAGATCGCAGCTCAGCGATAATTTCTGAGTTTAGTGCCAGCAAACATGAACTCTGCCTTTTGCGCAAGAGTGCCCGACATTTCCATTGTGCTGTTCGGACAACAGCCAAGACATCACAGCGATTCTTCCTTCGACCACAGAGCAGCAGGACTGGTCAAAATAAATGAGAACGTGACAGGTGGGACCATCTAGTCTGTGCACTGGGATTTTAGAGGCAATGGCTCCAAGCAAACAGGGAGAAAAATAGAGAAAGCCATCAGTTATTCCCGTCAGAAGATCTTTTTATACTTCCAACTTACCTATTCCATACCCACATTTTGTAAATCGATAAAGTGTAAAAATTATACTTTTTACGTTGTCAAAATAAGGAAAAAATATTGTGATTTTCCTTAGTTACAGATGTCTAGTTGGTAAATTTCACTATGGTATAGCAAAATACATTTTAATGCATTTGTAACACTGAGAATTCCGTTTTTGCGCACTCACACCAAGTGTACCTGAGTTTGTGGGGGGATGGGTTACACACACAACTGATCTGCTTCACCAGCCGCCACTGGATAGAAGAGGAAGAAGAAGAAGCCTTAAATACCGAAAATGGCTTGCCTTGTGCTGGCCCCAGGGTGTTGGGGTAGCGTGCCTGCCTCTCACCCGGAAGCACAGGACTCGATTCCCGGCTCCGTCAGGGAATTCAGAAACTGACATGAGGCCTGGAACCCGGTGCTGTCAGCCTCGCGAGGGCAACTGAGTAGCAATCTGACAGTGAGGCAACGCCCTGGTCGTGTTATGGCCGAGAGGACCCGGGAGCTGAGCACGCGTCACCCCGCAATCCATAGGCCGAATGGCTGGGCAGCGGTCGCTTGGTAGATCATAGGCTGTGGCACCATGCATGGGCGCCCCAGGATTTTTTTTCCAGGGTGGGGGTGGCAATTAAATTTTTCATTTCATTTTCCACCTGTCACTAGGTGATGATGAGGCGTCCGTCCCCCCCCCCCCCCGTCCCCCCCCCTCTTTGACTGCTCTGAAATCGTTGGTTACGTTATCTTTATGGCATGAATGACTGGAATAGTTTTTTCAGTTCAGACTTTTGTCCATAGAAGTTCGCTTTTCTTGGTAAATCATCATAATCTTCATTATAATGTTCATTTCTTAAAAACGGGTAAAAAGTAGTTGTTTCGCCATGTATCGACAAAAATAACAAGTAGTTCCGTGAAGAACTAAAGCCTATTATCATATATACCACTTCTGTTAATTCCCACTATCAACATACAAAATGTCAGTTTATTGCTATAACAGATTCGTAGATATTGAGAACCGACTAAATATTTCGGATGGTCACCATGTTGGATTTTTATGTAGGTCTTAGAGTTATATACTGTTACATGAAGATTATTGTGTACGTGTAGTTTTCAAGCTTCAATCGCATGATTAGGACACAAGATGTAAAAACGAGATTTTATAGTTTCGTACAGCTGCCATCTTGTGGTTATGGAAACAATTGAAATAAAGTAGATGTGAGTGGATTAACATTTGTATAAGGTTTTACAGTACCAAGTTTCACTGCACTCGGATGGTTAAATTGCGAGAAACGTCCATGTGAATATTTATGCTTCGCGTCGCCGCCATGTTGGATTTGTGATCACCAGGTTATTGGAAGTCCCATAGGTGAACTTAGGTTGATAGCCCCTATGATCATAAGAAATTCAGTTTGATTGCTGGAATAGATTCGTAAATATTGAGAACCGTCTAAATATTCCGGATGGTCGCCATGTTGGATTGTTATATGTATAGGCCATACAGTCATGTAGCATTAAAGGAAAATTATTGCGTAGGCTCATTATTCAAACTTTCACTTCGATCGCATGATTACGACACGGGAAATAAAAACTTTATTTTAAAATTCGCACAGCCACCATCTTGAGGTTATGTAAACAATTGAACTAAATTAGATACCAGTGCATTACATTGTATATAAACATTTGCTGTACCAAGTTTCATTGCATTTGGATCATTAAATCGCGAGACAAATCTATTTAAAACTTTCAAATTCGCTTGGCCGCCATGTTCCTTTTGTAGTTAACCGGTTTTTGAAAGTCTCATTGATGAACTTCCAGTAGTGCCCTTTATCTCCGTACAAAATTCCAGGGTGATATCAGAAATAATTTCAGAGATATAGAATGCCGGTGAAATATTTCGCACAGCCGCCATCTTGAGGTTATGTAAACAATTGACCAAAGTGAGATGTCGGTGCCTTACAATGTGTATAAACATATACTGTACCATGTTTCATTGCGTTTGGTTGGTTAAATCGCGAGAAACGTCTATTTAAAAGCCGTAACTTCGCTTGGCCGCCATGTTGGTTTTGTAGTTATCAGGTTTTCAAATGTCACATAGGTGAACTTCTAGTAGTTCCCTTTATCACCGTACAAAATTCCAGGGTGATATCGGTAATAGTTTCGAAGATATTGAATGCTGGTGAAATATTTCGCACAGCCGCCATGTTGGATTGGTGAGACGTAACAATATTTGAAAGGCACGGTCGGGGTCGTCCGGAATAGTTGCTATGAACTTACTGAATTTGGTTGAAATCGCTCTATCCGTTTAGACTTTTTAGGGGGGACACACACTCACGTGCACACACGCACAGACACACGAAAAAAAGGTGATCTCATAAGCCTATTTTTAGCCTATTTTCATTTTATGAAAAAAAATAGGCTTATGAGATCACCTTCTGTCCGTGTGTCTGTGTGTGCGTGAGTGTGTGATTCGTGTGTATGCCCCCCTAACTTCTAAACGGCTGGAGATATTTCAATGAAACTCGGTAAGATCATAGCAACATTCTGGCCGACCCCGACCGTGCCCTTCAAATTTTATTGTCTCTCACAAATCCAACATGGCGGCTGTGCGAAATATTTCACCAGTATGCAGTATCTCCGAAACTATTACAGACATCCTGAAATGTTGTACGGTGATAAAGGGCACTACTAGAATTTCACCTATTAGACTTTCAAAAACCTGGTACGGTAACTACTACAAAATCAGCTAATTTGAGACTTTTAAATAGACTTTTCTCGCGATTTAACCATCCAAACGTAATGAAACGTGGTACAGCAAATGTTTATACACATTGCAATGCACTGGCGCCTAATTTAGTTCAATTGTTTACATGACCTCAAAATGGCGCTGTGGGAATATATTTCACTGGTATTCTATATCTCCGAAACTCTTACAGATATCACCGTGAAATTTTGTACGGTTATAAAGGGCAGTGCTACAAGTTTATCTATGTAATTTTCAAACACCTGTAAAGTACAAAACGAACATGGCGGCCAAGCGAAGTTGAAACATTTTAATAGACTTTTTTCGTGATTTAACCATCTGAGCGCTGTGAAATGTGGTAAAGTAAGTGATTATACATATTGTAATGCACTGGCATCTAATTTAGTTCAATTGTTTACATAACCTCAAGATGGAGGCTGTGCGAAATTTTAAATTTAAGTTTTTATTTCATGTGTCGTAATCATGCGATCGAAGTGAAAGTTTGAATAATGAGGCTACGCAATAATTTTCCCTTAATGGTACATAACTCTATGGACTATGCATATAACAACCCAAAATGGCAAGAACCGAAATATTTTGACGGTTCTCAATATCTACGAATCTTTTACAGCAATCAAACTGATATTTTTTATGTTCACAGAGGCTATGAACATAAGTTCACCTATAGGACTTTCAGTAACCTGGTGAGCACAAATCCAACATGGCGGCGACGCGAATTACAAATATTAAAATGGACGTTTCTCGCAATTCAACCATCCAAGTGCAGTGAAACTTTGCACGTTAAATGCTTATACAAATGTTAATCCACTGGCATCTAATTTATTTCAATTGTTTTCATAACCACAGGATGGCAGCTGTGCGAAATTTTAAAATCTCGTTTTTACTTTTTGTGTCCTAATCATGTGATTGAAGTTTGAATACTACACGTACACAATAATCTTCTAGTACATAAATAAATTCCAACCTGGCGACCATCTGAAATAGTTTTGTATGTTGATAGAGGCAATTAACAAGCGTAGGACATATGAAAATAGGCCGTATAGTTCTTCACGGAACTACTTGTTTCATAAATGAAAATAGGCAAAAAATAAGAAGCAGTTCATTAATGGTACCGGTAATTTTAATCAAGTTCGCTGATTTTTAAAATAACTGGAGATATTTTCAAATAATCCCAAATTACTAAGTTAAATAAAACTGTGGAATTATCCCTACATCTGAATCAGTTAACTATCAGTACCCAACTTCAATTTATGAAATGAACTGGCGTGACAATAAACAATCGATATATTCTTGGAATTCCAAGGGAGGGGGGCACTGCCCCTCCTTGCCACCCTCTCCCTCTCCCTGTGGGCGGCCAGGATACCATGGGTATGCATTTGAAAAACCACTGCCAGCTGAATCGCATCCCTCCTGGCTGCTTTAACCTGCCTGCCCATTCAACGATTACAGCATTGGTGTGTGCGTACAACCCCGTTTCCAAATAAAGGCGCTAGGAAGCAGCACCAAGTCACTGTGCAGACATAAATTTTGTATTGATGTTCATGGCGAAGTTGTGTTTTGAATATATTCTGAATGATTTTATAATGCTGTACTGCTGCCTGCCCTTTTGTAAATCAGAACAGGGCAAGTTAGAATACCGGGGATTATCATTTCATGAGATACTATCGGACAATATTCACAGCGTGAGAAATGGTTACGTGCAATTTGCAGAGAAGGTGATAAATACATTAAAAAATAAAATAAATAAAAAATAATAGCCTATATAAATATTAAATAATAAATAAATAATAAATATATAATAAATTGATTAATAAGCTTAAATAAATTATAAATAAGTAAATAAATAAACAAAATAAATAAATAAATAAATAAATAAATAATAAATAAATAATAAATTAATAAATAATAAAATAAAAATAATTAATTAAAAATAGTTAAATAAGTAAGTCAATAAATAAGTAAACAAGTTGTACAAAAAATCTATAAAAAATAATAATACAGCCATCACAATAAGACGGGCTATCAGACGAATTCAACACACACCCAAGTACACGGGGCTACATGACGACGATGTCGCAAATACCCTAAATAAGTCAACATACCTTTTTTCGGGGGCTGGGGGGGTATTTCTTTTCCCTGTCTATTGCCCTTATTCTTTTCTTTTCAACTCGTCAAGTATGTAAGTTAGATAAGATCTCGTGCGCATGATGGGTGCTACGCTCTGGCGGCAAGTCACTTAAACAGTCAGGGGGAATCGCAGCCGAGTGTCTGTGCCTGTGTTGAATGGTCTTGTATATGCATGATTCAACTTCCGGTACATTTGCATTTGTCAGTTGGCACAGGCTAGAGTAAAAGGTGGTTTTTCACCGATGTCTCAGTCTCACTCATGGCTGTGATTATATGGAAGCTACTGAGTTATGGGTGGTGCTTAGTAATGGCATTCGGGGCTCAGTCAGTGCCTGTGAATGCTGTGAAAGGTTCAACTCGTAGGATTAGGACTACTGTTCTGACTCAGTGAGGAAAGCAATGGTAAACTACCTCACTCCTCTTCTTGCCTAGAACGCCTCAAAATAGCGCTGCCTTGGGTTTTTGTGGGTATCTACTCACGTAACGTAACGGCGGTACTTTTTGAGGATCCAACCAGCCTTCGGGCTGACTACCTAACAGACAGACAGACTTCCGACATGCAGAAAGGTTCTCGAAACAGTATAAAAAATTGTTCTGTGGTTGGTTGCAACTTCACGTATATTAACTGTCCTCCTGGAACCAAATTTTTTGTGTTTCCGAATAAAAAGCAGCATGAAACTAGGAGAAATGCCTGGATTGCGGCACTGAAACGAGGAACTAGTGATGGTAAACCATGGGAACCCACGAATAACTCGCGTGTTTGTAGTCGGCATTTTGTGAATGGAATGCCTTCGAGAGATCCTGCAGTCCTGGTTATGCACCGAGATTGTTTATAAAACCGCTTGTTTCTATCGAACGTCAGCAAGAAGAGGAGCACCGAGTGACGACTAGATACAAGAGGCGAAAACGGAGACATGAAAATAGAAACGTTGGAACTAGTACCACGGAAGATTTTTCGAAATCATACAGTGATGCAAGCACGCAGACTGAAGTAATGACCACCGATGGTAACAACACCAGTGTGAACGTGTTATTTTCTGCTCTAAATAATAATTGTGAAGCGGAAGTTCAAACAAATTTTCCATTGCCTCGAGTGAATAAACAGACGACGACCGACACTTGTTTTAAGAGAGATTGTGGTGTTCACGTAGACTTCATGGATACCAAACGTACATTTAAAGGATACAGGTCAGTGAAAGACAAGGAACAGCATCTTCTTGAAATAGCAGGAGTTAAATTTGCAGTGTTTCATACCCTGTTATCCTTGTTACCCTCTGTTCATCATAACTGTACATTTACTAAAGAAAACATGCTGCTTCTACTGCTAATGAAATGTAAACTCGGTATTAGTTTCGCCGCTCTAGGCATAATTTTAACTGCCATAGGACTACAGCATCTGCTACTTTTAAATTCGCTCTCCATCATAGTTTTGAGGAAACAAAGGAGTGGATTTTCTGGCCACAACGATCCTCTATCAAAAGCATAATGCCTAGTGCTTTTAAAAAACACTAGGAAAATTACACGTGCATTATAGATTGCAGTGAAGTGCCGTGTGAAAGACCTAACAGTGTTCGTCAAATAATTTTAATGTTTTCTCATTATAAGAATTCATTTACAGTCAAATTTCTTGTTACCAATACTCCATCAGGTTACATTTCTTTTATATCAAAATGATATGGTGGAAGAGCGACTGACAGCCACAACACAGTTATTTCCGGTATATTAAACTTTATCCAGCCAGGGGATATAGTTATGTGTGACAAAGGATTCCCACAGATAAGAATTTTTATTGAGAACAGAAATGCTGTAATGGTAATGCCACCTTTTGCATATAATCCTCAGTTTTCAGCTGAAGAAATTGAAACAACATACGATATTGCGTCAGTAAGAATTCATGTTGAAAGAGCTATTCAGAGAATGAAAATTTATAAAATATTAAGCAACAAACTCACTATGGATTTACTTCCTCATATACTGTAGACAAAATTGTTCACATCATAGGAGACTTGTAAACTTCAGTCCTCCAATAATTAAATCACAAGATTTTTGCAAATAATTGTCAGAGAATTCGATACCGTAATGGAATTTGTAACAGCAAAATAATTTGATTTTTAATTATGTTATCAACATAATAAATTAAAATTTTCAAGTTGAATTCTCAGCATTGAGAAATACAATTCGTACATCAGCCATTATCCGATTAGTGATAATTCACACTTGAATATAGTTACAGTGCATTCACTGTAGCATCTTTAAATATTACTGGAAGGTAATGTTCAAAATAAAATTTCTCTACTGAAGGAATAGTACTGGAAAGGAAGTCATAATTTCTGGAAATGTTTACTTTAACACTTCCCTTTGGAGAATATATGAACAAGTCACAGTTGTGAAGGTTCAGAATGTACATTGATACCTGTACCTGAGTATAATAAACGTGAGTTTCCTTCAGCTTTACGTTACCATCAGTAGTTACATCTAAATACGGGACATTGCACTTTTTGTCTTCAACTATGGGTTTTCCTCGACATGAATAAGGGCACTTAATCTCGAAAAGATTAACAAAATCCTGACCTACCATTATTCCATCTGGTCTGCAACATTACCATGGTTGCTGTTCTTTTATAAACAACCCGAGTTGAACCACACGGCATTCGTTTAATAAGCAGTACTCCTCAAGTGCCTTCCGTTCATTAGTTCTGCCATATCTCACTGCAGGAGTGTTTACATTCTTAGATGAAAGAAACGCTAATGCCAGTCTTTCGTAATTTCCACTCTGTAGGGTTTTGATCTGGTGTACATTCTGGCTGGCCGAAATGCGTAACTTCCTTTGCTGGAACTAGGAAGGACATAAAGATTGTTCCCTTGTCTCAACTGCAATTGCACGCTTCTGTGAATTTGTTACTTTAACATTTTTACAATAAAACTTCAATATATCATTTGGGAACATGCACTCATAATTTATGGAAGCTAGTGATATGTTACCACCAGGCAAATTATTCACAACATAGCATCTAAATAGTTTATTAGCTGTTTGTTTGTCCAAATGGTTAAGACACTGAAATAAGAAGTCCTTTTCGCTTATCTCTACAGCGCTTTCCACGATGTTTTGAACAATGCAAGAGATAAAGAAAGATTCATCTACAGACTCTGCTTTCAAAATTTTCGAGAAAGCACAGTCTATGACCTTAATTTGTTCATATAATTGTGTTTTACTTAAGGATTCAACACTTTCCGACGCGAAATAAATTGGTCGCTTATTTGATGGCCCATTTAGTATTTCTTCTACATTCCCTCCTTTACAATACTCCCTAATAATGTTTTTTGGTTTCTCCCATTGTTGCAGAGAAGAAGTTTGGGAAGAATCTCTCTCAGTATTAATATAAATACACAATGCAGCATTGTGAAAGTCCGGCTTTGCAATCGCACTCAGCTGATTTAACCTTTCGACCGCAATCAATCTGTAAAAAGATTAATCTTGTGTAAATTAATTGTAAAAACTCTTAAAACTGCAATAGATACAAATATTATGCTACGTTATTATATAGAAAGACAAAACATATGCTTACTTTAATTTTAACAGCATAAGGCGGCTGATGGATGTTTGTTTCTCTCAAACACAAGCAGGTTTTATTTAGTGTTAAGCATATTAATAATAATAATAACTTAATGATTTTTTTTATTAATCCCTTAACGAGTCAAGGACTCATATACAAAGGAATCGTACAGTTTTATCATGTTGGCGACAAATTACAATTCAATGTTTAGTTTACAAAGTTTTCAGTATGAAAATATATACAACATTTTGTAGCTTTCATAAGTTTTTGTACACAATGTAGTCTTCTTTTGTCTTCTCAGGTTTTGGAATTTCTTCAAACTGACATTTTATAATCATTCCACATAAACTGTTTTAGCCTCCCTTTAAAGATTGGTAGGCTAGGTGCAATATTTATATTTTCTGGTAGTCTATTGAACTTTACAAAGGCACTATACTTAATGCTATTACTGCCATATTGTTTGGAATTGATATGGAAAAGTGATATGTCATCTGCATGTCTAGTTTTGTAAGCGTGTAAATCAGATTGTTTAGTGAAGTTTAAATTTGTGTGGATACCTTTGTGTAGGATTTGGAGCATTTGGACATTTGATTTCTGCATTTAGGGCTACTGGTTGAATTTTACTCGTAATATAAAGGTGTTTGGTTGGTGTTAAAAAAGGGTAGTTATAAATATTTCTTATGGCTCTATTCTGAATTACCTCAATTTCCTTTTTAGGTAATTTGAGCATTTTATCCAAATTATATTTAAATATTGTAAGTGGCTATGGATTAAGGAAAAATGCACTTTCCTGAGTAGATATTTTGGGATATAGTAGCTCAATTTTTTTTATCATCCCAGCAGCAGGTGATATTTTTTTAACTAATGAATCAATGTGCTTTTGCCAGGAGAGATTTTCATCTATTATTAGGCCTAGGTATTTGACAGATGAGACTCTTTTAACTGCCTTTCCATTCAGCATTATATTCTGAGTGATGTCTAACTTTGTTCTACGCCTAGATATTATTAAATAATTTGTTTTATCTTCATTTATTGTTAATTTATTTGACTTGGTCCAGCCAAGTATTGTATTCATGTCCTCCTGCAGTTGTGTAATCAGGGTGTTGGTGGTGTACGCATTGTAAAAGATGCTTAAGTCATCGGCAAACAACATTATATTACCATGAAAACTGAGTGTTGCTATGTCATTAATATATACTAAGAAGAGGAAAGGACCCAGTATTGATCCTTGGGGCACACCGTGGGTAATATTTACTTCCTCACTTCTGTAGCCATTTAGTTCAACATACTGCTTACGATTAGATAGGTAATTTTTAAACCATGTCCAAGCTACTCCTCGGATACCTGCTTTATCAAGTTTCCCTAAAATAATTTCATGGTCAACAGTATCAAACGCCTTTCTCAGGTCTATGAAACGGCCACTCGCTGTCAACTTATTGTCTATGGCATCCTGCAAGTTAGAGATTAGCCTATATCAATTGTGGCTATTTCTGTGCTTGAGTTTTCACGGAATCCATACTGCCCTTTGTAGAAGTAATCATTTTTATTTAAAAAATTAACAATTCTGTTTTTACTACTGTTTCGAGTACCTTGGATATGGGTGGGAGGATGGAAATGGGTCCGTAATTGTCTGGATTGCTTTTGTCACCTCCTTTATAGACTGGTATGACTCGTGCTATTTTTAGATCATCAGGCACCAGACCAGTCTCTAAGGATAAATTTACTGACATACCATCTTTGTCTTGGCTACTTTTCATTTTAAGACTTAATATAATATTGCGAATTACCATCTCATTAGTCGGGGTCATAAATATGGAATCTGTGTTGACATTAATTTCATTAACTTTCTTCCCTGGGAGGATGTTTTTGGCTAACTTGTGTGCTATGTTTATAAAGTGAGTGTTTAGAGCATTGCAAATATTTTCTTTTCCTGTTACCGTATTTCTTCTCCTAACGCTTCTCTTGCTTGTAGTATATGATGACTGTCACCGAGTTTTGCACCATTCTTTAAAGTAGAAGCTCTGAAATACGATGCATCCCACTGAACTTCTCGAAATCCTACACAAATATCTAGAGACGACATTTCAACATAGTGTTCTTCCCTGTGCTTGTAGTTGCAGAAGCTACCGCCTTCCCCCTGAAAGATTACACAAGTCACCGCTACGAGCGCCAGCAACTAAAATAACATTATGCGCACGAACTCTTATGAGCTAGACATTTCGCCCCTTAAAAACGATCACCTTCACCACCACCACCACCATGTATTTTTGCTTCCTTTATACTGAAAATGTGTCCGTAAGTATGTGTCTGAATACTTTTAGACGACTGAATAACAAAAGAACTAACTTATGTCTTTACGTCCATCAATCTCGATATTAAGCCACCAAACCTGCGTTTCAAGTTTCTTCCCCTAAAAGCCACGGCGATCTCAGTGGGTTGGTGCTGCAACCTAGCGGAATATTAACATTATATCTTGAACGTCTGTGAGTGTTGAATGTGCAGTTTAAAGCAAGGAGGATATATGCAGCCTGGTGGGATGCGATCCAGCATGCAGTGCGAAAAACAGTCCAAACTGATGCTGTCAATGTATTGCAACACGATCAGTTAGAAGACAAACATTAACATTGACGGAATACCTGGGTACCGTATATAGAAGAGGCAACATAATGAAGTACAGTAATTATCTTCAGTATCACTGACAGAGAACAAACATAAGCTGCTGACAACTTGAAAGGCCTCACAGTCTTGCATATCCTCTTCACCGCTGGCCTTATATGAAATTTTATATGGGTTGCCACCACGAGATGTGTCACCGGTAATACACATTTAAAGCTCGTGTGAATACAAGCGTTTCCCCAATTGATAATTTTCTACGAAGTCCTATTTCAAGGTAAGATTTGTTTTAACTTACTGGTTCAGAAACTGAGGATGTCATAATAGGAAATGCTAATGTTCGGATCTTGAGTTATACATACACATCAAAAACCTACGGCTTATCGGACACGTCTACCATTACATTAAATTAAACAAATTTTGTTCCAGTTGGCATGTAATAAAGACGGCATGTTTGTGGACGAATAATACTATTGATATTATTAATTTTCACGACAAAAGTCGCTGGATTCCATCATCAATAAAGGAATGTTTGTTTGCATAGCCAAATAGAGGTGGAAACGTTTCTAAATTCTTCAGCAATCGACAATCTACTGTACGGTATATAAAGGAAATTTAAAGTCACTAGCTCTAGCAATAAAATCGCATGGCCAGCAATACTGAAACAATGCAAATATGTCTAATTGCTGAGTTGTACCTCAGTTTTTTAATTTAATGGGTGTCTTTGACGGTATGTTCAATTTTCTAGTTTTTAAATATCATCTTGGGGATATTTTGCTCCATAAGAAAAGTATCCCTAGGGTAGGTATTATGTATGGTATGCCAGTTCTAGTTTGGTTCTGGTAGTGAATAGCGTTTGCAATCTGTTGCAGGTTGGTGAAAATGCCACGGAAGTATAAGAAAACTGCAGGAAGTAGGAGATACTGTGACTATAACCGGGAAACATTGGAACAATGCCTAGCAGCCATTAGGAACAAACAGATGTCTCTGCGAAAAGCAGCAGAAGTATTTAATATTCCCAGTAGTACTTTAAGTAATAAACTGAAGCTAAAGGAAGATATTATTTCACGTCCTGGATCCCCTAAAATATTCACCGATGATGAAGAAGCAGAATTTGTACGCTGTGTCACACAAATGAGTGAAGATGGGTTTCCTGTAACGCGTTTAGAACTGCGAAGGATAGTTAAGTCTTATCTCAACAGACAGGGACGTAAAGTAGCCAGATTTAAGGACAATTATCCAGGTCATGATTGGATCTTGGGTCTTATCAAACGACACCCTAACCTTGCTGTGCGATTTGCAACTACTATTAAAAGATGTAGATCTGCCATTGATGAGGGAATTCTCACAGAATATGTTGAACATTTACGTGTTAAACTGAGGGATGGGCCTGCAAGCAACATACGGAACTTCGATGAAAGCAATCCTACTGATGATCCTGGAAAGAAGAAAGTTCTTGCAAGAAGAGGTACAAAATATTCTGAAAACATTTGTAACTCCCGTAATTTATTTTCAATTTGAGAATGTTATAATAGGAAATGTTTAGATTAAAGTTCATAACTTGAGTAATTCATACTCATCAGGAACTTACAGCTTATTGGACAAATCTACCGCTACATTTGTTCAAGTCGGCATGTTTGTTGGTGAATAATGATATTCTTATTATTATTATTACTATTATTATTAACTTTTAACTACCTAAGTCGCTGGATTCTTCCATCCAAAAAGGAATCTTAGTTTCTAACCCCGTAGTAAAGTAAAGGCCTTGGGAGGGAAGGTACTGGACCATAGTGAATTCATACTCAGAGGGCAATTGTCTGAGACCATCTTCGAACCCCGGAACCCAGAAATAATACTAAGGTGATCGGGTAAAATCATAATATATTCACAATAAACATGCATACAAATTAACAAAACACTTACTAATCAAGATGTGGATTCTGACATCAAATATTTGTTCCTTCCAGTTGACTGTAATACATATTTTAGCAATCCAGCCAAGTTGTTACGATGAAGTAAATAAGCGTTGCTTTCAACCTATCATCTGTTGTCATTATGAGAATCCAAGCCAAATAATTAAGAGGATGACGAATTAAATATTCAATAGTTTCATAATGCACATGCATAATGCATCATACAGTATTTCATGCATTTCCACACAAATAAATAATTAATTAATTCTCGAGACAGTACATGTCACAAAGCTAGGCCTACGCTTGTTATAATATCCAAAGTAATACGTTGCCTAAAACTGAAGAATTAATGTCTTCAAAACACAAAATATACGGAGCTAATCCAATTTACGTGTTTTCACCTCAATGGCTATCAGAAAATCTCTTTTTTATTAACAACAGATGATCGCACATAGTTAAAAACAATACGACAGTAGCCATCATGAAAAACAGAAGAAAAACGATCACCGTACTAGGGCTATCGACATCAAAATAAATCCTACATTAATAAATTTTCCACAGACCATAAGGCATACTACTTGTAATTAAAATGCATTTTACAATTAACTGAAAACAGAAAACAAATCATTAATTACGCAAAGAAAATATGAGTGTCAGTTAGCCTACCAGAGTGAATACCCGAGGATGACATTAAGTTTGAATGTATAACCTTGAAAGGCCCTGTCATGCAACGTAGGAAAATACAAAATAAATACATTTACCTTGCCAGTCGATACAGTCACAAGTACTTACGATGACAAAATAGCCTACCTTAATTCCACAATATACGAAGCATATCCAGACGTTTATCTCCAGTAAGGTTACAATAGGTAACCAGTCAATAACTTGACGAAGAGGGATAATATCATTCAATATTTTCACATACAGTAGAACTTCAGTATACTTCTTATGTATTTATAAAACCACGTAGATCCATGATGACTGGCCTAACAAGCTCATTACGAGAATCATACATGTCTCGAAAATCCCAGCCTTCCAAAACCATTAAAGTCAACATCGAGATAGAGAAATACTTGTCGCTAGAACATAGCTCTTCCTATCGGACAGAGGGAGAAACTACAATCCCAGTCCAAGGCAGCACCGACAAGATATGCTACCTATCGAGGCCAGCCACAACTAACTCCGCCGCTCGATTCAAAAGTTTATGCCAAAGTAAAAATTGTACGTTCAATCAGAGATTAGTGCCAAAGTAACGGCACAGACTCCCGGGCCCCAAACTTGTCGATGGTTCGCAGAACAGAGACGACGTAAATGGTACAAGTGTATCAACATGCATAATCAAGCAATCTTTAAGCATAGAAAAGTTTTTGCCAATTATCACAAACACAGTAGCTTCCGAATGTGAAATACTTAATTAAAAGTTCATTTCAGTTTTCATCAGCACCATAACCACCAAAATATGTCATGCCAAGAACATAAACAAATACTTAAGTGTAGAATACATCGAGTGGGTTTTCTTTGTACAATTTCCACAACATTATTACAAATGGCATCTTGAATAAACGATGGCAGGAACAGTTTCATCCGAAGGTTACATAGATTGGTCCAATATCCTGGCCAGAGACATCTTCTCGCACTGCATAACACTCCAAACGCAGAATAAGACCTCGAAGAAATTAGCTGAAATCAAATTTCGACTGCGACAGTAATGTGTAAAGGAAAGCTTAATATCTAACGTTGACACTCATTTACAAAGAACAAATTACAATAAAATATTATATGATGGCATCAGATTTTATAACAATAACCCAGTACTATCAAGAATCCACATCTTTACAGGTGAAAGGTATAACAATGACCCTCAATTAACACAGAAAATTGCATGCATGTTTTAGAAAATTACAATATCCTGAAAATATTACAATAATAACAGTATTTTCCAAAAATAAGTTTCAATAATAATGCTGAATGGCACGTGAGCTCTCATATTTACAAATAAAAAACCTTATTATCCCAAAAGACGAAGGCAATTGTCTCACATTGCATATCTGTTCAACCCATTTGTCCAAAATACAGAAAGAGAAAATGCCCAAAGAAACACCCAAAGTAGGAAAACACAAGAAAATTCCAAGAAGAACAATAGAAAGACCCAATTATCAAGCAAAAACAGGACACACGTGCATACCAAAGCAGAATCACACCACAACCTTACACCATGACACATAACCTTAAAATCCCCAGAAAAAAATTACAATTACAACCATCAAATAATTAATAAACAACAACCAGAATATGAATTAGCACTTGTCAACACATCCACACAAAACACAAATACATAAATACCCTATCATATACAGACCCAGACCAAACAGAAACTAGGAAACGAGACGAAGCACGTATTTCATGAGGCCTATAGTGAGTCGCCGTATATTGACCAAATACCACAACTCAATTCATCATATCACATCACATTACTTAACCTAAAGTATTTATTTCTCAGTCAGACAGCAAAAAAAAATTGAGCCCACTCAATCAACTGAAGACTTAGGAGAATAGTTTATAAATACTTACCAACATATTCAACTCAAATCTAAGCAAATGAACCCCCATAACATTCATCTGGTAGACTTAAGTTGACAGATGCGTCAACAAAATGCTAATTTACATCCACGATCCTAAGTAACATACAATGACCTTTTACCCCTTAAATTAATATACATCCACACTTATCTGGACAACCACAAAACAACAACAAGAAAACTAACCCAATTACCAAAATAAAACAAATCACACCACATTTATACTTTCTGAATGTCCAACTTTGGAAATGCACAATTTAGACAATAACATAAACAATACAATTATTCACTCTTGACATAGCTTAGTATATCAAACTAAGTAAGCAATATAGCGAACAAGACTAAAACAAGAACAGACTAGACAGAAATCCCTCAACAAATGACCAACAGAAGACCCTAAATGAAAGAAGATCAACTGACCACTCGTGCAGACCACCAAGCTACAAACGTACCCAAACATTCATTGAAATCACACGACCTTACAAACTCCCAAAATTAATAAAACCATTTACTACCCACAAAATCCCCATAATTTTTCCAGAATATAAATTGACACACCGTTAGGACATCAACATACACAAAATAAATAATAACCCTTAAATAAAACACACTGAAATCAACATGTCATACTAGCCGCATTTTACCCTGGCATAGCATGATTTTCCATCACCAAAACACATTTCGGCAAGTAGTTACCTTCATAAATCAACAAGCAGATAAATGACTAAGTCATCACTCGGAGAACAGAAGAGGTTTGTAATTACTTACCTATGATATCCCAACATAGTATCATTTTATACGTACGGCGTATTTAATTAAATTCAATTATAAATTAAGCAAAAACAAACCCTAACCTTAATTCACCTTAAGAAACAACCAAGAGACCCACCCGATTACAAAACAAAACTAATAACAAACACCCACACTCATGCACTCAAATACATTTACCCAAGTTTGTCACTTCAGACCTAACACAATTTAGACAATTACAAACAAGAAGAACCATTATAGATTTGCACAATCAAGCAGAATGTGCGCCACACGTGTAGACAAACACAAGCATCAATAACATCCACAATACATACATGTCCTGATGACCAGAATTCATCTACACAATTTTGACAATAACATACAAGAAGAACCTTATGGATTTGCACTATCTAGCAGAATGTGCACCATACGTGTAGACAAATACACACATCAAAAACACATGCACGTCCTAATGACCAGAATTCATCTACACAATTTTGACAATAACATACAAGAAGAACCTTATGGATTTGCACTATCTAGCAGAATGTGCACCACACGTGTAGACAAATACACACATCAAAAACACATGCACGTCCTAATGACCAGAATTCATCTACACAATTTTGACAATACATACACCACAACAAATATCAACTTAAATTATCAAAATCTGCATCGCACCATCGACTAATGTGGTCATACGAGCCACAAAAATCACATCTCTTGCCTTTGCTAACTCTACTCCCATTAAACCTCTGTTCAGCACGCCTCTGAAATACATGACCTTGAACATTAGTAGGCATGAACTCACGCCTTCCCTGTAAATTCTTATAAGGAACAAGACTACTATAATTATCCACAAGCTGCATCTCTCCACGTGGCTGAAAATTATTTATAGAAGGCATATAACCTGAACAACCTTGAAGATAATTACTAGGAAAGGGAGAATCATCTACCCGCAACAGATTAGCATTCTTAATCTTCTCCGCAGATAAAATAATTTCATTAAAATCAGTGAAATTCTTGGGCTTAGCATGCATGGACAAGAATGAACGATAAATGGGATTCATACCTTCGACTAACGAATTGACAACCTGCTCTTCAGTCAACTCAACTGCCAAAACCTTTGCATAAGTCCTAATATCAATGAAGTACTCATTTAACGTTTCACTCATACGCTGAACGCGAAATACATAATCTCTACTCAAATCTGCCAAGATACGTGGAGTGATAAAATATTTCAAAACCTCTCTATGGAAAACATCCAAAGAATGGCCAGCACTCATACTCTCAAACAGTTTTCCTCGCAACATTCCTTCAGTGCATGGAAAGATGATTTTCAAAATTTGAAAATCTGACAGACCAAATATGCCAGCACTATCTCTTAATTCCACTAATTTCTTCAAAAATTTCACAAATAAATTAATATCAGTGCCATAGCACACATGAAAATCTTTCAAAATTAGAGTTAATGGGTTAGGAAGGGAAGCAAAATTAACCTGACCATCAGTCATAAGTTTATTTAGAGAAACAACGTTAGTCGAGGCTCGATTATCAGAAAGATTAAGCCTATTTACTCTATCTATCACGTCACATTCACCAAATAAGCTATCAACAGTTTGTACTTCCTTATCAGTACAAGTACGGTGAGATCCTAACCTATTCCCAGCACTACCAACGTCATGGCAAGAAACTGAACTAGAAAAATCGTTATATCTCTTATCAGAACATGAATTACCAACAGCATTCAAATTACTAGGGCTCGACATGACCTCTGGTGTATTTCTTGACGAGCCTATTTGTTTATCTACCTCAGTAGTATTATTAGTTTGTAAAGCGCCTACCATATTTTCATTATTCTCCATCGATACTGATTCCAAATTACCAATATAATTACTATTATTCACAACGCCATCACAAGAATCACTAACATATGAACAAACGCTTTCAGAACACACAACAGGTCCACTAATATTCTCAGAAATATCACTCGAGGACAACCGATTAAAACTATCTATCAGCTTGTCGCGAAGCTCAACTAACTTGGTTGAAAAAACAATATCACACTTGGACCAATATTCAATTAAGCTCACTAAACGATTAATCCAGTGTATCGAACGAAATTTTAATTTGTTCACACGATATGCCGAAGGTTTGGCAACTTGCTTTAACTCATCACAGGACACTAATAGGTTTGAAACAGATATCACAACATCAGACCTACCTTTTGTCCCATAAGAATGTTGATCAGTCAGACTAACAACAGAAGCTGATTTTAAGGATTTGAGAAGAATAATATCCAGTTCACGATGAAAATTAGGGTTGCCATTCCTTATTTGTATTTCATAAGCCAGTTCCTCTTTGGATAAATATTGTACAGCTTTTAAAATGCTCTCGTCCATTCAGTATATTATCACATGAAACAAAAATAACAAGAAAATTATACAAAGATAAAACAATAACAACAAACATCAAAATATCACACTTCAGGCCCAATCATACTTCCAAGCCCCAAGATTCAAAGACTAGCCCCAAACAACTACTGAATGTGGTACAAATCTAACCACGCTCTGCTACCACATTTAACCCCGTAGTAAAGTAAAGGCCTTGGGAGGGAAGGTACTGGACCATAGTGAATTCATACTCAGAGGGCAATTGTCTGAGACCATCTTCGAACCCCGGAACCCAGAAATAATACTAAGGTGATCGGGTAAAATCATAATATATTCACAATAAACATGCATACAAATTAACAAAACACTTACTAATCAAGATGTGGATTCTGACATCAAATATTTGTTCCTTCCAGTTGACTGTAATACATATTTTAGCAATCCAGCCAAGTTGTTACGATGAAGTAAATAAGCGTTGCTTTCAACCTATCATCTGTTGTCATTATGAGAATCCAAGCCAAATAATTAAGAGGATGACGAATTAAATATTCAATAGTTTCATAATGCACATGCATAATGCATCATACAGTATTTCATGCATTTCCACACAAATAAATAATTAATTAATTCTCGAGACAGTACATGTCACAAAGCTAGGCCTACGCTTGTTATAATATCCAAAGTAATACGTTGCCTAAAACTGAAGAATTAATGTCTTCAAAACACAAAATATACGGAGCTAATCCAATTTACGTGTTTTCACCTCAATGGCTATCAGAAAATCTCTTTTTTATTAACAACAGATGATCGCACATAGTTAAAAACAATACGACAGTAGCCATCATGAAAAACAGAAGAAAAACGATCACCGTACTAGGGCTATCGACATCAAAATAAATCCTACATTAATAAATTTTCCACAGACCATAAGGCATACTACTTGTAATTAAAATGCATTTTACAATTAACTGAAAACAGAAAACAAATCATTAATTACGCAAAGAAAATATGAGTGTCAGTTAGCCTACCAGAGTGAATACCCGAGGATGACATTAAGTTTGAATGTATAACCTTGAAAGGCCCTGTCATGCAACGTAGGAAAATACAAAATAAATACATTTACCTTGCCAGTCGATACAGTCACAAGTACTTACGATGACAAAATAGCCTACCTTAATTCCACAATATACGAAGCATATCCAGACGTTTATCTCCAGTAAGGTTACAATAGGTAACCAGTCAATAACTTGACGAAGAGGGATAATATCATTCAATATTTTCACATACAGTAGAACTTCAGTATACTTCTTATGTATTTATAAAACCACGTAGATCCATGATGACTGGCCTAACAAGCTCATTACGAGAATCATACATGTCTCGAAAATCCCAGCCTTCCAAAACCATTAAAGTCAACATCGAGATAGAGAAATACTTGTCGCTAGAACATAGCTCTTCCTATCGGACAGAGGGAGAAACTACAATCCCAGTCCAAGGCAGCACCGACAAGATATGCTACCTATCGAGGCCAGCCACAACTAACTCCGCCGCTCGATTCAAAAGTTTATGCCAAAGTAAAAATTGTACGTTCAATCAGAGATTAGTGCCAAAGTAACGGCACAGTTTCCATAGCTAGAGAGAGTTAAAATAGTTTCTAAATACTTCAGTAATCAACAATATCGTATAGGACTAGTGTACATAAAGAAAATTTTAAAGTCACTAGATCTAGCAATACTGAAACAACACATATAGCATACGTCTAAACTATCGAATCAAGAATCTTTGAGGTTCACTCCAATGTTTATGTACATTTTGAAGTCACTACCACATTTATTACTTGGCCTCAGGATCAGTGATGACTGTCACCGCAGAAGTCCGGGTTCGATTCCCATCTCAGCCATCCTAGAAGTGGTTTTCCATGGTTTCCCAACTTCTAACCCTTGAAAATGCTGGGATAGTGCCTAACTTAAGGCATAAACCTCTTACAAATACACTCTCTAGTACACCCATCAAAATAACATAGGATATGAGACATTTTCCACACATACATCCACCCGAGTGCATGGGGCTACTCGTCCGCAATGTCTCAAAGACCCTATATGAATCAACAACAACATCAGAAGAGTTACTGAACACTGAAAATATAGTTTCAAAATTTGCAGTCTGAAATAAAATTGTTTTCCATGACATTCGCTAATAAATTTGTGGTAGATTGGTGTTTGGGGTTTTGTGAATGACAGATTTTTGTTATTTTTTTACTGGTATTCCATTATGCTCTAGGGAAAATGGCATTAGTGCTTATGAATTGCAGACTATGGCTGGTATTTTTGCATATGTAATTTACAGAAATTATTAATACTTAAATAAATAAACAATAGTATTAGGAGCGATCCACCAAAAGTCAATAAATTCAGTACTAAAAGTTCTTTAATGTACTAGTTTCAACCACATTGTGGTCTTCATCAGCAAGTTAGAGCAAGTGGTTAATAATATTGCGTGTATGGTAAGTTATTGATATTGTGGTATATTGGCTTTCACGGCCGGTGAATTAAAACTCAGCAATTCTTCTAGGTTTGTGCCGTGTCTTGTGTGGGGTTTCGCCTAGGACACCAAGCTAGGCTCATCGGCGGGCTCTTGGTGTCCCCGCCCGGACCCCCACAGGAGTGACGAACTGCGTGCCACCTCCCTTTATATAAGGTGCAACTGCACCACTTGACTACGGGAACTAAAAGTTCAAGCAGCCTTAACCTCCCTATGAAGGCTTCCAAAAAGATGGTATATTGGCTTTCACGGCCGGTGAATTAAAACTCAGCAATTCTTCTAGGTTTGTGCCGTGTCTTGTGTGGGGTTTCGCCTAGGACACCAAGCTAGGCTCATCGGCGGGCTCTTGGTGTCCCCGCCCGGACCCCCACCGGAGTGACGAACTGCGCGCCACCTCCCTTTATATAAGGTGCAACTGCACCACTTGACTACGGGAACTAAAAGTTCAAGCAGCCTTAACCTCCCTATGAAGGCTTCCAAAAAGATGGTATATTGGCTTTCACGGCCGGTGAATTAAAACTCAGCAATTCTTCTAGGTTTGTGCCGTGTCTTGTGTGGGGTTTCGCCTAGGACACCAAGCTAGGCTCATCGGCGGGCTCTTGGTGTCCCCGCCCGGACCCCCACAGGAGTGACGAACTGCGCGCCACCTCCCTTTATATAAGGTGCAACTGCACCACTTGACTACGGGAACTAAAAGTTCAAGCAGCCTTAACCTCCCTATGAAGGCTTCCAAAAAGATGGTATATTGGCTTTCACGGCCGGTGAATTAAAACTCAGCAATTCTTCTAGGTTTGTGCCGTGTCTTTTAAAACCCCACACAAGACACGGCACAAACCTAGAAGAATTGCTGAGTTTTAATTCACCGGCCGTGAAAGCCAATATACCATCTTTTTGGAAGCCTTCATAGGGAGGTTAAGGCTGCTTGAACTTTTAGTTCCCGTAGTCAAGTGGTGCAGTTGCACCTTATATAAAGGGAGGTGGCGCGCAGTTCGTCACTCCTGTGGGGGTCCGGGCGGGGACACCAAGAGCCCGCCGATGAGCCTAGCTTGGTGTCCTAGGCGAAACCCCACACAAGACACGGCACAAACCTAGAAGAATTGCTGAGTTTTAATTCACCGGCCGTGAAAGCCAATATACCATCTTTTTGGAAGCCTTCATAGGGAGGTTAAGGCTGCTTGAACTTTTAGTTCCTGTAGTCAAGTGGTGCAGTTGCACCTTATATAAAGGGAGGTGGCGCGCAGTTCGTCACTCCTGTGGGGGTCCGGGCGGGGACACCAAGAGCCCGCCGATGAGCCTAGCTTGGTGTCCTAGGCGAAACCCCACACAAGACACGGCACAAACCTAGAAGAATTGCTGAGTATTGATATTGTACTTATTCCTTCTTATAGAACTAAATAAAAACTTATATATAAATTAAAACTTTTTTACAGTGCTATAAATTATATTTTGAAATGTTCTTAACATTTAGAAATGTTAAATAATCAGATCTGTTACAATGTTAATTATTAATAATTTCTTAAAAACTTTCGAAATGTGTTAAAATGTAATTAAAAAGAAACTTATATGAAGCTTGTTTTTTTTATTACATTTTAACAGATTTTAAAAGTTTTTAAGAAAATTATTAATTAATAACTTTGTAACAGATCTGATTTCTTAATGTTAAGAACATTTCAAAATATAATTTATAGTAAATGAAGTTTATATAGAAGTTTTTATTTAGTGATATATGAAAGCAATTACAATATCAATACCATACTCGCAGTTACAAACCACTTGTCAACTATTACGTATGCTGAAGACGACCACAATGTCGTTGAAACTAGTACAGTACTTAAAATCTTCTAGTACTGAATTTATTCACTTTTGGTGGATCACTCCAAATACAATTGTGTATTTATTAATACTAGCGGACCCGTGCCAGAACTCTTGCATAATAGGTTGTGTGTGCCCCATGTGTACAGACTACCCACCTGGCCCTAGTGCTAGGTGGGCTGTACGCGACACAGTTCTGCCAGGGGCTATCGTCTAGCTTTTTTGTTTAAAAGCACTTTATAAAAAAATTACGAGCCTTACAGTAGTCGCATAGGATGTGTAACATCTGACATAGAAGAAACCTCATGTGAAATTGTTGATACACCGGTATTTTATACTATTATTGGTACAAATATTAAACTATTGTAAAAGGGAATGTTTTACAGATATTGTAGTTAATAATACGGAACTCATTTTATTAGATGATTTGTAGCTTCCACCAGCACTAGCCTAAATAAAGAATACAATATGGGTCAACTAGATTAATAGACGCGATACCGCTCATAACCTTAAATTCCTTATAAACAGGTCCTCTTGATTCACAGACCAACACGTAATTTCATACGGTTTCTGTTAAAATGAGTCATATTGATGTGATAAATATCGTTTAAAATGATAATCTGGTAGCAAAAAATATCTACCCCGCCCAGGATTCCAACCCAAGATCTCTAGATTCACAGTCATACGCACTAACCCCACGGCTATTTCGACTACGCAAATATTGTGCACAAGATAGTAACTTATTTCCACGTTCCAATAATACTGCATTATGGAATTAAGTTTCATTTATATTTTGCTTGTTTCGATAATGTTCTTGCGTGAAATTGAGTTTAAAATGCCTTATGAACAGGCCCTCTTGTGAGTAAAGAGAATGTATTCAGTAATAGTTCATGAAGGCTTGCTCATTTCTCGTATAACCACAACGATTATATTACATTGACGACTGCATTACCGTTATATGGGTTAATATTTGAATAGCCATTGTGCAGAAACATAATACCGGCAATGCCGACTACTTACAATATTTGATATTTAGGCATTTTACCCTTTAACTTAAATACTGATACGAAGACTTCGAACATGTACCATGTCATTTGTTTCAATAACTTGACACCAGAGTTCGCATGAGCGTTTTCCGTTCAGTATGTCATATGCATTCCACATGGCCGAGAGTGCGTCATGGTATCAATTCCCGACACCGTGCGCTGATTGTTTCTCTTACCAGTGCCAGCTGGATCGATCGAGTTGGCAGTGCGTCTTATACATCCGTTCGATCCACCACTGCCAGCTAGGGCACACTTCCGTTCGATCGAGCGGGCAGTGCAAACTTCCGTTTTCCACCACTGCCAGCTAACTTAGTACACTTCCGATCGATCGAGCGGGCAGTGCATACTTCCGTTTTCCACCACTGCCAGCTAGTACACTTCCGTTCTAACGATCGCGCGGGCAGTGCATACTTCCGTTCAATCCACCACTGCCAGCTCGATCGTTCCGATCCACTTCCGTACCCAATTTTCAAAATCACTCCCACAAAACTATCCAGCAACCGAGCGGAAAGATGTTACACATCAATCAATATATTTCCGTTGACTTTTCAAGAGATTTTTCCTGTACTATTGAGACGATTTGGAAGATACACTTTCTAACGCCCTCTGGTTTAGGATCTTGAATTTTGTGAAACATACACCTTAGCATATTATATAATAAGATATTTGTCAATAAGGACCAACTTTGAATCAAATATGAAACATTTCATATCAATACATGTTAATGTTTTATCGTGCATGCTCTGCAGGATTCTATCATCCTGTAACTATGGACCAATATACTCCCAGCAACACAGAACAAGACTATGGGGGCAAAGATGAAGATACTTCAACTATAATAAAGGCTGAACAGCTCTCGACTGTGGAGGTAAGACAATATATTGTCTTGAATTTTTCTTTCTCTTCGTATGTGAGTGGATATATGGGTGGCATTATAACAATAATTAGGCTCATTAACAGCAACCTTTAACTGGAACTACCTCCACTATTTCCAACAAGAGAAAGCCCCATTGTCGCTAATCAGGCCTGTTGCTATGGTAACCTGGCCATTAATTCTGAATGGAATATCACTCGTTTCTTTTTCACTTTCATTTCGATAATATATGATTTTCATACCTGATTTAATCTCCTGGGGGGACATTATCACTTGTAATTACTAACTCTAGTCATTTCTGCACTGACTAAACCGGATATATGAGTCGTCTAGTATCAAAACCGGCCAAGTCACAAAATTTACGAAAATGAGTTATGGTTATCAATTTGAAGTAGAAGTACAGCACTATCAGGCGAAACAAGAATATGCTTCAAAATCGTCCATGTCTTCATGTTACACAGCACTGAATTCTTGGTCGTGACACAGAATGGGCCAAGTCATGCAGGCAGTGCTTTCAAAACCGGCCACGTCAAAGAACGAGTAGCAATCTTCATGTCGCAGCATTATTGTCTGGAATCTAGCGTTGTTAGATTACGCATGAATGTGATATCAGTAGGCAACATTGTTCCTTATTTTGTTTACTCTTCGAAGTCATAATAATTTGTATTTTGTTCGTTTGCAACACTGACTTCCGTATTCGCGGGCTTCTTACCGCATTGGCGCGAAAGCAATCGTATTTCCTGTGTGCTCGTATTTTGTCACTATTGTGTAGTGTAACGTGTATATTGTTCCTATTTTAATAATGATTCTATTAACATAAGTGACTCATTTTCTTTTACTGTGTTCAAGATCTAGTGAACTACTGACTTTTAATGATATAATACCTATTTTGTATTCTCCTCAGCTTTCTGATGTTCATCTTCATATATTAGGCTACTAACCATTTTAAGCAGAATGCTTTCGTTTTTATTGCAATAAAAACAGGTAATTAAAATGTCAATTTATTTTAATTTAATTGCCTTTTTTCACTGGAATTTGGAATTTAAAAAGAAAAGTTTTACAAAAAAGGACTAAAATTATACCAAATTGCAACAAAAACGGCCAAGTCAAAATTAATATTAGCAAAAAAGAAGGGTTCATTATGAATCAGATTTCTCAAAATAGCAGAACTTAAATATTAAACCATTATGGATATAACTATGCAATAAAATCTTTTGTGACTACCATTGCTTTGTCTCTAGAGATTTTTCATCCTTACTGAAAAATATGCCTTCAGTGACTTGGCCGGTTTTGATACTAGACGACTCAAATGTACTAAATCATGTAAATAGGTTATTTGTTATTATTTATTGTTCATTTAACTACTAATCAGTTTTAATCACGTTGAGGGACCAGGTACCGGTGCGACAATGCGCTCCTCTGCCTCGGGTAAAAAAGTTAAGGGGGGTAAGTTGAGATGTGAAATGATTTTGCTGATTGTTTCGTAATAAGTTAGTTAGGTGTAATAATAATAATAATTCTTCCGTCGCTTCGGCGGCTACGTGTATAAGGTAAGAGTTTGATTTATTTTAAATATTGTGTAAAATGCATTGGGTGAATTATTTGAATAATTAGTTAGTTATGGGGATGTACTATTGTCATAGTAGACGAGCTCATTTGGCCTGGTGGTGTGGTGGTATTGTAGCGTATGCCATGGCTGATTTGAGTACTGTACTGTGATCGCTTGGTGATGGTTGCTGATTGGCAACAGTTTGAGCCGATTATCTGGTTGTTGGGGAGTTTTTATGGACTATTTCTGCTTTGAATATTGATGTGTGGGCTATTGTGATGGTTTTGAGTGGATTTATTGCGTGATATCAGTGTCTATTGGGAATATAAATTTAGTCTGATTTCGAGCTGTGTGTGATTGGCTGTGCAGTCATGCCGTTTATATCTGATTTTTAGGATGATTATTGATTAATGTTTTGACTAACTTTATTTGTTTCTATGACAGCAAAAAAGAAGACCACTCCAAGAGGGGTGTGGGGTGGGGCCTGGAGGTGATATAGGCTTAGATGCCTAATGTGCCACTGTAGATTTTATGAAAACGGTTATGCTACTTACCCCCAGGCCCGCCGTGCACCATTCCGGGCGGGGTCGGCCATGACTTAATCCCCCGAGCAGGCACACCACGCAGCAATGGATCATAGTTTTATTCGAGCTAGGTACCTTATTTAAGGGTTGGCAGGGGTGTAAAAACGGTCCTTTGGGCAGGTGTGGTTCGGGTTATAAAATTGGTTTGTGTAGAATTACTGGTTCCTTGTTAGCTGTCTTTCGTGGCTTTAATTATACGTCGTTGCCTTGTAGTATGTCTTTCATAATTAGTAAATATTTTGGTCGTCTCTTTCTAGTGTCTCTTCTGTCTGGTTCGTAAGTTCCTTGTAAGCGTATTAGTGGATATGGGTGATGTTGAGTCTGTCGGCAGTATTTTTCAATTAGTTTGTCATGAATTCTAGTAGGTAGGGGGTTCGAGTTTGTCTGTGTAGATGAATAATGTGCGTGTTTCGTTGGTCTTTTAGCGCTAATATTAGCATTTGGTTCTGTATTCTTTGTAGTTGTTTTATTTTACTGATTGAAATGAAGCCTATTGCTGGCATAGCGTAAGCGAGTACTGGTTTAATAAGTGTTTTGTGTATCAGTGTTACGATTTTTGTAGTTAGTGTAGATTTAGGGTGAATCATGGGGTAAAGAAGTTAAATGCAAGTTTTGGTTTTACGTATTATGTTGATTATGTGCGATTAGAGGTTGAGTCTCTTGTCTTGTGTGATTCCTACATACTTAATTTCGTGGATCCAATGTATATTGGTGTTGAATAATTGTATACGTTGTCCGAACTGCCCGTATTTGTGTGTGAAGTGTACTGCTTTTGTTTTGGTAATGTTAATCTATATTTTATTTTTGATAAGTCAAGATTGTAGCTGATTCATGTGTTGTTGTATGTGTTGGAACACTAGTTGCGGGTTCCTAGATGTGGCGAGTATGGCTGTGTCGTCTGCGAACACATGGGTTGACGAGTAGTCGGATAATGGGATATCATTGATTACCAGTACCACGAGGAATAAATAATGTCCCATTATACTACCCTGAGGGACGCCGGCATTGATGTCTTTGAGAGAGGAATTTATTTTGTTTATAGAGGTGAAAAATTTACGTTGGTATAAGTATTGTTGGATAAGAGTAATGTATGTGTGATGTATATTTAGCTTAATTAATTTGTGTATGATAGTAGGGTGGTGGACTCTGTTAAACGCCTGTTGGATGTCCAGAAAGAGTCCTACCGTATGTTGATTGTGTTGATAACCAGTTGTGATGTATTCCGTCACTCAGAGTAAGTTAGTTGTTGGAACGTGGAAAGTTGAGTGTGGAATCCAAACTGTTGGGGAATTAAAGCGTTGTTTATGTTGTCTTTAATGCATGATAATAAAAATAAACAAACAATTTTGATAGGTGGCTTAGTAAGCTAATAGGTCTGTAGTTTTGTGGTTTCATGATGTCTTTTCCGTGTTTTGGAAAACAAATAATTTTTGCTATTTTCCATTCTGTAGGAAAATGTCTTAGTATTAGTATGGAATTAAATAGGTGTAGGAGCAAATTTATGGTGTAGTTGTTAAGCTTTTTAATTTTATTTTTGATAAGTCAAGATTGTAGCTGATTCATGTGTTGTTGTATGTGTTGGAACACTAGTTGCGGGTTCCTAGATGTGGCGAGTATGGCTGTGTCTTCGGCGAACACATGGGTTGACGAGTAGTCGGATAATGGGATATCATTGATTACCAGTACCACGAGGAATAAATAATGTCCCATTATACTACCCTGAGGGACGCCGGCATTGATGTCTTTGAGAGAGGAATTTATTTTGTTTATAGAGGTGAAAAATTTACGTTGGTATAAGTATTGTTGGATAATTGTAATGTATGTGTGATGTATATTTAGCTTAATTAATTTGTGTATGATAGTAGGGTGGTGGACTCTGTTAAACGCCTGTTGGATGTCCAGAAAGAGTCCTACCGTATGTTGATTGTGTTGATAACCAGTTGTGATGTATTCCGTCACTCAGAGTAAGTTAGTTGTTGGAACTTGGAAAGTTGAGTGTGGAATCCAAACTGTTGGGGAATTAAAGCGTTGTTTATGTTGTCTTTAATGCATGATAATAAAAATAAACAAACAATTTTGATAGGTGGCTTAGTAAGCTAATAGGTCTGTAGTTTTGTGGTTTCATGATGTCTTTTCCGTGTTTTGGAAAACAAATAATTTTTGCTATTTTCCATTCTGTAGGAAAATGTCTTAGTATTAGTATGGATTTAAATAGGTGTAGGAGCAAATTTATGGTGTAGTTGTTAAGCTTTTTAATTTTATTTTTGATAAGTCAAGATTGTAGCTGATTCATGTGTTGTTGTATGTGTTGGAACACTAGTTGCGGGTTCCTAGATGTGGCGAGTATGGCTGTGTCTTCGGCGAACACATGGGTTGACGAGTAGTCGGATAATGGGATATCATTGATTACCAGTACCACGAGGAATAAATAATGTCCCATTATACTACCCTGAGGGACGCCGGCATTGATGTCTTTGAGAGAGGAATTTATTTTGTTTATAGAGGTGAAAAATTTACGTTGGTATAAGTATTGTTGGATAATTGTAATGTATGTGTGATGTATATTTAGCTTAATTAATTTGTGTATGATAGTAGGGTGGTGGACTCTGTTAAACGCCTGTTGGATGTCCAGAAAGAGTCCTACCGTATGTTGATTGTGTTGATAACCAGTTGTGATGTATTCCGTCACTCAGAGTAAGTTAGTTGTTGGAACTTGGAAAGTTGAGTGTGGAATCCAAACTGTTGGGGAATTAAAGCGTTGTTTATGTTGTCTTTAATGCATGATAATAAAAATAAACAAACAATTTTGATAGGTGGCTTAGTAAGCTAATAGGTCTGTAGTTTTGTGGTTTCATGATGTCTTTTCCGTGTTTTGGAAAACAAATAATTTTTGCTATTTTCCATTCTGTAGGAAAATGTCTTAGTATTAGTATGGAATTAAATAGGTGTAGGAGCAAATTTATGGTGTAGTTGTTAAGCTTTTTAATTGTTGTTTTGGTAAATTTGTCTTTGTCAGGGGCCTTGTTCATGCTTAGTTTGTTTATATGTGCATGGAGTTCGGGTAGTGTAATGAGGGGTATGTCTGTTAGTGCGGGTTGCGTTAGAAATTGAGTCACTTCGTCTGAACTGGGCGTTATTTTGTTTTACCATACGGCTTATTACACAGTAGTACTATAAGAGCTGGGTTGGAAATACTGTACTTGAGGGTAACTCACGTGCATAATGGCGGACACAACTGAATTTTTGTTACATAAGTCATGATCTATATAAGGGATGGGGAGTGGGTTATGGACTGTGAGGAGTGAACATTTATTACTACATCATTCCCTGATATGATCGCCATCTATAATTCTTAAGCCGTGTCATTCATTATGCTAGGAAACACCGCCCATCTGTCATCTGGTAGGCCTAGAGCAAGCACATGGCAATTGCTAACACTGCGTAAATACATTGATTTTGATGCAAAATGTTTCCGAATATACAAAAGAACTTAACGTCATCTAAATCGAAGCGCAATTTATTTAGCGTATGGCATTACACAAAAATAAACAATAATATCAACAAAAAAAAATAATAATAAAAAGTACATACAAGCACAGATATCAACCTATAACCTTATGTCTAGACTATTGATCCAGTCTAGGTTTGATGGTGTAGCACTGAAAAAGTCGATGGGGTCACCTAGGTATGCTCTTATTTTGCAGTCTTCAACAATGGTCTGATTTGGTGAACCACAATCACAGAAGGGGTCTGGATCTAAGCGCAAATATCACAATAATAAAGAATAAATATTATCATGCTATCCATTGTTTATTCTCGATAAGGTAATAATTAGGGCCCGGATGTTGATGACATGTCATCTTTTTACTGAGCTGTCTAAAACAATGCTGAAGTTCATAGAAACTCCGGACGGGCCACCCCGTCTTCAAATATGTAATTTTTATTTTGCATCTTTTTTTTTTTTTTTTTTTGCTATTTTCCCATTTTAAGAGCATTTTTTAAGTTTGGTAGATTTGTTGGTCATATTTTAGAGAAATCAGCTTTTTAAGGTCATTCCCCCCCCAATGTTGTCATGTCACAGCTTTAAATGAGGGAGTTTCTCTCAGAGTTAAGAAGAAGCTAGTAGCTATGAACATAAACCTTTTGTTAAGTTCTAGAAATCTATTTTGATTGACTTTTCAGTTTGATCTTCAGAAGTAATTTTTGAAATATTGGTGAGTTTATTATTATAAGATCATTTTCTCCATTTTATAGTGCATTTTTTTGAATTTTTGAAATATTGGTGAGTTTATTATTATAAGATCATTTTCTCCATTTTATAGTGCATTTTTTTGAATTTTTGAAATATTTGTGAGTTTATTATAAGATCGTTTTCTCCATTTTATAGTGCAATTTTCGAATTTTTAAAATATTGGTGATTTTAGTCTATTATTATAAGATCATTTTCTCCATTTTATAGTGCATTTTTCGAATTTTTGAAATATTGGTGAGTTTAGTCTATTATTATAAGATCATTTTCTCCATTTTATAGTGCATTTTTCGAATTTTTGAAATATTGGTGAGTTTAGTCTATTATTATAAGATCATTTTCTCCATTTTATAGTGCATTTTTCGATTTTTAGGTCATTTATCACAGTAATTTTTGAAAATTTTAAGTGAATTTTTTAAACTTTTTTACGGCGTCAACATCCGGGCCCTAGTAATAATAAAATGCTTTACTGTACTTCTATGTCCCAATGTCTAAAGTTTTTTTTTCTTGCTGCTATGCTCACTGCCGTCAATAACGGGCAAAATTTCAGCTCGATCTGTTAAACGTGTTTTGCATGAAAGGAACTGTAATGCAATAATTTAAGCTATGTGCAGCATTTTGGGGGGGATTTAATACTATTTAATACGAAAAAAGAGACATACTGTACATTCCTGGAAATACACTGTATAGTCAAGAAGAAGAAAAAAAGAACATATGAACTTTCTTGAAAGAATTGAATTTCAAGTAAAAGTGTTCTGCTCCATTTCATGATAGAATTACTGTTTACTCGATGCTTGTGTTAGATGCAGATTATCCTATGAAAGATAGTGTCCAAAAGTTAGGAATAATCATGGTACAGACACATTTTTCATCAACAGGCTGTTGGAATGGTTACTGAACATTGTCATTGTGAACCCCAATACATTTGAAGTTTTCAGTAAATAACTACTGATAAGAAGAAAATTGTCTAGTTGTGAAGGATGTATGTCAAATTTAGGATTTCTTCTGAGATTTCAATCTATGAAAGAGATTATTTTTCCGAAAAACAATTCATTTAAGAAAATGAATCTTCTTCTTCTTCAATGATGTTATTTGGATCAAAGTATTTACGAAAACCAGTCTACAATGGTTATTATGCGCCTTCGGCGGCATAGTCGCTAGCATGCTAAACTGCTATGCCCAAGATCGCGGGTTCAAACCCGGCTAAAGTCGTCGGATTTTTAAGAGAGTTAAAATCCTTCGGAGGGGAAGTAAAGCCGGTGGGCCCATGTCATAGATAAATAGCATGTAAAAGAACCTACCACTACAATGGGTAGTGTCCGTGACAGTGGCATCTGGTAGCCAAAGTTGGAACTACTTGAAATTGAACTTGCTGGGAGTCCACGGGCATTCAATTAAAATACCCTGATATGGCGGCTTCGGTGGCGTAGTTGGTAGCATGCTGAACTGCTGTTTCCAAGATAGCGGGTTCAAACCCTGCCAAAGTAGTCGTATTTTATAAGAGCGTTAAAATCCTTCAGTATGCCTTCCTTTGGAGGGGAAGTAACGCCGGCGGTCCCATGTCATAGATTTATGGCATGTAAAAGATCCTCCCGCAGACAAAACTTTAGTGAAGCTAAATTTCTAGGTTAGATTTCATTGGAACGCTCTATCAAAGTTCCAACGTTCACCACTAGGTATCAGTGACATCTGGTAGCGAAAGTTGGAACTACTTTAAATTGAACGGAATTTGTAGCTGACCCTATGGGTGTTCGGTTGAAGCAGCTACAGCCTCCGGCGAGCCGAACATGTCCTCGGTCAATTCCGGCACTAAAAGCCATCATCATCATCATCATTTCCCCTTTTCCAGTTGACACTGGGTGGGGGCAAATATGGTTCCTCTCCACTTTGTTCTGTCGTTCCACCATTCCTCTTCCGACACAGTGTTCCAATCCAGGTTCCGATTTCTAATACTATTCTCCACCGAGTCCATCCAACGCATTCTTGGTCTTCCTTGTCCTCTCTTCTCTGTCATCCGTCGTTCCAGTGCTCGTCTTGGTAGCCTTACTTCATTCATCCGTTTCACATGTCCAAACCATCTCAATCTGTTTTGCTCCAGTTTGTCATTGAGTTTCTGTACTCCCAGTTCTTTCCGTATATCTTCATTTCTCACTCTGTCCCTCCTCGTTTTCTGGACCATACTTCTCAGGAATCTCATCTCAGCTGCTTGTACTCTGCTCTCATCCCTCTTAGTCATTTTCCAAGTTTCTGCTGCATATGTCATTATAGGAACATAATATGCTTTGTACATAACTTCTTTAGCCTTAATTGGTATGGTTAAGAAGAGACTGGGAAGAGAAATGTTGGAAATGGTGCAAGCAATGTACAACAACTGTGTTAGCAGGGTACTGACCCCAGTTGGAAAGACAGATTGGTTTAGGAACAAGACTGGACTAAGACGGGGAGTGTGCTGTCACCTCTCTTGTTCATAATAGTGATGGATGAAATTGTAAAGGAAACGAAGGAAGCATATGGACATAAAGAAATGAAGTTACTGTTATTTGCAGATGATATTGTGGTCTGGGGAAGGAACACCAAAGAAGTGCAAAAACAACTAGATGCACTGAACGATAATATTCAGAAGTACGGCCTGAAAATGAGTATAGAGAAAAGCAAGACCATGGTGATGACAAGAGGGGAAAGACAAGGAAAGGGCACTGTGAAAATTGGAAGTCAGAGTTTGGAAATTGTGGACATGTTCAAATACCTAGGAAGTGAATTGATGCAAACTGGTAGGTTGGACATGGAGATTGGCAGGAGGGTACAGCAGAGCAATGCATTCTATCAAAGTGTAAGAAAACTTGTTTGGGATAAGGAAGTACCAAGGAAAAGCAAGGAGGTAATGTATAAAGTGTACTATGTACCCATATTGACCTATGCAGCTGAGACTTGGACCCTGACAAGCAGGCAAGAGAGTAGAATCCAAGCCAGTGAAATGAAGTTCCTGAGAAGTATGATAGGAAAGACAAGGAAAGACAGAGTGAGGAATGAAGATGTTAGGAAGGAAGTTGGGATGGGAAAACTAAATGAGAGAATTGAGAAGAATAAACTAAGGTGGTTTGGACATGTAAAGAGGATGGAGGAAAATAGAATACCAAGACAGATGCTGGAGGCAAAGTGCAAGGGTAAGAGAGCAAGAGGAAGACCTAGAACAAGGTGGATTGTTTCAGTGAAGAACAGCGTAAGAAAGAGAAATCTGGACTGGGACAAGATCGTGGAAGAAGAATGGTGGAAGGAAAGAGGAAAGTGGAGAAGTGCCATAAATACCCCGACCCGGCAGGAGCTGGATAAGGGGAAATGATGATGATGATGATGGTATATCCTTGTTCCATACTAGTCCCTGTACCTGTTGGTAGAAAGCACTCCCGAGTTTTATTCTTCAGCTAATTTCAAAATCTAGTCTTCCATCTTCAGTCAGTTCACTTCCCAAGTATTTGAAGTGTTTCACCACTTCCAATTCCTTATCTCCTACTGTCGACCAAAGTGTTATGTGTACTCGAGTTTGAAGGTTGTTTATGAAGTAACCAATAGACCTACATAAAATCCAATAGCATCATCATTTTCGTCGTTCTATTTTACGTTAGCTCATGTAAGTTTGGAATTTTTAATTTATATTTTAATATTTTTTGTCGCAGTTGGAAGACAAAAAGTGCACGTTTTTAAGCATGTTGCAACCATGCGTCACATTTAAGAATTATTATCTCAAAAATCCGTCATCAGATCGAATCTAAATTTTAACACAATGTACATTGGAATGTTGTATAACTGGTTTATTAATTTCAAAATTTTGCGTGTTCAAGAAAAAAAGTTGTTATCATTTTTGTAAGGTAACTTTTTCTCGGCTCGGGGTGGTTAGAAAATGTAGTTCTTGGTCGCGATGTAATCCCTATACATCAAAAAGTTATGCTGTATGACTGTGAAATACGTAAATTAACTCACTTATTTTATACCGGTTTGTATTTGTAGGCGGAAAAAACGCATCGTTCACCAGCCAGCCGCTCCGGGCTAAGCTGTACAGCGTTGCTGAGATGGAGCCCATCACTGCCGAGCGTGACGAGGTCTTATTTCCCCGTTCAAATACAAACGGATATAAAATAAGTGAATTCATTTACGTATTTTAAAGTCATACAGCATAACTTTTTGATGTATAAGGATTACATCGCGACCAAGAACTACATTTTCCAACCACCCCGAGCCGAGAAAAAGTTACCTTACAAAAATGTTAACAACCTTTTTTCTTGGACATGCAAAATGTTGAAATTAATAAACCAGTTATATAACATTCCAATGTATATTGTGTTAAAAATTGGATTCGATCTGAAGACGAGTTTTTGAGATAATAATTCTTAAATGTGACGCATTGTTGAAACACGCTTAAAAACGTGCACTTTTTGTGCTCCAACTGCGACAAAAAATATTAAAATATAAATTAAAAATTCCAAACCTACATAAACCAACGTAAAATAGAACGACAAAAATGATGATGTTATTGGATTTTATGTACGTATATTGGGTACTTCACAAATAACCTTCAATCTCGAGTGCACATAATACTTTGGTCGACAGTAGTTTGATTACTCCTTTTCCTTCTTTTTTTTCTCTGCTCATCACCACTGTTATACTCTTCTCCACATTTATCTGCAATCCTCATTGCTCAATCTTTTCATTTATTACGTCCAACTGTTCTTGTACCTCCATCTCATCCTCGCCCCAGATCACAACGTCGTCTGCAAACAACATTACCTTCAGCTTCGCCCTACTATATTCTTTCATTGCTGCCTTCATGATGTCATCCATCACCATTACGATCAATAATGGTGACAACACACTTCCTTGCTTTAGTCCAGTGTCAATTTTAAACCATTCCCATGTCCCGACTCTAGTCTTCACACTACTGTAGCACTGCATGCACATTCCTTTTATCATGTCTCTCAGTTCCTTGCCTATCCCCCTATTTGATAAGCTATCCCAAACTTTTCTAGATCAATAAAAGTCATTACCATATCCTTCTCATATTCCCACCTCTTTTCAATGTTCTGTCTGTTGACCTGCCCCCTCTAAATCCAAACTGCTCCTCCTCTATTTGGCTTTCTACCTTTACTCTAATTCTTTTTTCTAGGATTCTTTCCTTTACTTTGGCAACATGCGAGATGATGGTGATTCCTCGGTCGTTACCACACACCTTCCTGTCTCCTTTCTTGAATATTGGCAATATTATTCCCTTTTTCCAGGCTTCAGGTACTTTCTTCTCTCTCCACACACTCCTGAGAAGTCGTTATGTCCACTGCAGTCCCACTGGTCCAGCCGCCTTGATAATTTCTATTGCCACTTCGTCGATTCACACAGCTTTCCCCATCTTCATCTTCCTAACTGCCCATTCCACTTCTGTCATAGTAATGATTTCAAGTGTATACATGACCTTGTTATTTAGTCTCAATATTTTATTTTCTCCCCTTTTCACTTATGTCAGAGAATATGTTAATGTGCTGAAAATAGTGGGGAATTTTAATTTTATCAAGAATGGTGTGTCTCACTAAGGACTTTCTCTTTGTAGGATTGTAAGGATATTTTATCAGGTATCCAGACGTTAGAACCAGAGGCAGTTTACCTTACGATGCCAGATGTTAAGCTGGAACCTGAAGACATACTTGAGGTATTTATTTATTCATATCTGAAGTGTACATTTTACATTTTAGAAAGTGTGGTACTTAATAACGCACATGTTAAATAATGTCTGTCCAAAATTTTTCCAAGTCACGGGCATTAAGTTAGGTGTCACTGCCATCAAGTCCTCCATTGTGCAACGTAAAGGAAACTTACTGCAATTCATGAAATGGACTGTGGTTTGGACTTTACCACAATCACATAGCCTGGATGTGCCAGAAAAACCTTTCTTTATTATTGATTCTTAATCTACCAACACCAGTGCGAAGCTTGTTTAACGACTTCCGCGTGGACCAGTGTTCCCCATATCCTGGAGGGACATGTTCAACTGGTAGCATCCAGCCATCAAGTTGAGTATTTTTAGATCTCCATACTCTTAACCTTGTGGACTTAGCAGATTTGTGTAGATCTTCTGTTGTATTCAGGAAACTCCTCCTAGACCTCAGTCGTCGATAGGCAGGTTCATATCCGTACAATGGGTGTGCCCATGAGGCAATTGCTCTAGTTCTCTCAGTCATGGCTGCAACTTCTCTTCTAATATCTGGTTGGGCGATTCCAGCCAAACAGTAGATTCTATCTCATGGTGTTGGTCTCAAACAGCCAGTGATAAGTCGGCAGGTTTCATTTAGAGAAGTGTCAACTTGTTTAGCATGACTGGAACTGTACCAAACAGGACAAGCGTACTCTGCAGCGGGGTAACACAGAGCCAGAGCTGTAGTTCTCATCGTCTTTGGCTGTGTACGCCAATTGGTTCCAGACAGTTTGCGAAGGATGTTGTTTCTAGCTGACACTTTCTGCTTGACGTTTATGCAATGCTGTTTTTAGGTGAGAGCACGATCCAATGTTACACCTAAATATTTAGGTGTTGGGCAGTGGTCTAGTTAAGTGTCGTCCCATGCTACCTGTAATTTCCTTGAAGCCTGTCTGTTCTTTAGATGGAAGTCACATACCTGAGTTTTAGATGGATTAGGCTTCAATTGGTTTCCTCTGTAGTAGTATGATAGTTCAGAAAGAGCCTCTGATAGCTTACGTTTCATAGTCTCAAAGTTGTTTGCTTGAGTAGCAATATCTCGATCATCCGCATATATGAAGCTTTTGGTTTCAACTGGAAGAGGTTGGTCATTCATATTGATATTGAAGAGCATTGGGGCAAGAACACTGCCTTGTGGAATCCACTTTTGTTTCCTCCATCAACTATTCTGATCTTGTAATCTACAAAGAACAATGAAGAAGATTGCAAATGACTTTGTCATCTTGTAGTCCTTTGTTATGTTACATAATTTGTGCAAGAGTATACAATGATTAACTGTAGCATATGCAGCAGATAAATCGAAAAAAGCCACCCCTCTGATTTTATGATTTTCGTACTCATCTTCGATATATTGTGTCAGATGGAGGACCTGTGAGGTACAACATTTCCCTTTACGAAATCCGGCTTGCTCTGGAATGAGGAGAGTTTCGATGATCGCTCTAAGTCTATGAAGGATCTTCCGTTCTAGGATCTTGTACAGATGACACAACAGTGTGAAGGGTCTGTAAATTTTGGATCGTTTGGATCTTTTCCTGGTTTGAGAATTGCAATTACTCTAGCTTTCCTCCACAAATGTGGTAACTTGCAGGTACTTATGCAGTTATTGTACAATTCTAATAACTATTAGCATCAGGTCCAAATTGCTATTCTTGCTCAACACATATTTCATCAAAGCCGGCAGCTTTACTTGAGGTGATATTATTTGATATTCATATTACCGCGATATGTCAAAATGTAACTATTTAAACTCCTTTTCTGTAAATATAGTTGTGCCACTCACCTATAGTCTATTGTCTGTTATTCTGCTTTAAGTCAAATTGGTATGTCCATTATGTCTCAACCTGCTCTTCCTTGCATTGTATTTTGCTTTCATTGTATGCATCATGCCCATATGGCAAGTTTTACTTTGTACATCATAATGTGCAGATAATGAATGGTGATTTTCAAGAAAGGTATGCGTTTTTTGTTGTAAAAGTATGAAAAAAACGCTTAACAAGAAATATTTGTGGTACCGGTATTTCTTTTGTTTAAATTGTCAAGCAAAGATTGTCTCTCTGTCCTGTTATTCATGTTTCTCCTGTACCGTGTGTTACTACTGTCCTAGCGGCAGGAGATGGCAATTGAACACGCATGCGCGGTCCGCCTATTCCAAACTTAAATATATCGGCTTGCCGCATGCCAATAGTTATTATTGCAGCAGACGACACGCAGCCAGTGAAAGAAGGAATGTGCTGAGTGAGTGAAGCAAGTATTGACCAACTGAATGTTTTTGGAATGCGTGATACGCAGTGAGCGGGAAGACCTCTGCAGTTCAAATTCAACTGCCATCTCCTGGCGCGATATCAATACTGCATCTTACATCTTAGGATATCTATTATGTTCTAAACTTGGTCCTCCTCTTCCAAGACTATTCCAGGATGGCTTACAATGTGGCCTATCCTCTATTATTTAACATTGCTTTTGACTTCATATTTAAAGATATTCCACAATGATGGAATTGCTTGTGTATGATATCGAAATTATGTTAGTGCTTAGTTTCGCGGAGGATTTCGCCTTCGTATCTAAAGATGGGGATTCAGCAGTAACTATGGTAGCATGATGTAAATTAGCCTCACTTTGAATTCACAAAAATCAAACACAATAGTTGTTGAGAAAGGTAAATGGAAAAAGACTGTACTTAATTCAGTACCGTACTGAAGTTTCATTACCTTCAATTGAAGGAAAAAGTTAAATATTTAGTGGTGACATAACGATGAAATTATATTCGTTTATATTAGTTCATAGCTGTGATCACGCAAATGGGCCAAACCTTGAGAGAGTCGAACGAAAATAGGCTTGTTAATCATTGCCTGCTGAACTATCATTCCATTGGTGTTATTTGGGGTGTTTCAGATATTACTTTCAACTGAGATTGATGTAAGTTAGTGGAAATGGAAACAGTTGGGAGTATCAGAATCACAACCTCGATCAGGGAAGCCAAAATAATTGGTAGATAGCGATAATTGAGTCACACCACGAACAACAGCTTTCGTTCGAATCTTTGGCAAAGAAGTGATCTACTGTAGTGCCTTCTTTGACTAATACTTGAAGGTTCGTGAAGTGGACTGCTCATGGAAATATTGAAATGTGCTTTTGGCCAGATTGCAGGTGACTAAGGTTTGAATCAAGGCGGTTTCATTTTCAAGTCATACTTAATAAACAATCTGTTACATTGAGTCAATCGGGTAATAATCACAAGTTATTTTTGATGGATTGTATCTGAATTATCCCCTAGTAAGCATTTATAGTTTGTGGCTATTTTTCTGCAGACATGTTCATCTTTATAATGATTCTATCCTGTAAGCTATCTTACTGTTCAAATTACTTATTCAGGTGGCCAAGGCTTGTCAAGATAATGCCAAAGAAAATCCTTCAGGGTCAAGTGCAGATAACAAGCAAGTATCATAAGTCACTTCATATATGAATACTAGTGTATTAATAGTTGCAATCCATGGGTGGTATTATATTGGGTTTTCTTTGAGAAGTAGCACTGCCAACATATTGCACTTACATTCTGCAATCTTTTCCTTTCAATACAGCTCATCATTAATTTTATTGATTCCTAGATGTGTGTACTGTGCGCCCTTTCCGAAGGATATCTGCGATGACCCGGCTAGAACACCGCAAAAATGGTTCGTTATATATATATAGTATATCAATATATATTACCTATCTCACTTCCTCCTTTGAAATTAATGCACAACACCCATGTGGATGACCAAAGCTGTGATGGCATTACACAGTAAATACCGATCTGAAAAATATCCACTTAAGACCACAAAATGCCCATGATCGTGAAAACTGGGGAGCCAAGATCAGAAAAGCGGACCCTGCACTAGCGGGAAAACACTGAGAAGAAGATATATAAACGAGCTTGAATCTTTGTCTGGAATATAAAATACAGCACAACGTTAGCTCGGGTGGCACGAGATCAAATACCTCGGATAGTTAACGGGAATGGGTTGTACCTCAAACCAAAATCCTAAAATGCGCACTATTTAGGGCCAAATCATTCTCATGAAAGCATACCAAAATCAGAACCATAAACTAATCCAATCTAATTTAGGTTGGGTTCTATGATCCATAAAATAAAATAAATTTCTAAAAAGAAATATTTAATTTGCATATTACGGCTTTCACGGCGCGGATTATTATATAAATAATTCATGCTTTTGGGCTAATGCCGTGTGTATTTTTAATTTGAACCATACGTTTCGGAGAAACCTTGCCTCCTTTTTCAATGGAAATAAACAATGTGGCCAAAGAAAGTATATCAATGAGATTACAAAAAATATAGATAAATTCCTCTGTTCGCCACCAGAGAGCAGCTGCCAGAAATTACTGTATGGACCATGGTGGAACGGCGGACAGAGTAGTAAGTAACGAGAAGTTAAAGGGAGCAGTGTGAAAATATAGAAACTCCTCGAAGAATGAGGAGATGGGGGGGGGGGGGGGGGGGGTAGATGGATATAAGTAAAAGGGAAGTGTATCTGAACAATACCTAACGTCATACAGTCAACGGCGAAAAAACAGATGGAGGAGTTTCCATCTGTTTTTTCGCCGTTGACTGTATGACGTTAGGTATCGTTCAGATACACTTCCCTTTTGTTTTTGTTTCCTTATATCCATCTAACCCTCCCACCTCCCCCCCCCCCCTCATTCTTCGAGGAGTTTCTATATTTTCACACCGCCCCCTTTAACTTCTCGTTACTTACTACTCTGTCCGCCGTTCCACCATGGTCCATACAGTAATTTCTGGCAGCTGCTCACTGGTGACGAACAGAGGATTTTATCTATATTTTTTGTAATCTCATTGATATACTTTCTTTGGCCACATTGTTTATTTCCATTGAAAAAGGAGGCAAGGTTTCTCCGAAACGTATGGTTCAAATTAAAAATACACACGGCATTAGCCCAAAAGCATGAATTATTTATATAAGAAATATTTACATTACTGCAAATCTCACAAGCCGAGCAATTCTGCATTTAATGGAAAGGAGATCGCTCGACTAAATGAACGACTCATTATTTTCTGTTTATAGCCAGAGTCCAATCACTTTGTAATTTAAAAAACAAAATTCAAACCCTACTCTGTCAATTCACTAGTCAGTAAAGAAAACATTAATTTATTATACAATGATTATTTATGTTAGAATTTATACAAATTGGGTCTTCTTTTATAAACCTATTAGTTAAATTATGAATGTGATGTTTCTCACACAAAACAGTTTTTAAAATTTTCACCCTTCCGATAATTTCTCCCATTTTTACCAACCTGTGTAAGAAAATAAACCATTTCTATTGTGTTGTAATAAAAAAAAATCACAATTTCAATTTTCTATTATTTCGTCGAACAAACATGACCTATTTCACGAGACTATTATCTCAGCTAGTAACAGGTATGGGACAGTTGGCAATACGAAACTAGCCAAAAATACACATATGAAAAGGAAATAGAAAAATTTAAATATACAACAAATAATTCAGGGTTAAGATAAGATCGGTCATTGGCTGTTGATTCACCAAAGATCCCTAGCCTTCTCCATATTGGGGAAATAATTTCTCAACCCAGCTAACTAATAATCCTTATGAGAAATAAAATATATCCTGCATTTTTTATTTTATGGTCCCGTGAAGATTCCTAACCAACAAGAACCGCGAGAAGATGACACTAGCAAGATGGTATGAAATTAACCCGTAAGCAATACAACTGTATATTAAATATAAGTTTAATAGGATGAATAGGATCTGACAAATATTAACAAATGAAAACTAGTACTGTAGTTCCATGAAGAACTAAGTACTGCCCGGGTCTAAGCTGTGTGGACCTGAGAGAAATGTGCATCGCAGACTATGAGTAGTGGTGGTGACGAGTGATGAGGTTTCTCGGTCCTTGGGTAGTAACAGAAGCAAATACATTCATCGGTGACTGACTCACTCAATTCCCAACGCCACACTGGTTTCAGAAAAGACCCTATGTTAGCAGTATTGGAATAGACGAGAATGTCAGGTAACACGGCAGGCTGTCGACAGGCTTGTGAATGCTTGCCTGCTCCTACCCTGCCTCTGCCCTTCATCCCGCAAGTTCACAGAGCTTAGAGGCGAACAGCAGTCTATTTTCATATATTACAATGGACTTTTCCATTTATAAACTCTCATACTTACTTACTTACTCCTTGGCGCTACAGCCCATGTAGGTCCTTGGCCTCCTGGACAATCTTCACCCACTCCTCTCGGATCACGGCCTTGGTTCTCCATCTTTTCACTCCCATTCTCCTCAGGTCATCCTCTACGTCATCCAACCATCTTTTCCTTGGTCCTGGTGTATTCTTTGGAATACACGGTAAGACAGAGTGAGCTTTTGCTGCTCTTTGCTTTATTTCATTCCTTCCTTTTTTTCGCAAACACCAACGGCGATCTCCTGGTTTCTCTTTGTTAGTGTACTTTGCTTATATTACCTGTGAGTCTGTTCTAGATATATATCTTCCGTGAGCCTCCTAGCATCATCTAGCTGCGAATCTCTGAAGTTCCTCAATTTTTCCATGTACAAGAGGATATCCTTACCAATCTGGCCACCAGATCTCGTCGCTATCGCCAGCTATCATCTCTGTGATCAAGAGGACTTCGTCTACCTCCCATCCACCAGGCTTCGCCAGTGACGCCTGCTATCAACTCTTTGAAGACCATTTCATCAAGATACTTAATTTTTGTAGTGTTGGCTATTCTTATGTATATTCCTTTGTCTCCTACCCCCACTCTTTTCCCTTCTCTGGTCCCTCCACGCTTCGTTGAGCTGGCCTCACTTGTGCTACAGTCGTCAAGACTTTCAGTCGGAGCTTACCTAGAGCTCGTCTCCTTTCCTCGAGAGACAAACTTTTAAATCGGACGCCATGTCCAGATCTTAACTAACGGTCGCCTGGATCAACTACACCAGAAATGAGCTAAGTACAATGTTCTTCATATTTTAATTGATTTTAATTAGCTATATACTTTTAATACCGTTCTATAGACAGCGAGAAGTTGCTAAATGATCTGCAATTGCAACCTTCGCGGGATTTTTGATGTCAGGCTTTGTCTATCTAAGACAGCTAATCTTGCAAAACGAAGCAGCATTTCTTTTGCATGTTAAATGAGAATGAGCTCTCACACCGTGGGATTCTTATTAAACTAAATTCTGTCTATAGCAAACTTAGCTCGTTCCACCGCTGGACTTTATTTACCCAATTCAACAGTTATGATTGTTCTGGAATGTTCCACGCCAAACAATTCATCTACAAGTTAAACCTTCTAGTATTTTCCACTCACATATGGGAATACTTTTTCTAACCAAGAAATTCCTTATGAACAGCTAATCAACACCTAATTTTTTTCCCTTCGTGGGAATTTGGCTGCTGCATTCAACTATTACCTACAAATTTTTCAACGCAATAGACTCTCGCAAATCAAATGCAACTGGTTATTTTTCACCATCGCAATAACTTTCCTTTCTATGAACTTTCTGTGCTACAATAGTGAACTTTTCAACCACGTCAATAGACTATAGTGAAACAGTGCTCGTTCGACTTCTCATCCGCGTCGCGCTCGTCCGAAATAAATAAAATAGGCCAAGAACTTTCTCCACAAAGTTCCTATTTCCTCTTCCTCAACCACTCTTTACTAACAAATTAGGTTAATCTTTAAATTTATGTATTTTGCAACGAGGCCTCGCCAAACCATAGGACCCTTCCAACTTTTCTCGATTTACAACTTTTGCATTCTGTTTAAATACCAGCAGTTGGAAACTGCTTATTAATTTATTTTATTTTCTTGCTAGTACAAGAATGGGTTATGTTCTAAGTACTAAACCTTTCATTAATCTCTTTAATCCAGGTTTCACAAAAGGGTAACTGGCCCCATTTTTTCCTCGTGATCCTGTTTAAATATAGAAGTTCTAGAAACTTCTTCTTAATTTTTCTCTTCAGGTTTCACAATAAGTGACCTGCCCTATTTGTATAAACTATAAAAGTAATTCTGCATCAATATAAGAAGTTATAGAAACTTCTATTTCATTTCTCCCTGTTTTTTTTGTTGTTACTTTCGAAGTTGTTATTTGTTCATATTTTTAAGATGCCCATCTAGGAATTCTTAAAGTACACACCTTGTACTTGATTTATTATTTAACTTTAATTACGTTAATTACCTTTAAATTTTCAATTTGTTAATCTTAGCACCATTTCAAAATCTCATGAGGATTTTAGTGCTTGTAAAAGGTTCCAAACCAAAAAATTGTCAATTGCCTAGTGCAAGCTTTAAATGATTTTAGGAGGTCTGCGACCCCAATGGTTTAAAAAATCTAATTATATATGTGTTAAATTGATTACATTTTATGCATTGTTAAATAAATCCAACTTTATCATTTTGCTTTATCATTTTCTATAAAATAACGATTAGGCAAGATCCTGTCATCCCCTACTCTTCCTATGGGCTTAAATTTAAAAAACTCACAAATCAAATTAATAACGGTTCCACTATTTGTTGCATTTGAGCAAGAACTCTTAGTCACAAACTTATTAAAGCCTCTCTTAGCTTTGATAGCTAATTCTAACTAGCTAGTAAGGCAAGCATAGCTTGCACCGCCAGCTTCCTGCTTGTTGAGATTTTCTCTACAACTTATGGTTGGTTTTCCAAATTTAAGTTTTTCTCATTGTCTGAACTTTTAGTCGGCGCTTTGCTGGGTAAAAGCTTAGCCATTCCTAAATGCACTATTGGTGCTCTTACCAAAATTTTTCCCAAGGGTATAATTGCTTCATCCCTACCCTTCTTGGAAACATTAGGTCGCCTTTTAGAAATTCTACAATTTCAAGAATTAAAACATCACTGCCAAATCAAACTATTTGTATTCCTCAAAATATTTGTTTAAAACAAACTCCTTTCAAATGATACAGAGGAAACTCATCATGTCTTTCTTTGCCAGACCACCACCCTTCCCCATAGTAGCCGAATCTTGGCTTGGAAGGGAAGGTACCACCTCCTCTCACCCGCAAATAGCCCAAGCTCTAGCTGTGTTCAGGTCCCCACTCACTTTAGTGATTTCACGGGCTTTGCGGTAACACTCTTCTCTAAACATTATTTGTATTTGGTGTTGGACTTTCGTCCTATTATCCACACTTGTTCCTCAGTCCGAAACCCACTTCCCTTTACTTCTCTCTTCATCTTCCCTTGTGGGTAAGGTTAATTCCTAGCAAAAGCCTTCCCAAACTTTGGTCCCAGAAACCCGGGAGTCCATTTGCCAATATTTTGCAAATTATTAATATCTACTTTGAATTTTTCAGCTATAACTTCGCAGTGCAAAGCTGGTGAGGTGGAAAGGGGTTGCTTCTGTCTCCTTTGGTGCATTTCACCCGTTCAACTTGTTTTGCTGCTGCCAGTCTGACAGCTTTTCCAAAGTTCCTCAGTTGCGTAAGTTATACTTCAATTTTCCTATTTCACCATGCCTTCCACAGATAAAGATAAGGACGGCAAGGATGAAAAACTTCCAAACGAGCTTCTTATAAAGGGCAACTTACCCGATTCCGAAAATACATCAAAGAATTAGATCCCTCAGAAGCTCAATTAGATTTGTTAAAACATCGCGTAAAGCACTATGAACGTTCTTATGAAAACTATTGTACTATTCAAACCGAAATCGAAACCTGCATGCTCAATCAAACTGATGATCGAGTCGAGGTAGAAAATCAATACTACGATGGTACAGCCTCCGCCTTTAAAATAATACGCCAACTCGAAGAAGAACAGAAAAAGGACGGTTCTGTTCTTGGTTCTCTTCACGAACAACAAACCTCTTCTCGTGAGGGCACTCGCAAGCCCAAACCAATTCTACCTAAGATTAATTTACCCCACTTCTCTGGAGACGAAACTACTTGGTATTCTTTCTATGAACTATTTTGCTCTCTTGTTCATGACAATGAAGATATTCAAGTCATCTACAAGTTTCATTATTTGCGATCTATTCTCCGAGGTCAAGCTCTGCAGTTGGTTGAAGCACTTCCATTAAGAGCTGAAAACTACCCCATTGCCTTTAACTTGTTGAAGGAAAGATACGGTAATTTACGGCTATGTATTCAACGCCACATGAAGGCTCTATTCAATTTGCCTGCGTCGCAGCACAATGACGTCACTAGTCTGCGTACCCTCATTGATACAACACAACTTCACGTTAAAGCTTTGTCCCAATTAGATCAACCCACTGACCACTGGGATACTTTCCTAATACATTTAGTGGTTTCTAAAGTCGATGTTGCTACCCTCAAAGCTTGGGAAATGGAACTTTCCAAGGATCATGATTACTCGTACGAGCATTTAGTCACTTTCATAAATGCTAGATGCCAGCTCTTAACTGCTTTAGCTAATCAAAGTGAACCCTCTTCTCCTATCTCTAAACTTGAATTACTGTCTCTTAAATCTAAAACCGAACACGTAGCGTCTAGTACCCAAAAACCCGGGTCCAGCTCGTCTAAACTATTCAAACGCCACTGGTTACCCAACTAGGTCTAGTGAACGCCGTATTGTTAGTTCTCTCGTTTTAAACACTCAGAGCGAACCCCGTAAAAGTTTAAATGAACCATTAAAGTGCATACTTTGCAAAGGTTCCCACGCCTTGTATCTATGTAAATCTTTTAAAGAACTGTCAGTTGACGACAGAAGAAAATTAGTTTCCCAGAATAAATATTTCTTTAACTGCCTATCACCCAAGCATTCTCCTTCTAATTGTAAGTCTTCAAGACTTTGTTACCACTGTGAAAAACCGCACCACACTTGCTGCATCGTCATGATCAATTGAGGTCATCAGTAGCATCTACTTCTCAGAAGAAGAATAATACTGGCACTCCTAATGTTTCATCTTTCATTCAAAACGCTAAATCCTTGCGCAGTGCTCAAGTACTATTGTCCACTGTCCAAATTGAAGTCCAGGACAAATTCGGCAACTGGGTCAGTGCTCGCGGTCTTCTTGATTCAGCGGCAACTCATGATTTTGTGTCCAATTCTTTGATTAGAAAATTAGGCCTACCTGTAAACCCTACTTCTATCAATGTATCAGGCATTAATAGCTTAAAATCGCAAGCTTTACAGTTTTCAAAGCTAACCATAAGAGACACTTGTCACAGAAATAACTTTCTCAAACTGAATTGTCTCATTCTCAATAGCATAGGAGAAGACTCTCCAAGTCACTCTGTCGATATTTCAGGTTTAAACATTCCCTCGCATTTAAGGTTAACTGATCCTCTGTTTAATGTACAAAGCCCCATTGACATACTCTTCAGTGCCAATGTTTTCTGGAATTGCCTTCGTAAACAGGTTCGTAAGTTATCCTCAAACGTGGTTGCCAGAGACACTAATTTTGGATGGATCGTTACTGGTCAACTTCCTCTTTATTCTCCCCAACCCGTATCTCAATGTTATTTTGCTAATACTGATTTGGAACAGTTCTGATGGCTCGAAAGCGTTGATTCTCCTAACTTAACCTCTTCAGAAAACGAATTCTGTGAGCAACTTTTCTTGAACACCACCACTCGTTCTCCTGAAGGCCGGTTCATTGTTCAGATGCCAAGATTACTCAATCCCCCCAAACTTATTAATTCTCAACCTAAAGCTCGAAAAGCTCTCTTTGCTATCGAGAGCAAATTCAAGAAAGAACCTCTTGTCAAACAACAGTACACTGATTTCATGGATGAGTATGAAAGCCTAGATCATATGGAAGTTGTCAGCAAATCGGATGACGAATTGCACCCCCCAATTGAAATGGTTTTCTTAAATCATCATCCCGTGTGAAAAAAACCCCTTGTAAAGGATAAAATCCGAGTCATTTTCAATGGTTCATCACCTGACCTTAATGGCAACAGTCTTAACGAAACTCTTTACTCTGGTCCCACTATTCAGTCAGATTTATCTGCTATACTCTTAAACTTTCGATTATTTCCCATAGCTGTTACAGCGGACATCAAACAGATGTACCGTCAGGTTTTAAGCCATAAGTGACCGTCTTTAAGCGAAATATCTTAATGGGCTTGCTGATTTCGTCGCGCCACAAGATTCTTTGGAGATCTTGTTGTTCAGGCTGAATTTTTGCAATTTCAGAGAGATGTTGACCCCTCCTCCGTCGAAATTTGTGGAAATTCCGAATCCATAAAAACTCTTGGAGTTCATTGGTGCACTCGCACTGATACTCTCATCTATAAAGTTTCGCTTGCCGAAGAGCTCCCTAACACAAAAAGGCAAATTCTCTGAAATTGCAAAAATTCAGCCTGAACAACAAGATCTCCAAAGAATCTTGTGGCGCGACGAAATCAGCAAGCCCATTAAGATATTTCGCTTAAAGACGGTCACTTATGGCTTAAAACCTTCTGCTTTCCTTGCTATCCGATCCCTACATTTGTTAGCCTCTCAAGATGGTCATTTATTTGATTCTAAAGCTTCCGAAGCACTAACTACATCATTCTATGTTGACGATTACCTTCAGTCCTTCCCCACTCTGGAGGAATCTTCTTTCGTGTCACTAGAACTTCAGGCATTGCTAAAGAATGGAGGATTTCCACTTCATAAATGGAATTCCAATTCAGCGAAATTTGTTGCCCAGTTTCCTATTGAAGATGTTGACCCCTCCTCCGTCGAAATTTGTGGAAATTCCGAATCCATAAAAACTGTTGGAGTTCATTGGTGCACTCACACTGATACTCTCATCTATAAAGTTTCACTTGCCGAAGAGCTCTGTAACACAAAAAGGCAAATTCTCTCTGAAATTCCAAAAATATTTGATCCGCTTCAATTCCTTGCTCCGGTTATTGTTATAGCCAAGCTTTTCATGCAAGAGCTATGGTCGCTCAAATGTGAATGTGACGAAACTGTTCCCCTTTCTTTTCTTAATAGATGGCTCTCTTTTCGTAGCAATTTGCTTAATCTTTCTCTTATTGAAATTCTTAGGAATTTAATCAACACTCATCCTAATACATCTTTTTTTCTTCATGTGTTTGCCGACAGTTCCGAAAAAGCTTACGGTTGTTGTGCATATTTGGTTTATAATGGTTCGTTAAATGAATCTTCAGTTTCCAACCTTGTTTGTGCCAAATCGAAGGTTGCTCCTCTTAAAACTATTACTTTGCCGAGGCTTGAATTGTGTGCTGCACTCATGGCCGCAGAACTTGTTAAGAAATTACGGGAAGTCTTAAAGGTCGAATTTTTGCAAACCTATCTGTGGAGTGATTCCATGATCACTCTTTCTTGGATCGCCAAAAACCCCGTTCATTGGCAAACTTTTGTTGCAAACAGGGTTTCCAAAATTCAAACTCTTTCTTCGGGATGTCAATGGAAACATGTGCCCAGCGCTGACAACCCCGCTGACATCATTTCTCGTGGATGTTTACCTTCTCAATTACTAGCATCTCAGTTATACTGGCATGGGCCCTCGTGGTTAATCAAAGACTCTTCTTGTTGGCCTTCAAACCTCCAGTTACAAACTTCAACTTGCCTGACGCCAAAGTATCTAAACCTACTGCTTGGTGCCTTGTTTCCATCGTTTCGCATCCCTTGTTGTCCCGCTATTCTTCCTTTCACAAATTAATTCGAATTTTTGCCTATCTCCTCAGATGGAAATATCTTGTGGTTGACCAACCTCTTCTCCCTAAACCACACCTTACCAATCATGAATTGAATCTCGCTACCATTAAGGTTTTGCAATTAACACAGCAAGAAACCTTTTCTTCTGAATTATCTTTGCGTTCTGCTAAAAGGGATCTTCCAAAATCCAGTCGTCTTCATGCCTTAGCCCCGTTCCTTGATGACAATAGGTTACTCAGGGTAGGTGGTAGGCTCTCGCAATCTTTGCTTTCTGAGGACAAAAAGCATCCTGTTATTTTGCCTTCTAAACATCACGTAACTTCTTTAATTATATGTGACTATCATTATCGTAATCTGCATGTTGGTACACGCACACTGCTTTGCTTCTTAAGGGAAAAGTACTGGATCATAAATGGAATTCATGAAGTTTCCTCTGTAATTCACAAATGCATTCCTTGCTTCAAAGCGAAACCTAAAGTCAATACTCAATTAAAGAGCGATCTGCCCTCTTTCCGCTCTTCTGCTATATGTCCTTTTGCTTTAACTGGTGTGGACTATATGGGTCCGTTCCAATATCAATACAATTCCCCTGAAGCTAAACGCAAATTGTTTGGTAAGCTCTATGTTTCTCTCTTTGTTTGATTGGTTACTGGCGCGATCCATTTGGAACTAGTAACGAATGCCTCCACTTCTTATGTTTTGTCAGCCGTCTCTCGCTTCGCTGCTAGGCGTGGTGTTCCTTCTGAGATGTTCTCTGATAGCGCTTCCACTTTTCAAGGCGCAGCTTCCTTGTGGAAGAAAGCTCTTACATCTTCTCCTGCCATGGAACAGATTTCTAATTTTTCCTACTCAAAGGGTTTGAAATGGAGTTTTATACCTCCCTACGCCCCTCATCACGGTGGTAGGTGGGAATCCTGCGTAAAGCTTACTAAACGTCATCTAAGAAAGGTTTTAGGTAGTCGCATTCTGACTTATGAAGAATTTAATTCGCTGTCTATTCTGATTGAAGGTGTTGTTAATTCTCGCCCTTTAACTCCGCTTTCCAATGACCCTGATGACCTGCTTCCACTCACACCCTCTACTTAACCATCCACCAGGCTTCGCTAGTGACGCCTGCTATCAACTCTTTGAAGACCCTTTCATCAAGATACTTAATTTTTGTAGTGTTGGCTATTCTTATGTATATTCCTTTGTCTCCTACCTCCACTCTTTTCCCTCCTCTGGTCCCTCCGCGCTTCGTTGAGCTGGCCTCACTTGTGCTACAGTCGTCAAGACTTTCAGTCGGAGCTTACCTAGAGCTCGTCTCCTCTCCTCGAGAGACAAACTTTTAAATCGGATGCCATGTACAGATCTTAACTAACGGTCGCCTGGATCAACTACACCAGAAATGAGCTAAGTACAATGTTCTTCATATTTAAATTGATTTTAATTAGCTATATGCTTTTAATACCGTTCTATAGACAGTGAGAAGTTGCTAAATGCTCTGCAATCGCAACCTTCGCGGGATTTTCGATGTCAGGCTTTGTCTATCTAAGACAGCTAATCTTGCAAAACGAAGCAGCATTTCTTTTGCATGTTAAATGAGAATGAGCTCTCACACCGTGGGATTCTTATTAAACTAAATTCTGTTTATAGCAAACTTAGCTCGTTCCACTGCTGGACTTTATTTACCCAATTCAACAGTTATGATTGTTCTGGAATGTTCCACGCCAAACAATTCATCTACAAGTTAAACCTTCTAGTTTTTTCCACTCACATATGGGAATACTTTTTCTAACCAAGGAATTTTCGTTATGAACAGCTAATCAACCCCTAATTTTTCTTCCTTCGTGGGAATTTGGCTGCTGCATTCAACTATTACCTACAAATTTTTCAACGCAATAGACTCTCGCATATCAAATGCAACTAGTTATTTTTCACCATCGCAGTAACTTTCCTTTCTATAAACTTTCTGTGCTACAATAGTGAACTTTTCAACCACGTCAATAGACTATAGTGAAACAGTGCTCGTTCGACTTCTCATCCGCGTCGCGCTCGTCCGAAATAAATAAAATAGGCCAAGAACTTTCTCCACAAAGTTCCTATTTCCTCTTCCTCAACCACTCTTTACTAACAAATTAGGTTAATCTTTAAATTTATGTATTTTGCAACGAGGCCTCGCCAAACCATAGGCGCCCTCCCAACTTTTCTCCATTTATAACTTATTCATTCTGTTTAAATACCAGCAGTTAGAAACTGCTTATTAATCTATTTTCTTTTCTTACTAGTACAAGAATAGTTTATGTTCTAAGTACTAAACCTTTCATTAATCTCTTTAATCCAGGTTTCACGAAAGGGTAACTGGCCCCATTTTTTCCTCGTGATCTTAATTTTTCTCTTCAGGTTTCACAATAAGTGACCTGCCCTATTTGTATAAACTATAAAAGTAATTCTGCATCAATATAAGATGTTATAGAAACTTCTATTTCATTTCTCCCTGTTTTTGTTGTTGTTACTTTCGAAGTTGTTATTTGTTCATATTTTTAAGATGCCCATCTAGGAATTCTTAAAGTACACATCTTGTACTTGAATTATTATTTAACTTTAATTACGTTAATTATCTTTAAATTTTCAATTTGTTAATCTTAGCACCATTTCAAAATCTTATGAGGATTTTAGTGCTTATAAAAGATTCCAAACCAAAAAATTGTCAATTGCCTAGTGCAAGCTTTAAATGATTTTAGAAGGTCTGCGACCCCAATGGTCTAAAAAATCAAATTATATATGTGTTAAATTGATCACATTTTATGCATTGTTAAATAAATCCAACTTTATCCTTTTGCTTTATCATTTTCTATAAAATAACGATTAGGCAAGATCCTGTCTTCCCCTACTCTTCCTATGGGCTTAAATTTAAAAAACTCACACATCAAATTAATAACGGTTCCACTATTTGTTGCATTTGAGCAAGAACTCTTAGTCACAAACTTATTAAAGCCTCTCTTAGCTTTGATAGCTAATTCTAACTAGCTAGTAAGGCAAGCATAGCTTGCACTGCCAGCTTCCTGCTTGTTGAGATTTTCTCTACAACTTATGGTTGGTTTTCCAAATTTAAGTTTTTCACATTGTCTAAACTTTTAGTCGGAGCTTTGGGTAAAAGCTTAGCCATTTCTAAATGCAACTATTGGTGCTCTTACCAAAATTTTTCCCAAGGGTATAATTGCTTCATCCCTACCCTTCTTGGAAACATTCGGTCGCTTTTTAGAAATTCTACAATTTCAAGAATTAAAACATCACGGCCAATTCAAACTATTTGTATTCTTCAAAATACTTGTTTAAAACGAACTCCTTTCAAATGATACAGAGGAAACTCATCATTTCTTTCTTTGCCAGACCACCACCCTTCCCCATAGTAGCCGAATCTTGGCTTGGAAGGGAAGGTACCACCTCCTCTCGCCCGCAAATAGCCCAAGCTCTAGCTGCGTTTCCTGTTAGCTGTGTTCAGGTCCCCACTCACTTTAGTGATTTCACAGGCTTTGCGGTGACACTCTTCTCTAAAAATTATTTGTATTTGGTGTTGGTCTTTCGTCCTATTATCCACACTTGTTCCTCAGTCCAAAACCCACTTCCCTTTACTTCTCTCTTCATCTTCCCTTGTGGGTAAGGTTAATTCCTAGGAAAAACCTACCCAGGTCCATACGACACCCTCCAGGTTTACATTCAATGACTTTCTTTGCCATCCGGTTCTCCGTCATTCTTTCAACATGCCCTAGCCATCTCAGTCTATTGCTTTTTATTTAGGCTACTAAATCTGGTTTTCCATATAGTTCTCTGATCGCTCTATTTTTTTTCTGATTCGCCAAAATCCACTATCATTCACTGGCCCATATATTTTCCTAAGTATCTTCCTTTCCCATCTTCGTAATAACTCCTCATCCCCTTGCGTCATAGTCCATGCCTCTGAACCATTGGTCACCACCGGTCTCTCTACTGTGCGATGGATAATTAATTTCAGATTCCTACTTAGGCTTCTCGTATGGAATATCTTGCCTAACGCATAGTAACTCCTGTTACCAGCTGCAATCCTGGTATATATTACTTCTCTTACGTTGTTATTTTCTGTTACTATTGACCCAAGATATTTGAATTCCTTGCATTGTTCATATTCATTGCCATTTAAATGCTCTCTTGTCGTTTCACTGTATTTTCTCCTGGATGCCAGCATGTACTTGGTCTTTGACTGGTTTATCTTTAGCCCCATCTCAGAGCCATACTTTTCTAACTTTCCCAGTTTTCTTTCAAGATACCGCTTCCTCCTAGCCAATATGTCAATATCATCTGCATATGCGAGATCTTGTGTCATTCAGTTCAGTAATGTTCCACATGGGTTTCAATCTTGTGTCATTCGCATGACTTTCTCCAAGGCAATATTGAATAGGAGCGTAAAGATTACATCACCCTGACGTAATCCTTGATTAACCTCAAAGGTCTTTGATAATATACCTTCCACCTTCACTTTACACCTGGTTTTGGTTAATGTCATTTGTACCAGTCTTATAAGTTTAGCAGGTACTCCTGCCTCTTGCATTGCCTTCCATAACTGATCTCTCCTGATGTTGTCATATGCTTGTTTGAAATCTATGAACAGCTGATGTACATCAATATTGTACTCATAGCACTTCTCCAGAATCTGCCTGATAGTAAAGATCTGGTCAGTAGTGGACCTGTTATTTCTGAAACCACACTGGTAATCCCCTAAATATGCTTCCACGTAGGTTCTCAGCCTTCCTGCAATGATCTTTGCTAATACCTTATAGACAATACTAAGCAGTGTTATTCCTCTGTAATTTCCACAATCTCCTTTGTCATGTTTCTTGTAAATGGGACAGAGTATTGCCATATTCCATTCCTCTGGCATGTCTTCTTTGTTCCATATTTCCACAATAAGTTCATCTAAATTCCTTGCTAGTTTTTTGCCACCATGTTTGATCATCTCAGCTGTGATGTTATCTTCCCCTGGAGCTTTGTTGTTTCTGATTGTTTTAACAGAATTTTTAACTTCCTCCAGTGTGGGTTCAGCGATTGACTCCAGGTTCGCCTCTTCTCCATCTTGTTCTTGTCCTGCCTCATCTACATCTCCATCCTCAGCAATATTTTCGCTTTCCCCATCTGAATTCAGTAGTTCACTAAAGTACTCCACCCATCTATCTAGGATCTGATTTCTACTACCAATGAAATTTCCTTTCTTATCTTTACAAAAGCTTGCCTTAGGTTGAAATCCTTTCTTGATGTCTTTAACCCTAATGTAGAATGATCTTGTGTGTTGCACAGTATTCCTCTCTTCTAAGTCATTGATCCACTGCTTTTCATAATTCCTCTTTTATCCCTCTGCATTCTTTGTTTGCTTCCCTTCTCTTCTGTTGATATACCTCTACATTTCTTCTTGTTCTTCTCTCTAACATTCTATTTCTTGCCTCGTTACTTTCTTCAATCTTCTTCATGCATTCATCATCGAACCATCCCTGTGTCTTTGTTTGCTTCCTTTTACCCAATACATTTTCAGCTGTCTCATGTATTATTCCTTTCACAACTGACCACCTTTCTTCAATACTTTCCTCTGTCCAATCATCAACCGTATTGAGTATCGGTCATGACTTTTTGATGTAACTCTTTTGTTCTTTCCTCATTTCTTAGCTTCACATCATCAAATCGAGGTGTAATAGCTTTCGTGGTCTCTCTGTAGCTAGCTATCCTTTGTCTATATTTAATTCTTACTAGGTAGTGGTCACTGTCTCCATCAGCTCCTTTACAGCTATCCACTTCCAGAATATCCGAAGCATGCCGTCAGTCTATGAGGACATGGTCGATCTGGTTTTTGGTAACCCCATCGGGTGAGCACCAGGTAACTTTCCTTATATCTTTCCTTTTCATCCAGGTACTTTTGATGATTATGTTATTGCTCATTGCAAAATCGATCATCCTGATACCATTATTGTTAGAGACCTCATGTAGGCTCTCTCTTCCCGCTGTTCTCCTGAAAGCACTTTCTCTTCCCACTTGAGCATTGAAGTCCCCCATAATCACCTTCACATCATGCTTTGCCACCTGTGTTAATTCCTGTTCCAGCTGTTCATAAAAGGTATCCTTTTCTGCCTGCTCTGCCTCTTCTGTTGGTGCATATGTACATATAAGGGATATGTTGAAGAAGCGAGCTCTCATTCGCAGTACACACAATCTTTCATTAACAGGTTTAAAATTCAATATAGCAGCCTTATACACTCTATAAATAATGAATCCCGTGCCTCCATATCCTCCGTCTCCACAGCTATAAAACAGGGTGTGGTTCCCAGTTGTCAATATTCCACTTCCTTTCCACTTAAGCTCTTGGAACGCAGCTATTGTTACCTTATATTTCTTCAGTTCCTGTTTCAAGTTCTGTAATGCTCCAGGCTTCCCCAGTGTTCTCACATTCCAAGTAGCTAGATACATGTACCATTTCCGTTGCCAAGGTCGTTTTTCCATTGAATCCGTCCGGCTTTGTTTGTCCTTTGGTTCCGTAACAATTGCTTTTTAACAGGGTAGGGTTTTTAACCCCACGCCCAACCCCCAACCTGGAGGACCAGGGTACCGCTCTTAGTCTGGCTCATCACTTTAGACCTGTCCAGCTTGGGTGGCCTTACCAGGAGCTTAAGCTCCGCTGACATAGCTCTAAAGATCATTTGAGCTCGCAAGCCCCCAAAACACCCGGCAACCCAGATTGCCTTCTTCAAGGTGGCAGTACCGGTGGGGGGTTATAAACTCTCCAACCTATTAAATTTTTCATATGATAGGAATGAAGACCTTTGAGTATACGATCGACATTGTTATAAAGTATAGAGCAATAACTACAAACTCAATATTAAAAAGTTGTAGTAATTTCAGGCATGAATTTTTATTTTCAACAATATTAGTCTCTCTATTGTAGTAGTACTTGCCCTGTCATACATTAAACCTTTCAACATTACACAAAATAAGTCTCACCAACACACCATCATCACTGGAAAATATGTTTTCAACGACAAACGATGAGGCTTTACTACATTACATAAATACAACACTAAAGAAAGGTTTACCAGTTCACTCTATCTTATTCCTGACTTGAAATGATACTTTATTTTATAGCTCCATAAACTTGCTCATCCGCAATCTCCAAGTCTGCCTCAGTATTGTCAACTGTTTTGACAACACTGGTGATCAACACTTTTCAGAATTTATGAACTGATGAACGGGCTAAATACATATAAGATACAAACTTAATAACTTTGCTCTTCGGGTTCAAGAAGTCAAGCAAGCATATCATCAAAAATATTACAGTTACCAAGAATGTAACTGAAATGGCTTTGAATCTTAAAGAAAGGGGATCTTTACATGAGCTACCATGTTTATGAAAGTCGCTTGCTTATTAGATGAATTCTTGGCACAACCATCATCCTGCAAGCATAAAATATTGGAAATTAAGAATTTTCTAGAATGTAAGCATGAAAATTGGCTCAAATACACTATCGAATGTGACTTCTCGTATATCTTTGTTAATGTAAGATGTTGGGCCAATATTGGTCAAACGCTTATACTGATAAGTCCTGATTCACTTGATCAGGAATCTTAGCTTCCCGTAAGATATCTTTATGTCTCTTAATTTGTTTATGACATGTGTTCATCTTTAAAAAATATTACATGGTGACACGATAATATATTAAAAACATTAATGTAAAGAAATGTTATTATGGGGAGCATTATGACAATTTTGACAAAACTTAGTATAATAGTTGCTTTCTACAGGATGCTGCAATATTTCTGGACACAGTCCTTCTCATCTATAAATTAGGAATTTAGTTCATTCTCATATATTAATTATTTTATTTTCCACTTAGGAATGGGGCCTGGTAAATGAGGTCTGATGCATTCCGGGAGTCCTAATTTTTATTTTACTCTCTAACACTCCACAAGTTTGAGACCAATGTGTCCCTTATCTCCAAGAGACCAAGTAAATCTCCATGACTATACCCGGCTCCCAGCTCGTGTCCTGCATGCTCCAACCAAACCGGTCACATGGCCAATTGATGCTTCGCCATGTCCCCAAAACTGATTTGCCTCCTTAGAAGGCGAATTTCTTAAATGCACGTTATTGCATGCATAAATACATTTCGTACTTCAATGCTAGTACGAGTTTACATGTAGAGCAACTCAAAAAATATAACTAACTAGCAGTAGTGCCCGGCTTCGCCCGGTGGATTTATTTGTTTCATGGATGATTATGAATACTACTACAGAACTAGCACATGATACTCAAACTAAGAGAAAAAAAATTAAAATATAGCTTTTTGTGGTGGTGGTGGTAGTGGGGTTGATAAGTAGTACAGTATAATGGACGTAACATTGAGGTCATATTCAAGTACTGATAATGATAATAATGAATAGGGAAACAACTACTTACTAACTACAGTACTGACACATGTAATTTACAAACAAATTGTAAAATATGATTACAAAGAGGAGTATGTGAAATAAAAGACACTGCCTAGGGCCTATACCGTATGTCATTGGCCATTAGAAAAGTAAAGATCAATAGTGTCGTCTTTTGTAGCATAGCGCCGTAGAAAAAAATACAGAGCCCTTTGGAAAACTTCGGCTGTCCAGAGCTCCTGTGGTAGCAATAGTGTCATTTATTGCCACATACTGCTCAAGGATAAGGATCGGATTAAAAATAAAAGTAAATTTGAAAGCACCAACGCTTATTGCAGCTGATAACCTCAATATACTGCACCAACACCATCGCACTTATACAGAACCATAATATTTTCATGATAACTGTTTTAAAGGCCTAAGAAATCTTTTTGCACTAATTACTCCCCATGACTCCAATTTATAAGCAGCGCAAGATGTAACTATTTTCGCAATTCTGCACCATTACTGATATGAATGTTTCTAGGGCCTTAAAATGTGGTTTTCAAGTTCCTTTGGTCTGTTATTCTAAATGTAGGGGATGGAGACGGTTGTCCAAAATATCAAGTTGACAGTGTTACCAGCAGTTTCAGAGCCTAATTATGTAAAATTTCACGCAATTAGGTGAAAAGGTGTAGATTTGTGCTAAACAGCCTAAATGCAGGGAATGAAGTGGATATAATCAAATGTTCTCGAAAGAGAATCAAAAGTAATATTGTCCGTTGAGCCATTATAATTAACACATAAAGTGATAAAAATGTCCTGCATAACTCAACAAATTGCTAGCGTTTCGCCCCAGTGTGCCAATTGGGCTCTTCAGTTGGTAAAGGCACACCTACCAAGACGCGTAGCAGGCACACACTGAGAAGGCCATGCAAGACGCTTTGCTACATATGTAGCCACGTCACGAGCATGCCAGTGTACCACGGGAGTCAAAAACTCCACTCCAAAACATTAAACCTTGCTTTGGCATTGACTATAATCAAATGTTCTCGAAAGAGAATCAAAATCAATATTGTCCGTTGAGCCATTATAATTAACACATAACGTGATAAAAAATCTGCCTGCTACGCGTCTTGGTTGGCCTGTTTGCCATCTCTTGATGAATACAGTACATTTGCATTTGTCATTTGGCACAGGCTAGAGTAAAAGGTGGCTTTTCACCGATGTCTCAGTCTCACTCATGGCTGTGATTATATGGAAGCTACTGAGGTATGGGTGGTGCTTAGTAATGGCATTCAGGGCACAGTCAGAGCCTGTGAGTGCTGTGAAAGGTTCTACTCATAGGGTTAGGACTACTGTTCTGACTCAGTGAGGAAAGCAATGGCAAACTACCTCACTCCTCTTCTTGCCTAGAACGCCTCAATATAGCACTGCCTTGGGTTTTTGTGGGTATCTACTCACATAACGTAACGGCGGTGCTTTTGAGGATCCAACCAGCCTTCGGGCTGACGACCTAACACACACGCGTCTTGGTAGGTGTGCCTTTACCAACTGAAGAGCCCAATTGGCACACTGGGGCGAAACACTAGCAATTTGTTGAGTTATGCAGGACATTTTTATCACTTTATGTGTTAATGGAGTGGATTCCGAAATTTAAAGTGGACCGTGTTACCCGCAGGTTTCCAAAGGGTAAGCACACAAAATTTGGTTCATATCGGTGAAACGGCGGAGATTTGTGCCAAAGGGCCTAAATCCAGGTAATGGAGTGGTCTGTCCGAAATTTAAAGTGGAGAGTATTACCCGCAGGGTTCCAAAGGGTAAGTATACAAATTTTGGTTCAGATCGGTGATACGGTGTTGATTTGTATAAATAACAGACAGACAAACCAACTTTGAGCTTTATATATAGAGATAATAATATACGTTTTAGTCTCTGTAATTGTCATCAACTGTAAATGTTGAAAGTGTTTTAACGTTTGTACACGCCTAGTGGAGTAGCGGTTAGTGTAATATGAGTCCATCCCTGAAGCCGGGTTCGATTCCCACATTTGCCAAGACATTTAGTTTTAAGTACTGGATGGTATATATCAGTGCTACCAATGGGATTTTACTTAAAATATGTTGCATACACAAATATTTATTTTGAATGAAATGAAATAACGTAGATTTTCCTGTCTTCAAATTCACTTTCTATTTTTATTTCTAAGACTGCTGCGAATTTTATTAAGGTTATAACGCTGAAGTTAGTCGTCTTGTACAGTATCAGTAAATCAGTTATGTTCTGTTAAATTTGACAGGCATAACGCTGACCCTGATCGTTGATCCCTGCTTCTATTGTGATATGAAGCTGAGTAACCCTGGATTACTTAAATGCCATGTTTCCTTGCACCACACCGGGTAGAAGCCATTTGGATGTCTGGACTTGCAGAAAGTCTTCGCTAGCTGGATATTGTTACAGCAACATAATTATTGGCTTGTCTGAGCCTCCACTTTGCCTAATCTGCAAGAAGATATTCACAACTAATTGTCAAGTTTAAGTTCATGAGCGTTTCCACACAGGCGAGCATCCTTTTAAGTGTCAATTGTATGAAAAGGCATTCTTTTAGCGTTCAAATTTGAACCAACACATGCTGTTGCATACTATAAATGAGGCACAAAGTGTAACATGTTGAACCAGTCATTCTACTTAAGATCACATCTGCACAGTCACCGGGCTTCCCATTCATCAGAGAGAATTCACCAATGTGATCAGTGTGACAAAGTCTTCAAGACCACCCAGGTTCTATGTAACCACTTACTGACGCATTCCATCAATAAGGCCTTCCTGTGCAAGGACTGTGGTGAGGCTATTACAATGGAACACCATCTCCAAAGACATTCAGTGCTGCATGTTAACGACGCAGTCTTTTATTGCCACTACTGTGACCACTCAAAACAGTCACATTTGGCGACTCAATGGTGGTAAGGGCAACGGACACTGAAGCCAAATTTTGAACTAGTTACTCTCATTTGTGTAACATCATTAAATCTTTGTTGTGGGTGCCTATATACAAAACACACTATTACAGTTATAGGCCATAGGGAAAGATTTCTGCAGCAGAGCTCTAACAGATCAATTGTCTATAAAGCGCCTCGGTCTTATTTACTCTTATGTTTTACTGTTTCCAATATTAAACGCACGTCTGGAGTTGTTTTTTGCTTTAAGCTGTCATGTCCAGGTAATAAATAACAGCAATTTTTGTAGGAATTAAACCATGTCTTAGTGGTTCCGCTTCGATTTGCCGATTAGATTTGTCAACTGACCATCGGTACAACCTCTCTGGACCCCTCTGGAATAGCAATGACTTTTTACTTACTAACCTCCACAGGAATGGTATAATTTGGAAGAATTTTATGTAAATCATTAACTGACCATGAAAGCCTAATCTTTCCAATTGTTTTGGTACATCCATATGGAGCAAAACATTGCTAAATGAACTGAAAGCTTCTAACTTCCTTAGTCAAGAAGCACTGAAATGTGCTTCGTAAATGGGATATAGCCGGTAGGTTCTATCTCAGAGGAGCTCTAGGCATGATGTACCGATTGTCTGCTGACGAGCCCAACTGGTACATCAGGGCAAAATATCCTTTGATATTTTTTTGTAATCTAATTGTTTTACCTATTCCTGTGTTCATTGGAAACCTGATGTCCAGACACATTACTTGTATACTTGCTTGATAGGCAAGGACTGTTGGCAAGATGCCTTCTTATAGTAAACAAATGAAAGCCTCTCGGCTATTTAAATGGAATATGAGTTTTCCTGTGACATTCTTGGAATGAGATAAAGACACCTTATTTTTTTTTTATATCAGAGCAAGGCCAATATAACTCTTATTTTTCATGTCTTTTTGTCAGTTTGTTAATATCTCCGTTCATATTCCATTGAATAAGTTTGTATAAAATGTTGAAGTTTAAAAAAATGTTTAGGGTTTTTAATCAAACTACTAATATTAATGGGTGGATTCAGATATCCTTTATGTATCAGTACCGCTACACAAATATTATCTAGGAATCTTACCTCGTTATACTGGTTCATTGATCGAAATTATGTTTCAGTTGGGACATTGAAGGATGATTAAGATGATGTTATTTTTCGGAGGTAATTATTCACATTATCTACAATTGTGGAAATTTATACCAGAGAAGTATTTGTTAGAATATTTAAATGCTAGTAATAGCTAACTGTAAACATCATTTCATTCACATTCGTTAATTTAACTAGTTATAGCAGCACACTTGAGACAATATCACGTTTAGCATCTATATTTTTTGTTCACAATGAATGAAGGTGAATGATTTTTTTTTCTGTACAATTTTATACCTTGCCTCCGATCCCAACTGAGAGGGAGACATTTGGTGCTGGCAATTTTACGGCTTCCGATGAAATAATTTGGTTAGTTAAACTTCAGGGTATCTTGAAATATTTTATGTGTTGAGAATTACAAGGAACCGTGCTCTATGTCCAGCTAGATATTTTATATTAAAGAACAATGGGTGTAAGTTTTCAAATTTATGCAACTATTAAAGAATTTTTCTAATTTTCAACACATTTGTATAAATACACATTACACTACTCACTTTTCAGACCTAAGGTTTTGGGAGAACATCATTATATGAAAATTTTCCAAATGCTCCTTGTGTCAAGTAAACTCAGGTAACTCGATTGTATTATATATGGTATGTAGAACAAGTATAAAAGCAAATTCAGTAATTGATTTTTAGTTCACATGAATACTTATTGAGAAATAAATTTATTTATGTAACTGTTTTTGTTCCTTTAATTGCCTACTTAAATTATTGAAATTACTGTAATAATGCTATAAGGCATCCAACATTTAGAATGAAGCACTGGCTGGATAGGGATATTCTTCTCTCTTTCTGTTGCACGCGAGACATGTATGATGCTGTCATTTTCTAGCACTCCACTGTTGCCATATCAGTCGAAAATTTTTCATTGTCGAAAAAACAGCATATTTGGGTAGAACTATGTTTGGCCGACCTTTTTTGTCCTAAATTAGAACTACGTAAACTTGATAAAAATGCTAGAAAAATTAGATACCGTATTCATATTTTTTTTTTTTACTATAAACTGAGTCCCCTTTTTAGTTAAATCGATGTTATATCATGTTGCATTGACTTTGTGATGCTTATTTTTCACACACATGTAGCTAAATGTGCCGCCTTGATGATGAATTATTGAAATATTTTATACTGGCAATATTACAATTTTCATATAAGTAAAACTTCTGAATATTCTCTCATCACCGCATAGCAGCATTGAAAAAGTTCGTATGCTGCCAACTTTTCTATTTTTAAAGATAAACATGTCATGTCAGTTTGAGAGTTGTAGAGGAATGTTGGAAGAAGTTTTCTACCTGCTTACCCAGAGTGTAGGTTTAATTGTTTACACAAGCCGGGCTGTTCATTGACCGCGCATTATAAAAATGAAGTTTCGAAGGACAGCGGGGTGCAGCTTGCTACTCTCAGCTTTATTACTGTGCCCTTCGAGCTTGTATTTCATTGGTTCGGCTGTCTCTATCTTGAGTGTGTGTGCAGCAGTTCTGTTAGATTTAACGTGTTGTATTTTACGTATTTCATGTACAGCAATGGATAGTTTTGTGAAAAGAAAGCGTGGTCAAGTGCTCAGAAGGAGGGAAAAACAGGTCGTAATTAATGTGTTCAGTTATTTTAAGAATCTTAAACCCAACGAAAGTATAAATCATGAAAGGTAAGCCAATGAGGAGTATTTTCTTTAATAACGCACTTCAACTTTAACTGCAGTCGAAACTTCACACATTTCCTTGTGCTTGTACTTTATTTAGTTTATTTTGATTGTTTTCTTTATGTCACATTCAGCATACGTTATAGTTAATTTAATTTAATTTCGTTGTATGTGTTATGTTAGCCTACTATTAGTATTAGTATACAGTACTTAATTCAAGTCTTCGTCACTGCACAATCGCTGAATGTGCGGAAAGTGTACGCGAAGCGCTTTGTACTGCCTCCTCTCATGGAGTGGCAACCCTGTCGTAACGCGCCATAAGACCAATGCTTCATTCTAAACGTTGTGTTCGCTTTTGCGAATGTTTTTTGTAGGCTATGTTTCCCGCACGGTTTGAAAAACACGTTCAATTTCTGCCCCATTATTTTTTTCCTTTATAATTGCAGTATGAACGCGGTGTTCTGATTATTTATTTATTTATATATTTATTTAACTTATGTTTCATGTGAATTGTTGTTCTTTATTATTCATGTACTTACCTTTTTTTTTGAAGTGTCTTTCTAGACGCACCATACCGTCACATTTTCTCACGAGGTACTGTGCTTGCCCCAGCGGCAACGCTCGCAATGTGCATGGGGCTGTGCTTTGATTGGCTGCTCTTTCACTCCTCCTTCATTCTGGAAGATTCGGCGCGCTGACGTCACTACCGCTATATAACCGTAGGTCCATCGGCCTATGGGTTGACTCTCCATCTTCACTCACTTGCTACTACAAGCTTGCCGGGGGTCATTACCCTCTGGTGGCACGGTCTTGCCGAAGGCCCTGCGTCACGTCATCACGGAGTTAGGCTCCAGGCCAACCTTTGCTCCAGCTGGCGGCTGGGCATGTTCTACAAACGCTGTACTCAGTTCAAGGTTTGCCTAAGGAAAAGACAACTTCTCGAACCAGCGGAGATGTTAATACCAAGAAACATCTCACTGCTGGTCAACTCTCGTCATCACGACTGAACATCGCCAAAACCTTGGCTCTGAACCAGCGCTGCTGGAGTGTGGGCGCATTAACCACGAGCATCAGCCCTGTGCGGGCAAATTAGAACTGCCACTTCAAAGCATCAGCCCCTTGCGGACCAACCAACTGTTTCCAGCCAAGGGTTTGCTGGCCTAAAGAAAGGGTTATGTATTTTCACCTCATTGAAAGGTGGTATCATATTCATCATGGTTAATCATTAAGAGTTCCTCGTTTAGGTATTTATAATTATGTCTCTCTTTTTATGAACAATATAAATTTTTAATCCCTCATAAGGGAATTTTGTTAACCGTTTCAGTTTCCTGGAGAAACTTGAAATATTGCATTTTGAATTTGCATTTTTATTATTCTTCTTGTTAATTCTTAAAACTATTTTTATTAGAAGTAACTTTATATGCTGTTTAAAAACTTCAATAAACGCAAAGGCAAATTCTAATCTTGGTCTCTTCCATCACCCAAGATTCAATCCCTGTGTCCGAAACCTTACATCTTTTCGAAATCCCAAAAAGGGTGCAGCATACCCTTTTCCATGGTACCTCAACCCCGGATCGAACCCAGAACCTTCATTCTGAGACCACAAATTCTATTCTAAAAAAAAAAAAAAAACTTGTGCAATCTAATATTTGTCTTATACATTTCAGTATATCGTGGCTAGCGCAGGAGATCTGCGGGAAAGCGGAAACAATCCCAGCATATTACACAACTGGTTTCTTTCTGGAAAGCAGGTCTGTCTGGTGCCGCAAGCAGCTTTGGTAAGTGAGTTGTTCCAACTGTCCAGCCATGCCAGTAATAATAGATGATAAACTGTTAAACTCTCGGGCGGCCTACAAAGGTCAACTCACCCGTTTTCAAAAATATTTAGCTACTCTACCGAAAGAGGAACAAAACCTTGACATTATATCTCAGCGTTTAAAAGCTTTTGAACAGGCGTACGAGAAATATGATCTCGTGCAACTTGAAATTGAAATCAAAAGTCCAGAACATCAATCAGATAGGGAAGAAGTAGAGAGTAATTACTTTGATACACACGCTCAGGCTGTGGCATTAGTTAGAACTTTGACCCTGGCGTTGAAGGTACAGGAAACTCAAGGAAGAATTAGCGACCATGGGAATGGTATCAAACCATTGCTACCTAAAATTGAAATTCCGCATTTTTCAGGAAAGGAAGAGATGTGGCAATCATTCTTTGAATTGTTCAGTTCATTAGTACATGATAATGCCACACTTCCAGAAATTCAGAAATTTCATTACTTAAAATCCATTTTGCAGGGACCACCCCTTCAACTTATAAGAGAACTCCCCTTAACAGGAGAAAACTATAACATTGCTATAGAGCTTCTTAAAGGCCGTTATGGCAACGAAAAATTATGCTTACAGAGGCATATTCAAGCCTTATTTAACCTGCCCGCATTGCGAGCTGACAGCTTGTCAACACTGCGAGCCTTAAGTGACACGGTCCAACTACACGTCAGAGCATTGGCACGGTTGAATCAACCGGTCGAGCATTGGGATCTATTCTTAGTTCACTTGGTTACTTCTAAATTTGATTCATCAACCTTAAAGGCATGGGAGAGGGAACTAACAAATGACACTTCATATACCTATGGCTCATTGCTTACGTTTATAAATAATAGATGTCAGGTTTTATCAGCCGTAGCCTGTCATATGTCAGGAAGTGCAGATAACAAATCTAATGTTGTGAAGCCAGTCGGTACTAAAATAAACAAATCTGCTGTCTTTACTGTTCAACACAATTCAACAGATTGTATTCTCTGTAAAGCGCCTCACAGGTTATATTCCTGCGTTGCCTTTAAAGCCCTTTCTACCGACGAAAGACGCAAATTAATAGCTCAAAAAAGATATTGCTACAACTGTCTGTCAGCTAGGCATATGGTGCCTGATTGCGTATCTAAAAATACTTGCTCCCATTGCAAGGCTCAACATCATACCTTGCTTCATAGGTTTGAAAAGCCACGTCAGGCTCCTTCCCCTGGATGTTCTAAAGATACATCCCCAGGAGCCAATGCGCAATCTTATACTCAGAGCTCTAGCTCTATTCGTAGTTCCCAGGTGCTACTATCAACCGTGTTATTAAAAGTTCAAGATTCCTCTGGTAGATGGCTTGAAGCACGTGCCTTATTGGATAATGCCGCCACCCATGACTTCATAAGTGAGCGTCTCATTAAGAAACTTGGTCTTCCCAAGCAACCTACATTAATTCAGGTTACCGGTATTAACAATAGCAATGTTAAATCTTTGCATTTTGTTCGTGTTCACATCAAAGATGCTGTTAATTGTAACACAACATTTCAGTTGAATTGTCTTGCCATTGATACAATTGGCAGTAATACCCCTAGTACTTCTTTTGAAATTAGAAATTGGCAATTTCCTCATAACATTCAGTTGGCAGATCCAACATTTAATACGAGCGCTCCAGTAGACATACTTCTCAGTGCCCAAGTATTTTGGCAATGTCTCCTTAGCTCTAAGGTTAAAATATCACCAGGAGTGTTTGTTCATCATACCAAGCTAGGTTGGTTAGTAACGGGTCAGGTCCCTCGTAAGTCATTTCACAATTTCTCACAATGTCATTTTGCCAATACAAGTCTCGATTACAACTTAGAAAGATTTTGGAAAATCGAAACTATAGATTCAGTTTCACCTTCCTCAGTTGAAAATGAAATGTGTGAAAAACTGTTTCGCGAAACAACCAAACGCAATTCAGAGGGTAGATTTGTCGTAACAATGCCCCGAGTGGATAATCCACCTCTTTTATTTGAAACACACCCTAGGGCTCTTAGAGCACTCTATGCTGTGGAAAGCAAATTTAAACGTGACCCTGTTGTTAAAACTCAATACTCCACATTTATGGAGGAATATGAGGCACTTGATCACATGGAGGTTGTTACCAAGAAAGATGATGCTTCTTATACCCCATCTGAAGTCATTTACCTCAATCATCATCCAGTTTGGAAGAATGAGATTTTAAAGGAAAACATAAGAGTGGTCTTTAATGGCTCTGCATTGGATGCCAATGGAACTTCTCTGAATGACACATTATTATCAGGCCCTCCAATTCAATCTGACATTTCTTCTGTTTTGATGAATTTTCGCTTGTTCCCTATCGCAGTGATATCTGATATCAAGCAGATGTATAGGCAGATTTTGGTCGATCAACAACAGCGCGACCTTCAGAGAATTCTTTGGCGCGACGAGCCTACTAAACCTGTCAAGATTTTTCGGCTAAAAACATTAACCTATGGACTAAAGCCCTCTGCTTTTTTAGCCATACGTACGTTGAAATTACTTGCTGAACAGGATGGCCCGTTGTATTCTCCTAAGGCTTCTGAAGTGTTAAAATCATCATTTTACGTTGACGATTTTCTTCATTCATTTGAGTCAGTATCTGAAGCACTACAGGTCTCTAAAGATTTGACAGCCTTGCTTTTGGGAGGCGGATTTTCCTTGTGCAAGTAGAACTCTAATTCGGAAGAATTTCTTTCTAAATTTCCATTAACTTCAGTCTATAACGACTCAGTAGAGCTTCTTCAGGAAAGTAATTCCATCAAAACTCTAGGCATCTATTGGAGTCCTCAAAAGGATTTTTTCTTTTTCAAAATTAATCTCAGTGACATCAAACCGCAAACTAAGCGGCAAATTTTGTCTGAGATTGCAAAGATATTTGATCCTCTCCAATTTTTGGCGCCAATCATCGTCACAGCAAAGCTTTTCATGCAAGACCTTTGGTCCTTGAAAACTGGTTGGGATGAACCAGTTCCTTCCGAGTTGCAAAAAAATTAGATTTCTTATAGAAATAGTTTGGAAGATCTTTCTAATGTTATTATCCCGCGAGTGATTATTCCCTTTTCCTCCTGTGGAGGATATGAACTTCACATGTTTGCCGATAGCTCATTGAAAGCTTATGGATGTTGTGCGTATATTGTTTGCCGTAATTTTGTCCAGTCATATTTCTTTTTCCAATTTAATTTGCGCTAAGTCAAAGGTAGCCCCTCTTAAATCTTTATCCTTGCCACGACTGGAACTTTGTGCTGCTCTTCTGGCGGTTGAATTATCGGTCAAAATCCGTCAATCTTTGAAAATCCGATTTATTAAAACTTACTTTTGGAGTGACTCAGCCATCACGTTGGCATGGATTGCCAAACCTCCCTCGCATTGGCAGGTGTTTGTAGCTAATAGAGTGTCTAAAATTCAACAATTGTCTAACCTTGAACAATGGCATCATGTATCTGGCAAGGAGAACCCTGCAGATGTCATTTCTCGGGGATGTTCCCCTCTTATGTTGGCTAACCTGACATTATACTGGCACGGTCCCCGTTGGCTTCTGCAAGAACCCTCCGCTTGGCCAAATTTTCCTCTTCCGGAGTTATCAGACTTGCCGGATGCTGGTAAGGTTACTGGATCTTCTCTTCTCGTTTCTGACTCTCCCCTTCTCTTGCAGCGATATTCCTCTTTCCATAAATTGGTGAGGGTTATGGCTTATCTCCTTCGATGGAAATATTTTGTGGTAGAACAACCCCTTTTTCCTAAGCCATATTTAACCCTTTCTGAATTAGGTTTAGCCACTACAAAAATCTTATGGCTTACTCAACAAGAAATATTCTCTGAAGAATGTCTGGTGTTGTCCCAAGGTCAATCCCTTAAGAAATCGAGTAGGCTTTCCTCACTCGCCCCCTTTTTGGATACTGATGGTTTATTAAGAGTAGGAGGACGTTTATCTTTGGCTGATCTTTCTGAGGATAAAAAACATCCAATTATTCTTCCCTCAAAGCATCATGTCACTTCCTTAATCATTCGTCAGTATCATTACCAGCATCTTCATGCTGGAACTCGTACATTACTTTCTATCATTCGTGAAAGGTATTGGCCCATAAACGGAGTCCATGAAGTTACCTCTGTCATCCGGAAGTGCATTCCATGTTTTAAATCCAACCCTAAAGTTACCGCTCAGCTCATGGGTGATCTTCCCAACTTTAGATCCGCGCCTGCTAGACCCTTTACCTTTACGGGGGTGGATTATTCCGGCCTTTTGTTTACAGAAGAAATTCTCCTGAGGCCAAAAAATGTATTTTTGGAAAACTCTATATTTCGCTGTTTGTATGTATGGTCACCGGAGCAGTTCACTTAGAACTAGTTACCAACGCCTCTACTGCTTACTTTTTGGCAGCTTTTGCCAGATTTTCTGCTTGCAGAGGTCTTCCTTCAGAAGTATTCTCAGACAATGCTAAAAATTTTATCGGAGCTTCTGAGCAAATTAAGAGAGCTCTTCCTCAAAATTCAGCGCTGGAAAGGATTACTGATTATGCTCACCAGAGAAATTTCAAGTGGCACTTCATCCCCCCTTATGCACCTCATCAAGGTGGGAGGTGGGAGTCTTGTGTGAAACTCACCAAGAAGCACCTTAGACGTGTTTGTGGCCACACCCCCCTTTCTCATGAAGAGTTTAATTCCTTAATCATTTTTATTGAGGGCATAATTAATTCTCGTCCTTTATCACCCTTATCTAATGATCCTTTAGATCTTCTGCCATTAACGCCAGGCCATTTTCTTATCGGTGGTCCTTTGACTGCCTCTCCCCCTTTGTTATATTCTAATTCTCAATCTTCTTTAGCCATTTCTTGGCGCAAAATTGAAAGTTTGTGCAATAATTTTTGGCGCCGCTGGAGGTTGGAATACCTCGGTTTGCTTCAGCAGCGTGGTAAATGGCTTGTTTCCTGCTCTAACCTTCAGGTGGGGGACTTGGTGCTTTTGAAAGACCCTAGTCCTCCTCTTGTCTGGAATTTGGGTAGGGTTGTTGAGTGCTTTCCTGGCAGAGATGGTAGGGTTCGCGAGGTAAAACTGCAGACTTCTGCTGGTCATTTTCTTAGGCCAATCACCATGATTGCTCCTTTGCCACGCGAGGCCTAACTTCTGCGCTTTCTTACTGCAATTTTTTCTCACCCCTCCCAGCATGTTCGCTTTTGCGAATGTTTTTTGTAGGCTATGTTTCCCGCACGGTTTGAAAAACACGTTCAATTTCTGCCCCATTATTTTTTTCCTTTATAATTGCAGTATGAACGCGGTGTTCTGATTATTTATTTATTTATTTATTTAACTTATGTTTCATCTGAATTGTTGTTCTTTATTATTCATGTACTTACCTTTTTTTTTTAAGTGTCTTTCTAGACGCACCATACCGTCACATTTTCTCACGAGGTACTGTGCTTGCCCCAGCGGCAACGCTCGCAATGTGCATGGGGCTGTGCTTTGATTGGCTGCTCTTTCACTCCTCCTTCATTCTGGAAGATTCGGCGCGCTGACGTCACTACCGCTATATAACCGTAGGTCCATCGGCCTATGGGTTGACTCTCCATCTTCACTCACTTGCTACTACAAGCTTGCCGGGGGTCATTACCCTCTGGTGGCACGGTCTTGCCGAAGGCCCTGCGTCACGTCATCACGGAGTTAGGCTCCAGGCCAACCTTTGCTCCAGCTGGCGGCTGGGCATGTTCTACAAACGCTGTACTCAGTTCAAGGTTTGCCTAAGGAAAAGACAACTTCTCGAACCAGCGGAGATGTTAATACCAAGAAACATCTCACTGCTGGTCAACTCTCGTCATCACGACTGAACATCGCCAAAACCTTGGCTCTGAACCAGCGCTGCTGGAGTGTGGGCGCATTAACCACGAGCATCAGCCCTGTGCGGGCAAATTAGAACTGCCACTTCAAAGCATCAGCCCCTTGCGGACCAACCAACTGTTTCCAGCCAAGGGTTTGCTGGCCTAAAGAAAGGGTTATGTATTTTCACCTCATTGAAAGGTGGTATCATATTCATCATGGTTAATCATTAAGAGTTCCTCGTTTAGGTATTTATAATTATGTCTCTCTTTTTATGAACAATATAAATTTTTAATCCCTCATAAGGGAATTTTGTTAACCGTTTCAGTTTCCTGGAGAAACTTGAAATATTGCATTTTGAATTTGCATTTTTATTATTCTTCTTGTTAATTCTTAAAACTATTTTTATTAGAAGTAACTTTATATGCTGTTTAAAAACTTTAATAAACGCAAAGGCAAATTCTAATCTTGGTCTCTTCCATCACCCAAGATTCAATCCCTGTGTCCGAAACCTTCCATCTTTTCGAAATCCCAAAAAGGGTGCAGCATACCCTTTTCCACGTTGGATGCCTTATAGAAACAAACTTAAGTTATACATACATTTTAAAGAATACAATAGGGTTTTTCAACATTAATGCTCGAAAACATTTGTGCAAGGAGTACATTGTGTTGAAATATTTAAAAATATGGAATCTCCAGAGACATGAAATAAGCAGGATATTTCTGCATTTGCAATCTTCATCTATACCTTAGAAATAAATCATAGACGGACGAAAGCCGTGGTAGTGAAATAGGTCAACACACTTGAACGCAATGCGAAAAATTGTGGTTCTCATCCTATGCAGAGTATCAGTTTCAAGTCTTATTCAACAGACATACGGATATAAAAGAAGATGATATTATTTTCCTTGATTTTATTTGAGATATTTCTGAGGATGTTGAAAATGGCGGTATACGAAATATTATCTAAGTTATCGGCTGGGGATCAGAGCTGCTTTTCTAATGAAACACTGAACTTATATGTTTGATATTTCTGATGAAAACTTATTTCCCTGTGTCCCCTCAAGTTAAATTTATGTTCTTCCATACTTTCTGACAACATTGAATATACTTAAGTCATCTGATTAAGGACAGAGCGCTCATTCAGAAGTATTTTTTTTGGAATACTAAATAATATCAATTTCCTTAGGAGGAATGTTACAATCTATGTAATTGTTGCTGGGTTCAATCGTTGAACAGGTTTGCCGGTGTTTCAACGATTGCCTTGGTGAGAACCAGCAAATGCTAGACCCACTGGCATTCACCCCAAACCGAAAACTCGAAGGGAGCCAGGTATAAAGGCGTATTCAAGCTTGACATGTGGGAAGAGTAGTAAGGTTGAAAAGTACATAATGATCCACAATGGAGGCAGGGCGCAATAGTGCTCCTTTTAAGGTATGGAACTTAAAATAAAGACCCTTATCCAACACCAGGCTCTTAATAAGTCACACAAATGCACAGCTTCTCGGAAGGTATTTACGGGATCGTACGCACAGAAGTGCCACTTTCATCTGCATTCTGGAGATGATGATGATGGTGATAATTCTTGTTTGAAGGGGCCTCCCACCTAGGTTTTCGGCCCCTAATGAAATGAAATGACGAAGATCTAAACAGTCGACTGCCCGAGATGAAATGGAAATGGTTTATATAAAACAGACAGTGGGCCCCAAAAATTATGCTCTATTTGGAACAGACTACGACTGAATTAAACTAAAACTTGATAAAACATCAATTCTCCCTCAAGAACCGGATGACGAGGTCTGCTGACGGCCCGTCATCACGTAGAACAAGGGAGAGGGTGTTGGGCAGTTTGAAAGTTCTTCGCAGATCGGCCAGGTTCACACACTCCAAGAGAATGTGTGTCCCGGTAAGGTTGGCGCCGCAGGTACACACAGGGGGGGGGGCTTCTCTTTTTAATAAGTAGGGGTGCGTAGCAATCCCCTGGCCGATCTGGAGCCGACAGAGTACCACACCTTCCCTCCGGATAGATCGGAAGAAAGATTTCTATACCTTTCTTGCCTCCTGATGGCTCTCAGTTTGTTGGGAAGAGGCGTGGCGCGCCAAACTTCCTCCCCAATGCGACATGATAACTGTAGAATGTCGCAACTGAGAGCGAACATCACAGCAGGTAATGATAAACAATCATCAAGTGTCACATCTCTTGAGGCATGCAAAATGCTAAGTGTCACTTCGGCTGCGTACAGTTCGGTGGATATGTACTGCAACAGGGTCAGTCCGTAATTCTCTAGCTCTCTATCTCTCTCGCTATCGCCTCTTGACCATGTGTGGGCAAAGTGGAGACGCAAAATCAGGGAAAACTGGCCTCACCCTCCCCCTCGTTCGCAGGATGCATTGTGGGAGATTATGTTGGAAGCATGGGAGGAGATTGCCCTTGAAGAACAGTACTTCAGAAATCTAGTTCAGTCAATACCACGTCGGCTACAGCAAGTTGTCGACGCCAGTGGATACTGAACGAGATATTGAAGAAGTGCCTACAACAGTCCTTTTCAGGACTAAGAATTAGCAAATTCATTAGGCCAGATTTCCCTTTGTATAGAAACACACACGTATTTCGTTCATGAAACATTTGACATGTTTAAAAAAAAATAAACACCGCGACTACGATTCGAATCCCGGTTCTTTGTCGTTTCACTCAACGCCTCTTCCGCTCATAGTATTGTATTGATATTTCCATCATCGCATGCACGTCAATAACAGCTATCATTGACCCAGTGGTAATTAACTAACGGTTTATTGCAATATTTCGTTGTAAAACTTAAAAGGCGTCCAGTATCGTGCGGTTCCACAATGGTATAATAGAGGCCATCAAAACAAAAAGAATTGCCGAGACCAATATTTGAACCATGGTGATCCGGGTTACCAACTTCACACCTTTCCTCTACGCTAACACAGTTACTCTGTTAAGCGCTTCTCATCCATCGCCTCTTGGGACGTCTCCCTCACTTCACGCATTTATTTTCACGTTTGGGCGGTTTCTCATTAAATCCATATCAATCCTCTCTGTTATTATGATAACTGCACAGTGGCACTGTATACTGACAGTTGCATTTTGTCACGAATATGTCGTTGAACAAGGATGAAAGTGCATCAATTTTGTTGCCACTGTACAGCCACGTCCAGGCACGATGATACCCGAACAGAACTTTGATATTTTCCATGCGACAATTTATGATTGTCTATCTGTACTTTATACGGTAAGAGGGCAGTGTGACTGATTCCCTCGCCGCCTGATCAGCAAGCTTATTTCCTGCGATACCCATGTGGCTGGGAAGCCCTACAAAGCTGGCCCCTGTTCCAGCGTTACACGACCGGACTAGCAGGTCGTGCACACGCTGGACCAGCGGGTGTTTCGGGAAACACACAACGATCGCTTGCAGAGCACTCAGAGAATCAATACACACACGAAAGCGCTGGTGACCGTCAGATAGCGTGTACTCCAGAGCTTCTAAGATGACATAGAGCTCCGCCGTTTATACGCTACAGCCCTCGGGAAGTGGAAGGAGGAACCGGTGATTCTCGACCAAAAATGCACAGCTTACTTTCTCATTTACCCTCGATCCGTCCGTGAATAGAGGACCTGATCCAGAATACCGGCCCACCACGGACTGGAACAGCCTCCGACGGACGGAGGAGTCCGTGTCCGACTTAGGGCCAGTGTGCTGATCCAGGATGATATCAGGGCGAGTAACCATCCATTGAGGATCCTTGCTATGTACTCGGACAATACAGGAGGTAGGACGAATGCGGAACTGCCGATATGAGTCATCCAAGCCTATCCGTGCTGGCCGAGTGGCCCGAACGAGCTCACCATACGGTCGGCGATTCGAATTTTGAAACATACATGTATAGCTCGGATGTGTATACGACAGGTGTAAAGGAGGTACACCAGCCCTGGTGAGCAAGCTAACGACCGGGCTTGTCTGAAAAGTTCCAGTCACCAGCCTCACACTGCCGTGGTGGACGCTATCTAGTAACAAGTACTGACTTGCCTTTCAGAACAGTATGCTACACTGCTATAATCTAAGCGGGATATAATTTGTGCCCTATAAAATCTTAGGAGCACCGTGCGGTCTGCGCCCTCCCACGATGTACCGTTAAGAAACCTCAACATGTTGAGTTTCTTAGCACAGGCAGATTTCAAACACCGCAAGTGTGGCTCCCACGTTAACTTTTTATAGAAAAGGAGCCCAAGGAATCGGTACGTAGTAAAAACAGGTAAAGCTACATTTCCCAGATAAGTATAGAGAGTGCTCTTTCGGCAAGAATGGACAACCGAGGTATTAGCGGTGGAGAACCGAAAGCCATGTTCCAATGTCCACCGTTCCACTCTCCGAATAGCTTGTTGCAGCTATCGTTCAGTGATTGCCATATTGTGTGCACTACCATATAGAGAAAATCGCCTACATATAACGACGTTACAACTGCTGGATCAGCAGCAGCTACTATACCGTTTATGACACTCGCAAATAATGTAACACTAAGTTCCGATTCCTGTGGGACTCCATTTTCCTCTACATGATATTACGAATATGTCCTCCCTATTCGGACACGGAATAGACGGAGGGACAGAAAATTCGCAATAAAGACTGGCAAGTTACCTCGGAATTTCCATTAATGCAGGGTAGAGAGGATGTTGTAACGCCAAGTGGTGTCATAAGCCTTCTTGAGGTCAAAGAAAACAGCGATTAGGTGCTGTCTCCGGAGACAAGCGTCCTTTATGGCGGTGTCCAGGAGTAGCAGATGGTTGTTGGTACACTGATACGCTCTGAAACCATACTGATATTCAGACAGGAGTCCACGTTTCTCCAGAACCCACACCAGTCGCAGAATGAACACCCTCTCAAGGAGCTTGCATAGACCTTTAGTGAGGCAAATTGGTCCGTAACTCCCTGTCAAATTGTGATCCTCATCTGGCTTCAGGAAAGGTATGATTATACCTTCCTGCCATTGCGTTGGAAACACACCATGCAACAGGATGCGATTTAACACCCTCAGTAAATAATGAATCGTTAAGGTGTGTAAGTATCTGGTTGTGAATATTATCCGGGCTGGGAGACGTGTCCTTGTAGAGCGCCAGCGCTCCGCGGAGTTCGCACTCTGTAAAGGGCACGTTTTACTCCTCTGCAGTTCAGTAAGCAAAACTGCGGTAGGAGCGTTCAGCCTCGCGCTTCATACTCACGAAAATAGGATCATAATTGTTGTAATCGGATCTTCTTCTTCTTTCTCTTTACATCATTGCCACTCCTATGTGGGGTCGATGTTTCTGACAGCTCTCCTCCAGTTAACCCGGTCATGCACATCCTCTTCTGTCAACTGTTTTTCTCTGAGTTCCTCCCATACACAATCCATCCATCTTCGTTTAGCTCTGCCTCGCATTCTCATTCCCTGTATTTGCATGTCTAGCATCTTCCTCCCCACGTAGGATTCCTCCCTTCTTCTCACATGCCCGTACCATTGAAGTCGCTTTTCTTGTATCTTCTTAGATATTTCCACAACCTTCAATGTTCCTCTTATTTTTGACATTTTCCACTCTATCACGCTTAGTCACTCCACTCATACACCTGAGCATTTTCATTTCCGTGACGCCAAGCCTGTTTGTGTGCGTTTTGCGTGCAGGCCATGTTTCAAAGCCATACAGCAATGCAGGTCTTACGACAGTTTTATATATTTTCCCCTTAACCTTAGGCTTGATACTCCGGTCACAGAGCACTCCTGACATTTTCCTCCAGTTCATCCATCCTACCTGAATCCTGTGTGACACTTTCACATCCAGATTTCCATCTCCAGTCACCACCGAACCCAGGTATTTGAACTCATCCACTCTATTTAACGTTTCCCCTTGCATTCTGATCTCACAGTCTTGTATTGAACCTCATATAATCCGTCTTCTTCCTGCTAATCCTGAGTCCTCTGTTTTCCAAGGCTGCCCTCCACTGTTCCAGTTTTTCCTCTATGACATCTTTGGTGGTACTACACAACACAATGTCGTCCGCAAACATCATGCACCAGGGGGCTTGGTCTCTTAATCCACAAGACATTTCGTCCAGAATTAAGTCAAACAGATATGGACTTAAAGCCGAACCTTGGTGTAAACCTACTCGAACCGGAATCCAATCTGTAAGTCCAACGCTGCTTCTAACCTGTGTTCTTGCTTCTTTGTACATTTCATGAACCAACTGCACGTACTTCCCTCGGACTCCCTTCGCTCGTAAACATCTCCAGACTTCTCCCCGGAACACCCGGTCATATGCTTTCTCTAGGTCCATGAATGCGAAGTGTAATCCCTTCTGTCTTTCACGATACTTTTCCATTACTTGTCTCAGGGCAAACACTGCGTCTGTGGTCCCTTTTCCTGGCATGAAGCCAAATTGTTCCTCGCCAATGCTAGTCTCATCCCGGATCCTCTTGTATATCACTCTTTCCCAGATTTTCATGGTACGGGACATTAACTTAATGCCCCTGTTGTTAGCACAGTCCTGAATATCCCCCTTCTCTTTATATATAGGCACTAAAATACTTGCTCTCCATTCATCGGGTATTATTTCCTGAGTACATTTTTTGCATGTCGACATGTCGATCCCATCTTTCTCCAGATATTTCCACACTTCAACTGGAATTTCATCGGGTCCTGTTGCCTTTCCGTTTTTCATTTTCCTAAGTGCTAATGTTACTTCTTCTCTTCTAATATCTATTCTCAGACCCTGGTGTTGTTCTCCTTCTCCTAAATATACCCTTGGGTTTTCTTCATTGAGAAGTTTTCCAAAGTAGTTTCTCCATCTGCACTTGATGTCGGAATGGTCCGTTAACACTAGACCATTTTCATCTTTGATCTGCTTTATTTGGGTGTAGTCCTTCTTGTCTTTATCTCTCGCCTGCGCTATTCTGAATTTTTTTCTTTCACCTTCTGTAGTTTCCAACTCTTCGTACAGCCGATCCATCACTTGTGCCTTTGACTGTGCTACTACCTTCTTTGCTTCCTTATTACATCTCGTGTAGTTCTCTTTACCCTCTTGTCTACCTGACTTATCCCATAACTTCTTTGCATCACTTTTGGCTTTCACGATCTTCTGTACCTCCTCATTCCACCACCATGCTTCTTTGTCAGCTAGTGGTTTCTTGCCAGAAGTTCTCCCTAGCACTTCAGTTCCTACCCTCCTTATCAAACTACTGTTGTGCGCCCTCCACTCCTGCACATCATTGCAAAGAACCACTCCATTGAGTACTTTCTTTTTAAACTGGTCCTTCATTGCCTCTTCATTTAATCTCCACCACTTAATTTTTGTTAAGACTCGTACAGGTCTGCCTTTCTTCCTAATCCTCATTTTCCAGTCCATGACTACCGTCCTATGCTGTGCTGCCACTGCTTCACCATTAAAAACTTTACAGTTTTGGATTTCCCTTAATTGAGACCTTTTACACATTAAGAAGTCAATCTGGCTTTCTCTGATCCCACTTTTGTAAGTCATATGTTGACCTGTGTTTTTCTCGAACCATTTATTCACAATCGCCAAATCATATGCCATCGCACAATCCACGATTCTATGTCCTTCATCATTCCTCACTCCAACTCCCCAGCCTCCATGTACTCTTTCGATTGTGTCTCGACTCCTTCCGACATGTCCATTTAAGTCACCACCCACTATTAATCTTTCATTCGCTGGTATATCTCCAAGCTCACGATCCATATCTTCCCAGAAGGATATTTTCTCTTCCTCATCGCAATCCACTTGTGGAGCATAAACACACACAATGTTTACCAATTATCCATCAAGACACAGTTTGATGCTCATTATCCTGTCACTCCTTCTCTTAACTTGAACTATGGTCTCCTTTATGTCTCGGGAGAGGATTATTCCCACTCCATTCCTCCCGTCCTTGTCTGCTCCACTGTACAGTAGCTTATAGCCACTACCTAACTCTCTAGCCCTATTTCCCTTCCATCTAGTCTCTTGCACACACAAAATTTTCACCTTTCTCCTTTCCATGAGATCCACTAACACCCTTCCTTTCCCAGTCATTGTTCCTACATTCAGTGTGCCTATTCTTCGTAACTCACCATCTTTTTGAGCTAGCCTCTTTAGACGGGTTCGCTCATGACTCAGTAGCCCTAGCCCATTTCTCACAGGGGTCGGGCGAAATCCCTGCACTTCGCTTCTGGGGGTACGCCCTAGCATTTTCCGAGGCTAAACTAAGAATCGCTGTCATATTGGTTTTGGCATTGTTTTCCGGCCGCATGCCCTTGCTGACGCCAAGCCTTTTATACCTACGGCCAGGTTGGAATCGGATATATCCGCAAAATACGATGCCAAGATGGTTATCAATGGAAATTCCCGGCACAGTAGATTATGTCTGAATTCCCGAATGCGTTATAGTTTAGTCCACACTTGTGAGGAGGGGGTATGTGCCGTAATAGACGACACATACTGTTCCCATGATTGTTTCTTACTCTGGCTGATAAGAATCCGTGCCTTGGCACGAAACTTCTTGAACGCCAGCAAATTGACCATAGTTGGGTGCCGAGGATAGCGCTTATGAGCTCGATGACGGTCTCTTATTTTCGTTGCAATATCCTCAGTCCACCAAAGCTCGAATTTGTAGCGAGGAGTCCAAGAAAGGGATGGAATGGACTCCTCGGCGGCAGCAAGAAGCACATCAGTGATGTGCTGTACCTCGTCATCGACGCTCCAACCCCCAAGTTTATAAAAACAGCACGTTCCGTAAACGATGGCCAATTTGCCCGTTTAAGTAACCAACGACGGAAACTCCAAGGGTTTCTGCGTAAGAAGAGTAAGTACGATCGGAAATGGTCATGAGATCATCGTATACATACCGACCAAACAGGGGAACTAGCGCACAGCTACACATACTCATGTCGATGTGTGAAAACTAGCCGTGTGCTAAGCTAAAATGAGTTTCTTCGCCTGTATTTAATAGCGATAAATCCAACCCTTGAATTAAGCCCCCCAAGTCCCTTCCTCTGGGGCATGAAGATGGTGATCCCCATTGTGGGTGATAGGCCTAAGGAAGTGGCTGGAAGTTGATCGATAAGATGGAAGACCTCATTAATATCAAGGGGCTGGTTCGGTGGTAGGTACACGTTACAAATAGTTGTCATAATAGCCAATGACACCGGAACCGCAATAACTTCCAAAGGAGTCGTTAAAATATACTCTTTCATTATAGCAGTCAGAGCGGACCAAAGTGCAAACGCCCCCGGAGGCCCGGTCTGCGTCTGGTCGCACTTTTAGAGTATAAACACAAACCTCGCATGACGGTCTGATGGTCAGGCCTGAGATTTGTTTCCTGCAGACAGACTATTCGCTACGTGTTGTGCTATGAGCTGACGGAACTCTGTCAAACGCCTGTCATAACTGTTACAATTTCACTGTAACAGGGCCATTGTGTTGACTTAAAATTAAGGAAAAGGTTGGAGCAGGAAGCCACAACTTACCCAATATCGGATCATCACCAAATACATCGACCACAATTTCAATATCCTCATTAGAGGCCGTGGAGTGAGTTGACCCAGCGGAATATTTCCGGTCGCATTTCGGAGGTGGAGGGACCTCCGTGGGGAGCGTGCAGACATGGGGACCAGAACCTCGCGAGGCAGAGATGCATCCTAGCAGATGAGACCTTTCAGGGTTTTCATCTCCTGGATTTTCTTCTCACTCTGGGAGACAAGATAGTCCCTATCCCGAGGAGAATTAATTCAGGGCAATCAGTGCACTGGTATGGCTTTGTGCACTGCTCCGCTTTGTGGGGTACCTTACCACAAGTTCCACAGATTACAGAGATTCTAGCAACGAGATAACCTATGCCCAAACTTCTGGCAGTTATAACAGCTCAAATGTGGAGGAATGTAGAGGCGTACGTCACAACGGTAACTTGTGACTTTGACCTTCTCCGAGAGCACAGAAAGCTCAAAGGAAATGATGAATGCTTACTAAAATATATTTGATATCTTGTTCTCAGGGATAGTTCCGATAAGATATTTGAGCAAGATGATTTACCAACTCCAGATATTATAAACACTGAAAAACCACACACCTGCAAATATTGCAGAAAAGGTTTCAAGACGCTAAAATTACTCAAGATTCATATACTATGTCATGGTGGAAACGGACCATGCTACTATTTGCAAACGTTTGCCCAACGCGTTAATATAATAACTCATTTTGCAGTCCATTTAGGTGTAAAACCGTACCCATGTAATATATGTGAAGGAAAGTTATCATTTTAATCTTAAACTCAATTCCCACATGCCGGTCCATGGTGTAGAAAGAATACATTCTTGCATCACATGCACAAATCATTTAAATTGATTTGGGATTTAAATGCCCAGATAAACATTCACGTGCGTGCGAAGCCCTTTCTGTGAGACGTATGTGATAACACATTCCTTATGGCCTCACGTGTTACTTCATTTTGGTATTAGTCCATTTTCATGTAACATATGTGAAAAAACATTCATTAAATTTAGTAACTTGAAGGTGCACATTGCCAGGCATTAAACACAGCTCTATACTGACTAGTGTACTCATTTGTATGCGCTTTTCCCTTTTTAATTACGCTGCTTGTACTGTCCGTCCGTCCACCGTCTCAAGGGATTGAAGGGGAGCGGAGAGACATTCCAGCTGCGTTGATTGAGTGGACGTGCCGCTGCAGATATTGCCAACTTAGCACCTATGTTATTCACGCTATGCTTAATCACTGCTACTTGCGTTTAGTTTCAATTGTGAAATCGTACGGATCAGTAGTGTTATGTCAAAAGTGAAGAAGAAAAGAGTGATACATTCTGAGGGTAGGGAAATAATTAGGAAAGTGATTGAGGGATGTTATGAAGAAGCACCGCACGGCTGTTATCTGCATCCGCCCCACATCCGCACGACTGTTATCCGCATCCGCCCCACATCCGCACGACTTTTATCCCAATTCGCACGTTTGTTATCCAAATCTACTGGCATTACAATAATATTTTCGTTCCATGTTTTAAATGAATTTTATAGGCCTACAGCCAGAATTGCAACCCTTTTCAGTTCGGGGTGTTAATTGTCCTTGACATAATTTTAATGAGATTAGCGTAAATCATCATCTTACATTTGTCATGAGAAAAAAACATAATGAAAAAATATGATATGTCATAAACATCCGGGTCTTAGTAATGATATTCAACAAGTTCGGATTGTATTCTAAAAACTATCCGCCAATTTACTCCAAACATTATCCGCAGCTTATCCGCTATCCGCACAGCCATGCAAACTGTATCCGCATGGCGAAAACTTTTGCGGATATCCGTGGGTTTATCGGCGGATATCCGTATCCACACAGGGCTTTAGTTATAACCTAAACAGCATGAACTAAATAACGTTTAATTTTCACAATTTTCCGCGATCTTTGCTTTCATCTTTAATCTAAGCGTGAATACACATTTTAAACTAGTACGATAATATTACTTCTCACTGTGCTGTGTCAACACCATCCACATAAAAAAAAACGTGTTTGCCACACTGCCTGTGGCGAGTAGAGCTTACAAGGTAAGTCTCTGAACCGGGGAAACTCGGATCTTGCTGGAACTTTGCAGATACGTTGCGTGAGCCCAACTAGACAGAACCGTGAAGAAAAATCTTTCGGAAATTAACTTCCCCTTTTACTAGATGAAAAATTAAGATTTACACGTTTAAATTGGCGCGCCAGTGGCGTGAGCTACATTGGCTGCGTCAGAGGATGCTTCCCGGCCTACGGTGTACAGTCACCGAATGAGAGGCGACAGACCCGGCATACGCTTATATCCGTATACGGTGAGTGTCCGATGCGTTGCATAATGAATGTTAACATTGGAAAAGTTATCTGTTGTCTGGAGGAAAAATATGGAAAATGTATGGAAAGGCTTCTCAGGATTCAAGAACAGGACCTGTTGGACAGTTTGGATGGTTTTGTGCCTTTCTGGCGTTCGTCTCTTGTAACAAGTGTGTTAGGTATGAAATACAAACAAAATGCTGTTGAGTATTGGAAAAGCGGTAAGAGGCGTCCGCTTTCCTTTTCGTCGGTAAAATGTAAGTTTTACCGTTTAAGAATTAAGATAGATTTATATTTGTGGGCAGAGCAAGTGAAAAGGGGCGGCACCCACCGCGACATATTGAGGAGAATAACATGTGCCTTAAAAGCCCAATTTGACATTGCCCATCAGAATAATGACGTAATATATGACGTGACAATTCAGCAATGGGCTATGATAGCTGCGCAGGACGTAAAATATACGGGGTTTAAAGCCAGCCATTCCTGGATGCAGCACTTTAAGGATCGCTATAATATCATTTCGCGAAAAATAGCAAGTGTGGTGATATCAAAGAATGCCCATCGAAAAATGGATATTATGTCAGCAGCAGAAATATTCGTGGAAGAGGTTACATCGGTTCAAGATTCTCTCGGCCCTGGAAACGTACAGTATGTACTGTAATAGTGATCAAAGTGGGTTCAATTTGGAGATGTGTTCGGGTAGGACACTGGCTATAAAAGGGTCGAAAACGGTTTTCTCCAAAGTGCAATCAGTACTGGCCACAACGCACAGTTATACAATAATGCCAACAGTAACAGCAGCGGGCAAGCTGCTTGGACCTCTCTTCATAACTTTGAAAGTACCAAAAGGTGTGTTTGGTAAAAGGGTGAGAGAAACTATGTTTGCACATGACAATATTTACGTTGTTCCCACAAAATCTGGCAAAATGGGATACGCACAATTGAAGAATTGGTTTCATAATGTTTTCAAACACTCTCCACTATCATTTCATTTCATCTGTCATTCATTTAATCATTGCCCCAGAGGAGTGCGTCAGGCCTCGGCAGCCGGCACAGTTCATATCCTCGCCGCTAGATGGGGGCTTCATTCATTCCATTCCTGACCCGGTCGGAGACTGGAAGCAGGCAGTGGATTTTCATTTTCAAACGCATTACTTGTTGGAAAATGCGTTCTGGGTTTCGTGTGTTTGAGGCTCATAGCATATCAGAACTCTCATGGGGCTTAAGCCCTTTGAATGTAATGTATGTACCAGGAAGTTCTCTTGGAAAGGAGTTTTTGCTACTCACTTCATGGATCATAGCCGTCTACTTAGCTGTAAAATATATGAGACGTCCTTTAAAAATATTGTGATTTTAAAGCAGCACCTAGCTGTGCATACTGGTGAGCGATCGTACGCATGTGATAGGTGTGAGAAGACATATGAAAGTAATTAAATATTATATCCATGTGTAACTTGTAAAAACGAGTTCAGACAAATAAGCCACCTGAATGCTCATGCTGTTGTTCATACTCGGGAGAAGCCATATTGATGTATGAAGTGTGGAAGGAAATTTAGGATGAAAAGAAGTCGAAATGCTCGTGTTAAAAGGTATAATATTATTAAGGAGTGGGACTATTTCGAAATCACTTGCTCCTAAAGCTGATATTCATGAACATAATGTTTTCTTGTAGGTTTCAATAAATAGCCGTATTTGTGGGCGTGCTAATGGTTTTCACATTTTTATTCTCAGCCAGTTTTATGCCAGCAGCTTCAGGCAATTTACAGCGCTTGCGATCAGCATCCCTTATAATATATTCAGTATGTAGGGATTGGAATTTTTCGGTGATTTCAGAGTGAAGAAAGTGGTATTTTAAAGTGGCAAATTCGGTGGTTTCAAGTGCACTTTTCGGTACTTTCAAAATCATAAATTTTAGGTGGGATTTTATAAATATCATGGATAACATGCATAGCATAACACATTTCAGTCATCCTTCAAAGTATACTTCAGTAAAGAGATCAAAATTCTCTTGTGACAAACGGTGACGCATATCACTTAACGTGCTAGTGTAAACTGAAAAACAAAAGTTCACAGCGTTTGAACAGGGGATCCAAATGGTTTTCAACACCGATTCTGCGAACTTAGGAAATACAAATGTCATTCTTTGCAAAACTCCAACAATGTCTGTCTTGGTCCTGTCATGCAACTGCTTCTTGATTAAAGTTTGCAGTTCTTTGTATCTCTTAACACCTCACTTTCTTCCAGTGTTCCACAGAACGGCAACTTCTTAATTTTCTTTGCAGGGTCCTCATTGATGTTCATTGGCACTATTTCTGCTGGATCAAACGCACACATTTGTAAACCTGTTCCCAGGGTCAACAGATCTCAAGCTGATTCATTTTCCAAGAGCATGGGACCCAGCATTTACTAAAACTGAATGTATTTTCCCTCTTTTTAACACATTTCCACAACCCTCCAACTGCTCCTTAATGTTGGTACCATACTTTCCAGAAACAGCAAGTTCAAGGGCTTGCTGAATTCTCTGTAGATATCCATCAAGAAGGTGAACAGTTGGATGTGGCCGTCTAATAAGGGGATGAGTTCAGTGATGTCTGTGCCAAATTCTTTGAATCTCAAGTATTTCGTCATGTGAAACATTGTTGAGAAAATCCACACCAGAGTTATCAGTCCCTACTACTTCACTCATAAATTGCAAAATATCTTTCAAGTACTCTGGCAGGCACACTACAGAATGACACCAAGAAGACCACCTGGTTAATACTGGTTCAGGAAACAGTGGCACATTTTGATCTGGATACTTGCCATCTAGATATTCATGTCTGATAGGCGGACTACATGACGCCACGCATCGACTAGGTACTAGGATGAAGGGGCAGATAACCTTGCTGTTCCGGTCCTTAACACCTCAATAACTAAGTACTGTAACTTACTAGGATGATTTCCCAGATTGTTAGAGATCGCTGTATGCAGAAAGTGAGGCCCGCTATCTACCGTTAAGTTTCCAATCTTTCCGTGTTTGTTGGATGCTCTCCATGCAGTCAAGTCATGGGAGAAGATTACCGCTACTACACTCGCACAAAAACAAGCGTTTGTCGGCTTCTGTGACGACGATATTTTAAACGGGCAAGATGGTCTCACTACGATGACATTAGGGCAAAACCTGGATGAATGTCAAGATGCAGAAGAAAGTGACATCCAGTAGTTAGACTTCGATAAAGACAATCATGGTTTCAGACATGAGGATATTGTATGGAATTTGACTGTCGGTGAGGTAAACTGAGATCCAGTGCATGTCAAGTAAAGGAGTGATGCAACGGAAATCCCGAAAGTTCCCACAGTCATGCTAGTGTGTCTAGTCACACTTATCTCTTACATAGAAAATCAAGATGAATTTTCATTCTCATACCGTATATTGTTTTGAATTCTTCAGAATTGTACAATCTAAAATTAGAAAAAATAAACCAACTAAGAAACAAAAAATGATGACAGTCATTTTTCTTAAGTTTTTAATATTGGTAAAATCCACAGTGTGTCTTACAATACTATGTTATAAAGTATTATATATTTTTTTGCGTGTTCATAAAATACATTTCAATATTTTTAACCAATAGTTTTCTCTTTGCTAGGCTTAAAAACATTACTGTAGATAATTCTCAGTTTTCAATATTTCGCGGAAATTCGTGCATTAATTGCCGCGAATTATCGGAAGTGCACTGTAAAAAAAACAAAAAGCTAAAATTCGCGTTTTCAAGCGAAATTCATGCATAATTCGCGAAATTCACGTCTTCAAGCGAAATTCGCGAAATTTCGCGACTTCAAAAACAATTTTTTTCACCATTTTTAGGGTTATTAAAACACATTACCATCTATGTATTACTTCATTTAATAATTCGCGAAATTCGCGATCGCGAATTTTTCCAATCCCTAAGTATAAGTCATAGCTCTCCAGTGTAGAATGATTATTTGTGTCTTAAGGGCGAGGATGGTACATTTTAAACAAAGCCATCATAAGGTAAAACACCAACTCAACGAGATATTGAAGAACAGAGGCTATGCAGCTTTTAACGAGGTACATGTCTCGGAAGCATCTGAAGCAAACCGGTTGGTGGTTTTCAAGGAAGGGCCCCAGGCAGCTTTAGTTATTGAACCCATTATTTGTATTTGATGCAAAATAAGGATGCAAACACAGTTGATAAGAAAGACCATCAACAATCGTCACGTTTGGCCTTAGAGGAAATAAACCGCATACGTTATGGAAACCGAAACTTCATTTTCCGTGGCCTTCAACTTGGTGGTCGACAACGATTTTCCTTTTAGTGGGTTATGTCCTAAATGCATTGTGTTTTGATTTAAAAGGAACATTTCAAGGCTTTGTAGGAAGCAATAGCTACATACTCTGTTGCAATTTTTAGCCTACTTTTCACATTTTGCAAAAATTAGGGAAAAGTAGACTTATGAGATCGGACAAAAGTGTGTCTGTCTGTCCTTCTGTCTGTCTGGCTGTGTGTGTGTGCCCCCCCCCCCCCTATCAACTCCTAAACGGCTGCAGCAATCGAAAAATTTTGGTAGGAGTAAAGATCTATATCTGACTATCTCACGGCCATATTTGAAAATGATGTCAGTGCTACCAACTGCTGAAAAATCGCAATTGAAATTTGAGCTCCATGTTGGATATCTTGGAAAGTATAAATGGGAGCTATTTCAAAATTGGCACACGTATAGATAATAATATTGCAGTTTAATTTCCAGGAGGCCATACATGGCAGTGTTGCCAAAATGATTATAAGCCCGCTGATAGGTCCAAATTTTAAATGCATATAACTTCTACACTATAAATTGGATTTCAACCAAATTTCGTATGTGCTATGTGTACATAAACAGATATGACTGAGCGTATTCTTAAGAGCCACTAGGCTTCCAACTGGTAATAAATGCTCTCAATTTTTTAATCCAAATACCCATATATCAGAAAGTATGCAAGCCGACAGCTTTAAACTATGCACTCGTATAGTACCTGACATTCTATATTAATTTGGGGTAACTTATATACGTCAGTGCTACCAACTTGTTTCTAAGGCTGCTGAGAGGTCCAACTTTAAATACATGTAACTTCCATACTATCATTTGGATTTCAACCAAATTTCGTGTGTGCTATGTGCACCATAACAGATATGACTATGCAGATTCTTAAGAGTAGCCAGAGCTGCCAACTGTTAATAAATACTGTCTCTATTTTTGTTACCCTAATATCAATATATCAGAAAGTATGCAAGCCAATAGCTCATACTTTGCACATGTCTAGTACGTGGCATTCTAGATTAATTTGGAGTAACTAATATAGGCCTACGCCAGTGCTGCCAACATGATTCTAAGCCTGCTGATAGGTCCAATTTTAAAATGCATGTAACTTCTATACTTACTAATGGATTTCATTCAAAATTGACACAACAATAGATCATATTATTTCAGATTATTTCTGACCAATACATGTATGTCATTGTTGCCATCATGTTTTTACGCGCGCTGTTAGATCCAATGTTTAACTGCTTGCAACGTCCATGCTATCCATTGGACTTCAACCAAATTTAGTATTCTGTACCTTAAGATATGGAACTAAGAATATATTCAGTCACCAGGGCTGCCAACTGTAGTTCTCTATTAGGCTACATACTGCCAGCTATACAGTATTTCGAGCTAATTAGAAATTTCGATATTACCAACTTAAAATCGTCATTATTCTAGATAGATCCGTATAGATTAATCACTGGCATGAATCTTAAATTTTAAGAAAAGTAGGCTCTTTAGTTCGTCACGGAACTTCTTGTTCATACTTTATATGAAACTTTGAAATAAGGGTAGCATCTGTTATATTTTATATTATGATTGTGAAAATTACTTCTTTTTGCTCTGAATTGTTCATTTTTACTATTTTGTTTTCTCGATTAATTGGTAGGCTATGCTATGTTTCTTGCAAATGGTACAACAAGCATATTCTTTCTAAGAAATGACTCTTTGTTCTACCCTAAATAATCTTGTTCATTCCTTACCGGGTTCATTATATCAGAATCAATGGAAAACGATGTAGGTATGTACAAATAAACTTCAAAAATGTTTTTTGTAAGGTACCGGTAGCTATATAGTTACAAAATCATCTCATATAGGAAATAGTAAGCAATATCAAATCTCAGAAAGAAATTAAATACTCTTTGGTAGCTGAGTAATATCTACCAAGCAGTTGAAGATAATGCAACCAAAATTCATAATATTCATAAATTCACGCTACAATGACATCACTGTAGATCATTTATAGAAGCCTTAAACAAGTGCAAATCAAATCATAACAATATATTCTAGATAGAAACCGCAGTCTTCATGAAGTACAAATTTATCTATGAACACAATCAGCTAATACTACAAATTTTCAAGCCCCAGTACATTATAACTGCCAGTTTTTTCTGTAAACATGGTGATTTCGCAATATGATTGACGATAGAAAGCAACCTTGATGCAGCCTAACAGGAAGAAATTTACAACAAATCACCATGACTGTAATACTGATGAGAGACAAATGGTAAAGTTTCTTCCTTAATAACGCTTTTTTATGTCACGCATGATGCTATCCATAGTCTTGTATGTATTCTTTTTGATTCAGACAACTGTAGCAATGAGCAAGAATTAGCCGAAGCACAATTAGGAAATAACAGGAGGGAAGCTATTTGTAATTTAAGCAAATACCGGTATTGCGTTTTAATTATTATTGACCATATAAACCGTTCCGAGAGCAGCTCAGGCAATTTTGAAAAGCGAGACAGATTTATTATTTGCATAGGCCTATAATAATATCGTATGGCCTCGGGTGCCCGGTGCAAGCTTTGTAATTTGACACCCAGAGGGTAGCTTGCATGTCGAATTTCGTTGTTCCTTGAATCACTATGAAAGTCAAGGAGGTTAGATAATAGCGCTTTCTAGCAGAGAAATGAGGAACTTTGTGTTGGCGGAAACTCCCGAGCTTAATTTTGCCATTATGAACTCGGCCTACTGAATTCAAATGGGTTCTTTGTCATGCCAACATTGTATGACATGCGTATCGTATTTTTGCCGCCTTTCAAACATAACTTACCACGGCCAGGGGCGAACCTGCAATCTTGGGATTAGTAGACCGACTCGCTATCCACTCACCCACCGTGGCAAGCTATAGGCCTATACATATCCAGTCACATTAATACAACCACCCGTCAATAGCCATTTGCTGCGCGGACCCAAGGTAGGCTAGCCTAAGTAGACTATACTTATACATTATACTATACTTATACCTTGGGTCCGCGCTGGAACGCTGCGGGACATGCAGGCAGAGAGTCAATGAGGTTCTGGAATGTACCCGTACCAACAGGGATGTGGAGCCATGCCAACTCCAGTGCACAATCACTCACCTTCCTTTGAATTTAGCCTAGTCTAAGCCTTCATTAAAATGAAAAACTCCTCTCGGCACACCGGAAGGCGGAGGTAGATTTTACCGGACAAACTTGGGGATAGGTGAAATTAGGCAGAATATGCAGGTTTTCGTAGAAGGATCAGACCTCATTTATTGCGAGAAAGTATTTTATAATTGGAGCTTAATTAACTTTGTTTTTCATCATTTTATGCATATTTTAAACATTTTATTGTCTTATGGGGACGGTAACTTTCTTGTCATTTGGGGTCCATTTTTATACTTGTGGTCACGCTGTCCTTATGCAAGGTTTCGACACTGATGTGTAACTATGTAACGGTCTGTTACTTCTTCACGCAAAATTATATCTCCCGCAGAGATTTTGGTTGGTTCCTCAGTTTAGGGGCTGCGACAACGCGGTCATGTAACCCCGTGTACTTTGGGTGAGTGTAGAATCTGTCTGATAAACGGTGTGAATTGTGATGGCTGTATTAGTCTGTAATTCAGGTAAAGACTGCAGACGGTCAATTTCAAGCAGTAGTTCCTAATGTTGCTACCAGTTACTACCGTCAACGACACCTAGCTGTGGACTTATAAAAAAGAGTAAGGTGACAATCATTTAAGAAGAGTAGCAATGAAGATATAACAGGAAATGTAGGAGTAAGAAGGATTGAAGAAAGATTTATAGAACGATGGAAACCTAAATTGTGTAATGTATGTAAAAAAAGCCCTTCGTTGGGTTTCATAAAGGGAACATTGAAAGGTTGATTGTTCCGATTTCCTGTTTACAATAACAAACGGGTGAACTACGGAGATTACTATGAGATGAGCCATGTACAGTATACTGGAGTAAGGGCATGATTGAAGTGTAGACGTATGATGGTTATGATGTGTCGGCGATTGTATTTAGGCTACCTGTAAAAAAACAGGGGAGTCGTGGGATCGTAGATTGGATGCAATAATATTTCGCTTTCAAACTCTGAATACTCTTGTCATCGTCGTGTCCAGTCGCCATTGAGTTGCGTTTTAATGATAGGTAGAAAATCTGTGAAAGGTATTATGATATTCATGGCTGGACCAGGACATGAAGCAGCTCCCTTAGCAGATCTATCAACACATTCATTACCTGGAATATGAGAGTGACCCGGTACCCAAGAAAAAACAATCTAAGATCCGAATTGTGTTAATTATATTCGAAATACAGTATACCAATTGTCAATGCGAACTACGTTTTGTAAAGCCTGTAATATACTTTGAGAATCAGTAACAATAAGTGTGCGAGGAATACTTTGCATTTTAATAAAAAATAACGCTTCAAAAAAAACTAGATGCCACCGCAACCAGCAACTCGCAACGAACGTTGGAACTTCCCCTCCAAAGGAAAGCATACTGAGGGATTTTTTACGCTCTTAGAAAATCCAACGACTTCGGCCGGCTTTGGACCCGCGACCTTGGGCATAGAAGTTCAGCATGCTACCAGTTACGTCATCGAAGCCGCTTCACACTTAGTCAGATGGAAATCTGAATCTGATCTCGTGCAAGTGCGTTGTCATGGCAACGTCTGATGGCCTATCCCTCATCAATTTAGTAGTGTTGCCATGGCAACCTCTGATAACTCTTGGCATTTTCTTATAATTCCGAAATTATTTTTCTCATCCCTTGGCGTAATGGTGGGTCATATCAAAAATTCTTTCAGACAAAAGTTTTAGGTAATTATTAGGGGAATATTGTCCATTTTGTACGGTTTTGATATTGTGCCCACTAAGAGAGATATGATTAATGTTTCCCGAAAAACCCACTTTCTCCCATCCCTTTGTTCAATGGTTGGTGCTATAAAAAAACTCTTCAAATATAAATTTTTGGGCTTTATTCGACACATAGTATGATTTTTAAACAGATTCGATATTTCAAATATTAAGAGAGTTATAGCAATATTTCACTTTTTCGAAAAAAGCCCCCCATTTTCACCCCCTTCGACCGATTTAGCCCAGTAACGAACTCGACCGAGATTTTATAGGTATACATATTCGGTAAAAGATTCAAAGTGATTAGTACAAAATTACGGCAGTTATCGTGTCCACAAGAAACTGATATACATATATACATATATAAAATTCCTCTCGGCACGCCGGAAGGCGGAGGTAGATTTCACCGGGAAGACTAGAGGATAGGCTAAAATAGGCGAAATATGCAGGTTTTCGTAGGTGGATCAGACCTCATTTATGGCGAGAATGTATTTTACAATTGGAGGTTAATTAACCTTTTTTTTCGTCTTTCTATGCATATTTTTAACATTTTATTGTCTTATGGGGATGGTAACTTTCTTGTCATATTTGGGGTTCATTTTTATACTTTTGATCACAATGTCCTTATGCAAGGTTTGGAACTGATGTGTAACTATCTAACAGTCTGTTACTTCTTCACGCAAAATTTTATCTCCCGCAGAGATGTTGGTTGGTTCCTCGGTTTAGGGGCTGCGACAACGTGGTCATGTAACCCCGTGTACATTGGGTGTGTGTAGAATCTGTCTGATAAACGGTGTTAATTGTGATGACTGTATTAGTCTCTAATTCATGTAAGGTCTGCAGAAGGTCAATTTTAAGTAGTAGTACCTAATTTTGTAACAAATACTACCGCCAACGACACCTACTGTGAACTTGGCTGCTAGATTCCACCGCAACCAGCAACTTGCAATGAACGTTGGAACTTCCCCTCCGAAGGAAAGCATGCTGAGGGATTTTTAGCGCTCTTAGAAAATCCGACGACTTTGGCCGGTTTTGAACCAGCGACCTTGGGCATAGAAGTTCAGCATGCTACCAGTTAGCCGCTTCCCACATAGTCAGATGGAACAAGAAGTTCCGTGCCGAACTAAAGAGCCTACTTTTCCTTAAATTAAGATTCATGCCAATGATTAATCTACAGTATATGAACCTATCTAGAATAATGACGAAATTAAGTTGGTAATATCGGAATGTCTTAATTAGTTCGAAATACTGTATACTAGGCATAATGTAGCCTAATACAGCAATACAGTTGGCAGCCCTGGTGACTGAATATATTCTTAATTCCATCTCTTAAGGTACAGAATACAAAATGTGGTTGAAATCCAAAGGACGTTACATGGAGTTATACATTGGATCTATCAGCACACGTAAAAGCACGTTGGCAACAGTGTCATGCGTATGCTGGTCAGAAATAATCGGAAATATTATGATATCTTTTTGTGCCAATTTAGGATGAAATCCATTTTTTAGTATAGAAGTGATATGTATTTTAAAATTGGAGCTATCATCAGGCATAGAATCATGTTGGCATCACTGACTTATATTAATTACTCCAAATTAATCTAGAAAGTCAGGTGCTATACGTATGCAAAGTATAGACCTGTTGGCTTGCATACTTTCTGATATATTGATATTAGGGTAAAAAAATATAGACACCATTTATTAACAGTTGGCAGCCCTAATTGCTCATAAGAATACTTATAGTCATATCTGTTATATTACACATAGCACATACGAAATTTGGTTGAAATCCAACCAACTGACAGTATAGAAGTTACATGTATTTAAAAATTGGTCCTATCAGCAGGCTTAGAATCATGTTGGTAGAACTGACGTATATAAGATACTCCAAATTAATGTAAAATGTCAGGTACTCTACGCGTGCATATTTTAAATCTGTCGGCTTGCATACTTTCTGATATATCGGTATTTGGATAAAAAGTAGAGAGAGCAATTATTAACAGTTGGCAGCCCTGGTGGCTCATAAGAATACGCTCAGTCATACCTGCTTATGTGCATATATTACATACATAATTTGGTTGAAATCCAATTGATAGTGTAGAAGTTATGTGCATTTAAAAATTGGACCTTTCAGAAGGCTTAAAATTATTTTGGCAACACTGTCATGTATGGCCTCCTGGAAATTAAACTGAAATAGTATTATCTACATGTGTGCCAATTTTGGAATTGCTCCCATGTATGCCTTCCTTGATATCCAACATGGAGCTCAAATTTCTAATGCGTTTTTTTTAGCAGTTGGTAGCACTGACATCTTTTTCAAATATGGGCTTGAGATATTCCGGTATACATCTTTACTCATACTAAATTTGGTTTCGATTGCTGCAGCCGTTTAGGAGTTGATAGGGGGAGGACACACACACACACACACACACAGCCAGCCAGACAGAAGGACAGACAGACACATTTTCCCGGATCGATCTCATAAGTCTACTTTTTCCTCATTTTTGCAAAGTGTGAAAAGTAGGCTAAAAATGAATGTGATCTCGTCAATGGCGTTGTCTTGGCAACCTCTAATAGCTAATCCCTCATCAATTTAGAAGCGTTGTCATGGTAACCTCTGATGGCACTTGGCATTTTCTTTAATTCCGAAATCGTTTTTCTCATCCCTTGGCGTAATGGTGGGTCATATCAAAATTTCTTTCAGACAAAAGTTTTAGGTAATTATTAGGGGAATATTTTCCATTTTGTACGGTTTTGATATTGTGCCTATTAAGAGAGATATGATTAATGTTTCCCGAAAAACCCACTTTTTTCCACCCCTTTGGTCAATGGTTGGTGCTATCAAAAAACTTATTTGACATAAATTTTTGGCACTTATCCAGTACATATTATGAACTTTGAATGGATTCGATATTTCATGTATTAAGAGAGTTATAGCGATATTTAACTTTTTCGAAAAAAGCCCCCCATTTTCACCCCCTTTGACCGATTTTGCCCATTAACGAACTCGACCGAGAATTTAAAGGGATACTTATTATGTAAAAAATTCAAAGTGATTGGGGCAAAATTTCGGCATTTATCGTGTCCACAAGAAACTGATATACATATATATATATATATACATAAATTATATATACACTTTTGAACTGACGGTGGTTTTGGGGTCTGGGGGATGTGAAACGCGAAGATATCTCGAAATTTTCCGGAAGTCGAAACATGGGACCCATTGCAATAGTTAGCTTTCTAATGAAATCTACCGAAAACCTCTTAAGTACACTAACAGCAGTCTAAGTCTAGATCTTAAGGTATATGTATTTTCAAAACTATTTTATAGAATGGAAGGGCGGACTCTAACCCAGACCTTGTGCAAGAGCCTGGAAGCCTTCGAAATGTGGGTGTATCGGTGGATGTTACGTATCTCGAGGACCGAAAGAGTGGGGAATACTGAGATAGTGGGAAGATTAAACAAGAAGACTGAACTGATCCTTTACATCAAAAGCAGGAACTCGGAATATTTCGGACACGTGTTGTTGAATGAATGATACGGTACAGGTCCCTACAGTTAGTGATGCAGGTGATGATCTCAGGACAACGGAAACCTGATAAAAGGAGCATCTCAAGGGTGAAGAACCTGGGGGAATGGTTTGAGACGAACACAACGAACCTTTGCCGTGGGGCAGACTCCGAGACTATTGTAGAATAGCCTTGATGACCGCCAACCTTCGATAGGAGATGGCACGGCAAGAGGAAGAAGAAGAAGCCTTATGCCTTAAATTCCCTTGTACCAGCCGCAAGGTGTTGGGGTAGCACGCCTGTCTCTTCCCGGAAGTCCTGGGCTCGATCAGGGATTTCAGAAACGAGGCCTGGAACCCGGTGCTTTCAGCCTCGCGAGGGCACTTGAGTAGAAATCTGACAGTGAGGCAACGCCCTGGTCGTGGAAACCAAAATTAATGGCCGAGAGGACCCGGGCGCTGAGCACGCGTCACCCTTCAATCTTCAGTATAGGCCGAATGGCTGGACAGCGTTCGCTTGGCAGACCATGGGCTGTGGCGCCATGCATGGGCGCCCGCATTATTTTTACCAGGGTGCGGGTGGTAATTAAATTTTAATTTCATTGACTGCTCTGAAATCGTTGGTTACGTTATCTTTACGGTATGTCATGAATGGCAGGAATAGTTTTTTTAGTTCAGAATTTTGTCCATAGAAGTTATTTATTTTTTATTTATTTATTTATTTATTTATTTATTTATTTATTTATTTACATAGGTCCCAATGAGCCTGAGCTCGTGTTAGGGACAATCAACTAACATAGTTACAGCATGGCATATATATAATTTTTGTAACATTATTGTTTAGTTTAATAGTAACTTAGATTGCTAGAGACTAACTTTACAGAGATAATTCGGTATGATACATTGCATTGCTTAAGGCTATTGTACATGGGCTATTCATTCCTTGATAGGAAGTCTTTTGTTTTCCTCTTAAATGTTTTTATAGAGAAACTTTCCCTTATGCCTAATGGTAGCGAGTTGTATTCTTTTATTATAGAGGACATAATTCCTTTAGTTCCAAATTTAATCGATTGGGAATGGCTGGTGAATATTTGATTTACTCCTCTTGTTGCATAATGATGAATGTCATTTGCATGGGTAAAATGGATGTGTGTGTGTATCAATTTGTTTTCTAATTTGTATACAAATACTATTGCTGACATAGCTATTTGTTTTTGCAGTGGCATAATTTTAGTTCTTGAGTATAATTCATTTGAGGGTGTGAGCCAAGGAAATCCAAAGATAGATTTTATAGCACGTTTCTGGAGTATCTCAAGTTCTTTTATCAGCTCCTTCTTACAATATCCCCATATGAAATTCATGTACATTAGATGTGAATGTATCAGAGCAAAGTATATATTTTTCAATTGTTGGCTAGTAAGACAGCTATATCTTAATCTGAAAATAATACCAATTAAGGGGCTGATTTTATGTTTTACATTTTCTACATGATTTTCCCAGGTTAGTGTACTATCTAGTGTGATACCTAAGTATGTTGCCGATTTAACCCTTTCTATTTCTTTGTTGGCTATGTTGACTATGTTTGTGGTCTCAATCTTGTATGATGGTTTATGGAAGAATAAATATTTTGTTTTAGTGATATTGATAACCATTTTGTGTGCTCTCAACCAATCCACCAGCTTATTGAGATCATAATTAATATTTAGCATAATTTCCTGTTCAGATGTTCCCAGATAGAGTATAAAAATATCATCTGCAAATAGTTTAAGCTTGTCTTTCAATTCTAATAATACTATATCATTAATATAGGCCAATAAAAGAATTGCTCCTAAGACAGAACCTTGAGGTACTCCTGTGTCAATTCTCATTTGAGATCCTTTTACATTATCAATTGCAACATATTGTTTTCTGTTAGTGAGGTAGTTCTTGAACCAATCATGTGCCACTCCTCTGATGCCTGCAAATTCTAGTTTATTAAGGAGAATCTTATGGTTAACCAGATCGAAGGCTTTTTGAAGGTCAATTAGTACACCAGCAGCTAGTTTGTTTTCATCTAATGCCTTTTCTACATCAGTTACTACTTCAAATATAGCACTATCAGCTCCTCTATTTGGAATAAACCCATATTGGCAGTTTGCAAAGTAATCATTTTTCATGAAGAAATTCATAAGTCTTCGTTTAACAACGCTTTCTAGAACCTTGCTGATGGCAGATATAATATTAATGGGTCTGTAATTTGATGGGTGGGTTTTGTCTCCTTTTTTGTAGATCGGGACCACCCTAGAGACTTTACAGGCATCGGGGAATATACCAGTCATCAATGAAAGATTTATTATTTTGACAAGATATGGTGTAAGGCCCTCAAGACACAATTGTAGCATGACATTAGTAGTGTTGTCCTCACTTATATTGTTTTTGTGTTTTAGGGAGTTTATAATTGATTGTATTTCATTAGCATCAGTAGGTAACATAAAGTGCTAGTAGTATTTTTATAGCATGTAATGTCCGAGGTAGAACCGTTTCCTTGATTTTCCCATATACTGTTAGCAATATTGACAAAATATTTATTAATTTCATCACATATAATTTCCTTTCTTTCGACATTTGTGCCGTCGACTATAAGTTTGACAATTTCATTTTTCCCCTTCTTTGGCCTATTTAACATCTCATTAACAACACTCCACACTTCGCTTTTTTTTTTTGGTGTAAATCATCGTCATAATGTTGATTTAAAAAATCAGGTAAAAACTAGTTGTTTCACCATGTATCGACAGAAATAAAAATGAAGCAGTGCATTAAAATGGTAATATTAATCCAGTTCTCCGATTTTCTAATTAACTATAGATATTTTCAAACAATACCCCAAATTACTACGGTACCGGTAAGTTAAATAATACTGTGGAATTATCTCTACATCTAAATCTTTACCTATCAGTAACTTCAATTTATGAAATAAACTGGTGTGACAGTGAACAATGGAAATATTCTTGTGTTCCCCCCTACTGTGGGCGGCCATGGTATATACCATGGGATTTGTTTGTTTGCTCCACTGCCGGCTGGATCGCAACACTCCTGGTTGCTTTAAACTGCCTGCCCATTCGACGATTACAGCATTGGTTTGAGCGTACAACCTCGTTTTCAAATAAAGGCGCTAGGAAGCAGCACCAAGGCACTGTGGCAGACATAAGTTTTGTATTGATGTTAATGGAGCAGTTGTGTTTGGAATGTATTCTGAATGATTTTATAATGCTGTACTGCTGCGTGCCCTTTTGTAAATCAGAACAGGGCAAGTTAGAATACCGGGGAATCTCATTTCATGAGATACCATCGGACAATTCACTGCGTGGGATGTGGTTACCTGCAATTTCCAGAGAAGGTGACCCAGGGGAAGCAAATAAACAAATAAAGAAATAAATACATACCGGTACATGACTGAATGAGTAAATACGTGAGACAATAAATATGTAAATAATTAAATAAATAATTTAAGAAATATGTAAGTAAATAAATAAGTGAATAAATAAGCAATAAATAAGTAAACAAATAAATAAAAAAATAAATGTATGTCTACCCCTTATTATTCCCGTTTTCCAACGGGGTCGGGGATGAGATGCGATGGAAGTCGTTGTGGCGATGGTTTTTACGGCCGGATGCCCTTCCTGACGCCAACCTCATGTGAGGAGTTAATGAGAGATGAAATGAATGGTGGTGAATGAAACAGGGCAAGGATGTGGAAGGAAGCGGCCGTGGCCTGTCAGAAGGTACCGTCCCAGCATTTGCCCGGTGTTGAAAATGGGAAACCACGGAAAACCATTTCAAGGACGGCCGACGGTGGGGCTCGGACCCACGCGTCTACCGAGTCAGCAGAGAGCTTGGCCCCATGACCTAATGCTGCGCTTTAGCCAGCGTAGCCACTACTGTCGGTAAATAAGAAAATAAATAATGAATTAAATAAATGTGTAAGTAAATAAGTAAATAAATACGTGAATAAATAAGAAAATAAGTAAATAAATAAGTATATAAATAAATAAGAAAATAAATAATTAAATAAATAAGTAAACAAATAAATAATTAAATAAATAAATGTGTAAGTAAATAAATATGTAAATAAATAAGTGAATGAATAAGCAAATAAATAAGTAAATAAATAATTAAATAAATAAACGTGTAAGTAAATAAGTAAATAAATATGTAAGTAAATAAACAAATAAGTAAATAAATAAGTAAATCAATAGATACGAAAATAAATAAGTTAATAAATAATTAAATAGATAAATACGTACCTAAGTAAATAAAGAAGTGAATAAAAATAAGTAAATAAATAATTAAATAAATACATATGTAAATAAATGAGTAAATAAATATATACGTGAATAAATAAATAAGTAAATAAATAAGTAAACAAATAAATAAGAAAATAAATAATCAAATACATAAATATGTAAGTAAATAAACAAATAAGTAAGTAAAATAAGCGAATAAATAAGAAAATACATAATTAAATAAATAAACATGTAAGTAAACAAATAAGTAAATAAATACGTAAATTAATACGTAAATAAATAAATAAGCAAATAAATAAGTAAAAAAATAAGAAAATAAATAAATAAGTAAAAAAATAAACAATCTGTCCAAAAAATCTGTAAAAATGTATAATACAACCATCACAATAAGAAGGGTTATCAGACAAATTCACCTCACACCCAAGTACATGGGGCTACATGACCACGATGTCGAAAAGCCCCTAAATAAATCATCATCCCATTTTTCGGGGGCCGGAGGCATTCCTTTTTCCTGTCTTTTACTGTCCTCCTTATTCTTTTCTTTTCATCTCGCCAAGTATGTAAGTTAGATTTAAGTCAGTTAGAAGTAGTTATATTTTTATTATCGCCTGCATAATTACGAGAAAATGAGCTAGACATTTCGCCCCTTAAAAACAATCGCCTCCACCACATGTATTTTTGCTTTCCTTTATTCTGAAAATTTGCCCGTAAGTATGTGTCTGAATACTTTTAGATGTGAGAATAACAAAGGAACTAACTTAGTGTAATGTTCTCACGTCCGTCAATCTCGATATTAATCCTCCAAACATAACAATACTTCGTTTCAGGTATCTTCCCCTTTAAAAAGCCGCGGCAATCTCAGTGCCTTTGTGCTGCACCTAGCGGTGAATTAATGCATATATCTTGTACGCCTCTGAGTGTCGAATGGGCAGGCAGTTTAAAGCAATCAGGAGTGTTGCGATCCAGCCGGCAGTGGTTTGCTCTCCTTTCGGTAAGGATTCGAAAAACAGACCAAACTGATTTCGCTAACGTATTGCAACACGATCAGTTAGAAGACAAGCATTAATATTCCCTGAATACCTACCTATCTAGGTACAGTAGGCTATAAAAGAGGTAACATTATGAAATACAGTATTTACCTTCAGTATCACTGACAGAGAAGAAACATAAGCTGCTGAAAACTTGAGGGCTACACTTTCTTGTATGTCTTCTTCACCACTGGCCTTGTATAAAATTTTAGATGGTTTCCTACCATGTGATGTGTTCCCAGTAATAGGCCTACACATTGAAAGCTCCTGTGAATAGACTACAAGTGTTTCGCCAATTTATAATTTTCTTCGAAGTCCTATTTCCAGGTAAGATTTGTTTTACTGGTTCAGAAACTGAGAATTTATTTTCAATTTGAGAATGTTATAACAGGAAATGTCTAGATTAATGTTCGGATCTTGAGATATAGCCTACATACATATCAGAAACTAACAGCTTATCAGACAAGTCTACCACTACATTAAATTAAACAAATTTTGTTCAAGTTGACATGTAGACTAATAAAGACGAATAATGATTTTGTTATTATTAGCTTTTCATTACAAATGTCGCTGGATTCCCTCATCAATAAAGGGCTGTTTGATTCTGTAGCCAAAGAGTTAGAAACGTTTCTAAATAGGCAGCAATCGACAATATCTACAGTATAAAGAAAATTTATAGTCACTAGATCTAGCAATAAGATCGCTTGGCTGGCATTACTGAAACGCAAGTATGTCTAATTAACGAGTTGTACCTCAGCTTTTTATTTCATGGATATCTGTGACAGTTATAGTATGGTATATTTCATTTTCTAGTTTATAAATATCATCTTGGGGACACTTTGCTTCATAACAAAAGTGGAGCAAAGTATCCCCAGGGCATCTATTACGTACGGTATGCCAGTTCTAGTTTGGTTCTGATAGTGAATAGCGTTTGCAATCTGTTGCAGGTTGGTGAAAATGCCACGGAAGTATAAGAAAACTGCAGGAAGTAGGAGATACTGTGACTATAACCAGAAAACATTGGAACAATGCCTAGCAGCCATTAGGAACAAACAGATGTCTCTGCGAAAAGCAGCAGAAGTATTTAATATTCCCAGAAGTACTTTAAGTAATAAACTAATGCAAAAAGAAGATAATATTTCACGTCCTGGATTCCCTAAAATTTTCACCGATGATGAAGAAGCAGAATTTGCACGCTGTGTCACACAATTGAGTGAAGATGGGTTTCCTGTAACTCGCTTAGAACTGCGAAGGATAGTTAAGTCTTATCTCAACAGAACGGGACGTAAAGTAGCCAGATTTAAGGACAATCATCCAGGTCATGATTGGATCTTAGGTTTTACCAAACGACACCCTAACCTTGCTGTGCGATTTGCAACTACTATTAAAAGATGTAGATCTGCCATTGATGAGAGAATTCTCACAGAATGTATTGAACATTTCCGTGTTAAACTGAAGGATGTACCAGCAAGCAACATACAGAACTTCGATGAAAGCAATCCTACCGATGATCCTGGAAAGAAGAGAGTTCTTGCAAGAAGAGGTACTGTACAAAATATTCTGAAAACATTTGTAACTCCTGTAATTTATTTTCAATTTGAGAATGTTATAATAGGAAATGTCTAGATTAATATTCGGATCTTGAGTTATTGATACTCATCAGAAACTTACAGCTTATGATAAATCTACCGCTACATTTGTTCAAGTCGGCATGTAAAAATGATGGCATGTTTGTTGGTGAATAATGATATTGTTATTATTATTATTAACTTTAGGCCTACACTACTTAAGTCGCTGGATTCCTTCATCCAAAAAGGAATCTTTGTTTCCATAGCCAGAGAGAGTTAAAAATGTTTCTAAATACTCCAGCAATGGACAACATCTTGTAGGACTACTGTATATAAAGGAAATTTAAAGTCACTAGATCTAGCAATTGCTTGGCTGGCAATACTGAAACAACACAAATAGCATAGATCTAAACTATCAAATCAAGCATCTTTGAGGTTCACTCCAATGTTTATGTAAATTTTGAAGTCACTACCACATTTATTACTTGGCATCAGGATCAGTGATGGCTGTCACCGCAGATGACCGGGTTCGATTCCCATCTCAGCCATCTTAGAAGTGGTTTTCCTTTGTTTTCCAACTTCTACCCCTTGAAAATGCTGGGATAGTGCCTAACTTAAGGCATAAGCCCACTTACAAATACACTCTCTAGTACACCCATCACAATAACATAGGTTATGAGCAGTGGCGCCAACTGTATGGTTGATGTCTAGCGGCCGCTAGACCTCAAAGTGGGTGGGTGGGTTTGGGTGGGTGGGGGAAAGATAGAAAGAAAGAAAGAAAGTGAGAAAGAAAGAGAAAGACGGAGAATAGGACTAAATGACTAAATAGATCGTAAGGTCCTGGCATGAACGGTCAGTACCGGACACACAATATTGTTACTGAGTTACTTTATTGTTTGTTCGTTCAAACGTAAAATAAAAGTTTCATCAATATTTAGCGTCAGCCGAATGTTCATGATGGTTAATTGAAATTTACATACAAACAAATAAGCGAGACATCAAACCCTCTAACCTAACGTATGAATGGAATATCTCTACCCAACCTCGCACTTCACTGGAACGTAACATTAATGCCGTTGCCGAGTCTTCCCAAGCAAGCTCGTCCAAAGTATCGCTTATCGTTTTGTGAATGTGTAAAAGCTCCGGACTTCTCTGTTTGAAATGCGCGCCGTGGATTTGGAAGTGGCTCGAGAAACGCCCGAGCCCGCCCGACCCCTCCCGAGCCTGCATGAGCCCGTCTCAGTAGTCCATCAGTGAAGGGGGAAGCGGGGGCTGTGCGGGGAAAAGGAGGGAGTTGTGTTTGTGTGTATGTCGCTGTGTCGTGCGGCGTGTGCTGTTGTTTGTTGTTTGATTCCGTTAACTTTGCTTCAAGTTGCGGTGGTAGCGGTACCTGCACCCCCGGTTCTTCCAGCTCTCACTTGACTGATAACCAGGACTCGCTTCCCGCGTATCCTCCCAATCATCCTCCTTTAGGTCCTAATGCGAATGGAACTGGGATCCGAGTAGCGACAAGGTGCGACGATTTGGTGATAACTTCCGACCCGGCAACGTTTTGTAATCTGGAACATTTGACTCCGGCAATGGTTAATTACATTGAGCAAAAGGTCCTTCCCAACCAAACCAAGAGCATGTAGGGGGCTTCCCCAAGGACAAAGAGGGAAGATCATGCCATGCAGCCTGGTACCGCAAAATGCTTCCAGATGGTGGCGCGGTCCAGCGCAAGTGGTTGTCGTACTCGTATCCAAAGATAGGCTTTATTGTCTTCACTGTATGCTCTTCGGTGATCAGTCGAAGGTAAAGAAAGTGGACACGCCACGGATTCCGTACTTGGTCAACTCGTACAAACTCTATTCTCCTACACGAGACTAGTGAACAACATGTTGAGGCGTCACCGAAAGCTAAACTAGAAGATTTATCCGTGCCGTTAGTCCCTCCTTTCGAAGAAGGAAGAAAATTAAAAATAGCCGAAAACAGAGAAATTGTCAAAGAATTAACAGACGTGATTCTTTATTTAGGTAAGCGGAATCGAGCTCTGTGCGGACACCGAGAAAAATGGCTGAAGGACTAAAAGGGAACTTTAAAGACTTAGTTGTGCTGTTGGCAAAGTACTCCCCGCCAATGGCTGCTTATTTAGCTTCTTTGGAGGCTAACCCTAAGCGCAAGAAACGAAACTTTCTTAAGAGGAATAGACAGAATCAAATGATTCATGCCATCTCTCGAGTTATTAAAAATGAGATTCAAAAACAACTGTTTGAAGGGAGGTTCTTTAGCTTGTCAATGGATACTACCTTTGATTTATCGAGAAAAGAACAACTGTATTTTGTTATCCGGTACGGCGATGAAGAGACAGGGAAAGTGCATGAGCGGCTTGTTGCGTTAAAGGAATGTGTGACGACGAAGAGCAAGAACCTATTCAAGACGCTCGAGGACATATGCAGAGAAATTAATTTAGACTGGGAAAACTTGCTTGTCGGACAATCCTATGACGGTGTTTTTATTGGCCTCAAGGCTCAAGTTCAAAACGAAAACCCTGCGGCTGTTTACGTTTGGTGTTTTGAGCACAGAATGAATTTGGTAGTGGGTAATACGGTAATAGCATGTTTAAACACAAAAGATCTGTTTTCGATTTTAAAAGATTTTGCATTCATTTGTTCGTCAAAAGCCCGGGTCAAACTTGTCGAAAATTACCAAAGAAAAGGTATCCGAAAGAGCGAGTTCGTCGACTAAACCGAGTCAGCACGACACTTTGGAAGACTCACGCTTCTTCACTCACTGTCGCTCTGTCAAGATTTGCTGCTATACTCGACACACTGCTTCATGTAATTCAGACACCACTGCGAACCCTTGACTGTGAACACCCAACCGACAAAGTAACGCCAGCCGAAAATTCAGCTGCCACAGAAGCGCGAGGCCTCTTATGAAACTTGCTATCAGAACGCTCACAACGCTCTTCTTTTCGAAAGTCTTTGAAAAGGTGGGACCTGTGAGTTTTGCAAGGGGTTGATATCGATTTATTGGCAGCTGTAAGTGCAATCCAGCATACGCTCATAGAAATGGAACACCTTCGAAATGAGAGAACATATGAATGTATTCTTGAAGAAAAACAAGATTTTGTCAGAGGATTTCCCGTCTTTGAAATCCAAAAACTGCCCGATCCCTTGAAGCGGCGCAAGAGGATGGCGAGGAAGCTGCAGATGAGCCAATTGATGAGACAATCAAGAAATTTCGAGTCGAGACCTACAACGTTTGCCTGGACGCAATAATTTCTCACCTTGAATATAGATTCGGCAACACAACTGTTGGGCTATACCGTGATTTGGGACTCTTCTCGCATCGTCGTCTACCTGGGGTGAACGGTCGTAGAAACTCTCTTCCTGATGATGCATTCGATCACTTCTATCAAATGTATGGAAAATTCGCGGACAAAATTCAACTCTTAGAAGAGTATACTGCTTTTTCGGAAGTCTACCCCCAAATCAAGAAGGCAGCTTCATTGCTCGAGAAACTGCACAAACAAGACATTTTTGCCGATTAAGATTCTGCTGACGACGATTTCGCGAAGACCGATAAAGACGAGGAGGAATCAAAAACTGAAGAAGGAAGCTCTCTAGAAGAGATTGAAGACAGGGATGTTAACCCAGATCGAGCGGAACCCGGTAATACTGGAAGCTTAATGGCTGTATTTCAAATTATGCTCTCAGCAGGCTTGAAAAGTGTGTTCCCCACTTTGTACACCGCACTGAAGATTGCAGTGACAATCCCGGTAGCAAGCGCCACACCCGAGGGAACATTTTCGAAGTTACGCATAATCAAAAACAGGCTACGTACGACTATGGGTGGTGGGCGGTTGGAAGGCCTCATGATATTTTCTTGTGAAAACGACGTAAATTTTGAATACGATAATGTCATATTAGAGTTCGAATGATATAGTAGCATTCTTTCGAGAAACAGTTTCTGTACTCAGAAATAAGGTGATGTAATGACATTTTTTATATAGATTTTTGTTCGGACGAAGATATTCTCAAGGTGGTTGGAGCGTGACAGTCATGTCCAAAAGTATCGATTTTTCAAAAGTGCTCAAATAGTGCCAAAAAGTGTTAGGAGCGTTGAGGAAAGTCAAAAGTATACTTAGCTTAAAATGGCCGTTTCAGGGCGAATTTTAATATTTTGTTCGTTTTTAAGTGTGTTCTAGTGAATAGATTCCGGCCAAAAACTCCAAAAATAAAGATTTAAATACGATAAAAAAGAAAACCTTAAGAATACCGGGATCACCGGATATCTAACAGAACACGAAGGTCAAAATGCCGTTTTTTCGCCAAAAAAAATAATCCACTAAAACCAAGGTTTCTGCCATTTTCAAAGCCCTAAAGCTGCTTCCAGTTAGCAGTTTTCCAAAGGATTTTGTATTGGTATTATACTTTGGACCTTCCACAACACTTCTAAACTCTTTTTGGCCCTATTTGAGCTCTTTGAAAAATTGCTACTTTTTGACATGACTGCCGGCTCCAACCACCTTAAGCCCAAAGCATTGCCACTTGAAGACAACGCATTAAGCGTAATAAAAACTGTCTGCGGAGGAGTAATGTTTGTTTTGAGACTTTCCTTATTTATAGTTTATCTAAAACGAAGTGAGCAGTATTTTCATGTTTGACACTTTTTACCATTCAAGTTTTGAGAATACCATAATTCTGTAAAAAATACTGTTTTCCCCCCCTAATTGAATTAAACGCTTACCGATACTCGATGGGAGTGTTGCTTTTTTGTTTGTTTTCTTCAGCTCGACTTATCGCTAAAAGTTTCTTAGAATCTTGAAAAGCCTGGTTAGTTTTTGGAAACGGGATAGTTGTCGGCACTGGTAAACAATATGTGTGCATAACTCGTATTGGGAGGGGGGTGGAGTTCGGAAGGGGTGGGTGTCTAAACTGGTTCGCTAGACCTCAGAGAAATGATATTGGCGCCACTGGTTATGAGACAAATTCCACACATGCATACATCCGAGGGCATGGAGCTACACAACCACAATGTCGCAGAGACCCTATATGAATCAACAACAACATCAGAGGAGCTACTGAACACTGAAAATATGGTTTCAAAATTTGCAGTCTGAAACAAAATTCTATTGCATGACAATCGCTAATAAATTTGTGGTAGATTGGTGTTCGGGGTTTTGTGAATGACAGATTTTTGTTATTTTGTTACTGGTATTCCATTATGCTCTAGGGAAAATGGCATTAGTGCTTAAGAGTTGCAGACTATGGCTGGTATTTTCGCATGTGTAATTTACAGAAATTATTAATACTTTAATAAATAAATAAAGAATAAACAATAGTATTAGGAGCGATCCACCAAAAATCAATAAATTCAGTACTAAAAGTTCTTTAATGTACTACAGGGCGCCCAAGAATGTTCCCCGCAGTGGTTATGTGCAGCTGAGAGTGGTTGCCTCATCGGTTTAGTTGGTAACAGGATGTCTTTGACAGGGTGAATCCCACACATGTGGGCTGTAGCCTGTCGAAACCGTCACTGTGTATTGCAATTAGCGAGCGTATGTGTCATCAGCACTTCCAGCATTTGTTATGAATGGCTGTGGTGAGTACAAAGTATACTGTTTGCTTGTTATTAGGGAACACAGCGATGACAGAATGCATTCTGCACATAAGTCAAGCAGCATTGCGCGCCTTAGGAGCTCATGTCACCACGGTCAGTTAAACGATGACAGAGGCTACTTGAGCTGAGTCATATCCTACTCGTGCAACTGTACCTGTCAACGAAGCAGGCTGACGTGTGACACAAGTAAACGAAGAATAGTTCCCATCTCGATCGCCGGTAATCATTTGTGAAAGGCTAATATGATGCAAGCGGCAGCAGTGCTGCCAACGTAAGTTCTGTGGCTAGCTCTCGCAGACGCATGTAGGCGCTGCAGAGAACATTCTCGGACTCACTGTAGTATCAACCACATTGTAGTCTTCATCAGCATACATAATATTTAGCAAGTTAGAACAACTGGTTAATAATAATTGCGAGTATGGTATTGATATTGAAATAATTTTTTCTTATAGAACTAAATAAAAACTTATATGTAAAACTTATTTACAGTGCTGTAAATTATATTTTGAAATGTTCTTAACATTTAAAAATGTTAAAAAATCAGATCTGTTATAATGTTCATTTTAACAAATTTTAAAAGTTTTTAAGAAAATTATTAATAATTAACATTGTAACAGATCTGTTTTCTTAATGTTAAGAACATTTCAAAATATAATTTGTAGTAAATGAAGTTTATATAGAAGTTTTTATTTAGTTGTATATTAAAACAATTGCAATATCAATACCGTAAGTTACTCGCAGTTACTTGGACAGCGGGTGGAATATTATGAACAATATAGTGAACGGATTATTGTAGCAAAAATCAATACTAAACCTACCTGCACCACAGTGGTACAAGTCTATATGCCTACCAGTCAAGCTGATGATGAGGATGTTGAAAAGGTCTACGAAGAAATAGACGAAATTCTGAGGTATATCAAGGGTGATGAAAATGTTATAGTAATGGGAGATTGGAATGCTGTGGTAGGAAAAGGGAGAGAAGGGAAAATAGTAGGAGATTTCGGATTAGGTGAAAGGAATGATCGAGGAACCAGGCTGGTAGAATTCTGCACCGAGCATGAGTTGGTCATAGCTAACACCTTATTCAATAACCACAATAGAAGAATATACACATGGATGAGACCAGGAGATACAGGGCGTTACCAAATCGACTTCATTATGGTCAAGCAGAGGTTTCGAAACCAGGTTTTGGATTGTAAAGCATATCCTGGTGCTGACATAAACTCTGACCACAATCTGGTCGTAATGAAATGCAGATTAAAGTTGAAGAAAAGTCAAAAGCCAAAAAGGTGGGCAATAGACAGACTGAAAGAGAAGGATGTAAACGAAAGATTCAAGAAGAGTATAAAGGAAGGACTAATGAAAATCCCTAAACAAACTTCAATTGCAGACGAATGGGCACTTTTGAAGAATGAAATAACAAAATCCGCAGAAGAAAACATTGGTAGGAAAGAAAGAATAGGTAGAAAACCGTGGATCACTCAGGATATACTAGAATTGATGGATGAAAGGCGGAAACACAAGAATGTAAGAGATGAGAAGGGGAAAGCAGAATACAGACGTCTGAGAAATGGGGTTAACAAGAAGTGCAAGGAAGCGAAAGAAGAATGGTTGAAAGAGAAATGTGCAGGTATAGAAAATTGTCTGAAATTAGGTAAAGTAGACACAGCTTATCGAAGGATTAAGAATACTTTTGGGGAAAAGAAGACTAAGTGCTGTAATATTAAGGACACAAATGGAAAGCCTCTAACAGATAGGGAAGAAAAGGTTGAGAGATGGAAAGCTTACATAGAGAGTTTGTATAAGGGAAAGGAGATTGAGAATCATGTAATGGAAAGGGAGGAGGAAATTGATGAGGATGCGAAGGGAGATTTAATATTGAGATCAGAATTTGATAGAGCTTTGGAAGACTTAAGCCGGAACAAAGCACCAGGCATAGATGATATACCGATTGAGTTGCTACGCTGCATAGGAGATGAAGGTCTGATCAGGTTATTTCACTTGGTGTGTAGGATTTATGAGACAGGTGAGGTACCCCCTGATTTCAAGAAGAATGTAATCATCCCTATACCAAAGAAAGTGGGAGCTGACAGATGTGAAGATTACCGTACAATCAGCTTGATTACTCATGCTTCAAAGATCCTGTCTAGGGTAATTTACAAGAGGATTGAAAGCCAGATAGAAACGGAGTTGGGTGAAGACCAGTTTGGTTTCAGAAGAAATGTAGGAACAAGGGAAGCTGTACTAAGTCTTAGGCTGATTTTGGAAGGTAGAATAAGGAAAGATAAGAGAACGTTCATGGCTTTTGTAGACTTAGAAAAGGCTTTTGATAACGTTGATTGGACTAAATTGTTTGACATTTTGAAATCTATTGGAATAAAGTACAGGGATAGGAGGGTGATATACAATCTATACAGAAACCAGACAGCAGTCATTCGAGTTGAAGGACATGAGAGAGAAGCTGGTATTCAGAAAGGTGTAAGGCAAGGCTGCAACTTATCACCCATACTTTTCAATCTTTACATTGAACAAGCAATGAAGGAAATTAGAGAAAAATTTAAAGTGGGAGTGAAGATTCAAGGAGAAATAATTTCAACTCTGAGATTTGCTGATGACATAGTCATCTTGGCCGACAAGCCTGAGGATTTGAATGAGTTTTTGAATGGTATGGATTCCGTCTTACGGAAGGACTTCATGATGAAAATTAATAAATGTAAAACAAAAATACTGGAATGCAGCCGAAATAAATCAGAAACCTCTATGGAGATCAAATTGACAGGTGAAAAGCTGAAGGAAGTAGAAGACTTCTGTTACTTAGGAAGTAGAATAACCAGTGATGGACGAAGCAAAGAGGATATAAAAAGTAGGTTGGCTCAGGCAAAGAAAGCTTTTCTACAAAAAAGGAATCTGCTGACATCGAATATAGATTTAGGTATTAGGAAGTCATTTTTGAAAGCCTTTGTCTGGAGCGTGGCGCTCTATGGAAGTGAAACTTGGACTATTGGTGCAGCAGAAAAGAGGAGAATAGAAGCATTTGAAATGTGGTGTTACAGGAAAATGATGAAGATCAGATGGGTAGATAGGGTTACAAACATAGAGGTATTAAGACGAGTGGGAGAGGAGAGATGTTTCTGGCGACTGCTAATGAAGAGAAGAGATAGGTTGGTAGGACACATACTAAGACACCCAGGAATAGCAAGCTTAGTTATGGAAGGAAGGGTCGAGGACAAGAACTATAGGGGTAGACCAAGGTTAGAATATGTTAAACAGATTGCCTCAGATGTAGGGTGTGGTAGTTATGTAGAGATGAAACGATTAGCTCAGGACAGGGAGGCATGGAGAGCTGCATCAAACCAGTCAAAAGACTGAAGACTCAAACAACAACAACTCGCAGTTACAAACCACTTATCAAATATTACGTATGCTGTAAAAGACCACAATATGGTTGAAGCTAGTACATAAAAACGTCTAGTACTGAATTTATTGACTTTTGGTAGTTCACTCCAAATACAATTGTGTTTTTATTAATTCTAGCGGACCCGTGCCAGAACTCTCGCATAACAGGTTGTGTGCGCCCCATGTGTAAAGACTACCCACCTGGCCCTAGTGCTATGCGGGCTGTACGCGACATAGTTCTGCCAGGTTCTATCGTCTTGCTTTTTTTTTAAAGCACTTTATAAACAAATAAATATATTTCCATTGACTTTTCAAGAAATGCAAGATTTTTCCTGTACTATTGAGACGATTTGGAAGATTCTAGTACCAACCACACCTTCTAACTCCCTCTGGTTTAGGAGCTTGAGTTTTGTGAAACATACACCTTAGCGTATTTTATAATAAGGTATTTGTCAATAAGGCCGGCCCCATGGTGTTGGGGTAGCGCGCCTGCCTCTCGCCCGGGGGCCCCGGGTTCGATTCCCGGCTCCGTCAGGGATTTTAGAAACTGACGTGAGGGCTGGAACGGGGTGCACTCAGCCTCGTGAGGACAATTGAGTAGCTGTCTGACAGTGATACAGCGCCCCGATCACAAAAACCAAGATTAACGGCCGAGGGGACCCGATGCGCTGATCACGCGTCACCCCAATATCTGCAGGCCAAATGGATGGGCAGCGGTCGCTTGGTAGGCCTAGGCCCTTCACGGGCTGTAGTGCCAGGGGTTATATTATTTGTCAATAAGGACCAACTTTGAATCAAATACGAATCATTTCATATCAATACATATTAATGTTTTATCGTGCATGCTCTGCAGGTTTCTATCATCCTGTATCTATGGACCAATATACGCCCAGCAACACAGAACAAGACTATGGGGGCAAAGATGAAGATACTTCAACTATAATAAAGGCTGAACAGCTCTCAACTGAGGAGGTAAGACAATATGTTGTCTTGAATTTTTCTTTCTCTTCGTATGTGAGTGGATATATGGGTGGCATTATAACAATAATTAGGCTCATTAACAGCAACCTTTAACTGGAACTACCTCCACTATTTCCAACAAGAGAAAGTGCCATTGTCGCTAATCAGGCCTGTTGCTATGGTAACCTGGCCATTAATTCTGAATGGAATATCACTCGTTTCTTTTTCACTTTCATTTCAATAATATATGATTTTCATACCTGTTTTCATCTCCCGGGGGAACATTATCAATTGTAATTACTAACTCAAGTCATTTCTGCACCGACTAAACCGGATATATGTGCTAAATTATGTAAATAGGCTATTTGTTATTATTTATCGTTCATTCAACTACTAATCTGTTTTAATAGTCGCTGGCTGCGAGCAAGGCAAGCAAGCTAGCGGCGTTTAGGGACCAGGTACCGGTGCGACAATGCGCTCCTCTGCCTGGGGTAAAAAAAGTAAGGGGGGTGGGGGGGGGGGGGGTAAGTTGAGATCTGAAATGATTTTGGTGACTGTTTTGTAATAAATTAGTTAGGTGTAATAATAATAATAATTCTTCCGTCGCTTCAGCGGCTGTGTGTATAAGGTAAGAGTTTGATTTATTTTAAATATTGTGTAAAAGGTATTGGGTGAATTATTTGAATAATTAGTTAGTTATGGGGATGTACTATTGTCATAGTAGACAAGCTCATTTGGCCTGGTGGTATGGTGGTATTGTAGCGTGTGCCATGGCTGATTTGAGTACTGTACTGTGATCGGTTGGTACCGACAGTAGTGGCTACGCTGGCTCAAGCGCAGCATTAGGTCATGGGGCCAAGCTCTCTGCTGACTCGGTAGACGCGTGGGTTCGAGCCCCACCGTCGGCCGTCCTTGAAATGATTTTCCGTGGTTTCCCATTTTCAACACCAGGCAAATGCTGGGACGGTACCTTCTGACAGGCCACGGCCGCTTCCTTCCACATCCTTGCCCAGTTTCATTCACCATCATTCATTTCATCTCTCATTAACTCCTCTCATGAGGTTGGCGTCAGGAAGGGCATCCGGCCATAAAAACCATCACCACAAAGTCTTTCATCGCATCTCATCCCCGACCCCGTTGGAAAACGGGAATAATAGGGGGTCGACATACTGTGATCGCTTGGTGATGGTCGCTGATTGGCAACAGTTTGAGCCGATTATCTGGTTGTTGGGGAGTTTTTATGGACTATTTCTGCTTTGAATATTGATGTGTGGGCTATTGTGATGGTTTTGAGTGGATTTATTGCGTGATATCAGTGTCTATTGGGAATATAAATTTAGTCTGATTTCGAGCTGTGTGAGATTGGCTGTGCAGTCATGCGGTTTATATCTGATTTTTAGGATGATTATTGATTAATGTTTTGACTAATTTTATTTATTTTTATGATGGGAAAGAAGAAGACCACTCCAAGGGGAGGGGGTTTGCAGGTGATATGGGCCTACATAGATGCCTAATGTGCCACTGTAGATTTTATGAAAATGGTTATGATACTAACCCCCAGGCCCGCCGTGCACCGTCCCGGGCGGGGTCGGCCGTGGCTTAATCTCCCGAGCAGGCACACCACGCAGCAATGGAACATAGTTTTATTCAAGCTAGGTACCTTGTTTAAGGGTTGGCGGGGGTGTAAAATCGGTCCTTTGGGCAGGTGTGGTTCGGGTTGTAAAATTGGTTTGTGTAGAATTACTGGTTCCTTGTTAGCTGTCTTTCGTGGCTTTAATTATACGTCGTTGCCTTGTAGTATGTCTTTCATAATTAGTAAATATTTTGGTCGTCTCTTTCTAGTGTCTCTTCTGTCTGGTTCATAAGTTCCTTGTATGCATATTAGTGGATTTGGGTGATGTTGAGTCTGTCGGTAGTATTTTTCAGTTTTGTCATGAATTCTAGTAGGTAGGGAGGGGGTTCGAGTTTGTCTGTGTAGATGAATAATGTGCGTGTTTCCTTGGTCTTTTAGCGCAATCCTTATTTCGGAGGGGAAGTAAAGCCGGCACACCCATGTCATAGATTCATGGCATGCAAAAGATCCTTCCGCAGACTAAACTTGTGTGAAGCTAAATTTCTAGGTTAAATTTTGTTGGAATGCTCTATTAAAGTTCCAACGTTCCCCACTAGGTATCAGTGACATCTGGTAGCGAAAGTTGGAACTACTTGAAATTGAACGGAACTTGTAGCTCACCCTATGGGTGTTCGGTTGAAGCAGCTACAGCCTCTGGCGAGCCTAACAAGTCCTCGGACACTTCCGGCACTAAAAGCCGTACGATAAATAAATAATACACTGCTATGTCCATTGGCTGCAATTCATATATAATTGGTTATCATCACTTGTTCTGTTTGTGAATTTCAAAAGAAAGAATATGTCTGGTATTGATTTTAGGTGTAGACATCATGACCTGGTTATTTAGTCTCTGTATTCTCTTTTCTCCCTTTTTCACTTATGTCATAGAATATGTTAATGTGCTGAAAATTGTGGGAAGTTTTTTTAAATCTAGAATGGTGTATCTCACTAAAGACTTTCTCTTTTTAGGATTGTAAGGATATTTTATCAGGTATCCAGACGTTAGAACCAGAGGCAGTTTACCTTACGATGACAGATGTTAAGCTGGAACCTGAAGACATACTTGAGGTATTTATTGATTCATATCAGAAGTATACATTTTACATTAAAAGAAGGTATTACTTAATAACACACACATTAAATAATGTCTGTCGAAAATTTTTCCAAGTCACGGGCATTAAGTGTCGCAGCCATCAAGTCCTCCATTGTGCATCTTAAAGGAAACACTGCAATTCATGAAATGGTCTGTGGTTTGGACTTCACCATAATCACATAGCCTGGATATGCCAGAAAGACGCCACTTTATTATTGATTCTTAATTTACCAACACCAGTGCGAAGCCTGTTTAACGACTTCCACGTGGACCAGTGTTCCTCATGTCCTGGAGGGAGATGTTCAATTGTTAGCATCCAGCCATCAAGTTGAGTTTTACAGGAGCTCTTGTCCCAGTTACACGTTAACTGAGGCTATTGGAACTGAGTCATATCCTACTCGCGCAACTGTACCTGTAGCAGATTCGTGTAGATCTTCTGCTGTATTCAGGAAACTCCTCCTAGACCTCTGTCATCGATGGGCAGGTTCATATCCGTACAATGGGTGTGCACGTGAAATAATTGCTTTAGTTCTCAGTCATGGTTGCAACTTCTCTTCTAATATCTGGTGGGGCGATTCCAGCCAAACAGTAGATTGTATCTCGTGGTGTTGGTCTCAAACAACCAGTGATAAGTCGGCAGGTTTCATTTAGAGAAGTGTCAACTTGTTTAGCATGACTGGAACTGTACCAAACAGGACAAGCGTACTCTGCAGCGGAGTAACATAGAGCCAGGGCTGTAGTTCTCATCGTCTTTGGCTGTGTATGCCAATTGGTTCCAGACAGTTTGCGAAGGATGTTGTTTCTAGCTGACACTTTCTGCTTGACGTTTATGCAATGCTGTTTTTAGGTGAGAGCACGATCCAATGTTACACCTAAATATTTAGGTGTTGGGCAGTGGTCTAGTTGAGTGTCGTCCCATGCTACCTGTAATTTCCTCGAAGCCTGTCTGTTCTTTAGATGAAAGTCACATACCTGAGTTTTAGATGGATTAGGCTTCAATTGGTTTCCTCTGTAATAGTAGGATAGTTCAGAAAGAGCCTCTGATAGCTTACCTTTTATAGTTTCAAAGCTGATTGCTTGAGAAGCAATAGCTCGATCATCCGCATACATGAACCTTGTGGTTTCAAATGGAAGAGGTTGGTCATTCGTATAGATATTAAAGAGCTTTGGGGCGAGAACACTGCCTTGTGAAAAGCCACTTTTGTTTCCTCCATCTACTATTCTGATCTTGAAATTCGACAAAGAACAAAGAAGAAGATTGCTAATGACTTTGTCATCTTGTAGTCCTTTGTCATTTTACATAATTTGTGTATACAATGATTAACTCTATTATATGCAGCAGATAAATCGATAAAAGCCACCCCTCTGATTTTATGATTTTCAAACCCATCTTCGATATATTGTGTCAGATGGAGGACCTGTGAGGTACAACATTTCCCTTTACGAAATCCGGCTTGCTCTGGAATTAGGAGAGTTTCGATGATCGTTCTAAGTCTATTAAGGATCATCCGTTCTAGGATCTTGTACAGATGACACAACAGTGTGATAGGTGTGTAATTTTTTGGATCGTTTGGATCTTTTCCTGGTTTGAGAATTGCAATCACTCTAGCTTTCATCCACAAACATGTTAACTTGCAGGTGCTTAGGCAGTTATTGTACAATTCTAATAACCATTAGCAACAGGTCCAAATTTTTTTTTTGCTCAACACATATTTCATCAAAGCCGGCAGCCTTACTTGAGGTGATATTATTTGATATTCATATTACCGTCATATGTCAAAATGTAACTATTACTCCTTTTCTGTAAATATAGTTGTGCCACTCACCTATGGTCTATTTTCTGTTATTCTGCCTTAAGTCAAATTGGTATGTCTCTATTATGGCTCAACCTCCGCTTCCTTGCATTGTATTTGCTTTCATTGTATGCATCATGCCCATATGGCAAGATTTACTTTGTACATCATAATGTGCAGAATGAATGGTGATTTTCAAGAAAGGTATGCGTTTTTTGGTGTACAAGTATGAAAAAAACGCTCAAGAAGAAATATTTGTGCTATTTCTTTTGTTTAAATTGTCAAGCAAAGATTGTCTCTCAGTCCTGTTATTTATGTTTCTCCTCTACCGTGTGTAACTACTGCATCTTACATCTTAGGATATCTATTATGTTCTAAACTTGGTCCTCCTCTTCCAAGACTATTCCAGGATGGCTTACAATGTGGCCTATCCTCTATTATTTAACATTGTTTTTGACTTCATATTTAAAGATATTCCACAATGATGGAATTGCTTGTGTATGGTATTGAAATTATGTTAGTGCTTAGTTTCGCGGAGGATTTCGCCTTCGTATCTAAAGGTGGGGATTCAGCAGTAACTATGGTAACATGATGCAAATTAGCCTCACTTTGAATTCACAAAAATCAAACACAATAGTAGTTGAGAAAGGTAAATTGAAAAAGACTGTAATTAATTCAGTACCGTACTGAAGTTTCATTACCTTCAATTGAAGGAAAAAGTTAAATATTTAGGGGTGACATAACGATGAAATTATATTCGTTTATATTAGTTCATAGCAGTGATCACACAAATGGGCCAAAACTTAGGAGAGTCAAACCGAAATAGGCATGTTAATAATTGCCTACTGAACTATCATTCCATTGTTGTTATTTGGGGTGTTTCAGATATTACTTTCAACTGGGATTGATGTAAGTTAGTGGAAATGGAAACAGTTGGGAGTATCAGAATCACAACCTCGATCAGAGAAGCCAAAATAATTGGCAGATAGCGATAATTGAGTCACACCACGAACAACAGCTTTCCTTCGAATCTTTGGCAAAGAAGTGATCTACTGTAGTGCCTTCTTTGACTAATACTTGAAGGTTCATGAAGTGGACTGCTCATGGAAATATTGAAATGTGTTTTTAGCCAGATCGCAGGTGACTAAGGTTTGAATCACGGCGGTTTCATTTTCAAGTCATACTTAATAAACAATCTGTTACATTGAGTCAATCGGGTAACAATCACAAGTCATTTTTGGTGGATTGTATCTGAATTCCTAAGAAGTATGATAGGTAAGACAAGGAAAAAACAGAGTGAGGAATGAAGATGATAGGATGGAAGTTGGGATAGGAAAACTAAATGAGAGAATTGAGAAGAATAAACTAAGGTGGTTTGGACATGTAAGGAGGATGGAGGAAAATAGAATTCCAAGACAGATGCTGGAGGCCAAGTGCAAGGGTAAGAGAGCAAGGGGAAAACCTAGAATAAGGTGGATCGATTCAGTGAAGAACAGCGTGAGAAAAAGAAATCTGGACTGGGACAAGATCGTGGAAGAAGAATTGTGGACGGAAAGAGGAAAGTGGAGAAGTGCCATAAATACCCTGACCCGGCAGGAGCTGGATAAGGGGAATGATGATAATGATGTATCTGAATTATCCCCCAGTAAGCATTTATAGTTTGTGGCTAATTTTCTGCAGAAATGTTCATCTTTATAATGATTATATACTGTGAGCTATCTTACTGTTTAAATTACTTATTCAGGTCAAAGAAAATCCTTCAGGGTCAAGTGCAGATAACAAGCAAGTATGATAAGTCACTTCATATCTGAACACTGCTGTATTAATAGCTGCACTCCGTGGGTCGTATTATATTGGGTTTTCTTTGAGAAGTAGCACTGCGAAAATATTGGACTTACATTCTGCAATGTTTTCCTTTCAATACAGATCATCATTAATTTTATTGATTCCTAGATGTGTGTACTGTGCCCCCTTTCCGAAGGATATCTGCGATGACCCGGCTAGAACACCGCAAAAATTGTTCGATATATATATGTGCAGTATATCATAATAAATTTCCTATTTCACTTCCTCCTTTGAAATTAATGCACAACACCCATGTGGACGACCAAAGCTGCGTTGGCATGACACAGTAAATACTGATCTGAAAAATATCCACTTAAGACCACTAAATGCCCAAGATCGTGCAAACTGGGGAGTCAAGATCAGAACAGCGGACCCTGCACTAGCGGGAAAACGCTGAGAAGAAGATATATAAACGTGCATGAATATTTCTCTGGAATATAAAATACGGCACAATGTTAGCTCGGGTGGCACGAGATCAAATTCCTCGGGTCGTTAACGGGAATGGATTGTTGTACCTCAAACCAAAATCCTAAAATGCGCACTATTTAAAGCTACATCATTCTCATGAAAGCATACCAAAATCAGAACCTTAAACTAATCCAATATAATTTAGGTTGGGTTCTATGATCCATAAAATAAAATAAAGTTCTAAAAAGAAATATTTAAATTACTGCTAATCTCACAAACCGAACAATTCTGCTATTTAATGGAAAGGAGATCGCTAGACTTAATGAACGATTCATTATTTTCTGTTTATAGCCAGAGTTCAATCACTTTGTAATAAAAAAAAACAAAATTCAAACCCTACTCTGTCAATTCACTAGTCAGTAAAGAAAACATTAATTTATTATACAATGATTATTTATACAAATTGGATCTTCTTTTATAAACCTATTAGTTAAATTCATAATTTGATGTTTCTCACACGAAACATTTTTTAAAATTTACACCCTTCCGATAAATTCTCCCATTTTTACCAATCTGTGTAAGAAAATAAACCATTTCTATTGTGTTGTGATAAAAAAATGTCACAATTTCAATTTTCTATTATTTCTTCAAACCAAGATGACCTATTTCACGAGACTATTATCTCAGGTAATAATAGGTATGTGTCGGTTGGTGATATGAAACTAGCCAAAAATACACGTATAAAAAGGAAAAAGAAAAATTTAAATCTACAACAAATAATTCAGGGTTAAGATAAGATCCCTAGCCTTCTCCATATTGGGGAAATAATTGCTCAGCCCAGCTAACTAATAATCCTTATGAGAAATAAAATCTATCCTGCGTTTTTTATTTTATGGTCCCGTCAAGATTCCTAACAAACAAGAACCGCGAGAAGATGACATTAGCAAGGTGGTATGAAAATAAACCCGTATGCAATACAACTGTATATTAAATATAAATTTAATAGGATGAATAGGATCCAACAAATATTAACAAATGAAAACTAGTACTGTAGTTCCATGAAGAACTAAGTACTGCTCGGGTCTCAGCTGCGTGGACCTGAGAGGAATGTGCATCGCAGATTATGAGTAGTGGTGGTGACGAGTGATGGGGTTTCTTGGTCCTTGCGTAGTAACAGAAGCAAATACATTCGTCAGTGACTCACTCACTCATTCCCAACGCCACACTGGTTTCAGAAAAGTCCCTATGTTAGCAGTATTGGAATAGATGAGATTGTCAGGTAACACGGCAAGCTGTCGACAGGCTTGTCAATTCTTGCCTGCTCCTACCCTGCCTCTGCCCTTCATCCTGCAAGTTCACAGAGCTTAGACGCGAGCAGTAGTCTATTTTCATATATTACAATGGACTTTTCCATTTATAAACTCTCCAACCTTTTAAATTTTTCATATGATAGGAATGAAGAGCTTTTAATATACGATCGGCATTGTGATAAAGTATAGAGCAATAACTACAAACTCAATATTAAAAAGTTGTAGTCATTTCAGGCAAGAATTTCTATTTTCAACAATATTAGTCTCTCTATTGTAGTAGTACTTGCCCTGTCATATATTAAACCTTTCAACATTACACAAAATAAGTCACACCAACACACCGTCATCACTGGAAAATAAGTTTTCAATGACAAACGATGAGGCTTTACTACATTACATAAATACAACACTAAAGAAAGGTTTACCAGTTCACTCTATCTTATTCCTGACTTGAAATGATACTTTATTTTATAGCTCCATATACTTGCTCAACCGCAATCTCCAAGTCTGCCTCAGTATTGTCAACTGTTCTGACAAAACTGGCGTTCATAACTTTTCAGAATTTATGAACTGATGAACGGGCTAAATACATATAAGATACTACATCTACTCAACTTTGCTCTTCGGGTTCAAGAAGTCAAGCGAGCATATCATCAAAAATATTACAGTTACCAAGAATGTAACTGAGATGGCTTTGAATCTTAATGAAAGAGGATCTTTACATGAGCTACCATGTTTATGAAAGTCACTTGCATATTAGATGAATTCTTGGCACAACCATCATCCTGTAAGCATAAAATATTGGAAATTTAGAATTTTCTAGAATGTAAGCATGAAAATTGGCTCAAATACACTATCGAATGTGACTTCTCGTATATATTTGTTAATGTAAGATGTTGGGCCAATATTGGTCAAACTATTATACTGAAGTCCTGATTCACTTGATCAGGAATCTTAGCTTCCCGTAAGATATCTTTATGTCTCTTAATTTGAGTATGACACGTTTTCATCTTTAAAAAATATTACATGGTGACACCATAATCTGTATTAAAAACAATAATGTAAAGAAAAGTCATTACGGGGAGCATTATGACAATTTTGACAAAACATAGTATAATAGTTGCTTTCTACAGGATGCTGCAATATTTCTGAACACAGTCCTTCTCATCTATAAATTAGGAACTTAGTTCATTCTCACATATTAATTATTTTATTTTCCACTTAGGAATGGGGCCTGGTAAATGAGGTAGGTATTCTTTCCTGGGCTTTAGATACGCGATCTGATGTGCTCCGGGAGGCCTAATTTTCATTTTACTCTTTAACACTCCACGAGTTTGAGAATAATGTGTCCCTTGTCTCCAAGAGACCAAGTAAATCTCATAGACTATACGCGGTCCCCAGCTCGTGTCCTGCATGCTCCAACCAAACCGGTCACATGGCCAGTCGATACTTCACCATGTCCTCAAAACTGATTTGCCTACTTAGGAGGCGTATTTCTTAATTGCACGTTATTGCATGCATAAATACATTTCGTACTTCAATGCTAGTACGAGTTTACATTGTAGAGCAACTCATAAATATAATTAACTAGCAGTAATGCCCGGCTTTGCCCGGTGGATTTATTTGTTTTATGGATGATTATGAATACTACTACAGAACTGTCACATGATACTCAAACTAAGAGAAAAAAAATTAAAATATAGCTTTTTGTGGTGGTGGTGGTGGTGGGGTTGATAAGTAGTACAGTATAATGGACGTAACATTTATGTCATATTCAGGTAATGATAATGATAATAATGAATAGGGAAACGACTACTTACTAACTACAGCACTGACACATGTAATTTACAAAAGAATTGTAAAATATGATAACAAAGAGGAGCACGTGAAATAAAAGACACTGCCTTGGGCCTATATGTCATTTGCTGTTAGAAAAGTAGAGATCATTAGTGTCATCTTTTGTAGCATAGCGCCGTAGAGAAAATATCAAAGCACTTTGGAAAACTTCGGCTGTCCCGAGCTCCTGTGGTAGCAATAGTGTCATTTATTGCCACATACTGCTCAAGGATAAGGATCGGATTAAAAATAAAAGTAAATTTGAAAGCACCAACGCTTATTGCAGCTGATAACCTCAATGTACTGCACCAACACCATCGCACTTATACAGAACCATAATATTTTCATGATAACTGTTTTAAAGGCCTAAGAAATCTTTTTGCACTAATTACTACCTATGACTCCAATTTATAAGCAGCGCAAGATGTAACTATTTTTGCAATTCTGCACCAGTACTGATATGAATGATTCTAGGGCCTTAAAATGTGGTTTTCAAGTTCATTTTGTCTGTTATTCTAAATGTGGGGAATGGAAAGGGTTGTCCAAAATACCAAGTGGACAGTGTTACCAGCAGGGTTTCAGAGGGTAAGTATGTAAAATTTCTTGCAATTAGGTGAAAAGATGTAGATTTGTGCTAAAGAGCCTAAATGCAGGGAATGGAGTGGATTCCGAAATTTAAAGTGGACAGTGTTACCTGCAAGGTTCCAAAGGGTAAGCACACAAAATTTGGTTCATATCGGTGAAACGGCGTAGATTTGTGCCAAAGGGCCTAAATCCAGGGATTGGAGTGGTCTGTCCGAAATTTAAAGTGGAGAGTGTTACCCGCAGTGTTCAGATCGGTGAAACGGTGTTGATTTGTATAAATAACAGACAGACAAACCAACTTTGAGCTTTATTTATAGCGATAATAATATACGTTTTAGTCTCTGTAATTGTCATCAATTGTAAATGTTGAAAGTGTTTTATCGTTTGTACACGCCTAGTGGAGTAGCGGTTAGTGTAATATGAGTCCATCCCGGAAGCCAGGTTCGATTCCCACATTTGCCAAGACATTTAGTTTTAAGTACTGGATGATATATATATCAGTGCTACCAACGGGATTTTACTTAAAATATGTTGTATAACCAAATATTAATTTTGAATGAATCAAGTAAAATAACTGAGATTTTGCTGTCTTCAAATTTGATTTCTATTTTTATTTCTAAGACTGCCGTGAATTTTAATAAGGTTATAACGCTGAAGTTTGTTGTCTTGTATCAGTAAATCATTTATGTTGTGTTAAATTTGACAGGCATGACGCTGACCCTGATCGTACATCCCTGCTACTATAGTGATGTGAAGCTGAGTAATCCTGGATTACTTATATGCCATGTTTCCTTGCACCACGCCGGGAAGAAGCCATTTGGATGTCAGGACTGTCAGAAAGTCTTCGCTAGCTGGATATTGTTACAGCAACATAATTATTGGTACAAGTCGGAGCCACTACATTGCCCAATCTACAAGAAGATATTCACAACTAATTGTCAAGTTAAAGTTCATGAGCGAATCCACACAGGCGAGCGTCCTTTTAAGTGTCAATTGTGTGAAAAGGCATTCTTTTAGCTTTCAAATTGGAACCAACATATGCTGTTGCATACTATAAATGAGGCACAAATTGTAACCTATTGATCCAGTCATTCTACTTAAGATCACATCTGTGCAGTCACCGGGCTTCCCTTTCATCAGAGAAATGTCTCCAATGTGATCAGTGTGGCAATGTCTTCAAGACCACCCAGGTTCTAGGTAAGCACTTACTGACGCATTCCATCAATATGGCCTTCGTGTGCAAGGACTGTGGTAAGGCTATTACAATGGAACACCACCTCCAAAGACATTCAGTGCTGCATGTTAACGACGCAGTCTTTTATTGCCACTACTGTGACCACTCAAAACAGTCTTATTACACATTTGGCGACTCAATGGTGGTAAGGGCAACGGACACTGAAGCCAAATTTTGAACTAGTTACTCTCATTTCTGTAACATCAATAAATCTGTTGTTTCCTATGGCTAGCCTGGATTCCAATCCATCAGCTTATACATCAATAAATCTTTGCTGTCGGTGCCGATATACAAAACACACTATTACAGTTATAGGCCATATGGAAAGATTTCTGCAGCAGAGTGCTAACAAATCAGTCGTCTATAAAGCACCTACGGTCTTATTTACTCTTATGTTTTACTGTTTCCAGTAGTAATCGCACGTCTGGAGTTGCTTTTTGCTTTAAGCTGTCATGTCCAAGTAATAAATAAAAGCAATTTTTGTAGGAATTATACCATGTCTTCAGCGGTTCCGCTTCGATTTGCCGATTAGATTTGTCAACTGACCATCAGTACAACCTCTCTGGACCCCTCTGGTATAGCAAAGACTTGCTACTTACTAACCTCCACAGGAATGGTATAATTAGGAAGATTTTTATGTAAATCATTAACTGACCATGAAAGTCTAAACTTTCCAATTGTTTTGGTACATCCATATGGAGCAAAACATAGCTAAATGAACTGAAAGCTTCTAACTTCCTTAGTCAAGAAGCACTGAAATGTGCTTCGTAAATGGGATATAGTAGGTAGGTTCTATCTCAGAGGAGCTGTAGGCAGGATGTACCGATTGTCTGCTGACGAGCCCAACTGGTACATCTGGGCAAAATATCCTTCGATATATATATTTTTTTTGTTGTTGTTGTAATTTAATTGTTTTACCTATTCCTGTGTTCATTGGAAACCTGATGACCAGACAGTTTACTTGTATACTTGCTTGGTTGGCAAGTACTGTTGGCAAGATGCCTTCTTATAGTAAACAAATGAAAGCCTATCAGCTATTTAATTGAATATGAGTTTTCCTGTGACATTCTTGGAATGAAATAAGACACCTTATATTCTTTTTTATATCAGAGCAATGCCAATATAACTCTTCTTTTTCATGTCTTTCTGTCAGTTTGTTAATATCTCCGTTCATATTCCATTGAATATGTTTGTAGAAAATGTTGAAGTGTAAAAAAATGTTTAGATTTTTTAATCAAACTACTAATATTAATGGGCGGATTAAGATATCCTTTATGTATCAATACCGCTACACAAATATTATCTAGGAATCTTACCCCGTCATACAGGTTCATTGATCGAAATTATGTTTCAGTTGGGACATTGAAGGATGATTAAGATGAAGTTATTTTTCGGAGGTAATTATTCACATTTTCTACAATTGTGGAAATTTATACCAGAGAAGTATTTGCTAGAATATTTAAATGCTAGTAATAACTAACTGTAAACATCATCTCATTCATATTCGTTAATTTAACTAGCTATGGCAGCACACTTGAGACAATATCACATTTAGCATCTATATTTTTTGTTCACAATGAATGAGGGTGAATGATTTTTTTTCTGTACAATTTTATACCTTGCCTCCGATCCCAACTGAGAGGGAGACATTTGGTGCTGGCAATTTTACGGCTTCTGAGGAAATAATTTAGTTAGTTAAACTTCAGGGTATCTTGAAGTATTTTATGTGTGGAGAATTACAAGGAACCGTGCACTATGTCCAGCTAGATATTTTATATTAAAGAACACTGGGTGTAAGTTTTTTTAAATTTATGCAGGTATTAAAGAATTTTTCTCATTTTCAACACATTTGTATAAATACACACTTCACTACTCACTTTTCTGTCCTGAGGTTTTGGGAGAACATCATTAGACTATATGAAAATTTTCCAAATGCTCCTTGTGTCAAGTAAACACGGGTAACTCAATTATATTATATATGGTATGTAGAACAAGTATAAAAGCAAATTCAGTAATTGATTTTAATTCACATGAATACTTATTGAGAAATAAATTTATTTATGTAACTGATAAATTATTGTAATTACTATAATAACGCTAGAAACAAACTTAAGTTATACATACATTTTCAACATTGAAATGAAAATCCACAGCCTGCTTCCAGTCTCCGACCGGGTCAGGAATGGAATGAATGAAGCCCCCATCTAGCGGCAAGGATATGAACTGTGCCGGCTGCCGAGGCCTGACGCACTCCTCTGGGGCAATGATTAAATGAATGACAAATGAAATGATAGTGGAGAGTGTTGCTGGAATGAAATTTTGACAGGGAAAACCGGAGTACCCGGAGAAAAACCTGTCTGCCTCCGCTTTGTCCAGCACAGATCTCACATGGAGTGGCCGGGATTTGAACCACGGACCCAGCGGTGAGAGCCACGGAGGCTTCGGTTTTTCAACATTAATGCTCCAAAACATTTGCACAAGGAGCACATTGTGTTGAAAAATGAAAAAATATGGAATCTCCAGAGACATGGAATATGCAGGATATTTCTGCATTTGCAATCTTCATCTAAACCTTAGAAATAAATCATAGACGGACGAAAGCCTTGGTAGTGGAATAGGTCAACACACTTGAATGCAATGCAAAAAATTGTGGTCTCATTCCTATGCAGAGTATCAGACATGACCAATATAAGAAGATGATATTATTTATTGCATTATTTTCCTCGATTTTATTTGGGATATTTCTGTGGATGTTGAAAATGGCGGTATACGAAAAATTATATTACTAAGTTATCGGCTGGGGATCAGAGCTGCTATTCTAATGAAACACAGAACTCATAAGTTTGATATTTCTGATGAAAACTTATTTCCCTGTGTCCCCTCAAGTTAAATTTATGTTCTTCCATACTTTCTGACAAAATTGAATATACTTAAGTCATCTGATTAAGGACAGAGCGCTCATTCTGAAGTATTTTTTTGGATTACTAAATAATATCAATTTCATTAGGAGAAATGTTACAATCTATGTAATTGTTGCTGGGTTCAACCGTTGAACATGTTTGCCGGTGTTTCAACGATTGCCTTGGTGAGAACCAGCAAATGCTAGACCGACTGGCATTCATCACAAACCAAAAAACTCGAAGGGAACCAGGTGTAAAGGCGTATTCAAGCTTGACATGTGGGAAGAGTAGTATGGTTGAAAAGTACATAATGATCCACAATGGAGGCAGGGCGCTCCTTTTAAGGTATGGAGCTTAAAATAAAGACCCTTCTCCAACACCAGGCTCTTAATACGTCACACAAATGCACAGCTTCTCGGAAGGTATTTACGGGATCGTACGCACTTAAATGCCACTTTCATCTGCATTCTGTAGATGTAGATGTTGATGGTGACAATTCGTATTTGAAGGGGCCTCACATGTAGGTTTTCGGCCCCTAATGAAATGAACTGGTATGAAATGAAATGACGAAGATCTAAACAGTCCACTGCCCGATAGGAAATGGAAATGGTTTATATAAAACAGGCAGTGAGCCCCCTAAATTATGCCCTATTTGGAACAGTCTATGACTGAATTAAACTAAAACTTGAAAAAAAAACATCAATTCTCCCTCAAGAACCGGCCATTCTCCGTCAAGAACCAGATGACGAGGTCTGCTGACGGCCCGTCATCACGTAGAACAAGGGAGAGGGGGTTGGGTAGTTTGAAAGTTCTTCGCAGATCAGCCAGGTTCACACACTCCAAGAGAATGTGCGTCCCGGTAAGGTTGGCGCCGCAGGTACATAAAGGGGGTCTTCTCTTTTTAATAAGTAGGAGTGCGTAGCAATCCCCTGGCCGATCTGGAGCCGACAGAGTACCACACCTACCCTCCGGATAGATCGGAAGAAAGACTTCTATACCTTTGTTGCCTCCTTGATGGCTCTCAGTTTGTTGGGAAGAGGCGTGGCGCGCCAAGCTTCCTCCCCAATGCGACATGATAACTGTAGAATGTCGCAACTGAGAGCGAACATCACAGCAGGTACAGATAAACAATCATCAAGTGTCACATCTCTTGAGGCATGCAAAATGCTAAGTGTCACTTCGGCTGCGTACAGTTCGGTGGATATGTACTGCAACAGGGTCAGTCCGTAATTCTCTAGCTCTCTTATCTCTCTCGCTATCGCCTATTGAGCATGTGTGGGCAAAGTGGAGACGCCATATCAGGGAAAACTGGCCTCACCCTCCCCCTCGTTCGCAGGATGCATTGTGGGAGATTATGTTGGAAGCATGGGAGGAGATTGCCCTTGAAGAACAGTACTTCAGAAATCTAGTTCAGTCAATACCACGTCGGCTACAGCAAGTTGTCGACGCCAGTGGATACTGAACGAGATATTGAAGAAATGCCTACAACAGTCCTTTTCAGGACTAACAATAAGCAAATTCATTAGGCCAGATTTCCCTTTGTATAGAAACACACACGTATTTCGTTCATGAAACATATGACATGTTTAAAACATAAACAACGCGACTGCGATTCGAACCCCGGTTCTTTGTCGTTTCACGCAACGCCTCTTCCCCTGATCTAACTGGCAGTCCGCAAAACGCTCATAATATTGTATTGATATTTCCATCATCTCATGCACGTCAATAACAGCTATCATAGACCCAGTGGTAATTAACTAACGGTTTATTGCAATATTTCGTTGTAACACTTAAAAGGCGTTCAGTATCGTGCGGATCCACAATGGTATAATAGAAGCCATCAAAAGAAAAAGAATTGCCGAGACCAATATTTGAACCACGGTGATCCGGGTTACCAACTTCACACCTTTCCTCTACGCTAACACAGTTACTCAGTTAAGCGCTTCTCATCCATCTCCTCTTGGGACGTCTCCCTCACTTCACGCATTTATTTTCACGTTTGGGCGGTTTCTCATTAATTGCATATCAATCCTCTCTGTTATTCTGATAACTGTACAGTGGCACTGTATACTGATAGTTGCATTTTGTAACGAATATGTCGTTGATCTAAGATGAAAGTGCATCAATTTTGTTGCCACTGTACAGCCACGTCCAGGCACGATGATACCCGAACAGGACTTCGATATTTTCCATGCGACAATTTATGATTGTCTATCTGTACTTTATACGGTAAGAGGGCAGTGTGACTGATTCCCTCGCCGCCTGATCAGCAAGCTTATTTCCTGCGATACCCATGTGGCTGGGAAGCCCTACAAAGCTGGCCCCTGTTCCAGCGTTACACGACCGGACTAGCAGGTCGTGCACACGCTGGACCAGCGGGTGTTTCGGGAAACACACAACGATCGCTTGCAGAGCACTCAGAGAATCAATACACACACGAAAGCGCTGGTGACCGTCAGATAGCGTGTACTCCAGAGCTTCTAAGATGACATAGAGCTCCGCCGTTTATACGCTACAGCCCTCGGGAAGTGGAAGGAGGAACCGGTGATTCTCGACCAAAAATGCACAGCCTACTTTCTCATTTACCCTCGATCCGTCCGTGAATAGAGGACCTGATCCAGAATACCGGCCCACCACGGACTGGAACAGCCTCCGACGGACGGAGGAGTCCGTGTCCGACTTAGGGCCAGTGTGCTGATCCAGGATGATATCAGGGCGAGTAACCATCCATTGAGTATCCTTACTATGTACTCGGACAATACAGGAGGTAGGACGAATGCGGAACTACCGATATGAGTCATCCAAGCCTATCCGTGCTGGCCGAGTGTCCCGAACGAGCGCACCATACAACCGGCGATTCGAATTTTGAAACATACATGGATAGCTCGAATGTAGTGGAATTTGTCGTATAGTTGCACCATAGGTCAGCATTACTTGTTGGCTTCTCAGGTGTAAAGGAGGTACACCAGCCTTGGTGAGCAAGCTGACGACGGGGCTTGTCCGATAAGCTCCAGTCACCAGCCTCACACCGCCGTGGTGGACGCTGTCTAGTAACAAGTACTGACTTGCCTTTCAGAACCTTATGCTACACTGCCATAATCTAAAAGGGATATAATTTGTGCTCTATAAAATCGTAGGAGCACCGTACGGTCTGCCCCCCACGATGTGCCGCTAAGAAACTTCAACATGTTGAGTTTCTTAGCACAGGCAGTTTTCAAACACGGCATGTGTGGCTCCCACGTTAACTTTTTATAGGGATGGAGCCCAAGGAATCGGTACGTAGTAAAAACAGGTAAAGCTATATTCCCCTGATCTGGATGGAGAGTGCGCTTTCGGCAAAAATGGACAACCGAGGTCTTAGCGGAGGAGAACCGAAAGCCATGTTTCAATGTCCACCGTTCCACTCTCCGAATAGCTTGTTGTAGCTATCGTTTAGTGACTGTCATATTTTGTGCACTACATTGTTGAGCAAATCGTCTACATATAACGACGGTACAACTGCTGGACCAGCAGCAGCTGCTATACCGTTTATGACAATCGCAAATAATGTGACAGTAAGTACCGATCCCTGTGGGACTCCGTTATCCTCTATATGATATTGCGAATATGTCCTCCCTATTCGGACACGTAATAGACGGAGGGACAGAAAATTCGCAATAAAGGCCGGCAAGTTACCTCGGAATTTCCATTGATGCAGGGTAGAGAGGTTGCTGTAACGCCAAGTGATGTCATAGGCCTTCTTGAGGTCAAAGAAAACAGCGATTAGGTGCTGTCTCCAGAGGCGAGCGTCCTGTATGGCGGTCTCCAGGCGTACCAGATGGTTGTTGGTACACTGAGACGTCCTGAAACCACACTGATATTCAGACAGGAGTCCACGTTTCTCCAGAACCCACACCAGTCGCAGAATGATCACCCTCTGAAAGAGCTTGCACATACCATTTGTGAGACAAATTGGTCTGTAACTTCCTGTCAAATTCGGATCCTTATCTGGCTTCAGAAAAGGTATGATTATACCTTCCTGCCATTGCGTTGGAAACACTCCATTCAACCGGATGCGATTTGATACCCTCAGTAAATAACGAATAGTTAAGGTATCTAAGCATCTGGTTGTGAATATTATCCGGCCTGGGAGACGTGTCCTTGTAGAGCGCCAGCGCTCCATGGAGTTCGCACTCTGTAAATGGCACGTTATACTCCTATTCAGTTCAGTAAGCAAAACTGCGGTAGAAGCGTTCAGTCTCGCGCTTCAAACCCACGAACATAAGATCATAATGGTCGGAATCGGATATATCCGCCATATACGATGCCAAGATGGTTATCAATGGAAATTCCCGGTACAGTAGATGATGTCTGAATTCCCGAAATGCGTCGTAGTTTAGTCCACACTTGAGAAGAGGGGGTAAGTGCCGTAATAGACGACACATACCGTTCCCCTGATTGTTTCTTACTCTAGCTGATAAGAACCCGTGCCTTGGCACGAAACTTCTTAAACGCCATCAAATTGATCATTGGCTGGGTGCCGACGACAGCGCTTATGAGCTCGATGACGGTCTCTTATTGCCGCCGCAATATCCTCGGTCCACCAAGGCACAAATTTTTGGCGAGGAGTCCAATAAAAGGATGGAAAGGACTCCTCAGCGGCAGCAAGAAGAACATCAGTGATGTGCTGTACCTCGTCATCGACGCTCCACCCCCACCCCCCCCACCCCCAAGTTTATAAAAACATCACGTTCCGTAAACGATGGCCAATCTGCCCGTTTAAGTAACCAACGACGGAAACTCCAAGGGTTTCTGCGTAAGAAGAGTAAGAACGATCGGGAAATGGTCATGAGGTCATCGTATACATACCACCCAAACAGGGGAACTAGCGCACGGCTACACATACTCACGTCGATGTGTGAAAACTAGCCGTGCGCTAAGCTAAAATGAGTTGCTTCGCCTGTATTTAATAGCGATAAATCCAACCCTTGAATTAAGCTCTCCAAGTCCCTTCCTCTGGGGCATGAAGATGGTGATCCCCATTGGGGGTGATAGGCGTAAGAAAGTGGCTTGAAGTTGATCGACAAGATCGAAGACCTCATAAATATCAAGGGGCTGGTTTGGTGGTAGGTAGAGGTACACGTTACAAACAGTTGTCATAATAGCCAATGACACCCGAACTGCAATAGCTTCCAAAGGAGTCGTTAAAATATACTCTTATATTATAGCAGTCAGAGCGCCCCCGGAGGGCGTCTGGTCGCTCCTTCGAGTATAGTCTGAAACCTCGCATGACGGTCTGATGGTCAGGCCTGAGATTTGTTTCCTGCTGACAGACTATGAGCTGATGGAACTCTGTCAAAATCTTGTCATAACTGTTGCAATTTCATTATAACAGGGCCATTGTGTTGACTTAAAACTAAGGAAAAGGTTGGAGCAGAAAGCTACAACTTACGCAACATCGGATCATCACCATATACGTCGACCACAATCTCCGTATCCTCATTAGAGGCCGTGGAGTGAGTTGACCCAGCGGAAGATATCCATGTCGCATTTCGGCGGCGGAGGGACCTCCTTGGGGAGCGCGTGGACATGGGGGCCAGAACCTCCCCAGGCACAGATGCATCCGCAGCTGGTGGAGCGGATGACTTCCCCTTACTTGGAGGAGTAAGGGAACGCGCAGTGCACTCTCATTTCTTCCCCGCCTGTCGCACAAATAAACGAGCCAGGGTGTGGAATCCTGACACTGGTCGACGATGCCGTCTCCGCTGGCTTAGGCACGGCTTTCGCGGACCGTGTGGGGTGCTCCGCCCACACAGCCTTCTTGGTGGCCGAAGGTGCGGTTGGATTCACTTTCGAGATTTTCGTCCTTCTCGTCTTGTGTGTTGTTATCGAAGTCGGAACTGACACAATAGAGGGTTTTACTGCCGGAATAAAGATGAGTTTGACGAAGCCAAATTTGTTAGTATAACTCTGTAATCTATCTGAGGAGTGGGATCATTCGTGGTATGGTACTTCTTGTGGGCAACCTGGCAGATAGGACCATCCAGGGTTTTCATCTCCTGGATTTTCTTCTCACTTTGGAAGACAAGATAGTCCCTATCCCGAGAAGAATGAATGCAGGGCAATTAGTGCACTGGTATGGCTTTGTGCACTGCTCCGCTTCGTGGGGTATCTTACCGTATGTTCCACAGATTGCAGAGATTCTAGCAACCAGATAGCATATGCCCAAACTTCTGGCAGTTATAACACCTCATAGGTGGAGGAATGTAGGGGCGTACGTCACAGCAGTAACTTGATACTTTGACCTTCTCCGAGAGCACTGAAAGCTCAAAGGAAATTATGAAAGCCCCCGTGTCCCCGATCTGACCGTTGACCTTGCTCGTAATGCGCAAGACATCGGTCACGTGACGGTGCTGCATATCCTCTTTGAGCACCTCGTTAGTGCTCAGAATCAGGTCCCGGTGGAAGATAACTCCTCGTACCTGATTCAGAGACTTGTGCTTTTCCACGTTGACGGGGAGATCGCCAAAGTGGTCACACTTCGGAAGTTGGTCAATTTGCTCAGCAGTCTTGTCGTGAGCAACAGGCTACCGTTTCTCATTTTTTGCACTTTCTCAAGCTCATCATGGACCCCTTCTAAGTAGCGAGGAAACAAAATGGATTTAACCAGCTTGAAATAACCCCCGTATGTTCTGGTTGAAATCCAGATTCTCACGAACAGACTGTTCCCTGGGTTTGATACCCGTAGGGAAATCAACATTTAAATGTAACGAAGCCGGCGCTTCCGTTTGAACGTCGGCCCTCAATATCAGTGCCTTGCCGGGTAATTTTACTACCACCAATCTGTAACGAAGCCACGACCCTCTAGATCAGTGCCTCGCCAGGTGCATTTCTGTTACCAATCTGTCTCACTCTATTCATGGATAAGAACTTTGTTAAATACCCGGCAAACCACTTAAAACCAAGAGCCGAATTTCAATCGTTTTCACGAACAGATAATCGTGAAAATTAATAAAGGTCTCTCAGAGCTGAGAAAGCCGTTACCTGTAACTTATAGTATATATTGGGAGGATGGTGAGGCAAAAGCATGCAATAAACTTCGTTCTTAAAATTGTGCTGCCTGTTTCATTCTGACAAATACAAAAAATTATAGCATGGATGCTACATATTCTAAACTACATGGGTTAGTAAAATAACAATAATTAACTTACATGTCAGAACAATCTTTGTTTCAGCGAACCTAGCAGCGAAGCCTAAGTGTTGAATTATTGGGTGTTAATTAAACTTCTTACCTTAATCTGCTAGGCCGAGCAACGCTAAGCGTTGGTCCTGCATTTCACGGAGAGTGGGCAGCACACACACCGTCAGGTCTTCAATGGAATACAGGCCACGAACAACCCTTGACATGCTATTTTAAACACTCTACTTGCGTCTCCCACTCTTTAAATTTCCACCCACTGGCTACAGTTTTCTCTCGATCTGATTGGTCGAGTCTACACTTACAGCAAGTATTTTCGAGCAAAGGGTGGGGGTTTATGGTGAGAAAGAAACACATGAAAATATTCCCACGTCAGCCCATTAACATGCCTTAAAGTCATTAAGAATCAATGTGGTCTGACCAAGCGGGTCACACACATTTCTTCCCAATAACGAGGCTATAAGCTGACACATTAATATTTGGTCACACGCTACAACAAATTAGATTAGAGTCTAGCGAGAGTAACCAGATGTTAGCAATAAAAATTAATATGTTTCCTGCAGGCTGGCTGGGAAAGAATTCGACAAAGAATCTCCGTACTAAGCCAGTTAAAGAGGGTGTCCAAACTAGAATTAAATCAGGGGTTAGAAACTAAGGAAATTCTCACTTAATACGCAAAGTACGCCCACTGCGTCACATAAAGACTTGGGTGTAGCACCACCGTGGTTTTTTTAAAATTTCATTTACCCATGACAGGTCTTCCTCCACAAATGCCACCGACATCCGATCACGAGCTGTCACAGGAGGCACTACCCAGCCAAGGTAAGACCCGCCTAGCTTAGAAGGTATTGCCCGGGGTCCGATGTTTTACAATGCTTTATCGGCGTGTACCTCTCGGTGTATACTGGAGATATTCGGCTCTGACAATCGGCTGTGCGGAGCCCGCTTTGTCAGGAGGATACTACTGTATGGGTACATGGCGCATCCACATGTCGGCTTGGCCAATACCGAACAGGCTTTCGAGCGTAGTTGCACACATAAGTGGCCCTTCCCCTAACAGCACGCACATAAGAATTAATTTTGAATGCCAGTTCTAAAAGAAAAAAAACATATACGGAAAGAAGTGCGATAGAACGTAATGAGAGTTATATCGCTCGGATGTGTGTCGTTTAGAGCTGGCGTTCAATCCCTCGAAAGGGGACCTATCCGAGAAAGCCTTTTACGACTGGCAGGAACTTGGGTGTATTCGCTCCCTCCCACCCACGGGGGTGCGTTTCGCAAACCAACTCGAAAACTTGAAAGTAGAGCCAAGGTCGACCCTTTTTAGTCGCCTCTTACAACAGGCAGGGGTTCCGTGGGTGTATTCTAAACCCTTTCAGCCTTAGGGGGGTGGGGGACATTCTGGAGAAAGGCATGATTTATGCAAGATATGTGGAAAGGCGTTTGAAATAAAGTTCAAACGTAAATCGGCACCTTAGTACCCATACTGGGTACAGGCCGAAGCAATGTGCTACTTGTGGAAAGTCATTTTAGAATAATTGGCAGCTTAACGGACACATTCTAATCCACACTGGAATGAGGACACATTCTTGTAGTACGTATCGAACGACATTTTAATGATGACAGTTATCTCTATTGCAAGCAGAGCATGAAAAGTGCTCCGAAAGTATTGTTGCTTAATATAGGAGATGGGAAGCTATCAACAAGACAGAAAAATTGCTTTTTTTTAGTCAAAACTCCGTCAGGGAAAACATTGTGGCTTTCGATGAGGAGATGGGAAGCTACCTTTAAGACAGAATAGTTGCAATTTTTTGGTTGCTTTCCATGCGGCATAATGAACATGTAAACAAGGTCAAAATTGCACTAAGGCTCCAACTTAATCTCAGCCGATGCTGTTGTTTTTAGTTGCTTACTTTTTGAAGCACGTTTATCGATTTATATACTAAGGAACTGAACAATGTTACCTAACTACTTATAGTTCGTTTTAAGACCTATATAGCCTGGGAAGTTTATATAAATCCCTTCTATCACATTTTCTTGGTCGTCCCATTCATTTCATTATTTAATTATGTTTGAAACTTTGAAAAATGTTAATTTACATTAATCATCCGTCGGGCGCATCTGATCTGTCAGGTACACGTGTTAATTCTTATTTCGAATTCATCATTCGTGGGGCCATAGCTAATTCCACTTCAGTAGCTGCCTGTTTCCGCATGACCTTCAAGCCCATATCGGTTTGTCAATGACCCTCCACACGTGCTGTTATTGCAAAAGTGATCTGCCAGGCACATTGCGCCTAATCGTGCACCATTACGTAAAATGCAGATAATGTATTCACTATTGTACCTAAACTAATTATTGTGATGACCATTGTTAGGTTTATCACTACCGGTATAGGTTATGTAAAAACTATGAAGTTGGTGTTTTTACCTATGAAAATGAGAAGGAATACTAAAAAAAACCAGTATTTCTGAAGTAACTCTTATCACACATAAAAATTGCCCTGCTTATGATCATCTTTATGTAAATACGTGTGTTATGTATAGTTTAAAGGGTAAATATTTAAGTACCGGTATTATAGAAGTTTTCTTCTGCAATTAATATTGTAAATTATATCATTCTGATTTCTTAAAGTTTGCCTCACAGGCTCATGGCGCGCACTGCTGCTATATTTAATATCATGCCCGACGGTTTTTAATTTGATGTGATGAAGTATTTTAAGTCAGTGTTGACACACTGCCGAGTCATCGTATCTCGCGCGGGGTACTGTGTAACTCTTGAGGCACTATTGTTGCACAACTTGAGCGAGGGGAATGGAGAGTAATGACGCATGTATGGAAACAGTAATATTTATTGATTGTGACTATATTACTAGCAGAGTTTCTCCCACGTGTACCATATTTGGCTTATCAGCCGGACTTTGGTAGACGCTAACTGCACCCCGCTGCACAACGTAAGTAAAGTACATTGTAGCAGGTAAAAGCTTCCTCAGCCAAATATTTTTATAGGACCAAAAGGTGGAATATTGACTTTCATGGCTAAGTAGATATACACTAGGCTCTTGCTCATTAGTGAGATTAAAAGGGGAGTCTTTTGACTGGTTTGATGTAGCCCTCTATGCTTCCCTGTCCTGAGCTAATCGTTTCATCTCTACATAGTTACATACCGTACATCCGAGGCAATCTGTTTAACATATCCTCGACCCTCCCTTCCATAACTAACTTTGCTATTCCTGGGTGTCTTAGTTTGTGTCCTACCAACCTATCTCTTCTCTTCATGAGCAGTCGCCAGGAACATCTTTCCTCTCACAATCGTCGTAACTCCTCTTCATTTGTAACCCTATCTACCCATCTGATCTTCATCATTCTCCTGTAACACCACATTTCAAACGCTTCAATTCTCCTCTTTCTGCTGCATCAGTAGTCCATGTTTCACTTCCATACATAGCCACGCTCCAGACAAAGGCTTTCAAAAATGATTTCCTTATACCTAAGTCTATATTCGATGTCAACGGATTCCTTTTCTGTAGAAATGTTTTTCTTGCCTGAGACAACCTGCTTTTTATATCCTCTTTGTTTCCTCCATCACTGGTTATTTTGATTCCTAAGTAACAGAAGTCTCCTACTTCCTTTAGCATTTCACCTGCCAATTTGACGTCCATGGGGGTTTCTGATTTATTTCGGCCGCATTCCAATAGTTTTGCTTTACATTTATTTATTTATTTATTTATTTATTTATTTATTTATTTATTTATTTATTTATTTATTTTCATCATGAATTCTTTCCTCAAGACAAAGTCCATACCATTCAAAAACTCATTCAAATCCTCTGGCATGTCGGCCAAGATGACGATGTCATCAGGAAATCTCAGAGTTGAAATTATTTCTACCGTCACAGAAATATCAACAATATGTTAAACTAAATTGGTAAGTTCATACGCGTGTGTGTCGGTATGTAAATATGAGGCCTTAGTATTTTAGTTACTATTGATGGCTACATTATCTTATTTGGCACCGTTTACGCCTGCCCGAACATTACAATAAGTGTGGCTTTAGGTTACGAGCAATAAAACTAATATAGACTACTCGAGGATATTCTAAAATTTGTTTAGTATTTCTTGATAGTTGCTTCTGTTCTAAATGTAAACTGTTTTAATTAGGGGAGGTTAAACAATTCAGTTACTGCCCTTGGTGATAACCAGTTATTGCGTTGCTACTGATAATATTTCTTCCGATGAACTTCCACTGGTAAACTCGCAATGCAAATGAAAGGAGGGACATTCCATCATCAATGGACTTGAAGTTTGAAACTCGACATGCCCCAAGAAGGGATAGGTGAGGGACGTTGCCACCGGTCATCAGATATGATGCGTTTGTTTTAAGTCACACTGAATATATCACGGATATGGCATTGTATTTTATTTTAAATACGGTAAATGGTTGTTACAATTATGATATACTAGCAGAAGGACCCGTTCTTCGAACGTTGTTCGGTGATAACACCAGCATTTACCAATGCAATGGTTGGCGGTTTGTCATTCCTTCATAAGTTTATCGGAACGAAGTTAGTTTTCTGGGAATATCACACACACTGTTAATTTAAGGGCCTTAAAATGTGGTTTTCGGAGACCCTTTATAGACCCCCGAATTTTATGTCTCACATTCAGAAGCGCAACATATGCTTTGGTCGTCCTTCTAGGATAATGTTTATATTTCGCCTATTTTAGCATGTATTTTGAGAAGTTTTTCCCTATATTCATCATTCTACTGTATGAAAAGTACGGTGAAGAGTTTTATAAATGATTGGTGTATTGACTCTCATGGTTACCATACCTAATTTTACGATGCACCAAGCATCCGAACACGAGTTATAGGTGTAACTTACATAAAGATACTCAGAAAGACAGACAGACAATTCTATTGTCTACAACATATCACCCATATATCCAAATATGGGTATATCTACCACACAGTATCAAACAAAATCATCCTTACCATGAACCCGTATGTCGACAAAAAAAAAAAAAAGATTAATTAAATGTGCTCTCAAACTAAATTCACCTTCCCGGTCAATGCATGTGAGATTTTCGAAGTGAAATGCCATGCCCTGTGGTTCGGATTCCACGTAAAAAGGAGGTCCCGTGGCTCATAATCCCAAGATTCACGGTCACGTAAAACTACAATCTTCCTTCTTCTTCCTAAATTCACCTAACGTGTACTTCCTGACGTGAAATAGAATTAAAAGCCTTGTAGACGAAACACAATACACGTCACATAAAAACTGACCCTCTACGTTGTGTTAGATCCCAATACACAGGAAGACCCCTTTCATAAATTATAAAGGCTTGTGGTGCATGAAAATTCAGGTTCCTTAGCCTCAAATGGCCCTAATTCCTAAAAGCCGCAAAAAATGCTGATTCAATTCAGGATTTTTTGAAAATAATGTTGCTGTTTGGAGATATAATAGACCTTCTGTACTATATGTCGCGCGTGAAAATTGCATGAAAAAAATCTAGGTTACCCCTTGAACCCCTTAATTGCATTGATGAATTATGCAGTCTACGTTGGTTCTGTGATAACCTTATAGCCATTTGCAAACTTTCACAGAAATGTAATAAATTGAGTGACATTGCTTCTTACAGAAATAGATGGAAAGTTGGATGCCACCCCTTGAGATAATGTTGTCATGGTTACCGATTTGCATTCTTCATAAGTTTGTTAAGTTAAATTAAATTAGTTTTCTGGGAATATTTCAGAACCTGTTGGTTTTAGAGCTTATAATGTAGTTTTCGAGGACCCTTTAGGGCCCCCGAGTTTTGTTTCTGTCTCGTCATTGTACGCCATAATATAATACTAATAATAATAATAATATAATATAGGGATAGGAATATAATAGACCTGCCGTACCACACCCGCAGGTGTAAATTGCGTGAAAAAAAATCTAGAGAACCCCTTGACCCCCTTAAGCGCATTATACGTATTGATGAATTTTACAGCTTAATTTGGTTCCGTGATAACCTTCTAGCCGTTTGCAAACTTTCACACTAATGTAATTAATGGAATTGCATTGCGTCTTACAGCAATAGATGGACCTCTGAGAATCTGTTGCCATGGTTACCGGCTTGCATTCGTTCATTAGTTTATTAAATGAAATTAGTTTTCTGGGAATTTCTCAAAAACGGTTGGTTTTAGGGCCTTAAAAAGTGGTAGGGTCCCAGAGTTTTGTCTCTCACATTGAGGGGCTGAAAATGAGCTTTGTCTCGTCCTTCTACGCCTTTTTCAGCATGTATTTTAAGGGGGTAGGCCCCTTTTATGAGAGGTACGGAGAAGAGTTACATCAATGATTAGTGTCGTGCCACTGATGGATATCCGAACCAAATTTTACGTTGATACACCAAGCCGTTCTCATGTTATAAGGGAACAAATTTGTCCACAGACAAACAAACAGACCGACAGACAGACAAAAAAAAAAATTCGTTCGCATCCATCATAAAACAGTCTGAAACGCGTAAATAACTCAAATTTCCGTAGAAATTCAGAAAAAAAAGGCAAACTTTCATTTTTATATATAGAGAGAGATAGACTGCACCGCCAGGTGTTGACCGTGCTTTATTGCACAAATTTAGGTTTTACTCGCTAACCGTTCGAGATACACGAAAAGTGATACGGACCATTCGGATAGAAAATTAAATGTTCAAGCTCGTGTATGCCATTAAAAGTTTGCTATTACTTAGCGTTCTCTTTTCATTTGAAATGGAAATATGAAATTTTGAAACCAAACGGTGTAGTGACGTCACTAAACTGGTCACCATTTTTAAATAGTGCAAAATATCGAAATCATAAGTAGCCTATGTGTAAACCTGGTAAATCAGCTACTTCCATGCAAAATTTCATTTCAATTGGACCAGTGGTTCTTGCGTGATTGAGTAACAGGACGCAGACAAACACCATCTCATTTTTATATATCAGTATGATTGTAATGTTATTCCCATCCTCTCACTATTATCATAGATTTTGTTACTTTGACGTTAGCCTCTTACCCTGATGGCTCCAGCTTTTTTGTTTTGACAACGTTCCCTTCCCGACCACGGTAGTAGTTAAATAAATGAAATAAAGTAGGGCACTGAGTGTAAGGTTTTCTTCAGGGGCGGATCTAGGGGAGGGCGAGGAGGGCGACCGCCCAGAGCCCCGCGTTCCAGGGGGCCCCTTGCCATGGATTTTTTTAAATTTAATTAATTAATTAATTATACTTTTCAAACTAATTTATAATTTATATTCCTTTTTGATACATGTAACATCTTTCCACTCGGTTGCTGGATATTTTTGTGGGAGTGATTTTGAAAAATGGGACGGAAGTGTGTAAGACGCACTGCAAGTTGAATCGCTGGCAGCTGGCAGTTGTACCATGTGGAATGTTTATATATAATTAGAAATGCGCACAAACCGTGCAATGATTACAGCAAAGATTACATACGGATTACTTTGTAACAGCAGAGTATCAAGAAGGCAGTGCGAGAGTAGAAATATCAAGTAGGCAGTGCAGAAAAAAGTCAGTCTCTGTTAACGTAACTTAGAGTAATGTAACAGCAGAGTATCAAGAAGGCAGTGCGAGAGTAGAAATATCAAGTAGGCAGTGAAGAGAGAAAAAGTCTTGGAATTGTTATGTATTATGAGAGTGTAAAATATAAAAATATTTTTTCCTGTGTTGATGAAAGCAACGGGAAACTACAGCCGTGTTGCTATTCCCGAGGATATGCACCTCTCTATGCATAATTACATGTGATGATGGCCTCCTCCCTTGTAAAATTTCAATCCGGAGGTAAACTAGTCCCCCGTTCGGATCTCCGGGTGGGGACTACTCGAGAGGGGGTTAACATCACAGAAGTGACAAAGAGGAAATCTGACATTCTACGGATCGGAGCGTGGAATGTTAGAAGTCTGCTAGGAAATGGAAAGTTAGAAAACTTAGAAAGGGAAATGGATAGGTTGAGGTTGGATTTGGTTGGGATTAGTGAAATGCGATGGCAGGAAGAACAGGACTTTTGGTCAGGAGACTATAGGGTCATTAGCACTAAATCAAACAATGGCCAAGCAGGGGTTGGTCTCATATTGAGTAGGAAACTTGGACAGCGGGTGGAATATTATGAGCAATACAGTGAACGGATTATTGTAGCAAAAATCAATATTAAACCTACGTGCACCACAGTGGTACAAGTCTATATGCCTACCAGTCAAGCTGATGATGAGGATGTTGAAAAGGTCTACGAAGAAATAGATGACATTCTGAGGTATATCAAAGGTGATGAAAATGTTATAGTATTGGGAGATTGGAATGCTGTGGTAGGAAAAGGGAGAGAAGGGAAGATAGTAAGAGATTTTGGATCAGGTGAAAGGAATGATCGAGGAAGCAGGCTGATGGAATTCTGCACCGAACATGAGTTGGTCATAGCTAACACCTTATTCGATAACCACAATAGAAGAATATACACATGGATGAGACCAGGAGATCAGGAGATACAGGGCGTTACCAAATCGACTTCATTATGGTCAAGCAGAGGTTTCGAAACCAGATTTTGGATTGTAAAACATATCCTGGTGCTGACATAAACTCTGACCACAATCTGGTTGTAATGAAATGCAGATTAAAGTTGAAGAAACTGAAGAAAAGTCAAAAGCCAAAAAGGTGGGCAATAGACAGACTGAAAGTGAAGGATGTAAACGAAAGATTCAAGAAGAGTATAAAGGAAGGACTAATCAAAACCCCTAAACAAACTTCAATTGCAGACGAATGGGCACTTTTGAAGAATGAAATAACAAAATCCGCAGAAGAAAACATTGGTAGGAAAGAAAGAATAGGTAGAAAACCGTGGATCACTCAGGATATACTAGAATTGATGGATGAAAGGCGGAAACACAAGAATGTAAGAGATGAAAAGGGGAAAGCAGAATACAGACGTTTGAGAAATGAGGTTAACAAGAAGTGCAAGGAAGCGAAAGAAAAATGGTTGAAAGAGAAATGTGCAGGTATAGAAAGTTGTCTGAAATTAGGAAAAGTAGACACAGCTTATCGAAGGATTAAGAATACTTTTGGGGAAAAGAAGATTAAGTGCTGTAATATTAAGGACACAAATGGAAAGCCTCTAACAGATAGGGAAGAAAAGGTCGAGAGATGGAAAGCTTACATAGAGTGCTTGTATAAGGGAAAGGAGATTGAGAATCATGTAATGGAAAGGGAGGAGGAAATTGATGAGGATGCAAAAGGAGATTTAATATTGAGATCAGAATTTGACAGAGCATTAGAGGACTTGGGCAGGAACAAACCACCAGGCATAGATGATATACCGATTGAGTTGCTACGCTGCTTAGGAGATGAAGGTCTGATCAGGTTATTTCACTTGGTGTGTAGGATTTATGAGACAGGTGAGGTACCCCCTGATTTCAAGAAGAATGTTATCATCCCTATACCAAAGAAAGTGGGAGCTGACAGATGTGAAGATTACCGTACAATCAGCTTGATTACTCATGCTTCAAAGATCCTGTCTAGAATAATTTACAAGAGGATTGAAAGCCAGATAGAAACGGAGTTGGGTGAAGACCAGTTTGGTTTCAGGAGAAATGTAGGAACAAGGGAAGCTGTACTAAGTCTTAGGCTGATTTTGGAAGGTAGAATAAGGAAAGATAAGAGAACGTTCATGGCATTTGTAGACTTAGAAAAGGCTTTTGATAACGTTGATTGGACTAAATTGTTTGACATTTTGAAATCTATTGGAATAAAGTACAGGGATAGGAGGGTGATATACAATCTATATAGAAACCAGACAGCAGTCATTCGAGCTGAAGGACATGAGAGAGAAGCTGGTATTCAGAAAGGTGTAAGGCAAGGCTGCAACTTATCACCCATACTTTTCAATCTTTACATTGAACAAGCAATGAAGGAAATTGGAGAAAAAGTTAAATTGGGAGTGATGATTCAAGGAGAAATAATTCCAACTCTGAGATTTGCTGATGACATCGTCATCTTGGCCGACAAGCCTGAGGATTTGAATGAGTTTTTGAATGGTATGGATTCCGTCTTACAGAAGGAATTCATCATCATCATCATCATCATCATCATCTTGCACAGTTTCCAGCCACTGGCCGGGTCTGTTTGGAACACAAGCCTCTCCAACGTCTTCTGTCTTCCCACCATCTCTCAGCCTCCAACCTTGTCCAGTCTTCTCCTCTCTTCTTCACGCTTTCTTCCACCCCCTTCAGCCACCTGTCTCTCGGTCTTCCCCTCGGTCTCTTTCCTTCCCACTTCGTCTCATGTACTCTCCTGGGTATCCTCTTCTCCTCCATTCGTTTTACATGTCCATACCATCTAAGTCTAGATTTCTCTATACCATCCTGTAATGGTTCCTCCTTCATTAATTCTCTGGTCCTCTCATTTCTTATTCTGTCCATCTTTGTAGCTCCAATACTGCTTCTCAAGAACCTCATCTCACTGGCCTGTATTTTGCTCTTCTCCCTTCCTTTCATAACCCAGGTCTCTGAGGCATACGTCAGGACAGGGACATAGTACGTCCGATATATGATCTTTTTGCTGTTCTGAGGGACATCCTTGCTCCATAACATGCTTCTCACACTCCTCCGAAATGCTTCTGCCTGCCTCCCCCGCTCATTTATTTCTCTATCGTTTCTTCCATTATCTTGTATCAGGCTTCCCAGATACTTGAAACTCTCCACTTTCTTCAGCTGTTCCCCACCAATTGTTATTCCCGTTGTGGTTCTTTCCTTCTTCCTTGTTGTGATCACCATCTCACTCTTATTTATGCTAAATTTCATCCCATATCTTTGTATTATTCCTTCCCACACGTCCAACTGTTCCTGTACCTCCTCCTCCTTGTTTCCCCAAATCATCTGCAAACACCATTGCTTTCATCTTTCCGTCCCCAATTACTTGTGCCACTCTGGTCATTATGTCATCCATCACCACAATGAAAAGTAACGGTGACAGTGCACTTCCTTGTTTCAGGCCGTTTCTTTGTTCCAACCAGTCAGATCTCTCTCCTCCCACTTTCACACAGCTCACGCTTCCCTTGTACATCTCCTTTATCCTCTTTATAGTCCATTTCTCTACTCCTCTATCCTCCAGGGACTTCCATACTTTGTTTCTGCATACACTGTCATATGCTTTCTCAATGTCCAGGAAGGCCATCAGTAGATCTGTTCCATACTCATAGTGCTGTTCTTGTAACTGCCTTACAGCAAAAATCAAATCCACTGTGGACCTTCCTGCTCTGAAGCCATGTTGTTCTTCCCTCATCCCTCCTTCTATCCTTGTCCTAATTCTCTTTTCCAAAACTTTCTCGAAGATCTTTGCACAATGACTCATCAGTGTTATTCCCCGATAGTTTCTGCAATCTGTTCTACTACCTTTCTTGAAGATCGGGACAATGATTCCTTTTTTCCAGTCCTCTGGGGTTTTCCTTTCCTTCCATGCTGTCCTCATCACTCGGTACAGCCACTGTATCCCCACCTCTCCTGCTGCTCTCACCATCTCCACACTCAACTCATCCACACCCGGTGCCTTCCCTCCTTTCATCTTGTTCACTGCATCTTCCACTTCTTTCCATGTTAAGTCCTTTTCTGTTTGCAGTTCATCTTCCTCTTCCCCGATTTCTTCCTCCTCACCATCTTTTCCATTTGGGTTCAGAAGTTCTTCAAAATATTCTTTCCACATTTTCTTCAGTTCTTCCCTATTTTCTATCTCTTGTCCCCTTTTGTTCACCATTCTAACATAATCCGTAGGATCCTTCCGCCTCTTATTTTTTACCATCCCATACAGGACCTTTTTTGTACCTTCACTATCCTCCTCCATCATCTTTGTCCACTCTTCCATCCACTTCCTTCTCTCCTCAGCCACCACTCTCTTCGCCTCCTTCTTTCTTTCCTGGTACTCTTCCCTTGTCTCTACCGTCCTATTTTGATACCACCTCCTAAAGGCTCTATTCTTTTCCCTTACTATATCTTTTGTCTTCTCATTCCACCATGGTGTTTCCTTCCACCTCTTCTTACTACTTGTCCTCCCACATACTGCTTCTGCTGCACCCACTAGTGTCATCTTAAATCTAGCCCATTCCTCTTCCACCCCTCTTTCTTCATCTGTTGGAATTCCTTCCTTTACAATTTTGAGGTACTCGACCCTTCTATCCCCTTCTTTCAGTTTCCATATCCTTATACGTCTTTCCTGGTTCTCAGTCCCTTTCTTCTCCTTACTCCCTCTCAGGTTCATTACCAGTAATCGATGGTCGCTATCCAGGTTCTCCGATGGTATAACCTTGATGTCCGTGATGTTCTTATTTAGTTCATAATGAAAATTAATCTGTAAAACAAAAATACTGGAATGCAGCCGAAATAAATCAGAAACCTCTATGGAGATCAAATTGGCAAGTGAAAAGCTGAAGGAAGTAGGAGACTTCTTTACTTAGGAAGCAGAATAACCAGTGATAGACGAAGCAAAGAGGATATAAAAAGTAGGTTGGCTCAGGCAAGGAAAGCCTCTCTACCAAAAAGGAATCTGTTGACATCGAATATAAATTTAGGTATTAGGAAGTCATTTTTGAAAGCCTTTGTCTGGAGCGTGGCGCTCTATGGAAGTGAAACTTGGACTATTGGTGCAGCAGAAAAGAGGAGAATTGAAGCATTTGAAATGTGGTGTTACAGGAGAATGATGAAGATCAGATGGGTAGATAGGGTTACAAACGAAGAGGTATTAAGGCGAGTGGGAGAGGAGAGATGTTTCTGGCGACTACTAATGAAGAGAAGAGATAGGTTGGTAGGACACATACTAAGACACCCAGGAATAGCAAGCTTAGTTATGGAAGGAAGGGTCGAGGACAAGAACTGTAGGGGTAGACCAAGGTTAGAATATGTTAAACAGATAGCCTCGGATGTAGGGTGTGGTAGCTATGTAGAGATGAAACGATTGGCTCAGGACAGGGAGGTATGGAGAGCTGCATCAAACCAGTCAAAAGACTGAAGACTCAAACAACAACAACGATGAATGTCAAGGATAATAAAAACGGTAACAACTTCAAGGTAGGATAACATGCCAGATGTTACACAGCATAATTATGCGACTACTGTAAGGCTCGTATCTTTTTTTTTTTTTCAGTGCGGCTATGACCTCCCGTGACCGTTTAGCAAGTTTAGATTTCAGTGAAATAATAGAAGACTTCTGCCGGAAAAAAGTCGCAAAGTGATATATTATAGTTTACACAATCTTCTTCAAAGGGACTTAAAGGTTTCTATCATATTATTAAAACAAGAAGTTCCGTGTCGAACTAAAGAGCCTACTTTTCTTAAAATTTAAGATTCATGCCAATCATTAATCTATATGGATCTATCTAGAGTAATGACGAAATTAAGTTAGTAATATCGAATGTTTTTAATTAGTTCGAAATACTGTATACCTGGCATAATGTAGCCTAATAGAGAACTACAGTTGGCAGCCCTGGTGACTGAATATATTCTTAGTTCCATCTCTTAAGGTACAGAATACAAAATTTGGTTGAAGTCCAATGGATAGCATGGACGTTACATGCATCTAAACATTGGATCAAAGAGCGCGCGTAAAATCATGTTGGCAACAATGACATACATGTATTGGTCAGAAATAATCTGAAATAATATGATCTATTGTTGTGTCAATTTTGAATGAAATCCATTAGTTAGTATAGAAGTTACATGCATTTTAAAATTGGACCTACCAGCAGGCTTAGAATCATGTTGGCAGCACTGGCATAGGCCTATATTAGTTACTCCAAATTAATCTAGAATGCCACGTACTATACATGTGCAAAGTATGAGCTATTGGCTTGCATACTTTCTGATATATTGATATTAGGGTAACAAAAATAGAGACAGTATTTATTAACAGTTGGCAGCTCTGGTTACTCTTAAGAATCTGCATAGTCATATCTGTTATGGTACACGTAGCACACACGAAATTTGGTTGAAATCCAAATGATAGTATGGAAGTTACATGTATTTAAAGTTGGACCTCTCAGCAGCCTTAGAAACAAGTTGGTAGCACTGACGTATATAAGTTACTCCAAATTAATATAGAATGTCAGGTACTATACGAGGGCATAGTTTAAAGCTGTCGGCTTGCATACCTTCTGATATATGGGTATTTGGATTTAAAAAATTGAGAGCATTTATTACCAGTTGGAAGCCCTAGTGGCTCTTAAGAAAACGCTCAGTCATATCTGTTTATGTACACATAGCACATACGAAATTTGGTTGAAATCCAATTGATAGTGTAGAAGTTATATGCATTTAAAATTTTGACCTATCAGCGGGCTTATAATCATTTTGGCAACACTGCCATGTATGGCCTCCTGGAAATTAAACTGCAATATTATTATCTATACGTGTGCCAATTTCGAAATAGCTCCCATTCATACCTTCCAAGATATCCAACATGGAGCTCAAATTTCAATTGCGATTTTTCAGCAGTTGGTAGCACTGACATCATTTTCAAATATGGCCGTGAGATATTCCGGTATACATCATTACTCCCACCAAATTTTGTTTCGATTGCTGCAGCCGTTTAGGAGTTGATAGGGGACACACACACACACACACAGCCAGCCAGACAGACAGAAGGACAGACAGATAGACAGACAGACACACATTTGCCCGATCCCATAAGTCTACTTTTTCCTCATTTTTGCAAAATGTGAAAAGTAGGCTAAAAATGTACTGTAGTGTATTCAAAATAATGTAACTTAACTATTCTTTATTTTATTATTATTACGAACCTATTTTCCATTTGATTTGATATTTTTTTTAATGTCCTATTGTTGTGGGCCCCACCTTATCATATCGCCCAGAGCCCCGCAAGGCCTGGATCCGCCACTGGTTTTCTTGCACCAAATGCATCGAAAAGTAAACATTGTGGTTCACTCAAAGAGCACGTTATGTTAATCGCAAAACTTTTTTATTTTTGTTGTATCATAATGTTACGTGCCACCCCCCTAGTGACACTTTTGTTAACTGGATTACGGTGGGTTGAAGCACAACACAGATTGATTAACTTTATTGCGGCCAGAAAGATACACTACTCATCAGCAAATACAAGCAATTAGAACCTTACTCCAGTTTCCTTAAGTCTCTTCCTTATGGAGAGCTCCTGCCCCCTTTCACTTGTCAACAAACCACAGAAGTTAATCCGTCCTAATGAGACCGGTGGCCTTGACAGAAACTACCTGCACCTCTTCCTTATGTACACAAACTACAGTTACTTACGATAACCTGCTACACGCTGCTTCGCTGTCCCCGAGATGGGAAACAATGTCACTGGATTTCGTAACTCGCACGGCACTTCGCCACAATGCCTCTGTCGCTCAGTGAAATCACACTCGCTCCAAACACAGGCAGTCCCCTGTTTGCTTCTCACTCCCTCGCTGTCAAGAGAATCAGCTTCACTAGGAGTTTTGCAAGTCACGTCACCACTTCTGTCGCTCAGGATAAACGCTCGCACTAGCTCGAAAAACACACACACACTGCTTGACAGGTCGCTCTTATATAGAAGGCCGGTGACTCAATAAATGCTTCTAGACCCATCCAGGGTTCGCGGCTTCTCGAGGTTTCCATCGCTGGCTGGGTCACGAATATTCTGGACCATCCCTTTGTCCTAGTAGACCTGTTGTATAAGGCGCACGCAATACACTGAGGCAGAGCACAGCCCAGCGCGGGGGCAGTTGTGACTCATGCGGCGAGCGATGAAACAAACTCACAGCCGTAACACCACCCCGTTCCTAAAAGGCTGATCGTCCCGATCAATCATTGGTCCGTCTGTGTCCCTCCGTAGGCTGCCAGGCGATCTCGATGCACGATCTTCATCTTCGCCCTCGGGCTCCGCTGGATCCTGTAGACGACATCGTTGATCCGTTTCACGACTCGGTACGGGCCCTCCCAGGACTTCTGCAGTTTGGGTGGCAGGCCTTTCTTCCGTAATGGGTTAAAGAGCCAGACCAGGTCGTCCTCGTGGAATCCGCCGGCATCCGTCTGTTGGACGTATCGGGTCTTCATTCGGTCGGTCTCGATCCGCAGTTTCCTCCTCGCGTACGTGTGCACGTCCTCCAGTTGGTCGACCAGTTCTTGACAATACTGGCTTAGCGGGACCGGGTCATTCCCAGGTCGGCCGAAGGCAAGATCGACAGGTAGACGGAGCTCCCTCCCAAACATGGCCCGGTGGCTTCATGCACGGCGGCGCGGTAGGCCAGGAGAAATAGTGGAAGATGTTTGTCCCAATCCCTCTGGTGCTCGCTGACGACTATTCGGAGATGGTTCTCGATGGTGCGATTGAATCGCTCTACCATCCCGTCGGACTGAGGGTGTAGCGGCGTTGTCCTTGTCTTCCGGATTCCCAGCAGCTGGCATAGGTTCTGGAACACCTGCGACTCGAAGTTCCTCCCTTGGTCGGAGTGCAGCTCCAGGGTTACTCCGTACCGGCTGACGAATTCCTTCACCAGGGTCTCTGCGATCGTCGCGGCTTCTTGGTTAGGGAGTGCATACGCCTCCGGCCATTTGGTAAAGTAGTCGCTGACGACCGATATGTAGCGGTTCCCTGCCTCGCTTAACGGGAATGGCCCAGCAACATCGATGGCCACTCTCTCCATGAGGCCGCCCACGTTGTAGGTCTTCAGTGGACCCCGTCGTCTTCGTCCTGGGCCCTAACTGGCTGCGCAATCGTGGCACCTGGCGCAGTGGTTCTCCACGTCAGTTCGGCATCCGATCCAGTATAACCGATCTCTCAGCTTCTCCAGGGTCTTCTTTATCCCTAGGTGTCCACCAGATGATCCTCCATGGACTTCCTTCAGGACTTCCTCGGTCATAGCCTTTGGAACGATGACTTGTTCCCGAGATTTCTTCCCGTCAGTTCTCTCCCAGGCGCGGCAGATGCTACCATCCCTTACAATCAGCGAGTCCCACTGCGCCCAGTAGGACTTAAACTTTGGGCTGCAGTCACTCACAATGTTCCACCCGGGTCTGGGGACACAGGCCCTCTTCCATTTGGCTATCAGTCCCAGGTCATCATCTTCTGCTTGTGCCCGCGTGAAAGATTCGCGGCTCCAGTTCCCTTGAAGTTCCACAGCAGTCAGTCGGCACTGTATCCCGGTGTTCTCCTCCCTCCTAGTACAGAAGGTGCAGTCTTCGGGGCACGGTCTTCGTGACAGGGCGTCGGCATTAGAATACAGTTGGCCTTTCCTGTGCTGGATCTCGAAGTTGTACTGTTGAAACCTCTCTAACCACCGCGCGAGTTGACCCTCGGGCTGTTTGAAGTTCAGGAGCCACCGCAGGGATGCATGGTCGGTCCTGATGAGAAATTCTTGCCCGTACAGGTACTTGTGGAAGTGTTCGATGGTCTTCACGATGGCGAGCAGTTCCTTCCTGGTGACTCAGTAGTTCCTCTCTGGCTTTGACAAGGCTTTGCTGAAGTAGGCCACTACTCTCTCCTCGCCGTCCACTATTTGCGACAGGATTCCCCCTATACCAAAGTCGCTGGCATCGGTATCGACGATGAACCTTGTTCCAGGTCTGGGCTAGGCCAGAATAGGCGCGGTGCACAGAGCCTGCTTCAGTTGTTGGAAGGCACTGTGGCATTCTGCTGTCCACGTGAAGAGTTGGTCCTTCTCAGTCAGTCGATGCAGTGGTTTGGCGATGTCGGCGAATCCTCTCACGAAGCGACGGTAATAAGTGCAGAGTCCCAGGAAGCTTCGGAACTGGCCACTTCCTCACAGCTGCGGTCTTCTCTGGGTCGGTGCGCACCCCTTCCTCGGAGACGATATGCCCAAGGTACTGGACCTGCTTCTGGAAGAGCTGACACTTCTCGGGGTCAACTTCAGCTGGGCAGCCCGTAGCTTCATCAAGATCTCCTTCAGGTTGCTGTGGTGCTCCTCGAAGCTTCTTCCCAGAACGATGACGTCGTCTAGGTAGACCAGGCAGGTCTTCCAGCGTAGTCCCCTCAGAATGGACTCCATTAGCCATTCGAAGGCCGCAGGGGCGTTGCACAGACCGAATGGCATGACGGTGAACTGCCAGAGCCCGCTGCCCACAGAGAACGCAGTTTTCTCGCAGTCCTTGGGGTGGACCTCCACCTGCCAGTAGCCACTCTTCAAATCCAAGGTGGAGAACCATCTTGATCCTGATATGGTGTCCAGGGTGTCATCGATCCGAGGTAGAGGGTAGCTGTCCTTCTTCGTGACGTCATTCACCCGCCTGTAATCCACGCAGAACCTGGTTGAACCGTCCTTCTTCTTCACTAGCACGACCGGAGAACTCCAAGGACTATGTGATGGCTCGATCACTCCTTGCTCCTTCGTCTCTTCTACCATCCGGTCGACTTCGGCTTGCTTGGCGAGCGGGACACGTCGGAATGGGGCCCTAATCGGTGCGCTGTCCCCAACGTCGATTCTGTGCTGGACCAAGCTTATCCTGCCGAAGTCTTTGCTCCCCACGGAGAAAACATCCTGGAATTCGTGTAGCAGGTCCCGAAGTTGGCGTGATTGTTCCTCGTCTAAGTGGTCCTGGGATCCTTGGTACAGCTTCTGTAGTTCTTCTGGCAGGGCGCATCTTCTTCGGTTGTCCGTCTGCAGGCGTCCGTCCGTCGTGTCTGTGATGTGGGCAATCCAGGTAATGGGCTCGCAGACTCCTAGGTTGGTGTCCCAGTGAACCGTAATATCGTAGTCGTTCACGTTGGACAGGCGGACGTACGGCCGAGACGTCGTGTTGATGAGAGTCCTGGCAACTAGCAATCCTTTTGTCTGGATGTCCTCATATTTTGGCTCGATGACAGCCGCCACTCCCTCAGCTGTTCCGTCGACAATTACGGCAGAGCTGACTTCCGTCCTGGCGGGAACTATGACGTCCTCTCTCAGCCTTACTCGTCGTGCGGCGATGGCCTCGTGTGCTGGTTGCAAAGCAAGTTCCTCACTTCCGAAGTGCATAGTGTTGGTACTCAGATCCAAGATGATGTTGTGCTGGTCCAGGAAGTCCAGTCCGATGATCACTTCATTTGATACGTCAGCCACAAGCACTGGATGCTTTATCGCCCGTCGACCAATGACGAACTCCAGTGATCCTTCGTCATGTACCGGTGCGGTCTCCGGTCGCGGTTATTAGCTGGAGGTTCCTTTGTGTGGGTTGCACTCTCCACTTCGGGATCACGGTGGGACTGACGGTGGTCCTCGATGCTCCCGTGTCGATCAGCATGGGCCAGCTCTCTCCGTTGACGACTCCGTCGACCATCAGGCTGCTACTATCCCTCCGTAACTGCGTCACACGAACTTGGACTGCCGGGGCTTGACGACTGTCACAAGCCAAACTTTGCCCCCCAAGGCTGGCTGATACTTGCTTTCCTGGGCCGCGCGGTTTCCCTACGACTGCCTGTCCCAACGGAAACCCTTGGTGGCGGCGATCACCGCAGTCCTTGCTCAGGTTGCCTCTCTTACGTCAGGTCCAGCAGGTCGGTAGTCCTCTTCCGGGCCGCCTCTCCGGATGTCCTTCGGCTACGTTTTTGTTGGTGGTACTGCGACTCTTGAAGAACCGGCCTAGCGCCTCCATCAGTTCATCGGCCAGGGGCTTGGTCTTGTCGGCTTTGGCTGGTTCGTCGACGTCCACCTGACGCACCCGCGCGCGCATTCTAGATACCTGCTTTGCAGTCTCGAACTCAAGTGCGTGACTCAGCGCATCTGCCAGGGTCTTATTGCGCGCGAGTCGCAGCGCCTGTTGAGTGTCTGGGTCCCGTAGCCCGTCGGTGAAGGTCTGCATCGCAATCTGTTCCAGAAAGTCGGCCGGCGCTGTTGGATAGGTGAGCCTTACGAGGCGTGCGATGTCCATCTCGAACTCCTGCAGGGTTTCGGCGTTCTTCTGTACCCGGATCCGGAGCTGCATCTGGTAGGCCTGCTGAAGATGGCTATCTCCATATCGGGACTCCATATGTGCTATCAGTAAAGCGTAGTCCTGGGATCCAGTCGGGATGGCCTGAAGGACGTTAAGGGCGTCACCTCTCAGCGCTACAATGAGAGCTGTAGCCTTTTCTGTGTTGTTCCAGTTATTTATGGAACAGGCTGCCTCGAACTGACGTAAATAGGTGCTCCACGGGACCTTTCCGTCGAAGGTTGGGGGCGTCACTCTGCTCTGTCCCGTCCCTGATATTCCCGGTGTACCTGCGGGCGAGCGTCGGCGCAGCTCGGCAAATTCCTCTTGAAGAGCGTTGAATCTCGCTTCCATCCCCGTCGGCGGGCGTTGGTTCAGCTCAGCAATTTCCTTTTGTAAGGCGCTGAATTTCTCTTCCACCCCCGTCAGCGGGCGTTGGCGCAGTTCGGCAACTTCCTCTTGTAAGGCGTTGAATTTCTCCTCCACCCCCATCAGCGGGCGTCGGCGCAGCTCGGCAACTTCCACTTGTAAGGCGTCGAACTTCTTTTCCACTGCCGTGACTTCCTCACGCAGACCCTGTTCTAATTTCCTTTGGCTTTCCTCTAATTTCGTCAGCAGACACTCTTCCAGATTTTTCTGGCCATCCAGAAATTTAGCGGTTAGGTACTCTGCTAACTTATTCTGGCTGTGCTCCATCTTCCTCTGGCTGTCCTCTAATTTCGCAGTTAGGTCCTTGGTTAAATTCTTCTGGCCGTCTTCTAGTTTGGCAGTTAGGTCCTTGGTTAAATTCTTCGGGCCGTCTTCCATCTTGGTTTCCATGCCACTTAACTTTTCTAGCAATGCTGCCAATTGCGCTTCCATTTTAGATGTTTGTCTTGTCTTTTAAATATTTTAATTAATACTACCGTATTTCATTTGACTATGTGCAAATATATGGTTATGATCATTCGTGAAATAACTGAAAAAATTATAAAGCCTGGACATAATTCATAACTACTGAATGATTTATTGGCATTAAAACATTAAATTGTAATGTTGTTATGTTCAGTATGTTTATAAGTGATTGTACATGAAGTATTACAAATCACATTTTCTTAGTCACGCATCTCGAAATTAGTATGAGATATTCCGTATATCCTATAAGTAGTTTGAATAAAATTACTGATAAAACGAAGAACTGATTGCCCAACTCCTCGGTCACTGTCCACACAGTTAACTGTGATTGTTGAATATTTCAATAAAATTAGAACTACTAATTTAAAAAAATATTGGCAAAAACTTCATTCAATGACGAAACATTTACAGTATGATGCGACGGCGATGGTGACAAGAGAATAGCGCTCTCTATTACCATTGTACCCGCACAACCGTGCTAAGAATCCGTATTCTACTATTTACCCGTGTACCCGTGTAATTACGACCAGGTACACGGGTCTCACCGAATATTGTGAAAGAGTGCCGTGTCCGGTAACCTTGCTCGAACATCCGTTCACGGCGATATCGTGCCGTTTATACATGAATTTAGAAATCGTGTTTTCCTGTGCAATGTGTCCGCGCGCGTTTATTCGAAGCAGTGTGAAATTAATTAATTATATGATTGATTATAAAGGTTAGTTCCGAGGATGAAAGAGGAGAAGATACAAAACTATATGTAACGGAATAATAATTTATTATTTGCACTGTCATTTGACCACAATGTAACTAAACAACAAAATGAAAATATCGGGTGTAGGAAACAAATACAAAATAGAACAATATAATAAGAACAACAATTTCTAGAATTGTGACTCATTAACCAATTGACGTTAAGAAAACTTTGTTTTGGAACAAGAATACTAAGAGGTTTACATTTTCTGGCAGAAGACAATTCCGTTTGGCTGTGACAATGCTTACAGCAGAGGAAAAGCACCTTTCGGAGCTTGTGGATATTGCTGGAATACACAACTATTTTTTCGCTAGAGCAGCAACCGCAGGATATTTGTTTTCCCTTGCTTTCCACCACTCGAACGGGTTCATGTCAAAACGTATCTGTGCCTCCGAAAGAAAATCTTCAAATTGAGATTCAGGGCTGTTTCTTCTCCCACATGGCATTTGATACAAGAACTCCAGGGCACTACCGTTGGAGGGTTGATCGGGATTAACCACGACTTCAGCAGGTGCATCGCTCTGAAGCTTATGAAGCACTCTGTCGCGAATACGTCGTGAGCCTCTACCAAATCATTTAACCTCGGGTCGAGGAAAGATGCAATCTGTCTGGCTGTGACAGTACTATCATTTATCCATAGGAGGCCGAACCGATCGTTCATTTCACAGACCAAGGTAGACTGCACGCCCTCTAGGAAGCTGTCGTCTGACAACTCCTGGGTGCTGAGGTGGTTTTTAATTATCGTCGGTATTAGTGGCCACACCATCGATATGGGAGAATTGTCACCGCACATGAGAGTGGTTACCACTTCCACAGGTTTAAGGAGCTTGGTTAAAACCTCCATGTAATGCCACTCATGTTCAGTTACTTGCAGCTTCTGTGCTGTGGCCTTTGGCGTACATGTCCGGTCACCTAGGACGTTGCTGACGGGGTTCCTGTTTTTTCAAAAGGCGCTCGATCATGGCAAAAGTTAAATTCCAGTGGGTGTTGCAGCTCTGAATCAGGGGTTGTTCGGGCATTGAAAGTTGTGCTTGCATTTTTGTCAGCACACTGGAGGCAACGTTAGTGTCGAAAATGGCCAACTATCTTGCTTGCTTTCAGACACACATTAGCAGCCTTTTCATGAGCAAGAGCCTTGTTTGCAGCAAGCTGTACAGAATGTGCAGCACAAGTCACTTTAATCCTTCTCCTGCACATCAAGAGCGCGCACAGCGTTGACGTTGTACGCGTTGTCAGTGACGATGGCGGTGATCTTGTCCTGCACACCCCATTCTTCCGCAACCAATTGGAACTCCGATACCAGATTTTCTGCAGTGTGGCGGTCTTCCATTTCATGCGAGGTAAGCATCATCGCCTTTGGAACCCACTGGGAGTCGATGGTGTGAGCCGTTACCGTCAGGAAAGACGTTTGTGAGCGAGATGTCCAACAGTCAGATGTAAGGGCAACGCTTCATGCCGCTGATAGTTCACCCCGCACATTCTTTCTGACACCATCGGCTAGTAGGGCCAGTCTCCGCTTAAGGGCATCTTCTGAAATACACAAGTAAGTGGGCTCTACAACTGCCATGAACTGCCTAAACCCGTCACTGGCAAAAAATGACAAGGACAGTTGGTTCACAGCAACCATCCTCGCAAGAGCCTGGTGTATTTCCTCTGAGCCTATGGTATCGCACGGACGGTGTGCGTTACCTTCCACGCGTCGCCTGCGTCGTCTCTTGGCTCGGGATGACCATACCTGCTCCTGCTCCTCATCATCAACAAGGTCACCATCTTCAGTGTCTTCCTTTGTGGCCTCCGCTTCATGCCACCGTATCATTTTTAATTTCGGTGCGAAATGAAAGCCTTCACAACGAGGAAGGTCCTGTGCATTATACACGCAAATCGTGGAAAGTTGCATTGGAGATAAACAAGGTCACCGCCTTTACATTTCGCCGGTACGCGCCACCACCGCGAATATTGCACTTGACGATTGAAATGCACGCCTGGCAGCGCCGCGGCGCCGGCGTGACACCACTTCGCCTTCGGCGCTGACGACCTGGCCTACTGACCGAAGGCGGTGGGAGTCTCGCGGAAGTGCTTGCATCTAGTGAAACCCGTGTACGCGGACCTTCATACACGGGTACACGGGCGGTACTACTCGTGTACACGTGTATTTACTGCTACATGGATTCTTCGAGCGTACTTGCCCGTGTACACGGGTGCCGGGTTACACGGGTACACGTTAATCCGTGTCTCATCGGTAGCCCTACAAGAAGGGAACATAAAATCTATGAGTTTCCATAGCATTATTTTTAAAAATTAAGAATATAAATTCACACACAGCTGCATCCATTAAGCATCTTAGAAATAATTAATTTGTTAACTTTTCCATTTTGCCCATGGTATTGTTTGCTTATCATCAAAATTCACGGTTTAAGGCAGGCCCGACGAGGGGGGGGGGGTCAGGCAGGGCTGGTGCCCCGGGGCCCGACCCTCCCAGGGTGGCCCGGCGTCCTAGGAGGATGGGCCCGATCGGGCATTGATTTATTATTGCCTTTATGTGACTTGAATTTTCTACTGGCAATCATTTAGTGAATGCAATGAACTGTCTGTGAACAATGTTACAAGGATTGAGAAACTTATTATGTCAAGTGGACAATTTTTTCCTCTACAAAGCGCTTGTGGGAAGAACAAGTGTCTCAAAGTGGTCAACTTAGGCGATGGGGCTTCGCTATGTATTATTCTCAGAATATACCTGAAGACAGAGAGAGCATTCCATTATTCCAAATTTAGCTTATTCGACTTATGCACCAGTCATTCAAATATCTTTATCATCCCTTCACTTATTTCGCCAAGGCCATGAGAGCCTGGGCTGCCCTGGTGTGTTTGGTCAGCTAGCTCAAGAGTTTCAAGTTTGGTGCGTCACGTCGAGCTTAGATATTTAGAGGCGATAGTGTCTGAAATGAATATATTGTCTAACGAGACGTATCGTATGCCATGCAGGCCGGTAAGTAAAATACATTTTAAAGTAGCGTCCACACAGTAATTCACTTTACAGTCATCGAGGTCATCGTTCCTTAGTAATTCACGTTCGCACTATGTGAAGAATTATCATTGCTGGCCAAATATCTTGGGAAAGAGTGGGATGATTCAGTTGTCAAACGTAGATAGAAGAAATGCATGCGAAATTGTTCATCTTCTCGAGTAGGATAGAAAGACCGGTTCTGGGACAGGGGCTAATGGGAAAGATGGCCGCCGCGCGCAACCACTCTATGTAATTCTTATGGAGGGGACAGTCATAGCTGGGTCAGGGGCTAATGGGCAACATGGCCGCCGCGCGCAACCACTCTATATTATTATGGAGGGGACAGTCATAGCTGGGTCAGGGGCTAATGGGCAAAATGGCCGCCACGCGCAACCACACTCTTTAATGGCGGTGTTTTCAAATCATTATTTATTTACTTATAATTTTTTATTTATGTATTTATTTATTTATTTATTTTATATTTAATTTTTTTAGCACAGGGCTAACACAAAAAATTGTCACTGCACACAACCACTTCCACATATGGCATGCTAACCTAACCTAACCTAACCTAACTTCAAAGTCAGAGCAAATATGAGATCAAATGTGAGAGCACACATAATAAACTAAGTTATAACCAAACCTAAATTAACCTAACCTAACTTAAAAGTGCGAGCAAAAAAAAAGTGAGATCAAAAAGTGTGAGCAAAAAAGTGAGAGCAAATGTGAGAGCAAAAATATTAAACTTAGTTAAAACCTAACCACACCTAACCTAACATCACCTAACCTAACATAACATAACCTAACTTCAACGTGGGAGCAACTATGCGAGCAAAAAGTAAGAGCAAAAAGTGTGAGCAAAAAGTGAGAGAAAAAAGTGGGAGCAAAAAAGTGGGAGCCAAAAGTGGGAGCAAAAAAGTGGGAGCAAACAGTGGAAGCAAAAAGGTAGGGAGCAAAAAAGTATGAGCAAATGTGAGAGCACAAATAATAAACTTAGTTATAACCTAGCCTAACCCACAGAAACCTCATTTAAAGATTTCAGATTTTACATTTCAACATTTAACAATTTTACATTTTAGATTTTTGAATTTTTCATTTTAGATTTTTTAGATTTTACGTTTTAGATTTTTATTTTTTATTTTTAGATTTTATATTTTTAAATTTAAGATTTTTTCATTTTAGATTTTACATTTTCCGAAAAGAGTAAACTACAAGGTCACATACCTACCCTCATCAAACCTAGCTTTACCAAACCTAAGTTAAGCTAATCCAAAGCCTAATGCACATACACAAAGTATTTAAGGGCACATGCAACTATCCTTATGCTAGTCCTATAGGCTACTGTACAACATGAGCACTACCCCAATCGGGTATTTTTTTTTTCATTTTGTTGTTTACACATTTGTCAATTTTCCAATTTCCCATTTTCAGTTTTTTATGTCAGTTTTAAGTCTTTCAATTTCATAATATGGAAACATGGATTTTTGCATTTTGTTGTTTACACATTTGTCAATTTTCCAATTTCCCATATTCAGGTTTTTTTAATGTCAGTTTTAAGTTTTTCAATTTCATAATATGGAAACATGGATTTTGCATTTTGTTGTTTACACATTTATGAATTTCACAATTTCCCATTTACAGTTTTTAAAATGTTAGTTTAAAGTTTTTCAATTTCATGATATAGAAACATGGATTTTCCAATTTGTTGTTTACACATTTGTCAATTTACCAAATCCCCATTTACAGTTTTTTAAATTTCAGTTTAATGTTTTTCTATTTTGTCAATATGGAAACATGGATTTTCCAATTTGTGTTTTACATGTTTTTCCATTTATTCCATGTACAAAGTTCATTTTGCATTAGGAGTGGGGAGAGGTGGGTAGTAATTAAAAATGTGCAAGCAGTGTCCATACAATATTGTTTATTATAAATACATGTACACTATTTACACATAATACATTTTATATATATTCTTTTTTGTTATAAATTGTACAGTTGTTTTTATGTTTGTTTTCTATTTTATTAATTTTTGATTATGAATACCATTTTTTATTTTTGTGTTTTATTTTTATTTTTGTAGTGCTATTGTTTTATTTCCTAAATTGTTTTGTTTTATGTATTGCTAGTTGCAGGCAGAAGATTTTGATATTCATAACTTAACTCTTTAAGTATGGTCAATGATTGAGTAATGGCCATAGGCATGTGTACCTATACCATCAGCATCAATTACTTTTTTATCATCACCAGGACACAAAGCAATTTTGTTTAGTCTTATAGATGATATGTCATGTTGTTTAGAAGCGATAATGTTCATTGGTATTCTTTTTACATTGTTTTTCATGACACAATCCTTATAATCTTGAAAGCTTATGCAATTTTTGACAACACCTCTGTTAATACCTTTAATCTTTTTGATTTCTTTACCATTTATGTCTAAAGCATACATTTTAGCTCTAAGTCCAACAAATGCTTTAATAATTTGTCCACAAGCCTCGTCTTTAAATTCCCCCAACGTTTTCTTGTTTGATGTAGAGTAACATATGTGATTAGTAGGATAATCTGATGTGTCCAGGTGTTCTAGGAAATCCAACTTGTCTTATCTTGGGTGTTAACCAAATAAATGAACGAGTCGGTATCCATATACATGAGTTTAAGATTGTTCATTCCATAATAGGGTAGCAGGACATCATAGTGGTGGGAATACATTAGAGTTTTTTAAATATCCAGTATACACATTCCAATATATATAGGCTTATTGAATACAATGTTACGTTTAGCTATGTGGAAAGCAGCTAGGTTAGGACCATAAATTGTTCTGTCAATAAATGTCGGCTTTGCTATTAGCTTTTCAGCCTTTTTGCTGTCGGTCACAAGACGTATGTCTATTCTTTTACGAATATTTGCATTGTTTTTCCAAAAATAGCATTGTTAAATAATTTGTACAGATTTTACTCAAAATCATTTTTGGCTTGTTTTCGAAGGTTGTTATTAAAATCAACGTATGCCTTTAACCAAGGTCTTTGTTTAAACTTTAACACACGATGAAATTTTATCAATTTTATTCCTTGATCTAAAGCCTGTTTTAATGCCATGTAGTGAACAACATATCGCCTTCGATTTCCAGGATGAGGAATTAGTTTTTCCAGAGACGAATCCTTAGGTTGTGTACACTCTGGTAGGAAAGGTAAATCGTTATGTAGATCATGAAGGTCAGATGGGTAATCAACATCAACGTCTAGAATGTATCCCACAGGATCTTCTTCCTTTAGTTTTTCTAGATCAACAGTATCTGGAGACACCCACTGAAATCCACCATAAGGAAGGGAGTGGCACATAGCCCACCCGTATTGGTTGTTGGCATCATAGGTAATAAACTGCGATGGTTTCTCAGAATCATAGGTTTCCATGTATTTATTGTTAGCTTCAGCATACCGATGAGACACCTGGCATATGCATCCACGTATTCCAGACTCGATTAGAAGAATCTGATCGTAATCCTGTAGCAATTCCAGTTCAATTCCTGTGTAAAGGAGCATTGCCTCGTAACTTAAACCAGGCGGAGTAAAAAAGTGTGCAGCATCCACTCGGTGTGTTTCTAGTGTTTTGTTTCTAAACGTTTCAAAGCTGTCTGCAAGAAGGAGTACATCTGAAATTAGGTAGAGGTCACTATATCCCCCTAGAGATTTAATGTTGAACTGATTCCACACATTTTTGGCTTGTTCATAGTCTTCTTGACTTAATTTGTTAAGGAATGCCTCTTTTGGAGGTAAACACGTCTCACTTAACTTTTCCCATGAATCAATGTAGTCATAACAAAATACCCCTTTACGAGTCATGAGCATTGCATTTTCTTTTCCAAAGTACTTGTCTGTTTCAGGGTATAATGTTAAGTTGGAAACTAAGTTTTCCAAACTACTTGGCATTAACCGAAACGTGTCCACAAATCTAAGCTTAATATTTCCCACATATTTGGTCAAGGAAATGTACTTTTCTTTGGAGTTAGCGATAACATCCACTCTCTCGGTAGTACATCCCAATTGCTTTACAATGAAATTTGCGTCGTAGCCACTCATATTATGTAGAAATACAGGAACTGGGTTACGTGTTTTACACCTCAAATTACAGTTATTGTGAGCACTTCCACGGTATTCCCCTGTAATATGGCAATGGTCTCGTACTTTCCAGTCCTCTTTGGTAAATGTTTTATGACACAAATAACAGGTTTCAGAACATTGGAACTCTGCTTCTTGATCCTGAGTTAAGGCCTTTGGAACATTTAAGCTGTAAAGGCGATCGATTTCATTAGCTATTGAGATCAAACAGCCCATAAACATTTCTGCAGCGTCAGGTCCACGATAAATAAGAGGTTGGCTTGGAAGGTTTGTCTTTATGTGTTCTACAGCTGGTGAGGGTTTAACATATATACCAAATCTCATAAGAACATGACTCTGGTATGGCACTGTATAACTTGCCTCAGGATTGGGTAGACATGTTTAATATGGTAACAGTATGCTTTCAAAATCGGCATATATAACGTAAGGTATTCTAAGCATTTTTCCACATTTAAGAATTTGACAATGCGGTTTTTAATAGGCATTTCAACCCTAGCAATGTCATGCTGGACACACAAAGATCTATGTTCTTACAATTTTTCCATTCCTTGTTGTCCATATCGATTATCAAAGTGAGTAAAACACCGTTTATACGTATATATCTTATGTTCATAGCGTGTAATCTGATGTCCTACTAGTTTTTTCAAAATCTTTGATAAAGACATAGTGGTTCTGACCAGATGAAGAACTTAGCAAAAGGAGGTCACGATGGTCTTGCGGCTCTTGATCCACAACCTTTAGAGGGAACAATTTGTTATCTTGTTCCAATCCAAATACATTTATGGATATGTCGTTGGCTTTTTCAAATTTGGGAATGTCAGCTAGCGATGTAGGAAACAATATTACTGAAAAATCATACTTGTTTTTCATGTCCTTGTATTTACTAACGCGTTCAGCTTTCGTTTTAACCAGTTTTGCCTAAATGGCAGACATAAAACACTTTTCATCCCTTAAGTTTTGAGCATTAATGCAGGCTTTTCATGACTTTATAGCTGCTGGTAATGGAATATATGTGCTACCACGCAAGGGATTGTACTTATTTATTTTCAATCGTACTCCTTCCACTGCTAACAAAGCCCAATTACTGCCTTTTAGCTCAGATTCTTCCATTTCAGTAGTTAACTTTGTATATTGTGTTTCCAAGAAACAACTCAAGTCTGTTTCCAAAAATAGGACTTGATTTCGTGTTTTAAAAGCCCGATCTGTAATTTCATTGGTAGATGTATGAATGAATCTACATTCAGCCACAAGATTAACTTTTATCGACTTGTGCATTGCTAGTTCTTTTTGCATAGCTTGTATTATTTGCTGTTTAGACTCTTTAAGGTATGAATTTAAATCCTTACACGTATCACAACGTATGAAATAGGATTTAAGTCGACCTTCAAAAGATGTCTCATATTCAATAAGTCCATTTTTGTCAGGGACCAATGACAGTAGGTAATGTTTTGTAGGCTCTGCTTTTTGTCTCTTAGCTGCCGACACAACATTCTTCATGACGACGTCCGTTGTACACATTGTTAAATGTACTACCCCAGGTCTTGCACTCATGGAATTCACCACACGACACTTCATGTCGCTTCCTATGATAGTCTCGAAGAAAAGACTTCCCACACTCTTTACACATATAGCTAGGAATGGGTTCTTCCATCATGACTGTTGATTTCTGCAAACAGCTGCTTACTGCGTATCACAGGGCTAGAGGTTGGTCGGTGAGGCGGTCTTTCACGAGGTGGACACCGTGAGAGGTAGTAGTCAACCGGTGATATTCTTGTTAAGGTTCCTCTAATATACCATAGTCTAGACCAACAGCTCTTTACAGCGTATGAAAAGGCTGTAGACTGGACAGTGAGACGGTCTTTCACAATGTGAACACTGTAACAAATAGTAGTAAACTGATTGTATTCTTGCTAAGGTTCTCTAATATACCATAGTCAAGACCAACAGCTACTTACCGTGTAGTACAAGACTGTACAATGGTTGTTTTGTCAGTATTTCACAATGTGAACACCATGAGGGGAAATAGTCAATTGGTGATATTCGAGCTAAGGGGCCTCTAATATACCCCTAGTTAAGGGTAACAGCTGCTTGCTTATGACAAGGCTGTACCCTTGTCGTTGAGACAGTCTTTCACAATGTGAACACTGTAAAAGGTCGTAGTGAACTGAAAATATTCTTACACCCCACTCAAGGTTATCAGGTACTTACTGCATATCAAAAGGCTGTACACTCATGTGTTAGACAGTCTTTTTTGTGTGCAAAAGACCCTCTATATTCCCTACAGAAGGCTATACTGTGCCCGTTTAGACCGGAGTCCGCACGACCACATATGCATTTTACCAATAATCAGTCAGCACGAGAGTCAAAATATCCCGGAGCGCCAGATGGGTTAAAGCAAATCGCAAAAACGACATCAAGTAAAAAAAATGCTTTACTGATTTTTGGCTCAATGCAACAATAAGGATAGAAGGAGATTCAACTGGGCATAACACATCATGTAAAATTATCTCATTTTATTTTGAATTTAAAATTGACTGCAAAAATGCTCAAAGCAGCATCATTCACGTGTGGCGACCCACATCCTATTTACACAATATACAGAAATTTTCCAAACACATTTGACAATTATCTTTGGAAACACAAGTCTGATTATTAGTCCTGTAGACTGTGTTCCAAAATTATATTGATTATTCATGATTAAATCCAGTTCAAATTTAATTGTCTTTACTGGAAATATCGTAGTTCACTGTTTGAATTTTTACATAATATTAACACTCGTAGAATAAATGTTCATAGAATTTTTAACTTTCACGTATTTTTCCAGTTTCAAAAAAAATTGTCAAAAAATATTATTATTTCTGAATCAACACAAATTATTTACACATATTAATAACATCTGAAAAGTATTTGACCTTGAGCATAGCATCGAAGAACTTGTGCGAAGCACAACAAAATTAATTGTTCTTCTGACATTAAACATTTCGAGAAATGACTCGATTATGAACTTCAAGTTCCTAACAAAATATATGATTTCTGAATCATCAACTTGATCAATAAATTGTTGAACCATTCAACTATTTGACTTTCCACTTGGAATCATCATTAAGAAAAATATTTATATTTGTGGCCCTTTTAGTAACTTTCACAACTTGCAATTCTTCGACAGAATGCGGAAATAAGAATTGTAGCTTCATAATAAATTCATTTAGTTCATGGCACTAGGATTGAAAATATCCTTGAAATTATTCGTGGTTATAGAATTATTTTTAATTGGCAATGGCCCATTCTATTATTTGTGTAAGAACACAATATTACAACAACAACGGCAAAGGTCTTCCTCTGAAGAAGAATAAACTACTATCATGACAAATCCGGGTTCTAGCAAAATCAAAGTCTAAATGGAATCCGTAAACAAGGTTGAAATAAGAACTGATGGTTTCTAAGAAATAACCTTCGGGTCATTCATACGACGAAATGTGTAGTTCCAATACTCCTACTATAAACCTGAGCCATCGAACCTGCTATTTGATTGATGCTCGAAAAAACCTCCTCATTCCTGCGACTTAAACATGCGCACCTGGGAATGGCATTTCAACTACTCCACACACATAAATTTTCTTCCCAAAATTTATACAATAAATCAAGCCTCTGCTTGTTATCAACACTGGAAGATTAATAAACTCACAAGTTTATTTTATTTTACCCTTCAGTTCAACCCGTGAATTTACCATACTTATGAAAATCTTTATTTCACTTTCGAGTGTATTTACGTCATGATTTTATATAAATACAAAAATATCCTAATTGATACAAATATCATTTGCTTCCCGTTTCATGCCTCTCCGTGTTATCTGAAAAATATACTTTGCTCATTGCAAATATTAACTGTTCAACCAGAACTGAAATGTTGGTTGAATGCGGGCTTGCGCTAACCACTCTCCTTCGGAAAATCTCCTGTTCCAAACTAGAAATGATTAAACTACTTCATAGGCTCTCTCTCAATAAATGTGATTATTAGAAAATATAAGATCCAAAAATTATTTAGAAAAATTATGAAAATTATTATTATCAGTGGATTATTATTATTATTATTATTAGTTATATTATTTTAAATATATTTAATTATCATCTCATTATGTGAGAATCCACATGTTCGAACCTTCGAATATGGAAAAAATATCCATTCCTCAACAAAAAATAATTTAACTTTTACAGTTACATCGGCTGATTACCGTGATTTCCCAAAAATATGAAATATTCAAATAAATCTTCGTTATGCTCGGTCATCGATCCTAAACTGTTCTGAGTGCTGAAAATACTCAGAATAACTCTAATATGTCTTGCGTAAATCATTGCAAGATTTAAATACGAAGAAAAATAAATGTGTTGGTCATCTGCCGAAAAATAGTTTGTTCCAATTAGCTAGGCATAATATAATTCAAATGTGGCTTACATTTCTTGATGGTCTTGAAGCGTAGCGAACCTGGTTTGTACCAGATTTATCCATAAACATGCCCTATCGGACAAGCACGTATAATCCTTGTATCGGCCGCCATTATATACCCACAATCCGTCTAACAAGACATAGTGGTAATATCTCTTGACGTTTGAAGTAACTGTTGATCCATTTTAATATTGGCTTCTGTTAACTCCATAACAGTTTGCTTAAATGGGGTCAGATCTAAGTGATCTATTCTCAGATATGTCAGTTGTAACATAACTCACGGTAATCTTTTCAGTACAAGAAAACACTGACAGTCTAACCAATCAACGGCTGTTCTGAAGATCGTTCCCTGGGCATGGCTTCACACCATCTACCATGCGCGAAGCAACATGTAGTTTCCCTGCGTTGGCTAATGAACACCACCGTGATAGACTGGTCTTCAATGTACTGATAGATCGGAGTGGTTATCAAGTTACAAATATAAAACTGACTAAAATTGGACTAAAATATCCAAGTATTAGATTATTACTGGACTGTGACAAAGTACTAATTCTAGACAAAGTCTAGCATATGTCCATGTGAAAATAAAAATATTTCACCAGTGTCTGTAGAAAAATATCAATCACCTTAGTGATCCTCCCTGCCGGAAACTTACTAAGTTCCACTCGTAGCGCAGCACTTTTGTGACTATCACAACTTTGAAAATAACTTCTGCGTAGATCCGGCAACCATGTGCCTTGGCTCAGCGTAGTAGCACCTTGCTAGGCAAGTGCTTGTGTCGAAGTGAGCTACTGATGCCTGTGCCGGCCGGCTTTTATTCAAAACTGTCAGTGTCACGCGTCATCACGCTGAAATCTAGAAATCCTCATATCTCTGGTATCCCTGGTCCGATTTACTTGATACTAATTGCATTCTCTTTCATTTGGCCGTGCCAGTAATCTGATCCAAGTCTCATGTCTCTACTCCATGGTTAACTATTTAATCAAAAAATAGCCTCGACCTCTGCTATTACTCGCTACGTCACTTGACATGCTCTTAGCGGTATATTCTTTCCAATTGCTTCGAGAAGCAATGTAGCGCGATATTCAAATATCTCAACTTCCAAAAGCGGCTGTAGCCTTTCCCTTGATATCTAGGTGTCTGAATCTTGGAATACCCATTCCTAGAGTTGGGCACAATACATGTTAGTTCTAAACACTTAGTGGTTAATTGTATATTAAATTTAAATACACATCATATACGAGCACGTGAGATATAGCACGGAATTGTATAATCGATAGAAGATTATGTCGGAGGAGGAGTAGTGTATTCATGAAAGGTGTTACAGTGGTAATGTCTAGTAGGAATACTGAATATCTTACTTTATTGAAAGTATTTGATATGGTTCGTAGAAGTTTTTGTGAAAGTGCTAAGAGAAAGATATACGACAGGCATTATTTGGAAGAAACCAGCGGCCGGCAGTTAAGTGAGCTAAGTATGACGTCATAGCCAGTCTTAAAGCAAGTCGAAACTTGTAGAACATGTCACGTGATAGAAACCAGCGACCGCCTGTTAAGTGTGCTAAGTGTGACGTCATAGCCAGTCTTAAAGCAAGTTTAAACTTGTAGAACATGTCACGTGATAGAAACCAGCGGCCGCCTGTTAAGTGAGCTAAGTGTGACGTCATAGCCAGTCTGAAAGCAAGTCTAAACGTGTAAAATATGTCACGTGACAAGGTTAAGTTAGATAAAGTTAGGTTATGTTAGGTGAACTGAGGTTAAGACTTTAAATATTCCCTGTGTCACTGACAACTAGCAACGAACATTCGGACTTAATAGAGCGCTAATCAAAATCTAACCTACAAATTTAGCTTTACACACCATGGTCAAGTACTTCCAACTTTAACTACCAAATATACCATTGTCACTGACATCTAGTAGAGAACATTGGAAAATATCGCTCTAGCTGTTTAACAGTTATTAGAGGGGCACTTACCTTTAATAATTTATCAACTGCTGCCACTGAATGAACTAGGTATGGGAATCTGCTAACCTGTAAACAAACAAATAAATCAATCAATCAATAAATCAATCAATAAATACTATCTAATCAATAACTTCAACATCAATTAGTAATAAAATACTACACTCCATTAATAATAAGTAGTTACCTTGCAAAAATAATTCAATGATTTTCTACCGAAAGGCTTTTTTGCAACGCTTGAGCAGTAATAGAGCACTGTTCACTCGTAGCGAGTAATAACGACAGACAGTAGGGAAATATATGACACCTCTCGTATAAAAACTCTTATCGCTCGTGTCAGCAGTTTTTGCAGATCATTGCAATTCCTTTTCCAGTACAGCTGAGAGTCCAAAGTGCAATAGGAACACCTGTGTAATATCCAATGACTGCTGACTATGCATTATCCATTGTCAAGATGAACACCTGCGGTTTTAAATTACTGTAGCGTCAGTCATAGCAACAGAACTGTATGCTCTCTACCATGTCAGCAACTTGACACGGGAAATAACAAGACGTCTTACTGCACGTACAATCTCTTCAGTTTTAACATCTTAAGAACATGTATTATTCTCTTTCTACTACAAATGATTCGTTAGAACACGTCCATTCACCAAGTTTCGCACTTAGGTCCCTTGACGTGTCCTCAAATTGCATGCGCCTCGTGTACTAGGGTGTGTGCATTAGCCCTAACGCTACGTACGAACCTAAGCAGAATGTGACTTGTTAGTTCTTATCGTGCACGTGCACAGGTGAACACCTGTATGTTAGGTCATATTACATATGAACATGCATTTTCTCACGTACGAACCAAAACAGAATGTGACTTGTTAGGTTACATGTGGTTTCCACAAGGTGGGCTAGTAATAATGTCATCTCGCACGTGTTCACATGTATTTCGTCGCTTTCCTTTCATATCCTTATCAGAATGTAGTAGTGAGGGCTGGCGAACAACGTCAGTTCAACACACTGCTTTTCACACAAATGTAGTTAGGCCCTTTGACATAATTTGGATAAATTCATGGGTCAGTCCATAGGGATCAGTCCAAAGGGACCGGACCACAAGGACCCGTCAAAAAGAACTTTTCAAAAAGGATCCGTCAAAAATGACTCCCTTCAAAGAGGACTCGTCCAAAGGGGCTAGTCAACAGGGATCAATCAAAAGGGGTTATCGCTTCAAGGTCTGACATACCCCTCTTTGATTATTGGTTTGCCTATCGACAAGCACCGCTTGAAATACTCTTTGATCACTCCTCGTGGGTTGGTTTAGGTTAGGTTAGGTTACACTATAGCCACCAACTTTAAAAAGCCCGCCCTCTTATAAAAGCCATGAGTGGACATGCGTAAAAAACAAAAACAAAACAAGCATGTTAATTCATAGTGGCTTTCCACCGTACACGTGTCTCTTGTGTGGAACAACGCTTAATTCCATATTGGCATTCAAACTGTCACATGTTGCACTTGAAAAGCGAGATTTTCTTTAAAAAATCACCCCCTAGTAGGGGTAGGTTTTATTTTTGAGATGGAAATATGTTATCCATTGGAAAGGGGGTGTCAACCCGAGTTCAATGACTCCTCAGTCATCAAAATCCGTCCTTTTGACAAAAAATAAATAATACATTCAAATGCAGAATGTCACCTCAAGTCCAACGACCTCTCATACAAGTCCCTAGCCTTATTGGTTCATGAGATATTAAAAAAGCTAATGACCTTTTAGTTTTGGATCTTTTGGTAATTAAAAAAATCATCTATAAATCATTATTCAAAAAGCCCGTCCGCTTACAAAATCCCCCAAGTGCGCATGCGTAAAAACAAAAAACAAACATGTTAATTCATAGTAGCAATCGACTCTTCACATGCGTTTGATCTGGAACAACGTTTAATTTCATCATAGCATTAGGAACCATGGACCAGTCCAAAGGGACCGGTCTAAAGGGATTAGTCAAAAAGGACCCGTCCAAAAGGACCTGTCAACAATGACCTGTCAAGAGGGACCCGTCCACTGGGGCCTGCGTGTGCGTGCGGGGGAACATACGAATACGTCAGCAAATCATCTCATCTAGTTTCAAATTTAGCCACTACGGCGCGTGCAACACACAGGAAGTGCGTGGGAACATACGATTACGTCAGCGAAACATGAACTCACTTGTCTGTTGTATGAGTATCAGTTTAGTAGTGGCATCATGCAGCAAAAGACGTTTACTTACACAATCCATCATTATGGTAAGCTTTTTTTCTTATCATTATGGAAAATCTCCTTATTAGGACCCGTCCACAGGGACCGGCGTGTGCGTGCAGGGGAACATACGATTACGTCAGCAAATCATCTCATCTAGTTTCAAATTTAGCCACTACGGCGCGTGCAACACACAGGAAGTGCGTGGGAACATACGATTAAGTCAGCGAAACATGAACTCACTTGTCCGTTGTATGGATATCAATTTAGTAGTGGCATCAAGCAGCATAAGACGTTTACATACACAATCCATCATTATGGTAAGCCTTTTTTTCTTATCATTATGGAAATCTCCTTATTAGAATAAAATGTTATAGTGGTTCTGGTCACTTATAGCTAAACTGTAATAGATATGACTTTTGTTTCTTTATAGGCTACTACAATAAATATTCTCAATTCTATGGGGGCAGAACTGTTGATTAGAGAGAAAAAAAGCTCACTGAATTACCAATGCATACTCTTTTCCGTATCATTAACATTCAAAAAGTGGACACAATGTATGGTGAACGTGTACTATGTGTTAGTGAAAATTTTCAGACATTCCTTTCTACACGTTTTAATGATATGTCAGAAAGTGTGCTCGAGGATCTAAATCGTGGTGGACATTCTCTATATCTAATTTATGAGGGTATAAAAAACAATAGATGTATTGTACATTCTGACTTTGAAGTTAGGTTAGGTTAGGTTAGGTAAGGTGGGATAAGGTTAGGTTAGGTTAGGTTAGGTGAAGTTGGGTTAGGCAGAATGGCTGCGGTATGAATCAAAAGCCAACTCCTGTCAGTTTTGCCTCACAAGGTTGAGTGTACCCCATTCCAACCCTCAGCCTAGAATTAAATTTCTTGACAGAGCCAGGACTCGAAGCTGAGCCTCCACAGTAACAGCTAAAAATGCTAGCCACTACACCATAAATTGGGGCAATATAAGGCTGGTCTTGATTGTACATGATCAATCAATAATTACCTAATAATAATAATAATAATAAATATTCCATTTAGCAACTACATAGCTGACCTCTCCCTGGGTTCTTTTACATGCCAACATCGTATGACATGCGTGTCTTAATTTTTGCCGCCTTTCAAAAATCACTTACCACCACCAAGAGCGAACCTGCAAGCTTGGGGTTGGTAGTCCGACACGATAACCACTCACCCACCGTGGCAAGCTATCAATCAATAATTACCTAATAAAATTAATAATAATAATAATAATAATAAATATTCCATTTAGTAACTACACGGCCGACCTCCCCCTGTGACAGCGTGGCAGCCATATTGCCCATTAGCCCCTGACCCAGCTATGACTGACCTCTCCATAAGAATAACATAGGGCAGTTGCGCGCGGCGGCCATCTTGCCCATTAGCCCCTGTCCCAGAACCGCTCTTTATTTCCTACTGCTGTTCTGTATGCAACTAGGTAGTAGTATAGTTAGAGGTGCGTTATGTGTGTTCAGGGTTCCCTAGTCATCAGTCCGGTAGGATATGTTCAATTCTTTTTCCATCTGCGTGGATTCGGGACGTTGACTTAGAGGAATTCGGGCGCAGTACGTTACAATTAAAGAATTAAAGGTTAATAAATACCTAGACCCTAACCAAATTGTTCTGTCAACTTCACGAGAAGACAGTCTCGGAGCGATAGCAAATTTAAGAAACCGTAACAAAAATCACATACAAAGGAAGATTTTAAAATACATTACTTACATGACATTCGTAAGTGTCGCCTATTATTCACAATATTACCTTCGTCAAGGTAACCTTACCTCATTTCTAAACTAGGACATCACTGAAAATTATTCTCTCAGCTACAATTAGCAGCTCGATATATAACATTAACACAAAGAGAATATTTGTTACAACACATCACAATGATAAAGACGACACAACTTTGATCACATTAAATAATAAATGTTAAACATCTAACCTTTGCACGAAACCTAATTCCGATCTGATGCCATTTACATTTATAAAGGATTTTACCAGTTAAACACATGTTTTCAAGTGTCTTATTTTCAAATCAAGCTTCGTAGTTGTTCACTAGCGACGGGGCATGAGTTTTAGAAAGCGAGAGGCTTTTTAATTCCCCTCAAATCTCCGGATTCTAACTACATCCTTTCATGTCAAGGATCCTTTCCACAATAATAGCCATCTTGAAAATGTCAACACACGTCGTCAGGGTGACGAATTTAGGATGAGAGTTCATTCACGTTCTGGCCACAGATAACACAACCAGTACGTGTCTGCACTCTGGCGGAGAAACACGTACGGTAAGTGATAACTCAGCCCAGTATGTGCTATCTGATATACACTGGAATAAGCACGAGCACATAGGTACAGTGGCGATTCCTCCGCGTAGGACGTGAGGATCATCCTACAGTCAGCTCTCATCTTTAACTGTTTAAAAACTTAAATTGATGGTCTAGACCTCAACATTAAGAAAAACTATACGATAATATTGCGAAAACCAGCATTGTCACAAGTCCTTTTGGTCGATGGACATCAGATTGAGCGAGTCAAGAGTTTGGTTTATTCAGGACAGAATATTAATGAGAGTTGGGATCCTTCGGTTGAAATAAGATGCCGTATAGAGAAGACTAGATCCATCTTTATGACAATGAAACACTAGTCAACTACTATGCTGTCGAGATCTCAGTATGACGCTTAACAAAAGAATTGTGAAGTGTTGTGTTGTGTTGTGTTGTGTTGTCTCCACCCTCCTTTATGGTGTTGAAGCTTGGACCTTGTCGGTAGCTACAGAAAAGAAGATTCGAGTTTTTGAAATGTGAGTAATGCCGAGGTTCTTCAGCGTGTGAGCAGCCAAACTGAGCTGTTAAAAACAATTAAGAAGAGGAAGTTGGAATACTTGGGACACATGATGAGGAATCCAAAGTACCGACTGCTCCAAGTTATACTTCAGGGTAAAATTCAAGGTCAGCGTTGACCGGGAAGGAGACGAATAACTTGGATGAATAATTTACGAAAATGTGGTTTGGGTTGTCTTCCACGGAACTCTTCAGGATTGTACAGGATAGGAAGGTGTTAGCCATGGTGGTAGCCAACGTCCGTATCGGATAAGGCAGAAGAGGAGAAGAAGAGGAGAAGATTGTCTTGAAAAATAGTCTTTGGGGCTACATTGCGCGCCTTCTCGATAAGCTCTGTCTCACTGTCACGAGTAGGTAATCTGTGACTGTCACTGTCAGTAATTGTAACTAGTTCTACATTTCAACCCTACATAAATTTGGTTGTACCCTAATCTTAACTTATTGGCTAAGTTATAAACAATATTAAGATTGAAATTAGACTACCTCGTGGTGTAATGGCTAGCATTCTTGGCTGCCACCCCGGAGGTCCAAATTCGATTCCCGGCTATGCCAAAAAACATTCTAGTCTGAGGGCTGAAACGGGGTACACTCAGCCTTGTGAGGCAAAACTGTGAATTCCACAGTACGGTACTATTGAGAAATACATTATCAGCTTGTAAAAAGACCGTTTACGGTACCTTTCTGCTTAGTAAATTGACAAATATTTTGATATTTACCATTCATACTCCAATGGCCATAATAGAAAATTCATTAAGTATAAAATTTTATTTGTGTGTTGTATTTTACAACTTTTTTTAGATTGCCAATAACTTTAGGCTACATAAATTTATCTAAAATAATTACACAAAGTTATATGTTCTAGGTTATTGGTTGCTATTTCTGGGTTTGCGGTGACAATTCCCTGAGAATACTCACAATTTTCCAAGATAGCCCCCCCCCCCCCCCTCCGAAAAAATGATATATACGCCCCTGGTTCTACACATTATACAAACCAGCAGTCGCCACTTCATAGGTACAAGGTTTCATCTCCATCGTACTATCGACATTTGCGTACCAAATGACAAATTTCAGATTACGCAGCCGAGAAGAAAGTAATAAAGGGTCAGACCTCCCTCCTCAAGCTGGTCGGTGGTAAACAAGACCACGACATACAAAAATGTACTAGTCATGGAATTCATGCAAGTCACGCAAATCTTCAAAAGTTAAAGTTCTTTGCCTAACCCAGCATCAAATGTATGCACCAGAAAACGATACATTTTGAAGGTAAAGTTCATTTCAGTTTCATCAGCGATATAAAGAACGATCACGTGTCGATTAAAAGTTCTGACTGCAGAGTCAATGTCAGAGAAATAAATCTCTTACTTTAGAGAAAGGTACATCACACTTGAGGTTTTCTTGTACAGTACAACAATATCGTAATATGTGTACAAATTGACATCTTGGTGACGAAGGCCGCCCCAAGTCCATCGAAGATCATGAAGTTTGTTACAACATCCGGGCCCTGGATATCTTCACGCACAGCATGGAATCTTCTACGATGATAAAGTCTCCGGTGATTTCAACTGAAATCAAGTTCCACTCCGAGAGCAATAGTTCATGAATTTTACTTAATGAAAGTCATTAGTATAATGAATAATGAATACAATCAAAATACATCTAAAATATATGGCCATCAGAAACAAAACAAAATCTTGTTTGGAATTCCGCACCTTTACGATGAACAAATAATATTTAAATTAACTTAAGAATAACATAATTACATCTTAGAACCAATGACAAAATAATAAACAGTTAGGCAGTACAAGATTCAACCATAACTTTCACAATTTAATCAGAATCATCAGTTCCCTTCTTAATATGTGACAAGTGTACCCTAAAAATCCTTTTCTTGACAGGATCACTAACCAAACAAGTTACTGCAGTCAAAAAACTAACATTCCTAAATGGACCACGAAATCTTTCCCTTAATTTACCTGATTCTTTAGGTCCCATTTCCTTTAACGAAAAATTCCTGGCAAAAACATTACCACCAATCTTAACAGACGTGGGCTTAGGTCCCCTATTGTATTTCTGTTCCAACTTATCATGAGCAATCTTCATGTTATTTTTAGCCTTTTTCCAAATGGTTTTGAGATCACTGAAGGTATATTGTTCAGGAAGCAATTGATTTATCCACCAAAGATTAGAACTTGGGGAATTAGGGACGAAGGAATTTCTTTCCTCGAGATTTCCATTCGTATGAGTGTAATTTCATTATACAATTTTTGAAAGCCTTTATAGGGAGGTGAAAGGCTGCTTGTGAGTTTAGCTCTCGCAGTAAAGAAGCGCAGGTGCGCTTCATTAGAAGGGAGGTGGCGCTTAGTTGGCTACTCCTGTGGGTGTTCCTAGTCGATACCCAGCACAAGACACTGCATAAACCTAGAAATATTGCTGAATTTTATCTCTAGTAGATTCACTTACTAACACTTGAATATATGTACTGAACAATTATTCATTAAACTCTAAGAACCTAAACATAAAAGTGGACCTGACACAGTACCCTGCCCTCCCCTCTCCCATTAAAAAAATTGCCTCCACATTCATACTTATTTTAATGACCATGGTCATTCTTCAAACGTGGAATCTATCAAGAATAAACATTATTACTAACTACTGCCATTATTCATTTTTGTTTTTAATTGCTTCAGAAATGCATAAGCATATTCTGTATTGTATTATGCAATAATTTCATAATTTTTTGTTAAATATAAGTATAAGAATTATTTTCATTTACTTTTGATATAAAACAATAATGCTCTGGTTATAAATAAGGAAATATACACTCATTAGCTGACCATCGAGCCCTGTAAAGGCATTTATTTCCTTGTTTCGAAAAAATAAGAATAGCATATCCTTCGCTCATTTAAAGTACACATCTAGGAAACATATGCCTCTAAGGTTGTACAAAATATTTTTGAATTGTTGTTTACTTTTAACTCAAAATATCCTTATATGTTTATCATCTTGGTTTACAGGATTGAGCCGCGTCGCATATCGGTTATTATTTCCCGACGTTTCGGCTGACATTGCAGCAGTCTTAATCATGGGTAGGTACGAGTTGGTGTCCGTACTCAAACTAACGGTTATTGCCAGTCAGATGTGCTTGCTTGCTCTGCATTGTCGTCACGCTGCTCGCTGATTGGTCCCCGCCCCTGGCAGTCGCGCGCTAGTAGAACTTTCCAAATGTTGCTAAGTTTGAAACCATCATCGCGATTGAAATTATTGGGATGCTTCACGACCTCTATTGCCTCTCTAATTAACCTGTTTTGATATCCGGGAATTTTAGCAACAGTTTCGGCCTTATCAAATTCGATGGCGTGTCTCGTGACGTCAGCATGTTCAGCTATTGCAGATCTGTAGTTCATCTGTTTCGTGTCTCGAATGTGCTCTGAAATCCTAATGGAAACGCGTCTTTTTGTTTGCCCTATATAAACCTGTCAACAGGAGCAAGGCACTTTGTAAACTCCTTCGTCCTGGTTTGGCTGCTTTGTCTCGTTTGATTTACGCACCACTTGCGTCAGATTGTTTATAGGATGCATCACAGTTGTCACATCGTGTTTCTTAAGCAGCCTGGCGATTCTATCTTTCAACCCCCGTACGTACGGTAGAAAGGCTTTAAGGTAGGGCCTATCTTCGTTCTTTTTGCCAGTTCTTCGGCTTTGTTCTACCTTCCGTGTGGCCCTATTTATTTGTCCTTTGCTGTAGCCATTAGCTAGGAGCGTGTTCCAAACATGTTTCTTCTTTTCATTCACGCTATCCTTATCGCAAATGTGGTTGGCTCTGGCGAGGAGTGTTCTAGCTACCATTTCTTTCTGCGCTGGAGGATGACTTGAGTTCGCATGTAGGTACCGATCTGTGTATCTTTCCTATAGACCCTGTCGGGAAATAACAACCGATATGCGACGCGGCTCAATCCTGTAAGCCAAGATGATAAACTAGAAACCGGCCGCGAAAGTCTACGATCTAAATTCATATATGTTGTCCATTGCTTTCATCACATTGGCTATATTTGATGATTACAATGCTTAACACATTGCAGTTGCCACTGAAAATATGCTAGGTTCAGTGACTTTTGAGTAGTACCATATATTGCAACTGCACATTTGCCCCAATCCCTCACAAAGAAGGATAATTTAGTATAATTTGAATCACCATACAAAGTAAAATATGAACTTTGCTTACTAAAATATATTTGATATCTTGTTCTCAGGGACACTCCCGATAAGATATTTCAGCAAGATGATTTCCAAACTCCAGATATTATAAACACTGAAAAATCACATACCTGCAAATATTGCAGAAAAGGTTTCAAGACGCTAAGATTACTCAAGATTCATATACTGTCATGGTGGAAACGGACCATACTACTGTATTATATGCTTAAAAACGTTTGCCCAACGCTTTAATTTAATAACTCATCTTGGAGTGCATTTAGGTGTAAAACAGTACCCATGTAATATATGTGAAAGAAAGTTATCATTTCAATCTTGTCTTAATACCCACATGTCTGTCCATAGTGTAGAAAGAATACATTCTTGCAATGCTTGAACAAATAATTTTAATTGATTTGGCATTTAAATGCCCAGATAAATATTCATGTACGTGCGAGGCCCTTTCTGTGTGACGTATGTGAGAGCAAATTCCTTAAGGTCTCACGTGTTACTTAATTTTGGTGAGAGACAATATTTTCATGTAACATATGGATAAAACATTCATTAAATTTAGTAACTTGAAGGTGCATATTACCGGGCTTGAACCACAGCTCTGTACTGACTAGTGTACTCATATGAATGCGCATCATGCGCTTTCCTCTTTTTAATTACGCTGCTTGTACGTGACAAACGTGGTCATTGACTGCAATGAAAGTTTATAAAACACAAACGCATTACATGTTGGAAAATGCGTTCTGGGCTTCGTGTTTTCGAGTCTCATATCAGAACTCACAAGGGGCTTAAGCCCTTTGAATGTAATGCATGAACCAGGAAGTTCTCTCGGATAGGAGTTTTTTCTTCTCACATGATGGATCATAGCCAAGAACGTCTGCTTAGCTGTTAAATATGAGACGTCATTTTAAAACGTTGTAAAGCCGCACCTAGCTGTGCATACTGGTGAGAGAACCTACGCATGTGATAGGTGTGAGAAGACATTTGATAGGAAAGGCTATCTCAAGAAACATCTATTGATACATAGTAATGTAATGTTATATCCATGTGTGACTTGTATGAACGAGTTCGGACAAATAAGCCACCTGAATGCTCATGCTGTTGTTCATACTCGGGAAAGGCCATAGCAGGAAAAGAAGTCGAAATACTGTTTAAGTCCCTTAAGTAAGGTATAATACTATTAAGGAGTGGGACTATTTCGAAATCACTTGCTCCTAAAGCTGATATTCATGAACTTAATGATTTCTTGTAGGCTTCAATAAATAGCCGTTTTTGTGGGCGTGCCAAGGTTTTCACATTTTCATCCAGTTGATGCCAGCAGCTTCAGGCAATTTTCAGCGCTTGCGATCCAGCATCCCTTATATAATATATTCAGTAAAACTCATAGCTCGCCAGTGTAGTATGATTATTTGTGTCTTAAGGAGAGGATGGTACATATTAATCAATGGCATCAGAAGGTAAAACACCAACTCAACAAGATATTGAAGAACAGAGGCTATGCAGCTTTTAAAGGGGTGCATGTCTTGGAAGCATCAGAAGCAAACCGACTCACTGATACCGTTGCATTCGACGAAGGACCCCAGGCAGCTTTAGTTATTGAGCCCATAATTTGTATTTGATGCAAAACGAGGAAGCAAACAAAGTTGGTAAGAAAGACCATCTACATTCTTCACGTTTGGCCTTAAAGGAAATAAACCACATACGTTATGGAACCGACACTTCATTTTCCATGGCCCTCAACTTGGTGGTCGGCAACGATTTTCCTTTTAGTGGGTTAGGCCTATGTCTTAAATGCATTGAGTTTTGATTCCAAAAGAACATTCCAAGGCTTTGTAGGAAGCAATAGCTACATAGCATACTCGGTTGCCATTTTTCATAATTTAAATGCATTTTTGAAATAAGGATAGCATCTGTTATATTTTATAGTATGATTGTGAAAATTACTTCTTTTTTGCTCTGAATTGTTCATTTTTACTATTTTGTTTTCTCGATTAATTGGTACGCTATGTCTCTTGCAAATTTGTAAAACAAGCATATTCTTTGTAAGAAATGATTCTTTGTTCTATCCTAAATAATTATGTTCATTCCTTACCGGGTTCATTATATCAGAATCAATGGAAAACGATGTAGGTATATACAAATAAATTTCAAAAATGTTTTTTGTATGGTAGCTACCGATAGCTATATAGTTACAAAATCATCTGATATAGTAAATAGTAGATAATATCAAATCTCAAAAAGAAAGAAATAATCTTTGGTACAGGTAGCTGAGTAAATTCTACCAAGAAGTTGAAGATAATGCAATCAACATTCATATAATTCATAACTTCACGCTACAATAACATAAATTTAGATCATTTATAGAAGCCATAAACAAGTGCCTATGAAATCATAACAATACATTCTAGATAGAAATCGCAGTCTTCATGAAGTCAAAATTTATATATGAACAAAATCAGCTAATACTACAAATTTTCCAGCCACAGTACATTATAACTGCCAGTTTATCTGTAAACATGGTGATTTCGCAATATGATTGACGATAGAAAGCGACCTTCATGCAGGCTAAAGAAAGAATTTTTCAACAAATCACCATGACTGTAAACTTACTGATGGGAGACAAATTGTTAAGTTTCTTCTTTAATAACGCTTTTTATGTCACGCATGATGCTATCCATAGTCTTCTTTGTATTCCTTTTGATTCAGATAACTGTAGCAATAAGCAAGAATTCATTAGCTCAAGCACAATTAGGAAATAACAGGAGGGAGGCTATTTGTAATTTAAGCAAATAATGCAGTTTAATTATTATTAACCATGTAAACCGTTTCGAGAGCAGCTCAGACAATTTTGCAATGCGAGACGGATTAATTATTTGCCTATACATATCCAGTCACATTAATATAATCACCCGTCAATAGCCACTTGCAGTGCGGACCCAAGGTAAGTAGACTACTGTATACTTACGTTGGATCCGCGCTGGAACGCTGCGGGACGTGTAGGCAGAGAGTCAAAGAGATTCTGGAAGGTACCGACAGGGATGTGGAGCCATGCCAACTCCAGTGCCCCTCACCTTCTTTTGAATTTAGCCTAGTTTAAAATGAAAAACCTCTTAAGTAACCGCAGTCTACGTCTAGATCTTAAGTTACGAATGGTCAGGTGATATGTATATTCCAAACTATTGTGTAGAATGGAAGGGCGGACTCTAACCCGGACCCTGTGCAAGAGCCTGGAAGCCTTCAAAATGTGGGTGTATCGGTGGATGTTACGTATCTCGAGGACCAAAAGAGTGAGGAATACTGAGATGGTGGGAAGATTAAACAAGAAGACTGAACTGCTCCTTTCCATCAAGAAGCAGGAACTCGGATTATTTCGGACACGTGTTGTTGAATGAAAGATACGGGTTCCTACAGTTAGTGATGTAGGCGAAGATCTCAGGACAATGGAAGCCTGATAGGAGAATCTCATGGTTGAAGAGCCTGAAAGATGAACACAACGACTCTTGGCCTTGGGGCAGACTCCAAGACTAGAATAGCCATGATGACCGCCAACCTTCGATAGAAGACGGCACGGCAAGAGGAAGAGGAAGAAGAAGAAGCCTTATGCCTTAAATTCCCTTGTGCCGGCCGTAAGGTGTTGGGCTAGCGCGTCTGTCTCTCCACGGAAGTCCTGGGCTCGATTTCCGGTTCGATCAGGGATTTCAGAAACGAAGCCTGGAACCCGGTGCGTTCAGCTCGCGAGGGCAATTGAGTAGCAATCTGACAGTGAGGCAACGCCCTGGTCGTGGAAACCTAGATTAATGTCGGAGAGGACCCGGGCGCTGAGCACGCGTCACCCTGCAAACCCCCTCCCCGTCTTGACTGCTCTGAAAGCGTTGGTTGCGTTATCTTTTTTGGCATGAATGGCTGGAATAGGATTTTTTTTAATTTTTATTGTTTTGTTTTTCAGAATTTTGTCCATAGAATTTCGATTTTCTTTGTAAATCATCGTCATAATGTTCATTTCTAATACTCTGTTAGCTGCCAGAAAGGGATTGACAGTTCTTGCCTCGCCATGAGGTCTGAGAACGAGGTTGCCAAACTGTAGGCTACAAGCCAGAGATACAGCTGACCAGGATCTGACGCACGTGGGCTGTAATATTGCAACGCAGAGTATTTTGACATCAACTAGGCGAAAATGGTGGCAGAGGGGTGACGACTGACGTGGAATTTCCGGCCAAATGTCAATACCATTCAGGCAACTCACAGAGTTTAAGAACGGGTAAAAAATAGTTGTTTCACCGTGTATCGACAAAAATAAAAATCAAGCAGTTCATCAATGGTTTTTTTAATCCAGTTCGCCGATTTTCTAAATAACTGGAGATATTTTCAAATAAATTCACATTACTAAGTGAAATAAAACTGTGGAATTATCCCTACTTCAAAATCAATTAACTATCAGTAGCCTATCGGTAACTCCAATTTGTGAAATACACTGGTGTGACAATGGGGTGGGGACACGGCGCCTCCTTGCCAACCCCCTCCTGTGGCGGCCATGGTAGGCTACTGATATCGCGTCAGGAGTTGGCAGTCGGGTTTGAACTGCAGGGGTCTTCCCGCTCACTGCGTAACGCGCATTCCAAAAACATTCAGTTGGTCACTAATTGCTTCACTCAGCACATTCCATCTCTCAGTGGCTGAGTGTCGCCTGCTGCAATGACAACCATTGGCATGCGGCAAGCCGATATATTCAACTTAGGAATAGGCGGGCCGCGCATGCGTATTGCAAGACCCCCCGCACCCCGTCCCAGCGTGTTCAACTGCCATCTCCTGCCGCGATGACAGTATATGGTAGGCCTATATGTTTTATACATGGGAATTGTTTGTTTCCCTTCCCTTCGGTATGGATTCGAAAACCAGACCTAACTGATTTCGCCAACGTATTGCAATTGCAACACGATCAGTTAGAAGGCAAACATTAACATTCACTGAATACCTAGATAACTTATATAGAAGAGGTAACATTATGAAATACAGTATTTACGTTTAATATCACTGACAGAGAAGAAACATAAGCTGCTGACAACTTGAGAGCTGCACAGTTTTGTATATATTCTCCACCGCTGGCCTTATATAAAATGTTACGGTATATGGTTTCCCACCACGAGATGTTTTACCGGTAATACACATTTACAGCTCGTGTAAATACAAGGGTTTCGCCAATTTATACTTTTCTTCGAAGGCCTATTTCCAGGTAAGATTTGTTTTACTGGTTCCGAAACTGAAAATTTATTTTCAATTTGAGAATGTTATAATAGGAAATGTCTAGATTAATGATTGGATCTTGAGTTAATGGTAATTTTAATCCAGTTCGCCGATTTTCTAAATAACTGGAGATATTTTCAAATAATTCCAAATCACTAAGTTAAATAAAACTGTGGAATTATCCCTACATCTAAATCAGTTAACTATCAGTAACTTCAATTTAAGAAATAAACTGGTGTGACAATGAACAATCGAACATCAGAAACTTACAGCTTATCAGACAAGTCTACCGCTACATTAAATTAAACAAAAAAGTCGCTGGATTCCCTCATTAATCAAGTACGGTATTGTTTGTTTCCGTAGCCAAAGAGAGTTAGAAAAGTTTCTAAGTACTTAAGCAATCGACAATATCTACTGTACGGTGTACAGTATAAAGGAATTATTTATTTATATATCGTATGGCTTTTAGTGCCTGGAGTGTCCGAGGACATGTTTGGCTCGCCTGAGTCTGTAGCTGCTTCCAGCGGACACCTTTAGGGTGAGCTACAAGTTCCGTTCAATTTCAAGTAGTTCCAACTTTCGCCACCAGATATCAATGATACCTAGTGGTATAGTCACTAGATCTAGCAATAAAATCGCTTAGCTGGGAATACTGAAACAACTCAAATATGTCTAATTGCCGAGTTTTAGGCTACCTCAATTTTTTTATTTAATGGATATTTGTGACAGTTATAGTTCTACCATAACGTATAGAATAAGAAGTGATATCACTGGCCTAGTACGCCTGGTCCGCCGCAGCGCAGCGCTGGCTCCGATCTGTGATGTAAGTTAGCATTGGCGCTTACGAGACTTTTAAAACCTTGCGACCTGTTTTACACGTTAAAACACCGCAAGATATCCTCATAGGCGCTAATAAGTTCAACATCTCCACTTAATTTAATGTGCCCAATTATAATTTAATAAGTCGTCTCCTGTAATAGTCCAGTTTCGACAATAAGTGAAGACAGAGAGCAAGTTCAAAATGCAATTAGTTTTGCCAGCTATCGGTAAATTTATAAAAAGAACGGAAAAATTAACCTCGCTATCAGTTAGGATTTCTTCACATTGTTACACGTTTTACATTCCCTTAACAGACTTGCAACACAGAAAAAAAAGCCGTACGAACGCAACTTTCAACTTTACCGTAGATTACTATAAATTCAATAATAACCATAAATTTCACTCCACAAACACCAAAATCAGTAAACTACCATCATTTCAGAAGAACTTAACATTAAACAGACATAGAAGGCATAGTTATGACCCCTTCGTAGAGTAGGCTATTGCCTAAAACTGATCACGCCTCCTTCAGCATTACGGTACATATGTTTTTTAACTCATTGTCTTTTTATTCTCATCCCTTTCTTCACAGAAGTAGTCTTTAATGGCATCAAGAGCATTTTTATTTACACCATACCGGACAAATACTTAGACAAATTAGGAAATATATGTGGAACAGAATAGTCTTTCAATCGCTAGTTGGTTCTTTGGAGAAGTACTACTTCCTTCCCTTCTATCACAAATTTGTCAAATTTAACAATTAAATCTTCTGAAAAGTGAGCATCACAGATGTAGGACTTTTCAGTAAGTTCCCTATCCTTCCCTGGTATGGCCCCTTTGCACTTGATAAATCGTTCCTTATCTTTAAGAGGTTTGAAAAACCGTCTGACCTCTTAACAGTCCCCACAGCTAGATCTGCATTCTGGTACAATAGAGCAAGGCATTTTCACTACTCACATTAAGCACTCATGAAAATGTAAGGGCTAAACTGCTGTTTACTTACATTAAATAACAATAAAATTAACACACGAAGATAACGTCAACACACGACAAGAAATTAATTTCCATTTCAGTTAATGCTTCCTACAATAGCATTTCAGGTATTAATACTATAAAGTAATAGTGTAAGCACTTGTATATCAATAAACGTTTGCACAGAACACCACCAAAACACTCCGATGGATTAAATACTTAAAATATCGCACATAAACACAAACATATGTGGAAATCAACAATCTCAAATCGACTGTAGCGCTGCATAGCGGCGAGTGCCAACCCGATCCGTATTCATTACATGCTATTGAGGGAGAAGAGATCACACTTTATATTCTATTCGTTATGGTTCTACAGTTATACGGTATGTTTCATTTTCTAGTTTATAAATATCATCTTGGGGACACTTTGCTCCATAACAAAAGTGGAGCAAAGTATCCCCAGGTTATGTATTACCAAATAGCTTAATATGATAATAGTGGAAACTCCCGCCAGAAACTGGCGACAACGATTCTGCGTGCCATCTAGCGGTTCGCGCAGACAACTACGAACTCGACTTCAATCAGCCTGCAAGTTTATATTATGCAGTACAAGCTAGAAGTGTAACTTTTGGGCTATGTGTGGGTGTTTTAATTACAAAATACAAGTGATCCCAAGTCATTTTACAGATTTCCTCAAAACAAACAGCTGTGAGTCTATCTACTAATGTGTACGTACCTGTATTTTTTTCTATTAATCTGAGCATAGCATACTTTCTCAGGGGCGGCCCTAGGGCGGTGCGAACGATGTGACCGCACCAGGCGTTGTCATATGGGAGGCGCAGAAAATGCAACGGTAGATTGACAGCGCAAAAAAATAAAACCCTATCACCTTATTAGCATACTACTTAACCCTACCCGTCAAAATTAATTCTATATATACTGTAAGTGAGCTGGGGTGCGTGCATTTCAAAGGTATAGACATTCGTACTTAACTTAACGTTGTATAAAAATTAACGAGTTGAAACCAATATCTATATATATTCTGTCCGCCACCTGTTTCCTTGACGTCGAATCGTGTGTGGATGCATGTGGATTGTGATTTGTGTCTGTGTTGCAAGCTACGAGTGAAATTGAAACTTAACTTACTGTTAGAACGTTACACTATACTAAGGCGTTGCTTGTAATGTAAGATATTAGTAACATCATATTAGACATATTTCTTTTTGTGTAAATAATAATCATGCCTAGCCTCGTCTAAGTGCGACCATAATCGAACAATATAGTTTAATATTAAATAATATTTTAGGAGTGTTCTAGAAATATTATTTTTAATATTAAAATAGTAGTTATTAATAATGTAAAAACTGTTGTTATCTTTTTAGTCGCCACAATGCGATCTCGCACCACCCGAAAATATTGCTAGGGCCGCCTCTGTCTTTCTTTAAAACATTGTTGTAATTAAAACTGTCCATTTAATCCTTTTCCAAGTGTGCTCAGTGGGTTGTGAAAAGCAGATAGCTCCAACATGCAGTCTCCAAATGTGTCTGGGGGTTTTGTCTGCCAAAATGTCATGGACATAAAGATAGTTTTTGCCATTTTATGTCTGAAAGCACCCATGGGATTAGAAGCAGATTAACTAGTTGTTTTTTTAATCAATTAATAACTCTAATGAAGGTATCTGTAACAGCTGTACGAAATTACTGACTGACAGGTATTTCAAAGTCCTTATTAAGGCATACGGTATGTGTTTAATTTTAATTTTTATTGGTTTTACGTCCCTGTTAAGTAGGCCTACTGCGGCTAGTAGAGACGCCGGGGTACTGGAATTTTGCTCCGAAGAGGATCTTTAATGTGCCAGTAAAACTACTGGCACGACTCCCTCGCATTTGCGCACCCTCAAATGCCAACTGGCTCCGCCAGGATTCGATCCTGAAACCTTGGGCACAGCTGGCGAGAACGTTAACGCTGAGCCACGCAGCCAGCCTAAGGCATATCTGAATAGAGCGAATGATTTTTCCGTGAAAAATTATCCCACTAAAAATATCAAGCTCTATAAGATATTACACGCGTAATTTGCTTTTGGAATATCTGTAGGCTAGTCAAACTGCTGTCATAAAATGACGATTAAATGTTTTTGAATTACAATATATATATATGTATTTCATTCTTATTACTGCCCCTTTCGGATCAACATCCATCTCCTTTCCTAATATTATGCTACAAGAAGTACGCAAAGGACTTAAAATCTGTATTTCTTTGCGTTTTCGAAGTCGAATTGTGTTATTGAATAGTTCGTTCCGGTAGTTGTCTATTCGAACCGCTAGATGGTAGCACTATGCGCTGTCGCCGCTGCTCTGCGTGTTAAGTGGCGAGAGTTTCCACTATTATCATATAAGCTATTTGGTATTACGTACAGTGTGCTTGTTCTAATTTAGTTCTGGTAGTGAATTGCTTTTGCAATCTGTTGCAGATTGGTAAAAATGCCACGAAAGTATAAGAGAACTCCAGGAAGTAGGAGATACTGTGACTATAACCAGGAAACATTGGAACAATGCCTAGCAGCCATTAGGAACAAAGAGATGTCTCAGCGAAAAGCATCAGAAGTATTTAATATTCCCAGAAGGACTTTAAGTAATAAACTGATGCTAAAAGAAGATAATATTTCACATCCTGGATTCCCTAAAATTTTCACCGATGATGAAGAAGCAGAATTTGCACGCTGTGTCACACAAATGGGTGAAGATGGGTTTCCTGTAACACGCTTAGAACTGCGAAGGATAGTTAAGTCTTATCTCAACAGACAAGGACGTAAAGTAGCCAGATTTAAGGACAATTGTCCAGGTCATGATTGGGTCTTTGGTTTTACCAAACGACACCCTAACCTTACTGTGCGATTTGCAACTACTATTAAAAGATGTAGATCTGCCATTGATGAGGGAATTCTCACAGAATATATTAAACATTTACGTGTTAAACTGAAGGATGTGCCAGCAAGCAACATACGGAACTTCGATGAAAGCAATCCTACCGATGATCCTGGAAAGAAGAGAGTTCTTGCAAGAAGAGGTACTGTACAAAATATTCTGAAAACATTTGTAACTCCTGTAATTTATTTTCAATTTGAGAATGCTATAATAGGAAATGTCTAGATTAAAGTTCATATCTTGAGTTATTGATACTCATCAGAAACATACAGCTTATCGGAAAAATCTACCGCTACATTTGTTCAAGTTGGCATGTAACAAAGACGGTTGTTTGTTGGTGAATAATGATATTCTTATTATTATTACTATTATTATTAACTTTTCACTACTAAAGTCGCTGGATTCCTTCATCAAAAAAGAAATGTTTGTTTACATAGCCAGAGAGAGTTTAAAAAGTTTCTTAATACTTCAGCAATCAATAATATCTCATAGGATTACTGTATATAAAGGAAATTTGAAAGTCATTACATCTAGCAATAAAATCGCTTGGCTGGCAATACTGAAAAACCACAATTAGCATAGGTCGAAACTATCGAATCAAGAATCTTTGATGTTCACTCCAATGTTTTGTTAATTTGTTACTGGTATTCCATTATGCTAAGGTAAGAGGACGTATGGGACCTAGGGAAATGGAGAAGACTTGCCAGGAACGTCGACCCCACTTGGAGTGGGAGAAGATGAAGGAAATGAAAAAGATTCCATTATGCTCTAGGGGTGCGTGATGACGCCTCAGTCAAGCGGTTGGCCTCTCACCAAGGTGGACCGGGTTCGATTCCCGGTCAAGCATGTGAGATTTTTGAATTGAAATGCCATGCCCTGTAGTATGAATTCCACGTAAAAAAGAGGTCCCGTGGCTCATGATCGCATGATAACGGTCAAGTGAAACTGAAAGCTTCCTTCCTTATGTTCTAGGGAAAATGGCATTAAGGTAACTGTACCAGTTTTCGTCACTGATCCAGTCTTCGTCACTCTCGTATATAAGTACAAAAAATAAGCATGTCAACGGGTCTTTCTCAACGCACGAAGTCTTAGGAGATGCGTCATACCTTCTTTGCCGATAAGGAGCAACTTTGCGAAATCATTCGTGCGATGTAATAGGTGATCCCCTGCGTCAAACATCTCCTGTGAGCTGAGCTGTCTTGACGCGTCATTTGCTTCTCGCATGTGCTAAGCACACGCGCGAGTTAATTATGTGCATGCGTGTTATGTTCCGACATTTTAAAATGTTACAAATGCGTGATATATTTGGTAATTGTTTCTGTAACATATGTGATTTGTTATTTCGTGCTCATGTGCCTAGTTTTGTTAGAAATGCCGGTGACGAACACTGGATTTAAAAAAATGCACTTGACCAATGCTCGTCATTTGTGACGAAGACGGGCACATTGTCATTTCTCCTTGCAAGACCTAACTAACAGTGGCAATATACTTATAATGTAGCTCTAAAGTACCCTGTATTAATTAAATTATCATTTAATCATTGTGTCCAGTAGTCGCCATAGCTGACGAACTTTAGAGCACATTCGTGACGAACACTAGTGCACGATAATGTTTGTGTTAACGTTTCGCAACCAATAAATATTTACAGGGTATTGTTATTATTACATAGGTCTCTTTTCTTGACGACCGCACCACAGTAGGCCTAGTTTTTTTTTTTTTTTTTGGGCTAGGCGCACAGATTACCTACTACTACAGATAGCCGACAGCCATGCTAATTCTTGGTCCCTAAGACTTCAGCGCTGTCTGGTGTTTGACCGCGGTACTAGTTGAGCACGGCCGTGCGGGTAGCCTACCCCACCCCTTCCCCTCGTTCCGCTAAATATTCTCGTCCTAACTGCTCTGCCCACTTCAATGTTCCGAAAATCACAATCTTCCCAATACTTATAGCACACGTTTTTAAGTGTGTAGATAATAATATGATCTACACGAAATAAATTACATTCAAAATAGCAATAACAGTTTTTTTTTAAATAATACCAAAGTGGGATATTGTGAATTCCGGAACTCTGAAATGAGCAATCACAGCATTTAGGGCATGACCTCATCAATAATTTACATTTTTACATTTCTTTCAATTGCAATTGGAGCATATTGCATTGACAAGAATTAGGCTACTATAAGGTCTGCAGCATATTATTACTCAATTTAAAAAAATTGTCCCTTCCAATTAACCACCGCAGGCCCAATTATAACCGATTAGTTCCGAGATTACACTAGAAAGGAAAAGTACTGGGAAGGGAGAATATTCATATCTTAAAAAGCTTGATGCTGTTTGCAATAACAGGAAACTTTTAAGAGAGAATACTAAGGAAATAGGTGGTGTAACCTGATCCTCATCACACTAAAATTGTTAGTGTAATTAGTGCCAAATTCATTAGTTTCGGAAAAATAATTGGATATCACAAAATTTATATACAGTAGTTCATTTCATATTCCCTTTAAAATATATCCAGTCCACCAATTTTGAAGGGTGAAATACAGTAAGTACATGTACATAAACAAATATCATGGCACACTAATACAGTAAATTCTATGACATGATGTGAAGGGGAAAGGAGAAATAGGACTTTCAATGAAAAACAAGAAACACACTCAATACTGCTAGAAATCATGTTTTATTTAAAAAGTTTGTCAACGAAGAAAAAATAACAGGGAGAGCCAAAATCAAACTTGGCAAAATACAGTAATCAAATCTGGTCCTTTTAAAAGTATGTGTTGAGGCATGTTCTTCTTTCTTGCCAAGGTATAACGGTAGGCTACAGCACATGATAATGGACCTATTACCTCCTTGACGCCATGGCTGACACCGATGAACTGCAAATTCCTACAACACATGCAAGTGTGTATGTTGAAACAGTTAACTTAATAAATGTTTAATGTTTGAAATGGAGAACTTGAATTTGCTGTTATGTGTATGTTTGCACCTATTTTAACTATATTTTAAAAGAATCTCTTATTGTAGAATCATTGTGTTTTTGATAATAATTTTAGGGCTTTTGATAACATATTCATTTAGCACCATATATTTGGAAGTGTATAGGATTTATATGATAATCTATGTTATTGTGGTATCTGTAGTAGTGTGTAGGCTATACTTTCTGTAATTCAGATGAGGACTGGAAAGATGGCAGCCATACTTAGGAACATTTATTTTTAAGAATTTTTAATAATATGTACTAAAAAGAAATTGAAATACCAACAGGAACAGTTACAACTTCCCTGTCCACTCAGCCAAGATATTCTGCAGATCTCTCCTGTGGGCCTCAACATTATTTTATTTTATTCCTTTCGTGATGGAACTCTGGTAGTATCTTATTTCAACTCCTGGGGCACCTCCCCAAGCCTGTCCCTTATAAAGCTACACACACTACTACAGTCATCACATAATCGGAGCAATTCTACCCACACCCAACTGCACGGGGCTGATGACCAAGATGTCCCAAGCCCACAAAATGAATTAACAGCTGACAAAATCAAGTCATTATGTTATTTTGTGTTGTGTTGGATTCTGACACATGTATGCGTTTCACAGAGTGCCATTTAAGCTCATGAATAGGAATGAATGAATATGACTGCCCTACTTGTTTACGGATTTACAGGAGGCAGTCATGATAGGAATTACCTAGAAATTTATATTCAGTATGTGTGGGAACCCATGATAAACCACTTGCTGGGTGGCTAAGCGGAGAATCAAACCCAACATTTCCCGGTTTACCTCACTAGGCTGTGTGTACCCTGTTCTTACCCTCAGACTAGAATTAGATTTCTTGACATTCAGGAATCAAACATGGACCTCAGAAGTGACAACCAAGAACTATACCACCTGGTTGGTCACATTTATTTTTAAGAATAATATGTACTAAAAAGAAATTGAAATTCCTACAGGAACAGTTACAACTTTCCCTGTCCACTCTGCCAAGATATTCTGCAGATCTCTCCTGTGGGCCTCAACATTATTTTATTTGATTCCTTTCCTGATGGAACTCTGGTAGTACCTTACTTCAACTTCTGGGACACCTCCCCATGCCAGCCCCTTATACAGCTACACACACTACTACAGTCATCACGTATTACTAATTGCACAACCACAACATCAAAATTTGAAGGGGTAGGGGTCTACGATTGCTCTTGGTAATCTGTCAAAGTGTAGTAAACAAGCATATAAAACTCAGTACAGAATTGGAAGCATATGAAATTGATGTGGCGATAGGAGTGGAATCATGGCTGAGAGAGGGGTAGGAAATAGAGAAGTATTCCCAGAAGGGTATGTAGTCTATCGTAGAGACCGAGGAAATAAGAAGGGAGGGAAGGGGGGGGGGGGGTATTCTGGTGCAGGAAACCTACTGCTCACATGAATGATTTACTGACGAAAAGGATGAAATATTAGGATAGAATTAGTTTGTGACAATATGAAGGAGGTGGGAATTATAGGAATATATAGGCCTGGGAGAGAGAAAAGAGACATGGAAATATTTGAGAAAGTAATAGATTACACTCATAAAAACAATAACTTAATGACATGGTAATAATTGAGGGGGGGGGGGCTTTAAATTTGCCAGAAGTTGATTGGAATGGAGCTGCAACAGAAGCCCATGAACAGAAACTTGCAAATAAATTAGTTTGGGAGGGAGGATTTACACAAGTAGTGCAAGCACCAACTAGGCTCAGTAACTTGCTGGATGTATCCCTGATAACCAGGGAAACTTGTTGAAAAAACTCACGTATTTGAAGGAATAGGTGACCAAATGGCTGCAATAATGGACGTTGGTCTGGTACCAAAAAGGCTTAATAGGAGGGTCACACAGGACAAGAAATTCGATGAATTTGGACCTTACCTGAAATCAAAATTTATTTCTTGGATAAGTGAAGGGAGCAATGTGGATATACTCGGGGCAAATCTTGGATTGCAGTGTCAGGTCCGGTAGTATAGAAGGTCCTGACCAGAGCCAAGGCATTCTTCGTTCATCCACGGAGTGGCAGCACTGGTCACACGAAATGAGAACGTGGCCCGTGGCACCTTCTAGTCTCTGCGATAGCATTTTAGAGGGAATCGCTCAAATCAAACGGGGAAAAAATAGAGGAAGCTATCAGCAGTCCCCATCTGAAGGTTTATTAACATTCCCAACTTATTCTTGAGTGTTTCTGAGAGAATGCTCCTGTATGTTTCTAAATAGTTTTAATTCTTTAGAGGGGGGGATGGGTTACTGCACACAACTAATTTTCTACACCAGCCGCTACTGAGCACGAGCTGTGACTGGCTTAGACATTGGCATCCTACGTGTTGAAAAATATTGTAAGTAACGTGTAGGAATAAAATACTACCTCTAGGTATGTCAACCATTACATTGGCATAGAGATGGGACTATCGACTACTTTTAACCATCGACTGACTAGTCATTCATTGGTAGAAACAATCGACTAGATAGTCGACTACTTTCAGTCGAATGGTTACCTGAATTTGCATTGCTCCTAAGCGTGTTGTTTCATGTATTCGACTGAAAGTAGTCGCTTCTAGGCAGCGTACAAAGCACGGCAAGCCGTTACCGTCTGAGTTGAGTCGTACCTACAGATGAAAATCAAACTTCTCCTTAACCCACCTATTTATGCAGACGTTAGTTTGGACTACTCGACGCTCGGCAACATGCAATTGGTCAAAGTTAGCCTATTTATTTATTTTTACTGTGCTTCGAAATGGTGGTTTACGTCGTGTAGAGTGCAACCATTATTTGCAATGTTGCACATTTCATTTAATGCAAAATGTGTGAGTAAATGTTCCCCGATACCGGTATTGATACAGGGCACTTTACCTGTATGTACTGTGGATAAGTGAAGTAATAGACCTACTTAATCAACCTAAGAGTAAATTAAATCACTATTACTGAGAGGGAGTTCTTAAGTACCGGGAACAATTCCATAGCCAACATTGAAATAATCACACTTGATATTTTAATGCCAAAAAATAAATGTAAAATATGTCCATAGAGTCATAAACAAGTTAGGCTATGTGTTCACTAATTTAATCCTCTCTGAAGTACTAAGAACGTAGAGCTGAAATACGACTTGAACAAGAAAATTACGGCCTACAGTAAATACACACGAAAATAGAACACTTTAGAACAGCAACGAGGCGAACTTTCAGTGGAGATGTTGGCAACAATGTAAAAACAACGTTTTTTTAATGCGCGCGCTATCCATGTGCTGAAGCAATTGGCAACTCAAACTAACACTTGGGGCGCTGCGGTCGGTCTGAATAAGTAGGGTTTAAAATACTCAATAACATGCGTTTGATATGGAATACTTTTTATTTTTCGGTTATAATCAGTAAATATGGTCTCTAAAGTAATGACAGTGTTATTTTTAATTGTATATATGTATAACTGTGCGATACACGTGATCTAATTTGTGTGTTCCACTGGATTTTTAGGTGTCATTTGCATATTATCAAGCATCAGTTTTTATGGGTGATGTAGATCAGCTGATTCAAATTTACACAGGGCTACACTTTGGACATTATTTCGGTACTATTATGCGCAATATAATGTAAATGTCGATCCTGAGTCAACGCCGAGGACATTCAAATAGAGAAATACGGTACATAAACAAATAAATAACACACCGAAGCTGTGCTACTTTTATAATTCCGAGACTAGCATCCACGCAAACCAGACGCCACTGTTCCAAGCTCCGACTTATATCGTGAATTGATGTCAATCTGATGATCAGCCAGCCTTTCCGCCAAGCCTACACCTCGTAATCGCTAAGTTCTTCGATATTCGAGCTATTCCACTACGAGTCATATAGGCCTAATTTGCCTCCCCGTGGGCACTGTAGAATGAGTGATTCCGCTACCATTCAAATATTCAACACCAAACCCACCTTTTACCCATCCAAATCAAGCAATTCCTGTCGCCCCCCGAGTTTTAATACAAGTTAAACTCATCCCTTCTCCCTACCAAGCAGCCAATAATTAATTATTTAATTAATTATTCAAGTAACTTCAATCTTACCAGCGCGCCCATCGTAACAGCTGTTTTTAAACTGAATAACCTTCGCTGTTTTTACGTCGCAGGTCTTCTGTCTGTCTACCTCGACAAGTGTTAGATCCTTCCCGGGGTGGAAATGTATTATTATTAGGTATTAGGTATTATTAGGTATCATCACATTTCGGCTATTGCTATTTGCATCTTTTGGAAAGTGATGAAAACGTATGTCCGCAGCCCTCTTATACATCGACTTACAGCCGTAAACTGAGCAATACACTTTGCTTTTACTCATTTTTCACTCTATTTACGAGTAAAACTTATTACTTATATATAAAGACACGAACAATTTACCACGATCTGCTTACCAATACAAAAAACCATATACAAACAGTCACCACGTGACAAATGTACCCTACTAGGTAAGTTTCTTATTTTTACCGCTAGATGTCATATCAGATAGCTGGAGTTGCCAATTGACTACCAGAACGTAAAACTATCCGAGCGTGTTCTACATGTTAAAAGTTAAAACACAATTGGGATATGTCGTTTGCAAACGACTTGTTTATGTTACGGTGAGTAGTCGTTGAATTCATTCGACTGTTTTTTAAAAGCAGTCAAACAAGTCGATGGATTTAACATTTTTCAGTCGACTGCTGCGGTGCTGCCCATCTCTAAACAATTGACGACCAGAATCAATTTGTACGTACGGTCAAGCTGTCCTCACAGTACCCGCTGCAATAGATGTAGAGATTCACATCACCACTCTATCTTATGATGGATGTCAGTACATAAAATCAGCCATAAGGCAACGGCAGTTTAACCACAGACAACGCTACAACTTTTCCATCCCTGCCCTCATGTCTTTGCCACTAACCCCTTCCCCCCTCCCACACAGCACGCCACTGCTCTGACACAGTTGTTAGGCCTGCTACAACAACTCTCAGCCATAACCCTGTAAACTACAGCTAAACCAAACCCAGAACCCCCTAATACACTTCATTTGCAGAGCAATAAAATCCATAAAACAACTCCGCAACAAGCTTCACAAAAACCTAAATTATAAACGAAAAGACTACTCCACAATCACCAAAATCAGTAAACCTCCCTCATTTCAACCACACTACACCTTAAACAGATATAGAAGGCATAGTCATGACCCCTTCATGGAGTAGGCTATTGTCTAAACACGATCATGTCTCCTTCAACTTTACTGAAGACTTCATAAAATTCTATTAAAAAAATCATAAACTCATTCCACAAATCTTAAAATCAGTATACATCCCTCATTTCAGTTACTCTATTCATTAAACAAACATAGAAGGCGTAGCCATGACCCCTTCATGGAGTAGGCTATTGTCTAAATCTGACCACGCATACTACAACCTTACTCTAATTCAAAATTACGGCTAAGGTATTGACCGGCTTGCCTGGGATGATGGGCCACTAAAACCGGTATCTGGAGTTCAAACATAACCTAATTATTGAATGACAATATTGAATTGTCCAATAACTGGACAACTGGATTTAGGCTATTTCATTGAAAGAATCAACGAACTGTATAAAACTATAGGCACCTACAGGTATACTTAACTTATTAATTAAAGCTCTACAATAAACACACAGCACAATGAATTGTAGCATGAAGTTATCCTGAAGAAGTCGTTTGATTAGAACGACTACTTAAATTCGAATGATTCCATTCGCTTGGAATTAGTCGTTTGCCAACGACTTGTTTCATTCGAATGATTTCCAAAGATGGCTTTGGGATCAGTCGTTTGCAAACGACTTGTTTATGATACGGTGAGTAGTCGTTGAATTCATTCGACTGTTTTTTTTTTAAGCAGTCGAATAAGTCGATTGTTTTAACTATCGACTAATTCGACTGTTTTCAGTCGACTGCTGCCCATCTCTACTTGGCATATAAGAAATGAATTATATTTATCTTGTATCTATCTATCCCACGATAATACATAATACAAGGTGAAGAGTCCTTTAAAACAAATTGTTTACTGTGATACTGGAAGAAACAATACAACACAGTGGTAATAGTTCTAGCCTGCACCTATTTGTTAATAAAATTTCATGCGATTTCACTCAGATCTCTGTTGTAGTGGCTTATTATATGTGCACCTTGAAACTTAATAGTACATTATGCAACGAGCCTATAATGACAATAATTAAGACACGAGTTTTATAATTTCCATACGAGTGTCTTAATTACAATTATAGACGAGTTGACACGACTGTTTATGTTCGACGATAATTATAACTATTTTATGTTCGAACATAAATATTCATAAATATCTGTCGAGATTTCACCAGTTTTATGTACGGAATAGAGCGCATGGGATGCAGAGAATGCCTTGTATTTGACCATGGCATCCTGGAATACCTCACTATGACACTCGCCACGCAGTGAAATTTAAAATAGGGGGCCATGGAAGTGAGCGCAGGTGCGATGCTATCCTCACCTAATGGGTCACACAACTGTTTCTTGAGCTCTGATTGGTGGGAGAAACTGTATCATAATGAAAACTTGTACTATAATGAGCCTCATTTTTGATGTGTCTGGCGAGTGGTTTTGTTACTGCTTCTGCAGGTATCACCCTTCTGAAAGATGTCTCATCATTTCTAATTCTATTCTTACTTTTCTGCCAGAAGAGAAATAGTTTTGCAACGCATGAATACAGTGCTGTAGCTGCTGAATTTTCTAAAAATAATTATGGAATGATGGCAAGAAAAATAAATATAGCCTATTCTAAAATAACAACATACGCATAAAATGAAACCATTCTGATGAACTTAATATTCTTCAAATTCAGAGTACAAACGCGTTCACCATTTGGTGCTTCGTTCATTTGTATATTTGGACCAAAATGTAGACCTCTGAAATAAATTTTAATGTTGGATTTTGCTCCACAGAACAAGAGCACACAGCCACCCATAGGACCAGTGTGTGTTAAGATTTTAGAACCTGTAATTACAGTTCTACATCAGTAATGCCAATACTACATATTCGACCAACTGAATACTTGCCACTGCACCAGTAACTAACATGTGCAAGAACTGATCTTTTTTGAATACGGTACCAATAATTTGAAATTCAAGGAAGGGGAAAATATTAAAGCTTAGACACGTCATGAACCATGACATTTTTAATCTACAGCAATGTAAAATGAATCATTAACACTCCTCAAGAACTTGAGTACACATATGCAATAGGCTCATGGTACTGTATGTATCTCTGCAAGATGTAATCAAGTTGAAAACATTACGGTAACATAGACTCTTACCTGGCCATTTCTCAGGAGAGTAGGCCTAATTGCCACATTCCTCTGCTATTTCGAGAACAGCAATTTACGATTTGTTTGTTCACAGAATTTGGTAGGCCTACCTGTGGAATAAATAATAGTGAAAGTTAATTAATATGTCAAGTAGAATATCACCTGTACACTGCGTCTAATTAAATATCAATTCAAAACTAGGCTACGGTATATTTTTCACAGGCACTACAGAAACAAGTTTTCACTTAAACTCTTAAAATAAGCGTACTTACTTGGCGTAGCAGAAGAAGAACTGTTCACTTCTCATTACCAAGAAGCGATTTGATGAAAGAAAGATGAGAAAGAACACAACATTAGTTTATTATAAAATAATAATATACGGCCAATATTATTTACACCATGCACGACATAAACAGAGCGTCCATGTTGGTCAATGCCGCCAACCCAGTAGAAATAATGTTTATTTAATGATAAGTGCCGTAATTATCGTCTGTGAGCAAGATAATTGCAAGGAAATGTCAATTAGGAATTATGTGTATATTTATTGACTAAATATAGGGATATATTTGCAATTTAATTACAACGTGTATCATGCATATGTTGGCAAGACGATATACAGCGCTCCATATGGCTGGCCGCGCAACTACACCGATGGTACCAAATAATCCCTATCTGGTTGACACCCCCTGGCTAGGCGTGCTACAGAGGATTTTTTTTATTTTTATTGAGATGATGAATAATATATTATTCTAAGACTAAATCTTTGCTTTCAGGCAATATGTTGGATAGTTATTGTTGTTTAAAGGGGCGGAACTACGAGGTCATCTGCCCCAGGCAATATTTAGAAACGCACAGTTCTGAATTATGATATTGAGCAAATGGAAGCTGCTATTAAGGCCGTTGTGGAGGACGGCATGAGTATTAAAAAGGCCGCGGAGAAGAATGGTGTTCCGAGAAACACCCTCTCGGACAAAATTAAAGGAAAATCTCCTAGAGAGAGGAAAATGGGGCTAAGTTCCATTTCAACAAAGGAACCTGAGGCTATGCTAGTTCAATGGGTAATCTCAATACGAAAAGCGGGGTCCCGGTAACAAAGGACGATTTGCAAAAGCGTCCAGTGCCTTACACAAGAATTGAAGAGGGACTTTCCTTTCAAAGATGGCCGCCAGGAAGGAAATGGCGTGAATCTTTCATAAAAAGAAATCCAGGTCTATCTTTTACGAACCCCTCAAAATTTGACAGTAAGTCATGCTGCAATTACAGAACATCAAAATAAAACCTGGGTTTCAGAAGTCTACAGCTATTCAGTGGAAAACGATTTCCAGTCTATTTTGTCAGACCCTCGGCGACTGTTCAACGCTGACGAGACGGTTTTCTTTCTCAATCCGAAAGGTAACAAAGTGCTGGCGAACAGGGGTTACAAGACAATATATCAGCAAGTGAATTCGGATGAGAAAGAATGCTTGACGGTACTTCTAACAGGCAATGCCCACGGCGATATTTCTCCTTCCCTTGTAGTGTTCAAGTATGAACGTCTGCCGCATGACATCATTATTGCCTCAATGCCAGCACACTGGGGCATTGGCAAACAAACGGGTGAATGACGGGGGGAAGTGTTTTACGAATTTCTCAGTAAGATATTTCATCCTGGGTTGGTTGAGAAGGAGATTCCTCTCCCTGACATTATTCATAGAGGGGCACTTCTCACACTTGACCATACATACTAGTAAGTTTTGTGAGGATCATGGAATTGTTTTGGTCGCTTTACAACCTAATGTCACACACGTACTTCAACCCACGGATGTAGGGGTTTTTAAGCTACTAAAGACTGCCTGGAAGAAAAATGTACATGAGTGGCGAATTCAGAGGGTTTCTATGGCAGGCGCGGATCTAGAGTTTGGTTTGGGGGGGGGGGGGGTCAGAGAATCGATCTAGAGTTTGGCTTTGGGGGGGGGGGGGGGCAGAGAATCGAAATTGTTAAGAAAAATGGTATCACTAAAAACGCAATCACAAAATAACCAAACGTACAAAACCAGACCAATTTTTTTGCAAGCTTCATGGATAGAAATTTGATGCGTTTAGCGAACCAAAAATATTCGTACAAATTGCAACGGCGTGTTTTGCGACTTTTGCAACGAGCTTCGAGAAAAGTATCAAGGTACGTTACAGTTTCGGCAAGTCGAGTTGGTACCGACAAAGGGAGAAAGTCACAGCTCAAATTGCCAACCAAGCTTGCAATTTGGACGTCGGCAAAAATGTTTGATGCGAAAAAAGCCCAAAATTCCTATCCGTGCATTGCTGCACATTCATCGTGACATCACTATAAACTTCGATTCGGTAATCACAAGGTTTGCTAAACAAAGTAGACGAGTTGATTTTGTTGTATAAATAATCGTTTTTATATAAGATGTTTGAAGTTGTAAATATGTACAGTTGTAACAGAACAAAGATATTTCCGTATTGAATAAAATGAAAAAAAAAAACCCTGTTTTTCAGTTAAAATTCGTTAAGTTTTATTTGTCTGGTAATTGTGTTTTCCTTTTTTGAGTTGCAAAAAAATTGGTCTCCGTTTGGGGGGGGGGGGGTCATGACCCCCGTGACCCCCTCCTTGAATCCGCGCCTGTTCTATGGCAACAATCGGTGTTAGGCCTTGGCGAATGGTCATTTTCCGGGCTGTTATGCCGTGGTCTCACTTGTTTAGAGCAGAATTACGATATTTTCCTGCTCGTATGTCTTCTACCCACCAATCCCGCTTCCCGTCTTTTTTTTTTCTTTTTTTTTTAATATTCCATTTTTATTAAAAACATAATTACTGGTACTGTTTTATTCGTAAATGTTAGCCTCCAAGTCGATAAATCGTTGTATTACGCAACAATTGACAGAAATGCATTATAAACAGCAGACAAGGAAAATTAACAATATGATGGCAATTGGTGCAAACGGGTGACGAATATAGGAAAAATCCAAATACATCGTGCCGAACACTGGCGCAAAAACACACTTTTTTTTAAATACGTCATTTTTCCTAAAACGAATATCTTTGATATTTGGTCTGTTTGAGTAGTTTGAGGTTAGGTACAGTGCTTTTGTTGATTAAATTTACCAAAATGTGTACGGTGTATATGATTTCTTGTCTAAATCTCCCTTAACATGACGACCATTGGTGCATTTAGTGCTTAAGGATTGCAGACTACGGCTATTTTTGCATGTGTAACTTACAGAAATTATCAATACTTTAATAAATACACAATAGTATTAAGAGTGATCCACCAAAAGTCAATAAATTCAGTGCTAAAAGGTCTTTAATGTACTAGTTTCAACCACATTGTAACAGATATCATTTTTTAACATTTCTAAATGTTACTAACATTTCAAAATATAGTAAATAAGTTTTATATGTAAGTTTTTATTTAGTTCTATAAGAAATCAATAATTACAATATCAATACCGTACTCGCAGTTACAAACCACTTGTCAAATATTACATACCGTATGCTGAAGAAAACCACAATGTCGTTGAAACTAGTACACAAGAACTTCTAGTACTGAATTTATTGACTTTTGGTGTATCATACGTAATACAATTGTTTATTTATTAATATATTTGTCAATAAGGACCAATTTTGAATCAAATATGATTAATTTCATATCAATACATATTAATGCTTTATCGTGCATGCTCTGCAGGATTCTATCATCCTGTAACTATGGACCAAAATACTCCCAGCAACACAGAACAAGACTATGGGGGCAAAGATGAAGATACTTCAACTATAATAAAGGCTGAACAGCTCTCGACTGTAGAGGTAAGACAATATTATATTGTCCTGAATTTTTCTTTCTCTTCGTATGTGAGCGGATATATGAGTGGCATTATAACAATAATTAGGCTCATTAACAGCAACCTTTATTATTATTTCCGATTATTCCTCTTCAGGAGAGCGTGAGAACTTGAGCCAATCACAGCTTCACTTCCTTTTCCTCTCTTCTTTTCCTCCCAAAACCTCTTCATTAGTTCACTGTGCTTTTTCTTCCTTTCCTCTGTCCATTTTTTCCCTGATGTCTCTTTCCTTGAAACTTGCACAATTTTCGTGTTTCTGATTTTATTTCTAAATTGTTCTCTGTCCTTAATGTCGTCTTCAGAGATTTTAAGTAATTCCATGTCTTCATGTACTTCTTTTATCCAACTGGTCTTTAATTTACTTGCATTCACGATATTGAAAATCTTCTTAGTGAGTCTGTTCTCATCCATTCTATATATGTGTCCATAGAACTGCAGACGTCTCTTCCTAAATTTATCTATAAAGGTGTCTGTATTTTCATAAAGTTCCTTTGTTGGTCTCCTGACCCAAATTCCATTACGGTAAACAGCGCCATGGATTTTCCTAAGAATTTTTCGTTCCTGTTTCTCAATATCATGAATTCTTGTCATTCCTCTAATGACGTTAGTTTCTGCCACGTACAAGGCTTCAGGCAAGACAACTGTGTTATAATGGCGCAATTTTGCATTGTGAGATACTGCTCTTTTGTTATAATGATTCCATGTCAGCTTGTACGCCTTCTGCAATTTTACTATTCTATCTGCATTAGAAATTGTGTTCAATCCTGTGGGTTGGATGGTTTCTCCTAAATATTTGAAGTAAGTGACCTGCGAGATTTTTCCATATTGCGTTCGCAAGGTGATGTTTCCTCTTGATTTGGTATCCATATACTGTGTTTTTCATAGGAAATATCAAGTCCCGTTTTACTGGAGATTTCATGTAGTTTCTCTAGCACTAATATGGCTTCATCCTTGTTGTTTGTTAAGATGGCCAGATCATCTGCAAAGGCCAAGCATTTCACAGTGACTCTTTTTCCTTTCTCCTTTCCAATTTGGATACCTTTTACATGCTTTTCCCATTCTGTGATGATTTTGTCCAGTACGATGTTGAACAAGAGTGGTGATAAACCATCCCCTTGTCGAACTCCAGTATGAATTGCAAAAGAGTTAGATATTTCTCCCACGAATTTCACTTTTGAGGTAGTTCCCAATAATGTTTCCTAGATGATGGCCCTGGTCTTCCTGTCAACTCCTAATTCTTCTAGTCTGTTAAACAAGGTTTGTCTGTCTACCGAATCGTAAGCCTTTTTGAAATCCACAAATGTGACTGTAGTGTTCCTGCATCGTCGGATGTGCAGTATGGTCTTGAGGTTCCAGATCTGCTCAATACAGGACCTTCCCTTCCTGAAACCTGCCTGATATTCTCCAATATGGTGGTCCACCTGTGGCTCGAGTCGATTCAACAAAGCTTTAGAGATAATTTTATAAGCGACTGGAAGAAGCAAAATTCCTCTATAATTATTCGGATCAGTTTTGCTTCCCTTCTTATGGAGTGGGTGTTTCAAAGCACTCTTCCATTCTTTTGGGATTTTCTCTGTTTTCCAGACATCTGATATTATTCTGTGAATTTTTGGTGTTATGTGTTCATGATCCAATTTCCAAACTTCTGCAGTAAGTCCATCTTCACCAGGGGCTCTATTGTTTTTTTAATGACTTGATTATGTCCACTATTTATTCATGTGATGGTGGAAGTGAATCAAGGTTGGGCACTGGTTTTGCAAATTGTAGTTGTTCAGAAGGTGCTTCGCAATTAAGGAGTGTACTGAAATATTTAGCTAGAATTTCACAATTATTGTTCGTATTAGTTTCCAGAGATCCATCAGGTCGTTGGAAGCATAAACTAGGAGGTTGAAAGCCAGCTATATTTTCTCTAAAGGTCTTGTAAAAATTTCTGGTGTTGTTCTTAGTGAAGTCCTGTTCTATTTCATTTAGCCTATTATTATCATAATTGCGCTTTTCCCGGCGATTAATTTTAGAAGTGTTTTTCCGAACCTGCACAAAATTCTTGCCATTTTTCTGTTGTTTTATGACTATTGAAATTATTCCATGCTTTAAACCTATATTCAACCGACAGTAGTGGCTACGCTGGCTAAAGCGCAGCATTAGGTCATGGGGCCAAAGCTCTCTGCTGACTCGGTAGACGCGTGGGTTCGAGCCCCACCGTCGTCCGTCCTTGAAATGGTTTTCCGTGGTTTCCCCATTTTCAACACCAGGCAAATGCTGGGACGGTAACTTCTGATAGGCCACGGCCGCTTCCTTCCACATCCTTGCCCAGTTTCATTCACCATCATTCATTTCATCTCTCATTAACTCCTCTCAAGAGGTTGGCGTCAGGAAGGGCATCCGGCCGTAAAAACCATCGCCACAACGACTTCCATCGCATCTCATCTCCGACCCCGTTGGAAGACGGGAATAATAAGGGGTATACATACATTTAAACCTATATTCAATAGCATGATCGCATGTGATGTTCCACCACCTATGTTTTCTCTTTCTCGGAGGTTGACCGAATTTTATTGCTTGTTTCATTTTCTCTGCAAGTTCAGACCAGCTCGTGGTATCCATTTGACGGATTTCTTCAATGATGTTCATCTTGTTGAATTCAAGGTATTCTGGATCAGTTCGGAAAAGCTGGGTTCCCCTTGTCCTTTGTCTGTTGGGTTGAAATTAGGTAGATTTCATTAGAAAGCTAACTATTGCAATGGGTACCATGTTTCGACTTCCGGAAAATTTCGACATATCTTCGCGTTTCATATCCCCCAGACCCCAAAACCACCGTCAGTTCAAAAGTTTATATATAATTTATGTATCTATCTCTATATATATATATATATATCAGTTTCTTGTGGACACGATAACTGCCGTAATTTTGCACCAATCACTTTGAATTTTTTACATAATATGTATCCCTATAAAATCTCGGTCGAGTTCGTTAATGGGCAAAATCGGTCGAAGGGGGTGAAAATGGGGGGCTTTTTTCGAAAAAGTGAAATTTCGCTATAACTCTCTTAATACGTGAAATATCGAATCCATTCAAAGTTCATAATATGTGTCGGATAAGTGCCAAAAATTTACGTCAAATAAGTTTTTTGATAGCACCAACCATTGACCAAAGGGGTGGAAAAAAGTGGGTTTTTCGGGAAACATTAATCATATCTCTCTTAATAGGCACAATATCAAAACCGTACAAAATGGAAAATATTCCCCTAATAATTACCTAAAACTTTTGTCTGAAAGAATTTTTGATATGACCCACCATTACGCCAAGGGATGAGAAAAATGATTTAGGAATTTAAAAAAATGCCAAGTGCCATCAGAGGTTACCATAACAACGCTTTTAAATTGATAAGGGATGATCTATCAGAGGTTGCCAAGACAACGCCATTGACGAGATCACATTCATTAGCCTACTTTCGATTTTTGCAAAAAATGAAAGTAGACTTATGAGATCAACACAGGGCGAAAAAATGTGTCTGTGTGTGTGTATGTGTGTGTGTGAGTCTGTGTGTGTGTGTGTCAGTGTGTGTGTGTGTGTGTCTGAATGTCTGTCCCCCCCCCCTATCAATTCGAACACGGTGAATGCGAATTGAACGAAATTTGGTACAAAGGTAGCACTAGCAAAGGACACCTCAGTGTCATGTTTTATATCGCCGCCATCTTGACGGAAACGTAATGGCGGCCACACAAATGTTCAAAGCTTAAATCAAATTACGACTAACCTAATCATCCGATCTCTACCAAATTTTGCAACAACATACCTTTATGGGGGGAGCATCCTTTGACCAAACCAATAGGCCATCAGCGTAATAGTTCGCGGATGGCGGCCATCTTTGTGTGAAAATCGATTTCCCCTATTAATTCGAACACGGTGCAACCGAATGGAACGAAATTTGGTACAGAGGTAGTACTAACAAAAGGCATCTCAGTGTCATGTTTTATATTGCCGCCCTCTTGACGGAAACGTAATGGCGGCCACACAAATGTTCAAAGCTTAAATCAAGTTACGACTAACCTAATCATCCGATCTCTACCAAATTTTGCAACAACATACCTTTATGGGGGGAGCATCCTTTGATCAAACTAATAGGTCATCAGCGTAATAGTTTGCGGATGGCGGCCATCTTTGTGTGAAAATCGATTCCCCCTATTAATTCGAACACGGTGCAACCGAATGGAACGAAATTTGGTACAGAGGTAGTACTAACAAAGGCACCTCAGTGTCATGTTTCATATCGCCGCCATCTTGATGGAAACGTAATGGCGGCCACACAAATGTTCAAAGCTTAAATCAAATTACGATTAACCTAATCATCCGATCTCTACCAAATTTTGCAACAACATACCTTTATAGAGGAAGCATCCTTTGACCAAATGACTAGGTCATTAGCCTAATAGTTTGCGGATGGCGGCCATCTTTGTGTGAAAATCAATTCCCCCTATTAATTCAAACACGGTGAAACCGAATGGAATGTAATATGGTGCAGAGGTAGCACTAGCAAAGGGCATCTCAGTGTCATGTTTTATATCGCCGCCGTATTGACAGAAACGTAATGGCGGCCACACAAATGTTCAAAGCTTAAGTTAAATTACGACTAACATAACCATCCGATCTCTACCAAACTTTGCAACAACATTCCTTTAAGGAGGGAGCATCCTTTGACCAATCTAATAGGTTATTAGCCTAATAGTTTGCGGATGGCGGCCATCTTTATGTCAAAATTGATTCCTCCTATTAATTCGAACACGGTGGAACCGAATGAACAAAGTTTGGTACAGAGGTAGCACTAGCAAAGGGCACCTCAGTGTCATGTATTATATCGCCGCCATCTTGACAGAAACGTAATGGCGGCCACACAAATGTTCAAAGCTTAAGTTAAATTACGACTAACATAACCATCCGATCTCTACCAAACTTTGCAACAACATACCTTTATGGAGGGAGCATCCTTTGACCAATCTAATAGGCCATTAGCCTAATAGTTTGCGGATGGCGGCCATCTTTATGTCAAAATTGATTCCCCCTATTAATTCGAACACGGTGGAACCGAATGAACGAAATTTGGTACAGAGGTAGCACTAGCAAAGGGCACCTCAGTGTCATGTTTTATATCGCCGCCATCTTGACGGAAACGTAATGGCGGCCACACAAATGTTCAAAGCTTAAATCAAATTACGATTAGCCTAATCATCCGATCTCTAGCAAATTTAGCAACAACATACCTTTATGGAGGGAGCATCCTTTGACCAAACTAATAGGTCATCAGCCTAATATTTTGCGGATGGCGGCCATCTTTCTGTGAAAATCGATTCCCCTTATCAATTCGAACACGGTGAAACCGAATGGAACGAAATTTGGTACAGAGGTAGCACTAGCAAAGCGCACCTCAGTGTCATGTTTTATATCAGCGCTATCTTGAAGGAAACGTAATCGCGGCCACCCAAATGTTAAAAGCTAAAATGTAATTACGACCAACCTAATAATCTAATCTCTTCCAAATTTTGCAACACCATATCTTTATGTGGGAAACATATTCAGACCAAACTGCAAGAACATCAGCCCAATAGTTTGCAGATGGTGGCCAAGTATGTGTGCAAATCGATTCCCCCTATTAATTCAAACACGGTGAAACCGAATTGAACGAAATTTGGTACAGAGGTAGCAGTAGCAACGGGCACCTCATATTCATGTTTAATATCCCTATAGCACGTTGTATTTCAACAAGCTACTACAACCAACATTCAATCATACTCCTTGAAAAGGATAAAGTGTTATAACAATACCCATGCATTTAGGAGAAAGTATGCTATATGTTCTTTACTGAACATCTTGTTTTTAGCCTACTTTTCACGCTTTTCAAAAATGAGGAAAAAGTAGACTTATAAGATATATCCGGGAAAATGTGTCTGTCCTTCTGTCTGTCTGTCTGTCCTTCTGTCTGTCTGGCTGTGTGTGTGTGTTCCCCCCCCCCCCTATCAACTCCTAAACGGCTGCAGCAATCGAAACCAAATTTAGTATGAGTAAAGATGTATACCGGAATATCTCAGGCCCATATTTGAAAAAGATGCCAGTGCTACCAACTGCTAAAAAAAGCACTAGAAATTTGAGCTCCATGTTGGATATCTTGGAAGGTATACATGGGAGCTATTCTAAAATTGGCACACATGTAGATAATACTATTTCAGTTTAATTTCCAGGTGGCCATGCATGACAGCGTTGCCAAAATAATTTTAAGCCTTCTGATATGTCCAATTTTTAAATGCATATAACTTCTACACTATCAATTGGATTTCAACCTAATTTTGTATGTAATATGTGTACATAAACATATATGACTGAGTGTATTCTTAAGAGCCACCAGGGCTGCCAACTGTTAATAATTGCTCTCTATTTTGTATCCAAATATATCAGAAAGTATGCAAGCCGACAGCTTTAAACTATGCACACGTAAATTACCCGACATTTTACATTAATTTGGAGTAACTTATATACGTCAGTTCTACCAACATGATTCTAAGCCTGCTGATAGGACCAATTTTTAAATACATGTAACTTCTATACCAACAAATGGATTTCATCCAAAATTGGCACAAAAATATATAATATTTCAGATTATTTCTGACCAGCACTCGCATGACATTGTTGCCAACATGCTTTTACGTGTACTAATAGATCCAATGTATAAATCAATGTAACGTCCTTTGGACTTCAACCACATTTTGTATTCTGTACCTTAGGAGATGGAAGTAAGAATATATTCAGTCACCAGAGCTGCCAACTGTATTGCTCTATTAGGCTACATTATGCCTAGTATACCTTATTTCGAACTAATTAAGACATTTCGATATTACCCACTTAATTTCGTCATTATTCTAGATAGGTTCATAGACTGTAGATTAATCTATGGCATGAATCTTAATTTTAAGAAAAGTAGGCTCTTTAGTTCGTCACGGAACTTCTTGTTCCATCTGACTATGAGGGAAGCGGCTAACTGGTAGCATGCTGAACTTCTATGCCCAAGGTGCTGGTTCAAAGCCGGCCAAAGTCGCCGGATTTTCTAAGAGCGCTAAAAATCCGTCAGCATGCTTTCCTTCGGAGGGGAAGTTACAACGTTCGTTGCAAGTTGCTGGTTGCGGTGGCATCTAGCAGCCAAGTTCACAGCTAGGTGTCGTTGACGTTAGTATTTGGTACAAAATTAGGTACTACTACTTAAAATTGACCGTCTGCAGACCTTACCTGAATTACAGACTAATACAGTCATCACAAATAACACCGTTTATCAGACAGATTCTACACACACCCAATGTACACAGGGTTACATGACCACCTTGTCGCAGCCCCTAAACTGAGGAACCAACCAACAACTCTGCGGGAGATAAAATTTTGCGTGAAGAAGTAACAGACTGTTAGATAGTTACACATTAGTTCCAAACCTTGCATAAGGACAGTGTGATCACAAGTATAAAAATTAACCCCAAATGACAAGAAGGTTACCATCCCCATAAGACAGTAAAATGTTAAAAGTATGCATAGAAAGACGAAAAAATGTTAACTAACCTCCAATTGTAAAATACTTTCTCGCAATAAATGAGGTCTGATCCTCCTACAAAAACCTGCATATTTTGCCTATTATGGCCTATCCCCTAGTTTGCCCGGTGAAATCTACCTCCGCCTTCCGGCGTGCCGAGAGGAATTTTTTTACCTTGATTTGTAGTAAATGATCATCTGAATCAAAGAATCCTCTCCTGGTTTTCACATTAAGGACTTCTTTAGCGTTCCTTCTAGAGATAGCAAGGTGGTCAATCTGGAATTCTCCAAGTGTTTCATTGGGGGATATCCATGTTGTTAATTTATGCGTAGGCTTCTGGAATTGTGTTGACCTAATTTGGAGATTGAAATTTTGACAGAAGCTTATAAGGTGTTCACCATTTTTATTGGTTCTGCTATGAGCAGTGTATGGTCCTGTAATTCTCCTATATTTCTTTTCTTTTCCTAACTGCCCATTAAAATCCCCCAGTAGAATCTTGACATGATGTTTGGGAATTTTGTTCGTGATTTCCTCCAGAAGTTCCCAGAAGTCTTCTATTACCTGAGGGTCTTTCCTGTTATAGTCATTCGTTGGTGCATGCACGTTAATCAGTGTGTATATACCTTGTTTCCCGATTTTATTGAGAGTGTTGAGAGTCTTTCTGATGGTGAAGTAAAATCAATTACTGAATCTGTGACGGACTTGCTAACCGCAAAACCTGTGCCAAATTGTCTTGGTCCTGTGTTGATCTGCACTGCAGGTTTTCCTTTATAGAGCCTGTAATTCTCAGAATCAAAGTGATTTTCATCTGTAAATCGTGTTTCCTGCAATGCCAAAATTTTGATTCTGAATTTATCAAGCGTATTCGTTAGATGTTTTAGTTTCCCAGGTTTAAACAAAGTGTTCACTTTAAGTGTACCTATGAAACACTTTCGTTTAGGTCGAAGAGGTTTTGAGAAGCTTCGATCCTTCTCTACATGACATGTCTGGTCCCCCAGAATCCTATGACCAGAACAGGGATCCAATCTATTGACTGGGGCCTGGGGTAGTGGAATCTTTTCCTGTCGTTCTGCCATGGTTGCTTCAAGTTGAAGATTGTTTGTGGTGACCTCCGATGGAGATCACAAGATTTTAAGACTTAATTGTTGAGATTAAGCCGTACTTCGAACAGCCGCACCAACTAGGAGAACAGACGCTGCTCACTAGTCAGTTGAATGTATGGACATCCATATACCTTTTACTCTTATCAACCCCGAGCACTGGGGTGCCTCCTCCGCCTCATACGCTGTACTGAAGTCCAGCTTCTCCACCCTATTCGCCGTTGAGGTCTTCACTACTAACCCTGAGCTTGGGCCCTCCATATTTGTAACCCCTGGAGAGAGGGTGTCCCAGCATTATATAGCCCCCAGCAGTTGGGCTACCTGTTGGTTCGTGGGTTCTATTTGGGGGTATTTGAACCAACCCTACAAACTGTAGGGGCCCCCTATCCGCCACATGGGGACGCGCTCTCTAGAGTTTACAGGTTCCCCCGAGAGAACAGCAACCTTTAACTATTTCCAACAAGAGAAAGTGCCATTGTTGCTAAACAGGCCTGTTGCTATGGTAACATGAGCATTAATCCTGAACGAAATATCACTCATTTCTTTATATCTTTCATTTCGATAATACACTTACCGGCAAAAAAAGCGAAACATTACGATTTTCAGACAAAATTCAATGTTGGACCGCTTCAAACCTTGTATTAATCAAATATTATGACATTACAAGAACATGGCAATGAATCATAAGTTAATTACCGTAATTAGCACTATAATTGATAGACATTATTCATCATAACAATCAGACATTATTCATCATAACAATCAGAACAGTGCAAAAAAGCGAATTTGTAAATGCAGAAACCTGGAATCCATCCTCACACCTGTTACACTGTACGATTATGAATGATTACTCTATGATTTAGTCCGTTTGTCCACGTGTTTGCACCACATTTCCATTGGCTCTATTGAGCCAATGGAAATGTTGTGGGCAATGGGAGCCTGACAGCCCACCGGTACATCGAGGAGACTTTAGTACTCCACCTTGTGCCTTTTTCACCTGTCATCGGAGAGAACTTTATCCTGATGCATGGCAATGCAATGGGTATTACCACCTCTAGCCGCAGTTACTGCTGTGATTCGATCAGGCATGCTCAGGATGCAATTTCGAATGTTCTCTTGTGATATGAGCTCCCATTCTTCCTCGAGGGCAGCTCGAAGTTCAGCTAATGTTTCAGGAGAACGACTCCTAGCATTTCTCGCAAGCTTATCCCAGACATGCTCTATCGGGTTTAGGTCGGGTGTACAAGTAGGCCACACCATGTGCTCAATTCCGACTTCATCTAGGTACTAGCATACACAGACAGCAACGTGTGGACGAGCATTGCCATGCATCAGGATAAAGTTCTCTCCGATGACAGGTGAAAAAGGCACAAGGTGGAGTACTAAAGTCTCCTCGATGTACCGATGGGCTGTCAGGCTCCCATTGCCCACAAACACAAGCTCTGTGCATGTATCCGAGGTAATCCCAGCCCAGACCATCACAGGCTTCCATTGAACTGTGTCCTTGCAGAGAAGGTACAGGTTGAATAACGTTCCCCACGCCTTCTCCATACTTTCTCCATGCCATCCGATGCCCTCAAACAGAATCTGGATTCATCTGTAAACAGCACTGAGCTCCACAGTCCAGTTTCGATGGGCATTGGCATTGGCATTGCATCCGAGCGACACGTCTAAGGAGAGGTCCTGTGGCGGGCCTCTTGGGCTGTAAACCCACTTCATACAACCTCCTTCTTACTGCCCTTTCACTGATGTTCATGCCCCGTACTTGCTGCAGGCGATTTCTGTCCTCCACAGTTGTTGTGTGTCGATCACGAAGAATTTGCATTGCGAGAAAACGATCATCACGCCCTGAAGTGCCTTTCCTACGATCAGAACCAGGCCGCCTGGAGTAGATATTGTCCTCTCTGTACCTTTTAACAGTCCTGGACACGTTAAAACAAGATGTGCCTAAAACGTTTGCCACATAGCGTACGTATACTGCGCCCTTCCTCCCCTAAAGCCATTGCCCTTGCAGCGTTTTCAGGAGAAAGAGCCATTATGATCTGACGAGAGGAGCGAGAATAACTATTGTAGAGTAGCTGTAATGTCCACAAAAATATGCGGCACGAGAATTCACAGCAATAAACCTTAAGACAGCCGTCTGTGGTTATTCTTGTCCAGAGGTGGGAAACTGTAATATTGGTCCTGTGATTGTCACGATCAACCATGTTTATCAATTATTGCGCTGAAATTTCTCAAATGGGCTAATTGACTCATGATACATTGCCATATTGCTGCAATGTCACAACATTCATTTTCTACTAGGTTTGAAGCCGTCCAACATTGAGTTTTGTCTGAAATTCGTAGTGTTTCGCTTTTTATGCCGGTGAGTGTATATAATTTTCATACCTGATTTCATCTCCCTGGGGGACATTATCAATTGTAATTACTAACCCTGGTCACTTATGCACCGACAGCACTGGATATATGTTCTAAATCATGTAAATAGGCTGTGTGGTTTTTTTTATTGTTCATTTAACAACGGCAGCCATGTTCGATGGCGTATTTAGTATGTTAAACTGCCGCTAGTCGCCTCCGTTGCGTAGTGGTCAGCGTGATTAGCTGCCAACCCTGAGGTCCACGGTTTGATTCTAGGCTCTGCCACGAAATTTGAAAAGTGGTGTGAGGACTAGAATGGGGTCTACTCATCCTCGGGTGATCCAAATGAGTAGAGGGGGTTTGATTCCTACCTCAGCCATCCTCGAAGTGGTTTTCCGTGGTTTCCCACTTTGTCTTCGGGCAAATGCCAGGATGGTACCTACTGTAAGGCCACGGCTGCCACCTTCCCACTTCCTTGCCTAACCCTCCCACTCGTCCCATCCCTTCATCAGGCCCCTGATGCTTTGCAGGTGAGGCCGCCTGGGCGTATTACTGGTCACACACCCCAGTTGTATCCCCGATTCAGAGTCTCAATCTCCAGGAAACTGCCCTCAGTGGCGGTAGAGGTGGGATCCCTCGCTTAGTCTGTGGGGAAAGCCAACCCTGGAGGGTAAAACGATAGCGAAAAAAAATCTGCCGCCAAAGCGCAAACAACGTGGCACAGACGTTGACGATACTTGTTGCAAACATGTGGGATACTACATACACCAGGACTGCCCCACTGCAGCCTGCAGGCTAAACCATTGGATTGGACAAAATGAAGGTTAGAATGGTCGGGTAGAGGTGGGGCCTTGGCCGCGGGTAACTAGCGGGGCACTGTTCACATGTTAGGATGCAACCATTGATCTGGATGAGTTAGGCTGTAACCATTGTTGACAATCATTGGTTTGAACCCGGTAATCGGGCAACTTACACAACACGGGGTGAACAGATTCAAACTCGGCGCACTGTCAGGTGAACTGGGCGCTACTTTGTTTTTCTGTACCGCTTATATACACAGTAGTACCGTAAGAGCTGGGTTGGCCATACTGTACTAGACAGTAACTCACGCACATAATGGCGGACACAACTGGATTTTTGTTATATAAGTCATGATCTATATAAGGGATGGTGGGTGGGTTATGGACTGCGGAGGAGTGAACATTTATTGCTACATCATTCCCTGATATCATCGCCGTCTATAATTCATTATGCTTGGCAACATTGCCCATCTCTCATCTGGTAGGCCTAGAGCAAGCACATGGCAATTGCTAACACTGCGTATATACATAGATTTCGATGCAAAATGTTTCTGAATATAGAACAGAACATAACGTCCTCTAAATCTACGCACAAATATCACATTAATAAAGGATAAATATTATCATGCTATGCATTGTCTATTCCCGATGAGGTAATAATAAAATGCTCTACTATTCCTGAAAGTCCCGATGTCAGAAGTTTTCTTTTCTTGCTGCTATGCTCACTGCCGTCAGTAACGCGCAAAATTTCAGCTCGATCTGTTTAATGTTTTTCGCATGAAAGAAACTGGAATGCAATAATTTAAGCTATGTGCAGCATTTGGGTGGGGGAATTAATACGAAAAAAACATACATTCGTGGAAATGCACTATAGTCATGAAGAAAAAAAAACATATAAACTTTCTTGAAAAAATTGAATTTCAATTAAAAGTGCTCTGCTCGATTTCATGATAGAATTTTCAGTTTGCTCGATGCTTGTGTCTGATGCAGATTATCCTATGAAAGATAGTGTCAGAAGTTAAGAATAATCATAGTACAAACACATTTTTCATCAACAGGATGTTGGAATGGTTACTGAACAATGTGGATGTGAACCCCAATACATTTTAAGTTTTCAGTAAATAACTATAATAAGAAGAAAATTGTGTAGTTGCTAAGGATGTATGTCAAATTTAGGATTTCTTTTGAGATTTCAATCTATAAAAGATATTATTTTTCCAAAAAACAATTCTAGTTATGACAATCTTCTTCAATGATGTAATTTGGATCAAAGTATTTACGAAAACCAGTCTACATTGGTTATCATGCGGCTTTGGCGGCGTAATCGGTAGCATGCTGAACTGCTATGCCCAAGGTCGTGGGTTCAAACCCGGGCGAAGTCGTCGGATTTTTAACAGCGTTAAAATCCTTCAGTATGCGTTCGGAGGGGAAGTAAAGCCGATGGGCCCATGTCATAGATTTATGGCATGTAAAATAACCTACCACTACAATGGGTAGTGTGTATGTTATATTTGGCTGCTTGGAAACGCTCTATCAAATTCCAACGTTTGCCGCTATGAGTCCGTGACATTGGCATCGAGTACCCAAAGTTGGAACTACTTGAAATTGAACTTGCTGGGAGCCTACGGGCGTTCAATTAAAATACCCTGCTATGACCATTGGCTGCAATTCATATATAATCGGTTATCATCACTTTTCACTTATGTCAGAATTATGTGAATGTGCTGAAAATTGTGGGGAGTTTTAATTTTATCTAGAATGGTGTATCTCACTAATCACTTTCTCTTTGTAGGATTCTAAAGATATTTTATCAGGCATCCAGACGTCAGAACCAGAGGCAGTTTACCTTACGATGCCGGATGTTAAGCTGGAACCTGAAGACATACCTGATATTATTTGATATTCATATTACCGCGATATGTCAAAATGTAACTATTTAAACTCCTTTTCTGTAAATATAGTTTTACCACTCACCTATAGTCTGTTTTCTGTTATTCTCCTTTAAGTCAAATTGGTATGTCTTTGTTATGGTTCGAACTGCTCTTCCTAGCACTGTATTTTGTTTTCATTGTATGCATGATGCCCATATGGCAAGATTTACTTTGTGCATGATAATGTGCCTTGAGTTTTTGTGGGTATCTACCCGCATAACCTAACGGCGGTGCTTTTTGAGGATCCAACCAGCCTTCAGGCTGTCTACCTAACAGACAGAATGTGCAGATATTGGATGGTGAATCTCCAGAAAGGTAGGCGTTTTTTTGTTGAACAAGGATGAAAGAAAAGCTCAACAAGAAATATTTGTGATATTTCTTTTGTTTGAATTGTCAAGCAAAGAAATATTTGTGGTATTTCTTTAGTTTGAATTGTCAAGCAAAGATTGTCTCTCTGTCCTGGTATTCATGTTTCTCCTGTACCGTGTGTAACTACAGCATCTTACATCTTAGGATATCTATTATGTTCTAAACTTGGTCCTCCACTTCCAGTACTATTCCAGGATGGCTTACAATATGTCCTATCCTCTATTATTTAACACTGCTTTTGGCTTCATATTAACAGAGATCATTGTGGAATTGCCTCTAAACATGTACCGTATATAAACATGTGTATGATTTCGAATTTATATTAGAGTTTGGTTTTGCGGATGATTTCGCCTTCGTATCTAAAGATGGGGATTCAGCAGTAACTATGACAGGTAACATGATGCAATTTGGCCTCACTTTGAATTCACAAAAATTAAACACAATAGTTGTTGAGAAAGGTAAATTGAAAAAGACTGTACTTAATTCAGTACCATAGTGAAGTTTCAATACCTTCAATTGAAGGAAAATGTTAAACATTTAGGGGTGACATGATGATGGAATTATATTCGTTTATATTAGTTCACAGCAGTGATCACACAAATGGGCCAAACCTTAGGAGAGTCGAACTGTAATAGGCATGATAATCATTGCCTACTGAACCTATCATTCCATTGGTGATATTTGCTGTGTTTCAGATATTACTTTGAACTGTGATTGATGTAAGTTAGTGGAAATGGAAACAGATGAATGTAACAGAATCACAACCTCGATCAGGGAAACTAAAATAATCAGCAGATAGGGATAATTTATTCACACCATGAACAACAGCCTTACTTCAAATCTTTTGCGAAGAAGTGATCTACAGTAGTACCTTCTGTGACAAATACTTGAAGGTTCGTGACGTGGACTGTTCAAGGATATATTGAAATGTGTTTTTGGCCAGATCGCAGGTGACTAAGGTTTGAATCACGGCGATTTCATTTTCAAGTCATACATTATAAACAATCTCATTGTTACATTGAGTCAATCAGGTGGTGTAGTTGGTAGTATGCTGAACTGCTGTGCCCAAGATAGCGGGTTCAAACCCGGCCGAAGTTGTCGGATTTTTTAAGAGCGTTAAAAACCTTTTAGTATGCCTTCCTTCGGAGGGGAAGTAAAGCCCGAGGTCCCATGTCATAGATTTATGGCATGTAAAAGATCCTTCCACAGACTAATCTTGTGTGAAGCTAAATTGTTAGGCTAAATTTCGTCAGAACGCTCTAGCAAAGTTCCAACGTTCACCACTAGGTATTATTGATATCTGGTAGCGAAAGTTGGAACTACTTGAAATTGAACGGAACTTGTAGCTCACCCTAAGGGTGTCCACTGGAAGCAGCTGCAGACTCTTGCGAGCCGAACATGTCCTCGGACACTCCCAACAGTAAAAGCCATACGATAAAGCAAGAAATAAATAAATAATAATCAGGTAACTATCGTAAGTCATTTTTGGTGGATTGTAACTGAATTATCCCCTAGTATACACATAGTTTGTGGCTATATTTCTGCAGAAATGTTCATCCTTATAATGAATACATCCTGTGAACTATGTTACTACTTAAATTACTTATTCAGGTGGCCAAGGGTTGTCAAGATAATGTCAAAGATAATCCTTCAGGATCAAGTGCGGATAACAAGTAAGTTTGATAAATCACTTCATATCTGAATACTAGTGTATTAATAGCTACAATCCATGGTTGGGTTTTCTGCACTGCCGACATATAGTCCAATCAATAAACGAACTTCACCTTACATCAGACGCGGGATTGTTTTTTATTTTTTGATGTTGTTTTGGACCATTTGGTAGTTATTAATCCAAATTTCTGTCATCCCCCTTCGCTTGCTTCGTCCGCCATCTTGAAAAAATGTCAGAAATCAGCACTTTTTTCAGTTTTTGGCCTCTAGCTCATTCCCAGTTCATTTTGTGAAGATGTCTAAGTAAGAAAATGTAGATTACTAAATTTCTAACAAATCTGACGGGGAAGTAATTTTTGTAGGACCAAGCGTATTCGAGCTATGAGAAGGCAAAAATTGGCGATTCGGCAAATTTTTCACTTTCGCTCCACATTCCATCGCAAAAATAGGGGGAAGACTTGATCGCAGCAAAAAGTTTATTGAATGAAAGTTGTAGAGAAATTAATTTCCTTTAAAATTATTTCCAAAAAACTTTACGAGCAATGGGTAGGAGTGGGAGTAAATGTAAGAAAACTAGAAGAAGCCCTGGAGCGCCGTTTTGGTGAAAGTTTTTTGTTTTCATTATATTGCAACCAATTTTTGAACACAGCAGTGCATCTAAATAATATTTGAACCATTTTTTTTGTATAAATATGAATAGATGGAAGATAACAAATTAGTTACACATTCATTTAAAAAGTTAGTGTGTATTTAGATTACAATACAATGCATTTTATATGTTAATTATTTACATATTAATTATTAGGGAATAATGAACATACTAAAATAAAAACTTTAAAAAAGAAAAGAAGGGAGGGGGGTGCTACAGTAACCGGGGACGTTTCGCAAGGGGGGTTGGGAGGGCTGACTCATCGGCAGGGTCTTCGTTGAATGGTATGGACGGGTCGTCGATGTTTTCCTCTTACTCGTCAGTGACTATCAAGGGACAGTTGTCGCAGGACTTTCTGCCGCAGCAGAATTTGCATAAAGTGGAGCAATGCAGACCGGCTTTTCTGCATCCTAATGCTGCGGAACAGCCGGTGACACACCTGCATGATACTCTCTTCAGCAGGGTAAGAACAGCAGCATCTCTGGTGTTTGTTGTCGGAATCGCTCCTAATCCTATTGTGTATTTATTCAAGTATTGATAATTTCTGTAAGTTACACATGCAAAAATAGCCGTAGTCTGCAATCCTTAAGCACTAATGCCATTTTTCCTAGAGCATAAGGAAGGAAGCTTTCAGTTTCACTTGACCGTTAATCATGCGATCATGAGCCACGGGACCTCTTTTTTACGTGGAATCCGTACTACAGGGCATGGCATTTCACTTCAAGAATCTCGCATACTTGACCGGGAATAGAACCCGGTCCACCTTGTTGAGAGGCCAACCGCTTGACTGATGTGTCATCACGCCCCACTAGGGCAAAATGAGAATTTTTTTCATCTTCTTTTCCTTCATCTCCTCCCACTCCAAGTGGGGTCGACGTTCCTGGCAAGTCTTCTCCATTTCACTAGGTCCCATACGTCCTCTTACCTTAGCATAATGGAATACCAGTAACAAAATAACAAAACATTGGAGTGAACATCAAAGATTCTTGATTCGATAGTTTCGGCCTATGCTAATTGTGGTTTTTCAGTATTGCCAGCCAAGCAATTTTATTGCTAGATGTAATGACTTTCAAATTTCCTTTATATACAGTAATCCTATGAGATATTATTGATTGCTGAAGTATTAAGAAACTTTTTAAACTCTCTCTGGCTATGTAAACAAACATTTCTTTTTTGATGAAGGAATCCAGCGACTTTAGTAGTGAAAAGTTAATAATAATAGTAATAATAATAAGAATATCATTATTCACCAACAAACAACCGTCTTTGTTACATGCCAACTTGAACAAATGTAGCGGTAGATTTTTCCGATAAGCTGTATATTTCTGATGAGTATCAATAACTCAAGATATGAACTTTAATCTAGACATTTCCTATTATAACATTCTCAAATTGAAAATAAATTACAGGAGTTACAAATGTTTTCAGAATATTTTGTACAGTACCTCTTCTTGCAAGAACTCTCTTCTTTCCAGGATCATCGGTAGGATTGCTTTCATCGAAGTTCCGTATGTTGCTTGCTGGCACATCCTTCAGTTTAACACGTAAATGTTTAATATATTCTGTGAGAATTCCCTCATCAATGGCAGATCTACATCGTTTAATAGTAGTTGCAAATCGCACAGTAAGGTTAGGGTGTCGTTTGGTAAAACCAAAGACCCAATCATGACCTGGACAATTGTCCTTAAATCTGGCTACTTTACGTCCTTGTCTGTTGAGATAAGACTTAACTATCCTTCGCAGTTCTAAGCGTGTTACAGGAAACCCATCTTCACCCATTTGTGTGACACAGCGTGCAAATTCTGCTTCTTCATCATCGGTGAAAATTTTAGGGAATCCAGGACGTGAAATATTATCTTCTTTTAGCATCAGTTTATTACTTAAAGTCCTTCTGGGAATATTAAATACTTCTGATGCTTTTCGCTGAGACATCTCTTTGTTCCTAATGGCTGCTAGGCATTGTTCCAATGTTTCCTGGTTATAGTCACAGTATCTCCTACTTCCTGGAGTTCTCTTATACTTTCGTGGCATTTTTACCAATCTGCAACAGATTGCAAAAGCTATTCACTACCAGAACTAAATTAGAACAAGCACACTGTACGTAATACATAACCTGGGGATACTTTGCTCCACTTTTGTTATGGAGCAAAGTGTCCCCAAGATGATATTTATAAACTAGAAAATGAAACATACCGTATAACTGTAGAACTATAACTGTCACAAATATCCATTAAATAAAAAAATTGAGGTAGCCTAAAACTCGGCAATTAGACATATTTGAGTTGTTTCAGTATTCCCAGCTAAGCGATTTTATTGCTAGATCTAGTGACTATACCACTAGGTATCATTGATATCTGGTGGCGAAAGTTGGAACTACTTGAAATTGAACGGAACTTGTAGCTCACCCTAAAGGTGTCCGCTGGAAGCAGCTACAGACTCAGGCGAGCCAAACATGTCCTCGGACACTCCCGGCACTAAAAGCCATACGATATATAAATAAATAATTCCTTTATACTGTACACCGTACAGTAGATATTGTCGATTGCTTAAGTACTTAGAAACTTTTCTAACTCTCTTTGGCTACGGAAACAAACAATACCGTACTTGATTAATGAGGGAATCCAGCGACTTTTTTGTTTAATTTAATGTAGCGGTAGACTTGTCTGATAAGCTGTAAGTTTCTGATGTTCGATTGTTCATTGTCACACCAGTTTATTTCTTAAATTGAAGTTACTGATAGTTAACGGATTTAGATGTGGGGATAATTCCACAGTTTTATTTAACTTAGTGATTTGGAATTATTTGAAAATATCTCCAGTTATTTAGAAAATCGGCGAACTGGATTAAAATTACCATTAACTCAAGATCCAATCATTAATCTAGACATTTCCTATTATAACATTCTCAAATTGAAAATAAATTTTCAGTTTCGGAACCAGTAAAACAAATCTTACCTGGAAATAGGCCTTCGAAGAAAAGTATAAATTGGCGAAACCCTTGTATTTACACGAGCTTTAAATGTGTATTACCGGTGAAACATCTCGTGGTGGGAAACCATATACCATAACATTTTATATAAGGCCAGCGGTGGAGAATATATACAAAACTGTGCAGCTCTCAAGTTGTCAGCAGCTTATGTTTCTTCTCTGTCAGTGATATTGAACGTAAATACTGTATTTCATAATGTTACCTCTTCTATATAAGTTACCTAGGTATTCAGTGAATGTTAATGCTTGCCTTCTAACTGATGGTGTTGCAATTGCAATACGTTAGGTCAGTTTTTCGAATCCATACCGAAGGGAAACAAACAATTCCCAGGTATAAAACATATAGGCCTACCATATACCATGGCCGCCCACAGGAGGGGTTTGGCAAGGAGGCGCCGTGTCCCCCCCCCCTCCACCCTGGAATCCCAAGAATATTTCGATTGTTCATTGTCACACCAATGTATTTCATAAATTGGAGTTACCGGTAGGCTACTGATAGTTAATTGATTTTGATGTAGGGATAATTCCACAGTTTTATTTAACTTAGTAATGTGAATTTATTTGAAAATATCTCCAGTTATTTAGAAAATTGGCGAACTGGATTAAAATTACCATTGATGAACTGCTTGATTTTTATTTTTGTCGATACACGGTGAAACAACTATTTTTTACCCGTTCTTAAACTCTGTGAGCTGCCAGAATGGTATTGACATTTGGCCGGAAATTCCACGTCAGTCATCACCCCTCCGCCACCATGTTCGCCTAGTTGATGCGAAAATACTCTGCGTTGCAATATGACAGCCCACGTGCGTCAGAGCCTGGTCAGCTGTATCTCTGGCTTGTAGCCTACAGTTTGGCAACCTCGTTCTCAGACCTCATGGCGAGGCGAGAACTGTCAATCCCATTCTGGCAGCTAACAGAGCATTAGAAATGAATATTATGACGATGATTTACAAAGAAAATCGAACTTCTATGGACAAAATTCTGAAAAACAAAAATAAAACAAAACAAAACTATTCCTGCCATTCATGCCAAAAAGATAACGTAACCAACGTTTTCAGAGCAGTCAAGGCGGCGAGGGGGATTGCAGGGGGACGCGTGCTTAGCGCCCGGGTCCTCTCCGACATTAATCTAGGTTTCCACGACCAAGGCGTTGCCTCACTGTCAGATTGCTACTCAATTGCCCTCGCGAGCTGAAAGCACTGGGTTCCAGGCTTCGTTTCTGAAATCCCTGATCGAACCGGAAATCGAGCCCGGGACTTCCGGGGACTGACAGACGCGCTACCCCAACACCTTACGGCCGGCACAAGGGAATTTGAGGCATAAGGCTTCTTCTTCTTCCTCTTCCTCTTGCCGTGCCGTCTTCTATCGAAGGTTGGCGGTCATCATGGCTATTCTAGTCTTGGAGTCTGCCCCAAGGCCAAGAGTCGTTGTGTTCATCTTTCAGGCTCTTCAACCATGAGATTCTCCTTCTATCAGGCTTCCATTGTCCTGAGATCTTCGCCTACATCACTAACTGTAGGAACCCGTATCTTTCATTCAACAACACGTGTCCGAAATAATCCGAGTTCCTGCTTCTTGATGGAAAGGAGCAGTTCAGTCTTCTTGTTTAATCTTCCCACCGTCTCAGTATTCCTCACTCTTTCGGTCCTCAAGATACGTAACATCCACCGATACACCCACATTTTGAAGGCTTCCAGGCTCTTGCATAGGGTCCGGGTTAGAGTCCGCCCTTCCATTCTTTACAATAGTTTGGAATATACATATCACCTGACCATTCGCAGCTTAAGATCTAGACGTAGACTGCGGTTACTTAAGAGGTTTTTCATTTTAAAGTAGGCTAAATTCAAAAGAAGGTGAGGGGCACTGGAGTTGGCATGGCTCCACATTCCTGTCGGTACATTCCAGGTGATGTTATAATGAGCGAAGTACTGATGAGTAGGAGGGGCTGTGAGAGAAGTCCAGATGGACTTGAGTTCTCTGTTGGTCGCGTGAAACAGCTGAACATTATCAGTATATATCGTGTGTGGTATCCCTCGTATACCAACGAACCTCTGAAGTGCCAAGAGGAACATGTCCGCAATCATGTCTGAGCACCATTCCAGATGTTGGATAGGCCAAAGTTCTGGTTGTTGTTGTAGCCATGGAAGCCCATGCCACCATTCATCAAGTGACTATCTGTTCCACTGAAATTCCTCTAGACAAATGATCTGCTGGGTTTTCTCCCCTTGGACAGTACCTCCATTGAGATGGAGTAGTGTAAGATTGGATTTCTGTTACCCGGTTGGACACAAATGTCTGCCAGCGATTTGGGCCACTTTGTACCTTACCCAGTGTCACTTTAGCATCTGTCCATGAAGTCGCTGCTGAAGAGTTCAAGTCGGTTGCTTAGCAGAAATAATTTAAATGTCGCGCTCCCAACAGAGCAGCTAGCAGTTCTAGTCTCTGAAGCGTGAGCCTTTTCACGGGAGCGAGTCGATTTTTGCTGCACGCCAAACGGACGGTAACACTAAGCCCTTGAGTAGTCCTGACATAACATACTGCGTCATAGGCCCTTTCACTTGCATCTCAGAAGATGCGAATTTGACTGTTGCTTCTTTCGGAAATGCCGATCCATCGAGGAATCTGTAGCTGCGATAACTGTGAAAGACTCGAAATCCAATTATGCCAACGCATGCCTGTATCATGTGGTAAGAGTTCGTCCCATCCAATCCCTCTGCACCAGGTTTCTTGGAACAGTAGTTTCCCAATAATCGATACCGGTGTTAAAAGTCCCCAGGGGTTATAAAATCGCGAAGTAGTTTGTAACAGTAATCTCAGTGGACCATTTCACTCCTAATTCTTGCGTGTTGGTCTCTAGTTCCCGAACTTCGGATGTCCGGATGGGTCGGGTGAAGATACGAAACTAGCCCAAAATACACATATAAAAAGGAAAGAGAAAAATGTAAATCTACAACAAATAATCCAGGGTTAAAATAAGATCGGTTATTGGCTCTTGATTCACCATATTGGGTTTAGTGGCTTCGGTGGCATAGTTGGTAGCATGCCCAAGATAGCGGGTTCAAACCCGGCCGAAGCCTCGGATTTTTAAGAGCGTTAAAAATCCCTCAGTATGCCTTCCTTCGGAGGGGAAGTATAGCCGGCGGTCCCATGTCATAGATTTGTGGCATGTTAAAGAACCTTCCACTAATTACACCTGTGTGAAGCTAAATTGTATAGGTTAAGAATGTAAACAATGCTCCTTGGTTCCTACGTTCGTTGCCAAGGCGTCTAGTAGCTAAGTTCTGAACTAGGCCTAGTAGTCGTTGACGATGGCGTTTGGCGGCAAAAGTAGGAACTATTTGATACATTCAAAGTTGCAGTCCTTCCTTGAATTAAAAAACAGATACACACACTAATACAGCCATCAAAATTAACACCGGTTATCAGACAGATTCTACACACACCCAAAGTACACGGGGCTACATGACCGCGTTATCGTAGCCCCTAAACTGAGGAACCAACCAACCACCATATTGGGGAAATAATTGCTCAGCCAAGCTAACTAATAACTTTATGAAAAATAAAATATATCCTACATCTCTTATCCTATGGTCCCGTCAAGAGTCCTAACAAACAATAACCGCGACAAAATGACACTAGCAAGATGGTATGAAAATAAACTCGTAAGCAATAAAACTCTATATTAAATATAAATTTTATAGGATCCCACAATTATTAACAAATGAAAACTAGTAGGCTACTGTAGTTCCACAAAGAATTAAGTAGTCTATTTTCATATATTACAACGGTCTTTTCCATAAGACTCTCCAACCTATTAAATTTTCCATATGATGGGAATTTATTTATTTATCGTATGGCTTTTAGTGCTGGAAGTGTCCGAGGACATGTTTGGCTCGCCAGAGGCTGTAGCTGCTTCTAGCGGACACCCATAGGGTGAGCTACAAGTTCCGTTCAATTTCAAGTAGTTCCAACTTTTGCTACCAGATGTCAATGATACCTAGTGGTGAACGTTGGAACTTTGACAGAGAGTTCCAACGAAATCTAACCAAGAAATTTAGCTTCACACAAGTTTAGTCTGTGGAAGGATCTTTTACATGCCATAAATCTATGACATGGGACGGCCGGGTTTGAACCCGCTATCTTGGGCACAGCAGTTCAGCATGTTACCAACTACGCCACCGAAGCCACTTATGATGGGAATGAAGAGCTTTGAGTACCGTATAGATCTATATTGTGATAAAGTATAGAGCAATACCGGTAATTTCAAACTCAATATTAAAAGGTTGTAGTCATTTCAGGCAAGTTTTTTTTTTCAAAACCTTAGTCTCCCTAAGGTACTAGTACTTGCCCTGTCTTACATAAAGCCTTTCATCATTCCACAAAATAAGTCACACCTACACACTGTCATCACTGGAAAATATATTTTCAAAGACACACGATGAGGCTTTACTACATTACATAAATACAACACTAAATAATTATGTACTAGTTTGACTCTATCTTCTTCCTGACTTGAAATGATACTTTATTTTATAGCTCCATTATCGTGCTCATCCGCAATCTCCAAGTCTGCCTTACTATTGTCAACTGTTCCATCATGGCGACTAACACTTTTTGGAATTTATGAACTGATGAACGGGTAAATACATATAAAATACTACATCTGCTCAACTTTGCTCATTGGCTTCAAGAAGTTAAGCGAGCATATCATCAATAATATTACAATTGCCAAGAATGTAACTGAGATGGCTTTTGAAGAAAGAGTATCTTTACATGAGCTACCATGTATATGAAAGTCACTAGCAGATCAGATGAATTCTTGGCACAACAATCGTCTTGCTGGCATAAAATATTAAATATTGGAAATTTAGAATTTTCTGGAATGAAAGCATATACTTCTCGTATATATTTGTTAATGTAAGATGTTGGGCCAATATTGGCCGAACGCTTTTACTGATAAGTCCTGATTCACTTGATCAGGAATCTCAGCTTCCCGTAACGTATGTTTATGTCTCTTCACTTGGTTATGTCACATGTTCATCTTTAAAAAATATTATATGGTGATAGCATAATATATTAAAAACAAGAAAAGTCAATACGAACCTGCTCCATAGAGATATGTTTCTCTTTTGCTTTTTGTTTCGGTGTGTATAAAAGAATGTTGTATCACCTTGTTTTTTTCAGTTCTGTTCTAGTAAATGTCAAGTACGGTAGGGGAAAGTGGGGCATAACCGGCATAACAGAATGACTCTCTCGTTTATTGATGATGGCTTTATTATGAAATAAAACTATTCAATGATCGTTTATGCAGGATTTAATACTTATCTGAAAATAAACATAGCTTCAGGAAGCAGTCAAAGTCTAGCCACCCGGTTTTACCCCACTTTCCCCTACATTAAACGTGTGTTCCATTTCAAATGCCTGTTTTCCTCATAAACCGACAGGTTATGGGCTCAGCCACGAATCTACCGTGCGAATAAAAGGTGCGTATGATAGACTGCTCGTTATATGAACTGTGAATTTCGCTACATATCGAAATCAACATGTCTGCAACTAGCACCTCGTTACCGGCTATAGATAAGCTGCGAGGTAGTCTAAATTATGTGGATTGGCGATTCGAGATGGAAAGCGTCCTAAGACTCGAAGATCTGTGGAGCTGTATAGTTGGCTACCCGGATGGAGATACTAAAACATCTGCAAAGAAAGTAAAAGACGAAAGTCGGGCTAGGGCCAGACTTACCCTCATGGTGGATAAATCAATTTTCCCAATCGTCATGCCTTGTAAGACCGCAAAGGAAGTCTGGGAATTGAACCCGGACCTCTGGGGTGACAGCCAACATTACTAACCACTGCGTCACGATCTCTCATGCCGAGATAATAACACTTAATAACACTGTGTCTGATCTCGGGAAAATGCTGCCTTACTCCAATTCATATTCTTCCAACTCACCTACGAAGATGAAACGATTTACCGTGAGAGTACATGAAAATTGTGAAATAACACCAATGACAAGAAGACATTGCTCATCCACATATCACTAGGATTCATTTGAGATATTCACCCAACTATCCGATGGAGAATCTACTAGTATAAGTAGCTACCAACTTCAGGGGCGGTCCGGGGAGGCGGGGTTGGATGAGCCAGGGGGGCAATGCCCCCCCCCCTCAAACGGTCTTAAAAAAAAGAGAAATAAAAAGAAAATGAGATAGAGAAAGGCAGACGAGAGTAGTATACATTTTCATACTTTGCATATTGCGTAATCGCGAGGACATATTGCATCATCATGACGTCATCTGATAGCCATGCGGGTGTGAGCATGTGCAGCGTGCACGTGCACATGTTAGCGTGGGAAGAGGTCGACCTTTAACCGCTTGAAGCAGATAATCTTTGGGTAACCGTTTGAAGCAGATAACTTTTGGCTTATTTATGCGATAGAGATAAACATTAATGGGTGTTGACGTCATCTGATACCCGTGCAAGTGTGCAGCTGTGCGAGCGATCACGTGATATGTCTGCAGTGTTCGCGTGAGACGTGGTTGACCTTTAACAAGTAGTGTTAACTTGAGGGTTCTCTTGCAAGTCGCGTGTGTGCTTGAATACGTATGGCTATGCTGGGAAAAGGTTTGGTGGTGGGCGAGGACTAGGGTTGAGTGAGGGCTCGTTTAAATGCTATTTTTCCCACTCTATTTGATGGTGAGGTTATTATTTTAAATGGGTGTTTTTTGAACATGCCGCTATTTTGGAAACGGTGAAGATGAGAAAAAAAGTTTGTTTGACGTCAATGGAAGGTCCCTATGCCCTCTAGGCTGACAGCAAATTTCAAGTGTGTAGGAAAAAACAAAATGATAGCCTACTTTCTGGCGAACATTGGCGATGATTCGCGAACGCATGGTCGGATTTGAGCATATAGGGTGTCGTAGGACTTGTGGTGAACCACCCCTTGCTATGGTCGGGGCTATATCCACCCCAAAATAAAAATTACCCTTACCCGGGAGTTAAGTAGTGTTTTTTGTATGCATGCGCAGTTGAGGGCTTTTGTAAGAGAGCGGAACTTTTAAATGATTATTTATAGATGAGGTTTTTTTAAATATTTATTAAAAAACAAAAAACTAATAGGTAATTCGCTTTTTAGTATCTCGCTAACCAATAAAGCGATTTAAACATATGGGGTGTCGTAGGACTCGTAGTAAATTCTCCTTTTGTATGAACGAGGTATGTCAACCCCCAAAATAAAAACTAGCCTTACCCGGGGAGAAAGAGTAATTTTTTGTATGTATGCACGCCGGTGGCTTTTGTCAAAAGGGCCTAACTACACTTTTGTTAATATTTTCTGAACCCCTGATGGGATTCTGCCATAGGCAGTATCCTAGCACTTGGGGTGACGCCTCGTTTTTGAATGTGTTATTATTGTTTTTGTCAAAAGAGCCTAACTACACTTTTGTTAATATCTCGCGAACCAATCATGCTAGGGACTTGTATGAGGGGTCCTAGCACTTGGGGCGACATCTCCCCTTTGGGGGTGAAACTACCCCCCCCCCAAATTGAAAAATCAATATCTTGGAAACTAAGAATCCTAAAATTTGGCGTGATAGCTTTAAAAATAGGTGATGACATAGGCTTTTACCTGGATTGGTCATTTTACCCCTAAAACAGTAAATAGTCATGTTATAGGAAAAAGCATCCTAAACACCTAAAGATGATAAATGAAACTAAGATATTTTGTTTTTGATGGAAAATAGCAGGGGGGTGAAAACTACCCCCAAATTGACAAATCGATACCTTGGAAACTAAGAACCGTAAATTAGGTGTAATAGCTTAAAAAATTGATTGTGACATAGGCTTTTACCTGGATAGATGATGTCACCCCTAAAACAGTGAATAGTGATTTTACACTGGGTAAAAGGTGTTAAACGGGTAAAAATGATAATTGAACCTAAGGTCTTTTGTTTTTCATGAAAAATAGTAGGGGTGAAAACTACCCCCAAATTGAAAAATCGATATCTTGCAAACTAAGAATCCTAAAATTAGGTGTGATAGTTGAAAAATAGGTGATGACATACGCTTTTACCTCGATAGATTGTTTCACTCATAAAACTGGGAATAGTAATGTTACAGGAGAAAAAGTTATTAAACACTTAAAAGCATAAGAGTTTTGTGAAACCATGCTTTAATGAATGTTTGTATGGAGGATGACTGCTTGCTAATTATTATTATTATTATTATTATTAATATTTTTATTATAATAATTATTATTATTAGGTAATTATGGATTAATGTGTTTATAGGTAATGAAAAAGGCTACAGAGTTGTATCAGGTGTTGTACAAATCAGGATGGCCAACCCGTTGGCAAGCCCCATTAATTTACCCAAAAGAGCCAAAACGTTAAGGTTATCAACCTGAGATTTTATAAAACTAATTATCGGAGAGGGTGAAGTAAGGTGTTGTTTTGGACTGAAAATGGCTAACCCTTCCCCATGATTTATGAATTGACCCAAAACGTTTTACCTGACAAGACTGAGTGTACCCTGTTGCAGCCTTTAGAAAATCGAACCCGGACCTCTGTGGTGACAGTTGAGTTATATTAATGATGCTTTTTGAACAAACACACACTTGCATACTATCGCTGGGTTGAATCTGCACAGAGACACTGGCTTTGTTTGTGTAATGAGTCTTGGTGATAAGAACACGGCGCTCTTGCCAACAAGTTTCATGTTACTCGTCTGCTTGATAGTGGACGTGCTTCGCACTGTGTTAACGTACATGACTAGATAGTTGTTAGGTAAGGGTTGACAAGGCACAGTGAACCTTATTGCAACCTTAAAATGAAAATTAATTTCTTGGTATAGTCGGGGTTGGAAGCCAAGGCGTTAGGGTAGACAACCAAGTATGATAAACACTACACTGTGATATGGTCAAATGATAATGTTACAGAACATATAGAAAGTTTTCTGTAGTTTAACGAATTGACTAAGAGCCATACCATGAGAGGTATAGGTAATTGAAATTGAATCCTTAGCTGTTGACCCTACTACATGTAAGCTATAGCAATGCCCGCCTATAAGCTATCATGTTAGAAAAAGAAATTTATGGGTTGTTTTAAACGGAGAATGATTGTGTTTACTGTGAAACACAAATCCGAATTTAAAAATAGTTTATGTCCTACATGATGTTTGAACTCATTTTTATTTATACTTGAAACAAACGCTAACATAGTTGTAATCCAGAAGCCATGGCTGCCTCCTTTCCAATCCTACACCGTACACTGAATTTAAAATTAATAATGATCACGTTACAGACAGCCAGTTTCAAAGCCATGAGAAATAAGTGAACAAAGTATAAAATTCTCGACCCAGTCGGGAATTCAACATGGTGTTGTTTCAAGCAAAGACAAGCGTTCTATAAACTTAACCGCCAAGCTGTCCTATCGACCCCTAATTGTTTGGCTGATGGTGAAAATAAAATTAAATGTAAACTATAACTAAAACTAACTACACACTTATAACTAGAAAAAAGAAATGTAAGACAAAAGGATAACAGGACAAATAAAGGACAGAAGGAATAAAAAAATGCCCCTCAACCCTAGAATGTGGATTGATGGACTTGAAAGGAAGGAGAGCCATAATAAGTAGATATGAAAGTAAAAGAGGAGAGGGTCCCGCTCCAGAGGTAATCGATAAAAAGGAGGAAAACTGGAACCAGCTCAGGAATCCCTTGTGGTCGCCAACTTCCAAACTGATCAGCAGTAAGCCCCTGAGGGTGTAGCCATATCCAGGGTGCACCACAAGTGGTGGGGCTACATACACCCTACCTTTAGTGTGGCTTCAGCAAAAGGCAGGAAATAACATAAAAATAAAAAGTAGCCTGCCTCCTCACACAAGGAGGGTATCAGAAAAAAAATAAACAAGGGTCAATTAAGTCAGAAAATAAAGAGACTCCCTAAGCCTTGGATAGCCTAATAATGTCGGAGTCGGTAGAGAACAAGTGTTGACCAAGTGTGGTCGACAGGAAAGAAGATAGACAGGAGCCTAGCACAAGTCAGTGGAAGCAATGACGGACTCAGCTGGGGCTCCATGGTCGTCAACCTACATTCCACTTGATGTACGCCCATGTTTGGGGGTGGTGGAAAATAAAGACCTCTTTTGTTTTAAATCACTGGCTTTAAGGACGGTAACACATGCCATGCCTTTATAATGCGATACTGGTCCTATTGGTATGCAAAATTGTATTAGATACTCAGCTAATAATAGTGTACATGACCCCTTATTATTTTCTCTAAGTACAGTACATGTGAATGATGACCATGATTTCCAAGCCCCTAAGTAAGACAAAAACAAATTATTTCCATTTCCAAACAGTTGGGGTGAGGTGAAGTGAGTTTTCTAAACGTCAAACTCATGTGGTTTTTCCACTTGTACTCCAGGTAAATGCCATGTTTGCCCACAGACAAGTGCAAAGAAAATCGAAACATGTTATGTTTGGGTTTATTCCTTACCTACATGACAACATGTACTTGAAATAACAAGTAATGAGCATTCTATGTTAACAATAGTGAGATGGTTGCAAACTGCCAATGCTTAGAGCTCATTAGCGGCTTCTAAGGGAGGCATTGAGTACACTTACTTGAAAAACTAACAAGAGGAGTGTTCGATTTTCCCACAACACACATCCTGAAAGTAAATATATTTGACTATGCACTAAAGTCCATAACCAGCTCCTTACCATTCCTACCCTTCATAGTCGAAGCACACATTAATACAGCCATCACAGTGACAGAGATTATTTGTATAATATCTAAATATCTGAGATTTATCTTGAAATTGACCAGAATTTTGTAAAATCCACTAAATTTACCGCAAATTTAGCAAATTCCACCAAATTTCAGCAAAATCCAACAAATGACTACCAGATTTATTGAAATGCCATTGAATTATTGAAGAATGGTTGAAACTACCTCAAATTTATATAAAATTAGCCGAATATTGATGAAAATTCACTAAATTCTACCAAATTTAGCCAAGAGGTCTACAAACCATGAAATTTAACCAATTTTTTAAAACATTCACAACATATACTCGAAAATTCCATAATATTCCCTTTACTTGTATGCTTTTTAGTTGTTGTTTCGTTTCCCACACTCCCTGCAGACAAATACCTGAACATGACTTTCTCCTAGACTAGGAGTCCCACATTCGACATGATAGCTGAGTCTCATCTCCCATAAACTCGTCTCTGAGGTAGGTGCCAGAAAAGGCATCCAACGGTAAAAACCACACCCTCACATAGACTTTCATAACTTCTTACGTTGAGGTTCATAACACTTACTACATTGAATGATTTAGTGGCTTTCTTTTCACAATTCCTGTCTATACTTTCCTCTTGAAGGCTGCAAGATGCTTGCAAGTTTCCTAAAATGCAATTAAATTTAATAAATACCTTAAGATGGTTTGATTTGTTTAGTGATATGGTGTTAATACTATTTTTTTAGGTCTTGACTGGCTTTGCAATAAGAATTGACTAACCAAACATGAGTTACCTATCAGGGAAACATTTTGGCCACTATGTTGGTTATTGACCTGTGAGTTTAGCTGTTTATCATTTTTTGAAATCATATACAACAGAGGCTTAAACCTATAGACGAACCGTGTGACCATGTTTGTTAAACAAGACATTATACCAGAGACAATTAGGATACTTATGCAGAATTTACCAAAAATAACGTTGAGTAACAGTAAATGCTAGTCAACCAACAGTTATACAGTACTATACCAGGCCCAAAACAACTGTGAACATGAGGGAGGAGCCAGATTCAGGCGCTCACCCGCGCCAGCCAATTGCATAGCGCGGCGTTGCCTAGTTAACTACGCAATCTGGGCTCGCTGTGCCGTACGAAATCCCTATTTCTCTCCGCGCACGAAAATCATTAATTATCCAATTATTTAGATGAACCTATGTTACAGAGCTAAACATTCTGAAGCTGACTGTGCAAACCCCATGACGATACGGCCAGCCGTTCGGGAGATATCATCTGCTCTTGAACTGAAGGGATAATTAGAGCGAAGAATGGTTAGGTGTTGAAATATTTAGTTTCGCTGGGAAAGATAACAGTGACAGCATGGCTGTATCAATTCAGTAGTGGAGCTTATGGAAGTTAGTGCTGTGAGCTGAAGTTTTGAACTCATAACAATGTTCCGTAGCAAGCCGAGTGGCAGTCGAACAGCGAGGCAAGAAAAATATTTTTCAGGTTATACGGCCTTTTAAAGAATCTTTCGAATACAGAAGTACGTGAAAACACAAAATCTGATAACCTGTGTTGTTGTTTTGTCGGCAATTATGTTTTCTTTCTTAAAATTGAGTCGAATAAAACTCACCTCTTCACAGTCTAACTCACGAGGCATAGAGTACCCGGTTCTAACCCTGAGACCAGAACTAAATGTCTTGATTGAGCCGTGAATCGAATCTGGACATCATGGGTGACAGCATGAGTTGTTGTAGTTGTTGTTGATGATGATGATTGTTGTAGGGGCTTTGTGACATCGTGGTCATGTAGCCCCGTGTATTTGTGTGTGTGTGTAATTTATCTGATAACCTGTGACACTGTGATGTCTCTACTAGTGTGTATATTTGTAATTGAGGAAGGATTTGCGTAGGAAGCGGCCGTGGCCTTACGTTAGGTACCATCCCTGCATTTTCCTGGAGTAGAAGTGCGAGTCGACAGAAGAACCACTTCCAGGATGGCTAAGGTAGGAATCCAACCCACATATTCCTAGGTTTGCATCACGAGGCTGAGTGTACCCTGTTCCAGCTCTCAGACCAGAATTACATTTGTTGGGAATCGTACCCGGGACTCCGCGGTGACAGCCAAGAATGGACAGCAATGTGCTAGCCAGTACACCACAAGGTGGTCTCCAATAAACAAAAACTGATCCCAACAAATTGTATTCTCTGTTTCTAGTACCTTATAAAGGGATAACAAGCAATGTTACTCAGAATGGCTTGGGGTGTAGATTACGTCTTGTGATATAATAACTTTGTAATTGTTGTTTCATTTGAGGGGCTTGGACATATTGGTACTTTAGCCCCGTGTACTTGTCTGAAAATCTGGATTACTGTGGTGTCTGTATTAGAGTGTGTGTATTATTATTATTATTATTCTGGTGAGGATTGGGAAGGAGGCGGCCGTGGCCTTAAGTTAGGAACCATCACGGCATTTGCCCGGAGTATAAATGACAAACCACTTTCAGGATGACTGAGGTAGGAATTTAACCCACATCTTCCCAGCTTTGCCTCACGAGATTGAGCTAACCCTGTTCTAGCCCTCAGACTAAGATTAAATAGCTTGGCAGAGCCGGGAATCGAACCCGAACCTCCTGCGCGACAGCCAAGAATGCTGGTCGCTACACCAGGAGGTGGTCATTTTCACGAATAACGTTTGTGTGGCATCTTATATCTGCCTCATATCACATCGTGTGCAATCCGTTGTGAGGATAGATATTCGTAGGATTAGGTCCCCCAGCTCGTGCATGCGCTTACATTCGGAGCGCCTTGTTTTCTGGGGGAAGGTCGTGTGTATACTGTGTATACTGCGAGCGTAGAGCTGTGTCATCACCGCCAGTCTCACTGTGGCAACAGCGCTCCGCTGGACGCACGCTAATGGGCGAGCCCATGTTCACAGTTGTTTTGGGTCTGGTATAAACAAGTAGTTCCGTGAAGAACTAAATAGCGTATTTTCATATATCCTACTAGTATGATTTGCCTCTATCCACATACAAATTGTCAGTTTGTTTGCTGTAATAGATTCGTAGATATTGAGGACCGTCTAAATATTCTGGATGGTCACCATGTTGGATTTTTATATTATAGGCCTAAGATTTATGTACTATTACGTGAAGATTATTGTGTAGATGTTTTATTCAAACTTCAATCGCATGATTAGGACACAAGAAATAAAAGCGGGATTTTAAAATTTCGCTCAGCCGCCATCTTGTGGTTATGAAAATAATTTTATGAATTAGATGCCGGTCGATTAAAGTTTGTTTAAGGATATACCGTATCAAGTTTCACTGCGCTCGGATGGTTAAAACGCAAGAAACGTCCAATAGAGTATTTAAATTTCAAGTCGCCGCCATGTTGGATTTGTGCTCGCCAGGTCATTGAACAACCCATAGGTGAACTTATGCTTATAGCCTCTATACACTTACAATATTTCAGTTGGATTGCTGTAGTAGATTAATAGATATTGAGAACCTTCTAAATATTTCAGATGGTTGCCATGTTGGATTTTAATATATGTAGGCCATAGAGTTATGTACTATTAGGTGGTGATTATTGTGTACGTTCATTATGCAAATGTTGATTTCGATCGCATGACTAGAACACAAGAAATAAAAACTTCATTTTCGAAATTCGCACAGCCGCCATGTTGAGGTTATATAAACGATTGAACTAAATTAGACACCAGTGCATTACAATGTGTATAAACATTTGCTGTACGAAGTTGCATTGCGTTTGGATCATTAAATCGCGAGAAAAGTCAATTTAAAACTTTCAACTTCGCTTCGCCGCCATGTTCGTTTTGTAGTTAACCAGCTTTTGAGTGACTCATAGATGATCTTTCAGTAGTGCTCTTTATCTCCGTACAAAATTTCATGGTGATACCGGTAATAGTTTACGATATATAGAATGCCGGTGAAATATTTCGCACAACCGCCATCTTGAGGTTATATAAACAATTGAACGAAGTTAAATGTCGGTGCATTACAATGTGTATATACATATGCTGTACCAAGTTTTATTGCGTTTGATTGGTTGAATCGCGAGAAACGTCTATTTAAAAGTCGCAACTTCGCTTGGCTGCCATGTTGGTTTTGTAGCTACCAGGTTTTCAAAAGTTACATAGGTGAACTTCTAGTAGTTCCCTTTATCACCATACAGAATTCCAGGGTGATATCGGTAATAGTTTCGGAGATATTGAATGCTGATGAAATATTTCGCACAGCCGCCATTTTGGATTGGTGAGACGTAACAAAATTTGAAGGGCACGGTCGGGGTCGCGCGTTATAGCACTATGAACTTACCGAGTTTTATTGAAATCGCTCCAGCCGTTTAGATTTTATTAGCGGGGCACACACAAAAATCCTCACATACACGCACACACACACACACACACACAGAGACAGACACACGGACAAAAGGTGATCTCATAAGCCTTTTTTTTTTCAAAAATGAAACTAGACTAAAAAAATCATCATACAATACCTGAGAGCTCTACTAAAATTATTGATGTGTAACATGTTTTCACTAGCTTGCTATGTATTTTTTGGCTTGGGGGTGATTTTCAAGAAATAAAATGTAAATGGAACTGACATGCAATACAAACAATGAGCGCGCGCGGTGGCTGAGATTGATACCACGACGTACTGTCGGTTATGTAGCTATGTGGAATGTATATCAAACATGGTTTACTTCAAGGTTTGGAGATCCCATTAAAGATATTCCTACAATAAATGATCTTGAAATGGTCATTCTATGGTGTGAAAATATTTATTAGTTATATGATATTTAATGAAAGCAATTATGATTTATTAAATGTTTATATGTTTACAGTATTGTTATTTAATGTAAGCACTTGAGGCACTACCGACCAAAATACAGCACTATCTGCAATGTATATTGCATACTTGAAGGTTTGGTGGTTCCATTGAAGGTATTCCTACAATAAAGGATTTTCAAGTTGTCGTTCTATGACGTGAAAATATTTAATATATGATATTTGCTAACAGGATATGCCACTGGAATTATTTTACAAGTAGTTATTTCAATGACCAACAGAGTTCACTGTTAAGAAGGGAGAGCCCTATGTGGAATGTAGGATAACATGTAACATATTATACGTGATATGTCACAACTGTAATGCTTGTGATTTTTTAAAGATGCCTTTATACCTATATTAATCACCCAGTTTACAAGACTGATAACTGTAATGCTACGGAAAAATCAAAACAAATCAAAAATGTGCATTGAAAAAACAACAAATGGTTGAGCAAATATACAGTCAACATGAAAGAAAACAAGAAATATATACAAACTGTGTTAATTAATTTAATTCAAATATATATATTCTTACAATAGGTATACACACACAGAATACAGCTCTTTTTTGTTCGCGTTTGCTTGTTATAGTTTTTAAATATAACACTTGCTGAACATTATTTTAGGGAATGAGGGTGTTGCTACGTTGACCAATTACACTATAATACCAGCTTTACGAAGTTCATCTTCTATTTTTAACAGCTCTTCCTCATAACCAATATGACCAGCCTGTTTACAGGCATGCATGAGCTGTAGACGTTCGACTAATATATTAGGATCGTTCCATTTGCTATTTTTTATGAATGGTTTTAAATACCCGGGAAGCAGTTCATCATTTTCACCATCATCATCATTATCATCCTCATCATTATAATCATCTTCATAATGATCATCATCATCGTCGTCATCTTTACCATCATAATTTCCACCTGTGTCCACAGTCTGTTCAATGGTTTGAGTTGCCTTTGATAGTGTTGAAAACTTCTTTTTAGATGTGCTAGAGTGTTTTAACATTGTTATGTTATTATTATCATCACCATCACCATCCTTTTCACCTTCCCCAACCAACTTCTTGATGGGGGTATGTTGTCTCTGATAGAGTTGAGGGCTTTTGAGATGTGTGTGTGTGTCTGATCATGGGTTTTACAGGAGGTGTTAAAGGTTTCTCATTAAACAACTCGCTAACAGCATGAGTGCGTTGTAGTGTATTAGACCTGAGGTTAATATTATCTTGAGCAGCACTATTTTTTTTCTTGGACTTGGTTTTTTGCTTCGGTTTGAGTTTTCCTTACATTTACACTAGCATGATTATTAAGTTTACAATCATGATTGTTTGAAGAAAGTATGTCCAATTCTTTTGTCTTAAGCATTCCTCGACACTGTTTCGATCGTTGCTTTGAACAGCGCCAAATAACAGTTCCATTTTTATTGCTTCGTTTCACAATATATGAATACCGTTTATAGTATGCATAAGGCTTACCATACCTAGTCACTGATACTCCCATATCAACTGTCAAGCATAAACTAATTTCTAGTAAAGACAACTTGGTAATAACAACAATAGATTAATGTGGGAGCATATACAGATGCAAAAAGTGGGAGCAAAGGTGGGGGTAAAAAGTGTCAACAAAAGTGTGAGCAAATGTGGGAGCAAGAACTGTGAGCAAAAAGTGGGAAGCAAAAAGCGGGAGCATACATGGGATGAAATGAGGGAGCAAAGCAAATATAAAAAGAGGGAGCAAATATGCTAACAAACATGTCAACAAATATGCCGGCAAAAGTAAATACACAAGTCAAGATAGTTGAAAGTGCAAAGAAAATATAGAAGCAAATATGAGAGCAAAAGTGGTGTTTTTCCAAAACAACTAAACATAACAAACTTAGTCATAACCTAACCTAACCTACCCTAACCTCACCTAACCTAACTTCACCTATCCTAACCTAACCTACCCCTAACCTCGCCTAACCTAACTTCACCTATCCTAACCTACCCTAACCTCACCTAACCTAACCTAACGTAACCCAACTTCACCTAACCCAACTTCACCTAACCTAACCTAACTTGACCCAACTTTACCTAACCTAACTTGACCCAACTTTACCTAACCTAACCTATCATAACTTCACCTAACCTAACTTTACCTAACCTAACTTCACCGAACCTAACCTTTCAACTCTCAGATCAAGATTAAATTCTGGTCATAGTTGAGTTGGAACCCAACACCTCAGGGATAACACCAAAGTATACTAACCACTACACCGTGAGATCGGCAAATTATCACGCAACACAACACAAAAATAAAAGTATCCTGTAGTGTAACTCATTGGCTGACAACCATAGTTGGGAATTCAAACCCAACCCCTTAGGACTTTTGTTTTGAACATTATCAGAAATATTATTCCATTTACATTTTGCTGCTGCTTATAATTATAAGAGTTGGCATTAATATGGGAGCAAAAAATGGGAGCAAAAAAGTGGGAGCAAATGTGGGAGCCAATATGGGAGGAAAAGTGGGAGCAAATATGGGAGCAAATGTGGGGGCCAATATGGGAGCAAATGTGTGAGCAAATCAGCTCACCTCGGATATCACCAGTGAGTGCTCATATCCACCGCTAGGTAGCGGAATCACACTTTGCGTTGTATGTAACTATCTTACAAAGTTTGACTGCATGCAAAACGTGCTTGTACAAGCTGTGCATAAAATTTTAATATACAATTAACACTAAGTGTTCAGAAGTAACATGTATAGCCTTTTCTAGGGTATATAGAGCATCCTTGGCAAGAAAGACTCACTAACCCAGGAGTGTAAAGCCTTGCCATATGCAGTAAGCACCTGTTGGCAGAAAATGTTTCCTGATAATAACGGACTTAATGAATATGAAACGTCTTTTGAGTGTCGTCAGTACAAGTGGAAAAACCACATGAGTTTGACGTTTAGAAAACTCACCTCACCCCAACTGTTTGGAAATGGAAATAATTTGTTTTTGTCTTACTTAGGGGCTTGGAAATCATGGTCATCATTCACATGTACTGTACTTAGAGAAAGTAATAAGGGGTCATGTACACTATTATTAGCTGAGTATCTAATACAATTTTGCATACCAATAGGACCAGTATCGCATTATAAAGGCATGGCATGTGTTACCGTCCTTAAAGCCAGTGATTTAAAACAAAAGAGGTCTTTATTTTCCACCACCCCCAAACATGGGCTTACATCTAGTGGAATGTAGGTTGACGACCATGGAGCCCCAGCTGAGTCCGTCATTGCTTCCACTGACTTGTGCTAGGCTCCTGTCTCTCTTCTTTCCTGTCGACCACACTTGGTCAACACTTGTTCTCTACCGACTCCGACAATATTTTCTGACTTAATTGACCCTTGTTTATTTTTTTTCTGATACCCTCCTTGTGTGAGGAGGCAGGCTTCTTTTTATTTTTATGTTATTTCCTGCCTTTTGCTGAAGCCACACTAAAGGTAGGGTGTATGTAGCCCCACCACTTGTGGTGCACCCTGGATATGGCTACACCCTCAGGGGCTTACGGCTGATCAGTTTGGAAGTTGGCGACCACAAGGGATTGGTGAGCTGGCTCCAGTTTTCCTCCTTTTTATCGATTACCTCTGGAGCGGGACCCTCTCTTTAACTTTCATATCTACTTATTATGGCTCTCCTTCCTTTCAAGTCCATCAATCCACATTCTTGAGGGTTGAGGGGCATTTTTTTTATTCCTTCTGTTCTTTATTTGTCCTGTTATCCTTTTGTCTTACATTTCTTTTTTCTAGTTATAAGTGTGTAGTTAGTTTTAGTTATAGTTTACATTTAATTTTATTTTCACCATCAGCCAAACAATTAGGGGTCGATAGGACAGCTTGGCGGTTAAGTTTATAGAACGCTTGTCTTTGCTTGAAACAACACCATGTTGAATTCCCGACTGGGTCGAGAATTTTATACTTTGTTCACTTATTTCTCATGGCTTTGAAACTGGCTGTCTGTAACGTGATCATTATTAATTTTAAATTCAGTGTACGGTGTAGGATTAGAAAGGAGGCAGCCATGGCTTCTGGATTACAACTATGTTAGCGTTTGTTTAAAGTATAAATAAAAATGAGTTCAAACTTCATGTAGGACATATACTATTTTTAAATTCGGATTTGTGTTTCACAGTAAACACAATCATTCTCCGTTTAAAACAACCCATAAATTTCTTTATCTAACATGATAGCTTATAGGCGGGCATTGCTATAGCTTACATGTAGTAGGGTCAACAGCTAAGGATTCAATTTCAATTACCTATACCTCTCATGGTATGGCTCTTAGTCAATTCGTTAAACTACAGAAAACTTTTCTATATGTTCTGTTACATTATCATTTGACCATCTCACAGTGTAGTGTTTATCATACTTGGTTGTCTACCCTAAGGCCTTGGCTTCCAACCCCGACTATACCAAGAAATTAATTTTCATTTTAAGGTTGCAATAAGGTTCACTGTGCCTTGTCAACCCTTACCTAACAACTATCTAGTCATGTACGTTAACACGGTGCGAAGCACGTCCACTATCAAGCAGACGAGTAACATGAAACTTGTTGGCAAGAGCGCGTGTTCTTATCACCAAGACTCATTACACAAACAAAGCCAGTGTCTCTGTGCAGATTCAACCCAGCGATAGTATGCAAGTGTGTGTTTGTTCAAAAAGCATCATTAATATAACTCAACTGTCACCACAGAGGTCCGGGTTCGATTTTCTAAAGGCTGCAACAGGGTACACTCAGTCTTGTCAGGTAAAACGTTTTGGGTCAATTCATAAATCATGGGGAAGGGTTAGCCATTTTCAGTCCAAAACAACACCTTACTTCACCCTCTCCGATAATTAGTTTTATAAAATCTCAGGTCGATAACCTTACCGTTTTGGCTCTTTTGGGTAAATTAATGGGGCTTGCCAACGGGTTGGCCATCCTGATTTGTACAACACCTGATACAACTCGGATCCTTTTGCATTACCTATAAACACATTAATCCATAATTACCTAATAATAATAATAATAATTATAATAAAAATAATAATAATAATAATTAGCAAGCTGCCATCCTCCATACAAACATTCATTAAAACATGGTTTCACAAAACTCTTATGCTTTTAAGTGTTTAATAACTTTTTCTCCTGTAACATTACTATTCCCAGTTTTATGAGTGAAACAATCTATCGAGGTAAAAGCGTATGTCATCACCTATTTTTCAACTATTGCACCTAATTTTAGGGTTCTTAGTTTGCAAGATATCGATTTTTTCAATTTGGGGGTAGTTTTCACCCCTACTATTTTTTCATGAAAAACAAAAGATCTTAGGTTCAATTATCATTTTTACCCGTTTAACACCATTTTCCCCAGTGTAAAATCACTATTCACTGTTTTAGGGGTGAAATCATCTATCCAGGTAAAAGCCTATGTCGCAACCAATTTTTTAAGCTATTACACCTAATTTACGGTTCTTAGTTTCCAAGGTATCGATTTTTCAATTTGGGGGTAGTTTTCACCCCCCCCCCTGCTATTTTTCATCAAAAACAAATTATCTTAGTTTCATTTATCATTTTTAGGCGTTTAGGACTTTTTTCCCATAACATGACTATTTACTGTTTTAGGGGTGAAATGACCAATCCAGGTAAAAGCCTATGTCATCACCTATTTTTAAAGCTATCACGCCAAATTTTAGGATTCTTAGTTTTCAAGATATTGATTTTTCAATTTGGGGGGGGGTAGTTTCACCCCCAAAGGGGGGATGTCGGCCCAAGTGCTAGGACCCCTCATACAAGTCCCTAGCATGATTGGTTCGCGAGATATTAACAAAAGTGTAGTTAGGCCCTTTTGACAAAAAAAAATAATCACATATTCAAAAACGAGGCGTCACCCCAAGTGCTAGGATACTGCTTATGGCAGAATCCCATCAGGGGTTCAGAAAATATTAACAAAAGTGTAGTTAGGCCCTTTTGACAAAAGCCACCGGCGTGCATACATACAGAAAATTACTCTTTCTCCCCGGGTAAGGCTAGTTTTTATTTTGTGGGTTGACATACCTCGTTCATACAAAAGGAGAATTCACTACGAGTCCTACGACACCCCATATGTTTAAATCGCATTATTGGTTAGCGAGATACTAAAAAGCGAATTACCTATTAGTTTTTTGTTTTTTAATAAATATTTAAAAAAAACTCATCTATAAATAATCATTTAAAAGTTCCGCTCTCTTACAAAAGCCCTCAACTGCGCATGCATACAAAAAACACTACTTAACCCCCGGGTAAGGGTAATTTTTATTTTGGGGTGGATATAGCCCCGACCATAGCAAGGGGTGGTTCACCACAAGTCCTACGACACCCTATATGCTCAAATCCGACCATGCGTTCGCGAATCATCGCCAATGTTCGCCAGAAAGTAGGCTATCATTTTGTTTTGTCCTACACACTTGAAACTTGCTGTCAGCCTAGCGGGCATAGGGACCTTTCATTGACGTCAAACAAACTTTTTTCTCATCTTCACCGTTTCCAAAATAGCGGCATGTTCAAAAAACACCCATTTAAAAAAATAACCTCACCATCAAATAGAGAGGGAAAAATAGCATTTAAACGAGCCCTCACTCAACCCCAGTCCTCGCCCACCACCAAACCTTTTCCCAGCATAGCCATACGTATTCAAGCACACACGCGACTTGCAAGAGAACCCTCAAGTTAACACTACTTGTTAAAGGTCAACCACGTCTCACGCGAACACTGCAGACATATCACGTGATCGCTCGCACAGCTGCACACTTGCACGGGTATCAGATGACGTCAACACCCATTAATTTTTATCTCTATCGCATAAATAAGCCATAAGTTATCTGCTTCAAGCGGTTACCCAAAGGTTATCTGCTTCAAGCGGTTAAAGGTCGACCTCTTCCCACGCTAACATGTGCACGTGCACGCTGCACATGCTCACACCCGCATGGCTATCAGATGACGTCTTGATGATGCAATATGTCCTCGCGATTACGCAATATCCAAAGTATGAAAATGTATACTACTGAGGAGAGAGATGGAAGATTACAAGGTTTGACTTGACAGTTCCAATTTTAACATTTTTCGATCAAACGCTTATAGTGTAAACTTGCGGGGGAGAAGCGACGCGATGACGCATCCATCCAGTGTACCAAAAATGTTTCTCCTATGACGGAGCCCGGCTGGCCAGCCCTTATCAGCACCAGGTGCTTTCGGGTGTCTTGTGTTGCTTGTGAGTAACGCCACTCCCGAGCGGTCGTTTTCGACTTTGCGAAGGCTGAAGGACTGGCTAAGGTCCCGTATGTCGGAAGAAAGGCTAACCGGACTGACTCTGTTACATTGCCATCGGTCAACGAAAGTCAGTGTGGAGAAAGTAATTGATCGGTTTGCCAAAATGAAGACAAGGCGATTGGATTTTGTTCTTTGATCAGATACCTACAATAAATAGATTTAAATTTTATTATGTGTGTTTTCTTTCTAGAGTCTATTCGACCCTCTCTTTGGTTTTTATAAAACTAATAGGTTATTATACGAATTTCAGTCCTTATGATATTATGCGACATGCTACCAGTAAAAATTAAATATATATTAAAATAGGACGGAAGACCCCTCCCCCCCTCTTTATAGGCTTAGCCCCCCCCCCCCCTCCAAAAGTTCTGGCTGTGACCGCCCCTGACCAACTTCTACATTCTGGAGACATGGTCAGATGAATAGAAACCGTTCGTGGCCCCAGAGTGTTGTGAAGGGCGATACCGAGCTGCGCTTATGGGTTTTCTCCACGGTGGTCAATTTGGAGAATCCTAACAGGGGAAGTTACCTAAGGTGTGTTTCACAACCCCCCACTCCAAACTGGACGTGAAGGTAAATATTGTCGGAATGATTGTGTCAACTGGATTTCTGTAGCCTTGCACTTAAAATAAAGTACAGCCGTTTTATTTGTGTTTCACAGTTTCTATTCAGATCTGCACATTTTAATTTTTATGTTGTAGCTCGAATGCAAGTTATATCCTGCACTTGGAGCTTTAAAACGATATCGTGGGAACCAAAATGGTTATATGTATTCTGCTACAAAACAAGGTGCATTCGTAAACAAATGGGCAGAATATTATTTGTTCGAACACCTCTACTTTTGGCCTTGTTGTGACAACTCACACTTACAAACTGTATAGTTTCCTATAACTGAACATTCTCCACTTCTCTGACTGTACATAGTTAACATGATTATTATCTAGGAAACTCCGAGGGCCTAGGTGTATGCAGCTGTCAGTCAACTCATGGTTTAACCAATATTTCAGGAGAGGTTGTCCACCCCCACTCTCTTCCCAAACCCATTAGCGTAGGCTGACTGGACTCTCTGGGCTTAACCCAATTAACTCAGTTCGACCATCCCGGTTGTGAATTGCCACGCATCAAAGGAAGGCCTCCTGGAATTGAAAAATAAAGAGGGATCTAGACCAAATTAAGAGGAAGCTTGTACTTTTACGTGACTTTAATCTCGCGATCATGAGCCACGGGACCTCCTTTTTACGTGGAATCCGAACCACAGGATATGGCATTTCGCTTCGAAAATCTCGCATGTATTGAAGGGGAATCGAACCCGTTCTACCTTGGTGAGAGGCAAACAGCTTGACCGCTGCGCCACCACGTCTCCTGGACCAAATCAAATCGTGTCCGAACACACCACCTACCCTACAAGCGCAGGAAATGCCTTCTTGCAGCGATATTAGCGCTGTCAAGCAAACAGTGAGGCATATTATTCAGACTACCCTCTCAGATCCTAAAGTGGTGATGTAAGTTTTTGCACCAAGGAGCATTATAGTCAATTGATTACACATGTTTAATTTATACATTCGGTTGTAAATTCTCCTTTGTAAATAATATGCCACAAATAAAATAAAAGTAATAATCCCCCCCCCCTGCCCTTAGGTTTCTGGTTATCCAAACCTGGAAAAGCTGGGTCACTTATTATTATTGTTACTATTAGACTACTATACCAACAGACAGCCTTAGCTGCGGCCCAGTTATCTGCAGTCTCGGTAAACGTGGGTTTGAACCTCACCGTCGGCCATTCTTGAAATGGTTTTCCGTGGTTTCCTCATTTTCAACGTCGGACAAATGCTGGGACGACATCTTCGAATAAGCCACGGCCGCTTCTTCCCAATTCCTTGCATAGTTTCATTCACCTTAATTCATATCGCATTAACTCCTCTCATGAGGTTGGCGACAGGCAGGGCATCCTGGCGTATAATCAAACCACCACAAGAAAGGGAAAAGTCATCGATTCTCATTTCCATCCCAGTTGATACGGGAATAATATTCATTATAGTTATTATTGTTATTACCGTATTATGATCATGACCGTCATTACCGACAGCGGTTGCTACGCTCACTAACGCGCAGAGCTAGTCATGGGGCCAAGATATCTGTGGACTACGTAGACGTGAGGGTTCGAGCCCCACCGTCGGCCGTCCTTGGATGGTTTTACATGGTTTCCCCATTTTCAACTTCAGGCAAATCCTGGGACGGTACCTTCTGACAGGCCACGGCCGCTTCCTTCCACATCCTTGCCCAGTTTCATTCAACTTAATTTCATCTCTCATTAACACCTCTCATGAGATTGGGGTCAGGAAGGGCATCCAGTCGTAAGAACACCCCCCACATAGACTTTCATCGTATCTTATCCCCGACCTCGTTAAAACGGGAATAATAAGGGGGCGAAATTCATACATTATCGTCATCCTTCCTTAACGTATGCAACTATCCACGACAATTAATGAGATCGACGTTTCTTTTTCTGGGATTGACAGCGGCCATCCTCGTGAAGTTTGCTCGTATTTTCCCACTATCCATTTAGGCACATGCCGGAATGGCACCATATTCCAAGTCCCATGGCATCTGATCAATCCTAGACCATAATGAATACAGCCACGCACCTACTAACTACTACAGAAACCTCACAAACACAAGTTATCAGACAAATATAACACACACCTAAATACATCGGGCTGATTAAGATTTACTAACAACCACCACCATATTTATTTTCGTCTGCCTCGTGTCGCAGTGGCTAGAAAACCTGCGAAGAGCAAGGTTTCGATTCGTACCTTAGCCATCCTGGAAGTGGTTTTCCATGGTTTGCCCCTTTTACTTCAGGCAAATGCCTTGATGGATCCTAACTTAAGGCCACGGTCATCTCCTTCCCAATCCTCACCTAAATTTTTGAAAGGCGGCAAAAATTACGACACTTTGTCATACGATGTTGGTATGTCAAAGAACCCATTTGAATTCAGTAGGCCGTGTTCATAATGCAAAATTAATCTCGGGAGTTTTCGCCAACACAAAGTTCCTCAATTCTCTACTAGAAAGCGCTATAGTGTTCAAGGAGCTTAGATATCTAACCTCCTTGACTTTCATAGTGCTTCAACGAACAACGAAATTCGACAAGTATGCTACCCTTTAGGTGTCAAATAACACGGCTTGCACCCGGCACCCGAGACCATACGATATTATTATTATTATTACCTAAATTAAAAATAAACACACTACTACTACATTGACCAACAATAACACCCGCAATTATATAACTTATATACAGTAGGCTATATACACACACCCAAGTACACTGGACTAAATGATTACGATGTCAAGGCCCCTCAAATGAAACAACAACAACTTATTTTTCAATTCAAAGTTGTATACGACTGTTAGGCCTACACTGCTCTTACGGGAGATAATTGCCGCATTTTGTACAGCCCTTGTGTGAACACTGCAGTTAACAGGTTCAGACAGCCTCATGCGTTTGGGAATTTCATACTAGGTAGCCTGAGGGCACTGCTTGTAAAGGCTTCCAAGATTAACCAAGCTGATAACAGAACATCCGGGAGACATTCCTCTGGAGACTTTGTTCTAAATGTATCCTTAATAAATAGCATTGCTCATGGTCTTACAAGGTTGGTGTATTGCTGGCACAGTTGTATTGATCTCAAAATTATCTGTGTCATATCTACCAATTAACTTAAGTTATGAAAAGAGAAGATAATGGAGTATTAAACTGAAAATTTCCTAATGCAATGATTGTCTTTTTTTATATTTTGTGTATTTTGAAAATACAAAATACTCATGAAAAGTATTTTCGATACAGATACAAAATACATGTATCAATATGTATTTTCGATACAAGATACAAAAGTATAAAAAATACATGTATTTTCGATACTGCCCAACTCTGCGTAGGCTACGTGTTGTTGGAGTTTGCGTACGGTTGTGTGATTAGCTTGTGATTGTGTTTCAAGTAAATAATGAGTAACACTGTGCAATTTTTACAGTCGCTTGAATTTAGTAGTTTAACGCTTCACGAGAAATGTGATGTACAGAGTAAGGGGAGACCAACCCCTGTGTTAGACATCACACAGTGTTCTACTAGCAGGCAGAAGCAATACACTAGGAGCTTTAATCCTGACGTGTATAAGAAATTTGATTGGCTGTGTGGTTGCGAGGTAAAGAATGCTTAATTTTGTTTTCCATGCATTTTGTTCGGTGGAGAATTTAGCTGGACTCAAAAGGGAATGACAGATCTTAGAAAACTGAGCGAAAAAATTCAGAAACAATGCATCTTCCGGGACTCATTTAAATAACATGGTAAATTTTGCAGTGTTAGGGAAAGTGGATGTACAGAAAAGCTTAAGTTCGGCATATCAACAATCGGTTGAGCGTCATAACAATGAAGTAAGTAGCAACAGGGAAATACTTTCAAAGTTAATGAACTGTATTAAGTTCTGCGGCTTTAATGAGTTAGCGCTACGCGGACATGATGAGAAGGCCGATTCAGACAACAAGAGCGTGTTTCTAAATGTAGTGCAATACACGAGTGAATTAGATTTCTGTTTTCTGAGTCATTTAGAAAGCTCGACAGCATACAAAGGAACATCGAAAAGCATACAAAATGACTTGCTTAGTTGCATGCTGGAAGTATGTCGGGAAAGAATCTTACGAGGGAACGGTACGAAGTCGGACAGTGAATTTTGATTTTTTTTACATAGTCGTGAAGGTCTTATTACAGGTAGTGGAGGTCTAATTTTTCGCTGGTCCCTTTTAAGAGGGTTTTGGGAGCTCCAAGTTGGCGGTGCGCGCTCTGAATCGTACAGTACATGCCGGCACACGTCAGAGCGCACAGCCAGCGCGCAGCGGCCGTCTTGCCTCGCCTACCCTATCCACTCGTTCGGTTCTCCACTATCCCCCACCACATACGGCTGCCTACAGTAGTTGTGTATTTTTTTTTGTCTTTTTACACAGGATAGCGCGTTAAAACTGACGCTAGTTGGGATATTTCATTTAAAAAGATGAATTCATTGTGAAGTATAGAAACAAGAACAATGGTTTACAAAACATATAATACATAATCACATATTATCTTCATCGTCATGCCGTTCAAACTGTTCAAGAAGTGCCTTTATTCTAACACAGTCCGGCATGGGTGCATTGTTCACGGCATGATAGTGAAAATCTAACACAAAATATGAATAACAAAGCACAAGAAAACAATGTCCGCTCCTTAATAAAGAAAAATTGGTGCAATCATTTCCAGCACACTTTTTATCAGTCAAATTATGAACATAGTTTGCGAGACAGTATGCAATTGTGGTATATTGTCAGTAATGGAATAACCATCCGCTTTCCAAGCATATTTCAGCATAGGTACTGTACCCGTAATTACCTACCATTACCTACTCCATCCCTCGAAGACTGCCGGATCGTAGAACCTGAAAATCCCCGGCTAGAAAAACCCCCAGGTCCTACTCACAAGTAAATGGGATAATAGGACACAAATACACCTAACAAGGGAGCATTACGAAAGACCATGGCCACAAAAGCAAAAGAAGCTCAGAGAACATGAAATTCCAATGAAAGAACATCTCGGAGGCGTGGAATACCCTGAAATACCCAGCGATGACCTTCCTAATACACCCTTCCACCACCTCTCTAAAGCATCACACCATGTATACTTTTAACTAAAAGATATTTATTCAGAAAAGGTGAACAATAAACAAGAAAATAAATTTCAACCTTCAAAAGAATGCTCAAATATACCCTTCCCAAAGGGTAATATAATCGGAGAATCAACAAGAAAACTCGTGTCCAACCTGACACGTTAAAACAAAAATCTGAATAGCCCCTCACATTATGAGCAAACCCAAACAAATTATATTAGGTTATCGCACATCCTAAAATATGTTATAGTTCATTCGCCAAAGTGTAATATATACAACATAATCAAATATCAAAGTTTCAGCTATATACAACAATTATAATTTACATTACTGCATCACGTATGCATTTTCATTCCATTAATCATGGATTAATATTTTTCAAGTCAGTGTTCTCTTGGACAACATTATTTTATCAATGACTTGTTTTTATTTCTTTGACTTGGCTTGTTGCAACCTAACAATTCAAAATTTAAATTCAAATTATATTGTTTCAAATTTGTCGTAATCGTAGTTAAATCCAACAAGCGATAAAGCTAATTGAAAGTTTTAACTGACTCATCCATGTAAATTATTTCAACATAATTAATTAATGATGTAGGCATTTATATTAATTTCATTTAAGATAAACTATCCATCTGGAATAATTTCAACACACTTTAATGCTTAGAGTGAGTATAGCATTGAGGTATAAATGTCTGTGACCAAACAGCTGCTCATACATTCCATCACAAGGATCTATCAAACAATTACTCGACGACGTAGATTTCCATAGAAATCTAAAAATACTTGGCGCTCGCTGGCTCAATTCCAACAATAAATCCATCATGAAACAAATTCATGTCTAATTTCCATAATAATAAACTTAGCAATACCCGCTGGTATGTAGGATCATGATGAACACATACAAATGGTGACCTGCTCTATATTACAATCAAATGTCAGTATCACTCATCAGTGATCACAAACATTCATAATAAATTCTTAACCTCATATTTATACCGCACTTACTGAAGTTCACTCTCCCACTTTGAATCGGAGTCTATTAAATTTGTTGAAATATACTCAAAATGGTATAAAATATCCTTAATGTGTTAAAGTCTTGCCTCGCAATATTTCATTACATATTCTATTCTATTATTATTTTATCTAGACTTTCTTTAAGTCTCTTCTGAGAAATTGCGTATAAAAGATATTTTCTGCTCGTCAAAATATCTTTAATCAAGTGATAAATTGATGATAATAATAATTATTATGTTATTAAATCTTAAGTTACAAAATTGAACACAAAATATGTGGCTTACTCAAAAAGAAAATTGATCAAATCAAAAATAGAGTTCAACACTCATTCAGATGGACTCAACATGTCTAACAATGCCCCCTACGCCATGAATCTTAGTTAACACAATTAAGTTGATTCTAATTGATTCATTAGGACGCACTGTAAACGCATCTTGCCTCTCAGAAATTAAGTGAAGTCCCTACATGGATTACTGAACAAAATCCTAATAAGACCTAACTTCATAAACACCCTGTATCGAAACGATCTAAGAAAAATTCACTAATAGCGTGCTCATTCAAATACTGAATCATTTCAATGTCAGCGCAGAGTGCATGTACAATAAACCACTCTAATCGGTGATATAAAAAATAATAATTTATAGTCCAGTCATAATTGACCAACACGTGTGAACACACACACTTAATAGTTCCAAAATCGATTGGAAATAAACTATCTTCCCCTATAGGGTTTTCTTCTCGACAATGAAAGTAAACAAAAAACTACATTTAAATTAATCCAAAAATAATTGTCACAAATTTAAACAACTGGATGCATTTATTTAATATAAATCAAAATCCGGATAGGCAAAAGTCAGAAGCGACAAAATGTCGAATCTAGACTCCTGTCTAACCATACTACAAAACAAAACTAACTAGGACAATTATGGTTACTTGAAAATACTTCTATGCTACTACTGAAAAAACTGGATTTCTTCTACCTTCAGCCACGTTCTGATCTGTTGTAAAAAGGATATAGCCATGTGCCATGGTAAAGATCCTCGACCACCTACAAGACACAAATTTCATACTCCAGTGGTCTCGGGACTCGAACCAGGAACACGAACATCTCCATGCCCCCTTACGCCATCTCGAATGTACGCCACTGTCGAGCGATAGCAGTCCGATTCGCGAACACGAACACGCGTCTTTCGGTTGAAAAGTAACAGTATGCAGTAGTAAGCAAGCATTTGCTTCGAACCATATGTAATGCTCATCTTACTCAGATATTCGTAATACATTTTCACAATGTTTAATAGCCTGGCACAGAAAATTGTGTCTCCAGACCACATGTTGTGATATGGTTAACCTGAGAAGTCTCTACTGCATTGCAAACGTAGTGCTTGTGTCAATGGTTTAGCCTACCATGACTCTACACTTTTACAAGTCTTTGAGCGTTCCCCCCGATGTCTGATTGTTCAACATCCTGTACGGGAAATAATGTTCCTCTTGCAAAAGAACTAGGCAAGTATGACAGCTCGTTCTATTGTCCCACTCAACAAGAGTATAACGAGACACAGTTCTCGCACGGGCTAACTGTTCACAATAGCTGCCAACGACACACGCTTTACTGCAGCTGTAAGTATTCTTCCGCAAATAGATAAAATGTGAAAAGTTTCTGCTCATTTATATATCGGAGCCTTGCGTGAAGTATGAAGGTGCTTGTACTCCCTATTCATGTGCTAAGAATATACAGTTTATTCGTGGTTTCACCGTACGTGGTTTCACGGTTCGTTTCGTCAAAACTCCCGGAACACGACGTTACTCTTATAACACGCCCGTATTCCACATTTGGTTCCGCTTCGAATTCACATTACAATCTGGTAACTCCACACTAGTTGCATAGCGCATCAGAGCTGTTACCCCCTCCTCTCGGGTATCTTGGTTCGACTTTGCCCTCCGCTAGGGTGCAGTATATACGTTTTTCCAATATTACAGGCTTCTTTATAATGACATAAATACATGTATACACATTCAAGCATTCTGACATGTTATTTAGACTCAATCCTACTGCGTAAATTACTTCCTTTTGCCTTAGTGTTTCATTATAGGGGTGTCGAGATTTTCTTGACGACACGAAGATCACATGTTGCTTGTCATGACTCCATTCTTTTCTTATGACGTGCTTCGAGCAGTCTCGCGCATCCTCGGCTACCTTCGGCCTCCTCCCCATGCAAGCCATTTGCATAGCGGTAAACACCACCTGTTCCTGCGCCGAGCACCGTTCGAAATTCGTCACCTAGTGGCGCGCGAGCTATGAAATAAATGGTACAGTACAAAACAATCAGCTTGTAATTGGTTATGCGCTAGCATTTGACTAGTTATAATGAAAAGTCTGTTCTTGGATTTTAATTTTGACTGGCCGTGTAAATTCCTTACTCGGCAAATGTTTTCCATTCGCCGTCCCGTCCCACTGTAGGCAGCCGTACGTGGCGGGTGATAGTGGAGAACCGAACGAGGGGAGAGGAAAGGCGAGGCAAGACAGCCGCTGGCTGTGCACTCTGACGTGTGCCGGCAAGTACAGAACATTCAGATCGCGCACCGCCAACTTGGAGCTTCAAAATTCTTCATTAAAAAGGACGAGCGAACAATTAGATCTCCACTACCTGTTTCAGCGTAAAAAGATCTTCACGACAATGTAAAAATAAAATCAAAATCCACCGTCCGACTTCGTACCGTTCGTTAGCTGAAATTGAGGATGTAGATTTTCATTTCTCTTCTTGCCGATGAAACTACCGATATCACTGAGAAGTTGCAGTTAGTGATTGTATTGCGATATTGCACTAATGTAGTCAAAGCTGTTGAAAGATTCTGGGGATTTTTTTGAGCCAGCTGGTCAGGATGCAAGTTCGATATATGAATGCATTGTTTCTCAGCTACACATAATATTGAAAGACAACAAGGGAAAGTTAATTGGCCAGAGCTACGATGGAGCATCTGTGATGAGTGGTGCAATAAATGGCGAGCAGAAGCGAATCAGGGACGAATACAGGAATGTATTTTTTATCCACTGTTACGCCTATCAGCTGAACCTGATTATGGAAAGAGCCGCTAAGCAGAATACAAAAGATGGAGTATTTTTCGCCAATTTGTCAGCTATCCCATCATTCTTTTAGAGATAGTCGCACAGGACATCATTTTTAGATTCGTGTGTGTCCAGGAGAATACCATCTGCGGGAGTGACCAGCTGGAATTTTCGAGCTAGAACGGTGAAAAATTGTGTTTGAGAAAAAAGAAGCCCTAGAAAAATGTTTCACTGTGCTAGTCGAGTCGGATTGTTCGAGTGATATTACAGTTAACGAACCTAGTCCTCTTCTTCGGACACTGGATGATCCAGAATTCAATTTCTGGCTTCGTTTCTTTCATTGCATCATGCCTCCTGAGGACATTCTATACCAACAATTACAGAGTCGTCAGATCGATGTAGGAAAAGTGCGTAGCTGTGTTTCGAGTTTTGTTGAAACTGTCCAGAAAGTCTGAGACTCATTCCATTTGGATAATAACGCTGACGAGAGTGATCATCCTAGAAAGAGACGGAAGATCGGAGGAAGTCAAACGCGTATTGCTGCTGCAAGAGAAGTTTGTGACGTCATCAACAATCAAGTCACTTCGCGGTTTCAATTTGTTGACCATTTAGTACTTTCTTCTCTTCTGCAAAACGAAAAAATTGAGATACATAAGAACTCATTTCCGGAAGGAGACTTACAAGCTACCGTACGTGTCTTTCCGATGCTCGAGCCGGACAAACTAAGGACCGAACGGACTATATTGTATCAAAGAGAAGAATTTCGAAATATCGTTGGTGCTGTAAAACTTTTGAGTTCCTTCTCATTGAAAACTTAGGCCCATCATTTACAGAGGTCGTTAAACTGTTACGTATCGCTATCACCCTGCCCACAGGTTACCTACTACTACAGATAGCCGACAGCCATGCTAATTCTTGGCACCTAAGACTTCAGCGCTGTCTGGTGTTTGACCGCGGTACTAGTTGAGCACGGCCGTGGGGGTAGCCTACCCCACCCCTTCCCCTCGTTCCGCTAAATATTCTCGTCCTAACTGCTCTGCCCACTTCAATGTTGCGAAAATCACAATCTTCCCAATACTTATAGCACACGTTTTTAAGTGTGGAGATAATAATATGATCTACACGAAATAAATCACATTCAAAATAGCAATAACAGTTTTTTTTATAATACCAAAGTGGGAAATTGTGAACTCCGGAACTCTGAAATGAGCAATCACAGCATTTAGGACATGACCTCATCAATAATTTACATGTTTACATTTCTTTCAGTTGCAATTGGAGCATATTGCATTGACAAGAACTAGGCTACTATAAGATCTGCAGCATATCATTACTCAATTTTAAAAAAATGGTCCCTTCCAATTAACCACTGTAGGCCCAATTATAACCGATTAGTTCCGAGATTAAACTAGAAAGGAAAAGTACTGGGAAGGGAGAATATTCATATCTTAAAATGCTTGATGCTGTTCGCAATAACAGGAAAATTTTAAGAGAGAATACTAAGGAAATAGGTGGTGTAACCTGATACTCATCACACTAAAATTGTTAGTGTAATTAATGCCAAATTCATTAGTTTCAGAAAAATAATTGGATATCACAAAATTTATATACAGTAGTTCATTTGATATTCCCTTTAAAATATATCCAGTCCACCAATTTTGAAGGGTGAAATACAGTAAGTACATGTACATAAACAAATTTCATGGCATACTAATACAGTAAATTCTATGACATGCTGTGAAGGGGAAAGGAGAAATAGGACTTTCAATGAAAAACAAGAAACACACTCAATACTGCTAGAAATCATCATGTTTTATTTAAAAAGTTTGTCAACTAAGAAAAAATAACAGGGAGAGCCAAAATCAAACTTAGCAAAAATACAGTAATCAAATCTGGTCCTTTTAAAAGTATGTGTTGAGGCATGTTCTTCTTTCTTGCCAAGGTATAACGGTAGGCTACAGCACATGATAATGGACCTATTACCTCCTTGACGCCATGGCTGACACCGATGAACCGCAAATTCCTACAACACATGCAAGTATGTATGTTGAAACAGTTAACTTAATAAATGTGTAATGCTTGAAATGGAGAACTTGAATTTGCTGTTATGTGTATGTTTGCTTCTACTATAACTATATTTTAAAAGAATCTCTTATTGTAGAATCATTGTGTTTTTGATATTAATTTTAGGGCTTTTGATAACATATTCATTTAGCCCCATATATTTGGAAGTGTATAGGATTTATATGATAATCTCTGTTATTGTGGTATCTGTAGTAGTGTGTAGGCTATACTTTCTGTAATTCAGATGAGGACTGGAAAGGTGGCAGCCATAGTTAGGGACATTTATTTTTAAGAATTTTTAATAATATGTACTAAAAGAAATTGAAATACTGTGCCCTTTTAGCAGGAAATATGCCAATCACAGTATACCAGCGTAGCTCAATTCGGAATTTTCGGGGCAGCGGTAAGTTCCCCCACTCTGTGACCCACATATTTTGGATTAATTAGAGGATACACTTGCAAAAATAACAACAAAATCAACTCCTATTTAAACACCTTTAATTAATAAAATTAATGGCGCTACAAACACTTTAACAATTTAATTACTGACCCATAATCATCTACTTGTTCCAAATGAACAAGGAATCACAAATATAATAAAACAAATATTGTATTCAAACATATGGTTTCCACATAAACCAACAATTCCTACTTAGTCTTACTTCCATAAAGCATCACTGTAAGTTTTATATAACTCCGAGCTCTTTTGGCTCCATGCTTTACATAATCATGGTGTCATTCTTGTACACCTCAAATACTATCCTTTATATCTTCTTAATTCTCAAAAACAAATTTATAATTACATTTAAAATCTATGTTAATTATCTAACTCAATATTTTGGGCATGTCCACACATTCAGTGGTTATCATCTCTCTTTATTTTCACAAATATATTAAGGTAATCAGGAAATCAACTGTGTACTCCAGAGCATGAAGATACTTGACACAGTCAAAAAACTATAGTTACTCCCGAAACTTAGTTGCCTTCAATTAACTCGTGGAATCCTACGTCCATCCAACACTACAATAGGGATTGTTATTTATCTCTTATGTCTTATAAGACCATTATCATATAAGAAACTACGATCTGAACAGGCAAACGAAAATATCAATCTACAAGGACCTCGGTTCAAAGCCCGGGTCGTTAACAACTTTAAACACTCCTGGTGTATTCATTTCTCTTTACAACATCTTACGAGACGGTTTCTGGCCCCTCTCGCTCTAAGAAAGCTAGACCCTTCTACTCGGGCGCGATTTATGACACGGAGGGTGACGGCGACTCCCTGTCTAACCCACGTTAGTAGCTTATTTCCAAGGCTTTCAAAACAAACCTTCACATTATATTCAGTTCTGGGGAGAGACCGGACTTTTACTGTACCGTACTCATTCACACAACTATTCTTTGGTTCAAAGACCACTTTCGTAACCATGGCATTTATTAATTATGAGAGGGTCCTCATTGATTGGGAAGATTAATACACATTCGACGACGAAGAATTAAAGGGCTTTTATCATAAGAAGATTCTGCGTTCGAATCTCTTCACATGCCTCGGGAAACATTCCCTTACAGAGGACTTATACAAAATGCGATTTAAAGTCGGCCGTGGCCCATATGACATACGCTCAATAATACCATATTTTAGCTCCCTTTCAAATACATACACAATGCCTCGTGATACTACGTCACAAATAGAGTACTTATACAATTATCAATTCACTGCAATCAACTACCCTCCATAAGTAATTTACCAAGTATTTTAACCTCTACGCGTTCCTAGCGTGACATTTTAATATTATTGGCGCTCTTTTTGCGCTATGCATTATTTTAAGCCGAATTGTCTTCCCAAGAACTGATAAATCTCATTAGTAACAATTCACATTATTTTAATCCTTATATTAATCTTTTCCGTTGCCGATAAATCGCTCCCTTTTAAAATATTCCCTTGAACATCATATCTTACACATACATTAAGGCTTTAACACTCTTATGTTCACATCAATTTATTTGATCTTTATTTAATATTTCCATATTTAGTTATTATTATTATCTTTATTCTTTACACAAGCTCAAAAGCTATTTCTTTCATATTTCATCTTTACTTTCTTTAAATATCTTTCATGATAATTACTGATATTTCGCTTGCTCTTATGACATTCGTTAAATACATTAATATTCACTTATTTCCTCTACGGGATTTATTCTTTACATAATTATTGATAATTTCTCAAATTTCTATTATTGTTCAGACCGCGTTCTTGCTTATTCAGTATTTATTTCTTAAAACACATCCCTTTTACTCAAAAACTCCGGTGGATTTGTACACAGTCAATTCCTGACACCAAAATAAAATGAAATTCAGTACTCACATGTTTTTAAGATCGTCCCATGATCTTTATTCTTGTGCGGTGCTTCATTTTGGGCCCACTTTGAACTTTTTACTCCATATTAAAGGAATTCATCTTATGTATAAACACTTTTTGACATATATTTAAAACACTTAACATTGACGACATTTTTATACACTGATGTGTCCCTTTTGAACACATAATAAACACTAAAAATATTAATTTAACACACAATCTTGATAAATTTACACTTCACAATTCTTGATCACTAGGCCGTATTTCTGAGCCTATCACACGTGACCTTCTTAATTTCCCGTTTCCAAGGGTGAAATTTATTCGATGTCGGCTTCCTATCTTGCAGAATACGAAAGTCTCGAAACATCTACTGTTCCCAGGAACCCAAATTCTTCTACTCCTATCCTGGATGACCGGCTATTTATCTAGCTAGAACGGCTTCTTTGTAGATCTGTCTATCGATCCTAGCGAAAGTCTATTCGGATCGAGGTCTCCTCAATGACCTATAGATTTAGTTTATAGCAACTAGTACTTCTCGAGTCTAGTATTTTTAGAATAGTTCGCCTGCTTTCTGGAGATAATGTTTATAGTCTCCTTTCTTCTTTATTTGATCGGTTCTAGCACTCCTACGTTTCTGACATACGTTCCGAACCTTATTCTGTTCTTCCCTTTTTGGGTTCTTTAATTTAAATAACAGTTTATCTTTCTGGTACGGTACTTCCGTACGTTATGATATATTCGTTCGTCTATTTAACGACCTATCGCCTTTAAGTCCGACGTTCGCGGCCTGCTCTGACTATATCTTACAAACTTTCACTATAACTTGTATACAGTCGGGCCTAAATCCTGTAACTAGGATTTTCCTACTCTTTCAATACGGCGATACTTTAAATTTCTTCTTGACCACTCCTTATGGAGGCAAGCAAGTCATTAATACTGCGACGCCTATGGCTATCGGATATTACTTCCGCGGTGTAACACAGCGTTTCTCCCCTCAAGGAGTCCTAGTAACTGTCTTCGATGTGACGCAGAGTTACGCCCTCACGTACTGTCGAACTGCATTCGGTGTTTGATGTAGCCTAGTGACGTGCCCTCAGGCCGTTTGAAACTGCATGCGTAGTAACACCCTCACGGGTTGTCAGAATAACTGCATGATTGGCTTGGTGAAGCCCAAAGCTTTATACTATTTCACTACAAAAAAATAAGACTCTAGCCTTTTCTGTGGCCAACTTCTAAAATAATGGTGCCACAAATATAAAAATTATACCTTCCGAAAGCTCGTCTTCTCAATGTCAAATAATCTCATTGCACCTAAGAATCGATCGTGCAATTCGGAGATATTAATTAATTTCTCGTCCTCAGATGTGTGGGTGTTGCATTTCTTTTGCTTTCTCCCCTCCACACAGGCTTCGGTAATTCCCCAATGACGTCGTCTTGCGTTAGCAGTTTTCTCCTGCGCAATTATTAAATGGTTTCTCTTTACTGAAAAATCTCTCATTCAAAATGATTCACTGTACTGTACTCGTTTACTCATTATTATACTTGTAAACGGGTTAAATTTAATTATTCCTCTTCTGGCGCATAAGCGGTGTTGTCATTTTCCAGCAACGTCAGCTCGAATTCCGATTCAGGCCTCCTTGTCTAATCCTGGGAAATTTCCACTCGGTTATTAATACTCGTGACTCGCTCCCTTCTGAATGTCAAGAGGGATGATATCATCCTCTCGAACACCTGGTCCTCGTTGGTTGCACAACCTTATACTGGCCTCCTAGCTGGATCTTTCTTAAAGTTACATTAGAAACTATACGCTTCTTTGATTTCTTCCTCAAATGCATGGATTCGACCATCCATGGACCTGATAGCACATGGGTTCAATACCAACAGGAACAGTTACAAATTCCCTGTCCACTCAGCCAAGTTATTCTGCAGAACTCTTCTGTGGGCCTCAACATTATTTTATTTTATTCCTTTCCTGATGGAAATCCGGTAGTACCTTATTTCAACTCCTGGGGCACCTCCCCAAGCCTGTCCCTTATAAAGCTTCACACACTACTACAGTCATCACATAATCGGAGCAATTCTACCCACACCCAACTGCACGGGGCTGATGACCAAGATGTCCCAAGCCCATAAAATGAATTAACAGCAGACAAAATCAAGTCATTATGTTATTTTGTGTTGTGTTGGAGTCTGACACATGTATGCGTTTGACAGAGTGCCATTTAAGCTCATGAATAGGAATGAATGAATACGACTACCCTACTTGTTTACGGATTTACAGGAGGCAGTCAAGATAGGAATTACCTAGAAATTTATATTCTGTATGTGTGGGAACCCATGATAAACCACTTGCTGGGTGGCTAAGCAGAGAATCAAACCCAACATTTCCCGGTTTACCTCACTAGGCTGTGTGTACCCTGTTCTTACCCTCAGACTAGAATTAGATTTCTTGACATTCAGCAATCAAACATGGACCCCAGAAGTGTCAACCAAGAACTATACCACCTGGTTGGTCTCATTTATTTTTAAGAATAATATGTACTAAAAAGAAATTGAAATTGATCCAAGTTATTTATTTTTACTGTGCTTCGAATGGAGGTTGCGGCGTTGTTTATAGTGCAGCCATTATATCCAATGTTGCAATGAGTAAATGTTCCCCGATATTGGTATAGGAAACATTACCTGTATGTACTCTGAATAAGTGAAGCAATAGAGCAATACTTAATCAAATTACTAGAACTGAAAGTACCGGTAACAATTCCATAGCCAAAATTGTGACGTGCCTTTTATTTCTTAGTTGTTTTGCAGAAAATACCGTACTAAGAGTGTAGAGTTGAAATACAACTTGAACAAGAACACGACAGCCTAGAATAAATACACACGAGACACGACAATAGAGCACTTTAGAACAGTAACGAGAGCGGACTTTCAGTGGAGATGTTGGCAACCATGTGAATACAAACAATTTATGACCAGAACGTAAAACTATGCCAGCGCTCAGAGCATGTTAAAACAATTGGGATCAGTTCAGTCGTTTGCAAACGACTTGTTTATGTTACGGTGAGTAGTCGTTGAATTCATTCGACTGTTTTCTAAAAGCAGTCAAACAAGTCGATGGTTTTAACTTTTGTCAGTCGACTGCTGATGCCCATCTCTACAAACCAATTGACAACCAGAATCAATTTGAGCGTACACACCCTCCGACTTGCTAAAATGCTATTAATATTGGATCCCAATATAAAATATTTTCTGATTTAATTTTCCTGGAAAATCTATTCTATGTTTGCATCGATCATTACCATCACGCTATGGGGAGAATTTCATAATAATTTTCTTGTAATTCATTTATCACGCGGTAGAATAAATGAATGAAATTCAATCATAAAATAAATAAGAACTCTAAGCCATAATTGGTAAGCCCATGTTCAAGTTTTGTAATAATTCAAGAATGCACCCAATTCTCATTAAAAGTGTATAGACTGTGTTAAGGAGTTCAAACATAACCTAAATATTGAATGCTTAACATTTCCAATGAAATGACATACATATATATTTGGACAACTGGACGTAGGCTATTTCATTGAAAGAATCTACGAAGAAGAAACTGTATAAAACTATAGGCACCTACAGCCGTCAAGCTGTCCTCACAGTACCCGCTGGAGATTTACATCACCAGTCTATCTGTACGGTACCTCGAGATAAGCCTAAGTGCGCCAACTGTGAGGGAACACATAAACTCTTCCATCCCTGCCCTCTTGTCTTTGCCACTAACCCCGGCCTGCTACAACAACTCTCAGCCATAACCCTGTAAACTACAGCTAAACCAAACCCAGAACCCCCTAATAGGCTACACTTCATTTGCAGAGCAATAAAATCCATAAAACAACTCCGCAACGAGCTTCACAAAACCTAAATTATAAACGAAAAGACTACTCCACAAACACCAAAATCAGTAAACCTCCCTCATTTCAGCCACACTATACCTTAAACAGACATAGAAAGCATAGTCATGACCCCTTCATGGAGTAGGCTATTGTCTAAACACGATCATGTCTCCTTCAACTTTACTGAAGACTTCATTAAATTCTATTAAAAATTCATAAACTCATTCCACAAATCTTAAAATCAGTATACATCCCTCATTTCAGTTACTCTATTCAATAAACAAACATAGAAGGCGTAACCATGACCCCTTCATGGAGTAGGCTATTGTCTAAATCTGACCACGCATACTACAACCTTACTCTAATTCAAAATTACAGCCAAATGATCCATCTGACTGGGAGGCTTGCCTGGGATGATGGGCCAGAAAACCGGGAGTTCAAGCATAACCTAAATATTGAATGCTTAACATTTCCAATAACTTGGACAACTGGATTTAGGCTATTTCATTGAAAGAATCAACGAACTGTATAAAACTATAGGCACCTACAGGTATACTTAACTTATTAATTAAAGCTCTACAATAAACATACAGCACAATGAATTGTAGCATGAAGTTACCCTGAAGAAGTCGTTTGATTAGAACGACTACTTAAATTCGAATGATTCCATTCGCTTGGAATTAGTCGTTTGCCAACGACTTGTTTCATTCCAATGATTTCCAACGATTGCTTTGGGATCAGTCGTTTACAACGACTACTTCAATTCGAATGATTCCATTCGCTTGGAATTAGTCGTTTGCCAACGACTTGTTTCATTCGAATGATTTCCAACGATAGCTTTGAGATCAGTCGTTTGCAAACGACTTGCTTATGATACGGTGAGTAGTCGTTGAATTCATTCGACTGTTTTTTAAAAGCAGTTGAATAAGTCGATTGTTTTAACTATCGACTAATTCGACTGTTTTCAGTTGACTGCTTACCATCTCTACACACAACTTATTTTCTACACCAGCCGCTACTGAGCACGAGCTGTGACTGGCTTAGACATTAGCATCCTATGTGTTGAAAAATATTGTAAGTAACGTGTAGGAATAAAATACTACCTATAGGTATGTCAACCATTACAAGGAAGGAAGATTGTAGTTTTACGTGACCGTGAATCTTGTGATTATAAGCCACGGGACCTCCTTTTTACGTGGAATCCGAACCACAGGACATGGCATTTCACTTCGAAAATCTCACATGCATTGACCGGGAATCGAACCCGGACCGCCTTGGTGAGAGGCATACAGCTAGACCGCTGAGCCACCACGCCCGTTCAACCATTATATTGGCATATAATAAATGAATTATATTTATCTTGTATCTATCTATCCCACGATATAACATAATACAAGGTGAAGAGTCCTTTAAAACAAATTGTTTACTGTGATACTGGAAGAAACAATACAACACAGTGGTAATAGTTCTAGCCTGCACCTATTTGTTAATAAAATTTCATGTGATTTCACTCAGATCTCTGTTGTAGTGGCTTATTATATGTGCACCTTGAAACTTAATAGTACATTATGCAACGAGCCTATAATGACAATAATTAAGACACGAGTTTTATAATTTCCATACGAGTGTCTTAACTACAAATATAGACGAGTTGCATACGACTGTTTATGTTCGACGATAATTATAACTATTTTATGTTCGAACATAAATATTCATAAATATCTGAACAGAGCGCATGGGATGCAGAGAATACCTTGTATTTGACCATGGCCTCCTGGAATACCTCACTATGACACTCGCCACGCAGTGAAATTTAAAATAGGGGGCCATGGAAGTGAGCGCAGGAGCGATGCTATCCTCACCTAATTGGTCACACAACTGTTTCTTGAGCTCTGATTGGTGGGAGAAACTGTATCATAATGAAAACTTGTACTATAATGAGCCTCATTATAGTACAGTTTTCTGACATAATATTTACATTTCGCCAGTGTCGAACATAATCATATTAACCAATCTTCTTTACACTGTTTTATGAGTTAACACCACATCAAAACTGATGAGGATTTATTTTAGTTGGACACAGAAGCTTATTTATTAATGTAATAGACATCTATGATTGATGAAACCCATAAGATTGCCTCTCTCACCTTTCAGAAAATAACTAAATTTTTAATTCTGCGATTAATGTAAATAATCCACGTGTGTTTCTATTACACAACAATTAAGGGTAACTCCAGCATATCTTCTAGATTTTTGATGTGTCTGGTGAGTGGTTTTGTTACTGCTTCTGCAGGTATCACCCTTCTGAAAGATGTCTCATCGTTTCTAATTCTATTCTTAATCCTCTGCCAGAGGAGAAATAGTTTTGCAACGCATGAATACAGTGCTGTAGCTGCTGAATTTTCTAAAAATAATTATGGAATGATGGGAAGAAAAATAAATATAGCCTATTCTAAAATAACAACATTTTTTTGAATACGGTACCAATAATTTGAAATTCTAGGAAGGGGAAAATATTAAAGCTTAGACACGTTGCCATGAGCCATGAGCCATGACATTTTTAATCTACCGCAATGTAAAATGAATTATTAACACTCCTCAAGAACTTGAGTACACATATGCAATAGGCTCATGGTACTGTATGTATCTCTGCAAGATGTAATCAAGTTGAAAATATTACGGAAACATAGACTCTTACCTGGTCATTTCTAAGGAGAGTAGGCCTAATTGCCACATTCCTCTGCTATTTCGAGAACAGCAATTTACGATTTGTTTGTTCCCAGAATTTGGTAGGCCTACCTGTGGGATAAATAATAGTGAAAGTTAATTCATATGTCAAGTGGAATGTCACCTGTACACTGCGTCTAATATAAATTCAAAACTAGGCTACGGTATATTTTGCACACGCAGAAACACGTTTTTACTTAAATTCTTAAAATAAGCGCACTTACTTGGCGTAGCAGAAGAAGAACTGTTCACTTCTCATCACCACGAAGACAATTTGATATAAGAAAGATGAGATAGAACACAACATTAGCTTATTTAGCTTATTTGTATACGGTCAATATTATTACATACTACACATAAACAGAGCCGCCATGGCATGGTCAGTGCCGCCAACCCAGTAGAAATAATGTTTATTTAATGATAAGTGCCGTAATTATCGTCTGTGAGCAAGATAATTGCAAGGAAATGTCAATTAGGAATTATGTGTATATTTATTGACTAAATATAGTGATATGTTTGCAATTTAATTACAACGTTGTATCATGCATATGTTGGCAACACGATTTACACGATATACAGTGCTCCATACGACTGGCACGTGCTACTACACCGATGGTGCCAAATGATCCCTATCTGGTTGACACCCCCTGACCCTGCCTATGACTACCGCTGAACCAGAACGCTGCTTCTCGTGCCTCAAGAGGATCAAAACGTACCTCAGGAATGCCATGGGACAAGAAAGACTTACTGCACTTGGAATGCTGTCTATTGAGAAGGGTCTGATAAACAGAACACTGTTCATTATAAACCTGCTCCTTAGAGATATGTTTCTCTTTTGCTTTTTGTTTTGGTGTGTATAAAAGAATGTTGTATCACCTTGTTCTTTCAGTTCTGTTCTAGTAAATGTCAAGTACATTTAACATGTGTTCCATTTCAATTGCCTGTTTTCCTCATAATCCTACAACATAGTATAAGAGTTGTTTTCTGCAGGACGTTGCAATATTACCGAACAGAGTCCTTCTCATCTATAAATTAAGAATTTAGTTCATTCTCACATATAAATTATTTTATTTTATTAATGCAGCCAATGGCCATTTATTTTATTTTCAGGACGGGTCAGGGAATGTATTTCGGAAGGAAATCAGCCGTGGACCTATTCTAAGGAACTGTCCCGGCATTTGCCTGGCGGTGAAAATGGGAAACCACATAAACCATTTTCAGGACGGCTGAGGTGGGATTTGAATACATGCACTCCCGATGCCAGTGAGGCACGACGTAGCGTGTTAAGGCTGTGTTACCGAAAAGTAGAATATTGTTTTAATTTAATTTTTTCTTCTTAATCTGTTATATAGATCTTTGAGACATGTTATATGCCACTTTTGTAAAATATGGACTGTTCGTTTGTTCAGGGAATGGCTTCAAAGTGTCTACTTTGAGGGTTAAAGGTACATACGTCATGACATATCTAATAACCGGAGAATTTCGAAATTTCTCTGCAATAACACTTGTAATAATAGCTTCATAGTGAACTACTATTATTTCGAAATTCAACATTTTTTATAAATGGATCATCTTTCAATAACCTTTATTATAAAAAAATTGCTATATTAAATTCAAAATTATTCAATTTGTAGAGGCTCTAATTCTGAGCAGTTCGAATGTTTGATGAAAGAATCGGTTTATTGATATACCCGTGACGTATGTACTTTTCAACTAGGTAAAACGGTAGCTACGCAGGCTACACGATAGGCTACCCGCACTAACAGTTGCACGCACATGCACCGAGCCTCATTCCCCCTCCCTAATACCTAGCACCGTACCTCCCATTCCGAGTTCTCCTTCCCTTAAGCAGTATTCCGTTCTACTTACCGTGCAGCGCAAAGGAAATAAGAAAGATGCATGCAAAATAGCCCTCCTTCCTTCCAAATCTGTCATGCGCGCCGAGTCGATGACTCTTCCACTCAGACTGCAGCAGACTAGTCTTGAGAAAGTACTAGAAGAACATATATTGCCCCCTTGCCCGTTTCCTAATTCTGTGTTTGTGTTTTGTGATTGGCAGAGTAGCAGTTTATTCCGACATAAGATATCCTGTATCATTTTATAATATTCACACATTATTCAACAATACCACGAAAACATCATCTTTCTAAATTTACAGTAAATTGACATATATAGGGTGGTTCAAAACAGAGTAGCCAAACTTAGGGAAATTATTATGTCTTAAAATAAAGAAATAAGTTCCCATAAAGATGGGCCTTAACTACTTTATTTGCTGTCTATATGTTTTGTTATTCTGAATATAATCTGAGTAAAATAACTGTTACATAGTACGAATATTTTCCCCGTTAAATTTAGATAAATGCCTACAATAGATAGATAGATAGTTTTATTATTTCCATTTGATCAAATGCATGTATACAATACATTTTTGATATAGGACACGTCAGAATTTACATCTATCAAATAAAGGTACTAATAGGTATTGAACCCATGTGCCATAGGGTCCAAGGAGGTCGAATCCATGTGTTTAGGGAAGAAATGAAAGAAACGTACAGTTTCTAATGTAACTTAGAGAAAGATCAAGCCAGGATTCTAGCCTAACGTTGTGCAAGCAGCGCGAGCCAGGTGTTCGAGAGATGAGATCACCCCTCTTGACATTCAGAAGGAGCTGGTCATGAGTATTAATAACCGAGTGGAAAATTTCGGCTGTTAGACAAGGAAGCCTGACTCGGAAATCGAGCTGAGCTTGCTGGAAAACGACAACACCGCCTATGCGCCAGAAGAGGAATAATTAAATTTAACCCGTTTACGAGTATAAAAATAAGTAAACAATTACAGTACGGTGAATCATTTCGAATTAGAGATTTTTGTGTAAAGAAAAACCCTTTAATAATTGCACAGGAGAAAACTGCAAACGCAAGTAGACGTTATAGGGGATTTACCAAGGCCTGTGGAGAGGGGAGAATGCAAATGAACAGCAACACCCACACAGTTGAGGACGAGAAATTAATTAATATCTCCGAATTGCACGATCGATTCTTATGCGCAATGAGATTATTTAACATTGAGAAGACGAGCTTTTTGAAGGTATAATTTTTATAATGGTGCAACCATTATTTTAAAAGTTGGGCACGGAAAGGGCTAGAGACTTATCTTTTTGTAGCGAAAGAGTATAAAGCTCCTGGCATCACCAAGCCAAACATGCAGTTCACGACAGACTCCGTGAGGGGAGGTGCTGTATCACATCGTACATGCAGTTATTCTGACAGCCCGTGAGGGGGTGTTACTACGCATCAGTACATGCAGTTTCAAACAGTCCAGGGGACGCGACGCTGGAGCATCAGTACAAGCAGCCCGAGGGGGGCGTTGCTACGCATCAGTATTCAGACAGCCGTGTGGGGCGTTACTCTGCTTCACACCGAAGACAGTTTACCAGTACTCCTTGAGGGAGAAACGCTGTATTACACCGCAGAATTAATATCTGATAGCCACAGGCGTCGCAGTATTAACAACTTGCGTGCCTCCATAAGGAGTTGTAAAGAAGAAATATTAAAGTATCGCCGTGTTGAAAAATTAGGAAAATCCTAGTTACTGGATTTTAGGTCCGACAGTACACAAGTTTACAGTGAAAAGTTCGTAAAATATAGTCAGACCAGGCTGCGAACGTTCTTTAAATAAAGAACGGGGACCTCGATCCGAATAGACTTTCACTAGGATCGATAAACTAGATCTAAAAAAGAAGCCGTTCAAGCTAGAGAAATAGCCGGTCATCCAGAATAGGATTCGAAGAATTAGGATTCCAGGGAAAAGTAGGTCTTTAAATAAACGACCGAAAAAATCATAACGTACGGAAGTACCGTAATAGAAAGATAAACAGTTATCTAAATTAAAGAACCCAAATAGGGAAAAACAGAGTAAGGTTCGCAACGTATTTCAGAAAAGTAGGAGTGCGAGAACCGAATAAACAAAGAAGAACGGAGACTATAGACATTATCTCCAGACAGCAGACGAACCATTCTAAAGCACTAGACACGAGAAGTACTAGCTGCTATAAAAAAAAATCCATCGATCATCGATAAGTTATCGAGGGAACCTCGATCCGAATAGACTTTCACTAGGATCGATAAACTAGATCTAAAAAAGAAGCCGTTCAAGCTAGAGAAATAGCTATTCATCCAGAATAGGATTCGAAGAATTAGGATTCCAGGGAAAAGTAGATGTTTCGAGACTTTCGTATTCTGCAGGATAGGAAGCCGACATTGAATAAATTTCACCCTTGGAAACGGGAGATTAAGAGGTCACGTGTGATAGGCTAGGAAAATACGGCCTAGTGATAAAAAGTTGTGAAGTGTAAATCTATCAAGATTGTGTGTTAAAATAATATTTTTTAGTGTTTATTGTGTGTTCTAAATGGATACACCAGTGTATTAAAAATGTTGTCAATGTTAAGTGTATTGAATATGTGTCAAGAAGTGTTTGTACATGAGATGAATTTCTACAATATGGAGTAAGTTAAGAAGTGGGCAAAAATGAAACACCGCACAAGGATAAAGGTCATGAGACGACCTTAAAAACATGTGAGTAATGAATTTCATTATATTTTGGTGTCAGGAAATGATTGTGTACAAATCCACCGGAGTTTTTGAGTAAAAGGGATGTGTTTAAATAAATAAATACTGAATAAAGAAAACGCGGTCTGAACAATAATAGAAATTTGAGAAACTATAAATAATTATGTAAAAGAATAAATCCAGTAGAGGAAATATATGAATAAAATGTCAGTGTATTTGACGAATGTCATAAGAGCAAGCGAAATATTAATAACTATCATGAAAGATATTTAAATAAAAGTAAATTTGAGTTATATGAAAGAAATAGCTTTTGAGCTTGTGTAAAGAATAAAGATATGAAATAATAATAATAATAACCAAGTAAGGAAATATTAAATAAAGATCAAATTAATTGATGTAAACATAAGAGCGTTAGAGCCTTAATAAAAAGTATAGACATGATGTTCAAATGCATGTTCTTAAAAGAGAGAAAGTTATTGTCAAAGGAAAAGAATAATATAAAAATTGAGATGTGTATCAATTGTTAATATGGTATTATCAGTTCTTTGGATGACACTAGGCTTAAAAATAAAGTATAGCGCAAAAAGGAGCGCGATTAAAATAAAATGTCACGCTAGGAACGCGTAAAAGTTAATGTACTTGGTAAATTACTTATGAGAGGTAGTTGATTGTAGCGAATTGAGAATTGGTGTAAGTCCTCTATTTGTGACGTAGTATCACGAGGCCATTGTGTATGTTGTATTGAAAGGGAGCAAATGTATGGTATTGAGCGTAGGTCTTATAAGCTATAGGCTGACCCTAAATCGCATTTTGTATAGTCCTCTATATGGGAATGGTTCCCGAGGCATGTGAAGAGATTCGAACTTTGAATCTTCTTATTGTAAAAGCCCCTTTATTATTCGTCGTAGAATGTGTATTACTCTTCCTCAATCAATGAGGACCTTTCATAATTAATAAATGCCAAGATTACGAATGTGGTTTATGAGCCCAATAATATTGTTGAATTTAAACGAGGAGTAGAATGCCAGGTCTCCCCAAAGAATTGAGAATGAACGAAAAGCTGTTTGTAAAAGCATTAAAGAGAGCTCTAGCTACAGACTAGACGGGAGGGTTCCCGCATAGTCATAAATAACGCTCGAGTAGCACGGTCAGACCCTTGGAGCAGGAGGGGTGTCTGAAGGCCGTCTTGTAAGGAGTAATGAATACACCGTGAGTGTTTAAAGTTGTTAACGACCCGAGCGTTGAACCGAGGTCCTTGTAGATTGATATTTCCGCTTGCCTTTTCAGATCGTAGTTTTTTTTATGTGATAATGGTCTTATAAGACATATGAGATAAATAACAATCCCTATTGTAATGTTGTATGGAAGTAGGATTCCATGAGTTAATTGAAGGCAACTAGGTTCCGGGAGTGACCATAGTTTTTTTGACTGTGTCAAGTATCTTCATACTCTGGAGTACACAAGTAATTTCCTGATTACCTTAATGTATTTGTAAAACGAGAGAGAGATGATAAAAGCTGAAAACCTGTGAAATGCCCAAAGATTGAGTTAGATAATTAACATGTAATTTTAAATGTAATTATACATTTGTTTGATGATTAAGTAAATATAAAAAAGTAGTATTTGAGGTGTGCAAAGAATGACACCATTATTATAGAAAGCATTGAGCCAAAAGAGCTCGGAGTTATATGAAACTTACAGTTGATGATTTATGGAAGTAAAAATAATTAGGAATTGTTGGTTTATATGGAAACCAGATGTTTTAATACAATATTTGTTTTATTCTTATGTTATTCCTTGTTCATTTGGAACAAGTAGATGATTATGGGTCAGTAATTTAATTGTTTAACCGTTTTCCAACGTGGGGCCTGTATGATTTTATCATACACTTATCATCTACTAGATCATGGCGCCCAGTACGCAGGGATGAGTTTTCCTAGGGAAAACCCGAGTTTTTCTCGAAAAATCAAAATTTTCATTTTTTTTGAAAAAAATGGTTTTTCGAAATTTTGAATTTTAAATACTTCCATAAAGGTTTATGAAATTGAATAAAAGTATCAAAAGGGTACGTTGTAGTAAATACCCGTACCAAAGTAAATTTTTAAAGAAATTGGGACACAATGGTTCAGAGTATCATCTCTCAAGCATGTACTAGTGTGGTGGCATGAGTAGCCCACGATATTCTAATAAGATGGCATTGAGGGAAGAGATGCAACGGCTTTTGGAGGCTATAAAAGCCGATAGCAATGAGAAGTTGGAGGCTATAAAAGCCGATAGCAATGAGAAGTTGGAGGCTATAAACAATACATTGGGCCTCCAAAAGGATGAAAACAACAAATTGTTCGAATCCATAAATGAGAGTTTGAATAAGTTGGACAGCCAACAGGAGGAAAATAATCAAAAGTTAGGATCTATGAATCAAAGTTTAGAATCACTAAAAACTGATAGTGCTAATATGGGAACTAAATTAGAAGCTATCGAAACAAATAGTGATAACATGGGAACTAAATTAGAAGCTATCGAGGTTAACTGTATAAAAATGAACGATGAGGTGAAGGCTGAAATTGAGGGAATAAAAAGGGGGTCAAATGGACTCAGAGAGGTTTTAGAAGAAATAATGAATACCAAATTTCAAGATTTTGACACTAAGTTTGGGGACAAGTTAAATGAGTTAAAAGGGGAAATCGCAAGTGAGATTAAAGAGGAAAATAAAGAATTTCATTCAGGATTGCAAGCCCAAATACAGGCTTTGAACGAAAGTATGGGAGAGTCCCAAACTAGGTGTCAAGAAAATTTTAAAAATTTGGAAACTAAATTAAGTAACATGGAAGGAATGTGCAAAAAGAATGTAGACGATTGTAAAAATGAGCTTGTAACCCAGATTCAAGGTGTGCAGAAAAAGTTAGAAAATCAGATAAAATCTAACAGTGATATCTGTAAAACATCCCGGGATGAAATAAAACAAAGTGTGAATGAGCTAGGAACCCGATTTGGAAAGGTTGAGGAGAAAGTAGGAACCCTCGAGAACAAAATCGGTGTAGTTCAGACCGAAGTAACTGAGATGAAAAATCAAAATCAAAAGGATGCGCGGGCTATGAAAAGTCAATTTGAGCTGTTTACCGGGCAGGTAGATGATAACTTAAAGAAGTATGAGGGTGAAATAAATCGAAGATTAGGTATATACGAGGGGCATCTCCAGAGTGAAAGAAAACAACGAGAGGACGAAAATAAGGAAAGTACCCATAAGATAGATGAAATAAGTCAGGGTATTAATGATGTTCAGGGAACCATCGGAACATTAAAGGTCGAAATAGGAAAAACTCATAGGGAAGTAGGCCAGATCCAAAATGACTTGATGATATTATATAAGAGTCAAGGGAAAACTGAGGAAAAACTGGAGAAGATAGACAAACTCTATAAGAGGGCAAGTAAAAATTGGTATAAAATATCCAAACAGGAATTAGAAGACTTGTACAAAGAAATCCCTAATGTGAAGGAGTCATTAAGGGAAACGAAGAAGGAATTTGCAGAACGTATGGTGAAAGAAGGAAAGATGGAATTAGTTTCGTGGGAACAGATAAAAAGTTTCAGGGATGAAATTATGGAAATAAGGAGACAATGGTCGGAGATACATGATAAATGGAATCATATTTGGTGGAATACCTTTTATCCAAAGCCAAATGAAGGTAATTATGTGCAAAAACAGAAAGATTGGATAGGAAAGGAGAAGAGTAAGATGCATCAGTTTATAATGAGCATATATGAAGAACAGGATATAATAAGTATTCAGGAGTTCGCCGAGGTAAGAGAGGTCAAGATTCAGGAATACAAAGAAATATTAGAGACCGTCAGTAGTGGGAGAAGGTGGATCCGAACACAGTCCTTATATGGTCATGTCAAGGTCATCCACTTTTTGCACCTGTGGCCACAGGTGCGTGGGCGGGGGAGTGGGGAGGGGGGCGGGGACGGGGGAGTGGGGAGGTGGAGGGGAGCGGGGATGGGCATGGCGGAGAGCTCCGCACAGGCTGACGACTGTCAGCCAACTATGCTCTTGATGGGAGCAGTCTCTGTGTATATGCAAGAGGCTGGTAGCCTGCGGGCTTGAGCCGAGCAGTAGCGAGAGCAGTCGAGGTCAGCCGAAGCTGGTATAGCTCGAGGCAGTAGGACGTACTGAGTGGTGGGAAGCTGGCTGGACTGGCACGCTCAACTTGCCCGGTGAGAGGAAGGGGAACCTTGTTTTTGTGTTTTGAGCCGAGCAGTAGTGAAGAGAGCCGAGTGAAGCCGAGTGGGTGTTTGTTTCATTATTCCCTCGAGCCAAGTCGAGCTTACTTGAAGAGAAACAAATTGATGTCAAAAAGGTATTGATTTGTTTAGTGTTTTACAAGGCAGTGTTGCCAACCAATGTTGAGATAAAAAAGTTGTGTCGGGTGAGGGATTTGAACCCCCGTTTTCTATGTAGAAAATTCGAACTTAAGTCGAACGCCTTAGACCACTCGGCCAACCCGACAAGGAGAGGATTAGAGAGGTTAAAATAAAATAAACAAGAATAATTATACAAGATCGGATTTATTAATCCAAGAATTAAAAGAGGAATTAAAACCTAACCATTTGACATAGAGTTTATTGCCATTTCTTTTAATCACTTTTTCAACAAAATAATGCTTAGGATATAGTGTCTTTTGAAGTTCCTGTACGTAGAATCCTCCTTTGATGGGCTGATTGTTACTGTCCTGAAGTAGATAAGTGACTGGATGGGTACGTTTCACTTGGCGAATGGTGAATATTTCTGTGCTCCAGTTTGGTGTGTACCCTTTTGAGAAGAGTGATTTATGTTTACTGATGCGTACATAGTCACCTACGTGAAAACGATGACGTTGTGGGTCAGCTGTTTTGATGCTATGATGAATGCGATTCAGCCGTGGAGTGTTTTTTATTACCAAACACGGCTTTACTCCAATAGTTCTATGTTTGGTATTGTTGTAATGTGATACTAGATTCTGCACTAGGTTTACCCAGCGGTAAGATCCTCTTGCTGTAAATTCCCGCCACATGTATGTTTTTAACGTTCGGTTGAAACGTTCAACAACACTTGCCTTTAAATTACTATAGGTGGAATAATGATGAACGCCAAGTTCTTGCATATACGTAGAAAACTCCTTGTTGAAAAACTCCTTTCCTTGATCGGTCTGGAGGAGGCGAGGTTGTCGTTTAGCTCTTTGAATAATCTGTTTAAAGGCTGCAGTAACTAGGTTACCTGTTTTATTTTGCACAGGTTCAACAAACGCCATTTTGGAATAGACGTCAATGACTGTGAGCAGATATTTGATACCATTGTTAGTATTGGCATAGGGAATCATTTCAACGAGATCGGCTTGCCAAAGCTCATCAATTCCTTTTGAAACAACATGACGCCGTGGATAGATACGGCGAGCTGGTTTATGCAACTCGCGAGCAATTGCTGTTTTTATAGGTGAAGGGGTGTTGCCACGTGGATCCATCACACAATAATGCCAGCATGACGAAGCTCCTCTTCTATTTCTACAATTTCACCTTCATGACCGGTATGTCCAGCCTGTTGGGAAGCGTGCAGGAGGTGTAGACATTTGACCAACTTATTAGGATCGTTCCAATAGGCGAAATCGACAAAAGGTTTCAAAGTTTTAAACGTGACGCCAGACGCTGAGCTTGTATGACGGACACTTGCATAGGTGGGAAACAATTTGGATATGATGGTCTTATATTTGAAACTCTTATTTGCATTGATTGGTTCAGAACGTTTATAATTACGTCTAAAACCATTTGTTGCCATCAATATATCCTTATACTTTTGAAGATCGTCTTCGTCATACCCATCCTTAGAAGGAACACGTGCAAATAAAAGTTCTAAAAGACCTGACGTCAATTGATATCGAACCGTTTTAACAATCATAACATTATCTTTTATTTTGATCTCCGAGTCACCAATTCGAAAACGTTTATTTTCATAGCGAACGCCGTAGGTCGTATCAGTTTTTCTAGTAAAAAGGTCTTCAAGGTAGGGTGTTACCAATGGGCCAAAATGCTCTACCAGAATACTTTTCAGCTGCACATACTTTTCAGGTGTAGTCAAGATTTCTGACAATGTAGGTTTTTTTTCTCTAGAGCTAGACGGCGTTTGAGCAATGACTGTAGTTTTTAGAAACTCTGGAAGCGGTGAATCTGTTTCAGAAGTAAAAACATCTTCAGCTTCTTCATTGTCTTCTTCTTGTTCTTCCTCCACAATGGTTTGCGTTCCTTTTGATACTGTATTTGGCTTATTGGACTTTGATGTTCCTTTTAACACAGCTTCCAGAGGTGATTTCAAATGTTTTGCGATCAACAGCTCACTATCGGCATGTGTGCGTTTCAGTTCGCGGAACTTGCGTCGAATATTATTTCGTGCACGGATAATGTGTTTCTTTAATTGACTTCCTGCTGTTGCCATGATAGCTAAAGAAATGACGAATGAAAAAGCCACGCAGCACCTTAAATACGTATGAAATGATCAAATCCCTTACGGTAGCGGCCGTTGGTAATGTCACTCTGCTTATCGATAACAAGACAGCGGTGGTGATGAGCGTTCCAGCATGTGGCGCACAACTGTGTAAAGGTTTGAAAGGTCATGTCTGGGTTCACGTGATCATCATAGACGTGACGCATGTTACGTTCATCCTGCCGGAAGAGAACAATCACGTTTGCATTGTCACGAATTAATTGTTTCGGTATTCGTGAATAGGTTTGACACAGATAGAAGCAGTCAATATGTTTGTGTCGTCCCATGCTGAAATAGGCTTGAATGATAGCCTGCCGTTCTGTGGACACATCATCAAAAATCATAAGTGAATTGGGGCGAACATGATCTGGAGAGATGACATCTTCGTGTGCAGGGAATGTAAAGTACCTCATGTTATTGTTGCGAAGACCTGACATGACCTGTTCCAAGAACACATAAAGAGGTTGATAGAGGGACTTGGCAAAAATGTAAATATTTTGAAAGCGCACGCCGTTTAACGACGTGATTAGGGTAAGCAGAAGATTTGTTTTTCCACATCCTGATGGTCCGGTGATGAGACAGCGAATGGATGAGGGGAAGAGCGAGCCGTGACGTTGTTCAGACGTTGTCGAGAAGAGGTTAGAAACCAAATCTCCCACCGGAAGTGAATGTTGCTGCTTAATAATCTGCATATTAACTAAACGTGAAAAGGATCGAGGTGGTCTCTATATACATGAAGCAAGTGTCTGTTTCAGATCTAGTGTAACCATGGATGCCTATGGAAGAACACATAAGACAAAGAAAACAAATGCATCATCTGTCTCAATAAACGATCCAAAACATGATACAGATCCGGCTAATAAACGATATGTTGATGCCAATGCACTGCCAAGCACAACGGATGGTCATTACAACTTTAATGGAAAGCGATTAACCAATATAACAGAACCTCTATTACCTTCAGACGCATGTTCGAAAAAGTATGTAGATTACTATCGCTTACGCCGTATCAAGGGAGATTATGACGCACAGAATAAACGTATCATGAGTGTTGCAGACCCTGTGAACAATCAAGATGTGTGCACCAAAATCTACATGTTAACCAATGCTGTGGTGTTAACAGAAGCAAAGGACTATGATGTACACCATCGTCGAATCACTCAGCTGGCTCTTCCAACAAATAACACGGACGCTGCTAGAAAGGACTATGTGGATAACAAGGTGAAACAACTTCTCAGCATTGTGCCTTCCCTAACTGAAAAAGGTTATACAGCGAATAATGCACGTCTTGTGCATGTGGCCGATCCTGAGGATGATCAAGATGTTTGTACAAAACGGTTTTTGACCTCTGAAATGAGAAAGGTGTGGGAAATTAAGGAGAATGCACTACAGATGAAACGAAGACGAATAGCTGAAGTTGCTGATCCTGTACAACCTCACGATGTAGCGACCAAACGTTTTTTGGAACAACGGTTATCGCTTTTCATTAAATCAATACCCTCCATAATTTTGCTGCACATTGTAAACCAACAACCGGTAAAAGACCCCCAATGAACTCACCTATATACTACGTTCGGGTTATAGCAATTACCGTTTACTGTATGATGGTGCCATTCGTGTTATCGAGTATACGCCAGATTTTAAACATTTAGACTTACTATTAAACGGTAGTGTTATATCATCATCACTCATCGATCTGGCGGTGAAAGCCGAGGACAAATTATCCTTTCAACTGAAATTGTCGTCTGAAGAAAAAGAGGCGGGGAAAACAATGAACGATTTTCCGCTGTATGTAGAACTTGAATATACCGCCACCATTAATTAAATAATTGCTCGTTCTCCTCCCAAGAAGCGTTAGTTGTGTTCCATACTTTACAGCGTGAGGTTGTCTCGTTTCTCGCTCGCGATGGTGAAACAAAGATATGTGGGGAAGAAGATGAAGAAGGCGTCATCGAGAAAGGGAGGCTTTAAAGCAATTCTTCATGCGGTACGTCAAGCTTCACGTGGAGAAAAAAATAGCGATTTGGCCATTAAAAAAGCTCTCCGAGCAGCACGATTGCATGCAAATCCCAAAAGTAAACTACGTTTTAGAAAACGAGCGCGTGTTATTCCTGTACCGAAACGTGGCGGATTTTTACCCGCACTATTTGCTGGACTAGCAGCTCTGGGTTCACTTCTTGGTGGAGCAAGTGCGGTAGCACGAACAGTGAAAGCTGTTGAGGAGGCGAAGCAACAGTTGAAGGAAAGTGAAAGACATAATAAAACAATGGAAGCCATTGCACTGCGCGGTAAAGGTGTGAACATGAAGCTGGCACCTTACAGGAAAGGACTTGGCATTTACATGTCGCCAAAAAACATTTAATAGACGCACTGCCGCGGCGAGCTATGACGCATGAGGAAGTTATGAGATATGCAAAACGGTTGAAGATATCACGCTTTCGAGGTGTGTTTATGCGTAATCAATTACCACCTCGACCTTGGATGCGTGAAAGTGCTGTTGTTAATTTGGATGACAGTCATGGACCCGGAACACATTACGTGGCCTACATAAAACAAGGATCTACTGTGTGGTACTTTGACAGTTTTGGAAACCTTCCTCCTCCGACAGAGCTTATTCGCTATTTCGGAAGCAGTGCAATAATAAACTATAATGTGAAACGAGTACAAAATTTTAACACTCAACACTGTGGTCGCCTCTGTCTGACCTTTCTATATAAGACTCAGCACATGAGGTAACGTGAGCAGTATAATGGCAGAAAGTAGAACGTTTACAGTGCACGGACAAGGAGCTGAAGTAACTGTTGACTTTTATCCTCCTATTGAATTGGGACAACGACCCTACGTGCTGGGACTTATTTCGTTCGAAGGTTATAATAGAATCTACAACGTACATGAAGACATCAACGATAAGTTCTACTACGATGACTATGAGTTAACTCTACCACCTGGCAGCTACACGGTAGATGATATTTACGATCACATCTACACAACTCTCATCAGAGAATTTACTCTAAAAGCATTTCTTGACGGGACATACAAGTTTGAACTCATAGCCAACAACGTAACACATCGTTGCAGTATTCTTTCTTCCTTTAGGATTGATTTTAAATCACAACCAGACTCAATTGGTCCATTGCTTGGATTTTCAGCACGAGTTTTAGAACCAAATGTGTTGCACAAGTCTGACCAACCTGAAAAAATTATTGAAGACCATCACATATCTGTCACGTGTAACATAATCACCGACGTTTACACCAATCAGGAACCATCACATTCACTCTACGATTTTATTGTCACTTCACCCAGTGGCTATATCATCCGTGAAAACCCATCAGTAGTGCTCTATCATCCTGTGAGTGTAACCAATATTAGGAATATTACCTTAAGACTGGTGAATAGAAACCAACGTCTCATCCAGTTAGACCGTCATACACCTGTAACCTACAAATTGTATCTGAAGTCAGCATGAAACAAGTGTATAAAGCACCAACACCATCCAGGCTGGGTGTTAGTTGTTTGCAACGCGTGTACAGGTTAACACGTGTCAACAAGCAGATCTTACAACAACTGGGTTACACCTTACATCATGAATTCAATCCTCGACGTGACAAACCCAGTTGAAGTGCAGGAGGGTATTGTAAAAATTGAACAGCATTCCTACCAACCGTATACTCAAGGATTAAATAATAATGATGAGATCCGTATTACCATTAATCAACAAGATATCTACACCCTACCACATGAAAGTTACATCCTGATTGAAGGTCAACTCATCAAATCAGATGGTACCATCCCGACAACGTCAAAGTTGGCCAACAATGCTCTTGCCTTTCTGTTTTCTGAAGTTCGCTATGTCATCAACGGAATCGAAGTGGATACAACTCGAAATGTTGGCATAACAAGCGCTATGAAACTTTATCCTGCGTATGGAACTGAAGAAAGTAAAGCTTTTCGTATGGCTGGCTGGTGTCCCGACACAAGCAATGACTGGATGATTAACACTGATGGTTCATTTACCGGTCATTTACCTTTAAAATTAATACTAGGCTTTGCAGAGGATCATAAGCGCATCGTTGTGAACGTAAAACAGGATCTGATTCTTGTGCGAGACAGGAGTGATTATAATGCACTGAAGGGTGTTGATGGTGGCGCAATAGATTCAAAAATTTTATTGCAACGAATTCTATGGAAAGTACCGCACGTTACTCTGTCCGATCAGAAAAAATTGAGTCTACTCATGATTGTGGAGAAGGATACACCTTTACCCATACAATTTAGAAGCTGGGAGCTGCATGAATATCCGGTATTACCACTCACCGATACGCATACATGGTCTATAAAAACCTCACGGTACACAGAGCGACCTCTCTACGTCATTGTTGGATTTCAAACAGATCGTAAATATCAACAGAATAAAGATGCATCACAATTTGATCACATCCAATTGCGAAATATGCGACTCTTCCTGAACGGTGTTACTTTCCCCTATGAGGGAATGGACTTAAACTTTACCAAGAACAAATATGGAAAGCTCTATGACATGTTTACAAATTTTCAGTCATCCTATTATCAGAAAGAACCATGTCCGCTATTATCACCACAAGACTTTAAGACCAAAGCACCTCTGATTGTGATGGACTGTTCGTATTTGGAGGAGTCGATGAAGGAAACAACTATTGATATCAGACTAGAATTTGAAACATCTGCCGTTATTCCAGAAAAAAACAACAGCCTATTGCCTTATTGTTCACGAGGCACAGGTGTATTATCAGCCGCTGTCCAACATCGTGACCAGAGTATAAATAGCATGTCTGCCTGCATTCCCCTGCTCAGTCATGGAAAGCTACGATGAAGTCAACACCCCTCCTCCAAGGGGAGCAACAGACTGTAAATGTGAAAGTGACTCACATAGTGAAGATGAGGATACGAGGTTTATCATCTATCGTTCTCTAGTGAGTGAAGCTATTACTGCCTATCACAAGACTCATACTGTGCATAGAATTCCACCGCATCTGGTTTCCTATTTACCAGATGGATTTATGTCAACGTTCGGCATTCACGATAGGGGGTACAAAAAGCATTGCTCAAAAAAGAAGAAAGATGATGTCGCCAAAACATCATGTCATGATGGAGAGCGGGCGGATGGGTTAAACTGTAAATGTGATCGTTGCTCAACAAGTCGAGACGCCGATGCGGTATTTAAAATTTATCGTAGCCTGATAAGTTCAGCCATCACCGCCTACCATAAAGCAGAATTGCTTCATAAAATGCCGCAGCATCTGATCCCCTATTTACCAGCTGGATTTCTGTCCACGTATGGTGCACACGATATTGATTTCAACTGGGATAAACTACCATCACACCTCCGTATGTCAGCGGATGTTGCAGCCTGCCGCAGCTGCCGTAGACATTTCATGCATCGAGGGGATTCCCACACTGATTGGGATGGCCCTAATCCTATGATAAAAAATTGTAAACAATGTTCAGATCTCTTTACAAATAAAGTAGTGTAATTTATCTCATTATTTTAATTTTTATTTAAACCACTCCCTTTTTGTTTCATCTTTTTACCCCTTTAACTAGCAGGACTATAGGTAGAACTTGGTTAGTTGACAGAAGTCGGCGGCGAAGAAAGGTGTGTCATCAAGCAGTAATCATGTCTAGAACACTGATTGTTGATATTCAGGGCTTCAAAGTCAATGGAAACAAGTTTGTCTTCAAAGAGGTTGCCATTATAGACTGTACAAACATGTTGGCGCCTAGAGTAAGTGCTTTCACTTTTGAACCACCATTTCCATTGCACATGCAGTCGGACGAAGATAGAAAACAAACCGAGTGGTTACGGCATAATTTAGGATTAAACTGGAATCAAGGAGACATTCCTTATCATTATCTATCGTTTGTTTTAAAACCGTATTTTTTCGCTGCCAACCATGTTTTTGTAAAGGGAGGCGAAAAAAGGGAATGGTTACGTCACCATGTTCCACCATCTTGCCAACTCATCGATCTTCACGAGATGGGATGTCCTGCACTACATACCTTGTGCGAGCCTGCTGAACGTGTACAAAAGAAGACACTTCTACATGTAATGAAGCTCTTTGATTGGCTAAGTCGCAATGCATGTCGGTACGTGGAAGACAATTGTAAAAATATGATGCATGAATGTTGACCACCACAGTGAGTTAGAGACTTTTGTGTTGTGCAGACGTGTAGAATGGCTACCATTGAAAGTTTAAATTCTAACCCTATTGAACGGGCAATTGTTAAGTTTTTCGCTTGTAAGAAGAAACTGCATGCTTTTACAGAAGAAGAATTAAATGCTCTACCCAAAGCGTTTTTGTTTTATGTTGCGTCAAATGCTGTGAAGGAGATTTGGGATAGCGTGCCTAGTCATTGGACTCAAGATCCTGTGCTGTGTGAACTTCAACCATGCACTGATTATGATCATCATCAACAAGTGGCCGTCTCCAAAATGCCATCGGTTCACACATGTAGAACATGTCAGTTAATTAAACTGTATAATGGACATAAAACCTCATGTAAAGACTATGTTTCCTCATTCCACGGATGTGATGGCAAGAAGGAAGCATCATCCACAGCAGCAGCAGAAAAGGAAGAAAAGTGTACGTCATCGACTGAAAAAGATATGCCAGACCTGTACTGGTCATGGTCTCGTTGACAAAGTCATAGATCTTCTACCCTTCGAGCTGCATCTACCTGGTTATCAATATTGTGGACCTGGCACTAATTTGGACGTACGACTTGCACGTGGTGATTCTGGAATTAACATTCTGGACGCTGCGTGTAAGCAGCATGATCTGGCATACAGAGCTTCTAAACATGAAAAGAACATTTCTGAACTAAGACGTGTTGCCGATCAGATTCTTTTGAGAAAAGCCATGGAACGTGTGTCATCACCTTCAGCATCTGTCGCAGAAAAAATGGCAGCTCTTATTGTTGCAGGAGCTATGAAGGGAAAGCTCACAATCAGTGGTGGACGATTACAAAAACTAAAAAGATAAACAGGATGTATTATGTTTTATAATTAAAATAAATAAATAAATACAAACAAACAAAAAAAAGCGTTTATTATTTTTAGTGTTAGCAACGTTACAAGCATTATTTACAAGCAATATGAAGAATAGTACAAGATCATTCTACCTCTTTAAATTTCCAATTTTGTTAAAAAGAATATTATACTTTAGTTTCTGTTAAGTTTTAAAATTTTAAAGTTTTTACACATCGTATTATATTTTTTTTCGTCTTCATCATTAAGTGGCTGCGATTCCAATTCGATAGACACATATTCCAATTCGGTATATGGTAACCGCTTGGCCGGAAAGTCAATGAAACAGTCCGGTGAATTTTCCCATGTACACCACCACAAATTTTTTCCACAACCATTACACCAGTATGTTTGACGTTCAGTCAACACAACCTCAAACACTTTTTCAAATGTCATATTATAGGTTACTACTACTCTCGATTTCTTTATACCCATCAATTCAGCGCATGGTTCGCAGTATGAGAGTTCATTAATTAATTCATCAAAGAGGACACCCTTCTTCAGTGAAGTCAATCCATTCGTTGATAATGGTGGATACAAAATGGAGTGGGTGTGTGATTCCATAAGTTTCGTGAAATCGTCTAGTGTTGTCGCATCATAGAGTACAACACGTTTTTTCTGCTCTTTTTCAGATGAAGAAGATGGAATACTGAAAAAGATTTGAAACAATATCTTGTAGATTTTATATATTACGCTATATAATATATCATTGTGCAAACTTTTCTTTATCCATTATAATTCTATATTCTTGTGAGATAGACAAATCAATCACAGCAAATGACATTATACATACCAATTTGTTTAACATTGAAATAGAACATTAATTTAAATCTGATATAAACATTGATTTATTCAAAACAATCATGTACGTTTAATTTCACTGATCTCAATACTATGCTATTTTTGAATTTATTTTTAGTGTACTTGTGTTACAGAACACCATTAACTAACTTTGAAAGGGAAACTACTGCTTATTTCAATTACAGTACTTGAATGTTTGTGAAAACTTGAACTTCTTAGCTGATATATTTTCAATTCTTTTGCACATTGATATGTTTAATTGTTACAAATTTTTACACTTTAAAAGTGTCTATGGAACAAAATGTAACTCACCAGTTGTTTGCTCTTGACGATGATGGTGTACATTCCATCCATCCGTCTAATGTACTGCTGTCCATCTCGCTTGTAAATAATGCTTGCTTGTCCACTTGCTAGTACTGTTGACGATGCTAATGTTTTCAAACTCATTGTCTTCCCTTTATATACATAGCAGACATCCTTCCATCTTCACCAAATTACCCCTCCATCGAGAACATCATGAAACTGCGCATGTGCCACTTTTCCCTCTCCCCCATGTGGGAAGATCTCTTACGCCATGCAATTGTGCATGCATACATTGTCATAAGCAGTGTGATTGGTTCGCTTTTTATTTTCTTGTTTTTGTTTCCTGTAAAGTTAGAACAACCTTACCTTGACTTTCTTTACTTGAAATATGAGGCCACATGTGTGAGGGTCATCTGTCTAGACAATACAAGTTCGAGGACGGTTATATCCATCTGTGATGATTGTAAATACATCTGGATGGCGTAACCTTTTCTTTACTCTCAAGGGTAGTGTGTTGTTACCTTGAGGTTACATGTGTGAAAATCACTTGTCTAGACAAGGTAATTTCGAGGTCGGTGTTATATGTATAGGATAATTGTACACTCATCTGGGTGAAGTAACCTTGCTTCTTTTTTTACTCTCAAGAGTAGTGTGTTCTTACCTTGACTAGTTTTTTTGAAACATGAGGTTACATGCATAAAATTTCCATGTCTAGACAAGCCAAGTTCAAGGTTGGTTATATCCGTATAAAATGGAGTAACCTTGTTTTTGCTCTCTAGGGTAGAGTGTCCTTCCCTTGTCTTGCTTTTTCTTGAAACTCGTGGTTACATGTGTGAAGGTTACTCGTCTAGACAACACAAGTTCGAGGATGGTCATATCCGTCTGAAGTAATTGCGCACTTGAGACAATAGTGACCTTGCTACATCCACTTTCTTTCTCTAACGTGATTGGACCCCTACCACTACAACCATGTTTAAACTCCACCTATTTGAGAGTATAGCAACCATGCAACACTCAGTTAGCTCTTCTAACGTGATTGGACCCCTACCACTACTGCAACATTTAAACTCCACCCAAAACATGTTTCTAGACTAAGCAAACCAGTTTGTATTACCATCTCTCCCTTGATTCATAGAACAGCGCATGCTCAATTTGTATGATTTAATGTCATTGGTTCCCTACCACCATCCCTACCCATCTCCTTCCACAACGATATTTGTTTCGTGTGCAAAGAGATTTTTTAAAATTTTTTCATACACTTCTTGTAAATTGATATATATACAGCCGCATGCAGCAAACACTGTCATATTGTCATCAACATCTGTCTGAAGTGAACACATCTTCACTACCTAAGGTAAGATACCTTATTTTGTAAATTCATCAGTTCAGCTTAAAGGAAAGAACAATGCTTACAAATATATTCTTTTTCATTATAGACTAACTATGGACGCTCTTCAACAGATAAATAAAATTGGAGCTCAGGCTGGACTGGAAACGCGGAGACTTAAGGATCTTCCCATTAATCAGCCGTTTCCAGTGGAAAATCTAAAAAAAATAGATACTACATTTGGAGCAAGAATACTTTGCCAGTGTCATGACTTTGTTGTGTTCTTGCCAACCAGATTTGGTTCTTTAACGGAGGAAGCATTGGCAGCATTGAATGCACGCAACCTCGTCCTAAAGTATTTAGGTGTGCGAAACAATGCTTGCATTGTGAATTTTGAAGAGGAGGAGAGTTAACTTAGCGCAATCGTATCCTATTGTATTTAGATGTGCTAAACAGCAGTGTGATCATTCTAAATTTTGAAGAGTTGAAATGGTAAATTAGAATTGTGTAATTTTTAAATTTTGTTATGGAGACACTTGTTTGGGAGGATACTCGCAACTGTTTTCAGCGACGAGTATGTAGCGGTCGCATACACAATGTTAACAACATCATCAATCTGAAAGTATTTCTGCTCGCATGTCTTGAATTATTCGTAATTAAAATTACTGAATATTTATCACATTTTACAGCGCTAAAAGTAAATTCAGAATTGGCATGTACCTTTGTTTTTGTAAAAAGGAATGGTGACGAAGTTCGCGAAAATTTTTATTTTATAACAAACATGCGACCATTGTATCCATCTGACACTATTGAAGATTGGTTTAAAATCAATATTGTAGATAATCTCTTAGGTAAATTGGATAAATTTCAGGAAGGTGAAAGTGGAAAAGCTCTTGAAACCATTCTATTTTTACAAATAAATATATGTAACTTTGATCCTTTAAACTCTGGTGCAATGTATATTAATTTACCTACATCAATTAAAAAGAAAAATGGAGTTGTAAATATATGTAATGAAGACGTTTACTGTTTTGTGTGGTGTATAGCGGCCACATTAGCACCTGTTAAACATAATAGAAACAGACCAACAAAATATAAGAAAATGTTTAACAAGCTTTTAGAATCACTCAACTTGACCAGTATTGTTTTTCCTCTTGAGTTAACATCTATTTCTAAATTTGAAAGACTTAATCCTGATTATTCATTTAACGTGTATGGTCTTAACAGGAGTACTGTTATTGGTCCTCTTTATTTTTCATCATATAAAAACAGAAAGTACCATATTAATCTTTTATACATTTCCAACTCAGACACAAGTCATTATTGTCTCATCACTAATCTTGGTAAACTTGTGGGTGCGCAATTCTCTACCAAACATTCAAGGAGATTCATTTGTGAACGATGCTTACAATATTTTACCACGCAGGACATATTGAATAATCATATGATCGATTGTACCACTCACAGTGCTGTAAAATTAACTTTTCCTGAAAAAGCAAAAGCAAAAATGAAATTTGTCAATTATCATTGTAGAGATACAGTTGCATATGTTGTGTACGCAGATATAGAAACTCTCTCTGTCCCAGTGCAGCGATGTCAACCAAATCCACTTCAATCTTACACAGATGATATTCAAAGACATGAACCGTTCTCTGTCGCTTTTCAAGTCGTTTGCTCTTACAATTCAAATTTATCATATTTTGACTTATATCGTGGACCAAACTGCATTCAGTGGTTATTAACTATGTTGTATCAGCTTGCTGATCGTTTGCATCACCTTTTACATAACGCTGTAACCATTCAATTAACTATGGATGATATAACACGACATGATAATACAAATGTATGTCATATTTGTGAAAAAATCATTTTACCTGATGAAATCAAAGTTCGCGATCACTGTCACTTTACAGGTAGGTATAGAGGACCAGCACATAACGACTGCAACATCAATTACCGTGCAGCTAAGTTTATTCCATGTCTGTTTCATAACTTGAGTGGCTTTGATTCTCATTTTATTATTCGAGAATTTGCAAATGTTGATAAAGCTAAATTTTCCATTATTCCTCAAAATCATGAAAGATTTATATCTTTTTCCATACGACACGGAGATATTTCAATTCGTTTCCTTGATTCTTTTCGGTTTATGTCCTCATCTCTTGATGCATTAGTAAAAGGAATTTCTCACAAAGACATGCACTATACACAAAAACACTTTCCAAATTCTGATCATTTTCAGTTATGCATTCAAAAAGGTATTTTTCCCTATAATTATGTTAATAGCTGGGCATCGCTAAGCGAATCACGTTTACCTGATGAATCTGCCTTTTTCAACACGTTAAACAATGAACCAATTTCAGATGAAGATTATCGTCACGCCTGTAATGTTTGGTCCACATTTGGTATTACAACGTTAGGTCAATATGCAGATCTATACCTTACTGTAGACACACTTTTACTCACTGATGTGTTTGAAAAATTTCGTCACATGTGTCTCAAAATATATGGACTTGATCCCTGTCACTATTATACAGGTCCGGGTTATTCCTGGGATGCAATGCTCCGGTATACAAATATTGAATTGGATCTGCTCACTGATGTTGATATGCTTTTGTTTTTTGAAAAGGGGATAAGAGGTGGATTTGTTTCTCTCAACAAGAAGCATGTTCAGGCAAATAATCTATACATGTCTTTGTATAAACCTGAACAGCCTACCTCCTACCTCATGCATTTCGACGTCAATAACCTTTATGGTTATGCAATGTCTCAACCACTTCCATACGGAGATTTTGTATGGTTGACAAATCAGGAAATTGAGCAATTTGACATTGAAATGGCTGGACGTGATCCAAACCGTTGGTACGTTCTCGAAATCGACATAGATTACCCTGCACATCTACACAATGACCATTCTGATTTTCCATTTTGTCTTGAGCGCATGATCCCTCCTGGTTCAAAATCTAAACAAACAAAATTGATGGGAACCTTGTATTCTAAAAAGAAATATGTCATACACATTCAGATGCTCTTACAATGCATAGTTTATGGTATGAGACTTGTAAAAGTTCATCGTATTATTTCATTTGCACAAAGTGCATGGCTGAAGTCATATATGGACTTGAACACACAGCATCGGCAACGTGCAACACAACCATTTGAGATGAACTTTTTTAAGCTGATGAATAACGCATGTTATGGAAAAAGTATGGAGGATATTCGCAATCATCGAGTAATTCATTTAGTAAATTCTTGGGAGGGTGGATGGGGTGCACGTAAGTTAATTGCAAAACCCAATTTTAGGTCTATCAAGATTATTGAAAATGATTTGGCTACCATTGAATTAAACAAAGTGGAAATATTTTATAATAAACCTATATTCTTGGGCATGTGTATTTTGGAGTATTCAAAATTACACGGGGCGTGGTGGCTCAGCGGTCAAGCTGTATGCCTCTCACCAAGGCGGACCGGGTTCGATTCCCGGTCACTGCATGTGAGATTTTCGATGTGAAATGCCATGTCCTGTGGTTCGGATTCCACGTAAAACGGAGGTCCCGTGGCTTATGATCGCGAGATTACCGGTCACGTTAAACTACAAGCTTCCTTTTTTTCAAAATTACACATGTATGCATTTCACTATGGATTTGCTCGAAATCATTTTGGTAATGTCTCACTAATTTACAGTGACACTGATAGTTTTGTCTATCATATCAAAAATGAAGATCCCTATCTTGTAATGAGAAAGCATTTTATGCAGTTTGACACATCTTCGTTTCCTAGCGAAAACGTGTTTGGAATATTACCTAGAAATTCAAAAGTGTTAGGACTTTTAAAGGATGAATGTGGTATTAATCTTATGACGGAATTTATAGGTTTAGCTCCAAAAATGTATTGTTACAATACAGAAACGTCCCGTCAGGTTTGTAAGGCAAAAGGGGTACGTTCCAATGTTGTCCGTTCATTAAGTATCGAACGCTACCGAGATGAATTGTTTAATGGTACATCTCTGTTACAAAAACAATTGCGACTACACTCCCAAAGTCATCGTGTGTTTCTTGTCGAACAAATGAAACGAACTTTATTTTCGTTCGACAATAAACGCTCATGGCTAAGTGATGGCATTTCAAGTTTACCTTGGGGACATTCAACACTGTAAATATGGATTTGTATGTCTAAATCTTTGTATCGCTGATTGCAATGGGATTGGTAAAAGATAATTGAAGTTTATTTTACATTGTATGTATATTACCTTATTGAATAAATGTATATATTTGATGTTATATTTTTTATTTTGTATGCTGTTCTATTACCCTATATCCTATTGGGAAAGGTTTGGATATGGAGGTATGTAGCATAGATCATATTACTCAGGAATCAAATTGAGCCAAAATGTTCATTCTTTGTACTTAATATGAGAGACAAGTGAGTTGAAGACAGAGGAATGAAGTGCTGTAAAAATTGTGTGTTGATATCGAACCCACAATCTGCTAAGGATCAGGCGTGCCCTGCAACTGGAGTAGATAGCCTGCAGCACCACGGGCTGTGTCTTGACTGCGGTTAGAGTGAGTAATGGGTACTTGGAAGGCGTGTTTTGTAACAGGATTTGAATTTATAATGAGGTGTAGGTGTGTTTTTTGTGAGGGCGGCTATGATTAGTTGTTGAACTGTGCGTTTGCTGCATATGTAATGAGCTGGGAGTATTTTAGTCTAAGTGGATTGTGATTGGTCGTATGATACAATACAAATGGCTGCCAGGCGTGGCATAATCAACTGTTGGTTTTTACTCTGCATATGACGATTTTATTGTAATTGGTAGTTTTGTAAAAGGTAAATTTGATGTTGAAATGAATCCCCGCTTGGGCTTGGTTGAAATTAAATGCTGCCTAGTTTAGAAGTTTCATAGTTACTCATGAAAGTTCAAATTAAGAGGAGTGATGGCCTATGCACTCTTACGGTACTTTATTTTGTAACTTTATTCGACCTCACTCATAGTTATTTAGTGTAGGTTCTAAGTAGTTGGGTGTGTTTGTGATTCCCTAGTCCATGATACATCATCCCGAGTGGGCAGACATGGCCTTGAACCCTCAGGCAGATTATACCACGGGTTAGAGACTGGGTTTGTTAGTTGAAATTTATGTTGTTTAATTGCAAGTGTTTAAAGTTTTTTGTGATGTTTGATGAGAGTAGTTGGAAGGAATTTTATGTTTATATTGTAGCTGTGGCCAAGTGCTGAATTTGTAATATGTGCGTTAGAGCCACGATCTTGTTGAGAGTAGTCTATGAAACTTGAAGGGATATGAGGGCTGGAATGTTTACCAATAAATGTTATTTTACTTTCAACTGCCTACGTTTTATGATCGTTTTTAATATAGCTGTGATCATGGTAAGACATCACATATGTTCCTCCACAATTGTAGCACTTAGAGCTGTTCTGGATACCTTACTTTGATTGTAGCAGGTATCGTGAGAACATTTTGTAGTGTTATGGAGTTGCCTTTAGCAGTTGTTAATGCTGCTAGTGGTTTGTTCAATATTTTATCAAAACAAGAGAATTAAAAAAGCGTTGTCTCACCTTTTACAGAGCAGAGTAATAATGTTGACATGACTAGAGATGTGATGCAAGCATGATTGTAGGTACCACTTACATCGAATATATACTATCCGTCAAGGTGATTTCCTTGAAACTATATCCTGTTTTTACTATTAGAATTAAATAACCTTTAACCTTTCAACAAAACAGCTTTCAGTTATCCTTGGTTTAGGGTATAAAAGAGAGTGAACACCCCAATAGGTACTGTCATCCAGTGGTGTGCACTTGGAGGAAACAAACGTGTACGAATCAGCAAATCTACTGTACGGTAATTATATCTCGTTTTATCCATCTTACTATTCATCTTTCTAACTCTGCAACAATGACTTCCACAAACCAACAGATGAAACAATATTTGTTGTCGGCTGACACCTGGGCTTATCCAACTAGTCATGGACATCGAACTATATATTATAATAGAGACTACGCCACATTTCGACGTACTAGTACTTATACAAATTACTTAAACAGTGTTATTAGGGAATGGCCGCTACAATATTTTATAACGCCTGACACAACTCGATATGACTATAGACTGCACTACACAATGGGAGACAACAAAGGCGATATCATTGTCTTTCCTCGTCAATTTCAAAAATTCCCGTGTGTGACATATATTCATGACTATCATATACCAGGTAGGCCTACATCAGACATATTTGAAGACGGAAACGTTGATCACTGTTATATTATGTGTCTGAAATGTTTTATTTTACAAAGAGGTTTATCATTGTCATTGGATGAAGATACTAGTAGCAGTGATGCTTCAGATGACCCCCCTCCTACATCTAACGGAACACATAATATAACATTTTATGTTAGACATGATAATTATAGATCCTTATTGCATGACCTTGACAAAGAAGCGATGTACTGGTGTTCTCAGTGTGCTAGAGCAAAGTTTTTAACGAGATGTCTAGCTGATGATGGGAATAGAACGGATATAATTATTCCAAACAGCACTGATTTCCTATATCATACACATATATCCTCTCATGCAAGATATTCTCTCTTCCCGACAAACCAAGGATCGTCGAGAAGGAATGTCTTTACCCATCATTAATATTTCTATAAACCTGTGTGTAAATAAGAAGGCCAATGGCATGAGATTAACATCTCTGTAAGCCTTCATGTGAATGAAAAAAAAGCTTTTGATGTGAAATTAATTTCTCTATAAGCTTATGTATATGTGTGTGTATGTATGTGCGTGTGCGTGTTAACTTTGCCTCTAGGCTTAAGTCCTAGAGCTGGTCTCCAGCCCAGAAAAAAAAGGAGAGGCACAAAAGCTTTTACTTCCACTAACTATTTATTTTTAAAGTTCGCTGAGATGAAATTCAAATCCATTTTTTCAGCACCAGTTCTCATATGGATTGGAAAAGAGACTAGCATGGGTGTGTAAGAAATAATAATCCAACATTTGTCTGAAAAATCATAGGAACGTTTTCATTTGTATGATTCTTTTTCTTCTATACTCATAATTGCAAGGTGCTATTAAATAAAAAGAAGTCACATTTGTGCAGACTGTACATTAACCATGATCTACCTCAATACAGGTTACATAAGCTTACTGACACCAATGCATTGCTATTGATCTTGACTGAGTGCATGCTTGGTACGTGACCTAGAATTAATCACTCTTCCTTAAAGAGTTGGCTCAAGGGGAACAAACAGCCACTTGGCTTCACTCACCTCCCTTCACTTCCACTCAGCTCCAAACAAGAAAATAAGGTTCAGCTTTCTCCTGTCTGCCAAGGCTGGCACGCGCCAGTTAACCCCCTCAGGCTGACAACAAATCTCATTTACACACACAAGTTGAGCGCGCCTACGTCCTACTGCCTCGAGCTATACCAGCTTCGGCTGACCTCGACTGCTCTCGCTACTGCTCGGCTCAAGCCCGCAGGCTACCAGCCTCTTGCATATACACAGAGACTGCTCCCATCAAGAGCATAGTTGGCTGACAGTCGTCAGCCTGTGCGGAGCTCTCCGCCATGCCCATCCCCGCTCCCCCTCCACCTCCCCACTCCCCCGCCCCCGCCCCCTCCCCCTCCCCACTCCCCCGCCCACGCACCTGTGGCCACAGGTGCAAAAAGTGGATGACCTTGACATGACCATATAAGGACTGTGTTCGGATCCACCTTCTCCCACTACTACTGTCCAAAAGAAATATGATGAATACATATTAGCAGAGGACCTCAAAGCAAAAGAAATGGCTATCCCAGTCATAAATGAAACAGTTGTCCAGACGGAAGTTGAAAAGCCAGCTAAAATTAAAGAAGAAAAAGAAGTCACGGTGCCAGAGGAGCCCAAAATTGATATTAAAGAGGAAAAACAAGAAGTAGAAATTATAATGACTCCAGTGGAAACTGAAGAAAACTTTGAAATCCTTCCTGAAGAACAAATGGAAATTCAAGAGGAAATAGTAAGTCCAGACCAGGAGAACAGCCAAGATGAAAACGAGCTGCGAAGTGAAGAGACTCATTTTGATGAAGAGGTTGAGCTGGAAGATCAAGATATAATCTCGGAACAGGAGATAACAAAAGAATTGATAGTTGAAGAAACGGAAATAATAATTCCTGAAGAAACAGAGAAATTAGATGAAACAATAATAGAAAATATCAACGAAGCACCGATGGAAACAGAGGTTCAAGATTTCACAGAAAGTGAAAAAGAAAACCCAAAAAGAAATGCAGGACAAGGAAAATAAAAGGGCATTAAAAGAAGAAGAGGAAAAATTGAAAGCCCAGATCCTTGAATTAATGATCAAATGTCAAGATTGCCAAAGAAAGACGAGAGAAATGGGAGATAGGCTCGAGGAAGACCCTGAAGAAGAAGAAGAAGAAGAGAATGAGGAAGAAGAACAAGGAGAAATAATAATAGTTGGAGACGTAAGATGGAGACACAAAGGATAGGAAGAGGATTATTCCATCATAAGCCGACGGGTTAAGCCATTTGCAACCGTCGAAGAATAAGAGGAATAAAATAATATTTGTTTGAAATACCATCTCAAAGAGAGATGAGGAAGGGGGAAGAAAACCAGAAAGAGTCAGGTGAGGTTAGACCGAGCTCTTAAAAATCAAATGAAGTGTTACAGACTTGAAGTCTGAGAACAGTAATGAAGAAAGTTACGGGTAAAGCCAGTTGCACCCGCAAGGTAATTTAAAGAAGGTCATTAAGTTGAAAATACATAATGAATAGAGAACAGACCGACAAGAAGTCCGTCTTATGAAAAGAAGAAAGGAAACCAACTGTTTGACTCGAGTTTGGAGAAGCATGCACCAGACGAGGGTAGAAGTTGTAAACACCCGAACGTGACAAAAAATTTATGACCCTGAGTAGAGACGTCTACTAGGGGGAATGAATGAATGGGACCTTTAAGAAGACCCAATACAAACACAGATCAGAGAGGAAGGAACTTTAAAGAAATAATGGATTTTATTGAAGAAGAAAATTTCAATTTGAGAAAGGAGAATGATGAAATAAGGAAACGGGTAGGGATAGACCACACCCGTAAAGAAGAATAAGGTTCTGGGGACTTAAAGCCCAGACGAATAAAGGAAAAAGGAAGAAAGGGTAGGGACAGAGCATACCCGACCAACACAATCACCGGATACGACTTTAAAGAAATAAAAACAACAGAAGATACGGACAACGTTATGATGGCTTCGACGAATAAAGAAAGATAAGATTAATTGAAATAAATTTCCTCAAAATTTTTCGAAAATTCATTTACCTAAGGAGGGGAGAGATGAACCCATGTGCCATAGGGTCCAAGGAGGTCGAATCCATGTATTTAGGGAAGAAATGAAAGAAACGTACAGTTTCTAATGTAACTTAGAGAAAGATCAAGCCAGGATTCTAGCCTAACGTTGTGCAAGCAGCGCGAGCCAGGTGTTCGAGAGATGAGATCACCCCTCTTGACATTCAGAAGGAGCTGGTCATGAGTATTAATAACCGAGTGGAAAATTTCGGCTGTTAGACAAGGAAGCCTGACTCGGAAATCGAGCTGAGCTTGCTGGAAAACGACAACACCGCCTATGCGCCAGAAGAGGAATAATTAAATTTAACCCGTTTACGAGTATAAAAATAAGTAAACAATTACAGTACGGTGAATCATTTCGAATTAGAGATTTTTGTGTAAAGAAAAACCCTTTAATAATTGCACAGGAGAAAACTGCTATAGGGGATTTACCAAGGCCTGTGGAGAGGGGAGAATGCAAATGAACAGCAACACCCACACAGTTGAGGACGAGAAATTAATTAATATCTCCGAATTGCACGATCGATTCTTATGCGCAATGAGATTATTTAACATTGAGAAGACGAGCTTTTTGAAGGTATAATTTTTATAATGGTGCAACCATTATTTTAAAAGTTGGGCACGGAAAGGGCTAGAGACTTATCTTTTTGTAGCGAAAGAGTATAAAGCTCCTGGCATCACCAAGCCAAACATGCAGTTCACGACAGACTCCGTGAGGGGAGGTGCTGTATCACATCGTACATGCAGTTATTCTGACAGCCCGTGAGGGGGTGTTACTACGCATCAGTACATGCAGTTTCAAACAGTCCAGGGGACGCGACGCTGGAGCATCAGTACAAGCAGCCCGAGGAGGGCGTTGCTACGCATCAGTATTCAGACAGCCGTGTGGGGCGTTACTCTGCTTCACACCGAAGACAGTTTACCAGTACTCCTTGAGGGAGAAACGCTGTATTACACCGCAGAATTAATATCTGATAGCCACAGGCGTCGCAGTATTAACAACTTGCGTGCCTCCATAAGGAGTTGTAAAGAAGAAATATTAAAGTATCGCCGTGTTGAAAAATTAGGAAAATCCTAGTTACTGGATTTTAGGTCCGACAGTACACAAGTTTACAGTGAAAAGTTCGTAAAATATAGTCAGACCAGGCTGCGAACGTTGGACTTAAGGCGATAGGTCTTTAAATAAACGACCGAAAAAATCATAACGTACGGAAGTACCGTAATAGAAAGATAAACAGTTATCTAAATTAAAGAACCCAAATAGGGAAAAACAGAGTAAGGTTCGCAACGTATTTCAGAAAAGTAGGAGTGCGAGAACCGAATAAACAAAGAAGAACGGAGACTATAGACATTATCTCCAGACAGCAGACGAACCATTCTAAAGCACTAGACTCGAGAAGTACTAGCTGCTATAAAAAAATCCATCGATCATCGATAAGTTATCGAGGGGACCTCGATCCGAATAGACTTTCACTAGGATCGATAAACTAGATCTAAAAAAGAAGCCGTTCAAGCTAGAGAAATAGCCGGTCATCCAGAATAGGATTCGAAGAATTAGGATTCCAGGGAAAAGTAGATGTTTCGAGACTTTCGTATTCTGCAGGATAGGAAGCCGACATTGAATAAATTTCACCCTTGGAAACGGGAGATTAAGAGGTCACGTGTGATAGGCTAGGAAAATACGGCCTAGAGATAAAAAGTTGTGAAGTGTAAACCTATCAAGATTGTGTGTTAAAATAATATTTTTTAGTGTTTATTGTGTGTTCTAAATGGATACACCAGTGTATTAAAAATGTTGTCAATGTTAAGTGTATTGAATATGTGTCAAGAAGTGTTTGTACATGAGATGAATTTCTACAATATGGAGTAAGTTAAGAAGTGGGCAAAAATGAAACACCGCACAAGGATAAAGGTCATGAGACGACCTTAAAAACATGTGAGTAATGATTTTCATTATATTTTGGTGTCAGGAAATGATTGTGTACAAATCCACCGGAGTTTTTGAGTAAAAGGGATGTGTTTAAATAAATAAATACTGAATAAAGAAAACGCGGTCTGAACAATAATAGAAATTTGAGAAACTATAAATAATTATGTAAAAGAATAAATCCAGTAGAGGAAATATATGAATAAAATGTCAGTGTATTTGACGAATGTCATAAGAGCAAGCGAAATATTAATAACTATCATGAAAGATATTTAAATAAAAGTAAATTTGAGTTATATGAAAGAAATAGCTTTTGAGCTTGTGTAAAGAATAAAGATATGAAATAATAATAATAATAACCAAGTAAGGAAATATTAAATAAAGATCAAATTAATTGATGTAAACATAAGAGCGTTAGAGCCTTAATAAAAAGTATAGACATGATGTTCAAATGCATGTTCTTAAAAGAGAGAAAGTTATTGTCAAAGGAAAAGAATAATATAAAAATTGAGATGTGTATCAATTGTTAATATGGTATTATCAGTTCTTTGGATGACGCTAGGCTTAAAAATAAAGTATAGCGCAAAAAGGAGCGCGATTAAAATAAAATGTCACGCTAGGAACGCGTAAAAGTTAATGTACTTGGTAAATTACTTATGAGAGGTAGTTGATTGTAGCGAATTGAGAATTGGTGTAAGTCCTCTATTTGTGACGTAGTATCACGAGGCCATTGTGTATGTTGTATTGAAAGGGAGCAAATGTATGGTATTGAGCGTAGGTCTTATAAGCTATAGGCTGACCCTAAATCGCATTTTGTATAGTCCTCTATATGGGAATGGTTCCCGAGGCATGTGAAGAGATTCGAACTTTGAATCTTCTTATTGTAAAAGCCCCTTTATTATTCGTCGTAGAATGTGTATTACTCTTCCCCAATCAATGAGGACCTTTCATAATTAATAAATGCCAAGATTACGAATGTGGTTTATGAGCCCAATAATATTGTTGAATTTAAACGAGGAGTAGAATGCCAGGTCTCCCCAAAGAATTGAGAATGAACGAAAAGCTGTTTGTAAAAGCATTAAAGAGAGCTCTAGCTACAGACTAGACGGGAGGGTTCCCGCATAGTCATAAATAACGCTCGAGTAGCACGGTCAGACCCTTGGAGCAGGAGGGGTGTCTGAAGGCCGTCCTGTAAGGAGTAATGAATACACCGTGAGTGTTTAAAGTTGTTAACGACCCGGGCGTTGAACCGAGGTCCTTGTAGATTGATATTTCCGCTTGCCTGTTCAGATCGTAGTTTTTTTATGTGATAATGGTCTTATAAGACATATGAGATAAATAACAATCCCTATTGTAATGTTGTATGGAAGTAGGATTCCATGAGTTAATTGAAGGCAACTAGGTTCCGGGAGTGACCATAGTTTTTTTGACTGTGTCAAGTATCTTCATACTCTGGAGTACACAAGTAATTTCCTGATTACCTTAATGTATTTGTAAAACGAGAGAGAGATGATAAAAGCTGAAAACCTGTGAAATGCCCAAAGATTGAGTTAGATAATTAACATGTAATTTTAAATGTAATTATACATTTGTTTGATGATTAAGTAAATATAAAAAAGTAGTATTTGAGGTGTGCAAAGAATGACACCATTATTATAGAAAGCATTGAGCCAAAAGAGCTCGGAGTTATATGAAACTTACAGTTGATGCTTTATGGAAGTAAAAATAATTAGGAATTGTTGGTTTATATGGAAACCAGATGTTTTAATACAATATTTTTTTTATTCTTATGTTATTCCTTGTACATTTGGAACAAGTAGATGATTATGGGTCAGTAATTTAATTGTTTAATTGTTTGTAGCGCTATAATTTTTATTAATTAAATGTGTTAAAAATAGGAGTTGATTTTGTTGTTATTTTGCAAGTGTATCCTCTAATTAATACAAAATATGTGGATCACAGAGTGGGTAAACTTACCGCTGCCCCGAAAATCCCGAATTGAGCTACGCTGGTATACTGTGATTGGCATATTTCTTGCTAAAAGGGCACAGTATATACAGTAATACTAAAACTATAACTATTTATAACTTATTATAATAACAGATCTTAAGAGATACAATCTTATAGGACAACTATTTACACCTTATTCTATTATCATAATATGAAAACTTAATTCTATAAATACAACAACTTACATCTAGGTATTACAATTAAAATAGAAAAGTAAAATATAATTATAGATTTCATCGTTTCTATACACTAAGATATTCAACTACAGAGTAAAAACAGTGGCACTTCAGATAAGCTTTCAACATTCTATCAAAGGTTTTTATTTTTGGGGCAAGTTTTATATACTGGGGTAGTTTATTGTATAATTTAACTCCTGAGTGATAAGTTCCTTTTTGATATATGCTTGCATGCGTGTATGAAATATGAATGTTTTGGTTTTGTCTTGTGTTATGCCTATGAACATCATTGTTTGTTTTAAGAAAAACATTCTTATTCATTAAATTCTTTTTACAAAACATAATACTTTCAAAGATATATATGCAGGGCAGAGGGAGAATGTTTAAATCTTTAAACAGAGATCTACATGATTCTCTGGTGTTTACATTTGCCATAATTCTAATCGCCCTCTTTTGTATCCTAAACGTGCTTAGTACATCTGGCGACATACCCCGAAATATGACCCCATATCTTAAGTATGAATGGAAATAACAAAATAAGTATTTCTTAACGTGTGCATGCTAGTGCAGGTTTTCAAAATACGCAACGCAAAGCACATCGAGTTCAGTTTAGTATTCAGATATTGTATATGTTTATTCCATTTCAAGTCATGTTGTATCCATAGTCCTAAAAACTTTGTTTCTGATTTATTTTCTATTGGATGACCATTTAATGTTATATTGGGCTTCGCAGGATTCCTATTCTGTATAGTGTGGAAATTTAGACATACTGTTTTTTTTATAGTTTATTATGAGGCGATTATCTTGTGACCATTTGGTTAACTCTCCTGTAACGGAGTCAGCAGACTGCTCTATGACCTGTTTAGTTTCACCTTTTATTACGAGTGTTGTATCATCCGCAAACAAAATTTCCTTATGTGAATGAACGTTCTGTGTTATATCATTGATATATAGAAGAAAGAGTAGTGGGCTCAAAACCGATCCCTGGGGTACTCCAAATTTAATAATTCCCTCATTGGACAATGTTTCATTAAGTAATTTGGTTCCATCATCCTTGTGTCTCAAGCTTACTATTTGTTTACACCTTGTTAAGTAAGACTCTATCCATTTATTAGCTAGACCTCTAATACCAACATTGATTTAGTTTTGTAAGGAGGATTTTATGGTCAACAACATCGAATGCTTTCGATAAATCCAAGAATAGGCCAGTTACATGTTCCTTATTGTCAATTAATTTCAGTATACTATAGACACATTCATAAATTGCTGTCTGTGTAGATTTTTCCGTTCTGAATCCATGTTGTGAGTTTGATAATATTTTATTATTTTCTATAAAACTTATCAGTCTCTTATACATGATTTTTTCCACAATTTTTGCAATACCAGTTGGTAAGGTAATAGGACGATAGTTATCTAATTCATCTTTTGAACCGTTTTTGTGCACTGGAATTACTTTTGATAACTTCAAAATATCCGGGTAAGTTCCTGAGAGAATTGAACTGTTTATTAAGTGTGTAAGTGGATTTATTATATTTTCTGCACATTTCTTTAAAATTGCATCAGGGATGCCATCAATGCCAGCACAAAATTTATTTTTTAGCTCTTTTATAACTATTCTTACCTCTTCACTTGTGACATGATTTATAAATAAAGAATCACTACATATATTTATTTTATTATTAGAATTTAGAGTATTTACCTGTGATTTATTTAATAATTTTTGTGGAATTTCCAGAAAATAGTCATTGAAATTGTTTGCTATTTCCACTGGATTATTAATCACTTTATTATTTCTGGTCAGTGTAATGTTGCTTTGTATTTTAGCAGATTTTCCAGTTTCTTTCTTTATCACGGACCACATAGCCCTGTTTTTATTAGATGATTGGGAAATAAAATTATCATTATGCATTTTCTTTGCTAGTCTTATTACCTTATTTAATATGCTAGTGTATTTTTGTAGTATAAATTGAATTCAGGTGTTGTGTGGTATTGTTTATATAATTTGTGTAGAAATTTCTTTCTTTGACATTAATTTATAATCCCTGTTGTTATCCAATTGCTAGTTTTGTTATTTTGAACAGTTCTTTGTCTAAAGGGGAATGCTGTTTCAAAATAGTGTTTTAGGGTACTGTTAAATGCATTAAATTTATCATTTACATTTTCTAGTTTATAAATTTCTGACCATGTTTCCTTATTTAATAAGTCATTGAAATATGTAACATTTGTTTCAGTGAATGACCTGCACTTTCATTTTACTCCATTATCATTATTATTTATTGTTTCGGGTATTTCAAAACTCAGTATTTGTCCATGGTGGTCACTAAAACCCGGACAATAGACTTCTGTTGAATGGTGATATTTATCTGTATTTAAAAAAATTTGATCAGGAGTGGTTTTACTAAATTTTGTTATTCTTGTTGGGGTATTTACTGTAGGTTTCAGTGCATAGGAAATTAGTAACTGTGTTAATAATTCACAATTTCTATCAAATTTTTAGAAATCCACATTTACATCCCCACAAATTATTATATCGAAATTTACTTTGATCATGTTATTGAGTAACAATTCTAATTTATCTATAAATAAAGGAAACTTTCCTGACGGAGAACGGTATACGCATACAATTATTAACTAAAACTGCTGTATTTTTACGACAGAGAATACAAAATCCTGTTCCATAATTAGATAATCATAAGCTGTTAACTGTTCATGATCTAAATTATTTCTTAAGAAGATACAAGTACCACCATGGCTAATATTAGTTCTAGAGTATTTACTAACTTGTATAAACCCTGGGAATTGAATTTATTCAAGTTGTTCCTCTTTTAGCCAATGTTCTGAAATACATAGTGCTGAGATGTCATTAAGTTCATTTTTAAGCATTAGATTTATGTAATCAATTTTATTATAGAGGGACTGAACATTCTGTTGGTAAATTTTAAATTTGTTACTTTTGCAAGCTTGTGTTGGTGATTTATTTACATTATTATTATTATTATTATTATTATCATAATTGTTATTATTATTGTTGCTAGACAAATCCGAAGTACCATTGTTCCACTCAGTTAAATTTGACATCGAAAGATCTGAATGCCAAACCTCACGTTTGGCTTCTTTTACAAGTTTCCCTGCTTCCACTCTAAAGATATTACCGTTGAACTATTCTTACCATTTGAATTCACAATTTCGCAGATTTCATCACTAAGATACTCTTTTCCTAACCTTTTTAAGTGTAGGCCATGTCGAGTGTGGAACTTCCTGTCTAATTTACTTACATCTATAATTTGGACATTTGGAAAGCTCTTACAAATTTTATGAATTTTTCCATTTGTAGCCTCTATTTCTACATTTACACATGATTTGGGAATTAAATCGTATCTCTGCGGAATGTTTACAATAATAACATTTGTGTTAAGCATGGACGGCAATGTACCCTTTAAATCTTTGATTACCTCTTTACTCTCATTTCTATAGATGTCGTTTGCTCCAGCGATGATTACTGCATAGTCCTTTGAGGTGAGGGTTGCACACTCTCCTAACATCCCGTTCGTGACCGTTGCAATGGGTGCTCCTGGCTTTACTGTCGAAGTGACCTCCATTTCTCCGCTTCTCTCCAATACGCTTGCTGCTACATCTCGCCCGTGGCTATCCGCAAATATCCGCATCTTCCTGGATTTTCTCTTTATCACTTTCTTCTTTTCTTCTTGTAGAAAGTCATCATTTTCTTCGACGAGCGCTCCAAATGAATTTGAGACGGGAATTTCAGTTACATGTAGGTCTACCGGTACTCCATTTATAGGCATAGGCATATTCAATCTTACCTTACCAGCAACCACTTTGGACCAAGTTTCCTTGCTTTCCTCTCTGTTTCCTTTTAATTTATTCAACTCTTCCATTAACTTAGTAATATCTTCCTTTAGCAGCTTTATAATTTCATCTTTTGAGGACAGTTCGTTTCTCAGGTTATGACATTCGCATGACGGTACCGGTAGGCCTACATTACGACAATCGGTTTCACTTTTCTCCTCACTCAATTTTACCTGAGATCTTGTGATGATTTTATTTGCATTTTTTACTTTTTTTTCTTTTATTTTGCACGACGAGCATAAATCCGTAACGGTTACATTACCTGACGATACACTAACACTGTTTACTGCCGACATACTAGAGATCTAAGTTAGCCTTGATGTTTACACCAAATTACACTAAGTTAAATTTAGGTTAATTATTACTACCTAAATTAATTAATCTAATTACCTTCCAATAAAGAAGAATGTGAAATACGTATATCTTCCAATCGGGTGAAAACTCGTAAAAGCACAACTGCTCTACTTGGTTCAAACAGTGATTGAAGAAGTCACCGAATCTTTGGATAAACGTTCCCAGTGGCGTAGCCAAGGAGGGGTTAGAACCTCCCCCCCCCCCATCGGAAAATCGGCAAGTTGTGATTTGAGTCTGTGGTGATGTACTCTTGTCGCCTTTCAGCCCGGGCCCACATTTGTGGCTACACAGGTCTTCATGACAATGTATAACCACAGTCTACCTACAGATCGCGAAACTTGGCTCATATTTTTCTACCGCTAGACAATAATGCTCTCATGCAGCCAAAAAGTAAGTGCCGACTGCGCTATGTTGGTGTATGTTATTGTTGCTGGATTTACTGTATGTGAGCATTGTAAGAAGGTTATACATTTAATTTAATATATGCTTTACAAGATGAGATGTGCAGTTCAATAAACAGATCTAATATTACAAGCAATATTTCAGTGTTGCTAAGTAACCTATATGATCGCTTTTCAGTCGGTCAACACGAGTGTACGGTTCCCAATTAGATTAGGTGCGCAGTGACAATTTATCTCCTAATGCCTGAAATAAAAATACATGAATCGTTTATACACTTAAAAACACTTCTCACATAAAGAGGGAGGGGGGGGGGGCATTGTATGAGAAGCGTTTTATTAAATGTATAAATAATTATTGTATTATGAATTACACAGGGAAATTAATTGCTACTCCTCGCCCAATCTAATTGGGTGTATTCGTGTTGACCGACTGGGAAGTCAGACTGTTCAAATAGCAAGACGACACCCGAGTTTCTAAAGGACCCTAAAAGGTAAGATTTGAGCCATGGATTTTAGGCTAGTATTATAAAGCTTTTCAAGGGGAGCGTGATGGTGCAGTGGCTTAGCTGCTCGTCAATCACCCGGACGGCCGGAGTTCTAATCCCGGTGACAGTGGTGTGGAATTTTCACCTGAAAAATTACGTGGCGTCACGAAGAGCAACCGGCCTTAAATCCCCGGCCAAAACCAAAATGAACATGATTGGCTCCGGCAACCCCAATTAATTGGGATACTCAGTAGAAAGTATTATAAAGCTTTTCAATCAAACAACAGAACTAGGTCTTTAACTGGTTATAAATCAATAATAATGTTATTGGTTATAGGTCCCTTTTAATTACTGTGGCTTTTAGAGGCTCCAGGTTGCCGGAATTTTGCCCTCAAGGGGATCTTTAACGTGCCATTAAATCTACAGACACGGTTCCCTCGCATCTATGCACCCTTAAATGCCAGCTGACTGCGCCAGGATTAGATCCTGCAACCTTGGGTACAGCGGGCGAGAACGTTACCGCTGAGCCACGGAGCCAGTCGGTTATAAATCAGAAGCATGTCTCGGTAGGATATTTATGCATGGCTTTGGTGGCGTGGTCGGTAGCATGCTGAACTGCTATGCCCAAGTTCGCGGGTTCAAACCCAGGCGAAGTCATCGGGCACATGTCATAGATTTATGGCACGTAAAAGAACTTACAACTACAATTGGTAGTGTGTAGCCAAAATTTGTAGGCTATTGGGTTAGACACGCTCTATCAGGTTCAAACGTACGCCGTTGGGTTTTAGTGACAGTGGCGTCTGGTAGCTTAATATTGTAACTACTTGTCATTGAAATTGGGGAACATACGGGCGATCATGTGAAATGCGCTGCTATGGCCATTGGCTGCAAATCAAATATAAATATCTATGCATTTTGAAAATTAAAACATACGGTAGGCTAAGTAAACGTAAAAGATGTCATCTAAAACGCGTGCCGACATTTCAATTTTCAGACGTAGAAAATAGCTTTTTAATAGTCAGAGAGCTGATTTAATGAATAAAGATTTGGTACAATAATATAAACTTATTCTCGAATACTTTGGAAGCAAGCCAATTTATGTCGTCAGAATAATACTCACAAACTTAGATGGGGTATATTTGTTAGTTAATTCTCTTATGAAATACCTGGTCTCCCACATGGCTGCTGTGAAGGTACGGTACACAATTGTTATTGCCGATATTTTGTAAAATTGGCATTGTATTATTTTGTCAAATTCAGGAATGAAAGATTTCAAACCCACAGAAAAAATACGAAGTACCTACAATTGAGCCATTTAAGACAGTTTCGTTTCACAAATCACACTGGTATTTTTACTAATTAACTATAATGTTACTCAATTTTACGGAATAACTAGCTTTTGATACGGTTGAGAATTTGATATTATATTATATCCATACTATCAACCCGCCCCGGCTTCGCCTGGTATCTTAAAGGTGTCACTCAGCGTAAGCTTAAAAGGCGCACGGACGGTAGGTCTCAGGCGCAATTCAGAAAAGCCGAGGTGAACAGCGAAACTCCAAACACTTATTGTCTACTCTTCTCTGAAGTCTTAACTCGACACGACTCGACAGTTAATCCTGGCCAAAGCTGGGGTGATGGGCTCGCTCGTAAACTCGCTTCGAAGCTAGTAATTTAAATTTCCACTGAATGGAGATTGTTGGAAGAAACTAAAACGTAAAATCACTTATATTTGGCGATGTATTAAAGATAAGGGTATGCTGTCGGGGACTTCTTTGTAGAACTTGTCATGCTGACCAATTCTTACATTCATAGTATATAGATATGTTAATGGTTTACACAGCGTAAGCTTAAAAAGCGCACGGACGGCAGGTTTTCCTTCGACACGATTCACTGAAATCGTTACTGCTCGGCTTCCTTTGGTCATAAATGAATTTTTTCGTACAGAAACCATCCTCGAGAAATTCTTTACTGAATGGTGAAAACCGCATCTAAAATCCATTCAGTGGATTTAGAAATTACCCGTTACATCCAGGAATCGTGGACTTGGTTTTATGTAGAGATGCCAGCGACTATCGTTAAAACAAATACTTGAATTTATAACTAGTATGGACTATAAATTCTACATAAGACTCATTAAATACGTCATACAACTGTACCTATGGATACATATAGAGAATTGAACTAATAAAAACAGAGCATTCTTTTTATGTTTCTATGAATTAAAAGTGTGAGTATATCAACATTGTGGCTTTTTCTGTAGTAGTTGGTGATTTAACGTGACTTATGTTCACAATGGAAATAATCACTCGGGTGAGTTAAAATTCAAAAAACCCTTGCAAAAGTGGAATCATCAGTGCTGCGAATAATGTGCTCAAGGCAGTTGCCAGCTTGCTGGCCGCCGCAAGCGCTAGTGTCGCTTCACCTACAAAGAGGATGCAATTTCGTAGCGCAGCGAGCTTCGCGACTGTGTATTTTAGAGTGTGGTAATACAACTCCGTCCTTTCAGGGTTGCCAATCAAACTTTTCCCCCGCGAAATAACTTATAGCTTATTTCAAACTGAGGCTAGCGTCAAATAATTTTGAATTCCACACAGCGGGACAATATTAGCTTTTTTTTCTTTTCTTGGCGGGAGAGAAGTTATATGCACATTAATCTAGTTTTTATTAAAAATAACGCGCTTTAATAAAGACTTAGAAAATTCTATGGGTACATTAACACTAATTTTGGGATCATTATTGACATCTTGAGCATGTGGTAACCGTCAGCCGAGTTGCTTCATATTACGAAAATATATGTCCAGCAATTGCCCGAATTACGGTTATCTCCCAGTTACGAATGAGTGAAATTTGTCGCCTGAGTAGTGTAAGCAATTAAAACTTTTTCCGGCTGCATGTAGCATTTGTAAGGTAAGAAAGACCTTGGTAGGTGACAAAAATCTTCGAAAATGATACTTTAGGCATTCAGGGTTAATTGCAATAAAAAGCACAGGATATTGTTGGAAGAACTGAATAAACATAAAGATGAGTACCGGTATTGAATTACTCACAAATCAATATCATACATCGTGAGAGGACATACCCACTTTTGCTGAGACCTCTGTAAATAATTTCTCTTGTTGAGGGATACGCAGTCTTCATGTTGGTAGCACAGATATATTTGAGTTTATTTTGTTCTTGCCAGGGGAACAGGAATGTTCTAGATTTACCATTGAAGTGAGACATTTTAGTCAAAAATTAACTTAATTTTTTAAAGAAATGATTTGTTTTTGTCTTTTGAGCATATTGTATTACTCGAAAAATTCGAGATCAAAATACATGAAACTTTTCTTGTGTAATAATATCTCATAGAGAACTTGAAATACTCGTAGGGTTGTTGTTAATTCATTTGAGGTGCTTGAGACGCCTTGGTCATCAGCCCCGTGTAGTTGGGAGTGTGTTGAAACTGTCTGATAACCTGTATTGCTGTAATGATTGTAGTTGTGTGTGTAAATGTATTTGGGACAGGGATGGAGTAGACGCTTCGGGACTTGAGCAAGACACTATCCCGGCAATTTCCTGTAGGGAGTGTTGCAAAACCCGGGGAAAACACACTCAGGATAACCACTGTCAGCACCGGGATTCGAACCTACGATATCCGTACTTACCACAGCTGCCCTCGCGACCATGGTGCACGTTTGACGAGCGCGGCTACGCCGCGGGACGAAACGCTTGTAGAATTTGGCTTGAGTACCAATAACCCCCCCCATTGGTCGATCCTGGCTACGCTACTGCACGTTACCACAACTTAGTTTAAGTTTATTAAATTATCAATAAGAATTTCTAAATACTATCAATATTCCATATTTCACTTGACCTAAGGAAAGTAACTTTATAGATTTTAAACCTCTGTTATAATATTTTATCACTTTTATCAAATATTTACACTATACTCAGATTTACAAAAGATGATCGGTGAAAACTGTCATCCGCTTGATGGGTGAGGTGGGGAGTAGAGACGAGAGGGGTAACGGTCTCCATGGCAACAGTGAGCAATGTTGCAACATAGGCCGACACAGCAGTAAACACATGGTTTGACTCAGTGTGTCTTCACTCGTCACGGTCATTAGAGCGCCAGGCTGGGGGGCTAACTTACCCAGTATTTGTGTCTTCCTGCAAGCCTCTTGGAATGTTATGAGTCATGATCTGCCTCAGTGGCAACGCAGCATTTCACCACGTGCTAGCTTTGACAGCTGTCAGCGAGCTTTATTGGTAATTCAGAGTATAGCTGCTATTGCACTACCCTCTCACTGTGACGCCATCTTGCCGCAGGCCACCAATATTTTAATGTATGATTCGATTTTACAAAATAGGGCTTCAATCGATTGGACATAAAATGTTACAATTTTTTTATATATGGTTTATCGTGTAGTCACGTCCTAGTTCGTGAACCATGGGCAATGGGTAAGTGGTCTGGTAAGTGGCCAGGATACCAGTTACTAGAGAACAGGAGTGGGTATCTTGGGCATATTTTGAGTCGTGGCCCTTCTTGTGATCAACAACTTACTTTTTTGTTTCCTGAGGTGAAACTCAGGGGCCCTGCATAAGTAAGGCTAGCAACTTGCTTCAATTGTAATCTCTAAACGTGCCAAAAAGATCTTGATTAAGCCTCGAACCTATGGGAGAGATGGAGTCCCACACTCATCTGACAGATTAGGAACTCCTTGGAAACGAACAGACAATCGAACTGGTATTCGATAGGGTGCTGTTAATATCGAGTTATGGAAGGAGGAAAGCAGAGCTAACTGAGTCAGCAAGTAGGATGGGATTGTATATTCTAGGGATTAGTGAAGTTCAGATAAAGGGAGATAGAGAGGAGATCCAAGGTATACCTGTCAGGTGTAAAACGAGGCAGGACAAAGTGGGGAGTAAGGCTGTATGTCCAGAAAATCTTGGGGCTTCGCATAATTTATGTGAGGTACCGGTACCGTACGTAAATGAACGATTAATGTGGATGGATCTGGAAATGTCAGGAAATCGGTCAGGAATGTTTCGGTGTACACTTCATGTGAAGGGGTAGATCAGGAGGAAATAGACTTTATAAGGCACTGAGTGATGTGGTAGTTAGAGTTAACAGTTAGGATAGTGTAGTACTGATGGGGGATTTCAATGCTAGCATAGGAAATGGAATTGAGGGGTATGAGCAGGTTATGGGTAAGTGGAGCAAACACCAATGAGAAATGTTTATTGGACTTCTGTGCTAGCATGAGGTTGCATGTGGCGAACTCATTCTCGAAGCATAAGGAGATTCACAGATACACAAGGGAGGGTAGAGGAACCAGGTCAATAATAGACTATCATTACTGACTTTGAATTTGGTAAATTGATTAGTAATAGAAGGGTATTCCGGTTTTTTTTTTTCAATGAAACAGACCACAAACTGTTCTACTGTGAACTGAGCATAGTTAGACCTAAAGTGCAGAAAGTGAGGGCTGTTTGCAGATGGAATAGGGTTTAAAATTTCCAGGATAAGGAACTTAGGCAGAAATATATGGATTAATTCCAAAGAGTAGATGGTAAAGAATTGCAGGACATTAGACAGACTGGGCAGGATACAGGGATGCAGTACTATAATTAGCAAAGGTAGTCCTATGTGTAGGGACAACAGTGTGTAAAGACAGGGACAATCGAAAATACTGAAGGAATGACATAGTGAAGTCTGCTTGCGAAATTAAAAAAAGGCTTACATAAAATGGCTCCTAGCAAGTAATCCTGGAGACAGAGAGCTACTTATGTAGTCGAAAGGAACAGGACCAAAGAAATAATAGAGTAAAAAATATCACGGTAGGAATTTGGAGATAAATTAGAATAGTTAGGTCAAGTGGCAGTAAAGCCTTTATGGAGTGTTAGAAAGAATCATAGAAATTGAGGAACAATAGAATGAATCGCTTGACAGCTTCCAGGTTTGGTCCAGTCGTTAAACGTTTACCTCATACTCCCTTGCCACAACCTTGTCAAACCAATTTCGTATCCTAAAAATCTCACCTCAGTTGCCGTTACATTTGGAAGAGAAATAAGGACGCTGATGTGGAAATGTATGAACACAGTACTGGCAATATTGTCACCAAGAGTGGATTCTTCTTGAATCAAGAACATTCATTCTTATGAGCCAAATCTGATGGTTTGGTTGCTTGCGATGGCGTTGTAGAAATCAAATACCTTGCCTTCGTCACTGAATCATATTTCAGAGAAGAGGTGCCTAAAAACAATGTCAAGGGTAAAATTGCAATTGAAGCGAAGCCACAACTACTTCCTCCAGGTCCAAAGTCGATTGAATATCAACAGGAGAAAAAGGTACAATTTTGTAGTATATACTAAGAATGGAGAAATCTTTGTAGGAAGGATAGAAACGGATGGGTTGTTATGGCAAACAAAAATGCTTCGAAAACTGGTACAATTTCATAAGGAGTGCATTTGTCAAAACTTTTAGACAGTTGAGTTGTTCGAGGCACGAGGCATGAAAATCCGATGTCCCTCATTTGCGCTAGAGGTTCAACGACTAAATAAGGCCGCAGGTACCTACAAACGAAAGAAGAGGAAGCCATCGGACACCTTCACACAGAACAAGAAGTTTACATTTATAGCGATAAATTGTATATTTTCAGTATTTTTGCTCATAACACTATAAGTGTGTTTTTTTCTTACAGAATTCATTATACTTATAAAATGTTGCATACGTAAACTTTGAATTTCATTACTGAATGAACAGCCATTTAGTTTATATAAATCACCTTCTGTTGAGTCGGTACATTATTGGTTTTTTATAGTTTTTTTTTGGAAACTTTTACATTTCATAGAGACAGTTTTGAAGTTTTGTCAGCGCACAATAAAATTGTTTATGATCCATAGAAACACTTATTTTGAGTTGTAATTATTATAATCATACAGTATCACGCCGGCCTCTTTTATTTGGCTGGACGATGGCAAGGCACAAGGCTGAAATAAGCGTACGACTCGGAAAGCAGATCTGTGCGACTCGGTACCGAGGTATACAACGGTGGAGGGGAGGGTGGTTGTGCAACTTGCGCGAATGAGGCGTAGTGGAAGGGAGTAGGGGAAGAGTAGTGCACCGGTTGTGGCAGGCGAGAGGCAGCGGTGCTGCTATCTCTTGTCCAGCAATTGACAGCAGAACTAGTAGCACAGCCTTAATGCTCTCGGCCACCGCGGCCGGTCTTCTCACATATTAATAAAACCGAATTGTGGGCGATTCATTTGTACATTTTCAAAAGAATTCTGCATGAAATTATTATACAGAGCTTCAGTTTGTCATGTCTCAGGTTCGGGCGTTGAATTTTTGAAGGGGACTGTTTGTAAATTTCGAAATAAAGTACCAAAAATCGCTAGATATCACTGTATAAATAGAGTATGGGCTGTGTGGCACAATATTGCTTTACTCATTTAATTTTTGTTCATATCTACTGTACTTCTGGTGATATGTAAAGATAGAAATAAGGCGTGGAAATTCAGAGAACGTGGTGCAATTCTTTCTCGAGGAACGTCTAGTTTGTACTCTGGATCTAGAATATAGCCTGTTCAAGGACAGGTGTTCCATCGAAGTATAGAGCAATACCGGTAATTTCAAACTCAATATTAAAAAGTTGTAGTCATTTCAGGATTTTTTTTTCAAACATTAGTCTCCCTATGGTAGGGCGGGCATCAATTCCACTCGGGTACCTGAGTCAGGTAGCCAGAGTTACCTCAATTCCACTCGACACTCCAGGTAGTCGCCAGAGGAGTCCCTCAACTCCGCTCGGTCGCGGTCTCTTTATCCTTATGCATTCTTAGAACGACACAAGTCTTCCATGCTCACTTCTACCATTGGTTATAAAAATCAATGCTTCTAATACAGGATGTCAGGGAATGTTCTCCGCAGTGCCTAGGCACTGCTACGTTAGGTGAGAGCCGGAGTTAAGTTGGCAGCACAGCTGACAGCGTGGCTGCCGCCGCTTGTATCAAAACAAAACCAACAACAAACAGTCCACTTAGAGATTCCTGTTTCTTGAGCTAATTTGCGTATTGATTTACTTGGACTTCGCAGCATTATATCGGACATTTCATCAGGTTTTTGGTCTGTTAACAGCGTAGGGCTGCCTGTTCCTGGTACATCGTGAACTGAGCCGGTCACACGAAATTTACTTATCAAATCCCGAACGGTATCCCGGTTTGAACACTTTGAATTAGGGAACCGCGCCTGAAATGTTAGTTTTAAAGTTTCTGTAAACCGATCGCCTTCACGAAAAACTTATTCCACCAAAAACGCTCTCTCTTCAGTAGTAAACATCACCGCCTGCATCCTGTTGCACTATTCCAATAACGTAAACGCTCCCTTGCTGCATTCACACTGACACTTTCCACAGCACAGCACAGCTCACACGTGTTTTCTGATATCCTGTCGACCTTGGAGAAGACAAGCTAGTACCTGGCTGTCGGCGAGTGAGCGAAAGGTCTGCCAACTTAACTCCGACTCTCACCTAACGTACCGCTTGCCACGGTGGGTGAGTGGTTATAGTGTCGGACTACCAACCCCAAGATTGCTAGTTCGCCCCTGGCCATGGTAAGTGATTTTTGAAGGCGACAAAAATCACTATACTCATGTCATGTGTTGTTGGCATGTTAAAGAACCCATTTGAATTCAGTAGGTCGTGTTCAATGGCAAAATTAATTAATCTCGGGATTTTCCGCCAACACAAAGTTCCTCCATTCCCTACTTGAAAGCGCTGTAGTGTCAAGGAGTTTAGATATCTAACCTCCTTGACTTTCATAGCGTTCAAAGGAACGACGAAATTCGACATGCAAGCTACCCTCTGGGTGTCAATTAACAAAGCTTGCACCAGGCACCCGAGGCCATACGATATTATTATTATTATTATTACCTAACGTACCAGTGCCTAGGCACTGCGGAAAACATTCCCTGACGCAATGTATAACTAATATAACTTCTAATAATGATAAAAAATTAAGTATAACTTCTCAAAAAAAAACTACCGTGGTCAGTTATATGTCAGCAGTACAATAACCACTGCTTCAGTGTTTACTTTTTTAAGTTTACTAAGATAAGTGGAATAGCTAATTTCAAAACATAGAGTAAAATTGTTTAACTTTTTGTTGTTACTTAGTCTACTCCTCATTTAACAATTTCTTATCACTTGTAAACTGATAAGAACAGACGAGATGATTGCATAGAAAAAGTGGTGTGCAGACGATATCTTAAATCCGAATAGCTGTTACGGTAAACAAACCTAGCTCTATAAGAGTTAGAATTCATAACTAATTTGTTGTGTGGGAATGCAGCTGATTTTTCCGCTCTAGGCTGGAAAACAGTATTTTCAGCAACCGCAGCTGATATCGAAAGTTTTTTTTAGGTAAAAATTATACACCTATTATTATCTAAATTTAATTTTATAATGTTTGACTAGGCTAAAAACATACAAACATTTAATTATGCACATGTTAAAAACAATGCATAAAATTTGTGGAAAAAAATAGAAAACTTGGCAGATTTATTAAAAAGAATATTATGATTAATTTTAAATCACTTGTATTTTCTGCCATATAAGTTATAATGTGCCAAACACTTTATTCCTGATTTAACGAATGAGCGGACTTGACATCAGAGCGCTTGACCAATGGCACAACAATGTGTTGCGAACACCACCACGCCATCGGTCAAGCGCTCTGAAGTCAATTTTGTTTCTACAAATTGTATGCATTGTTTTTAACATGTTCGTAATTAAATGTTTGCATGTTTGTTAACCCAGTCAGATATTATAAAATTAAATTTAGATAATAATTTGTACCTAGAAAGATACTTTCGGTATCGGCTGCGGATGCTGAAAATACTGTTTTCCAGCCTAGAACGGAAAAATCAGCTGCATTTGAAACGTTTTCTATCGCCCTCACTCTTGGGTGTACAAGTGTAACGTTTTCTACTAGCCGTGCCTTGCACTTTGAAACACAAATGTATTGTTTACTCTGACTAAGATATGTTGTGTTAATGGGCGCCAAGACCTCAACGCTATGTTGAAATCTAAATTTATATTTAACAACACCTAGCTCTGGTAGAACACCTTCAAGAATCTTTTCACTCAGATCGTGGTATGATTTGATCATTAACCCAACTAACAATTGTATCAGGAGAAGGAATTTGGTCTATATCTAATGCTACCTACTGAAAGCAAAGATTGCATGGTTAAAAGAAATGAATTTATAATATAAAACATGTATGGCAAAATTAATAATAATAATACTATATTTTAAATTTAAATTGGAGCGTTGCGATTTGAATATTACCGCTAGAGAATTACGTGAAAACGGAGTCGGATGAATTACTGATTTTACTATTATTCCCAAGCTATGAAGTTACTGAAATACTGAATATGAAACAAAGAGACGAGAGATTATGTAGTTCTGAGTCATTCGCGCTTACCATTGGAAATTGCCGTAGCATTTCCCTCGTACTGGATGTTGAAGAGAGCTTCCCACAGCCTCCTGGACGTCAGTGACACAAATTGAAAAGTCGCGGAAAGAAGAAAAAGGGAAAATTACAAGAACACTTCACTTCAGAAGCTCATCAAGCAGCGATGGCAAATTTGTGCCACTTTGTCAATGGAAAAGTCCACGTAGACGTTCTCCTTGATAAACATTTACGGACGATTAGAATTAAGGAAAAACAATAAAAGGGAGTTCCTCAAAACAGTTATCCAGATACTTATTGACACAGCAAGAGCACATTTTTGGCAAGGTTTGACTTACCGAGGTCACGAGGATGTTATCACTCAATATAATGGAAACTTCACGCAAATTGTGAAGTTACTTTCACGGCAGAATCCGGCATGAATAGGTAGTTGGAAGAAGTGAATACGCGGAAGCACAACGTTACGTATATGAGCAAGGACTCTCAAAATGAATTCATCCATCTACTTGGAGAGAAAACTCGTGAAATAATTGCAGAAGAGATCAAGAACGCCGGTATGTTCTCCGTTATAGCAGATACTACTCCCGATATGTCACATAAAGACCGCCTCGCGTTTAATTTCCAATACGTCGTCGAAAGAGATGAAGAGCTCGTTCCTGTGGAGCGTCTTTTAAAAATAGACGCTATTTTAACAACAACAAAAAAGACTGGAGAGGAGTTGGCTGAAAAATATTTTAAATTTTAAATTCAGAAGAACTTTTACTTCCACTCGATAAACTAGCATATACATCGGCACTCAGAAATAGCTATCAGAGAAGTGCAAAATAGATATTCCGTACGTTCCATGCCAAGCTCACAGGTTACACATTTTCGTAGAGATAGTTTGTAATGCTAGCGCGCTTATCCGAGAGTTTTTTGACACTCTTGAAGCATTGTACGTTTTTTTTCGGTTAGCACGTAACGACATTTAAGCTTGCAAAAAGAGCTGGATAAAATTCACTTCAACTTAAGAATTTATCAAAAACAAGGTGGACTGCGCGCACCAAATCGGTGAGAGCTGTTTCTACGTCTTATGAGGAGATAGTAACAGCATTGGAAACAATGAAAATCTCATTCGATTCTGAATTTGACAGTAAATCCCGAACTTATGCGTCAGACTTTGATTTTATCTGCGGCATGTACTTTACCAAACATTATGTTTAAAACTAAGAACTTAACCGAGATTTTAGAAGCGGAGGATCTGAATGTAGTAGACGCGTTGCAGCTGATTCAGAGCGCTTTGAAGTATTTTGAAGATATCAACGACGACGGCCAGATGAACGCTTTAATAAAGAGTACATCGTCATTTGCGAAAAGTATGCAAGTAAATGCGGAGGAAGACTTCTTAAAGCACCACAAGACCCGACCACTTGCCAAGAATTATGACGCTCACGCTGTAACGACAGCAGAAATTTATTTCCTTACATTCTACAGAAAGGAGTTCCGAATACTTGTGGATGTATTTACTACAAGCGTGCAAAACAATCTCGCAAAACTAACTTCTTTGCTAGAGCCATTACACATAATTTTCAAGATACCCGCTGACAGAAAAAACTGCACCATCGAGCGCGTCCGATCTATAAAGCAATCACAGCCGAAAATCATCCTTCAAGATGAAGAGCTTGTGCTGGCTGAGCTTGAAATCCTGCTTGATGTCAGTAAACAGTGCTCATCTTTTAAAGACATCGCAAGAGTTGCTGCTAAATTAAAGGGGATTATCCCGTGTGGTTATCAAGTAGTTCGACTGATTTTAACATCCCCAGTGTCTTCTGCTTCTTCCGAACGGTGCTTCAGCAAGTTGAAGCTCATTTTCAATCATTTGCGGACATCGATAGGTGACGACCGCTTAGACTCCCTCATGATGTTGTTTTCAATGAAAGATAAGGTCGACGACATGGAAATTACGGAGATAGTGGAGAAGAGGTCCTTGTTAAAACATCGCAGAGTAGGGATTTAGAAAGAAAAATTAGATTCTTTTTATTTATTCTTGTAATATTTAAACACATACTAGGGTGCCCGTACTGCTCCGCAGCATTATTTTTCTGTATTGGAATTAAAAAATTACGACAATATGTAATAGTTTATAACCTTTATTTCACAATACTTCCTTCCAGACAATGTTCGCTGTGCGTCGACCCTTAGGTTTAATTTCTTCTTCTACATCTTTAAATGATTTTCCTCGGGATAAGGCAACATGGAACATTCCATGGCCTAAAACAGGATCAGGCAAGTAGATTCCAACTCGATGAAGCGTTTGACCCTGCGGTTTGTTGATTGTAATACAAAACGCTAGTATAATAGGAAATTTCCGTCATTAGAGCCAAAGTTATGATTGCTATAATGAGAAACAAGTAGTTCCGTGAAGAACTATACAGCCTATTTTTATATATCCTACTTATGTTAATTGCCTCTATCAACATACAAAATTTCAGTTTGATTGCTGTAATAGATTCGTAGATATTGGGAACCGACTAAATATTTCGAATGGTCGCCATGTTGGACTTTATATAATTATGTAGGTCCTAGAGTTATGTACTGTTACATGAAGATTATTGTGTACGTGTAGCATTCAAACTACAATCGCATGAATAGGACACAAGAAGTAAAAACGAGATTTAAAAATTTCGCACAGCTGCTATCTTGTGGTTATGGAAACAATTGAAATAAAGTAGATGCCAGTGGATTAACATTCGTATAAGGATTTACTGTTTCAAGTTTCACTGCACTCGGATGGTTAAATTGCGAGAAACGTCCATGTGAATATTTATTCTTCGCGTCGCCACCATGTTGGATTTGTGATCACCAGGTTATTTAAAATCCTATAGGTGAACTTAAGTTCATAGCCCCTATGAACACAAAAAAAATCAGTTTGATTGCTATAATAGATTCGTAGATATTCAGAGCCGTCTAAATATTTCAGATGGTCGCCATGTTGGATTTTTAAATGCATAGGCCATAGAGTCATGTACCATTAAAGGAAAATTATTGCGTAGGTTCATTATTCAAACTTTCACTTCGATCGCATGATTACGACACAAGAAATAAAAACTTAATTTAAAAATTCGCACAGCCGCCATATTGAGGTTATGTAAACAATTGAAATAAAATTAGATACCAGTGCATTACAATGTGTATAAACATTTCCTGTACCATGTTTCATTGCGTTTGGGACCTTAAATCGCTAGAAAGGTCTATTTAAATTTTCAAATTCGCTTGGCGCCATGTTAGTTTTGTAGTTAACCGGTTTTTGAAAATCTTACAGATGAACTTCAGTAGTGCCCTTTATCTCCGTACAAAATTTCTTGGTGATACCGCTAATAGTTTCAGAGATATAGAATGCCGGTGAAATATTTCGCACAGCCGCCATCTTGTGGTTATGTAAACAATTGAACGAAGTTAGATGTCGGTGCATTGCAATGTGTATAAACATATACTGTACCAAGTTTTATTGCGTTTGGTTGGTTAAATCGCCAGAAACATCTATTTAAACGTCGCAACTTCGCTTGCCATGTTGGTTTTGAAGTTACCAGTATTTCAAGAGTCACATAGGTGAACTTGTAGTAGTTCCCTTTATCACCGTAGAAAATTCCAGGGTGATATCTGTAACAGTTTCGGAGATATTGAATGCTGGTGTAATATTTCGCACAGCCGCCATGTTGGATTGGTGAGACGTAACAAAATTTGAAGGGCACGGTCGGGGTCGCCCGGAATAGTGCTATGAACTTACCGAGTTTCATTGAAATCGCTCTAGTCGTTTAGAATTTATTAGGGGACACACACACACACACGCACACACACACACGGACAAAAGGTGATGTCATAAGCCTATTTTTTCAAAATTGAAAATAGGCTAAAAATGTTGAAAAAAGAGATGTAATATCGAATGTTCACTCATAATTTTCCTCAGGATCATCCGATGTGAATAGTTAAGAGTTCAAATGACAGCTATTGATTCACTGAGTGTTGTTAGACGAAAAGGACCTTCATACCTCAATTAGAACCAAAGATATAATTGCTTAAAAGTTGGAAAAAGATGAAAAAAACAAATAATTTGAGAAAGGCGGAAATTAAGAGATTTGTAATACCTGATGACAAACTTGTGCATGAATACCCTTTTATTTAAAAAGGAATGAAGGAAATCGACCGGATAGAATGGCCGCACGGACTCGGTTAAATTTTCATAAATATTTTTAATATATAGATGATTGCATCAATCAGACAAATTGGATAAAGTTCAAGAAATGAAATAATTTGACGAAGGTGGAAGTTAAGTGATTTATAATACTTGATAACAAATCGTGCATGAATACCTTTCATTTAAAAAAGGAATGAAGGAAATCGACCGGATAGAATGGCCGGATGGGTTCGGTTAAGTTTTCATAAATATTTCTAACTAGCTGAAGTACCCGTGCTTCGCTACGCGTCATAAATAAATTAAAATGTGAAGGTGACAGTTAAAACAGGGGATAGGCGAGGTGCTGCGCAGAGGGAGATAAAGGATGGAACATTTTGTCCTACTACACCGCTCGGCGTTGACCGTGTTTTATAGCACAAATTTAGGTTTTACTCGCTAACCGTTGGAGATACCTTTTGGATAGAAAATGTAATTTTAAACCTCGTATATGCCATCAAAAGTTTGCAATTTCTTAGCGCTCTCTTTTTATTTGAAATGGAAATATGAAAGTTTGAAACCAAAGGGTGTAGTGACGTCACTAAAATGGTCAGCATTTTTAAATAGTGCGAAGTATTGAAATCAAAAGTAGCCTATATATTAACCAGGTAAATCAGCTACTTCCATGTAAAATTCATGTAAATCGGACCATTGGTACTTGCGTGATTGAGTAATAGAGAGGCACACACCATTTCATTTTTAGTCTCGCATCGCTCGCGTCATAGTCATGTCATATTGTTATTCAATGAAATGCAGGTTTAACCCCGTTAACACCCCATTAGAACCTGATTATCCAAAAATCCCTCCTTAGTAGACGTTTTCGACATACAACAAACATATCCCCAAAATATAATTCTTCTAACTTTAATAGTTTTGGTTGGTCGATGAGAGTGAACATCCAAAAATCCTTCCTTAGTGAACGTTTTTCTTCCAGAATTTCACCCCTCCCCATAGGCCCCTTAAATTGGATTTATGAAAAAACGGTCGAACACCTATTTATTTTAATTATTTATTTATTTATTTATTTTTAAGCTGATTGATTTCCTCCGAGTTTCAAACTCCTCGCCTATGTCGTTTAAGAGATACACGCTCCGTTAGGAATCTTTCAACCCCCACTTTTCACCCCTTTCACCTCATAATATACACCATATCGATAAACCCTTAGACATATGTCTGCTTATTCTTAATGATGAGTTTATATGCCGAGTATCCCATCCCCAAGGAAACCAATCGGGAGATATTGTTATTCAATTAAATGCAAGTCTACCCCCTTAATACCCCTTTAGAATCTCAATATCCAAAAATCCTTCCTTAGTGGACGTTTTCGACATACAACGAACATAGCCCCAAAATGTCATGTTTCTAACTTCAATAATTTTGGCTGGGCGATGATGAGTGAGTGAGTAAGTCAGGACAATTTCTTTCATTTATTTTTCAGAATTTCACCCCTCTCCTTAACCCCTTAAATTGGATTTATGAAAAAAAAAACGGTCGAACACCTATTTACTTATTTTTTAGCTGTTCTTCCTCCCTGAGTTTGATGAGTGAGTAAGTTAGGACACATTCTTTCGTGTTTTCCCCCCAGAATTTCACCCCTCTCCAAGGGGCCCTTAAATTGGATTTATGAAAAAACGGTCGAACGCCTATTTACTTATATTTTAAGCTGTTTTTTTTCGCTGAATTTCAAACTTCTCCCCTATGTCGTTTAAGAGATAAACGCTCCGTTAAGAATCCCTCAACCACCAATTTTCACCCCCTTTCACCTCATAATATACACCACATCGATAAACCCTTAGACATGTCTGATTATTTTTAATGATTAGTTTATATACCAAATATCACATAAGAAACAACTCATGAGATATCGTTATTCAATGAAATGCACGTTTACCCCCCTTAACACCTCTTTAACATGCGAATAAACAAAAATCATTCCTTAGTTGACGTTTTCGACATACAGCGAACATATTCCCAAAATTTCATGTTTCCAACTTGAATAGTTTTCGCTGGGCGTGATGAGTGAGTGAGTCAGACAGGACATTTTCTTTCAATTATTTTTACCAGAATTTCACGCCTCCCCATGGGCCCCTTAAATTGGATTGATGAAAAAACGCTTGAACACCTATTAACTTATTTTTAAGCTGTCTTTTCCCCCTGAGTTTGATGAGTGAGTGAGTTAGTCAGTCAGTTAGGACACTTTCTCTCCTTTTTCCCCCCAGAATTTCACCACACCCCATTGGCCCCTTAAATTAATTTAAGAAAAAACGGTTGAACACCGATTTTTTTTATTTTTAAGCTGATTTTTTTCTCTGAGGTTCAAATTTCTCGCCTATGTCGTTTAAGAGATAGGCCTACACGCTCCGTTTGGAATCCTTCAACCCCCCACTTTTCACCCCTTTCACCTCATAATAATACACCACATCGAAAAACCCTTAGACACATGTCTGCTTATTTCTAATGATTAGTTTATATGCCGAGTATCACATCCACAAATGAAACTACTCGTGAGATATTGTTATTCAATGAAATGCAGGTTTAACCTCCTTAAGACCCCTTTAGAACCTGAATATCCAAAAATACTCCCTTAGTGTACGGTTTTGACATACAACGAACATATACCCAAAATGCCATGTTTCCAACTTCAATATTTTTGGCTGGGCGATGATGAGTGAGTGAGTGTGTCAGGACATATTCTTTCATTCTTTTTTCTTCAGGTTTTCACCCCTCCCGATGAACCCCTTAAATTTGATTTATCAAAAAAAAAACAACTGTCGATCCCATACTTATTTTTAAGCAGTTTTTCCCCCTGAGTTTGAAGAGTGAGTGAGTGAGTCAATCGGTTAGGACACTTTCTTTCCTGTTTTTTCCCCCAGAATTTCACCCCTCCACATGGGCCCCTTAAATTGGATTTATGAAAAAAAACCGGTCGAACACCTGTTTACTTACTTTAAACTGGTTTTTTTCGCTGTTTTTCAAACTCCTCGCCTATGTCGTTAAAGAGATACACGCTCCGTTAGGAATCCTTAAACCCCATCTTTCACCCCTTTCACCTCATAATATACACCACATCGAAAAACCCTCAGACAAGTGTCTTCTTATTTTTTCATGAGGAGTTTATATGCCGTGTATCAAATCCCCCAATGAAACCAATCGGGAGATATTCTTATTCAATGAAATGCAGGTTTAACCCCCTTAAGACCCCTTTAGAACCTGAATATCCGAAAATCCTCCCTTAGTAGACGGTTTTGACATACAATGAACATTTCCCCAAATTGTCATGTTTCTAACTTCAATTATTTTGGCTGGGCGATGATGAGTGAGTGAGTGAGTGAGTCAAGACATTTTCTTTTATTTTTTTTTTCTTTCAGAATTTCACCCCTCCCCATGAACCCCTTAAATTTGATTTATGAAAAAAAAACTGTCGAACAGCTATTTACTTACTTTAAAGCAGTTTTCCCCCCCTGAGTTTGATGAGTGAGTCAGTCAGTCAATCAGTTAGGACACTTTCTTTCCTGTTTTCCCCCCCAGAATTTCACCCCTCCCCATGGGCCCCTTAAATTGGATTTATGAAAAAAACTGTCAAACACCTATTTACTTATTTTTAATGCTGGTTTTTTCGCTGAGTTTCAAACTCTTCGCCTATGTCCTTTAAGAGATACACGCTCCGTTAGGAATCTTTCAACCCCCACTTTTCACCCCTTTCACCTCATAATATACACCACATCGAAAAACCCTCAGACATGTGTCTTCTTATTTTTAATGATGAGTTTATATGCCGAGTATCACATCCCCAATGAAACCAATCGGGAGATATTGCTATTTAATGAAATGCAGGTCTACCCCCTTAACACCCCTTTAAAACCCCTTTAAAACCTGAATATCCAAAAATCCTCTCTTAGTGCGTATTTGCGGCCCTTGAGGAAGCTGCATACCAAATTTCATTCCAATCAGTTCGGTGGTTTCTGAGATTTCATGATGAATGAATGAGTGAGTGAATGAGTGAGTGGTATTTGACAAATATATAGTAGATAGTGTCAAGTCTTTGCTATGCTATACTCGGTTGACAGTGCTGTGTGAGCAGTTGAGTAACTAACGGGATTTCAAGTAAAGATCCTCATTTTCTATACCGGTAGTGCAGAGCGCAACTTGCATCCAGTCGGCCGTGTCTCGACTTGAGCTATATTGCCATGGAAACGTCCTGCCTTGCCATTCCTTCATGAGTTAATTTTATGATTTGATTAGCCTGTGCTTGAGTGCAAAAGGGCCGAAATCAGAAGAATGAGAAAGACTATCGAAAATGCTTGCAGCCAGCGGTTCCTTCTGGGTTCTAAACTATGTGTATGCAAAATATGGTTGAGATTGGTGGTACGGTGTAGATTTGTATACGGAACCAACCCACATACATACATACATACATACATACATACATACATACATACATACATACATACATACATACATACTTTCACTTTTATATATTAGAAGAAGAAGATATTCGCTTCGGTACTCATAACATTCCTCAGAATCAATCAATTTACATATTTAATATCTCAAAAGATAGAGCTTGATCCACTGAGTGTTCTTAGACCAAAACTAACTGTGTAACTCAATCACAACCAATTATATGATTGCTACAATGAGAAAATATGTTGAAGAATGAGATGTAATATCGAATGTTCACTCATAACTTTCCTCAGAATCATCCGATGTGAATAGTTAAGAGCTCAAATGACAGCGCTTGATTCACTGAGTGTTCTTAGATGAGAACGACCTTCGTACCTCAATTAGAACCAGAGAAATAATTGCATCAAATTTGGAAAAAGTTGGAAAAAGTTGAAAAATCAAATAATTTGAGAAAAGCGGAATTTAAGAGATTTGTAATACTTGATGACAAATCTGTGCATGAATACCGTTCATTTAAAACAAGATGTTCAGCAAAGAACATATAGCCTACTTTCTCCTAAATGTATGGGTATCTTTATGACTCTTTGTCCTCATCCCTAAAACAATCACCCCAACCACAATGTATTGTTTGTTTTCTTTTATATTGATAATAAGCCAGTAAGTGTCAAGATCAATATTATATACTTTATGATGATTGAATAACAAAACTACTAACTTATTGTAATGCATTCACGTCCGTTAATCTCTATATTAAGCCATCCTGCAAAATTAAGAATCTTCCGCCCCAATCAACTTCCGCCCCAATCACAGTAGGTGGTGCTGCGACCTATCAGTGATTTAATCTTTATCTTGTACGCCTATGCACTGCCATCGTAATGTACTACGATGGCAGTGTTCTATGGGTGTTGAATGAGTAGGCAGTTTAAAGTAGCCAAGAGGGAGGCGATCCAGCTGGCAGTGTTTAAAGGTATTCGGAGTGCGATCGTGGCTAATAGTTGAACTACCAGTATTACAAAATTGCCATACTTCAGGACGCCAGCTCAGGCATTTACACAGCGTTATGTTTGGAACAATATTACCCACATAACCCACAAGAGGACAGCACCGTACAGAGGCATTAAGAAGGCTGTGGTTAATGACAACGTGTATCTAGTTCTTCTATTCTCCTTTTTCTAATGTCTTCTGTTTATGTGCGATGCTGGGACTGTGATTTTATTAATATACGAGTGTATACTTTATCCTCTCCTTTGAGCTAAATGACATTTTATTCAGTATCTGTGGGAAAAGCTCGTGCACATCATTTGTAAAAGAATTCAAGAAAAAAAAACCTAACTGTAGCAGTATTCGATCCCCAGTCAACTGCGTGTCAGACTAACATGCTAGCCCAGAGCTAACCGTATCCATGACGTCAGGTGTTCTTAACTGACATATTAGATACAAACTGTTGGCAAATAATGACTAAAAAAAAACGATTTCTTCACTGCAGTACATCTTCATTACAGATCATTTCATACAAAGTTTATATTATTGTATCAGTACGGTATATCACATACAACATACTAAAACTACTGAAATATAAGACAGGCACATGAGGACAGCTGCCATCTTGTCGTGTGACACAAACGGCTCAGCTCTTTTAAGCCACTCATACTGTATAATATTATAATATTAAATTATAATAAATAACGGATAACGACCTTCAGGATAGCTTAAACCCCCCTAGGCTCGATAATCGGAATTGGTGGGTCTTAAGCTATTTATTAAAATGGTTGCATAATTCATACGGCCGCCATCCTGAAATGGCATGGCCGATGACCTTGAATTTTGGGTGAAAGACGCACCCTATATAAAGGTATGTTGTCACCAAATTTGGTAGAGATCGGATGATTAGTTTAGCCGTAATTTGATTTTACGTTTTGAACATTTGAGTGGCCGCCATTCTGTTTTGGTAAAGATGGCGGCGATATAAATTATGACACTGAGGTGTCCTTTACTAGTGCTACCTCTGTACCAAATTTCGTTCAATTCGGTTTCACCGTGTTCGAATTGATAGGGGGGGACAGACATTCAGAGTACACACACTCACACACACACAGACACACACACACACACACACACACACACACACAGAGACTCACACACACACATACACACACACACACAGACTCACACACACACATACACACACACAGACAGACACACTTTTTTCGCCCTGTGTTGATCTCATAAGTCTACTTTCATTTTTTGCAAAAATCGAAAGTAGGCTAAAAATAATGAAGGAAATCGACCGGATAGAATGGCCGCACGGACTGGGATAAATTTTCATAAATATTTTTAATATAAAGATTTTGTTCATTTATCAAATTTTCCTGCGGTTCAAAATTCTGGAACTAATAAAATACATGTTGAATGAAAACCGTTAATCAAGTATATTTGCCTTGTGTATCGTTTGCCGCCGCCCCTCCCCACCCCCCTTTTCCCTCCCGTTGCTTAGTTTTTAAGCGTATAGTCGGCAATGTTAAACAGCCAGTCGGCATTCTTAAAATTCTCACCCCCCCCCCCCCTAGATGTACAAGGTCGAACCGCCCCTGCACCTAGGTTCTACGTAACCACTTACTGACGCATTCCATCAATAAGGCTTTCGTGTGCAAGGACTGTGGTAAGGCTTTTAAAATGGAAAACTATCTCTAAAGACATGCAATGCTGCATGCTAATGACGCAGCCTTTTATTGCCACCACTATGACCGGACTTTCCGATATAAATCTCAGCTTACAAGGCACATGGGTATGCATTCGGCTCCAAATTCATTTACGTGTGCGGAGTGTAATGACTCGTTTAATTCTCTAAACAGTCTTATTACTCATTTGGCGACTCACAATGGTGGTAAGGGCCACCGACAATGAAGCTAACTTTTGAACTAGTTACTCTCATTTGTATAACATCAATAAATCTTTGCTGTTGGTGCCGATATACAATACACACTATTACAGTTTAGGCCATAGGAAAAGATTTCTACAGCAGAGTAGGCTACTAGCAAATCATTTGTCTATAAAGCAAATGCGGTCTTATCTACCGTTATGTCTTAATGTTTCCAGTAGTAATGCACGTCTGGAGTTGCTTTGCTTTTAAGCTGTCATGGCCAGGTAATAAACAACAGCAATTTTTGTAGGAATTATACCATGTCTTTAGCGGTTCCGCGTAGATTTGCCAATTAGACTTGTCAACTGACCATCAGTACAACCTCTCTGGACCCCTCTGGTATAGCAACTACTTGCTACTTACTAACCTCCACAGGAATGGTATAATTTGGAAGAATGTTATGTAAAATATTACCTGACCATGAAAGCCTAAACTTTCCAAATGTTTTGGTACATCCATAGGGAGCAAAACATTGCTAAATGAACTGAAAGCTTCTAACTTGCCAACAGTCTTGCCTACCAAGCAATTATACAAGTAATGTGTCTATTCATCAGGCTTCCAATGAACACAGGAATAGGTGAAACAATTAATTTACAGAAATTTTTTGAAGGATAGTTTGCTCTGGAATGTGCTTCGTAAATGGGATATTGCAAGTAGGTTCTATCCCAGAGGAGCTCCAGTTAGGATGTATCGAGCATCTGCAGACGAGACCAACTGGGTTATTATACACATTATCTACAATTTTGGAAATTTAAAACCAGAGAAATATTTGCTAGAATATTTAAATGCTAGTAATAACCAACTGTAAACATCATCTCATTCATATTCGTTAATTTAACTAGTTATAGCAACACACTTGAGACAATATCACGTTTAGCATCTATATTTTTTTGTTTACAATGTATGAGGGTGGATGATTTTTTTCTGTACAATGTTATACCTTGACATCGATCCCAACTGAGAGGGTGAAATTTGGTGCTGGCATTTTTACGGTTTCCGAGGAAATAATTTGTTTAGTTTAACTCTGGGGGTAAACTTCAGGGTATCCTGAAATGTTTTATGTATAGAGAATTACGAGTAACCGAGCACTATGTCCAGCTAGATATTTTATATTAAAGAACAATGGGACTAAGTTTTCAAATTTCTGTAAATATTTTTTTTTTCTCATTTCCAACGTATTTGTATAAATACACATTACACTACTCACTTTTGTGTCCTAAGGTTTTGGGAGAACCTAATTATATGAGAACTCAGCAACTCTTCTAGGTTTGTGCCCTATCTTGTGTGGGGTTTCGCCTAGGACACCAAGCTGGCTCATCGGCGGGCTCTTGGTGTCCCCGCCCGGACCCCCACAGGAGTAACGAACTGCGCGCTACCTCCCTTTGAGTGCAACTGCACTACTTGACTGCGAGAACTAAAAGCGCAAGCAGCCTGAACCTCCCTATGAAGGCTTTCAAAAAGATGGTATATTGGCTTTCACGGCCGGTGAATTAAAACTCAGCAATTCTTCTAGGTTTGTGCCGTGTCTTGTGTGGGGTTTCGCCTAGGACACCAAGCTGGCTCATCGGCGGGCTCTCGGCGTCCCCGCCCGGACCCCCACAGGGGTAACGAACTGTGCGCTACCTCCCTTTATATAGAGTGCAACTGCACTACTTGACTGCGAGAACTAATAGCTCAAGCAGCCTGAACCTCCCTATGAAGGCTTTCAAAAAGACGGTATATTGGCTTTCACGGCCGGTGAATTAAGTTATACATTATATGAGTATTTTACAAATGCTCCTTGTGTCAAGTAAACTCGATTATATTATGTGTGGTATGTAGATCAAGTATAAAAGCAAATTCAGTTATTGATGTTTAGTTCACATGAATACTTATTGAGAAATAAATTTATATTATATGTAACTGAGTTTGTTCCTTTAATAGCCTAATTAAATTATTTTAATTACTATAATAACGCTAGAAAAAATTAAGTTATACATACGTTTTAAAGAATACAGAGGGTTTTTCAACAGTATTGCTCCAAAACAGTTGCGCAAGAAGCACATTGTGTTGAAAAATTGAGAAATATGGAATCTCCAGAGGCATGGAGAAGCAGGATAATTCTGTATTGTAATCTTCATCTAAACCTTAGAAATAAATCATAGACGGCGAAGGCAGTGGTAGTGAAATAGGTCAACACACCTGGACGGAATGCAAAAAATTGTGGTTCTCATCCTATGCAGACTATCAATTCCAAGTCTTATTCAACAGACATGACTGATATATAAGAAAGATATATATTTATTGCATTATATTCCTTTATTTTATTTGGGATATTTCTGTGGATGTGGAAAATGGCGGTATACGATAAATTATATTACAAAGTTATCGGCTGGGGATCAGAGCTGCTATTCTAATGAAACACAGAACTTATATGTTTGATATTTCTGATGAAAACTAATTTCCCTGTGTCCTCTCAAGTTAAATTTATGTCCTAACATACTTTTTGAAAAAAATTGAATACACTTAAGTCATGTGATTAAGGAGGGCAGAGCGCTCTTTCTGCAGTATTTTTTGGAATGCTAATTTATATCAATTTCCTTAGGAGGAATGTTACAATCTATGTAATCGTTGCAGGGTTCAACCGTTGAATAGGTTTGCCGATGCTTCAACGATTGCCTTGGTGAGAATCAACAAATGCTAGACCCGCTGGCATTCATCACAAACCGAAAAACTCGAGGGAGCCAGGTGTAAAGGCATATTCAGACTTGGCGTGTGGGAAGAGTAGCATTGCTGAACGCTACATAATGATCCACAATGGAGGCAGGGCACAAAATTGCTCCTTTTAAGGTAAGGAGCTTAAAATAAAGATCTTTATACAACACCAGGCTCGAAATAAGTCACAAAAATGCACAGCTTCTCGGAAGGTATTTACGGGATCGTACGCACTTAAATGCCACTTTCATCTGCATTCTGGAGATGATGATGATGATGGTGATAATTTTTGTTTGAAGGGGCCTCACATCTAGGCTATCGGCCCGAAATGAAATAAAAGTATGAAGATAAAAACAGCCCACTGCCCAAGATGAAGCATAGAGCGAGCTCCAACAATTATGCCCTACAGACCACAGAATAAATCTGAATTAAAAGTCTTAAACTACAGTACATTGAAACTTGAAAAAATATCCACTCTCCCTCAAGAACCGGATGGCGAGGTCTGCTGACGGCCCGTCATTACGTAGAACAAGGGAGAGGGTGTTAGGCAGTTTGAGAGTTCTTCGCAGATCAGCCAGGTCCACACACTCCCAAGAGAATGTGTGCCCCGTTAAGGAGTGCGCTGCAAGTACACACAGGGGGGGGACTTCTCTTTATAATAGGTGGAAGTGCATAGCAATCCCATGGCCGATCCGGAGTCGACATAGTACCACGCCTTCCTTCCGGATGGATCGGAAGAAATATTTCCATACCTTCGTTATCTCCTTGATGGCTCTCAGTTTGTTGGGAAGAGGCGTGGCTCGCCAAGCTATTCCCCCTCCCCCTCCCCCTCCCCCTCCCCCTCCCCCTCCCCCTCCCCCTCCAACGCGACATGATAGAATTTCGCAACTGAGAATGAACATCACTAGCAGGTACTTTATACGGTAGCGAGGGCAGTGTGACTGACTCTCTCGCCGCCTGATCAGCAAGCTCATTTCCCGTGATACCCATGTGGCTGGGAAGCCCTACAAAGCTGACCCATGTTCCAGCGTTCCAGCGTTACACGACCGTACTAGCAGGTCGTGCACACGCTGGACCAGCGGGTACTTCGGGAAACACCCATCGATCGCTTGCAGAGCATTCAGAGAATCAATACACACACGAATGCGCTGGTGTTCGTCAGATAGCGTGTACTGCAGGGCTTCTAAGAAGGCATAGAGTTCTGCTGTGTATTCGCTACAGGCCTCGGGAAGTGGAAAAAGGAACCGGTGATCCTCGACCACAAATGCACAGCCTACTTTCTCATTTACCCTCGAACCGTCCGTGAATAGAAGCCCTGATCGAGGATACCGGCCCTCGCGGACTGGAACAGCTTCCGATGAACGGAGGAGTCCGGGTCCGACTTAGAGCCGGTGTGCAGATCCAGGATGATATCAGGGCGAGTAACCATCCATGGAGGGACTTTGCTAGGTACTCGGACAATACAGGAGATAGGACAAATGCGGAACTGCCGATATGAGTCATCCAAGCGTATCCCTGCCGGCCGAGTGGCTCGAACGAGCGCACCATACAGCCAGTTATTCGGATTTTGAAACATACATGGATAGCTCGAATGTAGTGGCATTTGTCGTATAGTTGCACATAGGTCAGCAGTACATGTTGGCGTCTCAGGTGTAAAGGAGGTACACCAGCCTTGGCTAGCAAGCTGACGAACGGACTTGTCCGAAAAGCTCCAGTCACCAGCCTCACATCGCCGTGGTGGACGCTGTCAAGTTTAACAAGTACTGACTTGCCTTTCAGAACCATATACTGCCATAATCTAAACGGGATATAATTAGTCCCCTATAAAAACGTAGGAGCACCGTGTGATTTGCCCCCCCACGATGTTCCGCTAAGAAACCTCAATATGTTGAGTTTCTTAGCACAGGCAGTTTTCTAACACCGCACGTGTGGCTCAAACGTTAACTTTTTATAGGGAAGGAGCCCAAGGAATCGGTACGTAGTAAAAACAGGTAAAGCTACATTTCCCTGATCTGGATGGAGAGTGCGCTTTCGGCAACTGAGGTCTTAGCGGTGAAGAACCGAAAGCCATGTTCGAGTGTCCACCGTTCCAATCTCCGAATAGCTTGTTGTAGCTATCGTTAAGTGACTGCCATATTTTGTGCACTACAATGTAGGGCGAATCGTCTACATATAGCGACGGTACAACTGCTGGACCAGCAGCAGCTACTGTACTATTTATAACAATCGCAAGTAAAAGGTTCATTCTGGTTCCGTATTGATAAACTAATTTAGTAATAAACAGATTAAAAGATATGCCTGATCAATAAAAACAAAAACAAAACAAAAAACCCTGGCACTATACACCGTATACAGCCCATGAAGGGCCTAGGCCGACCAAGCGACCGCTGCCCAGCCATTTGGCCTGCAGATATTGGGGTGACGCGTGATCAGCACATCGGGTCCCCTCGACCGTTAATCTTGGTTTTCGTGATCGGGGCGCTGCCTCACTGTCAGACAGCTACTCAATTGTCCTCACGAGGCTGAGTGCACCCCGTTCCAACCCTCACGTCAGTTTTAAAATCCCTGACGGAGCCGGGAATCGAACCCGGGACCTACGGGTGAGAGGCAGGCGCGCTACCCCAACACCACGGGGTCGGCCCGCCTGATCATTACTTTTATTAAATATGATCACTGGTGGGACATGTTTCGAGGCCTAAGTAGTGGTCTAAGGCGGGGTCTAACGAAGATTACGCCTCCTGAGCAGCGCCGGCACTAGTTAAAATAATCGATATCTCTTGAACCAATGGTCAGATTGAGACGTTTGAGGTGTCATAGGCCTCGAGGTAATGTTCCCTTTTGAATTTACCCAAAAGTGTGCCAAAGGGCCTAGCTACGCATTTTGAAAATTTTGATTTTACCATTTTTAGCCTATTTTCAATTTTGAAAAAATAGGCTTATGAGATCACCTTTTGTCCGTGTGTGTGTGCGTGTGTGTGTGAGGTGTGTGTGTCCCCCTAATAAATTCTAAACGGCTGGAGCGATTTGAATGAAACTCGGTAAGTTCATAGCACTATTCCGGACGACCCCGACCGTGCCCTTCAAATTTTGTTACGTCTCACCAATCCAACATGGCGGATGTGCGAAATATTTCACCAGCATTCAATATCTCCGAAACTATTCTCGATACCACCCTGGAATATTTTACGGTGAAAAAGGGAACTACTAGAAGTTCACCTATGTGACTTTTCAAAAACTGGTAACTACAAAACCAACATGGCGGCCACGCGAATTTGCGACTTTTAAATAGACGTTTCTCGCAATTTAACCAATCAAACACAATAAAACTTGGTATAGTATATGTTTATACACATTGTAATGCACCGACATCTAACTTAGTTCAATTGTTTACATAACCACAAGATGGCGGATGTGCGAAATATTTCACCGGCATTCTATTTCTCTGAAACTATTAGCGGTATCACCCTGAAATTTTGTACGGAGATAAAGGGCACTACTGGAAGTTCATCTATAAGACTTTCAAAAACCGGTTTACTACAAAACGATCATGGTGGCCAAGAGAATTTGAAAATTTTAAATAGACCTTTCTCGCGATTTAATGTTCCAAACTCAATGAAATCTCGTACAGGAAATGTTTATACACATTGTAATGCACTGGTATCTAATTTAGTTCAATTGTTTACATAACCTCAAGATGGCGGCTGTGCGAATTTTAAAATTAAGTTTTTATTTCTTGTGTCGTAATCATGCGATCGAAGTGAAAGTTTGAATAATGAACCTTCGCAATAATATTCCTTTAATGGTACATGCCTCTATGGCCTATACATTTAAAAATCCAACATGGCGACCATCCGAAATATTTAGACGGCTGTGAATATCTACGAATCTATTATAGAAATCAAATTGAATTTTTTTATGTTCATAGGGGCTATGAACTTAAGTTCACCTATAGAACTTTAAATAACCTGGTGATCACAAGTCCAACATGGCGGCGACGCGAATTATAAATATTCACATGGACGTTTCTCGCAATTTAACCATCCGACTGAAGTGAAACTTGGTACAGTAAATCCTTATACGAATGTTAATCCACAGGCATCTAATTTATTTTAATTGTTTCCATAACCACAAGATGGCAGCTGTGCGAAATTTTAAAATCTCCTTGTTACTTCTTGTGTCCTGATCATGCCATTGAAGTTTGAATGCTACACGTACACAATAATCTTCATGTAACAGTACATAACTCTAGGACCTACATATATAAAATCCAACATGGTGACCATCCGATATATTTAGTCGGTTCTCAATATCTACGAATCTATTACAGCAATCAAACTGAAATGTTGTATGTTGATAGTGGCAGTTAACATAAGTAGGATATATGAAAATAGGCTATATAGTTCTTCACGGAACTACTTGTTTAAATGATGATTTATTGATTATTGACTTAACCTAGCCTAACCTAACAAGATGGCGGCTGTAGTTTAACCTAACCTAACCTACCCTTACCCACGAGGGGTGATCAAAAAGTATCCCAAGCGGTGCTTGTCGATAGGCAAACCAATAATTGAAGAGGGACACGGTGGGTGTTGTAAGCATTGGAGCGACGGCACTTTTTGACGGGTCCATTTCGACGGGTCCCTTTTGACGGGACAGGATAAGTGTGCTTTTTTTTTACCAGACAGAACTTTGCTTTGGCCACGTGAGTAGGGGTGAAGCTGTGTTTACAATGCATGGATTATTTATTTTTCATTTCCTGCAAAAGTACATAACCGATAATGATTTCTAATTACAAGACTGTCTTAGCTGGTCAGTAATGTTAAGTCGATAGCAAGCAACATAGATGTTCACACTCTACGCTGCAACTTGCGAGCTTACTTAAGCAGTATTCAATTGCATTGGCTACTATCCGACTTGTCCTTGGCTGGACTTCCGCTGAACTTTGAAGACAGCTTGCTTGTAATTTCACTGAGTGTAATAACGTGGCTCTTTGTTAATACTATTTGTGACTTGAATTTTGACAAAGGGCCTAACTACACCTTTGTTAATATTTTTTGAATCCATGATGGGATTTTGACATAATTATGAGGTATCGTAGGACTTGGGGGTGATGCCCCCTTTTTTTTGAAATTTTGATAAAGGGCCTAACTACACTTTTGTTGATATCTTTTGAATCCATGATGGGATTTTGACATACGAGGTATTGTAGGACTTGGGGTGACGCCCTCTTTTTGAATTTAATTTTGAAATTTCGACAAAAGGCCTAACTACACTTTTGTTGATATTTTTTGAATCCATGACAGAATTTTGACATGAGATATCGTAGTACTTGGGGTGACGCCCTCTTTTTGAATTTATTTTTGAAATTTTTACAAACGGCCTAACTACACTTTTGTCGATATTTTTTGAATCCATGATGGGATTTTGACATATGAGATATCGTAGGACTTGGGGTGATGCCCTCTTTTTGAATTTATTTGTGTAATTTTGACAAAGGGCCTAACTACAATTGTGTTGATATCTTTTGAATCCATGATCGGATTTTGACATATGAGGTATTGTAGGACTTGGGGTGACGCCACCTTTTAAAATTTTTGACAAAGGGCCTAACTACACTTTTGTTGATAATTTTTTGAATCCATGACGGGATTTTGACATTTGAGATATCGTATTACTTGGGGTGACGCCCTCTTTTTGAATTTATTTTTGAAATTTTGACAAAGGGCCTAACTACACTTTTTTAATCCATGATGAGATTTTGACATATAGGATATCGTAGGACTTGGGGTGACGCCCCCATTTTTAATATATTTTTGAAATTTTGACATAGGGCTTAACTACACTTTTGTTGATATTTCCTGAAGCCATGATTGGATTTTGACATGCGAGGTATTATACGAGTCGGGGTGAGGGCTCTCTTTGAAATGTATTATTTATTTTTGAAATTTTGACATGGGCCCTACGAGACATGTAAAAAAAATCGATTTAAAAATGTATTTAAATATTATTTAAGACTGGTAGTAGAGAGAGACGGTACCGGTTGTGTGATTAAACAATCATGTTTCTGACCACGGTGGCCGTGCCCCCAATGAATCAATGGCTATTTTGATAGGACGGCAGGATGGCATACGACGGTTCGTTTTAAGGGTATTTTTTCCGATCTTTCCTATGGTGCACTCATTTACCCAGAACCCAAAACTAAAAAGGCCATCGTTTTTTTATATCTCGCTAATCAATGATCGAATTTAGACATGCTAGGTGACAAATTACTTGGCATGACCCCTTTTCTTTTCCTATGGTTAATTTATTTATCGAAAATATCCAAAACTAAAAGGTCACCGACTTTTTAATTTCTCACTAACCAATGATCAGATTTGGACACGTGAGGCGTCATATGGCTTTCTGAACCCAAGATTTGTTGAATTTATAATTGTAGAAACCTGATTTAGGATTTAAAATAATGCATGTAAGATTTTTTAGATTTTAGATGTAATTATTTTGATTTTAGTTTTTGAATTGTCGATTTTTTTTTAGATTTTTGATTTTAGGTTTTAGATTTTGCAAAAAGACCAAACCATAATGTCATGACTTGAAGTTTTCGGTATCTAATTATTAAAGAAAGACATGGATTTTTATTACTTGGAATTGCATTCCCTTTACTATGAATCTTTAGAATTTGGATTTTAGATTTTATACTTCAGATTTCACATTCAGCCAATAGACCAAGCTGTAAAGTCATTGACAGGAAATTTTAGATTACTAACTATTAAAGAAAAACATATAAGGAATTATATTCCCTCTACTAGGAATTATTTATTTTTAGATTTTAGAATTTAGGTTTTAGATTTTGGGAAAAGACCAAACTAATACTGACTATTTATTATGGCTATGTAGGCAGAAAGATAATTACACTATTATGTTAAGACTAATTTTTTTAGGCCTTGAGTGGCCTTGCGATAAGAATTTTATGACCAGACACGAGTTAGCTGTGAGCTTACACTTTGGTGACTATGCTTGTTTTGACCAGTGGATAGGGTTCAAGAGAGCAGCCCACCATTTTGGTTTATATACAACTGATGCTTAGGCCTATATAATAACTACCGTATGTGACCATGTTGGTGTATTACAAAAAAACAAAAACAAAAACGAGACATTGCACCAGAGACGATTAGGATACGGTAGTCATGTAGAGCTTACCGAAACGCCGTTGTGTAGCGGTAAATGCTAGTCAACAGGCGCTAGGTAATTACTATACACTTAAACGCGGTTACCATAAATTAGCGAATATTCAATTAAATTTTCTAAAATTATTTTAAGATGCCCTTAACCATATATTAAACACAAAGTTCACGGGACTGCCACGATACGTAACACACCCTAGTACACAGGGCTAATAGCCATGATATTGAAATACTCAAACTAGATGGTTATAACAACCTTGATATTGCAAACCTCATATTATGATTTATGTGCACCCAAGTGCATGGGGCTAATGATTTATACAATATTATATAACGAAATGTATTTACTCATCATTTCTTTTTCATGAGGTAACCATTGGGAAAGGATATCCGGGCGTAAAAACCACACAATACATAGACTTTCATCACACCTTATTTGCAAACGGTCTAATAAACACTGAAAGCAGTTTAGTAACATGCAGATCTGTTTGCTTTGGAGACAGTATGGACAAGCTGATTTAGCCGGAAGATTTGTAGCTAGTTACGATGATGCAATAATATGTTAGCATGACGTAATAGTTGCAGTTCTTAAATTCTCGATTTCATCTTAACGGTGTGCACTAAGCCTTGTGATACAAAATAGTGGGGAGCGGGCTTTAATTTCCACTATTAACCATTCTGGAATGGTTTTCCACTTTTAACTCTAGCTAAATTCTGTAATGGTACCTAACGTAAGGTTACGGCTCTTTCTTTAATTACATTTTCTTTGCATAGCGGCTAACACTTTAGTCTTTTGCATTAGAGATTGTAACTTGATTCCTAGCTTTAGGCCTAGAACAGACCACTCTATAGAAAGAGATGGCGCGATAGCTTAGTGGCTAGCACTTTAGGCTGCTACACTGAAGGTTTAACTCGATTCCCAGCTCTGAGGACAAAAACAGAGCACTTTATAGAAAGAAGAGGCACTATAGCTTAGTGGCCAAGCTGTATACCTCTTACCGCAAAGGCTTGGGTTTGATTTTTAGCTCTGTCAAGAAACACTGTACACTCAACCTTGAGAGGTAAAACTAAAACTAAACCTTCAAGTGCTCTTAGGACGATACCTTTTGACAGGCCACGGCAGCCTCATTTCCAATCCTATTTCCTTGCATAGTGGCTAACACTCTTGTCTCTTGTACTGGAAGCCTGGGTTTGATTGTTGGCTTGGTCAAGAAATTTATTTTTGGTCTTAGAACAGGAACGATGTATACTTAGTTTCGCGCGACAGTACTAAAACACACATGGGTTTGAATTCCTTACCTGGCACAACTATTAACTCAACATTTGTTGGCGACACTGTATTATTATGGTACTTAGTACACAAAACCACAAATAGAATGCATTATTTAAGATAACCCTATCCGAACATTGCCGGAGTCTCTTGATGGTTAACGAGTGCATTAGAAGTGAGAGGTGGGTATAGTAATTAAGAAAAACAAGAGCTACACACAAAATATTTAAATTAATTTAATTTAAATATTTTTACAATACATATACACAGAATACAACTCTCTATCTCTTTACGATTGCTTGCTATAGTTTAAAAAGATGACTACACATGTAGTAGTAAAATCCCTAGAATGTATGTTAAGACTCATTCTAAGCAGTTACGTGGACCCGTTAAATAATAATTTTGATACGACGAAGCTCATTTTCTATATCCAATAGTTCTTCCCCATATCCAGTATAACCAGCCTGTTTATAGGTATGCAATTGCTGAAGCCGCCGGATTAGCTTACTGAGATTGTTCCAATAGACAAATTTAACAAATTATTTTTTAGGTGTAAACAGAGCATTGCCATTATCATGATCATCATTATTATCATTATCATCATCATTATAATCATCATCGCTATCACCATATAGTCCTTTTTGATCCTCTTGCAATATCACTTCTTGATAGTGTTGGGAGTTTTTCGGATGTTGTCAACTGTCCTAACATGACTTTTTGAGTAGATGAAAAATGTTCTTTAACAAACGGTGAACTATGTTGAGCAGCAATATCTTTTTCTCGGACTTGCTGTTTTAAAATCTTGGTTAGAGTATTTTGTACATTTAAATGTGTATTATTTTGAGATTCACAATGATGCTCGTTTGAAGTAAGTACGTTGGAGTCTTTTCTCTTAATCATTCCTCGACACTTTTTGGATCGTTGGTTTGAACATCGCCAAATAACAGTTCAATCTTTATTGGTTGTTTTACAATATATGTATATCCTTTATAGTAGGCACATGGCTTACTATGGCTGGTTGTTGAGACTTCCATATTAACTAATACACACGAATTAAATTTTAGTAAAGTCACCTCAGTAATAATAACAGTGAAAGTAAATTTGAAGTGGATTGATATTTTTCAAAGGTGGAATTTCCAAAGTACTGTCAGGATTAATAATTACATGAACAATTTTTAGACTACAAGCGATTTACTCACATTCCTCAATGTTAAGATTTATACTGAATATAATTTATAGTGATTATGATTTTTATTGCCTGTGATTGATAGTAGGCGCGATTGATACTGGGTGCGTTTTATAGCAGGCTCAATTGATAGTTGGTGCGATTAGTAGACGCCTTTGCTACTGGATGTGTTTTAGACTGAGCATGACTTATTCTGGACGTGATTTTTACTGGGTGCGATTTAACAGGGCGTAATTGATAGCAGGCGTGATTAGTAGGCGCGATTAGTAGACGCGATTTATACTAGGCGCGATTAGTAGGCGCGATTTATACTAGGCGTGATAAGTAAGCGCGATTTATACTGAGCATGATTAGTAGGCGCGATTTATATTGAGCACGATGATTATAATGCCTTATTTACTGTGAAATTAAAAGACTGTATTGCCCGAGTACTGAAATGAAAATCCACAGCCAGCTTCCAGTCTCCGACCGGGTCAGGAATGGAATGAATGAAGCCCCCATCTAGCGGTGAGGATATGAACTGTGCCGGCTGCCGAGGCCTGACGCACTCCTCTGGATTGCCCGAGTACTATTTCTATTTATTTATTATTTAAAAAAGTTGTTAGACATTTCTCATTTTTTATATTTCTCACATTGCATATTTAAAATTCATGGTTTGCACATTGCAAATATTGAAAAGTTCATTTTATCTTTCAAACATTTCTTGATGCGAGTTTCTGGTTGTTGTAGTGGTGCAGTCCTTTTGTTTTCCAAACACGTAGTGGTACACTACTGAACCCTTTATCCACAGGCTGTATAAAGGATTCTAATAATTATTCATCATCTTTTGATACATTTCTACAGACAGCAGATATGAGAGCCAGCCGGTGTTGGGAAATATTGAGAAATCAGTGGCCGAGAGGACACAATGGTTTAAGCTCCTGTGGTAGTTTTAGGAAGAAGCATAATATTCTTGACACATAGGACAGGTGCAACTTTTAGCGCGGAAGACGACTTGGGCACGCACATTATGGCCTGTTGCTATGAAGGTTGGCGCCAAGAAGAAAATCGAATGCTACGAGGCAATTGTTCAATCATCATGTTAACCACTCCCTACTGCAGAAATACATGTAAAAGCGCGCAAAAACATACAAGAGTCTGGGCCAATAATATCAAGACGCCTTGTTTTAGCGGCAACTCGGCTTGGTAACGCACCCTGATAAATTAACGCGGGAGTTATCTACAGATTAATTCCACGATCGATTCGAGCCGGCTACAGCATAATCGTAACCTCCACACTGCTACGAACTCAATGATACCGATCGCATGCTAGTCTGATAATTATTATGGAAATTTTATTCATAAATCCCCTTCCACACCTACCCTAGTCAGTTTCATTTATAAGGATCCAAAATGCTTCGAGAGAACACTTATTTTTGTGCGTCTGAGGACGTAACGTCGATACTTATTTTTGTGCGTCTGAGGACGTAACGTTCATACTCTGCATATTTTTATGTTATTGAACAAGGAACAGTTTCGTCAAGTTATAAGTGTAACTTCAGTGATTTATTTGTAGCCCCGGCACTATCAGTAGGACCAGTTCATCGAAATAATTCACCAAATAGACTGTCAAGGAATTTAGTACTTGATAGGTGAATGAAGTAGGAATTATATCGTGTGTGTATCTGACAAAACTTTATTTAATTCAGCACGAGATGACGTCTAAGAACGAGATCGGATCTTGGAACCAGCAGGACATTTGCCAGAAGATGTCGATGACGAGATAAACATCTTAAAGGAGATGGCTGCAGACGTTTCCTTGACTCTGTTTTTAAAGGATTGAGTACAAATGAATTTATTTATTAATTAAATCAGCTATGGTATTATGGGACATATTTTGTAGATATTTGTTTGCCTGTTTGGTAATGTAGATTATTAGTTCTTGTTTACTGACACATTAAATATGAAACAAGCCGAGCGTTGTGTAATTTGTAAATATTGTGATTGTGTTTTGTTCAACTTTACGGGGCAACGCGCAGTTCGTGCTCGCTTTCGCTCGCGTAAATCGCGGTCAAGCATTATTATTCGGAGGTATGCCTTATAACAGAAATGGAACTGAATTAATTTTGAGATTAAAAATAGAATTTGGAGGGTAAAAATTAGTTGTGAGTAGAATTTTATGACGGATCAGGATTATTTTGATAGTTGCTTTTCAGCAGAGCTGAACGGGATGGCACTTTGCACCCGAGTTTTTGTTGTGTATTTTTTTTTCATGTGTCAATGGACGCCATATTGTTGATCTGTTTTGAGCCGACCCAGTGATGTGTATGAGAGTCAGTTCAAGCTGTTGGTGCGTTGTGTGATTTTATGATGTGCTAGCGAGAATATATCATGGTGATTATTCTGACTTGCTCCACATTAGCCCAGTTCATGACCTCGCGAGGCTGGACTTGTGGTATATATTTGTGTTTTCTTGCCATCCAAGGGGATGAGTGAGATAGTTGGCGTTTCCATAGGGAAACTTCACCTGGCTTGAGCGACTGAGAGAGATAATTGAGGCAGCGATGACTCATACAAGTGGGACGCGCTCAAATCAGATAACGCGACTTGTCATTAGTAACAGGCTTGGTTCCTGTACTTCAATTTAAGACGTTGTTTAAAATTCACAAAACCTGATCGGTTATAATGAGTATTGATTGATTAAATGGGTGCTGCCCATAGTTGTAAGGTAGCTCCCAAAACTCCTGTTTGTCTGGCGTTTTATAAAAATGTAAGCATAGTTTTTCAGCCGTTAGGCTTGTATTTTGTTGTTGTTGGTTCAATTTTTGTGTGTTTATTTTACGCGTTCAATGACCCGTGTCAACCTAGGGTGCGCGAGGCTATGTTCCCTTGTCGTGATGAGAGCGTTTTGGCCTATTTCTGGCATGCTCTTTTTGTTCATGTATGTGCTCTGGCACCAGCTAGAATCTCGGGGAGATTCTTTATCTTATATTTTTAGATCTTGCATGTGTCAGTAGTAATTATAGTGTATTAATTAAGGGTGGGTCCCATAGCCATAGTGTGATTTAAAAGATGCAACTCCGTGAGTAACATGACTGTTTCAGTTGTAAACGGACTCGCATCAGTACTCAGTTTCTTATTAACGAGCAGTACACCACACATTATATAACTTCTTGACCAGGAAAAATGGACTTGTATCCATATGTTGACGAGCGAGTTCTTACAGCTCAAGTGTTTATGTTATGATTAATTATTTTGAGTGAAGCTGTATTCACATTGTCTTGTTGTGACGAGCGAGTTCCTACCGCTCAGTGTTATTATTATTATTCATTAAGGGGTTAAAAGTCAGGGAGGATTTCTTTTATTTATTATTATTATTATGCACATAATTTTCAGTCATTAAATTTCTTTTATTCTACTTGTTATTCATTTTATTTCAAGTATAGCCTCTGTGATGGACCTTTCTATTCATTAGAGCATGTTGTTTTTAAGCGAACTTTGCTGTATAACGCAGTCAGGACTGAACACGAACCCGTAGATGAATCTTGAGAATACCATATTTTATTGAAGGGTGCACTACACACACTTCAGGTAAGACTATCTTACAAATGAGCCTATTCACCACCACATGTCTATGAGTTGAGTTAATTCCGTAATAAAAATAATAGTTTAAAGTGAGAGCAAAGTGGTAGAAAAGTGGTAGCAAAGTGGTAGAAAAGTGGTAGCAAAGTGGTAGAAAAATGGTAGCAGTGTAAATGGGTTTCCTAAACCCAAGTAGTGAGTAGTCAGTTGACTCTGGTTCAGGCATCCCTACCTAACCTAACCTAACCTAACTTTACCTAACATAATCTAACTTTACCTAACCTAATTACAACTTACCTAACCTAACCCGACCACACCTGACTTGTCTTTACTAAACCTTTTCTAATCTAATCCTAGCTAACCTCACCTGACTTGACCTTACCTGATTGTAAGAACAACCCACCAAGATTCCAAGAATTCCAGAGACTTTAAGGTTAATTATTGACTCTCAACTCTTACACCTATCTCTATCCCACTCTGTCGAAAACATGAAAGAGCTTACGGTAATGATGAATTGTATGTATTAGTCTTAACACCTGTTGTCGCTGTACGTCTTTTGCTTGATGCCACTACTAAACTAATAATCAGTCTTCCAGTCCTATCATTATAAATTCATTACCCCCTCTCTTTTTTCTGTAACAGGATGTGCCGTTCTCACAATTTGACAAGTGAGTTCATGTTTCGCTGTCGTAATCACCTATGTTCCCACGCACGCACACTCCTACATCGCGCACGGTGCGAGGTGTCATAGGACTCAGGTCGACGGCCCCTTTGGACTGGCCTATTAATTTAACCAAATTGTGCCAAAGGGCCTAACAACACATTTAAAAAAATTTGGTTTTACCCCTTTTCAAATGATGATTTATTGGTTATTGACTCTTAACCTAACAAGATGTCGGCTGTAGTTTAACCTAACCTAACCTATCCTTACCCACGAGGGGTGATCAATAAGTACCTACGCGGGTCTAGGGTCTAGGGTCGACGATCCCTTTGGACTGGTCCCTTTCAATGTTTCGCTGACGTAATCACATGTTCCCACGCACTGCAGTTTGAAATTCACCTGAAATAGTGTAGCCTAATAGAGTAACTTAATACAGTTGGCAGTCCTGGTGAATCTGAATATATTATTCTTAGTTCCATCTCTTAAGGTAGGGGTGCTCAACTTAATTTACGGACGGGCTCCGAATGGCAGATTTCTAAATGTACCAGGGGCCACATTGCACCCCTCCCCCCTCGACCTTCCCTAACACAAGTAGGCCTATATCAACACGCCCAGGTGCCCCTTCTTCAATCACCAACCAATTAACCAACCAAGGTCTCACACGGCTATTCGACAACGTAAACAATAACCTGAATCACAATACAAACAAAAATGAGAAAACATTACCCTGTAACTTGGGATCAACTTACCAATTAATGAGAGGCCTGGCCTTTACTTGAAGTGACAGTGTTGAAATGTCTGGAGATTGATTTGACACAGCCACCATCTGAATGGAATGTAGGTGTTCATCACTGATCCGGGAAAGTAATTTGGATTTTATTAACTTCATTTTCGAAAATGTTTGTTCACAAATGAAGACCCCACGGAAAGAACGGGGTAAGTCCATTTCACTCAGAAATTAGTTTATGGCGCATTCTGGTGGCCAGCCATCGTCACTACAGATCAGTTGAAATTAATTTCATACAAAGCGGAATGTCACCGAGATACAGAAGATTTTATTTTTAGTGGAAACGGAAAGAACGTCCCATATTTTCTCACTTTTTCATAATTTAACTTTTTTTACATGTACTTCCTTTATAAGAAATATACTTGAAAAAAAAAAACTATATTGCTTATCCTCAAATGGGGTGTTTTAAGTATTTGCATTTAGTGTTGAAAATTTAAAATCGCTCTCCTGAAAAATTTACAGAATGTGGCTCACCCCGTCTTTCCGTGGAGTCTTCAAATGTAAGTAGTAGGAAACGCGCACAAGTCTCTTCTCTCAAATTTTATGAAAGCCGGAATTTTCTTTACACCCTGAATATGTTAATAAGATTTCCTTCCGCGAACTTGTCCCTTAATTGGGAAAAACACTGAAGTTCAATTAATTCGTTCTGTAGTTGCACAGGTGCATCACTGACATCAACTGCAAATGGATTTTCGAACAAATGAATTTTCTCCGCAATTACAGAAAGGTCTTTAAATCTTGTTTCAAACTCATTCATCAGTAGGTCAATCAACTTAATAAACCGATGATATGGCACTGAACTGTTTGAGTTCGCTTCTGGAAGCTCAGTACAACATGGAAAGTGTGGGAACGTGCCCTTCTCTAATTGCTGTCCAAATAATTTCAATTTATTTTGGAACGCTAACACGTTACTACACACTTCATTTAAAAGCACGGCTTTTCCTTGTAATCCCTTATTAAATATATTTAAATGCTGAGTTAAATCTGTGAGTATTGCTAAATCCCACATCCAGTTTTTGTCCCCAAATTCTGCCACTTTTTTTTCTGTTTCATGTTCATGTTCTTCACGAAGATGAAAGAAGCGTTTCAATATATTACCACGACTAAGCCAGCTTACCTCGCTGTGATAAATTACATAGCCGTAATCACAATCAATTTCAGCCAGAAATAGCTGATACTGCCGATGATTGAGTCCATGCGATCGAATATAATTAATTGTAGATGTCACTGTGTTCATCACATGTTGTAAATTTAATACTTTTCCACATAGCACTTCTTGATGAATAATGCAGTGTAATTCAAGAGGCATATCAGTATTTCTGGTAGTAAATTCGTTTCGTAATCTTCCAATCAATCCATTTCTTGTACCACTCATATTCCTTGCTCCATCTGTTGTTATAGCTGACAATCCATCCCATCCTAAATCGAGATCCTTCAATGTTTCACTCAGCTGGAGAAACAAATTCTCGCCTGTTGTAGTTCCATGGATGCTTCTTAATGATGCCCGCTCCTCAGTTATTTCACCCGCTTTGCCAATCCCGCGAATAAAAATTAAAAGTTGTGCTGTGTCACGGACGTCGTTACTTTCCAAAGTCAACGGAAAACACTCGAATGATTTAGATTTTCGCATAATTGTGAGCACAATTACCCCGAATTCTTCTGTTCTTCTCGTCATTGCACTCGGCGATAAGCTGACCGAATTTATCAGTTGTTTCTTTCCAGGACACATTTCTTCTATTACAGAAAGTTCTTCACAAACTCCCCATCAGAAAATGGTTTCCCTTTCGCGGCTAATAAATGTGTAACTTTAAAACTAGCGTAGACTGCAGATATATTTCTCTCGATCTGTTTCGTGAACATCCTTTCTTGAGCGGCGAGACCTTTTATTAAATTTGAAATCTTTTCCTTCCGTAATACCCCATCGCATTTACAGTATTACATACAGATTTGTGCTTCGAATCATAATGCCGCATGATATTGAATTCTTCAACAACTGACATATTTTCCTTGCCTATCAGACACATTACTTTCCCACTATTCTCAATACAAAAATAGTCGTCAGTCCATTTTTCTTTAAATACACGGCACTCAGTATCCACTTTTCTACGTTTGGAAAGGGACTTTTTCGTTCATAAATAAATTATTAAAACTACTCTGATTAACAGCAGTTCGTAAGAACGCTAGTTCACAGTAAAGTACCGGTATACTCTATATTTCGAAACAAAGAACGTGAACGAAATGTCGGGAGCTTGGAACAGCTGAGCTGTGTTGCCAAGTTAGGTAGATTTCATTAGAAAGCTAACTATTGCAATGGGTCACATGTTTCGACTTCCGAAAAATTTCGACATATCTTCGCGTTTCACATCCCCCAGACCCCAAAACCACCGTCAGTTCAAAAGTTTATATATAATTTATGTATATGTGTATATCAGTTTCTTGTGGACACGATAACTGCCGTAATTTTGCACCAATCACTTTGATTTTTTTACATAATATGTATCCCCTTAAAATCTCGGTCAAGTTCGTTAATGGGCAAAATCGGTCAAATGGGGTGAAAATGGGAGTTTTTTTTCGAAAAAGTGAAATATCGCTATAACTCTCTTAATATCTGAAATATTGAATCCATTCAAAGTTCATACTATGTGTCGAACAAGGCCCTAAAATTTATGTTTGAAAAGTTTTTTGATAACACCAACCATTGACCAAAGGGGTGGGAAAGAGTGGTTTTTTCGGGAAACATTAATGATATCTCTGTTAATAGGCACAATATCAAAACCGTACAAATTGGACAATATTCCTCCAATAATTACCTAAAACTTTTGTCTGAAAGAATTTTTGATATGACCCACCACTACGCCACAGGGTGAGCAAAATGATTTAAATGATAAGAAAATGCCAAGTGCAAAGAGAGGTTGCCATGACAACTTTACTTTTAATTGATAAGGGATGAGCCATCAGCAGTTGCTATGACAACGCCACTGCACGAGATAACATTCAGTTTTCCATCTGTCTGTGGGAAGCGACTTCGGTATCGTAACTGGTAGCATGCTGAACTTCTATGCCCAAGGTCGCGGGTTCAAACCCGGCTGAAGTCGTCGGATTTACTAAGAGCGCTAAAAACCCTGAGTTTGCTTTCCTTCGGAGGGGAAGTTCCAACGTTCGTTGCGAGTTGATGGTTCCGGTGGCATCTAGTAACCAAGTTCACAGCTAGGTGTCGTTGATGGTAGTATTTTAGATAGATTTCATTAGAAAGCTAACTATTGCAATGGGTACCATGTTTCGACTTCCGGAAATTTCGACATATCTTCGCGTTTCACATCCCCCAGACACCAAAACCACCGTCAGTTCAAAAGTTTATATATAATTTATGTATATATCTTATATATAAAAGTGAAAGTCTGTATGTATGTATGTATGTATGTGGATCTGTTCCGTATACAAATCTACACCGTTCCACCAATCTCAACCAAATTTTGCATACACATAGTTTAGGACCCAGAAGGAACCGCTGGCTACATGCATTTTCGATAGTCTTTCTCATTCTTCTGATTTCGGCCCTCTTGCACTCAAGCACAGGCTAATCAAATCATAAAATATACTCATGAAGGAATGGCAAGGCAGAAAGTTTCCATGGCAACATAGCTCAAGTCGAGACACGGCCGACTAGTTGCCATTTGCGCTCTGCACTACCGGTATAGAAAATGAGGATCTTTACTTGAAATCCCGTTAGTTACTCAACTACTCACACAGCACTGTCATCCGAGTTTAGCATAACAAAGACTTGACACCATCTTCTACTATATATTTGTCAAATACCACTCACTCATTCATTCATCACGAAATCTCAGAAACCACCGAACGGATTGGAATGAAATTTGGTATGCAGCTTCCTCAAGGGACGCAAATGCTCATTAAGAGAGGATTTTTGCATATTCAGGTTCTAAAGGGGTGTTAAGGGAGTAGACCTGCACTTCATTGAATAGCAATACCTTCCGATTGGTTTCATTGGGGTATGTGATACTCAGCATATAAACTCATCATTAAAGATAAGAAGACACGGGTCTGAGGGTTTTTCGATGTGGTGTATATTATGAGGTGAAAGGGGTGAAGAGTGGGGATTGAAAGATTCCTAACGGAGCGTGTATCTCTCAAACGACATAGACGAGGAGTTTGAAACTCAGCGAAAAAAAATCAACATAAAAAAGAAGTAAATATGTGTTTGACCGTTTCTTCATAAATCCAATTTAAGGGGCCCATGGGGAGGGGTGAAATTCTGGGGGGAAATAGGAAAGAAAATGTCCTAACTGATTGACTGACTGACTCACTCATCAAAATCAGGGGTAAAAATACTTTAAAGTAAGTAAATAGCTGTTCGACAGGTTTTTTTTGATCGAACAAATTGAAGGGGTTCATCGGGGGGGGGGTGAAATTCTGAAGGAAAAAAAATGAAAGAAAATGTCCAGACTCATTCACTCACTCATCATCGCCCAGCCAAAAACATTGAAGTTGGAAACATGGCATTTTGGGGATATGTTCGTTGTATGTCAAAACCGTACACTAAGGGAGGATTTTTGGATATTCAGTTTCTAAAGGGGTCTTAAGGGGGTTATACCTGCATTTCATTGAATAACAATATCTCACGAGTGATTTCATTTGTGGATGTGATACTCGGCATATAAACTAATCATTAAAAATAAGCAGACATGTGTCTATGGTTTTTTCGATGTGGTGTATTATTATGAGGTGAAAGGGGTTAAAAGTAGGGGTTGAAGGATTCCTAACGGAGCGTGTTGGTCTATCTATTAAACGACATAGGCGAGAAATTTAAAACTCAGCGGGAAAAAATCAGCTAAAAATATTAGTAAATCGGTGTTCGACCGTTTTTTCATATATTAATTTAAGGGGCCCATGGGATGGGGTGAAATTCTGGGGGAAGAAAGGAGTGAAAATGTCCTAACTGACTGACTAACTCACTCACTCTTCAAACTCAGGAGAAAAAGACAGCTTAAAAATAAGTTAATAGGTGTTCAAGCGTTTTATCATCAACCCAATTTAAGGGGCCCATGTGGAAGGGTGAAATTGCGGTAAAAATAATTGAAAGAAAATGTCCTGTCTGACTCACTCACTCATCACGCCCAGCGAAAACTATTAAAGTTGGAAACATGAAATTTTGGGAATATGTTCGCTGTATGTCGAAAACGTCAACTAAGGAATGATTTTTGTTTATTCGGGTTTTAAAGAGATGTTAAGGGGGTAAACGTGCATTTCATTGAATAACGATATCTCATGATTTGTTTCTTTGGGGATGTAATATTCGGTATATAAACTAATCATTAAAAATAATCAGACATATGTCTAAGGGTTTATCGATGTGGGGTATATTATGAGGTGAAAGGGGTGAAAATTGGGGGTTGAGGAATTCTTAACGGAGCGTGTATCTCTTAAACGACATAGGCGGGAAGTTTGAATTTCGGCGGGTAAAGCAGCTTAAAATACAAGTAAATAGGTGTTCGACCGTTTTTTCATAAATCAAATTTAAGGGGCCCTTGGAGAGGGGTGAAATTCTGGGTGAAAAAACAGGAAAGAAAGTGTCCTAACTTATTGACTCACTTACTCACTCATCAAACTCAGGGGGAAAACAGTTTTAAATAAGTAAGTAGATGTTTGAACGTTTGTTTCATAAATCCAATTTAAGGGGTTCATGGGGAGGGGTGAAATTATCAAAAATAAATGAAAGAAAATGTCCTGACTGACTCACTCATCATCGCCCAGCCAAACTTATTGAAGTTAGAAACATGAAATTTTGGGGATATGTTCGTTGTATGTCGAAAACGTCCACTAAGGAAAGAGTTTTGAATATTCAGGTTCTAAATAGGTGTTAAGGGCGTAAACGTGCATTTAATTGAATAACAATATCTCACGAGTGGTTTCATTTGGGGATGTGATACTTGGCATATATACTAATCATTAAAAATAAGCTGACACATGTCTAATAGTTTTCCGATGTAGTGTATATTATGAGGTGAAAGGGATGAAAAGTGGGGGGGGGGGGGGTTGAAAGTTTCTTAACTTAAACGACATAGGCGAGGAGTTTGAAACTCAGAGGAAAATAATCAGATTAAAAATAAATAAATAAATAAATAAAATAAATAGGTGTTCGACCGTTTTTTCATAAATCCAATTTAAGGGGCCTATGGGGAGGGGTGAAATTCTGGAAGAAAAACGTCCACTAAGGAAGGATTTTTGGATGTTCACTCTCATCGACTAACCCAAACTATTAAAGTTAGAAGAATGTTATTTTGGGGATATGTTTGTTGTGTGTCGAAAAAGTCTACTAAGGAGGGATTTTTGGATATTCAGGTCCTAAAGTGGTGGTAACGGGGTTAAACCTGCATTTCATTGAATAACAATATGACACGACTATGACGCGAGCGAAGCGAGGCAAGAAATGAGATGGTGTGTGTCTGTGTATTACTCAATCACGCAAGTACCACTGGTCCGATTTACATGAATTTTTACATGGAAGTAGCTGATTTAGCTGGTTAACATATAGGTTTCTTTTGATTACAATACTTTGCCCTATTTAAAAATGGTGACCATTTTAGTGACGTCTCTACACCCTTTGGTTTAAAACGTTCATATTTCCATTTCAAATAAAAAGAGAACGTTAAGAAATAGCAAACTTTTGATGGGATATACGAGGTTTAAAATTACATTTTCTATCCGAAAGGTATCTACAACGGTTAGCGAGTAAAACCTAAATTTGTTCTATAAAATACGGTCAACGCCGAGCGGTGTAGTTGGACAAAATGTTCCATCCTTAATCTCCCTCTGCGCAGCACCTCGCCTATCCCCTGTTTTAACTCTCACCTTCACATTTTAATATATTTATGACGCGTAGCGAAGCACGGGTACTTCAGCTAGTATATATATATATATATGTATATCAGTTTCTTGTGGACACGATAACTGCCGTAACTTTGCACCAATCACTTTGATTTTTTTACGGAACATGTATACCCATAAAATCTCGGTCGAGTTCGTTACTGGGCTAAATCGGTCGAAGGGGATGAAAATGGGGGACTTTTTTCGAAAAATGAAATATTGCTATAACTCTCTTAATATGTGAAATATCGAATCCGTTCAAAGTTCATACTATGTGTCGGATAAAGCCCAAACATTTATGTTTGAAGAGTTTTTTTATAGCACCAACCATTGACCAAAAAGGTGGGAAAAAGTGGGTTTTTCGGGAAACATTAATCATACCTCTCTTAATAGGCACAACATCAAAACCGTACAAAATGGACAATATTCCCCTAATAATTACCTAAAACTTTTGTCTGAAATAATTTTTGATATCACCCACCATTACGCCAAGGGATGAGAAAAATGATTTCGGAATTATAAAAAAAATGCCAAGAGCTATCAGTGGTTGCCATGACAACACTACTAAATTGATGAGGGATGAGCCATCAGACGTTGCCGTGACAACGCACTTGCGCGAGATCAGATTCAGATTTCCATCTGACAAACTGTGAAGCGGCTTCGGTGACGTAACTGGTAGCATACTGAACTTCTATGCCCAAGGTCGCGGGTTCAAAGCCGGCCAAAGTCGTCGGATTTTCTAATAGCGCTAAAAATCCCTCAGTATGCTTTCCTTTGGAGGGGAGGTTCCAACGTTCGTTGCGAGTTACTGATTGCGGTGGCATCTAGTAGCCAAGTTCACAGCTAGGTGTCGTTGACGGTAGTATCTGGTAGTAACATTAGGAACTACCGCTTGAAATTGAGCGTCTGCATTCCTTACCTGAATTACAGACTAATACAGCCATCACAATTCACACCGTTTATCAGACAGATTCTACACTCACCCAAAGTTCACGGGGTTACATGACCGCGTTGTCGCAGCCCCTAAACTGAGGAACCAACCAACATCTCTGCGGGAGATATAATTTTGCGTGAAGAAGTAACAGACCGTTACATAGTTACACATCAGTGTCGAAACCTTGCATAAGGACAGTGTGACCACAAGTATAAAAATGGACTCCAAATGACAAGAAGGTTACCGTCATCATAAGACAATAAAATGTTTAAAATATGCATAAAATGACGAAAAACAAAGTTAATTAATCTCCAATTATAAAATACTTTCACGCAATAAATGAGGTCTGATCCTTCTACGAAAACCTGCATATTCTGCCTATTTTCGCCTATCCCCAAGTTTGTCCGGTGAAATCTACCTCCGCCTTCCGGCGTGCCGAGAGGACTTTTTTTTTATTGTTGTTGTACTGTAGATCAGCTGATTCGAATAATACACAGAGCTACACTTCGGACATTATTTCGGTACTATTATGCGCAATATAATGTAAATGTCGATCCTGAGTCAACGCTGAGGATATTCAAGTAGAGAAATACGGTACATAAATAAATAAATAACACACGGAAGTTATGCTCCCTTTATCACTCTTATTCAATAAATACGATAAAGAGGCCAAACACTCGACAGCTATACACATATAATACAAAATAAAAAGTTATCTGATGATGAATATAGGCTATCAACACTCACCATGCAATGATTACGGTATTCTTCAAGATGAAACAAGAGTCTGGGTGGAGGTTGTTCACAGTTTACAGCAGTTAACACAGAACACAGAAACAATGTTCGTTGGCACACAACAGACTTGACGAAATAAAAAGTTGAGAAACACACACAGCTGTAATTACAAGAAATGAATGTATGAAGTTTAACCCTTACCTGCGCTTAAGGTGGGAATAATTATACTTGTCTACAGCCCAGTATTAGAAACATCATGTCAAGAAAAAACTACGAATAATTCAGAGATTTTCTGGTGGTTTTATCCCCTTTCTCCGTAAATTACAATAAAGTTCTTATTATCTAGTTTTTTCGGTATCTACGAAAAGCATAATAAACCTCAAACTTCAGCACATTATAAAAACTCGGCCAGGGCCACATAAAATGCTATAGCGGGCCGTACGTTGATCACCTCTGTCTTAAGGTATAGAATGCACAAACAAAATTTGGTTGATGTGTAATGGATGGTATGGATGTTAAGTCATATTACTCTGGACAGAATTTAGGAAGTGTTGGTTGTTAATGTTGGCAGCATGAACAAATGAATGAATGTAAGACAGGCCTTCATGGCGACGGTTTTAAGTTGAGTCGCATTTTAAGTATTCCATTCGTGTTATGTTTGTTACCGGTATTGTAATGCAATTGAAGTGCAATAAACCTAATGATAGCATCCGGTAGAATCAGTGTACATTCTATTGTAGTTCTCAACGCTACCAGACTAACATTTAAGTTATTTTATACATTAAAATTGGTCCTCCTGGATCGGATGCTATTAAGAGGCGTAATCGAAGCCGAACTATGGTGATCTCTTTAGTGCTATGGTTTTAAGTGAATATGAACGTCCCACAGATTTGTGAGTGTTATATACAATGTGCTAGTGAATACGGTACCGTAGGCCTACTAAAAGCCGGTAAGATTTTAAGCTTATATTTCATTGTGGTGGATGCCTGTTGCGTTCCACAACTGGGATTGTTGATGAGTGACTGTTGATGATATTTTAATCTCAGACTGTAAATGAGTAGCCCAGATGCAAAGGCCGCTAAGTGCACTTTTTGTCGATTTTGAGTTGGGCATATCGTCACGTTCGTCTTTTAACTGGCTACACGATGGAATAAGTTTCAGGGTGCATATCCCGTTCAAAACCATTGAAAATGGCCAACAAAAATCGCATTCGTTTGCATAAACCGCTAAATGCATGTTGACTACGGTTGCAAAGCCAGTTTAATATTCCACGTGTCCAAAGACCACTAAGTTCCGTAAGTATGGCGCCTGCCTTGCCACATACGGCTGCAAAACACGCTAACTGGTACAAGAACTGCCAATATTCCTCCCACAGAATTTCTTTACAATAAATAATTATTTATTTCGATCGGGAAGGATAGTTTTGTGTTTCAGATTACAGTTGGCTGCACTATCGAGGAAGCGTACGCAACAATGACATGCTGCCTTGTCGAAATACACCGTGCAAAAGCACATTTGATTGACAGGTTGTTTCTTGGTTGTGGGCATTTCAAGCCAGAAAAATGAGTGATCTTGTTGATTTAAGTGAAGCAGTTATTGCATTTGTGGACTGTAATACTATTGTGGATGTTCCAAATACGGAGAGAAGAACAGAAACGGCAGAAGTAGTGGGAGAAATAGTGCAAGTTGAAGTAGTTGAACGCGTTGATATCGGGAGTTGAGAACAACTTCTTACGTCTGGTTAGAATATCATCAACATGCCAAAGCATCAAACCAAATAGCGTCGACACTTCTTCACAAACTGGCCAGCATAAATTTTTAAGATGGAAAATATTTCGGTTTTTCTCTGATGGCTGTGGGGGTCAGAACAAAAACAACACTATGATCAGCATGCTATCTCACTGGTTACTGCTAGAAGCTCCCGCATGTCTACAGTTATGGTTCCCAATAATTGTGGGCCGCTCATTTATCCCTCCTGACAGAGTTTTTGGAAATATTGAACGGCAACTTCGCAAAGTGAGTGTCTTTGAAAATCCTTCCGGATTCATCAAGCACATTGAGAAATTTGCGACAGTAGTTCGCCTGGTACAAGATGAATGTCCTGTTAGGGATTGGATAGCGTATATGGATGGCATGGTAAAAAAAATCCGGGTAGTAAGCACTTCCAATTCCAAAAAGCGAAGAAAATCGTGTTCACAATTAACAAAACAAAAAAATAACATGTGTCTGGTCTGAGGGGAGCCGTTCTACAATTTTGAGGTGGTACGAATTTTAACAAAACATCCTGGTCCCTCACCAATTCAAGAAGGTGTTGCACTCAAAGAAACTAAACTACGAGACGTCTGACGGCTTTTAGAGCTGTACTTCGGCGAAAACTGGCCAGCGAACGGCAACCTAAAATTCTTCAGTGAGGTCTTCCAGGAACTAGAAACCATTCGCAACAATATCGTCCGACCTCAAGAGGAAGAAGGCTAAAAACTAGCAGATTTTGAGCTGATAAACGGTGTCGAGGATGACCTGACATAACTTAAGTGCCATTTTTTCTTGTTTTGTGCACTTTCTTAATTTGTAAATTTTTATACTGTCTAAATGACGTTGCACGGTGTTTAAGATGTATTTAAAAAGGAAAAATCCTTTTATCGCACCTGACGTGGTCTATTTTTTCAAAATATATTTTTCCTGATTAACCAAATTGAAACTAAAATAGTTCTTTATTAAAAATCTCATCCAAATGACATACGGTACGTAAAACAATAAAATAGCGGGTTTTGCAACCTAAGTTTCATTAACGACTCTCATTGTCACGGGTGCAAATGTCGTTAACTGCACAAAACGGGTGCAAAAACCGGTAAGTCAATATTTTAATTTACGTTTCGGGACAGAAGATCCAACCGTAGATTTCACAGATTTTAACTGAATAATAAATGTTTTTATGTTGATTTTCAGGGGTAAAAACTATGGTATTAGCTTAAATAGTTTGGTCGTAGCAGTTTTTCGTCATTTACTCGGTTTCGTTTATAATGAACTTAGCGGCCTTTGCAAACGGACTACTCAAATATTGTAGAACATTTAATGCGCAACGAATGCTCTGTGGTCTGTGAACTGGTTAGAACGACGGTGTGATTATTTCCCATACAAACTGGAGTACCGAAATAAATATTCGAGTGAATAACGATATGTGTGAAGTTCAAACTGCGTTGAAGTGGAGCGGCGTTACCATCTCGTGGACAATTGGGAACCAGTGGAATCAGCTGTCAGTCTACGTAAAGGTTATCGATGATCAACAATAAGATAAGTCCTCTCCTACTGTCTATTCCTTAACCTTACATTCATAATGGATCGTAACACAATCAAGGGCCTTGTAAAGCAAAGGGGAATTATATTGCATCTTTAACACGCATGCAGACATTTGTAACTAATTATGATACCCAAGGAGATGCTATTAAAGTAGAAGGAAGATTACGGGATTTACCAAGTTTAAGAGAAAATTTTGAAAGAGTACAATTAGATCTATAATTAAATGATGAAGCTCAAGATCATTCAACTGCTAGAGTGAATTTTGTAGATCTCTACTATACAGTATTAGGAAAGTTAGAGGCCTTGGCTAAATCGATACAGTCTTCTCATAATGTCAGCACATCTGGAAATACAATTTCAAACGGTATAGCAGTGAACAATGTGCATTTACCTAAAATATCAATTCCTCAGTTTTCTGGCGATTTCAAGGAATGGGTTAGCTTCAAGTATACATTTGAAAGCTTGGTAGGAAATAACCTTTCTCTTACTGGTGTTCAAAGGCTACATTATTTGTTTTCAGCATTGAAGGGTGAAGCCAAGCAACTTGTATTGAATATTCCTGTCTCAAATGATAATTTTACTGTTGCATGGGAGTTGATAAACAGTAGATATGACAACCCTAGATTAATTGCAGTACAACATGTTCATGAATTGCTGTCTCCTCCATCTGTTATTGAAGACTCTGCAGTTGAACTCAGGCGATTGATAAATCACATGGCCAGTAATAAGAATGCATTAGAAGCACTTCAATTAGATGTCTCCTTGTTTGAACTGGTTCTTATCCAAATTATGCTGAACAAGGTTGATAGTAGAACCAAGAAGGAATTTGAAATGATTTCAGCATCTAAAAAGGGTTGTGACTGGAGGGATTTAAATGAGTTTTTGGAAATAAGGTGTCAGGCACTAGAAGTAGTGAGCGTAAACTCACAGTCAACTAACAAATTTAAGGTTAAACCAAATAAGTTCAAAACAGAGGGGTTCCACAGGTTTTCCCAATCTTATGTTAGCAGAGACAAGCAATGCAGATACTGTACTCAGTCACATGTTCTATATCATTGTGATACGTTTAAGGGCTTGTCTATCTCACAGAGGTTGGAATTTGTTAAGTCTAAGAATCTGTGTTTCAACTGTCTTCTTACAAATGATCACAATTCGTCACAGTGTAAGAGTAGCTCTTGTCGAACGTGTAAGGGGAAACACCACACGTTACTCCATGCTGTAAATGGTAATGTTAAGGAAATGGGTGTTATTCACGAAACCCAATCCCAACTCGTTCACGGAAATGAAGCAGATGTCAAGTCAACGGAGATCAAAGCTGGAAGCTATTGTTCATTTGAAGGCCAAGAGAATGTTAATGTATTGTTGGCAACAGCTATCGTACACGGTTTGGACACGAAAGGAGTAATGCATAAGGCGCGTTGACTGCTTGATTCTTGTAGTCAATCTAGTTATGTGACGGAACGATTAGTTCAAAGGTTGAATTTAAGAAGATCGATAAATCACGTCCCAATTGAAGGAATAAGTGGAATTAGTCATCAATCGAAATACTGTGTTAAGTTGTCAATTAAGTCGAGGATTTTCGAGCTTAATGCTGGTGTTCACTGTCTGGTATTAAGTAAAATAACTAATTCCCTACCTGACAGACACATGGACATATCTAAATAGAACCTCCCTAAGGATATCCAGCTAGCCGATCCTGAATTTCACATTCCCGGAAATATCGACATTTTGTTAGGAGCAGAAGTGATTTTCGACATTATGAAGCATGATCGCATGTCCAGACAAGGTGACTGGCCAGTCTTACAAGATAAGCAGCTGGGTAACATTATTTCTGGCAGATTTCAGTCAACTTCTCCTGTTCGTGGGTCTTCTCAAAATTTCTTCCTTTGTAACGAAGCACTAGATCAGCAATTAACAAGGTTCTGGAAATTAGAGGATGTTCCGAGCAACTTGAAGGGAACCGACCATGATGTCTTTGAGAGGCATTTTCAGAAAACCACAGTACGTGACGCAGATGGACGATTTGTTGTAAACTTCCCATTTAAGAAGGATTCAAGTAATCTTGGAGAGTCTCATCAGAATGCATTAAGTCGTTTTTATCTTCTGGAGAGGCGTTTTGCAAGACAACCTGTTCTGGCTGAAGCATACAAAAATTTCATGACTGAGTATGAAGAGCTAAATCATATGAAGGAAGTTAAGGAGACTCAAGACGTGGATCTGAAGGACGTCTATTACATTCCTCACCATGCTGTCTTTAAGGAATCAAGCACGACAACTAAGTTAAGAGTAGTCTTTGATTGTTCAAGTAAAACGTCTAGTGGGTGCTTTCTGAATGACTTACTATTATATGACCCCACACTTCAACAAGATTTGTATTCAATAGTACTAAGATTCAGAACTCATCCAGTGGTATTCACGGTCGACATCGAAAAAATGTACAGAAATATACTAATATGTCCAGATCAAAGGCGCTTCCAACACATCCTCTGGAGATCTAATCCCAAGGAACCCGTTCGTATTTACGAATTAAGAACGTTGACGTATGGAATGGTACCAAGTTCCTTCCTAGCAACGAGGTGTTTGCTACAATTGGCATACGAAGAAGAAACGAGAAATCCCATTGTATCTCGAGTGTTGATGGAAGACTTTTACATGGATGATATACTTACTGGAGCTGAGAATGTCTGTGAGGCAGTACAATTACAGCAAGAGTTAATTCATATTCTGTTGAATGCTGGATTTCCATTAAGAAAATTTTTCTCCAATCATCCTGCCTTGATTGAAGCTGTACCGCCGGACTGCAGGGAAACTCAATTGCCAGTTTCATTGGATAAGGAATCAGGTGTTAAGACATTGGGAATATTGTGGCACCCAATATCAGACAAGTTTCTTATCGCTGCTAAGGATCTCAAGTCAACTGTTAAGGAGAATGTACCCACGAAACGACAAGTGATGTCAACAATTGCTTCAGTGTATGACCCAATTTGTCTCATTGGTCCTTACGTTATTGGTCTTAAAATGTTTATGCAAGAATTGTGGTCGCATAATTTGCAATGGGACGAACCCTTGCCACAATCATTGAGAGATACCTGGTGTGAGTTAAGTTCTCAGCTATCTGATGTCAAATATATTCAGATTGATCGATTTGTTTTAAGTTCTACAGTTTCGAAGGAAATACAGATGCATGCATTTTGTGATGCGAGTTAGAAGGCGTATGGATGCTGTATTTATCTTAGAAGCGTCAAAAAGAAGGTATGTTAAATTACTGTGTGCCAAGTCTCGAGTGGCTCCCTTAAAGAAAACCACTCTTCCCAGACTAGAGTTTTGTGCAGCTGCACTTATGGCCAAACTTGTACAGAAAACCACACCCATCTTGAAACTTAACATTTCTCGCAACTTTTATTGGTCAGATTCGATGGTCATTTTAGGATGGTTGTCTTCTCCAGCGTCACGTTGGAAGACGTTTGTTGGAAACCAAGTATCGCAAATCCAACGGTTGACTGAGAATAGTTGTTGGGGACATGTATCATCATCAGATACGCCAGTGGATTTAATTTCACGAGGTCTTAAGGTGAAGAATCTTCGACAATCGTCTTTATGGTGGCAAGGTGCAGCCTGGTTGAAACAATCACAGTCCTGTTGGCCCAAACAAGTCCAGACAATTCATAAGGATGAGTGGCCAGAAGAAAGAAATTCAACCTCTAAAACCTTAATATCGTTGGCAGACTCGGACAATTTTATTGGACGGTTTTCAAGTTTTAGTAAACTTATAAGGGTTGTGACCTACTGTCGAAGATTCATCTACAACGTCAGGCATTCTGACAGAAGGACTGGAACTTTGAGCGGCGATGAGTTGAAGACATCCTTGAAGATCTGTATCAAGATGGCACAACGCTCTGCTTTTAAGAAGGAGATTGATGCTCTAAAGAAGAATGAACCGATATCGAGGAGCAGCCGTCTTCTTAACTTTAATCCATTTCTGGACGAAGAAGAGGTATTAAGAGTAGGGGGAAGATCGAATAAATCGTTTCTGCCACATGAAACCAAGCATCAAGCGATTTTACCTTCAGAACATCATCTGACAACCCTCATCGTGGGAGCAGAACATTACCGCCTACTTCATGCCGGACCAGAACTGATTATCTCCAGCTTACGTCAGCGATATTGGATCCCAAGAATTCGGCAAGTTATCAGACCTATTCTTCACAAATGTCGGCAGTGTGTCAAACTGAAGGGAGCGTTTTTTTTATTTTAGCGTATGGCTTTTATGCCGGGAGTGTCCGAGGACATGTTCGGCTCGCCAGTTTTGTAGCTGCTTCGAGACGGACACCCAATGGGTGAGCTACAAGTACCGTTGGGGAGGGAAGTTGGAATGGAAGGACGGGGAGTTGGAAGGTAGCGGCTGTGGCCTATAGTTAGGGACCAACCCCAGCATTTGCCTGGAAGGAAGATGGGAAACCACAGAAGACCATCTTCAAGGTTGCCGGCGGGGGGATTCGAACCTCCTCGCCTCCCAGATGTGAGCGACTGCCAACAGTCATGCCGTAACGACCACGGCTAACTCACCCAGTAAGGGAGCGATAAGAACACAGTTAATGGGACAGCTTCCCGATGTTCGTGTCCAAACTTCTCGTCCATTTACAATTGTGGGTGTCGACTTTGTCGGGCCTCTTATGATGAAGGTTGGATCTGTTAGAAGTAAATCGGTCCAAAAATGCTATATTGCTCAGTTTGTATGTATGTGCACTAAGGCGATACATACCGAGTTGGTTTCCAGTCTATCATCCAGTGCGTTCATAGCAGCCATGAAACGATTCACAGCCCGTAGAGGCAAATGTTTAAATATGTACTCCGATAATGGAACTAATTTTGTCAAGGCTAATAAGGAATTGCAGAAGTTTCAAGGACTCTTTTCGTCTCCATCTTTCAGGAAATATTTGGAAAACTTTGCAGCCAGTGAACAGTTCCGATGGCATTTCATACCGCCTGGCTCCCCATACTTTGGCGGTCTTTGGGAAGCAAATATAAATGTTTAAAGTATCATCTCAGACGCATTGGATCAAATTTACTCACCTATGAAGAGTTATGTACCCTGGTGTATCAAATAGAAGCGTGTCTGAATTCAAGGCCTTTAACTGTGTTAAGTAATGACCCTGACGATCCTCTTCCCCTTACACCTGTCCATTTCTTGATTGGTTCTCCACTAGTATCCTTTCCTGGACACGATTTGAGTGATGTTCCAATGTCTCAGTTAAGAAGATGGGAGAGATTGCAGCATTTCTTGCAGTATCTGTGGAAGAGATGGTCCACTAGCTACTTGAGTGGAACCTAATCCTGTCGGCACTGTTGTGCTCGTTTTGTGGAAGATGGCGGTGGTGGTGGTAAGGACTTATCCTGGGGAGAATGGACTGGTGAGGACAGTGGACGTAAAAACATTTAGGGGGATGTTAAAGCGTCCTCTAAACAAATTGGTGCCTCTTCCTACAGAACAATAGTTGATCTTGACAGATCAAGGGGGGGCAAGATGGACAGGATTTAGGAAGTGTTGGTTGTTAATGTTGGCAGCATGAACAAATGAATGTATGTAAGACAGGCCTTAATGGCGACGGTTTTAAGTTAAGTCGCATTTTAAGTATTCCATTCGTGTTATGTTTGATACCGGTATTGTAATGAAATTTAAGTGCAATAAACCTAATGATAGCATCCGGTAGAATCAGTGTACATTCTATTGTAGTTCTTAACACTGCCAGACTAACATTTAAGTTATTTTATACAACTGTAATATCGCTGGAAACTGCAATGGCGCTTTTCCGAACAAAGGTCATACCCGTACTGACATACGGTCTAGAGTTGGGTTGGTTGGTTCCTTAGTTTAGGGGCTGCGACAACGCGGTCATATAGCCCCGTGTACTTTGGGTGTGTGTAGAATTTGTCTGCTAACCGGTGTTAATTGTGATGGTTGTATTAGTGAGTGTTATCTGTTTTAATTCAAGTAAGGACTGCAGACAATAATTTCAAGTAGTTCCTACTTTTGCTACCAAATGTAGCACACCTAGGTTGCGGACTTGGCTACCAGATGCCATCGCAGTCAGCACCTGGTGACGAACGTTGGAACTAATAGAGCGTTATCAATTCTAACCTACAAATTTTTGCTTCACACAAGTGTAGTTGGTGGAAGGTTCTTTTTCATGCCATAAATCAATGACATGGGACCGCCGGCTTTACTTCCCCTCCGAAGTAAGGCATACTGAGGGATTTTGGACGCTCTTAAAATAATCCGACGACTTCGCCCGGGTTTGAACCCGCGACTTTGGGCATGGAGGTCTAGAGTTAACATGGGAGTTTCTCAACTATAAGCAACTGGAAGAACTCGAAAAAGTGAAATCCAGGTTTCTCAAACGAGCCCTCTTGAGTTTCCAGGACAGCGAAATGCCGGCTAGTACGAGCTCGCGAGAGAAACGTTCCTCATAGAGAATCTCCGGACACTTCAAATGCTACCATCAACAGAAAGTTATAGAAAACTTCTCCAAGACCTGTAAAACAAAAGACTAGACATACCGACAGAATTCTACGCAACAGAAGCGATGATGGACAGAAGATGGATGCAAACACACTACACACGTCGTGACGAGGCTAGCAGTCCACGGGTTCCTCCACAAGGTCTACTCACGGAAGTCATTCCATGACCCATATGTTAGCTGTGCAAGGACGTATATGGGAGGTATATGCCCCAACAGAACCATGTCAAAAGTGGCACATAGCAAGGACCAAGAACTGAGTAAATCACTGTATATAATATGTTCTAAGTGCACACATAAGTTATGTTCAGTATAACTTCGTTTAACCGTCACTCTTTAAACCGTCAGTTTCTGTTAACCGCCATTGCTGTAATAGCATAATAATACTGCAATAACAAAGTGCTTTAAGGTGCAGTGACGTGTTCGCTTCGTTTACTTATTCTATTTTAGTGGGAAGTGAGTGAGACCAATGCAATGCAGACACTACTGATCCGAAAAATACGAAATATTGCCGCGGTGAAAGTTCGAGCATCAAAGAGGCAGAAGAAAATGACTGACTATTTTCAAGCTACATGAACTATATCACCAGTAAGTTTATATTACTGAACTACGGCATGTAGTGACGCGATACGCCGTGCATGGTTTCCACCACCGGATATGCCAGACTGAAAATTTCCACGACCCGGACGATAACTGCAGGTGTAAACTGTGTGGGTCAACCTGTGACCGTTATCACCTGCTTTTGTGCACCAAACGGAAAGTCTCGTTGACAGATTTCTGCAATGACTGAATGTGTGGTTTTTATTTAGGTTATTGTATGCACGGTCATGTATATATTCCTTTTGGCAGTTAGCTGCACTTATTAAATTATTATATTACTGTACTGTACATTATTTTGCCACATTTGTAGCTACTGTACGGATGTTTTTATCATGTAATAAATAGTTTTATTTGCTATTACAATCGTGTTTAATTTCTTTTCTCTCCGAAATATATTACATTACTGAGAGATTGATATCTGTCTATGATATAGTTGATTGAGGTCATGGTTTGGAGGAATAAATACAGTGTTTCTGTTATCCGTCTATCCGCTCAACCGTCACGACAATGACGGTTAATCGAGTTTTTACTGTAATACGAAATATGGGTAGGGCATGATTTTTTCGCATTAACGATAAACACGACAACAAATATTTTCAAGCGATTTTGCGATATCTTTACGAATTATATGTTTCTGGTTAGGAAAATAAGGATATTATGCTCGCGATTTAAAGCGATAAGGCCATTTTAAAGTGAAATTCAATTATTTCGCGATAAGCGCAATATTACAGCGAAATCTGTAGTGAATAACGAGCTTGAAATTTTGTTTCATGATTATGTATGAAAAGAAAGAGAAGAGCGAACAACAAGTTGAAATAATTCAGTCACTGCTAGCATTAAAATTAATGCAAAATCAGGAATATAATAAAATAATATTGGATGCTTACTAGTAATTTATACATCCACCATTCATTTAAATTATTTAGAACCACAATAATGAACCTTTAATGATCAATTTTAGAATTTCATTAAAGCGAAATTAAAGCGATATAGCAATATCTATTTCGCGAAATAACGTGAAAATTAGTACGGTATCCTTCTCGCGAAATCGTTCAAAAATGAGTGCGAAAAAATTATGCCTCTAAATATGGCCATCTGGGATCACCACCATCGGGAATCTTTGCCAACATTTACCTCGACTATTTAGAAGAAACAAAAACAGAAGGGAAAATAAAAGGAATTATGCCTTAGGGAAGGTATGTAGATGATATTCAATCAAGCCTATTATTAATAAAGTTGCATTTAAGCACGGAACTTATAAGTAAGCATAGAATTATTCTGGTTGCACTGACACCATTTTTAAATTATTTTTTTATTTTTTATTTTTTTATATACCCCAACTATTGAAGCCTATAAGTGCGCTAAATTCAGAACTGTTCCCGCGCGTGGGTTCTGAGACTTGAATTTCGTTTTAAAAGTGTGCCTTAAGCAGTTGAAAACAATGACATTATTTTGAAATATAGCGTTCAATTAATGTAACGTAGAGCTTCAATCAGCCAAATTTGGTTCAATAGATACAGCCGTGTACAAATTGATACGGAAGACACACACAGACAGAAGAACAGACAGACTTTTTGCACAATGAGAGAAGTAGGCTAATGATCGATGACGGATTATCAATGCTCTTCATATCAGGTGAGAACTGTGATGTTTATCCATTCACGTTATTTAATACTTAACCAATGTTTAACTTCTAAATACTGTATATTTCGGGAGCAGATGACCTCATAGTTCCGCCCCTAAGGGGGCTGATTCACCTGGAAATATGATTTTTTTTTTCATTTCTTGTTTTTGATCTCAAATGAAAGAATAGCCATTTTCTGTATCTAAATCTAAAGTTTTATAGCGAAATTTCTAATTTTGACCGAGATATTACGATTTAAATCCATGCATGTACTGAACTATCAGCTGAGTGTTGTGTGTAAGTGGAAATGTATATACAATGTTTAGAGCCATTTTCCCAAAAGTTTAATTTTTTCACACAAAAAACACAATAACTCAAGAAATAATGGTCCAAATACATGAAATTTGGAATTCCCCTTGTTGGAACTAAGTTATACAGGATGAACCTCAATTATTGAATTCCTTTGAGAAATATGCTCAGTGCATCTAAAACACCATGTGAAATTCTTAATTTTTTCAATATTCAAATGAAATACCTATAAAAGGGTAACTTATTCTTCCACTAAGTTCATAGAGGTCTATCCTGGGTAATTTAGTGTTGTCCTTAAGGATTTTTTTATGCCAATCACATTGATAGTTTTCAAGAAATTGTGTTTTTTTGTAATATTCAAAAAAGAATTTTTAGTATTTTAATATGCAAATTTTATTACACTTGTACATACTGAATTTTAAAACTTGATACATCAAATGAAAGCCCAGGATTTTTACTGTATGTGTACAAAGTTTAATTCAAATCCCTGTTATGGTTCCATATATATAGAGTAATTTACAAAATGCATGCATTCCCCACACAACAATAACTAACTGTATATTTCGGACAGGTTTGGATTTATAAGTGGGTTATGCTCGAATTGTCCTGGCGAGAAGTATTTCCACTGTCAAAATAATCCCACTCAGAGTCACTCCACTCACACACAACATGAGCAGCACCAACACATCCTTGAATTGACGACTTCGTGGGGGAATATCTTCTTTTGGGAACGGCGGTTTCATCCATTCTTTGTACACCTTCCAATACACGCCTGTTTCCTTTAGCTTATTCAATCTAGAAGAAGATACATATAATGTTAACCATTAGATGCTTGAATGGTTGAAATCACATTAATACATAAAGACCCTGTCACAATGTATTTTGGCAAACATGCAAATTAATTCGCTTTGTTTGCATCTAATTTAAAAAGAAACGTCAATAGGGATTAACGTAGCGATTTCCATGTTTTTTTTTATTATAAGTTACTAAATCTAAAGAATTTTGTAGCTGTAGGCTACTCTAAGGGATGGCTTTTAGAGCAATATGTTTGATTGAGGATCACAAGCATAATTCTGCGAACTACACCTAAAAGGTGTAAAATACAAAATAGGCACAAGAAAGTTAGTGTTTTCGATATAAAAAAAATACACTCAAAAATTCTTGAAAATACAAAACAATAATTCAAAATGGAAATACAAAATACGTTCACTGAAATATGCTTCTCTCTGAATTAAATTGTTCAGATTGAAAACAATATAGGCTACTGTATTATCATTATCATTATTAATAAATCCCACTGCATGAAATACTCTGATAACTCTAGGAAAAGCCTTATTTAAGGTACTCATCGACACTTCTGAAGACATTTGATTACAAGTTATCTTATTTTCTTGAAATTGATATCACTGATTCCAAGAATATAAACTAGTGGATTTTTGCCAAAAAAGCAAAAAATGGGGGGGGGGGGTCTTTTCTAAGATTAACCACAAAAATAACGTGCATTTTTAGGACGCGATATCTTTGGTCTTTTCAGCTTAATTGAGTCAATAGAGTCATTGTTGTCGCTAATTGATCTGCTGTATGTTCAGAATGTTGTATAGCAGAATCGTTTTTGTATCATTGATTGAGGCAAATATATTAGCTTTGTTTTACAATTTACGTTATTTTGATTGAAAAAATAAATTAATTGTGGGGGGCGCGACCCTTCATTTCAATTTAACAGCATCATTCTGCTTTACAACATTATTTGTCTATAATTTAGTTTTTAAATGAAACTAATATCTTCATTCTAAGTGGACATTTTAACTGCCCAAGTCAAGACAAATATTGAAAAAAAAATGAAGTGAGAGAAATCGTAACTTAAAGTTGATGTACACATTTAGAGTAAAGATCTTACATTTCAACTCCAAAAAACTGCCTTTTCTTTGGATTTTAGGTCAATCTTCTGCATTCTCCGACCCGAGAGTATCTCCTACATTGTTTTAATTCTGGAGTAGACTGTTTCAAAGCCAGATTAATGTGTGCTTTATCTGCTGCACCTATGCGTCAACAATAAAACTAGTATAAACTATATATTTCTGGAAACTAAAAATAAGACTATCAAATAAGACAATAAAAAAATCGATAATTTTCTTGAAAATGACTAATGGAAGGGTCGATGAGTACCTTAACAATGTCTATTTCTGAACGTGTCTCTCCTGGTACTTTGATTCATAGTCATGATAAATTTCATTTATATCGCTTGAATTCTGCTACAGTCCTTATTTTCAACAATGTAAATGTCTCCATAAGAGCCTCCGTAGCTTAGGCGGCAGCACGCCGGCCTCTCACCACTGGGTCCGTGGTTCAAATCCCGGTCACTCCATGTGAGATCTGTGCTGGACAAAACGGAGGCAGACAGGTTTTTCTCCGGGTACTCCGGTTTTCCCTGTCACAATTTCATTCCAGCAACACTCTCCACTATCATTTCATTTCATCTGTCATCCATTTAATCATTGTCCCAGAGGAGCGCGACAGGCTTCGGCAGCCGGCACACTTCATATCCTCGCCGCTAGATGGGGGCTTCATTCATTCCATTCCTGACCCGGTCGGAGACTGGAAGCAGGCTGTGGATTTTCATTTCAAATGTCTTCATACCATAGGCAGTGCTTTTTTTTCTTCAGGAGGAACGTGGGGGTACGCGTACCCCTTACACTTTTGAAAACTGTTTAAGAAAAAAATTGGTATATTTGTATCTAGGCCGGCAAATATAACTTCCAACTAGAAAGTTCATCGATTAGCTGGCGTCAACGCGCTGTTCACAACAGCTGGAGGAGATTTCGATTAATCCTCGATTTAAATCGATCTTTCGAATTAGTTTCTTTTGGTCGACAACTCGGCACTCCGTTCTTATAAGCACGCAGGCTATTGTTTGGAGGCGGGGTAGGTTGTTATTTTGTGCGCGTGGTTAGTTTTGAAGGATGAAGAAAATAACAAACTATTTAACATCCACCCTGGCATCGAAAAAGCTGAAAGTTAATGATTCGAACACAAACAATGACCAGACTTTGCAAATTACCGAAAATTTCAAGATCGTGATGTGTTGTCGACTACAACTGAGAGTACACCTAAAGGGGTGACCTACACCTTCGACAGAAACAAAATAATGAATTTTTAACATTTATTTTCTTTGCACTGATAAGCTGTGTGGAGTTGTCACTTCACACAGTCTACATACAATAAAATTTTAACACAGACCAACTATTAAATATTTAGAAAATTTGCTTCATCGTGGATATATATGCACACAAAATGGCGGCTATATATTATACACAAGAATGGGGTTTCCTTAGTAACTCTCGGAAATATTGTTACATTTTAATTATTGTTTTTTTTTTCAATGTGGTCCTAGATGTCATGGCAACAAAATGTACTAGAATGATTGAAATATTTCAAGAAGAAATATTATTTTGAGATTTTTTAAATAATGGGTCTAAAAATCTATAAGATTTTCATAGTAAATAATTTATTATTAATAAACTATAATGGTTAGGTACATTTCGTTGATAACTACCGTAGAAATGGGACTACAAAACTTCGCTGAAATATCTTAGTAAGTTCATGAGTTGTTAGGGAAACGGAATGAAAAATATGAACTTACGGGAAATGAACGACGAAAGTTCCACATGGTTGGGATGTTCTAAAATTCCCCTGCCGCATAAACTGGTCCTTCCTCACCGGATTTCTCAGTGTTTTCCTACAGTCATAGTCTCTTATTTCTTTTAAAACTAGTTTTCTTTGCTAAAGGTGCCTGTACACTGGAGAGCTTTTGCCCTAGCTAGAGCGTAGAGTAGCTCTAGCCAGGGCACTCTAAGCTCCTCTCCAGTGTACACAGGTGGTAGAGAACCCTAGCGGAGACCGCTCTAAGCTCTAGCTAGGGCACTCTAAGCTCCTCTCCAGTGTACACAGGTGGTAGAGAACCCTAGCGGAGACCACTCTAAGCTCTAGCTAGGGCACTCTAAGCTCCTCTCCAGTGTACACAGGTGGTAGAGAACCCTAGCGGAGACCGCTCTAAGCTCTAGCCAGGGCACTCTAAGCTCCTCTCCAGTGTACACAGGTGGTAGAGAACCCTAGCGGAGACCGCTCTAAGCTCTAGCTAGGGCACTCTAAGCTCCTCTCACAGATTACCTACTACTACAGATAGCCGACAGCCATGCTAATTCTTGGTCACTAAGACTTCAGCGCTGTCTGGTGTTTGACCGCGGTACTAGTTGAGCACGGCCGTGCGGGTAGCCTACCCCACCCCTTCCCCTCGTTCCGCTAAATATTCTCGTCCTAACTGCTCTGCCCACTTCAATGTTCCGAAAATCACAATCTTCCCAATACTTATAGCACACGTTTTTAAGTGTGGAGATAATAATATGATCTACACGAAATAAATCACATTCAAAATAGCAATAACAGTTTTTTTTAAATAATACCAAAGTGGGAAATTGTGAATTCCGGAACTCTGAAATGAGCAATCACAGCATTTAGGACATGACCTCATCAATAATTTACATGTTTACATTTCTTTCAGTTGCAATTGGAGCATATTGCATTGACAAGAATTAGGCTACTATAAGGTCTGCAGCATATTATTACTCAATAAAAAAAAATGGTCCCTTCCAATTAACCACAGTAGGCCCAATTATAGCCGATTAGTTCCGAGATTAAACTAGAAAGGAAAAGTACTGGGAAGGGAGAATATTCATATCTTAAAATGATTGATGCTGTTCACAATAACAGGAAAATTTTAAGAGAGAATACCAAGGAAATAGGTGATGTAACCTGATCCTCATCACACTAAAATTGTTAGTGTAATTAATGCCAAATTCATTAGTTTCAGAAAAATAATTGGATATCACAAAATTAATATACAGTAGTTCATTTGATATTCCCTTTAAAATATATCCATTCCACCAATTTTGAAGGGTGAAATACAGTAAGTACATGTACATAAACAAATTTCATGGCACACTAATACAGTAAATTCTATGACATGCTGTGAAGGGGAAAGGAGAAATAGGACTTTCAATGAAAAACAAGAAACACACTCAATACTGCTAGAAATCATCATGTTTTATTTAAAAAGTTTGTCAATGAAGAAAAAATAACAGGGAGAGCCAAAATCAAACTTAGCAAAAATACAGTAATCAAATCTGGTCCTTTTAAAAGTATGTGTTGAGGCATGTTCTTCTTTCTTGCCAAGGTATAACGGTAGGCTACAGCACATGATAATGGACCTATTACCTCCTTGACGCCATGGCTGACACCGATGAACCGCAAATTCCTACAACACATGCAAGTTTGTATGTTGAAACAGTTAACTTAATAAATGTGTAATGCTTGAAATGGAGAACTTGAATTTGCTGTTATGTGTATGTTTGCACCTACTATAACTATATTTTAAAAGAATCTCTTATTGTAGAATCATTGTGTTTTTTATATTAATTTTAGGGCTTTTGATAACATATTCATTTAGCCCCATATATTTGGAAGTGTATAGGATTTATATGATAATCTCTGTTATTGTGGTATCTGTAGTAGTGTGTAGGCTATACTTTCTGTAATTCAGATGAGGACTGGAAAGGTGGCAGCCATAGTTAGGGACATTTATTTTTAAGAATTTTTAATAATATGTACTAAAATGAAATACCAACAGGAACAGTTACAAATTCCCTGTCCACTCAGCCAAGATAATTCTGCAGATCTCTCCTGTGGGCCTCAACATTATTTTATTTTATTCCTTTCCTGATGGAAATCCGGTAGTACCTTATTTCAACTCCTGGGGCACCTCCCCAAGCCTGTCCCTTATAAAGCTACACACACTACTACAGTCATCACATAATCGGAGCAATTCTACCCACACCCAACTGCATGGGGCTGATGACCAAGATGTCCCAAGCCCATAAAATGAATTAACAGCAGACAAAATCAAGTCATTATGTTATTTTGTGTTGTGTTGGATTCTGACACATGTATGTGTTTGACAGAGTGCCATTTAAGCTCATGAATAGGAATGAATGAATACGACTACCCTACTTGTTTTCGGATTTACAGGAGGCAGTCAAGATGGGAATTACCTAGAAATTTAAATTCTGTATGTGTGGGAACCCATGATAAACCACTTGCTGGGTGGCTAAGCAGAGAATCAAACCCAACATTTCCCGGTTTACCTCACTAGGCTGTGTGTACCCTGTTCTTACCCTCAGACTAGAATTAGATTTCTTGACATTCAGCAATCAAACATGGACCCCAGAAGTGTCAACCAAGAACTATACCACCTGGTTGGTCTCATTTATTTTTAAGAATAATATGTACTGAAAAGAAATTGAAATTGATCCAAGTTATTTATTTTTACTGTGCTTCGAATGGAGGTTGCGGCATTGTGTATAGTGCAGCCATTATATCCAATGTTGCAATGAGTAAATGTTCCCCGATATTGGTATAGGACACATTACCTGTATGTACTCTGAATAAGTGAAGGAATAGAGCAATACTTAATTAAATTACTAGAACTGAAAGTACCGGTAACAATTCCATAGCCAAAATTGTGACGTGCCTTTTATTTCTTAGTTGTTTTGCAGAAAATACCATACTAAGAGTGTAGAGTTGAAATACAACTTGAACAAGAACACGACAGCCTAGAATAAATACACACGAGACACGAAAATAGAGCACTTTAGAACAGTAACGAGAGCGAACTTTCAGTGGAGATGTTGGCAACCATGTGAATACAAACAATTTATGACCAGAACGTAAAACTATGCCAGCGCTCAGAGCATGTTAAAACAATTGGGATCAGTTCAGTCGTTTGCAAACGACTTGTTTATGTTAAGGTGAGTAGTCGTTGAATTCATTCGACTGTTTTCTAAAAGCAGTCAACAAGTCGATGGTTTTAACTTTTGTCAGTCGACTACTGATGCCCATCTCTACAAACCAATTGACAACCAGAATCAATTTGAGCGTACACACCCTCCGACTGGCTAAAATGCTATTAATATTGGATCCCAATATAAAATATTTTCTGATTTAATTTTCCTGGAAAATCTATTCTATGTTTGCATCGATCATTACCATCACGCTATGGGGAGAATTTCATAATAATTTTCTTGTAATTCATTTATCATGCGGTAGAATAAATGAATGAAATTCAATCATAAAATAAATAGAACTCTAAGCCATAATTGGTAAGCCCATGTTCAAGTTGTGTAATAATTCAAGAATGCACCCAATTCTCATTAAAAGTGTATAGACTGTGTTAAGGAGTTCAAACATAACCTAAATATTGAATGCTTAACATTTCCAATGAAATGACATACATATATATTTGGACAACTGGACGTAGGCTATTTCATTGAAAGAATCAACGAACAAGAAACTGTATAAAACTATAGGCACCTACAGCCGTCAAGCTGTCCTCACAGTACCCGCTGGAGATTTACATCACCACTCTATCTGTACGGTACCTTGAGATAAGCCTAAGTGCGCCAACTGTGAGGGAACACATAAACTCTTCCATCCCTGCCCTCATGTCTTTGCCACTAACCCCCCTTCCCACACAGCATGCCACTGCTCTGACACAGTTGTTAGGCCTGCTACAACAACTCTCAGCCATAACCCTGTAAACTACAGCTAAACCAAACCCCCCTAATACACTTCATTTGCAGAGCAATAAAATCCATAAAACAACTCCGCAACGAGCTTCACAAAACCTAAATTAAAAACAAAAAGACTACTCCACAAACACCAAAATCAGTAAACCTCCCTCATTTCAGCCACACTACACCTTAAACAGACATAGAAAGCATAGTCATGACCCCTTCATGGAGTAGGCTATTGTCTAAACACGATCATGTCTCCTTCAACTTTACTGAAGACTTCATTAAATTCTATTAAAAATTCATAAACTCATTCCACAAATCTTAAAATCAGTATACATCCCTCATTTCAGTTACTCTATTCAATAAACAAGCATAGAAGGCGTAGCCATGACCCCTTCATGGAGTAGGCTATTGTCTAAATCTGACCACGCATACTACAACCTTACTCTAATTCAAAATTACAGCCAAATGATCCATCTGACTGGGAGGCTTGCCTGGGATGATGGGCCAGAAAACCGGTATCTGGAGTTCAAGCATAACCTAAATATTGAATGCTTAACATTTCCAATAACTTGGACAACTGGATTTAGGCTATTTCATTGAAAGAATCAACGAACTGTATAAAACTATAGGCACCTACAGGTATACTTAACTTATTAATTAAAGCTCTACAATAAACATACAGCACAATGAATTGTAGCATGAAGTTATCCTGAAGAAGTCGTTTGATTAGAATGACTACTTAAATTCGAATGATTCCATTCGCTTGGAATTAGTCGTTTGCCAACGACTTGTTTCATTCCAATGATTTCCAACGATTGTTTTGAGATCAGTCGTTTGCAAACGACTTGTTTATGATACGGTGAGTAGTCGTTGAATTCATTCGACTGTTTTTTAAAAGCAGTCGAATAAGTCGATTGTTTTAACTATCGACTAATTCGACTGTTTTCAGTCGACTGCTGCCCATCTCTACACACAACTAATTTTCTACACCAGCCGCTACTGAGCACGAGCTGTGACTGGCTTAGACATTAGCATCCTACGTGTTGAAAAATATTGTAAGTAACGTGTAGGAATAAAATATAGGTATGTCAACCATTACATTGGCATATAATAAATGAATTATATTTATCTTGTATCTATCTATCCCACGATATAACATAATACAAGATGAAGAGTCCTTTAAAACAAATTGTTTACTGTGATACTGGAAGAAACAATACAACACAGTGGTAATAGTTCTAGCCTGAACCTATTTGTTAATAAAATTTCATGTGATTTCACTCAGATCTCTGTTGTAGTGGCTTATTATATGTGCACCTTGTAACTTAATAGTACATTATGCAACGAGCCTATAATGACAATAATTAAGACACGAGTTTTATAATTTCCATACGAGTGTCTTAATTACAATTACAGACGAGTTGCATACGACTGTTTATGTTCGACGATAATTATAACTATTTTATGTTCGAACATAAATATTCATAAATATCTGTCGAGATTTCACCAGTTTTATATACTGAACAGAGCGCATGGGATGCAAAGAATACCTTGTATTTGACCATGGCCTCCTGGAATACCTCACTATGACACTCGCCACGCAGTGAAATTTAAAATAGGGGGCCATGGAAGTGAGCGCAGGTGCGATGCTATCCTCACCTAATTGGTCACACAACTGTTTCTTGAGCTCTGATTGGTGGGAGAAACTGTATCATAATGAAAACTTGTACTATAATGAGCCTCATTATAGTACAGTTTTCTGACATAATATTTACATTTCACCAGTGTCGAACATAAACATATTAACCTATCTTCTTTACACTGTTTTATGAGTTAACACCACATCAAAACTGATGAGGATTTATTTTAGTTGGACACAGAAGCTTATTTATTAATGTAATAGACATCTATGATTGATGAAACCCATAAGATTGCCTCTCTCACCTTTCAGAAAATAACTAAAATTTTAATTCTGCGATTAATGTAACTAATCCACGTGTGTTTCTATTACACAACAATTAAGGGTTAATCCAGCATATCTTCTAGATTTTTGATGTGTCTGGTGAGTGGTTTTGTTACTGCTTCTGCAGTCTCATCGTTTCTAATTCTATTCTTAATCTTCTGCCAGAGGAGAAATAGTTTTGCAACGCATGAATAGTGCTGTAGCTGCTGAATTTTCTAAAAATAATTATGGAATGATGGGAAGAAAAATAAATATAGCCTATTCTAAAATAACAACATACGCATAAAATGAAACCATTCTGATGAACTTAATATGCTTCAAATTCAGAGTACAAATGCGTTCACCATTTGGTGCTTCGTTCATTTGTATATTTGGACCAAAATGTAGACCTCTGAAATAAATTTTAATGTTGGACTTTGCTCCACAGGACAAGAGCACACAGCCACCCATAGGACCAGTGTGTGTTAAGATTTTAGAACCTGTAATTACAGGTCCAACATTAAAATTTATTTCAGAGGTCTACATTTTGGTCCAAATATATCAAGTTGAAAACATTACGGTAACATAGACACTTACCTGGTCATTTCTCAGGAGAGTAGGCCTAACAGCCACATTCATCTGCTATTTCGAGAACAGCAATTTACGATTTGTTTGTTCACAGAATTTGGTAGGCCTACCTGTGGAATAAATAATAGTGCAAGTTAATTAATATGTCAAGTAGAATATCACCTGTACACTGCGTCTAATATCAATTCAAAACTAGGCTACCGGTAAGGTATATTTTTCACAGGCACTACAGAAACAAGTTTTCACTTAAACTCTTAAAATAAGCGTACTTACTTGGCGTAGCAGAACAAGAACTGTTCACTTCTCATTACCAAGAAGACGATTTGATGAAAGAAAGATGAGAAAGAACACAACATTAGCTTATTATAAAATATTAATGTACGGCCAATATTGTTTACATCAAGCACGACATAAACAGTGCGTCCATTTTGGTCAATGCCGCCAACCCAGTAGAAATAATGTTTATTTAATGATAAGTGCCGTAATTATCGTCGGTGAGCAAGATAATTGCAAGGAAATGTCAATTAGGAATTATGTGTATATTTATTGACTAAATATAGGGATATATTTGCAATTTAATTACAACGTGTATCATGCATATGTTGGCAGGACGATATACAGCGCTTAATCCGCTCCTTACGTCTGGCCGCGCTACTACACCGATGGTACCAAATAATCCCTATCTGGTTGACACCCCCTGGCTCCTCTCCAGTGTACACAGGTGGTAGAGAACCCTAGCGGAGACCACTCTAAGCTCTAGCTAGGGCTGTATGACTCTACGGTGTAAACAGTATTTGGGTACCCTAGCTAGACCAGTCTAGCTCTATTCGTCCAGTTGAATATTGGAAAGTGTTCTACGTAGAGTACGTGGTGGATTGTAGTGGTTATTTGTTTATTGTTATAGTATTTGAATTTGGTTGAATTTATGTGGAGTCGCAAAAAAACAATAACATAAATTGAACATATTGAAGCCCATCCAAAAACTTGGAATTGTACTGTGAAAGAATACAGAGTCAGAAATGTGAAATCACAGTTGTTTCGGGTGATAGCAGAAGCCATGGGAAGAGAAATTGCAGAAAGTTTCACATCTCCGCTGCCAATTCAATGCTGTTGCGGAAAATTAACAAGAAAAAAACTGGCGATGAAGGTGGCATTAAGAAGAGTACTTGGGAGTATTTTCATGCATTAAAGTTTATGATTGGAAACTCAGATTGTGTGAGGACCATCTCAAGTAGGCTACACCACTTCAAGGAAATGTAGAGGAAAGTAAACACGCGGCTTTTATTTTTAAGGGGAGTGGAGAAACGTAGGAAATGTATTATATTTAATTATGCAGTGCTTTTCTCATCAAACAATTAATTATATACTACATGAATATATTCAAAACAAAAACTGTTTTTAAGTTTGCCATATATTTAGCAAACAAAATTTCCGTAAAACACCTATATTTAAATTTACGAATATAAATAATTATTTTCTTTTTTAACAAGGCACACTCCACCACCACAATCATAGGCTAAACGCTCTCTTGAAGACATTTTAACTTCACAACACAGCGCAATAAAACCTAGACTCACACTGCTCTCAGAAATTTTTAGCGCTGCTCTACCTAGTGCATTTACGTTTAACAGTGTACACGGATTCAGAGAGTGCTCTAGGTAGATTTGTCTATCTCCGCTCTACGAATGCTCTACGTAGGGAAAATTACTCTACAGTGTACACGCACTCAGTTTAGCTAGAGCGGTCTAGCTAGACTTTCTCTATGAAAATCACTCTCCAGTGTACAGGCACCATTTTGCTAACGAAGAGAAGAGATAGGTTGGTAGGACACCCAGGAATAGCAAAGTTCGTTATGGAAGGAAGGGTCGAGGATAAGAACTGTAGGCGTAAACCACGTTAGAATATGTTAAACAGATTGCCTCGGATGTAGGGTGTGACAGCCATGTACAGATGAAACGATTAGCCCAGGACAGGGATACATGGAGGGCTGCATCAAACCTGTCAAAAGACTGAAGACTAAAACTACAAGAACAACAACAACTATTAGACCAAAATATTCCAGCTATATTTTGTGCAAATTTTATAATGCCAGTGCTATCAACATAATTCGATAGACAAAGTGAATATTCTAAAAAGGGTCAATTTTGAGGAATGGAGATTGTTCATTAAAAGGGGCGTTGACAGCAAATTTAATTTTCACTGGGAGATGTCAGTCATATCGTACTTTTACTATAACTTCCGTTCTATTCGAGATATTAAACCAATTATTTCACTGAATGAAAGAGAAATTGTTGTTCTATTCGAATATGACATTTTTGAAAAAATCAATTTTTGGAGCTAAGGTGTTGGTCCCCTCTTATTGATTTTAGAAGAAAAGCACTGGCTATAGGTACAAAGTAGGTGTATTTCAAAGTTGACTTTGCTGCCTAGGATATTTTCTTGTCCCAGAGTAACTGTAAGTTCCGAACTTGATTATAGAAATTTGATGCTTTGTGCGTCCTATTTAGGATTTCTTGTTTGACAACGAAAATAACATTTAAAATTTACATTAACAAAATTAAAATAAAAAGCAAAAAGTCTAAATTCCAACGAGAGTTTTCGAGAAGGGAGGGAGTGTTAAAATATCAATGGAAACATGACACTTCCAGTATGCTACGAGGCGAACTAAGATGGAGGGGCCCGCAAATGCTATTTTAGGGCCCGAGCACGCTTTCCATGGCCCAGGACAAATGACGGATTATGTCTAGCATTATTGGGAGTATTATGCCCATAAGGGCTCCATAACTTATTTTCAGACACCCTGAATAAATTATAGCCCAAGTATAATAATAATAATAATAATACTGTACTCACGTATAGCTTATGACCCTCTTGTAAGGGCTACCTTGAGCGAGGACCATGACCATGGTCTGTCGGATTGAATACCCTGGCATTACAGAAACATCACACGGTATGAGTTCCAGACTTGCTTTGGTATTGTGTTCATGAGTGAGGAACGCGTACTTTTTACGACATACGATATCGAACCCAGTACCGCTGCTCTTGGGCAAATGTTCCTCCTTGCCTTTTATTTTCCTCTTATATATGTCCTGGAAGACTCCGCTGCCTTTCTGTAAACAGAGGAACTCAGCATTACGAGTTTGAGGTGACTTGCTATTGTATATCCATGAACTTAGTCATGATTGCTGTCTTGGTCCGTATTGAGTACAATATCCATAAGATAACGTCAACTCTTCAATACAACTTTATTTTTTATATTACTCTATTTTATAAATTTAGACTTTGACATTTTGAAAACGATTGGAATAAAGTACAGGGATAAGAGGGTGATCTACAATCTATACAGAAACCAGACAGCAGTCATTCGACTGAAGGACATGGGAGAGAAGCTGGTATTCAGAAAGGTGTAAGGCAAGGCTGCAACTTATCACCCTTATTTTTCAATATTTACATTGAACAAGCAATGAAGGAAATTGGAGAAAAATTTAAAGTGGGAGTGAAGATTCAAGGAGAAATAATTTCAACTCTGAGATTTGCCGATGACATCGTCATCCTGGGAGACATGCCTGAGGATTTGAATGAGTTTTTGAATGGTATGGACTCCGTCTTGAGGAATGAATTCATGATGAAAATAAATAAATGTATAACAAAAATATTGGAATGCAGCCGAAATAAATCAGAATCCTCTATGGACATCAAATTAGCAGGTGAAGAACTAAAGGAAGTAACTTAGGAGACTTCTGTTACTTAGGAAGCAAACTAACAAGTGATGAACGAAGCAGAGAGGATATAAAAAGTAGGTTAGCTCAGGCAAGGAAAGCATTTCTACAGAAAAGTAATCTGTTGACATCGAATATAGATTTATGTGTTAGGAAGTCATTTTTGAAGACCTTTGTCAGGAGCGTGGCGCTCTATGGAAGTGAAACTTGGACTATTGGTGCAGCAGAAAAGAGGAGAATTGAAGCGTTTGAAATGTGGTGTTACGGGAGAATGATGAAGATCAGATGGTTAGATAGGGTAACAAACGAAGAGGTATTAAGACTAGTGGGAGAGAGAGATGTTTCTGGCGACTGCTAATGAAGAGAAAAGATAGGTTGGTAGGACACTAACTAAGACACCCAGGAATAGCAAGCTCGGATGTAGGGTGTGGTGGCTATGTAGAGATGAAAAGATTAGCTCAGGACAGGGAGGCATGGAAAGCTGCATCAAACCAGTCTATAGACTGAAGAACCAAACAACAACAGACTAGCAACCCGCCCCGGCTTCGCCCGAGAACAGTTATGAATGCATTACGTGATAAACGCTTTTTTTTCCGATGTGAATGAACTATGACCTATATCCGTTTTACGTCTCAGCATGATGGGTTAAAATCACTGACTGGACTATTAATTATATTATCATGGAGATGCATGTGCAACGAATTCTTGTCAGACGTAATTTAAGAATTACCCCAGGCATTATATGCAAAAAACACGGCCAACCTAAAAAAAAATAATGTAAAGCTGAAATTTGGCATAGATGTTCCCTAGTACCCTAGAAACAAATCCTGAAAAGTCCCCATCTCTGCGGTGTCCGCGTCATAGTTTTTGGAGGATTCAAAAGGGCTTAAATAGGGCCTAAGTGCCAAAAACAGCATTTTTGCTTCCTGCGTTTAAAATATTGATCCAAATTTAGTTCTCGTGAGCTTTAGCAATTAATAAAAATGAACCAGTAGGATAACGGACTAATCAGGCCTAATTATTGCTATTGATGAAGAAAAAAAAACTAATTTAAAATTTTTAGCACAATTTTTACACGAAAATTTGGATAATTTGTAATTAGCAGGTCATTATTTTTAAACAAACAACTGCTGATATTGACTAAAGACCCAGAATGAAAGTTATAAAGCATACTTTTAGCTTTACATTGGTATATTAACCATGTCTATGCGAGAAACGGTTACCGAGTTACGGTCCCAAAGCATAACCGCTGTTGAATAGGCACCCGATCGTGTTTCTAGGTGACAGCACTCGGCCTGTCGGAGCAGTTCAACAATACTCCAAACAATTAATTCAGCCTCTAAACAGTCTTGGATTTTCAGTAAATTTGGCGGAAGTCCACAGGTACGAAGTTTCAGCGCTTCGTGGAGAACGTCCAATCCCGAATGCTGGAGCGTTCATGTAGTTTTGCTTTGACAACGCTGACTTTAACATAAGGACATTGGACGGGCAAAACACATTTCACTGCATGAGAGGCATCAAGTGCACAGGTCCAGCGCCTGAGAGTGAAATAGCTCCACTCCACGTACACGAGAAGTTCCTAATGCTGGTGTGATTGCGGCGATGGGAAAGTTCAACATTTCGTGGTATCGGAAGCCCTCTTCTCCTGGTTCAAAGGACGTCAAGATTAAGGAGTTAACTGTGGAAGCCTCAAACTCTGTGGCTATTGCGTCGATGATGGACTCCTTGTGGTTATCTGGACGGTGGTCAGGTATTAATTTACCCGCCTCGTGGAACGGCTCATGCTCAACCAGCTTACCAGACACCGTCAGTTGATGCCCTGCCGTTCATTAACTTGGAACCGAGCTATCCATCAACTATATATTCCGCGTTGAAGTTTGCCGCAAGAGAGTGCGCGGAACTGAAAGAAAGCTTTGACGAGCCCCTATACGCGAAAGTTGCAGAGATAGTCGCATCGGACACTTCAGAGGAACTCAAAAACGTGATTGTTCGTCTAGGCGGATTTCACATTCTAATGTCGTTTCTAGGGGCAATCGGCTACGTGATGAATGGAAGCGGTTTGGAGGAGCTCTGGGCGGAAATATACGCTAAATCGTCAGTGATTCACATGATGTCTGGACACGCATATTCTAGTTAGGCTTGCAATTAACTCGCTCTTAAAAATGATTACGTTATGCCTTCAATTTCAAATGTATCAATAACGCGAAACTGTGCATGTTCTAGGGCCCTCAGAGCGCATTTTCTGACAAAATAGGCTGTCGGACAATGTTATTCAACATGAACGACGGGCTTAAGGATGATAAGGACGAAATACAGGCGCTTTTTACCGCATTCCAAGAAGACGCCGCCAACGACTTGCTATCATATCCTTGCCTTCAACGTCTCAAAGAGTCGCTTCATGACACATTTTCTTCAATGAGCAGAAATCTCGCACAGGAAAGCTGTGGGTAGAGTACATCAAACAGCAAGCCTGGAAAATATTGAAGAATTCCGCATCTTCACGCGAGGAAATGAAGGTATTCGTCTCTACGGCTCCAGATGAAAAGGCCATAATATCAGCTGGAGAGAAGTTCGCCATTTGTCTCTACGATAGTGCCAAATCGGAGTGCAAAAGCCTCGACGAACTTCGGGTAGTGAAATACAGCCAAAAAATTGCCCAACAACCGGTCACAGCATCATTTCAGCTGGCTTCACTTCAGCCGACTTCGGCGGCACGCAAACAACATTCACTGCGGGTATATTTGCAAGTTGAGGAATGGTTAGGATTTTCTTTGGACCCGACCCAATGGGGATGGAAAATCCAACACTCAGCTTTAGTACCAGTGACAACTCATCTTCCAGCTGCTCCAGATCATCTCCTCAATTTGGTGTCCTGCAACTGCAAGATCTCTTGTGGCAGCCGGTCTGAGTGTGCACGTTCCAGTTTAGAATGATCCTTAATGTGTGGACAATGCAGTGGAAAAGCGTGTGGGCAACGTCACATTTGATGACTCAGACGAAGAAAGGACGATGGAGTCCGATGTAAGCTTTGTTTTGCAAGTGTTCTTTGTCTAAAGAAAGCCTTTTAGGCTTTGTTTTGTTATTAATTGCATTATGCATATTATGAATGTACGTTTAACTGCTAACTGCATTAAACTCGTTTTGTTCTATGCAAACTGTTTCTGCTAGTTTACCTGGATTCAAAGGAATACCATCCTAAAAGTTCTTGAGCAAAGATACAAAATGGAGTCAGCAAAGGTGAATAGATGGAGCCCATCAGCGTAAATGGGCGTTCGTTCAGAAAGCGACTGCCACACTTCCACTTTTATATTTGTAACTGTATCTCTGCTGCTGTTTGTTGAATGAACATGGGCAATGTATCGTTTTAAAGCTACAAGTGTGCTTTACAACTTTTACTTCGGGTCCTTAGTCGCTATCAGCAGCTGTTTACACGATAAGTCCTGGCTAACGACAAATTTTCGTGAGAAAAGTTGAGCTAAAATTGTTTGATTACTCATCTGTTTAAATGTATGGCAATAATTAAGACCAATAAGAACATTATATATAACGCAATCCTTCTCTTATTACTATCAAAGCTCATTAGAACTGATTTTGGATCAATATTTTGAACGCAGGAAGCAAAAATGCCGTTTTTGGCACTTAGGGCCCATTTAAGCCCTTTTGAACTCCCTAAAAACTATGACGCGGACGCCGCAGAGAAGGGGACTTTTCAGGATTTGTTACTAGGGTACTAGGGAACATCTATGCCAAATTTCAGCTTTACATTATTTTTTTTAGGTTAAAACTTAATATGCCTGGGCTAAATGGCGAGGTGCGTGAAACACAAATCCCCCTTCCGTCCAATCAAAACTTGAACGAAAAGTTCACAGGCGAAATGAAGAAATGCTGAGTTTTACTTTCAGGGAAACTCCAACACAACTCCTCTCTGAAGTCTTAACTGAAGACGACTCGACAGTTTGCACCTAGCTAGCTTGTAAACTGTCGCCTCAGTAATTGAATGGAGATTGTTAGAAGAAATAAAAACGTAAAAACACTTGTAGTGGGCGATGGATTGAAGATAGAGATATGCTCTCCCGGCCTTTTTTGAAGAACTTTTCATGCTGAACAATTCTTACACTCATAGTAGGTAGATGCCCATCGTAAGCTTAAAAAGCATATGGACACCAGGTGTTTTTTTTTTCGACCTTTTCACTGAAATCGTTACTGCTTGGCTTCCTTTGATCATAAATGAATTATTTTCTACAATACCTTTCCTCGAGATATCCTTTACAGAATGGTGAAAACCGCATCAAAATCCCACCAGAGGTTCTCGAGATTATACGTGACATCCAAGAATCGGGGACTTTGTTTTATACTAAGTAGAGATGATACATGTTTCGGCATTTTTGGCCTTTATCAGTCTCGTGTTGGAAATCTTTATGTTAGTATTCCACAATTAACCCAAGACTGTACCTGGAAACTCGTTTTTATTTTTTTACAACAACTAGGCAGGATAATAATAATAATATCGTATGGCCTCGGGTGCATGGTGCAAGCTTTGTAATTTGACACCCAGAGGGTAGCTTGCATGTCAAATATCGTTGTTCCTTGAACAACTGCGAAAGTCAAGGAGGTTAGATATCTATAGCGCTTTCTAGTAGAGAAATTAGGAACTTTGTTTTGGCGGAAACTCCCGAGATTAATTTTGCCATTATGAACACGGCCTACTGAATTCAAATGGGTTCTTTGACATGCCAACATCGTATGACATGCGTGTCGTATTTTTGCCGCCTTTCAAAAATCACTCACCACGGCCAGGAGCGAACCAGCAATCTTGGGGTTGGTAGACCGACACGCTATCCACTCACCCACTGTGGCAAGCTAACTAGGCAGGAAAAATAACATGAATATTTATAAAAACAAAAGAAGGTAGTATATTCATTCTTCCATGACATAGACACGCAGGCAATGTTATGACCGCACATCTTAGGTTAGGAGGTACCCTAGTTCACTTCCACTACTCTAGCATCAACAAATATTTATAAATAATCTTAGCACGCATGATACTTGCTTATCCTCGCCCTGGTTGTTTTGTGATGCTCGTTTGTTACTGAAACATGGGTAACTTAGGCTATACTTGGTTCAATATCACTAGAATTCCACATTTCCTCAAACATAGTAGAGCTTCAAAAATTCAAGCTGGTGGCTAAGAACATGTTTTTATTATGCAAGCGATTATTATTATTAATAGTATTTATTTACCATAAATCTTATAAGAAGTATGGAAGGCCTAGTGAAAAAGAGCAAGCCCCACATACATATTGTTACGGCTGTGAGTTCGTTTCATCGCTCGCCGCATGAGTCAAAACTGCCCCAGGGCTGGACTGCTCTCCCTCAGTGTAATGCATGCGCGTTACGCAACGGACTGCGAAGTGAAAGGGATGGTCCAGAATCTTCGTGACACCACCAGCGAAGGAAATGTCGAGAAGCCGTGTGTCCTGGACGATTCTAGAATTTATTGAGTCACCAGCCTGCTATATAAGCGGCTTCAACAGTGAGGGGACCGAGTTTTCTGTTGTTGTGTATTACGAGCTAGTGTGAGCGATTATCGTGAGCGACAGAAGTGTGGTGACGAAGTGCTGTGCGAGTTACGAAATCCTGTGACATTGTTTCTCCCAGCTTGTGAACAGCGTACATCAAGTGCTCGTAAGTAACTGTATTTGTTGTACCTGAGGAAGAGGGGCAGGTAGCTTCTGCCAAGGCCACCGGACTCATTAGGACGGATTAACTTCTGTGGTCTGTTGCAAGTGAAAGGGGCCAAGAGCGCATAAGGAAGAGACTTGAGGAAAATGGAGAAGGCTCCTAATTGCTTGTATTTGCTGATTAGTGTAATTTTCTGGCCACAATAAAATTGATTATTTCTTTAAGCAGTAAATGGTGTTGTGCTTCCTACCCACCGTAATCCAGTTAACAAAAGTGCCACAAGGGGGGTGGGGTGTTACGGCTGTGAGTTCGTTCCATCGCTTGCCGCATGAGTCAAAACTGCCCCAGGGCTGGACTGCTCTCCCTCAGTGTATTGCATGCGCGTTACGCAACGGACTGCGAAGTGAAAGGGATGGTCCAGAATCTTCGTGACACCACCAGCGAAGGAAATGTCGAGAAGCCGTGTGTCCTGGACGATCCTAGAATTTATTGAGTCACCAGCCTGCTATATAAGCGGCTTCAACAGTGAGGGGACCGAGTTTTCTGTTGTTGTGTTTTACGAGCTAGTGCGAGCGATTATCTTGTGTGACAGAAGTGTGGTGACGAAGTGCTGTGCGAGTTACGAAATCCTGTGACATTGTTTCTCCCAGCTTGTGAACAGCGTACATCAAGTGCTCGTAAGTAACTGTTTTTGTTGTACCTGAGAATACGGAAGAGGGGCAGGTAGCTTCTGCCAAGGCCACCGGACTCATTAGGACGGATTAACTTCTGTGGTCTGTTGCAAGTGAAAGGGGCCAAGAGCGCATAAGGAAGAGACTTGAGGAAACTGGAGAAGGCTCCTAATTGCTTGTATTTGCTGATTAGTGTAATTTTCTGGCCACAATAAATTTAATTATTTCTTTAAGCAGTAATTGGTGTTGTGCTTTGTATCCCACTTCTGACACCAGTTGTTACGTGCCACCCCCTAGTGGCACTTTTGTTAACTGGATTACGGTGGGGGTGTCCCTCCGTAGGCTGCCAGGCGATCTCGATGCACGATCTTCATCTTCGCCCTCGGGCTCCGCTGGATCCTGTAGACGACATCGTTGATCCGTTTCACGACTCGGTACGGGCCCTCCCAGGACTTCTGCAGTTTGGGTGACACGCCTTTCTTCCGTAATGGGCTGAAGAGCCAGACCAGGTCGTCCTCGTGGAATCCGCCGGCATCCGTCTGCTGGTCGTATCGGGTCTTCATTCAGTCGGTCTCGATCCGCAGTTTCCTCCCCGCGAACGCGTGCACGTCCTCCAGTTGGTCGACCAGTTCTTGACAATACTGGCTTACCGGGATCGGATCATCCCCAGGTCGGCCAAAGGCAAGATCGACAGGTAGACGGAGCCCCCTCCCAAACATGGCCCGGGCTGCGACGGTAATAAGTGCAGAGTCCCAGGTGAAGGAATTCGTCAGCCGGTACGGAGTACCCCTGGAGCTGCACTCCGACCAAGGGAGGAACTTCGAGTCGCAGGTGTTCCAGAACCTATGCCAGCTGCTGGGAATCCGGAAGACAAGGACAACGCCACTACACCCTCAGTCCGACGGGATGGTAGAGCGATTCAATCGCACCATCGAGAACCATCTTCGAATAGTCGTCGGCGAGCACCAGAGGGATTGGGACAAACATCTTCCACTATTTCTCCTGGCCTACCGCGCCGCCGTGCATGAAGCCACCGGGTGCACACCAGCCCGGGCCATGTTTGGGAGGGAGTTCCGTCTACCTGTCGATCTTGCCTTTGGCCGACCTGGGAATGATCCGATCCCGGTAAGCCAGTATTGTCAAGAACTGGTCGACCAAGTGGAGGACGTGCACGCGTTCGCGAGGAGGAAACTGCGGATCGAGACCGACAGAATGAAGACCCGATACGACCAGCAGACGGATGCCGGCGGATTCCACGAGGACGACCTGGTCTGGCTCTTCAACTCATTACGGAAGAAAGGCCTGTCACCCAAACTGCAGAAGTCCTGGGAGGGCCCGTACCGAGTCGTGAAACGGATCAACGATGTCGTCTACAGGATCCAGCGGAGCCCGAGGGCGAAGATGAAGATCGTGCATCGAGATAGCCTGGCAGCCTACGGAGGGACACAGACGGACCAATGATTGATCGGGACGATCAGCCTTTTTAGGAAGGGGGTGGTGGTACGGCTGTGAGTTTGTGTCATCGCTCGCCGCTTAAGCCACAGCCCAGCCCCTGGGGCAGTTGTGACTCAAGCGGCGAGCGATGACACAAACTCACAGCCGTAACACCACCCCCTTCCTAAAAAGGCTGATCGTCCCGATCAATCATTGGTCCGTCTGTGTCCCTCTGTAGGCTGCCAGGCGATCTCGATGCACGATCTTCATCTTCGCCCTCGGGCTCCGCTGGATCCTGTAGACGACATCGTTGATCCGTTTCACGACTCGGTACGGGCCCTCCCAGGACTTCTGCAGTTTGGGTGACAGGCCTTTCTTCCATAATGGGTTGAAGAGCCAGACCAGGTCGTCCTCGTGGAATCCGCCGGCATCCGTCTGCTGGTCGTATCGGGTCTTCATTCTGTCGGTCTCGATCCGCAGTTTCCTCCTCGCGAACGCGTGCACGTCCTCCAGTTGGTCGACCAGTTCATGACAATACTGGCTTACCGGGATCGGATCATTCCCAGGTCGGCCAAAGGCAAGATCGACAGGTAGACAGAGCTCCCTCCCAAACATGGCCCGGGCTGGTGTGCACCCGGTGGCTTCATGCACGGCGGCGCGGTAGGCCAGGAGAAATAGTGGAAGATGTTTGTCCCAATCCCTCTGGTGCTCGCCGACGACTATTCGAAGATGGTTCTCGATGGTGCGATTGAATCGCTCTACCATCCCGTCGGACTGAGGGTGTAGTGGCGTTGTCCTTGTCTTCCGGATTCCCAGCAGCTGGCATAGGTTCTGGAACACCTGCGACTCGAAGTTCCTCCCTTGGTCGGAGTGCAGCTCCAGGGGTACTCCGTACCGGCTGACGAATTCCTTCACCAGGGTCTCTGCAATCGTCGCGGCTTCTTGGTTAGGGAGCGCATACGCCTCCGGCCATTTGGTAAAGTAGTCGCTGACGACTAATATGTAGCGGTTCCCTGCCTCGCTTAACGGGAATGGCCCAGCAACATCGATGGCCACTCTCCCCATGGGGCCGCCCACGTTGTAGGTCTTCAGTGGACCCCGTCGTCTTCGTCCTGGGCCCTTGCTGGCTGCGCAATCGTGGCACCTCGCGCAGTGGTTCTCCACGTCTGTTCGGCATCCGATCCAGTAGAACCGCTCTCTCAGCTTCTCCAGGGTCTTCTTTATCCCTAGGTGTCCACCAGATGATCCTCCATGAACTTCCCTCAGGACTTCCTCCGTCATAGCCTTTGGAACGACGACTTGTTCCCGAGATGTCTTCCCGTCGGTGCTCTCCCAGGTACGGCAGATGAGGCCATCCCTTACAATCAGCGAGTCCCACTGTGCCCAGTAGGACTTAAACTTTGGGCTGCAGTCACTCACAATGTTCCACCCGGGTCTGGGGACACAGGCCCTCTTCCATTCGGCTATCAGTCCCAGGTCATCATCTTCCGCTTGCGCCCACGTGAAAGATTCGCGGCTCCTGCTCCCTTGAAGTTCCACGGTAGTCCTTCGGCACTGTATCCCGGTGTTCTCCTCCCTTCGGGCACAGAAGGTGCAGTCTTCGGGGCACGGTCTTCGGGACAGGGCGTCGGCGTTAGAATGCAGTTGGCCTTTCCTGTGCTGAATCTCAAAGTTATACTGTTGAAGCCTCTCTAACCACCGCGCGAGTTGACCCTCGGGCTGCTTGAAGTTCAGGAGCCACCGCAGGGATGCATGGTCGGTCCTGATGAGAAATTCTTGCCCGTACAGGTACTTGTGGAAGTGTTCAATGGTCTTCACGATGGCGAGCAGCTCCTTCCTGGTGACGCAGTAGTTCCTTTCTGGCTTTGACAAGGCCTTGCTGAAGTAGGCCACTACTCTCTCCTCGCCGTCCACTACCTGCGACAGGATTCCCCCTATGCCAAAGTCGCTGGCATCGGTATCGACGATGAACCTTGTTCCAGGTCTGGGGTAGGCCAGAATAGGCGTGGTGCACAGAGCCTGCTTGAGTTGTTCGAAGGCACTGTGGCATTCTGCTGTCCACGTGAAGAGTTGGTCCTTCTCAGTCAGGCGATGTAAAGGTTTGGCGATGTCGGCGAATCCCCTCACGAAGCAACGGTAATAAGTGCAGAGTCCCAGGTGAAGGAATTCGTCAGCCGGTACGGAGTACCCCTGGAGCTGCACTCCGACCAAGGGAGGAACTTCGAGTCGCAGGTGTTCCAGAACCTATGCCAGCTGCTGGGAATCCGGAAGACAAGGACAACGCCACTACACCTTCAGTCCGACGGGATGGTAGAGCGATTCAATCGCACCGAGAACCATCTTCGAATAGTCGTCGGCGAGCACCAGAGGGATTGGGACAAACATCTTCCACTATTTCTCCTGGCCTACCGCGCCGCCGTGCATGAAGCCACCGGGTGCACACCAGCCCGGGCCATGTTTGGGAGGGAGCTCCGTCTACCTGTCGATCTTGCCTTTGGCCGACCTGGGAATAATCCGATCCCGGTAAGCCAGTATTGTCAAGAACTGGTCGACCAACTGGAGGACGTGCACGCGTTCGCGAGGAGGAAACTGCGGATCGAGACCGACAGAATGAAGACCCGATACGACCAGCAGACGGATGCCGGCGGATTCCACGAGGACGACCTGGTCTGGCTCTTCAACCCATTACGGAAGAAAGGCCTGTCACCCAAACTGCAGAAGTCCTGGGAGGGCCCGTACCGAGTCGTGAAACGGATCAACGATGTCGTCTACAGGATCCAGCGGAGCCCGAGGGCGAAGATGAAGATCGTGCATCGAGATCGCCTGGCAGCCTACGGAGGGACACAGACGGACCAATGATTGATCGGGACGATCAGCCTTTTTAGGAAGGGGGTGGTGTTACGGCTGTGAGTTTGTGTCATCGCTCGCCGCTTGTCACAACTGCCCCAGGGGCTGGGCTGTGGCTTGCCTCCTGTATTGCGCGCGCCTTATGCAACAGGGCTACTACAGACAAAGGGATAGTCCAGAAGATTCGTGACTGGACCAGCGATGGAAACCTCGAGAAGCCGTGGACCCTGGATGGATCTAGAACCATTTATTGAGTCACCGGCCTGCTATATAAGAGTGACCCGTGAAGCAGTTGTTGTTGTGTTTTACGAGCTAGTGAGAGCGATTATCTTGTGTGACAGAAGTGTGGTGACGAAGTGCTGTGCGAGTTACGAAATCCTGTGACATTGTTTCTCCCAGCTTGTGAACAGCGTACATCAAGTGCTCGTCCCCTGGGGCAGTTGTGACTCAAGCGGCGAGCGATGACACAAACTCACAGCCGTAACACCACCCCCTTCCTAAAAAGGCTGATCGTCTCGTTCAATCATTGGTCCGTCTGTGTCACAGCGTGCATCAAGTGCTCGTAAGTAACTGTATTTGTTGTACCTGAGGAAGAGGGGCAGGTAGCTTCTGCCAAGGCCACCGGACTCATTAGGACGGATTAACTTCTGTGGTCTGTTGCAAGTGAAAGGGGCCAAGAGCGCATAAGGAAGAGACTTGAGGAAAATGGAGAAGGCTCCTAATTGCTTGTATTTGCTGATTAGTGTAATTTTCTGGCCACAATAAAGTTGATTATTTCTTTAAGCAGTAAATGGTGTTGTGCTTCCTACCCACCGTAATCCAGTTTAAAAAAGTGCCACTAGGGGGGTGGCACGTAACAACTGGTGTCAGAAGCCGGATTACGAACTCAAGCACAACGCCTGACGGTCCTGGTTTCAAAAACCGAGCAGGTCATTTTCTCTAATTTTCCTGTGAGTGCATGCCCTTTACAAGACAAACAACTAAAATGGAGGATAAATTGGCAGCACTGCTAGAAAAGTTAAATGGCATGGAAACCAAGATGGAGGACGGCCAGAAGAATTTAACCAAGGACCTAACTGCCAAAATGGAAGACGGCCAGAAGAAGATGGAGGATGGCCAGAAGAAGTTAGCAGAGGACCTAACTTCCAAATTAGAAGAAGGCCAAAATAAGTTAGCGGAGGACCTGAAGCAGATGGAAGACAGCCAGAATAAGTTAGCAGAGGACCTAACCGCCAAATTTCTGGATGGCCAGAAAAATCTGGAAGAGTGTCTGCTGACGAAATTAGAGGAGAGCAAAGGATATTAGAACAGGGCCTACGTGAGGAAGTCGCGGCAGTGGAGGAGAAGTTCAACAACTTGCAAGTGGAAGTTGCCGAGCTGCGCCAACGCCCGCTGATGGGGGTGGAGGAGAAATTCAACGCCTTGCAAGTGGAAGTTGCCGAGCTGTGCCAACGACCGCTGATGGGGATGGAAGAGAGATTCAACGCTCTACAAAAGGAATTTGCTGAGCTGCGCCGACTCCCGCCGACAGGGATGGAAGATAGATCCAAAGCCCTACAAGAGGAAGTCGCCGAGCTGCGCCGACGCCCGCCGACCGGGGTGGATGAGAGAGTCAAAGCCCTACAAGAGGAAGTTGCCGAGCTGCGCCAACGCCCGCCCACCGTTACACCGGGAATATCAGGAACGGGACATAGCAGAGTGACGCCCCCAACCTTTGACGGAAAGGTCCCGTGGAGCACCTACTTACGTCAGTTCGAGGCGGCCTGTTCCATAAATAACTGGAACACAGAAAAGGCTACAGCTCTCATTGTAGCGCTGAGAGGTGACGCCCTTAACGTCCTTCAGGCCATCCCGACTGGATCCCAGGACTACGCTTCACTGATCGCCCATATGGAGTCCCGATATGGAGATAGCCATCTTCAGCAGGCCTACCAGATGCAGCTCCGGACCCGGGTACAGAAGAACGCGGAAACCCTGCAGGAGTTCGAGATGGACATCGCACGCCTCGTAAGGCTTGCCTACCCAACAGCGCCGGCCGACTTTCTGGAGCAGATAGCGACGCAGACCTTCACCGACGGGCTACGGGACTCGGACACTCAACAGGCGCTGCGACTCGCGCGCAATAAGACCCTGGCAGATGCGCTGAGCCACGCACTTGAGTTCGAGACGGCAAAACAGGCATCCAGAATGCACGCGCGGGTGCGTCAAGTGGACGTCGACGAACCAGTAAAAACCAACGAGACCAAGCCCCTGGTCGACGAATTGATGGAGGCGCTAAGCCGTTTCTTCAAGAATCGCAGTACCACCAACAAAAACGTAGCCGAAGGACATCCGGAGAGGCGGCCCGGAAGAGGACTGCCGACCTGCTGGACCTGCCGTAAGAGAGGCCACCTGAGCAAGGACTGCGGTGATCGCCGCCGCCAAGGGTTTCCGTCGGGACAGTCAGTCGTAGGGAAACCGCGCGGCCCAGGAAAGCAAGTATCAGCCAGCCTAGGGGGGCAAAGGTTGGCTTGTGACAGTCGTCAAGCCCCGGCAGTCCAAGTTCGTGTGACGCAGTTACGGAGGGATAATAGCAGCCTGATGGTCGACGGAGTCGTCAACGGAGAGAGCTGGCCCATGCTAATCGACACGGGAGCATCGAGGACCATCGTCAGTCCCACCGTGATCCCGAAGTGGAGAGTTCAACCCACACAAAGGAACCTCCAGCTAATAACCGCGACCGGAGAGATCGCACCGGTACATGGCGAAGCATCACTGGAGTTTGTCATTGGTCGACGGGCGATAAAGCATCCAGTGCTTGTGGCTGACGTATCAAATGAAGTGATCATCGGACAGGACTTCCTGAACCAGAACAACATCATCTTGGATCTGAGTACCATCACTCTGCACTTCGGAGGTGAGGAACTTGCTTTGCAACCTGCGCACGAGTCCATCACCGCACGACGAGTAAGGCTGAGAGAAGACGTCATCGTTCCCGCCAGGACGGAGGTCAGCGCTGCCGTAATTGTCGACGGAACTGCTGAGGGAGTGGCGGCTGTCATCGAGCCAAAATATGAGGACATCCTGACAAAAGGATTGCTAGTTGCCAAGACCCTCATCAACACGACGTCTCGGCCGTACGTCCGCCTGTCCAACCTGAACGACTACGACATTACGGTTCACCGGGACACCAACCAAGGAGTCTGCGAGCCCGTTACCTGGATTGCCCGCATCACCGACACGACGGACGGACACCTGCAGACGGACAACCGAAGAAGACGCACACTGCCAGAAGAACTACAGAAGCTGTACCAAGGATCCCAGGACCATTTAGACGAGGAACAATCACGCCAACTTCAGGACCTGCTACGCGAATTCCAGGATGTCTTCTCCGTGGGGAGCAAAGACTTCGGCAGGACAAGCTTGGTCCAGCACAGAATCGACGTTGGGGACAGCGCACCGATTAGGGCCCCATTCCGACGTGTCCCGCTCGCCAAGCAAGCCGAAGTCGACCGGATGGTAGAAGAGATGAAGGAGCAAGGGGTGATCGAGCCATCACATAGTCCTTGGAGTTCTCCGGTCGTGCTTGTGAAGAAGAAGGACGGCTCCACCAGGTTCTGCGTGGACTACAGGCGGGTGAACGACGTTACGAAGAAGGACAGCTACCCTCTACCCCGGATCGACGACACGCTGGACACCATATCAGGGTTTTTTTTCTCCACCTTGGATTTGAAGAGTGGCTACTGGCAGGTGGAGGTCCACCCTAAGGACCGCGAGAAAACTGCGTTCTCTGTGGGCAGCGGGCTCTGGCAGTTCACCGTCATGCCATTCGGTCTGTGCAACGCCCCTGCGACCTTCGAAAGGCTAATGGAGTCCATTCTGAGGGGACTACACTGGAAGACCTGCCTGGTCTACCTAGACGACGTCATCGTACTGGGGAGAAGCTTCGAGGAGCACTACAGCAACCTGAAGGAGATCTTGTTGAAGCTACGGGCTGCCCAGCTGAAGTTGAGCCCCAAGAAGTGTCAGCTCTTCCAGAAGCGGGTCCAGTACCTTGGGCATATCGTCTCCGAGGAAGGGGTGCGCACCGACCCAGAAAAGACCGCAGCTGTGAGGGAGTGGCCAGTCCCGAAGGACAAGTCCCAATTACGAAGCTTCCTGTGACTCTGCACTTATTACCGTCGCTTCGTGCGAGGATTCGCCGACATCGCCAAACCTTTACATCGACTGACTGAGAAGGACCAACTCTTCACGTGGACAGCAGAATACCACAGTGCCTTCGAACAACTCAAGCAGGCTCTGTGCACCGCGCCTATTCTGGCCTACCCCAGACCTGGAACAAGGTTCATCGTCGATACCGATGCCAGCGACTTTGGCATAGGGGGAATCCTGTCGCAGGTAGTGGACGGCGAGGAGAGAGTAGTGGCCTACTTCAGCAAGGCCTTGTCAAAGCCAGAAAGGAACTACTGCGTCACCAGGAAGGAGCTGCTTGCCATCGTGAAGACCATTGAACACTTCCACAAGTACCTGTACGGGCAAGAATTTCTCATCAGGACCGACCATGCATCCCTGCGGTGGCTCCTGAACTTCAAGCAGCCCGAGGGTCAACTCGCGCGGTGGTTAGAGAGGCTTCAATAGTATAACTTTGAGATTCAGCACAGGAAAGGCCAACTGCATTCTAACGCCGACGCCCTGTCACGAAGACCGTGCCCCGAAGACTGCACCTTCTGTGCCTGAAGGGAAGAGAACACCGGGATACAGTGCCGAAGGACTACCGTGGAACTTCAAGGGAGCTGGAGCCGCGAATCTTTCACGTGGGCGCAAGCGGAAGATGATGACCTGGGACTGATAGCCGAATGGAAGAGGGCCTGTGTCCCCAGACCCGGGTGGAACATTGTGAGTGACTGCAGCCCAAAGTTTAAGTCCTACTGGGCACAGTGGGACTCGCTGATTGTAAGGGATGGCCTCATCTGCCGTACCTGGGAGAGCACCGACGGGAAGACATCTCGGGAACAAGTCGTCGTTCCAAAGGCTATGAGGGAGGAAGTCCTGAAGGAAGTTCATGGAGGATCATCTGGTGGACACCTAGGGATAAAGAAGACCCTGGAGAAGCTGAGAGAGCGGTTCTACTGGATCGGATGCCGAACAGACGTGGAGAACCACTGCGCGAGGTGCCACGATTGCGCAGCCAGCAAGGGCCCAGGACGAAGACGACGGGGTCCACTGAAGACCTACAACGTGGGCGGCCCCATGGGGAGAGTGGCCATCCATGTTGCTGGGCCATTCCCGTTAAGCGAGGCAGGGAACCGCTACATATTAGTCGTCAGCGACTACTTTACCAAATGGCCGGAGGCGTATGCGCTCCCTAACCAAGAAGCCGCGACGATCGCAGAGACCCTGGTGAAGGAATTCGTCAGCCGGTACGGAGTACCCCTGGAGCTGCACTCCGACCAAGGGAGGAACTTCGAGTCGCAGGTGTTCCAGAACCTATGCCAGCTGCTGGGGATCCGGAAGACAAGGACAACGCCGCTACACCCTCAGTCCGACGGGATGGTAGAGCGATTCAATCGCACCGTCGAGAACCATCTCCGAATAGTCGTCAGCGAGCACCAGAGGGATTGGGACAAGCATCTTCCACTATTTCTCCTGGCCTACCGCGCCGCCGTGCATGAAGCCACCGGGTGCACACCACCCCGGGCCATGTTTGGGAGGGAGCTCCGTCTACCTGTCGATCTTGCCTTCGGCCGACCTGGGAATGATCCGATCCCGGTAAGCCAGTATTGTCAAGAACTGGTCGACCAACTGGAGGACGTACACGCGTTCGCGAGGAGGAAACTGCGGATCGAGACCGACCGAATGAAGACCCGATACGACCAGCAGACGGATGCCGGCGGATTCCACGAGGACGACCTGGTCTGGCTCTTCAACCCATTACGGAAGAAAGGCCTGTCACCCAAACTGCAGAAGTCCTGGGAGGGCCCGTACCGAGTCGTGAAACGGATCAACGATGTCGTCTACAGGATCCAGCGGAGCCCGAGGGCGAAGATGAAGATCGTGCAGCGAGATCGCCTGGCAGCCTACGGAGGGACACAGACGGACCAATGATTGATCGGGACGATCAGCCTTTTTAGGAAGGGGGTGGTGTTACGGCTGTGAGTTCGTTTCATCGCTCGCTGCATGAGTCAAAACTGCCCCAGGGCTGGACTGCTCTCCCTCAGTGTATTGCATGCGCGTTACGCAACGGACTGCGAAGTGAAAGGGATGGTCCAGAATCTTCGTGACACCACCAGCGAAGGAAATGTCGAGAAGCCGTGTGTCCTGGACGATTCTAGAATGTATTGAGTCACCAGCCTGCTATATAAGCGGCTTCAACAGTGAGGGGACCGAGTTTTCTGTTGTTGTGTTTTACGAGCTAGTGTGAGCGATTATCGTGAGCGACAGAAGTGTGGTGACGAAGTGCTGTGCGAGTTACGAAATCCTGTGACATTGTTTCTCCCAGCTTGTGAACAGCGTACATCAAGTGCTCGTAAGTAACTGTATTTGTTGTACCTGAGGAAGAGGGGCAGGTAGCTTCTGCCAAGGCCACCGGACTCATTAGGACGGATTAACTTCTGTGGTCTGTTGCAAGTGAAAGGGGCCAAGAGCGCATAAGGAAGAGACTTGAGGAAAATGGAGAAGGCTCCTAATTGCTTGTATTTGCTGATTAGTGTAATTTTCTGGCCACAATAAAGTTGATTATTTCTTTAAGCAGTAAATGGTGTTGTGCTTCCTACCCACCGTAATCCAGTTAACAAAAGTGCCACTAGGGGGGTGGCACGTAACAATATTACATTACATGCTTCACAGGCACAGTTTACATCTACATTTGGTTTTATAATAAATACATGTTTTACAAAGATATTTCCACTAGCTTATTTACATATTTGGAATATTGACATGGTAGTACATTTTTCCTGTTCACTCACTCTCTCACGCACGCACTTTCGTAACCTCAGTCACTCCATACATTCCATTCAGATACTCATTCATTCAGCGAGACAATCAATCACTCATACATACGTTTATTTATACAATGTACCTTTTTATGCACGGCCTGAATTTCCGAAGAGGTAAGATCTTGGCATCCCCTTGCATCCTCTGGCAGCGATCGTGGTAAAGCTTTATCTTTATCCGGCTTACTTTTCTTAACTTACAGTGAGGTCCTTCTCTACTGTAAATGACGGAACCTCGCAGGGGCCTCGCGGCGGCAGGATTGATATATGAGTCACGGCCAGATAACAGGCATGTACCGATTTTTTGATTACAAAAGTCCCGGATGCTGTCATAGCATTGATTACACACCCAATTGGCAAGATACCTTACTTCGAGAGGTGAGACTTGTGGTCAAGTACTGTAGCCCATCTCGTGTCGCGCGAACGTGGTTAGGTATAGAACAAAACAACGAATTTTCCTCGTGGAAACTTAACTTCTCAAGAAAAAATCTTACACTAAATGTATTCGTAAGTTTCAGCGCCGATTTTTACTTGTGGGGGGAATCTCAAACAAAAGGTATTGTAACGTGCCACCCCTTGTGGCACTTTCGTTAACTGGATTACGGTGGGTAGAAGCACAAAACAATGGTCCTTTTAAAGAAATAGTAATTTTATTGCAGGTCTTAGCAAGTTACAGTACACCGCACAATAAACAGATACAAGCAATTAGTATCTCACTCTAGTTCCTCTCTGACTGGGAACACTTCCCTTGCACTCTCTCGAGCAGCTGTCCGTTAACTAATTAGGCTGACCTGTGTCCAGCCAGTCTGTCACTCACCGAAATACCTGTACACTCCCTTGAGTACACAAACTACCGTTAGGCTACTTACGAGTCTGCTACACACTGCTCCGCTGTCCACTGGCTAGGGAACAGCCCACGGCGTTTCGCAATTCACCACAGCACTTCACTGCATGCAATATCCTTACTTAGGTTTCGCAAGTCACGTCACTACACTACTGTCGCTCAGGTAAAAACACGCACTAGCTCAAAAACACTGTCCCTCCCTCGCTGATGAGGCCGCTTATATAGCAGGCTGGTGACTCAATGAATGCTTCTAGAATCGTCCAGAATTATCGGCTTCTCGAGATTTCCATCACTGGCTGGGTCACGAATATTCTGGACCATCCCTTTGTCCTCGCAGCCCGTTGCGTAAGGCGCAGGTAATACACAGAGGCTGAGCATAGCCCGGAGCAGATGTGACTCACGCGGCGACGCGATGAAACAAACTCACAGCCGTAACAGTATACAGAAACAATCCGCGTACTATGGAGGCTCTCGAGAACGAAATAACTGCACTGATAGGAAATATCAGTGAGGATAAATTATAGCGAGTGTACCAAAACTTCCTACGACGGTGCAACGTGTGTCTAGAAAAAGGACAGCGTTTCCAGCAACTACTCTGAAATTCATGTAATGATTATAAAATAAGGTAAATTGTGTGAATGTGTTGAACTATAGTAAAGCCATCATTACTTCCGACTTGACGTTTCATTGTTAGGCTACTGTTATCTAGCGGTCAGAAGGAAAATCACTCTAACTAGACAATCACAGGCATCCATTCAAATCGATATATTACGATATATTGATTTTTGTTCATGATGTCGCGATTTAGCGAACGAAACTCTAGCCTAACACTGAAACGTCAAGTCGGAAGTTATGGTGGCTTTACTATAGTTGCGCGCTACGCTGCTGCCAGCGGCAGTCTTGCTCGACAGTCTGCTACACACAGTGGCCCGTCCGCCACGCGGCCCTTGGGAGGTTCCGTCATTTAGAAAAGGACCTCACTGTAGTAGAAGCCGCGCATTTGGTTTTTCTTAAAGTTAAAGAACTTATCGACACTACTGAAGACATTTCATTACAAGTTATCTTAATTTCCAGAAATTGATATCAATGATTCCAAGAATATAAACTAGTGTCGACCGAAGTATTATGTGCACTCGAGTTTGAAGGTTGTTTGTGAAGTAACCAATAGACCTACATAAAATCCAATAACATCATCATTTCCGTCGTTCTATTTTACGTTAGTTCATGTAGGTTTGGAATTTTTAATTTATATTTTTATATTTCTTATCGCAGCTGGAACACAAAAAGTGCACGTTTTTAAGCGTGTTTCAACCATGCGTCATATTTAAGAATTATTATCTCAAAAACCCGTCATCAGATCGAATCTAAATTTTAACACAATATACATTAGAATGTTGTATACATGGTTTATTAATTTCAAAATTATGTGTGTCCAAGAAACAAAGTTGTTATCATTTTTGTAAGGTACCTTTTTCTCGGCTCGGGGTGGTTGGAAAATGTAGTTCTTGGTTGCGTTGTAATCGTTATACATCAAGAAGTTATGCTGTATGACTGTGAAATACGTAAATTAATTCACTTATTTTATATCGGTTTGTATTTGTACGAGGAAATAACACATGGTTAACCACCTAGCCGCTCCGGGAAAAGCTGTACAGCGTTGCTGAGATGGAGCCCACAAGCATCATGGCGCGTCTCGCTCGGAAGTGATGGGCTCCATCTCAGCAACGCTGTACAGCTTTTTCCGGAGTGGCTAGGTGGTGAACCATGTGTTATTTCCTCGTACAAATACAAACCGATATAAAATAAGTGAATTAATTTACGTATTTCACAGTCATACAGCATAACGTTTTGATGTATAACGATTTCAACGCGACCGAGAACTACATTTTCCAATCACCCCGAGCCGAGAAAAAGTTACCTTACAACAATGATAACAAATTTGTTTCTTGGTCACACAGAATTGTGAAATTAATAAACCAGTTATACAACATTCCAATGTATACTGTGTTAAAATTTGGATTCGATCTGATGACGGGCTTTTGAGATAATAATTCTTAAATGTGACGCATGGTTGAAACACGCTTAAAAACGTGCACTTTTTGTGTTCCAACTGCGATAAAAAATATTAAAATATAAATGAAAAAATCCAAACCTACATGAACTAACGTACCGTAAAATAGAACGACGAAAATGATGATGTTATTGGATTTTTTGTAGGTCTATTGGTTACTTCACAAACAACCTTCAAACTCGAGTACACATAATACTTTGGTCGACAGTAGTGGATTTTTGCCAAAAAAGAAAAAAAATGGGGGGGGGGATCTTTTTCAAAGATTAATCACAAAAATAACGTGCATTTTTATGACTGGATATCTTCGCTCTTTTTCAACTTAATCGAGTCATGTTCAGAATGTTGTATAGCAGAATCGTGTTTGTATCATTGATTGAAGCAAATATATTAGATTTGTTTTACAATTTACGCTATTTTGATTTAAAAAATAAATTAATTGTGGGGGGTGTGACCTCTAATTTCAATTTAACAGCATCATTCTGCTTTACAACATAGCTACATTATTTGTCTATATTTTAGTTTTTAAATGAAACTAATATCTGCATTCTAAGTGGACATTTTAACTGCCCAAGTCAAGACAAATATTGAAATAAATGAAGTGAGAGAAAACGTAACTTAAAGTTTAGGTACACATTTAGAGTAAAGCGTCTTATTTTTCTACTCCTAAACACTGCCTTTCTTTGGATTTTAGGTCAATCTTCTACATTCCCTGACCGTGAGTATCTCCTACATTGTTTTAGTTCTGAAGTGGAGTGTTTCAAAGCCAGATTAATGTGTGTGCTTCATCTGCTGCACCTATGCGTCAAAGTGACAGCTGCCGAAAAGCGTGCACACCGATCATTAAAGTGAATATAAATGAGCTAAACAACAACAACAAAAAACTACTATAAACTATATATTTCTGGAAACTAGAGAGGGCATACTTTCGAATGAGACGATTTAAAAAAAGAAAATTTTCTTGAAAATGACTGATGAAGGGTCGATGAATACCTTAACTCCTGTGACTCGTTACCGTACAGAAGGATATACCATCTCTTCGGGAGGAGTCATAATTAACCGATACTGAAAGTCACACAGGCTATTCTAGCACATAGTTTTTATCATTAGTGCGGGTAGTGGTGATTGTTTTAAGGGTTGTGACATCGAAGTCATCTGCCCCAAAATTAAGTATAATTATCGCAATTTATAGATTATTTGGCCTGTTTGCCATCCCTTGAAGAATGCAGTACATTTGCATTTGTCTGTTGGCACAGGCTAGAGTAAAAGGTGGCTTTTCACCGCTGTCTCAGTCTCACTCACGGCTGTGATTATATGGAAGCTACTGAGGTATGGGTGGTGCTTAGTAATGACATTCAGGGCACAGTCAGTGCCTGTGGATGTTGTGAAAGGTTCTACTCATAGGGTTAGTACTACTGTTCTGACTCAGTGAGGAAAGCAATGGCAAACTACCTCACTCCTCTTTTTGCCTAGTACGCCTCAAAATAGCGCTGCCTTGGGTTTTTGTGGGTATCTACTCACATAACCTAACGGCGGTACTGTTTGAGGATCCAACCAGCCTTCGGGCTGACTACCTAACATACATAGATTATTAGCATCTTAATTTCTGTTCTATTAATTAATTATATTAATCGCAGCCAATGGCCATAAGCTGGGTATTTTGATTGAACGCCCGAGGGCTCCCAACAAGTTCGATTTAAAGTAGTTCCAACTTTGGCTACCAAATGCTACTGTCTCTAACACTAGCGGTGAACGTTGGAATTAGATTGAGCGTTGTGTACTAACCAAATATAACCTACAAAGTTTGCTACACATCACCAATTATTGCAGTGGTAGGTTCATTTACGTGCCATAAATCTATTACATGGGCCCGCCGGCTTTACATCCCCTCTGAAGGAAGGCATACTGAAGGATTTTAACGCTCTTAAAAATCCGACGACCTCGGCCGGGTTTGAACCCGCCATCTTGGGCATAGCAGTTGAGCATGCTACCGACTACGCCACCGAAGCCGGTGAGTCCATTGTCTTTGGGGTAAATCTGAGACTTGATCTCGTACAAAACTGTCGCTTTCAGTTACATCGGCCTAAAGCATAAGCTTTCAAAGATAATCGCCACTTAAGTGGAAAAACAGCGCATCAATTGGGTTCTCATCAGGAGGGAAAAACAATTCTGTTCTATTGAACCAGTCTTTCGGAAAGTTTATAAGCAAACACTGTGAACTAAATATTCTCACACTCAATTCGTGCATATTACTTTCAATAAAATGAACTGATTGGTTACTCAGTTTAGAGGCTGCGATAACGCGGTCATGTAGCCCCATGTACTTTGGGTGTGTGTAGAATCTGTCTGATAACCGGTGTTAATTGTGACGGCTGTATTAATGTGTGTACCTGTATTAATTCAAGTAAGGACTGCAGACATAGAATTTTTTCATGTAGTTCCTACTTTTGCCGCCAAACGCCACCGTCAACGACCAACTAGTTCAGAATTTAGTTACCAGATGCCACTGCAGTCGGCTCCTTACGACGAACGTAGGAACCTAAGAACGTTAGTCAAATGTTTAACCTATATATAATTTAGCTTCACACAGGTGTAATTAGTGTAATTAGTGTAATTTAACATGCCATAAATCTATGACATGGGACCGCCACCGTCCTCGATGCTTCCCTGTCCTGAGCTAATCGTTTCATCTCTCCATAGATATCCAAGGCAATCTAACATAATCTAACCTTGGTCTACCCCTACAGTTCTTGTCCTCGACCCTTCCTTCCATAACTAACTTTGCTATTCCTGGGTTTCTTAGTATTTGTCGCACCAACCTATCTCTTCTCTTCATTAGCAGTCGCCAGAAACATATCTCTCTCTCCCAATCGTCTTAATACCTCTTCATTTGTAACCTTACCTACCCATATGATCTTCTTCATTTTTCTTTAACACCACATTTCAAACGCTTCAATTATGCTCTCTTCTGCTGATCCAACAGCCCAAGTTTCTCTTCCATAGAGCGTCACGCTGCATGGCTTTTCTAAATGACATCCTAATACCTAAATCGATATTCGATTTCAACAAATTCCTTTTCTGTAGAAATGCTTTCATTGCCTGAGGTAACGTACTTTTTATATCCTCTTTGCTTCGTCCATCACTGGTTATTTTGCTTCCTAAGTAACGGAAGTATTCTGGTATCGGTACACAATTCTTTAGTGTTGTATTCATGCGTTGTAGTTAGCGCATCTTCATGTGACTCCGAATACAAGTATCCCAGTGCTGGGAGGTGCGGTGCCTTGATGAGAGACACATTGAGTAATTTTGGGAGATTGGTTTTTAAATTTTTGTTTATTCTCTAAAATGGCTGGAATGTTTGTGTATTGAATTGCATGTTTAAAATTGTTATTCTATATTTTATCACAAAATACCGTATGTCATCTTGCAAAAGTTATTTATTGATGTGTAACATCTTTCCACTCGGTATCTGGATAGTTTTGTGGCACTCGGTAGCTGGACATTTTTGTGGGAGTGATTTTGGAAAAGAGACGGAAGTGGATGGGACGGAACTGGATGGGACGGAAGTGCATGGGACGGAAACAATGAGCGCGCGCGGTGGCGGAGATCGTTACAACGACGTACTGTAAGCCATGTGTCTATGTGGAATGTAAATCACATACGGTTTACCTCAAGGTTTGGAGGCCCCATTAAAGAAATTGCTTCAATAAATCATCTTTAAATTGTCGTTCTTTGGTGTGAAATTATTAATTGTATCATATTTGCTGAAAACAATTACGATTTATTAAATCTTCATACTTTTGCTGTAGGCCTATTCTTATTTAATGTAAGCACACGATATGTCGAGTGCTATATCGCATCAACCAACACTCCAAACAACGTAGGAATTCAGTATATTAACACCGACTACTAACAATAATTGAAACTTCGTTGGTCCAAATAGCTTAATCACTTAATCACTTTGTATTTTGTAATGAAAACACCCATATATAGCCCAAAAGTTACACTTCTAACATGTGCAGATAAACTTGCCAGCTGATTGAAATCGAGTTCGTAGTTGTCTGCGCGAACCGCTAGATGGCACGCATAATCGGTGTCGCCAGTTTCTCGTGGGAGTTTCCACTATTATCATATTAAGCTATTTGGTTGGTCTAAACGTATCACTGGGAGAAACGCCTTTAATATACCTACTGCACACCTAATTTTTAATCGCGCCTATACTTGGCAGTGCGCTATATCGGCAATAGGAGGCCATTTTCAGTAACACCGCTGGCATGGGTTCACTAACTGGCCGGTATAAAGCGCAGCTCGCACCAAGTAGGCAGTGGATTGCTGCTCCCGCATACAGTTGCAGGTATATGTCACTACTGCAGATGCATTGGAGAATCCTTTCATGTTTGCTGGCACAAGGTAGCACTATGAGTTCATTCTTTAAAAAATGCGAGTAAGTAATATGGAATTATTCGAATAACATGTCAGATGTTACCCATCATATGCGACTACTGTAAGGCTCGTAACTTTTTTAAAACTGAATGGAGTAGGCCCTATTTTGAAATGGTAAGGACGAATAAAATGCTAGGCTATTTGATCTTCGCTGAACTACTTGTTAAAAGTTCTTGTTACAAAGTAAATTAACTTAGAAAGGAGGAACTAAAAGCAATAGATAGGTTATGTCTAGGTATGCCTTAAATGTTTGTTTATAAAGTTATTGCATATTAGAAATAATATTTCAACATTGAAAAGCAGCTTCTGAAAAATACTGTTGTCCAGTGGAGAAGACTCGAAGTGACCTCCATCTGCAGCAGCCATTGCTTGAATTGTTGTTTTGGAATGTGAAATGACTGGAGATATACAGTACTAGTAGTCTGCCCTTGTGAAATGTGTTCCCTGCAGTTCTTTGTTCTATCCCTTCAATTTTTAGACGGATTCCTAATAAAATAAGATGTTTGAAGTACCCCCATACTGAGTAAACTAGGGTTCAAGTCAGAACTGTTTGGCTGCAAACTGAAACTGAAACTAGCACAAGCCTTTGGCAAAAATACGATGCTATAAACAGTTGAAAACAGTGGGAATAGTCATCGAGCTGTTAGGTAGGTAGAAACGGTTACGTCTCAAAACTCACGAGCTAAAAATAGTATCAAAACTCACGACTACAAACTAGTAGCTGAATTAACATTCTACTGTCGGGGAAATAAGTATAGATACTCGAGTTTAGAGGTCAATAAAACCTTTACCCTTAGTCTTACAGAAGAACAACCTACACCAAAATTTTCCTTGTTTTATTTGTCGTTTAACGATATATAGTAAATACTTGTATTGTATCTCGTTAAAATTTTATAGCAGATTGAACAAAAAAAGTACCGGTTTTTCTTACCAATATTACGGAGCGCTCACTTAGAAAGATCATTACGTTAAAAGTATTGATCTGATCGTAACGAAACATTAATACGTCTTAAAGGAACTTATTGTTAACGTGTATATGAAGTTTTAATCTGATCTGACGTTTCTTAAAATAGTTGTTGTTAATTTTGTAAAACAACTTTTTCTCGGGCCTGGGTGGTCATAGCAGTATGAAATATGGCTTGTTATGAGGCTCATAGCAATGCAAGGCTTAACGTAAAACTACATTTTATCTACTTGTGATTACCGATTTTATATGGATTAATATTTAATCGGACCATTGAGGGCGGTGATAGTAACGTAGCAGCCTGACAATGTTGCCAGTTGACTACCGTATTTCGAACTCGCTGCGCGCTCGTTCCTACGCACACCAAACTCTGACCTTTGTTCTTCGTTGAGTCATTAGCAACAAGCAGTAACTATCACTGTCAGTATTATCTATTGTTTGCACATCGATCAAGATGCCAGCTAATCCTCAGTTAACGGAGGGAGAATTTGCCATGATTATAAGTGCAATATGTTTTTTTAGATGCGAGAGAGAAAGTAATTAATGATAAGAGGGTTTAGCAAAAAGTATCCAAGTGTATTGGAAGGTCGATAGCCACGGTGAAGAGATGTGCCGCTGCAATTAAAGGTATTCCTCTTCCTCCCATAATCCCAAAGTATGAAAGTATGACGAAAGCAGAGCTAATTGTTCACGCCAAACCTCACTCCAGGGCACCTAAAAAGAAGCTGGAACAGATAATCAAGAATGTACGTCCTGACGTCGAACTCGTCTGGTTGCCAGTTGCTCATTGTGAGCTCAGACCTCATAGAGCTGGTTTGGTCCTACGTGAAAAATAAAATAGCTAAAGTGAATATGAGTAACCAGGCGGAGAGATGAAGATCAATGGAGGTGATGCAAGATCTCTGTAAAGAAGCCTTGAGGTCTGTAACACCGGAGCTATGGAAAAAATGCATCGAACACTCCAAAAAAATATAGAAACATTACTGGGAAAAGGATTGGCTAACAGAAGACGTCCCCGTTGTTGAGCCACTTGTTATAAACTTAAATGACAGTTCATCTGATTCATCGGCCAGTGATTTTTAGACAGTTAATAAGGGAGCAGTTTTATAATCTTATAATCTCAAAGTGTAAATTACTTCAAACAATTAATCTTATAATAATAGCTTATAATTAGTCTCAAAACTCTCGTCTCCGGAGAGCACGTGCCAGCGATGACCGCAGGAAGTGTAAGCTGTATGGTGGACTCGCATTGTCCTTCAACCCATGTTTGTACACCCAGTTTAGAATGGGATTTCCTTTGTATTGTTTTAACAGGAATTATCAACCTACCACAGACCAAATTCTCCAAGTACAACACTGATTGTTACTCAGTCGTTCTGCTTGTGACACCAAGGAGGCCTTAAAAACTTCATTGGAATCATGGAGGTCGTTATTTTGTGTTTGGATACAAAGCGACAGTAAATGGTAATTAGTAAGACAATTGAAAGGCGCCTAGTAAGCACGTGGAATGCTCATATCTGACAACCCTATCAAGTTACTTAGGTATCTATTGCGTTGGTCCTGTACAGAAACAAAATATGACTAGCGGCTTATTATTCGACAATAATAATAATAATAATAATAATAAGATGAGTTTAACGTCCCTTTTAACTAATGCGGCTTTTAGAGGCGCCAGGATGCGGGAATTTCACCCCGAAGGGGATCTTAATAATGCCAGTAAGCGGCTTCGGTGGCGTAGTTGGTAGCATGCTGAACTGCGGTGCCCAAGATAGCGGGTTCAAACCCGGCCGAAGTCGTCGGATTTTTAAGAGCGTTAAAAATCCTCCAGTATGCCTTCCTTCGGAGGGGAAGTAAAGCCGGAGGTCCCATATCATAGATTTATGGCATGTAAAAGATCCTTCCACAGACTAAACTTGTGTGAAGCTAAATTGTTAGGTTAGATTTCGTCAGAACGCTTTAGCAAAGTTTCAACGTTCATCACTAGGTATCATTGATGTTTGGTAGCGAAAGTTGGAACTACTTGAAATTGAACGGAACTTGTAGCTCACCCTAAGGGTGTCCGCTGGAAGCAGCTACAGACTCTGGTGAGCAGAACATGTCCTCGGACACTCCTGGCACTAAAAGCCATACAATAAATAAATAAATCATGCCAGTAAATCTACTGACACGGCTCCCTCACAGTTAAGCACCCTCAAATGCCAATTGACTGCGCCGGGATTCGATCCCGCTATCTTGGGATCAGCTGGCGAGAACGTTACCGCTGAGCCAAGCAGCCAGTCTGAATAATTAGAGAAGCATCTTGTGACTTAGACATAGCTCTGTTCCCAATAACATTGTTTTTATTTAAATAATGTCAATTGTGTGTGTATAGGGTTACCAGATTTCAAGAATGGAACACACGTCCCAAAACATTGTTTTCTTAAATCAAGAACAAGAGTTTAGTGCTTTTCAGTCGGTCAACACGAATGTTACCAAAAGAGCTGGGTTATGCCCTAATCGTGAAATAAATTACATGAGATTAATAAATACTCTAGGATGACCAGTTTCGATCGTCAAGCGATCATCATCAGATCCATTACACTTAGGCTATAAAATCTATGTTTGAAAATACAGGTGAAAATATTTACAATATAGACAATTATTTAGTTGCAGTATTAGTACTGCAACTGTCAGTGTATGCTAAATGCAGTATATATGATGTTAGGAGAAATGCTAAATGGTGATAGATATCCGGGGTTTGTAATTTGGGGTATGGTTGTAAAAAAAAAAAAAAAAATGGTTAAACTGTAATATTACAGGCTACTACTTATCTGGTTGTCTTCCTTGCTGGAGCTACGCGCAGTTTTCGTGTTCATTGTTACTCCAGGTGTAGTCGACTGAGATGGGCTGTTATCTCAACGACACTGGTTTTTCCCTTTCTCCCCCCTGTTCATATGTGCTGTGCGGAGTCAGTGCAATGTGTTTATGTGGGGTGTTGCCAACCTAGATGTTATTGAATGAGGTGGGTCTACAACTATCAAACACCGTGGAACATTCCTTGCCACGCGTGGACCATAAGCCATTCAAACTAAGCGCTGCCCGGTTAAATCAATGTTGTTAAATGTAATAAATAATACACATAGCCTATGTACCGTATTAAATAAACATTACATAATCAAACACACAAAATTAAAACTCGATATTGCTGACATATCATATAGGCCTATGACACCAGCAACTTACAAATGCTTTTCATTTGAACGACCCTTTGCAAGGATTGTTTTATTTGTAAGCATCTTCTGATAAAATTCACTACAATTTTTGTCATAATTGTAATGATTATGTGAACAATTCTTGTTTTATCAAACTAATGGAGCTTCTGTATCTATCATCTCTCCATTTGATATTCATGACAGAAAAAACTCTTCGTAAAATCAGTGGAGGGGAAAATCCTTAATTTTGTTGCCCCTAATAAATCTATAACATGTACCCATCTATCTGAAACAGACATAGAAATCATTTTCTCTTTCAAACTTGCATCTGTATCACCTGAAAACAAGCTAGATATTACAATCAATTCTGAAGCGGGACATTTGAAATTTTGTGGGAAATTGAATATATTATCAAATTAACCAAACAAAACGGACTATTTGGCGTTCCGTTAAAGATTAAATCGGAACGCGGAACCAATCAAGAAAAAACGGATTTTTTTATTTAATTTTGTTGTTCATTTTAAATCAGAGTGTGATTCTGATGAATGCAATCAACGTCACATATTTCCATGCTCTGGATGAAATTGATGCTATGGCGACCTCTTCACGGTTCATTGCACCTTAGAAACTGCCTTGTAATAATGCTATTGTTACGCACACCCAAGTACACGTGGCTACGTGACCACGATGTCGGAAGCCCCTAAAAGAACCAACAACAACATCTTGATGAGGGTGCAATTCCAGCTGGCGCTAACAATGGACCTTTACGTACAATTCCGAATTTTAAAATATCTACAATCGTTATGTGGATAAGGTGGGCATTTATTAATTCAAAGAAAGCTGGCCCGACTCGTGAGTTTTGAATATAATAATAATAATAATAACGAGGGGACATAGGCGAGAAATCTCGCATGTTCAGTAACCTCCCGCCCGGCTGTACTGTTATGCGGGCTTCAATAAATACCGTATGTTTATTTGTTTAAACACACTTTTTAAACAAATTGTCGATATTTATAAAATCAGAGTGCAATTCGTCACTGTTACGGGCAATTCCGTTTTAATATTCTTTCCGATGCACAATAGGTTGTTGTGATGGTCCCAATTTGTGACCAGAATGATATAATTTTATATATTTTATTATTATTATCAATATTTTTTAAGTTTTCATTTTTACCTTTTATTAGTTATTATGTTAACTAATATGTTTATATCTATTATTATGCGGTAATGTAGAATATTATGGCAATTGAAAGGAATTGGAGCTACACACATTATATTTGAAATAAGTTAGACGCTTGACTGAATATTATATCTGAAGAAAATACGTACAGAGGAAGAAGGAGGGTGTTCGCGGAAGGCCGGCTTATCTTCTGCTTCCTGGTAACGACTTGAATAGACACTAATGTCTATCACTTCAAGAATTATACCAGTAAACAAATCTTACTAGGAAGGGATTCTATGAAGACTCGCCATTAACAATGCTGGACCTGTGAATGAGTCATTTGCAACTTTATACAAAAGGTGGGCTGGACCTCGCGAGAAATGTTACAAAGAAGTATTGTCATTATTGATATGTGAAAGGCGTGCAAATTGCATAGTGACTTCAGAAGTGGGGGCTGGGCACGTGCCTTACCTGGGAACGTTATATATATGACGGCCGCCCAACTGGAAAAGGGATTATTATTATTGAATTGCTGGGAGGAGAGGGAATGGTGCTGTTTGGAGCAGAAGAGTGGAACTTGTAGCGAGATGGAGTTGGAAATTAACATTCATCTCTAACGCAGTGCTTTATTATACAGTTGACTATTTAAGTATGTGTATTTGATAAGACATTCAGTCTCATCAAACTGTGACATGGTTGTGTACGAGGCTATTGTCACAGGGATGATTTATGGAATTTATTCCGTCATCCACATATAAATTCATTACGTTGAGGAAGATAAGGGTCATCATGAACTCTATACGCAACAATCCATCTACAATGATCTTCAATGCGGTGAGCTCTATAAACAGTTTTATTCCAGACAAATCAGAAGGCTCTTGTGCTTATTAAATTCAATACATTTTATTCAATTAAATCAGTATACTCCAATTTCCAATCAAGACCCATAATACAAGTAAATTCAGTAGATTCTTTAATTTAAATTTATTATTATTATCTTTAGTATTTTATTCTTTTTTTTTGCACTTGTTGTTTTTATATATTAAATTCATTTTTAAATTCAAATGTTTGACTGGTTTCCTTTAGTAGCTAGTAATTACTATAAGGCAACACCACACTCCTAAACTAATTATCGTAAGGTTAGATTACGTAAGTTTCACTACGGCTGGAGAAAGGAATTTCGCTGCTCTACCTCTGTTTAACCGATGTTTAATATATTATTTTGATCATGATATATGAATGGTCTGGCGCCCTGGCTACACATAATACTACACATTATGTACTTTTTTAGTGATGCTGATAACAATACAGATACACTATTAAATTAATACACAATTAAATGTTTCATATTGATCACCCAAAAGTGGGCGACTATTTAATTATTAACCTTTGCATATTAATATTCAAGAATTTCATTAAACCATATTAATAACGCCCAACAGTGGAGCGCTTTGCATATAATCAGTTTCATTTTAACATAACCCATTACAAATGGCTGCCTCAACGAGGGACATTAAGTTTTAACCCATTACAAATAACGCCCAACTAGTGGGGCAAGATTCAGTTCTCTCTAAAACATTACATATAACGCCCAACAGTGGAGCGCTTTGCATATAATCAGTTTATTATTAAACAACAAGTTCTCTTTAAATCATTACAAATAACGCCCAACTAGTGGAGCGAGATTCAAGTAAAAATAACCATATTAATAACGCCCGACAGTGGAGCGCTTTGCTTATAATCAGTTTCAATTTAACATAACCCATTACAAATGGCCCCCAACTGTGCGGCACGAAAACCTAACGATATTTAGGCAAGGAGTGAGTGAAAATTCAGTGCAAATTGTCAGTGATTTTGGGGGAAAGTGAAGTGAATTAGTGTATTATTAGTGATTGATTTTGGGGGAAAGTGAAGTGAATTTTGGAACGGTAAATTTTATACGGTGTACTTCGAGATGGCGGACGAGGAACAAAGGAAACTGAGGAGTAGGGGGTAAAGGCGATAAAGCTAATTATACGAAAGTTGATAGTGGTACTGAGGCTGAGAGTGTAGTGGATTATACCAAGATGTCGGAGGTAAATCTTAAGAGTAATCCTGAGAATAATCCCGAGGTTAACCCTGAGACGAATATAGAGGTACATCCTGAAATAAATCCTGAGACTAGTGGAGGGCAGGAGAAACAAAAGCCTTTGGATATTTCGGAAAATAAATTTGATGCGATCATAGGAATGTTTCTGGAGATGAAACAGGACAATGATAAGAATAATCAGGAGATACGCAAGGCGTTAAACAAGAAGCTAGAAGATAGCAATAAAATAATCAGAAGATGAGTAGGGAGATGAGAGAGGAAATAAGTAGGCAAAATCTGGAGATGAATAGGCAAAATCAGGAGATGAGTAGGGAGATAAGTAAGGCGATAGACAAGAAGCTAGAAGATAGCAATAAGGAACATCAGGAGTGGATGGAGAACTCAGAGAACGTCAGAAGCGAATGAGGGAGAGAAGATGTGAAAGTAGTATAGATGAGGGAGAGCAGTTAGCGAAGATAGTAGGAGAAAGCATAGTAGAGTTGAAAGAGACGGTAGAGGATTGTGAAGTAGATGTGCAGTATTTAGAGACGAGTGTAGGTGAAATTAGGACAGACATAGGTGAAAGTAGCTTAGATGAGGGGGAGCAGTTAGCGAAGGTAGTAGGAAAAAGCATAGTAGAGTTGATAGAGACGATAGGGGATTGTGAAGTAGATGTGCAGTATTTAGAGACGAGTGTAGGTGAAATTAGGACAGACATAGGTGAAAGTAGCTTAGATGAGGGAGAGCAGTTAGCGAAGGTAGTAGGAAAAAGCATAGTAGAGTTGATAGAGACGGTAGAGGATTGTGAAGTAGATGTGCAGTATTTAGAGACGAGTGTAGGTGAAGGTAGGAGAAACATAGCTGAAAGTAGCTTAGATGAGGAACAGCAGTCAGCTGAGGTAGCGGAAATGATAGGTGAAAGCAGGATACCTGAAGAAGAGATTTAAGAACGTAGTAAGAAAAAGGAGAAACAGAAGATATTAAGATTTGAATTAATAGAAAAAGATAATAATTTGAAAGAAAGAGCGGAAGTATGTAAAATAAATAAAGTACTAAGCACTTAAGAAATAGAAGCTCAGAAAATCATATATGAAGAGAATAGGCAGATCAGGGAAGAATTCAAAGCCTGTATAGAGGAAGTTAATATGAAATTAACAGAGATAAAGAAGCGTGCGTTAAGTCACAGTCAGAAAGACATAATTATTGAACAAGAAAAGCAGAAGACTGAGATAAGGAATCTCAAGAATAGGAAGAAAAAGCACAAGCAAAGTACGAAGTTAGAGGAAATGGTGGAGAGAGATAGTGGAGAAATGAAGGGAAAGGATGCAGGAAGAACTTTTAGAAGTACAATGAAATAGAAAAGGATTAAGTTGATAGAGGAAAGGGAAAATGGTATGAAAGAGAGAGAGAAAGATTATGAGGTGCAGTGGCGTGACATAGAAGGTAGGATAGGGAAAGTGATAGGCGGAAAGGGGAAATACAGCGTTACTATTAATAAATATAGTACGGGGGAGGAAGAAACTATTGTTATGAGGAGAGAAGAGAGTGTAACTATAAATAAATATAGAAGCGAAGAAGAAGGTGATAAGAACTTAAAAATGCCATATAGAGTAGTTATGTAAGTCGGTATTACTATTTTGAGTGAACCGTATGACCTAATCCGTAATTATTTATAAAGATAATTTGAGGAGGTATCTAAGGAACATACCGTTATTAATTTTTACTCAGTCGAAAAATTACAAGTGCTAGGGGCGTGTATCGATACACTTTTTGATAGTGGCTGTCAGGTTTTCTGCATCAGTGCAGCATTTTATAATAATAGGAAGGAACATAGTATAAAAATATAGGAAATTTCAATTAGAACTACTATTGTGTTAACTGCGGCGGGAAAGATATCCCACATAATTTCTAAACAAGTGGTTGTAGAAATTTTAAAGCAGGTAAGATTGGAACACAGGTATGTTTATTGATTCCAAATCTAGTATATTCATTAATTAGGGGTTTTGAGTGGATGTCGCAACATTCTGCCCAGCTAGTGTTAAATTCAGATGGATGGATGGAGATGTGATCATGTCATTTAATAATTCAAGTAAGTTATATGGTGGTTCTAAGAATATATGTACGCTTGAGGAGGTATTAATGACCAAAGGAGTCGATATTTGCAGGGTGGTTAGTGGTGAGTTTGTTGGGGTATCTCTTGAGAGGAACCTTGCTTTTTTCATTTTTAGGCAGTATGCTGACGAAGGATTATCTAGAGGATTCCTTGCATGAGGCTGCATTACAGAGTGCGTTAGAGAGTGATCGTGTGGATCGATTGTTGGAGGTGTTGTAAGAGAATTAGTATATATTTGAGAACCGTATTGGATTAGCTAATTGCTACGAACATTCATTATATGTACATGATTGCAGTATTTTTGTAGGTCATCGCTACCCCGTGCCTTACAAATTTCAGGAAACTGTGATTAGGCAGATTGAAAGCATGTTGCAGGATAAAATTATCGAACCCTATATCAGCCCATATATTAATTCGTTAAGGGTAGTTCCCAAGTCAGAAAGGAAAGTAAAGCTATATTTTGATGCCCGTAATTTAAGTAGGCAGATTGAAAGCATGTTGCAGGATAAAATTATAGAACCCTATATTAGCCCATATATTAATTCGTTAAGGGTAGTTCCCAAGTCAGAAAGGAAAGTAAAGCTATATTTTGATGCCCATAATTTAATTAGGCAGATTTTTGTGAACAGTTAATATTTCAGTAGCTAGGATGGTAATGCAAGGATTTAAAGGTAAGTCATTTTTTGTAATGGAGAAATTAAATTTTATTGGTCATAGGGATTCCACGAAAGAAAGGTAATCTTAAGTAGAAAGAAGTGTAATTGTGAGAAATAAGGTGAATATCTACAGGTGATTAAGATGTGTAATCGTAGGTAGAATGGAGTGTAATTGTGAGAAATAAGGGGATCTTGAGTAGAATTGAGTGTAATTGTGAGAAATAAGGGGAGTAACCACGGTTAAAAAGGTGAGTAACTAAGGTCAAAAAGGTGAGTAATTAGACGATGCAGGAAAACGATTATACGGCACATACAATGTGAGATCCTTAAGGAAATATGTATCATGAGTAATAAGAAATGTAGCTGATGGTAAGGAAAGTCGCTTAATATTAAGTGATTGATTGTGATCTGAACGAGAGGGTAATGGCGAGATGTTTCACCAACCTATGATATTGTGTGTCTTGGAGAGCACAGAGGAAATATAAAGCGTATTTTGTCGGCTATAGGCTTGTGTATTTGAGTGTGATATATATAATTATATGCTATATATGTGGGGTAAATAAGCGCACTGCATTTGCACTGAACGATGTTGCCTTAGGTAATATAAGCTAATAAAGTTTCATTTTTTCAATAATATGCCTGTGTTACTAGATACATAATAATTCCTGAGAGACTGGAGTAGATTTGGTTATTCGCATCACATACCAAGTGTTGTGTAGTGTTTAAGTGAATTGATCAGTTGGCAGTCCCAAAAACTAGCCATAGTGTATTCAGTTCGACACCAGGCTGAAAATTGAATTCTACGTCCTCAAGATATAAAAAGCAAAGGTGTAAGTGCAACCATGACTTATGTCCAAAACAAGAATATAAAAGTGAAGGGTATTTTGATGTACATTGTTTACAGGTCGCTTTAATTATTTAAAGAAGAAAGAAACAGACATTATGAACAGTTGGAAGACTGGAATGAAGAAATTTTTAAAAATATGTAAAACTTGAAGGGCATAATTTGTCGATATTTGTAATTTTTGTGAAGGGTATAACATTTGATATTTGTACATATGTTGAAGAGAATTATGGTGATATGATTGTTGACATATACCATAATCCTCTGGGGGCGAATGTGATGGTCCCAATTTGTGACCAGAATGATATAATTTTATATATTTTATTAATATTATTATTATTATCAATATTTTTTAATTTTTCATTTTTACCTTTTATTAGTTATTATGTTAACTAATATGTTTATATCTATTATTATGCGGTAATGTAGAATATTATGGCAATTGAAAGGAATTGGTGCTACACACATTATATTTGAAATAGTTAGACGCTTGACTGAATATTATATCTGAAGAAAATACGTACAGAGGAAGAAGGAGGGTGTTCGCGGAAGGCCGGCTTATCTTCTGCTTCCTGGTAACGACTTGAATAGACACTAATGTCTGTCACTTCAAGAATTATACCAGTAAACAAATCTTACTAGGAAGGGATTCTATGAAGACTCGCCATTAACAATGCTGGACCTGTGAATGAGTCCTTTGCAACTTTATACAAAAGGTAGGCTGGACCTCGCGAGAATTGTTACAAAGAAGTATTGTCATTATTGATATGTGAAAGGCGTGCAAATTGCATAGTGACTTCAGAAGTGGGGGCTGGGCACGTGCCTTACCTGGGAACGTTATATATATGACGGCCGCCCAACTGGAAAAGGGATTATTATTATTGAATTGCTGGGAGGAGAGGGAATGGTGCTGTTTGGAGCAGAAGAGTGGAACTTGTAGCGAGATGGAGTTGGAAATTAACATTCATCTCTAACGCAGTGCTTTATTATACAGTTGACTATTTAAGTATGTGTATTTGATAAGACATTCAGTCTCATCAAACTGTGACATGGTTGTGTACGAGGCTATTGTCACAGGGATGATTTATGGAATTTATTCCGTCATCCACATATAAATTCATTACGTTGAGGAAGATAAGGGTCATCATGAACTCTATACGCAACAATCCATCTACAATGATCTTCAATGTGGTGAGCTCTATAAACAGTTTTATTCCAGACAAATCAGAAGGCTCTTGTGCTTATTAAATTCAATACATTTTATTCAATTAAATCAGTATACTCCAATTTCCAATCAAGACCCATAATACAAGTAAATTCAGTAGATTCTTTAATTTAAATTTATTATTATTATCTTTAGTATTTTATTCTTTTTTTTTTTTTTTGCACTTGTTGTTTTTATATATTAAATTCATTTTTAAATTCAAATGTTTGACTGGTTTCCTTTAGTAGCTAGTAATTACTATAAGGCAACACCACACTCCTAAACTAATTATCGTAAGGTTAGATTACGTAAGTTTCACTACGGCTGGAGAAAGGAATTTCGCTGCTCTACCTCTGTTTAACCGAGGTTTAATATATTATTTTGATCATGATATATGAATGGTCTGGCGCCCTGGCTACACATAATACTACACATTATGTACTTTTTAGTGATGCTGACAATACAGATACACTATTAAATTAATACACAATTAAATGTTTCATATTGATCACCCAAAAGTGGGCGACTATTTAATTATTAACCTTTGCATATTAATATTCAAGAATTTCATTAAACCATATTAATAACGCCCAACAGTGGAGCGCTTTGCATATAATCAGTTTCATTTTAACATAACCCATTACAAATGGCTGCCTCAACGAGGGACATTAAGTTTTAACCCATTACAAATAACGCCCAACTAGTGGGGCAAGATTCAGTTCTCTCTAAAACATTACATATAACGCATAACAGCGGAGCGCTTTGCATATAATCAGTTTATTATTAAACAACAAGTTCTCTTTAAACAATTACAAATAACGCCCAACTAGTGGAGCGAGATTCAAGTAAAAATAACCATATTAATAACGCCCGACAGTGGAGCGCTTTGCTTATAATCAGTTTCAATTTAACATAACCCATTACATTGTGTGTACATTACGATGGCAGTGGTTGTGTGCGCTCCATGTGTACAGACTACCCTCACGGCTCTAGTGTTATGCGGGCTGGACGCGACACAGTTTTGCCAGGGGCTATCGTCTTGTTTATTTGTTTAAACACTATTTTTAAACAAATAAATATATTTCCGTCGACTTTTCAATAGTTGCAAAATTTTTCCTGTACCATTGATACGATTTGGAAGATTTTAGCACAAAACGCACCTTCTAAATCCTTCTGGTTCAGGAGCTTGAGTTTTTTGTTAGATGAACCTATCGTAGACCTATTATATAATAGACTAACGGACCCGTGTGAGAACTCTCGCATAATGGGTTGTGTGCGCCCCATGTGTACAGACTACCCGCCCGGCTATGCAGGCTGTTCGCGACACAGTTCTGCCAGGCGCTATCTGGGTTGTGTGCGCCCCATGTGTACAGACTACTCGCCCGGCTATGCAGGCTGTTCGCGACACAGTTCTGCCAGGCGCTATCTGGGTTGTGTGCGCCCCATGTGTACAGACTATCCGCCCGGCACTAGCGCTATGCGGGCTGTACGCGACACAGTTCTGCCAGGGGCTATCCGGTTTGTGTGCGCCCCATGTGTACAGAATATCCGCCCGGCACTAGTGCTATGCGGGCTGTACGCGACACAGTTCTGCCAGGGGCTATCGTCTTGTTTATTTGTTTAAAAGCACTTTATAAACAAATACATATATTTCCGTTGACTTTTCAAGAAATGCTAGATTTTTCCTGTACTATTGAGACGATTTGGAAGATTTTGGTACTAACCACACTTTCTAACTCTCTCTGGTTTAGGAGCTTGAGTTTTGTGAAACATACACCTTAGCGTATTATATATAATAAGATGTTATTGGATTTTCGTCCCTTTTAACTTCTTTGGCTTTTAGAGACGCCAGGGTGCCAGATTTTTCCCCGAGGGGGATTTTTAACGTGGCAGTAAATGTACTGACACGGTTCCCTCGCATTTGCGCACTCTCAAATGCCCACTAACTGCGCCAGGATTCGATCCTGCAACCTTGTGCATGGCAGGCGAGAACAGCACCGCTGTGCAACGCAAGCAGTATCGTGAGTTTTGAGACTGGCCCGGGTGAAGAAACCGGTTAGAACCTACTCTTATTAATCCTCTTCTTGGAATTCGTGAGTTTTTATATTCGTGAGTTTTGAGACGACACGGCAAAAACAGAAGATACAGGCCGGACAACAGGTTTACAGTCAGGCTACATTTGAAACAATGCACAAGTAAGCCCTAATATTAAAACTAACAAGTATTACGTTATAATTGTATTTACACTATATAAAAGGTTCGTTCTCACGAAGGCACTGATGTCACGACATTGCTGTCATGAAATGAAATGTCGCAGCAGTGTCATTGTCGGAACAGTTTTTGATGCCACAGTCACAGTGCCGTGACAGAGCGCTGTCGTGACACTAACGTGAACTTCCACACGCAATGTCGTCATGAGAACAGGTTTGTGCCAGCCGTGTCGTGACATTACCATAACTCGACCACGTATATTGTGTGTAATTATATTTTGGCTGCGTTTAATATTCTTCAGTTTCTGGAACACTATCATGCAATATCCCTGCTTGTGTGACAAATCTGTCCCAGAGTTCAAAAATAGGCAAAAGAGAGATGATGCTGAAACAGCGTTATTACAAGTAAGTGGCCTCATAAACGTGAAAACCCTGAGAGCGAAAATTAAGTCGATTCGCGGAACATATAACAATGACTATCTCAAAATTAAAACATCAACAAGAACAGGGTCCGGCGCAGATGAAATATATCAACCAAAGCTGTACTAGTTTCATTATGCCGATACTTTTCTACGTAAGAACTACGAGGACGAGCCTGTTTCAGATACATATCTGGTGAGTGCATTAAATATGTTGTCTATTCACGATAAAGCCTACAAAACCTAATATCACAATGATAGCAAATTTAGGTTTCAATGCCGTGTTTAGAACCAGATTTTGGTACTACGGGGCCCCCATGCATAACATCTTTTCCCCTGCGATGAAATGTCTCCATATTTAATTACAAAAACGAATTAGGCTATAATACAGTGTCAAATACAAATTACAATTAACAAATTGCATAGAGAATTGATCATATATACTCCCCCTCCCCAGGGGCTCACATCTAGTGGGACGTGGGTTGGCGACCACGGGGCCCCAGCTGAGTCCGGCTTTGCTTCCACTTACTTGCGCCGGGATCCACTCCGTCTTCTTTCCTGTCGACCTCACTTGGTCAACTCTTGTTCTCTCCCGACCCCGACGGTATTAGGGTATCCGAGGCCTAGGGAGTCTCTTCCATTCCCGCCTTAATTGGTCCTTATCTCATCTTTTCGGATACCCTCCTTCTGCGAGGGGTCAGCCTTCTTTTTCTTTCCATATTATCTCCTGCCTTCTGCTCAAGGCCCTCAAGGAGGCAGGGTGTATGTAGCCCTACCACTTCTGGTGCACTCTGAATAATTCTACACCCTCAGAGGCTCACGGCAGGTGAGTTCTTGAGTTGGCGAGCACGAGGTATTCCTGAGCTGGGTCCGGTTTTCCCCCTTTTATCCATTACCTCTGGGGCGTACCCTCTCCTCTTTCACTTTCCTATCTGCCTTTCATGGCTCTCCTTCCTTCCAAGTCCCTCAATCCGCATTCTTCGAGGGTTGAGGGCATTTCATTTCCTCCTGTCCTTTATTTGCCTTATTCTCCTTTTGTTTTCCATTTCTTCTTCTAGTATATAAGTTAGTAGTTAGTTTCAGTTATAGTTAGCATTTCATTTTCATCTCCACGATCACCCAAACCATTAGGGGCCGATAACCTAGATGTTAGGCCCCTTAAAACGACAATGATCATATATATTATATTTTTTTACTTAAAAATATATTTTGCAATCACTTTTATTTCTACTCTTCACTGCAGAAAACAGGTCGATGATGTCCTCAAAGCGAACAGTTCGTAGCTAATGCTCCTTACTCATGATACTTAAGTCAGGCAACCTTTCTTGGGACAGTTGTAGGCTACGTAAATAATCTTTTATCCGCTTCAGTTTACTGAATGACCGTTCTCCAGTACACTTATTTAATATATTCGTAACGTCACCATTTCATCATTATGAAATGCTAAATAAAGGTTTTCTTAGAATAGGCCCCCTGCTTTAAGCGTGTGTACAATCCTATATGATGCAGCGGCCTTGCTAGCGTGTGTAGGCTACAATGCTGAAATCTTACTTTAGTTAGTTAGTTAGTTAGTTATTTTTGATGAAACCGAAACCCCTACTTGTGCTAATTTTGTGAGTGATTTATTCGGAGACCGTTCAAGATTCTCGCCAATGTCATCTAGCTCATCCTCTGTTAAAACCGTTCGTGTGCGGGCATGTTTTTTATTGAGCACGGAGCCAGTAGTGTCAAACTTATTTGCAATTACGTGAATTTGTGCTAGTGAAGGTGGCACTTCATCAGGAAATTAATGAACAAATGCATCACGTACCCGCCGAGCCGACTCGTACTTAAAATAAGTTTTACATTAAAAAAAAAGATGTTGCAATGTTAACTGTCTCACCATGTTAGCACTTGAGGTTTAGACTGGCGACTGAGCACCTGCACGCTTATTGCAAGGTCAAGTTTGGTAATGTCAATCTGTTATTTTTATACAGTCCATCGAAACTTGGAAAAAAAAACAAAAAAAAAACAACTAGCTCTCGTATGTACTATGCGCGCGCTTTCAATACTACAGGAGGGGGCCGTGGCGCGCCACAAGCTCGGCCAAGGTGACCGCAGCTGCGGTTAACAAAGCCGCCGCTTGGCGCTCTTATTTTATATGAAAGACCCTGTAATGCACTACCACCAACTCGAATATGTACATGTATGTATGTCTACCCCTTATTATTCCCTTTTTCCAACAGGGTCGGAGATGAGATGCGATGACATTCTATGTGGCAGATGGTTTTCCTGTCAACAACCTCATGAGAGGAGTTAATGAGAGATGAAATGAATGAAACTGAGCAAGGATGTGGAAGGAAGCGGCCATGGCCTGTCAGAATTTGCCTGGAGTTGAAATGGGAAACCACGGAAAACCATTTCAAGGACGGTCGACGGTGGTGTTCGAACCCACGACAACCGAGTCCTCAGAGAACTTGGACCCATGACCTAGCATTGCGCTTCAGCATAGCGGTACCAACTTGAATATGTAATATAATGGAATTTATTTCTTTATTCGTTCTCTCACTCACACTGAAGACGTCATACTCCGCCGAGAAAGCTTGCACTCCAAACCCATAAGAATCAGCCTGCAACAATCCTTGTAGATCCGAAAATGGCAGCTGGAACTTAACGACGGCGAGGCAGGAGGTTAAGTCGGCACCATATGAGGCTTGCAGTATAACTCCTACGGCAAGAGTCAGGCAGGCAACTTGGCGAATTGACCACCTCTCCAATGGGCTGGCAATTCCTGGGACAAGAACATACAACAAGAATAACTCGTGTGCAATTAGAATCATAATTCAACACCGATAGAGATACTTACAGTACCTAGGTATAGATATATAAATAAATTAAACACGTGCGGATAGTCTTACATACAGGGTCATTATGTGTGTGCGCGCGAGTAAACACGGCAATCCAAGCCGGCTGTGACTGGCGCAGATCGTGGGCGCGCGTTCGCGGTTCAGCCGGTGGTGGCGCGCACTTTCACACTTTTTCCAAACATGTTCAATAATGTATACTTACAGTGCTCATAGGCGATGCTGAAAATGTCCTCCCTCTCTTGTAACACCTGACTCTTCTGATGAACGAATGTCTGTCAACTCTTTTACTATTCACGGAGCCTGTTTCCTTGAATAGTTTAACGAGCCTCCTAATTGTACTGGCATTAGGCACAGGTCTTCCTGGAAACTTGATTCGAAATTTTCGTCTCGTTTCAGAACAAGATTTTCTGCTTTTCATATACGAATTATGGATATACTCACGTTCGCGCAATGTGAATTGGTGTCGAGGCATGACCAACAATCACAGTAATCACAATACTCACTAAACATGCAACACTAACGTCTAAGCTTTGCAGATACACGTCCATATGAATGACAAAACACGTGTAAACTAACGATATGAGTCAGCGGAGCGCGCCAAGTACTGGCTGAACCGCGTACGTGCGCCCGCGATCTGCGCCAGTCACAGCCAGCTTAGCTTGCCGTGTTTACTCGCCCGCACATATACAGGGTGTTTAATAAATACTTTTACAAACTTTGGGGATTGGTTCCTTACACCAAAACAAGAAAAACAGTTCATATACACATATGTCCCAAAATCATTCGTTTTCGCTTTATTAATGAAGGAACATTGTACAGTGACACATTAATTGACAGCCTGTTTGGAAGTGTTTAACACATGAACTCATATCAAAAAAGATTTCTGACACCACAGATAAAAGTCTAACGGACCGTGCAAGCCATGGAACGGGTCCTCCTCTGCCCAACCATCTGTCCTGGAAGATCTCCGTCACTGTAGTGCGAACAAGGTGACTAAAGTGTGCAGGAGCCCCATCATGCATCCAGCACATACGTTGTCGTATTTGCAGGGGCACATTGTCATGCAGTAAGTCTGAAAGGGTGCTCTGGATAAAGTCTCTGGAGACTGCACCTGTAAGACGTGCTGGTAGAACGTATGGACCTACAATGCCAGCCCACACATTAATCCTAAACTGGTGCTGATGGCGAGCTTGTCTGGAACACCTGTGCATTTTACAGTTTTTCCATCTGTCGGTGTCAGGAATCTTTTTTGATATGAGTTCATGTGTTAAACACTTCCAAACAGGCTGTCAATTAATGTGTCACTGTACAATGTTCTTTCATTAATAAATCGAAAACGAAGTATTTTGGGACTTATGTGTATATGAACTTTTTTTTTCTTGTCTTGGCATAAGGAACCAATCCCTAAAGTTTGTAAAAGTATTTCTGAAACACCCTGTATAATGACCCTGTACATGTGCATACATAAATGCATACATATACATGCATTACCTTGACCACAAAAGCAGTCCCAGGCCCAGAAAAAAATGTCCTTTTTGCGGTAGTTGTGTTCAGATGGCAGCAGCTTATACATTACAATCACCGAACACGGGATTAGTAATATACAACCTCCAATGCATAGCCACAGAGATCGGCTAAATGGATGTGTGTACTGTTTCCGTTTGCTGGCTGAATCCTTAATCGTCTGGATGTAGATCCGAAGCCTAGAAAGAGCATTAAAAACCTTAGATTTTGCAATGGCACTTTCATCTAAAACTTGTACAGGCCGGACGTTTGTTTTAGACGAGTGAAAATCCTAATGGAAGCCTGGAGGTGAGTTACTACAGTACCTGTGTTGTTGTCAGCTGCCCCATGCGGTCCGATGATTGACAAAGCTATCTCACACTACTGCTGAAGTACAGTCATTGGCAAAGAACACATTGGTATGAAAGAAAGAATAGGTAGAAAACCGTGGATCACTCAGGATATACTAGAATTGATGGATGAAAGGCGGAAACACAAGAATCTAAGAGATGAAAAGGGGAAAGCAGAATACAGACGTTTGAGAAATGAGGTTAACAAGAAGTGCAAGGAAGCGAAAGAAGAATGGTTGAAAGAGAAATGTGCAGGTATAGAAAATTGTCTGAAATTAGGAAAAGTAGACACAGCTTATCGAAGGATTAAGAATACTTTTGGGGAAAAGAAGACTAAGTGCTGTAATATTAAGGACACAAATGGAAAACCTCTAACAGATAGGGAAGGAAATGTCGAGAGATGGAAAGCTTACATAGAGTGCTTGTATAAGGGAAAGGAGATTGAGAATCATGTAATGGAAAGGGAGGACGAAATTGATGAGGATGCAAAAGGAGATTTAATATTGAGATCCGAATTTGACAGAGCATTAGAGGACTTAGGCAGGAACAAAGCAGTAGGCATAGATGATATACCGATTGAGTTGCTACGCTACATAGGAGATGAAGGTCTGATCAGGTTATTTCACTTGGTGTGTAGGATTTATGAGACAGGTGAGGTACCCCTGATTTCAAGAAGAATGTTATCATCCCTATACCAAAGAAAGTGGGAGCTGACAGATGTGAAGATTACCGTAAAATCAGCTTGATTACTCATGCTTCAAAGATCCTGTCTAGAATAATTTACAAGAGGATTGAAAGCCAGATAGAAACGGAGTTGGGTGAAGACCAGTTTGGTTTCAGGAGAAATGTAGGAACAAGGGAAGCTGTATTAAGTCTTAGGCTGATTTTGGAAGGTAGAATAAGGAAAGATAAGAGAACGTTCATGGCATTTGTAGACTTAGAAAAGGCTTTTGATAACGTTGATTGGACTAAATTGTTTGACATTTTGAAATCGATTGGAATAAAGTACAGGGATAGGAGGGTGATATACAATCTATACAGAAACCAGACAGCAGTCATTCGAGCTGAAGGACATGAGAGAGAAGCTGGTATTCAGAAAGGTGTAAGGCAAGGCTGCAACTTATCACCCATACTTTTCAATCTTTACATTGAGCAAGCAATGAAGGAAATTGGAGAAAAATTTAAAGTGGGAGTGAAGATTCAAGGAGAAATAATTTCAACTCTGAGATTTGTTGATGACATCGTCATCTTGGCCGACAAGCCTGAGGATTTGAATGAGTTTTTGAATGGTATGGATTCCGTCTTACGGAAGGAATTCGTGATGAAAATTAATAAATGTAAAACAAAAATACTGGAATGCAGCCGAAATAAATCAGAAACCTCTATGGAGATCAAATTGGCAGGTGAAATGCTCAAGGAAGTAGGAGACTTCTGTTACTTAGGAAGCAGAATAACCAGTGATGGACGAAGCAAAGAGGATATAAAAAGTAGGTTGGCTCAGGCAAGGAAAGCCTTTCTACAAAAAAGGAATCTGTTGACATCGAATATAGATTTAGGTATTAGGAAGTCATTTTTGAAAGCCTTTGTCTGGAGCGTGGCGCTCTATGGAAGTGAAACTTGGACTATTGGTGCAGCAGAAAAGAGGAGAATTGAAGCATTTGAAATGTGGTGTTACAGGAGAATGATGAAGATCAGATGGGTAGGTAGGGTTACAAACGAAGAGGTATTAAGGCGAGTGGGAGAGGAGAGATGTTTCTGGCGACTGCTAATGAAGAGAAGAGATAGGTTGGTAGGACACATACTAAGACACCCAGGAATAGCAAGCTTAGTTATGGAAGGAAGGGTCGAGGACAAGAACTGTAGGGGTAGACCAAGGTTAGAATATGTTAAACAGATAGCCTCGGATGTAGGGTGTGGTAGCTATGTAGAGATGAAACGATTGGCTCAGGACAGGGAGGCATGGAGAGCTGCATCAAACCAGTCAAAAGACTGAAGTCTCAAACAACAACACTAGTCCAAAACCAACTACAATTCTCAGACCTTAATGTAGAAAAACATCACGGCAACCAGAGGCGGCTGTAGCAATATTTTCAGGTGTGCGAGATCTCATTGTGGCGCCCCTCTCCTGTAGAGACCAAAATTAATATAAGAAAGATGTTCTTACATTATTAATAACTATTATTCTAATAATAAAAATTATATTCCTAGAACGCTCCTAAAATATTATTTACTATTAAACAATATTGTTCGCTTATAGTCGCTCTTAAACCAGGCAAGGCATCATTGTTATCTACAAAAAAATGTTAAATATGATATTACTAATATCTTACATTACCATACATTACAACACTTACTATAGCAGTAACGTTCTAACATTCAGTAATGTTTGAAATTTTACTCGTAGCTTGCAACACAGACACAAATCACAATCCACATGCACTCACATGCGATCGAATGCCAAGAAAACGGAGAGCGGATAGAAGTCTAGATGTATTGATATTGGTTTCAACTCGTTAATATTTATACAACGTTAAGTGCGAATTTCACATTATATGTCTATATCTTTGAAATGCACGCACCGCAGCTCTCTTATACATATAATTAATTTTGACGGGTAGGGTTAAGTAGTAGGCTAATAAGTGTTTTTTTTTTTTTTTTTTTTTTCGCTGTCTAACTATCGTTGCCTTTTCGCGCCCGATGCGGTCGCATCATTCGCACCGCTCTAGGGTTGCCCCTGGCGTCAATCCCGACCAATAGTTGAGATCTTTTACCAGGCTTGTCAATGGTTTATGTTTAACTCACCAAAGAAGCTGCTTTGGGAATATGGAAGATATCACAAGAAGGGACTAGATTACAAAGAAATGTTTCAATACTGGTATGTATTTTCTTCCTGTACGGCCATGGGCAACTACAGAAGTCTTTCTACTCTTCTAGTTAAATTTGAGGCTTTTTGGCGAGACCTCGACGTTTTATTTAACTTCTGTAATATGATACAGATATTGGTTAGACGTCTGACTAGGAAGTCGAACACTGCCCAGGGTATAGGCTACTGCCCAAGCACTTGCATGAAGCAAACAAATTGGAATAAACCATGATCAGGATAGCTACCTGAAGTAATCATGACTTGATATCGAACCATCACCATAGAGAGATACAACACAAGAAAGGCCTTTCGTGTAACGTGTGTTAAACCTCGGTTAGAACGTCACACGGAATGAGTAGATTGGAACACGGAAAGAAACCAACATGTAGATATCAGAGCATACGAAACTGAACACTTACGCATTTTTTTAATCGATTGGAATAGGCTACTTAAACGCTATAAGGTACTTGGTAAAGTAGCAAGACAAGAACCATCTGCCTGTTAGAGTAGGTTATCCTCGAGTATCGGGATTCAAAGTAACTTGTGAAAGCTAGTTAAATGTGAACACCTGTGTGACGAATGTGCTTGAATAGGATACTCTAACGGTTAAGCACTCATAACCTTAAGTAGAAATCAGTGAGCTTGCTCTAATTTTATTATATTGATGTGTAGTTAACTATTTACGCGATCATAATATCCATACGTAAATCGTAAATACATAATACAAGATCATAGAATAGACTAACCTTTTCAAATAACGATATTAATTGTGAATAATAAATATTAACATTAAGAAGACAAGCTATACAAAGAATATCAAAAAACATATTTCTAAATATTTGTATAATGTTTAACTACAACCCTACAGTAGTGATCAAGTTCTGATGATGACCGCGTCACGGTCGAAACGCGTAATCCTAAATTCCCCCTTAATACATGCAATTTGTTTCAAGAATAGTTTGCTATAGGCTGTATACAGGGTGTTTCTAAATTCCCATTACAGACTTTGAGGGCTTGTAGTGGAGACCAGGATGGTTAAGTTTGCCATAGGAACTTGTGTCTGGAAATGCACCGTCTTCCCGCTACCCGCAGAAAACCACAACAGCACACGTTCAAATGTCCCGCATATTTGCCACCACTGACTAGAGTGAACGATCACCTGATGTCCCATATCCCCTACAGGTTTGTTGACATTCTATACCTTCTTCCATGAAATCTCACGGGTGCCGCGTACTTGGTATTCCTTGTGCATGAGTTCTTATCTAGGGCCATCCAGTCAGACTAGCGCTCCTTCCCCTACCAACACTACACTGTGGCAGCGAGGAGACGGGCGATGTTCTGACCACGCTTACTAGATGCGTACGTACAGTCGTGCGGTCAACGGCTCTTCAGGGATTGTTGATATATTAGTAGGGCTGTTTTGCCATAACAAATATACCGCATATTCAAATCGAATGGTACACCGATGTATAGAATGTGCAGGAAACGAACACAAGTGTTAAGTAAAGAATATTGTGATTTATTCCAAACTGAAATGTGAACATATTAGAGGGGAAAATTCAACAACAAGTTGTGTTCTTTTTAAGACATTACATCTCTGTTGCACACTAAACATTTGGCATGCACTTTATAGGCTAAGCTGCACTGAAAAATGAAATTTTCCATTCTGCTCTAAAGACTGCTGCTTCACCACTCCTTTTTTGTATGCTGTTCAGTCATGACCACTGCGAAACTGATTTACTTACACGCTGTCAACAAAGCGCATTGGACTAGACTAGCGACTAATAGATCGGCTGCACACTTCAGCGCGCTCAGCCAGCCAAGCTCCTCCCACCACTTCTGAAACTATCTTCCAACAAAGCGCTCGGAGCACTGCCTTAGAGCGCGGCCGGAGCACTAACGCTCGGGGAGCGCTGTCTGGATGGCCCTGTCTTAGACGATGTGCTACTTCATGTGCATCAAAACATATTGTGGTTTCAGCACGATGGTGCACCACCTCATTTTTCACTCGTGGTACGAGATCATCTGCACCACAGATTTGGGCAACAGTGGATAAGTCGTTTGGCCCGATTGCTTGGCCTGCACGTTCACCCGACTTGACACCGATAGACTACTATCTGTGGAGTCAAATGAAAACCTTGATTTACGATACCTCTGTGAAATCCGAGGAAGACCTACTGGCGCGGGTTATGGCTGCAGCGGATGTTGGAGGACCAGTGATTGGTGATCGTGTGTAAGTTACCAGAACATGGTACTGCGCTCGAAATCATGTCCAGCCTAGACTATGTACTGGACGAGATTCGAACGGAGACCATCTGAGGAAAGTTGCATATGAAATTTTTCGAGATTTGGATCAAATTTGTATGCAGGAGGAGAGTTTTGACATCCATAAGTAATTGGTAAAATTTTAGCCAATAGAAATATGTCTATTTGGAGCAGAAATGGAAATTTTGTAACCCAAGATATTTTAGCCAAGGGTGAGGTACTTAGGCCGAGTCCAGGAAAATGCACAGTTTGTAGATGTTGGCCGCGAGAAACCAGTTTTCGCGAGCTAGAGGACAGAGCAATGATAAGTAGAGGTCGTGCACGCGACCAGATAGAGGAGAAGGGAGGTCGTGTGTCTGGCGCGCTTCAGAACAGGTACTCTGCCAATCAGAAGACAGAGAGATTACGAGGGAACATATGGATATTATATACATTATTTTAATAATGGAAAGGACTGTAGCATATCAAATTTACCAGGAGGAAAAATGAAATTTAATGGTCGAAACCGCAATTAAATCGGATATCTACAGGAGGAGATACGAACCAATGTGTGTGTTTGCTGCAAGGAGTTAGGCTAGGAAGATTGATTAAGGAGGGAAAAGCTTTGATCGAGGAGGCTAGCAAACGCTAGGAAGAGAGGCTCTTTCGTTACGAACTTCTGTAGAAGTAACACGTATTACATTTCACTCCGCAATATACAAGAAGGTAACTTGTGATATTTGAGAATTCAACATGAAGCAATACTACAGAGAGATAAATATGACGCCATGAACAAATAACAAACTATAACAATTGAGAAGAGATATTAAGAAGAAAGAACCAGAAACTATACTGCGTGATAATTTGTTATACTCGTATCATCGCATTGGAACTTCTACGAAATACTACGCAGAGAAGAAGAAAGCTGAAGTATTGGAACACATTATAAAAAGCTAAACATTACTATCTACAAGATGTCTATTGAACCAGGTCAAAGGGGAGAGATCACGACCAACTATTTCGAAGCAGAGAAGATGTTTTAAATTTTCATGATGGAGGGAACGTAGAGCTACACTAACAAGCGATATCCAGAGATGACCATGTAGCTTGATTAAGAGGACGGGCTGCGCCACCAACTGCAGTTCGTTCTGAATACACACTATTCTACTTCTATGGAGAGAAACTCACATGTCAAGGTGATTTCTCACGATGATAAATACCACTATTATTCTACCGACATCGATGAACATCAACCGATGTACCACCAGAAGATGGACCCAAGAAGGAAGCGGGAGGAGCATCAAGGTTATCTAACTGAGAAGATCCAAGAATGGCAGCAGAACGAGGTCGCGGACTGTAGAGAGGAGGCTACACGGCGAGTCTCAGCTGGAGACCGGTTTTCCACCCCATCCCCTACTGTTTGCCGAGACCAGCAGTCCAGACAGGAGCTGTATGACGTATGCCAGCTGCCCGCCAGATGCAAGGTCGCGTTCCTGAAGCACGTGGCAGAGATTCCACGAATGCCGTTGACACCAGGTCCGTCACCACAGGTCCAGCTTTAAGGTAGAACAGTGCAGATTTACACACCTATGTAGATAGACCTTGTACACGATTTTCCAGTATATTGACCAATATTCTTTATCTTATTCATAGCTCATGTTTTGTTATTTTGTCTAGAATTTTGAAATTCTGCTATAGAGCGTTTATATTGCATTTTTTATCTTATCAGAACGTTTTGCCGTCATTTTTCTGACGTAGTTATTTTTGTAGCTTGTGTAAGCTATTGTTAAATATATTTTCCGCTAGAGTAACTTCATTTCGTTGAAGCAAGTATTTTGCGTATCCGTGTTGTGACATCAGGTCGAAGGTAGTCACATGTTTGAAAAGCAGATTTTATTGTACATGTAATGTAAGGTAATGAGAGGACACGATGATCCTATGTAAAGCTAATTCGTGACAGAAACGAATATATGATGTATAAAGACCGTAATTGTTGACAGGAGTATTTCAATTCTTGCATTGAAAGGAACTTCACTGTCTAAGAAAGCAACTACATAAAACCCAGAGTATTATGACGATTGTTTAAGCAGAGAAGCATAGCTGAGAGATCTAAGATGTGAAAAGTAATTGTATTAAGCAATCGTTGTTATTGCCAGGTCATGTGAGGCCACGGAAAGAATATTAAATATCTAGAAAGGAACAGACGTGAGGTGTGGATATTCTTAATTTTTGTGAAGTAAATGCGAGCAGACTTTAGATTTATAGAAAAGCTATACATGTATATTGTAACAGAATTGTACTAGAGGAAGAGAACGGAAAGATGGCATGATTTTATGAGGAGAGATTTGGAGAAACATTGCGGAAATATTTTACGAGAGATGCACAAGGAAGTAATAGCACAATAATGTATAATCGATAGAGATTATGTAGGAGGAGGTAAGTTGTATTCGTGAACGGTATTACAATAGTAATATCTAGTAGGGATACTGAATCTCACTTTGTTTAAAGTATACGAGATTGTTTTCTAGGAGTTTTGTGGAAGTGCTAAACGAGATACATGCGAGAGGCAATGGTCTGAAGGAACGTGTAGTGAAGACACGATAATATGGTAATTAGGAGTGTGAGAGGAAGTTATTATGATAAAATGTGATGAAGTACAGTATGTCTAATAAGCAATGTCGAGAAATATATCTTTGCAGAATTATTATTGTGAGCATCGAAGGTTAAATGCCATCCACATTTATTGTCTTTGAAAATAGCTTATCTAAAGGTCCTGCGTCGTATATTTGGAATTTATTGGAAGTATTAACACTGAATTTGTAATTTATAAGTGAATAGTTCTGAACTTAATTGATTTGTAACACAGATTCACATTGGATATGAGAAATGTATACCGGATTTGACTTTAAAGTTGTGTGAAATACGCGAATGAAGGTGAGAGAAGGAACTTTATGCTATTATTGCTAGAGAATGAATCGTGCGGGACGCAATAATGTACATATTGTATGATAAACATTATGGTTATTATTTTTAGTCACCTACAGTTGTGTGTTAGAGTTTAACGCAATTTTGCGATGTTATTACAACAGATGTATTAATTAGGGAGCATGTCTTTATCATGAATATAACGATATAGGAAGATATATTCATAATTAGTGTTCAGAATTTTCGCAAATGTTTTGTACATGTTTGGAAATGTCTTATGAAGAAAGATTGAATATTATTTGAAGTAGGATGCTAGCAGAGACTAAGTGAGTCGCATCTACGTCTAGTTGAGACGTCATTTTCATTTGTAGTGTCAATTCTTATTTTATTTTGCTTAAGGACATATCTGTAATGTTCGTTGGTTTTCTTTAATAAATTGCAAGCCATTTTATGCTAGCTTCGTTTTTCTAGAGATGACTTCTTTTCTCAATGATTAATTATGCGATAACGATACTGCTAGTTCGATGCATACAGTAAATCGACACATTATTCCATTAACCTGAGAGCCGAGTCGCTCAATTTGTGCTCAACGTTTTGTTTGTAGGCTGTTCTGTGTGCAACTAGTTAGTAGTATGGTTAGATATGCGTTATGTGTGATCAGGGTTCCCTAGTCATCAGTCCTGTAGGAATCGTTGATTCTTTAGCCGGGTGTTGACTCACCTACGATCCTTATTTTCCATCTACGCGGATTTTGGACTGTGACCTAGCGGGATTCGGGCGCAGTACCCAGGACTGGATTTACCAATAGGCCCCAGAGTCCCCGGCCTAGGGGCGCCCCATACTGAGGGGCGCAAAATTAATCCGCATTTTTTATGATTTAAATTAAACTTTCCAAAATCTTGACACTTGTCCAATATATTGTGGCTATCATTTTCCAACAAAATGTTTTGCAAAAGTACATTTTTTCGACGTCAGCTTTAGAACAGGAATGTTTTATGATTTATTAGGAGAGAATTTAAGTCTTGAATATTAATATTAGTTTAATTTGAATAATTCATTACGCATAGTTGTAGATTGTATGATGTAGTGTATATGTATAACTGTACGTGTATAGTGAGTCTTAAATGGTTTAAACTTATTTTAATATCTGGTTGTGCTATTTTTATAGTTTATTTATACAAATTTAGAAACAGTTGATTCTCTCATTATTTTAATTTATTTACTTGATTTACTTCACTAAACATTAGAACAAAATAAAACAAATGCCTTCACAAAGACCTTTCTCCCTCCTTCACGATAGTATGAAGAGGGGGCGTCAAAAACCCACGGACCTAGGAGCGCATAAAATCTAAATCCGGCCCTGATGGTACCGTGTCTTTGTTGACGTCACATCGAGCCCTCCCCCCCCCCCCCTGTAATTGGACCCAGCAGCTGAAATTGCGGGAGCTGTGCAAGTATGCTGTGGTGTTTTTTTGCGGGGCACGGGAAGACGGTACGTTTACGGACATAAGTTCCTGTGCTAAACTTTCCCCCAGGGGCTCACATCTAGTGAGAAGTGGGTTGGCGACCACGGGGCCCCAGCTGAGTCCGGCATTGCTTCCACTTACTTGTGCCGGGCTCCTCTCTGTCTTCTTTCCTGTCGACCTCACTTGGTCAACTCTTGTTCTCTTCCGAACCCGACGGTATTAGGGTATCCGAGGCCTAGGGAGTCTCTTCCTTTCCCGCCTTAATTGGCCCTTGTCTCATCTTTTCTGATTCCCTCCTTCTGCGAGGGTTCAGCCTTCTTTTTCTTTTCCTGTTATCTCCTGCCTTCTGCTCAAGGCCCTCAAGGAGGCCGGGTGTATGTAGCCCCACCACTTCTGGTGCACCCTGGATATTGCTACACCCTCAGGGGCTCACGGCTGGTGAGTTCGGGAGTTGGCGACCCCAAGGGATTCCTGAGCTGGGTCCGTTTTCCCCTTTTGTCCCCTACCTTCGGGGCGGACCCTCTCCTCTTTCACTTTCCTATCTGCCTTTCATGGCTCTCCTTCCTTCCAAGTCCCTCAATCCGCATTCTTCGAGGGTTGAGGACATTTCTTTTTCTCCTGTCCTTTATTTGCCTTATTCTCCTTTAGTTTTCCATTTCTTCTTCTAGTATGTAAGTCGGTAGTTAGTTTTCGTTTTAAGTTTGCATTTCATTTTCATCTTCACGATCACCCAAATCATCAGGGGCCGATAACCTAGATGTTAGGCCCCTTAAAACAACAATTATCATCATGTGCTAAACTTAACCATCTTGGTCCCCACTACAAGCCCTCAAATTCTGCAATGGGAATTTAGAAACATCCTCTGTAGCTACCCCGGCTAATCTATAAGGTGCGTTCAAAAAGTAACGAGCCGGAGGCTGGAATGCGCAAACCGGTGACTACATCGGCTAATCGTGGCGTGTGTAACGAGGTGTGGTTCCGACCAGAGCGTGGAAAGTCACAGCCCGTCGCTAGAGGGCACTCATGCACGTCACGTGACGATACAAAGCAAGCAGCAGCATGCACAAATCATCCAACGCTGCCAGTCGCATTGCAAACTGTGACATGGAGGCGTCAACCGAAGAGCAAGGAGGTGTTGTTGGGTTTCTGACAGCGGAAGGAGTAGGGGGAACTAACATCCATCGCCGAATGTCACAAGTGTACGGCGAACACTGCATGTCCCTTGCGAGGGTCACAAGCGCTTCAGGAAAGGACGGGTGTCGTTAGCCGATGATGCCCGGTCTGGGGCAACCCCCTGCATTACCGATGACAACGTCCAGCTGGTTGATGCACTCATTACCCAGGAACGCCGAGTGACAGTGAACGCCATAGCTGCCGTGGTCGCTCCACGACAATGCACGAGCTCATACGGTCAACACATTCGCGGCACTCCTGCAGAAATTCAAATGGGAGGTTCTCGGCAATCCTCCATACAGTCCAGACCTCTCTCCCTGTGATTACGCCATGTTTGGTCCCCTGAAAAGGGCTCTGCGGGGCCAACAATTCACCTCGGACCCCGACGTCCAGCTGTACGTGCGGAACTGGTTCAGATCGCAGCCCAGGGAATTTTATGAGACAGCCAATCACCGCCTCGTGTCACAGTGGGACAAGTGCCTCAACAGCCAGGGCCAATACTTCTAACATACAGGAACTGGTTTCTGTAATTATGCCTCCGGCTCGTTACTTTTTTGAACGCACCTTATAATTTGGTAAAAGCGTGTTGATCGACTGAAAAGTATAAATTGACTTCCCGCAACCTTGAACACAGCAGGCGTTACTCAGTAGTTAGGTTTGTTATGTTACCGGTTCTGAAATAGCGGCATGGTGTAGTTCACCGCTTCGGCTCTGGAAACACTAATCTTCATGGGAACTACACTCATATTGGCTGTTCCCTCCCGGATCATACCGATCACCCCAGTCCACTTCCCGTCATTAAAGTTCCCGTGCCCAGCAGCTCGGACCATCGTCAAACTGAAACAACAGATATGACTTAGGAGAATAAGTTCCTGAAGAAAAGGATGATGATGATGATAATTTTTGTTTTAAGGGGCCTAACATCTAGGTTATCGGCCCCTAATGGTCTGGGTGATAATGAATTGGAAACTAGAACGAAAATTAAGCTGGACTGAAAATACTTACAAAGTGGTACTCAGATTGAAATGTCTCACAAAATGTAGAGTCGAAATACTTACAAAAGGTAATTCAGAAGTATAATACTCACAAAAGGAATTCAGATTGAAAAATACGCACAAAATGTAGTTTAGGTTCAAAATACTTTCCAAATTCAATGTAGATTCTAAATACTCACAAATTACTAAACTGACAAAATGCAATTGAAACTGAAAATACTTACAAAATGGAGTTTAGATCGAAAATACTTACAGAATGCAATGCTGATTGAAAATACTTACCAAATGTGGTTCAGATTCAAAATACTCACGAAATGTAATTTAGAGACACGGGGAGCCAATTCAGAAAAACAGGGCGGGAAACTAAAAGAGAAAAGGAACTATAATGAAAATAAAAAGAAAGCTGATCCCTAGAAGAATGAGGGATCAGGAACTATGAGAGAAGGGCCAATGAAGGCCAATGAAGGCCTCGGGGTCGGAAGAGAACAAGAGTTGACCAAAAGAGGTCGATAGGAAAGAAGACGGAGAGGAGCCTGGCACAAGTTAGTAGAAGCAATGCCGGACTCAGTTGGGGTCCCGTGGTCGCCAACCCACGTCCCACTTGATGTGAGCTCCTGAGGGGGTTGAAGAAAAGGAGATCACCGTCGCAACTCAAAAACAAGTGTTGAGACATTTGTAGTTTTTAAGGTTGGTAATGAATACTATGTTGTTTTAAGTTCTTAGGGTTTACTACTACTATTCTTGATGTAATATTTGAATCGTAATAAGTTTTAAATGAGTGGCTTCAGTGGCGTAGTTGTTAGCATGCTGAGCTTCTATGCCCAAGATTGCGGGTTCAAACCCGGTCAAAGTCGTCGGATTTTTTAAGAACATTAAATGTCCCTCAGTATGCCTTCCTTCGAATGGGAAGTAAATCCGGCGGTCCCATATCATAGATTTATGGCATGATAAAGAACCATCCACTAATTACACTTGCGTGAAGCCAAATTATAGGTTAGATTTGACTGACGCTCTTAGTTTCCAACGTTCGTCGCCAGGAGCTGACTGCGGTGGCATCTAGTAACCAAGTTCAGAACTAGTTGGTCGGTGACGGTAGCGTTTGGTAGCAAAAGTGGGAACTACTTGAAAATCGAATGTCTACAGACCTTAGTTGAATTAATAACACATAACACACACTAATACAGCCATCACAATTAACACCGGTTATCAGACAGATTCAACACACATCCAAAGTACACGGGGCTACATGACCGCGTTGTCGCAGCCCCTAAACCGAGGAACGAACTAACCAGGTTTTAAATGTTATTTATCAAAACAGTGAAATGTGGCAACCGTGACAACAGTAGACTAAACAGTAAGCTATACTGGATATACAAGCGCAGTTATACCCGCTATCATCAAATTGACGTTCAACATTAAATCTATACACAATTCTTAAGTCTTGTTCACGGTCGCCACATAATTATAGTCTACAGTATGTATGTAGGCTATGTGTATATATATATATATGCTATTTAATACATATTGATAACTTATTCGGATTCCAAAATCATGACCACGTTTTCTTTATCGATACGTGAATGAACACAAAAGCCACACACAAAACAACAAGAATAGTAGTAAACTGAAAGAACTTTATACAACCTTAACAGCTACAAATTTCTCAACATATGGTACGGTACTCTTTTAGTCATTTGTATATGTTACGGCTAAAGCAAGAATGAAAGGTAAACCTAGGTTTAACCGGTAAAATGTGGGAGCGTTCGAAACTCTTCTGGCTTTAACGGATTGGGATTGGTTAGGCCAATTTTTAGCCGGTTAAATGTGGAAGCGTTGGCAACTCTTCTGGCTTTAACGGACTGGTATTGGTTAGACCCAGTTTTAACCGGTTAAATGTGGGAGCGTTGGGAACACTTCTGGCTTTAACGGACTGGGATTGGTTAGGACCAGGTTAAGCCGGTTAAATATGGGAGGGTTGGGAACACTTCTAGCTTTAACGGACTGGGATTGGTTAGACCCAGTGTTAGCCGGTTAACTGTTGGAGCGTTGGGTACTCTTCTAGCTTTAACGGACTGGGATTGGTTAGGCCCAGTTTTAGCCGGTTGAATGTGGGAGCGTTGGGTACTCTTCTAGCTTTAACGGACTGGGATTGGTTAGACCCAGTGTTAGCCGGTTAACTGTTGGAGCGTTGGGTACTCTTCTAGCTTTAACGGACTGGGATTGGTTAGGCCCAGTTTTAGCCGGTTGAATGTGGGAGCGTTGGGTACTCTTCTAGCTTTAACGGACTGGGATTGGTTAGGCCCAGTTTTAGCCGGTTAAATGTGGGAGCGTTGGGAACTCTTCTGGCTTAAACGGACTGGGATTGATTAGACCCAGTTTTAGCCGGTTAAATGTGGGAGCGTTGAGTACTCTTCTGGCTTTAACTGACTGGGTTTGGTTAGACCCAGTTTCAGCCGGTTAAATGTGGGAGCGTTGGGAACTCTTCTGGCTTAAACGGACTGGGATTGATTAGACCCAGTTTTAGCCGGTTAAATGTGGGAGCGTTGAGTACTCTTCTGGCTTTAACTGACTGGGTTTGGTTAGACCCAGTTTTAGCCGGTTGAATGTGGGAGCGTTGAGTACTCTTCTGGCTTTAACGGACTGGGATTGGTTAGGCCCAGTTTTAGCCGGTTAAATGTGGGAGCGTTGGGAACTCTTCTGGCTTTAACCGACTGGGATTGGTTAGGCCCAGTTTTAGCCGGTTGAATGTGGGAGCGTTGGGTACTCTTCTAGCTTTAACGGACTGGGATTGGTTAGGCCCAGTTTTAGCCGGTTAAATGTGGGAGCGTTGGGAACTCTTCTGGCTTAAACGGACTGGGATTGATTAGACCCAGTTTTAGCCGGTTAAATGTGGGAGCGTTGAGTACTCTTCTGGCTTTAACTGACTGGGTTTGGTTAGACCCAGTTTCAGCCGGTTAAATGTGGGAGCGTTGGGAACTCTTCTGGCTTAAACGGACTGGGATTGATTAGACCCAGTTTTAGCCGGTTAAATGTGGGAGCGTTGAGTACTCTTCTGGCTTTAACTGACTGGGTTTGGTTAGACCCAGTTTTAGCCGGTTGAATGTGGGAGCGTTGAGTACTCTTCTGGCTTTAACGGACTGGGATTGGTTAGGCCCAGTTTTAGCCGGTTAAATGTGGGAGCGTTGGGAACTCTTCTGGCTTTAACCGACTGGGATTGGTTAGGCCCAGTTTTAGCCGGTTGAATGTGGGAGCGTTGGGAACTCTTCTGGCTTTAACCGACTGGGATTGGTTAGGCCCAGTTTTAGCCGGTTGAATGTGGGAGCGTTGAGTACTCTTCTGGCTTTAACGGACTGGGATTGGTTAGGCCCAGTTTTAGCCGGTTAAATGTGGGAGCGTTGGGAACTCTTCTGGCTTTAACCGACTGGGATTGGTTAGACCCAGTTTTAGCCGGTTAAATGTGGGAGCGTTGGGAACTCTTCTGGCTTTCACGGACTTGGATTGGTTAGGCTCAGTTTTAGCCGGTTAAATGTGGGAGCGTTGGGAACTCTTCTGGCTTTCACGGACTGGGATTGGTTAGGCCCAGTTTTAGCCGGTTAAATGTGGGAGCATTGGGAACTCTTCTGGCTTTCACGGACTGGGATTGATTAGGCTCAGTTTTAGCCGGTTAAATGTGGGAGCGTTGGGAACACTTCTGGCTTTAACCGACTGGGATTGGTTAGGCCCAGTTTTAGCCGGTTAAATGTGGGAGCGTTGGGAACTCTTCTGGCTTTAACCGACTGGGAATGGTTAGACCCAGTTTTAGCCGGTTAAAGGTGGGAGCGTTGGGAACTCTTCTGGCTTTCACGGACTGGGATTGGTTAGGCCCAGTTTTAGCCGGTTAAATGTGGGAGCGTTGGGAACTCTTCTGGCTTTAACGGACTGGGATTGGTTAGGCCCAGTTTTAGTCGGTTAAATGTGGGAGCGTTGGGAACTCTTCTGGCTTTCACGGACTGGGATTGGTTAGGCCCAGTTTTAGCCGGTTAAATGTGGGAGCGTTGGGAACTCTTCTGGCTTTCACGGACTGGGATTGGTTAGGCCCAGTTTTAGCCGGTTAAATGTGGGAGCGTTGGGAACTCTTCTGGCTTTAACGGACTGGGAATGGTTAGACCCAGTTTTAGCCGGTTAAATGTGGGAGCGTTGGGAACTCTTCTGGCTTTCACGGACTGGGATTGGTTAGGCCCAGTTTTAGCCGGTTAAATGTGGGAGCGTTGGGAACTCTTCTGGCTTTAACCGACTGGGATTGGTTAGACCCAGTTTCAGCCGGTTAAATGTGGGAGCGTTGGGAACTCTTCTGGCTTTCACGGACTTGGATTGGTTAGGCTCAGTTTTAGCCGGTTAAATGTGGGAGCGTTGGGAACTCTTCTGGCTTTCACGGACTGGGATTGGTTAGGCCCAGTTTTAGCCGGTTAAATGTGGGAGCATTGGGAACTCTTCTGGCTTTCACGGACTGGGATTGATTAGGCTCAGTTTTAGCCGGTTAAATGTGGGAGCGTTGGGAACACTTCTGGCTTTAACCGACTGGGATTGGTTAGGCCCAGTTTTAGCCGGTTAAATGTGGGAGCGTTGGGAACTCTTCTGGCTTTAACCGACTGGGAATGGTTAGACCCAGTTTTAGCCGGTTAAAGGTGGGAGCGTTGGGAACTCTTCTGGCTTTCACGGACTGGGATTGGTTAGGCCCAGTTTTAGCCGGTTAAATGTGGGAGCGTTGGGAACTCTTCTGGCTTTAACGGACTGGGATTGGTTAGGCCCAGTTTTAGTCGGTTAAATGTGGGAGCGTTGGGAACTCTTCTGGCTTTCACGGACTGGGATTGGTTAGGCCCAGTTTTAGCCGGTTAAATGTGGGAGCGTTGGGAACTCTTCTGGCTTTCACGGACTGGGATTGGTTAGGCCCAGTTTTAGCCGGTTAAATGTGGGAGCGTTGGGAACTCTTCTGGCTTTAACGGACTGGGAATGGTTAGACCCAGTTTTAGCCGGTTAAATGTGGGAGCGTTGGGAACTCTTCTGGCTTTCACGGACTGGGATTGGTTAGGCCCAGTTTTAGCCGGTTAAATGTGGGAGCGTTGGGAACTCTTCTGGCTTTAACCGACTGGGATTGGTTAGACCCAGTTTCAGCCGGTTAAATGTGGGAGCGTTGGGAACTCTTCTGGCTTTCACGGACTTGGATTGGTTAGGCTCAGTTTTAGCCGGTTAAATGTGGGAGCGTTGGGAACTCTTCTGGCTTTCACGGACTGGGATTGGTTAGGCCCAGTTTTAGCCGGTTAAATGTGGGAGCATTGGGAACTCTTCTGGCTTTCACGGACTGGGATTGATTAGGCTCAGTTTTAGCCGGTTAAATGTGGGAGCGTTGGGAACACTTCTGGCTTTAACCGACTGGGATTGGTTAGGCCCAGTTTTAGCCGGTTAAATGTGGGAGCGTTGGGAACTCTTCTGGCTTTAACCGACTGGGAATGGTTAGACCCAGTTTTAGCCGGTTAAAGGTGGGAGCGTTGGGGACTCTTCTGGCTTTCACGGACTGGGATTGGTTAGGCCCAGTTTTAGCCGGTTAAATGTGGGAGCGTTGGGAACTCTTCTGGCTTTAACGGACTGGGATTGGTTAGGCCCAGTTTTAGTCGGTTAAATGTGGGAGCGTTGGGAACTCTTCTGGCTTTCACGGACTGGGATTGGTTAGGCCCAGTTTTAGCCGGTTAAATGTGGGAGCGTTGGGAACTCTTCTGGCTTTCACGGACTGGGATTGGTTAGGCCCAGTTTTAGCCGGTTAAATGTGGGAGCGTTGGGAACTCTTCTGGCTTTAACGGACTGGGAATGGTTAGACCCAGTTTTAGCCGGTTAAATGTGGGAGCGTTGGGAACTCTTCTGGCTTTCACGGACTGGGATTGGTTAGGCCCAGTTTTAGCCGGTTAAATGTGGGAGCGTTGGGAACTCTTCTGGCTTTAACCGACTGGGATTGGTTAGACCCAGTTTCAGCCGGTTAAATGTGGGAGCGTTGGGAACTCTTCTGGCTTTCACGGACTGGGATTGGTTAGGCCCAGTTTTAGCCGGTTAAATGTGGGAGCGTTGGGAACTCTTCTGGCTTTCACGGACTGTGATTGGTTAGGCCCAGTTTCAGCCGGTTAAATGTGGGAGCGTTGGGAACACTTCTGGCTTTAACGGACTGGGATTGGTTAGGACCAGGTTAAGCCGGTTAAATATGGGAGGGTTGGGAACACTTCTAGCTTTAACGGACTGGGATTGGTTAGACCCAGTGTTAGCCGGTTAACTGTTGGAGCCTTGGGTACTCTTCTAGCTTTAACGGACTGGGATTGGTTAGGCCCAGTTTTAGCCGGTTGAATGTGGGAGCGTTGGGTACTCTTCTAGCTTTAACGGACTGGGATTGGTTAGACCCAGTGTTAGCCGGTTAACTGTTGGAGCGTTGGGTACTCTTCTAGCTTTAACGGACTGGGATTGGTTAGGCCCAGTTTTAGCCGGTTGAATGTGGGAGCGTTGGGTACTCTTCTAGCTTTAACGGACTGGGATTGGTTAGGCCCAGTTTTAGCCGGTTAAATGTGGGAGCGTTGGGAACTCTTCTGGCTTAAACGGACTGGGATTGATTAGACCCAGTTTTAGCCGGTTAAATGTGGGAGCGTTGAGTACTCTTCTGGCTTTAACTGACTGGGTTTGGTTAGAACCAGTTTCAGCCGGTTAAATGTGGGAGCGTTGGGAACTCTTCTGGCTTAAACGGACTGGGATTGATTAGACCCAGTTTTAGCCGGTTAAATGTGGGAGCGTTGAGTACTCTTCTGGCTTTAACTGACTGGGTTTGGTTAGACCCAGTTTTAGCCGGTTGAATGTGGGAGCGTTGAGTACTCTTCTGGCTTTAACGGACTGGGATTGGTTAGGCCCAGTTTTAGCCGGTTAAATGTGGGAGCGTTGGGAACTCTTCTGGCTTTAACCGACTGGGATTGGTTAGGCCCAGTTTTAGCCGGTTGAATGTGGGAGCGTTGGGTACTCTTCTAGCTTTAACGGACTGGGATTGGTTAGGCCCAGTTTTAGCCGGTTAAATGTGGGAGCGTTGGGAACTCTTCTGGCTTAAACGGACTGGGATTGATTAGACCCAGTTTTAGCCGGTTAAATGTGGGAGCGTTGAGTACTCTTCTGGCTTTAACTGACTGGGTTTGGTTAGACCCAGTTTCAGCCGGTTAAATGTGGGAGCGTTGGGAACTCTTCTGGCTTAAACGGACTGGGATTGATTAGACCCAGTTTTAGCCGGTTAAATGTGGGAGCGTTGAGTACTCTTCTGGCTTTAACTGACTGGGTTTGGTTAGACCCAGTTTTAGCCGGTTGAATGTGGGAGCGTTGAGTACTCTTCTGGCTTTAACGGACTGGGATTGGTTAGGCCCAGTTTTAGCCGGTTAAATGTGGGAGCGTTGGGAACTCTTCTGGCTTTAACCGACTGGGATTGGTTAGGCCCAGTTTTAGCCGGTTGAATGTGGGAGCGTTGGGAACTCTTCTGGCTTTAACCGACTGGGATTGGTTAGGCCCAGTTTTAGCCGGTTGAATGTGGGAGCGTTGAGTACTCTTCTGGCTTTAACGGACTGGGATTGGTTAGGCCCAGTTTTAGCCGGTTAAATGTGGGAGCGTTGGGAACTCTTCTGGCTTTAACCGACTGGGATTGGTTAGACCCAGTTTTAGCCGGTTAAATGTGGGAGCGTTGGGAACTCTTCTGGCTTTCACGGACTTGGATTGGTTAGGCTCAGTTTTAGCCGGTTAAATGTGGGAGCGTTGGGAACTCTTCTGGCTTTCACGGACTGGGATTGGTTAGGCCCAGTTTTAGCCGGTTAAATGTGGGAGCATTGGGAACTCTTCTGGCTTTCACGGACTGGGATTGATTAGGCTCAGTTTTAGCCGGTTAAATGTGGGAGCGTTGGGAACACTTCTGGCTTTAACCGACTGGGATTGGTTAGGCCCAGTTTTAGCCGGTTAAATGTGGGAGCGTTGGGAACTCTTCTGGCTTTAACCGACTGGGAATGGTTAGACCCAGTTTTAGCCGGTTAAAGGTGGGAGCGTTGGGAACTCTTCTGGCTTTCACGGACTGGGATTGGTTAGGCCCAGTTTTAGCCGGTTAAATGTGGGAGCGTTGGGAACTCTTCTGGCTTTAACGGACTGGGATTGGTTAGGCCCAGTTTTAGTCGGTTAAATGTGGGAGCGTTGGGAATTCTTCTGGCTTTCACGGACTGGGATTGGTTAGGCCCAGTTTTAGCCGGTTAAATGTGGGAGCGTTGGGAACTCTTCTGGCTTTCACGGACTGGGATTGGTTAGGCCCAGTTTTAGCCGGTTAAATGTGGGAGCGTTGGGAACTCTTCTGGCTTTAACGGACTGGGAATGGTTAGACCCAGTTTTAGCCGGTTAAATGTGGGAGCGTTGGGAACTCTTCTGGCTTTCACGGACTGGGATTGGTTAGGCCCAGTTTTAGCCGGTTAAATGTGGGAGCGTTGGGAACTCTTCTGGCTTTAACCGACTGGGATTGGTTAGACCCAGTTTCAGCCGGTTAAATGTGGGAGCGTTGGGAACTCTTCTGGCTTTCACGGACTGGGATTGATTAGGCTCAGTTTTAGCCGGTTAAATGTGGGAGCGTTGGGAACACTTCTGGCTTTAACCGACTGGGATTGGTTAGGCCCAGTTTTAGCCGGTTAAATGTGGGAGCGTTGGGAACTCTTCTGGCTTTAACCGACTGGGAATGGTTAGACCCAGTTTTAGCCGGTTAAAGGTGGGAGCGTTGGGAACTCTTCTGGCTTTCACGGACTGGGATTGGTTAGGCCCAGTTTTAGCCGGTTAAATGTGGGAGCGTTGGGAACTCTTCTGGCTTTAACGGACTGGGATTGGTTAGGCCCAGTTTTAGTCGGTTAAATGTGGGAGCGTTGGGAACTCTTCTGGCTTTCACGGACTGGGATTGGTTAGGCCCAGTTTTAGCCGGTTAAATGTGGGAGCGTTGGGAACTCTTCTGGCTTTCACGGACTGGGATTGGTTAGGCCCAGTTTTAGCCGGTTAAATGTGGGAGCGTTGGGAACTCTTCTGGCTTTAACGGACTGGGAATGGTTAGACCCAGTTTTAGCCGGTTAAATGTGGGAGCGTTGGGAACTCTTCTGGCTTTCACGGGCTGGGATTGGTTAGGCCCAGTTTTAGCCGGTTAAATGTGGGAGCGTTGGGAACTCTTCTGGCTTTAACCGACTGGGATTGGTTAGACCCAGTTTCAGCCGGTTAAATGTGGGAGCGTTGGGAACTCTTCTGGCTTTCACGGACTGGGATTGGTTAGGCCCAGTTTTAGCCGGTTAAATGTGGGAGCGTTGGGAACTCTTCTGGCTTTCACGGACTGTGATTGGTTAGGCCCAGTTTCAGCCGGTTAAATGTGGGAGCCTTGGGAACACTTCTGGCTTTAACGGACTGGGATTGGTTAGGCCCAGTTTTAGCCGGTTAAATGTGGGAGCGTTGGGAACTTTTCTGGCTTTAACCGACTGGGATTGGTTGGGCCCAGTTTTAGCCGGTTAAAGGTGGGAGCGTTGGGAACTCTTCTGGCTTTAACCGACTGGGAATGGTTAGACCCAGTTTTAGCCGGTTAAAGGTGGGAGCGTTGGGAACTCTTCTGGCTTTAACGGACTGGGATTGGTTAGGCCCAGTTTTAGCCGGTTAAATGTGGGAGCGTTGGGAACTCTTCTGGCTTTAACCGACTGGGATTGGTTGGGCCCAGTTTTAGCCGGTTAAATGTGGGAGCGTTGGGAACTCTTCTGGCTTTCACGGACTGTGATTGGTTAGGCCCAGTTTTAGTCGGTTAAATGTGGGAGCGTTGGGAACTCTTCTGGCTTTCACGGACTTGGATTGGTTAGGCTCAGTTTTAGCCGGTTAAATGTGGGAGCGTTGGGAACTCTTCTGGCTTTCACGGACTGTGATTGGTTAGGCCCAGTTTTAGTCGGTTAATTGTGGGAGCGTTGGGAACTCTTCTGGCTTTCACGGACTTGGATTGGTTAGGCTCAGTTTTAGCCGGTTAAATGTGGGAGCGTTGGGAACTCTTCTGGCTTTCACGGACTGTGATTGGTTAGGCCCAGTTTTAGTCGGTTAAATGTGGGAGCGTTGGGAACTCTTCTGGCTTTCACGGACTTGGATTGGTTAGGCCCAGTTTTAGCCGGTTAAATGTGGGAGCGTTGGGAACTCTTCTGGCTTTCACGGACTGTGATTGGTTAGGCCCAGTTTTAGTCGGTTAAATGTGGGAGCGTTGGGAACTCTTCTGGCTTTCACGGACTTGGATTGGTTAGGCCCAGTTTTAGCCGGTTAAATGTGGGAGCGTTGGGAACTCTTCTGGCTTTAACCGACTGGGAATGGTTAGACCCAGTTTTAGCCGGTTAAAGGTGGGAGCGTTGGGAACTCTTCTGGCTTTAACCGACTGGGAATGGTTAGACCCAGTTTTAGCCGGTTAAATGTGGGAGCGTTGGGAACTCTTCTGGCTCTAGCCGACTGGGAATGGTTAGACCCAGTTTTAGCCGGTTAAAGGTGGGAGCGTTGTGAACTTGACGGGCACTAGCCGTAACGTGTACACCGAGTCTCCTGCCGTTGGAACAAGTGCATTTTAGGTCTTCACTAGAGACAGTCCACATAAACAGAACTCACTTAGAAGGCACAGTACATCGATCCTTTCGACGATCAACAAGATAACCTTGATTTACATTTGTTCTTTTTTTGTTGCTCATTTTTGTGGCTGTGAAATCGCAGTCATATAGCCCCGTGTATTTTTGTGTTGTGTGGAATTTGCGTGATAACCTGTGATTTTGTGCTGACTGTACTAGTGCGTGTATTTGAAAATTGGGGATAGGATTGGGAAAGAGGTGGCCGCGGCCATGGCCTGAAATTAGGAACGATCCCAGCATTTGCTTCTCGGGGCATTGCACCTAAGGTCAGTGAGGTAACGTTTTACCGATTGTTCCAAATTTATTACAGAAATTACATCTTACATTATTATATCACCTAACATTTAACTTTTGGGCATTTAATCTGAACACCGGAAAGAATTAGTGGGAGAATAATAATAATAATAATAATAATGTTATGGGTTAACTTCTCTTTTAATTACTGTGACTTTTAGAGACGCCGCGGTGCCGGAATTTCGCCTCGTAGTGGATCTTTTACGTGCCAATAAAACTACTGACACGGCTCCCTCGCATTTGGGCACTCTCAAATGCCAGCTGACTGCGCCAGGATACGAACCTGCAACCTTGAGCCCAGCAAGCGAGAACGTTGCTGTTGAGCCACGCAGCCAGTCCGGGGAGAATAATAGAACATTATGGAACAGTAAGAGTAATATTAGATGGATTATGGAAATTCATGAAGATATGAGAGAATTACAAATTACTAACGAAGATTAAAAACAAAAAAGATACACAAATTAAGAAACTCAAAGATAAACAAAGCACACTACAAACTAAGATCACAGGGCTATATGACTACGATGTCGCAAGGCCTCTTAAGAATCAACAACACAACAAACAAAGATCAACAGACGAACAATAAGAAGGGTGATTCCAGACGAAGAATGAAGACTGCCATCCGACAGAATACAGTAGCACTGTGCTGACTGAAAAATCAAAAATCCTTTGTAGGAGTAAATAAATAAATTAATAAACACATAAATAAATGAATTAATGCGTACACAGTGATCAATAAGTTCACTGATACCGTGCGTAAGAGACGATTGAAATTTTATGGTCACATCTGCAGAATGGACAACACCAGATATGCAAAACAAACTGCTTGATATAGTTAATTCAAAGAAGGTCAAAATCAGTTGGTTAGAAGAAATCAAACAGGACTTAAAGGAAATAAATATTACAGAAGATATCATCATGAATCGCAAGACTTTTGGAACTCTAGTTACAAATCACTCTTTCACCGAAAAAGCTAAAAATACCACTGGAAAAAAATGGACGGAGGAACGTAAGAAGGGGCGTAGTAAGTTCATGAGGAGATTTTGGGAGGAGGAGAAGAGGAAAGCTCCATCAACCCGAGTCAACAAGTTCAAGCGCGCTACATAGGTGGGCAAAACGAAGAAAGAAGAAGAAATAAATGAATGCAGGAATAAACAAATATGAAAATAAATAAATTTGTCCCAACAAAGATTGAGTAGTATTCTGTGTCTTGAGGCACCTAGGTAAAAATCAAGCAGTTCCAATTACTTAATTTATTGCAATTAAATAATTTTGAAATCAAAAAATCTGATTGATAATTAAGATTAATCGATTGGTATTATTTAAATGTCGTGGCTCTTTTAAAAACTGAAGGCCTAATTAATTATTTTCAAAGAAGCAGTGTTTTAAACACTAAGAGGGAAAATTCTAATTGTCTGAAAAAAATCATTCCCATGAGTACGAATTATTGAAACTAAAATTGATAAACCCAAGCCCCTTCGCATACTGAAAATGTTAAAAATACTATACTTAACAATAATTCAAAAATGTATAGGCCTATATTTCAAAATATAAATAATATTAAAATAATCTCAAAACCATAAATTCCAGTCTTAATGAAAAATGAAAATCCACAGCCTGCTTCCAGTCTCCGACCGGGTCAGGAATGGAATGAATGAAGCCCCCATCTAGCGGCGAGGATATGAACTGTGCCGGCTGCCGAGGCCTGACGCACTCCTCTGGGGCAATGGTTAAATGAATGACAGATGAAATGAAATGATAGTGGAGAGTGTTGCTGGAATGAATGCTGCCGCCTAAGCCACGGAGGCTTTCCAATCTTAATAATGTTGCTAATAAATGTTTTCGGTAAGAACAAAACACTCACACACCTCTTAAAAAGGCCCAATGCGGCTAAATATATAATTGACGTGGAGCCCACTTTAGCTCTATACAGCTCTGTCTGTTATATACAGTTTATATATATCACCTGAAATTTAATAGTCGAGATAACTCCAGGCATATATCTGCGAACAATCCCGTCACTTGAAGGCGACCATCGACATCTTGTACATACAGTCTTGGTGGAACCTATGGTCAGAAACATTGCTTGTTATTTCTTCTCACTTCTGGGTTTCCAATAAAAATAAAACAAAATATTGAATACCTGTAGATTACACAATTAACCCAGCTCCATAGAACATTGTGTTAAAACACACTCCACATTGAAGGCTGGGTAGCTGCACGTACGGAAATCCACAGTTCAAACTTGGTGTTGACAATGTCTATCCTGAGGTTTCCTGTATTCACTTCTGATAAATAGTGGGACCAAGTCCCAGGATAAGTAACTCAACCCAAGGCCAAGTTATTACAGTGACATTACACATTCTATGAAACTATAACAACATCTACGTACTAATGTCATCGCACCAGGAGATGGCAGTCCAACACGCTTATGACTGGATAAGGGGGGGTCTTGCAGTACGTATGCGCGGCCCGCCTATTCCAAACCTAAATATATCGGCTGGCAGTCAGTTGCTGCTACATCCTGCATGATATTTTTTTGTTATCGAGCATCACGTGTGTGTATTTATCCTTTATTCCTACTGTTCATATTCTTACAAGCCTTTGCGTTTACTTTTAACAGTGTGGCAGTATCAGGTACAGTAATGAAAACAGTGACCAATTTAATGTTTTTGGAATGCGCGATACGCAGTGAGCGGGAAGACAACTGCGGTGTAAACCCGACTGCCATCTCCTGGCGCGACATCAGTAAAACAGTATTCATGGCTGAGCTACTTTAAGCAGTTCACATTCTCGCCGCTAGATAGCTGGAGTTGCCAATTATCTCTCCGAGTGAGGCAGGCATGGCAATATTGAGCGAATGGGGAAAATCTCCAGGAGTTGGTTGGAGAAGTGCGAATACTGTATTGTTGACTAGAGTGCTCACACATCTGATAAACCCATTATAGTAAATCGAATGAGGAAGGAAATGGAAGTTTCCTTATCTCCTTGCAACACATCTGAGAGGTCGTGCATGATTTTTCTTATGTAGTCCCAGAGTACGTGTTGAGACTCGGAATACAAAGGTCTTAGATTCAAGTCCGGGCTCTGCCAAGAAAATTCTAGCCGGAGGGTTAGAACGGGGAACACTCAGCCACATGAGGCAATACTGAGAAGAGGTGGATTCCATTCCCACGTCAGTCAGAAGTTGTTTTCCGGGTTTGGGTTTCCCACTTTCACTCCTACCAAATAACATGATGCTTACCAACCAACCAACCAACCAACCAACCACCTCCAAAATCTCACATGCATTAACTGTAGATCGCTAGCTACTAATAGTAAGTCACACCATATGGGTAGCTTGTTGAAGATTTATATTTCTTTTTTAAAATGATCAAAAATAGTAAAAGCATCCCCACACTCCTGTCAGACATTACAGTAAGTTATCAGACAAATTTTAAATGAACCCTAGTACACCGAGCTAATGACAATAATGTCCAAGCCCCTAATCTTTCTTAATGAAACAACTATTACCCATTTAAGATTTGATTGCCGCTGAACTTCGCTGCACCAGCGTTTGTTGATTATTGTAGCAGGAGCCCCACGGGGTGAACGGAGGAAACAGTGATGACAGAGTGCAGTCTTCTCATAAGTCAAGCAGCATTGCGCGCTCTACCTGTCTTAGAAGCGCACATAAGCGTCACATGAACTCATGTCACCACGGAACGAAGACTGAAGCTACTGGAGCTGAGTCATATCCTACTCGCGCAACTGTACCTGTCGACGAAAGTAGGGGAGAGCGAGGGGTTCTAAATAGTGTCATGGCCGCCGCGTGAGTCCAAGCCAATATCTCGTGAACCCATGGTCAGATGTTGACAAATGAGATGTCGTTGGACTCGAGCTGACGGGGGCTTTGCTATGGACCACTTGTCATTTTTTTTTTGAAAATTTTGTTTTTGAAAATAGGCGATAGTTAAAAAACCAAACATTATAGAACAAAGTGCAATAGCTTAAACGAACGATCCTTATGTCCTTTATTTTTTATAATAAAACTTTTTAATTTTTTATGTTTTTTTAAGTGTAATTTTGAAATTCTTATATTTTGGAAACTAAAGAGTTTACAAAAACATTTGTTTGACATAAATGAATGGCCCTGACCCCCTCTACCCGCAAAATAAATTTCAAAACCTCTAGGACTAAAACTGTGCAGTAGTGCTAGAATGGGGGTTCTGCCTCACCCCCTACTTTCATATAAACTTTGGGCGATATCTCCCGAACGCGAACCAGACAAAATTCATAATGCTATGAGACGAATAAAAATAGTTGACAACAACAGAACTTGTTTTTTTCTATATCTGACTGGCAGCCAGAATGGGAAAACAGAATATCTGCTCGAGAGGCCAGCTTGGAGCCTGGCTGGCTGGGTGACAGGATGTAACATGTTATCGCGATTCAGGAATGTAAGCGGACGGGACAACAGGCCAATGGAAAATTACTGTGACGTAGAGGTGAGTTGGAGGTCGAACAATATCGCAACGACGTCAGAGAAATAATGCAGTAAGTGAGTATAACTCCTCCCCCTACCATTGCCATAGCCAATTGCAGGGCAAGAGCAATGTTAACAGCTGTGGCAAGAGGAACACAAGGCGAGGGGCTGGACGAGGAGAGGAGGGCAGGGGGTATTAGAGTGTTATCATGTTATGACACACAGTCAGTCATTACTGTTTTAAACGTTGTAGTGTAAACATAGGTTGTGTCTTGTGTATAAAATTAATTGCATTCGTGTGCTGAACTCTAATTAGTGACCCTATTGGATACATTGTATATTTGAGGTAAGTGTTGGAATAACACTGTTTATTTTATTTTATGCTAATCAGTGATTAAATGATTATTGGTTTACCATTTGATTGATGGATTGCTTTTTTTTTTGTTGTTTTAGATAATTGGCATACCTGGTGTTGGGAGACTGGAACCCCATTCCACTCGAACCTAGGGAAAGGCAAAAGCAGGGCTTTTTACAAGGCAAGGTAAGATTTTTTTTGTTATATATAAAAAACTTTTTTATTTTTATTTTATTTATTTTTTATTTTTTATGATAAATGCTATTTGAAATGGATATACTCATGGTGGTTTATTTTATTTCTTTTTAGTGTGTTGGAAAACGCTTGACCACTACAACCACTGCTGTGTGTTGGGGACCAGTGTTTACCGAGCAGTCTACGGCTGAAAACTGTGGTGAGATTATTTCTTTTATAAAAATCATGTCTTTTGCCACTGCTACCGATAGCTTAACTTGGGAACCCCTTGACTCTTGTTTTAAAAAGCGTGTTTGTACTGGCCGCGTAGTGAATGTTAGAGAGAGTTTAATCCCAAAAGACTTTGTCGAATCATGTTTTGACATTTTTAAAGAACAAATGTGTATAGCGCAAAGGTTGCATACGGCTTTAAAGGTCAATACTCAAATCGTGTGCGATTTCATTTACAAAAACAAGGACGGTGAGCATAAAAAACCATTTTATATTGGCAGTAAAATGCAAGAGCTTTTGATAGCCGATAATCTGAACGCGTGGTATCAATCCCATGTGGTCAATGCCTTGCTATCAAAATTTGATAAACTGCAACAAGGACCAAGTGGTTTAGCGTTAGACAAAATCCATTACCTGCAAATCAACATTTGTCATTTCAACCCGTTGAATGCTGGGTCTAGCTATATTAAAACACCACCAGCAATAGCTTCGAAAAAGGCTGTGGTCAATATAAAGAATCGTGACAATGATTGCTTCCTGTGGTCTGTGGCTGCCTATTTGCAGCCGGTACAACATAATGGTTGTTGGCCGGGAAAGTACAAGGCCAAATTTAATGAATTAAAACAAACATTAAATTTAACTGGAGTATCGTTCCCTATGGACTTAACGGAAATCCATAGGTTTGAACAAGACAACCAGGACTTTTCGTTCATGGTGTATGGCCTTAATGGTAATGAGATTGTGGGTCCTCTTTATGCCACAAATGAACCGAAACGACATCACATTCATCTTTTATATCTGTCTGAGGGAGAGGTGAATCACTATTGCCTCATTAAAAGCCTGAGTAGATTGCTAAGCGGCCAAATGTCCAAGCGAAAGTGTGCAAAACATATTTGTGATCGTTGTCTGCAATACTTTTGGACGCCTACCTCTTTGGAACGTCATAGGTTAGATTGTGTTTCTCAGGAAGCGGTGAGATTGATATTGCCACAAGGGGACAAGGCTATGTTAAAGTTTAAGGACATTCATAAGCGTGACACTGTTCCCTATGTGGTGTACGCAGATTTTGAAGCTCTCACCACACCCATGGCGGGATGTGAACCATATCCCACCATGAGCTCAACCACACCCATTCAAAAACATGAACCTTTTGCCATAGGATTTAATGTGGTGTGTGCCTATGACCCCACACAATCCGTTTACAAATACCGTGAGGGGCCAGATTGTGCCAGATGGTTTTTGGATGAACTTGTAAAGTTGGCCGAACATGTACAGGGATTACTGGACCATCCAGTACCCATAAACCTATCTCCAGAACAGCAGCAGCAGTATGAGCATGCCACGACATGTCATATTTGCGAAAAGCCACTGATGAGTGCTGAAGACACCGTTCGTGATTACTCGCACTTTACGGGAGAGTTTCGTGGAGCTGCGCATAGTAAATGTAATTTGAACTTTTCAGCTCCTCGTTTCATCAGTGTCTTTTTCCACAATCTGGCAAATTATGACATTCAGCTTTGATTCGTGAATTGGGTCATGTCAACAAGGGCTCGTTTACAATTATCCCTCAAAACCATGAGCGTTTTACAGCCCTGACACGGTGGTTGAGCAACTTTAGCATTCGATTTTTGGATTCCTTCAAGTTTATGGCATCCTCGCTAGACAGTCTTGTGAATGGCTTTAATGAAGAGGAATTAAAAATACTAGAATGCATTTTAATGATCACAAGCAATTTCAATTGTGCATTAGGAAAGGTATATTCCCGTATGATTTCTGCAACAGCTGGGATGTGTTAAAGAAAACAAAACTCCCACCACAAGAGAAAATTTGCTCAAAACTAACACGCAGTACCGTTTCCGATGATGACTATGCACATGCATGTCAAGTTTGGCGAGTGTTTGCCATTAAGACGCTAAGTGAATATGCTATGCATTACCTAAAACTGGATGTATTGCTGCTCATTGATGTGTTTGAAAAATTTCGTGAGTTTTGTCAACACATTTATGGTCTTGACCCGGCTCACTATTATACGAGTCCTGGGCTCTCGTTCGATGCCGCTTTAAAATACACTCAAGTGGAATTGGATTTACTCATTGATGTAGACATGGTTCTATTTTTTGAAAAGGGCATTCGCGGTGGCTTTGTGTCGCTTAACCAGCGCCATGCCGAAGCGAACAATGTCTACATGCCTGATTATTCACCAGACAAACCAGAATCGTAATTAATGTACTATGAAGTGAATAATTTGTATGGTTACGCCATGAGTCAGCCTTTGCCCTATGGGAAGTTTGCTTGGCTGACAGAGAAACAAGTGTCAGAATTTCATGTGATCAAGGCAAGCCAAGAAACAGGCCGTGGATAAGTTTTAGAAGTGGATATTGAATATCCCTCATCCTGGTATGATGAACATGCCGATTTCCCATTCTGCCTTGAGCAAATGGTCCCCCCCCCCCCTGACAGTAAGGTGAAAATTGAAAAACTCATGGGAACACTTTACAATAAAAATCGGTATGTGCTTCATATCGTGAGCCTCCGTGGCTTAGGCGGCAGCACGCCGGCCTCTCACCGCTGGGTCCGTGGTTCAAATCCCGGTCACTCCATGTGAGCTCTGTGCTGGACAAAACGGAGGCAGACAGGTTTTTCTCCGGGTACTCCGGTTTTCCCTGTCAAAATTTCATTCCAGCAACACTCTCCACTAACATTTCATTTCATCTGTCATTCATTTAATCATTGCCCCAGAGGAGTGCGTCAGGCCTCGGCAGCCGGCACAGTCCATATCCTCGCCGCTAGCTGGGGGCTTCATTCATTCCATTCCTGACCCGGTCGGAGACTGGAAGCAGGCTGTGGATTTTCATTCATTCTTCATGTGCTTCATATCCAAATGTTCGTGCAATGCCTCGCCCAAGGCTTAGTGTTGAAGAAAATCCATAGGGTTATTTCATTTGCTCAAAAAGCATGGCTCAAGCCATACATGCAACTCAACACAGAGCACCGACAAATGGCAACACAGCAGTTTGAAATTATTATTTTTAAATTAATGAACAACTGCATCTATGGCAAGTCCATGGAGAATGTCCGCAAATACCGTGGCATTAAATTGGTGAATGTCTGGGAGGGGCAGTGGGGTGCCCGGCGGTACATTGCCAAGCCAAATTTCAAATCGATCAAAATTATCGATGAGGATTTGGCCACTATTGAAATGAGTAGGACCAGCGTGACCATGAATAAGCCCATTTACTTGGGCCAAGTCATTTTAGACTTTTCTAAATCGGTCATGTATCGATTCCACTATGAGTTTGCCAAACGCCATTTTGAGGACGTATCTCTTTTGTATATGGATACGGACTCATTCATTTACAAATTCGCCACTGCAACCCCTATGATGTCATGAGGCAGCATAGTGACTGGTTCGACACCTCTTCGTATAGTGCTGACAACATGTTTCAGCTGCCCATAAAAAACAAGAAGGAAATGGGTGTTTTAAAAGATGAATGCAGTGATTCCATTATGACAGAATTCGTAGGTTTGGCTTCGAAAATGTATGCTTATCGCACACTAGACTGTAAGGAAGCCAAAAGAGCAAAAGGTGTAGGTAGGGCAGTGGTAAAATCGCTACGTGTAGACGATTACTTAGCGGTTTTACGCACTGACAAAGCTATGTCCCATACACAGTACAGGATACAATCCAGCAACCATCATTTGTATCTTGTAGAACAGAGAAAATACGCACCCTCGCCTCCATGGATAACAAACGTGTGTGGGCTAATAACTTGCTCACGAGCCTTCCCTGGGGTTATGACCGCAAGGAGGAGGAGGTGTGATTTTTCTGTTTGTTCGTTTAGGGGCATGGCTTTTTGTAACTCGTTGATTTAGTATTTTGTATTTTGTAAATATTGGTTTTTGCCATTGTAAATAGTAGATTTTGTAAATAGTGGCAGCCCACTTGAACCTTTTGCTCTTTAAAAAAGTTCTATGCAACATTATTTTAATTTTAAATTTAACCGAGTTGGGAATTGGAAAATGGTATATAGTGGGATTTTTTAAAGCTGTACAAAGTTGTAGTGTTTGTAAATATGAAATGAGTAATAGTTTTTTTAGTAACTTTAATGACTAGTTTTTATATTGTTTTTTGTAATGTAAATCGTAAATGGAAAACTAAAAAAAGTTATTTTGGGATGAGTGTGCTTGTGGAGAATGTGCTTTTGGGAATAAATAAAGTGGTTGTGTTTGTTCCCAAAAAAGACAGGTAGGGTTGTGTGAGTAGAGAGAGAGCGGGTGTGTATGTTTGACCAGAGCAAACACGGTGAGGTAGGGTCGGTGGGGAGGGGGAACTTTTCACTTATATACTCATTTTGTTTTGTCGATAGTTTTTTTCCTTTGAAATGTAGCGGTGAATAGACATTATTTTTGTAAAAAAAAACAGTCTTACCTGCAGTAGTCGTAGACCTCAATGTTTCTCAAAACACATGTTAACTCACTGCATCATCATCATCATGGTCAAGCACTCGCATTGACATCATTGACAAATCTCAACTTTCGACATACACCAAATGGAAAAATGACAAAACAACAAAATGGAAAATCCATGCTTCGTTATCACCAAAACGCAAAACTTAAAACACACAAAACTGGAAATGCTCATGTGTGAAATATAAAAATTCAAATACATAAAACAGACATTTTTAAAAAGTGCCATCAACAAAATAGAGAATCCGTATCATCAAAAACGCAAAACTTGAAACAGACATTTTTAAAAACTGTAAATTGCAAATTGGGAAATGACAATGTGTGAAAATGTGAAAATGTGAATATGTAAAAATCAGCCCATCAATATCATGATTTCTTTTAAATTAAAATGAAACATTGTGTTCTGGTAAACCTTTGTTTTTTTCATAACCATAGGGATTGACAAAAGAAAAAATAGAATACCAACACATCCCAATTCCTCACTCCTCAATTCCTTAATGTTCATGTCCATGCATCATCAACTTTCCTTTCATAGCACTCATCACAATCAGGGCTGCCATTCTTTCACCCACTGAGGCATCACAGGATATGAATCGTTGTTTAGCTTTTTTCAATAACAATTTATCTGCCACATGTCTTAAACCAGGATGACTATAGCGATAAGATAGGTCATGTTCTTTGCATGCTTGATCCAAAAGATTAATGGGTACATCACCACGCTGCAAACGTTTTTCAAGATGAGTTCCAGGACCACAAAAACGATAACCTGGAAGATGGATTTCGAAAGGTAAGTATTGAATCACTTTGTCAATGACGCCATTGCCAGTACAGGTCTGGCATATCCTTTTCCATCGATGGTGAAAAGGTTTGGTCTTCCTCCTCCTCTGTGGACGATGTTTGTGTTTGTTGTTGTTGTTGTTGCTTTTTCTCGCCATGACACCCGTGGAATGATTCAACAAAGTCTTTACACGGACTTTCATGACCGTGATACAGTTTCACTAGCTGACAAGTCGCGCACTGACGCATAGAGGGTATTTTTGCCATGGCCACTTGCTTATGGTGATCGTAATCCGTACAGGGTTGCAATTCACTCAACACAGGGTCTTGCGTCCATGATTTGGTACATGTTGCCAGATTTCTTTCACCGCGTTGGCGGCCACATAATAAATGAACGACTTGGGCAACGCTAAGAGTTCCTCTTTGGTAAAACTGTCTAGTTTCGTTTTGCACACAAAGAACTTTCCGATGGCTTTGTCTGTAGCATTGCCTTTCTCCATGGTATCACGTGTTGTAGATGTTTACACGTCGCTTGTAGAAATCTCACTGGCGTCATTCACAGGTAAACCTTGAGTTATAATTTTGTTCAACAACTCCCAGCAGGCATGGGTGGTTAACCAATGAAAGAGATGCCACGCATGCGCTAGGGCTGTATGGATAATGTTGCCACAGGAACAAGTATCCATCAGCGTTTGCAGGAATGGGCAGCCCAGGTCCATGAGGTCGACACATTGACAGTAAGACGCCGAAAATGGTTGCAACAATTCACGTTTTTCATTACCTTTCACAAATACCACATTGGCCGAGGTCAAGTGTGCTTTCATGACCACGTCCAAATATTTATAGTCAATGGTTACTTGATTCCAGTCTAATTGATTATGATTTTCAATCCACTGGGTTTGTTTGCGGTCTTTTTCACACAACAAATCAAAAGCATGGGGCGGTTTAAATAGCAAATGCGTAGCTTGCGATATCCAAAACGTGGTACAATCGATAATGGCCACTTGTATAAATATAAATTTGTTGTCACCAATTTTAAACCCTTGGCAATCCACAATGAGTGTGCGCAACATGTTGCCGCTTGCCTGGACCAAGTTCAACTGACGACCGACTAACCATTGGCCACTAAGGTGTGGTCATGACATGGATTTACCTGCCATGCTAGTTTGAAAAAAAATGAGGTTAGGGTAGGACAGGGGGACAAGAAAAAAATAAGAATTTAAGAATTACATCATTTCATTATCATAACACGTCTTACAGGCTTTTGTCATTTTGGGATAAGGACGATACCAACTGTTACAACAATATAGTCTCTTGGGTTTGTAACGTCCATAACACCGATGATGTCTCAATGTCTCTAAACTAGGCGTTTTCGATGGTGAGCTGCTTACTGAAGCACCATAGACACCATACGGTCCACACGTATCGTAACTTGTTTTTTCATCACTCAGGGACACGAGTGAGGGATAGCTTGAATGACAGGGTATATTTCCCACCTCCATTCTGCATAGGTAGGGGCGGGCAGGTGACCAGCGCTGATGTTCCTGCATGGGTTCATCGCCCTCCTGCCATTGGTCTATGATGATGGGACAAAAGGCACATTTCACTTCATCTCTTGTTTTTAAATAGTAGATCCAGCGGCCGCCAAGGCTTGAGGGTTTATGAAAGGCACTGGCCATGTTGCAAAAGTCTTGAAACGTTGTTCCTCAGAGTTTAAATTCATGGATATGACTTCTCTTGATGCTTTAAAGCAAGACATGACTGAGCGGCTTGACGTGGGTTGACCTGTTATTTATACACTCGTCACTTGGTTGGACAGTGGATAATAGTTGACTTGTTTGTGATGAATAATCAAACAGTTGGCTGGTACATTGTCATGCGTTTCAAAATCTAGCCGAATGTCAATATTGGATGGCTTGACAGACTCTTCCAGGTAAGAACAGTCAAAAACAATCAGTGGCGCCCTTGCCTTAAACGCTTGGGGTAGCAGCATGGGGCCGTTCTCTTTTTGATAATACGACCATCGAAATTTAGAAAACAAGTCGTACATGGGGCCAAACTTATTTTTTGAAAAATCCAAATCCAGTCCTTCATAGGGAAACACAGCTCCGTTGAGGAAAAGACGTGCATTTCTCAATTGCAGGTGATCAAATTGCGTGTCATCTTTGGTTTTTTGATACTTGCGATTCGTTTGAAAACCCACGATCATGTAGAGAGGTCTCTCTGTATAGCGAGCTGTTTCTACAGACCAACTGGGTGTGTTGGTGGTGGGCAATAGCGGGTACTCATGGAGTGCCCAGCTTCTAAATTCCATGGGTAGAGGCATATCTCTCATTACCATCTTGAGTATGTCCAGTTTTTTGCTATCGTCATGGGTCACATGGGGCACTTTCCATAGCAAGCGTTGTAGTTGAATTTTTGAATCTATGGGGGCATTGTCAGCTCCTGTCTCTCACCAGATAAAGCACTTGCCTTGCGTTGACCACAATGCGCTGGTGGTCTTCGGCAAAGCCTAAAATCAGTTTAAGAGCTAAATATCCAGTAAAGGTCCCATCGGTATGTACCATCCAGTCATTGGTCGAGTCAGGGCACCAACCTGCCATGCAAAGTGTTTAACCTTCTTCCTCATTGTAAGAGGAATATAGTTTCATGACACTGGAATTACCCACATTTCGAGTGCTATCCACCATGATATCGTTAATGACATAACGTACTTCAGAAAACAGAAAGGCCAAACTATGGTTGGCCAACTTGGATGTGGTGGGTGTAGAGCCATCGGCTTTGGTGAGCCGACCTTCGATCTGAATGACACTTTCATGCGGTAGGGTGTAAATATCTTGGTTGTTGATAACAAATTGAATTTCATAATTGTTATTGAGTCCAGGTGTTTGAGCTTGATAGGAATGGAGATCAATTCTTACCACCCCTGGTTGATCCTCGATGTGGTTCGCTATCTCTAGGATAGAATTCATTATGGGGGTTGACGTGGTAACCCAAATGCTGTAAAATCTGCTTGTTCTTAGATGTTAACGTGTATTCACGTGGCAAACAACTAACACCATTCCTAGACGGTGTTGTTGCTTTATACACAAACTTCATAGTGGCTTTAGCACCAACTTGTAAGTCACTGGTGTGGTAGAATCTAGATCAATGAGTTGTTGCTCTCTATTGATCAGTCTTAATGTTATATTACTAATACTATCGACAGCCACAGAATGAAAAAGCACCACTGGAGGGTTTTCACGAATAATATAGCCATTGGGCGATGTCACAATAAAGTCATAAAGCGAATGCGATGGTTCTTGATTGGTGTACACTTGGCTAATAATATTACACGTTACCGACACATGATGGTCCTCAATGAATTTCACTTCATGATCCGATTCATGTTTCATGTTGGGCTCCAACACGCGTGGTTTAAATCCTAGTAATGGACCAATGGAATCGGGGCGTGTTTTAAAGTCAATTTTGAATGTGGAGAAAATACTGCAGCGATGAGTGTTGGTATTTCCTACAAGTTCAAACTTGCAAGTTCCATCGATAAATGACTTTAAAACATATTCATTGATCAACACCACATAAATGTGTTCATAAATGTCATCGATCGTGTATCCACCAGAGTTCAGGGTGAGCATAGAATCATCATAGTAAAACTTGTTGTTCACATTTTCACGTATGTTGTATATTCGATTGTACGTTTCAAGAGAAACAAGTCCCAAACCATAGGGTTTTTCACTCAATTCGATAGGCGGGTAAAAGTCTAGGCTGACTTCAGGTCCACGTCCATGCAGTGTAAACGTTTTACTTTCTGCCGACATACTGTTGACGTTTTTGCCTATGCTGCGTCTTATATAAAAAAAAATAAACACAAAAGTCCACACTGATGGCTGTTAAACGTTTGCTCACGCTTCACATTATAATATATCTTGATCCTGTTTTCAAAATAGGTCACTAGTTCCATGGGCGGGGGCAAATTCCCAAAACTGTCAAAGTACCATACGGTGGATCCCTCTTTGACATAAACTACATAATGGGTTCCTGGTCCTCGGTGATCACCCAAATTGACAGCAGCACATTCCTGTTTCCAGGGTCGTGGGGGGTAATTGGTTTCGCATAAACACACCTCGAAAATGAGAAAACTTTAGTTGTTTAGCATAGCTTTCCACTTGTTGATGCGTCAGGGCATGTCTTGCTATGGCTGAGGTTTTTTTTTTTAATATTTCGAAATGGTGAAATCCCAAATCCTTGTTGATAAAAGGCTGGCTTTAAATTGGCATTTCTAGCCCCCATTGCAATCGCTTCCATCGTTTCATTGTGTCGCTGACTTTCTTTGAGTTTTTGCTTGCCCTGCTGCGCGGTTTTAATGGTTTTCGCCACCGCACTGGGACCGCCCAAAAGTGAACCCAGAGCAGCCAGACCGGCAAATAAAGCAGGTAAAAATCCCGCTCGTTTGGGGACGGGAATCACTCGTCCTTGTTTTGAACCCTGTCGCCGACGTTTTGGAATAACATGTCTCTGTGCTGCTCGAAAGGCTTTCCTTATGTTCAATACATTATTTTTTCTTTTTTTCTTTCGCAATGGCTTGTCCACGAATGTCGTAAGCCCAGGCTTTGCCAAGGACAAAGTCCTTTTTTTAGTCTTTCTCACCACATACCTTTGTTTCACCATGATGATAATGACCAACAACCTTTCACAAGAAAGTTTAAATCACAACTAACGTCAGATTGTTATTTCATGGCTGTATATTCCAATTCCACATATAGTAGGAAATCGTTTATGGTTTTTCCCGCTTGCTTTTCATCCCATGTCAACATGAGATGAAAGGATAATTCGTCACCTGCATTGACCATTTCATGGTTATGGACCAACATCCTATGATCGTTTATCTGTATTTGTCAATGGTTTTCATCAGGCATGGCGTATTTGATGTGAATCGTTCCATCAAAGTGTAATCGATAGTGGCTGAAACCCGAAGCAAGCACATAGGTCAAGTGCTGATCATGGACTAGCGGTAAATGGTTTCTGTCATTCACAGGTTTTTCATTTGTCAGATACACTAAACTTATATATGGGATAAATTTGTAAAGCCTTTTCATTTCATAGGTCATGTAACGCTTGGTACAAACATCGTCTTCTTCTTGTGGGTCTTCCACGTGAATAATCCGATGGTGATTAGCGCTATAGCCATTCACCGTAAGCTAAGGCACTTTGTCATAAAACTCATACACTTTGTTATCCACATACTTTTTTGTAGCAACGTCTGTAGACAATTGAGGATGTTTTACATGGGTTAACCGCTTTCCCTTAAAGACTTAATCTCCCTGTTTAGTGCGTGGCACTACTGACCTATCCACATAGTGTTTATTAGCAGGATCTGTTTCTTGTTTAGGATCATGTATGGGGACAGACCTAGCTTTGGCCATCAACGCACGTCCAAAGACATCCATCGCCAACCTGTAGTATGAGTCTACTGTTTCTATGACAAGGCTCGATGTCCTGTATATAGACAGCCTGCTAGCCTCTCTAAGCCTTAGTTGATATGAAGTTTATTAAGCAGCAAGAGTCATTCCCCGTGGGGGACATGGTTTCCCATCTCTGTCCCACATCACGTGAACATCGACATGGTTCACTGTTTCCATCTTCCATTCACTAAATTATTGTGGGGCCTTCCGGCTGTGGAAAGACTAATCTTTTGCTGACTCTCATTACAGCGCCCATTGGTCTGCGTTTTCAAAATATTTATATTTTTGCAAAATCTCTCTACCAACCCCTCTACGTGTTTCTTGATCAAGTCATGTCTGGATTACAAAAAGAGAATATGGGTTATTTCACATTTTCCACGCAAGAAAATGTTATTTCACCGGATGAGGTAAAGCCTGATTCACTCATGATTTTCGATAATGTATCCACTGAACGTCAAAGCATCATTCAAAGCTATTTCAGTATTGGTCGTCACAAACATATCGATTGCTTCTATCTTGGACAAACGTATTCTAAAATGTCCAAACAGTTGATTCGTGACAATGCCAATGTCATTGTTTTATTTTGCCAGGACGAGAGGAACAGTCGTCACATTTATAATGAACATGTGAATCCGGATATGACCTTTCAAATGTTTACTGAATTGTGTGGTAAGTGCTGGAACACTCAACGTCATGCCTGTTTAGTGATTGACAAACAAAGTGAACTCAACCAAGGACGATATCGCTTAGGGTTTGATCATTTTATTGCTATTTAAGGCACTGACTCATTCCCTGTCAAGTCATTTGTCAAGACACCATGGCGTTAGCAGAGAGTCAATTGAAAAAGCATATTATTAGAGCAAAAAATACTATTCGCCAAAAGTTTCGTCAATTGAAACGATCACGTGCAGATCATGCTTTGTTTATACAACATCATTTAGCACCTCCGCTAAAAGCCATGTTGAAACCCTCTTTCAAGCCATCTGAAACGCTACCCACCGTTTCACAATCCACGCAGACGCTGCACGAGGACCCTGAGGAAGAGGAAGAGGAACATGAACAGGAAGATTTGACTAGTGTTAGCGAAGTTGAGGATGACGAGGAACAAGTGTTTACGCCTGAAAAAAGGCCGCACCCCTTGCAGAGGTTTTGAGAAAAAAGAAATCCTTGGCCATGGTCGAAACACCTTGCCCTTCCAGATCGTCTCCGTTTTCACAAGTCTTGGCCACTCCTCAAAATAAAGCTCAAGTGAAAAACATTTTAATAAAATATTATGGATCAACACTAGAACCCTATCTCACTGATCTATTTATTGGAAACACAGATACCACGTATGGTGTTCGCTATGAGGATGATAGTTTTAAAATTGGGGATTCATCCATTAAATTTGCTCATACTAAAGCTGTCATTAAGAACATAAACTATAAATTGAGGCCAGGACTGTTAAAGCTGCTCTTTTCTCGAACACCCTCATTTCATGATTATACGTCAGAGGACCTTGGCAAATATAAATCCATTTTATTGGAAACCCATGCCCACAAAAGACAGTATGATCCATCTCAACAAGTGAATGCCAATATATCTCAAAAATATAAAACCATCATTGCAAAAATGTTTCCCACCAGTCAAAGTACTCGTCGTAAAGTGTCCGCTTCGGGAGTGACATTTAAACCATTGAAACCCCTTGTGGATGTTACCTACTGGCACAATCCCAATAAGGTCGTCCAGCGGCTACAGTTGTTGCATGCTTCACGTCAAGCCAGCCATACCGGTCACGATTGGGAAATTCAAGAAATTGAACAAGAACTTCGAAATGCCAAAATTATTGTTTAATCCCTCACCCATTAAAATGGGTATTGCTCACGAGTTGCATCGCCCAGCTAGGCGTCACTATCCGCGACTCAAGGTGATTTCACGGGGTGTGGATGAACTTTGGCAGGCTGACTTGGTTGAAATGATACCCTATGCTAGCGTTAACGACGGTGTACGCTATATGTTGACCGTCATTGATGTCTATTCCAAAATGGCCTTTGTTGAACCTGCGCGTCGCAAGTCTGGTCCACTGATCACCAAGGCCTTTCAACATATTATTCAACACTCCAAACGTCAACCTCAGCTGCTACAAACCGACCAGGGGAAAGAATCTTTCAACAAGGATTTCTCCAGTTTTCTCAAATATAAGGATATTCACCATTACACCACATACAGCAATCTCAAAGCCAGCGTGGTCGAACGGTTTAACCGAACATTGAAATCCCATATGTGGAAAGCGTTTACCGCTCTGGGCAGTTATCGCTGGTTGGACATGTTACCTGAGCTAGTGTCACGTTACAATGGCAGAAAACATAGAACCATTGGGACCAAGCCACGTCTCGTAACCAAAAATATTCAGCGACTGGATAAACTGTTTAACCCATAAAACAGCAGATCCTAAACGTCACCGACTGAAAATTGGGGATTTTGTTCGTGTGAGCAAATTTAAGTCTGCCTTCAATAAGGGCTACACGCCACAGTGGGGGACTGAACTATTTCGAATTCGTCAAGTCAACTTGGACAGTCCAGTCACCTATTTACTCCACCTCAACCATCAACCCATAAAAGGTAGATTTTATCTCCAAGAACTTCAAAAAACAGCTTTTCCGAAACATTTCCTCGTGGAAAAAGTGTTGAAACAAAAAGGAAATAAACTATATATCAAATGGTTAGGATTTAACTCAACGTTTAATTCTTGGATCAATAAATTGCATGTTGTATGAACCTGTACACTTTTTTATTGAATCGTGTTGTACGAGAGCTCTGTGTACGGCGCTCCACGCTTCATGCATGTCCATACATGTTTCTCTTTCTCTCTCCACACCCGCGTCTCACTCCTTCACTTCATGATGACATACAACTCGTTCACCTATTGGCTGTCATGGGTTCTCCCACTCCTCCCCTCACCTCTCCTCCGGCTCTCTGGACCCACCCCTTCACCACTCTGCAGTGGTCACGTGATTTCCTCTTCTCTCTTTGTGTTTACCCTTCCCTCTTTCCCCTTTCCTCTCTGCGGGGCCCCTGCCTGCTGCAGCTGCTGCTGCTGCTCGCCTGGCTAGCCGTTATCACCTTTTTACAGAGTTGCCACATGATTCCAACTGCTATCATATGACAGCAGTGTTGTCAGCTTGACTGACATTCCATTCTGTTAGCCGACTAGCCATGCCTCAAAAAGATATTCTTTCCGTTCTGGCTGCCAGTCAGACATGCATACATACAAAGCAAGTTCTGTTGTTGTCGACTATTTTTATTCGTCTCATAGCATTATGAATTTTGTCTGGTTACTGGTCAGTGTTTACCAACATGTTTAAAGATCGTCATGAGGGATTTTTGAAATATTCGCCTTCATTCATCTGTCATAGGAAAAAAATAGCGAAAAGCGACCCCTCGTTTGGCCATACATCGGCCCGTCGAAATAGCCATTTCCCGTATCCACCATGCTCAGTCATAGCCTCGTTGGAACATGCGTCAAGCTCTACCGGCTCTCTGTCTACAAACACGCTTTTATTAAAAAAAAATTAAAATGCCTAGTTTTTTGTCCTAGAGACTTGACATTTATTTTCATGGTAGAGGGGGTAGGGAACTTTCATTAATGTCAAACAAACTTATTTGTCAACGTGTTAGTTTCCAAAATAAGAAAATAAAAATGTAAGTGTTTTCAAAAAAACATAAAAAACAAAAAAGTTTTACTATAAAACTTAAAGGTCATAGAGGCCATTGGTTTGAACTATGGCACAACATTCTATCACGTTTGGTTTTCAAACTATCGCCTACTTTTAAAAACAAAATTTTTCAAAATTTTTTTGAAAAATATAACGAGTGGTCTATAGGAAAGAGGACGTCAGCTCGAGTCCAACAACACCTCATTTGTTAAAATACGACCATCCGTTCGCCAATGATCACCACTGTTGGCGAGAAAGTAGGCTATCATGTTTTATCCCTCCTACACCCTTGAAACTTGCTGCCCGCCTAGAGGGCATACCCACCTTTCATTAACGTCAAACTTTTCTTTTCCAATTCACCGTTTTCAAAATAGTGCCAATCCAAAAAACAACAATTTTCAATTTAAAAAAAAATACCAACAGACATGCTTAGCCAAGAGAACGTCATCCCAACGCCAACAATACCTCGTTCGTTAAAATCCGACCACGCGTTCGGGAGATATCGCCCAAAGTTTATATGAAAGTAGGGGGTGAGGCAGAACCCCCATTCTAGCACTACTGCACAGTTTTAGTCCTAGAGGCTTGAAATTTATTTTGCGGGTAGAGGGGGTCAGGGCCATTCATTGATGTCAAACAAATTTTTTGTAAACTCTTTAGTTTCCAAAATATAAGAATTTCAAAATTACACTTTTTTCAAAGAAACATAAAAAATTAAAAAGTTTTACTATAAAAAATAAAGGTTATAATGATCGTTCGTTTAAACTATTGCACAACGTTCTATCATGTTTGGTTTTTTAACTATCGCTAATTTTCAAAAACAAAAATTTTAAAAAATGTAAAAAAATATACAACTAGTGGTCCATACCAAAGCCCCCGTCAGCTCGAGTCCAACGACATCTCATTTGTCAACATCTGACCGTGGGTTCACGAGATATTGGCTTGGACTCACGCGGCGGCCATGACACTATTTAGAACCCCTCGCTCTCCCCTACTAACGAAGCAGAGTGACGTGTGACACAAGTAAACAGAGAATAGTTCCCATCTCGACCGCCGGCAATCAATTCGTGAAAGGGTAATAACTCAGTATCAGCCGTGAAATGAAAATCAACAGCCTGCTTCCAGTCGATCGACCGGGTCAGGGAATGGAATGAATGAAGCCCCCATCTAGCAGCGAGGATATGAACTGTGTTGGCTGCCGAAGCCTGTCGCACTTTAAATGAATGACAGATGAAATGAAATGTTAGTGGAGAGCGTTGCTGGAATAAAATTGTGACAGGGAAAACCGGAGTATCCGGAGAAAAACCTGTCTGCCTCCACTTTGTCCAGCATAAATCTCACATGGAGTGACCGGGATTTGAACCACGGCCCAGTGGTGAGAGGCTAGGATGCTGCCGCCTAAGCCACGGAGGCTCTAGTATCAGTTGTACAACCAAATAAACTAATATATTTGAGCAAATATACTCACATGCACTCCAGCAGCTACAAATTTAATTCCTTGTAAGTTATTTCTGCGCTGATACAAACTACGAGAAGGTGTTTGGAGACCATCATTGGCAGTCCAGCTGCCCCAGTGTGACGTCACTAGCGGAAGTGCGTAGAACACGCGGTACACTTCAGTCAGCTCTATGGTCCCATCTGATTCCTCGGCCACCAGGAACTCGGAGTCAAACGGGATATTCATGTCCCCCAGCAATTCCTCGATACTGCTCGTGGTGTCATCCAAGAACAACAGCCAGCGGACATCAGGTCGATGGTACGTGGAGAACAACTTGCAACAATTCAGATTCATAGAATGCAGGTGACATACCGGTATTTTAAAGCGTAGGAGTTAAGTTGATGTTCTTATAATTAATTTCAGGGAATTAGGGTATCTTGGTTTGTGTCTCTGTGGTGCCTGTAATTATTGAGTTCGAGGATTGGTAAAGGTGCCACGGGACCTGCTCTTGTTAACGATATAGATATATGGATTATGTGAGATTTAGGTAAAGTTAACAAAATGGAAAGGAGCGGACTACGATCTACGCCATTCGATAACGCGATTTGCAGTTCACGGATTCCACCACCGAATCTGCAGAAAGATGACTTTTCACATCCCGAACGAAACCACCTGCGAATGTGAACTGTGCGGAAGACAGTGCAAACTTTACCATGCCGTATGGTGTAATCAGAGGCTGATAACTCTGACCCAGTTCTGTTGTGAATAGAGTGATATATAGGGCATAGGCCAGGCTGTTCCAAATCCACGAGTTTGAGTATGCGTACACGCGAGTACTCAGCAGTGATGCTCGGAGTAGCTTGGAGAGTCCATTCGCTTCCTGTAAGTCTTGATGTATTCACCACTTAGTAACGACCGCCCCTACAGCAGAGCTGTATTGCATATTGCAGGTTTACTCACACAAGGCGGCGAGTACTCAGGTGCTCACGGTCGAGCAGCTCGTCTGGAACAGCCTGGCTTAGGCAGATCTCATTATTAATGTATTTAGGTATTATGTAAGTATTTATGTTCTTTGGCCATTGGCTGCAATACATTTTTATTATTTAGGTAAAGTTACTAACAATGCAACCTTACTATTTGGTGGTTTCTATTATAATTTCTTCGCCCAGGGGCCCACGGCTAGTTGGACGTGGGTTGGCGACCACGGGACCCCAGCTGAGTTCGGCATTGTTTCCACTTACTTGTGCCGGGCTCCACTCTGTCATCTTTCCTATCGACCACCCTTGGTCAACTCTTGTTCTTTTCCGACCCCGGTGGTATGAGGGTATCCGAGTCCTAGGGAATCTTTTACTTTCCCGCCTTAATTGACCTTGTCTCATCTTTCCTCATCCCTCATTCTTCGAGACCTCTTCTGTTCTCTTCATATCTCCTGCCTTCTGCTCAAGGCCCTTAAGGAGGCAGGGTGTGTGTAGCCCCAGCATTTCTGGTGCACCCTGGATACTGCTACACCCTCAAGGGCTCACGGCTGGTGAGTTTGGGAGTTGGCAACCACGAGGGATTCCTGAGCTGGGTCCGGTTTTCCCCATTTTTCCAGTGCCTCTGGGGCGGTCCCTCTCCTCTTTCCGTTTCCTATCTGACTTTCCTGGCTCTCCTTCCTTCCATGTCCCTTAATCCCCATTCTTCGAGTGTTGAGGTCATTTATTTTCCTCTTGTCCACTGTTTGCCTTATTCTTTATTTGTTTAGCAAGTCTTCTTCTAGTTTGTAATACTGTAGTTAGTATTACGGTAGTTATAGTTTTCATTACACTCTCATCTCATCTTTCACTATCACCCAAACCATTAGAGGCCGATAACCTAGATGTTAGGCCCCTTAAAGCAACAATTACCATCATCATCATCATATAATTTCTAGTATAGAAAGCTTTCCAGTCGGTCAACACAAATTGTTCCCAAACATTAGGCGGGGGAGGAGGGGGGGGGGAGTACTGTATTTAAACACCCTAACCTGAAAGAAATATTACATGAGATATTTATCACAAAATAACACGTTTTATTGTACAATAAAGATGATGATGATGATGATGATGATGATAATCGTTGTTTCAAGGGGCCTAACATCTAGGTTATCGGCCCCTAATGGCTTGGGTGATCGTGAAGATGAAAATGAAATGCAAACTATAACTAAAACCAACCACTAACTTATATACTAGAAGAAATGGAAAGCAAAAGGAGAATAAGGCAAACAAAGGACAGGAGGAAAAGAAACGCCCTCAAACCCTCGAAGAATGAGGATTGAGGGACTTGGAAGGAAGAAACGCCACGAAATGCAGATAGGAAAGTGAAAGAGGAGAGGGTCCGCCCCAGAGGTAATGGATAAAGGGGGGAAAACCGGACCCAGCTCAGGAATCCCTCGGGGTCATCAACTCACGAACTCACCAGCCGTGAGCCCCTGAGGGTGTAGCAATATCCAGAGTGCACCAGAAGTGGTGGGGTTAGATTATACCCTTCCTCCTTGAAGGCCTTGAGCAGAAGGCAGCAGATAACATGAAAAGAAAAAGAAGGCTGATCCCTCGCAGAAGGAGGGTATCAGAAAAGAAGAGACAAGGGTCAATTAAGGCGTGAAAAGAAGAGACTCCTTAGGCCTCGGATACCCTAATACCGTCGAGGTCGGAAGAGAACAAGAGTTGACCAAGTGAGGTCGGCAGGAAAGAAGACGGAGAGGAGCCTGGCACAAGTAAATGGAAGCAATGCCGGACTCAGTTGGGGTCCCGTGGTCGCCATCCCAAGTCCCACTAGATGTGAGCCCCTGGGGGAGGGGTACAATAAAGAGGATACTTAATTGGATGACATGTTTTGACCGTCAAGCGATCATAATGAGATCCTGCTCACTTAGGCTTAGATAAAGACGTACCGGTGGCGAAGATATATTCACGCAACTAGGTAATCTGAAGTTCATACCTTATATATTTTTGGGGATAAACTCCAGTCGTGTTTTTCGCTCAGCAAAGATATCAATGATGAGTTCTTGGAAGATGTCATCCTTGGAAAGAGTTCACCAAACTCAAATTGTTCAGTCTAGAATCTGACATGGAGTTCCTTAAAGATATCTTAACTCTCTTCAATGCACTCATACTTCGTTCACTCGAAGCAGTAGAAACAGGAAAGGTAAAAATCAGTCTGATGAGGCGCACTGTTTCTTGCTAATCTCTGAATGCGAGCGGAGCGAGCAGGCCAGCGACGCTTGAATACCAGGTACGCGGTGCGACTACTGTCGACCAAAGTATTATGTGCACTCGATTTTGAAGGTTGTTTGCGAAGTAACCAATAGACCTATATAAAAGCCAATAACATCATCATTTTCGTCGTTCTATTGCACGTTAGTTCATGTAGGTTTGGAATTTTTTATTTACATTTCAATATTTTTTGTCGCAGTTGGAGCACAAAAAGTGAACGTTTTTAAGCGTGTTTCAACCATGCGTCACATTTAAGAATTATTATCTCAGAAACCCCGTCATCAGATCGAATCCAAATTTGAACACAATATACATTGGAATGTTGTATAACTGGATTATTAATTTCAAAATTTTGCGTGTCGAAGAAAAAAAGTTGTTATCATTTTTGTAAGGTAACTTTTTCTCGGCTCGGGGTGGTTGGAAAATGTAGTTCTTGGTTGCGATGTAATCCGTATACATCAAAAAGTTAAGCTGTATGACTGTGAAATACGTAAATTAACTCACTTATTTTATATCGGTTTGTATTTGTAGGCGGAAATAACACATCGTTCACCAGCTACCCGCTCCCAGAAAAGTTGTACAGCGTTGCCGAAATGGAGCCCAACACGCATCATGGCGTGCCTCGCTCGGAAGTGATGGGCTCCATCACAGCAAGGCTGTACAGCTCTCCCGGGAGTGGGTAGCTGGTGAACGATGTGTTATTTCCGCCTACAAATACGAACCGATATAAAATAAGTGAGTTAATTTACGTATTTCACAGTCATACAGCTTAACGTTTTGATGTATAAGAATTACATCGCGACCAAGAACTACATTTTCCATCCACCCTGAGCCGAGAAAAAGTTACCTTACAAAAATGATAACAACTTTTTTTCTTGGACACGCAAAATTTTGAAATTATTAAACCAGTTAAACAACATTCCAGTGTATAATATGTTAAAATTTGGATTCGATCTGATGACAGGTTTTTGAGATAATAATTCTTAAATGTGACGCATGGTTGAAACACGCTTAAAAACGTGCACTTTTTGTGTTCCAACTGCGACAAAAAATATTAAAATATAAACTAAAAATTCCAAACCTACATGAGCTAACGTAAAATAGAACGACGAAAATGATGATGTTATTGGATTATATGTAGATCTATTGGTTACTTCACAAACAACCTTCAAACTCGAGTACACATAATACTTTGGTCGACAGTAAGCGCTCCTTTGCCTGGGATGGTAGATAAAAGGGAGGGTGATTAAATGATTTTATTTTAATTTTGCGTAATAATTTGTAGTATGATTTGAACGCGACCGACAGAGCCCCGCCAGCTTCGCCATTGAGGTGTTAAGGGAGTTGAATTAATGTAGTAATATTAATAATTTGTTGAACTAGTAGTTATAGTTAGTAATTTGTTGCCGGTGAATGGCTAGTTGAAATAGTCTAATCTTGTGTTACTGACTGGCTAGATGGTGTGCATAAATTAGTTCGCTTTATAGTACTTCCATGGCGACTTTCAGCAGCGGCTTCAGCGATGTAATCTCTATATATATAAAAATGAAAGTTTGTCTGTTTTTTCTGAATTTCCACGGAAATTTGCGATATTTGCGCGTTTCAGACTGTTATATGATGGATCCACGCAAAAATATTTTTTTTTGTCTGTCTGTCTGTTTGTTTGTCTGTGGACAATTTTTTGTGTCCTTATAACTCGAGAACGGCTGAGTGGATCAACGTTTTTGAGATATTCCCAGAAAACTAATTTCACTTAATAAATTAATGAAAGAATGCATGCCGGTAACCATGGCAACTGAATCTCAGAGGTCCATCTATTTCTGTAAGACGCAATGAAATTCCATTTATTACATTACTGTGAAGGTTTGCAAACGGCTATAAGGTTATAACGGATCCAAATTAAGCTGAAATATTCATCAGTACATACAATGCGCTTAAGGGGTCAAGGGGTGCTCTAGAATTTTTTCACGCGTTTTACACGTGCGGGTGTGGTACGGAAGGTCTATTATATCCCTTCTCTATTATATAAAAATGAATGTTTGTCTTTTTTTCTGCATTTCCATGGAAATTTGACATATTTGCCCGTTTCAGACTGTTTTGTGACGGATGCACGCAAAAATATTTTTTTTTGTCTGTCTGTCGGTCTGTGGACAATTTTTTGTGTCCTTATAACTCGAGAACGGCTGGGTGGATTAACGTAAAATTTGATACAGATATCCATCAGAGGCACGACACTAATCATTGATGTAACTCTTCACCGTACCTCTCATTACAGGGGGTCTATCCCTTAAAATACATGCTGAAATAAGCGTAGAAGGGTGAGACAAAGCTCATTTTCAGCCCCTCAATGTGAGAAACGAAACTCGGAGGCCATAAAAGGACCCCGAAAACCATATTTTAAGGCCCTAAATCCAACAGTTTTTGAGATATTCCCAAAAAATTAATTTCACTTAATAAATTAATGAAGGAATGCATGCCGGTAACCATGCAACAGAATCTCAGAGGTCCATCTATTTCTGTAAGACGCAATGCAATTCCATTTATTACATTACTGTGAAGGTTTGCAAACGGCAGTAAGGTTATAACGGATCCAAATTAAGCTGAAATATTCATCAATACATATAATGCGCTTAAGGGGTCAAGGGGTACTCTAGAATTTATTAACGCGGTTTACACGTGCGGGTATGGTACGGAAGGTCTATTATATCCCTATCCCTATATTGTTATATTATTATTATTCTTTTAATTATTAGCATTATTATGGCGTACAACGACGAAACAAAGCTCATTTTCAAATCCTTGGTGTCAGAAACAAAACTCGGGGCCCCTCAAGAGCCGTAAAGGGTCCCCGAAAACTATATTTTAAGGCTCTAAACACAACAGTTTCTTAGATATTCCCAGAAAACTAATTTCATTTAATAAACTAAAGAAGGAATGCAAGCCACTAACCATGACAACAGTATCTCAAGAGGTGGCATCCAACTTTCCATCTATTTCTGGAATAAGTAATGCCACTCCATTTATAACATTTCTGTGAAAGGTTGCAAATGGCTATAAGGTTATCACGGAACCAACTAAAACTGTAAAATTCATCAATGCGCTTAAGGGGTTCATGGAGTACCCTAGATTTTTTCACATGACTTACACGTGCGATATGTCGTACAGAAGGTCTATTATTTCTCCAAACAGCAACATTATTTTCAAAAATTCCTGATTTGAAATAGTAGACTGTTTTTTTCTGATTTTAGGAATTTGGGCCATTGGAGGCTAAAAAAAACTGAATTTTCATGCACCAGAAGCCTTTATAATTTATAAAAGGGGTCTTCCTGTAGTTGGGCACTTGACACAACGGTTAGGGTCAGTTCGCATGTGACGTGTATTGCGATTCGTTCACGAGGTTTTCAATTTTATTTTCACGCCAGGAAGAACACATTAGGTAAATTTAGTTTGAGAGCACATTTTAACTAACAATTTTTCTTTGCCAACAAGCAGGTTCCAATCCCCTAAACATTGCAACAGTAGCTCAATTGATAACATCTGGTTATTAATACCGAAGACTGTTCGAAGAATGGGTACTTCTGCTAGTAGTTTTATAAAATGAAAAGTTTGCCCTTGATATGCTTGGAAGTGAGAAAGACCTCTGTGAGGTTGGTTTGGAGTGTGAATGATTTGATACACCTGGAGTAGGTATTGAATTGAAATAATAATTGTTTAATAAGCCTCGCTTTGGTTTTTGAATGAAATGACATGGGATGAATTGTAGTCGTTTCACCGAACCCGCGACCCACAAGACACCATCCCGAATAAACCGACCGTGGCCAGCCTTTCAGGCAGGTACCCCGCGCGATCGCAAGACGGATAAAACTATGTAATGGTAATGTAATTGTTGATTTAACTGTCTCTGTGGCGCTGAGTTTGAATTGGGATATGGGCTGCGCCGATTGGCCGCTCCAGATCTGGAGTAGCCAATCAGCGCCCAGCAAGTATGTATGTGTTTTAAAGATGATTTAAATGTATTTGAGAGTTCGGCTCCGGGTTCGAGTTCGTGAATTTAAGTGGCTATAGCTGTAAACTGTTGAAGCAAGCTTAGCAACTGTGTTAGAGCAGTGGCGTGCGGTGTAGGAGTGGGGTTTCGCGGTAAGGACATGAGGGCTGGAATGGATGTGTTTGAGCGTTGTCTGAGTTGCAACTGCCTTTGCCTGATAGCTGTTTTAATGTAAGGACATACATTATAAGAGGCCGCGTGATTTCCCTTACAGTTTACGCACTTCGGCTTATCACGTTGTACCGTACAAACAGAAAGGTGGTGAGAGTCACCACATCTGTTGCAGCGGGTGCTATAAGGGCAGTTCGCGGCATTATGATGGATTCTTTGGCAGTTGTAACACTTTATGATTAGAGTAGCGTGAAGTTTGGGACGGGGGCGTCTAGTCGCCCGTGTACTTTGTTGTGGTGGTGAAGCCACCGTATCTGAGGGAGGAGAAGGGGAATTTTCCGCATTGTTGGTGTCAGGGCTGTTTTCCTCTGTTGAATTGGGTTGTAGACTGAGGGTTTGGATGGCTTTGTGTTTGCGTCTTGTTCGTGATTTCTTTTTGGGCATTAGTGAGCGTGTTTGTGTGAATCTGGTGACAAGATCTGGTTCTGTTTGTATGGATTCGTGCTGAATGTCAATGGGATCTGTTTGGATGTTCCTAGTGTTCTTGTAGATACCGTTACGAGCTTTGCGCGAGTAATGGTAGCCATTGGTCTAGCAGTATGTGACGTCACCTCGCGGACATAGGCGAGTCCCACAGCACTGCAGCACCTGCATATATTTCGCTTGAGGCACGTTTTCTTAATATATACGTGTTAATAGCTACGTAATTGCACACACCATTCGATCTACTAATGTTAGAATATTTCTGAATGATGTTGGAAATGTTAACGGTGACTTAACACATAAATGAATATGAGTTAATTAACGGCATGAAATGTTACACACGTTACTCGTCTTATAATCCAACATTTCTGTTCATAACTATTCATTTTAGAGGATTGGGACATATTGGTCATGAGTCTCATGTACTTGGACGTGTTGAATTTGTCTGATAACCTGTGTTTTTGTAATACAGTAGTATGTGTAATTGTAATTTTCAGCATTTAGGATTGAGGTTGGTGCCTCAAGACTTGAAATATGCACCATCCCGACATTTTCCTGGAGGAAGTGTGGATAACTCTAAGGAAAACCACACATGGTGTCAGAATTCGAACTTTTGATCTCCGTGCAGTTGTGGTGCACGATTTAAAGAACACGGCTATGCTGTGGGGTCAGAAAATATGTCTAAAAGATTATTGGAAATGTCAGTATTTAAACCAATCCATCACAATTACGGTGGGTTAACATAGTCCATAAATGAATCAACAACAAACAACACTTCAAACATCGTGGTCCAGTAGCCCCATGTACTTGGGTGTATGTGTTAAATCTGTCTGATACCCGTGTCATTATGATGGCTGTACTAATGTGTTTATTGGTAATTGGGATTAGGATTTCTGTGGTCAATTGTGTGTGTCAATTTCCATGTCTGGAGGTACTGGTATTACTTCCGCAGAAGTCGACTCATCTGGAGATACTTTCATCCAGTTTTGGTATTTTCTTGGGTGACAACGCTTCAATCGTTGACTTTGCTCTCTTAAGCACTATTCTCTTCTGCTGGCGCATCTCCCGTTTATGAATGACCTGTAATTAAATGGCCCACTATACTTGTATTATTACTATTATTATTATTTTTATTTTACCAACGAAGCATGAGACGCCCATCTCAATTTATTCATTTACTGTACGTGTTAGGACATTATATAATGTTATGGTTTACGGTTCCAAAGAATGGGTTGTGGTAGGAATTCAGAAGAAAGAGGTAGGTACCATTCCTGGCATTTACCTGGAGTTGAAATGGATAACCACTTCAAATCCGGCAAACGGTGGAATGCAAATCCACATGTCCCCGGTAATCAGGGTGAGGCGTTGACAAGGAGACACCATACACTGTACGGAAAGAGTGGCTGTAGACTTGATAACTTGGGAGGTACATTTCTGTCGGCCTAAGGGAAGTATTCCATTTTATTATATTGCAATATAGTATATAAACCCTATAAAGATTTTAGGGTGGTCGGAACAAGACAATAATCCTAGGTTTTTTATTTTCAGATGATTACAGTATATTTTTTATTGGTGAACAGCCGCTCACCCACCCCTACTCCTTATGTACCGTGTATCGCTGTATTGAGATGATCGTACAATTGCAATGTTTTAAAATTGTTTGTGGAATAGGTTTGCAATAATCTCCCGGGTATTTAGATGGCACTCCTTTTTAGCTATTAATGTGGTTTTGTAGAAATGCTGCACTAACGAACTCACTTTAGGCTGTATGTTGTTGTTGATTTATTTCGGGCCTTTGAGACATCGTGGTCGTGTAGCCCCGTGTACTTGGGTTTGGATATGTGTGTGGAATTTGTCTGATAGCGTGTGTTATTGTGATTGCTGTATTAGTGTGTGTATTTGTAATTCAGATGAGGATTGGGAAGGAGGTGGCCGTGGCCTTAATTTTGGAGCCATCCCGGTATTCGCCTGAAGTAGAAGTGGGAAACCACAGAAACCCACTTCCAGGATGACTGAGGTGGGCATCGAACTCGCCTCTTCTCAGTTATGCCTCACAAGGCTGAGTGTACCCCATTCCAGCCCTCAGACCAGAATTGTATATCTTGGCAGAGCAGGGAATCGTACCCGAGCCTCCGTGGTGACAGCCAAGAGTGATTGATAACCACTACGCAGCAAGGCGGACTTTCAGGCTGTATGCCCGGGTTTAAAAGTAGGTATTTTGTCATCATTATTTAATAAATTTTGATCATTAGCTTACCCGACGCGTCGTTGACGGACTTGCGTTGTAAGGGTAACAAATACTGTAATTGCCTTCGGGAGACTGGCGACATGATTAGCTTAGCTGGGTAGGACGACTGTTGGACCTCGTATTATTATTCCCGTTTTACAACGGTGATGTGATGCGGTGAAAGTCTTTGTGGCGGATTGTTTTAACGGACAGATGCCCTTCCTGACGCCAACCTCATGAGAGGAGCTAATGAGAGATGAAATTAATGATGGTGAACCAAACTGGGCAAGGATGTGGAAGGAAGCGGCCGTGGCCTGTCAGAAGGTACCGTCCAAGTATTTTCCTGAAGTTAATAATAATAATAATAATAATAATAATAATAATTTCGTATGACCTCGGTGCCGGGTGCAAGCTTTGTTATTTGACACCCCAAGGGTAGCTTGCATGTCGAATTTAGTTGTTCCTTGAAGCACTATGAAAGTCAAGGAGGCTAGATATCTAAGCTCCTTGAACACTATAGCGCTTTCTACTAGAGGAATGAGGAACTTTGTGTTGGCGGAAACTTCCGAGATTAATTTTGCCATTATGAACACGGCCTACTGAATTCAAATAGGTTATTTGACATGCCAACATCGTATGACATGCGAGTCGTAAATTTTGCCGCCTTTCAAAAATCATTTACCATGGCCAGGAGCGAACCTGCAATCTTGGGGTTAGTAATCCGCCACATTAACCACTCACCACCGTGGCAAGCTTCCTGAAGTTGAAAATGGGGAAAACGCAGTTAAACATATCAAGGACGGCTGACGGTGGGGCTCGAACCTACGTCTACTGAGTCCGCAGAGAGCTTGGCCCCATGTCTAGTGCTGCGCGTTAGCAAGCGTAGCCACCGCTGTCGGTCCATTCATAACAGATATATTTCTCAATATAATAAAAAACAGTAGTCTTTTTAACATACCTATTGCTCAGTATCACAATGTCCCATTTCCAGCCAGGGCCGTACAGAGCGGTCACGGGCCCTAAGACAACCCAAAGAAAAAGCTCCTCGCTGTTCTGCCCCACAAAACTTCAATCATCATTATCATCCGTGGAATTTAGCTTGCCCAAATGATTATTAATTTATTTTGTTTTTAGTTATTCACCCACTCGACTTTATTTTCTATCATTGGTTGTTCTTTTACTTTACGATTTTGATCACTGTGCCTCAAAAAATCAGTTTTCTGTGTATCGGAACGTGTTCAGGCTCTACAAGGATAACCCACACTCCTTTCAGAAATGCACAGTATGAAGTAAAGAATCTTTTTCTTTCTTTCTGAGATTGAATTAGAAACGTTAAGGACTCTTGAACTCTAACACGTTATAAAATGGATGACTCTGGCAACTTAACCATTTCCCGGAAAACGAATACAGAATGGTTATTTATAAAATTAATTACGGTATGTTAATTAATAATTATTGTAATGTTTTGTATACTGTTCACTGCCTGTGTTTGCATCGAAGCGTGTCATCAGAAAATTTCATGATAGTTTTGACATTAAGTTAAACAAAGTTGTCCATCCTAAGTCCTTTTACCGCCTCGGCCCCCTCAGCTAATCCAAGCCCTGGGGCTACAGCCCCGCATGCCCCTCCCTCTCGTTGGGCCTAATGCCAGTTAAGTATATTCTTCGAAGGAACTACATCAAAGCGTGATTTCTTCTTCAGAGGCAAACCCAATAATTTATTTTTGAGGTCCCGTTCGTAGTCCTATGGTAAGAAAATATGCAGAACAACGTCGGGCAGTTCTAGCATTGACGCTATCCTTTCGTCTGCATCTTAAAATGCACAGCTTTCGAACTTGCTTGTCGTTAGGAAAAGAGTGGTAAATCACTTCAGAATTTCTGCGGCAATTTTTTTGTACTCAGAAACGGCACAGTTACTGTAGCTACCCATTTTTAAAAGCGCATTATTTCATATCGAAATGGATCATACAACTACATTACAAAGAACGTTTTCTACTTCAAGCGACACTGGCTTGTCCGCGAAATGACGTCAGCGTAAAGGGAGCCGCCTGGCGACTGAAGCGGGAACTGCGATATCGGCCTACCTAATAGTATTCTAGTTACCTTGGGCATAGGTGGCGGGATTGGGATGGTTTGAGTGAACTGGTCTGATAGCGAGGTTTGGTTAGGATCTGGGTTCGATGACTGGCATGGATCGGTTTGAGTTTCCTTGGAGTGTTCGTCTATGGGAAGAGGGCTTAGGAGCATGTGGGATGAAATGCCTGGATGGCTCAGGAGAGCCCTCCTGATGCATGGGAGACGTATGTCCTTTGTGGGAGTGACTGTGATCATGTGGTTATGCAGTTCTTCAATTACGGAGATGAAGCGAGCTAGCGGTGTAAGCACATTGATCATTGCCTCTCTTATGCCGTGCAGATGTTGTTTGCTCGGCGGGCGAATAACAATCAATGTGCCTTTCTGTGCTCGGCGTGTAGGGGATGTGTAGAACAACCACGTTCCGTAATCGAACACGGGAAAGGTGCCGTGGGCCGGTGTGGGAGGTGGTGAACTACAGTATGTCCTGTTCAAGTCTCCGGCCGTGGAGGCACCGAGATTTGCCCAGAAGTTGTCTGCGTTCATGTTCGTGTACTGTGTGGAAGTGTAGAGAGAGAGAATGAATGAATGAAAGAATGGAGTCAAATACTATTGTAGACCCAATGAAACGTAGTTTGGCTCGCCCAAGAAAATACCAGACGTTCTAGGTTTCCAGTTATTATGCGGATGGGCCGCGACAAAGAACGTGCTGGTTTTAGGTTAATATAATTAATTAATTATTGGCTGCTGGGGGAATGGAGGGATGAGTTAGACTTGGCTATGACTCGAGGGTGATAGGATATTCTTGACGTGGATGGAATGGCAGGTGGGAGGGCGGACAATAATGGCTTGGTGCGGGATATGGCTTACTAATGGCGATGATGATGATAATTGTTGTTTTAAGGGGCCTAACATCGAGGTTATCGGCCCCTGATGGTTTGGGTGCTCGTGAAGATGAAAATGAAATGCAAACTTAAAACTAAAATTAACTGTTAACTTAAATACTAGAAGAAGAAATGGAAAAATAAAGGAGAATAAGTCAAATAAAAGACAGGAGGAAAAGAAATGCCCTCAACCCTCGAAGAATGCGGATTGAGGGACTTCGAAGGAAGGAGAGCCATGAAAGGCAGGTAGGAAAGTGAAAGAGGAGAGGAAGGAAGGAAGCTTGTAGTTTAACGTGACCGTTAATCTAGAGATCATGAGCCACGGGACCTCCTTTTTACGTGGAATCCGAACCACAGGACATGGCAGAAAGAGGAGAGGGTCCGTCCCAGAGATAAGGGACAAAAGGGGAAAACGAACCCAGCTCAGGAATCCCTCGGGGTCGCCAACTCCCGAACTCACCAGCCGTGAGCCCCTGAGGGTGTAGCATTATCTAGGGTGCACCAAAAGTGGTGGGGCTAAATACGCCCTGCCTCCTTGAGGGCCTTGAGCAGAAGGCAGGAGATAACTTGAAAAGAAAAAGAAGGCTGACCCCTCGCAGAAAGAGGGAATCAGAAAAGATGAGACAAGGGCCAATTAAGGCGGGAAATGAAGAGACTCCCTAGGCCACGGATACCCTAATACCGTCGGGGTCGGAAAAGAACAAGAGTTGACCAAGTGAGGTCGACAGGAAAGAAGATGGAGAGGAGCCCGGCACAAGTAAGTGGAAGCAATCCCGGACTCAGCTGGGGTCCCGTGGTCACCAACCCACGTCCCACTAGATGTGAGCCCCTGGGGGGGGGGGGCTTAATAATGGATAGCGGTTATAATGGGATTGTTGGTTTGAATTGGGAATCGGAAGAAGGTTATAGGATAGCTGTAGACTCGGTGGCAGCGATGATGGATCGACGTGGCAGGTGGATCAGCTTGGCATCGGTTTGCGCGGAGTTCGGAGTAGCGACGTCTGAACTGTTCAGTAGCTGAGCTCGGAAGCACTGTTTCCTGATATGTTTTATCTAGGCCGTTGTTCAAAAAATATTCTTTTCATAGGGCAACGAAGAATATGGTCTAGATTTTAAATACACTATAATAATAATATCGTATTGCCTCGGGCGCCGGGTACAAACTTTGTTATTTGACACCCAAAGGGTAGATTGCATGTCGAATTTCGTTGTTCCTTGAAGCACTATAAAAGTCAAGGAGGTTAGATATCTAAGCTCCTTGAACACTATAGCGCTTTCTAGTAGAGAAATGAGGAACTTTGCTTTGGCGGAAAATCCCGAGATTAATTTTGCCATTATGAACACGGCCTAGTGAATTCAAATGGGTTCTTTGACATGCCAACATCGTATGACATGGTGTCGCAATTTTTGCCGCCTTTCAAAAAAATCACTTATCACGGCCAGGAGCGAACCTGCAAGCTTGGGGTTAGTAGACCGACACGTTGACCTCTCACCCACCGTGGCAAGTAATACACTACTAAATCCCTACACTGATCCATGTCTTAAAACTCACAAACGAACATGCACGTGCTGAAATATCACCCGCTTCACGAATGCACTGCTTGGAGCCTAGGCCCTCTGCTGACCTATCGACCTTCCGCTTGACGCATGCGCAATTGCCTTCTCTACCCACAGAAACTTGAGCCTGTTTCGAAGGCGACTCACTGGCTGCTCAGTCCCGCGCTGAGAAGCTGGCGTCAATCCCACCGTGCTTACAGAGAATAATACCGATAACTAGACATTTAATTTGCCTATGCCAATGTAAAATAGGACAATTTAAATGTGCATATTCCTTGAGAATGAAATGGGTATTCTAAGGCTCAAAGATTCCCCTCCTACTTCGCCACTGTAAAGTACGATGTAATTTGGACTCAGTGTAAAAAGTCAGCCCTGCATGAACTTATGATAATACAAAATATAGCGGTAAATATATATATATAACCTACCCTTTAACACGCACAGTCGAGATGTATATACCAAGAGTAAAATAATGTCAATGTCAATTTTTTCAGAATTAAGGTCAGCAATAATAATACACAGAATTAAACAAAACAATGTGCTGCATAACAGTGACTACACCCAAAATTCAGGCATTCATACTTACAACACGCGACAAGCAGATGACTTCGCTCTTTTTAAAATCCGCTCGTATAAATTTGGTAACTGTAGCTTTAAGTTCTCAGTCATTCAAGCTTACAACCAAGTTCCAAGCGATTAAAAATGAATTTCCAATCTGTCGACTTTCAAATTTAACTTAAAGAGACTACTTTGGAATCTGTACCTAATAACGTAGGTAGCCAAATTTAGTGAATCAGCATGTCTCATTTCACCCTGCATTGATAAAATTATAAGGTGCGTTCAAAAAGTAACGAGCTGGAGGCTGTAATGCGCAAACCGGTGACGACATACGTATACGTTCGCGTGATAATTATTATTGCCGAGGTCTCGCTACGTGTAAAAAGATGTGTAATCTCATATCTAATGTTGCTAATGGAATTTCTCCTTTTATTATGATTGACATCAATAATGAGCCCGTGTCTGCTCCTATCGATTCAGGAAGTGTGAGTTCCTTTTTGAGTTTAGATTGGTTTTCTCGGATGACATCTGTGTGTAAGTTTGGAAAGTTGATTATGGAGGGTAATAACTAACTCTTCGTGTTTAGATGCTAGGGGTTATGTAATAGTGAGAATTAGGACATCACAGTTCACGTGGAAATTTCGATTATGGGTGGTGAACAAGCTTTCCTGCAACGTCATCCTAGGTGCTGATTTTTTTAATCTCATGTAGGATTATTGATAGGTTTAAGTTCTATGGAATGTTGGTTTAAGTTCGGACCACAATTCAGAATTAAATTTAATGACTTGATCTGTGGTTCTGGGGTAAATGCTGTGAAAGACGAGCCCAAACTCGTTAAGGTAAATGAGTTAAAACTTGGACATTTAAATGAAGATCAGGCTAATTTTATTCGTAATCTATGGAATGAATTTCCTGACGTTTTAACCAATAAGTTAGGAATGACGAATATCATGGAGTACGAGATTGAGCTTTCGGATTCTCTTCCTGTCAGGTCCTCACTCTATCGCCTCGCTCCTCCCAAGATGGAAATTTTAAAAGGTATATTTGATGAGATGATTGAGGAAGGGATAATAAGGAAGTCATCTTCGCCATACTCCTCACCCATTTCCTTAGTTCCTAAGTCTAGTGGTGAATTTAGGCCAGTTGTGGACTATCGCGCTCTCAATAAAAAGGATATTTTACAACAGATATCTCTACCTGACTTACAGTCGTGTTTCGGGTGGTTTAGAGGGGCCAATTATTTCAGCGTCCTTGATCTCAATAAAGCCCATATGCAGATTCCGTTGTCTGGAAAGTCAAGACCAGTCACTGCCTTCACCACCGACTGGAATCTTTACGAGTTTCTACGTCATCCTTTCGGTCTCTCGACGGGCGCAACTGTCTTGAGTCTCCTCTTAGACAATATCTTTGATGGTATAAAATTCAAGTCAGTGTACCACTATCTGGATGATGTGGTCATTTTCAATAGCACCTTTGAGGAACTTGTAGAACATGTCAGAGAAGTTTTGCAACGTCTCAAACAAGCCGGATTAACAGTAAAGCCCTCCAGGATTTCTTTCGCTCAGTCACAGATCTCCTTTTTAGGGCACATTGTTTCTTCATCTGGAGTATCTGTTGATAAATCTAGGACTCAATCCATTCGCGAATTTAAGTCTCATAAGAATGTGAAAGAAGTTGCCCGCTTCATTGGCATGATCAACTATTTCCGTAAGTTCATTCCCAATTTCGTTGATAGGGCTGGTCCAGTAAATTGTTTAAGAAAAAAGGGGACTAGTTTTGTTTGGGGACCGTCACAAGAAGCTGCTTTCGAAGATCTGAAGGTTGCTTTGACCAATGCCCCGGTGTTAGCGATTCCTGATTTTGGGAAACCTTTTATAGTACAGACTGATGCGTCTAACCGTGCCATTGAAGCAGTTTTGTTGCAGGAGCACGAAGAGAGTAGATTACCTGTCGCCTTTGCTTCGAGGACTTTGACTGATCCTGTAACTAAATATTCTGTATATGATCTTGAAGGTTTGCCTGTCATGTTCGCGTCAGAAAAGTTTAAGTTATACATGGAACATATAGAGTTTCAACTTGAAACTGACAACCAGGCGCTGAATAGGGTTCTGGGAAGACCCCGGAAAACCGGATGCATAGCGCGCTGGGCGACGAGAATATTGTCGTTAAAATTTCATTTAGGCACATCAAGGGAAGTGACAATGTGATTGCAGACTGCCTAAGCCGTATGTATGAGGATTTTTCTGAAGTGAGTGGTAGTGTGGAAAGGTCTGACAGTTCCAATTTAGTAAACAAACAAAGTAGGGCTATTTTATCTAACTGTCCTTTATTATTTAGGGATGTATCTACCTACCCAAATGAGGATCCTGTACTATGAGAAATAATCAGGAAACTTGAAAAGGGTGAGATCGTGAAACCATATTTCTTAAAAGGGAACACTCTGTGTTGCACGGCAAGGCAAGGTCGTTTGTCTAAAATTGCTTTACCTTCTGTTTTAGTACCTGAAATCTTCAGGTACTTTCATGAGTCTCCCATTGTGGCGCATCTGGGAGTTTTTAAAACTAGACGTAGGATTCGTGAGAACTTTATATGGAAGGGGATCGATTGTGACGTTAGAAAACTTGTCAATAATTGTCAGGTGTGTAAATTGGCAAAGCCTCCGACAAACACTAGAGTGGGATTATTATATTCAGATATTGCAAGGAAACCGATGGAAAAGATGTTCCTTGCTTTTATTGGACCATTCCCTAGGTCAAGGTCAGGTAACAGGTTTGCCCTTGTCTGCACAGACGGGTTCTCCAGATTCAACTGGATCTTTCCGACCAAGACTGCGACCACGCAAACGGTAATTAAATGCTTGGAACACATTTTTGCCTGTTTTGGGCCTTGTCAGTGTTTGGTGACTGACAATGCCTGGTGTTTCAAGTCAAGTCTCTTTAGAAATTTCCTTTTCGAGTTGGCAATTCCTCATACAACTTCCTCTCCATATTATCCGATGGGGTCATATGCCGAAATAGTGAACCGAAATTTAAGAGCAGCATTGATAGCGTACCATCATAAAGGCCACAGTATGTGGGATACGTGTCTTCCGTAGTTAACCTCCTTCAATGCTGCTGTTCACGAGTAACATAAGACTACTCCCTTTGCGCTGATGTTTTCCTTTGTTCAGAATTCGCCACCATCCAACTTGTGGACAATTAATCAGTTACTTCCGGAACAATACACCTTTAGTGATATAAAAACTATTTGGAAGAAAGCCAAAGCCAACATGAGGATTGCGCATGAGAAATTGGAGCTCAGGTACAATAAGGATCGTAAACCTACGACCATTCAAGTAGGAGATCAAGTGTTTGTGAAAAATGTCTTCTTAAAGGAAGTTGGTAATAAGGAATCTGGTAAATTAAGGGAGAGGTTTCGTGGTCCCTTTAAGGTTCTTAGGTTCTTGACTCCTGTTACGTGTCTTGTCAGTGACCAAATTAAAAAGAGAATTTCAGAGTTCACTTGTCTCATTAAAAGAAGGGTACTGATGATTTGAAATAGTATTATTGTATGTTGGTATATTTTCCAAAATTGTGTATGGTGAATGATTGTTCCTTTAGTATACATGTTTTGTGTGTGCTATTGGCATGTTTATTGGTCTGTACGTTTGAATTTTCAAATGGTGTATGGCGAATTCTGTTCATCGTAACATGCATGTGTAGAGAATTGTCTGTCTCTGTTGCATAACAGTGGTTATGGCTTCATATGTGTGTGCTATTGATGTGTGTATTTGTCTGCACGTGTGTTTTCAACATTGTGTATGGCTTATGAAACACACTTGTGATATGCATGTGTTGTTTGTGGTTGTAGTTGTTATGTTTTCTTTGGATGATGTATGACAGTGGTGATTCTTAGTGTGGGTGTACCTCGGTGTGTTTATTTGTCTGCATGTGTGATTTTCTGAAACGGGTATGACCAAGCGAGATGCATTGTGAAAATGGATTTTGTGTGTTCTGTATGATTGTGATTATTTAGCTTTTTTCTTGTAATGGGTGGGTGTTGTTGTTGTTGTGTTTTGAGTTTGAGAAATAAGGTTAGATCTTCATTCTATATTATGTTTTAAACTTTTTTTTTTGTGAATTGCCGAGTATATAAATTGGGATTGCGTTAAGATATCTTAGTTCGCCTTACGATCCTACTTGCTGTCAAAGTTATGGGTTTGACTAGGTGACATAATGTGTTCATGTGTACGTGGTGAGTATTTACAAACCGTTCCTTTGTTTCTCCAAGTGTTGACTTTGTTCATCTTTTGTGGCTTGTTGGTTTTGGGAAAGTAAGTAGTTGCCGAATTTTGTAATGTGGTGACGGGTATTCATGCTACACCAGGGAATTATGCGGTGAGTATGATGTGATGAATTACGGAATTTTATTTAAGGGTTTTATGTTTTGTGTGTAGATGTTTTAACGGACTCTATTTATATTCAGGCAATTTTTGGGAAGATTTGTGGGTGGTAACTTGTTATTATTTTATTGAGTGTGTCGTGAGGTTATGTGATTTGGATAGATGATTATAGATGTTGTATGTTGTTGGTCTGCTCATGTGTTCTGTTTATGCTATGATTTTTTCCTGGTGTCGGGTAAACGTCTTCTTTTCCTTGGTATTTCTTTGGGTTAGTCTTGGTTCTAGTATTTTTCTTGTGGAATTTTTGGTTAAGTTTTCTTAAGTGAGTAATAGATGGGCAGTGGAGGTCTAATGCCGACTTTCAATTAATCTTAAGTTTTTTGAGGAAAAGGAGCTCAAATTTCATTTAAGAGGTAACTTCTTTCTGTTATTTTCTGTACGTTTTGGATATTAATTGTAAAACTTATAATTTGTTTGGTAGTAACAACTTCTAGAAGGTAATCATGGGTTCTGAAATTTGTCAAACTTAATTTTTATTTGTGAAAGATGTGGAAAATATCTATTTGGAGACTATAAGGTTATGTAATCTTGCTCGATCTTCTTGTAAAGGTTTGGTTAATGCTGTTTTGTATGTATTCTCTCATCTCTGTGTTATTTGTAATACTTTTACATGGTACTGCCTCAAGTGAACTTGCTTTCAGCTTAGAGGGAGAGGTAGCTTCTACGAAGCAGAAGTCTTCGATGTAAATGTAAAGTTATCCAGGGCCCGGGTAACTGAACAACCATCGTGGGATCATTTCGGAATGAATTTTCCTTCTCACTTGCAAGAAGTCTACGTCGATCAAAGTTGATTGTATTTGTACTGGAATCCTGATTATGTAACGCAACATTGTAAGAATTTATGTATATGCATGATGTCAACTGATATTGACTTTGACGTGTTGTCAAACCTTGGAACGACAAGAGGGAGTGACGTATGGTGTTGGAATGTGAAATAACTTGTATTCTTTGAAGTGTTCATATTTTGGCATGTTGAAGTAATTGTGCAAAAAAGAACTTTGAGGTGATGGTGATTTTGCATGTTGCATGTTTGCATGATGTTCTTTCTGTATATGTTATCGCGGTTTCTTAAACCCATGTTAACGCTTGTAGAGGGGGAGATTTGTGCCGATATTTCGTCACTTTTTACCCTCACAGCTTCTTGGCCTATGTCTAGTAATTGCTGCCTGGTGGGATGCCTTCGGTTCTCTGTTTCCCGCTAGACAGCTGCACCGTAAGGTAAGATCTTGTGTCTGTCTTATTCTACAAAATGTAGCTGGTGCGCAGGTCCAGAGTGTGAACGCCAAGATGGTCGTCATTTGTTTAGTTGTTATTTTGAAGTCAAGTTTGAGGGGTGCTTGGATCTTATAATATAAAGGTCAGAATTGGATCTCCGTGGGAGAAAACTGTAGAAGAGTTTTGCTGCGAGTCCCGTTTAGGAATCCAAGTGGCCTTGGAGACGTTTATTTGTTCTATTCATCTTTGATTCCAGCTAGGAAACGACTGTACCTATTATGTAGTGAAAACAGCATTAACATTTAGATGTTATGTTTATTTTGTCTTGTAAAATAGATTTCGCCGGGAATGGAATGGATAGGCCGAGGAAATATGTGGTTGGTTTCTACTGTAGTCTTGGCCTCGAAAGACGTATTGGGTTTTATGTTTGCTTGGTTTTTGTTTCCTCAATCTTCTGTTGGCGAACGATAACATTGATCGTCCGTCAGCTGATGGGAAAACAATGGAGTGTGCTAGGAGCCATGACAGAAAGTCGATGGTCTTGTAATGTTTGTCTCGGGGATAGTCATGAATTATTTGAGGAATAAATGGATTCAGACATCTTAACATGTGCTAAGGCATGTATGTGTATCGAGCATAACCTATTGGTAAGATTGGAGAGTTCAAGGAGCCATGACAGAAAGTCGATGGACTTGTAATGCTTGCTTTGAGATAGTCATGAATTTTTTGAGGAAATAATGGATTCAGACATCTTAACATGTGCTAAGGCATGTATGAGCATCGAGCGAAACCTATTGGTAAGATTGGAGAATTGGAAAAGAGCTGTGTCGACGTAAAGTGAAGAAACTAGCCTTGATAATTTGTATGGTATTCCAGAATTGGCATTATCATCTTGGTTTTAAGTTGATGAATTACTATGAATGTTACCACGTCTGCTAATAATAAGGCAAGTACCGTGAGTAATGATATTTCCACATCTTGTTGATATATGTTATGTTTATTGTTTGTTATTATGTTAAAGTTTGTAAAGATTACTGATGTTGTTAATAGAAGTTGTTACCTCATATCGAAACGGTGTATCATTTCTAGGTCTATACTTGGTACTGTAGTCTCGAAATATTCACCTGGGTTATGTCGAAAATGTGTCCGGCCTTCTACTTAATGCGTGGATGGGTGTCACTAATCATGCGATTGAAGTTTGAATACTACACGTACACAATAATCTTCATGTAACAGTACATAACTCTAAGACCTACATATACAAAAATCCAACATGGCGACCATCCGCAATATTTAGTCGGTTCTCAATATCTACGAATCTATTACAGCAATCAAACTGAAATTTTGTATGTTGATAGAGGCAATTAACATAAGTAGGATATATGAAAATAGGCTGTATAGTTCTTCACGGAACTACTTGTTTATTTCTCGAATCTTGTTCAGGTGATTCGTATGTTAACAATCGTTATCTAACGGCACTAAATTCTGCAGCTTCCTTTTCCAAAAATTAATTCCCGCGGTTCGATACAGAAAGATGCCATCTCGCGGGAGGAGTCTTAATCACTGATATTAATAATATCGTATGGCCTCGGGTGCCAGGTGTAAGCTTTGTTATTTGACACCCAGAGGGTAGCTTACATGTCGAATTTCGTTGTTCCTTGAAGCACTATGAAAGTCAAGGAGGTTAGATATCTAAGCTCCTTGAACACTACAGCGCTTTCTAGTAGAGATATGAGGAACTTTGTGTTGGCGGAAACTCCCGAGATTAATTTTGCCATTATGAACATGGCCTACTGAATTCAAATGGGTTCTTTGACATGCCAACATCGTATGACATGCGTGTCGTAAAATGTTACGCCTTTCAAAAACCACTTACGATGGCCAGGAGCGTACCTGCAAGCTTGGGGTAAGTAGACCGACACAATAACCACTCAACCACCGTGGCAATCTATCACTGATATTGAAAATTATATATTCTAGCATATAACTTCACAATGTAATGGGGTTGGTGAAGATATAGGTCGTGAACAAGAAGCTATTTAGAATGTTCAGATGAAAAATCCTTTTAATGGGCAGTAGAGCTTTAATGGAAAAGACCAATAGGATATTATGAAAATAGGCTATTTACTTCTTCACGGAACTACTTGTCTACTATGGCATAGTGAATTCTGGAATTAAATATTAGTGACGAATAATATTAGCCTACACATTAGAAACAAGTTTTAATGGACTTCTCAATGTTGCCACATCCTGACTTCATTTATTAAGCTACTAAAGTTGAATGAGACTGGACAAGGAGGAAGCTGGCGTGGCCTATTAGGAGGTAGGCTACCATCCGGACCTTTACCTACTCGTCTACCTAGTCCGGAGATAGCCTGGCATCATGACCTTGCGCCTTGACGCGCTACCTATCGTGGTCGCTATGGCAAATTACAAAGAGTAAGCTTAATATTCAAGATGTACAGATAAGAAGGACGCTTTTCTGAACATGGACTTGTTGGAGGCAAGTCATCGACTATGGACATACCTGCTGGAATTGATGGAGAGATCGTCTGGTGCTTCTCAATATGACGTGGAGAACCTCTCTGGAAGAGTTGAGTTGTCTGCTCGTTGCCACCACTGAAGGCACTGGAATATAATGTTGTGCCAGAGAGATCTGTAGCAGCTTTATCTCTGTGCACTCGGTGAGATCTGTGAAATGAAGGAAGAGTAAAGCAGGTCTTTGCTGTCAGTAAATTTAAAACACCATGATGTGTTGTTCCGCTTCATCTCCTTTGTTGACTGTTCAGGTGGTAGTGGTGATTGTTGTTATAGGGGGTTAAACCACTACAGATGATGATGATGATGATAATTGATGTTTTAAGGGGTTTAACATCTAGGTTGTCGGCCTCTAATGCTTTGGGTGATAGTGACAATGATAGTATAATGGAGCCTAGAACTATAACGAATTACACAAAAACCGGCGGGCCCGAGTCATAGATTTATGGCATGTAAAAGAACCTTCCACTAAGTACAATTATGTGAAGCCAAATTTGTAGGTAAGATTTGATTAACGCTCTGTACTTCGAACGTTCATCTCCAGGTGCCGGTTGTGGTGGCATCTAGTAGCCAAGTTCGTGGCTAGGTGTCGTTGACGGTAGCATTTGGTAGCAAAAGTAGGAACTACTTGAAATTTGGCCGTCTGCAGTACTTACCTGAATTACAGATAACACACACTAATACAGCCATCACAATTAACACCGGTTATCAGACAGATTCTGTACACACCCAAAGTACACGGGGCTACATGACCGCGTTGTCGCAGCCCCTAAACTGAGGAGCCAACCAACTACCGGGTAACTACACACTTACAACTAAAACTAACTAATGTATTATACACTAGAAGAAGAATGGAAAACAAAAGGAGAATAAGGCAAATAAAGGACAGGAGAAAAAGAAATGCCCTCAACACTCGAAGAATGAGGAAGAAGGGACTTGGAATGAAGGAGAGCCATGAAAGGCGGATAGGGAAAGAGATGATCCGACCCAGAGGCAATGGAAAAAGGGGGAAAACTGGACCCAGCTCAGGAATCCCTCGGGGTCGCCAACTCCCGAACTCATCAGCTGAGAGCCCTTGAGGGTGTAGCACTAACGAGGGTGCACCAGAAGTGTTGGGGCTACATACACCCTGCCTCCTTAAGGGCCTTGAGCAGAAGGCAGGAGATATCATGAAGAGAACTGAAGAGGTCTGACCCCTCGAAGAATGAGGGATCATGAAAGATGAGGCAAGGGCCAATTAAGGCGGGAAGTTAAAGACTCCCTAGGCCTCGGATACCCTAATACCGGCGGGGTCGAAAAAGAACAAGAGTTGACCAAGAGAGGTCGACAGGAAAGATGTCAGAGAGGAGTCCGGCACAAGTAAGTGGAAGTAATGCCAAACTCAGCTGGGGCCCCGTGGTCGCCAACCCACGTCCCACTAGATGTGAGCCCCTGGGGGGACACACATTGCTAAGGACAAAGAGTTCCAGTGCTTTTTTTTTCAGGGGGAACGCGGGGGTACCCGTACCCCTTAAACAATTGAAAACTACTTAAGAAAAAATATTGGTACATTTGTATCTAGTCCGGCGAATATAAATTCCGACATGAAAGTTCATCGATCAGCTGGCGTCAACGCGCTGTTCACAACAGCTAGAGGAGATTTCGAGTAATCCTCGATTTAAATCGATCTATCCAATCAGTTTCTTTTGGTCGGCAACTCGGCACTCCGTTCTTATAAGCACGCAGGCTATTATTTGGAGGTGAGGCAGGTTGTTATTTTGTGCGCGTGGTTTTTTAAAGGATGAAGAAAATAACGAACTATTTAACATCCATCCAGGCATCGAAAAAGCTGAAAGTTAATGATTCTATACAAACAATGACCGAACTTTGCAAATTGCCGAAAATTTCAAGAACGTGATTTTTGTCGACTACAACTGAGAGTACCCCTTAATTAAAAAAAAAACAAAAAAACACTGGTTATAACTACAGTATACGATACCCATACATTTAGGAGAAAGTAGACTTACTAAACATGTTTTTGGATCGGTTTCGATTTGAGTGAATTTGTGAATATTGTCGTGCAAATGATTACGCACAGCTGAATGTATTCTGTAAACAATAGCGTTTATGTGTTCCTTAAAACACGTATCAAATTTCCTACCACCCTGTTCAACGTATTTTACGCTACAACCGACTTCCTAGCAAGTTAACAAGTTAACGGTGAATAAGGGCCCTGTCTTGTTCACAGCTCTGAGACTGAATCTTACTTTTAGTCCCTGGTTTTAAATCAATTTGTTATTTTATTCGTGATTTTGCACACATAATTTTTGAAATATACATACTTATCCTCGCTTATGGAAGGGGGTTGCACTTATGATTTATTAATTTGTCTACTGAAGCCTCCGTGGCTTAGGCGCCAGCACGCCGGCCTCTCACCTCTGGGTCCGTGGTTCAAATCCCGGTCACTCCATGTGAGATTTGTGCTGGACAAAGTGGAGGCAGACAGGTTTTTCTCTGGATACTCCGGTTTTCCCTGTCACAAATTTCATTCCAGCAACGCTCTCCACTATCATTTCATTTCACCTGCCATTCAATTAATCATTGACCCATAGGAGTGCGACAGGCTTCGGCAGCCGCCACAGTTCATACCCTCGCCGCTAGATGGGGCTTCATTCATTCCATTCCCTGACCCAGTTGGTCGACTGGAAGCAAGCTGTGGATTTTCATTTTCAATTTGTCTACTTAATATTAATTGGTTCACAGGTTTGAATTAATAATTGAGGAGCTTGTTTTCAAAACTGAATATCTCCAAAGATTAGAAAAAAGTTTTATAATTGATTCGGTAACATTTGCCTCAGCTGCATTGGATGGTAAAATCTCTTTTGATCAAATGTTATTATTTCCCATTTATAAGTTTGTGAGTAAACATGCTTTTCTTTCAAAACTAAATATATCCACGGTGGGTGAGTGGATATCGTGTCGGTCTACTAACCCCCAAGATTGCAGGTTCGCTCCTGGCCGTGGTAAGTGTTTTTTTTTTTTGAAAGGCGGCAAAAATACGATACGGATGTCATACGATGTTGGCATGTCAAAGAACCCATTTGAATTCAGTAGGCCGAGTTCATAATGGCAAAATTAATCTCGGGAGTTTCCGCCAACACTAAGTTCCTAATTTCTCTACTAGAAAGCGCTATAGTGTTCAAGGAGCTTAGATATCTACCATCTAACCTCCTTGACTTTCATAGTCAAGGAACAACGAAATTCGACATGCAAGCTACACTCTGGGTGCCAAATAACAAAGCTTGCACTCGGCATCCGAGGCCATACTGTGCCCGTTTAGACCGGAGTCCGCACGACCACATATGCATTTTACCAATAATCAGTCAGCACGAGAGTCAAAATATCCCGGAGCGCCAGATGGGTTAAAGCAAATCGCAAAAACGACATCAAATTAAAAAAATGCTTTACTGATTTTTGGCTCAATGCAACAATAAGGATAGAAGGAGATTTAATTGGGAGAAACACATCTGGTAAAATTATCTCAGTTTATTTTAAAGTTAAAATCTGACTGCAAAGATGCTCAAAGCAGCATCATCCACGTGTGGCGATCCACACTCTTATTTACACACAATATACAGAAATTTTCCAAACACATTTGACAATCTTTTTGGAAACACAAGTCCGATTAATAGTCCTGTGGACTGTGTTCCAAAATTATTAATATTTAATTCCAGTTCAAAATGAATTGTCCATACTGGAAATAACGTAGATCACTGTTTGACTATTTACATGATATTAACACTCGTAGAATAATGTTTATAGAATTTCTTAAACTTTCACTTGTTTTTCCAGTTTCAAAAATATATCGTCGAAAATATTATTATCATCGTAGCAACACAAATTATTAACACATATTAATAACATCTGAAAAGTATTTGACCTTGAGCATTGCATCGAAGAACTGTGCGAAGCACAACAACAATTAATCGTTCTTCTGACATTAAACATTCGAGAAGTGACTCGATTATGAACTTCAAGTTCCAAACAAAATATATGATTTCTGAATCATCAACTTGATCAATAAATGGTTGAACCATTCAACTATTAGATTTTCCACTTGGAATCATTATGATAAAAGTATTTATATTTATGGCCATTTTTAGCAACTTTTACAACTTGCAATTCTTCGACAGAATGCGGAAATTAGAATTGTAGTTTTATAATGAATTCATTTAGTTCATGGCACTAGGATTGAAAATATCCTTCAAATTATTCGTGGTTAAAGAATTATTTTAATTGGCAGTGGCCCATTCTATTATTTGTGTAAGAACACAATATTACAACAACAACAACAGCAAAGGTCTTCCTCTGAAGAAGAATAAACTACTATCATGACACATCCGGGTTCTAGCAAAATCAAAGTCTAAATGGAATTTGTAAACAAGGTTGAAATAAGAACTGATGGTTTCAAAGAAATAACCTTCGGGTTATTCATACGACGAAATGTGTGGTTCCAATACTCCTACTATAAACCTGAGCCATCGAACCTGCTATTTGATTGATGCTCGAAAAAACCTCTTTATTCCTGCGACTTAACATGCGCACCTGGGAATGGCATTTCAACTACTCCACACACATAAATTTTCTTCCCAAAATTTATACAATAAATCAAGCCTCTGCTTGTTTTCAACACTGGAAGATTAATAAACTTACAAGTTTATTTTATTTTACCATTCAGTTCAACCCGTGAATTTACTATACTTATGAAAATCTTCATTTCACTTTCGAGTGTATTTACGTCATGATTTTATATAAATACAAAAATATCCTATTTGATACAAATATCATTTGCTTCCCGTTTCATGCCTCTCCGTGTTATCTGAAACATATACTTTGCTCAATGCAAATATCAACTGTTCAACCAGAACTGAAATGTTGGTTGAATGCGGGCTTGCGCTAACCACTCTCCTTCGGAAAATCTCCTGTTCCAAACTAGAAATGATTAAACTACTTCATAGGCTCTTTCTCAATACATATGATTATTAGAAAATATAATATCCAAGAATTATTTAGAAAAATTATGAAAATTATTATTATTATTATTAGTGGATTATTATTATTATTATTATTTGTATTATTTCAAATATGTTTAATTATCATCTCATTATGTGAGAATCCACATGTTCGAACCTTCGAATATGGAAAAAATATCCATTCCTTAACAAAAATAAATTTAACTTTTACAGTTACATCGGCTGATTACCGTGATTTCCTTAAAATATGAAAAATTCAAATAAATGCTCGAAATGCTCGGTCATCGATCCTAAACTGTTCTGAGTGCTGAAAATGCTCAGAATAACTCTAACAAGTCTTGCGTAAATCATTGCAAGCTTTAAATACGACGAAAAAAATGTGTTGGTCATCTGCAGAAAAATAGTTTGTTCCAATTAGCTAGGCATAATATAATTCAAATGTGGCTTACATTTCTTGATGGTCTTGACGTGTAGTAAACCTGGTCTGTACCAGATTTATCCATAGACATGCCCTATCGGACAAGCACGTATAATCCTTGTATCGGCCGCCATTGTAGACCCACAAATCGTCTAGTCAGACATAATGGTAGTATCTTTCGACGTTTGAATAAACTGTGGTTCCATTTTAATATGAGCTTCTATCAAAGCCATAACAGTTTGTTGAAATAGGGTCAGATCTAAGTGATCTCTTCTTAAATATGTCAGTTGTAACATAACTCACTGTAATCTCATCAGTACAAGAAAAACATTGACAGTCTAAGCAGTTAACGGCTGTTCTGAAGATCGTTCCCTGGGCATGGTTTATTAATATCACCATCTGCCATGCGCTAGACAACCTGCAGTTTCCCTTGCGTAGACTAATGAACGCCACCGTTATAGACTAGTCTTCAGTGTACTGACAGATCGAAGTGGTTAACTAGTTACAAAAATGAAAACTGACTTGATATGGATTTAAACATCCAAGTATTAAGTTACTACTGGACTGTGACAAAATACTATTTTCTAGACAAAGTCTAGCATATGTCCTTTTAGAAATATAAATATTTCCACCAATGTCTGTAGAAAAACAATCACCTCAGTGATTCTCCTCACCAGAAACTTACTAAGTTCCAACTCGTTTGCGCAGCACTTCTCGTGACTATCACGATTTGAAAAGAACTTCTGCGTAGATGCGGCAACCATGTGCCATGGCTCAGCGTAGACGCAACTTGCTTGCCAGGTGCTTGTGTTTGAATGAGCTAACCATGCCTCCTCCAGCTGGCTTTTATTCAAAACGGTCAGGGTCACGCGTCATCGCCTGATATCTAGAAATCCTCATATCTCTTGAATCCCTGGTCCGATTTACTTGATACTAATTGCATTCTCTTTCATTTGGCCGTGCCAGTAATCTGATCCCAGTATAAAGTCTCTGCTCCATAGTTAACTATTTAATCAATAAATAGCCTCCACCTCTGCTATTACTCGCTACGTCACTTGACATCCAACTATCGGTAAAATTCTTCTAAATGCTTCTCGAAGCAATGTAGCGCGATATTCAAATATCTGAACTTTCAAAAGCGGCTACAGCCTTTCCCTTGATATCTAGGTGTCTGAAACTTGGAATACCCATTCCTAGAGTTGGGCACATCCCCCCCACACCTAGCAAAAAATAAACATTGAAAAATTTTTATTTTTCCTATCTACACATTAAATCATCTGGTTCTTGAATAATATATCTTCAAATTCGATGCATTGTAAGTTCCCACGATGTTACCAGTTCGTGTATTGGCTACTTCATAGCTTCCATTATTGTTTACTTCCACAATACGATAGGGTCCAGCGTAAAGGCTTGCAAATTTCGAGTACACTCGATTTTGCACGTCAGAGGGTGTAGGTCTTTTCACTAAAACAAGAGTTCCTACGCGCAAGGGTCTGCGAAAACGCTTTCCTCTCACTCTGCGCTCTCTCTTCTCAGCTTGGCTCCTCAATTTGTCTAAGGCTAGAGTTTCCCTCATCTGACGACTTGGTTCAATCTCAGGTGGAATAGAGATGATTCGATCCCATAATCGTGTTGGTTTAATTCCATGATGAAGCAACATGGGAATCTGTCCAGTACTCTCATGAATAGTAGAGTTGATGGATTCGGATGCTAAAGAAAGAACATCCATCCATTTCCAATGCTCATTTGGACAATAAAGGCGGCAAAATTTTGCTATCTCAGCCATCACGCGTTCCGCTGGATTGCTCTCTGGATGTCTAATAGAACAAAACAATTGTCTAATCCCAAGATTATTCATGATGGTTCGAAATTCCAACGATGTAAATTGAGGTCCACGATCTGATAAAAGGAATTCCGGTTTGCCTGCTTCCGGAATCACGCTGTCTCTAATTCTCTTCGCACAATACTTTGCGTTTGCCTTCTGAATTGGATGTAACATGGTGTATTTGCTGAAAACATCCATAGTCACCAAAATATATCGGTTACCTCTTTTAGACTTTGGGAGAGGACCATATAAATCAGTCGCGAAGATTTCGCAAGGCTTAGAAGGAATAATAGGCCTTGGTAATTCTCTCAATAATCTAGAATTATGTTTACTCCTTTGGCATAAGTCGCATTCTCGAATAGTGTTTCTGACAGTTTGTCGCATTCGCTCCCACGAAAATTTCTCTTGAATCATGTTGACTGTCTTATCTACTCCAGCATGACCTGCGATTCTATGTGCCATCCAAATAATGGGTTTTTGCAATCGTGGAGGTATCACTACTCTCAGCTTCGTATGGTCGGGATCTGCAAACTTGTAGATTAAACCATCTAACATCATAAAATCTCTGGAAATTCTTTCAGTTTCCACAAAATCATCATCATTGGGATCCATGTTTCCCTGTAGAAAACGAAAAATGTTTCTAAGACGTCGGTCTCTCCTCTGGGATAAATGCAATAACCTTAACCTTCTCAAGGTATCTTCATCTTCCTGCGTCAGGTTAACTTGAAAAACCTTAGATGTAGACTCCACTGCTCTACTCAACAAATCAGCTCCCACATTCAACTTTCCAGGAGTGTGTTCAATAACTAGGTTGAATTGCTGAATAAAAAGTGACCATCCAGTTATTCTATCGCTGGCAAAGTTTGTTCTCAAGATGAACTCCAATGCGTGGTGATCAGTCCTCATAATGACAGAATGTCCAATTAACATTTTCTTCCACGACTCCAAAGCGAATATTACAGCAAGTGCTTCTAACTCTGTGGTGTAATAATTCCTCTCTGATGGACGAAGTTTCCTGCTAATGAATGCCAGGTAATGTCTCTTGTGGTCTTCATCTTCTTGAAGTAGAATAGCTCCAATCCCTACGGTGGATGCATCAGATTCTATGATGAAATTCTTGGTAAAGTCAGGATACTCCAATTTCACACTGTTTACCAATAACCTCTTGGCATCTTGAAATGACTGTTCACAATCATCATCCCATTTCCATTTATTTCCTTTCTTTAACAATTCCTGCAATGGCGCGACTGTCTTGGTGAAGTTCGGACAATGCCCTGCAAAGAATTGGCATGTCCCGAGAAAACTGCGGACATTCTTCACTCTAGTAGGTCTAGGGAAATTTGCAATTGCTTGTATCTTCGTCTCATTGGGACGGTATCCTTCTCCATCCAAAATATGACCCAAAAATGTTATTTCCTTTCGAAAGAACTGACATTTTCGAAGGTTTACTTTGAAGTTCGCTTTTCTCAAATCCGCGAATAACATTTGAAGATGTAACAAATGTTCCTCCTTAGTCTCAGATGCAATTAAGATATCATCAATATAACGAATTGCTATCTCTTTTACTTCAGGACTCAAATTTTGTTCCAGGGCTCTGATCAAAACGGATCCAGATGTTTTGACTCCAAATGGTAAACGGCGGAATACATATGTCTGCTGGTCAAACATAAATCCTGTAAACTTCTTAGAATCTTCACTAAGCCTAATATGATGGTAGGACGAAGTGAGATCAATATTAGAGAACCAGACCTTGCCTTGGAATTTCCTTAACAGTTCCCTAATGATTGGTGGTCTGTCATACTCTGGCAGTAATCTTGAATTCAAATTTCGCGCGTCTAAACATAGCCTCAGACTTCCATCTTGCTTAGACACTACTGCTAATGGATTGACATAAGATGTAGTATACTTTTCAATCACATTGTTGCCTTCCATTTCCGTGATAAGCACTTTTACTCTTTCTCGATGCTTTTCTGCTACTGGATACAATTTAGCATGAAAAGGTGCATCATCATTTACACGAATATGATATTCAAAATCCTTAATTTCACCAGGCTTAATGTCAAAAATATCTTGATACTCTTCCAAAATCTTCCCTAACTCTGGGGACTCCTTCTCAGTGTAGACTTCTCTTCCTTCAGCTTCATGAAAAATCAGAGACCATTGAGCATCTCCCTCGATGTCTTCTTCTTCTTTTCCCTCGAAGTTAATCTCTTCGGTATTCTTGAATTTAATCGTCTCTGTCTTCATATCTATCACTGCTTGATATTTCTGAATGAAATCTGCTCCCAATATCATGTCAAAAGCCATGTCCTTCATTACAACAAATACATGTCGAAAATCATGTCCTCCAATCGTAATACATAAGTATAATTGTGTTTTACACAGAGATATTTTATTGGGTATTATTCCTTGGATCTTAATTCCTGATACTGGAATTTCCTCTAAATTCTCCTTGAGCTTCCACAGAATATAAAGCTTCTCACTCACCAGACAAAGCATAGCCCCAGTATCGATCAAAGTATCGACAGGCATACCGAATACTTCGCATGATATGATTGGCATTCTAATTCTGGTACCCATTTCTTTTCGTTCGTCATTCTGTTGAATTAAGTCATCATCCTCTGCTTGCCATTTAATAATTCTGGAAGTGAAAGTATTCAAAATTCTATCTTCTACTGTGAATTCGAAGTTTTTTCTTTTTCATTACCATTCCCCCGGGATTGTTGTGTTCCCGATGGACCTGGTTCGTTGGGCCTCTGCTCCAAAAATTGCAAGTTATCTTGGTGTCTTGCTTCCAAATTTTTCCTCGTCTCCTTGTTAAACTCTTCATTGGACTGACGAGTATCTACATTCCCTCTGTTATTGTAGTTATTTCTACCATAGGATCTTCTTTCCTGGTACCTTCCTTGACTATCTCGTGGTCTTCTCCATCGAGTATTGTATCGATTACCACCATCCGGTCTCGCATATGGTTTGTAACTGTATCTGTTACTGTATTGGTTCCATCCTCTCTTATTCGGATCTTCCCTCGGCGATTTCTCTTCTCGCTCCTCTCGAATCTCTCGAGGTGTCTGAGAATAACTGTCAGCCATAACAGCATACACAGCGTTGTTATTCTTTGCTCCCTTCTGATGGAAGAATTGAGCGTTTGTATGATCCAGCTTCTGTAATACTTCATCAAATTGTTCCATATTATAGATATCAGCAGCGATCAAAGTCCTCTGGACGTCTGCTGGAAATTGACGTATCAATGCAGTAATCAACTCGTTATCTGGCATCGGCGGATCTAAATGTTGAAGTTTAGACAGCTGTCCAGAAAAGTACGTAGAGTATCGAGTAGGTTGTGACGTCGAGAATCTCTTCGAATATAACTCTGCTCTGACTTGCTGTTGGGTTTCCGGGGACCAAAACTTCTTCAATAGCCCACGAGAAAACTCCTCAAAAGTGGTTAGAGTGGATCTAAATACTCTAAACCACAGAAGTGCAGGACCTTCCAAGAACTTCCCTATCACTCGGATCTGTCTTTCTTTAGGGATCTTAGAATCTTTCAGGCAATCACCTGCTTCTCTCAAAAATTCCACGGGTGTTACAGAATCTCGCCCTGAAAATTTAGAAGGCTTATCTTCTATATTCTTAAATACAGTTATGGGGTTGGATTGAAATACTGTCCTGACCTCACCCTGTCTATCAGTCTCTCTAGCTCCTCCTAGATTTATCTGTATCTGTTCCTTTCCCCTTACATTTGGCATTTTCAACAGATGATCAGACTGTTTCTCATCCTTGATTTGAGTTTTCATAGCCTCAAGTTCCTTCTGGTTTTCTTCTGCCATCTTCTTAATTGCTTCAGTTTCTTTACAATTGTCCTTAACATCAATGGATATCTGGTTCATAACAGCCTCATGACTTTTCAATGACCCTGTCATATCTGATATGTCCTTCTGAGTTGCTTGGATATCCTTGGCAATTACTTCAATATGGGATGACAAAGATTCCCTAATCTCCTTGATTCCCTCTTGATTCTCCAGCTTGAGTGTGTCTTTAATTTCATTGACAACTGCGGTTTTGATTTCAGTTTGCAATTCACTAATCACACCTTCTCTTATTTCTCCCATGACAAGTTCTTTGAATTGTTCCGTTAAACGTTGAACAACTAGAATTCCCATCTCGTTACTCTCCTTCTTCACTCTGACTTCCAGGTTGACCATGTCTTCACCAACTTTCCTAAGACCATGTTCTATCCTATCAGCTAAGCTTTGGGATCGAAGATCGGCATCGCGAAATTTATCGTCCATTAAACTTGCGTTAGTAGCTAATGAAGTTTCGAGCTCATGTGTTTTTTCGCATAATTTATTCATTTTACTTTCAAGTGTCATTTTCAAAATTTCAGAATTCTCTTTAAATTTACTTTCCATTGAATTAAATTTACTGTTTAAATTTTCTTTCAAATTACCTTTTAGAGAATCAGAACTTTCTCTAAGTTTATTTTCCAAAGAATCAGAATTTTCTTTAAGTTTATTTTCCAAAGAATCAGAATTTTCTTTAAGTTTATTTTCCAAAGAATCAGAATTTTCTTTAAGTTTATCATTCAAATTTTCTTTAAGTTTATTTTCTAAAGAATCAGAATTTTCTTTAAGTTTTTCATCTAAACTTTCTTTCAAGTTATCTTTTAACCTACTTTCTAAAGAATCAGAATTTTCTTTAAGTTTATCGTTTAAACTTTCTTTAAGTTTATCAGAATTTTCTTTAAGTTTCTTTTCCAAAGCCTCAGTATTTTCTTTCATAATGGCTGCTACACGCAGTCCAGCCTCTTTTGAACTCTCCTCCAAACTCCTCATCATCCTCATCATTTCTTCCATAATTTTCAATTATTATTCAAAACTTAGGGGTATACAACAGTGGCAAACACAAGCCTATAACTAGAACAGGAAATATGAATAGCTAATTGGAACACTATAATAAAATGAGATTTTGTCCTAATATCGACGTGATGGAAAAACAAAATTCTCTACTTTTACGAATTACATTTACCACAATATCACAAGAAAAATATGCAAGTTCTCAAATATCCTCCACCTGGATTCTAATAATGTGTATGTCCAGTCATCGAACGTTTACTACTGAATTTACTTGACGCCCTAATGGTTAAGCCATTATAAAAAATAATCAAACCCATTCTAATTATTACTCCAGTTAAATTTTTAATTTTCCCCACTAATTGGGTTTCCTACTAATTTATTCATCCAAACCAGACATCTCTCAACTCCCAAAATATTTCTATAAAAATTATCACAATTTCAAATCGGCATGCGATTGACCATGTCTAAATCGGGACCCACGTTCGAAGCCATTTCTCTCTCTATCTTATTTTATGTGCCCGTTTAGACCGGAGTCCGCACGACCACATATGCATTTTACCAATAATCAGTCAGCACGAGAGTCAAAATATCCCGGAGCGCCAGATGGGTTAAAGCAAATCGCAAAAACGACATCAAATTAAAAAAAATGCTTTACTGATTTTTGGCTCAATGCAACAATAAGGATAGAAGGAGATTTAATTGGGAGAAACACATCTGGTAAAATTATCTCAGTTTATTTTAAAGTTAAAATCTGACTGCAAAGATGCTCAAAGCAGCATCATCCACGTGTGGCGATCCACACTCTTATTTACACACAATATACAGAAATTTTCCAAACACATTTGACAATCTTTTTGGAAACACAAGTCCGATTAATAGTCCTGTGGACTGTGTTCAAAAATTATTAATATTTTATTCCAGTTCAAAATGAATTGTCCATACTGGAAATAACGTAGATCACTGTTTGACTATTTACATGATATTAACACTCGTAGAATAATGTTTATAGAATTTCTTAAACTTTCACTTGTTTTTCCAGTTTCAAAAATATATCGTCGAAAATATTATTATCATCGTAGCAACACAAATTATTAACACATATTAATAACATCTGAAAAGTATTTGACCTTGAGCATAGCATCGAAGAACTGTGCGAAGCACAACAACAATTAATCGTTCTTCTGACATTAAACATTCGAGAAGTGACTCGATTATGAACTTCAAGTTCCAAACAAAATATATGATTTCTGAATCATCAACTTGATCAATAAATGGTTGAACCATTCAACTATTAGATTTTCCACTTGGAATCATTATGATAAAAGTATTTATATTTATGGCCATTTTTAGCAACTTTTACAACTTGCAATTCTTCGACAGAATGCGGAAATTAGAATTGTAGTTTTATAATGAATTCATTTAGTTCATGGCACTAGGATTGAAAATATCCTTCAAATTATTCGTGGTTAAAGAATTATTTTAATTGGCAGTGGCCCATTCTATTATTTGTGTAAGAACACAATATTACAACAACAACAACAGCAAAGGTCTTCCTCTGAAGAAGAATAAACTACTATCATGACACATCCGGGTTCTAGCAAAATCAAAGTCTAAATGGAATTTGTAAACAAGGTTGAAATAAGAACTGATGGTTTCAAAGAAATAACCTTCGGGTTATTCATACGACGAAATGTGTGGTTCCAATACTCCTACTATAAACCTGAGCCATCGAACCTGCTATTTGATTGATGCTCGAAAAAACCTCTTTATTCCTGCGACTTAACATGCGCACCTGGGAATGGCATTTCAACTACTCCACACACATAAATTTTCTTCCCAAAATTTATACAATAAATCAAGCCTCTGCTTGTTTTCAACACTGGAAGATTAATAAACTTACAAGTTTATTTTATTTTACCATTCAGTTCAACCCGTGAATTTACTATACTTATGAAAATCTTCATTTCACTTTCGAGTGTATTTACGTCATGATTTTATATAAATACAAAAATATCCTATTTGATACAAATATCATTTGCTTCCCGTTTCATGCCTCTCCGTGTTATCTGAAACATATACTTTGCTCAATGCAAATATCAACTGTTCAACCAGAACTGAAATGTTGGTTGAATGCGGGCTTGCGCTAACCACTCTCCTTCGGAAAATCTCCTGTTCCAAACTAGAAATGATTAAACTACTTCATAGGCTCTTTCTCAATACATATGATTATTAGAAAATATAATATCCAAGAATTATTTAGAAAAATTATGAAAATTATTATTATTATTATTAGTGGATTATTATTATTATTATTATTTGTATTATTTCAAATATGTTTAATTATCATCTCATTATGTGAGAATCCACATGTTCGAACCTTCGAATATGGAAAAAATATCCATTCCTTAACAAAAATAAATTTAACTTTTACAGTTACATCGGCTGATTACCGTGATTTCCTTAAAATATGAAAAATTCAAATAAATGCTCGAAATGCTCGGTCATCGATCCTAAACTGTTCTGAGTGCTGAAAATGCTCAGAATAACTCTAACAAGTCTTGCGTAAATCATTGCAAGCTTTAAATACGACGAAAAAAATGTGTTGGTCATCTGCAGAAATATAGTTTGTTCCAATTAGCTAGGCATAATATAATTCAAATGTGGCTTACATTTCTTGATGGTCTTGACGTGTAGTAAACCTGGTCTGTACCAGATTTATCCATAGACATGCCCTATCGGACAAGCACGTATAATCCTTGTATCGGCCGCCATTGTAGACCCACAAATCGTCTAGTCAGACATAATGGTAGTATCTTTCGACGTTTGAATAAACTGTGGTTCCATTTTAATATGAGCTTCTATCAAAGCCATAACAGTTTGTTGAAATAGGGTCAGATCTAAGTGATCTCTTCTTAAATATGTCAGTTGTAACATAACTCACTGTAATCTCATCAGTACAAGAAAAACATTGACAGTCTAAGCAGTTAACGGCTGTTCTGAAGATCGTTCCCTGGGCATGGTTTATTAATATCACCATCTGCCATGCGCTAGACAACCTGCATTTTCCCTTGCGTAGACTAATGAACGCCTCCGTTATAGACTAGTCTTCAGTGTACTGACAGATCGAAGTGGTTAACTAGTTACAAAAATGAAAACTGACTTGATATGGATTTAAACATCCAAGTATTAAGATACTACTGGACTGTGACAAAATACTATTTTCTAGACAAAGTCTAGCATATGTCCTTTTAGAAATATAAATATTTCCACCAATGTCTGTAGAAAAACAATCACCTCAGTGATTCTCCTCACCAGAAACTTACTAAGTTCCAACTCGTTTGCGCAGCACTTCTCGTGACTATCACGATTTGAAAAGAACTTCTGCGTAGATGCGGCAACCATGTGCCTTGGCTCAGCGTAGACGCAACTTGCTTGCCAAGTGCTTGTGTTTGAGCTAACCATGCCTCCTCCAGCTGGCTTTTATTCAAAACGGTCAGGGTCACGCGTCATCGCCTGATATCTAGAAATCCTCATATCTCTTGAATCCCTGGTCCGATTTACTTGATACTAATTGCATTCTCTTTCATTTGGCCGTGCCAGTAATCTGATCCCAGTCTCAAGTCTCTGCTCCATAGTTAACTATTTAATCAATAAATAGCCTCCACCTCTGCTATTACTCGCTACGTCACTTGACATCCAACTATCGGTAAAATTCTTCTAAATGCTTCTCGAAGCAATGTAGCGCGATATTCAAATATCTGAACTTTCAAAAGCGGCTACAGCCTTTCCCTTGATATCTAGGTGTCTGAAACTTGGAATACCCATTCCTAGAGTTGGGCACAATACGATATTATTATTATTATTATTATTATTATTATTATTATTATTATTATTACTTACAATATTTATTATTTACATGTTTTACGCCCACATTGGAGCACTTAAATCAATCCATATACACTACAGTCTTTACAATATTAGTTGTAATGGCTTCTCAACTTCATCTTCTCCTTCCCCTCTCTTCATTTGTAACGGTGTACTGTTTTCGTTTGACTGTTTTTAATTTCAATCTTGTATCCCTTCTTCTCAGAATCCTCTTCTCTTTTCTGTCTGCAATTTGTTTCATTGTAATATTTAGCTCGTCTAAATCATTCTGGACCTCAACGAACCAGTTGTTCTTTGTTTTACTTTTCCAAAAGAAATTGAATAATTGTTTCAGTAGTCTGGTGTCTGGTAGTCTTACTATGTGGCTGAAAAAGGCAATTCTCCTTTTTCGCATTGTATCCACAATTGATTCATTTCCCCGATAGACTATTTCATTAGGCAGCAGTCTCCATTGTCCATTTACTTGATGTTTTTTATTGATGATTGTCCTGATGATCCTTCTGTCTATTTTTTGGATTTTATCTGTTGTTGCTTTGGTATTCATCTTAAACAGGGTTTCACTTGCATACGTTGCTTCAGGTTTAACTACTGAACCATAATGTTTGAATTTGGCGTTCATCGAGAGAGATTTCTTCCTATAAGTTGACCATGTGACTCGTTGTGCTTGTCTCAGTTTTGTTGTTCTGTACTCTATTGCGGCTTTCTCATTTAGGTTCCAAGTTATAGTTTCCCCAAGATACTTGAACTTTTTTACAACCTTAATTTGTTTATTATCATTTAGTTGAAGGACAGGGGTGTCCACCTCGAAGGTTGGCATAATCTCTGTCTTTTCAAATGAAATTTGTAATCCCACTTTTGCTGCAATGTTTTCCAGATGTTCAATTTGGACTTTAGCCTCATCCACATCATTTGCCAGTAGTGCAAGATCGTCTGCAAATGCCAGGCAGTTTAGTTTAATATTTCTACCAATCTTGATGTTTGGTTGGCATTTCTTTCTCCATTCTCTCATGACCTTCTCCAGTACACAATTAAACAAAATAGGTGAGAGACCATCCCCCTGCCGAAGGCCGGTTGTGATTGTAAATGGTTTTGACAATTCTCCTCTAAATTTAACTTTTGATTTAGTATTCTTGAGAGTCATTCCAATAAGGTTGATCAATTTCCTGTGAACACCAAATTCTTGAAGAGTATTCAGTAATGACTTCCGATGAATACTGTCATAAGCTTTTTTGAAGTCAACAAAAGTGATGACTAGGTTCTTACTTCGAGCTCTGTGATGCTTCATAATCCACTTAAGACTGATGATTTGATCTGGACAACTTCTGCCTGGCCGAAATCCTCTTGGTCCAGTTGTTCCTGTATTCTTGAGTGAAGAATTTTTGAAAAGATCTTATATGTGACATCAACAAGGGATATTCCTCTATAATTATTGGGATCTGACCTATCACCTTTCTTGTGTAGGGGGTGGATTATTGCTGTGTTCCATTCCTCAGGCATTTTTTCAGAGTTCCATATGTCAATAATACGTTTATGTAAGTTTCGGAGAGTTTGATCTCTTGCATTCTTCCATAATTCTGCAACCAACTGATTTTCTCCTGCTGCTTTATAGTCCTTGAGCAAGTTAACGGCTTTGATCACTTCCTCATATGTTGGTGGAATAACCTTTTCTAGAGGTGTTTTGTTTTTAGGTTTGGGGTCAAACTCCAAATTTTCTCTTGGGTCTTCGCAGTTGAGTAGTTTTTTGAAGTAGGCTGCCATGATATTTGCATTGTCTTGGTTGTTATGTGCCATTTTCCCATTTTCATTTCTCAGCATAAGTGTAGGTGGGGTATACTTAGACTGATACTGTTTAAAAGTCTTGTAATAATCCCTTGTTTTATGTTGCTTGAATGATTCATCTATTGTTCTGAGCATTTCATTCTGATGATTCCTTTTAATTCTTCGAATTTCTTTAGCTGCTTGTCTTCTAGCATTAGTTAGTTCTGTTCTGGATTCGTCGGTTTTTCTTTGTTGATCATTTAACCATGCTTTGTGCCTCATTTGAATTGCCTTATCGCACTCCTCGTTCCACCAAGCATGTTTCTTCCTCCTTTTAATCGGAGCAAGTTCTTCAGCTACTGATTTCAATTTATTAATTATCACCTCTAAGTCATCACTTAGTTGTGTTTTAGATCTCTCCAAGTATACTTTATTGTTCATTAAATAAGTGGGGTCATAATTTTTCTTCCTATTGGATTGGGCAGTCTTACGCTTTCTCTTAGGTGTTAGCTTTATTTTTATTTTGGATATGTAATGATCTGAATCAATGTCCACTCCACGGAGAACTTTGACATTATAAATTTCCTTATGATAATTTGTATCCATGGCAACATGATCGATTTGGAATTTCCCCAATTTTATGTTAGGACATTTCCAGGTCATTAATTTGTGTGGTCGCTTCTTAAATCTGGTAGTTTCCAAAATAAATCCATGGTCTGTACAAAGTTCAATTAACCTTTGACAATATATTGAACTAAATGATTTTTTAATCAGACAATTAATTTCTAACTTTTATGTGCCCGTTTAGACCGGAGTCCGCACGACCACATACGCATTTTACCAATAATCAGTCAGCACGAGAGTCAAAATATCCCGGGGCGCCAGATGGGTTAAAGCAAATCGCTAAAACGACATCAAATAAAAAAATGCTTTACTGATTTTTGGCTCAATGCAACAATAAGGATAGAAGGAGATTCAATTGGGTATAACACATCTGGTAAAATTATCTCAGTTTATTTTGAAGTTAAAATTGACTGCAAAGATGCTCAAAGCAGCATCATCCACGTGTGGCGATCCACACTCTTATTTACACGATATACAGAAATTTTCCAAACACATTTGACAATCTTTTTTGGAAACACAAGTCTGATTAATAGTCCTGTAGACTGTGTTCCAAAATTATTTATAATTAATCCAGTTCAAAGTTAATTGTCTCTACTGGAAATATCGTAGATCACTGTTTGAATATTTACATGATATTAACACTCGTAGAACAAATGTTCATAGAATTATAAACTTTCACTTATTTTCCAGTTTCAAAAATATATCGTCGAAAAATATTATTATCATTGAATCAACACACATTATTTACATATATTAATAACATCTGAAAAGTATTTGACCTTGAGCATAGCATCGAAGAACTGTGCGAAGCACAACAACAATTAATTGTTCTTCTGACATTAAACATTCGAGAAGTAACTCGATTATGAAATTCAAATTTCTAACAAAATACATGATTTCTGAATCATCAACTTGATCAATAAATTGTTGAACCATTCAACTATTCAATTTTCCACTTGGAATCATTATTATGAAAAAAATATTTATATTTATGGCCATTTTTAGCAACTTTCACAACTTGCAATTCTTCGACAGAATGCGGAAATAAGAATTGTAGCTTCATAATAAAATCATTTAGTTCATGGCACTAGGATTGAAAATATCCTTCAAATTATTCGTGGTTCAAGAATTATTTTTAATTGGCAGTGGCCCATTCTATTATTTGTGTAAGAACACAGTATTCCAACAACAACGGCAAAGGTCTTCCTCTGAAGAAGAATAAACTACTATCATGACAAATCCGGGTTCTAGCAAAATCAAAGTCTAAATGGAATTCGTAAACAAGGTTGAAATAAGAACTGATGGTTTCAAGAAATAACCTTCGGGTCATTCATCCGACGAAATGTGTAGTTCCAATACTCCTACTATAAACCTGAGCCATCGAACCTGCTATTTGATTGATGCTCGAAAAAAACCTCTTCATTCCTGCGACTTAAACATGCGCACCTGGGAATGGCATTTCAACTACTCCACACATATAAATTTTCTTCCCAAAATTTATACAATAAATCAAGCCTCTGCTTGTTATCAACACTGGAAGATTAATAAACTTACAAGTTTATTTTATTTTACCATTCAGTTCAACCCGTGAATTTACCATACCTATGAAAATCTTTATTTCACTTTCGAGTGTATTTACGTCATGATTTTATATAAACACAAAAATATCCTATTTGATACAAATATCATTTGCTTCCCGTTTCATGCCTCTCCGTGTTATCTGAAAAATATACTTTGCTCATTGCAAATATCAACTGTTCAACCAGAACTGAAATGTTGGTTGAATGCGGGCTTGCGTTAACCACTCTCCTTCGGAAAATCTCCTGTTCCAGACTAGAAATGATTAAACTACTTCATAGGCTCTTTTCCAATACATATGATTATTAGAAAAATATAATATCCAAAAATTATTTAGAAAAATTATGAAAATTATTATTATTATTATTATTATTAGTGGATTATTATTATTATTATTATTATTATTATTATTATTATTATATCATTTTAAATGTGTTTAATTATTATCCCATTATGTGAGAATCCACATGTTCGAATCTTCGAATATGGAAAAAATATCCATTCCTCAACAAAAATAATTTAACTCAACCTTTACAGTTACATCGACGGTTTTCCGTGGTTTCCCTAAAATATGAAATATTCAAATACATCTTCGTTATGCTCGGTCATCGATCCTAAACTGTTCTGAGTGTTGAAAATGCTCAGAATAACTCTAACAAGTCTTGCGTAAATCATTGCAAGCTTTAAATACGAAGAAAAAAAATGTGTTGGTCATCTGCAGAAAAAATAGTTTGTTCCAATTAGCTAGGCATAAAATAATTCAAATGTGGCTTACATTTCTTGATGGTTTCTAAGTGTAGTAAAGCTGGTCTGTACCAGATTTATCCATCGACATGCCCTATTGGACAAGCACGTATAATCCTTGTATCGGCCGCCATTATATACCCACAATCCGTCTAGTCAGACATAGTGGTAGTATCTTTTGACGTTTGAATTAACTGTTGTTCCATTTTAATATGGGCTTCTATCAAAGCCATAACAGTTTGTTTAAATAGGGTCAGATCTAAGTGATCTCTTCTTAGATATGTCAGTTGTAACATAACTCACGGTAATCTTATCAGTACAAGAAAAACACTGACAGTCTAAGCAATCAACGGCTGTTCTGAAGATCGTTCCCTGGGCATGGTTTATTATATCACCATCTACCATGCGCTAAGCAACTTGTAGTTTCCCTTGCGTAGACTAATGAACGCCACCGTTATAGACTAGTCTTCAGTGTACTGACAGATCGAAGTGGTTAACTAGTTACAAATATGAAAACTGACAAATGGATTTAAATATCCAAGTATTACGTTATTACTGGACTGTGACAAAGTATTAATTCTAGACAAAGTCTAGCATATGTCCATGTAGAAATATAAATATTTCCACCAATGTCTGTAGAAAAATCAATCACCTCAGTGATTCTCCTCGCCGTAAACTTACTAAGTTCCACCTCGTAGCGCAGCACTTTCGTGACTATCACGACTTTGAAAAGAACTTCTGCGTAGATCCGGCAACCATGTGCCTTGGCTCAGAGTCGTAGCAACTTGCTAGGCAAATGCTTGTGTTGAAATGAGCTATCGATGCTTCGGCCAGCCGGCTTTTATTCAAAACTGTCAGGGTCACGCCGCATCAGCTGATATCTAGAAATCCTCATATCTCTTGAATCCCTGGTCCGATTTACTTGATACTAATTGCATTCTCTTTCATTTGGCCGTGCCAGTAATCTGATCCCAGTCTCAAGTCTCTACTCCATAGTTAACTATTTAATCAATAAATAGCCTCCACCTCTGCTATTACTCGCTACGTCACTTGACATCCAAGTATCGGTAAATTCTTTCCAATTGCTTCGAGAAGCAATGTAGCGCGATATTCAAATATCTCAACTTTCAAAAGCGGCTACAGCCTTTCCCTTGATATCTAGGTGTCTGAATCTTGGAATACCCATTCCTAGAGTTGGGCACAGTACATACTGTATTAATATTATGTTCAACATAAATATCACGAATTAGGATAAATGTTTTAGATTATGTGAAATATCCTGATTTCCATAGCTAAATACAACCACCATTTTTTTAAACTAAATATATCCATTTATTCTTATCAATCTTTTATCAATAACTTTTTATGTACTATATATAATTTGGTGCAATTTTGGTAATAGCTTTCTAGCTATCATTCAAACTATGTATTACTCCATTTTGATAATCCTGTCTGAAGGTATATGTTTTCCCTCTCTCATGTAAAATTTATGAATGTGGAGATATTCAGTTTTGAAAACAAGCTCCTCGATTGTTATATCTTATGTAGCTATTTGTTGTATTGCTTTTAACTCTTTCTGAAAACTCTCTGGTCAAATTGGTATGTTGACATTTTATAACATTGAATTGATTCCCGCGTATTTATGTGAATTTGGATAATTAGTGGCAGTGGCATCTGGTGACAATTGTTGGTTGGTTCCTCAGTTTAGGGGCTGTGACAACGTGGTCATGTAGCCCCGTGTATTTTGGGTGTGTGCAGAATCTGTCTGTTTTTTGTTGTTGTCGTGTGGCCTCCTGAAAGGCCGAGTGCAGGTCTTTCTAGTCGACGCCCGTGGGCGACCTGCGCGTCGGGATGAGAGATGGAATGATGAAGATGAATGTAACTGGGCAAGGATGTGAAAGGAAGCAGCCGTGGCCTTTCAGAAGGTACCGTCCCAGCATTTGCCTGGTGTTGAAAATGGGGAACCACGGAAAACCATTTCAAGGACGGCTGACGGTGGGGCTCGAACACACGCGTCTACCGAGTCAGCAGAGAGCTTGGCCCCATGACCTAACGCTGCGCTTTAGCCAGCGTAGCCACTGCTGTCGGTATATCTGTCTGATAACCGGTGTCAATGTGATGGCTGTAATAGTGTGTGTTGTCTGTGATTCAGGTAGTAGGACTGCAGACGATTAATTTTTTCAAGTAGTTCCTACTTTTGCCACCAAATGCTACCGTCCACGACACCTAGCTGCGGACGCGACCACTAAATGCCATTGCTGTCAGCAACCGGTGGCGAACGTTAGAACTAATAGAGCGTTATCAAACTAACCTGTAATTTAGCTTCACACAGGTGTAATTAGTGGAAGGTTCTTTTTCATGTCATAAATCAATGACATGGGACCACCGGCTTTACTTCTCCTCCGAAGGAAGGCATACTGAGGGAGTTTTAACGCTCTTAAAAATCCGACGACTTCGGCCGGATTTGAACCCGCCATCTTGGGCGTAGAAGCTCAGCATGTTACCAACTATGCCACCGAAGCCACCTGGGTGGCAATTGTAAAAATAATAATATGTGTTTTGTATTTTATATAAAGTCTACTTACCTACAAGTGGTAGGCAGGCCGTTAAGGCCCACAGCGTCTAAGACAGCTGCTTCCTAGCTCAAAGGGAGGGAGGAGCAGAATTTCTTGGTTTCCTGACCGGTGCCGCTACGCATTGTAGCTCCCCAGTTGTCATTACTATGCTGTGTCGTTCCAATCCTCCTGGCCAGTACTGGGAATCAAACTCAGGCCGTCTGAGCGAGGAGGTGTAACAGTTGGTCATAGGAAGTCCACCAAACCCAGTTACTTAAGAGTTTCTACTTACATATATTTCTTGTTTAGTCCTTTTCTCCTAGTAAGTCAGATGTTAAGTCCGTAGTTATTTTTAGTTGTAGGCTTCATGTTTTGCATTATCACACAAATGATTCGGGGCCGATAACCTAGATGTTAGACCCATTAAAACAACAATTATCATCACCCCTATTTCTGTCTTGTCTATAGGGGTAGTCAGTCCGGAGGCTGGTTGGATTCTCAAAAAGTGCCACTGTAGGTTATGTGGGCTAAACCCCACCAAAAACCCAAAGGAGCATTAAGCAAGGTGAGGAGTGAGGTAGTTTGCCATTGCTTTCCTCACTAAGCCAGTACCGCATTACTAACCCTCCGAGTAGAACCTTTCCCAAGATCCACAGGTACCGACCGTGCCCAGAACATTATTCAGCACGACTCATACCTAATTAGCTTCCATACAATCACAGCCATGAATGGTTGCTTGGTTGGTTCCTCAGTTTAGGGGCTGCGTCAACGCGGTCATGTAGCTCCGTGTACTTTGGGTGTGTGTAGAATCTCTCATATCCTCTAGATTCAAAATCCTCTATATCCACTTCCATACATTTTTTAGGAAGTGACTTTTTCTTTTACGGGTTGTTATTTAAGTCGTATTGAACATTTTGTTTTATCAAAACATGCAAAGAGGATCCAGAAGCAATTATAAGTAGTATAACATACATTAAGCGATATTAATATACAGTAAAATCAGTGTTAAATATGAACGTAGGGGGTTTTGAACCTCAAATACTTACATAGGGGATTTTGAAACTCATAATCATGAATACTACTGGATATGGAGCATTTTTAAACTAACTCACTTTACTTCAGTTTCGATCATGAAAATGATGTTAAGCCATATAATATAATTGAATCACATTATTATACAACTGTTTTGCATTCTTGACCTAGTAATTATAAATAAAAAGTTTTAAATCATAGTCAACAAAGTAACTATAATCACTTCAATAATACTTCTTGCAGTCTATTACAAAATGACAAGTTAAGTAATTCAGCAGCATATTACACAATTATCATTGGAACTTCACTCAAATCTTCAAACTGTTCATCACATGCTGCACTAATAGACTGCTCTTGAGCAACACTTTCTAATTTACTATAGAATGTGAGGCTAGCAATCTCTCTCCAATTGTTTCCATAGTGTTTTGCAAGTAGCTTGCCCACATCTGATACTTTGTTGGGGTTCATTTTGACATTACCATGCAAAATACAAGTTGGATTTATATCAGTAACAGTTTTCCCCTTCTTTGTTATATATTTTGAAACACCTAGATCGATTTTATATGCATACTCTCCTCGAATTTTGATATTATTCCTGGTTTTTGTTATGTAGAATCTCTTACAGTGGTTGAAATTGAAGTGCCAAGATCCTGTGGTCCTAAAACATTTAGCTGCTTCTGATTTCCAATTTTACAGTTGCACAACATCACTTCCTAGCTTGTGTAGGGTACCATGCTCACTCCACAACAACTTCTTTCTTCTTCAATACTTTTTCTATTCGAGCAAAAACCCTATCTGGGGGAATGAACGAATGTCCAACAACCGGAAAAATAATTTCTACAGTGGCTACATTATGAGGGGCGTCCGAATAGAGCCATTTGCTAGCCATAGCAATTACACTTGAATTCTTGTTTTGCCCTCCGCAGCCATCAGCAATTAACCTAACTGTATCTATTCCCTGCATGTCTGTATGTTTAAGTCTATGATAAACACAGCTAGCTATTTCATTCGAACCTTTCGGACAATCAGACTCATTCCAACAGTAGCAATGGACGTTCTGTTTTGACAAAGGACTCTTAGAACTGCCACTTACAATAGTAAAATTGTAAAAATTATACTGTCTACTAAAATAAGCAGCCTGATCAGATAGTTTAGGCAGTAACATATTCTTTTGACAGTCATATGACAAAATCAAAAGTCCCTCTTTTTCCTCTCGTAACGTATCATAGAATGCACTTGCTTTCAATTTATGAATTCTTTTCTGTGTCATAAGTGTTTGCTTTTCACTAGTAATTGTTGCTACCTTAAGTCTTTCTCCCAATTCCAAACACACAGAACAAACATCTGTTCTAGGACTTCCAAAACCAAAATTGTAATTTGTACAGAATACTTGACGAAAGAAACACTCCTTAACCTTATGTTCACTTTCAACAGTTGTGTTGTAAATTCGCCAAAGTTTTTTAATATTTAATTCTGGTGGCAAATATAACCTACGATCACTTTTCCTGCTCTGGCAGTAGTGAGGCTCTGCACACTTCAAGGACTCTATGAATTTGCCTACAGCTTCCCTACGACTTGAATTTTTAACACTTCTTCTATAGCCACCCCTGTTTTCCCGTGCTACTTGACCTCCACTAATATGTGATCTTCTAAGAACACCTTGCACACGATCCTTCTTCAACACCAAATTGTTGAGAAATGCGTCACGACACACAGGAATGAGTGAACCACAAGTTTTCTTCCGCAAATGGTAAGAGAACGTTAGGCTTCGTTTTGAATCTCCTGGAATTCTCCTTCTTTTTGGTTTCGAAGTAGTGCAGTGTTTGATTATGAAATTGTCCTGTTCTATTTTATTTTGTGTTGTGTAAAATACACGGTTAAATTCCCTGACATCCTCAATTTGCAGCGTAGAACACTTTAATGCCTTGCTATTGTGTTTGCATTTTGGATATTCAGGGGGAAAACTGCCACTGTATCTGAAAGAAATAATAATATGAGATATTAATCTACATGCTATTATTGCAACAACACAATGTTAATTTGTGATCAAGAGAAAAACTCCCGCTCATAACCTCTAAAATCGCTGAACTTTACTCACCTTTCTCGCTTTTCCCTCGACCTTTTCCAAGTATCCACTTGCCGAAACCTTTTCCGCCCTCTTCCAGGAGTTGCTTTAGCAACAAGAAAAGTTTCGTCTCTCATTTTTCAATAAATGATGCCAAGAAAATGGACAACGAATAACTTTCTCCTTAATGCACTAGGAAGCCACTACCTATAAGAGTAATGCATATTGCCAACATACAGCTTTAGAATTCTCCTGTCCGAGGTAAATGGAACGGAACGGAAAATTTGTCCTTTCTCCAGTGATTAAACCTTTAACTTTAATTTTTTTAAACGAGAATACGTTCAAATTATCCTCTAAAATATTGTTTTGTCTTCATTATGGTACATTAGTATACGAACATCGGAGGTGAAGCGAAGATCGCAACAGTTGGCTGCACTGATAAACAAGTGACGTCATTCTTATTCCTCAATAGATCTCGAATTTCTCATTGGTTGATACACATAGAGGCGTTTGAAAGTAACTGGAGGTGGATATAGAGGCCTTTGAACTTAACAGCGATTTTCAAGTAGCTATTCTTATGAAACTCAGCGGGTTTTGAAACTCAACGGTTCACAAACCAATAGAACTCATCCTTGGAAATCTACTGCTATGCTTATCTCAATTTACAAAAAATGGTCTTTAGGGGGTTTCGGTGTTAATTGTGATGGCTGTATTAGAGTGTGTTATCTGTTCTTTTAGTCAAGTAAGGACTGCATACATTCAATTTTCAAGTAGTTCTTACTTTTGTTCCCAAACGCCACCGTCAACGACAACTAGTTATGAACTTGGTTACTAGATGCCAACGCAGTCGGCTCCTGGCTACGAACGTTGGAACCTAAAAGCGTTAGTCAAATCTAACCTATAATTTAGCTTCTCACAAGTGTAATTAATGGAAGGTTTTTTTACATGACATAAATCTATGACATGGGATCGCTGGCTTTACTTCCCCACCGAAGGAAGGCATGAGACTGAGACATCGGCGGAAGTAGTCAGTATATTTACTGGCACGTTAAAGATCCCCTTCAGGGCAAAATTCCGGCACCTCGGCGTCTCTAAAAGTCGCAGTAGTTAAAAGGGACGTAAAACCATTAACATTATTGTTCACTTTTACATCGTTTTGTGGATTAGCTAGCATCCCACTTTAAGCCTCTGAAGGTAGAAGTTGGCATGCCTGTAAGTGTAAGAACATCGCTTGTCCACAAACCCGCTCTTGCTTATAATGTGAGCCAGGATGGGGTCAGATGGAGATTTGTTATGGGTGGCTCAGTGTTAGCTACTAGTACCCGTACTCCCCCCCTTCTCCTCCGGGTGCCCCAATTCCCGAACAATCCATAACAGATTCCTTTATCAGGCACTTTTCGCCTTATACAGCAACAATCTTTCGATGAAACTCCACTAGCTTGCAACCCTCTGCCTTAAGATCTACATTACTGCTCGTTAGTTTTGCTAGAACGGGTTCTGAATCGCACCAGCCACTTTGATGTAATGTCACGTGTCTGCAAACAAAGCAAAGCGCAAGTATCCGACCACATCGCATGAGGCATACACTCAACTCCATTTGCACATGCGTATTTCCAACCTCCAGCAAAAGCACATCACGCAACAAAAAAAAAATTAACGGGTTTCAATGGAACACAGCATAAATAAACAAACTATGCACATTAATGTCAGTATACTTACGGTTCTGTGGGTTATCATGAAGGTTGTGTAGAATTATCCATTCAGAATGGTAGTGCTTTTTCAGTGCTGCGATGAGGCCTTGTCTTGTGGTTAATGCTTGTCTTGTTTCTTGGACAAAGGGTGCCCATAATAGAGCCCAGACTAAGAAGACGCCATCCATTCGTGAGATGAGATGTTATAATCCGTTGTCCAGTTCTTCGAATCCAGCCACAGATCTGCAGCGATGCCGCTATCTATGCTCTAAAAGGGGCGGTCCAGATCTTCAGGAACCACCGATACTAAAAACGTTTATTTAAAAAGAATTATTCCACTCGTTCTTAATTATTATAAAGTTAATTTGTTTTGTATGATAGGTCTTACATTCAAGTGTTGGTTCATATGGCAGTGATAAGGTTACCAGGAAGTATAGAATCACCGCAAAAGGCAACCATTCATACTTTCTCTTGTATCTATAAAAGTTTTGAAGATTCTTTCTTGATATACTCGTGAGACGTTTAGACATCCTTAATGTAAACTTCGTATGACTTTTATTACCACAAGGTGAACAGAATTTTTTAATGAAATAATTAGGGGGAAACTTGTATCTTTTCTACCTTGTCATTGTTTATTGCTGGGAATTACAATAAAGTGCCTATTTTATTCTGGCAGCAAGATATGGCATTTTAACATTTATGTTTGACCCTGACTATTATATGTCAGAAAACTGTATCATTATGACGGTCATTATAACACTATTTTTCATTATGAAACAGTTTCTCCCGACAATCACAGCACAAGAAACAGTTGTTTGACCAATTATATAAGGTTAGCATCGCATCTGCGCTGAGTTCCAAGGCCTTCTAATTTAAATTTCACTGCGTTTTCTAGTGTCATAGTGGGGCGATCGAGGAGGCCATGGTCAAATACATGGCATTCTCCGCGTCCCATGCGCTCTGTTCAGTACATAAAACTGGCGAAATCTCGACAGATATTTATGAATATTTACCTTCGAACATACAATAGTTATAATAATTATCGTCGAACATAAACAGTCGTATGCAACTCGCCTATAATGGTAATTAAGACACTCGTATGAAAATGATAAAACTCGCATACGCTCGTTTTATAAACATACTCGTGTCTTAATTATTGCCATTATAGGCTCGTTGCATAAGGTACTATTTTAAATGTTTTGAATAATTTTTCAGTGTTTATTTTCATACAAGTCTAAAAATAATGAAGGTTCTAACAGGCATTATCATAGACTATTATTATATGTGTGAGGTTGGTGCAACCAGTCCAGAGAAAAAAGTAAGACTACATTTACTTTCAAAAAATCGTTTTCAAAACATTTTTTCTCCCAATGATGTCATTAAAGCTTTTTCTTTTTAACTTGTGGAGTTGAAAGTTATTGGAAATTTATATTAAGTATGTCTAAACGTCTCCTGAAAATATCAAGAAAGTACCTTCTAAACCTTTAGATATAGAAGAGAAAGAATGAATGGTTGCATTTTGCGGTGATTCTACACTTCCTGGTTACCTTAAACAGAACTTCGAAATTGAAGAGTAGATCGCATCAATGCATCCAACTGAAAAGATCGACGCCACGGTAGCTGAGACCATACGATTATTATTAGTTTGAAGAGACTAAATTATATTATACCATCACTACTTAATGAACTACCACCTGGATTGTCGAACATGAACAGCAAACAACTAGCTATACGTCGCATTAAAAACTATTACCTAATTAAACATTAACTCATAACATCAACTTATTATTATAACTACTACAGGCTAGTGTAACTATTTGTGTCCTTAATTATTTACATTAATATTTTTCTCATTATTACCTAACATGTTAAATCTAATCTAATATATAAAAGTGAAAGTCTGTATGTGGGTATGTATGAATATTTGTTCCGTATACAAATCTACACCGTTCCACCAATCTCGACCAAATTTTTCATACACATAGTTTAGGACCCAGAAGAAACCGCTGGCTACATGCATTTTCGATAGTCTTTCTCATTCGTGTGATATCGGCCTATTTGCACTCGAGCAAAGGTTAATAAAGTCAGAAAATTAACTTAATGAAGGAATGGCAAGGCCGGCCATCTCCATGGCAACAGTAGCACAAGACGGGTCCACCAAGTTTCCATCTATCTCGGTAAGAGGCCATGCCACTCAATTTTCTCAACGGCAACAGTACCTCAAGAAGTGATCATCAGGTTTCCACCTGACTCTGTGAGGGGCCATGCTATTCCATTTTCTCCATGACTGCAGTAGCTCAAGACGTAAACACCAGGTCATGGGCCTCCATTTTCTGTCCAAACCACGATAAGAACATTGAGAATATGAACGCCATAAAAATCTGAATACGTAGTTTTTAAAATTTTTATTAACAGGGGTCGATGTAGGGAATTAAAATTAAAAAAAAAAAAAAAAACATTGGCTAACCCTGCACGCGGCCTAACGTAACAACGGCTATAGATATCATAACGAAACTTAGTAATAAGATTAAATGAGCTTAAATGATTCTGTTATTGTTGATTGATTTAGTAGAGGCTTGACGACATCATGGCCATGTAGCCCCATGAACTTAAGAGTGCATGATCTTTTTCTGATAGCCTGTGTTGCTGTGATGGCTGTAGTAGTATGTGTATTTCTAATTCAGGTGAGGATTAAAAAGGAGGTTGCTGTTGCCTTCAGTTAGAAACTATCCCAGTATTTGCTTCGAGTAGAAGTGGGAAACCACGGAAAACATCTTCCAAGTTTTGCCTCGGGAGGCGCAGTGTACCCCGTTCCAGCTCTCAGACCAGAATTAAAATTTCTTGGCAGAGCCGGGATTCAAACTCGGACCTCCAAGGCGACAGCCGAGAATGTTAGCTGCTAATCCTGGTGGTCGTCTAAATGTGACATTTTGAGTCCAATTTCATACTCTTGATGCCGATGCTTTTACGGGAGATTTTGAATCTTTACCTTATGACGGAAGGTATCACGCGCAATATATTGTATTGCATTGTTATACTCTCCGTTAAGGTGTGTTCTACTACTGATATGTTGATGTTCATCTTTCAATAATCATAATGTTGTTATGCTGCATTTTTTTAATTGTTGACAGTGTTAACCTGTACCGGCTGTCTTTTGTATTACAAATTAGGAATACAGTAACTGTGATAAGACTTGACTAAGATTAACAGAATCTGAATAATTTGTAACAACCAAAATGGAACAGTAACCTAAAATGATTGACCACGCCATGAACACTCCCTCTTTTTTACTTAAGACGTTGGGTTCAGTTTAGAGGTACTACGGCAGCTCCCTGAACACTCAATGAGTCAAAAAGATGACTATAAGAGTACATTATTTGTACAGAACATTACTTCCTTCACTGCCCTCAACAGATACAGTACCGTAGTAAACTTATAGGTAACTGACGTCACCAATAATTCTCAAAGTAATCATTTGAAGCCATGAACAGGCTCCTTTTGTACTTAAACATGAGTACTTTCAAATTACTAACTAAATAATATTGTACGTTTTTCGTAGGGAGAATAGGGCGCTTTGAACCACGGGGCACTATGAACCAGGTTACATAACTTCAGTACAAATAAAGGAATTATTTTTCCCACTCTGGGTATGTTGGGAAAACTGCTCTACTGACTTGCATTTTCTTTCTGCAAAATCTGGTTCCCGCCATTAGCTCTCTGCAGCTGTTATTTGTTTACGGCTACAGTAAAGACATTTTCTCAGAACTTGCTAGATTAACATTTGGTGGCAAATGATTGGTTGAAATTCAGATTGAGTAAGTTATTAAATAACATCAGAATGGTATCTTAAATTTATATAACTTATTGCAACCCGGCGGCGGCCTTTGGGCCAGCAGCACGTCGGTAACTCGATAACCAACGCTCTGCTTCACCAGAATGACACCGCCCAATGGCCAGCGTGGATGGGCCTACTTACCTGTATTCAGAGGTCCGGGTCGCTTCCGCAGCAAATCACCTCCAGATGACATGTCCCAACAGAAGAGCTCCAAAGGGGTGGAAGGAAAGTGGAGAAGGGGAACGCACAGGCTATTATACAGACACCCCCCAATAACCGACAGAATTGCCGTCGGCGAAATAATGCCACAACAGTTGATTAAAAATTTAAAATAAAAATTTAATGTTAAAAATTTAAAGGAGCACCTTCACCAGAAACAGAACATGCTTGCTTGCAAACAAAAGGACAAGAATCAAATAGAAATTAAAATGTTATACAGCCCAAAGATTAAAATAAAAATTACAGTCATAACACAATGAGAAAGGGCTTGATAATTTACAAGGGAATGCAATAGCAATCCGACATGCGTAGATCCGTGGTCACGATGAAACGAAAAAAAAATTAAATTAACCAAATTAAATTGAATCAGAAAACAATTCATTAATTTGCATGAAGGAGATAACCACAGGAACAATTACTAAAAACACAATGTCAAACCGACAAGGTTAAATAAAAAACATCTTAAGTTAACACGACACGTTTGAGTTTTGCGGTCGACGCCAAGATACTGACCTCGAGACCAGAATGCATCTCTTCATAACAAAACAAAAACATGGCCACTAAAACGGGAGACCGCATGCCTGATCGAAACTACGGCAAACAATTACCATTAAATTAATTTAGAATCCCCAGAGCGGAATGAAAGGCGGAAAACAATTACATCTAAAAACTATTAATGCAAGTCGCTTTTATGACTCGACAGATCTTACATGAGATTAAAAAAAAGTGACAATCCCAAGATTGCCAAATGAAAATAAATAATAATTTAAACGTAAAATAAACTTATAAATGTGTCTCCGGAAGGTACAAAATAATAACAAAATTAATATATATAAGGAAACGTTATTAAAACATAAAATAAATTTTAGGCCTACCTGGCAAAACAAAACACAAGATCAACATTCATACAAGGCCAAAACCAGAGCTCCCAAAATAAAATAATTAGATAAATTAAATAAAAAACGTACCTTAAAACTTCACAGCGGAGACACAAACAATGAAAACAAAAAAACTAACACATTTTAAATAAAATAAAATATGGCACTATATTGCCCTGAACATGCCCGCCCAGCACATGCTTCGTTTTGGTCACAAGCGTAGGTCCGCATCGAGATGCGACCACATTTCACACGTCCACTTCACGGCGAAACGATGAAACTCACAACCTGAAGAGCACAGGCAATTTCCTAGTAGAATTGGCATTCATATTTTCTGTTGAATATATTTATATTTCGTAGAGGATGGGGGCCAAGCCCCCATCAGCGGTGACACCTTTCACGACCAGTCGGCTTGATGCTTTCTTCACGACAGCAAATGGACTCCACAAGATGGCGGAGAATTTTCGCGTCAAGAACCGAACTGCATTCATGTAAACATTATCGTCCAATCAAGGCTTGACACATCAATCAACAATGTCATAATTTAGTAAATAATTTGGCGGTATCATGCATACACCGGCATTTGTTTCATGACGAAGAATGTAATTGTCTTTCAATTATGTCATGCATATGAAGAGTTTTATAAGACACAGCACACACTATCTATCGGAGAAACAGGAACTACTTGGAGTAACCACCGAAGTCCGACAGCAGGTGCTATCTCGTGTTGACAAACGGAATCAAGTCAGCAGGCGGTCGATTCAAAATGTCAAGAATTGCATCCGGGGGAAATTACATGTTTGAAACGTTGGGACGGGCTCTTGCACGTTCGGGGGCCGATAACCTCGATGTTAGGCCCCTTAAAACAACAATTATCATCATCATCATCGCTCTTGCACGTAACAGTCTCCCTCCCTTAAGCGTGAACACCGTTCACGAATATGCCTAGGCATAGGCAGTACTCCTTAACTAGTCGATTCACCAAGCATGTTTCCAGAAGATAATGTTCACCAGTTAACTCCAGTTGATGGATAACAACCGCATCGTTTTGGTTAGGAAGAGTGCAGGGTCAGATTATCAGGGAATGGATAATTGATCACCTCGCAAACCACTTAGTTAACAGCTTCCCTGTGTCCATAATTCTTCAGAAACGCAGAACACCAGCACCAGCAGTGCTTTTCAGAGTCCGAGACACGTTAGATACATTTTCAATAAGTCCAATTTAGTTCGCTTAAAACGAAGTAGGTGGAAGCAATGTGCAAGATATTATGTGACGCGTGGCAGCCATTTACAAAATAGAAGTTAATCTAATTTCAGAAAAGGATTACAGAATTTACAATATCTTACTACATTTTACAAAAGAGAAACAAGTTGAATTTATATGAAGAAAATATTTCTGACAATGACCTAGATCCGTGTTTACAAAATTTCTTTAAAAAATTTACCTTTTTACACACTAGAAGTACCTTTCAAGATTACATGAGTTAAACGACTATACATTTAGAAGGAGCTACGGTAGAGGAGTGACCACTTAAATTCCCAAAGGGAACAAGGAATACAAGGTTACCATGAGTTAGGTCTCCCACCGAGCCCAACTTACATGTTAGCATCTTCTATGAAACATCAAAATTAGGTACACTTTTACAATTTACCATTAAAATGGGAACTTCCCAACATTTACAATTTGTATCCCATCAGAGTTTGCATACCCAGTTCAAAATTCCAGAAGGAACAGATGCCTGAAGGCTTCAATGAAGGTTAGGGATACTCTACATTATACAAAATTCGTTTTACAAAAATTTACGGTAGCATTTCCTCATTAGAAACGTCTCCACCTCGTTTAATGTGCGACTGATGCACTCTTGAAATTTTGTTTGCCTTGGGGTTTCTTATAAGCAGAGTAACGGGAGTCAGAAATGCCTCTACATAACATGGGCCCTTGAAACGAGGGGTCAACTTGCTTGAAACTAGATTACTGACGCCCTTGGGCTCGAAATTGCGAACGTACACAACATCACCAATTTCCAAATCCGTTGGCTTGCGACAGGCATTGTGTCGCTTGGCAAGTTGGTCATGTGATACCTTAATATTCTCTCTAGCCTTGTCGAATTTCGCCCTCATATCCTCGGGCGTGAAACTGTCTGGAAGGAGATCGTGCAGGTTCCACAGGTTAGACAACGGAGAATTGGCCATAAAGGAAAACATTAACGAAAAAGGGGTGGCTTGCGTGCTCTCATGCACGGCGGTGTTGAAAGCAAAATTGAGCCAATGCAAATTAGAATCCCACTTGGAATGGTCGTCGTGGTGGAAAGCAATCAGAGCAGAACGGAGATTACGATTGACTCGCTCAGCGAGAGACGGGTTAGGAAAATAGGGAGTGGTGGTTACATGCGAAATAGCATAATCAAATAAGAATTGACGGAACTGATGAGATACAAAGCACTTGGCATTATCTGATACCAGGTACTGACATGGCCCAAAAGATGAAAAGATGGAATTAAGACACTTTATGACGGACCTGGTCGTAGCCTGTCTGGTGGGGAAAATCCAACTAAATCGGGTGAAACCGTCAGTGCAAACAAGCGCAAATTGGATTCCCCGACCAGAGCGAGGGAACGGACCAACATGGTCGATAAACAGCCTCTCCATGGGTCTAGATGCCGGTTCAGATGACAACAGGCCAACCTTAGTAGAAACCGGAGGTTTGCTAATACTACATGCAGCACAATTCCTAATGAGCCTCCTGATGTCGCCATCCATACTTTGCCAAATGAAAAACTGTCTGATTTTAGCTCGGGTCTTGAATACTCCTAGGTGGCCACCAATAGGAGATTCATGATAGTAACGAAAGATTTCCGGAATGAGGACCGACGGGAGCACAATTTTAGGTAGACGGTCATGACGAGACGAACAACACAATACACCGTCCTTCAGAGAGTAGGGCTTGATCACTTCACCAGAATTGATTCGGTCAATAAGGCTAGATAAGGAGGGGTCTTCTTTCTGGAATCGTCCACACATCTTCAAAAAGCACAGGGGAATTGCTAAGAACGACATTGACACAATTTACAGCAGATACAAGGCTTACGGGTTCACATTCCTGAACATCCTCTTCAGCTGTTTCCTCGTACATGCGGCTTAATGAATCGGCTACCGCATTTTCGGACCCACGAATATGTTGGACGGAGAACTGGAATGACAGAATCCTAGTTGCCCATCTGGCAATCCTAGCAGTTTTACGGGGTTTCCCTAAGACCCAGCTCAAGGCTTGGTTATCGGTCTCAAGGAGAAACTTAGTGTGCTCAAGATACATACGGAATTTTCTAGAGCGAACAACACAGCTAAACCCTCAAGTTCGTATATGGAATACTTCCTCTCTGCGTCCGTTAAGGTACGAGAAGCGTATGCAATGGGTTGCCTACCCAGATCAGATTCCTGCAGTAGAACACAACCAACACCACGAACAGACGCATCAGTCTGCACAATGAACTGCTTCCCAAAATCCGGAATGGCTAATACAGGGGCGTTAGAGAGCGCAAGCTTAAGATCTTCGAAGGCTGCTTGCTGAGAGGGACCCCACTCAAACTTCACAGCCTTTTTGCGTAATTGATTTAGAGGAGCAGCACGGTCGGCAAAGTTACTGATAAACTTACGGAAGAAGTTCACCATACCAATGTAACGAGCAACACTCTTGGCGTTCTTGGGTGGTTTAAAATCTCTGATGGCTTGCGTACGAGACTGGTCCACGGAGATACCAGATTCAGAAACAATATGTCCCAAGAAGGAAATTTTGGGCTTGGCAAAGGAAACCTTGGACAATTTGACGGTAAGGCCAGCGTCACTCAACCGATCAAGTACAATTTTCAGATGATCAACGTGTTCTTCGAAGGACTCAGAATAGATCACCACATCGTCAAGGTAGTGGTACACAAACTTGAATTTAATTTCAGAAAACACCTTGTCCAGAAGTCTGCTCAACACAGCGGCTCCGGTGGATAGGCCAAACGGGACACGGGCAAACAGGTTCCAGTCAGTAGAAAAAGCAGTAACATGCCTGGATTCAGGAGAGAGGGGAATTTGGAAGTAAGAAGAATTTAAATCGAGGATCGTGAACACCTTCGCGTTGCGAAACCAACTAAAACATGTGTGAAGGTCCGGCAAAGGGATGGACTGCAAAACAACTTTTTGATTAAGAGCCCTATAGTCGACCACCGGCCGAAAACCACCGTCAGGTTTTGGCACAAGAAATACAGGGGAAGAGTAGGCAGAGATAGAGGGTATGATTACACCTTCTTCTAACATCTTATCGATAATCTTACGAAGTTCAGCCATCTTGGGCGGGGCAAGGCGATACGGGCTGGAACGCACTGGCACAGAATCAGTTAGCTCAATCTTGTACTCCATCAAATGGGTTACACCCAACTTGTCCGTAAATACATCACTATACACCTGACATAACCTCTTAATGGCATCCTTTTGAAGACTCGTTAAAATTTCCAGATCGAGATCCTCAATAGTCATAGGTTCACTAACAGAATTGACAGCAGGAGAAGATAAAACCGGGTTAAACGATAACTTACTTTGCGGATTAAACTTAAACCATAAGTTGCGAGCACCAAAATCAAGAAGCATACCAACGTGTGACATGAAATTAGCTCCAATGACCACAGAACAAGAAAGATTTCTGGCAACAAAAAATTTAAACTTCCATGAAAAATTTAGAATATGGATTTTGACTGTCATACTACCCAAAATATTTAAGTTTGAACAATTTGCCGAAATAAGAGATTCATTGTTAGGCTCTAACTCAGGAAATTTGCAAACACTCTTCATAGATAAAAACCGGTCCTCGCTTATAAAGGATGCGACACTACCAGAATCAAGCAATGCAGAAACGGGCTCGTCATTATCACAAATTTCAATAAACGGGGATATTCCTTTAGCCACAGGAGAAATTCCAAGATCATTACTCACTCTCAAACGATTACCATTAGATGACGAGGTCACCCGCACCACAGGTTTCACATTAAGTTTAGAACTAGGCTGACTTGCCACGACATTGCTCACCGACAGGTTAGGTAGGTCAGCGACATAAGCAGAATTAGCCCGTGAAGATTTAGTTTTCAACGAGATATCAAGACTATCATTGGTAGGGCGACCAGAAACGTCACAGGGTTTTCCCAAACTCTTATGCACAGAAATATCCTTGGAAGTAACATCCGAATTGGTCTCCACAACGTTCCGTCATTGGCGATACACAACCTGGTTACTCGGACACACCCTCTTGACATGTCCCACGCCACCGCACGTGTGACACTTAATGTTAGGTCTAGGATGGAACATAACCTTAGGCGGGGGACGAGATATCAAGGAAGGAGGGGGACAAGACATCAAGGAAGGAGGAGGAACATTAGCTACCCGAAGGGAATCTGCATGTTTCACAGCCATAGCCTCTATAACGACCTGCTTCAGCTCGACAAATGACGAAGGCCTGGTACACATAGTCATGTATGACCTATATTGAGGCGAAAACCCATTTACAATCGATGACACCAACTGTCGTTCAGTTAAAGGGGATGCAAAAACCTGGGCATACACCTTAATGTCACTGATATAGTCGCTAAGGGACTCGTCCAACCTTTGGACACGATATAAAAACCTTTGCTCGAGAGCACTAAGGGCACTTGCAGGGACAAAAAACCACAACACTTCCCTAATAAACATGGCTAAGGACATGCGGAGGTGGATAGCTTCAACTAGCTTATCGCGCAGCATACCGGATGCAACTGGATACAACAGTTGGAAAATTTGAATTTCCGACATCCCAAAAATCGAGGCATGGTTACCCAATTCGACTACTTGCTTTAAAAATTGGACCACTTGGGTAACGTCATCAAGGTTGAAATGCTTTAACTTAGTTAAGAAACCAGAAATAGGATGAGGAATCGACCCATAATTAACGGTAGGCGAGAACGTAGCATTAGGAAAAGAGACATTGTTACCAGGGTAGCCCGCTCGCACACCCTCTACAGGCGACAAAACATTTACATTGCCAGAGAAAGAACTGGGATGCAACGGCTCGGCAGTACCCAGGAAATCATTAGGTGACCTAACCTGAGAAGAATGACCGTATGCAGGGTTAAGAGGTCTGGGCGAGCCAGAACTAGACAAAAGAGGGGCAGGCAAACCACTACTAGAAATCGATCCCAAAACCTCAGACCTAGTAAACAGAGGTGATTCACGTTCAACCCCAGAAGAACTCTCCATATTCACAAGGTTATCCCTTAAGTCAATTAAATCGAAAACACTATTGTTGTCGGCCATTTTGGAAAACACAGAATGCAGACAGCCAATATAGAAGGAAACAAATTTTAGGAGTTACGAGGACAGTTTACACTTTCACAACAGTACCACAACCACCAATTACCACCACCATAGATTAGGCTGACACTCGAACACAGCCACCATACTACACAAAATCATGCACCAAGCTGCCTAGAACTGCATACGTCACCACCTGCTTGGCTCGAGAACAGGAAGCTAAATTACAAAAATTGGCACAAAACATCTGGCTAACAGCTTCCGACAGGGCTCCAGGATATAGGCTATCAGAATATTAAGAAATCCCATTTCCCATGCCAAGAACACATGTCAGTCACTCACCGAGCTTCATCTTCAGTGGGGATGTTGCACACAAACAGGACAAAATACAGCAGCAAACGCCTCGCTTCTAAACAGGTCACTTACATACAGCATATGGATATCCAGAGGCAAACATGAAATAAAACAAACGACAAGGATTAGCTTTACATAACATCAAGTGCACTGGCCTGACAAAATCCCACCAACGACCACCCCATCAGCACTAGAGGGGTCCATAAAACAGCCTGCGGGTACTGGGGAGGGGATAGTTACGGAAGTGACCTCGAGCGCGGTCTGCTACCAGAATGCAACCGGCGGCGGCCTTTGGGCCAGCAGCACGTCGGTAACTCGATAACCACGCTCTGCTACCAGAATGCAACCCGGCGGCGGCCTTTGGGCCAGCAGCACGTCGGTAACTCGATAACCAACGCTCTGCTTCACCAGAATGACACCGCCCAATGGCCAGCGTGGATGGGCCTACTTACCTGTATTCAGAGGTCCGGGTCGCTTCCGCAGCAAATCACCTCCAGATGACATGTCCCAACAGAAGAGCTCCAAAGGGGTGGAAGGAAAGTGGAGAAGGGGAACGCACAGGTTATTATACAGACACCCCCCAATAACCGACAGAATTGCCGTCGGCGAAATAATGCCACAACAGTTGATTAAAAATTTAAAATAAAAATTTAATGTTAAAAATTTAAAGGAGCACCTTCACCAGAAACAGAACATGCTTGCTTGCAAACAAAAGGACAAGAATCAAATAGAAATTAAAATGTTATACAGCCCAAAGGTTAAAATAAAAATTACAGTCATAACACAATGAGAAAGGGCTTGATAATTTACAAGGGAATGCAATAGCGATCCGACATGCGTAGATCCGTGGTCACGATGAAACGAAAAAAAAAAAAAATTAACCAAATTAAATTGAATCAGAAAACAATTCATTAATTTGCATGAAGGAGATAAACACAGGAACAATTACTAAAAACACAATGTCAAACCGACAAGGTTAAATAAAAAACATCTTAAGTTAACACGACACGTTTGAGTTTTGCGGTCGACGCCAAGATACTGACCTCGAGACCAGAATGCATCTCTTCATAACAAAACAAAAACATGGCCACTAAAACGGGAGACCGCATGCCTGATCGAAACTACGGCAAACAATTACCATTAAATTAATTTAGAATCCCCAGAGCGGAATGAAAGGCGGAAAACAATTACATCTAAAAACTATTAATGCAAGTCGCTTTTATGACTCGACAGATCTTACATGAGATTAAAAAAGTGACAATCCCAAGATTGCCAAATGAAAATAAATAATAATTTAAACGTAAAATAAACTTATAAATGTGTCTCCGGATGGTACAAAATAATAACAAAATTAATATATATAAGGAAACGTTATTAAAACATAAAAGAAATTTTAGGCCTACCAGGCAAAACAAAACACAAGATCAACATTCATACAAGGCCAAAACCAGAGCTCCCAAAATAAAATAATTAGATAAATTAAATAAAAAACGTACCTTAAAACTTCACAGCGGAGACACAAACAATGAAAACAAAAAAACTAACACATTTTAAATAAAATAAAATATGGCACTATATTGCCCTGAACATGCCCGCCCAGCACATGCTTCGTTTTGGTCACAAGCGTAGGTCCGCATCGAGATGCGACCACATTTCACACGTCCACTTCACGGCGAAACGATGAAACTCACAACCTGAAGAGCACAGGCAATTTCCTAGTAGAATTGGCATTCATATTTTCTGTTGAATATATTTATATTTCGTAGAGGATGGGGGCCAAGCCCCCATCAGCGGTGACACCTTTCACGACCAGTCGGCATGATGCTTTCTTCACGACAGCAAATGGACTCCACAAGATGGCGGAGAATTTTCGCGTCAAGAACCGAACTGCATTCATGTAAACATTATCGTCCAATCAAGGCTTGACACATCAATCAACAATGTCATAATTTAGTAAATAATTTGGCGGTATCATGCATACACCGGCATTTGTTTCATGACGAAGAATGTAATTGTCTTGCAATTATGTCATGCATATGAAGAGTTTTATAAGACACAGCACACACTATCTATCGGAGAAACAGGAACTACTTGGAGTAACCACCGAAGTCCGACAGCAGGTGCTATCTCGTGTTGACAAACGGAATCAAGTCAGCAGGCGGTCGATTCAAAATGTCAAGAATTGCATCCGGGGGAAATTACATGTTTGAAACGTTGGGACGGGCTCTTGCACGTAACACTTATAATTTAAACAATGTTCATACATAACCTCACAATAGCTTTGTATAGAAATATGTACACCCTGGGCACAAAGTCCCGTTACCCCTATACATTTCAGGAAATACATTGATTATTTAAAACATTTTCTGTTTCAGATATAATCAATGGCTGATACTAGTGACTATAGCATTGAAGAACGCATTGTCACAAGCACTTGGGTTCATGAGAGACCAAGAACAGGGAAAACGGTGGAACAGGTGCGTACTGACTTTGAGCAGCGATTCGGACGACAGCCTCCTCAAAAGACAACACTTTTACGTTGGGAAAAGAAACTGTTCGCTACAGGCAGCGTGAAGGACAAACCAAGAAGTGGTCGACCATCAACAAGAGAGGAACAATGCCGAGAAGTCGCGGAGTCAGTGGAATGATCACCAACTCTTGAACTCGTAAACGATCCGCGAAACTGGGTATACCCCGGTCAACTCTGCGCAAACACATGAAACATGACTTAAAGTTGCACCCATATCGACCAAAGAGTTGTCTTTTGAGGAGCTGTCGTCCGAATCGCTGCTCAAGGTCAGTACGCACCTGTTCCAACGTGTTCCCTGTTCTTGGTCTCTCATGAACCCAAGTGCTTGTGACAATGCGTTCTTCAATGCTATAGTCACTAGTATCAGCCATTGATTATATCTGAAACAGAAAATGATAAAAAAACAATGTATTTCCTGAAATGTATAGGGGTAACGGGAATTTGTGCCCACCCTGTACTACTGGGGCACATTGAGACAAGCTCTCCCGGGGCACAATGAGCCATGGTTCATTGAGCCCCGGGAGTGATTCAATTTTCCCTAAATGCCGTGAGTCCTTTTGTGGGTTTCTTAGCATGGGTAAATACTTAAAGTGCTGGTAATGTCTATTCATTTACATAATTTAACTAGGTCAAACGGAAGCTTTATGCTTTATGAGCAGGAATCTGAGGAAGTGATTAGTGAGGTTCAGTACGAAGAGAGCGATGCCAACCTGAATGAGTTTGATGAATCCAAATACAACTTTGAGGATTTGGACAAATCTCCAGAAACAGATGATTTTGTTCTGGTTCTGACCAAGTTTGAACTGAAAAACAAAAAGTATGTTTACTATGTGGGGGAAAATTTGAAACTCATAGACGTACACCGAAGGATGTTGCAGGCGACAATCAGGTGTCATTCTTGAGAAAGTGTGAATGAATGGGTGGAAAGTTCTTATTTCTTCAGGTAAGAGATGAAGCATCTGTTCCAGCAAATACTATAGTATATGTGTTGCCATATCCTACTGAACAGGTGGTGACAAAGAGAAAAAAATCATGCTTCAAATTTGGAATCAACTTCGAGTCCAATGAAGTCTGTTAATTTCAAATGTGTATGTGCGATTGAATGCCTATATGCTTAGTTATATGATTTATAAGAGGATTGCATGTGAAGATCATATTAAATTTGGAAATAACTCTGTAATTAAGTTCTTCTAATGAAACTCTGTAGACTGGATCATGGTACCCCACGGGTGGGGCAGAATGAACCATTTACCTATTTTTATTTAAAGACATGTAGCTTAGAAACTACTATTCACAGTGTATTCATATGAGGGCATTTGATACTTGAATGATTAAACTTCTAAAGGGAGAAAACCACAGCTCTGTATTAAAATTACTGGATGAGTAGCAGTGAAAAATAATTTTTCCAGTTCAATGTGACCCACTCTTCCCATGAAAAAACTACATCTATACTAATATATAAAAATGAGATCGTGTGTGTCTGTGTATTACTCAATCACCAATGAAACACTTGTCCGATTTACATGAAATTTTACATGGAAGTAGCTGATTTACCTGGTTAATATATTGGCTACTTTTGATTTCGATACTTTGCACTATTTAAAGATGGCGACCATTTTAGTGACGTCACTACACCCTTTGGTTTCAAACGTCCATATTTCAATTTCAAATAAGAAGAGAATGCTAAGAAATAGCAAACGTTTGATGGCATATACGAGGTTTAAAATTTAAATTTCTATCCGAAAGGTCCTTATCACTTTTCGTGTATCTCCAACGGTTAGCGAGTAAACCTTAAATGTGTGCTAAAAACACAGTCAACGCCGACCGGTGTAGTTGGACAAAATGTTCCATCCTTACTCTCCCTCCGCGCAGCACCTCGCCTATCCGCTTTTTTAATTGTCACCTACACATTTAAATGTATTTATGACCAGTAGCGAAGCACGGGTACTTAAGCTAGTTATATATAAAATGAAAAAAAAAAAAGAATATTAAAACAAAACAAAATTGAAAAAAAATCAATAATTATGATTACAATATAAACATTTAAAACAAATTGAAAAAAAATAATTGGCATGCACTCTTGAATTGAGTACAATTTGTATATAATAGCCTATGTTGTAAATAATAATTAATTTGTCTCACTGATAATCTGTACTGGATTTGCCGTCAGATTCGTGAGACATACAGTATTACCTTAATGTAATATCAATAGTATTTAATAAATTAAATTATTATTACTATTTATTTTGCGCATGCGGTTACACATTCTCAGCATATTTGCTGGAAAGAAATCATTTACAATCCCAGATACTGGATATATCATCAGGAGCAAATTGTTGGTGACTGCATTCAGTAGTAGCTTTACGCTTTTCCCTCACTCTTTCAGGCCTGATTGCCCAAGAACATCCTTACTACGCGACACGTAGAAAGTATGACTGTTTTCTGCAACAGCTTGAATAGGCCTGGGTCTAATTTCAAGTATGTGAGAGATTCCTTTAAGTTGTTGGGAATCACGCCAGTGCTGGAGATGATAATAGGAACTGTCCTGACTTGTGCCATGTGCCATTGCTTCCTTATCAATTCTGAAAGCTCTGTGTATTTTGACAGTTTTTGAACATGCTTTGTTAGCATGTTGCCACTGTTTGGGATTGTCACATCTATGAAGGTGGTGTGCTTCATGCATTTATCAACAAGAACCAAATCAGGTCTGTTGTGCATAGCTAACTGGTCTGTAAATACAGTACGATCCCAGTACAACGTAAAGCTGTCATTTTCCAGTACACTTTCAGGAGCATATTTATAGTACGGCACTTTCTCTTGGCTCAGCAGTTGGAGGTGTATAGCCAGTTCTTGATGTGCTATCTTGGCAAAAAAAATCATGTCTCTTCCTATAATCTGTCCCTATTTATTTATTTTCCGTGTCCAAATCAAATTAGATTTTGCCAGTAAGTAGCAACAGTTATAGCATTAGCATTTGCAGCCAAAAGATCGTCTTTTGAACATATGTCCTCCATCAAGGGGCTGATCAGCAGGTGTTCTGGGTCTTGTAAAATGCTGCAGTCACAGAACTCATCATTGTTGACGAGCATGTTCCATTTCTTGAGATTGTTCTTGCAGCGTGAAACCCCCGTCCTCAGCCTGTTCAAAGATTTCCAAATTCCATATGGCAACCTGGCGACAACCTGATATAATATGCTGAACAGTCTCTGATGTTGGGCTACCGTATCTACAATGGTAATCTTGCACAGATGCATCCTTGATAATGAACTTTAGGTAGTTCCTCGTGGGGACAACCTGGTCCCGAATAGCCATCATAAAGTCTTCTGTTTCAGGAAACATCTGCCCAGAAATCAACCAAAAGTTTGACGCTAAATTGTCGACGTGAGTTTGGATGACTTCATTGGGATGTCTTCCGTGCAGTGGCTTGGACAACCAGGCATTGAATCTATCCAAATCACTGCGTACTTGATTTTGAGTCTCTTGCTGACTTAAGAGTAGTGGAGTTGAATCATCTGCTTCTTTGACCCCGACGGTATTAGGGTATCCGAGGCCTAGGGAGTCTCTTCCTTTCCCGCCTTAATTGGCCCTTGTCTCATCTTTTCTGATACCCTCCTTCTGCGAGGGGTCAGCCTTCTTTTTCTCTTCCTTTTACCTCCTGCCTTGTGCTCTAGGCCCTTAAGGAGGCAGGGTGTATGTAGCCCCACCACTTCTGGTGCACCCTAGATAATGCTACACCCTCAGGGGGTCACGGCTGGTGAGTTCGGGAGTTGGCGACCCCGAGGGATTCCTGAGCTGGGTCCGTTTTCCCCTTTTGTCCCTTACCTTTGGGGCGGACCCTCTCCTCTTTCACTTTCCTATATGCCTTTCCTGGCTCTCCTTCCTTCCAAGTCCCTCAATCCGCCTTCTCCGAGGGTTGAGGGCTTTCTTTTCCTTCTGTCCTTTTATTTGCCTTATTCTCCTTTAGTTTTCCATTTCTTCTTCTAGTATGTAGGTTAGTAGTTAGTTTTAGTTTTAAGTTCGCTTTTCATTTTCATCTTCACGATCACCCAAACCATCAGGGGCCGATAACCTAGATGTTAGGCCCCTTAAAACAACAATTATCATCATCATCATCATCATCATCATCTGCTTCTGTGACAGCCTTGTGCAGCATCGAATGGTTCGATACGGAACAGAAGTATTTTCTTAGCTCATAGATCTGTCGAACTACTTGGTTGTTCATATCAAAAATTCCTCTCCCACCCATATGTCTCGGTAACATGACTCGTTCCACAGATGTCCTGGGATGGTGTTTTCGTGATTTGGTCAGTGATGTTCTAATTTTCTGTTCTAGACTTGCAATGCCAATTTTACTCCACTTGATGACCCCAAACGAGTAACTAAGGATAGGGACAGCATAAACGTTGATTGACTTAACCAAGTTTTTACTGTTGAGGCTGGTGTTAGAAACAAGCTTAATTCTTCTGACAAATTCCTTCGTAAGATCTTGTTTCACTACTGAGTGTTCTATGCTTCATTCCCAGATACTTGTAGGTCTCGTTAGTGAGCATTGTTGCAATCTGCTAGCCCTGAGCTGTTTCATATACACCTTCCTGCAGCTTGCCTTTCATAACGTTCAGCGTTTTACATTCTCCATCCCGAATTCCATTTTCACATCCTGCGTGAAGGTTTCCACTATCTTCAACAGAAACTCTAGCTGTGCTCTGGCGGCAGGATATAGCTTTAGGTCATCCATATACAGGAGATTGATGAGCCCTGGAAGCCATATTTTGTTGAATTTAGTTGGTTTGATAGTGGGTTCATCGCAAGACAGAACCATAATGGGCTCAAGGAGTCTCCTTGGAATATTCCCTTGTGGATTGGGATCATACTGGTTGCAATACTGCCATTTGTAGTACTAAGGCACATTACTGTACGCCACGTTGCCATGGCGTGTTCCAGGAAATTATCTGAGGTTCAATCTTATACACTGGCAAAATATGGATCAACCTATCATGGGGAACGGAATCATAGGCCATCTTGTAGTCAATATATGCCGTGAATAAATTTTTGTTATTGGCAAAGGCCTGGTTAGAAACCACTGAGTCAATGATAAGTATTTATTTACACCCGTTGGACCCTTGCGTGCATCCTTTTTGTTGTGTTGCTAGGATGCCTTTTTTCACAATGGGCATATATCTCCTACTAAAACAGGACATGATGATCTTATACATCGTGGGAAGGCATGTAATTGGACGGTATTTACCCGGATCTTGCATATGTTGCGGGTCTTTCGGAAGTAGATGTGTTACACCTTGTGTAAGGAAATTTGGCATCTTCTGAGGATGAGCAACAACTTCATTCACCAGGGTAGACAGAAGATCGTATACGCACCAGAATTTCTTATACCAGTAATTCTGTATCTGATCTAAACCGGGTGCTTTCCAGTTAGGAAGACCTTTAATGATGGAAGAAATTTCAGTGGATGTTGTTGGATCATATTGCATCGGATTATAATCTTTAGAGATGTTTGTTACTTCCTGAACCCAATGGGAGTCTGAGTTAAAATTGGTGGCTTTCGATAGTTGATTGCTCCAAAACTCTTCAATTTCTTCTCTTGTTGGATTAGGAGCATTTGAGGATACATGGTTTTCGCTCAGTGCTCTTTAGATATTCTTCTCGCCTTTGACAAATAAGTTGTTTTCCTGTCTCCGTTTCCTACTGGCTCTGTATCTGAAAAGTCTGTTCGCTACCAACGTAAGTTTCTGTTTGAGTGTATCTAAACACTGTTCGGCTTTTGTGTTATGTCATCTCGGTCGGTGTGGATTTTGGATCACCTCATTATTGCCTTACAGAGTCTCACCAGTCTTCTTGTGTGCGTTCCTCTGATAAACTCAGTCAAACGGCCAATATCTGTTCGCAATTTGTCGATATTGCCTATCAGACGTCTCTCCCACTTAGGAATAACAGGAGCACATTTCTTACCGCGGGAATTATTCCTTTCTCTCAGTTTGATGCCCATAGTTCTGATAAATGTGACGGCTTCACAGTACAGAACAGTATGAAGAGATTCTAAGTCATTCACATCTATCAAGTGTTTGGGTAGGATGGCTTGATTCATGATATATATTTTTTATACCTTCATAGACGAATTCAATCGAGGCAAGGCAGGTCTAAGCATTGGGTCTGTTCCATTGAACTGGGTCATTGCCGTCTTCATTTCATCTGCTAAGACCTTGGTATGAGACTCATCTTCATGATGTGTATCCGGCTGTATGCCACTGACTGGCTCATTGTGTTCTTCTTGATGTTGTTCCTACTCATGGAGCTCTTGTGCTAATTCACTCTCCAGATTAGTTCCTTGATCACAATCAAACACTCTTCTGACCTCCTGCTTGATTGTATTCAGTCTTGCTTCTGGCACTAAATTATTACGGACTATCGCCCTATATTGGTCCGCCACTCTCTGTTCAGTCACACGGAGTGTGACGGAGTTTGGGGTATGCGTCATGAAATTCCTTGAATAATTTCTGCCTATATCCAGTTAGTTCTGTTCCAACACGAGTCACCTTATAATAAATGCGCATTATGGTCTCGTCCATTGCGATTGACCATTTTAAGCGCAGTCTTGGCAGCCCTGCTTGGGTGAGTGCCGGAAGTGGTTCTGGCACAGCACTTTCAGCAGGCAAAGCACTTGACGTTGGTAGGCTTTGTTGTAGTTGTTGGGCTGTATCTTCTTGTGCGACAGGAGTCCGCCTCATCAGCATCCTGCCACCGACGATTCGCTCTCTGTCATGTCCATCGCCGGCTCTAGACATGCCCTGACGAACCTCAGGCAGCGGCCTTTCATTCATTTTCAAATTTATTTTCTCCATATTATGGGTGAGTGTGTTTTTAACCTACAGCCAGGTGTTCATCCTCAGCCGCTCCTAACATGGAGAACAGACGCTGTTTGCAGCCGCCCGCTACGTATCATACACTGCAGTTAAGGTTTGTTATCAGGGGTTTCCCTTCCCTAGGCAGATTGCCTTCACCACGGCTGCGGAGTCCTGCCTACCCCATTTAGTTTATCTCGTCATTTCTGGTTAGCACATACCTTATCATTGCAAATTTCTCACAACTCACATTAGATAGGCTATACGATATGATAAATGATGATAATTGTTGTTTTAAGGGACCTAACATCTAGGTTATCGGCCCGGATAGGCTATACGATACGGTATAGCAGGGATGTTGCTTATATTACAACAGTGGACGTCATTTAAGTGCAAATGATCAGCAGAGAAGGAATACCGTACTTACAAGAATATATGTAGCAAATACCTGTAACCTAATTTTGTAGGTTAAGCAGATGCACACTTCACCTTTCGTAATATTAACACGAAAACAGTCCGATTACCTCCACAAATTATATGAAGTATATAATAAATGGGCTTGAAACATCCCAATTACACACAAAACACCGTACATAACCCATTTCGGGAAGGCATGGCACAGTAACTAACGATGTAGCAACCACGACATGAATGTAAACAAACATTGTGCAGTTGTATTTTCATGATTATGACGTTTCATATCCCCAAGCACTATAACACACACTTGTTTTCGACAAGAAACCTTAAAAGTCACCACAGAAATCATAAACCAACCATATAAACCTGTAAAACATACATAAAAAGCGGAAATGCAAGGAGCTCAAAATCAAGAACTGTACAGCATGCCACCGCCTGTTATGATGTTGATGTTGGTACTTGTATTGATGAAAAGAATGATATGTGGCTGGCCTCACATGTTAACATTTATTGTTTGTAGTTATCTACTCTTGGCATATCAGATGGATTTGTTGCGTGTATTGTTGTTGTTATGTAATGTCAGTATGTATGATAATTATATATTCGCCTCGCATGTTAACCTATCAAGGTTGGTAATTCTCTACTCATGACTTTGGCTTTGCATATTAAATTTAATGAGTGTTGATCGTGTGCAAGTTTGGAGGTTATGTGTGATATTTCGATACATTTAGTTCATGAAATAATCATTTTCGTCTCCCAAGAGTTATCATGTAATTTGTTCGTCAAACGGTTAGGGATATTTTTTAATAAACTGATCCACACGCCCTGTTCTGTGATAACAGTTATCAAGTTGTAATCTGTCCAAGAGTTTTTTCCTACCTGTGTAACTTCATTTAACTTATTTATTTACCACTCTTGGACTATTTAGAATGTCCCATATGGATCCTGCATAATGTGTCTTCTGATGACACTTATTATTATTATTATTGATGTGTAACATCTTTCCGCTCGGTTGCTGGATAGTTCTGTGGGAGTGATTTTGAAAATTGGGGACGGAAGTGAATCGGGCGGAAGTGGATCGAACGGAAGTGGATCGGACGGAAGTGAAGACACACTGCCAGAAAAATGGGACGGAAGAGAATCGGGCGGAAGTGGATCGAACGGAAGTGGATCGGAAGTGAAGACGCACTGCATGCTGGATCTACAATTGAAAATGTGTGTATTGGAAACAAGGCAGTGTGTGCTCTGTAGCGCGAGAATGTTATGGAAATACCATGACGAATAAAAATAAATAGTGTTATCACTCACCGAGTTCAACCGCGCCCCGCTTTGCTAGCGCTAGCGGCGCTGATCCCCAACGCTACACAGACAGCTGTTCAATAGTGGGATACGCGCTGGGCTACGTAAACCTCTTTACGAAGGCTGCGGTTACGCTGATTACAACAAATTGTGTGTTTAGACTTATGAATAATACTGTCAAAAAGTTAGCATTAATATTCTCTGTCCCCATGTAGAACTATCGTTTAAAACCCTCCGTTAGTCGCGCATAGGTCTGACAGCTCCATGGTTCGTTATATTAGTTTTAATATCAAGCCAACAGTTCAAGTTATGATCTTATCGTCTCGTGACATCTTACACCAAACCATAGTAAGCATTTTTTCTGGAGTTGTGAAATAGCGTGCCTAAAAATAATTTTATCACGTGTAACACTTTGTCAGCGTGATATTGATAGTACCAGCGCTCCCAATGATGTTACATTCTGTTAGTGAGTGGCAGGTGTGCTGTTATAACGATTATTTGGCTTAGTATGTTGCCTTAGTTAATATCAGTAAGGAGACTGCGCCTTACGAAAAACTAAGGATGCAGATGAAGCGTGTCACCTTCTGCTGAAAGATAACGAATAGCTAGTTCATGATTCAGTAATTTTAAAGGAATTTGTGACTCTGATACTGAAGACAAAGTTGAAACAAGATACGAAGATCAGGAGGACGGTAACGGAAGCGAAGAATTGGATGACCGTTTATTTTATTGGCAGGTTGGCCATTATTATATGTCCGACTCATTCTTGGCCACTTGGCTATCACCACGGAAGTCCGGGTTCGATTCCCAGCTCTGCCAATAAATTTAATACTGGTCTGAGGGATGGAACGGTGTTCACTCAGCCTCGTGAGGCAAAAATGTTAAGAGGCGCGTTCGATTCCTACCTCAGCTATCCTGGAAGTGGATTTCCGTGGTTTCCCACTTCTCCTCCAGGCAAATGCCAGGATGGTACCTAACTGAAAGACACGGCCGCTTCCTACCCAAATCCGACCTCAATTCCAAATACACACACTACTACAGACATCATATTGACACAGGTTATCAGACGAATTCTAAACAAACCCAAACACACGGGGATACGTGACCACGATGTCGTTAAGTCCCTAAAGAATCAACAACTATTATTATTTTAGGCCTATTATTATTAAGACGGATTTTTTTTTTCGTTTTAGGTAAGGATGGAACGAAATAGAACAAGTAACCATGGAAGGCTGTCTTCATTCCGTATCCTACTGGGCGGCTTTCGTGATTTTACATCAGTGGATAGATATTTCGGTAAATTTTGAAAAATTTGAGGTACTGATCCTGGTTTTAATTTCCACTTCACGCGAGGAAGTTTCACGTTCTCATAGTTCACTACGAAAGAGTCCGCCTTTATAATAATTAAATCTTCCAAAAAACGTTCGTCACAGATTCTATTTTTGATCGACAATTGCTTATCCTTCCACGGAAAAACTCTCGCCCATTTCGAAAACAGATTTGTTTCTTTTGGTGGTGTGAAAAATGTCTACCATCAGATTTTCTTCGTAACCCGATTTACTTCCAGGAACAAAACTTTACGACATTTTCCCGAAACAACAGAAAACTTAGTTGTTTGCACACACAAAGCACTGCACAGACATTCGTAAATTATTACAAAGAAACAAACTCCCTCGAATAATATGACTTCTCGCGCACAGGATATTACAGTACTAACCTCGTGGGTTACTGTCATACGTGGTTATGGTTCGTCGCGACTTCCGCGCCACACACTGCCTGGACCATGAACTACAATGCTTAAGTAGCGGAGTGATGACACTGTTTATTTCTATTCGTCATGGCAATACAGTAGGCAGTGCATTTAGCAGGCACTGGCTTGACGAGCATAGTGGCAAATGTTTCACCGACTTTCATTTGTCATTGAGCAGTTTATGAAGCTTCACGTTCAAGGTTGAATATCACATGGGATAGGACAAAGACGACAAATGACATTTAAGTAAGCGGCAGTATTGTCAAGCTGTGGGTGAGTAGTCAAATATTAAATGCATAACAGAATGTTGTTATGTGAGTGGAATAAAAGCTGTATTTTCATCATATGTGAGACTAGGTCATTTCATGATTGTAGGAAGCCATGTTTTGATTGTTTACGACGAATTGTATGAGAGCCTTGAGAATATTGAATGTTATAGTTACTGAGGAATGTGCTCACAGTATTTGAGAGTACTGTCGACGTTGTGTGTCACTTTGTTATTATGAATTATTCATGTAAAAGGGAGGAAGCTTGTGGTTTTGTGTGACCGTTAATCTCACGATCATGATCCACGGTACCTCCCTTTTACGTGGAATGCGAACCACAGGACATGGCATTTCAATTCGAAAATCTCACATGTATTGACCGGGAATCAAACCCGGTCTACCTTGGTGAGAGACTAACAGCTTGACCGCTGCGCCACAAATGTGACAGTAGCATATCTCCAATTCAATCTATACATTCATCATAGTACCAGTATAAAAATGGAGTGTAAATTAACATTTTAAGAATGTCCCAGCTGTGTAGTATACGAGTAGGATAACATGTCAGATGTTACACATCATATGCGACTACTGTAAGGCTCGTATCTTTTATTATTATTGTTATTCTTCTTTCTTTCTTTTTGCGTTTTGCCCATTATAGAGCGCGCTTGAACTTGTTTTTCGGCTTGATGATATTCGCCTTCCTATCTTCCCAAAATCTCTTCATGAAGTCACTGTGCTGCTTCTTCCGTTCTTCTGTCCACTTGGTTCCAGTCCTGCCACTAGTTATTATTGTTATTATTATTATTATTATTATTATTGTTGTTATTATTATTATTATTATTATTAATTCTTGATACTTCGTTTACATACATACCTTCGACCTATTGTTCCTAAATTATATTTTGTAACGATGTGATAATTTGAATGTATTTTTAATTGATTGAAACTTATCTTCGTTAACGTGGTTGAGATTTTATTAAACCTTATGTCTTGTATGACTGACCCGGTTGTCAGTATCCTCATTTAAATAGCTTGTCCATATCTTCATCTTCACTGATTCTGAGCTTCTTCACTTAATTTTGATGTTTATCTTTTATTTTTTTAAATGAAATATTTTATATGTTTACTGTTTTCATGTTGTATTTTATGCATGATTAAGAATATATTGTTATCCCTGAAATTACTACTCAGTGTTCTTTCTTAACAGTAGACGCTAGTGTGTTTTAGTCTCTCATTTAATCTGGGTTATGGAAGGTAGTTCCAGCACGCATCCCTCACCAGGTATTCCCTCCCCCTTCTCGTCCTTTGGTGTTGTGTATTACTGGGTGTCCGGACATAACGTACCACGGACAAAACATACCATTTGATTTTCGAGGACATAACGTACCTCCTAGATCGATATCTACTTAAAAACGGTTTTTTCGTAATCTCCGAATATTTACGCTAGGACATAACGTACCAGTTGATGTCAGACGGGCATTCGAGTTACAGGTTCATTACCACATAAACATCAGTGGCGATCACACTGTACGGCTTTAAACATTTTGGTATTGTAACATGGAGTTGTGTACAACGAATAAGGGCGGTTTATGTGCGCACTTCGACGGAAGTACGAATTGTACATTGAAAGTTCAAAGAGAAAGAAGAAATATGTCAAGTATGATGAACAGCTTGACAGAATAATGAAGCAGTGGAAGAGAATGAAAACTTGAAATCTTGCTTGAGAGCTCTCTCATATTCGCAGAACTTGGAATGAAACTTAACATGGTGAACTTGCTATTCACTTAGAATGAAACATCCCATGACGAACTTGCTATTCGCTAGGATATAAAACCCACCAAAAACAATTTTAAAAAATTAAAAAATAATAAAAAAAACAAAGGAAAGAAAACTAAAATTGACCAGAGCTTAACCACAGCTGATTTTAAACACGCCAAAATTTTTATGAACATTTTTCCAGTCCAAAGCCTTAATAAAGTGTGATGGGAATCCAAAAACTTATCATATTGTATATTAGTTTGTTATGATATTGCCCACGTATTTATTTCCAGGATTAATTGAGCAATACCGAGCAAGTGGCCGTGTGGTTAGGGTTTCATGCACCCTAAATACTTCCCACTCTTTCAAGTGGTACGTTATGTCCGTGGTACGTTATGTCCTATAACCGTATTACAGTAGAAGCCAGTTCCCCCCCCCCCCCTACCCCCTGTTGTTATTATTATTATCTCATATGTTCACCATATCGTTGGGTAGAATTCACCACTTCATCGGCATTTGTTGCAAGATGGAGTGAAATTAACTATACTGGTAGGTTGAGGAATGAACGAACTATGGAGCAGGTCTCCAAAATAACTACTTTCTGCATACTGGTCTGCAGATTATGGTGGAGCCCCCAGTTTATCGAGGTTGGTCTTCAGCGACTTCGGTATGATACCTGTGGAAGAGATTATGATTGGCAATACAGTGACAAATTCCTGTCGCCACATCTGTCGGATCTCTTCAGCCAGAGGCATGTATTTGGTCACTTTCTCAGCATAACTGTGCTGGATATTATGCGAGTTAGGGACTGCGATATCTATTAGAAGAGTTTTCCTCTGCACTTTATCAATAAGAATAATGTCTGGCCTGTTTGCTGATATAAGTCTATCTGTGATCACTGACCTGTCCCAGAGTAGCTTGAGTGTATCATTCTCCAGAACAGCATCAGGGATATATTGATAGTAAGGAAGAACAGTATTACTTAAGGAGTGCTTCTTTGCCAAGTTCATGTGGATTATCTTGTACAGCCCCCTGTAATATTATTATTATTATTACCTTTCCAAAGTTGACTTTCTGTAACAAAAAACAGTACTGTACCTTTCAATGAAACAATGTGATACTCGAGGCTTCGTGCAACTGACAGACTCATATGCACGCTTCACTTTACTGTTACCGGTAATGGAATTCTGTCGGAATCACTCTCTCTCTCCCATTCACGATCTCTAATATTATCTTCCATTAACGTCCACACGATATGCTATCACTTTCAATCTGTAAGAAGCATTATGTTCCCCCAAGGGAACTAGTGGAACGTGGGTTGTCAACCACGAAACTCCAACTGAGTCCGGCTCTCTTTCGACTCTGGAGGTAGAGTAAATCTGCTTAAAGCGGAACGCAATGTTGCGGATTTACTTTTCCGTTTTCTCAGGTTTCCGTTTTAAAAAGGGTTGAGTTTTAAAAATACAAAATGCACTACAAAGAAATACTGTATTATCGCAGAAGATTACTATGAAATAATTTGAGTTTTTCCCACTTTAAACAACACAATTAATTATTTAGACGGACGTTTGTTTTTCTCGTGTTCTTCAATAAATTCAATTTTCTCCCGCCAGTGTGTCTTATGTTTAGAAGTCATTGTCACTGAATTACAGTGCGTAAATAAATGCAGTGCACAGTTAAAAGCACACCTTTAAAGATTACTCCAATTCACTGTTTTATCATTTTAAATGATCTTGTCGACTTCGTCGTTACGCTGGGGTCTGGCGTTACGTTACGGTGACGGGACGAAATGTACCCAGATGCACTGAGGTGTGTGACGTCATAGTACTGCTTGGTGCATATGTTCCCCGACAATCTATACTTCGTTAGTATAAGACAAGAATCCCCGATTCTTGGATGTCACGGGTAATCTCGAGAACCACAGGATGGATTTTGATGCGGTTTTCACCATTCTGTAAAGGATATCTCGAGGAAAGATTCTGTAGAAAATAATTTATATATGATCAAAGGAAGCCAAGCACTAACGATTTCAGTGAAAAAGTCGAAAACAAACTTGGCGTCCGTGCGCTTCTTAAGCTTACGCAGGGCAAACCGTTAAAAATAACAATATACTATGAGCGTAAGAATTGCTCAGCATGAAAAGTTCTACAAAAGAGTCCGCGAGAGCATATCTCTATCTTCAATACATCGCCCACTATAAGTGTTTTTAGACTGGATGGAAGGGGCACGTCCCCGCGCGCTCTGGCGAGCGTGACGGCATCCCGCGCGCTTGACCTTGCTTTGCCCTTGGTTTGCACTTCGCGAATAATTTGAAACAAGATAAGCAAGATAAGTATTATGCAGATAATTTTCTAACATGTCAAGACTCTTTGGCTTCGAACGAAGCGAGAAGCCTCCAGCCTTTCCAGCCTTTTTCAGCATTTGAGCATTTAAAATGATACAAAGTCTAGTATTTCAGACTGACTGTCACTTTTTTCTTCTACTCGTACTTCTACTCTCAGAAGGAAACTGTTCATTACAAGAGGATTGGAGGAAGTAATGGTACATATGTTGTGAAATGTAGCGTACCTGCTGCATCCTCGAGGAACAAATAGAGTTAATGTTTCTTAGGACGTTGGTGCAAGTACAGTCGTGCTCAAAATTTAGTACATAGCTTTGTATTATGGATTAGATAATCCGACTTAGTAAGGTTATTTACACCTACAGTTCCGGAATTTCTATCCATTTCCGCGTTAGGCAGTTTTCCGGTTTGCAGTGTCATTTTACATAGGAAATACCTCCATTCCGAATTTTGTTATCCGCTTGTCCAGGTTTCCAGTATATAAAGGGTCCGGTTTAGGCAGTGCTGGATTACCCATTAGGCCCGACTAGGCCCAGGCCTAGGGCCCCCAATTATTTGGGGCCCCCAAAATGTTCTTCCGAAGATTTAGAAAAATTTTATCCAGAACTGAGACAGTTTCAGCATTATATTAAATTACAAAGTCCTTTAAAAACTGAGTTCACTTATTCTCAACTTTACGAAATACTTATTCGAGACAAGCTTGAGTCAGGTTTTCCGAACGTTGAAATTTCTTTTCTCATTTTCCTGAACCTCATGATGACGAATTGTTCTGAGGAGCGCTGGTTTTCAAAATTGAAACGGATCAAAAGTGCGCAAAGAAGTATCATGTCACAAGAACGATTAGGCATGCTAAGTTTAATGTATATCGAGTCAGATGTTCTGCGGGAAATTGATTTTGATGACATTGTAGAAGATTTCATTGACCGGAAAAACAGAAAAAAAATATTACATTTTACAGAGGTAAAAAATAGTATGATTTGTTAAATTGTTCATCAAATCATCTGAAATGTTTTCAAATAACGATGATCGTTTCAATTGAAATGTAGGTATGTATATATGTATATATGATTTAATGAAAAGTGTAATATTCATCTTGAGAAAAAAAAAAAAAGATGCGAGCCTTACAGTAGTCGCATATGATGTGTAACATCTGACATGTTATCCTACACGTATACTACACAGCTTGGACATTCTTAAGATGTTAATTTACGCTCCATTTTCATACTGGTACTATGATGAATGTATAGATTGAATTGGAGATATGCTACTGTCACATTTGTGGCGCAGCGGTCAAGCTGTTAGTCTCTCACCAAAGTAGACCGCGTTTGATTCCCGGTCAATACATGTGAGATTTTAGAATTGAAATGCCATGTCCTGTGGTTCGCATTCCACGTAAAAGGGAGGTACCGTGGATCATGATCGTGAGATTAACGGTCACACAAAACCACAAGCTTCCTTCCTTCCTTCCTTTTACATGGATAATTCATAATAACAAAGTGACACACAACGTGGACTCTACTCTGAAATACTGTGTGCACACTCCTCAGTAACTATAACATTCATTATTCTCAAGGCTCTCATACAATTCGTCGTAAACAATCAAAACATGGCTTCCTACAATCATGAAACTCCACTCATATAACAATATTCTGTTATGCATTTAATATTTGATTACTCACCCACAGTTTGACAATAATGCCGCTTACTTAAATGTCATTTGTCGTCTTTATTTTATCATACACTCAACAAAATTAGTCTCAAGTTTTCACTTCCTACCCCATGTGATATTCAACCTTGAACGTGAAGCTTCATAAACTGCTCAATGACAAATGAAAGTCGGTGAAACATTTGCCACGGTGCTCGTCAAACCATTGCCTGCTAAATGCACTGCCTACTGTATTACCATAACGAATAGAATAAGAAGTGATATCACTGGCCTAGTACGCGTGGTCCGCCACAGCGCAGCGCTGGCTCCGATCTGTGATGTAAGTTAGCATTGGCGCTTACGAGACTTAGAACATTGTGACCGGTTTTACATGTTACAACACCGCAAGATATCCTCATAGGCGCTAATAAGTTTGACATCTCCACTTACTTTACTAGGCCCAATTATAATTTAGTAAGTCGTCTCTTGTAATAGTCCAGTTTCGACAATAAGCGAAGACAAAGAGCAAGTTCAAAATGCAATTAGTTTTGCCAGCTATCGCTAAATTTAAAAAAAGAACGGAACAATTAACCTCGCTATCAGAAAGGATTTCTTCACATTGTTACACATTTTACATTCCCTTAACAGACTTGCAACACAGAAAAAAGCCGTACGAACGCAACTTTCAACTTTACCGTAGATTACTATAAAATTCAATAATAACCATTAATTTCACTCCACTAACACCAAAATCAGTAAACTACCATCATTTCAGAAGAACTTAACATTAAACAGACATAGCAGGCATAGTCATGACCCCTTCATAGAGTAGGCTATTGTCTAAAACTGATCACGCCTCCTTCAGCATTACGGTACATATATGTTTTTTAACTCATTGTCTTTTTATTCCCATCCCTTTCTTCACAGAAGTAGTCATTAATGGCATCAAGAGCATTTTTATTTACACCATACTGGACAGATATTTAGGCAAATTAGGATTATATGAGGAACAGAATAGTCTTTCAATCGCCAGTTGGTTCTTGGGAGAAGTAATACTTCCTTCCCTTCTATCACAAATTTGTCAAATTTAACAATTAAATCTTCTGAAAAGTGAGCATCACAGATGTAGGACTTTTCAGTAAGTTCCCTATCCTTCCCTGATATGGCCCCTTTACACTTGATAAAACGTTCCTAATCTTTAGGAGGTTTGAAAAACCGTCTGACCTCTTTACAGTCCCCATAGCTAGATCTGCATCCTGGTACAAAAGAGCAAGGCATCTTCACTAATCACATTACGCACTCATGAAAATGTAAGGGCTAAACTGCTGTTTACTTACATTAAATAACAATAGAATTAACACACGAAGATAAACATAACACACGACAAGAAATTAAATTCCATTTCAGTCAATGCTTCCTACAATAGCATTTCAGGTATTAATACTATGAAGTAATAGTGTAAGCACTTGTATATCAATAAACGTTTGCACAGAACACCACCAAAACACTCCGACCAATTAAATACTTAATATATCGCACATAAACACACAAACATTAGTGGAAATCAACAATCTCAAATCGACTGTAGCGCTGCGTAGCGGCGAGTGCCAACCCGATCCGTATTCATTACATGCTATTGAGGGAGAAGAGATCACACTTTATATTCTATTCGTTATGGTATTACTATAACATTCTCGCGCTACAGAGCACACACTGCCTTGTTTCCAATACACACATTTTCAATTGTACAAAAACCACGCTGCCTTGGCATGGTACCACTGCCAGCTAGTACACTTCCGTTTGATCGATCGAGCGGGCAGTGTATTCTTCCGTTGTCTACCACTGCCAGCTAGTACACTTCCGTTTGATCGATCAAGCGGGCAGTGCATACTTCCGTTGTCTACCACTGCCAGCTAGTACACTTCCGTTTGATCGATCGAGTGGGCAGTGCATACTTCCGTTGCCTACCACTGCCAACTAGTACACTTCCGTTTGATCGATAGAGCGGGCAGTGCATACTTCCGTTGTCTACCACTGCCAGCTAGTACACTTCCGTTTGATCGATCGAGCGGGCAGTGCATACTTCCGTTTGATCCACCACTGCCACCTCGATCGTTCCGATCCACTTCCGTCCCTAATTTTCAAAATCACTCCCTCTAAACTATCCAGTAACAGAGCGGAAAGATGTTACACATCAAAAAACACTTGTATATACTTTATTAAATGTACATGTGCTACAAAATAAAAAATATTTGAAAAAAATAAAGGAGCCCCAAAAATCTGAGGGACTTGGGCCTCATTTTACCTTAATCCGGCATTGGGTTTAGGCATGTTTTACTGTATTAAGATATCCGAAGCTTAATGAGTCTTTAATTTTCCTGCCATGATTGGCCCGGAGAGCCTCATTTCTCGAAGGATCAGACCTCTTCTCTTTCATCACGGTATCTCTGCTTAAAGTGCGGTAGTCCCAATACTTATGGTGCACCCTGGATAGTGCTACACCCTCAACGGTTCACGGCTGATGATTTCGGCAGTTGGTGGACCCGAGACATTCCTGACCTGAATCCGTTTTCCCCCTTTTCCATTGACATTGGGGCGGACTCACTCCGCTCTCCTTTCGACATGTCATTGTTATTCTTCCACCCAAGTCCACCAATCCTCATTCTTCATGGGTTGAGGACATTTCTTTCCCTTATTCCTATATTTTGTCCCTGTGCCCTACCAGTATGTAGGCCTAAGTTAGATATAAACCAGTAGCCTAGTAGTATTTTTCATTTCATATTCCATTATAACTAAGAGTAGATGATCTAGATGTTTCACCCCTTTAAATAGCAAACACCATCTTCACCGCCAAAAGTTTTGTTGGTTTCATATAGCCTATCAATTAATGCAAAAATTATACATTACAAAACAGTCATAAAACCGGAAGCCACATACGCAGCAGAAACATTATTCCATCTAAATGAACATTCGAAAACCGACCGATTACAGAGGATCGAAAGGCGAATAGGAAGAATTTGTATCAATAAAGGATATAAAAAAGATGGGCAATGGCAAATAATACCTAACAATATGGTCTATAACAACCTAGAACCCATTACTGATACCATGCGAAAGAAAAGACTTGGATTCTTTGGGCACATCATGAGAATGCCAGATTCACGTCTTCTAAAACAACTAGTACGGTACAGTACAATCTTGCTTAAAAAAACACAACTGGATGCCGATGGTTAAAACAAATCAGAGAGGACTTAAAAGAAATTGGCCTAACAACAGAAGATGCTGCAAATAAGATAAGTTTAACTACAGCACTTAAAAATATGACTTTTCATTTTCCACTCACAAAAAAGAAAATTCCAACAAGAATATTTTCCACTCAAGCAAGGGCAAGACGATCAATACGCATGAAGACGTACTGGGAGGGCCGCAAGCTCGTACAGTTCCTACAAGTCGACGAACTAATGGTTGGTAAAAATGATCCTATGTGGTCTCAAAAGGCGAAGAAGGAGAAGAAGAAGAAGCCTGACATAGAAATTATGTAACGGATTATTTGTGAGATCGTTTTCCGTTCTGGATGTCATTTACAATCATGAAGTTTCTTTGCGCTAGCCACGAGTAGGCTACATTTTGTTTAGGACTAGCTAGTGATGTAGCGGCAGTCATCCTGGAAACCCGGGTTCGATTCTCAGCTCTGCCATGAAATGTAATTGTAGTCTGAGGGCTGAAACGGGGAAGGTTTACACTTAGCCTCGCGAAGGAAAACTGAGAAGAGATGGGCAACTCAGCCTTCCTTGAAATGGTTTTCCGTGGTTTCCTACTTCTACTCTAGGCAAATGCCGGGACGGTTCCTAACCTCTGGCTTTATTCAGCTAGTGTTGGACACATTCAGCTACATTTAGGACATATTCAGCTAGTGTTAGGACATATTCAGCTACATTTAGGGCATATTTAGCTAGTGTTAGGGCATATTCAGCTACATTTAGGGCATATTCAGCTAGTGTTAGGACATATTCAGCTACATTTAGGGCATATTTAGCTAGTGTTAGGACATATTCAGCTACATTTAGGGCATATTTAGCTAGTGTTAGGGCATATTCAGCTACATTTAGGGCATATTCAGCTATTGTTAGGACACATTCAGATACATTTAGGGCATATTCAGTTAGTGTTGGAGATATTCAGCTACATTTAGGGCATATTCAGCTAGTGTTAGGACACATTCAGCTACATTCAGGGCATATTCAGTTAGTGTTGGATATATTCAGCTACATTTAGGGCATATTTAGCTAGTGTTAGGACACATTCAGCTACATTTAGGGCATATTCAGTTAGTGTTGGACATATTCAGCTACATTTAGGGCATATTCAGCTACATTTAGGGCATATTCAGTTAGTGTTGGACATATTCAGCTACATTTAGGGCATATTCAGCTAGTGTTAGGACATATTCAGCTACATTTAGGGCATATTCATTTAGTGTTAGGATATATTCAGCTAGTGTTAGGACATATTCAGCTACATTTAGGGCATATTCAGCTAGTGTTAGGACATATTCAGCTACATTTAGGGCATATTTAGCAAGTGTTAGGGCATATTCAGTTAGTGTTAGGACTTATTCAGCTACATTTAGGGCATATTTAGCTAGTGTTAGGACATATTCAGCTACATTTTGGGCATATTTAGCTAGTGTTAGGGCATATTCAGTTACATTTAGGACATATTCAGTTAGTGTTGGACATATTCAGCTACATTTAGGGCATATTTAGCTAGTGTTAGGACGCATTCAGCTACATTTAGGGCATATTCAGTTAGTGTAGGACATATTCAGCTACATTTAGGACATATTCAGCTAGTGTTAGGACACATTCAGCTACATTTAGGGCATATTCAGTTAGTGTTGGACATATTCAGCTACATTTAGGGCATATTCAGCTAGTGTTAGAACATATTCAGCTACATTTAGGGCATATTCAGTTAGTGTTGGACATATTCAGCTACATTTAGGGCATATTCAGCTAGTGTTAGGACATATTCAGCTACATTTAGGGCATATTCAGTTAGTGTTAGGACATATTCAGCTACATTTAGGGCATATTCAGCTAGTGTTAGGACATATTCAGCTACATTTAGGGCATATTCAGCTAGTGTTAGGACATATTCATGTACATTTAGGGCATATTTAGCTAGTGTTATGGCATATTCAGCTACATTTAGGGCATATTCAGCTAGTGTTAGGACATATTCAGCTACATTTAGGGCATATTTAGCTTGTGTTAGGGCATATTCAGCTACATTTAGGGCATAATCAGCTAGTGTTAGGACATATTCAGCTGCATTAAGGGCATATTCAGTTAGTGTTGGACATATTCAGCTACATTTAGGGCATATTTAGTTGTGTTAGGACACATTCAGCTACATTTAGGGCATATTCAGTTAGTGTTGGACATATTCAGCTACATTTAGGGCATATTCAGCTAGTGTTAGAACATATTCAGCTACATTTAGGGCATATTCAGTTAGTATTGGACATATTCAGCTACATTTAGGGCATATTCAGCTAGTGTTAGGACATATTCAGCTACATTTAGGGCATATTCAGTTAGTGTTAGGACATATTCAGCTACATTTAGGGCATATTCAGCTAGTGTTAGGACATATTCAGCTACATTTAGGGCATATTCAGTTAGTTTTAGGTTATATTCAGCTGTGTTGTTGATTGAGTCTTCAGTCTTTTGACCAGTTTGATGCTGCTCACAAAATCCTCCCTGTCCTGAGCTAATCGTTTCATCTCTACATAGCTACCACACCCTACATCCGAGACAATCTAACATATTCTAACCTTGGTCTACCCCTACAGCTCTTGTCCTCGACACTTGTTTCCATAACTAAGATTGCTATTCCTGGGTGTATTAGCATGTGTCTTACGAACCTATCCCTTCTCTTCATTAGCAGTCACCAGAAACATCTCTCCTCTCCCACTCGTCTTAATACCTCTTCGTTTGTAACCCTATCTCCCCATATGACCTTCATCATTCTCCTGTAATACCACATTTCAAACGCTTCAATTCTTCTCTTTTCTTCTGCACCAATAGTCCAAGTTTCACTTCCATAGAGTGCCACGCTCCCGATAAAGGCTTCAAAAATGACTTCCTAATATCCAAATCTATATTCTATGTCAACAGATTCCTTTTCTGTAGAAATGCTTTCTTTGCCTGAGCCAACCTACGTTTTATATCCTCTTTGCTTCGTCCATCACTGGTTATTTTGTTTCCTTAGTAACAGAAGTCTCCTTCTTCCTTTAGTTTTTCACCTGCCAAATTGATGTCCATAGAGGTTTCTGATTTATTTCGGTTGCATTCCAATATTTTTGTTTTACATTTATTAATTTTCGTCATTAATTCTCTCATCAAGATGGAGTCCATACCATTCGAAAACTCGTTGTAATCCTCGGGCGTGTCGTCCAAGACGACGATGTCATCAGCAAATTTCAGAGTAGAAATTATTTCTCCTTGAATATTCACTCTCACTTAAAATTTTCTCCAATTTCCTTCATTGCTTGTCCAATATAAAGATTGAAAAGTATGGGTGATAAGTTGCAGCCTTGCCTTATAGGGTATCTCTCTGAATACCATCTTCTCTCTCATGTCCTTCAGATCGAATGACTGCTGTCTGGTTTCTGTATAGATTGTAGATGACCCTCCTATCCCTGTACTTTATTCCAATCATTTTCAAAATGTCAAAAAATTTAGCCTAATCAACGTTATCAAATGCCTTTTCTAAGTCTACAAATACCATGAACGTTCTCTTATCTTTCCTTATTGTACCTTCCAAAATCAGCCTAAGACTTAGTACAGCTTCCTTTTTCCTACATTTCTCCTGAAACTAAACTGGTCTTCACCCAACTCCGCTTCTATCTGGCTTTCCATCCTCTTGTAAATTCTTCTCGACAGGATCTTTGTAGCATGAGTAATCAAGCTGATCGTACGGTAATCTTCACGTCTGTCAGCTCCTACTTTCTTCGGTATAGGGATAATAACGTTCTTCTTGAAATCAGATAATATTCCACCCGCTCTCCAAGTTTCCTACTTAATATGAGACCTACCCCCGCATTGCCGTTGTTTGATTTAAAGCTAATGATCCTATTGTCTCCTGACCAAAAGTACTGTTTTTCTTGCCAGCGCATTTCCCTAATCCCAACCAACTCCAACTCCAACTCCAACTCCAACCTCAACCTATCCATTTCCCTTTCTAAGTTTTCTAACCTTCCATTTCCTAGCAGACTTCTAACATTCCACGCTTCGATCCGTTGAATGACAGATCTCCTCTTGGTCACTTCTGTGATGTTAACCCCTTCTCGAGTAGTCCCCACCCGGAGATCCAAACGGGGGGCTAGTTTACCTCCGGATTGGAATTTTACAAGGGTGGAGGCCATCATCACATATAATTATGGATAGAGAGGTGCATATCTTCGGGAATAGCATTACGGCTGTAGTTTCCCGTTGCTTTCAGTCGTGCAGCGGAACGCAGTGTAGCCATTAATTGGATATTGTTATCAATATCTTAACCGTCTATAAGACAAGTAAAAAATTGATTTATTCTGAAAGGCTGCTACTCCCTTTCAGAATAAATTAATAGAGCAATTCTACTAACATAAATACTAACCTTCTAATACCAACTAAGTTAAATACCAAAAGTCTACTAACGAAAAAACTAAAGTACTACCAACAGCAAAATACTACCACTAAAACAGTCACCAGACACTCTCACATCGACCCTCCCACACCACAGGCTAATGAAACAATGAACTATATCTAATAAACAAAACTGTCACCAGACACACTCACATGTACCCTCACTCACCACAGTCTAATGAAACAATGAACTATATCTAATAAATAATGTAACTGCCACCAGACACACTCACATGTACCCTCACTCACCACAGTCTAATGAAACAATGAACTATTTCTAATAAACAATGTAACTGTCACCAGACACACTCACATGGACTCTCGCACATCACAGTCTAATGAAACAATGAACTATTTCTAATAAACAATGTAACTGTCACCAGACACACTCACATGGATCCTCCCCTATTACAGCCTAATGAATCAAACACACCACCCAATAAATCTAACCAAGCTACTAAAAGCCTAAATGTCAATAAAACCATTATCCCACCACCAATCCAAATAAGATCTGACAAAAAATGGCGTGACTTAAAAACCTTAATTGATAAAGCCATTAACAAAACAAACTATACGTTTACCACTAACCCTGATGGAGCTTCCGTAAATGTAACTATTATCAATGACCACTCAACACTAATTGGATTCCTGAAACAAAACAAAATCAATTACTTCACACACGCAACATACCGCAAACCACCACTAAAACAAATAATCATCAGAGGGTTACCTAACGACACCTCGCCCGAGGAAATTATACAAGAACTTATTGACTTAAACTATATAACATAGCTTTTATTCGGTAATTTTCTAAAACCCATAAAGTTTCAGGAAACCAAATTACTCGAAACAATATCCCAATCTATCTAATTTCATACGTAACATGTGAACTAAACAAATCACTAGACAAACTCACTAGCTTCTTCTCACACACAATCACTATCGATTACTACAAACCCAGTAATAGTGTTCCACAATTTTACAACTGCCAATTATTTGGACACACTAGAAGACATTGCTGCTTGCCCACTAGTTGTGTTAAATTCTCAGGAACGCACAAAGCTGCAGATTGCAAAATAACCAACTTCAGCCAACTAATTTGCGCAAATTGTTCAGCTAACCACCATGCCTCTTCCAAGGAGTGCAACTACTACAAACAAAAAGCAGAAAATAAACAATATAATGGCAAAAAGAACTAGCCATACAAGCACTACAGGAAGAAAACAACCGAACCCCTCAACCTTCATTTAACACCTCCACCAACTTAATATACACTACAGTTCATCACCAAATATTCATTCCTGTATTACCAATTAAAAACAGATTCCGTAAGCTGCCTCAGGGGGAAGCAGCCTTTCCAACCCTTGACGAATCTAACCACAGTGGCGGCTTCGGTGGCGTAGTCGGTAGAATGCTGAGCTTCTATGCCCAAGATAGCGGGTTCAAACCCGGCCGAAGCCGTCGTATTTTTCTTAAGAGCGTTAACATCCCTCAGTATGCCTTCCTTCAGAGGGGAAGTAAAGCCGGCGGTCCCATGTCATAGATTTATGGCATGTTAAAGAACCTTCCACTAATTGCACCTGTGTGAAGCTAAATTGGATAGGTTAAGAATGTAAACAACGCTCTTAGGTTTCTATGTTCGTTGCCAAGAGCCGACTGCGGTGGTGTCTAGTAGCTAAGTTCTGAACTTGGTCTAGTATTCGTTGACGGTGGCGCTTGGTGGCAAAAGTAGGAACTATTTGAAAAATTCTAAGTTGCAGTACTTAAATTTAAAAAAAACAGATAAAACACACAAATACAGTCATCACAATTAACACCGGTTATCAGACAGATTCTGCACACACCCAGAGTAAACGGGGCTACATGACCGCGTTGTCGCAGCCCCTAAACATAAGAACCAACCAACCAATCTAACCACAGAAAAAACAAATCACTAAAAAAAAGTGAAGTTGAAACTAAATAAAATCAACAAATCACCTTATCTAGCTAGCTCATTCAGATAGTGTAAGGTTAAATTCAGCTAGTTTTAGGTTATATTCAGCTAGTGTTAGGTCATATTCAGCTAGTGTTAGGTTGTACTCAGCTAGTGTTAGGTCATATTCAGCTAGTGGTAAATCATATTAAGCTAGTGGCAAGTCAAATTCAGCTAGTTTCAGGTTATATTCAGCTAGTTTTAGGTCATATTCAGCTAGTTTTAGGTAATATTCAGCAAGTGTAAGATCATATTCAGCTACTGTACATTTAGGGCATATTCAGTTAGTTATTAGGATATATTCAGCTAGTTTTTGGACATATTCAGCTATTGGTAAGTCGTATTCAGCTAGTTTTACGTTATATTCAGCTAGTTTTAGGTCATATTCAGCTGGTTTTATGTTATAAACAGCTAGTGTTAGGTCATAATCAGCTACATTTATTCAGCTACATTTAGGGCATATTCATTTAGTAATTAGGATATATTCAGCTAGTTTTCGGGCATATTCGGCTAGTTTTATATCATATTCAGCTAGTTTTAGGTGATATTCGGTGGTTCGGTGGCGTAGTTGGTAGTATACTGAGCTTCTATGCCCAAGATCGCGGGTTCAAACCGGGCCGAAGTCACCGTTTTTTTAAGAGCGTTAAAAATCCCTCAGTATGCCTTCCTTCGGAGGGGAAGTAAAGTCAGCGGTCCCATGTAATAGATTTATGGCATGTTAAAGAACCTTCCACTAATTACACCTGTGTGAAGCTAAATTAGGTTAAACATTTGACAAACGCTCTTAGGTTCCAACGTTCGTCGCCAGGAGCCGACTTCGATAGCATCTGGTAACCAAGTTCTGAACTAGTAGTGGTTGATGGTGGCGTTTGGCGGCAAAAGTAGGAACTACTTGAAAAAATTCAATGTCAGCAGTCCTTACTTGAATTGAAAACAGATACACACTAATACAGTCATCACAATTAACACCGGTTATCAGACAGATTCTACACACCCTCAAAGTACACGGGACTACATGACCGCGTTGTCGCAGCCCCTAAACTGAGGAACCAACCAACCTAGGTGATACTCAGCTAGTTTTTAGGACATATTCAGATACATTTAGGACATATGCAGCTAGTTTTAGGGTATATTCAGGTAGTGTTACGTCATATTCAGCTAGTTTTGAGGACATTTTTAGCTATTTTTAAGGTCATATTCAGCTAGTTTTAGGGCATATTCAGTAAGTTAATAGGGTATATTCAGCTAGTTTTAGGGTATATTCAGTTAGTTAATAGGGTATATTCAGCTAGTTTTAGGATATATTCAGTTAGTTAATAGGGTATATTCAGCTAGTTTTGAGGTCATTTTTAGCTAGTTTTAAGGTCATATTCAGCTAGTTTTAGGGTATATTCAGTTAGTTAATAGGGTATATTCAGCTAGTTTTACGGTATACTAGCTGAAGTACCCGTGCTTCGCTACGCGTCATAAATAAATTAAAATGTGAAGGTGACAGTTAAAACAGAGGATAGGCGAGGTGCTACGCAGAGGGAGATTAAGGATGGAACATTTTGTCCAACTACACCGCTCGGCGTTGACCGTGTTTTATAGCACAAATTTAGGTTTTACTCGCTAACCGTTGGAGATACCTTTCGGATAGAAAATGTTCTTTTAAACCTCGTATATGCCATCAAAAATTTGCTATTTCTTAGCGTTCTCTTTTTATTTGAAATGGAAATATGAAAGTTTGAAACCAAAGGGTGTAGTGACGTCACTAAAATGGTCGCCATCTTTAAATAGTGCAAAGTATTGAAATCAAAAGTAACCTATATGTTAACCAGGTACTTCCATGTAAAATTCATGTAAATCGGACCAGTGGTACTTGCGTGATTGAGTTATACACAGACACACACCATCTCATTTTTAGCCTCGCTTCGCTCGCGTCATTGTCGTGTCATATTGTTATTCAATGAAATGCAGGCTTAACCCCGTTAACACCCCTTTAGAACCTGAATATCCAAAAATCCCTCCTTAGTAGACGTTTTCGACACACAACAAACATATCCCCAAAATATCATTCTTCTAACTTGAATAGTTTTGGTTGGTCGATGAGAGTGAACATCCAAAAATCCTTCCTTAGTGGACGTTTTTATTCCAGAATTTCACCCCTCCCCATAGGCCCCTTAAATTGCATTTATGAAAAAACGGTCGAACACCTATTTATTTTATTTATTTATTTTTAAGCTGATTGATTTCCTCCGAGTTTCAAACTCCTCGCCTATGTCTTTTAAGAGATACACGCTCCGTTAGGAATCTTTCAACCCCCACTTTTCATCCCTTTCACCTCATAATATTCACTACAGTACATCGAAAAACCATTGGACATGTGTCAGCTTATTTTTAATGATTAGTATATATGCCAAGTATCACATCCCCAAATGAAACCACTCGTGAGATATTGTTATTCAATGAAATGCACGTTTACACCCATAACACCTTTTTAGAACCTGAATATCCAAAAACTCATTCCTTAGTGGCCTTTTTCGACATACAACGAACATATCCCCAAAATTTCATGTTTCAAACTTCAATAATTTTGGCTGGGCGATGATGAGTGAGTGAGTCAGTCAGGACATTTTCTTTCATTCATTTTTGATATTATCACCCCTCCCCATGAACCCCTTAAATTGGATTTATGAAACAAACGGTCGAACACCTATTTAAGTATTTAAAGCGGTTTTCCCCCTGTTTGATGAGTGAGTAAGTGAGTCAATCAGTTAGGACACTTTCTTTCCTGTCCCTCCCCCCGAATTTCACCCCTCCCCATGGGCCCCTTAAATTGGATTTATGGAAAAGCGGTCGAACACCTATTTACTTGTATTTTAAGCTGTATTTTTCCGCCGAATTTCAAACTTCTCGCCTATGTCGTTACAGAGATACACGCTCCGTTAAGAGTCCCTCAACCCCAATTTTCACCCCTTTCCCCTCATAATATACACCACATCGATAAACCCTTAGACATATGTCTGATTATTTTTAATGATTAGTTTATATACCGAATATCACATCCCCAAAGAAACAGCTCATGAGATATCATTAATCAATGAAATGCACGTTTACCCCCACAACACCTGTTTAAAACCCGAATAAACCAAAAACATTCCTTAGTTGACGTTTTCGACATACAGCGAACATATTCCCAACATTTCATGTTTCCAACTTTAATAGTTTTCGCTGGGCGTGATGAGTGAGTGAGTCAGACAGGACATTTTCTTTCAATTATTTTTACCAGAATTTCACCCCTCCCCATGGGCCCCTTAAATTGGATTGATGAAAAAACGCTTGAACACCTATTAAGTTATTTTTTAAGCTGACTTTTCCCCCTGAGTTTGATGAGTGAGTGAGTGAGTTAGTCAGTCAGTTAGGACACTTTCTCTCCTTTTTCCCCCCAGAATTTCACCCCACCCCATTGGCCCCTTAAATTAATTTATGGAAAAAAACGGTGGAACACCGATTTACTTACTTTTTAAGTTGATTTTTTCTCGCTGAGTTTCAAATTTCTCGCCTATGTCGTTTAAGAGATGGCCTACACGCTCCGTTAGGAATCCTTCAACCCCCACTTTTCACCCCTTTCACCTCATAATAATACAACACATCGAAAAACCCTTAGACACATGTCGGCTTATTTTTAATGATTAATTTATATGCCGAGTATCACATCCACAAATGAAACCACACGTGAGATATTGTTATTCAATGCAATGCAGGTTTAACCCCCTTAAGACCCCTTTAGAACCTGAATATCCAAAAATCCTCCCTTAGTGTACGGTTTTGACATACAACGAACATATCCCCGAAATGCCATGTTTCCAACTTCAATATTTTTGGTTGGGTGATGATGAGTGAGTGAATGAGTCAGGACATTTTCTTTCAATATTTTTTTCTTCAGAATTTCACCCCTCCCGATGAACCCCTTCAATTTGATTGATCAAAAAAAACTGTCTAAAAGCTATTTACTTACTTTAAAGCATTTTCCCCCCTGAATTTGATGAGTGAGTCAGTCAGTCAGTCAATCGGTTAGGACACTTTCTTTCCTGCCCCCCCCCCCCCATGATTTCACCCCTCCCCATGGGCCCCTTAAATTGGATTTATGAAAAGACGGTCAAACACATATTTACTTATTTTTTATGCTGATTTTTTTCCCGCTGAGTTTCAGACTCCTCGCCTATGTCGTTTAAGAGATACACGCTCCGTTAGGAATCTTTCAATCCCCACTTTTCACCCCGTCCACCTCATAATATACACCACATCGAAAAACCCTTAGACATGTGTCTTCTTATTTTTAATGGTGAGTTTATATGCCGAGCATCACATCCCCCAGTGAAACCAATCGGGAGATATTGCTATTCAATGAAATGCAGGTCTACCCCCTTAACACCCCTTTAGAACCTGAATATCCAAAAATCTTCTCTTAGTGGGCATTTGCGGCCCTTGAGGAAGCTGCAAACCAAATTTCGTTCAAATCCGTTCGGTGGTTTCTGAGATTTCGTGATGAATGAATGAATGAGTGAGTGAGTGGTATTTGACAAATATATAGTTGATAGTGTCGTTTTTGTTATGCTAAACTCGGTTGACAGTGCTGTGTGAGCAGTTGAGTAACTAACGGGATTTCAAGTAAAGATCCTCATTTTCTATACCGGTAGTTCAAAGCGCAACTGGCATCCAGTCAGCCGTGTCTCGACTTGAGCTATGTTGCCATGGAAACTATCTGCCTTGCCATTCCTTCATGAGTATATTTTATGATTTGATTAGCCTGTGCTTGAGTGCAAAAGGGCCGAAATCAGAAGAATGAGAAAGACTGTCAAAAATTCATGTAGCCAGCGGTTTCTTCTGGGTCCTAAACTATGTGTATGCAAAATTTGGTTGAGATTGGTGGAACGGTGTAGATTTGTATACGGAACAGACCCACATACATACATACATACATACATACATACATACAGACTTTCACTTTTATATATAAGATTTGCTTACATATTGCATATTTTTAGGTGTTAAACTTCCCAACCCTAGTTACTATCAACATCACCAATATTCCATACAATGTTGTGTTCAATACAGACCTTGCCTCTGTTATTGGTGTTAATGGACTACTGTTTATCTACTCCCTCCCTTTCGTTCATGAACAGAAATGAACTCTTAACTTATTTATTTTTATTATGCTATGAAACTTCCATTAGCGTTCTCACGAAAAATGAGTCCCTATCAGATTATTTAGTAGTTTGTGATTTGGTACTAGCTTGGACTAATGAGTGCGTGTTTATGAGGTAATGACGTCAGATCATTTATCGTAGCGTAACACTAGCATCTACAAACTAATGAATCACTGTGCACATGCAATTTGACGCCATTACTGCGGCAGTCAAAAGATAAAACTAACGTTTCTTTTTTCTTATACTGATCGAAATGCAAATTAATATCGCATCCTAATACGGGCTCTCAGGAGAACGTACATTATTATTATTATCATTATTATTATTATTATTATTATTATTATTATTATTTCGATTCGGCCATCTAAGGACCACGTCATTTCAGCTGCTTCTTGGTGCATCGAGCTTTAACATCCTCCCAGTACTTTCGCATTAGTTCTCGATGCTGTTGTTTCCTTTCTGCAGTCCACTTCTTGCTAGTTGGAAGCTTTGGCTTTTCTTGAAAAACATCAGTGTGCTGTTAGTTTTTGTTTAAGTGTGGCACGTTCCCAAATATCGTTTCCTGTAATTCCCACTTCTTGTAAATCTTTGTCCACCTCAATGAACCAAGCTCCCTTGGTTTTCTTTCTGAGGAAGTATATGAAAATTCTATTTGTCAATCGTGCTGGGTTCATTCTTGTTATATGACAGTGAAAGGCAATTCTCCGTTTATCATGGCATCGGTTATTTTTTCCACGTGGGTGTAAAGTTCGTGGTTGTGCCGTCTCCTATATTCCCCATTTTCTTTTACCGGACCCAAGATATTTCTTAGAATTTTTCTTTCTTTCACTTCCAGCATCTCTGTTAGTCCCTTGCGATGCATTGCAAGGCACTCTGCAGCATACAAAGCCTCTGGACGGATGACTGTTTGGTAGTGTCTTAACTTGGCATTTGTTGATATGGATATGGATTATTATTATTATTATTATTATTATTATTTATTTATTTATTTATTTATTTACCAAAAATTGTGACTGCAATTTATGGACGGTAGATAGAGAATGGGCAAGCCCCACATACACCGCAGTGTCTCGATCTCCGTTTGTTAAATCTATACGTTATCTATCTATATGTGACAATGCATCTACACCATGTGCGAGGGCAATTAATTTTCAGGAAATTGGAGACAAGTTTTAAGTGGGTGTGAAGATTCAAGGAGAAATAATTTCAACTCCGAGATTTGCTGATGGCATCGTCATCTTGGCCGATACGCTAGAGGATTTGAACGACTCCGTCTTGAGGAAAGAATTCATGATGAAAATCAATAAATTTAAAACAAAAATATACAACTAGCAGGTACCCGCGGCTTTGCTCGCGATCAAGACAATGGAGACGATGCATCATTGCTGATAATTGGTCTATTCTATTACAGAAATCGCGGCTACAGGTGGGTCAATTTTAATTCTGAAAATTCTGATACATACAGTATATTGATATGAGCAGCAAAGTGGCAATTTCATAGACTTGAGAAAGTCTGCAGGGTACGATGTTACATGATGTGAACACATTTGAAAAATACGTTTTTAGTTTTGCCTTCTTCTGCTGAGACATCAAGATTTTGTTGTCCGTATACTCGTGATCACGCCACATACAGTTGCCCATGGGAATAAATGGTTTTGTCTAAATGTACACCTGCTGCTGTAAAGTGTGTGTCATTGCGCTTTGTTAATAGAAATTGCGAATATTGTTTGAAGAGGGAACTACACTCTTGCACACTGGAATGGCAAATCTATCGGAATATGGGGAGTTAAAAGTATTTTCCTTAAGCTATTCAGGGTGTAATTTGCCACAATTATTGATGATGTGAACGTCAACATGTCGCTATTAATAGACCTATAGTAAAATATCTCTCACCTTGGCCGCTGATGTACATTATGCAGTCTCTTCCAGTGTTACATCCCAGGGATTGAAATTCTCCAACAACCCATTTGCCTCACATGCCTCTGTAAGTAATTCAAATTCCTGATTGTTGTTGTTTGAGTCTTCAGTCTTTTGACTGGTTTCATGCAGCCCTCCATGCCCCCCTCTCCTGAGATAATCGTTTCATTTCTACATAGCTACCACACCCTACATCCGAGGTAATCTGTTTAACCTTAGTCTACTCCTACAGTTCTTGTCCTCGACCCTCCCACCCATAACTAAGCTTGCTATTCCTGGGTATCTTAATATGTGTCCTTACAACCTATCTCTTCTCTTGCCACGGTGGGTGAGTGGTTAACGTGTCGGATTACCAACCCCAAGCTTGCAGGTTTTCCCCTGGCCGTGGTAAGTGATTTTTGAAAGGTGACAAAAATCACGACATGGATGTCATACGTTGTTGGCATGTTAAAGAACCCATTTGAATTCAGTAGGCCGTGTTCAATGGCAAAATTAATCTCGGGATTTTCCGCCAACATAAAGTTCCTCCATTCTCTACTAGAAAGCGCTGTAGTGTCAAGGAGCTTAGATATCTAACCTCCCTGACTTTCATAGCGTTCAAAGGAACGACGAAATTCGACATGCAAGCTGCCCATACCATATTATTATGCTATTATTATTATCTCTTCTCTTCATTAGCAGTCGCCAGAAACATCTCTCCTCTCCCACTCGTCTTACTACCTCCTCATTTGTTTCCCTATCTACCCATCTGATCTTCATCATTCTCCTGTAACACCACATTTCAAACGCTTCAATTCTCCTCTTTTCTTCTGCACCAATAGTCCAAGTTTCACTTCCTTATAGCGCCACGCTCCAGACAAAAGCTTTCAAAAATGACTTCCAATACCTCTAAATGTATATTCGATGTCATCAGATTCCTTTTCTGTAGAAATGCTTTCCTTGCCTGAGCCAACCTACTATTTATATACTCTTTGCTTCGTCCATCACTGGATGCTTTGCTTCCTAAGTAACAGAAGTCTCCTGCTTCCCGTAGCGTTTCACCTGTCAATTTGATGTCCATAGAGGTTTCTGATTTATTTCGGCTGCATTCCAATATTTTTGTTTTACATTTATTGATTTTCATCATGAATTCTTTCCTCAAGACGGAGTCCATACCATTCAAAAACTCGTTCAAATCCTCTGGCGTATCGGCCAAGATGATGATGCCATCAGCAAATCTCAGAGAAGAAATTATTTCTCCTTGAATCTTCACACCCACTTTAAACTTTTCCCCAATTTCCTGAAAATGCTTTGCCCTCGCACATGGTGTAGATGGATTGTCAAAGGAAAACATTCCATGTTACGAACATGGGCCGCATAAGCTGGACCGAAAGCTTCTGCAGATTTAACAGAAGGCCTATTCTGAACAGCAGTTCCTTGAACTCAGATTTGCCAACATTTTATTGTATCTTTCCATGTGGTATATCTCTGTATGGTACCTCAACATACAGAAGAGTGCTTTCAAAATCCCGTCTTGTGTACATTTTGGAAAAGGTAGTGAGTGTGGTTTTTGGCGAAGTGGATACTCGCTCGTAGAAATTATTTTTAGTAAAATAGATGGTTCACAATTTTGTAAGTGCACATTGAGGTATGTGACGGCGGGATGACTTTAGTCAAATAGCTTATAAAGATAATAGCGGAAACTCGGCCGTAAAAGCATGCGCTCGTTTGGGGACAGCGATCACAGTGCCATCTCTTGGTGTGAGTTGACAGCATTACTCTTCTTGCCACCCACAGCTAGCATTTTTGAGTGCGCACCGACCGAAATTGCATTGTCAAGTTAACATATGTCTCGGCTTGATATGTAGGCAGCAAATAATTTAAAGATTAGTGTTAAAAGAAACAAAAGATACTTGGTTCTGTACAATATTTATATAGAATTCCAAAAAAATACTGGACTGCTTCTGCATATGGTTTGCTTTGCCATAGGCAGTAGAACTAAGGCACTGCAGCAGGCCAAATACTGATAATTACAAGGAAATATTAGCACATTGGTTTTAATCTATCCTTTTTGACATATTGGTATTTAAAAACGAGTTGAACACGCTTAATTACATTAAAAGAAAACAGTTACCTTCTTATAGGCTATATTTCCTAATAAAGTCAGTAAAATTAAAATTTGTGTATCTGAACTTGTTAGGTTACACCAACCTCCTTAGCTTTAATAGTGCAATACGTACACTTTAGAGGCAGATGACCTCGCTGTTCCGCCCCTTTTAACAACAATAAATAACTACGTACACTTTCAATCGGTCAGGGGCCGATAGCCTAGATGTTAGGCCCCTTAAAACAACAATTATCATCATTATCATCAACTTTCAATCGGAAATATTGAAGCATGTTGTTAAATGTTAGGTCTACTGTACCGTAGAGTCACCACGTTTTATAAAGGCTGTTATTTCAATATTAACATTAGGCCTACTATCAACAACCCACAAAGATCTTACCCTTGACTTATTAACAAGTTTTTGTTCCTGAAATCTTTCTCCACAAAGTGGTCTGAGCATACAACATGAGTTCTGTTTAAATGTTCTGGGCCATTCCTTTTCAATACGTCATCTAAGTCAGCTCTTCGACTTCGAATAACCCACAGCGTGCATCTATAAATATATAAAGAACAGGCTAAAATATGCTAAATTATATTGTAAAAGCATTCTGTATTAAAAGAAAACCAAACTATCAGTGTAATGGTAGGCTACTTGTTTACAACAATTTCTTGGGAACCTGAAGAGAGGTTTTGGGTCACTTTGTTGTTTATAATTATTACAGCCATATATGGCACAAATACTCCCAGTACCAACCATTACAATTGGATAATTAGATCATCCACAGGTCAATAATTTCTTTAATTGGTTGGCTGGATCTCACGGTTGTAAGCCAGCTGGTCTTACGTTGCCAACTCGGACCGCTAGGCGGTGCTGGGGAGCGCTGTCTCCTGTTTTGGCGAGGAGTTTCCGCTATTTGCTTTAGTGTTACGGAAACGGCAATAGCCGCCACAGAGCTTCGTTGCCACTGGCATAACGACCAGACTGATATTTGTACTTAACTATACGGGATTTGTGAGCCCATGTTTATGTATTGACCGTAGCTATACCGCTACCTTTGTATTTAGTAGCCGCTACTGTAGTGTTTAAAAATTAAAGGTGGTATTGTAAGGCGCTATCTCACACTAATCTTCGTTATTGTAGTTCTAAAACATAGAATGTTATTTATTTTTAAATTATGATATAGATATATCTTGAAAGAGGGATGCCCGTTTAGATTTGTAATGCCCTTATCGTGTTTTAATAATAATGTTTTTGGATTTACGTTCCTTTTAACTACTCTGGATTTTAGAAACGACGGGGTGTTAGAATTTTGCCCCGAAGGGGATCTTTAACCTGACAGTAAATCTACTGACATTGTTCCCTTGCATTTGCGCACCCTCAAATGCCAGCTGATTGCGCCAGGATACGAACCTGCAACCTTGGGCCCAGCAAGCCAGAACGTTACCGCTGAGCCTCGCAGCTAGTCTTTCGTGTTTTAGATAATAAGTGGATTGGCTTTGCCTCCTACAGGGATAGATGGACAATTGGATGTCATGTCTTGAGATACTGTTGCCAAGAATACGTACTTGCGATTAATTCATTAGTTTATCAGAGCGTAATGTTGCCATGGATGCGGACTTGCCATTAGTTGATCAGTTTATCAGAACGAAGATAGTTTTCTGGGAATATCTTTGAAACTGTTGGTTTTAGGGCCTTAAAATGTGCTTTTCGGTGTCCCGTAGGACCCACCGAGTATTGTTTCTCGCATCGAGGGGAGTAAAATGAGCTATGTCCGGTCTTTATGCGACAACTTCGATATTTTGTCCCAGATAAGTATAACAAAAATGTAAATTCACATTTCACCCCTTTTCACCCCCTTTCAAATCTGAATTTTTAAAAATCCTTTCTTAGTGCGTATCTACACTACGGTAGGAACAAATCTTCAAAATTCCATGCAATTGTCTCCAGTAGTTTTTGCTGTGCGAAGATTATCAATCAGTCAGGACATCTTCCTTTATATCTATTATATATAATCCAAAATTGACTCATCACCGCAGGGCTCAAACCACTAGACCTAGAAAGCTGAAAGTTTGCATGTTGATTGATCCGAGTAAGTAGAGGCTCACTAAGAAACAGTTTTTGAAAATTCAATTTGTAAGTGACTTTTTTCGGCCCTTTGGCATTGACCATCCAAAATTAACTCATCGACGCAGGACTCAAATCACTAGACCTAGAAAGCTGAAATTTTGCATGTTGGTTGATCCGAGCATGTAGAGGCCCACTAAGAAACGGTTTTTGAAAATTCATTTTGTAAGTGACTTTTTTCGGCCCTTTGGCACTGAGCAACGACAGTCGGTACAAAGTTCGGATTTAGCTCATTTTAGGCCGCGAGATACGAGAAACAATACTCGGAGGTCCTGTAGGGACCCCGAACCACAATTTTTAAGTTCCTAAAGTGAACGGTTTTGGAGATATTCCCAAATAACTGTGTACCCTCTGAGAAACAGATCAACGTTACTATGGCAACCACTGAAATTTCGCAGACCGGGGATAGTTTTCTAGCAATATCTCGAAAACCGTTCGTTTTAGGGCCTCAAAACGCGGGGTTCTGTTCCCACTAGAAGTGGAAACCACGAACATTGCTCCTCGCATTGATACGAGCAAAAAGAGCTATATTCGATATTTCTACGAGCAAATCGACTTGGAAAGTCTCATCTATTATATATAATCCAAAATTGACTCATCACCGCTGGGCTCAAACCACTAGACCTAGAAAGCTGAAATTTTGCATGTTGATTGATCCGAGTAAGTAGAGGCTCACTGAGAAACGGTTTTTGAAAATTCAATTTGTAAGTGACTTTTTTCGGCCCTTTGCATTGACCATCCAAAATTGACTCTTCGACGCAGGGCTCAAACCACTAGACCTAGAAAGATGAAATACTGCATGTAGGTTGATTCGAGTATATAGAGGCCCCTTAAGAAACGGTTTTTGAAAATTCAATTTGTAAGTGCCTTTTTCGGCCCTTTGGCACTGAGCAAGGACAGTCGGTACAAAGTTCGGATTTAGCTCATTTTAGGCCGCCAGATTCGAGAAACAATACTCGGAGGTCCTGCAGGGACACCGAAACACAATTTTTAAGTTCCTAAAATGAACGGTTTCGGAGATATTCCCAAATAACTGTGTTCCCTTTGAGAAACAGATCAACGTTACTATGGCAACCGCTGAAATTTCGCAGACCGGGGATAGTTTTCTGGCAATATCTCGAAAACCGTTCGTTTTAGGGCCTAAAAACGCGGGGTTCGAAAAACCACGAACATTGCTCCTCGCATTGATACGAGCAAAAAGAGCCATATTCCATATTTCGATGAGCAAATCGACTTGGAAAGTCTCATCTATTATATATAATCCAAAATTGACTCATCACCGCAGGGCTCAAACCACTAGAACTAGAAAGCTGAAATTGGTCATGTTAGTTGATCCGAGTATGTAGAGGCTCACTAAGAAACAGTTTTTGAAAATTCAATTTGTAAGTGACTTTTCGGCCCTTTGGCATTGACCACCCAAAATTAACTCATCGACGCAGGGCTCAAATCACTAGACCTAGAAAGCTGAAATTTTGCATGTTGGTTGATCCGAGTATCTAGAGGCCCACTAAGAAACGGCTTTTGAAAATTCAATTTGTAATTGACTTTTTTCGGCCCTTTGGCACTGAGCGACGACAGTCGGTACAAAGTTCGGATTTAGCTCAGTTTAGGCCGCCAGATACGAGAAACAATACTCGGAGGTCCTGTAGGGACCCCGAAACACAATTTTTAAGTTCCTAAAATGAACGGTTTCGGAGATATTCCCAAATAACTGTGTTCCCTCTGAGAAACAGCTCAACGTTACTATGGCAACCACTGAAATTTCGCAGACCGGGGATAGTTTTCTAGCAATAACTCGAAAACCGTTCCTTTTAGGGCCTCAAAACGCGGGGTTCTGTTCCCACTTCATAGAAGTGGAAACCACTAACATTGCTCCTCGCATTGATACGAGCAAAAAGAGCCATATTCCATATTTCGATGAGCAAATCGACTTGGAAAGTCTCATCTATTATGTATAATCCAAAATTGACTCATCACCGCAGGGCTCAACCCACTAGAACTAGAAAGCTGAAATTGGTCATGTTAGTTGATCCGAGTATGTAGAGGCTCACTAAGAATCGGTTTTGGAAAATTCAATTTGTAAGTGACTTTCTTCGGCCCTTTGGCATGGACCATCCAAAATTGACTCATCGACGCAGGGCTCAAACCACTAGACCCAGAAAGCTGAAATTTTGCATGTAGGTTGATCCGAGTATGTAGAGGCCCTGTAAGAAACGGTTTTTGATAATCCAATTTGTAAGTGCCTTTTTCGGCCCTTTGGCACTGAGCAAGGACAGTCGGTACAAAGTTCGGATTTAGCTCATTTTAAGCCGCGAGATACGAGAAACAATACTCGGAGGTCCTGCAGGGACCCCGAAAAACAATTTTTAAGTTCCTAAAATGAACGGTTTCGGAGATATTCCCAAATAACTGTGTTCCCTCTGAGAAACAGATCAACGATACTATGGCAACCGCTGAAATTTCGCAGACCGGGGATAGTTTTCTGGCAATATCTCGAAAACCGTTCGTTTTAGGGCCTTAAAACGCGGGGTTCGGTTCTCACTTCCTAGAAGTGGAAACCACGAACATTGCTCCTCGCATTGATACGAGCAAAAAGAGCTATATTCCATATTTCTACGAGCAAATCGACTTGGAAAGTCTCATCTATTATATATAATCCAAAATTGACTCATCAGCGCAGGGCTCAAATCACTAGACCTAGAAAGCTGAAATTGTGCATGTTGATTGATCCGAATAAGTAGAGGCTCACTAAGAAACAGTTTTTGAAAATTCAATTTGTAAGTTACTTTCTTCGGCCCTTTGACATTGACCATCCAAAATTGAGTAATCGACGCAGGGTTCAAATCACTAGACCTAGAAAGCTGAAATGTTGCATGTTGGTTGATCCGAGTATGTAGAGGCCCACTAAGAAACGGTTTTTGAAAATTCCCACTTCCTAGAAGTGGAAACCACGAACATTGCTCCTCGCATTAATACGAGCAAAAAGAGCCATATTCCATATTTCTACGAGCAAATCGACTTGGAAAGTCTCATCTATTATATATAATCCAAAATTGACTCATCACCGCAGGGCTCAAACCACTAGACCTAGAAAGCTGAAATTTTGCATGTTGATTGATCCGAGTAAGTAGAGGCTCGCTAAGAAACGGTTTTTGATAATTCAATTTGTAAGTGCCTTTTTCGGCCCTTTGGCACTGAGCAAGGACAGTAGGTACAAAGTTCGGATTTAGCTCATTTTAAGCCGCCAGATACGAGAAACAATACTCGGAGGTCCTGCAGGGACCCCGAAACACAATTTTTAATTTTTACTAAAATGAACGGTTTCGGAGATATTCCCAAATAACTGTGTTCCCTCTGAGAAACAGATCAACGTTACTATGGCAACCGCTGAAATTTTGCAGAGCGGGGATAGTTTTCTGGCAATATCTCGAAAACCATTCGTTTTAGGGCCTTAAAACGCGGGGTTCAAATCCCACTTCGCCGAAGTGGATACCACGAACATTGCTCCTCGCATTGATACGAGCAAAAAGAGCATATGATGTCTCAACGTGATACACTCTACCGACATTACAAACGTACCCAAGACCCAAGTGACTATGAAAATTATAGAATAATGAGGAATAGAACTAAACAAATCATCCGTAATCTTAAGTTTAAATATGTCCGTGAATCAACAAGGAATCTAAATACAGCTAGTGCTTGGAGGCATCTCCGAGCCATGGGCATAGGCAAAACACGGGAACAGCTTCAGGTACCTGACATTCCACTTGACGATTTAAATGCGTATTTCACGGAAGAGAGAGTTCAGTCTAATCCGCTTAACATACCTCATGTAAATAATGACCCATCATTTGTCCCACAAAGTCGCCCATGCTTTGCTTTTCGTACTGTCAGCACTAATGAAGTTAAGAAAGTCTTGTATTCTATTAAATCGAAAGCTAGTGGTGTCGACGATATTCCTATAACTTTCATACATAATATCATTGGCGCTATTCTACCCATTCTCACCCATATTTTTAATCACTGTCTCAAAAACGGCACATTACCTGCAATTTGGAAGTACGCTAATGTAATCCCACTTCCCAAGAACCCAGGCTCTAAACTTCTATCCGATTACCGTCAAATTTCTATTCTCCCCGCTCTTTCCAAAGCGTTAGAACGGTTGGTACATACTCAAATACTGGAATACCTGCACGCTCACTCTCTTCTGGATCCACTTCAATCTGGCTTCAAGAAGGGCCATAGCACAGCAACTGCTTTACTAAAAGTGACTGATGATATCAGACTAGCAATGGACGAAAGACAAGTGACAATACTCACACTCCTTGACTTCAGTAGGGCTTTTGACACGATACATATCCAGACATTGTTGAAGAAACTTGCATGCCTTTTCGGTAATGAGGCTTTAAAATTTTTCACCGCATATCTTACAGATCGCATGCAACGTGTAATAACACAAGATACTGCTTCACAGTGGCGACTCAGGAAGGCAGGAACCCCTCAGGGTTCCGTTCTTGGTCCTCTTTTGTTTGTCCTTTATATTAATGACATCTCCTCAGTAATAAAATATAATAGATATCATCTTTATGCGGATGACCTCCAAATTTACTGTCACGTTGGTATCAAAGATATAGCGAACGCGATACGAGATGTAAACACCGACCTGCAACAACTCAGTGTATATGCTAGTGATAACGCTCTCCTTCTCAACCCCAAAAAGACCCAAGTTATTTTAATCGGCTCGCAGGGATTATTGAATTCCATGTATAAAAACTACACTATCCCTCCTGTGACTTTAAATGCAACCGTAATCCCGTTTAGTAAAACAGTGAAAAACCTCGGTATGACTCTGACTGAAACTCTTGACTGGTCTGCACATGTAAGTAATACTTGCAGGAAGATGTACGCGACGCTACACCCACTCAAACGGCATAAGGACATTTTACCACAAGACGTGAGGATAAAACTTATTGAGACTTTGATACTACCAATACTTGACTATTGCGACGTGGTCCTTGTTGATGCAACTAGCGAACAAACTAAAAAACTGCAACGAGCATTGAACTCTAGTCTTCGGTTTGCTTTCAACTTGAATTACGATTCTCACGTAACCCCTAGCTACAAAGCTCTTTCTTGGCTGAAACCTGAAGGGCGTCGAAATTTTCATATTTTGACGTCGGTATATCGAACCCTAGACGAAAATCTCCCACTGTATATTTCTTCGAAATTTCATTTCCTGTCCTCTTTTCATAATATTAATACTAGATCTGGCTCTTCCCTCGCTATTCCCGTTAACCACTCTTCCAAGTACAATAAATCCTTCGTTGTGACTGGGTCGCGACTTTGGAATACACTCCCAGCTGACGTAAGGAAATGCAAGACCTACACAAAATTTAAGACTGCTTGCAGAGATTTCCTATTGAACACCGCTGACTGTTTCGTGTGACTGGTGATGGATGATAGACAGCATGATTGAGCCATTATGGTATATAAATAAAAATTAAAATACTCAGTTATTTACTAGATCTAACACTATCACTTATTATTATTATTATTATTAGTATTATTATTGTTTCAGGTAACAATTTTATATGATTCTTTGTTTGATGTGCATTGCTATCTTTATTTTTTATGTCCTGTATTATTCTAACTTAATTTCTAGTTCACCTATCTTATTCAATGGTAGTATTTGTGTATTTTATTATAACTAAGTGGTTAAGTGTAAGAGAGGGCCACGAGCCCTAACTTCGCCACTGCAAAAGACATAAATAAATAAATAAAAAATAAATATTCCATATTTCTATGAGCAAATCGACTTGGAAAGTCTCATCTATTATATATAATCCAAAATTGACTCATCACCGCAGGGCTCAAACCACTAGACCTAGAAAGCTGAAATTGTTCATGTTAGTTGATCGGAGTAAGTAGAGGCTCACTAAGAAACGGGTTTTGAAAATTCAATTTGTAAGTGACTTTTTTCGGCCCTTTGGCATTGACCATCCAAAATTGAGTAATCGACGCAGGGCTCAAATCACTAGACCTAGAAAGCTGAAATTTTGCATGTTGGTTGATCCGAGTATGTAGAGGCCCACTAAGAAACGGTTTTTGAAAATTCAATTTGTAAGTGACTTTTTTCGGCCCTTTAGCACTGAGCAAGGACAGTCGGTAAAATGTTCGGATTTAGCTCATTTTAAGCCGCCACATACGAGAAACAATACTCGGAGGTCCTGTAGGGACCCCGAAACACACTTTTAAAGTTCCTAAAATGAATGTTTTCGGAGATATTCCCAAGTAACTGTGTTCCCTCTGAGAAACAGATCAACGTTACTATGGCAACCACTGAAATTTCGCTGACCGGGGATAGTTTTCTAGCAATAACTCGAAAACCGTTCGTTTTAGGGCCTTTAAACGCGGGGTTCTGTTCCCACTTCATAGAAGTGGAAACCACGAACATTGCTCCTCGCATTGATACGAGCAAAAAGAGCTATCTCTTATATAAAAACAAGTGTCCTGACTGACTGATTCACTGACTCACTGACTCACTGACTCATCATTGCCCAGCCAAAACTATTAAAGTAGGAAACATGAAAATTTGGGGAAATGTTCGTAGTAAGTCGAAAACGCCCACTAAGGAAGGATTTTTGGATGTTCAGGTTCTAAAGGGGTGTTAAGTGGGTAGATCTGCATTTCATTGAATAACAATATCTCCCGATTGGTTTCATTGGGTGATGTGATACTCGGCATATAAACTCATCATTAAAAGTAAGAAGACATGTGTCTGAGGGTTTTTCGATGTGGTGTATATTATGAGGTGAAAGGGGTGAAAAGAGAGGGTTGAAGGTTTCCTAACAGAGCGTGTATCTCATAAACGACATTAGCGAGGAGTTTGAAACTCAGCGGAAAAAAATCAACATAAAAAATGAGTAAATATGTGTTTGACCGTTTTTTCATAAATCCATTTTAAGGGGCCCTTGGGCAAGGGTGAAATTATGAGGGGGAAAACAGGAAAGGAAGTGTCATAACTGATTGACAGAGTCACTCGTCAAACTCAGGGGGAAAACTGCTTAAATAAGTGTTCGACAGTTTTTTCCATAAACCCAATTTAAGGGGTTCGTGGGGAGGGGTGAAATTCTGAAAAACGAAAACTGAAAGAAAATGTCCTGACTCACTCACCATCGCCCAGCGAAAATTATTGAAGTTAGAAATATGAAATTTTGGGGATATGATCATTTTATGTCAAAACTGTCCACTAAGGGAGGATTTTTGGATATTCAGGTCCTAAAGGGGTCTTAAGGGGGTTAAACCTGCATTTCATTGAATAACAATAACTCCCGATTGGTTTCATTGGGGGATGTGATACTCGGCATATAAACTCATCATTAACAAGAAGTTCCGTGACGAACTAAAGAGCCTACTTTTCTTAAAATTTAAGATTCATGCCAATGATTAATCTACATGGATCTATCTAGAATAATGACGAAATTAAGTTGGTAATATCGAAATTTCTAATTAGTTCGAAATACTGTAGGCCTATACCTGGCATAATGTAGCCCAGGCCCCGGGCTAAGATGATAGACGCCCTGAGCAAATGGTCTACTGGCGCCCTTTTTCTCATTTCTGTGTTATACAAATAGCATAATAGTTGTTTTACAAACAACTACGTTACTAATATTGTATCACAGGAAATAATAAGAAAAGTAAGTGGCTCATACAATTTTGTACCCATTTATTGATACAATAATCACACTAAAAACCAAGATTACAAAAACAAAAGTAAAATTTTAAAAGTACAATATACTGAAACATTTGAAATCAAAGCTTTTTTTCTGGCTTTGCAAATTTATTATGTCAGAAAAGTCTGTGCTAAGGGTTGCATCTTTTTCACAACACAATAACAATAGAGAATTTAGTTTGCTGTCTGAAGGAGTTGATATTTTCACATTCTTTAGCCGAGTCAAAACAGAAAATCCTCTTTCTGTGGAGCAGTTGGTGACTGGTAAAGTCAGAAATATTCTAGTTGCTACCTCAAGATTAGGGTAAGTTGTTTTCAAATAATTTTTATGACGTATTCATATATGTCAAGAATGATAGTAAATTCTTCCAGTTCCATATACATTTTGGAGTGCTGACATTCGTTTTCAAATTCACATCCGATGTCATTAGAGTAGAACTCATAGAGTTTATTCGCAGCCTGTGATATGGCCAAGTATTTCAAATTTGTCAGATAAATTTAAGCTATTTTTCGCCTTGACAGGTTACTTATCAAAGAGTCAAAGATTTTAATGAAAACTTGGGATTTGAAAAGCGACCTTTCATCAAGAATAGCTTCATCGCCTAGGTTCTCATCCGCAAAAGTTTTTCTGATTCTTATTCTTTTGTAGTTGGAGTTGGGTTATTCAACTTGTAACAACTTCATGGCTGCTTGTTCATACTTGTCAAACTCATTTCTTTTATCAATTAAATAGCTCTCCAAAGTTAGAAGTTGATTTGTACCTACTACGAGATTAAGGGTTTCACTTTGAAGATTGTTGCTAACTTTATCAAATCTTTCCAAAATACCGGTATCACCCCACAAAATAGTGAGGAAGGCTATTTCAAATTTGCCAAACTTCTTTTCTAGTCCTGAAGCTTCAACTTGGACTGCAGGCTTCTGAGTAGGGTTTAGAGATATTTCCTTTAGTGATTTATGTAACGCCTTGTAACCTTTGACCAGGGCCTTTACGGCATCGGCTCTCGCTGACCATCTTGTTTGAGATAGGGCTTTCAACACTGGAATTTTACTGTTTTCTAAACATGTTTTCGAAATACCCCATCTATGGGTTGAATTGAAGAAAAAAAAGGTGTAAAGGTTATGGACGAATTCAAAAAGCACAATAGCTTCAGTGCAGCACTCTTCAGCAGAAGAACCAACAAGGTTGAGAGAATGCGCTGCACAAGGGACAGACTCAGCAAAAGGGCAGTGTTGTTTAATTCTAGCTTGTAGGTCTGAGTAAGCTCCTGACATATTTGCCGCGTTATCATAGCTTTGTCCTCGGCATAACTCAATAATACTCAATAATACTGCTGAAGAGTGCTGCACTGAAGCTATTGTGCTTTTTGAATTCGTCCATAACCTTTACACCTTTTTTTTTTTTTTTTCAATTCAACCCATAGATGGGGTATTTCGAAAACATTCCGAGATTGAACTTAAAACTGCCTCTTCTAAACTACTTGTGGTAGAGCCTATTCCAGCAAACGTAACGTAGAACCAATGCTAATTGATCGGTGTGCAAACAATCGGGAATAGAATCCACGATGAGGGCATAGTAGCGAGAATGTTGACATACTTTGTCATTGTTTGCAGCAACACTGATTAACTCGTCACTCGTTTGAGCAGATAGGTATGACACTCGTCCTAGCCCTTTGTTCCCATACTGAGCTAGATGCTGGGAAAGAAAAGGGTCGAAATCGCTTATCAACTCAAGGCATCCTAGATACAGACCATTCGAGGTAGATCCTAAACGTTCACTGTCACCTTGAAAAGGTACGGTAACCCTCTAACTGAGAGAAATTTCACAACAGACACAATTCTGAGTAATACAATTCACCAATATGTGACCACCTGCTCATATTGGGTTGAAAGAAGAGTATTTATTTCCTCTTTGTGTTTTCGTCTGTTAAAGTTAGTTAGCATGTTGGAACGATGGTCTGCTGATTGTTCATGCTGTTTAATCAACTTACTCATTTCCATGTTTCCAATCGTTGAACCCGGATGAAAATCCACTTTTCTTGTCCAATGGCTGAAACAAGCAGCAAGGAACACAAAAGACTTTTCCAGACGATTGTGAGTAGATCAGCCAATCTCTAACATAAGATTCACCATTGGAAAGTGTACATTTAAACAGTTTTACAGTAAGTGTACGCTTAGTTCCGTCATTGTAAATACGCTCTGATCTAGAACAATTCGCTTGAAAGATTTGTTTTGGGGGATTGTTCGCAATAAACTCTATAGTTGAAGGCAAAGTGACGTCCCATGTTGCAGGGTTATTGATGTTATAAGTAAAAGCCAACACATCATCAGATTTTGATTCAGAAACAATCAGGTTATCTGAATTTTCATAATAATTGGAAATAATTGTGTCTGTATTAGCTTCAATATTGGGAAAAGTCAAAGTGAGCGTATCTTGAGAGAGGTCGTTTAGGCCTAGAGTTTTCTTGCTTGAAGTAGCAGTAGGCGTGATAGTAAGAACTATGCAATTTTAGGCAATTTCTTTAAAAGTTCTTGTTCGTCACTTTCCTTCTTGACAGCACGTTTCCTGAATTCTGATCCACTTAATTTTTAATTAATTTTAAAATGACTAAAGTAGACACATGTTCACAAATCACAGTTGACACGCAATACAAGCAATACAAACAAACTTTGAGGTTAGGAAGTTGACAAGATCACGCAGCTCATGCGCCAGTTGTAAATCCATGGGTATTGCCAACAGCGTCAACCGTGCATCACTGCCTACATTCTACATGATCTGCCTACGAGGTCACTAGTATTCTTTACAGATAATACTGATTATATTATAATACTGTATTATAATATACGGTAATCATGATTAAACATAAATACTACGAAAGTATGTGATACGGTATTTAATATTACTTTCATTTTATAATCACGTAAATTATAATTATTTTATCCTACTTTTTAAAGATTTCCATGTGATACTTATTTTTAGCCTACTTTTCACATTTTGCAAAAATGAGGAAAAAGTAGACTTATGAGATCGATCCGGGAAAATGTGTGTCTGTCTGTCTGTCTGTCTGTCCTTCTGTCTGTCTGTCTGTCTGTCTGTCTGGCTGTGTGTGTGTGTCCCCCCCCTATCAACTCCTAAACGGCTGCAGCAATCAAAACCAAATTTAGTATGAGTAAAGATGTGCACCGGAATATCTCACGTCCATATTTGAAAATGATGTCAGTGCTACCAACTGCTGAAAAAACGCACTAGAAATTTGAGCTCCATGTTGGATATCTTGCAAGGTATGCATGGGAGCTATTCCAAAATTGGCACACATGTAGATAAGCCTATTTCAGTTTAATTTCCAGGAGGCCAACCATGACAGTGTTGCCAAAATAATGCTAAGCCTTCTGATAAGTCCAATGTTTAAATGCATATAACTTCTACACTATCAATTGGATTTCAACCAAATTTTGTATGTAATATCTGTACATAAACAGATATGACTGAGCGTATTCTTAAGGCCACCAGGGCTGCCAACTGTTAATAATTGCTCTCTCTATTTTTTTCATCCAAATACCTATATATCAGAAAGTATGCAAGCCAACAGCTTTAAACTATGCACACGTATATTCTGACATTTTAGATTAATTTGGAGTAACTTATATACGTCAGTTCTACCAACATGATTATAAACCTGATGATAGTACCAATATTTAAATACATGTAACTTCCATACTATCAATTGGATTTCAACCAAATTTCGTATGTGCTATGTGTACCATAACAGATATTACTATTAGTATTGTTAAGAGCAATCAGGGTTGACAACTGTTAATAAATGCTGTCTATATTTTTTTACCCTAATATCAATATATCAGAAGGTATGCAAGCCAACAGCTCTATACTTTGCACACGTATAGCACCTGACATTCTAGATTAATTTGGAGTAATTAATACAAGGCAGTGCTGCCAACATGATTCTATGCCTGCTGATACGTCCAATTTTAAAATACATGTAACTTCTATACTAACAAATGGATTTCATCCAAAATTGGCACAACAAGATATCATAATATTTCAGATTATTTCTGACCAGCACACGCATGACATTGTTGCCAACATGCTTTTACGCGTGCTGATAGTTCCAATGTCTTACTGCATGTAACGTCCATTGGACTTCAACCAAATTGTGTATTCTGTACCTTAAGAGATGGAACTAAGAATATATTCAGTCAGCAGGGCTGCCAACTGTAGTGCTCTATTAGGCTACATTATACCAGGTATATTTTGAACTAATTAGATATTTCGATATTACCAACTTAATTTCGTCATTATTCTAGATAGGTTCATATTCTGTAGAATAATCATTGGCATGAAAAGTAGGCTGTATAGTCCTTCACGGAACTTCTTGTTAATGTTGGGATTGTTGGATCAATCTTTTTCTGCGTTCAGCGTCACCTAGATTTCGGCGCCCTTCAAAATTTGGCGCCCTGGGCAAATGCCCAGTATGCCCGTTTATAGCCCGGGGCCTGATGTAGCCTAATATAGAACTACAGTTGGCAGCCCTGGTGACTGAATATATTCTTAGTTCCATCTCTTAAGGTACAGAATACAAAATTTGGTTGAAGTCCAATGGATAGCATGGACGTTACATGCAGTTAAACATTGGATCTAACAGCGCGCGTAAAATCATGTTGGCAACAATGACATACATATATTGTTCAGAAATAATCTGAAATAATATGATCTATTGTTGTGTCAATTTTGAAGGAAATCCATTAGTTTGTATAGAAGTTACATGCATTTTAAAATTGGTCCTATCAGCAGGCTTAGAATCATGTTGGCACCACTAACGTATATAAGTTACTCCAATTTAATATAGAATGTCAGGTACTATACGTGTGCATAGTTTAATGCTGTCGGCTTGCATACTTTCTCATATATGGGTATTTGGATTTTTAGCCTACTTTTCACATTTTGCAAAAATGAGGAAAAAGTAGTCTTATGAGATCGATCCGGGAAAATGTGTGTCTGTCTGTCTGTCTGTCTGTCCTTCTGTCTGGCTGGCTGGCTGTGTGTGTGTCCCCCCCCTATCAACTCCTAAACGGCTGCAGCAATCAAAACCAAATTTAGTATGAGTAAAGATGTGCACCGGAATAGCTCACGTCCATATTTGAAAATGATGTCAGTGCTACCAACTGCTGAAAAAACGCACTAGAAATTTGAGCTCCATGTTGGATATCTTGCAAGGTATGCATGGGAGATATTCCAAAATTGGCACACATGTAGATAATACTATTTCAGTTTAATTTCCAGGAGGCCAACCATGACAGTGTTGTCAAAATCATTGTAAGCCTTCTGATAATTCCAATGTTTAAATGCATATAACTTCTACACTATCAACTGGATTTGAACCAAATTGTGTATGTAATATCTGTACATAAACAGATATGACTGATCGTATTCTTAAGAGCAATCAGGGCTGCCAACTGTTAATAAATGCTGTCTATATTCTTTTTACCCTAATATCAATATATCAGAAAGTATGCAAGCCAACAGCTCTATACTTTGCACACGTATAGCACCTGACATTCTAGATTAATTTGGAGTAATTAATACAAGGCGGTGCTGCCAACATGATTCTATTCCTGCTGATATGTCCAATTTTAAAATACATGTAACTTCTATACTAACAAATGGATTTCATCCAAAATTGGCACAACAAGATATCATAATAATTCAGATTATTTCTGACCAGCACACGCATGGTATTGTTGGCAACATGCTTTTACGCATGCTGATAGATCCAGTGTCTAACTGCATGTAACGTCCATTGGACTTCAACCAAATTTTGTATTCTGTACCTTAAGAGGTGGAACTAAGAATATATTCGGTCACCAGGGCTGCCAACTGTAGTGCTCTATTAACTACATTATACCAGGTATAATAATAATAATAATTATTATTATTATTATTATTATTATACCAGGTATATTTTGAACTAATTAGATATTTCGATATTACCAACTTAATTTCGTCATTATTCTAGATAGGTTCATATACTGTAGAATAATCATTGGCATGAAAAGTAGGCTGTATAGTTCTTCACGGAACTTCTTGTTTTTAATGAGAGCAGTTAATAACAGTTGGCAGCCCTGGTGGCTCTTAAGAATACGCTCAGTCATATCTGTTTATGTACACATAGCACATACGAATTTTGGTTGAAATCCAATTGATAGTGTAGAAGTTATATGCATTTAAATTTGGACCTATCAGCAGGTTTATAATCATTTTGGCAGCACTGCCATGTATGGCCTCCTGGAAATTAAACTGCAATATTATTATCTATACGTGTGCCAATTTTAAAATAGCTCTCATTCATACCTTCCAGGATATCCACCGTGGAGCTCTAATTTCAATTGCGATTCTTCAGCAGTTGGTAGCACTGACATCATTTTCAAATATGGCCGTGAGATATTCAGGTGTAGATCTTTAATCCTACCAAATTTTGTTTCGATTGCTGAAGCCGTTTATGAGTTGATAGGGGGGGGGGGGTACACACACACACAGCCAGACAGACAGAAGGACAGACAGACAGACACACATTTGCCCGATCTCATAAGTCTACTTTTCCTCATTTTTGCAAAATGTGAAAAGTAGGCTAAAAATAAAAAGACATGTGTCTGAGGGGTTTTCGATGTTGTGTATATTATGAGGTGAAAGGGGTGACAATTGGGGGTTGAAGGAGCGTGTATCTCTTAAACGACATAGGCGAGGAGTTTGAAACTCAGCGGAAAAAAAGCAGCTTAAAAGAAAAGTAAATAGGTGTTCGACCGTTATTTTTCATAAATCCAATTTAAGGGGCCCATGGGAAGGGGTGAAATTCTGGGGGCAAAAAACAAGAAAGGAAGTGTCCTAACTAATTGACTGACTCACTCACTCTTCAAACTCAAGGAGAGAAAACTGCTTAAAAAATAAGTAAATAAGTGTTCGACATGTTTTTTTTTTCATAAATCAAATTTAAGGGGTCCATGGGCAAGGGTGAAATTCTGAAAAAAAAAAAAAAAAAAATGAAAGAAAATGTCCTGACTCACTCACTCACTAACTCACTCATCATCGCCCAGCCAAAATTATTGAAGTTAGAAACGTGAAATTAAGGGGTTATATTCGTTGTTTGTCGAAAACGTCCACTAAGGAAGGGTTTTTGGATATTCAGGTTCTAAAGGGGTATTAAGGGAGTAGACCTGCAATTAATTGAATAACAATACCGGTATCTCCCGATTGGTTTCCTTGGGGGATGCGATACTCGGCATATAAACTCATCATTAAGAATAAGAAGACACATGTCTGAGGGTTTTTCGATGTAGTGTATACGATGAGGTGTATGTGTGAAAAGTGGGGGTTGAAGGATTCCCAACGGAGCAAGTATCTCTTAAAAGACAGAGGCATAAAGTATGAAACTCAGGGGGAAAAATCAGCTTGAAAAATAAGTAAATAGGTGGTCGACCGTTTTTTCAGTAATCCAATTTAAGGGGCCTATGGAGAGGGGTGAAATTCTGGGGAAAGAAGTCCAGTAAGGAAGAATTTTTGGATATTCACTCATCATCCCCCAGTCAAACCTATTGCAGTTAGAAACTTGAAATTTTGGGGATATATTCGTTGTATGTCGAAAACTTCCACTAAGGATGGATTTTTTGATATTCGTGTTCTAAAGGGGTGTTCAGGGGGTTCAACTTGCATTTCATTGATTAACAATATCTCACGAGTTGTTTCATTTGGGGATGTGATATTCGGCATATAAATTAATCAATAAAAATAAGCAGACATATGTCTAAGGGTTTATCGATATGGTGTATATTATGAGGTGAAAGGGGTGAAAATTGGGGTTGAAGGAATCTTAACGGAGCGTGTATCTCTTAAACGACATTAGCGAGAAGTTTGAAATTCAGCGGGAAAATATCAGCTTAAAAAATTAGTAAATACGTTTTCGACCGTTTTTTTCATAAATCCCATTTAAGGGGTTCATGGGGAGGGGTGAAATTCTCAAAAATAAATGAAAGAAAATGTCCTGACTGACTCACTCACTCATCATCGCCCAGCCAAAATTATTGAAGTTAGAAGCATGGAATTTTGGGGATATGTTCATTGTATGTCGAAATCGTCCACTAAGGAAAGTTTTTTGGATATTCAGGCTCTAAAGGGGTGTTAAGGGGGTAAACGTGCATTTCATTGAATAACAATATCTCACGAGTGGTTTCACTTGGGGATATGATACTTGGCATATAAACCAATCACTAAAAATAAGTTGACATGTCTAATGGTTTTTCGATGTGGTGTATATTATGAGTGCAAGGGGTGAAAAGTGGGGGTTGAAGGATTCCTAACGGAGCGTGCATCTCTTAAACGACATAGGCGAGGAGTTAGAAACTCAGAGGAAAATATTCGGCTTGATAATAAATAAATAAATAAATAATTAAATGAATAGGTGTTCGACCGTTTTTTTTTATAAATCCAATTTAAGGGGATCATGGGGAGGGGTGAAATTCTGGAAGAAAAACGCCCACTAAGGAAGGATTTTTGGATATTCACTCTGATCGATCAACCAAAACTATTAAAAGTTAGAAGAATTATATTTTGGGGATGTGTTTGTTGTGCGTCGAAAACGTCTACTAAGGAGGGATTTTTGGATATTCAGGTTCTAAAGGGGTGTTAACGGGGTTAAACCTGCATTTCATTGATGAACAATATGACACGACTATGACGCGAGCGAAGCCGCGGGTACCTGCTAGTAGGGTATACAGATTTACAACTTTACAGTGCTATAAACACATAATCTGCTGTTCATGACGTCTATATCATAGAGTTCTTAAAAATATGAGTGAAGATACACGGACGCACACACACACACACATATACACGCTCACGCACGTACACACATATACATACATACACGCACCCACTGGCGGCTTCGGTGGCGTAGTTGGTAGCATGCTGAGCTTCTATGCCCAAGATAGCGGGTTCAAACCCGGCCGAAGCCGTCGGATTTTTTAAGAGCGTTAAAAATCCCTCAGTATGCCTTCCTTCGGAGGGGAAGTAAAGCCGGCGGTCCCATGTCATAGATTTATGGCATGTTAAAGATCTTTCCACTAATTACACCTGTGTGAAACTAAATTGGATAGGTTAAGAATATAAACAACGCTCTTAGGTTGCTACGTTCGTTGCCAAGAGCCGACTGCGGTGGCGTCTAGTAGCTAGTTCTGAACTAGGCCTAGTAGTCGTTGACGGTGGCGTTTGGCGGCAAAAGTAGGAACTATTTGAAAATTCAAAGTTGCAGTCCCTACTTGAATTAAAAAAACAGATACACACACTAATACAGTCATCACAATTAACACCGGTTATCAGACATATTCTACACACACCCAAAGTACACGGGGCTACATGACCGCGTTGTCGCAGCCCCTAAACTAAGGAACCAACCAACCAACCAACACGCACCCACTCCCACTCACACACACACTCCCACTCACACACATAGTTACAATTATAGTTACAATAAATTAATTATGGAGAGGTTCAGTTCCCACAACAGGAAGGTGGAAGAAAAAATCAGTTAAACATTTTGAGACATCATTTTGAAAAGTTAGCTTTTACGAAACGATAACAAAAAATGGAATCATGTAGGCCTATATCTTTGGTCTAGGGGGCGGGGGTGGGAGTGGGGGTCCCTGTATTTCCCTTGGCTGCTAATGGTTTCAAAAGTTGTTATTGTTGTTGTTTGATTTAGGGGCTTCGTGACTTCGTGGTCATGTAGCCCCGTGAGCTTTGATGTGTGTCGAATTTGTCTGATAACCTGTTTTATTATGATGGCTGTATTAATGTCTGTATTTGTAATTCAGGTGAGGATTGCGAAGGAGGCGAGGAGGATTATGTGGCCATGGTCGAGTTTATAACAAAAGCATTGACGGAAGAGGAACTGCAAGCATCTTGCGCGATCCTGCGCTTAGACGAGGGCATCCCGGCGGAAATGATAATGACGATTTGTCACCATCTGACGCATTTTTCAGAGTACATTGAGATGATTGAGAAATCTTCGGACGACGAGCACGATGACGAAAAAGTACAAAAGAAGGCACAAGCTAAAGCTGCAGCTCTCTCCTAAGCGTATCTAGAGGAGACAAAGAGGTTATGAGGCACTATCAAGAGGGAATTGCCCGTGGCGAAAAGAAAAAAGAAGCTAAATCGAATGAAACTCGACGACGACGAGAGTGAATCAGGAGACAGCTCAAGTGACGGTAGCGAAGCATCGAGGTATGCCCAGAAGTTTGCTTTGGCGTTTCACGATTTCGAAGGTTCCGTCAGGTCATTTGATGGTAGCAGTGGATATCCAGTCAACCGATGGATCACCGAGTTTGAGGAAATAGCTGCCTTGACGGGATGGAACAAACTGCAGAAGTTGATCTTCGCTAAGAAATCTCTAACCGGCTTGGCAAACTCTTCATCCAGGGCGAGAAGGGAATTACCAGCTGGACCGCGTTGAATAAATCTCTTCGAGAGGAATTTGACGTGCAGAAGAGATCCATTTGACGCTGTTTAGATGAAGGAAAAAAGGGACGAGTTGCTCCAGGAATATTACCTTACAATGAAGGAGATAGCAAGTAGAAGAGATATAGACGATGACTCACTCATGCAGTGCGTGATAGACGGAATAGAGGATGACTCTGGCACCAAGCTGTTATTGTGCGGCGCTCAGTCGCTTAGAGACTTCAAAGAGAAACTACGTCAGTATGAACGTGGCGCGGGAAGGATTACTTCGAAGAGGTCTTGAACGTCGTCGCAGCACAACAAGAAGAAATCCGGTGGAGCAGATTCAAATAAACAGAAGGACGACGATACAGGCAAGGATAAGGGTAAGGCGCAGAGGTGTTATAACTGTGGCAAGTCAAGTCACAAATCCAGCGAATGCAAGTATAAGGACAAGGGTCCGAAGTGTTTCCAGTGTAACAAATTCGGACACATCTTCGCAGATTGTACCAATGCAAAGAAATATGAAGAATTAAAGAAACAGACGGTGGCCTTGAACACGTCGAAGGAAGCAGTCAGTAATTACAAATACAAGGACATCAAAATCTGCAACCACAATTTGTAATTTCAACTTGTTGAGGCAGGACGCTTACAAGGACATGGAAAACGTCACCCCAGAGCTGCAACCATGCAACCGGATCCTGACTGGCTTGGGAGCAAGCAAAGCGTCCGTGCTGGGATGGTTCAACACGACGATCACCGTTGACGACCAGGATTTTTTGTGTCGACGTCCACGTTGTTCCCGACGAAGCTATTCGAGTTTCTATAATTATTGGAATCGACTTACTGGATCAGGCTGATGTATTGATTTCTAGAGAGGGCGTACAGTTGAAAATAGGGAAGAGACGTTGGCCATGTGCATTGATGCTGGTGAAGATGAGAAGGAGCTGGACATTGAGAAGACTGTATCTGACGAGGCCAAGGCAACAGACGAGCACATCGTAGCGAGTTACACCCCAATGAAAATCAAATCCACGAATATCCAGATGAAGATAGTTGTGAAGACAGAAGAACCGATATGTAGCAGACCGAGACGATTGGCACCGAGAGAAAAATAGGTGGTTGAGAAGCAGATTCAGACATGGCTGAAAGATGGAATTGTGCAACCAAGTGCATCCGAGTACGCCAGTCCTGTTGTAGTCGTGAAAAAGAAGGACGGTTCACATCGTGTCTGCGTGGACTACAGACTACTGAATAGGATCATCGTCAAGGATCACTACCCCCTCCCTCTCATCGTTGCTTGACAAACTCCAAGATGCTCGTGTATTCTCTACTCTTGACTTGAAGAATGGTTTCTTCCATGTAGACGTTGAAGAAGAGAGTAGAAAGTATACATCGTTTGTTACCCACTCAGGTCAGTACGAGTTCAAGAAAGTCCCCTTTGGTCTCACTAACAGCTCGTCTGTCTTTCAACGATTTATTAACGCTGTGTTTTGGGAGCTCATAAAAAGAGGACTCATCTTCATCTACATGGACGATTTGATAATTCCGGCCAACACTGTACTGGAAGCTATTCAATTGTTAATTGAAGTAGTTGACATTGCACGGGACTACGGATTGCTGATAAATTTCAAGAAGTGTCATTTCTTGAAAAGGAAGGTCCATTTTTTGGGCTACCAAATCCAGGAAGGAAAGATTCAACCGTCATATGAGAAGACAGCAGCTTTACAAAACTTCCCGGTGCTGAAGACGATCACAGCTCTCCAAAGCTTCTTGGGATTAACAGGGTACTTCCGGAAATTTATTCCAGGCTACGCTTCAATCGCCAAACCTTTGAGCGATATGCTCAGAACCGGCCATGACTTCCGGTTTGGAGACAAGGAGAGAGAGAGGCATTCGAGGAGTTGAAAAGAATATTGTCAATTAGTCCTGTGTTGATAATCTACAACCTCAGATATGAGACTGAGCTTCATGCAGACGCTAGCAAGTTCGGTTATGGCGCTGTGCTCCTGCAGAAGCTACCCGATGATGGTCTACTTCACCCGGTCTCATACATGAGCAAGAAGACTACGCCGCAAGAAGAAAAATATTGCAGTTACGAGCTTGAAGTCCTCGCCGTTGTTCGAGCCTTGAACAAGTTCAGAGTTTACCTTTTGGGAGTGGATTTTAAAATAGTGACAGATTGCTCGGAGTTCCAAAAGACTATGCAAAAGAAAGATTTAACACCCAGAGTTGCTCGATGGGCCCTGTCGTTGGAAGAATTCTCCTACACCATCGAACATCGTTCTGGAACGAAGATGCGACATGCTGATGCCTTGAGTCGCTGTACCGCAACCCTTTTCGGATTCGCTGATAGTCTGATTGCTAGAAACAAGAGGATTCTAAACAAGGACGAAGGACTACTCGCCATCAAGACTATCCTGAAGGAAGGACCCTATGAAAATTACGTGTTGAGAGACGGGATGTTATTCAAGTTTGTAGACGGCCGAGAACTTCTAGTAGTACCAAAGTCGATGCAGCAAGAGATCATCAGATCAATTCATGACAAAGCACACTACGCGGTGAAGAGAACAGAGGAGGAGATTAAACAGCAGTACTACGTTCCAGGATTGACAGAGAAGGTGAAGAAAGTGATTGGAAGCTGTGTGAAATGCCTGATTGTAAACAGAAAGTCTGGAAACCAGGAAGGATTACTTCACCCGCTGTTCAAGGAAAGTCAGCCTTTACACGCCTATCATCTGGATCATGTAGGACCGCTGGATTCAACGCATAATGGCTACAATCACATCCTTATAGTCGTGGACAACTTTACCAAGTACACCTGGTTGTATCCAGTCAAGACCACCAATTCGAGCGAAACCATCAGCAAGCTGGAGCTGCAGAGATGATGATGATGATAATTGTTGTTTTAAGGGGCCTAACATCTAGGTTATCGACCCCTAATGATCTGGGTGATAGTGAAAATGATAATGAAATGGAAACCAGAATAAAATTATGTGAGACGGAAAATACGTACAAAAAGGAACTCAGATGGAAACAACTCACAATATGGTCTTACAAAAGGGAATTTAGAACGAAAAGATGCACAAAAAGAATAGATTGAAAAAGACCCACAAAACGTAGGCTAGATTCAAAATACGTACAAATTGCAACGTAGCGTCGAAATACTTACAAAATGCTACTGAAATTCAAAATAATTACAAAATGCAAATGAGATCGAAAATACGTACAAAATGCAATTGAGATTCAAAATACTTACATAATGCAATTGAAATTGAAAACACACAATGCAATTCAGATTGAAATATCCCAGTTCCAATCCAAATTATTCACAAAGTGCAATTGAAATTCAAAATACTTACAAAATGCAATTGAAATTGAAAATGCTTACAAACTGTACGGTAGATTCAAAGGACTCATGTGGATTGACAATACTTACAAAAAGCAATTTAGATTGAAAATACTTGACAAAATATAATTTAGTTTTAAAATACCCACAAAATGCAATTGAGAATCAAAATATGTGCAAAATGACCGCAAAACAAAATATAATTTAGATTCAAAATTCGTGCGAAATGCGGTTTTGGTTGAAAATACTTACAAAATGCAATTGAAATACAAAATACTTACAAAGGTTCCTCCACCATATTGAAAGACTACTAAAAAGCAATTTAGATTGTCAATCTTTACAAAATGCAATTGAGGTTGAAAACAATCGCGAGATGTAATTTAGATAGAAAAAACATACAAAAAGCAACGTAGATTAAAAATGCCTTAAAAATCGCTAGAAGGGAATTTAGATACACGGTGAACCAAGTAACAAAAACAGTGCGGGAATCTTAAAGAGAAAAGTAAATATAATGAAAAGAGGAGAGGAGAGGAGAGGGGAGAGAGGAGAATGTCCGCCCCAAAGGTAAGGGACAAAAGGGGAAAACGGACCCAGCTCAGGAATCCCTCGGGGTCGCCAACTCCCAAACTCACCAGCCGTGAGCCCCTGAGGGTGTAGCATTATCTACGGTGCACCAGAAGTGGTGGGGCTACATACACCCTGCCTCCTTAATGGCCTTGAGCACAAGGCAGGAGGTAAAAGGAAAAGAAAAAGAAGGCTGACCCCTCACAGAAGGAGGGTATCAGGAAAGATGAGACAAGGGCTAATTAAGGCGGGAAAGTTAAAGACTCCCTAGGCCACGGATAACCCAATTCCGTCGGGGTCGGAAGAGAACAAGAGTTGACCAAGGGAGGTCGACAGGAAAGAAGACGAAGAGGAGCCCGGCACAAGTAAGTGGAAGCAATGCCGGACTCAGCTGGGGTCCCGTGGTCGCCAACCCACGCGCCACTAGATGTGAGCCCCTGGGGGGGGGGGGGGGGAGGGAGCTGCAGAGGATCCTCGTTGGAAACCCTGCTCAGATGATCACGGACCGAGAGCCATCTTTTACCTCAAAAGAATTTGAAGAGTACTGTGAGGACCAAGGGATCAAGCACTGCTTGGTGACCACCGGGTTACCCAGAGCCAAGCTGTCCGCCTAAGATCCAGCCAAATGGTACAAAGTCGTCCCATCGGTTCAATTGGCACTGAACTCGACTTTTCAGAGAAGTATAGGTCGAACACCGTTTGAACTCTTGACCGGGGTCAAGATGCGAGACAAAACAGATCTTCAGATCATGGAGATGTTGGAAGAAGAAGCCATTAACAATTTTGAGGATCAACGCGACCAGATCAGGCAGAGGCAAAACTGCAGATTCTCAAGACTCAAGAGGAGAAGCGCAAGAACTTCAACAAAAAACGCAAAGAAGCCTCGACTTACAACATCGAAGACTTAGTGGCTGTCAAGAGGACTCAATTCGGACCAGGTATGAAATTGAAGGCCAAGTACCTGGGGCCCTATCAAGTCACGAAGGTCAAACCCAATGATACGTACGATGTCGAAAGACGAGGAAGCAACGAAGGACTCAAGACCACCACCACCTGTGCGGAATACATGAAGCCCTGGCCTGAGGAAGGCTTATCGTCCGGGTCGGGCGATGATGATCAGGATGGCCGAATGTGGGAAGACGGGCAGGAATTTCGAGGTTTTGCCGCGAGTGATATAGAGGGCGCGCGGGACATAAGAGAAAACAGCGGCAATGTACTTTATTATTGTTGTTCTTTGGAGCTGGGAAGGCATCAACGTATTCTGTATTGATAATGTAATCTATTTTATTTGCATTTGTTAAGTAAACAAATATTATTTTTCAACAAATCAAACGTGAGTGTTTTTGACTCCGGTTCCATTCGAATTTATGAACGAGTTTAAAAGCTCATCCTCGAAATACGCTGCATAGATGAAAAATGCATAGTTTGTATCCAAATGCCGGAAATACTGGGATACCTCAGCTGTCCAAAACAGCAAATTGACAACGATCACTTTCTACATTTCCCCCTCCCCCTTACAGTACAAACTATCGATACGATGTCGAGGAATTTTACATTAAACCATTTAAAAGTAACCTTATAACAATATTTATCCAACAATTTTGGTGTCAAAATAACGATTAAATGAAGAATATTTAATTCCGTTCCTTTCATTTCCTACTTATTTTTGGAAAATGGTTAAGTTATACATACGGGAGTTGTGGAAATTTTAACTCAAAAATGTATACTTTCTCTTACAGCTTTTCGGCGCACCTTGTTATGTTCTGGGACCCTACGGGCCAAACTCTAGCATGCTAACCAATGAGCCACGGAGCCGGACTACTTAAGTTAGAGTAAAAACCGTCTCAGCATTTACATGTAGTGTGATATTCAAATAGGATGAAATAACTTCTTATGAATAATACTGTATCATCTCATTTAAAATTAATAATAATATCGTATGGCCTCGGGAGCCAGGTGCAAGCTTTGTTAATCGACACCCAAAGGCCAGCTTGCATGTCGATTTTCGTCGTTCCTTGCAACGCTATGAAAGTCACGAAGGTTACATATCTAAGCTCCTTGACACTATAGCGCTTTCTGGTAGAGAATGGAGGAACTTTGTGTTGGCGGAAAATCGCGAGATTACTTTTGTCTTTATGAACACGGCCTACTGCATTCAAATGGGTTCTTTAACATGCCAACAACGTATGACATGCGAGTCGTGATTTTTGCCGCCTTTCAAAAATCACTTACCACGGCCAGGAGCGAACTAGCTAGCTTGGGGTTGGTAGTCCGACACGATAACCACTCACTCACCGTGGCAAGCATATTTAAAATAGCTATTGTTCTAACCGGTTTGTGTTTTCTTTTTATCGTTTACCCTCCCAGCTCGGCTTAACCCATGAACTCTGGAAAGGATCATTCCTCTACCGTCGCAAGGAAGGGTCAAGGAAGGAAGTCGGTCGTGGACCTGTTGAAAGGACCCGTTCTGGCATTTGCCAGGTGGTGAAAATGGGAAACCACGAAAACCATTTTCAGGACGGCCAAGGTGGGATTTGAACCCACGCTCTCCCGATGCCAGCAATGCACGAACTAATGGGTTAGCGCTCTCGGCCACCGTGGCCGGTTGTTTTAAGCGTACTGCACGTTTTGCTTTGAAGTTTTCTTTGCATTTCACCGTTAGGCACTACTTTTTTACCAAGTGGTTCAATGTAGTGATTTAAGTTACTTAAGGTGGTTTCGGTGAAGCCTCCGTGGCTTAGGCGGCAGCACGCCGGCCTCTCACCGCTGGGTCCGTGGTTCAAATCCCGGTCACTCCATGTGAGATCTGTGCAGGACAAAACGGAGGCAGACAGGTTTTTCTCCGGGTACTCCGGTTTTCCATGTCAAAATTTCATTCCAGCAACACTCTCCACTATCATTTCATTTCATCTGTCATTCATTTACTCATTGCCCCAGAGGAGTGCGTCAGGCCTCGGCAGCCGGCACAGTTCATATCCTCGCCGCTAGATAGGGGCTGCATTCATTCCATTCCTGACCCGGTCGGAGACTGGAAGCAGGCTGTGGATTTTCAAGGTGGCTTCGGTGGCGCAGATGGTAGCATGCTGAGCTTCTATGCCCAAGGACGCGGGTTCAAACCCGGCCGAAGTTGTCGGATTTTTTAAGAGCGTCAAAAATCCCTCAGTATGCCTTCCTTCGGAGGGGACGTAAAGCCGGCGGTCCCATGTAATAGATTTATGGCATGATAAAGAACCTTCCACTAATTACATTTGTGTGAAGCTAAATTATAGGTTATCTTTGACTAACGCTCTTAGGTTCCGTCAATCGTCACCAGGAGCCGACTGCGGTGGCATCTAGTAACAAAATTCAGAACTAGTTGGTCGTTGGCGGTGGCGTTTGGTAGCAAAAGTTGGAACTACTTGAAAATCGAATGTATGCAGTCCTTACTTGAATTAAAAACAGATACGGTAACACACACGGCAGGCCGCAAACTTGTCTGTTAAGTGCAAGTTGCACAACAGACCACCAGACGGCGTCTAGCCTTTAACACATACGTCTGTAGCCTGTAATGATACTTCACCTGATTGGTCAGAAGAAACTCATGGCCTTGAAATGTGAGAGCAATACAGTTGGCAGCCCTGGTGACTGAATATATTCTTAATTCCATCTCTTAAGGTACAGAATACAAAATGTGCTTGAAGTCCAAAGGACATTACATGGAGTTAGACATTGGATCTATTAGTGTATTTTACTGTTCCTTTCTGCTGCTTGTGCCTGACAAACATCACGTGACCGTTGCAGTCCAAGCAAAAAAGATTTGAAAAGCCACAGCTGGGCCGCCATTGAGGGAGGAAACGAATACTGGAGATTATTTACAAGAAAAAAGTAAGTATGCTATGCTTTCCAACATGTACTGAACGCTTATTTCATTCATTAGGGTGCGTGTTACAATATTTCCTTTCTTTTCAGACGGATGCAGAAGAGTTTGAGGGGCAGATGACATCGTAGTTTCGACCATTGAAACCTCAATAACCAACTAACTAGAGTTTCAGAGGAGAGATTTATACGAAACAGCCTCTAAGTTTTCTTTATGAATACAATTTGCCGTTATTTTATTCACTTTTCCACAGGGATTTTTTTTAATATTCGTGCTATCAAACCTTCATTTTTGCCTCATTCCCTGTGTATACAGCGTATGTTAAAGCCGAGGTGCCGTACTTGTATTTGATTTACTGTAAGTGGGCATATGCAAAAATCTTGTTACGATACAATATAACATTTGAGAATAGGCGTTGCCCGGGAATTGAACCCGGTCCGTCTTGCTGAGAGGAAACTGACCACTGCATCATCACGCCCCAAATTGTTAGTGTCCGGTTGGGAGTAGGCTATTGATATTGCGAATTTTCAGTCTCAACACAATAGGCCTATTTTACCAATTATTGGGACATCCTAAATTATAGCCTGAAAAAAAAAAGATTTTGGTGGTGCATTTCAATTATTAGCCTAGTCATTTTGTTAGCATCTCTCAATAAATTGTTTGATTTGTAGTGCAGGACACAGGAACCTGACTTATCAGTTTCAGTTAGATGTTGAATGATAATATATGATTTTAATACCTTTTCAGGGTTTCCAGGGGACAATAGCTATTGAAATTGCAGTTCATTATGACCAATATACTGGAAATATGTGCTAAAATACGTAATTTTTTATTTTTATTTTTTATTTTTTGTCGTTTACCCTCCAGGTTGGTGGAACCCACGGACTCAGCTAGGGAACTCACCACTACCGCCTCTACGGGCAGTGTCCTAGAGCTGGGAACTTCGAATCGGAAGGGATACAACTGGTGAGGTGGGATTGGCACCTCGCCCAGGCGGCCGCGCCTACAAAGCGAACAGGGGCCTCATGAGGGAAGGTAAGGGATGGTGACGATGGATAGGCAAGGAAGAGGGAAGGAGGCGGCCGTGGCCTTGAAGAAGGTACCATCCCGGCATTTGCCCGAAGACGAAGTGGGAAACCACGGAAAACCACTTCGAGGATGGCTGAGGGGGAATCGAACCCCCTCTACTCATTTGGGCCACCCGAGGCTGAGTAGACCCCGTTCCAGTCCTCGTACCACTTTTCAAATTTCGTGGCAGAGCCGGGAATCGAACCCAGGACCTCCGGGGCGGCAGCTAACCATGCTGACCGCTACGCTACGGAGGCGACATGTTTCATTATTGTTGAATATGACCTACGGCAGCCATGTTGCTCACTCCAGCTGGCAAGGAGAGGATACGATTCGAACCATCCTTAGTACACGTGTAGGGCATGACCAGGCGTATATCAGGTGCAAGTAGTAAGGTGCGCTTCTCAGCCGATACCGAGAAATTAGTTAATTGCAGTGCAGCGGTAAGAGCCCTGCTTCGTAAGCGCGGGATCGCTGGATCGAATCCCACCGGTGAGTTTTTATTTTTATTTTTGTAAACATTGGCAATTCGTACACGTGTATGTCTCGTGAATGTTTATTTTGCAGTCAATTGTAATAACGTGTTATGTGAGTGGGAAAAGAGATTCCTAAATCATCGTCTCTCTTTTCTCTTAGCCTTTTACCCTCCAGGTTGGTGGAACCCACGGACTCAGCGAGGGAACTCACCACTACCGCCTCTACGGGCAGTGTCCTAGAGCTGGGAACATCTAATCGGATTGGATACAACTGGTGAGGTGTGATTGGCACCTCGCCCAGGCGGCCTCACCTGCAAAGCGAACAGGGGCCTCATGAGGGAAGGTAATGGATGGTCCGGATGGATAGGCAAGGAAGAGGGAAGGAGGCGGCCGTGGCCTTGAAGAAGGTACTGCCCCCGTAATTGAATTATGTAGAGACCACGGTGGCTATATTTAAAATTTATAAGGAGAGTTATGGCTGTCATAGTTATGACGTGGGTAGTCATGACGTAAGCACGGATGACGTAAATGTTATACCAGCAGGTTACTCGAGCTGAGATTCTCAGTGACGTCATGCATTTAGTCGAGAATGTTCCAAGATTTACGACGCAGTCGCAGGAAACGAGGAATTCGGCTGAGGAAGAAACTATGCTATTGGAGGAGAGGCATGAACCAATGAACGATAGTTTAAAGGAAGACGGAGATTGCTAAAACTATGGTATTTTTATTACTTTTGGAATACAGAATTGTGGAAATCCATTTGCAGTAAAAGCATTGATTTGGAATTTTGGTGAAATTTATTTTCAGTTTTTGAATTTTGAAAATCCGTCATGTATTAACGAAGTTGGAACTTCTAGCGATGACGTAGTACCACGCTTTGGAAGGGATGGTAACGCCCCTCGTGAAGTTAATAAAAGGGCTTGCGCAGAAGAGAGGAGTCTCTTTCGTTCTCTGATCATTCTGAGATCTCATTCTCAGAGCATCGAAGTATATTTGTGAAAGTTCTTTTCTTATACATTCATTATAGTGAGACGTCGAAGTGAACAGCAGTGAAAAGAATCGTCTTTATAACGTGTGGCGAGGCCACTATATTAACGAGATCCAAGTCAAACTAGGTGAAGTTGAAACGGACCTTAGAAAGCTTCTACAAGTTTAGCTTCGAACAGTTAGCGGTCACCGATAAGCTAATTGTATTGTGCAGTGCTACATGCAGTTATAGAGAAAAGCTGAACAATTTCGACCGATTAGTTCGAAAGATATTAGCAGTTTTATACGACTGAGAAAAGTGATTATCTCGCCACAAGAGAAGCACTTTTGTATAAGCCAGAATCAACGCAACGGCTGACGCTGCGAGTGGAATAGGAAGACTTCAGATTGCTTGGTTACAGAACACTACGGTATAATGGAGCAATTGAATACGGCAGTTTGTTCTTCTAACACTACAACCGAAGAGCAGATGGAAGGCTAAGAGCTTATTGCAATTGGGACATACTTCAACGGAGTAAGATAGCGACATGGAACTTCGCTAATTGCTATTCCACACAAGCGAACATGCGGTGAATACCATCTACACCCATGTTTCGTAATTAAAGGCTGAACACCATCGAACAGCCATAGAAACAATTTCATACTCTGAATATGAATAATTTCTTCGGAAATTTCTACAAAACTTCATGACGATTGTCTACTGGAACTTCAGGGAATTTTTCAAGAGAGGTCAGGGTGGACCCGACTCACAAAGAAGATTATTGCCGGAAGGATGTCTATTCGTCTTCGAGGAGCAGAGCGATTCACGGAGAAGGAAGCAGTTCGATTCTCCGAAGGTGCTATTTCCTATTTCGAGGATGGAGCTCGACTTTAACGTGGTGAAATGGATCCATCAGCAGTCTTCTTTGGGGAATTTTCCTCTGGAACGTCAATCGGCAGATAAGGTAGTCGTGAACGTTTATTGTATTTGAGTATATTAATGATGTTTGAGCAACCATTTTTCCCATATTTTTATCCTCATGTATTTTTGCCCTATTTTCTTGTTGAGATTCTGATTCTCAGTACACCTTGATGAGTTTTGCATTTTTCGACGATTTATTAAGACATTGTTATGTCATGGGCATAGTTAATGATTTTGGATCAGTTGAGACTGATATTTGGAATTTTCAGTAATTATTATTTTTGTAGTCACGATTTGACTGTAAGTTAATGATTTTTATGGCAGATTTAAATTCAGACAGCGTGTCACTTTATTAAAGTAATTCTACCCCTGTTTAATTACTTTGACCAATTTTCTGTCATCATCAAGAAGGAAGAACATTTAAATGATTTTAGAGCGTTAAAATCTCTTACGTTGTCGACGATCTTGGAAATACTAGTCGTTATTTGAATTGATTGCAACACAGACATTTATCGTCAGTTATGAATGAACATTGCATTATAGACACTTTTGTGAAAGAGTAACTTTAATAATGAATTATTGAATGCATTAAAGTCAAGTACTTTTGTTAGGAGTTTTTTCTCAATTAGAGAATTATATAATGATGTTTGCATTCCCCAGTCTAATTGGATTCTATTCGACTACTTTGTATTTTAGTCGCGCTTTATTTGAAGATAGTATTTTTATACTACAATTTTCTTTTAAGATGTTAATCTTAAATTTTGATAGACCAGACAGGCCTATATAAGCGTATTCACTATTAAATTTGTTTGTGATTGGCAAGTTTTGACTTCATTTCGGTTCATGAATGAAATCCACGAAGGTTAAATAGAAAAACAGTTTTGAAACAATTAATGATTATAAAAATTTTTAAGTGGAACTATGAATGTATAATCGCTAGTGCAGCGCGTGTTGAAAGTCGCTGAGGTATAATGCCCTTGAATATGAAGGAAGTTCCCACAGGAATTAATGTTAAAGAATTATTTGTGGAAGTTTTGTAAGTTATGTGGAAGTTGAATGCCATATAGATTAATATATGATGATTTTGGGCATACTTTTAATGCAGTTTGTGCATTAACTTGTTAGCGAAGGATTTTCCGCTGGAGTAAGATTGTCATAGTTCGTTGAAAATAAATCAAGTGAATTACTGTTATAATTAACACGAGTTTTGAAAGAATTTGAGATAAGATTTTGAATGAAGGTTGCCGTCACAAATCATTATTAAAACCTTTATTAAACCAGATTGTGACATTAACATGTATAACTAACCTTCATTGGTCGATTATATTAAACACGATTCTGAAAATTACCAACCGAATGAACATGTGGTTAATGTATTTATTAAATTAATAATTTAAACAATTTAAATGTTACTATTGTAAATAATTGCTGTAAATATTTTTGAAAATAATGTGAAACGAGAGTGATGTTAAAGGCGTGCTTATTATATTTTTATTGTCTTTGACAAATAGTATAAACAATTTCTAATTGTTATAAATAATTTATGTGATTTTGTTATAAACATTTAAGAGCTAATTAAACATTTGGATTGAAGTTAACAAGTTTAAGGAATTAACATAATGATCCAATAGGATGTGAGCAAAGTACTTGAAAGATTTGCGTAAATATAATGTGATCTGTCTTGTAGACAGATAAAAGTTTGAGAGAGCAAGCTGTATGTTACGTAACAGCATGTGAGAAGGGAGTGCATTTGACCAGGCTGCAACAGGTTCGAGGGTAGCTCGCAGCTGGGCCAACATCTGGTTCACAGAGAGTGAGGTCGTACACACTCCGGCCTTGCGACTATAAATACCATTCTCATGTTTATTAAAAGGAAACCAAATGCTCTATATATGTCACACCCTGACGTCCTTTTCCAATCCAATAGTGTTATGGATATTACGTTATTTGGAGCTCTTGGGAGCTAAAATGTTATATATATCATGTTGTATGATAATTTTTGCAAGTCCTACTGAGGACGTAGTCAGATTGACTTGGGCTTCTGATAGCCACGTTGATTTTGTTGTGTTAGTAAAATCATACCCTTTATTAGAAATAAAGCTTTTGTACGGTTCAAAGTTCTCGTCTTCGTCTTGGCTCATTTTTAAATGTCATGGTGGAGGTTATTGTGTGAACAGACTTTTAGTGATCCTGTTGTCAACTCAAACCCCGAGATAATTAAGAGGTAAGTAACGGTAAGTATGAACCCCCGTCTATTTTGGTGTGTTCCACAATGATTTCCTGTGAACTTCTGTGCTCTTATCTCGATAGTATCTGTCAGTGCCATTTTCATTGATGTAGCTGTGCCGGTGCAATTGATAATTGGCAATCCGATTGAGGGGGAGGATATCTGACAGCCTACTATCCAGGTAAACGGGGACAGAAAGATTGGCGCCCAACGTGGGGCTGAGTCAACAGAAAGATTGGCGCACCTAAAACGTTGGGGCTCGATTCAACATAACTGGATTACCAGGTTGAACGCCAGAAAGAGTGGCAAACCTAAAACATGAGGTTCGATTAGACTCAAATAAAGAGGTTGATTCTTTGTTAGATGTCTATGCCAATTGTAGTATTTAAGAGTGTGATTATATAGGAATTAAATGTTGTATTGTATTAGGAAAATTACACTCAGAAAAGATCAGATCTTATACAACTTGAGAAAGGTTAAATAGGCTGGAAACTTAGAAAAATCGCCTATAATCTGGAATCTTATTTTATTTGACCGGCTTATGACATTTTAGTCATATTAAAGATAAAATTAATTATTTGGATTGTAAATGTAAATTATTTGTGTTAGGATATTTTAAAATGAGCCAGGGAAATTTGAACATGTGCTTGAGTTTGTTTCAACATGAAGTATCTTCGAAAATTAATTATAAGGTAGTGATAAGTTAGATTTAAGACAGAAAATTGATCAAAATTATATATGGTGAAAAGTGTTGCTCAAATGTTGTTATGTTGCTCTTTTGATGTATGTCCCTACAGCAATCCATTTTTGAATAATATTGTAATGGCAGATGAAAGTTTGAAGAAAATGTTAGAGGAGATGTCTGCTAACATGAATCGCAGTATGAAGCAGATGCTGAATGAAAGCATGAAGGAGAATAATAGTAATTTGTCTGCTAATTTGAATGCAAGAATGAAGGAGAATATTAGTAATTTGTCTGCTAATTTGAATGCAAGGATGGCGGAGAATGCTAGTAATTTGAAAGCTAGCATGGGTGAAAGTTTGAAGGGTATTCAAACTAGTGCTGCTAATTTAGAGGAGAATATGTCGCGTTTACAGATTAATACCCAAGGAATTGAGAGTACTGTAAGTGACATCCGCACAGATGTATCTAATGTGCATAAAAATGTTGATGATGTTAAATGTGATGTGTCTAAGGTACAGAGAGACCTTACAATGTTAAATCTAGATGTAGCTAATGTCCGAGGGGATATTTCTTGTGCGAGAGCCGAAGTAGTTGTTGTCAAAAACGATGTAGCGACTGTCCAAGACAAGGTCGAGGAAGTCCAAAAAGAAATTCAAAAAGCTAGAACTGATGTATCTAATGTTCAGGTAGACATTAATAACATTCATGCGGATATAACTGAGGTGCAAAGTGACATAACTAAGATTCAGGTAGAGGTCAACACAGTTTTCGTAGATATTACTAAAGTCCAAACTGATGTAAATAAAGTCAGGGAAGAAATCGAAAACTCAAAAACTCTTTGTACGCGTAATATAACTGCATTAGCGACTAGGTTAGTCGATGAATCAGTTAGAACAACAACGTCTTTAGCAGAGTTGAAGTATGATGTAGAGGTCATGAGAACACAGGTATTAGACCACAATAGAGTATTAAAAGAGGATATCGAAGTAGACATAGCCGAAATGTTAACAGCAAACGTAGCGGTATGGAAAGACGAGTGGAATAAGTCAAGTGGGGAACATGTAACCCAAATTCAGGAAAGGATTGAAAGAAAACTTGCCAGTACGCAGATAGAAATTAACAATGAAGTAGTACAGATTAGGAAAGATTTAAGCGTCAGGATAAATTCGTTATCCGAAAAACAAGTTGACGATAGAACACAACTAGATCGGGATATGCAAACTTTAAAATCTACATTAGAGGAACAGATGCATAAAGTTGTCTCGGATGTAAATGAAACGACGAGTAAACTGAAAAATTTGAAGTTAGGAGAGGCTAGTGTAATGGAGAACTACAAAGAAGAGATTATCAAGAAAGTCTTAACAGAAATCACCGACAAGGATACAGAAGGCTTAGCTTGCGAATTGAATAGGAATTATGCTAGAAGACATAACCTAGAGCCAGAAGAAAGAGACGTGACTCCTGAAGAGCGTGTATCCAGATTCAGAGAGGAGGATGACGAAAGGAATATGGAACCTGAGTGGAATTATCGAGATAGTGGGAAAAACTATCCGGATTCATATCCGAGGAACGTGACGGTCATTAGGAATTTCGAAGACAAGCCACAAAAATTCAGTAACACTGATAGTTTGACACCTATAGAGTATGTAAGAAATCTCAAAGATTATTTCATCGAAGCTCACATTCCCAGAGAGAGAGAGATGAAGATAGTAGAGAGATATCTGATTGGAGGACCCCTTGAATGGTTTTTGCGCATTTAGATACACATTCAGTAACTTTGACGAGTTTGCAGAGGCATTAATCAAGCGATTTTGGTCTATAGAAGCGCAGAATTCGTTAAGAGCGGAAGTGTATTCAAGAAAATACTCAGGTACTCTTCCAACGAGGTACGCTGATTTCTTTACGAGTCAGTTGTCCCGCTTGAGATTTTTGCAACCCCCATTGTCCACGGAGCAACTAATAGATGCGATTTCTCGTATGCTGCCAGTTGAGGTGAGGAGACTTATAATTTCGTCCAACATCAGGGATTTATCCAGCATGGATGAATTACTAAGGAGGTTAGCCCGAATCGGTGTGTCACAGAAGAGACACGCTCCAATAAGGAAAATGTACAGGTTCCTCAAGGGTTACATGGACAATACGGATGTTGACTATGAAGCTACACGGAGAAATTCACGACACTTTGTCTTGAGTGGAGACATCGTATGCAAGTATGCTGACCCTGCGCATACAAAACTCCGAATAGTCGTGCCACCTAAACTTATTGTCAATTTAGTGTGGGTAGCTCATCACGCAACTGGACATGCCGGTTTAGATAAAACTCTTAATACACTTAAAGAGAGATTTATCTGGACTAACATGCGTTCCAGTATTGCCAAGGTCATTAGATCCTGTGACAAATGTCAAAGAGCAAAGTATGCTTCTGCTTTACTAAAGGGAAAACCAAAGGCGATGATTCCTTCTAAGCCAAACGAACTTATGGCGACGGATATATTTGGCCCCTGTCCGAAGGGATACCAGGGTAACCAGTACCTGTTGGTGACCGTGGATGTTTTCTCAAAATTTGTTACAATGAGTCCCATGCAGAAAGCTAACACGAGGAACGTAGTAAGCAGACTGGAAAATGCTGTATTTCCTAAAGCTGGTATACCGGAATATCTACTGTCAGATCATGGAACGCAGTTTACGTCCGTGGAATTTGCAGCGGATATGGAAAGGCTTGGCATTAAGCACTTATTTTCAAGCGTGCGTTACCCTGAATCGAATTCCTCAGAAAGATATATGGCTGAATTTTCGAAATTCTGTCGAATTTTCTGTCCAAATGATCATTCTGGTTGGGTGAGATTTGTACCCCTTATTGAGGAATGTCTGAACTCTACAGTGCAGGAGAGCACAGGAGAAGTGCCAATGCGACTTCATCTAGGAAGAAACCCAGAAAGGCCGTGGGATAATCTTTTCAACCACATACCGAGATATCCCGACATAGGAAGACAGCAGAGGATTGACAAGGCAAAGGAACAACTCCAGAAAGCAGCAGAAAAACGATTGAAGAGAGTAGCTGGAAAACGTTTTGGTACACCCTTTCAAGTTGGAAATCTTGTATTATTACGCAGACCTGTCAAGGCTGATATGTCCAAGAAAATCTACCCCAAATTTGGATTAGTGTTCCTGGGGCCGTTTAGGATTACAAACGCTTATGGAAACAACTGTTATGAACTCTACGATGATGAGAATAATGTCGTTTACGGCAAGTTCAATGCTGGAAATTTAAAAAGATACTATCCTAGAGTAAGCCAGTAATAATTCAATTTCGTGTTCAAGAGAGTTGAGATACTTGTAACACTGAGTTTAAAAACAATTTGCAACTGTTTTTAAAACGTGGTGGGAGGAGAATGCCCCCGTAATTGAATTATGTAGAGACCACGGTGGCTATATTTGAAATTTATAAGGAGAGTTATGGCTGTCATAGTTATGACGTGGGTAGTCATGACGTAAGCACGGATGACGTAAATGTTATACCAGCAGGTTACTCGAGCTGAGATTCTCAGTGACGTCATGCATTTAGTCGAGAATGTTCCAAGATTTACGACGCAGTCGCAGGAAACGAGGAATTCGGCTGAGGAAGAAACTATGCTATTGGAGGAGAGGCATGAACCAATGAACGATAGTTTAAAGGAAGACGGAGATTGCTAAAACTATGGTATTTTTATTACTTTTGGAATACAGAATTGTGGAAATCCATTTGCAGTAAAAGCATTGATTTGGAATTTTGGTGAAATTTATTTTCAGTTTTTGAATTTTGAAAATCCGTCATGTATTAACGAAGTTGGAACTTCTAGCGATGACGTAGTACCACGCTTTGGAAGGGATGGTAACGCCCCTCGTGAAGTTAATAAAAGGGCTTGCGCAGAAGAGAGGAGTCTCTTTCGTTCTCTGATCATTCTGAGATCTCATTCTCAGAGCATCGAAGTATATTTGTGAAAGTTCTTTTCTTATACATTCATTATAGTGAGACGTCGAAGTGAACAGCAGTGAAAAGAATCGTCTTTATAACGTGTGGCGAGGCCACTATATTAACGAGATCCAAGTCAAACTAGGTGAAGTTGAAACGGACCTTAGAAAGCTTCTACAAGTTTAGCTTCGAACAGTTAGCGGTCACCGATAAGCTAATTGTATTGTGCAGTGCTACATGCAGTTATAGAGAAAAGCTGAACAATTTCGACCGATTAGTTCGAAAGATATTAGCAGTTTTATACGACTGAGAAAAGTGATTATCTCGCCACAAGAGAAGCACTTTTGTATAAGCCAGAATCAACGCAACGGCTGACGCTGCGAGTGGAATAGGAAGACTTCAGATTGCTTGGTTACAGAACACTACGGTATAATGGAGCAATTGAATACGGCAGTTTGTTCTTCTAACACTACAACCGAAGAGCAGATGGAAGGCTAAGAGCTTATTGCAATTGGGACATACTTCAACGGAGTAAGATAGCGACATGGAACTTCGCTAATTGCTATTCCACACAAGCGAACATGCGGTGAATACCATCTACACCCATGTTTCGTAATTAAAGGCTGAACACCATCGAACAGCCATAGAAACAATTTCATACTCTGAATATGAATAATTTCTTCGGAAATTTCTACAAAACTTCATGACGATTGTCTACTGGAACTTCAGGGAATTTTTCAAGAGAGGTCAGGGTGGACCCGACTCACAAAGAAGATTATTGCCGGAAGGATGTCTATTCGTCTTCGAGGAGCAGAGCGATTCACGGAGAAGGAAGCAGTTCGATTCTCCGAAGGTGCTATTTCCTATTTCGAGGATGGAGCTCGACTTTAACGTGGTGAAATGGATCCATCAGCAGTCTTCTTTGGGGAATTTTCCTCTGGAACGTCAATCGGCAGATAAGGTAGTCGTGAACGTTTATTGTATTTGAGTATATTAATGATGTTTGAGCAACCATTTTTCCCATATTTTTATCCTCATGTATTTTTGCCCTATTTTCTTGTTGAGATTCTGATTCTCAGTACACCTTGATGAGTTTTGCATTTTTCGACGATTTATTAAGACATTGTTATGTCATGGGCATAGTTAATGATTTTGGATCAGTTGAGACTGATATTTGGAATTTTCAGTAATTATTATTTTTGTAGTCACGATTTGACTGTAAGTTAATGATTTTTATGGCAGATTTAAATTCAGACAGCGTGTCACTTTATTAAAGTAATTCTACCCCTGTTTAATTACTTTGACCAATTTTCTGTCATCATCAAGAAGGAAGAACATTTAAATGATTTTAGAGCGTTAAAATCTCTTACGTTGTCGACGATCTTGGAAATACTAGTCGTTATTTGAATTGATTGCAACACAGACATTTATCGTCAGTTATGAATGAACATTGCATTATAGACACTTTTGTGAAAGAGTAACTTTAATAATGAATTATTGAATGCATTAAAGTCAAGTACTTTTGTTAGGAGTTTTTTCTCAATTAGAGAATTATATAATGATGTTTGCATTCCCCAGTCTAATTGGATTCTATTCGACTACTTTGTATTTTAGTCGCGCTTTATTTGAAGATAGTATTTTTATACTACAATTTTCTTTTAAGATGTTAATCTTAAATTTTGATAGACCAGACAGGCGTATATAAGCGTATTCACTATTAAATTTGTTTGTGATTGGCAAGTTTTGACTTCATTTCGGTTCATGAATGAAATCCACGAAGGTTAAATAGAAAAACAGTTTTGAAACAATTAATGATTATAAAAATTTTTAAGTGGAACTATGAATGTATAATCGCTAGTGCAGCGCGTGTTGAAAGTCGCTGAGGTATAATGCCCTTGAATATGAAGGAAGTTCCCACAGGAATTAATGTTAAAGAATTATTTGTGGAAGTTTTGTAAGTTATGTGGAAGTTGAATGCCATATAGATTAATATATGATGATTTTGGGCATATTTTTAATGCAGTTTGTGCATTAACTTGTTAGCGAAGGATTTTCCGCTGGAGTAAGATTGTCATAGTTCGTTGAAAATAAATCAAGTGAATTACTGTTATAATTAACACGAGTTTTGAAAGAATTTGAGATAAGATTTTGAATGAAGGTTGCCGTCACAAATCATTATTAAAACCTTTATTAAACCAGATTGTGACATTAACATGTATAACTAACCTTCATTGGTCGATTATATTAAACACGATTCTGAAAATTACCAACCGAATGAACATGTGGTTAATGTATTTATTAAATTAATAATTTAAACAATTTAAATGTTACTATTGTAAATAATTGCTGTAAATATTTTTGAAAATAATGTGAAACGAGAGTGATGTTAAAGGCGTGCTTATTATATTTTTATTGTCTTTGACAAATAGTATAAACAATTTCTAATTGTTATAAATAATTTATGTGATTTTGTTATAAACATTTAAGAGCTAATTAAACATTTGGATTGAAGTTAACAAGTTTAAGGAATTAACATAATGATCCAATAGGATGTGAGCAAAGTACTTGAAAGATTTGCGTAAATATAATGTGATCTGTCTTGTAGACAGATAAAAGTTTGAGAGAGCAAGCTGTATGTTACGTAACAGCATGTGAGAAGGGAGTGCATTTGACCAGGCTGCAACAGGTTCGAGGGTAGCTCGCAGCTGGGCCAACATCTGGTTCACAGAGAGTGAGGTCGTACACACTCCGGCCTTGCGACTATAAATACCATTCTCATGTTTATTAAAAGGAAACCAAATGCTCTATATATGTCACACCCTGACGTCCTTTTCCAATCCAATAGTGTTATGAATATTACGTTATTTGGAGCTCTTGGGAGCTAAAATGTTATATATATCATGTTGTATGATAATTTTTGCAAGTCCTACTGAGGACGTAGTCAGATTGACTTGGGCTTCTGATAGCCACGTTGATTTTGTTGTGTTAGTAAAATCATACCCTTTATTAGAAATAAAGCTTTTGTACGGTTCAAAGTTCTCGTCTTCGTCTTGGCTCATTTTTAAATGTCATGGTGGAGGTTATTGTGTGAACAGACTTTTAGTGATCCTGTTGTCAACTCAAACCCCGAGATAATTAAGAGGTAAGTAACGGTAAGTATGAACCCCCGTCTATTTTGGTGTGTTCCACAATGATTTCCTGTGAACTTCTGTGCTCTTATCTCGATAGTATCTGTCAGTGCCATTTTCATTGATGTAGCTGTGCCGGTGCAATTGATAATTGGCAATCCGATTGAGGGGGCGGATATCTGACAGCCTACTATCCAGGTAAACGGGGACAGTACCATCCCGGCATTTGCCAGAAGACGAAGTGGGAAACCACGGAAAACCACTTCGAGGATGGCTGAGGTGGGAATCGAACCCCCTCTACTCATTTAGAACATCCGAGGCTGAGTAAACCCCGTTCCAGTCCTCATACCACTTTTCAAATTTCGAGGCAGAGCCGGGAATCGAACCCAGGACCTCCGGGGTGGCAGCTAACCATGATGACCGCTACACTACGGAGGCGACCTCCTAAATCATCGTATGGGGGTTAAACGTTTGTGACTACATAATATACAGCATTGGCATTGCAAATACATTGGTATTATACACGGTCAGGTATATTCTATTATATGTATACATGTATATGTATAAACATATACATTTAAGGCCCAGTCTGTTCCGTTCATTGCACGTCTGTGAACTATCAGACCACCCTCGTACCCCGCAAGCAGTGACTCATGTTATCGGTACAATAAAACACAACACACTGCAAAGGCTCACCGGTGGGATTCGATCCAGCGATCCCGCGCTTACGAAGCAGGGCTCTTACCGCTGCACCGCGCGCTCGTTGGATTCTTGCTAGCGAACGACGCACATAGACGCCGACATGTAATTGCAATTAATTAATTTCTCGGAAACTGATGAGAAGCGCACCTTACGACTTGCACCTGGTACACGCCTGGTAATGCCCTACATGTGTACTAAAGATGGTTCGAATCGGTGACCCATGCATCGTATCCTCCCCTTGTGAGCAACACATGACGAGACGTTGGTGTCACGGCAGTGTGCCCAACATATAAGATATAAAATACACCACCACTAGGCAAAACCCATTCGTCTGCGGCTGGAAGCTAATATCTAGAATCTAGACGCATTAGGCTGTAACCGTTGATCTGGGCCCTATTTCAATAAACTGGACAAGTCGACATATGTCAGATGACGTAAAATATCCGACAATTTGATAGTTCGACAAGTTTCCGTTTCTCAAAGCATGCTAATTCGACAAATATGTTGCGACAATTTTGTAAATTATCGTGAGATATTGTCAGAAATCTGTTTCATAAAGTTGTAATACCGACAGGTAGAAATTTGACAAATATATCACATATGTCACCAGTTTTTCTTTATGAACTAATGAATATGTCAGCCGTGGTTGTACAATTGTCATCGAAAACTCGACAGGCGCCTTGTTACATGTCGATTATTACCATAACCTATCTTTTCGTATTTCGGTACGTTTGGAAGTTTTCCGTTACATTAATAGCCTACAGTGTTGTTAGAATCGTTGGAATGGAGAGATTAAAAAGCGGCAGTAGTAGAGTGATTAAGATCAGTGACGTACGTAGGATTTCTTTCTGGGGGGCTACATTCATATAATAGGCTTAAGGTAGTTGTACATTATTAAGGTAATTGTACGGTACAGGCTTTTGTCACTGAGGCAATAGTCGTCATTCTCGTATATAAGTACATATAATAAGGATGTCAACGGATATTTCTCAACGCACGAAGTCTTACGAGATGCGTCATACCTTCGTTGCCGATAATGAGCAACTTCGCGAAATCATGCGTGCGATATAATAGGTTATCCCAGCGTCAAACATCTCGTGTGAGTTGAGCTGTCTTGACGCGGCGTATTGCTTCTCGCATGTGCTAAGCAGGCACGCGAGTTAATTATGTGCATACGTGTTATGTTCTGACATTTTAAAATGTTACAAGTGTGTGATATAGTTGGTAATTGTTTCTGTAAAATACGCGATTTGCTATTTCGTGCTCACGTTCCTAGTTTGGTTAGAAATGCTGGTGACGAACACGGGATTTTAAAACACGCACTTTACCAATGCTAGTCATTTGTGACGAAAAATGGCACATTGTCATATTTCCTTGTAAGACCTAACTAACAGCGGCAATATTGTAGTTCTGAAGCACCCTGTATTAGTTAAATTGTCGTTTGATCATCGTGTCCAAAGGTCGTCATAGCTGACTATCTTTAGAGCACATACGTGACGAATACTAGTGCACGATAATGTTAAAGTTTGCGTTAACGTTTCAGAACCTATATACAGGTTCTTTCATATAAAATAAGAACGGCAAGCGGCAGTTTTGTTATTCGCTGCTACGGTGGCCTTGGCCGAGCTTGTGCCGCGCCATGGCCCCCTGCTGTACTATTGAAAGGGCGCGCGTAGTACATACGAGGGCTGTTTTCTTTTTCAATTTCCGATGGACTGTATAAAAACAACAGATTGACATACCAAACTGATTTTACTACTCAATGTTTGCTTGTTATATTCGTATGTCTCAACATAATCGCCAAAACAATTGAAACATTTGTCGTACCGTTACACCAGCTTTCCAATGTCCTCGACAAAATATTCTGCCGCCACTGAGGTGGGTACGTCTAGACAGACTCCTGAAGTTTTTCCTTTTTGACGAGGCGTTGCCGCCCAACCATACCTTCAATTCTCGAAAGAGGTGAAAATCATTCAGTGCTGGTTTGGTCCAAAACTTCACACTTGAATTCTTTGAAAAATCTATCGTAACGTTGGTACAGTGTGGTTGTGAATGGTTTTCACCTTTTTCGAGAATTGAAGGTATGGTTGGGCGGCAACGCCTCGCCAAAAAGGAAAAACTTCAGGAGCCTCTCCAGACGTACCCTCCTCAGTGGCGGCAGAATGTTTTGCCGAGGGCATTGGAAAGCTGGTGTAACAATAAGACAAATGTTTCAATCGTTTTGGCGATTATGTTGAGACATAAGAATAAAACAAGCAAACATTTAGTGTTAAAATCAGTTTGGTATGTCAATCTATTATTTTTAAACAGTCCATCGGAAATTGGAAAAAAAAACAGCCCTCGTATGTACTACGCGCGCGCTTTTAATAGTACAGCAGGGGACCATGGTGCGCCACAAGCTCGGCCAAGGCCACCGCAGTAGCGAATAACAAATCTGCCGCTTGACGTTCTTACTTTATATGAAAGACCCTGTACATTTACAGTGTGCTGTTATTATGTAGATCTGTCTCTTTGACGGCCGTAGGTTTACGCTGGTTGCGTGTGCGCAGCGGTAACGTTCTCGCCTGCTGTTGCAGGATCGAATCCTGGCGCGGTCATGTGGAATTTGAGGGTGTGCAAATGCGAGGGAGCCGTGTCAGTAGATTTCCTGGCACGTTATAGATCCCCTTCGGGGCAAAATTCCCGCACCCCGCGGTCTCTAAAACCCGCAGTAGTTGAAAGGGACGTAAAACAAATAACATTATTATTATTATTATTATCAGTAGGGCTAGGCCTAGGGTTTTTAGGTGAGCTAAAGGGGATTCTTTTTAAGTTGAGATGAAAAATATTTTCAAAGACTAAATCTTTGCTTTCAAGTAATATGAGAGAATCGTGCGGATGAAAATAAATCGAAACACGTAGGCTACTCTTAATGAGAACGAATTTCTAGTATATATCATACTGTTACGGCTGTGAGTTTATTTCATCGCTCGCTGCATGAGTCCCAACTGCCCCCGGGCTGGGCTGTGCTCTGCCTCTGTGTATTGCGTGCGCCTTATGCAACAGGACTATTAGGACAAAGGGATGGTCCAGAATATTCGTGACCCAGCCAGTGATGGAAACCTCGAGAAGCCGTGAACCCTGGATGGGTCTAGAAGCATTTATTGAGTCACCGGCCTGCTATGTAAGAGCGACCTGTCAAGCGGGGTGTGTGTGTTTTTCGAGCTAGTGCGAGCGTTTATCCTGAGCGACAGAAGTGTGGTGAGATGACTTGCGAAACCCAGTGAGATTCCTTCCGAGCCGCGGAGCAGTGTGAGGAGTGTGCACGTACCTTGGGCGACAGAGACATTGTGGTGAATTTCGAAACGCATTGGGCAGTTCCCTAGCCAGTGGACAGGAAACAGTGAGTGACAGACTTAGTGCAGTTATTTCCAGCCAGTGCACGGGACCACCTCATTAGCGAGAGGATTAACTGCAAGGCCGAGTGAAAGGGTGAGTCGAGCTCCATACAGGAGGGAGCTTCTGTAAGACAGATAATTGTTTCTATCTGCTTATTGTACGGTGTATATTTCTGATCTGCAAGCAATAAAGCTAACTTCTCTTTAAAGGAACAATTGTGTTTGTGCTTTCACCCACCGTAATCCAGTTAACGTGTGCCACTAGGGGGTGGCACGTAACAACTGGTGTCAGAAGTGGGATTACGAACTCAAGCACAAGCACAACACCTGACGGTCCTGGTTTCAAAACCCGAGTAGGTCATTTTTTTAAATTTTCCTGTGAGTACATGCCCTTTACAAGACAAACAACCAAAATTGAAGCGCAATTGGCAGCATTACTAGAAAAGTTAAGTGGCATGGAAACCACATTAGAAGACGGCCAGAAGAATTTAACCAAGGACTCAACTGCCAAATTAGAAGACGGCCAGAAGAAGATGGAAGACGGTCAAAATAAGTTAGCGGAGGACCTGAAGAAGATGGAAGACGGCCAGAAGAAGATGGAGGACGGCCAGAAGAAGTTAGCCGAGGACCTAACTTCCAAATTAGAGGATAGCCAGAAGAAGTTAGCAGAGGACCTGAAGAAGATGGAAGACGGCCAGAATAAGCTAGCAGAGGACGTAACCGCCAAATTTCTGGATGGCCAGAAAAATCTGGAAGAGTGTCTGCTGACGAAATTACAGGAAAGTCAAAGGAAATTGGAACAGGGCCTACGTGAGGAAGTCACGGCAGTGGAAAAGAAGGTCAACGCCTTACAAGTGGAATTTGCCGAGCTGCGCCGACGCCCGCTGACGGGGGTGGAGGAGAAATTCAACGCTCTACGAGAGGAAGTTGCCGAGCTGCGCCAACGCCCACCCCCAGTTACATCGGGAACCTCAGGAAAGGGACAGAACAGAGTGACGCCCCCAACCTTCGACGGAAAGGTCCCGTGGAGCATATACTTACGTCAGTTTGAGGCAGCCTGTTCCATAAACAACTGGAACAGCACGGAAAAGGCTACAGCTCTCATTGTAGCTCTGAGAGGGGACACCCTTAACGTCCTTCAGGCCATCCCGACTGGATCCCAGGACTACGCTTCACTAATCGCTCATATGGAGTCCCGATATGGAGATAGCTATCTTCAGCAGGCCTACCAGATGCAGCTCCGGACCCGGGTACAAAAGAACGCGGAAACCCTGCAGGAGTTCGAGATGGACATCGCACGCCTTGTAAGGCTCGCCTATCCAACAGCGCCGGCCAACTTTTTGGAGCAGATTGCGACGCAAACCTTCATTGACGGACTACAGGACTCGGATACTCAAATGGCACTGCGACTTGCGCGCAATAAGACACTTGCAGATGCACTGAGCCACGCACTTGAGTTCGAGACGGCAAAGCAGGTATCTAGAATGCGCGCGCGGGAGCGTCAGGCGGACGTCGACGAACCAGCCAAAGCCGACAAGACCAAGCCCCTGGCCGATGAACTGATGGAGGCGCTAGACCGGTTCTTCAAGAGTCGCAGTACCATCAACAAAAACGTAGCCGAAGGACATCCGGAGAGGCGGCCCGGAAGAGGACTACCGACCTGCTGGACCTGCCGTAAGAGAGGCCACCTGAGCAAGGACTGCGGTGATCGCCGCCGCCAAGGGTTTCCGCCGGGACAGTCAGTCGTACGGAAACCGCGCGGCCCAGGAAAGCAAGTATCAGCCAGCCTAGGGGGGCAAAGGTTGGCTTGTGACAGTCGTCAAGCCCCAGCAGTCCAAGTGCGTGTGACGAAGTTACGGAGGGACAATAGCAGCCTGATGGTCGACGGAGTCGTCAACGGAGTGAGCTGGCCCATGCTCATCGACACGGGAGCGTCGAGGACCATCGTCAATCCCACCGTGATCCCGAAGTGGAGAGTGCAACCCACACAGAGGAACCTCCAGCTAATAACCGCGACCGGAGAGAACGCACCGGAACATGGCGAAGCATCACTGGAGTTCGTCATTGGTCGACGGGCGATAAAGCATCCAGTGCTTGTGGCTGACGTATCAAATGAAGTGATCATCGGACTGGACTTCCTGGACCAGAACAACATCATCTTGGATCTGAGTACCAACACTCTGCACTTCGGAGGTGAGGAACTTGCTTTGCAACCAGCACACGAGGCCGTCGCCGCACGACGACTAAGGCTGAGAGAGGACGTCATCGTTCCTGCCAGGACAGAAGACAGCGCTGCCGTAATTGTCGACGGAACAGCTGAGGGAGTGGTGGCTGTCATCGAGCCAAAATATGAGGACATCCAGACAAAAGGATTGTTAGTTGCCAAGACTCTCATCAACACGACGTCTCGGCCGTACGTCCGCCTGTCCAACCTGAACGACTACGATATTACGGTTCACCGGGACACCAACCTAGGCGTCTGCGAGCCCGTTACCTGGATTGCCCGCATCACAGACACGACGGACGGACACCTGCAGACGGACAACCTAAGAAGAAGAACTACAGAAGCTGTACCAAGGATCCCAGGACCATTTAGACGAGGAACAATCACCCCAACTTCAGGACCTGCTAAACGAATTCCAGGATGTCTTCTCCGTGAGGAGCAAAGACTTCGGCAAGACAAGCTTGGTCCAGCACAGAATCGATGTTGGGGACAGCGCACCGATTAGGGCCCCATTCCGACGCGTGCCGCTCGCCAAGCAAGCCAATGTCGACCGGATGGTAGAAGAGATGAAGGAGCAAGGAGTGATCGAGCCATCACATAGTCCTTGGAGTTCTCTGGTCGTGCTGGTGAAGAAGAAGGACGGTTCTACCAGGTTCTGCGTGGATTACAGGCGGGTGAATGACGTCACGAAGAACGACAGCTACCCTCTACCCCGGATCGACGACACCCTGGACACCATATCAGTGTCAAGATGGTTCACCACCTTGGATTTGAAGAGTGGCTATTGGCAGGTGGAAGTCCACCCTAAGGACCGTGAGAAAACTGCGTTCTCTGTGGGCAGCGGGCTCTGGCAGTTCATCGTCATGCCATTCGGTCTGTGCAACGCCCCTGCGACCTTCGAAAGGCTAATGGAGTCCACTCTGAGGGGACTACACTGGAAGGCCTGCCTGGTCTACCTAGACGACGTCATCGTTCTGGGAAGAAGCTTCGAGGAGCACTACAGCAACCTGAAGGAGATCTTGATGAAGCTACGGGCTGCCCAGCTGAAGTTGAGCCCCAAGAAGTGTCAGCTCTTCCAGAAGCAGGTCCAGTACCTTGGGCATATCGTCTCCGAAGAAGGGGTGCGCACCGACCCAGAGAAGACCGCAGCTGTGAGGGAGTGGCCAGTTCCGAAGGACAAGTCCCAACTACGAAGCTTCCTGGGACTCTGCACCTATTACCGTCGCTTCGTGAGAGGATTTGCCGACATCGCCAAACCACTGCATCGTCTGACTGAGAAGGACCAACTCTTCACGTGGACAGCAGAATGCCACGGTGCCTTCGAACAACACAAGCAGGCTCTGTTCACCGCACCTATTCTGGCCTACCCCAGACCTGGAACAAGGTTCATCGTCGATACCGATGCCAGCGACTTTGGTATAGGGGGAATCCTGCCGCAAATAGTGGACGGCGAGGAGAGAGTAGTGGCCTACTTCAGCAAAGCCTTGTCAAAACCAGAGAGGAACTACTGCGTCACCAGGAAGGAACTGCTCGCCATCGTGAAGACCATTGAACACTTCCACAAGTACCTGTACGGGCAAGAATTTCCCATCAGGACCGGCCATGCATCACTGCGGTGGCTCCTGAACTTCAAGCAGCCCGAGGGTCAACTCGCGCGGTGGTTAGAGAGGCTTCAACAGTACAACTTTGAGATCCAGCACAGGAAAGGCCAACAGCATTCTAACGCCGACGCTCTGTCACGAAGACCGTGCCCCGAAGACTGCACTTTCTGTACTAGAAGGGAGGAGAACACGGGATACAGTGCCGACGGACTACTGCGAACCACTACGCGAGGTGTCACGATTGCGCAGCCAGCAAGGGCACAGGACGAAGACGACGGGTTCCACTGAAGACCTACAACGTGGGCGGCCCCATGGAGAGAGTGGCCATCGATGTTGCTGGGCCATTCCCGTTAAGCGAGGCAGGGAATCGCTACATATTGGTCGTCAGTGACTACTTCACCAAATGGCCGGAGGCGTATGCGCTCCATAACCAGGAAGCCGCGACGATCGCAGAGACCCTGGTGAAGGAATTCGTCTGCCGGTACGGAGTACCCCTGGAACTGCACTGCGACAAAGGGAGGAACTTCGAGTCGCAGGTGTTCCAGAACTTATGCCAGCTGCTGGGAATCCGGAAGACAAGGACAACGCCGCTACACCCTCAGTCCGACGGGATGGTAGAGCGATTCAATCGCACAATCGAGAACCATCTCCGAATAGTCGTCAGCGAATACCAGAGGGATTGGGACAAACATCTTCCACTATTTCTCCTGGCCTACCGCGCCGCCGTGCATGAAGCCTCCGGGTGCACACCAGCCCGGGCCATGTTTGGGAGGGAGCTCCGTCTACCTGTCGATCTTGCCTTCGGCCGACCTGGGAATGATCCGGTCCCGGTAAGCCAGTATTGTCAAGAACTGGTCGACCAACTGGAGGACGTGCACGCGTTCGCGAGGAGGAAACTGCGGATCGAGACCGACCGAATGAAGACCCGATACGACCAACAGACGGATGCTGGCGGATTCCACGAGGACGACCTGGTCTGGCTCTTCAACCCATTACGGAAGAAAGGCCTGTCACCCAAACTGCAGAAGTCCTGGCAGGGCCCGTACCGAGTCGTGAAACGGATCAACGATGTCGTCTTCAGGATCGAGCGGAGCCCGAGGGCGAAGATGAAGATCGTGCATCCTGAGCGCCTGGCAGCCTACGGAGGGACACAGACGGACCAATGATTGATCGGGACGATCAGCCTTTTAGGAAGGGGGTGGTGTTACGGCTGTGAGTTTGTTTCATCGCTCGCCGCATGAGTCACAACTGCTCCCGGGCTAGGCTGTGCTCTGCCTCAGTGTATTGCGTGCGCCTTATGCAACAGGACTACTAGGACAAAGGGGTGGTCCAGAATATTCGTGACCCAGCCAGTGATGGAAACCTCGAGAAGCCGTGAACCCTTGATGGGTCTAGAAGCATTTATTGAGTCACCGGCCTGCTACATAAGAGCGACCTGTCAAGCGGGGTGTGTGTGTTTTTCGAGCTAGTGCGAGCGTTTATCCTGAGCGACAGAAGTGTGGTGACGTGACTTGCGAAACCCAGTGAGATTCCTTCCGAGCAGCGGAGCAGTGTGAGGAGTGTGTACCTACCTAGGGCGACAGAGACATTGTGGTGAATTACGAAACGCATTGGGCAGTTCCCTAGCCAGTGGAGAGGAAACAGTGAGTAACAGACTTAGTGCAGCTATTTCCAGCCAGTGCACGGGACCACCTCATTAGCGAGAGGATTAACTGCAAGGCCGAGTGAAAGGGTGAGTCGAGCTCCATACAGGAGGGAGCTTCTGTAGTACAGATAATTGTTTCTATCTGCTTATTATACGGTGTATATTTCTGACCTGCAAGCAATAAAGCTAACTTCTCTTTAAAGGAACAATTGTGTTTGTGCTTTCACCCACCGTAATCCAGTTAACGTAAGTGCTACTATGGGGTGGCACGTAACAATACTTTAAATATTTTATTGCTTCCTTGACCATAGAAACTTCATAATATATTATTTACTAAAGAAAGGCCGTGGCCGAGACAAATATTTGTTGAGCATTCAATTCGTGCCTGTATTGTACAGTATATATTCGCAATTGTCAGAAAGGTAAATGGTTGGGCCTGTAACGTGTTATTAGAAGCTGTAATGATAATCACATTTATCCAGTAAAGTATGTAAATATATAGGTCTAGTAATTTTGCAGAGTTTGTGCGTATTTCTTCAAATAAATGAATGTTTTAATAAATAGTAAATCCTTTATTATGATTATCTCACGTTGAACAGTTCATGTGAATCGAGTTATTGTATATTATCGATTCGCGGAACTATCGAAGTGTACATAACCTCGACAGGTGGATTTGACAATTGGTCAAGGTTAAGAAAACGGTTCTGTGACAGGCGTACATTTTACAATATTTCTCCTGTCACACAATGCCATATTGTCAGATAAAAGTGTCGCGACACGTTGACAATTATGTCAAATTGTCACAATTGTCGGACCTGTCGAGTTTTATGAAATAGGGCCCAGGACACGTTAGACTGGAACCATTGTCAAAAACCATTGGATTGGACTAAACTAAGGTTAGAATGGTCGCGGGAAGCTAGCGGGGCACGGTTGATAAAAGGAACATTGATCTGGACGAAAGACCACCTATACAATTAGTACCGTATGTGTGGGGTTGGCAATACTGTTGTAACGCCGATAATGGCAGACACAGCTGGAATTATTACTATACCTTATAAGTCATGTTATAATTTGGGATGGCGGGTGGGTTGTAGATAGTGATGTGCTTGAGCTCGGCTCGAACAGATGACGTCAGAGTTCGAACAAGTTCGAGTTTTGTGCGCGCCGTGACCTATCGGCGTGCTCTTATGAGCCCAGAAACCTCAAGCAGGCTGTGTTCGAGCATTGTGCTAGGCGGTACCAGCTCGTCTTGTGTACTGCTGTATAGTTTGTGCATATAACCCCTTCAAACAGTATCCGTAATGTGGAGACAGCCACAATCTGTTTTTGTGCGATGATTCGATGCACATGTCTCCCCAGAATATACAAACTGCCTACAGAACATCGTTGGAGTGTACAGAACAAAGGCGACGGGTCACAACACGTTCTTCGTACAATCGTGCGGCAACAGTATGTGTATAATATGCGATTAATTTGATCCGTTTCAGGAACATACGTTTGTTAATATCCTCGACAGTATTACATCCTTCCCAGAAACCTAAGACGTATCAGTGACGGGGGTGGGGGGGTGGGGAATAATCCATATTGATATTGTTATTATGTACAATTTGGTATACGTCGCACCGACACAGATAGGTCGTATGGTGGCAATGGGATAGAAGAGGGTTAGGTGCGGAAGGATGCGGCAGTGGCCTTTATTAAGGTACAGCCCCAGCATGTGCCTGGTGTGCAAATGGGAAACCACAGAAAACCATCTGCAGGGATCTCGACAGTGGCATTCGAACCACTAATAGTCGAATACGTTCACACATACCGTACGAGAGGGAAAGGTAGCAGAAAACATCGTCTAGGCCGGTGGTTCCCAACCTGGGGTACGCGTACCCCTTGGTGGGATGCAACGAATCGCTTAGTGGTACTCCAAAATTAAACGGTAATGGCGGGCGCCATGTTCCCATCGTTCGTTTCAGTCACAATGTACCGGCGCGCAGTGCCGTCTTATTCACGCACGTCAAGATCAATGTTCCCACCCTATCCTATCCCCAGTCACTTTCACCGACCCACTGCTATTGTCTTGATTTGTCTAGTTTTGCCAAACTAATCGCTAGAATTAATTAGTTTCCAATAAAATAAAACACAAAAAGATGTCATGTACTGTACTGTATTGTTTATTTTCCTCAGCTAAATGTTTATACATCTTCATTTGCCCAAGTAAATGAAAGTAAAATAGAAAAATTATATTTAGCATTTTATTGAAATGAAATGCATACTAACAGCAAACAAATAATAAATGAAAAATATTAGTTATACGGTATTCAAAAAATAAGTTATAAATATTAATATTTTTATTAAGTTGTGCACATATTGCCCGTAAAATATTGAAAGTTTTAGGGGTACTATTTTAGATAAATATGTATAAAGGGGTACGGGAGGAAGGTTGGGAACCGCTGGTTTGGGCTCCGCTTACTTTATGTGTCAGGTCGGCTAACAGTTCGAACAGGTTCGATACCGTATCGAGCCGGCAACACCGCACAATGCACGATTCCCAGTCTGCTAACCAAGTAGCTGCCAATGGTAGCTTTCGTCAATGCAGCCGTCGAACCAATTAGTGATGTATAATTAGGTCTCGTCCAACTTTTACATCAGTAATTTTCGGCCAGACAGGCATCTAACCTCGCTACGTGGGAGTGCGCTGAGGTGCATTGTAGGAGCCTGTCAAGAGCTGTGAGATATTGTTGGTGTTTGGAAATTTTACATTTATGACACATATTATATGGCCTTGACCTCAACATTAAGAAAACAAAATATATGATAATATCGCGAAAACCAGCATTGTCACAAGTCCTTTTAGTCGATGGACATCAGATTGAGCGAGTCAAGAGTTTGGTTTATTTAGGACAGAATATTAATGAGAATTGGGATCCTTCGGTTGAAATAAGATGCCGTATAGAGAAGGCTAGATCCATCTTTATGACAATGAAACAACTACTATGCTGTCGAGATCTCAGTATGACGCTTAAGAAAAGAATTGTGAAGTGTTATGTTGTCTCCACCCTTCTTTATGGTGTTGAAGCTTGGACCTTGTCCGTAGCTACAGAAAAGAAGATTCGAGCTTTTGAAATGTGGATATACCGGCGGATTCTTAAAATTTCGTGGACAGAACATGTGAGTAATGCCGAGGTTCTTCAGCGTGTGAGCAGCCAACCTGAGCTGTTAAACACAATTAAGAAGAGGAAATTGGAATACTTGGGACACATGATGAGGAATCCAAAATACCGTCTGCTCCAAGTTATACTTCAGGGTAAAATTGAAGGACGGCGTGGACCAGGAAGGAGACGAATAACTTGGATGGATAATTTAAAAACGTGGTTTGGGCTGTCTTCCACGGAACTCTTCAGGATTGCACAGGATAAGAAGGTGTTAGCCATGGTGGTAGCCAACGTCCGTATCGGATAAGGTAGAAGAAGAAGAAGAAGATTATATTATGGGCTTTATACATAGTTCGGTCATGCGTCGGCACTGCAAAATAAGAGCCATAATTACTGTAGTACAGGAGAGGGGTCTGGTGCATATGCCCCAGGTTAGGTTTGTGGTTGTATGTTAAGCCTCAGTCGACGTTCACCACTTTTGAACTTAGCAGCAAAACAGGCACCAAATGATAATGTTGGCACTGCTGAAATAATGCAATAACACCCTCGTAGTCATTTTCCGTAATCAGTTGGTGGCTCTTTTATATTCTGCTCTCGTAACATATATATCTCAGCTCTCCACACAAAAAACAAAAGTTTGTTTTGTGTTTGTATCTTCTCATCATTGTCCCATAATTCATTCACAACTGGAATTTTACTATATAAGTTGTGATCAAAAAAGGGGATGGGGGATGGGGGATGGGTTATAGTCAGTGGAGGAGAAAACCTCTATTACCACAGCATTTCCACAATTATTATTTATTACAAAAGTTTGGTGCTTTTCAGTCGGTCAACACGATTGTTCCCAAATGATATGGGTTATTCCCTAAACCTGATAAAAAATTACGCTACATGAGTTTAATAAATTTTGTTTGTTACAAAAAGGAACTGGCTGCTTGTAATGTTCTCGACTGCTGGGTCCAAGGTTGCAGAATCGTATCCTGGCACAGTCAGTTGGCTTTTGAGTGTGCGCAAATGCGAAGGAGCCGTGTCAGTAGATTTACTAGCACGTTAAAGATCCCCTCCGGTCTTCGCATAACATGGCCATACCACCTTAGCCTGGACTCTAAAAGTTTCTCAGTTACCGGTACAGGCGCTACATTGAAACTGCCTCGCACATGTTCATTACGGATTTTATCTTTTGAGAGTAACTCCACCTGCCCAACGTAACATACGCATTTCAGTGGTATGTAGCTTTTGCCCATGTGCCTTTGAAGTAGCCCATGTTTCACTACCATAGAGTAGGATTGGTCTTACGGCAGTTTTATAAACTTTTTCCTTCGTTCTTATGGGTTGCTTTATGATTCTTCATTTTAGAGATGGCTTTCCTAAATTCCACTTCTGTGATTTCATTAATAAATCCTTGCGTCATAGGTCGTTCCACTTCTTGTCACCTGGGACAAAGACAAAGACTAACACAGGGCCGCACCCTATTAATTATTGGTCTAGGCAAATGTAACTTTTACAAAAGCAATTAGTAACAGTATGCGTGGGGTTGGCGTTGCTTTAGTTGTGCATAATTCATGCGGATAATGGCCAACACAGCTGGAATTTTACTTTATGTCATGTTATATAAGGGAAATCTATTTTGAATCATTACAGAAGGTATTGACATGGCTAAAGTCAGTACTTTGGTAAATTTTTTCAAGGGTTCTTGTCTCCTCAACTGTTAACCGGCTACTCTGGAGAACACAGAAGTTGACTCATGTTTCAAGGATGCCATGTAATTCTGTGTGCCAGGGACAAATGGCTTGTCTATCAATATACTCTACCTTCTGTGCCCACCGTTATTACTTTTTTACTATTACACTGTAGGTTGAAGTCTTGTTTTGTGCATCAGAATTTTCTTTTATGTTTTTCTCTCTGATTGTATATGATAAAGGCCCAAATACCATTATATCTGGTAAATTGTAAAAGATGACCCATCAAACGAGCAAAGGAAATTTCAACTATTATTAGGTTGTGTGTTGTACAGAGAGTTGGCCTACAAACCATATAGATGGACGCTAAAAGTTAGAACGTACAAAACATGTGGGACACCACCTGTGACATCCAGCTCTAACTGCCTTTGCCCTGTCTCCGAGCGATTATGTTCGACATGGTAATACATAGAAAAACCAAAAGTGTCTCCACATAAGCTCAGAGGTAGAGTGACGGAAGCCAAATCTGGAAGTTGTGAGTTCGTGTTGTGCTTTCTATCCTTCATCTATATGGTTTGTACACTCTTTGTACAATCAACGACCTAGTAGCCGAAGTCCTCTATGGCCAGACAGTATATTTTCTTGATAACCATAGCCTGCATTCTTACATGTTCAGTGCCTTATAAGTTACATTCCACATTTATTATATTAATAGCTTCATGTTTGTATTCTTACAGATCTGTCCACTAGATCCAGTTGAACTGCAAGTTGCATGGAACAGACCTGGGCGAGAATGCAGTTTCAGTTGTGTGGTTCTTTTTATAATATGCAGTAATTGTATTTCTTGTACTACATTGTGTAATGCAAAATAAAAATTACTTTTTCAATTACCAGCCTCCTGAGTTTTAAATTTGATTGTTTCTCCTTCCTTCTCATAATCCATTTGCAAGAAGTTCATGGGATTCAAACAAGAATTTGGAACCTATGCAGGAATAATAGGACAATGAAGAAAGGGGGGAGTAAGGTTTGTGCACTGGAATTTGGAGGTTGTCTGTTTGGTAACCTGACTCAGATGATTTGATAGCATTTAGCAGATAATAGATTAAGTTGTTTTATTTGAACTAACATCAATACAAAAGGAACTAATAGTATCTATCTAGATATGTACAGTTCACGCCACGGTATTTGGCCGGTGAGTTCCGATTGCTCAGTCCTCTGTACGACTGTGCAATCAGGTCTAACCGACAAAAATCGTGGTGTGAACTGTATATTTGCTGCCAGTGTTACATAATGAACGACAAATTTCAACTTATTGAATATAGTGTTGTCTGCCTGTAAAACATTATATCAGAAGTTATTATATTAATGTTAATTGATCCACAAATGATCTAGCTCTGCGGAATATTTATAAAAATGTGATATCTCAGGGGTTTAGTTTACGGTAAGTGTGTTTTTTGTCTGTTTTAAGGAAAAATACTTGTATGATTTGTTTTTGTGTAGAGCTGAGCAAGTGGCACAGCCAAATTTAGTTGTGGTACCAACTAATGTGTAAAGTCACCAGGCCTTAACAGAAGCGATAATGTGCTCTGCAGTTCAAATTTTTTACTTATCAACTTGAAATTTTGTATTGGCTTTTCAATATTAGGTTGCCAACATAACTGCAGGTTGAACACCATGACAAGTTCCCATCGATTTCAATTTATACTACTTTCTTTGTCATGTTAGCGGCCAACGCAGTGAATACGGGACCGTATAGCCATTGATTTCAGTTTTTATCTAAATGTAAAAGGGTTACCATAAGACCTTTTTATCTCTGGACACTTTTAATTTTTAGGTAATGAAAAGAGCCGATTTTCTGTTCGGAGAATTTAATATCCTGTTTTTCTACAAATAGCCCTTTAAAACCTTGAAAATAATCGTATATCACAATACATTCGCCAGATGTCAGCACATCGCACTGCAATGTGAGTGCAAACATGTTGTTTGAGTCTTCAGTCTTTTGACTGGTTTGATACAGATCTCCATGCCTCCCTGTCCTGAGCTAATCGTTTCATCTCTACATAGCTACCACACCCTACATCTGAGGCAATCTGTTTAACATATTCTAACCTTGGTCTACCCCTACAGTTCTTGTCATCGACCCTTACTTCCTTAACTAAGTTTGCTATTCCTGGGTGTCTTAGTAGTTGTCCTACCAACCTATATCTTCTCTTCATTAGCAGTCGCCAGAAACATCTCTCCTCTCCCACTAGTCTTAATACCTCTTCTTTAGTAACCCTATCTGCCCATCTAATCTTCATTCTCCTGTAACAAGGCATGTCAAACGCTTCCATTCTCCTCCTTTCTGCTGCACCAATTGTCCAGTGCCGTGCTCCAGACAAAGGCCTTCAAAAATGACTTCCTAATCAACAAAGTCAACCCCTGGCACTACAGCCCATGAAGGGCCTAGGCCGACCAAGCGACCGCTGCCCAGCCATTTGGCTTGCAGATATTGAGGTGACGCGTGATCAGCACATCGGGTCCCCTCGGCCGTTAATCTTGGTTTTCGTGATCGGGGCGCTGCCTCACTGTCAGACAGCTACTCAATTGTCCTCACGAGGCTGAGTGCACCCCGTTCCAACCCTCACGTCAGTTTTTAAAATCCCTGACGGAGCCGGGAATCGAACCCGGGGCCGGCATGACTTCCTAATACCTTAATCTATATTCGATGTCAACAGATTCCTTTTTTGTAGAAATGCTTTCCTTGCCTGAGCTAACCTACTTTTTATATCCTCTTTGCTTCGTCCGTCACTGGTTATTTTGCTTCCTAAGTAACAGAAGTCTCCTACTTCCTTTGAAAATATCAATATACCGTACTAAAATTATAGGTGGGCTGATGGCAGTAATAAAGATTTATGAAAGTAATCCTGTACGCTCTGGAGTTTCATTCTTGTACTGATCTACCATAGTGTTGACAATCTATTGGTACAAAATAAATCCTTTGCTCCTTTAGATATATTTCTTGAGTTGTTGATTCATTGTAGGGACTTAGGGTGTTTCTGATAACCTATATGATGGCTGTTATAGAGTGTGAATTTCTAATTGAGGCTAGGATTTTGATATGAGCCTGCTGAGGCCTTAATTTGGGTACCATCCCGGAAATTCTTGACTGCATTTCGAATCACGGTTCCGACAGCGGCCATCCTGAGTATGGTTTTCTCTAGTCCTGTTTCTTCAATCCCGGTGATGCTGGCAATTAACCTCATTTGTGTTTTATTTTCGTTAACCCCTCACAAAACCCAAATTATAATTTGATATTGGTTGTCATATAAAGGGGCGTAACAGCGACGTTATCTGCCCTTCCTAGAATTTTAATCTCTACTTACTATAAAACAGAGTCCCCCCATTCTTGGATGTCACGGGTAATCTCCAGAACCACTGGATGGATTTTGATGCAGTTTTCACCATTCTGTAAAGGATATCTCGAGGAAGGTTTCTATAGAAAAATATTTATTTATGATCAATGGAAGCCACGCAGTAACGATTTCAGTGAAAATCGCGAGAAAAAAAACTGGCGTCCGTGCGCTTTTAAGCTTCCGCTGGGCAAACTGTTAAAAATATCAATATACTAAAATTAGAGGTAGTCTGACCCTGTGGCCTTGTGCATAACTATTAATCTGGGGTTTAACATTCCTTTGGGTCGTGATGTTGCAGTGTTCAAGCTGTTTGCCTCTCACCAAGGCGGAGCTGGTTTGATTCCCGGTCAATGCATGTGAGATTTTCGAAGTGAAATATCCTGTCCTCTGGTTCGGATTCCACGTAAAATGCAGGTCCCGTGGCTCATGATCGCGAGATTAAAGGTCACGTAAAACTACAACATTCCTTAAAATTGAGGTGGTTGTACGTAACAAAAGTTTTGATTTATTATCGTGGCAGTAAATCTACTATTACGGTCTCTTTTATTTGACCATCCTGACTGCCAGAATTTGATTCTTTAACCTCGGAGGTGAGAGCATAACCGGTACCCTACGGTACGCTAAATATAGCCTACCGGTATAACATATTCCCCTCAACTAATGGACTAACCAGAACTCTAGTGGGCTACATGTGACTGGGATTTAATTATTTGTGTCTTAATATGTATTGTGTAATCACCAAAAGTCGTACGACACGGAATGCGGTGGAATTTTGCCGGAAATGGAACTCTGTAGCATGCGGCGGATCCCCTACCACTGAGCCACCGAGAAAATTATTATTATTATCCTTATCTTTATCAGCGACTTCGGTGGCGTAGTTGGTGGCATGCCGGCGGTCCCATGCCATAGATTTATGGCATGTTAAAGAACCTTCCACTAATTACACCTGTGCGAAGCTAAATTAGGTTCGAGATGTTCGTCGCCAGATGCTGACTGCGATGGCGTCTAGTGGCCAAGTTCTGAACTAGTAGTTGTTGACGGTGGCGTTTGGCGGCAAAAGTAAGAACTACTTGAAAAATTCAAAGTCTGCAGTCCTTACTTGAATTAAGAAACAGAAACACACTCTAATAGTCATCACAATTAACACCGGTTATCAGACAGATTCTACACACTCCCAAAGTACACGGGGCTACATGACCGCGTTGTTGCAGCCCCTAAACTGAGGAACCAACCAACCAAATCTACAACCTTACTTACTTCTTTAACATTACGTAAAATTGAGGTGGTTGTAGGTAACAAAAGTTTTTTTTTTTATCGTGGCAGTAAATCTAGTCTACTACTGGGGTCTCTTTTAATTAAGCATCCTGACTGCCAGAATTCGATTCTTTAACCTTCGAGGTGAGAATATAACCGGCAGTTTTGTAGCTACCCTAAATGAAATTATGAAAATACCTGTCTGGCGAATCCTTGCCGGCGGTAGATGCACTGCATGAACTACAAGCTGTCAGCTATGAGATGCAATTTGTGTTCCTGGAGATATCGGTACTGCTCGGATCCAAGCAGGGTGAACCTGAGAGGAATGTGGATCGGGGACTATGAGAAGTGATGGTGTCGAGTGATTAGGTTTCCCGGTCTGTGCTTAGTAACATAATCAAATACATTGGTCGATGACTTACTCACTCATTCGCAACGCCAAACTGGTTTCAGCAAAGACCCCATGTTAGCAGTATTGGAATAAAGGGGAATATCAGGTAACACGGCGGCCTGTTGACAGGCTTCTCAATTCTCGCCTGACCCTTCCCTGCCTCTGTTCTTCACCCCGCAAGTTCACAGAGCTTAGACCCGAGCAGTACCGTGTCCACTGTATGTCAATAGATCATTGTGGTACGAGCATTGCGATTGGACAGTTGGGTATCTCAAATTTGTGATATGGGAATAGTTTCAAGGGATTCATACCCTTAACGGAAAAGTAGTTCGTAATTACAGTAGAATTGGTATTATTAGCAGCAGAACAACACGCAATTTCCTAGTGTCAACAGCGCTTGATGCGGAGTGTACTTGCCTTCCCTCTTACCTCACACTCGCCCTGATCCGCCGATTGACAGGCGTAGAAGCCGTGTTGTTGGTAGAATTGGCAACACTGTGGGGAGGCCGTAAGATGTGAAAAACACGCTAAGCTCACGTGCTAGCTTTTGTTGATGATTACAGTAATAGGACAGAACTTTAAATCAGTCTATTGCTTACTCTTCCAACACCGGTGAAATTCCTCGCGGTAGATCAGACCTGCTGAAACTTGTTCCATTTAGGGCTTGGCGACATCGTGGTCATGCAGCCCCATATACTTGCGTGTGTGTAGAATTTGTCTGATAACCAGTGTTATTGTGATGGCTGTATTAGTGTGTGTATTTGTAAATCAATGAGGATTGGGAAAGAGGCGACCGTGGCCTTAATTTATGAACCAATAGAAGGGGGAAACCACGGAAAACCACTTCCAGGGTAGCTGAGGTGGGAATCGAACCCACCTCTTCTCAGTGTACCACGTTCCAGCCCTCAGAATTACATTTCTTGGCAGAGCCGGGAATCGAACCCGGGACTCCGCGGTGACAGCCAAGAGTGCTAGCAACTACGGGGCGGACTGCTGAAAGTTGTAGAAGTGACTTTGTTGTTTTTTGTATTACGTTGTATGTAGAATCAATGAATTTAACAATCAAACTCTTCACTAATATTTCATTACAACACTCCAAGACGCCTAGGAAGCGTTATGTACCTTGCTGTGAGGCAAATTATGGCACTATGAAATTAAGTGGATATGCCGCTTTGTTTATTGCCAGAGTTGGTTTGTGGATAAATTCGAATCATCCTGGTAATTAAAGTGGCATTCTCATCAACATGTTCGGCTGGCTGCGTGGCTCAGCGGTGACGTTCTCGCTTGCTGTGCCCAAGGTTGCAGGATCGAATCCTGGCACAGCCAGTTGGCATTTGAGGGTGCGCAAATGCGAGGGAGCCGTGTCAGTAGATTTACTGGCACGTTAAAGATCCCCTTCGGAGCAAAATTCTGGCGTCCCTAAAAGCCGCAGTAGTTAAAAGGGATGTAAAACCATTAACATTATTATCTTGAACATGTTCACAATCAGTAGATACCGATACGGTGAATTGTTTTGGAGGTGTGGAGTTACTCGATGATGACCGTAAAGTTGATATTACCTTTTATTTACTGTATGTCCCGGCAGGGCCATCGCGAGGTTGTTGCGGGGCCTGGCCCGAGAATGTGCGCGGGGCCTAGTAGGCATGAGTTCGCGGGGAGAGGGTAGTAAATGCAAATTTTAGACTGTAAGTGGCTGTGTTGTACGGAGAGAGATGTTTTAAAAGAAATTACAATTTTAGGCTAGTTAAAACTCATTTTATTAAATTTCTAGTTTCTAAACAAACCTCAACAAATAGGATAAGTTAAGCAAAAAATTGGATACAGTTAGCAATATCAATGGAAACCTGATATAATGAGCTAACACAGGTGATTTTGTTTGGCATAAATAATATATTATGGAAAACGAAGCATGTGCTTGATGTACTTTCTTAGCCAAACGTACATAATTAATAATAATACCCAGTCACGTTTACATATTTCAACATTTCTATGGCTATACAGTTTTTCATAAACTAAACTACTAAAAGTGCTATAAGTCTACTTTCACCGATAAATATGTGCTGAACGGCCCCTTTGTTCGAGAAATAACATGGTTTACAAGGCAGGCTTTTTTTTTTAAGAATAAAAATAATAATGTCTGGTTTTTTTTTTAGAATTTTGAGCTTTTTATTTATGTAAAAGGCGCTTTGCTGGCCTTTGTTAGGGCAAAAGTGCTGATTAGATAGTTCATTTCTAATTTTTTGGCTGTTTCACACTCGATTGGCAAAGTAACCAAACCGTTCAGACGCTCCTGCGCCATCGTTGATCGCAAATAGTTTTTGATTAGTTTCAAAATGGAAAAACTCCTTTCCCCCGACGCAACCGTTATAGGAATTGTAAGCATAATTTGATAGGCCGTCGTTAAATTAGGATAGGACTCCTTTATCGGGGTTAAGTACTGTAGTGCAACTAAAGCACTTTTTATAGATAACGGAACAGCGTCAGAAAAAGTTCGTCTGCATCCAAATCTTCTAGCTCCCCGTCTTTTGGAAAATTAGAGTGTGTTTGACAATGGTCTTTCAATTGCTTTTCCTCCAAATTGGAAAGCTTGGAGGGATAGAAAAGAAATCCAAAGTATTCCGAAAAAAAAAACTTCGTTAAATCTATTTTCTACGCAGCTCAGTGCAGTATCTTCGACGGACAAAAAGTAATTTACCCGAAATTTATTTTCAGCTTCTTTTTGAAGTTCCTGTTCGTTTTTTTCCACCTGTTGATCATTTTGCTGATTTATTTCATCAAAGAACCTTTTGCGATTGCCTTGATGGTGAACCCTTAATAAGCTACGCATATTAATGATTCTAATTATTCATTTCATTATATTCTGATTTTACTGCCAGAATCATACAGGAAGGCCAGACTGGATTGCGAAATATCAAGCTTATTTGGAGACAGTACGTTTGAACGTGCCCAGTCTTGAAACAAAGGAGTGACGAGATCGGAATGTTTGACAGACACTTTATCAGACAAAGGTGTGTTGGGGTCCTGACTCATTTCAGACCGTAATTTCTTTGTCACCCTAGCGTTACGAGTAAGATAGTTGCTGGATGAGAGAGACGAGAAGGAACTTTCAACCAATCATAGGACAGAGGCTTCTGTTCTAAACTGCGATATTGACGTCATGAACTACCAATCAGAGAGGGTCACCAATTTTAGCGCCAAGGGAGCGTCTGACGCCGGCTTGAAGTTAAAAGCGGGAAAGATTGGATTAACGAAATCTATGATCGATTCCAGAGCACGATAGCCCCATTGTGACCTGTATAATTTTTCAAACTGTTTGATACCTGTTGCATGCCAATAGTCGCATTATTATAGAAGTTAGTGATAGATTTCCCTCTCCCTCCGTCCTTTTGCTAAATTCACATAAATACTGTCGTCTGAGTGACGAGGGGTTTGATTCTTGGTGACACCGTGAGGTGATCACTTATTCTTTTCCATACCGTGAAGATATACTGTGTTAAATTTATCAGAGATAGGATCATTATTGAAAATATTATAATAAAGTTGTGTGCGCACAGCTGAGTGTGAAATTTGTGTATCGGTAATATTTTAGTAGTCTCCCACGACTACAACTATTAGGGAAAGTCTACATTTAATTTTGCACTAGACAAATGGTGAATAAAGTAACTATTGGCAAAATTTAGATAGAAAATTACGTGTGACTATAAATAACATTTTATTTTTGTTATTTTTATTCAACGTCAAGATGGAACTCCAGACCCAGAGGAAGACATCGAACCAACGTTTCTACGGCTCCATGTGGTCTGAGATGAGCTAAACACTTTGGAGAGAGAATGTCAGGCGATGTTCGATGAGATGACGCAGAAAGAGGAATAAGTACTAAATAATTTAATTATTTGACAAACTGGTTATGGTTTTGTGGGAACATATTATTTTGTGTAAATATTTTATTTTATTTTTGTCTTCGTGTTTTATTGTAGTTGGTTTGTGGTACTGACACACTTTAGTTTAGTTCATGAGCAACGTGGCATGTATTCTATCTTTGTGAAGATTTTTTTTTGTTGATGTCAAGTACACGGGGCAAGAGTACTCAAGTGCGCTTCGCTACCGTAAAATGCGCGGCTAAGCGACACAAATTGGGAACCGATATCATAACAGAAGCGAAACTGAATTAACTAGAGTAGATAATAGAATTGGTGGGAAATCTTTTTATTGTATAGATTTTTATTGTTACACAGGCTTGTGTGTTAATTGCCGTTTGTTGCATTTTTGTTAAGTGAGGGGTCATATGCCCAATGACTTTATCTGTTGATGAAGTTTCCCTTTTAGTGTCTTGGTACACAAAATCTATGATATTTGATTGGAGTGTCGGCCCGTGGTAGATTTGTGTTGTGTTCTGCCCTAAATGCTTTGTTGAGTCTGCAAATATGTGTTTTATGGGATAGGAGTTTTCGGGAACCTTGGTTCTGTCTGAAGCTATTGTCCAGGATAAGCATTTAATCCTTGCGAGGAAAATGTTGGAATCCCCTTCTACGATGTCTTGCAATTCTTTGGAATTGACAAGAAGTGTGTGAATTTATGTGTCGCGATTAACAGGTGGCGGAACGGGACTGTCTAGTCTCTTGTTATAAATAGCATGACTCAAAGCTTCGACAAGGAGGGCTGGTTTTGAACACTGACGCTAATGAGTGGTAAGTGAAGGTATTTCTACCCGGCGCACTCCATCAGATAAGGAGCAAGCTGTGCTCATTAGTATTCACGGCCCAGGTCTCCGTTCTTCGTAAATGTTTATCTTATATTAAAATAAAGCCTGTTTAATGATAAAAGAATTGTAATCGGTAAATGGGTGCTGTTCGCGTTTTTGATTGATCGAGTCCCAGCGTGTTAGCTTATTCATGCTTTTATTTCATGTAAATATCATCGGATTTTAGGCATCTTATTTCTTGTTTATTTATTGTCATGTTCTTTGACCTCGGGTGGTCTCGATGTTCGGCCACGTTGTTGTCATGTATATGTTGAGCAATTGAGCCATTGGGCAAGCTTCTGTTTTGCTGGGAGTTTCCTGACTCACTGCGATCTCGATGGAGATCAATTAGTTTATAAATTTTAAATGGTTGCGTGTGTCAGTAAAATTTTAATTGTTGGTAAGATATTCTTCGAGTGTGTCCCATAAAGCCATAATAATGGTTTGCAGTATGGGGGTTTGCAAGCATATTGGCTGTTCCATCTGTGAGCAAATCTCCATCAAAAGTACTTATTTCTTCTCTAGCGTAGTTATACGCGTGCATACATATTAATCAGACAAGTGGATTTTGATCCACAATTTTATTTCTTTGGAGTGGACCTTTCTAGGCCACTCAGATCTGTGTAAATTATTGTACTGTGGGAGTAAAGTTCAGGGTGGACTTTGTTTATATATTTTTTTTATGTTTTGTTGTTTTTATTCAGTTATTAAATGGTGGTAATTTTATTTGTTTTTCACTCATTTCTTAGTTTATAGTTTTGCATATGGTCCTTGTATTTGTTAGCAGCCGTCTGGTATTTGAGCTCTAGTGAAAGCATATCCGGACTGAACGCTCCCCGAAGTTTGATTCTCGTTTATACGACGCTGTTATATACAAGGGCACATAGGCAACGCTGGCATTACCCAACGTGGGGCATTTCACTGTTTTAGGCTTTTCTAGCGCATTTTTTTGATAAACTGACACGCCACAAGTGGAGGCAGAATGTGACAGTATTTGAATCACCGAATGTGATAATTTTAAGTAACATAGTTATGGCGAAGGTATTACCGCCAAGTGAGTGAATTATACTGTAAAATCAGGAGTTGCAATGTAAAATACAGTACACGTTTTTGTTTCTTGCATTAATAGTAAAGATAATATCGTGAAACTGGGCGCCCATATTAATGATAAAAATTAGCTTTGCTTAGAAAGACAACTCCATGTATGTAATAGGAAGGCGTGTAGCTTTTCCAAGGCAATTAATACTTTATTAATTAGTCTGTTCTTGTAGCGTTTTGTAAGGCTAGCATTTAATAACTGAATGTGTGGGTTAAGTTTTAAATTATGTAAAATGAAGGATACTCAGGGATGCTATTGGATTAATGGGATTGTGTTTATAAATTTAAACGAACTGAGTATGTGTAAATTGATATAAATGTGTGTTAATATGTATGCACGTATCGGAGAACATCGCCAATTGGCATTTTCTCTATTTTCTCAAGTGTATTGTGGTGATGGCTTCTTTAGACGAAATAAGACAGGTTGTAGAGTGCGCTGCGGCACGCACTCAGCAGCAAATGGTGTTGTTACGGCAGGAGATGACGGCTGAATTTAAGGCACAAATGGACAGTAGCAGGGCTGAACAATCAGCGGAATTAATAGCACAGAGTGAAACATTTAAGGCACAAATAGACAGTAGCAGGGCTGAACAATCAGCGGAATTAATAGCACAGAGTGAAACATTTAAGGCACAAATAGACAGTAGTAGGGTTGAACAGTCAGCGGTGATCAAAGCCCAAATTAATGAATCTATTGGCACACAATTAGCGCTTCAAAATGATAGTATTAATACACAATTAGCTCTACAGAATGATAATATTAGTTCTCAATTGACACAACAAAGTGAATCAATAAACTCTCAACTAGACGCGCAAAACAGTCGTAACACTGAGCAACTCGATAATGTAGTGGTTGAAATGAAAGAACATACAAGGAAACAGCTTATACTACTCGCCTTAGATGTAAGTAAGAACAATGAGAAGCAGGTTAAACAGATAAAACAACTTGAGGAGCAGTTTAACGCTAAACTTAATAACTTAGACGATACAGTTCTGGCAAAATTGGCACAGATTGAATTGGCATGCACAACTAAAAATAGCGAAATTATAACTGCACAGGACAGGTTACAAAACAGATTTAATAAAGTGGAGAAAATAACCGTAGTTATACAGGAACAGATAAAGGCGGTAGATGAAAACGTGACCGGCCTTATAAAAGACATAGACCGTCTCGAAAACCAATCAACAGATCGCTGGAAAAATGCAGAAGTAGACCGGGAGGGATTAAAAGCCACTATTGAAGAAAACAATGTACGCATGGAGGATCGCTTGGAACGGATCGAAGTGAGCCAGGACACTAATAATCTGAAGATAGAAAACGTTAGAAAGGATTGGCAAAAATTATGTAAGGACTCCAAGGAAGAAAGGTTGGCGGTAATTAAGAAGCTGGGGGAGAACCACACACGGATACAGACGTTAGAAGATGATATAAAAGCAAAATTTAAAGAACAAGGTGACAGGCTGATAAAAGCAGAATTATTTTCTATGGAACATAATGCAGGGTCATTAGGCGGGAAGGGGAGAGATGGAGACAGAGATAGCCCGGGGACGACTCATTCAACTGGTAGTCAGGTTGACACGGAAAGTCCACTTGCTCGGAACACGGAAGAATTTCGTAATCACATAGGGAGAAGTTCTACACCCCATGACGGTAATCAGCACCCTCAACTTGTACAAATCATCCGTTCTAATGAATTCAAACCGGCTAAGTTTATGGAAAATTCTGGAGTCACACCCAAGGCGTTCTTGCGGGAAGTCGAACACTATTATAATGATAATGATATAGCTCCCGCCCGGCAACTGCGCATGATGGAAAAATTTTTAACTGGAAATGTTTTAACGTGGTACTTGAGCTTCAAATACACGTTTGAAAGCGTAGATGCATTCAAGCATGCTTTCCTTCGAAAATATTGGTCGTCTTCATATCAACAAGGGTTAAGAATGGAATTGTACTCCAGAAAGTACCAATCTACTCAGCAAACTAAGTATTCAGATTTTTTTTCATCACAGCTCCTTAAGTTTAAAGATCTGGATAATCCTTTAAGTGAGGCCGAGCTAGTCATGACTATCGGACGCCAGCTTCCCGTTAACGTTCAGCAGGTATTGGTCGCAGCTAACGTTTCAGACGCGGTACACGCTGAACAGATCCTGCGCCAGATAGATGAAACCACGTCCCACTTACACAATAGAGTTGGAAGACAGGTCGAAATGGTAAATACAACCGAGGTGATTAAGCCGAGCCAGATAAACACAAGATCCCAGGCTACCAATACAAATACAAACATTTCAACACCCGTGAGAGGTCAGGATGATGTCGAGAAAAGACAGCGCCAACATTACGATAACAACCGTAATAACAACAGACAGTTCCAAGGACAGAATAGATTCCAACAACGAGGATTTCAACAATGGAGGGACAATCGGAGACAAGATGTACCATACAGGAGATGGGGAGATCGGAATGAAAATCAGAGATGGCAAGACCGCAGATTTCAGAATCGTGAGGACTCTAGAAGCTACCGAGACGACTGGAACGATAGGCATGCTCAATCGCAGAAGTACTTAGAGGAAGTTCATGTAAACGAGGGAAATGAACAAGGACGTTGGAAAAAGGCAATTGACAAGCGGAAGAATCCCGACACATACAATGAGGAAGGCAGAACAAATCAAGGGTTTGAAGCCATGCACATAGAGACGCAGAGATACTTGGATCAGCTGCATGAAGAACAAGCAAATAGCGAAGCCAGCAAGGAAGATGAACAAAGATTAGCGGCACAGGGCATTAGAGAACGCAGCCCGGTGGGGAAGAGAAACACCGGTGCGATCCGAAAAACGGGTCACTACTAGAGGAAGAAGATGGCAACACGCGGGAGAGAAGAAGAGGATGGCAGCATGGAGGAGTGAAAACGTTCAGCATAGTGAGGAATCTTAGAAATAACGCAGCGAATTAAATACGTGATCGTCCAACATCATGCAAGTAAACGGGGGGCAAGCAGAAGCCAGCACGACATCGAGGAAGTGATTAGCGTCTGGCCTGTTTACATCTTGAAGCAAGCAGAGTTGACAGGTATGTCGACAGACGAGCAACAGAGAGGGGAATAGTCTTTAAGCAACAAATAGCCCCAGGCGAAGCGCTGGGCAAGTGAGCAGCAGACTGGTACTGTCCTAATGAATGGGCGAGAATGTAAACATTGGAACGAGGAAAACACTTGTCAACTAGCAGAGGCGGACTGACTGAGCACTTTGAAGGGAGGCTAACCCAGTATCTGCACCATGTGACTTAGGGAAGAAAAATCGACTTTATCTCTAAGTTCGATTTTTCCCAACTAAGGGAGTTGTGAACCCTTAATAAGCTACGCATATTAATGATTCTAATTATTCATTTCATTATATTCTGATTTTACTGCCAGAATCATACAGGAAGGCCAGACTGGATTGCGAAATATCAAGCTTATTTGGAGACAGTACGTTTGAACGTGCCCAGTCTTGAAACAAAGGAGTGACGAGATCGGAATGTTTGACAGACACTTTATCAGACAAAGGTGTGTTGGGGTCCTGACTCATTTCAGACCGTAATTTCTTTGTCACCCTAGCGTTACGAGTAAGATAGTTGCTGGATGAGAGAGACGAGAAGGAACTTTCAACCAATCATAGGACAGAGGCTTCTGTTCTAAACTGCGATATTGACGTCATGAACTACCAATCAGAGAGGGTCACCAATTTTAGCGCCAAGGGAGCGTCTGACGCCGGCTTGAAGTTAAAAGCGGGAAAGATTGGATTAACGAAATCTATGATCGATTCCAGAGCACGATAGCCCCATTGTGACCTGTATAATTTTTCAAACTGTTTGATACCTGTTGCATGCCAATAGTCGCATTATTATAGAAGTTAGTGATAGATTTCCCTCTCCCTCCGTCCTTTTGCTAAATTCACATAAATACTGTCGTCTGAGTGACGAGGGGTTTGATTCTTGGTGACACCGTGAGGTGATCACTTATTCTTTTCCATACCGTGAAGATATACTGTGTTAAATTTATCAGAGATAGGATCATTATTGAAAATATTATAATAAAGTTGTGTGCGCACAGCTGAGTGTGAAATTTGTGTATCGGTAATATTTTAGTAGTCTCCCACGACTACAACTATTAGGGAAAGTCTACATTTAATTTTGCACTAGACAAATGGTGAATAAAGTAACTATTGGCAAAATTTAGATAGAAAATTACGTGTGACTATAAATAACATTTTATTTTTGTTATTTTTATTCAACGTCAAGATGGAACTCCAGACCCAGAGGAAGACATCGAACCAACGTTTCTACGGCTCCATGTGGTCTGAGATGAGCTAAACACTTTGGAGAGAGAATGTCAGGCGATGTTCGATGAGATGACGCAGAAAGAGGAATAAGTACTAAATAATTTAATTATTTGACAAACTGGTTATGGTTTTGTGGGAACATATTATTTTGTGTAAATATTTTATTTTATTTTTGTCTTCGTGTTTTATTGTAGTTGGTTTGTGGTACTGACACACTTTAGTTTAGTTCATGAGCAACGTGGCATGTATTCTATCTTTGTGAAGATTTTTTTTTGTTGATGTCAAGTACACGGGGCAAGAGTACTCAAGTGCGCTTCGCTACCGTAAAATGCGCGGCTAAGCGACACAAATTGGGAACCGATATCATAACAGAAGCGAAACTGAATTAACTAGAGTAGATAATAGAATTGGTGGGAAATCTTTTTATTGTATAGATTTTTATTGTTACACAGGCTTGTGTGTTAATTGCCGTTTGTTGCATTTTTGTTAAGTGAGGGGTCATATGCCCAATGACTTTATCTGTTGATGAAGTTTCCCTTTTAGTGTCTTGGTACACAAAATCTATGATATTTGATTGGAGTGTCGGCCCGTGGTAGATTTGTGTTGTGTTCTGCCCTAAATGCTTTGTTGAGTCTGCAAATATGTGTTTTATGGGATAGGAGTTTTCGGGAACCTTGGTTCTGTCTGAAGCTATTGTCCAGGATAAGCATTTAATCCTTGCGAGGAAAATGTTGGAATCCCCTTCTACGATGTCTTGCAATTCTTTGGAATTGACAAGAAGTGTGTGAATTTATGTGTCGCGATTAACAGGTGGCGGAACGGGACTGTCTAGTCTCTTGTTATAAATAGCATGACTCAAAGCTTCGACAAGGAGGGCTGGTTTTGAACACTGACGCTAATGAGTGGTAAGTGAAGGTATTTCTACCCGGCGCACTCCATCAGATAAGGAGCAAGCTGTGCTCATTAGTATTCATGGCCCAGGTCTCCGTTCTTCGTAAATGTTTATCTTATATTAAAATAAAGCCTGTTTAATGATAAAAGAATTGTAATCGGTAAATGGGTGCTGTTCGCGTTTTTGATTGATCGAGTCCCAGCGTGTTAGCTTATTCATGCTTTTATTTCATGTAAATATCATCGGATTTTAGGCATCTTATTTCTTGTTTATTTATTGTCATGTTCTTTGACCTCGGGTGGTCTCGATGTTCGGCCACGTTGTTGTCATGTATATGTTGAGCAATTGAGCCATTGGGCAAGCTTCTGTTTTGCTGGGAGTTTCCTGACTCACTGCGATCTCGATGGAGATCAATTAGTTTATAAATTTTAAATGGTTGCGTGTGTCAGTAAAATTTTAATTGTTGGTAAGATATTCTTCGAGTGTGTCCCATAAAGCCATAATAATGGTTTGCAGTATGGGGGTTTGCAAGCATATTGGCTGTTCCATCTGTGAGCAAATCTCCATCAAAAGTACTTATTTCTTCTCTAGCGTAGTTATACGCGTGCATACATATTAATCAGACAAGTGGATTTTGATCCACAATTTTATTTCTTTGGAGTGGACCTTTCTAGGCCACTCAGATCTGTGTAAATTATTGTACTGTGGGAGTAAAGTTCAGGGTGGACTTTGTTTTTTTTTTTTTATGTTTTGTTGTTTTTATTCAGTTATTAAATGGTGGTAATTTTATTTGTTTTTCACTCATTTCTTAGTTTATAGTTTTGCATATGGTCCTTGTATTTGTTAGCAGCCGTCTGGTATTTGAGCTCTAGTGAAAGCATATCCGGACTGAACGCTCCCCGAAGTTTGATTCTCGTTTATACGACGCTGTTATATACAAGGGCACAATGGCGAATAGAAAATTTCTTTGCATAGCCCAAATTTTCCATTATTTCTCTAGCGGTGGACATTGCACTGTTAAAGCCCTCGTTGCGATAATTTTGAAAAAATTACTTTAGGCCCTGAAGTTCGGTTAAAGCCGTATCTAACGAAGTCTTCTCTGATTGGAGAGTTTTGCTTGTTGAGTTCACAGAAAATAAAATATCGTACCAGATAACGAGGCTTAAAACAAATTCATACGAACTTGTATGAAGCATCAAAGATTGGGCCTCTGCCACTTTTTCTAATGCTTAGTTTACTTTCCCTAACTGGTACCTGATGGGATTGACACTGTCAATTCAGCATTCCCATCTAGCGGTAGATATAGATTTTAGTGTGAGGAGGCCAGGACCTAGTTCGCACAAAATGTCCCACCTTTCCATGGAAGCTACAAACAAACTGTACAGACGCTGAACTATACCAAAACATGTCATAGCGTCCTTATTGCATTTAACCATGTCACCCAAAAGTAAGTTAAGATTATGTGCAACACATGCCATGAACATTGCTCGTTTATTAATATTTTTTACTCGCGTCTGCACTCCCTTATACTTGGCCTTTATATTTGCACCGTTGTCATACCCTGCTTATCACCATATATATTATTTCAGTAGTATAGATCCCACTTGCGGCACTCACAAGCGACCGATCGTCACAAATAAGCATTCAAATGAAAGAGAATATACATTAGCAGTGACGAATTGCACTCTAATTTCATAAATATCTATAATTTCTTTAAAAAATGATTTTTACAAAATTTACGAAAGTGTGCGATTTGCAGATACTGTTGCTGTAAGAAGATATGCTCCATAATTGCTGTCCACTTCACATTTTGGCCGCTGTGACGCCTGTTTCATGTCATTTTAACATTCTGAGGTCTTTCCTTTATGATTTTTCATGGATTTCAGAGACAGTAAATCAAAGGATTGAGTACTCAAATCGTATATTTGGGGGTGATGCTGATTCCTGCTCGTGGTGCCCCTGCATAGGTACTTGGATTGTAATCTCCAGTACTGAACTGAACGTCAGCATTCCAGAAGTACCAACTCTATGAATCACTTAAGGTCTTATGATACAAAACGGTCTTTATTAAGACCAAAACTGAACATCATATCACTAAACATCGAGGGCTTGTCAACACCTAAGGAAGAGTTACTACACCAACTCTGTCATACATATAACTGCGATATATTGTGCCTGCAGGAAACACACAGAGGTGAACACCAACGTCGTCCGAAAATCCCTGGCATGAAACTCGTGGCTGAGAGGCCCCACAGACAGTACGGGAGTGCTATATTGGTGAAACCTGAGCTCCACATTTTGTCTACTGCAATCACTGACGAAGAAGACGTAGATATAATAACGATAGAGCTTAGCAACTGCACCATATCATCTATTTATAAACCTCCAAATGTGAAATTCTCCTTCAATCCCCCAAACAACTATCACAATCAAAAGGTTCATTTTGTAATTGGAGATTTTAACAGCCATAGTAGTATGTGGGGTTACGCTGAGGATGACACTAACGGAGAAGCTGTACTAGAATGGGCAGACAATTTCCAGCTCCATCCTATCCATGACCCCAAATTACCTCCATCATTCAACAGTAGCAGATGGAAGCGAGGCACCAATCCAGATCTGATATTTATGAGTGAAAACGTGGCTCAACAATGTGGGAAATCAATCAGTAATCCGATTCCAAACACCCAACACCGGCCCATGATGTGTCAACTCTGGGCAGCAGTTCGACCAGCAACTATTCCTTTCCGAAGGAGACATAACTTTAAAAAAGCAGACTGGCTGAAGTTTAGCACAACTCTTGATATAATGATATCAGACATCCATGCAGTGCCGGAGAAATATGATGAGTTTGTCGATTCCGTGAAGAAAGCTTCCAGAGTTTCCATACCACGAGGATGTAGGTCCAGTTGCATACAAGGCCTAACATCAGAAACAGCAGCCCAGATGGACAGTTACTTCTCATTATTTCAAGAAGATCCTTTAAGCGAAGAAACTATTTCGGCAGGAAAATTGCTCCTTGCTTCTATTTCAGAAGCTAAGACAGATGCTTGGATACGCCTTATGGAGGAAACAGACATGTCGAGAAGCAGCCAAAAGCTTGGAGATTGTTTTGTTAAAACGACTCAGTAACGACCCAACTAAAGGACCGCTCCACGCCAATGTTTCGGCGAACCAAATTGCAAATCAACTTATCTCGAATGGAAAGACCAATCCCCCTATCAGAAAAATGGAACACAGAATCCACCTAAGTGAAGACGCCAGAACTAATGACATGTCTCAACCATTTAAGCTGAGTGAGTTAGAAAAAGCCATTCAAAGCTGCAAAAACGGTAAGGCAGCAGGGCTAGATGATATTACGGTAGAGCAGATCAAACACTTCGGCACAGCTACGAAGGAATGGCTTCGGAATTTCTTTAATAGCTGCTTGGCATCCTCAAAGATTCCCAAAATATGGAGAAAAGCACGGGTGATTGCTTTTCTCAAACCTGGCAAGGAAAATTCAGATCCTAAAAATTTCAGACCAATCTCTTTACTATGCCACCTATATAAAATAATGGAAAGAATGCTACTTAACCGTTTGACGGGAGTTGTAGATGAACTGCTTATACCGCAACAGGCTGGTTTTAGACCGGGAAAGAACTGCACAGCACAGATCCTGCACCTAACCCAATGCATTGAGGACGGTTTCGAGATTAGAAAAGTCACAGGAGTGGCATTCGTGGACCTTTCCGCTGCTTATGATACCGTAAATCACCGCATCCTACTACAAAAACTGTACTGCACAACTGGCGACATCAAGGTGACGAAGATGATAGCTACTCTCCTGGAAACCCGTCGCTTCTTTGTTGAATTTCAAGGACAACGGAGCAGATGGAAGAATCAAAGGAATGGCTTGCCTCAAGGTAGTGTGCTGGCTCCTATACTATTTAACATCTATACAAATGACCAACCACTACCAAAAGGCACTAAAAGCTCTATTTACGCTGATGACCTTGCACTTGTCACCCAATCTAACAGTTTTGATGAAGTAGAAATCTCTCTGACACATGCATTAGAAGAGCTTGGAACATATTACGACCAAAACCAACTGAAACCCAATGCCGAAAAAACTCAAATATGTGCATTTCACCTGCGACACATTCAGGCATCCCGAAAACTCAAAGTGTATTGGAAGGGAAAGCTACTAAATCATTGTTTCACTCCAAGATATCTAGGAATCACCTTGGATCGTACACTGACCTACAAGAAGCACTGCCAAAACATCAGGCAAAAGGTATCCGCAAGAAACAACATTCTTCGCAAGTTGACGGGAACTAATTGGGGAACCCAGCCACAAACCCTTAGAACATCAGCTTTAGCTCTGTGCTACTCTGCGGGCGAATATGCCAGTCCAGTGTGGTATAAATCAGCACACACTAAACAAGTTGACACTGCACTCAACGAAAGCTGCACAATCATTACTGGTTGCTTGAAGCCTACTCCAGTTGAGAAAGTCCACTGCTTAGCTGGTATTGCTCCTGGGGAGATACGCAGGGAGGTAGCAGCGAACAAGGAAAGATTTAAGGCATCCACATCACAAACACACCCACTATTTGGATATTCCCCCGCCCGAACTCGCCTTAAATCCAGGGCTGGCATGCGAAATTAAATTCATGGCTGTGGGGACGAAAATAATTTAATTTCGCCGTAAGCGCGATATTCGGGAGCGAAATGATAATGATTGTCGGCGCGTAATTAAATCAAAGCGAAACTTAATTCGAAGCGAAATTAATTTCGTTCCAGACTTTTAATTTCGCTCCCGGCGCGAAATTAATTTAGTTCCAGACTTATAATTTCGCTCCCGGCGCGAAATTAATTTCGTTCCACACTTTTAATTTCGCTCCCGGCGCGAAATTAATTTCGTTCCACACTTTTAATTTCGCTCCAGGCGCGATATTAATTTCGTTCCAGACTTATAATTTCGCTCCCGGCGCGAAATTAATTTCGTTCCACACTTTTAATTTCGCTCCAGGCGCGATATTAATTTCGTTCCAGACTTATAATTTCGCTCCCGGCGCGAAATTTATTTAGTTCCAGACTTATAATTTCGCTCCCGGCGCGAAATAAAATTCGTTACAGACTTTTAATTTCGCTCCCGAGGTGAAATAAAATTCCCAAACGGCATTAAGTTTTTCTCTCCGACGTGTATTTAAAATGCATGAAACATTTAATTTCGTTGTTGAAATTAAAATACAGTACATTCGTTTCGAGAGTTAAATAATGTTCTGTACGATGTTCAAAGTCCTGACGTCTGTCTGTTAGGTAGTCAGCCGGAAGGCTGGTTGGATCCTCAAAAAGTACCGCCGGTAGGTTATGTGGGTAGATACCCACAAAAACTCAAGGCAGCGCTATAGTGAGGCGTACTAGACAAGATGGGGGGTGAGGTAGTTTACCATTGCTTTCCTCACTGAGTCAGAACAGCAGTACTAACCCTATGAGTAGAACCCTTCACAGCATCCACAGGCACTGACTGCCCCGAATTTCATTACTAAGCACTCTCATAGCTCAGTGCCGGCCCCGTGGTGTTGGGGTAGCGCGCCTGCCTCTCGCCCGGAGGCCCCGGGTTCGATCCCCGGCTCCGTCAGGGATTTTAAAACTGACGTGAGGGTTGGAACGGGGTGCACTCAGCCTCGTGAGGACAATTGAGTAGCTGTCTGACAGTGAGACAGCGCCCCGATCACGAATACCAAGATTAACGGCCGAGGGGACCCGACGCGCTGATCACGCGTCACCCCAATATCTGCAGGCCAAATGGCTGGGCAGCGGTCGCTTGGTCGGCCTTAGCCCGTCATGGGCTGGATAGTGCCAGGGGTTGACTTTTTTTTTTCTCATACCTCAGTAGCTTCCATATAATCACAGCCATGTGTAAGACTGAGACATCGGTGAAAAGCCACATTTTACTCTAGCCCGTGCCAACAGTCAAATGCAAATGAGTCGTCAAGTTACAAAACTCGTTTAATCAACTTGTGAATAAGGATCATTTTCATGAGAAACGTTTTGTGTTTGTTGTTTTCTACTTTTGGTTGGTGTTTTTGTGTTTGCTTTGTTCTTTTGCTTTTGAATTTGACTTATTGCTTTTCTTTCTGGGTTTTGTGTTTGTGCTCTGCTTTTGCTTTTTTGAATTTTGCTTTATATTATTTGTTTTTTGTTTTCTGCTTTTGCTTTTGTTTTTGAATTTTGCTTTTTGCTTCGTCTTTTTTGTTTTTGTTTTGTGTTTGTTTTCTGCTTTTGCTTTTATGAATTTTGCTTTTTGCTTTATGTTTCTTGTTTTCTGATTTTGCTTTTTTTTGTTCTGCTTTTGCTTTCTTCTTCGTCTTTTTTGTTTTGGTTTTGTGTTTGTTTTCTGCTTTTGCTGTTTTTGAATTTTGCTTTTTGGTTTGTGTTTCTTTTTTATTCTGCTTTTGCTTTTGTGTTTGAATTTAGCATTTTACTTCGTGTTTTGTGTTTTTGGTTTTGCATTTGTTTTCTGGGAAATCAAAATAAAACAAAATCAACAAAACAAAATAAAAACAAAAACAAAATAAAACAAATAAAACAAGACAATTTAAAACAAAATAAAACGAAATAAAGTAAAACAAAAAATAAACAAAACAAAATAAAGCAAAATAAAATAAAACAAAATAAAATGAGGTAAAATAAATAAAATAATTAAATAAATAATTTTACGACATGATCCTTATTCACAAGTGGATTAAACGATTTTTGCAACTGGACGACTCAAATGTAGTGCACGGGGTCGTTGGAATGAGGTAGATGGCTACCTGGGAGGCTTGTCGTAGTATAGTATCTATGTGTGCAGTATATGCGTCGACCGTCGTCTGGTTATCCAGTGGGAGATGGTCCGCACGGAGGTTATTGTTGACGTAGGCGCGGTATTCCTGCCAGTTTGCTGTGCAGAAATTCTGGACCATCCTGGGAGGTGGTAGTGGGGGAAGAGGGAAGTTGAGTAAAACGGGGGCATGATCACCTCCTTTGAGTGGCAGGAGAGACACGTCAAACAGATGGAGGAGGGAGTTATGAGCAATGACTGCGTCGGGGTGGTATTGGAGGAAGGACGGGTTGATTCTGGGAGATGGACGAGGGTGGCGTCGATGTGACGTAGGTAGATGTCTAGACTATGAAGTTCTAGGGCCGAACGGGAATGAAGGTTGAGGTCGGCCATTAGAATTAAATGGGGGAATTCTTCAGACACGTGGGTAATGCAGTCTTTGGAGATGGGGTGGTAGGGACGAATGTAGATGGTGGCTAGGTGTAGGACGCGGGAACAAATAAGGCTTTCGGGGAAGAAAAGAAACAGATTTCATTTCAGAAACAAAATGAAATGTTCCATGCATTTTTATTTCAGGCCGGAGGGGGGACTAAATGCCGGGAACGAAATTGATGGTCGTTAACAAATTTTATTTCGCGCCAGGAGCGAAATTAAAAGTCTGTAATGAATTTAATTTCGCGCTAGGAGCGGAATTAAAAGTCTGTAACGAATTTCATTTCGCGCCGGGAGCTAAATTAATAGTCCGTAATGAATTTAATTCCGCGCCAGGAGCGAAATTAAAAGTCTGTAACAAATTTCATTTAGCGCCGGGAGCTAAATTAAAAGTCCGTAATGAATTTAATTCCGTGCCAGGAGCGAAATTAAAAGTCTGTAACGAATTTCATTTCGCGCCGGGAGCTAAATTAAAAGTCCGTAATGAATATAATTTCGCGCCAGGAGCGAAATTAAAAGTCTGTAACAAATATCATTTCGCGCCGGGAGCTAAATTAAAAGTCCGTAATGAATATAATTTCGCGCCAAGAGCGAAATTAAAAGTCTGTAACAAATATCATTTCGCGCCAGGAGCGAAATGTTATTCCATTGAACAATTTCATTTCGCGACGCTAAATTAAATTGATAATGCATTTCGTTTCGCATGCCAGCCCTGCTTAAATCTAGAAAAAGCTTCCTTCGGACAACAGTCAGCCTTAAAGGCAATGCTGACACTGCTAGGGCAAGAATGTGGAAGGAAAGAACTGGTCATCTGTCCGGCTGGATGACCCCAAAAGAAAGCCTTCCTCCGGGCCATATGGAAGGTTGGGCAACATGGAAGGCGCTCAACAGACTGCGGACTGGAGTTGGAAGAACCAAGATGAACTTGCAGAAATGGGGTTTTCCGAGTGACTCTCTCCTCTGTGATTGTGGGGAACTACAGACAATCCAACATCTTTACCAGTGCCCACTATGTCCAAAAAAGAAAAAGGAAGGAAGATTGTAGTTTCACGTGACCGTGAATCTTGTGATTATAAGCCACGGGACCTCCTTTTTTACGTGGAATCCGGACCACAGGACATGGCATTTCCAGCAACATGCACAATGGAAGACTTAACATTTGCCAACCCTAATGCTATTGACGTCGCCCGTTACTGGACAAAGAACATTTAATTTGGTTGCGGGCTACCTGGCAGTCAAATGTTTGTGTGTTGTACAACTGACTTGTATGTTTATGTCCTCACTTAATATTAGATCTAGAATAGTTTGTGTCTTTATTAATTATCATTATTATTTTTTATTTGAATTTGATTCTCACTGTTTACCATTTGTGATATATATTTGTGATTGGTGCTCCTGATACGAATAAAGAAAGATCGTATATTTTCGTAAATATCGAATAACCGGTGGGTGTTATCATGATCCAATTTTCAGTGATTGCCTTCTTAAGTTAGGGAACGAAAAACTTGGAATTCTAACTGAAATGTAAATAGTGTTCTATAATCATTTGGTTGAAATAAAAATAAAAACAACCTTCCTCCATAAATCTATCATTATAAACCTATTGGGGAAAGTGTGGTTTATGAACATGCGAGATTTCTCGCACGGGTCCGCTATTAGGCCTATACTGTAATCGAATATGCGAGAACAATAATCTAGAATTTACTACAGAAGTCACTTTAAAGTTGAAGAACAATATAGAATAGACTTGAATAATTCGAGAAAAATGAGAAACGAGTTCATGATACCGGTAGCGAGAATTGAACCCAGCCCGCGCGTTTGGCGGGCGAACGCGGTATCCACTACGCTACCGAGGTAGGTGCTGAGCTGAGCGGCGAGACGGATATTTCTGCTGCACCGGCTGGTCCGCAGCAGTGCCTGTCCGCTAGAGAGTGCTGCGAGGAGTATCTACGCTGTCGCTACTCCTTTTTCTGACGTGTGGCCGTTCGGTCGCCAAAAGCCCTTTATATTATCGAAGACAAACCATTGGAGAAGTTAAAAATAGAATCTGTTACTCATATTCCAAGAAGATGTGACGTCACTTTTGTTTGGGTGATCGAGGACCGACCTACGTTTTGTCAACAAACTGACTTAAATTCAGACGATCCAGATCCAAGTAATTAATGCCCCCTGGGGGGATTGATTACTTGGATGTATAGGGGGGGAGGTGTCCCCCATACAAACGCAGCATATTTTACAGTGTTGGCTTATTTTAATTTGGGCTGGACTGAATCAAACACACTATCTTTATTTTTTTCATTTATGGCGCGACCGCACCTCTCGCGCCACCCTCGCGACGGCCCTGTGTCCCGGACTGGGCCAGGCGCGACCGCACTTCTCGCGCCACCCTCGCGACGGCCCTGTGTCCCGGACTGGGCCTGGCGCGACCGCACCTCTCGCGCCACCCTCGCGACGGCCCTGTGTCCCGGACTGGGCCTGGCGCGACCGCACCTCTCGCGCCGCCCTCGCGACGGCCCTGTGTCCTGGCCTGGCGCGACCGCACCTCTCGCGCCGCCCTCGTGACGGCCCTGTGTCCCGGACTGGGCCTGGCGCGAACGTACCTCTCGCGCCACCCTCGCGACGGACCTGTGTCCCGGACTGGGCCTGGTGCGACCGCACCTCTCGCGCCGCCCTCGCGACGGCCCTGTGTCCCGGACTCGGCCTGGCGCGACCGCACCTCTCGCGCCGCCCTCGTGACGGCCCTGTGTCCCGGACTGGGCCTGGCGCGACCGCACCTCTCACGCCGCCCTCGCGACGGCCCTGTGTCCCGGACTTGGCCTGGCGCGACCGCACCTATCGCGCCGCCCTCGTGACGGTCCTGTGTCCCGGACTGGGCCTGGCGCGAACGCACCTCTCGCGCCACCCTCGCGACGGACCTGTGTCCCGGACTGGGCCTGGTGCGACCGCACCACTCGCGCTGCCCTCGCGACGGCCCTGTGTCCCGGACAGGGCCTGGCGCGACCGCACCTCTCGCGCCGCCCTCGCGACGGCCCTGTGTCCCGGACTGGGCCTGGCGCGACCACACCTCTCGCGCCACCGTCGCGACGGACCTGTGTCCCGGACTGGGCCTGGTGCGACCGCACCTCTCGCGCCGCCCTCGCGACGGCCCTGTGTCCTGGACTGGGCCTGGCGCGACCGCACCTCACGCGCCGCCCTCGTGACGGCCCTGTGTCCCGGACTGGGCCTGGCGCGACCACACCTCTCGCGCCGCCCTCGCGACGGCCCTGTGTCCCGGACTGGGCCTGGCGCGACCGCACCTCTCGCGCCGCCCTCGCGACGGCCCTGTGTCCCGGACTGGGCCTGGCGCGACCACACCTCTCGCGCCGCCCTCGTGACGGCCCTGTGTCCCGGACTGGGCCTGGCGCGAACACACCTCTCGCGCCACCGTCGCGACGGACCTGTGTCCCGGACTGGGCCTGGTGCGACCGCACCTCTCGCGCCGCCCTCGCGACGGCCCTGTGTCCTGGACAGGGCCTGGCGCGACCGCACCTCACGCGCCGCCCTCGTGACGGCCCTGTGTCCCGGACTGGGCCTGGCGCGACCGCACCTCTCGCGCCGCCCTCGCGACGGCCCTGTGTCCTGGACTGGGCCTGGCGCGACCGCACCTATCGCGCCGCCCTCGTGACGGCCCTGTGTCCCGGACTGGGCCTGGCGCGACCGCACCTCTCGCGCCGCCCTCGCGACGGCCCTGTGTCCTGGACTGGGCCTGGCGCGACCGCACCTATCGCGCCGCCCTCGTGACGGCCCTGTGTCCCGGACTGGGCCTGGCGCGACCGCACCTCTCGCGCCGCCCTCGTGACGGCCCTGTGTCCCGTACTGGGCCTGGTGCGACCGCACCTCTCGCGCCGCCCTCGTGACGGCCCTGTGTCCCGGACTGGGCCTGGCGCGACCGCACCTCTCGCGCCGCCCTCGTGACGGCCCTGTGTCCCGGACTGGGCCTGGCGCGACCGCACCTCTCGCGCCGCCCTCGTGACGGCCCTGTGTCCCGGACTGGGCCTGGTGCGACCGCACCTCTCGCGCCGCCCTCGTGACGGCCCTGTGTCCCGGACAGGGCCTGGCGCGACCGCACCTCTCGCGCCGCCCTCGTGACGGCCCTGTGTCCCGGACTGGGCCTGGCGCGACCGCACCTCTCGCGCCGCCCTCGTGACGGCCCTGTGTCCCGGACTGGGCCTGGCGCGACCGCACCTCTCGCGCCGCCCTCGTGACGGCCCTGTGTCCCGGACTGGGCCTGGCGCGACCGCACCTCTCGCGCCGCCCTCGTGACAGCCCTGTGTCCCGGACTGGGCCTGGCGCGACCGCACCTCTCGCACCGCCCTCGTGACGGCCCTGTGTCCCGGACTGGGCCTGGCGCGACCGCACCTCTCGCGCCGCCCTCGTGACGGCCCTGTGTCCCGGACTGGGCCTGGCGCGACCGCACCTCTCGCGCCGCCCTCGTGACGGCCCTGTGTCCCGAACTGGGCCTGGCGCGACCGCACCTCTCACGCCGCCCTCGTGACGGCCCTGTGTCCCGGACTGGGCCTGGTGCGACCGCACCTCTCGCGCCGCCCTCGCGACGGCCCTGTGTCCCGGACTGGGCCTGGCGCGACCGCACCTCTCACGCCGCCCTCGTGATGGCCCTGTGTCCCGGACTGGGCCTGGCGCGACCGCACCTCTCGCGCCGCCCTCGTGACGGCCCTGTGTCCCGGACTGGGCCTGGCGCGACCGCACCTCTCGCGCCGCCCTCGTGTCCCGGACTGGGCCTGGCGCGACCGCACCTCTCGCCTCGCCCTCGTGACGGCCCTGTGTCCCGGACTGGGCCTGGCGCGACCGCACCTCTCGCGCCACCCTCGTGACGGCCCTGTGTCCCGGACTGATATCATGAACCTATTTTTACATTTTTAGGCTAATAACATGTATCCTTGCTACCCCGAAAATTATAAATAATTATAAAAAGAAACTTTGAGATCAGTCGTAGAACTCTTTCCGCTTCGTCAGCTTCGTTGCCTAGTGGCTAGCACTCTTGGCTGTCACCGTGGAGGCCCGGGTTCGATTCCCGGCTCTGTCAAGAAATTTAATTATCATGGCTGGACGGGGTACACCCTGCCTCGTGAGTCCTCGATTCCTACCTCAGCCATCCTGGAAGTGTTTTACCGTGGTTTCCCACTTCTACTCCTGGCGATTGCCGGGTTGGTTTCTAAATTAAGGCCACGGCCCGTCTGCTTCCCAATCCTCATCTGAATTACAACTACACACACGAATGCAGCCATCACAATAACACAGGTTATCAACACACACCCAAGTACTTGGGGCTGCATGACCACGATGTCGCAAAGACCCTAAATGAATCATCAACAACAACAACCCTCTTTCGGATCCGCCTGTTAAATATATAATCATCATCATCCTTTCATGTAATAGCCTAGTCGTAGAAGAAATGTTACGGTCTATACAAAAGATTTGCATTTTCCTGGGGGGACCTAGAGATCTCTTCCCATCGGGACAGTAGTTGACGACTGCTTCAGGGATCTGCTTCTGTCCATCCTGTTGAAAATTAATGATAATCTATATCCTTCTTAGCCGACTTTTATGGTCTCGGGGTTCAAGTTGAGACTCAGGTTCTAACATCCAGGGCTCGATTGTCTGCTCTGTCAAGAAAGTTAGTCTAAAGATTGGAACAATGTTCACTCAGCCTTGTGAGACAAAACTCAAAAAAGGTACGGTAGGTTTAGTTCAAACTTCCACCTTGCTGGAAGAGATTTTAATAAGTTTCCCATTTCCACTTCAGGCAAATGCCGGTATGGCCACTGTCACCTTCTTCCCAATACTAGCCTCAGTTACAAGTACATGGAATACTACAGACAACTCAGTAACACAGGTTTTCAAGCTAATTCTACACACATCCAAATATCAAGGGATAAATGGCCACGATATCTAAACTCCTAAACGAAACAACATAATAATAGTGCTATTGGTTTTACATCCCTTTAGCTACTGAGGCTTTCAGAGAGGACGGGGTGCCAGAATCTCACCCCGTATGAGATCTTGAACCTGCCAGTAAATTCTGACACGGCTCCCTCGCATTTGCCCACCGGCAAATACCAACAGACTACGCCAGGATTCGATCGTTCTCAACCAACAGGCGAGAACGTTACTGCTGCGCCACTCAGTCTGTCAAACGAAACAACAATATAAAAGAACTTTGAGCATTTCGCAATGATTTCAGTCCACTGGCAAAAGGTAATGCCACAGACAATGGACTTCAATAGGATGTACTGTAGGTAGGTGTTTCTGGCCTGACGAGAAGGACTCACTGGCAGTTAAAAAATTGGATTTCCAAAGAAATATGAAATTTTCTTATAGGGATATGTTATATGTATCCGAATCTTGTGAACGGACTGCAAAATTTTACAAAAAATAAATAAATAGAGTGCCGTATCACCTCCAGGGACGTAGGCGACCTGAATTAGAAAGGGATCACTCACCAGGCATCCCGAGCCGGAGTTTGCGTGTGGTCGGGTGGCCAGTTCCTTTCCACTCCTCCTCTTGCCATAGCATCCGCCAGGTTCCCATTTTGCATCACGAGGCTGGGAGACCCCGTACCAGACCATACCAAGACTTTTAAATTCTTGGCAGAGCCGAGGATCGAACCCGGTACCTCGGGGGTGACAGCCAACAATGCTAGCCACTGCGCCACGAGATGGTCAAGATTTTACAAGGAGAACATAAAATGTATTTAGTTAATAAACATTATGATTAAGGCCCGGATAGTTATGTGCTTAAATATTTTTTATTTAATTAAATATTTTCTATTTATTTACATATTTTTACAGTTTTTATAAATAAATACAAAATTTGGCATGTTTATTCATAAGCATGTATTTCCTATATTTGGTCGTATGTTGTACTTCTTGGATGACTGCTGCCCACATTTTCGACCCTTTGAAATTCCATTGAAATTCTTTTTCTTTTGTGCTCCATTGTCTCCATACTGTAGTAGTATTTCAAGACAGGGATTTCCCGGTCATTAAGTACAGCAGGGGGGCTGGAGTTAACAGGCTCATTAAGCCTCCACTAGTCCTTACCTAAACGGAAAATTTTAGTTGAAATCACTGTGGTCTGCAAAGCTTGGGAGTATACTGACAGTGGCGTTCTCGTTTCAACGAATACGATGAGTCCCAAAAGTGCGAAATGTGTTACTTTGAATCGTTTAGTGCGAGTGTTCGGAGACGTTTTTAGAACTGGTGGAACTGTTTTATTTTGCAACATTTGTGAGAAACCCATAGCGGCAGACATGCGTTCACAAGTTACGCAACATGTTGCGATAGCGAAACACGTCAAATGTACATCTTTAAAGAAGTCGACACAACGTTTGCTTCCCGAAATGCAGGATGTGAGATCTGGTCCAGCAAACTGCCAGTTCTCACAAGACATTTGTCATGCATTTCTTGTGGCTGATATACCACTGAACAAACTTCAGAATCCAGTGCTACGTGGCACGTTAGAAAAGTACGTCAAAATTCCTCTCCCTGATAACACTGCGTAAGAACTATTTACCTAAACTTTACTCTGAGACAGTGCACAGAATTCGTAGTGAAATTGGCGACAAAGCTGTGTGGATTACAATGGACGAGACGACCGACGATACTGGCCGTTACGTAGCCAACATCATAGGTGGTGAAATATGTACAACTATTTTTAGAGTAACTGGAGGACATAAATATGGTACAAATTTAAGAACATATTTTGGAAACTTAATCACATATTTTCCCACTTTTAAGCACATAAATAAATACACATTTCTGAAATGTTAAGCACATAACTATCCGGGCCCTAATTATGATAATATGGGGTTTGAAGCCATTTTTCAGTGTTGCCTTAGTAAACAAAAGTTTGCTGCCTTTCAGTCGGTCAACACGAATGTACCCAAATGAGTTGGGTTATACCCTAATCCTGAAAAAATTACATGAGATTAATAAATACCATAGAATGACCAGTTTCGATCGTCAAGCGATCATCATCACATCCATTACACTTAGGCTATAAAATCGATGTTTGTCAATACGGGTGAAAATATTTACAATATGTACACTTATTAAGTTGCAGTATTGGTACTGCAACTTGCCGGTATTTGTTAGTTGTGATCTATATGGCGTTTGGTGAAATGCTAAAATGGTGATTTGTCTGTCTGGAGTGATTATATAGTGACTACTAGCAGTAGTGCCCGGCTTCGCCCGGTGGATTTATTTGTTTTATGGATGACAATGAATACTACTACAGAACTGGCACATGATACTTAAACTGACACAAAAAAATATTTAAAATATATAATTTTTGTGGTGGTCATGGTAGTGGGGGTGATAAGTAGTGCAGTATAATGGATGTAACATGTAATGATAATGATAATAATGAATAGGGAAACGGCTATTTACTAACTACATTACTGACACATGTAATTTACAAACGAATTGAAAAATATGATTAGAAAGACTGTGCCTAGGGCCTATATCTAATTGGCTGTTAGAAAAGAAGAGATCAATAGTGCCATCATTTGCCGCATAGCGCCGTAGAAAAATAATCAGAGCACTTTGGAAAACTTCGGTTGTCAGGAGCTCCTGAGGTAGCAATAGTGTCATTTATCGTCACATACCGCTCAAGGATAAGGATCGGAATAAATGAAAGTAAATTTGAAAGAACCAACGCTTATTGCAGCTGATAACCCCTATGTATTGCACCAACACCATCGCACTTATTCAGAGGCATAATATTTTCATGATGATAACTGTTTTAAGGGGCCTAAGAAATCTATTTGCACTAATTACTCACCGTGACTGCAATTTATATGCAGCTCAAGATGTAACTATTTTCGCAATTCTGCACCAGAACACTGGTAGGGGTGACGTGATGCAGCCCGCATTGCCACCTAACAATAGACTTATAAAAATATTCTTACAGTTACACTACCACGGACATGAATGGTTCTAGGACCTTAAAACGTGGTATTCAAGTTCATTTCGTCTGTTGTTCTAAATGTAGGAATGGAGAGAGTTGTCCAAAATATCAAGTTGGCAGTGTTACCCGCAGGATTCCAAGTTAAGTTTGGTTCAGATCGGTGAAACGATGTAGAATTGTGCCAAAGGGCCTAAATGCAGGGAATGAAGTGGTCTATCCGAAATTTCATGTAGACAGTGTTACTCGCAGGGTTCCAAAGGGTAAGTATACAAATTTGGTTCAGATTGGTGAATCGGTGTAGTTTCTTGCCAAAGGGCTTAAATGCAGGGAATGGAACGGTCTGTCACAAATTTCATGTAGATAGTGTTACTTGCATGGTTCCAAAGGGTAAGTACACTAATTTTGGTTCAGATAGGTGAAACGTTGTAGATTTGTGCCGAAAGACCTAAATGCAGGGAATGGAGTGGTCTGTCCGAAATTTCATGGAGACAGTGTTACTCGCAGGGTTCCAAAGCGTAAGTATACACATTTTGGTTCAGATCGGTGAAACGGTGTGGATTTGTGCCAAAGGGCCTAAATGCAGGGAATAGAGTGGTCTGTCCGAAATTTCATGTGGAGAGTGTTACTCGCAATGTTCCAAAGGGTAAGTATACAAATTTTGGTTCAGATCTGTGAAACGGTGTAGATTTGTGCCAAAGGGCCTAAATGCAGAGAATGGAGTGGTCTGTCCGAAATTTCAGGGACACAGTGTTCCTTGCAGGGTTCCAAAGAGTAAGTATACACATTTTGGTTCAGATCGGTGAAACTGTGTAGATTTGTGCCAAAGGGCCTAAATGCAGGAAATGGAGTGGTCTGACCGAAATTTCATGTAGACAGTGTTACTTGCAGAGTTCCAAAGGGTAAGTGTACAAAATTTGGTTCAGATCGGTGAAAGGGTGTAGATTTTTGACAAAGGGCCTAAATGCAGGGAATGGAGTGGTCTGTCCGAGATTTAATGTAGACGGGGTTACCCGCAGGGTTCCAAAGGGTAAGTGTACAAATTTTGGTTCAGATCGGTGAAACGGTGTAGATTTATATAAATAACAGTCAGACAGACAGACAAACATTGAGCTTTATATATATACTAGCTGAAGTACCCGTGCTTCGCTACGCGTCATAAATAAAATAAAATGTGAAGGTGACAGTTAAAACAGGGGATAGGCGAGGTGCTGCGCAGAGGGAGATTAAGGGTGGAACATTTTGTCCAACTACACCGCTCGGCGTTGACCGTGTTTTATAGCACAAATTTAGGATTTACTCGCTACCGGTTGGAGATACCTTTCGGATAGAAAATGTAATTTTAAACCTCGTATATGCCATCAAAAGTTTGCTATTTCTTAGCGTTCTCTTTTTATTTGAAATGGAAATATGAAAGTTTTAAACCAAAGGGTGTAGTGACGTCACTAAAATGGTCGCCATCTTTAAATAGTGCAAAGTATTGAAATCAAAAGTAACCTATATGTTAACCAGGTAAATCAGCTACATCCATGTAAAATTCATGTAAATCGGACCAGTGGTACTTGCGTGATCGAGTAATACACAGACACACACCATATCATTTTTAGCCTCGCTTCGCTCGCGTCATAGTCGTGTCATATTGGTATTCAATGAAATGCAGGTTTAACCCCGTTAACACCCCTTTAGAACCTGAATATCCAAAAATCCCTCCTTAGTAGACGTTTTCGACACACAACAAACATATCCCCAAAATATCATTCTGCTAACATTAATAGTTTGGGTTGGTCGATGAGAGTGAACATCCAAAAATCCTTCCTTAGTGGACGTTTTTCATCCAGAATTTCACCCCTCCCCATAGGCCCCTTAAATTGGATTTATGAAAAAAAGAACGGTCGAACACCTATTTATTTTATTTATTTATTTATTTATTTATTTTTAAGCTGATTGATTTCCTCCGAGTTTCAAACTCCTCGCCTATGTCGTTTACGAGATACACGCTCCGTTAAGAATCTTTCAACCCCCACTTTTCATCCCTTTCACCTCATAATATACACTAGATCGAAAAACCATTAGACATGTGTCAGCTTATTTTTAACGATTAGTATATATGCCAAGTATAACATCCCCAAATGAAACCACTCGTGAGATATTGTTATTAAATGAAATGCACGTTTACCCCCCTTAACACCTATTTAGAACCTGAATATTCAAAACTCTTTCCTTAGTGGACGTTTTCGACATACAACGAACATATTCCAAAATTTCATGTTTCTAACTTCAATAATTTTGGCTTGGCGATGATGAGTGAGTGAGTGAGTCAGGACATTTTCTTTCATTTATTTTTGATAATGTCACCCCTCCCCATGAACCCCTTAAATTGGATTTATGAAACAAACGATCGAACACTTATTTACTTATTTAAAGCTATTTTCGCCCTGAGTTTGATGAGTAAGTGAGTCAATCAGTTAGGACACTTTCTTTCCTGTTCCCTCCCCCCCCCCCCCCAGAATTTCACCCCTCACCAAGGGCCCCTTAAATTGGATTTATGAAAAAAAACGGTCGATCACCTATTTACTGGTATTTTAAGCTGTTTTTTCCCGCCGAATTTCAAACTTCTCGCCTATGTCGTTTAAGAGATACACGCTCCGTTAAGAATCCCTCAACCCCCAATTTTCACCCCTTTCACCTCATAATATACACCACATCGATAAACCCTTAGATATATGTCTGATTACTTTTAATGATTATTTTATATACCGAATATCACATCCCCAAAGAAACAACTCATGAGATATCGTTATTCAATGAAATGCACGTTTACCCCCTTAACATCTCTTTAAAACCCGAATAAACAAAAATAATTCCTTAGTTGACGTTTTCGACATACAGCGAACATATTCCCAAAATTTCATTTTTCCAACTTTAATAGTTTTCGCTGGGCGTGATGAGTGAGTGAGTCAGACAGGACATTTTCTTTCAATTATTTTTACCAGAATTTCACCCCTCCCCATGGGCCCCTTAAATTGGATTGATGAAAAAACTCTTGAACACATATTAACTTATTTTTTAAGCTGTCTTTTTCCCCCGAGTTTGATGAGTAGGTGAGTTAGTCAGTCAGTTAGGACACTTTTTCTCCTTTTTCCCCCAGAATTTCATCCCACCCCATTGGCCCCTTAAATTAATTTATGAAAAAAACGGTCGAACACCGATTTACTTATTTATTTAGCTGATTTTTTTCGCTGAGTTTCAAATTTCTCGCCTATGTCGTTTAAGAGATAGGCCTACACGCTCCGTTAGGAATCCTTCAACCCCCACTTTTCACCCCTTTCACCTCATAATAATACACCACATCGAAAAACCCTTAGACACATGTCGGCTTATTTTTAATAATTAGTTTATATGCCGAGTATCACATCCACAAATGAAACCACTCGTGAGATATTGTTATTCAATGAAATGCAGTTTTAACCCCCTTAAGACCCCTTTAGAGCCTGAATATCCAAAAAATCCCCCCTTAGTGTACGGTTTTGACATACAACGAACATATCCCCAGAAATCCATGTTTCCAACTTCAATATTTTTGGCTGGGCGATGATGAGTGGGTAAATGAGTCAGGACATTTTCTTTCATTTGTTTTTTCTTCAGAATTTCACCCCTCCCGATGAACCCCTTCAATTTGATTGATCAAAAAACTGTCGAATAGCTATTTACTTACTTTAAAGCAGTTTTTCCCCCTGAGTATGATGAGTGAGTCAGTCAGTCAATCAGTTAGGACACTTTCTTTCCTACCCCCCCCCCCCCCCCAGAATTTCACCCCTCCCCATGGGCCCTTTAAATTGGATTTATGAAAAAACGGTCAAACACATATTTACTTATTTTTTATGCTGATTTTTTCCGATGAGTTTCAAACTCCTCGCCTATGTCGTTTAAGAGATACACGCTCCGTTTGTTATTCAATGAAATGCAGGTTTAACCCCCTTAAGATCCCTTTAGAACCTGAATATCCGAAAATCCTCCCTTAGTAGACGGTTTTGACATACAATGAACATATCCCCAAACTGTCATGTTTCTAACTTCAATAATTTTGGCTGGGCGATGATGAGTGAGTGAGTTAGTCAGGGCATTTTCTTTCAATTTTCTTTTTTCAGAATTTCACCCCTCCCCATGAACCCCTTAAATTTGATTTATGAAAAAAAACTGTCGACCAGCTATTTACTTACTTTAAAGCAGTTCCCCCCCCCCCCCGAGTTTGATGAGTGAGTCAGTCAGTCAATCAGTTAGGACACTTTCTTTCCTGCCCCCCCCCTCCCCCCCAGAATTTCACCCCTCACCATGGGCCCCTTAAATTGGATTTATGAAATTTACTTATTTTTATGCTGATTTTTTCCGCTGAGTTTCAAACTCCTCACCTATGTCGTTTAAGAGATACACGCTCCGTTAGGAATCTTTCAATCCCCACTTTTCACCCCTTTCACCTCATAATATACGCCACATCGAAAAACCCTCAGACTCGTGTCTTCTTATTTTTAATGATGAGTTTATGTGCCGAGTATCACATCCCCCAATGAAACCAATCGGGAGATATTGCTAATCAATGAAATGCAGGTCTACCCCCTTAACACCCCTTTAGAACCTGAATACACAAACATCTTCTCTTAGTGGGCATTTCCGGCCCTTGGAAAAGCAGCATACCAAATTTCATTCCAATCCGTTCGGTGGTTTCTGAGATTTCGTGATGAATGAGTGAGTGAGTGAGTGGTATTTGACAAATATATAGTAGAAGATAGTGTCAAGTCTTTGTTATGCTAAACTCGGTTGACAGTGCTGTGTGAGTAGGTGAGTAACTAACGGGATTTCAAGTAAAGATGCTCATTTTCTATACCGGTAGTGCAGAGCGCAACTGGCATCCAGACGGTCGTGTCTCGACTTGAGCTATGTTGCCATGGGAACTATCTGCCTAGCCATTCCTTCATGGGTATATTTTGTCATTTGATTAGCCTGTGCTTGAGTGCAAAAGGGCCGAAATCAGAAGAATGAGAAATACTATCGAAAATTCATGTAGCCAGCGGTTCCTTCTGGGTCCTAAACTATGTGTATGCAAAATTTGGTTGAGATTGGTGGAACGGTGTAGATTTGTATACGGAACCAACCCACCCACCCACCCACCCACCCACCCACATACATACATACATACAGACTTTCACTTTTATATATAAGATATTGATATAGATAGATATAGATTATCATCTGATGATGATCGTTTGACGATCGAAACTTGTCATCCTATGGTATTTATTAATCTCATGTAAATGTTTTCAGGATAAGGGTAAGTTATAACCCAACTCGGTTGGGTACATTCGTGTTGACCTACTGAAAAGCCCAAACTTTTGTTTTATTATGATAATAGCCTATGTTCACAACCAGAAAAAACATCAGTCTTTATAGAGCGCAAAACGTCTAAATAACCTTTTTCATAATTCATACGATTGTGAAAGGCCTTCGACTTATTCTTATCATGAGAATTACTTTGTCGGTCAGGTGCAACGAAAATTACATTTAAAATACATATTGTACATAATTAAAACGTACAAAAGAAACAAAATGATACTATGACCTTGTGCGCCCAATCTAGTCTGTAAGTCTCTATTTTGTAACAAGTCGCCACCATGATTCCCTATTAGCAGTTAGCACTACGGTCTCCTCTGCTTCTACGTCTCTCACTTTGAAATAATTCAAACTGAATCTAAACATCGCCTCCTAGATCTGCTTCTCCTTCTCTTACCATCTACAGCCGAACTCAAGGTAATATCTCCTCTCCCATTCTCTCCACATTACCCCATCATCTGAGTCGACTCATACGAACAGTTTCATCTAGCGTATTAATAACTAACTTAGCCTTCATTACAGTGCCCACGCTATAACTGTGCCGGTCAGCTATACCATACTTCCAGGTAAGATACTGTATATCGACTGTAGGACTCATGGCTCCGCATCATGGTGGTAGGTGGGAATCTTGCGTAAAGCTCACCAAACGTCACTTAAGAAAAGTCTTAGGTAATCGAATTCTGACTTACGAAGAATTCAATTCTCTGTCTGTTCTGATTGAAGGTGTTGTTAACTCTCGCCCCTTAACTCCGCTTTCCAATGACCCTGATGACCTACTTCCACTCACCCCTGGTCACTTCCTTATCGGCACTTCTCTTTCTGCCCCTCCTCCTCTTCCCAATTCTTACAGGGATTCTAATTTACCTATTGTTTGGCGGAAACTTGAAGCCCTCCGTAATTCTTTTTGGAAGAGATGGAACTTGGAATATTTAACTTCCTTGCAACGGAGGCAGAAGTGGTTTCTTTCCAGTCCCGACATTAAAGTGGGAGACTTGGTCTTAGTTAGGGATGTTTCACCCCCCCTAGTCTGGCCTTTTGGAAAAGTGACCGAGTGTTACCCTGGAAGAGATAGGAGAGTCAGGGTATTCAGAGTCGTGACCACTAATGGTCAGATCACAAGACTACTTTTCCGCAATTACTTATTACTGTACTTGTTTTTCTTGTTCGCTGTTGGTGTCTTCCCCTCCCAGTATGGTGCATTCTTGGAATACACGGTACCTGAGATTATAATTTTGAATGCTTTTGCACGTTCTTTCCTTCCTTTTTGTCAAACACCAACAGTGATCATTTGGTTTCTCCTTTATGGGCAAATCTCTTATATTTTGTATAAGTATGTTTCAGATATATAACTTCTGTGACCCACCTAGCGTCACCTCGCAGCGAATCTCTGAAGCTCCTCAATTCTTCCTGGTGCTAGAGGACTTACTTATCCATTTGGCTACCAGATCCTGTTACCATCGTCAGCTATTTTCTCTTGGAGCAAGAGGACTACGTCCACTTCTTTACTCACCATGCTGCGCTAGTATCAACTGTTATCAACTCTTAGAAGACCGGCTCAGCAAGAGAAGATAAATTTTTTGTTTTCAAGTTGGCAATGTTTATATGTTCTCCTTTTGTCTCCTACCCCCCACTCTTTCCCCCCTTCTTGGTCCCTCCGTGCTCCGTTGAGCTGCTCTCACTTCTCAGTCTGCAGTTGACTCGTTCAGTCAAAGCTCCGCTCGAGCTTGCCTCCTCAAACCAAAATGCTCACCCTCTTCTACGCCATGTTGGCTAAGTAATCTTCAACAGAAACTTCGACTTCAACATGAAATCAAGATAAGTACCATTTTAAAAGTTTTAACCTCATCTTCATGGTTTTAACTTCCTCGTGATTTTAATTATAATTTATAGACAGTGTGAAATTATTTACTTTGGGGCAATAATCATTCTTCGTGGGATTTGCCATGTTGAGCTTTTGCTTGTATAAGCCAACCTTACTAAAAAAGAGCTTTTCTTAAGCTATTTAAACGAGAAACCCTCTCGCTACGTGGGATATTATATAATACCCGCTGTCTATAATTATAAAGCTAGTTCCTCCGTTGGATTTTCTCAACCCCATTTTCTGCTAAGGTCGTTCTGGAACCTTCGAGATCTTGTTCTCTATCTGCGAGTCTTGCCGTCAAGTATTGTTCACGCACTTGTGAAAATGCTAGTTAAAATGAGGAATCTTCCTTACAAATTTTTGCAATAGCTAACTTTCCTCCACCGCTGGAACCTCTGGAACATTCTATGGCGCATTTAATTGTAAATCACAACTTTTTCAAGAAATAGACTCTCACCTATATAGTGCAATCAGTTATTTCCATAATTGCAATAACTTTCTTTTTCATGAACTTTAGTGTTTCTATAGTGAACTTTGCATCCATCTTCATAGACTATAGTGATAAACAGTGCTTGCTCCACGTTTCTACCGCGTCGCGATCGTCCGGTTATATTAAATACGGCCATGAACATTGATCCTATATCCCAATGATCTTTCCTCAACCTTCTACTAACCATCATTATTAATAAAATTGTAACTTTCTATAAGGTGTCACTCACAAGGTGCCCTTCCCTCTTTGCTAGTTTAACATTAATTAAATTCTGCATAATTGCTTGTATGATACAAGTTTTAAATTTACGTTGTTCCTTTCCCATAATCAGGGAAAACAATTCTTTAAACTCTTGAGCGAGTCATGTTCAGGTTTCACGAAATGGAAACTGTCCCATTTGGCGAGTGATTCCTGCTCAAACTTGGGAAGTCCAGAACTTTCCCTTTCACTTTCTTCAGGTTTCACAGTAAGTGACCTGCTCTCTTTGTATAATTCTCATAAAGTAATTCTGTTTAAATATAAGAAGTTGTAGGAACTTCCTTTTTATTCTTTAAGTTTTCTACTTTGTTATCTTCGAAGTTGTTATTCTCGTTAGAACGTTCTTTCAGAGGTTTCTTATAGTACACTGCTTGTACTCCTGTAAATGTTAAAACTTTAATTATTCCATTTTGCCTACTTTATTAAATCTTACCCAGATTTTAATACAAGGTTAAAAAACCTCAAACATTGTCATTTGCCTGGAGCAATTTCTGAACGTTGTTGGAGGTCTGCGACCCCAAATTGTTAACTACATAGAACATATTTATTTGTTAAAGTTACGCTTCTTTGAATTGTTAAATAAATTAAATATTTGTTTTTGGATTCATCATTTCTCTGATACTACAGTTAGGCAAGATCCTGGCTTTCCTAGCTCCTCCTAGGTTCATGCTCTCGTTAACACAAAATAAAGCTTTTACTATCTGTCTGGCCAGACCATCACCCTTCCCTATAGTACTTTTATTCGTGCTTGGGAGGAAAGACACTAAAGCCTCTCTCTGGCAAACTGCCCAAGTCTTAGCTGCAGTTCCCGTCAGCTTCGACCAAGCTCGTACCCATTTTAAGTATCCGAACAAGGATCTGCGGTGGCAACCACCTTTAAATGTATTGAAAGTCAAATTCATAATTTTTGTGGGACTCTCCTCCTATTTTTCTATCCTTCTTTTCCAATCCAAAATCTACTTCCTTCTCTTAATCATCTTCCCTTGGTGGGTGGGTTATTCCCTAGCCTATAATCTACCCAAAAATTTGGTCCCGGAAACCCGGGAGAGCCCATTTTTTCTTTTCTCTTTTTAAAATAGTGTCATTTGACAATACTTTGCATATTTCTAATATCTGTGTTGAATATTTCAGCTATAACCACATCGTGCAAAGCCTGTGAACGGGAAAGAGGCCGCTCCTGTCTCCTATGGTGTGTCCCATTCTTTCTACTCATTCGCTGCTGCCAGCTTGACAGCATTTCCAAGGTTCCACAGTTTCGTGAGTTACATTTTCATTTACCTTCTTTAATATGGCTCCCACTGATAAGGATAAGGATGAAAAACTTACTTCTAAACGAGCATCCTATAAAGGGCAAATTACCCGATTCAGAAGGTACATAAAAGAATTAGATCCCTCAGACGCGCAATTAGATTTGTTGAAACATCGTGTAAAGGATTTTGAACGTTCTTATGAAAACTACTGTAACATTCAAACTGAAATTGAAACTTGCATGCTCAATCAAACAGAAGATCGTGTCGAAGTAGAAAACTTATATTACGAAGGCATAGGTTCTGCTTTCAAAATAATACGCCAACTCGAAGAGGAGCAGAAAAAGGACGCTTCTGTTCTTGGTTCCCTTCACGAACCCCAAACTTCTTTCCGTGAGGGCACTCACAAGCCCAAACCTACTTTACCGAAAATTGATTTACCCCATTTTTCTGGAGATGAATCCACTTGGGATTCTTTCTATGAATTATTTTGCTCCCTTGTTCATGACAATGAAGACATTCAAGTCATTTACAAGTTTCATTATTTGAGATCTATCCTTCGAGGTCAAGCTTTGCAGTTAGTTGAAGCACTTCCTCTGCGTGCCGAAAATTACCCCATTGCCTTTAACTTATTAAAAGAAAGATATGGAAATTCACGTTTACGTATTCAACGCCATATTAAGGCTCTATTTAACCTACCTGCGTCACAGCATAATGATGTCACTAGTTTGCGTACTTTAATTGACACTACCCAACTCCACGTTAAAGCTTTGTCCCAATTAGATCAACCTACTGAACATTGGGATACTTTCCTAATACAGTTAGTAGTTTCTAAAGTTGATGCTGCTACCCTCAAAGCTTGGGAAATTGAACTTTCTAAGGAAGACGACTACTCTTACGAGCATTTAGTCACTTTCATAAACGCTAGATGCCAACTTTTAACCGCTCTAGCTAATCAAAGTGAACCTTCATCTCCTAGTTCCAAATTCGAATTAATGTCCATCAAATCCAAAAGTGAACGCTCAGCGTCCAATACCCCAAAACCCGGGTCCAGCTCATCCAAATTCAAATCAAACTCCACTGGTTACCCAACTAGGTCTAGTGAACGTCGTGTCGCTAGCTCTATTGTTTTAAACACGCAAAGCGAACCTCGCAAAAGTTTAAACGAACCTGTAAAGTGCATACTTTGTAAAGATCCCCATGCCCTATACCTTTGCAAATCTTTTAAAGAAATGTCAGTCGATGACAGACGAAAATTAGTCGCTCAAAACAAACATTGTTTCAACTGCCTAGCGCCCACGCATTCTGCTTCTAACTGTAAGTCCACAAGACTTTGCTACCATTGTGAAAAGGCTCATCATACTCTGCTACATCGTCATGATCAGGCAAGGTCATCGACAGCATCTACTTCGCCGAAAATTGATAGTGCTAACAATTCTAATGCTTCATCTTATATTCAAAATGCTAAGTCCATTCGCAGTGCGCAAGTATTGTTGTCTACTGTCCAAATTGACGTTCAGGATAACTTTGGCAACTGGGTTCGTGCACGCGGTCTTCTAGACTCAGCGGCAACTCATGATTTTGTGTCCAATTCCTTGATTAGAAAACTAGGCCTACCTGTAAACCCCACTTCTATCAACGTGTCGGGCATCAACAGCTCAAAATCGCAAGCTTTACAATTCTCAAAGCTAACTATAAGAGATACTTGTCATAGAAACAACTTTCTTAAACTTAATTGTCTAATTCTTAATAGCATTGGAGAAGACACTCCAAGTCACTCTGTGGATATTTCAGGGTTAAACATTCCCTCGCATTTAAGGCTAGCCGATCCTTGTTTTAATATGCAGAACCCTATTGACATACTCTTTAGTGCCAATGTTTTCTGGAATTGCCTACGTAAACAGGTTCGTAAATTATCCTCAAACGTGGTCGCCAGAGACACTAATTTTGGATGGATCGTCACAGGGCAACTTCCCCATTATTCTCCTCAACCCGCATCGCAATGTTACATCTCCAATACTGACCTGGAACAGTTCTGGAGGCTTGAAAATGTCGATTCTCCTAATGTAACCTCTTCAGAAAATGAATTCTGTGAGCAACTTTTTTTGGACACCACCACTCGTTCTTCTGATGGCCGGTTCGTCGTTCAAATGCCAAGATTACATAATCCTCCTAAACTTATCAACTCTCAGCCCAAAGCTCGAAAAGCTCTTTTCGCCATCGAGAGCAAATTCAAAAAGGAACCTCTTGTTAAACAACAGTACACTGATTTCATGGATGAGTATGAAAGCTTAGATCATATGGAAGTTGTTAACAAATCTAATGATGAATTGCACCCCCCAATTGAAACGGTTTATTTAAATCATCATCCCGTGTGGAAAAACCCTCTTGTAAAAGATAAAATTCGAGTTGTTTTCAATGGTTCATCACCCGACGTTAATGGCAACAGCCTTAACGACACTCTTTATTCTGGTCCTGCTATTCAATCAGATTTATCTGCTATACTCTTAAACTTTCGATTATTTCCCATAGCTGTCATAGCCGACATAAAACAGATGTACCGTCAAGTGTTAATTCAACCAGAACAACGAGATCTTCAAAGAATCTTGTGGCGTGATGAAACCAGTAAGCCCATTAAGGTATTTCGCTTGAAAACGGTTACTTATGGCTTAAAACCCTCTGCTTTCATTGCTATCCGATCCCTACACTTGCTAGCCTCTCAAGATGGTCATTTATTTAACCCCAAAGCCTCTGAAGCACTAACTACGTCATTCTATGTTGACGATTATTTGCAATCCTTCCCCTCTTTGGAGGAAGCTTCTTTTGTATCTTTAGAACTTCAGGCATTACTAAGGAATGGAGGTTTCCCACTCCATAAGTGGAACTCCAACTCCCCTGAGTTTCTCGCTCAGTTTCCCATCGAAGACGTAGATCCTTCTTCTGTCGAAATTTGTGGTAACTCCGAATCTATAAAAACTCTAGGAGTTCACTGGTGCACTAGCACTGACACTCTTATCTATAAAGTTTCGCTCGCAGAAGAGCTTCCTAATACAAAAAGACAAATTCTCTCTGAAATTGCAAAAATTTTTGATCCGCTTCAATTCCTTGCCCCAGTTATCGTTATAGCCAAACTCTTCATGCAAGAGCTGTGGTCGCTTAAATGTGAATGGGATGACGCTGTCCCTCTTTTTTTTCTTAATCGTTGGCTCTCGTTTCGCAACAATTTGCTGGATCTTTCCCTTATTGAAATTCCCAGGAATTTAATCAGCTCTCATTCTAATGCATCTTTTTTCCTTCATGTGTTCGCGGACAGTTCCGAAAAAGCTTATGGTTGCTGTGCATATTTAGTTTATTACGATTCACTCTATGGATCTCTAGTTTCCAACCTTGTTTGCGCCAAATCGAAGGTCGCTCCTCTTAAAACTATCACTTTGCCTAGGCTCGAACTGTGCGCTGCACTCATGGCTGCAGAACTTGTCAAGAAATTACGGGAAGTATTAAAGGTCGAATTCTCGCAAATCTATCTCTGGAGCGATTCCATGATCGCCCTTTCTTGGATCGCCAAGAACCCCTCTCACTGGCAAACTTTCGTTGCAAACAGGGTTTCCAAAATTCAAACTCTTTCTTCTGGATGTCAATGGAGGCATGTTCCCAGTGCGGATAATCCAGCTGATATTATCTCTCGTGGTTGTTTACCCTCTCAATTGGCAGCTTCCCAATTGTACTGGCATGGGCCCTCGTGGCTAATCGAAGAATTTTCCTCATGGCCTTCTAAACCCCCAGCTACAAACTCCAACTTGCCTGACGCTAAAGTACCTCTACCCATTGCTTCGTGTCTTGTTTCCAACGCTTCTCATCCTTTGTTGTCCCGCTATTCTTCTTTTCATAAATTATTACGAATTGTCGCCTATCTCCTTAGATGGAAATATCTTGTGGTTGACCAACCTCTTCTCCCTAAACCACACCTTACCAATCATGAATTGAATCTCGCTACCGTTAAGGTTTTACAACTGACACAGCAAGAAGCCTTTTCTTCTGAATTGTCATTGCTTTCTTCTAAAAGAGATCTTCCCAAATCCAGCCGTCTCCGTGCTTTAGCCCCGTTCCTTGATGACCATGGGTTACTCAGGGTAGGTGGAAGGCTCTCGCAATCTTTACTCTCTGAGGACAAAAAGCATCCTGTTATTTTGCCTTCCAAACATCACGTAACTTCCTTAATTATACGTGACTTTCATTACCGTAATCTTCATGTTGGTACACGTACTCTGCTTTGCCTTTTAAGGGAAAAGTACTGGATTATAAATGGAATTCATGAAGTTTCTTCTGTAATTCATAAGTGCATTCCTTGTTTCAAAGCGAAACCTAAAATCAATACTCAATTAATGAGCGATCTGCCCTCTTTTCGTTCTTCTCCTATACGCCCATTTGCTTTAACTGGCGTGGACTATATGGGTCCGTTCCAATATCAACGAAACTCTCCTGAAGCTAAACGCAAATTGTTTGGTAAGCTTTATGTTTCTCTCTTTGTTTGCATGGTCACCGGCGCAATCCACTTGGAACTAGTAACGAATGCTTCTACTTCTTATTTTTTTATCAGCTGTCTCTCGTTTCACCGCTAGGCGTGGTGTTCCTTCTGAGATGTTCTCTGATAACGCTTCCACCTTTCAGGGCGCAGCTTCCCTGTGGAAGAAAGCTCTTACTTCCTCTCCTGCCATGGAACAAATATCTAATTTTTCTTATTCAAAAGGTTTCAAATGGCGCTTTATACCTCCTTACGCTCCGCATCATGGTGGTAGGTGGGAATCTTGCGTAAAGCTCACCAAACGTCACTTAAGAAAAGTCTTAGGTAATCGAATTCTGACTTACGAAGAATTCAATTCTCTGTCTGTTCTGATTGAAGGTGTTGTTAACTCTCGCCCCTTAACTCCGCTTTCCAATGACCCTGATGACCTACTTCCACTCACCCCTGGTCACTTCCTTATCGGCACTTCTCTTTCTGCCCCTCCTCCTCTTCCCAATTCTTACAGGGATTCTAATTTACCTATTGTTTGGCGGAAACTTGAAGCCCTCCGTAATTCTTTTTGGAAGAGATGGAACTTGGAATATTTAACTTCCTTGCAACGGAGGCAGAAGTGGTTTCTTTCCAGTCCCGACATTAAAGTGGGAGACTTGGTCTTAGTTAGGGATGTTTCACCCCCCCTAGTCTGGCCTTTTGGAAAAGTGACCGAGTGTTACCCTGGAAGAGATAGGAGAGTCAGGGTATTCAGAGTCGTGACCACTAATGGTCAGATCACAAGACTACTTTTCCGCAATTACTTATTACTGTACTTGTTTTTCTTGTTCGCTGTTGGTGTCTGCCCCTCCCAGTATGGTGCATTCTTGGAATACACGGTACCTGAGATTATAATTTTGAATGCTTTTGCACGTTCTTTCCTTCCTTTTTGTCAAACACCAACAGTGATCATTTGGTTTCTCCTTTATGGGCAAATCTCTTATATTTTGTATAAGTATGTTTCAGATATATAACTTCTGTGACCCACCTAGCGTCACCTCGCAGCGAATCTCTGAAGCTCCTCAATTCTTCCTGGTGCTAGAGGACTTACTTATCCATTTGGCTACCAGATCCTGTTACCATCGTCAGCTATTTTCTCTTGGAGCAAGAGGACTATGCCCACTTCTTTACTCACCATGCTGCGCTAGTATCAACTGTTATCAACTCTTAGAAGACCGGCTCAGCAAGAGAAGATAAATTTTTTGTTTTCAAGTTGGCAATGTTTATATGTTCTCCTTTTGTCTCCTACCCCCCCACTCTTTCCCCCCTTCTTGGTCCCTCCGTGCTCCGTTGAGCTGCTCCCACTTCTCAGTCTGCAGTTGACTCGTTCAGTCAAAGCTCCGCTCGAGCTTGCCTCCTCAAACCAAGAGGCTCACCCTCTTCTACGCCATGTTGGCTAAGTAATCTTCAACAGAAACTTCGACTTCAACATGAAATCAAGATAAGTACCATTTTAAAAGTTTTAACCTCATCTTCATGGTTTTAACTTCCTCGTGATTTTAATTATAATTTATAGACAGTGTGAAATTATTTACTTTGGGGCAATAATCATTCTTCGTGGGATTTGCCATGTTGAGCTTTTGCTTGTATAAGCCAACCTTACTAAAAAAGAGCTTTTCTTAAGCTATTTAAACGAGAAACCCTCTCGCTACGTGGGATATTATATAATACCCGCTGTCTATAATTATAAAGCTAGTTCCTCCGTTGGATTTTCTCAACCCCATTTTCTGCTAAGGTCGTTCTGGAACCTTCGAGATCTTGTTCTCTATCTGCGAGTCTTGCCGTCAAGTATTGTTCTCGCACTTGTGAAAATGCTAGTTAAAATGAGGAATCTTCCTTACAAATTTTTGCAATAGCTAACTTTCCTCCACCGCTGGAACCTCTGGAACATTCTATGGCGCATTTAATTGTAAATCACAACTTTTTCAAGAAATAGACTCTCACCTATATAGTGCAATCAGTTATTTCCATAATTGCAATAACTTTCTTTTTCATGAACTTTAGTGTTTCTATAGTGAACTTTGCATCCATCTTCATAGACTATAGTGATAAACAGTGCTTGCTCCACGTTTCTACCGCGTCGCGATCGTCCGGTTATATTAAATACGGCCATGAACATTGATCCTATATCCCAATGATCTTTCCTCAACCTTCTACTAACTATCATTATTAATAAAATTGTAACTTTCTATAAGGTGTCACTCACAAGGTGCCCTTCCCTCTTTGCTAGTTTAACATTAATTAAATTCTGCATAATTGCTTGTATGATACAAGTTTTAAATTTACGTTGTTCCTTTCCCATAATCAGGGAAAACAATTCTTTAAACTCTTGAGCGAGTCATGTTCAGGTTTCACGAAATGGAAACTGTCCCATTTGGCGAGTGATTCCTGCTCAAACTTGGGAAGTCCAGAACTTTCCCTTTCACTTTCTTCAGGTTTCACAGTAAGTGACCTGCTCTCTTTGTATAATTCTCATAAAGTAATTCTGTTTAAATATAAGAAGTTGTAGGAACTTCCTTTTTATTCTTTAAGTTTTCTACTTTGTTATCTTCGAAGTTGTTATTCTCGTTAGAATGTTCTTTCAGAGGTTTCTTATAGTACACTGCTTGTACTCCTGTAAATGTTAAAACTTTAATTATTCCATTTTGCCTACTTTATTAAATCTTACCCAGATTTTAATACAAGGTTAAAAAACCTCAAAAATTGTCATTTGCCTGGAGCAATTTCTGAACGTTGTTGGAGGTCTGCGACCCCAAATTGTTAACTACATAGAACATATTTATTTGTTAAAGTTACGCTTCTTTGAATTGTTAAATAAATTAAATATTTGTTTTTGGATTCATCATTTCTCTGATACTACAGTTAGGCAAGATCCTGGCTTTCCTAGCTCCTCCTAGGTTCATGCTCTCGTTAACACAAAATAAAGCTTTTACTATCTGTCTGGCCAGACCATCACCCTTCCCTATAGTACTTTTATTCGTGCTTGGGAGGAAAGACACTAAAGCCTCTCTCTGGCAAACTGCCCAAGTCTTAGCTGCAGTTCCCGTCAGCTTCGACCAAGCTCGTACCCATTTTAGGTATCCGAACAAGGATCTGCGGTGGCAACCACCTTTAAATGTATTGAAAGTCAAATTCATAATTTTTGTGGGACTCTCCTCCTATTTTTCTATCCTTCTTTTCCAATCCAAAATCTACTTCCTTCTCTTAATCATCTTCCCTTGGTGGGTGTGTTATTCCCTAGCCTATAATCTACCCAGCCTGAGCAGAAATATTTATCAAATTGGCACGCTGACAATTGTGTGGCAAGCACTGATGTGTGTACCGAGTGCATTAGACTAAGTCGGTCGACTGAACTCCCCAGCCCCACAAAGTGGGTTAATGTCTTATGAATAGGAGCTGACAGCTCGAATTCTCAGAAATGCAACGGCCACTCATCGGCAAAGATATAATGCGAGTACCGTACTGTTCGAATACCCTCCAGCCATTGCTCAAATCCATGTGTCCCAGCAATCATTCATGCTACCCTCATGTTTTATCTCTAGCTTAGTCTATGTAATCCTGTGTCTACCAAACTCTCACTTCCATAATGCAAGGTCGGTCTCAATACTGAGCGATGTAGGGAGAGTTTCGTCGCTACATTGACTTCTCTCTTGCTGAATACTGTAGAGCGCAACTGAAAGCGCACTTCATTAGCTTTTCTACACCTCGACTCTGTTATTCTGAGAGAATGCACAGCTTCAGTACAGTACGGTACTTAAAATGATCTACCAGCTCCAAATTAGAACCTCCTACCTGGCATTTTATTTTCTTGCTTTTCTTCCCTACCGACATAACCTTCATCTTTAGAATGCATGTGAGATTTCCGAAATTCAATGCCATGTCCTGTGGTTCGGATTACACGTGAAAAGGAGGTCCCGTGGCACATAATCGCGAGATTAACGGTCACGTTAAACTACAAGCTACCTTTTTCTTTGGAATGCTGATTTTCATACCACATTCCCTACAATTCTGTTGCAAGTTCTAACACGTTGGCAAGTAAGTTTTCGACGGAGTCTGTCTTTACAATCACGCCATCAGCATAGGTCAGACTGCTTACCTGGTTTCCACCCAATTGAATTCCACCCATACAGTTTATGCCTTCAGCAAATGGTCCTTTATAATAATATAAACAGTAGTGGTGAAATATTACTGCCTTACCTCACTCCTGTAACCAGGGGCGCACCCAGACTTTTGGTTTGGAAGGGGGCTTTCCTCAATAACATGATTTCAGCAATGGAAAGAGAATGTGTCCATTATTAGTCTTGTATGTAAATATGTATATTTGAGATCATATGCATAAAAAGATATTCTATAGGATCAAACATACTGTTGACTGCTCTGTCAAAACCAATACAAAAGATACTATTGGACTGGAGATTATTTAAACAAAATGTGCATTGGTTTTATACACATTTTAGTTACAGTAGCATTGAGCTAAGGATATACAAGTAATAAAAAGGAACTGCATGATTTTTATCAAGAATTAACTTATGATCACGATCAGAGTGATAACGACAGGATTGCTCTGCTCACTATTATCATAACTATATATCCAGTTATCAGGATCGTCAGATTGATGTGTAACATTAATTATCTGCAATCATTTACTAAGTTTTGAGTTGTTTGTACCAAGAACTAGTATAGGTTTTAGGAAATTAATAATAACATTGTGATTTTGAATATGTAAATTTAATTGGAACTAAAAATTACATTTTAAAAATACGAGATATAATTGTATACCCTAGTGTTATGGATTGTAACAAATATTTTATGTACTGTACGTGAAAATATATGTCATTTTAATTTTCCTTAATAACTAACATTATAATAAAAAAATCTTAAACATTTCTAGAATTTCAAGTTGAACTTAATTACACAGGCTTAATGCAAGTTTAAACAAATAGTTGAATACAAATCATGTATTAATGAATTAACATTAACGTTGTTTGAATAAAGTGGAAACTCAAATTTCACAGAACAAAATCCAGCCACCAAGCAGATTTATTCAAAACGGAAACTACGGTACCTCTGTACTGGTGACTTCAATTTCCCGGTGAATATTCAGTGCTGCTAGTCCAGTCAGCCTGTCTGCACCCATGGTATCCTTAAGATATGTTTTCAGCCGACGTAGTGTAGAAAATGACCTCTCAGCAGTGCTTGTAGTCACAGGGAGGGTTCACAAAATTCTGAACTATGTGTGGATATTAGGAAACAAGTCCTTGTCACATAGATTCAACATATCGATTGCGTTTTTAGGGATATTAGCGTGGGTCTTGAAGCTCTTGTGCCACAGTTCAAACTCAGTCATAAGCAGGCCTTTGTTGTTTCCTCCATTTTCAATTATGTCATTCTTATAAAAAACAGCTGTAAGAAATCAAGTTGCATTATTTCTTGGAAGGTTTCTTTATGTGTATGTGATGCATTGGCTGATGGCAGTAAGCACTCAAAACTCTTTAATAAGTCTTTATGCTTGATGAATCGAGTTTCCAATGAAATAATGAAAGAGACAATCCAAGGGATGATAACAGATCTTTTATAATATAATTCTGGAGTTTCTGCTGGTATGTTGCTTCTGTTCAGTTGTCTTCCAACTGTTCGAGGCATCGAAATTATTGAACTGCAGTTATTAGCAATTTTGGTAACTTCTTCAAACAACGAGTGAAATTCTTGATCTGCATTCTTTCTTAGAGATTTTAAGCTTTCAATCACAGTTTCAGCGTGTGTAATTGCAGACGATAAATCTAAATCAGTTCCCTGAAGCTTTTTGCTTAGGTTTACTGTGTAATCAAGCAGTTTTTCTGATGCTGTGATGGTTATTATTCTCCTGATGGGAGTGAATCTGCACCACAACATGTTCCACAGTTGGACAACTATAAGTAATGGTCATTCACCTGAAGTACTGTGGTGAAACCACTATAGACATTTATACCTGTTGGGTGCCATCGTGTCCAATTACCATTAGGACAACGAAATATACCTATAATCAGACTTACCATTATTTACCTCAGCTATATAGACTCTCTTTAACTCAGCTCGTGTGGAAACATCCAGCTTCTAACCAAATGATATGTACTAAGAGAGGACAGGTTCGGTATTATAGCTAATTCTATCTACAAGAATTGAACACGGAAACTGAATTTAATGAAATTGAATTTAATTATAATAAAAAGATCACTTTTAAAACACATGCTAATGGAAGACGTAGACTTTACTATTAACGTGGGGGCTAAATCAACACGAAGCGGATACATATTACTTTAACTTATTGCTGAATTAAAATGAATTTGCAGTTACTTTGCCCAAAGAAAGATTGATTAATTTGGAAAGAAAAACAGAGAGATATGTCATAATGTCAACTACGCTCACCAGTGCTGACTTCATGGTAGGTTATGCTCAACCTCGACCAAATCTGTTGTTTTCTGTACGAGATCGCCATCATCTTCTTGAAAATTCTTGATATGTATAATTATAGCGTTGCGTGAGATGAAGTACTAGCTTCAAGAATCCCATTTATGACAACAGCCAAAGACACAACTGTTGTCATCAATATGCGTGAACGAGATATGTTCCCAGCATACTGCAACTGTAATAGTTTATGAGCTCAGGGATGCTCAAAAGTAGACTAGACTGACCATCAACATAATAATCGAGTCTTATTAAAGAAAAAGAATCAAATGGAGTGACTCTCCGTCCCTGGGTTGAGTCTTATAAAACTTCTTGATATCCCTCTCTCCAGTACACATCACACGTGGTCGTAGACCAATCTCTTCTTGCGATGCTGACCCCAAGTCTCCCACTCCATCAAATTGGGTTGTCGTCAACATTCTGATTTGCTCAGGGGTAGCGTGGATCCGATTATGAGAATTTCAGGTCTTATAGCCAAATAAAGAAATGCTGTACGTTGAAAGCCTAGTTTCCCTTGTCCTCAGTAAGCTTGACCTCATATGAACCAAGTTCGTGGAAAAGCGCCTCAGAGGGGCGTCAGTTCTTGTCTGCTCCAATTCTGGGAAAGCGCCCCGCTGTTCATCTCGTCGAGAATAACTTGAGTTGCGACATCTACTCTGCCTCGCTAAATGACTTAAAATCTTCGCTCCCTGCTCAATCTTGCCCTTGCGTTAAATTTATAGTATTCGTATATCGAAAATCTTCCATTAGCTCCAATTGAATATAAACATAATAAAATACCCTCTCCTTCCATATAAATTGATATCAAAAATAATTACTATGAAAAGTTAAAATTAAAATTACGTGGGTGGTTATTATGTATCCCAACGTTCATGTAGGTTGATTAAAATATCATATCACAGCACCAACTATGGAAATATCCCATTCGCCCCAGTTTATCGTGCGAATTTACTAGGTAAAATCGATACGATAAACTAAAGACACATCATCAAAAAGCAACAAGTAATACATATATATATATAACCCTTCACAAAAAAAAAAAAACATATAAATCACCCTTAAATACAAATTCCCCCTCTCCTTGGTCCTTCATATCAGTGCTTGTTCATTGATCTGGCACATCGTGCCTATACGAGTTTTTTTTAGTAGTTTGCGGTATATGCCGCTAGTTATATAAAAAAATGTTGATAGACCCTAAAAAACACTGCACACGAGATACTTCTTGTGTTGCCTTCACACTGTCGCATGATAGGTTTATTCTCAGTTTTCTGCGGTTTCCTTCACTCCCTACGTGAAATTTGATTGAGACTTCTTGGAGATTCACTCAATAAAAGTGTTATAAATCTCACTTCTCCAGAATTCAAATCATTATGATTTATACCAACACGAGATCACACTGTGACTTTACGTTACGACACTTTCACACGTCTGGTGAAACGTTTCTGACCCCATGCCATATTCTCTGTAAAGAATTTGCATACGAGGTACTACTGAAAGAAAATACAGAATATAGAAGTATCTATAATCCGATTAATATTTCTGTGCATATTATATCAACAAAGTTTCCCTTTAAATATATCCCGTGTCACATTACCTGTTGTGTACACTTCAGAAATACCCTCATCTCAGTGCTGTACTCCCAATTAGTCCATCTCTTTAAATGTTTACTTCTCCCTAAATTCAGGTCAACAGCCGTACCCTAAATATGACCTATATTCGGTACACCGTTACCTTTGCTCCTGTCTCTTATCTGATTGAGACAAACACCTTCGTCCTGCCTTGTCTCACCAGAGCTAATTATGTGTTCTCCAACACGCTCTTGCATACACAGCTCTGACGTCACCTTACCTGAGTCAGAATGTCTGTCACACGTAAACTGTTTATCATTATTATTATTATTTCATAAAAAAATTAAACTTAGCAAATTTTACACTTCTGTACACAGTACACCACCTCTCATATCCTTATGATATGTATCTCCTCAGACTATTGATATTGTACGTTCCATATAGTTGTATACCTTCCTCGTTCTTAAGAATCCTTTTTGACACTATAAATCTTACCTTTTCACACTAAAGTGCTAATTTAAAATGAGCGTACCTCTACCTGAAATTTGATCTTCCTTTCTGCTATAAGGGCCGTTATAAATGAATTTACATACAGGCTATTAGAGTATTCAATCATGCTATCTTCTAGCATCTGATCTGTTTGCTGTTGAACTGCTTCTTGATACCGAAATGGAACTGGATATCTATGTCCAACGAACACAGAATAATTATGCATGTTTAACGTATGTGTGTAACAATTGGCCTTGCCAATTCTCTCCTCACAAATCCTCTTGTTGTCCTGCAACACCTTATAAGGTTGAACACTTCGTTGCTCTCCTAACTCATCACTAAATGCTGCAACCCGCAAGGAATCTTCTAAAGACCTGTACGTTTGCACATTACCCTCAAAAAATAATGGTACAGGTTCTATACCCGTAGATACCTGACCGATCTCCTCGACACTACTGGCCGACACCACCGTGCTCAACGTACACACCTCTGACGTCACCCCATACTGCTTACCTGGGTTGTTCAACGGTATAATTATTTCCTTTTCGTTCCAATTCACCTTTACACACTCTTGTTCATAGCATAATTGAGCTGAATATCTACTAAGCCAATCAGAACCAAACAATGCTAAAACGGACGCCCCAGACACAAATACTTTGGCCACAGGATATAAAATTTTGCACTCACTTACTTCCTGAACATGTGTTAACTCCCTGAGTAACTCACTTTTCACATCTAGGTCAAAATTTATTACAATATACATAAGAGTACCGGTTGGCGACACAACCTACCGTACTGCAACGCTACATAAATGTTCTACTTGTGATTATTACTTCCTTCCTTCGCACTCCCGACTTTATCTCTTTCTCTTTTTATCGTCACTCTCTCTTCTCTCCTTACTATTATTGTTTCCCCATCCTCTGTACTACACCTATCAATGGTGACCTTACAGTTCCCTTCACATCCTCCTGTCCCGTCCATCTCGGCTACTATTTCCATCCACCCCTCACTATGTTCTTTCTCTCTTTCTTTCAGTCTGGCTTCCATCTCCTCTTAGAAATTACCATTATTCTGCACTTTCTTTCTACCCCTATGATTTCTATCTTCCTGCCTCCCCTCAATGCCTATGCTACCACCTTGCACCATTTCTTCTACTAAATCACTTTTATTCTGGTTTTTTCTTTTACTTCTCGAGTTCCTGATTTCAGTTTCTGCCCTTCATGTTCTTTAACTATCTCTTTCTGATTGTGGCCTAACATCCGCTTCTCCACTTTCGCTAATCTCATACTAACTTCCTCTATACTTGCTTTAAAGCTGTCCCTAATTTGCAAATTCTCATCATCTATTACTTTTTGAATCCTAATTTCCTGATTGCTTAATGCTCTCCTTACTTTACCTATCTCCATTCCTATTTTTTCTCTAGTCTTTTTATCTTCTTTCTTATTATGTTCCAGAATCTTTGCCCTTACTTCCTGCACACTCTCTACCACCTGTTGCCTAATCATGTCTACTTTATTTTCTATAATTTCAATCTTCTTCTCAACTTCTTCCACTATCGTTTCTCTGAACTCCGACCAATTTTCCTTTATTTTCTCACACTCCCTACGCACCTCCTCGTTAATTTCCACTACCTTGTCTACTCTTTTGTTTAATTCCTCAATTTTATTATTAGTTTCCGCCCTACACTTATCTAATTTAATTTTAATTTCTCTATTATCATTCTCCATTTGAACATTAGTCGCTTCCAATTAAGAATTAGTCGCTTCCAATTTAGAATTAGTCGCTTCCATTTTAGAATTAGTAGCATCCAATTTATTATTGATTTCAATATTATTAGTTTTTATTGTATTATTAATTTGTATGAGTAATGCCATAATCCCCTCATTAGAACTCTGAGCACTTTCCTTATCAGCTCCACTCTTTGGAAATACCTCCGTTATTTCTATTAAACTCGATCCCTCCGGACTGACCTCATTAGTAGCTTCCACATTCCTCTCTCTCTCCCCACCACTCGTAACCTGACTGCTTCTAAGTTTCAGATTTTCCTCTTCACCCGACATGTTGACACAGAACACAGTATATATATATCCCCCAAAAACACACTGCACAGAAATTAAAAAAAACTTTCCTCTCTCTATAAATACCACTGGTTTTCGTCCCCACGTTGGGCGCCAAATGTGATGGTTATTATTCTCCTGATGGGAGTGAATCTACACCACAACAAGTTCCACAGTTGGACAACTATAAGTATTGGTCATTCACCTGAAGTACTGTGGTGAAACCACCATAGACATTTATACCTGGTGGGCGCCATCGTGTCCAATTTCCATTAGGACATCGAAATATACCTATAATCAGACTTACCATTATTTACTTCAGCTATATAGACTCTCTTTAACTCAGCTCGTGGGGAAACATCCAGCTTCTAACCAAATGATATGTACTAAGAGAGGACAGGTTCGGTATTATAGCTAATTCTATCTACAAGAATTGAACACGGAAACTGAATTTAATGAAATTGAATTTAATTATAATAAAAAGATCACTTTTAAAACACAAGCTAATGGAAGACGTAGACTTTACTATTAACGTGGGGGCTAAATCAAGACGAAGCGGAGACATATTACTTTAACTTATTGCAGAATTAAAATGAATTTACAGTTACTGTACTTTGCCCAAAGAAAGATTGATTAATTTGGAAAGAAAAACAGAGAGATATGTCATAATGTCATCTACGCTCACCAGTGCTGACTTCATGGTAGGTTATGATCAACCTCGACCAAATCTGTTGTCTTCTGTTCGAGATCACCATCATCTTCTTGAAAATTCTTGATATGTAAAATTATAGCGTTGCGTGAGATGAAGTACTAGCTTCAAGAATCCCATTTATGACAACAGCCAAAGACACAACTTTTATCATGAATATGCGTGAACGAGATATGTTACCAGCATACTGCAACTGTAATAGTTTATGAGCTCAGGGATGCTCAAAAGTAGACTAGACTGACCATCAACATAATAATCTAGTCTGATTAAAGAAAGGAATCAAATGGAGTGACTCTCCGTCCCTGGGTTGAGTCTTATAAAACTTCTTGATATCCCTCTCTCCAGCACCCATCACACGTTCGATGCTGACCCCAAGTCTCCCACTCCATCAAATTGGGTTGTCGTCAACGTTCTGATTTGCTCAGGGGTAGCGTGGATCCGATTATGAGAATTTCAGGTCTTATAGCCAAATAAGGAAATTCTGTACGTTGAAAGCCTAGTTTCCCTTGTCCTCAGTAAGCTTGACCTCACATGAACCAAGTTCGTGGAAAAGCGCCTCAGAGAGGCGTCAGTTCTTGTCTATTCCAATTCTGGGAAAGCGCCCCGCTGTTCATCTCGTCGAGAATAACGTGAGTTGCGATATCTACTCTGCCTCGCTAAATGACTTAAAATCTTCGCTCCCTGCTCAATCTTGCCCTCGCGTTAAATTTATAGTATTCGTGTATCGAAAATCTTCCATTAGCTCCAATTGTATATAAACATAATAAAATACCCTCTCCTTCCATATAAATTGATATCAAAAATAATTACTATGAAAAGTTAAAATTAAAATTACGTGGGTGGTTATTATGTATCCCAACGTTCATGTAGGTTGATTAAAATATCATATCACAGCACCAACTATGGAAATATCCCATTCGCCCCAGTTTATCGTGCGAATTTACTAGGTAAAATCGATACGATAAACTGAAGACACATCATCAAAAAGCAACAAGTAATACATATATATATATATATATATATATATATAACCCTTCACAAAAAAAAACAACATATAAATCACCCTTAAATACAAATTCCCCCTCTCCTTGGTCCTTCATATCAGTGCTTGTTCATTGATCTGGCACATCGTGCCTATACGAGTTTTTTTTAGTAGTTTGCGGTATATGCCGCTAGTTATATAAAAAAATGTTGATAGACCCTAAAAAACACTGCACACGAGATACTTCTTGTGTTGCCTTCACACTGTCGCATGATAGGTTTATTCTCAGTTTTCTGCGGTTTCCTTCACTCCCTACGTGAAATTTGATTGAGACTTCTTGGAGATTCACTCAATAAAAGTGTTATAAATCTCACTTCTCCAGAATTCAAATCATTATGATTTATACCAACACGAGATCACACTGTGACTTTACGTTACGACACTTTCACACGTCTGGTGAAACGTTTCTGACCCCATGCCATATTCTCTGTAAAGAATTTGCATACGAGGTACTACTGAAAGAAAATACAGAATATAGAAGTATCTATAATCCGATTAATATTTCTGTGCATATTATATCAACAAAGTTTCCCTTTAAATATATCCCGTGTCACATTACCTGTTGTGTACACTTCAGAAATACCCTCATCTCAGTGCTGTACTCCCAATTAGTCCATCTCTTTAAATGTTTACTTCTCCCTAAATTCAGGTCAACAGCCGTACCCTAAATATGACCTATATTCGGTACACCGTTACCTTTGCTCCTGTCTCTTATCTGATTGAGACAAACACCTTCGTCCTGCCTTGTCTCACCAGAGCTAATTATGTGTTCTCCAACACGCTCTTGCATACACAGCTCTGACGTCACCTTACCTGAGTCAGAATGTCTGTCACACGTAAACTGTTTATCATTATTATTATTATTTCATAAAAAAATTAAACTTAGCAAATTTTACACTTCTGTACACAGTACACCACCTCTCATATCCTTATGATATGTATCTCCTCAGACTATTGATATTGTACGTTGGTACAGATGGTGGCTGTAGTGTAAGCTAACCTAACCCACCCTACGAGGGATGATCATAAAGTTTTCCAAGCGACGCTTATCGATAGGCAAACCAATAATCAAAGAGGGGTATGTCAGACCTTGAGGCGATAACCCCCTTTGATTGATCCATGTTGATTTGTTTCTTTGAACTGATCCCTGTTGACTAGCCCCTTTGGACGGGTCTTTTTTAAGAGAGTCATTTTTGACAGGTCCCTGTTGACAGGCCCTTGTTGACGGGTCCCTGTTGACAGGTCATTGTTGACAGGTCCTTGTTGATAGGTCATTGTTGAAGTGTCCCTGTGGTCGGGTCCCTGTGGACGGGCCCCGTGGGACTGGTCATTGTTGACAGGTGCTTGTGGACGAGTCCTTGTGGACGAGCCCCTGTGGACGGGTCCTTGTTGACGGGTCCTCTTTGACTAATCCATTTAGACCGCTCCCTTTGGACTGGTCCCTATGGACTGGCCCATGGTCCCTAATGCTATGATGAAATTAAACGTTGTTCCACATGAAACGCATGTGAAGAGCCGGTTGCTACTATGAATTAACATGTTTTTTTTTTGTTTTTATGCATGCGCCCTTGGGGTTTTGTAAGCGGGCGGGCTTTTTGAATAATGATTTAAAGATGAGTTATTTAAAAAAAACAAAAGATCCAAAACAAATAGGTCATTAGCTTTTTAATATCTCATGAACCAATAAGGCTAGGGACTTGTATGAGAGGTCGTTGGACTTGAGGTGACATTCTGTTTTTGAATGTATTATTTATTTTTGTCAAAAGGGCCTAACTGCACTTATGTTAATATCTCGCTAACTAATAATCAGAGAGGGTAAAGTGAGGTGTCATGGGACTCAGGATGGTCAACCCTTTTCAATGACCAACGAATTTACCCAAAAGATCTAAAACAGCAAGGTCATTGACCTATGATTTTATAAACTAATAATCGGAGAGGGTCAAGTGAGGTGTCATAGGACTTAGAATGGTTATCCCTTTCCCATGACCAATGAATTTACCCCAAAAATCCAAAACAGCAAGGTCATTGACCTATGATTTTATAAACTAATAATTGAATATCAACATGCGAGGTGTCATAGGACTTAGAATGGTTAACCCTTTCCCGTGGCCAATGCATTTACCCAAAATACCCAATACATCAAGGTCATCGACCTGAGATTTTATAAACTAATAATTGGATACGAACATGTGAGATGTTTACCATGCGTGATGAAACATAGATAGGTAGAGAACGAATTAGTGTAGGCTACATGTATGGCGACTGACAAGTCTTTTACCATTGAAACTTATTTTCAGACCAAACTGCAGTATAGAGAGTGTATAGGTTGCAGGTATGGGTTAATAAATGACAAACGGTGTACACAAACTCTGATTTATCGATTCAAGAATTCAGAGTAGACTATCTTTAATTGATTGGTTAAAGCGGATAGCTAAAACACAAAAATGCTCAGTGGTTACCGGGACAAGATCGTCGCTACACACAACAAGCTTTAAATACTTGAGTCTAATAATCTATACACACACACTCACTTGTCCTAAACTAAACTGTGTTGCTGTCAGTGCTCAGACAGTAGGCTGATGACAAAATGCATTGCTAACAGAAATATAATCATTTCCGGTTGTCTAATGTTACCAGCTATATATTTTGTGTTGCAGTGGTAAGCACTTTTAGCTCTTGTACTGGTGGTCTTAACTCGATTTCCAGGTCTGAGGTCTAGAACAAGTCAAACTAAGAAACAAAGGGCATGGTGGTGCAGTGGTTAAGCTGTTAGCCTTTTCACCAGGGTTCGATTTCAGGTTAATATGCATGCCATAAACATATTAAACAAAACAAAACTGAGATAACGTTTTGTAACCAGTAGATTTAGTATATTTAGTACTTTGTAAATATTCATTTTTGCAATTCTGAATAGTGGAAACATTTTCTTTTGTTATAGTAAACGTTAAATGTATAACTAAAAGTTCTATGGGATAAGTGTGCATGTCAAGGAAAAATAGTGTGGTTATATTTGTTTTTCAAAGACAGGTATGGTTGTGTGAATGTATGACTATAGATAGAATGATAGAGAGGGAGCTTGTGTGTGTGTGTGTGTGTGTGTGTGTGTGTGTGTGTGTGTGTGTAGCATTGATTGTTCAACCAAAGCAAACACTGCAAGGTAGGATGGTGGGGTAATTAATGTATATAGCAAATGGTGAATAGTATACTGTAGTTTTTTTTAACACTTGTGTTTTTTTAAATGCAGCGGTAGATAGGTGTTATTTTGTAAAACAGTCTTACCTACAGTAGTAGTAGTAGTAGTAGTAGGCCTATACGTTTTTGGAAACAAACAGAAAGAGTGTGCACTATTGCCATGGCCAAGCACTTCCATTAAGACGATTTCAAGAAAATTTAAATCAGCAAATGTGTGTTTTACAAAACTAAACGTTCAACATGGTTAAATCACAAACGTGTCGTCAGTGATATGGAAAAAATAGGAAATCCATGTTTCCATATCAACACAATTTAAAAACTTAAAACTGACATTTAAAAAATGTAAATGGGAAATTGACAAATGTGTAAACAACAAAATGGAAAATTCTTGTTTCCATATCATGAAATCCAAAATATTTAAACTGACATTTTCAAATCGTGTACATGGAAAATTGACGAATGGCAATGTGTGAAATGTGAAAATGAAAAAAAAAAAATGAACAAATGGCTATCATTATTTTAAAAAAATTAAAAACCGTCGTGTTCTATCGTTAAAGTGTGATTCAAACCACATCTACTTATTTGGATCACCCGAGACTGAGTAGACCTGTTTTAGTCCTTATAAACTTTTAAAATTTTATGTTAAAGCTCGAATTGAACTCAAGAGCATTAGAATGCCAGCTAACTATGCTAACCGTTACGTCACAAATACAACTTTACACTACTCTTAATGAATAATAATAAGAAAAAGAATACTAATGTTGAATTTTTTTAAAGGATGTACATGGTGACACAGTTTCTGTTGCACAGTCTGCTAGACACTAGCCAGCAGCTGGGGTCTTAGAAAACGATACAGTTGACATTTTATAATGAGATGTGACACGTTTCAAAGTACAGTATTAAGGGTTGCTGTTGAGTAAAAACTAATCCTGTACAAGGAAGCAAGGGTTCGAACCCCTTACCTAACATTACTATTGCCTGAACATGGCTTGACGACACTGTATTGTTATGATACTCGGTGCACAAACCATAGATAGAGTGTATTGTTTAAGATCACTTTCTTTCTGAACATAGGTGGAGACTGTTGATGGTTAACAATGGCATTAATATAGTAGGACGTGGGGATAGCAATTAAGAAAAAACAGACAATACCCATACAATATTTTTATTTATTTAATATAAGTACTTGTACAATAGTTACATTCACAATACATTTCTTTTTTCTCTATTACTATTTAGTCCTTTTTGATGATGATGATGATAATTGTTGTTTTAAGGGGCCTAACATCTAGGTTATCGGCCCCAGTCCTTCTTGATTCTCTTGCATATGAAGAGTAGATAACGTTGTAGTTCATCCCCTTAAAACAACAACAACAACAACACAACCTTTTGCATAGTCTGTGATGTTGATGACTCTTGAGATGTGGAAGATGGATTAAACATAACTTTTACAGCAGGGGTTAAATGTTGCTCAATAAACTCTGCACTATTTTGAGTAGCAACATTTTTTTTCTTGTACTAGCTTTTTAGCATTGTCATGATTATTTGTTGACATCAACAGTGTTTCATCTGGTACACCACATTGATGATAACTCACACTTAAAACCTTACCATTTCTACTTTTTAGATTGCCTCGACATCTTTTTGACCTCTCTTTTGAGCATCGCCAAAATATTATTCCTTTTGCATTTTGACGATTATAGTTATAAGAGTAGCCTTTATAGAGTACACGTTGATTACCTTTGTTAGTTGTAGTAAATTCCATAGTAGCAACTAACCTGTTAGTATGATTTGCTCACTACAAAGGTTATAATTGTTCTGATAATAAAATCATTTAGCGTTGGCTTTTATATTTAATATGTACAGTTTGAAGTGATAGCAAAAGTGAGAGCAAATTAGTAGCAGAGTGGGGACATGTATTGTTAATAAATAGTTTAAGCGGTTATGTGGATCCATTACATAATAATTTTGGCTCGACGAAGCTCATTTTCTATATCCAATAGTTCTTCCTCATATTCAGTATAACCAGCCTGTTTATAGACATGCAGTTGCTGAAGCCGCCGGATTAGCTTACTTGGATTGTTCCAGTAGACAAATTCAACAAATGATTTTTTTGGTGTAAACAAACATTACCATTATCATTATTATTATCATCATCATCATCATCATCATCATCATCATAACCATTATCATCATCATTATAATCCTCACCACTATTACTATATAGGCCTTTTTGATCCTTTTGCGTTACCATATTTTGCACAGTCTGTGTTGCCTTTGATAATGTTGGAAGTTTTTCAGACATTGACAACTGTCCTAACACGACTTTCTGAGGAGATGATACATGCATTTTAACAAACAATGCACTATCTTGAGTTGCAATATCTTTTTTTGGGAATAGTGTTTTAGCATTTTGAAGAGTTTTTTTAAACAGCAACGATGTTTTATCTGGTACACTACATTGATGATCACTCACACTTAAGACATCACTATTTTTACTTTTCAGCTCACCTCGACACTGTTTTGAACGATGTTTTGAACAACGCCAAATAACAGTTCCATTTCTATTGGTTCGTTTTACAATATATGTATATCCTTTATAGAATGCATATGGCATACCATAGATATTTCTTGATACTTCCATGTCAATTGTCAAGCATGAACTAATCTCTAGCAAAGTTAACTCGATAATATAAATAATAGTTTAAAGTGGGTGCAAAAGTCGGTGCAAAAGTGAGTGCAAAAGTGGGTGCAAGAGTGGGTGCAAAAGTGGTTGCAAAAGTGGGTGCAAAAGAGAGTGCAAAAGTGAGAGCAAAAGTGGGTGCAAAAGTGGGTGCAAAAGTGAGTGCAAAGGTGGGTGCAAAAGTGGGTGCAAAAGTCAGTGTATAAGGGAGTGAAAAAGTGGGTGTAAAAGTGAGTGCAAAAGTGGGTGCAAAAGTGAGTGCAAAAGTGGATGTAAATGTGGGTGCAAAAGTGGGTGCCGTTTATAGTAGGCATGAATTTTACTAGAATGTGATTTGAGTAAATGTAATTTCTAAACCCAAGTAGTGAATAGTCAGTTGGTTTTGATCTATGCAAGCGTAAACATGTCATATACACTGGTGATGGATACTCAAGGCTTTAAGGTTAACGAAAACAAGTACAGTATACATATATTTAAAGAGGTGGCTATTATTGATTGCACAACACGCGGGTTACTATATATTTTTTCGGACTAGTGTTTTAACATTTGAAGAGTTTTTTAAACAGCAACGATGTTTTATCTGTGGTTTGATTCACACTTTGACGATAGAACACGACGTTTTTTTTTATTTTTTTTAATAATGATAGCCATTTGTTCATTTTTTCCATTTTTACATTTCACACATTCCCATTTGTCAATTTTCCATGTACATGATTAGAAAATGTCAGTTTAAATTTTTTGGATTCCATGATATGGAAACAAGAATTTTCCAGTTTGTTGTTTACACATTTGTCAATTTCCCATTTACATTTTTTAAATGTCAGTTTTAAGTTTTTAAATTGTGTTGATATGGAAACATGGATTTACTATTTTTTCAATATCACTGACGACACGTTTATGATTTAGTCCATGTTGAAAGTTTAGTTTTGTAAAACACACATTCGCTGATTTAAATTTTCTTGAAATCGTCTTAATGGAAGTGCTTGGCCATGGCAATAGTGCATTCTCTTTCTGTTTGTTTCCAAAAACGTATAGGCCTACTACTACTACTACTACTACTGTAGGTAAGACTGTTTTACAAAATAACACCTATCTACCGCTGCATTTAAAAAAACACAAGTGTTAAAAAACTACAGAATACTATTTACCATTTGCTAAATACATTAATTACCCCACCATCGTACCTTGCCGTGTTTGTTTTGGTTGAACAATCAATGCTACACACACACACACACACACACACACACACAAGCTCTCTCTCTATCATTCTATCTATAGTCATACATTCACACCACCATACCTGTCTTTGAAAAACAAATACAACCACGCTATTTATCCTTGACATGCACACTTATCCCAAAGAACTTTTAGTTATACATTTAACATTTACTATTACAAAAAAAATGTTTCCACTATTTACAATTACAAAAATGAATATTTACAAAATACTAAATCTACTAAATCTACTGGTTACAAAAAAGCCATGTCTCTAAACAATAAAATATAGAAGTCACACCTCCACCACGTGGTTATAACCCTATGGTAGGCTAATGCATAGGTCATTCATCTGCACTCATTTGATATCCATCAAGGTAAAAGTGCATTATCTCTGTTCCACAAGATACAAGTTTGATTGCTGGATTGTATCCTGCACTGTTTATGCGATATAGCTTTGCCAGTTCATAAAACCGCTAGGTAGTTCTCCAGATATAGCAATTTTACCACTGCTCTACCTACGCCTTTTGCTCTTTTGGCTTCCTTACAGTCTAGTGTGTGATAGACAGCATTAACTGTATATCAAACCCAGTTCACCTTTGTATTTGTAATCCAAGTAATAATTTGAAAAGACACAAATGTAATCAGTTTTAAACATTATCTCTGTTTTGTTTTGTTTAATATGTTTATGGCATGCATATTAACCTAAATCGAACCCTGGTGAAAAGGCTAACTGCTTAACAACTGCACCACCATGCCCTTTGTTTCTTAGTTTGACTTGTTCTAGGCCTCAGACCTGGAAATAGAGTTAAGACCACCAGTACAAGAGCTAAAAGTGCTTACCACTGCAACACAAAATGGATAGCTGGTAACATTAGACATCCGGAAATGATTATATTTCTGTTAGCAATGCATTTTGTCATCAGCCTACTGTCTGAGCACTGACAGCAACACAGTTTAGTTTAGAACAAGTGAGTGTGTGTGTATAGATTATTAGCCTCAAGTATTTAAAGCTTGTTGTGTGAAGCGACCATCTTTTCCCGGTAACCACTGAGCATTTTTGTGTTTTAGCTATCCGCTTTAACCAATCAATTAAAGATAGTCTACTCTTAATTCTTGAATCGATAAATCAGAGTTTGTGTACACCGTTTGTCATTTATTAACCCATACCTGCAACCTATACTCTCTATATACTGCAGTTAGATCTGAAAACAAGTTTCAATGGTAAAAGACTTGTCAGTCGCCATACACGTAGCCTACACTAATTCGTTCCCTACTTAGCTATGTTTCATCACGCATGGTAAACATCTCACATGTTCGTATCCGATTATTAGTTTATAAAATCTCAGGTCGATGACCTTGATGTATTGGGTATTTTGTGTAAATGCATTGGCCATGGGAAAGGGTTGACATTCTAAGTCCTATGACACCTCGCATGTTGATATTCAATTATTAGTTTATAAAATCATAGGTCAATGACCTTGCTGTTTTGGATTTTTGGGGTAAATTCATTGGTCATGGGAAAGGGATAACCATTCTAAGTCCTATGACACCTCACTTGACCCTCTCCGATTATTAGTTTATAAAATCATAGGTCAATGACCTTGCTGTTTTAGATCTTTTGGGTAAATTCGTTGGTCATGGAAAAGGGTTGACCATCCTGAGTCCCATGACACCTCACTTGACCCTCTCTGATTATTAGTTAGCGAGATATTAACATAAGTGCAGTTAGGCCCTTTTGACAAAAATAAATAATACATTCAAAAACAGAATGTCACCTCAAGTCCAACGACCTCTCATACAAGTCCCTAGCCTTATTGGTTCATGAGATATTAAAAAGCTAATGACCTATTAGTTTTGGATCTTTTGGTAATTTTTTAAAAATAACTCATCTATAAATCATTATTCAAAAAGCCCACCCGCTTACAAAACCCCACGGGCGCATGCGTAGAATAAAAAAAAAACATGTTAATTCATAGTAGCAATCGGCTCTTCACATGCGTTTCATGTGGAACAACGTTTAATTTCATCATAGCATTAGGGACCATGTGCCAGTCCATAGGGACCAGTCCAAAGGAACCGGTCTAATTGGATTAGTCAAAAAGGACCCGTCCACAGGGGCTCGTCCACAAGGACTCGTCCACAAGGACCTGTCAACAATGACCAGTCCAAAGGGGCCCGTCCACAGGGACCCGACCACAGGGACCCGTCAACAATGACCTGTCAACAAGGACCTGTCAACAGGGACCCGTCAACAAGGACCTGTTAACAGGGACCTGTCAAAAATGACTCCCTTCAAAAAGGACCCGTCCAAAGGGGCTAGTCAACAGGGATCAGTTCAAAGAAACAAATCAACATGGATCAATCAAAATGGGTTATAGCCTCAAGGTCTGACATACCCCTCTTTTTTATTGGTTTGCCTATCGATAAGCGTCGCTTGGAAAACTTTACACTACAGCCACCATCTTTAAAAAGCCCGCCCTCTTACAAAAAGCTATGAGTGGGCATGCGTAAAAACAAAAAACAAGCATGTTAATTGTTAGTGGCTTTCCACCGTGCACATGTCTCTTGTGTGGAACAACGTTTTATATTCATCATTGCATTTAACCGCATACATGTATTACATGGAAAGCGAGATTTTCTAAAAAATTACAATTTCACCCCCTAGTAGGGGTAGGTTTTATATTGGGGTGGAAATAAAATGTCCATAGGAAAGGGGGCGTCAGCGCGAGTCCTACGACACCTTATTTGTTAAAATCCAACCATGGATTAGCGAGATATCGCGCCACCGCCATCTTGTAGGAGGAAAGTCGTAGGAGGGCCTAGAATCCCCCAAAAACCACTACTCACTGAATCTCAATCATTCCTGCCCATCAACCCATATGTTGCCTAAAATCTTCCGTAATAGGCCTATCCTTCGATTTAATAATTTAATATTATTCCTATTATCAAAGGGCTGGTTGATGAATTACTTCGGGCCTGGGATACTAATCAATACACTAACAACCCACCCCGGCTTCGCCCGGGAACAGTTACGAATGCATTACGTGATAAGCGCTTTTTCTTTTATGTCAATGAACCTCTATCCGTTTTACGTCTCGGCATGATGGGTTAAAATCACTGACTGGACTATTAATTATATTATCATGGAGATGCATGTGCAACGAATTCTTGTCAGATGTAAATTAAGAATGGCGAGGTGCATGAAACACAAATCCCCCTTCCATCCAATCTTAACTTGACTGTATGTTGCGGAATGAAAAATTCACAGGAGAAATGAAGAAAAGCCGAGTGCCACTTCCAGGGAAACTCCGAACACAATCCCTCTTCTCTGAAGTCCTAATACAACACAACTCGACTGTTTGCTGCTGGCTGTATCTGGGGTAATAGGCTCGCCCGCTAGTTAGGCTGTAACTGGGGTGACAGGCTCGCCCTTAGCTTGCTGGTAAATTGAATGGAGATTGTTGGTGGAAATGAAAAGGTAAAAACACTCACAGTGGGTGATGTATTGATAGAGATATGCTCTACCAGGCTTTTTTTTTAGAACTTTCCAAGCTGAACATTCCATACACTCATAGTATACACTCATCATATCGTGATTTTCACTGAAATCGTTACTGCGTGGCTTCCATTGATCATAAATATTTGTCTATAGAAACCTTCCTCGAGATATCCTTTACAGAATGGTGAAAATTGCATCAAAATCCATCCAGTGGTTCTGGAGATTACCCGTGACATCCAAGAATGGGGGGACTCTGTTTTATAGTAAGTAGAGATTAAAATTCTAGGAAGGGCAGATAACGTCGCTGTTCCGCCCCTTTATATGACAACCATTATTAAATTATAATTTGGGTTTTGTGAGGGGTTATCGAAAATAAAACACAAATGAGGTTAATTGCCAGCATTCACCGGGATTGAAGAAACAGGACTAGAGAAAACCATACTCAGGATGGCCGCTGTTGGAACCGTGAATCGAAATGCAGTCAAGAATTTCCGGGATGGTACCCAAATGAAGGACTCAGCAGGCTCATATCAAAATCCTAGCCTCAATTAGAAATTCATACCCTAGAACAGCCATCATACAGGTTATCAGAAACACCCTAAGTCCCTACAATGAATCAACAACTCAAGAAATATATCTAAAGGAGCAAAGGATTTATTTCGTACCAATAGATTGTCAACACTACGGTAGATCAGTACAAGAATGAAACTCCAGAGCGTACAGGATTACTTTCATAAAACTTTATTACTGACATCAGCCCACCTATAATTTTAGTATATTGATATTTTCAAAGGAAGTAGGAGACTTCTGTTACTTAGGAAGCAAAATAACCAGTGATGGACGAAGCAAAGAGGATATAAAAAGTAGGTTAGCTCAGGCAAGGAAAGCATTTCTACAGAAAAGGAATCTGTTGACATCGAATATAGATAGGTATTAGGAAGTCATGCGGCCCCGGTTCGATTCCCGGCTCCGTCAGGGATTTTTAAAACTGACGTGAGGGTTGGAACGGGGTGCACTCAGCCTCGTGAGGACAATTGAGTAGCTGTCTGACAGTGAGGCAGCGCCCCGAACACGAAAACCAAGATTAACGGCCGAGGGGATCCGATGCGCTGATCATGCGTCACCCCAATATCTGCAGGCCAAATGGATGGGCAGCGGTCGCTTGGTCGGCCTAGGCCCTTCATGGGCTATAGTGCCAGGGGTAGTGGCGTAGCTAGACCTGAAGGGGCCTCGGGGCAAGAAGTTGAAATGGGGCACCCTCACTATCTTTTGAAAACCTAACCTCACTGCAGGCCTTTATTATTAATAATGTTTGAAGATAAGAACGTATCAAAGTGACTGTATGCACTTTTTTAATTTCTCCCCCCTTGCCACTTCCCTTTTTCTAGAAATATTTAATTTATACTTTGGCTGTTGACTCCATAAAATGCCCTAAACAATTATGATAAATAATAGCTATAGCTTTTCAATTTGTGAAATTGTGATAGCGTAATAAGAAAACTACGTTACTAATCTGTTGGATTTGCTAACAAAATAAAATCCTCACAAACAAACGAATCATGGAGATCGAACACAAGTTTCGATGTAAACACGTTCGGCGCCAACGTACTATATGTGCCCGCTGGCCGAAGGTTTCGGGGAGCCACCAGTTTCAAATGACCCTTCCGAGACCCTCTTCCAGTTAACACACACGTATGGGGGACGATACATTCATAGGCTGGTGTAGCCCAAAAGTCTGCACTCGGTGGTGTCGGGAATTAGTGAGGTACTATCTTTAACCAGCTCAGAGGAATGCATCGATAACAAAACTTAACAAGAAGGGAGAGGTCAGTCTTAGGTTAAAATTACAAATAAATTTTATTCAGAATAGATCCCTAGCCTAGCATGAGAGTTGCAAACGGCTAGTCCGATACTATTCTGCCCTGAAGGAAATATAAAAAAAAGTCCTAAACAAGGTCTAAATTACTCTCGTGGCCCTAATACAAAATTCGACAAAATGAACAATCTATGAGAATGGCACGTAAGATCGGCCCTAAGCAATTACATCGAAATAACTTACGGGTGGATCAAACATCAAAAGAATCTACAGCAAAGCAAGACATTTACTTGTTTACAAATACTAGAACATTTACATTTATTAGCAAGGGGAAAATTTGTCCTATGCTATGATGGTGCCATCTCTAACATTTATCTTTAGAGTTAAGTGTTAGCTAGTCCTAAATATCATTAATTATTAAACGAGATGCGTTTATTACTAAGAAAATCAAGCTATGTGCACAATGTTGCTGAATAAAAAAAACTATGCTAATACAACACAACTGCATACAATAATTCAGCACTCCTATGGTTGTCCAATTGGCACTGCCTACGTACTCGATTTGTTACTGTTTGTAACAAACGGTCATAGTGTCAAAGTGTTAAGAAAATAGAAAATATAGGAAAGCCTGCAAATGCGATAGTAATTAAACAATTACATCGACTCATATTGCTACTAATCTGATGTGTGTGCTTCAGTTATCACATCACCAATTAGTGGTCGACTAATCATGTGAAAATGTATCAAAATGTATCTACAATAGCTTAACAGTATCTAAGTGTTAACATTTGGTCCAGAAAAATAGTTTATTTTTAATGTTTATAAATTGTATTTAGGTTCAGGGGGAATTTATAAGATTTGTTAGTTTTCAAAACCCTATTTTGATTATTAAAGTTTCACACAATTATTTATTCCTGACAGTATTGTTGTTCAGTTTATGGACCTTTAAAAGCGTTCAGTGTATTCAGGTAACGTTTGTATCCAACTTAAGCAAATAACTCAATAGTTCAATAGTTTTCGAGACACCCTGTGTCTTCACCAATATTTCATCACACTTATTAACCCCCTTAGCGTGTGCGGCGCAAGGGTGCGCCGTCGAATTTGAAACGCCCGCTACGTGGACTTCGTAATAGTTATTTATTTGGTCGTAAGATGTCAGGAAGAGGCAACTTTTGGCTACACTTCGAGCTACTTATTATTGCCTGGAGGTGTCGCATATCTTTACAGTCATTTATTTTTCAGATCTCTTTACACGTGTTTCCGCTTTTGCGGACCGTGAGTTTGCTTGTAAACATGGCAGGTCGTGACACAGTTATTGATGACAAGGAAATAGCTACTTTGCTCGATATTAGTGCCAACGAAAGTGATTCAGAGTGTGACAGCGATATAGAGGATGAGTTCGCTATAACTTCCAGTGAAGATAGTGACGCTGACGATGTAATTCGTGATAGAACGCCAAGAAATACGAACACATTAGGCTACTGTGATATTGTCCCAGTATTGACGTGCCGTTGACCAGGGGATAACCAGGTTTTTAATAGTTTATAATATTATGTTATATGTTGTTCTTATTGTGTGTGTTTTTTGAAAACTTTGCCAGTGCGTTTGGAAATTATAGCGAAATGCATATGATACCGCGCTTACCATTGGGAGTAGGCTAGGAATAATGCACGTTGTGGGTGCAGCCCAGAGTTTCACAATATCACGCTTAAGGGGTTAAACATCTTATGTCTTCACCAATTACTTTACTCCTATTTCGGATCCATTGATCCAGGCGCCTTCGGTTTTGGTACGACTTTAATTAGTTCATTACCACCGATATAACCACAATAACAATGTCGGAGGTATTCATCCACCGTCACGACTCATATAATATTCTTAATTTACAAAAGTGTGGAATCCTAATTGATACACGTTTGAATTGCTGGTAATAAAGATTATGTGTACAAAAAACACATCCTGACAACGCTCTAAATAAACATGAAGGTTTCTGATACAAGCTAACTGTGTGTGTACGTTTATAAAATTGCCTCTTCCCTGAATAAAATCGAACCTGCATTCATTTGGTTACAAAATACAATTTCATTCATTGCCTGTGTGGCTTCTTTTCAAGAAATAAACCTGTTTTCGAGTATTGATCTGGCCAATAAATATGAATAACGGAACTCTGCATCCCACTTGTAATAATGTCAAGAATCTCACAGCCTTCTAAAACAAAATATTAATCCACTGCCTAGAATGGAGTGTGCTGTGTAGTGAACTTGGCTCGTAACCTTGGTCTTGATTTAACATTGTCAAACTAGTTTATTTGTCATCAGCCTGACAAAAATAAAAGTTGATAATACCTGTTTTTAAATGATACGAATGAGCATTGAAAATCCAGCCTTCCTGGCTTCGATAAATGTTTAATAAACTTATGTTTTCCACACGCGTCTTATAATTAGCTACCTGCATTGTGCACTAAATAAGTGAAACCAAAATAAACTAGTCTACTGTTTTCCACTCTTACAATACGCTTTAAATAGTTGATCTGACTTACAGATTGAGCATCACTTGGTTCGAGTCCCGCCATGAGATGTTGTATGCGGTCTCGTGCATGGCTTTAGGTTACCATTTCATTGTGTCCGGACATCCTCCGTCGCCAATTCCCCACGCATGATTTAGCAATCACATGCCATCGCGCGGTTGGAGTTGTATCTGAAGATCTGCTGGTTTATCATTATTGCGATGTTAGCGTTGGTAAAAATGTAGCACATAATTAAATAAAACTTTCGCGCACTGCAGCTAATATGCGGTTAAAAAAAAGGCCATTTTCACTCCGCCACTGGCTCTAGCCTCTGTCGCTTGTGCGACACTCACTCGTGACTTGCACTGATATTTACACAAGAAAATATTAACAAAAAATAAATCAAAATCACTGCCCATCCGGCAAATAAAGATTATACTTGTAGATTTTGTACAGTTATAAAGTTAGTTAAATACACAGTTTATAGAACACCGAAATATGTGTGCGTGCGTGAGAATGAGACCATGCGGTCGCAAAGTTTTCTTCACACAAGTCCATCATTTCACCTCGGATAATAATAAAAATATTTCACAGTTTTCGTAGTGGTGAATGTCTTCAATCTTTCAATTATTACACAATGCCATGATGGCTATCCATAGGAAAGTTATTCGCAGATTTTTCCTGCCACATGGTTTCCTTTCACTTGTGCTCCATCATGCACATGTTGTCTCTTCCACAGACAAATAGGAAATGGTGTTACCAAATATTGCGTGCTCTCAGTACATGAGCTGGCCGCGTAAATTGATAGTTTCTTCGATTTACGAAGTATGCTGTACTTCAAATATGCAGAATTACTTGGTTATAATTATAGTTGATTTTTGGAATGTGAAAAATAAGTAAAAATATAATCATAAGCGATATTGCTTCAGCTTCTTCCCGCCGCTCGCAGGGTATGTTCAGTTACATTTCAGCATAAGTTTTAGTCTCTGTTGTCTGAGCAAACATGCGTCAACGGGCGCAATATAGTGTAATTATCTTTCTGCCTACATAGCCATAATAAATAGTCAGTGTTAGTTTGGTCTTTTCCCAAAATCAAAAACCTAAATTCTAAAATCTAAAAATAAATAATTCCTAGTAAAGGGAATACAATTTCTTATATGTTTTTCTTTAATAGTTAGTAATCTAAAATTTCCAGTCAATAACTTTACAGTTTGGTCTATTGGCTGAATGTAAAATCTAAAGTATAAAATCTAAAATCTAAATTCTAAAAATTCATAGTAAAGGGAATGCATTTCCAAGTAATACAAATCCTTATGTTTTTCTTTAGACTAATAATTAGATACCGAGAATTTCAAGTTATGACATTATGGTTTGGTCTTCTTGCAAAATCTTGGTTTGGTCTTTTTGCAAAATCTAAAATCAAAAATCGAAAAATCAAAAATTTAAAATCTAAAATCAAAAAAATAAAATCTAATATTTAAAAAATCTTACATGCATTATTTTAAATCCTAAATCAGGTTTTTACAGTTATAAATTCAACAAATCTTGGGTTCGCAAAGCCGTATGACACATCTCGTGTCCAAATCTGATTATTGGTTTATAAAATCACAGGTCAATGACCTTGCAGTTTAAAGTATTTTGGGTAAATTCAAGGGCCATGGGAAAGGGAACTTCGCGCCGAGTCATTTAACACCTTTTGTGTCCAAATCTGATCATTGGTTAGTGAGAAATTAAAAAGTCGGTGACCTTCTGGTTTTGGATATTTTCGATAGATAAATTAACCATAGGAATAGAAAGGGGGCCATGCCAAGTAATTTTTCACCTCGCCTGTCCAAATCCGATCATTGATTAGCGAGATTTTAAAAACGATGACCTTTTAGTTTTGGGTTCTGGGTAAATGAGTGCACCATAGGAAAGATCGAAAAAAATACCCTTAAAACGAACCGTCGTATGCCGTCCTGCCGTCCTATCAAAATATCCATTGATCCATGGGGGCACGGCCACCGTGGTCAGCAACATGCTTATTTAAACACACAACCAGTACCGTCTCTCTCTACTACCAGTCTTAAATAATATTAAAATACATTTAAAAATCGATTTTTTTAACATGTCTCGTTAGGCCTTTTGTCAAAATTTCAAAAATAAATAATAAATTTCAAAAAGGGCCCTCAGCCCGACTTGTATAATACCTCGCATGTCAAAATCCAAGCACGGCCTCAGGAAATATCAACAAAAATGTAGTTAAGCCCTTTGTCAAAATGTCCAAAATAAAATCAAAAAGGGGGCGTCACCCCAAATCCTACGATATCTCATATGTCAAAATCCCATCATGGATTCAAAAAATATCAACAAAAGTGTAGTTAGGCCCTTCACAAAATTTCAAAAATAAATTCAAAAAGAGGGCGTCACCCCAAGTCCTACGATATCTCATATGTCAAAATCCCGTCATGGATTCAAAAAATTATCAACAAAAGTGTAGTTAGGCCCTTTGTCAAAATTTCAAAATTAAATTCAAAAAGAGGGTGTCATCCCAAGTCCTACAATACCTCATATGTCAAAATCCCATCACGGATTCAAAAGATATCAACAAAAATGTAGTTAGGCCCTTTGTCAAAATTTCTAAAAAAAATCCAAAAGGGGGCGTCACCCCCAAGTCCTACGATACCTCATATGTCAAAATCCCATCATGGATTCAAAAATATTAACAAAAGTGGAGTTAGGCCCTTTGTCAAAATTCAAGTCACAAATAGTATTAACAAAGAGCCACGTTATTACACTCGGTGAAATTACAAGCAAGCAGTCTTCAAAGTTCAGCGGAAGTCCAGCCAAGGACAAGTTGGATAGTAGCCAATGCAATTGAATACTGCTTAAGTAAACTCGCAAGTTGCAGCGTAGAGTGTGAACATCTATGTTGCTTGCTATCGACTTAACATTACTGACTAGCTAAGACTGTCTTGTAATTTGAAATCATTATCGGTTATGTACTTTTGCAGGAAATGGAAAATAAATAATCCATGCATTGTAAACACAGCTTCACCCCTACTCACGTGGCCAAAGCAAAGTACTGTCTGGTAAAATAAGCAACACACTTATCCTGTCCCGTCAAAAGGGGCCCGTCGAAATGGACCCGTCAAAAAGTGCCGTCGCTCCAATGCTTACAACACCCTCCGAGTCCCTCTTCAATTATTGGTTTGCCTATCGACAAGCGCCGCTTGGGATACTTTTTGATCACCCCTAATGGGTAAGGGTAGGTTAGGTTAGGTTAAACTACAGCCGCCATCTTGTTAGGTTAGGCTAGGTTAAGTCAATAATCAATAAATCATCATTTAAACAAGTAGTTCCGTGAAGAACTATTACAGCCTATTTTCATATATCCTAATTATGTTAACTGCCACTATCAACATACAAAATTTCAGTTTGATTGCTGTAATGGATTCGTAGATATTGAGAACCGACTAAATATATCGGATGGTCGCCATGTTGGATTTTATATATGTAGGTCCTAGAGTTATGTACTGATACATGAAGATTATTGTGTACGTGTAGCATTCAAACTTCAATGGCATGATTAGGACACAAGAAGTAACAAGGAGATTTAAAAATTTCGCACAGCTGCCATCTTGTGGTTATGGAAACAATTGAAATAAATTAGATGCCTGTGGATTAACATTCGTATAAAGATTTACTGTAGCAAGTTTCACTGCACCCGGATGGTTAAATTGCGAGAAACATCCATGTGAATATTTATAATTCGCGTCGCCGCCATGTTGGATTTGTGATCACCAGGTTATTTAAAGTTCTATAGGTGAACTTAAGTTCATAGACCCTATTGCGCCCGAATTCACCAATCAGTACCTATATCCGCTGCACTGTAAAGGATTGCAAACACGAAATTACCCAGCTCAAAAATTTACCATTGTCTGCTAAGTAAAAATTGGGAACTCCAGGAACACATAGGGTAGATATATTGTAAGAAAATAGTACTACCAGCCTAGGTACAAATTTCTTCTATCATTTACATTTGAGCAAATCGAGAAACTCCAATCTCAAGGGGTGATAAGGTTAATCTATAGAGAGCGCCTGTATCCATACCTAGCAGTACTATTTTCGGCGATAACGACAATGAAAACGATGTCAGCTAAGATAAAAATTGACTGATTCGCTAAGGAGCGCCAGCCGTTTATTGTGCTAAGAAAAGTACAAATATAACTGACTGCCTGTCTGTGAATAGTGTCTCCCTGACACTGCAATAAAATAATCTCAAAAATAAACTAAACGTGACACTGATATAATAAGAAAAATTATGAGACGGCGTGATTTTTAAACATTACCCTATTTTATACAATCCGTTTCATCTCTGAACCGTAGTTCCACATCTAAGTATAAAAATTATTCAACATTAACTATACACATATTTGCATTAATTCATGGTTCGCACAAATCTACACTTAATTGTGTTGAAAAGATTAAATTGTCTATATTACAAATGAGTCTTCACCACTCAACTTCCGTAACAAACACCGCAACTCTATCGGTTGAAAGTATAAATACTTGTTTAAATCAATAGAACATAAGTGACAAACATTTAAGCTAAGCACTGTTCTTACTTTGTCTTTTCCCATTTGATCATTAAATCTTGAAAAATTCCTGAAATTCTTTGCTCTGTTAACAATTCTCTGATAAACGTGAATACTCGAAGTGCATGGCATTTGACCTTCATTCCACACTCCTCTTCCAAAATTATACAACAATCACATTATTTCTTAAACACCCTGTACAGAACTTTCTTTAAATACTCTCAAACAACGTCACAATCGCTGTGATCAATACTAGAAAAACTTGAGACTCCTCAGTCTCCTCTCGTGAAAATACGTAACTCATTTACGTCTACAATTCCTTTCTTGCACGGTATTTCAAATCTAAACTCCCATTTCAATGCATTTCCTTACTTCATGCAAAGAAAATTAGTAACTTTATTAGATATCCACGTCCATTGTGAATATTGTTCAAGAAACAAACTTTAACAAACTTCCCTATCCTTATACAACTTCTCCTCGTGCCTATAACTTCACTTCTGCAATAACCTTCTGTACAGTTACTTTTAGATCACCCTGTGATTTAACTTTCTTAACTCTTTTCCACGTGTTTAAATTCAATTTCACATTATTGCAACCTTTAAAGAATTATCAGTAAGAATTCATATTTAATAAAAGATATAAGTTTGTCTTCCTTTCGTGAAAATATTTGCTTAACAAATTTATCTAGGCTTTTTAATGCTCTAAATTTTCATTGGACATATTTATATAAAGGTTCTTGAAATACTTTCGTTACTAGAAAATATGGTTTATCACGTTACAGCATAGATCTACATATCTGTCTCATTACTGTGAATTTAGTATTTATTGGTTTACTCATCTATCAAGCATTTGACTATCTTTATCAGATTTCGTGTCGTGTAACAATTCAATTTTGTTCACAATTGGTTGAAAATAAATTTCTGACACTCGAATCAACATCATGAGTTGTCGAAATATTTGACACTTCGTGACATTTTTTTTTTAATATGCGGTACTTAAATTTGGTTCAATATGCTTTCTTTAGTTCGTTCAATATTCTTTCTTTAAATTCATCGCTGCGCATAAAACAGATTTATTTAGTTCTATTTTAACGCAAATATCAATAATTCTACACGATTTTATATTGCAATGATTTTAACGTTAACAACTGCGCTAGGCATAAATTTCGTCCAAGTGACTGAAATTTTCAACACAAAAAAACCAAGAAAAAAAGACTCCAAAGAAAATACGAAAAATACTAGATCAAAATCTACACAATTTTAAAAACAAAAACAAAATTATACGGTTCGTCAATTTGGATAAACACAGAACATGACTACTATTTTATCAAATATAAAGCAATCTCTTCTCTACCTTGAGTTGAAGACGGTCTCGGAAGTACCTTGTCTCGTCTGCCAAACCAAGAATGTCTGAGCGCAACGCCCACAGCTATGTAGACCGGTTGTGACGGGACCAGCTGGACATCTCCCCCAGTGGAACAAGGTCGGTGACATGCCAGGGTTGGCGACCTCGCCGTGAAACAGCCTGTCTCGTCCGTGCTTCCCTGCTCGTTTACTGCACGTCGTCTGGCTCTTCTTTCGATACCTCATCTCTGCGTTGTCATCTCTTCTCAAGGTTGAAATTCGTTCGTTTCATAAAAGTCTCTGCGAGTATACCAGATGTATAAGAACTCTTGTTGAAAAGTAGAGGTTAGTTCTGTGATTTTGCGCATCGCGTGGATGTTCTGCTGCGTTTTCCATATTGTGAATTCTGGAATTCAGCTCTTCATTTTTGTAGCTTCCACTTCCATATCATGTGTAGCTTAGCACATGGTCATTCTCGTTTCACTGATGACACTTTTATGACTTCCCCGTTGCCAATTTCTGAACTGCATTTTATATATAATGTTCAAGTAAGAGTTCACTCGTAAAAATAATAAAGCTTTTCTTGTAGAAATGAAATGTTTTCATGCGATGTATAACGGCTTCGTTTGAAACACTGTAATATCAAGCTATATGCTGTGCTGTTCTGCTTGAGAATGTTTCTTGCTTTGCAAGTTACAGTCCACTGTACTTCACTCTTCTTTCCCAAGTTTCATAAAGCGTGGCACTATACTGAATAAATACTAGCTTCTCCTCTTGGTCTTAACTCGTCGAGATTTCAAATTGGAAAGAACTCCTCTCTCTGGCTCTTTGCGTTCGCCAAGTTCCTCACTCTGCCTCCCCTCTTCCGGTGTGGCGTAACTCCAATCACCTCTCCTCACTCAGTCTGTACTTCGACCTTCGTCCCTTCTCCTCCTTCATGACGTAACTCTCGCTCCTCGTGGCGTGATGTGCTCTTACATTGTAGGCCTCCCTACATTCAGATAATAAATATATATCCATATTTAAATTATTCCTTCTTGCCTTCCATAATTGTTTAAGATTCATAGCATTTCACTAATTTCCACACAGATTTTCCCATATCTCACGAATTTTAAGGAATAAAAGATTTTAATTCATTCTTTTATTTTTCCTGGGTCCCAGTTCATATCCAGATTGGTTCTTTGGTAATGGCCTTAAATAAATTCTGGCACACTATGAACATAAAAAAATTCAATTTGATTGCTATAATAGATTCGTAGATATTCAGAGCCGTCTAAATATTTCGGATGGTCACCATGTTGGATTTTTAAATGTATAGGCCATAGAGGCATGTACCATTAAAGGAATATTATTGCGTAGGTTCATTATTCAAACTTTCACTTCGATCGCATGACTACGACACAAGAAATAAAAACTTAATTTTAGAATTCGCACAGCCGCCATCTTGAGGTTATGTAAACAATTGAACTAAATTAGATACCAGTGCATTATAATGTGTATAAACATTTCCTGTACGAGATTTCATTGCGTTTGGAACATTAAATCACGAGAAAGGTCTATTTAAAATTTTCAAATTCGCTTGGTTGCCATGTTCGCTTTGTAATAAACCGGTTTTTGAAAGTCTTATAGATGAACTTCCAGTAGTGCCCTTTATCTCCGTACAAAATTTCAGGGTGATACCGCTAATAGTTTCAGAGATATAGAATGCCGGTGAAATATTTCGCACATCCGCCATCTTGTGGTTATGTAATTAATTGAACTAAGTTAGATGTCGGTGCATTACAATGTGTATAAACATATACTGTACCAAGTTTTATTGCGTTTGATTGGTTAAATCGCGAGAAACGTCTATTTAAAAGTAGCAAATTCGCGTGGCCGCCATGTTGGTATTTGTCGTTACCAGTTTTTCAAAAGTCACATAGGTGAACTTCTAATAGTTCCCTTTTTCACCGTAAAAAATTCTAGGGTGATATCGAGAATAGTTTCGGAGATATTGAATGCTGGTGAAATATTTCGCACATCCGCCATGTTGGATTGGTGAGACGTAACAAAATTTGAAGGACACGGTCGGGGTCGTCCGGATTAGTGCTATGAACTTACCGAGTTTTATTGAGATCGCTCCAGACGTTTAGAAGTCATTAGGGGGACACACACATCTCACACACACACGGACAAAAGGTGATCTCATAAGCCTATTTTTTCAATATTGAAAATTGGCTAAAAATGGTAAAATCAAAACTTTCAAAATGCGTAGCTAGGCCCTTTGGCACACTTTTGGGTAAATTCAAAAGGGAGCATTACCTCGAGGCCTATGACACCTCAAACGTCTCAATCTGACCATTGGTTCAAGAGATATCGATTATTTTAACTAGTGCCGGCGCTGCTCAGGAGGCGTAAACTTCGGTAGACCCCGCCTTAGACCACTACTTAGGCCTCGAAACATGTCCCACCAGTGATCATATTTAATAAAAGTATTGATCAGGCGGGCCGACCCCGTGGTGTTGGGGTAGCGCGCCTGCCTCTCACCCGGAGGTCCCGGGTTCGATTCCCGGCTACCTCAGGGATTTTAAAACTGGCGTGAGGGTTGGAACGGGATGCACTCAGCCTCGTGAGGACAATTGAGTAGCTGTCTGACAGTGAGGCAGCGCCCCGATCACGAAAACCAAGATTAACGGCCGAGGGGACCCGATGTGCTGATCACGCGTTACCCCAATACCTGCAGGCCAAATGGCTGGGCAGCGGTCGCTTGGTCGGCCTAGGCCCTTCATGGGCTGTATACGGTGTATAGTGCCAGGGTTTTTTGTTTTGTTTTTGTTTTTATTGATCAGGCATACCTTTTAACCTGTTTATTACTAAATTAGTTTATCAATACGGAGCCAGAATGAACCTTTTACTTGCGATTGTCATAAACGGTACAGTAGCTGCTGCTGGTCCAGCAGTTGTACCGTCGCTATATGTAGACGATTCGCCCTACATTGTAGTGCACAAAATATGGCAGTCATTTAACGATAGCTACAACAAACTATTCGGTGAGTGGAACGGTGGACACTCGAACATGGCTTTCGGTTCTTCACCGCTAAGACCTCAGTTGCCCAGTTTTGCCGAAAGCGCACTCTCCATCCAGATCAGGGACATGTAGCTTTACCTGTTTTTGCTACGTACAGATTCCTTGGGCTCCTTTTCGATAAAAGTTAACGTGGGAGCCACACGTGCGGTGTTAGAAAACTGCCTGTGCTAAGAAACTCAACATATTGAGGTTTCTTAGCGGAACATCGTTTTTATAGGGGACTAATTATATCCCGTTTAGATTATGGCAGTATATGGTTCTGAAAGGCAAGTCAGTACTTGTTAAACTTGACAGCGTCCACCACGGCGATGTGAGGCTGGTGACTGGACCTTTTCGGACAAGTCCGTTCGTCAGCTTGCTAGCCAAGGCTGGTGTACCTCCTTTACACCTGAGACGCCAACATGTACTGCTGAACTATGTGCAACTATACGACAAATGCCACTACATTCGAGCTATCCATGTATGTTTCAAAATCCGAATAACTGGCTGTATGGTGCGCTCGTTCGAGCCACTCGGCCGGCAGGGATACGCTTGGATGACTCATATCGGCAGTTCCGCATTTGTCCTATCTCCTGTATTGTCCGAGTACCTAGCAAGGTCCCTCCATGGATGGTTACTTGCCCTGATATCATCCTGGATCTGCACACCGGCTCTAAGTCGGACACGGACTCCTCCGTTCATCGGAAGCTGTTCCAGTCCGCGAGGGCCAGTATCCTCGATCAGGGCCTCTATTCACGGACGGTTCGAGGGTAAATGAGAAAGTAGGCTGTGCATTTGTGGTCGAGGATCACCGGTTCCTTTTTCCACTTCCCGAGGCCTGTAGCGAATACACAGCAGAACTCTATGCCTTCTTAGAAACCCTGCAGTACACGCTATCTGACGAACACCAGCGCATTCGTGTGTGTATTGATTCTCTGAATGCTCTGCAAGCGATCGATGTGTGTTTCCCGAAGTACCCTCTGGTCCAGCGTGTGCACGACCTGCTAGTATGGTCGTGTAACGCTGGACGCTGGAACAGGGGTCAGCTTTGTAGGGCTTCTCAGCCACATGGGTATCACTGGAAATGAGCTTGCTGATCAGGCGGCGAGAGAGTCAGTCACACTGCCCTCGCTACCGTATAAAGTACCTGCTAGTGATGTTCACTCTCAGTTGCGAAATTCTATCATGTCGCGTTGGAGGGGGAGGGGGAGTAGCTTGGCGAGCCACGCCTCTTCCCAACAAACTGAGAGCCATCAAGGAGATAACGAAGGTATGGAAATCTTTCTTCCGATCCATCCGGAAGGAAGGCGTGGTACTATGTCGACTCCGGATCGGCCATGGGATTGCTATGCACTTCCACCTATTATAAAGAGGAGTCCCCCCCCCCCCCCCCTGTGTGTACTTGCAGCGCACTCCTTAACGGGGCACACATTCTCTTGGGAATGTGTGGACCTGGCTGATCTGCGAAGAACTCTCAAACTGCCTAACACCCTCTCCCTTGTTCTACGTAATGACGGGCCGTCAGCAGACCTCGCCATCCGGTTCTTGAGGGAGAGTGGATATTTCTTCAAGTTTCAATGTACTGTAGTTTAAGACTTTTAATTCAGATTTATTCTGTGGTCTGTAGGGCATAATTGATGGAGCTCGCTGTATGCTTTATATAAGCCATTTTCGTTTCATCTCGGGCAGTGGGCTGTTTTTATCTTCATCCTTTTATTTCATTTCGGGCCGATAGCCTAGATGTGAGGCCCCTTCAAACAAGAAATCGCAAGGAAGAATCAATTCATGAATGGCAGCAAAATGGGAACAAACTTCAAAAGGCACACTTACAAAATAATTCTTTCCAACATTTGCAGGTAGATTAAAATCCAAAATCACCTTAACACCTAATATGACTACAATACTTACTGGACATGGAAATATTGCTTCGTACTTACACAGACTCAAAATTATACGTAATCCCGAGTGTTCCTGTAAAAGTAGCCCTCAGACTATAGATCATATAATTTTCGTGTGCAGTGAAGTGAAAAATATTAGGCAATTCTTGATCAATTGTGTTAATAGAGATGATAACTGGCCGATTCAGAAATCTGTGCTATTAAAAAAGTATTTGAAGGAATTTTCTAAATTTGTTAATGCTCTGGATTTTCAAGCTCTAAGGAAAAACGATGAATAATATTGTTTGATATTGTAAAGACTAAGTGATCTAGTAATTATTGAATTATTATAATGTAATTTATTTTGTTCATTTATAAAATGTAATGTAAGTGCATGTAGTACTACTTATGTAGTGGAGCATGCAGAGAGTATGAACAATAATAAAAAATAAAAAAACAAGAATTATCACAATCATCATTATCATCATCTCCAGAACGCAGATGAAAGTGGCATTTAAGTGCGTACGATCCCGTAAATACCTTCCGAGAAGCTGTGCATTTGTGTGACTTATTAAGAGCCTGGTGTTGTATAAAGATCTTTATTTTAAGCTCATTACCTTAAAAGGAGCAATTTTGTGCCCTGCCTCCATTGTGGATCATTATGTAGTGTTCAACAATACTACTCTTCCCACATGCCAAGTCTGAATACGCCTTTACACCTGGCTCCCTCGAATTTTTCGGTTTGTGATGAATGCCAGTGGGTCTAGCATTTGCTGGTTCTCACCAAGGCAATCGTTGAAACACCGGCAAACCTATTCAACGGTTGAACCCTGCAACGATTACATAGATTGTAACATTCCTCCTAAGGAAATTGATATAAATTAGCATTCCAAAAAATACTGCAGAATGAGCGCTCTGCCCTCCTGGGTAAATTATTGGCTGAGGAATAACCCACCCACCAAGGGAAGATGATTAAGAAAAGGAGGTAGATTTTGGACTGGAGAAAAAGGATAGGAAAATAGGAGGAGAGTCCCACAAAAGTTATAAATTTAACCTTTAATGCACTTAGAGGCGGTTTCCAGAGAAAATCCGCTCTCGGATACCTAAAGTGGGTAAGAGCTTGGTCCAAGCTGACGGGAAACACAGCTAGGACTTGGGCGGTTTGCAAGAGAGTAGCTTTAGTGTAATCCCTCTCAAGCATGTATCTGCCTACTATGGGGAAGAGTGATGGTCTGGCAAGACTGAGAGTAACAGATTTATTGTATGTCTGTTCCAAGAAATTCGTTTTTGCAAAGTAATTCGAAGAATGCCAATAATTTGAATCAGGTTTGGTAATTCCAGGTTTCGAAATTATGGAGTTTTTGAAATGGCGACCAAGTGCTTCCAAGAAGGATAATGATAAAAAATTATAACTTGGGGAGTAATTTCGGTAAATGAACCAATGGTTGCATTTGGAAATGGCTAAGCTTTTACTCAGCGAGGAGCCGGCTAAAAGTTTAGACAAAGAGAAACACTCATCTTTTAGAAAACTGACCATACGTTTTCGGAGAGGATCTCCACAAGCAGGTAGCTGGCGTAGCGAGCTTTACTTGCCTTACTGGCCAGTTAGAATTAGCTATTAAAGTTAAAGAAACTTTAATGAGATTACCACTAAGAGTTCTTGCTCAAATGCAACGAGTGGTGAAAGCCCTATTGATGTATTTAATGGCATTTAGTAGGGAGAGCCAAGGAAGACAGGATTTTGCCTAACCGTTGTATTTGCGAAATTATAAATCCAAAAACAAATATATAATTTATTTAACAATTCAAAGAAGTTTATAACTTTAACAAATATATATTTTTCTGACAAATATGGATCATTTAAATTTTTTAACAATGGGGTCGCAGACCTCCTAACATTTAGAGATTGCTCCAGGCAAATAACAATTTATGAGGTTTCAAACCTTATATATTTATGTTCTAAAATCTTTATAAGATTTTAAAAATAAGGACAAATGAAGTAATTAAAGTTTAAACATTAAATTGAGTACAAAGAGTGTACTTTAAGAAATTTCCAGGTAACTGTTTTAGAAAAAGTTACAACTTCGAAAATAATAATAAGAAAAAACATGAAGAATAAAATAGAAGTTCCTACAACTTCCTATATTTAAGCAGAATTACTTTATAACAATTATACAAAAGAGAGCAGGTCACTTACGGTGAAACCTGAAGAAAAAGGTCAAAAGGAAGGTTCTAGACTTCCTATGTTTAAGTAGGAATCACGAGCCAAATGGGGCAGTTTCCATTTCGTGAGACCTAGAAATAACTCACTCAAGAGTTGAAAGTATTGTTTTCCCTGATTACGGGGAAGAAACAATGTAAGTTTGAACCGTGTATAAAACACGTAGTTATACAGTAATTAATTAATGATAAACAAGCAAAATGGAAGGGCACTTCGTAGAGTGACACCTTATAGAATAGTTACAATTTTATTAATATGGTTTGTTAGTAGAAGCTTGAGGAAAGATCATTGGGATTTAGGGTCAATGTTCATGGCCTTATTTAATGTAAGCGGACGATCGCGACGCGGTAGAAAAAGTAGAACAAGCACTAGTTTTCACTATAGTCTGTAAAATGGATGCAAAGTTCACTGTAAAAAACACGGAAGTTTATGGGAAAGAAAGTTATTGCAATAATGAAGAGAACTGGTTTCACTAGGTAGGCGAGAATCTATTTCTTGAGAAGATTGTGAATTACAATTAAATACGCCATAGAACATTCCAGCGGTGGAAGAAAATTTGCTATTGCGGTAATTTATAAGGAAGATTCCTCATTTAAACAGTATTTTTCCAAGTGAGTGAAAATTACCTGACGGCAAGACTCGCAGATAGAGTACAAGATCTGGAAGATTCCAGAACGATCTTAATAGAAAAATGGGGCCAAAGTTAATCCAGCGGAGGAACTTGCTTTGTAATTTATAGACAGCGGGTATTAGATAATGTCCCACGTGGTGAGAAGATTTCTCATTTAGCAAGCATAAGAAATGCTGCTTTTCACCAAGATTGGCTTGATTAGACAAAAGCCCAACATGGAAAATCCCGCGAAGGATGATTTTTGCCCCAAAATAAGTAATTTCACACTGCCTATAAAAGATCGTTAAAAGCATGTAGTCGATAAAATCATGAAGTTGAGGTTAAAACTTGAAGCAGGTACTTATCTTTGTTGCATGGCGAAGGTGAAGTTCCCTTAACCGATACTTAATGTGCCAACATGGCGTAGAACGTAGAGAGTGTCTCTTGGTTTGAGGAGACTGGCTCGAGTTGAGCCTTAACTGACCGAGTCAACTGCCGACTTAGAAGTGAGACCTGCTCAGCGAAGTACAGAGGGTCCAAGGAAGGGAAAAGAGTGGGGGTAGGAAACAAAAGGAATACATATCAGAATAGACAACTTATCAAAAATAAATGTTCTTCTTGATGAATGGTCTTCAAAGAGTTGATAGTAGGCGATACTAGCACAGCATGGTGAGTAAAAAAGGAGACGAAGTTCTCTTATTCATGGAGATAATAGCTGGCGATGGTAACGAGATCTGGTGGCCAGATGGAAAAAGAAGTCCTCTTGCACCAGGAAAAATTGAGGAGCTTCAGAGATTCGCTGCTAGATGACGCTAGACGGGTCATGGAAGATATATATCTAGAACAGACTCATAAAAGATATAAGCGACATGATAACCAAAGAGAAAATAGAAGATCACTGTTGGTGTTTGACAAAGAGGAAGGAATGAACATGCAAAGAACATTAAACTTTATATCTCTCGTACCGTGTATTCCAAGAATACACCATACTGGGAGGGGTAAACACCAACAGAGAACAAATAAGCAGTTGAACATTTAAAGGTAATGGAGCGATCAAAGACAGTAGTCTTGTGATCGGACCATTAGTGGTCAAGATTTTGGCCACCCTGACTCTCCCATCTCTTCCAGGATAACACTCGGTCACTCTACCAGAGGTCCAAACTAGAGGGGGTGAAACATCCCTAACCAAGACCAAGTCCCCCACTTTAATGTCGGGACTGGAAAGAAACCACTTCTGTCTCCGTTGCAAGGAAGTTAAATATTCCAAGTTCCACCTCTTCCAAAAGAAATTACGGAGGGCTTCAAGTTTACGCCAAACGATAGGTAGATTAGAATCCCTGTAAGAATTGGGAAGAGGAGGAGGGGCAGAAAGAGAAGTGCCGATAAGGAAGTGACCAGGTGTAAGTGGGAGCAGGTCATCAGGGTCATTGGAAAGAGGAGTTAAAGGGCGAGGATTAACAACACCTTCAATCAGAACGGATAGTGAATTGAATTCTTCATAAGTCAGAATGCGATTACCTAAGACTTTTCTTAAATGACGTTTAGTAAGCTTTACACAAGATTCCCACCTACCACCGTGATGAGGAGCGTAGGGAGGTATAAAGCGCCATTTGAAACCCTTTGAATAGGAAAAATTGGAAATTTGTTCCATGGCAGGAGAGGAAGTGAGAGCTTTCTTCCACAGGGAAGCTGCACCCTGAAAAGTGGAAGCGTTATCAGAGAACATCTCTGAAGGAACACCACGCCTAGCGGTGAAGCGAGAGACAGCTGATAAAAAGTAAGAAGTAGAAGCATTCGTTACTAGTTCCAAGTGGATTGCGCCAGTAACCATGCAAACAAAGAGAGAAACATAAAGTTTACCAAACAATTTGCGTTTAGCTTCAGGAGAATTTCGTTGATATTGGAACGGACCCATATAGTCCACACCAGTTAAAGCAAATGGGCGTATAGGAGAAGAGCGAAAAGAGGGCAGATCGCTCATTAATTGAGTATTGATTTTAGGTTTCGCTTTGAAACAAGGAATGCACTTATGAATTACAGAAGATACTTCATGAATTCCATTTAAGATCCAGTACTTTTCCCTTAAGAGGCAAAGCAGAGTGCGTGTGCCAACATGCAGATTACGATAATGAAAGTCACGTATAATTAAGGAAGTTACGTGATGTTTAGAAGGCAAAATAACGGGATGCTTTTTGTCCTCAGAGAGCAAAGATTGCGAGAGCCTTCCACCTACCCTGAGTAACCCATGGTCATCAAAGAACGGGGCTAAAGCACGTAGACGACTGGATTTGGGAAGATCCCTTTTAGAAGAAAGTAAAGACAATTCAGAAGAAAAGGCTTCTTGCTGTGTCAGTTGTAAAACCTTAATGGTAGCGAGAATCAATTCATAATTGGTAAGGTGTAGTTTGGGGAGAAGAGGTTGGTCAACCACAAGATATTTCCATCTAAGGAGATAGGCGACAATTCTTATTAATTTATGAAAAGAAGAATAGCGGGACAACAAGGGATGAGAAGCGTTGGAAACAAGACACGAAGCAATAGATAGAGGTACTTTAGCGTCAGGCACGTTGGAGTTTGTAGCTGGAGGTTTAGAAGGCCATGAAAAAGAGTCTTCGATTAACCACGAGGGCCCATGCCAGTATAACTGGGAAGCTGCCAATTGAGAGGGTAAACAACCACGAGAGATAATATCGGCTGGATTATCAGCACTGGGCACATGCCTCCATTGACATCCAGAAGAAAGAGTTTGAATTTTGGAAACTCTGTTTGCAACAAAAGTTTGCCAGTGAGAGGGGTTTTTGGCGATCCAAGAAAGGGTGATCATGGAATCGCTCCAGAGATAGATTTGCGAGAATTCGACTTTTAATACTTCCCGTAATTTCTTAACAAGTTCTACAGCCATAAGTGCAGCACACAATTCAAGCCTAGGCAAAGTGATGGTTTTAAGAGAGGCGACCTTCGATTTGGCACAAACAAGGTTGGAAACTGAAGATCCATAGAATGAACCGTGATAAACTAAATATGCGCAGCAACCGTAAGCTTTTTCGGAACTGTCAGCGAACACATGAAGGAAGAAGGATGCATTAGAATGAGCGTTAATTAAATTCCTAGGAATTTCAATAAGAGAAAGATCCAGCAAATTGCTGCGAAACGAGAGCCAACGATTAAGAAAAGAAAGAGGGACAGTGTCATCCCATTCACATTTGTGCGACCACAGCTCTTGCATGAAGAGTTTGGCTATTACGATAACTGGGGCAAGGAATTGAAGTGGATCAAAAATTTTTGCAATTTCAGAGAGAATTTGTCTTTTTGTGTTAGGAAGCTCTTCTGCGAGCGAAACTTTATAGATAAGAGTGTCAGTGCTAGTGCACCAATGAACTCCTAGAGTTTTTATGGATTCGGAGTTTCCACAAATTTCGACAGAAGAAGGATCTACGTCTTCGATGGGAAACTGGGCGAGAAACTCAGGGGAGTTGGAATTCCACTTATGAAGTGGGAAACCTCCATTCCTTAGCAATGCCTGAAGTTCTAAAGACACAAAAGAAGCTTCCTCCAAAGTGGGGAAGGACTGCAAATAATCGTCAACATAGAATGACGTAGTTAGTGCTTCAGAGGCTTTGGAATTAAATAAATGACCATCTTGTGAGGCTGGCAAGTGTAGGGATCGGATAGCAAGGAAAGCAGAGGGTTTTAAGCCATAAGTAACCGTTTTCAAGCGAAATACCTTAATGGGCTTACTGGTTTCATCACGCCACAAGATTCTTTGAAGATCTCGTTGTTCTGGTTGAATTAACACTTGACGGTACATCTGTTTTATGTCGGCTATGACAGCTATGGGAAATAATCGAAAGTTTAAGGGTATAGCAGATAAATCTGATTGAATAGCAGGACCAGAGTAAAGAGTATCTTTAAGGCTGTTGCCATTAACGTCGGGTGAGGAACCATTGAAAACAACTCGGATTTTATCTTTTACAAGAGGGTTTTTCCACACGGGATGATGATTTAAATAAACCGTTTCAATTGGGGGGTACAGTTCATCATCAGATTTGTTTACGACTTCCATATGATCTAAGCTTTCATACTCATCCATGAAATCAGTGTACTGCTGTTTAACAAGAGGTTCTTTCTTGAATTTGCTCTCGATAGCAAAGAGAGCTTTTCGAGCTTTGGGCTGAGAGTTAATAAGTTTGGGAGGATTATGTAATCTTGGCATTTGAACAACGAACCGGCTATCAGAAGAGCGAGTTGTGGTGTTCAAAAAAAGTTGCTCACAGAATTCATTTTCTGAAGAGGTTACATTAGGAGGATCAACATTTTCAAGCCTCCAGAACTGTTCCAGGTCAGTATTGGAGAAGTAACATTGCGATGCGGGTTGGGGAGAATAATGGGGAAGTTGACCTGTCACGATCCATCCAAAATTAGTGTCTCTGGCGACCACGTTTGAGGATAACTTACGAACCTGTTTACGTAGGCAATTCCAGAAAACATTGACACTAAAGAGTATGTCAATAGGATTTTGCATGTTGAACAAAGGATCGGCTAGCCTTAAATGCGAGGGAATGTCTAACCCTGAAATATCCACAGAGTGACTTGGAGTGTCTTCTCCAATGCTATTGAGAATTAGACAATTAAGTTTAAGAAAGTTGTTTCTATGACAAGTATCTCTTATGGTTAGCTTTGAAAATTGTAGAGCTTACGATTTTGAGCTGTTGATGCCTGACACATTGATAGAAGTGGGGTTTACAGGTAGACCTAATTTTCTAATCAAGGAATTAGACACAAAATCATGAGTTGCCGCTGAATCTAGAAGACCGCGTGCACGGACCCAGTTGCCAAAGTTAACCTGAACTTCGATTTGGACAGTAGACAACAATACTTGAGCATTGCGAATGGACTTGGCATTTGGAATATACGATGAAGCATTAGAAGTGTTAGCACTATCATTTTTCGGAGAAGTAGATGCTGTCGATGACCTTGCCTGATCATGACGATGTAGCAAAGTATGATGAGCCTTTTCACAATGGTAGCAAAGTCTTGTGGACTTGCAATTAGAAGCAGAATGAGTAGGCGCTAGGCAATTGAAGCAATGTTTGTTCTGGGAAACTAATTTTCTTCTGTCGTCGACTGACATTTCTTTAAAGGATTTACAGAGGTATAGGGCATGGGGATCTTTACAAAGTATGCACTTTAAAGGTTCGTTTAAACTTTTGCGAGGTTCGCTTTGAGTGTTTAAAACCATAGAGCTAGCAACACGACGTTCACTAGACCTAGTTGGGTAACCAGTAGTGTTTGATTTAAATTTAGATGAGCTGGACCCGGGTTTTTGGGTATTAGACGCTAAGCGTTCGCTTTTAGGTTTGATAGACATTAATTCAAATTTGGAACTAGGAGATGAGGGTTCGCTTTGATTAGCTAAAGCGGTTAAGAGCTGGCATCTGGCATTTATGAAAGTGACTAAATGCTCGTAAGAGTAGTCGTCTTCTTTAGAAAGTTCAATTTCCCAAGCTTTGAGGGTAGCAGCATCAACTTTAGAAACCACTAAATGTATTAGGAAAGTATCCCAATGTTCAGTAGGTTGATCTAATTGGGACAAAGCCTTAACGTGAAGTTGTGTAGTATCAACTAGAGTGCGCAAACTGGTGACGTCATTGTGCTGTGACGCAGGTAGGTTGAATAGAGCCTTCATATGGCGTTGAATACGTAACCGTAAATTTCCATATCTTTCTTTTAATAAGTTAAAGGCAATGGGGTAATTTTCGGCACGTAGAGGAAGTGCTTCGACTAACTGCAAAGCTTCACCTCGGAGGATAGATCTCAAGTAATGAAACTTGTAAATGACTTGAATGTCTTCATTGTCATGAACAAGGGAGCAAAATAATTCATAGAAAGAATCCCAAGTAGATTCATCTCCAGAGAAATGGGGTAAATCAATTTTAGGTAAAATTGGTTTGGGCTTGTGAGTACCCTCACGGAAAGAAGTTTGTGGTTCGTGAAGGGAACCAAGAACAGAAGCGTCCTTTTTCTGCTCCTCTTCGAGTTGGCGTATTATTTTGAAAGCAGAACCTATGCCTTCGTAATATCGGTTTTCTACTTCAACTCGATCTTCGGTTTGATTGAGCATACAAGTTTCAATTTCAGTTTGAATGTTGCAATAATTTTCATAAGAACGTTCAAAATCCCTTACACGATGTTTCAACAAGTCTAATTGCGCTTCTGAGGGATCTAATTCTTTTATGTACTTTCTGAATCGGGTAATTTGCCCTTTATAGGATGCTCGTTTAGAAGTAAGTTTTTCATCTTTATCCTTATCAGTAGGAGCCATGTTAAAGAAAATAGATGAAAATGTAACTCACGAAACTGTGGAACCTTGGAAATGCTGTCAAGCTGGCAGCAGCGAATAAGTTGGAAGAAAGGGACACACCACGGGAGACAGGAGTGGCCTCTTTCCCCTTCACAGGCTTTGCACGATGTGGTTATAGCTGAAAGATTCAAAGCAGATATAAATAATTTGCAAAGTATTGCCAAACAGAAAAATGACAAATGGACTCGCCCGGGTTTCGGCACCTATTTTTGGGTAAATTATTGGCTGAGGAATAACCCACCCACCAAGGGAAGATGATTAAGAAAAGGAGGTAGATTTTGGACTGGAGAAAAAGGATAGGAAAATAGGAGGAGAGTCCCACAAAAGTTATAAATTTAACCTTTAATGCACTTAGAGGCGGTTTCCACTGAAAATCCGCTCTCGGGTACCTAAAGTGGGTAAGAGCTTGGTCCAAGCTGACGGGAAACACAGCTAGGACTTGGGCGGTTTGCAAGAGAGTAGCTTTAGTGTAATCCCTCTCAAGCATGTATCTGCCTACTATGGGGAAGAGTGATGGTCTGGCAAGACTGAGAGTAACAGATTTATTGTATGTCTGTTCCAAGAAATTCGTTTTTGCAAAGTAATTCGAAGAATGCCAATAATTTGAATCAGGTTTGGTAATTCCAGGTTTCGAAATTATGGAGTTTCTGAAAAGGCGACTAAGTGCTTCCAAGAAGGATAATGATAAAAAATTATACCTTGGGGAGTAATTTTGGTAAATGAACCAATGGTTGCATTTTGAAATGGCTAAGCTTTTACTCAGCGAGGAGCCGGCTAAAAGTTTAGACAAAGAGAAACACTCATCTTTTAGAAAACTGACCATAAGTTTTCGGAGAGGATCTCCACAAGCAGGTAGCTGGCGTAGCGAGCTTTACTTGCCTTACTGGCCAGTTAGAATTAGCTATTAAAGCTAAAAGAAACTTTAATGAGATTACCACTAAGAGTTCTTGCTCAAATGCAACGAGTGGTGAAAGCCCTATTGATGTATTTAATGGCATTTAGTAGGGAGAGCCAAGGAAGACAGGATTTTGCCTAACCGTTGTATTTGCGAAATTATAAATCCAAAAACAAATATTTAATTTATTTAACAATTCAAAGAAGTTTATAACTTTAACAAATATATATTTTCTGACAAATATGGATCATTTAAATTTTTTAACAATGGGGTCGCAGACCTCCTAACATTTAGAGATTGCTCCAGGCAAATAACAATTTGTGAGGTTTCAAACCTTATATATTTATGTTCTAAAATCTTTATAAGATTTTAAAAATAAGGACAAATGAAGTAATTAAAGTTTAAACATTAAATTGAGTACAAAGAGTGTACTTTAAGAAATTTCCAGGTAACTGTTTTAGAAAAAGTTACAACTTCGAAAATAATAATAAGAAAAAACATGAAGAATAAAATAGAAGTTCCTACAACTTCCTATATTTAAGCAGAATTACTTTATAACAATTATACAAAAGAGAGCAGGTCACTTACGGTGAAACCTGAAGAAAAAGGTCAAAAGGAAGGTTCTAGACTTCCTATGTTTAAGTAGGAATCACGAGCCAAATGGGGCAGTTTCCATTTCGTGAGGCCTAGAAATAACTCACTCAAGAGTCGAAAGTATTGTTTTCCCTGATTACGGGGAAGAAACAATGTAAGTTTGAACCGTGTATAAAACACGTAGTTATACAGTAATTAATTAATGATAAACAAGCAAAATGGAAGGGCACTTCGTAGAGTGACACCTTATAGAATAGTTACAATTTTATTAATATGGTTTGTTAGTAGAAGCTTGAGGAAAGATCATTGGGATTTAGGGTCAATGTTCATGGCCTTATTTAATGTAAGCGGACGATCGCGACGCGGTAGAAAAAGTAGAACAAGCACTAGTTTTCACTATAGTCTGTAAAATGGATGCAAAGTTCACTGTAAAAAACACGGAAGTTTATGGGAAAGAAAGTTATTGCAATAATGAAGAGAACTGGTTTCACTAGGTAGGCGAGAATCTATTTCTTGAGAAGATTGTGAATTACAATTAAATACGCCATAGAACATTCCAGCGGTGGAAGAAAATTTGCTATTGCGGTAATTTATAAGGAAGATTCCTCATTTAAATAGTATTTTTCCAAGTGAGTGAAAATTACCTGACGGCAAGACTCGCAGATAGAGTACACGATCTGGAAGATTCCAGAACGATCTTAATAGAAAAATGGGGCCAAAGTTAATCCAGCGGAGGAACTTGCTTTGTAATTTATAGACAGCGGGTATTAGATAATATCCCACGTGGTGAGAAGATTTCTCATTTAGCAAGCATAAGAAATGCTGCTTTTCACCAAGATTGGCTTGATTAGACAAAAGCCCAACATGGAAAATCCCGCGAAGGATGATTTTTGCCCCAAAATAAGTAATTTCACACTGCCTATAAAAGATCGTTAAAAGCATGTAGTCGATAAAATCATGAAGATGAGGTTAAAACTTGAAGCAGGTACTTATCTTTGTTGCATGGCGAAGGTGAAGTTCCCTTAACCGATACTTAATGTGCCAACATGGCGTAGAACGTAGAGAGTGTCTCTTGGTTTGAGGAGACTGGCTCGAGTTGAGCCTTAACTGACCGAGTCAACTGCCGACTTAGAAGTGAGACCTGCTCAGCGAAGCACAGAGGGTCCAAGGAAGGGAAAAGAGTGGGGGTAGGAAACAAAAGGAATACATATCAGAATAGACAACTTATCAAAAATAAATGTTCTTCTTGATGAATGGTCTTCAAAGAGTTGATAGTAGGCGATACTAGCACAGCATGGTGAGTAAAAAAGGAGACGAAGTTCTCTTGTTCATGGAGATAATAGCTGGCGATGGTAACGAGATCTGGTGGCCAGATGGAAAAAGAAGATCTCTTGCACCAGGAAAAATTGAGGAGCTTCAGAGATTCGCTGCTAGATGACGCTAGACGGGTCATGGAAGATATATATCTAGAACAGACTCATAAAAGATATAAGCGACATGATAACCAAAGAGAAAATAGAAGATCACTGTTGGTGTTTGACAAAGAGGAAGGAATGAACATGCAAAGAACATTAAACTTTATATCTCTCGTACCGTGTATTCCGAGAATACACCACCTCCTTAATCACATGACTTAAGTGTATTCAATTTTTTTTTTCAAAAACTATGTAAGAACATAAATTTAACTTGAGAGGACACAGGGAAATTAGTTTTCATCAGAAATATCAAACATATAAGTTCTGTGTTTCATTAGAATAGCAGCTCTGATCCCCAGCCGATAACTTTGTAATATAATTTATCGTATACCGCCATTTTCCACATCCACAGAAATATCCCAAATAAATTAAAGGAAAATAATGCAATAAATATATGTCTTTCTTATATATCAGTCATGTCTGTTGAATAAGACTTGACATTGATAGTCTGCATAGGATGAGAACCACATTTTTTTGCATTCCGTCCAGGTGTGTTGACCTATTTCACTACCACTGCCTTCGCCGTCTATGATTTATTTCTAAGGTTTAGATGAAGATTACAATACAGTATTATCCTGCTTATCCATGCCTCTGGAGATTCCATATTTCTCAATTTTTCAACACAATGTGCTCCTTGCTCAAATGTTTTGGAGCAATACTGTTGAAAAACCCTCTGTATTCTTTAAAACGTATGTATAACTTAATTTTTTCTAGCGTTATTATAGTAATTAAAATAATTTAATTAGGCTATTAAAGGAACAAAATCAGTTACATATAATATAAATTTATTTCTCAATAAGTATTCATGTGAACTAAACATCAATAACTGAATTTGCTTTTATACTTGTTCTACATACCACATATAATATAATCGAGTTTACTTGACACAAGGAGCATTTGGAAAATACTCATATAATGTATACATAATTCACCGGCCGTGAAAGCCAATATACCGTCTTTTTGGAAGCCTTCATAGGGAGGTACAGGCTGCTTGAGCTATTAGTTCTCGCAGTCAAGTAGTGCAGTTGCACTCTATATGAAGGGAGGTAGCGCGCAGTTCGTTACTCCTGTGGGGGTCCGGGCGGGGACACCAAGAGCCCGCCGATGAGCCAGCTTGGTGTCCTAAGCCCCACACAATACACGGCACAAACCTAGAAGAATTTCTGAGTTTTAATTCACCGGCCGTGAACGCCAATATACCATCTTTTTGGAAGCCTTCATAGGGAGGTTCAGGCTGCTTGAGCTTTTAGTTCTCGCAGTCAAGTAGTGCAGTTGCACTCAAAGGGAGGTAGCGCGCAGTTCGTTACTCCTGTGGGGGTCCGGGCGGGAACACCAAGAGCCCGCCGATGAGCCAGCTTGGTGTCCTAGGCGAAACTCCACACAAGATAGGGCACAAACCTAGAAGAATTGCTGAGTTCTCATATAATTAGGTTCTCCCAAAACCTTAGGACACAAAAGTGAGTAGTGTAATGTGTATTTATACACATACGTTGGAAATGAGAAAAAAAAAATATTTACAGAAATTTGAAAACTTAGTCCCATTGTTCTTTAATATAAAATATCTAGCTGGACATAGTACTCGGTTACTCGTAATTCTCTATACATAAAGCATTTCAGGATACCCTGAAGTTTATCCCCAGAGTTAAACTAAACAAATTATTTCCTCGGAAACCGTAAAAATGCCAGCACCAAATTTCACCCTCTCAGTTGGGATCGATGTCAAGGTATAACATTGTACAGAAAAAAATCATCCACCCTCATACATTGTAAACAAAAAATATAGATGCTAAACGTGATATTGTCTCAAGTGTGTTGCTATAACTAGTTAAATTAACGAATATGAATGAGATGATTTTTACAGTTAGTTATTACTAGCATTTAAATATTCGAGCAAATATTTCTCTGGTTTTAAATTTCCAAAATTGTAGGTAATGTGTATAATAACCCAGTTGGGCTCGTCTGCAGATGCTCGATACATCCTAACTGGAGCTCCTCTGGGATAGAACCTACTTGCAATATCCCATTTACGAAGCACATTCCAGAGCAAACTATCCTTAAAACAATTTCTGTAAATTAATTGTTTCACCTATTTCTGTGTTCATTGGAAGCCAGATGACTAGACACATTACTTGTATAATTGCTTGGTAGGCAAGACTGTTGGCAAGTTAGAAGCTTTCAGTTCATTTAGCAATGTTTTGCTCCCTATGGATGTACCAAAACATTTGGAAAGTTTAGGCTTTCATGGTCAGGTAATATTTTACATAACATTCTTCCAAAGTATACCATTCCTGTGGAGGTTAGTAAGTAGCAAGTAGTTGCTATACCAGAGAGGTTGTACTGATGGTCAGTTGACAAGTCTAATTGGCAAATCTACGCGGAACCGCTAAAGACATGGTATAATTCCTACAAAAATTGCTGTTATTTATTACCTGGCCATGACAGCTTAAAAGCAAAGCAACTCCAGACGAGCATTACTACTGGAAACATTAAGACATAACGGTAGATAAGACCGCATTTGCTTTATAGACAATTGATTTGCTAGTAGCCTACTCTGCTGTAGACATCTTTTCCTATGGCCTAAACTGTAATAGTGTGTATTGCATATCGGCACTAACAGCAAAGATTTATTGATGTTATACAAATGAGAGTAACTAGTTCAAAAGTTAGCTTCATTGTCGGTAGCCCTTACTACCATTGTGAGTCGCCAAATGAGTAATAAGACTGTTTAGAGAATTAAACGACTCATTACACTCCGCACACGTAAATGAATTTGGAGCCGAATGCATACCCATGTGACTTGCAAGCTGAGATTTATATCGGAAAGTCCGGTCATAGTGGTGGCAATAAAAGGCTGCGTCATTAGCAAGCAGCATTGCATGTCTTTAGAGATAGTTTTCCATTTTAAAAGCCTTACCACAGTCCTTGCACACGAAAGCCTTATTGATGGAATGCGTCAGTAAGTGGTTACGTAGAACCTAGGTGCTGGGGCGGTTCGACCTTGTACATCTAGGGGGGGGGGGAGAATTTTAAGAATGCCGACTGGCTGTTTAACATTGCCGACTATACGCTTAAAAACTAAGCAACGGGTGGGAAAAGGGGGGTGGGGAGGGGCGGCGGCAAACGATACACAAGGCAAATATACTTGATTAAAGGTTTTCATTTAACATGTATTTTATTAGTTCCAGAATTTTGAACCGCAGGAAAATTTGATAAATGAACAAAATCTATATATTAAAAATATTTATGAAAATTTATCCGAGTCCGTGCGGCCATTCTATCCGGTCGATTTCCTTCATTCTTTTTTTAAATGAACGGTATTGATGCACAGATTTGTCATCAAGTATTACAAATCTCTTTCTCAAATTATTTAATTTTTTCAACTTTTTCCAACTTTTTCCAAATTTGATGCAATCATTTCTCTGATTCTAATTGAGGTACGAAGGGTCGTTCTCGTCTAAGAACACTCAGTGAATCAAGCGCTGTCATTTCAGCTCTTAACTATTCACATCTGATGATTCTGAGGAAAGTTATGAGTGAACATTCGATATTACATCTCATTCTTCAACATATTTTCTCATTGTAGCAATCATATAATTGGTTGTGATTGAGTTACACAGTTTGTTTTGGTCTCAGAACACTCAGTGGATCAAGCTCTATCTTTTGAGATATTAAATATGTAAATTGGTTGATTCTGAGGAATGTTATGAGTGCCGAAGCGAATATCTTCTTCTTCTAATATATAAAACTGAAAGTATGTATGTATGTATGTATGTATGTGGGTTGGTTTCGTATACAAATCTACACCGTTCCACCAGTCTCAACCATATATTGTATACACATAGTTTAGGACCCAGAAGGAACCGCTGGCTACGTGAATTTTCGGTAGTCTTTCTCATTCTTCGGATTTCGGCCCTTTTGCACTCAAACACAGGCTAATCAAATCATAAAATATACTTATTAAGGAATGGCATGGCAGATAGTTTCCATGGCAACATAGCTCAAGTCGAGACACGGCCGACTGGATGCCAATTGCGCTCTGCTCTACCGGTATAGAAAATGAGGATCTTTACTTGAAATCCCGTTAGTTACTCAATTGCTCACACAGCACTGTCAACCGAGTTTAGCATAACAAAAACTTGACACTATCTACTATATATTTGTCAAATACCACTCACTCACTCACTCATTCATTCATTCATCACGAAATCTCAGAAACCACCGAACGGATTGGAATGAAATTTGGTATGCAGCTTCCTCAAGGGCCGCAAATACGCACTAAGAGAGGATTTTTGGATATTCAGGTTTTAAAGGGGTGTTAAGGGGGGTAGACCTGTATTTCATTAAATAGCAATATCTCCCGATTGGTTTCATTGGGGATGTGATACTCGCCATATAAACTCATCATTAAAAATAAGAAGACAAGTGTCTGAGAGTTTTTCGATGAGGTGTATATTATGAGGTGAAAGGGGTGAAAAGTGGGGATTGAAAGATTCCTAACGGAGCGTGTATCTCTTAAACGACAAGGCGAGGAGTTTGAAACTCAGCGAAAAAAATCATCATATAAAAGAAGTAAATATGTGTTTGACCGTTTTTTCATAAATCTAATTTTAGGGGCCCATGGGGAGGGGTGAACATCTGGGGGGGGGGAAACAGGAACGAAAGTGTCCTAACTGATTGACTGACTGACTCACTCATCAAACTCAGGGGGGAAAAACTGCTTTAAAGTAAGTAAATAGCTGTTCGACAGTTTTTTTTTTCATAAATCAAATTTAAGGGGGTCATGGGGAGGGGTGAAATTCTGAAAAAAGAAAATTGAAAGAAAATGTCCTGACTCACTCACTCACTCACTCATCATCGCCCAGCCAAAATTATTGAAGTTAGAAACATGACAGTTAGGAGATATGTTCATTGTATGTCAAAACCGTCTACTAAGGGAGGATTTTCGGATATTCAGGTTCTAAAGGGGTCTTAAGGGGGTTAAACCTGCATTTCATTGAATAACAATATCTTCCGATTGGTTTCATTGGGGGATGTGATACACGGCATATAAACTCATAATTAAAAAATAAGAAGACACGTGTCTGAGGGTTTTTCGATGTGGTGTATATTATGAGGTGAAAGGGGTGAAAGGTGGGGGTTTAAGGATTCCTAACGGAGCGTGTATCTCTTTAACGACATAGGCGAGGAGTTTGAAACTCAGCGGGAAAAAATCAGCTTAAAAATAAGTAAAGAGGTGTTCGACCCTTTTTTTTTCTTCATAAATCCAATTTAAGGGGCCCATGGGGAGGGGTGAAATTCTGGGGGGAAAAACAGGAAAGAAAGTGTTCTAAGCGATTGACTCACTCACTCTTCAAACTCAGGGAGAAAAACTGCTTAAAAATAAGTAAATATGTGTTCGACAGTATTTTATTTTTTTGATAAATCAAATTTAAGGGGTTCATCTGGAGGGGTGAAATTCAGAAGGAAAAAAATGAAAGAAACGTCCTGACTCACTCACTCACTCATCATCGCCCAGCCAAAAATATTGAAGAAGGAAACATGGAATTTTGGGGACATGTTCGTTGTATGTCAAAACCATACACTAAGGGAGGATTTTTGGATATTCAGGTTCTAAAGGGTTCTTAAGGGGATTAAACATGCATTTCATTGAATAACAATATCTCACGAGTGGTTTCATTTGTGGATGAGATACTCGGCATATAAACTAATCATTAAAAATAAGCAGACATATGTCTAAGGGTTTTTCGATGTGGTGTATTATTATGAGGTGAAAGGGGTGAAAAGTGAGGGTTGAAGGTTTCCTAACGGAGGGTGTAGGCCTATCTCTTAAACGACATAGACGAGAAATTTGAAACTCAGAAAAAAAATCAGCTTAAAAATAAGTAAATCGGTGTTCGACCGTTTTTTCATAAATTAATTTAGGGGGCTAATGGGGCGGGGTGAAATTCTGGGGGAAGAAAGGAGAGAAAGTGTCCTAACTGACTGACTCACTCACTCATCAAACTCAGGGGAAACAGACAGCTTAAAAAAATAATTTAATAGGTGTTCAAGCGTTTTTTCATCAATCCAATTTAAGGGGCCCATGGGGAGGGGTGAAATTTTGGTAAAAATAATTGAAAGAAAATGTCCTGTCTGACTCACTCACTCATCACGCCCAGCGAAAACTATTAAAGTTGGAAACATGAAATTTTGGGAATATGTTCGCTGTATGTCGAAAACGTCAACTTAGGAATGATTTTTTTTTTTTTCGGGTTTTAAAGAGGTGTTAAGAGGGTTAAAGTGCATTTCATTGAATAACGATATCTCATGAGTTGTTTCTTTGGGGATGTGATATTCGGTATATAAACTAATCATTAGAAATAATTAGACATATGTCTAAGGTTTTATCGATGTGGTGTATATTATGAGTGAAAGGGGTGAAAATTGGGGGTCGAACGATTCTTAACGGAGCGTGTATCTCTTAAACGACATAGGCGAGAAGTTTGAAATTCGGCATGAAAAAAAAAAACAGCTTAAAATATAAGTAAATATGTGTTCCACCATTTTTTCATAAATCCAATTTAAGGTGGTGAAATTCTGGGGGAGAAAACAGGAAAGAAAGTGTCCTAACTCACTCACTCATCACACTCAGGGGGGAAGAATAGCTCAAAAATAAGTAAATATGTGTTCGACCGTTTTTTATTTCATAAATCCAATTTAAGGGGTTCATGAGAGGGGTGGAAATCTGAAAAATAAATGAAAGAAAATGTCCTGACTTACTCACTCACTCATCATCGCCCAGCGAAAACTATTAAAGTTAGAAACATGACATTTTGGGGCTATGTTCGTTGTATGTCGAAAACGTCCATTAAGGAAGGATTTTTGGATATCAAGGTTCTAAAGGGGTGTTAAGGGGGTAGACTTGCATTTAATTGAATAACAATATATCCCAATTGGTTTCCTTGGGGATGGGATAGTCGGCATATAAACTCATCATTACGAATAAGAAGACACATGTCTGAGGGCTTTTCGATGTGGTTTATATTATGAGGTGTGTGTGTGAAAAGTGGGGGTTGAAGGATTCTTAACGGAGCATGTACTGTATCTCTTATTCAACATAGGCGATAAGTTTAAAATTCAGCGGAAAACGCAGCTTAAAAATAAGTAAATAGGTGTTCGACCGTTTCTTCATAAATCCAATTTAAGGGGCCCATGGGGAGGGGTGAAATTCTGGAGAGAAAAAAAAACAGGAAAGAAAGTGTCCTAACTGATTGACTCACTCACTCATCAAATTCAGGGGGAAAAACAGCTTTAAATAAGTATATAGGTGTTCGACCGGTTTTATTTTCATAAATCCTATTTAAGGGGTTCATGGGGAGGGGTGAAATTCTCAAAATAAATGAAAGAAAATGTCCTAACTGACTCACTCATCATCGCCCAGCCAAAATTATTGAAGTTAAAATCCTGAAATTTTGGGGATATGTTCGTTTTATGTCAAAAACGTCCACTATGGAAAGAGTTTTGGATATTCAGGTTCTAAAGAGGTTTTAAGGGGGTAAACGTGCATTTCATTGAATAACAATATCTCACGAGTGGTTTCATTTGGGGATATGATACTTGGCATATATACTAATCATTAAAAATAAGTTGACACAAAGTCTAATGGTTTTTTGATGTGGTGTATATTATGAGGTGAAAGGGATGAAAAGTGGGGGTTGAAAGATTCCTAACGGAGGGTGTATCTCTTAAACGACAAAGGCGAGGAGTTTGAAACTCGGAGGAAATCAATCCGCTTAAAAATAAATAAATAAATAAATAAATAAATAAATAAATAAATAAATAAATAAATAAATAAATAAATAAATAAATAAATAAATAAATAAATAAATAAATAAAATAAATAGGTGTTCGACCGTTTTTTCATAAATCCAATTTAAGGGACCTATGGGGAGGGGAGAAATTCTGGAAGAAAAACGTCCACTAAGGAGGGATTTTTGGATGTTCACTCTCATCGACCAACCAAAACTATTAAAGTTAGAAGAATGATATTTTGGGGATATGTTTGTTGTGTGTCGAAAACGTCTTCTAAGGAGGGATTTTTGGATATTCAGATTCTAAAGGGGTGTTAACGGGGTTAAACCTGCATTTCATTGAATAACAATATGACACGGCTATGACGCAAGCGAAGCGAGGCTAAAAATGAGATGGTGTGTGTCTGTGTATTACTCAATCACGCAAGTACCACTGGTCCGATTTACATGAATTTTACATGGAAGTAGCTGATTTACCTGATTAACATATAGGCTACTTTTGATTTCAATACTTTGTACTATTTAAAGATGGCGACCATTTGAGTGACGTCACTACACCCTTTGGTTTCAAACTTTCATGTTTCCATTTCAAATAAAAAGAGAACGCTAATAAATAGCAAACTTTTGATGGCATATACGAGGTTTAAAATTACATTTTCTATCCGAAAGGTATCTCCAACGGTTAGCGAGCAAAACCTAAATTTGTGCTATAAAACACGGTCAACGGCGAGCGGTGTAGTTAGACAAAATGTTCCATCCTTAATCTCCCTCTGCGCAGCACCTCGCCTATCCCTGTTTTAACTGTCACCTTCACATTTTAATTCATTTATAACGCGTAGCGAAGCACGGGTACTTCAGCTAGTATACTATACTCCTTAGTTATATTCCTAGAATGAATATAAAAGCAGCAAGATGAATTGAAAGAGTAAATCACAAATTACACAGATATATACTTTTAGTGACATTCTCTTTTTCCATGCTACATCATTACTGGAAATTTTAGGCTCTGTTTTCTGGTATCAACATTATTAATGCTACAGTATTTATTCTAAATTTGGGTTAAGTGGAACAAATTATATTACAAAACTTGAGTTCATTGCTAATCCAGCTGAGTTCCAGGCAGTTTTAATATCCATAAATATAATGTCTGATTCGAATAAAACGTCATTGTTTAACAAAATAATTTATAAGCATAATACACATTGTTAGTAAGAAATACCCAACTCACAAACAAATGATACAGTATAATTATTATTTTTATATGCAGTTGATTTATGTTATTTTTGATACCCCTGATGGAGATAAATCTATTCAATGTTCTATTTATTGCATCCTTCCACAATTTATTTTATGATCTTGTTTGTTCCAGTTCTTAGTTATGGATTCACATCCTTTTTCTTTAAAACAAAAATAACTTGAAATTTCTTCCCATACTTTTTTACATAACCGGTCTCTTCAATAAATTTAGAACATTGGTACAAATTGTGAAGTACGTATTGCAGAATAACAACAGCACTGTTGCTGTGTTCCGTTAAGAGGAAGCTCTTTTCACAAATAGTTGATTTATTTGCGTGTAGATTTTCTTGGTGTAGAGAAAAATCTATTCTCGGATCTTAAAAATTATTGAGAATAAATGAACTAAAAACTGAGCCATGTTTCGACAGAGGCATGTAATTTATACCATTATGATGCTTGAAACATAGGCAGGGGAAAATAGTTGAAGTTCTCGGATTCAGGGCCAGTTGCTCCACAGTTTTAATCTTTATGATGTCATTGTAGATGATTCCGCACAAGACACCACGAACGTTTAAATCAGCCACTAAGACCAAACGAAAGGGGTTGGGAAAAAATAAACCACAATTAGTTGGTAAGAAATAGAAAATGCATTTAACTCTTTCTCTATCTTATTTCTGGCCATGCTATGCCCAGTTTTTACCCCACTATGATATGTTGAAGACTGGCAATACGATTGAAAACTGCTCATAACATGAAAATAATCCCGCTTATGTAGTCATCTAAAATTTAACAAGTATAGTTTATTCTGATCAATTCAATAATACCTCAGACTTGCTGTCACTCCAGTGGAGTCCCGTGGTCCTTAGTTCTCAATGCCCACTCCCTTTTTTTTATATCGATGGCCAGTCATATGCTAGTAGCCGGTGACACAATTGAAATGCTTTAATATCTGGCAATTTCAAACCAAAGGACATTCAATATCAAGGCTTTTCCAATAGTATTTGTAACAATACTTTTCCACAGTGTGGCTGAAGAAATTACGCGTGTGGTGCATGCACCCCATACCGCATTCACTCCAGACATAACATATCTCAGCAAACAATGCTGAGTCAAGACATGATGATGATAATTGCTGTTTTAAAGGATGGAACAGCGGGGACATCTACTCCTAATCTCAAAACAGATAGAATTGTAACTTTTGCTCGACAAAGCTTATATGTATAGAAATATTATGATTTAGCGTAATACTCTAAATAAATATTCCCACATGAATTTACATAAACTGTCTCCGGCCAAAACCAAAATGAGTCTGGTTGGCTCCGGCGACCCCAATTAATTGGGAAAAGCCGAAGAAAGTAGTAGTATCTCTAATTCTTTAGTTATTATTTGTCGACTACTTAGTATTCACACAGTCATGTCCATGGCACAAGAATGTGGACATGAGTACTAAATATCACCTCTCAGTTTACTACGGCAATGCAATTGGAAATAAAATGAATGTTAAGAATGTAAGAAAATGTTGTTGTAGGCCTACTCAATCATTATCTTTAGGAAAATTTACTTTACATTGTGGAAGAATAATTTGTATACTCCACCTTAGCAGCCATGTGAATTATATACACATTGTAAGTGGAGATGTTTCACACAGTATATTGGCACTGTCTTTGGTGTAAAGGCCTGGTGTTCCCAGTTTGTCCTAGCCACCATCTTATTAATGTGTACCATTCCAGCTGATGATCTCAGTGGCACAGCAGGTAAAACGCTGGTAATTTGATGAGAAGTAAAAAAATCCTATGATTTGTATGATTTTGTTCATAGTTTGCAAGATGGTGGCAATTATACTGAAATGTCATTGATTTCAGAATGTGAAAGAAGAAACCCAGGATGAAGAACGTGGCATCAGTGAGGCTCTTATAAATGGGTAAGTAAACACAAAAGACTCTTAGAATATGATTTGGGGCTTGCAGTCTTTTATTGCAGTTGCCTGGAAATTAAGACACCTTTGAGGATCTCCATCTTGTTCCATTAGAAAGAAAGAACCGCTCCTTTTCTTCCCCATATGTGATACCAAGAATGGAAAAGCTTTTACTTTTACTGTTATTTATTTATTATTATTAAGGATAAGAGCGCACAGCCTGCATTACATTAAAATTATTTACAAAATTCTGTTATCGACGACAACCTCTTAGGACATGTGTTTTTACACAATTTACAAATATACTCAGGCGTGGGCTCATGGAACACCTCAGTTTCGCAAATCTTATGGTGGAAATTGTGCACCGCGAACGGGTCATCGTGTGTCGCAGTTCATAGGCAGTGCCCTTCCATTCTGATCACGTCATGGACTTCGTGGAATAGAAATCAATTGAGATCTCCTTCTTGGCGTGCAGTTCATGTAGTACATCGTTATATGGGCTTGTGGATGGTAGGTGGTGACCGATACGGACTTCTTCTATAATGAAAGGTTCCCCTGCTAGTTCGAATGTCAGCTTCGAAGAGGTGGTGTATTTTGACAGGCAAAGCAGCATTTTAAGCATAAGGCTTTCACTTTCTCTAAATCTTTCAGGTTAGTTTTGCTTAAGTTATGCCATATTAAATCCAATCCATACGTTGCAATAGTTGTAATTTTTCCTCTGAAAAGTCTTACAGCTGAAAGAAGAGACATATATCTAAGATGGCTAATGACATTCATTGATCTGACAGCCCAGATCACTTTATCTTTGACGTGACATGTAAATACTTTCCCTTGGATTTGGAGATTTATTCCTAGACATTTGTAATGACAGGTTTGAAGTAAAGGTTCGTCTCTGAGATAAAGAATGTCATCTTTGGCTGTATTTCCGCCCTTTCTTTAGATTATTGCGACTGTTTTATTAAGATTTATTTCAAGTTCGTTATTTTGAGCCCATATTGCTAGTTGATTCAAGCCTTCGTTATTTAGAAGTCAGTTTTTTATCACTTGCTTGTTGCTTTGCTTGCATTGTTGCATTATTTAATTTTTCAGAAGGATCTGATTCAAATTTATTTCTATCCTTCCTTGGAAAAAAGAAACTTTACACTTCTTATTTATTCATTGGTTAAGTACAGTGAGTTCCTCTCATGACATTAATTACGAATCATAGAATATCCCAAACTTCTCCTTTTAATTCAATGAAATAATAAATTACTTAAACATTGGTGAAACGGTTTGCTCCAAAATAAATTCAAACTACCAAACAAACCTCATACCGGTAATGAATCTTCTTCTACCTTTGCCGTATCTAGACGATCTTTGGAAATTGGATTTTTGAAGATGAATATAGGATATTTGCGATTTTGAATTTAAGAATGCTTTCTTAAATTCACTTATATTTTCGTTTGAGATAATAACGTTGGGAATTTTAGCGTAAGAAGAACATTAGTTAGAATGAAGATACTGCGAAGTTAAAACATTGACTTCATGTTTTATTTTATTACGACGATCTAGGCAAGAATATTTGCGATCGTGGAATTTTGTGTTATATTTGATAAAACAATTATTAGGACTGAAAATAAACTTGAATGTATAATAATTTGGATATATGGACGTCATTTAAAGAATTTGCTCTTTTGTAAGACTAGTCAAGTCTTTATGATAGTTCAATTTTTTGAGTAGACACTTTGAATATATCAGATTTAGGTGAATTTGCATCCCTATAAATCGTGATATGTTGAACGAGAATTCTAGAAAACCTTATCACACGGACCTCTGATACACACAAACCAAACCAGTCATTTAGAGCTGCTACTGCTTCTCACTGGTCATAATATCGAGATTTAATACTAGGTACGGTACTGCTGTAATTCACTAGCTTCATTTATATCTAATCCAGTGAATATATGAGTGCATAACTTGTTGTTATGTACGTAGTCATTAATAATGCATTGAGAACATTGTTCATGTACTGTATGTCTCCCATCTAGTGGAGAAGGTTTAATTCAGCGTATTCGTAAAACGCTTTCCTCTGTTTGAGATTCGAGACTGCAGTAATAATATAAGGTGTGTTTGAGCTTGAAGATTTGTTAGAAAGTTTATATTTGATAATGTTTTTACATTAACCTTAGAATACGATGATTAACGGGAAAACAGCAGCTGTGGTTACTAATACAAGTGGGGTACCGTACAGTATTCGCTCAACTTCCATACAATATGTACTAACCCTCATTCTACTTGTGAGGTGTTTTTACTGTGTCGTACATTCTGAGGTCTGAGTGACCGGTGATTAATCTTGCTTGTTCATAGGCACACACAATCTTAGATCATAAATCCTATAAATGGCTGGTGACATCACATTGTGGAGAGCAACATCTCGATCAGCTGAATGTGGTTAACTGCGGTAGTTTGGAACACTGAAATACTACACGTGATGCTAGAATTGGGCTCTTTAAAGTGAGTTTTATTCATTACTAAGCCAGAATGGTGTATTACTGTGTCGCATATGGATGTAAAGAGACGTTTAAAAAGGATCGGGCATTTCTTTCAATAGGTAAGTTAATTCATTGTAAAATAACCCTAAAATTCTTGACTTAACTACTTGCATTTCTTTACGTTTCCTCTCAACTCCGAAACATGAAAGGAAAATAATGAAACATGTACCGGTACTGTAAATGCTGGCATTTATTATATTTTACCCTATCCCTTACTCCACTGAACAGACCTGTATTTATGCTCGAATGCATAAAGTATTTAATTGTCCATCGACTTTTTCCTTGGTGTTTTGTTGAGACTGCTAGTAAATGCATCTCTCAACATAAAAATGCTTTATGTCCGTATGCTGAATTAAATGTAGTGTGGACTACGCAATGCAATCGTCAATCATGTTCAGTGTTAAATTGGAGATTATGCTACAGATGTGACGGAGTAGTCTTCGATAATAAATACGCTGACGTAATATTTGTCATCTTATTAAACGCATGGACAGTGCGTTTGGTTGAGGAAATTTTGAGATTCTTCTAGGATTCATTGCATCCCTAAATTAGTCTATTTAATTCTTCGTAGAATTTCGAAGTTCTGGGTTATTTTTGCGAAGGTTTCTATGATTCATGGAAAAGGGAATTTAAAAGGAAACAGTTCATTGATTACAATGTTTTCCTTTGTAGCAAATGTACCGTAATGCATAGTTGTTAAAAAGCTACGCTTACTAAATCAATAGACTCCCTTATTTCCATTTGCCCATGATGTGTTGTTCACTTTCATAAAATACTTACTTGGAAGATAACGCTGAATGAGAGCTCATCGTACGACAACATTTCCTAAAGTACTGGAATTAGCCAAAATATATTTATTAATGATGAAAAATAAATTAGGAAATGATGTAGTAATAGATTGAACTTGTTGGGAGCCCTCGGGCGTTCAATCAAAAATTACCAGCTACCGGTACACAAAAATAATTCTGTTCAAAAATCAGTAGGCCTATTAGAGTTGGATTTGTTATTAATTATTTACAAGAGGGTCTCCTGGATGTATGAGTATTACGGAATAAGACAGCCACTTTTAACACCAAATGTGTTACATCTTTACATTTGCTACCTTCCAGTAGGTACGTACGTAAAGAAACATGCGATGCTTTTCCCAATGTCGTATAAATTACAAAATTGTGTGTCTTGTATTCGTAAGCCTGCTCTATGTTGAACGACGACAGCCATAAAGATGGCATAGAATAGAATACCGTAATTTTATTGTCTTTAGGCAAATAAGAATTGCAATGGACCAAGTCAGAATGCACACAAATATATAAAATCATGAATATAAAATAAATACACTAAATTAAATTAACAACTATATACACGACCTAACATAAAACATAACAGTAATTTTACAACAACAAAATTACACGAAACTTAGCTATGAAACCATCTATGGAGTTATATACAATATATTTCTGGTAATTTAGGATGGCATTAGTTTTCACATCCCACCTTGAAAGAGTGTTACTTTTTCTTCAAATTCAGATACTGAATAGAAGCTGTTGGATATTAACCATTTTTTGAGAGTTCTTTTGAAATTATTTAGGGACATATCCTTGAATTGATTAGGTAGTTTATTGTATAATTTAATTCCATTATATTTGTAGTTTTCTTGTGTTTCCCTCAGCCTAACATGGGTGTGGAGAAAGTGAACTAAAGCTCTTTCGAGCAATCTACTTCCTGTAGAAAATGGACAGTGTTTTGATTTACATAGTTTTGGTTTTGTTATTTTTGAGTGTAGTGTCTTTGGAATGTCTTTGGATGCGATGTTGAGTTGTGTTAATAAAATATTGATTACTGTATATTAAAATGATTTGGTATGGTATATAACTGGCGACCGTGACTGGATTACTGGCAATCTCAACATCAAATAAAACAGAACAACGATGACCGAACGTCGAGTATTACGCGGCGTATTTACACGTGAGGTAAATAAGCTTGAAGAACTGTTGGCGCTTGCTGATGGTGACCACGTGGAGATTCGTAGCAGATATGCTTCACCTGTGGAACGCTACGAGAAGTTAAAACGTCTGGATGATGAAGTATACAATGAGCTGCTGCAAAAGGAAGACCTTGAAGACATCGTGCTTGAAACAGAGATCAACAATTGCAGTGAGTAGGACGACTTGAAATATTTTAAGGTTAGGGAAAAAGTGCAGGCCTTACAAGTTGGAGATCAAGCCGTTTCTGAAGCTAATACGAGTAACTGTTCACGTACTTCTAATCAGAGACTACTAAGACTACCAAAACTAGAACTGAAAAAAATTCGATGGAAACGTGAAGTGCTGGATTGGGTTTTGGGCGCGATTTACTAAAATACATGAAGATAGCAGCCTTAAAGATGAAGACAAATTTGTTTATTTGATTCAGTGTATAGAACCTGGTTCGTGTGCTCAGAAGTTGGTAGAAAACTTTCCTCCTTCAGAGGAAAACTACAAAAAGGCTATAGAATTGTTGAAGTCTAGGTATGGGAAGGATGAGTTACTCACTGAGTACTATATTAGGGAACTTTTATCCTTGGTGTTAAAGAAGGACAGTTTAAGATCTATAGCCCAACTGTATGACAGTCTGGAGGGACAGTTGAGAGCACTTGATTCCTTGGGAGTAACAAAGGAGAAATACGCTGCAATGTTATTTCCACTAGTAGAGAGTGCCTTGCCAGAGGTTATGTTTAGAACTTGGGACAGGTATCGTGTATGAAAAGAAACGTCTACCAAGGAACCTGACTGTTGCTTGAGTGAATTGTTAGCCTTCTTAAAGACTGAGGAAACGTCTACCAAGGAACCTGACTGTTGCTTGAGTGAATTGTTAGCCTTCTTAAAGACTGAGGTAGAAGGTGAAGAACGGCTTAAGCTAAGACATAGTTCTTTTGAAGTTAACGAGAGGACGGATCGAGTTAAGCAAGACGATAGGACCAAGACTAAGAATAGGGACGTACCTTCAGCGGCTTCTTTAATTTCAATAGAGGATGTTTCAGTTGGTAAGGGAAACAGAAATAAAAATGATACGGCTTGTATATTCTGTGGCAGAACCTCACATCTTTCTCAAGACTGTGCTGTAGCTATTGATTGTTCTCAAGAAGAACGCCAAGTAACGTTAAAGGAAAAGGGAGCTTGTTTTAGGTGTCTACGACCGGGACATGTCAGTGTTAAGTGTAAGATGTTTGTGAAGTGCCCATTTTGCAAGGGGAAACATTACGCTTTGATGTGTGCGAAAACAGCCTCAGATGAACCAAAAGGTAATTCGGTTCCAAAAACAGTTAGCATGATGGCAGGTAGTAATAAAGGACATGTGACCTATCTGCAGACTTTAGTTGCTAGAGTAGTTGTTGGTGGATCCACGCACAGAGTAAGAGTTCTGTGTGACAGAGGATCGCAGAGAAGCTACATAAAGAAGTCTTGTGCTAAGAAATTAGAGTTGGAACAAACTGGAAAGGTAACACTAAGTCAAGAATTATTTGGAGGTAGGAAAACAGCACCTGTTTGTTTCGAGTCCTATCAAATAACTTTGCTGGGTATGAACGAGGAAAACAGATGTGAGGTTGCAGTGTTAGGCTCTGACAGTATCTGTGGAGGTGCTCCCCTAGTTGATGCTGACTTGTTTAATTTACTGAGGGACAAGGGAGTAGAACTTAGTGATGTTGGCCAAGATAATGGTGGCAACAGTACTGACATACAGGTATTGTTAGGAGCTGACGTGTGGGCTCAGATAATCACGCCAGACTTTCTACATGTAAACAAGAGTCTAGTAACTGTGAGAACTTGTTTAGGGTGGACACTTATGGGCTCTTCTGAGATCACCTCAACTACTGCCTCGTCTTACACTCTACTTACTTTAACTCAATCAACAAGAGTGGCGGATTTGTGGGAAATTGAGACTTTGGGTATTAAAGATCCTGGCAAACAGATAAAAAAGGAAGAAAAGGAACAACAAGTTCAGATGTTCTTCGATAGGACTGTGAAGAGAGAAGAAGAATCTGGGCGCTACATTGTCAAACTACCCTGGATTGATGGTTGTACTTCTCTGGAAACGAATCGTGAAATTTCTCAGAAACGATTACTGAACACTTCAAGAAAGTCACGAGGGATGCAGAAATTTCAGGATTATGATGAGGTGTTACAGGAATGGGTAAACAAAGGGATTATCGAAGGTGTTGAAAACGAGGTTTTGGATGGACCTACACATTATTTGCCTCATAGAGCTGTGCTGAAAGATAGTGGCACTACAAAGATAAGGCCGGTGTTCGATGCTTCCAACAAAGACAGAAATGGTCATTCCTTGAATGATTGCCTCGAGCCCGGACCCAACCTCATCGACCTTGTTCCATCAGTGCTGACCAATTTTCGAACCTATCCTATAGGTCTAATAGCTGATATAGAGAAGGCATTCCTGCAGATTATAATTGATCCTGAAGACAGGGATATGCTCCGTTTTCTCTGGTGGGATAATGATAAGATTACCACTTTTCGACATTGCCGGGTGGTTTTTGGTGTTTGTTCCAGTCCCTTCCTATTGGTTTCTGTACTGAACAACCTTCTGGAAGAGCCCCCAACTCATTTGAAGGAAGTAGCTACAAAAATGAAACCTGAATTTTATGTGGACAACTGTCTTACTGGAGTCGCTTCAAAGGAAGAAATTGGACCCTTTATTTTAAAGGCACAAGAATTGATGTTATCCGCAGGTTTCAATTTGAGGGGATGGGTGAATTCCTTTGATTGTGGTGTTGGTAAAACTGAGAATGTCTTAGGACTTCGTTGGTATTGCGACGTAGATGAACTTGGATGTAACTTCAGCCCGACTACAGGTTTAGTAACCCGAAGAGTGGTGCTATCCAGCGTGCAAAAAATATTTGATCCGATTGGATTTTCGGCCCCAGTAACTCTGATTTCCAAGCTCATTCTGCAGAAGACATGGCAGAAAAGTATAGGATGGGATGAGGTTTTACCAGGAGACATTTGTGAGGAATTCTGTCGATGGACTCAGCAGTTGCAATACCTACATGACTGTCGGATACCTAGAAGGATTTTCCTGAATGACAACAGCACTTTGCATGTATTGGTTGACGCTAGCAAAAGAGCGTTTGGTTGTTGCATATTTCTGAGAACGGAAGAAGAAGGTAAGATCAAACTAAATCTTCTGATGGCTAAATCGAGAGTGGCGCCTCTCAAAGAACTGACACTACCCCGCCTTGAACTGATGGGAGCGCTCCTTGGAGTTAGAATGTCTCGGTTGAGCCTTCGATGCCTACAACGGAATGACATACACACAGTGTTTTGGTCCGATTCAACAGTAGTCTTGGCTTGGATTGCTAATAAAGGGCTTTGGTCGGTGTTCGTAGAGAATCGGGTAAAGGAAATTCATGAGTACAGTAAGGCTAGTTCATGGAGACACATACCGGGCAGCCTCAATCCAGCAGATCTCCTGTCTAGAGGGTGTTCACCAACACAACTTTGGAGATCCAGATGGTGGGAGGGTCCGTCTTGGCTTAAATGTAAAGAAGAAGAATGGGTATTTAATCGTCCTGAACCATTGTTGGAAGAAGTCAACAGGGAAAGGAGGAAAACAGTTGTAGCTACTAAGAACACTGTTGTGGAAACGATTTTACTGCAATTAAGTTCACGATTCTCTGGATACATCAAAATCGTTAGGACCATTGCTTGGGTTTTGAGATTGAAACAAAGGAATCGTAGAGACCACATATCAACGGAAATTGATAGCGAAGAGTTTCTCAATGCTGAGAAGAAACTGTACTTCCTTATCCAGAATGAAACGTTTTATGAAGAAGAGAGAAAAGAACAATTGAAGAATCTGGAGGTGTTCACAGACGATGAAGGAATTCTACGCATGAAGTCAAGAGTCGTTGATTCTGACGACACTCCTGAGTATACCTATCCAGTTGTACTTCCATCAAAACATGTGATGGTTGAAAGAATGATTGAACAATTTCATCGATTCCATAACCATGCTGGGACGAACACACTGCTTGTTTTGTTGCGCCAAAGGGTTTGGATAATTAGAGGAAGAAGGACGGTGGCAGCAGTTGTTCGGAAATGCTTGATCTGTCGTCGTAACTCTGCTAAGGGTTTTGAAGTACCTTTTCCTCCGTTGCCACAGGATCGAATCAAGGCATCGAGTGTTTTCCAGATCACGGGCACAGACTTGGCCGGCCCTGGGCACAGACTTGGCCGGCCCTGTGTTTTTACGAGGAGGAGAAAAGGGATGGATTGTGATATTCACTTCTGCAGTTTATCGGGCTGTACATCTGGAATTGATCACTTCACTTAGTTCAGTAGCGTATATCCAAGCACTACGTCGATTTGTGGCAAGAAGAGGAAGAGTGAATACCATGTATTCGGACAATGGGACGAATTTCACCGGACTTCGCAGAACCATGGAGCAATTGGATTGGACTGAAATAGAGAGGACGTGCAGCCTTCTGAAGATTAAATGGAAGCTGAACCCTCCCACTGCAGCCTGGTGGGGAGGATTCTGGGAAAGGTTGATTAAGATTCTAAAGGATTTGCTTCGCCGTAATTTGGGTAAAGCTTGCCTAAATTATGAGGAAATGTGTACTCTTCTGTGCGATTGTGAAAACCTGATGAACAACCGACCTTTGACTTATCTTTCTGAAGAAGATGAACTCAAGCCACTCAGACCCTCCATGTTCCTACAGAGCCTAGAGGGTAATGATGTAACCGACTTAGACCAAATTCAAACCAGCAGTTTAAACGACAGATGGCGTTATCTACAAGCTGTTCGGGAGAGCCTGAGAAATCGCTTCAAAAAAGAATACCTGGGATTTCTCCGATCACGGAGCAAAAAGCAACAGGGATCCATACACGTAGGAGACATAGTACTGGTGGAGAGCGACAACAAGAAATGTATCAACTGGTCCTTAGGAAGAGTGGTGGAGCTGTTACCTGGAAGAGACAGTGTGACTCGTCTGGTTAAAATTAAGACAGCAACTGGCATTCTACTTCGTCCAGTACAGCGACTTTATTCGTTAGAGATAAACTGTCTTAACAAAGGTGATTCTATCAACACTTCACAACACCGACTAAGTGAGCCGGTCCTTAATGAAGATATTCCCTGCAGTAACTCAGCAACTGAAAATGAGAGTGAATTCAAGACTCGTTGTGGTAGAACTGTTAGGCAACTCAAGAAACTAGACTTATAGTGGTTCACATTCCTGAGCTCAATGTTCAACTATAATTTTGGAATGTTTACTTCAGTTTATGAGTGTGTGTTGCAAAACTACATTTTGCAAGGTGGGAGAATGTGGAGAAAGTGAACTAAAGCTCTTTCGAGCAATCTACTTCCTGTAGAAAATAGACAGTGTTTTTATTTACATAGTTTTGGTTTTGTTATTTTTGAGTGTAGTGTCTTTGGAATGTCTTTGGATGCGATGTTGAGTTGTGTTAATAAAATATTGATTACTGTATATTAAAATGATTTGGTATGGTATAATGGGGTAAGTCTAGATCGTTTCTATTTCTTGTGTCATAAGAGTGTACATTTTTACGAATTGATAGGTCACTAAGATTTTCTTTGGTATTCAGTATACTATGATATATGTATAATGAGGAAAGAGTTAAAATTTCAAGATCCTGAAAAAGCTGTCTACATGATTCCCGAGTGGCCTTACCTTTAATACATCTTACCGCCTTCTTTTGCCAACACATCTTGAGCCCCTGTTGAATTACCCCATAACATTGTGCCATATGTTATATGAGAATGAAAGAAGGCATTAGTATGCACACATCATCCGACTACTACTGACTGACTGACTTTCACGGCCAGTGAATTAAAACTCAGCAATTGGCGTCCTAGGCGAAACCCCACACAAAACACGGCACAAACCTAGAAAAATTGCTGAGTTTTGACGACAGCCATGTTGACCTTTGGCAGTTAGCAGTCAAAGTGAAAGGTCGTGTTTTTCCCGAGCTCTCAGGTGTGCTGAAATGGGTTGTTCTCTGGAGTGTTATCGCGCGAGGATCGGATTGTGGTATGCGAAGGGTAGTCGGGATTTCCGGTGTTTGTGTGTGCGTACGAGTCCTTTATAGCCCTAGTGATAACTGCGTTGTTAGTTATTGGTGGAGTGGAAGTGAATCCAGGCCCCGTTACTCCAAATGTGAATCAGGCAGATGATCCAGTGGCAGCTTTTAAGTGTTCGACGTGCAGTAAAACATTGAAGAACGGTGTTCAGTGTGGACTATGTGAGAAATGGTTTCACTTCGGCTGTATTAAGGTCAAGAAGGAGGATTGTGATGTCGGGAATTGGTTTTGTAAAGTATGTGATACGCTGGACTGTTTGAGGGTGCAAATCAAAGCAAGGGATCAAATAATACAGGAACTTAGAACAAAGCTTCGTGAATCAGAGGAAACGGTGAAGGATGTGACTGAACGGCTTTCTACTGGGATCAGTGTGAAAGAGGGCGTGCAGGAGCAAACTGAGGATGACGTTATCATAATGGGTGATTCTATGATACGATGGAGTGCGAATATCTCGAGGAAATCAGGTGCGAAAGTGCGGTGTTATCCGGGGATTAAACTTGACCAGCTTGCCCAACAAGTGGAAGAAGCAAATGTAGAGGACTGTGACAAAGTTAAAGTGTTGTTGCTCCATGTTGGGACGAACGATTTGAAGAAGAGGGCTACAGCTGATTACATCATGGGGGAGCTCTACGAACTAGGCAGAAAAGCTAAAAGCAAGTTTAGAAATGCAAAAATTATAATGAGTGGCATTGTTCGGCGGGGAGATGTTCCGTTAAGGCGAGTTAAGACTGTAAATGACCGCATGGACTGGGTTTGTGCACAACTGGGATTAGTGTACGTAGATGCTGACTGCTGGATTGGTGGCTGTGACTTCGCCCGAGACGGGCTGCATTTAAATCGACGGGGCGCTTTCAACCTAGGGAGCCTACATGACAGGGTCATCGGTTCGTGCCGTCCATTACGAGGAGGAGCAGGTCCAGAGGTTGCCAGCCGACGGGAAGAGAAGGAGCTACTTCGGAATATTTGCTGCAGAGGTAAGACTCTAAGATTACTGCAGGTTAATTGTCAGAGTTTAGGAAATAAATCAATTGAATTTTGGAATCTTGTAGAGACGTATTCTCCGGACATTGTCATTGCTCCTGAATCTTGGTTATATGATGATAAAAACAGTAAAAATAATTCAAGGGACCTACGAAATGTACAGAAGGGATCGGGGGAAGCGAGGTGGTGGGCTATTTATTTGTGTGCGCAAAAATATAGCTAGTTTCTTAAAGTGGGCTGATACGGATCATGAAATGTTATGTGTACAAATTTCGGATAAAGGGAATAAATTCCCTCTTCAGGTGATAGGGGCGTATAGAGCACCGAAAGATAACTTTTCGCTTCTCGACACACTGTATGATAAAACTTGTACGGGTAATGCTATGAAAAAGAGCATAATAATTGCCGGAGATTTAAACCTCCCCAAAGTAGACTGGTCTGGTGAGTCAACTAGCTGTGGTCAAGCTCAGAGCGCTGCAAACAAATTCTTAAGTGATGGGGGATTTTCCCAAGTAGTTGACTTCCCAACTAGAGGCAATAATACCTTAGATGTTTATCTCGTAAGGCCTGTAGAGCTGTATATTAACTGTCTGAAAGTACCAGGAATTAGTGACCATTCTGGGGTTAAATTACATATTAAATACGGTGAAATTACTAAATTAGACTCTGATGTAGCAAATAAGATCATATTCCAGTATCGCAGGGCGGATCAGGGCAAATTTCAGGGGTATTTGAAGGAGCTATTTGTAGGATGGGCATCGGAAGGAAATCACATTAATATCCTGTGGACTAACTTTTTGAAAATTTTAAATAGCGCTATTGATAAATTTGTTCTATTTAAATTACTGAAACAAAACCCAGATCCTGAGTATTACACACGGGAAATCAGGAGTCTTAAACGGAAAATTAGGAAATTATACAATAAAAGACATGATAGTGACAAGTATATGTTGAAATTTAAGTCCTTATCAAGAAGCTCGTCTTAAAAAAGAGGGCTGCTCATGACAATTATATGCAAGGTTTACTTGGTTCGGGAGGCGATGGGTGGAAAAAAAAATTACAGTTATGTTAGGAGGAGAGAGGGAAATTCAAATAATTTGTCGATGATAATGTCCGGTGACGGTAAATTAATTACTGAGAAGCAGGCCATTGCTAATGAATTAAATGTCTTTTATGGTAGTGTGTTCAATAAATCCAATAGCTGTGTGTTGGACTTTAACGGTTAATCAGGGGCTCCACTTCTCCAAATAAACCAGTCAGCAATTGTAAAGCTAATACAAAAATTACGTTACAATATATCGAAGGGTCCTTCAATATTGTTAGTGAAGTACTTAAACTAGGAGGTAGGGCCGTGGCACGATACTTAGAGGTGATGTTTAATGTGTCCATAAACAATGCGCAAATCCCGGATGACTGGAAAAGAGCTACGGTAGTCCCAATATTTAAGGGAGGGAGCAGACTTGAATTGGGCAACTACAGGCCGGTTAGTCTTACGTCCATCGTTTGTAAACAGATGGGGCATCTCATTTGCGACTACTTGAGGGAACAGTGGGAAACATTATCATGGTTTAATGATAGGCAACATGGATTTCGGAAAGGTTACTCATGCGAGAGTCAGATGCTATCCCTTTTTCAAGATATTAGCGAATCGTTAGACGATGGAGTTTCAGTCGACGCCGTAGTTAGAGATTTTGCGAAGGCAATTGATGTCGTGCCGCATGACATGCTAGTCCATAAATTAGCTTCGACGAAGATTGATAGAAGAGTAATTTTATGGAACCAAGAATTGCTGACGGGTCGTTCCCAGAAAGTGAAAGTTTAAGGCCGATTCTCGGATGAAATTACCGTACAGGCCGGACGTTTGTTTTAGACGAGTGAAAAATCTTAATGGAAGCCTGGAGGCGAGTTAGTACAGTACCTGTGTTGTTATCAGCTGCCCCAAGCGGTCCGATGATTGACAACGCTGCTTCACACTACTGGTCAAGTACAGTCATTGGCAAATATAATGACGTTCTGTTCGCAACTACGTAACGTGTACTTCCGTGTCACACAATACTTCGACGTGGACTGTACTGTCTGCTCAAGTCTGGAATTCCATAAAATCAGATCGGTGGTGACAAGTGTGATGTGATAGGGTGAGAGAGTGAGTGTGTGTAGGCTCACCGGCAGGCTTCAAGGTCAAGGGCAATCGTCTAAAACAAACGTCCGGCCTGTAACGTCGGGTATCCCTCAGGGCAGCGTAATCGGAACTTTGTTATTTTTGGCGTTTATAAATGACTTACCAAATGGGATTCACAGTGACTGTCGATTGTTTGCGGATGATTGTGTAATATAACGAAAGATACATGACTCACAAGACAATCCAGTACTTCAAGATGACCTGAACCTGGTCTATAAGTGGGCGATTGAAAATAAAATGAAAATAAACACAAGAAAATTTAGTCTAATAAAAATAGCGAAAGTGCGAAGGCAAGATTTTCAATATTACATTGACTCGGAAAGACTTGTAGAAGAAGATTCTTGCAAATATTTGGGCGTTCGGGTAAGAAATGACATGAAATGGAGTAGTCATATAGGATGTGTAGTTTCTAAAGCTTACAAATCCCTGCACTTTGTAATGAGGGTATTAAAAGGACATAGTACCTCTGCTAAAGAATTAGGATATTTGTCACTTGTAAGACCTATTCTGGAATACGCCTCGGCGGTTTGGGATCCATATCAAGTAGGGCTCATAAATGAGTTGGAAATGGTACAAAGAAAGGCGGCTAGATTTGTGCTCAGTGACTTTAATCCCAGGAGCAGTGTGAGCCGTATGTTAAAGAAACTTGGGTGGGAATCACTTGAGGCTAGGTGGATGAAATCTAGACTCTGCGCTATGTACAACACGTATACAAATCAACCAGCATGGGGTGAGCTTAGCAAACGTATGGAAAAGCCTACTTACATGGGTAGGAGCGACCATCCTTTCAAAGTTAAGGGCCGACCACAGCGAACAAATTATGGTAAATATTCTTTCGTAAACCGTGCCATTGATAATTGGAACTCTCTACCTGCTGCAGTCTTAGAGCCTTTTCCCAAACATATAGGTGTGTTTAAGAAAAGACTGACTATTTGTGTAAATACTCCAATTTAATTGTTAGTGAATTGTTATGTACAATTATTTATTTGTTATGTATATCTAATTTGCCACCGGGGTACACACCCCCAATTGCAAATAAACGAATGAATGAATGAATACGTAGGCCTAGTACGCTAGGATGGAATCGCTATAGAGCTTACACTTTCTTTCGTTCTTTCACTTGCCATAGGACGCGCCACCGGCGTATGGTTATGCATTACCAGCTTCCGGTTTAGTAGTCAGGTAATGAAAGCAATGGGAACTGTGTACTACAATTTTCCTTGCAAGTAACTTAGCAAAATATTGTTGTTAGGAGAAATAAAAGTTGTAAAATGCATCAAGAGGGAAATGATCTTCCCCTGTGTGCAATGAGAAAGCTCTGCATGTGTTTATTTCTTATGTATTAATGATGCGAAATGTCGGCTAACGTTGTGCCGCTTACAACACTCGCAGTCTCTAAATGTTGCACATATTCCCGTCAATTTACAACAGATTATGTTTGATATTTTTTTGTTAAGATCTTGACGAAGAAAGTGTCTCTCCAATTGAATGATTGTATTTAACTGTATGCACGTCGTATACTCTTGGCAAGGTTGTTTTTCTCAAAGAACAACTTTACATTGTAGTAGGCACGTAGCTCCTTGTATTTAGTTTTCTGGCAACTTGTTTTAAATTATTGACTAAAATATTTCTAAATCCATGCCTCCATTCGAAGGTTTATGGTTGAATAATTCATGCAAATTGAAGTTGATTCGTTTGTGAAATTGACCCTTTCAATGATTACCGTATGGTACCGTACCGTACTTTACGTAGACTTTTCTTTAAAAAGTTTGTCGCCAGTTGTTTGCTCTATTAACTTATGGTAATATTTTCCATAATATTGAAAACTAGGCACAGTTGGATTTTAAGGTGCAACCGAATGTGCTATCAAATATCGCTTTCTTGCAATAGGCCTAAGTACGTAGAATAAGTATGTAATTATAAAATGATTATTGGTTAAATAAGTGTTAATAGGTAGGCTATTATAATTATAATGATTAAATAAATGTTAAAGAAGTGATCTCACCTACCAACGTGAATCAGGAAGTCAAGTAATGATCTCTGATGCAATCAAGGACATTGACATATCAACAAATGCACAACCAGGTTGTAGCTCGGTTCGCATGTCCTGCAGAAAGAAAAAGACAGCCACCCGAAATGAAGATTTTTTATGGTTTTGCCCACTCACCAAATAAACAAGACAACACAAAGGAATAGTTCTTCATCTAAAGATATTAATATCAGTGGTTATTATCAGAATGTGAATGGACTAAGGTCAAAATTAACTGTTCTTTCTCAATCAATTAATATGGCGAATTACGATTTCATAATCCTTACTGAATCTAACCTTTGTGAAACCATAGGTAACGGTGAGTTAGCTCTAGATCAATATGATGTTTATCGTTGTGATCGTTCCATAGATGCTAGTGAATTAGAATCAGGAGGTGGTGTCTTAATTGCAATCAGGAAAACTCACAAATCTAAACTAATATCCCTAAAAATTAAATCTGTTGAACAAGTCTTTGTTGAAGTCCAAATTCATGACCAAACATTCATTCTAGGCTCTGTATATCTATCACCAAGCTTAGAATTGCAAAAGTACATAGAGCTTACCATTACAGTTGAAGACATATTGGAATCTCAAAATGAAAATTGCCATTTTCTGTTAATGGGCGATTACAATCTCCCGAATATAACATGGTTTCAATCAAATGAAGACTGTATGGGGTTCCTCCCATGTGGAATTAATACTGACAAATCAGAACAAATTATTGACTCCTTTTGCTATCTAAACTTATATCAGTTTAATAACATTCCAAATATTCTTAACCGTAATCTAGATTTAATATTCTCCAATTTTTCCTTAACTGTTAACCCTAGCATAGATGTTCTAATTCCTGAGGATAAGTACCACCCTCCTCTAGATATTGATTTTAAGTTGGCGGTTGATCATCAACCTCTTTCAAGTAATTATAGTTATCACAATTTTGATAAAGGTAATTATATCGGTCTCAATAATTACTTAGCTACAATAGACTGGAGCTCTGCATTGAAGGAACAAGATATAAATTCTGCTGTAAGCATTTTTTACTCTATTCTATATGAAGGCATTGATAGATTTATTCCTCTTGCTTATTATAAGGACCCATGTTTCCCACAGTGGTTTAACAGTGAACTAAGAGCCATTGTCTTACAGAAGAAAGCGACCCATGCCTTATACAAAAAGTCGGGCAGCACTCATGATTATTATGCTTTCTCGGAGCTTAGAGCCAAATGTAAACACTTGTCTAAACTATGTTATACTGAATATTTAAACAAAATTAGATCTAATCTATACAGCGACCCAAAAAGCTTTTGGGCTTTTATCAAGACAAAAAAGAATGATAAAGGTATTCCTGGTACAGTTTATCTTGACAATGTGAATGAAAGTGATGGACCAGGTATTGTCAATCTTTTTGCTAAACATTTCTCCTCAGTCTATAAGGCACCAATCGTTAACACCCAAAAATTTGAAACTCCTTACTCTATTAACGTCTCCACCTGCCAGGTTGAAAAGAGTGATATTTATAACAAATTAGAGAAACTCTCAAATAACAAATCATTTGGTCCTGATGGTCTCCCACCAATTCTATTAAAATCTTGTCGATTCATTATAACAGAACCATTATTCATCTTATTTAACCTCTCTCTTGGAACTGGTAAATTTCCTGATAGATGGAAGAGTAGCTATGTAACTCCTGTCTTCAAATGTGGTGACAAATCCAATGTTAAAAATTATAGAGCTGTTTGTAAATTGTCCTTTATACCCAAATTATTTGAATCTATAATTACTGACAAAATTACACCCCAATTTTCCTCCTACATAATTGAACAACAGCATGGCTTTATGCCAGGTCGTTCAACATGTACAAATCTCCTAGTTTATTTGGAGTACTTACTGAAAGCAGTAGAAGAGCACAATCAAGTGGACTGCATCTACACTGATCTAGCCAAAGCCTTCGACTCTCTCGACCATAAAATTCTTCTTTCAAAATTACAATCTTATGGTATACAAAGCCCTCTATTATCATGGCTGTCCTCATATTTAGAAGGCAGAACTCAGATTATCAAAATACTTAATTTCTTATCTCAACCAATAGTTGTCTCTTCTGGTGTTCCGCAAGGTGCCCATCTTTCTCCTTTGTTATTTCTAATCTTTATTAATGATATCAATACAGTTTTCAAACATGCCAAAATCCTCCTGTTAGCCGATGATACAAAGTTCTTTATGAAAGTTCAATCTCTACAGGACTGTATACTTCAGGAGGAACTTTGGCGTCTAGAGGAGTATTGTTCTTTAAATGGGTTACTGCTCAATGAAACTAAATGTAAACTAGTCAGATTCTCAAAGAAGAAACAGAATATTGAATTCTCTTATCACTTTCTATCGTCTACTCCACTTCATGCTGTTAGAAGTATTTGTGACCTGGGAGTAAAATTCTCAGACACGCTTAATTTTAATGAGCATATGGTAAATATAAAAAAAAAAGGCCTTGCAGAGATTAGGTTGTATAACTCGTTATTCCAAGGAATTTTGTGACTCTAATATATATTTCCTACTGTACTTGACCCTTGTCAGACCCTTAATTGAATATTGTACACCGATTTGGAGCCCTTTCAATAAAACACAAATTGAGAGTTTAGAGAAAGTACAACACAAATTCCTACGAATTTATGCATATCGTTTCCTACACCCAATAACGAATCATAACTACACTGAAGTAATGATGCAATTGAAGCTGCCAACTCTTAAATCCCGTCGTGAAAATTTTTATATTCTTAATATGTACAAAATTTTAAACTCTCACATAAACTGCCCAGAATTACTAAATGAAATCAATATATATGTGCCACCCCGTTCGATGCGCAAGCATCATGTCTTTGAAACAAACTGGCACCCAACTAATTATGGTCTAAATAGTCCCATTGACAGAATGATGCGAATCTCTAATGGGGTCAACATAGACCTGTTCAATACCGATGAAAGACCCCTGAGAAAATATCTGTTTTCCTATTCATTAGACAATCTGTATGAATATAGTTGATTGTAATAGTAGGGTACCTTACTTTGTATTACTCTTAATGTCTTTTATGTTGTATAAAAGAAAATGGTGGAAGCCGTCAATAAATATGTATGTATGTATGTATGTATGTATGTATGTAAGAAACAACGAGTTGTTAGTAAATATTAGGCCTACCGGTACGGTGAATAGTCTATAACTAGTGTCGTCACGTTTTAACATTTAATTGGGTCAAGTTAATACATAATATACCAATATAACAACCGGATAGCAAATTATTATAATATTCTCACATATAACATATTTCATTGGCACCAATTTAATACGATTGTAGTCTAAGATATGTTACACCACTGCCGTTTGATATGTGCAGATCGCACACTTTGTAACCAAGCTGTTTGTTATGGTCGTTTCTGTTGCGAATTTTTTAGGAGACACTTGTTCTTGGAATATTCAAGAAAGGCTAACCATCTAGTGCATATTTCATAAGTTGAACGCCTACAAACAAAACCACAATTCGAAATAATAATGAAAATAATCACGGACGATTCACTGCCAATGAAAATCAAATGGAGATTCACGGACGGAAGTTCGCTATGCATAAGCTTCGGTGCCATTTTAACTCGTGGAAGCTCTATAGGCTACATCTTTCCCTTGCATTTTGCCCTTGTTTCTGTAAACAAAACCGTCATTAAAAAGCTTCCATTACGAGTTCCTCTGTTTATACCACAGTCAGATGATCGAGATGTTGCTCTCACGTCACAGTAGGCTATAGGCTAGGCGCAGTGTGGCAATACGTAGCCTACTCTATTGTATTTATGCACGAAGAACAAAATAAACCTATTTACGGTACTTGAAATTTGTCGTGTTGATACTTCATTTATGCTCGAATAACACAATAAACCCATTTACTTGAAATTTGTCGTGTTGGTACTTCAACTGCGGTACGCAAACACGATACAAATGCAAACATTTCTTAAAATCAAAGTAAAGGTCTTTCGAATTCACATTACGTTTCTAATGTGAAAGAATAAAAGTTTTCTCTGATTATTAAATTTAATTAATTTAAAAAGAGAAAATTTAACAAAATATAATTATACAATTATTATTTGGAAACAAATATAAGTTACATGGTTGACACCATGAAACAGCAAAACATTCTTCTTCAGCTGAAAGTGTAGCTCCCGCGGCTCCCGCTTGCACGGTCAAGATGGAACGCTGTGAGGTGCGGTCACAGATACCGTTCGAAAAAAAAAAATTACGCAATCGCCTGTACGTTACAGTAGCTAGAGCTGCACCAGCTGCACCGAGCTATGCAGTGAATCAAGGCCATGTGCTCGGAAGGTACACAAAAGAAAAGGCGGGAAGTACCGTAAACAATAGAAGGGATAAAAAATAGCACTTCCAAATATTATTGCGGTCACCTCGCCCGCGCCTCACAAGTGGAGGGTTAACGGAAATACATACCACTATCTACCCAGTGATTAAATCGTATTGTTTAACATTAAAAGACTACTGAGTATCAATCTTATTATGAAGAGTTAGGTAAAAAGCCGATTTTTCTTCTAGCCCAGTTATTTCCGTATGAATAGACTGAACGGATTTTTATTTCTAAATGAACGTCTTGTAATTTTCAGTTCTACGCGAGAGCAGAAGAACGTTAAGGATTTGGAAGGAGCTTGGAAAAGCTGAGGTACGTGCCGAATTTTAAATCTGTAATACTTAGGAATACACTAGGGACAATCTGCAGGATTAGCCTATGAATAGAAGCATGTTTTATTCGCTTTACATTCTGTACGATTTCGCGAGAAGATTGCCAATTTTCGCGTTTTATGGCACAACTTTTGCCCTATCGTTTTATTAATGAAATTCTGAGATTAATCAATAAATTGTTGAATTATTTATATGAATGGTAGATGTATAAATTACCACTAACATCCAATATTATTTATTTTATTCATGGTTATGATTACAGAACATATTATTAACATTACATTATCATTGGGCCATCCTAGCCATTCTCTACAATGCGATAGATAACACTATGACACAAGTTACACTGGAGCTCTCTTTTATCTACTCGTCTCCGGACTTGACAATCAAATTAAGCTATACTTGGAAAAAAGAAATCTCTCTGCTTCAACAGGTGAACAGAAAACCCGAAAATATTTTAAAACAGAATTTGCAAAGTTCAGGGGCTTTCATTTCAATGCTTCCCCCTTATATGATTTTCAATCAACTTCGACATTCTAACCCAGCACTATAACGCATAAACAACGGACAGCTATCTCAAAATGGCCGTTGCAGGGGCAACGTATAAAAATGGAACTTACTTTCCAGACATGCCTAGTATTTGAGAATGGAAAGTCAATACAGAAGTCATTCCTTTATGCAGTAGTGGTTTTATTGTACTCGTACTTAGATGGCGAATGCTAAAAATAAAATCATTGAGTAACTGTTGACCAAGGCTTGAAAATAAGACGGAGATTATGATTAGAACCCGAATCTCCTGCGTTCCGGGTAAGAGGTCATGGTCATACCCAGACAAACCATATCCAAGAAATTGTACCCAATGACCTTTTCCTTTGAGAATAGTAGCCTAAATGAATCCTGGTCGAGGTGAGGCCTCTGTGTTGTAAGCATCTCTTAAGCGCATTTGCCCTCAATGCAGGACATACGGTAGGCTATGGGTTAGAATCCCAACTGTGCTCTGGCTTTAGGCTTGACGGCTATGACCGTTCCGAAGGGAGCTTTTCTCTAGTCTTGTCAGCAATGTTAACATTAATCCCCACGAAATTTGAACTAGCTTTCTTTTATTAGAGTTATCTCCAATGAATAAATTGTCCTGGATTGTTGCAGATTTCCAAAATAATGGAGGAACAAAATTTCATGAAATGCGAGCCAGAATGGTTATCGGATACTGAAGAATCCTGTAATTTTGTAAGTGATTTGACTATTATTATTATTATTATTGTCCTCAATATTGATGGGAGTATAATTTATTAGAATATATAGGACAGAGGCGGTCCTAGGGCGGTGCGAACGCACCGGGCGCTGTCATATGGGGGGCACAGAAAATGCAACAATAGATTGCGGAAAAAAAAAACAATCACATTATTACTACTGACCCCTACCCATCAAAATTGATTCTATATATCAGTGAGTTGTGGTGTGTGTATTTCTCAAGTATTGACATTGGCCTACAGCATGAAATTGTAGAAATATTAATGAGTTGAGTATTAATCTCAGTTATGTTCAAATACCATACCGTTCCCTTCCCCCTCTCCTTTGTTAGGAACGTTTCATCAAAATGAAGTATTTCAGCATCTCGGTGTGCTAGTAACTACCTAGATACCCATGTTCACCTCCCTAGCCTTATTATTAATTTAATAGTATCGTATCTCAATATTTAAAGAAAAAATATTGTGACGTTCTTGGAATATTATTCGCATCTAAGGATGGCATCAGTTTAAAATCCTCTTCAATTTGAATTAGTGAAACATTGTCTATTATCTGCCTTAGCAGTTGAAATTGGCCTTTCAAAAAGATATTGTTGAGGAGTCCGAGACTTGGCTCAGCAACGAAGCGGGTAGCCTATCTTCCAAGGGGCCTGCATCGACAGTTACCCGAAGCGGCCCTATCAACATTTCCAAGTGGTGAGAGATCTCATTGTGGTGCCCCCTCCCCTGTGGAGACTAAATATAACAAACATGTTTTTACATTATTAATAACTATTATTTTAATATTAAGAATAATATTTCTAGAATGCTCCTAAAATATTATTTAATATTAAACAATATTGTTGGCTTATAGTCGCGCTTAGACCAGGCTAGGTATGGTTATTATCTACACAAATAAAAATATGTCTAATATGATGTTACTAGTATCTTACATTACATAACACAGCTCTAACAGTACGGTAAGTAAAGTTTCAATTTCACTCGTAGCTTGCAACATAGACACAAATCACAATTCACATGCAGGAAGCATCAAACGCCAAACAAAACGGGCGGTGGACAGAACCCTAGATGTATAGATATTGGTTTTAACTCGTTAATATTTAAACAACGTTAAGTACGAATTTCAGGTTATATGTCTACACCTTTGAAATGCACGCACCCCAGCTCACGTATTTCCCTACAGGGTGTAACTAAATATGTGGGAGTCGATGGAGGACCTGACAACAACCAAAACATGTCCTGTAAACATAATGGTGTATGTGCGTTCGTTGCCATGTTACAAGTATTGTTTGTGGTGTGTATAACACAGACGGTGGCACGATGTTAGTTGGTCATTTGTGTAGGGCACACAGGCCGCTTGTACATTTCGTTGCTATTCAAGTCCAAACAAATTGATAGGGTGTCAGGGAACTACACCGTGGCCTGCTCGTTCTCCCGATCTCAACCCATTAGACTTCTACTCGTTGGGTCATTTAAAAGCCATTGTGTATGCCACACCTATTCATAACGTGGACATGCTACTTCAGCGAATAGAGCAAGGATGTCAGCAGATACGACAGACGCCGGGAATATGGGAGCGTATGAGACAGTCAACGATGCGGTGCATAGACGCCTGCATTACTGCTCGTGGTAGCCATTTTGGGCACCTTCTGTAGAGAACTGTAAGTAGTAACGTACACTTTATCAACCCAAATGGTCAATCTGCATAGTGAAGCGGTCTGTGTTATGTACACCAAAAACAATGCTGGTAACACGGGAACGAACTCGCGTACACAGTACGTTTACAGGACATGTTTTACTTGTTGTCAGGCCCTCTATCGAATCCCCAGAGCTTTCCCACGTAATTAGTTACACCCTGTATAGAATTATTTGTTACGGCTAAGGTTAAGTATTAGGCCAATGAGGTGATTGGGTGTAATATTTTGCGCATTTTCTGCGCCCCCTATATGACAGCGGCCGGTGCAGTCGCACCGTTCGCACCACCCTAGGGCCGCCCCTGACAGTAACCAATCTTCGGATTGAGCCAAGAGCCCGAAATGGGAATTAATTAAAAGAATATTGTTTTTTTTTTTTCTGTTATTGTTTCTCTTCCATACTACTACTATACTACTGTCGACCAAAATATTATATGCACTCGAGTTTGAAGGTTGTTTGTGAAGTAACCAATAGACCTACATAAAATCCAATAACATCATCACTTTCATCGTTCTATTTTACGTTAGTTCATGTAGGTTTGGAATTTTTCATTTATATTTTAATATCTTTTATAGCAGTTGGAACACAAAAAGTGCCCGTTTTTAAGCATGTTTCAACCATGCGTCACATTTAAGAATTATTATCTCACATCCCATCCTCAGATTGAATCCAAATTTTAACACAATATACATTGGAATGTTGTATAACTGGTTTATTAATTCCAAATTTTGTGTGCTCAAGAAAGAAAGTCGTTATCATTTTTGTAAGGTAACTTTTTCTCGGCTCGTGGTTGTTGGAAAATGTAGTTCATGGTCGCGTTGTAATCCTTATACATCAAAAAGTTACGCTGTATGACTGTGAAATACGTAAATTAATTCATCGGTTTGTATTTGTACGGGGAAATAAGACATGATTCACCAGCCTGCCGCTCCGGGGAAAACTGTACAGCGTTGCCAAGATGGAGCCCAACACGCGTCATGGCGCCCCTCGCTCGGAAGTGATGGGCTCCATCTCAGCAACGCTCTACAGCATTATCATTTTGAAAATATTGAGTGTACTTCAGTCCTACGTGTTTTATCAAATTTCAGGAACAGGAAACTCCTTTGCCGACAGACAACCTGGCAGAAGATACGATTGATCCATTCCATAATGCTAATGCTTTACATGTAGAAGAGGAACATTCAGAAATGATCAAAGTAGAGCCGGACAATCAGGTAAATACAGTCCTCTTTATTAGTTCCACATCTATTTTCTAAGCTGCAGATCCTTGAGTTAAATCATGCCGACTTTCCACCAGTGATTTTTTCACCAAATTTCAGCTGCCATATATGCAATTACCAGTTCCTAATATGGTTAGATGGTTTACATCTCATGACATTTCTAATTCAAGTGTGGATCACGTTAATTCTGAGCATTCAGTTAGCTGCAGGTCTTATTACTATCCCTCTGACCAACATTTTCAATTTATTCTATATATTCCTTTTTCAGTCATGAATTATGACTGTATTTGCATTTACATATATGTAATACAGTATTGTCTTGTGCTTGAAATCTCAGGACAGGCTAATTAGGAATATTACAGACTCACACAACATGTCTTAAACACAGAGAGCACAATCGGTTAATACTCATCAACACAAGGCACAAAATATATAAAATTGTCTGTGTAGGTACATGATTTTTGACAGCAGAGGTTCGTTAGCAGTCAGCAATTATCGTAACTGATCGGATAGCACACGCTGGATCCCAACATGCCAGCCCAAATTATATTTGCATGCTGCGTTGAGTATGAATGAAGGCAGTGCTGTTCGTCATATGCTCAGTCAAGGGCCAAGCACTCCGAAGCAGGGCGACTAGGCTAGTTCTCAACTTGTGTGCTCCCCCCAGGGCTCACAGCTTGTGGGACATGGGTTGACGACCACGGGACCCAAGCTGAGTCCGGTATTCCTTCCACTTGTTTGTGACGGGATCCTCATTATCATCATTCCTGTCGACCTTCCTTGGTCAACTCTTGTTCCCTTCTGACCCCGACGGTATTAGGGTATCCGAGACCTCGGGAGTCCTTCAATTTCCCACTTAAATTGACCCTTGTCTCATATTTTCTGATCCCTCATTCTTCAAGGATTTGGACCTCTTCTGTTTCTTTTCATGGCCTTGGAGGCTGGATTTAGACAGCTCCTTAACCCGGTCCATGAGGCAATTATAATTGGCTACATGGATAATTCTTGCCAGGTGCGTCCACGTCGCGGGGGTGGGCAACGGTACTGTAATATACCATGGAACTACAGTACCGGCTAAGTTCTGGTGAGGACCCAGTCCTATAGGGTATAACATAGGCCCCGTGCACAGGGTTACGTGCGAAGACCTCAACGGAATCTGCAGCAGAGAAGATGGACTTCGGAACGGTGGAGATTGCGGAAGAGGCAACCCAGTACTCAGGGAATAGTATGAGTACAGCATCAATCGGCAGCGTCTGTTTCCTAGGTTAGGGGCGGCTGCAAGGGCGTCTGTTTCCCATGTTAGGGGCGGCCTGTATAATAGCTGGCAGTAGCTTCATAAAATTCCTTTGGGAGTGGCGACCCCATCGTAATAATAGCCTAAAATGGAAATCGCACTTCAAATGATTCGGAGAAGGTTAAGGCGTACCCTGCAGGCGACGCGCAGTTCTTTTGGTACTGGGGGAACTGTGAGAAATTGGCGACCAGTAACCGAAATGAAAGTGGGAATCATGAATGTCATGACCCTGACAGGCAAGGTGGAGGAGGTGGTAGACTTCATGGAGAGGGAGAATGTTGGATTGATAGGGCTGAGTGAAGTGAAATGGAAAGGTATAGGAAGGAAGAAATTGAGGAAAGGATATACATTATACTGGAGTGGTGGCCAAGAAGCAAAAAATGGTGTGGGACTGATAACCTCGAAACAACTGGAGGAGTATGTTGAAGTGGTCGAGTGTGTGAGTGACAGAATAATGAAAATTAGAATGAAGATGAAAAATGACATGATGGACTTCATACAAGTGTATGCACCACAGACTGGAAACAGAGAAGAAGATATTGAAGTATTCCTGGAGGATGTAGAAAGAGTAATTTCAGATGTAGAAGTGGTGATCATGGGAGAAGATATGAATGCACAAGTCAGAAACGAGAGACAAGGAAAGGAAGAAGTCATTGGACCATATGGATATGGGAAAAAGAACCGGGAAGGAGAGGAACTTGTAAATTTTTGTGAAAGGAATGGACTGATAGTGGGTAATTCATGGTTTCGGAAGAAAAACAGCAGGAAAATTACGAGATATGGTCGGGGCGATAGAAGAACAAAATCAGTAATTGACTACTTTCTGGTGGAAAGGACTAATCGCAGAAAGCTGATAGATGTGACAGCTTTACCAGGAGAAGCATTTGATGGGGACCATAGAGCTTTGGTGGCAAAATTTAGATGGGAAAAATTGCAAAACCTAAAGGAGATCAGAGAAAGTAAAATAAAAGTATGGAAATTGAAAGACAAAACTGTACAGGAAGATTTTCAGGAGAGATTGAAGCAACAAATCCCAGTTACTGAAGTGGAAAACATAGAAGAGGAATGGTCCCACTTTAAAAAGGCATTTGTTGGTGCAGCAGAGAGTGCTTGTGGTAGGATGTCAACAAGAGTGAAAGAGAAGGAGACACCGTGGTGGAATGAGGAAAGCAGTGAAAGAAAAGAAGTCTCCATGGAAAGAATGGAACCGAGATCAAACAGAAGAAAGCAAAAGGAAGTATCACGACAGCAAACTGAGATGTAAGAAAGTGGTAGGAGAAGCAAAGAAAAGTCGGGAAGAATTTACACGAAGAGTGGAAACAGATGTAAGTGGCAGTAAAAGGATGCTGTATGGGCTTCTAAGAAGTAAGAGGAAAGAAAGAGCTACCACAAAGCTGGTGAAAAAGGAAGATGGAGAGTTGTTAACACACCCAGAAGAGATAAAGGGACGATGGAAGGAGTATTTCGATAAGCTATTGAATGTGAGCAATTGTACTGGTGAGATGGAAGTGACACAACCTGACGACTCTATAACAGAAGATGATATAACAATGCTGGAGGTGGAATTAGCAGTACAGAAAATGAAGATGGGAAAAGCAACAGGGGTGGATGAAATCAGTGTAGAAATGATCAAGGCTGTATGCAATGGTTGTATCGACTGCTAAAGTGTGTGTGGAAACGGAAATGTGTACCAGAAGACTGGGAGAAAGGGCTAATAATACCAGTGTTTAAGAAGGGGGACAAGAAGGTGTGTGATAACTATAGAGGGATCACCTTCTTATCACAGATAGTAAAAATACTGGAAAGAATATTAGAAAGAAGAATGAGAAGAAAGGTGGAAGGAGAGTTGCAAGAGGAACAGTATGGCTTCAGGAGTGGAAGATCCACAGTGGACCCAATCTTTAGCTTGAGGCAGGTGATGGAAAAGAACTGGGAATATGGAGAGGATTTGATCATGACTTTCATAGATCTAGAAAAGACATATGATAGTGTCCCCAGAGAGAAGGTATGGGAAACCATGGTTAAGAAGAGACTGGGAAGAGAAATGTTGGAAATGGTGCAAGCAATGTACAACAACTGTGTTAGCAGGGTACTGACCCCAGTTGGAAAGACTGATTGGTTTAGGAACAAGACTGGACTAAGACAGGGGAGTGTGCTGTCACCTCTCTTGTTCATAATGGTGATGGATGAAATTGTAAAGGAAACAAAGGAAGCATATGGACATAAAGAAATGAAGTTACTGTTATTTGCAGATGATATTGTGGTCTGGGGAAGGAACACCGATGAAGTGCAAAAACAACTAGATGCACTGAACGAAAATATTCAGAAGTACGGCCTGAAAATTAGTATAGAGAAAAGCAAGACCATGGTGATGACAAGAGGGGAAAGACAAGGAAAGGGCACTGTGAAAATTGGAAGTCAGAGTTTGGAAATTGTGGACACGTTCAAATACCTAGGAAGTGAATTGATGCAAACTGGTAGGTTGGACATGGAGATTGGCAGGAGGGTACAGCAGAGCAATGCATTCTATCAAAGTGTAAGAAAACTTGTTTGGGATAAGGAAGTACCAAGGAAAAGCAAGGAGGTAATGTATAAAGTGTACTATGTTCCCATATTAACTTATGCAGCTGAGACTTGGACCCTGACAAGCAGGCAAGAGAGTAGAATCCAAGCCAGTGAAATGAAATTCCTAAGAAGTATGATAGGAAAGACAAGGAAAGACAGAGTGAGGAATGAAGATGTTAGGAAGGAAGTTGGGATGGGAAATCTAAATGAGAGAATTGAGAAGAATAAACTAAGGTGGTTTGGACATGTAAAGAAGATGGAGGAAAATAGAATACCAAGACAGATGCTGGAGGCGAAGTGCAAGGGTAAGAGAGCAAGAGGAAGACCTAGAACAAGGTGGATTGATTCAGTGAAGAACAGCATAAGAAAAAGAAATCTGGACTGGGACAAGATCGTGGAAGAAGAATGGTGGAAGGACAGAGGAAAGTGGAGATGTGCCATAAATACCCCGACCCGGCAGGAGCTGGATAAGGGGAAATGATGATGATGACCCAGCATGGTATACCCATAAATTATGGTGCACCCGTGAGAGTGCTATCTTCAAAGGCTCACGGCTGGTGAGTTCGGGAGTTGGCGAACCCGAGGGATTCCTGAGCTTGTAAAACAGAAACATTGGTCTGTTTAGATGACTGAATTAAAAATATCAATCATCTCTACAGTAATGTTTTTCTTTACACTTGTGCCGCACCTGAGGTGTTTGAAGTGAATCCTGGCACATTATATTTGACATATAATCATGTCAGCAGATTTACTGTTGCATTATAGGTCCCCCTTCTTGGTAAAATTCTGGCACCCCAGCAACTCTAGCTCTAAAGCATATAAAAGGCATGTTAAACCTGCACCCTTTATTAATATCTCACGGGGAGCTATTTACTAAAAGAATAGAGGCGTGAAAATATTTAACTGACTCTGCTATTTTGGCAACTTAGTGAATCAAATATGCTACATAATTCAATTTGTTTGCTCATCGTTCAATACTGACTTCTGAACTGTTTCATGTATATGGTTTATTACTATTAACACAATCTACTTAATATTTATGGTTAGAGACAGTCAAATTTTGCGACTCGCGAAATCACGAAAAATTTAAAACAAATAAACATTGGTTTAGAACATGTTTTACATAAAATTATCATATAATTATACGTTTCAACTCGCGAATATCTCGCGAAAAATCGCAAAATATCTATGACTCGTGAATTTACCATATTTTTGTCGTTATTCGCGAAAAGCTTAATTTTTTGGCAATTAATAAATAAATTAACTAAATTTGAAAATTGTAGATTTTTTTCCATAATATTTATTGACCAAGTTCCAAAAGACGTATTCCATATGAACATGAGCCTGAAAAGATAATTTTTTTAAAATTCATTTTGTTCAGTTTATGTGCAAATATGAGCCTGAAAGTCCAAAATTTACTATACTGAATTAATTTTTTTTTAATGTTTATCGGTTATTTTCTTCAAACGTCCCAAACTTTCATATTCTATGCTGCTGATTGAAAGGAGATTTTATAGCTACATTGGCATCCCTGTTAGTCACTTGATAATCAGCTGATTCAGCTGCACCTGTTTGTGGTCAACCATTTGTATGTACTGAATTGATGTCCTGCATTTTTGAAGGTAAGACACTTATTATTCTTCTAAAATAATCAGATTTAGTATTAAATGTCATTTTGTAACACCCGTTACAGTAAAAGCACATTTTTTTAAATAGAACTTTCACTAAAAGCAGTAGGTTACTCTTTTTTTCTGAAAGTGAGGTTAAGTGCATGCTTGTTAGCACAGTCATGTCAATTTAATTTATTTTTCATATTCAATTCGTTAAAAAGGTGTAACGGGTGTTACAGCATAGAATGTAACGGGTGTTACACATGTTCTAACAGTGATAGTATGATAAAAAATTAATTACTTAAAGTGCCCAATGTAGCATTTAGGTTATAGTGAATTACTCTGGGTGCTAGCAAACACTTTTAAAGATTTTTTTTTTTTCTGCATGTTTTCTAATGCATTTATTTAGTTACTCTCATTTCATTGAACTATAACTTTTTTAAGTTACAACATCAACAGTCTAATGCATTCAGTTGAACTTCTTCTGTTTTGCTTATTTTCAGAAAATGGCTCCAGTGTCTGCTAAGGAACAAATGAAAAAGTATCGGGAAAGAATGAAGGTGAATCCTACAAAATTTAAGGAGTACCTCGACAAAGAGAAGCAGCGTGACCAAATTAGGAGGAATAAATTGAAAGACATTGTTAGCAGTGACAAAACAAAAAAAGCTGAAGAGTTGAGAAAGGTTCGTGATAGGTTCGACTTCATAGGCAAAGGAAGAAAGCTCAGGTAATGTCTGAATCAAATAGCTTGGGGACAGAATCTCCTCTGGGCTCTTATAGTTGCCCACAATCACTTGGGAAGGCTCTATCCTAAGTTAAGAAGTCCCTGCCAAAAAGTCCAACAAAAAAAACTGCTGTCATGAAGAAACTGGCTATGGAGATCATTGGATCAAGCTTGTTCAGGGTAGTTCCAAAACTAACTAAAAAAGCATCAAATATTCTATGAGCTGAAGTTAAAGCTTCTGTCATCCAGTTTTTTGTTCCGATGAAATAAGCCGCCAGGCACCTGGAAAACAAGATGTTAAATCAGTTAAGAATCCTGCCACTGGGAAAAGGGTGCATATGCAAAAGCGACACATGGTAATGACTGTAGGGGAGGCCTACAAGGAATTTAAATCTAATGAGCCTGATATTCATGTTGGCAAATCCTCATTCTATGCCCTAAGGCCTGAATATGTCTTGCCAGTATCACAAATGCCCCATAATGTCTGCGTTTGTGAACAACATGGCAATTTTAATTATTTAGTTGAAGCTATATCTACATTCACTAATAATATGTTTCCAAGAAACCATACAGAATTATTGCCAAAGTTTTGCTGTGATACCTCTGCTGAAGACTGCATGATGGGAAGATGTCCAAGCTGCCCAGATTTCAATACAATATTAAATAGCTTGATATCACCAGATATCGATCAGTCAACAGAAATAAAGTGGAAAGAATGGGATAAAGATGAGAGCGGGTATCCTAAATTGTTCATCAGAACAGGATCTTGCCAGAATGCAGTCCTAAAGCTCAGTGAAATGACTCCAAAGTTTAAGACACATTGCTATATAAAAAAAAACACAGGCACAGTACTTCGAAACCTGCAAACAAAATCTGACACATAAAGAAGTGGTGATACAGATAGACTTTGCAGAAAACTATGCTATGATTTCACAAGATGAGATTCAATCAACTCATTGGAGTCATAAGTCACACTTTTTACATGTGGTGTTTGGCTTTCTGATGGAGTCTTTAAGGCTTATGTCGTTGTCAGTGATGACCTGTCACACAATAAGTACTCTGTCTGGGCTTTTCTTGAGGTCATCATTTCAGAAATCAAGCAGATTGCACTCTCAGTCAATCACCTTTTCATATTCAGTGACAATGCTGCCAGCCAGTTCAAAAACAGGTATGTTCTATCTAATATTTGTTTAATGGAGCATGACTACAATGGAATTTCTTCGCAAGTTTACATGGGAAAGGTGTTGTAGATGGAATTGGTGGCACTAAACTGTTGTGTTTGGGTTGGCGTTAAATCAATGGCAAGAGACTTCCCTGATGTTGCTGTGAAACACGTGAAGAATATAAAGTGCTTCTTTGTGAACAAGGAGAAGACTCAACAAAAAGAGAAAGAATTGAAAGGAGTGTGGGAGAATGTAGAGGCAATTCCCAACATACGAGCCTGCCATCATTTCAGGAGCTATGATCACAAAAGCATCCTTGCCTCTGCAACTTCTCAAAGTGAAATGTTTAAGGTAGACCTATACAAAGATAATTTAAGTAATGAAGAAAGTGATGATACATCACAATTAAGGAGAAAGAAAAGTAGTAGTTCAAGTAGTTCAAGCAGCTCAGAAGAATACTTGACAAGTAATGTTCAAGAAACAAGAAAGACGCTGTAGTATTCAGATATTTATACGGACCCGGAAGGTGAAACAGACAATGTGGTTGGCCCTTTACGCAAAGAAGACGTTGGTGTTGGTTTATTTGTCTTGGTGGGAATTAAGAGTGGAAAAAAGAACAAAGACTATTGTTATGTTGGAATCTGCCAAGGACTTGTAGATGAAAATGGTGATGTTCAAACCCTCTTCTTAAAATCTTGTGGAGAAAAAATTTTCAATGGAAGTGATGAATGTAAAGTTAGATTTGATCAGCTGTTATGAAGGTTAAAGGACAATGTAGAGTTGTATAAGAATTTATTTCCAAAGTCAGTGTTCATGAAGCTTAAGAAGAAAGGACCTTTTGGTGATTAATCCATGAATAAACCTTTTATTCTCTAACATATAAGTTGTATCAAAGTTAATCCTAGTTACTATTGGTTGACTTATTTTTTGCTAATTTTTACATTCTGATTTCTCAATTTGTGTTAAAGATGGCCTTTTGTAGTTATAATTCTTATTTAATTTAACTTTTTAGAAAGCAAAAAATCAATAAAAGTGAGATTTTGTAATTCTCAATTGCACTGTGTAACACCCGTAACATTTGATGTAACACCCGTGACGTTAAGGTAGAATTTTTACAATAAAATTCACTGAATTTTTAAGAATTCTGTTTGGTTCAATGACATAGTTATAATTTTTGCAATTTAGGTATATTTTTAAAAATGAAATGCAACTGTTAAATTCACAGAGTTTGGATCAACCATGTAGTCATGCCAGAATGCTTGTCCTTTTCACATAACACCCGTTTCACCATATTTTCCATCATAACTGATATAAGATCAAATAACTACCAGTTTAATTTAGTGTCAAATAAAACTACAATATAAGGAAATGCTTTTGAGGCAGTTTGATAAATATTAATACAATTTAAGTAAAATAATGTCACTTTGAAGTCATACGAATGTTACACCTGTTACCATGGAATGCCTGAAAACAGAATAGTTTTCTGACTTATCATATCTGCAAACTCAACAAAGTTTGGATTGTTGTCGCTTGATGGTATGTGTTCAAATGGTTCGTAAACGATTTGATAGGTAGCAGACGCAGGTACGGATTAGTCAATGCTAATTTTCCTTTATCAGACTGAACTAGAGGAGAAGCCTCAAGTCGAACAAAGCTGAGCATTAAAAGGGAATAAGACGATTGTTGGCTAGGAGAACAGAGAGGAAGAACTAGTTGCTTGGAGGCAATTTATTAACAACCATTACCAAACAAGAAATAATTTTCATAACAATAAGATCTCACAATGTTGAGAAGAATATCAGTGGAGTTTAGCTTTTGTTCAACAAAGAGAAAAATTCTCATTATTTAGATAAATAGTGATGTTCCTGATAGGAATAGCAGGTAACAATAAACGAGGAATCCAAGCCCAGTTTAACAAACAGGAAAAAAAGTTCCATTAACTTTTAACAACAATTTGAATAATTTACATAAATAATTTTGTATAATAAATTCCAGTGAACAAACAAGCAAAGATATTTTCAAGTTGAATGCACTTGGGGCCAAATCCCAAGATACAAGCGTGCAATAGATAGTTAGAAACAAACTTCAAACATTTGCAGGCCAAATCCCAAATTGTTAGCAAAAGGAAAGTTCCTATAATTTTAATCAATAATTGGAAGACACTTGGGGAGCAAATCCCAAGATACCAGCTACTCAAAAATTCCATAAATCATAATTAGCAGTGTTTGGGGGGCCAAAACTCAAGATGCGAGCGAGACAAGAATATCATTCATTATTTGCATGTACTTCCAAGATACAAGCTAGACAAGAAGTTTGTTAATTGTGATTAATGATCTGCATATATTCGGGGAGCGAATCCCAAGATACAAACGAAACAAAGAAAGCATTAATTGAAATTAATGATTTGAGTGTATTTGGGGGCCAAATCCCAAAATACAAGAAAGATGGGAAAAGCATTAAAGATCAATAATTAATGACCATGAAAAAGAAATACCTAAAGCCAGTTGGGCAGAAGCCCCAGTGAAGGGCAGAAATTTACAAGTAGCCTATTTAAAGAACAAGCTCCAAAAAGCTAGGAAGAATTTCCAATAAGTATAGAAATTGAAACAGCACTACAGAGGCTGGGGTGCCCTTATCAAATTTGAGCGGCCAATGCATGAACCCAGTATGAAAAATATGACAAGCTAGTTTTAGGTTATGAGATGAATTCTGACACTGGAAAGTTAAGAATAATGAACTTTTCTCAGTTTGTAGAATGTTATACATGTCACACAAGCGTTTGTAGCACTTTCATCTCCCCATGAGAACTAAATCTGAACCATAATTCGTTAAAATATGTCTCAATTGCGAAACATAGAAGATCTATCAAAGATCTTGAGTGGAAAGTCCAGCTTGATCGCACATTTGAAATATAGTAAGTCGTCACAGCATGTTAGCATTTAAAACCAGCGGATTTGGTCCGACTGACAAAAGATTGTCAATTTGCATCTTTTCGACGACTTTTAGTTACAGTGTTGAGTTGCGCAGAGTGACCATTGTTGGTCAGCTGCTGAGTGTAAGTTCAATCACACGAACAAACATCGATCGACTAGAGGCAGCATGTCGATACACTCCGCGAAGGGGTGACGAGCAAAGCTGAAGCGTAGAGTGCTCGAAGGTGATTGGTCGCAGGAGTAGGCAGCCAATCAGCGTGAAGAAACTGGGATAGAAAGTTCCCGAAGACAAGATGTCTGACATTTGAATTTGCAGTGGGACGTGGGACAAGTAACACGTGGTAACAAATTAGGCTACAGGCTTTGTGCCATTCGCTAAAGTGAACAGACGCTATAGCAGAGGAATAAGAATATCAATCGTCCATCGATGTATGTCGTTTCTTGTGCAGCCGTGTTCATACTCGTTGCCCGCTTGTTTGTTGCATCTTGGTTTGGATTGCCATCGCCAGTTTAGTTTTGCGTCTCGAGTCAGTTATGCCGCTGAAAGTCGAGTCAGTTATGCCGCTGAAAGTAAGTTTGGATAACCACTGAACAATTTTCGCAAGATGGCTTGACGAAGTCAAGAAATTTGATGTTGTATACTTACATAACAACTTAATTCAGTTTCACTCAAGAATTTTTCTAATTCACTCAATAATTTTTACCCTTATTAACCAGAATTTTTGCCCCTTTCATTCAAGAATTTTGACTGTCTCTACTAATGGTGTTTTAGAAATAATTTAATTCAGTAGAACTAGTAATTCTGAACAAATTATATTACTAACAAATTATTAAAATACCATGTTGTGTTTGTTTGTGTGTTTTTTTTTTGCTTGTTAACGAAGCTTGTAGTTCTACGTCACCAGTAATATCGAAGCTTGTAGTTCTACCGCACCGTTTATATCGCGGTCATAATCCATTGAACCTCCTTTTCTTTACGTGGGATCGGGACGTATCACATTAACTCGAGAATCCCACGTGCATTAAACAGGAATAGAATTATCACCACTTTGATAGGAGACAAAATGCTTTAATGGTGCTCTATCACTCCCTTTGATAGCAGACGTCTCTATGACACTATTTTCGTATGTTTTCTTCTTCTTCTTCTTCTTCCTCTTTAGCTAAACCTTTTCCCAATTAAGTGGGGTCGGCATTTCCATCCTTCATTCATTTCTATTTAGGGCTTCTCCTCACGTCCAACCTTTTACCCTCAGGTCTTCGGCAACCGTATCTCTCCACTTCAGTATAGGTCTCCCAACCCACTTCCATCCGGGGATCTTCATCGTCTGCACTCTCTTTCCCACATAATCTTCATTTCTTCGTTCTACATGTCCAAACCACCTTAATCTGCTTTCCTGTATCTTCTTGCTCAGTGGTCCCACTTTAACTGTTCCCCTGGTGTGTTCAGTCTTAATTTTGTCCCGTCTGGTAACACCACACATCCACCGTAACATCCTCAGCTCGGCCTCCTCCAGTTATCTTTCCTGTGCCTTGGTGATCGTCCATGTCACTGCACCATACCTTATTGCAGGCCTCACCACTGTCTTATACAAGTTTCCTTCCATTGGGCATGGCACTTTCCTGTCACATAACACTCCACTCATTTTCCTCCAAATCATCCAGTCACATTATATTCTATTGGAGATCTCAGATTCCAATCCTCCATCCTTCCGTCTGTAATGCTGCATAATAGGGAAGTATGTTAACGAGATGATATGTTTTTAGTCGCATAAATTAGGGCTTTTTCAATAATGATGTGAATAGATGATTAATATTACAGACATCAAATAAAATATTAGTGTCAACATTTATATAGAATCGTCCGATGATGTATGGATACTGTATATTTATACTTGCATTAATTGTGGAATTTTATTAGGATACTTGACGAGCACAATTCATAAATCTCGAAGTACAGTTCACTCATGAACTATAGTAAATACATATTTTATTTCAGTTAAACAGCACTTTAAACCTGATGTATCTTTTTTTTTATTGTTTTAAGATTAAATATTATTGAACCAAAATTAAAACATCCGTATTTTTTCCCTAGGATATAAAGGAAGAATTCCACGAGGAAGTCGATGACCTTATGGAGGAGTAAGTTGTTATTCTTCCTTCGATTCTTGCTTTAAGTGTTTTGGATAAAGGCTTCGTTTATTTCAGGGATTTCACCTCACTCTCAGATGGTACTTAATCCCTACAATACTGAGGATGGGCATGGTCTGAAGCAATGTTTCCAATTCTTGGAAGTAAATACATAATTATATTTTAGCAAATAATTCAAGTTTCAAGAATTGATGACAATTACATGACCTAATAACTGAAAACATCCTTTTGTCATCAATGTGGTAGTTAGAATCTAATTCTGGGAATCTAGTTCCCAGCGGGCAACAATAACAGTGTGATTATGTGAGCATAGTTCCCTTGCCATTAGAATTAAAGAGTGTCTCTGCATTAGCTTAGCATATAGCAATAGCGGACAAAGTTGAAGGTTTAAGACCCCATGTTTCATTCGCTTGTATAGCTTGGAAACCAACAGTAATCACCAACCTCAGCTTCCTGCATGAAATGTTTAAATTTTCATCTAAATCTTTACTCCCGATGCGGAGTATAATCACCAGCTTTACCCTCAGTTTCATTTTTGGCTGGTTGTCGTTCGTTATGACATTAATTCATGGGACATCTTGGTCATCAGCCCCACGTAGTTAGTTGGGTGGGTGTTGAACGTGTCTGACGACCTGTATTGATATGATATAGTAATGTGTGTAACAGGGATTGGGTAGGTGCTCCGGGACTTGAAGTATGTTACTATCCCGGCATTTTCCTGGGGGAAGTGTGGAAAACCTAGGCCAAAACATAACTTTGGATAGCTGCTGTCAACGCCGGGATACGAACCTGGGATCTCTGTACTTGCTGCAGCTGCCCACGTGGTCGTAGTGTACGAATTTACGAATATGGCTACGCCGCGTGACGATGTATTGTTGCAGACTAGGGGCAGATGACCTTGGTGTTCCGCCCTTTAAAACAGAAATAACTAACTAACCTACTAACAGTTACAAACCACAGGTGGGACAAGGGCTTGGTAATTTATTCGCCTTCGCAATTCTTAGAATATTGCGAGGTGAGGTGCATACGTTCCCGACATGAATATGTCACAGCACTGCTGTAATGCACGTGTCAACTTAATAAGAAGTTCACTTCGCACGGACCGTGGAGTGAGTCCTTACGCACGCTACTTTAGGTGTTCATATATGTTTGAAATGGCGTATTTGGATCTGGATGTCAATTTCACTTTTGATGTTTACAGATGAAAGCTTAATTATTATACATTAAGAAAATGTATAGTGTTTACATGTTTCATGAATAAATATGCTCAGAAAATTGATTTAAATGGATCAGGGTGCACGTGTCTAATCATAATGCAAAACAAAACATAATATACTCAATAACTAAGAATTGTATTTTATTACAGGTTCAAACATCAATAAGTTAAGTTCTAAGTTACCTATCAACCTCATCAAGTTATTAAATTAAAGATCGTTATATTACATATGCCCTGTACTAAAGCTGTATCCCCCTTTCAAAACTGTATATGAAGGAAAGAAAAATATATTTTTGAAATTAAGCATTTTTGAAATTATCTGTTGTATTTACTGGTATAATAGTGATAAACTAATACATTTAGTAGGGGACATCATGATACAGATGTTATTACTGTAGTTATGTGAAAGAAAACTTGAAATTAATTCATTTTAGGTGATCTCGAAAATGCCAATTTTGTTACAAAGAAATTTGGACAACCCTTAAATTGTACATTAACCATTCTGTTGGCATAACTCTGTGTACTATGTCTTGGAATTCTGCCATAGTATATGTGAACAATTCAATAGGCAAGATCCTCCAATATTCTGAAATAGATTAAATAATATAGATTCATGAAATTGTTACTGAAAATCTGAACTTTCGTAAACTTTGCCGACGTTGGGTACCAAAGATTCTTACGGAGCAACACAAAACAAAACTGATGGGTATCCCACTTCAGTTCTTGACCCGTTACAATGAATGCGGCGAAGAATTTCTGACACAGATAGTCACAGGAGAAGAAACTTGGGTTTCTTACGACACCCCTGAAAGTAAGCGGCAATCAGTGGAATGAAGGCACACTTCATCCCCAGCAAAAGTTAAGCCGAAACAAATCTTGACACCTCGGAAAATGATGTGCACAGTGTTCTGGGACTGGAAAGGCATCTTACTCATTGATTTCTCACCGCGTGGTCAAAACAATCAACGCAGATGCTTACTGCGAGACACTTAGGAAATTGCGCCGCGCAATACAGAATAAGCGCTGAGGGTTGCTGTCAAAAATTGTTGTTTTTCTTCTCGACAACGCACGACCACACACTGCAAATGTGACGAAAAACCTCCTACAGGGATTTGGCTGGGACGTGTTTGACCACCCTCCGTACAGCCCTGACCTCGCTCCTAGCGACTTTCATCTGTTCACACATCTCAAGTCTTTCCTTGGCGGCCAACACTTCAACAATGACGACGAGCTGAAAGAAGATGTTTCCAACTGGTTGAAGACACAGGCAGCAAACTTCTCTGAAGAAGGCATCCAAAAACTTGTGCCACGCTATGACAAATGCCTGAAAAAGTTCGGCAGTTATGTGGAAAAGTAGTTTAAGAGGTGTAGAATGTTGTGCAATAAATATTTTTTCTGTATCTGTACACAATTTAATTTTATTACCAAACGGAACTTACTTTCTGGACGTGCCTCGTAAATTGGGTTCTATGCTATCAGATAACAGCAAGGCTTAAGAATTATATGCTAGAATACTTACAGTAGTACAACATACAGTGCTATATAATCACATTTTACCAGTTAAGTTCGGCTGACCATGAATAAGAGATGTTATCTAGAGCACAATAAATGTACCCGTACATGATTTGCAACTACTATACAAATAAGTGCACTGGTGCACAATATAATTATAACTTAATACTATTGGTTCATTATACACATTTGGGGTGAGATAAGATCACTGCGTGATGAATTAAGTACATTAATTTCTGTGGAATCAGTATGTGCGTCCATAATTTGCGAGATATACAATTGGAAATTACGTGATGGTGTAGGAGTAATTATCTGCTTATTGTACATATTTCAATCAAAACGAATAATTCTGAGGATGTAAAAAACATTTTAAATGTGGAGGATTGCCATATCCACTATCCGCAATGTAATATAACTCCACCTGGAAGTTATGTGCTGGTACTAGAATATTTACTGCTGATATAGGTTCAGTACTCCAAATGTCACTTAACTTGTATCACTCCCTAATGGAACGACTCGCGCGCCATCTATTTATAAAAAGAACATCTCTTAAAAATGTCATACAGAATTATTATGTTTTTCTCTTATATCGGTTTAGTATACAAGACATCACAGGGATTGGATCTTGGTACCCTGTGTTAAAGAACTAAATATCTTAGGAATTGACCTGAAAACCATTTATAATTGTAGAGCTCATTTCCAAAACTTACCCAAGTCAAAAGTATTGATTTTTAAGGAAATGCATTTTTTTTACCAAAGCTTACTTTAAGCAATATTACTTGCCAATCCATGCATAATAAGCTAAAAATATTACTTCTGTGGAATTTAACATTTCTCCACTGCAATTTAACACAACAATAATATTTAACTAATGGTGTCAGTTAACTTTAGCAGATTCACTGTAATTCATATTTTGTGAACGGAGATACGCCCCATCGATAACAATGAAAACTAAACCACAAAATATATATGGGTGTAGCTGTTCATTGTAGCAAGTTTTGATGAGATCGTTCGATCATAGTACGATATTTAACTTGTTTACTGCGTTTGGCCAACATATTAAAAGGCTGGAAACGAACAAAATTCGTTATCTTTTCAGTGTATTGAGCATTACGTGTGTATTTAGTCTGCCAAGTGTCATGGCACTCTGATCATTAAGTAAACAAAGACAGACAGCACTTTTTGATTTTGCGTGGCCTGGTTTTATATTTTCAACAATTGTATAACGTAATATTAGAAACTGTATTACCGTGCAAATTGTCATGTTCATTACTGTAATAGTTCCCGATATATTGGATGCCTGAGAAATAATATGCATGGCAGCCATCTTGAATTTGCTTCAGCTACAGGATTAAAAAAAATACATGTCTGGGGTTGAACGAAGTAGTACTCGCTCCTTACCAATATTGCTCCAACCAAATGCATTGTGATGACCAGTACCAGTACCCATTCATCGCTAAGTACTTAAAATTTAAGCAAATACAACAGTGATTTCTCTTCATCATCATCATCATCAACTGAACAAATGGAATTTTAGTATGAATATCGTCGTTAACTGTTCATGGTAGTTCATTAATTAGACTTCAAGAGAATTAACACACACAAAACATTTCAACATAGATCCTTATTCTATATTGGTTGTGTTGATCGGTAACGACAGAGCTCCATTACCGTAGAAGTGTTGATAGTCTTTGCTCCTGCTCCGCCCCTTTATATGATAATGTTTACCATCATCACCACCTGTTGCTGCTGGTATTGTTCCGGCATTCGGGACTAGGGACACAATTGGTTATTAGTCCCATATGATTGAGTGTATGTATGGAATCGTTCTGAAAACCTATGTTACAGTATTCTTTGTAGCAACTCTTTTAATTTTTACTACAGTTATTTGAGTCCAAGTTGCGATTGGGATTTTCTGAACATATGTTATGATCCAAACATGTTCTGGTGTTATGTGGGAATCATGAGCAAGAAACATGCTAAGTAGAGATTGTTCTGAGCACACCATGAAATAATGCTTAACCTATTATACTGCATTTCTTGCTGTGTGTGACATAATATTACAGGTAGGAATGTAAAACATGCTGAGCACTCAGTTTGAATACTCGTATGCAGGAGGAAGTTAGTGCTTTGTAACAGCGCTTACTCAGAAGTCGTAGCATAGGCCCATACCACATATTTTGTAAGTTAAGATTGTTTTATATAAACATCGAATAATAATTAGATTGAGGATTCTATAAATACATACATTGAAATTAATTAGCATCTGCAGCTTTATATGAAGTACGGTGGAAGGTTAAACAGTTGCATGAATATTTAAACCCGTACGGGGCTATACCAATGCATCACTTACTTTGGCAAAAGCGAACAGAAAGTGAAAATTCTTGTACCATTTTTGTACTTTTTTAAATATTTCTCAAGCTTGTGTTTAAGTAGCCCTGTTCTTACGATAAAAACTATAATTCATGTGTTATTACAGGGCAGGATTAACGTTGTGGACTGATCATGACTCAATTGTAAACAATGGTGAGAATCAAGTAATAAAGAAACAGGGACCTTATTCTTGTGACATATGCAGAAAAATATATTCGAAACATTTACTTCTCAAAATGCACATGTCGGAGCATAATGAAGATGACACTGTCCCAGAAACGTCCTCCGGAGAAACATGTCAAAAGCCAAATCACTCGGCACTAGACAAGCCACGTAATAAACGAAATATCCCAGGCATTTACTCGTGCTCTTCTTGTGAAAGTGTTTTTAATTGTAGAAGTGGTCTCAGGAAGCATATGTTATTGCACACCGGTGAGAAACCGCACAAATGTGATGTATGTGGTCAAAAATTTAGATGTGGTAGCAATTTGAAAGTACACCGTTTGCGTCACACGAGAGAGAGACCACATACCTGTGTGACGTGCGGAAAATCATTCGCTGCGCATAACCATTTGAAACGTCATGAATTCCTTCACACTGGACAGAAGCCTTTCAGCTGTACAGTATGTAAAATGGTCTTCCCATTTGACTCTTATCTCAAATCGCATATGAAGCGTCATACTGGGGACAAGCCGTATTCCTGCGTTGAGTGTGGGAAGAGATTTTCATTCAAGTCCTCATGGAATCAGCATGTTATGTCCCATGCGGGAGATCGGCCTCACCGATGTTCAATATGTGGAAAAACGTTTACGCGGAGAGGTAATTTGAAGGCTCACGTATTCATTCACACTGGCGAGAAACCATACTGCTGCAATAAATGCGACAAGAGCTTTGCATACAAGGTATCCTTGGATAATCACGTTTTCGTTCACATCGGGGATAATCCACAGATTTGATTTGCATTTTCAGAGCCATCAAGACAGGAACAATTGGTGACATCTATTTTACTGTACAAACTAATACATTGCGCAAAACTGTGGTCAATTATACAATTCTTCCCATGCAATATAGTCTTCCTTCGTTCAATTTCCTTGTTTGTGTTCGACAAATGTTAGAAATATATGTATACAATGTTTCAGAGATAAGTAGCCTACAAATGTTCTGTATGCTGGGTGTTGGCATGGCCCTGAATACACGTGACATAAAAATAAATTCCTATTTCGAAAATTGCAGAAATAAAAATATTTAGACAATATGATGTTAATAGCACAAGTAATATAATGATGAATGACGTTAATTCTTGCTGACGTACGTTATATAATTTCTTCGTGTGAAACCATTTGCTGCTTGTACGTGGAATGTTTCTGTACAATTTATGGATCCGTACTATTGGAAGCTGTAATGCAGGGATATTTTTACGAAATGTTTCATACATATTGGGTATTCACACGTCCTGAAATATTTGTGAACTCGTGTGTGTAGGTACAAATAATCTAACTGAAGGTACAAATTAAATGTCCACATTTAGTAACCTTAGGATAAAAATAGCGAATCATTAGTCCGAGGGAGGAGCATCATTTCGTAAAAACATCATCTTATTTCAGCTTCTGGGAGAATGCATGCATTAAATGTATATAAACTTTATTCGTAAGGCAGCTAATGGTTTCACACAGGAGCATATTGTTATGTATGTCATTAAATCCTACCTGAGCTAGATACATATTTCCAACATACTAATTTTAGTTTGAAATAGGACATAATTTTAACGTCAAACAGGGCCACAACCAGCAGAAAGAATTTTAGTACTTATCTCGAAACACCGCCCGTGCGTGTATGTAAGGAAATTATAACTAAACATTTTCTTTTCCTGTTCTTGTAGAGTGTGATATGTTGTCCTCATTACGTCGTATTAACCCGCGAGAAGGCGCGCCGAGGAGAAAATCTCCGCAGTTTTTAAATTTTGATTATAGCTGAGTGTGACCTTGACCAATTCACACGTGGGCTTGTCTTATTGTTGCTGGAGATTTTGGTAACCGATTGTTTTGATTATTTTATTTTTATCGCAGAAGCAATCGCTGTGGCGAGTATTATTTCTAGACGGGTCCTCGATGCGGAACTATTATCCGCAGGCGTCTCTTCCTGATACAATACTGCTCGGGTCTAAGGTCTATGAACTTGGTAGTGAGGTGACGCGAGAGGCATGAAGATAAGGGCCTGTCATCAGCCGGCTGTTTTATCTGGAATTACTATATATTCTAATACTGCCAACAGTGTGGTGTTGCGAATCAGTGAGTGAGTAACCAACCAATGCATTTCTTTCAGGTTTACAGAGCTTAGACTCGAGCAGTACATTGTGGATCTTCCGTGCGAGTTAGATTCAATGTGTAGTATGATTTAATCCAAGTGTTTTTTTTTTGTATTTACTGGCATTATGGATAGTAACGAAGAGAAAAGAATAAATAAACTACTTATGAGTGTGGGAAAGGAATTCAATTGTAATGACTCACTTTTACGGGCGCAAGGTTTGGATCGTCGGCTTCAGTGTGACGGAAGTGAAGATGAAACTGATGAAGGTAGTTAACTTACTATAGATTCGAAAGAAGAATGCGCGGCAGAACTAGATAAAGTTGAAGAACGTGCTCATGAGACGGACAGTAAAGAAATAGTAGACTCGGAAAAAGGTGATATTGTTCCACCACATAACACTAAAGCTACGCCACAATACACAGGCAAAGATGGTGTAACCTTCTCGAATATCCATTGTTCTGAACAACGTGGTCATACCAGGAGGCTAAATATTGTAATTCATTTACCAGCCCTAAAGGGTAGGCTAAAAAAAAATTCATACCCCTTTAGAGGCGTGGGAGTTATTTTCCCGAATAACGTATTGGACGAGATTGTAATGTACTCCAACATATGGCTTGAGAAGAAACGTCATAAATTTCAAATACCCCGTGAGGCTAGAGAGACTAATCTTGCAGAAATTAAAGCTCTCATTGGACTTTTGTATCTGGCGGGAGTTCATAAAGCTAAGCATCTCAACCTTTCTGATTTATGGAGCACAGATGGAACTGGAATTGAGCTGTTTTGAACTAGAATGTCCATTAGAAGATCCAAGCTGTTGTTACGAGCTCTGCGGTTTGACGATATAAATACACGGGCTGACTTATATCAGAGACTTATTTTAAGGCTTTGTTGCTCGAAGTAAAATGAATTACAGTTCAAGTGAATATACAACCATAGATGGGATGTTTGAAGCATTCAGACGAAGACGCAGTTTCAGGCAGTGCATTCCCAATAAACCTTTCCGATACGGAATTAAAGTGCTCTCTTTTGCGGATGCAAGAACATAATATCCAGTAAATATGGAGATATACGCTGGAAATCAACACGAAGGACCATATAAAGTGACAATAGCCCTGCAAGTGTTGTTCAGAGACTTATTCCCCCGATATCACTAACAAGACGAAATGTCACAATGAACAATTGGTTCTCCACTTGTTACTAAACTCCTCAATGAACACAAACTCACAGTGGTTGAAACGCTAAAGAAGAACAAAAGAGAAATACCCTCCCTGTATGTTCAGGCTTCGTGAAGACCAACAAACTCGAGCATAGTCGGTCTTAGAAAGGACTGCAGTCTACTATCGTGCCAAGCAAAGAAAAACAACGTTTTCCTTTTGGTATCGTCTATGCATGGTGATGATAAAATTGACGAGAGCTCTGATGATGCAAATAAAACGGAAAAGCTGACAATAGGTGGGGTTGACGTGGTAGATCGGATGAAAAGTGAGTATTCAGTATCAAGGATCACTAACCGCTGGCCAATGACTATGTTCTATACTCCTGAACATTGCTGGAATCAATAGTTTTGTGATATATCAAGCTAAACAGACTGCTTCCAGCCGTCGTGAGTTCTTGAAGACCATATCAAGAGATTTATGTAGGCATTACATGGTTCAGCGTTCCACTTTGGAGTGTATCCCCAGGGACATAATGATGCGCCTGAGAAGTATTTTTGGTTCGGAGCCAGAGGTACAAACACACGACCAAGGAAGTGAAGAATCAGGTTGATCTGCTTATTGCGACTGTAAAATGAAGCGTAGTTCTAAGAAGAAATGTATTTAGTGCTCTCATTTTGTATGCTTGGAACACTCAACACAGTCGTGTATAGAATGCTCCACATATGACAACGATGCAAAAATAGACGTAAACGTAATCGCCATTTGTTGTTTGTATATTCTGTTGTGTACTTTGACATTGATTGGCAGAAGTATTCCTTTGATGTATGATTGTTTTACAACCGTAAATATAATCAAATATTCTTGGGTAATATCATGCACTAACAATTTATTGATATATTGTTGATATACTTGTGCAGATGGAAATAAATATTATTACTACGGCACGAAAATAGTGTTATTTTACTTACAGCCAAATAATTAAGGTATTATTCAAACGCTACGTTGTTTATTGGGGGTCCATACCAATGCGGAGAAAAGTTACATATTGTGTCACTACTACAGTATAATTTTATTGCTCATATTTTTCCACGCCTAGGCACTTGTACACGTAACTCGTCGAACTATAATATTTGTGACAAGAGGAAGACAACTCCTTCCTGTCGTCAAATTGTTCCTTTCTCCCTCCGCCCTGTCAGCGTGTTCATTCCCACTCGTCTGAGATGTTTGCAAGCTTTTATTTAATTAATTTTTGGATAAATTCTTATTTAGATTTCATCATGACATCTAAAAAACACGAGAACCAGATTGGAGATGGATTGGAGAAACTCTATGAAGATCGCTGGCGAATCAACTAGGTTTTGAGTAAGTAGCCTAGACCCTATCTACATAATTAAAAGTAGAAAGTTATTTAATCGTTGTTTTATTTATTTTTATATTCAGTCCGAGCACAAATAACGTAATAAAGAATCTTAATGGTCTTTGGAAATTTTGAAAGTCTCCTGACTGCATTTTTCGTATAATACAAACCAGTGGCGTAGCCAAGGGGGGGGGGGTCTGACCCCCCCCCCCCCCCATTGGAAAATCGGCAGGTTGTGATTTGTTTCTGTGGTGATGTACTGGTGTCGCCTTTCGGCCGGGTCCCCATTTGTGGCTACACACGTCTTCATGACAACGTATAACTAGTTTACCTACAGATCGCGAAGCTCATATTTTTCTACCGCCAGACAATAATGCTCTCATGCAGCCTGCTCTATGTTGGTGTATGTTATTGTTGCTGGATTTACTGAATTTGAGCATCGTGAAAAGGTTATATCTTTAATTTAACATGTGCTTTACAAGAGGAGATGTGTAGTTCAATAAACAGATCTAATATTACAAGCAATATTTCAGTGTTGCTAAGTAACCTATATGATCGCTTTTCAGTCGGTCAACACGAGTGTACGGTACCCAATTAGATTAGGTGGGCAGTGACAATTTATCACCTAATGCCTGGAATAAAAATACATGAATCGTTTATACACTTAATAAAACACTTCCCACATAAAGGGGAGGGGGTCGTATGAGAAGCGTTTAATTAAATGTATAAATAATTATTATATTACGAATTACACAGGGAAATTAATTGTTACTCCTCGCCCAATCTAATTGGATGTATTCGTGTTGACCGACTGGGAAGTCAGACTGTTCAAATAGCAAGACGACACCTGAGTTTCCAAAGGACCCTAAGAGGTAAGATTTGGCTCGAGCCATTTGTAAGGTAAGAAGGACCTTTGGTAGGTGACAAAAATCTTCGAAAATGATACTTTAGGCATTCAATGCTAATTGCAATATAAAGCACAGGATCTTGCTGGAAAAACTGAATAAACATAAAAATGAGTACCGGTAATGAATTACTCATAAATCAACATGATACATCTTAAGAGGACATGCCCACTTTTGCTGAGACCTCTGTAAATAATTTCTCGTGTTGAGAGAAATGTTGGTAGCACAGATATATTTGAGTTTATTTTGTTCCTGTCAGGGGAACAGGAATGTTCTAGATTTACCATTGAGGTGAGACATTTTAGTCAAATATTAACTTAATTTTTTAAAGAACTGATTTGTTTTTGTCTTTTGAGCATATTGTATTACTCGAAAAATTCGGGAACAAAATACATGAAACTTTTCTTTTGTAATAATATCTCATAGAGAATTGGAAATACTTGTAGAGTTGTTATTAATTCAGTCGAGGGACTTGCGACACCTTGGTCATCAGCCCCGTGTAGTTGGGAGTGTGTAGAAGCTGTCTGGCAACCTGTATTGCAGTGATGATTGTAGTTGTGTGTGTAAATGTATCCGGGACACGGATGGAGTAGACGCTCCGGGACTTGAGCAAGGCACTTTCCCGGAAATTTCCTGTAGGGAGTGTGGCAAACCCCGGGGAAAAACACACTCAGGATAACCGCTGTGAGCACCGGGATTCGAACCTACGATATTCGTAATTACCACAGCTGCCCTCGTGACCAAGGTGCACGTTTTAAGAGCGCGGGACGAAATGCTTGTAGAATTTAACTTCAATACCTATAACCCCCCCTCCAATTGGCCGATCCTGGCTACGCTACTGATACAAACATAACCTAAAATATAGCGTATGTATGTTCACTCCCAGGAACATATTCTTAGGATCAATTCGCCTTCTAATATTTCAATGTATCTTATTCTCGACTTCCAAGTGCCATCAGCCATAATTGTTGGAACGTCGAATCTACCCGATTCACCACTTCCCAATATCGCTAAAATAATAATTTAACATGCATCTTCCTAATTTTATTGCAGCTTCTGCCTTGCTATCTTTCAAGTCTTTTGCCAACAAATTGCAACTATCGAAAGTTCAAAGAATAGAAAACACCAATGAACAAGATACATCATTCTGGTTCACCAAGACGCCATTTTCAGTCCAAGGCCCCTAATAAAAGTTCTCATTTTCAACAACCTTTTGATCAAAATGTACATGAATCAAAACACCAATTATGAATAAACAAACACACAAATCATCCAGAAAATCTCACAGGAAGTTTTATCACTCTGCCACTTTTTGTGGTTTTCGTCGTTGTCAATGAACACTGTGGTCCTATCTTTGTTGCCATACTTGCCCTTTCACCAGGAGCTTGAAGTGGTACGTCTACTTAAAGAGGAAAGAGTCGTTGTTCTGGTCGAATAAGCTCCCCACCAGCTGTCTTCAACTTCGCGACTCTAATATGTCCGTCTTTTGGCCAGCGGTCTTCTTCCAACCTAAGCCGGTAAGACCCCTCCCACCATCGGGATTCCAAACAATCGTTTAACCAACGCCCGCCTTTAGATCTAAACGAAGCATCAAGGACTGGATGAATACTTGTTGTAGAATTATCTTTAAAAAATCCTCGATGAGGCAAGTAATGCGAAAGCGCAGTATCGCTTTTCTCATCTTGAGCGACCTCTTCGATAATTCCTTCAAGCACCCGTGTTTGAAGTACTTCCTTGTAGGCATCAAACTTCCCCTTTTCCTTCAGTTTTGTGGTTGTAGATATCAGTATCTTCTCAGCTAAAACTCGACTGTCTGGAAGTTCTTCACAGAATTCTGTCCAGGGTAGACTGATAGCATGTCGTCCTTTCGGATTCCTCTTTACGGTCCTCCTCAAGCTATCTTGCACTGCAGCTTCTAATTCTTCATTTCGTCTTGGTTCACATGGATCCGTTATTCCAAGGGTGTCTCGTTTCCTCAACTCTGGTTTAAGATTAGTGTGGGTCAGGAGCGTGATTAGTGAAGTGGCATGAGTGGATTTACTTGACAATTCTTTAAATTTTCCCATGACCACCCACCCCAGCCTTGTATGCATTGCTGTTAGTCCGCACTTTAATTCTTGCATCTCTCCAGTGTACAGTTGTCCTGCTACATCAGCCCCGATCAAGATTTAGATTGATGATTGGCCACGTCCAAAATCCGTGAGAAATATTCCCTTTCTTTGAAGTTCTTCCACACACAAACTTGATTTTGGTCGTGTGATAGGTCCACATATAACTGGTTGGTCCATCACTTCAATTGAACAAGAATAATCATCTGTTATACTCATGAGGGAAATTTTGTAACACTTGTGTTCGATATTTTTTGTCATGGCTTCTCCAAACAAGGCATGAATCACAGATTCAGACTTGGTGGAAGTAAACTCCATTTCTTGGGCTGTCCTATTCAGTATATATGAACGCTGTGAGCCTGTGTCAATGACTGCCCTTACCGTCCGTGTCCTTCCATTATTTTCCAGATTCACCAACCACGTCTGTAGAATTGTTTCCGAACAACACTGATTTGACAGAGAAGTATTTTTGTTTGACATAATTTCCTCTTCAGTGTCTTGTATATTCTGTCTAGATGGTATATAAGGACACATTATTGTGCAATGCCTCTTTAAACAGACAATACAACTAATCCTCTGTTTACAATATTTGGCCTTATGTCCCTGTCTAAGGCAGGCAAAACAACCATTTTTCCCTTTTAAAACATCTTGTTTTTGTTCACGAGATAGTTTTTGAGCCAAGAAGCATTCCTTGCTCTCGTGCAATTTGTCACAAAACAAGCAAGAATAGTGGCATTTTCTCTTTTCACCTGATAGAAGACTGGTTGCTGTGGGGAGCATTTCATCAGCAATCCGTTCTCCTTTGTCATTTTCCTTGCCTAGTCTAAGTCCTGCTTTGGCCAGTAAAATCCTTTCCTCACCTTCTACTTCACCTTTCAGAAAAAGCAAAAGGTTGTTTAATTTATCCTCATACAGTTTATTCACACAATCTTCTTCATTGGCTCCTTTTGTGTTTCTTAGCCACACCCTTAACATATCTACAGGTATGCATGACTCCACAAGAGGGAATAACATGGCAGCATACTTGTCTGAGGTAACGCCTAAAGATTCTAACGCACGCAGATGTGATGCGACCGAATCATACTTTAGGGCTGTGTAGGGTTTACCCTTTGAATCCGTAACATTGTTTATTACTAAACACAAAAGCTCCCTCACATAGTATTCAATTAGTAGTTCCTCTCTACCAAATGTGTTTTTCAAGCACTCCACAGCCTTCTTATAGTTTTGTGCAGTGCATGGGAAGCTATCGATAATACCACGAGCCCTGGAGCCCTCTGTAGTAGACTGAATTAAATATTTAAATTTATCTTCATCTGCTAAATCATCATATTCGTGAATACGCCTGAACTGACTCCAAAATGCAAGATAGTCCTTAATTTCACCACTAAACTTTTTAAGTTCGATCTTGGGCAATTTCATCTTTGCCTGGTAGGTTGTGGAAGATCTGACGTCTTGAACAGTAAGTTGTTGTGCTACCTGATTACATTTTAAAGTAAATGCCTCCATCTTCACGCGCACATATTCCAATTTATATCTATATGCTGCAACCGATTCATATTATTTGTCAAAATCGGACTCAGTTTTATCATCTTCCATGAACTTTGTAGAAATCTGCTCATCAAGGACTTTTCATTCGCCACATAACCTTTCCAAGAACGCGAATTTTGTTTTTATAACTTCCTCTTCTGGGCTTTCCCCAACTAATTCGCTCATAAGAGCCTCATAAGTCTTCGTGAATGCTTTTCTGACTGGCGTTCGTTTCTTTATATAGCTCGCCATTTCGTACAATACCGGTACTGTCGTAAATATTCAAACTTGAACTTACCGGTATCTATGTGATATTATCACGTCGGGGTCACCAAATGTTGGAACGTTGAAGAATCTACCCGATTCACCACTTCCCAATATCGCTAAAATAATAATTAAACATGCATCTTCCTAATTTTATTGCAGCTTCTGCCTTGCTATCTTTCAAGTCTTTTGCCAACAAATTACAACTATCGAAAGTTCAAAGAATAGAAAACACCAATGAACAAGATACATCATTCTGGTTCACCAAGACGCCATTTTCAGTCCAAGGCCCCTAATAAAAGTTCTCATTTTCAACAATAATATTATAATACATTGCATATGTTACTCGTAAGCTTGAAAGTAGTCTATGATTCACACTCGGCTAGTTATAGTGTGAATGTATTGGTGATTATTTATGTAGTTGGCTACTGACCTATAGCCTACTTAGTAGTAGGCAGATAAAATATATATATTAGGCCTATTTTTATTTGTTTCAGTTATGGTTGCGACAGATTAGTGTGGAAGCCTTCAACGAACTTCAAGGGTTGTGCAACATGAATCAATCATCATTCTGAAGAGCCATATACTCACATGTGCATGGGATATGCACTGCGCTTGAGTCACAGATGCACATTTTCAGAAAATACCAACAATATCTCTTGGCTCTCGTTTAGTTCTCGACATAAGTTACTGCACCACTGAATGTCTGGGTGAAAATTACTGATGTACTTAAGTTGGGTGAGACAAAGTCACTGTTCGCTACTTGGTTAGATGACACAGTTCGGGCGAAGCCACTGGTTGCAATACGTTATAAATATTGCTCGCAACTATAGCCTAGGCTACTTGTATTATTCATTCTGAATGGAAGCAGAACGCGACTTATACATTTGCATCGGACATCAATGTGACTTTTACATACCTTGTGTCCTTGTTTCATCTTCTGGGCGATATTACGTATTGAAATTAGGAAACCTGGTCACTACTGCACTTCATATATGTGCATAAGTACATAAATATGCGTTTTTATTTATTGCTCTTTAAAAACGGCTGCCATGTTCCAACAGCGCTTGCATCTCGTTCAACTGTCAACAAGGGCGCACTCTAGAGGCACACACCAATGCGCACACATTGTTGCCAACATGTGGGATACAAAATCGGCTTCCTTTGGTCATAAATGATTATCTTTTCTAAAATTACCTCCCTCGAGAACAGTGCAAACCGCATCAAAATCCATCAAGTGGTTCTCGAGATTACCCTCTTCCTTCAGCTCAATGGCTTATCCGCCGAACTGTCAGAGCATATGTGTTCATCATTTTCGTTGCGCAAGAAACCTTTTTCAAAACAATTCCGGAACTAATGCTGTCGATTCCATTCACCCGATTTTAATTCTGAAAAATGCATTGGAAACAGGAAATAAATCTCCATTTTCGTATTACCAGTTTTTTTTTTTCATATTTTAAGCAGAGATAGAAAAAACTGTAAGTAACTTTTTTGTTTTTCACATTTTGGAAAATGCATCGAATTAATATCAATTCAATTGCAGTCTAGTAAACATAGTGGTTTTCAGATCGCAAATACGAGCTTTCGTTCAAGAGAAAACTGAAAAAAGAAATTGTCTCACTTTGGTGCTGCTACGTGGTGTCAGAATTACAAACTAAATAGCGGGACATTTAGCCTTAAGGCCTGGTGACTTTACACATTAGTTAGTACCACAACTAAATTTGGCTGTGCCACTTGCTCAGCTCTACACAAAAACAAATCATACAAGTATTTTTCCTTAAAACAGACCAAAAAAAAACACACATACCGTAAACTAAACCCCTGAGATATCACATTTTTATAAATATTCCGCAGAGCTAGATCATTTGTGGATCAATTAACATTAATATAATAACTTCTGATAAAATGTTTTACAGGCAGTCAACACTATATTCAATAAGTTGAAATTTGTTGTTCATTATGTAACACTGGCAGCAAATATACAGTTCACGCCACGATTTTGGTCGGTTAGTCCTGATTGCACAGTCGTACAGAGGACTGTGAAATCGGAACTAACCGGCCAAATACCGTGGCGTGAACTGTACATATCTAGGTAGATATTATTAGTTCCTTTTGTATTGATGTTAGTTCAAATAAAACAACTTAATCTATTATCTGCTAAATGCTATCAAATCATCTGAGTCAGGTTACCAAACAGACAACCTCCAAATTCCAGTGCACATACTTTACTCCCCCCCCCCCCCCCCTTTCTTCATTGTCCTATTATTCGTGCATAGGTTCCAAATTCTTGTTTGAATCCCATGACGCTCTTGCAAATGGATTATGAGAAGGAAGGAGAAAAAATGAAATTTAAAACCCAGGAGGTTGGTAATTGAAAAAGTAATTTTTATTTTGCATTACACAATGTAGTACAAGAAATACAATTACTGCATATTATAAAAAGAACCACACAACTGAAACTGCATTCTCGCCCAGGTCTGTTCCATGCAACTTGCAGTTCAACTGGATCTAGTGGACAGATCTGTAAGAATACAAACATTAAGCTATTAATATAATAAATGAGGAATGTAACTCATAAGGCTCTGAGCATGTAAGAATGCAGGCTATGATTATCAAGAAAATATACTATCAATAGCCATAGAGGACTTCGGCTATTAAGTCGTTGATTGTACAAAGAGTGTACTAACCATATAGATGAAGGATAGAAAGCACAACACGAACTCACAACTTCCAGATTTGGCTTCCGTCACTCTACCTCTGAGATTATGTGGAGACACTTTTGGTTTTTCTATGTATTACCATGTCGAACATAATTGCTCGGAGACAGGGCAAAGGCAGTTAGAGCTGGATGTCACAGGTTGTGTCCCACATGTTTTTTACGTTCTAACTTTTGGCGTCCATCTATATGGTTTGTAGGCCAACTCTCTGTACAACACACAACCTAATAATAGTTGAAATTTCCTTTGCTCGTTTGATGGGTTATCTTTTACAATTTACCAGCTATAATGGTATTTGGGCCTTTATCATACACAGTCAGAGAGAAAAACATAACAGAAAGTTCTGATGCACAAAACAAGACTTCAACCTACAGTGTAATAGTAAAAAAGTAATAACGGTGGGCACAGAAGGTAGAGTATATTGAAAGGCAAGTCATTTGTCCCTGGCACATAGAATTACATGGCATCCTTGAAACATGAGTCAACTTCTGTGTTCTCTAGAGTAGCCGGTTAACAGTTGAGGAGACGAGAAACCTTGAAAAAAATTACTAAACTACTGATTTTAGCCATGTCAATACCTTCTGTAATGATTCAAAATAGATTTCCCTTATATAACATGACATAGAGTAAAATTCCAGCTGTGTTGGTCATTATCCGCATGAATTATGCACAACTAAAGCAACGCCAACCCCACGCATACTGTTACTAATTGCTTTTGTAAAAGTTACATTTGCCTAGACCAATAATTATTAGGTGGCGGCCCTGTGTTAGACTTTGTCTTTGTCCCAGGCGACAAGAAGTGGAACGACCTATGACGCAAGGATTTATTAATGAAATCGCATAAGTGGAAGTTAGGAAAGCCATCTCTAAAATGAAGAATCATAAAGCAACCCATAAGAACGAAGGGTATAGTTTATAAAACTGCCGTAAGACCAATCCTACTCTATGGTAGTGAAACATGGGCTACTACAAAGGCACATGAGCAAAAGCTACATACCACTGAAATGCGTATGTTACGTTGGACAGGTGGAGTTACTCTCAAAAGATAAAATCCGTAATGAACATGTGCGAGGCAGTTTCAAAGTAGCGCCTATACCAGTAACTGAGAAACTTTTAGAGTCCAGGTTAAGGTGGTATGGTCATGGTATGCGAAGACCGGAGGTGATCTTTAACGTGCCAGTAAATCTACTGACACGGCTCCCTCGCATTTGCGCACCCTCAAATGCCAACTGACTGCCAAGATACGAATCTGCAACCTTGGCCCCAGCAGGCGAGAACATTACATGCAGCCAGTTCCTTTTTGTAACAAACAAATTTTATTAATCTCATGTAGCCTAATTTTTTTCAGGTTTAGGGAATAACCCATATCATTTGGGTACAATCGTGTTGACCGACTGAAAAGCACCAAACTTTTGTAATAAATAATAATTGTGGAAATGCTGTGGTAATAGAGGTTTTCTCCTCCACTGACTATAACCCGTCCCCTTTTTTGATCACAACTTATATAGTAAAATTCCAGTTGTGGCTGAATTATGGGACAAGGATGAGAAGATACAAACACAAAACAAACTTTTGTTTTTTGTGTGGAGAGCTGAGATATTTATGTTGCGAGAGCAGAATATAAGAGAGCCACCAACTGATTACGGAAAATGACTACGAGGGTGTTATTGCATTATTTCAGCAGTGCCAACATTATCGCTTGGTGCCGGTTTTGCTGCTAAGTTCAAAAGTGGTGAACGTCAACTAAGGCTTTACATACAACCACAAACCTAACCTGGGGCATAGGCACCCGACCCCTCTCCTGTACTACAGTAATTTTGGCTCTTCTTTTGCAGTGCCGACGCATGACCGAACTATGTATAAAGCCCATAATATAATATGTGTCATAAATGCAAAATTTCCAAACACCAACAATATCTCACAGCTCTTGACAGGCTCCTATAATGCGCCTCAGCGCACTCCCACGTAGCGAGGTTAGATGCCTGTCTGGCCGAAAATTACTGATGTAAAAGTTGGACGAGACCTAATTATACATCACTAATTGGTTCGACGGCTGCATTGACGAAAGCTACCATTGGCAGCTACTTGGTTAGCAGACTGGGAATCGTGCATTGTGCGGTGTCGTCGGCTCGATACGGTATCGAACCTGTTCGAACTGTTAGCCGACCTGACACATAAAGTAAGCGGAGCCCAAACCAGCGGTTCCCAACCTTCCTCCCGTACCCCTTTATACATATTTATCTAAAATAGTACCCCTAAAACGGAAACTTTTAAAACGTTCAATATTTTACGGGCAATATGTACATAACTTAATAAAAACATGAATAAAAAAAATAACTTACAGCTATTTATAACTTATTTCTTTAATACCGTATAACTAATATTTTTATTTTTATTTTTTGTTTGCTGTTAGTATGCATTTCATTTCAATAAAATGCTAAATATAATTTTTCTATTTTACTTTCATTTACTTGGGCAAATGAAGATGTATAAACATTTAGCTGAGGAAAATAAACAGTACAGTACATAACATCTTTTTGTTTTTGATTTTATTGGAAACTAATTAATTCTAGCGATTAGTTTGGCAAAACTAGACAAATCAAGACAATAGCAGTGGGTCGGTGAAAGTGACTGGGGATGGGATAGGGTGGGAACATTGATCTTGACGTGCGTGAATAAGACGTCACTGCGCGCCGGTACATTACGACTGAAACGTACGATGGGAACATGGCGCCCGCCATTACCGTTTAATTTTGGAGTACCCCTAAGCGATTCATTGCATCCCACCAAGGGGTACGCGTACCTCAGGTTGGGAACCACTGGCCTAGACGATGTTTTCTGCAACCTTCCCATCGCGTACGGTATGTGTGAACGAATTAGACTATTAGTGGTTCGAATGCCACTATCGAGAGCCCTGCAGATGGTTTTCCGTGGTTTCTCATTTGCACACCAGGCACATGCTGGGGCTGTACCTTAATAAAGGCCACTGACGCACCTTTCCGCGCCTAGCCCTCTTCTATCCCATTGTCACCAAACGACCTATCTGTGTCGGTGCGACGTAAACCAAATTGTAGCCCCCCCCCCCCCCCCCGTCACTGATACGTCTTGGTTTCTGGGAAGGATGTAATACTGTCGAGGATATTAACAAACGTATGTTCCTGAAACGGAACAAATTAATCGCATATTAAACACATACTGTTGCCGCACGATTGTACGAAGAACGTGTTGTGACCCGTCGCCTTTGTTCTGTACACCAACGATGTTCTGTAGGCAGTTTGTATAGGCTATTCTGGGGGAGACATGTGCATCGAATCATCGCACAAAAACATATTGTGGCTGTCTCCACATTACGGATACTGTTTGAAGGGGTTATATGCACAAACTATACAGCAGTACCCAGGTCGAGCCGGTAACGCCTAGCACAATGCTCGAACACAGCCTGCTTGAGCTTTCTGGGCTCATAAGAGCACGTCGATAGGTCACGGCGCGCACAAAAGCTCGAACTTGTTCGAACTCTGACGTCATCTGTTCGAGCCGAGCTCAAGCACATCACTATCTATAACCCACCCGCCAACCCAAATTATAACATGACTTATAGGGTATAGTAAACATTCCAGCTGTGTCTGCCATTATCGGCGTTACAACAGTATTGCCAACCCCACACATACGGTACTAATTGTATAGGTGGTCTTTCGTCCAGATCAATGTTCCGTTTGTCAACCGTGCCCCGCTAGCTTCCCGCGACCATTCTAACCTTAGTTTAGTCCAATCCAATGGTTTTTGACAATGGTTCCAGTCTAACGTGTCCTGGGCCCTATTTCATAAAGCTCGACAGGTCCGACAATTGTGACAATTTGGCATAATTGTCAACGTGTCGCGACACTTTTATCTGACAATATGGCATTGTGTGACAGGAGAAATATTGTAAAATGTACGCCTGTCACAGAACCGTTTTCTTAACCTTGACAAATTGTCAAATCCACCTGTCGAGGTTATGTACACTTCGATAGTTCCGCGAATCGATAATATACAATAACTCGATTCACATGAACTGTTCAACGTGAGATAATCATAATAAAGGATTTACTATTTATTAAAACATTCGTCTATTTGAAGAAATACGCACAAACTGTGCAAAATTACTAGACCTATATATTTACATACTTTACTGGATAAATGTGATTATCATTACAGCTTCTAATAATACGTTACAGGCCCAACCATTGACCTTTTTGACAATTGCGAATATATACTGTACAATACAGGCACGAATTGAATGCTCAACAAATATTTGTCTCGGCCACGGCCTTTCTTTAGTAAATAATATATTATGAAGTTTCTATGGTCAAGGGAGCAATAAAATATTTAAAGTATGATATATACCAGAAAATCGTTCTCATTGAGAGTACCCTACGTTTTTCGATTTATTTCCTTCCGCACGACTCTGTCATATTACTTGAAAGCAAAGATATAGTCTTTGAAAATATTTTTCATCTCAACTTTAAAGGAATCCCCTTTAGCTCACCTAAAAACCCTAGGCCTAGACCTACTGATAATAATAATTTTATTTGTTTTACGTCCCTTTCAACTACTGCGGCTTTTAGAGACCCCGGGGTGCGGGAATTTTGCCCCAAAGGGGATCTATAACGTGCCAGGAAATCTACTGTCACGGCTCCCTCTCATTTGCACACCCTCAAATTCCAGCTGACTGCGCCAGGATTCGTTCCTGCGACAGCAGGCGAGAACGTTACCGCTGCGCACACGCAGCCAGCGTAGGCCTACGGCCGTCAAAGAGACAGATCTACATAATAACAGCACACTGTAAATGTACAGGGTCTTTCATATAAAGTAAGAACGGCAAGCGGCAGATTTGTTATTCGCTACTTCGGTGGCCTTGGCCGAGCTTGTGGCGCACCATGGTCCCCTGCTGTACTATTAAAAGCGCGCGCGTAGTACATACGAGGGCTGTTTTTTTTTCAAGTTCCGATGGACTGTATAAAAATAATAGATTGACATACCAAACTGATTTTAACACTAAATGTTTGCTTGTTTTATTCTTATGTCTCAACATAATCGCCAAAACAATTGAAACATTTGTCGTATTTTTCACCGGCTTTCCAATGCCCTCGGCAAAACATTCTGCCGCCAAAGAGGTGGGTACGTCTGGAGAGTCTCCTGAAGTTTTTCCTTTTTGGCTAGGCGTTGCCGCCCAACCATACCTTCAATTCTCGAAAAAGGTGAAAACCATTCACAACCACACTGTACCAACGTTACGATAGATTTTTCAAAGAATTCAAGTGTGAAGTTTTGGACCATCTGCCGTTTAGTCCAAACCAGCACTGAATGATTTTCACCTCTTTCGAGAATTGAAGGTATGGTTGGGCGGCAACGCCTCGTCAAGAAGGAAAAACTTCAGGAGACTTTTCAGACGTACCCACCTCAGTGGCGGCAGAATATTTGGCCGAGGACATTGGAAAGCTGGTGTTACGGTACGACAAATGTTTCAATTGTTTTGGCGATTATGTTGAGACAAACGAATATAACAAGCAAACATTGAGTAGTAAAATCAATTTGGTATGTCAATCTGTTGTTTTTATACAGTCCATCGGAAATTGAAAAAGAAAACAGCCCTCGTATGAACTACGCGCGCGCTTTCAATAGTACAGCAGGGGGCCATGGCGCGGCACAAGCTCGGCCAAGGCAACCATAGCAGCGAAAAACAAAACTGCCGCTTGCCGTTCTTATTTTATATGAAAGGCCCTGTATATTGGTTGTGAAACGTTAACGCAAACTTTAACATTATCGTGCACTAGTGTTCGTCACGTATGCGAGAAGCAATACTCCGCGTCAAGACAGCTCAACTCACACGAGATGTTTGACGCTGGGATAACCTATTACATCGCACGCATGATTTCGCAACATGCTCATTATCGGCAACGAAGGTATGACGAATCTCGTAAGACTTCGTGCGTTGAGAAAGACCCGTTGACATCCTTATTATATGTACTTATATACGAGAATGACGACTATTGTCTCAGTCAGGGGCGCACCCAGACTTTTGGTTCGGAGGGGGCTTTCCTCAATAACATGATTTCAGCTATGGAAAGAGAATGTGTCCATTATTAGTCTTGTATGTAAATATGTATATTTGAGATCATATGCATAAAAAGATATTCTATAGGATCAAACATACTATAGACTGCTCTGTCAAAACCAATACAAAAGATGCTATTGGACTGGAGATTATTTAAACAAAATGTGCATTGGTTTTATACAAATACAGTACCATTGAGCTAAGGTTATACAAGTAATAAAAAGGAACAGCATGATTTTTATCAAGAATTAACTTTTCATCACGGTCAGAGTGATAACGACTGGATTGCTCTATTCACTATTATCATAACTATATATCCAGCTACCAGGATCGTCAGATTGATGTGTAACATCAATTATCTGCAATCATTTACTAAGTTTTGAGTTGTTTATACCAAGAATTGGTATAGGTTTTAGGAAATTAATAATAACATTTTGATTTTGAATATGTAAATTTAATTGGAACTAAAATTACATTTTAAAAATTACGAGATGTAATTGTATACCTTAGTGTTATGGATTGTAACAAATATTTTATGTACTATACGTGAAAATATATGTTATTTTAATTTTCCTTAGTAACTAACATTATAATAAAAAATCTTAAACATTTCTAGAATTTCAAGTCGAACTTAATCACACAGGCTGAATGCAAGTTTAAACAAATAGTTGAATACAGATCATGTATTAATGAATTAACATTAACGTTGTTTGAATAAAGCGGAAACTCAAATTTCACAGAACAAAATCCAGCCGCCTAGCAGATTTTTTCAAAACGGAAACTACCTCTGTACTGGCGACTTCAATTTCCCGGTGAATATTCAGTGCTGCTAGTCCAGTCAGCCTGTCTGCACCCACTGTATTCCTAAGATATGTTTTCAGCCGACGTAGTGTAGAAAATGACCTCTCAGCAGTGTTTGTAGTCACAGGGATGGTACACAAAATTCTCAACAATGTGTGGATATTAGGAAACAAGTCCTTGTCACATAGATTCAACACATCGATTGCGTTTTTAGGGATATTAGCGTGGGTCTTGAGGCTCTTGTGCCACAGTTCAAACTCAGCCATAAACAGGTCTTTGTTGTTTCCTCCACTTTCAATTAGGTCATTCTTATAAAAATTACACAGCTGTAAGAAATCAAGTTGCATTTTTTCTTGGAAGGTTTCTTTATGTGTATGTGATGCATTGGCTGATGGCAGTAAGCACTCAAAACTCTTTAATAAGTCTTTATGTTTCATGAATCGAGATTCCAATGAAATAATGAATGAGTCAAACCAAGGGATGAAAACAGATCTTTTGTAGATAGATAGATAGATAGATAGATAGATTTATTTACCATCAACAGGATAGGCACCCAATTACAGATGATATAATAAAACATAATAAACATTAAATTTACTTAAAAGCAACTATTTAACTAACCTAGAAACAAACATTGATTCAAGCTTATAAACTAAGTTCTCTATACACTTAAATTAAAATAACAATTATTACACACTATATATACAACAAACACCTACGATCTTGAGTTCAACAATGATCTACGAATTTCCGTAGGCTTCGAGTAAAATATATCTATAGCGCTGGATAGGATCCGTCAATGCGAGACCTCCTTTTTCGGGAAGGACTAGAAGTGAAGCTTCTAGTCTAATAAGCAAATGAACTTTAAGCAGGAACAGATTGAACATTGATGAGTAAATAGGAATGGAAACAGTTTGCCAAAAACAGTGGTATTTTATTCATAAACAACTTTCAAAAGATTAACAATAAATAAATATATAAACATGTAATGGAAATGTGACCTTTGACAGGCCTACAACAAGCGAACAAGATTTCATAAGCTTGAAAAAGATTAACAATAAATGAATATATAAACATGTAATGGAAATGTGACCTTTGACAGGCCAACAACAAGCGAACAAGATTTCATAAGCTTGAATGCCAACAACCCTGAGAATAAGTAACCACTTTGTGGCCAGTTAGTCTGAAGTAGAACTATGCAGGGTAAAATAGTGAGTAACTATAGTGCTCAAATGAAGGCTTAAAATTTAGCCTAGGACTGCACACAGAGAGTAGGCTAGTTTATTTACAGAAAAAAAATCAACATTAATTAACATGCCAGTAGGGATAACATCCTGCTAGTCGCTTGATAGTTATAAGACAAAGTTGTTTGCAATTGAAATGGGAGCATTCCCAAAAACACTTTGATAGATTAAATGAAGAACAAGCCATTCACTTCGTCAGATAGGTGAACTGGTGTTAAGCCCAATAGTTTGTACAAAAATAGAGAAAAGAATGATTTGTTTTGAAGGAAAGTTAACATGCGAAAGAGAGAGAACAGCCGTTTTCTCATAGCCTACAATTTAAAGGCATAATACATGCTTAAACCACTTAATAGAAAGAAATAAGTTGAGTTTGGCATAGTTTGACAAGTTGTTTAAGTCAGGTAACAAACCCTAAAAAGAAAGATATATTTTTAAGGTTTAGAAATTTTTGAGGTTATAATAAACACTTAGCTTGTTGGCGTTGGTGTAGAGGAATTTCCACATAATATAAATAGAGGAAGAGCGTGTTGATCACTTTTTTCCGTCTTGGAAATGTTGAAGACTTCGTGCCCAGCACAAAACTGACGTAGGCCAATCATCGATGTAAACTTAGATAGACTTTGTAGAACTCGGTTTTGATCACTTTTTTCCTTCTTGGAAATGTTGAAGACTTCGTGCCCAGCACAGAAGAAAATTTGTTTATCGTTTTTTGCTCACGACAAACTGACGTAGGCCAAGTATCGATGTTAACTTATATAGATTTCGTAGATTTTAGAATGCACTGCTGGTTTGACTAGAAGCATTTTGCGATGTATTAGCACACAGCGTTGAGACACATTCAAGCGTTGTGCAAACAGCTGACGAAGAGTGACTGGCATTGTGACTTGCTGGAGACAGACAGTTGATGTAGGCCAGGGCAGGCTATATACCGGAGATCACGCGGAATGCGTGACGAGGACAGGTGGCGTCGGCCAATCCGAGAGCATGGAAAATTCTCGAAAACTGCTGAGGCCAATCAGAGCAAGGGGCCAACTGAAAATGAACCTCGTGACCAACATTAGTTCCGGAAATCATTACAGTGTCATGGAACACGTGCTAGCAAGAACAGATTGAAGAAAAATGGAATGACATGACAGGTGAGAGGTTATGTTATAATAAAAATAAGTGAACTTTGTAAATTTCACTGAAAAGTGAACAAGCGCTATCAAGATGGTTTAGAGAGCGCAACGCCATCAATAACCAGGAATTGACATGGGCTACAGTTCTACACTTCTGGATCCGGAAAGTGAGTCTTTGCCTTGTATTGCGGCCTGGAACATGAAGCGGAATCAAACACAAAAGGGGCGCACAGTCGATTCTATTGGTCACACACTTATATAGAAACATGGCATTGGCACAAATGCGGCGAGACCTCAAAGACCGCATACCCATGGTTCCACAGAAGGTCTCATAATCCAATGTAGAGAGTCGAATGCCCATATATCTACAGCTGATCCACTTCATGAATCTCACCTGCACTCTCTCTAACCGCTGAATAGCATATTGCTGAGAAGGCAGCCATACCTCAGAACAGTATTCAACAGTCGACCTTACATATGCTAAAAATAAAATTTTGAGAGAACCTATATTGGCGATTTCACTACAATTTCTCTTCAGAAAACATAGTAATCTGAACCCCTTACTTGTCACCTTATCTACATGTTTTAGAAATGACAGCCCGTCGTCGTTGGTAATTGTTATACCTAGGTCGTTTACTTCATTCACACGCACTAATACAGAGTTACTTATACTATAATTCCTCATGACAGGCGCCAACTTCCTAGAAAATGTTATCACATTGCATTTTGATATATTAAGGTCAAGTAACCACTTAGTACACCAATCTGTTAGTAGATGTAGGTCTAATTGAAGCAAGTCACAGTCTGACTCGTGGTCTATTACTCGAAACAGTTTCAAATCATCAGCGTATAGAAGGCAGTTACTATTCTTGAAGACCCCAGTTAAATCATTAATAAAGATTACAAATAAAAGTGGCCCCAAGATGGAACCCTGAGGAACACCAGAAGTTGGAAAGTATGGATTTGAAGTTTGACCATCGGATTTAACAAAGCAAATTCTTTCAGTGAGATAGCTTCTAATCCACTCTAAAACGCTGCCGCCTATTCCATACGCCGACAATTTGATTAATAATGCCTGATGTTGTACGGAATCAAAGGCTTTGGAAAAATCTGTGTATATGGCATCTACTTGTTGACTCCTGTCCAAGGCATTTGATATGAAGTTGACGTACACTGCCAGGTTCGAAACAGTCGAGCGCTTCGGCACGAATCCATGCTGAGCAACATTAATGTACTGGCCGACTGACCTGTATATTCTATTGTACACAATCTTCTCCGCCACCTTTGATAGGAGGGATAGCAGGACGACTGGCCTATAGTTGTCAAATACCCTTTTGTCACCCTTTTTGAATACTGGAATTACGTATCCCTTCTTCCACTCACACGGAAAGCATCCAGATTTAAAAGATATATTTAAAATTGCACTGAGAGGTATCGCCAACTGAGGAGCACATTCTCTAAGTACAAGACCTGGTATCTCATCAGCCCCAAACGATTTTGCAGTATCCAATGATGACAGAATCTCACACACTTCAAAGGGCGTAGTCCGGATCGACATCAATCCCTGATTACACACGATTGGGACAGACGAGTGACACGGCCTCGCAGGAGAGTGATACTTCTTGAAGCCCTCTGCAAATTTATTAAGAATAGTTTTCTTGTCCTGGATTTCGATTCCATTCTGAAACATAGTGGATGGTAAACGTGAAGATTTTCTTTTATTGTTTACAAAATTCCAAAAGTGCTTTGGATTGGTGGTTAATTTTGATTCAACTGAGATCACATAGTCTTTGTATTTTCTGTTCTGGAGTCTCTTATATTCCCCCCGTATCACCGAAAATTGAACATAGTCACACCAAAAGCCCGATTTCTTGAACCTTTTTCTGACTCTCTCTTTTTCTTTCAACTTGTTGATTACCTCTGTATCGTACCAAACTGGATACTTCCGAGTATTGATTGTGCGAGTGGGCACTGAATCCTTGATAACTGCTTTGAGGAGGTCGTAAAACAGACTTAAAGCCTCATCAACAGAGGGAGAATTATCCATCAAATACCATGGACACATCGATAGAAGGTCTCTCATGAGGGGAAAATCAGCTTTAGTCCAAGTATATATTACCCTTCTTAGTGATTGTGGACGGATAATTCGCGGCAAGGATAGTGAGAATTCCACAGCATCGTGGTCTGACTTAACTACCTTCTCAGCCTGAATACATTGCGTATGCGCGGAGAGTTGTTCAGAGACTAGCACCAAATCCAGGAAATTGTTATTGCGTGTAGGGAAATGACACATTTGCTGTAGATTAAACTCACTGATAATCTCTAGAAACGATAGGACTTCCTCACATCTTTGCTTTATAAAAGGTTCAGGGGTCCAGGCTAATTCACTGATGTTAAAGTCCCCACACACTACGACTATGTCTTGGGGGTTTAAAACAGCTGTGACATTGCCCAGCGTCTGACGCAAATCACTCAGCCTAACCTTCACCTTGTCCGGTGGTAGATAGCAGCACACGATGAATACCGCCCGTCCAGGTTTAGGCCTGACCTTGACCACAAGGCACTCCCAACACCCTGCCAACTCCGGCCTTGATACCGGATCCAGGATGTTTTTCACGGCCACAAGTACGCCTCCACCCTTAGTTTTGGTGTCATGAACGAGTTGTCTGTCTTGTCGAAATATACTGTAATCACTGGACAGTATCTCGTTCTCGTCCACTGCATCATTCAACCATGATTCTACGATACAAATACAATCAATTTCAGCATCACTAAAAGCTAGGTTGAATTCCGATAATGAAGTACACATACTCGCTACATTTTGATAGAAGAAAGTCATATCATTACACTGACCAGGTCCCGGGTTCAATTGCACATCGCCTGACAGTGCCAATAGGAGCATGGCTATCACATTGCCGGACATTTTCAAATACGTGGACCTTTGACAACCACTTGGTTGCTTCAACGCCAGGTACTGTGTTCCATTCAAGCAAAGCACATGGCATGATATTTTAAGTTCATTGTTCACAAGGAAGTCTTCCCAGCATTCCACAAACTCGAAATGGTAGCCACGGTAGCCACGAACACAAACGTTAACCGATATTAAGCAGCATTTAAAAGCCACGAATACGCAAAAAAGACGGAGTGCAGCCGACACCATCCTGTTCGCTGGATAAAAAACAGTGGGTGAAGTGAAGATGAGGGAATTAGATTGTTCTTCCCTAGTTCAAGAGTCTTAGGACTACGATTATCTTAAATTAAGGTTCTGATTTAGGACTTAAATTGGCTTCTATAACAAGTGCTACTCATTATTATGAATGTGCTGTTGGATTCATCAAAAATGTTTCTCCCCAATAAACGCAGCTCTCCTGAACACAACCAGGCTGACTTAAAATGCCTTCTTACTAATGACACAGGTACATGCCCACAGTCCCAAGAGAGAAAACTATTATTTTCGACTGTGGACAGCACAGAAGCGAATGTCAATCCCTTTGCACATGTCGCGCATGAGAGCTTTCCAACTCCCGAGTGAGTATTTCTTCACAGTCTGCTTCCAGCACGCAGCCATAAACTTCGATGTTGAACTGAGCGTGCTGCAATTTATACTTTACTCTTCCTACTAACCACAAAGTTATATCAATTCACTTTTCGGACTTTATACGCTCACCTACAATTTCTTATATTCACAAACACTCCAATATTTGCTTTCACCTCCGCTGAAACTTCTCTTAAGATGCTTACCGTAAATACGCCCATATAAAAATCAATTCACCAATTTGTACATCCCGACCAGCATCTTGTACTTTTAGGCTACTCGAGAACCATTGGCATGATATTCAGTAATTATATGGGCATCTAGCAGTCTAAGTTATATATTGAATAGTCCTGTGTAACTCATTGCACCCGTAGAGACATGTTTAAGTCGTTCCACTTGAATATTCACCAGAACTAACACGATTTATATGGAGCACAAATTGACCCGACTGCCATGTGTGAAATTAGCATGACTGGAGTTTCTGCTGGAATGTTGCTTCTGTTCAGTTGTCTTCCTACTGTTCGAGGCATCGAAATTATTGAACCGCAGCTATTAGCAATTTTGTAGCTTCTTCAAACAACGAGTGAAATTCTTGATCTGCATTTTTTCTTAGAGATTTTAAGCTTTCAATCACAGTTTCAGCGTGTGTAATTGCAGACGATAAATCTAAATCAGTTCCCTGAAGCGTTTTGCTTAGGTTTACTGTGTAACCTAGCAGTTTTTCTGATGCCATGAGAGAAATTATAAATTCACCTTAACTTAAGGAGTTTAGTAGTATTAGAGCTCCTGAAGACGATTCCCTATCATTCCAGATTTAATCTCCTCTAACGCTACTTCAAGAGGTTGCAGCAGTTCTTTCATAATAAAAATAGCATCGTGCCTTTGTACCCATCTCGTTGGACAAAGCTGCAGGAGTGTTTTCTTGTTGGTTTCAAGATTTACCACAGATTCAATGCACTGTTTTAAAACTGCTTGTCTTTTAGGAGTGTTAAAAAAATCCCACAACTTCTCCACTATTCCAAAGCAGTTCCTGATTGATACAACCTCAGACGCGGTCGACAATGCCAGGTTAAGGCTATGAGAAGCGCAATGCAACAATGCAAGTATATTTCTGTGGGGTGAGCTTCTTGGATGCACGCTTGAGCCCCTTTAAACTTTGCACTCATGGCAGCCGCCCCATCGTACACCTGGCCACGTAGGTTATTTATGTCTATATTACTGTCTTCAAGACCTTTAATCAATGTTTTTGCCAATACGCTACCCGTAGTAGAGGTTAGAGGCATGAACTTCAAAAATTGCTCACATATTTCATAACCATTTAAAGTATTTGGCGTTACATAACGTAAACACAAAGAAAACTGTTCAACGGTTGAAATATCAGATGTTTCATCTGCGAGAACACTAAAAAACTTAGCTTCTTTTACTTTACTTGCTATCTTTTCAGTTATTATTTGGTTACAAGCATCGATGACTTGATTTTGAAAATTCCAACTTATATAGGTCGCATTTTTGCCACATGACCCAAAGTGATCTTTCAAATTGTTGTCACCTGTTTCAATTCTAGCTCTGAGCAAAGCTCTTAAATTCCCCTCATTTTCAAATGGTTTGCTGTCGATTTGAAACTGACCATAATCTATGGCCCCTAAGGGCGATATTTTGCCTGCCACACAAAATTATAGTTTCTATTATTGGAATTATTCTTTTCACATTATTTTGGGCTTGGACGTCTTTTCCTTTATCAAGAGATTTGTCAATCGGTTTCATTCGGCAGTCCATAGCTCTTTTAAAGTTAGCTGCGCTTACACATGAGTCTTTATGATACTGCGAGTTTGCATGTTTTTCAAACTTGTCTAGTGCTTTTTTCCAGTTACAAAAACCTTCTTCAACAAGTTGTCCAGTATGTTGAGCGTTACTCTTACCTACTTCTTTTTTTGAAAAAAGCATACAATGGACACAGTATGCAGAGTCTTCAATTCCAGAAAACGAAAGCCAGGTATATTTCTTTAGCCATGAAAACGAAAATTTTCGTTGTTGGTTCCCATGCGATCTAAAAGGATAGTTAAAAATGCTCTGAGGAACCCATTTGTCATTTAAAATTTTGAACTTTTCATTGTCCGTCAACACTTTGTTGTTAAATAAACCAATGTCCAAATCCAAGTTATGTTTACTTACAACGGCCTAAGGCCTGCTCACATTTGCCTCTAAGCCCTCCTCTGACGAACAACTTGGCTGTTTTTCTATGCTTGCAGTCCTTGTTAACAGTTCCTTACTCGTTGAAGGATTGCCACATTCACTAACACTAACCACATCATATTTATTTATTTATTTTGAACGGTTTAAAGTAGTTTTGCATGTTTGACTTTCTTTTGTCTCCCATTGCTACTAGTCCAATTGGACACACTACGAACACCAATAGCCAATAGAAAATACAAACACAACAACAATCAACGAATGATCTTCTACAAACACCACTACTGACTTGACGCTTGACACAGAGCACAGCACAATACCATAGGGGAGATAAATTTTCACCGTTGTCCCACGCGCATCTTCCTCCGAGCATAGTTACGACAACGGCCGGAAATATCCGATCGTGTTGTGTTTACAATATATACTATTAAAGTGTTGCATAAATATAGGCCTAACATAATTCTGTTTTAAACCAGTAGAAAGTCGCAAAATGTTCCAACGTTCCAACACTAAACATTCTGGAGCCCGTTAAGCAATCAATTTTCTTGAAAGATATCATCAATGTTTTTAAAGTGTTCCCAGGTTTTTATGGGGGGGGGGGGGTTAAGCCCCCAAAGCCCCCCCCCCCCTGGGTGCGCCCCTGGCTCTCAGTGACATAAACTGGTACCGTACAGTTACCTTAATAATGTACAACTACCTTAGGCCTATTATATGAATGTAGCCCCCCCAGAAAGAAATCCTACGTACGTCACTGATCTTAATCACTCTACTACTGCCGCTTTTTAATCCCTCCATTCCAACGATTATAACAACACTGTAGGCTATTAATGTAACGGAAAACTTCCAAAGGCACCGAAATACGAAAAGATAGGTTATGGTAATAATCGACATGTAACAAGGCGCCTGTCGAGTTTTCGATGACAATTGTACAACCACGGCTGACATATTCATTAGTTCATAAAGAAAAACTGGTGACATATGTGACATATTTGTCACATTACAACTTTATGAAACAGATTTCTGACAATATGTCACGACAATTTACAAAATTGTCGCAACATATTTGTCGAATTATCATGCTTTGAGAAACGGAAACTTGTCGAACTATCGAATTGTCGGATATTTTACGTCATCTGACATATGTCGACTTGTCCAGTTTATTGAAATAGGGCCCAGATCAACTGTTACAGCCTAATGCGTCTAGATTCTAGATATTAGCTTCCAGCCGCAGACGAATGGGTTTTGCCTAGTGGTGGTGTATTTTATATCTTATATGTTGGGCACACTGCCGTGACACCAACGTCTCGTCATGTGTTGCTCACAAGGGGAGGATACGATGCATGGGTCACCGATTCGAACCATCTTTAGTACACGTGTAGGGCATTACCAGGCGTGTACCAGGTGCAAGTAGTAAGGTGCGATTCTCAGCAGTTTCCGAGAAATTAATTAATTGCAATTACATGTCGGCGTCTATGTGCGTCGTACGCTAGCAAGAAACCAACGAGCGCGCGGTGCAGCGGTAAGAGCCCTGCTTCGTAAGCGCGGGATAGAATCCCACCGGTGAGCCTATGCAGTGTGTTGTGTTTTTTGTACCGATAACATGAGTCACTGCTTGCGGGGTACGAGGGTGGTCTGATGGTTCACAGACGTGCAATGTGTTGGATATCGGGATATCTTTTGTAAGTATATTCCTTGATGTAACAACTATAGTTTGTTCTTTTTGTTAATGCTCTTTGTATGTATTCTTTGGAAGAGTATTATTCTCTGTAATCCATGATGGAAGCATGTATGCTATAATACAATCTCTTGCACTTAAAACTGTTTAATTATGATTTTAAAAAAAAGAATCTGAGAACGCCGGGTAGGCTTTAGAAACAACATATGGCGACCGCGACAATATTATTGTGTTAAATTGTGGGTTGCATATTAGCACAACATATATCGGGAAGTGTTTTATCCAGTTTGTGAATTGGTCATGGATACATTGAAAAAGAAACGTACGGTAGTGCGGGTGGCATATACTCGCGTGTATAACAACTTGGAAGAAAGAAGAAACTCAATAGTGAACACAGAAAAGCAAGATGATGTGGAGGTTATGGCGAATCTGGACTTACTACGCGAGAAATTCGAGGAGATGGCGCGTTTGGATGCAGAAATTTTGGATTTGCTACTGAAAAATACGGCTACCAAATCGCAGGATTTGGATACAGAGGTACAGACCGCTGATGAATACTCAGGCAAGCACAAAAGAATAAGTCTTTACTTGCAAAGGAGCCTAAATGCTGTTGATGATAGTATGTCTATGTCAAACATAACCAAGAGAAAATTTAAACTACCTGTTCTTGAGTTAAATAAATTTGGAGGGGAAATCAAGGACTGGTTAACCTTTTGGGGTCGATTTAAGAAAATTAATGACGATTCTGGCATAGATGATTCTGACAAATTTCCGTATTTGTTACAAGCTATGGAGCCAAACACTAGAGCTAGGGAAGTGGTGGAAAGTTTTCCCCCCACAGGCAGTAACTATAGCAAGGCTATTGAATGCTTGAAAGCTAGGTTTGGTCGCGAAGATATTTTGGTAGAATTCTATGTCAGGGAATTGCTCAAACTGACTCTAGCAATGAATTCTAAGCATAATCAAGTCAGTCTTTCCTCCCTATAAGATAAAATCGAGACACAGTTAAGGGCTTTGGAAACTTTGGGAGTAGCTACAGATAAATATGCTGCAATGCTCTTTCCACTTGTAGAGTCATGTCTCACTGAAGAAGTTTTGAGAGCTTGGCAGAGAAGCTACAACAACAGTTCGGCTCAAACTGATGGTAAAACCAGACGGGATAGCCTCATGAATTTCTTGAAATGCGAGGTTGAAAATGAGGAGCGAATCTGTATGGCAGTCCAAGGCTTCAAGATAGGAAACCACTCCAAGGGTAGCATGAAAACATTAGGAGCAGAGTCAACCCGTCATAATACCGGTACTAATATTCCAACTGCAGCTGGCCTTGTCAATTTTAAGGCAAACCAAAAATTTTTTTGTGAAATTAATCACTCAAGCGATGCTTGTTTTAAGGCCCAGAAAATGGAGCTGGATGACAAGAGGAACATTTTAAATAGAAGGAACTGTTGCTTTTCTTGTCTTAAGATTGGTCACATTAGTAGAAAATGTAAAATACTGTTCAAATGTATTATTTGTGAGGGTAAGCATGTCCCACTTCTGTGTCCCAGAAGTCACAGGCAGCAAACTCCAAAAGAAGGGGGAACGGTTGAGAATTCTCTATCAAATGTGAACTGTAGTCAGGTATTTTTACAAACACTCATGGTTACCATTAGAGGAGAGCAGGAAAAACAAGTCCGTGTCCTCATGGACCCAGGCTCGCAACTGAACCAAGACCAACTACAATACTCAGACCTTAATACAGGTATCGAAAGTGTGAAAATGGCGTATGCGGAAGCCCGAGATATTGTTTGTTTACATTCGTTGCTGGGATACAATATTAGCTTTGATTAGCTTCGTTTGATGAAAGTTGGTATAAACTATTGCTCATCTGTAATTTTTAGTGTCTTCAGTATGTCTGTTAAGTCCAATTCGTGTTAATATACTGCAATCGTGTGTAAATATGTGATAATACGCTTATTATGGACTGGTTCGATTGTGTGATGATTGTTCAGTCGACCGTTGGCATTGTGTCATTTACTGCAGAAGTTGAAGCACCTAAGACTAAAGCTTTAATAGAAATGTCTCAAGAATATACACCGCAATGATTTGCTAGTTAGGTACAATATAATAATAGCTTAGTACACTTCAGTACCGGTAGTGTCAAACTTAAGTACGTAAAGGGAAAACGCAGTGAGCATCTACGGCAAGACCAAACCGTTAACGTTATCTTGAACGCTCAGCTTCATGTGCCTCCATAAATCCTTACCCGTCTAGCAGATCTTCTACACTGCCTTGTATACACGCCAAATATTACTGTGAACTTCTGTTTTATTGGTTAAGGAAGATGTTTCCCCTGTGCCAAACAGTGAACTCATTGTGTTCCGTCATAACTCATACTTTTGTGATTCTTACAGCTTGCAACTTATTTTTTATTTTGATGTGTGTAATAAAGTGTTGTGAGTAACTTGCCAATTATGTACTTATATTGCGAGATGGTGTGCCGCGATAATTCCGTAAGAGGGAGATGGTGCTTTCCTACCTCACGAAGCCGCGGCAGGAATGCAGGATTTGGCTTCCCGGCTTCGGTGTCATTCGTAGTCTTACTCAACAGTTAATAATAGGCCTATTTGTCGTTAGAGTTGTTAATTCATTTAGGGTCTTGCGACATTTAACCCGTGTACTTGGTAGCTAGTAGGTCTAGTATCACTGGCGAGCAATGAACCATTGGCTCTCGGTTGGGAATCGTTTGCATCAGATAGTACTGTAGAAAGCCTATAATTCAGTATTTGCTGACGCGTTAATTTTCCGGTTTGTTTCTGAAGGCCTCCACATTATTGAATAAAGTTGACTGTAAAGCAGTAGTTTTCACAAATATTAATGAAGCAAATTATAAGATTCTCAAAAAAGCGAACAAAATAGAAAACCAAGAAACATGTTCATTGTGTAGATTGAAGGGGAGGCTAGTGGTTGTTGTATAATAAGAGAGGTGTATTGGCAACATTGTTGTAACTATTTGTCTTGGAGAATAGGAACTTAGACCCTCTTAAAACCACCCACTGCTGGACGAAAAGCAGGGTATACACTGTGCTGTGCCATGGCCTCTGTGACATGATCAATCGCATGCCTTATTCTTAGTTGCCGACTGGGAAAAGTGGGAATGCGTTGCCCGTCGCGACTATTACTGTAATTATTAGGGTTAAGAGTAGGGTAGGTGTACCTGGACTTGAAATAAGGTACTATGGTATCCCGGCATTTGTCTGGAGGGAGTGTGAAAAACCAGGAGAACCTGGCTCTAGTTTTGCTTACTGCAAAGCAATATTAAGTTATAAGAAGTCCACTGACTGCAAATTACAAAATATAGTTCAAATTCACATTTTCTTCTTTTGTGAAAACAATCACTGATCAGCACCGGGATTCGAACCTCTGATCTGAAGACTTGCTGTAGTCTCCCATCACGGTTATCGGTGCGCTACACCGCGGAGTCTTACTTGAAGGTGCGAGAGCTTTTACTTCAATATCGCAGAGTCTTATCTATAGCCACTAGATGCCAATGGTCACCAAATGTTTACTCCAAAATATCACAAAAATAATCACGCTCTTAACTCAATAATTTGGACCTAATATTTCAAAAATTTCCGGAGGAGGACACCCGGACCTCACTCTGAGCTTAGTGATATTCCATACTCCCAGATCCCCGGTGTGTCCACTCCCCCATAATCTTGGTTTAAATCCACCCCCCGATAGTCAACAGTCATAGGAGTGGGGATTTTTAGGAGAACCTGGCTGTAGTTTTGCTTACTTCAAAGCAATATTAAGTTATAAGAAGTCCACTGACTGCAAATTACAAAATGTAGTTCAAATTCACATTTTCTTCTTTTGTGAAAACAATCACTGATCAGCTGCAATCTGCTGATAGCACATAATAAATAACTTGACTTACGTATGAGCCTCTAACAGATAGGGAAGAAAAGGTTGAGAGATGGAAAGCTTACATAGAGAGTTTGTATAAGGGAAAGGAAATTGAGAATCATGTAATGGAAAGGGAGGAGGAAATTGATGAGGATGCGAAAGGAGATTTAATATTGAGATCAGAATTTGATAGAGCTTTGGAAGACTTAAACAGGAACAAAGCACCAGGCATAGATGATATACCGATTGAGTTGCTACGCTGCATAGGAGATGAAGGTCTGTTCAGGTTATTTCACTTGGTGTGTAGGATTTATGAGACAGGTGAGGTACCCACTGATTTCAAGAAGAATGTAATCATCCCTATACCAAAGAAAGTGGGAGCTGACAGATGTGAAGATTACCGTATAATCAGCTTGATTACTCATGCTTCAAAGATCCTATCTAGAATAATTTACAAGAGGATTGAAAGCCAGATAGAAAGGGAGTTGGGTGAAGACCAGTTTGGTTTCAGGAGAAATGTAGGAACAAGGGAAGCTGTACTAAGTATTAGGCTGATTTTGGAAGGTAGAATAAGGAAAGATAAGAGGACGTTTATTGCATTTGTAGACTTAGAAAAGGCTTTTGATAACATGATCGGACTAAATTGTTTGGCATTTTGAAATCTATTGGAATAAAGTACAGGGATAGGAGGGTAATCTACAATCCAAAAAAAAAGCGGAAAGCAGTCATTCGAGCTGATTTCATGAGTGAGAAGCTGGTATTCAGAAAAGTGTTAAGCAAGGCTGCAAATTATCACCCATACTTTTCAATCTTTACATTGAACAATCAATGAAGGAAATTATAGAAAAATTTAAAGTTGGAGTGAAGATTCAAGGAGAAATAATTTCAACTCGGAGATTTGCTGATGACATCGTCATCTTGGCCGAAAAGCCTGAGGATTTGAATGAGTTTTTGAATGGTATGGACTCCGTCTTACGGAAAGAATACATGATGAAAATTAATAATTGTAAAACAAAAATACTAGAATGCAGCCGAAATAAATCAGAAACCTCTATGGACATCAAATTGGCAGGTGAAAAGCTGAAGGAAGTAGGAGACTTCTGTTACTTAGGAAGCAAAATAACCAGTGATGGACGAAGCAAAGAGGATATAAAAAGTAGGTTGGCTCAGGCAAGGAAAGCATTTCTACAAAAAAGGAATCTGTTGACATCGAATATAGATTTAGGTATTAGGAAGTCATTTTTGAAAGCCTTTGTCTGGAGCGTGGCGCTCTATGGAAGTGAAACTTGGACTATTGGTGCAGCAGAAAAGGGGAGAATTGGGGCATTTGAAATGTGGTGTTACAGGAGAATGATGAAGATCAGATGGGTAGATAGAGTTACAAACGAAGAGGTATTAATACGAGTGGGAGAGGAGAGATGTTTCTGGCGACTGCTAATGAAGAGAAGAGATAGGTTAGTAGGACACTTACCAAGACACCCAGGAATAGCAAGCTTAGTTATGGAAGGAAGGGTCGAGGACAAGAACTGTAGGGGTAGACCAAGGTTAGAATATGTTAAACAAATTTCCTCGGATGTAGGGTGTGGTAGCTATGTAGGGATGAAACGATTAGCTCAGGACAGGGAGGCATGGAGAGCTGCATCAAACCAGTCAAAAGACTGAAGACTCAAACAACAACAACGTATGAGTATACCTGTGGTTAATTATGACAATATATTTTGCTTTGTTTAATGAACAATGATGTGTGATCGCCGTTCAACCAAAAAACTTATCAGTGTTTAGGCTTAGACCCAAGAACGTGACTCTTCAAGGACAGCAAGTTTTAAGAATGTCAATATAAAAACCCTATTTGTAAAACGTATTTTAAAATACGTCTTGACTTTGTGTAAAAGTCATGTTTTCATTATGAAAAGAGATTACGTCAAATGTCTCAGAGACCGTAGTACTGCACAGTGTACAGTATAGGCCTACCCTTTCTACCTATTGTACAGCACGGGGGAAGTACCCCCTGAGACCCACCCCGCCATCTTTTACCAAAACTACCCGCATAGGCAGACCATAAGCCTCATGCATTTCTTCAGACACAAGCGGGCCCGGCATACTGCTGACGGCCACACTTACGAAATATAAACATAAACACGGGAAATGGAGCAACAGCTATGAGGAAATGCTGACCAGGCAGTGGGGGAAGGCCATAAAGCCTAGGTCCGGAGGAACCTCATCATCTGTTCTGTTCTGTTCTGCTCTTGGCCAGCGGCCTTGCCAGACGAGGTCCGTTCCAGCTCTTCACCAGGTGAGATCTAGCTGTGCTCAGAGTCCTTTATCTTTGTAAACACCTACTGTACCCTGAACAACTGTACACTTTACAAATTGTACTACATTTTATATTTGTTTTAACTCCACAAGAGGGACATCACATCACATCTACTGGCCAATAAACACATGGTCAGTAAGCAACACATTTATTACTAATCACACTCCATTTTACTTCCTTATACCCAACCTGACCTTAGTCATAATTGCCCCTGACCGTAGAGGCCAATAACTGCATCGTCAGGTTCTATTGCACTCGAGCACGCGACTCGACTGCAGAGTGTCGAGTCACCGACTCTGCACATTCGCTGAATTGCTCACTCTACTTAATTGGCAGGCTAGATTAGCAGCCTGCACTTAGACATTCATCCCCTGGCAGGTAATTGCATCCTGCAGAGACGCCCCCAATAGATTAAACACTCACACCAACACACTACACTGGTAGTCCCTCCCGACTATGGGAAACTACCCTCATTCGTAAGCAGTCCTCAAAATGAGCACACCTACACTAGCCTGTTTATCCCACCCCCAACCAAGGGATAAAACATATTTGGTGGAGGCGCGGCTACCACGCAAAATAAGGGTAAGGGACTCAAACAACGAGCCCTCGTGGTAGAGCGATTCGTACCGCAAGCAGCCAAGCAAAAGTTGATTTTTTTTCTGGGAGAAAGCATTATTTTTTCCCTTTACTCTAGGAACACAAGGGAAATTTTAGTCAAACACCCCCCCCCCCTTGAAGGAATCAGAAATCTAATACATTAGAAGCCGCACACATTTCTTTTTAAACATACACTCGGTTCAGGATGGCCCCCTTATACCGTCTAGCTGTGCTGAGGAGCATTGGGGAATACCAGGAATTAATTGCCTGCCACAAGGTCTTTGAGACAAGGCAGGACTACCTCAGAAGGTATCAGCAGCTCCTGCACGCCCAGTATATGAGAATTATAAGGGCACTTGTCCGGCCACTCCGCAGCGCCAAGAATCGAAAGATTCAAGCGAAAATCCCCACCCTCCGTACTCAAATTACTAAAGCACACTGGAAACTACACTGCAGACACGAAATCATGTTCCAGCAATAGGAGACACTCATCAAAGAACACAAACGGATAGGAACCAGCGGTACCAAAGTTGCCGAACATGCCATATGCTTCAATACGCAGTACGCCCAAATTTGGGAAGAATATCGGGAACTCCAAGCCAACAAGGCCATTTTTGAGTTCGCGTCAGGGCCACCAGCCCAGCCAAGAGAGGACATAGGCGTAGATACGCTAATTCAGCAATTCGCGAAGATGTCCCTCTCGACACGTACCGCTACACAAGGGAAGGAGTCTACCGTGGCCATAGGCCAGAAATCGGTCAGACTACCCTCCAATACATTGCAAGAGCACTCACAGACAATTACACGACCCCTACCGCCAGTTCAGAGGGCGATATCGCCAGAATGGAAGCGGACACCAACATGTGCACCCCCAGTGCAAAGACATACAGGGGGATTGTTTACAGTTCATCAGTATGTAACACACACGCCTGCAAGCACAATCCTGCCACCGAAACAAAGTACACGGGGCTTAAGGGAAATTTTACCGCCCACCCCACGCGGCCAGGCAGACAGGAGGGCATACACGCGCACAGACACTAATAGAATAGCGCGGAGCTAACACAGCCCTTCAGGCGCCAGCATACCTACGCCTATTAACAGGCACTACGGGGAACGTATGCTTAGGCCTGCTTTACTTAAAACACCCCTGAAAGATAGTAAAGAAGCACCTAAATGGGAACCTGAGGCCTATGCCCTCATAACAGGGCGCAGTAATTCACCCCGACGGGCGAGGAAGCGCGCACAATAGTGCAATTCACTGACCGCACAAGCCCATGGATAAATGTTCCCAGGACAAAACACACAGAATTTTCCACATAAAATGCCGAAACGTTCCCAAGACCCTCACGGGGGCGCGTACACACAATTAACACAAAAAGACAGGTTTTACCCCTGTAGAGGGTAAACACACAAAAACACATGCACAAAACTGTACAATTTGCATGCGTATATATATATATATATATATATATATATATATATATATAATCCTTAAGTGTACATTATTTCTTACACTGCCCATAGCAGGAATTTTTCTTGTCCCCCATAACAGCGCTCAAACTAAGTATAAATACCATGGGATAACACTCACAGTTCAGGGGAAAATACTATAATATATTTTTGAGGTCACACAGTAAACATAGTTACCATAAAAGAGTCAATAACACTGACAAAACTGTCATAGTGACACAGGCCCATAGTGACAGGAATGATCATCCTGAATAAAGACGGTCTCAAACCCGCGACCTTCTGAATACCAGGAACGCAAGGGCGGGTAACTATCCGATTGGAGGATACGGCAATAAAGGACAGTCACGCTAACAGGGATTAATATGCATAAAATAATAAAACCGCCTCCGACATCTAGTAACCAGACACGCGACTAGAAGCCCGGAGATACACGTACATAAATACATCACCTATTCACAGGGACATACCAAGAAAAGGAATATATTCGCATCAGTACTTCAATTACACAAAATCTGGGGACACAAAATATATATGAACAGAGGTAGGGTTTTTTACATGACGAGGAACCAAAGGCACACCGTATATGCAGACAATAGAAAAGCGTGTCAGCAAACCCACGCACATTGCCTCAACACATGCGATAAGCAGACCGCTACTCTAGCAGCAGGTATTTCACACGCCATTGAAACTTGACACTATCGCCAGTCAGCGATAAGACGTAAATGAACATGCGACCTTCGCAAGTACCAGACAGGCTAGGAGCGCTCTTGCTCTGGCAGTAATACACACAATCATTCACTATATGAAGCAAAGCCACATTACGCCCACAAATTAAATCCAGGGTCGACCAAAATTCGTCCAGACAACAAACTTGGGATATACACATAGGGGCGTAGGTTCGTTCTAAGGTACTCGCTATAATAAGCCTACTTAGGGCATTAGCGACCCCGGGACTGCCAATAGGGGACGTACAGGGAACGCCAGGCCTCTACGGAGACCACAAGACACTTTTTTTTGAATCATAGCGGCCGACATCTGAATACGGAGGACGCCACGGGCACAGACAAACGCCCACGCAAAGTAGGTAACACCACATTTCTACGGCCAAAAATCATGGCAATTTGGATTACCCCGGACATAAAATGATAGGGCAAGACACAATGGGGAACGGATCGCGAAATCAAATTCCCAAACAAGCTTGTAAGCGGAAAAAAGGTGACAAGGTAGCACCTTGGCCTTACAAGAATGAAAACACATGTCAACATACAGACAGTGGCGAAAGTCACGGTTCGTTAGCCTTCATACATAACATTAAAGACTTTCTGTATACAAGGACACAAAACAAATACGCAAAAAACACTGCGTTGCAAATAAGCGAATTCCAGCGCGTTGCAACACACTGTTGCCGGTAATTACATCCACGGCCACTTCCTTCCTACACGCGCCCAACACTCAGGGGCGGATACAGACAGATTCCAGGAGCGAACAACCCCCCCCCCTAATAATTTCTTTTCTTGTTTTTTTATCTCTAAAAATCATTACAGGCTATGCCAATTTATACTTACAATCACATGCTACCCCTACGTTATGAACAGGAGACCAGGTAACGCCGTGACGTCACAGCGTCACCGCACTTAAACATCCTAAGGGCAGCCCGAGGGCGGTGCCCACAGACACAAACATTCTCACACAACGTAGGTATCACAGACCTACAGGCACTCCACAGACTGGTATTTTAGGAGAGAGTAGATGCTTTATGGCATCTCAACTTAGCCAGCGCACATCCCAAGGAGCGGGTAGAGAACACATAGTCACTAAGAGAGGATGACACACCAGGAGTAGAGATGGATAATGCCATCAGGATGGCCATGGTACCAACTACGGGCTACCATCCCAGCACCCTTCTTCCTACATATCCTGTCACCTACAACACTATCCAACACAGACATACAGACACATAAAAACAGCTACACTACATTTAAAAATATACATCGGGATTGATAGACTTCATGCTTCTAATAAATTAAGGTTCGCTACACCTTGGCCCCAAACGCCTACACCTGAGTATTAGGGGTGAGTCGGAAACTGATCTAGCGGCAATGCACATCTCTGTGTAGAGAGATGAGGCCACACTTATACTAACAAGTATTTATTAAATAATCCCGCATGCAAGGGACATAAACTTATTGTCTCCCAACACAACCCTCATCCTCAAGTGAGAGCGGACACGCCTCACATCCATCCCAATGCATGAAATATCCTATCCACACACCAGGGATTGTATTATTATTACACCCGCATGGCATTTTTAAATTTTGCACACCTTGGAAAAACCCACCCCAACCACTCATAGTAAATATCTCCTAACAGCATCATCGGCTCCCGGCCACCATAAACATGGAGTCCAACGATGCTTGACCCCCTCCCACCACTCTTTAACCCCATTCACCAAATAACACCCCCGGATCCTAATAACAAGGGACCAAACACCCTACAAACCTACTAACACCTCTAGGAGAATACCAAGGCATCATCGCTGGAAATCCGACACGGCAATTACAAGCCTAAGTAGCCAATGCATTTTGAAGATTCTACAACCCCAGAACACCAAACAAATTACATAATTAAAGGGTACACACAAACATATTTGCAAAGCACACTTATTTTAAAAAAGGAATCTGACATCACACTAGATGGTGATGAGAAGGTAAACGGAGGGAGCAGAAGCTCCACGGAAGGGCAGGGACGGGGCCAAACGCCAACAGATCTTGACCCAGACTAAAGACGGAATAACGTAAGATCGAAGCAACGGTGACTTAGCGCGGGCAAACGTCGAGATCTCGGGTGTGCCTAGCCTGCCCCCGTGTCGGAGAAGGTTATACCCATTATGCGCTACGGTCATCGAAGCCAGACCTGCAGGGGAGACTTTTGACGGCTAGTAGGAGAATTAGCCAGCTCCACACTAGACTCAGGAGACGAACCTAGAGACGACCACATTAGGACTAGACTCTTAGATAGTTGTAATATAAGTAGCGTTCCTATGGCGAGGAGCAAGTCTTCCATTCGAGGAAGTGAAGAAAGTGTGCCAAGGGTCCAGCGGGACAACCCCTGGCCACGCAAGTCCTCATCGGGATATGGGGCGAAGAGGATTCCCGGACGCTAAATTCCCGGATGATATTATTTTATCGGATGATTTTTTCCCGTTCCCACATAAATGGATGACAGCGAGTCTCCAGAGCTTAAATGGTAACGCAGCGGGCGGCCAGAGATGTAAATGAGGAATGCGGCGAGCTCTCACAGGGTCCGGGCAGCCCAGTAACAAATATAAACGAATGATAAATGGCGAATAAAGCGAATATAAGCCACAACAATAAAGGATATCCGCGCGAGGCGTTTGCTTCTAAGCAACGCAAGTGCACAGGCCTATATTAATTACTAAGAGGGGGAAGTCGACAGTTAGTTTAAGAGGAGGGGACTACGGGCCCCTGCTGGGTTCCGGTCCCGGCAGGATGTCACAAGGGCACCTCGGGAGGGAGACCGACCGGGGGAGCCTCCGATCAAAATACTAGTATATAAGATACAGTTCCATTTAAAAGGCAACTTAGACTTAAGCAAATTTAATAAGCACTGTCGTAAAACAGCAGCTACAGCACATTTCGGCACTAGACTAAGGACCATTTCGGCTTGTAAATACATTTTTTTTTCATTTAAGTATTAATTAATATAACTTAGGTTAAAGACTTTTTAATTAAGATAGAGCGTTCGGCACCTGGCAACTAAAACCGTTACCAGGGTAAGACCGACAACACGTTGCGGAAACACGCGTATGCGACGCGAACGCGACATATGGCGTTCGGCACCTTATAGGGTAAGTCCGAACAACATTCAACGGCACATTAATGTGAACGCGGCATATATACGCGAAACTTCCGAAGCGGTACAGCAACCGAAGCTTACCGACCACATGTGCTTAATTTACATGCATTTTCTTTCAGCAAAGAGCTCCACCACTGCAGCATCGTGGAAGCACAAAAGACCATGGTAAAGGTAAGGTGGATCACCGACGTCACATACACACTTCACACAATGAGTACACACTGGGGAGACACACAAATACACACATACACAAAGAGTAGAAACTAGTAGCATGATAGAATACGGCCACCTCAGACTAAGTTAGATTTAGTGGCGCTATATATTAAGATCTATGAACAATACCAGAGATAAAGGGTATTTTGATAAATGTCATGTAAATCCACCTTTGCAGATTCACCAAGAGCCAACACGAGTGCGCACGATGGCGCATGAAACAGCACTAATACATTTCATTTTTCAGAGAAGGCAGACATATATGCATTCACCCCTTGTAAATATAGCCCCCAAACACACATACCCTACACTAATTATGCCACACACAAATACACTGCTCCCAAACTATTTCAGTCGCGCCCTTAAGGCGACGGCGCCGCAGTCAGCAACGTCAAGTGACCGTGGGGCACCGAGCGATGCTGACGCAATCACACACAAAGAACGCTTAAATGACGAGCGGAAAACGATAGCCAGGAGAGACGCAGCCTTGTGAGCGTCTGTCCTAGCCATCAAGGTGAATTTTTCCTGCCCACGGGGAGAAACTCACGAGCTTATAACAGTTGAGCGGTTTAACCACTAAACCGCAGGCACAGGTGAAAGAAATGAAGGTTGAAAGGTACGTACGAATCGGCGGACAATAGGAGAAAGTATGAGAAAGGCCAGATGAGAGCAACAGAGAAAGGTACGGAGCTCGTAAATGATAAGGTTTAGTATTAGAACCATGATTATTGTCACTATTGTTATTCTTATTATTAATATTGTTAGCACTACTATGCATCATGATAAAATGTGAATATGAATTTACTATTGCCACACATAGACACCAAACACGTTTATACACACTTTTGTCTCTTTCCTTTCTATTCTACTAACGATAAAATTTGTGAAGGTGTACCGTTTCATCCCAACAACAATAAATCATTCTAATATACCTTTAACTTATACCCTGGGGAACCTGTTTTTCTATTTTCTTCCATCTTTTATACTTTATTGACACAAGGTACGTGCAGGGAGCAATTTTTTTCCCACACAGCGTCGGACGACACAACCACCCGTCCAACCATGTTTTTTTCCTTCCTGCATAGCGCCAATACGCATATACTTATGTTTTTTCTTCCTCTTTAACAGCAATAACAGCAAGAACATGTATTTTTCTGTATTTTTATTTTTCAATGTCAACTTTTATAACGATTAATTTTAGATGAACAATGAACTATGTATATACCCATAACCCACCCCCTCTGAGCACACGCTAAACACACACCATCACCAGGATAACACGACATCGATACACCTACGCGACACAGACACTGAAGAAGAAGAAGAAGAAGAAGAAGAAGAGGGACAAGAAGAAAACGAGGTATCATCATTAGAACGACACGCCCACTCTATTTTCCGTTCGCGAGGACGCGAACAAACGACGAAGGGGACTTATACAGCCGGGGGGCAGTACCCCCTGACACCCACCCCGCCATCTTTTACCAAAACTACCCGCATAGGCAGACCATAAGCCTCATGCATTTCTTCAGACACAAGCGGGCCTGGCATACTGCTGACGGCCACACTTACGAAATATAAACATAAACACGGGAAATGGAGCGACAGCTATGAGGAAATGCTGACCAGGCAGTGGGGGAAGGCCTTAAAGCCTAGGCCCGGAGGAACCTCATCATCTGTTCTGTTCTGTTCTGCTCTTGGCCAGCGGCCTTGCCCGACGAGGTCCGTTCCAGCTCTTCACCAGTGAGATCTAGCTGTGCTCAGAGTCCTTTATCTTTGTAAACACCTACTGTACCCTGAATAACTGTACACTTTACAAATTGTACTACATTTTATATTTGTTTAAACTCCCCAAGAGGGACATCACATCACATCTACTGGCCAATAAACACATGGTCAGTAAGCAACACATTTATTACTAATCACACTCCATTTTACGTCCTTATACCCAACCTGACCTTAGTCATAATTGCCCCTGACCGTAGAGGCCAATAACTGCATCGTCAGGTACTATTGTACTAGAGCACGCGACTCGACTGCAGAGTGTCGAGTCACCGACTCTGCACATTCGCTGAATTGCTCACTCTACTTAATTGGCAGGCTAGATTAGCAGCCTGCACTTAGACATTCATCCCCTGGCAGGTAATTGCATCCTGCAGAGACGCCCCCAATAGATTAAACACTCACACCAACACACTACACTGGTAGTCCCTCCCGACTACGGGAAACTACCCTCATTCGGAAGCAGTCCTCAAAATTAGCACACCTACACTAGCCTGTTTATCCCACCTGGGTAGTTTATTAGCTGAGGAATAACCCACCCACCAAGGGAAGATGATTAAGAAAAGGAAGTAGGTTTTGGATTGGAGAAAAAGGATAGAAAAATAGGAGGAGAGTCCCACAAAAGTTATGAATTTGACTTTCAATACATTTAGAAGCGGTTGCCACCGAAAGTCCGCTTTCGGATACCTAAAATGAGTAAGGACTTGGTCTAAGCTGACGAGAAACACCGATAGAACTTGGGCGGATTGCAACAGAGTGGCTTTTGTATAATCCCTCTCAAGCATATATAAGACTACTATAGGGAAAGGTGATGGTCTGGCAAAGCTAAGAGTAACAAATTTGTTGCAAGGCTTTTCAAAGGAATTCGTTTTGCGAAATAATTCGAAGAATGCCAATAATTTAAATCAAGTTTGGTATTTCCAATTTTCGAAATTATAGAGTTCCTGAGAAAAGCGACCCAGTGCTTCCAGGAAGGATAGCGATGAAAAATTATAACCTGGGGAGTAATTTTGTTGAATATGCCAATGGTTGCATTTAGAAATGGCTAAGCTTTTACTCGGCGAGAAGCCGGCTAAAAGTTTAGACAAAAAGAAACACTTATATTTTTGAAAACTGACCATAAGTTTTCGGAGAGGATCTCCACAAGCAGGTAGCTGGCGTAGCGAGCTTTACTTGCCTTACTGGCCAATTAGAATTAGCTATTAAAGCTAAAAGAATCTTTAGTGAGGTTACTGCTAAGAGTTCTTGCTCAAATGCAACGAGTGGTGAAAGCCCTATTAATGGTTTTAATGGCATCAAGTAGGGAGAGCCAAGGAGGACAGGATCTTGCTTACCCGTTGTATTAGAAAAATGAAAAAGCAAAAAAGAAACTCTTAATTTATTTAACAAATTAGAGGAAGTTGATATCTTTAACAATTAAATATGTTTCAATCTTATTAACAATTTGGGGTCGCAGACCTCCGACAACATGTAGAAATTGCTCCAGGCAAATAATAATTTTTAAGGTTTTAAACCTGGTACTAAAATCTTGATAAGATTTTTAAAAAGGCAGTGAAATGATTAAAGTTTAAACATTAAATTGAGTACAAGGAGTGTACTATAGGAAATTTCTGAACGAATATTCTAGAGAGAATAACAACTTCGAAAATAACAATAAGGAAAACATAAAGAATAAAATAGAAGTTCCTATAACTTCTTATATTTAAACAGAATTGCTTTATGAGAATTATACAAAAGAGGGCAGGTCACTTACTGTGAAACCTGAAGAGATAATCAAAAGGAAGGTTCTCGACCTCCTATATTTTAGATAGGAATCACGAGCCAAATGGGGCAGTTTCCATTTAGTGAGACCTAAAAAATAACTCACACAAGAGTTGAAAGAATTGTTTTCCCTGATTTGAAGGGAGAAACAATGTAAGTTTGAAACGTGTATAAAACACTTAATTATACAGCAATTACTTAATGATAAACAAGCAAAATGGAAGGGCACTTCACAGAGTGACACCTTATTGAAACAGACCTGAATTTAAAGTTTATTACAGATTGTTAGTAAGAGGTTTAGGAAAGAGAAATAGGGATGGAGGAAAAATGTTCATGGCCGTATTTAATATAAACGGACGATCGCGACGCGGTAGAAAAGTGGAGCAAGCACTGATTATCACTATAGACTGTAAAGATTGATGCAAAGTTCACTAAAGAAATACTAAAGTTTATGAGAAATAAAGTTATTGCAATTATGGAAATAACTGATTGCACTATATAGGTGAGAGTCTATTTCTTGAAAAAGTTGTGATTTACAATTAAATGCGCCATAGAATGTTCCAACGGGGGAAGAAAGTTCGCTATTGCAGTAATTTAAGGAAGATTCCTCATTTTTACTAGTATTTTCACAAGGGCGTGAACAATACTTGACGGCAAGACTCGCAGATAGAGTACAAGATCTCGAAGGTTCCAGAACGACCTTAGCAGAAAATGGGGTTGAGAAAATCCAACGGAGGAACTAGCTTTATAATTATAGACAGCGGGTATTAGATAATATCCCACGTAGCGAGAGGATTTCTCATTTGAATAGCTTAAGAAAAGCTCTTTTTTTAGTAAGGTTGGCTTATACAAGCAAAAGCTCAACATGGCAAATCCCGCGAAGAATGATTGCCGCCCCACAAGTAATCTCACGCTGTCTATAAAATAAGCAATAAAAGCATGTAGATAAAATTGATGAAGATGAGGTTAAAACCTTTAAAATGGTACTTATCTTGATTTCATGTTGAAGGCGAAGTTCCGTACTACTTTGCAAACATGGCGTAGAAGAGAGTATGCCTCTTGGTTTGAGGAGGCTAGCTCGAGTGGAGCTTTGACTGACCGAGTCAACTGCAGACTGAGAAGTGAGACCTGCTCAACGGAGCACGGAGAGACCAAGGAAGGGGAGAAAAGTGGGGGGTAGGAGACAAAAGGAGAACATATAAGCATTGCCAACTTTAAAACAAAAAATTGATCTCTTGCTGAGCCGGTCTTCAAAGAGTTGACAACAGATGATACTAGCGCAGCATGGTGAGTAAAGAAGTAGACGTAGTCCTCTTGCTCCAGGAGAAAATAGCTGGCGATGGTAACAGGATCTGGTGGCCAAATGGATAAGTAAGTCCTCTAGCACCAGGAAGAATTGAGGAGCTTCTGAGATTCGCTGCGAGATGACGCTAGGTGGGTCACAGAAGTTATATATCTAGAACAGACTTACGAAGACATAAGAGATTTGCCTAGCAAGGAGAAAACAAAAGATCACTGTTGGTGTTTTACAAAGAAAAAGGAAGAAATGAACATGCAAGGAGCAATAAAAATTATATCACAGGTACCGTGTATTCAAAGAATACACCACCACCCCCAAACAAGGGATAAAACACTATTTTAACATGCAGTTCAATGAACTGAACTTCTTGTTGATTAATTTTCAGGTCTTAGGACGTCGTATCAGTCCTTTTTACTTTGTGTGCCTCTCCGACAATCTATATCATAAGTTAATCATATATTTTTAAATTAATTTGGGATAGAATTGAGGAGGAAATGAATGTACGATGGTGCAACTACAGTCTTTGGCTATACTGTAGGGTTAAAACGATGAATCATGGAAAATAAGCTTAGAATCACCGACGGTGGAATTCGAACCCACCTGTTTCCGAATTCATGGACAAAAAAAAGCCTTTTTCAATGTGAATTTTTCTCCCAAGTTAAATACTGTAAAAGCGATGAAATTACGGTCCGGTAAATGCATTTTATTTTCAAATTTGTGTACGACAAACGAGCATATTGCTTTTACGAGTATCACTGAAGTTCTAAAATTATTGATATCAAAGAGGATCTGCAGAATTTTGAATCAGAACACTGTGCATGCTTACAGTGTTACCTCGTCGGGACAAATTTAGATCTGTCAAACGCCAAAACTAAACAGTATAGTGAATTTAATGAAAAATATTACCTAGTTTTCGATGGCTTTACTCGTGATATTTATTTTTGTTAATTGAAAATACTGCATTGGTACGCGCTTGTCAGGTATAAACATAGAATTTGCAAATAATTTTGCATGCATTCCTCCAGTTTCACTGTTGTAAATTTTACGTACCAGCATTGACTAATTTAAATTGATTGTAATTCTCGCTCTGCTTATGATAACAAATATAGCCTGGATTTAGTGGAATATGTAATTGAAATATTATTAATACAGTATATTATACAGTACAGTATTTATTACAGCCAATGGTCATATCAGGACATTTCAATTGAACGCCCGAAGGCTTCTCAACAAGTTCAATTTCAAGTAGTTCCAACTTTGGCTACCAGACGCCACTGTCACTGACACACAGCGGCGAACGTTGGAACTTGATAGAGCGTTTTTAACCAAATAACCTACAAATTTTGGCTACACACTACCAATTGTAGTGGGAGGTTATTTTACATGCCATATATCTAAGACATGGCCCGCCGGCTTTACTTCCCCTCTGAATAAAGGCATATTGAATGATTTTAAGACTCTTAAAAATCCGACGACTTCGGCCAGACTTAAACCCGAGATCTTGGGCATAGCAGATCAGCATGCTACAATTATTATTGTTATTATTGCTTACTGGTTTTTTATATTCTTGTAATTGATTTCGTGATGAAAATTTTGTGCAAAAACAAAATTGCGCAAAATCAGTTTGTGTACATTTACAAGGATTTACTAACGATTACAGAATTTGTTCATAGAGGGGGGCCTGGGAGATTCCATCCCCAGGGCTCGTCGCCGCTCTCCATGGCCCTGATCTCTTGCACTTAAAACTGTTTAATTATGGTAAAAAGAATCTGAGAACGCCGGGTAGGCTTTAGAAACAACACAATGAACGTAACAGACTGGGCCTTAAATGTATATATTTATACATATACATGTATACACAGTGGCGTACCGACAGGGGGGGGGGGGGATTCTGGGTTGACCCCCCCCCCCAGAGATATTGTATTGTATTGTATTGTATTGTATTGTATTTTTTATTCATCCATTCAATCATATAATGTACATTGTACAATGATATAGGACACGTCAATTCACAAATTATACTAATACTAATTTACAATCACAATAATAATATGGGCCTACACAAGGATAACCCTACATCATTTAGTCCTAAGAATACATAAACATAACTATTGATATTCTAAAAACTCTTTAACTGAGTAGAAGCAGTGCTCCAGCAAGAACTCTTTAGTTTTTATTTTGAACTTTATGTAATTTGCTGTACTTTTAATATTATTTGGCAAATGATTATACAGCGTTATAGCTGCATGGAATACACCATTTTTACATAGTGTTGTATTTGCAGCATGTACATGAAGATTGTTCTTTTGTCTGGTCTGGTAGTTATGTATATTTGAATTCATCTCAAAGATATCCTCATTTCCTAAGCTTTGTTTGACAAATAATAGAAGTTCAAAGATGTAAATACATGGCAAAGGTAAAATTTTCAGTTGTTTAAACAGAGGCTTACATGTATGCAATCTAGTAGTTCCTTTCATTGTTCTAATTATTCTTTTCTGGATAATAAAGATTTGGTGAGCAGCAGGTGAATTTCCCCAAAATATGATTCCATATTTCATAAGCGAATAGCAATAAGCAAAATAAGTACTAAGAACCGTTCTCCAGCTAGTCGATTGTCTTAATACTCTCAATGCATAACAACTTGAGCTTAGTTTCTTGGCAAGTTTAGTGGTATGCGAGTTCCATTTTAGGTCATCCTGCAACCAAAGGCCTAAGAATTTAGTAGAAGAGGCGTTACCAATTTTAAGGTCATTTAAGATTATGGAGGGAGAATTAATACTTTTATTCTGAGCTGTGTGAAAGTTAAGAACCACTGTTTTACTAGTGTTGATAAGGAATCCATTATTGTTGAACCATAAGGACAGCTGACCTGTTACTTCCTCTACTGATTTTTGAAGTTCAGTGTCATTTTCACCCCTCATCAAAACACTTGTATCATCTGCGAATAGTACAGTTTTAAATGCAGGTATCTGAGATGGCAAGTCATTTACGTAAAGGAGAAAAAGTAGTGGCCCTAGAACCGACCCCTGCGGAATGCCATACTTCAAAAACATAGGATCTGAGTGGTAATATTTAAATATGTTTGTGGTATTTTCTAAACTTTTTTGTTCAACGATCTGTTGGCGATTATTTAAATATGACTGAAACCACTTACTAGCGATACCCCTGATACCATATTGATGGAGTTTATCAATTAGTATCTGATGATTTATCACATCAAAAGCTTTAGACAGGTCCAAAAACAGGCCACATACTCTCTTCCTTTCATCAAGTGACTCAAAAGCAGGATTTAAAAATTCATAAATTGCGGACATTGTTGATTTTCCTTCTCTAAAGCCATGTTGAGAGTCAGTTAACAATTTATATTTGTTTATGAAGCTAATTAGACGGTTGTACATTATCTTCTCTAAAATTTTTGAAAATATCGACAATAAAGAAATAGGTCTATAATTGGTTACGTTTTCTCTATCTCCCCCTTTAAATAATGGAATTACTTTTGCAATTTTAAAGATATCTGGAAATATTCCTGACATGAGAGATTGGTTACAGAGGTGTGTTAAGGGGGTAATTATATTTTGGATACATTTTTTAATTAGTATATCAGGAATGTTATCAACTCCTGAGCAATGTTTATTCTGTAGGTTCTTTACAATATTGAGGATTTCTGCTTCTGTAACATTTTCAACAAACATTGATTTTCCATTAAATGTTAAATTCGCGAGTGTTGATTTTATTGCTTGTATATTGTTTACATTTAGTAGTTTTTCAGCTATGGTAGCAAAATGCTCATTAAAAATTCTTGAGACATTTTGTGGGTCATTGATCTTCTTGGAGTCTTCTGATAACGTTATGTTATTTACTGCCGGTTTTGTTTGCCTGGTTTCATTTTTTATGATATTCCACATAGCCTTAGTTTTATTTTTAGATTCCAGGATATAATTATCATTTGACATTCTCTTTGCTAATTTTATAACTTTGTTAAGTATGGTCTTATAGGTCTTGAAATACATGTTAAATTCATTGGAGGTTTCGTGCGTACTTTGAAAATCGTGGAGGAAACGCTTTCTTTTGCATGAAGTAATTATTCCAAGAGTAAGCCATTGTTTTGATGGAGAAGAAACTTTCAGTCTGATACTCTTCAAAGGAAATGCAATATCAAAATAATACAGGAAAATATTAATGAATTCCTGGAATTTTTTGTTTGTATCTATTGACTTGTACACACCTTCCCAAGTTTCTCCTTTTAACAAGTTGTTGAAATAGTTTATATTGTGCTGACTAAAGCTTCGACATTTATCAAACTGAGCATTGTAAACTGGGTTTGAAATATTTAGAGTTATTATTTGAGCTCGGTGGTCACTGAAACCTGTGTTGATTACTTCGAGAGAGTTGCAGTTCACATTGTCATTAATTATTATCTGGTCAAGTGTGGTTGCACTAGTTTTTGTTATTCTTGTGGGTACTGTTACTGTGTGAATTAGATGATGGGAGCTTAACAAATTTAGCAATTCCCTTCTCTCCGTACTTTCCTCTAAAAAGTTAATATTGAAATCTCCACTAAGAACTATTTTTTTATTAAATTTATTTATTTTATTTATTATCACTTCTAGTTTATTCAGAAATAACTTTGCACTATTTCCTGGTGAACGATATATACAGATGAGAATTAAATTTTCTTTTTGGGATAGAAATAGCTGTTGCCTCAAAATGTTTATCTATGCATAAGTCATCGGGAATTGGTATAGGTTTAAATTCTATGTTTCCTTTGATATAGATACATACACCTCCATGCTCTGATGTTGATCTACAGTAGTAGCTAGCTAAAGTAAACCCTGGTATGACAGCATGATTGATTTGTTCAGGTTTCATCCAGTGTTCAGACAAGCACAGGATGTGGATATCTTTGAGTGATGTTTGTAGAAGCATATCGATATGAACTAGTTTATTATTAAGTGACTGTACATTTTGGTGAAATATTCTGATTGAGGAACTCTGTGCATTTGTACTGTTGTTAAGCTTGGGGATTATAGTTCTTGCAGGAGCACTTACCTCTGTTCTAAAAAACTCTCGCCACCGAGTGAATTCACTGATTCTACAGTAGTCGGACTTGCAGTATGAGGTAGTGGGATGACTGGTCCGTGGGAGTGGAACTTTTTGTTGATTTCCTCCGCTACTTGTGAACAGATCTGTTGCTTTCCTTTGGTGTTTAAGTGAAGACCATGTCGGGTAAACAGTTCTCTTGGTACATCAATATCAAGAAAGTGAACATGCTGATATAGTCTGGATAGTGCTCTAAGCTTTTTGTTCGTCCTCTTTACCTCCTTGTTGACACACGATTCTTCCATTAGATCATGTCTGTGTGGGATGCCTAAGAGTATAACGTTTGTACCTGAAAGTAGTGGGAGCTTATCTTTGTAGGTTTGTATTGCATCATTCGCTTCGTTTTTCGCTACATCGTTCGTACCCCCCCACAAAACAACATAATCTTCATGAGTAAGGTTTCTGCACATTTCAACACAATTTTCCAGAACATTTTTAACTCTAGCGCCTGGTTTGGTGACGCTACTTACCGCAAAGTCCCTTGATACTTTTAAATTGAGCTCTTCTGAACATCCTTTCCCATGACTGTCACTGAGGAGGAGTACTTTCCTTTTTGAGGTTATGTACGTGGCTAACTTCCGCACTTTTTCCGGCTTACAGTTTGTTGATACCCTTGTATGTGGTGTTTCTTCTGAGACGGATTCAGTTTCAGCAAGAACATCGTACATATTTTTTGTGGGAACAGCTTGGCTAACTGTTTCCCGCACACGTGGTTTAGGCCTACATTGGCGTCTGCGATTTGCCACCACCACATTCCACGAGTCCGGCGATGACGGGGGATTGTTGCGGTCGTTTACGATATTCCTTTACTTGAATCTATATATTGTCCCATCTATCACCTGTTTTATTGCATCGCTCGTTAGGAGTCTTAACTCCCGCATACACCTTAGGTGTGGTCACGTTCCTCACTTAATAAATGCCCTGCACTCTACTCGCAGTGTTGGAGCAACCCACTGATCAGTTTTGCTGTTGAAGTGTGCGATCGGTAAGTCTTTTCACGTCGCTTCGGGTTGCTTTAATTGTGTGTGCCCGTTTCCTTATAGATAGTTCAGTAAAAGAGGAGTTTCTGCAATTTATTCCAATTAATGATACAGATAAAAAAAATCAAGATAGCCAGATTTTGAGAGCCAATAGCAATTGCAGTAGGAACACGGAGAGCAAAACATTATTTTTCTCTCACATAATATCAATATTTTAAGCAACCACGTCACTATGGTCATGATTATTATTATTATTAGCGTATGGTACAACACAAAACAAACAACATAAACAATATACATACATACATACAATAAGTAACACATTACAACTATTACAATCATGCAAGGGAAAGGGTGTTCAAAGATTAATGTCTAAATTTTCTAGCCATCTTATGGCTTCAGTAGAGGCTATTACAAAGTCCTGTGTTGATCCAGTGAATGCCCTACTAATACACTCAGTGACAATATGGTTCATAGTCTGTCTAACTGCACCACAATCACAGGTTGGGGAAGAACGCATGCCCCATTTAAACATCATTGATCCGCATCTCCCGTGGTTAGTGCGGACTCTGTTGAGAGTTACCCATGTCTTGTGGGGCAAATCAAATCCGGCTGGCATATTTTGAATGTTGAACAATGCCTGCCATTGCATTGGAGCTATGCTGTTCCACTCTTTTTGCCAATCAGCTTTTGGATCATAAACCTGCCTAACCAGTTCCTGTGCTGTTTGAATAGGTGGAGATCTTGACTTGAGACGGCTATATCTGGTGCTAGCATCTTCATGAATGGGGAGTTCAGGATTGGCCAATATCTTGTTGTATTCCCTGACCAAGTTGTTCAGTCTTCTAATTCTAGGCGGTTCTATGTGACTAAGCACAGGCAACCAGAAAAGAGGGGTAGATTTTATCGTGCCACTAATAATACGCATTGTCTCATTCAGGACTGTGTCCACCTTTTTAACATGAGAGCTGTTGACCCAAACTGAGGAACAGTACTCAGCTGTTGAAAGTACCAGTGCCATCGCCGAAGTACGCAATGTAGTTGCAAACGCTCCCCATGTGGAGCCAGCAAGTTTGTGGATGATATTGTTACGTATCCTTAATTTGGCTGCTAGGTTGGTGAGATGCTTCCTGTACGATAACGTTCGGTCAAGAGTAACTCCAAGATATTTGGGGTTGGCATTATGAGGGAGAGGGCCTCCATTAAGAGACACTTTCAGGGTGGAGTTCGCTTGCCGATTGTTTAAATGGAAGAAGCAGGTTTCCGTTTTACTAGAGCTGGGCTTCAAGCACCACATTTCGAAGTATTTGCATAGGACATCCAGGTCTGCATTTAATGTTCTCTCTATCACATTAGCATCAGCATGTTGAGTAACTATTGCTAGATCATCAGCATAAGCAAACTGACGAGAGCTGGTAGTAGGTATGTCCGCAATATATAGATTAAACAATAATGGAGAAAGAACAGATCCTTGTGGAAGACCATTATTGAGTACCCTTGTTTTGCTGTGGTTTTAATGCATAACTACCTGGATTATTCTATTTGAAAGCATATTGTTAATCAAACGTGACATTTGACTGCACTTTGTCAGTTTAAAGAACTTGTACACAATACCTTCTCTCCACACTGTGTCGTAGGCAGCTGTTAGATCAATAAACACTGCCCCACTCTTCAATCGCTTTTCAAAACCTGTCTCAATATGTGTTGTCAAGGCAAGCACCTGATCTTCACAATTACGCTGAGGTCTGAAACCTGCCTGCTCGATAGGAATGCTTTTACAAATTAGGGGACTTATTCTATTGTAAATAAGTCGTTCCAGGAGCTTTAAACAAACGCTCATTAAGGCGATTGGTCTGTAGCTTTCAACAGAATTCGGAGGTTTGCCAGGTTTTACGATAGCTAGAATCTTAGTTCGTTTGAACTCGGAAGGAAGTTTACTTGTTTGAAGGATGTTTGAAAAGAACTGCACTAACCAATTCCTTACATTCTTTCCAAAGTGCTTCAGAAATTCTGGGTGTATACCGTCAAAACCCGGGGCTTTTCCATTTTTCAATACTTTTAGGGCAAGCAGTAGCTCTTGTTCAGTAAAAGGATCAGAAATGTTGGAGGAGGTAGTATAAAGCTTTCTCAACTGAGACAGTTCATCTTTTATAATCCTTTTATGACACTTTTCAGGCTTGACTTTAGACAAGCTGGCAATGCGACTGGCAACATGATTGGGTGAAATCTCTGGCTTCAGCTGGGGACTATGTGGTATTCTTCCTAGCTTACTTAGGAGGCTCCACGCTTTTCTACTCGAGTGTCTGAAGTCTAATGTTTCCACAGTTTCCGTCCATCGGTTTCGTCTAGCTTCATCTAGGTTATGAAGGAGATCATCAGCTACATCCTTTTCGCTATTTCTCTGGTAATCTTCGTATAGTGCTTCACAAGCCTCATCCCAACCTGGGATAAATTCCTTTCTCATTCCGCGAGGAATATGCCTTTTAGCACATGCCAGAACTGCTTTCATAAACCTAGAGTAGTTATCTACCTCTGGAGGAATCCATCTAATGGTTCTGTCGAGATCGGCTGAGAAACTCTCCCAATTAGCTTTACTGAAGTTCCATCGAGGAAGTGGGGACGATCTTATAATGGGAATCTGCATTCCAATTTCCAGGAAGACAGGCCGATGTTGACTATGTGGGAAGTTCATAAGAACTTTACGAAACACAGGAACATTGGAACCCTGATGATCATTTGATACAAAGCACAAGTCAGGATTAGTTTCTGATCCCCATCTTCCTGACTTAAATGTACATCTGTCTTTTGGATTGAAGATCAGTTGCATGTTACAAAGCTCTGCCCACTCTATAAGTTTCTCTCCACACTGATCGTTGTTCCTATAGCCCCACTGAGTATGATGACTATTGAAATCACCCACATAGATGGACGGAAGAGAGATTGCTGGAAAAACACTGTCAGGCCATTTAGTTCCTAGAGGTTTATAGATGTTTATGATAGTCACCTCATTAACTTTTGTTGTTATGTTGAAAATGTCTGCATCAGAATTAGCCGAGATTAACTGAGAGCAGGCGATGGAATTTTGAACAAAGATAGCAGTTCCATAAGATTGGTGATAAGTAGCTCCCACTAACTTGTATCCAGGGATATTTCCTCTTGAACGAAGCTGAGATTGATCAGAGGCATGCGTTTCTTGAATACAGATTACATCAACATTATTTTCCAATGCCAACTTGGAAAGATAGTCACTTTTAGATCTACTGATTCCTTCGATGTTGATTTGAAGGACTCTTAGAACAATACCCAAGGGCTTTGCAGATTGGCTCTGAAAAGAGCTAGTATCTTTAGTTTTGTGTATCATTAGCCAGGAGATCACTAGTGATAGTCTGGCCACCGAATGCTGACGTTCAGTTCAGTACTGGAAAATCGAATCCTAGTACCTATGCAGGGGCACCACGAGCAGGAATCAGCTTCACCCCCTTCATGATTATACCACTGCATCGTTTCAGTCTCAATATTTAGTTACTGTTGTCCATATTTTTTAGAATTTCTTTTCATTTTTTTATTGTGTCGAAAAAATGAGACCTAAAATATTTTTCATGCAAAGAGAGCAGTTATTTAATTGTTGTTTTTTATGAATATTAATCAAAGTATCATTTTAATTATGATGATGACTGCCGTTTTAAGGGGCGGAACAGCAAGGTCATCTGTCCCTGTAATACCGATAATGTACACAATTACACTATTATATTAATGAACCCCCCCAGAAGGAAATCCTGCGTACGCCACTCGCATGGGCGCCCATACGGGGGGGCAGGGGGGGGGGCCATGGCCCCCCCCTGGATCCTTGAAAAATAATACGATATGAAAATCAGACTGAGAACCAATTTTTTTTTTTTTTTTTTTGCAAAAGTTCTTACAGTATTCTAATTAATTTGTACTAAATATAAATACTTCAGATATTTAACATTCCGCCAGGCCAAACATTAAATACTGTATAGTGGCAGTGGGCGCATTAAGCCTGTCTGGCACACCTCCGAAATCTGAAATTTTTAAAATTACAATAAGTTATTTGCTAAATAATAGGTTTGCTTCAATTAGTGAATACACTAATTCGTTCTCTACATAGTCTATTACGTAATGGTGCTCGATCAGGCGCAATCTGCCTCGCATATCACTTTTGCAACAACAGCAAATGTGTAGAAGGGTCATTGACGAACTGGCCGATATGGACTTAGTTTGTGGGTGCTCACTAAAAATTGTTCTTAGAATATTCAAGCTTTAAGTGGGCCTGTTCGGCCATTTGGTACTCGTGGGCGCCCTTAGAGGGGGGGTGCTGGATTTCCGAGAATGTTGAAATAAGATTGTTCATTGTCACACCAGTTTATTTCATAAATGGAAGTTACAGATAGTCAACTGACAACTTTTACAACAACAAAATCTGTAATGTTGCTGACGTAATATGTATTTACAATTTTTAAATACAAATATGGTTCTAATGATGCCATGCACTCTGTCACCAATGGATGATCATGATGATAATTGATGTTTAAAGGGGCCTAACATCTAGGTAAGCTCCAAATTTCAATACGGTTATGCCTAGTGTTTCCCCATCCCTATCTTGAGTGGCTACTATTTTTGCCACCTCACTTCGGCAGTGTCGATATGAAAAGCACGTTATGGAGATATGTTTAGACATTGCGACATCGCTAGCGTATCTTAACCCCTAAAATTAGCTTTTCTATGCTCACTAGTAAAACTCTGGTCCTGTAAGGTCGTGCTTACAATATTGGATAATTTACTGTATTCAGACCCGACGGGGGACAAACTTGCAACTGCCAAGGCGGCAGGTTTTAGGGACGGAAAATTTTCTGGGAAACTGTACAAAACTGCTTGGTCATTAAACGTCAAGTTGATTAAGTTTAAGCCCTCCACAAGAGAATATACTTTGGCATTGTTGATTATTTAAGGACATAAATAAAAGGATCGTCTTAGTCACCTTGGTGTTCTTGCTGTTGATCTGACATGAATGTTAAATTGTACCAATGAGGAAATTCCAAACTCGTTACCGGTATTTAAATAATTGTTTTTGCACATTGGTTGTGTATGATATATGTTAAAATTTAATGTACATTATTTGTATTTATTTTTTTAATTTGTAATTTTAGCAAACGCATATTTATAGTGTATGCCACTCCTAGTTAAGTACTCACTCAGGCGAAGAAACAGCCTCATATGTTATGGAAACTTTGTAACTGCCTGGCTTCACGTGTTGCGTGAGGGTTAAACACCTGTACGGTATGAACAACAGCAATAAACATTCACTCCTAACTACACTGGTTATCTCATAAATACAAGCACTGTAGATCTGGTAAAATTTACAATGTATTCTGATACCAGACATGAAATACACTTCGCAGGATCCTCGTCGTACAGACTATCCAACACTCCCTATCATATTCTCACAGGCCCCCTTATGACATATTGATGACCCTCGGAAATAATGATGACTGGTACTTACAGGCGTTGACTTCAGCTGTGATGGCTTACCGCTACTGATTCTGGGGTTTGTGATCCCAGAGAATCACTCCTACTTACTCGTAGCACAATTACGATATATTTCACACGCAAGCCTCTCAAATATGAACATTATGTACATTATTACTTTGATGGTCAGCATCCAACGATTTATCTAGTTTCGTGGATCTGATTATACAAAGATGCTTTAAATCAGTATGATGGATTATCGCATCTAGTTAGCACCTGAGTTTACTAATACATGGCATATTCTACTAGTATTTGTCGTATAACAATTTACCGCTATGGTCTCAGAATTTCCGTATACAGACGTTAGTTTACAATACTTCATGCGATTCGAGACAAACAATCTAGACTATTTGTTTGAAACTTGGCTCATAATTCCCTTGAGAATGTATAGCCAGCAACTCAGTAATTGTACATCTAACACCAACTTGTGATCGTCTGAAATACCTTCCTTCTCCACCAAAAACACACAAGTCCAAAATACAAGTTCCACTCCCTCACGGAGTCCTACCAAGAATACGAACCACTCCACACGGAGTCCAGAGGATGAGTACACCGCCCTACACGCGGTCCAAAGAATGAGTACTACTCCCCACGGAGTCCTAAGAATGAGTCGCCCTCACAGCTTCGTCAAGTCCTAATAACATTCATCTCCCCTCCACAAATCACTGGCCTACCTGGCTTCCCTCCCGGGTCCAGCCAATCAAAACAAATCATTACCATATAAGGAGTGCCTTCTTGGTCTTCAAAATACCCTAGTCACACCCCTAGCATAGGGTTGCCAAGCCTCCTACCTGTATGAGTCATCATGCACTTGAGCTTGCGAGAGAAAACCCCAGGCGACAACAAGCCTACTTCCTGGTTCTTGCATACAATTCCTGACTCTCTGACTGAAGATTAATCCAATGTTAAAATATTCACATATAACTCGACTCAGATCCTGCCAATTACAATCCCTTAAAACCTTAACAAATTAATCGGAAATAAATCACACGATATTATACACTTCATTACATAATTATAAAACATAAAAAGGCATCAAATAAAAATATATGGTCGATTATGAAAATCGTACGTCCCGAAAGTAAGGGTTCGATCCCTTGTGGCCTGAGAAGGTTACAACTTTAATAAATCTGCATATTCCAAGTCGGGGGCAGCAACGTAAATCCATACGTGGCATGCATTGTAAGAAAGGACAGAATGTAGTAATTTGATTTTTAAGCCCATCTGTGTAGTTGAGTACCTCAATTTAAGCTCCACGATGACGACTGGTTACCTAAATATTCTAAATTTGATTGCCGACGCTGACAGCAGCCATCCCTAGTAGGCCTACGATATTTTCAACACTTCCTTCAGGAAAATACCACGTACGTATCATGTTTCATGTTCCGGGGCACTCATCTCAAAACTACGGTATCGGTACTCTGAAATAACATTACTTATACACACTCGCCTAATGACACGTTATTACATAAACCGGAATTTCACTCAGAGTCAAGTACAAGGGGTGAGGTTTAACCCTGTTTACAAATAAAGCAACTATATTTAAAACAATGCCAGTTATTGAATATAAAAAGGTTAATTTTCCCCTCTTTAAGGGTAACCTTAACACACATAAATTTAAAAAACTCAAAAAGTATTTGTATTAGATTGGTTAGACAGTATATTATTAACGTCACAGGTACAATAATATGGCGAAATATATCACTTGTTAATTTTATAAAACTCGACGGAATTGTACAATATCTGTTGGTTTCATGTTATCGTCTATTATTTTCATAAACAGAGAAAAGCTTGAGCATAAGGCTCAATTACACATTGAAAGAAATGGTTTGTTTATGTTCATATCATCATTCCTGTATCACCATTCCTCTTGTTTCCGTCGAGAATTCGAATAATGGTAGTAAGAAGTACGTGATATAGTGGTTTTTATCCATTTTACTTAGTGGTTAGTAATAATCAGGCGAAATATTTTTATTGACAAAACTAAATTTTACTAAAACCATTGGCTCGAGTTTATCAGTTCGTAGGCTACAGGTGTTTCATGATTCTAATAAGAGCAATGCGAAGTATTTCCGATTGGTTGTTTAGAAGAGGAAAGACGTGACGATCTGCTGTAATGGCCAGTACAAACTAGATACCGTAGCCTACCATATTTGGAAACAGTGCTATTTAAATAATTGGGCTGATTCAGATGTTGGGATATTTCCATAGTTTAACTTAGTGATTTGGGATCATGTGAAAATATGCCCAGTTATTTAGAAAGTTCGCGAACTGGATTAACGATACCATTTTAATGAACTACGGTACTTGATTTTTATTTTTGTCGATACCTCTAGATTTTTCCTGTTTTTATGAATTGAACATTACGACGTTGAATCACGAAGAAAAGCGAACGTTAACGGACAAAAACTCAAAGAAAACATTCCTCTCATACTTGCCACAAAGTAGCCAATGGTTTCAGAGCAGTCAAATAATGAATTTCACGAAGTAAGCAAGATATGAAACCTTCTTTTTGTGTGTGTGTGGGAGAGGGGTGGAGGGTTGGGGGGGGGGGGGGAGGGAGGGGGTGACAGTTAGGTAATGAAACGAAAATATTTACTTGGCCCCCCCCTGGAAACAAACCTATGGGCGCCCATGCGCCACTGTGTATACATAATAGAATATACCTGACCGTGTATAATACCAAAGTATTTGCAATGCCAATGCTGTATATTATGTAGGCCTAGTCACAAACGTTTAACCCCCATACGATGATTTCGGAATCTCTTTTCCCGCTCACATAACACGTTATTACAATTGACTGCAAAATAAACATTTACGAGACATACACGTGTACGAATTGGCAATGTTTACAAAAAGAAAAGAAAAACACAACTCACTGCAAAAACTCACCGGTGGGATTCGATCCAGCGATCCGGCGCTTACGAAGCAGGGCTCTTACCGCTGCACTGCAATTAATTAATTTCTCAGTATCGGCTGAGAAGCGCACCTTACTACTTGCACCTGATATACGCCTGGTCGTGGTCATGCCCTACACGTGTACTAAGGATGGTTCGAATCGATGATCCATGCATCGTATCCTCCCCTTATCATCTGGAGTGAGCAACATGGCTGCCGTAGTTTAAACTCAACAAGAATGAAACATGCCGTATATAATTACGTAATTTAGCACATATTTCCAGTATATTAGTCATAATGAACTGCAATATCAATAGCTATTGTCCCCTGGAAACCCTGAAAAGGTATGTAAATCATATATTATCATTCAACATGTCGCCTCCGTAGCGTAGCGGTCAGCATGGTTAGCTGCCGCCCCGGAGGTCCTGGGTTCGATACCCGGCTCTGCCACGAAATTTTAAAAGTGGTACGAGGACTGGAACGGGGTCTACTCAGCCTCGGACGGCCCAAATGAGTAGAGGGGGTTCGATTCCCACCTCAGCCATCCTCGAAGTGGTTTTCCGTGGTTTCCCACTTCGTCTTCGGGCAAATGCCGGGATAGTACCTTCTTCAAGGCCACGGCCGCCTCCTTCCCTCTTCCTTGCCTATCCATCCTCACCATCCCTTACCTTCCATCATGAGGCCCCTGTTCGCTTTGCAGGTGAGGCCGCCTGGGCGAGGTGCCAATCCCACCTCACCTGTTGTATCCCTTCCGATTCGATGTTCCCAGCTCTAGGACACTGCCCGCAGAGGCGGCAGTGGTGAGTTCCCTCGCCGAGTCCGTGGGTTCCACCAACCTGGAGGGTAAACGACTAAAAAAAAAAAAAAAAACATTCAACATCTAACTGAAACTGATAAGTCAGGTTCCTGTGTCCTGCACTACAAATCAAACAATTTATTGAGAGATGCTAACAAAATGACAAAAATCTTTTTTTTTTTTAGGTTATAATTTAGGATGTCCCAATAATTGGGAAAATAGGCCTATTGTGTTGAGACTGAAAATTCGCAATATCAATAGCCTACTCCCAACCGGACACTAACAATTTGGGGCGTGATGATGCAGTGGTCAGTTTCCTCTCAGCAAGACGGACCGGGTTCAATTCCCGGGCAACGCCTATTCTCAAATGTTATATTGTATCGTAACAAGATTTTTGCATATGCCCACTTACAGTAAATCAAATACAGTACAGTACCTTGGCTTTAACATACGCTGTATACACAGGGAATGAGGCAAAAATGAAGGTTTGATAAAACGAATATTTAAAAAAATTCCCTTTGGAAAAGTGAATAAAATAACGGCAAATTGTATTCATAAAGAAAACTTAGAGGCTGTTTCGTATAACTCTCTCCCGTGAAACTCTAGTTAGTTGGTTATTGAGGTTTCAATGGTCGAAACTACGATGTCATCTGCCCCTCAAACTCTTTTGCATCCGTCTGAAAAGAAAGGAAATATTGTAACACGCACCCTAATGAATGAAATAAGCGTTCAGTACATGTTGGAAAGCATAGCATTCTTACTTTTTCTTGTAAATAATCTCCAGTATTCGTTTCCTCCCTCAATGGCGGCCCAGCTGTGGCATTTCAAATCTTTTTTGCTTGGGCTGCAACGGTCACGTGATGTTTTTCAGGCACAAGCAGCGGAAAGGAACAGTAAAATACACATGGAACGGGTATATTAGGTGGCCAATCACATTTCAAGGCAATGAGTTTCTTCTGAACAATCAGGTGAAGTATCATTACAGGCTACAGACGTATGTCTTTTAACATACGCTACAGAGGAACAGAAGCTAGTGTTCAGGCTGTTTGCCAAATAGCCAAAGTGTACACTCTTGCACACTCTCACTCGGAAGTGACGTCAGCGAGTGGTATTCCAAATGTGATCGAGTGCAAGTGTACGAGCCGAGTGCGAGTGTACATAGCGACAATTTTGAAGGTGCAGACTCGAATCGTCCACTCGGTTCAGGCTCTGTGATGTCGCCATTTTGACAGAACATTTGTATTCTCACTTGACATGATCAATTGTGAATTTCAGACGATACAAGGAGGGATACTTGTATTTAATTGCAAGTAATTATCTTTTTCAATAGCGGTGATTATTTTTTAACATACTTGCAATGTTGAATGACATTTGTATGTTAGTAGTGTTCCATAACCTGCGAGGTTAACCAAACTTTCCATGGCCTTTCAAACTTTTAATCATAATGTTTTCCTTTTTATTTTCTAGGGTCGATGACGGGGTATTACGGTACGTGAAAAGAAAATCTGAAACTTATTTTTCAAAACGGATTTTGTTTCTCACGGGTGTGATATGATTTGGCAAATTTGAACAGTCAGCACCCATATAAAATTGCAAGATAGGTAAGAGTATGTGATTCTGAATAATAATAATAATAATAAATAAATAAACTGGGTTAGGCAATAATGTTGTTTTTTTTAGAGCAAGGACCAATTAATTACTGTATTTATGCTAGCTGCATTGAACGCCTGGCAATTGGATGCAACATGTTGTGGTTTATCCAGCTTGCCACTCCTGCAGATAATTAAGTTACTGTAGTTTTAGGGGGTGGAACTACGAGGTCATCTGCCAGATAAGTTCGATATTCCTCCCCATAAAATAACAGTTGGTTACTCCTGCGAGTGAGTGAGTCATGTTATAAGTTATAAGTGTTTGTATCTAGTTGAATGAGGAATTCCATGTAGGCCTACTTCAATCTCTACTAACTGCCACCACATTCTACTTGTGATGGAGAAACATATTTGTCACCTCCATCTGTTTTCGTTGCTGTAAGATCTTTTCAGTAGCTTAATATTATGGTAGCGCTGAATGAAGATAGAATGAGCGATAACATTCTCTATAATACATGAATAAGCCAAAATACATTATGAAGCGATGAGAACTAAATCAGGGAACGATGTTTTTATGGATGTTTCCTCCTCCGCCGTCTGTGACCCACCCAACCATCCCAAATAGGATCACGACTTATAAAACCAAAATTACAGCTGTGGCCGTCATTAGTCCAAATCAATCATCGGTTGCGGTCATGAGTATTCGGGTCTCTTCGTTAGCCCCACTGATCCGCTGGTCTGTCATCAAAACAATACTGCCAACCTCGCCCTTACGGTACTATGTAACACAAAGAAGCGCCCAGTTCACTCTCTAGTGGGCATCATTCGTGCCCAGCACTCAGTTCACCGCTCTAATTAGGCTAGTGTGTGCAATATTTCGATTCTCTGTAATGATTTTTTTCCACGGTTGAAATGAGTGTTTTTTATCTGCTCTGTAATTACTATGCAGTAGGCCTATATCGCTCCGCTGTGATAAATATGTGTATTTTTTTCGCACAACTGTGGTTTCGACAATGGTTACAGCCTAACGCGCCCAGTTCAATGGTTTTGTGTCGACCGTGCCCCGCTAGCTAGGCACGGCCAAGGCCACACCTACACCTGACCTTCTAACCATCGTTTTGTCCAATCCAATGGTTTTTGACAATGGTTACTGCCTAACGCGCACATACCAATGGTTTCGTGTCAATCGTGCCCCGCTAGCTGCGCGCGGTCAAGGCCACACCTACACCTGACCTTCTAACCTTCGTTATGTCCAGTCCAATGGTTAGGCTACAGCCTAACGCGCACAGACCAATGATTTTGTGTCGACCTGCCCCGCTAGCTGCGTGCGGCTAAGGCTACATCTGACCTTCTAACCTTTGTTTTGTCCAATCCAATGGTTTTTGACAATGGTTACAGCCTGACGCGCACAGACCAATGGTTTTGTGTCAATCGTGCCCCGCTAGCTGCGCGTGGCCAAGGCCACACCTACACCTGACCTTTGTTTTGTCCAATCCATTGGTTTATGACAATGGTGACAGCTTAACGCGCACAGACCAATGGTTTTGTGTCAACCGTGCCCCGCTAGCTGCACACGGCCTGGCCACACCTGTACGTAACCACTCTATCCTTCGTTTTGTCCAATCCAATGGTTCTTGAAAATGGTTACGGCCTAACGCGGCCAGATCAATGAGTTTTAACAATGCTTTCAGCCTAACGCGTTCCGATGATTTATTTTTTATCAAGCTTGCCACGGTGGGTGAGTGGTTATAGTGTCGGACTACCAACCCCAAGATTGCAGGTTCGCCCCTGGCCATGGTAAATGATTTTTGAAGGCGACAAAAATCACGACACTCATGTCATACGTTGTTGGCATGTTAAAGAACCCATTTGAATTCAGTAGGCCGTGTTCAATGGCAAAATTAATCTCGGGATTTTCCGCCAACACAAAGTTCCTCCAGTCTCTACTTGAAAGCGCTGTAGTGTCAAGGAGTTTAGATATCTAACATCCTTGACTTTCATAGCGTTCAAAGGAACGACGAAATTCGACATGCAAGCTACCCTCTGGGTGTCAATTAACAAAGCTTGCACCAGGCACCCGAGGCCATACGATATTATTATTATTATTTTTATCAACAGTGATTTTGTATCCCACATGTGGGCAACAATGTATCCGTCTCGGTTGGTGCCGCTTGAGTGAGTCTTGATGACAGTTGAATGAGATGCAAGCGCAGTCGAAACATGGCAGCCGTCTTTAAATTAGCAATAAATAACAACAGTAGGAAATATAAGGCGGTTCTGGGACAGGGGCTAATGCGCAAGATGGCCGCCGCGCGCAACCACTCTATGTTATTCTTATGGAGGGGTCAGTCAGAGCTGGCACAAGGGCTAATGCGCAAGATGGCCGCCATACTCTGAGACCGTGATTGACGTCACAGGGGGAGGTCGGCCGTGTAGTCGCTAAATGGAAAATTTATTGTTTTTATTATTATGATTATTATTAATAATAATAATAATAATTTTATTAGGTAATTATTGATTGATAGCTTGCCACGGTGGGTGAGTGGTTATCGTGTCGGACTACCAACCTCAAGCTTGCAGGTTCGCCCTTGGTCGTGGTAAGTGATTTTTGAAAAACGGTAAAAATTAAGACACGCATGTCATACCATGTTGGCAAGTAAAAGAACCCAGGGAGAGGTTGGCTATGTAGTTGCTAAATGGAATATTTATTATTATTATTATTATTATTATTATTATTATTATTATTATTAGGTAATTATTGATTGATTATGTACAATCAAGACCAGCCTTATATTGCCCCACTGTATGGTGTAGTGGCTAGCATTTTTAGCTGTTACTGTGGAGGCTCGGGTTCGAGTCCTGGCTCTGTCAAGAAATTTAATTCTAGGCTGAGGGTTGGAATGGGGTACACTCAACCTTGTGAGGCAAAACTGACAGGAGCTGGCTTTTGATTCATAACGCAGCCATTCTGCCTAACCCAACTTCACCTAACATAACCTAACCTAACCTAACCTAACCTAACCTTACCTAACCTAACCGGATCCCACCTTACCTTACCTAACCTAACCTAACTTAACTTCAAAGTCAGAAGGTACAATACATTTATTGTTTTTTATACCCTCATAAATTAGATATAGAGAATGTCCACCACGATTTAGATCCTCGAGCACACTTTTCTGATATATACCATTAAAACGTGTAGAAAGGAATGTCTGATAAATTTCACTAACACATAATACAAGTTCACCATACATTGTGTCCACTTTTTGAATGTTAATGATACGGAAAAGAGTATGCATTGGTAATTCAGTGAGCTTTTCTCTCTCTAATCAACAGTTCTACCCCCATAGCATTGTGAATATTTATTGTAGTAGCCTGTAAAGAAACAAACAAAATCATATCTATTACAATTTAGCTATAAGTGACCAGAACCACTATAACATTTTATTCTTATAAGGAGATTTCCATAATGATAAGAAAAAAAAGCTTACCATAATGATGGATTGTGTGTAAGTAAACGTCTTTTGCTGCTTGACGCCACTACTAAACTGATAGTCATACAACAGACAAGTGAGTTCATGTTTCGCTGACGTAATCGTATGTTCCCACGCACTTCCTGTGTGTTGCACGCGCCATAGTGGCTAAATTTGAAACCAGATGAGATGATTTGCTGACGTAATCGTATGTTCCTCTGCACACACACGCAGGCCCCTGTAGACGGATCCTTGTGGACGAGTCCCTGTGGACGGATCATTGTTGACGGGTCCTTGTGGACGAGCCCCTGTGGACGGGTCCTTGTTGACGGGTCCTTCTTTTTTTTACTAATCCCTTTAGACCGGTTCCTTTTGACTGGCTCATGACCCCTAATGCTATAATGAAATTAAACGTTGTTCCACATGATACGCAAGCAAAGAGTCGATCGCTACTATGATTTAACATGTTTGCTTTTGTTTTGTTTTTACGCATGTGCACTTGGGGGTTTTTGTAAGAGGGCGGGCTTTTTGAATACAGATTTATAAATGAGTTATTTTTTTTAAATTACCAAAAGATCCAAAACTAATAGGTAATTAGCTTTTAATATCTCATGAACCAATAAGGCTATGGGACTTGTGTTAGAGGTCGTTGGACTTGAGTTGACATTTTGTTTTTGAATGTATTATTATTATTTTTGTTAAATGGGCCTAACTACACTTTTGTTAATATATCGCTAACTAATAATCAGAGAGGGTCAAGTGAGGTGTCATGGGACTCAGAATGGTCAACCCTTTTCCATGACCAAAGAATTTACCCAAAATATTCAAAACAGCAAGGTCAATGACCTAAGATTTTATAAACTAATAATTGAATATTAACATGTGAGGTGTCATAGGACTTAGAATGGTCAACCTTTTCCCATGGTCAATGCATTTACCAAAAATACCCAATACATCAAGGTCATTGACCTGAGATTTTATAAACTAATAATCGGGTACGAACATGTGAGATGTTTACCATGTGTGATGAAACATAGCTAGGTAGAGAAAGAATTAGTGTAGGCCACATGTATGGTGACTGACAAGTCTTTTACCATTGAAACTGGTTTTCAGATCAAACTGCAGTATAGAGAGAGTATAGGTTGCAGGTATGGGTTAATAAATAAGAAACGGTGTACGCAAACTCTGATTTATCAAGAAATAAGAGTAGACTATCTTTATTTGATTGGTTAAAGAGGATAGCTAAAACACAAAAATGGTCAGTGGTTACCGAGACAAAATGATCGCTACACACAACAAGCTTTAAATACTTGAGGCTAATAATCAATACACACACACACACACTCGCTTGTTCTAAACTAAACTGTGTTGCTGTCAGTGCTCAGACAGTAGGCTGATGACGAAATGCATTGCTAACAGAAATATAATCTTTTCCGGTTGTCTAATGTTACCAGCTATCCATTTATTTATTTATTTATTTTTGTGTTGCAGTGATAAGCTCTTTTAGCTCTTGTATTGGTAGTCTTAACTCGATTTCCAGGTCTGAGGCCTAGAACCAGTCGAACTAAGAAACAAGGGCATGGTGGTGCAGTGGTTAAGCTGTTAGCCTTTCACAAGAGGGTTCGATTTCAGGTTAATATGCATGTTATAAACATATTAAACAAAACAAAACAGAGATAACGTTTAAAACTGTTTACATTTGTGACTTTTCAAATTATTACTTGGATTACAAATACAAAGGTGAACTGGTTTTGATATACAGTTAATGCTGTCTATCACACACTCGACTGTAAGAAAGCCAAAAGAGCAAAAGGCTTAGGTAGAGCAGAGGTAAAATTGCTATATGTAGAGAACTACCTGGCAAAGCTATATCGCATAAACAGTGCAGGATACAATCCAGCAATCAAATTTGTATCTTGTGGAACAGAGAAATGCACTTACGTGAGAAAATGCAAGTTCATGTGTAATATGAACTAACACACAAGTGTTCACCTGTGAACGTGCACAATAAGGACTAACAAGTCACATTCTGTTTAGTTCGTGCGTAACGTTAGGTTAGGGCTAATGCACACACTCTAATACACGAGGCACATACCATTTGAGAGCAGGTCAAGGGATCTAACTTAGTGTATGGATGTGTTCTAACGAGTCATTTGTAGTTGAAAGAGAATAATACTTGTTCTTAAGATGTTAAAACTGAGGAGATGGTATGTACAGTAAGACGTCTTGTTATTTCCTGTGTAATATTACAGACATGGCAGAGAGCACACAGTTCTGTTACTATGACTACGCTGCAGTAATTTGAAACCCTACGTGTTCATTAAGACAATGGGTGATGATTATACAAAGTTAGCAGTCATTGGATATTACACAGGTGTTCCTTCCGGTGTCATGTTGCTGACATGGCAGAGAGCGCACAGTTCTATTGCTACGACTAACGCTGCAGTAATTTGAAACCCAAGGTGTTGATCAAGACAATGGGTGATGATTATGCAAAGTCAGCAGTAATTGGATACCACACATCAACATTGACTAAATCATAAACGTGTTGTCATAACCAGCAGAAACCTAATTTAAAGATTTTAGATTTTACATTTTAAATTTAAGATTTTTTTGATTTTTAGATTTTACTTTTTTACTTTTTCCTAAAAGGGTAGCCTCCGTGGCTTAGGCGGCAGCACGCCGGCCTCTCACCGCTGGGTCCGTGGTTCAAATCCCGGTCACTCCATGTGAGATCTGTGCTGGACAAAACGGAGGCAGACAGGTTTTTCTCCGGGTACTCCGGTTTTCCCTGTCAAAATTTCATTCCAGCAACACTCTCCACTATCATTTCATTTCCTCTGTCATTCATTTAATCATTGCCCCAGAGGAGTGCGTCAGGCCTCGGCAGCCGGCACAGTTCATATCCTCGCCGCTAGATGGGGGCTTCATTCATTCCATTCCTGACCCGGTCGGAGACTGGAAGCAGGCTGTGGATTTTCATTTTCACTTTTTCCTAAAAGAGTAAACAACAAGGTCACATACCTAACCTCATTAAACCTAACTTTACCAAACCTAATTTAAGCTAATCCAAAGGCTAATGCACATACCCAAAGCATATAAGGTACATGCAACTATCCTTATGCTACTGTAGTCTTACAGGTTACTGTACAACATGATAACTACCCAAACGGATTTTTTTTTTCATTTTGTTGTTTACACATATGTCAATTTTCCAATTTCCCATTTTCAGTTTTTTTATGTTAGTTTTTAGTTTTTTTCAATTTGATAATATGAAAAACATGGTTTTTTGCATTTTGTTGTTTACACATTTATTAATTTCACAATTTTCCATTTTCAGTTCTTAAAATGTCAGTTTAAAGTTTTTCAATTTCATGATATTGAAACATGGATTTTCCAATTTGTTGTTTTCACATTTGTCAATTTACCAAATTCACATTTACAGTTTTTTTAAATTTTAGTTTAATGTTTTTGTTCTATTTGTTAATATGGAAACATGGATTTTTTTTACAATTTGTGTTTTTACATGTCATGCAACTATCCTTATGCTAGTCTTATAGGTTACTGTACAACATGATCACTACCCCACTGGTTTTTTTTTCATTTTTGTTGTTTACACATATGCCAATTTTCCAATTCCCCATTTTTAGTTTTTTTTTTAAATATCAGTTTTAAGTTTTTCAATTTCATAATATGGAAACATGGATTTTGCATTTTGTTGTTTACACATTTATCAATTTCACAATTTCCCATTTACAGTTCTTAAAATGACAGTTTAAAGTTTTTCAATTTCATGATATAGAAACATGGATTTTCCAATTTGTTGTTTTCACATTTATCAATTTACCAAATTCCCATTTACAGTTTTTAAAATTTCAGTTTAATGTTGTTGTTTTGTTTTCTATTTGTTAATATGAAAACATGGATTTTTCCAATTTGTGTTTTACATGTTCATTTTGCATTAGGATTGGAGAGAGGTGGGTAGTAATTAAAAATGTGCATGCAGTGTCCATTGTTGACAGGTCATTGTTGACGAGTCCTTTTCATACAACAGAAAAGTGAGTTCATGTTTCGCATGCATTTCCTAAAATGTAATACCATGCAAGTGTTTAACATTTTACAACTAACCTGTTAGTATGATTTGCACACTACAAAGGTTATATCTGTTCTGGTAATAGAATTATTTAGCGTTGGCTTTTATATTTAATATGTACAGTTTAAAGTGATAGAAAAGTGGTAGAAATGTGGTAGCAAAGTGGTAGACAAGTGGTAGACAATTGGTAACAAAGTGGTAGAAAAGTGGTAGCAAAGTGGTAGAAAAGTGGCAGAAAAGTGGTAGCAAAGTGGTAGAAAAGTGGTAGCAAACTAGAAAAGTGGTAACAAAGTGGTAGAAAGTGGTAGCAAAGTGGAAAAAAAGTGGTAGAAAAGTGGCAGAAAAGTGGTAGCAAAGTGGTAGAAAAGTGGTAGCAAACTAGATAAGTGGTAGCAAAGTGGTAGAAAATATTACATGTATTGTTAAGAAATAGTTTAAGCGGTTACATGGATTCATTACACAATAATTTTAGCATGACAAAGCTCATTTTCTATATCCAATAGTTCTTCCTCATATTTAGTATGACCAGTTTACACATTTATCAATTTCACAATTTTCCATTTACAGTTCTTAAAATGTCAGTTTAAAGGTTTTCAATTTCATGATATAGAAACATGGATTTTCCAATTTGTTGTTTTCACATTTATCAATTTACCAAATTCCCATTTACAGTTTTTAAAATTTCAGTTTAATCTTGTTGTTTTTTTCTATGTGTCAATATGGAAACATGGATTTTTCCAATTTGTGTTTTACATGTTCATTTTGCATTAGGAGTGAAGAGAGGTGGGTAGTAATTAAAAAAATGTGCAAGCAGTGTCCATTGTTGACAGGTCATTGTTGACGAGTCCTTTTTATACAACAGACAAGTGAGTTCATGTTTCACATGCATTACCTAAAATGTAATACCATGCGAGTGTTTAACATTTTACAAATTAGCTTATGTGTTAGTTTATGTGTGGAGTCTTATGTTGGGCATTTTGTGTTGGCTTATTTAACAAGTTATTTTGTCAATGCATTTAGTGGATTTTTCTCTTGGTCTTGGAATGTATATCAGTCCATTTTATCACAACATAATGCTTACTGCCATGTTTGTAAGCAACAACAACACACTAAACTTTCAAAAAAATCTAAAGTACTCTAAGGTACTCTCAACTCATACTTTTACCTCTATCCCATGTCAAGTCAAGAACATTTTTTTTTTCCAAAAAAAGGTGAATGGGGAAAGTAGACTAAACTAAAAAAATCATATAAAGTCATATGTTAACTCTATCACCTACGTTTATCCCATTCTTAGTCGAAAAATATTATATTTTTTAAAATTTTTCTAAAAAATATTTGGAAAGTAGGCTATATTTTTGAAAACTAATCATTCTATAAAGTCATATATAGACTCAACCAATGGCTTTTATATCCTTAATCGTTAGAACAAAATATGGAATTTTTGACATTTTTTCCAAAAATGTTCATTTTTTAAAATGGACTATATTTTGGAAACTAGGAATTTTACAAAAAAGTGTGTTTGACATAAATGACAGGTATTTACCCCCTATACCCACAAACCAAGTCCCAGATCTCTGGGACAAAATCCAAAAATGTTTAATTGTGAAAGTAGGCGATATTTTGAAAACGTATCATTCTAAAAAGTCATATATAGACTCAAAAAATGTTCTTTAAGCTATTTAACGTTAAAACAAAACTTAACATTTTTTTTCATTTTTACGAAAAAAGTCCAATTTTCAAAATTGTCTATATTTTGGAAACTAAGAATTTTACAAAAATGTTTGTTTAACGTAAATGAAAGGTCTTTACCCCCTCTACCCCAAAAATAAATTTCAGGGCCCTAGGACAAAAACTGTGCAGTAGTGGTTTTGTAGGGGTTCAAGGCCCTCCACCTCCACACCCTCCACACAAGATGGCGGCCGTAGCTTAACTTAACCTAGCCTAACCTAACAAGATGGCGGCCGTAGCTTAACTTAACTTAGCCGAACCTAACAAGATGGCGGCCGTAGCCTAACCTAACCTAACCTAACCTACGAGGTGTGATCAAAAAGTTCCAAAAATGTGGCTGCGACTTAACCAAACCTAGCCTAACCTAACCAAACCTACTAGGTGTGTTCAAAAAGTTTCAAAATGGCGGCCGTAGCTTTACTTAACCTAACCTAACCTAACTTAACCTAAACCTACGAGGTGTGATCAAAACATTTTCAAAATAGTGGTCATAGCTTAACTGAACCTAGCCTAACCTAACCTAAACCTACGAAGGGTTATCATAAAGTTCCAAAATGGCGGTCGTAGCTTAACTCAACCTAACCTAACCCTATGAGGTGTGATCAAAAAGTTCCAAAATGGCTGCCGTAGCTTAACTTAACCTTTGATTGACCCCTGTTGATTAAACCCTTTTGATTGATCTCTGTTGATGTATCCCTTTGGACTGGTCCCTGTTGACTAGCCCCCTTTGGACGGGTCCTTTTTGAAGAGAGTCATTTTTTTACGGGTCCCGGAAGACGGGTCCTTGTTGACGGGTCCCTGTGGCGGGTCCTTTGGACTGATCCCTATGGACTGGCCCTTGCATTTTATCCAAATTATGTCAAAGGTTAAGTTAAGCTACGGCCGCCATCTTGTGTGGAGGGTGTGGAGGTGGAGGGCCTTGAACCCCTACAAAACCACTACTGCACAGTTTTTGTCCTAGGGTCCTGAAATTTATTTTCGGGGTAGAGGGGGTAAAGACCTTTCATTTACGTTAAACAAACATTTTTGTAAAATTCTTAGTTTCCAAAATATAGACAATTTTGAAAATTGGACTTTTTTCGTAAAAATGAAAAAAAAATGTTAAGTTTTGTTTTAACGTTAAATAGCTTAAAGAACATTTTTTGAGTCTATATATGACTTTTTAGAATGATACGTTTTCAAAATATCGCCTACTTTCAGAATTAAACATTTTTGGATTTTGTCCCAGAGATCTGGGACTTGGTTTGTTGGTATAGGGGGTAAATACCTGTCATTTATGTCAAACACACTTTTTTTGTAAAATTCCTAGTTTCCAAAATATAGTCCATTTTAAAAAATGAACATTTTTGGAAAAAATGTCAAAAATTCCATATTTTGTTCTAACGATTAAGGATATAAAAGCCATTGGTTGAGTCTATATATGACTTTATAGAATGATTAGTTTTCAAAAATATAGCCTACTTTCCAAATATTTTTTAGAAAAATTTAAAAAAATATAATATTTTTCGACTAAGAATGGGATAAACGTAGGTGTTAGAGTTAACATATGACTTTATATGATTTTTTTAGTTTTGTCTACTTTCCCCATTCACCTTTTTTTGAAAAATTAAAATAATGTTCTTTACTTGGCATGGGATTGAGGTAAGAGTACGAGTTGAGAGTACCTTAGAGTACTTTAGATTTTTTTGAAAGTTTAGTGTGTTGTTGTTGCTTACAAACATGGCAGTAAGCATTATGTTGTGATAAAATGGACTGATATACATTCCAAGACCAAGAGAAAAATCCACTAAATGCATTGACAAAATAACTTGTTAAATAAGCCAACACAAAATGCCCAACATAAGACTCCACACATAAACTAACACATAAGCTAATTTGTAAAATGTTAAACACTCGCATGGTATTACATTTTAGGTAATGCATGTGAAACATGAACTCACTTGTCTGTTGTATAAAAATGACTCGTCAACAATGACCTGTCAACAATGGACACTGCTTGCACATTTTTTTAATTACTACCCACCTCTCTTCACTCCTAATGCAAAATGAACATGTAAAACACAAATTGGAAAAATCCATGTTTCCATATTGACAAATAGAAAAAAAACAACAAGATTAAACTGAAATTTTAAAAACTGTAAATGGGAATTTGGTAAATTGATAAATGTGAAAACAACAAATTGGAAAATCCATGTTTCTATATCATGAAATTGAAAACCTTTAAACTGACATTTTAAGAACTGTAAATGGAAAATTGTGAAATTGATAAATGTGTAAACTGGTCATACTAAATATGAGGAAGAACTATTGGATATAGAAAATGAGCTTTGTCATGCTAAAATTATTGTGTAATGAATCCATGTAACCGCTTAAACTATTTCTTAACAATACATGTAATATTTTCTACCACTTTGCTACCACTTATCTAGTTTGCTACCACTTTTCTACCACTTTGCTACCACTTTTCTGCCACTTTTCTACCACTTTTTTTCCACTTTGCTACCACTTTTCTACCACTTTGTTACCACTTTTCTAGTTTGCTACCACTTTTCTACCACTTTGCTACCACTTTTCTGCCACTTTTCTACCACTTTGCTACCACTTTTCTACCACTTTGTTACCAATTGTCTACCACTTGTCTACCACTTTGCTACCACATTTCTACCACTTTTCTATCACTTTAAACTGTACATATTAAATATAAAAACCAACGCTAAATAATTCTATTACCAGAACAGATATAACCTTTGTAGTGTGCAAATCATACTAACAGGTTAGTTGTAAAATGTTAAACACTTGCATGGTATTACATTTTAGGAAATGCATGCGAAACATGAACTCACTTTTCTGTTGTACGAAACGGACTCGTCAACAATGACCTGTCAACAATGGACACTGCATGCACATTTTTAATTACTACCCACCTCTCTCCAATCCTAATGCAAAATGAACATGTAAAACACAAATTGGAAAAATCCATGTTTTCATATTAACAAATAGAAAACAAAACAACAACATTAAACTGAAATTTTAAAAACTGTAAATGGGAATTTGGTAAATTGATAAATGTGAAAACAACAAATTGGAAAATCCATGTTTCTATATCATGAAATTGAAAAACTTTAAACTGTCATTTTAAGAACTGTAAATGGGAAATTGTGAAATTGATAAATGTGTAAACAACAAAATGCAAAATCCATGTTTCCATATTATGAAATTGAAAAACTTAAAACTGATATTTAAAAAAAAAAACTAAAAATGGGGAATTGGAAAATTGGCATATGTGTAAACAACAAAAATGAAAAAAAAATCCAGTGGGGTAGTGATCATGTTGTACAGTAACCTATAAGACTAGCATAAGGATAGTTGCATGACATGTAAAAACACAAATTGTAAAAAAATCCATGTTTCCATATTAACAAATAGAACAAAAACATTAAACTAAAATTTAAAAAAACTGTAAATGTGAATTTGGTAAATTGACAAATGTGAAAACAACAAATTGGAAAATCCATGTTTCAATATCATGAAATTGAAAAACTTTAAACTGACATTTTAAGAACTGAAAATGGAAAATTGTGAAATTAATAAATGTGTAAACAACAAAATGCAAAAAACCATGTTTTTCATATTATCAAATTGAAAAAAACTAAAAACTAACATTAAAAAAAACTGAAAATGGGAAATTGGAAAATTGACATATGTGAAAACAACAAAATGAAAAAAAAATCCGTTTGGGTAGTTATCATGTTGTACAGTAACCTGTAAGACTACAGTAGCATAAGGATAGTTGCATGTACCTTATATGCTTTGGGTATGTGCATTAGCCTTTGGATTAGCATAAATTAGGTTTGGTAAAGTTAGGTTTAATGAGGTTAGGTATGTGACCTTGTTGTTTACTCTTTTAGGAAAAAGTGAAAATGAAAATCCACAGCCTGCTTCCAGTCTCCGACCGGGTCAGGAATGGAATGAATGAAGCCCCCATCTAGCGGCGAGGATATGAACTGTGCCGGCTGCCGAGGCCTGACGCACTCCTCTGGGGCAATGATTAAATGAATGACAGAGGAAATGAAATGATAGTGGAGAGTGTTGCTGGAATGAAATTTTGACAGGGAAAACCGGAGTACCCGGAGAAAAACCTGTCTGCCTCCGTTTTGTCCAGCACAGATCTCACATGGAGTGACCGGGATTTGAACCACGGACCCAGCGGCGAGAGGCCGGCGTGCTGCCGCCTAAGCCACGGAGGCTACCCTTTTAGGAAAAAGTAAAAAAGTAAAATCTAAAAATCAAAAAAATCTTAAATTTAAAATGTAAAATCTAAAATCTTTAAATTAGGTTTCTGCTGGTTATGACAACACGTTTATGATTTAGTCAATGTTGATGTGTGGTATCCAATTACTGCTGACTTTGCATAATCATCACCCATTGTCTTGATCAACACCTTGGGTTTCAAATTACTGCAGCGTTAGTCGTAGCAATAGAACTGTGCGCTCTCTGCCATGTCAGCAACATGACACCGGAAGGAACACCTGTGTAATATCCAATGACTGCTAACTTTGTATAATCATCACCCATTGTCTTAATGAACACGTAGGGTTTCAAATTACTGCAGCGTAGTCATAGTAACAGAACTGTGTGCTCTCTGCCATGTCTGTAATATTACACAGGAAATAACAAGACGTCTTACTGTACATACCATCTCCTCAGTTTTAACATCTTAAGAACAAGTATTATTCTCTTTCAACTACAAATGACTCGTTAGAACACATCCATACACTAAGTTAGATCCCTTGACCTGCTCTCAAATGGTATGTGCCTCGTGTATTAGAGTGTGTGCATTAGCCCTAACCTAACGTTACGCACGAACTAAACAGAATGTGACTTGTTAGTCCTTATTGTGCAAGTGCACAGGTGAACACTTGTGTGTTAGTTCATATTACACATGAACTTGCATTTTCTCACGTAAGTGCATTTCTCTGTTCCACAAGATACAAATTTGATTGCTGGATTGTATCCTGCACTGTTTATGCGATATAGCTTTGCCAGGTAGTTCTCTACATATAGCAATTTTACCTCTGCTCTACCTAAGCCTTTTGCTCTTTTGGCTTTCTTACAGTCGAGTGTGTGATAGACAGCATTAACTGTATATCAAAACCAGTTCACCTTTGTATTTTTGATCCAAGTAATAATTTGAAAAGTCACAAATGTAAAGAGTTTTAAACGTTATCTCTGTTTTGTTTTGTTTAATATGTTTATGACATGCATTTTAACCTGAAATCGAACCCTCTAGTGAAAGGCTAACAGCTTAACCACTGCACCACTATGCCCGTGTTTCTTAGTTAGACTGGTTCTAGGCCTCAGACCTGGAAATCGAGTTAAGACTACCAATACAAGAGCTAAAAGTGCTTACCACTGCAACACAAAAATAAATAAATAAATAAATAAATAAATAAATGGATAGCTGGTAACATTAGACAACCGGAAATGATTATATTTCTGTTAGCAATGCATTTCGTCATCAGCCTACTGTCTGAGCACTGACAGCAACACAGGTTCTAGAAAGCGTTGTTAAACGAAGACTTATAAATTTCTTCATGAAAAATGATTACTTTGCAAAATGCCAATATGGGTTTATTCCAAATAGAGGAGCTGATAGTGCTATATTTGAAGTAGTAACTGATGTAGAAAAGGCATTAGATGAAAACAAACTAGCTGCTGGTGTACTAATTGACCTTCAAAAAGCCTTCGATCTGGTTAACCATAAGATTCTCCTTAATAAACTAGAATTTGCAGGCATCAGAGGAGTGGCACATGATTGGTTCAAGAACTACCTCATTAACAGAAAACAATATGTTGCAATCGATAATGTAAAAGGATCTCAAATGAGAATTGACACAGGAGTACCTCAAGGTTCTGTCTTAGGACCAATTCTTTTCTTGGCCTATATTAATGATATAGTATTATTAGAATTGAAAGGCAAGCTTAAACTATTTGCAGATGGTATTTTTATACTCTATTTGGGAACATCTGAACAGGAAATTATGCTAAATATTAATTATGATCTCAATAAGCTGGTGGATTGGTTGAGAGCACACAAAATGGTTATCAATAACACTAAAACAAAATATTTATTCTTCCATAGACCATCATACAAGATTGAGACCACAAACATAGTCAACATAGCCAACAAAGAAATAGAAAGGGTTAAATCGGCAACATACTTAGGTATCACACTAGATAGTACACTAACCTGGGAAAATCATGTAGAAAATGTAAAACATAAAATCAGCCCTTTAATTGGTATTATTTTCAGATTAAGATATAGCTGTCTTACTAGCCAACAATTGAAAAATATATACTTTGCTCTGATACATTCACATCTAATGTACATGAATTTCATATGGGGATATTGTAAGAAGGAGCTGATAAAAGAACTTGAGATACTCCAGAAACGTGCTATAAAATCTATCTTTGGATTTCCTTGGCTCACACCCTCAAATGAATTGTACTCAAGAAACAAAATTATGCCACTGCAAAAACAAATAGCTATGTCAGCAACAGTATTTGTATACAAATTAGAAAACAAATTGATACACACACACATCCATTTTACCCATGCAAATGACATTCATCATTATGCAACAAGAGGAGTAAATCAAATATTCACCAGCCATTCCCAATCCATTAAATTTGGAACTAAAGGAATTATGTCCTCTACAATAAAAGAATACAACTCGCTACCATTAGGCATAAGGGAAAGTTTCTCTATAAAAACATTTAAGAGGAATACAAAAGACTTCCTATTAAGGAATGAATAGCCCATGTACAATAGCCTTAAGCAATGCAATGTATCATACCGTATTATCTCTGTAAAGTTAGTCACTAGCAATCTAAGTTACTATTAAACTAAACAATAATGTTACAAAAATTATATATATTCCATGCTGTAACTATGTTACTTGATTGTCCCTAACACGAGCTTATGCTCATTGGGACCTATGTAAATAAATAAATAAATAAATAAATAAATAAATAAAGTTTAGTTTAGAACAAGCGAGTGTGTGTGTGTGTATTGATTATTAGCCTCAAGTATTTAAAGCTTGTTGTGTGTAGCGATCATTTTGTCTCGGTAACCACTGACCATTTTTGTGTTTTAGCTATCCTCTTTAACCAATCAAATAAAGATAGTCTACTCTTAATTCTTGATAAATCAGAGTTTGCGTACACCGTTTCTTATTTATTAACCCATACCTGCAACCTATACTCTCTCTATACTGCAGTTTGATCTGAAAACAAGTTTCAATGGTAAAAGACTTGTCAGTCACCATACATGTAGCCTACACTAATTCTTTCTCTACCTAGCTATGTTTCATCACACATGGTAAACATCTCACATGTTCTTACCCGATTATTAGTTTATAAAATCTCAGGTCAATGACCTTGATGTATTGGGTATTTTTGGTAAATGAATTGACCATGGGAAAGGGTTGACCATTCTAAGTCCTATGACACCTCACATGTTAATATTCAATTATTAGTTTATAAAATCTTAGGTCATTGACCTTGCTGTTTTGAATCTTTTGGGTAAATTCGTTGGTCATGGAAAAGGGTTGACCATTCTGAGTCCCATGACACCTCACTTGACCCTCTCTGATTATTAGTTAGCGAGATATTAACAAAAGTGTAGTTAGGCCCTTTTAACAAAAAAAATAATAATACATTCAAAAACAAAATGTCAACTCAAGTCCAACGACCTCTAATACAAGTCCCATTGCCTTATTGGTTCATGAGATATTAAAAGCTAATTACATATTAGTTTTGGATCTTTTGGTAATTTAAAAAAATAACTCATTTATAAATCTGTATTCAAAAAGCCCGCCCTCTTACAAAAAAAAAAAACAAGTGCACATGCGTAAAAACAAAACAAAAGCAAACATGTTAAATCATAGTAGCGATCGGCTCTTTGCTCTCGTATCATGTGGAACAACGTTTAATTTCATTATAGCATTAGGGGTCATGAGCCAGTCAAAAGGAACCGGTCTAAAGTGATTAGTCAAAAAAAGGACCCGTCAACAAGCACCCGTCCACAGGGGCTCGTCCACAAGGACCCGTCAACAATGACCCGTCCACAGGGACTCGTCCACAAGGATCCGTCTACAGGGGCCTGCGTGTGTGTGCAGAGGAACATACGATTACGTCAGCAAATCATCTCATCTGGTTTCAAATTTAGCCACTATGGCGCGTGCAACACACAGGAAGTGCGTGGGAACATACGATTACGTCAGCGAAACATGAACTCACTTGTCTGTTGTATGACTATCAGTTTAGTAGTGGCGTCAAGCAGCAAAAGACGTTTACTTACACACAATCCATCATTATGGTAAGCTTTTTTTTCTTATCATTATGGAAATCTCCTTATTAGAATAAAATGTTATAGTGGTTCTGGTCACTTATAGCTAAATTGTAATAGATATGATTTTTTTTGTTTCCTTATAGGCTACTACAGTAAATATTCACAATGCTATGGGGGTAGAACTGTTGATTAGAGAGAAAAAAAGCTCACTGAATTACCAATGCATATTCTTTTCCGTATCATTAACATTCAAAAAGTGGACACAATGTATGGTGAACTTGTATTATGTGTTAGTGAAATTTATCAGACATTCCTTTCTACACGTTTTAATGGTATATATCAGAAAAATGTGCTCGAGGATCTAAATCGTGGTGGACATTCTCTATATCTAATTTATGAGGGTATAAAAAACAATAAATGTATTGTACCTTCTGACTTTGAAGTTAAGTTAGGTTAGGTTAGGAAAGGTAAGGTGGGATCTGGTTAGGTTAGGTTAGGTTAGGTTAGGTGAAGTTGGGTTAGGCAGAATGGCTGCGGTATGAATCAAAAGCCAGCTCCTGTCAGTTTTGCCTCACAAGGTTGAGTGTACCCCATTCCAACCCTCAGCCTAGAATTAAATTTCTTGACAGAGCCAGGACTCGAACCCGAGCCTCCACAGTAACAGCTAAAAATGCTAGCCACTACACCATACAGTGGGGCAATATAAGGCTGGTCTTGATTGTACATAATCAATCAATAATTACCTAATAATAATAATAATAATAATAATAATAATAATAATAATAATAATAATAATAAATATTCCATTTAGCAACTACATAGCCAACCTCTCCCTGGGTTCTTTTACATGCCAACATGGTATGCGTGTCTTAATTTTTACCGTTTTTCAAAAATCACTTACCACGACCAAGGGCGAACCTGCAAGCTTGGGGTTGGTAGTCCGACACGATAACCACTCACCCACCGTGACAAGCTATCAATCAATAATTACCTAATAAAATTATTATTATTATTATTAATAATAATCATAATAATAAAAAAAATATTCCATTTAGCGACTACACGGCCGACCTCCCCCTGTGACGTCATTCACGGTCTCAGAGTATGGCGGTCATCTTGCGCATTAGCCCTTGTGCCAGCTCTGACTGACCCCTCCATAAGAATAACATAGAGTGGTTGCGCGCGGCGGCCATCTTGCGCATTAGCCCCTGTCCCAGAACCGTCTTATATTTCCTACTAACAACGCATATTTACGAACTTAAGCACATATATGAAGTTCAGTAGTGACCAGGGTTGCTAATTTAAATACGTAATATCACCCTGAAGATGAAACGAGGACACAAGGTATGAAAGAGTCACATTCACATTACGAGGATGAACATGTCCACACAGCATAAAGTGCCGGAAGCAGAGTTGCTTATCCAAGTTATCTAATTCACTTCAAGAATAACAGCACTAAGCAGTCTTCCAATTCACACTGCGTTTGAACATCAAAACTATGTTCTGGCGGTGTTTTAAACCTCTCTGTTCTGAAGTCATCATATCGAGCTACAGTCCAGTGGCTGCCTTCAGTAACTCTTTACTCGTGTCGGGAACAAGAATTTGGAATTGTCCTCGTGACGTTAGAAATTGTACATAGCCTACGGTGACTACGCCCCTGCAGTTTGGCTTTGGTCACCACAATTATTGTAGTTGTGATAAGAATAGAATACCCTCTGTTCCAAATTTAATGTTTATACTCGTAATTTTTGCCCATAGCTGCCAACAACCCATTTTTTGAACTCGGTGACTGAACATGCGCATGCTTGTAAGGTGCAGTGTAATTGTCCATGGCAAATATTGTGCGCTTATTTGCAATGTAGATGTAAAACTCTTACATGCAAACCACAACTATTCTGCAATTGCGATCGCAACTTGTGCTAACTCCCTCGTTAGAAGAGGTGGGTTCGATTCCCTCCTCGTACATCCTTGAAGTGGTTTTCTGTCATTTCCCAATGCTGGGATGGTTTCTAACTTAAGGCCATTGCCGCCTCCTTCCCAATCCTCACCTGAATTACAAATACACACACTACTACAGCCTTCAGACTTTTCTTATACATAGGCCTACACACAAAAGTACACGGGCCTAATTGACCACAATGTGCAAGCTCCTCCAATGAAGCTACTACTCTCTATGCCAGTGTTCCAAACTTTTGTCGAGGTGCATGTGTATCAATTTGTCCTTATGTTATGACTGCATAATTTTGAAATGTTTTTAAGCACCTAATTTGGCTAATCTCTGTCTTTACATTGGCAGGTGAGAAATTTGTCAAGGAAGCTTATAATAAGCCCCATTATGTTGACAACATTTTCATCCTCTCCCCTCCATCCAGCAACTCTGTCGATGTCATCTGCCTGCAGGACAGGATCTACACCAAGACTGAAGAAATGGGAGACCTCCCTTGTGGAATTGCTGCAATATACATTAGAAGAAAACAAAAATGTGTAATATGAAGAGTCAATAAAATAGAGAAATGAAATTTAATTTCAAAATCATATCTGTAGCCTACAGTTTACAATAATTTAAATGTGTTCCAACCTTTTATTCCTGAAAGTACTTATAAACAGTAAAAATTGCAACATTATAGACTTAACTCCATGTGATACATCACAATTTTGCATATTAGGCCTGTTTTCATTCAACAGGATATGCTGCCTGATTTAGGCACATGGCGCAGAGGTAATGTTTTCGCCTGCTGTTCCTAAGGTTGCAGGATTGAATCCTGGCTCAGTCAGTTGGTGCATAAATGAGAGGGAGTCGTATCACATATTTTCTGGCATGTTAAAGATAGCCTTTTGGTTGGAAATTCTGGCACCCTGGCATCTCTAAAAACTGCAGTAGTTAAAGGATCGTAAACCAATAACATTATTTGATTAAGGATGTTCCAAGAATGAAGCATAATTGTCCAGCTATACTACTGTAGAGCTCTTTTTTGTTTTAACAAAACGCTAAGAATAGTTTTCAGTGCTGAGGAGTGGAAGTATTATATTGTTAAAAGCTACTTAATGATTGATGTAAGTTACCCTATGCCTTTTGAAAAAATACTTTTTCTGAACCTGTTTGGATTACATTGTTCTTCTAGGACAATGGCAATAACAGAAAGGCATTCCTGTGTGTATGCGAGTCAGTGTCTCAATGTATCTCTCATCCTAAGTGCTGCATGCCATATGCACTGATTTGTCAACTAGTCAGAATGCAGTTAATCTGAAATGAGCAAAAAAAAAAAAAAGAATCAATATACCATGCTAGAATGTGAATGCATGCTTCTCGATTTGAAATAGACTCTAAAACCTGCTTTTTCTAGGATGAATTGAAAGCTAGCATGGCACTTGGACAACACACCAGAGTGACTTAGCTGCTTTTGTTTGTGTATGTTTGTCATGTCTAATAATTAAGCTATTCACTAGATGTGAGAATACTCCCTATATAAAGCAGGCTTAACGTGGGCACAGTGTTCACAGGTTCAGTGAAACTCTTAGAAAAATAGCAGAAAGAAGGCAAAAATACAATAAAAGTACTAATTTTAAAATGTTATTTATGACTAGCTAGTCCTTCCATTTCTTGCCATTACTTGTGTGCACAACGGAATTCATGGCGTCTGTGTTATAGTACCACACTTAACGCAGTGGCCTGTGTCTGTTTACATACTGACATTTTGCAGAACCCCACCAGGGGATAATTCTAGCACCCTGGGATCTCAAACCGTTGCAATTATAGAAAACGTTAAACCAATACTATCAAATTTCACAATTTTGAGCCACAGCATCTCTTTTTTAGGTCGACTATGCATTAATCGGGAATTGAACCTGGTTCTCCAAGATATGTGCCAGGATCGTTACTGTGTCCTTACCAATACCTTCTGATAGGGATTACAGTACACCTCTACTACCCAAGGAAATGGGAGTGGGGTGAGATTCAGGATTCATGGAATGCTCCCCAATGAAAGAGATTGAAAGCTTAACTGCCAGTTTATTCAGTATGTAGCCTAGGCCTAAGTGAGTAATACATTTTACGCCACTAACAACTGATAGAGCACTATCTCATTGGACTAAATGGAAGTAAAATGCTAAAGAAATAAATGTAGGATTTATTCTTAAGCAATACACTGCAGTAGCAGGTAGGCCTATCAGGGAAGAAATGCTGCAAATTATATTATCCTTCATCAGACATGGAAGCCTTTACATCCCACGGCTATTCATTAGCTTACTTTTCTCACATACTTAAGTTGCCAGAGCCAAATACACGATATACCCCTTCTTATTCGCGATAATCATCAGATTGCAATGAATGTAAACATGAGACGGTCAGCTGTTCGTGCCGCCAGCCATCATACTTCGCGCGCCGCGCTCAGAGAGAGCGAGTGCAGATCAGGGGCGGCTCCAGGCCAACACAAGGGGTAGTGCCAAGTTAAAAAATACGAAAATATTGGTATTTACATAACATGATAACAGAGCTGTCCACTTGCTCATTTCTCACCAAGGGTTCGATTTCCGATGTATAAAATTGCATAGGTAAAACTTATAAATCCATTCAACATTGGGAATGGGTAGTATTTGGTGTGGTAAACCCTGTGCTGTTGACTGGTATAGATACGAAAATGAACTAGCTCTGTATCGCGATCGGCGTACGAAAACTCTCACAATAATGGTAGAACGATGCCTCTCGCAGTGAAAGTCTTACTGTAATCACACTTCAATATCTAAAACAAAATAAAATAACAGTTGGATAAAATCTTACTCACACATTGCTGCAATGAATGATCTTGAGACTCCGTCACTGTCCACTTAAAATGAGCGGTAAACCAGGTCCATTCTGCGATCCTTTTTACTTGCAAATCGTTCCATGACTTTCTCGTTAAAATTGTCAATGTTATTGACAAAACGCTTCTCACAGGACAGCATGCCTAATGCTGTCAGTCTTTCTTCTTTCATGGTGTTCCTCAGGAACGTCTTGACTCTTTTCATCAGCGAAAAACAGCGTTCAGTTTCTGCAGTTGTCATCGACATGGTAATTAACAGTTTCAACAGTTTAACAGTTTCTTGAAACGTGTCACTTAACTCGTCGTCCAGAATTAACATGAGAAATGGTACAGCACCAGAAACAGATCTCAGTTCTGGCCTGGAGAAGCAGACCTGTAGCTCACTTTTAAGTTTTTTCTCTTCTAGAAACGGGTATGCTTTGACCATTTCAGAGAGGTGTAGGTCAGGAAAATTTATTTCAAATGAATCAAATTCGGAAACATCAAACAAGTTCGTTGCAACCAGATGTCCCGTAAACTGAAATCGAGATCGTATTTCCAATAAAATTGTATCGCATACTTCTACAGCTTCCCTTTTTTTGCTGTCAGAAAGCACAGTGTCGGGACGTCTTCTCTTTAGTGGAACGGTTTCGCTAGCATTTCGAATTTCAATCTCAACTTCTTCGATTAGTGTGTCAATTTGTTGGCGTATTGATTGCATACAGGCTTCAAAGTGTTGCAGACTTTGACGCACTTTCACTGGGTCAATCTTCTTCTTTTGTAGCTGGTTGAAAAGTATCTCCACGTGTGGCATTACCTTATGAATAAACGTTAGCCAAAATACAAAGTTTACTTCATTCAGCAGTAGTTCGTAAGCACTGGCTTGAGCGAGGGTAGTTTGCATTCTTATGTCATCACGGTTTCCTATCGACTGCATAACATCAATTAGATCTTTCCTGTGTTCAAACACCGTTCTCACTCCACGAGAATGAAAGTTCCATCGCGTTTGAGAAGCTCGAGGTAACCTTCTCTGGACAATTCCATCTAAAATTTGTGTGCGTTGCGAAGAGTTTGAAAAAAAATGAGCATATACCTGATAGATTTGCACAAAAAAATGCGTACTTGACGATTGATTGACGCTGCCTTAGACATAATTAAATTCATTTGATGGGCGTAACAATGAATATAATCAGCATATGGGTACTTGTCTCTTACTTGCTTCTGTACGCCATTTAAACCACAACTCATAACGGACGCGCCATCAAAGCTTTGAGCAATTAGCTTATTAGAGTCATTTCCAATAATTAATTGTAGTTCGTGTAGCATGCAGTTTGAGATTGCATTTGAGTCATGTCCATCGGGGTTAATAAATTTCCAGAATCTCTCAACTGGTTTTCCCTTAACTATGTATCGTAGCACGATTACTAATTGAAACTGATTGGACACGTCAGTAGTTTCATCCGCAATGACCGCTATGTATTCAACAGTTTTTATTTATTTAAGAACTTCTTCGTGATATACTTCTAACATGCATCCAAGTAACTCGTTCTGTATTGTTTTTGATGTGTATTTCGTAGCAGATGAGGTATATTGAGAACGACGTAGGTGTTCCTTGAGGTCATGATCTAGCTCGGCACTGAACTGAATTAACTCCTTAAAAATACCTTTGTTTTCAGACTCATCGCTTTCATTATGCCCCCTTAAGGCCAATTCCAAGGCGCCGCAAAATCGTATACAATTAATTATAAGATTTAAAACATAGCGGTTCTTATCAACCTGCTCATTGTGTTTTGCAATGGCTTCCCTATACGGTACTGCGAACTCAATTGGGTTTGAATGTTTACCTTGCCTAGCATGGACAAACCCATTACATTGTTCATGTGGTCTTTCGATTTCTCGTGAGTTTTCATCTTTTCCCATATGTGAACTATATCTGTAACACCACCCTTTCCCATATGTGAACTATATCTGTAACACCATCCTTTGACCAGTTGAATTCGCCTTCGAAAAGCACGCATGGGAAGCAGAATAGCGCACCCTTTTCTTCGCAGCCACACAGCCATTTATTTTTGTTATATAAATCTTTGTTGAACTTCCTGGACCTATGAACTTTGGCACTTTTTTGTACGTAATTGATAGTCAAGTCTGGGGTTGGTCTACCTAATTGTTTAACTTGAATTTTGTCATCATACGGCAACGAAGAAAATGGTCTATTCAACAAAACACTAATCTTATTCATGTTTGACTATTAACAGATATATACACTAATTTGATAGTCAACATTTCACATCGGGACTTACCGATATAATATATACAATAAGAAAATAAAAAGGTCGCCTCCGTAGCGTAGCGGTCAGCATGGTTAGCTGCCGCCCCGGAGGTCCTGGGTTCGATTCCCGGCTCTGCCACGAAATTTGAAAAGTGGTATGAGGACTGGAATGGGGTCTACTCAGCCTCGGGTGGTCCAAATGAGTAGAGGGGGTTCGATTCCCACCTCAGCCATCCTCGAAGTGGTTTTCCGTGGTTTCCCACTTCGTCTTCGGGCAAATGCCGGGATGGTACTGCCCCCGTAATTGAATTATATAGAGACCACGGTGGCTATTTTGGAAATTATAGCGAAAGTTATGGCTGTCATAGTTATGACGTGGGTAGTCATGACGTAAGCACGGATGACGTAAACGTTATGCCAGCAGGCTACTTGAGCTGAGATTCTCAGTGACGTCAGCATTTATTCGAGAAGGATCCGAGATGTACGACGCAGTCGCGAGAAACGTGGAATTCTGCTGAGGAAGAAATTATGCTATTGGAGGGGAGACTCAAACCAATGAACGATAGTCTGAAGGAAGACGGAGATTGCTGAAACTATGGTATTTTTATTACTTTTTGGAATGCAGAATTGTGGAAATCCATTTGCAGTAGAGGCATTGATCTGGAATTTTGGGGAAATTTATTTTCAGTTTTTGAATTATGAAAATCCGTCATGTATTGACGAAGTTGGAACTTCTAGCGATGACGCAGTAACACGCGATGGAAGGGATAGATACGCCCCTCATGAAGTTCATAAAAGGCCTTGCGCAGAAGAGAGGAGCCTCATTCGCTCATTCCTCATTCTCAGATTATAAATCTATCGTCAGATCTCAAATAGTCATTTCAGTGAAACGTCGAGTGAGTTGAGTAGTGAAAAAGTCGTCTTTGTAACGCGTGGCGAAGCCACTGCATGAAACGAGAGTCGAACTTACAAGCAGTGCAGGTTTTCTGTGAAGTAAATCTAGGTGAAGTTGAAACGACCCTTATAACGCTTATACAAGATTAGCTGTGAACAGTTGGCGGTCGCCTATAAGCTAATTCTCTTGTGCATTGCTACAGTAAGGACTGTAGAAAAGCTGAACAATTTCGAGGAAGTATTTTGGAAGTTATTGACAATATTAGACGACTGACAAAAGTGATTTTCTCGCCACAGGAGAAACACTTTGTATAGCCAGACTCAACGCTATGGCTGACAGGGCTAGTGAAATAGGGAGACTTCAGATTGCTTTTGTGACACAACACTGCAGTATAATGGAGCAATTTAATAAGGCAGTTTGTTCTTCTAATACTACAACCGAAGAGCAGATGGAAGGCTAAAGGACTTAATGCAATTGGGACATATTTCAACGGAGTAAGATAGCAGCATGGAACTTCGCTAATTGCTATTCCATACAAGCGAACATGTGGTAAATAACCATCTACACCCATGTTTCGTGATTAAAGGCTGAATACTATCAAACAGCAATAGAAATGATTTCATACTTTCTGAATATGAATATTTCTTCGGAAATTTATACAAAAACTTCATGGCGATTTTCAACTGGAACTTCAGGGATTTTTCAAGAGAGGTCAGGGTTGTCCCGACTCACAAAGAAGATTATTGCCGGAAGGATGTCGTTCGTCTTCGTGAAGCAGTTCGATTCTCCGATGGTGCTGTTTCTGGTTTCGAGGATGGAGCTCAGCTTTAACTTGGTGAAATGGATCCATCAACAGTCTTCTTTGGGGAATTGTCCTCTGGAACGTCAATCGGCAGATAAGGTAGTCGTGAACGTTTATTGTATTTGAGTTTCTTAGCAATATTTGAGCAACCATTTTTCCCATATTTTTGTCCTCATGTATTTTTGCCCGATATTCTTGTTTGAGATTCCTATTCTCAGTACACCTTGATGAGTTATGCCTTTTTCGACGTTTTATTAAGACATTGTTATGTCATGGGCATAGTTAAATGATTTTGAATCAGTTGAGACTGATATTTAGATTTTTCAGTAATTTGCTTATTTTTGTAGTCACGATTTGACTGTAAGTTAATGATTTTTATGGCAGATTTAAATTCAGACAGCGTGTCACTTTATTAAAGTAATTCTACCCCAGTTTAATTACTTTGACCAATTTTCTGTCATCATCAAGAAGGAAGAACATTTAAATGATTTTAGAGCGTTAAAATCCAGTACGTTGTCGACGATCTTGGAAATACTAGTCGTTATTTGAATTGATTGCAACACAGACATTTATCGTCAGTCATCAACGACCATTGCATCACAGGCAATTTTGTGAAAGATGAACATTAATTATGAATTATAGAATGCATTAAATTCGTGAAACTTGTGTTAGGTTTTTTCTCATATAGAGATTTATATAATGATGTTTGCATTCCCCAGTCTAATTGGATTCTATTCGACTATTTTGCAGTTAGTCGCACTTTGTTCGATGATAGTATTTTTATACTACAATTCTTTGAAGATGTTAATCTTAAATTTTGATAGACCAGACAGGCGTATATAAGCGTATTCACTATTAAATTTGTTTGTGATTGGCAAATTTTTATTTCATTTTGATTCATGAATGAAATCCACGAAGTTTAAATGACAACAGTTTTGAAACAATTATTGATATAAGAATTTTTAAGTGGAACTATGAATGTATAATCGATAGTGCAGCGGACATGTTGAAAGTCGCTGATGTATAATGCCCTTAAATAAATGAAGGAGATTCCCACAGTAATTAATAATGATAAAGATTGTGTTAGGGGAGGTTTTTGTAAATGCTGTGGAAGATTTTGATGCCGTATATTTTAATATATGATGAAGTTTGGGCTAATTTGAATGCAGTTTGTGCATTATTTTGTAAGCGAAGTATTTTCCGCTAGAGTGTATTGTCATAGTTCGTTGAAAAATTAATCAAGTGAATTTACTGTTATAATTAACAAGAGTTTTGAAAGAATTTGAGATAAGATTTTGAATGAAGATTACCGTCACAAATAATTAAAATTATTACAACCTTTATTAAACCAGATTGTGACATTTACATGTATAACTAACCTTCATTGGTCGATTATATTAAACACGATTATGAATTTACCAACCGGATAAAACATGTGGTTCAATGTATTTCTTAAATTAATAATTTAAATAATTTAAATGTTGATATTGTAAATAATAAATGTAAATATCTTTGACAATAATGTGGAACGAAAGTAATGTTAAAGGCGTGTTTAAAAATTTTGTAATTATCTTCGACAATATTATAAACAATTTCTAATTGTTATAAATAATTTATGTGATTTTGTTATAAACATTTAAGAGTGTGTTTTATACTCTAAACTATGCTGATTAAACATTTGGATGATAACTTAACAAGTTTAAGGATAGTCAAAATAATCCAGTGGGATGTGAGTTAAGCATTTGAAAGATTTGCGTCAATATGTATGAGTTGTCTTGTAGACATTTAAAGCTTTAAAAGGAGCTGAATTCTTACGCAAGTGTGGGGAGACGAGTGCGCCCCATTTGACAGGTGTGAGCCAGGTTAAAGAGTAGACCAGCCGGCCAGACATCTGGTTATAAGCGGGTGAGGTCGATACTCCGGCCTTGTGCCTATTAATAAAGGTGTTATGTTTATTAAAAGAAACCAAATGCTCTATATATGTCGTACCCTGACTTCCTCATCCAATCCAAATGTGTATTAAAATGTTACGTTATTTTGAGCTCATGGGAGCTAACATATTGTTTGATAAATTTGCAAGTCCTTTAGGTGGACGTAGTCAGATTGACATAGGCTACTGATAGCCACGTTTATTTTGTTGAGTTGTGAAAATCATACTCTTTATTTGAAAATAAAGCTCTTGTACAGTTCAAAGTTCTCGTCTTCGGTCTGGTTCATTTTTAAATGTCATGGTGAAGGTTATTGTGAGAGCATACTTTAAGGATCCTGTTGTCAACCCAATCCCCGAGATATTTATAAGAGGTAAGTAAAAGTAAGTATGAAACCCCGTCTATTTTGGTGTGTTCCACAATAATGTTTTTGGTAACTTCTGTGTTCAAACCTCGGTAGTATCTGTCAGTGCCATTTTCATTGATGTAGCTGAGCTGGTGCGATTGATTGTTGGCAATCCGATTGAGGGGGCGGATATCTGACAGCCTACTATCCGGGTAAACGGGGACAGTACCTTCTGTAAGGCCACGGCCGCCTCCTTCCCTCTTCCTAGCCTATCCATCCCAGTCTTCCATCCCTTCCCCTCCCTCATGAGGCCCCTGTTCGCTTTGCAGGTGAGGCCACCTGGGCGAAGTGCTGATCACACCTCCCCAGTTGTATCCTTCCAGACCAGATGTTCCAAGCTCCAGGACACTGCCCATCGAGGCGGTAGTGGTGAGTTCCCTCGCTGAGTCCGTGGGAACCACCAACCTAGAGGGTAAATTGACTTAAAAAAGAAACATTTCCACCACTCAACCATGAACCATTCACTCACGATTTCACGAATAGCGCGCAATAGCCTACAACACAAACTCTCTAACACCTTGTAATAACTCACTAAAAATAACCACTAACCGTCAAGAACTGAAGACAGACAACATATTTCGCGCGATATCTTCCAGACCTGACAGGTGCAGGCGGTTTATCAACGATTCATTTTTAGCTGCCGAGATTAATCCGTGAAGCCTGTACATGTAATCATGATCGTACTTTTTTCTCTTTTATTCCCTTAGTTATTCACTTTAACAGAGAATTCATTATTAAATACATATTATATTCACTATTTATTAGGTCAAGTATAGATTTCGAATGTTGTATGCAGAGCCCTCTTTTAGGGAGACCTAGAATTAATATGCTTTGTGTGAGAGCAATTAGTTGTCAGTTTGTGTCAACGAACCCACCCCCCACTCCAATAACCAATGAGTGTTAAATTACTTCCAGGCCATTGGTCTACACCCTCTTCTGCTCCTCCCCTCGTGACAGACAGGTTTAGCAAAGGCCCAGTACCTCTTAGTTACCGATAGATGGCATTGCACTTTACTTTCTGTAATGCCACGAGCCAGGCTGCATTCGGCACGGAGTCCAGTTTATTTCCCCATAGCCAGTGACGGGAGAGGTTATGAAAAGGATCGTAAATTGAACTGCGCATGCGTCAACCGTGCCGCTTAGACCGTACCACAAGATATCACAGGCGGGAGGATGGAATCAACGATCATACTCTATGGACGGAATATTTAAACTACTAAGTAATTTGAAACTAATTAAATACCAGTATTAAACTGTATACGTTTGAAATTATTCTTTCAGGACTATGAATAATTCGTTTTCTCTTTGAGGGCAGTGCCATGGCACGGTGGCACTACGCCTAGAGCCGCCCCTGGTGCAGATACGTTCCAAATTACCGAGTGTTTACACTTCGAGTGTGGACAGAGTGATCGAGTGCAAGTTTACATGGGAGTGTGGAGTGCGAGTGCAGAGTATTCATAATTTGGCAAACTGGTCAAACAGATATCGCACAAAAATGAGGAACGATCCTGAATTTAATAGTCTATTAAATTAGTGCAACTAGTTGAAGTGCGAAGTGATCTTTATGATTATTCTTCAAAGAATTATTCCAATAAAATAATTCAAGAAAAGTTATGGAAAGAAGTGGGTGAAGCCCTTATCAAGTGAAGCACGCTTTTTAGCCTATTTTCAATTTTAAAAAATAGGCTTATGAGATCACCTTTTGTCCGTGTGTCTGTGTGTGTGTGTCACCCCCTAATAACTTATATACGGCTGGAGAGATTTCAATGAAACTCGGTAAGTTCATAGCACTACTCCGGGCGACCCCGACCGTGCCCTTCAAATTTTGTTACGTCTCACCAATCCAACATGGCGACTGTGCGAAATATTTCACCAGCATTCAATATCTCCGAAACTATTCCCGATATCTCCCTGGAATTTTTTACAGTGATAAAGGAAACTACTAGAAGTTCACCTATGTGACTATTGAAAAACTGGTAACTACAGAACCAACATGGCGGCCACGCAAATTTGCGACTTTTAAATAGACGATTCTCGCGATTTAACCAACCAAACGCAATAAAACTTGGTACAGTATATTTTTATACACATTGAATTTCACCGACATCAAACTTCGTTCAATTGTTTACATAACCACAAGATGGCGGATGTGCGAAATATTTCACCGGCATTCTATATCTCTGAAACTATTACCGGTATCACCCTGAAATTTTGTACGTAAATAAAGGGCACTACTGGAAGTTCATCTATAAGACTTTCAAAAACCAGTTAACTACAAAACAAACATGGTGGCCAAGCGAATTTTAAATAGACCTATCTCGCGATTTAATGTTCCAAACGCAATGAAATCTGGTACTGGAAATGTTTATACACATTGTAATGCACTGGTATCCAATTTAGTTGAATTGTTTACATAACCTCAAAATGGCGGCTATGCGAATTTTAAAATTAAGATATTATTTCTTGTGTCGTAATCATGCGATCGAAGTGAAAGTTTGAATAATGAACCTACGCAATAATTTTCCTTTAATGGTACAGGACTCTATGGCCTATACATTTAACAATCCTACATGGCGACCATCCGAAATATTTAGACGGCTCTGAATATCTACGAATCTATTATAGCAATCAAACTGAATTTCTTTATGTTCATAGGGGATATGAAATTAAGTTCACCTATAGGACTTTAAATAACCAGGTTATCACAAATCCAACATGGCGGCGACGCGAATTGTAAAAATTCACATGGACGTTTCTCGCAATTTAACCATCCTAGTGCAGTGAAACGTGGTACAGTAAGTCCTTTTACGAATGTTAATCCACTGGCATCTATTTTATTTCAATTGTTTCCATAACCACAAGATGGCAGCTTGCAAAACTTTAAAATCTCCTTGTTACTTCTTGTGTCCTAATCGTGCGATTGAAATTTGAATGCTACACGTACACATTAATCTTCATGTAGACTAACAGTACATAACTCTAGGACCAACATATATAAAATCCAACATGGCGACCATCCGAAATATTTAGTCGGCTCTCAATATCTACGAATCTATTACAGCAATCAAATTGAAATTGTGTATGTTCATAGTGGCAGTTAACATAAGTAGGATATATGAAAATAGGCTGTATAGTTCTTCACGGAACTACTTGTTGTTATTTCATTTCATAATATTGTCTTTCCGCGTGTTTATTTATTTGCTGGTTTACAACAGGGAAACAAGCCCCAATTACAGTAAACCTAATCATTCTACTAATATATATAGCCGATATATTAACTAAAATAAAAGTGATATAATACCGATAATTAGAATGCACAGTGTCAGCTCTCATGCGGTATGATGTTATAAATCAAGAAGAATTTAAAAAAAATTACAAAGTTAAAGAATTAATGTTAATAATACATGGCAATCATAATCTAACCTTTACGAAATTTGCTTAATATACAAAAGTGTAATTTGGGGATTAATTTACAGTCAAGATACGATTGATTACCACTGAAAAGCAGTAGCCTGCCTACGGTCTACAAAGCCACTCCTGAGGTGGAATTGGATTAACAGTGAAATAATCTTTCAGCTTATCTCTGTTACATTTTCCTATGCCATTCACTTCCCTGTTAGCTTGACGCACCGTTCTAAGGTCATTGCCAGGTCCAATGTTGTATGCTGTTTCAGCTAAATGTCCCTCTTTTTTTCGTATATAGCCTAACTGTGTAGAACACAAGCACTTTTCACAACACTGTCAGTGTCAACAGTTTCCACTTGGCTTGCTAGCGGGTTATCGAAACATCGAAATTTTGATACAAACATGCCGAATGCACATTCTATAACTTTCCTTGCCCTTGAGAGTCTATAATTAACTTAGACCATAAAAATTCAATAGATGGCTGATGACGTCACATTGTTGAACCCAACATCTCGATCAGCTGACTGAAGGGAACTGCGGATAGTGATAATAGAATTATCCGATATGGAGCTTCTTTTGTATTCCTTGACGTTGCTTAGCATTCGCCATTAGCCAATTGTAGTCGGTCTTGAGCCATTACCCTTCAGTCAGCTGATCGAGATGTTGGTTTCACGTCACAGTACAGGCGCAGGGTGGCAATGCGCCCTCAATTGTATTTATGCTCTAAGATAATTAAACGCTCTTCTATCCTCGGGCAGCTGATTGCCGGGGTATGGTTGCATTATTCTTTGACTAAGTGGGAATGCTTCATCACCCACAACAAAATGTTGCACTGGGTCAGGAGTGGCAGGCAAAGGAACATCAGTAGGAAAGTTGAGAAGGTCCCTGTTTATCATTTTTGCCAGGAGGCAATTTGAAGATACCATTCCATCACTATCTAGGCCATAGTCCCCCACATCAATCGCAATGAAGTTCCCATCAGCATCTGCAACTGCCATGATAATTACTGAAAAGTAACCCTTGTTATTTATGAATGTTGACCCTGTATTCCTTGGCTTCTTTATCCTAATATGCTTCTCATCGATACCACCCAAACAGTTGGGTATATTCCACAAGTGAAAAATCTCATGGAGATACTTTCCCATTCCTCTTGATTCGGAACGGGCATATATTTCAAATATAGAACGTCCCATATCTCCTTCGTCACTTCCTTTACAATTCCACCAATAGTATTCTCCCCTCTGAGAAAGTGTATCGATAAACTACGGAAGCTGCTGCCTGTAGCCAGATACCTGAAATAACAATAGGGTTCATTTATTATATACGGTAATCGGTTTAGTAATGAGCAACACAACTTAAATCTCGTTTCGTTTGTTTGTTTTACGGTTGCAGTGTCGTGAAAGGTGGAATAACCTCAGGGGTAATTTCAGTAGAGGTCTGAAATGCCGCTGATAAGAAAAGGGAATACTACTTGCATAAATACCTGCTGTTCTTATTGCCCTACATGAAATCTGGACCGACGACTGGAAATATAGAAATGCAGGCAGAGATTAATAACAGTCAGGAACATGAGTTTGTCGACATTGATATAAGCAACTTAGATGTCGTAATTGCTGACTCCGAGATGGAAAAAGATTGCCGGATTGCACCTGACACACCGGGTCCTTCGTCTGCTCCATCTCCCGTAGTAACCTCCCACAGAGAAATTCCGAAGAAAAGCCAGATTGAACCTGACACACCAGGTCCATCGTCTGCTCCATCCCCGTAGTAACCTCCCACAGAGAAATTCCGAAGAAAAAAAGAAAGAGTGATCCCCTTGCAGATACTATATCTGAATACTTCACCAACAAAAGAAATAAGATGACAGAAGAAGAAGAAGAAGGTGATATGAATTTTTTTAAGTAACTTTACCCACAGCTCTAAAAACTAGACGAGAAGAAGAAGTTAGAATTTAAAATAGAGTGTTTACAGCTGTTGAACAATAAGATGTTTGAACAATAAGAACCTTTTATTTTTCTAAATTTTCATGTAAATGTATTGCTTATTTAGGCTAAGTGTTTTAAGAATGTTATTGCTTTTGCAGTAAAATATTTGTATTCTATTGTGAACATCAACCCTAAGGAATTTCCCAGGATATTTCTTGATGTCTAAATAAAATATTAATTAAATATGTGACAGCACATTATATAAATAATCACACAAACCAAGATTTTATAACACGTCATTATAGTCACAAGAATGCTTAAAATAGTTTGGCCTTGTAAGTACTTATCGCAGACATATCAACAGTTTCTCTTCTACTGGAACGGACAGACGTAATCTGGTGTCCTGTCGCTGCAAATTAGGACGAACTTTCTCAACGAGGTCCGAAAATAAAGCCCGCGACATTCGATACACACATCGAAACTTCTCTTCATTCTCAAGATCGCGAAGAGTGTTGAAACTTCCTTGCTGTAATCTTCTTTTATTTATTGGATGTATCCACCATCGTCTTTTGCTTGTTTTCTTTTCACTCTCCTGTATGCTGTGTACAATGCGAACATCATGATATCTTCTTCTGAAGAAGACATTCTTCAAAAAGTATTCCCGTACAGTGGAACTCAAAGGAACTCCCGCGCTTTCCCGTGACTGCATGCGAACAGCTGCTTTGCTTGCAGCTATACCAGGCCCAAAACAACTGTGAACATGAGGGAGGAGCCAGATTCAGTCACTCACTCGCGCCAGCCCTGTTTATCATTTTTCCCAGGGGGCAATTTGAAAATACCTTTCCATCACTATTTCGGCCATAGTCCCCCACATCAATCACAATGAAGTTCCCATCAGCATCTGCAACTGCCATGAGAATTACTGAAAAGTAACCCTTGTAATTTATAAATATTGACCCCGTATTCCTTTTTCTTTTTTTTTTTTTGAGGGGAAGGAGGGGGCGTAGTCACAGTGCGTGTATATCCTGTGTTGGTTTTTTAAATCTTTCGTTGATTCTGTAAATTAATTGCCTTTTGATTGTTAGTACGGTATCAATAATTTACGTGTGTTTCTGTAGTAGTTACAGACGACGGAACTATCGATTGGCAAGAGGAATGCAGCTTTATTTAGTACAAACGTCGTAAGCTCACCTAAAACTCTGGAAACCAATGTAATTCAGTCAAGAAATTTTCTTCACTTGTCATCAAGATGTAACGGAAAAATTAAAGCTCAACAACCAAACGTACGTCGTCCAAAAATGTATTTCAGCAAAATTGAAAACAGGAAATTAAAGCTGAACAACCAACATAATAATTAGCCAAGACCGTTGACAGCGAAAGGGTGCCCAACCTCAAATTAACACATGGTGCGCTTGCCTACTTTACACGGGCGGAGGGCCTGAAACAAATCTGTTTTCTGGGGTTAGGAGGCCGTTACGACCCCAGGTTCCCTATCTAAAATTGATCCTATACCCATCCCCTACACGCCCCTTAAGGGTACTCAAGTACATAAATGACACCCTGTATATATATTAACTAAAATAACTGTGATATAATACCAATAATTAGAATGCACAGTGTCAGGTCTCATGCGGTTTGATGTTATAAATCGAGAAGAATTAAAAAATATACTAATTTACAGAGTTAAAGAATTAATGTTAATAATACATGGCAATCATAACCTAACTTTTACGAAATTTGCTTAATATACAAAAGTGTAATTTGGGGATTAATTTACAGTCAAGATATGATTGATTACCACTGAAAAGCAGTAGCCTGCCTACGGTCTACATAGCCACTCTTGAGGTGTATTTGGATTAACAGTGAAATAATCTTTCAGCTTATCTCTGTTACATTTTCCTATGCCATTCACTTCCCTGTTAGCTTGACGCACCGTTCTAAGGTCATTGCCAGGTCCAATGTTGTAGGCTGTTTCAGCTAAATGTCCCTCTTTTTTTTTCGTATATAGCCTAACTGTGTAGAACACAAGCACTTTTCACAACACTGTCAGTGTCAACAGTTTCCACTTGGCTTGCTAGCGGGTTATCGAAACATCGAAATTTTGATACAAACATGCCGAATGCACATTCTATAACTTTCCTTGCCCTTGAGAGTCTATAATTAACTTAGACCATAAAAATTCAATAGATGGCTGATGACGTCACATTGTTGAACCCAACATCTCGATCAGCTGACTGAAGGGAACTGCGGATAGTGATAATAGAATTATCCGATATGGAGCTTCTTTTGTATTCCTTGACGTTGCTTAGCATTCGCCATTAGCCAATTGTAGTCGGTCTTGAGCCATTACCCTTCAGTCAGCTGATCGAGATGTTGGTTTCACGTCACAGTACAGGCGCAGGGTGGCAATGCGCCCTCAATTGTATTTATGCTCTAAGATAATTAAACGCTCTTCTATCCTCGGGCAGCTGATTGCCGGGGTATGGTTGCATTATTCTTTGACTAAGTGGGAATGCTTCATCACCCACAACAAAATGTTGCACTGGGTCAGGAGTGGCAGGCAAAGGAACATCAGTAGGAAAGTTGAGAAGGTCCCTGTTTATCATTTTTGCCAGGAGGCAATTTGAAGATACCATTCCATCACTATCTAGGCCATAGTCCCCCACATCAATCGCAATGAAGTTCCCATCAGCATCTGCAACTGCCATGATAATTACTGAAAAGTAACCCTTGTTATTTATGAATGTTGACCCTGTATTCCTCGGCTTCTTTATCCTAATATGCTTCTCATCGATACCACCCAAACAGTTGGGTATATTCCACAAGTGAAAAATCTCATGGAGATACTTTCCCATTCCTCTTGATTCGGAACGGGCATATATTTCAAATATAGAACTCCCATATCTCCTTCGTCACTTCCTTTACAATTCCACCAACAGTAGTCTCCCCTCTGATAAAGTGTATCGATAAACTACGGAAGCTGCTGCCTGTAGCCAGATACCTGAAATAACAATAGGATTCATTTATTATATACGGTAATCGGTTTAGTAATGAGCAACACAACTTAAATCTCGTTTCGTTTGTTTGTTTGTTTTACGGTTGCAGTGTCGTGAAAGGTGGAATAACCTCAGGGGTAATTTCAGTAGAGGTCTGAAACGTCCCCCAAGTGGCAACACTGTTAAGAAAAGGGAATACTACTTGTATAAATACCTGCTGTTCTTATTGCCCTACATGAAATCTAGACCGACGTCTGGAAATATAGAAATGCAGGCAGAGATTAATAACAGTCAGGAACATGAGTTTGTCGACAATGATATAAGCAACCTAGATGTCGTAATTGCTGACTCCGAGATGGAAAATGATTGCCGGATTGCACCTGACACACCGGGTCCTTTGTCTGCTCCATCTCCCGTAGTAACCTCCCACAGAGAAATTCCGAAGAAAGAATGAAAGAAAGAGTGATCCCCTTGCAGATACTATATCTGAATTCTTCACCAACAAAAGAAATAAGATGACAGAAGAAGAAGAAGGTGATAAGAATTTTTTAAAGTCACTTTATCCACAGCTCCAAAAACTAGACGAGAGGAAGAAGTTAGGATTTAAAATAGAGTGTTTACAGCTGTTGAACAATAAGATGTTTGAACAATAAGAACCTTTTATTTTTCTAAATTTTCATGTACATTTATTGCTTATTTAGGCTTAGGGTTTTAGGAATGTTACGGTATTGCTTGTGCAGTAAAATATTTGAATTCTGTTGTGAACATCAACCCTAAGGAATTTCCCAGGATATTTCTTGATGTCTAAATAAAATATTAATTAAATATGTGACAGCACATTATATAAATAATCACACAAACCAAGATTTTATAACACGTTATTATACTCACAAGAATGCTTAAAATCGTTTGGCCTTGTAAGTACTTATATTATATTATTATTTATTATTCCCAACGGCAAAGCCAATATATACATGAAAAATACAACAAGAATGATAACATTTAATAATTAATACATAAAGCTAAGAAAGATAAACTAATTAACAACTGAATTAACAATAATAACAAGAAGAAAAAAGCTATTATAGGTAACGAAAAACAAGAGCAAACTTAAAATAACAACAAATCGCGGACATATCAACAGTTTCTCTTCTACTGGAACGGACAGACATAATCTGGTGTCCTGTCGCTGCAAATTAGGACGAACTTTCTCAATGAGGTCCGAAAATAAAGCCCGCGACATTCGATACTGTTTTATCCCTTGGTTGGGGGTGGGATAAACACGGTAGTGTAAGTGTGCTAATTCTGAGGACTGCTTCCGAATGAGGGTAGTTTCCCGTGATTGGGAGAGACTACCAGTGTAGCGTGTTGGTGTGAGTGCTTAACCTACTGGGGGCGTCTCTGCAGGATGCAATTACCTGCCAGGGGATGAATGTCTAAGTGCAGGCTGCTAATCTAGCCTGCCAATTAAGTAGAGTGAGCAATTCAGCGAATGTGCAGAGTCAGTGACTCGACACTCTGCAGTCGAGTCGCGTGCTCGAGTACAATAGAACCTGACGATGCAGTTATTGGCCTCTGCGGTCAGGGGCAATTATGACTAAGGCCAGGTTGGGTATAAGGACGTAAAATGGAGTGTGATTAGTAATAAATGTGTTCCTTACTGACCATGTGTTTATTGGCCAGTAGATGGGATGTGATGTCCCTCTTGGGGAGTTTAAACAAATATAAAATGTAGTACAATTTGTAAAGTGTACAGTTGTTCAGGGTAGGTGTTTACAAAGATAAAGGACTTTGAGCACAGCTAGATCTCACCTGGTGAAAAGCTGGAACGGACCTCGTCGGGCAAAGCCGCTGGCCAAGAGCAGAACAGCACAGAACAGATGATGAGGTTCCTCCGGGCCTAGGCTTTAAGGCCTTCCCCCACTGCCTGGTCAGCATTTCCTCATAGCTGTCGCTCCATTTCCCGTGTTTATGTTTATATTTCGTAAGTGTGGCCGTCAGCAGTATGCCGGGCCCGCTTGTGTCTGAGGAAATGCATGAGGCTTATGGTCTGCCTATGCGGGTGGTTTTGGTAAAAGATGGCGGGGTGGGTCTCAGGGGGTACTGCCCCCAGGCTGTACAAGTCCCCTTCGTCGTTTGTTCGCGTCCTCGCGAACGGAAAATAGAGTGGGCGTGTCGTTGTAATGATGTTTCCTCGTTTTCTTCTTGTCCCTCTTCTTCTTCTTCAGTGTCGGTGTCGTGTAGGTGTATCGATGTCGTGTTATCCTGGTGATGGTGTGAGTTTAGCATGTGCTCATAGGGGGTGGGTTATGGGTATATACATAGTTCATTGTTCATTTAAAATTAATCGTTATAAAAGTTGACATTGAAAAAATAAAAATACAGAAAAATACATGTTCTTGATGTTATTGCTGAAAAGAGGAAGAAAAAACATAAGTATATGCGTATTGGCGCTATGCAGGAAGGAAAAAACCATGGTTGGACGGGTGGTTGTGTCGTCCGACGCTGTGTGAGTAGTGTGTTTTGGATGGTTCTACAGCCACCTCTCTTTCCAATTGCAACATGTGAGAGTTTGAATACCGATATGGATTTAAACGTTGTTCTACATAAAGTGCATGTGCTTGGTGGATAGCCACTATGAATTAACATGCTTGTTTTTGTTTTTACGCATGCCCACTCATAGCTTTTGTAAGAGGGTGGGGGAGTGGATCCCTGTGGATGGGTTATTGTTGACAGGTCATTGTTGACAGGTCCTTGTGGACAGGTCCTTGTTGACAGGTCCTTGTGAACGAGTCCTTGTGGATGAGTCCCTTTGGACTGATCCCTTTGGACCGGTCCCTTTTGCCTGGTCCTTATGGACTGGCTCATGAATTTATTTAAATTATGTCAAAGGGTCTAACTACATTTGTGTGTATTGAACTGACTTTGTTCACCACTACTATATTGGGATAACGATATGAAAGGAAAGTGACGAAATACATGTGAACACGTGTGAGATGACCGTATTACCGTCCTCCTTGTGAAACAAGTCACATCCTGTTTTGCTTCATACGTGAGAAAATGTGAGTTCATGTGTGTAATATGATCTAACACACAGGTGTTCACCTGTACACGCGCACGATAAGAGCTAACAAGTCACAACCTGTTTTGACAGTGGTGGGAGGTGAAGGGGGGGTTAGTGTAAGAGAGAACACAGGTGAAGAGAGAAAGACATATGTATTGCTCATAATACATATATAGCTGAGGACTGTACATAGGACTGTAGGTTAAGTACAACATGAGTAAATAAATAAATAAATACAAGACACACAGGTTCACGCAACATGTAATTTATTAATCCAAGAATTAAAGGCTGAGCTAAATCCCAACCATTTTACATATAGTTTATTTCCTTTTTGTTTCAACACTTTTTCCACAAGGTAATGTTTAGGAAACGCTGTCTTTTGAAGTTCTTGAAGATAAAACCTACCTTTTATGGGTTGATGGTTGAGGTCCTCGAGTAAATAGGTGACTGGACTGTTCAGGTTGACTTGACGAATTCGAAATAGTTCAGTCCCCCAATTTGGTGTGTAGCCCTTGTCGAAGACGGACTTGAATTTGCTCACACGAACATGGTCCCCAATGTTAAGGCGATGACGTTTAGGGTCTGCTGTTTTTATGGGGTTAAACAGTTTATCCAGTTGTGGAATATTTTTAGTTACAAGTCGTGGCTTGGTCCCAATGGTTCTGTGTTTGGTGTCGTTGTAACGTGACACTAACTCAGGTAACAAGTCCAACCAGCGATAAGTGCCCTGAGCGGTAAACGCTTTCCACATATGGGTTTTCAATGTTCGGTTGAACCGCTCGACCACGCTGGCTTTGAGATTGCTGTACGTAGTGTAATGGTGAATATCCTTAGATTTGAGAAAACTGGAGAAATCCTTGTTGAAAAATTCTTTTCCCTGGTCGGTTTGTAGCAGCTGAGGTTGACGTTTAGATTGTTGAATAATATGTTGAAAGGCTTTGGTGACTAGTGCACTAGACTTGCGACGCACAGGTTCAACAATCGCCATTTTGGAATAAACATCTATGACCGTTAACATATAGCGTACACCATCGTTAACGCTAGCATAGGGAATCATTTCAACCAAGTCTGCTTGCCAGAGTTCATCCACACCCTGTGCAATCACCTTGAGTAGCTGATAGTGACGTCTAGCTGGACGATGCAACTCGTGAGCAATACCCATTTTAATGGGTGAGGGCTTAAACAATAATTTGGGCATTTCGAAGTTCTTCCTCAATTTCTTGAATTTCCCAATCGTGACCAGTATGGCCGGCTTGAAGTGAAGCATGCAACAGCTGTAGTCGCTGGACGAGTTTATTTGGATTGTGCCAGTAGGTAACATCCACAAGGGGTTTTAATGGTTTAAATGTTACCCCTGAAGCGGACACTTTACGACGACCACTTTGACTAGTGGGGAACATTTTTGCAATGATGGTTTTATATTTTTGAGATATATTAGCATTCACTTGTTGAGTGGGATCATACTGTCTTTTGTGAGCATGGGTATCCAATAAAATGGATTTATATTTACTAAGGTCCTCTGACGTATAATCTTGAGATGAGGGAGTCCGAGAGAATAGTAGCTTTAACAGTCCTGGTGTTAATTTATAGTTGATATTTTTAATGACAGCTTTAGTACGACTAAATTTAATCGATGAATCACCAATTTTAAAACTATCATCCTCATAGCGAACGCCATATGTGGTATCTGTGTTTCCAACAAATAGATTGGTGAAATAGGGTTCCAGTGTTGATCCATAATATTTTATTAAAATGTTTTTCAGTTGAGCTTTATGTTGAGGGGTGGCCAAGAGTTGTGAAAATGGAGACGATCTGGAAGGGCAAGGGGTTTCGACCATGGCCAAGGATTTCCTTTTTCTTAAAAACTCTGCAAGGGGTGATGCCTTTTTTTTGAGGCGTAAACACTTGTTCCTCATTATCCTCAACTTCGCTAACACTAGTTAAATCTTCCTGTTCCTCTTCATCTTCCTCTTACTCTTCCTCAGAGTCCTCGTGGTGCGTCTGACTGGCTTGTGCCTTAAATAGCAATAAAATGATCAAACCCTAAGCGATACCGCCCTTGGTTGAGTTCACTTTGTTTGTCAATCACTAAACAGGCATGACGTTGTGTGTTCCAGCACTTGCCACACAATTCTGTAAACATTTGAAAGGTCATATCCGGATTCACATGTTCATTATAAATGTAACGACTGTTCCTCTCGTCCTGGCGAAATAAAACAATGACATTGGCATTGTCACGAATCAACTGTTTGGACATTTTAGAATACGTTTGTCCAAGATAGAAGCAATCGATATGTTTGTGTCACCCATGCTGAAATAGCTTTGAATGATACCTTGTCGTTCAGTGGATACATCATCGAAAATCATGAGTGAATCAGGCTTTACCTCATCCGGTGAAATAACATTTTCTTGCGAGGAAAATGTAAAATACCCCATATTCTCATTTTTTAATCCAGACATGACTTGATCCAGAAACACGTAGAGGGGTTGGTACAGAGATTTTGCGAAAATATAAAATATAAATATTTTGAAAACACAGACCATTGGACGCTGTAATAAATGTCAGCAAAAGATTGGTCTTTCCACAGCCGGAAGGTCCCACAATGATTCAGCGAATGGAAGATGGAAACAGTGAACCATGGCGTTGTTCACGTGATGTGGGGCAGAGATGGGAAACCATGTTCCTCACGGGGAATGACTCTTGCTGCTTAATTAGCTTCATTTCAACTAAGGCTTAGAGAGGCTAGCAGGCTGTCTATATACATCGCACCGAGCCTTGTCATAGAAAGAGTAGACTCGTACTACAGGTTGACGATGGATGTCTTTGGACGTGCGTTGATGGTCAAAGCTAGGTCTGTTCCCATACATGATCCTAAACAAGAAACAGATCCTGCTAATAAACACTATGTGGCTAGGTCAGTAGTGCCACGCACAAAACAAGGAGATTATGACTTTAAAGGAAAGCGGTTAACTCATGTAAAACATCCCCAAGTGTCTACAGACGTTACTACAAAAATGTATGTGGATAACACGGTGTATGAGTTTTATGATAAAGTGCCTCAGCTTACGGTGGATGGCTATAGCGCTAATCATCACCGCATTATTCACGTGGAAGACCCACAAGAAGATGATGATGTCTGTACAAAGCGATACGTGACCTATGAAATGAAAAGTCTTTATAAATTTATCACATCTGTATTTTTAGTGCATCTGACAAATGTAAAACCTGTGAATGAGAGAAACCATATACCGCTAGTTCATGACCAGCACTTGACCTATGTGCTTGCTTCGGGTTTAAGCCACTATCGACTACACTATAATGGAACCATTCACATCAAATATGCCATACCTGATGAGAACCATTTACAAATAGAGATAAATGGTCATAGGATGTTGGTCCATAACCATGAAATGGTCAATGCAGGAGACGAATTATCGTTTCATCTCCTGTTGACATGGAATGAAAGCTGGAAAAACCATAAATGATTTCCCACTTTATGTAGAATTGGAATATACAGCCATGAAATAACAATCTGACATTAGTTGTGACTTAAACTTTCTTGTGAAAGGTTGTTGGTCATCATCATCATGGTGAAACAAAGATATGTGGTGAGAAAGACTAAAAATATGAGCCTGTCCTTCGCAAAGTCTGGGCTTATGACATTCGTGGACAAGCCCTTGCGAAAGAAAAAAATAAAAAATAATGTGTTGACCATAAGGAAAGCTCTTCGAGTAGCACAGAGACATGTTATTCCAAAACGTCAGCGACAGGGTTCAAAACAAGGGCGAGTGATCCCCGTCCCCAAACGAGCGGGATTTTTACCTGCATTATTCGCTGGTCTGGCTGCTCTAGGTTCACTTTTAGGCGGCGCCAGTGCAGTGGCAAAAACCATTAAAGCCGTGCAACAGGGCAAGCAACAACTCAAAGAAAGTCAGCGACCCAATGAAACAATGGAGGCCATTGCTATGGGGGCTAGAAATGTCAATTTGAAGCCAGCCTTTTATCAACAAGGATTTGGAATTTCACCTTTTCGAAATAAAATAAAAACATCTTTAACCTCAGCCATAGCAAGACATGCCCTGACGCATCAGCAAGTGGAAAGCTATGCAAAACAACTGAAGCTTTCTCATTTTCGAGGTGTGTTTATGCGAAACCAATTACCCTCACAACCCAGGAAACATGAATGTGCTGTTGTCAATTTGGATGATCACCTAGGACCTGGAACACATTATGTAGCTTATGTCAAAGAGGGATCTACTGTATGGTATTTTGACAGTTTTGGCAATTTGCCCCCGCCCATGGAACTAGTGGCCTATTTTGGAAACAGGATCAAGATGTATTATAATGTGAAACGTGAGCAAACGTTTAACAGCCAACAGTGTGGACGTTTGTGTTTATTTTTTTTTATATAAGACGCAACATAAGCAAAAACGTCAACAGTATGTCGGTGGAAACTAAGACGTTTACACTGCATGGACGTGGACCTGAAGTGAGCCTAGACTGTTACCCTCCTATCAAATTGAGTGAAAAACCTTATGGTTTAGGACTTGTTTCTCTTGAAACGTACAATCGAATATACAACATACGTGAAAATGTGAACAACAAGTTTTACTATGATGATTCTGTGCTCACCCTGAACTCTGGTGGATACACGATAGATGACATTTATGAACACATTTATGTGGTGTTGATCAATGAATATGGTTTAAAGTCATTTCTCGATGGAACGCGCAAGTTTGAACTTGTAGGAAATACCAACACTCATCGCTGCAGTATTTTTTCTACATTCAAAATTGACTTTAAAACTCACCCCGATTCCATTGGTCCATTACTAGGATTTAAACCACGTGTGTTAGAGCCCAACAAAAAACATGAATCAGACCATGAAGTGAAATTCATTGAGGACCATCATGTGTCGGTGACGTGTAATAATATTAGTCAAGTGTACACCAATCAAGAACCATCGCATTCGCTTTATGACTTTATTGTAACATCGCCCAATGGCTATATTATTCGTGAAAACCCTCCAGTGGTGCTTTTTCATTCTGTGGCTGTCGATGGTATTAGTAATATAACATTAAGACTGATCAATAGAGAGCAACAACTCATTGATCTAGATTCTACCACACCAGTTACTTACAAGTTGGTGCTAAAACCACTATGAAGTTTGTGTATAAAGCAACAGCACCGTCTAGGAATAGTGTTAGTTGTTTACCACGTGAATACACGTTAACATCTCAGAACAAGCAGATTTAACAGCATTTGGGTTACCACATTAACCCCCGCGATTAATTCTATCCTAGAGGTAGCGAACCACATCGAGGAGCAACCAGGAGTGGTAAGAATTGATCTGCATTCTTATCAAGCTCAAACACCTGGACTCAATAACAATTATGAAATTCAATTTGTTATCAACAACCAAGATATTTACACTCTACCGCATGAAAGTGTTATTCAGATTGAAGGTCGGCTCACCAAAGCCGATGGCTCTACACCCACTACATCCAAGTTAGCCAACCATGCTTTCGCCTTCCTGTTTTCTGAAGTACGTTATGTCATTAACGATATCGTGGTTGATAGCACTCGAAATGTGGGTATTTCCAGTGTCATGAAACTATATCCCTCTTATAGTGAGGAAGAAGCTAAAACACTTTGCATGGCGGGTTGGTGCCCTGACTCGACCAATGACTGGATGGTACACACCGATGGCACCTTTACTGGATATTTACCTCTTAAACTGATTTTAGGCTTTGCTGAAGATCACCAGCGCATTGTGGTCAACGCAAGGCAAGTGCTTTATCTGGTGAGAGACAGGAGTGATAATAATGCACTCAAGGGAGCCAACAATGCCCCCATTGATTCAAAAATTCCACTACAACGCTTGCTATGGAAAGTGCCTCATGTGACCCTTAACGATAGCAAAAAACTGGACATACTCAAAATGGTAAAGAGAGATATACCTCTACCCATGGAATTTAGAAGCTGGGCACTCCATGAGTACCCGTTATTGCCCACCACCAACACACACAGTTGGTCTATAAAAACAGCCCGCTATACAGAGAGACCTCTCTACATGATAGTGGGTTTTCAAATGAATCGCAAGTATCAACAAACCAAAAATGTCACGCAATCACCTGCAATTGAGAAATGCACGTCTTTTCCTCAACGGTGCTGTGTTTCCCTATGAAGGGTTGGATTTAGATTTTTCAAAAAATAAGTTTGGCCCCCTATATGACTTGCTTTCTAAATTTAGATGGTCGTATTATCAAAAAGAGAATTGTCCAATGTTGTCACCCCAATCTTTTAAGACAAGGGCGCCACTGATTGTCTTTGACTGTTCCTACTTGGAAGAGTCTGTCAAACCATCCAATATTGACATTCGACTAGATTTTGAAACGCATGACAATGTTCCAGCCAATACCACGGCCTACTGTTTGATTATTCATCACAAACAAGTCAACTATTATCCAATGTCCAACCAAGTGACAAGTGTATAAATAGCAGGTCAACCCACATCAAACCACTCAGTCATGTCTTGCTTTCAAGCCTCAAGAGAAGTTACATCCATGAATTTAAAATCTGAGGAACAACGTTTCAAGACCTTTGCGACGTGGCCGGTGCCTTTTATAAACCCTCAAGCCTTAGCGGCCGCTGGATTCTACTATTTAAAAACAAGAGATGAAGTGAAATGTGTGTTTTGTCCCATCATCTTAGACCAATGGCAAGAGAGCGATGAACCCATGCAGGAACATCAGCGCTGGTCACCTGCCTGTCCCTACCTGTGCAGAATGGAGGTGGGTAATATACCCTGTAATTCAAGTTACCCCTCACTCATGCCTCTGAGTGATGAAAAAAGTTATGATACGTGTGGACTTTATGGTGCCGGTGGTGCTTCAGTGAGCAGCTCACAGTTAAAAACATCCAGTTTAGAGACATTGGGATATCATCGGTGTTATGGACACTATAAACACAAAATACTTTTTTGTTGTATGAGATGGTACCGCCTCTATCCTAGAATGAAAAAAGAATGTAAAACTTGTTATGCTAATAAAATAATGAAATAAAAAAAATTGGTTGTTGTTGTTATATTATTATTTCTTATGCCCCCCTGTCATATCCTAACCTCTATAGTGACTACTCGATGTTTTTCTTTTCTTTTACTAGAATGGAATGTAAGTAAATGACATGGGTACACCTTACTGAACAATTGTCAGTCTGTGGTCAGTTGGACTTGATCCAGACAAGAGTGAACATGTTGCGTACACTGATTGTCGACTGTCAAGGGTTTAAAATTGGAGATAACAAATTTATATTTAAAGAAGTGGCCATCATTGATTGTTCCACATTTTGGATATCACAAGCTACTCATTCGGTGTTTAAACCACCTTATGCGTTTGATTTGTTGTGTGATAAAGACCGTAAACAAACCCAGTGGATTGAAACTCATATGCAACTAGACTGGAAGCAAGGAACCATTTCATATAAGCACCTGGACATGGTCATGAAAGCCCACTTGTCTTCTGCCCATGTAGTATTTGTGAAAGGTAGTGAAAAACGTCAATGGCTACAACCATTTTTTGGCGTCTTACTGTCAATGTATCGATTTAATGGACATGGGCTGTCCCTCGCTGCAAACACTCATGGATCGCTGCCCCTGTGACAATATTACCCATAAAGACCTGGCACAGGTGTGGCAGTTGTTTCATTGGCTAACCACCAATGCCTGCTGGGAGTTGTTAAATAAAATTAAAACTAAAGGTTTACCTGTGAATGACACCAGTGAGATTTCTACAAGCGACGTGTAAACATCAACGTGATACCATGGAGAAAGAGGATGCTACCGATAAAGCGATTGGAAAGTCCTTTGTGTGTAAAAAGAAACTAGACAGTTTTACTAAAGAAGAATTATTGGCTCCTCCAAAATCATTCATTTATTATGTCGCAGCAAATGAAGTGAAAGAAATCTGGCAACATGTACCAAAATCATGGACTCAAGACCCTGTGTTAAGTGAATTGCAACCATGTACGGATTATGATCACCATAAGCTAGTGGCTATGGCAAAAATACCCTCTATGTGACAGTGTGCTACTTGCCAGCTGGTCAAACTGTATCATGGTCATAAAAGTCCATGTAAAGACTTTGTTTCTTCATTCCACGGGTGTGATGGAGAAAAGAAGCAGCAACAACAAACATCATCCTCAGAGGAGGAGGAAGATCAAACCTTTTCTCCACCTATTGAAAAGGATATGCCAGACCTGTACTGGCAATGGCGTCATTAACAAAGTAATTAAATACTTGACTTTCGAAATCTACCTACCTGGTTATTATTTGTGTGGTCCTGGAACTTGTCTTGAAGAACCTTTTGCAGCGTAGTGATATACCTATTAATCCTTTGGATCGAGCATGCACCTTTCTTATCACCACAATCATCCTGCATTAAGACGTGTAGTGGATAAAGTATCGTTGAAAAAATAAACAACGTTTGACATTCTGCGATGTCTCGGTGGGGAGAGCTTGGCAACCCTCATTGTGATTAGTGCTATATAAGGAAAGTTAATGATGAGTAGAGACGGGAATTTGCCTATTTGCCTATTTTATTCCTGTGTTTAGAAACGTAGGCTTTCGAGATATAAATCCGTTTTAGGTTCTTTTAGGCTAGATTTCGTTGGTTTTATTGTGCCTATAAATGCCTATTTCAAGGGTTTGTGCCTATTTGTAGTATAATTGCCTATTTGATGTCTTTTGACTGTATTTTAAAGTGCATTATATTGCAGCTGGTGTGCTCGACAGAATTATATTCTCATTTCTCAATATGTGTTTACCCCTCGAACAAGAATGGGAATTCTCGAAAGTCACCAGAAATAGCGCCTGGGATCTCGATATTAAGCCTCCAAACTTAACAACCCTTCGTTTTGTATTTCGCTTTTCTTTATACTGAAAATTTACCCGTTAGTATGTGTGTGAATTAATATCATAAACTTTATGCTGATTGAATAACAAAAGAACTAACTTAGTGCCATGTTTTCGCGTTTTTTCAATCTCGATATTAAGCCTCCAAAGTTAAAAACCCTTCGTTTCAGGTATCGTCCCCTTCAAAAGCTGCGTTAGGTTGGCGCTGGAACCTAACAGTCAATTAATATACAGTATATCTTGTACGCGTCTGAGTGTTGAATGAGCAGGCAGTTAAAAGCAGCCAGGAGGGATGCGATCCAGCTGGCAGTTAATATGCCGCGGCGATCACAGTGCGTTGGTGCTGTAACCTATCATGTGTTGAATGGACAGGCAGTTTAAAGGAGCCAGGAGGGTTGCGATCCAGCTGGGAGTGAAAATTCAGCCGCGATCAGTGCGTTGGTGCTGTAACCTATCTTGTGTTGAATGGACAGGCAGTTTAAAGCAGCCAGGAGGGATGCGGTCCAGCTGGGAGTGAAAATGAAGCGGTGATCAGTGCGTTGCTGCTGTAACCTATCTTGTGTTGAATGGACAGACAGTTTAAAGCAGCTTGGCGGCATGCGATCTAGCTGGCAGTGGGTGTAGCATGGCCTCTTACCAAGATATATGGAAACTTGGTGGTCCCGTCTCGAGCTACTGTTGCTATCGAGATGGCCGGCCTTGCTATTACTCCCATCAGTTTATTATATGCTTTTATTAGCCTTTGGTTGAGTGCAAAAAGGCCGAAATCAGAAGAATGAGAAAGACTGTCGAAAATTCATGTAGCCAGCCTTTCCTTCTTGGTCTTAAACTATGTGTATGCAAAATTTGGTTGAGAATGGTGGAACGGTGTAGATTTGTATACGGAACAAATCCACCCACCCACTCACCCACATACATACGTACATACATACATACTTACATACATACATACAGAATTTCACTTTTATATATAAGATAAGTATGTTATTAAATTGTAAGTTGCTTATTGTTAATTAATTTTATAGTAATTAAATATGTTATTAAATTACAAGAAATTTTTTCAAGCTTATTTTGTTGCTTATTATACACGTTAGTGCCTATTTACATGCCTATTTTGGCTATTTTAAGAGCCTATATGCCTGCCTATTTTAACTGTTTTTAGTGCCTATAATTCTCGTCTCTAATGATGAGTGGACATGAACATTGAAAAGGATTGAGGAATTGGTATTTCTTTTGTATTCTATTTTTGTAAAGCTCTATTTGTTGTGAAATAAAACAAGGTTTACAAGATCACAATGTCTTTTAATTTTAAAAATGGTGATAGCCCTTTCTTCATTTTAATCTTTTCACACATGAATATTTACAATTTCCACTTTACATTTTTACATTCCCCTTGTTTAGTTCACACATTCTGTACATTTTTTGTTGTAAAATAAAAACAAGGTTTACAAGATCACAATGTCTTTTAATTTTTTTAAATGGTGATAGCCATTTCATTTTTTCACACATGAATATTTACAATTTCCACTTTTCATTTTTACATTCTCCTTGTTTAGTTTACACATTCTGTACATTTTTGTTGTTGTGAAATAAAAACAAGGTTTACCAGATCATAATGTCTTTTAATTTTAAAATGGTGATAACTATTTCACTTTTTCACACATGGATATTTACAATTTCCACTTTACATTTTTACATTTCCCTTGTTTAGTTCACATATTCTGTACATTTTTTAAAAATCTTTTTCGTAATATACAAAAGCAAACATTTTACACTAAAATGTATTACTTATCTTATTTTTACTAAACTACAGTAGCCTAACATTATACATTCTACTTACAGTTTTTTACAAAAAATATTACAATATAAAACACACTACAAATATTACAATATAGTGATCATTAGACTTAAGTAAAGTAATAGTCGTCAATGCGACTGTTTCCCCAAGCAAAAGTATCAAATGTGTTGGGTATAATGAATCGTTTGTTGTCTTCATTACTTAAAGCAACTTTGTTCAGCAAATTGGTATGTAGCTGATGATTTTTACTTCTAAATACACTCATTTTCTTATATAATGCAGGTGGGTTACTAACTATACAGTTTTTATAATCACCTATATCTAACTCTTTACAAACAACATTCTTTTTCACTCCTTTTAATTTTTTTTACTAATACATCATCAATTGTCATATAACTGTATGATTTAGATTTTGTGCCTACAAAGGTGTCTATAATAACACCAGCACATTCATCCTTAAATTTCCCAAGAACCTTTTTGTTTACTAGAGGTAAATGGTAAATATTATCCTCGGGATAGTCACTTGTATCAAACATATTTAGCTCAGTTTTGATATCCTCATAAAAATCATCAGTTTTAAACTCATAAATAAAAGAAACTGTGTCTGTGTAGAGTAATTTAGATTTATCAAGATAGTTTTTCTTTACATATTCATAGTGAAATTCATACATAAGTGTTTTTGACAATTCCAGAATTGTGTAACCCACATATATGGGTTTGTTGTAAGTTACTTTAAGACTATTCATTTGTATTACAACTAAATCCTCATGAATAATTGAACAGCTATGAAAGTTAGGCTTGCTTATTAAGTTGCTCGCACCATACCTTTTACCATCATTCTCCCACTTTGTTATCAGCTTTACATCAACTCGTTTATCAACGTTCTCCATAGTCTTTCCAAAAACACTATTATTCATGAGTTTATAAAAATCATTTTCAAACGCGTTTGTTGACAGTGTTCTTAAATTATTGTTCAGATCAATATACGGTTTGAGCCATGCTGACTGATGAAATTGCAATACGCGATGAATTTTAGTTAATTTCAATCCATGCTGTAGACACTGTTTCAAGTTTTGATAATGTATTACATATTTACATTTATCATTCACATTAGCAATTAACATTTTTGTTCGTGATGTGATGTATGGAGATTTCATATTCTCAGGACAAAATGGTAAATCATTATGATCATCATGTAACTCTTTAGAGTACTCAAGATTTACCTCTAAAATATATCCTTTATCATCGTTATCATTAAGAGTGTCAACATGTAAGACATCAATTTCAGGTTGTGTCAGCCAGCGAAAATCTTTCAGTGGTAGATATTGACTCATAGCCCAACCATATTGGATATTTGCATCGAGGTAGACAATATACTTTGACTCTTCACAAGGGTTGTAGCTAGGCATGTATTTATTATTCGCTTTAGAGTACCGTCCACTACATTGGCTTAATCCACCTCGAATTGATGATTTTATAAAATTGATCATGTCTATATCAGTCATTAATTCTAAATTTACTTTCGATTTTTTCAACATTGAACTGAAACTTAACCCAGGAGCAGTAAAATACTGACAAGGATCAAGGTCATAAGTTTTCATACAAACATTCCGAAAATTTTCAAAAACATCTGCTAATAACAACACATCTGTCTTCAAATATAGGTCTGAAAATTCTCCTAAAGTTTGAACGTCAAACTGTGCCCATACACGTTGTGCATGTAAATATTCCTGATCACTGATATGACTTGTGTTAAAGGAACTGTAAAATGCATCTTTCGGTGGTAAAGAACACTCCTCAAGACGTTCCACACAGTTAATATATTCGTAAGGGAATATACCCTTTTGACAAATCAAATTAAAATCATCTTCTTTAGGAAAGACACGTTGAATTTCATGAAACTGATCTTATTTTAAATTACTAGCAAGCTTATCAAGACTACTCGGCATAAAGCGGAATGAATCTAAAAATCGCAGTTTTATCGTTTTCTTATTGTCAGTTTTGATGTATTTTGTGAACGATATGTATTGTTCCTTATTATTTGCAATCACATCAATTTTCACATCTGAAGCTCCAAATTCTTTAACGATGAAGTGGTTATCGTATTTGCTACCGTTGTGTAGAATGACCGGAATGAATTTACTTACTCTATAATTTAAATTACATTCTTGGTGAGCAGGACCACGATATTTTCCTGCTAAATGATCATGATCGCGAACCCTGTCTGTATATAAACATTCACCACATATAAAACAATTAGTTTCAGTTTCAAAATTCATTTGCTCTAATAAAGTTAGTGGCTCCATTGGAATGATCGTATTTAAAATAGAGGATATACGGATGGCATCTTTCTCAAGCCTTTCCATAAAAACTTTAGGTGCATCAGGTCCTCTATAGAGCTCAAACTTATTTAAAGAGTCATCATAACTACATTTAATATAATATGCAAAGCTAAAAGGTTCATGAATGTGAGTAGTGTTGGTAAAAGGTTGGGCTGGATTCGATGAACATGTATTAAATGCTTTTAGCAAAGCCTCGAAGTCAGCATATATAACAAATGATACTCGAAGCTGTTTCTCATAATCCTTGAATTTTAGAATGTTATTTTTAGGAGTCGGTAATACCGTACACACATGATTACATCCCCATTTTTGGTGTTGAGTTAGTTGGTCCTCTTTTCTGAAATATAGCAAACAGCCATCACACAACCACTTCTTATTTTCTCTTTTTGATAGCTGACTACCAACAAGTCTACTTAAATGTTTTATCCAGCTATAGTGAGCATTTTCATCTTCGGTTATGTACAGTAAATTTACATGAGCATCCTTTTTTTCCTGAGTATAATATAGAGGACCTACTATACTCTTATTTTCAATTCCATAAACATTAACACTTACATTGTTCAGCTCTTCAAAACGTTGAATGTCTTTTATCGCCATAGGAAATTCTATTTCTTTTAAATCTAACACTGAAGAATAGTGAGGATAAGATGATGTTCTCTTTTCATTCATCGCTGCTGGATGGAGAGCTGAGGTTACAGCCCATGCAAAACATGCATGGTCACTATTCATAACGTTTACACAAGCTTTCTTCCGTTTAATCCATGCAGGTAAATCAATGTATGATGATGCTCGAAGGGGATTATATTTATTCATGTTGGTTTCTAAATAAAGTACTTCAACCAATGCCCAGCCCGACTCCCTTTCCTGGAACTCTTCACTCTTCACGATGATAGCACTTGAAATATTTTGATATATATCACTAATATTAGTTGATTCACTAACAGTTACGTTTTTTGTATTAAAAGATTTGATATCCGTAATTTCACCTTCGCTCCCAGTTTTTACATAGAGGCCAAAAAGTTCAAAATTCATTTTAAATGTTTCATGGTCTAATAAAACATTTTCTACTAAGCCAAACACAGTAGGTTGAACATTTTTTAAAAATGATTCAATACTTTGAGTTTTTTCTTTACTATAAAGTCTATAACTAGCAATTCGACTTTTAAATGCACTACCAATTTGTTGAACATTTCCAGAATTTCTTTCATGGCAAGCGTTAGTTTTATGATGAGTACTGCGTAAATGTCCATGAATGAATGAAGAAGGTATATCAATATTACATACATCACAATGTGTTATCGAAGGTTCACCATTCTTCTTTCTTTTTGTTGCACAACTATTTTCACAATCTTGAGAACGTTTACGCTTTTGAGCATTACATTCATTTAAAGGTTCCGTGCTAGTTGTTGGTTTTACAGTTTTTAATTCTTGTTGTTCACCATGCACTTTAACCATGTGGGATTGATATCGCTTTACAGCAGAAAAACCAAGTTCACAAACTGAACATGAAAATGGTGCTGAACTAACATGTATTAAATTTACATGACGTGCAAGATTATCTTGTCTGTTAAATGTGGTAGCACAATGACTGCACACAAACATTTTAATGTCATGTTTAACATTTGCGTGTCGTTGAAGGCTGTCAGGTCTTGAGAACTGTTTCTTACAGTCACCACACTTGAACATGATGATCCCTTTCGAAATTACCTATAAAAGAAAGAAATCATAAATGTTAATAAATGATAAACAAAAGTACAATATAAATAGTTTAATTACATTCCAGTCAATGGTTATAGCAGGGTATTTAAATCGATCATCTGTGAACTTCTAGAAAGTCTAACTTCATGTAGTTCTAACTGTCACTGACACCTAGCGGTGAACATTGGAACTTGATAGAGTGGGAGAAACCAGTGATCGCCAGTTAAGTGAGTTAAGTGTGATGTCATAACCAATCTTAAAGCAAGTCTAAACTTGTAGAACATGTCACGTGATAAAAACCAGCGATCACCAGTCAAGTGAGCTAAGTGTGACGTCATAGCCAGTCTTAAAACAAGTCTAAACTTGTAGAACATGTCACATATTGGAAACCAGCGATCGCCAGTTAAGTGACCTAAGTGTGACGTCATAGTCAGTCTTAAAACAAGTTTAAACTTGTAAAACATGTCACATGACAAGGTTAAGTTAGGTAAAGTTAAGTGAACTGAGGTTAAGACTTTAAATATTCCCTCTGTCACTGACACCTAGCAATGAACATTCGAACTTAATAGAGTGGTAATCAAAATCTAACCTACAAATTTAGCTTTACACATCATGGTCAAGTAGTTCCAACTTTTTACTGCTAAATATACCATTTTGACTGACATGTAGTGGTGAACATTGGAAAATAATACTCTAGCTGTTTAAAAGTTATTAGAGGGGCACTTACCTTTTTATAATTGATCAACTGCTGCCACTGAATGAACAGATTGTAGGAATCTGGTAACCTACAGGTACCCAATTATCTGTAAACAAATTAATCAATCAATCAATCAATAAATACATTCCAATCAATAACTTCAACATCAATTAGTAATAAAAGACTACAATCCATTAATAATAAGTACTTACCTTGCAAAATAATTTAATGATTTTCTACCAAAACGACTTTTATTACAACTCTTGAGCAGTAATAGAGCACTGTTCACTCAAAGCGAGTAATAAAGACTGACAGTAGGGAGATATATGACACCCCTCTTATATAAACTCTCATCGCTCGTGTCAGCAGTTTTTTGCAGATCATTGCAATTCCTTTCCCAATACAGCTGAGAGTCCAAAGCACACTAGGAACACCTGTGTGGTATCCAAAGACTGGCTGACTTTGCATAATCATCACCCATTGTCTTGATCAACACCTGAGGTTTCAAATTACTGCAGCGTCAGTCATAGCAACAGCAGTGTGCGCTCTCTGCCATGTCAGCAACATGACACCGGAAGGAACACCTGTGTAATATCCAATAACTGCTAACTTTGCATGATTATCACCCATTGTTTCAACTTGCGGTTTCAAATTACTGCAGCGTTAGTAATAGCAACAGATCTGTGCGCTCTCTGCCATGTCTGTAATATGACACAGGAAATATAACAAGACGTCTTACTGCACATACCATCTCCTCAGTTTTAACATCTTAAGAACATGTATTATTCTCTTTCAACTACAAATGACTCGTTAGAACACATCCATCCATCAAGTTAGATCCCTTGTATGTTCACATGTATTTCGTCACTTTCCTTTCATATCGTTATCACATTATAGTAGAGATGAACAACGTCAGTTCAACACACACAAATGTAGTTAGACCCTTTGACATAATTTAAATAAATTCATGAGCCAGTCCATAGGGACCAGGCCAAAGGGACCGGTCCAAAGGGATCAGTCCAAAGGGACTCATCCACAAGGACCTGTCAACAAGGACCTGTCCACAAGGACCTGTCCAAAAGAACTCGTCCACAAGGACCTGTCAACAATGACCTGTCAACAATAACCCATCCACAGGGATCCACTCCCCCACCCTCTTACAAAAGCTATGAGTGGGCATGCGTAAAAAACAAAAACAAGCATGTTAATTCATAGTGGCTATCTACCGAACACATGCACTTTATGTAGAACAACGTTTAAATCCATATCGGCATTCAAACTCTCACATGTTGCAATTGGAACGAGAGATTCTCTAAAAAATTACATTTACACCCCCTAGTAGGGTAGATTTTATTTTTGGGGTTGAAATATGTTGTCCATTGGAAAGGGGGTGTCAGCCCGAGTTCAATGACACCTCATTCGTCAAAATCCGACCATGCGTTGGAGAGATATCGCGCCGCCGCCATCTTGTGAGGTGGGGAGGTGGAGGTGGCTGTTGAACCATCCAAAACACACTACATGTGTGGGAAAAAAATGCTCCCTGCACGTACTACCCCCGTAAATTGAATTATATTGAGACCACGGTGGCTGTATTGGCAAATGTGAAGAAAGTTATGGCTGTCATAGTTGTGACGTGGATATTCATGACGTAAGCACGGATGACGCAGACTTTACGCAAGTAGGCTGATTGAACTGAGATTCTTGGTGACGTCAAGATTTTGTTCGAGAAAGATCTGAGATTTACGACGCAGTCGCAGGGAAACATGGAATTGTGCTAAGGAAGGAGTTACGCGATTGGAGGAGAGACTCGAACCAATGAATGATAGTTTGGAGGGAGACGGAGATTACTGAAACTATCATATTTAATTACTTTTGGAATGCAGAATTGTGGAAATCTATTTTTAGTTATGGCTTTGATTTGGAATTTTGAAGAAATTATTTTTGAGTTTTTGAAATTTGAAAATCCGTCAAGTATAGCCAAAGTTAGAAATTCTAGCAATGACGGAGAAACAAGCTATGGAAGGGATGGATACGCCCCTTAAGAAGTTGATAAAAGGTCTTGCACAGCAGAGAGAAGCTCTCATATCTCATGTGTCTCATATCGCATATATATTTCTGATGTCATATAGTCGTTTTCGAGTGAATAAGTGAAACAAGTTGTCTTTAGCGCGTGTGGTATAGCCCACCGCATTGAACGAGCACGGAGCGTGCCGCAGTTCCATTTTACGGTGTTTGAAACTAGGCGAAGTTGAAACGCACACATTAACGAGTATACAAGATAATATATCAAGAGTTGACTAATGCCTTTAAATTAATTCTATTGTGCAGTACTATATTAAAGTGTGTAGACAGGTTGAACATTTTCAAGATTATAATTTGGAAGATATTGGCATTTTAAGACGGCGGACAAAAGTGATTTTCTCGCCACCTGAGAAGCACTTTTATAACATCACAATCTACGCTACGGCTGACACGTGTATTGCAACCGTGATACAGAAGATTGCTTTTGAGGATATAACGCTACATTCTACGATGCAACATTATAATATGGCAGTTCTTTCAACTATTATAACGGAAATGGAGATGGAAGGCTAAGGACTTTAATGCAATTGGGACATATATCAATGGAGTGAAATAGCAGCATGGAACTTCTCTAATCGTCTTTCTACAAAAGCAAGCATGTAGTGAACATCCAACTACACTCATGCCTCGTTGTCCAACGCTGAATTATATCAAATGGCAGTGGAAACATATTCATACTCCACAACTATGAATATTTCTGCGGAAATAATTGCAATAAACTTCATGGCGAATTTCTACCAGAACTTCAGGGAACTATCAAGAGAGGCCAGGGTAGACCCGGCTCACAAAGAAGAGTTTTGCCAGAAGGATGTCTATCGAATACACGGAGCAGTGCAATTTCCGGAGGAGGAAGCAGTTCTATTCTCCGAGGGCGCTGGTTCCAGGTTCGAGGTCGGAGCACATCTTTTTGGTGAAATGGAACCATCACCAGTCTTCTTTGGAAGATTTTCCTCTAGAACTTCAATCAACAGATAAGGTAGTCGTGAACGTTTCTTGTTTTATTTGAGTCATTTAGCGATATCTGAGCAACCATATTTCTCATATTTTCTGTCCTATATTTTGCCCCATTTTCTTGCTTGATATTTCTGTACTCAGTACACTTCGATGAGTTATGCCTTTTTCTACGATTTATTAAGACATTGTTATGTCATTGGCAGAGTTAAATAATTTTGGATCAGTTGAGACTGATATATTATATTCTTTCAGTAATTTGCATATTATTTTTGTAGTCACGTTTTGACTGTAAAGTTAACGATTTTCTATGGCAGATTTGAATTCAGACAGCGTGTCACTTTATTAAAGTAATTCTATTCAGTAAATTACTTTGACCAATTTTCTGTCATCCTCAAGAAAGAAGAATAATTAAAAGATTTTAGAGCGTTAAAATCTAATACTGTATCGACGATCTTGGAAATACTAGTCGTTTTATGAACATGATTGCAACATAGACATTTATCGTCAGTTCTGAAATACCAATGCATTATAGACAATTTTATGAAATATGAACTTTGATTACGATTTATTGAATACACTATAGTAATGAACTTTTGATAGGAATTTTTCTCAATACTAGATTGGAACAATAATGTTTGCATTCCAAAGTCTAATTGTATTCTATTCAATTATTTATGCAGTTTAGATGAACTTTGTTTGAAGATAGTATTTTTTATACTACGATACTTAGGAGATATTAATCTCAATTTTGATAGACCAGAGAGGCGTGTATAATCTTATTTGCGATTAAATTTATTTGTGATTGGCAAATTTTTACTTCATATCGATTCATGAATGAAACCCACGAAGGTTAAATAAAATAACAGTTTTGAAACAATTAATGAATATAAGAATTTTTGAAGTGGAATTATGGATGTATAATCGTTAGTTCAGTGGACGTGTAAAAGTCGCTGATGAATAATGCCCTTGAATAATTGAAGGAGATTCCCACAGTAATATTAATGATGTTGAAGAATTTGTAAGTGGAGGTTTTTTAGGAAGATTTTTATGCCATATATATGGAGATATATGATGAATTCTGGGCCTATTTTGTGCAATTTTGTGCGTTTGAGCGAAGTATTTTTCCGCTGAGTTTATTGTCCAGGTCCTTTGAAAATTAATCATGTGAAATTACTGTTATAATTAACAAGAGTGTTAAATAATTTGAGATAACGATTTTGAATGGAGGTTACCGTCACAAATAATAATAATAATTATTAAAACTTATTAAACCTGAATATAAGCTTAAATATAACTAACCTTCATTGGTCGATTATATTAACCTGATTTGAGTAATTATCAACCAGATAAACGTGTGTTTTAATGTATTTCTAAAATAAACAATATAAATATTGTAAATAAATTATGTAAATATCTTTAATAATAATTTGTGAAATGAAAGGAATTAAGAGAGGCGTGTATAGATTTTTCAATTGTCGTTTGACAATATTATAAACAATTTATAATTGTTATAAACAATTAATGAGCATTTGTTATAAACATCAAGAGTTTTGTTAATATACTCTAAACAACGCTAATTATACATATGGATTATGTAATTAAACAAGTTTTGGGATTATTAGAGTAATCCAGTAATATTTGATTGGAGCATTTAAAAGATTTGCGTGATAATATTTGAGTTGAGTTGAGGACATTTAAAGTGTTTGAAAAGGAGCTAGGCTCTGAGGTCACGAGCTTATGCTAACGTTGGCTGGACAGGTGGGTCCATTTAACGATGCGAGCATGCGACATATTGTAGGGTGGATCGCAGCTGGCCTGACAGCTGTATGTTAGAGGTCAAGGCCGACTACATAACAGGCTTGCAGTTATAAATAAAGTGTGATGTTTATGAAAGAGGAAAACAATTGCTACATGTCTGGTACCAATTCCCTCATCCATTCCAAGTGTATTACTATTATTACGTTCTTTATAAGCTAGTAAAGCTGAAATTTTGTATGTAACGTTTACAAGTCCTACAGGAGGGCATGATTATATTGACAATGGCTTCTGATTGCCACGTGTATTTTGTTGAATTTTTGTTAGAATCTTTCCCTTGATGTGAAATAAATTATTGTACAGTTTAGAGTTTCTTGTTTCCGTCTTGGTTCATTTTAAATATCATGGTGGAGGTTATTGTGAGGGCATACTCTAAGTGATCCAGTTGGCAACCCATACCCGAGATTAATTTGAAGAGGTATGTAAAGGTAAGTATGAACCCCCGTATATTTTGGTGTGTTCCACAATAATTTCTTGTTAACTGCTGTGCTCTAATCTCGGTAGTATCTGTCAGTGCCATTTTCATTGATGTAGCTGTGCCGGTGCGTTTGATTATTGGCAATCCGATTGAGGGGGCGGATATCTGACAGCCTACTATCCGGATTTACGGGGACAGTACCTTGTGTCAATAAAGTATAACAGATGGAAGAAAATAGAAAAACAGGTGCCCCAGGGTATAAGTTAAAGGTATATCAGAATGGTTTATTGTTGTTGGGATGAAACGGGACACCTTCAAAAATTTTATCGTTAGTAGAATAGAAAGGAAAGAGACAAAAGTGTGTATAAACGTGTTTGGTGTCTATGTGTGGCAATAGTAAATACATATTCACATTTTATCATGATGCATAGTAGTGCTAACAATATTAATAATAAGAATAACAATAGTGACAATAATCATGGTTCTAATACTAAACCTTATCATTTACGAGCTCGGTACCTTTCTCTGTTGCTTTCATCTGGCCTTTCTCATACCTTCTCCTATTGTCCGCCGATTCGTACGTACCTTTCAACCTTCATTTCTTTCACCTGTGCCTGCGGTTTAGTGGTTAAACCGCTCAACTGTTATACGCTCGTGAGTTTCTCCCCGTGGGTAGGAAAAATTCACCTTGATGGCTAGGACAGACGCTCACAAGGCTGCGTCTCCCCTGGCTATCGTTTTCCGCTCATTATTTAAGCGTTTATTGTGTGTGGTTGCGTCAGCATCGCTCGGTGCCCCACGGTCACTTGACGTTGCTGACTGCGGCGCCGTCGCCTTAAGGGCGCGACTGAAATAGTTTAGGAGCAGTGTATTTGTGTGTGGCATAATTAGTGTAGGGTATGTGTGTTTGGGGGCTATATTTACAAGGGGTGAATGCATATATGTCTGCCTTCTCTGAAAAATGAAATGTATTAGTGCTGTTTCATGCGCCATCGTGCGCACTCGTGTTGGCTCTTGGTGAATCTGCAAAGGTGGATTTACATGACATTTATCAAAATACCCTTTATCTCTGGTATTGTTCATAGATCTTAATATATAGCGCCACTAAATCTAACTTAGTCTAAGGTGGCCGTATTCTATCATGCTACTAGTTTCTATTCTTTGTGTATGTGTGTATCTATGTGTCTCCCCAGTGTACTCATTTTGGGAAGTGTGTATGTGACGTCGGTGGTCCACCTTACCTCTACCATGGTCATTTGTGCTCCCACAATGCTGCAGTGGTGGAGCTCTTTGCTGAAAGAAAAGGCATGTAAATTAAGCACATGTGGTCGGTAAACTTCGGTTGCTGTACCGGCGATATCGCTTCGGACGTTTCGCGTATATATGCCACGTTCACATTAATGTGTCGTTGAATGTTGTTCGGACTTACCCTATAAGGTGCCGAACGCCATATGTCGCGTTCGCGTCGCATACGCGTGTTTCCGCAACGTGTTGTCGGTCTTACTCTGGTAACGGTTTTAGTTGCCAGGTGCCGAACGCTCTATCTTAATTAAAAAGTGTTTAGCGTAAGTTATATTAATTAATACTTAAATGAAAAATAAAATATTTTGTATTTACAAGCCGAAATGGTCCTTAGTCTAGTGCCGAAATGTGCTGTAGCTGCTGTTTTACGACAGTGCTTATTAAATTTGCTTAAGTCTAAGTTGCCTTTTAAATGGACTGTATCTTATATACTAGAATTTTGATCGGAGGCTCGTCCCGGTCGGTTTCCCTTCCAAAGGGGCCCTTGTGACCTCCTGCCGGGACCGGAACCCAGCAGGGGCCCGTAGTCCCCTCCTCTTAAACTAACTGTCGACATCCCCCTCTTAGTAATTAATATAGGCCTGTGCACTAGCGTTGCTAAGAAGCGAACGCCTCGCGCGGATAATCTTTATTGTTGTAGCTTATGTTCGCTTTATTCGCCATTTATCATTCATTTATATTTATTACTGGGCTGCCCGGACCCCTGTGAGAGCTCGCCGCATTCCTCATTTACATCTCTGGCCGCCCGCTGCATTACCATTTAAGCTCTGGAGACTCGCTGTCATCCATTTATGTGGGCACGGGACATCGTTCGGGAAAAAATCATCCGATAAAATAATATCATCCGGGAATTTAGCGTCCGGGAATCCTCTTCGCCCCATATCCCGATGAGGTCTTGCGTGGCCAGGGGTTGTCCCGCTGGATCTTTGGCACACTTTCTTCACTTCCTCGAATGGAAGACTTGCTCCCCGCCATAGGAACGCTACTTATATTACAACTATCTAAGAGTCTAGTCCTAATGTGGTCGTCTCTAGGTTCGTCTCCTGAGTCTAGTGTGGAGCTGACTAATTCTCCTACTAGCCGTCAAAAGTCTCCCCTGCAGGTCTGGCTTCGATTACCGTAGCGCATAATGGGTATAACCTTCTCCGACACGGGGACAGGCTAGACACACCCGAGATCTCGACGTTTGCCCGCACTAAGTCATCGTTGCTTCGAGCTTTCGTCTGTCAGTCATTAAACTGGGTCAGGCCTCATTACCGCCTTCTCCAGCTCTGTTCTTGTGTGGCGATTCTGTCCTCCATGTACCTTCTCATCACCATCTAGTGTGATGTCAGATTCCCTTTTTTTTAAATAAGTGTAATTTGTAAATATGTTTGTATGTACCATGTAATTATGTAAAATATTTAGTGTTCTGGGGTTGTAGAATCTTCGAAATGCATTGGCTACTTTAGGCTTGTCATTGCCGTGTCGGATTTCCAGCGTTGATGCCTTGGTATTTTCCTAGATGTGTTAGTAGGTTTGTAGGGTGTTTGGTCCCTTGATATTAGGATCCAGGGGTGTTATTTGCTGAATGTGGATAAGAGAGGTGGGAGGGGGTCGTACATCGTTGGTTTCCATGTTTATGGTGGCCGGGAGCCGCTGATGCTGTCAGGAGGTATTTACTGTGAGTGGATGGGGTGGGTTTTTCCCAGGTGTGCAAAATTTAAAAATGCCATGCGGGTGTAATAATAATACAATCCCTGGTGTGTGGATAGGATATTTCATGCATTGGGATGCATGTGAGGCGTGTCCGCTCTCACTTGAGGATAAGAGTTGTGTTGGGATACAATAAGTTTATGTCCCTTGCATGCGGGATTATTTAATAAATACTTGTTAGTATAAGTGTGGCCTCATCTCTCTACACAGAGATGTGCATTGCCGCTTGATCAGTTTCCGACTCACTCCTAATACTCAGGTGTAGGCGTTTGGGGCCAAGGTGTAGCGAACCTTAATTTATTAGAAGCATGAAGTCTATCAATCCGGATGTATACTTTGAAATGTAGTGTAGCTGTTTTTATGTGTCTGTATGTCTGTGTTGGATAGTGTTGTAGGTGAGAGGATATGTAGGAAGAAGGGTGCTGGAATGGTAGCCCGTAGTTGGTACCATGGCCATCCTGATGGCATTATCCATCTCTACCCCTGTTGCGGTGTGTCATCCTCTCTTAGTCACTATGTGTTCTCTACCCGCTCCTTGGGATGTTTAAGTGCCGTGACGCTGTGACGTCACGGCCTAACCTGGTCTCCTGTTCATAACGTTGGTGTAGCATGTGATTGTAAGTATAAATTGGCATAGCCTGATCGCCTGTAATGATTTTTAGAGATAAAAAAACAAGAAAAGAAATTATTTGGGGGGGTGTTCCCTCCTGGAATCTGTCTGTATCCGCCCCTGAGTGTTGGGCGCGTGTAGGAAGGAAGTGGCCGTGGCTGTAATTAGCGCGGCTGTAAGTGTGAGGTCGCCTATCGCTCACGTCTGCTGGCGCGTGGGATGTTATCGGAGAAGGCTTTATCTCGTGTCGCGTGGCTAATTGTCAGGTGCCGCGTGTTGCGTGTTATCACCCTTGTAGACATTTTCCTAGTGTCGGTAATGGTAGGCGTATGGTAGCCTGTATTCCCGAGATTAATCCGGCCCACAGTATTTGTGTACTATTGGATGCAGAGCCTATTGTAATGGCGCTCTCCATTCTGCATCAACATCCGTGTCACTGTATGTCGTTATTGTTATTGTTTTTCTGCCATGTCATCACATCTGCATGTCTGCATGTCATTGTCACGTCTTTTTATGACAAGAATGTCTACCGGCAACAGTGTGTTGCAACGCGCTGGAATTCGCTTATTTGCAACGCAGTTTTTTTCTTGTATTTGATTATTGTGGTGTTTGAAGCCATATTTTCAGTGTTGCCTTAGTAAACAAGAGTTTAGTGCTTTTCAGTCGGTCAACACGAATGTACCCAAAAGAGATGGGTTATGCCCTAATCCTGAAATAAATTACATGAGATTAATAAAACACTAGGATGACCAGTTTCGATCGTCAAGCGATCATCATCAGATCCATTACACTTAGGCTACAAAATCTATGTTTGAAATACAGGTGAAAATATTTACAATATGTACATTATTTAGTTGCAGTATTGGTACTGCAACTGTCAGTGTATGCTAAATGCAGTATATATGTTAGGTGAAATGCTAAATGGTGATAGCTATCCGTAGATTGTACTTTAGAAAGATTATATGGTTGTAAACTATGGTTAAACTATAAAATTTTAGGCTAACTACTTATCTGATTGTCTTTCGTACAACAGCTACTCGCAGTTTTCGTGCTCACTTGAACTCACTGTGCGGTAGACTGCGGTGGTTATCTTAGCGACTGGTTTTTCCCTGCTTTCTCCCCCTGCTCCTACGTGCTGTGGGGAGTGATAGCGATGTGTTTATGTGAGGTGTTGCCAACCTAGATAAGATGTATGTTATTGAATGAGGTGGGTCTACAATTATTAAAGACCGTGGATTAGCCCTCGCCACGCGTGGAGCATAACCCATTCGAACTAAGCGTTGACGGTCTTATGAGGACGTCCCGGCACCTTTAATACTGCCGCGAATATGGGCCTTGGTTTATTGCAGAAGAAAAGTACATCGTACACCTGATCCAGATAACATTTACCTATTAATAACCCCCTAATTTCCCCCCTTTTCTATCTAGCTTGGCTGTGTCGCTAAGTTGTGTTTTGTTTCCGACAGGGTGTGTTTTTTAGTAGCGTGAAGAGGGGTGAGCTCTCCATGAACGTGTGTTCATTTAGATTGTTGGGATTGTTTCGTTTGGCTAGGTGTATCTCGATTGCTTCCTTTATGTCAAGAGCTCTGCCTTTCGATTCGTGATGGATTATTTTAAGGTCCGACTCTATGTTGGTAAAGCTGTGCCCTGCGTCACACATATGTTCGCACACGGCTGAATGTGTTCCGTATCTTATCGCATTCCTATGTTCATTATAACGTGTGTCTACTCGCCTTCCACTCTGCCCGATGTAATTAGCTTGACAATCGGTGTCTTGGCACGTTATAGAATATACCCCTGACCTTGAATACGGGTCACGTTTATTTAGATTACTATTTAGGAGGTGCCTAGCGGTTGTGTTTTTCGTCGTGAAAGCTATCTTTATGCCTTGCTTTTTGAACAGGTTAGTGATTTTATATGTATTCGCATTCACATAGTTGAAACGCGCAATTTTTTTCTCATTATTGTCCGGTTTGGGAATCGTTTTATCTTTATTTTTATGTTTGGCTATAATTTGATGTATTTTGCTTGGCAGTATTAAAGGTGCCGGGACGTCCTCATAAGACCGTCAACGCTTAGTTCGAATGGGTTATGCTCCACGCGTGGCGAGGGCTAATCCACGGTCTTTAATAATTGTAGACCCACCTCATTCAATAACATACATCTTATCTAGGTTGGCAATACCTCACATAAACACATCGCTATCACTCCCCACAGCACGTAGGAGCAGGGGGGAGAAAGCAGGGAAAAACCAGTCGTTAAGATAACCACCGCAGTCTACCGCACAGTGAGTTCAAGTGAGCACGAAAACTGCGAGTAGCTGTTGTACGGAAGACAATCAGATAAGTAGTTAGCCTAAAATTTTATAGTTTAACCATAGTTTACAACCATATAATCTTTCTAAAGTACAATCTACGGATAGCTATCACCATTTAGCATTTCACCTAACATATATACTGCATTTAGCATACACTGACAGTTGCAGTACCAATACTGCAACTAAATAATTGTACATATTGTAAATATTTTCACCTGTATTTCAAACATAGATTTTGTAGCCTAAGTGTAATGGATCTGATGATGATCGCTTGACGATCGAAACTGGTCATCCAAGTGTTTTATTAATCTCATGTAATTTATTTCAGGATTAGGGCATAACCCATCTCTTTTGGGTACATTCGTGTTGACCGACTGAAAAGCACTAAACTCTTGTTGTCTTGTATTTGATTTGTGTCCTTGTATACAGAAAGTCTTTAATATTATGTATGAAAGCTAACGAAACGTGACTTTCACCACTGTCTGTATGTTGACATGTGTTTTCATTCTTGTAAGGCCAAGGTGCTACCTTGTCACCTTTCTTTTTCTTTTACAAGCTTGTTTGGGAATTTGATTCCAAGATTCGTTCCCCATTGTGTCTTGCCCTATCATTTTATGTCCGGGGTAATCCAAATTGCCATGATTTTTGGCCGTAGAAATGTGGTGTTACCTACTTTGCGTGGGCGTTTGTCTGTGCCGTGGCGTCCCCCGTATTCAGGTGTCGGGCTCTATGATTTAAAAAAAGTGTCTTGTGGTCTCCGTAGAGGCCTGGCGTTCCCGGTACTTTTCCTATTGGCAGTCCCGGGGTCGCTAATGCCCTAAGTAGGCTTATTATAGCGAGTACCTTAGAACGAACCTACGCCCCTGTATGTATGTCCCATGTTTGTTGTCTGGAGGAATTTTCGTCGACCCTGGATTTAATTTGTGGGCGTAATGTGGCTTTGCTTCCTCTAGTGAATGATTGTGTGTATTACTGCTAGAGCGAGAGCGCTCCTAGCCTGTCTGGTACTTGCGAAGGTCGCATGTTCATTTACGTCTTATCGCTGACTGGCGATAGTGTCAAGTTTCAATGGCGTGTGAAATACCTGCTGCTAGTGTAGCGGTCTGCTTATCGCATGTGTTGAGCCAATGTGCGTGGGTTTGCTGACACGCTTTTCTATTGTCTGCATATACGGTGTGCCTTTGGTTCCTCGTCATGTAAAAAACCCTACCTCTGTTCATATATATTGTGTCCCCAAATTTTGTGTTATTGTAGACCTGGTGCGAATATGTTCGTCGGTGGTAGTTAAATGTCTGTGAGAGCAGGTGATGTATTTATGCACGTGTATCTCCGGGCTTCTAGTCGCGTGTCTGGTGACTAGGTGTCGGAGGCGGTTTTATTATTTTATGCATATTAATCCCTGTTAGCGTGACTGTCCCTTATTGCTGTATCCTCCAATTGGATGGCTACCCGACCTTGCGTTCCTGGAATTCAGAAGGTCGCCGGTTTGAGACCGTCTTTGTTCAGGATGATCATTCCTGTTGCCTTTTGGGCCTGTGACTCTATGAGAGTTTTGTCAGTGTTATTGACTCTTTTTATGGTAACTATGTCTACTGTGTGACCTCAAAAATATATTATAGTATTTTCCCCTGAACTGTGAGTGTTATCCCATGGTATTTATGCTTAGTTTGAGCGCTGTTATGGGGGACAAGAAAAATTCCTGCTATGGGCAGTGTAAGAAATAACGTACACTTACGGATTAAATATATATATATATATATATATATATATATATGCATGTAAATTGTACAGTTTTGTGCATGAGTTTTTGTGTGTTTACCCTCTACAGGGGTAGAACCTGTCTTTTGTGTTAATTGTGTGTACGCGCCCCCGTGAGGGTCTTGGGAACGTTTCGGCATTTTATGTGGAAAATTCTGTGTGTTTTGTCCTGGGAACATTTATCCATGGGCTTGTGCGGTCAGTGAATTTCACTATTGTGCGCGCTTCCTCGCCCGTCGGGGTGAATTACTGCGCCCTGTTATGAGGGCATAGGCCTCAGGTTCCCATTGAGGTGTTTCTTTACTATCTTTCAGGGGTGTTTTAAGTAAAGCAGGCCTAAGCCTACGTTCCCCGTAGTGCCTGTTAATAGGCGTAGGTATGCTGGCGCCTGAAGGGCTGTGTTGGCTCCGCGCTATTCTGTTAGTGTCTGTGCACGTGTATACCCTCCCGTCTGCCTGGCCGCGTGGGGTGGGCGGAAAAATTTCCCTTAAACCCCGTGTACTTGGTTTCGGAGGCAGGATATTGCGTGCATGCGTGTGTGTTACATGCTGATGAACCGCCAGCAATCCCCCTGTATGTCTTTGCACTGGGGGTGCACATGTTGGTTTCCGCTTCCATTCTGGCGAAATCGCCCTCTGAACTGGCGCTAGGGGTCGTGTAATTGTCTGTGAGCGCTCTTGCAATGTAATGGAGGGTAGTCTGGCCGATTTCTGGCCTATGGCCACGGTAGACTCCTTCTCTTGTGTGGCGGTACGTGTCGAGAGGGACATCATGCGAATTGCTGAGTTAGCGTATCTACGCCCATGTCCTCTCTTGGCTGGGCTGGTGGCCCTGCCGCGAACTCAAAAATGGTCTTGTTGGCTTGGAGTTCCCGATATCCTTCCCAAATTTGGGCGTAATGCGTATTGAGGCATATGGCCTGTTCGGCAAATTTGGTACCGCTGGTTCCTATCCGTTTGTGTTCTTTGGTGAGTGTTTCCCATTGCTGGAACATGATTTCGTGTCCGCAGTGTAGTTTCCAGTGTGCTTTAGTAATTTGTGTACGGAGGGTGGGGATTTTCGCTCGAATCTTTCGATTCTTGGCGCTGCGGAGTGGCCGGACAAGTGCCCTTATAATTCTCATATACTGGGCGCGCAGGAGCTGCTGATACCTTCTGAGGTAGTCCTGCCTTGTCTCAAAGACCGTGTGCCAGGCAATTAATTCCTGGTATTCCCCAATGCTCCTCAGCACAGCTAGACGGTATAGAGGGGCCATCCTGAATCAAGTGTATGTATAAGAAGAAATGTGTGCGGCTTCTAATGTATTCGATTTCTGATTCTTTCTAGGGGGGGGGGTTGACTAAAATTTACCTTGTGTCCCTAGAGTGAAGGGAAAAATATAATGCTGTCACCCAAAAAAAATCAACTTTTGCTTGGCTGCTTGCGGTACGGATCGTTCTACCACGAGGGCTCGTTGTCTGAGTCCCTTACCCTTATTTTGCGTGGTAGCCGCGCCTCCACCAAATATGATTTATCCCTTGGTTGGGGGTGGGATAAACACGGTAGTGTAAGTGTGCTAATTCTGAGGACTGCTTCCGAATGAGGGTAGTTTCCCGTGATTGGGAGAGACTACCAGTGTAGCGTGTTGGTGTGAGTGCTTAAGCTACTGGTGGCGTCTCTGCAGGATGCAATTACCTGCCAGGGGATGAATTTCTAAGTGCAGGCTGCTAATCTAGCCTGCCAATTAAGTAGAGTGAGCAATTCAGCGAATGTGCAGAGTCAGTGACTCGACACTCTGCAGTCGAGTCGCGTGCTCGAGTACAATAGAACCTGACGATGCAGTTATTGGCCTCTACGGTCAGGGGCAATTATGACTATGGTCAGGTTGGGTATAAGGACGTAAAATGGAGTGTGATTAGTAATAAATGTGTTGCTTACTGACCATGTGTTTATTGGCCAGTAGATGTGATGTGATGTCCCTCTTGGGGAGTTTAAACAAATATAAAATGTAGTACAATTTGTAAAGTGTACAGTTGTTCAGGGTAGGTGTTTACAAAGATAAAGGACTCTGAGCACAGCTAGATCTCACCAGGTGAAAAGGTGGAACGGACCTCGTCGGGCAAGGCCGCTGGCCAAGAGCAGAACAGCACAGAACAGATGATGAGGTTCCTCCGGGCCTAGGCTTTAAGGCCTTCCCCCACTGCCTGGTCAGTATTTCCTCATAGCTGTCGCTCCATTTCCCGTGTTTATGTTTATATTTCGTAAGTGTGGCCGTCAGCAGTACGCCGGGCCCACTTGTGTCTGAGGAAATGCATGAGGCTTTTGGTCTGCCTATGCGGGTGGTTTTGGTAAAAGATGGCGGGGTGGGTCTCAGGGGGTACTGCCCCCGGGCTGTACAATACACACATCGAAACTTCTCTTCATCCTCAAGATCGCGAAGAGAGTTGAAACTTCCTTGCTGTAACTTCTTTTATTTAGTGGATGTATCCACCATTGTCTTTTGTTTGTTTTCTTTTCACTCTCCTGTATGCTGTGTACACTGCGAACATCATGGTATCTTCTTCTGAAGAAGACATTCTTCAAAACGTATTCCCGTACATTGAAACTCAAAGGAACTCCCGCGCTTTCCCGTGACTGCATGCGAACAGCTGCTTGGCTTGCAGCTAGTACCATACAGATGAGTGTGAGGTGGCGGGCTCACTTGGCCAGATGGCGTACTACTTGCATTACAGAACATGTGAATGCAACCTGCACTTTACAGACAAGTATGTGGCCTGACTTAAATACAGCCATTACAATTAACGCCGGTAATCAGACACATTCTACACACACCCAAAGTATACGGGGCAACATGACCGCGTTGTCGCAGCCTCTAAACTAAGGAACCAACCAACCAGACCCGTGTGTAGGATTGTCATAACCTTTGTTATGGTGCAGTAGTGTGTTTGAAAATGATACATAGTCGGAGACTATTGACGGTGGTTGATTCCTTCATGTTTTATAGGTTGTACGCAGTACCGGTAATTTCAAAGTTATTTTTTGTTAGCCATGCGCTTCTCCTATGTACATTAGCGAATTTAGTAAGGCGGATATTATCTTAATCGCGACCTTTCACCTGTAATGAAAATGGTTTTGAAAAGAAGATGGTAAGTATGGGTGTCTTTCTAGATCTAACTGCTGCCTATGACACCGTCTGACGAGAAAAATTGCTACTAAAATGTATTAGCGTCATACCTTGTCGAAAGTTAAGCATGCTAATAGCCAACATGCTGAATAATAGGTACTTCCAAGTGTTTTCTGGGACCTCTAAAAGTAGGGTATATAAAATAAATGATGGGATCCCTCAAGGTTCTGTGTTAGCCCCACTTCTTTTTAATCAATACACCTATGATCTACCAGAAACCAACTCCAGAAAATTTATATATGCTGATGATATTGCCTTGTTAGCCCAGGATGTAAGCTTCCCTGAAGTTGAAACAACATTAACATCAGATCTGAAGAGACTGACAGAATTCTTCAAACTTAATTCTATGCGACCAAATCCTCAAAAGACTGTTGTATCGACTTCCATCTTCGGAACAAGTAAGTATGCAAATTATAAAGACCAAATTCTTCAACATTGCAGCAATCCTAAATACCTTGGTGTGACTCCGGATAGATCATTGACGTATAAAACCCATCTCAAGGACACGACAGATAAAAGCAAAACCCGGAACAACATACTTCAGAAGTTAACTGGGACCACCTGGGGGTGCCAATGCAACAGTACTCAGATCCACAGCTCTGACTCTCTCGTACTCGGTCGCGGAATACTGTTGTTCCACCTGGCTTAACATTGCTCACACCAAAATAATTGATACACAGCTCAATCAAATAATGCGCCTCATCACAGGATGCATTCGTTCTACTAATACTCGATGGTTACCGGTTCTAAGTAGCATTCCCCCACCACATTTAAGAACATATCAGTCGTTGCTGAACACCTGCCAAAGAATCTACACGAATCCACTATTGCCAATACTTGCAGAACTTCCAGTTCTATCAGCCCATCGATTAAAGTCCAGACACCCATCGTAGCGAACAGCAGATAGCTTGCTGACCAACAACTTCAATATCAAAGTTGCCTGGATTAATCAATGGCGGAAACAAACTTCCCTGGCACACCTTGGGTTAATTATTAATCCCTGGGAAAGACCTGGAGGGTTTCACTTATCTAGGCGTCACTGTCATGTGGTTAGAGTGGTCAATTGTCACTGTTCAATCTCTTGGATTATAGGTTAAGGTTATAGCATGGCTACATTTTTACTGATAGATCATTGCAAGGAGCTTCGAGCATAAATACAATAGAGTGCGCATTGCCACACTGCGCCTGTACTGTGACGTGAAACCAACATCTCGATCAGCTGTTTAAAGGGTAAACAGAGGACCTCGTAATGGAAGGTTATAGGAGTATGTGAGAAAATGATTTTTAATGAGGGTTTAAACACACATTTTCGTAATTTATACGGCATTGGGAAAAGCATCGCATGTTTCTTCACGTACCGGAAGGTAGCAAATCTTAAGAATGTAACATATTTTGTGTTAAAAGTGGCTGTCGTGTTCCGTAATACTCATACATCCAGGATCCCCTCTTGTAAATACTTAATAACAAATCCAACTCTGAATTAGGCCTACTGATTTTTGAACAGAATTGTGTTTGTCTAGCTGGTCATTTTTGATTGTACGTCCGAAAGCTCCAAACAAGTTCAATCTATTAACTTACTACATCATTTCCCAAATTATTTTTCATCATTAGAAAATGTATTTTGGCTAATTTTAATACCGATACGTAAGAACGTTTTATCGTACGATGAGCTCTCATTCAGCGTTACCTTTCCACTTCAGTAGTTTATGAAAGTGAACAAAACAACATGGGCAAATGGAAATAAGGGAGTCTATCGATTTAGAAAGCGTTGGTTTTTAACAACTATGCATTACATTTGCTACATAGGAAAATATTTTAATCAATGAACTGTTTTTAAATTCCATTTTGTCTGGCTGCGTGGCTCAGGGGTAACGTTCTCGCTTGCTGAGCCCAAGGTTGCAGGTTCGAAACCTGGCGCAGACAGATGGCATTTGAGGGTGCGCAAATGCGAGGGACCCGTGTCAGTACATTTACTGGCACGTTAAAGATCCCATTCGGGGCAAAATTCCGGCACCTCGGCGTCTCTAAAAGCCAGTGTAGTTAAAAAGGACGTAAAACCAATAACATTATTATTATTATTACATTAAATTCCATTTTCCATGAATCATAGAAACCTTCGCAAAAATAAACCGGAATTTTGAAATTTTACGAAGAATTGACTAATTTAGGGATGCAATGTAGGCTATCCTAGAAGAATCTCAAAATTCCCTCAACCAAACGCACTGTCCATAACTTACGTTTAATATTTATTATCGAAGACCACACCGTCACATCTGTAGCATAACCTGCAATTTGACACTGAACATGATTGACGACTGCATTGTGTAGTCCACACTACATTTAATCCAGCATAGGGACACAAAGCATTTTTATGTTCAGAGTTGCATTTACTAGCAGTCTCAACAAAACACCAAGAAAAACGTCTAGCCTATGGACATGTAAATACTTGATACCTTCGAGTATAAATACAGGCCTGTTCAGTGGAGTAAGGGATAGGGTAAATTATAATAATTTATAATAAATTCCAGCATTTCCATGTTTCATTATTTTTCTTTCATGTTTCGGAGTTAAGAGGAAACGTAGGCTAAAGAAATGCAAGTAATTAAGTCACGAATTTTAGGGTTATTTAGCAATGAATTAACATACGTATGGAAAGAAATACCCGATCCTTTTTTAAACGTCTCCTTACATCCATACGCGACACAATAATACACCATTCTGATTTGGTAATGAATAGAACTCACTTTAAATAACCCAATGCTATCATTACGTGTAGTATTTCAGTGCTCTAAACTACCCGCAGTTCCCTTTAGTCAGCTGATCGAGATGTTGGTTTCAACAACGTGACGTCATCAGCCATCTATTGGATTTATGATCTAAGGCAAGGAGTATTGAGCCTTGAGCCATGATATTCCTTGTAACGATCTAGTAGTGAGGTGGGAGGGGGCCATGAACCATAGAGTGACACATCTGTATTTTTATTTCAATTTTGATGTTGTTTGTTTTTTTATATATCTTTGATTATTTTTTATTCCATGCTGTAAAAATATTTGTTAGAGTATCTGTTTAGAAAATCTATGGAGATTATAGGAAGCCATGCTGGGAGATTGCTTATAAATTATGTGTTGGGTGTGAAATAAATAATATGTTATGTTTTAAAGAGGTAAGAGATTGATTATAAGAAGAGAAGTGTTTAGGAAATGTGTCCCTTATGGTGATAATTGCCACTACCCTCTATCTAAGATACATATTACATTTGGCGCCCAACGAGGAGCGTGAAAACTGATAGTATGTCTGGTCAGAAATCGTAAGCTATCAGTTGTGTTCCGTCACCTTGCAACCCCGTGATAAAAAGATTTCCTGTGCTCTTAAAAATATTATTAATTCCAAAACTATATGGAAATTGGCGCCCTCTCCGGTCAAATAAGACAAAATTAAGACATTAAAAAAATACAATATGACATACCAAAGTGAGACATGAATGGGGGAGATGAACCTTTGTGATTTCAAAATGATCATAGAGCAGTTGAATAAGTTGAGTGACAGCGTGGATAAAGGGAATGTACAGTTGATTAAGTTGAGTGACAGCGTGGATAAGGGGAATGAACAGTTGCGTGAGCAGTTAGAATTAATGAAATTACATATAGTGGAGAAGTTGGAAACAATCAATGAAGTATTTACAGAGAAGCAAGAAAATTATCGAAGAAGTGGGGGGGCGTGAAGAAGAAGGTGAAAGAGAAGGAGAAAGAGAAGAAGGAGCAGGAGGAGGAGAAAGGGAAGTTGTAAGAGCACAAAGTGGAGATCATATGTATTGTAGTGAGATAGTACGTGATGCTGGGGGGCGTGTAGAAGATGAGATGGAGGGCAAGGCAGAAGAGAAAGGAGAAACGGATAAGGGAGAAGGTGAAACAGAAGGGCGTGAGAAAGCAGGTGATATGGCAGAAACTGAAGGAGAGAAAAGAGGTGAAAGGAAGAAGAGAAAGGAGAAACGTATAACGGAGAAGGTGAAGTGGAAGGAACTGAAGGAGAGAAAGGTGAAGCAGATGAGGTTGGTCATGAGGATGACAGTAGCAGTCAAGAAAAAGAGGTTAAAAATGAGGGTGAACGTGCAGGAGTGAATCTTGAAGAAGACAACATACTAGAAGAAGATAAGGTGAAGAAGAAACGGAGGAAGGAGAGAAAGGATCTGTTGAGCAAGATGAGACAGACAGGAAAGAAGAGGAGGAAGATGAGGAAAAGAAGGAGAGAGAAACGGAGGAGATGGAAGATGAAGAGTACAAGGTACGGAATGACATGGCGGAAGAAGAAAAAGACGAGATGGAAGGCAGGAGAAGGAGGAGGAAGACTAAGAGAAGAACAGAAGAAAAGGAAGCATGAAAGGTTGAATAAGGGGGAAAGTAGTGATGCAAAAGATGAAGATAAAGTTCTCAATCTCGATAACTTCATGATTTTGGATCTTGTTAGTGATGGAGAACTAGTTTGCAACCAGTTTTGTAATACATATGATAATAATGTATTGAAGAATTATGGACATTCTGTTTTGAATGATCTAGTTGAAGTGTCACGATGTCATACACACGTTCCGAATGTAGGTTCTGCAGTAAGTGTAAATGTGACAGACGATGATGACAGTATTGGGTGGAAAGGGTTTAATCTGGATTTTGATAGAGATGATTATTTATACATTCGAGATGGTAGCAACATCGACAAGAGCAGTGCAGATGATGAAAAGTGTGGAGACGGCATGTCTTTATCAAATGAACTCATTTCTTTAGCGCTTCGAGATTTAATATTCGAAAGTGGATTGCAGCTTGGTGATGGGTTGGATTCAGAATAGTTAGTTACTGCCTCACAGTAACTCATAATATCAAGAGGCATGGATTAAGCAACACGTTTGAACACCAGATCCGTATGGTTCTTTAAACGACGATGAAAGGGAGGACGAGAATGATTGTGATAGCGAAGTGGACTGGCTTGATGACGATTATGTAGTTCCTTCTGAAGTAGTTGATAAGTTATTTTATTTGTATGTGATATGTTGGTTGTATTTTTCATTTATGTTATTTTTATATATAATTAGAAATGCGCACAAACCGTGCAATGATTACAGCAAAGATTACCGTACATATAAAGTTTAGTTGTCCTTGCTATAACCAGCGATAGACATATATCGTTTCTTGCACTTTAGAATGTGGTATTGATCACATTTTTCTGAGCACAGGACACAGATGCAGGTATCGTTCACGTCGTGGAACGTCTTATTGGAGCATAGCTTGTGGTGGAAGCCATGGATCGCTAGTCTTGTAGTGACATGTCGCATTTCATAGTTCGCTTGCATCCAGGCTTTTTCTTGCATCGCGCAGGTACTATAGAAGTCTGGTCGTATGTCTCTTTTCTTCTCTCTTAGATCTTGGAGAAGTTTGTTGTAGGCATGACTTGATGGCAGCAGCAGCGTTGATCGCAGATCTTCTATTAGAAACGTCTCCCTGGTGAGTTCATACACCAGTCTCGATCTCGTACTCTTTGAAACTCCAACAGCCCTCTTGAGGTACCTGGCTTTTACTCTTTCAATCTCCTCTAACTGTTTGTATGTGAGATGTTCCCATACCAGTTCGATTCCATACACAAGGACGGGTAATATCTTCAGTCTGAATAGTTCCATAGCTGCGCTGATTGATAGCAGTCTGATGCTCCTGATTTCGTTCATGGCTCTGACTGCAGCCACCGTCCTTGTTCTGATGTGGAGTCTAAAGCTCTTCCCTGTTGTCTGGATTGTGAAACCGAGATATTTGAAGTAGCTTGATCTTTTGAGGGGTTTCCCGTTGCATTTCACATTTTCTGCCTCGGTGAGCCTGCCCCTTTCCTAAATACTACCATTTCAGTCTCCTCTTCGTTTATTTTTATACCGTTTATTTCTGCCCATTTGCTTAATGTGTCAACTGCTGTCTGTAGAGCTCCTATAATCGTCGTTGCGATGGCCATATCATCGGCATAGATATATGTGTTGGCTCCTATTATTTCTTTCGCGGCGTCGTATGTGAGAACATTGAAAAATATAGGGCTTTGTGGATCGCCTTGAAGTACGCCATTCGTTTGGAATATCCACCCCGATCTTCCTATTCCGTCGTCTATTTGAAGATAGTTCTTAGCTAATATATTTGATATAAGTACAGTCGTACTTGTTCTGCCTGTTAGTTCTTCTAGCTTGTCTATAAGCATCTTTCGGTTGACCAAGTCGAAGGCTTTTGAATAATCGACAAAAACTACGTATAGCTTTCCCCTGGGCTTTTCTAGTGTGTATCTTATCTGGTCTAGTAGTTTTTTTTGCCACTATAATCGTGGATCTCCCTCTTCTGAACCCAAATTGTTCCTCCGGGAGTAGTGGTTCAAGCCTTTCTGACAGGCGCCTCGTTAGAATTCTCGTTAGGAGTTTCAGCGCAGCGGGCTCTAACGCTATCCCTCTGTATGCATTCGGGATGGTCGTGTCCCCTCTACCCTTATACAGTAATTTGATGATCGACCTTCTCCATTCGTCCGGTATGTCCCCAAATTCCATACATTTGTTCAAGAGGGAGAACCATATTGGGAGGAATTCCTGGGCTGTCTGCTTTAGATGTTCGTTTCTTATTCCATCTGGTCCCGGGGTTCTGTTGTTCTTGGTTTCTTGTATGGCTTTGGCTATTTCTTCTGGTGTAAAAACTTCATCTGTTTCTGGTATCAGTGGTGGCTTGAGCAGAGGTCTCGTTTCTTTAGCACATTTAACTTCTCTCATGTGATCTTCCCATGTCTCCATGGGGATGCTAGGTTGGAATTTTTGCTCTCTTGGGCGGAGGGTACGATACGGGTCTTCCACTGCCTCCTCTATCATTCTTCTCTGCTCTTCCTCAACGTGCTCCCTTTTCTTCTTCTTGGTGAGGTCTTTGTAGAGTTTTCTTTCTCTTCGGTAACTGTCGAGGGTTTCGTCGGTTTTCTTCTCTCTAACTTTGTGCAGTCTTTCTAGCGTTGCTTTCCTCTTTCTGTAACATTCTTCGTCGAACCAGGGCCTTGCTTTCCTGTTAACGTTTAGCGGGGTGGCTCCACCTTCTATGCATGACCTCAGCCAAGTAGCAGCTCCTTCAATATCTCCTGTTTGTACTTTCCTCTCTATCTGATCTCTATCTACCATTTTTGATTTTATTACATCCATGTTGAGTTTCTTACTGAGTGTTTGATGTTTCCTGTCTCTTACGGCTTTATGTTCAGTGGTTTCTATAAACATATTTACTGGGATATGTTTGCGGATGAGAGCTGCCTCTTTTAGCATTGGGGTAGCGTCTGCGCACGATTCGAAACCTCGTGTCAGAATTAGATATATTGTGCTAGCCCCATTGTGACCTATGTATGTCAAATCCTGTCGTTTGTTGCGTACTGTAAACTCTTCTGTTCGTAGATAGGCCATCACTTCTTCGCATTTTCTATCTTGCCTATCTATTGCACAGTTCAGGTCACCCGCAATTATTATTTTGTCACTTCTTCTGCTTCGGCTAAGAGCTGATCCTAGACAATCAACTAAGTCTGCTGCGGTGTAGTCGGGGTTAAAATACACTGCCACTATGACTCCAATCTTTGTCTGTATGACCAGAACGTTTTCTTCCCTTAGCAGGAGTTTAAAAGGAGATAGTTCTGCTTTAATGACACAAACTACACCTCCTGAGGGTCTTCCTCGGGTCTCGCATTGTTTCGCATATGCGAAAAAATTATAGAAATTCGGGACGTTAAATACCGTATCCTCTTTAACCATTGTCTCTGTTAATATTCCTATGTCGCAGTTATTCAGGAAATCCTTCGGTAGTAGGTTCAGTGCTCCCCTCAGGCCTTCTACGTTCCATGTAAGAATATTAATCCCTAAATGTCGGGCCCCTATACTGTGCCCAACTCTAGGAATGGGTATTCCAAGTTTCAGACACCTAGATATCAAGGGAAAGGCTGTAGCAGCTTTTGAAAGTTCAGATATTTGAATATCGCGCTACATTGCTTCTCGAAGCCTTTCGAAGGAAATTACCGATAGTTGGATGGTAAATGACGTAGCAAGTAACAGCAGAGGTGGAGACTATTTATTGATTAAATAGTTAACTATGGAGCAGAGACTTGAGACTGGGATCAGATTACTGGCACGGCCAAATAAAAGAGAATGCAATTAGTATCAAGTAAATCGGACCAGGGATTCAAGAGATATGAGGATTTCTAGATATCAGGCGATGACGCGTGACCCTGACCGTTTTTGTATAAAAGCAAGCTGGAGCAGGCTTAGTTAGCTCACTTCATCACAAGCACTTGGTGAACAAGTTGCGTCTACGCTGAGCCAAGGCACATGGTTGCCGCCTCTACGAAGAAGTACTTTTCAAATCGTGATAGTCACGAGAAGTGCTGCGCAAACGAGTTGGAACTTAGTAAGTTTCTGGTGAGGAGAATCACTGAGGTGATTGTTTTTCTACAGACATTGGTGGAAATATTTATATTTCCTAAAGGACATATGCTAGACTTGGTCTAGAAAATAGTATTTGTCACAGTCCAATAGTAAATTAATACTTGGATGTTTAGATCCATTTGAAGTCAGTTTTCATATTTTGTAACTATTTAACCACTTCGATCCGTCAGTACACTGAAGAATAGTCTATAACGGTGGCGTTCATTAGTCTACGCAAGGGAAACTGCAGGTTGTCTAGCGCATGGCAGATGGTGATTTTAATAAACCATGCCCAGGGAACGATCTTCAGAACAGCCGTTAACTGCTTAGACTGTCAACGTTTTTCTTGTACTGATGAGATTACAGTGAGTTAAGTTACAACTGACACATTTAAGAAGAGATCGCTTAGATCTGACCCTTTTCAAACAAATTGTTATGGCTTTGTTAGAAGCACATATTAAAATGGAACCACAGTCATTTAAAACGTCGAAGGATACTACCACTATGTCTGACTAGACGATTTGTGGGTCTACAATGGCGGCCGATACAAGGATTATACGTGCTTGTCCGATAGGGCATGTCTACGGATAAATCTGGTATAGACCAGGTTTACGACACTTCAAGAACATCAAGAAATGTAAGCCACATTTGAATTATTTTATGCTTAGCTAATTGGAACAAACTATTTTTTCTGCAGATGACCAACACATTTTTTTCGCCGTATTTAAAGCTTGTAATGATTTACGCAAGACTTGTTAGATTTATTCTGAGCATTTTCAGCACTCAGAACAGTTTAGGATCGATGACCGAGCATTTTGAGCATTTATTTAAATTTTTCATATTTTTGGGAAATCACGGTAATCAGCCGAGGTAACTGTAAAAGTTAAATTTATTTTTGTTGAGGAATGGATATTTTTTCCATATTCGAAGGTTCGAACATGTGGATTCTCACATAATGAGATGATAATTAAACATATTTGAAATAATAATAATAATAATAATCCACTAATAATAATAATAATAATAATTTTCATATTTTTTCTAAATAATTCTTGGATATTATATTTTATAATAATCATATGTATTGAGAAAGAGCCTATGAAGTAGTTGAAACATTTCTAGTATGGAACAGGAGATTTTACGAAGGAGAGTGGTTAGCGCAAGCCCGCATTCAACCAACATTTCAGTTCTGGTTGAACAGTTGATATTTGCTATGAGCAAAGTATATGTTTCATATAACACGGAGAGGCATGAAACGGGAAGCAATTGATATTTGTATCAAATAGGATATTTTGTATTTATATAAAATCATGACGTAAATACACTTCGAAAGTGAAATAATGCTTTTCATAAGTATGGTAAATTCACGGGTTGAACTGAATGGTAAAATAAGATAAACTTGTTAGTTTATTAATCTTCCAGTGTTGATAACAAGCAGAGGCTTGATTTATTGTATAAATTTTGGGAAGAAAATTTATGTGTGTGGAATAGTTGTAATGCCATTCCCAGGTGCGCAGGTTTAAGTCGCAGGAATGAAGGTTTTTTCGAGCATCAATCAAATAGCAGGTTCGATGGCTCAGGTTTATAGTAGGAGTATTGGAGCCACACATTTCGTCGTATGAATAACCCGAAGGTTATTTCTTTGAAACCATCAGTTCTTATTTCAACCTTGTTTACGAATTCCATTTAGACTTTGATTTTGCTAGAACCCGGATTTGTCATGATAGTAGTTTATTCTTCTTCAGAGGAAGACCTTTGCCGTTGTTGTTATTGTAATATTGTGTTCTTACACAAGTAGTAGAATGGGCCACTGCCAATTTAAAATAATTCTTTAACCACGAATAATTTGAAGGATATTTTCAATCCTAGTGCCATGAACTAAATGAATTCATTATAAGACTACAATTCTAATTTCCGCATTCTGTCGAAGAATTGCAAGTTGTGAAAGTTGCTAGAAATGGCCATAAATATAAATATTTTTATAATATTGTTCCCAAGTGGAAAATCTAATAGTTGAATGGTTCAACCATTTATTGATCAAGTTAATGATTTAGAAATCATATATTTTGTTTGGAACTTGAAGTTCATAATCGAGTCACTTCTCGAATGTTTAATGTCAGAAGAACAATTAATTGTTGTTGTGCTTCGCACAGTTCTTCGATGCTATGCTCAATGGTCAAATATTTTTCAGATGTTGTTAATATGTGTTAATAATTTGTGTTGCTACGATGATAATAATAGTTTCAACGAGATATTTTTGAAAACTGGAAAACAAATGAAAGTCTAAGAAATTCTATAAACATTTATTCTACGAGTGTTAATATCATGTAAATAGTCAAACAGTGATCTACGTTATTTCCAGTATGGACAATTCATTTTGCACTGGAATAAAATGTTAATAATTTTGGAACACAGTCCACAGGACTAACAATCGGACTTGTGTTTTCAAAAAGATTGTCAAATGTGTTTGGAAGATTCTGTATATTGTGTGTAAATAAGAGTGTGGATCGCCACACGTGGATGATGCTGCTTTGAGCATTATTCTTGCAGTCAGATTTTAACTTTAAATAAACTGAGATAATTTTACCAGATGTGTTTCACCCAATTAAATCTCCTTCTATCCTTATTGTTGCATTGAGCCAAAAATCAGCAAAGCATTTTTATAAATTTGATGTCGTTTTTTGCGATTTGCTTTAACCCATCTGGCGCTCTGGGATATTTTGATTCTCGTGCTGACTGATTATTGGTAAAATGCATATGTGGTCGTGCGGACTCCGGTCTAAACGGGCACATAAAATAAGATAGAGAGAGAAATGGCTTCGAACGTGGGTCCCGATTTAGACATGGTCAATCGCATGCCGATTTGAAATTGTGATAATTTTTATAGAAATATTTTGGGAGTTGAGAGATGTCTGGTTTGGATGAATAAATTAGTAGGAAACCCAATTAGTGGGGAAAATTAAAAAAATTAACTTGGTTAATAATTAGAATGGGTTTGATTATTTTTGATAATGGCTTAACCATTAGGGCGTCAAGTAAATTCAGTAGTAAACGTTCGATGACTGGAGATACACATTATTAGAATCCAGGTGGAGGATACTTGTGAACTTGCATATTTTTCTTGTGATATTATGGTAAATGTAATTCGTAAAAGTAGAGAATTTTGTTTTTCCATCACGTCGATATTAGGACAAATCTCATTTTATTATAGTGTTCCAATTAGCTATTCATATTTCTTGTTCTAGTTATAAGCTTGTGTTTGCCACTGTTGTATACCCCTAAGTTTTGAATATTAATTGAAATTATGGAAGAAATGATGAGGATGATGAGGAGTTTGGAGGAGAGTTCGAAAGAGGCTGGACGGCGTGTAGCCGCTATTATGAAAGAAAATACAGAAGCTTTAGAAAAGAAACTTAAAGAAAATTCTGATTCTTTAGAAAATAAACTTAAAGAAAATTCTGATTCTTTAGAAAGCAGGTTAAAAGATAACTTGAAAGAAAGTTTAGATGAAAAACTTAAAGAAAATTCTGATTCGTTAGAAAGCAGGTTAAAAGATAATTTGAAAGAAAGTTTGGAGGATAAACTTAAAGAAAATTCTGATTCTTTAGAAAATAAACTTAAAGAAAATTTGAATGATAAACTTAAAGAAAGTTCTGATTCTTTAAAGGGTAATTTGAAAGAAAATTTAAACAGTAAATTTAATTCAATGGAAAGTAAATTTAAAGAGAATTCTGAAATTTTGAAAATGACACTTGAAAGCAAAATGAATAAATTATGCGAAAAAACACATGAGCTCGAAACTTCATTAGCTACTAACGCAAGTTTAATGGACGATAAATTTCGCGATGCCGATCTTCGATCCCAAAGCTTAGCTGATAGGATAGAACATGGTCTTAGGAAAGTTGGTGAAGACATGGTCAACCTGGAAGTCAGAGTGAAGAAGGAGAGTAACGAGATGGGAATTCTAGTTGTTCAGCGTTTAACGGAACAATTCAAGGAACTTGTCATGGGAGAAATAAGAGAAGGAGTGATTCATGAATTGCAAACTGAGATTAAAACCACAGTTGTCAATGAAATAAAAGACACGCTCAAGCTGGAGAATCAAGAGGGAATCAAGGAGATTAGGGAATCTTTGTCATCCCACATTGAAGTAATTGCCAAGGATATTCAAGCAACTCAGAAGGACATATCAGATATGACAGGGTCATTGAAAAGTCATGAGGCTGTTATGAACCAGATATCCATTGATGTTAAAGACAATTGTAAAGAGATTGAAGCAATCAAGAAGATGGCCGAAGAAAACCAGAAGGAACTTGAGGCTATGAAAACTCAAATAAAGGATGAGAAACAGTCTGATCATCTGTTGAAAATGCCGAATGTAAAAGGAAAGGAACAGATACAGATAAATCTAGGAGGAGCTAGAGACACTGATAGACAGGATGAGGTCAGGACAGTATTTCAATCCAACCCCATAACTGTGTTTAAGAATATAGAAGACAAGCCTTCTAAATTTTCAGGGCGAGATTCTGTAACACCCGTGGAATTTTTGAGAGAAGCAGGTGATTATCTGAAAGATTCTAAGATCCCTAAAGAAAGACAGATCAGGGTAATAGGGAAGTTCTTGGAAGGTCCCGCACTTTTGTGGTTTAGAGCATTTAGATCCACTCTAAATACTTTTGAGGAGTTTTCTCGTGGGCTATTGAAGAAGTTTTGGTCCCCTGAAACCCAACAGCAAGTTAGAGCAGAGTTGTATTCGAAGAGATTCTCGACGTCACAACCTACTCGATACTCTACATACTTTTCTGGACAGCTGTCTAAACTCCAACATTTAGATCCGCCAATGCCAGATAACGAGTTGATTACTGCTTTGATACGACAATTTCCAGCAGACGTCCAGAGGACTTTGATCGCTGCTGACATATACAATATGGAACAGTTTGATGAAGTATTGCAAAAGCTGGATCATACAAACGCTCAATTCTTTCATCAGAAGGGAGTAAAGAATAACAACGCTGTGTATGCTGTTATGGCTGACAGTTATTCTCAGACACCGCGAGAGATTCGAGAGGAGCGAGAAGAGAAATCGCCGAGGGAAGATTCCAATACGAGAGGATGGAACCAATACCGTAACAGATACAGTTACAAACCATATGCAAGACCGGATGGTGGTAATCGATACAACACTCGATGGAGAAGACCGCGTGATACTCAAGGAAGGTACCAGGAAAGAAGATCCTATGGTAATAACTATAATAACAGAGGGAATGTAGATACTCGTCAGTCCAATGAAGAGTTTAACAAGGACACGAGGAAAAATTTGGAAGCAAGACACCAAGATACCTTACAATTTGTGGAGCAGAGGCCCAATGATCCAGGTCCATCGGGAACACAACAATCCCGGGGGAATGGTAAAATTAAGGATTTTGAATATTGTGGAAGTAAACAATAATGGAAGCTATGAAGTAGCCAATACACGAACTGGTAACATCGTGGGAACTTATAATGCTTCGAATTTGAAGATCTATTATTCAAGAACCAGATAATTTAATGTGTAGATAGGAAAAATAAAAATTTTTCAATTTTTATTTTTTGCTAGGTGTGGGGTGGATGTGCCCAACTCTAGGAATGGGTATTCCAAGTTTCAGACACCTAGATATCAAGGGAAAGGCTGTAGCAGCTTTTGAAAGTTCAGATATTTGAATATCGCGCTACATTGCTTCTCGAAGCCTTTCGAAGGAAATTACCGATAGTTGGATGGTAAATGACGTAGCAAGTAACAGCAGAGGTGGAGACTATTTATTGATTAAATAGTTAACTATGGAGCAGAGACTTGAGACTGGGATCAGATTACTGGCACGGCCAAATAAAAGAGAATGCAATTAGTATCAAGTAAATCGGACCAGGGATTCAAGAGATATGAGGATTTCTAGATATCAGGCGATGACGCGTGACCCTGACCGTTTTTGTATAAAAGCAAGCTGGAGCAGGCTTAGTTAGCTCACTTCATCACAAGCACTTGGCGAACAAGTTGCGTCTACGCTGAGCCAAGGCACATGGTTGCCGCCTCTACGAAGAAGTACTTTTCAAATCGTGATAGTCACGAGAAGTGCTGCGCAAACGAGTTGGAACTTAGTAAGTTTCTGGTGAGGAGAATCACTGAGGTGATTGTTTTTCTACAGACATTGGTGGAAATATTTATATTTCCTAAAGGACATATGCTAGACTTGGTCTAGAAAATAGTATTTGTCACAGTCCAATAGTAAATTAATACTTGGATGTTTAGATCCATTTGAAGTCAGTTTTCATATTTTGTAACTATTTAACCACTTCGATCCGTCAGTACACTGAAGAATAGTCTATAACGGTGGCGTTCATTAGTCTACGCAAGGGAAACTGCAGGTTGTCTAGCGCATGGCAGATGGTGATTTTAATAAACCATGCCCAGGGAACGATCTTCAGAACAGCCGTTAACTGCTTAGACTGTCAACGTTTTTCTTGTACTGATGAGATTACAGTGAGTTAAGTTACAACTGACACATTTAAGAAGAGATCGCTTAGATCTGACCCTTTTCAAACAAATTGTTATGGCTTTGTTAGAAGCACATATTAAAATGGAACCACAGTCATTTAAAACGTCGAAGGATACTACCACTATGTCTGACTAGACGATTTGTGGGTCTACAATGGCGGCCGATACAAGGATTATACGTGCTTGTCCGATAGGGCATGTCTACGGATAAATCTGGTATAGACCAGGTTTACGACACTTCAAGAACATCAAGAAATGTAAGCCACATTTGAATTATTTTATGCTTAGCCAATTGGAACAAACTATTTTTTCTGCAGATGACCAACACATTTTTTTCGTCGTATTTAAAGCTTGTAATGATTTACGCAAGACTTGTTAGATTTATTCTGAGCATTTTCAGCACTCAGAACAGTTTAGGATCGATGACCGAGCATTTTGAGCATTTATTTAAATTTTTCATATTTTTGGGAAATCACGGTAATCAGCCGAGGTAACTGTAAAAGTTAAATTTATTTTTGTTGAGGAATGGATATTTTTTCCATATTCGAAGGTTCGAACATGTGGATTCTCACATAATGAGATGATAATTAAACATATTTGAAATAATAATAATAATAATAATCCACTAATAATAATAATAATAATTTTCATAATTTTTCTAAATAATTCTTGGATATTATATTTTATAATAATCATATGTATTGAGAAAGAGCCTATGAAGTAGTTGAAACATTTCTAGTATGGAACAGGAGATTTTACGAAGGAGAGTGGTTAGCGCAAGCCCGCATTCAACCAACATTTCAGTTCTGGTTGAACAGTTGATATTTGCTATGAGCAAAGTATATGTTTCATATAACACGGAGAGGCATGAAACGGGAAGCAATTGATATTTGTATCAAATAGGATATTTTGTATTTATATAAAATCATGACGTAAATACACTTCGAAAGTGAAATAATGCTTTTCATAAGTATGGTAAATTCACGGGTTGAACTGAATGGTAAAATAAGATAAACTTGTTAGTTTATTAATCTTCCAGTGTTGATAACAAGCAGAGGCTTGATTTATTGTATAAATTTTGGGAAGAAAATTTATGTGTGTGGAATAGTTGTAATGCCATTCCCAGGTGCGCAGGTTTAAGTCGCAGGAATGAAGGTTTTTTCGAGCATCAATCAAATAGCAGGTTCGATGGCTCAGGTTTATAGTAGGAGTATTGGAGCCACACATTTCGTCGTATGAATAACCCGAAGGTTATTTCTTTGAAACCATCAGTTCTTATTTCAACCTTGTTTACGAATTCCATTTAGACTTTGATTTTGCTAGAACCCGGATTTGTCATGATAGTAGTTTATTCTTCTTCAGAGGAAGACCTTTGCCGTTGTTGTTATTGTAATATTGTGTTCTTACACAAGTAGTAGAATGGGCCACTGCCAATTTAAAATAATTCTTTAACCACGAATAATTTGAAGGATATTTTCAATCCTAGTGCCATGAACTAAATGAATTCATTATAAGACTACAATTCTAATTTCCGCATTCTGTCGAAGAATTGCAAGTTGTGAAAGTTGCTAGAAATGGCCATAAATATAAATATTTTTATAATATTGTTCCCAAGTGGAAAATCTAATAGTTGAATGGTTCAACCATTTATTGATCAAGTTAATGATTTAGAAATCATATATTTTGTTTGGAACTTGAAGTTCATAATCGAGTCACTTCTCGAATGTTTAATGTCAGAAGAACAATTAATTGTTGTTGTGCTTCGCACAGTTCTTCGATGCTATGCTCAATGGTCAAATATTTTTCAGATGTTGTTAATATGTGTTAATAATTTGTGTTGCTACGATGATAATAATAGTTTCAACGAGATATTTTTGAAAACTGGAAAACAAATGAAAGTCTAAGAAATTCTATAAACATTTATTCTACGAGTGTTAATATCATGTAAATAGTCAAACAGTGATCTACGTTATTTCCAGTATGGACAATTCATTTTGCACTGGAATAAAATGTTAATAATTTTGGAACACAGTCCACAGGACTAACAATCGGACTTGTGTTTTCAAAAAGATTGTCAAATGTGTTTGGAAGATTCTGTATATTGTGTGTAAATAAGAGTGTGGATCGCCACACGTGGATGATGCTGCTTTGAGCATTATTCTTGCAGTCAGATTTTAACTTTAAATAAACTGAGATAATTTTACCAGATGTGTTTCACCCAATTAAATCTCCTTCTATCCTTATTGTTGCATTGAGCCAAAAATCAGCAAAGCATTTTTATAAATTTGATGTCGTTTTTGCGATTTGCTTTAACCCATCTGGCGCTCCGGGATATTTTGATTCTCGTGCTGACTGATTATTGGTAAAATGCATATGTGGTCGTGCGGACTCCGGTCTAAACGGGCACAATACTTCCATGGTTGTCGAAAGGGCCGGCAGACTACATCGGCTGGCCAGAAATCACCATCGTGGACTAATTCCAGATTCTTAAGAGGGATACCTATTTTGAAAGCTCTACTTCCCGCTCTCTCATTGATCAGGTCGCAGTGTTTTCTGTCCTCAACGCCGTTTTCTTTAAGATATTCTTTAATATCCATTTCCGTTGTATCTGGGCCTAGCTTGCCCACGTATAACCATGCGCTTCTTTCCGCTGCCCTTATTCTGTTTTCCCCTTGTCTTGTCCCCCTTATCTTTCCCTTCGAATCTGTTTCCGCTTCGGGACCTTGTTCTCTCGTGTGCCTCTTTTTACCTCTCACCACTGTTAACCATTCATTTTCGTTGTCTCGTCTGCCCTGGGACTTTCATGGGTCTGGTTCTGGTTCGTAGTTTCCTTCGTCACCGGATAAATGTGTGGTCTTTTGTTCTCTAGATTCGCTTGACTTCCTTTGGGGTAGATCCTGTTGCTCCTTATGTTCTCGTATCTGTGGTCTGGTACCGGTGTCTACTAGTCTCACTATATTTCTCTCTTAAGAAATTTGATGAGGTTCTGGTGATTTTTGCGTTATGGTTTCTTCTTCTTCTTTTATCATTGTCTTAACTATCTTTGAGAAATTTTCCATCATGGTCTTCATTTGTTGGTTCACTTTTCCAAGGATTCTCTCCTCCAGATCTGCTTTTGTGATCATATTTTGAGGGCGGCTGGTAGAAGTTCCGGGGTGCTGGTTGCTGATGGACTCGGTGAGCTCGGCTGACAAAAATCGTTCGTTGCGATTCCCGTCCTTGTTCCGGTATTTTCTGGCAGCTTCCGGCAGGCGTTGGCTGTAGTTTGTATCCTCCTCTGTTTGGCTAGTAGATGAAACCACTTGATCCATTGGGGAGGTCTTCTTCCCCTTCCATACCTCCGGTTCTGCATTCCATTACCTCGCATTCAGGTTCCTTGTTTTCATTATTATTGTACCCATTTATCACTCTGCATAAGTATTATCCCGTACCCCTTCAAACTCTATATTGGCCTGGAGTTGAGTATCTGTTTTATTATCGATATGCATATTTATAAATAATTGATCCTTTGGCTGACGATGATCATTTTCATTTCCTTGCATAACCATATTTTCCTGATTCGATGTTTTTGTCTGCGTGCGTGGTTTAATTTCTGGTGGTGGAGCCAACCTCTTGATAACAGTACCTCGGCCTTTATCGACCATCTCTTCCCGTAGTTTACCAATATATATTTCCATTTTGTCTAATTTTTCATTAACATCCTTTCTTAATAACTCAAGCACCATATGCATTGATCTCCTGCTTTATATTTCAAGTAGTCTTGTTCACAATCATAACACAACCACATCAATTTCGATTTCTTTTTATGCGTTGTCTTTAGGGCATTGAATTGCCCTTGCTGAAGCTCTGCACATGTGAGGTGATGCCATCTATGGCACACACCATCACATGCGACAGCTGTTTCGTCTTCAACCTTCCGCTTGCAGATGGGGCAGTTATCGGTAATTGTGTAATCTCTCGGATGCATTGCATCTTGCGTGTTTCCGCCCGGCATATTATTTTAGTGGCCGTGACTAACTTACGTCTTGACTATGAAATTAAAACCTTTTTGTTATACCAATTTCTTAAGATCTACACAAAACTTTATGTCAATGCGTATATTTGGTGATCCTTCGTCACTTTACCTGATATACTGATTAATATTCACCTTAATTCCTCTTGTTAGGTCACTTTTTTTGGCAGAACTCTACACTTCTTTCCCAACTACCTTCACTTTTTCAATAATGTTATTTTTATGAATATGATCCTCACGTGCTACTCACGTGAAATCACATTGGGGGCGAATTGTAACATGTGGTTACAGTGGTCAATTGTCACTGTTCAATCTCTTAGATTATAGGTTAAGGTTATAGCTTGGCTACCTTTTTACTGATAGATCATTGCAAGGAGTATTGAGCCTTGAGCTATGGTATTCCTTGTAATGATCTAGTAGTGAGGAGGGAGGGGGCCATGAACCATAGAGTGACACATCTGAATTTTTATTTCTATGTTGATGCTGTTTTGTTTTTTTATATATCTTTGATTATTTTTTATTCCATGCTGTAAAATATTTGTTAGAGTATCTGTTTAGAAAATCTATTGAGATTGTAGGAAGCCATACTGGAAGATTGCTTATAAATTATGTGTTAGAGATGTGATTATTGGGTGTGAAATAAATAATATGTTATGTTTTAAATAGGTAAGAGATTGATTATAAGAAGAGAAGTGTTTAGGAAATGTGTCCCTTATGGTGATAATTGCCACTACCCCCTATCTAAGATACATATTACAACTGGTGCTTGTTGAACCGGATTAGAACTAGCCAGGGAAGGTGTGGAGGTATACGACATCAATTGGGTTGGAAGCCCTCTCCAAATTGCGACTGTGGAGAAGAGAAACAGACTATTGGTCACATAACGCTTGATGGTCCCCTCAGAGCCTTCAATGGTACACTGGAAGATCTACAAAGGCTACCTCAAGAGGCTGTTGACTGGCTTCTCCATTGGGATCTGCAGCTATAAATTAATCATTTCAGACTACGAATACATAAGTATTACTGTATACATTTGTAAATAGTTATGTATCACTTCATCATACGATAAATAAATGACCTGTAATGATATTCCCAAAAGTATACAAACATATGATTAAAAGTGGTAAGGTTATAATTACAAGGTCAAAGATTACAGACAAGATCATATTTATTATTGGGATAATGTTGGTTCTATATTAGTTTCCCAGATAGAGAAATTAATTCTAAATCAGCCTGTTAATAATTCATTTTCATACCAGTAGCCTATATCTTGAAGTAAATAAGTTCCTTGATATATTTTGGTAAATTTGAGATACCGTACGTTTAAACCTCAGACGTTTGAATTATATCACACAATTAAATTAGGTGATCCCTGCCGCATAACCGATCAGAATTGTCGATGATTTTAATAGTTTATAAATATTACCCTACAGTATATAGTCAGTATTTCATTCACTTGCTTGATTATTGAAATATAATATACATTTACTTCCTTCTGGACTGTGACGTGAGTTAAAGCCCAGTGCAATTAGAAGAAAAAAAGGCCAAACCCGGAAATTTAGAATATCAAGTCTGGATATGAAAATATAGGTGTAAGTACCTTTAAATAAGATAATCCTAAAAGTCCCACGGCCTCCTTGATGGGATACCTGAAATATCCTGGAAAAACCTGGAGAAACCTAGAATTTTCCTGGAACGCTTATAAATTATAAATCTCGTTGTTTTTGGCTTAATAATATTTATTTGTTTGCAGAATAATATTTTGAATTTTTTGCGCTTTTTTAGGTAAAAAATCCGAATTTTGACAAACATATGACCTGCTTCCATGCTAAAATGCAGTCACATACACGCAAAAAAATTGTCAGCGATGATAAAATTAATTTTTCACTGTAAAAAAGCCTAAACAGTCCGAACACACAGTGTTCGCTGCCTGGAATGTGGCTACAATGGGCGAGTTCTCAACAATGCGAGCCAGAGCGCTGCTTCATTGTTGGCTGTGGGCGTGCGTTGGATCGTTCGAGTCATTTCCATTTGTTTAAAGTGGTTATTTCGCAATGGATAAGTGTTATTTGTGCGATTTCGCGGGTAACAAAGGTGGCGGTGCTTTGGTGACATGTGGTGTTAGCGGTATACGAACAATGTGAATTCCAGCCTGTTTAGAAAGGTCGGCGTCCATTTACGGTTCGGCGAGAAAACTTCGGTAGTGTTGCACAGTGAATGTAGGAAGATCTACACAAAACGACCAAAACCTCCCGAAGCCCTGACAGAAGGAGAAGTTTTTCGACCGAAAAGACAATCAGGAAACTTTGTGTTCGATTTTAAAACTCATCATCATCAACTCCTAAAGGCAATGCCTCGTGTCCGCAACCATTGCTCTCTGTCTTCAGCCCCTCGTTTCATCTCACAGTAGGAACCATATTGAAGAGTTAGTGTGATGTCTTGCAGGAAGCATTTTCTCGGTCGACCTCGGTCTTTCTTCGCTGTGATTTTTCCTTCTAGAAGATTAGTTAGGAAAGCGTTATGTCGCAAGATGTCGTCTATGAATTTAAAACTCAGTGTCTTTTTTGTGAAGAAAAAATAGACTACGCTCATCCTGATCGCAATCCGTTCAGCAAAGTAGAGTACATTGAGTTTATTGACGCCCTCCGTGGAGAAGCTAAGAAGAGGAATGAGCATTTGATTTCTTGTGCCAAGAGCTAGAAAAAGGATCTGCTGATTGCTAGGTTACACTAGCATCACTCATGGATGTAATGGAAAAACATGAATCCGGGGAGGTGTTCACTCTAAAACAATAAAAAATCTAAATTAGAAGAAAAGTAAGGTGACGCCATAACATTTACGGAGCTACCCGGTGAACGCTATATTGTGTGTTTTACACTGCAAAAAGTGGTCACCCGGAAAAAGTGAAACTTTGGATTATAACGCTTGCCGCAAAGCTGATTCCAAAAGACATTAAAACTCGTGGGTATGATGACACCGTCTACTCCTCAGTCGAAGAAATGGCTACTGGAGGCCATGATTTATTTCCAGCAAGCCTTCAAGCATTCATTGAAGATCTTATTTGTGACACTGACAAGAAAAAATCTGATCCGGCTCGTACGTGGATAGTTAAGTCGTTCGGCCACTCAATCATGTTAATTGTGTGTCCTCGCTCATTTTTGTCTCCGATTTGTCTGTTTAAGCGTCGCTCTTCATAGGTGTTACGGCTAGAAGAAGAAGAAGCATCTCTAGGAAAACAAAAACAAGATAAATTCGGTAACTCCGGGGTTCAATAGGTTTATTGTAGATTTTAGTTTAAAAAAATGCTCAGACCTCTGGTTTTGAATTGTAGAGCTCATCGATGACCCTGAGGAGGCCCCGCCACGGACGCGTCGACGTCTCTGATAATTATGTATTCCTTATACTTGTTCGTTCCTAGTCTTACCAGTACTGATATGTTTTGTTCGTTCCTCAAATTTTTATAAGACGTACAATATGTACCTATATACTGTGCCCGTTAGAGGTGGTGATCGGGTCCACCACCGATCGTATGTAGCTTTCCAGATAACCACATCCTTGAACACATGTGGCCTAAGAGGATTGGAGTACACCCCTTGTGGGCTATTCCGGCACAAGACTCCTCGTCATCATAGGGATCAGGTTCCCATCATAGCATAGCATAGACCCCGCAAGGAAATGCATCCCCTTAAAAACTATTAAATTAAAATCCAGGCTTAAGTAAATTTCACAAATTGGTTTATTAAAATCATAAGCCCCTACCCTACAATCGGGGGTATCAGTCGGCTAATCCGTTAACTAAACACAGGTAATGAAATAAAAATAAACTATTACTTTCTATGTAAAAATCACCCCTCGATTGGTCCTAAATACAATCAGAAAAAAATAGCAAAGCTAGGGAAATGGTTCAAAAGATTTTAAATTGTAATTATAATTAACAAGACATGACGTTTCCAAGCGAAACTACATGATGGCAAAATGTCAAACATGACAGCAAAAACAACAAAGTAAGCTGTGACCATCCCGTATTTACATTTAATTTTTAATTAATCTAAACTCATCCTAAGTTAAACTAATCTACGGTGAGAAGCATCCGTAGTAAAAACAACTAAACAAAAATCTAAAGTGATTTACAGTCATCCTTTACAACACAAATCAAGTTTACAATCAACTGTACAAAAAAATATCTACAAGTAGCAGAAGATAGATGGGAATATGGGTTTACACAACAATTAATAAATAAGTATCACACACAAGAGTATTCTTATTAATCCTTCCTACCACATGATGGTTACTGTTTGTTTCCATCGGTCATCTAACATGTGTAAGCTAGGAGATCATAGTACTGTTCGTTAACAGTAGAACAATAAGTTACATGGTTCACGACCCACGAGTTGAAAACTCTGGGGTAGACCAAATCCCTGTCAGTCGCATGTGTCAGCTGTCTAAAGCTATAGCTAACAAAGAAATAAAACGACAGCTCAGTGCAATGGTCGTTTAAATTAATTACATAATTTTATTTAATGAGTGATTATTAGTTGTCTTTGTTTTAATATTTGTTAATTATACGGATTGACCATCTGCACGGCTTCCTAACTGGTGGATAAAACCACTGGTGTACACCCAAGTACACGCGAACAAGCATACTCCGAGCTATCAAAAAGCTCAAAAACCATCCTAAAGTAACAGAGTGTCCTGTTGGATCACATCTTCAACCTCGGTCTGTCAAGCGCATGAGCTTTGAAACAAGGCCGGCAACCTCAACTATGGGAAACAACCCCTTCATCGTGCATAAACCTTCACAACATGTGAGAAAAATAACATAGCCTCAAATAAGTCAATCAGCTTCACAAGACAATTCTAAAATCTTAAACATTAATGGTTGTTCAAATGGGCTTCGCTCACAACATATGCGAAGATCGTAAACATTATAGGTGACCTCCTGTCACACACTAGCATTGCATTCTTAATAACGCTGTTAACTTGACCTGGTTTTATAAAGCTTAATAAACACTGGCTTCTGTAGATCACATCATTTAGAATAGCATTAGCATTAAATCTGTCAGAAGTCTAGTCTCACCTGGGATTATGGGTTGGCACTACTGCGCGTAACCTTGGAAACACTAGTCTCCCAAAGTGACTTACATTTTGTTAATTCCCAAACAGTTACGAGTTGCATGGGCTAACGGTAAAGTTTCAAATGTTCGTTTCTTTAGCATATCGGATCCATAAAAATGTTCAGATTGTGATCCTACACTTGCAGTTCATAAGATAATATTCGTTGTAGTGTTCGTGATACATTTATAATAGACAAAAAATGATTAACAATGATGTGTCTGCATGGGCAAAGCAAAACATACAAAACGCGAGATATTCCACTCGCACTAACGTGTTTGGAAGATATAACGCTCCCAGCAAGTTTGTTACAAATCAAACATGTGCACTCTAGGCACTTCCAATGCATGAAATAAACATTCACACCATATAAAACAGTGGCGTTAATTTTAAATGATACGTTACTAGTGTGAACAAGACTTGGAGTACAAACAGAAAGATATAACACTCCTTCACACTGTTAATCGATTCCTCTCGAATCTAGTGGTAGACTTTCTATTCATATAAAAATGTATACCAAAAATAGGTAATAAAATAACCTCTCCCATTGGAGAATACGCCTGTTCAGTGGCGTGCTTTACATATCACAAAATAGGGTTTCAAAATACTGACTTCAGTAACAGCTGATTTAAATTACTTAATTACAGCCCCGATTAAATTACACATGCAATTGGTTCGTTCAAAGTGAACATAATAATGACATTAATTGCACCGTGTGATAAAAACACACACATATTTAATCAGGTGACTAACTCACGATTAGGAAATGCATTGGAGACGTACGCTGCGATGTGCAATGAAACATGAAAGATTACCATAGTCGGTAAGCTAAAAGAAAAACCTACTAAAACAAAACCTAACTAGATGACTGTGAATCGAAGTACGATCGTTAAAACTACTCCACCAAAGACCATCACCTTACAAAAGACATTAGTTAGACTTACGAAGAACATTGTAGCTCACCTCATTCCTACAGGAATAATTGAGGGGTATTTCCTTCCATTTCGAGCGTGGGCCATACTTCCAACGCTCGGATTGGCACATTGTAATCCGTTCTTCAGCCTCCATTTGATTATGCTGTTGTGGTGCTAGGTATCACTCTCATAATGTGTCTACGCCATGATCACCCACATGGTGAACGGTGGTAAAGCTCTTCTTTTCTGGTGGATCTCGTACATCGTGGTAACGTTGATAAGTTACACAAAAAATTCACTGCTTCTAGTGTGATTCGCTAGCAAACACAGCATCTACACTTGGTAATTTTGCAGACTCTATTCAACGAATGGCCATGTCTGCTCCACAGATTCTACTCAACACAATCACGTGTTGGCTCACTTTTTCCCCTATCACTCATGGTGAAAAATTTTATCTGATGAAATCTGCGATATCGGTCGTTCAAGAAAATTACGGTTTCACACAACGTGGATTATTTTATGCAATTCTCACTGGTGTGAAATATGACACTGGCACTTTCGAAATCACAGTTACTCACACTTCTGAATGGCACATACATCGGCCATGCTTTCGGTTAAATCACCGTAATATTTCACTAATTTTGAATGCTTACAAAGCAACACTTTCACGGAGATTTCTGCTGCACACATCTCGTGCGTTATCATATAAACTGGCTTACGTTTCCAACGGATTTATTCCTTCACTTACTGACGTCTCATCGGCCACTTGACCGGACTATTCCAACTGCGTGTCACACGCATGCGGTGCTGAACTTAGACAATCAACGAGTGCTTTCCTCCCGGAAGCGGGTTGTACTGGCTTTGAGACTAGTCGAGTCGTTGAACGTCTCTTGACATTATTCCTGCATTTCCGCAGTGTAATTCCTTAGTCTCAAGTACTAAATAGAAAATGTTAGGCCACTTCTCCTTGGCACATTATACAGAAATACTTGATGTGGTAAATTCAAAGGTGCACATTAAAGAATACCTTCTCTAATCATGGTAAAATAAATATTGACAGTCTTCCAACGAAGTCAAAAGTACAACTGCATCTCTCCGGATGCATTCAGGGATTCATTCTCTCGTGTTACCAACTTTGGCATAAAAAATACTCGCCAGCATGAGCAAATACGGGCTCAATACATAAGTCATTCTTTTCACATTATATACGGTAATTCTTTATAAGAGCGTCCACCTCATTACGGTAGTACACCTTTGTGCCAATGAATATTAACCAAAGCTTTGTATTTCTAAATAACGTTAACTTGATTATATTAGCTATCTACAAACAACTCAGTGTATTTTTTGCTTCATGAATCCTACAAAAAAACATATTTTTTAAATTTAACATAAAATGTTCGTAGGAAGCATACTGTACATTGATTGGACTTGAGTGTTGGGAACAAAGGCAGCAGGGTTGAGGGGAGGAGTGGGAAGAGAGGGTGGGGGTGGATGAGTGGGGAGAGAGTGCCGTTCTTATTTTTGAAGAAAACAGAAAAATCTGTAGGTCTAACACAAGGCTAAGCATCTCTAGGAAAAGAAAAACAAAAACAAGATAAATTCAGTAACTCCGGGGTTCACGATTTATGCCCATTGTAGCCATAGTCCAGGCAACGAACACCGTGTTTTCGGACGTTTTAGGTTGTTTACAGTGATTAATTAATTTTATCATCGCTGATAATTATCTACGTGTATTTGACTGCATTTTGGCATGCAAACAGATCATATTTTGTCAAAATTCGGGTTTTTACCTAAAAAAGTGCAAAAAATCATTATTTGTTATGAGTGTATCAAATTGTTTTATCCTGGGTACCTAAAAATATTATTCTGCATACAAATAAATATTAATAAGCCAAAAACAAGCAGATTCTGACCACTCGTTCGCGATTTATACGCGTACAAGGAAAAATCCAGGTTTTTCCAGGTTTTTCCAGGATATTTCAGGTATCCCATCAAGGAGGCCGTGGGACTTTTAGGATTATCTTATTTAAAGGTACTTACAACTATTTTTTCATATACCGTATGGCAGTAGCGTAGTCAGGATTTTAGTTTGGAGGGGGCCCATTAGGTTCTCATATATTACTGCAGGAGTTCATATATTTTAGCCTATTTTCATTTATGAAAAAAATTAGGCTTATGAGATCATATTTTGTCCATGTGTGTGTGCCCCCCCCCCCCCCCCTCCTAATAAAATCTAAACTGCCGGAGCGATTTCAATGAAACTCGTCCGATCTCGACCATGCCTTTCAAATTTTGATACGTTTCACCAATTCAGCATGCGGGCCACGCGAAATATTTCACTGGCATTCAATATCTCGGCAATGGTAACATATATCACCCTGAAATGTTGTACAGTGATAAAGAGTACTACTACAAGTTTACCTATGCTACTTTATAAAACCTGTTAAGTACAAAACGAACATGGCGGCCAAGCGAAGTTGAAACATTTTAAAGGATATTATACGCGATTTAACCATCCGAGCGCAGAGAAACTTGAAACGGTAAATGTTTATACAAATTCTAATCTACTGACATCTAATTTAGTTCAATTGTTTACATAGCCTCAAGATGGTGGCTGTGCGAAATTTTAAAATTATATTTTTATTTCTTGTGTCCTTATCATGCGATCAAAGTGAAAGTTTGAATAATGAACCTACGCAATAATCTTCATCTAATGGTGCATAACTCTATGGCCTACAAACAGAACAATCCAACATGGCGTTCCTTTTCACAGGCAGGAGAATTTTTAGCCGCTGCACGTGTGAAGTCAAAGCCCTTTGTAACTCTGGAATGTGAACTATTCCTCATTATTACATTTGACAAATTTAAAGCAGTATGAAGTGATCTACTTACGAGGAAGACCCTACTGTATTGAGTTCGTTATATTTTTCCCATGACTTCTCTCACTAAAGATATAGTAAGAGAGAAATTAGCAGTTGGAAGTCTGAAGTTAGAAAAATCAGTTACTGATCGAATGAGCGCCCGCTCGACGAAATTTCACGCAGGGTCATTATTATACAGTATAAACAAAATAAAGTGGAATTAATTTCCAAATCGTAATCATCTACTCCAGACCAATATAAACAGATTAAGTTCTTGGCCATATTCACATGGTGAAGTAGGATGGTCAATTAGCCTACATGAGGGAAAAGTTTTCACAAATTAAGGGTGTATTATTATTATTTTTATTATTATTTATTTCCTCACGTGTGCACCATCAGTTAAATGCTTTGTTTATATCATATAAATAGCTTGTGTTGTACCCAACCCCTTCAATTATAAATAGGCTAAACGATGAAATGAAAATGAAAATTAATTTACGAATTCAGAAACTTTATGCAAAATACTCTACATCATTTTTCATCACATCGTTTACAACCAATTTCACCCTTCAAATAGTTTTCTTTCACCCTTATTATTATTATTTTTATTATTAGTATCATTATTATCTTTATTATAATTATTATTCAACTAAGGAGTGTGATTGAACATATATCACAAATAAATTTCAATTAGCTTTATTCTATTCCCATAATCTCTTCATTATTTCACTATGATTTTTCTTCCTTTCTGCTATCCATGCAGTAGCGGCTCTCATCCGTGGTTTGCAGCAAAATGGTGTTAGTTCACCAACGATCTGAATCCAAGGCTGCCCCATAAAATTATTATTAATACTATTAATAATCTCTTCTCTTTATTAGGAATATTCTACAATACAGTAGTTCCCAAAAATACTCTACTTCTCCACAAATTTCGTTCTTCACCATTTTCCTTGGTTAAGCCTCTGGTAGCCATGCTTCTCTTTACACCATCCATCCATTGTTCTCTTGGTTTACCCTGTTTCCGTTTGCCTTCAGCTTGCCAATGTAACATTAAATTTGGAATTCTACTATTCTGCATCCTTTTCACATGTCCAAACCATTGTAATCTTCTGTCTTTAACCACTTATAGTACATTTCTTTTACCTGCATAATTTCTCTGATTCTCGTATTTCTAATTTTATCCAATCTCAGTTACTAATAATTTGTTTGCTTGCTGTCCAAGTTTCTGCTCCATATAACAAAATACTTTGTACCAATGAACCGTAAATAAGTTTCTTAGTGTTGTTTAAAACAGGGTGGTCCAACCTTTAGTTACCCGAGAACAATGTCCATTGAATCCTTACACAACAAGCCTCAGTACCTTCAGGCAGCGCCATATTGCCCAAGCGAGAACGAGCAAGAATGTTGAGAATTATCGTTATCGAGCGCACATTACCAGTAATACCAGTTCCGGAACAAGCATTTCCGTTCTTCATTCTCGTCCAACGAGACCGATCAGAACTCAAGAGCTTTTTGCCCGGCTCTAATATACAAGTCCTACTATATAGCAATCCTTATGTACAGCCTTGAAACCGTTGCACTATCTAATAGGGACAGCTCAAAACTCGGAGCAGCTGAAATGAAATTTCTACGCACTATGGTACATAAGACCAGGAAGGACAGAATTAGAAACGAAATGATAAGAGAGGAAATAGGAATGGAAGAACCCCTTCTCAAGAAGATCCAGAATCAAGGCTCAAGTGGTTTGGCCACATTGAAAGGATGCCAGGGAACGGAACTGCAAGAAGAGTGTTCGAAAGTGAGGTAGAAGGAAGGTCTGTGAGAAGAACAAGCGGAAGATGGATAGATTTAGTCGAAAAGGATGTGATGAAGAAAGATCTAGAATGGATCAAGGTGATTGAGGAGAAGTGGTATGAGGGCAGGACAAGATGGAAGGGGCTCGTACAGCACACCCGGGCAACTGGAGATGGTTTATGGTGATGATGATTAAGCTAGGGACCCTTAACTTTCTAACAGCACATTTATGCTCTTCATAGCTCATTCCTAAGGCTACGCTCATGCTTTCCCTTTCAGTAAACCCAGTATTTTTTTCTCTCTATTAAACAGAAACTATTCAGAAAGCAAAAAGGGCACAGAAGAATTCCAAAATTTATACTATTCCTTCAAATTGAAGAAGAGGAATCCTATGGTCAAAAACGAGCAAAAAATTTTCCCCTTTTTCTCGCTAAAATGTACAGTATTTCTTAGAATAAAATTCACCTTTCTTTCCGGAACTTTTCAACATACAAAGCTGTAAATTTTAGATAAAATTCCTCCTTACGTGTATAAAATTTTAACACTGCCTTTTTTTTTTCAAAATATAACTTGCTTTAGTTTAAATTTGCCAGGAGGAAATGTTCGTAAAAATGCGGTAAAAATTTTTAAAAATCATGAAAAATAAAAGAATTCTTAAAAAACCTGTGTTAAAGTAAGAAGAGAACATTAACGAACATCCTGAAATAAAAATAGGTTATTTCTGTTAATAGTTTCTGAGGAAAAGTAAATAAAACGTTGACAATTAACATGGACATTCCAGAGCCCCTTAACATACTTCACTAACAAATGATAGATTTATTTGGATGACATGTTTCACTCGTCAAGCGAGCATCATCAGATCCAAATATACAAGGCAATATTGGTCTACAAAACACTGCTGAAACCCACATTGCCACCCACGAACGGTCACTGCTTTACAACAACAATCGAAAAAAGAACGAATTATTTTAATATCTATAAGGTTGCATGACTGGGAAATGAAATGTATTTGAGAATGTACCGCATAAAGAATTCTGTTGATTGCTTATTTAGTTCTGCAAGTATATTTATCATTTATTTATATATGTGTATTGTTTAATTCAGCCATCAATGTTCTTAGTTACACTCCCCTCTATGAGGCATTTCTGTCACATCGCTGTATTCTGAGTTTCCCATCATTTGAAAACCAGTGGGAGGCAAAACTCTTTTCCATACTTTTACATACAGGAACACTACATAGCTAGCTCTTTAGAAGCATCAAAGGGTGCTACTTGCGAATGCTGTTTAGGCCCTACGCTAAAGCACGCGGAAGAACAAGTCTGTCCTATTTACTACACGCGCGCTAATCTGTTAGTGAAGTTCATGATATCCCCATACACACACTAGTATAGCTATCATAACGGCACAGGTTATCAGACAGATGCCATACTCACCAGAGTACACGGAGCTACAAGACCACGATGTCGCAAAGCCTCTAAAATGAAATCATCAGCAACAACAACAACCATTTTGAATAAGATAATACTAATGTTTTACGTCCCTTTAAACTACTAAGGAGGCCGATAACCCCGATGCTATGCCCCTTAAAATAACAATTATCATCAAACTACTGAGGATTTTAGAGACGCTGGGGTGCCGAAATTTTAAATATAGATGGTACACGCTTCTTTAGAACTAAAATCAACCTCCAAGCCGGATTTAAGATTCCAGATGCACTACGGTATGTACTTTAATTTGATTACACCGTAATACACTGAAAGTAAAAGCCAACTGGGTATACTCCAACGAACCAAAGTAACTTCAAATTCATTATTAAGTTAGATCATACAACATATGTTAAGAAGACTTCCAACGTGTGAACTTTCTGAAACTGAATTTTAAAATGTTAGTTACCTATCATATTACTGCATCATAACATCTTCATTTTGAATTCCAAACATATATACAGTACTTGTACCTAGTTATATGTACTGAGTTTTGGAGGATTTCCTGGAGGATATCTGGTTGCCTGTGACTTTAAGCCAACAAACATTCCAAATTTCAACCTATTAGCAACTCCAGCTATCTGATATGACATCTAGCGGTAAAAATGAGAAACTTACCATAGGGTACATTTGTCACGTGGTGACTGTTTCTTGTATTGGTAAGCAGATCGTGGTAAATTCTTCATGTTTATGCATAAGTAATAAGTTTTACTCGTTGATAAGAGAGCAAAATGAGTAAAAGCAAAGTTTATTGCTCAGTTTATGGCTGTAACTTAAGTCGATGTATAAGAGGGCTACGGATATACATTTTCATCACTTTTCAAAAGATGCAAATAGCAATAGCCGAAAGGTGACGATACCAAACAAGGGCGTATATACAATTTTTTTCGGGGGGGGGGCTGACTATCCTGGAAAATTGTGAGTACTTAATGAATGTTCTATTATAGCCTGTGGAGTATGAATGGCAAGTATCTAAATGGATTACTTGTTAAATTATTCAGCAAATATTACAAATTGATAAGCATTTCTTAAAAGTACTGTGAAATGCATTGTATTTTGTACCCAAGTTGGCTTTTTCGGGGGGGGGGGCTGGAGCCCACTCAGCACCCCTTATATACGCCCCTGATACCAAATAAATACGGGAAACAAGAGCGGGTTGGACCACTCACCACTACACTCACTGACGACAGGACGGGTTGTTCACTTACGCCAAGCCAAGCCGCACCTTGACAGCCAAGCACATTCTCGTCGAGCCAAGCCGTACCAAGACAGCCAAGCCTACACCAGCCGAGGACAGCCAAGCTTCATCAGTCAGGTATCCTTCCCCGCTCTCTAGTTCATTTCCAATAACCCTACCAAAGGCCATCACCTCGCTCTGCGATATCCGAGCAATTCCACTACGAATCATATAGGCATAATTTGACCTCGCAGTGATAATACCCACCATACAAATCAAGCAATTCCTGTCTACCCCGAGTTTTAATACAAGTTAAACTCATCCCTTCGCCCTACCAAGCAGCAAATAATTTCTAGAGTCTATGGTACAGTGAGCAAACTCAAATATAGCTTTTAAACGTAACAGCGCCATGACACAAACTGCACAAAAACAAATACCAGCAGACAACCGATGCTTGATAATATGCAATTGACACATAAGATCCAGTGTAACACACAAATTAGATCTCGAGTAAGTAGGTAATATAAGGCGGTTCTGGGGCAGGGGACAATGCGCAAGATGGCCGCCGCGCGCAACTGCCCTATGTTATTCTTATGGAGGGGACAGTCAGAGCTGAGACAGGGGCTAATGCGCAAGATGGCCGCCACGCCCTGAGACCGTGAATGACGTTACAGGGAGAGTTCGGCCGTGTAGTTGCTAAAGGGAATATTTATTATTATTATTATTATTATTATTATTATTATTATTATTATTATTAGGTAATTATTGATTGATCATGTACAATCAATACCAGCCTTATATTGTCCACCTCTTGGTGTAGTGGCTAACATTTTGGCTGTTACTGCGAAGGCCGGGTTCGATTCCTGGCTCTGCCAAGAAATTTAATTTCTGGTCGCAGGAGTGGAACGGGGTACACTCAGTCTTGTGAGGCAAAAGTGTCAAAAGGCGGGTTTAATTCATACCTCAGCCATTCTACCTAACCCAACTTCACCTAACCTAACCTAACCTAACTTAAAAGTGCGAGCAAAAAAAAGTGAGAGCAAAAAGTGTCAGCAAAAAAAAAGTGAGAGCAAATGTGAGAGCACAAATAATAAACTTAGTTATAACCTAACCACACCTAACCTAACCTAACCTAACCTAATTTCACCTAACCTAACCTAACCTAACATAACCTAACTTCAAAGTGTGAGCAAATATGGGAGAAAAAAGAAACAGCAAAATGTGTGAGCAAAAAGTGAGAGCAAAAAGTGGGAGCAAAAAAGTGGGAGCAAAAGGTGGAAGCAAAAAGTGAGAGCAACAAAGTGGGAGCAAAAAGTGGGAGCAAAAAAGTGGGAGCAAAAAGTAGGAGCAAAAAGGTGGGGAGCAAAAAAGTGGGAGCAAAAATATAAGAGCAAATGGGAGAGGACAAATAATAAACTTAGTTATAACCTAACCTAACCCACAGAAACCTCATTTCAAGATTTTAGATTTTACATTTTACATTTTAAAATTTCAGATTTTTGATTTTTTCATTTTACATTTTTTAGATTTTACATTTTACATTTTTGATTAGTTTGTATTTTAGATTTTAGTTTTTTTTTAGATTTTACATTTTAAATTTAAGATTTTTGATTTTAGATTTTATATTTTACATTTTCCGAAAAGAGTAAACTACTAGGTCACATACCTAACCTCACCAAACCTAACTTTACCAAACCTAACTTAAGCTAATCCAAAGGCTAATGCACATACACAAAGTATATAAGGGCACATGCAACTATCCTTATGCTAGTCTTATAGGCTACTGTACAACATGATCACTACCCCAACCGGGTATTTATTTTCATTTTGTTGTTTACATAATTGTCAATTTTCCAATTTCCCATTTTCAGTTTTTTTTTTAATGTCAGTTTTAAGTTTTTCAATTTCATAATATGAAAACATGGATTTTGCATTTTGTTGTTTACACATTTGTTAATTTTCCAATTTCCCATTTTCATTTTTTTAAATGTCAGTTTTAAGTTTTTCAATTTCATAATATGGAAATATGGATTTTGCATTTTGTTGTTTACACATTTATCAATTTCACTATTTCCCATTTACAGTTTTTAAAATGTCAGTTTAACATTTTTCATTTTCATGATATAGAAACATGGATTATCCAATTTGTTGTTAACACATTTGTCAATTTACCAAATTCCCATTTACAGTTTTTAAAATTTCAGTTTAATGCTTTTTCTATTTTGTCAATAAGGAAACATGGATTTTCCAATTTGTGTTTTACATGTTCATTACGCATTAGGAGTGGAGAGAGGTGGGTAGTAATTAAAAATATACAAGCAGTGTCCATACAATATGTTTTTAATTTTAAATACGTGTACACTATTTACACATAATACATTTTATATATATTCTTTTTTAAAATAATTGTACAGTTGTTTTATTATGTTTTCTATTTTATTTATTTTTGTTTATGAATACCATTTTTTATTTTTGTTTTTATTTTTATTTTTGTAGTGCTATAGTTTTATTTCCTAAATTGTTTTGTTTTATGTATTTGCTAGTTGCAGGCAGAAGATTTCGATATTCATAACTTAACTCTTTAAGCATGATTAATGATTGAGTAATGACCATAGGCATGTGTACCTATACCATCAGCATCAATCACTCTTTTATCATCACCAGGACACAAAGCAATTTTGTTTAGTCTTATAGATGATATATCATGTTGTTTAGAAGCGATAATGTTCATTGGTATTCTTTTTACATTGTTTTTCATGACACAATCCTTATAATCTTGAAAGCTTATACAATTTTTGACAACACCTCTGTTAATACCTTTAATCTTTTTGATTTCTTAACCATTTATGTCTAAAGCGTACATTTTAGCTCTAAGTCCAACAAATGCTTTTATAATTTGTCCACAAGCCTCGTCTTTAAATTTCCCCAACGTTTTCTTGTTTGATATAGAGTAACATATGTGATTAGTAGGATAATCTGATGTACACTATTTACATGTACACAATTTACACATAATATATTTTTATATATATTCTTTTTTTTGTTATAAATTGTACAGTTGTTTTAATTTGTTTTCTATTTTATTTATTTTTGTTTATGAATACCAGTTTTTATTTTTTATTTATTTATTTATTTATTTATTTATTATTTTCTAGGAAATCCAACTTGTCTTGATATACATCTGGGGTGTTAACCAAATAAATGAACGTGTCGGTATCCATATACATGAGTTTAAGATTGTTCATTCCATAATAGGGTAGCAGGACATCATAGTGGTGGGAATACATTAGAGTTTTTGAAATATCCAGTATACACATTCCAATATACATAGGCTTATTGAATACAATGTTACGTTTAGCCATGTGGAAAGCAGCTAGGTTAGGACCATAAATGGTTCTGTCAATAAATGTCGGCTTTATTACTAGCTTTTCTGCCTTTTTGCTGTCAGTCACAAGACGTATGTCTATTCTTTTACGGATATTTTCCATTGTTTTTCCAAAAATGGCATTGTTGAATAATTTGTACAGATTTTTCTCAAAATCATTTTTGGCTCGTTTTCGAAGGTTGTTATTAAAATCAACGTATGCCTTTAACCAAGGTCTTTGCTTAAACTTTAACACACGATGAATTTTTATCAATTTTATTCCATGATCTAAAGCGTGTTTTAATGCCATGTAGTGAACAACATATCACCTTCGATTTCCAAGATGAGGAATTAGCTTTTTCAGAGACGAATCCTTAGGTTGTGTACATTCTGGTAGGAAACGTAAATCGTTGTGTAGATCATGAAGGTCAGATGGGTAATCAACATCAACGTCTAGAATGTATCCCACAGGATCGTCTTTCTTTAGTTTTTCTAGATCAACAGTATTTGGAGAAACCCACTGAAATCCACCATAAGGAAGTGAGTGGCACATAGCCCAACCGTATTGGTTGTTGGCATCATCATAGGTAATAAACTGCGATGGTTTCACAGAATCATAGGTTTCCATGTATTTATAGTTAGCTTCAGCATACCGATGAGACACCTGGCATATGCCTCCACGTATTCCAGACTCGATTAAAAGAATCTGATCGTAATCCTGTAGCAATTCCAGTTCAATGCCTGTGTAAAGGAGCATTGCCTCGAAACTTAAACCAGGCGAAGTAAAAAGTGTGCAGCATCCACTCGGTGTGTTTCTAGTGTTTTGTTTCTAAACGTTTCAAAGCTGTCTGCAAGAAGGAGTACATCTGAAGTTAGGTAGAGGTCACTATATTCCCCTAGAGTATTAATGTTGAACTGTTTCCAGACATTTTTGTCATGTTCATAGTCTTCTTGACTAACATTTTCTTGGCTTAATTTGTTAAAGAATGCCTCTTTTGGAGGAAAACACGTTTCACTTAACTTTTCCCATGAGTCAATGTAGTCATAACAAAATACCCCTTTGCGAGTCATGAGCATTGCATTTTATTTTCCAAAGTACTTGTCTGTTTCAGGGTATGATGTTAAGTTGGAAACTAAGTTTTCTAAACTACTCGGCATTAACCGAAACGTATCCACAAATCTAAGCTTAACATTTCCTACATATTTGGTAAAGGAAATGTACTTTACTTTGGAGTTCGCGATAACATCCACTCTCTCAGTAGTACATCCCAATTGCTTTACAATGAAATTTGCGTCGTAGCCACTCATATTATGTAGAAACACAGGAACGGGGTTACGTGTTTTACACCTCAAATTACAGTTATTGTGAGCACTTCCACGGTATTCCCCTGTAATATGGCAGTGGTCTCGAACTTTCCAGTCCTCTTTGGTAAATGGTTTTTGACACAAATAACAGGTTTCAGAACATTGGAACTCTGCTTCTTGATCCTCAGTTAAAGCCTTTGGAACATTTAAGCTGTAAAGGCGCTCGATTTCTATTATGTCTTGAATAAAGCACATTATAGCTATTATGTTTTGAATAAAGGATATTATAGCACTTTAATATGCACACACACCTCAATCTACATCTTAACACATTGAACAAATTACAACTAGCATCGTCACAGAGTAAAAGCATATATACACTCCGACCAAGCTCCATAGAGGACATCAACTAGATACATAATAGTCCCCCCCACTTATATAAAAACAAATAAAAGGAACTATTCATATTCATTTGGGCACATAGTCTTGCAGATACTGAGGAGGTCGTCTGTCTCTGGCTGATCTTCTTAAATAATTATCAGCAGGTGGTAGAAGGCTGTTTCGATCAGGGCGTTCATCTGGCTGCAGGATGGTCTGCCTTGTATCATCTGAAGTGTGGGTTGCAGGAGTAATATCATTTTCTAGTTTTGACTGGGTTGGTGTTGGTATATTTGGAACACCACGCACTGGAGGATTTGTTGGAGCAAAAGTGGCATGCTTATCTTTCTTTGGCACGAGAGTCGATAATAACTGGTCAACATGCCGCTTTAAAATTCGTCCCGAATCCAATTTCACATCATAGTGGCGCTGGCCGAGTATAGTTTGTATAACACCAAACTGCCAAATATCACGGTTTTTCTGGTGAATCCGGACTTGTACTCTCTCTCCACTTTGAAAGAGCGAACAGGGGGTGAGAAACTGGATGTAGTCAAGCTCTTTTGGTTTGGAAGTAGAGCATCCAACCCGATACGTAGCCGACGTTTCAAATATAGTTCAGCTGGAGACTGTCCACATGCCAATGGCGTTGCTCTGTATTGAAACAAGATGTTCTGTAACTTAGTCGATAATGGTGCCGGGTCATTTACAGCAGCACGAAGTCGTCTCTTCAAAGTTTGGACGTTTCTCTCGGCTAGCCCATTGGTTGCTGTGTGCCCTGGTGCAATATATTTCTGAAAAATCCCTCTCTCCTTGCAATAGGATCTGAATACATCACTCGTGAAGATAGAGGCATTATCTGACACAAGGACATTCGGGTACCCATGTACGGTAAAGATATTGTCAAGCAGACTGACAGTAGTTGCAGTGGATGGAGCGTCTTTCACCATTCGTACTTCGACCCACTTGGATTTCGCGTCAACACACATCAAGAAATGGTGGTTATCAAATGGCCCCGCATAGTCAATGTGTATGCGTTCCCAATTTTCTTCTGGTTCATCCCAGGGGTGTATTGGAGCTTTTGGTGGATTTGAACGAGTCTGCGCGCACTCTTCACAAGATTTGATAAGCTTCTCAATGTCTTTGTCTAATTGCGGCCAGTAGACATGTCGTCTTGCTAACTGTTTTGTTTTCACAATGCCGAGGTGTGTTAAATGTAACTCTTCCAAAAAAATTCTTTGTAGTTTCTTTGGGATAACAATTCGGTCTTGAAGGAATAGAATACCATGTTCAACTGTATACGGTTCATCCAAGGATTGAGTTTGAAGACGTTGCAGGGTGGCTCTAAGTTCTGGGTCTAACATAGTCTCATCACGGATAGTTTCGTATGTAATGGCTTCACTTGACACTTGAAGAATCGTTTCAGCACCGAGTTGTGAAACTTCTGCATTTATTAATGTTTCAATGTTTGGCGAGGTAGATGCAACAGGGGTTCGGGATAGGCAATCAACATTTTCGTTATCTTTCCCTTTTTTCACTCTCACCGTGTAGTCAAACCCGGAGAGAAACGATGCATATCTTAGGAGCCTTTCGGATGTCATTTGTGGCAGGCCCTTGTTCTGATGAAAAATACGAGACAGAGGTTCATTGTCTGTCACAAGAATGAAATTTCTTGCAAAAATATAGTTGTAGAAGTGTGTTGTGGCGAAAATTATTGCCAGCGCTTCCCGGTCAAGCTGACTGTAATTACATTCTGCTGGTGTTAGGGCACGAGATGCATAGGCGATGGGTCTTTCTTGGCCATCCATCTCATGACTTAATACTGCTCCAACACCAGTAGGACTGGCATCGGTTGACAAGATGATAGGCAGTGATGGGTTGAATGGGGTAAGGACACGTTCACTACATAACTCGGACTTGAGATTCAAGAAAGCTGCTTCACAGGCTGCAGACCAGAAAAACCGTTCACCTTTCCGCAATAACTGCCTTAATGGGTGGGACTTCGTTGAAAAATTAGGAATAAACTTTGCGTAATAAGTCACCTTACTAAGGAAGCGTCTCACTTCTTCATTATTTTTAGGGCGTGGCATTTGTGACACAGCTTGAACTTTCTCTGGTGACTTGCGGATCTCATTATATGATACAATATTCCCTGGGTAGTCTATGTTTTCCTTGAAAAAATGAGCATTTGCTTTTGTTCAAAAGCAGATTATTTTTTGAAAGCCGTTCTTGACAGGCTATTAAGTTCTTGGTGCACTCCTCCTTCGTTGTACCATGTATTATGATGTCGTCAAAATATGCTTCAGCTTTTGGAAGACCATGAAGGATCTGTGATAATATCCTATTACATTTTGAGGGGGCAGTTTTTATGCCAAAACTCATTCGGTGCATCCTGAAGGTTCCTTTGTGAGTGGATATAGTTTGAATCATACTACCTTCTTCATCAACCTTCAGATGTAGATATGCCTTGTATAAGTCTTAACTTGCAGAAAAATTTTGAGTTTCTAAGACTATGTAGAATATCATTAACTGGTCTTATGGGATGGTTTGCAGAAATCAACCTTGAATTTACTCCACATTTGTAGTCAACACATAACCTAACTCCCCTATCCGATTTTGGGATAACAACAAGAGGCGATCCCCAATCACGTAAAGCTGTGGGAGAAATAACTCCTTCTGATTCCAATGAAGCGAGTTCACTTTCAACGCGTTCCCGAAGAGCAAAAGGGACATCACGTTCACGATTGAAGACAGGTTTCACCCCCTCTCTGAGTTGCAGTTTTACTTCAATATTGGGAACGCATCCAATTTTGTCTTCAAAGATTGTACTATACTGATGTAAAATATCCTGAATTGACTGCACTGAGTTGACAGATTCATTGTGAAGTGATTGATTTGTGTCATTGTCAATTTCCTTCAGATCAAAGCCGAGGCCCCTGATCCAAACACGACCAAGCAATGCGGCATGACCTTGCGGAACTACAAAAAGATCTGCAACAATTTCTGTTCCTTTGTATGATACTGTGACAACAATTTTTCCTCTGGGTTTGATAATATGATCAGAATATGATCGAAAACAGACATTTGTTGGCTGCAATGGCAAACCAAGACCCAAGGTTGTACATTCGTTCTCTGGGATGAGTGAATATTTTGCTCCCGTGTCGACTTCAAATCTTTGTGATTTATTGTTGAGTTTAACAGTGATAAAATATTTATCTGATTCTTGTTCTACTTCAAAGAGATCTTCGATGCATTCCAGTTGTCCTATCCCGAAATTGGTTTCAGGGTGGTCATGCAAGATGTCATCTATGTTCTCAGTTGCAATGTTGTGTGTATTTGACTGTTGAAGAAGTGTAGTGATACAAACTTTTGCAACATGTCCTACTTTTCTACATGACCTACATTTAAGAGAGTTTCTGTTTGTGCGACAATCTCTTGACCTGTGGTTTGAATTTCTACAATTCAGGCATAATCCATCAATACCTAGTGCTCTATAATTGACAGAACTACTGCGGTCCCTGGACTGTGAACGTGAGTGAGAGCCTGGGCTAGACTGTTGAACAAAACGTGACTGAGTATCACTGCTATATTGATTCATACTTCGGTCATTATATGAACCTGTGGCTTTTGTTACTTTTTTTGTGTCCTCTACAGTGTCTGACGGTGCAGTGATCTGTTTTGACAGCTGATTACTCTCATACCGCGATGCTTCCAAGGCTATAGCCTTCTTCAGGAGATCATCAAATTTCGTGTCATTAGACTGGAGAAGTTTCTCTCTGATCCAATTATCTCGCAAGCCACGTATAAATTGTGCACGAAGAAAAACATCTGCGATTGAAATTCTGGCGTCACATGTACACTGAATATAAAAGTCACAGTCTAGTAAGTGGCTTCTAAGAGTGGCAACAAATCCTGCAATATTTTGACTTTCTTTTTGATTGACGTTCAAAAAATAGTGTAGGGAAACCACGGTTGAGACTTGAGGTGACAGTATTTGCTTGAAATGTTTTACTAGGTCATTATAACCGAGAGAATTGATTGGTTTATCAGGGCCTAAAAATGCAGAGAGATTGTTATAATGAATTGCCCCTATTGGTGTACACAAGAGTTGAGCTTTATTTGTTGAATCGGTGGCATTGTTGAAGTTTGCGTAATTCTCAAATCGTTCTAAATACGACACAAATTTTTCCTTTTCAGAATCAACATTTTCAAAAGGTGTGATGTTAGTGGCTTGTGGGGTTGTGACGGACTGGTAAGCTTGATACCTTTCAAGTAACTTCTCTTGAGAATCAGTAAAAATGTTCAGTAATTGTTGAAACTGATTCGCGTACATCTTGACGGAACTTCGAAATAATTTTAAAAATCACAGTTCAAATATAATAAAATGTTTCAAGAAAACCGATTTTAAACACACTGGGTAGTGATCGATGACCGAATATTGTCCTGGGCTTGAGAAAAAAAAACATTGCATAACCTCAAAGTTCGAACTGCGATAAATATTATTTTGAATGTGGCATGCAGGCACACGCAGCTGAATATACGATGAGTTGCTTAGGATCGTTTACAAGTACTTTGTGTACATTTCATGTCAATTTGCCTGATTCTTGATTTTACTCACGAGGCCGTTGAAACAGACGACGTAAATACCGTACTTCATTATTGTAGGCTATATCTGTACCGGAGAATCAAGTCCCAATTCCTCGTCGCAAACTATTATGTTTTGAATAAAGCACATTATAGCTATTATGTTTTAAATAAAGGATATTATAGCACTTTAATATGCACACACATCTCAATCTACATCTTAACTCTTTGAACAAATTACAACTAACATCGTCACAGAGTAAAAGCATATATACACTCCGACCAAGTTCCATAGAGCACATAAACTAGATACATAATAATTTCATAAGCTATTGAAATCAAACAGTCCATAAACTTTTCTGCAGCGTCAGGTCCACGATAAATAAGACGTTGGCTTGGAAGGTTTGTCTTTATGTGTTCCACAGCAGGTGAGGGTTTAACGTATATACCAAAGCTCATAGGAACATGACTCTGGTATGTCACTGCATAACTTGCCTCAGGATTAGGTAGACATGTTTGATAGCGTAACAGTATACTCTCAAAATCTGCATAGATAACGTAAGGTATTCTCAGCATTTTTTCAACATTTAAGAATTTGACAATGGGGTTTATAATAGGCATTTCAACCCTAGCAATGTCATGCTGGACACACAAAGCTCTATGTTCTTTCAATTTTTCCATTCCTTGTTGACCATATTGATTATCCAAGTGAGTAAAACACCGTTTACACGTATATATCTTATGTTCATGGTGGGTAATCTGATGTCTTACTAGTTTATCAAAATCTTTGATCAAGACGTAGTGGTTCTGGCCGGATGAAGAACTTAGCAGAAGGAGGTCGCGATGGTCTTGCAGCTCTTGATCCACAACCTTTAGAGGGAACAGTTTATTGTCTTCTTCCAATCCAAATACATTAATGGATATATCGTTGGCTTTTTCAAATTTGGGAATGCCAGCTAGCGATTTAGGAAATGATATTACTGAAAATTCATACTTGTTTTCCAGATCCTTGTATTTACTAACGCGTTTAGCATAAGTTTTAACCAGTTTTGCTAAAATGGCTTACATAAAACACCTCTCGTCCTTAAAGTTTTGAGGATTCATGCAGTCTTTTCGTGCTTGTATAGCTGCTGGTAATGGAATATATGTGCTTCCACGCAAGGGATTGTACTTATTTATTTTCAATCGTACTCCTTCCACTCTTAACAAAGCCCAATTACTGTCTTTTAGATCAGATTCTTCCATTTCAGTAGTTAACTTTGTAAATTGTGTTTCCAAGAAACTACTTAAGTCTGTTTCCAAAAATAGAGTCTGATTTTGTGTTTTAAAAGCCCGATCTGTAATTTCGTTGGTGGACGTATGAATGAATCTACATTCAGCCACTAGATTAACTTTGATCGACTTGTGCATTGCTAGTTCTTTTTGCATAGCTTGTATTATTTGCTGTTTGGACTCTTTAAGGTATGAATTTAAATCCTTACACGTATCACAACGTATGAAGTAGGATTTAAGTCGACCTTCAAAAGATGTCTCATATTCAATAAGTCCGTTTTTGTCAGGGGCCAATGACAGTAGGTAATGTTTTGTAGGCTCTGTTTTTTGTCTTTTAGCTGCCGACACAACATTACAACATTCTTCATGCCGACGTCCATTGTAGGCATTGTTGAATTTACTGCCACACGTTTTACACTCATGAAATTCCCCACACGAAACTTCATGACGCTTTCTATCATAGTCCCGAAGAAAAGTTTTTCCACACTGTTTACACATATAGCTAGGAATGGGTTCTTCCATCATGAATGTTGATTTCAGCAAACAGCTGCTTACTGCGTATCACAGGGCTAGAGGTTGGTCGGTGAGACGGTCTTTCACGATGTGAACACCGTGAGAGGTAGTAGTCAACTGGTGATATTCTTGTTAAGGGTCCTCTAATATACCCCTAGTCTAGACCAACAGCTCTTTACAGCGTATGCCAAGCTGTAGACTGGACAGTGAGACAGTCTTTCACGATGTGAACACTGTAACAAGTAGTAGTCAACTGATTATATACTTGCTAAGGGTTCTCTAATATACAATAGTCAAGACCAACAGCTACTTACTGTGTAGTACAAGGCTGTGCAATAGTTGTTTTGACAGTCTTTCACGATGTGGTTACTGTGAGTGGTGGTAGTCAACTGATAATATTCTTGCTAAGAGTCCTCTATTATACCCCTAGATAAGGGTAACAGCTGCTCACTGCTTATGACAAGGCCAAAGACAGGTTGTTTCAACGGTCTTTCACAATGTAAACACTGTGACAGGTAGTAGTCAACTGAAAATATTCTTATAGCCTTCTCAAGGTTATCAGGTACTTACTGCATATCAAAAGGCTGTACAACATGTGTGTTAGGCACTCTTTCTGGCTAAGGACCCCAATATTCCCTACACAAGGCTATACATGTTAGTTCTGAACACCTAGTAGTTAATTGTATATTCAATTTTTATACAAACCTTATACAAGCACGCTTTTCATGAGGTAAAACTTTGTTAAATAGCTGCATGCGACACGCAAAGTATGCTTCCACACACAAAATTCAAAAAAAAATACTCTAAGGATTATCAATGACTCTCAACTCTTACACTTACCTCTATCCCATGCCTAGTCAAAAAAATAGTGTATTTTTTCAAATTTTTCATAATATATTTGGAAAGTAGGACATATCATTAAACTAAAAATCCAAAAAAGACATATGTTAACTCAAACACCTACCTCTATACCACTCTCAGTCCAAAAATAGTATATTTTTCAAATTTTCCAAAACATATTTCCAAAATAGGTTATATTTCCAAAATTAAAAAGTTTACAAAATTGTTTGTTTGACATAAATGAATGGCCTTTACCCCCTCTACCGCCGTACCAAGTCCCAGGTCTCTAGGACAACAAAAAAAAATTGAAAATGGGTTATATTTCCAAAATTAGGAATTTTACGAAAACGTTTGTCTAACGTAAATCAGTGGTCTTTACCCCCTCTATCCTTACACTAAGTCTCAGATCTCTAGGACAACAAAAATACAATTTTGAAAATAGGCTATATTTCCAAAATTAGGAATTTTACAAAAACGTTTGCCTGACGTAAATCAATGGTCTTTACCCCCCTCTATCCCTATACCAAGTCTAGGGTCTCTAGGACAAAAGAAAATGAATTTTAAAAAATGGTCACTATTTTGGAAACTAGGAATTTTACAAAAAAGTCTGTTTGACATAAATCAATGGTCTTTGCCTCCTCTAGCACCATACCAAATTTCAAGTTTCTAGGACAAAAGAAAATTATTTTGAAAAATTGTCACTATTTTGGAAACTAGGAATTCTACAGAAAAGTTCGTTTAACATAAATGAAAGGTCTCTATCCCCTCTACCTGTAAACCAAGTTCCAGGTCTGTATGACAAAAATGCAAAACGTTCAATTGGGAAAGTAGGCGATTTTTCATAAAACAAAACATTCTAAAACGTGTTCTATGGGCTTCAAAGAATGGCCTCTATGTCCTTTACTTTTTATAATAAAACTTTTTTATTTTTAACATTTTTTTGAAAAAGTTCAATTTTGAAATTTTTATACTTTGGAAACTAAAGAGTTTACAAAAAATGTGTTTGACATAAATGAATGGCCCTGACGCCATCTACCACCAAAATAAATTTCAAGTCTCTAGGACTAAAACTGCAGTAGTGGAGTGAGTGGGTTCTAACGAGTGTCATGGCCGCCGCGTGGAGTCCACTCTTTAGTTTCCAAAATATAAAAATTTCAAAATTGAACTTTTTTCAAAAAATGTAAAAAAAAAGTTTTATTATAAAAAATAAAGGACATAGAGGCCATTCTTTTAAGCCCATAGAACACTTATTAGAATATTTTGTTTTATGAAAAATCGTCTACTTTCCCAATTGAACTTTTTCATTTTTGTCATACAGACCTGGAACTTGGTTTACAGGTAGAGGGGATAGAGACCTTTCATTTATGTTAAACGAACTTTTTTTGTAGAATTCCTAGTTTCCAGAATAGTGACCAATTTTCAAAATATTTTTATTTTGTCCTAGAAACTTGAAATTTGGTACGGTGCTAGAGGAGGTAAGGACCATTGATTTACGTCAAACAAACTTTTTTTTAAATTCCTAGTTTCCAAAATAGTGACCATTTTTTCAAAATTCATTTTCCTTTGTTCTAGAGACCCGTGACTTGGTATGGGGATAGAGGGGGTAAAGACCATTGATTTACGTCAGACAAACGTTTTTGTAAAATTCCTAATTTTGGAAATATAGCCTATTTTCAAAATTATATTTTTGTTGTCCTAGAGACCTGAGACTTAGTGTAAGGATAGAGGGGGTAAAGACCACTGATTTACGTCAGACAAACGTTTTTGTAAAATTCCTAATTTTGGAAATATAACCCATTTTCAAAATTTTATTTTTGTTGTCCTAGAGACCTGGGACTTGGTACGGCGGTAGAGGGGGTAAAGGCCATTCATTTATGTCAAACAAGCAATTTTGTAAACTTTTTAATTTTGGAAATATAACCTATTTTGGAAATATGTTTTGGAAAATTTGAAAAATACACTATTTTTGGACTGAGAGTGGTATAGAGGTAGGTGTTTGAGTTAACATATGTCTTTTTAGGATTTTTAGTTTAATGATATATCCTACCTTCCAAATATATTTCGAAAAATTTGAAAAAATACACTATTTTTGGATGGCATCGGATAGAGGTAAGTGTAAGAGTTGAGAGTCATTGATAAACCTTAGAGTACTTTTTTTTTTAAATTTGTGTGTTGTTGTTGTTGCTTACAAACATGGTTGTAAGCATTATGCAGCCATAGAAAGGACTGACATACTTTCCAAGACCAAATAAACCCCAACAAGCAAGAGCAAATATGAAAGAGCTAATACAAAAGCCAACAAAAGCCAACAAAAGCCAACAAAAAACTGAAGAAAAAAGCCATGTATTATGCTGGTAGCTGAGTGAGTTGTTATATTGACTGATAGGTAGCAGGCTGGTAGTTGAGTGAGTATTGATATCGACCGCTAGATAGCATGCTGGTCGTTCAGTGAGTGAGTGTTGAAATGGAGCGCTAGGTAGCATGCTGGTCGTTCAAGTGGTTCTCATAGTCATCGCTAGATAGCGGAAACATACTTTGCGTGTCGCATGCAGCTATTTGACAAAGTTTTATCTCATGAAAAGCGTGCTTGTATAAGCTTTGTATAAAATTGAATATACAATTAACTACTAAGTGTTCAGAACTAACATGTATAGCCTTGTGTAGGGAATATTGGGGTCCTTAGCAAGAAAGAGTGCCTAACACACATGAGTGTAAAGCCTTTTGATATGCAGTAAGTATCTGATAACCTTGAGAAGGCTATAAGGATATTTTCAGTTGACTACTACCTGTCACAGTGTTTACATTGTGAAAGACCGTTGAAAGAACCAGTCTTTAGCCTTGTCATAAGCAGTGAGCAGCTGTTACCCTTAACTAGGGGTATATTAGAGGACCCTTAGCAAGAATATCATCAGTTGACTACCACCACTCACAGTGACCACATCGTGAAAGACTGTCAAAACAACTATTGCACAGCCTTGTACTACACAGTAAGTAGCTGTTGGTCTTGACTATTGTATATTAGAGAACCCTTAGAAAGTATATAATCAGTTGATTACTACTTGTTACAGTGTTCACATCGTGAAAGACCGTCTCACTGTCCAGTCTACAGCCTTGTCATACGCTGTAAAGAGCTGTTGGTCTAGACTAGGGGTATATTAGAGGACCCCTAACAAGAATATCACCAGTTGACTACTACCTCTCATGGTGTTCACATCGTGAAAGACCGTCTCACCGACCAACCTCTAGCCCTGTGATACGCAGTAAGCAGCTGTTTGCAGAAATCAACATTCATGATGGGAGAACCCATTCCTAGCTATATGTGTAAACAGTGTGGAAAAACTTTTCTTCGAGACTATGATAGAAAGCGTCATGAAGTTTCGTGTGGGGAATTTCATGAGTGTAAAACGTGTGGCAGTAAATTCAACAATGCCTACAATGGACGTCGGCATGAAGAATGTTGCAATGTTGTGTCGGCAGCTAAAGGACAAAAAACAGAGCCTACAAAACATTACCTAATGTCATTGGCCCCTGACAAAAATGGACTTATTGAATATGAGACATCTTTTGAAGGTCGACTTAAATCCTATTTCATACGTTGTGATACGTGTAAGGATTTAAATTCATACCTTAAAGAGTCCAAACAGCAAATATACAAGCTATGCAAAAAGAACTAGCAATGCACAAGTCGATCAAAGTTAATCTAGTGGCTGAATGTAGATTCATTCATACGTCCACCAACGAAATTACAGATCGAGCTTTTAAAACACAAAATCAGGCTCTATTTTTGGAAACAGACTTAAGTAGTTTCTTGGAAACACAATTTACAAAGTTAACTACTGAAATGGAAGAATCTGATCTAAAAGACAGTAATTGGGCTTTGTTAGGAGTGGAAGGAGTACGATTGAAAATAAATAAGTACAATCCCTTGCGTGGAAGCACATATATTCCATTACCAGCAGCTATACAAGCAAGAAAAGACTGCATTAATCCTCAAAACATTAAGGACGAGAGGTGTTTTATGTATGCCATTTTAGCAAAACTGGTTAAAACTGATGCTAAACGCGATAGTAAATACAAGGATCTTGAAACCAAGTATGATTTTTCAGTAATATCATTTCCTACATCGCCAGCTGACATTCCCAAATTTGAAAAAGCCAACGATATATCCATTAATGTATTTGGATTGGAAGAAGACAATAAACTGTTCCCTCTAAAGGTTGTGGATCAAGAGCTGCAAGACCATCGCGACCTCCTTCTGCTAAGTTCTTCATCCGGCCAGAACCACTACGTCTTTATCAAAGATTTTGATAAACTAGTAAGACATCAGATTACCCACCATGAACATAAGATATATACGTGTAAACGGTGTTTTACTCACTTTGATAATCAATATGGTCAACAAGGAATGGACAAATTGAAAGAACATAGAGCTTTGTGTGTCCAGCATGACATTGCTAGGGTTGAAATGCCTATTAAAAACCCCATTGCCAAATTCTTAAATGTTGAAAAAATGCTGAGAATACCTTATGTTATCTATGCAGATTTTGAAAGTATACTGTTACCCTATCAAAAATGTCTACCTAATCCTGAGGCAAGTTATACAGTGACATACCAGAATCATGTTCCTATGAGCTTTGGTATATACGCTAAACCCTCACCTGCTGTGGAACACATAAAGACAAACCTACCAAGCCAAACTCTTATTTATCGTGGATCTGACGCTCAGAAATGTTTATGGACTGTTTCATTTCAATAGGTAATGAAATCGATCGCCTTTACAGCTTAAATGTTCCAAAGGCTTTAACTGAGGATCAAGAAGCAGAGTTCCAATGTTCTGAAACCTGTTATTTGTGTCAAAAACCATTTACCAAAGAGGACTGGAAAGTTCGAGACCAATGCCATATTTCAGGGGAATACCGTGGAAGTGCTCACAATAACTGTAATTTGAGGTGTAAAACACGTAACCCCGTTCCTGTGTTTCTACATAATATGAGTGGCTACGACGTAAATTTCATTGTAAAGCAATTGGGATGTACTACTGAGAGAGTGGATGTTATCGCGAACTCCAAAGAAAAGTACATTTCCTTTACCAAATATGTAGGATATGTTAAGCTTAGATTTGTGGACACGTTTCGGTGAATGCCGAGTAGTTTAGAAAACTTAGTTTCCAACTTAACATCATACCCTGAAACAGACAAGTACTTTGGAGAAGAAAATGCAATGCTCATGACTCGCAAAGGGGTATTTTGTTAAGACTACATTGACTCATGGGAAAAGTTAAGTGAAACGTGTTTTCCTCCAAAAGAGGCATTCTTTAACAAATTAAGCCAAGAAAATGTTAGTCAAGAAGACTATGAACATGACAAAAATGTCTGGAAACAGTTCAACATTAATACTCTAGGGGAATATAGTGACCTCTACCTAACTTCAGATGTACTCATTCTTGCAGACAGCTTTGAAACGTTTAGAAACAAAATACTAGAAACACACCACCGGATGCTGCACACTTTTTTACTTCGCCTGGTTTAAGTTTCGAGGCAATGCTCCTTTACACAGGCATTTAACTGGAATTGCTACAGGATTACGATCAGATTCTTTTAATCGAGTCTGGAATACGTGGAGGCATATGCCACGTGTCTCATCGGTATGCTGAGGCTAACAATAAATACATGGAAACCTATGATTCTGAGAAACCATCGCAGTTTATTACCTATGATGATGCCAACAACCAATACGGTTGGGCTATGTGCCACTCACTTCCTTATGGTGGATTTCAGTGGGTTTCTCCAAATACTGTTGATCTAGAAAAACTAAAGAAAGACGATCCTGTGGGATACATTCTAGACGTTGATGTTGATTACCCATCTGACCTTCATGATCTACACAACGATTTACCTTTCCTACCAGAGTGTACACAACCTAAGGATTCGTCTCTGAAAAAACTAATTCCTCATCTTGGAAATCGAAGGCGATATGTTGTTCACTACATGGCATTAAAACAGGCTTTAGATCATGGAATAAAATTGATAAAAATTCATCGTGTGTTAAAGTTTAAGCAAAGACCTTAGGTAAAGGCATACGTTGATTTTAATAACAACCTTCGAAAACAAGCCAAAAATGATTTTGAGAAAAATCTGTACAAATTATTCAACAATGCCCTTTTTGGAAAAACAATGGAAAATATCCGTAAAAGAATAGACATACGTCTTGTGACTGACAGCAAAAAGGCAGAAAAGCTAATAGTAAAGCCGACATTTATTGACAGATCCATTTATGGTCCTAACCTAGCTGCTTTCCACATGGCTAAACGTAACATTGTATTCAATAAGCCTATATATATTGGAATGTGTATACTGGATATTTCAAAAACTCAAATGTATTCCCACCTCTATGATGTCTTGCTACCCTAATATGGAATAAACAATCTTAAACTCATGTATATGGATACCGACTCGTTCATTTATTTGGTTAACACCCCAGATGTATATCAAGACAAGTTGGATTTCCTAGAACACCTGGACACATCAGATTATCCAACTAATCACATATGTTACTCTACATCAAACAAGAAAACGTTGGGGAAATTTAAAGGCGAGGCTTGTGGACAAATTATAAAAGCATTTGTTGGACTTAGAGCTAAAATGTACGCTTTAGACATAAATGGTAAAGAAATCAAAAAGATTACAGGTATTGTGCCCAATTGGACACGGCTGACTAGCATTGAACCGGGGTCTTTATAAAAGAAAGACCAGGTCCATGATTCTGCTGAGAATCGAACCATTGATATCTGAGAGGGAACAGCCACAGTGAACCCAAGGAGCAATGAGTTATAACTGTATATAATTATAACAGCATTATTTCACGTCCAGAACAAGAATATTATTGCATTAAAGTTGGAATATTGTCGAAAATACAAGCCAGTATACATATATGCTACTAAGAGCTGGAGAAAGCGGGCCAGCTTGACAGTTGACTAATCGCAGCTAGCAAAGGGGCGTTACCAGTCGACGCCAGCGAACTACATATATGCGGGACTGGGGGAACGAATTGAGATTGATGTCTATGGGAACCCCAGTCTCACAAGGAGAAGGAGCAGAGTGGGGGTGGTCACCCACAGAAATTAATTAATTACGGCCAAATGGAGCAATGAATTGAGATGAAACTTACATCCAGAGGCATATATTCTAGGAGAGGCAATTTAGGAGTGTCCGCACACCTAAATTAAAGCCTGCATCTAAAAAAGAGCTTGCGCACAGACCAAATCCGCGGCAGAGGTCGGATTTGTCATGTAGCAGCAGGGGAATAACCGAAGTAGCGTCCTAACGCCATGGAAGGAAGCAATTAATTCTAATTAATTGGACGAAGCAATTGCCAGCACGCAAGTGAATTTGGAACCTCCATGAATAGACGAGTTTGAATCACACTTCGCTTTGTCAGAGAACGCATTATTTAAGAAAAGAGTCGCTGCTGGAAATCCTGGGGACTACTTTTTGTCACGAAGCTTTATATGGGGGAAGCTGTAGGAGACAGTCAGTTCTTCTTGACACAACTCGTGGAAAGGGATGCTGCTCGATTGACGTTCAGTATTTTAGTAACGAACAATGAAGGGCGCATCATGTAGCATAATAAATGTAATTCTGCATTATATGATAATTAGTCTACAACAGACGTATAAGCAGACAGTATACGCGAATAAATATGCAGTACAGCGTAGAGATATTTTAGAATGTTGTTTACAGACAGTGACCCTATCCACAGGGAGTGTTATAATAGGTAAAAGAACACATAAAATTGTAATGAACACTACAGTTTTACGGGAACCTGGAAAGCATCACAAGTATTTGTGATCTATATTTGAGCAACTTTGCAGTAGAGAAGATAGAAGCTGTAGCAGACGGGAGATGAGCACACGCACGCGAGATAGACTTTCGAAGGAGACAGGCGGTTGTCAAGATTTAGCTGCATCGCATCTCTGAAGTCAGGCAATAGTGGAAATCCAAGCAAAGATCCATGTGAAAATTGTGTATAAAGTTATGTTACAGTGATCATAAAAGTGTTTATGTTTATATGTTAAAAGAATGTGTGTTTTAACATGTGTAAAATGCCACTAATGCAAGATATAATTACCATGTGCAAATCCTATGCAACGTGTCATATGGAAAGTGTAATGATGGCTTAAGGCAATCATGATGGTGGGCGAACTGCTGTCGTGTTGGACTCACCCAGCGAGAATGAAAGTGAGTACCATTCCAATATGTTGATATGATATAATAGCTCACCATACAACAAATCATTTCCTCAAATATTAAGAATTGACAGTCATTTGTGCACGAGTTAACTTCCCTCGTATTTTTTATAAATATATGGCTTTGAGGATGACAAGCTTACGACCATTTAGGCGTAGGATGTTGATGAAATTAACGATAACGTTAACTAATAATAATAATAATAATATAATCTGGGGTCGGTAACAGTAATAAATATATAAATCGGCGTATTCATGCCTACAGTACGTGCAAAGTGTGTCATATCTATTGTAAAAATACCGTGTTATTGTGCGAAGTAAGAAAGATGGATAAATAACGAGTTAAAGAGAGTTTTTCAGTGTCATTGAAATGATAGATAAATGTTTTATTATGTTATATTCTACATGGTTGTATTTTGAGAGCCATTAAGATAGGCAATGTAAATGCCTGTAAATTAATACTTGTTTTGGAGCTACGTAAAGCTTTGGCTTATAAGTAAATGTATGAAGGACATGAGTGCTTTAGGAATTGAGTCATCTGTAAGAAATGTTATTTTTACCCGCGATCAGCGAGCATGTAACGTAGAATCAAGAGAATTACGTCAATAAATTGCAGGGACCATCCGAGAATAGTTCGCACGTTGACGAATCTAGTGGGCTAATCTTCGAAGCTACGAGATGGTATTGCCGTAGAGCATACATATGTATTCGCAACAGAGTTGGGACAGAGTCTGTCTGTATCCACTGTTAGCAGAATCTTCGCTGCCAGGGAGAAGCACTAGACAGCCTAGGTAGGCCATTATAGTAATTGATCTGCCCTGAGAGGTAAGACAATATTCTTTCGAGAAGGAAACGTGGAGTTCCTCTAGTTATAGTCGTGCCCGTTCAGTGAGATAACAGTTTGAAACTCAGTTGGGACGCACGCAAAGCCACTGAATACGTCCATAGAACGGCGAAGCTATTTTGTGATCCATCCCTCGCCTTGAATACTAATTAGGAGCCGATATGAGCCCATTAAATACTCTAAGTGTAGGTATTAAATAATTAGATTGACTCAATTCGTAATGACACAATCCAATCATGTTCCCCATCAGGGCTGCACCATTGAGTGAGCACATGGTCATTGCAGGAAGTCGGTCAGAGTAGCAGGTAGAATCCACTGACCCGGCAGCCATCTTGTCGAGGACGGTCCATGACGAATCTTTTGTTCACGCTAGAGTGAGTCAATAGACCGGATCCTTTTATTTTAAGATTGTAGTGGGACACTGAAGGATCTCGATATTTCGAAAAGTAATTAAGATGTGCTTGATATGATGGTATCAAATGAATTATATGTATGGGAAGGTGGGCCACAGTGAGACATGGGCCACAGTGAGACAAGCTCATTAAATCCTTTTTTTTTTTTTTTTTTTTTTTTTTGAAGGAGGGACATTTTTTAATATTTCTTAGAGGTTGTTCTCCTGTTAGCAGACTTTTTGATCCTGTTTACTCTTTGAAAGAAGCATGTTATGTAGGAGATAAACAACATCTTCGTTTTTGTGGTAAGAAAAGTAAAATTTTCTTCCTATGTTGTTTTTTTATAGTTATGTGTATCATTGTACATTAATGAATATAATATGGTCGAAATACATACATATTACTAAATAATTATTGGAATTGTCAGCTTGTTCAGTATTGTAGGTGAGATAGTAGACATAATTGTTTTTACATGTCGCAAGTGGGCCACAGTGAGACACAGTAGGGTGGGCTACAATGAGACAGTGAGAAAGATATACGGAGTTACCCCAAAGCTGAGGAGAGGGCAGAGTCAACTTCTAGGAGAGAAAAGGGAGATCTTTCATTCCAACTCACACCCCAGAAAGAAATAAAAACTTGATTTTAAGTCCACAAATAAAAATTAAAAAATCTAAAGAACTGCAAGAAGAATTTGTTCAGCCAAAGGCAGCCCTAGCTACAGACATTTCCATGGATGAAGATGTTGATGATTCTTCTAATTCAGACAGCTCATCAGATAATGAACAAATCGAGCTCCTAACATTTCATCAACTTGCTCGCAAACCTAAGGAAGGTGACTTCGTTCAGGTTGAGTTTTCAGGGAAACACTCAAGATTTTGCATCGGGGAATTGAAATGAGATTTAGATGATGAAAATTATTAAGTAAAATTCTTAAGAAAAAGAGCAAAAATGATAGGCAGTTCTTTTTTTTACCCATAGGGTGCAGATATTGCTTCAGTCCCCGCGAAAGGCAACAGATCACTGTCGCCGGTTTCCTGTGCATATGGCAAAACAAATAGACAAAAGTCATATCTCAAATTTTCTGTAAATTTTGGGAATCTGAATGTGCTGTAGTGTTTTCTGGCATTAATTATTTGTTTTAGTGTTTATGTATGTATTTAACCAGTCAAAATAAATTATTTTCATTGTGTCTGTACATTCTGTGGACCATCATCTGTCTCAGTGTGCCCACGGGTGGGCTACAGTGAGACGGCTGCAACATGTTCACAATTTATTATTTTTACAGAAACGTGTGGATGTTTTGGAAATTCTAAGGGTATGAAATTGATGAGCAACAATCAACTTATATTTCAGTATATAAAGACATTCTCATATATCAAAAAATAAGACAGTATACTAAAATACCGTATATTTTTTCTGTCTCACGGTGGCCCACCTTCCCCTACTGTTTCCATACATATGGAATGTTGGAACGAAGTAATTGGATAAGATTTGGCCAAGTTATTGTCCGAGGACAAATTAACTGCACCAAATAAATAGATGCATTTTTGTAAAGAATAAGTACCCAGTTCATGCAAATTTATTCATACGGGTAGCATAATTGAATGATATGACACGTTTGTAACGATAATGATATGACCAGACCCAGAAGTGTGTTGTATGGTGAAGCTATAAAATGTCTATAACTATGTGTATTTTGGATGGGAAGGTGTACCACTTCAGCGTTTGAAACTTATGGGAAAAGAGGACGATAGGCGCGGAAAAGCAACACATGCTAAACAGGGCCTAAGCTAATGAATCAATGTCATTTAAAGTAAATGTTCCGTGTCAAAACGGATAAATATTTAATAATTGCATATTTAATATTATTTAAATGTAATTTGTGTTTTTTGTGGTGTGATATGCAAATTTGTGTTAAATTGTGCCACGTGAAGAACACTATGGACACTCACAAATGTCAAAGAGCATCAACGATAGGATATCTAGGATATATATGAGTCGGTGGAGCACCAAACTGTATGAGAAGAGACTCACATGTAATTTTGATTTTGTTGTGGGAAGTAATTGTAAAAAGTATTTTTGTATTTTGTGTTGTGTTTTGCCATGAATTAGTACCATTAAATGTGATATTTAGGACTATGTTGTTTCTATCAAGTAGAGTAGTTACCTGATAGACGCAAATCCTGAATATGTGCTCGTATAGTGGGTTGAATGCCCCATGCCTCAAGAGACCGTGAACTAGCTGGGGTACGAGATGGCGTCACAGTGAAAGTGCAGTGAAATAGCAGCTAGTGTAAATATTTGATAAAAGTGGTAAAATATTATAACAGAGGCTTAAAATCTATAAAGTTACTTTCCTCAGATCAAGTGTAATACGGAATATTGATAGTATTTAGAAATTCTTGTTGATAATTTAATAAACTTAAACTAAGTTGTGGGAACGTGTATCCAAAGATTCGGTGACTTCTTCAATCACTGTTTGAACCAAGTAGAGCAGTGGTGCTTTTACGAGACTTCACCCGATTGGAAGATATACGTATTTCACATTCTTCTTTATTGGTAGGTTATTAGATTAATTCTATTAGGTAGTAATAATTAAATTAAATTTAGTGTAATTTGGTGTAAACATCTAGGCTCACTTAGATCTCTAGTATGACGACAGTAAACAGTGTTAGTATCTCGTCAGGTTGTGTAACCGTAACGGATTTATGCTCGTCGTGCAAAATAAAAGTAAAAAATGCAAATAAAATCATCACAAGATCTCAGGTAAAATTGAATGAGGAGAAAAGTGAAACCGATTGTCGTAATGTAGGCCTACCGCTACCGTCATGCGAATGTCATAACCTGAGAAACGAACTGTCCTCAAAAGACGAAATTATAAAGCTGCTAAAGGAAGATATTGCTAAGTTAATGGAAGAGTTGAATAAATTAGAAGGAAACAGAGAGGAAAGCAAGGAAACTTGGTCGACAGTGATTGCTGGTAAGGTAAGATTGAATAAGCCTAGGCCTATAAATGGAGTACATGTAACTGAAATTCCCGTCTCAAATTCATTTGGAGTGCTTGTCGAAGAAAATGATGACTTTCCTCAAGAAGAAAAGAAGAAAGTGATAAAGAGAAAATCCAGGAAGATGCGGATATTTGCGGATAGCCACGGGCGAGATGTAGCAGCAAGCGTTTTGGAGAGAAGCCGAGAAATGGAGGTCACTTCGACAGTGAAGCCAGGAGCTCAGATTGCAGAAGTCACGAACGGGATGATAGGAGAGTGTGCGTCCCTTACTGCAAAGGACTACGCAGTGATCATCGCTGGAGCAAACGACGTCTATAGAAATGAGAGTAAAAAGGTAATCAAAGATTTAAAGGGTACATTGCCATCCATGCAAAAAACAAATGTCATTATTGTAAATATTCCGCAGAGACACGATTTAATTCCCAAGTCATGTGTAAATGTAGAAATAGAGGCTACAAATGGAAAAATTCATAAAATTTGTAAGAGTTTTCCAAATGTCCAAATTGTAGATGTAAGTAAATTAGACAGGAAGTTCCACACTCGGCATGGCCTACACTTAAATAGATTAGGAAAAGAGTATCTTAGTGATGAAATCTGCAAAATTGTAAATTCAAATGGTAAGAATAATTCAACAGTAATATCATTAGAGTGGAAGCAGGGAAACTGGTAGAAGAAGCCAAACGTGAGGTTTGGCATTCACATCTTTTGAAGTCAAATTTAACGGAGTGCAACAATGGTATTTCGGATTTGTCTAGCAACAATAATAATAACAATTATGATAATAATAATGTAAATAAATCACCAACACAAGCTTGCAAAAGTAACAAATTTAAAATTTACCACCAGAATGTCCAGTCTCTTTATAATAAAATTGATTACATAAATCTAATGCTTAAAAATGAACTTAAAGACATCTCAGCACTATGTATTTCAGAACATTGGCTGAAAGAGGAACAACTCGAATTAATTCAATTCGCAGGGTTTATACAAGCTAGTAAATACTCTAGATCTAATATTAGCCATGGTGGTACTTGCATCTTCTTAAGAAATAATTTAGATCATGAACAGATAACAGCTTATGATTATCTAATTATGGAACAGGATTTTGAATTCTCTGCCGTAAAAATTCAGCAGTTTAAGCTAATAATTGTATGCGTATACCGTTCTCCGTCAGGAAAGTTTCCTCTATTTATAGATAAACTAGAATTGTTACTCAATAACATGAGCAAAGTAAATTTCGATATAATAATTTGTGGGGATGTAAATGTGGATTTCTTAAAACTTGATAGAAATTGTGAATTATTAAACCAGTTACTAATTTCCTATGGACTGAAACCTACAGTAAATACCCCAACAAGAATAACAAAATTTAGTAAAACCACTCCTGATCAAATTTTTATAAATACAGATAAATATCACCATTCAATAGAAGTCTATTGTCCGGGTTTTAGTGACCACCATGGACAAATACTGAGTTTTGAAGTATCCGAAGTAATCAATAATAATGATAATGGAGTAAAATCAAAGTGCAGGTCATTCACTGAATCAAATGTTACATATTTCAATGACTTATTAAATAAGGAAACATGGTCAGAAATTTATGAACTAGAAAATGTAAATGATAAATTTAATGCATTTAACAGTACCCTAAAACACTATTTTGAAATAGCATTCCCCTTTAAACGAAGAACTGTTCAAAATAACAAAACTAGCAATTGGATAACAACAGGGATTATAAATTCATGTCAAAGAAAGAAATTTCTACACAAATTATATAAACAATACCACACAACACCTGAATTCAATTTATACTACAAAAAATACACTAGCATATTAAATAAGGTAATAAGACTAGCAAAGAAAATGCATAATGATAATTTTATTTCCCAATCATCTAATAAAAACAGGGCTATGTGGTCTGTAATAAAGAAAGAAACTGGAAAATCTGCTAAAATACAAAGGAACATTACACTGACCAGAAATAATAAAGTGATTAATAATCCAGAGGAAATAGCAAACACTTTTAATGACTATTTTCTGGAAATTCCGCAAAAATTATTAAATAAATCACAGGTAAATACACTAAATTCTAATAATAAAATAAATATATGCAGTGATTCTTTATTTATAAATCATGTCACAAGTGAAGAGGTAAGAATAGTTATAAAAGAGCTAAAAAATAAATTCTGTGCTGGCATTGATGGCATCCCTGATGCAATTTTAAAGAAATGTGCAGAAAATATAATAAATCCACTTACGCACTTAATAAACAGTTCAATTCTCTCAGGAACTTACCCGGATATTTTGAAGTTATCAAAAGTAATTCCAGTGCACAAAAATGGTTCAAAAGATGAATTAGATAACTATCGTCCTATTACCTTACCAACTGGTATTGCAAAAATTGTGGAAAAAATTATGTATAAGAGACTGATAAGTTTCATAGAAAAAAATAAGATATTATCAAACTCACAACATGGATTTAGAACGGAAAAATCTACACAGACAGCAATTTACGAATGTAGTAATAGTATACTGAAATTAATTGACAATAAGGAACATGTAACTGGCCTATTCTTGGATTTATCGAAAGCATTTGATGTAGTTGACCATAAAATCCTCCTTACCAAACTAAATCAATATGGTGTTAGAGGTCTAGCTAATAAATGGATAGAGTCTTACTTAACAAGGCGTAAACAAATAGTAAGCTTGAGACACAAGGATGATGGAACCAAATTACTTAATGAAACATTGTCCAATGAGGGAATTATTGAATTTGGAGTACCCCAGGGATCGGTTTTGGGCCCACTACTCTTTCTTCTATATATCAATGATATAACACAGAACGTTCATTCACATAAGGAAATTTTGTTTGCGGACGATACAACACTCGTAATAAAAGGTGAAACTAAACAGGTCATACAGCAGTCTGCTGACTCCGTTACAGGAGAGTTAACCAAATGGTCACAAGATAATCGCCTCATAATAAACTATAAAAAGACAGTATGTCTAAATTTCCACACTATACAGAATAGGAATCCTGCGATGCCCAATATAACATTAAATGGTCATCAAATAGAAAATAAATCAGAAACAAAGTTTTTAGGACTATGGATACAACAAGACTTGAAATGGAATAAACATATACAATATCTGAATACTAAACTGAACTCGATGTGCTTTGCGTTACGTATTTTGAAAACCTGCACTAGCATGCACACATTAAGAAATACTTATTTTGCTTATTTCCATTCATACTTAAGATATGGGATCATATTTTGGGGTATGTCGCCAGATGTACTAAGCACGTTTAGGATACAAAAGAGAGCGATTAGAATTATGGCAAATGTACACTCTAGAGAATCATGTAGACCTCTGTTTAAAGATTTAAACATTCTCCCACTGCCCTGCATATATATCTTTGAAAGTATTATGTTTTTAAAAAGAATTTAATGAATAAAGATGTTTTTCTTAAAACAAACAATGATGTTCATAGGCATAACACAAGACAAAATCAAAACATTCATATTTCACACACACACACAAGCATATATCAAAAAGGAACTTTTCACACTGGAGTTAAATTATACAATAAACTACCCCAGTATATAAAACTGGCCCCAAAAATAAAAACCTTTGATAGAATGTTGAAAGCTTATCTGCAGTGCCATTGTTTTTACTCAGTAGTTGAATATTTTAGCGTATAGGAGTGATGGAATCTATAACTATATTTTACTTTTTTAATTTAATTTTAATACCTAGCTGTATGTTGTTGTATTTATAGAATTAAGTTTTCATATTATGATAATAGAGTGAGGTGTAAATAGTTGTGCAATAAGATTGTATCTATTAAGATTTGCTATTATAATAAGTTATAAATAGTTTTAATCTTAGTAATATATACCTGTTAGTTCTTTTATTTTATGCATGTAAATTCTGACGTGTCCTATATCAAAAATGTATTGAATGCATGTATTTGATCAAATGGAATTAATAAAAATCTATCTATCTATCTATCTATCATGTGTCATATGATAACGAAAGGGTACATGGAGGACATGTTATTGTGCTAGGATTAAGTCACAGGTACTACTAAAAGTCGGCCAAGGTATTAAATGGTAGAGACAAGTATAGCAGAAAAGCTAGGGCATATTAGGAAAGGCCACGTCCAAGAGTTGATAAGCCTACACGTTCGAAATAAATTTTGATAATCCTCCTTGAGACATGCTTAAATGTAAATGTAACATCCCTTACCAATTATCATGTCGCTGATACGCTGGGCCAGTTGAAAACACAGGTCACCATAGGCGCATGATCTCGTAAACATTATCATGGCGTGGCCCAGCGTGGGGAATTCGGCAATAAAAACCACTCCCTGGACGGTTTTTGCTAATAAGTCAGAACTTAGCCGATATCTTGCATTGTGCAGCCATCCGTAAACATTATCATGGCGCCCAGAGAACGTGATGGCTTATGGGATTCAGAAAACCCCATAATAATAGTATGGTTTCCATGGGGGGAAACCATAATAGTATATTTTTCCTCAAACTGTGTTTGAGTGATTGTGAGTCTTTTTAGGTTGTACTCAGACATTAGACATTGTTGTCAGACGAGTGAATGTACAGACGGGTACGCGGGTCTAAACCCATTCCATAGGTGTTCATGGCACTGTGCTAAAATGAATGTTGTTGTTTTTGCGACGTCGGAATACTTTTCCCAATATAACGCACCAACATGTACGGCACGAGCCCACCTGTATCTCAAAGATAAGAAATACAGGATGGCTGGTACTGAAGGGGTACTAAAATGTATCGCAGAGTTGAAGGAACATTTTGATACTACTCATTCCAAGAGTAGGGAAGATGCTAAGGCATTTCAAGAGTAAATACCGGGTAGATTGGCTACGGTAAATACTCAGAGACTAATCAAACCGAGGTGAGCCAGATGTAGGCTACGGTAAACACTCAGTTAGATTCAAATGTATTAGAGGTCAATAAAAAATTGATGATATTAAAGAATCTATTAAACAAGAGGTAACTGAAAAGATTGTTAGCGTGGTTTCAGAGATGCAAGCAAATAATGGCAAACGCTTTGAGTCAATAGAAATAAAGCTCGAGAATAACCTGCAAGCGTGCAGAGACTCGGAAAGTGAGGTCAACGACAGATTAAACGATATGTCCGTAGTGCTTAAAGATATTCAGAATCAAAACGAAGCGAACACTAAGCGGCAGGAAAAGCAGTTTAATACGTTCACTCAGACCGTTGATCAAAGGCTCGAAGACAGCGAAGGAAAATGGGATAAACGTATGGCAGGCTACGCAAAAGCAGTGGACGAAGCATTAAAGAAGCAGGATCAGAATATCCTTGACCAATGCAAGGAGATCAGTGAAATAAAAACTTCCGCTAAAGAAAATAAGGGAATAATTATGAATATGAAGACGCAGGTTGGAAAAGTCCAAAATGAGTTAGAACAAACTCAGAACGATCTAGCAGTAATTCATAAAAGGCAAGATGAGGACCAGGGAGAAATTACCAAAATAAGGACCGAAATCTCCAACATGCACGGTCACATCCAAAAAGAGGTTACAGGTTTACGAGAGGAGTTGGAAGTTCGAGAGGGCTTGAAAAATGAAGTCAATGATAAAACGCTTGCCGAAGTAAGACAAGGTTTAGGGGGGGGGGGGGAATTTTCTCATATAAAAGAGAGCCTTAAAGATGACAAGGAGAAAATCTTTTCTATGGCAGAGCAAAATCGCGATCGCCTAAAGAAAATAGAACAAGAAGTATTAGCTCGTTTAGAAAGAGCAGAAAATAGACACAGCCAAATAGAAACCAGGATGATCGCACATGAGGAGTCCATATTGCGAAATCCTAGATCTAATGAAGGAAGCATAGATGAAAATAGGAGAAATAGATGGGCAGATATAGAGGTACAGCCCACTCCGAGAAATACAGCCATGCCAAGTGACAGCCCGTATATCACACCTGGTATACCTATTGCTATGTCCCCTCTTCTTGCATGAATTAACTTCCGTTCACAAAAAAAAATCTTTTTTTGTGTGAAATCTTGCTCGGAGAGCCCTATAAAATTGCAAGATATTAACGTTTTCATTATAAGAGCCCACATAAGGACCTGTGCATCCTGGCATCATTTGATGCCATCATGCATCTGATAACCAATATCTCAGTTAACAATGAAGGATCACGCATGGAAAATTATTGACATTTTAAAGACATTAAATATGTATGATATTTATATGTAAGGTATGCCCTTAATACACTCAACTTATCACATTGCTACACTAAGATTTCTCAATATTTAAAAGGCAAGTTCAACAAAGAGTGTTTTTCATTGATAATGAAAACTTTCCATACATTCTGGGCACACTGGTTCCTCACATTTCTTGCAGATGTATCTGGTACGTTTCTTGCAGAATTTATCATGGCATCTTGGCGCTTGTTTTGCTGTCACTTTCTTTGGATATTGTCCTCTGCCATCATACCGTCCTTGTCCATCAGCTCTTTTCACTGGTTGCTTCTTCTTGGCAACTGGTTCATCTTCCCCCTCAGTTGAAGGGCGACCTCTTTTTCGGCTTTGAGGAGTGGTCCCTATCAGAATAAGAGATGAAGCAACAGCAGCCTTGAATGTAAGCAGAGGGATCTTTTCAACTTTTTCCCTGAAACAGAGCCATTCATTCACCATAGCCATATTTAGGAGGTGAAAAACAGTCTTTTGTTTTTAAACCCATGGGGATAGTGGGCAATCATTCTGTCCATCAAGTCTCCACCGCCAATGAATTTATTGTACTCTCCAACAGAAAATGGTCTTGCAATGGATACAGTTCTTTTCTCCTTCCTGTCCCATCTTTCCACTTCATCCTCTGGCTGTGCTCCAGCATATGTAGAGAGTAAGTGCACCTCCCTCGTGTCCTTCCAGCGTACAACAGTCATGTTGTCACAAGAAGTTGCAATTGAGCATGATCCTCGTGGAAGCTGCTTCCCATCCACAAGTTTTGTCTGAATGTTGGGAATTCTATTCAAACGCACAGTTTCTACAACGAAAATCTCTTGCAATTTCAAGTGATCCAGCATAGGGCCTGATGTAAATAAATTGTCTATAAAAATGTGTGATTCTTCCTTTCAATTCCATGGCAGAGCCTAAAAACAGTGTCACCAAAAGGTCCAAGTGCACTCCTATCTTGTTGCTTGGCTCCTTCATTAATTTCAAAACAGTGAACATAACCATCCACACTAGCTCTTACCCAAATTTTGAATTCCCACTTTTTTGGCTTGCCCTTCAAATATTGTTTCAAATGACTCCTGCCTTTGTAAGGTACCAACATTTCATCCACACTCTGATGTTCTTTAGGATTAACAGCTTCGTAGAAAGTTTGGTGCAAGGTGGAAACAATTGGACGTACTTTCCAGAATTTATCAGGCATCTGATCATCTTTATCGTCATTATTCACAAAGTGGATGTAACGTTTTATTTCCTCAACTCTATTGACTGACATGCTGTCTGCAATTAGATCCATTCGAAGACCTTTCACTGATGATCAATACATTCTTGATTGTGGATATTTGATATAAGCCATTATAATATTCATTTCCAGGAAGATTTTTAGTTCATTCTCTGTAACCCTGAATGACATTTTCCCATTCTGAAAGGCATAACGGTTAGTCCCGTACACTATATCAGAAAATAATGTCTCTGGAAAAAGATGAATTAAAAAATCGTATGGATCATTTCCATCTATTTTTATACTGTAGGTATCAAGGAACTGAGGAATTCGGTTGGTGTAGTCATTGTCCTTCCCTGAGAACCATAGTTTGGGTCTTTGCTTTCCCTTATAAGCGGCGGATAATGGAGTGACCGTGTTTCCTTGGGTGTTAGTTTTAGAACTCCTAGGTTCGGGAGCTAGTGATAAATGACTGGATCCAGAATCAAGGTTACGTGTTCCAATATCTAGATATAGAGGCAGTTGTGTAGAATTTTGTCCATTTTGTAGCTGTGGAACATTATCATCGTTATCACTATCTAGAAATATGCGATTACGAATGCTTCTTTGAATGACTTCATATTCATCATCGTCATCACTACTCGAAAAGCTGGCATCAGAATCTAGGGGCAGATAATCTTCCAACAAGTGTTCCTCGATTTCATCTGGATCCAGAAACTCAGCCATTAGGGTTCTGTTATGAAATAATGGGCTCATTGGTAATTTCTAACAATCAACATCACATTATATGTGGCATAGTCTTATTATATTGGCTGCTGTATATAACCTAGGAAGAACGGAACCGAAAATTACACTGAAAGCAACATCGGCGTAATAAGAAATATGACTAGACCACTTACATCATACTTCATAAATTAACAATAATATAAACTCCAATTTTGACCTAAATCAAATGGTTTTGTGCTACCGTAACCAACCAAGACTTAGAGGTTATGTGTAACTTTCTGCATACTGGCATCATATGATGCCACATGTGTTACGGTCTCTAGTACTACTCCGAATTATTCTGATATTTATATTTTCATACTGTTGTATAAAGCATTCCATACTGCTTAACCCAGTATTTTAGTTACTTTTGGAAACCAATACTGATGCGTACACGAAGGGATTATATTCGTAGCACAAGCGGACTTGAGAACACATGTGCACTGGCGGGAAGAAACAGTTGCAACTCAAATTCGAATGCTGCTGCTACCTGTCTGCGAGTACAATAACTTACAGAAGGCCTCCTCTGATGCCACCATGCACGTTAGGTACATAGAATGATTTTCGTAACCAAGCAACGAACGAATAATTATCTGGCATCATGTGTTACCTCTATGCGAGAAGAGGTTACGAGAGGAGTTGGAAGTTCGAGAGGGCTTGAAAAATGAAGTCAATGATAAAACGCTTGCCGAAGTAAGACAAGGTTTAGCGGGGGGAAATTTCTCATATAAAAGAGAGCCTTAAAGATGACAAGGAGAAAATCTTTTCTATGGCAGAGCAAAATCGCGATCGCCTAAAGAAAATAGAACAAGAAGTATTAGCTCGTTTAGAAAGAGCAGAAAATAGACACAGTCAAATAGAAACCAGGATGATCGCACATGAGGAGTCCATATTGCGAAATCCTAGATCTAATGAAGGAAGCATAGATGAAAATAGGAGAAATAGATGGGCAGATATAGAGGTACAGCCCACTCCGAGAAATACAGCCATGCCAAGTGACAGCCCGTATATCACACCTGGTATACCTATTGCTATGTCCTCACCGCATGAAAATGCTGTACAAAATCAGATAGTCACTGTTATAAGGGCTAATGACGAGAAACCGAGAAAGTATTCTGGGATTAACTCAAATATGACACCCAAGTACTGGCTCAAAGAGGATTCCGAATATTTAAATGACACAAAGGTACCACCAGAGCGAATATTAAGAGCTATCGAAAAATTGACTGAAGGGGAATGTGCCTTATGGTTCAAAAGTTTTCGTTACACCTTTGACCCAGTAGAAGAGTACCGCCAGGCATTTTTAAAAAGGTACTGGGATTCAAATATCCAGCAGAATTTAAGATTGGACTTGTACTCCAGACGTTATAGTACAAACAATCCAACGAAGTATGCTGAATTTTTCATAGCACAATTATGCCGTTTCAGAGAGCTTAACGAAGCACCTAGAGAATTAGACATTTGTCTAGCGATAGCCAAGCAATTACCATATGAAGTGCAAAGACTATTAATCTCGGCAAACGCCTAGACAGCGACTGAGATGCAGGCGGTACTCAGACAACTCGATCTCACCACAACGCAGCATATGAGGCAGAGTCGGAACACGGAACAAGTCCACATGACTTGTCCACAAACCGAACCGACTAGGGTGCAGACCAAGAATAAATCCACCAGCACAGAAACTGTGAAGACAGACTGGCTACGAGAAGAAAGGGAAAACCAGAATTGGAGGCCAGCATACAGAGGAAGATCGAACCGCGGACACCGAGGAAGAAAAACTGGAATCAGCGCGATACAAGGTATCAACAGCCTGATAACAGAAGAAATTACGGCCGAGATGGGAATAACCAAGACTGGAGATCCCAAGAACAGAGTCGCGGGTTCGACGAAGAAGCAGAAGAACGTTATCACGCATCATTAAGGTATATGGAGGAGCGTGGAGATGACAACAGGAAATCGCAAGTGCATTGGGATGAAGCAATTAAAAATAGGTCACCCGAGATCTATAAGAATGATGACGGAGCAAAGAGTCTGGAACTTCAACAGCACGAAGACAGACAGAAGAACTCCACAAGAAATAGAGCAATAGAAAAAAAACCACCAAAAATAAATGACCATAAAGGAGAGATAAATGCAGGGTGGAATACAGTGAATGTGGTTAACTGGATTGCTAAACCTGAGGAATTCATTGAAGACCGAGAGGAAGGGCCGGTCACTGTGAGAAAGGAACTACCCATTATAATTGTAAACATCGCAGGCATGAAGATAAGGAGTCTTCTAGACTCTGTCTCTACTGTATGTTTAATTACCCAGGCGATGTATAATGAAATTCAATGTAAAATACACGTATTGAAAATACCAATTTCAAGCGTGGAGATAAAAGGCGTGATACCAGATAAAGTAATGATATGCAAATACCAAGTATTCGTAGATTTGCAGATAAGGAACTCTATATTTTCACAGAGTTTTCTACTTGTGAATAAACTACCGTTTAACATTATTGTTGGCGAGGATTTCATAAGAGAATACAAGGTCATAATAGATCTCTCACAAGACATTGTTATGTTTCGCGTGAGTGAAGAAAAGGAGAATTTAGAGATGTCATTAAAACACAGTGAAACGAGACCAGAAGAGTACGTATGGCATACATACGGAGATATAACTGGGGATGCTGTATTGACAACAGAAGATATCGAGGGAGAGTTGGCAACACTGGCCGCAGACATTGAAAAGGACCTCGAACCACAATTCGGAGAATGCCTTAAACAAAAATTAGAGGAAGCCAAAATTGGTCCAGAACACAAGCAGATGTTAAGGGAACTGTTGTTTGAATATAGAGGAGTCTTCGATTCGAGACCTGGCCGAATCAAGAATTTCCAATATGCATTCCAAGTTAGCGACTGGACGCCATTCAGACAAAAGCCTTACCCAGTAGCCGAGAGGAATTATTTAAAGGTCAAGGAAGCAATACAGGAGATGCTGGAGGCGGGCGTCATTGTAAAGACAGCCACACCTTATGTCAGCCCACTGGTAGTTGTACCTAAACAGGACGGAAGTGCAAGGATATGCCTGGACTTGAGAAATTCCAATTCCAAGGTTATACCGGAATTTGACCAAGTGCCACCCATAAAGGAGATCCTCAGGAGGTTCAAAGGAAGGACTGTATACACAAATCTTGACATTACAGCAAGCTTTCACCATATTGCACTGGAGGAGAAAACAAGCCTATTAACCGGTTTCTTATTCGATCAGCATACATATTCATTTCTCCGTCTTCCATTTGGTTTGAAAACAGCGGGTTCAGCGTTGATACGAACGCTTGATCGAAACATGTCTGAAGAAGTAAAAGCAACAACCATAAGCTATGTAGATGATATCCTGCTGACATCAGAAACAGTGGGAGAACATATCAGAGATCTACGCAAGCTATTAGATGACCTGAGTCAGGCTAACTTTAAGGTCAATCTAAAGAAATCTAACTTTGGTCAGAGAGAAGTTAAATTCCTAGGCCATGTAATAGATGCGCAAGGAGTAAGGCCGAATCCGGGAAAATTAGAGGTCATAAAAAAATTCCCTAGACCAACGAAGGTGAAGAACGTCAGGCAACACTTAGGCGTTATTGGCTTCTTTTCCAGCCATTGCCCGAAATACACAGAGACCGTGGCACCACTTCAAGATTTATTGAAGAAAGGGGGAAGGTGGCGATGGACTGAAAAATGCGAGGAAGCCTTCGTGAAATCTAAACAGATGCTTTTAGATTATGTTAAATTGGGATATCCAGACTACACCCAGAAATTTATTATTCAGACTGCGCATCACTCATAGGCATTGGGGCGATGCTTTACCAGGAAAATGTGGACAGGCCGGAAGAGAAAACTTATATCGCATTTATAAGCAGAAGGTTGAAATCTAATGAAAAGAACTATACGGTCACGGAGATTGAATTACACGCAATACTATATGCTTTACAGTATTGGCGAAAAGTCATTTATGGGTTCATAATTGTGTTGAGAACGGACCATAAAGCCCTAACATTTATGTTGAAAACTGACTTGTCAAGTCAAAGATTACGAGGTGGTCATTGTGTATACAACAATTTCAAGTGGAAATTGAGTATTGTCCGGGGAGGGACAATATTATACCTGACTTGCTAAGCAGATACCCGACAGCTGAGGAAGAGGAAGCTCTAGCTATCGACATAGAAGATAGAGACCAGAAGACCTTAGCTGATTTAAGGAACATCACCGATTTTCAACGTGAAGATCCCTGGATACGGTTGATGATTAATTACTTCGAGGGAAAGCTTGTCAGAGGAACCCCGATGTATGCAGAAGCCGAGGCACTATCAACGGAATATCTATGGTTTAACCAGATGCTACAAAAATGGAGTGATGCAGATCATACTCGACCTAGAATTGTTATTCCGCCAGCATTGCAAAGAAGATTAGTATGGTTGGCACACAGAGCTTTTGGTCACCCGGGTGTAGACAAGTCTGTTGCCCTGTTGAAAGAAGCATTTATTTGGCCAAAACTTAGAGAGACAGTCAGAAATACAATCAGGACATGCGACATTTGCCAGCGAGTAAAGCCTAACTCGTATTTAATGAGGCAAAAACCAATACCACTCCTGCCAGAGAAGCCATGTCAGCTTCTGGCACTGGATAACTACGGCCCACTTCCAAGAGCCAAAAGGGGAAATAGACACATCCTAGTAGGACTAGACGTGTTTTCTAAAATGGTAGTCATATGTCCAATTCAGAAAACCAGTACGAAGCAGGTACTTAAAAGACTGAAGGAAAGAGTCATTCCTATACTGGGGAAGCCGGAGAACATATTGTCAGATCATGGTAGCTGTTTTACCAGCGTGGAATTCCGCAGGGAGCTGGAAAATCTGGGAATAAGACAGATTTTGTCCACAAATCGACACCCAGAGGCCAACAGCGCAGAAAGAGTGATGAGAGAACTGCAAAAATAGATGAAAATATTCTGCTCAACAGAGAACTGGAAGTGGATAGACGTACTAGAAATTATCGAGTATTGTATTAACAATACTGTTTTAGATCCCTTATTGGGGGGTGGTTGGATCTAAAACGGAAGTGTTATTGTGTTAATTTATAAGGAAGTGCCTAAAAGGGGGTAGCTTCCCGTAGTCGGGCAAGCTGACCAGTGTAGAGTGTTGTTTAGTGTTAGGGTGCTAGGGGTTGCTCCTATAAAAGACGTAGGTGTGTTTTAGGGGATGGAACTTAGCGTACAGGTCAACGTGCTGGTCTTCCAGCTGGCTGGCTGGTTATATAACCGACGTGCACGCGTCAGCTATATGGCGCGTGCTGCTCCTAGCAGTCGGGCCTATACGGGAATACAATGATACCTGCGCTAGCAAGTGTCTGGCTACTGTACGTCACGTCTAATCGTGACGGAGGATTCAGGAAGGGAGTTAGGGCGTAAAGAAGCGTGTAAACAGTAATGCAAGTGTAGTGTACTGACCAAGTATTTATTGGTCAGTAATATGGAATTATGAGTCCCTTTTAGGGGATGTAGTAAAAGTTACAATGTAAGTGTACAAACTTGTGTATACAATTTGTGGGTAAAGGTTACAAAGTACAGGATTCTGAACACTGCTGACTCACCTGATGATAACAGCGATAGCCTCCGGCCGACGCACTGTAAGACTGGTAATTGAGAGAGCTTGTCCTCTTTAAGGCTCCCTCTTATATTCTCCGGCGTTGTGTTGTCAGCATTCCGCTGCGTAGATGCCCCAGTTAATTGTGTGTCGCTGTTTGTGGTAGTGATGCAAGTATTGGGTAAGCTTTCCAGACTGGTTAGCTGCCCTTGCGGTGTTAATAGATGTTGTTCTGGACTTACAAGATTTGCCAGTTAGGGGTGATTTAAATAGATGATGGGGGATGGCCTCCAGGGGGTGCAGACCCCTGGGGGACTGTACAAGCCTCTTCCCCTATTTAGTTCGCGTCCCCGCGAATGGGAACGGAACTTGAGGTTGGGATGTTGATGCAGCAGTTTAGTTCTTGAAGCCCCCTCGTATCTCCTGTTGGTGTCCTCTTCTTCGGCGTCGTATGATGTGGTGATGTCGTGTTGATGTGTAGGTGTGAGATCAGCTCGTGTTCAGAGGGGTGGGTTATGGGATATACATATATATAACATTGACATTGGCATAGACATTATAAAAATAGTGCATGAAAAAAAATCGATATTGACATATTGCAAGTTTGAAGAAAAAAATACATGGTGCTGGTAGTTATTCGGTACATTGTTGTGCAGGGAGGAAAAAAACCCAGGGCTGGACGGAAGATTGTGCCGTCCTCCCTATCTTAGGGAAAAAAGTGCTCCCTGCAATGAGAAAGAGAGAAGAAATAGACAAAAATGGGTGTTCCAGGGTATAATTTAAGGGAAATATTCAAAATGCATTTATTGATTTGGGATAAAACGGAACACCCTGACAAATGGGGAAGTTAGAAGAAAGAAAAATGAAAGAAAACAAATCATAGACACTGTGTACATGTGATTTTAACAAACAAACAAAAAAGTATACCGTTTAATGTGCTATGTTGCGATGTTCATATGTTGACATTTAGGAATATTACTGATCACCGCCGCCGACAATGTGGGGGTGCGAAGTATTATACATATATTGATTTCTAGTGGAATAATTGCCCGTGGGCGCATGAATTTGTATTAAGTTACCCTTTAAAATTATCAATTACAATGATCTTATATCTAACTTAAGCGCGCTAATTTCTTATGATTCTAGTTTTTGGTACCTCGCGTGCACGCTACCCCTTTGTACGTACGCTTGCCGTCTCACGGCTAATCCTTCACGGCCACTTCCTGGTAGGGTTTAGTGGTCGTACCGCTTGAAATGTAACCTTAATTCTTAATCTGTGAAGCATTCCCTGTGGGTGAATGCTTTCACACTTGACAATGAGAGTCGCCGCCACAAATCGGTTGCGCCCTCATTGCCGTAATTTGCGCCTCATTTTTGACGCCTTATGTTTCTTGTGTACGTTGATCTGCCAGCGAGCCTGATACCCCACAGGTATCAGCCGTGCTGTGCAGATTTTTAAAGTGTAGCTTTAAAAATGTGGTGAGCCTGTAAGTGAAGATGAATATTAAATATAAATTAGTGCGCACATGTGTAATACAATAATAAGACGGCATTAATAGCATGCTGCAGCTATATGGCAGCAAAATCATAGTCACCAGTGCCATATTCCTGGTGACGATGCCTGAAAAAAAATGGAGAGGTTAATAAAACATTTAAATATTGCCTATTTTCTATGCCGCTTCCTGTGGTAGTGTGTCCACAGTCTGAAGCTCTTTTGACCTGTGAAAAAAATGGCATGGTTAGTGTTAATCGATGTATGGCCGGGCTTACCCTATACGGTGCCGTAATGTCGTTTCTTAATGTGTTGTCGGTCTTACCCCGGTAGCGGAATTTTGGTTACCGGGTGCCGATATATTCCACCTCAATTATACTTCTGTTAATGTATTATAATGTATTCTAATGTATTATAATGTATTATAATGTATTGTAATGTGTTATCGGACTTATCCTGATGACGGATTTGTCGGCCATCAGGTGCCGAGCGGCGTTACTTAACACTATCTATCTTAATTATGATTTAAAAAAATGGTTACTATGATTAAGCCGAATGGGTGGCCTTACTCTATTGCCGAAATGTGCTGTGCCGTTACTTGGCAACAGCGGTTAAAGAATTTGATTAATCCTAAGTTGCGTACCAAAGTGCAACTGTCTTATTTACTAAATTTGGACCAGAGCGATCGCCTGAGGCAATTTACTTCCTCAGGGCACCACCCGTACGAATCCTAGAACCACCGGTTGTCTCTAGAATCGTCGGATTCCGCTCCCTTAATTCTAGTTGTCGACGTCTATTCTAGGTCTTACTAACTAGTACTAATCTAGTCACAGGCGGCTTACGGTGCCACGAAACAAACCGTTTCGCCTGCTGTATCATCCTGCTCGTTACCGTTGTTTTTCCATACGTTGTCGTAGTTGGGTCGCCCACTTTAACCCCTTTGAGTTGCTCGCTGTGCCCCTCATTTAATGCCCTTGGCTGCCCGATGCGTCGCCATTTATGTGGGCATTGGACATCGTCCAATGGCATAGTATTATCTTCGCCTTTATTGGCAATCGTAGTATGCTTTACGCAGTATAATAATCTCTTCGCCTTTATTGGCCGCCGTAGTATGCTTTTCGCAGTATAATAATTCTCTTCGCCTTTATCGGCCGCAATAATATTTCACTCCCGCGCGTGGGAGTCTTGCTTCCCGCTGTAGAAGCCGTACTTACTTACATTTACCAAAGAGTCTACTCCTAGCTTGGTCGTCTCTAGGGTCAACTTCTGGGTCCGGCGTGGAAAGAGCTATTTCTCCCACCATCCTCAGAAAGTCTTCCCTGCAGGTCTTGGCGTCGATGACCGTGGCAAATAGTGGGTGTAGCATCCCTTCCTCCCAGGGGCAGTTTAGGCGCACCTAGGATTCCAGAGCTTGCCCGGCCAGGCCACGAGTGCCTCAACCTTACGTGGTTCGTCTGTTTGGTCTAGTCGTTAAGTTGAGTAAGGTCACTGAGCTGTCGAGCCAACTGGGGTAAGGGTCAACATCACCTTCCCCAGCTCTGCTCCAGTGTGGTGCCTCTGGCCTTCGGCTTGTGCCGCTATCACCAATCAGAGTGTTTCAAATTCCTTTTCATGTAATAAAAAAATATGGGCGTAACCTGTGTAAATAATTTAAAAATGTAAAATATTTCAAGTGTTGTGGGGTTGTAGAGCTTCTAAGTGCATGGACTACTTTAGGTCTACTACTGCTACGTCGGCTGTCCAGCGATAATGCTCTGTTAACCTTCATGGAGGTGTTAGTAGGGTCTATGATGTCAGGTACCCTGTTATTAGGATCTGGGGGTAGTTATTCGTAGAGTGGGCTGAAAGCATGGTAGGAAGAGGTTGCGCATCTTTGGGCTCAAATAAATGGTGGCTTTGAGCCGGTAATGCTGCTAGGATTGCTCTTACAATGAGTGAACGGGGGAGGTAATTCCCGGGATTGCAAAACTATGAAAATTCCATGCAGGTTTGATAGTAATGCCGTTGGTAAGTGGATGGGATACTCATGCATGTGTCTGGATATGAGGCATCCGCACTCATGTAAGGATAGGTGTAGGGTGAGGCGTAATAATAATTTATTCCTGTCATGCGGGAGTATTTAATTTTAAAAAAATGGTTAATATATGATTGTGGCCTCATCTCTCATTTGGAGATGCGCATTATGCTTAATTGTTGTTTGCCGACCCACCCCTAATACTCAGGTGGTAGCATCGAGATCCAAGGCGTAGTCAGCCCTCTTTTTAAACGCATGAAGTCTATCAACCCCTATGTATACTTTGTAATGTAGTGTAGCTGTTTTCATCGTGTTCATGTGTCTGCGTTGGTCATGTTGGACGTGGGAAGGTTATTGGAAAGGAGTAAGGTATTCAAAATGGTAGCCTTTGGGTGGTATGTTGGTAATCCCGCTGGGATTATCCACCTATGCTTCAGTCATTCTCCCTTGGTCCATGTCTGTTCTCTATCCGCTTCTTGGGATAGTAAAGCGTCGTGACGCTGTGACGTCACGACTTAATCTGGTCTGCCATTTGTAGTGTGAATGTAGCCAGTGGTCGTAGTGCGACTGGCCATGTCCTAATCGCCTGGAATGATTTATTTTAGAAATAAAATCGCGAAAGGAAGTTATTAGGAGGGAGGTCTTGTTTCCTCAGAGCCCCTGTCTGTGTTCGCTCCTGATTAGTGAGCGTGTGTGTGTGTGACTATATTCCGCTACACCACGCGGACGGTTGGTCTGTTATAGGCTAAGTCCTAATGTGTATCGCGTGTATGGGCAGGAGGTGCCCGTGGCCTGTCAACGTCTTTGCGAACGTGCTCCTATGGGCCCTAGATAAGTTTCGGTCTGTCACGTCTGTCCATTGCTAAATGTCACAATTGTTTTTGCAGTGTTAAAAAATGTGTGGCATTATGATTGCTTTGTGCTTGTAATTTCATGATCAATGCCGATACATCAATAGTGTCTGTCACCAGCAGTATTGCAATATGGTGGCCTCTGCAAGTCAGCGGTTTGTATGTGTAATGGCAGGCTCGGACGTTATGTATGTCAGCTGCCGGCACGTGCTTTCTTGCACATATGCGAGTGTTGTCATTGTTCCAGATTCCGGGCGGACCAATGTAGCAATTCGTCCTATTTAGCTAGTACTGTTGTGTGGCCACTATTCCATAAGACCTTTGTCTTACGAAATGTCTATACTTGTGTCTGGGAAATATATTTTCCATGTCAGGTGTAATTGAAATTTTATGCCTGGCTTTTGGCCGAAGGAAATGCGGTATTATCTGGTTCTGTGGTTCTATGGGCCAATTTCGGTGTGATTGAAAGCCTGGATAGTTGTTTTCCATGGTGCCCAATTTTCGCTGGGATTTGGACCCGTGATCTATGTAATTCTCTGTGTTCTGTGTCTGCGTTGTGTTTCAGGGATTGAGGTGTCCTCAGTGTGGTTTTTGCTTGTGTCTCTCGTACCAAAAATACCGATGGTTAGTTAGTTTTTGGTACGAGTGTGGTGTGTGATCATGGGTTCGGACCCGGCTTACTGTAAAGACTTGTTACGACGCTATCTGTGCCGTATATATTATGGCACATGTACCGTGTATTTGAAATGCGCAGATGGGAATACGCATTCCTGTGAAGAGTTTGTGTGTTTTTGAATTCTCCTCGTAGTGTAATTTGGGGAGTTGTGTGGTTCTGAACTCGGCGTAAATGAACGCGTATTTCCCAGGTTCGTCTGTAGTGCTCCCAGTCAGTCTGTGCCAGCAAAGGTCGCCCACGGTTAGTGCGTTATCGCTGACGCGATAGTCTCTAGTTTCACTCACGTGTGCGTTATCTTGTTAGTTGCTTGACAATGCTCCGTGTCTGTATGTTTGTGCCTCTTAGCCTGAGTGCTAACTCTGTAATTGCAAGTGGGGTTTTCCGCCATACAAAAGAACCTCTCACTAACTACGTTCGTGTCCCCAAGTTTTGTGTTAACTGTAACGTGGGTCGAATATGTCCCTATCCATTGTACAAAATGTCGTTATACACGAGTGTCTCCGGGCCGCTAGTCGCGTGTTTGGTGACTAGGTGCCGGAGGCGATTTTGTTGTTTCTCATTTATGAACATCTGTTAGTGGAACTGTCCCAATCTGTTTTAGCTTTCTACTTTTCTATCCTGCAACTGGATAGCTACCCGACCTGACATTCCTGGTATTCAGAAGGTTGCGGGTTTTGAGACCGTCTTTACCCAGAGTAATTGTTTCTGGTGCCATTCTAGGCTGTGCCTCCGGGACAGTTTGGTAGTGTATTACTGTTATGTGGTAATGTAAATTGACTGTGTGCCTTCCAAAAATATGTAGGGTTTCCCAAAGTCTGGGATTTTCATCCTATGGTGTGTTTGCGTTTTAGCTTGCGTGTTGTTATGGAGGTGAAAAAAAAGTCATGTTATAGGCAGTGTAACGTGTCACGTATGCCTATGGATGCAATATATACAGTTCAACTTGGCCAATTTTTCCTTCATCGGGCCTAATGACTGAGGCAGAGAAAGAAAAAAAATGAGCTATGCCCCGCTCCGCATTAAGAGAGCACTTTGGGAAAAAATAGAGAAACTATATTGTTTCTCGCCTGCCCACTGCGTTATGCTTATTAAGGCGGGTTGCCCGACGGCGGTAACCTGTAAAAATTGTGTCGTAAACAATATGAAAAATGTTTAAAAATGAAAAGTAGGACCTGAGTGTAGTATCCGCCCATTAGGTGACGTTAGTACGGCAGTACTCTAGTTGCGTCTCAGGGGAATCTACCACTTTTGAAAAATAGTTTGAGATTCTTAATTCTTGCTACAATCAGGGCTCTTGCCCGCCACAAGAGAATCTATCAAACTGTGGGACCGGATCATAGAACATTTAGTCATTTCCACCTAGAAAGACCCGCTTAAGCTCTATGCTGTGATTTGATGCTTAAGCTGTGTTCGGAATATCTCTTTCCGGCCTTAAGCCGCGTGGCTCACCTGATGGGCTTCCGCTTGGCTTTGTATATTAGAAACTTTACGTTATCCAAGTTATAATATGGACCAACCATGCTCAATAACCATGGATGGCCTGTGAAAAAAAATGCTAGGGGCCCAAAAAAAATCAAGAAGAATTTAGACTTATACACCTTTGGTTTAGCCATGTTGCACTGCATATACATGAAAAAAAATGTGCCGTTTACGTTAGTGAGTCTTTATGTGTTTATTGCCGTATTTCTCCCGTGTAAACGAGCTTATGTGTGTCCCTAATATAGGTGCAAGTGTTATTAATTTATTTCTGTGTCCCTGGTGGAAGTCGTTATTCCCGTCCGAGCGTCCGTGCTCTGGAAGGTGAAGACTTCCGCCCTGTTACGAGGGTATAGGCCCCTGAAATACACTGAGGTGCTCCTTTGCTATTTTCCGGCGGAATTTCTAGCAAAGTAAGCCTGGGCCTACTCCCACCGTAACGCGTGTCTGTAGGTTTGAGTGTGCCTGTATTCGAGGGCCTAATTGCGCTCTGCGCTACCCTAGTAGAGTTTACGGGGGTGTGTGTATTTTTGACTGAGTGGTTTTGTGGGGTAGGTAATAACACCTTTCCTATACCCCGTGTACCGTGTGTTAGTGCCTGGTCAAAATGTGCGGCCGTGTCTTGTGCATCCTGAGGGCCTGAATGCAACACCCTCTTATGCATTCGCACCTGGGGTACGAATGCCGGTGTTCGCCTCCGTTCTGGCAAACTTGCCCTTTGAACTGGCGGTAAAGGCCGCTTAATTGCCTGTCTCTGCCCTGGCAATGTGGTGGCGTGTAGCCTGACCGCTTTCTGGCCTGTGGCCACGGTAGACTCCTGCCATTGTGTTTGCCTATCTGTGTGGGTGTGTGTAGGCTCAATGTGCTGTAGGGCGGGCTCTACGTCCTCAGCCCATGACGTGGTTACCTCCCGTTGTCTGCCTGTCATACTATGTGTGTCTGAGGGTCCTGGCTTCAACTCCCTCTTGTTCGTCTGTTGCGAGGGGGTTGGCCTAGGTTCTGCTGCCCGGCTTGGCAAAATTGCCTTCCGAACCGGCGCTAAGGGATGTGTAATGGTGTAAGCTTGTCCCCGCAGTGTATTGGAGTCTAACCTGGCCGTCTCCTGGACTGTGTCCACGGTGAACTCCTTCCCATGTGTGGCAGTACATGGCGAGAGGGACATCCTCGCAAATTGCCGAGTTAGCGTATTTACGCTTATGTCCTCTCCCGGCTGGGCTTGTGGCCCTGCCATGTACTCAAAGATGGCTTAGTGAGCCCGGAGCTCCTTATGTTCGCCCCAAATTTGGGCGTACTGCCTATTGAGGCACATGGCCTGCTGGCAAATTGCTGTATCAGTGTGGTTGTGTTTTGTATAGGTCTGTGGCCGCCAGTTGTAGAAACGCCTGTTCGCGAATTAACTCCCTGTGCTGAGTGTGTAAAATCGTGTAGTGCACCCTCAACCTGTCGAGGGTTGCATTATTTATTACGGGACCACGTGTGGTGATCAATTGGTCGTGTATTCTGTGTCTTTGGATATGGATCCTATTGAGGTGTTCATGGATGTGCCTCAAGTGCGTATGTGCGCATCTTAATCGCGCTGTCCTCCCCTCTGACGGAGTGTATGGCTGTTTGCCCTGTATTGCCCCGATTTTTGTTTAGAGTGCCCGTATCTGTGTTTGCCGGCTTTGTATGTGCCTCTGGCATCTGAACAATAATGCTAATAATATTGGCGTACCCCTACTGCCTCTATGGCTTACAATCTCTGTTGTTTCTGCATGGGGTGCCATTCTGAATGAAGTGATGCGTCTTTAAATTTAAAAAAAACTGTGCGTGTTTGGCAGTGTATCCTGTATCTCTCTGATTCTTTCTGGGGGCTGGGAGGTTTGTTTGCTAAGAATTTCCCCTGTGTAAGTAGTACGGAGCAAAAATGATGCTCTCTATCTGGGGAAAAAAATCACAATTTTGCTTGGCGGTTTGCGGTACGGAAGGGGTCGTTTCTACTACGAGGGCTCGTTGTTTGAGACCCACCCTTACTGTGCGTAGTAGAGGCGCCTCCACCATCTGTTTTAGATCCCTTATAGGGGGGTGGTTGGACCTAAAACGGAAGTGTTATTGTGTTAATTTATAAGGAAGTGCCTAAAAGGGGGTAGCTTCCCGTAGTCGGGCAAGCTGACCAGTGTAGAGTGTTGTTTAGTGTTAGGGTGCTAGGGGTTGCTCCTATAAAAGACGTAGGTGTGTTTTAGGGGATGGAACTTAGCGTACAGGTCAACGTGCTGGTCTTCCAACTGGCTGGCTGGTTATATAACCGACGTGCACGCGTCAGCTATATGGCGCGTGCTGCTCCTAGCAGTCGGGCCTATACGGGAATACAATGATACCTGCGCTAGCAAGTGTCTGGCTACTGTACGTCACGTCTAATCGTGACGGAGGATTCAGGAAGGAAGTTAGGGCGTAAAGAAGCGTGTAAACAGTAATGCAAGTGTAGTGTACTGACCAAGTATTTATTGGTCAGTAATATGGAATTATGAGTCCCTTTTAGGGGATGTAGTAAAAGTTACAATGTAAGTGTACAAACTTGTGTATACAATTTGTGGGTAAAGGTTACAAAGTACAGGATTCTGAACACTGCTGACTCACCTGATGATAACAGCGATAGCCTCCGGCCGACGCACTGTAAGACTGGTAATTGAGAGAGCTTGTCCTCTTTAAGGCTCCCTCTTATATTCTCCGGCGTTGCGTTGTCAGCATTCCGTTGCATAGGTGCCCCAGTTAATTGTGTGTCGCTGTTTGTGGTAGTGATGCAAGTATTGGGTAAGCTTTCCAGACTGGTTAGCTGCCCTTGCGGTGTTAATAGATGTTGTTCTGGACTTACAAGATTTGCCAGTTAGGGGTGATTTAAATAGATGATGGGGGGATGGCCTCCAGGGGGTGCAGACCCCTGGGGAACTGTACAATACAGTGCACGAAGCAACAGGGGAAGTGCCCGTGAGCCTACGCCTTGATAGAAGACCGGAGAGGCCATGGAACAACGTCATTCGGACACATGTAGACGCACAGCCTGGACGCGAATTGAGGATCCAGAGAACATTCGAGTATCTCAAGAAACAAGCGGACAGACGGCAGCGAAAGAATAGAAGGAAACGCTACCACATGCCACTACTCGTGGGAGAGTATGTTTTATTGAAGAAACCAGCTAGCTCAGACCCAGAGAACAGGAAATACAAAAAATTTCAACATAATTACCACGGGCCCTATCTAATTATAAGGGATTTGCAAAATAATGCCTACAGAATAAAATATGAAGAAACAGGCAAAGAAGTTATGGTAAATGCAGCCAATCTCAAATTTTATAGTCCACCGGAAGAGTGTGAAACCGCAGAATAACAAGCCATGAACACCCAAGTGTACGGGAAATTATTAAGTATGCACGCAGATACTCCACAGAAAGGCCAAGACCAGTTTGAAAGGAAACGAGACAGCCAGCTTACAGACCCCAAGGGAACAAGCAATGAATGCAGCTGTCAGTTGGGAGAGTTTTACGACCAGTTACGGGAAGCAGCCAGGGAACTACAAGCAATGAATGAAGCTCTAAGGAGAGAAAACGAGGAAATACGAAGACGGCAGACAGACCCAAGGGGAGGGGGACGGGGAGCGAGACGACCCACTGCCCAGGAGCACTGACCGCCTAATGTAAACACTGTCTGCAAGGTCGATGTAGTCAGGAGGTGGTTTGAAAGAATTCACTTGTAAAATTATATTTTCAAAATTAGCAGGGGAAAGGTGTGCCCAATTGGACACGGCTGACTAGCATAGAACCGGAGTTTTTATAAAAGAAAGACCAGGCCCATGATTCTGCTGAGAATCGAACCTTTGATATCTGAGGGGGAACAGCCACAGTGAACCCAAGGAGCAATGAGTTATAACTGTATATAATTATAACAGCATGATTTAACACCCAGAACGAGAATATTATTGCATTAAAGTTGGAATATTGTAGAAAATACAAGCCAGTATACATATAAGCTACTAAGAGCTGGAGAAAGCGGGCCAGCTTGACAGTTGACTAATCGCAGCTAGCAAAGGGGCGTTACCAGTCGACGCCAGCGAACTACTAATCGGCGGGACTGGGGGAACGAATTGAGATTGATGTCTATGGGAACCCCAGTCTCACAAGGAGGAGGAGCAGAGTGGGGGTGGTCACCCACAGAAATTAATTAATTACGGCCAAATGGAGCAATGAATTGAGATGAAACTTACATCCAGAGGCATATATTCTAGGAAAGGCAATTAAAGCCTGCATCTAAAAAGGAGCTTGCGCACAGACCAAATCCGCGGCAGAGCTAGGATTTGTCATGTAGCAGCAGGGGAATAACCGAAGTAGCGTCCCAACGCCATGGAAGAAAGCAATTAATTCTAATTAATTGGACGAAGCAATTGCCAGCACGCAAGTGAATTTGGAACCTCCATGAATAGACGAGTAAGAATCACACTTCACTTTGTCAGAGAACGCATTATTTAAGAAAAGAGTCGCTGATGGAAATCCTGTGGACTACTTTTTGTCACGAAGCTTTGTATGGGAAAAGCTGTAGGAGACAGTCAGTTCTTCTTGACTCAACACGTGGAACGAGATGCTGCTCGATTGACGTTCAGTATTTTAGTGATGAACAATGAAAAGCGCATCATGCAGCATAATAAAAGTAATTCTGCATTATATGATAATTAGTCTACAACAGACGTATAAGCAGACAGTATACGCGAATAAATAAGCAGTACACCGTAGAGATATTTTAGAATGTTGTTTACAGACAATGAACCTATCCACAGGGAGTGTTATAATAGGTAAAAGAACACATAAAATTGTAATGAACACTACAGTTTTACGGGAACCTGGAAAGCATCACAAGTATTTGTGATCTATGTTTGAGCAACTTTGCAGTAGAGAAGATAGAAGCTGTAGCAGACGAGAGATGAGCACACGCACGCGAGATAGACTTTCGTAGGAGACAGGCGGTTGTCAAGATTTAGCTGCATCGCATCTCTGAAGTCAGGCAATAGTGGAAATCCAAGCAAAGATCCATGTGAAAATTGTGTATAAAGTTATGTTACAGTGATCATAAAAGTGTTTATGTTTATATGTTAAAAGAATGTGTGTTTTTAAACAAGTATAAAATGCCACTAATGCAAGATATAATTACCATGTGCAAATCCTATGCAATGTGTCATATGGAAAGTGTAATGATGGCTTAAGGCAATCATGATGGTGGGCGAACTGCTGTCGTGTTGGACTCGCCCAGCGAGAATGAAAGTGAGTACCATTCCAATATGTTGATATGATATAATAGCTCACCATACAACAAATCATTTCCTCAAATATTAGGAATTAACAGTCATTTGTGCACGAGTTAACATCCCTCGTATTTTTAATAAATATATGGCTTTGAGGATGACAAGCTTACGACCATTTAGGCGTAAGATGTTGATGAAAGTGACGATAACGTTAACTAATAATAATAATAATAACAATATAATCTGGGGTCGGTAACAGTAATAAATATATAAATCGGCGTATTCATGCCTACAGAACGTGCAAAGTGTGTCATATCTATTGTAAAAAATACCGTGTTATTGTGCGAAGTAAGAAAGATGGATAAATAACGAGTTAAAGAGAGTTTTTCAGTGTCATTGAAATGATAGATAAATGTTTATTATGTTATATTCTACATGGTTGTATTTTGAGAGCCATTAAGATAGTCAATGTAAATGCCTGTAAATTAATACTTGTTTTGGAGCTACGTAAAGCTTTGGCTTATAAGTAAATGTATGAAGGACATGAGTGCTTTAGGAATTGAGTCATCTGTAAGAAATGTTATTTTTACCCGCGATCAGCGAGCATGTAACGTAGAATCAAGAGATTTACGTCAATAAATTGCAGGGACCATCCGAGAATAGTTCGCACGTTGACGAATCTAGTGGGCTAATCTTCGAAGCTACGAGATGGTATTGCCGTAGAGCATACATATGTATTCGCAACAGAGTTGGGACAGAGTCTATCTGTATCCACTGTTAGCAGAATCTTCGCTGCCAGGGAGAAACACTAAACACCCTAGGTAGGCCATTATAGTAATTGATCTGCCCTGAGAGGTAAGACAAAAATTCTTCGAGAAGGAAACGTGGAATTCCTCTAGTTATAGTCGTGCCCGTCCAGTGAGATAACAGTTTGAAACTCAGTTGAGACACACACAAAGCCACTGAATACGTCCATAGAACGGCGAAGCTATTTTGTGATCAATCCCTCGCCTTGAATACTAATTAGGAGCCGATATGAGCCCATTAAATACTCTAAGTGTAGGTATTAAATAATTAGATTGACTCAATTCGTAATGACACAATCCAATCATGTTCCCCATCAGGGCTGCACCATTGAGTGAGCACATGGTCATTGCAGGAAGTCGGTCAGAGTAGCAGGTAGAATACACTGACCCGGCAGCCATCTTGCCGAGGACGGTCCATGACGAATCTTTTGTTCACGCTAAAGTGAGTCAATAGACCGGATCCTTTTATTTTAAGATTGTAGTGGGACACTGAAGGATCTCGATATTTCGAAAAGTAATTAAGATGTGCTTGATATGATGGTATCAAATGAATTATATGTACTGTTTCCATACATATGGAATGTTGGAACGCAGTAATTGGATAAGATTTGGCCAAGTTATTGTCCGAGGACAAATTAACTGCACCAAATAAATAGATGCACTTTTGTAAAGAATAAGTACCCAGTTCATGCTAATTTATTCATACGGGTAGCGTAATTGAATGAAATGACACGTTTGTAACGATAATGACATGACCAGACCCAGAAGAATGTTGTATGGTGAAGCTATAAAATGTCTATAACTATGTGTATTTTGGATGGGAAGGTGTACCACTTCAGCGTTTGAAACTTATGGGAAAAGAGGACGATAGGCGCGGAAAAGCAACACATGCTAAACAGGGCCTAAGCTAATGAATCAATGTCATTTAAAGTAAATGTTCCGTGTCAAAACGGATAAATACTTAATAATTGCATATTTAATGTAATTTAAATGTAATTTTTGTTTGTTGTGGTGTGATATGCAAATTTGTGTTAAATTGTGCCACGTGAAGAACACTATGGACACTCGCAAATGTCAAGGAGCATCAACGATAGGATATCTAGGATAGATATGAGTGCGGTGGAGCACCAAAATGTATGAGAAGCGACTCACATGTAATTTTGTTTTTGTTGTGGGAAGTAATTGTAAAAAGTATGTTTGTGTTTTGTGTTGTGTTTTGCCATGAATTAGTACCATTAAATGTGATATTTAGGACTATGTTGTTTCTTTCAAGTAGAGTAGTCACCTGATAGACTCAAATCCAGAATATGCGCTCGTATAGTGGGTTGAAAGCCCCATGCCTCGAAAGACCGTGAACTAGCTGGGATACGAACACATGTTCCATATGATAACGAAAGGGTACAGTATTAACAGAGGTGTTGTCAAAAATTGCATAAGCTTTCAAGATTATAAGGATTGTGTCATGAAAGACAATGTAAAAAGAATACCAATGAACATTATCGCTTCTAAACAACATGACATATCATCTATAAGACTAAACAAAATTGCTTTGCGTCCTGGTGATTATAAAAGAGTGATTGATGCTGATGGTATAGGTACACATGCCTATGGTCATTACTCAATCATTAACCATGCTTAAAGAGTTAAGTTATGAATATCAAAATCTTCTGCCTGCAACTAGCAAATACATAAAACAAAACAAATTAGGAAATAAAACAATAGCACTACAAGAATGAAATAAAAAATAAAAAAATAAAAAAATGGTATTCATAATCAAAAATAAATAAAATAGAAAACAAAATTAAAACAACTGTACATTTTATAACAAAAAAAGGATATATATAAAAATGTATTATGTGTAAATAGTGTACATGTATTTAAAATGAAAAATATTGTATGGACACTGCTTGTACATTTTTAATTACTACCAACCTCTCTCCACTCCTGATGCAAAATGAACATGTATAACATAAATTGGAAAATTCATGTTTCCATATGGACAAAATAGAAAAAAGCATTAAACTGAAATTTTAAAAACTGTAAATGGGAATTTGGTAAATTGACAAATGTGTAAACAACAAATTGGAAAATCCATGTTTCTATATCATGAAATTGAAAAATGTTAAACTGACATTTTGAAAACTGTAAATGGGAAATTGTGAAATTGATAAATGTGTAAACAACAAAATGCAAAATCCATATTTCCATATTATGAAATTGTAAAACTTAAAACTGATATTTAAAAAAATGAAAATGGGAAATTGGAAAATTGACAAATGTGTAAACAACAAAATGCAAAATCCATGTTTCCATATTATGAAATTGAAAAACTTAAAACTTACATTAAAAAAAACTGAAAATGGGAAATTGGAAAATTGACAAATATGTAAACAACAAAATGAAAGTAAATACCCGGTTGGGGTAGTGATCATGTTGTACAGTAGCCTATAAGACTAGCATAAGGATAGTTGCATGTGCCCTTATATACTTTGTGTATGTGCATTAGCCTTTGGATTAGCTTAAGTTAGGTTTGGTAAAGTTAGGTTTGGTGAGGTTAGGTATGTGACCTAGTAGTTTACTCTTTTCGGAAAATGTAAAATCTAAAATCTAAAATCAAAAATCTTAAATTTAAAATGTAAAATCTAAGAAAAAACTAAAATCTAAAATGCAGACTAATCAAAAATGTAAAAGTAAATCTAAAAAATGTAAAATGAAAAAATAAAAAATCTAAAATGTAAAGTAATAAAATGTAAAATCTAAAATCTTTAAATGAGGTTTCTGTGGGTTAGGTTAGGTTATAACTAAGTGTATTATTTGTGCTCTCCCATTTGCTCTTACATTTTTGCTCCCACTTTTTTGCTCCCCACCTTTTTGCTCCCACTTTTTGCTCCCACTTTTTTCCTGCCACTTTTTTCTCCCACTTTTTTGCTCTCACTTTTTGCTCCCACCTTTTGCTCCCACTTTTTTGCTCCCACTTTTTGCTCTCACTTTTTGCTCACACATTTTGCTGTTACTTTTTGCTCCCATATTTGCTCACACTTTGAAGTTAGGTTATGTTAGGTTAGGTTAGGTTAGGTGAAGTTAGGTTAGGTTAGGTTAGGTGTGGTTAGGTTATAACTAAGTTTATTATTTGTGCTCTCACATTTGCTCTCCCTTTTTTTTTTTTTTTTTTTTTTTTTTTGCTGACAATTTTTGCTCTCACTTTTTTTTGCTCGCACTTTTAAGTTAGGTTAGGTTAGGTGAAGTTGGGTTAGGTAGAATGGCTGAGGTATGAATTAAACCCGCCTTTTGACACTTTTCCCTCACAAGACTGAGTGTACCCCGTTCCACTCCTGCAACCAGAAATTAAATTTCTTGGCAGAGCCAGGAATCGAACCCGGCCTTCGCAGTAACAGCCAAAATGTTAGCCACTACACCAAGAGGTGGACAATATAAGGCTGGTATTGATTGTACATGATCAATCAATAATTACCTAATAGTAATAATAATAATAATAATAATAATAATAATAAATATTCCCTTTAGCAACTACACGGCTGTACTCTCCCTGTAACGTCATTCACGGTCTCAGGGCGTGGCGGCCATCTTGCGCATTAGCCCCTGCCCCAGCTCTGACTGTCCCCTCCATAAGAATAACATAGGACAGTTGCGCGCGGCGGCCATCTTGCGCATTAGCCCCTGCCCCAGAACCGCCTTATATTACCTACTCGTGTATCGCACAGTTATACATATATAGAATTGCAAATAACACTGTCATTATTTTAGGGACCACATTTACTGATTGTAACCGAAATATAAAAAGTGTTCCATATCAAACGCGTGTTATTGAGTATTTTTGCCCTACTTATCTAGACCGACCGCAGCGCCCCAAGTGTTAGTTTGAGTTGCCAATTGTGCTGCTGAAGGAGCTAAGAACTAAGATAAACCAAACGCTGTGAATCACACTAAAAATTAACTAATTTGAAGGGAAAGTTTTGAGATCGAAAGGACCAGTACAAGGTACAATATTTATGAAAATAGGCTACCGTACCGGAGTATTCGTTCATCACGGAACTACTTATTTCAATTCCTCCTATTTGTTCATGGGATTCCTCCAAACTTTCTGATCATGGACACTGCGGATGCCCTGGCGACATCAGGTGGTTACAAATACAAAGAAGTGTCTGGGTCTACAATGGCGGTCGTTTTTACACTTCGGCAAGTCAGAATACGAACAGAGTCCAATACCATGATTGGAACTACTGTAGTGACATCTTTTAGTATCGTGCTGACTCCGATTACCACTAACGGTAATTCTTTAAATTCACTATATAATAGTCTATCTGTCTATTATGTTCTTTGCTTCCTTGTAATCTGTAGTCGTAGTTATCCACCTGTCAAGCAAGGCAGAGTTATCCCCATCATTTTGATTTTACTGTAAATACTGTATTAGATCGGCATTGAATAATTCACGAAAACTCGCATTCACGATGACGTACATGGAATTTTTTGGGTGTACATTTCTTGCCTTCGGGCCTCCGCTTGCAATGTTTAGTTTTACCATCGCCAGAGATCCTATAAGGATAATAATTTTGATAGCCAGTGCCTTTTTCTGGTTGTTATCCTTACTGATTTCATCGCTGCTGTGGTTCGCGGTTGTGCCTCTCCAGAACAAGCTGGCCTTTGGCCTTGTTTTCTCAGTTCTCTTCCAAGAACTATTTCGCTTCTTGATGTACAAATTACTTCGTAAAGCAGAGGGTGGTTTAAAAAAAGTGACTGATGTGGAAACTGAGATTTCTTCTAATAAACATATTTTGGCCTACGTATCAGGCTTGGGGTTTGGAATAATGAGTGGAGCATTCGCATTGGTAAATGTGTTGGCTGCTGCAGTTGGACCAGGAACAATGGGACTCAAAGGTGGTTCAGATCTTTTCTTTATTACCTCAGCTGCCTTAACGTTGGCTTTTATCCTACTGAACACATTCTGGGGAGTGATTGCATTCTCAGCTCTTGACAATTTAAATTATCTTCAAATGATCTGGGTTGTTGGAAGTCACATGACTGTCTCATGTCTTACTCTCCTCAATAACAATTTAATGTATGCAGAAAGTCTGGTACCAGCTTATATTATATTGGTTATCACGGCTTTGATGGCATATTATGTGGCTGGAGGAACCGTGAGAAGCTTCAGAGCCAGTCTATCGTGTGGTCGACTTTGTCATACTAGAATGTGAACTTTGAAGAAGCATAGTTCATCTAGAATGTCACACACTCGGTGCATGTTGACTTCTAGGCCTATAAGTTATTGTGATACTAAAGAAATGTAAAATAGTATTTTGCATTCCATAATGTGAACTCTGAAAATAATCATTGATCCAGGAGTATTTTCTGTTCTTGAGGTTTTATCAAGACTCAGTGTTTATTAAATAACTTACGTTTACAATGGTAGCAGTTGATATAGTTTAACAAAACAACACTGTTATTACCCATTTAAGATTTGATTGCCGCTGACCGTGGCTGCGCCAGTGTTTGTTGTTTATTGTAGCAGGAGCCCCGCGAGTTGAGGCGGAGAACACAGCGATGACAGAATGCATACTGCTCGTAAGTCAAGCAGCATTGCGCGTCACAGGAACTCATGTCACCACGGACAGTCACACGCTGACTAAGGCTACTGGATCTGAGACATATCCTGCTTGCGCAACTGTACCTGTCAACCAAGTCGACTGACGTGTGACACAAGTAAACAGAGAATAGTTCCCATCTTCACCGCCGGCAATCAATTCGTGAAAAGGTAATACAAACTACTACATCTAAGTTACTGGTACCGGTAATATAATATGAGTGGGCTATTTTGCTAATATCTTTCATTTCATAAAGTGAATTTTGGTGTAAGGACACTGCAAGCATTCATCCATCCAGAAATATTTCATATTGTGAAGTTTCATCAAGACTCAGTGCTTTTTTAAAATACGTATCTTGACAGCTGCAATAGGTTATTGTGGAAATAGGCAACAGTAAAGCAGGCAAGTTATAATACAGTAACATAATATGATATGGTATGATTTAGTTGAAGCCATTTCAATGCTCTCTTTCCATAAGCAATAAAATACATTTTCATTAAAAATGCTACATTGAAGTTTATTGATTTAATTCCCTCTGTGTGTGTGTACATTAGATGTTTTGCCAGTTTTTTAACAATTTGGTGTATATATTTTGGTTGTCATCCTATGTTTGAAATTGAACCATGATCACATTTTTGTTTATAATGTGACTCTTTAAACCAGTGGTTCCCAACCTTTGTCAACTGACGCTCCCCTTTTCAGATACGGGAGTTCATCACGCCCTCCCCCCCACCACTCATCGCTTCTATACCCTCTTCGATTGACGCGGAGGATATAGACCTAACCTAATAACACTACATAATGGAATAGGTCTATCTATTACGTACTAACTTCATTTTAGCACAATACAAAGAACACACTTTTAAAACAAATCCTTAAATCAGTCAACAAATGTCAGTGAGAGGGTTGACACTGTTTTCTCTTGGTAAGATTCGGTATGTTTGGTTTGATATTTGACAGAGCACAACGGAGATCACTTGCAACATCAAGCCGACAGCGCTGCTTTGTTTCTATGACACTCAGCGTTAAAAATCCAGACTCACATAAATATGTCTTTGAAAATGGGACAATGACACACAATGCAAATTTGGCTATTACAGGATACACTGCAAGACAGTTTACCCAAAAGTCACCCAGTCCTAATATTTTAGAATAATCTTTTAGCTTTGATTCACACTTCAAATCTATGGCTTCTTCTTGAAGCTGTGCTGACAGTGCTTCAATGTCAATGGCAAACTAATTTCCTGTTAACATCCAGGACCATTCTTCCGACGAGATAACAGGGAAGTAGAAGTTGAATTCTTGTGCCAGAGAATCCAAATGTGACTGAAATTGCACCTAAGTTTATTACGATCACGTTCATTTTCCGGCAAAATTTCATTAAGGCGGTGAAAGGATGAGAAGTTGTTCAACTGAAGCCGGCGTTTCCATAACTGTATTTTTTCCCGGAATGCATAATATTGGAGCATTTGCCTTGGAGCTTTAAGTTCAAACTGTTCAAAGCTTCAAAGATATGCCAACGAGACAATAAAATTGGCATGATTATTTTCCTTACAACACAGCAAATTCCTTATTTCACCTCCAACCTCGCGGTTCTGCAGAGGTTTGTGCCGACAGTTGGCAATTACCAGTGCTTTTGAACGATTGACTTGGAGAGATTAGAAAAATGTTTATTTTACAAAATTGTAATATTAGAGTTTAAAAAAACTGAAATCCCTTCACGCCCCCCCTAGTGGGGCATGCCACCTAGGTTGGGAACCCCTGCTTTAAACTGTCACTGTTTTATCACAAAACATTAACATTCAAAAATAATTTGGTCAAGTATGAGAACAATATAGGCCCTAGTTGAACTCGTCGTAGGCTAAGGATAATTTTATTATCTTCATGTACATAGCCTGTTGATTATTATTTTCATTAAATAAATAGAAATATTTATGAAGAAAATTTCATCCTCGGGTGCTCGCAGGATTTTTTCCAGGGGGGGACCCCTCCCCCCGCAATTTTATTTTCATTTCTTACTTGCTTCGTGATATTCATTATTTGGCTGCTCTGAAACAATTGGGTGCACGAATGGCACGAATAGTTGTTTTTTTCTAGTTCAAAGTTTTTGTCGATAGAAGTTTGCTTTTCTTTGCAAATCATCGTCATAATGTTCATTTCTTAAAAACGGGTAAAATGTAGTCGTATCACTATGTATCGACAAAAATAAAAATCAAGCAGTTCATTAAAGTGGTAAAGTTAATAGAGTTCACCGATTTTCTAAATAACTGGAGATATTTTCAAATAATCCCAAATTACTAAGTTAAATAAAATTGTGGAATTATCCCTACATCTAAATCAGTTACTGCTCGGGTCCAAGCTCTATGAACTTGCGGGATGAGGGGAAAGAGCAGGGAAGGGTCGGGTGGGAAGAGAAGGATCTGTCAACAGCCCACCGTGATATATAGTATTCCTTTTTATTCCAATACTGCTAACATTGGGCCGTTGCTGAAACCACTGTGGTGTTAGGAATGAGTGAGTGAGTCACCGACCAATGTATTTGGTTCTGTACTATGCACGGACCGAGAAACCTCATCACTCGTCAACACCACTTCTCATAGTCCGCGATGTACATTCCTCTCAGGTTCACGCAGCTTAGACCCGAGCAGTAACTATCACTAACTTCAGTTTATGAAATAAACTGGTGGGACAATGAACAATCGAAATATGTATAGTGCCTCGCACAGAAAGGTATGAAAAGAATTAACTTACTTGGATTAGAGTGAATCATTGCACTTTGAGTGCAATTTTGTCCAGGTTAGTATGTGTGAGTAGATAGGTATTTCCCACTAAATTTCATTGGGCATATTATTGTGTTGATCACCAGGAAAGCAATTCTTTTACTACTCATTGTTTGTTCAAACCTTCCATATTTTTACATTACACCTGGGCTAATATATTTATTTGTATCATTCTGTGTACGATACATTTTTATGTAAATCTTAATCACATGTAATTCATTTCAGGTTATTTTTCACATATTCCAGTAATTGGAATGATTTTTGTGTTGGCCGACTGAAATCTACATTATTAATCGATACATTTTATGTATGTATTTGTATTGAAGTGTGCGCGTTGTATTTCCGGTTCCCAACTTTGTTTGAAGTCTACTTCCTTATCATGAATAGGTGTTTGAATTACTGTATTAGTATTATGTTTTACAATCGTAATCATATTAATACTACTTCAGGTAAGTTACTTAAATTGTAATATTTTATAGGCTAATGCTTTGTACCAGAACATTTTTAAGGCTGAAAGACTTGAATCGTTATCAAATTTCTGTAGGGTGCTCCGGGGTTTCTGGGCCCATGGGGTAACTGGGCCATGGGTTATTCATATCCATATTTGTGGGAATTATAATGTTATTTGGTTGGCACACCTTCATCTTCCTTGTTTCTCTCTAGAACAACAGGCATTACTTCATTTGGAGCCATTTTGTAGTTGTGAGAGGTTCAATAATTTGTAAGAAGAAATATTTTCAAACAATGTCGTGTTTTCACATGTTTAACGGGCTTCCGTCGTTGCTTGATTAGTACCTGTTTCCTTATTACTAGTCAGGCATAAACATAATGAATGAGTTTATACATAAATATGCTAATTACCACCCTTAGGTTTGTTATTAATTGTCTGGTAGGGGTGGCCCAGTTACCCCCGAAAAAGTTTCAGAAAAGGGGTAACTGGACAATCCTATTGGGGTAACTGGATCCAGGGGGTCCAGTTACCCCAATGATATAATTATAAGGTTTTACGAAAAGAGATTGAAGGCTACATGGTTCTTTTTTACAACCGGCATTTTCAGACGATGAAATTCAAAGAAACCGATGAAGAATTCTACATTAGAGTGTTTGACATCGTACGGAAACCTCCACAACCGGCAACAAGTAGTTCCGCTCGATTTAATAATATGATTTGTTTTGCAGCAGACCTGAGTGATCTAACTAACATCTATTAAGTTTTCCTTAATGTATAAGGACTCATATAACTTAAGTGTTCGAACTCAAAAAAAAATATATAGAGGCCTATATTTGGTCATTTATTTAAATTTTTTGGTAAGAAATTATTGTCATTTATTTGAATTCATTGTAATTTCTTTTCAAGAAGCATGTTTAATTAAATACATACATAAATATATACCTTTTCCTTATTATATGTCTTTTTTTTAATGGTCCCGATACAACTTCCGGAATGTGTACTTATATCAAACAATTAATCAAACTAATATTTTTTCTAAATCAAATGAATGTATAACAATAGATCCACTTACCCCAGGCATTTGCTGCGGTGGTCTTATAGAATATAGCCTGGGGTGGTCCAGTTTCCCCAAATTCACGGGGCAACTGGGCCACTAGGATAAAAAAATTAAATATTTAGTTAAAAAATGTTAAATACATACCTTAATTGGTATGTAATATGTTGCGTTGTTTATTGCTAAATAATCATACAATATTTTGCAGTAATCAATCGCTTCTTACTTGTTCCAAATTACGGTTTTATGAAGATAAGTGGAGGTCATGTTGTAAAATCATGACCCAGTTACCCCGGAGCACCCTACTGGTCTGTATTTGTATCTATGTACGTTGTGCGTGTTTCTATTATTATTTTAACATTTTAGCCATTATGTTGTTCAATTTGTGCTTCGATTTAAACTCAAGTGTTTCAGTGTTTTGGATAAAACTTCCATAATTAATTCATGTAAAGTAAATGTAAAAGGAGCTTCACATTTAGGACTATGGTTGGCTGAATTGCTCTTACAACAATAATCTATAGCCTACAATAAAAATGTGTAAAAACAAGCAAAATTATCATGTCAATGAAATAGCCTACTAAGATATATTTTATTAGGTTTGGAGATATTAGAGATAAGAAGTTATGAAATGACATCTAACGGCAGCGTAGACAACTTTCTTCTTGTACCAGCAATTGATGGTACAATTTGAAATGATTGACTTTCACTGATAATCGACTGCAAGATATTTTGTGTATTTAAGTCGAATCGTTGCTTTCCTGTACCGGTACCTATGTTGATATTTTTTTAATAAAGGCTATGCTTCTCCTAGCCATGGAAGAACTAGGTCATCATCATCATCATCTTGCACAGTTTCCAGCCACTGGCCGGGTCTGTTTGGAACACAAGCCTCTCCAACGTCTTCTGTCTTCCCACCATCTCTCAGCCACCACCGTTGTCCAGTCTTCTCCTCTCTTCTTCATGCTTTCTTCCACCCCCTTCAGCCACCTGTCTCTTGGTCTCCCTCTCAGTCTCTTTCCTTCCCACTTTGTCTCGTGTATCCTCCTGGGTATCCTCTTCTCCTCCATTCGTTTTACATGTCCATACCATCTAAGTCTAGATTTCTCTATACCATCCTGTAATGGTTCCTGCTTCATTAATTCTCTGGTCCTCTCATTTCTTATTGTGTCCATCTTTGTAGCTCCAATACTGCTTCTCAGGAACCTCATCTCACTGGCCTGTATTTTGCTCTTCTCCCTTCCTTTCATAACCCAGGTCTCCGAGGCATACGTCAGGATAGGGACATCGTACGTCCGATATATGATCTTTTTGCTGTTCTGAGGAACATCCTTGCTCCATAACATGCTTCTCACACTCCTCCGGAATGCTTCTGCCTGTCTCCCCCACTCATTTATTTCTCTATCGTTTCTTCCTTTATCTTGCATCAGACTTCCCAGATACTTGAAACTCTCCAATTTCTTCAGCTGTTCCCCACCAATTGTTATTCCCGTTGTGGTTCTTTCCTTCTTGATTCCCGGTCATTGCATGTGAGATTTTCGAAGTGAAATGCCATGTCCTGTGGTTCGGATTCCACGTAAAAAGGAGGTCCCGTGGCTCATGATCTCGAGATTAACGGTCACGTTAAACTACAAGCTTCCTTTTTTTCTTTCCTTCTTCCTTGTTGTGATCACCATCTCACTCTTATTTATGCTAAATTTCATCCCATATCCTTGTATTATTCCTTCCCACACATCCAACAGTTCCTGTACCTCCTCCTCCTTGTTTCCCCAAATCATGAAATCATCTGCAAACACCATTGCTTTCATATTTCCTTCCCCAATTACTTGTGCCACTCGGGTCATTATGTCATCCATCACCACAATGAAAAGTAACGGTGACAGTGCACTTCCTAGTTTCAGGCCTTTTCTCTGTTCCAACCAGTCCGATCTCTCTCCTCCCACTTTCACACAGCTCACACTTCCCTTGTACATCTCCTTTATCCTCCTTACAGTCCATTCTTCTACTCCTCTATCCTCCAGGGACTTCCATACTTTGTTTCTGTATACACTGTCATATGCTTTCTCAATATCCAGGAAGGCCATCAGTAGAACTGTTCCATACTCATATTGCTGTTCTTGTAACTGCCTTACAGCAAAAATCAAATCCATTGTGGACCTTCCTGCTCTGAAGCCATGTTGTTCTTCCCTCATCCCTCCTTCTATCCTTGTCCTAATTCTCCTTTCCAAAACTTTCTCAAACATCTTTGCACAATGACTCATCAGTGTTATTCCCCGATAGTTTCTGCATTCTGTTCTACTACCTTTCTTGAAGATCGGGACAATTATTCCCTTTTTCCAGTTCTCTGGGGTCTTCCTTTCCTTCCATGCTGTCCTCATCACTCGGTACAACCATTGTATGCCCACCTCTCCTGCTGCTCTCACCATCTCCACACTCAACTCATCCACACCCGGTGCCTTCCCTCCTTTCATCTTCCTCACTGCATTTTCCACTTCTTTCCATGTTAAGTCTTTTTCTGTTTGCAGTTCATCTTCCTCTTCCCCGATTTCTTCCTCCTCGCCGTGGTTTCCATTTGGGTTCAGGAGTTCTTCAAAATATTCTTTCCACATTTTCTTCAGTTCTTCTCTATTTTCTATCTCTTGTCCCCTTTTGTTCACCATTCTAACATAATCCGTAGGATCCTTCCGCCTCTTATTTTTTACCATCCCATACAGGACCTTTTTTGTACCTTCACTATCCTCCTTCATCATCTTTGTCCACTCTTCCATCCACTTTCTTCTCTCCTCAGCCACTACTCTCTTTGCCTCCTTCTTTCTTTCCTGGTACTCTTCCCTTGTCTCTACCGTCCTATTTTGATACCACCTCCTAAAGGCTCTATTCTTTTCCCTTACTATATCTTTTGTCTTCTCATTCCACCCTGGTGTTTCCTTCCACCTCTTCCTACTACTTGTTCTCCCACAAACTGCTTCTGCTGCACCCACTAGTGTCTTCTTAAATCCAGCCCATTCCTCTTCCACCCCTCTTTCTTCATCTGTTGGAATTCCTTCCTTTACCATTTTGAGGTACTCGACCCTTCTATCTCCTTCTTTCAGTTTCCATATCCTTATACGTCTTTCCTGGTTCTCAGTCCCTTTCTTCTCCTTAGTTCCTCTCAGGTTCATTACCAGCAATCGATGGTCGCTATCCAGGTTCTCCGATGGTATAACCTTGATGTCCATGATGTTCTTATTTAATTCTTTCTCATACAGTATATAGTCGACCACTGACTTCCTAGTCAAGTCATCACTGTACCATGTGATTGTGTGGCTCTCTCTTTTCTTGAACCAAGAGTTCCCAACTAGCAGGCTGTTCCTTTGGCAGAAGTCCAACAGTCTCTTTCCTTCCTCATTTCTTCTGCCCCAACCCTCTGGTCCAAGTACACTCTCATACCCTTGTCTTTCTCTTCCTACATGGGCATTCAAATCCCCCATAACAATCATATTTCTTCCTACCAGCTGCTTCTGCAATTCCTCTTCGAACTCCTCCTTCTCTTCAAAGGCGCAGCCTAATTGTGGAGCATACACTTGCACTATTTCTACGGTCTCTCCCCTCAGTGCTACTTTCACTTTCATCTTCCTATCACTTATTCTCTTCACTTCTTCTTTTAAACCATCTCGTACTACTACTACTCCCACTCCATTCCTCTTTCCCTCTTCATTCCCATTCCAGTACAGTCTATAGCCTTTTCTCAGTTCTCTCCTTCCTTCCCCTTTCCACTTTGTTTCTGCCAATCCCAATAAATCCAACTTCCTTCTTTCCATCATATCCACTATCTCTTCCACCTTCCCCGTCAGCGTTCTTGCGTTTAAAGTTCCAAATCTTAGTCCGTGTTTACAGCCGTGTCGTCGTCTGTTATATCTATCATGTCCATGGCTCGTTCCATTCTTGAAAGCATTTGGCTTCATCCACTACTGGCTTGCTGGGCCTATCGTAGCTTCACCAGAGCCCCGTTAGCTGTCACTTTTCAGGGTTCCTGTAGGACCTTCACAGCTACCGTTTCCTTCTTTCCATCATATCCACTATCTCTTCCACCTTCCCCGTCAGCGTTCTTGCGTTTAAAGTTCCAAATCTTAGTCCGTGTTTACAGCCGTGTCGTCGTCTGTTATATCCATCATGTCCATGGCTCGTTCCATTCTTGAAAGCATTTGGTTTCATCCACTACTGGCTTGCTGGGCCTATCGTAGCTTCACCAGAGCCCCGTTAGCTGTCACTTTTCAGGGTTCCTGTAGGACCTTCACAGCTACCGTAACGGTCCCGGGGCACACGAAGTCCCCACTGTACTTCGCCCCTACAGGCAATCCCCTACTTTGTGCCGTTGCCCGTCTCCCACGACGTGGACGAGGGGTTGGACTATTCCGCTGAGCCATTATAATTAACACTAAAAGTGATAAAAATGTCCAACATAACTCAACACATCGCTAGCGTTTCGCCCCAGCGTGCCAATTTTGTTTCTCTTTCGAGAACTTTTGATTGTATTCAATGCCAAAGCAAGGTTTATTGTTTTTGGATGTGGAGTTTTTGACTCCGGTGGTGCACTGGCATGCTCGTGACGTGGCCACATATGTGGCGAGGCGTCTTGCATGGCCTTCTCAGTGTGTACCTGCTACGCGTCTTGGTAGGTGTGCCTTTACCAACTGAAGAGCCCAATTGGCACGCTGGGGCGAAACGCTAGCAATGTGTTGAGTTATGTTGGACATTTTTATCACTTTTAGTGTTAAACTATTAAGCTTCCTCTTGTTTCTCTAGTTTCTATGATGCGGGATGCACTGCTATTTGCTGTTGCTAAGTGTGTGACTAGCACAGCCAAGTCATCACAAACCAATAAGGAGAGAGTTCATTCAGCATTGTCATATTGCAAATCCGCTATCAGCTACCACACGGTAAATTTCATAAGGCAAGTATTGTATCCGACCACAGTCCGCTTTATCCTAACAATTGGCATTTTAATAACAGTGATCTACAAGAACTCTCCACGGGCTCGCCATCACACTAGCAGTGATAGTGCCAGCAGCTCCAGGTCTTTGTTTGAGTTGCTATGCTAGACCATGAGCATTTCCTGTTTAGGGTCATCTGGGTGCATGTTAAGCTGTCCTAACACTTAAGAAAGAATTATTTTCAATAGCAGCTTTCATTATTAGTTTGCTGGTGGCAAAGTATAAGGGTTGTTCATCTTTACAAAGACTGGTGTCTAGAAACAAACATAGCATATATTGCATAATATACACTACAACACAACCACGACATACAGATGACTGTTCAAAGAACTCTACTTCATGTCCAAGCACCTGTCCCAAAGATAAACAAGTCTTCTTGTACCCTCCCGCGAATCGCCATATATGCTGCTTTAATATAGTGTGTTTTGTGCTATACATGCTCTGTCATAAATTATATCTTTGAGGTCCCGTATTGACGTGCAATTTTTTTTTTCTCCTTTTGAAGATTATCTTTTGTCCACCTGTCATTCTGTCAGTGTCGGAAGAGAACAAGGATTGACTGAGGGAGGCCTACAGTAAAGATCGAACAGATGAGCCCATAGGAGAGTGGAACACAAACTGAAGAAAATATTAGCATAGATTAGGTTGAAAAACAAAAATCATCAAAAGTAAAAAAAATACAAAACTAACATGTTATGTTCGTTTCCAGACATTAGTCTTGTTTTATTTGAATAACCCTTATAATATATTAAAGGTATCAATTCTAACATACGGACTTGAAGTAGCAACACTCACAGGACCAGCAAACAGCCGTCTCCAGGCTGCTGAAATGAAGTTCCTGCTTACGAAAGACAAGGAAGGACAAAATAAGGAATGTTAATATCCGAGAAGAGCTTGGATTGGAAAGAAGCCTTTTGTAATTAATGGAACTCTACAGACTCCGGGTGGTATACCCATATGAAAAGGATAGTTCCAGAAAGAACTAGAGCTTATTTTGAAAGGGTAGTTCCTGGCAAAAGACCCTGAGGACGACCTCGAGACTTATGGGTGAAACAAGTTTCAAAGGATGTAGAGAAAAGAGGTGTAAACTGGCATACTATATCCGAAGAACAGCTATGGATGGATAAAGCAAATTGGAAGAGGATTTTGCACTACCGCACCCAGCTTGTTGGAGCGAACACCTGATGATTATGATAAATATATTAGCAATTAATTGTAACTTAAGTTACCCTGATGGCTTTGTTCTAGTAATTTTTCAATCACTGATACCTAAGAGCTATACAACGTACTTTAAATATGATTTCAATAGTATGAAGGTGCTTGTAAGTTATATTTAGATTTGATGTTTAAACCCATCTTCTTCATACAGCAAATTCTTCTAGGTATGTCAGCTTTCAGACAAACTTTGCTCTTGGGGTTATATTCTGTCAAGAAATGTTATTGTTTCACAATTCAGCCCAATGTTGTGTAGGTGAGGCATTCCTAAGCAGGAAAAGAGATGCTTGTCTTCATATCATCATTAATAACAAGCGTTACTGTATTGGTTATTATCTCCAAGGTCCTGGGTTTGATTTCCAGCTCTGTTTTAATTCTGGTCGGAGGGCTGGTGCAAGGTAAACCCCGAATCATTAGCCGAAACTGAGTAGAGGTAGGTTCCATTGCATGTTGATTTTTTTTTTTTAGAATTGTATAATTTTGTCTTGTGTGGTTGAAACTTTCATCAACAGTATAAAAATGCAAACAATAGCAGTACCGGTAGTAATCAATGTGCTTGCCACAATGGGTGAGTGGGTATCGTGTCAGACTACCAACCCCAAGCTTGCAGGTTTGCTCCAGGCCATGGTAAGTAATTTTTGAAAGGCGACAAAAATCACGACACGTATGTCATACGTTGTTGGCATGTTAAAGAACCCTTTTGAATTCAGTCGACCGTGTTCATAATGGAAAAATTAATCTCGGGATTTTCCGCCAACACAAAAGTTCCTCCATTCTCTACTAGAAAGCGCTAATGTGTCAAGGAGCTTAGATATCTAACCTCCTTGACCTTCATAGCTCTCCAAGGAACAACAAAATTTGGCATGCAAGCTGCCCGCTGGGTATCAAATAACAAAGCTTGCACCCAGCACCCGCGGCCATACGATATTATTATAGTAATCAATATTAATATTGTCTGTAAGAACACAATACCCTTATATTCTTATTACATACATATTTACAACTAAATATGACAGAAATTAATACAAACTTGTCACAATGTACACAAGATTAGTCTATTTAAGTCTTGTCCGATTGTATCCAAGCACTTGCTAATTGAATACCATGGATTAACCAACAAACATTGATAAAGACCCTTTTTAAGAGCTTTTGATGGTAGTTTTTGAAACATTTTCCCAATTTTACTATAAAGTTTTATTTCTAAGATGACATACAAGTTCGGACTTTTACTTAGTCCACATATAGGTACATCAGTAGGATATAAATATCTCGTCTCATATGAATGTACTCCGAAAAGATGCTTCATGTGCAGTATAAGATTAAATACAAACAAATTAATAATAGAAAGTTCTACGTTTACAGTGTGAATTGGGGGAACAGCACCAAACTTCTGTTTACTAAGGCAACACTGGAAACTGGCTTCAAACACCATAAAGAGTCAGTCTTACTTGGAATCACTGTTGGAATGTTCAGCAGTAAAGGTACATTGCCTCCAGTAAAGTGCAAGGTTGGTAAGTCATACTGTATCTGTATGGGGCAGACAGATTGCTTTGTGACATTCATAGCATTCATAATTCGACATCCTTTGACCCGTTTAATTCACGAAATAACCACAATATATGTATATCTTATTCATTAAATGAGGAAAAGAAGCAATTATGCGATGGAACAATAAGGAAATACGAACCTTCCAAAGTCGAACGAGTTCGGGCGCAATGCGCCTCAAAGGCCTGGAGGGTAATTACTGTGCTTTACGGAGGAGGCGGGAAAACTAACACGGAGCTTTCGGAAAGGGACCTAGAGATAGGAAGATACTAAAAGGGGCAGGTGCATAGGTGCCTTCGGGGAAGATGTGGGAGCAAGAATAGATTTTCGGGGCCTGTCAGGCCAGCTGCGCCCGACGGAGGGTTAATCGAAGGTGAGGGTTAACAAGCACAGTAGCTGGCAATGCTTGCTGGCAGTTAGATTCTTCTATTCAGGGCTCGGAGAGCCAACTAGAAGCCCCTGCATTCTCTTTTAAATACCACCGACATATTAGACCCAACAAATCTGTTTCACCTTCACGAAGATGTGTTTTTATTTTATTCATTAACTTTTATTGAAGCCGTTTTGGCTTTTAGCGTTCTGTCTAGTCTGCAATTCTCTGTGAGCGAATGAGTCTCCTCCATCTCCATCCCTATTAACAGTTACAATTTTGGCCTCCCCAGCTTCTACACACTGCGTAGTGGCTAGCATTCTTTGCTGTCACCGTGGAGGCCCTGGTTCAAATCCCGGCTTTACCAAAAAGTTTAATTCTGGTCTGAAGGCTGGAACGGGGTAGGCCTATGCTCAGCCTCGTGAGACAATGCTGAGAAGAGGCAGGTTTGATTCCTACCTCAGCCATCCAGAAAGTGGTTTCCCCACTTCTACTCCAGGCAATGGCCGGGATGGTAGCTAACCCAAGGCCATGGCCACTTCCTGCCTAAATCCCACCATGATTACAAGTGCAGACATCACAGTGACACAGGTATTCGGAAAACTTCTCCACAAACCCGAGTGCATGGGGCCACGTGCCAGGATGTCGCAAATGCCTAAACATAAATCAACAACAATTGTAAGATGGTATATTGGCTTTCACGGCCAGTCAATTAAAACTCAGCAATTCTTCTAGGTTTGTGCTGTGTCTTGTGTGGGGTTTCGCCTAGGACACCAAGCTGGCTCATCGGCGGGCTCTTGGTGTCCCCGCCCGGACCCCCACAGGAGTGACGAACTGCGTGCTACCTCCCTTTATATAAGGTGCAACTGCACCTCTTGACTGCGAGAACTAAAAGCCCAAGCAGCCTCAACCTTCCCATGAAGGCTTCCAAAAAGATGGTTTATTGGCTTTCACGGCCAGTGAATTAAAACTCGGCAATTCTTCTAGGTTTGTGCCGTGTCTTGTGTGGGGTTTCGCCTAGGACACCAAGCTGGCTCATCGGTGGGCTCTTGGTGTCCCCGCCCGCACCCCCACTGGAGTAGCGAACTGCGCGCCACCTCCCTTCATATAAGGTGCACCTCTTGACTGCGAGAACTAAAAGCCCAAGCAGCCTCAACCTCCCTATGAAGGCTTCCAAAAAGATGGTATATTGGCTTTCACGGCCAGTGAATTAAAACTCAGCAATTCTTCTAGGTTTGTGCCATGTCTTGTGTGGGGTTTCGCCTAGGACACCAAGCTGGCTCATCGGCGGGCTCTTGGTGTCACCGCCCGGACCCCCACTGCAGTAGCGAACTGTGCGCCACCTCCCTTTATATAAGGTGCAACTGCACCTCTTGACTGCGAGAACTAAAAGCCCAAGCAGCCTCAACCTCCCTATGAAGGCTTCCAAAAGGATGGTATATTGGCTTTCACGGCCAGTGAATTAAAACTCAGCAATTCTTCTAGGTTTGTGCCGTGTCTTGTGTGGGGTTTCGCCTAGGACAGCAAGCTAGCTCATTGGCGGGCTCTTGGTGTCCCCACCCGGACCCCCCACTGGAGTAGCGAACTGCGCGCCATCTCCCTTTATATAAGGTGCAACTGCACCTCTTGACTGCGAGAACTAAAAGCCCAAGCAGCCTCAACCTCCCTATGAAGGCTTCCAAAAAGATGGTATATTGGCTTTCACGGCCAGTGAATTAAAACTCGGTAATTCTTCTAGGTTTGTGCCGTGTCTTGTGTGGGGTTTCGCCTAGGACACCAAGCTGGCTCATCGGTGGGCTCTTGGTGTCTCCGCCCGCACCCCCACTGGAGTAGCGAACTGCGCGCCACCTCCCTTTATATAAGGTGCAACTGCACCTCTTGACTGCGAGAACTAAAAGCCCAAGCAGCCTCAACCTCCCTATGAAGGCTTCCAAAAAGATGGTATATTGGCTTTCACGGTCAGTGAATTAAAACTCAGCAATTCTTCTAGGTTTGTGCCGTGTCTTGTGTGGGGTTTCGCCTAGGACACCAAGCTGGCTCATCGGCGGGCTCTTGGTGTCCCCGCCCGGACCCCCACTGGAGTAGCGAACTGCGGGCCACCTCCCTTTATATAAGGTGCACCTGCACCTCTTGACTGCGAGAACTAAAAGCCCAAGCAGCCTCAACCTCCCTATGAAACCCCAAACAAGACACGGCACAAACCTAGAAGAATTGCTGAGTTTTAAATCACTGGCCGTGAAAGCCAATATACCATCTTTTTGGAAGCCTTTATAGGGAGGTTAAGGCTGCTTGGCCTTTTAGTTCTCGCAGTCAAGAGGTGCAGTTGCACCTTATATAAAGGGAGGTGGCGCGCAGTTCGCTACTCCAGTGGGGGTCCTGGCGGGGACACCAAGAGCCCGCCGATGAGCCAGCTTGGTGTTCTAGGCGAAACCCCACACAAGACACAGCACAAACCTAGAAGAATTGCTGAGTTTTAATTCAATGGCCGTGAAAGCCAATATACCTTGGAAGCCTTCATAGGGAGGTTGAGGCTGCTTGGGCTTTTAGTTCTCGCAGTCAAGAGGTGCAGTTGCACCTTATATAAAGGGAGGTGGCGCGCAGTTCGCTACTCCAGTGGGGGTCCGGGCGGGGACACCAAGAGCCCGCCGATGAGCCTGCTTGGTGTCCTAGGTGAAACCCCACACAAGACACGGCACAAACCTAGAAGAATTGCTGAGTTTTAACAATGGTAAGCCTTCTTTTTTTTTTAATTCGTTAAGAAATTTCATTCACTTTCGAACAGAGCGTCTTCTGATTGTCGTATAACCTGTGTAGTTTGTCGTTGATTTTAGCTAAATCTTGCTCCTATGTCTGAGAAGGTAAATTTATTGGTTCAATGCATAGTCCGAGTGTTGGCTTGTAACTGTAAATATGAAGACAAATCCTTTCAACTTCAGATATATGGTATGTGGCCAGGCGCAGATCTAGAGTTTGGCTTTGGGGGAGGTCAGAGAATCGAAATTGTTACGAAGAATGGTATCACTAAAAACGCAATCACAAAATAACCAAATGTACAAAACCAGACCAATTTTTTTTGCAAGCTACATGGATAGAAATTTGATGCATTTAGTGCACCAAAAATATTCGTACAAATTGCAAAGGTGAGTTTTGCGACTTTTACATCGAGCTTCGAGAAAAGTATCAAGGTACGTAATAGTTTTGGCAAGTCGAGTTGGTACCGACAAAGGGAAAAAGTCACAGCTTAAATTGCCAACCAAGCTTGCAGTTTGGACGTCGGCAAACATTTTTGTTACGAAGAAATCCCCAAAACCTATCCGTGCATTGGTGCACATTCATCGTGACATCACTATGAACATCAATTCGGTAATCACAAGGTTTGCTAAACAAAATAGATGAGTTGATTTTGTTATATAAATAATCGTTTTTATATAACAGGCATGAATTTGTAAATATGTACAGTTGTAACAACATAATTGCAATAAAGATATTTTCAGTAATGAATAAAATGAAAAAAAAAAAAAAACCTGTTTTTCAGTTAAAATTCGTTAAGTTTTATTTGTCTGGTTATTTATTGTGTTTTCGTTTTTTGAGTTTGCAAAAAAATTTGGTCTCCGTTTGGGGGGGGGGGGGGGTCGGTCATGACCCCCTCCTTCCCCCTCCCCTCCCTTGAATCCGCGCCTGTATGTGGCTGTTATTCCACCCGTTGCAGTAGCGTAGATTCTCAAATGATTACAATGAAGAGAATATTTATTATTATTATTTATAGGTGGTGGGGATGGGGTTGTAAAACATCAATATTGTCCTCTTAATAAAGCCAATGTAGGTTGGTTGGTTCCTCAGTTTAGGGGCGACAACGTGGTCATGTAGCCCCGCGTACTTTGGGTGTGTGTAGAATCTGTCTGATAGCCGGTGTTAATTTTGATGGCTGTGTATTAGTGTTTGTTACCTGTGTTTAATTCAAGTAAGTACTGCAGACATTCAATTTTCAAGTAGTTCATAGTTTTGCTACCAAACGCCACCCTCATCGACAACTAGTCGTGAAGTCGTTTACTAGATGCCACCGCAGTCGGCTCCTGGCGACGAATGTTGGAACCTAAGAGCGTTAGTCAAATGTAACCTATAATATTTAGCTTCACACAGGTGTAATTAGTGAAACGTTATTTTACATGCCATAAATCTATGACATGGGACCGTCGGCTATACTTCCCCTCTGAAGGAAGGCATACTGAGGGATTTTTAACGCTCTTAAAAATCCGACGACTTCGGCCGGGTTTGAATCCGCGACCTTGGGGATAAGCCGGCCCCGTGGTGTTGGAGTAGCGCGCCTGCCTCTCACCCGGAGGCCCCGGGTTCGATCCCCGGCTCCGTCAGGGATTTTAAAACTGACGTGAGGGTTGGAACGGGGTGCACTCAGCCTCGTGAGGATAATTGAGTAGCTGTCTGACAGTGAGACAGCGGCCCGATCACGAATACCAAGATTAACGGCCGAGGGGACCCGACGCGCTGATCACACGTCACCCCAATATCTGCAGGCTGGGCAGCGGTCGCTTGGTCGGCCTTAGCCCGTCATGGGCTGTGTAGTGCCAGGGGTTGACTTTTTTTGTTTTTTTTTACCTTGGGCATGGAAGCTCAGCATGCTACCAACAAAGCCACCGAAGTCGCTAAAGCCAATGTAGTGGTCAATCATCCTCTGCCTGTTTTGGACAACTGTTCCGTTTTAAGTATTGTTTTGTTGTTGTTTGAGACTTCAGTCTTTTGACTGGTTTGATGCATCGCTCCATGCCTCCTGTCCAGAGCTAATCGTTTTATCTCTATATAGCTATCACACCTTAGGCCTACATTCGAGGAAATTTGTTTAATACATTCTAATCTTGATCTGCCCCTTGTCCTTTACCCTTCCTTCAACTAAGTTTGCTATTCTTGTGTGTCTTAGTAGGAGTCCTACCCACCTATCTCTTCTCTTAATTAGGAGTCGCCAAAAACATCTCTCCTCTCCCGCTCGTCTTAATACCTCTTCATTTTGTTTCTCTACCTACCCATCTGATCTTCATTATTCTCCTGTAACACCACATTTTAATTTTCCTCTGCTGCGCCACAGCCCAAGTTTCACTTCCATTGAGTGCTACGCTCCAGGCAAAGGTCGTTTAAGTGACGGAGGAAAAATTGATTCAAAATTTCAAATACCGTCCAGCGCTAAAAATAGTAAGCTTAAACTTAAATTAAACATGTTTAACCACTTAAAAGTACCGGTAAGTTATTTATTCTTTGAAAAAAATCTGTCGCCTGACAAAACTGCCAGCGTAGACATTTACTTTTGTAAAAACCGCCGTAAATCACGTTCCAATAACATACCGGTAAAAGTGAATTTATAGACGGCATAATCGTGCGCCTGTCATATACCGTAGCCTACGTACGGTGCCGTAGTAGATATAATATCCAGTCTACATAAATTGAAAATGTATCAATGGTCTTCAGTACCGGTAGTTTTTATATTAGGCCTAACTAATGTGCTGTCGTCTGGCTAACGATGTGGAGATTGACGACCCCTTACGACGTGACACCGACAGACTATGATCACCTCATGCCGCCAACTTTCAAGGTAAAGTGCCAGTTTCAGTGTCTGCCGGTGGTATGCACATATGGTGCCTTTGAAACACGTAGCAATAGTTAATAAGCTTACTTTAATCGTGATTTAACCCAAAAGTAAGAAATTATGCTACAAATCACTATATTAGTAGAGATGGGGACAGATGGTAAGGTTACATCAGTGGCGATTCCTCCATGTAGGATGTGAGGGTCATCATACAATCAGCTCTCATCTGTAACTGTTTAAAAAAATTAAATTGATTGTCTTGTAAAATAGTCGATAAGCTCTGTCCATCACTGTCAGTACTTGTAACTAGTTCTACATTTCACCCCTAGATTGGTGAAGTGTGACCTTCACCGCTCTGAGTAGAAAGCTGAGGAAGGAAGCCTTGCATCCTCAAAGCACGTGTTTATAGCTTTAGCCCTTGAGGGGGAAGGTGCAGGTTTGGTCTGTTTAATGGCGCTCTGAGAACGTCGACTGAGATCCTCAAGTCTCGCTATTGGTTGAATTTAAACCAACACTACGGGCTTAGGCTATTGGTTACGATTTCGCGTGGTCAGAATGGATAGTCTGTTTTCAGCGTGTGCACATCTTTGGAGTGGTATTCGATTGTATTGTGTAATGTGTTCGTATTAATAATGCATATTAATACGTAATTCATATTAGACTGAGTCTGATATCTCAATTTAGCCCAGCTATAATAATTATCTCAAGTTAAGCCTATCATATTACGACCTACACATTGGTATAAATCAGCAGTCGCCACTAGGTTACATGTTAGTAAATGGTGATGCGGACTGGGCTATATAGTCACATTACATTCTTTAAAATACCGTACCGTATATTGAAAATGAAGAATATAACAATGTGTGAATTTGTTCTCATGTGTGTTAAATACCTATGTGTCGCTGAAATGTATATTCTTTGTATAATCTGGATGATACTGGGCTCATTGTGGCTTCGGTGGCGTAGTTCGTAGCATGCTGAGCTTCTATGCCCAAGGTCGCGGGTTCAAACCCGGCCGAAGTCGTCGGATTTTTTAAGAGCGTTAAAAACCCCGCAGTATGGCTTCCTTCGGAGGGGAAGTAAAGCCGGCGGTCCCATGTCATAAATTTATGGCATGTAAAAGATCCTTTCACAGACTAAACTTGTGTAAAGCAAAAATTGTTAGGTTAGATTTCGTCAGAACGATCTATCAAAGTTCCAACGTTCACCACTAGGTATCATTGATATTTGGTAGCGAAAGTTGGAACTACTTGAAATTGAACGGAACTTGTAGCTCACCCTATAGGTGTCCGCTGGAAGCAGCTACAGACTCAGGCGAGCCGAACATGTCCTCGGACACTCCCGGCACTAAAAGCCATACGATAAATAAATAAAATAAACCCCGCAGTATGTTTTCCTTTGGAGGAGAAGTAAAGCCGGCGGTCCCATGTCATAGATTTATGGCATGATAAAGAACCTTCCACTAATTACACCTGTGTGAAGCTAAATTATAGGTTATCTCTGATTGACGCTCTTAGGTTCCAACGTTCGTCGCCAGGAGCTGACTGCGGTGGCATCTACTAACAAAGTGCAGAACTAGTTGGTCGTTGACGGTGGCGTTTGGTAGCAAAGGTTCGAACTACTTGAAAATCCATTGTATGCAGTCCGTACTTGAATTAAAAACAGATAACACACACTAATACAGTCATCACAATTAACATCGGTTAACAGACAGATTCTACACACACCCAAAGTACACGGGGCTACATGGCCGAGTTGTCGCAGCCCCTAAACTGAGGAACCAACCAACCTGGGCCCATTCTCCATCAGATGAACTGTAGGTCCGGAACGCAACGTATCGTGGTAAATGCACGGGGTAAATACGATCAGACACACCCTATTCGGAGCCTCCAAAACAGCATACGATGACCCAGTGGTTGGAGGCAAGGACAACTAAATACTCGAATACAAAACAAGGTAAAAAGAAAGTTGGATTTACTGAGATTCGAATAGTGGGGATACGACCAGAATCACAATCAGTCTGAAAGACTAGACGTTGTATCATTTTAAATGACGCATGCTACAAATGCTACACATGTTAGAAAGGCTCAGGAGGGCTTAGGACTCTTTCAACAGACTGCATTACCCATTAACTTAGGCTTCCCGCGCGGGCACCTCTTATTAAAGGGTCACGGGAAGAAATGTGTTTCTTGTACTTGTATTAGAGATGTGTTTGGTTGAATAAAGCGTAAATTGTGTACTTTTTGATAGCGGTTTTGTGGCCCATCATCCCAGGCAAGCCGGCGGGAACCTTTGCCTCCCTGTCAGAAGGATCATTTGGCCGTAAATTTAAATTAGTGTAAGGATGTAGTATGCGTGTCCAGATTTAGACAATAGCCTACTCCATGGCATATATGCCATATATGTTTGTTTAATGAATAGTGTATCTGAAATAAGGGAAGAATACTGATTTACAGATTGGCGGAGTGAGTTTCTGATTTTTAAAAGGTCGCTCGACGCCAGGCCTCTTTCAACAGACTCCAATAATCATTAGCGTCTGGTTCTCGCTCCCCGCAGGAGCATGACGTCACGTTCCCGCGCAGCTGCATGACGTCACTTCCCGCGCGGCTGCATGACGTCACGTCCGTCACCGTGTCCGTGTCCGTAATGCATAACGATGGACCCTAACCATAACGATGAAGTCGACAATATCATTTGAAATGATAAAACAAAAGCGGATTGGGGGGAGGGGACGTCACTCACGCAAAATGAAGTACAACTTAAGAGAATTAGAACAGCAGTCCACGAAAAAGAAAACACACAAAACCTTTGGTGAGGGCAAAAGATACCTCGTTATATCCAAACTACGACACAGACGCTACGGTAGCCTACTTATGAAAGGCCACCGACTGAAAGATGGCCGCCACAATAATGCACATCTTGGGACAAAATGACAAAATGTATTTACATATTTTAAATCGCACAATGCGCAAGATTGATTTCACAATCATTCTGTGCAGAACCTAATTAAAGTACCGTATCTTAATTGTCCTTCGTGCACAACTCAGTACGGTACGTGATCTGATAACGATCACATTGCTTCCCACACAACACACACATCCCTCATTTGGTGAGTGGTACGTCTTCGAGGAGCATTGCTTGAAATGAAATCCGTGCACAGTCTGGTTGTTAGGCTATGCGCCTTAAGGCTAAATGTCCCGACACTTTGGTAAGAATATATTTCAACAGATGGCAGCACAAGCGAAGCTGAATTTATTTATTTATTTTTGTATCGAAGGGGAGCTCCGATCTGCGATCTGAAAACTGCTATGCACTCTGACTAGTATCAGAATTTACATTAATTCATTGCTTACTATTTAATTTCAAAAACAGGAAAGGTGCTGTTAGTTTTTCAAATAGCTGATTAAAATTCGAAAGAAAACGGGTAATACGAAAGTTGAGTTTTACTTACTGATTCCAAAGCCACATCGAAAACCTAAATCGGATGAAAAGAACCGTCGGGATTACTTTGGGAAGTTTGTGAATAAAAGTGTTACTGTATTTGCAACAAGGCGCGGCAGTAGAACAAGGTCATGGTGAGCGGGTTGGTGGAGGGTTGGGGGGAGGGGAGTGGAGCTAGAGTGATTTGAGAGAGCGACAACCTTGCCAGACGGTATGGAATTCCAGAGCATCTTGTCTAATATTGCGATTGACTGTGGTGGTTAGTTCTGAATTATTTTGTCAAGGTCTGGATGTTTCTGAGTGATGCTTTGATATTTTACCAGTTCCTAGTTACGACTTCTTGTTTTTAGTTCATCGATCTCATTAATTGTTTTTTATTTAATTTATTTTACCTGCAACAGTATTATTTTTTAATGCCCGTTAGGTGTTCTATTTTCGGCACTTTATTTTTTGGACAGTATTTCTGGTAGAATAGATTTTTTCTTTTAGTCAATTTTATCCTCCAGGTTGGTGGTTCCCACGGACTCAGCGAGGGAACTCACCACTACCGCCTTTCCAGGCAGTGTCCTAGAGCTGGGAACCCTTGGTCGGATTGGATACAACTGGGGAGATGTGATCTGCATTTCACCCAGGCGGTCTCACCTGCAAAGCGAACAGGGGCCTCATGAGGGATGGGATGGGTAAGGAAGATTGGGATGGGTATGCAAGGAACAGGGAAGGAGGCGGCCGTGGCCTTACAGTAGGTACCATCCCGGCATTTGCCCGAAGACGAAGTGGGAAACCACGGTGGGAATCAACCCCCTCTACTCATTTGGACTACCCAAGACTGAGTAGACCCCGTTCCAGTCCTCATACCACTTTTCAAATTTCGTGGCAAAGCCGGGAATTGAACCCAGGACCTCCGGGGCGGCAGCAGCATGCTGACCGCAACGCTACGGAGGTTGAATAGATGTATGTACATGTAGGTAGGCTACGACTGGTGGAGAGCATTACGGTCATCACGTGGAGTTATTTTTTCGTTTTTGTTGAAAAATGGAGCCACCACCAAATCCGATTCAAGGGCGTTCCACTAAATCCCAGAGGAGATTGCGACACCCGTAAGTTTTTTTTCCTAGTTTATATTTGAAGTTATATAATTCTTTACGCTTGCATTAGAGAATCTGTAATGCTCTGAGCAGTTATGATTTCACTTATATTTTACCTGTAGCCTACAAGTTGGATGACTAAACGTCACCCCGATATCTGCAGGCTACATGGCTGAACAGCGCAGCGGTTGCTTGGTAGGCCTAGGCCCTTCATGGGCTGTCGCGCCACGGGTGTATAGTGCCGCCATCGTTACTTCCGACTTGACAGTTCACCGGCTGGCGATACAGTGTTGCCAGTCAACTTCCGCGAATCAGCTGACGTACGGTACATGATTATAGCCGTAAAGTTAACAAAACGCTCGTAATGGGAACAGACATGTTTACACACAACATCATACTCGTGAATAAGTACTGAACCCGAGGTGGTCATGCTGACTGGTCTCGAACGTGGATTTCGGAGATAAGTTGAGCTCTGAATGAAGGTTCCACCAGGGAACGAACCCGAGATCTGTTGAGGGTATTTCATTGTAAGAACCCCTAGAAGAAATTATATATTTAATTACTGATATGATATCAGTTGTTACTGACATTATTTAGTGAAATAATGCAGGAAAATAGTGGAAGATAGCAATATTTGGACTACATGAAGTAGGCTATGCTGTACTTGAAACACAGGAGTTTCAAAGTTTGACGTTTAGCAAATAGCCCCAGAATTGTGGGAGGAGGCCCGTGGCGCCACGTCAATCTTGCTGACCCAGATAAGTCGTCTGCAAGGGGTCGGGAGGTTAAATAATGACCAGGTTATTCCCCGTTTGAGAATAGACTTGAGAATGGAACGGGAAGATCCCAAGGAAAATCATTGATTACTCATGATTGGAGCAATGCAATGACATGAGAGTTGCGCACAGGTGAATCTTTAGCCAGGAGGCTAATTTTAGAGCCATAAAACGACGAAATCAAGGCATGTTTAATGCAGTGCGTAATGTTACAGGACTATGGGTGTTCGCGGATGGACTTGAGGATGTTGCCAGGGATTCCCAGTGAAGTAGCGTCCCCAAGCCATGGATAAGATAATTAATATAAATTAAGTGGCCGATCGATCCTCGAACACACATACATTTTGTGACCAGTGAAGAAAAAGGAACAATATGGATATTATTCCAAGTTCAGAATCACCCTAGGAGAGGAGCTGATTTATCGCGGGAATTCTTGCCCTACTTTCTGTGTGAAACAGATATAAGAGGGTGGACCCAGTCGAAGGACACAGTTTTTACGGTTGACCGCAGTAACAGTTCGTGACAGTTTTAGACCCAGTCGGAGGGAGAGTTGTTTTGAAGCAGTCGCAGTTGAAAAGGACACGCAGCGCCCAGGCGCACACAATGACTTAAACATGTCACTGGTAATCAGCATGTTAGCTATGCAATGTAACACACATGTGAGAATATATTCATGCATGGTCATGAACTAAGAATGAAGTCGGTAATTAACAAACTTGATTATGCGAAATGCATATTACCGAAGTTAGGAGAGGATGCTCGGACTTCAATGTGGGAAGCCGTGCAATAAGACTGTTATATAATGTTTATTAAGTGCCGTGTGATATACTAGGCAGGACTGTGAAAACTAATTATTCATGTAAATACAATGTACAACGTTGAGCGCAGTAAACTATAGTGATTGGTTATACATATTTGGAGTATACCAGTAAGTAGCGTTCATGACGAGATGTAAGCATATCGCTGCAATAGTAGGAAGATTATCAAGGGATGATCGAGAAACTGTTGGTGAATCCGTGAGCAGATGATCGGGAGATTCAATCAGGAAGGGGTAGGACCGAAGAAAGGGGCCGTCCGCACCTGTACTTTCGATACATGCTAGGGAATGTCAACCAATCAGGAATTAAAGTGTAACGTGTGTTTGTGCACCGATGTTATGTAAATATCTCTTAAAGTCATAATATAACCAGTGTTATATAGTGTTATGTGTTTCGGAAGCATTAGCTTCATTATAAAAATGGAAAAGTGTCATGTGTTTTGGAAGCGGTAGCTTCATTATAAAAATGGAAAAGTGTCGTGTGTTTATGAATCAGATGTCATATAATATGTGTATTAGCAAGATGGCAATGTGTCACTAAGTAAGCCGATGGCAGGTGACACTGGAATATGGTGGTTGGGGCCACCTGGATAAAGCCGACGTAAGTACCCCACAAATCATGTTACTATAGAGGGATAGTCACTGCATGTAATGTGATTTCGGAAGTATAAAATATGCCAGTAAGAATCAATATTAGGAGGCATATCCTTATATGTTTATTGTTTGATTTCAGTAAAGTTAAGATGTTGTATACATCAGAGAGTGGATTAATCTTTACCACTATTAATGCTACTAAATAAAATGGCAATTCAGTTATGTGAAACTTAACATGACGAACGCGAATGTTCGGTCATTGAAGCAGTTACGTTGTGTCGGAAGGATAATGTATGTCAGTAATAATAATAATTATAATAATGATAAACGGTATAATTGAATACATCAGGATGAAAGGTTTTAAGCAAGAAATATTTACGCTAATTGGATTATTTATCTAGCCAAGCAGTAGATTACATTAAGGCAAGAGAGAAAAGTTAATATATTGCATTAATGGGAATATAATTGTGCACGGGAATGTTGGAGCTTGACAGTGAATTGAATTTGTGGCTTGATTAAGCATTGGAGAGTACAGTTCGAGTTCTCTTTATTATAAGGCGAGATTGTGGACAGGTAAGGGGCCAGGTAGTCTAATCGACGTACGAAATCTCGTACGGCATGAGCGTACAGAGATATTAATTTATGCCGGAGCGTATTTAGTGTGTAACCCTATCTCCGATGTTGGATATGAAATGTTCCGGGTCCGAATCCCGTGGTAAGCGCGGGGAGAACATTGGACACCTCGACGCTATACCTGATTCCCCGAGAACTTAATGTTGAGTGATTCGGCTCGTTGAAGCGAATCATTGGCGGCAGCTGTTGACTGACCGTAATATTTTATTTGAGATACCGGCTAACCACTAGACCTATGTTCTATGAATCTCGTGCCTTCATATTGTGATACGGACCTGTTGAGGCCGTTATTAATGTCCTAAGGATAGGATTAAATATTCAAGCTCACCCAGAACCATTGCATAATATTCAGTTCAGATCATATGGGATCACGTGGATCCTTGTGACCACAATGTTATATTCAAAGTTGTAATACTGCTTGGGTGATAAAAGTCCAGGAAACGGGGAGACAAAGGGGCGGTTTACAGCCGTGAACGACCCTACCCTGTCCATTGTATGCAGGCAGTCCAAGGGGCTGGGGTTGCTGAACCAACTGTGAAGGTTTGCGTTCTTGAGCGGACAGATTTAAGACCTTGCTTGTCAATGAAAGGAAGAATTGTTATAATGTGTAATAAATGTGTGTGGTTTAAAAACACATTGCTAGTCATAGATTTCCCTGATGATATAGAAATTTAGCAATCTAACGAATGGTTGGATGTTGTATTTGATACTGTCACTGACACCTAGTTAATGAAGTTGGTTACTCGTTGCCACAGGCTACGCTCGTAAGGGTAGCGTAATAGTATACTATCCGACACAACGATAACAGAAGTTATTTAATGAAATCACAATGACATGCAGTGTAACTATAAAAAGAAGGGAGTGGAGGGGGTAGACTTACGTAATTGTGGTGTTGCAAGTAGATGTAGTGCAAACCATGAGTTGGCTAATGCATGAAAGCATTTGGTGGGAGAGAGAGATGCAACACAGATAGTACACGTGATGTAAATTAAGATGTATTGTAGGATACAAGTAACTTTGTGAATATAAAGAAGTCACATTAGATGACATGAATGTAATAGTTCAGTTTTGTGAAACATTACATGTGCATCAGTGCACTTGAGTAAAGTTTAAAGTCCACATAACGGTAAAAGATTGAATAGTGATTTGGATTTAATTTGTTCAACTATGTGAATAATTAATGCATTGTGGGAGTAACTTTGTTTGTTTGTGTATTGTTTATGGGATTTGTGTTCTTATTATTTGTTTGAAGCCATGAGTTTTACTGAATTAAAGTCTTTAGAGTAGAGTTGTGCCATATCATTGTAGAGTTGATACCTTTTAGCCTCAAATCCAAAATATGCAACTGCTCAATGGGAGAACGGTACACGCCTGAGTCCTGATGCTTGCCGGAGGCAGAAGCATATTTTCCATCGAGATTACTCACATGGGTACAGTACATAGTAGCAGGAATTACACATAAGTTATACTGCGGTTAATAGAATATTTCTGATAATGTCGCAGAAGAAATTGTAACAAATAAATAACTCACCATTACCGCTCGCGTCCGGAGTCGAAGATAATCAGAGTTCGATAAAATGTATTATAAAACCTATAAAGGGAACAAACCACTCATTTTGGAGTCATGTCGTCACGTAAAGGAATGTTGTAGCTCATCAGCCACTCAATGAGAACATTCTTTCTTGCTGCCATTGTCGGAGCTTTGTCGTCAATGGCACTATGATACGGGTCATTGTCCATAACAATTGTGCTCTTCTGAGGCAAGTTGTTCAGCAATATTTCTTCAAACCATTTCCTCTCTTGGCGCTTGGCTTCCTCGTGCTGGACCCCGGCATGACACTATCACACACACGCACGGCAGAAATAACACAAACACTCTCTGACCTAAAGCTAACCTACAACTACACGTAATTATACTACACTATGTCAAACGACAAACAAATACTAAGCTATTAAATAACAACAGACTAGAATAATATCAAAAAGAAAAATATACGAAAATACACAAAGACCGCCAATGAAACTAACCGAGCACAATGCAAACAGCTGACAACAACATGTGAATGCCAGATATTAGCTGGCAACATCGTCAACGGAACTCGATTTATCTCGATATTTCAATTTGAATGGCTACCTGTGATTGGCTGGTTAGAGTGTAGCTGTGACGTAACACTGAAACTTCAAGTCGGAAGTAAGGATGGCTCTAGTATAGTTTGTTTTTACTTCTAATACATAAGTGTAGGATAACAAAATCACGAACTATTCAGTGTCAACCTTTTTCAGAGAAGCAAGTTCGACTTCAAATGAAAACAATGCGTTGTGTGGAAAAATAATGGCGTAGCGAATGTGAAAATGGAAAATTGGTTTCCGGAAATACTCGATTGGATTGGGATCCATAAAGACTGCAAACAGTACTTTTGAACTACCAGTGGGCAAGGTGAAGGCAAACAGCTTACTGCAATCAAACTTATGCGTTATTGCTTGCAGCCCCTAATTGCAAAAAGTTCCCAGGTAATATCAAACACCATCAGCAATGCTGCCGAAAATTATATGTCCCTTGTTGCAAAATTCACGGGAGGTAAGCAGATCAATCGAGGGAAACGAGGTTCCTTCACTCATAGACCCAAAGCTGCCGGACTAGTCTTTCAGTTAGGGCCATCCTGGCACTATAAAACAATGAAATCCGTTTAGAAAAAAAACTGCCACAATAGTGAAGGACACTGTACTCAGCAGAAAGAGACGAAGAGCAGCTTTCCGAAAAAGTTAATTTGCGTCGCGAGAAGGGAAAAGAATGTCCCGACAACAGTCTAATGAAATGAAATGTACTGTCTCACGAGATTATAGAAACCGATCAATGCAGTTGGATTTCGATGAGGTACTGTTGAGAGAGTTGAGCAACTAACGCTTAGTGAAAGCCATATACAAAAAATGGAAAAGGGAAAATGAAAAGTGGCACACAGCTAGAAAAGACAGACTTACGGCATCCAATTTTGCATATGTATGCAAGAGGAAACCTACTTCGAAATGGGCACCATTAGCAAAAAACATTCTGTACGGCGAATTTCACTCAAAAGCAATGCAGTATGACTGTGATGATGAGCGAATTGCAAAACGAAATTTAGAGGAGAAATCGGTAGACAAGTCGAAGAATGTGGTATTTTCGTACATAAAACTTATGGGGTTTTAGGTGCCTCCCCAGACGGATTAATAGGAGACGACGCTGTAATCGAAGTCAAGTGCCCTTATTCTGCACGGAATATGACCGTACTGGAAGCCTGCAAAAAGCTAAAGGGATTTTGTTTGGCAGAAAGTAAGCGAAAAAGAAAGCCAGAGAATGTCAAGAACAGTGCCTTGTAGAAGAGAACAGATTGATAACTCTCTAACACTCACATGGTTTTTATTTCCACAACCAGGGCCAGTTGGAAATAACAAAGCGGGAAATATGTTATTTTGTGGTATGGACGCCTAAGGACATTCACATAGAAACAATAACGAGGGACGAAAAGTTCTGGAGATTAAAAAATGCTTATGTAACTGACATGCTGCTGCGAGAAAATCTTGTTGCCTGAGATCATTGATCCCAGGATGACCAGATCAATGGATATAAGAGAACCTGAGGTGAAGTAAAATACTGAGTGTGTGTAAATCATGAAACGCTATCTTTGATATGGAAAAAAATTAAGCATTGATTTCAAGAACAGGAAGTAATTAGGTATAATATTTTTGTTTGTTTATAGTACGCAGTACTAGTGCCTGTGCTAACAATAGGCAGATGGGAATATCTTAGGAACTTTAATTCTATTATGTACATAATAATTTTGCTCTTGTTATGCATTTTCATAATTTGTTTATTGTAATAAAATGACCTACATACATGAACTTTTATTACTACATCCATGAAAATTGAAGTAAGTTATAGTGATTGGCAACACGGAGTCGTTTCAGATCTCACGAAGAAAAAGGGAATTGGAGTCAAAAGAACCATACGAATCACCATAATAAATGTATGTATGTATGTAGGTCTATGTGCATGCGCATTTGGCCTCTTATAAATCGATAATAGCTGGCTCCATTGATTAGAATATTTCACGGTCTGTGGTCTTGTTTGTTATGTCTAGAAGACGATACCTAGAGTTGGACGCCCGCATCGGATGGTTTTTAGAATAGATATTACCAATAAACCTGAACACGAACATATCTTGTCCATCTTTTTTTCTAAAACATCAAGAACGTGCTAACTACAAACCAGTCATATCTTTCTATACAGTATTCAATTTCGCATCGAGTGAAACCAGTCGACTGGCTGCACCAGGATTCGATCCTGCAACCTTGGGCACAGTAAGTGAGAACGTTACCGCTGAGCCACGCAGCCAGCCAAAGGTACTGATGACCAAGATGTCCCAAGCACCTACAATGTATTATTATCAACAAGAATGTTAGAGGAAGTAAGAAAGGCATCTGTACTGCGCCCGAATTCACCAATCAGTACCTATATCCGTTGCACTTTAAAGGATTGCAGACACGTAACTACCCAGCTCACAAACTTACCATTGTCTGCTAAGTAAAAATTGGGAATTCCAGGAACACACAGGGTAGATCTATAAAAGAAAATAGTACTACCAGCGTAGGTACAAATTTCTACTATCATTTACATTTGAGCAAATCGAGAAACTCCAATCTCGAGGGGTGATAAGGTCTGTCTATAGTGAGCACCTGTATCTTACCTAACAGTACTATTTTTGGCGATGACACAATGAAAACGATGTCAGCTAAGATAAAAATTGGCTGATTCGCTAAGGAGCGCCAGCCGTTTATTGTGCTAAGAAAAAAAATACAGACATATACTGACTGCCTGTCTATCAATAGTGTCTACCTGACACTGCAATAAATAAACTCAAAATAAACTAAAACGTGGCACTAATATAACATGTCCTGAAATTGAAGATTGGAGAATTCGGTACTCCATTTAAATATGAGAAAAATTATGAAACGGCGTGATTTCAAACATTACCCTGTATTATACATTCCGTTTCAAATTTGAACCGTAGTTCCACATCTAAATATGTAAAATAAAAATTTACTCAGTATTAAATATATTCATATATACAATAATTCGTGGTTCGCACAAATATACACTTAATTGTGTTGAAGTGATTAAATTACCTATAATATAAATGAGTCTTTACCACTCAACTTCCGTAACAAACACCGTAACTCTATCGGTTGAAAGTATAAATACTAGTCTGAATCAATAGAACATAGGTGACAAACATTTAAGTCTTTGTGTTCTCCCATTTGATCATTAAATCTCGAAAAATTCCTGAAATTCTTTGCTTGCTTACATTTTCTTTGATAAACGTGAATATTCGAAGTGCATGGCATTTGACCTTCATTACACACTTCTCTTCCAAAATTATACAACAATCACATTATTTCTTAAACACCCTGTACAGAACTTTCCTTGAATACACTTAAACAATGTCTCATTCGCTGTGATCAAAACTAGAAAAACGAGACTCCTCAGTCTCCTTTCGTGAAAATACGTAACTCATTTACGTCTACTATTCCTTTCTTGCACGGTATTCCAAATCTAAACTCCCATTTCAATGCATTTTCTTACTCAATGCAAAGAAAATTAGTAATTTTATTAAATATCCACGTCCATTGTGAATATTGTTCAAGAAACAAACATTAACAATCTCCTCTATCCTTATACAAAATTGCATCGTGCCTATAACTTCACTTCTGTAATTACCTCTGTACAGTTACTTTCATATCACCCTCTTCACGTATTTAAATTCAGTTATTACATTATTTCAACTTTCAAAGAATTATCAGCAAGAATTCATATTTAACAAATGATATAAGTGTGTCTTCCTTTCGTGAAACTATTTAAGCCTTAGCTATCTTCGTGGAATATTTGTTTAACAAATTTATCTAGGCTTTTTAATGCTCTAAATGTTTTATTGGACATATATATATAAAGGTTCTTTAAATACCTTTGTTACTAGGAAATATGGTTTATCACGTTACAGCCTAGTTCTACATATCTGTTTCATTACAGTGAATTTGGTATTCATTGGTTTAATTATCTATCAAGTATTTGGACTATCTTTTATCAGATTTTGTGTCGTGTAACAATTTAATTTTGTTCACAATTGGTTTAAAATAAATTTCTGACACTCGAATCAACATCATGAGTTGTCGAAATATTTGACACTTCGTGACATAGCTTTTTGAATATACGGTACTTAAATTGTTCAATATACGTTCCATCGCTGCGCATAAAACAGATTTATTTAATTTAACGCAAGTATCTATAATTCTAAACGATTTTATATTGAAATGATTTTAACGTTAACAACTGCGATACGCAAATAAAATTTCGTCCAAGTGACGGAAATTTTCAATGAAAAATAACTCCTAAGAAAATACGAAAAATACTAGATCAAAATCTACACAATTTTAAATACAATGACAAAATTAGGATAAACACAGAACATGACTACAATTCTACCAAATATAAATCAATCTCTTCTCTACCTTGAGTTGAAGACGGTCTCAGAAGTACCATGTCTCGTCTGGCAAACCAAATGTGTGTGTGAGCGCACCGCCCACAGCTATGCGAACCGGTTGTGACGGGGCCTGCTGGACATCTCTCCCAGTGGAACAAGGTCGGTGACATAACCGGGTTAGCGACCTCGCCGTGAAACAGCATGTCTCTTCCGCACTCCCTCGCTCGTGTCCCGCACGTTGTCTGGATCTTCTTACGATACCCCTTCACTGCGCCGACATCGCTTCTCAAGGTTGAAATTCGTTTGTTTTATAAAAGTCTTTGAGAGTATACTGGATGTATATGAACTCGTGTTAAGAAGTAGAGATTTGTCCTGCATTTCTGTGCATCGCGTAGATGTTCCGCTGCGCCGTCCATGTTGTGGAATTCTGGATTTAACTCTTCATTTTTGTAGCTTCTACTTCCCTATGATGTGCACCTTAGCACGTAGTCATACTCATTTTAATGATGACACTTTTACAACTTCCCCGTTGCCAATTCACGAACTGCATTCTCTATAATTTCTAAGTATGAGCTAAATTGTAGAAATAATGAAGCTCTTCTGTATAAGTGAAACGTTTGCATCTGTCTGCATGCGATGTATAATAGCTTCGTTTTTGAAATACTGTAATATCAAGTGTGCCCTTCCAGCTAGAAATATGCAAATCACAGTATGCCAGCAATGCTCAAATCGGGATTTTCGGGGTTATGGTATGTTCTCCCACTCTGTGACTTACACATTTTGGATTAAATAGAGGATACACTTCCAAAATAAAAACAAATTCAACTCCTATTTTAACACATTTAATTAACCAAAATTATGGCGCTACAAACAAATAAAACAAATAAACTATTGACCAAATCCTTCTAAACTTATTCAAAGTGAACAAGGAAGATATAAAAATTAAACAAACATTATATTAAAATAAATGGTTTCTTTCAAACCAACCAACTTATAATTCTTTTCACTTCCATAAAGTATCCCTTTTAAAAGTTCAATATAATTACGTGCTCCAATGGCTCGATACCTTCCAATATGAACGGTGTCATTCTTTTACACACCTCAATAATAATTTTATGAGTTTCTTGTAATTAGAACAATATATAATTATCTTTACAATATATGTGTTATTCCTTTACTTAAATTTTTGGGCATTCAACAATGTTCTCCACGTTACCATCTCTCTCAAGATAACAAATTCACTACAGTGATTGGGAAAATACTTGTGTACTCCAGAGTTACCGAAGACTACTCGAACAAAGTCAAAATTATGATTACTCCCGGAATCTAATTGTCCTCAGTGAACTCATGAAATCCTACATCAATACAACATTACCTTAGGGATTTTTATTTATTTGTCTTAAAAGACCATTTTCATCTACAAGGACCTCGGTTCAAATTCCGGGTCATTAACAAATTCTAAACACTCACGGTGTATCATTACTTCCAGCTGACGGTCTACTCCGACCCTACCACAACAAGGGGTCTGACCGTACACTTGACTTGATTTATGGCCAGAGAGGGACGGCTCTATGTCTCGTCTCGAGACCGCTACACTCATGCTTTTAAACAGCTATTCCCTTTCCACAGTTCTCTGAATAGACCTGGCGTTTCTTTCATTCAATCTTTAACAATATTATATAAGTTCATAGACCACTTTCGTAACCTTGGCATTTATTAATTATGAAGTGTCATCGTTGATGGGTAAGAATAATTCAATACAACGACGATATTTAAGGGCTTCCACAACTATACGAGTCTGGGTTCGACTCTCTTAACTGCCTCGGGAACCATTCCCATACTGGAGGACTTACCACAATTCAGCGTTAAGGCGACCTCAGTCTAACCTGCGCTCATCAATACAACAAATACGCTCCCTATTATTTAATACAATATAACACACATGGCCTCGGGAACTAATCCCATACTGGAGGACTTACCACATAGCTCAATTACCGCAATCAACTGTCCCTCAAAATTAATTTGCCAAGTATATTTAGATTCAACGCCTTCCTAGCGTGATAAATTACTTTAATACGCGACAATGCGCTACACATTACTTTAAAGCCTAGCGTCTTCCAAAGAACTGGTAAATTCAAAGTCAACATTTGATCTACATCTCCATTATTTCATATTTATCCTCTCCCATGACGATAATCACTATACTTTAAGAACACGTATTCATATCATGTCTTCATTTCTTACAAAAGCTCAAAAGCTATTTCTTTCATATAATTCAAATTTATCTTCATTTATATACTTTTCATAATTATTATTATTATTATTACGCTTGCTTTTACAATATTTATCAAATATACTGATATTTTACTTCATACTTTTCCTCTAAAGGATTTATTCATTTCACATAATTATTATATAATTTTTCAATTCTTATTTGTTCAGACCGCGCTCTTATTCTGTTATTTGTTACTCAAAAACATCCCTACTTCCCAAACTCCGGTGGATTGTACACAAACACCTTCCCAACACCAAAACATAATGAAAATGATTACTCACATGCTCAGACGGTCCAATGCCGAACCTCCCAACGACGTTTCATTTTTGCCCACTATTTGTGATTACTCCATTTTGCACAAATTCATTTCATATACTGACATATCTTGACACACATATAACTCCGATATATTAAACACTGGTGACATTTTAAAATACACTGGTGTATTCATCTATAATACACAATAAAAATCACTAAAAAATATTATTCTTAAACACAATTTTTTATATATTTACACTTCACAGATTCTAATCACTAAGGCTTTATTAAACCTTTCACACGTGATTTACTTGACCTCCCGTCACCAAGGGTGAAATTCGTAAATGTCGGCTTCCTCTCTAACCAATATGAAAGTCTCGAACCATCTACTTCTTCCCTGGAATAGTACTCCTTCGATTTCGGCTTCCTGACGATCAGCTATTATTATTAGCTCGAACTGCTTCTTTCTAGACCCTATTTGTTGTCTAGTAAAAGTCTGTCTTGTCCACGGTCCCCCAGATAATCTATCGGTGACCTATTGATTTCTAGCAACTAATGCTCCTCGTAACTTAGTGCTTTTTATAGTTCGTTGGTTTCCTTGCCACGATGTCTAGAATTTACTTCTCCTTTCCGCTTATTCTGTCCTCGAATTCCTATTTTTCAGAACCCTATGCGAACCTTATTTTTGGTCCAACCCTGATCGGATTCTTATACATTGATAGAATGTTTATCTCGCTCTTACGGTACTTCAAAACTGCTACGATATTTTCGGTCGTTTAATTGGACTGTATTTTTGAAGACCGATCGCCTGTTTTCTAAGTTCGCAGCCTATTCTGACTGTAATTACTGAACTTTTCACTGTAAAATTTATACTGGCGGAACTAGATCCTGTAATTAGGATTTTCCTAATTCTCCACACGGCGATACTTTAATAATACTTATCGGCCACTCCTTACGGATGCACGTTGGTTGTCGATACAGCGACGCCCTCTGGCTGTTGGCTACTGGCTATACGATGTGATACAGCGTTTCCCCTCAAGGAATGCTTGTAAACTGCATGATGTGATGTAGCATCTCCCCTCAAGGAGTCTGTCGTGAACTGCATTTACTGCTTATACTTGTTGGACGGTATGACCTCCCCTGAGATTCATACGTTTGAATACTTCGTGATGTAGCTTCACGTCCCCTGGACGGAATAATACTGCATGATGTGTGATGCCGCAACGTCACGCCCCCTGGACGGACTAGTAACTGCATTCGATGTGTGATGTAGCCTGACGCCCCCCTTGGGCTGTCGGAAACTGCATGATTGGTCTGGCTTGACCTGGACTTTTATACTCTTTATCTAAAAGATAAAATCCTAGTCCTTTTCGTGACCAACTTTTGAAATAATTGTCGCATATTTATAAAAAATACTTCTCCAGAAAGATCGTTTTCTAAACGTCAAATGACCTCACTGCACATGAAAATCGATCGTGCAGTTCTGAGATATTAAATAATTTTTAGTCTTCAGCTGTGTGGGTGTTGCAGTTGATTTTTTAATTCCCCACTCCTCGGGTCTCAGTAAACCCCCGATGACGTATGCTACGTTTGCACTTCTCTCCTGGGCAATTATTAAAAGCTTTTTCTCCACACAAAAATCTCTAATCCGAAATGATTCACAATGCTGTATTTATTTACTTACTTTTATTCTTGCAAATGGGTTAAATTTTGCTGTTTTAATGCAAGGTAAGGGCGATTTCAGAAACGTGGTCTCTGTCATACGCCTGGAACTTTCCACTCCTTCTATTTATATTCGTGACCGTCTCCTTATCAATGAGTCAGGCATGATCTCATTTCCTGGCCACCTGGGTCCAGCTTCTTACACAACGTGATGCTAGCATCCTTGCATGAAATCTTTCTATGTTCCTCTGAAGACTGTATATTTCCTTCCTTCCTTTTACAAAAATACATGGATTCGACCCCCTTGAGCCAATGGTACATGGGTTCACAAGCTGTGTTTCAAAATCACTGGTCTATATGCTGTGCTGGTCTGCGTTAGAATGTTCCTTGCTCTGCAAGTCACAGCCTTCTGTACTTCACACTCGTCTTTTCCACCTTCGTAATGCGTAGCACTATTCTGAAAACTACTTGTTTCTCCACTCGCGGTCTTGTCTCGTTGCGATCTGAATTTGGAAAGAACTCCTCGCTCTTGCCCTCCGTGTACGGCAAGTTCCTCGCTCTGCCTCCCCTCTTGCGGTGTGACGTAGCTCCATAAACTTCTCCTTACTCAGTGTGTCATCAACCTTGATCCCTTCTCCCCCTGCATGACGTTTCTCTCACTCCTCATGGCGTGACGCACACTTACAATGTAGGCCTCCCTACATTCAGATAATAAATATACAACCACATTTAAATCGTTCCTTCTTGCCTTCCGTAGTACAAAAATACATGGATTTGACCCCCTTGAGCCAATGGTACATGGGTTCATCTCTCCCCTCCTTAGGTAAATAAATTTTCGAAAAATTTTGAGGAAATTTATTTCAATTATTCATAAACTCTTATTTTCTTTTAATTGTGGAAGCCATCATAACGTTTATCCGTACCTTCTGATTTTTATTCCTTTTAAAATCCCACGATAATTTGGGTTTTTCCACCTTTTAAGTCATATCCGGTAATACTGTAGGTTGGGTATGTTCTGTCCCTACCCTTTCTTTCTTTCTTATTTGTCTGGACTACAAGTTTCCAGAACATAATTCTTCATCACGGGTGTGGTCTATCCCTACCCGATTCTTTATTTCATCATTCTCTTTTCTTAGATCGAAATTTTCTTCTTCAACCAAATCAATTATTTCTCTTATTTCCCAATACAGTTACTCCAATTCGCACTCGCACTCGAATGGTTGAGCTCTGTTTCCTTTTCCTACCTTACTCTCGTCTCTGTCAAAAGTGGATTCATCATCTCTAAATTGTTCCATTATCAGGGCTTGTTCATTTGCTTCATCGAAGTCTTCGGGAGGGTAATATACTTTTAAATTCGCTGAGTTCATGGTCACTTCGTGATTCGTTTCACAGTGCCGAATTCTATAGGCATTATTTCTCAAATCTCTTATTATTTGATACGGTCCGTGGTACATTTTCTGGAACTTTTTGTACACGCGGTTCCCTGGATCCGAAATGGCTGGTCTTTTTACTAACACCATTTCCCCTGCTAATAGTGGTCGATGATACCTCTTGTGCCTGTTTCTTCTTTGCCTTCTATCAGCTTGAGCTTTTAGATGCTCGAAGGCTCTTCTAATACGTACATCTCTTCCAGGCTGAGCGTCTGCTGGCCTAGGAATTACCAGACTCCAAGGTCTCTCTGGTTGCTCATTCCGGTGTAACGTTATTGGTATCTCTCCCGTAGATTCATGGATTGTATTGTTTATACAAAATTCGATAATATCCAGGATATCTATCCATTTCCAATTTTCTTCGGCACAGTATATCCTACAATACTTGGCCGTCTCCCTCATCACTCTTTCCACAGGATTTGCCTCAGCATGGCGAATACTTGACAAAATCTGACGTATTTCAAGTCTTTCTAATTCCTGTCTGAACTCTACACTTGTAAAACAACTACCGTGATCCGACAACAAATTCTCGGGTTTTCCCAGAATCGGTATCACTTTTTCTTTGAGTCGTTTTAACACCTGTTTGGTACTAGTCTTCTGTATGGGAGCAAGGACAACCATTTTTGTGAAAACATCCATAGCCACCATTATGTGTCGATTTCCTCGCCTAGCCTTTGGCAAAGGTCCGAAATTATCAATAGAAATGATTTGACCTGGCCTCTCGGGCAACAATGGTATAGGCTTTTGTCTCATCAAAAATGCATTTGGTTTAATCCTTTGACATAGATCACATGTCTTTAGCGTATCCCTTACAGTCTCTCTCAGTCTCGGCCATACAAATGCTTCTTTCAGCATCGAGACTGCTTTGTCGACTCCCATATGTCCGAACGATCTATGGGCTAACCATACCATTTTTCTCTGCAAAATCGCAGGTACAACGATCCTTAATTGTGTATGGTCAGAGTCCACAAACTTATATAACAATCCATTATAGAATGTGTAATCTTGAGCTATCTTATTAGCTTCCGTGTACGCCGGTGTTCCCCTTATCAAACTCCCTTCAAGGAAAGATATGAGCATGTTCATCCATGGATCCTCACGTTGTCGTTGACCAATGCTTCTTAACTCATTCAGAGTACGCTGATCCCTGTCTTCCAAATCAATAGCCATTACTTCCTCTTCTGTGGACTCTGGCTGTCTACTTAAATTATCTGGAACTACATCTTCTTTCCCTGGGCAATACTCTATATGTACGTCAAACTGTTGAATGTATAAAGCCCAACGCATCAACCTTTGACTGGATAAATCAGTCTTCATCAAAAAGGTTAAGGCTTTATGATCCGTCCTTAATGTGACTTGAAACCCATATACAATCTTTCGCCAATATTGCAGCGCGTGCAATATCGCTAACAGCTCAATTTCGCTGATTGTATAATTTTTCTCGTGTGGTTTCAGTCTCCGACTTGTGAAAGCTAGATAATTTTTCTTATCAGGATTATCTGGGTTTTCCTGATAGAGCATTGCCCCTATTCCAATCTGGGATGCATCTGTTTGTATAATAAATCTCTGATTAAAATCAGGATATCCTAGCTTCACATAGTTTAAGAGCATTTCCTTGGCCTCTATAAATGCTTTTTCTGTTTCCTCCGTCCATTTCCACTTGCCCCCCTTCTTCAGAAGGTCCTGTAGTGGTGCAACAGTTTTGGTGTATGATGAACAATGTCCTGAGAAAAATCCAATCAATCCCAAAAACTGGCGAACGTTTTTCACCTTCAAAGGCCTGGGAAAATCTCTTATCGATTCTAATTTGCATGGATTTGGTTTAACACCATCCTTATCAATCACATGCCCCAAAAATGTTACTTGTCTCTGACAAAAATTTGATTTCTTCAAATTAATTTTAAAGTTAGCATTTCTTAAATCTTCCAATAATTTCTTTAACTTTTCCAAATGTTCCTCAATGTTTTCCGAGGTAAGCAAAATGTCATCCACATAACGGATAGTGCAATCTTACACTTCCTCTGACAGGTTTCGATCAAGCGCTCTTATTAAGGCAGATCCCGCGGTCTTCAAGCCAAACGGACATCTCCTGAAGCAATATGTTTGTTGGTCGAACTGAAATCCAGTTAAAAGACTGGTTTTCTCTTCCAGTTCGAGATGATGATACGAAGAAGTCATGTCAATATTTGTGAAAATCTTCTTGCCTTTGAATTTCCTCTGTATTTCTTTTATGGGTGGTGCCGAATCATTTTCTGGTATGATTTTTGCATTTACATTCCTGGCATCTAAACACACCCTTACTGAGCCATCCGGTTTACTCACAATTACTAATGGACTAACATATGGTGTCGCCATCTTTTCTATAACACCTGCATTCATCATCTCCTGCAGTGTTTTCTTCGTTTGTGGGTAATGTTTTTCCGCAACCGGGTATGGTTTTTGTCTGAACGGTGCCCAATCATTGACTTGGAACGCGTATTTAAAATTTTCAATCTTCCCTGGCTTGAAATCAAATACGTCCCTGAAATTTACTAGTAATTCCTTTAATTGTTCCTTATTTTCGAGGTTAACTTTAGCTTCCTCTATTTTTCCTGTCAGGTTGGTTTCGAACTCAGTTTCCGAACTATCTTCAAGTTCTATATTTAGGACTTCAAATATCTTTTCTATGTCCTTACAACCTTCTTCCGTTACTTCTTCCACATGCCATACCTGTTCTCCTATTTTCACATCCTGTTCCTGTAAATTTATATTTTGTTCATCCACATCCTCTCTTTGAATCCTAATGCAGTTTTGCGCTAGGTCTATGATGACCTTGTTCTCACGGATAAAATCAATACCTAATATGACATTATATGGCAATTGATTTACCAGCAAAAAGCATTGCGAAATTTCAGCGTTACCCATGATCAAATCAATGTATACCTGAAATTTACATGTTAAAGATTTTTCAGGAATAATTCCCTTAATCTTCACACTTGATGTGGGAATTTTCAATACGCGGCCTCTTGTTTCCAATTCATTTAGAAGGGTTTGCGTAATTAAACTTATAGTTGATCCAGTATCAATTAATGCCCTGACCAGTAATCCTTCTATCCTTAGCATGATGATAGGTAGTTCTCTTCTAATAGGTGGGATTCCTTCCACATCCTCGTTAATTAGCTCATCTGGTCTTGCTATCCAATTCACAATCTCTACCTCCTCCCAGCTCCTGGTATGTTTCCACTTTTGATGATTTAAATTTGAAGTTGTTTTTTTTTAAATCCTGAGGGCTTCCTTTCCCCTCATTCTTCAATTGAGCTTGTAGCTCCCAGCTTTGAGCTCCGTCTAGTCGGCCGGGTGATTTTCGGTTCTTTATTGCCTCACTCCAACGGACTTTTTGCCTTTCAGGTTCGTCTGGTCGTTCATTCATGTAACGAAGACTTTCCTGATATCTTTCTTCTATTTCGGCCCGATATTCATCGTCCCTATCCTCTGGCCTTACGTTCCTTCTGGGATAATTTTCCCATCTCTTTCGGTTATCTTGCCTCTGATTGTTATTGTTATAGGGTCGGTTCTCTTGTTGCCTATAACCCGTATTCCTAGGATTTCTTCCTCGATATCCTCCTCTATAGTATGGTTGTATTCCCCTAGGCTCTTGATGTCCATATTCTCGACCCAGTCCCTGATTATCAGTACTAGTGGACTGATTTCTGGTCGGTGGTTTCTCTCTATTTTCTTGACTGCTGGCCATATGTACCTGTTCAGTCTGTCTTGGATGCCACTTCCACAGCGCTTCTGGCTTTTGATGAGATTAACAACCTCTGGATCTCATATGGAAGTTGTCTTGCAATGGCGGCACACAGGTCGTTCTCAGCAGGAGCAATGTCAAGTTCCCGGAATTTACACAGCTGAGCGGTGAAAAATTCTGAGTACTTAGTTGGGGCATTTGTGCTGTACTTCCTAGAGTACAGATCTAGCCTCAAATTCTCTTGGACATCTGCTGCCCAATATCGTTTCAGAAACGCTTCTCTAAAACCCTCCACCGTGTCGAATGTGTACCTGAAACTCCTGAACCAGATGAGACAATCACCTGCCAACAGCTTCTCAATTGCTCTCAGTCTCCGATCCTGAGGAACTTTCATTTCATTCAAGTACTCTGCGACTTCCTTTAACCAGTATTTAGGAGTAATAGACATATTATTACCCGTAAACTTCACCGGTCTGTCCTCATTTGACTTGATGATATTTATTATTTGACCATTTGTCTGATTCATGTACGGGGTTGACATCGCCATTGGATATCCTGGGTTCTTATAAGGGCTCTCCCCTCCTAAGTCCCTATCTGGATCTGTGCCTTGTTCACGGGGATCTACCCATCCTGTCTTTGGAAACTCATCCTGACTCTCAAATTCTAACTTCCTTTCTCTTCTGGCACTTTCTTCATTAGCCATGAGTTGAATTTCCATTTGACTGTTCTTATGTTCAGTCCTCTCCAACCGGGATCCTAATTCATTTTGAATTCTTTCCTGATTTTTCTTACTGGTTTCCAGTTCTCGTTTGAGTTGGATTTTCTCGTCCCTGAAGCTATTCCTGATTTCATTTAAGTGTTCTTCTACCTCTTTCTTGATGACCATGACCTGTTATGTTATAATTTCTGGCTTAACGTCACCTATGGTATCGAGGTCTTCTCGTATCTCCTTTATTTTCTTCTTCATTTCTTTTTGTCCTTTGACCATATCCCCCTTAATTCCTTCAAGCTTTTCCTCAGTTTTCCCTTGACTCTTATATACCCTCATTAATTCATCTTGGACCTGGTTTACTTCAGTATTGGTTTTTCCTACTTGTTCCTTTAATGTTCCTATGGTTTCCTGAACATCATTAATACCCTTACTTATTTCATCTATCTTCTGGGTATTTTCCTTATTTTCTTCATTTCGTTGTTTTCTTTCTATCTGGAGATGCTCTTCGTATGTACTTAATTTTTTATTCATTTCCGCTTCGTACGTCCTCAAGTTATCATCTACCTGCCCGGTAAACCGCTCAAATTGACTTTTCATGTCCTGCTCATCCTTTTGATTTTGATTTTTATCTCAGTTACTTCGATCTGAACTCCATCGACCTTTCCCTCGAGTTTTTCTACTTGGTCCTTTACCCCATTAAATTTGTCTCCTAATTTCTTAAAACTTTCTTTTATCTCATCCCGGGATGTTTCACAAATCTTACTGTTAGATTGTATCTGAGCTTCTAACTTTGCCTGCACACCTTGGATCTGGGTTACAAGTTTCTTTTCACATGCATTTACATTTTTCTCCATATTACTTAATTTAATCTCCATAGAACCAAATTTATTATTTAAAATTCCAAAATTTTCTTGACATTCATTTTGGGATTTTACCGTACTATCCTCTAAAGTCTTTATTTGGGCTTGCAATCCTGACTGAAGTGCCTCATTTTCCTCTTTAATTTTCTTTGTGATTTCCCCTTTTAACTCAGTTAACTTCTTCCCAAACTCAGTGTCAAAACCTTGAAATTTGTTATTCATTGTTTCTTCTAAAACCTTGGATTGTGCTGAAAAATGGTTTGAATTTTCTGTTTTTATACTATTCAATTTGCTTTCTATCTCAGCCTTCAGTACCTCGTTATTTGCTTTACTGTCAGCTTTTATAGACTCTAACGTCCCATCTTTTACCACTTTCAACTGTTCTTTAATGTTATCCCCATTTTCTGTTTTTATCTTTTCTATCTCAGCCTTCAGTTCATTGTTCATTGTTATACAGTCGGCCTCGATAGCTTCTAATTTAATTCCCATGTTATCACTATTAGTTTTTAATGATTCTAAACTTTGATTCATGGATCCTAACTTTTTGTTATTTTCATCCTGTTGAAGGCCCAATGTATTGTCTATCTTTTCAAATTTATTGTTTATAGCCTCCAACTTTTCCTTGCTATCGGCTTTTATAGCCTCCAACTTTTCATTACTATCAGCTTTTAAAGCGTCCAAAAACTCCTGCCTCTCTTCCCTACTCTCTGCTTTCATAGCCGCCAACAACCTCTGCATTTCCTCACTTAATGCCATCTTATTGGAATGCAGTGGGCTACTCATGCCACATCGTTGGTACATGCTTGAGAGATGGTAATCTGAACCATTGTGTCCCAATTTCCAAAAAAAAAATTACTTTGGTAAGGGTGTTTACTAAAACGTACCCTTTTGATATGTTTATTCAATCTCAGAAACCTTTATGGAAGTATTTAAAAATTCAAAATTTCGAAAAACCATTTTTTTTTCAAAAAAAATGAAAATTTTGATTTTTCGAGAAAACTCAGGTTTTCCCTAGGAAAACTCATCCCTGCGTACTGGGCGCCAAAATTAATGAGTGTTAGTACGTGTATGATATAATCATACAGGCCCCACGTTGGAAAACGGATAAAACAAATAAACTATTCCGGTTCCAAATGAACACGGAGTCCATAAATAACACAAATATTATTTCAAATAGGTGGGTTTCTACACACCCACCAAACTTATAACTCTTTTCACTTCCATAAAGTATCCCTTTTAAAAGTTCAATATAATTACGAGCTCCTATGGCTCGATACCTTCCAATATGAACGGTGTCATTCTTTTACACACCTCAATAATAATTTTATGAGTTTCTTGTAATTAGAACAATATATAATTATGTTTACAATATATGTGTTATTCCTTTACTTAAATTTTTGGGCATTCAACAATGTTCTCCACGTTACCATCTCTCTCAAGATAACAAATTCACTACAGTGATTGGGAAAATACTTGTGTACTCCAGAGTTACCGAAGACTACTCGAACAAAGTCAAAATTATGATTACTCCCGGAATCTAATTGTCCTCAGTGAACTCATGAAATCCTACATCAATACAACATTACCTTAGGGATTTTTATTTATTTGTCTTAAAAGACCATTTTCATTGTGGTGTTTGAAGCCATATTTTCAGTGTTGCCTTAGTAAACAAGAGTTTAGTGCTTTTCAGTCGGTCAACACGAATGTACCCAAAAGAGATGGGTTATGCCCTAATCCTGAAATAAATTACATGAGATTAATAAAACACTAGGATGACCAGTTTCGATCGTCAAGCGATCATCATCAGATCCAATACACTTAGGCTATAAAATCTATGTTTGAAATACAGGTGAAAATATTTACAATATGTACAATTATTTAGTTGCAGTATTGGTACTGCAACTGTCAGTGTATGCTAAATGCAGTATATATGTTAGGTGAAATGCTAAATGGTGATGGCTATCCGGAGATTGTACTTTAGAGAGATTATATGGTTGTAAACTATGGTTAAACTATAAAAATTTTAGGCTAACTACTTATCTGATTGTCTTCCGTACTACAGCTATTCGCAGTTTCCGTGCTCACTTGAACTCGCTGTGCGGACGACTGCGGTGGTTATCTTAACGACTGGTTTTTCCCTGCCTTCCCCCCCTGTCCCTACGTGCTGTGGGGAGTGATCGCGATGTGTTTATGTGAGGTGTTGCCAACCTAGATAAGATGTATGTTATTGAATGAGGTGGATCTACAACTATTAAAGACCGTGGATTAGTCCTCGCCACGCGTGGAGCATAACCCATTCGAACTAAGCGTTGACGGTCTTATGAGGACGTCCCGGCACATAAACACATCGCGATCACTCCCCACAGCACGTAGGGACAGGGGGGGAAGGCAGGGAAAAACCAGTCGTTAAGATAACCACCGCAGTCGTCCGCACAGCGAGTTCAAGTGAGCACGGAAACTGCGAATAGCTGTAGTACGGAAGACAATCAGATAAGTAGTTAGCCTAAAATTTTTATAGTTTAACCATAGTTTACAACCATATAATCTCTCTAAAGTACAATCTCCGGATAGCCATCACCATTTAGCATTTCACCTAACATATATACTGCATTTAGCATACACTGACAGTTGCAGTACCAATACTGCAACTAAATAATTGTACATATTGTAAATATTTTCACCTGTATTTCAAACATAGATTTTATAGCCTAAGTGTATTGGATCTGATGATGATCGCTTGACGATCGAAACTGGTCATCCTAGTGTTTTATTAATCTCATGTAATTTATTTCAGGATTAGGGCATAACCCATCTCTTTTGGGTACATTCGTGTTGACCGACTGAAAAGCACTAAACTCTTGTTTACTAAGGCAACACTGAAAATATGGCTTCAAACACCACAATGTTCACGGCTAGTCAGGCAAATCGTGAAGCCAAGAAATTCAAATCACTCAGGCTTAAACTCATGAATTTAGACAAGTCAATTTGGTTCAACAAAAAATGTATAGAACTAAACCTCACCCCTAAATACGTACCAATTAAAACCGTACCGAACACACCAGCCTCGATCATTTCAACTAAACAAGCCAAAGCGCTTTGGATAAAAAACGAATTAAGATTTGCATACATAAGAAAGCAAAAAATTAACCAACAATTATACGACATTCAATTGCAACTAAGTAATTTCTGGCACGCAGCCCAATGGGACAGCTTCACCGAACACCTACATGACACCATCAAAATCAGAGCAACGAGGAAGCATGAAACGCTAGAAAATAAATTAAGAAAACTAGGAGAAACACAGAACCATCAATCTAACGAACAACACACGAATAACAATGAATTCAATTTCCACAGCAGAGTAAACAACAGAACGAACGTAACCTTTTCTCAAGGTGAAATGAATATGTTAGACAAAGGTTTGAAATACAACTGCACAGACGCACACACGAACCACAATATAAAACAGTTAATCACAGATATTGAGATAGCCAGTCACAAGCTCCCAGCAGAAGACAGGGAATTAACCAAAAATCTCGCCACCAACGAAGCCAAAAAAATCCTCAAACGAGAGGGCGATAGCAATAACATTCAAAACAACAAACAAATCAAAGAAATAAAGTCGTTGAAACAAAAAATAAAAGAACATGACTTAATCATCACAAAAGCAGATAAGGGAAACACTACAGTAATTTTGAATAAAACAGAATACATTGAAAAAACAGTCGAATTCCTAAACAACAACGAAATCAAGGAATTAACAAAAGACCCCACCAACAAATTCCAAAAACAAATAAAAAGTGCGCTAAAAGAAACAGAATACATACTGACCAAAGCTGAAAAATCAAAACTAATAAACATGAACCCGAAAATACCGTCATTGAGGGGACAACCAAAAATACACAAAAAGGAATGCCCAATGAGACCAATAGTCAATTGTAGGAATGCCCCTAATTACAAAATCAGCAAAGAGTTACTAAAAATCTTAAAATGCCGTCTTTCCAACGACAAAAACAACTCTGTAAAGAACACAACAGAACTAGTAACAGCATTGAACACCCTACAAATGAAACCTAGCTTCAGGCTAGTATCCTTCGACGTAACTAACATGTACACCAATATTCCGATTATTGAAGCAATCAACACTATCGAAAACAACTTAAAATCCAACAATTCGGTAAAAGAAATTGAAGAGATTGTGAGATTACTGAGGGTCGTTCTCACCCAAAACGTGTTTCAATTCGACAATAAAATATACACACAGAGAGAAGGCCTAGCAATGGGATCGCCACTAAGTGGGTTAATCGCTGACATCTTCATCAATGCACTAGAAAATGCGTTCTTAGAAAAGACTTCAACAAAGGGAATAGTAATATGGAAAAGATACGTAGATGATGTAATTTGCATCTACGATACTGAACTAACAAGCGAAGAAACAATTCTCCAATCCATTAATAGCCTTCACCATTCTATCAAATTCACTAAGGAATCCGAAATAGACCGGAAAATAAATTATCTCGATATAACTATTGAACGTAAAGACAACGACCTTTCATATTCCATATTCCGGAAAGCAACACAAACCTCGCATGCAATCGACAATCAGTCTAATCACCCCAGTACGCACAAACTAGCGGGTTTCAATTCAATGGTGCACAGGGCTTTAAACATACCCATGTCAAAAGACAACTATAATAAGGAAATAAGAACTATTATGCAAATAGCAAAGGAAAACAACTTCTCGCCAAGCAAAATAAATCAAATTATAGCCAAACATAAAAATAAAGATAAAACGATTCCCAAACCGGACAGTAATGAGAAAAAATTTGCGCGTTTCAACTATGTGAATGCGAATACATATAAAATCACTAACCTATTCAAAAAGCAAGGCATAAAGATAGCTTTCACGACGAAAAACACAACCGCTAGGCACCTCCTAAATAGTAATCTAAATAAACGTGACCCGTATTCAAGGTCAGGGGTATATTCTATAACGTGCCAAGACACCGATTGTCAAGCTAATTACATCGGGCAGAGTGGAAGGCGAGTAGACACACGTTATAATGAACATAGAAATGCGATAAGATACGGAACACATTCAGCCGTGTGCGAACATATGTGTGACGCAGGGCATAGCTTTACCAACATAGAGTCGGACCTTAAAATAATCCATCACGAATCGAAAGGCAGAGCTCTTGACATAAAGGAAGCAATCGAGATACACCTAGCCAAACGAAACAATCCCAACAATCTAAATGAACACACGTTCATGGAGAGCTCACCCCTCTTCACGCTACTAAAAAACACACCCTGTCGGAAACAAAACACAATTTAGCGACACAGCCAAGCTAGATAAAAAAAGGGGGGAAATTAGGGGGTTTTTAATAGGTAAATGTTATCTGGATCAGGTGTACGATGTACCTTTCTTCTGCAATAAACCAAGGCCCATATTAGAGGCAGTATTAAAGGTGCCGGGACGTCCTCATAAGACCGTCAACGCTTAGTTCGAATGGGTTATGCTCCACGCGTGGCGAGGACTAATCCACGGTCTTTAATAGTTGTAGATCCACCTCATTCAATAACATACATCTTATCTAGGTTGGCAACACCTCACATAAACACATCGCGATCACTCCCCACAGCACGTAGGGACAGGGGGGGAAGGCAGGGAAAAACCAGTCGTTAAGATAACCACCGCAGTCGTCCGCACAGCGAGTTCAAGTGAGCACGGAAACTGCGAATAGCTGTAGTACGGAAGACAATCAGATAAGTAGTTAGCCTAAAATTTTTATAGTTTAACCATAGTTTACAACCATATAATCTCTCTAAAGTACAATCTCCGGATAGCCATCACCATTTAGCATTTCACCTAACATATATACTGCATTTAGCATACACTGACAGTTGCAGTACCAATACTGCAACTAAATAATTGTACATATTGTAAATATTTTCACCTGTATTTCAAACATAGATTTTATAGCCTAAGTGTATTGGATCTGATGATGATCGCTTGACGATCGAAACTGGTCATCCTAGTGTTTTATTAATCTCATGTAATTTATTTCAGGATTAGGGCATAACCCATCTCTTTTGGGTACATTCGTGTTGACCGACTGAAAAGCACTAAACTCTTGTTAGACCATTTTCACATAAGAAAGCTACGATCTGAACTGGCAAGCGGTACTTTCATCTACAAGGACCTCGGTTCAAATTCCGGGTCATTAACAAATTCTAAACACTCACGGTGTATCATTACTTCCAGCTGACGGTCTACTCCGACCCTACCACAACAAGGGGTCTGACCGTACACTTGACTTGATTTATGGCCAGAGAGGGACGGCTCTATGTCTCGTCTCGAGACCGCTACACTCATGTTTTTAAACAGCTATTCCCTTTCCACAGTTCTCTGAATAGACCTGGCGTTTCTTTCATTCAATCTTTAACAATATTATATAAGTTCATAGACCACTTTCGTAACCTTGGCATTTATTAATTATGAAGTGTCATCGTTGATGGGAAAGAATAATTCAATACAACGACGATATTTAAGGGCTTCCACAACTATACGAGTCTGGGTTCGACTCTCTTAACTGCCTCGGGAACCATTCCCATACTGGAGGATTTACAACAATTCAGCGTTTAAGGCGACCTCAGTCTAACTTGCGCTCATCAATACAACAAATACGCTCCCTATTATTTAATACAATATAACACACATGGCCTCGGGAACTAATCCCATACTGGAGGACTTACCACATAGCTCAATTACCGCAATCAACTGTCCCTCAAAATTAATTTGCCAAGTATATTTAGATTCAACGCCTTCCTAGCGTGATAAATTACTTTAATACGCGACAATGCGCTACACATTACTTTAAAGCCTAGCGTCTTCCAAAGAACTGGTAAATTCAAAGTCAACATTTGATCTACATCTCCATTATTTCATATTTATCCTCTCCCATGACGATAATCACTATACTTTAAGAACACGTATTCATATCATGTCTTCATTTCTTACAAAAGCTCAAAAGCTATTTCTTTCATATAATTCAAATTTATCTTCATTTATATACTTTTCATAATAATTATTATTATTATTACGCTTGCTTTTACAATATTTATCAAATATACTGATATTTTACTTCATACTTTTCCTCTAAAGGATTTATTCATTTCACATAATTATTATATAATTTTTCAATTCTTATTTGTTCAGACCGCGCTCTTATTCTGTTATTTGTTACTCAAAAACATCCCTACTTCCCAAACTCCGGTGGATTGTACACAAACACTTTCCCAACACCAAAACATAATGAAAATGATTACTCACATGCTCAGACGGTCCAATGCCGTACCTCCCAACGACGTTTCATTTTTGCCCACTATTTGTGATTACTCCATTTTGCACAAATTCATTTCATATATTGACATATCTTGACACACATATAACTCCGATATATTAAACACTGGTGACATTTTAAAATACACTGGTGTATTCATCTATAATACACAATAAAAATCACTAAAAAATATTATTCTTAAACACAATTTTTTATATATTTACACTTCACAGATTCTAATCACTAAGGCTTTATTAAACCTTTCACACGTGATTTACTTGACCTCCCGTCACCAAGGGTGAAATTCGTAAATGTCGGCTTCCTCTCTAACCAATATGAAAGTCTCGAACCATCTACTTCTTCCCTGGAATAGTACTCCTTCGATTTCGGCTTCCTGACGATCAGCTATTATTATTAGCTCGAACTGCTTCTTTCTAGACCCTATTTGTTGTCTAGTAAAAGTCTGTCTTGTCCACGGTCCCCCAGATAATCTATCGGTGACCTATTGATTTCTAGCAACTAATACTCCTCGTAACTTAGTGCTTTTTATAGTTCGTTGGTTTCCTTGCCACGATGTCTAGAATTTACTTCTCCTTTCCGCTTATTCTGTCCTCGAATTCCTATTTTTCAGAACCCTATGCGAACCTTATTTTTGGTCCAACCCTGATCGGATTCTTATACATTGATAGAATGTTTATCTCGCTCTTACGGTACTTCAAAACTGCTACGATATTTTCGGTCGTTTAATTGGACTGTATTTTTGAAGACCGATCGCCTGTTTTCTAAGTTCGCAGCCTATTCTGACTGTAATTACTGAACTTTTCACTGTAAAATTTATACTGGCGGAACTAGATCCTGTAATTAGGATTTTCCTAATTCTCCACACGGCGATACTTTAATAATACTTATCGGCCACTCCTTACGGATGCACGTTGGTTGTCGATACAGCGACGCCCTCTGGCTGTCGGCTACTGGCTATACGATGTGATACAGCGTTTCCCCTCAAGGAATGCTTGTAAACTGCATGATGTGATGTAGCATCTCCCCTCAAGGAGTCTGTCGTGAACTGCATTTACTGCTTATACTTGTTGGACGGTATGACCTCCCCTGAGATTCATACGTTTGAATACTTCGTGATGTAGCTTCACGTCCCCTGGACGGAATAATACTGCATGATGTGTGATGCCGCAACGTCACGCCCCCTGGACGGACTAGTAACTGCATTCGATGTGTGATGTAGCCTGACGCCCCCCTTGGGCTGTCGGAAACTGCATGATTGGTCTGGTTTGACCTGGACTTTTATACTCTTTATCTAAAAGATAAAATCCTAGTCCTTTTCGTGACCAACTTTTGAAATAATTGTCGCATATTTATAAAAATTACTTCTCCAGAAAGATCGTTTTCTAAACGTCAAATGACCTCACTGCACATGAAAATCGATCGTGCAGTTCTGAGATATTAAATAATTTTTAGTCTTCAGCTGTGTGGGTGTTGCAGTTGATTTTTTAATTCCCCACTCCTCGGGTCTCAGTAAACCCCCGATGACGTATGCTACGTTTGCACTTCTCTCCTGGGCAATTATTAAAAGCTTTTTCTCCACACAAAAATCTCTAATCCGAAATGATTCACAATGCTGTATTTATTTACTTACTTTTATTCTTGCAAATGGGTTAAATTTTGCTGTTTTAATGCAAGGTAAGGGCGATTTCAGAAACGTGGTCTCTGTCATACGCCTGGAACTTTCCACTCCTTCTATTTATATTCGTGACCGTCTCCTTATCAATGAGTCAGGCATGATCTCATTTCCTGGCCACCTGGGTCCAGCTTCTTACACAACGTGATGCTAGCATCCTTGCATGAAATCTTTCTATGTTCCTCTGAAGACTGTATATTTCCTTCCTTCCTTTTACAAAAATACATGGATTCGACCCCCTTGAGCCAATGGTACATGGGTTCACAAGCTGTGTTTCAAAATCACTGGTCTATATGCTGTGCTGGTCTGCGTTAGAATGTTCCTTGCTCTGCAAGTCACAGCCTTCTGTACTTCACACTCGTCTTTTCCACCTTCGTAATGCGTAGCACTATTCTGAAAACTACTTGTTTCTCCACTCGCGGTCTTGTCTCGTCGCGATCTGAATTTGGAAAGAACTCCTCGCTCTTGCCCTCCGTGTACGGCAAGTTCCTCGCTCTGCCTCCCCTCTTGCGGTGTGACGTAGCTCCATAAACTTCTCCTTACTCAGTGTGTCATCAACCTTGATCCCTTCTCCCCCTGCATGACGTTTCTCTCACTCCTCATGGCGTGACGCACACTTACAATGTAGGCCTCCCTACATTCAGATAATAAATATACAACCATATTTAAATCGTTCCTTCTTGCCTTCCGTAATTGTTTAATTATAAATGATGCATAGTATTTCACTATTTCAACTCAGGCTTTCCATATCTCACGAATTTTGAGGAATAAAAGATTTTAATTCGTTCTTTTATTTTTCCTGGATCCCCGTCTGGATCTCTGGTATTGGCCTTAAATAAATTCGGGCGCAGTACGAACACACTGTGTCAACATTGCATATTGTGACAGTACTACAGTATAATTTTATTGCTCAGATATTTTCCACGCCTAGGCACTTGTACACGTAACTCGTCGAACTATAATATTTGTGACAAGAGGAAGACAACTCCTTCCTGTCGTCAAATTGTTCCCTTCTCCCTCCGCCCTGTCAGCGTGTTCATCATTTCCTTGCGCAAGTGATCTTCCACCCTTTTCAAAACAATTCCCGAACGAATGCTGTCGATTCCATTCACCCGATTTTAATTCTGAAAAATGCATTGGAAACAGGAAATAAATCTCCATTTTCGTATTACCAGTTTTTTTCATATTTAAACAGAGATATAAAACTGTTAGTAACTTTTAGTTTTTTTTTTTTACATTTTGAAAAATGCATCGAATTAAAAAGCCTTAATTCGTAGTTGGCCTTTTGTCGGTGGTCATCGCGTTCGTATTTATTTACTTGAAATGACAAAAGGAGGAGGCTGAAGTGAAATAAACAAAGCTTGCAACGCAGCTAGTTCAGTCTTCAATACGCGAATAGGATCTAAAAATTATCCAAATATAGCATCATGAAAAAACAAACATCGTCCACGGTGGCGTTGGCTCGCCCATACCGCGTTACATATTGTGCCGCATCTCCATCTTGATAACCACAACCTCGCAGTGAAATCCACAAAATGCAAACATAATTGCTGTGGTAATATTTCATTGCCACGATCATAGCCTAGGAGCGAAATGGGGTTATATTACGGCCTTGCTACGAACCAGGAATAGAGAGTTCACCAACCAAAACGTTCCTATAGCCTACATGTGATCTCATACTCTCATATTCCCCAAATGAAAGTCGCCCAAGCAGCAACCTAAATTACTGACTAGGCTTGCTTCTTCGACCGTTCTGTTTTTCAAGTATCTTCTATTTTCTGGATTTCATTTCGTGCTGACAAGGGCATTCGTAGAAGGGTAGTACCAGTCCGACGTCACTTGACCTTTGACCCAGGTGGGACGGCCAGGGTATGCACCTGCCCTATAACCCCCCCCCCCACATAGGCCTACCCCATACCCCACCACCCCCACACACAGAATCCCTTAAAAGTCCCTAAAATTCCACAATATTCACCAGATATCCTCAAATTCCCTAATATTCCTGAAATCCCCAGATTTCCCGAAAATTCCCTAAAATTCACCCCAGAATTCCATCAAAATCTCCCAAATGTTTCCAAAATTCCCCAAACTTACCTGAGTTCCCCAAAAAATCACCATATATACCCTTTAAGACAGTTACGTTATACCATATCGTTAACCATAGGTACGTAAGGCAACCCGCTAGGAAAGAGAGAGACGGTTACGTCATACGCTACATGATCTTGCTTCCGGACCTCTGTTTGTCTATGCAGTTATACGACTCGCTCAAGAACCATGTCCCCACACTCGTGTTTCCCTCCCTCCTCCTGTGACTTCCTAGCCTACGCTCTCTCGGGACAGGTTTACGCTTGTTTGCATAGTCATGTGGCCGTCCTTCCCGCAAACACCTCTCCTCCATGACTATCGCTTCCCAGATCTCTTCCCGTGTTCAACAGGGTCGGTCGGGGCGAGGTGAGGTAAGTTTCTATGTGTCGGGTGGTTTTACGGCTGGATACCCTTCCCGATGCTTAGCTCATGATGATGAATGGTAGTGAATGAAACTCGGCTAGGGGATGGAAGGTAGTGGTTGTGATCTCCATTCCGGTATGGGAAATGGGAAATCTGGGTGAATTTGAGGGTAAATCTGGGAGATTTTAGGGAATTTGGGAGAAATCATGGAACCTCGCAGGCACCGTGTGACGGTATAAAGTGATGAGTCACCGCCAGTTGACTACCATCTACCGTTACACCTGTTGGGAAGCCTCGGATGCGGTCATAGCACTGACTACATACACAGCTGTCAAGACATCTCAGGATAATTTTTTAGGACATTGGTTGAATTTTATGAAGTGTAGGGAATTTGGGGAATTTGAGGTAAATCTGGGGGTGGTTTAGTGAATTTGGGGAGAATCTGGTTGGAATCTGGGGAATTTTGAAATCATCTGGGAAATTTTTGGGTAAATCTGGTGAATTTTGGGAATTCGGGTAAGTTTGGGGTATTTTTGAAAAAAATGGGAGGATTTGTTGGAATTCTGGGGTGCATTTTAGGGAATTTGGGGGGAAATCCGGGGATTTAAGGAATTTTAGGACATTTGAGAGGATCTGGGGAATTTTAGGGACATTTAGGGTAATTCTGGGGTGTGGGATAGGAGAGGGGAGACATCTACCATGGCCTTTGACTTTTGAAAAGCCCTGTCAATTTAAAGGAGCCACTAGTGCGCATGCGCACTATGAGGAATTTTAGGGACATTTAGAGAAATTCTGGGAGTGTTGGGGATAGGGGCATCTCCTGACCGCCCTGCCTAGATCAAAGGTCAAGTGACGCTGGTCAAGTACTACCCTTCTACTGACATTCAACAGTGAATCCATAGAGAACTTCCTAAGCAAAAGGAGACATATATCGGGAGAAAATGACATGCCAGATTGTAGGGATGTGGTATTCAGCTTGAGGTGAATGTTGAAAACAGGCTGATATTCTCCGTCATTCCATACAAGAAAAAACAAAGAGGACCTAACGAAAATGGTCATATCAAGTAGATACCTAATATAAAGCAGACTTCTATACCTTATTCAGTGAAGAATGAATTAAAGAACCTCAATGAACCACCGCGTAAGTCGAGTTTTTTGCATTGTTTATTATATTGAATATAATTTGAACGCATTTACTAATTACATAAACTTTCAGGTCTTGCATTTGTCACAATGGAACAAGCATCGATGATGTATATCGGTGGATTTATAGTGCAACAAGTCCATTAAGACATTCAGTGTGAATTATTTTATCAGCTGGTCAGAAAAATAAAATTAGCTCCCTTCTGATGGATTTAATTTACAACAGGAACACTTCTGCCAGAAAAGCGAACAACTGGTGTGGATTACAACAACGCTTTTTCAGCTCTTGTGTGCAGTTGTAAAGTTGCTGTCCACACGAATGTGAACACGTGACTGTGTTCTGCCTGCTTTGAGTAAGTCCCCCCTTGATAATGTGAAATCAGCGGCCACAACGAAATTCTATGCAAGTTGATTGTTCTGTAAAATTGCTATAACATTTCTTGATAAGATCGCGTGTGAAATGACAGAACGATTCGAACGTGTGAAAGACCTAAACACAAAACCAACATGTCGAACGATTCTTCGAGTTCAGTTGACAACAGATATAAGCGACGGTGGCGCGGCGGAGAATTTTGGTTTCTTCTGTATGTTCCCTGTTAGGAGTGAAGTGGGTAGGCGTTAAGAGCATAGACGGCGACGCTTGGACCATAGATTACCCTACTAGGCTTCGACCCACACGAAAAAAATAATTATAATCTTATAGTTTCCTCTGTTAGCTGACAACACAAAGCAGAAATATGCACATTCCACGTAGTTCTGGAGTACTCCACTAAGCAGCAGTACGCGTTATACACTTAGATCGGGAAAGTGATGAGATTTTTTCACTGAAAACTTTTGTCTGTGTAGTGTATTTTCATGAATGTTACCCAGTGGTATGTGAACATTTCAGTAATTACATATACAGTAATAACATTGCTGGAGGAATCATTTTCATAATTAGCAAGGTTTTTCTAAAACTTTGCAAAATGTAAAGTGTGTACACATGAGCACCAGAACCGGGCTACTTGTTCCCACGTCTAGAGTGGGTCCAAGTAGCCCGCAGGATCTCTTTATCTTATTCAATGTGATATACTGGTCTATTTTCCATATGTCACACACTTCAGAATGCTAACTTAGTGTTGTTTCTCTACAGGTTTGAGCATAATGGTACACAAATATAAAAGATTGCGGGGAAGTCGAAGATATGCAGATTATATTGACAAAAGCGTGAAGAATATTTGGCAGCTAATCAGTCAATACAAATGTTACAAAAAGAAGCGGAAGGTTTCTATGAAATACGTCGATCAACCATCAAAAGGACATTGGGAAACAATTCTAGTCAGAAACCGAGTCATCCAAAAGTGTTTACTGGTCATCCTTACTAGTTTCCTTGACAAAATCTGTGATTTTGGATTTCCTGTTGACAAAATTGTTTTTAGATTTATTGGGAAGTCCTACTTAGCTATGCAGGGAAGAACTGTAATAGATTTCAGAAACAATTTTCTAAGACGAGATTGGGCAAACTTATTTTTCCGCAGTCACCCCCAGTTAACAATCAGATTTGCTGCTAATGTAAAGCGGGATCGTGCAGCTGTGGATAAAAATGTTATTAGTGAATACATTGACAATATGAGTGTGGTACTTAACGATGTTCCACCAGAAAGTATGTATAATTACGACGAGAACAACATGAGCGACGATCCTGGGAAAAATAAGGTTATCTGCCGCAAAGAATGTAAATGTCCGGAGTGGATATTGAACTCTACCAAGTTCAATGTCAGTGTCATGTTCTGTGGTAATGCAGCACGAACTTCATTTCCCTCTTACGTCATTTACATTTACAATCTTGGGACAACATGGACTGAAAATAGACCCACGGGAGCTCGTCACAATAGAAGTAAACATGGTTGGATTGATATGGCAATTTTTGAAGAGTGATTCACGTCTCATATCTTGCCAATCCTTAAGAAGTAAGGAGGGAGAAATGGACTCATGGGAGATAGTTTGGCTTCTTATTTCAGTGCGAATGCTATGAAACTGCGAAGAAAACAACATACGGTAACCTTCGTCTGTTTGCCACCAAATGTCTGGCATTTAACTCAGCCTCTGAACATTGTCTAATTTATGCCTCCTAAAATGGAGAGATGTTCTCACTAAATGGAAACAGTCAGATGCTGGGAGAAGGATGTCGACATTGCCAAAAAGATCAGATCCCAATTTTGCCGAAGAGAGTGCTACACGAATTCAAACCAAATGTGTCCGACAATTTAAAGGCTTGGTTCAGGAAGTCTAGAATATTTCCATTAAATCAAGAGGAAATAATTAGTCGATTGCCCAATCATAATAGATCTGCAGATTTGGATTTGGTTGGAGAGGAATTCGTAGCACAGCTTGCTGAAAAAAGGAATGCATTTGTTACCTAGTCAAACGAAGGAAGGAATTGCAAGTATCTCCTGGAAAGAGTATTTTTCAGCTCGTAAACCAGTTCATCAGCCTAAAAAGGACAAACGGTAAAAGAAGAAAAAGGAAGAAAGAAGATGTACAGCTCTGACGTTTAATTTTGGCCAGTGCTTGCAGCCTGCGCAGTATATTCTGGCCAGCCAGCAAGCCTTCTTATTGTGAGCATGCGCTGTAACAACTGCATGCACGCACGCTTAGTAGGAACGTAGGAAGGAGGTTCAATGGTTAGCGCAGTGCTGCGAGAGGTTTGTCGTGCTAACATACGTTCCCTTGTGTCTTTTAAGCTTCTTCTGTGAGTGTAGTGTGGTGTAATAAAGCGGTGGTGCTTCACAAATATTAATTCATTCATCGTGTAGTTTTGTAAGTTGACGAGCAATTAGAAATGCCGCCTATAATCTCCAAACTGCGCTCCAAAACATTACATAGCCAGGCTCGGAAGGTAGACAGCAACGTTCATTCGTTTATGAAACGGGAAGCCACTGCAGGCACTGTAACAATACCGCTACAAAGAGTTCAGCAAAGGGTAGTGGAGGCAACGGGAATTTCGGAGAGGAGAGTTTGGAGGATCTTAAAAGAAGCTGCTGAATGTGAAGAACAAGGCACCTAGTTCGGTACACCGGGCAGCGAGATTGCATTTTCTAGTTCACTTTTAGCATTAGAGAGCGATACGGCTTCTTGATTGGCTGTTCCGACGAAACACGACTGCACCATGGGTTGTGATTAGTCGGCGTAGTTATAGAGTGGAACCTATCAGCGATGTCGTTCCAGGTTTGAACAAAAGAACTCCCTCTGTTTTAACTTCCTATTTTCTGGGTACCTTCTATTGTAATGCGCCCAGCAATACTTGCATGATCATTGTTCCTAGGCCATAAGTGTTTTCCGTATCTTCTTAAGTCAAGAACTGCGGTGAATGGCAAGCTCATTTTTCGGCTCCGTGGTTGCCATTCGTGCCTTTCAGGCCGTGGGAAATAGAATATTTTGAGCCACCTCCCATGTGCCTACAATTCTTGACGGGAGTGGATGATAAGCTACCTCCGCATTCGTACAGAGTAAATGAGCTAATCGATGATAAACATTCTGGTAATGATTCTTTTTGACTTAAGAAGATACGGAAACACTTATGGCCTAGGATCAACGATCATGCAACTATTGCTTGGCGCATTACAATTTATACGGGTACCTAGAAAATACGATGTTAGAACAGCGGGAGTTCTACATATTTTTTCAAACCTGGAACGACATCGCTGATAGGCTCCACCCTATAACTTCGCTGACAAATCACAGCCCTTGCTGCAGTCGTGATTCGTCAGAATAGCCAATTAGGAAGCTGTATCCTTCTCCAATGCTAAAAGTGAACTAGAAATTGCAATCTTGCCTCCGGGGGAACACCGTCATCTACCTAAGCGAATAACAAACGCAGACAATTTCGATGTGGCTGTAATTCGGAGAACAATTTATAACTTCTACACTCAGGAGAATATTGTAGACAGTCTTCCGGATATAACTTACTTATATGTTTAACTAGTAGCGATGATGAATTCATCGGTCATTCAGAACAAAATGTCGCTTTTCCCAGGAAGGATAGTTCAAAAGATAAAACTCCTTATATCATTATCATTCATTCATTATCACGATCTCCCAAACCACTAGGGGCCGATAACCTAGATGTTAAGCCCCTTAAAACATAATTATCATCATCATCAAACCTTCTTATGTGGAAGAAGGAGATGTTGTTCTTGTTTTATGGAATGGGAAAGAATTTCCAGGTGTAGTAAAGAGTACAAGCAAATGGTGTGACGTTAAGTTGAAGACTAGTCCTCCCAAGTTAATTAAAAGAGGTTTGTATTCACTCCAGCTGTAAGACTATGCAAATTAACTAATAGAGGAAAGTGACCAAAGTCGGACCCGAGTCCCTAAGTCGGACCCCTGCATTATTTTGCTTAGATAGTGCTGCCGCATGGTGGCACAGTAATGAATGTGAAGATATGAAAGGAATTGTTATGTTGTGGAAGTGGCAGCACTGGACTGAGGGGAGTATCCCGTCAGTTCCGCCATTACTGGTTTTCATGTGAGTGGATGTTTTTACACGTGCTCATGGAATAGTGATTGTTTTATATTTCAAAGAGGGTAAGTCACATTGTGTTTACAGTACTGTCTTTAGTAAGCGATACACTTGATAAATGTTGTATTTGCTTGTCGAAATACTGTACCCGATACCTAGTTGAGGCTATCGGTTACGCCAGTTGTGGTAGAACCGTAGTTGAGATTTGTGGTCAAGGAGAAAAGATAGCGCTCAGATCGAGTCAGAAGAGTTGCAGGAAATGACGTAGGAGGCTGAGGGAGAAGGAGCCACTACCCCTCAAACGTAAGGAATCACGGGAGAAATAATAGATGTTTATAAAGATTAATTAGAAATAAAGTCTTATCTAACCTCAGAAGAGAAGGAAATAACAAGAAATGTTATTAATAATAACTTGAAGAAAGGTGGATAACTCCTTAAGTTATGTTATGACTTTATGGCAGAAGATAGGGGTCTAGGTTAGATCTGTGACGTCAGACAGTGGAAGGAAGGAGGAAGTCACGTGCTAGGTCAAGGCGAGGTGACCGCACGCAGTGACAAGAGCAAGGAGTATCATTCAAGCAACACAGTTGAGTTGATTAAGTTGTGCGGTAACAGTAGGTGCACGCAACAAGTCGTGGAGCGATACAGTTTATAAGGCAGTACAGTACGGCGAATTACATGCAGGAGAGAGTCGCTAAGCGAAGCCGGCAATGTAATCTTAGGAGTTCGGTATTGGAGCACAGGCTGTCCGAAGGGCGAGTCAAGCAGGCCGTTAACTTTAGCCAGGAAGCCGGTGATCAGACATATGTTATTTTCAACATTGCATTCACATACAGGTGAAACAGCAACGCTTTTACAAGCTTATAACTTACCGAAGTAACACGCAGTATTCCACTAGGAACGAGAAACATTATTTCGGCTACATTCTCAATGAATAACCGCGTAGCGAAGCAGTATAACGAGGCCAGTGTTTAACCTCATATTACACATGGACAGTGAAGCAGAACGTGTCGTGCTGTGGGCGACATTTTGTTACGATTTGATAGTCAACGAGTTGAACATTATACTCTGACATTTTTTTCATGTTTGAGATGTTGGGACTTGGATTTCAACAGTCCAGTCGTTCAGTCCAGTTACAGTTACACATTTTTCTACGGATAATCAGATGGACTTAACTTATTTCAACGGTGTTACAGCATATTTTATAATGCATTTGAACCGGACATATTTAAGGCGACCATGGGGCCGTTCAAACAATACTGCTTTTGGCAAGTTAAGATGTGTGATCTTATGCACTTTATGAATAGTGGAACGTGCAGTATAAAAGTTACACGTCATGAACATTTATAAAATTTATTCACAACGAACACAGATACAGGGTGCCTGACGAATAAGTACACTTTTTGAAGTCACAATTTTTCTACCAGTGTAATTCGATCGTAGTGAAGACGAACATTATTATTGAATGTCGATCGAACTTTTTACTGAACAGTGGCGTAACACATCCGAAGAGAGAATGGGGTACTCAGTGTTTTCGAACTTTTGTGGAGAATTTTGGACAATATCCATGATGGATACTCTTCATTTCATCATGTCGTGCTAGGCGGATACGGAGACGTGATGGCATCTCAGAGCGATGGATTCGGTTCCTAACGAAGAGGATAACTACGACATCAAGTTCACTTGGATGGAGTCAGGTGTTAGTTCAGTGATTAATACAGCGTTTTTCGTCGATCTTGCGAGAAATCTGTGGCAAACACTTGGATTACCGACGATCTTTGAATTTTATTAACATCTGGAATATGAAGGTATTGTAAGAGTTATGGCATTACTGATATGATTTTTACATGAACACTGGGCTCACTCGTATTTTTGATAGGAGTGTTATTATTACTTTTTCGACTTGGCTTGAATGTTTTACCAGTCCGTTTGCTAAAATATGGTGTTACCATATGATATGGCAGGCACATTTATCCAACGTTCTCACTATTGATTGACTTTATTAAGCAGGATTTGATCTTTATATTATTCTGTGAGGATATTTTTAGCGAGTGTTTCGAACACGTGATCTACAATTGGATAGTTGGAATTTTTCGTCAGTTCATTGCATACTAGCGAGTACGTAGAGTTCATCAGCAGGGATTTTTTTTTCTTTTATTGGATTGTTTGGTGATATTAAATTTAATTCACTCAAGTGAATGCACATTGCTTTTATGTGACAATTAGAGTCTTGTTGATTCCAATCATGTACACTCATTCACTAGTCTACGAGACGGGGCCTGTTACCTTGAGTAACTGTGTGGTGGCACTCACCTAACCTGTCATTTTTGGGATTTTTCATCTTAGTCTACGAGGCGGGGCCTGTTACCTTGCGTAGCTGTGTGGTGGTACTCACCTAACCTGCCAATTGATGGTCTCATATTATCATCTGAGTGTAATTATGATCGTAAGAGGATTAAACAATAAACTACCAGTCACATATTAGTTGATTTTTGTTAAATAAGTTAAAAATAAATGTCAGCAGGGTTACACTTTGTGATTCTTGTTTTGCCAATCCAATAGTTTGTTGCAATACTCTTTTGAGAGTATATGCATTTAACAGTTAATATTTTTGATACTCTTTGTGAGTGATTTGATACCTTTAAGAAGGATTGCAAGTAATTGAGTCTTGTAAGACGAGTTATTTATTGTCAGAATTTATTTTGAGGCAGATCATTATCAAATATTTTTGATGTGAGTTAATATAACACATTGGTGTTTTTTTGAAGTAAATCTTGAGGATCTTAAGAGAGTTTAAGCTCTGAATTAAACCAAATCTTGAATTGGATTACGATTACTAAGGTAATTTTCCTATTGTTTAAGAAGTTGTCTAGACATGACAATATTAATTACAGTTCTTGTAGGTTATTTTCGTTAACCATCTGAAGCCAGTTATATTTTTGTGGATCATGCTACGTGATGATGTGAAGTATTTTTGATAGGAGTTTTTGAGGTTGCCAGTAGAAGGTTTGCAATATTGCCAATGATAGTTTTAAGGCAGACATGAGGTCGTTGAACCCAGTCTAGCGTATTTTTGAAATGCATGCTGTGTGCTGAATAATTGTGGTGTTATGTGAAATAATTATGGTGTTCAAATGTGATATTTGACGAAGTGAAATTAAATGGTGAAGTTTTGGATGGTGAGATCCAACGTGATTTTGTAAGGGCAACGTATTATTGTGGCATGATAATTAAGTATGAGGTATAGCTTGGAACTGGTAAAATTTTAAGACAACGTTCTATAACAAATATTAAACAATTTTTAGGAAATTAAATAAATAAATAATTTTTTGATAATCCAAGATTTTCTAATAATAATAATAATAATAATTTATGGAATTATAATCTGATGTTTAAGCATATTAATGATCTGACCCGATGGATTAAATAAATTAATAGTTGATTAAACAGCCGATACATTAAATAAATTAATAGTTGATTAAACAGCTGATAAATAAATGAATTAAATGGTGATAATTAATTATAGGAGCTGATAACAATAAAATTTAAATAAATTTAAATTAATTTAAAAATGATATGATTTAAATAAACTGAGGAATTGCAACTTAAATTAATGAATTAAATAATTTAAATGGATAGATTAAGATAATTTAATTTAAATGAGATAATGAAATGAGAGTGTGTGGGTGATTTACAAATGATTCAATGAATTGATGAATATAATATTTATTTAAATGATCTGATGGTAATGAATTAATAACTCTGATTTGAGTACAACGAATAACGGAATGATAGCTGATGTGAGAAACATTTAATTATTTTGACATGATAATGATGGTGATGACAGATGAGTAGTGAAGTTTTCTTTGATTCACAACCGAGTAGTGGTTAGCGATGATGTAAATATGGTGTATAAATTAATTGTTAATTTTTAAGGAGTGAGTGTTGAGATTTCCGACTCTGATTAATGCCATTTAAGCCATAAATGATTGAATAATTAAATATAAGTGTTTTTATGATATTTTGTGTTAGACAGATTAACATTTCTTTACATCCACATTACTGATGTTACGTTAACGAAAGTTAGGTCTCAGGGATCACGAAATGTCAGTGACGAAAAGACATAGTGCTACGGTGGCCCTGAGAACTCAAGCGAACTTTAGTTATTTTTATTTTTCATGTGGATGAAAATTATTTAAGATAGCGCAGAGATGGTTCGATTTGTGAGGACTATAACATCATAACTTTTACATTCGACCATACTCTTAGGCAGGGTTTATGTTTCTTTTTCTGTCTGACTGATCAAGTTTAAATAAATTTTGTTTTTATCTTAGTTGTGATCTGATGATGATGTTGTTTCCCAATCCTTTCCTTTGTCTCAATTAAGGCTTAACCAGAAAGGATGTGGTTTGCTAGGGGTTCAGTTGATGGCGCCCATTTCTATTTGCTATTATGATTAAATTTAAGCCCGTAACGACCCTAGAGATACTTTATCACGTGTTACCCTCTGCTTTTGTGTTATTTCAACTGAATTTCCAACACATTCCTTATTTTATTTCATGTTCATTTAACTCCACTCTGGCCTGGGATGCCAGGTATGCGATGTAATGGCAGATGGGTCATTGCATGCCTCGGATGAACGGGTGCAATACCTATTCATTTTTTTTCATAGCCTCGAAAATATCAAGTACAAGATGTCGTAAGTAGGACCCCCGCGGCTTTCCTAAGTCGGACCCCTAAAAATCCTAAGTCGGACCCCTAATAACCCTGAGTTGGGTTTTATTTAAGCCATTCAAAATATTGTTTCAGTTTACCCAAAAAATATCAGTCCTTGCGTGAGAAAATGGGAAACTCTCAAAGTGGTCGGTTTCTGGATTTTGTGGTCATAACAATAAGTTATGTTCCTAACAAGACATTATATAATGTAAAAATAAAGTATTTCCACGTTCTTCGTTACTTTTCTAGTGGTGTTATGTGATTTTACGTTCATTCTTAAGAGGGGTCCGACATTGGCATCCTTTTTTCAAGACGTCATTTTTGTTACTTTTAATGAAAACATTTCATAGGAAAAACTGGGCTGTTTGAAGTTGGATGTAGATATTTCTCCTTTAGATTCTAAATATTATGAACTACGTAATATTAAATTGAATGTCAATAAATTGAATGACGGTATTAAATTGAAAATTAGAGAGTTTATTGAATTCAAAAGTGCCATTTCAACTGTAAAAATCCATTTATTGCAGTAATAACCTTTTTTTGGTTCTAAATATAGGCTACCTGTATGGTTAATATTATGGTCTATCGATTCCTTAAGTAACTGTATTGGCCACACAGGTCGTAGGATGGATATATTTACATATTGAGCTTATCAGGTCAAACCTTTTATCGAAGGTATAATAAAACTTGAAAAACATCACCAACAAAGTCTTACGAAGCGTGATTATAGAATTTCATAAGTTGGTAGTACCCAAAACATATTTGTATAGGAACTCGCGCAGCAGTTTAGAAATCCTTCGTGGCATCTAGAAGAAATATTGGACTATTACCTCGATGACGTATAATGAGGCATTGTGGTCATAAAGGCGTTCTGTCACAGCACAGTCACTGAAAAAGGAAACTGAAAAGCTTCGGAATCAATCTTAGTATCAATATGATAAAATAAGGAGTAGGTTATTCGGATTTACAGCAAGAAAATTTCATATAAAACTCGAGTAAATTATCTGAAATTGTTATGTCTCCAATTGGTTTGTTGATCACTCCGCTCATTTAATTTTAAAGCATGCGAAGCATTAACAATAATATTTGCTTATTGAAAGCATCTAACTTACTGTTTTGTTGTACAAACAGAACTGAAAAGGAATCGCTGGGGATCTATCTCTCAGTCATTTTTACCCAAGATGGAAAAACCTTTAAGTGTGTTGTGTATTGGTATAACCGACTCATTCGTTGGATGGATGAAACTTCCTATTTGGATCCTAGAAACTTGGCCAATCAATAGCTCTGCAATGGATTTGAACACATCGGACATACCGGTAATGCAGAAGACTATATTCAAGTCCTCACAGTGGTAAATAAGATTTAGTGAAATTGATATTCGTGTGAAAGTTTGTGGTTAAATTGTTGCAGCCAAGGATTGCGACTTGTCAACCTTAGTCAGCAAACAGAAAGGCTAAGGCTCCACGAATCAGCGTTGGAGGCCTGAAGAACAGCCACAGCCCTCCACTCGGTGAGAGACAATGACGTCGCTTGACTTGCGTTCCTTCATCAACATGCTGAATGTACAGTCACTGATACAAAATGAGTGTCTTCTGGAATGTATGATGGCCCACAGCGCGTATATGAGGTAGGATAGGGCATGCAACCGGGCCTGCCGAATTTATTGTCCTGTAGCGACCTTAGGACGTGGTTTGTTACGCCTCTCGGCCTGGGATATGACTTACCCTTCCAGTGGCCACACATATGTGCACACTATATTCGTCCGGCGGTCGTGTAATAGCTGTGTGAAATGCCTCCTAACTTGCAAACACGTGCTAAATCGTGAGTTCTACAGTACCTCTCGGGACTAGTGTTGAGTTTTACCCTCGGTAGGGTCAAATATTTGATGTGTTTTTTTTAAATTCATATTCTGACGTACTGTGTATGACGAATCACGGAACTCCATGTGTCATACCGTATCATGTCATTATTGACAGTGAGTGGGCCGCGAAAAGGACCGTTGGCTGGTCTTTTCAGTGAGAGGGCCGTGAACCTCCGTTGTACATGATCTCTTCCAGGCCCTCGCCATGAAATATAGATTTTGGCAGAATCGTAGTTCTCGATGTTATTCATGTCTGTTACACAAGGAGGTCAGTCGATAAGGTCGTTGCGAACTTTTCCGGAACTAATTAATAATAATTAGGGTCCGTATTTTTTGGTAATAGCGATACGCGCGAACTTTTTTCATATCTTCTTTCTTGGCTTCTAGGTACTTAAAGTAGCGTATTTTAGCAAAATGAACTCGCGAAATATCACGAAATCTGATTTATTGCGCGAATTGCACAAATAATCACGAAATATACTCCACTTGCTACGAAAAATGCTAAATATTATCGAAAAAGCTCTCCTTCTGAGGAATTGACAGTCATGGTTTACTTCTCATTTGATTGATAGTGCTGCATATTCTCTACACAAATGCACACAAATCCGGAAGTATGTGTATTCAGTTCCGCGATCTCTTAGGCTATCGATGAAAATCGATATCTGCTATCGATTACATCAAATGGCGTTGTGGTCGTAGATAGAGCAGTACGAGTTCGCGACTGATAAACCTTTATCGGCAAACATCCAGCATTTAAGTATAAAAATGCCGAAAACTAAAGTCACAACAGTTTTCTCGAGGGCCAAGGAATACAACAGTGAAGGGTTCTATGTTTTTGACGCTTCAAGAAAGATTCTAGTGTATAAATACTCCAATTTTCGTATTCAGCAGGAATGAAAAGACATGTGCGATAAACACTGCAAGAATTCAGAAACGCATAAAAAGAGGAAGAAAGAAGGAAATGAACATAATTCTAAGCGGCAAATAACATTCGGCGATACTCTGCACATCGCAAAGAAGTTGAAAAACCCCCTTATCACATAATTTGTTAGATTTACCCCATACTATATAAGGAAGATTTCAATTTCAATGACAATTTATTTCGCGAAATACTTACCGAAATCAACTGTTTTATTTCACCAAAAAATAAGACCTTTTTTTTTGTCGTGTGGCCTCCTCAGAGGCCGAGTGCAGGTCTTTCTATTCGACGCCCGTGGGCGACCTGCGCATCGGGATGGAATGGATGAAGATGAATGAAACTGGGCAAGGATGTGGAAGGAATCGGCCGTGGCCTATCAGAAGGTACCGTCCCAGCATTTGCCTGGTGTTGAAAATGGGGAAACCACGGAAAAACATTTCAAGGACGGCCGACGGTGGGGCTCGAACCCACGCGTCTACCGAGTCAGCAGAGAGCTTGGTCCCATGACCTAACGCTGCGATTTAGCCAGCTGAGCCACTGCTGTCGGTTAAAATAAGACCCTTAATAATAATACTTTTATCGTAGCCAAATGGCCATACAATACAAATTATTCAAGTAATTTCAAGTTTGCGTTCTGGTGCTTTGGTTTGCATATTCTGTAATTGATTGGGATTTTTTTTTTGCACAATTCTATGTGGTAGCGTTCACATGTTTGTCCGCATAAGTTGCACTCACACGTCTCAGCTGGCTCGTGGTATGATGTGTTCACACAGATACGAGGATGGAATCCGTGTATCGCCATTCTGGTAAACACGTGTCTCATCTCAAAGCTGGATGTGGTCCATGTCCGGTCTACCATGGCCCCCGTTCCATAAAACTCTGGGGTTATTTCTTTTCTTTTTGCTTTTAATGTTGATAAAATATTTTCCGATACTCGAGTGCTGGGAAGAGTCAAAAGAGTCCTTAGGTCCTCGATAAGGAATGTTTCTCTTGCGAGGAGGTAGACGAGTCTGGAACGTGTAGTCTTTGACACTCCTGGTGCTCTTTTGATGTATAATGCTTTTACCCGTTCTAATACGGATAGGTTCTTTTCGGTGAGATGCGACCATATGACTTCTATCCCATGCGTCAGTGTGGGCATTATTTTAACTCTGAAGAGCATCATTGCTGTTTCTAAGTTGAGGGATTTAATGTAGTCGATCTCATGCATCGCCCTTACTGCTTGCATCGCTTTCTCAGTTACATGCTTCGTGAATCATTTAGCGCTTGTCTGCAGCATGATGCCTAGATATTTAAAATCTTTTACGATGTTTGTTGTCGTCTTTTTGATGCTGATTTCCTCCAGTGCTGGAGCCTTTCCTCCTGGTCTAAAGACCATCATTTCTGTCTTAGATATGTTGATCTCGAACTCATGCTTGGTGCACCATTTCTCTATATCATTTATAGTGTCCTGAAGTTCAATGATGTCTGTTGATCCAACCACTATATCGTCGGCGTACGAGTATGTTACTATGTCCTCTCTTTGGGTTATTCGCATTAGATCTTCTGCTGCTAGTAGAAGGCTTAGTGGATCTCCCTGCAGTATTCCGTTTGTTTGAGTTTCGGCTCTCACTTTGTTCCATTGGAGTATGGAGCTTATACTTCTCATCCATAATTGTTCTTGCCTAGAGTCTCTTCTAGTTTCTTTATCACCAAATTCCTGTTTACCAAATCAAAAGCCTTAGTGAAATCTATGAAAATGCCGTAAAACTTTTCCTTTCTGTTAAGGGCTTCCCAGATGTCATTTAACAGCAGTTCTATTGCAGTTAGAGTAGATCCTCCTTTTCTAAACCCGAATTGGTTTTCTGGAAGATGATCGTTGATTGTTTCTTTTATTCTCTCAGTTATTATTTTTGTAAATATGTTAAAGGGGATATTCTCCAACGCAATGCCTCTGTATTTATTGGGGTCTTTGGGATCTCCTTTTCCTTTATACATCATTTTGATTATTGATTCTCTCCGCCTCTCTGGTATTGATGCTATCTCTACGCATTTATAGTTTCGTCCAAATAGGTACTAGTAGATGGAAAATGTCCTAATATTCACTATATAGCCCGTCTGGTCCTGCAGCTTTTCTGTTGTTTGTTTCTGCGATGATGAATTGGATCTCACTATCAGTCAGTGGTGCCCATTCTGTGGGTAATTGCTGGCCATTCTCCTGTGTAGGTTTTGGTGTATCTATTATTCCTTCTCTGTTAAGAATGCTACTGAAGTGAGATTTTCATTCTTCCATGTATATATAGTGTGTCTGTGCTTGCTTCCTTGGACGTAATGCAATATATGGATCTCTTGTAGCTTCTTCTACTATTCGTTTGCCTTCTTCTTCCCAATACTTCCTCCTCTTTTCTCTTAGTAGCTGCTTGTAATAACTTCTCCTCTTGTTGTACTCTTGGGTGAGTGTATGATTCGCTATGTTCAATCTTAGCTGGTGCAGGCCGTCCAGTACCTCTTTCCTTGACAGATAGCATTCCTGGTCGAACCATTGTTTTGCTTTTCTCTTCTTCCTAGGGCTTGCGGCTTGTCTTAGAAGTTCTTCTATAGCTTGCACCGCTTGCTCCAATCTTGAGTCTTCTATTAATGATTCTATTTGTTCTATCTGTTCTGATCGTTCCTCAACTTTCCGGACGTCTATTTTCCTCGAGAGTTGTTGTTTTTCTTCGATTTGTATTTCTTTCCATTCTCCTTGAAGCTTTATTTCCATTGGTATATGTTTTCGTAATTGTGTGTGATATGCTGTCCATAGAGGGGTTATTTCCCCTTTTGTTTGGCCTCTTATCAATGCGATATCTATTGTGATTTTGCCATTGTGGCAAATATATATTGGTACAGTACTATTGTTTAATATATTTTCTATATTAAGCCTGCAATTTAGGTCTCCTGCGATGATTAGAGGTTTGTCCTGCTTACTTTCTAAGATTAGTTGGCCTAACTCACCTATTATATCCGTAGCAGTTGTAATCGGTTGAAAGTAAGCCGAAATAATTGTAATATATTTCGTCTCAATTAGCATGGTGTGATTTTGATTGATGGTCAAGATTATTGGGGTGAGCCACGGCTTGAGGAGAACGGTTATTCCTCCTTTCGGTCTACCTCTTCCTCCTTGCTTCGCATGCAGATTTATACTATAGTATTTCGCATGCTGACATTGATCCATGAGGAAAGTTTCCGTTTATTGTCGAATCCTTCCAGGCAATCTGTTGGTGCCATACTCGTTGCATTTTTTAAACTTTCTATATTCCATAGCATTATCTTGATACTTTTTCGTCTTTCATTCTCTCTGTACTTCGTGTTCTTGTCCTCTGACTGACTCGTACCTGTCTTATTCGAGCGATACCCCTGAGTCCCTCCGAAAGCGGCTGATGGTTATTCCTGCTGGCCATAAATTCGTATCATTTATTATTTCTAGGTACTTTAGAGGTATTCTTACCTTGAAAAATTTCGTGTGTTACTCGATACCGTTTCCTGCGATTTCCTTCTTGGCAAGGAATTTCTTTATTGCCTCTATTGTGGTGTGCCATTACGATTTCTGATATTATAACATGATGATGTACTTCAACGCTATTTCCATCTAGCGGTTATTATTTGAGGTTATATTGATCGCATTGAAACGTCATTTCTGGTAAAATAAAAGCGCCCGCAAAAGTAAAGATTCTCGACCGAAGGAACTTGGCCCAACAATATAGACGAGAGAATTGTTGAGAACAGGAAAATGAAGAGCCTTTGCAGACATAACTACAAATGTAACTTGGATCCGTTAATATGCTTCTTAATGTTATTCTAAATTGTTTTACTATGTTTGAAATGTTGTGAACTTGCGTTGCGATACTCGTTCTTGTCGTACAGCTGGAACTCGGTTGAAAATGTGTTATTTATATGAAGAGTCACCAAGGAACGTCCAGATCATCTCAAGGAAAACGATAAGTCTGTTCTTATTATTTTTTTAGAGTATATAATACATGAGCTACAAGAAGAAGTTAATTACCAAACCATATCCTCCCAACTTTCAGTGATAACGGATCCTATTTATTCTACTTGAATGTAGAGCAAGACTGGAGATCGTTCATGTTATACTGTAGTTTGAGGTTATCTTGCCTTTTGTTCATGTTTCTCCCTTTTTAAGTAGACATACGTAGTGAGGAATCGCGTTGGTTGCTTTAATGGGGTTAATCGTTTAAGGGACTCTTGTTGGTTTGTTTTCCTTTGTTGTATTTCGTATTATATATTATTTTCCCTGTGTGTGTTTTACGTTTGTTTAGCTGAATAATGAAATTACTAGGAGGATACGAAGTGACTTCAGGCGTTATCCTGAGGTGATGATGTTTATGTTAATGTGAGAGCGATGCAGGCTAGTTATGAAGTTGTGAGAGCCACGAAGGTTATTGCCGTGAGCTATATGTTGTTTTGTTGTATTTTGTTTGTAAGGTAAATGATTTAGGGCTACGCCATCCTCCTTGTTATTTCTTTATAAGCTTGTGATTCTTATCTTGTGGATGGGTAAATGTTATCAGTTAATTGGGGTTTTGATTGGGTATTGGGTCATTTGTAAATGTTTTCTTGCATTTGTTTTTATCCAGTCAGAAACAACGCGTGTCGTTGCTGCGTTATTTAATGAAATCTATCGATTAATCTTTCATGAGGAGATTTGTGTTTTCGTTTTCATGTACTCTGGAGACTGAATTCGATGCTCATCTTGCCTGGTGTTAGATAGTCGAATCTTGTACCTTCGTTCGAGAAGAAGATTTATTCGAGAAGCATATGAGGTCATTTTGTTCATTGATTATCTATGGGTTAATTCTTGTGTTCCTTCTATTTTTTGTGGTTAACTTTGAACTGTGCTATATTTCTTAAGGATTGTGTATGTCCGACACGTCATGTTTTAATGTAGTTGGGTTGGTTGTGCTCACGATGTTTATTATGAAGTTGGCTGTTTTCGTGTCGTTTATGATTACGTGGGTTGTTGTTTTGTAGTGACATACGTTGGATTAAGGGTTGTTATACAGTTCATGGGATATATGACTTCGTAAGCTTCTTAGAATATTTCTTCTAACTACATTACTGTAGTTAGTTAGCCTGTGGTGGAACGAAGGTACTACCGTGTTATTAATATTTTATTGTAAAACTTACCTGCCATTTTTCTTTAAATTCAGTTCATCTTAGAACGATCTCCATGCCTCTACGATGTCTGTGCCTTAGTGCATCTCTACCCTGATCTCTTCTTTTTTATTCTTTGCTTGTGTTTATATTTATGTTTTATATTTTGATAATTTGTATTTTATTCCAGTCCCGCAATCATCTCCATACTCCATTTTCATGCGATCCTCACGTTCTCCGTTTTGATATGTCTTTTTATATTAAATTTTAACCTTGAGTTTTCGACCTTTACATGAAACGTGTTTTCATTCCATAGTTAGTCTCCGTCTAGTTCTTAATGCGATTATACTCGACACTGGTCGAGGGTCCACGGGTCCCTCTGAGTGGCAGTCCCCATCCTCCGCACACGTGGGAGTTTGCCTCCGTTCTCGAAGCTCTTACGTTCCCCTGTCTCAACACCGTAAGTGTGTGTAGTTGGTGGTGGCAACACCCGGCGCCGCAGTGGTTTCCTGTCTTATTCTTCCCACGAAGAGCCAAGCCATTTTGTCTACAGCTTGTAAATCTTCTTCTCCTGATCCAGTGCCCGTTACAGTAGAGTAAGGGAGCAAGAGAGGTTTAAACTGTTGAGGTTGGCTAAAAATGTCATTTTGTTATCTATGGAAGTTGGCAACCCGCTGCTCCTTTGTTTTTAAGAAATAAAATTCACACTGCGGTGAAGTCGTTACGTGAAAAATAAGTGTAAGTTATGTCTGTTTTATTTATTCAATCGAACAATACTATCTATAGAATCTAATAGAAGATGTCTAAAAATATAAAAGAAAAGATTACTTCAACAGCATCAGACACGCTCATTGAGCTAAGAGGATCGTGAAAATCAAGAAATAAGAATTATCAAGACCAGCGTCCCAGCAAACGATGACTGAAGAAGATAGTGTGGGTGAACTTAAATGTTTTACCATTCTAAAAAATGCAGAGAACTACATTTTATGGGAACTAGATTTAACAACGCTTCTCCAATCCAGGTATCTCCTATCTTTCCTGAAAGGAACTGCTACAAAACCAGATACGGATAAGGCAAAGGAGTTGGAACAATGGGAGGCCAAGGATGCCAAAGTTAGGTACTACATTCTCAAGACAATAGATTACTCTTTGAAACCTCTAGTGCTAACTTGTGAAACATCGAAATCGATGTTCGATCTCCTAACAAAAATATACAAGAGAGACACCGAACAACAGAAGTATCAGCTATTGTCATCTTTTTGCGGATACAGGTATGATAACAACAAAACCCTCATGCAAAATATATCTGAAGCAAGAAATCTAGTGGCAAGACTCAGGAGTCTAAAAGAAGACATTAGTGAACAGATGGTAATCACCAACATAATTACCACTCTGCCAGGCCAGTGCAGATATTTTAATACCGTGTGGGAGGCCACACCCGCTGCTGAGAGAACCCTGGAAAATCTCATTTCAAGACTTATTATACAAGAAGAATCAAATACAACTGAAGAACTCAAAGTAGCTTTCAAGACTGAAAAGAATTCCAACAATCCAAGTCAAGTGAAATGCTACAAGTGCAACAAGATTGGACATAAAGCTAACAACTGCCCTCCTAACAGGCAAGACCAGGGAAGGCCAAAACAGAAGCAACAGCAGCAAGGTTCAGGAAAAAGTGATCTACAGTGTAAAAATTGTAATAAAGGTGGACACGAAACTTCTGACTGCTATGGAGGTAAAACTTTTGAACCATGCAAATATTGTGGGTTAGACAATCATCCAGATTGGAATTGCCACAGAGAGAGGATGCGCAGAAAACGGGTTCAAAATAGAGAAAAGGAGCTATACGTGGTTGAAAAACAATGCCATACAACAGAAGAAAAATCTGGAGAAGAGTTCTTGGAGTTTGTTGTGGATAGTGGATGCACGAGCCATATGACCAAACTAGATGCGCTGCTCACCAACAGGAGAACAACTGAGCCTCAAAATATAAAAGTTGCAAAGAAAGGTGGGACTTTGGTCACTGAACTTGAAGGAGACATAGAAACCAAAGATATCATATTTCAGAATGTCTCATATGTGCTTGAGCTGAGTAGAAATCTACTGTCAGTGAATTGTGTCACAAATGGAGGTGGAACACTTCTGTTTTAAGGCAACCAAGTTAAAATATTTGACAAGAATGAAAATGTCTTAATGACAGGCAGTAAAATGAAGTAGGCCTGTTCGTGATAGACATGAAAAACAACTTGGAAGCTCACGTGACAAAGAAAGAAGAAACAAAAACCGCCATGACGTGGCTTCGGAAGATGGGCCATATCAGTAAAAGCTATCTGAAGAAACTGCCAGAACTCAGCCAAGGACTACCAAGCAGCCTGTCAAAATGTGAAGAAATCAAGTGTGATGTGTGCACAGAAGCTAAACAAGTAAGAGTTCCTTTCAAAACTGTGAGAGCTAGAGCTACACGCCCATTGGAGATAATGCATAGTTATGTATGTGGAAAGCTTGATCCACCAACATACAATGGCAAAAATTATTATGACAGTGCTAGATGACTACACTCATTTTCTGGAAGTGTACCTTCTAGAGACAAAGGATGAAGCTGAAGAATATCTGCAGGAATACATCACTACAGCTCAAGCTAAATTCAACATGAAAGTGCACAAACTGAGGATTGACAATGGTGGCGAGTACAACAGTGATTTCTTCATACATTGGTGCAAGAAAAATGGAACAGTGCTGGATAACACTGTTCTTCTTGCTCCAGAACTGAACGGGAAAGCGGAGCGCATGAACAGGACCCTGCTTAATAAACTCAGAGCTATGCTACTTGATGCCCAACTAGAAAATGACATGTGGAGGCATGCCGTCCAATCAGCAGCATATCTCCTCAACAGGAGTCCATCCTCCACCTGTGAGAAGACACCAGCAGAACTATGGTATGGCAAGAAACCAGTCCTGTCAGGAATGTTCATCTTCAGGCAAGAAGTGTACTCAAAAGTAGTACGAACGAACATGAAACTCAACAGTAGAAGCAACAAGGGAACATTTGTGGGATACACAACAAATGGTTACAAGATATTCAACAAAACAACCAAGAAAATCTACACTTCCCATGACATAATACCTGTCTATGAGCCTGAGAAGAGAACAGCCCCAGCATAATTTGTCACTGTGGAAGATTTTATGAGGATGAAAAAGATGAAATATATTATCAAGAACAAGAAAGACAACGAATCAGAAGAAAGTGTATTCTAGTAGTGAAGAAGAAGAAGAAGAAGAAGAAGAAGAAGAAGAAGAAAAAAGAAGGTGATGGGGAAGAAGAACAAGAGGATCAACAACCACACCAAGAAAATGAACAAAACCAAAGAGAAAATGTTCGTCAAGAAAACCAGAGAGTGGAAGAAGAACAAGGAAGACCAAGAAGAGAGAGAAAAAAGCCGGCCTGGCTCAAGGATTATTATATGGGCTCTGAAGGTGAAGAAAATGAAGCTCTACTAACGTATGCAGACTGCATGGAAAGCAAAATAATAATACATGGACACTGGTTCCAGAAAAATATGCCAAAGGCAACAAATAATAACTAGCCGATGGGTATTTAAACTAAAAGAAGATGGAAGATATCGTGCCAGAGTTGTAGCTAAGGGATGTCAGCAAAAAAAGAATTCTCTAGACTTGAGTGACACATATTCATCAGTTGTGAGAATTCAGTCCCTCAGAGTTCTACTCGGCATAGCAGCTATAAGAAAATATGTGATCAAGACAATTGACATAAAGTCAGCTTTCCTGTATGGAGATCTCAAAGAAGAAATATTCATGAGACCACCATAGGGGTTTAATCATCCAGGCATGGTGTGTGCACTCAACAAAGCACTTTATGGACTGAGACAAGCGCCCCGTCAGTGGTTCAGAAAACTAAGTGATTTCCTAAAGACTGAACATTTGGAACAAATAAAATCTGACAGATGTGCCTTTACTAACAAGAAGAAGACCCTATTCATTGCCCTTCATGTGGACGACGGATTAATTCTGGGCCAAACAGAAGAAGAAGTGGAAAAACTGCTGAAAGGACAGAAGGAAACTTTTGAAACTGTTGTGTGTGACCGACCAAAACAATATTTAGGCATGAACATAGAGATTCAGCAAGATGGAATCTCACAGTCTCAGAAGAACTACTCTAAACAGATAATAGAACGCTTCAAGCTAGGAAATTCCAAACTCAAGTCAACACCAATAGTGAAGAAAAGGACAACATCTGCTTTAAAAGAAGAGTTTGCTTATAGAGAGGCCGTTGGCAGCTTACTGTATCTGTCTACCAAGACTAGACCTGAAATCAGTTTTGTTGTCAATCATGCAAGTAGGCATACCACTGATCCATCTCAAGAAGATGTCATAAATGTGAAAAGAACAATAAGATACTTAAAAGGCACTGCCATAAAAGGGATTAAGTATGTTGCAAAAGAAGCAGATCTACTGAAAATTGAAGCATTCTCCGACTCTGACCTGGGAGGAAATCAAGATAGAAAGGGCACAACAGGATTTGTAATAAAATATGCAAATGGACCTATTGCCTGGTGCTCCAAGAAACAGACTACAGTGGCACTATCATCGGCTGAAGCTGAGTATGTGGCTGCAGCTAAATCTGTAGCACAGCTGAAGCACATCACTACATTTGTTCATGAACTGCTTAACAGAAAGCCAACATCCCCCAGGGGCTCACATCTAGTGGGACGTGGGTTGGCGATCACGGGACCCCAGCTGAGTCAGCCATTGCTTCCACTCACTTGTGCCGGGCTCCTCTCCGTCTTCTTTCCTGTCGACCTCCCTTGGTCACCTTTTGTTGTCTTCCGACCTCGACGGTATTAGGTTATCCGAGGCCTAGGGAGTCTTTCACTTTCCCGCCTTAATTGGCCCTTGTCTCATCTTTCCTGATACCCTCCTTCTGTGAGGGGCCAGCCTTCTTTTTTTTTCCTTTTACCTCCTGCCTTGTGCTCAAGGCCCTTAAGGAGGCAGGGTGTATGTAGCCCCACCACTTCTGGTGCACCCTAGATAATGCTACACCCTCAGGGGCTCACGGCTGGTGAGCTCGGGAGTTGGCGACCCCGAGGGATTCCTGAGCTGGGTCCGTTTTCCCCTTTTGTCCCTTACCTTTGGGGTGGACCCTCTCCTCTCTCCCCTCTCCTCTTTTCCTTATATTTCCTTTTCTCTTTAAGATTCCCGCACGGGTTTTGTTACTTGGTTCACCGTGTATCTAAATTCCCTTTTAGCGATTATTAAGGCAATTTTAATCTACGTTGCATATTGTAAGTTTTTTCGATCTAAATTACATCTCGCGATTGTTTTCAACTTCAATTGCATTTTGTAAAGCTTGACAATCTAAATTGCTTTTTAGTAAGTCTTTCAATGCAGGTGGCCGGGCCCTTTAGTGAGTATTTTGAATTTCAATTGCATTTTGTAAGTATTTTCAACCAAAACCGCATTTGGCACGAATTTTGAATTTAAATTGCATTTTGTTTGGTGGGCATTTTTCACATATTTTGATTCTCAATTGCATTTTGTGGGTATTTTGAATCTAAATTACGTTTTGTCAAGAATTTTCAATCTAAATTGCATTTTGTAAGTATTGTCAATCCACATGAGTCGTTTGAATTTACCGTACATTTTGTAAGCATTTTCAATTTCAATTGCACTTTGTAAGTATTTTGAATTTCAATTGCACTTTGTGAATAATTTGGACTGGAACTGGGATATTTCAATCTGAATTGCATTGTGTATTTTCAATTTCAATTGCATTTGGTAAGTATTTTGAACCTCATTTGCATTTTGTAAGTATTTTGAATTTCAGTTGCATTTTGTAAGTATTTCGACGCTACATTGCATTTTGTACGTATTTTGAATCTAGCCTACGTTTTGTGGGTCTTTTTCAATCTATTCTTTTTGTGAATCTTTTCGTTCTAAATTCCCTTTTGTAAGACCATATTGTGCGTTGTTTCCATCTGAGTTTCTCTTTGTACGTATTTTCCGTCTCACATAATGTTCGTTCTGGTTTCCATTTCATTCTCATTTTCGCTATCACCCAGATCATTAGGGGCCGATAACCTAGATGTTAGGCCCCTTAAAACAACAATTATCATCATCATCAGAAAGCCAACAGTGACTCTGTTCAATGTTCATTGACAATACGAAAGCCATTAATATGATCAAGTCTGGGCAGATCACTCTAAACAGCAATCACATTGACATAAAATATAATTTTGTCAGTGATGAGTTGAGCAAAGGATGGTTCAAGATAAAGCATGTCTGCACAGAAAATCAACAAGCAGATATCTTTACCAAGGCCTTCAACAGGGTGAAAAATCAACCATTCCGAGATCAGCTTGTCATGTAAAGCAAGAAACATCAAGACTGCTGCTTTGTGTATTACTTTATTGACTTTATTTGCCATTATTGTATGTATGTTTATCAAAATCTCCTTTTTATAGGGGGTATTTTGAGGTTGGCTAAACATGTCATTTTGTTATCTATGGAAGTTGGCAACCCGCTGCTCTTTTGTTTTTAAGAAATAATATGCAAACTGCGGTGAAGTCGTTACGTGAAAAATAAGTGTAAGTTATGTTTGTTTTATTTATTCAATCGAACAATACGATCTAATAGAATCTAATAGAAGTTATCTAAAAATATAAAAGAAAATATTACTTCAACATAAACGAGTGTCATGGCCGCCGCGTGAGTCCAAGCCGATATCTCTCGAACCCCTGGTCGGATTTTAACAACTCAGGTGTCGTACGACTCAGGGTAAAGCCCTCTTTCCTATGGACAACTTATTTCCACCCCTAAATAAAACCTACCCCTATTACGGGGTGAAATTGTAATTATTTAGTAAAAGTCGCTTTCCAAATGCGACAGACATGAGGCCCGATACCAGTATGAAATTAAACGTTGTTTAATAAAAAGCCCATGCATACAGCTGGATGCCGCTATGAATTAACATTTTTGTTTTTTGATTTTACGCATGCGCACTTGGGGATTTTGTAAGCGGGTGGGCTTTTCAAATAATTATTAATGGATTTTTTAAATTTTAAATTTAACCAAAAGATTGAAAACTAATAGGCCATGTGCTTTTTAATATCTTGTTAACCAATAAGACTACACACTTGTATGAGGGGTCGTTGGACTAGCGATGACGCCCCATTTTATAATGTAGTTTTGATTTTTGTCAAAAGGGCTTAACTGCACTTTTGTTCATATCTTGCGAACCAATAAGGCTACAGTCTTGTATGGGGAGTCGTTGGACTTGAGACGACGCCACGTTTATGAATGTAGTTCTGATTTTTGTCAAAAGGGCCTAACTGCACTTTTGTTCATATCTTGCGAACCAATAAGGCTACGGACTTGTATGAGGGGTCGTTGGACTTGGGATGACTCCTCGTTTTTTAATGTAGTTTTGATTTTTGTCGAAAGGGCCTAACTGCACTTTTGTTAATATCTTACGAACCAATAAGGCTACGGACTTGTATGAGGGGTCGTTGGACTTGGGATGACGCCTCGTTTATTAACGTATTTTGATTTTTGTCAAAAGGGCCTAAGTGCACTTTAGATCATATCTCGAGAACCAATAAGGCTACGGACTTGTATGAGGGGTCATTGGACTTGGGGTGACGCCCCGCTTTTAATGTATTTTTGGTTTTTGTCAAAATGGCCTAACTGCACTATTGTTAATATTTTGCGAACCAATAAGGCTACGGATTTGTATAAGGATCGTTGGACTTGGAGCGACATTTCTCTTTTGAATGTTTATTTTTTATTTTTGTAAAAACAATTGACAAAGGGTCTAACGCCATACTACATGTTGAAAGAAATTTTAGTTTTATACCTGCTTTTAAATTTTAAATGAAAAGTAGTGGTTCACAAAGAGACGGTTCCGCTGTCGTGTGTTTTGAACGAACCTGTTGCCGGCCACGGTGGCCGTGCCTGGAAGAAATGAATCACTATTTTGGCGGGTCGGCTGGGCGGCTTATGACGGTTGGTTTTGCGATATTTCTTATGACGAATGGAGGCTAATATTCGAAAATGTGTGTGTGTGTGAAGCGTGCTAGGATTTTTTACCCCTGAAGGGGATCTTTAACGTTTTAGTAAATGGTGATGAGCGAGACCACTCTCTGACACAGAAGATTGTTGTAGGATATGAAAACCCATAACATTTGGTCGACCAAGTGATGTGCATGAACGCAAAGAGCTGAAACGGTGAGGTCATTGCCCTGAGATTTTATAAACTAATCATTGGACGTGGTAAAAGTGTATGATTAATTTGTACATGTATTGAGGATGGCTGCTTGCTAATGGTTATTATTATTATTATTATTATTACAGTAAAATGTTTTTAATAATTATTATAATAAATGTTGGACACATACGTTTTCAATGCCACAGGTCATTCTTGCTTCCTCGCACTCAATACACTGGCTTGCTGGTTTGGTGAGAGCTGGGTGATAAGGCAGGAATGTCTGTGTGGGCAGGAAGTACAGTATAAGTTTACTTGGCGTCTGGCGTTAAACAGCAGCCATTTTGGTTCCTAGACAGTCGTACTACTGGTGTATAAGAAGCGGCCATTTTGGTTCTTTATTAAAAATGAACTAGTATAAGGTACACAAATGTTATAAAGCTAAAGGAAAGTGTGGAGGCGTGTGAACATGTAAGAGACAGAGAACCGTTCAAGGTCAAACGCTGATAAAAATGCAGACTCTCGTTGTTGCTAAGCAGCAGTGCCGGATTAAGACTCACGGTGGTCCTAGGTAATTGTTAATTTGAGTCCCCTTTCCCCCTTTTTTCAACCCCTCCCACGTCCTCTTCATAAAAATTCAATAATAACTTTGAAAGAGATTGCATTTACAAATTTACAAAGAATAATGAATACAATTTAGATCACATATACATTTTCAGAAAAACCTTTTTCTGCATTTTGTTTCCCAGAATTTTCAATAACATCATCGAAGTTGATTTTCCTTAAAATGTCTGATTCTATGCAGAGAAGACTTAACATGTCCAGTCGTTCTTTTCGCATAGTGACTCTTCGAGGCGCTTTAATTTGTTTCAACTGTGAAAAAGAACGTTCTGCAGTACAGTTCGTTATCAATAAAGTTTAAAAATCCGGAGAGTTATTTCTATATTCGGAAATACATTTGCCAATTGGTGTTTCATTAAAATCTCATTCAAACTAACTATGCGATTTTTATATAAGATTGAAAATGTTTCAGTTTAGCTGAAAATTCTTCCAAATCTTTATCATAAAAGCCAATCAAATTGTTTACCGCTTCACAGAGTTCTTCATCGCTCATTGAAAATTTATTCAAAAATGCAACTTTCTTGGAAACGTCCATATAAACTTTGGCCCTTCTTTTTATTTCGACGTTGAGTTTATCGATAATTTCGAGAAAACCTGTTATTCTGAAATTCTCACGAGGCGAAAATTCGACCTCAGGAGCCTCCGTCGTTCGGTTGTTTTTTTTCTTCTACGCGACGATTTTTTAGAATACGATACATCATGTAACAATGTCTTAGCTTTTTCCTCGAAAATATCGAACTTTTCACGAAACTTGCCTAACTTTTCGTCTAAAGTTGTATACAAGGCAGCACACGTTTGTAAGTCGATCTGTTCTGCTTGTAATGATTTACTAGTTGCACGCATAGAAGTCAAAATTGAATCCCACAAAATTAACATGAACCCGAATTCGAATTTTTGCATTCTATTTGCGATGCACCCCGCTTCATGCCGAGTGTCATTATTTTCCGTATCGTCATCTTCAATGCTATCTAAAGCCTCGACAATTTTATGAAACGAATCATAAACCGCGTTCGTTAGATTAGCACGAGCTTCCCAGCGCGTATCTCACAATGATTTCAAAGTTTTTGCGTTTTTGATATAATTTTTCAATACGTCCCAACGGTGAGGGTTTGCAGAAAAGAAGTTATACAATGATTTCATTATTGGAAAAAATCAACTACGAAAAAACAGCGTTTAACAGCAGATTGTCCAACTAAATCGAAGGAATGTGTACCGCAAGGAACATAAGTCGCATATTTATTCAGTTCTAATATTTTGGCTTGCAGACCCTAATACTTTCCAGACATGTTTGGTGCGTTGTCATAGGACTGTCCTCTACAATCTTGAATTTGCAAACCGCAATCTTCAGTGACGAAGTTCACGGTTTGAGTTTTCAAACTTTCGCCAGTATGACCTTCTGTTTCAAGAAAAGATATAAACCTATCAACTGGTTTGTGATCTTTTGGTGAAACATACCGGAGCACAACTGACAATTGATCTATATGCGATACATCGGGAGTTGAATCAACGTAAAGGCTGTAATATAGAGCTAGAGACACCTCTTCTAAAATATATGATCTAACTTTTTCGCCCATGATGTTTATTAACTCTTCGCAGATCGTTTTGGATAAATACGAAGGAACACCTCTTCCAGCAATTCCGTACCGTACAGTATGATCCCGAAAAAATGAATCAAACTGCCCCAAAAGTTCAAGTATACCTAAATAATTCCCATTATCCGGCTTTCCAAAGTACTCGTTAGTACCTCGGAATGACAATCCTCGTTCTGCCAGAGTGATGATAACAGCAACTACTCGTTTTATAACATCGCAACAATAGTTTTTTCTTCAAGTAGTCCATTTCTGAATGGAAGTAGGGGGGTAGTGATGGTTCTAACTCATATCCTACTTTCCTGGTGACGTCACACAAGATGGCGGCCATTACGTCACACAAGATGGCGGCCATGACGTCACAAGATGGCTGCCATAGCTTAACTAACCTAGCTTAACCCAACCTAACATACGAGAGGTGATCAAAAAGTTCCAAAAATGTTAACCTATAGCCTACTTTCCTGGTGAAGTCACAACGAGGAGTGATCGAAAAGTTCCAAAAATGTTGACCCATAGCCTACTTTCCTGGTGACGTCACAACGAGGGGTAATCAAAAAGTTTCAAAATGTTAACCCATAGCCTACTTTCCTGGTGACGTCACATGCTAACCCCCCATACATTCAGGGGCAAAGCCGATATCTCCCGAACGCATGGTCGGATTTTGACGAATGAGGTGTCGTTGAAATCGGGCTGACACCCCCTTTCCAAAACTCTAAAATGTTGACCCATAGCCTACTTTCCTGGTGACGTCACAAACTAACCCGCCATACATTCAGGGGCAAAGCCGATATCTCCCGAACGCATGGTGGGATTTTGACGAATGAGGTGTCGTTGAAATCGGGCTGACACCCCTTTCCAAAATTATAAAATGTTGATCCTTAGAGTACTTTCCTGGTGACATCACATACTAACCCGCCATACATTCAGGGGCAAAGCCGATATCTCCCGAACGCATGATCGGATTTTGACGAATGAGGTGTCGTTGAACTCAGGCTGACGCCCCCTTTCCAATGAATAGCCTAATCCTACCCCAAAATGTCGCTTTCCAAGTGCAACATGTGGGAGTTTGGATGCTAATAGGAAATTAAACGTTGTTTCACATAAACGACTTGCCAAAGAGTCGACGCCATAATGAATTAGCATTTTTGTTTTTTTTGTTTTTACGCATGCGCACTTGGTGATTTTGTAAGAGGGCAGGCTTTTTGAAAAATGATTTATAAGAAGGTGTTTTAGTGGTGAGGAGAGAGCTAGATAGTCGCCTACTTTCCAACAAAGTTTGTCCCTATCTCACGAACACTTGGTCAGATTATCTGACTTGACAACAGGGCAATGGAAAACAATTCGACAACCATGGTTTGGGGAGTGAAATGCATGCGAACACGTATGAAACAACATGTAGGCTAACAAGTCACATCCTGTTTGATTTGTACGTGACAAAATGCAAGTAGATGTATCACATGCCCTCACGCAGGTGTTGGCCTTGAACGATAGCTGTTCACGTGCACGATGATAGAATGCTCAAGAGTGTAAATCGCTGAGTATGTAAAAGCCTCATGCATGTGTAGGAATGTTGTAACCTGCAGTATAGGCTGGGTAAGAGGGATTGGTTGGAGGGTTTGAGAGGAAAGAAAGAGAGAGTGAGTGAGTGAGTGAGTGAGAGAAAGAAAAGAGAGATGTGCTGCTCGTAACACTTTACTCTCAGTTACAAGTCTCTAACCATTTGGAACTTGTATGTGGAGCTGTGGATAGTACACACACAGGGGTATAGGTTATGCACAACATGAATGAATAAATAAATTAAAGACACATGAGTTTATACAACATGTAATTTATTAATCCAAGAATTAAAGGCTGAGCTATATCCTAGCCACTTAACATAGAGATTATTTCCTTTTTGTTTCAACTCTTTTTCCACAAGGTAATGTTTTGGAAACGCTATCTTGCAAAGTTCATGAAGATAAAACCTGCCTTTTATACGTTGATGGTTGAGATCCTCGAGTAAATAGGTGACTGGGCTGTCCAGGTTAACTTGACGAATTCGAAATAGTTCAGTACCCCAATTTGGTGTGTAGCCCTTATCAAAAGCAGACTTAAATTTGCTCACACGAACATGGTCTCCAATGTTTAGGAGGTGACGTTTAGGGTCTGCTTTTTTATGGGGTTAAACAGTTTATCCAGTCGCGGAATATTTTTGGTTACAAGACGTGGCTTGGTCCCAATGGTTCTGTGTTTGGTGTCATTGTAACGTGACACTATCTCTGGTAACAAGTCCAACCAGCGATAAGAGCCTTGAGCGGTAAACGCTTTCCACAGATAAGTTTTCAATGTTCGGTTAAACTGCTCGACCACAGTGGCTTTGAGATTGCTGTACGTGGTATAATGGTGAATATTCAAAGATTTGAGAAAACTAGAGAAATCCTTCTTGAAAAATTATTTTCCCTGGTCGGTTTGCAACAACTGGGGTTGACGTTTGGATTGTTGAATAATATGTTTAACAGCTTTGACTAGCGGACCAGACTTGCGACTAACGGGTTGAACAAAGACCATTTTGGAATACACATCAATGACCATCAACATATAGCGAACACCATTGTTAACACTAGCATAGGGAATCATTTCCACCAAGTTAGTCTGCCAAAGTCCATCCACACCCCGTGAAATCACTTTGAGTCGCTGATAGTGACGCCTAACTGGGCGATGCAACTCGTGAGCAATGCCCACTTTGATGGACGAGGGCTTAAACAATAATTTTGGCATTTTGAAGTTCTTCTTCAATTTCTTGAATTTCCCAATCGTGACCGGTATGGTCAGCTTGACGTGAAGCATGCAACAGTTGTATTCGTTGGATGAGCTTACTATGATTATGCCAGTAGGTAACATCCACAAGGGGTTTTAATGGTTTAAATGTCACTCCAGAAGCGGACACTTTACGACGAACACGTTGACTGATTGAAAACATTTTGCAATGATGGTTTTATATTTTTGAGATATATTAGTATTCACTTGTTGAGTGGGATCATACTGTCTTTTGTGGGCATGAATATCCAATAAAATGGATTTATATTTGGCAAGGTCTTGTGACGTATAATTATGTGAAGAGGGGTTACGAGAGAATATCAGTTTAACAGTCCAGGAGTTAATTTATAGTTGATCTTTTTAATGACGACACAGTACGAGCAAATTTAATCGATGAATCACCAATTTTAAAACCATCATTCTCATAGCGAATACCATATGTGGTATCTGTATTTCCAATAAATAGATCTGTAAGATAGGGTTCCAGTGTTGATCCATAATATTTTATTAAAATGTTTTTGAGTTGAGCTTTATGTTCAGGTGTGGACAAGAGTTGTGAAAACGGAGACGATATGGAAGGGCAAGGTGTTTCGACCATGGCCAAGAATTTCTTTTTTCTTAAAAACTCTGCAAGGAGTGAGGATTTGTTTTGAGTTGTAAACATTTGATTATTATCATCCTCATCCTCAACCTCGATAGCACTACTTAAATGTTTCTGTTCCTCTTCCTCTTCCACAGGGTCCTCGTGTAGCGTCTGCGTAGCTTGTGAAACAGTGGGTATCGATTCAGATGGCTTGAAAGAGGGTTTAAACATGGCTTTTAGCGGAGGTGCTAAATGTTGTTGAATAAACAAAGCATGATCAGCACGTGATCGTTTTAATTGACGAAACTTTTGGCGAATAGTTTTTTTGCTTTAATAATATGCTTTTTCAATTGACTTTCGGCTAACGCCATGGTGTCTTGACAAATGACATGAGAGGGAATGAGACAGTTCCTTAAATAGAAATAAAATGATCAAACCCTAAGCGATAACGTCCTTGGTTGAGTTCACTTTGGTTGTCAATCACCAAACAGGCATGGCGTTGGATGTTCCAGCACTTGGCCCACAATTCGGTAAACATTTGAAAGGTCATATCAGGATTCACATGTTCATTATAAATGTGACCATTATTCCGCTCACCCTGGCGAAATAAAACAATGACATTGGCATTGTCACGAATAAGATGTTTACACATTTTAGAATATGTTTGTCCAAGATAGAAGCAATCGATATGTTTGTGACGACCCATGCTGAAATAGCTTTGAATAATGGCTTGTCGTTCAGTGGATACATCATCGAAAATCATGAGTGAATCAGACTTTACCTCTTCCGGGGCAATAACATTTTCTTACATAGAAAATGTAAAATAACCAATATTCTCTTTTTGTAATTCATACATGACTTGATTCCGGTATACATTGAGGGGTTTGGTAGAGAGATTTTGCAAAAATATAAATATTTTGAAATCGCAGACCATTGGGCGCTGTGATGAGCGTGAGCAAAAGATTAGTCTTTCCACATCCTGAAGGTCCCACAAAGATGCAGCGAATGGAAGACGGAAACAGTGAACCGTGACGTTGTTCACGTGATGTTGGATAGAGATGGGAAACCATGTCCCCCACGGGGAATGACTTTTGCTGCTTTATAATCTTCATACCAACTAAGGCTAAGAGAGGTGAGCAGGCTGTCTATATACATGGAACCATGTGTTGTCATAGAAGCAGTAGACCCCTATTGAAGGTCGACATGGATGTCTTTGGACGTGCGTTAATGACCAAAGCTAGGTCTGTGCTCATACATGATCCTAAACAAGAAACAGATCCTGCTAATAAACACTATGTGAATAGGTCTGTTGTGCCACGCACTAAACAGGGAGATTATGACTTTACAGGAGAGCGATTGACTCATGTGAAACATCCACAAGTGTCTACGGATGTCACAACAAAAAAGTATGTGGATAACAAGGTGTACGAGTTATATGACAAAGTACCTCTGCTTACGGTGAATGGCTATACGGCTAATCATCACCGCATTATTCACGTGGAAGACCCACAAGAAGAGGATGATGTCTGCACCAAACGTTATGTGACTTATCAAATGAAAAGACTTTATAAATCAGTTCCATCTGTATTTTTATTGTACCTAACAAATGAAAAACTTGTGAATGACAGGAATCATTTACCACTAGTCCTTGACCAGCACCTGACGTATGTGCTTTCTTCGCGTTTAAAACACTATCGATTACACTATGATGGAACTGTTCATATGAAACAATCCATGCCTGATGAAAACCATTTACATGTAGACATAAACCGTCATAGGGTGTTGGTTCATAACCATCAAACGGTAAATGTAGGTGATGAATTATCATTTCATCTCATGCTCACATGGGATGAAAAGCAAGCAGGAAAAAGCATAAACGATTTCCCACTTTATGTGGAACTTGGATATACTGTCATGAAATAAGGGTAACACGTTAGTTGTGACTTAAACTTTCTTGTGAAAGGTTGTTGATCATCATCATGGTGAAACAAAGATATGTGGTGAAAAAGACTTTAAATACCTTGTCCTTGCCAAAGCATGAGGTTAAGGCATTAGTGGACAAGCCCTAGAGAATGAAAAAATAATAATGTGTTGACCTTAGGGAAAGCCCTTCGAGCAGCACAGCGACGTGTTACTCCAAAACGTCAGCGAGAGGTTTCAAAACAAGGTCGAGTGATCCCAGTCCCCAAACGAACAGGATTTTACCTGCTTTATTCGCTGGTCTGGCAGCTCTGGGTTCACTTTTGGGTGGTGCCAGTGCGGTGGCTAAAACAATTAAAGCTGCACAGCAGGGTAAGCAAGAATTGAAAGAAACTCAGCGACACCATGAAACGATGGAAGCCATTGCTATGGGGGCTAGAAACACCAATTTAAAGCCCGCCTTTTTTCAACAAGGATTTGGAATTTTCCCATCTCCAAAACTCAACCTCAACCATAGCAAGACATGCCCTAACCCATGAAGAAGTTAAAATCTATGCAAAACAACTAAAGCTTGCTCATTTTCGAGGTGTGTTTATGCGAAATCAATTGCCACGACGATCATGGAAACAGGAATGTGCAATTTTAAATCTAGATGAGAGTACAGGACCAGGAACGTATTATGTAGCCTATGTGAAAGAGGGATCCATGGTTTGGTACTTTGACAGTTGTGGAAATCTCCCCCCGCCCATAGAATTAGTCACCTATTTTGGAAGCAGAACCAAGATATATTATAATGTGAAACGTGAGCAAACGTTTATCAGCCAAGAGTGTGGGTGTTTGTGTTTAATGTTTTTATATAAGACACTGCATAAGCAAGAACGTGGACCTGAAGTCAGCCTAGACTTTTACCCGCCTATTGAATTGAGTGAAAGACCTTATGGTTTGGGACTTGTTTCTCTTGAAACGTACAACAACATACGTATAGATGTAAACAACAAGTTTTACTATAATTATTCTGTGCTCACCCTGAACCCTGGTAAATATACAATAGATGATATTTATGAGCACATTTATGTGGTGTTAATCAACGAATATGGTTTAAAGTCATTTCTTGATGGGACACACAAGTTTGAACTTACAGGAAATACCAACACTCATCGCTGTAGTATTTTCTCTACGTTTGAGATTGACTTTAAATCACAACCCGATTCCATTGGCCGTTTACTAGGATTTAAACCACGAGTGTTGGAACCCATCGAAAAACACGATTCAGACTATGAAGTGAAATTGATTGAGGACCATCACGTGTCGGTGACGTGTAATATTATTAGCCAAGTGTATACCAATCAAGAACCATCGCATTCGCTTTATGACTTTATTGTGACATTGCCCAATGGTTATATTATTCGTGAAAACCCTCCAGTAGTGCTCTTTTATTGTGTGGCTGTTATTCCTATTAGTAATATAACGTTAGGACTGGTCAATAGAGATCAACAACTCATTCAACTAGATTCTACCACACCAGTGACTTACAAGTTGGTGCTAAAGCAGCTATGAAACTGGTGTATAAAGTATCAACACCGTCTAGGAATGGTGTTAGTTGTTTGCCAGGTGAATACACGTTCACACCTAAGGACAAGCAGATTTTACAGCATCTGGGTTACCACATCAACCCCCATGATGAATTCTATCCTAGAAGTGGTGAACCACATCGAGGAGCAACCAGGGGTGGTAAGAATTGACCCTCATTCATATCAAGCGCAAACACCTGGACTCAATAACAATGATGAAATTCAATTTGTTATCAACAACCAAGATATTTACACCCTACCACATGAAAGTGTTATTCAGATTGAAGGTCGACTCACTAAAGCCGATGGCTCTACACCAACGACATCCAAGTTAGCCAGTCATGCTTTTGCCTTTCTGTTTTCTGAGGTGCGCTGTGTGATTAACGATGTGGTGGTGGATAGCACTAGAAATGTGAGTATTTCAAGTGTCAGGAAACTATACCCCTCTTATAGTGAGGAAGAAGGTAAAACACTTTGCTTGGCAGGTTGGTCCCCTGACTCTACCAATGACTGGATGGTGCACACCGATGGCACCTTTACTGGATTTTTACCTCTTAAACTCATTTTAGGCTTAGCCGAAGATCACCAGCGTATTGTGGTTAACGCAAGGCAAGTGCTTTATCTGGTTAGAGACAGGAGTGATAATAATGCACTCAAGGGAGTTCAAGATGCACCCATAGATTCAAAAATTCAACTACAGTGAATGCTATGGAAAGTACCCCATGTGACCTTTGCCGATAGTAAAAAACTGGGCATGCTCAAGATTGTGGAAAGAGATATGCCATTACCAATGGAATTTAGAAGCTGGGCTCTCCATGAGTATCCGCTATTACCCACCACCAACACACATAGTTGGTCTGTAAAAACAGCACGCTATACAGAGAGACCTCTCAACATGATCGTGGGTTTTCAAACCAATCGCAAGTATCAACAAACCAATGATGCTACACAATTTGATCATCTGCAATTAAGAAATGCACGTCTTTTCCTCAACGGAGCTGTTTTCCATATGAAGGACTAGATTTGGATTTTTCAAATAATAAGTTTGGTCACCTGTACGACTTGTTTTTTAAATTTAGATGGTCGTATTATCAAAAAGAAAACAGTCCCATGTTGTCACCCCAAGCCTTTTAGACAAGGGCACCACTGATTGTCTTTAATTGTTGCTACTTGGAAGAGTCTGTCAAGCAATCCAATATCGACATTCGACTAGATTTTGAAACGCATGACAATGTTCCAGCCAATACCACGGCCTACTGTTTGATCATTCATCGCAAACAAGTCAACTGCTATCCACTGTCCAACCAAGTGACGAGTGTATACATAACAGGCGAACCCATGTCAAGCCGCTCGGTCATGTCTTGCTTTAAAGCTTCAACAGGTGTTACACCCATGATTTTAAAATCTGAGGAGCAACGTTTCAAGACCATTGCGACGTGGCCTGTACCTTTCATAAACCCTCAAGCCTTGGCAGCCGCAGGTTTCTATTATTTAAAAACAAGAGATGAAGTGAAATGTGTCTTTTGTTCCATCACCATAGACCAAAGGGAAGAAGGTGATGAACCTATGCAAGAACATCAGCGCTGGTCACCAGCCTGTCCCTACCTGTGTGGAATAGAGGTGGGTAATATACCCGGTCATTCAAGCTCGCCCTCACTAGTACCTCTAAGTGATGAAAAAAAACAAGTTATGATACGTGTGGACCTTATGGCGTCAACGGTGCTTCGATGAGCAGCTCACAGTCAAAATCACCCAGTTTTTAGAGACATTGGGACATCATCGTTGTTTTGGACGTTATAAACACAAAAGACTATATTGTTGTAGGAGTTGGTATCGTCCCTATCCCAAAATGACAAAAGCATGTAAAACGTTTTATACCAATACATTGATCTAATAAAAAAAGGTTCCTGTTAATGTTATTATTTCTCCTGTTCCCTGCCATATCCTAACCTCAGTTTGTTTACTAGAATGGGAATATAAGTCAATGTCATTGATACATCTTAGTCGCGGATAGTCAGTTAGTGGTCAGTTGGACTTGGCTCAGACAAGCATCAACATGTTGAGCACACTGATTGTGGATTGCCAAGGGTTTAACAAAGGATATAACAAATTTATATTTAAAGAGGTTGCCATTATTGATTGTTCTACCTTTTGGATATCACAAGCTACCCATTTGGTGTTTAAACCACCCTATGCTTTTGATTTGTTGTGTGAGAAAGACTGTAAACAAACTAAATAGATTGAAAATCATTTGCAACTAGACTGTAATCACGGAACCATTTCATATAAACACCTTGACATGGTGATGAAAGCCCTTTTGTCCTCTGCCCACGAGGTAGTTGTGAAAGGTAATGAAAAAGGCCAATAGTTACAACCATTTTAACACCTTACTGTCAATGTATTGATCTCATGGCTTTGGGATGTCCCTCGATTCAAACACTCATAGACCGCTGTTCCTGTAGCAACATTACCCATAAAGCCTTAGCCCAAGTGTGGCATCTCTTTCATTGGTTAACTTCCAATGCCTGCTGGGGGTTGTGGAATGAAATTAAAACTCAAGGTTCACCCGTGGGTGACATCAGTGAGATTTCTACAAGCAACGTGTAAACATCAACGTAATACCATGGAGAGAGGACATGCTACTGATAAAGCGGTTGGGAAATTCTTTGTGTGCAAAAAGAAACTAGACAGTTTTATCAAAGAGGAATTATTAGCGCTCCCCAAGTCATTCATTTATTATGTGGCAGCCAATGCTGTGAAAGAAATCTGGCAACATGTACCAAAATCATGGACTCAAGACCCTGTGTTGAGTGAATTGCAACCATGTACGGATTACGATCACCATAAGCAAGTGGCCATGGCAAAAATACCCTCTATGCGACAGTGTGCTACTTGCCAGCTGGTGAAACTGTATCACGGTCATAAAAGTCCGTGTAAAGACTTTGTTTCCTCATTCCACGGGTGTAATGGCGAGAAAAAGCAGCAACAACAACAACAAACATCGCCCATAGAGGAGGATGAAGATCAAACCTTTTCACCATCAATGGAAAAGGATAGATCAAACTTGTACTGGCAATGGCCTCTTTAACAAAGTCATTCAATACTTGCATTTAGAAATCCATTTTCCTGGTTATCGTTTTTGTGGCCTTGGATCTCGCCTTGAAGAACGTTTGCAGCGTGGTGATGTATCCATTAATCTTTTGGATCAAGCATGCAAAGAAAATGACCTTTCTTATCGTCTTAGTCATCCTGGTTTAAGACATGTGGCGGATAAAGTGTTGTTGAAAAAAGATAAACAACGTTTGGCATCCTGTGTTGCCTCAGTGGGAGAGAGGTTGGCAGCCTTGATTGTGATGTGTGTTATGCAAGGAAAGTTAATAATGTGTGGACATAAACATTGAAAAAAGAATGAGGAATTGGTATTTCTTTGTATTGCATTTTTGTAAAGCACTATTGGCTATAAAATAAAAACAAGGTTTCCCAGAGCATGATGTTTTTTTTTTCATTAAAAAATTGTGATAGGTATAACCTAACTTAACCTTGTCACGTGACATGTTCTACAAGTTTAGACTTGCTTTAAGACTGGCTATGACGTCACACATAGCTCACCTGACCTAATGTGAAATATCATAACCCAACCTAACCCCATGTATTGGCTTTTTTGTGTTGACTTTTGTGTTGGCTTATGTGATGGCTTTTGTGTTGGCTTATGTATTGGCTTTTGTGTTGGCTTATATATTGGCTTTTGTGTTGACTTATACGTTTAGACTTGCTTTAAGACTGTCTATGACGTTACACATAGCTCACCTAACCTGATGTAACATATCATAACCTAACCTAAACAAACCCCATGTGTTGGCTTTTGTAATGGCTTATGTATTGTCTTTTGTGTTGGCTTTTGTGTTGGCTTTTGTATTGGGTTATGTATTGGCTTTTGTGTTGGCTTATATATTGGCCTTTATGTTGGCTTATTTGACAAGTTATTTTTGTCAATGTATTTAGTAGATTTTTTGTTGGTCTTGGAAGGTATTTCAAAGACTTAACCTCAACTCACCTAACATAACCTAAATTAACCTTGTCACGTGACATGTTCAACAAGTATAGACTTGCTTTAAGACTGGCTTTGACGTCACACATAGCTCACCTAACCTAATGTAACATATCATTACCTAACCTAACCCCATGTGTTGGCTCTTGTATTGGCTTATGTATTGGCTTTTGTGTTGGCTTTTGTATTGGCTTATGTATTGGCTTTTGTGTTGGCTTATATATTGGCTTTTGTGTTGGCTTATACGTTTAGACTTGCTTTAAGACTGGCTATGACGTCACACTTAGTTTACCTAACCTAATGTAGCATATCATAACCTAACCCCATGTGTTGGCTTTTGTTTTGACTTATGTATTGGCTTTTGTGTTGGTTTTGTGTTGGTTTTTGTATTGGCTTATGTATTGGATTTTGTGTTGGCTTATATATTGGCCTTTGTGTTGGCTTATACGTTTACTATGACTCGGTGGGCATTCTCGCAATTGTTTTTCAATCATTACAGTTATGCTTTCACCAAACATAAACGAATCACTGCATAAGCCTCTGCGATTCATGATTCATGAAATATCAATGAATGCATTGTCAAGCATAGCCACCGCAGAAGCCTCCACGATCCATAATTCATCAAATAGCGATGAATGCATTGGCAAGCATGGTCATCGCATAAGCCTCTGCGATCTATGATTCATCAAATAGCGATGAATGCATTGACAAGCATGGCCACCGCATAAGCCTCTGCGATACATGATTTATGAAATAGCAATTCATGCATTGGCAAGCATGGCAACCGTGGCTAGCCACATTGAAAAACGAATCATTGTATCACGTCCCGCCGTTCCATCCAACATCGGAAAACAAACAAAAAGGCTCATGCGTAAAAACAAAAACAAAAAAGTTAAATCATAGTTGCATTTAGGAATATGCATGTTTTTCATATGGAACAACGTTTAATTTCCTATTAGCAAACTCCCATATGTCACACTTGGAAAGCGTTCGGGGGGATATCGGCTCTGCCACTGAATGTATGGCGGGTTAGTATGTGACGTCACTAGGAAAGTAGGCTATGGGTCAACATTTTGGAATTTTTGAAAGGGGGTGCCCGAGTTCAACGACACCTCATTCGTCAAAATCCGACCATGCGTTCGGGAGATATCGGCTTTGCCCCTGAATGCATGGCGGGTTAGTATGTGACGTCACCAGGAGAGTAGGCTATGGGTCAACATTTTGGAATTTTTCAAAGGGAGTGTCAGCCCGAGTTCAACGACACCTCTTTCGTCAAAATCCGACCATGCGTTCGGGGGATATTGGCTTTGCCCCTGAATGTATGGTGGGTTAGTATGTGACGTCACCAGGAAAGTAGGCTATGGGTCAACATTTTGGAATTTTGGAAAGGGGGTGTCAGCCCGAGTTCAACGACACCTCATTCGTCGAAATCCAACCATGCGTTCGGGAGATATCGGCCTTGCTCCTGAATGTATTGCGGATTAGTATGTGACGTTTCCAGGAAAGTATGCTATGAGTTAACATTTTGGAATTTTTTGATCACCCCTCGTTGTGACGTCACCAGGAAAGTAGGATATGGGTCAACATTTTTGGAACCTTTTGATCACACCTCGTAGGTAAGGTTGGGTTAGGTTAGTGAAGCTATGGCAGCCATCTTGTGACTTCATGGCCGCTATCTTGTGACGTCATGGCCGCCATATTGTGTGACGTCATGGCCGCCATCTTGTGACGTCATGGCCGCCATCTTGTGTGACGTCATGGCCGCCATATTCTATGACGTCATGGCCGCCATCTTGTGTGACGTCATCAGGAAAGTAGGCTATGCGTTAGAACCATCACTACCCCCCTACTAATGGATCTGGCATATTTTCATGTTTCCGTTTTTTCCAAGTAAATAAGCACACTCTCCCTTTGATTCAAATTCTTCTCATGCTGCTGTAAATGAATCCCGACGTTCTTCCAATCATCATACCCTTCACGCGCAAGTCTGTTCGATTTTTCTGGCGGCCAAAGTAACCCGCAAAAAAATCGACTCGGCCTGAAAATAAAACAAAAAATATTATTATAATTTGAAACAAAAATGAATTAAACGGTATTCGAGACATAAAACCCGTAACTGAAATGTTAACCCTTTTAGTTCGGAGATTAAAAAGTAGCATCGTACCTCTCCAAAAACGATGTATTTTCTATCATTTATTGACCATAAAAATTTCGATCATTTATTGAATATCGATGAATTTAATAAATGTATCTGTTTTTGTTTTTGTTTTTATGCGCAATGAAAACGTTTATTAAAATTTTATTCGCTTTTGCCTTTTTTTTGTAAATTTTTTTGCTCTTCATTTGTTGTTTTTTTGTATTTTTTTCTTTTTGTATGATCGTATTTTTTTCGTACTAAAAGAGCGTTTTTTAGACAATTTATTTGTAATTTCAAGTTACACAACTATGCAAAATTTGATTAGTTTTGGTTAGATAGAAATATTTAAAATTGTTGTTGCAAGATTTGATTTGCCACAAGTGAAGTTAAATAAAAGAGTTTATAATTATAAATATTTTTTTAAATGAAACGAATACGATTGACTAAAATTCCGAAAAAACAAACTGATCAACAAAAAAGATCTAAAAAATTTGATCTTATTCATGTCAAAAATTCTAAAGTTTCGGTTGCGTTTTAATATACTTTGCGTGATACGCTCGTTGTTGATAATTTGGACCAAGCTACCAGAAGTGCATATAATGCTCAAAAATACCACGTTGTTACACATAAGTGAGAACTTATTGAAGTCTGGCAACGAATCAAATTGAACTAGAATTCCAGAGACAGAAAAAAATAAAAAACAACATAATTTACAATCGTTTTTTTTTATAAAAATAGCATAATTTTTCAAAAACTGTATCATAAATACATGAAGGGCTCAATTGTTAATCAAAGCATACCTTTCGCAGGTGAATAAATGAGCCAATCTCGTTTTGTATTTTCTCCATTCGGTTTCTTTCCAAAGAATACATTTTGGGAGCAATATTTTGACGTCGATTCCTTATCATATCGACGCTTGGACGATTCAAACGGTCTAGTCAATTTTTGACAATTTGACGGACCATGTGTAACCCAAAACTGTAAATCTTCACTGGTTAATTTTCCCCAATGTCCTGGATCAGTGAAACGGTTCAAATTTTCGGCAACTGGTTGTCCCGCTTCATTTTCATCCTCGAAAGAAGAAATGGATGTTTTAGACCTTGAAATGACCGGATAATTGCCTAATGTGCCTTATGGTTAATCCAGCACTGCTAAGCAGTAATGCACTTACCGTTTTAGCAAACAGACGTATACTGTAGAGCTCTGAACTGAACTTTGGAATAAAACTCTGTTTTGTTTTCGGTAAGTACATATTAATGATTATTTTAATGATGTAATGCTAATGAACCTTAAATTTGTAGTTATTGATAAGGTAATTACTGATTTTTAAATTTATTTGTTTGCAGATAACCGGTATAGCTGTCATGTCTGAGAGAGAAACCATTGAACTTTTGAGCCTACTAGAAGGTGCGATTTTCAAACTAAATTGTTTCATTTTTGTTTCATTTTTTATGAAATGCATGTATTAACCTGAATTTAGGTATTTGTGGCGGTTTATTTTATTTATTTTTAGGAACTTGGAAAGAAAAGCTTTACTGCTGTAGCAGTCGCTGAAACCTGAGACGCACTAGAGTGGAACCATTGCCAGCCAGTGAACTATTTAAAACTCAGGTAAGCCTACTGTAACTTAAAAATGCTATCCCATTTTACCACTATTGAAACCTCTAGACAAAATTCATTACCTTTACGTGACTGGGACGATGACTGTCTTTTTGGTTAAATGGCTGTGTATTGGCAACCGTCACAAGACTATAATATTTGTTGACCGGGAAAGTACAAGGCCATGTTGGATTTTTTTTAAATAAAAATTTAAATTCAACTGACGTGTCGTTCCCTATGGACTTAACTAATATCCACAGGTTTTGAACAAGATAATCAGGACAAAACGACATGATATTCATTTTTAGCCTACTTTTCATATTTTGCAAAAATGAGGAAAAAGTAGACTTATGAGATCGGGCAAATGTGTGTCTGTCTGTCCTTCTGTCTGTCTGTCTGTCCTTCTGTCTGTCTGGCTGTGTGTGTGTCCCCCCTATCAACTCCTAAACGGCTGCAGCAATCGAAACAAAATTTGGTAGGAGTTAAGATCTATACCTGAATATCTCACGGCCATATTTGAAAATGATGTCAGTGCTACCAACTACTGAAAAATCGCAATTGAAATTTGAGCTCCATGTTGGATATCTTGGAAGGTATGAATGGGAGCTATTTCAAAATTGGCACACGTATAGATAATAATATTGCAGTTTAATTTCCAGGAGGCCATACATCGCAGTGTTGGCAAAATGAATATAAGCCTGCTGATAGGTCCAAATTTTAAATGCATATAACTTCTACGCTATCAATTGGATTTCAACCAAATTTCGTATGTGCTCTGTGTACATAAACATATATGACTGAACGTTTTCTTAAGATCGACCAGGGCTGCCAACTGTTAATAAATGCTCTCAATTCATTTTGTCCAAATACCAATATATCAGAAAGTATGCAAGCCGACAGCCTTAAACTATGCACACGTATAGTACCTGACATTCTATATCAATTTGGAGTAACTTACATACGTCAGTGCAACCAACATGATTCTAAGCCTGCTGAGAGGTCCAACTTTAAATACATGTTACTTCTATATTATCATTTGGATGTCAACCAAATTTCGTGTGTGCTATGAGTACCATAACAGATATGTCTATGCCGATTCTTAAGAGTAACCAGGGCTGCCAACTGTTAATAAATAGTCTCTATTTGTGTTACCCTAATATCAATATATCAGAAAGTATGCAAGCCAATAGCTTGAAACTTTGCACACGTATAGTACCTGGCATTCTAGATTAATTTGGAGTAACTAATATACGTAAGTGCTGCCAACATGATTCTAAGCCTGCTGATAGGTCCAATTTTAAAATGCATGTAACTTCTATACTAACTAATGGATTTCATTCAAAATTGACACAACAATAGATCATATTATTTCAGATTATTTCAGACCAATACATGTATGTAATTGTTGCCAACATGAATTTACGCGCGCTGTTAGATCCAATGTTTAACTGCATGTAACGTCCATGCTATCCATTGGACTTCAACCAAATTTTGTATTCTGTACCTTAAGAGATGGAACTAAGAATATATTCAGTCACCAGGGCTGCCAACTGTAGTTCTCTATTAGGTTACATTATGCCAGGTATACAGTATTTCGAACTAATTAGAAATTTCGATATTACCAACTTAATTTCGTCATTATTCTAGAAAGATCCATATAGATTAATCATTGGCATGAATCTTAAATTTTAAGAAAAGTAGGCTATTTAGTTCGTCACGGAACTTCTTGTTGTTTATATATATTGGTTAAAGGGGGAGGTGAATGGCTGCAGCTTTATAAAAATAAGTATATGGGTTACTGTTAGTGGTGACATACAGTTTATTTTGAAATATTTTTGATGGTGTTTTGATTTAATGCCAATTAATGTTAAAGTTTTATTTACAAGTATTCATTAATTGATTGAGTGATTGGTTATTTTGTATATTTTTAGATGTGCTAATGCGCCACTAACGTAGTGTACAGACAGTGAACAAGCATACATTATGCTTTAAAATACTCTGTGCTCTTGTGTAACGTTAATAATTTACAATAAAAAAGTTTTATTATAACACATGGCTTTAATACCAAATACAACAAATGAGCAAGTCGGTTTACCACGTGGATTAAATTTAAAATCAGAAAACGATCGTTGGTTAACATTTGAATCTTGGCCTGTTGGATTTTCATCAGCACATAAACTTGCTGCGGCGGGTTTTTATTACTTGAACCGAGAAGATGTAGTGCGATGTGTGTTTTGTAGTGGTGAACTTTCACACTGGGAAGAAGGGGATGATACCTTTCGAGACCATTTGCGATGGTCTCCTCGTTGTCCTTACATGCTTAGAAAAGAAGTGGGTAACAAACCAGTGTATCCATTTTACCGAACCAAAAGTCCATTGGCTACTACTTACTAGGCTGGTAGCCAACAGTAGTGATGCTATATGTGGTCCATATGCAATAGACAGCGTTGAAATGGCATGTGCTGTTGAAAATTTTCTCCCACATTTGCATGCATATATGCTCCCACATTAAACTTTTGGTCTTATTACCGAGTTGTCTTTACTAGAGGTTAGTCTATGCTTGACAGTTGATATGGAAGTATCAGTAACTAGGTATGGTAAGCCTTATGCATACTATAAAGTATATTCATATATTGTGAAACGAACCAATAAAGATGGAAATGTTATTTGGCGTTGTTCAAAACAACGTTCAAAACAACGTTCAAAACAATGTCGTGGTGTCCTAGAAAGTAAAAATAGTAAGGTTTGAAGTGTCAGTGATCATCAATGTGGAGTACTACATGAAACACTGTTGCTGTCAACAGAAAATCATGAAAGGGCTAAAAAGCAAGTTCGAGAAAACAATATTGCTGCTCAAGATAGTTCAACGCTCAAAAAAAAAGTAACACTGTCAAAAGCAACGCAGACTCTACACAAGGACCCTGTGCAAGAGGAACAAGAGGAATTAGATAGTTCTAGTGTTGTTGACGATGGTAATGGTGATTATAATGATAGTGTTGTTGCTTATGATAATGATAGTAATAATAATCAAAAGCAAGACAATAACATTTTTCGTATATAAATCAATTGCGACTTCCCCAGTTGTTAACAACCTCCGTCCATGCTCCCCGTGGAAAGCTCATTTACAATAAGCCTTGTGTTTAAAAACTATAACAGACTTTCGTAAACAGAAACAGTTGTATTAAGTGTCCATCTATTGTCATAATCATGTATACTGTGCAATGTTAAATATTCTTACGTTGTATAAAATAAAACATCGTTGTACCATCATTTACATTTATTTACACACTTTATAGACTTTTTTTTGTTTCATCATAATAGTTTTAAAGGCAAGACTAAAAACTAAAACATTATTATTCTATACACATATGTTGTTATTTTTTCTTTCAGTCTATTGTGATCACTTATATTTTCCAATAGTATTTGACATTTGTTTTTTATTTAATTAAAACGGACCATAAATCTATTGTTTTTAAAGCCTTCATAAATTAAGTGTACAGGCTGTATAGCTTTATTCACTTCATCAAAAACACTCTCTGACATATCATTAAACAGTGTAGGCAAAATGTCTCAAAATTCTCACATACAGAAATATCACGATTACCACATGCTGTTTTCAATTTCCGAATATTCATAATGCGGAATGGAGTATGCGATGGCAATTCGCTGAGCTTCTTTGTTTCTAAGCCACATGCTTGCCCCACAGCATTCAAAACATTCAATGCAGTAGCCTATAAATAAAGTTAAAGCATATCTATTACACTCTAAAACAGCTTGTAATTATAATGTGGATATAGGTATTTTGCACCATGCATTGTTAATAAATTATACTATTTATGCAAGAAATGCCCTAACTATAGCAGATACTACTTTTCTGCATATAGCACAAGTGTTATGTGCTAATGCACACTTGACACATGCTATGAAGTGCCCACAAGGCAAAAATACAACACCTAGTTCTTCTCGAAAACAAATTTTACATAATTGTTGATCACACATTTGTATCTGTTCGTGAGACACATCTTTTTTTCAGCCTCGTGTATTTGTAGCGCGTGTTCTAGCTCTAAAGGCACTTTTGTATCTTGTGCTGCAATTATATTTCGTGACGAATAGTGTTCACAAATTCCGGACCTTTAAGAAACACCATGTATCTACAGTTAAGTAACCAACGTGCGTGTTCCACAAAAGGGTCATCAGTCATCTACCAATCCTTTAAAGCAAATCCACAATAAAACATATTGTTTTATCCCCTTCACCAGTATGAAAAAAATCCAGCTTCACTTAGCTCTTATGTAAGGTGTTTTAGTATTAATGGCCAAACATTTTTATAAGATTCTAAACGTTTTCAACAGACCAGTACTCTGGGTGTGCTAGTGCTTTAGTCTTGCAAACTACCATTTTTTCAAAAGCACATTCCAATTCAACAGTGTCTATTGCATATCGACCACATATATCAACACTACTGTTGGCTGGTAATACATCATAATTATTTCTTTGTGATTCAGCAAAGTAAGTAGTAGCCAATGGACTTTTGGTTCGTTAAATGGATACACTTGTATGTTACCCACTCCTTTTCTAAGCATGTAAGGACAACGAGGAGACCATCGCAAATGGTCTCGAAAGGGAATATCCCCTTCCTCCCAGTGTGTAAGTTCAACACTACAAAACACACATCGCACAACCTCTTCTCGGTTCAAGTAATAAAAACCCGCCGCAGCAAGTTTATGTGCTGACAAAAAGCCAACAGGCCAAGATTCAAATGTTAACTAACGATCGTTTTCTGATTTTAATTTTACCCACGTGGTAAACCGACTTGTTCACTTGTTGTATTTGGTATTAAAGCCATGTGTTATAATAAAACTTTTTTTATTGTAAGTTAATAACGTTACACAAGAGCACAGAGTACTTAAAAGCATAATGTATGCTTGTTCACTCTCTGTACACTACGTTAGTGGCGAATTATCACACCCAAAAACAAACAATATAACCAATCACTCACTCACTCAATCAATCAATACTTGTAAATGAAACTTTAACATTAATTGGCATTAAATCAAAACACCATCAACAAATATTTGAAAATAAACTGTATGTCACCACTAACACTTATTTTTTTATAAAGCTGCAGTCATTCACTTCCCCCTTTAACCTTTATATATAAACAAAAATGAATGTCATGTCGTTTTGTCCAGATTATCTTGTTCAAACCTGTGGATATTAGTTAAGTCCATAGGGAACGACACGTCAGTTGAATTTAATTTTTTGTTTTAAAAAAATCTAACATGGCCTTGTACTTTCCCGGTCAACAAATATTATGGTCTTGTGGCAGTTGTCAATACACAGCCATTAAACCAAAAAAGCAGTCATCGTCCCAGTCATGTACAGGTAATGAATTTTGTCTAGAGGTTTCAGTAGTGGTCAAATGGGATAGCATTTTTAAGTTGGGCTTACCTGTGTTTTAAATAGTTCACTGGCTGGCAATGGTTCCACTCTAGTGCGTCTCGGGTTTTCAGCGACTGCTACAGCAGTAAAGCTTTTCTTTCCAAGTTTCTAAAAATAAATAAAATAAACCGCTATAAATACCTAAATCAGGTTAATACATGCATTTCATAAAAAATGAAGCAAAAATGAAAGAAGTGCGTTAAAAATCTCACATTGACTTGTACTGGTTTGTTGCTGTTTCCTTCTAGTGGGCTCAAAAGTGCAATGGTTTCTCTCTCAGACATGACAGCTATACCGGTTATCTGCAAACAAATAAATTAAAAAATCAGTAATTAACTCATCAATAACTACAAATTTAAGGTTCATTAACATTACATAATTAAAATAAACATTAATATGTACTTACCGAAAACAAAAAAGAATTTTATTCCAAAGTTCAGTTCAGAGCTCTACAGTATACGTCTGTTTGCTAAAACGATAAGAGCATTACTGCTTAGCAGCAAAGAGAGTCTGCAATTTTATCAGCGTTTGACCATGAACGGTTCTCTGTCTCTTACATGTTCACACGCCTCCGCACATTCCTTTAGTTTTATAAAATTTGTGTACCTAATACTAGTTAATTTTTTAATAAAGATCCATAATGACCGCTTCTTATACACCAGTAGTTCGACTGTCTACATTGCTTCCACTTACTTGTGCCGGGCTCCTCTCTTTCTTCTTTCCTGTCGACCTCTCTTGGTCAACTCTTGTTCTCTTCCGACCCCGACGGTATTAGGTTATCCGAGGCCTAGGGAGTCTTTCACTTTCCCACCTTAATTGGCCCTTGTCTCATCTTTCCTGATACCCTCCTTCTGTGAGGGGTCAGCCTTCTTTTTGTTTTCCTTTTACCTCCTGCCTTGTGCTCAAGGCCCTTAGGGAGGTATGGTGTATGTAGCCCCACCACTTCTGGTGCACCGTAGATAATGCTACACCCTCAGGGGCTCACGGCTGGTGAGTTCGGGAGTTGGCGACCCCGAGGGATTCCTGAGCTGGGTCCGTTTTCCCCTTTTGTTCCTTCCCTTTGGGGCGGACCTTTTCCTCTTTCACCTTCCTATCTGCCTTTCATGGCTCTCCTTCCTTCCAAGTCCCTCAATCCGCCTTCTTCGAGGGTTGAGGGCATTTCTTTTCCTCCTGTCCTTTATTTGCCTTATTCTCCTTTATTTTTCCATTTCTCCTTCTAGTATGTAGGTTACTAGTTAGTTTTAGTTTTTAAGTTCGCTTTTGCTTTTTTATCTTTTTTTTCACGATCACCCAAACCATTAGGGGCCGATAACCTAGATGTTAGGCCCCTTAAAACAACAATTATCATCATCATCATCATCGACTGTCTAGGAACCAAAATGGCTGCGGTTTAAACGCCATACCTGCTAGCCGCCAGCAACCAAATTAACTGATACTGTACTTCCTGCCCACACAGACATTCCTGTCTTATCACCCAGCTCTCAACAAACCAGCTAGCCAGTGTATTGAGTGCGAGCAAGCAATAATGTTCTGTGGCATTGAAAACGTGTGTGTCCTACAGTTATTGTTATTATTATTATTATTAAACATTTTACTGTATTAATAATAATCATTAGCAAGCGACCATTCTCAATACATGTACAAATTAATCATACACTTTTACCACGTCCAATGATTAGTTTATAAAATCTCAGGGCGATGACCTCACCGTTTCAGGTCTTTGTGCGTTCTTGTACATCACTTGGTCGACCAAATGTTATAGGTTTTCATAACCTACAACCATCTGCCTTGTCAGAGAGCGGTCTCGCTCGTCACCATTTACTAACACGTTAAAGATCCCCTTCAGGGGTAAAAATCCTAGCACTCTTCACACACATTTTCGAATATTAGCCTCCATTCGTCATAGGAAATATCGCAAAACCAACCGTCATAAGCGGTCCCGCCAAAATAGGGATTAATTTCTTCCAGGCACGGCCACCGTGGTCGGCAACAGGTTCGTTCAAAACACACGACAGCGGTACCGTCTCTTTGTGTACCAATACTTTTATTTAAAATTTGAAAACAGGTAAAAGAACAAAATTTGTTTCAACATGTAGTATGGCGTTAGACCCTTTGTCATTTTTTCTTTCAAAAATAAAAATAAAAACATTCAACAGGGAAATGTCGCTCCAAGTCCAATGACCCCTAATACTAATCCGTAGCCTTATTGGTTCTGAATATATTAACAAAAGTGCAGTTAGACCCTTTTGACAAAAAACAAAAATACATTAAAACACGGGGCGTCACCCTAAGTCCAATGACCCCTCATACAAGTCCATAGGCTTTTTGGTTCCCAAAATATTAACAAAAGTGCTCTTAGGCCTTTTTGACAAAAATCAAAAATTAATTAAAAAACGAGGCGTCATTCCAAGTCCAACGACCCCTCATACAAGTCCGTAGCCTTATTGGTTCGCAAGATATTAACAAAAGTGTAGTTAGGCCCTTTCGACAAAAATCAAAACTACATTCAAAAACAGGGCGTCATCCCAAGTCCAACGACCCCTCATACAAGTCTGTAGCCTTATTGGTTCTCGAGATATGAACAAACATGCACTTAGGCCCTTTTAACAATAATCAAAACTACATTAAAAAACCAGTTGTCATCCCAAGTCCAACGACCCCTCATACAAGTCCATAGTCTTATTGGTTTGCAAGATATTAACAAAAGTGAAGTTATGCCCTTTTGATAAAAATCAAACCTACATTCAAAAACGAGGCGTCATCCCAAGTCCAACGACCCCTCATACAAGCCCGTAGCCTTATTGGTTCGCAAGATATGAACAAAGGTAGTTAGGCCCTTTTTACAAAAATCAAAACTACATTAAAAACGAGGCGTCATCCCAAGTCCAACGACCCCTCATACAAGTGTTGAGCCTTATTGGTTCGCAAGATATGAACAAAAGTGCAGTTAGGCCCTTTTGACAAAAATCAAAACTACATTCAAAAACGGGGCGTCATCCCAAGTCCAACGACCCCTCATACAAGTCTGCAGCCTTATTGGTTCGCAAGAAATTAAAAAGCACACGACCTATTAGTTTTCGATCTTTTGGTTGGATTTAAAATAAATAAAAACTCATCCATTAAATAATTATTTGAAAAGCCCGCCCTCTTACAAAATCCCCAAGTGCGCATGCGTAAAAACAAAAAACAAAAAATTTAATTCATAGCGGCATCCTGCTTTATACATGCGCTTTATGTGGAACAACGTTTAATTTCATACTGGTATTGGGCCTCATGTCTGGCGCATTTGAAAAGCGACGTTTACTGAAAAATTACAATTTCACCCCCTAGTAGGGGTAGGTTTTATTTTGGGGTGGAAATAAGTTGTCCATAGGAGCGAGGGCGTCAGTCCGAGTCCTACGACACCTCATTTGTTAATATCCGACCATGGGTTCGATAGATATCGGCTTGGACTCACGCGGCGGCCATGACACTTGTTTAAGAAACACATGCTTCTCCACAGCGAAACAATGCCTCATTCGTGTTCTGTATGTGTACAGACGTTTAGACTGACTGCAAGTCTGCGGGTCCATACTTTACAACACACTGTAGAGAGGGTACATTCATGTTCGAATTGTGGCAACATTTTCGCTTAAAAAAGAAACTATGAATAGGCATGTGGGTACACTCTGTTCTTAGGCAACACTGCTGCCATGTATGCGACAAGGCGTTCAGAGAACGAGGAGATCTAAAGATCCATCAACTAGTTCATATTGAAGAACGGTTATATAACGGTGCTAGATGTCAAGTATCGTGGAAGCTTGAAGAAACATGTTTCGTTAAGTAAAATGGGTTTTTATTATTACACTTTTTTTACGGTCCTCATAAACATTCGATCACAAGGCACATAGCCGAACTACTGGACATTGTTCATTTAAATAATTTCGAATGTATTGACTGGGATTTCAACATCCCACCTTTGACTGGAATTACTGCGGCTACTCACCTATCAAACCTATTGTCCACATTTTCGGTTGTATAATCTGCCCAACTTGCTTTTACTGAAAGAATCCATTTGCCTTAACAAACAATGATCGCAGTCTTCTCGAGAAAAGGGTGAACTTGGATGACACGTAACTTTCGTCAGGCGACTTCATATGATCCCCTTCACTTAGGCATTATTTTCAGGTTTGACGGATAAGGATATGTATATAACACTCTTATGTATAACAATATAAACAATTATATGAAGTGAATTTTGAAACATTTACCTGGTTGCTGGAGAAACCTGTTGCAATATTACACAAAATCAAGCAACGTTCACATGAACATGCTTTCACTGCCGGGAATATTTGCTCAATTTCGAGAATAGTATGGCCCCTTCCATGCGAGTGCTTAGTCCCGCCGGTATTATACAATTTCACCAGGAACTGTTTATGATCCTCACGTACCAATTAGTTCAGGAACAGGCAAGGTCAACGGATACAACTGAAGAGCAATGGAGGCTGGTATCCCAGAGAAGGAAACGACGGCCGGCGTGGTAACAAGCTACTGAGTAGGGGAGCAAGAGGGGTTTAAGATGAGTAAGCTGTCGAAATATAACTCCACATACTGTACACGAGTTTGGGCGATCACCCGTGTGACGAGGGATATGTCGCTTCAAAGTTCCAATCACAGCAAATTTCTTTCCACATGTAGAACGAGAAAATAGCCGTTCACCGGTGTGACATAGCATGTGTTTTTTGAGCTCGGCATTCAACCTAAAGAACAACCCACAAGTAGAGCAAATGTGTGAGCGCTGTCCGGTATGAATAATGTTATGTTGCTTCAGAAATGTATTCTCCCAAAATATCTTCCCACATATCAAACAAAGGTATGGCTCTTCGCCAGAGTGCCAAGAAATATGTAGTTTCAGATTCTCTCTCTTTATTCGTTTAGTCTATTAGGAAATTATACAATAAAAGACATGATAGTGACAAGTATATGTTGAAATTTAAGTCCTTATCAAGAGAGCTCGTCTTAAAAAAGAGGGCTGCTCATGACAGTTATATGCAAGGTTTACTTGGTTCGGGAGGTGATGGGTGGAAAAAAATTTACAGTTATGTTAGGAGAAGAAAGGGAAATTCAAATAATTTGTCGATGATAATGTCCGGTGACGGTAAATTAATTACTGAGAAACAGGCCATTACTAAAGAATTAAATGTCTCTTACGGTAGTGTGTTCAATAAATCCAATAGCTGTGTGTTGGACCTTAACGACGAATCAGGGGCTCCCCTGTTCCAAATAAACCAGTCAGCAATTGTAAAGCTAATACAAAAACTACGTTTCAATGTATCAAAGGGTCCTGATAATATTGTTAGTGAAGTACTTAAACTAGGAGGTAGGGCCGTGGCACGATACTTGGAGGTGATGTTTAATGTGTCCATAAACAATGCGCAAATCCCAGATGACTGGAAAAGAGCTACGGTAGTCCCAATATTTAAGGGAGGGAGCAGACTTGAATTGGGCAACTACAGGCCGGTTAGCCTTACGTCCGTCGTTTGTAAACAGATGGGGCATCTCATTTGCGACTACTTGAGGGAACAGTGGGAAACATTATCATGGTTTAATGATAGGCAATATGGATTTCGGAAAGGTTACTCATGTGAGAGTCAGATGCTATCACTTTTTCAAGACATTAGCGAATCGTTAGACCATGGAGTTTCAGTCGACGCCGTGGTTATAGATTTTGCGAAGGCATTTGATGTCGTTCCGCATGACATGCTACATAAATTAGCTTCGACGAAGATTGATAGAAGAGTAATTTTATGGATCCAAGAATTTTTGACGGGTCGTACTCAGAAAGTGAAAGTCGAAGGCATATTCTCGGATGAAATTACCGTAACGTCGGGTATCCCTCAGGGCAGCATAATCGGAACTTTGTTATTTTTGGCGTTTATAAATGACTTACCAAATGGGATTCGCAGTGACTGTCGATTGTTTGCGGATGATTGTGTAATATATCGAAAGATACATGACTCACAAGACAATGTAGTGCTTCAAGAGGACCTGAACCTGGTCTATAAGTGGGCGATTGTAAATAAAATGAAAATAAACACAAGAAAATGTAGTCTCTTAAAAATAGGGAAAGTGCGAAAGCAGGATTTTCAATATAACATTGGCTCGGAAATACTTGTAGAAGAAGATTCTTGCAAATATTTGGGCGTTCACGTAAGGAATGATATGAAATGGAGTAGTCATGTAGGATGTGTAGTTTCAAAAGCTTACAAATCCCTGCACTTTGTAATGAGGGTATTAAAAGGAAGTAGTACCTCTGCTAAAGAATTAGGCTATTTGTCACTTGTAAGACCTATTCTGGAATATGCCTCGGCGGTTTGGGATCCATATCAAGTAGGGCTCATCAATGAGTTGGAAATGGTACAAAGAAAGGCCGCTAGATTTGTGCTCAGTGACTTTAATCCCAGGAGCAGTGTGAGCCGTATGTTAAAGAAACTTGGGTGGGAATCACTGGAGGCTAGGAGGATGAAATCTAGACTCTGCGCTATGTACAACACGTATACAAATCAACCAGCATGGGGTGAGCTTAGCAAACGATTGGGAAAGCCCACTTACATGGGTAGGAGCGATCATCCTTTCAAAGTTAAGGGCCGACCACAGCGAACAAATTATGGTAAATATTCTTTTGTAAACCGTGCCATTGATAACTGGAACTCTCTACCTGCCGCAGTCTTAGAGCCTTTTCCCAAACATATAGGTGTGTTTAAGAAAAGCCTGACTATTTGTGTAAATACTCCAGTTTAATTGTTGTATAATTGTTATTGAATTGTTATGTATAATTATTTATTTGTTATGTATATACAATTTGCCACCGGGGGACACACCCCCCATTGCAAATAAATGAATGAATATGAATATATGAATATGACTCTCCGTGACCCCATGTACTAGACTACGCCAATTTCTTCTGTCCTGTACTGCCTCTCAAAGATTTTCCAAGCTGGAATTTAGTGCTTCTGTGATGCCATCCATCCATCACATTCTTTGCCTCCCTCTTCTTCTTGGTGCCTTCTATCTTCCCCAGCATTAAGGTCTTCTCTAATGAATTATGTCTTCTCATGATGTGTCCAAAGTAGCTCAGTTTTTGTTTCAGGATTAAGCCCTCCAAGGAACACACTGGTTTAATTTTCTGTAAAACTGACTTACTGGTTCTCTTCGCAGTCCATGGAACTCTAAGAACTTTTCTCCAACACCATAATTCGAGGGAATCTATTCTACGGCTTTCAGCTTTTCTTATGGTCCAGGTCTCACATCCGTACATCACAACTGGAAAACCCATAGCCCTTACTATACGGATCTTTGTTGTTAAGGTTGGGTTTCTACTCCTTAAGATATTGTCCAGATTTGAACATGCCTGTCTACCAAGTAGCAATCGTCTTTTGATCTCATGACTGCCGTCACCATCGGCAGAAATCTGTGAGCCAAGATAGTTAAAAACAGAGACTATCTCCATTTTTTCTCCTCCTACTTGCCATGAATTGACAGTTTTAGTTGTCATAATTTTTATTTTCTTGACATTCAACATTAGTCCAGCCTTTGAACTTTCCTCTTTCACTTTCAGTAAGAGATTTTTTAAATCTTCTTCAGTTTCAGCCATCAGGATGGTATCATCTGCATATCTCAGGTTGTTTACATTTAACCCAGTTATTTTGATTCCTGTTTCTTCTTCATCTAACCCCACATTCCTCATAATGTGTTCTGCATACAGATTGAAAAGGTAAGGTGAGAATATACAGCCTTGCCGTACTCCTTTTTGAATTTTAACCCATTTAGTTGTTCCATATATGGTTCTCACAGTAGCTTCTTGATCAGAGTATAAGTTCCGGATGAGGTTAATGATATGTTCTGGTACTCCCATGTATTTTAGTACTTCCCATAACTCATTATGATCAACACAGTCAAAAGCTTTAGCATAATCAATAAAACAAAAATATACATCTTTCTGGAATTCTCTTGCCTTCTCCATTATCCATCGTACGTTGGTGATTTGATCTCTGGTCCCTCTTCCTTTACGAAATCCAGCTTGTTCTTCAGATAGCTCTCGGTCTACATAATGGCGTAGTCTATTTTGTAGGATTTTAAGCATAACTTTGCTAGTATGTGAGATAAGTGCTATTGTTCGGTGATTCGTGCATTCTTTAGAATTTCCCTTCTTAGGAATTGGGATGAATACTGAACTTTTCCAGTCTTTTGGCCATTGATGGGTTTTCCATATTTGCTGACATATGGAATGTAAAATTTTCACTGCACTATCTCCAACTTCTTTGAACACTTCTATTGGAATTCCATCATGTCCACTTGCTTTGTTTTTAGCAATATTCTCTAGGGACCATTTTACTTCAGTTTCCAAAATATCTGGTTCTGGTTCGAAGGGCACATGAACTTCATTATCCATAATACATGGTTCTTTCTTTTACAGATCTTCTACATATTCCATTCATCTTTCCTTAATGTCCTCTGCTTCTGTTTGGTCTTTGCCATTTTTAGCCTACTTTCGATTTTTGCAAAAAATGAAAGTAGACTTATGAGATCAACACAGGGCGAAAAAAGTGTGTCTGTGTGTGTGTATGTGTGTGTGTGAGTCTGTGTGTGTGTGTGTGTCTGTGTGTCTGTGTGTGTGTGTGTGTGTGTGTGTGAGTGTGTGTACTCTGAATGTCTGTCCCCCCCCTATCAATTCGAACACGGTGAATGCGAATTGAACGAAATTTGGTACAAAGGTAGCACTAGCAAAGGACACCTCAGTGTCATGTTTTATATCGCCGCCATCTTGACGGAAACGTAATGGCGGCCACACAAATGTTCAAAGCTTAAATCAAATTACGACTAACCTAATCATCCGATCTCTACCAAATTTTGCAACGACATACCTTTATGGGGGGAGCATCCTTTGACCGAACCAATAGGTCATCAGCGTAATAGTTTGCGGATGGCGGCCATCTTTGTGTGAAAATCGATTCCCCCTATTAATTCGAACACGGTGCAACCGAATGGAACGAAATTTGGTACAGAGGTAGTACTAACAAAAGGTACCTTAGTGTCATGTTTTATATCGCCGCCATCTTGACGGAAACGTAATGACGGCCACACAAATGTTCAAAGCTTAAATCAAATTACGATTAACCTAATCATCCGATCTCTACCAAATTTTGCAACAACATACCTTTATGGGGGGAGCATCCTTTGACCAAACCAATAGGTCATCAGCGTAATAGTTTGCGAATGGCGGCCATCTTTGTGTGAAAATCGATTTCCCCTATTAATTCGAACACGGTGCAACCGAATGGAACGAAATTTGGTACAGAGGTAGTACTAACAAAAGGCACCTCAGTGTCATGTTTTATATCGCCGCCATCTTGACGGAAACGTAATGGCGGCCACACAAATGTTCAAAGCTTAAATCAAATTACGATTAACCTAATCATCCGATCTCTACCAAATTTTGCAACTACATACCTTTACGGAGGGAGCATCCTTTGACCAATCTAATAGGTCATTCACCTGATAGTTTGCGGATGGCGGCCATCTTTATGTCAAAATTTATTCCCCCTATTATTTCGAACACGGTGGAACCGAATGAACGAAATTTGGTACAGAGGTAGCACTAGCAAATGGCACCTCAGTGTCATGTTTTATATCACCGCTATCTTGATGGAAACGTAATCGCGGCCACCCAAATGTTAAAAGCTAAAATGTAATTACGACCAACCTAATAATCTAGTGTCTACCTAATTTTGCAACACCATATCTTTATGTGGGAAACATATTCTGACCAAACTGCAAGAACATCAGCCCAATAGTTTGCAGATGGTGGCCAAGTATGTGTGCAAATCGATTCCCCCTATCAATTCAAACACGGTGAAACCGAATTGAACGAAATTTGGTACAGAGGTAGCACTAGCAAAGGGCACCTCATATTCATGTTTAATATCCCTATAGCACGTTGTATTTCAACAAGCTCCTACAACCAACATTCAATCGTACTCCTTGAAAAGGACAAAGAGTTATAACAATACCCATGCATTTAGGAGAAAGTAGGCTATATGTTCTTTACTGAACATCTTGTTATCTTTTACCATCCCAAATTTTGCCTGAAATTTTCCTTTGATATCCCAAATTTTCTTGTAAAGTTCCCTCGTCTTTCCCATTCTGTTATTTTCCTTAACTTCCTTACATTGATTAGTTATAAAAATATTCTTATCTCTTCTAGCTAATCTTCTAAACTCTGCATTAAACTCAAACATTGCTGATCTATCCCCTTTAATTTTTGCATTCCTTCGTTCTTCTGCAATTTGCAGTGCCTCACCCGATAACAATTTGGCCTTCTTCTTGTTCTTTTCCTTGGGAATGAATTTTTCTGCTTCCTGCTTAACAGCAGCAGATACTTCTGTCCACAACTCTTCAGGGGTTTTGTCTCCAATCTGCAATGTATTAAATCTGTTTCTGACTTCTACTGAATAATCACAAGGAATTCTTCCCAGATCAAATCTGTATGATGAGGCAATTCTAGCCGGTTTCCTCAATTTCAACCGGAATTTTGCAATTAATAATTCACGATCTGATCCGCAGTCAGCGCCTGATCTTGTTGTAGTAGATTGAATAGCACTTTTCCACCTACTATTACAAATTATGTAATCAATTTGATTCCAGTATTGGCCATCTGGTGAAGTCCAAGTGTATAGACGTCTTTTGGGTAACTGGAATAGTGTGTTGGTAATAATCAGTGAATTATCTAGGCAGAATTCTAGGAGTCTCTGTCCTGCTTCATTTGTTGTACCAAGACCAAATTGTCCTGTTACACCTCTACTGTTTGATTTCCCACTTTAGCATTCCAATCTCCAACTATTAACACGATACCCTTGTTTGGTGTCGACCGTATTAGTTCTTGCAAATCTTCATAAAATTCGTCAACTACGTCCTCTTCAGCATCAATGGTTGGTGCATAAACTTGAATGACTGTAACACTGAGAGGTTGACCTTGAAATCTGATGGATATCATTCTATAATTTTTATAGTTGCAACCCATCACAGTTTTACCTACTCTGTTACTAACTATGAAGGCTACTCCATTACTTTTGTTGTTGTCTTGTCCAGAAAAGTATACTGTGTAGTCATCCGAAATAAACTCTCCCATTCCAGACCACCTCATTTCACATTCCCAATATGTCGATGCCGATTCTCTCCGTTTCTCTTTTGACTACACCTAGTTTTCCTTGATACATGGATCTCACATTCCATGTTCCTAAACAGTACTGTTCCTTGCAGCATTGCACTCTTCTTGAAGCCCCTCTCAACCTAGTTCCCCCCGGAGATCCGATTGGGGAACTTGAAACTCCGGAACATTTTAAATTGAGCAAATCCATGGGGTTTTCTTGGAATATTTAATGTGGTGGTTTCCCGTTGCCTTCCACATTCTGATGCCGTTGACCAATCATGGTTCCTCCGCTTTCAGGGATAATTTCTCATCCCTAGGACAACAGAGTGCCCTAAACCACTACCCGCTCATCCGCCTTCCAAGGAAACCGTTGGCACTTGGTAGAGGAGGACCTCTTATACCGGAGGTCACTCGGTCGTCAGAGCCTCGTCAGTCTTAAGCAGGGTGCACCACGTGCAGGTGAGGTTGACATTTGAGTACGAGTTCTGTCAACATCCTACCCCTTACACCCCAGTTTCAGATTACAGTGATACTAAAATTCTTTATTGCATAAGGAGCATTTGTGCAAGATGTCTCCAACAGGCTCTATAAACCGAATTGTCTTTTCGTTGTCATGGTTTCCACGCTCCCCCCCCCCCCCCCCCTCAAAGATATTCACGGTCACATCAGCAAAACGAGCACTCCACCCTACGATTATAATGAAGAACGTGACTGCTCTTAAGAAACAAGATTAATCTAGTTTAAGACATCCTAAAAATTCTCACAGAATGCATGCACGTTTAAATTCAGGATATTTTCTAGGAATAAACAAAACATTACAAAAGGAAACTTACGAACTAAAAAAAAATGGTCTTTCTTAGTAAGATACTATTCAACATGGAGGTTATTATGAGCTCTCATCACCACACCAGTTAGCGTTATATCGTCTGTGTAAAAGTAAAGAATCAGAGGAGATAATCATGTTATACCGAACTTGATTAATTCTAAGAAATTATTAATTAAATAACCTCGCTTCAGCAATACTGCTGGATGAGTGGTTCTTGTAGGAAACAGCACTCAACGTCAATCAATTTATATAATCCCGATTCTGAAAAAAAAACTTCGTTTGATTGATGGTTGATCGAAAGTTCAAAAGGAGAAAATTTAGAATATAACAAAACAGAATCGATAAAGATAGCATGTATAATCTAAATTCTGTTTTTATTTTTCATTAACAACATAAAATGTACAATATTTGATTACAGATTAGGACACGAAGTTATTCCACGAGTCGAGTCTTGCAGCTATCTCGGGATTACCATCAATAAAAGGTAACTCTGGGGCGAGCACGTTGAGAACGTACCTAATAAGGCGCAAAAATCGTTATACAGTATTTCGTAATGAGAAACGTGAAGAGTAGCAGTGTTCAGGCCAAAGAATTGGCCTACAAATATCTTCTAAGAATGATTTTGGAATACGCCACAAGTGTATGGAACCCCAACCAATCATCATTAACCAACAGATTGGAGATGGCGCAAAGGAAAGCTGCAGCATACGTTCTTGGAAAATTATCCCAAACTGTCAGTGTTTTTGACTTTTTAAAATTCACTGGGATGGGATCTCCTTCACAAAAGACATAAATGAAGACTTCGAGAGATGGCAACGCATAGCATACATAGGGGAGCCGCCTTGGAATGAATTACGAAACAGAAGGCATGAACATGATTATATGAGTGCGAGAGATCACGCTTTAAAAATTGGACTCAAAATTTAACACACAAAAAAAAATGCTAAGAATTCTTTTAGCACAAACCTAGAAAAATTGCTGAGTTTTAATTCACTGGCCGTGAAAGGCAATATCTCATCTATTTGGAAGCCTTCATTGGGAGGTTATGGCTGCTTGAGCTTTTATATCTCACAGTAAAGAGGCGCAGGTGCGCTTCATTAAAAGGGAGGTAGCGCGCAGTTCGCAACTCCTGTGGGGGTCCGGGCGGGGACACCGAAGGCCTGCTGATGAGCCAGCTTGGTGTCCTAGGCGAAACCCTACACAAGACACGGTACAAACTTAGACAAGATGCTCAGTAAAGAACATATAGCCTACTTTCTCCTAAATGTATATTTATAACTCTTTGTCTTCACCAATGAGTATAATAGAATCATTTCTTGGTTAAAGAACTTAGAAACTATTTACGGTACCTCTACCAAACACCAGAATCTCGGAAAACTACTACCATCATTGAAGAAAGAAAGAAAGAAAGAAAGAAAGAAAAAAAGAAAGAGAAGACAAGTTTCAAGAATTTTATGGAACTGGAGACATAATCGACCGGACGAGGGCAACATCCAATTTTGAGTTGAGGCATGTGTTTACACGTCTGGCTGTCCATGGTTTCCACCACCTTAATTGTAGGCCTATTAACAAATCTTTCCATGACCCTAAAGTGACGTGTGTATACCAATTATGTGGACAAGCATATGCACGCTACCACTTAGAGCTCTGTAGTAAAAGAAAACAATCAATCAAAGACTTTGCAATTCCAATCCCCAGAGCACCATTTTAGTGTACATGCTCATTCTTTATTTTCGATTGCTATTATTTTGGCTGCAATAAAAGTATTAATTAATATCCTGAACTAGCACCAACAGATAGAGTACAGGTAATATGTGAGATCGTTTTGTTCCTTAGTTCAAATAACATTTTCAAATAACACAATAGGCTGTTACAAATGCTTTAAAATAAAAATGTATCGTATTATCAACTTGTCATTCTTCAAATTTGATGCGTATAGAATGCCAAGGGTATGATAACAAATGGAGTCCCACGTCAACTAGTCGTAACATCTGGCGGAAAGTTACGGAGAAGATAATCCTAATAGGGCGAGTGCATTCTAGCGGCCGTAAAAAGAAACTTTGCAATTAAAGCAGGCAGGACCTTCTATAATACCGGACCTGACACAGACGGCGGGATAGAGGAAAGATGGCTGTCGCTGTTGGTGGTTACATGCTTTGTTTATAAGTTGAGTCGTTTTGTTTACGATGTGATAGTGGTGTGAATTTCGGTTAGCAATCGTCTCCCTTGATTATATGTGCTTATTGATTATTCCTTAATGATATTACACGTTCGTGTAAGTAAATGTCTGCATTAGTGCTTCATAAATACGAGATACCGGTGACTTCTGTTACGCTTGTGATACCATCAATACTATTGCCAATCAGTGGGTAAGAGTGGTCTATTTATTATTCTGTTTAGGGTTTATAAATTATTAGTAATGGTAATTCATTATGAGCAAGCATAGTAATAAATAACGTATTCCAATTTAAGGTCTAAGGAGATCTGAAAATTGATTACCGTACCTAGGAACATAACCTACTTTTTAAATTGCCTGCAGTGTTCTCTCATCCAATTATACGCCTGCTAGTTCAAGGATATCAATCTTATCACGTACTTGGTGTGGATCCCGTTTTAATAAACTACCTGTAGGCTTACTCATGCATAGGCTATGCTAAAATTGTGGCGATATGCCTTGAAACTGTTGTGTGACTGGATGCAAATCCAATTATTATAAAGATAAGCCATTGGTGCCTATTTTCTAATTTCCCATCAGGGGAATTCAACCCACACCCAACTTCACGGGGCTGATGACCAAGAAGTCCCAAGCCCATAAAATAAACTAACAGCAGCCAAAATCACGTCATGATGTTATTTTGAATTGGGTTGGATTCTGACACACGTCATGCGTTTGACAGAGTGCCATTTAATCTCATGAATAGGAATGAATGAATACGACTAGCCTACTTGTTGACGGATTTACAGGAGGCAGTCGTGACCTTATGATAGGAATTGCCTAGGCATTTATCTTCAGTATGTGTGGGAACCCATGGTAAACCACTTGCTGGGTGGCTAAGCGGAGAATCGAACCCAACATTTCTCGGTTTACCTCACTAGGCTGTGTGTACCCCGTTCTTACCTTCAGACTAGAATTAAGATTTCTTGACAGTCAGGAATCAAACTTGGACCCCAGAAGTGACAACTAAAAACTACACCACCTGGTTGGTCACATTTATTTTTAAGAATAATATGTCTGTTAGGTAGTCAGCCCGAAGGCTGGCTGGATCCTCAAAAGGCACTGCCGTTGGTTTATGTGGGTAGATATCCACAAAAAACCATGGCAGCGCTATATTGAGGTGTACTACGCAAGATGAGGAGTGAGGTAATTTGTCATTGCTTTCCTCACTGAGTCAGTACAGCAGTACTAGCCCTATGAGTAGAACCTTTCACAGCATCCACAGGCACTTATTGTGCCCTGAATGTCATTACTAAGCACCACCCATACCTCAGTAGCTTCCATATAATCACAGCCATGAGTGAGACTGAGAAATCAGTGAAAAGCCTCATTTTACTCTAGCCTGTGCCAACGGAAAAATGGAAATGTACTGCATTCATCAAGAGATGGCAAACAGGCACCGAATAATATGTAACTTACTAAAAAGAGATTGAAATTTCTACAGGAACATTTACAACTTTCCCTGTTCACTCAGCTAAGATATTCTGCAGATCTCTCCTGTGGGCCTCAATATTATTTTATTTTATTCCTTTCCTGATGGAACTTCGGTAGTACCTTATTTTAACTCCCGGGGCACCTCCCCATGCCTGTCCCTTACACAGCTACACACACTACTACAGTCACCACGTAATCGGAGGAATTCAACCCACACCCAACCGCACGGGGCTGATGACCATAAAATAAATTAACAGCAGACAAAATCACGTCATGATGTTATTTTGTGTTGTGTTGGATTCTGACACACGTCAGGCGTTTTATGTCCGACCACCAACTACGGCGGCCATCTTGGATTGCAGTGTCAGGTCCGGTAGTATAGAAGGTCCTGAATAAAGATGTAAGGTAATCTGAGGGCCGGTGCGCAGTTCGCAACCAGTTGGCCATGATAATTCACCTGGTTGCTGTTAGATGTATCGTACAAATCCACTGGCGAATTTTGTTTTAATTAAATATATATTTTCCATTTTAATATGCATCCATAAAATAATTAGCATGGCAGTCACATTTTGTTTAACATACAATTTATAAATGTGCTAGGAATTATGTTGGTACAGTAGTGTTACGGCTGTGAATTTGTTTCGTCGCCTCGCCGCGTGAGTCACAGCTGCCCCGGGCTGTGCTCCGCCTCAGTGTATTACCTCCGCCTTACGCAACGGGCTGCAAGGACAAAGGGATGGTCCAGAATATTCGTGACCCAGCCAGTGATGGAAATCTCGAGAAGCCGTGAATCCTGGACGGGTCTAGAAGCATTCATTGAGTCACCAGCCTGCTATATAAGAGCAACCTGGCCAGCGAGGTGGACAGTGTTTTTGAGCTAGTGCGTGCTTTTACCTGAGCGTCAGTTGTTGGTGACGTGACTTGCGAAACCCTAGTGAAGCTGATTCTCTTGACAGCGAAGGAGTGTGAAGCCTACGGAGGGACTGTTTTGAAGAATGTGCGTTTACCTAGTGCGACAGAGAAATTGTTGTGAATTGCGAAAAAACAGGGGGCTGTTTACCTAGCCAGCGGACAGCGAAGCAGTGGTGAGTGACTGGCTATCGTAAATAACTGTAGCTTGTGTATTCAAGGAAGTGTTGCAGGTATTTCTACCGAGGCCACCGGTCCCATTAGGAGGGATTAACTTCTGTGGCTTATTGACAAGTGAGAGGGAAGTGTTCCCTACGAGAGGAAACTAGAGGAGATACTAATTGCTTGTATTTGCTATTGTGTGGTGTATCTTTCTGGCCCACAATAAAGCTAATACATTTCTTTAAAGGAACAATTTTTGTTGTGCTTCTACCCACCGTAATCCAGTTAACGGAAGTGCCACTAGGGGGTGGCACGTAACATTAGCCTATCGGTTTCAAACGTCTTGAGAGCATTTATTTGACAGTTGGCATATCTTGTGATTGTAATAATTTGCATAGTTATATTTCTTAAGAAACATATTTCGCATTTTTTTTTATTGAAATACAAGAAGTACCGTAAGTAACGTTACCCCATTTTTTATGGCAAAGTGTTTGATCTATGCGAAATGCATATTAAAATCATGCAATTTTCTCCCTTTTCGAATTTAAATACTTTTCGAGGTTCGAGGATTTATCAGTGAATTGAGGAGTAGGCTAAGTTAACACATGTGATACTTGAATTATAACTATAAATAAACTGGACCAATTTATAGGCCTACTCATAGAGAGAGTTCCTCAAGAACCTTAATGAAGACGCTGTATTTGAGTCTTCAGTCTTTTGACTGGTTTGATGCAGTTCTCCAAGCCTCCCTGTCCTGAGCTAATCGTTTCATCTCTACATAGCTACCACACCCTACGTCCGAGGCAATCTGTTTAACATATTATAACCTTGGTCTACCCCTATAGTTCTTGTCCTCGACGCTTCCTTCCATAACTAAGCTTGGTAATCCTGGGTGTCTCAGTATGTGTTCTACCAACCTATCTCTTCTCTTTATTAGCAGTCGCCAGAAACATCTCTCCTCTCCCACTAGTCTTAATACCTCTTCGTTTGTAACCCTAAGCACCCATCTGATCTTCATCATTCTCCTGTAACACCACATTTCAAACGCTTCAATTCTCCTCTTTTCTGCTGCACCAATAGTCCAAGTTTCACTTCCATAGAGTGCCACGCTCCAAACAAAGGCCTTCAAAAATGACTTCCTAACACCTATATCTATATTCGATGGCAACAGATTCCTTTTCTGTAGATATGCTTTCCTTGCCTTGGCTAACCTACCTTTTATATCATCTTTGCTTCGTCCATCACCGGTTATTTTGCTTCCTAAGTAACATAAGTATCCTACTTCCTTTAGTTTTTCACCTGCCAATTTGATGTCCATAGAGGATTCTGATTTTATTTCGGCTGCATTCCAATATATTTGCTTTACATTTATTAATTTTCATCATGAATTCTTTCCTCAAGACGGAGCCCATACCATTCAAAAACTCATTCAAATCCTCAGGCGTGTCGGCCAAGATGACTATGTCATAGGAAAATCTCAGAGTTGAAATTATATCTCATTGAATCTTCACTCCCACTTTAAATTTTTCTCCAATTTCCTTCATTGCTTGTTCAATGTAAAGATTGAAAGTATGGGTGATACGTTGCTTCCTTGCCTTACACCTTTCTGAATACCAGCTTCTCTCTCATGTCCTTCAGCTTGAATGACTGCTGTCTGGTTTCTGTATAGATTGTATATCACCCTCCTATCCCTGTACTTTATTCCAATCGTTTTCAAAATGTCAAACAATTTAGTCCAATCAACGTTATCAAAAGCCTTTTCTAATTCTAAAAATGCCATGAACGTTCTCTTAGGCTGATTTTGAAAGGTAGAATAAGGAGTTATTCTACCTTTCAAAATCAGCCTAAGACTTAGTGCAGCTTCCTTTTTCTTACATTTCTCCTGAAACAAAACTGGTTTTCACCCAACTCCGATTCTATCTGGCTTTCCATCGTCTTGTAAACTATTCTTGACAGGATCTTTGAAGCATAAGTAATCAAGCTGATTGTACAGTAATTTTCACATCTGTCAGCACCCACTTTCTTCGGTATAGGGATGAAGACGCTAGAGAATTCAAAAAGGTCAACTTTCCAAGGTGTCAATGTTGAAATATGTGACCATGAATTGTGGTGGTCACACTGTTACTCATAAACCACTAGCGCTTAGAGACAGACCAGCGGATCTAACGAAGCGACCCGAATACTCACGACCGCAACCGATCATCCGAGACAGACAGAGCAGCGCAGCGGGGCAATAAGAACGTATCCGAAACTTCACAACCTAGACCTATTATTATGTAAATACATATGTTTTCCCTTTGCTTATACATAACTAAAGATGATAAATATCCATGAATTAGAACCTTAGCTAATTACATTTTATTGTTACATATCTGATCATAATGACATTTGTTTTACATATTTTTAATTTTTAATATAAAATTACATATTCAATGTTTTTATTTGATATATTTGATCATTCTAACATAATTTTACTTTATTTATTTAAAATTACACATACTGTCTCTTACTGCAAGAAAGAAGATTTTTTTGCAAGTGAAATATACGGCAATTCAAAACAGTCTGTATGACAATATTTGTTCACTAGAAACCCAGGTACATGAAATGGATTTTCCAAGCAATTCATAAGCTGTTGAGAAAGGGCTAGGGAAGATATTAGTAGAGATAAGAGGATGGGAAATCACGTAGCCCCTTGCCAGAGACTCAGCGGCTGGAATTTAGTTTATTTCAGTTGTCCAGTGAGTGCCTGAGCCTCATAATAATATCAACATGCAAAATATGTACATATTTGTGTAATAATAGTAGGTGAAATATGTAATATTACATTAAATATATGTAATATTAATTTAATTTTTATGTAAATTATATACAGTATTACACATGATATTACTTGAAGATTCCTAATTTTATTCATTATAATGTTTTGCAATATAAAGTGTGATTGAAGCAGATAACCTTGCTGTTCCTGCCCTTTAAACAATAACAATACAACAAAAGTGTTGTACAATAATTAATTAGGCATGCCCATATTATATCAGACATAAATACTTTTCATTATGTCAGAGAATAGGTATACGAACTCAAGAATAAGTATTGTGGAGAACACTTTTTGTTTCCGGGGTGGGAGGAAATATAGCAGCCTTTCTAATTAGCAGGTTAAACAGTAGAGTCTGAGGCACTCACTGGACAACTGAAATAAACTAAATTCCAGCAACTGAGTCTCCGGCAGGGTGCTACGTGAATTCCCATCGCCTGCTCTCCAATAATATATTTCTTGATGTTATTCCCTGGCCCTTTCTCAGCAGCTCATGAATTGCTTGGATAATCCGTTTCATGTACCTGACAAATAATGTCAAACAGACTGTTTTGAATTACGGTACCTTATATTTCCCTTGCGAAAAGTTACTTTTTTACAGTAAGAGACGGAATATGTAATTTTAAATAAATAAAGTAAAACTATGTTAAAAAATTGTCATTTTGATGAAATATGTAACTAAAATCACTGGATATGTAATTTTACATTAAAAATTAGAAAAATCTAAAACAAATGTTATTTGGATCAGATATCCAACAATAAAATGTAATTGTATGATAGCTAAAGACGGCCGGGCGTGTAGCTTACAACTGCATCCCATCTAGTGCTGATGTCGCAAAGAGTGGAAGCCTCTACCTTCCACTACTCCCAGGGCTTCCATGGCCCGTATGGAGTTGGCTTTGCTTTGCTAATCTAATTCGTGGACATTTATCATTTTTAGTTATGTATTGCACCCGCTTAGCGGAGGATGTTTAGTTAGTACTCGGCTTTTGCTACTGCGGTATCGGGGCGCGTTACGTTCCCTTCACCACTAACTTCACATCCGATATGTAGACACAATCAGCTTAACAAGATTTAGGAAAAACTCAACATTACAATTAAAAATAGTTATTTATTCATAAAAAGAAAAATAAATTCACTCAAATGCATATAAAAATCAAAATCACTTGGTATTATCTCTTCAAGTGTCACTCACAAAATAATCAACTCAAAACACATGAGAATCAAATCACTTGGTATTGTCTCTTCAAGTGTCACTCAATAACCATTAAAAATCATCAAAATTCACTCTAATGTCATTTCATTGTCCCGTGAAGTTTCGTGAATACTTTGTCTTGCTTAAATTAAACTATTACCATTTTTATTTATTTCACTCAGGCGTCGAGCACGCCTATCATTTAAATCATATAATTTCTCCAAGGCTTTGGACACTTACATTCATTTCATTTACCCTTCAGGTTTCCTTTATCCTTTATGTTTACTTAAATATTTATGTATTTATCATTTATTAAGTCCTTTGGATCTTAATAATATTTCTTCACAAAACCTTAGATTTTAAACATATTACAATACTGTACAAAAACATGCCATGTCTGTTGATCGAACCCGTAACTCTCCAGTAACCCTCCATGCATCTAGGTGATTTGCTTTGTGCTGTACTGTGCACTGTACTGTTTATTACTGTAGGATATTTATTTATGACAAATTCCATTATTTCTTAACCCGTTATTTATTTATTTATTCATGAAAGAAGGAATTTTCTTTATCAACAATCTATTATTTGACAAATCCGTCAAATTTGTATATAGCATTTCAAACTCTGACTTGGGATGAAATTTTCATTCCCATAAAATAATTCTTCAATTAGTTTTTGCTTGCACCTTTTGTTTTAAATTTTACGATTTCCGTGTAACAGTTTCTCTTTCCATTCGTCTCGACTCGACCCTACTTAGCTACCGAACTCATTAAGATGTCTCCTTTTTCTCCCTCACAAGAGGCAAGGTCGTGCACACAAGGCCGCCTCTCCCTCTTCCTGTGGCACTTGACAACGAGATTTACGATGGCTAGCCGACACTCCTTGCTTTCACGCTAGGATATCTTTTAAACATATGATTTCCAAGATTTACAATTCATTACACTACGGATATTTGTTCCGTTCTTATTTGATTATTATTATTTATCTTTCGCTCCCAGGATATTAGTATTTGATTCGGAGAGGCTGTACGGTAGTTTATTATTTCAACTTTTTACGATGGTTATAATGCCTCTGACAACAATCCCTATATTTCAATAATGCCTTTTACACAACAATATCTTCCTATAACAATACCTAGCTGGGATACCCATCCAGCAGCAGGATTACATAACTTTCGACGCTTCATTCATACGACGCCCCGTTTCATACCACTTAATTTGCACTGCTGGGAATTACAACGAAGAATTTGGCACGATCGGAGACACTATGCTCGTCGTCCATTTATACATACATCCAGTCTTATAATGCATTTTAACAACAATGGCTTGAGCGACACGGGGAGGTCCTTTACCTAGCCCGGCCTCAGCAACAATACAACATAGCATACCTCGCCTGCTTTGGCTATTATACTTACTTTCATTACGACGACGGCGTCCACTTATTTATTTCATTTTCCATAATACAACAATACACAACGTTTCATTAGGCAAAATATACGAGGCTTCTACATTTCAACAATATATTCGATGGGAATTTACCTCCACGCATTTTGACGATTTTTTACTACATTTCCATCTCACGAATAAATCTATCCTGGCTTAACGCATATTTATATTCAACTTGAAACTATACTTTATTATTTTTATTGGCCCTTACGGCAATGCAACTTGCTTTGATACTTTACGACATTCGCCTGATTTCGGCATTCCTACAATTTATTTCACAACCTTGGCACAGTAGCCTAATAGGTAGGGACATTCGTTCTTTGATGTTTTATTTCACCATTTACTTGGATATTTATCATTCTTAATTCATTAACATATTATTTATCGCTCTAATTTTCACTTTGAGTTCCTTAAATATAACTTTATTCTTTAATTTGATTATTATTATTTGCGTTCTTATTATTCCATATTTTAACTCATCTCATTATGACGCTCTATTCTTTCGGTATCTGTTATTTGGTATACAATTTAACCATTATTACTTAAATTATCCCTTTGATTTTATACTTATATTATGGTGCGTACTTACTTTATAACTAGGCAACAATTTAAGCCATTTAAATTATCATTTTTATTCCTTCTTTCAAATTTATTCATCATATATTTCTTTATCGGGCTTTCTTTCCTTTATCTTTACTGATCCCAACAATGCTTTATTTTCACCGAGGCGGTCCTCGTGATTAACCATCATCTTTTTCAATATTTCAATTATTTGCATATTTATTTCATCAATGAATCATTCGCCTACTCCCTAGTCGATGAATGGCTCTATTGATATTCGCGCACAGTACAACAACAAAGACATATTAATAACGTTTCATCAACTCACCCAGGCGATGACTCCATTCCTAGATAGGCTCACCCATCAAGTTGATTATGTAGTCTTCCATCGCAACACTTTTCCCTGACATTTCTATATTACACTTATTTATTATTTCACTGGCACATAAAACATATTGTAACACTTTAACATTATAGCACTTTTAACACTATAACACTTTCTCTTCTAAGCACACGCCCTAATCTCAGAGCTTTGGCAATGATTTTTCGCATTGGATGATCCCTGACCATACCTCGCGTTTCTGCTTTGGACGTGCTAATTTTCTCCTTCCTCGCTCATCGAAGTTCCTGATTTTCTGTTCTCCGAGAAAGTCTCTAAATCCGCGTCCCTGCTCACTCGCTCCTATTTCTTCCTGAAAATAAATGTTCCTCGTGTTTACCCTCACTCGTCCCGTGATCTTTCTTCGCTTTAATGATATAGTTCCTAGCTTGGTCTCCTTGGTTTCCTGTTCGAGACCCTTAGCCTGTCTAGTTCGTATTTTTGATGCTTTATATCTTGAGTATCGAACCCGCAGTCTTCTAGGGCCCTACTCATGTACTTCGTGATTAATACTTGTTGATATTATTCCTTTCTAGGATTCGCTGCTTTTTCTGTCTTTCTTTGACGCAGTGTATTTACATTTCATGTTCCTGAGACACCGATTTCTAATTTGTAAGTACTGTCTCTTCAAAACTTCAAGTTCCGTAACTATCACTCTTATTTCGCGTTTTTCTGTATACTTAAGACTTTGCGTATTTTATTTATACTAGCCCGCACTTTTTACGGTATTAGTGTTCCTTTACTTGACGCTGCGTAACTGATTCTCGCCACGAATTCTACTTGATCCAACGCCAAGCGCTATAGTGATCAACTTTAAATAACGACACGATGACCCGTAGGTTCTGTTACGGTGAATATGATGTACTTAATGATCTCATGCTGCGATCCAGCATCTTTCCTAAATCGTGGGCTGAAATGTGACGACCAACACCCGACCTCTCAAAGGTCGGTTGTAGAACTGAGTGAGTGATTCTCGTTCGGCCTCATATTTATACTAGTTTAATAAAATGTAGTTCCCTCACGCGAGTGCGGAGTCTATTCTCCACGTTTGAGCCCCTATTTCCTTGAAACTTATTTGCATATGTAAAACATGTATATTTTGACGTCCTTGTCGTGCGGAATCCCATTTAATCATCTACTTATTTTTAATTAATTAAAAGGGTTATTATGCTCCTTCCGTGGCCAGCGGAAAGGTACATCCAACCTCCATATCCCTGCGTTTTAATTGACGATGACACCACTGCTGATGTCGCGATTTAAATCTGTGTCAGCAACTAGGATTACCAACCTCTAAGTAGACCCAGTCCCTGTGAATGTTTTAACGTTTGATATCAATGTATAGTATAATATCTTATTCATGTTGCCCCCTAAGATTGATTCGCTACTGTCTGGGACTTTTGTAACTTCGGTGTGATAATTTACCGCGGCCTCAGCTCTAATTGGGGCCAGCCTGAAACATGCAATAGTCGTTAATCACTAGGTTCAATCCCAATAAATCTGTCAGTTATACACTCATAAATTTGATAAACAGTACTTGCCCAGAGGTTTTTAATGATTCCTTGTTGATTTAAGGGGATACGGAATGCCCTATGCTTACAATGATAAAATGTGCTGTATATAAGGAACATTTTCTCAGAAACCTCGGAACCTAGACACTTAAAATTTTTACAGGTTAAGGCTGAGTATGTTTGATTTCTACTGAAACAAGCATATTTTTTTGAATACATGGCCTGTTTGCCATCTCTTGATGAGTATAGTACATTTGCATTTGTCAGTTGGCACAGGCTAGAGTAAAAGGTGGCTTTTCACCGATGTCTCAGTCTCACTCATGGCTGTGATTATATGGAAGCTACTGAGGTATGGGTGGTGCTTAGTAATGGCATTCAGGGCACAGTCAGTGCCTGTGGATGCTGTGAAAGGTTCTACTCATAGGGTTAGGACTACTGTTCTGACTCAGTGAGGAAAGCAATGGCAAACTACCTCACTCCTCTTCTTGCCTAGAACGCCTCAATATAGCGCTGCCTTGGGTTTTTGTGGGTATCTACTCACATAACGTAACGGCGGTGCTTTTTGAGGATCCAACCAGCCTTCGGGCTGACTACCTAACAGGCAGACAGACTCCAGGAGAAAACAATTTTTTATGGAACATGTTTTTATGTTTGTTTTTTTTAGAAATATTTTGGCAAAAAAATGCTAATATACATGCAAATTAAAAACTGTTGTTTCAGTAGTTGTAAAATGTATGTATAAAGATGTGATGCAAATTTGAAGTTTCTACATTCAAAATTGGCTGAAAAAATGTTCCTTAAGTAATAAAAAAAATAGACTTACGGGAAACATACTTCAAAGTTTCAACTCTAATGCATGCCAGGTCCGTAGCTTGGATTCTCTCGATCTTCTTCAAATTCCTCTTGTAATCTCTTCTTGGCACCTCTCTTTTCCTTTCTGGCCTTCTGAGATAATTTTTTCATGGCATTTTCATCAGCTCTTAGTCTTTCTAAGTCAATACGCAACATAGCATCAGCTGTTCGACACCCAATATTCAGCCGTAACACCTGCATAACTTTGTACTTAGTTATGTTTCCCTGGTTAAAACTTGACACAGCATCATAAACCCCAAAATGAAGAGTGTTAATACCCACAAACACTGTTTTGGGTAGGCGGTTCCAGATAACACTGTTGACACATTCATTTGGGTTTTGTGTCCTACCGTAAAGGCATTTTTTTTAGGAGATTTTTGTCAGATAGGTCCCTAGAAATGGGCTTTATTTGATCCATAATAGCTGATGGCAAACTGTGGGGATGATTATATTTCTCTCCTGTTACTTTACCCCTGTTATATTTGCACCAACTATCTGCCCCAGAAGGACACAAGCCATGTACAGGATTTTCATTGGTTGAACACATGTGGAAATATGATGCCCAGACAGCTTTCCTCATTGCTTCCACATTGTGAGTATTTTGCCTGATTGCCTGACCATAGTAATTCTGAATTTTGTCAATAACTGAGTCAGTCAATCTGTTCTTGCCATCTAATGTTTTACCGTCACTTAGTTTCTTCCCCTTCATGCTTGTCTTTAGTCGTCTCAATCTTGTCCCCATTCGCTTTTGGACGTGCCCTACACATTCCAATTCCCTTATATTTACATTATCTCCATGGGGTTTAGAATCCTGAACTACATTGAAGGTCTTAGAATCACCATCCCCTAAGTAATATAAATATCTAGCATTGTACCACTGAATGGAACGTTCAAAAATCTTCTTCACCCCTGCAACTTCCATCCCCCCACTAGACCCCTCATAATTGGCAATGCAGCCTTACTCATGACAATTTTTCAATCTGGCTGCACATCTACAGTATTTAGACATTACAGTCACATCTATCACTTTCCCAGTCTCAACACATGTGGCTGTAACACCATTTTGTGATTTATGACCCCTTTTATGCCAAGTCCCATCGAAGGCTACTGTTAGGTCACGAATATTATTATTTAATGAAATAGCCTCTTCAGCAGCTTCGTGCATGCTCTTTTGTGCCACATCTTCAGCAGCTGAGCCCAGTACAAAATTATAATCATCAAACTTTGATGGTGGTTTGGGAAGGTTCATTTTACCGCACAACATGTCACCCGCTGCCTTTCCCTTACCAACTGCACGGAGGCCATACACTAACCTAATATTTACATTAAACAATTCACTATCTTTAACTTTGGTACTTACAGTAACTGATGAAGAATTGAAGAACTTCACACTGTGTGCACAATATTTACAAATTAATTCGAACTCTACTGCAAGACCAACATGTGTATTCACTCTCAGAGAACCCCCCCCCTTAGCACACTTTTTACAAATGGTATTATTTTGAATCACTTCTGATAATATACACATATCTACAATTTCACAACTCTCATTCCCTTTTGGTAAGTCTTCATATTTCTCCTTGACACCACTGAGTTTCTTCTGTGAGGCACTTTCAGGCTTGCAAAGAGTATTTTGTACAGGTGTTGATTGTAGGCCAAAGTTGAGGTTATCTGTTACAGTAACATGTGGAGGTATTGTTGATGGAGATTGTGTATCTTCTAACAAGTTCAAATGAATTGTACGTTTCTTCTGCCAATTAGTACGTCTCTTGAATACTTTACCAGTATGCCTAGGCATTTTAGAGGGACTAGTAAACACAATACCACAGAGTAATCACTGATATACAAGGCTAGATGCACTGTTTACATGGAAACCAACCAGACTCTAAACAAAGCAAGAAACAAATGAATAACAAGATGCTCATTATACACACTATACAGGTGGCCAAAGTACAAACTTATCCTCTAATGGCGGTCTCTTTGAAGAATTAGCCAGAGAAGATACCTTCAGAGCTGGCCATGTTTACTTCCAGTAGAAATCAAGTGTACATCATGATCTAAATTATTTAAAAAAACATACTTCTAGTTAAAATATCATCATCATTCATACACCATTTTAATGAGGACATTTTAAATATTAATAAATGAATAAAAAATAAAAATGACCAATTTTTGAAAAATTACCCATTCCGTATCCCCTTCAGCTCATGATTTTAGAGAACTTTTCTTATCTGTTGATATTTTCTTGACACTTATCGTCGATTACAATGTTAATTGCTCCTAATCTCGCAGCTGGGTGGCTTGAGTCACGTACGGCTTGCATAACATTTTACAATATCCCTTCCCTGGTGGGCTTAAATCGTCCTTTCACCTTACATATCCAGCGTTCGATTCTTGGGCCAAACTCTCGTTGGACACAAAACCCTCCTTCAAAACGAATAAATTTTTGAAAAAAAAAATTAAAGAAATTTATTTTAAAAAAATTCAGAATTCCAACCTTCATCGAACGTCCTATATCTCCTATTCTATTTCAGTATCAGTTGCTAGATGGGCACGTCAACGTCTTAACCCGTTTCAAATATTTATCACGTTTCTCTATCATTTCTCATCCCATCTTAATTTCATCGAAGAAACATCGTTTCTATCACCTGGGTTAGGTCTATCCCTACCCGTTTCACTCTAACATGGTTATTTCTATCAAATTTTTAATCCTTTCATTCTCTTCTCTTCTTTTCCTGTTTTCCTCTATGAAGAAACAGGCAAATTCCTTCATGTCCTCATACTCTTCCTTTAATCCACATTCGCAACCTAATTGCTGCCATCTTCTTTCCCTTTCATCAACTTCATCGCATATCTCAGTTACCAAGGTTTGATTTTCTGTTCTCTCAAATTCCTCCGGAGGATGGTACACCTTTAAATTTGCCGCGTTCATTATCATTTTCTGATTCGTTTCCTCATGTTGTACTGTACCAGATAATCCGGAAAGGATCCTATTGGAATATCCATTGCCCCCGCTGGATTGCCTATTTCTAACTGCACTGGCAAATACTACATTGGAAATCGCTTCCAACATGGTCTTTAGGGATTTACAGACAGCAGTTACCAGAATATTGTGGATCAACAACCAACTACACAGGGCACTCACCTTTACTTACCTCGGGGACTGGGAACTCAGCTTCGCCTACACTACATCCACAATACTCTGCTCCTTATATTTAAAATAAATCACACTCCAACAACAATGGAAAACAATCTGAACAAAATGTATTAACAATCGGGTAAACTAATCTACTATAAACAAAATAACAATAAACGAATTTAACAATAGACATTAAAATTAAAAACACGCAAACATTCACACCTCCTTTCAACTCTACATCTTATTACAATGCTGTATTAAAAATTATGAGTATAAAACTTGGCTTGTTCTAGGCCTACATTGCGTATAAATAAAAACGTTTAGTGAAGGCTCTTAATGGCATTCCAGACACATGGTTTCATTCACAAGCCTGCGTTGTAGAACGCACGTGCAGAAACTTGGTTTCATCAATGAAATATCGGCACCATGCCGTACTCGAAACTGGTTTATACAATAAATACAAGGCTGTGAGTCTACACCTGTTATATTATGTCATCGCTCTCCAATGCTAACGGTGAATCATTCTCGCTAGCCCACATAGGCTGCTTGTGTGTGCATTTATAAAACACGTAAAAATTAACATTTAGATCTTACATAAGTTCACATAACTACTTTGTATCTTAAACAATCATACTAAATTTTTTATACACTCTTCCATTCGCACACCGTAATTGTTCTAGGCCAATTTGGTTCCATATTTACTCTTAACAATGAACAATCATTCATTCCCAAAACATCCGCTCATAAACACACTCTATTCCAAAACAATTGATTAATAAATCCTACTAAATTATTTAACTAATTAAATCATTTCCACAAAAATTATTTACATGTAATATGTTTATAATAATATCCATTAGCTAGTGTTGCTAACGTGACACTTTCGAGATTCTAACTTCTCGGTTACAATATAATTCTTAACTAAATATATACACTGGTTTTTCACATAATCATCCTTCTCTAACGTTCTGTAGTTTTAATATACTGCATACACAACGTCTTATATAGGTTTTATTACATTATCGGTATAATACAGTCGACTAATTAAGGTAAACTGTACGTAATTACATCACTTCGGGTTTAATAAAATTTAATATTTGTATTATAGACGTGAGTAGACAATCTTTCTCAAGTTGTATTTCCGCTGAAGCCCTCCTGTTAACACAGCTAAATCGTTAATTCACAAGAACTGGACTACTTGTATACAACGGCTCTTATCATGATACATGACTTTTTATCAAAGAACAACAATACTTTGACTTCCTTAAAATGCGGAATTCCCTCGCCTGAGCACTCCATAGCTCTACAAAACCTCATATAACAGTATATATGGCATAAACAATTATCATCTACTATGTTAAAAATAATCAAAAGGGATTAATTGTTATTAACATATCTTATGTAGGAACTTCTCTCAAATACAGGCATGACCCTCAGTATCATTGCACATGACTACTGGACAACAATTATACATGCGTAAATTCTTCAAACGAAACTTCAAATTATAATGAACGATACGAGACAGTCGTGATTAACCTCCTAAAGTTTACTCCACAACAAGATAATTAACTGTTAACTCGTCTGTCGCAAATACATGTAATAAAAATAATACTCCTGTTTCATCTCACTTGTCAAGCTATAAATTGTTTATCGTTGTAATATCATGTCTACAAATGATGTGATGGTACACAAATAAGATAAAATAACACACATGTTATTTATAGTGTCAGATAGAATTCAATCCTGACCGGGATAAACTAGCTTTGAATTCCTAGCCAAAGATTTGAATAATCTTCTATCAAAAGGTATTTCCTCTAACATATTAAATGAAAAAAGCTCTTAGCTTTACAGATAATAAGAAAGGTTTGTCAATGTCGTAATGTTTTTCCACTCTATACAAAGAATGTTCATAGGGATAAAGACTTCGGTCTTATCAAACGACTAGTATTCCTTAGATCGTCGATAGTTTATGTACAACAATGATATAACAATATCATTCGATGTTTCTTCTTTTCTTGAAGTTATATGTCGTTACATTTAAGTGCTCAAATTAAATTTAATAAGAATTTAATTTGAAGCTATGACACAATGTCAGAATACTTGGTTTAAATGAAATTATTAAAATTCGAGAGTCGAAACGACTAGTCTTCTATGAGGCAATATGATTCCTCAAACAAAAATTTTAATGTCAGTTCCACAACTGATCCGTAGAATAAAATTGAAAAATAGATGAAATGCAATCATCTTCTAAATAATCTTTCAGCATAAAAATCTCAACACACATCTGAAGTGTAAAATACATAAAAGCACTGAAATACATGAAGTATGAAAATATAGAAATATGGAATAAGATCGCCGAAAACATGGAATAAGATCGCTGGCTCAGAATGTTACTAATCAAGCTCTATATAACAATTGAGATACACTAATACCTTATTTGGACGAAAACTTGAAGATCTATGTAAGTATTCCCACAATACTTTAGATGTTTCCTCAGTACAAGACACTGATATCAATCTGCATTCGAACCTCGGATCTGCAACCTCAGAGATAAGAAACGTCTCTCTCTGGAATTCACCAACATTCGCCTGGGTTCGAACGACATCCTTCTGGCAAATTCTTCTGTGTTGCTGGGCTACCCTAGCATCTTGACAAATCTCTTATGTAGAGTCTTCACTCTCTGTCGTAAATATGTATTGGCTTCATCATTGGAATACAATTATGGAAATATTCATATAAATAGTGAATGAAATGTTTCCATTGCTAATTGATGCTATATTAGTGTTCGTAGACTGACGAAAATGCACAAGATGGACCGAACACTACGTCTGTATTCAAGAATACGTTGTCTAACGAAGCTCCATCGTTGTATCTTAACTCCTGTTATCGAATATGTCTCTGGCGCATGACTGTTTAGTTCATCATATCAACAATGTTAATTATGCTGAATGATAACGTTTGACGAATAGTAATAGTCATTCTATTAATGTTTATGTGTTGAGCTAATATTAAAAGTTCTCCGCCACTGTTCACTTGAACTGCGTTCGTCAACTTCACGTTGCAATTTATAATGATCAGCTTTATTTTCAACACATTTGGAAATCTAACTTAACAGACGTATATTGTCGAACCGGTGAATATTAAAACGCTCAACTTTTCACAATATCTAGTAAGCGACCTGTTCTTTATGTATATAGGCTTATTTAACTTCAGATCTCAATTATATATGAGATATAATCAATACAATGTTCCTCGCAACTTCACGTAGAATGGAAGTGCGGTGATCTCTATCGTTCCACCTAGCTATCCTCGCGTCTCCACAAGTCGACAGTCGTCGCACTCAGACTAAGCCTTGGGATCTCCGTTAACCCAGTAAAAACACTTCCTCACTCTTCAAAGTCTGCTGGGATAAGAACCTCGATCCTTGGATCTCCCCTTCCAAGTCGAATTTTTGGCGGCCATATCAATCTCCCACTATAATTTTAGCGCGTAGATTACCAATGCTTATTACTGCGTAGATTAACCGATCTGCGGTTTTTAAAGTATCAGACATAATTTCTCTTAATATTCTCTTCATTACCAAATGAGAAAATCTTCATATAAGGGCCTAAATGCACAATTTCATCATATTGTGTAATTAAAGTTGATCCCGTCTTCAATAAGACCTGTTCTCATTGGCTCTGGGCTGGGATCCAATAGCATAATTTATAACAATATTTATAATATTAATCTCCAAACTCGCTGTTGCTATGCTAAATATAGCCTTCTAGAAGCGTCCATTGTGCAATATATCACGTGATCGGGCTCTCCCACAGTCTCGAGCTTGTAACACTACACTCTTGTGTCACACTTCCAGAAATTATATTTGCTAGTTAAATTTTATCATGGGGACGGAAAATACTCTCATTTTGTCCCTAAATAATTCAATTTACGGGGGCAGTACCTTATATGCATTGTTCCTTAGATCATTTATAATTCTATAAGGTCCATGGTAATTCTTTCGGAATTTCTTATATATCCTATTTTCAGGATCTGACATGGCTGGTCGCTTTACTAATACTAACTCCCCGACTATCAATGGTCGATGGTATCGCATGTTGCGATTTCGTCGCTGCCGTTTATCAGCTTGAGCTTTTAAATGTTCGTATGTTTTTCGAATTCTCAATTCTCTTCCCACTTGATTATCTACAGGTACTGGTATGATTTGATCCCACGGTCTCTCTGGACGTTGATCTAAATGTATTCTAATAGGCACTTCTCCAGTCGCCTCATGTATCATATTGTTGATACAAAATTCAATTGTTTGCAATATATCGATCAACTTCCAATTTTCTTCTGAGCAATATATTTTACAGTATTTCTGTACCTCTCTCATCACCCTCTTCACTGGGTTAGCTTCAGGGTGTCGAATACTAGAGAGTATCTGTTTAATTCCTAATGTTTCTAATTCTTTACGGAATTCCAAACTCGTGAAACAGCTTCCGTGATCCGAAAGAAGATTTTCGGGTTTCCTAAAATCTGAATCACGCGTTCCTTTAACCTTTTGAGAACCTGTTTCGTCGACGTTTTTTTGTATGGGGCACAGGACTACCATTTTTGTAAATACATCCATGGATACCAGGATGTGCCTGTTGCCTCTTCTTGCTTTCGGTAATGGACCAATGTTATCTATTGATAATATTTGACATGGTTTCTGTGGCAAAAGCGGGATTGGTTTTTTGTCTCATCAAGAAAGGGTTAGACTTCACTCTTTGACAGATATCGCATGTTTTCAATGCCGACCTCACTGTTTCTCCCATTTTCGGCCATATAAATGTATCTTGTAACATTTTAAGTGTTTTGTCCACCCCCATGTGTCCAAATGTTCAGTGTGACAACCAAATTAATTTTCTTTGTAACCCTGCTGGTACTACTATTCTTGACCGGGTATGATCTGCGTCCGCATATTTGTGAAGAAGCCTATTGTACCAAAGATACTCAGTTAACATTGTTTCGGCTTCCGCAAAGGCAGGTGATGTTCTATCAAGTTTTCCCTCGAAGTATGAGATCATCATCCCCATCCATGGGTCTTGTCTTTGCATCTCACCAATTCTTCTTAAATCGTCTATAGTGGCCTGATCTATATTATATATCTGGATATTTAGTATTGTTTCTGAATTCTCTGGATTTCTGCTCAAAAAATCTGGGATAACGTTTTCCTTCCCAGGATAATATTCAATTTCAACATCGTATTGTTGGATGAACAATGCCCATCTTGTCAGCCTTGGGCTTGATAAATCTGTTTTCATTAGAAAGAATAAGAATTTCGGCTTCGTAATCAGGGTCTGGATCCCTTGGTCGGTAATTCCTATTATTTCCACGATTTCCTCCTCTTCCTCGATACGGTCTTCCGTATGGTGGCTTTCTTCCGTCTGACCCCCTTTGGTCATACTGCCGTGGTGCATAATTATCTTGATAATTTCCTCTTTGGTAGTTATTCCCTTGGTAATTTCTCCGATAACCATTTCCTCTGTAATTTCCTGAGTTAGGGTTTCCTCGATAATTATCGTTTTCTCCTGTTCCCATTCTTTCCGTACTGGTAGACTTATCCAAGCTACGCTCTCCAATAGATTCTGTTTGCGTATTTATCATATGTGTATGTTCCATCGTCCTATTTTGACGTGGTGATATGTGTGCTGTCGTCATGTCAAGTTGACGTAGTTCACTTTCGACTTCAATGGCCGTTTTCGCATTTGAGGAGATCAGCAGTCTCTGTATCTCGTATGGAAGTTGCTTTGTGATTGCTAAGCATAGACCATTTTCGCTTGGGGCGCAATCTATTTCACGAAATTTACATAGCTGGGCGGTGAAATATTCTGAGTACCTCGTTGGAGTACGTGTACTATATTTCTTGGAATAAAGGTCTAACCTTAAATTCTGTTGCACGTCTGCAGCCCAGTACCTTTTCAAAAATGCTTCCCTGAATTCTTCTACCGTGTCAAAGGTATACCTGAAACTTCGAAACCATGATAAGCAGTCCCCATCTAGTATTTTCTCTATGGAACGCAACTGTCTTTCGGCAGGTATCCTATTATCTTTGAAATATTCTGACACTTCCTTTAGCCAATATTTTGGTGTCATTGCTGAATTATTTCCTGAATATTTCCTAGGCTTATCTGTATCTGGTCTAACAAGGGTAATTATTTGGTTTTGCATTGTATTATTATTATTGAAGGGAGTAGATGCACATATGGGTTGCCTTGGCGTTCTGAACTGGTTTTCCCCTTCTTGGTAATTATTGAATATATTCTTGGGTTCGGTCTCTCCCCATTTATTCCTTAGATCCTCTGTACTCTCCCGATTTGACCTGTGACCTTTTAAGTTGAATCCTTCCATAGCAATCATTCTGATTTCATTTTGGTTCATCCTCCCTTCCGTTCTCTCTAATCTAGCAAAGGTTTCTTGTTCCGCCTTCTCTATGCGATCTTAATTGTTCTTTATCTGTTCCTTTATATCCTGAGTTGTATTGAACAATTCCTTCTTTTCCTCTTGAAAGTTTTCTTTTGTGTGGGCTATTTGCTCCTCGAATTCCTTCTTAGTATTTATTGCTTGCTTATTTGTAGCCTCCATCTTCACGACCTTCTATCCTTTCTTGCACTGAGTTCAACTCTTTCCTGAACTCTTTTATTTTCATATCTATATTCTGGGTTGTCCCTTGGGTGTCATCTTGGCGTTTCTTTACCTGGGCTAAGTCTGCTTGTGTCCTTTCCATTTCTTTATTTACTTTCCCTATACTAGCTTTTATAGGATCTATCTTTTCCTGAATTCCCTCAATCAATCCCCTTTGTTCCTCTATCTCCTTGCCCTGTTCCGTGATAATTTCTCCCTGTGTCTTTATTTGTTTTTGTATGTGGTCTATCTGTTCTTTTAATCTCTTTTCCCCTCTCTTTTCGCTTTCCTCAAACTTGTTATCTATTTGTTGGTAAATCCCTTCTATTTGTTTACTCGTTTGTTCCCTATCTAATCGTTGTTGATTGCCAGTCTCCGTGATCTTTTCTGATAGTATTTCAATTCTTCCGTTTAGGTCTCGCCTACCTTCCTCGCATATACGCATGTTTGAATCGAATCGTTCATTCATATCTGCTCTCAAACCATTAAAATTGTCATTCACGGCTTTTATTTCGCTACCTAGCCTGGATTTAAAATCTTCCCGGATCTCTTTGGCCTGATCCTGTAATTATTTCTCTTTTCGACTTTGATCTTATCGATCTTTCCGTCTATCCCATCCAACCGATTGTTTACTTTTGCATGCTCCTCTGAGATATGGTTTACATTTTGATTTTCATCATTGATTTTTTCATGCATGGACTCCATTTGAGTCTGTATAATTTTATTTATAGTTTCCTGCACTTTCAGGATATTCTCGTCTACTCTTGCCTGTACGGCTTCAACTTTATTACTTACTTCGTTAAGCTGGGCGTTTAAATTGCCAAACTTGGTGTCTATTTGTTCATTTATTTCACCAATTTTAGCGTTTACCTGAGTGTTCAAGTTTACAAAGTTATTTTTACACTCATCATTGCACTTTTTAATTATTCCCTGCATTTCCTTCTGGTTTTTCTGAAGTTGACTGTTTATAGCTTCTATGCCCTGAAGTTTACAATTTATATCTTCCAAGTCCTTTTTATTTTCATCCCTACTTTCCTGAAGCTTACTGTTTATAGCTTCCTTACTTTCCTGAAGCTTACCGTTTATTGCTTCACTCTGTCTCTTGCTCTCCTCCTTAATGCTCTCCTTAAAACTGTCCAGGAGTGCCTTTAACCCCTCCCCTGTAGCCTTTCTTTTTCCAACTATTTGAGAAAAGATGGGCTACTACTATCCAAGAATGAATCATGCACACCAGGTAATCCCGAGCTCGATCTGACATGCCTGTATTGTTTTCTTTTCATATTGAGGTGAAGTGTCCAACGGGTGCGTCCGTATACGAACCCGTTCGCACGTCCCTCCTTCAAAACCATTAACCACATTAAGCAAGATATTTTCTTTTAAACATTTAAAATTTAGAAAATCTCGAAATTTTTATAAAAAATCCGGAAAAACTCGAGTTTTCCTGTTTTTTTAAACCTCCCCTAAAGATGGGCGCCATTTGGAAGATGTTTAGCCATAGCCCCACGTTGGGACTAAGCCATTTGGAAGTATATGCAGGGGGTCACTTTCCTATTATTTATATAGGGTTTGCGGGTTATTGCGGCCATGTACCTATCCTTAAAATTACTTAACTTTGGACCGACTTTTCTTGTCACCTTGTGCACATATCAGTACCTCAATATACGAGACCCCTGTACCCGCTTAGCGGAGGATGTTTAGTTAGTACTCGGCTTTTGCTACTGTGGTATAGGAGCGCGTTACGTTCCCTCCACCATTAACTTCACATCCGATATGTAGACACAATCAGGTTAACACGATTTAGGAAAAACTCAACATTACAATTAAAAATAATTATTTATTCATATAAAGAAAAATAAATTCACTCAAATGTGTATAAAAATCAAAATCACTTGGTATTATCTCTTCAAGTGTCACTCACAAAATAATCAACTCAAAACACATAAGAATCATATCTCTTGGTATTGTCTCTTCAAGTGTCACCCAATCACCATTAAAATCATCAAAATTCACTCTAATGTCATTTCATTGTTCCGTGAAGTTTCGTGAATACTTTGTCTTGCTTAAATTAAACTATTACCATTTTTATTTATTTCACTCAGGCGTCGAGCACGCCTATCATTTAAATCATATAATTTCTCCAAGGCTTTGGACACTTACATTCATTTCATTTACCCTTCAGGGTTTCCTTTATCCTTTATGTTTACTTAAATATTTATTTATTTATTTATTTATCATTTATTAAGTCCTTTGGATCTTAATAATATTTCTTCACAAAGCCTTAGATTTTTAACATATTACAATACTGTACAAAAACATGCCATGTCTGTTGATCGAACCCGTAACTCTCCAGTTACCCTCCATGCATCTAAGTGATTTGCTTTGTGCTGTACTGTGCACTGTACTGTTTATTACTGTGGGATATTTATTTATGACAAATTCCATTATTTCTTAACCCGTTATTTATTTATTTATTCATGAAAGAAGGAATTTTCTTTATCAACAATCTATTATTTGACAAATCCGTCAAATTTGTATATAGCATTTCAAACTCTGACTTGGGATGAAATTTTCATTCCCATAAAATAATTCTACAATTAGTTTTTGCTTGCACCTTTTTTTTTTTAATTTTACGATTTCCGTGTAACAGTTTCTCTTTCCATTCGTCTCGACTCGACCCTACTTAGCTACCGAACTCATTAAGATGTCTCCTTTTTCTCCCTCACAAGAGGCAAGGTCGTGCAGACAAGGCCGCATCCCCCTCTTCCTGTGGCACTTGACAACGAGATTTACGATGGCTAGCCGACACTCCTTGCTTTCACGCTAGGGTAGCTTTTAAACATATGATTTCCAAGATTTACAATTCATTTCACTACGGATATTTGTTCCGTTCTTATTTAATTACTATTATTTATCTTTCGCTCCCAGAATATTAGTATTTGATTCGGAGAGGCTGTACGGTAGTTTATTATTTCAAATTTTTACGATGCTTATAATGCCTCTGACAACAATACCTATATTTCAACAATGCATTTTACACAACAATATCTTCCTATAACAATACCTAGCTGGGATACCCATCCTGCAGCAGGATTACATAACTTTCGACGCCCCGTTTCATAACACTTAATTTGCACTGCTGGGAATTACAACGAAGAATTTGGCTCGATCAGAGACACTATGCTCGTCGTCCATTTATGCATACATCCAGTCTTATAATGCTTTTAACAACAATGGCTTGAGCGACTCGGGGAGTTCCTTTACCTAGCCCGGCCTCAGCAACAATACAACATAGCATACCTCGCCTACTTTGGCTATTATGCTTACTTTCATTACGACGACGGCGTCCACTTATTTATTTCATTTTCCATAATACAACAATATACAACGTTTCATTAGGCAAAAAATACGAGGCTTCTACATTTCAACAATATATTCGGTGTGAATTTACCTCCACGCATTTTGACGATTTTTTACTACATTTCCATCTCACGAATAAATCTATCCTGGCTTAACGCATATTTATATTCAACTTGAAACTATACTTTATTATTTTTATTGGCCCTTACGGCAATGCAACTTGCTGGATACTTTACGACATTCGCCTGATTTCGGCATTCCTACAATTTATTTCACAACCTTGGTACAGTAGCCTAATAGGTAATACATTCGTTCTTGGATGTTTTATTTCACCATTTACTTGGATATTTATCATTTTTAATTTAATAACATATTAATTCTCGCTCTAATTTTCACTTTGAGTTCCTAGACACGGATCTTTAAATATAACTTTAGTCTTTAATTTGATTATTATTATTTGCGTTCTTATTATTCCATATTTTAACTCATCTCATTATGACGCTCTATTCTTTCGGTATCTGTTATTTGGTATACAATTTAACCATTATTACTTAACGTATCCCTTTGATTTTATACTTATATTATGGTGCGTACTTACTTTATAACTAGGCAACAATTTAAGCCATTTAAATTATCATTTTTATTCCTTCTTTCAAATTTATTCATCATATATTTCTTTATCGGGCTTTCATTCCTTTATCTTTACTGATCCCAACAATGCTTTTTTTTCACCGAGGCGGTCCTCGTGATTAACCTTCATTTTTTTTTCAATATTTCAATTATTAGCATATTTATTTCATCAATGAATCATTCGTCTACTCCCTAGTCGACGAATGGCTCTATTGATATTCGCGCACAGTACAACAACAAAGACATATTAATAACGTTTCATCAACTCACCCAGGCGATGATTCCATTCCTAGATAGGCTCACCCATCAAGCTGAATATCTAGTCTTCCATCGCAACACTTTTCCCTGACATTTCTATATTACACTTATTTATTATTTCACTGACAAATAAAAACATATTGTAACACTTTAACATTATAGCACTTTTAACACTAAAACACTTTCTCTTCTAAGCACACGCTCTTATCTCAGAGCTTTGGCAATAATTTTTCGCATTGGATGATCCCTGGCGATACCTCGCGTTTCTGCTTTGGACGTGCGAATTTGCTCCTTCCTCGCTCATCGAAATTCCTGATAGAAATGGAGGATCCAGAAGAATTTTCTATCCCACGGATGCGTACTAGTTCCATCCCTGTACAACATCTACATCTAGGTACACAAACTATCAACCTATGCCAAACATTACCTGACAGTTCATCTATGCCGATGATACAGCAGTTGCTGCCCAAGGCTCGATCTTGGATACCCTGGATGAGTTATCCTTCTACTAAGAAGCCAATCACCTCCAGGAAAACACGAGCAAGACTAAAATGTGTGTTTTTCACCTCAACCAAAGGAAAGCACGGCACATTGTTGGCAGACCTTGTGATTTTAATAAATTTCATTTATTTATTTATTCGTGTCAGAAGCAAACAAAATACTGGATTACACTAAAATTACATACATATTTACAAACAAACAAAAAAAAGAGAACCATACAACACACAATGTCTTTTCAAACCACGGTCAACCAAAAATGTGCAACCTGTATAGCATTGGAAGTTGCTAGTAAAAGATCTTCTGCTGTACAAGTGGCAGGGCACAGCGGACAATTCAGTAGATGCTCCATGGTATGGGGCATACCGCAGTCGCAGTTGGTGGAGTCGACGGGGAAGTGCCATTTCTGCAAGTTATCCTTAGATCTTCCAACAGCAGAACGGAGACGATTAAGTGCCCTCCACACGATCCATTTCTGATCATGTCCAGGTGGGAGGCTTTCCGAAGGGTGATCCCATAGAGAGTTATTCCCAAGCCGAGAAGTCCACAATTGTTTTCTAGCTGTAGCTGGTGTAGTTAGCAAGACTGCAGTGGTGTTGAGGAAACTTCTCCTGGACTTCAACCTACGGGTGGCTGGTACATAACCGTACAACGGATGGGAAAACTGATTAACCTGTTTAGCTCTCTCTTCATTGGCTGCTACCTCACGACGTATATCCGGTGGTGCTATCCCTGCAAGCTGGTAAAGTTTTGCAAGAGGTGTAGGCTTCAAACAACCTGTAATAAGCCTACATGTTTCATTAAGCGCCTTGTTAACATTATTTGCATGGGTGGATTTGTACCACACTGGACATGCATATTCTGCAACACTGTAACATGTTGCAAGCGCTGTCGTTCTCAAGGTTGATGGTTGAGAGCCCCAGGTGCTACCAGTGATCTTACGTAGGATGTTATTCCTAGCTTCCACCTTTAGTCTGGTATTCCGGCAATGCTGTTTGTAGGTCAGAGTACGATCGAGGGTAACTCCCAGATATTTTGGATGAGAAGTGTTAACTAAGCGTGTTCCTTGCCAAGAGACGTTAAGTTCACGACGAGCCTGCTTGTGCTTCAGATGAAATGCACACAACTGAGTTTTTGATGGATTTGGACGAAGTTGATTATCATAGTAATAGACATCCAACTCAGTCAATGCTTGTGTTAAATGAGCTTCAACATCTTCGAAGGATTTCCCCTGACAAGCTAATGCTAGATCGTCGGCATAAAGAAAACTTCTAGTGTTTCTTGGAAGTGGTTGGTCGTTAGTGTAGACGTTAAACAACATTGGTGATAGAACACTACCTTGAGGTAAGCCATTTCTTTGACGTCTCCATCGACTGCGCTGTCCTTGGAATTCCACATAAAATCTCCTGTTTTGAAGGAAACTTTCAATAAGTTTTGTGAAACTGTAATCCTTCGTGATTCCATAAATCTTCTGTAACAAAGCACGATGATTGACAGTGTCATAGGCAGCGGTCAAATCGATAAAAGCTACTCCCGTGATATTCCGTGTTTCAAAGCCATCCTCAATGAATTGAGTGAGGTTAAGGATCTGGGATGTACAACTTTTCCCTGGTCTGAAGCCTGCTTGTTGTTGTATGAGAGCAGGCTCTACGACATGAACTAGGCGGTTCAGTAACATTCGTTCAAAGATTTTAAGCAGGTGACACAACAAGGATATTGGCCTGTAGTTTTGAGGTTCAGTTGACATTTTACCAGGTTTCAGAATCGGTATGACTCGTGATTTCCTCCAGGTTTTTGGGAAATTGCAGGATTTCAAACAGTTGTTGAAGAAAGCTAGGACCCATTCTCTTGCTCGTTCCCCAAAGTGTTTGATCTGCTCTAATCTGATATCATCTACTCCTGCTGCCTTGACGATCTTACAACTATCAATGGCTGCCGTCAGTTCTGCCATGCAAAAAGGTTGCATAAGTTGACTAATCTCGAGTTCTTCTGACCGAGCAATTTTATGATCTGACCTGCGTAATGGATGGTCAGATTTACCATTTTCCACGAGCTGACGAGCAATCTGATTAGCTGTTATATTTTTGTGTCCCTCTTTTGTTGTCGGATCACAACTCAGGTACTTAAGGAGTCTCCAGGCTTTCTGACTACTCTTACTTAGATCCGTCTCCTCCATCAATTGGCACCATGCATCGTTCCTGTTCTTGGAAATCGCTGTTAAAAGATCTTCCCCAGCTTGAAGGGTATCGTTACCAAATGGATCATTATCAAAGAGGTCAAGATAGTTTTTCAAAAGTTCCTCAGTTTCCGAAGTCAGACCTTTTATATATTGTGCTCTGCAGCCTCGGGGAATTGAAACACGGGAACAATACTTCACGATATTTACAAAGTCGTCATATAATTCAGGAACTGGCTCAATATTTAGAATATTCTCATCTAGAGAAATGGTAAATTTCTCCCAATCAGCCTTCTTAAAATTGTATCTACGTCGGAAAGGAACTGACTGTGGTCGAATGGCAGCATAAATCTGGCATATAATAGGCCGGTGTTGCGTGTGAGGAATAGCTTGACCCACTGATTTTATTGATAAATGAGATATGTTTTCACTCACAAATATCATATCGGGATTATATCCACGCCTCCATCTTGCACTGTTGAAAGATGCTGGAAGTTTGTTATCATGCAATAAGTTGAGATCATATGAGTCTGCCCATTCAGCCACGGCCTCACCACTTTCATCGGTAGTTGAGTAACCCCATATTGTGTTACGGCTGTTGAAATCACCAACAACAAACTTCACAGATTGATGCTGGAAGTTGCTGGGTTCTAAAAATTTAAATACAGTACCTGGGGGCTTATAAACTGATGTTACAGAACAGTTGCTAAGCTCTACTGTAAGAATTTCGGTGTCATCTACAATGGAAATTCCTGTGGAGACGATCTGAATATTAGGTTTGGCAAAGATAATGCTGCCATAATGTCGATGAGGATGTTCAACTATTAGGCTCATACCCTTGATTTTTGGACGGTGGAGAGTCAAGTCTCGGTGGGTTTCCTGAATACATAGTAAATCACATTTCTGATCATGGCATATCTGGCTTAATAACTCTTCCTTGGTTGATGAAAGACCTTCAATATTGACAGAGATGATTGTCAGTTTTGGCGCTGAAAAGGGCCGGTTTATATTAATTTTCACCATTCTTTGATTTGCTTCTGGATTGCTGACGTTCAGTTCGGTAATGGAAATATAATTCCAACTACCTTAGCAGGGGCACCACGGGCAGGAATCAGCTTCATAATGTAGTTACTTTTCTTCAGAAATATATTTTGCAAACAAAATTTTGTTGAAATGCAAGAAGTACTATGGAACAGGGCCCTGCGTAGCTAGTGCCTGTAGTATGTTCTATCCTGCTGCTCCCTTACGGGCAGTCTAAGAAGTAAGCCACAAGTGCGTGACGTCATGTCCTTGCCTCTCCCCACCTGCCGCTCGCTACATGTGCGAGCGAGCTGTGTATAGTATGGCGTAGTGCCCTCCAAGCCTGGCAAGTGCTTTTAGGGCCGTATGACCTTGCCTCACACTGCCAGCACTGTCTATGCTGGAACTCGTCAGTTCAGGCGCGCACGGCCAGCCCGTACCGACATGGTTTCGTAAAGCCGTTCTTATCTTCCTTTCATATTAATATTATTATTATAACACTATTAATATTAGCAATAAAATGATATTGGGTACCAATAGACTACGTCACACACTGTTCCCGAGTACATTGAAAATGAATTCTCTATTATTGAATGGATTCATTGATAGCAAAATTAGGTCATTTATACTTAGGCTTACCCAAACTTGATAAGTGATTTAAAAATGTTGATGTTGATCCTCTCGCTTAATCAAGGTTGCAGGTTCGAAATCTGGCGCAGTCAGCTGGCATTTGAGGGTGCGCAAATGCGAGGGAGCCGTGTCAGTACATTTACTGGCACGTTAAAGATCCCCTTCGGGGCAAAATTCCGGCACCCCGGCGTCTCTAAAAGCCAGGGTAGTTAAAAGGGACGTAAAACCAATAACATTATTATTATTCTCGCTTAATCTTCTCTTTGAAGCCTATCGTTATCTCTAAACGACCTGTTTTGTTATGCCGAAGGTTACTTCACATCTGATGGTGGGGTCCAGCATAAATCTTGTATCCTTCTTATGGCCAATAACAATTATTATGCCCATTGTATTTTTGCTTCTAACACGAGAAAGACACGAAAACATGGATCGCGTAACATTTCTGAAATGTTACAGCTGCATCTTAGATCTATTTCGGTGATTCCTAACGTTTGTAGTAAATCCCCTTCTTAATTATGTTTTTTGAACGTGAGCTAGGGTATCAGGCACTCCACAGTGTTTGCAGTATACAGAGTCCTGGCTACGCCCATGGAGGTCTCACACAAGAGCATCCTTTGCTTCCACCTATTTGTACTAGGCTACTCACTTTCATGTCTACTTCTGGATTAGTCAATCTCCATAAAATATGGTGATTGGATAGTTTCTGTACTTTCGCAATCAACCTGCAATTTCATTTTGTGTTTACCATAGATCCGCTTCAGTCTTAAGTATCGGTTATTTATATTCCCTTGGTTCCTAAATAATTAATCACCGTCTTCATCGTTATCACCATTTTCATCATCAACACCGTCCTGACAACCTCCTTCGTTGTACGAGCACAAATTACGCACTATGTCATCATCATGTCTTCAAGCAATGCATGCTCTCTCTGGTACAGTCTCCCTACATGATGCTTACTATACTTTGGATGTTCATTCACTTAAAATTTCAAAATTAGCTTCGAGGTTTTCCTATGCCCAGAACTTAGAATGCAATAATAATCAAATGTCTTAAATACTATATCTGGATTAGCCTAGATATACATATGCAATTGGATTAACTCATGAGGGCTACTTATAGCATTGGACTTTGAGAATATTTTACGGAAGCTATTCTAACAACTCTACGCAGTGATGTGCTCTCAATTCGAATTGCAGAGTAAGAATGTATAAAAAAGAAAACTCGTGCCCACTGGCCTGGCGCAAGTCCTCGAAATGAGCACCGCTTGGATGATTTACGTATCATCGATACAATTTCAGTACCCCAAACCGAAATTCAATTTCGTGGAGGGACAGGGAATCAAACCCGGACCACCGGGGCGACAGCCAAGAACGTTAGCCGCTACACTACAAGGTGGTCTCTTTCATTGTCAGCGCAATCAATTGCACGATACCATGTAATTTTTTCACTGGGCGAACTATAATAGTACACATTTCTTCGTATTTTTGGCATTGCATAGCCCCTGGTAAGTTAGGAAGACGGTTCGCGTACCATAACCCTAAAGTCGAATAGTTCCAAGAACTAACAAACAAAACAGTCTTAGGCACTCCACCGAAAGAAATACAGACAAGCTGGTAGAAAGACAGACAACATATTTTGTAATTTTTAGAGCAAAATAGGCTAATTGTTATATAATGAATAGCACTCTTGGTCTCCATAGTGTTGAAATAATGAATATTGTCCTAAAACTTGAAGGTTTGAAGGATTTCGTGTCTTCTTGCTTATTTTGCCGTATATCTTATGTGTAGGTAAATTCCACGAGGTATTTTTTCAGGCCATGTTGAATATAAGATTTTTTTTTTTTTATCGTTTACCCTCCAGGGTTGGCTTTTCCCGCGGACTAAGCGAGGGATCTCACCTTTACCGCCACTGGTAGTGTCCTGGAGCTTGGGACTCTGAGTCGGGGATACAACTGGGGAGTGTGACTAGCACGTTGCCCAGGCGGCCTCACCTGCAAAGCGAACAGGGGCCTGATGAAGAGATGGGAAGAGTTGGAAGATTAGGCATGGAAGAGGGAAGGAGGCGGCCGTGGCCTTACGTTAGATAACACCCCGGTATTTTCCCGAAGACGAAGTGGGAAACCACGGAAAACCACTTCGAGGATGGTTGAGGTGGGAGTCGAAACCCCTCTATTCATTTGGACCACCCGAGGCTGAGTAGACCCCAATCCAGTCCTCATACCACTTTTCAAATTTCGTGGCAGGGCCGGGAATCGAACCGCGGAAGTCCTGGGTGGCAGCTAATCATGCTGACCACTACACCACGGAGGCGACTTGAATATAAGAATAAAAGACATAAATGACCTTAGATTGCGACGGAATATCTTTCATTTTAAAATCCTGATGAATTTACTAACGCATAAAAAGATGGTATATTGGCTTTCACGGCCGGTGAATTAAAACTCAGCATTCTTCTAGGTTTGTGCCGTGTCTTGTGTCGGGTTTCGCCTAGGACACCAAGCTGGCTCATCGGCGGGCTCTTGGGGTCCCCGCCCGGACCCCCACAGGAGTGACGAACTGCGCGCCACCTCCCTTTATATTAGGTGCAACTGCACCACTTGACTGCGAGAACTAAAAGCTCAAGCAGCCTTAACCTCCCTATGAAGGCTTCCAAAAAGATGGTATATTGGCTTTCACAGCCGGTGAATTAAAACTCAGCTGAGTTTTACTAACGCATTTTTCTCGAACTCACATATCCATGAAGAGCATCAATCTAGTCATTTGGTGAATTCAGAATCTTGTTATTGAAATACAGTTTTATAGTCCTAATGTAGTTTCTTTGGTTCTACCCATAATTATTCCGGTTGCTATGAGGTAGGGGATGTGGTGAGACAGTTTCCTTGTGGGAATGATTTCATGACGCCAATCTCATGAGAGGAGTTAATGACAAATAAAATTAATGAGGTATTGTATGGAGTGGCTGTGTGTGGTCTTTCGAGTTTGGAGTAGTCTGACCAAGCACGTTAACGTGTTTAGCTACCTCGGCTGGTTTGTGACATTATGTCAACAAATTAAAAAATGTATTTTAACTCTCCTGATTCCATACCGGCCCCTGATTCTATTTTAGGACTATTATATCTCGCTGCACCTGCTACATCACCCAAAAAGTATGCAAATTTCTGTATCCTTGCTGCAGATCTGGTTCATGTGCGTCCAAATATCATGTCTTATATGTCTACGGTTTGATTCATTAATGTGTGACTCTCCCACTATGCTATTTTTGTCCTCCCCACGTTATGAGCACGGCAGACCACACGCATATGCCACAATGTTGGCTCTAGTGCGCCTAGTGTGCAGGCTCCGCGCTCAGTACTAAACGTACTTCAGTACCCGGTCAAATGGACAGTGCTTGTGCGACTAAGCGCTGCAGTGCTAGTGTGCTGTCGTGCTGCACTGCTCAGAACTGGACCGAGTAGGGCTGCGCTCAGCCGGCACGAATAAATTTCTCGCTAGCACTGCTTCACCTTGCCCATTGCACGGCCCTGCTATGGAAGTTACTTGCAATTAATCAATGAATTTAGTTAGCGGTCCGACGGAAAAATACCTGGGTGTCACGCTTGGACCGCACTCTGATTTACACACGTCACTACACAACACTAGGCGAGAAGTCTGCGCTTGGAACATCCTTTGGAAGCTAACAAACACAATCTGGGGTGCCAGTTCATATAAACCTCACTATGAGTACAAGACAAATGAACATGAGGTTTCAGAGTTAATGTGAGAAAAGTCAAAATTTTTCACATTTTCCACTAACGCTGCCACCGTACACAAATCTATTTTTCGGTGCAACAGTGAAAGAAGTGTATAATTCGATTGTATCCACCAGATCACAGCGGTTCTAGTTGCAGCTGAAAACATTCTTCCAACATACATTTGAACTACAAGTGATATCACAATATTTGCTGCATATTATATGAAATTTCCAATGGAATATATTAAATAAGATATTATTAAAGCAGTAAAAAGAATTAGAAGTCAATGATTAATTTCAGCTGTTCACTGGATGATAAGTTATGGAGTATACCGGGGGCTGAAGCCATACATCAATACTTATTGATTGGCATATAATTTGAACTTTTAATCCATCTATCAATACCGATATCTACAAACTTTTGTGCTATCAATGGCAAATGTATTTGCATTCTAGTTATAAGAACGCAACCATGGCCAAAGCTCTTTTTGGTTGACTAGAACTATCAGGATGAGAATTCTTTTAAAGGGCTGGAATATCAAGGTCCCAGAAATGTTACAAAAATATGTTATAAGAAGGGTACCAGTATATTTATAATAAAAATATGTACTGTACAATCCAACTAAATATGCTATGTAACAGGAGTATGATCAATGCATTATATGATAATGCAAAAGTTAGGCAGATTTTTCCCTCACTTGGTAATGCATAATAAAAGTACCGTAATAATGTTAAAGGGTTTACATCCCTTTTAACTACTGTGTCTCTACAGTAGAGGCGCCGGTAGGCCAGAATTTACCTATGAATGGGATCTTAAACGTTCAAAACTTTTACATCTGGCCATTGAATTCCTTTCTTGTCTTCTCCTCTGTATCTTTCCCTTGCATTAAATGTGATGCTCCATTGCCAGTGCAATTTTTAAATGAAATTTAGATTTTATAAACTGTACCATGTAGTTCTAACATTTCCTGTAATTCAATACGAAATACTGCAAGAGTGGTACCATAATTGTTTTCATTAATTTTCTTTCTCTCTTTCCCCATTTCCTAAAATAAATATACTGTGTTACAAGTAACCATCCCCTATTGAGCACTTAAACGAATAAGAATACTTCCTCAGAGGATGTAGGCCTATCTTTTGATGCACGGCATCCATTCTTTTGCTTGTCACTCCAGATGTAAAATTATAATAAACATGATGCTCTCTTGACGAACAAAACATGCCATCCTGTAGTTTCTCCCTTTTTTGATAATCCGTAGCAAATACTATTTTTATTATTTATTTATTTAATCGAATAGCCCTTAATAGAGCACGTTAAATCAATACATCAAGTTTTGCTATAAGATTTCTTCTTGGTCACCCAAAATTGCTTCATTCTTTCAGATTGTTGTCGCCGGAGCTCCTCAATGTTGTGTGGCTGTTTTCTGCTTCTCTCTAGTTCCTCCTTGAAGGTGACTGTTTTAATTTTGTTCCGAAAGAGTTGTCTATTAGGTATGTCTTCAATCTGTATATTGGCCTCTTTAAGGTCATTCAAGGTCTGTTGAAACCAAGCTGGCTGTATCTTAAGTTTTATAATGTTATTGAAAATTTTCTTTGTCAATCTATCATCGTTCATTCTTTGTAAATGTCCAAAAAGGATAATCTTCTTCATCGTATGATATGTAGTATGTTTTCTACATGCTCATAAATTTCTACATTTGGCCTAGGTCTGTTGTAATCTGCTCCTACTTTCCTAGGGCCAAGTATACTTCTAATTATTTTCCTTTCCATGACCATGATTTTGTTAATTTCACCTTTATTCATTAATTTGAGTGTTTCAGATCCATATAAGGCCTCTGGTTTCACAACAGTATTATAATGTTTAATTTTAATAGAATTGGGTACCGGTAATGCTTTTTTCTTATAAATGTTCCTGGTGAGCTGGAAAGCTATATTCATTTTCTTTGTTCCAACTGTTAGGCTATTTTTCTCATTATTATTTATTGTGATTCATTCACCGAGATATTTGAAAGAATTCACTCTTTTGATTTCGTTTTGTTGAATACATAATTTATCAGGACTATTTTTGACATTGGATATAAATTCTGTCTTTGTGAAGGAAATTTGTAGACCTATTTTATTTGCTTGTTGTATTAAATTATCAATTTGTATTTTGGCATTTTCCGGTGTATCAGTAATTAGAGCAATGTCGTCAGCAAATGCTAAACAATCTATATAGATGTTATCTCGTTGATATCCTAATTTAACTCCTTTGGTGTCTGTTTTCCTCCACTCTCGGATCACCTTTTCCAAGGCACAGTTAAAAAGTAATGGTGACAATCCATCACCTTGTCTGACTCCTATGTTTATTTCAAAAGCCTTGGAGAACTCCCCACGAAATCGGACTTTGGACGTGGTATTTGTTAGCGTATCCTGAATAATGTTAGTAGTTTTAGGATCCAAACCAAATTCTTTTAGAATGTTGATGAGAGATTCTCTGTCAATGGAATCATAAGCTTTTGCAAAATCCATAAAAGTAACTGTCGTGTCGTTATTTCTTAATTGTCTCATTTGCAAAATAGTTTTAAGATTCCATATCTGTTCAACACAAGATCTATGTTTACGAAAGCCATTTTGATACTCTCCTATTTGTACGTCTAATTGAGGTTCTGCACGATTGAGTAAAGCTTTGGAAAGAATTTTATATGCTACTGACACAAGCGATATGCCTCTATAATTATTCGGGTCAGATTTAGACCCCTTCTTGTGGATAGGGTGTATTATGGCGACTTTCCATTCCTCAGGAACTTTTACATTTTCCCAGATCTTATCAATTATATCTTTCAATTGTATGATTATATCATCATTAAGGGCTTTCAGCAACTCTGCCCTAATCCCATCTTCACCAGCGGCTTTGTTGTTTTTCAAGTTGCGTATAATTTCTTTAATTTCGTCCAAGTCTGGTGCTATGGAATTTTCATTTTGAATGTTAGTAGTGTTGGTGATAAACTTGTCTTCCAGATTATGACAATTGTGTAGGTCTTCAAAATACTCTGCCATTGTATTACAATTCTCTTGATTAGAATGTGATATTTGTTTTGTCTTTGGATTTAAAAGTAGTAATGTGGGGGCTTCAAATTTATTCAATTGTTTTCGAAATAGCTGGTAGAAACTTCTCACATTGTTGTTTTTAAATTCATCTTCTATTTGTTGTAGTTCCTTCAGAAAGAATAATTTTCTTTCCCTTTTAAAAGTTTGAGTAGCTATTCTTCTTTTTTCTATTAGATTATTTCTGTTGTCTTGACTTTCGTTTGAATTCCATTTCTCCCACGCTTTTTGTCGTTCTTCTAGAACCTTATTACAGTGTTCATTCCACCAGATTTGTTTTTTCTTGTTCGTTGGAGGTGCTGTTTTAATTTTATTTTTAATGACATGCAATCTTGTTTTTTTAGGTTGAATTTGCTTTTCCCAGTATATTGGATTACGGTATATTGCGTTGACAGACTGAAAAGTTGCAATATCAATATTGTAGAGCGGTCGAGTCTGTGAGCGTCCTTTATGAGTGGTGCATTATTCAACCAGACATGGTCATTCTTGAAAAATTGCAGGTTGTAATGTCTTTTCTTCAAAAAAAATATTTGTTTGAATTTTAAACGTGTTATACTGTATCACTCAGAGCCACCGAGAAGGCGGGGGAAGGGCAAGGGGGACAAATGCATAGGGCCCCGTAAGCAATGTGGTGCAGTTAGTTTCAGTTTATTGTAGCTACTTTTGTATTATGTAAAATGTTGGCTATATATTACAACCTGTCCGAGGCTTTGTAGAGTAAGGGTGTCGACTTGTCTACTTTTCAAACTTTTAACTGTCAAGAGAAACGAGACAGAAAAACACTTGAGAGGGGGTATATGACAGTGCGAAAATATTGGCAGAAACCATTCATTTGGTAAAAGAAGTTCCACGATTCTGAAAATTATTCAACACATGCTGTAATGTACCTTATTCTACACCATAAAGAGTATTAAAGTTTTATGTTCGACGATGTCGATATGTAAATATTATATGTCAGAAAAATGTATCATAATTGGGGTCATTATAACACTATCTTTCATTATGAAACAGTTTCTCCCACCAATCAGAGCTCAAGAAACAGTTGTGTGACAAATTAGGTAAGGATAGCATCGCATCTGCGCCAACTTCCACGGTCTTCTATTTTAAATTTCACTGCGTGCCTAGTGTCATAGTGGGGTATTTGAGGAGGCCATGTTCAAATACAAGGTATTCTCTGCATCCCATGCGCTCTGTTCAGAACATAAAACTGGCGAAATGTCGACAGATATTTATGAATATTTATGTTCGAACATAAAATAGTTATAACTATCGTCGAACATAAACAGTCGTATGCAACTCGCCTATAAAGGTAATTCAGACACTCGTATGGAAATTATAAAACTCACTTCACTCGTTTTATAAACATACTCGTCTCTTAATTATTGCCATTATAGGTTCGTTGCATAATGGACTAATATATGACTCTGAGTTAGGAGTTATAACTGTATAGGAATAATGTACACTATTATAATTTAGTGTTGAATCTGCTTTCAAATTAATGCAGAATTTTAAAGTGCTACGGTACTTATTTTTCATTATGTACCGTACTGGTAATTAAAGCGAAGATAATAATAATATGATGATAATTGTTGTTTTAAGGGGCCTAACATCTAGGCTATCGGCCCCTGATGGTTTGGGTGATCGTGAAGATGAAAATGAAATGTAAACTTAAAACTAAAACTAACTACCAACCTACATACTAGAAGAAGAAATGGAAAACTAAAGGAGAATAAGGCAAATAAAGGACAGGAGGAAAAGAAATGCCCTCAACCCTCGAAGAACGCGGATTGAGGGACTTGGAAGGAAGGAGAGCCATGAAAGGCAGATAGGAAAGTGAAAGAGGAGAGGGTCCGCCCCGAAGGTAAGGGACAAAAGGGGAAAACGGACCCAGCTCAGGAATCCCTTGGGGTCGCCAACTCCCGAACTCACCAGCCGTGAGCCCCTGAGGGTGTAGCATTATCTAGGGTGCACCAGAAGTGGTGGGGATACATACACCCGGCTTCCTCGAGGGCCTTGAGCAGAAGGCAGGAGATAACAGGAAAAGAAAATGAAGGCTGACTCCTCGCAGAAGGAGGGAATCAGAAAAGATGAGACAAGGGCCAATTAAGGCGGGTAAGGAAGAGACTCCCTAGGCCTCGGATACCCTAATACCGTCGGGGTCGGAAGAGAACAAGAGTTGACCAAGTGAGGTCGACAGGAAAGAAGAAAGAGAGGAGCACGGCACGAGTAAGTGGAAGCAATGCCGGACTCAGCTGGGGCCCCGAGGTCGCCAACCCACTTCCCACTAGATGTGAGCCCCTGGGGGGTTAAAGCGAAGACTTACAGAATTGCAAATATAATTCCCTGTGCATGTTAACTGTAATAAAATTACTCAAAAATCTAAAATCACTTTGTGCACTTTGCAAAATATATTTCATAAAATAAATGCTAAAATAATTTCTAGGAAATAAGATTTGTATGGTTTTTTTTTTTTAAATTATGACTACATTAGAAGCTTTTCTCCAAAAGGTATTTTCTTGCTGGAATAGCCAGTGGTGGATAGTGATAATTGAAAGTATTTCAAGGGGGACCCCTGGTATCACTGTATTTGTCTCATTAGGCATTGTGACAATGGAGACTGAAATCGGTATATTTATATTTGAAGTTATTAATATGGCCATGTGATAATACTGTACATCGTCTTATCGTCTTACAGTGACTTAACTTTGAAAATGAAAAAACTGTAGTAGATACAGATAAAATGTTAAATGCACGCGCCTAACAGTGTGTGCTGTACAAGAGCAGCAATGAAAAACTATTCACATTGATTCCCGGTAGAAGGCTGCACCCCAAGCTGACATTCAGAGCAAGGATCTAAAGCAGTACCGTCCAAAGTCGAGTCGCACGGTGCAGACGGTGTGTGTCTCAGAATAACAGGTGTGCATCCCCTCCCTTTCCGCTTGTCCTTACTTCCTCTCCAATCCGCGCGGTGGGGAAGTGTCATCGTTCAAGAAACGTGTAGAGGTCAAGTAGCAGGCGACGAATATATTTTGCAGGCAACTTAGCAAGGACCCTCCCAGGGGCTCACATCTAGTGGGACGTGGGTTGGTGACCACGGGATCCCAGCTGAGTCCGGCATAGGTTCCGCTTACTTGTGCCGGGCACCTCTCCGTCTTCTTTCCTGTCGACCTCCCTTGGTCAACTTTTTCTCTTCTGACCCCGACGGTATTAGGGTATCCGAGACCTAGGGAGTCTCTTCCTTTCCCGCCTTAATTGGTCCATGTCTCATCTTTCCTGATACCCTCCTTCTGCGAGGGGTCAGCCTTCGTTTTCTTTTCATGTCATCTCCTAACTTCTGCTCAAGGCCCTCAAGGAGGCAGGGTGTATATAGCCCCACCATGTCTGGTGCACCCTGGATATTGCTACACCCTCAGGGGCTTACGACTGGTGAGTTCGGGAGTTGACGATCCCGGGGGATTCCTGAGCTGGGTCCGTTTTCCCTCTTTTTTCCACTGCCTTTGCGACGGGCCCTCTCCTCATTCCTATCTGCCTTTCATGGCTCTCCTTCCTTCCAAGTCCTTCAATCACCATTCTTCAAGGATTGGGGGCCTTTGTTTTCCATTTCCTCTTCTAGTATCTAAGTTTGTAGTTAGCAGTGGCGGCTGGTGATTTTTCACTTGGTGGTGCCAACAAATTCCAAATTTGCAATAAAAGCATTCAAAATTACAGGTACGGATAGTGCATGTTTTATGCAACAAGTTATATGTTTAACTTTATTTAACTGTGCTATCGTAGAAGACGTTTTTAATTGAAGTGTCAGCTGAAGCGAAATTAGAAATTGCGTTACTACAAATATTTTAATCTCGGAATTTTTCGCCTACACAAAAGTTCTTCCTTTCTCTACTAGAAAGTGCTATAGTGTCAAGGAGCTTAGATATCTAACCTCCTTGACTTTCATAGCGCTCCAAGGAACAACAAAAATCGACATGCAAGCTGCCCTCTGGGTGTGAAATAAAGCTTGCACCCGGCACCCGAGGCCATGCGATATTATATCATACACATATTTTGATCCCGTGCATTTTAAATAAAAAACATTTTTAAGAAATATAATTGAACAAACCTCTCAGAAAAATAATTTGAAGAAAACAACATATGCTAGGCCTACTCACCAGAAATACTGTATTTGTTCCAAAACCTCGATCTACACCTTCATTTGAATTAATAAGAGCGGTGCTGAAAGTTCATTCTTCGTTCTTTCTAGTTGGCAAATACGTCTATCACCTTTGAATTGAAGTTCTCAATCTTGCTCACAAATGATTTCTCACACGACAACATTCCTAAGGCACTTAATCTCTCTTCCTTCATTGTGTTCCAAAGAAAGGTCTTTATCAGTTGGAGTGTTGAGAAACACCGCTCTGCTTCCGATGTTGAGAGAGGCATTGTGATCAGCAACTTCAAGATTTTGATTGTCTCTTCAAAAGTATCACATAGCTCATCTTCCGGAATCAACGAAAGAAATGGAACGGCACCAGAGAACGCTCTCAATTCAGGCCTAGCATAGAATACTTGCAGTTCACCTTTCAACTTTCTTTTATCAAGAAATGTATATACGCTCGTCATTTCGTCAAGATACAGGTCTGGAAAGCTTTTTATATAATTATCAAAGTATTGAACTGCAAATAGGCTGGTAGCTGTGAGGTGTCCAGTGAACTGAAAGAGGATTTTTATCTCTGAAAGGATAGCATCACATACTTCTAGAGCGTCCCTTTTTCTAAGTCCTCAACAATCCGGGGTCTTTTAGAAGGTAAGGATTCGCCTCTTTCGGTAAAAGTCTCATTCATTATTTCATCAATATTGTCCCTGATTGCCTGTATGATACCTTCCGAATGCTGAATGTCTTGTTTCACTTTAATTGGGTCAGTAATCCTCTTTTGCAGCTGATTAAAAATTATGTCAACATGAGGCATTATCTTAATGAAAAATGTTAGCCAGAAAATTAAATTCTTGTCATTAAGCCTTTGCTTGTAGGCTCCAGCTTTTTCAATGGTGGAAGGTAACTTAATGGACTCATTGCTTTCGATGCATTCAATAACTTTGACGAGGTCTTCTCTATTTTCAAAAATATCTTTCACAGCACGCGATTGGTAATTCCATCTTATGAGTGATACCTCGAGGCAAACTTTTCTCTATGATCTCGCGCAACACTTTCGATCTTTGGGGCGAATGCGAAAAAAAAAAAAAAAGAACAAATTCCTATGAGATGAGAGAAAAAGATGCGAGCCTGTCGATTAACGGAGGCTGCTGTGGACATTATAAGATTAAGTTGGTGCGCATAGCAATGAATAAAATTTGCATTAGGGTACTTATCCTTGATTAACTTTTGCACTCCATTTAATCCACCACTCATAACGGATGCTCCATCATAACTTTGGGCAATCAATTTTCTGGGTTGATCACCAACTAAGGGGTCGAATTCACTTAAAATGCTGTCTGCGATGGCATGAGCATTTTGTCCTTTGGGATGAATAAAGTTCCAAAATCTTTCTACTGGTCTTCCTTCAACAATGTAGTGCAACACATAACCATTTGAAAATTGCAAGACACATCAGTTGTTTCATCAGCAATTATTGCAATATTGTCAACCTTTTTTATTTCTTTGGACACTTCGTCATGATACACCTGGAGCATGCATTCGAGCAGTTCATTTTGAATAGTCTTGGAGATGCCTTTAAACACAGACGACTGGCTGAGATGTACTTTCAAGTCCTTATCCAATTCAGCACTTAACTGAATCAATTCGCGAAATACGCCTTTGTTTTTGGATGTTTCTGTTTCATCGTGTCCCCTAAGGGCTAATTCCAAGGCACCACAAAAGCGGGTACAGTTCATAATTAAATTTAAGACATACCTATTCTTATCTACTTGTTTGTTGTGAGTGATTATAGTTTGTCTGTACTGGCTATCCAACCTGCTCTGAATGTTGGTTTTGCCCAGAAATGAGAAGCTTAAAACATTATCCATATGTCGCTTTGATGATTCATGGACTTTAATTTTAGACCATATGTGCCCTATATCCGTAATACCAGTCTTACTCCAACTCCCATCACCGCCGAATAACACACAAGGAAAACAGAAGAATGCATTGTTTTCTTCGGAACCACAAATCCATTTGTTTTTGCTATAAATCTCCGGATTGAACATGCGGCATCGATTTTTTGATGTCTATTTTTTCAGTGAGGGTCCTATTGCTAAATGGTGATTGTAACAACTCGCTTATTTTATTCATTGTTACACTTCCGAAAGGTGACAGAGCTCATTGAGATTCCTACGGCTTCGAACGTCGCGCTCAAGCTATGCGATCTTCATACATGAAACAAATCAAATTTTAATAAAGAACCTAGCTTGCATATATCGATTCAAAAAGCGCACTCAGATTAAAACGGTATGGTCAATGACGCATGAAACACAATGCTATACAAGTTTAAGTAACATGTGCTTACCTTAGCCTATATAGGAATAAATAAGCATGGCTATTGCTAACACACATGCACGCACAGCCTATTTGTCGCAATTTCAGTTGCTGTCTCTAAATAAATAGGCGAGATGAAATGAACACGATGTTCTACCTCCAAGACAACCTTACTTACTCCTGCATACAGATTGATTGGAAAGGATATCCCCTACATCTAATATAAATAACAACAAAAGCTATTTAACGACGGATACTATTCATACATATTTGCAGTAATGTTAACAAACTTGAGAATTTGTGTTTACGCTTGGGACGTGAAAATGTGTCGCCAAATTAAACGAATGAAACACAGTAAAACTCGTTGAAAAAATCCGTATTTTTACATTACAAATAGAGAATAAATAATCCCCGTCATCAATATGAGCCTAAAAAATTTGCTAAATGTTTAACACAAAAGAGAACTGAAACTATTTTGTGGTTTGAATTTATTTGATAGTCAGACACAGTGACATATCGTCAAGCTGGTACCACTGGAGGTGTACAGCCTGTACTGTGCTGCCATATGCTGTACTCTAGTGGTTGAAAGATAAAGAGATGAAAAGGGGAAAGCAGAATACAGACGTCTGAGAAATGAGGTTAACAAGAAGTGCAAGGAAGCGAGAGAAGAATGGTTGAAAGAGAAATGTGCTGGTATAGAAAATTGTCTGAAATTAGGAAAAGTAGACACAGCTTATCGAAGGATTAAGAATACTTTTGGGGAAAGGAAGACTAATAAGTGCTGTAATATTAAGGACACAAATGGAAAGCCTCTGACAGATAGGGAAGAAAAGGTTGAGAGATGGAAAGCTTATATAGAGAGTTTGTATAAGGGAAAGGAGATTGAGAATCATGTAATGGAAAGGGAGGAGGAAATTGATGAGGATGCGAAAGGAGATTTAATATTGAGATCAGAATTTGATAGAGCTTTGGAAGACTTAAGCAGGAACAAAGCACCAGGCATAGATGATATACCGATTGAGCTGCTACGCTGCATAGGAGATGAAGGTCTGATCAGGTTATTTCACTTGGTGTGTAGGATTTATGAGACAGGTGAGGTACCCCCTGATTTCAAGAAGAATGTAATCATCCCTATACCAAAGAAAGTGGGAGCTGACAGATGTGAAGATTACCGTACAATCAGCTTGATTACTCATGCTTCCAAGATCCTGTCTAGAATAATTTACAAGAGGATTGAGAGCCAGGTACAAACGGAGTTGGGTGAAGACCAGTTTGGTTTCAGGAGAAATATAGGAACAAGGGAAGCTGTACTAAGTCTTAGGCTGATTTTGGAAGGTAGAATAAGGAAAGATAAGAGAACGTTCATGGCTTTTGTAGACTTAGAAAAGGCTTTTGATAACGTTGATTGGACCAAATTGTTTGACATTTTGAAATCGATTGGAATAAAGTACAGGGATAGGAGGGTGATATACAATCTATACAGAAACCAGACAGCAGTCATTCGAGTTGAAGGACATGAGAGAGAAGCTGGTATTCAGAAAGGTGTAAGGCAAGGCTGCAACTTATCACCCATACTTTTCAATCTTTACATTGAACAAGCAATGAAGGAAATTAGAGAAAAATTTAAAGTGGGAGTGAAGATTCAAGGAGAAATAATTTCAACTCTGAGATTTGCTGACGACATTGTCATCTTGGCCGACAAGCCTGAGGATTTGAATGAGTTTTTGAATGGTATGGACTCCGTCTTACAGAAAGAATTCATGATGAAAATTAATGAATGTAAAACAAAAATACTGGAATGCAGCCGAAATAAATCAGAAACCTCTATGGAGATCAAATTGGCAGGTGAAAAGCTGAAGGAAGTAGGAGACTTCTGTTACTTAGGAAGCAGAATAACCAGTGATGGACGAAGCAAAGAGGATATAAAAAGTAGGTTGGCTCAGGCAAGAAAAGCATTTCTACAAAAAAGGAATCTGCTGACATCGAATATAGATTTAAGAATTAGGAAGTCATTTTTGAAAGCCTTTGTCTGGAGCGTGGCGCTCTATGGAAGTGAAACTTGGACTATTGGTGCAGCAGAAAAGAGGAGAATTGAAGCATTTGAAATGTGGTGTTACAGGAGAATGATGAAGATCAGATGGGTAGATAGGGTTACAAAGAGGTATTAAGACGAGTGGGAGAGGAGAGATGTTTCTGGCGACTGCTAATGAAGAGAAGAGATAGGTTGGTAGGACACATACTAAGACACCCAGGAATGGCAAGCTTAGTTATGGAAGGAAGGGTCGAGGACAAGAACTGTAGGGGTAGACCAAGGATAGAATATGTTAAACAGATTGCCTCGGATGTAGGGTGTGGTAGCTATGTAGAGATGAAACGATTAGCTCAGGACAGGGAGGCATGGAGAGCTGCATCAAACCAGTCAAAAGACTGAAGACTCAAACAACAACAACGAGAAGTAATGGGATTAATTTTTTTCTGAGGATCTTGGGGGTATTAGCTTCCTTGGCAACAAATTATAGTTTGTCAGATGTCGGGAAATGCCTTGTTAACTCGTGTCTATTTTTATACAGGGTTTTCGCAAACTTACTGTACTCAACATTTCTGATTTATTTGTATTATTCAAACAAGATCAATGAACCTCCTCTTCGGCTCTTAAACCCAGCTAAGTATTTTGGCTTGTGTCTGGACACCATTCAGCATTAGCCTTCAAGAGACAAGAAGTATGACAAAAACATGATGAAGTTTGGACAATCTTTCAGCATGGACAGACAACTTAAATAATCATGAAACTGTGCTTTTTTTTACTGCTTTTATTCCTTTACTACAACACATTTTTGTACTTGTTTTGCAAATTAAAATGTTGAATTAAATAAAATGTTCAAGTTTTTGTATAGCCAAAGTTTTTTTTTTTTTCAAGGCCAATTATTTGGAATACCCCCCAACCCCCCCCCCCCGGATGGTTACAGAGTTGATACTTCTATTTCTAGAAATCGACCACCATATATTAGAAGTAACTGTGTGTTACTTCAAAATTGTAACAGTAATACAAATACTTTTCAAACAAAGTATTTAGGGGCAGATGACCTCGTAGTTCCGCCCCTTAAAACAACAATAACTAACTAACTAAACAAAGTATGGTAACTATTTTTTGTAAGGCAGTTATTTCAAAAGTAACTGACCCAACTTTGTTACCTTCATATGTGCATTGCTCTACCTTGGCTTCAATTTATTATTGTAGATTACTGTGCATTTTATAGAATATGAAATAATGTATGTTTCCTTAGTAAACAGTGATGTACAAATATTATCAAGGAGTATGGCTAAAATGTTAGCTGCTATACACTCAAAAGTGACATACTGCTAAGCTCCGTTAGCCAACCCTTGGATGTTACTCCCCTCGAGGCTGGGAGAGTACATGGACTTTTTGTAGCTTTACAGTCAGTTAACACGATTGTTATTGTTGTTTGACTCTTCAGTCTTTCGAAACTCTCCATGCCTCCCTGTCCTGAGCTATTCTTTTCATCTCTACATAGCTACCACACCCAACATCCGAGGCAATCTGTTTAACATATTCTAACCTTGGTCTACCCCTACAGTTCTTGTCCTCGACCCATCCTTCCATAACTAAGCGTGCTATTCCTGGGTGTCTTAGTATGTGTCCTACCAACCTATCTCTTCTCTTCATTAGCAGTCACCAGAAGCATCTCTCCTCTCCCAATCGTCTTAATACCTCTTCGTTTGTAACCCTATTTACCCATCATTCTCCTGTAACACCACATTTCTAACGCTTCAATTCTCCTATTTTCTGCTGCACCAATAGTCCAAGTTTCACTTCCATAGAGTGCCACGCTCCAGATAAAGGCCTTCAAAAATGACTTCCTAACACATAAATCTATATTCGATGTCAACAGATTCCTTTTCTGTAGAAATGCTTTCCTTGCCTGAGCTAACCTACTTTTTATACCCTCTTTGCTTCGTCCATCACTGGTTATTTTGCTTCCTAAGTAACAGAAGTCTCCTACTTCCTTTAGTTTTTAATCTGCGAATTTGATGTCCATAGAGGTTTCTGATTTATTTCGGCTGCATTCCAATATTTTTGTTTAAAAAAAAATCCTGGCACTAAAAGCCCATAAAGAGCCTAGGCCGACCAAGCGACCGCTGTCCAGCCATTTGGCCTGCAGATATTGGGGTGACGCGTGATCAGCGCATCGGGTCCCCTCGGCCGTTAATCTTGGTTTTCGTGATCGGGGCACTGCCTCACTGTCAGACAGCTACTCAATTGTCCTCACGAGGCTGAGTGCACCCCGTTCCAACCCTCACGTCAGTTTTAAAATCTCTGATGGAGCCGGAAATCGAACCCGGGGCCTCCAGGTTAGAGGCAGGCGCGCTACCCCAACAGCACGGGGCCGGCTATTTTTGTTTTATTAATTTCATCATGAATTCTTTCCTTAAAACACGATTGTGCCCAATGAATGGGCGGGGTACAAGATATAAATATATATAAATAGTGGTGTGAAGGGCACTAAGTTAACACCGTAGCAAGGATTACCAATATTATAATTATAATTATTTTTTCTAGTGCATGCCAAAATTTGTTGGTTTAGTCTATTATAGTTACAGTGTATTAATCTAAATTGCATACATGTGCATATACACCATTACTCACATAATACACCAAAAAAAACTAATACTATTGTACTCAAAAAAAACAACCCCTGGCACTATCCAGCCCATGACGGGCTAAGGCCGACCAAGCGACCGCTGCCCAGCTATTCGGCCTGCAGATATTGGGGTGACGCGTGATCAGCGCGTCGGGTCCCCTCGGCCGTTAATCTTGGTTTTCGTGATCGGGGCGCTGTCTCACTGTCAGACAGCTACTCAATTGTCCTCACGAGGCTGAGTGCACCCCGTTCCAACCCTCACGTCAGTTTTAAAATCCCTGACGGAGCCGGGGATCGAACCCGGGGCCTCCGGGTGAGAGGCAGGCGCGCTACCCCTACACCACAGGGCCGGCTAATACTATTGTACTACAATAGTGAATTTACATTCTTGAAAATTTAAAATTTGAACACAGTGATCAGGATCTGATGATGGCCACTTGAGGGTCGAAACATGTAATCCTAAATTGCCCCATTACATGAAATATTTTCCAGGAGTGTGTTTATATATTTGTAACTTGTACCCCGCCTATTCATTGGGCACAATCGTGTTGACCGATTGAAAAGCTACAAAAGTCAATTTGTATAGGCAACACTGAAAAAATAATGGCTCCAAATCTCTACAAAGAGTATATTGAGTTTTGAGCAAGCGAGTGGAGCATCGTCCAGAATTCTGATTCCCGGCCAATCCTTACATTTTTGTAAGGAAAATGTGTCTTCCTACTCTACCAAAGATTGTCTTACAAATTAAAACTTTAAAAAACTTACTCAAGGCTTTGTATTTCAGATAGATATATGCTGTTACAGACTTTTTTTTGAGAACGTTTTATATTGAGCAACATTATTGATGAAAATATTGACATATCTTAACAGTTTAGCCAGTGTGAACTGTAAAGTTGCAAGGACATTGGTTTTTCTTTCTTCTTCTCTCTCACACCATCACTCCACTCCTCTCTCCAGATGGGGATCGCGAGCTGGAAGCTGTACAGTAAATGGTCTTCAAATATTCAAGCTAGTGATGCAAGTAATATATTCAAGTACTGTATGACATTAGTGAATAACCAATAAAATAAAACAATGAAAGATTTAAGAATTAAATGTGTAATTTACCTGCTTTAAGTAGTGAACTTAGTGCACAAACATATTTACAGTCGAGTAACCCTAGTCTATATACACTTTCCACTTAGAAACATGAGACACCTCAACATTTATTTCGTTACAATTTTGTCTTTTAAGTATCAGACTTAATGAAAGACACAAAATTCACACAGACTTCAGGAATGGAGAATTTCACATAACTTTAGGGCAGATGACAGTTGTTCTTTCAGATCAAACTACCGTAAATGCTGCCTTAGTCTCAGTCAGCTTGAAGACAGACTAGAATTCTCAGATACCACGTGCAATCACAATTTCAAAGGATATTTTAAAGTAAGGTCCATTAGCCAACACCTTTTAAAAACTCACATATTTATAACAATGCAAATGCAAACAGTTTTCCAGCATCCCTTAGCAGACATCACTTGTAGTCATCAGTGTACTTTGAACTGTGTGACTTCAATGTTTAAGATTGTATGCACTGTGAGATATGGTCAATTATTCTTAACAGCAAGAAACATGAGAACAGCAGATATTCATCACATGTACAACCACAAAGCAATAAGTGATAAGGAAATTACATAAATAGGCACAATGGTTCAAGGGTGGGTGGGAAAACATTAATGACGACCCTGGCCAACCATCTGTAATCAGAGATGATTTGGTGCATGCAGTAGATACCACAAACCACAAAGATAGATAATTTACAAATTCTATGCTGTCATTGGATTCTAAGATTCAAGGTCAGCTCTGTACAACATTGTGTCTGTAGGTAGGCTTCTATGGGATAAAGTATAGTTCATCTTACATCAAGACAAATATTTACATAAACACAAAATTTATGTGAAAAGATAGAAAGGTTTTTAGAATGTAATGAAAAGGGGTCATTCATAAATTATGTTCACAAAAATTCCATAAAATATAATCTCCCCTGCCCCATTGTAACACTCAATTCCCCCCCTATGTGAACGTCCAAAAGAAATTAACCCCACCGCCTTATTTAATGTATTGCGCAACTCATCACATGGAAAATATTCTACTTTATAGGCCCATGCTCCGGTACTACAGGAGAGCCTTCCCTATAGAACGAAGCTTTGCTGGGCAGTGTGGCGAATCGAATTTTCCTAGTGAAAACTTATCTTCTCAGGAAGAAGTCTTCCAGTAAACGTGCTGGTCACCGCCAGTTGACTAGCATCTACCGTTAACAATCACCGGCTGCGGTCAGAGCATCGATTACATTCCCATCTGGCAAGATACCTTGAAAACTGAAAATCCACAGCCTGCTTTCAGTCGACCGGCCGGGTCAGGAATGGAATGAATGAAGCCCCCCATCTAGCGGCGAGGATACGAACCGTGCCAGCTGCTGAAGCCTGTCGCACTCCCCTGGGGCAATGATTAAATGAATGACAGATGAAATGAAATGATAGTGCAGAGTGTTGCTGGAATGAAATTTGTGACAGGGAAAACCGGAGTACCCGGAGAAAAACCTGTCTGCCTCCGCTTCGTCCAGCACAAATCTCACATGGAGTGACCGTGATTTGAACCACGGACCCAGCGTGCTGCCGCCTAAGCCACGGAGGCCTGGCAAGATACCTTACTTGAGATAATTAAGACTTGTGGTGAAGAACTGTAGCCTCTCTTGTATCCCATGGACAAAGTATTGAACAAAACATCGAATTTTCCTAGTGAAAACTTATCTTCTCAAGAAGAACTCTTCCAGTTAATGTGATCGTACATTTTAGCGCCGTGCAATGTTTATTTGTGGGGGAACCTCAAACAAAAAGGATACAGAAACCATCCTCGTACTCTGGAGGCTCTTGAGAATGAAATAACTCCACTGATACACAATATCAGTGACAATGAAGTGTACCAAAACTTCCTGCGTTGGTGCAATGTGTCTTTAGAAAATGAAAGACAGCATTTCCAACAACTACTCTGAAATTCATGTAACAGGCTATTTGATAGTGTGAAAAATTATGTCATATAGATACCCGCATAGCTTATGGGTTTTAGAAGCAATTTGCATTAATCTGAGTAAAAAGTAATTGACTGTTTATCCAAGAAAGAATGAAAAAAATTGAGTTTTTTAAACTGGCACCATGTGATCGAAAATGTTCTAGAGTGGTTGGTTCCTCAGTTTAGGGGCTGCGACAATGCGGTCATGTAGCCCCGTGTACTTTGGGTGTGTGTAGAATCTGTCTGATAGTATGTCTACCCCTTATTATTCCCGTTTTTCCTACGGGGTCGGGGATGAGATGCAAGTCTTTGTGGCGGATGATTTTTACGGCCGGATGCCCTTCCTGACACCAACCTCATGAGAGGAGTTAATGAGAGATGAAATGAATGATGGTGAATGAAACTGGGCAAGGATGTGGAAGGAAGCGGCCGTGGCCTGTCAGAAGGTACCGTCCCAGCATTTGCCTGGAGTTGAAAATGGGAAACAAAGGAAAACCATTTCAAGGACGGCCGACGGTGGGGCTAGAACCCACGCGTCTACCGAGTCAGCAGAGAGCTTGGCCCCATGACCTAACACAGCGCTTTAGCGAGCGCAGCCACTACTGTCGGTGTGTAGAATCTGTCTGATAACTGGTGGTAATTGTGATGGCTGTATTAGTGTGTTTTATCTGCAATTCAGGTAAGGGCGGAAAACTATTAATTTCAAGAAGTTCCTAACTTTGCTACCAAATGCTACCATCAACGACACCTAGCTGTGAACTTGGCTACTAGATACCACCGCAACTTGCATCTGGCGGTGAACTAATAGTGTATTAATTAAATCTAACCTACAAGATTTAGCTTCACGCAATTGTAGTTAGCGGAAGGTTCTTTTACATGTCATAAATATATGACATGAGCTCGCCGGCTTTACTTCCCCTCCGAAGGAAGGCATACTGAGAGATCCCTCTGTCTCCCTTGTCTTGTAGTTTAGCACCACCCAATTTCTGTCGCACATTGCATCTGTTGCATAGAAATTACTTTCTATGTTTGAAGCTTTATCTTTTCTAATCTTGTTCTGCCTTAGTAGTCTTCTATGAGGAATGGTTCTCTTGATAGTTCGTGAACCAATCTAGAAAGCAATGTTTTTGATATTCCAAGTGTCCTCCTTTTCAACTATCACATAGTTTTAATGAACAGTGTCCGTTGCAATTTAAATACTGTATAAACGCACATACAATTCCTCATCAATAAATAAATTGCACTTCATACTGTCATGAACTGGAAAAGATTTCTACATAAATCAAATTGCTAGCAAGATGATCATCCTCTCGCCCCCATTTTCATCATCATCGTTTCTTCGCTTCGGGTGCGGTTATACCGAGCCGTCTCTAATTTGTCCTGTTCCTGAATTTGAAGCCAGTTGTTATCTCTAGCTTCAAGGTCCTCATAATTAATGTGTTTCTCCCACACATCGCGAGGTCTCCTCTTGGTCTCTTTCCAGGGATGCTCTGTCCAAAGTATACTCGAGGTATCCTGTAGGGAGACATACTCTTCATATGACCATACCATTTGAATCTCTTGAGTTTGAGAGTCTCCAGCATGCTCCTTTCCAATCCCAGTGGCTGTCTGATATCCTCATTTCTATTTTATCCATTTTAGTCTTTTGAAGGCGAGAATGAAGGAACTTCATTTCTATTGCCCAGAGACGACTGTTTGTTGGTCCAGTAAGGGTTGCTGCATCCAGTCTATATGTTAGTATAGGTATTGAACAAACTAATCTTCAAAGCTTGTGAAAATGTTTCATCAAGTAGCTGATGCACTGCCTGATAGAAATTTGAAGCTTTCTGTATTCTGTAGTTAATCTCTTGATGTATTGGTAATAATAAATTGCAAGGTACTTAGAATAAATTGTAAACTGACCAGCGGATGATAATAGGGATATCTTATGCGAAACTTTTCCGCCAGATGTCACAACTGTTCTATGTGGAACTCCATTGATTTGTCTTCAGTTGGCATCGAATTTGAATAATGACGAGTTGATAAAACGATAAATTTCGATTCTGAAGCATTTGTAAAAGCCTATTATGTGTTATTTGCAAATTTTATATGAACTGATGAACAAAATGACCCCCACATAGTACCTGTGCGCTATCTGTTAGTGCTAGTTCAGGATATCCTTATTCGTGTCCACTCTCACCCAATCGTTAACGAATCAGCTTTTTGTGCCATTCAGTGTGCGAAAGACCAATGAGTGGGATAACACTTGGAGGTGGACAGCTGAAGAAGGTGGAAAGTCTCAAGTACTTGGGAAGTATAGTGGAGGAAAATGGGAGAAATGACAAAGAGATTACGGAATGTGGCAGACAGGCAGAAGCATTTCTGAGAAGCTTTAGGAGCTTAGTGTGGAATAAAGATGTCCCACAAAAAAGCAAGGAAGTGTTAAACAGAAGCTACTATTTCCCGATACTGACCTATGCATCAGAAATGTGGATAATGAAGAAAAGAGACATAAGCAGAATACAGGCAAGTGAAATGAAGTTCCTACGAAGTAGGATCAGAGTAACAAGAAGAGACAGGGTGAGGAATGAAAAGGTCAGGGAAATAGTGAAAGAGGAGCCCTTGCAGGGTAGGATTGAGACATCAAGACTGAGATGGTATGGACACTTAAAGAGAATGGAAGAGAAGAAGATTCCCAAGAGGATACATAGGATGCAGATGCAGAAGAAACGACCAAGGGGAAGACCAAGATATAGATGGCTGAAAGGAGTGGAGGAATGTGTCAAGAAGATGCGATGATGATGATAATTGTTATTTTAAGGGGCCTAACATCTAGGCTATCGGCCTCTGATGGTTTGGGTGATCGTGAAGATGAAAATGAAATGTAAACTTAAAACTAAAACTAACTACCAATCTACATACTAGAAGAAAAAATGGAAAACTAAAGGAGAATAAGGCAAATAAAGGACAGGAGGAAAAGAAATGCCCTCAACCCTCGAAGAATGCGGATTGAGGGACTTGGAAGGAAGGAGAGCCATGAAAGGCAGATAGGAAAGTGAAAGAGGAGAGGGTCCGCCCCGAAGGTAAGGGACAAAAGGGGAAAAAGGACCCAGCTCAGGAATTCCTCGGGGTCGCCAACTCCCGAACTCACCAGCCGTGAGCCCCTGAGGGTGTAGCATTATCTACAGTGCACCAGAAGTGGTGGGGCTACATACACCCTGCCTCCTTAAGGGACTTGAGCACAAGGCAGGAGGTAAAAGGAAAAGAAAAAAAAGGCTGACCCCTCACAGAAGGAGGGTGTCAGGAAAGATGAGACAAGGGCCAATTAAGGCGGGAAAGGAAGAGACTCCCTAGGCCTCGGATACCCTAATACCGTCGGGGTCGGAAGAGAACAAGAGTTGACCAAGTGAGGTCGACAGGAAAGAAGACGGAGAGGAGCCCGGCACAAGTAAGTGGAAGCAATGCCGGACTCAGCTGGGGCCCCGTGGTCGCCAACCCACGCCCACTAGAAGTGAGCCCCTGGGGGAGTGTCAAGAAGAGAGGCGAGGACTGGACTAGAGTGACAGCGGAGAGGTGGTGGGAAGGAAGGACTAAGTGGCGAGGCTTATGTTCCAAACAGACCCAGCCTGAGGCTGGAAACTGTACAAGATGATGATGATGATGATGATGACCAGTGTGTGAAAGATACCAAATAACTTTATGCCCTACAAAGATCAATTTTTCTCACTGAGTATGTGAAATGTGAACTAAATTACAGTGTTTATGTATTTATTCCAAATGCACTTTCGTGCGCAATGATACTATTAATGCTATTATATACAGGGCGTCCAGAAGAGTGCATCAGGCCTCGGCAGCCGGCACAGTTCATATCCTCGCCGCTAGATGGGGGCTTCATTCATTCCATTCCTGACCCGGTCGGAGACTGGAAGCAGGCTGTGGATTTTCATTTTCATATACAGGGCGTCAGGAAATGTTCTCCGCGGCGGCTAAGCCCTGCTGCGAGAGATTACGTCACCAGTTACGTTGGCAGCATGGCTGTCACTTCTATCAATACAAACAGTAAACGTTGTACTGACCACAGCCATACTGTTGCACTATTCCAATAATCTAACTATACACACTGACGATTTCGACAGCCCACACATGTGGTCTTCACCCTATCAAGGACACCGTGCTGCCAACTAAACTAATGACGCTACCTCTCGCAGCAGCACATTTCCTGGCGCCCTGTATAACACAAAATGCAGAATGCTAAAACTCAGTTTGTTTATATACTGGATTATGACGTCACTGAAGCCAGTGCAACGCCGTCTTGCACAAGAGAACGTTTTGGCGGCTTATTTAAATAGTGCATATTTATTTGCTGTTTCCTGAAGAAATACATAAAAGAATTAAAAGTAACCACTTTTGCGAGTTCAATAAACACGACAGGCGGCAAGCCACAGTGCCCTGGCCGTCACACGGCAGCTGCGAGGCCCAGTTTTATAGACAAGGCTCTCACTGTAGAAGCAGGACATATATTTCCGGAATTCTGAGAATGCTACACAGGATGAATTTTTCCTTCCACACAAATCAACCTACGAACAAAGTTGTTTTATTATATACATACCTGGAGAGTGCCAAAAAGAAAGTTATTAGCAGATTTGCAAAATCCAAATTAATGGGGGGAAAAAACTGACAATCGTCCATACTTTTGTATTACCGTATTATACACTTTTGTCATGTTCTTATATTCTTGTAAGGACCTCCATACTCGAGCGAACATATTTTATGGATGACCCCCAAGTAAATTATGACTAGATATTTGGCAGTTTGGTTCTTCAACGAAATTATTAAAGACAAACAGGAGGCCTATAGGAAATGACTGTGTACCAAGAAAGATGTAGATAAATTAAAGTACCACAGAAAGCAAGCAATTGCGAAGAGAGAAGTGCGTAAGTATCAAAGAAGGAACTGGGACGAATTTGTATCCAATTTAGAAAATTATATTTCTAAACGTCAGCCACAAACCTACAAAATTTTAAACAACTTAAACAGGAAAACTAAAGACATGCTTCGAATCAATACAATCCCTTGCAATACTTGGTCAAATCACTTTCAAAATTTATGGTCACAGAATGTCTCCCATATTCCGACACTTCACTCAAATAATTTACACATCGAACACATTACAATGGTAGAACTAGGTGCAGTCCTGATGACAATAAAGTGCAATAAAACACCTGGAGAAGATAACTTAAATTTGGAGTTATTTAAATATTCCTGTGGGTCTTTCCAAGAAAGATTCCTCCAGCTCCTCAATAAAATTTGGGAAGGTGAAAAACCACCTGAAAACTGGAATAAAGCAATAGTTGTGCCCATTTTGAAGAAAGGCGACAAAAGCCACTGTGAAAATCACAGAGGCATACGGTAATCATCATCAAATTCCAGCTCCAGTCGCCCGGGTGCTGTTAACGAGCCCTAGCCACCTTTCCCTGTCCATGAATAGTTGGTCTTCATGGGTCCTTCTCCAGTCCAGCCCTTTGTCTTCAAGATCATCCTTGATTTGGTCCAACCATTTCTTCTTTGGTCTTCCTACTGGTCGTTTTCCTGGGATAATCTTGTTGAAATAAGCTTTTGGTGTCCTCTCATCTCCCATTCTTTGAAGATGCCCATACCATCCTAATCGTTGCTTCTGCAAATATTTTGTAGCACTGATATCTATGCCAGCCTCTGTCCTGTTTGTTTCGTTCCTTACTTTGTCTCTCCTTGTCCTTTGAAGCATTGTTCTTATAAACTTCATTTCGGTATGTTTATTAAATTCTGGTTATAAAATATATGCCAGCATCATTAAAAATAAACTATATAGACACTATGAAAACATTCTAGGAGAGGAACAATTCGGCTCCAAGAAGGGAAGATCTTGCTGTGATGGTTATTTTACAATGTAAATCCTTCTCGAAAAACACCGCGAATTTAACCCCCTTAATGCCACGCGCCGATCAGATCGGCTCTCGCTGCTCGCGTCAAAAGTGCCAAAGCCGATTGAATCGGCGCGATGTTTATCTTATATTTGCTGATTTTTCTAGGCATAAGTCAGTGATTATTTCATACTATTGGAAAGGTGAGGTTCCAGGCTTGCCTGTGAGGTGTTTACTTTTCTCCTTCGAAGTCCATTACGCGATAGGTTTGAGTCTGTATTCACGCCCTCCCTTAGCGCTCCCACAATCACGCACGTTCCCGCCAAACTTGTGGTGCAGTTGTTTTCTTCTTGTTGACGTTTTCTGCCAACAGATGTATCTAAGAGCATTATACAGCTGGAAATGTAGTATTTCTTCGAATATGACACTTAGGTGACCTTAATTTAGACTCAAAATTGATTTTTTACAAAGAAAAATTGAAAAATTTTCAGAATAACCTCTATTATAAAGGTTTAGATGCAGTATTTACTTTTTTGAACATAATGTATGAAAGAATGGGGTATTGGTTCGGGAAAATCGCAATTGCGATAAATGCGAATTTTACTTTTTTCTCCTTTTTTCAACTACCTGGTAACTAATATGACTATGTATACCCAAAATTTGCGAAACTGAATTGCGACAAAGTGCGATAACTAAGGGTTCTTGCGAATTATTCCCATAAATGCGATAAATGCGAAAAGTGCTGAATTTACCGATTAATGTTGAATATTATATTTTATTACATTTTCGCGCCGCAACTTTGAAATTTGTGAGTTCCCAGCAATGAAAATATCGGCTATATAATCGATATTTACGAGTAATAATCGATATGTACGAACATCGATTATTGTCGTGAAAACAATCGATTACGGTAAAAATTATTTTGAAAATGGTGCTGTTATTATTGCCGCATAATATCCACTGTTTTTCGCCAGTAAAACGATGATTTTGGAGAAATTATTTCGTAGTTTCAGTTGGTTGTGCTAATAAAAGGAATATTCCAATCGTTTGTGCCGATTCCTTTTAAAAATTAGAGCAATAAGGTTATGCTTATATAGGTTTATATCGCGCCGGCCCTCATTTGTTGTATTTGAAATGAAAATGAAAACTCTCAAGTACGTATCGTGATATGAATAGACAATTTTTGTTAGGCGTTCTCTTTGCTTTGGGAAATGTATAATATGATGAAAGTATTCTCTACCATGTGTGAGTTATAGGTTATGTTACATGTCGTCCGGTGATTTCTCCGTGAATTCGGATACTGTTTTACAGATTGTCAGTCAAGAGTCGCAGTGTGGTCAGGAAATAATGAGGGAGTAAACATACATTTTATTATTTAGTTAATTATCCATTGTGTGATATTTACACAAAGTTAAGTAAATGTATGATTCACATTATTACTTCCTTTTCAATGAGGGCCATGGATGAGGGGCATTGAATTTCTATTTGCCGGTGGTTTAATGGTCAAATGGCACTTCTTGAATCCTACCTCATAAGTTATTAAAAGAAATGAATGAAACTTGGCAAGGAGTTAGAAGGAAAACCACACAAAAGGATTTCATAGCCATCCTCAGAATTTGAACCAATTCATCCATCGAGTCCAGGACAGCTTGGTATTGTCGTCATTCCACCTGCCACACAGTAAACTTCGTAAGACAAGCATTGTTGCCTGACCACAGCTCGCTTTATTCTAACAATTGGCACCTTGGTACCAGTGAACTAATACAACTCTCCGCCGGCCCTCAATATTTGAGTTGCTGCACAACACCTGATATTGTTGATTGCATAATGAGAACATGACCTTTGGATCTTTTGAGCATAGCTTAGGTACCCTCGTCTCATGTCATACAACCAACCGACAGCACTTGAACTCAATCTTGCCAATTAGCCAGGCTGATGCCTTTATTTTCAGAGATCTCACATTTCTGAAAAATGTATGATGTCGAGTTTCTACATTTCTGTAATACTGATATTAGGATTTTAATACAGTACTTCTAACACTCCCTTAGTAAAAATAAAAACCACACACACAACAGGAGACTTATATTAAATGCTTATGCCGTTTATCAGAAACGCCCATATTTCCAATCCTGCACATGTTTGAATTAGTTTCCGCGCATATTATTTTGAACCTGTTTATTGTACCTGGTGACGAACTTTTAAATGCTACAAAATGCTAATATTTAAATTTCAAAATGCTCCAAAATGCTATTTTTGAATATGAAAGTGCTACAAAATCAATTTCAAAATGCTATTTTCTCGTATCTTTAGGTATTGGTTATAATGCAAAGCAAAAGTAATAATTCTATCGTTGAAAATGGGGTATTAATGATTTCTTTTCGAATAGTCTGTATGATCATTGAAAATAGCTTGGCATTCTTGGCTAGTATTTCAGGAAATGGCTTGGCACTAAGAGGGTTAATATAGAAACACATGTTGTCTTTTTAGATACCGGTATCAAAAAACCTTTCGACAAGGTAAGTAAATATTACAAAGTAATATTTTCATTTCATTCATCACACCCCACAACAAATGGTGCAAAACATAAGTAACCTTTACAAACATAACTTGATTTCTGTAAAGGTTAATAATATTATTTGCAGATGACTTAGTGCTGGTTGTCACCTCAGAAGATGATTTACAGCATTCAATGTATAACCTGAAACTAGTCTCAGAAAACTACTCAATGGAAATATCTCTTGAGAAAACTAAGATAATGGCCTTCTGTGGCACGGAAGTAAGATCTGCTTGGATAATAACATTTTGGAAAGAGTAAACGATTTTTAATACCTTGGCTACAAACTATCAACAGATATTTAGGAATCATCAATTAAGTTTTTAAACCATCATTAGTTCAGAAACACACCCGAACAAGAATGGTAGTGAAGCGTGGACCCTCAGGAAATGCGATTAGGGACGAATAACTATCGCCGAAATGAAATATATGCCACGATCATCAGGCGTCACTATGTGGGATCACTAACGAAACACAGAAGTGCTGAATGGTCTTAACAGCAGACATCCAAGAATACCAGAGAAATTGGCTAGGTCACCTCAACAGGATGGACAGAAGCAGGATCCCTAAAGCAGTCACCAACTACTGTCCCTCTGGGAAGAAATCTCGCCCCAGGAAATGACTGCGTGAAAATGCAAATCTTTTGTATAGACCGTACCAGTTCTTCTAGGACTAATACATGAAAGGATGATGATGATAATGATGGTTCTTACTGCATGGCATGTAAAAGATCCTTTCACAGACTAAACTTGTGTAAAGCAAAATTTGTTAGGTTAGATTTTGTCAGAACGCTCTATCAAAGTTCCAACGTTCACCACTAGGTATCATTGATATCTGGTGGCGAAAGTTGGAACTACTTGAAATTGAACGGAACTTGTAGCTCACCCTTTAGGGTATCCCCTGGAAGCAGCTACAGACTCAGGCGAGCCGAACATGTCCTCGGACACTCCCGGCACTAACAGCCATACGATAAATAGATAAATACTGCAAAATGGACCTTACTTAACAAGTACATATACAAGCTTCCAGATTAAAAACTAATGCTCAAAAAAAGCTTATCACAACATCACAGCTTTCATCAAAATACAGACACAGGAACAATTCAACAAATAAATACCTATCTTAGAAATCACATTCTTCAAGGACAATTGACAGTTCAGAGAATGTTCATAATCACACACAATGCTGCCATATTGCATCAGTCATGCTTGAAGATAGAGGGTTGGACTGATAGGATTAGAATTCTCAGATATTTTGTGAATTATCTTATAATTATTTCCACAGCTCCTTTCTATATTGTAAACAAGTTCTGAAACATCCTTCAAGAACAAGATTTTCAAATATTCAGAAACTACACATTATTGTTTAAGAAAAAGAATACAAAATATAGATAAAATAAAATCATTTTTCCAAAGTACAAAAGCTAACACTTCTATAATAAATTATATACATACTTATCTTTGGTTATAAATCAGTCACAATGTGTCTTTTAACAACATTGTATTTGCTATAAGCTATACAAGATTTGTTTTCTATTAATTATATTAACTTCATGAAATTATTATAAGTATACTTATTGCCAATTTCCTGAAATACAATTAGTATCTTTCTAATTTGCTTACAGTAACAAAACTCCAAGCTAATAAGGTTACATACTTTTATGTAAATAACTGAGCATCAAATAAATATATTGTATTCCTGTACCAGAAATACTGTACAGTAAAGAAACATTTTAGGTTTTCCCCCTCAATAGAATATTAAGAATACTACAATAATTAATGATAAATTCTGGTATGAAAGGTGAAATAAACTGGACAAAAATTTATCGGGGATTTTCATGTTCATTAATGACATTATGGTATATTTCTGGGTTATTTGCCATGAAATGTTTCTTGAAGTACAAAATTATAGCTGAACCATTCCTAAATTCTAAATTTGCAACCGTTCCTAAAATTCTAAATTTGCATATCTTTTAAAACATTTGTTAAATAATTTAGCCTTGAAATTTTCTCTTCTTAAGAAGGCAAAACATCAACATCTTCAAGAAATGTTAAACGGCATACTAACCTAGACTATGGTCTATAAAATCTCGTAAGGATAGGCAAAATATAAATATAAATTTTGATGTCATGAGATGGGACATCATTTGGCAGTTTCATCTTTGTACTTTAAATAACGCACTGACTAGGATCATCAATCCTCCTTTTATTTGCTCTTTATACTGGGCTTGCAGACTTGCAAGCGTTGCGGTTTCAGCGGCAGTTGTTACGTATGTACACCCAGAATGCAATCATGCCCATGAAGCACATTCCAATAACAGCCACTTTATAGACCTCATTAAAAGAGCGCTCCAAGACCACTGTCTGAAATTTAAAATTCTGCCATTAGTTAGGAAAAGATCACTGCCAAAGAAATAAGTAAAAGGAGTATTCAAACATTTTTCTGTGATTTGATACGGTAAGTAACAACTATCAATTCATGACATAATAATGTAACACATCAGAACAAAAATATAATGCTTGAACTATTCACAGTTTTCAACAGACAACAAAGGTATAAATGAAAATACAATGACACTCATATCTGCAAGAACAAAAAAAAACAAAAACAAAAAAAAACAAGAAGTTTCGTGACGAACTTAAGAGCCTACTTTTCATGCCAATGATTATTCTACAGTGTATGAACCTATCTAGAATAATGACGAAATTAAGTTGGTAATATCGAAATGTCTAATTAGTTTGAAATATTACTGGTATAATGTAGCCTAATAGAGCACTACAGTTGGCAGCCCTGGTGAGTGAATATATTCTTAGTTCCATCTCTTAAGGTACAGAATACAAAATTTGGTTGAAGTCCAATGGACGTTACATGCAGTTAGACATTGGATCTATCAGCATGCGTAAAAGCATGTTGGCAACAGTGTCATGCATGTGCTGGTTAGAAATAATCGGAAATATTATGTTATCTTGTTGTGCCAAATTTGGATGAAATCCATTTGTTAGTATAGAAGTTACATGTATTTTAAAATTGGTCCTATCAGCAGACATAGACTCATGTTGGCAGCACTGACTTATATTAATTATTCCAAATTAATCTAGAATGTCAGGTGCTATACGTGTGCAAAGTATAGGGCTGTTGGCTTGCATACTTCCTGATATATTGATATTAGGGTAAAAAAATATAGACAGCATTTATTAACAGTTGGCAGCCCTGATTGCTCTTAAGAATACTTATAGTCGTATCTGTTATGTTACACAGCACGTACGAAATTTGGTTGAAATCCAACTGATAGTATGGAAATTACATGTATTTAAAAATTGGCCCTATCAGCAGGCTTAGAATCATGTTGGTAGAACTGAAGTATATAAGTTACTCCAAAATTAATCTAAAATGTCAGGTACTATATGTGTGCATAGTTTAAAGCTGTCGGCTTGCATACTTTCTGATATATTGGTATTTGAATAAAAGAATAGAGAGAGAAATTATTAACAATTGGCAGCCCTGGTGGCTCTTAAGAATATGCTCAGTCATATGTGTTTATGTACACACATTACATACAAAATTTGGTTGAAATCCAATTGATAGTGTAGAAGTTATAGGCATTTAAACATTGGACCTATCAGAAGGCTTGAAATCATTTTGGCAATATTGTCATGTATGGCCTCCTGGAAATTAAACTGAAATAGTGTTATCTACATGTGTGCCAATTTTGGAATAGCTCCCATGCATACCTTCCAAGATATCCAACATGGAGCTAAAATTTCTAGTGCGTTTTTTCAGCAGTTGGTAGCACTGACATAATTTTCAAATATGGACGTGAGATATTCCGGTATACATCTTTACTCATACTAAATTTGGTTTCGATTTCTGCAGCCGTTTAGGAGTTGATAGGGGGACACACACACACACACAGCCAGACAGACAGAAGAACAGGCAGACAGACAGACACACATTTTCCCGGATCGATCTCATAAGTCTACTTTTTCCTCATTTTTGCAAAATGTGAAAAGTTGGCTAAAAATTAATGACATGCTTTGGTAAGTCTCTAAGTTACATCACAAAAATTCTGCTTCCAACCCCTGCTGTGTTAGTCCAGTCAAATTAGACCAAAAATGATGCGTTTGCTGCATTTAATCATGTAGTTCCAAATGTTTCGGGAATGTGTAGGGGGAGGTCCCCTGAACGACACCTAATAAAGTCCAGCCGATTTCAGGTGCCGCGGGGAGGCAGAGGGGGCTCTAAGCCCCCCTTTTTTAGTTTTTGGCGCATAACTTTAAAACGGTGCGTAGCATAGAAATTTGTACACTTTTTAAACGTAAAGGAAATTAAATGCTCTACACAATGGTGTAATCATATGTATCTTTATGTGTTACTGTCTCCAAGATATGAGCCGGTAAACATGGAACATTTGAAGAAAAATATGTAGCGCCTCACGTTTCTCGTCAAACTTGCCCTTCCAATTCGTTTGCCTTCCATTTTACAGGCAACTTGTGGGGAAGGAAGTTGTAGAGCATTAAATTTCCTTCAAGAATATATATACTTATGCTAACTTACCTTCGATCTGTCGAGCGTTACAGTGTTATGACGTATGGGGGTCAGTTTCGAGATTTTGCTAGTGAAGTGCTCATTATTTTACTTCCGTTTTCAGCGGCTTTAACACTCTGTATTAAGTTATTTATTGATTATGCCAACATAAATGGTATTTATTACCCATATAACTAATATACATATGAAAGTATGTGTGTCAACTGTTAATTTGGAACATTAAAAATCTAGCTTAGGCCTTTCAAATGGCAAATATTTTTTCATATCCTTTGAATATGCATGTATAAGGCACCTCCTCATCTGAAATAGAATGTACTTAATACCCTGTGTACATAATATTAAGATACGTACGCCTAAGTTTATTATGATTTTGTATCCTATGATATCCCACAAATAAGAATATAAGAAAAACGTAGGAAAGAATTGATACTGGGAGATAGTAAAGACAGAGACGGCGAAACATCGAAATAAAAACTGTCAAGCGTGGACAACAGACGACCTAAAAGGAGGGAATAATAACATTCCGGGATATCTGACGACCCAGGAAAGGAAATAATCTTCTGGAATATAAGATACCATGGGAAAGGCCTAAGTGACTGATCCCTTTCCCAATCCAGTACGGTTGAAAACTCCAGAGATTTTCATAGATTGTGGCTATTTTAACTGATACACCAATGGCTGGAGTGTGGTCTGATATGGCGATTGAAGCGACACTGATGTGTGACGTGAAAAGTGAAGGGGGACTAACACGAGGGAGAGGCTAGTTGGCTATAATAATAATAATAATATCGTATGACCTCGGGTGCCGGGTGCAAGCTTTGTTATTTGACACCCAAAGGGTAGCTTGCATGTCGAATTTCGCTGTTCCTTGAAGCACTATGAAAGTCGAGGAGGTTAGATATATAAGCTCCTTGAACACTATAGCGCTTTCTAGTAGAGAAATGAGGAACTTTGTGTTGGCGGAAACACCCGAGATTAATTTCGCCATTATGAATACGGCTTACTGAATTCAAATGGGTTCTTTGACATGCCAACATCGTATGACATGATGTCGTAATTTTTGCTGCCTTTCAAAAATCACTTACCACGGCCAGGAGCGAGCCTGCCAGCTTGGGGTTAGTAGACCGACACGTTGACCACTCACCCACCGTGGCTAGTTGGCTGATCATCCGCCTTTTGCTGTACGTGACTCTTTGATGTCCCTTTCAACCGGAGTAATAGGACCCAGCAACATCAACTGTTACCAAGCATTGGAAATCAGAACCCCTACAAAGGGGACTTTTGTTGGAAGTAACTTTGCATAAATTAAGCAGTGTAAGAAAAATGCAGTAGTTCCTTTGGCTGTTATGAGCAACACTATCAAACTGGACAATGAAGTAGTGGTGGTTGAGCCTTTAATGATTTTCCAGGGAACCGTAATTAACAAGAAAATAGAAGGGGATGTAGAGGAGCTGTTGAAGTGTGAGTTAGCCCCATATCCCACGACTCGTTTTGATGAAAAGATCATGAGGAAAACGAAAAAAGTCCGCTCTCTACGATGCCTTTCCTTCATGCAGTCAAATAACCACCCTGAAGAACTGTTTCGCGGTAATCAATGCTTTCTTCTTCATAGGGTAAAGTGGAACGACGACACTAAGTTCGCCTCCATCTGCAACCAATACGTGTCTTACGTTATCAACCATTACTGCTACAACTCTGCTGTTGTGTTTGACATTGACGAAGACACGAGTTCCACAAAAAGAGGCGAATAACATCGCAGGGCATCAAGTAAAACATCAGTGGATACAGACTTTGATGAGAACATGCTAGCTACTGTTCAGCAGGAGAACTTCCTTTCCAACGAAAAGAACAAAATTAAGCTGATAACTATGTTAGCGCAGGCCTTGGGTGCAAAAGGTATACAATTCATCATAACCAAAGGAGACGTTGACTGCAACATTGTCAGGCATGGATTACAAAATACCCCTCATTTTCAACTGAGGTGGTAGATGTCGAGGACGTAGACCTACTCGTCTTACTCATGGCACTCACACCATGAGACACGAATGTCCTTTTCATGAAGCCTGGATGAGGCAACACAGATGACAGACTGTACTCCTCCCAACAACTTCAGGCCTTGCCATTCTGCCAGTACATTCTATTAATCCATGGCTTCACTGGATGTGACCACTTCTATCATTTTTAGGAAAAGTAAATCAAATCAAATGTTTGAAGCAGTATCCTAACGAAACCAAAAGCACCGCTGAAGTTTTTATGGCTCCACGTCCACGCCAGTAGACATCCATGAAGCTAGGGAACAAAATATGTTTCTACTGATGTATCCAACACCACTCCATGAGCATGACCTCAATTATCACAGGTATATCTCATTTTGTGTTGCATGTACTAACTTCGTTGAAGCATGCTGTCTGATAAATAAATATTCTATTCTCTTATGTTCTATTCACACGTACATGTGCTTCGTCAAATCGTCAGCCAAGATGAAAGTAAACTTGTCTTCATTACCACCTACCTGATCTATATAACTCATGCAGTGTGTTTCTACAGGTTCAACACAACAAATTGTAATTGAACATCACATTTGTCCAGCAAGTAGATTTATTTTTATTTTAAGAGGGTAACCGTGGTGTTAAAAAAAAAAAAAGTCACTTATAACTTATAATTTTTTTAAAGAATGTAAACAACCAAATATAACGAACTTTTCAGAACATATATATACTCCGATGGGCTGGATTGTAAATTATTAGATCTTGATCATGTTTTCATTCCCATAAAAACGAAATTGTTTTCCGAAATGTTGGGCTCCCCCGAAACATAATCCTATATACGCCACTGCGTTCATATACTTTCTAGGTATAAATTATTAGTTATATGGTTGATAATAGCATCTATGTATACATAATCAATAAATAACGTGATACAGAGAGTTAAAGCCGTTGAAAACGGAAGTAAAATAATGAGCAGTTCACTAGCAAAATCTCGAAACTGACCCCCATACGTCGAAACGCTCTCACGTTTGACTGGTCGAAGATAGCATAAGTACATATATTCCGGAAGGAAATTTAATGCTCTACGACTTCCTTCCCCATGAGTTTTCTGTTAAATGGAAGGCAAATGGATTGGAAGGGCAAGTTTGACGAGAAACGTGAGGCGCTTCACATTTTTCTGCAAATATTTCATGTTCAACGGCTCATATCTCAGAGACAGTAACACACAGAGATAAATCTGCTATGATGATGATGATGATAATTGTTGTTTTAAGGGGCCTAACATCGAGGTTATCAGCCCCTAATGAAATGAAATGGCGTGAAATGAAAGGATGAAGATAAAAACAGCTCACTGTCCTGGATGAAACAAAAATGGTGTTTATAAAACAAACAGTGAGCCCCAACAATTATGCCTTATTTGAATAAAAATAGTAAAAGGGGGTGGCAAAAACAATAAAACAAATAAGGCATAGTAAACAATAAAATAGATGAACGTAATAAAAAAACATAAAACAGACTTACCCTGAAATAAAAGTCTTAACTGACATTAAAACTTGAAAAAATAACCACTCTCCCTCATGAACCGGATGATGAGGTCTGCTGACGGCCCGTCAACACGGAGAATAAGGGACAGGGTGTTAGGCAGTTTAAGAGTCCTTCGCAGATCGGCCAGATCCACACACTCCAAGAGAATGTGTGCCACGGTTAGGTGGGCGCCGCAAGTACACACAGGGAGGTCTTCTCTCTTTAGCAAATGGGAGTGCGTAGCAATCCCATGGCCGATCCGGAGTCGACAGAGTACCACAGCTTCCTTCCGAAGAGATCGGAAGGAAGATTTCCACACCTTCGTTGTCTCCTTGATGCCCCTAGTTTGTTGGGTGGAGGCTTGGCACGCCACGCTTCCTTCCAATGCGACAGGATCGAATGCCGCAACTGAGAGCGCACATCACTAGCAGGCACCTTATACGGTAGCGAGGGCAGTGCGACTGCCTCTCTCGCCGCCTGATCAGCAAGCTCGTTTCCCGCAATACCCATGTGGCTAGGAAGCCACACAAAGGTCACCCCGTATTTAGCTTTACACGCACTAACGAGCAGGTCGTGCACACGCTGGACCAACGGGTGCTTCAGGAAACACACACCGATCGATTGCAGCGCACTAAGAGGGTCAGTGCACACAAGAAAGAGCTGGTGATCGTCCGATAACGTGTACCGCAGAGCCTCTAAGATGGCATAGAGCTCCGCTGTGTACACGCCACAGGCCTCGGGAAGTGAAAAGAGAAACCGAAGATCCTCAACCACAAATGCACAGCCTACTTTGTCGTTTACCCTCGAACCGTCCATGAATAGAAGCCCTGATCCCGGATACCGGCTCACCACGGACTGGAACAGCCTCCGATGGACGGAGGAGTCCGTGTCCGATTTGGGGCCGGTGTGCAGATCCAGGATGATATCAGGGCGAGAGACCATCCACGGAGGGGCCTTGCTAGATACTCGGACGATACAGGAGACAGAGGGAAATCGGAATTGACGGTATAAGTCATCCAAGCGAATCCCCGCCGGCCGAGTGGCTCGGGTAAGCGCATCATACAGCCGGCAATTCGGATTGGTAAACAAACATGGATAGAGATAAATATGAATACACCATTTTGTAGGGCATTAAATTTCCTTTAAGGTTAAAGAATATAAAAATTTCTGTGTGACGCACAGTTTTAAAGTTATGCGCCAAAAACTAAAAAGGGGGGCTTTAAGCCCCCCCCCCCCTCTTCCCCCCGCGGCACCTGAAATTGGCGGGACTTTATTAGGTGTTGTTCAGGGGACCTCCCCCTACACATTCCTGAAACATTTGGAACTACATGATTTAATGCAGCAAAAATTCCTAATTTGACTGGACTATGTGTGGAGATGGTTTTATTGGTTCTGGAGACGCATGCCAGTTTCGCCAGAAACATGATCAATACAATTTAGATTGGGACTGTCAGGGGACTAATCCCTGACCTGTTGTCCAGCATCTTCCCGAGGGTGCTTGGCTCTAGCTGAGTGTTCTAATAACACGAAACCTGATCCGACATTATGTGATGGCAAGCTAAAAAGATACAATAAGAAACACACCGGTAGGAACTTTGGCTGTGGATGTTTCAACAAAGACCTCTGCAAGGCATCAACGACTCAAGGTAAATGTTCCACTACATGTCTAGTGTTGAATGAATGGTTGATTGATATTTTGATTGAATGTACGAGCGACTGAAGTAATGTATTTTTTTTGTTTGCCGTTTTCTAGATCCTCGAATGTCACTCTTGTATTGTTCTCCCCCCCGTTTCAGAACGTTTTCTGATAAATAGTGTAGTTCTATTTTTGTTTGTGTGTGTTGTTTTTATTTTGTTTATACTAACTTATACTTTTTATTGTTAATTATTAATATAGTCACAAGTGGAGTCTATCTGTCTGAAAATAAAGAATACCTACTTTATATATATATTTTATATTAACAGATTAAAAGTATACAAATTTGGAATGGAATTTAAAATTTAGAGGTGGATACCTAAATTTGAAAAGATCAAAAATTAATAATACAAAAAATTAAATAAAACTTATAGTATAAACAAAATTTATGGATAAACAAAATTTCTGCATTCAAAAAACAAGTCATTGAGTCACTGTACACTGGAAAATTTAGATTGTTGGCCCTAACTCAATCTCACTTATAAAGCGGATGACAAGATCAGCAGCCTCCACGTCATCGGCTAATATAAGTTTGAGCGTCATCTGCAAACCAAGGTTTCTTCGTAAGTCAGCCACAGTGAAAACGGCTCCACAGGTACAAAGTGGGGGGTCTTCCCTTAGGTATGTGTGGGTGACTCATGTATGACCTATCCTCCTCCTTTTCTTCTGCCTTATTCGATACAGAAGTTGGCTACACCATGACTAACACCTTCTTATCCTGTGCAATCCCGAAGAGTTCCGTGGAAGACAACCCAAACCACGTTCGTAAATTATCCATCCAAGTTATTCGTCTCCTTCCCGGTCCATGCTGACCTTCAATTTTACCCTGAAGTATAACTTGGAGCAGATTGTGTTTTGGATTCCTCATCATGTGTCCCAAGTATTCCAACTTCCTCTTCTTAATTGTTTTTAACAGCTCAGGTTGGCTGCTTACACGCTGAAGAACCTAAGCATTACTCACATGTTCCGTCCATGAGATTTTAAGAAACCACCTGTACATCCACATTTCAAAAACTCGAATCTTCTTTTCTGTAGCTACCGACAAGGTCCAAGCTTCAACACCATAAAGAAGGCTGGAGACAACATAACACTTCACAATTCTTTTCTTAAGTGTCATACTGAGATCTCGACAGCATAGTCGTTGATTCATTGTCATAAAGATGGGTCTAGCCTTCTCTATACGGCATCTTATTTCAACCGAAGGATTCCAATTCTCATTAATAATCTGTCCTAAATAAACCAAACTCTTGACTCGCTCAATCTGATGTTCATCGACCAAAAGGACTTGTGACAATGCTGGTTTTCGAGATATTATCATATATTTTGTTTTCTTAATGTTGAGGTCTAGGCCATATTCTATACTCTTTTGATACACCATAGTAACAATCTCTATAAGTCCTTCGAAACTATTTGCAATCAATACCGTATCATCTGCATACCGTATATTATTAATATAATTACCATCGACGTTAATACCTTGTTGAATGCCATCAAGTGCCTCAGAGAAAATCTGTTCTGCATAGATATTAAAAAGAAGTGGCGAAAGAATACATCCCTGTCTGACACCACGCATTATTTCCACTGATCTCAATATATGTCCATCAATTTTGATACTAGCTTTTTGACCCCAATATAGATTAATGATGATTGTGGTGTTTGAAGCCATATTTTCAGTGTTGCCTTAGTAAACAAGAGTTTAGTGCTTTTCAGTCGGTCAACACGAATGTACCCAAAAGAGATGGGTTATACCCTAATCCTGAAATAAATTACATGAGATTAATAAAACACTAGGATGACCAGTTTCGATCGTCAAGCGATCATCATCAGATCCATTACACTTAGGCTACAAAATCTATGTTTGAAATACAGGTGAAAATATTTACAATATGTACAATTATTTAGTTGCAGTATTGCAACAAAATACTGCAACTAAATAATTTTACCTATTGTAAATATTTTCACCTGTATTTCAAACATAGATTTTGTAGCCTAAGTGTAATGGATCTGATGAAGATCGCTTGACGATCGAAACTGGTCATCCTAGTGTTTTATTAATCTCATGTAATTTATTTCAGGATTAGGGTATAACCCATCTCTTTTGGGTACATTCGTGTTGACCGACTGAAAAGCACTAAACTCTTAGATTAATGATGATCCGGATGTCTTCTCATCTATTTCCGAGTTCTTGAGTGCATTATACCGGTACAACTTATCATGCTGACAATAGTCAAAGGCTTTTGCATAGTCCAGAAAACATGCATATACATCCTGATTTACCTCAAGGCATCTCCTGAAAAGAACTTGAAGCGCAAATAATGCCTCACGAGTTCCTAGACCGTTGCTGAACCCAAACTGCGTCACTGATATTCATCTCGCATTTCCTGTATATGCGATTATGGATAACTTTGAGAAATATCTTGAGCACATGGCTCCTAAGACTGATTGTCCTAAATTCACTACATGATTTAGCCATTGGTTTCTTTGGAAGAGCAATAACTGTAGACAAGAGCCAGTCTTGTGGTAATATGCCCGTGTTGTATATTTTGTTATACAATGTAGTGAGCGTCACAATGCTATCATCATCCAAGATCTTCAATAATTCCACTGGAGCGTCATCTTGACCAGGAGCCTTACCATTTTTTGCTATCCTAATCTCACTTCATCCATGGTGATCATGGGCCCAACAATGGAAGGAATTTCAGGTTGGGAAGGACGATGATCATCATTAAAAAGCTCTTGTACATAGTTCTCCCAAACCTGTAATTTTTCTTCTACTTCAAATACTGCCTTACCTTGACTATCGACTAAATTGACTGTGTTTCTTTTCCTGTGTCTACCTGAGACTTCTTTGATTTTCTTATAGACCTGGAAAACATCATATTTACTATTAAGTTCTTCAATTTCTTTGCACCTATCTGACATCCAAGCTTCCTTGGCTTGTCTGATCTTATTTTTTATCAATATATGAATCAACCAATATTCTTCATTATCTTTTCCTTTGACTTCTCTTCGTCTACTCATGAGATTCAATATTTCATCCGTCATCCATGCCTTCCTTTTTTATGTTGTCTCTTATTCCTAAGAAAATGATCTCCAACTCTCTTCATTGAGGTTTTAAAAATGTCCCAAAGTTCCAAGGGCTGCATGTCATTTGAAGTCAATGTCTTAAGATCAGCAGCAGCCACCTGTGACCTTGTATTTATTTCCCGAAGGGCATCAGTATCATATTTCTTTTGTGTTGTTTTTATAGGAATCTTGTTAAGCCGGACACAGATTTGGATAATGAGAGGATTGTGGTCAGAAGGAACATCTGCTCCTGGATAGATTCTTGCAAAAATCACGCTGTTTCTAAATCTGTTTTAAATTAGAATGAAATCAATTTGATTTCTTATTATGTTGTCTGGACTATCAGCAGGTGCTTTCCATGTATAAAGTCTCCTGGCAGGAAGCTCAAACTAAGTACTAGCAATGACAAAGTTATACTCACTACAAACCTGCACAAAATGACGGACTCCCTCCGTAACCGGAAAGAGCTCTGCCACACGCGATTAGTTCCCTTGATCGCTCTCAGTTTACTGGGCATTGGGTCAGCTAGCCACTGACTCCTCCCAAAAAGCCAGTACTTGTCGGCGTAACTGTGAGCGAATATCTCTAGCGGGTACCTCTTTTGCAGCTTGATCTGCTAATTCATTACCCGCAATTCCCATGTGGCTTGGAAGCCAAAGAGAGGTGGTTCGAGTGTCAGTGCGGCACAACCCGACTAGTAGCTCGTGGATTCGCTGCACTAGGGAACGTTGCAGGAAACATATAGCAATTAACTGCAACGAACTCAAAGAGTCGGTACACAAGAGAAAGTGGATTCGTGCATCCTGTAGTGCAAACAGCAAAGCTTCACAGATGGCAATGAGCTCCGCAGTAAACACACTACAGGTCTCGGGCAAAGATATCTTGGTATTTGCACACAACGTACAACCTTCTTGTCCACCTTCGAACCATCTGTGTAGAGAATGCCAGCGTCTGGAAATTGGTGAACTAAGCTGTGGAACTGCCTCCGGAATACGGAGGCATCCGTGTTAACCTTAGGACGTCGGTGTAGATCTAACCGAATTTCTGGACACGGGACTTGCCACAGAGGCACCTCGCTAGGTGCCCGGATCATACAGGGACCTACAGCCATTTCTATTTCAGTACATGAGCTATCGAGTCTAATACCAACCGGTCGAGTGAAACGAGGCTGGTTGGCATACCTCTGGGGGTATTGGGTACTGAAGAGAGCTCTATGTCTCGGATGTTGTGGCATTCACGCACATTGGCAGCATATGCTAAAAGCATATGCTGGCATCTATAATTTAGAGGTGGAACAAAGAAGAAAATTCCTACAAGAATATTTTCCGCCGAAGAACGGGCAAGACGATCAATACGCATGAAGAAGTACTGGGAGGACCGCAAGGCTCGTACAGTTCCTACAAGTCGACGAACTAATGGTTGGGTAAAGTGATCCTTTGTGGTCTCAAAAGAAGAGGAAGAAGAGGTGGAACACCCGATTCGGCGAGTGGGCTGGGTATCGGGCTGGTCCAGGAGGCACCGGTAGCCAGCCTAACGCCACTATGGTGGATACTGTCCAGCATTTTCAAGGTTGCCGGCCTTGCTGAATCGTATGTCGCAGAACCATAGTCTAGCCGGGACAGGACGAGGGCTTGGTAGAACCATAGCAGCACCGCATGGTCAGCCCCCCACGTAGTGCCACTAAGAAACTTGAGCATGTTCAGTTTCCTGAGACACGCCGCTTTTAGTTGTCTTATATGATGCTGCCACGTTACTTTGCTGCGAAAATGGAGCCCTAGGAAGTGATAATAGTCAATCACCGGCAACACAGCATCCCCGAGATGTAGTTCAGGGTGTAAATGTAGCCTCCGGAGCCAACAAAAATGGACGACGGAGGTTTTCGCTGCTGAAAAACAAAAACCCCGGTCGTGAGCCCACCTGTCGACCCAGTTAATAGCTCGCTGCAATTGCTGTTCCACGTTTGCCATACTTCCAGAGTTAATGCAGAGCTAAATCGTCTACATACAGGGATGGAACTACCGTGGGCCTGGAGGCGGCAACAATGCCGTTTATGGCAATCGCGAACAAGGTAACACTCAGCGGAAAACCCTGCGGAACTCTATTTTCTTGGGTGTATATTTGCGATAATGTCCTACCGACTCTTACATGGATGGACATGAAGTTCGCTGTAAATATCGGGAGATTACCACGGAGTCTCCCCTCGTAAAGGATGAAAAGGATCCTGTAGCGCCATGTGGTGTCGTAGGCTTTCTAGAGGTCAAAGAAAACCTTGACTAGATGCTGCTTTCGGAAAAATACCTCCTATATGTCGCTCTCAAGTCACACCAGATGGTCGGTGGTGGACCTATGAGAGCGGAAACCACATTGGTTCTCAGACAAGAGGCCTCTCTCCTCCAAGAACAACACCAGACGACAGTTAACCATTTTCTCTAGGAGCGTACACAGGCCATTCTTGAGACAAATGGGCCTATAGCTGCTGACAAGCTTGGGGTCCTTTCCGGCCTTGGGAATCGGTATCACAATCCCCTCTAGCCATGGAGATGGAAACTCCATACTCAAACACGATTGAAGAGGAGCAACAGTTGTTTTAAACTGGTATCGCATAGATGTTTAAGCATTTCACTATGGATCTTATCCGGTCCGGGAGATGTATCCCTGCACAGTGCAAGCGCACTGCGCAGTTCCAATTAAGAGAATGGTACGTTGTAGGACTCCGAAGCAGCAGTGGCAAAGGACAAGGGGTGAGCCTCTGCCTCCCACTTCAGAGCCACAAATGTAGGATCATAACTCCCAGAGCAGGATACATCACTGAAGTGTGATCCAATACTGTTGGCAATGGCAAGACGGTCCGTGATGATTACTCCGTTGATGGAGACTCCCAGTATTGACAAAGATGTTGGAAGTCCGGAGATCCAACGAAGCTTAGTCCATACTTAAGATGAAGGAGTATGTGCCGTGATGGACTTTTCCCACGTTGTTTTCTTACTCTCCCGAATCAAACATCGGGCCCTAGCACGCATCCTTTTGAAGGTGATAAGGTTGGCCATGGTGTTTTGCCACAAATAGCATTTGATCTTTAATTTGATTAGTGTTGGTAATATGCATAATTACTGGGCATTATCTACTATATATATCTACTATTATCTACTATACTATATTATCTACTATATCTACTATATACTATATCTACTATATCTACTATAAAAATGAATGTATGTTCATCCCTTATGTTCATACCATTAATTCGATTGCGATCAAATTTTGGAGAGTTGTTGTGCACACTCCCGGGATGGTTATAGGTATAGCAAATCCAATTTATAATAGATAGCGAGCGAGTAGCTTCAACAAAAAGGCGCAAGATTCGTTTAAGGAAACTCCCACATGCGTTCACATGCCATTCATCCGATTGTGATGAAATTTTGGTGAGTTGTTGTGTGCACTCCTGCGAAGGTTTCTGACTTAGAAAATCCATTTTACAATAGGTAGCGCACGAGTAGATTCAACAAATGAGTGACAGCGCGCGATTCGTTTCAACAAAGACCCGTATGTGTTAATATGCCATTCATCCGATGATGAAACTTTGGTCAGTTGTTGTGTAGACTCCTGCAAAGGTTTCTGACTTAGTAAATCCATTACAATTGGTAGCGCACAAGTAGATTTAACAAATGAGTTACATCGCGCGAATCGTTTTTACAAAGTCCTATATGCGTTCATATACCCTTCATCCGATTGCGATTGAACTTTGGTGAGTAGTTGTGTACACTCCTGAAGAGGGTTTATGAATCAGTAAATCCATTTTGCAATAGGTGGCGCATGAGAAGATTCAACAAATGAGTCAAGGCGCGCATATCGTTTCAACCAAGTCCCATATGCGTTCATATACCATTCATCCGATTGCGATGAAACTTTGGCGAGTTGTTGTGTACACTCCTGCAAATGTTTCCGACTTAAGAATTCCATTTTGCAACAGGTATCGCACAAACAGTTTCAACAAATCAGTGACGGCATGCGAATCGTTTCAACAAAATCCTGTATGCTTTCACAGCCCATTCATCCGATTGTGATGAACTTGAATGAGTTATTGTGTACACTCCCGTTAAGGTTTCTGACTTGGTAAATCCATTTCACAGTTGGTACCGCACGTGCAGATTAAACAAATGAGTGACAGTGTACGAATAGTTTCTAAAAACTCCCGTATGCGTTCATATTACCATTCATCAGATTGCAATGAAACATTGGTGAGCTTTTTTGTACACTCCTGCGAAGGTTTCTGACTTAGTAAATCCATATTACAATACGGCTCTCACGAGTAGATTCAACAAATGAGTGACAGCGCGCGATTTTTTCAACATAGTCCCGTATGCATTCATGAACCATTCATACAATTACGATTAAACTTTGGAGAGTTGTTCAGCACGTTCCCACAAATGTTTCTGAGATAGTAAATCCATTTTACAATAGTTTAGAGGCAGTTAACGGAAAAAGAAAAAAATATTGTGCATCCAAAAGCACTTCAACAAACAAAGTTACAATGCCAACACTTTCATTGATTGGCATTGCAACGCATGCCAGGTACAGCTAGTATATAATAAAGAGCAGTTCTGGTCAATTTTATTCATATTTTAAGGAATTAATCACATTAACATATTATGAATAATATTCAGCACCTTACACTATTCGTTTTAATTAACTGGTTCTTAAGCATAACAACAAACTTACCACACTGACAGTAGCATATAATAAATCATTCAATCATACAACATGATATATACTGTACTTGGAAACAAGTTATATAAGACAATGATCACTTTCAAAGAATACATTTTTCCCATCCCAGTCAACATAATTTATTGTTCCAGAAAACCAGGTGAAATTTCCTTCTAAATGGGTCCTTCATCAAAGATGGCGTCAGGTTACCCTGCTTCCTGATGATACATCTTTCACTTGGTGCCCTTGTAATGTCCACCTCCATTTTTTTGTCACTTTTCTGTTCTCCTTAGGGTCTCAAAATAGGGTGCCAAAAAGGAGGCAGTTGATACACAGGGGTAACATACAGTCATTATTGATCATTTTCATTTGAGACTGATTTGTCTTACAGCGTCCAGTCCTGTTTGCAAGCCTCTGTTTGTGAAAAAGTCGCCTCAATGATGCCCTATTAGCAGTTAGCATTGTGGCCTCCTCTGCTTCTATGCCTTATACAGTGGTAGAGAAAAAAAATACAACGACCAGATAACGTTGTTGAGCAAGACTGTGACGTCATAACCGTGAGACCAAGTTCACTCCACAGAGCTCATTTGTACTGATGAAGCTGCCACATGCAGCGAAGCTAGTTGTGAAGCCTACTAAAATCTGTGAAACAATATAGGCTAACGTGATTTATCGAATATACTGCCGTACTATCCTTAAATATATTAATATTCAGCATTTTAATTACCCTGGATGTGCAACATGAAGAAAAAATGAAATGAAAATCCACAGCCTGCTTCCAGTCTCCGACCGGGTCAGGAATGGAATGAATGAAGCCCCTATCTAGCGGCGAGGATATGAACTGTGCCGGCTGCCGAGGCCTGACGCACTCCTCTGGGGAAATGATTAAATGAATGACAGGTGAAATGAAACGATAGTGGAGAGTGTTGCTGGAATGAAATTTTGACAGGGAAAACCGGAGTACCCGGAGAAAAACCTGTCTGCCTCCGTTTTTAACATGAAGAACTGAACCCTTAATAATGCTGACCAAATTTGAAGTCTGCTAACGAGATGAAAATCAGGGAACTGATGTTCTTTTCTCTGGGAACTAATTCTTTCTTTGATAGGAACCTTTGTTCCTAATATAGTTTCAATTTTAAAGAAGTTTTCAAACTCGGAATACTCATCTTGAATGGTTGAAACTGCTCTTCTTTGCAGTTCCTTCACAAGTTAGTCCCCGCTAACTATATTTTCTGTGGACCATATTATATTTTTCATATTTCCTGCGGCATTTCTTGACCATGCATTGAACTGTTTCGAACTAGCAGAGAGGTGGAATATTTGTAATGTACCTAATGTGCCATTTTCCGTTTATTCACGGCCTTCTTTTATTCCTTAATTTAGTTTTGAAACATCGAGTTTCTTTCTGCTGGTTTATTCAATGACAAGATGGAGGGCTTGCTTAATAAGATGAGATTTATCCTTTATATTATCGTTCACCAGATTCAAGGATTTTACGCTGCACTTTCACCAGTACAATCACACGTTTTCCCACAAATAATTGAACTTTCAACGATCTGAACACCAAGAGGACACGAATTGACGATCAAGTCCAACTTCAATAAACTTCAAATACGAGAAACCGCCATGGATCACATTTTTAGCCTATTTTCAATTTTGAAAAAATTGGCTTATGAGATCACCTTTTGTCCGTGTGTGTGTGTGAGGTGTGTGGTGTGTGTGTCCCTAATAAAATCTAAACGGCTGGAGCGATTTCAATGAAACTCGGTAAGTTCATAGCACTATTCTGGGCGACCTCGACCGTGCCCGTCAAATTTTGTTACGTCTCACCAATGCAACATGGCGGCTGTGCGAAATATTTCACCACCATTCAATATCTCCGAAACTATTCCTGATATCACCCTGAAATTTATTACGGTGATAAAGGGAACTACTAGAAGTTCACCTATGTAACTTTTGAAAAACTGGTAACTACAAAACCAACATGGCGGCCACGCGAATTTGCGACTTTTAAATAGACGTTTCTCGCGATTTAACCCACCAAATGCAATAAGACTTGGCACAGTATATGTTTATACACATTGTAATGCACCGACATCTAACTTCGTTCAATTGTTTACATAACCACAAGATGGCGGATGTGCGAAATATTTCACCGGCATTCTATATCTCTGAAACTATTAGCGGTATCACCCTGAAATTTTGTACGGAGATAAAGAGCACTACTCGAAGTTCATCTATAAGACTTTCAAAAACCGGTTAACTACAAAACGAACATGGCGGCCAAGCGAATTTGAAAATTTTAAATAGACCTTTCTCGCAATTTAATGTTCCAAACGCAATGAAATCTGGTACAGGAAATGTTAATACACATTGTAATGCACTGGTATCTAATTTAGTTCAATTGTTGACATAACCTCAAGATGGCGGCTGGGCGAATTTCGAAAATTAAGTTTATATTTCTTGTGTCGTAATCATGCGATCCAAGTGAAGGTTTGAATAATAAACTTACGTAATAATTTTCCTTTAATGGTACATGACTCTAGGGCCTATACATTTAACAATCCAACATGGCGACCATCTGAAATATTTAGACGGCTCTGAATATCTACGGATCTATTATAGCAATCAAACTGAATTTTTTTATGTTCAAAGGGGCTATGAACTTAAGTTCGCCTATAGGGCTTTAAATAACCTGGTGATCACAAATCCAACATGGCGGCGATGCGAAGTATAAATATTCACATAAACGTTTCTCGCAATTTAACCATCCACGTGCAGTGAAACTTGGTACAGTAAATCCTTATACGAATGTTAATCCACTGGCATCTAATTTATTTCAATTGTTTCCATAACCAGAAGATGGCAGCTGTGCGAAATTTTAAAATCTCGTTTATACTTCTTGTGTCCTAATCATGCGATTGAAGTTTGAATGCTACAAGTACACAATAATCTTCATGTAACAGTACATAACTATAGGACCTACATATATAAAATCCAACATGGCGACCATCCGAAATATTTAGTCAGTTATCAATATCTACGAATCTATTACAGCAATCAAACTGAAATTTTGTATGTTGATAGTGGCAGTTAACATAAGTAGGATATATGAAAATAGGCTGTATAGTTCTTCACGGAACTACTTGTTAACTTTGACGCATCTGACCTTCTACGAGCCGTTTGAACTGAACAAAGCATCATATAGTGTTGCTCCATTTCAACAAATACAATTCACGATATAATGATTGGTCATGAATGCATTAATGCACACATTCCTGATTGATTACTGGATGTTCTTCACATCAACCAATTCTCTTTTTTAACATGTTTGTGTTAGAATGATTAACCCTTAGTGTGTTTTTATTGTGTTTTAGTGAATATTAATTCTTCTTCTTTCTAGCGTTGTCCCGCTGGTGCAGGGTCCGCTTTTTTAGGTCATTGACCTCCATTTTGTCCGGTTTCATGCGTCAGCTGGATTTAGGCCGGTAATTTTTAAGTCACCATTTATTGTGTCTTGCCAACGCTGCTTCCGTCGTCCTCTGGGGCGTAGGCCTTCAACCTCAAAATGAACGACAGAGTTATTAACAGTAACAGGCTCTGCACGCAGGGCATGGCCATACCATCGGAGCAGTTTCTCTCTCATTTTGTACACAATTGGGGCAACACCCATTTGCTCCCGAATTGTGTCGTTTCTGACATGGTCAATAAGGGAGATGCCCATTGTCCAACGGAGCATTCTCATTTCCATGGCGTGCAGGCAACATTCTGAAATTTTGTCGGATGGTCGACATTCAACTCCATACAGCGCAACTGGCCGTACCACTGCCCGATATATCTTCGATCTGGGACGAAGTGGCATTTTCTTGTCGCAAAGCACACCCGTGACCTCCTTCCACCGCAACCAGGTTTCGTTTACCCTGACTCTTACTTCATCATTGAAGTTTCCATCACTCTGAAGACGAGATCCAAGGTACCTGAAGCATTCTGTCTTGACTAGATTTTGTCCAGCGACTTGAATGGTACCGTCACTTGGGTTTAACTCCCGATACTCCATCTTTTTCACATTCAGACATAGACCATACTGGGAGAGGCGGTTATTCCAGTCTTCAACTTGACATTGGAGTTTTTCTTGGGCGTCATCTGCAACCATTATATCATCTGCATACAGAAGGGTCCAAGGAACATTCCGTTGCAGGTCACGAGTGATGGTGTCCATCACAAGAACAAAAAGGGACGGTGATAGTGCTGAGCCTTGGTGGACGCCGAAATTTACAGGAAAGTTTTCCGAGGTGCCAACAGCACAACGTACTCTACTGCTGGTGTTCGTGTATAACATCTTGACCACATTTACAAATGACTCTGGCACACCACGGTTGCGGAGCGCATACCAAATCAACTAATGAGGAACACGATCGAAGACCTTTTCAAGGTCAAGAAAGGCAATATGCAGAGGCTTTCTTTTCTCACGGTGCTTCTCCATGAGTAACCGTGTTGCGAAGATGGCGTCAGCGGTTCCAGCCCCCTTGACAAACCCGCACTGGTTGGAGCTGATTTCGGTGATAGCACATAGGCGTCGATCAAGAATCCTCTCAAAGATCTTCATTGTATATGAGATAAGACGTACTGGGCGATAGTTTGAACATTCCACTGGGTCTCCTTTGTTCATTCATTTGCCCAATTTCTTGCATGCATATCACAATCATCCAAATATTTCTTATTTTAATGTTATACCGTATTGCATTTTATCATCATTCTTGTCGATACATTTGTTGTATGTTTGCCCATACTGTTAAAAGGCTGATGAAGGGGCCAATTTTATGAAGTCCCTTGAAACATGTACCTGATGATTGGCTAAATATAAACATAGTATTGATTAGGCAGAAATTTCTCAATTTTCTTTGAAAATTAAAGCAAGTTATAGCGAATTAGTGGAAACTGAATGAGAGAGTGATATTCAGGTATCTAGGCAACGTAATATAACCAAAGTACATACCGTACTTAGATTGATGACCAACCTAACCTCAAATATGTTGCATCTGCCCTTTCTGTAAGCCGCCACTGCATATTGTGTTGCTTCAAAATACATCACACATTAGAGCACTGCCAGGGCTATTAGTATATACTCATACCAACTACAAAGATAATATCTGGGTTATTTCATCAATATTGTAAGTTTTTATAATCTAGTGGACTCGAATATTCTCAGTAGAAAAATGTCCGGTCCACAGAGGATGTTACATGTCCAGGCTTCCGGTCACAAATGTATTAATACTGTATCATAGAAACTATCTAATATTTATAGTAACCAATAGGATACATACCCATCCGCCATGGTGCTGTACCCAGGGGCTCAGCCAAGACACAATGTACTGCTGACTCCACTGTGTCAGCTCATAGAAGCGAGCTTGCAATTTCTCCCGAAGAGCTCGGATAGCCAGGTCGGTGCAGAAGGTGAAGAGCACTAACACACGCTCTGAAGTCAGACCTCCTTGCTAAAAAGGAAGCCGTGTTTCAATACTCTAACCATTCTAACGATACACGCAACAATGTCAGCAAAATATCAGGCCCTTGTCTGTAGAAGTCATTTTCTTAAAAAGTCACTTTCAGGTTTCAGCAGTACATGATGATGATGATAATTGTTGTTTTAAGGGGCCAAACATCTAGGTTATTGGCCTCTAATGGTTTGGGTGATCGTGAAGATGAAAATGAAATGTAAACTTATAACTAAAACTAACTACTAACTTATATAATAGAAGAAGAAATGGAAAACAAAAGGAGAATAAGGCAAATAAAGGACAGGAGGAAAAGAATACCCTCAACCCTCGAAGAATGCGGATTGAGGGACTTGGAAGGAAGGAGAGCCATGAAAGGCAGGTAGGAAAGTGAAAGAGGAGAGGGTCCGCCCCACAGGTAAGGAACAAAAGGGGGAAACCGGACCCAGCGCAGGAATCCCTCGGGGTCGCCAACTCCCAAACTCACCAGCCATGAGCCCCTGAGGGTGTAGCAGTATCCAGGGTGCACCAGAAGTGGTGGGGCTACATACACCCTGCCTCCTTGAGGGCCTTGAGCAGAAGGCAGGAGATAACATGAAAAGAAAAAGAAGGCTGACCTCTCTCAGAAGGAGGATATCAGAAAAGATGAGACAAGGGCCAATGAAGGCGGGAAAGGAAGAGACTCCCTAGGCCTCGGATACCCCAATACCGTCGGGGTCGGAAGAGAACAAGAGTTGACCAAGTGAGGTTGAAAGGAAAGAAGATGGAGAGGAGCTCGGCACAAGTAAGTGGAAGCAATGCTGCACTCAGCTGGGGTCCCGTGGTCGCCAACCCACGTCCCACTAATTGTGAGCCCCTGAGGGGTTCAGCAGTACAGTAGAGTATATTTGCAATGTGTGTAGCCATGATACATTGTGCTATAAGAGTTTGTAGTTTTCTTGTGTGTGTAGTGAGCTACTCTGATTTATTTAAAATTATGTACAAATTATTCACATTACACCATTTTGGGAGGTTGTTGAAGTCCTCGCGAAGCTTATAAAAGGCTGTTTTAGGTTCTTTGTGTATGGTAAATATAGTGGTATCGTCAACATAAATGTAATAATAATAATATTTTGTTTCACGCCCCTTTTAACATCTGCGGCCTTTAGAGACGCCTGGGGTACTGGAATTTTGCCTCAATGGGGATCTTTAACGTGCCAGAAAAATAAACTGACACGTCTCCCTCGCAATTGTGTACCCTCAAATGCCAGCTGACTGCACCAGGATTCGATCCTGCGATCTGGGGCACAGCAAGCGAGAACGTTACCGCTGATCCACGCAGCCTGTCCCAACATTAAATGTACTTGTCTGAATATACAGGAGATATTTAGTTCAGGCCTATAGCTGTGCGGGGACTTGGGCTGTCAAGCTGGTACTACTGCTGGTGGGTACATGGCGCTCCCACCTGACGTCCAAGTCATCCAGCATGCACATCAGAAATTTTTGGTGCCAGACATCTGAGCTTAAACATCATCAGGCGCGGCTGGTCACTAAAGGCTCTTAGGCGGAGCCTCTCTTGAAAGATTCTATAAATATACATACCGTATTTAATTGAGGAATTTATAATTTATATTGATTGGAAACATTTATAAATTTCACTCAATTCATTCAGTCACGAGTCAATATATTTGGAACTGTTGATAAAGAATGTTTTTCAGATGGATAGTAGCGCCGTCAGGCTGCGCCTTCGATGTCCCATTCCTTCCTATGTAACAGGGACGGGAGGCGTGGTTATGAAAGCTCCATTCGTTTCAATTGTATCGCTGAAGGCTCAGGTGACTACAGCCTAAGCCAGGCTTGCCAACGACGACAAGATATTCTTATTCTGTGGAGTGCATTCAAAGTTGTTCAAGGAGACTGAAACCACTCTCATGAAAGTTTATACTTTCCCTCTTTCACTCTCCGAAGAATTAATAATGACAAGTTACCAGAAACAGTTAGATATGAGTAATAAGTGATAATCATTATTGAGAACTCAAATGGTATCCCTTAAAGTATAATAACTAAAATATTTCCGCCAGATAGCACCATGAGGTGGCAAGGGGTAGTAGAGCCATCTACCCAGACTTAAGGGAAGTATTCTGTTTAAAATATGCCACCGCCCATGCTGCGTATTTGTAAACAAGTGTTCGCACGTTAAAATCGTTGGTGTAACTTAATTAGTTCATTAATTATGTTGTTTGTCAGTGGCAAGTCTTAATTTGCGTGTTATGGACTAGAGTTAAGGTTGCCATTGCATTTTTATAATCAAGGTCGACAAACGTTGTAATAAATAATACACATAAAGCAAGCCCCTGTGGCTTAGGCGGCAGCACGCCGGCCTCTCACCGCTGGGTCCGTGGTTCAAATCCCGGTCACTCCATGTGAGATCGGTGCTGGACAAAATGGAGGCAGACATGTTTTTCTCCGGATACTCCGGTTTTCCCTGTCAAAATTTCATTCCTGCAACACTCTCCCCTATCATTTCATTTCATCTGTCATTCATTTCATCATTGCCCCGAGGAGTTCGTCAGGCCTCGGCAGCCGGCACAGTCCATATCCTCGCCGCTATATGGGGCTTCATTCATTCCATTCCTGACCCGGTTGGAGACTGGAAGCAGGCTGTGGATTTTCATTTTCATGTATTAAATAACCATTGCATAATCAAATACACATATCATATAGGCCTATGGCACCAGCAACTTACAAATGCTTTTCATTTGAACGAACCTTTGCAAACATCTTTTATTTGTAAGTACCAGTTCCTTCTGATAAAATTTACTACAATTTTCGTCATAATTGTAATATGTGAACAATTCTTGTTTTATCAAACTAATGGAGCTTCTGTTTCTATCATCTCTCCAATTGACATTCATGACAGAAAAAACTCTCTCCGTAAATGCATTGGAGGGGGAAATGCTGAGTATTAACTTCACAAGGACTACGATACTCCTTAATGTTGTTGCCCCTAATATATCTATAACATGTATCCATCTATCTAACACAGGCATAGAAGTCATCTTCTCTTTCAAACTTGCACCTGTATCACCAGAAAGCAAGCTAGATATTACAGTCGATTCCGAAGCGGGACATTTGAAAATTGGTGCAAAATTGAATATTCTATCAAATTAACCAAAAAACTGAATATTTGGCATTCCGTTAAAGATTAAAACAGAACACGGAACAAAACAAGAAACAACGGAATTGTTCCGGGCAAAACGGAACGTCTGGCAACCCCAGCTACAGCGTATGTCTACAAGACAATGAATTCAGTTAGTAGCGTATCGGGCAAAAATCTCGACCACGCTACTAGGCTGATTGTGAAGGGTCACAGGAGAGGCAGAGCGGTGTTTCTATACCCTAAAACGAGTGAAAACATTTTTACGAAACACAATGAAGGAAGGCCGACTGTGCACTTGCAATGTGTTCCACAGAAAAGGAATTGTTGGAGTCACCGAACTTCAATGAGCTTGTCATTGACCACTTTGCAGCTCTAAAGGAGAGGAGGGCAGACTTCACTTACAAACCTATGAATTAAAGGTCATGTGTTTATATAAAGTAATAGCAAGTAGCTTCACTGCTCTTAATATCTACAATTGTGTTTATTTGTTTCCATTTATCCCTCAAGATCGGGTTCACTTTCGGACTATGTTACAGATCAATTCCCTTACAGTTCTAGCTGGTAAGCACAGTGGTAAGTAAATTGCAATTGTTTGGTAGTGTACAACCGTGAAACAGACTCCTCTGATTGGGACTAATTAGAATGGGGAGTAGGTTAAATTAGAAACAGAATGCATTGCCTATTCCTGAATGTTGAAACTAGGTAACTTAAGTACATTCATTTTAATTAGGGAAAAAAATGCTTTATAAAATAACATAATGGTGCCAATCTGTAAGTCTGTTCCGAGGTCCCCCACCTTTCACCGTGAAATTGAAGATCCTGCAGCCGTGTATGTGGGTGTCCTATAATGCGTTATACCAGCATTTTGCCACTACGTGCTGAGCCTTCCCCAGCTCCAACACCACGAGCCGCGGCTGAACATCATCATCAATTGCAAAGATAACACTTTAGTTAGTTATTGTTTTTTTAAGGGGCAGAACTACGAGGACATCTGCCCCTAACATAACACTTCCATTAATAGCAACTCGACACATACATTGTACGTCCAGAAAGTAAGTTCCGCTTGGTAATAAAAACAAAGCGAGTAGAGATATAAACAAAGTATTTATTGCAAAACAAACTACAAATTGTAAACTATCTTTCCACATAGCTCCCACCATTTTGGAGGCACTTGTCATAGCATGGCACAAGTTTTTGTATGCCTTCTTCAAAAAATGTTGCCACCTGTGTTGTCAACAATTTTATGCAGAAGTGATCTTGAAATTTGACCCAAGTTCGTAGTATGATTTTCCTTGATGCATTCTTCCACTGCAAGAACCTAGCTTCATTGACCACCGATGGACACCCCCACTTAGTTTGTCATTGTGCATTTGATCCATCCTTCATTGCACTGATGACCCATATCCTTGCCATTAAATCACTCATCAAAGTTTCTCCGTACACTTCCCAAATCTGATGAATATCAACTAGTTTAGTGTTCTTTGCATTCAGAAAATTAATGAGGGATCTAACCTCACAAGCGGCAGGATTTTCACCTTTCTAACCAAGCACTATCAAGCATAAACAGACAGACAGCGATCTCAAAATGGTGTCATCACCGTCTCCTGGACTCTTATCAACTCTGTGAATGTGCCGAACTGCAATTGCAGCGATATTGAAGCACCGTATAAAAACAGAACTTACTTTCTGGACGTGCCTAGTTCATCTCTGACATCAATTGGAATTACCATTAATGAACACTTAAAAATGAACTTGTACTGTGAACATAATCACAAACCTAAGAGCAAACAAATACATCATTTGTAACCACAAAATTTATGTAGATAAAATAAAATACTTCCAAAATATTTATGGAAAACAAATTAAGATATAACATATCTGTCTGGGGGCAATCAAAACACAACTCTAATTAATATAATCTGGGAGATGTCCAAAACAGGTTCTTTAAATATTTCAGTGATATCCCTTTTTGTGTGAAATTACTGGACAGTACTAAATTTCAACCACAGGGTTCCCAGCCAGAAAGTCAAACTAATTTCCCTGACTTTCCCCGACCAAAATATTCTATTTCACTGACAAAACTTTGGCATTTGCACAATTTTTAACAGCCTCCTCTACCCCCATTAGCTGTCCAACACACACCTGTACACAATATTTGTTACTCAAATAGGAAATACATTTTGAACAGTAAAGTACATACAATTTAATAATGATCTGCCTCATCGATTAATCACTTTTCCTCCCAACATCTTGAAATCACCACGAATTTCCCACTTATGGCATCCATAGTTGAGTTTTTCCAAGTGCAGCTTGACATTTTCGTTATGTTTCTTTCAGGTGAGCAGAATGAGATGGATGGATGGCAACTTGTTCCCTTTGTGTAGTAGGACAGCTTTGAGACTTGTACTTGATCTATAAAAAGATGCCACTGGTCAGGTTCATGAAGAATCTGTATGTGTTGAAAGAGAGCATTAACATCGCTGCAAAAACATAAGATTTTCTGACATTTGATAGAAGGAAGCAAATTCCTTATGCCGTAATCTGTATTTTGTTATTGGCATCCTTCAGCAAGAAAGTTATTTTCCTTCAGACAGGAAGCAAGAAGTTCGGACTTTGATTTGGTCAGTTCCAACTCTCTTATAAGGTTATCCAAATTTTCTTGAGTTAAGAGGTGTGGTTCCTTTGAAATGCTCTCATCACTATTGGAGAAATCACTGTCATCAGTAGAATGTTTTACTTCATCTTCAGTATTGGAATGTTCTGGTGGCAATGGACTTGGCAGCTCCTCAGAGTGCGGTACTGGAGCAATAGATGATGGTATGCTAGGATATGGAATGTCTTTTCTATTCTTGGTACTTGTGTAATGTCCACCATACAGTTGTCGAGATGGTTGGTTGGCTCTCTCCATATTCGAGGAACTGCAAACGGCATAGATTTCCTTGTTCCACATAGCCAACCCTCTAAGGCAGACCTACAGCTACCGCAAGACACATGAGGAGCTCATATAACATTTTGATCTCCAATTGGTACACCGAAATATGCTTGGTAAGCAACACAGAACTTTGTTCCAAGCACAATTTTATGTTTCACTTGTTTAGATCTGATATAATGTCCACAAACACAACAAAATGTATCTGCAGGCAATTTACAACATCTGGATACAGACATGAAGTTACTCACGTCTGCAGCATACCTTAAGCTGTACGTGTCCCCTGTGTGGTGCTAAACGAGTAACAATTTTGGCAAAAACGTTCCAGAGTATAGAAAGATGAGCAAACAAATGCAAACAAATAAAACTGCTCTTTTCAGAGCAAAACAACACAAAGTAAGAATACTGCAATGGAATGCAGGTGGTCTATCAACAAAGAAACTTTTGGAAGTGAAGAAAATCATGATAGACAGAGACATAGACATCCTTCTAATCAATGAAGCCAACACTACACCTGAAAACAATATTTCAAGATCCAAGGGTATACCATATACACTCTCTTCAAAACAAGACAAATAGCAAGCGGAATATTTTCAGCAGTGAAGAACAACATCATGTCAAAATTCAGAATAGTAAAAGAAAAGGACCCAACAGATACATCAGAAATTATCGAATTATCCATATGGATCAAAAACAAGAAAATAACAATATTCTGTGTTTACAGTCCTCCAAACAATAAGAATCTGAATCTTCACCTTTTAGGAATCAAAACAGCTACTATTTTTATAGGAGACTTCAATGCAGCTTCTCCAGTCTGGGGCTACAACTACAAAAATTCAGCTGGTAAAACAATAAAAGACCTTATAGAGAGTAGCTCTCTTGAGCTATTATATAGTAACAAAGACCCAGCAACATTCATTCACCACTCTGGTTCCACAACTAACCCAGATCTCATATTAGTCTCAACAGATCTTACAAACCACAGTCATCGATCAGTACTCGAAGATCCAGGCAGTGGACATAGAATGTCCCTTCTTACTATTACCGGTACATCATACAGTGAATCAGCTCAAAGTGCAGACCAGAAGATTCGGTGGAACTTATTTACTACAGCCATAAAAGACATAGCCAAACTGTGCATACCCAGAGGTGATCAAACAAAATATAAACCTTTCTAGTCAGATGAATTGAACAATCTTAAGTCCGCCAGAGACAAAGCAAGAAGAACAGCTGAACTTACTCAGGAACAAAATGATGTACGGAAATGGCGACAAGCAACAGCAAAATTAAAACAAGCAATAACAATATCAAAAAGAGAATCTTGCAACACATTTCTAACAACAATTGACTATAGGACAGACAGCAATAAAGCTCACAAACTTATCAATTCTCTAAACAAACATGTAGTCACTCCTTTGAATCCTATTATGATAAATGATAAGGAAATTACAGACTGTCATAAAATAGCAAACCACATCTGTTAACACCAGTTAACACCCGGGTTAGTCGACCATAACTGGGGCCAGAGTGAAGACGCAACTGCTTGAAGTTCCAGTGAGGGAGACTACCGGATAAGTATCAGCCTGCATTATGACAGCATAACCATATAATCACCCCAAACAGACAAATTCCGGATTTTTATCACCATTTTAGAATTTCACCTAACATTAGATATACTACATTTAGCATACACCGACAGTTGCATTACCAACACTGAAACTAAATAATTGTACATATTGTATATATTTTTCACCTGTATTCTCAAACATAGATGTTATAGCCTAAGTGTAATGGATCTGATGATCGCTTGACGAGCGAAACTGGTCATCCTAGTGTATTTATTAATTTCATGTAATTTATTTCAGGATTAGGGCATAACCCAGCTCTATTTGGGTACATTCGTGTTGACCGACTGAAAAGCACCAAACTTTTGTTTACTTAGGCAACACTGAAAAATGGCTTCAAACCTCACAATGTTCAATTAGACTATCAAAACAGAAAAAGAAAGACAAGACTCTCAAAAAAATAGTCAAAAAATTTATGAATAATAATGCAGACGATATCTTTAACAATGAATTCTCAATGGAAGAGTTAATGTTAGCAATAAAGAACACACAAGTCAGAAAACAACCAGGACCTGATGAGATATTCCCAGAATTCACAAAAAATCTAGGTCCATCTGCTCTAAACATACTGCTACACATATTCAACAAATTTTGGACATCAAATGATAACCTACCTAAAGACTGGACTAAAGCAACCATCATTCCAATCTTAAAACCAGGCAAGCCAAAAAACCAAGTCCCTTCGTACCAACCTATAGCACTTACCTCCATTCTGGTAAAAATTCTAGAAAGGATGATTACAAATAGACTCAATTGGTACTTGGAAACAAAATCTCTTCTATCAGAAGAACAAGCAGGGTTTAGACAAAACAGGTCCTCCTCCCACCAAATAATGAGATTTACACAAGCTGTTAAAGAAGCCTTTAACAAAAGGGAAAGTGTTCTAGCAGTGTCTGGTTCATTCTGTGTTCAAGAAGCATTTGCTGATTTGGGCTGTTACGTGCTGTCTCAAATTTAGTAATCAAGACCTTCCAAAAAGTGAAAGTACCTAGGTATCATCATGGACAAGAAGCTGAACTGGACCAAACATATACAACATGTGGAGGATAAGGTAAGCAAACGGATGAAATTAAGAGACTAGCAGGAGCTACTTGGGGGAGCACTCAAGACACACTCAACAAAACCTACAATACTTACATCAAACCTATCATCAAATATGGCAGTGAAGTACTCTCTACAGCACCCCAGTCAAACATTGATCGCCTCGAGAGGTGTCAGAATAATGCCCTATGAATCATAACAGGCGCAATAAAAACTACACCTATAACCTCCTTGCAATTATATACCCACAACTTACCAATAGAAGAAGAGATGAAACATCAAACAGCCAATGCATATCTCAGTATACAAAGACTACATCAAATGACATGGATCAAAAAACCAGTTTCTAGCTCCAATCTTAAAACACAAAAAGATCCCTTAAGTCTCGCCAAGAATATATCAATAAGAGCAATCTGAAAATAAAACTTGAACCACTCTGTATGCCAGTCAACCCCATTGAATATATACAAGTGATACAGATCTTACTTTGCTAGAAGAGGTCTGCAAGAAAGACTGTTCACCACATGATCTAAAACAACTGGCCCTCTGTACAATAGAAGAAAGATATCCGTCTAATCAATGGCTAAAAATATTTACAGATGGCTCACAAGACAAAGAAAATATAACTGGAGCAGGAATACATTCATCTCTCTTCTCACTCTACTTCCCAGTAGGCCAAAACAAAACAAACTTTGATGCTGAGATAAGAGCAATTTCACATGCACTCCATCAGTTATTAGGCAGAAACATTGACTATCAAAAATGTGTTATCATTACAGATTCAAAAGCAGCCATCCAAGCCGTCTCGTCAAATTATAAGCCTCAAAATAAAGAACTGAAAGAATTTTTTTGTATGATAAAAACCCTTCAAAGACTCCACAAACAGATCTCATTTCAGTGGATCCCTTCTCATGTTGGAATAGCAGGTAATGAAGAGGCAGACAGATTAGCAAAAAAAAATGGTACCACACTACAACAACCTGTCAGTTTATGTCAGCAAAAAGGATCTTGAAAAATACTATCAAAAACAGGTATGAAGAAATGGCAAAGAAAACAGCAGAAACCAAATTATGGAAGGACATTGATGCTAAATGGGATTAACAGAAATTAACACCAAGAAGAGCTACAGCTTGTAGCCTTCTTCAGACTTAACACTGTCCATGACTGCCTTGCAGCTCATCTGAAACGAATCAACATCCTGAGATATGAAGAATGCACACTTTGTCACGAATCTGGAAGTAAAATGGATAAGGAGCACCTGCTACATTGCAACAAGCTTGATGTGACTGCTAGAACTTCAGGAAACCTCACACAACTCTATTGGAACGCAAGAAAGCTGATGGATTGGAATCCGGGCTAGCCATAGGAAACAACAACAACATCATATTTCATTGACGACAACAATCACCTTAACTTTCAATCACAGAACTTCAACTAAATTCACAAACGACAAGACGCCATTTTGTGTAATATATCGATGTATATACAGTCGAACTTCGATATCTCTAAGTGCCTTCGGAGATAAAAATTACTTCGAGATATCGAATTTTTTCAAAAAGAAAGAAAAAAAGAGGGAGGGATACCATTACAGTATTATAAACATACGAATAGACAACTGTTGCTACTTCTAATATTATTGTTACTAGAACTTTTCCTATGGGCCTACCAGCTAGGGTTTAATGCTATCGTATTAATTATTCACAAGTTTCAATCCATTCTACTATATTGTGTCTATTTTGTTAAACTACTACACAGTCATACGGTATTACTAGTTCATTTTCATTACTTACAAATTCAAATATTTGAAAAGAAGTCCGTCAGTTTCTTTTGCTTCCTTTTCTGCAACACCCGGTTCTCCATGAAGTTTTCTAACAGATTAACAGCTTTAAAAACATCCTCTTCAACTGAAGCTTGTCCCTGTACGTAGCGACGAAAAGCGGCCAGAATATCTAGAGCCTGTTCTCCAGTTGGCACTTCTTTCGATAGCGGCATTTCATTATTTGTGATGTCTACGTCCTCTTCCTCCGAACCATCTTGTTGCACTGTTTCTGTTTCTAAGATTTCACTGTCTGTGGGGTGCTCAGTTATTAATACATGTGCATCAACATTAATGAAAGAGTCGTAATCTTCTTCACAAGAAAGAACGTTTTGATAATCCGACCATTCTTCATCCAGATCTCCTTGTTCTTGAAACTCGAATTCAGTTTTGATAAAACCGGCTTTGCGGAAGCAGTTTGCAATTGTTTTCTCCGTTACATCGTCCCATGACTTCTGCAACATCACAACAGCATCCAGAAGATTGATATCGTTGAGTTGTTTTCCTGTCTCAACGTTTCTCAATAACCACTGGACACATTTCTTTCTGTAGTGGTGTTTCAAGTTTTTATAAAACCTTGGTCCATAGGCTGCAACTTTGACGTCATATTTGGTGGTAAAAAAACAACACGTATAGCTTGAAAGTTTCCTGTGACCTCAGGATGAGAAGGACAGTTATCGACAAACAGAAGTATTTTCCGTTTTTCGCGTAAAAACTGCTTATCAAGTTTATTTAACCAGGATTCGTAAATTTCACTTGTCATCCATGCTTTCTTATTGTTTTGATAGTCCACAGGTAATGATTTTACTCCTGAAAAACACCTTGGTTTCGCAGACTTACCGATTACCAAGAGCTTTTAACTTTTCAGTGCCAGTTATATTTGCCGCAACCATTACTGTCACTCTTTCCTTGCTTCTTTTCCCCACCGTGACACGTTTCCCCTTTAAATGCGATGGTCTTTTCTGGCAAACATTTCAAAAACAAACCAGTTTCATTGGCATTGAAAACATCACGAGGGTCGTAATCTGCTAGTAGAGTTGGTAAAACGTCTCGTCGATAGTCTTCACAGTCAACCTCAGATACACTAGCACTTTCACCTGACATAACATTCTGCACAATTCTGTTTCGATGTTTAAATTTATCTAGCCATCCTGTACTAGCCTGGAACGATTCTATGCCTAACTCCTCAGCAAATTTATGTGCTTTTTCACGAAGTATGGAGCCTTGAAGTTGAATGTTTTTGTCTCTCATGCACTTTACCCACTTATAAATTGCTTCCTCCAACAGAGGGTAACTTGAGCTCTTAAAACGTTTCCTCTCCGATGAAAAACGTGACTCCTGAATAGCACTAGCAATCTTGTCTTTATTTTTCATAATCGTTCACAGTGTGTTAGCTGGAATGCCGAATTCTGCCGCAATATCTTTCTTCCTTCTCACACTCTTTCCCACTTCGTGAATTGACTTAAATATTTCACTTGCACTTAAACATTTCAGAACACGTTTCTTCTCCATGGTGTTTGCATTACTGATTTACACAGTAGGTCAGAAACTACAGGACAGTGCTCTCTCACCAGGCTTATCAGCCAAGGACACGGAGGGTGCAGGCATGCCATAAATAGCTGGAGTTTGTCTGAGGTGTACATTGACCCGAACCCGTCTCCTTGCCCTCAGGCTGCTCTGGAATGTATCAGACCACACCATACTGACAGAAATAACTTCTCCAAGTACCGTACCGTACCCAAGGTGAACAAAAATCTCATATTCCAAGCCATATGTCACAACTCCAATCTTCAAGGCAATTGTATTTTCACCCCAACTTCAAGATATAGAAAAATATTTTACGTCTGGGGAATTAAATATTCCTCGAGTTATCGAAATATTCGAGTAATAGAACTTCGAATTATAGAACAAATGTAACATGCGAATTAGATACGAAACCGCCGGGAAATGAAAATTACTTCGAGTTATCGAAAATTCGAGATATAGAAGTTCGGCTGTAGTTGGTTTGCTAAAAAAGTTGATATATTGAAGCCTTCAAGCTCTATACTACTAAAGGTGGAACTTCACCTTACAGTACAGCCATCTACCGGTAATCACTTCAAACTACTACGTTTCCTAGAAAAGGCGGTATTTTTTTTTAATCGGTAAAATATCGAAAAGTATTGACATCTGGAAAAATCTAATGTCATACTCGTGCTTAGCACGTTCCGTTTAAACAATAAACACCAAGAAATTAACATAAGAATTTGAATGAAAAGACAATATGAATAATAACACCTACCTGGAATATTCCAAAGAGTAAGTCACTAAATGAGTTGAAATCAAGGGTATTCAAGTTAACACAGTCTGCACGCTGACGAACACGATCTCGCTGGCCAGACGTGGCAAATTCATCTGCCATGTAACGAAGATGTGCACCTATTTCCATGAATTCACCATTATCCAGCGATCTTCTGTAAAGTAATAAGTAAAGTAAACTTGTGTAGCCGACTTACATGCCAGCGATAACATTCCAGTAACTCCATCAAGAATTACATTTCTTGGCAGACACAGGAATCGGACACAGACCTCTGCGTCGGTGGCCAACAATGCTAAAACACCACCATGAAGCATACTACAAAGTAATAACTAACAACATTCTTTTCTAAAACTTCAATTTTTATTTCACTTAGGACCAGTTCCATCAAACTTCGTTAAAATTTTAACGAGACGTTAAATTAATTTAACAGAAATGTTAGCGAAATGGTGTTCCATCAATCAACATTACTGCTAACAAATCGTTAACCTATCTGTTATTTTAACATCCCATTTTGCTCAGTTAGGAGTTTAACATAGTGTTAAAAATGACTGCAAGCAAATATGTATTTTAACGGAAGCTAGAGAATCACGGTCAATATGGAATTCACAGAATCCATGGCATTCTGAACATAAGACATCTTTTGCATGTTTCAGGCAGGCAATCAGCGGGAGGAGTAAACACGACCTCACGCAAATCATGTAGGAAAGCATTCCTGGCATTAGCTGCTCAGCTCTATTGTGAATGATTTGTTTTCGAATAGTGGTAATGATAGTCTTTGGGGATGTAAGTATCGAGTTGCTTCAAAAATGTTAGTGAATCTGAAGTTGTAGAAGGATCCAATGCATCAGTCCATGACGGTTCTGACTGGGTAACCTGCAAGATAGACAGGTTTCCAACCACACTCGTATATTTTTGTCATGCTATTTTTCACAAACGAATCATTGAAATAAACATTGGATGAGATACAAATGGAATGCTAAGAAGAGATAGCAGCATGGCCATAAATTTCCTGAAAGATAAAATAAACACGCATAGAGGAATGGGACCAAATAAACAAATTCAAGTGCTAAGGGTTAATGTTTGGATGGCACTTCTTATTCCATCTCGCAAGACTTTCTCCAGTGCACAGTTAATAATAAGGGCGAGATCCCATCTCCCTATATAACAAAGGAGAAACTGTTCCGCCTAGTCAATACATTTATTTACAACAAGTTATAAACTTGCTATTGTATGGTACATGTTTCGGGGCCTCTAGTACTGGTCCCTTCTTCAGCCATAAATTAAGTTGCAAAATCCAGCATAATTAAAGATATCATAATAAAAAATACATAAAATGATGAGTGAATGGACGAAATGAGGTGAAAAAGAACATATTAATCATGAGAAGTAACATGAGTGCAACTGGATGAAGCAATAATTGGGCCATGAAGTAATTTGAGATTCTGTGAATTAGATCAACAAAGAAAATTGTTTTAGTTGGTCTAAGTAAAGTATGTTTTTTCCATGCTTGGACGTCTCCTCATCATGATGATGTATTTCATTACATGACAATCGGTGTTTTTCCCTCTAATACAAGACTATAAGCTCAGAAGCCCCAGCTTGAACAGCAAGTTTCAGTCAACAGCATTGTAAACAACAGGCCATACATCCCAAGTGAAGTGATATCCACATGCAAAAACATTAGAACAGTGCTATATAAGTGTATTCTCAAGAACCTAGCACTACCAATGGTATTACTTTTTACTGCTTAGAAACATGTTACTTCTCATGATTAATATGTTCTTTTTCACCTCATTTCATCCATTCACTCATCATTTTATGTATTTTTTATTATGATATCTTTAATTAAGCTGGATTTTGCAACTTAATTTATGGCTGAAGAAGGGACCAGTAGTAGAGGCCCCGAAACATGTACCATACAATAGCAAGTTTATAACTTGTAAATAAATGTATTGACTAGGCGGAACAGTTTCTCCTTTGTTATATAGTGAATCTTTCAATACAGAAAATGAACTTCTTTCAGAGAACAATATACCATCTCCCTGTCGAAGTCCAGTTTGCATTTCAAATCGTTCAGACAGTTCACCACTAAATTTGACTTTTCATTTAGTATTCTTAAGGGTGATTCCAATAAGGTTGATGAGTTTTCAGTGCAGACCAAATTATTTAAAGATTTTTAATAATGACTCATGATGTATACTGTCATAGTATAAGTAAAGTATGTTTTTTCCATGCTTGGACGTCTCCTCATCATGGTGATGTATTTCATTACATGACAATCGGTGTTTTTCCCTCTAATACAAGACTATAAGCTCAGAAGCCCCAGCTTGAACAGCAAGTTTCAGTCAACAGCATTATAAACAACAGGCCATAAATCCCAAGTGAAGTGATATCCACATGCACAAACATTAGAACAGTGCTATATAAGTGTATTCTCAAGAACCTAGCACTACCAATGGTATTACTTTTTACTGCTTAGAAACATGTTACTTCTCATGATTAATATGTTCTTTTTCACCTCATTTCATCCATTCACTCATCATTTTATGTATTTTTTATTATGATATCTTTAATTATGCTGGATTTTGCAACTTAATTTATGGCTGAAGAAATGGTACACAGCTTGGAGGCAATGGCGGAATAGTTGCAACGCAAGTTAGCCGCTCCAGTGTTATCTTGACTGTGTAGGTGTTCAAAGAAGGTGAAGAGTGAAGAATTTGTGCTGATCCATCTTGTACAACAACAGTTTACGTGAGTTACCCTCGAAATACGTCGATAGTTTGTGCGCCTCTAAGTTTTAGCTCATAAAATACAAAGCATTCTAAAAGAACATGGGTAGGAAACAGAAACAAATGAAGGCTGCCAAGCGCAATGCAGAATCTGTGCGCAGTCCTGCCAACAAAGACAATTGTTCAGATGGTGAACAGCAGCGCAGCCCTGGCGGTAAATCAGGAACTACCCCAACTACTCGTAGTACAAGGTCTGCCGTCGCAAAGAGCCCAAGACCCGAGTGTGGTGAAATGCGATGCTCCCCGGTAGATAGCCCCACTGCACCCTTAAGAATGGACATTGCCCAACCAATTCAGGCAACTCACACTACAGACGTTGACGCCAGTGGAAGCTCACAATCAGCAAGCGCTACTGTTGAAGGACAGACTGACCCACAACGTGCTCTATTAGAGTGTACGACAACTACCCTGAGCACCCAACTTGGTGCATACAATTTGGACTCAACAGTGTCGCGATCTCTAGCCAATATGCTAAGTAACAACGATCTCCTAGACGACCTGGTAGAACGTGTAGCAAACAAGGTCATTGAAAAACTGAAGGAGAGCATTGACTTTAATACGGACATCATAAGGGAACTGAAAACTGAACTCGCACAACGGGATGAGGCAATAGCTGACCTCGAGCAGCAATTACACGACAAAACGGATAGTATCGAAATGTACCAGAGGCGGAACAGCTTGAGGATTTTCGGGGTACCAGAAATTCCTGGCGAGGATACAGATCGATGTGTTCTAGATGTCGCCAGGAAAATTAACGTCTCACTCGAGCTATCCAAGATTGAAAGGTCCCATCGTGTAGGCTTCCGAAGCAGTAATAAAAGGAGACCTATTATTGTAAAATTCGTGTCCTACGCTGATCGGAATGCTTTCTTCAAATCAAAGAAGTTTCTAAAGAACACCGGCATAACGGTACGGGAAGATTTAACGAAGGCCCGCACTGACCTACTGAAACAGACTATCGACCATTTTGGCCTTAATTACACGTGGAGCATTGACGGTGTTATCATGGTACGTGTGGGTGATACAAAAAACAGACTGACAACAAATCGAGACCTCGAGGCGTTGAAGAAGCAGTACCCAACACCCTTGAAGTAAGGACCCCTTGGAGAATCGCGCAGCAGATGATGATTCAACATTTCAACATAAATATGGAACCTGGAGAGGCTACTTGGAAACAAGGAAGATTAAAATAGTTTTCTTTCTTCCTTACTCAAATTTACGTTATTAGTTAATTGGAATTAGATTCATTGCTCTAGTATATAAGTAATTATTTCCTTTCTCTTCTCTCTGTGTCTAGCATTATAGGTATTAATATCAACTTCAAAATTACTCTGGTACTGTATACCCGATATCTCACTAGACTTTCTTTTGTTTTTAGCGTAAATTAGGCTATTCATTGTTTTTATTGGTCACTTTATCGTTTGTTTTATTATTTTTATTACCATAGTGATCTCAAGTTTGCAAAACAGTTTATAGTATATATTGTTTCTGTATGTTCTTAATTCTGTAATTAACAGGGTATTCGTTTTTATGTCTCATGAACATGTATTGGCTGAACTACTATCAAACATTAGCTTGAGAAACGCAAACAGGCTTAAAGTGGCACTCATCAACGCACAATCTCTAGTTGACTCCTCCCACATTTCTGAATTCCGTCATACTTTTGGTAACAGTTCTTTCGACATAATAGCAGTCAGTGAAACATTTCTTAAGCCCTCAATAGGGGATGCTGCAATTTATCTCAGTGGATACAACGTCTTTCGTAATGATAGACTTCTCAAAGGTTCAGGTGGCGTTGCCGTTTATGTTAAGGACACTATAAAATGCAACATCGTCAGCAAATCTCCGGGTGAATACAGTAAGAAACCGGAATATTTAATACTTGAAATGACCCTGCCAGACTTAAAGATACTCTTTTCTTGTGTATACCGTCCACCAAAAGCTGGCTATATAGACTCATTCGTGAACGATATGTACACACATTTACTGAATTACAAATATATTTTCGTTGTTGGAGACATAAATGCTAGATTTGGCAGTGGTACGTTTGAAACGGAAAGTATTCATGAAATGTTGAATGCCTGCAACCTTGAATGTTTGCCATTCACTGAAACCTTCCACACCGCTACCTGCGATAGCATTCTTGATACAATATCTTCCAACTGCAATGATCTTGTTATAGAATATGGCCAGGAGCCTGCTCCTGGATTCTCAGCGCATGACCTCTTGTACGCTGTATTTTCCTTATCTGCTCCAAAATCAAAACCCAAGACATACCTGGTGCGTGATTTCAGTAAATTTAGTTCAAGTGATTTTAGTGCGGATGCAGAATTACTCCCCTGGGAGCAGTTTTATAAAACAAACAATGAAGACGAAAAGGTCAGTCTCTTTAACCAAAACATCCACTTTCTGTATGACAAACATGCCCCTCAGAAGATAGTAAACGTTAAACACCATTCAACTCCATGGTTTAACAGAACAATTAAAGACTTGATAAAGATTCGCGACAGAGCCCGCAAGGAATTTTTAAAGACAAAACTTCCAGACGACTATGAAAAATTCAGAATTCTACGGAACAACACAAAACAAGTGATAAGAAATGCTAAAGTAAAATACACATATAACCTCTTCAGACACTGTAAGAATGTTGCAGCATCCTGGAGAGCTGCAAAATCCCTTGGAATAGGTGCCAGCCCCCCACCCGATATCCAAATGCCAGTTTCCCCCTCCGAGCTGAGCAATCATTACTTACACGTAGTTCCTAACAGTAACACAACAAGAATATCCCAGACCGTAGAGCATTATAGACTTCTTCCGCCGCCAAACCATGAAAAATTCTACTTCAAGTACATATACCCAGAACAAGTAGTGAAAGCGATCAGGTCTATTCGTACTAAAGCCAAAGGTGCGGACAACATTCCAATCTCCCTTCTCTCAAATTGTCTCGATATATTCCTGCCTGCCTTTTTACACTTGTTCAACTTCTGTTTACAAAACGGAGTATACCCGACGCTCTGGAAGTGTGCGAATATCCGCCCAGTGCCTAAGAAGAGAATACCTGCTTCTTGCAGTGATTTCAGGCCCATCAGCATACTTTGTGCTCTAAGCAAAGTTCTAGAAAGAATAGTGCATGAACAAATGTGTGAATATTTGACCGAGTTCCACATCCTAAATCCTCATCAATCTGGATTTAAGAAAGGTCTTAGCACAACTGCCATGCTCTTAAAAATAACCGACGACATACGCTCAGCAATTGACCAACGACAGCTTACAATCCTATGCCTCTTTGATCTCAGTAAGGCCTTCGATTGCGTAAGCCATGAGTTGCTCCTTGCGAAGCTGCACTCTATTGGTTTATCGCGGCATGCATTGTCCTGGTTTGAATCGTACCTAGCAGGTCGGCAACAGAGGGTGGTCTTCTTCGATGGCTCCTCATCGAATTGGCAATCAGTAAGAAGTGGTGTACCCCAAGGGTCAGTTCTTGGACCACTGTGCTTCTCGCTTTATATAAATGATATGTCCAGTGTATTCAAAAACAGTCTCTGTCATATGTACGCTGATGACCTTCAGGCCTACTTCCATTTCAGTCCCTCTGATGCTCCTCACCATATAGAACTTTTCAACGAAGACATCGCTCACCTCCATGAGTGGACCCAAAACCATAACCTCCAGTTAAACATTTCTAAGACTCAACTTATATGCATTGGCTATACTAAACTTCTAAACTCTGTCGATCTTAACTCACTCCCATCGATAAAATTACTAGACAGTGATATCCCCTACAGCAACTCTGTGAACAACCTAGGAGTAATTCTCGATAGAACCTTATCTTGGGGAGAGCATACCGCAGCCGTAATAAGGAAAGCTATATCATCAATGCATATCTTGAAGCGGAATATCCCTTACACGCCATCAAAAATGCGCAAGCTTTTAATCCAAACTTGGATACTCCCAATTATCGAATATGGATCAGTAGTGTATAACGATTTATCAGAAACACTCAACATAAAATTACAGAGAGTTCAAAATGCATGCGTTCGTTACATCTTAGACGTCAGGCGTGATGTACACATCACACCTTATTATGTGCAAATGCAGTGGTTGAAACTTCGTGAATGTAGGCAGCTGTCAATTGCTATCCTAACCCAGAAAATATTGTGTACAAAAACCCCTGGTTATCTCTATAATATGTTTAAACCAATGAACTCCGTCCACAACAGAGGAAATAGATTTACTGATTCCACTCTACAGATTCCCGTCCACCGTACAACTAAATACAATAAATCATTCCTTGCACAGCTTCACGGCTCTTTAATACATTCCATCTTCACTCATTTACAAACTCTGTTAACACAACTCAAGAAATACCTAATGTCAAGATTCCTGAAGGAATACGAAACACCTCAGTTGTTTAATTCGTAAACCACGTAATATAAATAGTTCATACACATTTTTTGAAATATATCCGTGCCATACAGCTTTTTATAATATTTGTAATATCCAAGATACAACTTCCGTGGAATTGATAGTAGTTCGAGTAATCATGTCGCTCATGTACTTGTTTCAATAATAGATCAAATCATAATTCAGATAAAGAATGTAGTCCTTTTTTTAACGCACTATTTTCATCCAATAGTTTTAATAATACATTATGTAGGTTATTTGTTTATTTATTATATTCTAATTTGCATTATTCATCTTGTATAAAATGTTTGCTAATTGGTTTATTTAATAATAAGTGTGTTCTATATTTTGCTCTGTTAGTTATTAAGCTAGGTTTAGTTTCTTATTACAAAATCTCAGGCCAGAACATTGTATACGCTACATAAAGGGGCTCTTTAGCCTCAGTTGGATTTCCTTATGAATAAATTCAATTCAATTCAATTATAGGCTTTCATAAAGTCTACAAAACTGATGACTAATCTCTTGTTTGGAACTCTTTGATGTTTATAATGATAATAATATTATTGGTTTTACGTCCCTTTTAAGAAAAACACACACAACTGTACAGTAAACAAATTACTGTACAGTACTGGAACGAACACGAAAAAAAAAAAAAAAAACAATGTTGTAAAACCAACGAACAGTAAGCACTAAAAACTTCACAGTGCAGTACTTACTGTACAGAACACGGCAATATAAGAGATGCCGGACAAGCAATAACAACAAGTACCTGTAAACAACAATAGTGCGACGGGTAGTGAGTCGCCACTACGATTCGGAGGCAAGTTCGGCTCGAGCACGGTCCGATCTACCTGAGCGGCAGACTAGCCGAGGGCGGACGAGAGGATTTCTACAGTATAAGCCCTTAAAGTTGAAGTGCTATCCAGGATGCACCATGTAAGGTGGGGTTACACACACTGTATTCTCTTTAGAGCCCCTTACAGTATATAGAGGATACTGGAAGAAAAAAACCTTCAAAAATGAAGGTATTAGGACAGAAAAGACAAGGACCACAAGGCAGGAAAATGAAAGACACCCTAGGGCTTCTATACCCTAATATCGTCGGGGTTGAAAGAGAACAAGAGTTGACCAAGGGTAGTTGACAGGATGGATAAGAGAAAGAAGCCTGGCACAAGTTAAATCAATGCAGGACTCAGCTGGGTGTCATGGTCGCCAACCCATGTCCCACTAGTAGCAAGCCTCTGGCTAGGCCCTTCAGGAAATTAGCAACACTATCGAGTGACATGAAATCCGCAATGGCCGAACATGACGCATTACACAGACGTTATAAGCAGACCTTATCAAGTGACGATTTTGAAAAATATTGTGTGCTTAGAAATAGAGTTAAACAAATGATTCGAAATAAAAAGTATGCCTACTTCCAACAGCTAGCCGGCAACTTGAATGCTAGGAGCACCTGGCAGCAACTCAGGTCGGTAGGTATTGGGAGGCGCACTAAAAACACCAATAAGCAGGATATTAATCCCAATGAATTAAATGCTCACTTTGCTCGAGAAATAATTAGTACTGATCCCCAAATAATACAAACAACAATAAATTCACTGCAATGTGTCCCACTACCTCACCGACCGTTATTCAAGTTTCGTAAAATAGATGTAAAAAAAATGTAATCGGTATTCTGCCGGAAGGCAGGTCCGAGCCTCCGAAGAGGCTTCCCCCAGCCGGAGTTTACGTGCGGTAGGGTGGCCAGGGCCTTTCCGCTCCTCCTTATGTTGGCCAACAGCGCGCAGTACCTAGAACCGGCATACCATCCAAGTTCTGACTGCGCCCAATGTTGCTTAACTTCGGAGTTCTCATGGGATCCGGTGTTTCAACACGGCTAGGCCGTTGGCAAAATAGATGATACTGTCATAAGAAAAAAAAATAATATCTATCAAATCACAAGCAGTCGGAATAGATGACATCCCAATTTCCTTTATCGTTAACCTGATAGAAGTATTACTGCCAATTATTACGCACATTTGTAACACATGTCTTTTAGAAGGTTTCTTCCCAACAATATGGAAAGATGCTTTAGTTATTCCAGTTCCGAAAAATTCTCTTGCAAATTCTCCATCCGACTATCGACCTGTAAGCATACTTTCCTCAATTTCCAAAATACTAGAAAAACTTATGCATGAACAACTTCTTCAGTACTTGACGCAATATTCACTACTTGATCCGTTACAATCTGGATTTAAGAAAGGACACAGCACATCTACTGCACTCATTAAGATCACTGATGACGTAAGACGACCAATGGATGAGCGTAAAGTGACTATACTCATTCTTCTAGACTTCAGCAGTGCATTCGACACCATTAATACGGACATACTTATGGCTAAATTGCAATCCTTCCATCTTAGCCCCGTTGCTCTCAAATTATTCGCCTCCTATCTTCATAACCGAAGACAACGTGTACTCCTTAATGAAAACAGAACTGAGTGGAAGTTCAAAATAAATGGAGTACCGCCGGGTTCAATTCTCGGCCCCCTTATATTCATTCTATATCTGAACGACATCTCATCGAAACTGGAAAACTGCAACTACCATCTATATGCAGATGACCTTCAGATATATTGCCACACAAAAGTAAATGGCATAGATGAATCTAAATCTAAAGAGGATCAGCCACTATGCAACTGAAAATTCTCTTGCCATCAACCCAATTAAAACACAAGCTATCGTAATAGGGCAGACTAAATTGCTTTTCCATTTACACAGTAGACCGCTTTCTTTAATTCAACTTAATGGTGTTGCTATCCTGTTCTCTAAATCGGTAAAAAGTCTTGGAGTCACACTAAATGAAACTTTGAATTGGGATGGGCACGTTACTAATACATGCAGGAAAGTTTACTCGTCACTTCATCCACTCAAGATTCACCAGTCCGTTCTACCCCGTAACTTGAAAATAAAACTTGTCCAAGCCTTGATACTCCCTATATTTAACTACTGTGATGTTGTATTAGTAGATGCTACCGGTGAACAAAACAAGAAACTTCAGAGAGCTTTAAATTCCTGCATTAGGTTTATTTTCTCCTTGAAATTTTCCTCACACGTGTCTCCTTTTTATGATCTACTTTCCTGGCTAAAAGTAGAACAACAAAGAAACCTGCACATATGTACCCTCATCTATCGACTTCTCAATTAAAGTACGCCTCACTATCTCTCTTGTAATTTTCGTTTTCTTTCTTCCTTTCATGATCGTCACACGCGATCTGGATCTATAATTGCAATTCCTCTACATCATTCATCTGCCTTCAGTAACTCTTTCCTCGTGTCGGGAACTAGAATTTGGAATAATTGTCCTCGTGACGTCAGAAATTGTACATCCCTAACAACTTTCAAACGTGCATGTAAAGATTTCCTCTTGAATTCGTAGGCCAACTAGAACAATTTGTGTATGAATGTGTGAGTGAATGACCATAGTATAATTGTGTTAAAAATGTATGTCATTTAAATTGTATAGCTTAGTTAATATCACGCAGTCGCCAATTTAATTTAATTTTTTTTATTTTATTCTAGTATTTAAGTTTTTCCTAGTATTTAAGTTTGGTAGGTTAAAAATAACATATGTGAGTAATGAGTATTCATGTAAGTTGCACTGTGGTGTGGTTAAGTGTAAGAGAGGGCCTAGAGCCCTAACTTTGCCACAATAAAGGCACCAATAAATAAATAAAACACTAAGAATATCACAGAGTAGTGAAGCATATAGCATTACACAAATATTTACCTGGAGAACTGTGGAATACCATCTTGGGGAATTAAGCCTTGAGCAGATTGTATTTCAGAACGTTCTATTTCCTGTCTCAAGAACATCAAGAACAGATCTGAACCCATACAGGCAATATCACTAGGAGGATTCAAATGAGGACTTGACACGCTGGATGAGGAACCAATTCCTTCTCCATGAAACAATGGACTATCCATCTGAAGGCTGCTTCGACGATACTGCCTCATCTTTGGTCTGTCACTGGGAACTGATGGAGCACTCTCCCGTCTCACCATTCCTGAGGAATAATCATAATTAGTTAGCACTAAAAAGTAACAAGATGTTCAGGAAAGAACATATAGCCTACTTTCTCCTAAATGTATGGGTATAGTTGTAACTCTTTGTCCTGATCACCTCCTATTTTCTTCCTATTCTAAGTGCATGGATTTGAGCAGCAGCGTTCAAACCATAGTTTATAATTTACCCCCAGCATTTTGCAATTTCATCAGCAAACCCTCCAAACAACGTAGGAATTTAGTATATTAACACCGAATACTTACAATAATTGAAACTTCGTAGGTCTAAATGTATCACTGGGAAAAACAAATTTAATATGCCTACTGCACACCTAATTTTTTATCGCACCTATCCTTGGGAGTGCGCTCTATCGGCACCAAGAGATATTCAATTACACCATAGGCATAGGTTCACTAACTGGCCGGTATAGAGCGCAGCTCGCATCTAGAAGGCTGTGGTTAGCTCACGCATAGTTCAACTAGTTGCTAGTAGATGTCACTCTTGCAGATGCGGAAGCAACTTTGTTTTAATTAAATATATATCTTCCATTGCAAAATGTGCAATATAACGCTTAATTGTATAGCGTCTCAGTGCTCAAAACACAGTACATATAAAAAAATCAAGCAAAAAAATACAACTCTGCTAGGACTAGCACCCTAGCCCGCTGGGTGAAGGACCAAAGCTATAACCACGGAGCCAAATATGACCTGCCAATTTGAACGTTATCAACTGATTTAGATACAACGCCTTAGCAAATAATGACTTTGACTAAACGACTTCTTCACTGGAGTATATTTCAAACAAAGTTAATTTCATACAAAGTTCATATTATTTCTATCAGTAGGCTATATTGCATGCAACATACTGAAATTAGTGAAATATAGGTCAGAACGAGAGATCAGCTGCCATCTTGTCTAATAAAGGAAACAGCTCAGCTTTTTAATGTCACTTCTGCACTATAATATTACAGTATAAACTTTCAATTTCGAACGGGCCATGTCCTTTAGAACAGTTTAAACGATTCTCAGTTCGATAATCGGAACTGGTTGGTCCCATGTTATGGACTCAAAAGTTTGCATAATTCACACGTCCGCCATCCTGAAATGGTATGGTTGATGACCTTGGGCACAAGACGGGTCCCATATGAAGGTATGTTTTTGCCAAATTTGGTAAAGATCCGATGATTAGTTTGGTCATAATTTAATTTTAAGTTTTGACCATTTGAGTGGCCGCCATTAAGTTTTGGTAAAGATGGCGGCAATATGAAACATGACACTGAGGTGGCCTTGCTAGTGCTATCTCTGTACCAAATTACATTCAATTCTGTTTCGCCCTGTTTGAATTGATAGGGGGTGACAGACATACCAAATCCCACACATACACACACACACTCACACACAGACACACAATTTTTCGCCCTGTGTAGATCTCATAAGTCTACTTTCATTTTTTGCAATAATCTATTTTTTATGAATGCAGATTAAACTTGAAGAAACTGAAGAAAAGGCAAGAGCCAGCAATATATAGACAGAGAAGGACGTGAATCAAAGATTCAAAACAAGTATAAAGAAGGACTAATGAAAATAATCCCTAAACAAATTCATTTTGCAGAGGAATGGGTACTTTTAAAGAATGAAATAACTAAATCCACAAAAGAAAACATTGGTAGAAAAGAAAAAATAGGAAGAAAACCGTGGATAACTCAGGATATACTAGAATTAATGGACAAAAGGCGGAAGCACATGAATACAAGAGATGAAAGGTAGAAAGCAGAATACAGGCGTCTAAAAAATGTGCAGGTATAAAAAATTGCCTGAACGTAGGAAACGTAGATACAGCTTATCGAAGGATAAGAAGTACTTTTGGGGAAAGAAAAACTAAGTGCTCATTAAGGTCTCAAGATGGAAATTCTCTGCCAGATGGGGGAGAAAATGTTGAGAGTAGGAAAGCTTATATAGAGCATTTGTAGAAGGGTAAGGAGATTGAGAATCATGTATGGAAAGGAAAGAGGAAATTGATGATGAGAAAGTAGATTTAACTTAATATTGAGATCAGAATTTGATAGAGCACTGGAAGACTTAAGCAGGAACAAAGCACTAGACATACATCATATACCAACTGTGTTGCACACTGCATAGATGATTAAGGTCTGACCAGGTTATTTCACTTGGTATGTAGGGTGAGACCGATGAGGTACCTCTGATTTCAAGAAGAATGTTATCCTGATATCAAAGAAAGCAGGAGCTGACAGATGTGAAGATTACCATTGGCCATTCATGCTTCAAAGATCCTGACCAGAATAATTTACAAGAGGATGGAAAGACAGAAACAGAGTTGAGTGAAGACCTTGGTTTCAGAAGGAGCTTAGGAACAAGGGAAGCTGTACTAAGTCTTAGGCTGATCTTGGAAGGTAGAATAAAGAAAGATAAAAGAATATGCCATTTGCAGACTTAGAAAAGGTTCTTAATAATAACATTGATTGGAGTAAGTTGTTTGACATTTTGAAAAGGACTGGAATAAAGTACAGGGATCGGAGGGCGATCTACAATGTAGACAGAAACCAGACGCCAGTTATTCGAGCTGATGGACATGACAGAGAAGATAGTATTCATAAAGGTGTATGGCAAGGCTGCAAATTCATCATCATCTGTCTTCTACTCCAGTTGCTCGGGTGTAGTTTACGAGCGCCCTCCACTTGCGTCTGTCCATGTACCATTCTTCTTTCAGGATTCTATCCCAGCTAACTCCCCTTGTTCCTATGTCCTCCTTCACCTGGTCTAGCCATCTCTTCCTTCGTCTTCCTACTGGCCTTCTACCAACCACATCTGTGTGTAGTCTTTGTTTTGCTATCCTCCCCTCGGCCATTCGCTTGACATGGCCAAACCATCTCAAACAGGCCCTTGTCACTTTTTCTTTCAAAGTTGGGTACACTCCAGCTTCTTCCCTAATTTGTTCATTTCTTACCCTATCCCTCCTAGTTTTTTGTACCATTGTTCGTAGAAACTTCATTTCTGCAGCTTGTAGTTTGCTGTCTATCTGTCTGGTTGTTGGACAGGTTTCTAGGCCATATGTTATTATGGGGGTAAAGTATGATTGAAAGAGCGTCTGTTTTGATCTCGAGGGGACTTGTTCGTTCCAGAGTAGGTTCCGAACTTGATGGTAGAACTGGGTTGCTTTTTGGGTTCGGCTATTGATCTCATGCTGTATTCTGTTATTGCTTGAAATAATGCACCCAAGATAGTTAAACTGGTCTACTGTTTCAAGCTGTGTACCTTCAAGCCTTATTTCTCCTTTTTGTTCTGTCTGTTGACCGCTTTTGATTTGTTTATTGTTAATCCATGTGCTTTTAGACAGTTATTCCAGGTGGCCAACCTCTCCTGTACTTCTTTCTCTGTATCACCCCAAATTACCACATCATCTGCAAATGCAAATGCGCTGATTTCTGTGTTGTTGTTATGCCTTATTCCTTTCATAACTTCGTCCATTACAGTGATAAAAAGTAATGGCGAGAGGGCACTGCCCTGTTGAACTCCTTTAGTTGTCAGAACGCTCTATCAAAGTTCCAACGTTCACCACTAGGTATCATTGATATCTGGTGGCGAAAGTTGGAACGACTTGAAATTGAACGGAACTTGTAGCTCACCCTTTAGGGTGTCCGCTGGAAGCAGCTACAGACTCAGGCGAGCCGAACATGTCCTCGGACACTCCCGGCACTAAAAGCCATACGATAGATAGATAGATAGTTGTTTGGAACCAGTCAGAATTACCATTTCCTATCTGAACACAACTGTGGCAACCTTCGTAAAGCATTTTAACTTTCTGGATTAGCCCCGCGGATACGTTTTTCTTTCTTAGGCATTCCCATATAGTCTTTCTTGGGACGTTATCAAATGCTTTTTCAAGATCTAAAAATACAAGTGTTAGGTCTCTACCCTTCTCCCAGTGCTTTTCTAGCAGCATTCTGAGGGAAAATATGAGATCTATAGTTGCACGGTGTTGTCTGAATCCATACTGCTCTTCCTGCAGTTGCGGTTCTATTATTTTCCTTAGCCTTTTCTCAAGTATTTTTTCAAATATTTTCAGGCCATGAGACAATAAAGTGATCCCTCTATAATTGTCACATTTCTTCCGGCTTCCTTTTTTGAAGAGAGGTACTATTATTCCTTTTTTCCAATCATCTGGAACTTTTCCATCCTTCCATATTGCACCTATTACTCTATGAAGCAACTGTATTCCTAGTGGACCAGCTGCTTTTATCATGTCCACACTGACTTCATCAAATCCTGTCGATTTTTCTTTGGGCATACTATTAAGGGCTGTTTCTACTTCCTTCCATGTTGGTGGATTCTCTTGATCAAGTTCATCATTACAGCATAAACTGACCTTTGTGTTTCCATCGTTGGGGTCTACTCCTGTACTGCTGTATAATTTTTCGAAATAAGATTTCATGACCTTTCTTATTTCTGTCTCTTCCCTGACTATGTTGCCATCTGGTTTCTCTATTGCTGTTATGTATTCAAAGTCTCTTCTTATATTTCTTATTGTTCGTTACAGTAGTTTGGAGTTGGCTTTGCTTTCCTGTTCCAGTTGATCTGTGAAATCAGTCCAAGTTTTATGTTTTTCTTCGGCCACAATTCTTTTAACTTGTAGCTTCAGATCTCTGTATTTCTGCTGTAATTCATTCACACTGGATTCATTTCTTCCACTTCCTTTTTGCATTTCTTTATCTCTGGCTTTCATGGTTTCATTCTTCTCTTCTACGGCTTTCTTCACCCTATCGTTCCACCAAGGGGTTTCTTTTGCCTTTATTTTGTTGCTAGTCTTGCCACATACTTCTACAGCAGCTCCGACAATACTTTCTTTAAATCTAGTCCATTCAACATTTCCTTCCTGTAACGAGTCTGATGGTAACTTATTGCCCACATTCTTTATGGATACAGTACTATCTTCTCTGTCATGTCCATCAGCTCGAATAACTGATGTCTGGTTTCTGTCTACATTGTAGATCGCCCTCCGATCCCTGTACTTTATTCCAGTCCTTTTCAAAATGTCAAACAACTTACTGCAAATTATCACCCGTATTTTTCAATCTATACGTTGAACAAGCAATGAAGGAAATTAGAGAAAAATTTAAAGTAGGAACAAAGATCCAAGAAGGAATAATTTCAAATCTTAGATTTCCTGATGACATGTTAGCTGATTCACCAGAGGATTTGAATGAGTTTTTATATGCTTTAGACCAGGGCCATCCAGTCATTGCGCTCGGAGAGCACTGGGCAGGAAGGCTACCGCTCCTTCCCCTATCACCACTACACTGAGGCAGCGAGGAGACCCGAGACGGACGATGTTCGGACTGCGCAGACTAGTACAGTCGTGCGGCCGATGGCTTTTGTGGGATTGGTGACATCAAATTGGTATGGCTGTTTTGTCATAAAAATATACTGCATATACAAATTGAATGATACTCCAAAGTATGGAATGTGCAGGAAACAAACTCAAGTGTTAAGTTAAGAATATTGTGATTTATTCCAAACTGAAATTTGAACATATTAGAGAGGAAAATTCAACGACATTTTACCAATATGAACAAACGGATAGTACAGACCGAGTGACTTTTGCTCCATCTTTTTAAGAGCTTTTAGTTTTGGAGGAAACAATCTTCCCCAAATTGGGTACAATATTTCTGGACACAGCTGTTCGTGAACAATTGCGCATGTTTCTATCGCTTATCGTTGCACGAAGTTAATTTTTGGTAAGCTTAAGAACCGAAAAGAATCTCTCACAAATGTACGTTGAGCTGAACCTTGACAGAACTTTACATGCATGTTTATACAAAAGGGGGTATTCTTCTTGCGGAAAGCCGTTGTAAAATTCTTCTACATTAGGTGACATTAGAAAGCGGTCTTTAAGACAAACATTGCACTGCAGTTCAACCAGCTCCGTCCATCGTTACACTCGTCAACCGCTTCCATATTAATCCCATTGGCTCAAAAACACCCTCCACATCTAGGAAAATATAGAATCTGGTAGTGGTGTCTTTGAGAGCTACCAAGTCGAGGAAATCCTCAGTGACCCGAAGATCATAATCCACCCCTCGAATGAAAATAACGAGCTGTGCTGTGTCTGCAATGTCGGTTGATTCGTCGAGGGAAAATGATACAAAAGTTGCCGCCTTCTCCAGTAATTGCTGTTCAATACCAACGGCCATATCGTCTATTCTACGAGCCACAGTTGGAGGAGAAAGAGAGATTTATTCAAATTTTTCAAGTAGCTCTGTAGGACAAATACATGCCGCCGCGTCCTTAGGCACTCCTGATTACATTTCCTTCCGTGAAGAGTTTCCCAGCATTGGCAATTCGCATCCAACATTTGTAGCTTGCTCGTAAAGAGGGTCCGCCATCCTCACTCTCCTCTATCTCCTGTCAGACAAAAATACGGCAAGTCACAATTCATCATCATCATCATCTTGCACAGTTTCCAGCCACTGGCCGGGTCTGTTTGGAACACAAGCCTCTCCAACGTCTTCTGTCTTCCCACCATCTCTCAGCCTACACCCAGTCTTCTCCTGTCTTCTTCACGCTTTCTTCCACCCCCTTCAGCCACCTGTCTCTCGGTCTTCCTCTCGGTCTCTTTCCTTCCCACTTCGTCTCGTATACTCTCCTGGGTATCCTCTTCTCCTCCATTCGTTTTACATGTCCATACCATCTAAGTCTAGATTTCTCTATACCATCCTGTAATGGTTCCTCCTTCATTAATTCTCTGGTCCTCTCATTTCTTATTCTGTCCATCTTTGTAGCTCCAATACTGCTTCTCAAGAACCTCATCTCACTGGCCTGTATTCTGCTCTTCTCCCTTCCTTTCATAACCCAGGTCTCCGAGGCATACGTCAGGATAGGGACATAGTACGTCCGATATATGATCTTTTTGCTGTTCTGACGGACATCCTTGCTCCATAACATGCTTCTCACACTCCTCCGAAATGCTTCTGCCTGCCTCCCCCGCTCATTTATTTCTCTATCGTTTCTTCCATTATCTTGTATCAGGCTTCCCAGATACTTGAAACTCTCCACTTTCTTCAGCTGTTCCCCACCAATTGTTATTCCCGTTGTGGTTCTTTCCTTCTTCCTTGTTGTGATCACCATCTCACTCTTATTTATACTAAATTTCATACCATATCCTTGTATTATTCCTTCCCACACGTCCAACTGTTCCTGTACCTCCTCCTCTTTGTTTCCCCAAATCATCAAATCATCGGCAAACACCATTGCTTTCATCTTTCCTTCCCCAATTACTTGTGCCACTCGGGTCATTATGTCATCCATCACCACAATGAAAAGTAACGGTGACAGTGCACTTCCTTGTTTCAGACCGTTTCTCTGTTCCAACCAGTCTGATCTCTCTCCTCCCACTTTCACACAGCTCACGCTCCCCTTGTACATCTCCTTTATCCTCTTTATAGTCCATTTCTCTACTCCTCTTATCCTCCAGGGACTTCCATACTTTGTTTCTGCATACACTGTCATATGCTTTCTCAATGTCCAGGAAGGCCATCAGTAGATCTGTTCCATACTCATAGTGCTGTTCTTGTACAGCAAAAATCAAATCCACTGTGGACCTTCCTGCTCTGAAGCCATGTTGTTCTTCCCTCATCCCTCCTTCTATCCTTGTCCTAATTCTCTTTTCCAAAACTTTCTCAAAGATCTTTGCACAATGACTCATCAGTGTTATTCCCCGATAGTTTCTGCAATCTGTTCTACTACCTTTCTTGAAGATCGGGACAATTATTCCTTTTTTCCAGTCCTCTGGGGTCTTCCTTTCCTTCCATGCTGTCCTCATCACTCGGTACAACCACTGTATCCCCACCTCTCCTGCTGCTCTCACCATCTCCACACTCAACTCATCCACACCCGGTGCCTTCCCTCCTTTCATCTTGTTCACTGCATCTTCCACTTCTTTCCATGTTAAGTCCTTTTCTGTTTGCAGTTCATTTTCCTCTTCCCCGATTTCTTCCTCCTCATCATCTTTCCACATTTTCTTCAGTTCTTCCCTATTTTCTATCTCTTGTCCCCTTTTGTTCACCATTCTAACATAATCCGTAGGATCCTTCCGCCTCTTATTTTTTTACCATCCCGTACAGGACCTTTTTTGTACCTTCACTATCCTCCATCATCTTTGTCCACTCTTCCATCCACCTTCTTCTCTCCTCAGCCACTACTCTCTTCGCCTCCTCCTTTCTTTCCTGGTACTCTTCCCTTGTCTCTACCATCCTATTTTGATACCACCTCCTAAAGGCTCTATTCTTTTCCCTTACTATATCTTTTGTCTTCTCATTCCACCATGGTGTTTCCTTCCACCTCTTCTTACTACTTGTCCTCCCACATACTGCTTCTGCTGCACCTACTAGTGTCTTCTTAAATCTAGCCCATTCCTCTTCCACCCCTCTTTCTTCATCTGTTGGAATTTCTTCCTTTACCATTTTGAGGTACTCGACCCTTCTATCCCCTTCTTTCAGTTTCCATATCCTTATACGTCTTTCCTGGTTCTCAGTCCCTTTCTTCTCACAATTAGTGTTCTTCAATTAGTGTTTGATCACTCCCGTTTGTAAACAAGGATTTTAAAATTAAAACAATAACACTTACAGAAAAGTGCTGCTTGAAATGTTCTTTCAATTCTTCCAACTTTGACTGGCGACTGGCATCTCAAACTACCGTAATCATCCCTATAGTGCCGTTCCAAATTGTTTTTTTTAACACATTAAATCTCTGTGGCACACTAAACATTTGGCATGCCCTTTATAAGCTGTAACGCAGACCACGCGCTCAGCCTGCCAAGCTACTCCCACCACTACTGAAACTATTTTCCACCAAAGCGCTCGGAGCACTGGCTTAGGGCGCGGCCGGAGCCCTGCTTTAGACTGTCTTGATGAAAAAATTCCGTATGAAAAATAATGGAACGCAGCCGAAATAAATCAGAAACCGGTATGGGTGTCAAATTGGCAGGTGAAACGCTAAAAGAAGTAGGAGACTTCTGTTACTTAGGAAGCAAAATAACCAGTGATGGACGAAGCAAAGGGGATATAAAAAGTAGGTATGCTCAGGTAAGGAAAGCATTTCTACAGAAAAGGAATCTACATCAAATATATATTTAGGAATTAAGAAGTCATTTTTGAAAGTATTTGTCTAGACTATGGAAGTGAAACTTGGACTGTTGGCGCAGCAGAAGAGAGAATACAAGCATTTGAAATGTGGTATTACAGGAGCATGATGAAGATCAGATGGGTAGATAGAGAAACAAATGGAGAGGTGTAGATACATCATCAGCATCATTGGTAGGTTCACATACTAAGACACCCAGGAATAGCAAACTTAGTTATGGAAGGAAGGGCCGAGGACAAGTACTGTAGGGGTAGACCAAGGTTGGAATATGTTAAACAGATTGCCTCGGATGTACGGTTTGGTAGTTATGCAGAGATTAAAGGATTAGCTCAGGTCAGGGAGGCATGGAGAACGGCATCAAAGGGGCAGATGACCTCATACTTCCACCCCTTAAAACAACAATAACTTACTCTAACTAACAGCATCAAACCAGTCAAAATACAGGGCACCAGGAAATGTTCTTTGCGAGAGCTATCATCAGGAGTTACGTTGGCAGCACGACTGTCCTTGTATCAAAACAAACAAACAAACAGTAAACTTTGTACTCACCACAGCCATTCATAACAGATGCTGGAAGTGCTGATGACACATACGCTAGCTTATTGCAATACACACTGACGATTTCGACAGCCTACAGCCCACACGTGTGGGATTCACCCTGTCAAGGACACCATGCTGCCAACTAAACTGCTGATGCTAGCTCTGGCAGAAGCCGGCAGTCACTTCGGAGAACATTTCGTGGCGCCCTGTATAATAATATTATTGGTTGTGTGTCCCTTTTAACTACTGCGGCTCTTTGAGATACCGGGGTGCTGGAATTTCGCCCCGAGGGGGATCTTTACCGTGCCAGTAAATCTACTGACACGGCTCCATTGTATTTGTGCATCCTGTGCCAGGGTTCGAAGCTGCAACATTGGGCTCGGCAAGCGAGAACGTTCAAGATTAATTGGAGGATTATCCATTTCACAAGGTCCGTATTGACGTGTACAATAACGATTCTAGTGGGGTGAGGGGGTCTCCGCCCAATCAATACAATTTATTATGGCAATTAACAATTTATTGCCTCTGGGGACATGTTTCGGGCCTCATGGGCCCTTCTTCAGCCACATAGATTATGTACATATTCACATCCATCATATTAATTAGACACAAGTCATGCATATTTTGAGAAAAACATTAAAAGTAACACTCTAAAAGCTATTTCTAAAACATCATCTTAACCATATTATAAAAAACAAAAACAAGTACAGCTAGAAGTGACAAGTGTGGTCTTAGTGACCTTCTTAATGTTTTGATCTGGTATAATGCCCAATTCAAAGTGCTATTAAAATGTTTATTTAAAATGTTTAAAAAATATTTGGAGATAATTAGAAGATGACCAATGGGCTTATTGGCTCTCCTTTGTAGTTCTGCGTCCCATTTTTCAGCCAATCTTCATGGTTTGGCTTGAGAGTATATTTTGAACAAAGCTGGACCGTTGCCTTTCCGGCCTTTTTCCTTAATGCTGGATTGGGTAGAGACATTACAACCTTGTGATGAAACGTCAATCGGAACCTATGAAGAGTTAACTTACTAAGCTCGAATTGAAGGTATACTGACTGTCAGCCTTCCTATCTGGAGGCTGTAATAGGAAGAAAAAGAAGTATCATTATAGTCGCCTACACATATGAACATGTAAGAGGATGACTCAAGCGCCGGATTGCTTACCTTTACTTAAGCTGTTGAAGGTTCAGAGTGTGCTGTGTCTGACGGCACGTTGCTTTGTGAACTGAGCTAGCCCGACCTTGTAGCAGGTCAGGAACTGGAAGGAGGGGAGGGGGAGGGAGGAGATGTGTGTGGGGGTAATGATAGACTTGTTGCAAAGCGGAGTATGTCTTAGGTTTGTGGCCTAATTGGATATGTGTGAGGGGCGGGGGGAGTGCCTTTACGTGGGGAAGGAGAGATAAACAAGGAGGCTGACGAACGGATCTGAGCTTCAATAATTAAGTTTGTGTTTTGACTGCTATGATTGTTGTGGAGAAGGAAAGAATTTATAAATATTTTCAAAAAGTATGTTACCATCGAAATTGATTTCGTTTATATTATATATCGGATTAGTTCCGGCTACCTGACCGCTTCAAAACCACGTGGATGCATCCTCGTTCCAAACATTGGCACATTCTTGATTATATCATTACCCGGCAATGTGATAAGGACACTCTTATTACCAGAACAGCAAGGAATATAGACGATTGTTGGACAGATCATAAACTTCTTATATGTAAGCTCAGGATATCCATCAGACCTAAACCACCTAGGAACATCAAAAATTTGTCAAGAAAGAAGTTTAATACATCCAAACTTCAGGATGAATCCATGTACAAACATTTTGGAAACAGGATCGTCACCCAGTTATCAGAAAACCCAGTAACAAATGATATTCAGCAAGAATGGGCCACATTACAGAAGATTATCACACAGTCAGCTGAGGAAACCATTGGTTTTATAGTGCGGAAAAGACAAGACTGGTTTGATGACAACAATGAGGAAATTCTGTCTCTCATCAATGCCAAAAGGAATGCCTATCTTGCCCATCTTCAAGACCCAACTTCCAACACAAAGAGAGATAAACTACTGGAACTCAAGGGTAAATGCCAGACGCAGATAAGGCAGATTAAAAATACTTGGTGGCAACAGAAGGCTCAGGAACTGCAGAGACTATCGGATGCTCGAGACTTGAGGAACTTCTATGCCGTACTCAAGGAAATATATGGACCATCTCGCTCATCATCAGGTACACTGAAAAGCGCTGATAATTCTACTACCTTTACTGATAGGCAAGAAATCTTGGAACGCTGGAAGGAGCACTTCTCCAATCTCCTAAATCGTCCATCAGAAGCTGCTGAAGACTTCCTCTGTGATGTGCCGCAACACCCTGAACAACTGTGGTTGGCAGTACCTCCTACTTATCATGAATTCAGTGCAGCTCTCACCCAATTGAAACCCAGAAAAGCACCTGGCCCAGATAACATCCCTCTGGAACTAATTCAAGCCGGAGGTCATTCCCTCAAAACAAGAATTTTCATCCTTATCCTCAGAATATGGGTATCAAGAAAGGTACCTGGAGACCTAAAGAATGCCACTATCGTCACTATCTTTAAAAAGGGTGATCGCAGTGTTTGTGGCAACTACCGTGGTATATCACTGCTATCAATTGTGGGGAAGATTCTTGCAAGAATTCTACTTAACCGCCTCAAGGTTATCTCTGAGAAGATCCTCCCAGAGTCACAATGCGGATTTAGAACTTCCAGGAGCACAATTGACTTGATTTTCTGTGTGAGACAGCTACAAGAAAAATGTAGAGAACAACAGAATCCACTCTTCTTAGTCTTTTATGACTTGGAAAAGGCATTTGATTCGGTTCCAAGACCAGCCATGTGGGCAGTGCTGAAGCGGTTTGGTTGCCCTCAGCGTTTTGTAGATCTAATCAAGGCTCTCCATGATGGCATGACAGGTCAGGTTTGCCATCAGAATAAGATGTCCGATGAATTTCCCATTACCCATGGACTGAAACAAGGATGTGTACTGGCTCCAACGCTTTTTGCGCTGTACTTGGCTGCAATGCTTTATGATTCACCCACAAACATCCCAGGTGTGGAGGTCAAGTATCGTTTTGATGGAGGGCTTTTCAACCTAACTCGTCTCCGCTCCTTGAGGAAAACTCAGGTTACTAAGATTACTAACATGTTGTATGCAGATGATGCTGCGTCACCAACTCTCACACCAGAAGAGCTGCAAGAGTCAGTTAATTGTTACAAAAGTGCATGTGATCGCTTTGGTCTTGCCATAAATGTCAATAAGACTAAAGTCTTGGCACAACCTTCACCAGGCACACCTCTTCCTCAGTTCAATATCTCCATCTCAAATTTGCCATTAGAACAGGTTGACCACTTCTTGTACCTGGGCAGTACCATTTCTGTGAGCTGTACCTGTGAGCAGGATGTGGATAAGAGAATTGGCGCAGCCCACGCAGCGTATGGACGATTAGCGCACCGGGTCTTCATGAATAAAGATCTGTCTATGAGTACAAAGCTTATGGTGTACAAAGCAGTAGTCATTTCTACATTGTTGTATGGTTGTGATCTTAGGAAGCTTGAGCGTTTCCACCTACAAAAACTTCGATCAATCCTGAGGATTAAATGGGAAGACCGCATTACCAATATCGCTGTTCTGGAAAAGGCTCAAATCAACAGCATAGAATCATCCATAATAGGTCACCAATTTAGATGGATTGGTCATGTCCATCGGATGGATGATGTGAGATTACCTCGTCAAATGCTATATGGTGAGTTATGCTATGGCACCAGACCTCATGGTGGTCCTAAGAGGCGCTACAAGGACCAATTTAAGCAGAACCTGAAATTGATAGGTCTTGATTCACAAACGTGGGACATGCTGGCTGAAGACCGCTCAACTTGGCGCCGTACCATCTCGGATACTGTAAAGACGTTTGAAAGGGATCGACGCACACATGAAGAGGCCAAGCGTCAAGCTAGGAAACTTCGAGCAGCCCAACCACGTCCTCCTCCAGCAATACTATGTGACTTGTGTGGTCGCTTGTTCCATGCCAGGATTGGACTATTTAGTCACCGTAAACACATCCACAAACTGGACTGAAGGAAGAAGATTTATACTCGGATTCGAGTTAAAGCCGATGATGATGATGAGTGCGCTGTGCATTATCTATTTCAATTTGCTCTAATATATTCATAATAGGCCCTTTCCTGACGTAGTGGATAATTTTTAAATCTTTCTTTATGTTTGTGAATGTGTGATTAGCGTCTTTCATATGGTTCCCCATGGCCGAAAATTTTCTATGTTTGATCGCATTTACATGTTTAAGGTATCTCGTAGTGAAACTACGTCCGGTCTGTCCTACGTAATCTGAGTTACATTGCTGGCATTTGAGTTTATATATGCTGGAGGAATTGTATTTGTGGGATTCATTTATTTTATTAGAATTATAGATTATTTTATGGTTATTGTTGTTAGTCTTGAACGCGATTTTGGTGTTGAATTTCTTTAGAATGTTTGGTATGTCATAAGTGTGCCGATTAATATATGTAAAGACAGCAAATTGAGTTTTTTCTTTTCTTATGGGGGTGAGTCGAGAATTGGGTTTGTTTTTAATTTTGTTGATGATTTTTTCTATTTCTGTTCTGGAGTACCCGTTGGCTTCCGCTATTTGCAAAACGACGTTTATTTCATGCTGGTAGTCTTGTTCGGTCATGGGGGTGCTGATGGCCCTGTTGACAAAGCTTATAAAAGCAGCCCTTTTATGGCTTTGTGGATGGTTACTTCTTTTTCTTCCTATTACAGCCTCCAGGTAGGAAGGCTGACAAGTCAGTATACCTTCAATTCGAGCTTAGTAAGTTAACTCTACAAATTTTCGTTTTATCCCTCGTTTTTCTGACGCATTCGTTCCTTCTAAGACTCATTATTATCTCTTTATAGTTTGGACAGCAGACATACCCTTTGGCTGGTTCACCCCCTTCATAGGTTCCGATTGACATTTCATCACAAGGTTGTAATGTCTCTACCCAATCCAGCATTAAGGAAAAGGGCCGGAAAGGCAACGGTCCAACTTTGTTCAAAATATACTCTCAAGCCAAACCATGAAGATTGGCTGAAAAATGGGACGCAGAACTACAAAGGAGAGCCAATAAGCCCATTGGTCATCTTCTAATTATCTCCAAATATTTTTTAAACATTTTAAATAAACATTTTAATAGCACTTTGAATAGGGCATTATACCAGATCAAAACATTTACAAGGTCACTAAGACCACACGTGTCACTTCTAGCTGTACTTGTTTTTGTTTTTTATAATATGGTTAAGATGATGTTTTAGAAATAGCTTTTAGAGTGTTACTTTTAATGTTTTTCTCAAAATATGCATGATTTGTGTCTAATTAATATGATGGATGTGAATATGTACATAATCTATGCGGCTGAAGAAGGGCCCATGAGGCCCGAAACATGTCCCCAGAGGCAATAAATTGTTAATTGCCAGTAATAAATTGTATTGATTGGGCGGAGACCCCCCTCACCCCATTAGAATCGTTAAAGCGAGAACGTTACCGCTGAGCCACACAGCCAGTCAAACCAATCAAAAGATTGAAAACTCAAAACAGTCATTAGGGATTCAATGAGAAACTCACCATTTTCTGATCTGATCCTTGAGATTGGCATTTGTCGGGCAAGAGGGCTTCGGCAGCTACAATAGTTACTATCGATGAGAACAGGTGGTGAACGGCGTCTGACAGGAACACCACTGAAGGAATGCCTACGCTGTGAAAAATCAGTCCTATCCCTCAAAGGTTGTTCATTGTTTTCATAAGAGGAGTATCTGTCTTCACTCAAGGATAATGCATTGCTAGCTCTTCGTTTCGTCTCCTCAACGTAAGCAGGCTCATTGAAGACATTCATTAACCAATGATCTTGAGTAGGTGAGAAACCAACAGCTCCTTCACCAACCTCTTCTTCTGAATTGTCTCCTGAAAGGTCAGCATCTTCCTCTGCCAGTCTCATACTGCTGAATGAATTATCAGCCTCCTCAGAATCCATAGTTATATGTAACTCAGTAGTTACTCAGCAGGAATCTGCAAAATAAAAACACAATTTCATCAGAAAATAGTGGCTAATAATGAATCACAAAATTGGTATACCAGTATTAGCTTCATGGCCAGTGAATTAAAACTAAGCAATTTTTCTAGGATTATGCCATGTCTTGGGTGAGGTTTCGTCTAGGAACACCAAGCTGGCTCATCAGCGGGCTCTTGGTGTCCATGCCTGGACAATATAGCCAATATACCATCATTTTGGAAGCCTTCATAGGCTGACGAGCTTTTAGCTCTCACAGTAAAGGATATCCTAATTAAGGCTAAAGAAGTTATGTACAAAGCATATTATGTTCCTTTAATGACATATGCAGCAGAAACTTGGACAATGACTAAGATGGATGAGAGCAGAGTACAGGCAGCTGAGATGAGATTCCTGAGAAGTATGGTCCAGAAAACGAGGAGAGACAGAGTGAGAAATTATGAAGATATATGGAAAGAACTGGGAGTACAGAAACTAAATGACAAACTGGAGCAAAACAGCTTGAGATGGTTTTGACATGTCAAACGGATGAATGAAGTAAGGCTACCAAGACTAACACTGGAACGGCGGATGACAGGGAAGAGAGGATGAGGAAGACCAAAAATGCGTTTGATGGACTTGGTGAAGAATAGCATTAGTAAACGGAACCTGGATTGGAACACAGTGTCAGAAGACGAATGGTAGAATGACAGAACAAAGTGGAGAGGAACCATATTTGCCCCCACCCAGTGTCAGCTGGAAAAGGGGAAATGAAGATGACGATGATGAGTAAAGAGGGGCAGGTGTGCTTCATAAGAAGGGAGGTAGCGTGCAGTTCGCTACTCGCTAGTAAAAATTAGAGCTGTTGATTTATTCAATTAATCGAACCGATTAAAATAGAAGTGTGGTGTAGGAAAAGTAATTGAAGGGCTCGGGTGTAAACTATGGTAAGTGGCATTTTGATTTTAAAAAATAGAGTTATTGCATGTATAGTATGGTAAGTGATCTAATGATCAATCTAGTGCAAGCAGTACCCAAAAATTACAACAGATGGCAGCGCGGTGAATGTATCTGTGGTAACTACCGCTTGCTGCATGTACACTATGATACGTGACGAAGATGGCGGCCAAGCCATGCCTTGCCGTTGATGAGGTGCTGAACATTATTGAAGATTTTGGCAGCCGCGGTAGTGATAGCAGTGGAAATTAAGTGGTGTTCGACTCTGATGAGGATCCAGAATATTTACCAGAAGTCAAACAAGCAAGAAAACCATTAGAAGATGCTGCTATGCAAAGTTTAATTTTCATGAAACCTCAAATTACTCCTGCTTGTAAACCATGTTATCTACTGCAGATACCATCATTTACATGATATTGCAATGTTGTTTACCCCTAAAGTGAAATGTTGTTCATAAATTCAGTTTTGTTTAGTTAGTTATTTTTCTTACACAGGATACATTTTACAGTCCGAATATCTCATCGAACAAGACCACCGCCATAGTGCAACTATTGAATAAGCCTCTATATCAGTGGTTCTGAACCCGTAGAAGTCTGCGGACCACTCAGCGTGAAACTGAATCCCCCCTCCCGCCAATACACCTTATCAGCTGTAACCCTTCCTCAATAACACTTATTTTAAAGATATTTCATTTCAAAATCTGATAGTCATCGCCGCGTATACTTTCGGACGATTCTCGTTCAACGCACATCGTTTTCGAAATCCCCATTTATTGGCCACTTTTTTATACATGCTGCTGGACCCTTGTCTCCCGCGGACCACTGGTTAAGAACCACTGTTCTATATGGAGGGTCCAGGGGAAGAAGGGGGAATGTCAAATAATGTAAAATGTTCAGGAAACGAGTTTTAAAGTTTCATTACCTATATGTACTTGTATGTACGCATCAACTTGAAACGTCATTTTCTCACGACTCTCATTGTTCTTAGCCAGACACAATTGTGCCTTCAATACGTCGCAAAGAGGCCTACCAGATCACGCTGGTATCTCCATTTTACATTTTGAGTGACATTCCCTCTTCTTCCCGTGGACCCTTCATAATATGTAGATACCATGGTTTGCATGAGGGTAACTGACTTCGCAGACTCGTAAATTAGGGCACAGTGGAACTCTAGGCAATATATATGGTAAAGGGGTTTGTGAATTTTTGGTAAAATTCACTAATTTTTGCTAACTCTATTTTTACTCTTCCAGACATTAACTGAAAGTTCACTTATCTGATTTCATAGAAGGAAAGCCTGGTGTGGAACCTCGCGGAAGGAAAAGGACGAGACGCGTTAACAACCAAACCTTGATACAGAGGCATAGATGGGGAAGAATACATGTCAAGGAGGAGAAAGGGGAAATTAGTTAACAAGAAACAACCAGGACCGGACTGTAAGAGCAGAATGAAGTGTTTCGAAATTGTGGAACCTGAATTCAGAAGTTAACCTTTTCTTGGATTTTGGGCAATGGGTTCTTATGATATACAGACAGCATATTTATGTGGATGTATGAGGTAGCACAATATAACACAAAGGACAAAGAATAATGGTGACCCATCCCAGCGTTCTTGCACAATAAAATACTCTGTTCTGGGAACAACAGGTGATAGGCATGATGTTTGTAAGGTAGCATTTTTAAATATAGGCTACATGGGTTACAAAATAATAGGGGTCACATTGAAAACTTAGCTTCCTGGTTAAACAAAGGCTTGGTTTCCGCACCCTCTGATCAAAGAGGCAAACATGATAAACATCCTGCAAAATATTCTGAAGCAGATGTAGCCGATGTAAAACTTTTTATTGATAATTTGACAAAGTACACTAGCCATTATTCCCGCAAGACATTCCAGGCAAGCTGTATATGATGATGGAGTACACTATTGAATCGTGCTACACACAATACAATGAAGAGTGTTTGGAGAAGGGATAGCAACCAGTATTGAAGGACAAATTCCGACGAATATTTACAGAAGACTATAATATTTCATTAAAACATAAAAAACTGATACCTGTAGTGAGTGTGATGCACTGAATGTTGCCATTCAAGAAGCGAAACGGGACGGGACAATGGTGATGGAACTCCACAGCAATAAACAGGAGCTTCATCACAGGAAGGCAGAAGCAGGTCAAGATACCATCAAACATGCAACCAAGCAGGTAAAGGAACAAGGAATAGGCCTATATGCTATTACTTTTGATCTCCAGCAAGCTCTACCTACTCCAAAGCTTTCCACAGGCCCTACATTCTATAAAAAGATGTTCTGTTATAATTTGAGTGGACATTCGTTAGGGGAGAATCAGGGATACTTTTGTGTGCAGAATGAAAGTATCGCTGGCAGAGGAGCAGATGAAATTGGGAGCTGTTTGTTAAAGCATTTTGAAGTTAATGATATCAGAGGTAATAAACTGATTGCCATATCTGATAAATGTAGCGGCCATACAAAAACTGGACGATAGTAAGTACTTGGTTGCAGATTATTGCAGAAGGAAGATTTAGATCAGTTGAACAGATGGACCAAATGGGCCACACAATGTTGCTCTCTGACAGAGATTTTGGGGTAGTTGAGAAGTATGTTCAGGCATACTGCCAGTTTGTCTACTCACCTGAGCAATGGGTTTCAGTTCTCAAAACTTGTCGGGAGATGTCCTTTCATTGTGTACGAAATGAAACAAGAAGATTTTTTACACATCTCAGTGCTCAGGCATAAATTTAATCAAAGTACTGTCACAGACTCTGGCACAAAGTTTGGTATCAGGACAGCAAATCGACTGCCACTGTCAGAAGGTGAATGTTATTAACCCTTTGACCGCCAACGTCCGATCGATCGGACGTTCGGAGTTCAGCTGAAAAATGCCAATGTCCGATTCTGAAAAAATGTATTTTCCAAGTTACTTATTCATTTTAATAGTTCACAAATCTTTTGGTCTAGTAGTGGATTAAATAAGACTATATATAACAAGTTTTAAAGTTTGTCACACTGAGGAACTTGCTGCTGAGTAACCAAGCGCAAATTCAGCTATCGCGGGCGGGCAACGAACCCTTTCACCTTTTACCGGAAAAAGAAAATGAATGCAATTGTTCCGTATACAGCAAGATTAGTACAATTCAAGGTGGTAGAAGACCAGATACATTTGTAAAGAATGTAATGAGTGTACATCCTTTGTGCCTCTCTAATCACAATTGCTAGGGTGCGTAATAAACATGTGTCAATATTAGGTAATTAGTTTCTTTTCATCCAAAAAATGAACTCTGGAGAGTTTAGTTCGTGTGAAGTAGTGAAATAACTTAGACATTGGTAAACATTTTAACTTAAAACTAGCCTGGAACTGCAGCCATTTGCATATAATGTAAGAATTAGAAAATTTCATGTTACAGTAATAAAAATAATAATAATTATTGTACAGTAACTGTAATATTTTATAGAAAGCTCAAATTTTTATATGTGATATTGGAAACTTCACTCCTCTAAAATAAAGCAGTTTTCGGTTGAACTGTACATTGCGATACAGCGGCGTCTAGGGAGGTTTCAGGGAGATCAGTGACGTCACCGTGATCTCACGGCTGACGTATTGCTATCGGTAACGCTATTGGTTGCTTGTAGCTGGTTGTCAGCTGATTACTACGTCAGTTCCGTGGTCAGTTGGCCGCGGGAATTTGCTGGAGTCTGTTCGCCATTTTTGTATTGTCACTCGTTAGTGTTTTCTAAGCGTAATATTAAAATAAATATTCCCGTGTATAACCTATAGAACAAGATTTTGATATTAGCAGTGTCGTGTGCTCGATTGTATTGACGATTTGTATTAAAATTGTTTAAATCCTGAAGTTGTTGCATTAAAATAAAATCCGTTACTTGTGGTGGAAAATCAGTGCTTCTACTTGTACATGTGGAATAATACAGCATTTGGGATATATCGCTGAGTTTTTTACGTTGTTCATATATATATTTTGGTTGTTGCATTTAATAGGAAAGTTGTCTAAACGATAATATTACGTCAGGAACGGTGTTGGGGAATACGCCTGTTAAAATTGGCATTTACATGAACACCTGCAAAATAGATATGACAATGTTTTGTATTAGACCTGTCGGCCTATAGGTCTTTTTTTTTTTGACGTTTCATGTAGTATGTCTGTGAGGCACTATTAAACAGAATTTGCAGCCAATATTGGAAAACATAAAAATACCAACCTATCGGAGGGTGGGGGGTGGGGGGGGCGCAGAACCCCCCAGCAAAAACAACATTATTGACCACAATGTTTTATAAGAATATTACAATGTGCAGCTAGGTTAATGTATTGATGTCAACCGGCGATTATTACAGACCGCGATCGTTTGCGCATGACTATATTATAAAAACAAATTGGCTGTTTTTGTGAGGTTATCAACCCCGTGGGGGTTTGCCTGTTCCTCTATCGGGCGCGTCCCAGGTGGCGGATAGGGGGGCTCGCCGGACTTGTCCGGAGGGTTTGAGGGAAATAAAATACCTCTCGCGGACCAAAAACAGGCCCCTCGCCAGGGTTATGGTGAAGCTACGTTAGGCCTAGCAAGCCAGTAGTGGATATGAAACTGCTTTTAAAACGGGAACGGGCCTCGGAAAGGACAGATCTAAAGGTAGCAGACCTGGCTATGGAAATGGACTACGAATCGGAACTTTGAATATAACTTCATTGACGGGAAGAGTGGAGGAGGTTGTGGATATGATGGAGAGGAGAAAACTGGATGTACTCGGACTGGCAGAGACCAGATGGAGAGGGGAAGGAAGAAAAGAACTGAGAAATGGCTTGCAGCTATACTGGATAGGAAATGAGGAGGGGAAGAGAAATGGAGTGGGAATGGTGGTGAGAGAAGGGCTGAGGGAGGAAGTAAAGAGGGTAAGTGATAGAATAATTAGAGCCAGAATCACTGTGAAAGGTAGAAACCTGGACATTCTGCAAGTTTATGCACCACAGGTGGGATGCACAGAAGGCGAGAAGGACGAGTTTGAAGAGGAGTTGCAGAAGCAGTTAGTGGGGAGAGACCTGATAGTCATGGGAGACCTAAATGCCCATGTCGGAACAGATAGAAGAGGTTTTGAGGAAGTGATTGGTGGTGAAGGATGGGGAAACAGGAATAAGGAAGGAGAGAGATTGTTGGAACTGTGCAAGATAAATGGGCTAATGGTTGGAAACACATGGTACAAGAAGAGAGAGAGCCATAAAATTACTTGGTACAGCAGGGATTTGACTAGGAAATCAGTGGTGGACTATATTCTATGCGGGAAGGAGACAAAGAAGAGTATCACGGATATAAGGGTAATACCTTCAGAAGCCCTGGACAGTGACCACCGTCTGCTGGTCGCCAAGGTGAGAGGACTGAAGGAAAAGAGGAGAACTGAGAACCAAGAAAGAAGAATAAGGACATGGAAGCTGAAGGAGGATGGAAATAAGGAGAAGTTCCAGATATTAGTGAGGAACAAATTACCGAAGGATGATCCGAAAACAGGTGAAGAAGAATGGAATAGGTTCAAGGACGTGTTGGTAGAAGCAGCGGAAGTCGTGTGTGGCAGAACTAGTGGAAAGAAAAGGTGGAAGGAAACACCATGGTGGAACCCCAGAACTAAGGAAGCAGTGAAAAAGAAAAATGAAGCATTCAGGAAATGGTTCCAACAGAGGACAGACAGAACAAGAGAAGAATACCAAGAGCAGAAGAAAGAAGCAGGAGAAGTAGTGAAGGAAGAGAAAAAGAAATGGCTGGAGAAATGGACAGAAATGATGGAGGAGGACTGTGATGGCAGTAAGAAAGTGTTGTATGGAATGATAAAGGCAAAGAGAAGAGATACAGGGGAAAATGTCAGAATGGTGGACAGGAATGGAAAGGAGGTCGAAAATATGGAAGAAGTAAAGGTTATCTGGAGAGAATACTTCAAGGAACTCCTAAATCCAACTAAAACCAGCGTAGTGGACATTGTGGAGGAAGAAACAGACAGTGACCAAGACATTTCAGAGAAGGAATTGACATGGAAAGAAGTGGAGGAAGCATTAAAGAAGATGAAAGGGGGAAAGGCACCGGGAATAGACGAAGTGAGTGTGGAGATGGTGAGAGCAGCAGGGGTGATAGGAACACAGTGGCTCTTTCGAGTAATGAAAGTGATATGGAGGGAGAAGAAAATACCAGAGGACTGGAAAAGAGGGATAATAATACCCATATTTAAAAAGGGAAGTAGGAAGGAATGCAAGAACTACAGGGGAATTACACTCATGTGCCACTGCGCCAAAATATTTGAGAAGGTACTGGAGAGAAGAATTCGGACAGAAGTTGAAGATGAGCTGAGGGAAGAACAGTATGGATTCAGGCCAGGAAGGTCAACAGTTGACCTCATCTTTGCAGTAAGACAGCTCCAAGAACACCATTATGAATATGGGAAAGATCTGGTGATGACCTTCTTGGATATTGAGAAAGCATATGATAGTATTAATAGAAACAAGGTATGGGAAGCAATGAGAGCAAAAGCAGTGAACAAGGAGACAGTGGCAAGAGTGAAAGCTGTGTAAAGGTGGGAAGAGAGAGAACGGAATGGTTTCAACTGGAGAGTGGTCTGAAACAGGGAAGTGCCCTCTCACCCCTGTTATTTATAGTGGTGATGGATGAAATCATACGAAAAGTGGTAAATAGCATTGGGGAAAGGAAAATGAAGGCAATGTTGTTTGCTGATGACCTTCTGGTATGGGGAGAGGATGAGGAAGAAGTACAAGAGCAATTAGATGAGTGGGAGAAGGTAGTGTTATCATATGGGATGAAGTTCTCAGCACAAAAGAGTGAAGTGGTCATCACAACGAGGAAGAAGAACAGACTGGATATGGGCATAACACTTGGAGGACAGCAGTTGCAGAAAGTAGAATGCTTCAAGTACTTGAGAAGCATAATTGAAGAAAAGGGAGACAATAGGATGGAAATAAATGAGCGGGGAAGGTGCGCAGATGGATTTTTCAAGAGTGTTAGGGGGATGATATGGAATAAAGATGTACCACAAAAATGTAAAGGAATCATCTACAAGACCTACTTTGTGCCAATTTTGACATATGGTTCAGAAACATGGGTGATGAAGGAAAGGGACAAGAATAAAATACGAGCAGTGGAGATGAAGTTCCAGAGGAGTAGGGTAGGAGTGACAAGAATGGACAGAGTAAGGAATGAGAGAGTCAGGGAGATGGTAAGAGAGGAACCATTGCAAAATAGAATAGAGCGATCTAGGCTACAATGGTATGGACATGTGAGGAGGATGGAAGAGGAGAGGATACCGAAGAAGATGTTTGGAATGGAAATGACGGGAAGGAGGCCAAGGGGAAGACCAAGGGACAGATGGACAAAAGGAGTTAAGAAGAGTGTGGAGGAAAGAGGAGTGTGCTGGGACACAGTAAATGACGAGAGATGGTGGATGGACAGGAAACGATGGAGAGGCTTATGTTCCAAGCAGACCCGACCAGCGGTTGGAAACTGCTCAAGATGATGATGATGATGTGAGGTTATCAACCACTTGACGAAATGCTTCTCTAGTTAGATTATGGGAAAAGCCTTGGTTATAGGGTATTTTGGGTGGTGACAACTCAATAACAGAAATGAACATTAAAGTACTTCGAAACGTATTGTGTTTCATCACATGTAATTTATTTATCGGCCTACCTCAATATGGCATGCCGTGCATACGAAAATATTTTAATTTAGGGTTACATTTATGACATTTAAAAAATTCCGTTTCGGGATCTGTAATTCGCCTATATAGTTGAATTACAGATGACGTTAAGCGTCGTAATTAATTTAATTTTATATTTATAAGACATTGTATCGAAAGCCGTAATTGAACTATATAGCTCAATTAAAGATTTCGATGCAATGTTTTATTAATATGAAATTATACTAATTACGATGTGCATCGTCATCTGTAATTGATCTACATAGGCCAATTATAGAATTCGATGCGTAAAATTAAAAATATCAACTGAAATTACGATGTGTATCGGAATCTGTAATTGACATATATAGGCCAATTAAAGAATTCGATGCGGAAATTGTAAGTATAACGTTAAATTGCGAAATTTTATTCAGCATCGGAATCGTTAATTGAGATTTATATGTAAATTATAGGTTTCGATGCAATGTTTTTTATTTACGAAAAGAAAATAATTATCATGTGTATCAGAATCTGTAATTGATCTACTTAGGCCAATTATATATTTCGATACGGAAATTTATAATATATGACGTGAATTTGCGAATTTTTTTAATGTATCAGAATCATTAATTGAACTATATAGCTCAATTATAGGTTTCGATTCATTGGTCGATTTGACGGTTTTTGTGTTTGCCCACCCTAAAAACCCCTATTACCCAGGCCTTTCCCGGGTATATATGACGTGAATTTGCGATTTTTTTAAATGTATCGGAATCTTTAATTGAACTATATAGCTCAATTATAGATTTCGATACATTAAAAAATTGACGGTTTATGTGTTTTCACACCTAAAAACTCCTATTACGTGAATTTGCGATTTTTTTTAATGTATCGGAATCTTTAATTGAACTATACAGCTCAATTATAGATTTCGATACATTAAAAAAAAATTGACGGTTTTTGTGTTTTCCCATCCAAAAAACTCCTATTACATGAATTTGCGTATTTTTTTATATATCGGTATCTTTAATTGAACTATATAGCTCAATTATAGATTCGATACATTAAAAAAATTGACGGTTTTTGTGTTTCCCCACCCCCAAAAAAACCTATTACCCAGGCTTTTCCCGTAAGCTTGCCAGAGGAGTATTTCGTGACGTCGTTGATGACGTAACGGAAGCCGCCATTTTGTTTTAGGGGAATTTCATACGCGGCCGTATCGCAATGTATAGTAGTCCCCAGTTTTCGATAGTAAAAATATATTTTTATTCTTAATGATTTTTGATCATGAATTTTCTTTTAAAATGTTTGGTTGAACTATACCTTCCGATACACCAGCGTTTGGGGAATATTTAGGGAGAACAGTGACGTCACCGTGATCTCACGGATGGCGTATTGCTATCGTTCAGAAGTTATTACGTATAATTTACCGCATGGTAAAAAGTGCAGATTAGGCCTTGGCAGTATAGGGTATGGACACCATGTATATGGCTGGCGGTCAAAGGGTTAACATGTCTGAGACATACAATGGAATTATGGAACCCATGTCAATGAGAAAGAAACGACAGCCTACCAGCTTCCTGGAGAACTTGACTGGGTGTCTTGCTAAGAAATTTGGTTCAGCTAGACATATTGAAGCAAGTAAACTTAGAGATGTACTATCATGTCTCCCCTGGATCCCTCCAGCATATCACAACTTCTATAAGAACTTGAAGCCTGCACAGAAAGATCAGCGAGAATTTTTACGCAACAATAACAAATATGTATGCATGGTACTGTGACTTACTCTTTAATGATTGCGATGTTGCAATCGACGATAGTGTTGTAGGCATATGTAGAATAAGAAACACGAAGACAAGATTATTTTTCTGAATGTTTTTATTATCTTAATATACGAATGTATTATATTGCACTTATTATTTTGTTTATTTAAAATATAGCTTTCAATGTAAGTTATACATGTGCATGAGTGATCTTCCATAAGGTATTCCACTAGGTACGGTATTGTATTGTGTAGAAAAGACTATTACTAATAGCCAATATAAAACTGAAAAAAGAAATCTTCATTCAATAATACTGTAGGTGTGTGGTGGCACAGGGGCCAAGCTATCACCACGGCGGACCGGGTTCGTTGCCCGGTCAATGCATATGAGATTTTCAAAGTAACATGCCATGTCCTGTGGTTCGTATTCCACGTAAAAAGGAGGTCCCGTGGCTTTAATCGCGAGATTAATGGTCACGAAAAACTACAATCTTCCTTCATTCAATAACTTAATATTGATTAACATTGTTATAATAGTTCAATATTGGCAGTATTGTAGTACTGTTATAATATAATATTATTTGCATGCATATAATGATAGGAGCCGGCCCCGTGGTGTTGGGGTAGCGCGCCTGCCTCTCACCCGGAAGCCCCGGGTTCGATCCCCGGCTCCGTCAGGGATTTTAAAACTGACGTGAGGGTTGGAACGGGGTGCACTCAGCCTCGTGAGGACAATTGAGTAGCTGTCTGACAGTGAGACAGCGCCCCGATCACGAATACCAAGATTAACGGCCGAGGGGACCCGACGCGCTGATCACGCGTCACCCCAATATCTGCAGGCCAAATGGCTGGGCAGCGGTCGCTTGGTCGGCCTTAGCCCGTCATGGGCTGGATAGTGCCAGGGGTTGACCTTTTGTTGTTTATATAATGATAGGCCAACGGCCTAGTCGTGTTGAAACACAGGATCCCATTAGAACTCCGCAGTTAAGCAACATTGGGCGCAGTCAGAACTTGGATTGTATGCCAGTTCTAGGCACTGCGCGCTGTTCGCCAACATAAGGAAGAGCGGAAAGACCCTGGCCACCCTACCGCAAGTCAACTCCGGCTAGGGGTAGCCTCTTCGGAGGCTCGGACCTTCCTTCGGGCAGAATACCAATTAATTTTTTAAATATAATGATAGCTGAACAAATGCATGCATGTAAACCATGGTAACTGTTATGCAGCATAATTTTTATTAATTAATTTATACAGAAAAAAGATTTATTTCCATTCCTGTTATCTAGGCCTACATAGGCTACTTCAAAATATGTATACTGACAGAGAACATTCAGATAGTAATACATATATGTCCTCTCATGATTTTTCTTAAACTAAATAATGCTTTATTTGAAAACATGCGATTTGTTAGTTACCATGGTTTACACCCAAACTCTTCAATCGTTTTGCATAGCACAAAACCTGTGTATTGTATTATTATTTGCCATTTGACGTGCTAGCATCAGCTATTGTAAGATTGATACGTCATTGAAGATGATGATCATGCCTTTGCTTCAGAAAGAGGAAAGTGATAACATCTCCTTAATTGCTTTCTTCTAAACTGACAGATTTGCCCACCGCTTTTACAAACAATAGGAAAGGAAATACAGGACAGGCTATAATTGTCATATTATAAAACATAGTCAAGTGACAATAATTATTAGGGGTGATGAAGGCTCTTGAAAGGTCTGTTTTGTATTTTAAATTTCAAATTTAGAGATTTTTAGCAAACTGGCTAAAAATAAGAATTTGGCCCACTATTTGATGAAGCAATAGGACTTATTATATAGTTCATTATATATTATGCAATTTCACAAACAAAGCTTTAGTAAGAACTTAGTACCACTTTATTTGGTCGCAGACTGTGAAAGAAATCCCCTTCGTCAGAAGAAAGATATAATATTTATTTGTTAGCAAAAATTAAGCAGTTTTACTGTTCTTGTGAAGATATGTAATAATTTAATGAAAGCCAAAATGCCATTTACATCTCGTAGAAATTCATTAACAAGATTGAACACTTAGGGGACAGCATCATTTGATATCAGTCACAATACGTCCCAGATAGTTTACATTTGCAGTTATCATCCGGGTCATGGAATTTCTCTGTCTGGCATATCCAATGATGGAAACCGTGCACGGCATATCTTGTCATTACGTGTCGTAAGTCAGTGTCCAGTCCTTGTAGATCACTGTGTCCGTTGAGTAAAACGTCATAACTTATGTAAAAAAATATATTTTTTCTTCTAAAACTCAAGAATATCGCCTTTAACTTATTTAGCAGAAAATGATTACGGTAATTTTGCATTTTACCGCTAATTTAAATATGACTAAACTCCAATTGAGTGGATCATGGAACATGAAGATACAGGACGTAATTAGTTAGTAGTGATAGAATAGATCACTATTAAAGCTGTGATGACAGTTATTCTGGCATGTTATTATGGACAACTGGCTACAGAAAGCAGAACAGCAAGGATTTTCCAACATTTCTGTAACTTAATATAAAAATGAACAGCTAAATAGGACACTCAAAACATTTGCTAGACGGGAAAAGGAGAATAGAAGCATGGAAATAGGACAAACACAATGACAGGCAAGTGTGGACAGGGAGGAAGATCAAGGGGGAAAGAACAAGGACAAACATTTAAAAACGAAAAAAGAATTCCCACAAACGAACGCATTGCTATACCATCGAAGGGCTATTGATTGGAGGCATTAATGTCCACCTTTGAAGATGGAGTGTGTCCGGTTGTGGAGATATTCCTTGTCAAATTGCATTTATCCTTGTTTTTCCCCCTTACACTCCCTCTATCCACACCTGCCTGTCATGGCATTGTTCGATTCATCGGAATAGCTTCATCTCACATCCGAAGGGACACTGCTCCAGATAAAGGACGAAGCAAGAGACAGATCCCAGTTACAACTTGCACGGCCATCAACTTGTGATGTACCACCTTAAGTCCAGGAAGAATTCCTTGTGGAGGACACAAGTCCCGGTGAAATCACACTGGTGCATCTCATACCGTAAAATGAACCACACAGGCATCCCAGTGAAGGAAAGACTCCCAGTAATGATCTCTCCCTTCCCAGTGTGGAGGACCCTAAACCACATGAGAGTGGGAGTACCAAGGTGCAAGACCAACCTGTACCTGCAAGAAACTTAGGAAAGGTTTAGGGGCAAATGACCTAGAGGTTTTCTCTCTTAAAATAATAACCATCATCACCACCTAACTTATAACATACTGAATGTTTTTTCTTTTATCGAGAGACTGCAGATTACGACATGTTATTCTCAGCCTATATTCATTTACATAGCCTATACCAAAATGTAATTTGCCACCAGGGTAAATAAATAATCGGATTCTTCCTTACGAAGTCGGACTGCGCTAGATGAGTTGTTCGAGTTTCAGTCCCACAGTCCAAGGCAAATTGATCCTTTGCCTGTATAACAAGAGAGGGAGCGATTGTAGTACTGCCTCATGTATTCAAACATAGTAATTCCAGACCATTTTTAGAATATATAGCCTATTTAGTATTCGAGAATGTTTAATTGGTCTGTTGGCTACTGAACACAAAGAACCAAGTATGATTGGGTAGGGCTAAGGGTGTGTACTGATCCATTAATAATTAACTAACCTATAGTTTTAATACCGGTACATAGCCCTACATCCTAAAGAAGTTATAAATTAATTTACAGCCATTTTTACAAATTATAATACTGATACCAGTAGATGGCAGAAAAGGCTCATCCAGGGGCATATCTTGCACGCCATTTATTATTTCTTCTTAATCTAGAAGATTAAAACTGAAACAGTAGTCTATACATTTGGAAATGTACAGGAATTCAAAATATGTAATCCGGGGAACAAGATGGTCTAAACAATAAACATACAAGCAAGTGGCACTTCCAAACACCGCAATATAACCCCACTTCAATAATATAATTACCATTTGCAGATGAAAGACGTCGTAGAAACTGTTCCTGACTAATTAGAAATGTTCGACGATGTGAAAAGAGTTTCAAATCATTACAATACTGCTTCAACTATGCTATTCGAAGTAAGAACCATCAAAAACCAACTTAATTCATATAAAGCACTGCACAAACCTCAGTTGTTTCTCGCAAGATACAAATGGTTCTCTCTGGATTATCTCATACACAAAGAAATCAGTGTCAGTGTTCAGTTGCTTGCAAGTAAACACATGTCATAGCTGTCATTTCGTTGTTTATTACAAGAACAACAAAACTTTATCGATATCTCTTGTCAGTCGGCACATAGCTCTGGTCGATCTAGTGGCAATATCGATTACATTTTTCAGAAACAAATGACGTAGGGCTCGGATCGATATGCTCAATAAAATCACCAGATATGCTCGAAAACCATGGGTTTTATGCTCGATAGATATGCTCGAAAAACCCATTATATGCTCGATCTCGATAGATATGCTGGAAAAACAATTATATGCGGTTAAATATGCAGAATATGCCCGAAAAAACACCGTTAAAAACTATAGAAAGGAAAGTGAAACGAAAAAACCAATAACATAACGGTACCTTTATATACGAGCGTTATTTTCTTATTATATGTACGAGTGAAGCCTCCGTGGCTTAGGCGGCAGCACGCCGGCCTCTCACCGCTGGGTCCGTGGTTCAAATCCCGGTCACTCCATGTGAGATCTGTGCTGGACAAAACGGAGGCAGACAGGTTTTTCTCCGGGTACTCCGGTTTTCCCTGTCAAAAATTTCATTCCAGCAACACTCTCCACTATCATTTCATTTCATCTGTCATTCATTTAATAATTGCCCCAGAGGAGTGCGTCAGGCCTCGGCAGCCGGCACAGTTCACATCCTCGCCGCTAGTTCGGGGCCCCATTCATTCCATTCCTGGCCCGGTCGGAGACTGGAAGCAGGATGTGGATTTTCATTTTTCATGTACGAGTATGATACACTGCAATATACTCGCATTCAAGTTTTTCAAGTATATATAAGAGAAGTTTTCTTATAAAAGTTACATTTTAAAAGGTCGCTTACAAAATGTTCAGAATTAGGCGAGTCAATGAAGTAGATCTGCTTTGGTCTGTACAACAAGATTTTTTTTTTCTATGTTTTCAGTTTTGAATGATTTTCTTTAATCAGTCAATAAAAGTTTCAACGACGAGAACGAACTCACTAAAGGTTAAAAACCTGCGGTTCTATTATTCGCACCAGATAGGCTTTTCAATAATTATTTCTGTTTTCGAACCTTAAGGATGGTCAGGCCCGAATTCGGGAGGGGGGATTCGAAGAAAACGAACTATTTAGACGAAAACCACAAGAATATGCATTTATATGCTTCTATTCTGGAAACCACGGTTTTATGCATTTATATGCTCGATAAATTTCAATTCTGTTGGTCCCAGAGAGGTGAAAATACCACCGAAAGGCTTCTTTCAATGTGTACTATTCAAGAAAAAAATATGCAAATATGCTCGAATCCGAGCCCTACAAATGAGTAACAAACGTGTCTCAAGCAAGATCGGTGGTCACGGCAAGACCGACTTTATTAATAAAATTACATTTTTGTCTGTACATTGTTTAGAAACAAGAAAGTTTATGTTTTCCGTGCGTTTAAGCCAAATGAATATAGATTGCATTATTCAATTCCTGCTTGAATGTAAGAACGCGCGCAGTGGCCTAACTACTGTAGGGTTTGCTTCTGGAGGGGGATGAGCTGAGTCAAAATTATATTAGGGTGGAGGCGACGTAATGCGACCATAATATCAATGAAATCTAATATACGGTAGTGAAGTTTCAAAAGCCCCAACCGCTTCTATATTTGTTTCGTGTTTCATTTTATTAGCATTTGTTATGTTGTAGGCTATTTGAGTCGTCCAGTTGGTTTCCAAAAATCATTTGGGCATACCGAGTTTTGCAGCAGTTTTATGGAGATAATGGTTTACGCAGCACTACAGTCTATAGTGGGCATAGATTTATGGTGAAATTATTATTAGCTACAATCAACAAATAGCTACTACCGGTACACATACCGCAGCCTACACATAAGAAAATTAAAGTTTAAGATAAAATCAGTTTTTATATTTAACCCCCATTCTTTGATTTTAAGCTTACATCAAGAATGGAAGTTCAACATCAGTAACTGTGAGATCCTGTTAACGACCAGGAACAGGGACAGACCAATGAGTGGGATAACACTTGGAGGTGGACAGCTGAAGAAGGTCCCACAAAAAAGCAAGGAAGTGTTCTACAGAAGATATCGGTACTATATCCCGATACTGACCTAAGCATCAGAAACGTGGATAATGAAGAAAAGAGACATAAGCAGAATACAAGCAAGTGAAATGAAGTTCCTACTGAGCCAGTATTTAGCTGAATACTTGAACCCTGATACGACAGCGAGACGTATTTTGAAATTATTGTTTGGCATTAATTTGGCTGCAGGCTGGAGGAGCTATACTCTCATCTTTCACTTAGGAGATAGATAGGCAATCCCGCCATGCTCTTGATCACGTGGTCAGGACATGCTCACTAACTTATTCCTGCAACTGTCTGATGCATATATAAAATGATAATCGACAGAGTTCGATTGTCAACCTCGATACAGGAGAGATGCATCATGGGTAGACTGCCAGCTGGGGCATCTACGTGCAGTTCTGATATGACACACACTTGAGTTTTGTGACACACGCAGTGAACATGCTATCGCCTCAGTAAGAAAGTTTCATTAATCACGCAGTTGTACGAGTGTACTCTACTCGCGGCGCGGAGCGAACGGGCGGATTGCTACATAGCAATATGCGGTTGTTCGTACTTCTGGCGTGTTTGGCATAACCCAGAGAGTAGATATACGCGAGTGAGCTTAGTTATTGCATGGACTTGTCAGTACAAACTTCACGATGAGGAAATCTACTACATATATGGTTGAAATGCAGGAAAGCATTAGTATTATCAAGAACAATACGACTGGACTTTATTGTGGGAATATAGCTGCTGCAGCAATGTTGGGCTAAGCAGATCGTACAGGAATGTAATGCAGAGGCAGGATTGATCATTTGGAGTGACAACCTTATAAATACTACAATGAAGAAAAAGAAACGATGGGGAGCGTTCGTTCTGATCCAGTGGTTTTGAAGTACAGGAGAATGAAGAAACGACTCCAAATGAACGAAACTACTTTACTGATAACGTCGAGGGAGCCTTGTACAAGTAATATGTAGGAACTCCGTTTCGTAGACAGTGGTTTTCGAGTTAGGAGGAAGTTGGTTCGACGACTTACAGCTCCAGCCATGGACTACTCAGGGATGAGGGTTCAGTTCCTGAAAGGAATGTATATTCCTTTACTTTCTTCAATCTCAACCAGAACATCGTCCAAGGTAGCTGGAAAACTTTTCTTTCTTGTAGACAGTAGACTTTGTCACTTTTAGTTCGATACTTTTCACCAATATTTTATTAAATAGTATGAAATTCATTCGAAGACTAGATTTGGTTCCTTTTATCATTTCTGTCGGAGAGTGTAATTTATTGTGTAGTTAACAGTAAACGTAATGCTATTTAGAGCATTACTTGGTTTTTTTTTTGAAAATTTTGGAAATAAAACCAAGCATTGAATTTTGTTGGGAAGATATCTGCAGCATAATTAGGACCAAGACGACGATATCTTTGTATAAGAATAGCAATTAGGAAGGAGATGGCCACACACACGTGCACTTGAACTATTCCAAAAATATTTCAGTGATACTCTTCGTTTGGACTTATGACATTCTAGTAGAAATTCTTTCTTTTAGAAATGATAGTTCATTTTCATCATTATTTTCCATGGGTATGGAATTATAGAAATCGTCCAGCGAGAACAATTATGAATTGATTATCAAGGCATTTGTAGTCTACTTTCATATTTCTTTTTGAATAGAGATTTTTTTAAACTGAAACTTTAGTTCGTTCAGTCTTCAGCTTGTGTTATTTTGACTCGTTCTTGGTAGGCTCTTGGCTAGATCATCGTTTGATTTAATGGTTTGCGTGTATCTATTGATATGATAATAGACTCCTTTCCATGGTGTAAGTCTCACGTGTTTTCTTCTGAGTAGTTGAGCCATTTTTCGAGTTTTGGATAGGCGAAACTGAACCGACTATTTTACTAGTGTCTATCTACGATTTTTTTATATATAAATTATTATGGAAATAATTATACATATATATAGGAATAGTGAACTAAATTAACAGTTCAAACAAGTATAACAGAATTTGTCATAGACTTAAATGACGATAATTTATTGAAGTAGATAATACAATTTATCTAATAAATTGTTGCATCTTGTTTAGTGAAGTTGTGAAAGAGGTACTCTGTGACACTTCTATATTCGTCTACGATAAGGCATGATATTTTCAGAGTAATTTTTGAAAGGTTTTAAGTTTAATTACGTTTGTGAAAAATGCTTGACAGCTTTGGAAAGCTGAATTGATGTATTGCAATTTAATGAATACGAATTTATTGTGTTAATGAAGCGAATATTTGACATCATTGGATGGTCAATATTAATATTGTATAATGTACTCGAAGTCTTATGTGAAGACATTAACGTAGTCATTTCGTTTTGTAAGAGTGAAATTAGCTTTTGAGCTGTCACCAATTTGGATAGGAAGTTGTAGTAAACGTGAATTGGAATCACGAATGTTTCTCTTAAATGCCAGTTTTAATTCAAGTAACCCTACGTTTTTATTCTTGCCTATTAAGATTTGCCGGAGATGAATTGCTTATATCATGACACACATATTTAAGTGACACAGCCACTTCTCGAATAACTTTAATTAATTCATGCAATATAATACATTTGATATTTCAGTGATTTTATCAAAAATATACTGCATTCATTGAGGCATCTAGATAGTTAATAAACTATTTTCATAACTTGTAACACTATTCGATTATCTTAATTGATTGTTGAATGCAACAAATTAAGAGAATTATAACCTTGAGATATACTTGTAAAATTAAATGGAAATGGGCAGCGATAATAACAAAATCCTAACTAAGGATATAATCTGTATATAAAATGTAAGATATGTATAAATTTTTAATAAGGGTATAGCATCAGTGCATGATTTAATATTGTATTTTTCTTGTAATTTGTTCAATGGATGAGATATTTAAACACTGCGATTTAGAGCAGTAAGATGGGGGCCTTATTATAGGCGTTTATTAAAACTATTTTCGTCATTTGATCTAAAGAAGCTTTTCTTTATTTTTGTCTAGTTGACAGACATACACCATTTGCCAGTTAATAAACTGAATTTAATTTTTAAAAAATCTTTGAACGACTGGTGTTTTCTATTAGAAAAGAGAGTGCGTTAGGAGGACCAGTGGGTGGTTTTTCCTTGAGTTTGCTTAAACTTAACGCCCGAGATACTTTCCTTTTATTTTAGAGTCTCTTGTTCGAGTTCTTTCAAGAGCTTCGTTTCATTGTAATATATATATATACACCACTGATATCTTCGTACCGCATTCTTTAATATCGACGTATCCTGATCCCTGGTTGATCCTAGTTGGTAGGCTTTTAGGGGTTATTTCAGCCGGGAACTTCCAGAATCTACGATCCAGCTTTTCCATCGGATTTCAACAGGTAAGACCACGTGGATTACGGGTACACTACGAAGTAGGATCAGAGTAACAAGAAGAGACAGGGTGAGGAATGAAAAGGTCAGGGAAATAGTGAAAGAGGAGCCCTTGCAGGGAAGGATTGAGACATCAAGACTGAGGTGGTATGGACACTTAAAGAGAATGGAAGAGAAGAAGATTCCCAAGAGGATACATGAGATGCAGATGCAGAAGAAACGACCAAGGGGAAGACCAAGAGATAGATGGCTGAAAGGAGTGGAGGAATGTGTCAAGAAGAGAGGCGAGGACTGGACCAGAGTGACAGCAGAGAGGTGGTGGGAAGAAAGGACTAAGTGGCGAGGCTTATGTTCCAAACAGACCCAGCCTGGGGATGGAAACTGTACAAGATGATGATGATGATCTAGAAAGCATCATTCTTTAGAAAGTTGTATAAGTTCCTTCACATTTTGCGCAGTTATATACAATATTTCTTGCTGCATAACACACGTTGAACATAGCAGACTTCTGTTCCAATCCGTCATCAGACATCAGCTCTTGACATGCATCTATTATGATGCTGGAATATATATCTTAATATTTTTTTAAAATTATTATTATTAATGCAGCCAATGGCCATGTATTTTTCTTTTCAGGACGGGTCGGGAAAGGATTATGAAAGGAACTCGGCCGTGGACCTATTGAACGGAACCGTTCCGGCATTTGCCTGGTGGTGAATATTTTCAGGACGGCCGAGGTGGGACTCGAACCCACGCTCTCCCAATGCCAGCGAGACATGAGGTAGCGCGTTAGCGCTCTCGGCCACCGCGGCCGGTATGTAAAGCTTATCTTAATAGCTCAGGTACGGTGCGGTATATCGTAATGAGCTACATCAAATGGCAGTCTTTACTTGTTTTGAGAAATAAATGGACATAAAGAGTTTTGCAATTTCGCAACTCATTTACTCTAATCAATGGTGAAATATTAGAAATTCTTCAGCATTGCCCAAGTAATCTATTAATATAAGCTTTTCAGTCGGTCAACACGAATGAAGAAGCTTCTAATAATACACTAATCAATGTGCAAATGCTCGAATCAACAATTTTGTTGATGTTAAATTATAAAGTCCAGGTTTCTTCGTGAAAACATCTTTATATTACCCAACATAGCTTGCCACTGTGGGTGAGTGGTTATCGTGTCGGACTACCAACCCCCAAGCTTGCAGGTTCGCTCCTGGCCGTGGTAAGTGTTTTTTTTTTTTTGAAAGGTGAAAGAAATCTCGGCACGCATGTCATACGTTGTTGGCATGTTAAATAACCCATTTGAATTCAGTAGGCCGTGTTCATAATGGCAAAATTATTCTCGGGATTTTCCGCCAACACAAAGATCCTCCTTTCTCTACTAGAAAGCACTATAGTGTCAAGGAGGTATCTAAGCATAGGGAGCTTAGATACCTCCTTGACTTTCATAGCGCTCCAATGAATCGACAAACATTTGAAATTCAAGCTGCCCTCTGGGCGTCAAATAACAAAGCTTTCACCCGGCGACTGAGGCCATACGATATCAAAAAGAATTCCTGACATTGTAGCTCTTCAGTCAGTCAACACCAATTTGCCCAATGACTAGGGGGGTACAAGATATAAAATATTTAAATTACACTCCTGGAAAAAAAATACATGTATTACTGTAGTTAATTATCTCCTCCAGGGGCTCAAATCTAGTGGGACGTGGGTTGGCGACCACGGGACCCCAGCTGAGTCCGGCATTGCTTCCACTTACTTGTGCCGGGCTCCTCTCTGTCTTCTTTCCTATCGACTTCACTTGGTCAACTCTTGTTCTCTTCCGACACCGACGGTATTAGGGTATCCAAGGCCGAGGGAGTCTCTTCCTTTCCCGCCTTAATTGACCCTTGTCTCATCTTTTCTGATACCCTCCTTCTGCGAGGGGTCAGTCTTCTTTTTCTTTTCATGTTCCCTCCTGCCTTCTGCTCAAGGCCCTCAAGGAGGCAGGGTGTATGTAGCCCCACCATTTCTAGTGCACCCTGGATATTGCTACACCCTCAGGGGCTCACGGCTGGTGAGTTCGGGAGTTGTCGACCCTGAGGGATTCCTGAGCTGGGTCCGGTTTTCCCCCTTTTGTCCCTTACCTGTGAGGTGGACCCTCTCTTCTTTCACTTTCCTATCTGCCTTTCATGGCTCTCCTTACTTCCAAGTCCCTCAATCCACATTCTTCGAGGGTTGAGGGCATTTCTTTTCCTCCTGTCCTTTATTTGCCTTATTCTCATTTTGTTTTCCATTTCTTCTTCTAGTATATAAGTTAGTAGTTAGTTTTTAGTTATAGTTAGCATTTCATTTTCATCTTCACGATCACCCAAACCATTAGGGGCCGATAACCTAGATGTTAGGCCCCTTAAAACAACAATTATCATCATCATCATAGTTAATTATAACTATTGCCCTATTATGATAGTGATAATTAACTAATACATATATTTTATACATTGTACCCCGCCCAGTCAAAACTTTCTAAGTATTTTATTTCCCTTTTTCTCATTATCCACGACTCTGCCCCGTGCAGTGCAATGCTCCAGATATAACACTTCACCAATTGCTTCCTTAGTTCTAAACTCAACTTGCTGGTGAGCCAAGTCCTCTTCTTGTTGAATCCGGCTTCGGCCATGGCGATTCTGGAGCGAATTTAATTTGTGCATTGAACATCTTTTGTGAGCAAGCTTCCCAAGTAGGCCTACTTGAACTGCTTCACATTCTCCAATATTCTTGATTGTTGATAGTTATCCTCAAAGGTTTCTCCCGTTTTGATATCCGCATCACTTTTGATTTCGCATATACATTAATTTTCGACTTTAAAATAATTCAACACAATTATTGGTGAGTAACAAACCATGTGCAGCGTGATAATGCCATAATGCCACTCCAATTCCTGTGCAATACCTGTTTGATAACTCAATATGGTGGGATAACGCTGTATGCGACTGTTCTTTCAGCGTTGTTCCATGGCAGACATAATAACATACGTGAACAATAATGTCAGAAATAATTTTCTTATCTATTTCATTACACAGAGATTTGCTGTTGTTAATACATTCTAGGAGCTTGGGTCACCTTGGCCATCAGCCTTGTGTGTTTTGTACTTGTTAACCTGTATTTAACCTATGTGGTGACTGTAGTAGTGTGTGTATCTGTATAAAGGACAAGGATAAGGTAGGTGCCCCGGGACTTGAAGTAAGGTACTATCCCTGCATTTGCCTGGAGGTAGTGTGGAAAAAACAAACTCAGGATAGCCTTGTCAGTGCCGGGATGCAAAGCTGCGATCTTCTGACTTGTTGCAGCTGCCTTCGTGGCCGCGGGACACACACTGAGAATACATTTATTCTATCTACATAACATATCAAACTATAATTTCCATGTATTATTGTTATCTATAGTACAAATACGGACCCTACAAAAAGCCATGAAATTTAATTCTGGTCTGGAATGGGGTACACTCAACATCATGAGGCAAAACTGAGAAGAGGTAGGTTCGATTCCCAGTTCAGTCATCTTGGAAGTGGTTTTCCGTGGTTTCCCACTTCTACTCCGGGCGAATGCCAGCCACTGCCACCTCCTTCCCAATCCTCTTCTGAATTACAACTACACACACTAATTCAACCATCACAATAATACAGGTTATGAGACCAATTTCACACACACACCAAGTACACGGAGCTACATGACTGCGATGTCTCAGGGATCCTAAATAAATCAACAACAACACTTACTCACCAACCCGACTTTGCATTGACCACATAGCTATGACAGTACCATACATCGTTGTTCCACTTACTGTACCTGGTTTGGAGGATGCTTAGCATCGATACTCTTCCCACATCGACTTATATACACTACGCCTTTCCCTGATCCCTCAACATCTTGCGTTTAATATCCTTCCACTCGCTCACGCTTACTTTATGTATTCTTGAACTGTTCAATCGATTTACACTATTGGGACTCAACACATCTCCCGCGCTCGCCATGTTCTACACACCATTGTGCTGTACAGGGTCTTTAATATAAAGTAAGAACGGCAAGCGGCAGTTTTTTTATTCGCTGCTGCGGTGGCCTTGGCCGAGCTTGTGGCGCGCCATGGCCCCCTGCTGTACTATTGAAAGCGCGCACACATACGAGCACATACGAGGGCTGTTTTTTTTCAAGTTCCGATGGACTGTATAAAAAACAGATTGACATACCAAACTGATTTTACTACTAAATGTTTGCTTGTTTTATTCTTATGTCTGAACATAATCGCCAAAACGATTGAAACATTTGTCGTATCGTTACACTGGCTTTCCAATGACCTCGGCAAAATATTCTGCCGCCACTGAGGTGGGTACCATACCTTCAATTCTCGAAAAAGGTGAAAATCATTCACGACCACACTGTACCAACGTTACGATAGACTTTTACAAAGAATTCAAGTGGAAAGTTTTGTACCATCTGTCGTTTAGTCCAAACCAGCACTGAATGATTTTCACCTCTTTCGAGAATTGAAGGTATGTTTGGGCGGCAACGCCTCGTCAAAAAGGTAAAACTTCAGGAGTCTCTGCAGATGTACCCACCTCAGTGGCGGCAGAATATTTTGCCGAGGTCATTGGAAAGCCAGTGTAACGATACGACAAATGTTTCAATCGTTTTGGCGATTATGTTCAGACATAAGAATAAAACAAGCAAACATTTAGTGTTAAAATCAGTTTGGCATGTCAATCTATTATTTTTAAACAGTCCATCGGAACTTGAAAAAAAAACAGCCCTCGTATGTACTACGCGCGCGCTTTCAATAGTACAGCAGGGGACCATGGCGCGCCACAAGCTCGGCCAAGGCCACCGCAGCAGCGAATAACATAACTACCGCTTGCCGTTCTTACTTTGTATGAAAGACCCTGTACAGCGTTTTTACGCCTGGCGCTAAACTTATAGCCTAGCAACGAGGTGCTTCAAAATGTAATTTGGCCGTGTTTTCCACGTCAGCACGTGGAGAATACCTCATACATCATTGTTTGGCTCTAAACTCAATTTGCCAAAAAATGTAACTCACTATATAGCGTTGTTCGGTGGCGTGCTTCAATTTATGTATCGGCCTCAGTTTCCATGTTATGATGATGATAATTGTTGTTTTAAGAGGCCTAACATCTAGGTTATTGGCCCCTAATGGATTAGGTGATAGTGAAAGATGAGTTGAGAATGAAAACTATAAGGTGCGTTCAAAAAGTAACGAGCCGGAGGCTGGAATGTACAAACCGGTGACGACATCGGCTAATCGTGGCGTGTGTAACGAGGTGTGGTTCAGACCAGAGCGTGGAAGGTCACAGCCCGTCGCTAGAGGGCACGCGTGCACGGCACGTGACGATACAAAGCGAGCAGCAGCATGCATCAATCGTCCAACCAAGACCAAGGCAGTAGGCCATTCGACATGCTTCCTGGTGTGGTTGAAGACTGTGGGACACCCATTGGGCACACACTTTGTGCAAGTGCAGTCGTTCCTTCATGATGGTGTGCACACTTCCGACGCTCAATCCGACCACGGCGGCTATGGCGTTCATTGTCACTCGGCGGTTCTGGGTAATGAGTGCATCAACCAGCTGGACGTTGTCATTGGTAATGCAGGGGGGTGCCCCAGACCGGGCATCATCGGCTAACGACACCCGTCCTTCCCTGAAGCGCTTGTGCAACGCCTTGCAAGGGACATGCAGTGTTCGCCGTACACTTGTGACATTCGGTGATGAATGTCTGTTCCCCCTACTCCTTTCGCTGTTAGAAACCGAACAACACCTCTTTGCTCTTCGTTTGATGCCTCTATGTCACTGTTTGCAATGCGCCTGGCTGCGTTGGACGATTGATGCATGCTGCTGCTCGCTTTGTATCGGCACGTGACATGCACGCGTGCCCTCTAGCGACGGGCTGTGACCTTCCACGCTCTGGTCGGAGCCACACCTCGTTACACACGCCACGATTAGCTGATGTCGTCACCGGTTTGCGCATTACAGCCTCCGGCTCGTTACTTCTTGAACACACCTTATATGACTAATACTAACTATAGACTTACATACTAGATGAAGACATGGCAAACAAATAAAGGATAAGGCAAATAAAGGACAGGAAGAAAAGAAATGCCCTCAACCCTCGAAGAATGAGGATTGAGGGACTTGGAAGGAAGGAGAGCCATGAAAGGCAGATAGGAAAGGAAAGAGAGGGCCCGCCCCAAAGTTGGTGGAATAATAGGGAAAAAAAACGGACCCATCTCAGGAATCCCCCGGGATTGACAACTCCCGAACTCACCAGCCATGAGCCCCTGAGAGTGTAGCAATATCCAGGGTGGACCAGAAGTGGTGGGGCAATCCTACATACACCCTGCCTCCTTGAGGGCCTTGAGCAGAAGACAGGAGATAACATGAAAAGAAAAAGAAGGCTGACCCCTCGCAGAAAGAGGGTATCAGGAAAGATGAGACAAGGGCCAATTAAGGCGGGAAAGGAAGAGACTCCCTAGGTCTCAGATACCCTAATACCGTCGGGGTCGGAAGGGAACAAGAGTTGGCCAAGAGAGGTCGACAGGAAAGAAGACGGAGAGGAGTCCGGTACAAGTAAGTGGAAGCAATGCCGGACTCAGCTGGGGTCCCGTGGTCGCAAACCAACGTCCCACTAGCTGTGAGCCCCTGGGGGGATTATGAATGGACGTCCTTGTATACATACGAGGGCAAATCAAAAAGTTAGTTACACTTCCCTGTTATGGCCCTTTATTAAACCACATACACACAGCAACTCGGCTATGACAACATGCAAAGTATGTTCACTTTTCCACTTAGTCCCCAAGATACTGTAAACATTTCTGGGAATGGGCAACCAGGAAAGATGAAGGACAGGAACCCGGCACCATTAAATGCAAGCAATGTCGTGTTCAGCTCAGATCCCGTGGTCACCAATCCACGTCTTATTAGTTGTGAACTCCTGGGGGTGGAATTGACTGTGTAAGATTCCATACGGCTAGAAGACGACCCCGATACTCCTCTGAAATTTTTCCAGCGGACGACTCTTCTAGAAATGGAAAATATCTCTTTGAGCCACTGCTATAACAATTTCCACACAAGTTTGGAACATGTAAACAACCTGAGAAAATCACTTTGTGGTTCAGCGAGATAAGCTAATAGCTCCCTCACTTCAGATAAGTTCTCTACAGTATTTATAGCTGTACAAGTCAACACCTCCCAGATACTCCACCATGAAGCTCGCTTTGGTAAGTATTCACAATCCAAGTTTATAAGTGTAGTCGATAAAGACTTAGGTTACCGACAGCGCACAGTGTGTCGAATCCAATATCTAGGTAGAAAAAATTCACTGCCGTAAATGAAAGCGAAAACTGGTTCATTCGATAGTGAACAAACTTCGGTCTTCCTTTCCGCTGTCTGGTGCGTAGGAGGGAGGGATAGGTGCTGAAATGTGTTCCTGGTAATTATGATGATGATGATAATTGTTGTTTTAAGGGGCCTAACATCGAGGTTATCGGCCCCTGATGAAATGAAATGGCGTGAAATGAAAGGATGAAGACAAAAAAACAGCTCACTGCTATGGATGAAAACGCAAATGGTTTAGATAAAATAGACAGTGAGCCCCAAGAACTATGCCTTATGTAGCAGGGAAAAAAACTTACAAAAAGGAACGCAGATTGAAACTACTCACCAAATGGAGAGCGGTAATACGTACATAAGGGAATTTGGAACGAAAAGACTCACAAAAATAATAGATTGAAAAATACGCACAAAATGTAGGTTAAGTCCAAAATACGTACAAAATGCAACGTACAGTCGAAACACCTACAAAATGCAAGTGAAATCAAAATACTTACAAAATGCAAATGAGATTGAAAATACGCACAAAATGTAATGTAGATTCAAAATACCCACAGAATGCAATTGAGACTTAACTACTTGAACAAAGCGGGGTAGGTTGAAAACACAAAATGCAATTGAAATTGCTTACAAAAGGTATGGTAGATTCAAACTTCTCATTTGGATGGACAATACTTACAAAATGCAATTTAGATTGAAAATAATTGCAAAATGTAATTTAGATTCAAAATACCCACAAAATTGCAATTGAGACTTAACTACTTGAACAAAGCGGGGTAGGTTGAAAATACAAAATGCAATTGAAATTCAAAATACTCACTCAAGTCCCAGCCCCTACATTGAAAGACTTACTAAAAAGCAATTTAGATTGTCAATCCTTACAAAATGCAATTGAGATTGAAAAACACTCACAAAATGCAATCTAGATCGAAAATACGTACAAAATGCAACGTAGATTAAAGGGGATTTAGATACACGGGGAACCAAGTAACAAAAACAGTGCGGGAATCTTAAAGAGAAAAGGAAATATAAGGAAAAGAGGAGAGGAGAGGAGAGGGGAGAGAGTCAGCCCCAAAGGTAAGGGACAAAAGGGGAAAACGGACCCAGCTCAGGAATCCCTCGGGGTCGCCAACTCCCGAACTCACCAGCCGTGAGCCCCTGAGGGTGTAGCATTATCTAGGGTGCACCAGAAGTGGTGGGGCTACATACACCCGGCCTCCTAAAGGGCCTAGAGCACAAGGCAGGAGGAAAGAGGAAAAGAAAGAGAAGGCTGACCCCTCACAGAAGGAGGGTATCAGGAAAGATGAGACAAGGGCCAATTTAGGCGGGAAAGTGAAAGACTCCCTAGGCCTCGGATAACCTAATACCGTCGGGGTCGGAAGAGAACAAGAGTTGACCAAGGGAGGTCGACAGGAAAGAAGACGGAGATGAGCCCGGCACAAGTAAGTGGAAGCAATGCCGAACTCAGCTGGGGCCCCGTGGTCGCCAACCCACAACCCACTAGATGTGAGCCCCTGGGGGGTCCTGGTAATTATCAGGTCATTTGATAGGAGGTGTCGGAGTGAACCGAACGTTGTGATTCTAGTGAGTTCGACGAGGTGTTGTCATCTGCGGCTCATGACATAGAGAAAAGAGGTATGTGTTCTCAGTTTCATGCGTAATACAAGCTTTCTGCATTAAATAAATTATTTACTTTATGAGTACCTCATAGTGCCACTTACTTTAAACGTCATTCGATGGGAAATTTAATGTAGATTCAGGATCTGTAGTGGTTTTGTTGCGCACGAATGTGCATGATGGTTTATTTTCTTACTTTCAGTGACTATGTGGGCATTACCGCGAGAAGAATTTTTCTACGCGTGGCGGTCGTGTCGTAAAGAGGGGCGTACAGACGTCATATTTCAATATGTTATGAATAAATTTGATCCTACAACTCTTACTGACACTCAGGTGCAGGAGCGAAGAAATAAAATTAAGTTGATATCCCATAATATTAACAAAAAATGGGAGAGTGCAGGAAAAACAATGCCACGTAAAACTTGTGGTAATCTACCTATGGAAGCTATTGAGTGGTGTCGTGCCGGATGCGACCGTACCGGTTGCGACTTGTGCCGCATGCGACCCACCAATTTGTCATCGTACCACTAGCGACCCAAGCACTGATGTATCGGTGGGAACTGGGAATTTCTAACATATCTTTCTGGGGGAGGCGGGAATACCCCGTCATGTAGACGGTGATCATTGGGAGGAAGGTCGCCTTCCGAAAGATATTGAAGTGCAAGTTGTAAACAGTCATGAAACTTCTGATTCATTAAACATTGATGATGATATTTCTGGTGATGAAGTGTAAGTGACTTAAACCAATGTGTTTACACACTATTATTCCCGTTTTCAATGGGGTCGGGGATGAGATGCGATGTGGTGGATGGTTTTTACGGACAGATGCCCTTGCCAACGCCAACCTCATTAGAGGGGTTATTGAGGGATGAAATGAATTAAACTGGGTAAGGATGTGGAAGGAAGTGGCCGTGGCCTATCACAGCATTTACCTGGAGTTGATAATGGGAAACCACGGAAAACCATTTCAAGGTCAGCCGACGATGGGGCTCGAACCAACGTCTACCGAGTCCGCAGACAGCTGGACCCCATGGCCTAGCGCTGAGCGTTAGCGAGTGTACCTACCGCTGTCGGTGACTTAAACCAATGTATACATTGAAAATAGATAAACGCAAATAATAAAAAACACATTAAAATTGACGAAAAAAAAAGAGCTGCTATTGGAGGTTCAAAGCCCTCATGAGAAAAGCTGATTGAAAATGTTATTCACGTCTTCTTAATACCATTTGCTTGAATTAATGAAGTTAATGACAAGTTAATTTTAAATAGCCAAGGAAAGTGCCCATGTAATTCCAAGTGAGGCGCGGCATGCCGCGTGGGGTTACCGGTACTCCATCGCGGCAACGCTGTACAGCTTTCCCCGTATCGGCAAGCTTGTGAACGATGTCGTTTTATCCCGTACAAATACAAACCGATATAAACTAAGTACATTCACTTACCTATTTCACAGTCCTACAGCATAGCCTTTTGTTATATAAGGATTACAACGCGACCAAGAACGCACTTTTCCAACCACCCCGAGCCGAGAAAAAGTTATCTTACAAAAAAGTGATAACAACTTTGTTCCTTGGACACATAACATTTTGAAATTAATAAACTAGTTATAAAATATTCCAATGTACATTGTGTTAAAACTTGGATTCGATCTGATGACGGGTGTTTGAGAAACTAATTCTTAATGGTGACGCATGGTTGAAACACGCTTAAAAACGGGTACGTTTGTGTTCCAACTACGATAAAAATATTAAAATATAAATTAAAAATTCCAAACTTACATGACTTAACATAAAATATAACGACAAAAATGATGATGTTGTGGATTTTATGTAGGCCAATTGGTTACTTCACAAACAACTTTCAAAGTCGAGTGTACGTAATATTTTGGTCGACATTAGGAGTAAAAAAAAAAAGGTTAAAACGGCGCACCGTAAAAATTCTTCTCTCGAACAATGGAGGGTCGCTACTGGCACGATTTTTGGTCGGTCGAATCTGGCATGGTCACACTCGGCACGTAAACTATTGAGTTACCGTACTTTTAATGACTCCCAAGGCCCTTTGACATCAAATGATGAAGACCAGTACAGCAGTGACTACGATGCTCTGGACTCGATAGAAGAATCAGGTGACGAATAAACATTAGACATTTTGTTATTATTAAGGAGAATGAGATTAATGAGAACATTACTTGACGAATGGACGCTTTATTTTTATTTGCAATGGGAAAAATAGGCCTAATATTCAATATATGATGTCTTTATTTCCATGCTTTTTTAGAGAAATAATATTGTTTTCGTGTGCGAAGTGTGTTTACTAAACCTACGTCATTAACAGGACTGTAAAATAACATTTTGTTATAAAGAAATATTGTTTGTATAATTTTGATGAATATTATTTTTATTTTTAGAAAATAAATGTTATTTTTGTGCATATTTCGTTGTTCTATATAACAATTTAATATAGCCTACGTTTTTAATCTGGATGATTTTACATAGAGTGACTTCGTATATGCCCTCAAATAAGGTGTAACAATGATGATGATGATGATAATTGTTGTTTTAAGGGGCCTAACATCTAGGTTATCGGCCCCTAATGATCTGGGTGATAGCGAAAATGATAATGAAATGGAAACCAGAACAAAATTATCTGAGACGGAAAATACGTACAAAAAGGAACTCAGATGGAAACAACTCACAAGATGGTCTTACAAAAGGGAAATTAAAACGAAAAGATGCACAAAAAGAATAGATTGAAAAAGACCCACAAAACGTAGGCTAGATTCAAAATACGAACAAAATGCAATGTAGCGTCGAAATACTTACAAAATGCAACTGAAATTCAAAATACTTACAAAATGCAAATGAGATCGAAAATACGTACAAAATGCAATTGAGGTTCAAAATACTTACAAAATGCAATTGAAATTGAAAATACACAATGCAATTCAGATTGAAATTGAGGTTCAAAATACTTACAAAATGCAATTGAAATTGAAAATACACAATGCAATTCAGATTGAAATATCCCAGTTCCAATCCTAATTATTCACAAAGTGCAATTGAAATTCAAAATACTTACAAAATGCAATTGAAATTGAAAATGCTTACAAAATGTACGGTAGATTCAAAGGACTCATGTGGATTGACAATACTTACAAAAAGCAATTTAGATTGAAAATACTTGACTAAATGTAATTTAGATTCAAAATACCCACAAAATGCAATTGAGAATCAAAATATGTGCAAAATGCCCGCCAAACAAAATGCAATTTAGATTCAAAATTCGTGCGAAATGCGGTTTTTGTTGAAAATACTTACAAAAGGCGATTGAAATTCAAAATACTCACAAAGGTCCCTCCCACTTATTGAAAGACTTACTCAAAAGGAATTTAGATTGTCAATCTTTACAAAATGCAATTGAGGTTGAAAACAATCGCGAGATGTAATTTAGATCGAAAAAACTTACAAAATGCAACGTAGATTAAAAATACCTTCAAAAAATCGCTAAAAGGGAATTTAGATACACGGGGAGCCAAGTAACAAAAACAGTGCGGGAATCTTAAAGAGAAAAGGAAATATAATGAAAAGAGGAGAGGAGAAGAGAGGGGAGAAAAGAGAGGGTCCGCCCCAAAGGTAAGGGACAAAAGGGAAAAAACGGACCCAGCTCAGGAATCCCTCGGGGTCGCCAACTCCCGAACTCACCAGCCGTGAGCCCCTGAGGGTGTAGCATTATCTACGGTGCACCAGAAGAGGTGGGGCTACATACACCCTGCCTCCTTAAGGGCCTTGAGCACAAGGCAGGAGGTAAAAGGAAAATAAAAAGAAGGCTGACCCCTCACAGAAGGAGGGTATCAGGAAAGATGAGACAAGGGCCAATTAAGGCGGGAAAGTGAAAGACTCCCTAGGCCTCGGATAACCTAATACCGTCGGGATCGGAAGAGAACAAGAGTTGACTAAGGGAGGTCGACAGGAAAGAAGACGGAGAGGAGCCCGGCACAAGTAAGTGGAAGCAATGCCGGACTCAGCTGGGGTCCCGTGGTCGCCAACCCACGCCCCACTAGATGTGAGCCCCTGGGGGGAGGTGTAAGAAGAATACTTGACTGCTAATCTCATTGTTATTCATATTTTATCCAGTTTTAAATAGTATGTTTAACACTTACATAAACTATACACATCAAAATCGTGACTTTTACTACCGAAAATGGACGACTCTTTTGTTGCTTTTGGTCATTTTTTACACCTTCCCTTACCTCTCACCCCTATATATTTACCCCCGAAGATCATACACTTTAGGCGATGCCAGAAATGAATTCAGTGAACTCGAAAATGGTATACTGCCAACTTTTAATAGAATCCCACCAATATTAACGAAGCTATTAATTTTCCCCACCTAGAATTCTGATTCGACACACTGTGCAGCGTTAGGCCATGGGGCCAAACTCTGCGGACTCGGTAGACATTGGTTCGAGTCCCACCGTAGACCGTCTTGAATGTATCCCGCATGAGAATGGTTTTCCGAGGTTTCCCATTTTAATAATACGTTTATTGCAGCCAAATATTCATCGAAAATAAAGTATAAACACGTACACTAAAATTACAATCCAGCACATTGAGTTGCATAGTTTTTGATTGATTTTTCCTTTTCCTACAGAGCTCTAAGTGGTAGCAATCACATGCTTGTCACATGCCACATAGTTGGCATATGCACGTCACTATAGGTTCATGGAAATATGTGTTAATGCAAATAAGGTGCTGAAAACCATGGACCGCCAGACGTGTAAACACATGCCTCAACTCAAAGTTGGCTGTTGTCCACGTCCGGTCGATCATAGCTCTGGTTCCATAAAATTATTGAGGTACCGGTATTTATTCTTCTTTCTTTCTTCAATGATGTTAGTAGTTTTTCCGAGGCTCTGGTGGGTGGTAGAGGTAAATTGTTACTATGGTCTTCAATAAGAAATGGTTCTTGTGCCAGGAGGTAGACGAATCATTATCTGGTAGTTTTTGACACTCCGATTGCTCTTCTTTAATGAATAATGACTTCACTCTTTCTAGTGATGATGATGATAATTGTTGTTTGAAGGGGCCTAACAGCTAGTTTATCGGCACCTAATGGTTTGGATGATAGTAAAAGATGAGATGAGAATGAAAACTATAACTACGGAAATACAAACTACAAACTTATATACTAGAAGAAGAAATGGTAAACAAATAAAGGATAAGGCAAATAAAGGAAAGGAAGAAAAGAAATGCCCTCAACCCTCTAAGAAATGAGGATTGAGGGACATGGGAGGAAGGAGAGCCATGCAAGGCGGATAGGAAGGGGAAAGAGGAGAGGGCCCGTCCCAAGGTCAGAGGAAAAAGGGGGACAAAACGGACCCAGCTCAGGAATCCCTCGGGGTCGCCAACTCCCAAACTCTCCAGCCGTGAGCCCTTGAGGGTGTAGCACTATCCAGGGAGCACCAGAAGTGGTGGGGCTACATACCAGGAGTTAGCATGAAAAGGTAAAGAAGGCTGACCCCTCGAAGAATGAGGGTATCAGGAAAGAGGAGACAAGGGCCAATTAAGGCGGGAAAGTGAAAGACTTCCTAGGCCTCGGATACCCTAATACCGTCGGGGTCGGAAGAGAACAATAGTTGGTCAAGGGAGGCCGATAGGAAAGAAGACGGAGAGGAGCCCGGCACAAGTAAGTGGATGCAATGCCGAACTCAGCTGGGGTCTCGTGGTCACCAACCCACGTCCCACTAGATGTGAGCCCCTGAGGGGGTCTTTCTAGTGAGAAAAGGTTCTTTTCTGTTAGGTGTTGCCAAATGAAATCAATGTCATATATTAGAATAGGCATGATTTTATTTCTGAAAAGAGCTATTGCTGTCTCTAAGCTGAGGGTTCTCAAGTATCTAATATCATGCATTTCCCGTTTTCAACTCCAGGCAAAATGCTGGGACATAACCTTTATGACAGGTCACATCCCATAATCTGCCGGCCAAATGGTTGGGCAGCGGTCGCTTGGTAGGCTTAGGCCTTCATGAGCTGTAGTGCCACGTGGGTTTGGTTTGCTTTGAATTCTCCACATTTATAGATGTTACTTGTGTTATCATTTCAATTGCTTGATGGGGCCGATAGCCTAGATGTTAGGCCCCTTAAAACAACAATTATCATCATCATCATCATCAATTGCTTGCATATCGATCACAAAGCAGCGAGATTTCTTAAAATAAACAAATACTACGGTTGGAATATGCTGGTATGGTATTTTAATGCTGTATTCGGCGTACATACTCGTATCTCTACAAGTATGCATTTGTAACTCGTGTATTATTGACCGATCGCTGCAAAAAATGTGTGATAATTACGTCTTTAGTGTTCAATCTTCTTGCACATTTAATAATTCTGTAGCTAACGTTTAAGAAATTTTAGATGGAGTGCATATGACTTTCCCTGAATGAACTCATGTGACTCACAAAAGATGCGATCTCTATGGGAGTGGTCAACATTAACTGCCATCCCGAGAACGTTGTCGCTGGGTCACCTAGACCAAAAGCCACACATTACTGATTGTTAATCCTCAACCAGCCAGTAATTGAACGTACAATTCCTAGTAGCTGCTAGTAACCCCTCTCTCTGTCCAATGCGAATACCACAACTCATTTCGCGGTGTGGCCATGTCCGGGTCACAGTAACCTCTTGCCACTAGTTTCTTGTGCAGTTGTGTATGTATGGTATTGTATGGTATTTATTTTATGTTCGACGATGTCGAAATGTAAATATTATATGTCAGAAAACTGTATCATAATGAGGGTCATTATAGTACTATTCTTCGATATGCAACAGTTTCTCCAGCCAATCAGAGCTCATTCATTGACCAATTAGGTAAGGACAGCTTCGGGCATGCGCTCAAAATCCAACATATTGGACATGAATTACATGATTTGAAAGTTCAAATTGGATATCGGATCAACCATTGTAGTTAAAATCCCAAACACAAAAACAAAATCAGCACGAACCTTTACGGTGACAAGAAAATACTATGACACAGCAAGAAATTTATGAATCTACGTCCAGAAGTTAGCAACACAGCATCCTTCTACATAAATTACCGACATGAAAAGTGCACCGTCCCCTATGTTCGCGTAAATAAACTGGCGAATATGAGACAAGAAATAGAACTGTACCTTAATATCCCCAACTCCAATTTCTACACAGCGCATTGCTTTCAAACGACTTCGGTGACAATATTAGTGAATGCTAGTTGTGATCGGCACTAGACATCATGCAGGCTGTAAACATGATGATGATGATGATGATAATTGTTGTTTTAAGGGGCCTAACATCTAGGTTATCGGCCCCTGATGGTTTGGGTGATCGTGAAGATGAAAATGAAAAGCGAAATTAAAACTAAAACTAACTACTAACCTACATACTAGAAGAAGAAATGGGAAACTAAAGGAGAATAAGGCAAATAAAAGGACAGAAGGAAAAGAAATGCCCTCAACCCTCGGAGAAGGCGGATAGAGGGACTTGGAAGGAAGGAGAGCCATGAAAGGCATATAGGAAAGTGAAAGAGGAGAGGGTCCGCCCCAAAGGTAAGTGACAAAAGGGGAAAACGGACCCAGCTCAGGAATCCCTCGGGGTCGCCAACTCCCGAACTCACCAGCCGTGAGCCCCTGAGGGTGTAGCATTACCTAGGGTGCACCAGAAGTGGTGGGGCTACATACAGCCTGTCTCCTTAAGGGCCTAGAGCACAAGGCAGGAGGTAAAAGGAAGATAAAAAGAAGGCTGACCCCTCGCAGAAGGAGGGTATCAGAAAAGATGAGACAAGGGCCAATTAAGGCGGGAAAGGAAGAGACTCCCTAGGCCTCGGATACCCTAATACCGTCGGGGTCAGAAGAGAACAAGAGTTGACCAAGTGAGGTCGACAGGAAAGAAGACAGAGAGGAGCCCGGCACAAGTAAGTGGAAGCAATGCCGGACTCAGCTGGGGCCCCGTGGTCGCCAACCCACGCCCACAACATGTGAGCCCCTGGGGGAAGGCTGTAAACAATAGCATTGCCAAGCAAAGTAAATGGTCTCTGCTTTCGAAATTCTTTCACCCACGAATGCGCTATGTTCAGTGAGCAAACCACCCAGCGCGCTCTGTTCACTAACTGAAGTTACTGAATCCCACAGATATTTATGTTAAAACATACAATAAAGTTATAATTATCGTCGAACATAAACAGTCGTATGCAACTCGCCTTTAATTGTAATTAAACGCTCGTATGAAATTATAAAACTCGCTACGCTCGTTTTATAAACATACTCATGTCTTAATTATTGCCATTATAGGCTCGTTGCATAATGTACTAGTATCGGATGTTATGACTGCGTATAAAGTACTCAAATGGACGCTCTGTTGACGTTCCTGGATGAAGGGCACGTGAAATCTCTCATCCACTCGTCGCCACACGCGAATGCTCCTACTGTATGGATGCAAACCAATGGAGACCTCTTCCAGGAACGCCACCTACAGCAAGGAGGTTCAGTCATGCTTTAGGGTGGGATCATGTTTGGTAGACGTACGCCTCTAATCCACGGTAACATGACTGGTCTGGTGTACAGAGACAATATCCTCAAACCTGTTGTTGCAGCTTTCGCTGCCACGATCAGTGACGATAATGCTCGCCCTATCAAGCTTGTGTGGTCAATCAGTTCCTTTAGATCAGTGGTTCTCAACCTTTTTCCCCTCCCGTACCCCTTTATAGATATTTATCTAAAAAAGTACCCCCTAGAAAGTAAATTTTTGTAATGTTTAATACTTCACGGGTAATATGTACCGTACATAACTTAATAAAAACATTAATAATAAAAATAACTTACAACTATTTTTAACTTATTTTTAATAGAGTATAACTAATATTTGTAATTTTTTATTTGTTAGCAGTTAGTATGCATTTCATTTCAATAAAATGCTAAATATAATTTTCAATTTCACTTTGATTTACTTGTGCAAATCAATATGTATTAACATTAAGCTGAGGGAAGATACAATTACAGTAGGGCCTACTTACGATTTTTAGCCTACTTTTCACATTTTGCAAAAATGAGGAAAAAGTAGACTTATGAGATCGGGAAAATGTGTGTCTGTCTGTCTGTCTGTCTGCCTGTCCTTCTGTCTGCCTGTCTGTCCTTCTGTCTGGCTGGCTGTGTGTGTGTCCCCCCCCCCCCTTATCAACTCCTAAACGGCTGCAGAAATCGAAACAACATTTGGTAGGAGTAAAGATCTATACCTGAATATCTCACGGCTATATTTGAAAATGATGTCAGTGCTACCAACTGCTGAAAAATCGCAATTGATATTTGAGCTCCATGTTGGATATCTTGGAAGGTATGAATGGGAGCTATTTCAAAATTGGCACACGTATAGATAACAAGTAGTTCCGTGAAGAACTATACAGCCTATTTTCATATATCCTACTTATGTTAATTGCCACTACCAACATACAAAATTTCAGTTTGATTGCTGTAATAGATTCGTAGATATTGAGAACCGACTAAATATTTTGGATGGTCGCCATGTTGGATTTTATATATGTAGGTCCTAGAGTTATGTACTGTTACATGAAGATTATTGTGTACGTGTAGCATTCAAATTTCAATCGCATGATTAAGACACAAGTAGTAACAAGGAGATTTTAAAATTTTGCACAGCTGCCATCTTGTGGTTATGGAAACACTTGAAATAAATTAGATGCCAGTGGATTAACATGCGTATAAGGATTTACTGTACCAAGTTTCACTGCACTCGGATGGTTAAATTGCGAGAAACGTCCATGTGAATATTTATACATCGGCGTCGCCGCCATGTTGAATTTGTGATCACCAGTTTATGTAATGTCCTATAGGTTCATAGCCCCTATGAACATTAATAAATTCAGTTTGATTGCTATAATAGATTCGTAGATATTCAGAGCCGTCTAAATATTTCGGATGATCGCCATGTTGGATTGTTATATGTATAGGCCATAGAGTCATGTACCATTAAAGGAAAATTATTGCGTAGGTTCATTATTCAAACTTTCACTTCGATCACATGATTACGACACAAGAAATAAAAACTTAATTTTAAAATTCGCACAGCCGCCATCTTGATGTTATTTAAACAATTGAAATAAATTAGATACCAGTGCATTACAATGTGTATAAACATTTCCTGTACCATATTTCATTGCGTTTGGAACATTAAATCGCGAGAAAGGTCTATTTAAAGCTTTCAAATTCGCTTGGGCGCCATGTAACTTTTGTAATTAACCGGTTTTTGAAAGTCTGATAGATGAACTTCTAGTAGTGCCCTTTATCTGCGTACAAAATTTCAGGGTGATACCGCTAATAGTTTCAGAGATATAGAATGCCGGTGAAATATTTCGCACATCCGCCATCTTGTGGTTATGTACACAATTGAACTTAGTTAGATGTCGGTGTATTACAATGTGTATAAACATATACTGTACCAGGTTTTATTGCGCTTGGTTGGTTAAATCGCGAGAAACGTCTATTTTAAAGTCGCTAATTCGCGTGGCCGCCATGTTGGTTTTGTAGTTACCAGTTTTTCAAAAGTCACATAGGTGAATTTCTAGTAGTTTCCTTTATTACCGTAATAAATTCCAGGGTGATATCGGGAATAGTTTCGGAGATATTGAATGCTGGTGAAATATTTCCCACAGCCGCCATGTTGGATTGGTGAGACGTAACAAAATTTGAAGGGCACGGTGTGCTATGAACTTACCGAGTTTCATTGAAATCGCTCCAGCCGATTAGATTTTATTAGGGGGACACACACACGAATCACACACGGACAAAAGGTGATCTCATAAGCCTATTTTTTCAAAATTAAAATAGGCTAATAATATTGCAGTTTAATTTCCAGGAAACCATATATGGCAGTGTTGCCAAAATGATTATAAGCCTGCTGATAAGTCCAAATTTTAAATGCATATAACTTCTACACCCGGAGGGATTTTAAAACTGACGTGAGGGTTAGAACGGGGTGCACTCAGCCTCGTGAGGACAATTGATGATGATGATGATAATTGTTGTTTTAAGGGGCCTAACATCTAGGTTATCGGCCCCTGATGGTTTGGGTGATCGTGAAGATGAAAATGAAAAGCGAACTTAAAAACTAAAACTAACTACTAACCTACATACTAGAAGAAGAAATGGAAAACTAAAGGAGAATAAGGCAAATAAAAGGACAGATGGAAAAGAAATGCCCTCAACCCTCGGAGAAGGCGGATTGAGGGACTTGGATGGAAGGAGAGCCATGAAAGGCATATAGGAAAGTGAAAGAGGAGAGGGTCCACCCCAAAGGTAAGGGACAAAAGGGGAAAACGGACCCAGCTCAGGAATCCCTCGGGGTCGCCAACTCCCGAACTCACCAGCCGTGAGCCCCTGAGGGTGTAGCATTATCTAGGGTGCACCAGAAGTGGTGGGGCTACATACACCCTGCCTCCTTAAGGGCCTAGAGCACAAGGCAGGAGGTAAAAGGAAGAGAAAAAGAAGGCTGACCCCTCGCAGAAGGAGGGTATCAGAAAAGATGAGACAAGGGCCAATTTAGGCGGGAAAGGAAGAGACTCCCTAGGCCTCGGATACCCTAATACCGTCGGGGTCGGAAGAGAACAAGAGTTGACCAAGTGAGGTCGACAGGAAAGAAGACGGAGAGGAGCCCGGCACAAGTAAGTGGAAGCAATGCCGGACACAGCTGGGGCCCCGTGGTCGCCAACCCACGAGGACAATTGAGTAGCTGTCAATACCAAGATTAACGGCCGAGGGGACGCGTCACCCCAATATCTGCAGGCCAAATGGCGGTCGCTTGGTCGGCCTTAGCCCGTCATGGGCTGTATAGTGCCAGGGGTTGTTTTGTTGTTTTATAACTTCTACACTATCAATTGGATTTCAACCAAATTTCGTATGTGCTATGTGTACATTAACAGATGTGACTGAGCTTATTCTTAAGAGCCACCAGGGCTGCCAACTGTTAATAAATGCTCTCAATTTTTTATCCAAATACCCATATATCAGAAAGTATGCAAGCCGACAGTCTTAAACTATGCATACGTATAGTACCTGACATTATATATTAATTTGGAGTATCTTATATACGTCAGTGCTACCAATATGATTCTAAGCCTGCTGAGAAGTCCAACTTTAAATACATGTAACTTCTAGACTATCATTTGGATTTCAACCAAATTTCGTGCGTGCTATCTGTACCATAACAGATATGACTATGCTGATTCTTAAGAGTAACCAGGGCTGCCAACTGTTAATAAATACTGTCTCTATTTTGGTTACCCTAATATCAATATATCAGAAAGTATGCAAGCCAATAGCTCTAAACTTTGCACACGTATAGTACCTGGCATTCTAGAGTAATTTGGAGTAACTAAGATAGGCCTACGCCAGTGCTGCCAACATGATTCAAAGCCTGCTGATAGGTCCAATTTTAAAATACATGTTACTTCTATACTAACAAATGGATTTCATCCAAAATTGGCACAACACGAGATCATAATATTTCAGATTATTTCTGACCAACACATGCATGACATTGTTGCCAACATGATTTTACGCGCGCTGATAATTCCAAGGTCTAACTGCATGTAACGTGCATGCTATCGTTTGGACTTCAACCAAATTTTGTATTCTGTACCTAAAGAGATGCAACTAACGATAGCCTATATTCAGTCACCAGGGCTGCCAACTGTACTGCTCTATTAGGCTACATTATACCAGGTATATTTCGAACTAATTAGAAATTTCGATATTACCAACTTAATTTCGTCATTATTCTAGATAGGTCTATATAGATTGGCAAGAATCTTAATTTTCAAGAAAAGTAGGCTCTTTAGTTCGTCACGGAACTTCTTGTTTAATTTTGACTTTATTGAAAACCAATTAATTCTAGGGATTAGTTTGGCAATAATAAACAAATCAAGACAATAGCAGTGCAGCGGTGAAAGTGACTGGGTTTGGAATAGAGTGGGTTGTCGAGTGGGACGTGCCTGAATAAGACGGCACTGCCACTGCCATCGTAATGTACAGGCCATCAGGCAGCGGCCATTACCATGTGATCAGCTGATCGCTAACGGTGGATGGGTAACGCACTGCGCGCCGGTACATTACAACTGACACGTACGATGGGAACATGGCGCCCGCAATTTCCGTTTATTTTTGGCGTACCCCTAACCGGTTCGTTTTGTACTACCAAGGGGTACGTGTACCCCAGGTTGGAAACCGCTGCTTTAGATGAATGGCGTACGGAGAATGGAATGACCTGCCTATTCTGTGGACATGAATTACTGTATTGAATATGTATGGAAATATCTTAAAGAGGACAATTTCGCAACGCCCAAGGCTCCCAACAAACATTCAGCAACTGATTTAAGTCGCTATCAAAGAGTGGAATAATCTGCCCAAACCAGGTTGGATCCGTTGGTGCTCAGTATGCCTCGTCGTCTGCAAGCATGGCTCGTGGTGGCCATACACGGTATTGATATGCCTCAACATGAAACGACGTATGTACCAAGTGCCACATTATCGCTTTTGTAATTCCTTTTGAGTTTCTCTCTCTTTTGCACAGCAGACTGGGTATTGTTTTTCTTTGTATGCACCCTATATTGTGTATAGTGTGATTACAAGGACATAGAAAAAAATAATGACAAAATGAAAATCCACAGCCTGCTTCCAGTCTCCGACCGGGTCAGGAATGGAATGAATGAATGAAGCCCCCATCTAGCGGCGAGGATATGAACTGTGCCGGCTGCCGAGGCCTGACGCACTCCTCTGGGGGCAATGATTAAATGAATGACAGATGAAATGAAATGATAGTGGAGAGTGTTGCTGGAATGAAATTTGACAGGGAACCCGGAGTACCCGGAGATGATGATAATTGTTGTTTTAAGGGGCCTAACATCAAGGTTATCGGTCCCTAATGGTTTGGGTGATAGTGAAAATAAAACCTACAACTAAAACTAACTACTCACTTACAAACTAGAAGAGGGAATGGGAAACAAAAAGGAGAAGAATGTAAATAAAAGACAGAAGGAAAGGAAATGCCGTTAACGCTCTAAGAATGAGAATTGAGGGACATGGAAGGAAGGAGAGCCATAAAAGGTAGAAGAGAAAGGGGAAAGAGGAGAGGGTCCATCCCAGAGGCAATGGAAAAAGGGGAGAAACTTGATCCAGCTCAGGAATCCCTTGGAGTCACCAAATCTCGAGCTCACCAACCGTGAGTCCTTAAGGGTGTAGCACTATCCACGGTGCACCAGAAGTGGTGGGGCTACACACACACCCTGCCTCCTTTAGGGCCTTCAAATGAAGACTGGAGATATCAGGAAAATATAAACAAAAGGTCTGACCCCTCGAAGAATGAGGGACCAGGAAAGATGCGAGATAGGCCAATTAAGACGGGAAAGTGGAAGACTCCATAGGCCTCGGATACCCTATATATTCGTATGACATACAGAGGATACATTAATACTATCATTATACAATATATACAAGTAATACATAGGCTATCTAGTAACACCACAGTTGAATGTCCAGAGATATAATCCACCCCACTGCATTCTGCAAGTCGTCATATCCTCCCTTGAAAGACCGTGAAGGGTATTCCGACACAATATGATGGATTGTCAGCATTGTATCGCCACAATCACACTGAGGGCTAGAGATTTCCCCCCATTTGTGGAGCCAAAAGATACATCTTCCCTGACCGGTCCGACTCTGTTCAGTGTCGTCCATATGCTTCTTGGAAGATCGAAACCAGGAGGTTTCCTGCAGGGATCGGTGATCAATCCTAGCTCATCAGGGTTTGATGATGATGATGATAATTGTTGTTTTAAGGGGCCTAACATCTAGGTTATCGGCCCCTGATGGTTTGGGTGATCGTGAAGATGAAAATGAAATGCAAACTTAAAAATAAAACTAACTACTAACCTACATACTAGAAGAAGAAATGGAAAACTAAAGGAGAATAAGGCAAATAAAGGACAGGAGGAAAATAAATGCCCTCAACCCTCGAAGAATGTGGATTGAGGGACTTGGAAGGAAGGAGAGCCATGAAAGGCAGATAGGAAAGTGAAAGAGGAGAGAGTCCACCCCACACGCAAGGGACAAAAGGGGGAAACTGGACCCAGCTCAGGAATCCCTCGGGGTCGCCAACTCCCGAACTCACCAGCCGTGAGCCCCTGAGGGTGTAGCATTATCTAGGGTGCACCAAAAGTGGTGGGGCTACATACACCCGGCCTCCTTGAGGGCCTTGAGCAGAAGGCAGGAGATAACATGAAAAGAAAAAGAAGGCTGATCCTTTGCAGAAGGAGGGAATCAGAAAAGATGAGACAAGGGCCAATTAAGGCGGGAAATGAAGAGACTCCCTAGGCCTCGAATGCCCTAATACCGTCGGGGTCGGAAAAGAACAAGTTGACCAAGGGAGGTCGATAGGAAAGAAGACAGAGAGGAGCCAGGCACAAGTAAGTGGAAGCGATGCCGGACTCAGCTGGGATCCCGTGGTCGCCAACCCACGTCCCACAAGATGTGAGCCCCTGGGGGAGATCAGGGTTTGATGTAGTCAATTCTTCTCGCCTAGTTTCGTCCATATTGAACTTTGATTCAACAAGTATCTTGCCTAGTTGCCATGACGGATGTCTAGATTTTGATCCCCCTTGCTTCTGTGGATTACAGACCTGATGTATGGGTAAGAGATCCGTCGGGGTCAGAAGAGAACAAGAGTTGCCCAAGAGAGGTCGAAATAAAATGTGATAGTGAGCCCGGCACAAGTAAGTGGAAGCAATGCCGGAATCAACTGGGATCCCGTGGTCGCCAACCCATGTCCCTCTAGTCGTGAGCCCAGGGGGGGATAGAGAAATAAACAATCACTAAATCACAATATGCAAAACTTTAATGGCCATTGTAAATTAGTGCCTATTCCTTCCCTCTGCCTCTTCTTCCTGGAGTTGAAAGTTAAGACGGGCCAGCAACACCAGATGAGAACTTCTCTGTCATCACTCGGTTCACAGCGGCTTCACACACACCAAGAGCCTTTGCAGTTCTTTTCCTCACCTGAACAAATGGAATCAGAGGTTCCTTCCGTAAGCGTATACTTTCCACTTCTTCCTCCATAAGATTCTTCACAGCCCATACGATCTTCCCTTGCTTTGGGCATGGGGAGTCACGCCACGACCTGAAGTTGTTCTTTGTCGTGGAGAATGGGTCCTGGGCCTCCCGCGAGCTCGTACCGATACCATTTCCACGAAACGAAAATAGAAACACGAAATAAGCTACCTATATCTGTATATACACAAGTCTCCAACAAACACAGAACGATAATGTTAACTGTAGCCTATGAAAGAAACCAAATCCACTTCAATGAATACACGGAATAACACTAATGATAGTGACGAGTCAAGGCACAGTAGAACACTGCCTCACACCATGTGCTCGCCGATGCCCCTCCATACATTGTAATACCGTCCACTGTTGCCATGGAGACCGTTACCCCGCTCACCTCTTCGCCGCACCTCACCCATCAAGCGGATGATAGCTGTCACCGTTCTTCATTCGTAATACAGAGTATAGTTATGATTACGATTATAAAGGGGCAATTTTTAGAATGACGTGTTTCGACCTTCAAGCGGTCATCAGATCCTGATCACTGAGTTGATGTTTAAATGTATATACAATGTTCTCTGACTACACAAACCTTGTAGTGCGTTCAATTGGTGTTTATATTTTGATTCGCAGGTTAGTTTCTTTTATTTATACGGGTCCGTGAATTACGAATTAATACTGTGCATGTTTATGCACATTAGAACAACACAGTTAAATAAAATTAGAGCAAGCACTTGAATTCTATTTTGTAGTATGGTTACTTATCTCGGCGCCGCCGTTGGTCGTAACCGTTGTTACCGTCTTGCTTGCATACTCCCCTCAGTTGATCCTGGTGCTGGAGTGCCGTAGTTTGAATAGCGTTACGCATGACATCTGTTGACGGAAAATGTAACTAACTGAAGCTAGAATGACTTATAAAGCTGGCGTATGTTATGGATTCAGGAAATATTCTCATTACCCTTGCAGGCAATTTAAGCCATCTGTCACTGTCATGAAAAACCCTCCATATATGCTTGCAAGCAGTCTGTGGAATGGAATAGGACCCTACAACACGGCCTAATTTCAGGCCTTGGTTTGTTGAGAAACAGCTCATGGTGCACCCCCCTCCTATATCATATTTCCCAAATTAGTCCGTCCCGTATGCATACATTGCCTCATTTTCGGTCAGACAAACATTTGAAAAATTGAACTAGTAGGCTACGATCAACTAAATATTCTGGTACATAATTCCTTGTGTTTTATTCATTTATTGTAGACAGCGGACCGCCATGTGCTTCGGACACTGTCATGATTTCTAGTGCTGGGTGTGTGCTATTGAGAGCTGAGCAAAGGCGGAGCCTCTTGTTTCAGGGGTGGAACAAGGTCTAGCACCGTAATGAGACCAATTTTGCTAGCTTGAAATGTTTAACTTTAATGTTTATTGACTAAAAATGCATCAATGTTTGGCTGTATTAGTTCTTCATGGAGCTGTTTGTTGATTGTAATTAGCTGTTTTTCATGCCATGATTCTTGAGGAAAATAACCCTTTTAGCGAGGTCATGCTTTCTGGGTCCACCCAATCCCGACAATGCTAGTGTCTTAGCACGCACGGCTGTGGAGAGTATGTTATAGTGTTAGTAAGTACAGTTCTCTGTTTCAGGTACTGGTGTTATGCTTGCTAACTGTCTACACGGCAGCCGACCACGAGCGTTTCTACACACAGCCGTAAGTCTCCTTAGTTAGTTTCGCCAAATACTCTGATTGACAGAGGCACACTTCATGATGAAAAGCAGCTTGGACTTTGCCAGATAATAAAACAGCGAATAAAATATGAATATCGCCATTTGTACTGAATTTATAATTTACACGTTAATTATTAAAAGAGATTATTGTTGTTAATATTCATTTTAGGACCCGCCAGGGCACACACCTAGTAGGACGCGGGTTGGCGACCACGGGACCCCAGTTGATTTCGGCATTGTTTCCACTTACTTGTACCGGGGCTCCTTACTGTCATCTTTCCTGTCGATCTCCCTTGTCCCTTCTCTTCCGACCCCGGCGGTATTACGGTATCCGAGGGCTAGAAAGTCTTTCACTTCACCGCCTTAATTGGCCCTTGTCTCATCTACCCTAATACCCTCATTCTTTATGGGGTCAGTCAGACCTCTTATTTTTCTTTTCATGATATCTTCTGCCTTCTGCTCAAGGTCCTAATGAAAGGAGGGCGTGTGTAACTCCTCCTCTTTTAGTACACCCTGGGGAGTGCTACACCCTCAAGAGCTCGTGGCTGGTGAGTTCGGGAGTTGGCGACCCTGAGGCATTCCTGAGATGGGTCCGATTGCTCCCCCTTTTCCAGTGAATTTGGGTGGACCCTCTCCTCTCTGCCTTTCATGGCCCTCCTTTCTTACATGTACCTCAATTCTCATTCTTCGAGGGTTGAGGGCATATATTTTCTTTTTGTCGTTCATTTACCTTGTTCTTTTATTATCCATTTGTTCTTCAAGAGAATACTGTAAATCTGTAGTTAGTCTTAGCTATAGTTTCCATTCCATTTTGCATAGTCAGATCACCCAAACCATTAGGGGAAGTGAAACGTGGAATGTTGGCGCGGCTGAAAAGACGAGAATAGAAGCATTTGAAATGTGGTGTTACAGGAGAATGATGAAGATGAGATGGGTAGATAAACAAATGAAGAGGTATTAAGCTGAGTGGTAGAGGAGAGATGTTTCTGGTGTTTGCTAATGAAGAGGAGAGATAGGTTGGTAGGACATATACAGTACTAACACCCAGGCATAGCAAACTTAGTTATGGAAGGAAGGATCAGAGACAAGAACTGTAGGAGTGAACCAAGGTTAGAATATGTTAAACAGATTGCCTTGGATGTATGGTGTGGTAATTATTCAGAGATGAAACGATTAGCCAAACACAATGAATTAATCAAGATTCTACTCTAATGGATTAAAAATCCGTTACAATATTCTTGCAGCTTATTATGTTCTTTTTGTTTAGGTGAGTTTTCCGAGTCAATGAAAGTTAATTGGAATATTCCAGAAACGACGGTACGTCATCATATCAGGAGCTGTGAGGAGAAAGGGTGATTCTGCTATAAGATTACATACAATATTCACCCTTTCAGTTGGGAGGAGACAGGGCGAATCTGCAATAAGATTTCATACAATAATCTCGCATTCAGCTGGGAGGAGAAAGGGCGAATCTGCAATAAGATTACATACAATATTCGCCCTTTCAGCTGGGAGGAGAAAGGGCGAATCTGCAATAAGATTACATAGAATATTCACCCTTTTTAGCTGGGAGGAGACAGGGCGAATAAGCAATAAGATTACATAGAATATTCACCCTTTTTATCTGGGAGGAGACAGGGCGAATCAGCAATAAAATTACATACAATATTCACCCTTTTTAGCTGGGAGGAGACAGGGCGAATAAGCAATACGATTACATACAATATTCGCCCTTTCAGCTGGGAGGAGACAGGGCGAATCATCGATACGATTACATACACTATTCGTTTTTCTCCTCCCAGCTCCTGATATCCTGGAAATAGTCAACCATCGCTAGCCACTGGGCCTTAATGTTTGGCTTTCATTTGACTTACATTTGGTTGATATTACCTTCTTTCTGTTTGAGTGACTTTTCAATGTCATGGAATTTTATTTGACATGTTTCAGATACTTGGTGCCGTATGTAGCTCGTCAACTATGGCCAGCCAGCGAGCCGCACTACCCTCAGTTACCTGGTCCAGCCAGCGGGCCATACTACCCTCAGTTATCTCCTCCAGCCACAGGGCCATACTACCCTCAGTTATCTCCTCCAGACTACCAATCTTACAAGAAGCCTCCTATTGGCTCCGTTCCCTACTAGTAAACGCCAGCAAGAATGTTGACTATGCCACATCCAGTCTCATTATATAGGACCCATGAGAATGGCAAAGGATCAAAATATGTTGGTAATTTTGTGTTTGTATCAAGAAGAAACGAATAATAAAGTGGGGAAGTTTTGATTAAAAAATAATTTATCATATATGAATTGCTGCCGAAAGGCCATAGCTGGGTATTTTTGATTGAACGCCTGAGGGCTCCCAACAAGTTTAATTTCAAGTGGATCCACTTTGGCTATCAGATGCGGCGACCGGGTCAGTTAGCTGTGTTCGTTACGGCGTGGCTGCAGGCAGTCGCTCACATCCGGGAGGTGAGGAGGTTCGAATCCTCCCGCTGGCAACCTCGAAGATGGTCTTCTGTGGTTTCCCATCTTCCTTCCAGGCAAATGTCGTGGTTGGTCCCTAACTATAAGGTACAAACGCTCTCTTCCAATTCCTCGTCCTCACATTCAAACTTTCCTCCCCAGACAACACGCCACACGTGACGGTACTTGTAGCTTACCCCATGAGTGTCCGCATAGAGGCAGTTACAAACTCTGACAAGCCGAACATGTCCTCGGACACTCCCGGCACTAAAAGCCATACACTAAAATAAAAAAAATAAAAAATTAAAAAGCTAGCGACGAACGCTGGAACATGATAGAGCGTTTCTAAATAGCCAAATGTAATCTAAACATTTTGCTACACACTTCCAATTGCAGTGGTAGATTCTTTTACGTGCCATAAAATTGTGACATGGTCCCGCCGACTTGAATTCCCCTCCGTAGGAAGGCATACTGAAGGAGTTTAAAGCTCTTACATATCCGACGACTTCGGCCGGATTTGAACCCACGATCTTGGGCATAGCATACTACCGACTACGCCACCGAATCCGCTTTCAAAAAGCCTCGCCATCTCGTGATAAGATTTGAAGCTACTATTACCACTATTGCCTGCTTACATTAATATTTTAAGGGGCGAAATATCGAGGCTTGTTACCATCTATGAAGTTTGCACTACAGGATGCACGAATCCACTTTGTCGCGTGTAAGGACGCTTTGAGTTCTTTGCAGTCAATTGCTTCGTGTTTCCGCAACACCCCTTAGTGCAGCGAATCCACGATCTACTAGCTGGGTTGTGCAGCGCGAACACTCGTATCACCTTTTTGTGGCTTCCAAGTCACATGGGAATTGCGGGAAATGAGTTAGCGGGTCAAGCTGCAAAAGAGACGGTATCATTACCACCTCGGCCAATGTGGGTACCCGCTTGATATATTCGCTATCAGTTACGCCGTCTAGTACTTTCTTGCTGGGAGAGTCATGGTTGCTGACCTGATGCCCAATAAACTGAGAGTGATCAAGGGAACGACCCGTGTGCGGCGGTGCTCTTTCCGGTCACGGAGGGAGTCCGTCAATTTGTGTAAACTAAGGATAGGTCATGTCTCCCACAAATCCAACCCCTCGTCCTCGTCGTGGGAGATGGGCAACGTAATTAAGTAGGGGATTGCCTGTAGGGGCGAAGTACAGTGGGGACTTTGTGTGTCTCAAGACCGCTACGGTAGCTGTGAAGGCCCTACAGGAACCCTGAAGAAATTACGGCTAACGGGGCTCTGGTGAAACAACTGCTGCCTTGTAGTTTGGAGTTGGTTCTTCAAAGGCTAAGGGAAGAAACCCTGACAGAAAATCAGCCTGGTGCCTGGGTACTGCCTCCAAGGCACTCGGAGGCAGTGGGTTAATCACTCGCTCCTCTTAAATAAACTGATTACGGAAACTGAAGCGAAATTACAAAACCGGACGGATAACCTGATGACGACTTTTGGCATGAAGAGGACTACGAAAATCGGTTTCTGGAATGTGAGGACCTTGATGGAGAAAACCAGACTGAAACAAGTGACACGGGAGATGAAGAACTATGGGCTGGATATCCTAGGATTGAGTGAAGTGAGGTGGCCAGGATTTGGTGAAATAAAGACAACAGATGGAATTACATTTCTCTATTCTGGGGGCAATGATGAAGAACACAGGGATGGAGAGGGGTTGCTGCTCAACAGAAATGCAAAGAGAAGCCTTATGGAGTGGAAGCCAATTTCTAGTAGGCTCATGTTTGCTAGGTTCAAGACAAAGATCAGGAATGTGATCATCATCCAATAATATATAATATTCAATGCTATGCGCCTACAGAACAATCGGAGCCAGAGAAGAAGGAAGAATTCTACCAAATGCTGCGAGATGTCACAAGACAAAAAAGTAAGAAGGACATTCTCATTGTTATGGGAGACTTCAACGCGAAGGTGGGCTCAAACAATGAGGGGTTGGAGCAGATCATGGGTAAACATGGCCTTGGTGAGATGAATGACAATGGGGAGAAATTTACAGAATATTGCGCCAGTCAGGATTTGGTGATGGGTGGCACGGTATTTCCTCATAGGCGGTGCCACAAGGTCACCTGGGTGTCTCCTGATCAAGTCACAGAAAATCAAATTGATCACATCGCGGTGAGCAGGAGGTTCAGAAGAAGCTTGGAAGATGTTAGGAACAAGAGAGGAGCGGACGTTGGTAGTGACCATCATCTTGTGGTTGCCAACTTCCGCATGAAGATCGTCGCAGTCCGCCGAAAGTTTAACACTCGGCACAACAAGTTTGATGTGGGCAAGCTTAAGAACCAGCAGAGATTGGACCAATTTAAACTGGAGCTCAGAAATAAATTCCAGGTGTTGGACTCCGAGACAGAGAAGGACGTGGAGACGGTGTGGAGCGAGGTAAAGAATATATTCGTGGAAACCAGTGAGATGCAGCTCGGGTACAAGAACTACCTGCAGAAAGAATGGATATCCGATCAGACCTGGGACAAGATAAATTCCTGTTGGTCCTGGATAGTGTGATGAAGAAGGTAATGGGAGGACGGAAGAGGGGTATTCAATGGGGTATAAATGACAGGCTTGAAGAACACCTGCAAGACTAGGCAGCAGAAGGCTCTCACACAAGCAAAGTATTCAACAGCAAACAGGGAGGTAAAGAGGAGTGTACGGAAGGATCATAGGAGGTGGATTGATGAGCAGGCGGAGAAAGCAGAAGAAGCGGCAAGAAGGGGGGACGTTAAGGAGCTCTATGGCATCACAAAGATGCTTTCGAAGAAAGGTTTTAATAAAACTAGGCCTGTGAAGAGCAAGACGGGCGAGATCCTCACGACGTGTGAACAGCAGCTGAAAAGATGGAGAGAACACTTTTCGGAGGTTCTTAATAGAGATAGAGGACCAGAAAGTAAGCAGCGAGGAGAAGATGAAGAGGAAGCAGAAAGTGACCCAAGCATAAGCCTCTACTCCCCAACTCGGGGCGAAATACGGACAGCGCTGAAGCAGATGAAATGCGGGAAGGCACCAGGTCTGGATAATATCCCAGCGGAAGTACTGAAAGCAGACCTGGATATTACGATCGATCTGCTGCACCCGCTGTTGGAGAAGATCTGGAAGGAGGAGAAAATACCAACCGACTGGAAGGAGGGGTTGATAGTCAAGTTGCCGAAGAAAGGGGACACCACAAACTGTAACAACTGGAGGGGTATCACCTTGCTGTCCATTCCAAGCAAAGTGCTGGCGAGAGTCATCCTGAATCGTATAAAAGACTGCGTAGAAAAAAGGCTTCGGAAGGAACAGGCTGGATTTCGACAACATCGCAGCTGTGTGGATCTCATCAACACCCTCCGAATCATCCTGGAGCAGAGTGTGGAGTGGCGGAATACCCTTTACCTCACATTTGTTGACTTCGAGAAAGCCTTCGACTCCGTAAATCAAAGAATCATGTGGAAGACCCTCGAGGAATATAAAATTCCAACAAAGATCATCAGAATCATGGAAGAGATGTACGAAGGGTATGAGTGCCAGGTTCTTCACGAAGGCAAATTAACAGAAAAGATAAAGGTCAGTTCCGGAGTGAGACAGGGGTGTGTCCTTTCCCCCACTCTGTTCCTGTTGGTCCTGGATAGTGTGATGAAGAAGGTAATGGGAGGACGGAAGAGGGGTATTCAATGGGGGTATAAATGACAGGCTTGAAGATCTGGATTTCGCAGACGACATTTGTCTTATGGCACAACGGTATCGAGACATAGAAGATAAGCTGGGGAGGTTGCAGAGAGAAGCAGAACGTGCAGGACTGATGATCAACACCAACAAGACCAAAGAGATGAGGATAAATTCTGACATCACGACTAGTTTGACAGTCAACGGAAAGGACATTGAGCGAGTGGAGTCCTTCCTCTACCTTGGAAGTATAGTCACAAATGATGGGGGAGCAGAGGAAGATGTTCGAAGCCGTATCAGGAAGGCAAATGGTGCCTTTGTCCAGCTCTACCCCATCTGGAGAAATAGAAACATTTCCAGGAAGACCAAGCTCCGCCTTTTCAATAGCAACGTAAAGTCGATTCTTCTCTACGGCTGTGAAACATGGAAAGTCACAAAACCGACCAACAACCAGCTACAGGTGTTCATTAACAGATGTCTGCGTCGCATCATGAATGTGAGGTGGCCGGACATAATCTCAAATGAAGATCTTTGGACCATCACCAATCAACAATCGATTAGCATCCAGATCAAGGTGAGGAAATGGCGCTGGATTGGTCACACACTAAGGAAGCCGGACGGAGCTATTGAGAGGGCGGCGCTAGACTGGAATCCTCAAGGCGCCAGGAAGCGAGGTCGACCTAAGAAGACCTGGAAGAGGACGATCGAAAATGAAATTGCAGAGGTGGACAAGAACTGGAGTCAAGTGAAGAGAATGGCCAGGAACCGTACTGCGTGGAGAAATTTCGCCAAGGCCCTATGCTCCGGAAGGAGCGGCAGGAATTACGTAATTAAGTAAGGATAGGTCATGCAAGAACTACCCACTCGTAGCTAATGAGAAGGGAAGACCCCCCACTTTGTACCTGTGGAGCCGTATTTACCGTGGCCCACATGTTAACCGAGTGTGTGGATCTTGCTGATCTACGATCTTATATTGGCCAATGACGTGGTGGCTGCTGATCTCGTCATCCGCCTAATAAGTGAGAGTGAATTAGGGCCAACAATCTAAATTTTCAAGTGTTCATTTACTCAAAGACTTTTTTCATTTTTTATTTTGAATTTTTGTTTCTCCGTAAATGTTTGTTTATTATTATAATTATTAGTTATCTCCGACTGCTGTAGCTACGCTCGCTATCGCGCAGTGCTAATCCATGGGGCAAAGCTATCTGCGAACTCGGGAGACGAGGCTTCGTGCTCCACCGTCAGCCGTCCTTGATATGGTTTTCCGAAGTTTCCCATTTGCAACTCCAGGCAAATGTTGGGATGGTACCTTCTGACAAGCCACGGCCGCTTCCTCCCACAATCTTGCCCAGTTTCATTCATTTTCATTCATTTCATCTCTCATTATCTGTTCTTATGGGGTTGGCGTCTGGAAGGGTATCCGGCCGTAAAAATCATCCGCCACATAGGCTTTCATCGCATCTCATCCCTGACCCCGTTGGAAAGGTGAATAATAAGGGGTGGACAGCCAGACAGACATTATCATTATTAGTTTTATGTATATCTTTGTTTCAATAATTTTAAGCATTTTTCATATCCAGGCGTCCACTCTAAATTATAATTCAATTCTAAATTTGTATATTTAAATCTATGTTAAGAGGGACAGAGACCTAGCTGTATCGGCCCTTAAAACAATAACTAACTAATCCGCCTCGGTGCCTTATATTAAGAAGAATGGTTACTACTGTTACTAGTGAATTGATTACTACTGCTAGGTATTAACTTACAAAAGAAGAAACAAAAAACAATAAACGAATAAAGGACATTATGGTGTTTGAAGCCATTTTTCAGATTTTCCTTAATAATAGAAATTAATGGTTTTCCAGTCGGTCAACCCAATTCCATTGGGTGTTTCCTTAATACTGAAAAAGAAAATTACATGAGATTAATAAATACACTTGGATGACCAGTTTCGATCGTCAAGCGATCATCATCAAATCCTTTACACATAGGCTATTTAAACTAGCTTACTCGTGGCGAGAATAAAAACTGACCTTTAATAGTTGAAGATGTCCAGTATGCAGTAACATACACCATATTTAGGGGCTGTAGACTTGGTAGAACACATATGTTATAATATTCGATGAACACAGACGGTCAGAAATGCGGGGGAAGAGGGGGAGCCTAGGAGTATAAGAGATGATGACCACACAGGAAATTCCTCCTAGTTCAATGCTGGCCACTCTAACGGGACCATCTAGCAATCACATAATCTCACGAAGCAAGCAAATTTGAAGGTCAATCACCACTGATAACTTAACAACAAATCACACATATCGAACAAATATTGACTAGTTGTGTTAGTTTAACTAAATATGTGTACATATTGTAAATACTATCACCCATACTCGTATAGATATCCTTCAAACCTCGCACGGACCGGACTGAAGCCATCCGCTCGACACGTCAATTAGTGGAAGGTTCTTTAACATGCCATAAATCTATGACATGGGACCGCCGCGCCGGCTTTACTTCCCCTCCGAAGGAAGGCATACTGAGGGATTTTTAACGTTCTTAACGACTTCGGCCGGGTTTGAACCCGCGATCTTGGGCATAAAAGCTCAGCATGCTACCAACCACGCCACCGAAGCCGCTATTTGCAGAGAAATGCTGTTTGTTCGCCAACGTTCTGATACTAGATCTGTCCAATAAAGGTCTGTTATGTTGATATCTCGAAGTTCATTTTCAATTTCGGTTATCTCATTTGCATTTTGTAAGTATTTTGAATTTCAATTGCATTTTGTAAGTAATTCGACTCTACATTGCATTATGTATAAACGTATTTTGAACCTAACCTACATATTGTCTTTTTTTCAATCTATTCCTTTTGTGAGTATTTTCGTTCTAAATTCCTTTTTGTAAGTATTACCGCTCTCCTTTTTGTGAGTAGTTTCAATCTAAGTTCCTTTATGTAAGTATTTTCCTTCTCACTTAATTTTCGTTCTGGTTTCCACTTCATTGTCATTTTCGCTATCACCCAGACCTAGATGTTAGGCCCCTTAAAACAACAATAATCATCATCATCACTACCTACGACTAAAAATGTATACATCGACAAAAATTCTCTCCCAATAAACATTATAAATATTGTATGGGGAGAAATCAAATATATCATAACTTTAAAAAATAAAAACCATTAACCTAAATATCAGAGTGAAAAGTGCCCTTAAGGGCACCAGACTCTATTCAATTTTATCGCCCTAAAAAGGCGAAAATAACTGACCGAGAGTACTACCACTCTTGGAAATTTATGAACATTTTCAGCTAATAATGATTATTTTATTTGTTTCAACACACTTTTCAAACAAATAGATATATTTCGGTTGACTTTCCAATAAATGCAATGTGTTTTAAAATTCACCAATTTTCTTTCTAGGGTTGTGCCGTGTCTTGTGTGGGGTTTTGCCTAGGACACCAAGCTGGCTCATCAGCGGGTTCTTGGTGTCCCTGCCCGGACCCCCATAGGATTAGCGAACTGCGCGCTACCTCTCTTTTTAGAAGCGCACCTGCGCCTCTTCACTCCCTGTTTTCCCTTACTATTGAGATGATTTGGAAGATTTTGCCACAAACCGCACCTACTAACTCCCTCTGGTTTACGAGCATGAGCTTTGTGAACATCGTAGCGCCTTATGATGATAACACAATCAGCAATAATCACACGAGTCACATCAGCACGGAACACGAGTGAAATTTCTGACGCGTTGTAAAAGATCTAGATATAGTAATTGCATATAATTTGTATATAAGCTGTTTACTGTATTACCGTAATTTTATTTTTAGCCTACTTTTCACATTTTGCAAAAATGAGGAAAAAGTAGACTTATGAGATCGGGCAAATGTCTGTCTGTCTGTCTGTCTGTCTGTCCTTCTGTCTGTCTGTCTGTCCTTCTGTCTGTCTGTCTGGCTGTGTGTGTGTGTCCCCCTATCAACTCCTAAACGGCTGCAGCAATCGAAACAAAATTTGGTAGGAGTAAAGATAAGCTGTTTACTGTATTACTTTCAATCCCAAGCATTTTTCTTTCATCTGGCCAACCTGAATATCTCACGGCCATATTTGAAAATGTTGTCAGTGCTACCAACTGCTGAAAAATCGCAATTGAAATTTGAGCTCTATGTTGGATATCTCGGAAGGTATGAATGGGAGCTATTTGAAAATTGGCACACGTATAGATAATAATATTGCAGTTTAATTTCCAGGAGGCCTTACATGCCAGTGTTGCCAAAATGATTATAAGCCTGCTGATAGGTCCAATATTTAAATGCATATAACTTCTACACTATCAATTGGAATTCAAACAAATTTCGTATGTGCTATGTGTTCATAAACAGATATAACTGAGCGTATTCCTAAGATCCACCAGGGCTGCCAACTGTTAATATATGCTCTCAATTTATTTTTTTCAAATACCAATATATCAGAAAGTATGCAAGCCGACAACTTTAAACTATGCACACGTATAGTACCTGACATTCTGTATTAATTTGGAGTAACTTATATACGTCAGTGCTACCAACATGATTCTAAGCCTGCTGAGAGGTCCAACTTTAAATACATATAGCTTCTATACTATCATTTGGATTTCAACCAAAATTTGTATGTGCTATGTGCACCATAACAGATACGACTATGCGTATTGTTAAGAGCAACCAGTGTTCCTAACTGTTAAAAAATGGTGTCTCTATTTTTGTTTCCCTAATATCAATATATCATAAAATATGCAAGCCAATAGCTCTAAACTTTGCACACGTATAGTACCTGACATTCTAGATTAATTTGGAGTAATTAATATACGTCAGTGCTGCCAACATGATTCTAAGCCTGCTGATAGGTCCAATTTTAAAATGCCTGTAACGTCTATACTAACAAATGGATTTCATTCAAAATTAACACAACAAGAGATCATATTATTGCAGATTATTTCTGACCAATACATGTATGTCATTGTTGCCAACATGATTTTAAGCGCGCTGTTAGATCCAATGTTTAACTGCATGTAACGTCCATGCTATCCATTGGACTTCAACCAAATTTTGTATTCTGTACCTTAAGAGATGGAAACAAGAACATATTCAGTCACCAGGGCTGCCAACTGTAGTTCTCTATTAGGCTACATTATGCCAGGTATACAGTATTTCGAACTAATTAGAAATTTCTATATTACCAATTTAATTTTGTCATTATTCTAGATAGATCCATATAGATTAATCAATGGCATGAATTTTAAATTTTAAGAAAAGTAAGCTCTTTAGTTCGTCACGGAACTTCTTGTTTATTTCATAGTTCAGTTCGCTTTTGGGCCCCAGACCAGCCTTCATCCACGGCCAACGAGAAAGACAGGCCATGGCGCGTAAACCTAATCCTTTTGTGACGTAGGCAATGTAGTGCTTGATGGTGCTTGTACGTTAGAGTCGAGAGCAATTCATAAGCAGCAGAAATGCGATATTTTATATCAATCTTCTTGAAATGGACCCAGTTTAGATATTCCGTGTGTTTTCAAGCACGATAAATTATACTGTATAGGTTTACAAAGCTACGCCACCTATAGATAACTTATTTACATGTTGAAGTTACTCGTAACAAAAATCCACTCGAACTGGGATTCCAGGATTTGTTGTCTTTAATGGCTGCGTCGAGTACAGTAAGTTGAGTTGTAGAGCCTGTGACCTTCGTTGTGAGTAACTTATGTGGACATGAGCAGTGACATGAGTAGCATATAATAAGATCTAAGAAACTTGCAGTGAAAGTATTAACTTACATAGTTATTGTTGTTTTAAGGGACGGAACAGAAATTAATACGTTTATAGAAGCGATCTGCGGAATACACTCGCCACCGACTGACGACTCATACCAAAACTTTCCATGAAGACAAGTGGGCCGGTAAATGAATACCAGCATTTATACAGATTCAATGATGAAGACAAGGTGACTACCACACCGGCAGTAAGACGAAGACCATAGAATATTATGTTCGTGAATATCTTTCTATTACAAAAACGTTTGATACATTTATGTATATCGTTCAACTATACGAGTTATACATGCATACATTGTCCGGCACTATTCATAGCTTTTCATAACTTTCCTAAACGCTTTGTAACCGTCAAGTAATTCCACATAATTAACAAGCAACCACCAGGGAAAGATAGCATACTCCTGAAAAATGTTACCTTGTGATCAACTACAACGATTAAAGATAAATGATCTACTGGTTCTACAATGAATAAATAAGTAAATTGTGGCTAAGTATTGGACTTCATAATATTGATCAGTGTAAGACTTGAGTTGTAATTACCATGTATGTTTTGCCAGAATCCATGGTTGTGTTGAGTCAATGCTTTTTACAGCATGTTTTCTGATATTATATTATGGGTTAAGTATTCTGTGATTTCAGCATCTTGTAGACGCCATACATAACCCTACGGGAAGTGGTGCAACAGCACTACGAGCACTACATTGCTGACGTCACGAAAGCGCACCAGGGCTAGAATTTCTCGTTGGCCATGCTCATTGAACTGTAGGTACTACTGGAACAACTCCTCCCATGGTAACCCTCGCTGAAAACTGCTTCCTGGTCATCGCCTCCTTGACGTGCACTACCAGGCCTAACTAGTTGCACCAAAAACTGTCATACCATTGAACTCGAGGTTGCAAATCAGCTGATATGTCATGATTCTTTCATATATTTGATCGTACGTACATCTGTGCAACGCTATATGTATGGTATTTTCCAATAATACGGTAGGTTTACGGTCTACTTTAATTTCGAATTGAGATTTGTAATGAAGTAGCCTATTCTGCGTTTATGGATACGTCTTACATCAAATTTTGACATAATAGGCCTAAATAGCATATGACAAATACACGTAGGCCCTATTATAGGTCATTAGTTATTAGTCACAAAATTATAACCTAGCCCTAGCTTAAGGGCCGTCCACACGCGCAGGCTTTCCCTCAAGCATACTTGTGCAAACCGGTTTGCAGAGGAAAGCTTGTACGTATGGACGGGAAAACGGCAGCTCGTGCAAGCCAAGAAGCGCGGCTTGTGCAATCGTCGCAGCCCCAAAGATTTTACTTGTGCAAACTAAGTTGCGCAGTGCAGTTTGTGCGTGTAGACACGTTAGCTCAAGCCTCGCCTTAGCTGAAACTTGAATTACTTTCCAGTGCGGTTAAATAATTAGGCATAAACAATAATGTCCGATATAAGAAATTGTTCGAAACAGTGTATTGTGGAACTTATCTATCTCTACAAGTCTCTACCATGGCTTTGGAAAGTAAAATCCAAGGAGTATTGTGACAAGAATAAAAAGAATGCTGCATACGAAAAACTGATAGAAAAATTAAAAGAGTTGTATAAATGGTGTACATACATATAGGCCTAAATGAACTTTAGTTTTGTTACACATTTTCGGTCGTATAAAATGCGCGTATCACATTGAAGTAAAGTAGTACATTAAATGAAGGAATAGTTTTTATAACGTATGTCCATCCATCCGTGAATTCATTATAAGACGTTTTTCTAATCAGTTCAGTTCTGTGAAATGTTTATAGTACGCTAGTGGTCACTACTAACATATCATCCCATTTTATCTGTACAGATAGCACCAAGCGCAGACAGAGATTCAGTGACAAAAAAAAAAAAGTGAATTCTTTGCGTAGTTCCTGCCGCAAAGAAAAGATGAGGTGTAAGTCTCACAGAAGGCAGGTACCAGCGCAGAAGACCTTTATGTACCTACCTTGTGGTACTACAACCTACTGCGGTTTGTAGATGACCAAGAAACCCCTCGAATACCAATCTCCAATTTTGAAGAAACACTTTTTTCAGGTACGGGTTGTAACATAATACGTTTTTATTGAGTTTATTACTGCATTTCACACAGTCCACTCTGTCGGTAAACACTGTCTTCATTATTGAAGATATTTATCCATTATTTACATTACACATTCTGCTCTGTCAGGGAACACTGCCTTCATTATTGAAATAAGCTACCGGTGAAAACTCTTCTCTAATCTCCTTGGCATCCCTGGAACTGCTTCTGTGCTGTCCTCATTCTAAATCAGTCAGATTAGAATCACTTGTTCTTAACCCTAACAACAGTGTGCCTAATATAGAGTCTTCAAAGTCCAAGCTTCCGATTGGTGTGTAGGTGGTAGAAAATTATGAAGCACACAGCACGTCATGACTACAATGTCTATATTTTCAAGTTTAAAATTAATACTGCCATGAAAAAAAAAAAAAACTAAATCTAGATGCCAATATGCCAAACGCATTTTCTGCAGTGCGCCTTGCTCTTGATAAACGATAATTGAATATTCTACGCTCATTTGTTAACTCTCTTTCATTAAAAGGTTTAAAAAAAATTGTAGTCAAGGAAAATACTTTGTCGCCTACAAACACATAGTTGAGGATTTTATCTGAATTATTCAGCCGTTGAAGGCCAGGAATACATAAAGAATTATTTTTCAGTTTATTATAAAATACTGTTTCTTCAATAACACCTCCGTCGGAAATTCTTCCATTCACACCAAAGTCACATACACTGAATTCATATTTTGCACTGACGGCTGCCATTAGTACCATGCTATGGAATCCTTTACATTACCGTATGTTATTTATTTATTTATTTATTTATTTATCGTATGGCTTTTAGTGCCGGCAGTGACCGAGGACATGTTCGGCTCGCCTGAGTCTGTAGCTGCTTCCAGCGGACACCCTAAAGGGTGAGCTACAAGTTCCGTTCAATTTCAAGTAGTTCCAACTTTCACCACCAGATATCAATGATACCTAGCGGTGAACGTTGGAACTTTGATAGAGCGTTCTGACGAAATCTAACCTAACAATTTTGCTTTACACAAGTTTAGTCTGTGAAAGGATCTTTTACATGCCATAAATCTATGACATGGGACCACCGGCTTTACATCCCCTCCGAAGGAAGGCATACTGAAGGATTTAACGCTCTTAAAAAAGTCCGACGACTTCGGCCGGGTTTGAACCCACTATCTTGGGCACAGCAGTTCAGCATGCTACCGACTACGCCACCGAAGCCGCCTTTACATTATGTACAAATACGAAGCACTCTCTGACGGAGGTACAATCTTGACGTGCTTGCCATCAACGGCACCCTAACAATGAGGGAAATTCGATCTATTCTCAAATTCTCGTGCTATTTTTCTTCATTCCTCTTGCGACCTTGGAACCTACAAAAAATATTTCTTTTTCAGGATGAAAGTGACACAGATTCGGTAACTGATAACTCTACCGCAGAGCCTCGCCCACCATCACAATCGTCAGCAAGCAATTCTGCACAGGATCGTCCACATTCTAGCTTAGGCGTGTTATCTCCTACCTAGAGCACACCCTTACCGCCCAGACAACTCAAGAGGAAGAGAGAAAGAGCAGTAGAAGTAGACAGCATACTAACTTGTATTGGAAAACAATTAACAGAAAGAAGAGATGGCGATCAACACGACATTTACGGTCGAAATATTGCTCATAAGTTTCGACATTTACCGAATGATCAACGCATTTATGCGGAAAAAAATAATGAGGCTATCTTTGAAGCTGAATTAGGGAACCTAAACAGAAGTTGTTGTGAATATTTACCTACGAGGCAGATGTCTTTAAAATCTCCTGCCTATGACAGTTCTCTGCCATCTATCCCGTCAGTGTCAGTGTACAATCCACAAAATATGCCTCCGTACACCGCGATAAACTATTCAGCAGAAATGCCGTGTTATACTCCGTCATCTAATACAACAACCATGAACAGAAACGATGTGCAAAGCCTGCATTTAGATAGTGCTGCGCGAAACAGCGTTGCTGATTTTGTAAAAAGTTACAAACCTGTTTAACTCATATTTCACATGGTTGTTATTAACTGCAATTATTGTATAATCATTTTGTCTTTGATAAATAAATATTGACTGTAACGTACCTTCATGAATTCTTTGCTTAAAACCTTGTAAATGGCTCGGTATGTGTGCGGAATTATTATAGACAAAGCTTGATGATAAATTGCCGTCGTAAACCTCAAGTCCCTATACGATCTTCCTGTAGTTAAGAACCTTAAAGTGCAACTCAGTCTTTCGTGAGGAGATAGATAGGTAGGATATAGATAAGCGCATCACAGTATTTTGACGTACAATTAGAGGCGTAACCGAAAAAAGCAATTCTGTATATGCGTTTTCATCCATTCTTAAATAATTACGCCAATCATCTGGATCTTCTCTTAAGTCGTTCAATAAATTTACATGTGAATATATATTTCTTTTCAATAGCCATTTTTTTCTCCATTTTGATCTACAACGTTAACTTATCCTCTTCTTTAGCAGCAAACAGTAAAAAAATAACTGTAACAAAAGTAAATCGTCACTTGCCCACATTGCTGTTAAGCACCTACTCCGAAGACAAACTTTGTCGTACTGGAAAAAGAAAACAAAAAGCTGGCACTACAGCCCGTTAAGGGCCTAGGCCTACCAGGCAACCGCTGCCTGCAGATATTGGGGTGATGCTTGATCAGCGCATCGGGTCCCCTCGGCCGTTAATCTTGGTTTTCGTGATCGGGGCGCTGCATCACTGTCAGACAGCTACTCAATGGTCCTCACGAGGCTGAGTGCACCTCGTTTCAGCCCTCACGTCTGTTTCTAAAATCCCTGACGGAGCCGGGAATCGAACCCGGGGCCTCCGAGTGAGAGGCAAGCGCACTACCCCAACTCCACGGGCTTGTACTGAAGTTTGTGCAAATTTACTCGCGCAGTGTGGACGCTGCACAGTGTTCCGTCCGATTTGCGCAAACTATACCGCGCAAGTAAGTCGCTGACGTGTGGACGGCCCACAGATTTCCATGGCAACGTCCAGGTGTATTAAAGGAATGGGTTTTATCTGCGAACAATTTTATAAATTATGCTACTTGTTTCATTCAAATAGAAACAAACCACTGCTTAAAGATGATGCAGTACCTGCAATTTTCAATTTCCCACAGCATCTGCTTCAGCCACCCAAGAAAAGACCGAGAGTTATTGAACGACAAGTACAAGTTGAAGTATGTAGACCTAGACCTAATATTTACTGTTCCTTTTTTCATTAGCATAGGCATACAATTTCACATTTTCCAGTATACTTTTATGATGTCAGTCTTGGAGATAATAAAAAGAATTGGGCGTACGGGATCTTCCCTGCAGGAACCTGTTCGTTTGCTGTATGACTTATGTGAGGTCTAAGTTTCGACCTGCTTTGAAGAAAAAGAAGCTTGTAGCTTTACGTGACCGTTAATCTTGTGATCATGAGCCAAGGGACCACCATTTTACGTGGAATCGGAACCACAGAACATGGCATTTCACTTCGAAAATCTCACATGCAATGACCGGGAATTGAACCCGGTCCACCTTGGTGAGAGGCGAATAGCTTGAGCACTGCGCCACCACGCCCCATTGCTTTTAAGAATATTGAACATTTGGTTGTTTTGTATAAATAAACTACGGTATGTATTTCTGTTCACTAAGCTATTATTTAATTGTTTAGTTGTAGGCTTATGCATATTCACGCACATATGAATGCTGCATTTAAGTTAATAAAAGTGTTGAATACCAATTACCATATTTTTTGTTCTGTATTCTTAGTAATTCCCTGTCTAACCTTTTTTTTTTTTTTGTATTTTAATGTACGTATGGCTTGTATTTTGTGCCAGTAGGCCTATATTTATTGTGTATGCTGCCTTTGATCTAAGGATAAAAATGATGAACAATCAGGCTGCAATATAATATTTTATGTTGGCGTATATTCCTAGCCATTTTAAGTATCAAATTACTATGATATTTAGAAATATGTATTTCGGCGTAAGTTCCGTTTAGTTTACCGTTCACCTAAATGTTCAAAAGTACCTCTTTTACTTGTATCTCGTCGTACGTACGTACATCGTCCTTGCGTTCGTATACGTCAAACTCGCTTCCTTGACGTGCACTACCAGGCGTAACTAGTCGCACCAAAAGCCGCACTTTGCTCCCATACAGTCGGCATTCCAGAATTACCTAGAGTTCAATGGCCATGCTTCATCGATTGGGGTAGATGACCTCGTAGTTCCGCCCCTTAAAACAACAATAACTATAATCTCTTCATCGATTGTGTGGGTTACTGGCTACATGGAACTCCAATATGAAGCTCCTTTTGTATTCCATGAAGTTACCTTTCATCTATGGACAAAATGACTGCCCGCAACCATCGACCTCGAGTGAATATTAGTAAATACGGCTGTGTCCCAATAGTACATTTTCAGGCGTAGTGAACAGGTTAGTCGACTTCTTTACCGGATGTGACGTCAGAAGTCGTGATCCCACGGCCAACGAGAAATACTGGTCCTGGTGCGCTTTCGTGACGTCAGCAATGTAGTGCTGTTGGACCACTTCCGGTAGGGTTATGTATGACGGGAACATAAACCGTATTGTCGTCTACAAGATGCTGAAATCACAGAATACTTAACCCATATCATATCAGAAAACACGCTGTAAAAAGCAATGACCCAACACAACCATGGCTTCTGGCAAAACATACATGGTAATTACAACTCAAGTCTTACACTGATCAACCTTATGAAGTCCAATGTCCAATACTTAGCCATAATTTATTTATTTATTCATTCCTCTAAGTAGAACTAGCAGATCACTTATCTTTAATCGTTGTAGTTGATCACTAGGTAATACCTTTCAGGGGTAGCCTATGTTATCTTCCCCTGGCGGTTGCTTGTTAATTATGTGGAATTACTTGACGGTTACAAAATGTTCAGGAAGGTTATGAAAAGCTATGAATAGCGCCGGACAATGTATGCATGTATAACTCTTATAGTTGAACGTTGTACATACATGTATCAAACGTTTTTGTAATAGAAGGATATTCACGAACATAATATTCTATGGTCTTCGTCTTGCAGCCGGTGTGGTAGTCATCTTGTCTGCATCATTGAACCTGTATAAATGATGGTATTCATTGACCACTTGTCTTCATAGAAGGTATTGATATGAGTCGTTAGTCGATGGCGAGTGTATTCCTCAGATATCTTCTATAAACGTATTAATTTCTGTTCCGCCCCTTCAAACAACAGTAACTAAGTAATACTTTCACTGCAAAATTCTTCGATCTAATATACTCATGTGCACATAATTTAACTCACAACGAAGGGCACAGGCTCTACAACTCATCTTACTGTACTCGTTGCAGCTATTAAAGACACAAGAAACCCTCGAATCCTTGTTCGCGTGGATTTTTGTTACGAGTATCTCCATCATGTAAATAGGTTATCTATAGCTGGCGTGGTTTTGTAAACCTGTACAGTATAATTTACCGTGATTGAAAACACACGGAACAACCTAAACTGGGTCCATTTCAAGAAGATTGATATAAAATACCGCATTATCTGCTGCTTATGAATTGCTCTCGACTTAAGCGTACAAGCACCATCTAGCACTACATTGCCTACGTCACAAAAGGATTAGGTTACGCGCCATGGCCTGTCTTTCTCGTTGGCCGTGTCGTGATCCAATACCAAATAGCTTATAAAGATAATAGCGGAAACTTGGCCGTAAAAGCATGCGCTCGCCTGGAGACAGCGATCACAGTGCCATCTCTTGGTGCGAGTTGACAGCATTACTCTCCTTGCACGGCCGTGCTCCTTGCCACCCACAGCTAGCATTTTTGAGTGCGCACCGACTGAAATTGCATTGTGAAGCTAACATATGTCTCGGCTTGATATTTAGGCAGCAACTAATTTAAAGATTTAGTGTTAAAAGAAACAAAAGATACTTGGTTCTGTACAATTTATATAGAATTCTAAAAAATACTGCAGATAATTCATGACATGGTATTGGTGTGGGTTACTGAAGTCTGGAATATGCCCATTCATACCCGTAAGCATTTACACTTATTGATGTGTTACTTTTCGTAATTTAACTGTTGTAATTCTTATGCTCCGAGCAGGGATGAATGATCAAGTCATTGTCAATATGTATGACGTCCTTTTATTTATCAAAAATTAAACATCAAGTATCATCAAAAGGCGCCTTTTGACTCTACAGCATAACACATGTTTATGAGTTATCAAAAACTTCCCTACATTCAATATACACATATCAAAAAAAGTTTTGCTTCACCTCGGTTCCAAGAGTTCCGGAACCTTTAAATACAAAGGGAATAGAGATCAACACAAACAACATTTCAGCTCGTTTTATTGCTCATGAGACCCACACATTGCATGTTGTACCATCATACAGCTAGACTTTCAGCATTTGTGGTCCAGATTGCAGTACACACCACTACCTCTAATACCCAGTAGCACGTCCTCTTGCATTGATGCATGCCTGTATTCGTCGTGGCATACTATCCACAAGTTCATCAAGACACTGTTGGTCCAAATTGTCCCACTCCTCAACGACAATTCGGCGTAAATCTCTCAGAGTGGTTGGTGGGTCAAGACGTCCATAAACAGCCCTTTTCAACATATCCCAGGCATGTTCGATAGGGTTCATGTCTGGCGAACATGCTGGCCACTGTAGTCGAGCGATGTCGTTATCTTGAAGGAACGCATTCACAAGATGTGCACGATGAGGTCGAGAATTGTCGTCCATGAAGACAAATGCCTCTCCAATATTCTGCCGATATGGGTGCACTATGGGTCGGAGGATGTCATTCAGGTATCGTAAAGCCGTTTCGGAGCCTTCCATGACCACCAGTGGCGTACGTCGGCCCCACATAATGCCACCCCAAAACATCAGGGAACCACCACCTTGCTGCACTCGCTGGACAGTGTGTCTAAGACGTTCAGCCTGACCAGGGTGCCTCCAAACACGTCTCCGACGATTGTCTGGTTGAAGGCATATGCGACACTCATCGGTGAAGAGAACGTGATGCCAATTCTGTGGGGTCCATTCAGCATGTTGTTGGGCCCATCTGTACCGCGCTGCATGGTGTCGGGGTTGCAAAGCTGGACCTCGCCATGGACGTCGGGAGTGAAGTTGCGCATCATGCAGCCTATTGCGCACAGTTTGAGTTGAAACACGACGTCCTGTGGCTGAACGAAACGCATTATTCAACATGGTGGCATTGCTGTCAGGGTTCCTCCGAGCGGCAATCCGTAAGTAGCGGTCATCCACTACAGTAGTAGCCCTTGGGCGGCCTGAGCGAGGCCTGTCATCGACAGTTCCTGTATCTCTGTACCCCCTCCATGTCCGAACAACATCGCTTTGGTTCACTCTGAGACGCCTGGAAACTTCCCTTGTTGAGAGCCCTTCTTGACACAAAGTAACAATGCGGACGCGATCGAACTGCGGTATTGACCTTCTAGGCATGGTAGAGCTACAGACAACATGAGCAGCGTACCTTCGTCCTGGTGGAATGACTGGAACTGATCGGCTGTCGTACCCCCTCCGTCTAATAGGCCCTGCTCATGCATGGTTGTTTACATCTTTGAGCAGTTTTAGTGACATCTATGAACAGTCAAAGGGACTGTATCTTTGATACAATATACACAGTCAACGTCTATATGCCGGAGATCTGGGAACCGAGGTGATGCAAAACTTTTTTTGATGTGTGTAGATACAATTTTGATGGCTGATGGCTTCAGTTTTCACAGACAATATCTTACACATACATTCCGCCATTAGCTGTAGATCTTCTTCTGGTATAAAACAAATGCCAACTTATAAAAGTAAAATACCTTTTTGATCACATTGTTGCCAACTTAGATTTACAGTAGAGGTTATAGTCAGTTGTAAACATAATTAAATTTCAACATTAACACTTCCTATGTTTACATACGATTCAAAAAAATCATTTGTCTTATTCACAAATGCCTTTATGAAGACTGCAAAATATCTGCTAGCCAACAACAGAATACAGTTCTTGCATACTCCCTCCGGTGTGGCACATTCACTCATAAGTAAATTAACCATCTTGATTTTGACCCCATGCGTGCTTTCAATCAAAAAGTTACTACCTTGGGATGGGGAAAGCAAACTGTTGACCATTATTGTCCTTATGGCACTGCAAAACTTAGAGGCATCAGGTGTTACATTATTACCTCCTTTCCCTCTTATGATCGAAAATGCATTCTCAATACAGTCTTGAGTCAACCTTCGAGTAAACAGAAAGGCGAAGGTGAATTACAAACGCGCAACAAGGAAGTAGTGATAACCCAACTCACAGCAGGTGTAGTTTATACTGGTAACGCAGTGACAAGCAATGACCGGGTTAGTTACTTCTCTGGCTAAGTCCCAAGATACGGTGAAGATACAGTCCCAATATGTTGGCCACTGAGGGTGACAGTGAGGGAGAAGCCTATACTAATCTTAGCTAGAGTGTCACGGTGCTAAACTAGCCCGCCTACCAGCTAGACTAGAAGTTCTTGGAGCAAGAAGCAGGTTCCACTACTCTATAGTTTATCCCTGCGCAGCTTGATTAGGCCTACAGGTAACGTAGCGTAGTAGCTCGTAAACGTGGAAACGTGGCGATAGCGAGGACCAGATTATGTAGAAAGGCTGGCTAGGCTGGTGGAATATCAGTTGACTTAACTTGGTGATCTATAACTCGAATAGATCATCCACAGGTCAATAATTTCTTATAATTGTTTGGTTGGATCTCACGGCTGTAAATCAGCTGGTCTTACAGCTTGCCACGGTGGGTGAGTGGATAGCGTGTCGGTCTACTAACCCCAAGATTGCAGGTTCGCTCCTGACCGTGGTAAGTGGTTTTTGAAAGGCGGCAAAAATACGATACGCATGTCATACGATGTTGGCATGCCAAAGAACCCATTTGAATTCAGTAGGCCGAGTTCATAATGGCAAAATTAGTCTCGGGAGTTTCCGCCAACACAAAGTTCCTCATTTCTCTACTAGAACGCCCTATAATGTTCAAGGAGCTTAGATATCTAACATCTAACCTCCTTGACTGGGTGTCAAATAACAAAGCTTACACCCGGCATCCGAGGCCATACGATATTATTATTATTTAGCTGGTCTTACGTTGCCAACTCGGACCGCTAGGCGGTGCTGGGGAGCGCTGTCTCCTGTTTTGGCGAGGAGTTTCCGCTATTATCTTTATAAGCTATTTGCCAATACTGCTTAGCACATAGCAATCAAGTTTGTAGTAGCTAGTGAACGAAAGTGCTTGCTAGATTGGCCGAAATTGTAGCTTATAGGTATTGCAGGTTATGTAAATTGTAGGTTGTCTTTGACTTACGCCAAACACAAACTATAATTAGGGCTCGGCTAAAAAATGATCATCTTGGCGCATCCATGATCGTATCGTTCAGGTATTGTTTATTTAAAACAGCCACTGCCATTTTGAGTGTTGGTTTGGCACCAGTATGTAAGTCCAGTGCGTTTCAGAACACAAGTCTATGAAGGAGGCTGTGATCAAGCAGACATGTCCCAAATCTCCGTAGTGCATAGAACATAGCACATAGTAGCTAGCAGCTAGTCAATAGCAGACAACTTGAGTATTTGGACACAGCCTTATATCCCGTTTAGACGTCCCGGTTGCGATCGCGATCAGGCGCCGATCCAGATTAAGTTGGGACGTCTAAACGCAACAGGATAACATTATCGCGATCAACTTTCCCTCCAACAGGATCAGCCCGATCCCGTTCCCACAACGAGATAATCGCGTTCGCGGCCATTGCGATCGTCAGTGTGTTCTATTCTCCTGCTGTGTGAGTGAAGTAGGCAGTGGAAATGATGGCCGTTTTGTATTATCTTGTGTTTTGAAAGCGAGAAGTACGTAATGTTGGCCATGATGGTTGTATTTATGTTGGTTGATATCAGATGTATGAACATTGAGAGACACGAAATGATGAATGGAGACAAACATTGGTATTTGCATCTTTAAAAACGCTGAAGAAAAATAGCGTTGGGGAAAGTTAACGAAGACGATTAATATAGACATAGAAGGGATTCCGATCGGGCCAAATGACTCTGGACGAACAAAGAAGTATTTATGCAATAAATATCCTAGACATGTGCATAAATATTTCAAAATATTTTTATTTCCACACCAAGAGTTGGCCTTGCCTACACGTCTCCTCAGGATTTGTATATATTTAAGAATATACATTAGTATGTTGAATTATGTACGGTATAAAGAATAACTGAAATACTGTAAATTTCTGCTATAACACTTGGAATTCAAAAGTTGGCAGACTTTAGCGATGCCATGCTGTTTTACTCGATTATCCTGTTGTTTCATGATGGGACGTCTAAACACGTACCAATGACAAATACCGTTGATCGCGATTGGACATTATCCAGATCAGAGATAATCGGGATCGCGACCGAGACGTCTGAATGGGGTATTAGTAATTACTAATTAGATTGGTAATTACTTTACGGTATTTGAAGCCATTTTCAGTGTTGCCTTAGTAATCGAAATTTTTGTAGCAACAAATTAATAGATTATAATAAATACTTTAACATTTTAATACGTTATTTCACATAGGCCTATATAACGCTCATACAAATCTAAATCTAATGCACAGTAAATATTCACCTCGAGGTTGGTGGTTGCCGGCAGCCTCAGCTGGGGCCCCGTGGTCACCAACCCACGTTTCACTAGTCGTAAGCTCCTGGGGGGGATATCTGGAAAGATTGTTGTTGTTGCTCATTTTAGGGACTGCGACATCACAGTCATATAGCCGTAAATTTGGGTTTGTTTGGACGTTGTGTGACAGATAACCTTTGTTGTTGTGTTGGCTGTACTAGTGTGAGAATTGGGAAGAAGGCAGCCGTGCCCTTCAGTTAAGAACCATTCTATCATTTGCTTGGAGTGGAAGTGGAGCAAACCACAGAAAACCATATCCAGGATGGCTGAGGTGGGAATCAACCCCCCTCTTTTCAGTTTTGCCTCTCGAGACTGAGTGTACGCCGTCCCAGCTCTCACACCAGAATTACAATTTCTTGGCAGAGCTGGGAATCGAACCCGGAAAAGAGGAAAAAGGGACAATTAAAATAAGGAAATCAAAGACACTCTATTCCAAAGATAATCTACTCCGTTGGGGTTGGAAGAGACCAAGGGAAATTGACAGGAGACATGGACAGGAATCCGGCACAATATTAAATGAAAGCAATGCCATGTTCAGCTCAGGTCCCGTAGTCACCAACCCACGTCTTATTAGTTGTGAACTCCTGGGGTGGATTTGACGGTATGAGATTCCATACGGCAAGAAGACGACCCCAATACTCCTCTGAAATTTTTCCAGTGGACGACTCTTCTAGATATGGAATATACCTCTTTGTGTCACTGCTATAACGATTTATACACACGTTTGGAACATGAAAACAACTTTAGAAGATCACTTTGTGATTCAGCGAGATAAGCTAAATAGCTTTCCCACTTCAGTTAAGTGCTCTACAGTATATATAGCTGTACAAGTCAACACCTCCCAGATACTCCACCATGAAGCTCGCTCTTGTAAGTATTCACAATCCAAGTTTATAAGCGTAGTTGATAAAGGGTTAGGTTACCGACAGCGTTAGGCCATGTGTGGACTCGGTAGACATGGGTTTGAGTCCCACCATAGACCGTGCTACCGGGTGAGTTAGCCGTGGTCGTTACGGTATGACTGCTGGCGGTCGCTCACATCCGGGAGGCGAGGAGGTTCGAATCCCCCCGCCGGCAACCTTGAAGATGGTCTTCTGTGGTTTCCCATCTTCCTTCCAGGCAAATGCCGAGGTTGGTCCCTCACTATAGGCCACAGCCGCTACCTTCCAACTCCTCGTCCTTAAAATGCCAACTTTCCTCCCCAACGGTACTTGTAGCTCACCCATTGGGTGTCCTTCTCGATGTAGCTACAAAACTGGCGAGCCGAACTTGTCCTCGGACACTCCCGGCACTACAGACATACGAAAAAAGAAGAAAAAAACAAACAAGACCGTCCTGATTGTATCCCGAACGAAATTGGATTTCCCATGGTTTCCCCATTTTCAAATGCTGGGACGGTACCACATCCTTGCCCAATTTTATTAATCTTCATTCATTTAAGTTCTCATTAACTCCTCTCACGAGGTTGGCGTTAGGAGGGGCATCCGGCCGTAAAAACCATTCGCCAATAGACTTTCATCGCATCTCATCCCGGACCCTGTTCAAAACGGTTGGATTTAACGCCCTGTAAACTGCTGTTGAGAGATCGAAACGTGACACAGTTCGTGGATATTTTGGAGTGCTTAATTATGAGAGAATTATGCAAGTAAAATCACTATCAGGATAAGAGTACATTTCTTGGGCGTAATTCCGGCACTCTATCGTAACCATAGCAGTTTATTTTGTGGTTGTGATGTCTGTACTAGTATGTGTGTGTGTGTTTGTAACTGAGGTAGGATTGGGTAGGAGGTAGCCGTGGCCTTCAGTTAGGAACCATCCCGGCATTTGCCTGGAGTAGAAGTGTGTAAACCACGGAAAACCATTTCCTGGATAGCTGAGGAAGGATACGAACCTGCCTCTTCTCAGTTTTGCTTCACGAGGCTGAGTGTACCCCGTTCCAGCCCTCAGACTAAAATTACATTTCTTGACAGAGCCAGAAATCGAACCCGGGCCTCCGCAGTGACAGCCAACAATGCTAGCCACTATGCGACGAGCAGTTTACAGGGGAAGTAGCTTCTCTCGCTAAAGCTAAGGCCATTGGGCCAAGCTATTGGCGAACTCGGTAGCCATGGGTTGAAACCCCACCTTCGGCCGTACTGGATGGTTTCCCCCAGGTTCCTATTTTGAACTCCAGACAAATGTACATAAATCTTTAGCTTACAGTATTTGGCGCGCAAGCCAATTCCTTAGTAAATAATAACTCGTCACGGAAATGTTCGATCGCTGTGAAACCAAGTATAATGGACCAATAGGCTATTGTGAGTGAAATATTTTTGCATGCATTTTTTCTAGTTGGCCTATAGGGTTAGTTTTCTTCTATCGTAGATGGCACTCAAGTTTACTTCTATAGATGAACGCCTGTTATTCAGGGTCTATACATCCGAATACAGTGAAATTTGACAATATATGTGAGAACTTTGAACGAAATATTGTGTTTTACATACTTTTTAGTTGTTGTTGTTGTTGTTGTTGTTGATGTGCTCACAAATTAAAGAAGGTGGCTGTGCAAAATACGAGGGTGGTTCCTTTTCAAGCTCCATGGTTCATGAAAATAAAACAAGTGTTACTGAACAAATCAAAACCAAAAGATATGTAGAAATACCGTGAAATTGAGGTATCTGTCTTAACTAGGGATAGGAAGTTTTCGGTGATATCAAAGTGAAGAAAGCGCTATTTTAAAGTGAAATTTTCGGTGATGTCAATTGCACTTTCCAGTACTTCAAAAATTATAAGTCCTAGGCGTGATATTTTTATATCATGGATAACAATCATTACATATTAAAATACTGTACACTAACGACACAGTTCACAGTCATCCTTCAAAGTATACTTCAGTAAAAATATCAAAATTCTCTTGTGACAAACGGTGATGCATATCACTTAACATGCTAGTGTAATCTGAAATGAAAACCATTCACAGTCAGCGTTTGAACAGGGCATCCAAATGGTCTTCAACACATATTTTGAGAACTTTGGAAATGCAAAATCATTCCTTGCAAAATTCCAACAATGTCTGTCTTGGTCCTGTTGTCCATCTACTTCTTGAGTAAAGTTTGCTGTTCGCTGTATCCTCTTATCACCTCACTTTCTTCCAGTGTTCCACAGAACGGCATCTTCTTAATTTCTTTGCAAGATCCTCATTGATGTTCATTGGTACTATTTCTGCTAGATCAAACACACACACATTTGTAAAACTTGATCCCAGTGTCTACGGATCTCAAGCTGATTAATTTTGTAAGAGTATAGAACTTTGCATTTACTAATACTAAATGCATTTTCCCCCTTTTTGACACATTTCCACAACCCTTCAATTACTCCTTAATGTTGTTAACTTACCGTAATTTCCAGAAACAGCTTGCTTAATTCTCTGGAGATGTCTATCTAGAAAGTGAACAGTTGGCCTTCTAAAGTGATGAGTTCAGTGATGTCTGTGCCAAATTCTTTGATGTGATGACCATGACCTGTACTTGAATCTCAAGTACCGGAATTTCGTCATGTAAAACATTGTTGAGAAAATCAACACCCGAGTTATCACTCCCTACTACTTCATTCATTAATTGAACAATATCTTTCAAGTACTCTGACAAGTACACTACAGAATAAAACCAAGAAGACACCCTGGTTAAGACTGGTTCAGGAAACAGTTGCACATTTAGATCTGTGTATATTGTGTCTTACAAAACAATGTTATAAAGTGTTAGTTTTTTTTGCGTGTTCATAAATTACATTTCGATATTTTAACTAATAGTTTTGTTTTTGCTTGGCTTAAAACATAACTGCGGATAATTTGTGGTTTTCGATAATTCACGGAAGTTCGCGCATTAATTGCCGCGAATTATCGTGAGTGCACTGAGAAAAAGAAAAATAGCTATCATTCGCTTTTTCTTGCGGAATTCACGACATTTCGCGAGTTTAAAATCCATTCTTTTTGACATTTTTAAGGTTATTAAAACAGCTTATCACTTTAGATTACTTCATTTAATAATTCGCGAAATTCACAGTCGCGAATTTATCCTATCCCTAGTCATAACTTATCAATGGACGAGCTTTCCATTCTCCTGTCCCCCTTCATAAGATTTTGTCACTAGTTAGCTGACATGGCCTCTAACGTTGTTTTGAAACTTGACATTAGTCTGGACCATTGCCCTCCTAACTGCTTATATTTCAGGAAAGAGACGGAAGTAGCTTGGCACTAAGTCTCGACCTCAGCCCTCCTTACAACTTATATATTCAGGGAAGAGACGAAAGTAGCTCGGCGCTAAGTCTGGAACTATGCCCTCCTAACCACTTATATATATTCAGGGGAGAGACGAAAGTATCTTGGCGCTAAGTCTGGACATCTGCCCTCCTTACAACTTATATATTCAGGGAAGAGACGAAAGTAGCTCGACGCTAAGTCTGGACCTCTGCCCTCCTAACCAATTATATATTCAGGGGAGAGACGAAAGTATCTTGGCGCTAAGTCTGGACCTCTGCCCTCCTTACAACTTATATATTCAGGGAAGAGACGAAAGTAGCTCGACGCTAAGTCTGGACCTCTGCTCTCCTAACCAATTATACACACATCAAAAAAAGTTTTGCATCACCTCGGTTCCAAGAGTTCCGGAACCGTTAAATACAAAGGGAATAGAGATCAACACAAACAACATTTCAGCTCGTTTTATTGCTCATGAGACCCACACATTGCATGTTGTACCATCATACAGCTAGACTTTCAGCATTTGTGGTCCAGATTGCAGTACACACCACTACCTCTAATACCCAGTAGCACGTCCTCTTGCATTGATGCATGCCTGTATTCGCCGTGGCATACTATCCACAAGTTCATCAAGACACTGTTGGTCCAAATTGTCCCACTCCTCAACGACAATTCGGCGTAAATCTCTCAGAGTGGTTCGTGGGTCAAGACGTCCATAAACAGCCCTTTTCAACATATCCCAGGCATGTTCGATAGGGTTCATGTCTGGCGAACATGCTGGCCACTGTAGTCGAGCGATGTCGTTATCTTGAAGGAACGCATTCACAAGATGTGCACGATGAGGTCGAGAAGTGTCGTCCATGAAGACAAATGCCTCTCCAATATTCTGCCGATATGGTTGCACTATGGGTCGGAGGATGTCATTCAGGTATCGTAAAGCCGTTTCGGAGCCTTCCATGACCACCAGTGGCGTACGTCGGCCCCACATAATGCCACCCCAAAACATCAGGGAACCACCACCTTGCTGCACTCGCTGGACAGTGTGTCTAAGACGTTCAGTCTGACCAGGGTGCCTCCAAACACGTCTCCGACGATTGTCTGGTTGAAGGCATATGCGACACTCATCGGTGAAGAGAACGTGATGCCAATTCCGTGGGGTCCATTCAGCATGTTGTTGGGCCCATCTGTAGCGCGCTGCATGGTGTCGGGGTTGCAAAGCTGGACCTCGCCATGGACGTCGGGAGTGAAGTTGCGCATCATGCAGCCTATTGCGCACAGTTTGAGTTGAAACACGACGTCCTGTGGCTGAACGAAACGCATTATTCAACATGGTGGCATTGCTGTCAGGGTTCCTCCGAGCGGCAATCCGTAAGTAGCGGTCATCCACTACAGTAGTAGCCCTTGGGCGGCCTGAGCGAGGCCTGTCATCGACAGTTCCTGTATCTCTATACCTCCTCCATGTCCGAACAACATCGCTTTGGTTCACTCTGAGACGCCTGGAAACTTCCCTTGTTGAGAGCCCTTCTTGACACAAAGTAACAATGCGGACGCGATCGAACTGCGGCATTGACCTTCTAGGCATGGTAGAACTACAGACAACATGAGCAGCGTACCTTCGTCCTGGTGGAATGACTGGAACTGATCGGCTGTCGTACCCCCTCCGTCTAATAGGCCCTGCTCATGCATGGTTGTTTACATCTTTGAGCAGTTTTAGTGACATCTATGAACAGTCAAAGGGACTGTATCTTGGATACAATATACACAGTCAACGTCTATATGCCGGAGATCTGGGAACCGAGGTGATGCAAAACTTTTTTTGATGTGTGTATATTCAGGGGAGAGACGAAAGTAGCTCGGCGCTAAGTCTGAACCTCTGCCTTTCTAATCAATTATATTTCAGAAAAGAGACGGAAGTAGCTTGACACTAATTCTGGAACATTGTCCTCCTAACCACTTATATTTCAGGAAAGAGACGGAAATAGCTTGGCACTAAGTCTGGACCTCTGCCCTCCTTACAACGTATATATTCAGGGAAGAGACGATAGTAGCTCGGTGCTAAGTCTGGACATCTGCCCTTCTATCACTTATATTTCAGGAAAGAGACGGAAGTAGCTTGGCGCTAAGTCTGGACCTCTGCCCACCTAACCACTTATATTTCAGGAAAGAGACGGAAGTAGCTCGGCGCTAAGTCTGGACCTCTGCCCTCCTAACCACTTATATTTCAGGAAAGAGACGGAAGTAGCTCGGCGCTAAGTCTGGACCTCTGCGCTCCTAACCACTTATATTTCAGGAAAGAGACGGAAGTAGCTTGGCGCTATGTCCGGGCCTCTGCCCACCTAACCACTTATATTTCAGGAATGAGACAGAAGTAGCTTAGCACTAATTCTGGACCTCTGCACTCCTAACCACTCTTATTTCAGGAAAGAGACGAAAGTAGCTCGGTGCTAAGTTGGTACCACTGTCCTCCTAACCACTTATATTTCAGGAAAGAGGCGGAAGTAGCTCGGCGCTAAGTTGGGACCTCTGTTCTCCTAATGAGAATTAGGGATCAGGGAAGATGAGAGAAGGGCCAATGAAGACGGGAATGTGAAAGACTCCCTAGGCCTCGGATACCCTAATACCGTCGGGGTCGGAAGAGAACAAGAGTTGCCCATGGGAGGCCGAAATAAAATGTGACCGTAGGAGCTCGGTACAAGTAAGTGTAAGCAATGCCGGACTCAGCTGGGGTCCCGAGGTCGCCAACCCACGTCCCACTAGTTGTGAGCCCCTAGGGGGGATAGAAAAATAAACAAGTCATTAAATCGAAATATGCACATTAGTTTTGAGCCCTGTAAATTAATTCCCAACCGATCCCTCTGACCGATGCAATTTTCACGCACCGAAAATAGAAACACGAAATAAACCACCTATATTAAACACAAGTTTCCAACAAACACAGAATGACAACGTTAACTGTAGCCTATGAAAGGATAAGCAAATGCACGTCAATAGATACACGGAATAATACTAATGACAGTGACAAGTCAAGGCACAGTAAAACACTGCCTCAAAGAATGTGATCGCCGCTGTCCCTGCATACGTTGCAATACCGCCCACTGTTGCCATGGAGACCGTTACTCCGCTCATCTCTTCTCCACACCTCACCCTTCAAGCGAATGACAGCTGTCACCGTTCTTCGTTCGTAATACAGAGTGTAGTTATGATCACTATTATAAAGGGGCAAAGTTTAGGATGGCACGATTCGACCTTTAAGCGGTCATCATCAGGTCCTGATCACTGAGTTGACGTTTAAATATATACAATGCTATAGGACTACACAAACATTCGAAAGTTAACTATTGCTATTGGTACAATGTTTCGACTTCCGGAAAATTCTGATAAATCTTCGCGTTTCACATCCCCCAGACCCCAAAACCACAGTCAGTTCAAAAGTATATATATACACACATCAAAAAAAGGTTTGCATCACCTCGGTTCCAAGAGTTCCGGAACCGTTAAATACAAAGGGAATATAGATCAACACAAACAACATTTCAGCTCGTTTTATTGCTCATGAGACCCACACATTGCATGTTGTACCATCATACAGCTAGACTTTCAGCATTTGTGGTCCAGATTGCAGTACACACCACTACCTCTAATACCCAGTAGCACGTCCTCTTGCATTGATGCATGCCTGTATTCGCCGTGGCATACTATCCACAAGTTCATCAAGACACTGTTGGTCCAAATTGTCCCACTCCTCAACGACAATTCGGCGTAAATCTCTCAGAGTGGTTGGTGGGTCAAGACGTCCATAAACAGCCCTTTTCAACATATCCCAGGCATGTTCGATAGGGTTCATGTCTGGCGAACATGCTGGCCACTGTAGTCGAGCGATGTCGTTATCTTGAAGGAACGCATTCACAAGATGTGCACGATGAGGTCGAGAATTGTCGTCCATGAAGACAAATGCCTCTCAATATTCTGCCGATATGGTTGCACTATGGGTCGGAGGATGTCATTCAGGTATCGTAAAGCCGTTTCGGAGCCTTCCATGACCACCAGTGGCGTACGTCGGCCCCACATAATGCCACCCCAAAACATCAGGGAACCACCACCTTGCTGCACTCGCTGGACAGTGTGTCTAAGACGTTCAGCCTGACCAGGGTGCCTCCAAACACGTCTCCGACGATTGTCTGGTTGAAGGCATATGCGACACTCATCGGTGAAGAGAACGTGATGCCAATTCCGTGGGATCCATTCAGCATGTTGTTGGGCCCATCTGTACCGCGCTGCATGGTGTCGGGGTTGCAAAGCTGGACCTCGCCATGGACGTCGGGAGTGAAGTTGCGCATCATGCAGCCTATTGCGCACAGTTTGAGTTGAAACACGACGTCCTGTGGCTGAACGAAACGCATTATTCAACATGGTGGCATTGCTGTCAGGGTTCCTCCGAGCGGCAATCCGTAAGTAGCGGTCATCCACTACAGTAGTAGCCCTTGGGCGGCCTGAGCGAGGCCTGTCATCGACAGTTCCTGTATCTCTGTACCCCCTCCATGTCCGAACAACATCGCTTTGGTTCACTCTGAGACGCCTGGAAACTTCCCTTGTTGAGAGCCCTTCTTGACACAAAGTAACAATGCGGACGCGATCGAACTGCGGTATTGACCTTCTAGGCATGGTAGAACTACAGACAACATGAGCAGCGTACCTTCGTCCTGGTGGAATGACTGGAACTGATCGGCTGTCGTACCCCCTCCGTCTAATAGACCCTGCTCATGCATGGTTGTTTACATCTTTGAGCAGTTTTAGTGACATCTATGAACAGTCAAAGGGACTGTATCTTGGATACAATATACACAGTCAACGTCTATATGCCGGAGATCTGGGAACCGAGGTGATGCAAAACTTTTTTTGATGTGTGTATATCATTTCTGTATATAGCTCTACTTAGTTTAAAACAAAGTCCCCGATTCTTGGATGCTACGGGTAAACTCGAGAACCACTGAATGGATTTTGATGCGGTATTCATCATTATGTAAAGGATATCTCGAGGATGATTTCTGTAGAAAATAATTTATTTATGATCATAGGAAGCCGAGAAGTAACGATTTCAGTGGAAAAGTTGAAAAAAAAAACCTGGCGTCTGAGCGCTTTGTAAGCTTACGCTGGGCAAACCGTTAAACATATCTAAATACTATGAGTGTAAGAATTGTTCAGCATGAAAAGTTCTACAAAAAAGTCCGCAAGAGCATATGTCTATCTTCAATACATCGCCCACTATACTGTAAGTGTTTTTACGTTTTTATTTCTCCCAACCATGTCCTTTCAACTACTGAGGCGACAGTTTACGTGCTAGCTAAAGGCGAGTCTATCATCCCTGTTACAGCCTAGCTAGCGGGCGAACCTATTGCCCCCAGATACAGCCAGCAGCAAACCGTTGAGTCGTGTTGAATTAAGACTTCTGAGAAGGGTGGTTGTGTTTAGAGTTTCCCTGGAAGTGCAACTCGGGTTTTCTTCATTTCGCCTGTGAAACACTGTCAAGTTAAGATTGGACGGAGGGGGGATTTGAGTTTCATTTACCTCGCCATTCCCTGGAAGTGCAACTCTCATTTCGCCTGTGAACTTTTCGTTCCGCAAAATTCACAGTCAATTTAAGATAGGACGGAAGGCGCATTATATTATATTAAATTATACTGATTGGCGTATAATCTCTACTTAGTATAAAACAAAATCCCCGATTCTTAGATGTCACAGGTAATCTCGAGAACCACTGAATGGATTTTGATGTGGTTTTCACCATTCTGTGAAGGATATCTCGAGGAAGGTCTCTGTAGAAAATAATTTATTTATGACCAAAGGAAGTCAAGCACTAACGATTTCAGTGAAAAGGTCGAAAGAAACCTGGCATCCGTGCGCTTTTTAAGCTTACACTGGGCAAACCGTTAAAAATATCTATATACTATGAGTGTATGAATTGTTCAGCTTGAAAAGTTCTACAAATAAGCCCGGGAGAGCATATCTCTATCTTCAATACATCGCCTACTAAAAGTGTTTTTACGTTTTCATTTCTTCCAACAATCTCCATTCAGTTACTGAGGCGACAGTTTACGAACTAGCTAGGGGCGAGTCTATCACCCCAGTTACAGCTTAGCTAGCGGACGACCTTATTGCCCCATATACAGCCACCAGCAAACCAACACCACCTATATACAGGCCTTTGCACTGAATTGAAAATAAGCAAGATGGCGGATACCGAAGGCAGAAGTTTGTAATCATACCTTTGTTGTTGTTTTTGTGCGATTTATTCAGTTTTTTGCTGTAAAATATGGTTTACAAGTGTTGTGTGCCGAAGTGCAGGGGGAATTATGATCATGAGAATAAAGTTCGAGTGTTTAAGTTCCCCGAAGAAGAGAATTTGAAGAAACTTTGGATATCAGCTATTAAACGAGAAAACTTCGTACCAACGAAACATTCTGTGGTAAGTAGACTACCAATACGGTACACGTTTTTTAATTATCTAAGCAGTGTTAGCCTACCGTACCACATAAATAGCCGATATACCGGTAAGCTTAATAATGTAAAGAATCACCTAGGCTGCTATAAATAATTCTAAGAACTATTTCATTGCCTTGCAAGCAACACGTAGGTGACCAAGCCTAGTCATTTTAAGGTTAGAGTTGGAGCAATACTTTGCATTTAGGCTAAGTTTCAAATAATAATAATGAACGGTGTTTCCTCATTAAATAATTAATAAACGAATCTCCCAACATGCGAGGCAAGTTTGTTGTGCATGGAAGAATTAAAAACATGTTGTGATCAAATACCGTACTGAAAATGTTTTAGTGTGATAATTATAGATTTATTTTTAATGCATGCATATTGAGAATCGGTGTTCAAAGCTAATGATTTATATAATTGAGTCTGGCCTCACTGGAAAGTCATTTAATATGCACCACAAATTGCTCAGATTCCTGAGTAAGTAGGTACCTAACCCCTTTATTGCTCCCAGCGGAGATGTTTTAATAGGAAATTCCCCAGTGAAGGTAACTGTTTAAAAGCAAGATATAAAATATAAGTAGACCTGTAGCTCAATAGTTTGTTCTAAAACTAATCTTCTGATACCGGTACCATATAGTACTCGAGACGAAAGAGTAGGCCTAGAAAAAATGCTAGCCTATGGTACTCAATGATTTACAGTACCGGTACCGTATTTATACCTTGGTTGGCAATTGATATTTTTAAATATAGGCTAAGTTACTCTATACATGCCAGAAATCACTACTATTTCCCTAAATATACCCAGGTGTGTAGGCTACTTCGATGATAAGCTGTATTCTTTGCATATTCATAACAATTTCTTATCCAATATACAACTTTTTATGGAATTATCTGCTGAATTTTAAGAAATTTGGTCAGTTATCATGAACCATATCACTAAGATATTTCTCAATACATTGAGTAATAATAAATACATTCCTAGATCACTTGGAAAGTGCAGCAGTTATCTCACTAGGACCCAAAGAGCCCACTGTGACGATGTAGTTCAGAATGTAAGATTAATTATCGGTAGGCCTATACACTTTACTTCAATGAATGTTACTCAGTATGATTCTTTTGCAAATTGCAGGTTTGTGAACTGCATTTTAATGCTCAAGACATTCGACAGAATACTGTATTCAATTGTGAAGATGGCCAAGAGATTACACTCCCATTAAAAGTGCCAAGACTTAAACCTGGTGCTGTTCCATCTCGTCTACCAAATTGCCCAGAGTATTTAAGTACCCCAAAGTCCTACAGAGACAGCCCTCAGGAGAAGAGAGCTAGGAGAGAAAATAGGAACCTGCAGACTGCAATTGAAGAAAGTGAGGCAGAGTTTAATCTGCAAAATGAGGCATTGTCATTTTCCAGCTTCGAGGAACTGAATGATAAAATAGGACTTCTCAATACACCAGAGTCATGGAGTGTAATTTCTAAGGACAACAACATTTTAATTCTTTTCATCACCTTCTGTCCTATGCCTAAGGTTATTTGTAGTGTAGTGATTGCAGCATCATTACAGTTAGAAGTGTACTACAAGGAAGTTAAGTTAGACAGGATAGGTGATTTCCTGTTCCCAAATATTGTAATGAACATTTCTGACATTAGAAACATCCTTGAACGTTTGGATACACTCAATTTTAATGGGGACGAGAAAAAAAATAGTTCCTCTGAAATCTTGGCGTTAGCTTCGAACATTTTGGAATCTGTAAGCTTATCAAACCCAGACTTAGTAGAACATATTGAGTTTGTTACAGAGCAAATTAGACTTTGGTCTGGGCAAAAGAGAGTTTATAGCCCTTCCTTTCTGATTTTGTGTTCAATGCTACAATCAATCTCGCCCCACAGCTATGCGTACTTGAGACATTTAAATGTAATAGTGTTGCCCCATCCATGCACGATCAGGAGGCTATGTTCTACATTCAGGTTAGATCCTCGAGTGGAGCAGCATGAGGAGAATTTTTTGAACTATATAAAGAACAAATTTTCTGGCAATGAATGTGATAAATTTGTTGTACTCATGATGGATGAAGTGTATGTGAAACCAATGATGGATTACAAAGGTGGTAATATTGTTGGAAAAGCTTTCAACAGCGAGAAACTGGCAACAAGTGCCTATTGCTTCATGATATCTAGTCTACTGTCAGATGTTAAGGAAATGGTACATGTACTGCCAGTGAAATCCATGTCTGGGGAACAGTTGCACTGTATACTGAAGAAAATTATTATTGGCTTGGAAGAAATAGGATTTCATGTGGTTTGTGTAGAAAGTGACAACAGTTCTGTAAATAGGAAATGTATGCAGCAGTTTTCACCGCAGAAAGAACTGAAGTGTGTTTACTCTCATCCTGTCGATGAAACAAGGCCTCTTTTCTTTGTGTTTGACTCTGTCCACTTGCTTAAGTGTGTCAGAAACAACTGGTTGAACCAAAAAGATGAAGATATGTGCATGAACTATCCTGATTTTGACCCAGTTAGCAATGATGTACACAAAGCCTCATTTTGCTCTGTGAAGAAATTGCAAAATATAGAGCATGATAAGTTGGTGAAGTATGGCTACGGTCTCTCTGTAAAGGCCTTATGCCCTACTTCACTTGAACGGCAAAATGTAAAACTTGTTCTTCAGGTTTTTAATGAAAATGTCATTGAAGGGTTGAAAGTTATGGGGGAAAAGTGTGACTTATTGCATTATAAACAAACTGCCTGGTATATTGAACTAATGTTAAATTGGTGGAATATAGTAAATGTAAGAACTCCCGGTAAAGGAGCAAGACTCAACAATATCCTCATGTGCCCAGTGTCATCAGATTCTATTGAAATTGTTAATTATTTACATAAATTCTTGCAGTGGCTAAATAAGTGGAAAAAACTAAATGTAAAAGGGTCATTGTCCTCTGAGACAATGGCTGCCATGATACTGACAACAGAAGGCTTGTTAAAGTTGAAAGATTATTGCTTGTCAACTCTAAATTTCTCTTATGTTCTGTTTGGGAAGTTTCAGACTGATGTATTAGAGGGAAGGTTTGGCAAATACAGGCAGTTGGCAGGTGGCCAGTACAATATTTCAATAAGGCAGGTGTATGAAGTAGAACACAAGCTAAGGATTCAATCATCCATGTCCCTAAAGATCAAATCCAACTTATTTGGTGAAATTAAAATAAATGAATTGTGTGAACCTACCTCAGAGGCTCCTGAGTTTCCCACTGATGAGCAAAAATTAATTGACCGTATATATATAGATGACAGAGATTTTGATGGTTGTAAGGATGATATCCCTATTCTAGTGTACTTGGCAGGGTATTGTTGTTATAGTGTGACTAAACGATTACAATGTAGTCATTGCAAGGAAATTCTTTGTACCAGTGAATTTATTGACCTTGATGATGAGGCATACCATTTGATCAGGGATAAGGACAGAGGTAGGCTCTTAGTCCCAGAAATGTATGTTGTAAATGTTGTTGTTCACAATTACTTAATAGTTTTAAAGTTGTGTGGTGACCTAGAATCTGATTTTCTTAAAGTTGAGAACCACAGGGAGCTTGTGAGTAACATTACAATGCAATTTGTTCGTTCCATGGAACTTTTGTGGGAGCCTGATATTTGCATGAAAGGACACACTGTAGAAAATGTTTGTAAGAAAGTGGTATGGGTATCCACCAACATCCTACTGAACAATTATTGTAAGAAAAGAAATTCTTTACCAAAGTCGACATTCTCAAAGAAATCTACAATTTTCTATAAGCGTTGAGACATTCCTTCGAGGATAAATACAATAGAGTGCACATTGCCACACTGCGCCTGTACTGTGACGTGAGAGCAACACCTGGTCATGCCCTACACGTGTACTAAAATGGTTCGAATCAGTGACCCATGCATCGTATCCTCCCCTTGTTAGTAATGAATAGAACTCACTTTAAATAGCCCAATTCTATCATCACGTGTAGTATTTCAGTGTTCCAAACCACCGCAGTTCCCTGCAGTCAGCTATTCGAGATGTTGCTGTCAACAATGTGATGTCATCAGCCATCTATTGGATTTAAGATCGAAAAGACATTCAAATAAAATGCAACGACCTCGTAATTCTGCCCCTTAAAACAACAATAACTACCGTACCTAAAATTCAATCTTCTCCTGTGATATTTGTAAATATTTTCTAGTATAATACCTATTTCATCCAGAGTTTTTCAGTTGTCATGTTTGAACTGAGGAGTGAAGAATTCATGCCTGCCTAGTAGCCTAATTATAAAATATGTTTTATTATATTTAATGACAAAAGGTGCATCCTGTCACTGTTATAATTACAAATCACATTTTTACAAAAGTTAGCCTAATTTTATAATATGCATTGTCAACAAGAATCAGTACCCCACATCAGTCCCTCTGTTGTGTTCAAAATCATTTTCAATATTCCTCTACTCCAGTATTTTAAATGCGATCATTGCAGTTGGCCTTTAAATGAATCCAATATAGCACATTGTGGTTCCCCAGCTACCGTATCTGTCTTCCAAGGTACTTTGTTTTTCACTTTTTGTTACTGTGCCTGAAATTAACAATCGCCCAATAAAACTGGAGCGCATGTTTTTCCAAAATCACCGTACCAAAAATAGATAGACACTCCAGCTACATAACTGTGATCCACCCGCTAGGCTTTTAGAATATTTCTATATGCCACATTGTTTCTGGTAGTAATACAAAACCCAACTTGAAAATGGCTTTTGAATACCAGCCATTTATGTGTCAAATCTGATTTTATGGCAGATGTACATTTTGATCTCTCTGTTAATAGTCAGCCCAAAGGCTGGTTGGATCCTCAACAAGCACCACTGTAAGTTATGCTAATAGAAACCCACAAAGCAGCACTACGATGAGACATACAAGGCAAGGTGCCTCTGTACAACTTGAGTACAGTTAGTGTCAGTACTGATGTACTGACTCAGTACATGGCACCAGCCATAGCTTGGTAGCAATCATGAATGAAATGAGACATTAGTGAAAAGCCACATTTTGCTCCAGCCTGTGCGACAGACACAAAAACACTACAATCATCAAGAGATGGCACAAGTAAATATTTGGATCATGTTTGTCAAATTTCAGGTTGTCATACTTATTTCCGATGAGAAGATGCAACTGTTTAATTATGTACTCTTATTAGATTCAGCTACTCCTCTATTCACACCATAAATATATCCATTCAGCAAGTATGTCAACAGACAATCTTGACAGCTTATGAAATTTGAAATCAATTTTATTGTTTTTTAGTCTAATAAGTGAATTTATTTTCAGTCGGTCTTCATGTTAAGGGACACTGGGACTGAGTTTTCATATTTCTGTAATTATCAATGGATATTGTTCTAATTTTACACACATCACTCAAATACTAATATACACTATACTACTGATTTACACTTTTCGATCTCTAACCGTTTAGGAGATATGATTATTTTTATATAGAAATTATGCAAATTTTGAAAATGGTCCTTGCGTTAAACAGATAGAGGTAGCTCATTTATCATGACTTTCCCATATAGATATTTAGTATGAAAGCAATCCTTGTGATTGGTTTTGAGTTCATATGAATATGTGTTGAGATATAAATTAACTCATTTCACAATTTTTTTTATTCCATTAATTGCCTATCATTTAAAATTAGAATATTTTTAATGGCAAACCTAAGAATACTACAGTAAAACTAATCACTGAACTTATGGATGCATTAATATAGAATATGAATACAAATTTGCAATATTATAGCAGCAAATCTAATGCGCAAGGACCAGATGTTGTATCAAAAAATGGGAAGCCGCGATAAATGGACTTTTATAAAAACATGCATATTTTTTGGTTATCAGCTTTCAATTTTAGGTAATTATCAATGAATATTGTTATAATGTTACACACAGCACTCTAATAGTAATATACACTAGACTTCTGATTTACACTTTTCTATCTCTAACCGTTTAGGAGATACGATTATTTGAATATGAAAATATGCAAATTTTGAAAATGATCCTTGCGTTAAACGGATAGAGGTAGGTCATTTATCATGACTTTCCCATATATATATTTAGTATGGAAGCAATCCTAGTGATTGGTTTTAAGTTCATATGAATATTTGTTGAGATATAAATTAACATACAGTATTTCACAATTTATTTATCCCATTAATTGAAAATTAAAATATTTTTAATGGCAAAACTATGAATACTACAGTAAAACTAATCACTGTGCTTATGGATGCATTAATATAGAATATGTATAAAAATTTGCTACATTATAGCCACAAGTCTGATGCATATGGGGTGAATTTTGTTCCAAAAAATGGGAAGCTCAGATAAATGCACTTTTATAAACCCATGCATATTTTTTTAGTTATCAGCTTGCCTTGTCAGCTAAAACTGCCCAGCACCATATGTTAACACCCTCTTTCTTGCTTTTCTGAGCTCCTTATTAGGAAAATAAGTACAGAAATACTCGCCTCAATGAAAGTCCATGAATAGGAGGCGTTCAAATACCACGCACTAGACATTTCAAGAATTCGCTGGGCCTTTAAATATGGCGGAATTTGGAAAAGACTTTCACTAAATTGTCCGCTGGAGTCAGGGGCATAATTATATCAAAGAATAAAAAAATCAATATTTTTGCAATTTCTGACAATAACTCAGTCCCAGTGTCCCTCTGTACCCAATTAAATTGGGCGAGGAGTAAAACTTTTCAATTCACACTTGCGTACAGGACCTCTAAAAATACTTGGATTAATTAAGCACTTAAGTGTATAATTAATCCAAATAATTTTTCCACATTGACAGAAAGTTGTGAGTCGATAGTCCTACGTTTTACTCCCCGACCAATTTAATTGGGCCAATTAACATGTGGAGCAACTAAAATGCAATTAATTCATTAGATTATGAATGCAACATTGAAAAATGACTTCGAAAAGTTCAAGTTGTATGGACACCATTTTTGTGGCACCAAATATTAGAATGTTATCCTGAAAGTCTTGAAATAGCCTATTATGAACAGTCTCTCCTCCTCTCACCCTGTCTGTCGCATTTCTCCGCCCTTTGTAGCCTTACAGCCTCAATATATTCGAAAGCCATCCACTGTGTTAAAGTTTCATTGTCTCTATAACTTATACAGGATTGTCGGCCTCTCCCCCCATGTGTCCAATGACATTTCAAATATCTTCAAGCTCAAATGAGTGCCTTTTGTTATGGTTTAGAAAGTCATACCTCACATATAAAAATATTTGGTTTAGTAATGTAGTCATTGTGCTTCAACAGCTATTGGATCAAAATTTAATGCTTTTCAGTCGGTCAACATGATTGTATCCAATTGTAATGGGTGTTTCTCTACTCTTGAAAAAAATTTACATGAGAGTAATAAATGCACTTAGATGACTAGTTTTGACATGGATTAATAGCCTGAGTGAAAAGGATCTGATGTGACATTGTGTGTTTATGTGAATAGCCTACTATATATTTTAAACTAGCAGAGACATTGCTGTGTTAAGGGTATTTTATGCTCAACTTTGCATCCACTCACAGTGTATGTAAATATTTAGGATGCTCTGGATATGAAAATGAAAATAATAAAATATACACCTCATATTTGTAGGTGACAGGTATGATGTGCAATAAATTACTAGAAAAAAGCCAATCAAATTAAGAAACTGTTGCTTTGGTAAGAGCATAAAATAATTGTAAATTCGGTTGTACCCTAATCTTAACTTATTGGCTAAGTTATAAACAATATTAAGATTGAAATTAGATTAACTCGTGGTGTAGTGGCTAGCATTCTTGGCTGCCGCCCCGGATGTCCAAATTCGATTCCCGGCTCCCCAAAGAAATTTTAATTCTAGTCTGAGGGCTGGAACGGGGTACACTCAGACTTGTGAGGCAAAACTGTGAATTCCACAGTACGGTACATTTGAGAAATAAATTATCAACTTGTAAAAAAAAAAAACAAAAAAAAAACAGTTTACCTTTCTGCTTAGTAAATTGACAAATATTTAGATATTTGCTATTCATACTCCATAGATCATAATGGAAAATTCATTAAGTATAAAATTTTATTTGTGTGTTGTGTTGTATTTTACTTTTTTTGTATTGCCAGTAATTGTAGGCTATATAAACTTTGAATCTTATCTAAAATAATTACACAACGTTATATGTTATTGGTTGATATTTCTGGGATTTTGCGGTGACAATCCCCTGAAAATACTCACAATTTTCCAGGATAGCCAGCCCCCCCCCCGAAATAAAATTGTATATACGCCCCTGACTGTGGCTGATGGCATTATCATAATAGTAAATCTATAATTTAAATGATGAAATGTGTACCCGGAAGTTTTCGTGAAGAAGACACAGTTGTTTACATGTCAAGTCTAGATATCTAGCTAAAAACCTGATCTTATGCAAATATTGAACATAACTGTATCAAATGCGTATATTTTACTGCTGTTAATTTAGCGCTATGTTTTGTGGCCAGTGAACTGTTGACATAAAATTGATCCAGAAACAGTAAAATAGTGTATGTTTCATTTTTTCCTACGGTACGGTACCTAGTTTCCCGTGAGGTTTCATTTTCAGGTGAAGGATGAGAAGAAGCTTATTCAGTAGGCCTAGTATATTTGTTTGTTACGTAAGTAAAGGTAAGAAGGATGAAGTCATCATAATAGCCTAAAAATGCTGCCTACTACTATGTATCAGTTGGAAGGAACCCGTCATATGGGCCATGGCCTGCGGCGAGCTCCAGCAGCTCTGCCTACAGTGCCCGCCATCTTGTTTGAATGCAAAGGCCTGTTATCTAGGTGGTGTTGAGCAAACTGTCGAGTCATGTTGAGTTAAAAACTTTAGAGAAGAGTAGTTGTGTTTGGAGTTTCCCTGGAAGTGCAACTTGGCTTTTTTCATTTCGCATGTGAACTTTTTGTTCCGCTAAATTCACAGTCATGATGATGATGATAATTGTTGTTTTAAGGGGCCTAACATCTAGGTTATCGGCCCCTGATGGTTTGGGTGATCGTGAAGATGAAAATGAAAAGCGAACTTAAAACTAAAACTAACTACTAACCTACATACTAGAAGAAGAAATGGAAAACTAAAGGAGAATAAGGCAAATAAAAGGACAGAAGGAAAAGAAATGCCCTCAACCCTCGGAGAAGGCGGATTGAGGGACTTGGAAGGAAGGAGAGCCATGAAAGGCATATAGGAAAGTGAAAGAGGAGAGGGTCCGCCCCAAAGGTAAGGGACAAAAAGGGAAAACGGACGCAGCTCAGGAATCCCTCGGGGTCGCCAACTCCCGAACTCACCAGCCGTGAGCCCCTGAGGGTGTAGCATTATCTAGGGTGCACCAGAAGTGGTGGGGCTACATACACCCTGCCTACTTAAGGGCCTAGAGCACAAGGCAGGAGGTAAAAGGAAGAGAAAAAGAAGGCTGACCCCTCGCAGAAGGAGGGTATCAGAAAAGATGAGACAAGGGCCAATTAAGGCGGGAAAGGAAGAGACTCCCTAGGCCTCGGATACCCTAATACCGTCGGGGTCAGAAGAGAACAAGAGTTGACCAAGTGAGGTCGACAGGAAAGAAGACAGAGAGAATTCACAGTCAAGTAAAGATTGGACGGAAGGGGGATTTATTTTTCATGCACCTCGCCATTCTTAAATTACGTCTGACAAGAATTAGTTGCACATGCATCTCCATGATAATATAATAATTAATAGTCCAGTCAGTGATTTTAACCCATCAGTCGAGACGTAAAACGGATATTGATCGTTGTTCATTGACATTGGGAACAAAAGCACTTATCACGTAATGCATTCATAACTGTTCCCGAGCGAAGCTGGGTCGGGTTGCTAGTATTTATATATAGACTATATATATACTAGCAGTAGTGCCCGGCTTCGCTCGGTGGATTTATTTGTTTTATGGATGATAATGAATACTACTACAGAACTGGCACATGATACTTAAACTGCCAGCAAAAATAAATAAAAAATATAATATAACTTTTTGTGGTGGTGGTGGTGGTGGTGGTGGTGGTGGTTATATTGAGGGTGATAAGCAGTACAGTATAATGGACGTAACATTTAGGTCATTTTCCCCTAATGATAATAATGATAATAATGAATAGTGAAACGGCTATTTACTAACTACAGCATTGACACATGTAATTTACAAACAAATTTTTAAAATGATTAGAAAGAGGAGAAAGTGAAATAAAAGACACTGCCTAGGGCCTATATCTCATTTAAAACACTGGTAGGGGCGATGTGATGTAGCCCGAATTGCCAGTCAACAATAGACTTATTAAAATACTCTTACAGTTACACTACTACGGACATGAATGATTCTAGGGCCTTAATACATGGTTTTCAAGTTCAGTTTGTTTGTTATTCTAAATGTAGGGAATGGAGAGCGTTGTCCAAGATATCAAGTGGACAGTGTTGCCAGCAGGGTTTCAAAGTGTAAGTATAATTTGGTGCAATTAGGAGGAATGGTGTGGATTTGTGATAAAGGGCCTAAATGCAGGGAATGGAGTGGCCTGACCGAAATTTGAAGTGGACACTGTCACCCGCAGGGTTCCAAAGGGTAAGTGTACAAAGTGTGGTTCAGATTGGCGAAACGGTGTTGATTTGTGCCAATGGACCTAAATGCAGGGAATGGAGTGGTCTGTCCGAAATTTCAAGCAGACAGTGTTACTCGTCGGGTTGCAAAGTGTAAGTATCTGAAATTCGGTTCAGATCGGTGAAACGGTGTAGATTTGTGCCAAAGGGCCTAAATACAGGGAATGGAGTGGTCTGTCCGAAATTTCATGCAGACAGTGTTCCTCGTAGGGTTCCAAAGGGTAAGTATACAAATTTTGGTTCAGATCGGTGAAACGGTGTAGATTTGTGCCAAAGGGCCTAAATGCAGGGAATGGAGTGGTCTGTCCGAAATTTCATGCTGACAGTGTTACTCACAGGGTTCCAAAGGGTAAGTATACACATTTTGGTTCAGATCGGTGAAACGGTGTAGATTTGTGTCAAAGGGCCTAAATGCAGGGAATGGAGTGGTCTGTCCGAAATTTCATGCTGACAGTGTTACTCGCAGGGTTCCGAAGGGTGAGTATACACATTTTGGTTGAGATCGGTGAAACGGTGTAGATTTGTGTGGAATGGTCTGTCCGAAATTTCATGCTGACAGTGTTACTCGCAGGGTTCCAAAGGGTAAGTATACACATTTTGGTTCAGATCGGTGAAACGGTGTGGATTTGTGTCAAAGGGCCTAAATGCAGGGAATGGAGTGGTCTGTCCGAAATTTCATGCAGACTGTATTACTCGCAGGGTTCCGAAGGGTAAGTATACAAATTTTGGTTCAGATCGGTGAAACGGTGTAGATTTGTACCAAAGGGCCTAAATGCAGGGAATGGACTGTTCTGTCTTAAATTTTATGCAGACAGCGTTACTCGCAGAGTTCCAAAGTGTAAGTATACAAATTGTGGTTCAGATCGGTGAAACGGTGTAGATTTGTGCCAAAGGCCCCAAATGCAGGGAATAGACTGGTCTGTCCGAAATTTAACATAGCCTAAACTATTCCTCTTGAGTCTGGCTATCATATAAAAAAAAAAAAAATTCGAATCCGAATGGTAGTTCCAGAGATTAGCGCGCTTCAACACAAAAACACACAAACAAACACACAAACTCTTCAGCTTTATTATATTAGTATAGATATATACCACTTTCTTGTGGACACGATAACTGCCGAAATTTTGCACCAATCACTTTGAATTTTTACATAATGATGTATCCTATTAAATTCTCGGTCGAGTTCTTTAATGGGAAAAATCGGTCGAAGGGGGTGAAAATGGGAGGCTTTTTTTTTTTCGAAAAAGTGAAATATTGCTATAACTCTCTTAATAGGTGAAATATTGAATCCATTCAAAGTTCATACTATGTGTCGGATAAGTGCCACAAATTTATGTTAAAAACGTTTTATGATAGCACCAACCATTGACCAAAGGGGTGGGAAAAGTGTTCTTTTTGGGAGGGTTGGGGGGGGGGGGGAACATTAATAATATCTCTCTTAATAGGCACAATATCAAAACCATACAAAATGCACAATATTCCCCCTAATATTTACCTAAAACGTTTGTGTGAAATAATTTTTGATATGGCCCACCATTACGCCAAGGGATGAGAAAAATGATTTCTGAATTGTAAGAAAATGCCAAGAGCCATCAGAGGTTGCCGTGACAACGCTACTAAATTGAAAAGGGATGAGCTATCAGAGGTTGCCATGACGACGCCATTGCACGAGATCACATTCAGTTTTCTATCTGATTCTGTGGGAAGCGGCTTCTGTGACGTAACTGGCAGCATGCTGAACTTCTATGCCCAAGGTCGCGGGTTCAAAGCCGGCCGAAGTAGTCGGATTTTCTAAGAGTGCTAAAAATCCCTCAGTATGCCTTACTTCGGAGGGAAGTTCCAACGTTCGTTGTGAGTTGCCGGTTGCGGTGGCATCTAGTAGCCAAGTTAGAAGCTAGGTGTCGTTGACGGTAGTATTGGGTACCAAAATGAGGAACTGCTACTTCAAATTGACCGTCTGCAGTCCTTACCTGAATTACAGACTAATACAGCCATCACAATTAACATCGTTTAACAGACAGATTCTACACACACCCAAAGTACACGGGGATACATGACCGCGTTGTCGCAGCCCCTAAACTGCGGAACCAACATCTCTGCGGGAGATAAATTTTTGCTTGAAGAAGTAACAGACTGTTAGATAGTTACACATCAGTGTCGAAACCTTGCATAAGGACAGTGTGACCCCAAATGACTACGTCCCATAAGACAATAAAATGTTAAAAATATTCATAGAAAGACGAAAAACAAAGTTAATTAAGCTCCAATTGTAAAATACTTTCTCGCAATAAATGAGGTCTGGTCCTTCTACGAAAACCTGCAAATTTTGCCTATTATAGTCTATCCCCTAGTTGCCCGGTGGAATCTACCTCCGCCTTCCGGCGTGCTGAGAGGATTTTTTTTAAACCTTATTTGAGCACATATTCCCTTCCCTTTTCATCTGAAATTTGCACCTAAAAATCCTAACCCTGCTAATGACAGTGACGAATCAAAGCACAGTAAAACACTGCCTCAAACCATGTGGTCGTCGTTGTCCCTGAATACATTGCAATACCGCCCACTGTTGCCATGGAGACCGTTACCCCGCTCATCTCTTCTCCACACCTCACCATACAAGCGGATGACAGCTGTCACGTTCTTCATTCGTAATACACAGTGTAGTTATGATCACTATTATAAAGGGGCAATTCTTAGGATGACGCGTTTCGACCTTCAAGCGGCCATCATCAGATCATGATCACAGAGTTGAGGTTTAAATTTATATACAAATAGCAGAAGTACCCATTCTTCGAACGGTCGTCGGTATTAATACCCAGGCGTAATCAATTGAGCTACTGTTGCAATGGTTAGGGGCTTGGAACCTGTTTGTCGACAAAGATAAATGATTTGTTGAAATATGCTCTGAAACTAATTTACCTAACGTGTACTTCCTGACGTGAAAATAAAATTGAAAACCTCGTAGACGAAATGCAATTCACGTCACATAAAAACTGACCTACACTGTTGTGTCAAGTGCGCATCCAGAGGAAGACCCCTTTAATAAATTATAAAGGCTTGTGGTGCATGAAAATTCAGGTTTTTTAGCCTCCAATGGCCCAAATTCCTAAAAGAAAAAAAAAAAAAAGAAAAAAAAACTATTTCCATTCAGGAATTTTTGAAAATAATGTTGCTGTTTGAAGATATAATAGACCTTCTGTACGACACATCGCACATTTAAGTCTTGTGAAAAAATCCAGTGTACTTCTTGACCCCCTTTAGCGCATTGATGAATTTTACAGTTTTTGTTGGTTCCGTGATAACCTTATAGCCATTTGCAAACTTTCACAGAAATTTTATAAATGGAGTGGCATTACTTTTTGCAGAAATAGATGGAAAGTTGGATGTACCTTTTTGAGACACTGTTGTCATGGTTACTGGCTTGCATTCCTACATTAGTTTATTAAATAAAATTAGTTTTCTGGGAATATCTCAGAAACTCTTGGTTTTAGAGCATTAAAATGTAGTTTCCGGGGACCCTTTACGACTGTTTATGGGCCCCGAGGTTTTTTTCTGACACCAAGGGGCTGAAAATGACCTTTGTCTCGTCGTTGTAGGCCGTAGTATCATCATCATCATCCTCTTGCACAGTTTCCAGCCGTTGGCCGGGTCTGTTTGGAACACAGGCCACTCCAACGTCTTCTGTCTTCCCACCATCTCTCAGCTTCCACCCCTGTCCAGTCATCTCCTCTCTTCTTCACGCTTTCTTCCATCCCTTTCAGCCACCTGTCTCTCGGTCTTCCTCTCAGTCTCTTTCCTTCACACTTCGTCTCGTGTATCCTCCTGAGTATCCTCTTATCCTCCATTCGTTTTACATGTCCATGCCATCTAAGTCTAGATTTCTCTATACCATCCCGTAATGGTTCCTCCTTTATTAATTCTCTGGTCCTCTCATTTCTTATTCTGTCCATCTTTGTAGCTCCAATACTGCTTCTCAAGAACCTCATCTCACTGGCCTGTATTTTGCTCTTCTCCCTTCCTTTCATAGCCCAGGTCTTCGAGGCATACGTCAGGGTAGGGGCATAGTACGTCCGATATATGATCTTTTTTCTGTTCTGAGGGACATCCTTGCTCCATAACATGCTTCTCACACTCCGCCGGAATGCTTCTGCCTGTCTCCCCCGCTCATTTTTAGCCTACTTTTCACATTTTGCAAAAATGAGGAAAAAGTAGTCTTATGAGATCGATCCGGGAAAATGTCTGTCTGTCTGTCTGTCCTTCTGTCTGTCTGTCTGTCTGTCCTTCTGTCTGTCTGTCTGTCTGTCTATCTGGCTGTGTGTGTCCCCCCCCCCCCCTATCAACTCCTAAACGGCTGCAGCAATCAAAACCAAATTTAGTATGAGTAAAGATGTACACCGGAATAGCTCACGTCCATATTTGAAAATGATGTCAGTGCTACCAACTGCTGAAAATACGCACTAGAAATTTGAGCTCCATGTTGGATATCTTGCAAGGTATGCATGGGAGCTATTCCAAAATTGGCACACATGTAGATAATACTATTTCAGTTCAATTTCCAGGAGGCCAACCATGACAGTGTTGCCAAAATAATTTTAAGCCTTCTGATAGGTCCAATGTTTAAATGCATATAACTTCTACACTATCAACTGGATTTCAACCAAATTTTGTATGTAATATCTGTACATAAACAGATATGACTGAGCGTATTCTTAAGAGCCACCAGGGCTGCTAACTGTTAATAATTGCTCTCTCTATTTTTTAAATCCAAATAACAATATATCAGAAAGTATGCAAGCCAACAGCTTTAAACTATGCACACGTATATTCTGACATTTTAGATTAATTTGGAGTAACTTATATACGTCAGTTCTACCAACATGATTATAAGCCTGCTGATAGTACCAATTTTTAAATACATGTAACTTCTATACTATCAGTTGGATTTCAACCAAATTCCGTATGTGCAATGTGTACCATAACAGATATGACTATACGTATTGTTAAGAGCAATCAGGGCTGCCAACTGTTAATAAATGCTGTCTATATTCTTTTTACCCTAATATCAATAGATCAGAAATTATGCAAGCCAACAGCTCTATACTTTGCACACGTATAGCACCTGACATTCTAGATTAATTTGGAGTAATTAATACAAGGCGGTGCTGCCAACATGATTCTATGCCTGCTGATATGTCCAATGTTAAAATACATGTAACTTCTATACTAACAAATGGATTTCATCCAAAATTGGCACAACAAGATATCATAATAATTCAGATTATTTCTGACCAGCACACGCATGGTATTGTTGGCAACATGCTTTTACGCGTGCTGATAGATCCAGTGTCTAACTGCATGTAACGTCCATTGGACTTCAACCTAATTTTGTATTCTGTACCTTAAGAGATGGAACTAAGAATATATTCAGTCACCAGGGCTGCCAACTGTAGTGCTCTATTAGGCTACATTATACCAGGTATATTTTGAACTAATTAGATATTTCGATATTACCAACTTAATTTCGTCATTATTCTAGATAGGTTCATATACTGTAGAATATTCATTGGCATGAAAAGTAGGCTGTATAGTTCTTCACGGAACTTCTTGTTTCTCTATAGTTTCTTCCATTATCTTGTATCAGGCTTCCCAGATACTTGAAACTCTCCACTTTCTTCAGCTGTTCCCCACCAATTGTTATTCCCGTTGTGGTTCTTTCCTTCTTCCTTGTTGTGATCACCATCTCACTCTTATATATGCGAAATTTCATCCCATATCCTTGTATTATTCCTTCCCACACGTCCAACTGTTCCTGTACCTCCTCCTCCTCCTTGTTTCCCCAAATCATCAAATCATCCGCTAACACCATTGCTTTCATCTTTCCTTCCCCAATTACTTGTGCCACTCGGGTCATTATGTTATCCATCACCACAATGAAAAGTGACGGTGCCAGTGCACTTCCTTGTTTCAGGCCGTTTTTCTGTTCCACCCAGTCCGATCTCTCTCCTCCCACTTTCACACAGCTCACGCTTCCCTTGTACATCTCCTTTATCCTCCTTATAGTCCATTTTTCTACTCCTCTATCCTCCAGGGACTTCCATACTTTGTTTCTGCCTACACTGTCATATGCTTTCTCAATGTCCAGGAAGGCCATCAGTAGATCTGTTCCATACTCACAGTGCTGTTCTTGTAACTGCCTTACAGCAAAAATCAAATCCACTGTGGACCTTCCTGCTCTGAAGCCATGTTGTTCTTCCCTCATCCCTCCTTCTATCCTTGTCCTAATTCTCCTTTCCAAAACTTTCTCAAACATCTTTGCACAATGACTCATCAGTTTTATTCCCCGATAGTTTCTGCATTCTGTTCTACTACCTTTCTTGAAGGTCGGGACAATTATTCCCTTTTTCCAGTCCTCTGGGTTCTTCCTTTCCGTAGTGTAATAATAATATTATTAATAATAATATAACAATATAGGGATAGGGATATAATAGACCTTTCGTAACACACCAGCACGTGTAAATCGCGTGAAAAAAATATCGAGTACCCCTTGACCCCCTTAAGCGCATTATATGTATTGATGAATTTTACAGCTTAGTTTGGTTCCGTTATAACCTTCTAGCCGTTTGCAAACTATCTCAGTAATGTAATAAATGGAATTGTATTGCGTCTTATATTACAGTAATAGATGGACCTGTGAATTTCTGTTGCCATGGTTACCGGCTAGCTTCCTTTCATTATTGTACTAGCAGAAGTACCCGTTCTTCGAACGGTGTTCGTTGTTAACACCAGACATTATCAATTGAGCTACTGTTGCAATGGTTAGCGGTTTGTCATTCCTTCAAGTTTATCAGAACGAAGTTAGTTTACTGGGAATATCACACACACTGTTAATTTAAGGCCCTTAAAATGTAGTTTTCGGAGACCCTTAATAGATTCCCGAATTTTGTGTCTCACATTGAGAAGCGCAACATATGCTTTGGTCGTCCTTCTAGGATAATTTTTATATATCGCCTATTTCAGCATATATTGAGAAGTTTTTCTCTCTATCCACCCTCCTACTGTATGAAAAGTACGGTAAAGAGTTTTAAAATGATTGGTGTATTGACTCTCATGGTTACCATACCTAATTTTACGATGCACCAAGCATCCGAACACGAGGTATAGGCGTACATAAAGATACACAGAAAGACAGACAGACAATTCTATTGTCTACAACATATTACCCAGATATCCAAATATGGGTAGATCTAGCACACAGTATCAAATAAAATCATCCTTACGATGAATCCGTATGTCGACAAAAAAAAAAAAAGAAGTTAAAATGTGCTCTCAGACTAAATTCACCTAACGTGTACTTCCTGACGTGAAATACAATTGAAAGCCTTGTAGACGAAACGCAATACACGTCACATAAAAACTGACCCTCTACGTTGTGCTAGGTGCCCATACACAGGAAGACCACTTTCATAAATTATAAAGGCTTGTGCTGCATGAAAATTCAGGTTCTTTAGCCTCAAATTGCCCAAATTACTAAAAGCCGCAAAAAATGCTGGTTCAATTCAGGAATTTTTGAAAATAATGTTGCTGTTTGGAGATATAATAGACCTTCTGTACTATATGTCGAACGTGAAAATTGCATGAAAAAATTCTAGGTTACCCCTTCACCCTCTTAAATGCATTGATGAATTATACGGTCTACGTTAGTTCCGTGATAACCTTATAGCCATTTGCAAACTTTCACAGAAATGTAATAAATGGAGTGACACTTCTTACAGAAATAGATGGAAAGTTGTATGCCACCCCCTGAGATAATGTTCTCATGGTTACCGATTTGCATTCCTTCATTAGTTTGTTAAATTAAATTAAATTATTTTTATGGGAATATTTCAGAAACTGTTGGATTTAGAGCCTTATAATGTAGTTTTCGAGGACCCTTTAGGGCCCCCGAGTTTTGTTGCTGGCACCGAGGGGATTTGTCTCGTCGTTGTACGCCATAATATAATACTAATAATAATATAATAAAGGGAGAAATTATAACACCTATTTTATTTTTAATTCAGCCAATGGCCATGTACTTATCTTTTCAGGACGGGTCAGGGAAGGGATATTATCAGAGAAAGAAGCATTCACATCACGCATGAGCAAAATGGAAATGGCCTACCATTTAACTAAGGGCATCTATAAGAAAAGGTCAATATCCTTCAACGCAAAACTAAAACATTACTCCAGTGTCATCCGTCCGGAGGTCTTGCATGCTTCTGAATGCCTCACGATGAACAAAAAAGGCTTGGTCGAGAAACTGGAGGCCAAAGAAAGGAAAATTTTGAGAAAGATATTGGGTTCCATCAAAGACAGTGGGGAATACAGAAGACGGCACAACCATGACCTATATACTCATGTGGAGAAGATAAGCAACGTCATCCGGAAGAGAAGGTTACCATTTTTTGGGCATGTGAAACGAATGAGCCCAGCGAGACTGACCAATCGCAACATAACTAACTTTGAGGAGAGGAAAACAAAATGGGCCTGGTTCATTGAACTGGATAAAGATCTGAAAGAAGTGGGGATTACACCAACAGACATTCAGCAGCGCGCCCCACTCAAAGGGAAACTTCAAGCTTGTAAAGGTTTCCAAGAAAAACCGAAGCTGAAAACGGGAAAGATTTGGACCCAGGAACGGAAGGAAGTCCACCGAAAACGAATGCGGGCGTACAGGGCAAACATCAAAGCCAGTAGGAGACGGTTGGAATGACGCGGTCCATAGATGGCCTATACGAAATGAATGAATGAATGAATGAATGAATAATATGGGTATAGGAATATAATAGACCTGCCGTACCACACCCGCAGGTGTACATCGCGTGAAAAAATTCTAGAGTACTCCTTGATCCCCTTAAGCGCATTATACGTATTGATGAATTTTACGGCTTAATTTGGTTCCGTGATAACCTTCTAGCCGTTTGCAAACTTTCACACTAATGTATAGTAAAGCCATCATTACTTCCGACTTGACGTTTCAGTAATAAGCTAGAGTTTCGTTCGCTAAATCGTGGCATCACGAACGAATGTCAATTTGTCGTGATATATCGATTTGAATGGGCTGCCTGTGATTGTCTAGTTAAAGTGATTTTCCTTCCGACCGCTAGATAACCCTAGGGTAACACTGAAACGTCAAGTCGGAAATAATGATGGCTTTACTATAATTAATGGAATTGCATTGCGTCTTACAGCAATAGATGGACCTCTGAGAATCCGTTGGCATGGTTACTGGCTTGCATTCGTTCATTAGTTTATGTTCGACCCTCACTATTATGTGTCAGAAAACGGTGTCATAATGATGGTCATTATAACACTTATTTTCATTATGATACAGTTTCTCCAGCCAATCAGAGCTCGTTCATTGACCAATTAGGTAACGATACCTTCGCGCATGCGCTCAAAATCCAACATGTCGGACATAAACACAACATCGAACTATAATAAATTACCGACATGGAATACGCACCGTCCATATGTTCGCGTAAATAAACTGGCGAATATAAAACAAGAAATAGCACTGTACCTTAAAATCACCAACACTAATTTCTACACAGCGCATTCAAACGACTCCGGTGACAATATTACTGAGGGACGGCAGATGTAAACATATGGCTTGCATAATATGGCATTGCAAGCACACAGAGCGCATGCGTCGGTCGTTCAAAGATCTTGAAAGACAGAGAGATGCCTCGCGCTCGCTCTCCGATAACAACATTCTTGTGGCAGACTCTCAACAGATATTTATGAATATTTATGTTAAAACATATAATTAAATTATAATTATCGTCGAACATAAACAGTCGTATGCAACTCGCCTATAATGGTAATTAAGACACTCGTATGGAAATTATAAAACTCGCATACGCTCGTTTTATAAAAAATACTCGTGTCTTAATTATTGCCATTATAGGCTCGTTGCATAATGTACTATTATTAAATTAAATTAGTTTTCTGGGAATATCTAAAAAACGGTTGGTCTTCGGTCCTTAAAATGTGGTTTTCGGGGACCCGAGTTTTGTCTCTCACATTGAGGGGCTGAAAATGAGTTTTGTCTCGTCCTTCTACGCCTATTTCAGCATGTATTTTAAGGGGGTAGGCCCCCTTTTATGAGAGGTACGGAGAAGAGTTACATCAATGATTAGTGTCGTGCCTCTGATGGATATCTGTACAAAATTTTACGTTGATACACCCAGCCGTTCTCGAGTTATAAGGGAACACATTTGTCCACAGACAAACAAACAAACAGACAGACAAACAAAAAAAAATATTTTCGCGCGCATCCATCATAAAACAGTCTGAAACGTGTAAACATCTCAAATTTCCTTAGAAATTCAGAGATAAACACACAAATTTTCATTTTTATATTTAGAGAGATATACTGCACCGCTCGGTGTTGACCGTTTTTTATTGCACAGATTTTGGTTTTACTCGCTAACCGTTGGAGATATACGAAAAGTGATAAGGACCTTTCGGATAGAAAATTAAATGTTAAAGCTCATGTATACCATCAAAAGTTTGCTATTTCTTAGCGTTCTCTTTTTATTTGAAAAGGAAATATGAAATTTTGAGACCAAAGGGTGTAGTGACGTCACAAATGTCGGTTTTACTCGCTAACTGTTGGAGATACACGAAAAGTGATAAGGACCTTTCGGATAGGAAATTAAATTTCAAAGCTCGTATTTCCCATCAAAAGTTTGCTATTTCCTACCGTTCTCTTTTTATTTGATATGGAAATATGAAATTTTGAAACCAAAGGGTCTAATGACGTCACTAAAATAGTCGCCATATTTTAATAGTGCAAAATTTCGAAATCAAAAGTATCCTATATGTAAACCTGGTAAATCAGCTACATCCATGCAAAATTTCATTTAAATCGGACCAGTAGTTCTTGAGTTATTGAGTAACAGACAGACAGACAGACAGACAGACAGACAGACACACACCATCTCATTTTTATATATTAGTATGATTAAATGAAATTAATTTTCTGGGAATATCTCAAAAACTATTGGTTTTAGGGCCTTAAAATGAGGTTTTCGGGGTCCCTTTAGGGCCCCCGAGTTTCGTTTCTCACATTGAGGGGCTGAAAATGAGCTTTGTCTCGCCCTTCTACGCCTATTTCAGCATGTATTTTAAGGGGGTAGGCCCCCTTTTATGAGAGGTACAGAGAAGAGTTACATCAATGATTGGTGTCTTGCCTCTGAAGGATATCTGTACCAAATTTTACGTTGATCCACTCAGCCGTTCTCGAGTTATAAGGACATAAAAAATTGTCCACAGACAAACAAACAGACAGACAGACATACAAAAATTTCATTTTCGCGCGCATCCGCCATAAAACAGTCTAAAACGCGTAAATAACGCAAATTTCCGTAGAAATTCAGAAAAAACAGACAAACTTTCATTCTTATATATATAGAGATAGAGATGTTCTCTGACTACACAAACTTTGTAGTGCGTTCATTTGGTGCTTATATTTTGATTCGCCGGTTAGTTTCTTTTATTTATACGGATTCGTAAATTACGAATTAATATTATGCATGTTTATACAAATTAGAACCATACATTACAATTAGAGCATGCACTTGGATTATTTTATGTAGTATGGTTACTTATCTCGGTGGAGGTGTTGATCGTAATCATTGTTATCTTCTCGCTTGCCTACTCCCCAGTGTTGATCCGCGATGCTGGAGCGCCTTTGAAATGCGTTACGCGTGACATCTGTTGATGGAAATTGTTACTAACTGAAGCTAGTATGACTTATAAAAATGGTGTATGTTATGGATTCTGGAAATATTCTTATTGCTAATGCAGGCCATTTAAGCCATCTGCCACAGCCTAGAGAAACCTACCATATATGCTTGCAACCGGTCTATTAGATGGAATTGGACCCTGCGATACTGCCTAATTTCAGGCCTTGGTTTGTTGATAAATAGCACATGGTGCATCCCCCTCCTATATCTTCTTCTTCTCCTTCTTCTTCTTCCTTAGCGTTTGTCCCGCCTAGCTGCAGGGTCCGCTATCTGAATACGTTATCACCATTTGTTTCTCTCTCGGGCCATGTCGATGAAGGTGTTGGTTCTTCAGATCTCCATGTAGCGTATCATCCCATCGTTACTTCGGTCTTCCCTTAGGTCTCTTGTCGACGACTTGTATATTGTAGCCAGTCTTTGCAATTGTGTCCGCTTCCGCTCGTAGAACATGCCCAAACCAAAGCAGATGACACTCCCGCATCTTGTCACTGATTAGTACAACCCCAAAACGTTTCCTGATGTTTTCATTGGAAACATGATCCAATTTGGTGACACCGGCTGTCCATCGCAACATCTTGGTCTCCATAACGCCCAAGCGACGTTCTGTCACTGTTATTGTCGGCCAACACTCGCAAACGTACAATGCAACAGGACGGATGACATTACGACAGATCTTTGACTTTAGGTTGTCCTTCATCCTTCGATCGCAGGTGACTCCAGTTGTCGTTCGCCACTTCATCCAAGCTCTTCTACAAGACTTTCATCATTAGTGATCATAGCGCCTAGATATTTAAATTTTGTTACACGTGGCAAGCCTTCCCCATCTACTTGGATATTACCGATATCTTGCGTGTCTTTCGTCATGTATCCCGTCTTTCTTTTGTTTAGGCACAGGCCATAATGTGCAAGTCGATCGCTCCGGGCTTGGGTCTGAAGCTTGAGGTCTTCTTTGCTTGTGGAGGCTAACATGACATCATCAGCGTAGAGGAGGGTCCACGGCACTGGCTTTTGTAGGTCAGATGTTACAGTGTCCATCAATAGGATGAACAAGAGCGGTGATAACGCTGAACCTTGATGGACACCAAAAGTGATAAAATCTTTTGATGCTCCTGCGGCAGCTCGGACGTAGTTACTTGGTTCTCTGTAAAAGAACTGCACCCAGTTTACGAGGTATTCTGGCACGCCGTGCTTTCGAAGCGCAAGCCAGTTGAGGTTGTGAGGTACACGATCAAATGCCATCTCGAGGTCCAAGAATGCGAGATGAAGTTGCTGGTCCTTTCACGGCGTTTCTCTAAAGGCAAGCGTGCAGCATGCATAGCATCAGTTGTAGCACAATTCTTTACAAATCCAGCTTGGTTTCTTCTAAGCTCGATGATCTCGCGGATCCTCCTGTCCAGAACACGCTAAAAGATCTTCATGACGTGACACAGAAGCCGGATTGGACGATAATTACCGCATTCAGCAGGGTTTCCTTTGCGTTTGAATGTGGGAACAGTAGTGCTCCGTTGCCAACCATTTGGTGTTCGTCCCTCTTCGATAATCTGATTGAAGAGTTGTGTTAACCATTCAGTTGCATCCCAGCGTTTCCAGTACCACAACTCTGCTGGAAGATCATCAGGGCCAGTGGCTTTCCCCTGCTTCATAAGCAGCGTGGACCTCAACGACTTCTATTTCCTTGACGGGCCCTTCAACAATTCTTCATTTGAGATCGTGCTAAAATAGCTTCGCCAACGTTCTCTTGTTTTGTTCCAGTTGGTCAGCAGGTTACCATTTTCGTCATTCACACCATAAAAGCGATGGACATCAATAGATGTATGACATTTGGATTTGGCGAGGCGATAGATGTCTCCTTCCCCTTCACGTGTGTCAAGTTTTGCGTACAACTCATCAAAACGTGCAGATTTAGTCGCTGCTACAGGCTTCTTAGCATTGCTACGGGCTGTTCTGTAGGCATTCCAACGGGTTGGTGTTTTGTTATCAAGAAACTCATGATATAGTCGTTTCTTAGTACGAATCGCCTCTTTTACTTCATCATTCCAGAACCATGTATCTTTCTCAATCCGTCGGCGACCTGGCTTTGTTACACCAAGGATAGCATGAGCAGCTGAGTGTGCAGATACTTTCAATTTTGTCCAATTCTCTTCGACACTGGTAGTCATGATGATGATGATGATAATTGTTGTTTTAAGGGGCCTAACATCCAGGTTATCGGCCCCTTATGGTCTTTGTGATAGCTAAAATGTCAATGAAGAGGAAACCAGAACGAAAAGTAAGTGAGCAGGAAAATACTTACAAAAAGGAACTCAGATTGAAACTACTCACAAAATGGAGAAGGTAATACTTACAAAAGGGAATTTCGAGCGCAAATACTCACAAAAAGAATAGATTGAAAAATACGCACAAAATGTAGGTTAAGTTCAAAATACGTACAAAATGCAACGTACAGTCGAAATACTTACAAAATGCAAGTGAAATCAAAATACTTACAAAATGCAAATGAGATTGAAAATACTTACAAAATGTAATTTAGATTCAAAATACCCACAAAAATGCAATTGAGAATTAACTACTTGCAAAAAGCGGTTTAGGTTGAAAATACAAAATGCAATTGAAATTCAAAAAACTCGCAAAAGCCCTGGCCCGGATATTGAAAGACTTACTAAAAAGCAATTTAGATTGTCAATCCGTACAAAATGCAATTGAGATTGAAAAACACTCACAAAATGCAATTTAGATCGAAAAGGCTTACAAAATGCAACGAAGATTGAAAACACCCACGAAAACACCCACGAAATCTTAAAGGCGAAAGGAAATAGAATGAAAAGAAAACAAGAGGTCGGACCCCTCGAAGAAGGAGGGAGCAGGAAGAAGGAAGGAGAGCCAGGAAAGGCAGGTAGGAAAGGGAAAGAGGAGAAGGTCCGTCCCACAGGTAAGGGACAAAAAGGGAAAACCGGACCCAGCTCAGGAATCCCTCAGGTTCGCCAACTCCCGAACTCACCAGCCGTGAGCCCCTGAGGGTGTAGCCATATCTAGGGTGCACCAAAAGTAGTGGGGCTACATACACCCGGCCTCCTTGAGGGCCTTACGCAGAAGGCAGGTGATAACAGGAAAAGAAAAAGAAGGCTGAACCCTCGCAGTAGAAGGGTATCAGAAAATATGAGACAAGGGCCAATTAAGGCGGGAAATGAAGAGACTCCCTAGGCCTCGGATACCCTAATACCGTCGGGGTCGGAAGAGAACAAGAGTTGACCAAGTGAGGTCGACAGGAAAGAAGACGGAGAGGAGCCGGGCACAATTAAGTGGAAGCAATGCCGGACCCAGCTGGGGCCCCGTGGACGCCAACCCACGTCCCACTAGATGTGAGCCCCTGTGGGCGACACTGGTAATCAGTGGCAGGGTAATTTTTGCGATAACTGCAGCCTCCTTTTCGTTGAAGTGCCACAATTTTATTCTGGCTGGACCTGTTCGAATTTTCTTGTCAGTTCTTGGTGACCTAATGCACAACCTACAGATGAGCGGTCGGTGTTGCGTTGCGACAGTTTCACGAGGGAAAACTTTTGTATCTAGGACGTCTTTTAAGTCTCGGCGCCTAACAAGGATGTAATCCATCTGTGTTTCATTTGTGCCATTGTAGAACGTGATGAAATGCGAGTCACGTTACTTGAACCAAGTATTTGCAATCACCAGGTCATGGGCTTCTGTGAATTCGACAATACGCTGACCATCAGCATTTCTTATTCCAAACCCATGCCCACCATGGGCAGCATGACCGTCCTTTTCGTGACCAACGTGGCCATTGAGATCTCCAGCAATAATGAGGTAGTCCTCTGATGGTACGGCAGCAGTTTTATCATCAAGCATTGCCCAAAAGGCATCCTTAACACAAGCTGTGTGGCCTGACTGCGGAGCATATGCACTGACAAGGTGTATCTTCTTCCCATCAGATATGTAAACGACCTTCATCAAGCGATCATCATACCGCTGCACTTCAGACACACACCCATCAAACTTAGAGGATAGGATGATGCCAACACCACAGGATGTTCCACGGGAGCCAGTGTACATTAGTTTGTATCCACAACCTATATCGTAGGACTTCTGTCCAATCCACCACGTTTCTTGCACTGTACAGACGTCAATTTTCCTCTTTTCAAGAGCCATTGCAAGTTCATTGTACCGTCCTGTCATGGAACCTACATTGAGTGTTGCAATACGTAATGTATGAGCTGGCTTGTTTAGCCGTCGCCGCCCATGTGACGGTAACCCTAGCACACTTCTCGCATTGACCGGGCCTTGCCAATGTACGTCGCTTGCAGGGGACGCCCTAGTCTTTGTGGTAACACCTATAGACAACATTCCATAAAATTGTGACCATGTCGTTTACGGCCGGCTTGTCACTAAGTTTGTAGCCAAGCATTTTACAGCTACTGCCAGCAGGAGGCCGCTCCTAACATGGAGAGCAGACGCTAAATATGATATATACCCATTGGTATGAACAAATACCTTTTACTCTTACTAAACCCGAGTACTAGGATGCCTCTTCCGCCAGCTGCACTGTTCCGAAGTCCAGCTTCTCCACTGTAGCTACCGTTGTGGACTTCACGCATAACCCTGAGCTGGGGCCCTCCATATTTATGACCCCTGGATAGAGGGGGTCCCAGTATTGTAAAGCCCCCATGAGTAGGGTTGCCTGTTGGTCCGCGGGTTCATTTCTGAAGTATTTCCACCAGCCCACATTTCTGTAGGCCCCCTATCCCACCTGGGAACGCGCCCTCTAGGAGTTGACAGGCTCCCCCGAGGACCCCTCCTATATCATATTTCCCAAATTATTTATCCCCGTATATAGTTATTGCCTCATTTTCAGTCACACGAAAATTTGAAAAATTGAACCAGTAGGTTACGATGAACTATATATTCTGGTACATAATTCATTGTGTTGTATTCATTTGTTGTAGACAGCGGCCTGTCATATGCTTCGGACACCGTCATGTTTCTTAGTGCTGGGTGTGTGTTGTTGATAGCTGAGCAAAGGTGGAGGCTGTTTTTTCAGGGATGGGACAAGGTATAGCTAGCACCGTAATGAGACCAATTTTGCTAGCTTGACATTTTTAACTTAAATGTTTATTGCCTCAACATGCATCAATGTTTGACTGTATTAGATGTTCACAGAGCTGTTTGTTGATTGTATTTAACTGGATTTCATACCATGATTCTTGAGCAAAATAACTCTTGGGGCGAGGTCATGCTTTCTGGGTCTACCCAATCCCGACTGTGCTAGTGTCTTTGCACGCACGGCTGTGGAGGAGTATGTTATTGTGTTAGTAAGCACAGTTCTCTGTTTCAGGTACTGGTGTTATGCTTGCTAGCTGTCTACACGGCAGCCGACCACGAGCCTTTCTACACACAGCCGTAAGTCTCCTTACTTAGTTTCGCCAAATACTCTGATTGACGGAGGCACACTTCATGATGAAAAGCAGCTTGGAGTTTGCCAGATACAAAAACAGCGAATAAAATATAAATATCGCCATTTGAACTGAATTTATAATTTACACTTTAATTATTAAAAGAGATTATTGTTGTTAATATTCATTTTAGAACCCTCCCCCTCCAAGGGAACACAGATAGTAGAACGTAGGTTGGCGACCATGGGACCCCGTGGTACATTCACCGGATCATGTAATAATCTCCTCTTTGAGAATTTTTCTTCTTCTTAGGTTTTTCCTCAATTTTTTCTTTAACCCACCAAAGGATGCATTTTCTTACTTTATTAATTATTCAAATTTACAGTGCCCACGCAGTTATTTCTTGTCTAGTCTGATTACAGTTATGTGGTTAATTATGGCATCTCTGTCACCTCCCACTGTATACATGGAGTTAATGTTAGCGTAAATGCCTCCACCTGTCAGCGTTCCCATGCTTCCAACATATATCAAGATGCTTCATTCCAGCAAAGACTTTAACAACAAGCTTACTAGTACAGAGGTCGTTCTCCGAACCTCATACTTATGCTACCAGCTTCACATGAAGAACGAAGAGTTTCAAGCATTGAGTGTTCTTTATTTTGTCTCATGTTTGCCCTACTGTTTCTTCTCCTCTCGCCTCTTCCCCCTCTTTCTTCCCCTCTTCCACCTTGCCACTGTCGCCCCCCGACACACTCCACTTCGCTTATCAGTCGCCAAGTCCGAGCTCTCGCTTCACTTCGTACATCATGGAGGAAGTAGTCATCGTAATCATGGCTTGCTATACTCTGAATTACCAATAAAGCTCGCTGACAGCTGTCACGTGGTGAAATGCTGCGTTGCCACTGAGGCAGATCATGACTCATAACATTCCAAGAGGCTTGCAGGAAGACACAAATACTGGGTAAGTTAGCCCCCTGCCTGGCGCTCTAATGACTGTGACGAGTGAAGACACACTGAGTCAAACCATGTGTTTACTGCTGTGTCGGCATATGTTGCAACATTGCTCACTGTTGCCATGGAGACCGTTACCCCTCTCGTCTCCACTCCCCAACTCACCCATCAAGCGGATGACAGTTTTCACCGATCATCTTTTGTAAATCAGAGTATATCCATCTTCTCCTGCTCGAGCCTATTCCAACATGGCTCTTATATTCTACAAGAACATTATGAAACGTTAAGTAATACATTGCTTGTGTACATATCTTCAATCTTCTGAATGGGGCACATTTTGTTCAATTCGTACGAAGACTCTTCAGTGGCTTATCTGTTTACCAATTTTCTCCTGCAGGACAGGAATACACCCAAATGGGTTTTCTTTTAACTATTAGCCACCATCGTGGGACATTTTGGTTGGTTAAATTATAACCCTACGTGGGAGAACTTTCCGGATCCATTAAACCTCCTAATTGCCAGTGTTCTATTGTTAAATTTACTTCACTCTCTTGAGCTGTCGGGCATTTTAATGAAGCTATTGGCTTGCTCTAAACAAAATTATTCTGCATTTCATTCGCCACTATTTTTTATGGCAATGGAAACAAAAAACGTTTAGGGAAATTACATGTCTTGCTACCTTAAGATACATTTAAGGCTTTTCATAAGAAGCCCAACGAGGGACGTGTTGGTTTTCTTAAAGAAGCTGTTATCTTAAACTAACATGGGGGTTTAAACCGAAGATAGACTTTTCCAAGCTCATAGTGCAACAGTTTTATGAAAAGAACAGACTCTAATGGTGAAACACCATTCCTCTTCCTCACTTGTTCCATTACACTTTGCCCTACCGCAATTAGATCAACATTTGACAAAAGTTATCTAACTATACTTTTCCATGTTGTTTCCACATTCCCTCCACCAAAATTTCTTACCCAGTCACATGAAGAATACTAATTATCCTGCTTCATTTTATTTTTGTAATCTTGAAACTCCTAAAAATAGGGTTTCTCCTTTCTTGCATTGTATCAAATTACGTAAGCCCGTTTTACCCTTTTGCTAGTTGTATATATTGCAACTATCTCATGCAGCTCAATTTCATGGATTTCGATGCTGTTATTTCAGTCATCATTTCACTATCATCCACTTTATACTCTTATTCAAGTTTATATTCATGTAGTCCAGTTTAGTATCTGGCCACGGTGGTTATCTACCGATCCAATATTAGGAACTTCTTGCATATTTAGCTTAGCCGATGAGTGCACTAATCATGCTACTTATGTTAAGCTCCTTTATTATGTAAGCTTTTCTATGGTCAAGGTCTCGCCTATTACCAAACGTTGGACCTAGCCACGTGTACTTGCACTGCACTCTTTTATAGCTAATCTCATCTATTAGCCACTGCCGTGACTTTACATGGCATTTTCTTCTATCCAAGTATACCTGTGGTACAGCTTTATCACTGGCCCTGGTGTTAGCCTACTTTCTAATTTTTTTTTTGCCAATTTTAGAATGTTGTTTAGCTAATGCGATTGCTAGCTCCGGCAGACATATGCCTATTACTTATATCTATACTTTCTCTTAATTATAACTTAGTTATTGTTAGTCACTATCTTTCTAGTCATTTTTTCTATAGTCATATTTGAGATCTGCTGGTCTAGTTCTCGCGTGAGCTAGCCACAAAGAATTGATGCCACTTAAAGTAAAATTTCAAATTTTGTTAATCTTTACTCACTTAGTGGTGCACTTTGTTCAATGGCTACAGCAGCCTCCTTCCTTTTAGTAACCACAATTAACCACAATCATTATTATTAATCTGGTGGGATTGTAAACCCCTCTCTTAGGTTAACATTTATTAGAGCGAGAGTACTCTCAGTCCTTTATATCTAGTCAAATTCACTTTTAATTATAACTGAAACAATTAATATTAACTTGTTAAATGCTCAAAGCAACATTTTTCATATGCTTGTACTTTAAAACTTATATTTGTGCTCTTGGAATACATACTGAGTCTATCCCATTCAACCTTATGTTATATTTGTTCTCCCACAACTTCTTCCCCTCTCTCACTCTTCATCTACCCTCTTTGGAAATGGCTGGGCCTTCCTAACTGCTCCATAAATATTGGTGCCGAAACCCGGGACCCAGTTTGCTAATCACTCAGCAAATGCCTAATCTTATTCGACATTTTCAGCTTCACCATTGACGGTGTTCATCGGGAAAGAGAAAAGCCAGCCATTCCAGTCAACTCCAGTCCAAAGCAACTTTCTTCGCAGTCCATCAGACGGTCTAAGCGTCTCAGTTATCCTGATAGAGCGTGAGTTGGTCTCCAGCTTTCACTTCCATAATGTCTGTAGATCCAACCCTCCTCAACCGTCGCTCTGCCTACAAAGGGCAATTAACTCGGTTCCGTAATTTTCTTACTGCTTTATTAATTCGAAGTTTAAGTATAAAACAGCAACCAGAAATTCATGTTGCTCTCTTTGGTGGTCCGGCCCCCACCCCAGTTGATTTCGGCATTGTTTCCATTTACTTGTACCGGGCTACTATCTGCCATCTTTCCTGTCGATCTCCCTTGTTCTCTTCAGACCCAGACGGTATTAGGATATCCATGGTCTAGGAAGTCTTTCACTTTCCCACCTTAATTGGCCGTTGTCTCATCTTCCTTAATACCCACATTCTTCATGGGGTCAGACATCTTCTTTTTTCTTTTCACGATATCTTCTGCCTTCTGCTCAAGGCCCTACAGAAAGCAGGGCGTGTGTAACCCCACCTCTAATAGTGCACCCTGGGGAGTGCTACACCCTCAAGGGCTCACGGCTGGTGAGTTCGGGAGTTGGCGACCCCGAGGGATTCCTGAGGTGGGTCCGATTTCTCCCCTTTTTCCATTGACTTTGGGGTGGACCCTCTCCTCTATCCCTTTCATCTCTGCCTTTCATGGCTCTCCTTTCTTCCATGTCCCTCAATTCTCATTCTTCGAGGGTTGAGGGCATTTCTTTTCCTTTTGTCGTGTATTTAGCTTCTTCTTTTATTATCCATTTGTTCTTCAAGAGTGTAAGTCTGGAGCTAGTTTTAGTTATAGTTTCCATTTCGTTTTCCATTTTTCGATCACACAAACCATTAGGGGCCGATAACCTAGATGGAAGTGAAACGTGGACTGTTGGCGCGGCTGAGAAGAGAAGAATAGAAGCATTTGAAATGTGGTGTTACAAGAGAATGATGATCAGACGGGTAGATAGAGTCAAGGTAGAGTATATTAGGTAGGTCATTCCTACCCGCTGCGCTCTCATTGGCTCACCGCGCGTGAAGCGGACGGGAGGTCTACTCAGGCTAGGAGCAGCCTGGTGAACTGTACTTCAACAGTATCCCCAAGGATGGTACACTCAATAATTCACAATACCTCAATGATGATGATGATGATAATTGTTGTTTTAAGGGGCCTAACATTTAGGTTATCGGCCCCTGATGGTTTGGGTGATCGTGAAGATGAAAATGAAAAGCGAACTTAAAACTAACTACTAACCTACATACTAGAAGAAGAAATGGAAAACTAAAGGAGAATAAGGCAAATAAAAGTGCAGAAGGAAAAGAAATGCCCTCAACCCTCGGAGAAGGCGGATTGAGGGACTTGGAAGGAAGGAGAGCCATGAAAGGCATATAGGAAAGTGAAAGAGGAGAGGGTCCGCCCCAAAGGTAAGGGACAAAAGGGGGAAAACGGACCCAGCTCAGGAATCCCTCGGGGTCGCTAACTCCCGAACTCACCAGCCGTAAGCCCCTGAGGGTGTAGCATTATCTAGGGTGCACCAGAAGTGGTGGGGCTACATACACCCTGCCTCCTTAAGGGCCTAGAGCACAAGGCAGGAGGTAAAAGGAAGAGAAAAAGAAGGCTGACCCCTCGCAGAAGGATGGTATCAGAAAAGATGAGACAAGGGCCAATTAAGGCGGGAAAGGAAGAGACTCCCTAGGCCTCGGATACCCTAATACCTTCGGGGTCAGAAGAGAACAAGAGTTGACCAAGTGAGGTCGACAGGAAAGACGAAAGAGAGGAGCCCGGTACAAGTAAGTGGAAGCAATGCCGGACTCAGCTGGGGCCCCGTGGTCGCCAACCCACAACCCACTAGATGTGAGCCCCTGGGGGGCAATACCTCAATGAATTATTGGTCCAATGAGAGTAAACGATAATCGCAACTGTATATGTAATACATTATAATTAAAATAATTTTATTAATGCAGCCAATGGCCATGCACTTTTCTTTTCAGGATGGGTCAGGGAAGTGATATTGGAAGGAAATCGGCCGTGGACATATTGAAAGGAACCGTCCCGGCATTTGCCTGGTGGTGAAAATGGGAAACCACGAAAACCATTTTCAGGACGGCCGAGGTGGGATTCGAACCCACGCTCTCCCGATGCCAGCGAGGCACGAGGTTGCAAGTTAGCGCTCTCGGCCACCGCGGCCGGTCAACATCAACATCATCATGTTTTCCAGCCAAGTGACTGGTCTGCCCCTACAATGAGTCTTTTCCACGTTGTTCGGTCTTGTGCTGTCCTTTTGACCACTTCATAACTTCGTAGGCCAGAGCTATCTAGGAAAGATCTCATCAAAGTGTTCCGTGGCCTCCCGCGAGGGCGTTTTCCAGGTATTTTGCCTTCTAGTATGTCGATCATCAGGCCACCATGTCGTAACTTGTGCCCAAGTCAGGTGGATCTCCTTCTATATATCTGGCGGATCATTTGCCGTTTTTCCTTTATTCGATCCTGTACCGTTATGTTGGTCATTTTCTCTACCCAGCTGATCTTTTCCATTCGACGCCAACACCACATCTCAAACGCTTCTAGTCGTTTAATGTCACGTCTATTCATTGTCCAGGTCTCACTGCAGTACATTGCAACTGGCCATATGTAGGTCTTAACCAGTTGTTTTCTAAGGCTGAGTGACATCGAGCGTTGACAAATTAGAGAATGCTTTTCACGGAATGCCTGCTTGGCCATGGCTATACGGCTCCTGATTTCAACTTCACATCGTAGGTCTTCTGTGAAGATCTGACCAAGGTATTTAAATCGACTGACCTGTTGAACTGTTTCTTTATATATGGTTATATTTAGTTGGTGTTGATGCTTACTTATCACTAGAATCTTGGTCTTCTTAAAATACATTATAATTAAGGAACAGTAATAGGAGGAAAATCAACCAGGTATATTGCAGTGGCGAAGTTACATTCATGCAATTGGGTATTCTTATGTTCATACCTTATAGATTTTTGTAGATAAACTCCAGTCGTCGTACTTTTCGCTCAGCAAAGATATCATTGACGCGTTCCTTGAAGGTGTCATCCCTGGAAAGATAGTTCACCAAACTCTTCTCAATAGCCCGAGTACCGTACTGAACTTGCTCAGTCTAGAATCTAACATGGAGTACCTTACAAAAATGTCTTAACTCTCTTCAATGCACTAATACTTCATTCACTCGAAGCCGTAGGACCAGGAAGGGTAAGAATCAGTCTTACGAGGCCCACTGTTTCTTGATATATTTTTTCCAGGCCGTTGTTCAAAAAATATTCTCTTCATAGGACAACGAAGAAAATGGTCTTGATTTTAAATACACTATTAAATCACTACACTGGTCCATGTTTTAAAACTCACAAACGAACATGCACGCGCTGAGATACCACCCGCTTCACGAATGGACAGCTTGCTTGGAGCCTAGGCTCTCTGCTGACGCATTCAGATATCGACCTTCCGCTTGGCGCATGCTGAATTGCCTTCTCTACCCACAGAGTCTTGAGCCTGTTTCAAAGCAGACTCACTGGCTGCTCAGTCCCGCGATGAGAAACTGGCGTCAATCCTACCCTAGCTACAGATAATAATACCGAAAACTAGAGATTTAATTTGCATATGCCAATGAAAAATGTGAACATTATTTTAAATGTGCATATTCCTTGAGCATGATATGATGATGATAATTGTTGTTTTAAGGGGCCTAAGATCTAGGTTATCGGCCCCTAATGGTTTGGGTGATCGTAAAGATGATAATGAAATGCAAACTATAACTAAAACTAACTACTAACTTATATACGATAAGAAGAAATGGAAAACAAAAGGAGAATAAGCCAATAAAGGACAGGAGGAAAAGAAGTGCCCTCAAACACGAAGAATGCGGATTGATTGGCTTAGAAGGAAGGAGAGCCATAAAAGGCAGATAGGAAAGTGAACGAGGAGAGGGTCCGCCCCACAGGTAATGGATAAAAGGGGGAAAACCGGACCCAGCTCAGGAATCCCTCGGGGTTGCCAATTCTCGAACTCACCAGCCGTGAGCCCCTGAGGGTGTAGCAATATCTAGGGTACACCTGAAGTGGTTGGTCTACATACACCCTGTCTCTTTGAGGGCCTTGAGCAGAAGGCAGGAGATAACAGGAAAAGAAAAAGGAGGATGACCTCTCGCAGAAGGAGGGTATCAGAAAAGATGAGACAAGGGCCAATTAATGCGGGAAAGGAAGAGACTCCCTAGGCCTCGGATACCCTAATACCGTCGTGGTCGGATGAGAACAAGAGTTGACCAAGTGAGGTCGACAGGAAAGAAGACGGAGAGGAGCCCGGCACAAGTAAGTGGAAGCAATGCTGGACTCAGCTGGGGCCCCGTGGTCGCCAACCTACGTCCCACTAGATGTGAGCCCCTGGGAGGGGGGGGGGCTTGCGAATGAAATGGGTATTCTAAGAATCAAAGATTCCCCTCCAGATTTGCCACTGGTATATTGTTAGAATTAACTACTGTGTACATATAAACACTAGAACAGCTGTTAGTATAGGTGTGTTTACAACTCACAGTTTGATGACTTGTTACGAAAACTGGATCTAGATCCTATAGGCATTCATATAGCCGTGGTAGGATTTTTCGAAATCTCGGAAACTAAGCGTCGCCCAGTGTTCAAACCTATACCAATCAAATTGGAGTCGAGAAAAAAATTCAAAAAAAGTCTGTGTGTATGTACGTACGTACGTATGTGCGTGACGTTTCAGCCTATAGCAATGTACAGGTCGCAATTTTCAAGATATCGAGCTGAAATTTGGTACGGCGAGAAAGACGCGGCCTGAGAGGAACCCTATTGTTGGGCGTTAGGATCGGTGCAGGGGCCCTGAATTTCATCCTTTTTTTTTGAATCGATACATCTCGGAAACGGTTGGTCGTATCGAAAAGCGTTAAATGTACAGGTGCAATAGCTCTTCGTTATGCAACTTTTTTTTTACTCATAACGATTTTTGGATATCTCTCACCGTTTTCTTTTTTTGGGGCCCTGAATATGTACGTGTGTGTGTGACGTTTTAGCCTCTAGCAATGCACAGGTCGCAATTTTCAAGATATCGAGCTGAAATTTGGTACGACAAAAAAGACGCAGCCCGTGAGGGACCCTATTGTTGGGCTTTAGAATCGGTGCAGGGCCGGACCTTATTTTGGGGCCCTGAATGTCATCAATTTTTTTGGAATCGATATATCTCGGAAACGGTTGGTCGTATCGAAGAACGTTAAATGTACAGGCGTAAGATCTCCTCGGTATGTAACTTTTTTACTCATAACGATTTTTTGATATCTCTCCCGTTTTTTTGGGCCCTGAAGACGTACGTATGTGCGTGACTTTTATGCGCTTAGCAAAGTATAGGTCACACGCGTCAAGATATCGAGCTGAAATTTGGTACGGTGTAAGAGTTAGGGCCTGTGAGGAACCCTGATGTTGGGCGTTAAAATCGGTGCAGGTCTGGACCTCTTTTTGGGGCCCTGAATTTAATTCCTTTTTTTTTGGAATCGATATACCTCGGAAACGGTTGGTCGTATCGAAAAACGTTAAATGTACAGGTGTAAGATCTCCGCGGTATACAACTTTTTTACTCATAACGATTTTTTGATATCTCTCACCGTTTTCTTTTTTTTGTGGCCCTGAGATGTACGTATGTGCGTGACGTTTTTCGGTTTAGCAAAGTACAGGTCGCAATTTTCAATATATCGGGCTGAAATTTGGTACGGTGAAAGAGTTAGAGCCTGTGAGGAGTCCATGCAGGTCCGGACCTTATTAAGGGGTCCTGAATTCCATCCTTATTTTTGGAATCAATATATCTCGGAAACGGTTCGTCGTATCGAAACAGGTCAAATATTCAGAAGTAAGAACTCAGTGATTAGCAACTTTTTTCCCCTTTATGAATTTTTTGATATCTGAATGTTTTTTTTTCGAATCGTTATATATGGGAAACGGTTGGCCGTATCGAACATAGTTACTCCTACAGGTATAAGATCTCAGTGATTAGCAATTGTTTTAACCCTTATGATTTTTTGATATCTCTCACCATTTTCTATTTTTGGAGCCCTGAATTTCATCCTTTTTTTTCGAAACGTTATATCTCAGAAAACATCGGTCCTATCGAAAAGTTAAATCTACAGGTGTAAGATCTCAGTGATTTGCAACATTTTACCCCGAATGGTTATTTGATATCTTTCACAGTTTTCTGTTTTTGGGGCCATGAATTTCATCCTATTTTTTCGAATCGTTATATCTCGGAAACAGTCCGTCCTAAAGAAAAAGTTAAATCTACAGGTGTAAGATCTCAGTAATTTGCAACTTTTCTACTCCTCATCATATTTTGATATCTCTCACCATTTAGATGTTATTAAATGTTTTTGGTTTTTGAAAAAAGAACAAAGGGGTCCAAAAATATATAATAATTGGTCAAAAAACAACTGATCGCCTAATTGAATTCTACGGAAAATTATCTATAATAACCCGTTTTAACCATTTCAATAAGTTAAATAATGTATTTACAGCTGTAAGATATTTTCCATTTCCGAGGAGGTCCGGCTTTCATAACCACGTGATGGTGTCAGCATTGCCTAGAATAACATTTTATAATGTTCCCACATTTCCACGCAATCGGGTCGAAGGTCCGAAATGCAATTCCGTAGGCCTTTCCTCCAACGAAGTTGTTGTTTGAGATTATTACCCCTCTCGCTCGCCTCTATGTTGCGCCACCGTCTCATCCAAAGCAGGTCGTGCTGCGTGGACTCCTACTTGTTTAAGGAAGCCGAAGCTACCCGCATTAGTCTCTTCTTCAACGAACACTTTTCCATGGCATGTATTTTGCGTCTCTTGTTGAGGTGACGTATTCGAATGAAAGTCCGTGTCCTGACGTACAAGGAGGTGGTTTTCTTGTCGAGCGGGGGGAATTTAAATGTAACCACGGAAGTCAAAGTTTTTATCACTCTTTCACATTTCGAGATGTCAAGTCCATCAAAATTGCCGAACAACACTTAAACTGGGTCACTTTTAGGGTGAATTCTTCGGTTGGCCGAGTTAGTCCTCCCTTCGAAATGATCGCGATCCAGTCTTGAGTCACTTCCTGTGAAATGGTACATGTTTACCCTCTAATCCCAGATTTTCGTCTATAGAACGGCATTTGTTTGCGAGGTAGCCTGCAATATACATGTATTTCATTGCATCGTGATTGACTTCTTCACTTTCTGCGTCATGAATCAAGTCTTCCGTCCCTAATAATGCTGACCCCAAATAATGCTGACGTTTCTTCGGGTTCATCAATTGTTTCACTTGTCATAGATCCCTCAACATCTACGCACAGTTCACTTGTCACAAATGTCATAAGATCTTCCTCATTCTCAGCACTTTCATCAGTCGTGGATCAGTCTGCTTGCACACAGATACCACTGGAGAGAGGGAATTCATGGCTACCTGCCCGCAGCAAGAGTCGAATTCTATTGCGAAATTCAAAAGGGGAGGGGTTGATATAAAAGGCAACCAGGCCACGCACACGAGAAAATACGTTCTCCAAGCATTCTTGGTTCAACCTGGCTGTCAAAATATAAGACAAGTTCTCTTTCTTCATGTCTTCGAAAAGTCCGAAAAGAGAGTTTAGAGGACTATACAGTATATTCTATCATAAACCCCTTATGAAACGGATGCAAACTTTTACGCTTGCCTAATCTCATCTCTGATAAATACTAATTTAAAAAAACGTCTTAAAGTGTTTTGTTGGCTCTTCAATTTTAAGCCGGAACCACTTCTGAGGGGGTTGGGGGGTATTTTTTTGTCTTCAGGTGCTCTTGAGTTCAATACATCATAGGTATCATTTACGAGCTTAACGATGCGGCTCTCGTCCTCCTTATTGAGCGCATATCGAACTGCTACAGCTCTGCGTCTGGAAAATAACTGAGCTGCCATTCTTATATTCTGTCGGGATCTACCAGTTACACTCAGGTGAGCCTCATTTATATGATGTGTTATTGATAGGTCCCCCTTTTGAGTCACTAATAGGCCTTCAATCGTCTTCTTAAGTTCTGAGCCATCGTCTAACATGAAACCTTCATCTATAATGTGATTTCTTAACAAGTTCAACACATGGAGTACATCACAAAAAAAAAAAAAAAAAAATGTTACTGTCCATTGGTTTGCTGAAAGGACTTTTATTACTGGTTTACATGTAGTTCCTTTTCCCTCCCATATCACTAGTTACTGCGACAATACGAATGCCACAACCCTCACGCTGGCTAATATTGTTTTGTAACAACTCTGAAGTCGAATCACATCGAAGTCATAAAAAAACGGGCTGCTTCCATTTAGCAAACAGCTACCAGGACGTTACTGAGGGGGCCTAATATGCGATCGTCTAATGAATCGTAGGTTATTCGGCCGTCAATATTCATTTCATCAACCGACAAAACTGCAATCTTTTCTGATTGCTTGTAATTTGTTGCTCAGGCTTTCAACATACAAAGTACCTCTCTCAGAATTCCAGGTCAGCACTTAAATTGCCAAATCCATTTCTGTAGAGTTGAACGGCATGGTAGTGGAATGTTGCGTTTTCTCAAATATTCGTATGCTTTTTAGCCTACTTTCGATTTTTGCAAAGAATGAAAGTAGACTTATGAGATCTACACAGGGCCAAACAAGATGTTTAGTAAAGAACATATACCCTACTTTCTCCTAAATGCACGGGTACTGTTATAACTCTTTGTCCTTTTCAAGGAGTATAATTGAATGTAGGTTGTAGTATCTTGTTGAAATACAACGTGTTATACAAATTTTAAACATGAATATGAGGTGCCCTTTGTTAGTGCTACCTCCGTACAAAATTTCATTCAATTCGATTTCACCATGTTTGAATTGCTATGGTGAATCGATTTGCACACATACATGGCCGCTATCTGCAAACTATTGGGCTGATGACCTTGTAGTTCAGTCAAAAGATGCTTCCCACAAATGGTATGTTGTTGCAAAATTTGGTAGGGAACAAATAATTAGGTTGGTCGTAATTTGGTTTAAGCTTTTATCATTTGGGTGGCCGCCATTCCGTTTCCGTCAAGACGGCGGCGATATAAAACATGACCCTAAGGTGCTCTTTGCTAGTTCTACCTCTGTACCAAATTTCGTTCAATTCGGTTTTACCGCATTTGAATTGATAGGGGGAATCGATTTGCACACATACATGGCCGCCAGGTGCAAACTATTGGACCGCTTCTTAAATAATGATATGATAATTGTTGTTTTAAGGGGCCTAACATCTAGGTTATAGGCCCCTAATGATCTGGGTGATAGCGAAAATGACAATGAAATGGAAACCAGAACGAAAATTAAGTAAGACGGAAAATACTTAAAAAAGGAACTCACAAAATGTTCTTACAAAAGGGAATTTAGAATGAAAAGATTCACAAAAGGAATAGATTGAAAAATACGCACAAAATGCAGGCAAGGTTCAAAATACGTACAAAATGCAATGTAGAGTCGATATACTTACAAAAAGCAATTGAAATTCAAAATACTTACAAAATTCAGATGAGATCGAAAATACGTACAAAATGCAATTGAGGTTCAAAATACGTACAAAATGCAAGTGAAATTGAAAATACACAATGCAATTCAGATTGAAAGATCCTATTTCCAATCCAAAATATTCACAAAGTGTAATTGAAATTCAAAATACTTACAAAATGCAATTGAAATTGAAAATGCTTACAAAATGCACGGTAGTTTCAAACTACTCATTTGGATTGACACTACTTACAAAATGCAATTTAGATTGGAAATACTTGACAAATTGTAATTTAGATTCAAAATACCCACAAAATGCAATTGAGAATCAAAATACTTGCAAAATGCCCACCACACAGAATACAATTTAGATTCAAATTTCTTGCGAAATGCGGTTTTGGTTGAAAATACTTACAAAATGCAATTGAAATTCATAATACTCACGAAAATGCCCTGCTCCTACATTGAAAGACTTACTAAAAAGCAATTTAGATTGCCAATCTTTACAAAATACAATTGAGGTTGAAAACAACCGCGAAATGCAATCTAGATCGAAAAAACTTACAAAATACAACGTAGATTAAAAATACCTACAAAATGTAGTTTAGATGAAAAAAAAATGCTTAAGGGAATTTAGATACACAGGGAGCCAATTAACAAAAACAGTGCGGGAATCCTAAAGAGAAAAGGAAATATAATGAAAAGAAAACAAGAGGTCTGACTCCTCGAAGAAGGAGGGATCAGGAAAGATGAGACAAGGGCCAATTAAGGCGGGAAAGTGAAAGATTCCCTAGGCTTCGGATACCCTAATACCGTCGGGGTCGGAAAAGAACAAGAATTTACCAGGGGAGGTCGACAGGAAAGAAGATGGAGAGGAGCCCGGCACAAGTAAGTGGAAGCAATGCCGGACTCAGCTGGGGTCCCGTGGTCGCCAACCCACGTCCCACAAGATGTGAGCCCCTGGGGGACTTCTTAAATAAAGATATGTTGTTGCAATATTTGGTAGAAATCAATGATTAGGTTGGTCGTAATTTAATTTAAGCTTTCAACATTTGGGTGGCCGCCATTACGTTTCCGTCAAGATGACGACGATATAAAACATGACACTGAGTTGCCTTTTGCAAGCTTACCTATGTACCAAATTTCGTTCAATTCCGTTTCACGGTGTTTGAATTGATAGGGGGAATCGATTTGCACACATACATGGCTGCTATCTGCAAACTATTGGGCTGATGACCTAGTCGTTTAGTCAAAAGATGCTTCCCACATAAAGGTATGTTGCTGCAAAACCGAATTGAACTAGCAAAGGGCGCCTCAGTGTCATGTTTTATATCGCCGCCATTTTGACAGAAACGGAATGGCGGCCACGCAAATGATAAAAGCCTAAATCAAATTACGACCAACCTAATCATTTGATCTCTACCAAATTTTGCAACAACATAACTTTCTTGTGGGAAGCATCTTTTGAATGACCTACATGGTCATCAGCCCAATAGTTTGCAGATAGCGGCCATGTATGTGTGCAAATCGATTCCCCATATCAATTCAAATACGGTGAAACCGAATTGAATGTTGTTTTTTTTACAGAGGTAGCACTAGCAAAGGGAACCTTGTATTACTGTTAAATATCCGTATAGCACGTTGTATTTCAACAAGCTACTGCATCCAACACTCAATTATGCTCCCTGAAAACGACAAAGAGTTATAACAATACCCATGCATTTAGGAGAAAGTAGGCTTATGCTCTCTACTGAACATCTTGTTTCGAATGTGATCTTAGTGCAAGGGCATTTGTTATGTCCTCTGAAAACCATTTCACCCTATTTTTACCTCCTAATAAAGATCGAATCTGTCTTGTATTAAAGTAAGAATAGATAACTTTTACCATCTCCGTTCTACGAGCACCCATATGTAATTTCGCCGAAGGTGATTGTCATTTTATTGATACAACATATCTTGGTGTTTTGAGTTTTCTTAGGGCCGTTTCCCTTCGTCTTAAATCCGCATTTACATTTTACAAAACTCCAATCCGTTTACGGAGTTGTATTATTTCATCCATTTGCCGCGATTCAGTGTTATTAGTTTCCTGTTCATGTTTCCGTTCATTAGGTGAGTAAGTCTCCAAATTCGATAGTGCCATTTCCTCACGCTCCCAGCTTATTGTCGCTTTTCTCTGCCACTGGTGACCTGTAGAATGTAAATAAGAGTTGTATTTCAAGATTCTTACAACATGTATGAGAATAACATATAAATGGTTAAATAACAAATACTAAGACTACCGTAATTACATTGCATTCTAGAGAATCTCACCTCTTTATGCTGCACCAAATCTAAGCTGACCAATAAGTAGTGTAGCTTCCTTTGAGACAGTAGTAGATTCCTTCAAATACGGATAAGCAAATAAAATTACTCGAACAGTCAATTATTAAACAAATACCCCTGTTCTGCAATTTGGTCCGTGAAGGTGCTTGGTCTGTTGCTTGAGCCGGGAACTGTAGGCTAATAGACGGAAAAAGTTCTATGCGGTCTATAGTTGGGCAAATTCGAAAGAAGAAGAGATATTAAGTTGAGTGGTAGAGGAGAGATGTTTCTGGCGACTGCTAATGGAGAGAAGAGATAGGTTGGTAGGACATTTACAGTAGACTACTAATACACCCAGGAATAGCAAACTTAGTTATGGAAGGATCGGAGACAAGAACTGGTGGACCAAGGTTAGAATAAGTTAAACAGGTTGCCTGTGATGTAAGGTGTGGTAGTTATGCAGAGATGAACGATTAGCTCAGGACATGATGGCATGGACTGCTGCATCAAACCAGTCAATGACTGAAGACTCAAACACAATGAATTAATAAACATTATACTGTAATGGATTAAAAATCTATTACGAAATTCGTGAAGGATATTATGTTCTTTCTGCTTAGGTGAGTTTTCAGAGTCAATGAAAGTTACTTGGTATGTTCCAGAAACTACGGTACGCCATCATATCAGGAGCTGGGAGGAGACAGGGCGAATCAGCAATAAAATGACATACAATATTCGCCCTTTCAGCTGGGAGTAGACAGGGCGAATCAGCAATAAGGTTACATGCAATATTCGCCCTTTCAGCTGGGAGGAGACAGGGCGAATCTGCAATAATATTACATACACTATTCACCCTTTCAGCTGGGAGGAGACAGGGCGAATCTGCAATAAGATTACATACAATATTCTCCCTTCCAGCTGGGTGGAGACAGAGCGAATCTGCAATAAGATTAAATACGATATTCGCCCTTTCAGCTGGGAGAAGGGCGAATCAGCAATAAGATTACATACAATATTCGCCCCTTCAGCTGGGAGAAGACAGGGCGAATCAGCAATACGATTACATACACTATTCGTCTTTCTCCTCCCAGCTCCTGTTATCCTGGAAATCGTCAGGCCACTGGGCCTTAATGCCTGACTTACATTTGACTTACAATTGGTTAATATTACGTTCTTTCTGTTTGAGTGACTTTTCAAGGTCATGAAATGTTATTTGACATGTTTCAGATACTTGGTGCCGTATGTAGCTCGTCAACTATGGCCAGCCAGCGGCCCACACTACCCTCAGTTACCTGGTCCAGCCAACGGCCCGCACTACCCTCAGTTATCTCCTCCAGCCACAGGGCCATATTACCCTCAGTTATCTTCACCAGACTACCAATCTTACAAGAAGCCTCCTATTGGCTCCGTTCCCTACTAGTAAACGTCAGCAAGAATGTTGACTATGCCACATCCAGTCTCATTATATAGGACCCATGAGAATGGCAAAGGATCAAAATATGTTGGTAATTTTGTGTTTGTATCAAGGAGAAGCGAATAATAAAGTGAGGAAGTTTTGATTCAAACGTAATGTATTATATATGAATTGTTGCCAATGGCCATAACTGGGTATTTTTGATTGAACGCCTGAGGGCTCCCAACAAGTTTAATTTCATGTGGATCCAACTTTCGCTAACAGATGCGGCGACCGGGTCAGTTAGCTGTGTCGTTACGGCGTGGCTGCCGGCAGTCGCTCACACCCGGGAGGTTCAAATCACCCCGCTGGCAACCTCGAAGAAGGTCTTCTGTGGTTTCTCATCTTCCTTCCAAGCAAATGTCAGGGTTGGTCCCTAACTATAAGGTACAACCACTATCTTCCAATTCCTCGTCCTTACATTCAAACTTTCCTCCCCAGAAAACACTCCACACGCGACGGTAAATGTAGCTTACCCCATGGGTGTCCGCATAGAGGCAGTTACAAACTCTGACGAGCCGAACATGTCCTCGGACACTCCTGGCACTAAAAGCCATAAGCTAAAATTAAAATAATAAATTAAAAAGCTAGCGACGAACGCTGGAACATGATAGAGCGTTTCTAAATAGCCAAATGTAACCTAAACATTTTGCTACACACTTCCAATTGCGGTGGTAGATTCTTTTACGTGCCATAAAATTGTGACATGGTCCCGCCGACTTGAATTCCCCTCCGAAGGAAGGCATACTGAAGGAGTTTAACGCTCTTAAAAATCCAACGACTTCGGCCGGATTTGAACCCACGATCTTGGACATAGCATACTACCGACTACGCCACCGAAACCGCTTTCAAAAAGCCTCGCCATCTCGTGATAAGATTTGAAGCTACTATTACCACTATTGCCTGCTTACATTAATATTTTAAGGGGCGAAATATCGAGGCTTGTTACCATCTATGAAGTTTGCACTACTGGATGCACGAATCCACTTTGTCGTGTGTACTGACACTTTGAGTTCTTTGCAGACAATTGCTTCATGTTTCCGCAACACCCCTTAGTGTAGCGAATCCACGACCTACTAGCTGGGTTGTGCAGAGCGAACACTCGTATCATCTTTCTGTGGCTTCCAAGCCACATGGGAATCGCGGGAAATGAGTTAGCGGCTCAAGCTGCAAAAGACACAGTATCGCTACCACCTCGACCAATGGAGGTGCCCGCTAGATATATTCGCTCTAAGTTACGCTGCTTGCTGGGAGAGTCAGTGGCTAGCTGACCCAATGCCCAATAAACTGCGAGTGATCAAGGGAACTACTTGTGTGCGGCGTGGCTCTTTCCGGTCACGGAGGAAGTTCGTCATTTTGTGTAGACTAAGGATAGGTCATGCAAGAACCACCCACTCGTAGCTAATGAGAAGGGAAGACACATAGGCTATTTAAACTAGCTTACGCGTGGCGAGAATGAAAAATGGCCTTTAATAGTTGAAGATGTCCAGTATGCAGTAACAAACACCACATTTAGGAGCTCTAGACAAGGTAGGAGGACATATATGTTACAATATTCGAGAACACAGACAGTCAGAAATGTGGGGAGACCTAGGAGTATAAGTGATAACGAACACACAGGAAATTCCTCCTAGTTCAGTGCTGGCCACTCTAACGTGACCATCAACAATCACATAATCACACGAAGCAAGCTAATTTGAAGGTCAATCACCACTTACAACTTAACAACAAATCACATAATTATGTCTAACAAATAATGACTAGTTGTGTTAGTTTAATTACTAATGCATACTATCACCCATAATCGTTGACATAGATATCCATCAAACCTCGCACGGACCGCGGAGTGAAGCCATCCGCACTACACGTAAACTGTCTCCAGCCAGGAATAGAGATGATGATGATAAGGGGGTATTAAGGGGCCTAACATCTAGGTTATCGGCCCCTAATGGGTTGGGTGATAGTGAAAGATGAGATGAGAATGAAAAATATAACTCTCACTAACTACAGACTTACATACTAGAAGAATAAATGGTAAACAAATATGATGATGATGATAATTGTTGTTTTAAGGGGCCTAACATCTAGGCTATCGGCCCCTAATGGTTTGGGTGATCGTGAAGATGAAAATGAAATGCAAACTTAAAACTAGAAACTAACTACCAACCTACATACTAGAAGAAGAAATGGAAAACTAAAGGAGAATAAGGCAAATAAAGGACAGGAGGAAAAGAAATGCCCTCAACCCTCGAAGAATGCGGATTGAGGGACTTGGAAGGAAGGAGAGCCATGAAAGGCAGATAGGAAAGTGAAAGAGGAGAGGGTCCGCCCCGAAGGTAAGGGACAAAAGGGAAAACGGACCCAGCTCAGGAATCCCTCGGGGTCGCCAACTCCCGAACTCACCAGCCGTGAGCCCCTGAGGGTGTAGCATTATCTAGGGTGCACCAAAAGTGGTGGGGCTACATACACCCTGCCTCCTTAAGGGCCTTGAGCACAAGGCAGGAGGTAAAAGGAAAAGTAAAAGAAGGCTGACCCCTCACAGAAGGAGGGTGTCAGGAAAGATGAGACAAGGGCCAATTAAGGCGGGAAAGGAAGAGACTCCCTAGGCCTCAGATACCCTAATACCGTCGAGGTCGGAAGAGAACAAGAGTTGACCAAGTGAGGTCGACAGGAAAGAAGACAGAGAGGAGCCCGGCACAAGTTTGAGGAAGCAATGCCGGACTCAGCTGGGGCCCCGTGGTCGCCAACCCACGCCCACTAGCAGTGAGCCCCTGGGGGTGGTAAACAAATAAACGATAAGGCAAATAAAGGACAGGAAGAAAAGAAATGCCCTCAACCCTCGGAGAATGAGGTTGGAGGGACTTGGAAGGAAGGAGAGCCATGAAAAGCAGGTAGGGGGAAGGAGGATAGGGCCCACCCCAAAGACAGTGGAAAAAGGGGACAAAACTGACCCAACTCTGGAATTCCTCGGCGTCGCCAACTCCCAAACTCACCAGCCGTGAGCCCTTGAGGGTGTAGTACTATCCAGCGTGCACCAGAAGTTGTGGGGCTACTTACACCCTGCCTCCTTGAGAGCCTTGTGCAGAAAGCAGGAGATAACATGAAAGGGAAAAGAAGAGTATAAGGAAAGATGAGACAAGGGCCAATTAAGGCGGGAAAGTGAAAGACTCCCTAGGCCTCGGATACTCTCTGAAGAGAAGAAGAGTTGACCAAGAGAGGTCGACAGGAAAGAAGACGGAGAGGAGCCCGGCACAAGTAAGCGGAAGCAATGCCGGACTCAGCTGTGGTCCAGAGGAGTAGAGATGGTCGATTCTCTTTACAGCTATTCACTGTCTAACGTCACTGGTATTTCTCTACAAAGGATGTACTACCATTGACCCGCGATGTGGCCGTGCTCGTTAAATCGTGCACCACGACCGTGCGGGCAGCTGCAGCAAGTCCGAAGAGGGTAGGTTCAAATTTTGGCGTTGACAGCGGCTATCCAGAGTGGGGTTTTGCCAGTTTTTTCCACACTGTCTCCAGGCACAGTACCTAACTTCATGCCCCGGGGCACCTACCCCAACCCTGTCCCTAATACAACTACACACACTACCACAGGCATCTGTTAAATACAGGTTATCAGACAAATTGAACACACACACAACTACACGGGCCTGATGACCAAGATGCCCCAAGCCACTAAACTGGATTAACAACAGGCTAATATTGATTTCTTGCTATCGATTGCAATATTAGTAAGTACATTATTCTTAGTATAAAATGGTGTTAGGTAATTTAATCCCCTATAAAGTGGTTTAGAGGGCAATGCTGTCCTCCATTCTTCTGTCACTTGACCTAGTAGTTTTCATAAACAGCCTTCCTTTACTCAACGTCCTCATGAACGACCGGTAATGAAAGGTAACCAACAACAAATCATAATGTTCATCGCCTACCAACACACAAGCTACACATTCCCCTTATATTGCACTAATCTCTATAAATAAAGTGCGGTTCCGGGTGGGGACACCAAGAACCTGCTGATGATCCAGCTTGGTGTCCTAGGCGAAACCCCACACAAGATACGGCACAAACCTAGAAAAATTGCTGAGTTTTAATTCACTGGCCGTGAAAGCCAATATACCATCCTTTTTAAGTAACATTATGTCTGAGCATTTTGAATATTTGGCTAAAACTTTGTATAAGAGGTGATCAAAAAGATTCTGTCTGACCGCCGTATGGTCCAGAATCGGTATAATAATAATAATAATAATAATAATAATAATAATAATAATAATAATAATAATAATAATAATAATAATAATAATAATAATATCGTATGGCAGGGTGCAAGCTTTGTTATTTGACACCCAAAGGGGAGCTTGCATGTCGAATTTCGTTGTTCCTTGAAGCACTATGAAAGTCAGGGAGGTTAGATATCTAAGCTCCTTGAATACTATAGCGCTTTCTATTAGAGAAATGAGGAAATTTGTGTTGGCGGAAACTCCCGAGATTAATTTTGCCATTATGAACACGGCCTACTGAATTCAAATGGGTTCTTTGACATGCCAACATCGTATGACATGGTGTCCTAATTTTTGCCGCCTTTCAAAAATCACTTAGCACGGCCAGGAGCGAACCTGAAAGCTTGGAGTTAGTAGACCGACACGTTGACCACTCACCCACCGTGCCAATTAGGCAAAATCCCCGTGAGCATTGCACCACTCATCCTTCCGACGCGCCAGGTTGAAGATCCCTGGGTGGTAAAACACCGTGTCCTGCTGCATATCCTCGTCCGACAGGAATCATCGACCCTTCAAGGCCTTTTTTAGGGGACCGAACACGTGATAATCGCATGGGGAGAGATCAGGGTTATAGGGCGCTGCTCGAGTGTCTCCCACTTGACATGGTGTACCTTCTGCGCTACGACTTTTGCAGTATGGGGACGTGCGTTATCATGAAGCTGCAGCACCCTTTGCCATAGTTTTCCTGGACGTTTCGCCTTAATTGCACGCCGTAATTTCTCCAGTGTTGCGCAGTATCGGTCACCAGTGATGGAGACACCAGGGTCCTTGAAACCAATAAGCAATGGGCGCCGGTAATTAAGGAACAAGGTGAGCATCACCATTCCAGCGGAATGAACTTCTCGGGACGAGGGAACATAGGATGACACCACTGCATCGTCAACGCTTTCCATTCCGGTTCCCAGTGGTGGCACAAGCTTCCGTTGCCTGCAACAATGCGCTCCAGGAACGAGCTGCCTTCAACTTGAAACGCATCAGTTGCTGCAGGCAAACAGCCATTCGTTGTGCTTTTTGTTCGGCATTCAACGCCCGGAGTATCACTTCAGCAACGCCTTCAAACCAATGCTTTTTAATCACGCCTTATATTTATGAGTTATATAATGATCAAATACAATATACTTATAGTTTACTTTTTGTCTATTTGTCTCATTTCCCCTCAGCGACTCACATCTAGTGGGACGTGGGTTGGCGATCACGGGTCCCCAGCTGAGTGCGGCATTGCTTCCACTTACTTGTGCCGGGCTGCTCTCCGTCTTATTTCCCGTCGACCTCACTTGCTCAACTCTTGTTGTCTTCCGACCCCGACGGTATTAGGGTATCTAAGGTCTAGGGAGTGTCTTGCTTTCCTGCCTTAATTGGCCCTTGTCTCATCTTTTTTGAAACCCTCCTTCTGCGAGGGGTCAACCTTCTTTTTCTTTTCCTGTTGTCTCCTGCCTTCTGCTCAAGGCTCTCAAGGAGGCAGGGTGTATGTAGCTCCACCACTTCGGTGCACCCTCGATATTGCTACACCTCAGGATGATGATGATGATAATTGTTGTTTTAAGGGGCTTAACATCTAGGTTATCGGCCCCTGATGGGTTGGGTGATCGTGAAGATGAAAATGAAAAGCGAACTTAAAACTAAAACTAACTACTAACCTACATACTAGAAGAAGAAATGGAAAACTAAAGGAGAAGAAGGCAAATAAAGGACAGGAGGAAAATAAACGCCCTCAACCCTCGAAGAAGGCGGATTGAGGGACTTGGAAGGAAGGAGAGCCATGAAAGGCAGATAGGAAAGCGAAAGAGGAGAGGGTCCGCCCCAAAGGTAAGGGACAAAAGGGGAAAACGGACCCAGCTCAGGAATCCCTCGGGGTCGCCAACTCCCGAACTCACCAGCCATGAGCCCCTGAGGGTGAAGCATTATCTAGGGTGCACCAAAGTGGTGGGGCTACATACACCCGGCCTCCTTGAGGGCCTTAAGCAGAAGGCAGGAGGTAACATGAAAAGAAAAAACAAAGTCCTCTCGGCACGCCGGAAGGCGGAGGTAGATTTCACCGGGCAGACTAGAGGATAGGCTAAAATAGGCGAAATATGCAGGTTTTCGTAGGTGGATCAGACCTCATTTATTGCGAGAATGTATTTTACAATTGGAGGTTAATTAACCTTTTTTTTCGTCTTTCTATGCATATTTTTAACATTTTATTATCTTATGGGAATGGTAACTTTCTTGTCATATTTGGGGTTCATTTTAATACTTTTGATCACAATGTCCTTATGCAAGGTTTGGAACTGATGTGTAACTATCTAACAGTCTGTTACTTCTTCGCGCAAAATTTTATCTCCCGCAGACATGTTAGTTGGTTCCTCAGTTTAGGGGCTGCGACAACGTGGTCATGTAACCCCGTGTACATTGGGTGTGTGTATAGTCTGTCTGATAAACGGTGTTAATTGTGATGACTGTATTAGTCTCTAATTCAGTTAAGGTCTGCAGAAGGTCATTTTTAAGTAGTAGTACCTAATTTTGTACCAAATACTACCGTCAACGACACCTACTGTGAACTTGGCTGCTAGATTCCACCGCAACCAGCAACTTGCAATGTACGTTGGAACTTCCCCTCCGAAGGAAAGCATGCTGAGGGATTTTTAGCGCTCTTAGAAAATCCGACGACTTTGGCCGGTTTTGAACCAGCGACCTTGGGCATAGAAGTTCAGCATGCTACCAGTTAGCCGCTTCCCACATAGTCAGATGGAACAAGAAGTTCCGTGCGGAACTAAAGAGCCTACTTTTCTTAAAATTAAGATTCATGCCAATGATTAATCTACAGTATATGAACCTATCTAGAATAATGACGAAATTAAGTTGGTAATATCGGAATGTCTTAATTAGTTCGAAATACTGTATACTAGGCATAATGTAGCCTAATACAGCAATACAGTTGGCAGCCATGGTGACTGAATATATTCTTAATTCCATCTCTTAAGGTACAGAATACAAAATGTGGTTGAAGTCCAAAGGATATTACATGGAGTTATACATTGGATTTATCAGCACACGTAAAAGCACGTTGGCAACAATGTCATGCGTATGCTGGTCAGAAATAATCGGAAATATTATGATATATTTTTGTGCCAATTTTGGATGAAATCCACTTTTTAGTATAGAAGTTATATGTATTTTAAAATTGGAGCTATCATCAGGCATAGAATCATGTTGGCATCACTGACTTATATTAATTACTCTAGAATGACAGGTGCTATACGTATGCAAAGTATAGACTGTTGGCTTGCATACTTTCTTATATATTGATATTAGGGTAAAAAATATAGACACCATTTATTAACAGTTGGCAGCCCTAATTGCTCATAAGAATACTTATAGTCATATCTGTTATATTACACATAGCACATATGAAATTTGGTTGAAATCCAACTGACAGTATAGAAGTTACATGTATTTAAAAATTGGTCCTATCAGCAGGCTTAGAATCATGTTGGTAGAACTGACGTATATAAGATACTCCGAATTAATGTAAAATGTCAGGTACTATACGCGTGCATAGTTTAAAGTTGTCGGCTTGCATACTTTCTGATATATTGGTATTTGGATAAAGAGTAGAGAGAACAATTATTAACAGTTGGCAGCCCTGGTGGCTCTTAATAATACGCTCAGTCATACCTGCTTATGTGCTTATATTACATAAATAATTTGGTTGAAATCCAATTGATAGTGTAGAAGTTATGTGCATTTAAAAATTGGACTTATCAGAAGGCTTAAAATTATTTTGGCAACACTGTCATGTATGGCCTCCTGGAAATTAAACTGAAATAGTATTATCTACATGTGTGCCAATTTTTGAATTGCTCCCATGTATGCCTTCCATGATATCCAACATGGAGCTCAAATTTCTAATGCGTTTTTTTAGCAGTTGGTAGCACTGACATCTTTTTCAAATATGGGCTTGAGATATTCCGGTATTCATCTTTACTCATACTAAATTTGGTTTCGATTGCTGCAGCCGTTTAGGAGTTGATAAGGGGGGGGGGGGGACACACACACACACACAGCCAGCCAGACAGGAGGACAGACAGACAGACACATTTTCCCGGATCGATCTCATAAGTCTACTTTTTCCTCATTTTTGCAAAGTGTGAAAAGTAGGCTAAAAATGAATGTGATCTCGTCAATGGCGTTGTCTTGGCAACCTCTGATAGCTCATCCCTGATCAATTTAGAAGCGTTGTCATGGTAACCTCTGATGGCACTTGGCATTTTCTTTAATTCCGAAATCGTTTTTCTCATCCCTTGGCGTAATGGTGGGTCATATCAAAATTTCTTTCAGACAAAAGTTTTAGGTAATTATTAGGGGAATATTTTCCATTTTGTACGGTTTTGATATTGTGCCTATTAAGAGAGATATGATTAATGTTTCCCGAAAAACCCACTTTTTTCCACCCCTTTGGTCAATGGTTGGTGCTATCAAAAAACTTATTTGACATAAATTTTTGGCACTTATCCGACACATATTATGAACTTTGAATGGATTCGATATTTCATGTATTAAGAGAGTTATAGTGATATTTCACTTTTTCGAAAAAAGCCCCCCATTTTCACCCCCTTTGACCAATTTTGCCCATTAACGAACTCGACCGAGAATTTAATGGGATACTTATTATGTAAAAAATTCAAAGTGATTGGTGCAAAATTACGGCAGTTATCGTGTCCACAAGAAACTGATACATATATATATATATAGATAGATAGATACATATATACATAAATTATATATATACTTTTGAACTGACGGTGGTTTTGGGTTCTGGGGGATGTGAAACGCGAAGATATGTCGAAATTTTCAGGAAGTAGAAACATGGTACCCATTGCAATAGTTAGCTTTCTAATGAAATCTACCTAAAAGAAGGCTGACCCCTCGCAGAAGGAGGGAATCAGAAAAGATGAGACAAGGGCCAATTAAGGCGGGAAAGGAAAAGACTCCCTAGGCCTCGGATACCCTAATACCGTCGGGGTCGGAAGAGAACAAGAGTTGACCAAGTGAGGTCGACAGGAAAGAAGACAGAAAGGAGCCCGGCACAAGTAAGTGGAAGCAATGCCGGACTCGGCTGGGGCCCCGTGGTCGCCAACCCACCTACACCTCAGGGGTTCACGGCTGGTGAGTTCGGGAGTTGGCGACCCCGAGGGATTCCTGAGCTGGATCCGGTTTTCCCCCTTTTATCCATTACCTCTGGGACGGACCTCTCCTCTTTCACTTTCCTATTTGTCTTTCATGGCTCTCCTTCCTTCCAAGTCCCTCAATCCGCATTCTTCGAGGTTTGAAGGCATTTATTTTCCTCCTGTCCTTTATTTGCCTTATTCTCCTTTTGTTTTCCATTTCTTCTTCTAGTATATAAGTTAGTAGTTAGTTTTAGTTATAGTTTACATTTGATTATCATCTTCATGATCACCCAAACCATTAGGGGCTGATAACCTAGATGTTAGGCCCCTCAAAACAACAATTATCATCATCATCACCATTGTCTCTTTGTTACGAGTTGGTGTCAAAACTACTGGTGCGAATGGCATGAAAATACGTATGAAAGTCGCAGACATACCTAGAATTATTTTAGTGCGAAGGAAGGCATGCTGCATCAAACCTGTATAATGACGGAAGACTCAAACAACAGCAACAACAGCAGCAAAAGATGAGAGTGTTGAGAGGAAGCCCTGTATCGTTATTCGCCCTTGTCCTTAGAGCGGTCGGTTTAATTTACAAACTGTACAGAACAATACTATAAAATCAAATTACTACGAACCAATATAAACACCAAATGCCGCTGTGAGGGAGATGGTCACAGGCCAAGCAACCTCACAGCTCTCACTGGCATTCAACCCTCCTCAAGTCAGTCATTATAGATAAATCCTAACTCACTACGACTAAAAAACTATCCATCGACAAAAATTCCCTCCCAATAAACATTATAAATAATGTATTGGGAGAGATCAAATATATCATAACTTTAAACAAGAAGTTCCGTGACGAAATAAAAAGCCTACTTTTCTTAAAATCTAAGATGCATACCAATGATTAATCTATATGGATCTATCTAGAATAATGACGAAATTAAGTTGGTAACATCGAAATTTCTAATTAGTTCGAAATACTGCATACCTGGCATAATGTAGCCTAAGAGAGCACTACAGTTGTCAGCCCTGGTGACTGAATATATTCATAGTTCCATCTCTTAAGGTACAGAAAACAAAATTTGGTTGAAGTCCAATGGATAGCATGGACGTTACATGCAGTTAAACATTGGATCTATCAGCAAGCGTACAATCATGTTGGCAACAATGCCATGCATGTATTGGTCAGAAATAATCTGAAATAATATGAACTATTGTTGTGCCAATTTTGAATGAAATCCATATTTTGAATGAAATCCATTAGTTAGTACAGAAGTTACATGCATTTTAAAATTGGACCTATCAGCAGGCTTAGACTCATGTTGGCAGCACTGACGTATATTATTTACTCCAAATTAATCTAGAATGCCAGGTACTATACGTGTGCAAAGTTTAGAGCTATTGACTTGCATACTTTCTGATATATTGACATTAGGGTAACAAAAATAGAGACAGCATTTATTAACAGTTGGCAGCTGTGGTTGCTCTTAACAATACGCATAGTCATATCTGTTATGGTACACATAACACATACGAAATTTGGTTGAAATCCAAATGATAGTATGGAAGTTACATAAAGTTGGACCTCTCAGCATGCTTAGAATCATGTTGGTAGCACTGATGTATATAAGTTCCAAATTAATATAGAAAGTCAGGTACTATACATGTGCATAGTTTAAAGCTGTCGGCTTGCCTACTTTCTGATATACTGGTATTTTGATAAAATAAATTGAGAGAATTTATTAACAGGTGGCTGCCCTGGTGGCTCTTAAGAATACGCTCAGTCATATCTGTTTATGTACACATAGCACATACGGAATTTTTGAATTCCAAATTATAGTGTAGAAGTTATATGCATTTAAAAATTGGACCTATCAGCAGGCTTATAATCATTTTGGCAACACTGCCATGTATGGCCTCCTGGAAATTAAACTTAAATATGTGTGCCAATTTTGAAATAGCTCCCATTGATACCTTCCAAGATATCCAACATGGAGCTCAAATTTCATTTGCGATTTTTCAGCAGATGGTAGCACTCACATCAATTTCCAATACGGCATTGAGATATTCAGGTATAGATCTTTACTCCTACCAATTTTTGTTTCGATTGCTTCAGCCGTTTGGGAGTTGATAGGCGAGGGACTCACACACAGACAGACAGACAGACAGTCAGACAGACTGACAGACAGACATTTTCCCGGATCGATCTCATAAGTCTACTTTTTACTCATTTGTGCAAAATGAGAAAAGTAGGCTAAAAATAGAATATAATGTAAATCTAACCTAAACATCAGAGTGAAAGGAGCCCTTAAGGGCACCAGACTCGATTCAATTTCATCGCCCTAAAAAGCGAAAATACCTGACAGAGACTACTACTACTACTCTTGGGAATTTATGAACATTTTCAGTTAATAATGTTTATTTCATTTCTTTCAACACACTTTTCAAACAAATATATATATTTCTGTTGACTTTCCAATAAATGCAATATGTTTTAAAATTCAGCATTTTTTTTCTTAGTTTGTGCCGTGTCTTGTGTGGGGTTTCGCCTAGTGTAACGATTCGATCCCCAAGCTTTTATATTTATAATAATTAATCGTTTTCGTTTTATTTATATATATATATATATATATTAATTTTTTATTAAGTAGTATTCCATGCTACAAGATTTTATCTGTCTGTAAGCAGCTCAAATCATTCTGAACAGATTTTCATTTACGAATGGTTGTAAAGTTAGTTGTCAGAGAGACGTGGGAAGTGACAGGGTCGCTCACATTTCTACAATAGATGTTATTTCCTGAAGAAGGTCCTAGCGCGTGACAAAGACGATGCGGTTTCCGGTCACTATTAGTGCCGGTAGTGGTAAATCTATTCTCACCCCCCAAATGAATGTAAGAAACCCTTTCATGTGGAGAAATAACTTAAGAAATGACATTATTCAATAATGGAAATGTCAGTAGTTCTGATGAGTATTGTTCGTGAAGGAGCAGTGACTTATAGACGGTGTCTAATTGAAAGGGTAGGACTTTAAGAAACATTCGCACCCCCAAATGACTGTAAGAAACCCTGGCAGCTGTGTCGAAATAACTGAAGACATGGCATATTCTATAATGGAAATGTCAGTATTCCTGATGAGTATTGTTCGTGAAGGAGCAGTGACTTATAGACTGTGTCTAATTGAAAGGGTGGACTGTAAGAACCATATTATCGACAAAAACTTGAAGATGTTATAAATACAGTAGCTCAAGCGAGAGCAAGAACACTTACTATTATTCATTCAGTCACGCCAGTAGTCCTACGTACTGGGAGTCAGTGTAACGTGAGTTGGGAGTCGCCAGCAAGCCGTCGTTCCCTGAGCATCGACCAGCCAATATTATACATTCAGAGGAAAATATTAGCGAGGCATCATGAAGGAAGTACTACAACATGTCAACTACGGGACGGATCAACGAGGACATCAGTCATATTATCTATATATATGACAATACTTCAAGAGGTGAGCGAAGATCATGATTTATCTCACGTCTCTCAGGCCATGTAAAATCAAGCTTGTATTCATTTTAGTTCAATCCATTCATTATCCTTTATCTGTTGAGCCACAGTAAATTTTCTTTAAATTCAAATTTGTAACTATTCTTATTGTGTTTTTCTTTTTATATTTGTTACCTAGATTCATTAAATTCATTTAAGTCAATGTCAGGACCCTCATTTATAGTAGTTAGTAATATTATATAAGGCTAACCCAACTATCCTTCATAATGCTGAATCGGTTTGAGTACTTCGGTTTCACTTCGACCAGGGGTAAGATATCGTGTTTTCTGCCAATGAGTAGCTGTGCAATCCCCTTCTTTTGACTATCTAATTAGTCTGGCGCCCATACCAAATCATATCATTTTTAGTGTACAATTCAAGGTAAGTACAAAACAAAAGTGCATATTTTAATTGTGTCTCATTTTCATTTCATTCATCATTTTATGTTAATTTATTTCCCACATATCTCTCATTACGCCCCATTACATTATGGCACCTTAACGTGGCGCTCGAAAACTTGTTCAGTATTTATGAAGGGAAGGTATAAATGTCAGTGCAAGTGTGATTTTGAGGGAGTGAAGTGATTTTGGAAGGGCAATTTTTAAAACGGTGTACTTCGAGATGGCGAATAAGAAACAGAAATCTCCAGATATTCCGGAAGATAAATTCGAGGCAATCATGAGGGCGTTACAGAATATAAAGAGTAATAATCAGGATCTGAGTAATAAGTTAGAAGCCACTAATGCTAAAATTGAACTTAATAATGAAGAATTAAATAGGAAATATGGTATATTGCAGAAGAGTATTGAGGGGATGAAACAGGAAATCAGAGGTGAAATTAATGAGATGATAGAAGTGAAGGCTAAATATATCATAGAGAAAATGGATAAACAATTAGAAGCAGTAGAAAGTAAGATTGAAAAGAAAATAGTTAAACAATTTGAGGAAAAAATAGCAACTCAAGGTGAGATTGTTAGCAAATTAGTAGACGCAGAAACTAGGCAGGTGAGAATAGAGCTGGGGGACAAGATTGAGAGAGTCGAGTCTGAATTTCATAGAAAGGTAGAGGAAAATCACTTGAAAAATACCGAGAATTATCAAGAGATTCAAGAGAAACAGAAGGTATTGAGAAGGGAACTAATGAATAAAGAAAGTAATTTCCAAGAAAAGGTGGAAATGGTAGGAACGGTAGACGTAGATGAAAGTAGCTTAAAAGAGGAAGCGGAGATAGTAGAAGAAATCATAGTAGAGTTGGTAGAAACGGTAGACGTAGATGAAGGTAGCTTAAAAGAGGAACGCCAGTTAGCAGAGATAGTAGAAGAAAGCATAGTAGAGTTGGTAGAAACGGAAGACTTAAATGAAAGTAGCGAAGGTGAGGAACAACAGTCAGCGGAGATAGCGGAGGTAAGAGGTGAAAGCAGGATAGATGTAGAAGAGATTATAGAACGTAATGAGATAGGGGAGAAGTGTAAAGAAAATATAGCAAGGGAAGTAGGTAAAATAAAGAAAGTACTAAGCACTCAAGAAATAGAAATGCAGAAAAACATATATGAAGAGAAGAGGCAGACAAGGGAAGATTTCCAAATTGGTATAGAGGAAATTAATATAAAATTATTAGAGGCAGAGAGGCGTGCGTTAAGTAACAGTCATAAAGAAATGGTTATCGAACAAGGTCAGCAGGAGGCAGATTACAGTGAACGAGGAATGCAGATGATAGGTCAAAGCGGAAAATCCAGGTCACATTGTTAGATGAGATTAGAAAGATATTTAAAAATAAGAATGAAGATTACTATTTGGAATGGAGGCTAGAAGTAGAGATATTAGGCGAAAAGTTAGGAGGAGGGGTTAAGGGTAGCTTCACTGCAGCGATGTATTGTAATGAGGAGATAGAATCTATTGTGATAAAGAGAGAAGGATGTATAACTAGTAAGAAAGGTAGAATCGAAGAAGAAAGTGGTGAGAACGTTAAAATAACAGAGAGAGTAGTTATCTAAGTGTGTAGTACCATGTGTTAATTATCCGTAGGACCTTAATATTCGTGATGAATTACTATTTGATTTATGTGAAGTACCAGAGGAACCAATTAGTAATAAATTCAACTCAGTCGTAGAATTTAGAGTGCGAGGGGCGCACATACCTGTGCTTCTTGATAGTGGGATAGGTAAACATGGTGAACTGCTTAACGATAGGTAGCTTCTATTAATATGTGCGTAGTTGGAAGAAGTATTTAAGTGTATTAAAACAGAAATAATAAGAATCTATTGAATGTAATAACTATTATGCCAACCATAATAATAATAATAATAATAATAAAAATAGAGATGGTTAAGTGATTTACGTTGAGGTGGTACATTGAGAATAAAATTAATAAGTTGATTAAGTAAATATTGATATACAGTAATGAAGTTTCAGTTGAGGATATCGAGGTCTTCAGGTACTATAAGTGGAGAAATGTAGAAGTGGTTTAAAGTTAACGAAGGTAACGCATAGTGAATTAACCAACATCTGGTGGAGAAAAGAGAGTATTGGACTAATAGGACGTCGGATACGTGGAGAAGAATATATGTGGATGTGTAAGGTCACATAAATGGTGTAAGGAGGAAGTAGGCTAGCGATGTTTAGTGCCATTGAGCATTTGGGGTTTAAGATTTGGTAGTTGGTAGTTGAGTTTATTGAAGTGAGAGTTGAAGAAATAAGTGTGCCAGAGTAGATTGCTATCTCTGAGCAAGAGTTTTTATGGTGTCTAAGGACCACGTGGAGGTGATTCTGGGAGTTTTTGGAATAGGAAGAAGCGCTGTTGTATGCAAGGGAATACAGATGAGAGTTGGTCCAAGTTTTTGATATAGATCGTTATACTGTACTTAATTTATGAACACATCCAAATAGATTACAAAGCTTAATACCTAGTTGAACCACTTCTAACATAAATTGCTGATGATGAGCGAGAAGGAATTAATGGTATATTGTGTTATTGTTCGACGCAAGTTTAAAAGTAAAAATAATAATAATAATAATTATAATTTTGTTGACATAATATTCAGAAGTTATTGAAAGGAATTTGTTATAATTCAAAGATAAGTGCTTGAATGGTTGAAGTATTCGGAGAAGAAGTTAATGTATGCAAAGTGGGACTAATTCATGTGAAATTTAAAATGAAGGGGCGGTTTTACTGGTAGTTTATTGGGTGAGAAAGCATTGAGACTTATTGTCAGAAGAGATTTCGGAGGAATCATTTATTAATAATTTTAAATCAGTTAAAGGGATAAGGGGTGCGCGATGCTACATTTATTGATAGTGAGGTAATCACGGTACTCTGGATTTAAAGGTAAGTCATTTCTTTAGAGGAGAAATTAAAATCTCATGTTATCAGGCGGATTTCGCGGAAGGATAATAATTAAAGAGTATTAAGGCAGGTAACTACGGATAAAACAGGTAAAGGTAAGTGAGGGTTCTATGTATAATTGAACGAACAGGTGAGAGAGTTATTAATAACCTGTGTTATTATGTGTCCGGATAAGAGCAAGTAGAATACTTGGGTAAATATAATATCAATTGACGGAAATTTCATGTGTATGTGGGGTAATTTCATGAGTAATACATATGTACTGACATTTGGGTTGTTTTATGAGTATTGCTAATTGTTCCTTGTTTCTACATTTATATATTAAGCATCACCAGATTGATTCATTGCAACTTCGTAATTCTTTTAAAGAGACGAAAGGTATATTATGTAATTCGTGAAAGTAATCGTGTGCAGTGATGTGTATCGAGTGATATTGTCAGTAGTACAACTACTATGTATTCCTACACTAGGCTGACAGAAAAATTCTACGCTCATTAGCTATAAAGCTAACACGTATGATATGCATACGATATCTCAGTTATTAAAGTGCAACGAAGACGAATTACGTCTAATGCGAAAGTGAAGGGTACATCAATGTCTCTTTCTTTCAGGAATTCCTTTAAATAAAACCAAAGACTATATGAACACTTGAGAAGTTGAGAAATGGGGAACGCAAATATAAAATGAAGGGTATATTTTGTTTATATGCATAATTTTGTGGTAGTGTAATTGTATATTGTCAGGGTGAAAATTTTTTATGTTGTCATTCTGAAGTGTATTTGTGTATTTTCATTTTGAGTGTAACGTATTTAGATATTTTTTGGCAGAGTGCATTGAAAGAAATAATGTTGTCATTTCATGTAAACTCATTTATTTCAAGGGGCGATTTGTAACGATTCGATCCCCAAGCTTTTATATTTATAATAATTAATCGTTTTCGTTTTATTTATATATATATATTAATTTTTTATTAAGTAGTATTCCATGCTACAAGATTTTATCTGTCTGTAAGCAGCTCAAATCATTCTGAACAGATTTTCATTTACGAATGGTTGTAAAGTTAGTTGTCAGAGAGACGTGGGAAGTGACAGGGTCGCTCACATTTCTACAATAGATGTTATTTCCTGAAGAAGGTCCTAGCGCGTGACAAAGACGATGCGGTTTCCGGTCACTATTAGTGCCGGTAGTGGTAAATCTATTCTCACCCCCCAAATGAATGTAAGAAACCCTTGCATGTGGAGAAATAACTTAAGAAATGACATTATTCAATAATGGAAATGTCAGTAGTTCTGATGAGTATTGTTCGTGAAGGAGCAGTGACTTATAGACGGTGTCTAATTGAAAGGGTAGGACTTTAAGAAACATTCGCACCCCCAAATGACTGTAAGAAACCCTGGCAGCTGTGTCGAAATAACTGAAGACATGGCATATTCTATAATGGAAATGTCAGTATTCCTGATGAGTATTGTTCGTGAAGGAGCAGTGACTTATAGACTGTGTCTAATTGAAAGGGTGGACTGTAAGAACCATATTATCGACAAAAACTTGAAGATGTTATAAATACAGTAGCTCAAGCGAGAGCAAGAACACTTACTATTATTCATTCAGTCACGCCAGTAGTCCTACGTACTGGGAGTCAGTGTAACGTGAGTTGGGAGTCGCCAGCAAGCCGTCGTTCCCTGAGCATCGACCAGCCAATATTATACATTCAGAGGAAAATATTAGCGAGGCATCATGAAGGAAGTACTACAACATGTCAACTACGGGACGGATCAACGAGGACATCAGTCATATTATCTATATATATGACAATACTTCAAGAGGTGAGCGAAGATCATGATTTATCTCACGTCTCTCAGGCCATGTAAAATCAAGCTTGTATTCATTTTAGTTCAATCCATTCATTATCCTTTATCTGTTGAGCCGCAGTAAATTTTCTTTAAATTCAAATTTGTAACTATTCTTATTGTGTTTTTCTTTTTATATTTGTTACCTAGATTCATTAAATTCATTTAAGTCAATGTCAGGACCCTCATTTATAGTAGTTAGTAATATATAAGGCTAACCCAACTATCCTTCATAATGCTGAATCGGTTTGAGTACTTCGGTTTCACTTCGACCAGGGGTAAGATATCGTGTTTTCTGCCAATGAGTAGCTGTGCAATCCCCTTCTTTTGACTATCTAATTAGTCTGGCGCCCATACCAAATCATATCATTTTTAGTGTACAATTCAAGGTAAGTACAAAACAAAAGTGCATATTTTAATTGTGTCTCATTTTCATTTCATTCATCATTTTATGTTAATTTATTTCCCACATATCTCTCATTACGCCCCATTACACTAGGACACCAAGCTGGCTCATCAGCGGGCTCTTGGTGTCTCCGCCCGGACCCCCACAGGAGTAGCGAACTGCACGCTATCTCCCTTTTTTAGAAGCGCACCTTCGCCTCTTTACTCTTTACTTCGCGTTTTCCTTTACTATTGAGATGAATATGATGATAATTGTTGTTTTAAGGGGCCTAACAGCGAGGTTATCGGCCCCTGATGAAATGAAATGGCGTGAAATGAAAGGATGAGGATAAAAACCGCTCACTGCTACGGATGAAACGAAAATGGCTTAGATAAAATAGACAGTGAGCCCCAACAACTATGCCTTATGTAGCAGGGAAAATACTTACAAAAAGGAACTCAGATTGAAACTATTCACCAAATGGAGAGCGGTAATACGTACATAAGGGAATTTCGAATGAAAATGCTCACAAAAGGAATAGATTGAAAAACACGCACAAAATGTAGGTTAAGTCCAAAATACGTACAAAATGCAACGTACAGTCAAAATACATACAAAATGCAAGTGAAATCAAAATACTTACAAAATGCAAATGAGATTGAAAATACGCACAAAATGTAATGGAGATTCAAAATACCCACAAAATTGCAATTGAGACTTAACTACTTGAACAAAGCGGGGTAGGTTGAAAATACAAAATGCAATTGCAATTGCTTACAAAATGTATGGTAGATTCAAACTTCTCATTAGGATGGACAATACTTACAAAATGCAATTTAGATTGAAAATAATTACAAAATGTAATTTAGATTCAAAATACCCACAAAATTGCAATTGAGACTTAACTACTTGAACAAAGCGGGGTAGGTTGAAAATACAAAATGCAATTGAAATTCAAACAAGTATATATTTTCATATATCCTACTTATGTTAATTGCCACTATCAACATACACAATTTCAGTTTGATTGCTGTAATAGATTCGTAGATATTGAGAACCGACTAAATATTTCGGATGGTAGCCATGTTGGATTTTATATATGTAGGTCCTAGAGTTATGTACTGTTACATGCAGATTATTGTGAACGTGTAGTATTCAAACTTCAATCGCATAATTAGGACACAAGTAAAAACAAGGAGATTTTAAAATTTTTCACAGCTGCCATCTTGAGTTTATGAAAACAATTGAAATAAATTAGATGCCAGTGGATTAACATTCGTATAAGGATTTACTGTACCAAGTTTCACTGCACGCGGATGGTTAAATTGCGAGAAACGTCCATGTGAATATTTATAATTCGCGTCACCGCCATGTTGGATTTGTGATCACCAGGTTATTTAAAGTCCTATAGGTGAACATAAGTTCATAGCCCCTATGAACATTTAAAAATGCAGTTTGATTGCTAAAATAGATTCGTAGATATTCAGTATCGTCTAAATATTTCGGATGGTCGCCATGTTGGATTGTTAAATGTATAGGCCATAGAGTCATGTACCATTAAAGGAAAATTATTGCGTAGGTTCATTATTCAAACTTTCACTTCGATCGCATGACTACATCACAATAAAAAAAATCTTAATTTTAAAATTCGCACTGCCGCCATCTTGAGGTTATGTAAACAATTGAACTAAATTAGATACCAGTGCATTACAATGTGTATAAATATTTCCTGTGCCAGGTTTCAGTGCGCTTGGAACATTAAATCGCGAGAAAGGTCTATTTAAAATTTTCAAATTCGCTTGGCCGCCATGTTCGTTTTGTAGTTAACCGGTTTTTGAAAGTCTTATAGATGGACTTCCAGTAGTGCCCTTTATCTCCGTAACAAAATTTCAGGGTTTTACCGCTAATAGTTTCAGAGATATAGAATGCCGGTGAAATATTTCGCACATCCGCCATCTTGTGATTATGTAAACAATTGAACGAAGTTAGATGTCGGTGCATTACAATGTATATAAACATATACTGTACCAAGTTTCATTGCGTTTGGTTGGTGAAATCGCGAGAAACGTCTATTTAAAAGTCGCAAATTCGCTTGGCCGCCATGTTGGTTTTGTAGTTACCAGATTTTCAAAAGTCACATAAGTGAACTTATAGTAGTTCCCTCTATCACCATAGAAAATGTCAGGGTAATATCGGTAATAGTTTTGGAGATATTGAATGCTGGTGAAATATTTCGCACAACCGCCATGTTGGATTGGTGAGTCGTAACAAAATTTGAAGGGCACGGTCAAGGTCGCCGGGAATAGTGCTTTGAACTTTCCGAGTTTCATTCAAATCGCTCCAGCCGTTTAGATTTTATTAGGGGGGACACACACACGAATCACACACACACACACACACGCGCGCGCGCACACACACGGACAAAAGGTGATCTCATAAGCCTATTTTTTCAAAATTGAAAATAGGCTAAAAACTCACAAAAGCCCCGGCCCGGATATTGAAAGACTTACTAAAAAGCAATTTAGATTGTCAATCCTTACAAAATGCAATTGAGATTGAAAAACACTCACAAAATGCAATCTAGATCGAAAAGACTTACAAAATGCAACGTAGATTAAAAATACCTAAAAAACGCTAAAAGGGAATTTAGATACACGGGGAACCAAGTAACAAAAACAGTGCGGGAATCTGAAAGAGAAAAGGAAATATAAGGAAAAGAGGAGAGGATTGGAGAGGAGAGGGGAGGGGAGAGAGGAGAGGGTCCGCCCCAAAGGGAAGGGACAAAAGGGGAAAACGGACCCAGCTCAGGAATCCCTCGGGGTCGCCAACTCCCGAACTCACCAGCCGTGAGCCCCTGAGAGTGTAGCATTATCTAGGGTGCACCAGAAGTGGTGGGGCTACATACACCCTGCCTCCTTAAGGGCCTTGAGCACAAGGCAGGAGGTAAAAGGAAAAGAAAAAGAAGGCTGACCGCTCACAGAAGGAGGGTGTCAGGAAAGATGAGGCAAGGGCCATTAAGGCGGGAAAGGAAGAGACTCCCTAGGCCTCGGATACTCTAATACCGTCGGGGTCGGAAGAGAACAAGAGTTGACCACGTGAGGTCGACAGGAAAGAAGACGGAGAGGAGCCCGGCACCCCTAGTCGCCAACCCACTTAGTATTGAGAAGATTTGGAAGAATTTGCCGCAAACTGCACCTACTAACTCCGTCTAGTTTACGGGCATGGGCTGTGTGAACATCGTAGCGCTTTATGATGATAACACAATCAGCAATAATCGCACGAGAGTCACATCTGCACGGAACACGCGTGAAATTTCTGACGCGTTGTACTGTAGTAATTGCATTTAAGTTGTATATAAGCTGTTTACTGTATTACTTTCAATCCCAAGTATTTTTCTTTCACCTGGCCACACAATTGTGTTGGTACGTAATTTAATTTTTTATTTCATTTTGAGGTCGTTTTGTGGCCCTAGACCAGCCTTCATCGATTGTGTGGGTTACTGGCTACATGGAACTCCAATATGAAGGTCCTTTTGTATTCCATGAAGTTGCTTTTCATATATGGACAAAATGGCTGCCCGCTATCACTGACGACAATTACTAATTAGATTCGTAACTACTTTATCGTGTTTGAAGCCATTTTCAAGTTGCCTTAGTAATCGAAATTTCTTAGCAGCAAATTAATAGTCAGGATATACTGTATAATAAATAGCTTAACATTTTAATACGTTATTGCACAGAGGCCTATATAATATATAACCGCTTGGCACTACAGTCCATGCTGGCCTAGGCCTACGAAGCGACTACTGCCCAGCCATTTGGTCTGCAGATATTGGGGTGACACGTGGTCAGCGCGTCCGGTCCCCTCGGCCGTTAATCTAGTTTTTCGTGACCGGGGCGCTGCCTCTCTGTCGGACGGCTACTCAATTGTCCTCACGAGGCTGAGTGCATCCCGTTCCAGCCCTCACGTCAGATTCTAAAATCCCTGACGGAGCCGAGAATCGAACCCGGGGCCTCTGGGTGAGAGGCAGTCATGCTACCCCAACACTACGGTGCCGGCCAGGCCTATATAATGCTCATACAAATCTAAATCTAATCTACAGTAAATATTCACCATGAAGGTGGTGGTTGCCGGCAGCCTCAGCTGGGGCACCGTGGTCGCCATCCCACGTTCCACTAGTCGTGAGCTACTGGGGGGATCTCTGGAAAGATTGTTCTTGTTGCTTATTTTAGGGACTGCGACATCATAGTCATATAGCCGTAAATTTGGGTTTGTGTGGACGTTGTGTGATAGATTACCTTTGTTGTTGTGATGGCTGTAATAGTGTGTGAATTGGGAAGAAGGCGGCCATGGCCTTAAGTTAGGAACCATTCCATCATTTGCTTGGAATGGAAGTGGGGCAAATCACGGAGAACCATATCCAGGGTGGCTGAGGTGGGAATCAAACCCTCCTCTTTTCAGTTTTGCCTCTAAAGGCTGAATGTACGCTGTCCCAGCTCTCACACCAGAATTACAATTTCTTGGCAGAGCCGGGACTCGAACCCGGAAAAGAGGGAAAAGGGACAATTAAGATAGAGAAATCAAAGACACTCTATTCCAAAGATACTCTACTCCGTTGGGGTTGGAAGAGACCAAGGGACATTGACAGGAAACATGAAGGACAGGAATCCGGCACAATATTAAATGAAAGCTATGCGGTGTTCAGCTCTGGTCCCGTGGTCACCAACCCACGTCTTATTAGTTGTGAACTGCTGGGGTGGAATCGACTGTATGAGATTCCATACGGCAAGAAGACGACCCCGATGCTCCTCTGAAATTTTTCCAGCGGACGACTCTTCTAAAAACGGAAAATATCTCTTTGTGTCATTGCTATAACGATTTCTACAAGTTTGGAACATGAAAACAACCTGAGAAAATCACCTTGTGATTCAGCGAGATAAGCTAAATAGCTTCCCCACTTCAGATAAGTGCTCTAACAGTATTTATAGCCGTACAAGTCAACATCTCCCAGATACTCCACCATGAAGCTCGCTCTTGTAAGTATTCACAATCCAAGTTTATAAGCGTAGTTGATAAAGGGTTAGGTTACCGACAGCGTTAGGTCATGGGGCCAAACTTTGCGGACTCGGTAGACATGGGTTCGAGTCCCACCGTAGACCGTCCTGAATGTATCCCGTATGAGAATGGATTTCCGTGGTTTCCCCATTTTCAACTCCAGGAAAATGCTGGGACGGTATCTTCTGACAGGCCACATCCTTGCCCAATTATATTCATCTTCATTCATTTAAGTTCTCATTAACTCCTCTCACGAGGTTGTCGTTAGGAGGGGCATCCGGCCGTAAAAACCATTCGCCACATAGACTTTCATCGCTTTTCATCCCCAACCCCGTTGAAAACTGCTGTTGAGAGATCGAAACGTAACACAGTTCGTGGATATTTTGGAGTGCTTAATTATGAGAGAATTATGCTAGTAAAATCACTATCAGGATAAGAGTACATTTCTTGGGCGTGATTCCGGCACTTCATCGTAACCATAGCAGTTTATTTGGTGGTTATGATGTCTGTACTAGTATGTGTGTTTGTAACAGGTAGGATTGGGTAGGAGGTGGCCGTGGCCTTCAGTTAGGTACCATCACGGCATTTGCCTGGATTAGAAGTGTGGAAACCACGGGAAACCATTTCCTGGATAGCTGAGGAAGGATACGAACCTGCCTCTTCTCAGTTTTGCTTCACGAGGCTGAGTGTATCCCGTTCCAGCCCTCAGACCAGAATTACATTTCTTGACAGAGACAGAAATCGAACCCGGGCCTCCGCGGTGACAGCCAAGAATGCTAGCCACCACGCTACGAGCAGTTTACAGGGACAGAAGCTACTCTCACTAAAGCTAAGGCCATTGGGCCAAGCTATTGGCGAACTTGGTAGCCAAGGGTTGAAACCCCACCTTCGACCGTACTTGGATGGTTTCCCACGGTTTCCTATTTTGAACTCCATGCAAATGTACATAAATCAGTAGCTTACAGTAGTTAGCGCGCAAGCCAATTCCTTAGTAAAGAATAACTCGTCTCAGAAAAGTTCGATCGCTGTGAAACCAGGTATAATGGACCACTAGGCTATTATGAGTGAAATATTTTTGCATGCAATTTTCTAGTATAGTTTTCTCGTGTCGTGGATGGCACTTGAGTTAACTTCTAAAGATGAGCACCTGTTATTTAGGAACTATTCATTCGAATACTGTGAAGTTTGACAAAATATGTGAGAACTTTGAACGAAATAGTTTGTTTTACATGCTTAATTAGTTGTTGTTTTTGTTGATGTTGAAGTGCTCACAAATTAAAGATGGTGGCTGTGCGAAATACAAGGATGGTTTCTTTTCAAGATCCATAGTTAATGAAAATAAAACCAAGTGTTAATGAGCAAATCCAAACCAAAAGGTATGTAGAAATCCCGTGAAAATTGAGGTACGTATCATAACTCATCAGTGGACGGACGTGTTTTCTATTTTCCTGTCCCCTTTCATCAGATTTTGTCGCTAGTGAGCTGGCATAGCCTCTAACGTTGTTTTGAACTTGACATTAGTCTCTATGATGTTGGTGATGATAATTGTTGTTTTAAGGGGCCTAACATCTAGGTTATCGGCCCCTAATGGTTTGGGTGATCGTGAAGATGATAATGAAATGTAATAACTAAAACTAACAACTAACTTATATACCAGAAGAAGAAATGGAAAAACAAAAGGAGAATAAGGCAAATATAGGACAGGAGGAAAAGAAATGCCCTCAACCCTCGAAGAATGCGGATTGAGGGACTTGGAAGGAAGGAGAGCCATGAAAGGCAGATAGGAAAGGGAAAGAGGAGAGGGTCCTCCCCACAGGTAAGGCAAAAAGGGGGGAACCGGACCCAGCTCAGGAATCCCTCGGGGTCGCCAACTCCCGAACCCACCAGCCGTGAGGCCCTGAGGGTCTAGCAATATCTAGGGTGCACCAGAAGAGGTGCCCGGCCTCGTTGAGGGCCTTGAGCAGAAGGCAGGAGATAACATGAAATAAAAAGATGATGATGATGATGATGATGATAATTGTCGTTTTAAGGGGCCTAACATCTAGGTTATAGGCCCCTGATGGTTTGGGTGATCGTGAAGATGAAAATGAAAAGCGAACTTAAAACTAAAACTAACTACTAACCTACATACTAGAAGAAGAAATGGAAAACTAAAGGAGAATAAGGCAAATAAAGGACAGGAGGAAAAGAAATGCCCTCAACCCTCGAAGAAGGCGGATTGAGGGACTTGAAAGGAAGGAGAGCCATGAAAGGCAGATAGGAAAGTGAAAGAGGAGAGGGTCCGCCCAAAGGTAAGGGACAAAAGGGGAAAACGGACTCAGCTCAGGAATCCCTCGGGGTCGCCAACACCCAAACTCACCAGCCGTGAGCCCGTGAGGGTGTAGCATTATCTAGGGTGCACCAAAAGTGGTGGGGCTACATGCACCCGGCCTCCTTGAGGGCCTTAAGCAGAAGGCAGGAGATAACATGAAAAGAAAAAGAAGGCTGACCCCTCGCAGAAGGAGGGAACCAGAAAAGATGAGACAAGGGCCAATTAAGGCGGGAAAGGAAGAGACTCCCTAGGCCTCGGATACCCTAACACCGTCGGGGTCGGAAGAGAACAAGAGTTGACCAAGTGAGGTCGACAGGAAAGAAGACAGAGATGAGTCCGACACAAGTAAGTGGAAGCAATGCCGGACTCAGCTGGGGCCCCGTGGTCGCCAACCCACATCCCACTAGATGTGAGCCCCTGGGGGAACATTAGTCTCTAGACCTCTGCCCTCCTAACCACTTACATTTCATGAAAGAGGCGGAAGTATTTCGGCGCTAAGTCAGGACCACTGCCCTACTAATGAGAATTAGGGATCAGGAAAGATGAGAGAATGGCCAATTACGACGGGAAAGTGAAAGACTCCCTAGGCCTCGGATACCCTAATATCGTCGGGGTTGGAAAAGAACAAGAGTTGCCCAAGTGAGGCCGAAATAAAATGTGACAGTGAGGAGCCCGGTATAAGTAAGTGGAAGCCATTCCGGACTCGGCTGGGGTCCCGTGGTCGCCAACCCACGTCCCACTAGTTGTGAGCCCCTGGGGGGATAGAAAATAAACAATTCACTAAATCGCAATATGAGGCGGCTTCGGTGGCGTAGTCGGTAGCATGCTGAGCTTCTATGCCCTAGATATCGGGTTCAAACCCGGCCGAAGCCGTCGGATTTTTTAAGAGCGTTAAAAATCCCTCAGTATGCCTTCCTTCGGAGAGGAAGTAAAGCCGGCGGTCCCATGTCATAGATTTATGGCATGTTAAAGAACCTTCCACTAATTACACCTGTGTGAAGCTAAATTGGATAGGTTAAGAATGTAAACAATGCTCTTAGGTTTCTACGTTCGTTGCCAAGAGCCGACTGCGGAGGCGTCTAGTAGCTAAGTTCTGAACTTGGCCTAGTAGTCGTTGACGGTGGCGCTTGGCGGCAAAAGTAGGAACTATTTGAAAAATTCTAAGTTGCAGTCTGTACTTAAATAAAAAAAACAGATAACACACACTAATACAGTCATCACAATAAACACCGGTTATCAGACAGATTCTACACACACCCAAAGTACACGGGGCTACATGACCACGTTGTCGCAGCCCCTAAACTTAAGAACCAACCAACCAATCGCAATATGCAATTTTATTTTGGTGTCCTGTAAATTAGTGCCCAACCCATCCCTCTGACCGATGCCATTTTCACGCAACGAAAATAGAAACACGAAATAAACCACCTATCTATACTAATACAATAAAGCTGAAGAATGTGTGTGTTTAAACGCACTAATCTATGGAACTACCAGTCGGATTCGAAAAATTATTTTTGTATATGATAGCCAGATTAAAGAGGAATAGTTAAGACTAAGTAGCATTAGGCTACTCCTCTCAGGTAACCTTAAAGACTGATTTTTGTTCAGTAAGTCGGTAGAACACAAGCACTCCCGAACAGCTTTATCCGCGTACGCTGGTGTTATGGTTAGTGATATGTACTGAACCCGCTGAGCTAAGGTTCATGTGATATTTTTCGTGACAACACATTTATGATGGGATGTACTACCTTTGAACACACCCAGAAAGCTACGAGAAGCTGAGAGCTTATACAATTCTCTTTGGAGTAGCGAAGGATCGCACTTTTGACTTTGGTGAAGTCTGCTAATTATTTATCTGAGGTCTTATTAATCAACTTTATCTTTCTACGAGACTCAGAATATTCCATTTCGTCATTCAGTATTATTGAAACATTTTGGAGAATGTTTTTTTCACTTTAAGGTATGGTAATATCATTGCCGATACGTAAATAGGAATGTAAGTAGTCGCTCAACGACTTAGTTTGACGACTTGATTCCACGAGGAACACAGTTCCGTGCACTACGTCTTGAGAATCCGCCCGATTGAGGCGTGTTGTGATATCCGTCGTATAAGACGTGGAAACAGTCCGCTTTTCAGCGATGAAATATTATCAAGTGTCATCGAGCACCATTGTATTGCGAATCACAGTTGTTGAAGTGTAGTGATCAGCACGAATAGTAAAGTGAACTTATTTGGCAAATATTGTGAATTTACGATAATTCTGTAGCACCACATTTTTATACCCACGTGATTTGTGGAGGGCCAAGAGCCTGGTGCGAAATATACAGGTAAATGTGATATTGTTACTTTAGACAAGTGTTATACTAAAAATACATTGCATATAAATTGCTCCGGTGGATTTATCCACAAGAAAACGACGCCCATTTCACGGATGCCACGTGATTGCCAAAGTAGAATCTGTGCACGTGTGAAACCGCAGATCAGTGCATGGCCATTTATTAATGATATCTGCAAAGTGTAGAGGCTGTGTTACCAGATATATGTTTAAAGCCTGTGATATCTACAAAGCATAACGTAATTTTCAAGTAATAATGCACTACATGATGTCTAATATTACCGACCACGTGTTCGACATTTACAACACCATGTTCGAGTCGGAGATAATGGGCTAAGTACCATTATGGTATGAGGGAGATGTCTCGGCTGGAACGAGCATGATTATGGAACTTCAAGAACGTCGAACGAGAAGGAAGGCATCGAGGATGCCTTTCCTAGGCATGTCCAACCCATTCACGATGTCAACTACAGGGACAGACCGAACCCTGGTCTTTGGGAGAGCCAAGATGGAAGTTCTGATAAGGACGATGCCAATCCTGAAAGCCAGAGGTGCTTTTGTTCAACCCTTGTCGTTGGACAGAGAGCTAAGGGTGGGCTCCTTCATATCGTGAGTTTGTACAACCCTTCTTTGTTCTAGTCATTGGTGGTATAGTTAGATTAGTGTAGATTGTAAATCAGCCGAACTTAGTGACAGCCATTTCATAGGTAGGGAATGTAATTAGTATAATTAAATGTCATTTATTTACAGTGATTGTAAGTCACCCTTGGGTTTGATATTTTGTTCAACCCTGGTGCAACCTGATGGACGTCATAGGACGCCAATTTCTGTCTATTGCTAAACGTGACTGTAGTCATTTCGAGGCTACTTTGTTTAACCCTTTCCCCCAGGGGCTCACATCTTGTGGGCGTGGGTTGGCGACCACGGGGCCCCAGCTGAGTCCGGCATTGCTTCCACTTACTTGTGCCGGGCTCCTCTCTGTCTTCTTTCCTGTCGACCTCACTTGGTCAACTCTTGTTCTCTTCTGACCCCGACGGTATTAGGGTATCCGAGGCCTAGGGAGTCTCTTCCTTTCCCGCCTTAATTGGCCCTTGTCTCATCTTCTCTGATACCCTCCTTCTGCGAGGGGTCAGCCTTCTTTTTCTCTTCCTTTTATCTCCTGCCTTGTGCTCTAGGCCCTTAAGGAGGCAGGGTGTATGTAGCCCCTCCACTTCTGGTGCACCCTCGATAATGCTACACCCTCAGGGGCTCACGGCTGGTGAGTTCGGGAGTTGGCGACCCCGAGGGATTCCTGAGCTGGGTCCGTTTTCCCCTTTTGTCCCTTACCTTTGGGGCGGACCCTCTCCTCTTTCACTTTCCTATATGCCTTTCATGGCTCTCCTTCCTTCCAAGTCCCTCAATCCGCCTTCTCCGAGGGTTGAGGGCATTTCTTTTCCTTCTGTCCTTTTATTTGCCTTATTCTCCTTTAGTTTTCCATTTCTTCTTCTAGTATATAGGTTAGTAGTTAGTTTTAGTTTTAAGTTCGCTTTTCATTTTCATCTTCACGATCACCCAAACCATCAGGGGCCGATAACCTAGATGTTAGGCCAGTTAAAACAACAATTATCATCATCATCATCATCTGTTTAACCCTATCTGGGGTGATTTTCCGAGTCTTAGCAGACTCTTGTTATGGCAATCTGATGCCATGGTCATGATTCTTTAACTGCACTTTTTGCAGCCAGTCAATGTTACGCCCCTGACTTCATTAGAGTAGTCGTATCATTTGGGTAATCGACTGTAATTACCAGTTTTGTAACTGCATTTATATTTCATTCGAGATGTGCTCAGAGGCCATCCAGGTCAAGTGTGGACCTTGCAAGTAAAAGGGATGTTTCGTTGCCTAGCATCGAACCCAGTTCCCAACGTATCATTAAGCAGATCCAGCAGAGTGGTGTTTGCGCCATAATATTATTTTGTTAGTGTCAAGTGTGATGACACGTGATTTATTTGATGTTTGATACAAGAAACAAATGAAGTATTTTATCTTTGAGAGCAGAGAGCTCCAGCAATGAGTGACATTGCTATCTTTTAAACGTCTTTGCTATGAAAGACAGAGTTATATGTTTGTATTCAGCTTTATAGCGTGCTTTTAGTGCACACATTCTTCGAGGTTTGTAACCTATGGTAAAGGTATTATTATGAGGCCAGTTTTACAGTTATTTTCTTGCCAAAACTGCCGGCCCAGTCAACGTGTTGTGTCATACAGTACAGGGAGCCTGTAGCCTGCTGTGACACGGACAGGTGGTTGAATACTTCCCAGCGCCCGACTGAGAGCGCTTGCTTCTAAGTGAGACAGACTGATGTTAACACAGGACAGAATGCTTGTAGCATTCATTTGTTTTTCATTGCATTGATTGCTCATGGAACCCAGTGTCCACTTCTGTGTCTGAGCATATGTTCTGTAGATTGTCATTTGTTAGTTAAACGCCTTTTGCGTGTACCGTTGTTTTGACGAGTACAGTTATGTCAGGTTTCTTATAGTATGTTGTAGGCTAGCCCCGTGAAGGAGGTTTTTCATGTATGAAGGTATTTTGTGTACCATGTCCGGGACTGTTCCCGTAGACCAGATATTTAAGGAGGGTAACTGATGTGTCCAGGCCCGTCCCAGAGTTATTGAACGCGAGCTGTGCGCCGCTGGTAACTTGTGTTATTGTGTGTCCGAGTTGTTATTGCTCGTTGATTGTATTCCGACTTTTGAGTCGAGGCTTTTTGGCAGAGATGATCTCAGGGAGGCACTCCGTGCCAAGGCTTGTCAGCTATTATTCGCCATAAACCAACGATAATCTAAACCGACATCTTAATTATAAAACGCATAATTTTGATAAACAAAATATAACTAACGAATCCTTTCTATTTAACCTTGTTCATTTGCATTTGGAACCTGCTGACATAGCCGTGCTAATGAAGGTATTTCCTGGAGGAAATGACTTTAGGACAGCTGACACTTTTTGTAGCGACTGAAGCTTGCTCGAACCTTTAGTTCGTAGCTCGTGGAGCGCAGGCCATACGATGTTAGACGTAGTCTTCACTACGCAGTCGTCACCGTAATTACACACGTTAAATGACTATGGCTTACAAACAGTAAGCCAAGGTGTAGGCAGGCTTTGAATAAAACTGTGGTCTTGTATTTATTTATTAATTGATGTAAAATTGTACGAATCCTCTATGTTACCCTTTTGTGTGCTGATTAGCACCTAGTTCGTAAGAATGTCTTGGATGTTTTTTTTATGGCTTGTCACATAGCTTTGATTGTAATTGTTTGATATTACGGACGTCACCGCCGTAAATTTTGTAATTAATTGATAGGACTTAGCTAGATGAATTAATATTAAATGTAAATGTGGAGATGGTATCATCCTAACTTAGATTTGTTTTGCTACCCTGTTAAATGTAAATTCCGATATTAGCTTGATCTTGTAACTTGACCTAGGTTTTTTTCGTCGTACCATTTTCCTAGTGTTGCTGTTGTTGCTTCATTATTGTGAGACAGATCTTTCGCGAGGGTTTACTGTAACTTCTCAGGTAGGGACCTGCTCTTTATTTTTGATTATTTATTAGCTTGCGGATTAGCCGATAGAAACCCTCCGAACTAGGATAGGAGTTTGCCAATTTTATAATAAATTTTCACGATGTTTTACATAAGTTTCCTTTCTCAGTCTAGCTTTTAAGGTGAACCTTTCCTTAGGCAGTCTATGACCTTACGTCACCATGTACCACGATCCCCGTGGACGATAGTTTCTCGTGCCGCTTTGGCCTGTTTGGAAGTTCACCTGATCCTCTCGGCAGTTAGGTCCGGCGGATGAGATGTTAGGGAAGTCACTTCGGTTGTTGGCTGTCCTGGCAGCTCCTCTGACGGTCTCAGCACACCGTTTCACCGATCTGAACCAAAATTCGTATACTTACCCTTTGGATCCCTGCGTGTAAATTTTAAATTCGGACAAACCACTCCATTCCCTGCATTTAGGCCCTTTGGCACAAATATACACCGTTTAAACGATCTGAACAAAAATTTGTATACTTACCCTTTGGAACCCTGCGAGTAAGTCTGTCTACATGAAATTTCGGACAGACCACTCCATTCCCTGCATTTAGGCCCTTTGTCACAAATCTACACCTTTTCACCGATCTGAACAAAAGTCTGTATACTTACCCTTTGGAACCCCGCGAGTAACACTGTTTACAGGAAATTACGGACAGACCAATCCATTCCCTGCATTTAGGCCCTTTTGGCACAAATCTTCACCGTTTCACCGATCTCAACCAAAATTTGTATACTTACCCTTTGGAACCCTGCGAGTAACACTGTCTGCATGAAATTTCGGACAGACTACTCCATTCCCTGCATTTAGGCCCTTTGGCACAAATCTACACCATTTCACCGATCTGGACCAAATTTTACACCTCTCAGGTAACCTTATAAAGGGACAATTTTTAGGATGACTCGTTTCGACCTTCAAGTGGTCATCATTAGATCCTGATCAATGAGTTGACGTTTAAATTTATATACAATGGTCTGTGACTACACAAACTTTGTAGTGCGTTCTATTGGTGTTTATATTTTGATTCGCAGGTTGGTTTGTTTTATTTATATGGGTTCGTGAATTACGAATTAATATTTTGCATGTTTATAAAATTTGGAACATCACAGTATCCTAAATAAAATTAGAGCATGCACTTGAATTCAATTTTGTAGTATGGTTGCTTATCTCGGCTGAGCCTTTGGTAGTAACCATTGTTACCCTCTCGCCTGCCTACTCCCCAGTGTTGATTCATGGTGATGGAGCACCTTAGTTTCAAAAGTGTAATGCGTGACATCTGTTGATTTAATTGTAACTAACTGAAGCTAGAATGACGTATAAAAATGGTGTATGTTATGGAAACTGGAAATATTCTTATTGCTATTGCAGGCCTTTTAAGCCATCTGCCACAGCCTAGAAAAACCTTCCATATACAGGGTATTTCATATAAAGTAAGAATGGTGAGCGGCGGCTTTGTTATCCGCTGCTGCAGTGGCCGTAGCCGAGCTTGTGGTGCGCCACATTCCCCTGCTCTAGTATTGAAAGAGCGCGCATAGTACATACTTGACCTAGCAATAAGCGTGCAGGTGTTCAGTCGCCAGCCTGAACCTCAGATGTTAACATGAGACAGTTATCATTATAACATTGTATTTTTGTATGTAAAACTTATCTTGAGTACGAGTCGGCTCGGTCGCTACGTGATGCATTTGTTCAGCAATTTCCTGATTAAGTCCTTCACAAGTACATGTTCAGGTAATTGTAAATAAGTTTGACACGAATGACTCAGTGCTCAATAGAAAGCAAAACATTAAAAATCAAAAACATTACTTTGACAGAACTCACTCGCGTCAGCCAGAAAGTGGTTACCAGATACAATGCCTATATAACCCAGGAAGGACGACACTTCCAGCATCATTTATAAGGTAATATTTCATACAGGATTGTACGCACGCTTAAAGAAATTTGCCATGGCGCGCCACAAGCTCGGCCAAGGCCACCGCAGCAGCGAATAACAAAACTGCCGCCTGCCGTTCATACTTTATATGAAAGATCCTGTATACTTGCAACCGGTCTATTAGCTGGAATTGGACCTTGCGGCACTGCCTAATTACAGGCCTTGGTTTGTTGAGAAATACCACATGGTGCATCCCCCTCCTATATCATATTTCCCAAATTATTCCTTCCCGTATGCATTCATTTCCTCTTTTCCGGTCACAAGAAGATTTGAAAATTTGAACCAGTAGGCTACGATGAACTAAATATTCTGGTACATATTCATTAATTGTATACAGTGGCCCGTCATGCTTCGGACACTTACATGTTTTATATAGCTGGGTGTGTGTTGTTGAGAGCTGAGGAAAGGTGCAGTCTGTTGCTTTCAGGGGTGGGACATGATCTAGCAACGTAATGAGACCAATTTTGTTTGCTTGAATTTTTAACTTTAATGTTTATTGTCTTAACATGCATCAATGTTTGACTGTATTAGTTCTTATGATGATGATGAAAATTGTTGTTTTAAGGGGCCTAACATCTAGGTTATCGGCCCCTAATGATCTGGGTGATAGCGAAAATGAGAATGAAATGGAAACCAGAACGAAAATTATGTGAGACGGAAAATACGTACAAAGAGAAACTCAGATGGAAACAACTCACAATATGGTCTTACAAAAGGGAATTTAGAACGAAAAGATTCACAAAAAGAGTAGATTGTAAAAGACCCACAAAACGTAGGCGAGATTCAAAATACGTAAAAAATGCAATGTAGCGTCGAAATACTTACAAAATGCAACTGAAATTCAAAATACTTGCAAATGCAAATGAAATCGGAAATACGTACAAAATGCAATTGAGGTTCAAAATACTTACAAAATGCAATTGAAATTGAAAATACACAATGCAATTCAGATTGAAATATCCCAGTTCCAATCCAAATTATTCACAAAGTGCAATTGAAATTCAAAATACTTACAAAATGCAATTGAAATTGAAAATGCTTACAAAATGTACGGTAGATTCAAACGACTCATGTGGATTGACAATACTTACAAAATGCAATTTAGATTGAAAATACTTGACAAAATGTAATTTAGATTCAAAATACCCACAAAACGCAATTGAGAATCAAAATATGTGCAAAATGCCCACCAAACAAAATGCAATTTAGATTCAAAATTCGTGCGAAATGCGGTTTTGGTTGAAAATACTTACAAAATGCAATTGAAATTCAAAATACTCACTAAAAGGCCCGGCTACCTGCATTGAAAGACTTACTAAAAAGCAATTTAGGTTGTCAATCTTTACAAAATGCAATTGAGGTTGAAAACAATCGCAAGATGTAATTTAGATCGAAAAAACTTACAAAATGCAACGTAGGTCAAAAATGCCTTAAAAAATCGCTAAAAGGGAATTTAGATACACGGTGAACCAAGTAACAAAAACAGTGCAGGAATCTTAAAGAGAAAAGGAAATATAAGGAAAAGAGGAGAGGAGAGGAGAGGGGAGAGAGGAGAGGGTCCGCCCCAAAGGGAAGGGACAAAAAGGGGAAAACGGACCCAGCTCAGGAATCCCTCGGGGTCGCCTACTCCCGAACTCACCAGCCGTGAGCCCCTGAGGGTGTAGCATTATCTAGGGTGCACCAGAAGTGGTGGGGCTACATACACCCCGCCTCCTTAAAGGCCTTGAGCACAAGGCAGGAGGTAAAAGGAAAAGAAAAAGAAGGCTGACCCCTCACAGAAGGAGGATATCAGGAAAGATGAAACAAGGGCCAATGACGGCGGGATAGTGAAAGACTCCCTAGGCCTCGGATAACCTAATACCGTCGGGGTCGGAAGAGAACAAGAGTTGACCAAGGGAGGTCGACAGGAAAGAAGACGGAGAGAGGAGCCCGGCACAAGTAAGTGGAAGCAATGCCGGACTCAGCTGGGGTCCCGTGGTCGTCAACCCACGTCCCACTAGACGTGAGCCCCTGAGGGGGTATTAGTTCTTAGCTTAGCTTAGTTTAGTATTAGTTTAGCTGGATTTCATGCCATGATTCTTGAGCAAAATAACTCTCTTGGCGAGGTCATGCTTTCTGGGTCCACCCAATCCCGACAATGCTAGTGTCTTAGCACGCACGGCTGTGGAGAGTATGTTATTGTGTTAGTAATCACAGTTCTCGGTTTCAGGTACTGGTGTCATGCTTGCTAGCTGTCTGCACGGCAGCCGACCACGAACGTTTCTACAGCCAGCCGTAAGTATACCTACTTTGTTTCGCCAATACTCTGATTGACAGAGGCACACTTCATGATTAAAAGCAGCTTGGAGTTTGCCAGATACTAAAACAGCGAAAATAATATGAATATCGCGATTTGTACCGAATTTATAATTTATACTTTAATTATTAAAAGAGATTATTTTTGTGTATATTAAGGCTTTCACGGCTCGGATTATATAAATAATACATGTTTTTTGGGCTAATACCGTGTGTATTTAGATTAGAACCATGCGTTTCGGAGAAACCTTGCCTCCTTTTTCAATGTAATCAAACAATGTGGCCAAAGAAAGTATATCAATGAGATTACAAACATTACAAAAATATAGATAAATTCCTCGGTTCGTCACCAGAGAGCAGCTGCCAGAATTTACTGTATGGACCATGGTAGAACGGCGCGGCGGACAGAGTAGTAAGGAGAAGGTAAATGGGGCGGGGTGAAAATATAGAGAATCCTCGAAGACTGAGAATATCCAAAATAAAGGGGTGGGGGGGGGGAATGGTGGGAGGGTTAGATGGATTTAAGGAAACAAAGAAAATACCTAACGTCATACAGGCAACGGCGAAAAAACAGATGGAAACTCCTCTAGTGACGAACAAAGGAGATCAAATCCAGGCTCTGTAGCCATAGGACCCCCCAGGGCACATACCTGGTAGGACGTGGGTTGGCGACCACGGGACCACAGTTGATTTCAGCATTGTTTCCACTTACTTGTATCGGACACCTTTCGTCTCTCCTGTCGATTTCCTTTGTTCTCTTCCGACCCCGACGTTATTTGGGTATCTGAGGCCTAGGAACTCTCTTCTTCCTGCTTTAATTGGCCCTTGTCTCATCTTCCCTAATACCCTCATTCTTCATGGGGTCAGACCTCTCCTTTTTTCCCCTGATATCTTCTGCCTTCTGCTCAAGGCCCTAAAACAAGCAGGGTGTGTGTAACTCCACCTCTTATAGTGTAGTGCACCCTGGGGAGTGCTACACCCTCAAGGGCTCGCGGCTGGTGAGTTCGGGAGTTGGCGACCCTGTGACATTCCTAAGGTGGGTCCGATTTCTCCCCTTTTTTCCAGTGACTTTAGGGCGGACCCTCTCCTCTTTCCCTTTCCTATCTGCCTTTCATGGCTCTCCTTCCTTCCATGTCCCTCAATTCTCATTCTTCGAGGGCTGAGAGCATTTCTTTTCCTTTTTTCGTTTATTTACCTTCTTCTTTTGTTTTCCATTTGTTCTTTTGGATTGTAAGTCTAGAGCTATATTTACTTATAGTTTCTATTTCATTTTCCATTTCCCGATCACCCAAACTATTTATTTATTTATTTATTTATTTGGCGTATGATGCTTTATTTGACAATCGTTTGAAATGTATTACATATAATTGCTATTAGAAAAATAAAAATAAATATATACATATTTGTATACATGGATATATTACAGTATATAGTATTACAGATTAACTAGGGGGCACGCATACACATACACACAGCTGCAGATTTTGAGATTTCATCAGAATCCGATGTCTAGCCTTCCAACCAAGTGAGTGCCGCAGGGGTTACTTGATGTAGCTCCTCCCTAGGCCCAGTGAATGCTCGTAGAGGACATTCTTTCACGATGTGGCTGATGGTTTGCACTTCAGCCCCACAGTTGCAGGAACGAGACTCCAACCACCCCCATTGGTGTAGTGCAGAAGCAGTTCTTCCAACGCCGCAGCGTATCCTGTTTAATCTGGTCCATATGGTGCGTTAGAGGTTGAACCCAGGAGGTTTTGCAGCTGGTTCATCGATGTTGATTAGACCATGTGGGTGTAATCTGGCCCATTCTTGCTTCCATGCTTCGTCAGGTCTAAAAGGTATGTCAGCTAGATTCTGGGCCGTCTTTCAGGCAAGTTTCCGGGATTTCAGTCTCGCTACATCGTTTTCATCTGTATCCTGGTGGATGGGAAGAGAGCTGTTCATCATCACCTTAGTCCATAATCTGACAAGGGCATTTTGTCGTCTGATGTGAGGAGGTTGAATGTGGCCCAGTACCACTGTACAGGAGGAGTAGGGTACAGGGTGCCAGATATGATTCTTATTGTTTGGCGTAGCTGGACGTCGACCAGACGAGTATGGGAACTATTCAGCCATACAGCAGAACAGTATTCAGCTGAAGAATATACTAGTGCTAAAGCAGTTGTTCGCAGTGAATTTACATCTGCACCCCAAACCATTAGGGGACGATAACTAGATGCAAATAGTTATTGTTGTTTTAAGGGGTGGAACTGATAACTAGATGGAAGTGAAACGTGGACTGTTGGCGCGGCTGAAGAGAGGGGATAGAAGCATTTGAAATGTGGTGTTACAGGAGAATGATGATCAGATGGGTAGATAGAGTAACAAATGAAGAGGTATTAAGCTGAGTGGTAGAGGAGATATGTTTCTGGAGACTGCTAATGAAGAGAAGAGATGGGTTGGTAGGACATGTAGTACTAAGACTCCCAGGAATAGCAAACTGAGTTAACGAAGAAAGGTTCGGAGATACAAGAACTGTAGGGATGGACCAAGGTTAGAATATGTTTAACAGATTATCTTGGATGTAAGGTGTGGCAGTTATGCAGAGATGACACGATTAGCTCAGGACCGGGCGGCATGGGGTGCTGCATCAAACCAGTCTAAGACTGAAGACTCAAATACAATAAATTAATTAAGATTCTACTCTAATGGATTAAAAATCCGTTGAAGGGTAGGATTATGTTCTTTTTGTTTAGGTGAGTTTTCAGAGTCAATGAAAGTTACTTGGTGTGTTCCAGAAACTACGGTACGCCATCATATCTTGGAACTCGTCAACCATCGCTAGTCATTGGGCCTTAGTGCCTCAATTTATTTTTACTTATCCTTGGTGAGGGTTTCTGTCCTTTATTTCTGTTGGCATGATTTTTCACATCCAATGAAGGTTCCTGCTGTACTTCAGATGTATGGTACATCACATCCTGAAACTAATCATACCATGGCCTGCCACTAGGCCTTAATGTCTGACTGTTATTTGACTTATACTAGGTTGATATTTCGTTCTTTCTCTTTGAGTGTCTTTTCAATGCCATGAAATGTTATTTGACATGTTTTAGACACTTTGTGCCGTATGTAGCTCGTCAACTATGGCCAGCCACTGGGCCGCACGACCCTCAGTTATCTCCTTCAGCCACCGGGCCGTTCATCCCTCAGTTACCTGGTCCAGCCAGCGGGCCGTTCATCCCTCAGTTACCTGGTCCAGCCAGCGGGCCGTTTATCCCTCAGTTACCTGGTCCAGCCAGCGGGCCGTTCATCCCTCAGTTTCCTGGTCCAGCCAGCGGGCCGTTCATCCCTCAGTTACCTGGTCCAGCCAGCGGGCCGTTCATCCCTCAGTTACATGGTCCAGCCACCGGGCCGTTCATCCCTCAGTTTCCTGGTCCAGCCACTGGGCCGTACTACCCTCAGTTACCTCATCAAGCCACCGGGCCTTACTACCCTCAGTTATTTCCTCCAGGCGCCCAATATTACTTCATGAAGCCACCTTTTGGCTCCGTTCCCTACTAGGTAACGCCAGCAAGAAAATGAGCTATAGGGGGTACCAGGTAGAAAAGACTGTTGGGGGCGGGGCTCTCATTACGTGGCTGCTGAAGAGCTTCTCCCTCCATACACGACTTCGGAAAGTCCAACGACAAGGACAACGAAGCAAGTAGCAGCGAGAAAGAGAAAGAGACACTTCCCCTACCTGACGCACATGCTCAGAAGAAAGACTAGCAGGTGAGAGGCAAGGGAGCAGGAAACACTCTCCCCTACTTTGGTGCGCTTGCGCATTGAAACATTCTTTTCTACCTGGTCACTCTATAGGATGTTGACTATGCCACATCCAGTCTCGTTATATAGGACCCATGAGAATGGCAAAGGATCAAATTATGTTGCTAATTTTGTGTTTGTAACAAGACGAAAGAGTGTACTTTGTAAACGAATAATAAAGTGGGGAAGTTTTGTTTCAAAATAAAATGTATTATACAGGCCATAGCTGGGTATTTTTGATTGAACGCCCAAGGGCTCCTAACAAGTTTAATTTCAAGTGGATCCACTTTGGCTACCAGATCTCTACTTAGTATAAAATAAAGTCCCCGATTCTTGGATGCTACGGGTAATCTCGAGAACCACTGGATGGATTTTGATGCGTTTCCACCATTCTGTAAAGGATATGCCGAGGGAGGTTTCTGTAGAAAACTATTTATATGTTCAAAGGAAGCCGAGCAGTAACGATTTCAGTGGAAAAGTCGAAAAAAAAAAAAACTGGCGTCCGAGCGCTTTGTAAGCTTACGCTGGGCAAACCGTTAAAAATATCTCAATACTCTGAGTGTAAGAATTGTTCAGCATGAAAAGTTCTACAAAAAAGTCCGCGAGAGCATATGCCTATCTTCAATATATTGCCCACTATAAGTGTTTTTACGTTTTAATTTCTTCCAAACATGTCCAATCAACTACTGAGGCGACAGAGTACGAGCTAGCTAAGGGCGAGTCTATCATCTCTGTTACAGCCTAGCTAGCGGGCGAACCAGATAGTAGCCAGCAGCAAACCGTCCAGTCGTGTTGAGTTAATACTCCTGAGAAGGGTGGTTGTGTTTGGATATTCCCTGGAGGTGTAACTCGGGTTTTCTTCATTTCGCCTGTGAAATACAGTCCAGTTAAGATTGGACGGAAGGGGGATTTGAGTTTCATTCACCTCGCCATTCCCTGGAAGTGCAACTCTCATTTCGCCTGTGAACTTTTCGTTCTGCAAAATTCACAGTCAATTAAGATTGGACTGAAGGAGGATTATATTATACTAGCAGAAGTACCCATTCTTCGAACGGTCTTCGGTATTAATAACCAGACGTAATCAATTGAGCTACTGTTGCAATGGTTAGAGACTTGGAATCTGTTTCTCGACAAAGAAAAATGATATGCTCTGAAACTAAATTTACCTAACGTGTACTTCGTGACGTGAAAAATAAATTGAAAACCTCGTAGATGAAACGCAATACACGTCAAATAAAACTGACCTTCACTGTTGTGTCAAGTCCCCATCCAGAGGCAGACCCCTTTAATATATTATAAAGGCACGTGGTGCATGAACATTCAGGTTTTTTTAGACTCCAATGGCCCAAATTCCTTTAAAAAAACTTAACTACCGTATTTCAATTCAGGAATTTTTGAAAATAATGTTTCTGTATGGAGATATAATAGACCTTCTGTACGACATGATGCACATTTAAGTCGTGTGAAAAAAATCTAGGGTACCCCTTGATCCCCTTAAGCGCATTGATGAATTTTACAGTTTTAGTTGATTCCGTAATAACCTTATAGGCATTTGCAAACATTCACAGAAATTTAATAAATGGAGTGGCTTTACATCTTGCAGAAAGATGATGATGATGATAATTGTTGTTTAAAGGGGCCTAACATCGAGGTTATCGGCCCCTAATGATCTGGGTGATAGCGAAAATGAGAATGAAATGGAAACTAGAACGAAAATTATCTGAGATGGAAAATACGTACAAAGAAAAACTCAAAGGGAAACAAATCACAATATGGTCTTACAAAAGGGAATTTAGAACGAAAAGATTCACAAAAAGAATAGATTGAAAAAGACCCACAAAACGTAGGCTAGATTCAAAATACGTACAAAATGCAATTGAGGTTCAAAATACTTACAAAATGCAATTGAAATTGAAAATGCACAATGCAATTCAGATTGAAATAGGCCCTATCCCAGTTCCAATCCAAATTATTCACAAAGTGCAAACGAAATTCAAAATACTTACAAAATGCAATTGAAATTGAAAATGCTTACAAAATGCACGGTGATTCTAACGACTCATGTGGATTGACAATACTTACAAAATGCAATTTAGATTGAAAATATTTGACAAAATGTAATTTAGATTCAAAATACCCACAAATTGCAATTGAGAATCAAAATATGTGCAAAATGCCCACCAAACAAAATGCCATTTTGATTCAAAATTCGTGCGAAATGCGGCGTTGGTTGAAAATTCTTACAAAATGCAATTGAAATTCAAAATACTCACTAAAAGGCCCGGGCACATGCATTGAAAGACTTACTAAAAAGCAATTTAGATTGTCGATCTTTACAAAATGCAATTGAGGTTGAAAACAATCGCGAGATGTAATTTAGATCGAAAAAACATACAAAAAGCAACGTAGATTAAAAATGCCTTAAAAAACCGCCAGAAAGGAATTTAGATACATGGTGAACCAAATAACAAAAAACAGTACGGGAATCTTAAAGCGAAAAGTAAATATAATGAAAAGAAAGAGGAGAGGAGAGGGGAGAGAGGGGAGAGAGGAGAAGGTCCGCCCCAAAGGTAAGGGACAAAAGGGGAAAACGGACCCAGCTCAGGAGTCCCTCGGGGTCGCCAACACCCGAACTCACCTGCCGTGAGCCCCTGAGGGTGTAGCATTATCTAGGGTGCACCAGAAGTGATGGGGCTACATACACCCTGCCTCCTTCAGGGCCTTGAGCACAAGGCAGGAGGTAAAAGGAAAAGAAATAGAAGGCTGACCCCTCACAGAAGGAGGGTGTCAGGAAAGAAGAGACAAGGGCCAATTAAGGCGGGAAAGGAAGAGACTCCCTAGGCCTCGGATACCCTAATACCGTCGGGGTCGGAAGAGAACAAGAGTTGACCAAGTGAGGTCGACAGGAAAGAAGACGGAGAGGAGCCTGGCACAAGTAAGTGGAAGCAATGCCGGACTCAGCTGGGGCCCCGTGGTCGCCAACCCACGCCCACGAGAAGTGAGCCCCTGGGGGGTTGCAGAAAGAGATGGAAAGTTGGACGTCACCTTTTCAGATATTGTTGTCATGGTTACTGGCTTGCATTCCTTCATTAGTTTATTAAATGAAATTAATTTTCTGGGAATATCTCAGAAACTGTTGGTTTTAGAGCCTTAAAATGTACTTTTCGGGGACCCTTTACTGCTATTTAGGGGCACCGAGTTTTGTTTCTGACACCAAGGGGCTGAAAATAAGCTTTGTCTCGTCGTTGTAGGCCGTAGTATAAAAATAATAATTATAATAATAATATGACAATATAGGGATAGGGATATAATAGACCTTCCGTACCACACCCGCACGTGTAAATCGCGTGAAAAAATCTAGAGTACCCCTTGACCCCCTTAAGCGCATTATATGACATTGATGAATTTTACAGCTTATTTGGTTCCGTTATAACTATCTAGCCGTTTGCAAACTATCTCAGTAATGAAATAAATGGAATTGTATTGCGTCTTACAGCTATAGATGGACCTGTGAGATTCCGTTGCCATGGTAACCGGCTTGCATTCTTTCGTTATTGTATTAAATGAAATTAGTTTTCTGGAAATATCTCAAAAACTGTTGGTTTAGGGCCTTAAAACGTGGTTTTAGGGCCCCCGAGTTTCGTTTCTCACACTGAGGGGCTGAAAATGAGCTTTGTCTCGCCCGTCTACGCCTATTTCAGCAGGTATTTTAAGGGGGTAGGCCCCCTTTTATGAGAGGTAGAGAGAAGAGTTACATCAATGATTAGTGTCGTGCCTCTGAAGGATATCTGTACCAAATTTTACGTTGATCCACCCAGCCGTTCTCGAGTTATAAGGGAACAACTTGGTCCACAGACAGACAAACAGACAGACAGACAAACATTTTATTTTCGCTCGCATCCGTCATAAAACAGTCTGAAACGCGTAAATAACGCAAATTTCCGTAGAAATTCAGATAAAACAGACACACTTTCATTCTTCTTCTTCTTCTTTCGAATAACCCATTTGGAGGGTACGATGAATCAACGTTGGCTATTGTCCATTGTATTCAATTTCCGTTGTTTCCAAATTTCTTTCATCCTTCTAGAGTGACGATCTTTCTCCTCCTGAGTCCACTTTCTGCCAGTTGTTTGTTTCTTCCTTTCTTGAAATTTTGCGTTTTGAATAGCTTCTCTGAAGAGTGATCTGTTTGCTATTGTGTCTGTCTGAATTTTGGCGTTTGTCAAATCTTTGTCAATTTCAATGAACCATGTGGGTTTGGATTTGTAACTAGTCAGTAAGTTGAAGATCTGTTTAGTTAGTCTACTATTTTCCATTCTATAGATATGCCCAAAAAACTGTAATCTTCTCTTTCTCATTACATCAGTTAATTTTTCACATTTCAAATATAACTCTCTATTTGGTCGTAACCTATATTCTGCGTTATTATTTCGTTTAGCTCCCAGTATTTTTCTCAGAATTCGTCTTTCAGTCTTCTCTAATTTGTCTAAATCACCAAATCTTGTTAATTTAAGTGTTTCTGCTGCATACAGAGTTTCAGGTCTGACTACTGTTTGATAATGCCTTAATTTAGTGTTCCAGGATAAGCTTTTTTTATTATATATATCTTTTGTCATATGAAAACACCTTTGTAATTTATGCATACGTGTTTCTATTGCTGTCTTTTCCTGTGAGTCATTCATTATCCACTCTCCTAGGTATTTAAAGGAATTTGTTTTACATACTGAACTGTCATGAATTGTGATACTTTTGGGGGCATCGGTGATGTTTGTCATGAACTTAGTTTTTTCAAATGATATTTGTAGTCCGACTTTGGCTGCCTGTTTTTGCAACTCTCTAATTTGTTCTTGGGCAGTATCCAGTGAGTCAGTAAGTAATGCAATGTCATCCGCAAAAGCTAAACAATCTACAGTGATTTTATTTGGATGTCTTCCTAGTTGAACGCCTTTAGTATTGATGGCTTTCCTCCACTCTCGAATTACCTTTTCCAATGCACAATTGAAAAGCAGAGGTGACAGACCATCTCCTTGTCTCACACCTGACTTTATTTTGAAAGATTTTGAAAGTTCCCCTCTAAATTTAACTTTGGAAGTTGTGTTCGTTAGTGTTGCTTGAATTATTTCAGTTGTCTTGTTATCAAGTCCAAATTCCTTCAGAATGTTAATAAGTGCCTTTCTGTCAATGGAGTCATAGGCTTTTTTAAAATCCACAAAAGTAACTACATATTTCAAGTTCCTGATTTTCCTCATGTCTAATATGCTCTTTAAATTTAGTATTTGCTCCATACATGATCGTCCCTTCCTAAACCCTGCCTGATACTCTCCCAATTGTGGGTCAAGTATTTTTTCCGCTCTTTTTAAAAGTGCTTTGGATAAGATCTTATAGGTCACTAGCAGGAGGGAGATTCCTCTGTAATTGTTAGGATCAGTTTTCTTCCCTTTCTTATGTAGTGGATGTATCAAAGCAGATGTCCATTCTGATGGTAAACTGTGTGTTTTCCATATGTCATTTATGATTTCCGTTAAACATAGGATCATGTTGTCACTCGAGTATTTCCATAATTCAGCAACTATACTATCTTCTCCAGATGCTTTGTTATTTTTAAGTTCGTTTATAATCTCTTTAATTTCATTTGTTGTTGGTGGTTTCGAGTCTGGAGGAACGGGGAGTATATTATCAAAATTAAATGTCTCCTTTGGTGGATCGCAGTTGAGGAGTTCTTCAAAATATTCCGCAAGTATTCTGCAATTTTCAGCGTTATTATATGCAGTTTTCTGAGTCTTTGGATCTGTGAAAAGTAAGCTTGGTGGAGTATACTTCCTTAAACTACTTCTGAAAGTTTTGTAGAAGTCCTTTATATTGTGCTGTCTGAAGTCCGATTCTATTAATGTTAATTGGTCTTTCATATGTTGCACTTTTACCCTTTTGAGTCCCTTAGATGCATGTTTTCGGGATTCTATAAAGCTGTTCCTGGTATTCTCATTTTTATTTGCATTCCAGATGTTCCAAGCTCGTTGTCTTTTAAAGATTAGTTCATCACACTCAGCAGTCCACCAGGCATGTTTTCGTTTTCTTTTAAGGAGAATGGTTTCTTCTGCTGTCTGTACTAAGTCTCTTTGAAGTTGTTCCCATGTTTTAGGTGCTCTGCTTTCCAAAAGTGTTTTGAAATTATTTTCTGTAGCTAATTTTTGAGTATCAAACTTTTTGGATTGATAATGATTTTTCTTTTTATATATTGGTCTAATTTTGAATTTAATGAGTGACAGATAGTGGTCTGAATCTAAACCTGCACTCTTAGCAACTTTCACATTGAGTATCTCCATTGTAGACTGTCTGCTAATAGCAACATGGTCAAGTTGTTTCTCACCACAAACTGGATTTGGGGAAACCCAAGTAGTTTGTTTCCTAGGAAGTTTTTTGAAGAATGTAGATTTCAGGACTATGTTATGCTCTCTGCATAAACTAATAAGTCTTTCTCCATTTGTGTTAGTTCTTTTATGTGCCGGGAAATTGCCTACTATGGACCGATGTTGACGTTCTTTGCCGATTTGAGCGTTAAAGTCTCCAAGTAGAAGTATTGTATTTTTTGATGGAATTTGATCCAGGGTGTTTGATAGTTCTTGCCAAAAATTTTCCGTTTGTTCTTTCTGAGTCCTATTTTTCTCATTAGTTGGTGCATGTGTATTGACAATGGTATAAACTTTGTTTACTGATTTAAAGGATAGCAGGGATAATCTTCATCCTTATATATAGAGAGATTAAATTATACTGATTGGCGTATAATCTCTACTTAGTATAAAACAAAGTCCCCGATTCTTGGATGTTACGGGTAAACTCGAGAACCACTGGATGGATATTCATGCGGTTTTCACCATTCTGTCAAGGATATCTCGAGGATGATTTCTGTAGAAAATAATTTATTTATGATCAAAGGAAGCCGAGCAGTAACGATTTCGGTGGAGAAGTAAAAAAAAACCTGGCGTCCGAGCGCTTTGTAAGCTTACGCTGGGCAAACTGTTAAAAATATCTAAATACTATGAGTGTAAGAATTGCTCAGCATGAAAAGATCTACAAAAAAGTCCGCGAGAGCATATGTCTATCGTCAATACATCGCCCACTATGAGTGTTTTTACGTTTTAATTTCTTCCAACCATGTCCATTCAAATACTGAGGCAACAGTTTACGAGCTATCTAAGGGCGAATCTATCATCCCTGTTACAGCCTAGCTAGCGGGCGAACCTATTGCCCCCGATAGAGCCAGCAGCAAACCGTTGAGTCGTGTTGAGTTAAGACTTCTGAGAAGAGTGGTTGTGTTTGGAGTTTCCCTGGAAGTGCAACTCGGGTTTTCTTCATTTCGCCTGTGAACTTTTCGTTCCGCAAAATTCACAGTCAAGTTAAGATTGGACGGAAGGGGGATTTGTGTTTCATGCACGACGCCATTCTTAAATTACGTCTGACAAGAATCTGTTGCACATGCATCTCCATGATAATATAACTAATAGTCCAGTCAGTGATTTTAACCCATCAAGTCGAGACGTAAAACGGATATTGGTCGTTGTTCATTGACACTGGAGAAAAAAAAGCGCTTATCACGTAATGCATTCTCCCGGGCGAAGCCGGGTCGGGTTGCTACTACTGTATATAAATTGCAGTCGAAAGGTCATAGCTGGGTAATTTTGATTGAATGCCTGAGGGCTCCTAACAAGTTTGATTTCAAGTGGATCCAATTTGGGTACCAGATCTCTACTTAGTATAAAACTAAGTCCCCGATTCTTGGATGTCACGGGTAATCTCGAGAACCACTGGATGGATTTTGATGCCGTTTCCACCATTCTGTAAAGGATATCTCGAGGGAGGTTTCTGTAGAAAATTATTTATTTATCATCAAAGAAAGCCAAGCAGTAACGATTTCAGTGAAAAGGTCGAAAAAACACCTGGCGTCCGTGCGCTTTTTGAGCTTACGCTGGGCAAACCGTTAAAATATCTATATACTATGAGTGTAGGAATTGATCAGCATGAAACGTTCTACAAAAAAGTCCGCGAGAGCATATCTCTATCTTCAATACATCGCCCACTATATGTGTTTTTACGTTTTCATTTCTTCCAAAAATCTCCATTCAATTACTGAGGTGACAGTTTACGAGCTAGATTCGTGTTCACTGCTGGTGGAAAAACGACTAATGTCGTACACAAGGAAATCTGATAAGACCTCGGTTAAAAGTAGCCTATCACCTTGCATTCATAACTGTTCCCGGGCGAAGCCGGGGTGGGTTGCTAGTTATTATAATAATTCTTTTTCCGACAGTGGTAGCTACGCTCACTAACGCGCAGTGCTAATCCATGAGGCCATGCTATTTGCGAACTCGGGAGACCTGGCTTCGAGCTCCATCGTCGGCCGTACTGGGTATTGTTTTTCATGTTTTCCCATTTTCAACTCCAGGCAAATGTAGGGACGGTACCTGCTGTCAGGCCAAGGCTGCTTCCTTGTACATTCTTGCACGGTTTCATTCATTTTCATTCATTTTCGTTCATGTCTTCTCTCATTAATCCCTCTCATGAGGGCGGCACCAGGAAGGGTATCCGGCCGTAAAAACCTTCCACCACATAGGCTTTGATGGCATCTCATCCGCGATCCCGTTGGAAAGGGGAATAATAAGGGGTAGACAGCCAGACAGACATTATAATCATTAGTTTTATGCAATATTTTGTTTCATTAATTTTAGGCAATTTTCAGATCCAGGCGTCCACTCTAAATTTCAATTCAGTTCTAAATTTGAATATTTTAATCTGTGTTAGGAGCTGCGACAACGCGGTCATGTAGCCCCGTGTACTTTGGGTGTGTGTAGAATCTGTCTGATAACCGGTGTTAATTGTGATGGCTGTACAGGGTCTTTCATACAAAATAAGAGCGCCAAGCGGCGGCTTTGTTAACCGCTGCAGCGGTCACCTTGGCCGAGCTTTTGGCGCGCCAAAGCCCCCTGCTTTAAGCGTGTGTACAATCCTATATGATGCAGCAGCCTTGCTAGCGTGTGTACAATGCTGAAATCTTACTCAGTGAAATCTGACTGAGTGTCGCGGCGCGGCGCATAACGGCAAAGTGCCTGCCGGGAGACAGACGCGCAACGCGGGTGAGCGGGCAAGCGAGGGTCCCCGTCGCATATAAAACAAACTCTCTGTACTTGTAGACATAGATTTAATAGCCTAAGCGTAATGGACCTGATGATAATCGCTTGACGAAAATGGTCATCCAATTGAATTTATTAATGCCATATAATTTCCTTTCAGGATTAGGGAAGCACCCAATACAAGCGTTTCGACCGACTGAAAAACATTAATTTCGATACGGTATAGAAAACAGAGGGAACGAAAATGATTGGTTTGTTTAGGGGCTGTGACAACGCGGTCATGTAGCCCCGTGATGATGATGATAATTGTTGTTTTAAGGGGCCTAACATCTAGGTTATCGGCCCCTAATGATCTGGGTGATCGTGAAGATGATAATGAAATGTAAACTATAACTAAAACTAACTACTAACTTATATACTAGAAGAAGAAATGGTAAACAAAGGGAGAATAAGGCAAATAAAGGACAGGAGGAAAAGAAATGCCTTCAACCAAGGAAGAATGCGGATTGAGGGACTTGGAAGGAAAGAGATAGGAAAGTGAAAGAGGAGAGGGTCCACCCCAGAGGTAATGAACAAAAGGGGGAAACCGGACCCAGCTCAGGAATCCCTCGGGGTCGCCAACTCCCTAGCTCACCAGCCGTGAGCCCTTGAGGGTGTAGCAATATCTAGGGTGCACCAGAAGTGGTGGGGCACCATACACCCTGCCTCCTTGAGGGCCTTGAGCAGAAGGCAGGATATAACAGGAAAAGAAAACGAAGGCTGACCCCTCGCAGAAGGAGGGTAGCAGAAAAGATGAGACAAGGGCCAATTATGGCGGGAAAGGAAGAGACTCCCTAGGCCTCGGATACCCTAATACCGTCGGGGTCGGAAGAGAACAAGAGTTGACGGAGTGAGGTCGACAGGAAAGAAGATGATGATGATATGATGATAATTGTTGTTTTAAGGGGCCTAACATCTAGGTTATCGGCCCCTGATGGTTTGGGTGATCGTGAAGATGAAAACTTTTGTTTTGAAAATGAAATGAAATGAAAATGAAAAGCGAACTTAAAACTAAAACTAACTAATAACCTACATACTAGAAGAAGAAATGGAAAACTAAAGGAGAATAAGGCAAATAAAAGGACAGAAGGAAAAGAAATGCCCTCAACCCTCGGAGAAGGCGGATTGAGGGTCTTGGAAGGAAGGAGAGCCATGAAAGGCATATAGGAAAGTGAAAGAGGAGAGGGTCCGCCCCAAAGGTAAGGGACAAAAGGGGAAAACGGACCCAGCTCAGGAATCCCTCGGAGTCGCCAACTCCCGAACTCACCAGCCGTGAGCCCCTGAGGGTGTAGCATTATCTAGGGTGCACCAGAAGGGGTGGGGCTACATACACCTGGCCTCCTTAAGGGCCTAGAGCACAAGGCAGGAGGTAAAATGAAGAGAAAAAGATGGCTGACCCCTCGCAGAAGGAGGGTATCAGAAAAGATGAGACAAGGGCCAATTAAGGCGGGAAAGGAAGAGACTCCCTAGGCCTCGGATACCCTAATACCGTCGGGGTCGGAAGAGAACAAGAGTTGACCAAGTGAGGTCGACAGGAAAGAAGACGGAGTGGAGCCCGGCACAAGTAAGTGGAAGGAATGCCGGACTCAGCTGGGGCTCCGTGGTCGCCAACCCACGTCCCACTAGATGTGAGCCCCTCGGGAGGGGGGGGGGGGGGTTGTAGCCCCGTGTTCTTTGGGTGTGTGTACATCTCTCTGATGACCGGTGTTAATTGTTATGACTGTAGTAGTGTGTGTTACCTGTGATTCAGGTAGTAGGACTGCAGGCGATTAATGTTTTCAAGTAGTTCCTACTTTTGCTACCAAATGCTACCGTCCACGGACGCGGCTACTAAGTGCCATCGAAGTCAGCAACCGGTGGCGAACGTTGGAACTAATAGAGCGTTATCGAACTAACCTACAAATTTTTGCTCCCACAAATGAAATTAGTGGAAGTTTTTTTTTCATGCCATAAATCTATGACATGGGACCACCGGCTTTACTTCCCCTCCGAAGGAAGACATACTGAGGGATTTTCAACGCTCTTAAAAAATCCGACGACTTCTGCCTGGTTTGAACCCACGATCTTGGGCATAGAAGCTCAGCATTCAAACAAAAATGATGATGATTATTATTATCATTGTAGTTTCAAGGGGTCTAACATCTAGTTTATCGGCTCCTAATTGTAAGGATGATATTGAAAATGTAATTAAACAAAAACGACTACTACTACTACTTCTATACCTGCTGAATTACATCTAAATTGCATACTAGGAGAAGAATACTGTAATAATAATATCATTGGTTTTACGTCCCTTTTAACTACTGTGGCTACAGTCGCCGGGGTGCCGACAGTATATCTACTGACACGGCTACCTTGCATTTGCGCACCCTCAAATGCCAGCTGAATGCGCCAAGATTCGATCCTGCACTTAGGAGAACAAATGAAGGAGAAAACAAGTAGTTCCGTGACGAACTAAAGAGGCTACTTTTCTTGAAATGTAAGTTTCGTACTAAATGTACCGACCTATCTGGAATAATAAATTTAACTACAGAATTAACACTATCTTGTTGGAAGCCATTTTTCAGTTTTGACTTAGTAATCGAAATCAATGTTTTTTCAGTCAGTTAACATGAATTTATTTATTAATCTCATGTAGCCTACATGTTTTCAGGTTTATGAAAATGCCTATTACAATTGGGTATTGGTACTCAAAGGTATTTGATGATGATAATTATTGTTGTTTTAAGGGGCCTAACATCGAGGTAATCATGCCTTAATGGTTTGGATGATAGTAAAAATGTAAGATGCTGAAATAAAACCTACAACTAAAACTAAATCCGGACTTGCAACTAACTCACTGTAGAGAAGAAATGGAGAGAAATAAAAGGATATAGGAAAAATATACAAACAGGGAAAAGAAATACCCTCAGCTTTCGAAGAATGAGGACTGAGGGACTGAAAGGCAGAAAGAGTAGAGAATCCGCCCCAAAGGCAATGGAAATAGGGGAGATGCCGGACCCCCTGGAATTCCTCACCAGCCGTGAGCCCTGGAGGGTGTAGCACTTTGCAGGGTGGTGATAAACACACACCCTGTCTCCCTTAGGGTTTTGTGCAGAAGGCAGGAGATACCATGGAGAGACAAGAATAGGACTGGCCCCTGGAAGAATGAGGATATTAGGAAAAATGAGACTACGGGAAATTAAGGCGGGAAATTGAAAGACTCCCTAGGTCTCGGATACCCTCATACCGTCGGGTCGGAAGTGACCAAGGAAGGTTGACAGAAAAGATGATAGAGGAGTCCGACACAAATAAGTGGAAGCAATGCCAGGCTCAGTTGGGGTCCCGTGGTCGTCAACCCCCCTCGCCATCCCAAGGGGAACAACGTAAGCAAGGAGACACAAGTATCGCACTTACCTGATTGTAGCTCTGAAGCTATGAGCCAGTACAGCATAGTTGCTTCCAGCAGCTGTTTACAAACCAGTTCTCTTGAACCATGACATGTTGTAGAATCTTTGATGTTCATTAATACGAACTTTAAACCATGGAAACCTACCTGACAACTCTTGTAATGCAGGATAGGAAGAGATGAAGGCTGAAATTTACGGCAACATAAATGGGAGTTTTTTTTTTGTAGTTTTTAAAGTATTAACCTGTGTATTACGAGTCGAGTCCAGATTTTAGCCCGTAGCACATGATATTGAGTGGGAACGGAGTTTTGCTGCTGCCGCATGTGCTGTTGACTTCCATTAAGCAGAACAAATACACAAAATATTAATTCATGAACACATTATGTATTTGAAAGGAACCAAAGCCTATATGTTATTTCCCACAATAATTAATCCTGTGTTGCCTGCAATTATTTCGCAATATGAAACCAGATGACTTCCTTCAGTTGATGATTCTCGTGGAGTATACTTTTCTATTGAGCATTTTATAATGCATGCTTTCAAGTTTCTGAAAAGAGGTCAGAGACGACAGATCTTAACTCGCAAGTCGCTATGTTTATCTCGATTATACTCTACCGGCTCCTTGGATGGAATGAAGGTGTCCGATTGAGTACTCCCCATGTTCACCTTATTTAATCCCCGTTGATTTTATTTTCACCTATGGGGAACTCCCAAGAACGTACACTGTTCGAAGCCAGGCACACTAGAATATGACTTGTGACTGCAACTGGCTGTGCAACAATCCCTTTTGCAACTCTGCAAAATGCACCAAGAGTGTTTTGCATAGGTACACAGATGTGCTTCGTGGTTGATGGTGAACAGTTTGAGATTTTACTGTAATTTCACCAACAAACTGAAAGATAATTACGTAATAAGCATGACTGCAAATAAATTATAGGCACCAATAAAATAGTGTCACTTCATTTTGTAATTTTGTCTGAATGCCCAGAAAACCGTGAATATGGAGTGTGGGTCACCGACGCCTGGCACCGTCCTTGTAGGTAGTCAAGATCTTCAAAGAGTCGACCAATTCAGGTATCTTGGCTCCTTGACTCGTTCAGATGGTGACACCCTCCCTGATGCCAGAGCTCGTGTGAGTGCCAGTTGGTTCAAATGGAGAGAGGTAACTGGAGTCCTCTTTGATCGCAAGATACCCACCTATCTTAAGGCCAAGATTTACAAGACCGTCGTGCGCCCAGTCGCCCTCTACGGTTCTGAATGCTGGCCGGCCTCTGTTAAACACGAGCAAGCCCTGCATGTTATGGAGATGCGCATGTTTCGTTCGGTGCTTGGTCTGACGCGACTTGACCATATCAAGAATTGCGATGTCCGAGGGAGGATGGGAGTTGCACCCATACAGGATAAAATGCGGGAGGCTCGTCTACGCTGGTACGGCCACGTCATACGTAGTCACGAACAATCAGTGGCTAAAACTGCCTTGTGCCTCAATCCGGATGGTAAACGACCTCGTGGGCGACCTAAGATGAGGAGGCTTGATCGCCATAGAGAAGACATGCGACAAGTTAATCTGTGTCCGCATGATGGCCTTGACCGACAGAAATGTAGATTGGCATGTGAAGTAGCGGACCCTGCTCCAAAGCGGGACAAACGCTAGGAAGATGATGATATTCACCTCAAGTATCTGACAACTCTGGTTGGAATCCTCTCTATCGGTGTCCATAGTTTTATGTACCCCTTACCACTAAGGTGAAAACAGAATATCAATACTTGGACACATCTTAAGCTAAGCTATCCCTGATTTGGAGCGGAGTTGTTTCTTTTTATATGAATATTTGGCTATTGACGTATAATATCGCCACTGTAGTTTCATATTGCGGTGTTCATCAGTTTTACTTTCATTACGGGGAAAATGACAACCTCACGTAGAACTTATACTCCGTTCCCCCTCATCTTCATTCCAGTGTGGTGGGACTAGAAATCCTGACTTTGATTATGAGCTAAGAATGTAATACAGAAGAAAAGACGAATGAAACGTTCATTTATTTGACAAACTGTCAGAAACAACATAACTCTTTCCAGGACTAGTAGTTCTGAAAAGTAGAAAAGGAAACCTTCATGTAGGGACTTATATTAACGATTTGCCAATACGAGGAGAAAAGATCATAAAACGTGGAACATATGCCTGCATTTTTCAATGAGTAGGGGGACAATCTTAGAATAATATTCATTCAAAAAGATGATTTGCCTTCCTCGAGGTCCAACATTTGGAATTGATAATAATATCATGGACACATAGCATACAGTAGGCTGCAAAATGTAACTTTGTATAAAACACTTTCTTCTCTGTATGTTAACAGAACTCGATATCATATGAGCGTTAGAGTACAGGTCATGTATTTATGGGACCAACCATCATCGTTGATGAAGGAAGTCGTACAAATGGTGTTCGAAAAATTCATCCTGTTTTTAGTTTGAATTTATTGGATACCTTCGAGCACCCAGTGTCACCACGCAGTCAGTGTCTGAGGTGGATTTGCGGGCAGACGATTCGTTTGAAACTCAAGAATAACAAAAGTTTGGGAACTTATCTAAAACGATTTATGCAATACATTTTCAGTTTGTAACAGAAATCTTCGTACTGTGAAATCAGTGGTAGTTGATTTTGATAAGGTCTGGAGAACTGGTTCCTAAAATCTGGCAAGTTCACGTGGAACGGCAGTTACTATCAGCAGTCGTACCACCACGACATTCAAGTCTTAGTACCGTCAATTAACAATAGCATTACAACCTCATTAGTAATAGCCTGAAACTAACAACAATTTAATTAGGCCTACCTACAAAGTCATTTTAAGAATTCAAATTCTTGAAGATTCTCTTCAAATTGAACAGTTTTATTTACACCATTCAGCGAGCGCTAATTAAGGGCTCATTATTTTTAAATGTCTGTATATCCTTATTTTTGGAGATCTTGGAACAACTGAAATTTGATGAACTTTCTTCTCATGTACGGTACCGGTATTGCATTTGATTGGCTGTGCTGTATTATGCCCTTGTTCTGTTTTGGATCCTCGTGGTCAAACGTTTTGTAGGTCGAATGATACTTTGGATACATCTCTTCCTCTCAAATTTCTGAAATTCGTGAACACTAGAAGAAAGTAACTGTTGTTATAGTAGAGACATTACAATTTGGTTTGTACGTCTTAGAAAATATTATTTAGAGGAAACATCGTTTTACAATGAGTTTTATTCGTTGAGAAAATTACGTTATATTCCACGAAGGGAACAGCAATTTATAAAGATCTAACATGATATTGTGTTTTGCCTCGGAAAACTGCCTCTCAAACGTTCACTACTGGGTACGAAGAATGATCTAATGTGATGTGGATGATGCCATTTCCACTCCTCTTGTTTAACAAATAGCATAAAGATTGTTCTCATCTTATTGGGGGCCCTGATATAGTAACACAGTAGTATGATTCTTTTAATAGGATTTTTTGCAGCCATATGACCATAATGGTACAGTTTATGTGAACATGTTCCAAGTAACTTAATGTTGTGGAATTATGTTCCACTTTAATAATCAATTAGAATAACAGTTCTTCTTCTTCAAGTGCCTGGCCCTCCAAGAACCTTGGCGATCAGTAGCATGATCTGCTGTTTGTCCATAGCTGTTCTAAACAGTGACACTGTATTAAGTCCAAACCACTGGCTTAAGTTCTTTAGCCAGGATATTCGTCTGCGTCCTGGACCCCTAATGCCATCGATCTTCCCTTGGATAATTAATTGCAAGAGGTGGTATTTGTTGTTGCGCATGAAATGACCAAAGTATTCTAGTTTTCTCCTATTGATGATACAGAGAATTTCCAAGTCTTTGTTCATACGCCGCAGTACTTCCACATGCGTGACTTTAGCTGTCCATGATATCCTTAAAATCCTGCGATACGTCCACATTTCAAATGCTGTCAGTTTCTTACTTAACACCTCGGTAAGTGTCCATGATACAACTCCATAGAGCAGGACACTAAAAACGTAGCATCGAAGCAGTCGTATGCGTAATGACCGACTTAAATCACGGCTGGACAAAACTTTTCTCATTTTATGACAGAACTTCTGGCCTGCTCAATTCTACAGCGAATTTCTTGACTTAAGTCCCAGTCATCATTGATTTGACATCCTAAATATTTATATGATGAAACTTTTTCAATTCTTTCATTACCAAGTGTAAGGATGCCCTGAATTTCATCTTTGTTTCTACTAACAACCATCCACTTTTTTACATTTAAATGTAATCCCATGTCATTACTCTCTTCAAAAATATAACCCAGTAGTGTTTGTAGATCATCCATACTTGTTGCAAGGATGACAGTGTCATCAGCATATCGGATGTTATTAATGATAGATCCATTTACCACTACTCCTTGAGACTTTCCATCAAGAGCATCTTGGAAAATCTTTTCAGAATAGATGTTGAAGAGGAGTGGAGAAAGAATGCAACCTTGGCGAACTCCCTTCATAATCGATACTTCTTCAGACAGCTGACCATCAACACGTGCAGCAGCAGGTTTGATTCCAGTACAGATTTCCAATTAATCGGATGTCACGTCCATCTAGTCCCAGGTCACATAAAATGTTCATCAGTTTATCGTGTTGAACAGTGTCAAAGGCTTTTTCATAATCGATGAAACACATGTAAACATCGACAGTTACGCGTCTTAATACGGTACTCGTAGATCGACCTTGTTCTTTCTTTGCACGTAATTAAGTGATAGTGATCACACACTCGTCGTTCACCTGATGTAATCGCTCAGTTATAATAACGTACGTTTCATACGCTTTGTACCCCGCATTTGTAGGGGTATATTAATATGATTATTTTTGGTTGATCTGAGGTTGAATTTATTTCATGAAAATCGAAACTAGTAATCGATTTCAAGCAACGTTTCTCCGAAAAAGATTCAGCAAATAAATAATGTGTAATATTTATCTCGCTCTACACTTCTCATCTTAAATACGTTACAAAGCAAGTTTTACAGCGTTCAACAAAATTCCCAATGCTTCTTTGATCTATTGTTGTATTACAATGCAATACAAACAACTTTACAATTTGAAGGATGTATTTCGTCACAGTCATTGTCTTGCCTACCTTGGGATGAAACTATGGAAATTGATTTATTTCACCATTCCTACCATGTCAAACAAAACAATCTACGACATGTATCGCAGGGTGTTTCGCCCACTGTTAGGAACAGAAGACTTTTGTACACAATGAAACGTCCCTAGTAGAGTAAAACATATTTCTTGGGTTAATCTCAATTATGTGGGGGAGCCTTATTCAAACAATCTCAATTTTGTTTCCAAAGATGAAATTTGAATAATACACTATTGCCTATTTGCCAGAAATAAAAAATACAATGAATACGAACGAAATTTTGAAACAGAGGTGGATTCCGAATATATTAAAGGCATAAATCAAATAGATTCAGATATTTATTCTGTCAAGAGTTTCCTCATTTCTGTTTTCACACCTCATGTCAATGTTCATAATATTTTATGAAATTATTTATGCAAGCATAATATGAACCTTATGTATTATGATCTTTTCTCTGTAAGCTCTCCTATGTAATATTCATGAATTTTACGAGGGTCATTTCAAAAGGCATGACAACTATGTTATATCTCCCAAACTAGCCGAAATATAGTTAGTTCCGTATATATATGTTTGAAAACATGTTTTAAATAAGGCGGTATGCCACCACCAGATTGCATATGAGTGCATTGGTGGTTAGTTGACAGCACAAGCAAACGTCAGTATCCCAGAGGCCGTGTTCCAAGATTAATGTAAGTAACGATGTACAGCGGTCATACGTGGAAATTACTGAAACACGGGCATGAGCTTATGAGCCTGTCAAATAAATTGTGTCATCCTGGTTGAGCACGAAGACACAAGTTATGACAGAATCCATCGCTCATAAATTGACAATTTGACGCATGATAGCCAAGGTCTTCTTGCGTGTCAGCCTGTTCGTAAGGGCCAATGCCATAGATCATTCTTCAAGTACCAACAGCGTCGTTCAATTTTTCATTTTGTTTTCTTTTGTGCATAATGGAACAATGATTTATATTTATGCATCTCTCAATTTCCCGTACCCGTTGACTCCTTTTTCCGGCCCCAATGTGGTATTACCATCGTGAAACACTTTCTAGTGACCTACACCTGAGCAGCAGGAAACATATGATTCCCCACGTCAGAAGTCACTGAAAGCCGTAACAAAACGTGTGCTAATATGTGTCGTTTAGCGGGAAAAATGTTATCGTCACAATATTTAAACATGTCTCATAGGTCGAGTCCCGAATTTTTGGTTAAAGCGATATCAACGAAATATTTCAGCACACATATACAGGGTGATACTTATTAACGTTTAAAACTCTCTATAGCGACATAGATGGCATTGAGACAAGTAATTTGATATAGGACACTTAGGGTCGCAAGTGTCCGGAAATACCTTAAAATTGAATGACAAATGTTAAACATATGACGTCATCAGGTGACGGCTCAGCTCGAGCGGTCAGGCCTGTGCTCCCTTACGCACACCCAAGCAAACGTTGAATATAATATCACTCTGGTTCCGTGTCTTAATGTCAACAAACAATCTGCTTCCACTTGAAAGGAGTAGAGATGATGATGGTAATTGTTATTTTAAGGGGCCTAACATCTAGGTTATCGGCCCCTAATGATCTGGGTGATAGCGAAAATGATAATGAAACGGAAACCAGAACGAAAATTAAGTGAGACGGAAAATACTTACAAAAAGGAACTCAGATTGAAACAACTCACAAAATGTTCTTACAGAAGGGAATTTAGAACGGAAAGATTCACAAAAGGAATAGATTGAAAAAAAAACACACAAACTGAAGGCTAGGTTCAAAATACGTACAAAATGCAATGTAGCGTCGAAATACCTACAAAATGCAATTGAAATTCAAAATACTTACAAAATGCAAATGAGATCGAAAATACGTACAAAATGCAATTGAGGTTCAAAATACTTACAAAATGCAACTGAAATTGAAAATACACAATGCGAGTTGGATTGAAAAAGCCGGTTCCAATCCAAATCACTCACAAAGTGCAATTGGAATTCAAAATACTTACAAAATGCAATTGAAATTGAAAATGCTTACAAAATGTACGGTAGATGGGAGTAGAGAGAGAACAAAGACATCCAACGTTTGCTTTGGATGCTTTGGTGTGCGTAAGAGAGCACGGGCCTGACCGCTCGAGCTGAGCCGTCACCTGATGACGTCATATGTTTAACAGTTGTGGATCACTTTTAAGGTATTTCCGGACACTTGCGACCCTAAGTGTCCTATATCAAATTACTTGTCTCAATGCCATCTATGTCGCTATAGAGAGTTTTAAACGTTAATAAAAGTCACCCTGTATATGAAGGGTGCGGGGAAAGAAGGGGCTATGCCTATTTTTCAATATTTTTATTATTTTACGTTAATGAGAAGTTCTTTATAGGTCCTAAACAATAGCTAAGGTAGTTTGGGAAACAAAGAGTTAAGGCCAAGTATACTGGGAAAAGAAGAAACAGTGCACCAGGAAAGAAAGGGTCAAGAGTTTATCTTCCAAACCATATAATGTTATGTTTCACTCAAGATGTAAATTAAAATGGCTTAAGAATTATATAGGTCGTAGGGTAGGAAACAACTGTTTATTATTTTTAAAAGTAAATTTAGTATACAGAGTTAAGATCTTTAAACGCCATTTACTGCACGTGTTAAAATTGTGACTTAGGCCCACTTTTCCTGTGCTCTTCACATGTTATCGCAAGAATATATTTACCCCAAATATGCCAATTGTTTTTGATATTGAAGCCGTGAAATATCGCGAAATGAAGTTATTTTGCGAAATATGTTATTTTCATCCTAAAATGCTCAATACCAACGAAATGCTGGTAAGAAGTTTTTTTTAACTATTTACTTTAAAGTTATTGAAATGGTTCCGCTATCAGCCGTTTGATAGAGGAATGAGAAATCTTAAATATAAATATCTCATAAGATACGGGATGGTTAAAGTAATGAAAGTACTTAAGGGACAACACAAGTTTCACGAGTTAGGTTAGTGGCTATGGTAATCATGGAGAATATTTGTTGAAGTAAATGTTAGGTTAGGTATTAAACACAGAAAATATAATTAATTTGAGTTTTAGTTCTTTGGAAAATATTAACTTAACTAGAATACATTATTTTTTATTCCTCCAACTGTTTCCATATACAACAAAATCCGTGCACCGTACACATAACTATTAATCACACTCACACATCCCTTTCTTATTTCATCACTATGGATATTTTATTACACCGTTTTGAAGCCTTTTATATTATCATAAATCAGGGCCCCTACACATAGGCTAATCGTTCGTTCCATACACTTTTTGTTTGCACCAGGTTGTACCCCACAACAAAACCAAGAAATATGGTCCATGATGATGATGATGATAATTGTTGTTTTAAGGGGCCTAACTTCTAGGTTATCGGCCCCTAATGGTTTGGGTGATCGTGAAGATAATAATGAAATGGAAACTATAACTAAAACTAACTACTAACTTATATAAGTTACTAGAAGAAGAAATGGAAAACAAAAGGAGAATAAGGCAAATAAAGGACAGGAGGAAAAGAAATGCCCTCAACCCTCGAAGAAGGCGGATTGAGGGATTTGGAAGGAAGGAGAGCCATAAAAGGCAGATAGAAAGTGAAAGAGGAGAGTGTCCGCCCCAGAGGTAAAGGATAAAAGGGGGAAAACCAGCTCAGGAATCCCTCGGGGTCGCCAACTCCCGAACTCACCAGCCGTGTGCCCCTGAGGGTGTAGCAATATCTAGGGTGCACCAGAAGTGGTGGGGCTACATACACCCTGCCTCCTTGAGGGCCTTGAGCACAAGGCAGGAGATATTATGAAAAGGAAAAGAAGGCTGACCCCTCGCCGAAGGAGGATATCAGAAAAGATGAGACAAGGGCCAATTAAGGCGGGAAAGGAAGATACTCCCTAGGCCTCGGATACCCTATTACCGTCGGGGTCGGAAGAGAACAAGAGTTGACGAAGTGAGGTCGACAGGAAAGAAGACGGAGAGGAGCCCGGCGCAAGTAAGTGGAAGCAATGCCGGACTCAATGCCAACCCACGTCCCATTAGATGTGATCCCCTGGGGGGATATGGTCCAGAGTGGATCTGCGTACGATGAGTAGTTCTCCCAAAATCCATGTTACTGCAAACACTTTGTAGGAGTTCGTTTAAAGTGATGGATTATTGGAAAAACCATTTATCATCCACTCTGTGACAGATTTCTTCGTTTTGTTATGCTGCACAACCGGGTGGAAATACAAAGCCTCTAGAACGCACAATTAGCCTGCTAGGCAAGCTTAACACTTCTAAGGCCAAGTTATGACGAGTGGTTATGTTAAAAATGTCATGCCAAATTTAGTGAAATTACAAGTTTTTAATAATTCTCTCCTACCAATATTTTTTAAAGGTAGAATGTTGATAATTTCTCATATCAGTACACATATTTTAAAGGTATTAGAAGATAAATAATTAATACTTGCTTTTAATAAATATACTTTAATATTTTAAATTTAAATATCCTAAGACATTTTAATATAATTTTGAAGTATATTGATACGAAATTAATTTTATTTTAATTCAATTAAAAACCAATGGCATTAAAAGTAATCTATAATACAAAAGGTCAATAAACCATATGGTGGTCTTTATCAGCATTAATTATATTAATCTTAAGAAACAATTGGTACTAAAATTGAGAGTATAGCCTATTAGTCTAGTAAGTGGTGTCATCGTCTTTCAGCGTAAATCAAATATTTTTGGTTTTTAAAGAAAGCTAAATAGCCTTATATATACACTAATCATTAACAATTGTTAACTCAAATAAATATTTTTTTAATAATAAAATGCGGCCGATATATCGGGCTTTAACATTTTTTAGTAGTCGATATTTTGGGCTTTGGCACTGTAAGAGTTAAATACTGTGACAAAAACATTTTTCTACGCTAAGCCACGCACATGCCATACCTTTTTCATGACTTTCAGGAAATTCTCGACCTCGGGAATCGTAGGCTTCCGGCTGCTTAGTCATAAATGACCCACCCTATATAGCAAATTTTTATTCCTGCTTCTTTATTGCCTGATATATAGGCGATAGTTGCCATGACTTGTGACATGACCCTCGTATAAATAAAGGAATAAGGATCATGTGTTATACCGTTGATGGGTAGCTTCCTGCATCTCAAACTTCCGATGATATTTGAGATTCAGGCTATGGACAATAAATGACATTAAATTACGGGTAAGTTACCAAGATAGGCCATGTTAGGGTTCCATTTGTAGGCAAATGCTCTTTCCATTCTTCTTTTTGATTTTATAAAAGTGATTACATTAACAACTTTTATCATTCAAGGGTTGTTCTATAAAATATCTTTAAATGAGATATAAATGAATCCTATATACATACATGTTTTCAGTGGACTTTGGACACTATATCTAAGCAGACAAATACCGTTCTTATTGAAAATAATTTAGGCTATATAACATGGTAAGCTCACCCTTAACCCTTTTAAAGTTATAGCGATTTAAATGTTAATGAAATGTTTGATTTCATTCGCAGATTATTTGAGACGATGGTTTTTAACACTGTACGGAATAACAGCCAAGGTTGTAATTGAATAAATTAACGAATGCACTGTCTCAGAACTTTTTCAAACAAACCAGCTTACAAAACATTCATAAATCTCATTTATCTGTAAACAGTGCATCCTTATTATAATTATGGTATTATAATTTATTTAATAGGTAATAAATATTGAAATCCTTGTAGTTAAATATAAAATACAAAAATGTTATTGTACATGCTACATCATACATGCACAGACATTGGATTTGTTTGTCACTTATTGACTCTTTGCACGACTCTGCGACTGCTCCCATGGGGGTTTGAGCAGCCAGGCAACGTCGCAAGTTAGTTTGGGGCACTGTTCTAAAATCCTACCAGAGATAATAGTAAACTTGACGTACGCACATTAGTGCCTGTAGTTTGAAACAGAAGCACAGATATTAGCAAGAATGTATTTGCAATCAAATGAAATGTATCCTAATAAAGAATCATTTTATATAAAATTCTAGTTAACCAATGAGGTTAACATAATTATGAACATTAGGCCTACCAATAGTACTTCTACAGAAAAGTTGAGCATTTATTTTAAATATTAGCATTCATGGCATTCTTACTTAAATCTGGTGAAGGTTATATGAATCGTGTTATAGCTGAACTCGCATACAAATTAGCCTAGAGACTAGGCAGCCTCGAACAATTGTTCCTAGTACCGATAGCCATGGGTAGACCCTAGCTCTATTGCTTGCTACAGATGATGCTTTCCTTCTCTTTGTGTTTAGGCTACAAGTAACTTCGTGGCTAATCCTCAGACGGACTACATAGTCTGTCATTTAGTATTATGTCAGTAATTGTATGGAGAAGGGGATAGAAAAGATAGCTCCTAAATTCGTGTCCAAAGGTTAAACATAATCAAAAACCGTCACTTTTTGTTTCCGTCGATGAGTTATTCAGATTTGGTATTGTATTTTTATCTGTAGTTTTGCTATCAGAACGTTTTTGAATTTGATGTTTTGTTTGCCAAATGCGTTTCGGCTCAGATTCAATTTATTCTGTTACCACTCCGACATCCTGTTTTAGGAATAGGTCCTCGTATCTTAATTATGGCTCGCTTTTGGGCACTAGTATATTTGTTAAGCAGGGAGGGAAACTGATAAGCAATATTGCTATTGAAAATTAAATATATATAATTTTATGGTTAAGATACTTCCTAACACTCTTTTGAAAAATCTAAGCAATTTTATTGTTTACCCTCAATTAGTGATGTATGCTTACTTAACTCTTCTGGCTGGCTGCGTGGGTGGTATCATTCTCTCCTTCTGTGTCTAAGGTTGCTGGATCGACTCCCGGCGCAGTCTGTTGGCATTTGAGGGTGCTTAAATGTGAGGGATCCATGTCAGTAAGTAAAGATACTCCAGGGAGAATTCCGGCATCCGGTCGTCTCTATAGCAACCCATATCATTATTATTATCTTCTAGATAAAGGATCAAGCATTAGGAACCTGATTTTAGTTTAGTCTTCGCCACATACATAGGCTAATGTAGTTAGTTAGTTAAATATTGCTGTTTTAAGGGGAGGAACAGCGAGGTCATCTGTCCCATAAATATACTTGCACTTAAAATGTATGAGCCAATTTGATAGGCTGCAGTCTTAGTACTTGCCGCTCAAAAATACAAGCATATGAGTAAGTTACACAATTTAAACAATTAATTAGGATATTTTTAACCCGTTTTGATGCCAAACTATTATGAGCGGTTACGTTAAAAATGCCAAGCCAAGTTTCATGAAATTATTAGTACAAGTATTTGATAACCCTGATCTTCTACGTTCAGTATATTGTTTAGATTGTTGATATTTTTTCGGTAGCAGGTAAATAAATATATTAAACTTATTAGACCCTAAATAATTAAAACTTAGTTTCATTTGTTTCATTAAAAATAATTCTTTTTTTTAATAATTTGTAATGAGTTTTTTTTAAGTCGTTGGCATCAGTCGAAATTTCACTCTCATACACTTAGCGTTAAAACCTTGCTTATTTCATCTTCATTCAAAGAGTAGAGATATTTATCGCCAAGTATCTATATTAGCTCCGACTAAGATCGTAAAGAAACACAACTTCAAAAGAGCGCATGGAAGTGATGTCAGCTGACTGCAGCATGTTCAAAGAATACTTATTACTAATCCAGTTATTCTCGGAACTTAAACACATCGGTATATTTAGAGAGAGAACTAACAGAGAGAGGATGATTCCCGCGTTGTCTTGGTTACAACAGTGATGGCACTGCTTGGCTAGAAACATTTAAAAAAGATATTTTATACAATAGGGGCCGATATATCGCTCCCTGTCACTATAAGGGTTAAATAATGTTTTAAAAATTAATACTGTGGATTGATTTCGCCTGGTGGTCAGAAATAAGCTTGTGTTTTTTATGAAGTGATTGTTTAGGGGTTCCCATTCGCATAATCGCAAGTACACACCTACTTAGGGTATATGGAAGTAATTGGAATAGTTTTTTGTTTACATACCCGTACTTATATAACGTGTTACCAGCGAGATGTAACCGATGAGGCGTCAAATTATCAAAATTTTGAAATATGTGTTTTTGTATGTATGGTCTCTTTTATACTTTGTGTAAAAATTTCAAGTTCATTACTTAACTGGAAGTATTTTTAAAATACATTTATATCTGATGCTGCATGCCTATAGACAAAGTTACTTAGGAAATGTGAGTAAAAGAACATCCAACTTTCAAATGTTTTCTTCACGATATCAACTTTTCCACCACATAGGTACACTTTTCTCTGAAACCCTAAATGCTACATAACTGAAATTTTCAGGGATTGTTTATTGAGTGATTATACACATATTTGTGTAGAATTATGCTTCTATTTAACCATTTGTAGAATTTGCATTCATAGTTTCACTGAGGCTTATAGAATCTAAAATTCAAATGACCATAAATAAAAAACTTTTAATGGTATTTGGATAATTATACAGAAACTTACAGATAGTGACATATATTTAATCTAGTTATAAGCTCAGGCCAGGATCCTTTATAGTTATGTTGTAAAGTGTACCTAAATAAGAGGATGTAACAAACTTTTTTCAGTGAGTGTACTGGTGCCATTTTACCACCCAAGATAGCTGTTGCTTGCCACGTAATAGACCAAGCACCATTAGACAACTGTACCAAGTTTCAATGCTCTATGTTTTATATTGTGGACTCAGTGAACTTTTAAAGCCAGGTATGCATTTTCGGTTACATTCCCCCTTAAAAAATACTGTATGCTCTCCTCCAAATGTCAGTAAGCTAATAGTTCTCAGTGATCAGCTTTCCTAAACTGAGATGACTTAGGAGCGACCCAAACGTTCGTACGCATCTGTGAACAGAAGACTGCCTTCCACAGGAGTGGTGGTGTGAAGGTATTGTCTGAGTCTGAGTGAATGTGCTTATGGGTCTTCTGCCTTGTTTTTCCTAGATCCCGGGAGAATGAGATAGTATGTATGCTGATGACCATGATGCCCAAAGCCCCTAAGAGATCTTTTCGAACTGACGTGATACGATTCGGAGTGCCGTGCGATTTTCCCTCTCTTTAAAAATTCTAATTCCTTGGCCAGAAGCTGATTCCGCGATATTGGTGGCGGAAATTCTTAGGTTAGGCTAAGGCTTTGTAAACAGCGGAAATTCTCAGTTAATCTTATGCGGGGAAAACGATCGCAGAGCCGCTATAGCTGGAGGCGCTTCTAGAAAAACGTACCTTTAGAGTGGGGAACAATCGCAGAGCAACTATTGCTGGAGGTGCTGCTAGAAAATCGTACCTTAAGAGTGGGAAACGATCGCAGAGCAACTATCGCTGAAGGCGCTTCTAGAAATACGTACTGTACCTTTAGAGTGCAAAACGATCGGAGAGCGCCTATCAAAGAAGTCGCTTGTAGAAAGATGTACCTTTAGAGTGGAAATCGATCGCAGAGCGACTATCGCTGGAGTCACTTCTAGAAATACGTACCTTTAGTGTGGAGACAATCGCTCGATAGTCCTCCTGGATGCGAGAATACTGGGAAAATCGATGTTACGCGAAGAAGGAAGAAATGTATTTCTAAGCCGGAGTTCCTCCCTTCCTGTAGCTAACCGCAGTATTGGTCATCTAACCAAGAACTGACCTTGGAGATGTCGTGTATTCCGGCGTTTCAACATGGCTATGCCGTTAATAATGTTCACGAAATTTTACGGATTAATATGGTGTGAACATTTCTAAATCCAGCAAGGCTAAACTGCTACCGCTCGAAGGAGGTGGGGGAGGCGTCTGGTCCGAACCCGATGAAACACCTTCATCAGCGCGTTCCTGGATACTTGCCCACCAATTTTCGTTGAACGCATGACAATAATTCATCATATCTCATTTTTTCCCCACTTCAGCTCACAGATCACTATCGTAATATCTCCAGCATGCCACATTTTATGAGGGCGGGAGAAAAACTTGCTGAAATTGTGACCTCTTAGTACAATCTGCACGCGTTTTCTTTTTCTGATGGTGTGGATTTCTGTACCAATGTTTTACGTGTATGAGTAGGCCCTAATAGAACATGAGATTTATATGATTATATTTTCATTCATTCATTTTGTGTCGACCATCTATGGACTGCGTCATTCCAACTGTCTCCTTCAGCCTTTGATGTACGCCATGGCAATGAGGAGGGATTTAATTCACAATCTAGGATTTGATGGCCAATGCTAAACTAACTGCGTTTGTCAGCCCGAGAAACCCAGAATGACAAAATAATAAAACATTTGTAGCATTGATGTGATAATAATAATAATAATAATAATAATAATAATAATAATAATAATAATAATAATAATAATAATAATAATATCGTATGACCTTGGGTGCCGGGTGCAAGCTTTGTTATTTGATACCCAGAGGGTAGCTTGCATGCCGAATTTCGTTGTTCCTTGAAGCACGATGAAAGTCAAGGAGGTTAGATTTATCTAAGCTCCTTGAACACTATAACGCCTTCTAGTAGAGAAATGATAAAATAATAAAACTTTTGTAGCATTAATGTGATGATGATAATAATAATAATAATAATAATAATATCGTATGACCTTGGGTGCCGGGTGCAAACTTTGTTATTTGTCACCCAGAGGGTAGCTTGCATGCTTTGTGTAGCTTTGTGTTGGCGGAAATTGCCGAGATTAATTTTGCTATTATGAATACGGCCTACTGAATCCAAATGGGTTCTTTGACATGCCAACATTGTATGACATGCGTGTCGTATTTTTGCCACCTTTCAAAAACACCACGGCCAGACGTGAACCTGCAAGCTTGGGGTTAGTAGACCGACACGTTAACCACTCACCCACCGTGGCAAGCTATTAATGTGATTATGCAAGGTTATGTTATTTCGTTCTTTTGTACCATTTTATTTACATTTGATTAGTGGATTTCTATAAACCAAGTCTGATTGCAGATCGTTACTTACAATTCTTTAGGCTGTCTCCTGGTCTGGTTTTGGATAGTTACATACCAGGAACTGTTCATAACCATGATTACTTCCAAACATAGACATGAAACCCACAGGGGATTACAATAAGGTATTGCGCATCATCTCAAGAAGCCATGGCCGGCCTCTTACCGCTGAGGTTCATGATTCAAATCCCGGTCACTCCATGTGAGTTTTTGCTGGACAAAGCGGACGCAGATAGGTTTATCTCCGGGTACTCCGGTTTTCCCTATCAATATTTCATTCCAGCAACACTCTCCACTTTCATTTTATTTCATCTGTCATTCATTTAATCATTGCTCCAGAGGAGTGCGACAAGCTTCGGCAGCCGGCACAGTTCATATCCTCGCCGCTAGATGGGGGCTTCATTCATTCCATTCCTGACCCGGTCGGTCGACTAGAAATAGGCTGTGGATTTTCATTTCAATGATACACAAATAAAGACACTATATTGTACATCTAGGCTAGTGTAGCGGTTTTATTTCAGTTCATGTTCATTCTGATGCATGGAAGAAAGGGTGAAAATCTGGTGGGTCCTCAAGAAGACAAACAGTTGAAATTTTGCGGTCCTTAGTGGCCCTAACGACGACGATGATGATGATGATGATGATGATGATGATGATGAATATAGTTGTTTTAGGGGCCTAACATCTAGGTTATCGGCCCCTAATGGTCTGGGTGATACTGAAAATGTAAATGAAATGAAACAATAACGAAAATTAACACCATATTAGAAGAGGAAATGGAAAACAAAAATAAGAATAAGGGAAACAAAAGACAGGAGGAAAATAAATGCCCTAAACCCTCGAAGAATGAGAATTAAGGGATTTGGAAGAAAGAAGAGCCAGGAAAGGCAGATAGGAATGGGAAAGAGGAGAGGGCCCACCCCAAAGACAATGGAAAAAGGGGGGTAAACCGTACCCAGCTCAGGAATCCATCGGGGTCGCCGACTCCCGAACTCACCAGACGTGAGCCCTTGAGGGTGTAACAATATCCAGGGTACACCATAAGTGGTGGAGCTACACACACCCTACCTCCTTGAGGGCCTTGAGCAGAAGGCGGGAGATACAATGAAAAGAAAACAAGACGTCTGACCCCTCGAAGAATGAGGGATCAGGAAAGATGACACAAGGGCCAATTAAGGCGGGAAAGTGAAAGACTCCCTAGGCCTTGGATAGCCTAATACCCTCGGTGACGGAAAATAACAAGAGTTGACCAAGGGAGGTTGAGAGGAAAGTTACGAGAGAGGAGCCCGGCACAAGTAAGTGGACGCAATGTCGGACTCAGCTGGGGTCCCGTGGTTACCAACCCACGTCCCACAAGTTGCGAGCCGCTGGGTGACCTAACGACACAGAGAAGAGTAAAATAATAAAATGAAAATAAGTAATTAAAAATTTAAAAATGTAAAATTAGAAATAAATAAAATAACAATTAAAATACACGACATTGGCCTCATCACATGACATCAGAACTTCCCCACAAATTCTGAAGGCATCATCATCATTTTCCAGCTCGAGTTTCCCGGGTGTGGTATACAAGCGCTCGCCATTTCTTTCTGTCAGAGTTAAGTTCTGAAGTATGAGAGTTAAATGGTTACTGTTTCATCAGACCCGCGAACTACTATCGGATTTTTTTTATTATGGATACTCGAGTTTAGGCCTTAATTATAACTAAACCAACATACCTATTGAAGAACGAGTTATACCAATATTTTCCTTGTTTAATTCTGCGTTAGACTATATGAGCCAATTATTTTCAAGTTTATTAATTATTTATTTATTTGTGGTTGTATGAAAAATTGTCCGTGTTTTTGACGTCTTTTCTAGGAACCGCTCACTTAAAACTATATACATGGAAAACTACTTGGCAGAGGGTAATGACATTTCTATATGTGATAGGCACAAGTATTGGTAGTGCAAATATCAAGTTACAATTTTTTTCAACTACCCGATAAAAAGTTCTTATACTTTTTCTGACGTAACGTTTTCTCAGTCCAGGATAAACGTACAGCAATATTCTTGGTCTCATTTTGAAGCTCTCATTCGTGATTATCGGAAACTACGACCACTGTAAACGTACAGTGTGATGACGAATTTATGAAGAGTAATATTAATGGGAGGTTTTGTGCGTTCCGGCCGGTGCGATTAAAAGCGGGCGAGCCGGTGAATTCGAGTGCAGCGTTGCCGGGCAGTTGTGTAATGGAATGCGACTGACCTGGCTATGTCCACATGTTATTTTCTGTCTTCCTGTTTACTACTTATAGGCCACATCCACATCACATCCAAATGCCTCAGAGACCACCATTGTCTGAGGGCGAACTTGGGCTAACATATTACAAAATGATAGAAGTATGGAAGCAATGAATGTTTTATGCCGAGAAGCCTTGCTTACCGTTGCTCCTGAACTCTGGAAACAATGTATTAAACACGCTAAAAGAATTGAAGACCACTACGGGAGATAGATGGCCTGTCTGAAAATGACCCTCATTTCGGACAGGTCATAATTAACATGAATGCCAGCAGTTCTGATTAATCGGAACAGAGCCATTCTTCAGACGCAGAATAATGACTGAATTAAATATTGTAAAGATATTATGTAAATAATGTAGATAGCCCATGTAAAAATTGTGTAGTCTGACATTTCCAAATTAGGAAGACAAACCACTTTTAAACCTGCCATTCAAGGTCTAAAGCCCTTATGTGAAAAAGGTGATGGAAAATGAAATCTGTACGAGGAAAGAAAATAAAAGGTTGAAAGGAAACTTAAAGCAGTGTTCGTTCGTTGCGAGCCGCGACGACTGCAACTTAACGCAGCAACGCTGCACCGGGTTTCACAAGCCCGCTCGCTTTTAATCGTAGAGGCCGGAACGCACAAAACCTCCCATTAATATTACTCTTCATAAATTCGTCATCACACTGTACGTTTACAGTGATCGTAGTTTCCGATAATCACGAATGAGAGCTTCAAAATGAGACCAAGAATATTGCTGTTCGTTTATCCTGGGCTGAGAAAACGTTACGTCTGAAAAAGTATAATAACTTTATATCGGGTAGTTGAAAAAAATTGAAACTTGATATTTGCACTACCAATACTTGTGCCTATCACATATAAGAATGTTATTACCCTCAGCCAGGTATTTTTCCATGTATATAGTTTTAAGTGAGTGGTTCCAAGAAAAGACGTCAAAAACACGGACAATTTTTCATACAACCACAAATAAATAAATAATTAATAAACTTAAAAATAATTGGCTTATATAGTCTAACGCAGAATTAAACAAGGAAAATATTGGTATAATTCGTTTTTCAATATATCTGTTGGTTTGGCTGTAATTAAGGCCTAAACTCGAGTATCCATAATAAAAAATTCTATAGTAGGTTGTGTACTCGAATTGTCTGATAACCTGTATTTCTGTGGTGGCTGTAGTAATGTGTGTAGGATTGCGACAGGTCGGGAGACGAGAAATATGATACCATATCAGAATACGCTTGAAGGAAGTGTAGAAAACATTGTAAAACAACCGAACTGGAGATGGTAGTTGTCAGCGCCTTAACCTCAATCTCCGGACTTAGAGCTCCCAATTGCAGTTGTTCAGCATGTCTTTTCACACTTAGCTACGCTGCAGAGTAATTTAATCAAGCGAATTAACACTAGGCATTCAAATGGTGTACCTACAGTAGGTGTGTTTTCAACTGCCTATTTTGGCTTCTTTTTGCCGGCCCCGTGGTGTTGGGGTAGCGCGTCTGCCTCTCACCCGGAGGCCCCGGGTTCGATTACCGGCTCCACCAGGGATTTTAGAAACTGACGTGAGGGCTGGAACGAGGTGCACTCAGCCTCGTGAGGACAATTGAGTAGCTGTCTGACAGTGAGGCAGCGCCCCGATCACGAAAACCAAGATTAATGGCCAAGGGGACCCGATGCGCTGATCATGCGTCACCCCAATATTTGCAGGCCAAATGGCTGGGCAGCAGTCGCTTGGTTTGCCTAGACCATTCACGGGCTGTAGTGCCAGGGGTTATTATTATTATTATTATTAATATTATTATTATTTTGGCTTCTTTACAGCCTTTCTGCTTGGCTATTTCTACATAAATAAGTGCCTGGATACCCGGGTAATAATTACAAGAAATCTGTGCTAACTACGATTACCATGTCAAGCCTAAAATTACAATTTCATAAATTATATAAAATTAAACACACCGACAGCTCTAATTACGCTCACAAAAGGGCAGCGTTGGACCTTGAGACCAAGTTATCTGCGGGTTGGGTTCGAACCACTTCGTTGGCTGTCCTTAAAATGAGGGGTCTAGATACCAAACTCACATTTTCCACTTTTTCTAATTTCACAGGAACTAAAAAAAGTTCTTAAATGTATGTAACTAATGAAATCTCTAAGAGACTTTGCTCTTTTTGCAGGCTATACTTAATTACACCTTCTTGTATAAACTATGCTTCATTATTTATATTATTTTATCTGAAAAATAGGTTTTAATTTTGGAGAATGTGACTTTTGCAACCAAACAATGGAGACTGTGAGTTTTGTTGATGATGATAATTGTTGTTTTAAGGGGCCTAACATCTAGGTTATCGGCCCCTGATGGTTTGGATGATCGTGAAGATGCAAAAGAAAAGTGAACTTAAAACTAAAACTAACTAATAACCTACATACTAGAAGAAGAAATGGAAAACTAAAGGAGAATAAGGCAAATAAAAGGACAGAAGGAAAAGAAATGCCCTCGACCCTCGGAGAAGGCGGATTGAGGGACTTGGAAGGAAGGAGAGCCATGAAAGGCTTATAGGAAAGTGAAAGAGGAGAGGGTCCGCCCCAAAGGTAAGGGACAAAAGGGGAAAACGGACCCAGCTCAGGAATCCCTCGGGGTCCCCAACTCCCGAACTCACCAGCCGTGAGCCCCTGAGGGTGTAGCATTATCTAGGGTGCACCAAAAGTGGTGGGGCTACATACACCCTACCTCCTTGAGGGCCTAGAGCACAAGGCAGGAGGTAAAAGGAAGCGAAAAAGAAGGCTGACCCCTCGCAGAAGGAGGGTATCAGAAAAGATGAGACAAGGGCCAATTAAGGCGGGAAAGGAAGAGACTCCCTAGGCCTCGGATACCCTAATACCGTCGGGGTCAGAAGAGAACAAGAGTTGACCAAGTGAGGTCGACAGGAAAGAAGACAGAGAGGAGCCCGGCACAAGTAAGTGGAAGCAATGCCGGACTCAGCTGGGGCCCCGTGGTCGCCAACCCACGCCCACAAGATGTGAGCCCCTGGGGGAGTGAGTTTTGTGTCTGAACAAGTTGGAGAATGTTACTTTTGGCACTAAACAAAATTAATTACTTCAGCCAAAACAACAGACAATTTGGCTAAGTTTGTAAAAATTTAGACAAATGAAACCAATTGCATTGTTGGTATACACTTATATTATTTATTATGTAGAGATTACGAGTAGAACAGACAATAATAATATTGGTTTGCAGCTGTGGAAAGTCACATGACCAGAAGCTGTCTTGTGATTGGCCAACAGGGAGAATGTGCTCTTTGCAACTACAGTAAACAGTGTGGAGAATGTTAGTTGTGCATCAAAATTGAGTTCTTGGCATTTCAAAACCACTGGATAGGCCTATTGTGAGTTTGGCTTTTCAGCACTAAGATAGTCGTGTGTAGTTTGGAACGAAGAATAAGAATGCCTTGCTAACTCAATTTCAAACAAAAGTGGAGAATGTGAGTTTTGCATCTAGACCACTCAAATGGTTTTCATGATATCCCATTTTCGACTTCGGGCAAATGCCGAGACTGTAGCTTCTTGTTGACAGCGGTCGTTTTCCTCCATCGCGTTGTCCAGTACTGACAGTGTACCAAGATTACCCGATTTATTATTACGCATGGCCACACCAAATTGCGCCACTTATTGAACTGTAGTTTTGTATAATAATTTCAGCATAAAACGATGGGATGTTAAAGAACACACTAGATCATGGACCAGAGTAACTTTTTAATGGATTTTTTTCTCGTTTAATCGATTCTCGTCTCTACATAAATCTCATCTGTTGTTACTACCGACAGCATCTATAGGTTCACAACAGGCTGTCTAGAAGTGCGTGGGGCGGGAAGCGGCGTTGTCTCTTCCTTTCCTGAGTGGTGATTTGTTAGCGTTTCATTTAGGGATTTTTGGACATGGTGGTCATGTACTTGAGTGCGTATAGAATCTATTTAATAACCTTTGCCATTGTGATGGCTGTACTAGTGTTTTCATACCGTATGTACAGTAATTGGGACCAAGATTTGCGAAGGAAGTGGTCGTGGCTTAATTTAAGCACCATTCCACCAATTGCCGGGAATAAATGTGAGAAACCACGGAAAACCACATCTAGGGCTGAGATGGGAATTAAATCCACCTTTTCTCAGTTCTGCCCGTTCCAGCACTGAGAACAGATTAAAATTTCTTAGCAAGGTCGGGAATCGAACCTGGGCCCCCGTGGTGACAGCCAAGAACGCTCAATGTGTATAGAAAAGATCTGCGATACTGTGGAAAGGACAGTTCAAGTAAACAAAGTTGGTATTCGCGTCTGCACACCCACTATTTTGTAAGTCACTGAATGCATTTCTTTATAATTTGATAATCTTATCTTATCGTGTAATAATAATAATAATAATAATAAAATAATAATAATAAAAAATAATAATAATCACAATGCGAAAACGCAGAGTTTGCTTCTACGGTCCTATACGACGGATGATCGACTTCCGATGGACGAAATGCATCTTCAGTATTTTTTACTCAAAACCGAAAACGACAATGCCATGGTACGTTAACGTCCAGAAAGATCCTAAAGAAATGGGGATACGAGCAGAAGATGCACAAGACCGACATCTGTATAGAGCAGTCATCAAGACGTTTGGTACTTTCCGGGCAACTGGTGCGGAATGGACAGAAGAACGCCGTGCTAAACACAGTGAGCTCATGAAGACAATGTGGATCAAGCGAAAAATGAATAAATGCCAGAATGTAAAATGAGACTTATCGTGGTCCCTAGTTGGCCGATTAGCGAAATTGAATGGATGAATATGGGAAGGTGGGCCACAGTGAGACATGGGCCACAGTGAGACAAGCTCTATAAATCTATTTTTTGAAAGAGTTTTTTTTTATATTTCTTATAGGTTGCCTCCCCTGGTAGCAGAAATTTTGATCCTGTTTCCTCTTTGAAAGAAGCATTGTTTGTAGGAGATAAACAACATAATTGTTTTTGAGGTAAGAAATGTAAATTTTTCTTCCTTTGTTATTTGTTTTTTTATAGTTATGTGTATCATTGTACATTAATGAATATGATATGGTCTAAATACATACATATTACTAAATAATTATTGGAATTGCCAGCTTGTTCAGTATTGTAGGTTAGATAGTAAACATAATTGTTTTTACATGAGGGAAGTGGGCCACAGTGAGACACAATAGGGTGGGCCACAGTGAGACAGAAGAGGTGATTGTCTTACTGTATCGCATGCTTAATAGATTCTTACCAAATTCTTATTTCAAGAAAGGTTTATTATTAATATTGTTGTTTAACAGATATCCATTGTTGTTTGGAGCCATGACACGCAATAGAGTGAGAAAAAGTACTATAGGTACGTTTAAAGAAGAAGATATGAAGGCTGCAGTAAAACTTCTGGAGGAAGGCATGTCCGTGCAGAAAGCTGCTAAAGCTAAGGGTTTAGCCTTTCAGACACTTCACAGGTAGGTCTATATAAATTGGTTTCCATATTTAATATTTTTATACAGTCCTAACTTAGATTCGTGATCTTAATCTCATAAATTATAGGCCTGTAGTTAAAACTACAACGCCTAAACTTTTGCGCAGCCTTCAGTAGCCTATGACTATGGCTAGATACTAATGCTATTATGAGATAGGTTAGGTCTACAGAAAATACAATGAATTGTTTTATGATTTAGGTATGTGATGAAAAAGAAGACTAGGCCTAATTATGACACCCTGAGGATGTGCCCCAATACAAGAGTCGACAAGTGTTCACTGCTAAACAAGAAGAGGAGCTGAAAGATTATCTGTTGACATGCTCAGCTATGTGTTATGGTCTTACTTTATTAGATTGCAGAAATTTGGCATATGAAATGGCATCCAGAAATAGGCCTAGTATTAAATGTCCAGAATCATGGGAAATTGAGAAGAGAGCCGGGGTAGAGTGGGTCCGAGGTTACTTGAAGCGGCATCCAGATTTAACGCTTAGACAGCCAGAAGGTTGCAGCCTGTCACGTTCAACATCGTTTAATAGACATAATGTAGGCCAGTTCTTTAATAAATTAAAGATTATATTTCAACGATCCCCTCTCATTTCAAATGGACTGCGTGTGTTCAACCTAGATGAAACTGGCTGCAGCACTGTTCAGAAACCAAGAAAGATAATTGCAGGGAAAGGTGTGAAGCAGGTGTCCAAAGTTACCAGTGGTGAAAAGGGCACCCTTGTAACAGCATGTTATATAATAAATGCAGCAGGGAATGCTCTTCCTCCAGTGATCATCTTTCCCAGAGTTCATTTTAAGGAGCACATGCTTCAAGGAGCCCCAACTGGAAGTCTCGGACTGGCAACACAGTCTGGGTGGATGAACGGTGAACTATTTGTAAAAGTTTTAAGGCATTTTGTGAAGCATTCCTATTCCTCGTCAGAGAATCTATCTCTCTTGATTATGGACAATCACGAAAGCCATTTGACGATTGAAGCAATTGACATCGCCAAGAAAAATGGTATCACCATCTTAACAATCCCTCCTCACTGCAGCAATCGTCTAAAGCCACTGGACGTTTCAGTGTTCGGGACCTTTAAGGCGTTCTATAACACTGCTGTTGATTCGTGGATGATGTCAAATCCTGGAAAAACTGTTTCCATTTATGATATTGCAGGGTTCATTGGCCAGTCACACCAACGTGCAATGACACCATCAAACATCATGTCTGGATTTCACAAAACAGGAATCTTCCCTTTTGATGCCGATGTATTTTCAGATCAAGATTTTCTGGCGAGTGCTGTGACGGATGGAGAGGTCACACAAGATGGCAACAAAACTTCCAGTGAAACAGCACTAGGCTCCCATGAGACAGCTGGCACGAGCAATTCTAAAGAAAGTGGTTTGTTACCTGCTTCCTATATCAGCCCAAACGTTGTACGGAGCCACCCAAAAGCTGAGGAGAGGGCACAGTCAACATCTAGGAGAGAAAAGGGGAGATCGTTCATTCCAACGGACACCCCAGAAAAAAACAAACTTGCTCTTAAATCAACAAATAAGAAAACAAATCAAAAAAGCTGCAAGAAGAGTTTGTTCGGCCAAAGGAACTTGAAATCCAAGAAGGCAGTAGACATCTCCATGGATGATGATGATGATCCTTCTTATTCATACAGTTCTTCAGATAATGAAGAAATAGAGCTAGTAACATTTAACCAACTTGCTCGCAAGCCTAAGGAAGGTGACTTCGTTCTGGTAGAGTTTTCTGGGAAACACTCCAGATTCTACGTCGGGGAAGTGAAACGGGATTTAGGAGAATGAGATTACGAAGTGAAGTTTTTAAGAAAAAGTGCTAAAATGATAGGCAGTTTCTTTTACCCAGAGGTTGGAGATATTGCTTCAGTCCCTGCAAAAGACATAAGATCACTGTTGCCGGTTCCCTTTTCATATGGCAAGACGAAAAGACAAAAGTCTTATCTCAAATTTACTGTTAATTTTGGGAATCTGAATGTGCTATAGTGTTTTCTGGCATTAATTCTTTGTATTAGTGTTTGTCTATGTATTTAACCAGTTAAAATAAATTCTTTTCATTGTGTCTCAATGTGGACCATGATCTGTCTCAGTGTGGCCCACGGGTGGGCTACAGTGAGACGGCTGCAATATGTTCACAATTTATTATTTTTACAGAAAAGTGTGGATGCTTTAGAAATTCTAAGGGTATGCAATTGATGAGCAACAATCAACCTATATTTCAGTATATAAAGACATTTTCATATATTGAAAAATAAGACAGTATACTAAAATATATTTTTTCTGTCTCACTGTGGCCCACCTTCCCCCATTATATCCATAAAGTTGTTCAATAATTGACTTCCTCTTTCGGAGCAAAACAAACAAGGCCTACTCACAAAACAGTTTTTTAATCGTGTTCACAAGAGTAAGAATGGTAATCAGTGAATGCTTAGTATAAAGAAGGATATGACAGATTTGGGAATAACAACAGACATAATACAGGATCAAGTAACTTTTACAGTAGAAGATTAACACAACATTTTAAGGGTTTCCAGGAGAAAGAAAGGAATGAACGGAGTGTGGAGGACAAAACATAGTAAGGCAATGAAGAACTACTGGAAATAAGAAAGAAGGCAAGTAGGGAACAAACAATTTACGAGGTAGGCCTACTAAGATGGACAAGATCGAGAAAAGAAATAGGCATAAACGAAGGTTCTGATCGATTGACTCAATACAGTGCAGGAAGGATGCCAAAGTCGGTAGACGAACAAGATCTGGACACTGAAATGAAAATTGGTTGTTAACATACAGTTCAAAGAGGTTCAATTCAAAAGTTAAAAAAAGTAAAAAAATAAAATAACAACGATAAATATACGATACGGTGGTCTCCGAAAATCCCTGACTCTCAGCAGCAATCAGTGATCTTTGCTTGCACTCGTACGCATCTGTGAGGGCAGCCGGTAGTGGTGTGAAGGGAGAAGTACATTCTAGATAATTCGTTATTGTTGTTTTAAGGGGCGGAACTACGAAGTCATCTGCCACAGAAGTACATTCTGTGTGGATGCTTCCACACATGGCCTTTGTGGATGTAACGCAAAAATAGGTATTAAATACATTTTGTGACTGCATTTGAAAATAAAATAACTATTTCTCAATTATTAATAAGGGATATTAACGACTTTGTGGTGTGCTTACTGATATTTAGTAGGCCTATATTTTTTCTCGGAAAGTTGGGCAGCTTCTAATTTCAGTGTGGTTAACGTAACTTGTTTACAAAAGTTTCAGAGCTCGATATTTTATAGTGTTCTTTCACGATGCACGTCTTATCCAGAGAGTTTGAATACCTCAGATGTTAGCTAGGTTTTACTAAACGGCCCTTCATGACGGGATTAGGCCTAAGTGAATTTTTTTACGAAAAGTTTCTTAAATGTTAGCACGTACCGTACGGTATATATCGGTAGTTTATTCCTGGTCTACTTGCAAATATGTTGGCTAACGTATCCAAGAGTAAATCAAAAGTCTTCATAGATTGGCAAATGACGTTAGTAAAATATAAAACGTAATATTGTGCATGATCGCTTTCAAATGATGCACATTTACATGCTTATAATAATATTAATAATACTCCCAGTTGTTGTCTCCGTAAATGGTTTAGTTACAAAGGACTGGGAAAATGCAAAGGCTTGAAGAAACACCATATGCTGTTAATGCAGAAGGCTGCCCACCTTGGTACTGAAGGTATCCTACAGTAGGCCTACGTAAGGTTTTGTCTCTGCAGTGACTTCCTCTGAACATCTTGAGATCAAGTGCTATCATCATTATCACGTAAGGAGTCCGACAGTGATGCTTTTTTATTTTAATGTACATTTCATATACAAATAATAATAATAATAATAATAATAATAATCATCATCATCATCACCACCATCATCATGAACCGGCTCCGGTTTCCCGGGTGCGGTGAATGAGCGCTCTCCAAATCGTTCTCTCCGAGAATGTCTCTTCCTCCACGACCTGCTGCAAATCCAGAGCTCTCCCAGCAAGATCATTTCTAACCTGGTCGATCCATCTCTTCCTCGGTCGACCTCTTGGTCTCTTTCCTTTGAGTTCTTTCTCAAACTACACTCTAGCCGTTCTTTGTGTGTCCATTCTTTTGAGATGACCGAACCATTTCAGTCTGGCTTCAACACAATTAAGAGATTGTTCTACTTGAACAAGATGGCGTATCTTATCATTTTTTATTTCGTCCCTCCTTGTCTTTTGAATCATAGTTCTTAAAAACTTCATCTCCACAGGTACAAAGAAGCTCTTATAAAGAGTTTTGATCTTAAAGGAATTTGTTTATCCCAAAGAAGCCCTCTCAGGAGATGATAAAATTGTGCTCCATGTTGAACTCTACTAGTGATTTCTGCAGATGGTTGGTTATCTGTCCACACTACACTGCCAAGGTAACAGAACTAATGTACTTGTTCTAATAATAATAATAATGTTTAAAAATGGGACAAATGCTTCTTTGCTTGTAACTGAAGGGACGAGCGGGACATAGATTTTAAACGGGACGTGTGTGTCCCCTGATCTTAGGGGACTAATCCTGTGTATTCTTTAATCAAAGCTATTGCAACCTCTTTGCACCTCTGTAGTGTTAATCATTCAGTGGAAACATATTTCTAATCGAAATAATTTCGAAGACGAAGACCTTCACATACGATGTATTGGAATAATTTGATTGCAAACATTCAAGTAACATCTCTGGTTGAGAGGAAATGGGGAAATATGACATAAAATTAAGTTAAACTAATGAATAACAAGTAAATTGGCAAACAGTAGCTGATCCAACTATGAAGTTTGCACAGTGTATCAATAATATAGGCCTTAATGGAAACACGCGGCCGCATTGGCACTAGACATGCACACTAGATTATACGGACATCTTACACCCTGCCACAGTAGTTTAGCACAACAAGGAATTAGAAATGAGCTGAGAAAGTATCACAAAATTAAACAAATTACTGACATAAAATCACATACATTATGAAGATTATTGAGTGTAATTTACAGGGAATGTCTTCACTTCGTTGCGACTGAATATTAAAAACATTATATATTTTGTATCACGCACAGAGTTTTCATCTTTGGAGTAAGCTGATGTAAACAAAAATGTAGAATAAACAAAATCTTTGGACTGTTTTTAGTCTTTGTGAGTAAATAAACATATGGGACCTACATGTCTCTCTGAATAAAAATCACAGTATGGTAAGGGAATGTACTAAGCAAAGTTCCCTTTTTTAAAATTTATTTCAAACTATCATTTATATTTTCAATATTATGACATTCTTTGAATGTTTATGTAAAGGCAACTAGTTCCACTTTCATCCATCAGATATTTTCAGGGATGAATGCTTAGTTATAAATGTCTGTTGATGGTGGTTTAATACTCTAACACTGCAAGGAACATCATATCCTTATTTAGACACAGAAATGTTAAAATGTTTATAACTGTTTCTATATCATATTTCAGGAAGAATCTGCAGTTACTTCCTAAACAAACATGACTGTGTTTTAACAGTTACATTTTAAACAACACATTATCACCACCCATATAATACAGTTATTCTGTTTTATTTTGGCCTAAATGATCTTAAGTGATTGCTAACGCATGATTTATATTAAAGATAATATCCATCAGATTTAAAACGTAACATTTCTTTAAAAAACAAAAAAGATACAATATACAGTACATAGAACAATGATTACACTCTTATTATTAGGCTTTCTCTCTTATTGCACTGACACATCTCCAGCTGCCAAGGGAATACTCATATTGCTGTGATATGGGGTCTACTCCTAGAACTTGCTCAACAATCTACAGTGATTACAAAGTATGCATTCATTTCAGTTACATACCACATAATAGTTAATTATGCTTTTCTTTGTTGTAATGATGTTGCACTGAAGTCATTTGTCATGAATATGCACTTATATGAGGTCTGTCATTAGATTAAGTTAACAGTAGTTTAGGACTCTGTGTTAACTTATTTTATAGTTTTTAAGATTCAAGACGAAGATATTCTTTTTGTTTTGTTTGTTGATTTTTGATGTTTATGCTGGTTATGCATTTTCTCATAGTCGTATATCTTGATAAAGATCTTCAAGTGGAACAACTAATTCCAGAGTAGGCCTACATTACCGTACTTTATGCATGAATTATTAAAATTTTGGAAGCTTTTTTTTAAATTTTTTTTTTCAGGAGTAGACCAACCAGATAAAAGCAAAACTGTATAGATTGAGTGGGCTAACGCTTGTACTACACGAAATATTGTATTAGATATACTGTACTATTGATGTATTGATGATCAGATATCTGCTGCTTCAGTCATTTTTGATGAACACACCGTCTAAATCTGGGATTTGGCTGACAAAATGTATCATGTCTTGTGCTCGGACTAACCGTGTGGCTGGAAATTTGTTGGGGATACATTATTTGCCTGTACAAGAATAGAGAGAGGAAGTGTTTTGAATCTTGTTGGATTAGAAGTGTGTAATTAGTAGTAAGACTATTATGTGAGTTGGTAGGTCAGATGAAATGAATTATGGAATACGGAAGCATACAGTAGAGATATTTTCAGCGATAATTTAGACGGGTTCAATATTGCTCTGTTCCCACGCAAAAAAGTAATTGTGAGTTAATATCTCTGTTATGTAATTTACAAATCTTTTGCACGGTACTTTTGATAGAAGTTTAGCTTACACAGTGGTGAGTTCTATTTTGTGATTACATGAACAGGATATGTAATATACCAAGACTTAGGTGTTGAGGTAAGTTAAAAATCCATTATTGAATACTACCATTTGGCTCAAGATTTTGTTAAAATACCTGTCTTTATCGTTAAATTAAAAAGATAGGTACGGTATAATAGCATTTGTAGTGAGCATAATTATTTCATAATACCTGTTTTGTTTATAAATGACTTTTAAGTGCTTAAATCAAAACTTTTATGTGCTCATTAATATAATATATTATTAAAATGAATTCTCACTGAGAGAGCACTAGGTTAAAAACTGCATCTCTCACTAAATGTATTAATTGCTTTTTGATATCTGGCTACGTGCTAAGAGTATCTACAATTCTCTCTGGACTTATTCACTGCTCTTGGACATCTGACCAAGTGCAAAGATACCTCCCTCCTATCTCTATATTACCAGGTTAGTTAGCCGTGGTCGTTACGGCGTGGCTGTAGGCAGTTGCTCACATCCGGGAGGCGAGGAGGTTCGAATCCCCCTGCCGGCAACCCTGAAGATTGTCTTCTGTGGTTTCCCATCTTCCTTCCGGGCAAATGCCGGGGTTGGACCCTGACTATAGGCCACAGCCGTTACCTTCCAATTCCTCGTCCTTACAATCACACTTTCATCCCCAGACAACACTCCACACACACACACACACACACACACACACACACACACACACACACACACACACACACACACACACACAAACGGTACTTGTAGCTCACCCCATGGGTGTCCGCATAGAAGCAGCTACAAACTCTGGCGAGCCGAACATGTCCTTGGCAATAAAAGCCTTACGATAAAAAAATCTCTATATTAAACTGGATGTACTGTACCTCTCTATATCGTTGCATATTTACATGAGCTATGAACAAGTTTTCCGGGCAGTCTGTTCACGGCCTACCCCGGACAACCTGTAGGCTACACAGCTATGAACGCCGGCCGTTAAGCAGTTATATTGATACATGGCAGCAGGATTTTTGGGTAGTTTCTCCAGGTATTTCTGGCAAAAGCTATCAAGGCTCAGATAAAATTAGTATAATTAACCTGGATTAGCTCGATAATCTTCGCCTGATATTGCAGAAAAATCGGCTTCTCTTTCATAACACGTAGTAAGACATCTAGTAATGGTGGAGATCAATGATCCTGACGTATTTACTGCTCTTTGACATCTGATAAGTGCAAATATTTTCTACATCGTTCACCTGACTTATTCACTGCTCTTGGACATCTGGCCAAGTGCAAAGAGTACCTACATCTCTCTCCAGACTTATTCGCTGCTCTTTGATATCTGGCCAAGTGCAAAGAGTGCCTACAATTCTCTCCAGACTTATTCACTGCTCTTGGACATCTGGCCAAGTGCAAAGAGTGCCTACAATTCTCTCCAGACTTATTCACTGCTCTTTGACATCTCGCCAAGTGCAAAAAGTGCCTACAATTCTTTCCAGACTTATTCACTGCTCTTTGACATCTCGCCAAGTGAAAAAGTGCCTACAATTCTCTCCAGACTTGTCATATGTGGCCAAGTGCAAACAAGTCTCTTGTATTCATCCATACACGACATAAACTTAAGCCCTTCCAAAAAGTGGCGACTTGTTTAATAAACACTGCATTACATGCAATGATTTATGTTTGCCAAGTGAATTAATATTTACCAGTTAAAATTGTGCCAAAAATGAGATTTTACTCAGTCAGTTTACTACGATTCTAATAAAAAGCCAAGTTGTCTTCGAGGTAGAAACATAAAAATTCATTCTAGTAGTGTTTTAATGCTCAATGTGTTGCTGAGGTAATGTTAAGTAGTGCATCTAACGTATCCAGGCGAGTGTGTTCTGTCACTAGTTAGATATTCATAACATTAACAACAGTTGTACAGTATGTAGAGTTAAAGTGACTCAGAATACCATAATGTATGTTCGACGTTCGGCTCACTCAATCATCGCGGCTGGTGAGCAACTAGATGGCTAGCGGCAAGATGAGCTAAATATGCATGCACTAGAGGGCATGAGGGGCAGATGACCTCGTAGTTCCGCCCCTTAAAACAACAATAACTAACTAACTAGAGGGCATCTGAAGAATATCCATATCTTATGTGATTGATCAGTTACCGTGAGTATCGGTAACATGGAAGAAAAATTCCTAACTAAATTTATACTCATAAATAGAGGTCCAGACGCTTATCAAATTTGATATAATTACAAAATTTGTGTAGATTTCATTGAGCATTGACTGCAATTTCCAGACAAAAGGAAATGAAAATTAAACTAGGCAGAATCATGACAAATGATTTCACCAATTCTTCATCACCTCAACAAAATCCTACCTTCAAACCCTGTCATAGGCCTTCCACTTTTGATCTGAAGTCCTCAATTTTTAACAAAATTAGAGGAATCCCCAAAACCATTTTATTTTATGAGAAGTGTGAACTGAATTGACAATGTGAAAAATCTTACATTCATTAAAAACAAACGATGAATTGAGTAGGAATTGTTTACAATACTGTGGCGCTGAGAGACATCGCGCTCAGTAAAGTAAGTTCTGTGGGATGAACAGACAGTACACACACGTATTAAGTCGAACATAACCACTCTTTTAAACACTTAACGCACTTAATTCATATTTTGGGACAAATACATAGAGATTATTGACACGTGACACAATAATCCAACAATATAAGGAAAACATCCCGAGAATCCTCATGTCACACGAGTCGCCGTTGAGAGATATACACATCTTTGTAAAATGTAGTCATCATAGCAATGCTAGTGCACAGCCGTTACCTAAAATCGACTGAGCATCATAAAAGTAACATTAGAGTTTTTATTGACTTGCACTACTTTAGCGCTTAAGCCACATTTAGCTGTTTTTTAAGATTTTTTAAAATTTTGATTTAACGAATCTCTAAATAAACTATATATTTATTTATATTCTATGCAAAATTGAGAGCTAGTTTGATGTCTCTTGAAATCAATCCATGATTATTTTTTAAAGCTCAATCCGAAGTCTTTTCATGTGTTGATTATGTTTTTTTAAAAACTAGAGTAGTCTATATTACAGTAAGAGAGATCTTGTCAGTCGTCATCCATGCCCATAAGTTCTGCTTGTAGTCGTCCTTTGTAACGGCAACACAGCGTCAAGCAGAAGATTCTCACGGCCAGACGGAACTGTGGACTAAGTGCCAGAAGAATCAATGCTTTCCAGAATGAGTTGAGTATTCCTAGCCACACGATACCGAAGTGTAGATAGGGAACCTGGAACTTACTTCCGGTGAAGAATTCGTACAATTTGACGCCTGCATAAGGTGTCCATGATACCCAAAAGGTGACCACGAGGACGAAAGACATGACGTGACTCGGGTTGGACAGGTTCTCCGAGAGTGCCGTAGCATACTCCTTGTCATGTATCGGAACCCCACTGCGAAGTTTCTTCATCATGGAGAAAATGTAAGAATAAGTGTACACAATAGTTATTAGACTGGGGCCTAACATAAGAATGGCGACTGTGACCGAATAGGCCGCCATATTTCCCCAGTCTAACATACAGATATAGGCATCACCATCAAAGAGAGGTTTGTTGAAACCTAGGAGAGGTGGACAGCACAGCATGGCGGAAGAGATCCATGTGAATACCATCCAACACTGACAGCGCGTCTTAGTCTGTACTGTCTCATAGCGTAAGGGTTTCCGCACGGCTAGGTACCGGTCCACACTGATCCACATGAAAGTGAAGATGCTGACACTCCACAGGGTGACCTCTAGATAGCCCACCAGTCGACACACCACATCCCCGTACACCCACTGCTGCACGATGGCTGGATACACCGAGAGGGGCACCACCAGGATACCGCACATCAGGTCCGCCACGGCCAGAGATAACAGGTAGATGTTGATTACCTCAGAAGGGCCTGGAACAGAATACCAACCTCTTACTTCTCTTCATTGTCAGAATTTATGTTCAACATTTGTGTTGGTTAACAAAGACAATTATGGTATTCATTGGCACTAGTGAAGATGATGATGATGATGATAATTGTTGTTTCATGTTCGACGATGTCGAAATGTAAATATCAGTTTCTTGGCAACTACACAACCGATACATTTCTCATCATATTTTCATAATAACTTCGTCACACATATTTCCAAAGTTTCTCTCTACCTGGCAAATACACATCAAGCATCATTTTTATAACCTAACTTATTCAACGTACATACATATTTTCACATACACATCTCTTCAATTCTACTTTGCTTTTCAAGACTTATTTTGTATGCGTTATTAACATAATTATTGTAACATATCTGGTGTGATTAAGTTCCCGCAGAATCTGTATTGACATACGTGGTATTTTTAAGCAAGCTGCTATGTTTAGAACACCCAGCAAGGATGATAATCTAATCTCAGGCAGTCCACGAACATCCAACTAATGGCGGGGAAAAGAGTCTGGTGCCTCGAAATAGGCTTATTTTGCTCTAATGTGAGGATTTAATTTTCTTGTTTAGATTGGTAATGTTAGAGGTAGATTTTGTTAATTTAACTCCGACATTTAAGTGTTGATGTTAAATTATTGTTTTGCTTTGTGAATGATTTTGATTTAGGTAATTTAATAATGATACTTGCATAGGGGGTGCTGAGATTAAAATTTTGTTTTCAGCTTAAGTTCGGTAAGAAACAGAAATTTTGGTCATTGTCTGGGCTGATGTCCATCACCATCTTACTGATGCAGTAGATTGATTTTCCGCTCGCCATGATTGAGCTTAGGTGGAGTGTATTTCATCAAGGTTTGCTTAGAAGGATAGGGGGATCTCTGATGATGTTGGTATTAATTGGATTAATTGTTCCTTGTAATTGTTTTGCTGTTATTTGGGTGGTTTTTCCTTCAGAGATGATGATGATAATTGTTGTCTTAAGAGGCCTAACATCTAGGTTACCGGCCCCTAATGGTTTGGCTGATAGTGAAAGATGAGATGAGAATGAAAACTATAACTGATACTTACTTACATACTCAACAAAAAAAAAAGTCAACTCCTGGCACTATACAGCCCATGACGGGCTAAGGCCGACCAAGCGACCGCTGCCCAGCCATTCGGCCTGCAGATATTGGGGTCACGCGTGATCAGCGCGTCGGGTCCCCTCGGCCGTTAATCTTGGTTTTCGTGATCGGGGCGCTGTCTCACTGTCAGACAGCTACTCAATTGTCCTCACGAGGCCGAGTACACCCCGTTCCAACCCTCACGTCAGTTTTAAAATCCCTGACGGAGCCGGGGATCGAACCTGGGGCCTCCGGGTAAGAGGCAGGCGCGCTACCCCAACACCACGAGGCCGGCACAGCCTTACATACTAGACGAAAAAATGCTAAACAAATAAAGGATAAGGCAAATAAAGGACAGGAAGGAAATAAATGCCTTAAATCCTCGACGAATGAGGATTGAGAGACTTGGAAGGAAGGAGAGCCACGAAAGGCAGATAAGAAAGGGAAATAGGATAGGGCCCACCCCAAAGTCAGTGGAAAAAGGGACAATAAAACAGACCCAGCTCAGGAATCCCTCGGGATCGCCAACACCTGAACTCACCAGCCGTGAGCCTCTGAGGGTGTAGCAATGTCCAGTGTGCACCATAAGTGGTGGGGCTACATACACCTTGCCTCCTTGAGGGTCTTGAGCAGAAGGCAGGAGATAACATGAAAAGAAAAAGAACGCTGATCACTCGCAGAAGGAGGGTATCAGGAAAGATGAGACAAGGGCCAATTAAGGCGGGAATGTGAAAGACTCCCTAGTCCTCGGATACCCTAATACCGTCGGGGTCGGAAAAGAACAAGAGTTGACCAAGGGAGGTCGACAGGAAAGAAGACGGAGAGGAGACCCGCACAAGTAAATGGAAGCAATGCTGGACTCAGCTCGGGTCCCGTGGTCGCCAACCAACGTCTCAATAGATGTGAGCCCCTGGAGGGTTCCTTCAGAGACTCCGTATTGTTTAGGTGTATTATGATTGTTTGTTAGAGACTGCTGGTAAGCCTCAAGACGCATGCCTCTGCTTTCGCCAGCAGTTGCTGGTGCATTTTGTGTTTGGGATTATTGTAGACTAGCAACCCGGGCCTTCTTCGCCCGGTAACAGTTATGAACGCATAACGTGACAAGCGCTTTTTTTTTCGATGTCCACCGACTTTGGGGCTGGCCCTCTCCTCTTTTCGACCTAAATCCGTTTTACGTCTCGGCATGATGGGTTAAACTCATTGACTGGCCTATTAATTATATTATCATGGAGATGCATGTGCAACGAATTCTTGTCAGACGTAATTTAAGAATGGCGAGGTTCTTGAAACACAAAGTTCACTTCCTTCCAATCGTAACTTGACACTGAATATTTTGCGGAACGAAAAGTTCACAGGCGAAGTGAAAAAAAGCCGAGTTGCACTTCCAGGGAAACTCCAATCACAACCACTCTCCTCTGAAGTCTTAACCCAACACGACTCGACAGTTTTCTGCTGGTTGTAACTGGGGTGATAGGCTCGCCCCTAGCTAGCTCGTAAACTGTCGCCTCAGTAATTGAATTGAGATTGTTGGAAGAAATGCAAACGTAAAAACACCTATAGTGGGCGACGTATTGGAGATAGAGATGTGCTCTCCGGAACATTTTTGTAGAATTTTTCATGCTGAACAATTCCTACACTCTTAGTATATTGATATTTTTAACGGTTCGCCCAGCGTAAGCTTAAAAATCGCACGGACGCCTTTTTTTCTTCTACTTTTTCACTGAAAACGTTACTGCTTGGCTTCCTTTGATCATAAATAAATTATTTTCTACCGAAACCTTCCTCGACATATCCTTTACAGAATGGTGAAAACCGCATCATAATCCATCCAGTGGTTCTCGAGATTACCCATGACATGCAAAAATCGGGGGCTTTAGTTAGTTATTGAGGTTATAAGGGGCGGAACTACCAGGTCATCTGCCCCTAAATCGGGGAGTTGGTTTTTATACTAAGTAGAGATTATACTAGATGTCGGGATGTTCAAGTAATTGTCTGAGTGATAGAATGTATTTGTCTACGTTTGAGTCTTTGTGTTGCCGTATAAGTGGATTAATAATAATGTTATTGGTTTTACGTCCCTTTTAACTACTCTGGCTTTTAGAGGATCCGGGGAGCCGGATTTTTTTTTCTCCGTAGGGGATCTTGAACGTGATAGTAAATCTACTGACACGGCTCCCTCGCATTTGCGCACCTCAAATGCCAGCTCACTGCGCCAGGATTCGAACCTGCAACCTTGGGCCCAGCAAGCGAGAACGTTACCGCTGAGCCACGCAGCCAGTATAAGGGGATTAGTTTGTAGAGGTATTTTGGTGTAGAATTTTTGTGTTGTTTTGGTTAGGTAGTCTAGCAAATATGGTGTTTTGGTTTTGTTGTGTATGTAGTATGTTGAGGTTCTTCGGGAGTGTTTTGTAGGTTTGGTGGCTAATCTAATTAGCCAGTTTTGTAAAATTTGCAATTTTTGTAGACTTGTTATTGGCAGGAAGCCAATAAATGGGGAAGCGTACGTCAGAATTGGACGTATTAGCGCTGTGTATATTAATTTTACATTTTTGCTGTTTAGATATGATAATAATAATATCGTATGGCCTCGGTGCCGGGTGCAAGCTTTGTTATTTGACACCCAGAGTGTAGTTTGCATGTCGAATTTCGTTGTTCCTTGACTATGAAAGTCAAGGGGGTTAGATGTTATATCTAAGCTCCTTGAACATTATAGCGCTTTCTAGTAGAGAAATGAGGAACTTTATGTTGGCGGAAACTTCCGAGATTAATTTTGCCATTATGAACTCGGCCTACAGAATTCAAGTGGGTTCTTTGACATGCCAACATCGTATGACATGCGTATCGTGTTTTTGCCGCCTTTTAAAAATCATTGACCACGGTCAGGAGCGAACCTGCAATCTTGGGGTTAGTAGACCGACACGCTATCCACTCACCCACCGTGATGATGAATGTACTATGGGGTATAAAGTTCTAATTTGTCTTTTGGCTTTGGCTATCGTATTGGTTATGTGTTTATGGAGTGTTAGTTTGGAGTCAAGTGTTATACCTAGGTATTTGTGGGGAATGCTGCCCTGGTTGACTACTAATATTGGAGGACGAAGTAAATATGTCCCTTTCCGATCCGTCAGATCAGCTGCGGCTATTGCCGGAGTAAGGGATGGAATATCGAGTTTATATGTCCCACAATGAAGGCAACTCCAATTGAATCTACTATCTCTTCAGAAGATTGCACAAATCGATTTGGTCTCTCAAGCATACAATTCACAGAACGGCCGTACGACAGAACAAAGCGTTTCTCATGAGCGGCAAATGTTTTAAACGTCCGCTTAAAACAATCTCAAGATGCAATTCCGCTTTTAGCAGAGTTATATGAAACACTTCCTACCTCATGGGTCGTACATAGCACGGAGGTAGAAAGAAACGTAATCTGACACACTCAGTAGCCATTATTTCTATGGTAACTGTAGATTTATACTTTTCCAGTCAGTCAATATGCTTTTGCCCAATTAGGCGTGGTGTGGTTAGTTACCACGAACCATTGGATCAACCAATTAAAAGTTTCCAGTATCAGACAGAACTCTTCAATGCATTCAGAGTCGAAATAGATTTGAGCGGTAAGGTTTATAAGTAAAGCCATGCGCGGATGCGGATATACGCGGATAAACCCGCGGATATCCACAAATATTTTCTCCACGCGGATATAGTTTGCATGGCTGTGCGGATAGCGGATACGCTGCGGATAATGTTTCGAGTAAATTTGTGAATAGTTTTTAGAATACAATGTGGAACTTACGATAATATTATATAGCCTATTGCGTACGAAATATTCAGGCACGTATTGCACTTATACACAGGGAGAATATTTTACTAATATGCTTTCAACTACATTTTATTAAGTACCGTATGTTTGTAGTAGATGGTCTTGACATCTCATCAATTCTCACTGACGTACGAGATATAATGCTGTCAATAAGCCTGTTAGTTCATCGTGGTGACATCATTAACATTCCTCAAGTCAGCTACTTCGCCATCTAAGCTATCCTGGAAGATCTGGTTCCATGTGTATCTGTAGATTTATTTCCAACTTGGCGCTGACACACGTTGACTGTGACATTGCAACGCAGAGAGTTATGACATCAACACTTTATGTTTATCTAATAAATTAAAAATAATATTGAAATATCAGCGGATTTGAATTAAAGTCATGCGGATGCGGGGCGGATGCGGATAACAGTCGTGCGGATGCGGGGCGGATGCGGATAACGTTTTGTTCATCCGCGCAGGGCTCTATTTATAAGGGACATATCAGCAAGAACAAATGCAAGACAAGAGAGAGAGAGAGCATGTTGCTTTAACATATAAATATATTTATTTGCAAACAGTTCAACAGATGAAAAATATATACCCTTAATAAATTATCTTAACCAAGAAACATTTTCTTGACAGTGCTTGGGGTGAGCCTAGCACTAAAAACTTCTGAATTTTAGGAGACCTTGTCCCATTAATTTGACAAAGGGAAAAGCAAAATTGTGAAATAACTTTCATAAATATTAAGCACTTGGAGCCTCAATATAAGATACTTTTGACACCAGAAATGAAGGATTGACAAAAGGTGAAATACCTTCATAAAGAGAAAACACTCGTGACAGTTACACAAAAGCATTTACCATGAAAAAGAAGAATAGAAAGAGAGCATAGCCTATAGAAGGGGCTATGACGGTCAGGGATCCAAACCTGCCGCACCTTTTGAAAACAATTGTATGATTTTATGCAAAGGCAAGCCGATATGTCATTTCTCCTAATATAAAAATGGCAAAAGCCAGTAGATACGTAAATCTTGCTTCGGAATTCATGAAAAGGAATAGAGTAACTATGTTCAAAAAAGGCAACTAAAGGTATGTAGATTTATGAAAAACATAATGCTTGAAGAGCACACTCGAGAAAAATGCACTTTGAGGTTATAAACACTATCAATGTTACTTAACTTTGCGGTTGCGTAGATCAGCAAATTTAGTAGAATGTAGCACATAGTCGAAGACATTAAATAGGTGCCACACGTTGTACGTTTAAGCACACGTAGAAGTTGAAGCAATTTCCGTTTGAGGCACTAGAAAGTTGTAGAATTCACAGAAAAGATAGCTTCCTAGTAGACGCTGTAAAAAGCGACAACATAGGTATTAAACCTATTACAATTGAATAAGGTGCATAACGAAACTGTTTTTCGTTGCACTGATGATGAGAAGTTTGCACGTGAAGAATGTCCATTTCACAAACATGTCGTTTGGAACATGAAGATTGTGATCAAGTTAGATCACGAAGCGAAGATGTCTTGGATACATTATGAAGTTTGAAGCAAAGCTTCTTGAAGCAGAACCACTATGTTACATTGTAGCAAGATGATTTTTAAGTTCGGTATTTCAAGACTGGTGAACAGCACTGCGTCTGCAAGGAAAATCACACAGATCCAGTCCGGCAAGCCGTTTAAATAGGTGACAGGATCTTGTTCTAGCACTTTCTGCGAGGCGTAATGAAGAAGACGTGCTGTGAATGGCCGAAGCTTGGAGGCCGACCAATGCGAGCGTAGCTATGGTTGCCAGTCTGTCTTGAGTATGCTCGGCGTGTGGAAGGAACGTAATGTTTCACTAAAACACTTGGAGAAATGTCTTTAAAGCGAGCATGGCTTATGAAATAATACGTAAGTAATTTACAAAATACTTAATTTGAAATAGAAGCACGATTACAAAATGAAAGATCGTAAGAGGTTATGAAAAAAAATTCAATTCTGTCTGACTGACATAATTTACGTAAACTTGCAAAATTAATAAATTGATTTATTCGCAAATGCGAATATATATATGACACTATTCCTGAAAAAAGAAAAAAATACAGCAAAATCTGCCTTCAACTTCGAATAAAATGGAAAAGGAAAGTAAATAATGGACAGAAGGAAAAGAAATGCCCTCAACCCTCGAGAATGAGGATTGAGGAACTTGGAAGGAAGGAGAGTCATTAAATGCAGATAGGAAAGGGAAAGAGGAGAGAGCCCACCCCAAAGTCGGTGGAAAAAGGAGAAAAAACGGACCCAGCTCAGGAATCCTTCGGGGTCACCAACTCCCAAATTCACCAGCCATGAGTCCTTGGTGTAGCACTATCCTGGGTGCACCAGGAGTGGTGGGGCTGCACACACCCTGCCTCCTTGAAGGCCTCGTACAGAAGGCAGGAGATATCATGATTAGAAAAAGAAGGTTGTCCCCTCGCAGAATAAGGGTATCAGGAAAGATGAGACAAGAACCAATTATGACGGGAAAGTGAAAGACTCCCTAGGCCTCGGATACCCTAATACCGTCGGGGTCGGAAGAGAACAAGTGTTGACCAAGGGAGGCTGACTGGAAAGACTGAAAGGAGCCAGGCACAAATAAGTGGAATCAATACCTGTCTGAGCTGGGCTCTCGTGGTCACCAACCCACGTCCTACAAGGTGTGAGCTCCTGGGGGATTAATTGACTTCGCTTCTTAGTTGTATATATATATATATATCTGCACACAGCTTGCCACGGTGGGTGAGTGGTTATCGTGTCGGGCTACCAACCCCAAGCTTGCAGGTTTATTCCTGGCCGTGGTAAGTGATATTTGAAAGTCGGCAAAAATCACGATACGCATTTCATACGATGTTGGCATGTTAAAGAACCCATTTGAATTCAGTAGGCCGTGTTCATAATGGCAAAATTAATCTCGCGATTTTCCGCCAACACAAAGTTCCTCATTTCTCTACTAGAAAGCGCTATAGTGTCAAAGAGCTTAGATATCTAACCTCCTTGACTTTCATAGTGCTTCAAGGAACAACAAAATTCGACATGCAAGCTGCCCTCTGGGTGTCAAATAACAAAGCTTGCACCCGGCAGCTGAGGTCATACGATATTATTATTATTATCTGCACACAACTCATGTTTTATCTTGGTTTATACTTATATTTTAATACATATTCTATCTCAGTAGTTCAACTCGGTTATAGATACTTCTGATACGAATAAAGAAAGAAAGCATGCGTCGGGATTCGAACCTCCAATCTCTGGACTTGCTGCAGCCCTTCATGGCGTGGTGGTGCTCATAGCTACGCGTGAGGTCTCCTGTATTACGATTCTGAAGGCATATGCGTTTGCTAAATGAAATTCAGACTGTTATTCTAGGAACTTTGAACTACACCTGTCTTTCTGGGATTAATAATTGATATCGTCCCCAAAGAAAGAGCTATGAATAGCTCGCGGGAAGAAGAGGCAGGGGAGCACAATCTTATTACGCTCGATCCACTGGCGTTTAATTTGTTCCTCAAATTGTGTTACATGCTTGAGTGAATATTATCAAACGAGAACACGGCATTTGACTTGACTGAAAATAGAGGCTTTGGTACACAAGAGTGATGTAGAGATTTGAAGCCATTATTTTTCAGTGTTGCCTAAAGCTACAAAATTCACAAGTGACTACACGCGATGCTTCAGTCGGTCAACACGTCAACGGGTGACTAGTTATATACGGTGTTTCAGGCGGAACAGTACATATTTTAGGAGGTGGTAGTATACTGTAGATGAATTGCAATAGAAAAATCCATATAACATGAGTCCCATTTTTATTTCGTACAGAGATACAGACGTTGGTATTTAACCAGAGCAGTTGTCGTTTCGTGTCTTGGTACACGTAGACTTTCTGCACGTATCGGTGTTCCATGTACAAGAGTATGGTGGACATTACGTATTGTGACAGATCATAGATATGCACAGACACTCCTCATCACAGTTTATTATTGTGTATGTATATAGTTATAGTTTATGTTTCTATAATCGGAAAGTGCCCAGATATATAGTGTGGATGTAGTACTTGGCGGTTGTCTAGTGGCCTTGATCATATGTTAAACTAGAAGCGACACGGCAGAATGCAGAACTTGTAATGGGTTTGAAACCAATACGGATCTAGGTGTCAGTGAGATGGGAGATTGATGCTCTGAAAAAAGTTTATTAGTTGATTGTTCGGCATTGAATTGATGCATATTGATAAAAAATACAACCAGCTGCTTTATATAGTCGTGAATAGAATTAAACCCCAGGAAGGATTCACATTCTGTTACATTACGGAAAAGTTTTCGTAAACTTGGAGTTATATATAAAGGCACCCGCAAAAATACGCATGTGGATGGAAATAAAGAGCACATACAATGCCCAAAGTACAAGTAAGACAATGTTCACTATGATAGACAGTAATATACGGCGCTTTCCGATAAGTAAGAATAGTTCAATTTATAAAGCATTATAAATTTATCTTGCAACCACATTGTGCTGAGATTATTTTTTACCGTTATTTTTAAGTCATCTGATTATAGGAAAGGGGAGAGTAAAGTGAATTGCTGTAAAAACAAGCTTATTGTCCTGTTACCCGGGAATACTGTCATGTGTATTCTACATTTTCTCATTATAGTAATGAGTGGCGCCCAACAGAAGTTATTAAGAGCTATCACAGTATGCACGGGTTGCATCCGTGTCATTACCAGCCCGTTCAACATCTTCGAGCAGGAGATGCTGATAGACGATTGGAATTTTGCCGTTAAATACGTGCAAGTCGCCAAGTAATCCGATTTGTAATCTACACTGATGAAGCCACGTTTACTTATGACGACATCAATAACACTCGTAATAAACATCAGTGGTCAGAAGAAAACCCATATGCCATTGTGGACAAACCTTTTCAGGAACGCTTCTCTGTAAATGTATGGTGTGGGTTGATTGCCAATCAGTTGATTGGGCCTGTTGTGTTACCGCATAGTCCAACAGGACCCCATTATCTACACTTTCTTGAAAATGAACTTCCAGCATTATTGGAAGAGATTCCTTTGGCTACGAGAATGCGTATGTTCTTCCAGCATGATGGGGCTCCTGCACATTCTAGTCGTCTGCTGATACAACATCTAAACCTAACATTTCGCGAAGATGGATAGGGAGATATGGGCACGTTTCTTGGCCACCAAGGTCCCCGAACCTTACCCTTTTGGATTTTTGCCTGTGGGGATTGTTGAAAAGCGAAGTCTAATAGGAAAAAGTTAACACTAGAGCAGAGTTGGTCGTTCGAATTATCCATAGTGCAGCCCTCATCAAATAACGCCAAGACGCCCTCCGAAGAGCTAAACGGGGTGAGAAGTGCAAAATGCATTGGTGGTGCAATTTTTGAAACTTTTGAAACTTTGAACGCCCTCATTTGTCTTGGCTTTACATTTGTTTGGGTTAAATACTATCAGCTGTATATCTGTACTCAATACAAATGGGATTTTTTAATTTGTGTTTCATCTATGCTACCACCTCCTAAAATATTTACTCTTCCTCCTGAAACACCCTATATTGATGGGTGGTGATCATTTTCCACTATGAACCACTTAACGTATGGTTATTTCCTCTGACTTCGGGACTGCAGCCCCTCCAAATGCCAAGGGGCGGACCCTCTCCTCTTTCCCTTTTCTATCTGCCTTTCACGCCTCTCCATTCGTTCATGTCCCTTAATTCTCATTCTTCGAGGGTTGAGGACATTTCCTTTCCTCCCGTCTTTTAATTTCCCTTCATTGTTCTTTCTGTTTCCCAATTCCTCTTCTATCCAGGTCACCTGATCTCTCCGTGTGCGTTTACTTTTTGTGGAGAACCCTGAATCGCAATAACCCTCATATTCTTCAAGAACTGCAGCAGGATATTCTGAAGAGATTGCAGCAATTCCAGTGGTCCAGCTGCGATCTGTCTTCCACAACATGCTGACCAGGGCTCAAAGGTGCCAAGAGAAGAATGGTGGTCATTTAAATCATCTGCTTTAAGCAGGTTAGTGTGTTTCTTTGTAATCTGATACTCTGTTCCCTGGGCCACTTTTATTTGCCCCACCCTGTAGTACAGCCGAGCTGCTCGCCAGTATGGAGCGGAGTACACGCCACCTTGCATGAGTAAACCTGCAACATGTAATACAGCTCTGCTGTGGGGGATGCCGTCACTGCGCGGTGGATACATCAAGACTTTCAGGAAGCGCATGGACTTGTGTTATGACCTTCGCCCAGTGACGTATTGGCTATCACCCCCAGTCCCTCTCCATCCGTACTCCGAGCATCACTGCTGAGTACTGTACTCACGTGTACGCATACTCAAACTCGTGGATTTGGAACATCTTGCTGTAGTATGTAAGTCTGTAGTTAGTTTTAGCGGTGTTTAGTTAGTTTCAGTCATAGTTTTCTTTTCAATTTCATTTTCACGTTCACCCAAACATACATCTTAGGCCCCTTAAAACAACAATTATCATCATTGCAACACTGATAAAGATATTTGCAGGGATACAATCAAAGACTGAAATAAAATTATGGTTTAATAGTTTCAAAAATTACCGCTGATTTTAAAAATATTTTTTCTATGAGGTTGGGGAACATTTTCGAGGGACTAAAGCCACATAACCCCCCTGTGAATTCGCTGCTGACAAGTACCTCCATCACTGGCACTAGCTGTTAGAAACTAGGGCTCTAATATCACAAGAATCAGTTCATTCTGAATGCGTGGTAGCGCAATCTATTCAAACATCCCTTTTGTGAGCGTTATACGTCACGACGCGACGTCGAAATGAATGAACAGCGAGTGATGTGAATGGCCCATAGTATGTCGCTCGGCACTGTCAGCGCTTCTTGAAGGTTTATCACGTGACCTCATTGGGACTTCCCCTCTCCGCGTCGATAATTCAGTTAAAGCGATGCTACGTTGGCAGAAAACGAACGTTCTCAAACGAGTCCTTCTATTTTCACCACCAAAGGATTTAAGCTACCGAGAAGACCTGCAGTAGATCTAACGCTTGGCTCAGCGGATTTGTTTCTGCAGGACGGCATCAAGGAGTTCAACTAGGGTGTTTCCATTAATGTAAATACAATAATTGAGCACCCATGTGCAATGGTGGGGTACGTCAGTGAAACTTGGCAAGGACTTATTATCACCCCCGTCCGACCCTGGCTGTGTAGCCTATTTCAAATGTTAATTATCATCAATCCAACAGTGTGGTAGCCTCGAAATATTTCTACGGCATTTAATATCCTCAAAACTACTGATGCAATCAACCTGAATTTGGTATGCCAATAGAGGCCACTAAAGTAACTTTACATACCGGTATGTGACATTTAAAAACCTCATACGCGCAAAACCAACATGGTGGCCACGCAATCGTTAAATAATTAAATGGGCGTTTCTCAAGACTAAGTCATCTGAGTGTACGGTAAATCTTTATTTTAATGCCTTACATATTGATTCTTCTTTTCTTTTCTTAGTCGTTTACCCTCCAGGTAGGTGGAACCCACGGACTCAGCGAGGGAACTCACCACTACCGCCTCTACGGGCAGTGTCCTAGAGCTGGGATGGGGCAGATGACCTCGTAGTTCCGCCCCTTAAAACAACAATAACTAACTAACTAGAGCTGGGAACATCTAATCGGAGTGGATACTACTGGTGAGGTGTGATTGGCACCTCGATGGATGGTCAGGATGGATGGTCAGGATGGATAGGCAAGGAAGAAGGAAGGAGGCGGCCGTGGCCTTGAAGAAGGGACCATCCCGGCATTTGCCCGAAGACGAAGTGGGAAACCACGGAAAACCACTTCGAGGATGGCTGAGGTGGGAATCGAACCCCCTCTACTCATTTGGAACACCCGAGGCTGAGTAGACCCCGTTCCAGTCCTCATACTACTTTTCAAATTTCGTGGCAGAGCCGGGAATCGAACCCAGGACCTCCGGGGCGGCAGCTAACCCTGCTGACCGCTACGTTACGGAGGCGACTTACATATTGATTACTAATATAGGACTAATTCAATTATTTTCAGAAATTTAAGATTGTGCCTCTGTAAAATTAGGTTTTTGTTACTTGTGTATTATTCAAACGATCGAAGTGAAACCTTAGCGGCTTCGGTGGCGTAGTTGGTAGCATGCTGAGCTTCTATGCCCAAGATCGCGGGTTCAAACCCGGCCGAAGTCGTCAGATTTATTTAAGAGTGTTAAAAATCTCTCAGTATGCCTTCCTTCAAAGGGGAAGTAAAGCCGGCGGTCCCATGTCATAGATTTATGGCATGTTAAAGAGCCTTCCACTAATTACACATGTGAGAAGCTAAATTAGGTTAAAAAATGTAAACAACGCTCAGGTTCCTATGTTCGTCGCCAGGAGCCGACTGCGGTGGCGTCTAGTAGCCAAGTTCTGAACTAGTAGTTGTTGACGGTGGCGTTTGGCGGCAAAAGTAGGAAGTACTTGACAAATTCAAAGTCTGCAGTCCTTACTTGAATTAAGAAACAGAAACACACACTAATACAGTCATCACAATTAACATCGGTTATCAGACAGATTCTACACACACCCAAAGTACACGGGGCTACATGACCGCGTTGTCGCAGCCCCTAAACTGAGGAACCAACCAACCAAACCGAAGTGAAACCATTCTTATAATAATTAATTGCTGGTACATAAAGAGAATTTCGGATATTTTATGATTTAAGCACTTATGTGGAATTTATTTCGATTCATTCCTTAAAATTTTCACCAGATTGGGGGACAACTTCCTGGGGGTGCCTGGAAGAAACACTCCGTGAAACTACATTTATGCTTGTGGATGCAGGCGCGGATTCAAGGAGGGGGGGGGGGGGGGTTACGGGGGTCATGACCACCCCCCGCCCTCCCAAACGGAGACCAAATGTTTTTTCAAACTCAAAAAACGAAAACACAATAGCCAGACAAATAAAACTTAACAAATTTTAACTGAAAAACAGTTTTTTCATTTTACTCAATACTGAAAATATCTTTATTGCAATTATTATGTTCTGTTACAACTGTACATATTTACAACTTCATACCTGTTATATAAAGACGATTAATTATATAACAAAATCAACTTGTCTATTTTGTTTAGCAAACCTTGTGATTACCGATCGATGTGTATAGAGATGTCTCGATGAAAGTGCAGCAATGCACGGATAGGTATTTGGGGCCTTTTTCGTCCCAAAAAATTTTGCCGACGTCCATACTGCAACCTTGGTTGGCAATTTAAGCTGTGACTTTCTCCCTTTGTCGGTACCAACTCGACCGCCGAAACCGTAACGTACCTTGATACATTTCTCCAAGCTCGTTGTAAAAGTCGCAAAACACGCCGTTGCAACTTGTACGAATATTTTTGGTGCGCTAAGCGCATCAAATTTCTATCCATGTAGCTTGCAAAAAAATTGGTTTGGTTTTGTACGTTTGGTTATTTTGTGATTGCGTTTTTAGTGATACCATTTTTCTTAACAATTTCGATTCTCTGACCCCCCCAAAGCCAAACTCTAGATCCGCGCCTGCGTGGATGGCGGGTACATATCACTATTGTACACGATAGTGATAACATTTTATCATTTATCGTGGACAGGATTATACGTTTGTGCTCAAGACAAGGGCACACATGTGTCAGGACCTAAGCCCAATCGATTGCTGCGTGTAGCTTCAACGTGACACTAATGGAGAATAATGGCTTTCCACCTCACTCATCTCGAACTGCGGATGTCACTCTGTCTGTCCATAGAGACCGATAGCTACTCTGCATGGATTTGTTTGAAACAACAATGGGTCATGCCCCAATCAATATGTTACACTAGACTGACCCTAATCTCTCCATCATCCAAAATATAAAATAATTTAAGAAATTGAAGAGCATGCATAGTACGTACGCTTAGGGTTGCCTGAATAAAATTCTTGAGAGAACTCCTCGGAAATAGGAAAACTATGTGCCGTCCCATTAAACAACAACAACAACAACATTAAATGAAACTGCAATTTAGGGGAATTCTTCAGTCTTCTCAACCAGTTTTCACCCCCAGTGGCGTAGGCTGGTTTGAACACTCGGGGGTATCTCTAACGACATGGTTATTTATAACAATATATTTTTTAGAATGGAACGTTCATCCAATGGAAACATCTGGCTTGAATTAAAAACCCTGTTACAGTAATTTAATAACGTATATTTAAGAAATAAGCATTGAAGTCACAATAATTAACATTCTATAGGAATTAAATTAAATTACGTGCTAATACAAAATTCACTGTTGCCAATACAACTAGAATAGTTCGATATGTCGCATGAAAATTTAAAGTATAGGCCTACATATAACTAAGACCCAAGAGAAAGCCTTCACAGGTCCATTTCTTAAACGTAACAACATTGGTATGAACATGGAATAATATAAAGTATGGCCTAATACACAAAGTCATATAAAAACCTTCGATAACATATGTGCATGAAGATTGTGTAGGCCATATTACGAAGTTGGAATGTCATCAATCTGTGTTTGAAATAACGCAGCAGGAGTTGCCATCTCTTGACGAAAATTGGACAGATGACCTCGCTATTTTGCCCCTTAAAATAAAAATTACTAACTTACTCTCTTGACGAAAATTGTTATTGCTAGCTTTGTGAATAGCGAAACATAATAGAGCAAAACCACATACAAAATAACGAATATTTTCAAGAAACAAGGACTCAATATAGCATTCAGAACGAACAACTCACTCGGTAAGCACATACATAATAGCAACCTAACAAAGAGAACCCACATGCGAAGACAGATGATTGTTTATTCTCATGCCAAGAAACAGGATGTAAAGTCAGCTATGTTGGGCAGAGTGGGCGAAGGTTCGAAAAGCGTATAAGGAACACATGAATTCAATCAAATACAAGAAACACTCAGCTGTATGCGAACACATGTATGGCAATAACAATCGTATTACCAATATTGAAAGAGACAAAGATTCCACCCATTTAAGAGTCCATAGAAATACATCCAGCCAAGAAAATTAATACGGAGAACTTGAACGAACACATCTTTCAAGAAGGATCCCCACTATTCGTGTTACTAAACAACGTAAGTCCAAATATTAACGATAAGACGAGGTGATGAATACATATGGGATGGAATAATTAAGCCTCGTCCACACCGGCAGATTTGTTTGCAGACTGTATGTAGATTGTTTGCAAACTGTTTGAAAACTGTATGAAGACTGTATGTATACTACTTCGGAGTCTGTAAACAGTCTGCAAACAGTCAGCATACAGTCTTCAGACTGTTTAGAAACATTGTATCCAATACAAGTATGTTACTTGGTTTGCGTCCACACCAGAATTAGACTTCTTGCAAAGCATCCCGCTTTTAGTACTCTAAATACGCCACGTCCCCCAAAACAGGACAGGCGTGAAACCCTTCAATTAATTTGATTGTCTGATCTTGATTCCAAGAAGTCATTTTTGGACTATCATCAGGAGCACAGTTTCCCTATAAAAAAAAAGAGCAGATGACCTCGTAGTTACGCCCCTTAAAACAACAATAACTAACTAAATTTAAAAAAATCTACTTTTGCCACGCACAATTCACTAACAATTAACTCAGCAGTATGACTCCATCCGCACTGTGATTCGCTCGAAAGGCAACTGGCTTCTAGATGCGTCTGTGGTTTGTATCCGGTCTTCAGTTTTAAAACACGTCCACACAGGAAGACTTGAGACAAAATACTTGTTTCTTGTATGCGTGTTTTCCATTTCGTTGGAAAACTGAAAACATTGTATCTTATCTCTAGAAACACGAGATTTGTTTGTCATTTGTATGTCAATTGTCAGCAGTGGACCAAGGAAAGGAGCGGAACCCTTGATAATGCCGGACGCAGTTTCCGGTGAAACGTCGGGATATAACCTGTCTGGACCACGGCCTACAAGCCCGAAAAACTTGTATTTAATTATGAACGCCGGCCGTGAAAGCCTAAGCTGTATGCAGACTGTTTACAAACTGTATGCAGACTGTTTCCAAAAATCACTCGAGTATGAAATGTGTCTCCCGATTGTATGTAGATTGTTTTCAAAATGTCTGCGAACAACTCGCATACAAATGAGAAACATTTGGGAAACAGTTTGCATACAATGTTTCTGGAAACAAATCTGCCGGTGTGGACGAGGCTTTAGGGAAACGAGCTATTTGAGAAGGATGCGTGCGCTCTGTGGCTATTCTCAACAAACTGAGGTCTCCGGCAGGCAGTATTGTAGGGTCCTATACAATTTTTAAGACCAGTTGCAAACATGTATGAACGTTTGTCTACGCTGTGGAAAGTGACTTGATGATGATGATAATTGTTGTTTTAAGGGGCCTAACATCTAGGTTACTGACCCCTAATAGTTTGGGTGATCGTGAAGATGAAAATGAAATGCAAACTATAACTAAAAACGAACTACTAACTTATATACTAGAAGAAGAAATGGAAAACAAAAGGAGAATAAGGCAAATAAAGGACAGGAAGAAAGGAAATGCCCTCAACCCTCGAAGAAAGCGGATTGAGGGACTTGGAAGCAACGAGAGCCATGAAAGGCAGATAGGAAAGTGAAAGAGGGGAGGGTCCGTCCCACAGGTAAGGGACAAAAGGGGGAATCCGGACCCAGCTCAGGAATCCCTCGAGATCGCCAACTCCCGAAATCACCTGCCGTGAGCCCCTGAGGGTGTAGCAATATCCAGGGTGCACCATAAGTGGTGGGGCTACATACACCCTTCCTCCTTGAGGGCCTTGAGCACGAGGCAGGAGATAACAGGAAAAGAAAAACAAGGCTGACCCCTCGCAGAAGGAGGGTATCAGAAAATATGAGACAAGGGCCAATTAAGACTGGAAAGGAAGAGACTCCCTAGGCCTCGGAAACCCTAATACCGTCGGGGTCAGAAGAGAACAAGAGTTGACCAAGTGAGGTCGACAGGAAAGAAGACGGAGAGGAGCCCGGCACAAGTTTGAGGAAGCAATGCCGGACTCAGCTGGGGCCCCGTGGTCGCCAACCCACGTCCCACTAGATGTGAGCCCCTGGGGGAGACCAGAATTACATATATTGGCGGAGCCGGGAATCGAGCCTGGACCTCAGCGGTGATAGCAATGTGAATGTTAGCAACTACATGATGAGGTGGCCATGATTGCAATAATACATTAACGTTGAACAAAGTACCCCTGGGGCGGCTTCGGTGGCGTTGTTTGTAGCATGCTGAGCTGCTATGCTCAAGATCGCGGGTTCAAACCCGGTCGAAGTCGTCGCATTTTTTAAGAACGTTAAAAATCCCTTCAGTATGTCTTCCTTCGGAGGGGAAGTAAAGCGGGCGGGTCCATTTATGACACGTAAAAGAACCTTCCACTAACTACAATTGTGAGAAGCTAACTTTGTAGGTTAGATTTGGTTAACTCTATATTAGTTCCAAACGTTTGTCGCCAGGTGCTGGTTGTGATGGCATCTAGTAGCCATGTTCACAGCTAGGTGTTGTTGACGGTAGCATTTGGTAGGAACTACTTGAAATTGTTCGTCTGCAGTACTTACCTGAATTACGGATAGTACACACTAATACAGTCATCACAATTAACACCGGTTATTAGACAGATTCTACACACATCAATGTTTACGGGGCTACATGACCGCGTTGTCGCAGCCCCTAAACTAAGGGACCAACCAACCAACCAACCAACCAACCAACCAACCAAAGTACCCCTGAATTATCAAGTCTGTTTCTGTTTTATAAGCAGTCCAGTTCTGCTTCACGGGGCAACCAACCCCCAGAGCAGAGGATTGAACCCAGGGTCTTTTGAGACCAGAGTCTCAATACGTACCCTCAAGATCACAGAATGTTACTGTGTGTGGAAATCTTCGTTACGAGTCCCATGTAGTAAAAAATACGATTTCAGCATAGTCGTATAAATACTGCATTATAATGTATTATTTACACGCTCTAAATAATGGGCTGTTACAGAATCGCGCTTGGCCAGGTGACAATTGGCACCTTGGTGTAACATTCTAGTTCAGAAACCATATTCTCCTCGATGTTGCATAATTCCGAAAGTTGGTCCGAGGAGCAAGCGCTACTCTCACAAAGAATAGGTACTATATGTGTGTGGGAAGACCCTGAGTGAAATTAAATATCTTCCCCCGGGGACGTGGGTTGGTGACCATGGGACCCCACCGTGATTCTCTCCACCATCATTCCAGTCGTGAGCCCTTGAGGGTCTAGTACTATCCAGTGTACACCATGAATGGTGCGGTCTTTTGCATAAGGCAGGAGATACAATAAAAAGAAAAGAAAGAGGTCTTAAGGGATCGAAGGAAATAAGAGGAACCCAACACAAGTAGGTGGAAGCAATGACGGACTCAGCGAGGTTCCCTGTGGTCACCAATCCACGTCTCACTATTATCTATTATTGAAGTTTGACTTACCGTTACGCGACCAGTTCAGTGCACAGATAGCTCAGACCAGCCCAACGAGAAGGGCCGTTCTGAAGGGCTTGGACAAGAAGACTTGGTTTAAAAATAATATGCGCTGAAATTAATCTTCATAATTTTACGAACACAGAAAATGTACTGAAATAGGAAATAGGAAATACTGTAAACAGTTTATATTAAGTTTTGTTATGGTATGTCAAAGAGATTAAGAGACAAGACAAGCTAATTAGTTGTAAATACGGAGATTTTTGAGTCATTATAGATCAGAGAGTTTCTCGTTAAATCTTTCCAATTTTAGATATGTCTCTTCTCTCACGCTTTAAGTGTCCTTTCTCTTATATATTAATGCTATTCCAGTCCTCGGCAATCAACATTTTGAAGGATTAAGATGTAAAGTTGAGAGGAAAATACTAATAGACTAGTAAGAAAACCGGTGCGAAGAATGATTTGGGAACTAAAAAACATAGGCTAATTCCATCGACTATAACAGAGACATTATACCACGTAGGGTCCTTTTTATTGGTCTAGCAACATAGCAACGCAGGCAATACCGTATATCTCTCTTTAATGAGCCACCCGGTTACGCATGCGTTTTGCCGCGGCGCTGCCAGACGGGGTCATCGAAAATGGTGGCCTTAATTTTGATTTGTAATAGATGATGATGATAGTTGTTGTTTTAAGGGGCCTAACATCTAGGTTATCTTCCCCTAATGGTTTGGGTGATAGTGAAGATGAAAATGAAATGTAAACTATAACTAAATCTAACTACTAACTTGTATACTAGAAGAAGAAATGGAAAACAAAAGGAGAATAAGGCAAATAAAGGACAGGAGGAAAAGAAATGCCCTCAACCCTCGATGAAAGCGGATTGAGGGACTTGGAAGGAAGGAGAGTCATAAAAGGCAGATAGGAAAGTGAAAGAGGAGATGATGATGATGATAATTGTTGTTTTTTGGGGCCTAACATGTAGGTTATCGGCCCCTGATGGTTTGGGTGATCGAGAAGATGAAAATGAAATGCGAACTTAAAACTAAAACTACTAACCTACATACTAGAAGAAGAAATGGAAAACTAAAGGAGAATAAGGCAAATAAAGGACAGGAGGAAAAGAAATGCCCTCAACCCTCGAAGAATGCGGATTGACGGACTTGGAAGGAAGGGGAGCCATGAAAGGCAGATAGGAAAATGAAAGAGGAGAGGGTCCGCCCCAATGGTAAGGGACAAAAGGAGAAAACGGACCCAGCTCGGGAATCGCTCGGGGTCGCCAACTCCCGAACTCACCAGCCGTGAGCCCATGAGGGTGTAGCATTATCTAGGGTGCACCAAAAGTGGTGGGGCTACATACACCCGGCCTCCTTGATGGCCTTGAGCAGAAGGCAGGAGATAACATGAAAAGAAAAAGAAGGCTGACCCCTCGCAGAAGGAGGGAATCAGAAAAGGCGAGACAAGGGCCAATTAAGGCGGGAAAGGAAGAGACTCCCTAGGCCTCGGATACCCTAATACCATCGGGGTCGGAAGAGAACAAGAGTTGGCCAAGTGAGGTCGACAGGAAAGAAGACAGAGAGGAGCCCGGCACAAGTAAGTGGAAGCAAAGCCAGACTCAGGATTTGTAATAGCTCAGGCTGTAATAAAGATAATTTACATTATTTTTACACCAAAAGATAGAGAAAATCATTAAGTGTTGTTTACCTATTTAGTAGGTTTCGATGCGAGCTCCGCCTGTGGCACGACACACATCCAAGCGATAGTCCACCTCCGTCCGGGTCCACCGAATCATGTCCGTAGACACAGTTGCTATCGCATCGGTGATTTGTGCCACAGGTGGAGCTGACATCGAAACCTACTAAATAGGTAAACATCACTTAATGATTTTCTCTATCATTTGGTAAAAAAAAATCTTTATTACTGACTGAGCTATTACAAATCAAAATTAAGGCCACCATTTTCGACGAACCTGTATTTCTAGTCTGAAAAAGGTAGTGATGATAATAATTTTTGTTTTAAGGGGCCTAACATCTAGGTTATCGGCCCCTAATGGTTTGGGTGATCGTGAAGATGAAAATAAAAAGTAAACTATAACTAAAACTAACTACTAACTTATATACTAGAAGAAGAAATGGGAAACAAAACTGAGAATAAGGCAAAGAAAGGACAGGATGAAAAGAAATGCCCTCAACCCTCGAAGAATGAGGATTGAGGGACTTGGAAGGAAGGAGAGCCAAGAAAGGCAGATAGGAATGTGAAAGAGTAGAGGGTCCGCCCCAGAGGTAATGGATAAAAGGGGGAAAACCGGATCCAGCTTAGGAATCCCTTGGGGTCGCCAACTCCCGAACTCACCAGCCGTGAGCCCCTGAGGGTGTAGCAATATCCAGGGTGTACCAGAAGTGGTGGGGCTACATACACCCTGCCTCCTTGCGGGCCTTGAGCAGAAGGCAGGAGAGAACATGAAAAGAAAAAGAAGGCTGACCCCTCACAGAAGGAGGGTATCAGAAAAGATGAGACAAGGATCAATTAAGGAGGGAGAGGAAGAGACTCCCTAGGCCTCGGATACCCTAATACCGTCGGGGTCGGATGAGAACAAGAGTTGACCAAGTGAGGTCGACAGGAAAGAAGACGGAGTCGAGGCCGGCACAAGTAAGTGGAAGCAATGCCGGACTCAGCTGGGGCCCCGTGGTCGCCAACACACGTCCCACTAGATGTGAGCCCCTGGGGGAGGGGATTGAAAAAGAAATGAGCCTATATAATTTGACTGTTAAATGTATACAGGGTGTGTGAGGTATAACTAGGAAAACGGGAACATATGATTCCTCAGGTCAGGGAGTGCCGATAGACGTAAAGCAAAAGGCCTTGGTTTAGCGGAAAATATGATTTAGTTATTTAAACGTAAATTAAAAAATGAGTAAAACGTAAATGGTTAAAAACAAACCTTTCCACTAGATGGGAATAAAATTTATTAGAGATGTTTTAGAACAGCTAGAACAAATGCTTATGAAGATTGAGAGCATATTCTGAAAGTGCACTAAGTTACAGTCACAATCGGTGTTGCTTTAATAATTTTATATTAAGCAAACATTGTTTGTTTAAACTTGTATGATGAGCATCTAAAAATTGTTTCAACATTTTCTTCCAAGAAATTTTATTCTTTAACTTCTTATGGAACGAACAAGCTTCAAAAACTCATTAACCTCAATAAACGTAACTCCAAGTATCATACAATCTTATTACAAAACTTAATATTAAACAAATTTAGTCTTCTTTATTATCGTTTGTCTTTTGTAAGTTAGTTGGCTTAAATTCTTAACCCTAATGATAACCTGTTAACGTTGTGTAATAACGAAGGTTGCATTCGATAAGTGATGTCCAAGATGGATCCACGAGAATCTTTGTAGTACGTTGTACTTCGTAACCAGTCTGGCAACAACAATGTTTCAAACCTCGCATGCCAACGGACGGAAACCTGCTTGACAGGTTCCCTGTCCTTTGCGATATAGGCCTTGCCATGGCCTACCTACGCGCCTGACCTTCACCGGGATACCAGCTAGATACGTGTCTGTTACGTGTTATCTCGTTTATGCTTTTAAGATTTATTGATATTTATACACCAGTTTGAAATGTTGGAAGCCATTTTTCAATGTTGCCATTATAATGATCAATCAACAGAATTGCTCTCCAGTCGGTCAACACAAGATTATTTTATCACCCTATTATATGAAGGAAATATTACATGGATCATTTATACATTAACACACTTCTTTAACAAATGGTGGGAGTTTAATTGGATGACATGTTTCGGGCGTCAAGCGAGCATCATCAGATCCTTATATACAAGAACAATAGCTGAAACACTACCAAGCCCACAATGACACCCACAAACTGTCACTGCCATCCGGCTCCACCATTTGTTAAAGTGAGTTAGGCCCAGGAATCTGAATTTTCAAGTGTTATGGGACTCTAAGATTTTGTTCTTTTTTGATTTGAAATTTTACTTGTTTTTGTTCCGTATAGTTTGTTTGTACCAGTCACGGTGGCCGAGACCTTTAACGTGCTAGATCGTGCCTTGCTGGCACCGGGAGAGCGTGGGTTTGAATCCTACGTCCTTGGCGAGACAGGCCTTGTCATGGCCTACCTGCACGCCTGACCTTCAGCTGGATACCAGCTGTTGCGTGTTATCTCGTTTATGTTTTTCATATTTATAGATATTTATACACAAAACTAGTCTGAAATGTTAGAAGCCATTTTTCAGTGTTGCGAGTACCTTGGCCGGCCTGAAAATGGTTTTCGTAGTTTTCCATTTTCACCAGCAAGCAAATGCCGTGACGGTCCCTTTCAACAGATCACCATCCTTGCGACGGTAGAGGAATGATCTCCCATAGAGTAAGTGGGTGAAGCCGAGGCGGGAGGATAAGCGATTAATAAAGAATTTATGTATATTTTGTTTGTTATTATTATTATTTATAATTTTAATTGTTTTTTGTTTTTATTAGGGTGTTTATTTAGCCATAAACCTCAAAATGTTTTAACCATACATCGTATTTTAAACTGTGTTTCCAGAGTCAGATGACCTCGCTGTTCCACCCCCTCAGATCATCATCATCATCATCATCAAAGTATACCGGACAGAATAATAACACGTGTCTTTCACACATTAATGCAGTAACAATAAGACTAGTAGGCCTACTCTTCACGAAATGTTTGGCTTGTCCGGTCTGGTGGACTGGTCGATGTAATCCAGGGCAGTGAACAATAGCTGTAACTGAGGATTACTCTGGTGATGATGATGATGATAATTGTTGTTTTAAGGGGCCTAACATCTAGGTTATCGGCCCCTGATGGTTTGGGTGATCGTGAAGATGATAATGAAAAGCGAATTTAAAACTAAAACTAACTACTAACCTACAAACTAGAAGAAGAAATGGAAAACTAAAGGAGAATAAGGCAAATAAAGGACAGGAGGGAAAGAAATGCCCTCAACCCTCGAAGAAGGCGGATTGAGGGACTTGGAAGGAAGGAGAGCCATGAAAGGCATATAGGAAAGTGAAAGAGGAGAGGGTCCACCCCAAAGGTAAGCGACAAAAGGGGAAAACGGACCCAGCTCAGGAATCCCTCGGGGTCGCCAACTCCCGAACTCACCAGCCGTGAGCCCCTGAGGGTGTAGCATTATCTAGGGTGCACCAGAAGTGGTGGGGCTACATACACCCTGCCTCCTTAAGAGCCTAGAGCACAAGGCAGGAGGTAAAAGGAAGAGAAAAAGAAGGCTGACCCCTCGCAGAAGGAGGGTATCAGAAAAGATGAGACAAGGGCCAATTAAGGCGGGAAAGGAAGAGACTCCCTAGGCCTCGGATACCCTAATACCGTCGGGGTTTACTCTGGTGACAGATGGGGGATGTCTATTGATATACTGGGCTATAAACACGTAGATCCATACTGATCTAGTAACTCACATCTGCAGCCGCTAAAATATAAATCTTGTCTGTCGTCTCGGGGCACGTATTGAGAGAGAATCTTCTTAAAGATGATGATGATAAATGTTGTTTTAAGGGGTCTGACATCTAGGTTATCGGCCCCTAATGGTGTGGGTAATCGTGAAGATGAAAATGAAATGTAAACTATAACTAAAACTAACTACTAACCTATATATTAGAATATTATTTATTTATTTATTTATTTATTTATTTATTTATCGTATGGCTTTTAGTGCCGGGAGTGTCCGAGGACATTTTCGGCTCGCCTGAGTCTGTAGCTGCTTCCAGCGGACACCCTAAAGGGCGAGCAACAAGTTCCGTTCAATTTCAAGTAGTTCCAACTTTCGCCACCAGATATCAATGATACCTAGTGGTGAACGTTGGAACTTTGATAGAGCGTTCCGACGAAATCTAATCTAAGAAATTTTGCTTTACACAAGTTTAGTCTGTGAAAGGATCTTTTACATGCCATAAATCTATGACATGGGACCGCCGGATTTACTTCCCCTCCGAAGGAAGGCATACTGAAGGATTTTTTTTAACGCTCTTAAAACCGACAGCAGTGGCTATGCTCGCTAAAGCGCGGCATTAGGTCATGGGGCCAAGCTCTCTGCTGACTCGGTAGACGCGTGGGTTCGAGCCCCACCGTCGGCCGTCCTTGAAATGGTTTTCCGTGGTTTCCCATTTTCAACACCAGGCAAATGCTGGGACGGTACCTTCTGACAGGCCACGGCCGCTTCCTTCCACATCCTTGCCCAGTTTCATTCATCTTCATCCATTCCGTCTCTCATCCCGACGCGCAGGTCGCCCACGGGCGTCGACTTGAAAGACCTGCACTCGGCCTCTCAGGAGGCTACACGAAAAAAAAAAAAAAAAAAACGCTCTTAAAAATCCGACGACTTCGGCCGGGTTTGAATCCGCTATCTTGGGCACAGCAGTTCAGCATGCAACCGACTACGCCACCGAAGCCGATAGAAGAAGAAATGGTAAACGAAAGGAGAATAAGGCAAATAAAAGACAGGAGGAAAATAAATGCCCTCAACCCTCGAAGAATGCGGATTGAGGGACTTGGAAGAAAGGAGAGCCATAAAAGGCAGATAGGAAAGTGAAATAGGAGAGGATTCGCCCCACAGGTAATGGATAAAAGGGGGAAACCCGGACCCAGCTTAGGAATCCCTCGGGGTCGCCAACTCCAGAACTCACCAGCCGTGAGCCCCTGAGGGTGTAGCAATATCCAGGGTGCACCAGAAGTGGTGGGGCTAGATACACCCTGCGTCCTTGAGGGCCTTGAGCAGAAGGCAGGAGGTAACATGAAATGAAAAAGAAGGCTGACCCCTTGCAAAAAGAGGGTATCGGAAAAGATAAGACAAGGGCCAATTAAGGCGGGAAAGGAAGAGACTCCCTAGGCCTCGGATACCCTAATACCGTCGGGGTCGGAAGAGAACAAGAGTTGACCAAGTGAGGTCGACAGGAAAGAAGACAGAGAGGAGCCCGGCACAAGTAAGTGGAAGCAATGCCGGACTCAGCTGGGGCCCCGTGTTCGCCAACCCACGTCACACTAGATCTGAACCCCTGGGGGGGTCTTCTTAAAGGGCCTGGGTTTGATTCCCGTCTCTGTAAAACGAAATATACTGTAAATCAGGCCTGAGATTCATGCATTCTATTGATGTACAACTGAGAAGACGTAGATTTACTTCTTGCCTCAGCCTGTGGTCCCACCCCCTACTTAAACTCCAAGAAAATGCTAGGATGGTACCTAACTTGACCATGGAAACTTCCTTTCCAATCCTAGCGCAAATTATAAACACACACACTAGTACATCCATCACAAGGGCACAGGTTATCAGAAATACGGCTTTGGTTAGGGACAATCTCGGCATTTTCCTGGAGTGAGTAAGGAAGCACGGAGAACCACTTCTAGTTTGGCTGAGTTGGGATTCGAACCCACATCTTATCAGTTCTGTCTCACGTTAATGAACTTTGCTCCAGCTCTGAGACCAGACGAATCGAATCTGGACTTCCGCAGTGCAGCCAAAAGGTGGACTGCTTTTGGAATCAACTAATTACATGGTGATGATCTGTGTTATCGGTCCCTAACGGCATGTTGATAGTGAAAACATGATAATGAAAACCACCAACTGCAACTAACTACTGACTGGCATCTAATTTATTACTAGAAATGGAGAAAAGACAGGGAAAAGAAATGCCTTGAACCCTAGAAGAATGAGGATATCAGGAAGGATGAGACAATTAAGACGGGAAAATGAATTACCTTGGATACTCTAATACCGTTGGGGTTGGAAGAGATCACGAGTTGACTAACGAAGGTCGACAGGAAAGACGTCAGAGACGAGTTCGGCACAAGTAAGAGGAAGCAATGCCGGACTTACTGTCAGCTGGGATCCCACATCCCACAAGTTGTGAGTCCCTGGTAGAACGCAAGGAACCATACAAATTTATTGATCCTACCTCGTATATGTATGGAACAGTTTCAACTGACCCACTATCCACCTGAGTTTATTACTGCGAGTGCATGTTTCTGTCGGTGCGATCAATTATTTCGCCTCTCAACTACGAGGACGAGCTCGCAGGTACACATAAACTTAAAACCAACGACAGTTAAGTGCCGGTAAATATTTGCCAGACTAGTACTGTTGATTCTACTGGCCACTTCACTACCGGTCAACAATGGCCAAACACAACGAACTGCTGCCAAGTGGGGAGCGTTCGTCTGCCACTCCACACAGGATACATTCACCATTTGCCACAGGGTGTGCATTAACGGGGAAAGGGACGATTATATGTCTGCAACAATGGATGATGAACACCTCAGAAGAGCTTGCCACGGTGGGTGAGTGGTTATCGTGTCGGATTACAACCCCCCCCCCCCCAGCTTGCAGGTTCGCTCCTGGCCGTGGTAAGTGCTTTTTGAAAGGCGGCAAAAATCACGATACGCATGTCGTAATATGTTGGCATGTTAAAGAACCCATTTGAATTCAGTGGGCCGTGTTCATAATGGCAAAATTAATCTCGGTATTTTCCGCCAACACAAAGTTCCTCATTTCTCTACTAGAAAGCGCTATAGTGTCAAGGAGCTTAGATATCTAACCTCCTTGACTTTCATAGTGCTTCAAGAAACAACAAAATTCGACATGCACGTTGCCCTCTGGTTGCAAATAACAAAGATTGCACCCGGCTTCCGAGGGCATACGATGTTCATGAGTCGGAATTTATTCAAACAAGGGTCTATCTATTTAAATGGATAATTTACACTAGTGTCCAAAAGTTAAGCATAAGGTACGAATAAGCAGGACAACAAGAAATAGACCGCAAATCGCACGACATATGCACTTACCAACCTTACGTGTTCGCTCTGTATAGGAAATGAGTATTCCCTGCTTTGACTAGCGGCGTAACCGCAAGGTAAACACAGCCAATGCCTGCGCCCCATATTACCTCAGTCGTGTTTGTCCTGTTATAGTGTGCGGAGTGTAGTCTCGTGGTGAACGTGACAACATAATGGCACGATGACTCCATTTGGACCTCGATTTTCAGGGTAGAATACTCGTCCACCTGGAAGCAGGCCAGACAAAGACCGAAGTCGCCGTATCCTTGAATGTGCCACAAAGTGTCATTTCCAGGCTTTGGGTACGATTTCGAGACACAGGAGATGTTAGTCGTAGGCCAGTAACAGGTCGACCAAGAGTAACCACCTCACAGCAGGACCGATATCTGGCCTTAATCGCCCGACGAAATCGGAGTGCACCTGCAAGACAATTGTCAGCGGAGCTTTCAGCCGTCTCAGGAGTTATCATTTCCCGGCAAACTGTGTACCGGAGGCTCAGAACAGCAGGGCTGTTTGCCAGACGTCCAGCGGTGTGCGTCCCACTCACTCCAGCAGAGAGATGGGCCCGTTTACTGTGGAGTCGTGAACGTCGAAACTGGACCATGAAATTATAGAGGAATGTGCTCTTCACAGATGAATCCCGCTTCAGTTTGCAGAACGATTCCCGTCGCAAATTAATCTGGAGAGAATCGGGTAGCCGATACAACCACAGGAACATCGTGGAACGGGACCAGCATGGTGTGGGGCGGCATCATGTTGAATGGCCGTACGGACCTGCACATTTTCATGGGTGGTCCGAGGAACACTGTGAACGCTCAAAGATACAGGGATGAGGTACTGAGACCACATGTTCGACTCTTCACAGGTGCGGTTGGTCCCAGAGTTCCTCTTAATGGACGATAATGCCCGACCACACCGCGCTGCTCTGGTGGATGAATGTCTGCCTGGGGAAGACATTCATCGCATGGACTGGCCAGCGAGGTCTGCGGATCTGAATCCTATAGAACATGTCTGGGATGCATTGGGGAGGCGAATTGCATCCCGTCAGCCTCCACCAAGGACTCTCCAAACCCTTCGCATTGACCTTTCGGAGGATTGGGATCGACTGCCACAAGAGCTCTTGGAGGACTCGGATACCCTAATAACGTCGGGGTCGGAAGATAACACGAGTTGACCAAGGGAGGCTGACAGTAAAGATGAAGGCGATGTCTCCAGCATAAGTAAGCGGAAGCAATGCCGGACCCAGCTGGAGTCCCGCGGTCGCCAACCCACGTCCCATAAGTTGTGAGGTTGCGTAGTGGCTAGCACTCTTGGCTGTCGCCACGGTGGCCTGGTTTCTATTTCCGGCTCTGCCAAGAAATTTAATTCTGGTCTGAGGGCTAGAACGGGGTACACTCAGCCTCGTGAGGCAAAACTGAGAAGAGGCGGGTTCGATTCCCACCTCAGTCATCCTGGAAGTGGTTTCCCACTTCTACGAGCTCCAGGCGAATGCCGGGATGGTTCCTTAATTAAGGCCACGGCCGCCTTCTTCCAAATCCTCATCTGAATTACGACTACACACACTAATACATTCATCACAGTAACACAGACAAATTCCACACACAAACCTAAGTACACGGAGCTACATGACCACGATGTTGTTAATCCCCTCAATGAATCAACAACAACAAGTTGTGAGGCCCTGGAGTGGAAATTACTTTCTAAAAACGGGATCAAGTGTTTCCTTCTAAAACTTGCTCGTGAAGTTAATTTCAGCTGTCCTGTATTATATTTTGTAGCAGTTCTCTTGTTTCTGGCGATGTATTACCAAGTTTGGCGGGTGGCTCCCTGCCCAGGCAACTCGGGCGAAGGATTTCCGGAATGAGCTTCTAGAAAAAAGAACGAGAATGTGTCTTTATTGTTCCAAGAAGGGACCATAGCTGTCTCTCCTGATCCATATATTCAACTAGCTCCGGGCCATTTCCTGGAAGAGAAGCAATTCTCGCCCACAGTTATACCGCTCGGTCTCATACACGCCTTGCTCGGAGACAAAACGAATATAAAGTGCAGTTCTCTAAGAGCATCGTAAATGAATTATATTTCCCCACTGTTCTCATATATTCTGTCCCTTCTAAGAAAAGGAATATGTATCCATAATGTAGCTTTTCGGGATAACAGTTTTCCTTTTATGAAGGTTAAGACATGCTGATGAAGATAATAATTGGTATATTGGCTTTCACGGCCAGCGAATTAAAACTCAGCAATCTTTCTAGGTTTGTGTCGTGTCTCGTGTGGGGTTTCGCCTAGGGCAGAAAGCTGGCTCATCAGCGAGCTCTTGGTGTCCGCGCCCAGACCCCCACAGGAGTAGCAAACTGCACGCTACCTCCCTTTTTATGAAGCGCACCTGCGCCTCTTCAATGCGAGAGCTAAACGCTCAAGCAGTCCTCATCTCCCTTTGAACCGACAGTAGTGGCTGCGCGGGCTAAAGCGCTGCGTTAGGTCAAGGGGCCAAGCTCTCTGCTGACTCAGTAGACGCGTGGGTTCGAGCCCCACCGTCGGCTGTCCTTGAAATGGTTTTCCGTGGTTTCCCATTTTCAACACCAGGCAAATGCTGGGACAGTACCTTCTGACAGGCCACGGCCGCTTCGTTCCGCATCCTTGCCCAGTTTCATTCATCTTCATCAATTCCATCTCTCATCCCGACGCGCAGGTCGCCCACGGGCGTCGACTAGAAAGACCTGCACTCGGCCTCTCAGGAGGCTACACGACAAAATAAAAATAAAAAAAATCTCCCTTTGAAGGCTTTCAAAAAGATATAGGCTTTCACGGCCAGTGAATTATAACTCAGCAATATTTCTAGGTTTGTACCGTGTCCTGTGTGGGGTTTCGCCTAGGACACCAAGCTGGTTCATCAAAGGGCTCTTGGTGTCCGCTCCCAGACCCCCCACAGGAGTAGCGAACTTTGCGCTACCTCCCTTTTTATGAAGCGCACCTACTCTCGCAATGAAGAGATGCCTGTGTTATACTGCAGAAGTGACTTTAAAAAGCTGAGCCGTCTCGGTTACAAGACAAGATGGCAGCTGATCTCTCGTTCTGACCTATATTTCACTAATTTCAGTATGTTGCATGCAATATAGCCTACTGATAGAATGCTTTATGACAAAAAATATACACCACTGAAGAAATCGTTTAGTCCAAATCATTATCTGCTAAGACGTTGTTTGTAAGGCAATTGATAACGATAATTTTCGGTGGACATGTTTGGCAGTGTGGTAAAGCGTTAATCTTTCACCCGTTTGGCCGGGATTCAAAACCTATCCAAGTTGTTTTCATTTTGCTTGAATTCTTTAATATTTATTGTTTTGTAATTACTCAGACGTTATAAAATGAAGCATTATATTGTGCATATTACTATGGAAAATATATATTTAATAGAAAACAAGAAGTTCCGCGACGAACTAAAGAGCCTATCTAGAATAATCACGAAATTAAGTTTGTAATATCGAAATTTCTAATTAGTTCGAAATACTGTATACCTGGCATAATGTAGCCTAATAGAGAACTACAGTTGGCAGCCCTGGTGACTGAATATATTCTTAGTTCCATCTCTTAAGGTACAGAATACAACATTTGGTTGAAGTCCAATGAATAGCATGGACGTTACATGCAGTTAAACATTGGATCTAACAGCGCGCGTAAAATCATGTTGGCAACAATGTCATACATATATTGGTCAAGGCCTATATTAGTTACTCCAAATTAATCTAGGATACCAGGTATTATACGGGTGCAAAGTTTAGAGCTATTGGCTTGCATACTTTCTGATATATTGATATTAGGATAACAAAAATAAAGACAGTATTTATTGACAGTTGGCAGCCCTGGTTGCTCTTAAGAATCGGCATAGTCGTATCTGTTATGGTACACATAGCACACACGAAATTTGGTTGAAATCCAAATGATAGTATAGAAGTTACATGTATTTTTAAGTTGGACCTCTCAGCAGGCTTAGAATCATGTTGGTAGCACAGACGTATATAAGTTACTCCAAATTAATATAGAATGTCAGGTACTATACGTGTGCATAGTTTAAAGCTGTCGGCTTGCTTACTTTCCGATATATGGGTATTTGGATAAAAAAAATTGAGAGCATTTATTAACAGTTGGCAGCCCTGGTGGCTCTTAAGAATACGCTCAGTCATATCTGTTTATGTACACATAGCACATACGAAATTTGGTTGAAATCCAATTGATAGTGTAGAAGTTATATGCATTTAAAATTTGGACCTATTAGCAGGCTTATAATCATTTTGGCAACACTGCCATGTATGGCCTCCTGGAAATTAAACTGCAATATTATTATCTATACGTGTGCCAATTTTGAAATAGCTCCCATTCATACCTTCCAAGATATCCAACATGGAGGCCAAATTTCAATTGCGATTTTTCAGCAGTTGGTAGCACTGACATCATTTTCAAATATGGCCGTGAGATATTCAGGTAACTTATAGATCTTGCCTCCTACCAAATTTTGTTTCGATTGATGCAGCCGTTTAGGAGTTGATAGAGGGGACACAAACACAGACAGACAGACAGACAGACAGAAGGACAGACAGACACACATTTGCCCGATCTCATGTCTACTTTTTCCTCATTTTTGCAAAATGTGAAAAGTAGGCTAAAAAAAGGACATTCACCACCGGACATGCACGACAGACATCTAACAGCAACCAGATGAACTATGAGGGTGACAAACACCGCCAACTAGATGTGAGCTGCGCACCAGCCTGGGCGTTGGAACAGCTGTAATTGAAAAGTTTCGTATTATGGTCACTATAATGCATTCGCCCTATTAGTAATATCTTATGCGAAACTTTTCTGCCAGATGTCATGACTGGTCGATGTGGGACTTCATTGGTTCAGGCGCGGATTCAAGGGGGGGGGGGGGGGGGAATCACGGCGGTCATGACACCCCCCCCCCCAAACGGAGACCAAATATTTTTTCAAACTCAAAAAAACGAAAACACAATTACCAGACACATAAAACTTAACGAATTTTAACTGAAAAACAGTTTTTTTTTCATTTTATTCAATACTGAATTATCTTTATTGGAATTATTATGTTCTGTTACAACTGTACATATTTACAACTTCTAACCTCTTGTATAAAAAACTATTAGTTATACAACAAAATCAACTCGTCTATTTTGTTTAGCAAACCTTGTGATTACCGAATCGATGTTTATAGTGATGTCACGATGAATGTGCAGTAATGCACGGATAGGAAACTGGGGCTTTTTTCGCACCAAAAATTTTTGCCGATGTCCAAGCTGCAAGCTTGGTTGGCAATATAAGCTGTGGCTTTCTCCCTTTGTCGGTACCAACTCGACTTGCCGAAACTGTAACGTACCTTGATCCTTTTCTCGAAGCTCGATGTAAAAGTCGCAAAACACGCCGTTGCAATTTGTACGAATATTTTTGGTGCGCTAAACGCATCAAATTTCTATCCATGAAGCTTGCAAAACAATTGGTCTGGTTTTGTACGTTTGGTTATTTTGTGATTGCGTTTTTAGTGATACCATTTTTCTTAACAATTTCGATTCTCTGACCCCCCCCCCCACCGCCCCCCCCCCCCCCAAGCCAAACTCTTATCGATTCTCTGACCCCCCCCCCCCAAAACCATACTCTAGATCCGCGCCTGCATTGGTTTGCCTTCCGTTGGCATTCTATACGCATCGGATTTGAAGAACGACAAGTTGATAATACGATAAATGTTTATTTTAAGGCATTTATAACAGCCTATTGTGTGTTATTTGTAAATGTTATTTGAACCAAAGAACAAAACGATCCCACATAGTACCTGTACTCCAGCTGTTGGTGCTAGTTCAGGATATTAATTAATACTTTCATTGCAGCCAAATAGCCATCGAAAATAAAGAATGAACATGTACACTAAAATTGTGTTCTGTGGATTTGAATTGCATAGTCTTTGATTGATTGTTTTCTTTTACTACAGAGCTCTAAGTTTAGTGTTCACATGCTTGTCCACACAGTTGGCGTTCACACGTCACTGTAGGGTCATTGAAAGATTTATTATTACAATTAAGGTGGTGAAAGCCATGGACAGCCAGACAGGTCATGTCTCAACTCAAAGTTGGATGTTGCCACGTCCGGTGGATCATGTCTCCGTATCCATAAAGTTCTTGAGGTAGGCCTATGTCTTATTGTTTTCTTTAATGATGTAAGTAGCTTTTCCGAGGATCTGGTGTTTGGTAGAGGTAAATAGCCTACTCTGTATAACAACAACAAAACGACGCACCAGGAAGGAATTGTCCAATGGCGATAAAAATCGGAGGATGCGAGGAACAGACATAGAAAAACAAACGATCAAAGGTGCAGAACAATCGAATGATTTATTAGAGAGTTAGAGCGTTACAAAATGAGGACGTCAATAAGGTGTTGGTCCATCCCTGGCCTGGATGCAAACTGTCACTCGACGTGGCATGGACTGATAAAGTTCCCAGATGGTGTCCTGCGGAATTTCGTGCCAAGACGTCCCAAATGTGCTCTATGGGAGAGAGATCAGGCGACCGAGCTGGCTAAGGAAGGATAGGGCACGCTTGAAGACAGTCCATAGCAACACGTGCCGTGTGCGGCCGGGCATTATCCTGTTGGAAATTAATGCATGCATGTCGCTGAAGGAACGATAACAAAACCGGCCGTAGAATGTCATCAACATACCACTGTGCTGTCAGTGTGCCAGGAATGACTACCAGAGGGGTCCGGCTATCAAAGGAGATGGCACCCTAGACCATCACCCACTTTTGTGAGGCTGTGTGTCGTGCGATAGTCAAGGCAGGATCCCCATGCTGGCCTGGATGTCTCCAAACACGTCTGCGGTTGTCATCCGGGCACCGTTAGAAACGGGACTCGTCACTAAAGACTATACGTCCCCAGTCAACGCAATTCCACGTTGCTCGAGCGCGGCACCACTGTATTCTGACTTGACGGTGAACAGGCGTGAGTGGTAAGCGGCGTAACGGGCAGCGCAAGCGCAAATTCCTGTCGCTCAGGGGTCTGTTGATGGTCATGGTGGACACATGTGTGCGGGTCACACGCTGGGTCGTTAATAACGTCGACTCCGGTGCTGTGACAGCTGTTCTGACACTCGCTCAGTCTGCCCGTGCTGTTGTGGCCCTCGGTCGATCACTGTCGTCCTGACGCTGATGCCTGCCGTTGCTGACCCACGCTTGCCAGCATCGTCTGATCGCCGCGTCACTTCGACCCAAATGTCCAGCGACAGCTTGATACGGCCAACCAGCTTCTTTCAATCCGATCGCACGACCTCTTTCAAACTCGGACATCTGCTCGTAATGAGCATGAACCCTTCGGCGTGGCATTCTTACAGCCGACGTTCAGATATCGCAGTCAAATGCAACAACTACTTTAAGCATACGCTTCAGAATCGCGCCTTACATACACATGATGCATGCGCAGTTTGAATGCGCGGGAGCTCCCGCTATTCATTCATTGGACACGAAGCTTTAATCAGTTGCAAGTTCGGGCCAAATATTTTTGCATACGTAATTTCCTTACAATCGGACAACGCCTTCCCGCCTTCCAGGTGCGTCTTTTTGTTGTTGTTGTTGTTGTTGTTGTTGTTGTTATACAGTGTAGTTTCTAAGGTCTTCAACCAAGAAATGAATCTATTATACTCCTTGATAAAGAAAAAGAGTTATAACTGCCATACATTTAGGAGAAAGTAGGCTATATGTTCTTTACTGAACATCTTGTTTCTTGCGTAAGTTATTGTCTGAAACTGGAAATCTCTAACTGGTGTTCTATTGAACCGGTCTTTCGGAAAGTTGATAAAACCAACACCATGAACTAAATATCCAGGTACACGATTCTTTAGTGTTTTAGTTAGTTATTGTTGCTTTAATGGGTGGAACAGCGGGGTCATTTGCCTCTTTTAGTGTTGCAATCATGTACTGAAGATAATGCCTCATCGTGTGACTTTGGACATATTTTTCCAGTGCCTGATGTGTGTTGATGTGAGTTATCTAGGGCAACAATGAACGCTTTAGTTTAAGACAGAGTACATTATTTACAGTAAAGAGGTAGGTTTAGGTTAGAATGAAATTCAACAAGAGGTACCCACCACATTCAAAGGTACCTCACTCTGAAGAATTGACTTTAAATCAATACCAGGGCGCACAGATGTTTAGTTATGAGTTATCATTGAACTTTACACATTCAGTAGTTACTCTTATTCCTGTGCCTGAGAGATGAATGTCTGCATGTAACATTTATTCAAGTCTTCACAGGCGAAGAGAAAGGACGACCATTCACATTTCAGTGTGACACTCGACCTTTCACCAGCCACAAATACGAAACCACAAGCACTGGACGCCATTATAACGAGCAGACAAACTTTGTAATTATAATTAGAAATGTACTCGTCAACAAAGAGGATACACGACCCTTCACCTCTGATGAAAGGAAACACTCTCTATCACTCTCTGCTTACTGTAAGATGCCCTCGAGGAGGCAGGGTGTGTAAAGCTCCATTACGCATGGTGCATTCTGGAACGCGCTACACCCCCAAAGGCTGGTGAGATCAAGAAGTGGCGATCTGAGAGAATACTCAGTTGGATCTATTTGTTTATTTTTTTACTTTTTCCAGTGACTCTGGGGCAAACCCTCTCCTCTTCTATGTCTGCCTCTCATGGCTCTAGCTCTTTCCAAGTCCCCGAACCTCATTCATTGAGATTTGAGGTAATTTCTTTTCCCTCTTCAATTTTTAATTTGTTCTTTAATTGTGTTTTCCATTTATTCTAGTTTGAAGGTTAACAGTAAGTACAGACAGTAGTTAGAACTACAGCAGTATCATTCACATCATGCTTGTCACGGTGGGTGAGTGGTTAACGTGTCGGTCTACTAACCCCAAACTCGCACGTTCGCTCCTGGCCGTGGTAAGTGATTATTGAAAGGCAGCAAAAATTACGACTCGCATGTCATACGATGTTGGCATGTCAAATAACCCATTTGAATTCAGTAGGCAGTGTTCATAATGGCAAAATTAATCTCGGAAGTTTCCGCCAACACATAAGTTCCTCATTTCACTACCAGGAAGCGCTATAGTCTTCAAGGAGCTTAGATATTTAACCTCCTTGACTCTCATAGTTCTACAAGGAACAACGAAATTCGGCATGCAAGCTACCCTCTGGGTGTCAAATAACAAAGCTTTCACTCGGCACCCGAGGCCATACGATAATATTATTATTATTATTCACATCATAGAGGCAAACAAACAAACATACGATACATACAAATAAATAAATAAGCATGTGATTAAGCGAGCAAGTATATATCTACTCTAACATGTACAGTAAAAGTCTAGAGCGGTTTCAGTGGCGTAGTTGGTAGCATGCAGAGCTTCTATGTCCAAGGTCACGGATTCAAACCCGGCCGAAGTCGTCGGTTTTTTTAAGAGCGTTAAAAATCCCTCAGTATGCCTTCCTTCGGAGGGGAAGTAAAGCCGGCGGGCCCATGTCATAGATTTATGGCATGAAAACGAACCTTCCACTAACTACATTGTGTGAAGCCAAAATTTGTAGGTTATATTTGAATAACGGTATATTAGTTCCAACCTTTGCTGCCAGGTGCTGGTTGCGGTGGCATCTAGTAGCCAAGTTCACAGCTAGGTGCCGTTGACGGTAGCATTTGGTAGCAAAAGTAGGAACTACTTGATGATGATGATGATGATGATGATGATGATGATGATGATGATGATGATAATTGTTGTTTTAAGGGGCCTAACATCTAGGCTATCGGCCCCTGATGGTTTGGGTGATCGTGAAGATGAAAATGAAATGCAAACTTAAAACTAAAAACTAACTACCAACCTACATACTAGAAGAAGAAATGGAAAACCAAAGGAGAACAAGGCAAATAAAGGACAGAGGAAAAGAAATGCCCTCAACCCTCGAAGAATGCGGATTGAGGGACTTGGAAGGAAGGAGAGCCATGAAAGGCAGATAGGAAAGTGAAAGAGGAGAGGGTCCGCCCCGAAGGTAAGGGACAAAAGGGGAAAACGGACCCAGCTCAGGAATCCCTCGGGGTCGCCAACTCCCGAACTCACCAGCCGTGAGCCCCTGAGGGTGTAGCATTATCTAGGGTGCACCAAAAGTGGTGGGGCTACATACACCCTGCCTCCTTGAGGGCCTTGAGCAGAAGGCAGGAATCAGAAAAGATGAGACAAGGGCCAATTAAGGCGGGAAAGGAAGAGACTCCCTAGGCCTCGGATACCCTAATACCGTCGGGGTCGGAAGAGAACAAGAGTTGACCAAGTGAAGGAGCCCGGCACAAGTAAGTGGAAGCAATGCTGGACTCAGCTGGGGCCCCGTGGTCGCCAACCCACGCCCACTAGAAGTGAGCCCCTGGGGGAGGAACTACTTGAAAATGATCGTCTGCAGTGTTTACCTGAATTACAGATAACACACACTAATACGGCCATCGCAATTAACACCGGTTATCAGACAGATTCTATACAAACCCAAAGTAGACGGAGCTACATGGCCGCGTTGTCGCAGCCCCTAAACTGAGGAACCAACCAACCAATAACTCAATCTATATTTATATTTAATTCTGTAGAAACGCTTTTATTGCCCGAGCCATCCTACTTCTTATATCTTCTTTGCTTCCTCCATCACTCGTTATTATGCTCCCAAAGTAGCTTTTCATCCATAGGGGTTTCTGATTTCTTCCCGACAATTACTAATCAAAACTAGTTGGTTTGAAACATCTCGTGGGAATGCTTCTGAATGCGAACGAGTCGTTGGTGTCGCCTATCGCCTTCAAGCAGGAAGGACGCTGCGCCGTTTCTTGGAGACCACAGTTCAAGTTTGTTTTAATTATTGTTCTGACAGCAATTCTACAGTACGTGCTTTTGTATACATTGCAGCTTGGGGCAAGACAGAGGTCAGCGCAGCAAAGGTTAAAGGTGGCATGGTTATGAGCTTATCTTAGCCCGCAGATTCTCAACTTGTGATGTTACCATAGCCGTGCACGCTGACTGTGGCCATACTGAATGTGGTATTTCCTCACGATTTTCCCCCAGGCAAATGACGAGATGGTATCTTGTTTCGAACTCCTGGGCATCTAGCTAGTATGGTGCTGGATGCGACCGTGCCGCAAGCGACCCACCACTTTGCCATCGTGCTACTATACCTCTAGTCACCTCAAGACCTAAGCGTTCTCTTTGATGTTCTGGTCTATGAACAGTGTTGCCAAATCTTGAAATGGGAAAGAACTAAACCCTATGCTTTTAAACACCAGAAAAGCACCAGCTGGACTCTATGATTCAAAACACTAGAAAAACACCAAAAATTATAAATATATAAACGGCTTTCTACTTACATTTCTTTCATTAAAATTCGTCTTCTTCACTTGCGGAGCTTGCTACTGCTATTAGATCTTTAGAGCAGGAAGGTGTAGCTCCGCATACTTCCAAATTTGGCCACTATTATATCCTTCGGAAGTTCGTAATCGTGATAGCATTTTGTCTCTGTTTTAAGTCCAAATCGCACACACAGAATGAAATGCAATGTTTGAACTTTCATTCGATTTCTTTTCTTTGTTTTCACCAAATAAACTTGGCTGAACACTCTCCCTACATATGCATTAGAGTGAAGGAGCGAAAGTACATAAACTGCCTTCGCATGAAACTGGGAAATCCCGCAGGAGCTGGGAAGAAAATAGATGATAGGTCGATTCTTTGTACAAGTGCACTTGCACTGAGCCCTGCATGTTGCGCATACTTAGCAGTTATGCACGCGAATGAGAATTTCAGGGACTTCCCCTGTTGGGGTGTTGATCTTGACACGTGTAAGGCTGAACATTGCCTATCTTAATTGATTAACTTCATTAAAACTATTACATGGCTTCCAGGATTTACTTATTTGTCATAGGAGACAATTTCATGAAAAAATCCGTTAAGCACCAGATTTGGCACTAGTTTTATTGAAATAACACCAGTAGTTTGCTATGGCGCTATTAGAACATTTCTGGCACCAGACGAACTTCAGAAACAACAGATCTGGTGCTAAAAACACCAAATTGGCAACACTGTCTGTGAAGAGGCCAACGCGCCAGGAAATAGTTCACACCTTTTCTGCTTGTTTTTGGTGTACAAGCTTTTCCAGCACATGCTGCTATGTTTTCATAAGCTGGCTACATTACGTTTCAGAATTTCCTTTTTATAATCTATGAAAGAGGTTTCACATTCACTTTAATTGGGAGCTTTACCAACTTTGATTTTCATATGATGAAACACAAGAAGGGAGAGAGAGCGGAGAAGCGCTGAGGGATATTGATACGTGCTACCCCTAGTAGCAAGTTCGTTGATGATGATGATGATGATAATTGTTGTTTTAAGGGGCCTAACATCTAGGTTATCGGCCCCTGGTGGTTTGGGTGATCGTGAAGATGATAATGAAATGCAAACTATAACTAAAACTAACTTCTAACTTACATACTTGAAGTAGAAAAGGAAAACAAAAGGAGAATAAGGCAAATAAAGGACAGGAGGAAAAGAAATGCCCTCAACCCTCGAAGAATGCGGATTGAGGGACTTGGAAGGAAGGAGAGCCATGAAAGGCAGATAGGAAAGTGAAAGAGGAGAGGGTCCACCCCACAGGTAAGGGACAAAAAGGGGAAACCGGACCTAGCTCAGGAATCCCTCGGGGTCGCCAACTCCCGAACTCACCAGCCGTGAGCCCCTGAGGGTGTAGGATTATCCAGGGTGCACCAGAAGTGGTGGGGCTACATACACCCGGCCTCCTTGAGGGCCTAGCAAGTTCGTTAATTGGATCAAAGTAGGTAAAGCACAACACAAATGGTCCTTTAAAGAAATATTAACTTTATTGCTGGTCAGAAATATTCACCACACAATAGGCACATAAAAACCATTAGCTGTCTTACTCAAGTTTGCTCCCTTATGGAGAACACTCACCCTTTCACTTGCTCATGCAGTTAATCCCTCACTAATGAGACCGGTGTCCTCGCTAGAAATAACAACAACTCTTTCTCAAGTTCACAAGCCACAGTCTGACACTCACTGTTCTTGAATACCATACACTGTTTCTCAATTCACACGTCACCGTATTACCTCTTTCGCACAGGTATAAACACACTCACTAACACTGGCCATGGTAGCTCTTTATATATCGGGGCTGACGACTCACAGATGTTTCTAGAGTGGACCAGGGTTCACAGCTACTCTCAGACCTTCTCAAGATTTTCAACACTAGTTGGGCCACGAACATTCTGGACCATGCCTTTTGTTCTCGCTGCGCAAGCGGCCGGCCGGCACAGAGCCCGGGGGTAGCTCCAGGCGACTGTGAGTCACGCGCGAGGGAATGAAGCGACCCCACACCCGTAACAATATTTTCCTCAGGACTTGACCTGACGTTTGGTATAGCGACTCAAGCACTGATGTATCGGTGGAATCTGGGAATTTCTAACACATATGTCTCTGCTAAAATTCCGCTTAGGTTAGGTTAGGTCGCCGTAAAAATTGAAGAGCTTATTTCCAAAGTGACGTAAATCCGAAATTGACAGTTTTTCAGTTTTTTCTTTCATAAGCAAGTTTATAGGTTCTCTCAGCGTATAGCAAAGGTTTTAAGTCGCAATACGTCGTATATCCCATATTAACAGAGATCTAAGAACTAAGTTTATTTGCAAAGTGCAACTCCCACGGGTATTTATTTCCAATGTGTCTTATATCCATGTTGACCAATCCGATGGTTTTCTGGACATCACGTGATATCACTTGATAAATCAAGGCCATGGCTAACTTTGAAGAATATGTAGAGCATCAGATTGTGTTTGTTGTGTTTAAACCATTTAAATGTTCATAAATGTCACTCAAAGCGTATGTCAATATATGGTTTATTTCAAAAACGTCTTAACTCCAACTTACAGGAGACGATTACCACAATTTCCAATGATAGGAGATTTCTCAAACACAGTGTCAGGGTGAGCATAAAAGTAATGAATGAAATTACATTATATTCATAATCATATCTGAATTTAATTATACAAAGAAACAAAAACGCGGTTTCTGAAGTTTCACATTTTATAGTTTTACGTCACTTTCGAAATAAGATCTTCAATTCTTCTCTCGAACAATGGGTCGCATGGGGCATTGTAAGCTACTAGCAGGGTCGCTACAGTCACGATTTTTACTGGGTCGCATCCGGCACGGTCGCACTCGGCACGTAATCGTTCAGCTCAACCCTATGTCATAAAAGTACAGTTACAGCAATGAAGCTGCCAACTTATATGAGTACGAGATGTTCAGACCCACCCAATAATTTACTAATTTAACTTTCTATCAATAGAAGCGCTTTTCAGTCGGTCAACACGAGCGTACCCTGTTAGATTAGGCGGGGAGTGTTATGTACCAGAATACTTAAAAAGTATTACTAAGTTATCAAAATTGGCAATGACTGCTTCAACAGAACATTGTTAGTGACGTTCCTTTTCAAAAATTAACACGCGTAGGCCTACTTATGATACCTACACTCAAGTGATTTTGTTTTTCAGGGGGAACGTGGGGGTACGCGTACCCCTTAAAAATTTGAAAACTGTTTAAGAAGAAAGAAGTTCCGTGACGAACTAAAGAGCCTACTTTTCTTAAAATTTAAGATTCATGCCAATCGATATAAATCTATCTAGAAAAGTAGTGAAATTAAGTTGGTAATATCGAAATTTCTAATTAGCTCGAAATATACCTGTAGCCTAATAGAGCACTACAGTTGGCAGCCCTGGTGACTGAATATATTGTTAGTTCTATCTCTTAAGGTACAGAATACAATATTGGGTTGAAGTCCAATGGATAGCATGGACGTTACATGCAGTTAGACATTGGATCTAACAACGAACGTAAAATCATGTTGGCAACAATGTCATGCATATGTTGGTCAGAAACAATTTTGGAATAGCTCCCATGCATACCTTCCAAGATATCCAACATGGAACTCAAAATTCAATTGCGTTTATTCAGCAGTTGGTAGCACTGACGTAATTTTCAAATATGGGTTTGAGATATTCAGGTATAGATCTTCACTCATACCAAATTTGGATTCGATTGCTGCAGCCGTTTAGGAGTTGATAGGGGAGGGACACACACACGCACACACGCACACACACACACACACACAGCCAGACAGACAGAAGGACAGACGGACAGACAGACAGACAGACAGACAGACAGACAGACAGACATTTGCCTGGATCGATCTCATAAGTCTACTATTTCCTCATTTTTGCAAAATGTGAAAAGTATGCTAAAAATATTGGTACATTTGTATCTAGTCCGGCAAATATAACTTCCGACTTAAAAGTTCATCGATGAGCTGGCGTCAACGCGCTGTTCACAACAGCTGGAGGAGATTTCGAGTAATCCTCGATTTAAATCGATCAATCGAATCAGTTTCTTTTGGTTGGCAACTCGGCACTCCGTTGTTATAAGCACGCAGGCTAGTATTTTGAGGCGGGGTAGGTTGTTATTTTGTGCGTGTGGTTAGTTTTGAAGGATGCAGAAAATAACGAACTATTTAACATCCACCCAGGCATCGAAAAAGCTGAAAGTTAATGATTCGAACACGAACAATGACCGGACTTTGCAAATTGCCGATAATTGTAAGATCGTGATGTGTTGTCGATTACAAATGAGAGAACCCCTTAAATCTTTTTTAGAAAAAAAAAAGCACTGCCCCACTAAACAATTGGGCTAGATCACTTACAAAACCAGCATACACCATGAAAGTGGCAATAGCCAGAGGATACCGTGGGAACATACAAGACGCCCAACTCATCAATAAATGTGGATATCAGGACATAAAAGACACGAGGCAATTAACGCGGGAATATGTAAGATACCCTAGGTCTCTTGTAACCCAATACCGTTGCGGTCGTAAGAGAACATATCGCACCCCCGCTGGAAGACTGCCACAAGTCAAAAAACATGAATTTTGATGTATGTGGTACTTATAAATGCCTATGATCAAGTCCATGTCCTGTAAAACTGCCACAACTCAGATCATATAAATAGCAATTCTACGGCACTGAATAGAAAACTGCCATAACTGAAAATTATTATTATTTTTATTAACACACATAATTATAATTCATGAAAGAACTTCGTATGTTATTGTATAACTTAGTACTAGACAATGTTAGAAGTTAGTAATATGTTACTTTCACTTTAATTATGTAAATATTTATATGTTTCCCATTAGCTCAACATCTTTAAATGCTTCTCCTGAAAATGTGTCCTTTTTGACATGTGGCAGTCTTCCAGCGGGGGTGCGATGTGTTTAATAGTGTAGGTTAAGAGGAAGGTTGAAGGCGACGACCCCCCCCAGGGGCTGACATCTAGTGGGACGTTGGTTGGCGACCACAGGGCCCCAGCTGAGTCCAGAATTGCTTCCTCTTACTTGTGCCGGGCTCCTCTCCGTCTTCTTTCCTATCGACCTCACTTGGTCAACTCTTGTTCTCTTCCGACCCCGACGGTATTAGGGTGTCTCTTCCTTTCCCGCCTTAATTGGCCCTTGTCTCTTCTTTTCTGTTACCCTCCTTCTGCGAGGGGTCAGCCTTCTTTTTCTTTTCATGTTATTGTACCTCCTGCCTTCTGCTCAAGGCCCTCAAGGAGGCAGGGTGTTTGTAGCCCCACCACTTCTGGTGCACCCTGGATATTGCTACACCTTCAGGGGCTCACGGCTGGTGAGTTCGGAAGTTGGCGACCCCGAGGGATTCCTGAGCTGGGTCCGGTTTTCCCCCTTTTATCCATTCCCTCTTGGGCGGACCCTCTCTTATTTCACTTTCCTACCTGCCTTTCATGGCTCTCCTTCCTTCCAAGTCCCTCAATCCGCATTCTTCGAGGGTTGAGGGCATTTCCTTTCCTCCTATCCTTTATTTGCCTTATTCTCCTTTAGTTTTCCATTTCTTCTTCCAGTATATAAGTTAGTAGTTAGTATTACTTATAGTTTACATTTCATTTTCATCTTCACGATCACCCAATTAGGGGCCGATAACCTAAATGTTAGGCCCCTTAAAGCAACAATTATCGTCATCATTATGAAGGCGACGAGCCCGGCTCAAGTAGCCTAAGTAGAAGCAATGCCGAACTCAGCCGAGGTCCCGTGGTCGCCTCCCACGTTCCATTAGTTGTAAGTTCTTGAAGTGTAAGGGTGGTTATAAAACATTCCAGTTTCATCTGAATATCAAATTATTATTAAGGAACGTCGCCACTGCCAAGGTTTACAGAATAATGAGACTGGAAATCCCGGTAATTAATTTTCTTATCCTGAATGTATTCTCAATAAAAGAAGATGTTCCCGCTCGGAGGTGCCCGAGGGAGGAACGCCATTCATTAGGAAGGGCGCGCACACTAATTGGGACGTACCTACTTGTATACATTAGCATAGCTGAAGACAGACACTATTTGTCAATGGTTCTTTCTTTGCATTCCTATGGCTAACGATGCTATATATTCATGAGGAATAGAAATATCTCTATCTCGCATACAGAATGTCCATTAAATATGATGATGATGATAATTGTTGTTTTAAGGGGGCTAACATCTAGGTTATCGGCCCCTAATGGTTTGGGTGATCGTGAAGATGATAATGAAATGGAAACTATAACTAAAACTAACTACTAACTTAGGGAAAACAAAAGGAGAATAAGGCAAATAAAGTACAGGAGGAAAAGAAATGCCCTCAACCCTCGAAGAATGCGGATTGAGGGACTTGGAAGGAAGGAAGGATGATGATGATAATTGTTGTTTTAAGGGGCCTAACATCTAGGCTATCGGCCCCTGATGGTTTGGGTGATCGTGAGGATGAAAATGAAATGTAAACTTAAAACTAAAACTAACTACCAACCTACAAACTAGAAGAAGAAATGGAAAACTAAAGGAGAATAAGGCAAATAAAGGACAGGAGGAAAAGAAATGCCCTCTAAGAATGAGGATTGAGGGACTTCGAAGGAAGGAGAGCCATGAAAGGCAGATAGGAAAGTGAAAGAGGAGAGGGTCCGCCCCGAAGGTAAGGGACAAAAGGGGGAAAACCGGACCCAGCTCAGGAATCCCTCGGGGTCGCCAACTCCCCAACTCACCAGCCGTGAGCCCCTGAGGGTGTAGCAATATACAGGGTGCACCAGATGTGGTGGGGCTACATACACCCTGCCTCCTTGAGGGCCTTGAGCACAAGGCAGGAGATAACAGGAAAAGAAAAAGAAGGCTGACCCCTCGCAGAAGGAGAGTATCAGAAAAGATGAGACAAGGGCCAATTAAGGTGGGAAAGGAAGAGACTCCCTAGGCCTCGGATACCCTAATACCGTCTGGGTCGGAAGAGAACAAGAGTTGACCAAATGAGGTCGACAGGAAAGAAGACGGAGAGGAGCCCGGCACAAGTAAGTGGAAGCAATGCCGGACTCAGCTGGAGCCCCGTGGTCGCCAACCCACATCCCGCTAGATGTGAGCCCCTGGGGGTGATAGGTGATATAGGGCTAGGATGTTTAGGAGGAATCATATCTTTCCCTTTGCCTCTATTTTCGTGCCCAATTGGTTTCTGATGCAAATCAAGTGATTATCGTCACAATAAAGTTGTTTTTATGAGACATATAAATGCATATTTCGAACATTTTTTTTACCAGTAGGTCATATTTTGAGGATTGTTTGGTAACAACGTCATATTTCGGTAGTTTGACGGCAGCTGTAGGTGTGCAATCATCCTCAACTTACCGAACGGGAACTAGTGTTTACTGAAATAGACTGTAAATAACCACTTAAACATGTATATTCTGAAAATTAAGATGAAAATTGGAATTAAGAATTTAGTTAACAATTAATCTCGAAGGAATTGTCGCTTGGATTTATAATTTAAAAGAACGGCCATATTTAAATGAGTAATTAGCAGGTCATATTTTGAGTAATATTTCGTCATTTTTAAGGTAATGTTTGCCTGCTTATTCGGGCTATTTTTAGGTTTTAAACATCCGAGCCCTAGTCATAATGATAATGGCATGAAACCTACTGACTACTGACTTACCAACTAGCTTACATACGAGAAGAAATAGGAAAATAAAATAAATAGTTTAATGGACAGGAGGAAAATAAATGCCCTCAATCCACGGTGATTGATGATTGAGGGACTTGGAAGAAAGGAGAGCCATGAAAGTCAAATAGGAAAGGGAAAGACGAGAGGGTCCGCCCCAAAGTCAGTGGAAAAAGGGGAAAAAACAGATCCAGCTCAGGAATCCCTCGGAGTCGCCAAATCCCAAACTCACCAAACGTGAGCCCTTGAGGTAGTACTATCCAGGGTGCACCATAAGTGGCAGAGCTACATACACCCGGCCTCGTTGAGGGCCTTGAGCAGAAGGCAGGATACACCATGAAAAGAAAAACGAAGGCTGACCCCTTGAAGAATGAGGGATCAGGAAAGATGAGACAAGGGTCAATTGAGGCGGGAAAGTGAAAGACTCAATAGGCCTCGGAAGCCCTAATACCGTCGGAGTCGGAAGAGAACAAGAGTTCACCAAGGAAGGTTAACAGGAAAGATGTCAGAGAGGAGCCCGGTACAAGTAAGTGAAAGCAATGCCGGACTCGGCTGGGGTCCCGTGGTCGCTGACCCACGTCCCACTAGTTGTGAGCCCTTGAATGTAACGGTATAGTTGAGAACGAATGTCTCTAGCTGGTACCTCTATTGGTCAAGGTGGTAGCGATACCACTAACACGTTTCCCGAAATTCCCATGTTGATTGGTCACCGATTGATTGATTCAAAACTTGTGATATGGGTAGCCCAAACAAATGGAAATGCTCTAAAGTCATAAATTTGTTTTGATGATTCAGTTGAACCTTATCTAACCAAGGCATCACAGTATCATGTAGCCTAAACATCTCCTTTGAGGTAGAATTATAATTGTGTAAGGGAACCCGGTAATATCATTGGCTGAGTTAGTGACCGGAGGGCTGTGTTCTGGTCAGCCACCATCAAAATGAGATTCGTAGACCGCAGCAAATTGCATCTATGCTGAAAACACTAAAACATATAGAGCACTGCGGTCGCATTACCATGCTTATTGTCACCGTGAGCGGCTTGTTCGGCGCACCTAAACAAACTGAATAATATACTCTATATGTGTTCATTTCGTATGCGTGATTTAACTTTAATATACCGGTTACGATTTTTCAGTTCATGTCATCCTCCCGCTAAATCACTGTAAGATAATTGATTTTGAGTCGATCAACACGCTAATGTGCCCAAGTAATTGGGCGGAGAATAAAGAAACGCTTCTTTTTCGTGTGGTCTCCGGAGAGGCCGAATGCAGGTATTTCTAGTTGACGCCCGTGGGCGACCTGCGCGTCGTAATGAGAATGAAGTGATGATAAAGACGTCACATACAGCCAGTCCCCGAGCCACGGGAATTAACCCCAGGAGATTAAAATCCCTGATGGCTCGGCCGGGAATGGAACCCGGGGCACTTCGGGCCAAAGCCTAGCACGCTAACCATTTAGCCACGGAGCCGGACATAAAGAAATTAATCCACTTACACCTGCCAACCCGTAAAAAAAGTTACTTGGGTTAGTTACACACTACAGCCCGCCTTCGAGATGTAAAGTATATTTTCCAGGTTATGTTAATGTTAATTCATTTTAGGGGCTTTGGACATCTTGGTCATCAGCTCCATATACTTGGGTGTGTGTAGAATTTGTCTGATAACCTGTGTCACTGTGATGTCTATACTAATGTGTGTATTTGTAATTAAGGGAGGATTTGGGCAGAACACGGCCATGGCCTTAAGTTAGCAACCATCCCGGCATTTGCCTAGAGTAGAAGTGGGAAACCATGGAAAACCATTTTTAGGATGGCTGAGGTAGGAATCGAACCCACCTATTCTCAGTTTTGCCTCACAAGGCTGAGTGAACCCCGTTTTTGCCCTCAGACCAGAATTAAATTTCTTGGTAGGGCTGGAAATCGAACCCGGGCCTCCGCGGTGTCAACGAAGAATGCTAGCCATTACGCAACGAAGCGGACTCTTAAAAAATAATATGCCTAGGAAACACATTAGTCGACGACTTGCCGGATCGAGGGGAATTAACATTTATGCGCCAGCCTTCAAAACCAAAATTGTGGGTTCAATTCCCAGCTTAAAACGGTGACATTTAAAAGAATTTTGATGATAATGATGATGATAATTGTTGTTCTAAGGGGCCTAACATCTAGGTTAACGGCCCCTAATGGTTTGGGTGATAGTGAAGATGAAAATGAAATCTAAACTATAACTAAAACTAAAACTAACTACTAACTCATATACTAGAAGAAGAAATGACAAACGAAAGGAGAATAAGGCAAATAAAGGACAGGAGGAAAAGAAATGCCCTCAACCCTCGAAGAATGCGGATTGCGGGACTTGGAAGGAAGGAGAGCCATGAAAGGCAGATAGGAAAGTGAAAGAGGAGAGGGTCCGCCCCAGAGGTAAGGGATAAAACGGGGAAAACCGGACCCAGCTCAGGAATCCCTCGGGGTCGCCAACTCCCGAACTCACAGGCCGTGAGCCCCTGAGGGTGTCGAAATATCCAGGGTGCACCTGAATTGGTGGGGCTACAAACACCCTGCCTCCTTGAGGGCCTTGAGCACAAGGCAGGAGAGAACATGAAAAGAAAAAGAAGGCTGACCCCTCGCAGAAGGAGGGTATCAGAAAAGATTAGACATGAAAAAAGGAAGCTTGTAGTTTAACGTGACCGTTAATCTCGCGATCATAAGCCACGGGACCTCCGTTTTACGTGGAATCCGAACCACAGGACATGGCATTTCACATCGAAAATCTCACATGCATTGACCGGGAATCGAACCCGGTCCGCCTTGGTGAGAGGCATACAGCTTGACCGCTGCGCCACCACGCCCCACGGGTTGAGCCATCAGCAGTTGCTATGACAACGCCACTGCACGAGATCACATTCTGTTTTCATATGTCTGTGGGAAGCGACTTCGGTATCGGAACTGGTAGCATGCTGAACTTCTATGCCCAAGGTCGCGGGTTCAAACCCGGATGAAGTCGTCGGATTTACTAAGAGCGCCAAAAAACCCTGAGTATGCCTTCCTTCGGAGGGGAAGTTCCAACGTTCGTTGCGAGTTGATGGTTCCGGTGGCATCTAGTAGCCAAGTTCACAGCTAGGTGTCGTTGATGGTAGTATTTTAAATTATGTAGCCTATTTTAGGTAGATTTCATCAGAAAGCTAACTATTGCAATGGGTGCCATGTTTCGACTTCCGGAAAATGTCGACATATCTTCGTGTTTCACATCCCCCAAACCACCGTCAGTTCAAAAGTTTATATATATGTGTGTGTATATATATGAATATACATATATCAGTTTGTTGTGGACACGATAACTGCCGAATTTTGCACCAATCACTTTAATGTTTTACATAATATGTAACCCCTTAAAAAATCGGTCGAGTTCGTTAATGGGCAAAATAGGTTTAAGGGGGTGAAAATGGGGGGGGGGGGGGCTTTTTTTCTCGAAAAAGTGAAATGTCGCTATAACTCTCTTAATACGTGAAATATCGAATCAATTCAAAGTTCATAATATTTGTCGGATAAGTGCCAAAAATGTATGTCAAATAGGTTTTTTGATAGCACCAACCATTGACCAAAGGGGTGGAAAAAAGTGTTTTTTTCGGGAAACATTAATCATATCTCTCTTAATAGGCACAATATCAAACCCGTACATAATGGAAAATATTCCCCTAATAATTACCTAAAACTTTGTCTGAAAGAATTTTTGATCTGACCTACCATTACGCCAAGGGATGAGAAAAATGATTTCGGAATTAAAGAACATGCCAAGTGCCATCAGAGGTTACCGTGACAACGCTTCTAAATTGATGAGGGATGAGCTATCAGAGGTTGCCAAGACAACGCCATTGCACGAGATCACATTCATTTTTCCATCTGACTGTGGGAAGTGGCTAACTGGTAGCATGCTGAACTTATATGCCCAAGGTCGCTGGTTCAAAGCCGGCCAAAGTCGTCGGATTTTCTAAGAGCGCTAAAAAACCCTCAGCATTCTTTCCTTTGGAGGAGAAGTTCCAACGTTCGTTGCAAGTTGCTGGTTGCGGTGGCATCTAGTAGCCAAGTTCACAGCTAGGTGTCGTTCACGTTAGGATATGGCACAAAATTAGGAACTACTACTTAAAATTGACCGTCTGCAGACCTTACCTGAATTACACACTAAAACAGTCATCAAAATTAACACCGTATATCAGATTCTACATACCCGGGGTTACATGACACGTTGTCGCAGCCACTAAACTGAGGAACCAACAAAAATCTCTGCGGGAGATAAAATTTTGCGAGAAGAAGTAACAGACTGTCAGATAGTTACACATCAGTTCCAAACCTTGCATAAGGACAGTGTGATCAGAAGTATAAAAATGAACCCCGAATCACAAGAAGGTTACCATCCCCATAGACAATAAAATGATAAAAATATGCATACAAAAACGAAAAAAAGTTGATTTTTAACCTCCAAATGTAAAATACTTTCTTGCAATCAATGAGGTCTGATCCTTCTACGAAAACCTGCATATTTTGCCTATTATAGCCAATCCCCTAGTTTGCCCGGTGAAATCTACCTCCGCCTTCCGGCGTGCCGAGAGGATTTTTATTTTTAATTTAAGTACAGACTGCAACTTTGAATGTTTCAAATAGTTCCGACTTTTGCCGCCAAGCGCCACCGTCAACAACTACTAAGCCAACTTCAGAACTTAGCTACTAGACGCCACCGCAGTCGAAATTGAGATGATATATTGAACCCGCTAAGCACTGGTTCATGTGATATTTTTCATCGCAACTCATTGTTGATGCATCACTTTAGAACGTACCCACTGACCGACCATGCTATCGCCACATGAAAACATTCTTTGGAGTTATAAATGGTTGATCTTTTGACTATGGAGAAAACCGTTACTAAATAATCTGAGGCTAAATTATGACACTTCTACTTTCTACGAAGCTCAGATATTCTCATGTTGTAATTCTGTATCACCGAAACATGCTTTAGAATGTTATTTCTGCTTTTGGTAAGGTAGTAACCTCGCAGATGCGCGAACCGGAACCAGACAATCGCTGCACGACTAGTGTATTCACGAGTTCACGCAGCGCAGGACTGAGCTCTTATCACATGTGTTTGGTATACCATCCAAGTTGGATGTGTTCTTGTCAAGTCCGTCTAAAAGACGATGTAATAGTCCGCCTGAAGGCGAGGAAAGCAATCTTAGAGCATCGCACATTATTTAACTACGAACAGTACATAATATTAGTGAATATTACAGCCAGAGAAGGCTTGTGCTACGAATACTGTGAATTTTTTGGAAAAGTGATTATAATTGTGGAACACCACATTTTCAACCACGTGTTTGAACATCGTATTTCGACATCGTCAAGTGGCGATAAAATATATCATTCACCGTGAAATTATCATTAACCGAGTGAATCATTTCAACACTCATAACTACAAATATTGCTTTGATCGCAAGTGCGATTCCTTTCTGTGAAACACAACGTCGCGATGCCACGTGATTTGTGGGCAAGTAAAATCCGTGTTAGTGAAGCAGATAATAGTGCATGGCCAATTTATAAACCATCTGCGCCGTGTAGTAACAGTGAATTTATGACCACATTAAAGCTAGTTTCAGTGCAGCTGTGCTACGCTCATTTTTCGTATTTTCAAATGGTAAATTCGTACTTCAAAATGTCACTTCTTGATAACCACGTGTACGACGATCATTGTAACGCATCACCTGTGGAGATGAGCTGTTAAGCTTCATCATGTGAAGGAGAGGACCGGAGAACTACAGCCGATGACGGGAGAACCATGACTTTAGCATCCGCTAAGCCAAGGAAAATGACGACTTTGGGGAGGAGTCTGGTCATATCATCACGACAACGACGAGGACAAATAAAGGCCGTGGAGATGGATAAAGCCTATGTGGAGGCCCAGATTGGACAACCCTTGTCCGGAGACCAAAGCCTTATTGTATCCCTCAGGTCGTTGGAACGACTGAGATGTAGACATCTTTTCTTGTGAGTCCGAATAATTCATTCCTTGTGAGGTTCTTTTGTTGTGTAGCTTAGTGTAGTTTATTGTAGTTTATTGTAGAATCAGCCGAACTTCTTGACAAGTCATAGGTAGGTTTTGTACTGTTAGAATTAATCCTTGTAGTTCACTTTCAGTGATTTGTTAGTCACCCGTTGTGATTGAATTTCTTTTCGATCACGGTGCATTCTGATGGACATCGCTAAGATGTTATTTCTACCCCTGCTAAGCGTAACTGTAGTCTTTGTTACTACGTTTTGTTCAACCCTAGGTGGGTGATTTTGTGTACAGCTATTTGGGATGACGATCAGACGTCATGGCCAGTGTTATTTTTATAACACCCCTTTCTAGTAAATGTTGTCACGCCACTGATTTGGTCAGAACTGTCCGTATCATTAGATAGCCGACTGAAGCTATCAGTTTTGTAATTCAATGTCATTTTCATTTTGATGTGCTATGAAGCCATCCAGTTCGAGTTATGAACACATTCAGGGTGTTACATTTAGTATGCAATCTAGCATCGATCCCTGCAATCAATGCCGTATCCATGGCAAACTTAGCAATTGTAAGATTTGCGCCTTTATGATGTTTATTTCGTGTCAAGTGTTTCAACACAGTTATTATTTTGGTTATGATTAGACAGAGCAGCTATGGACTGACATAGCTGCACATTTCAAAGAGGTTCAGATTAAGTGGAATATCTGTATTTTTCATTTCTTTGACTTTTACAAACATGCTACGTCTTTGTGCATAGTTTTGAGGCGTGATTTTAAGCCTAATGCTTATGTGATTTTGTATTATATCTGGGACATGATAACAAGGCCAGTTTTCTGATAGGACTTTCTGCGAGAAAACTGCCCGCTTTCAGTGTTGTTCATTTTCTTAACTGTCCGTGTGGATGATTGTGAATAGCGAGGCTAGCTCGAATCTTGGACAGGTGGTAACAGTTCCCAGCATGCAATGTACTAGAGCACCACTCACTCAGTGAGACATACTTTTCAGATTCTTTGACAATGCTTGTAGCATTACTAACATTTAAATGATGTGTCTCATGTGTAGGTCAATGTCCAGGCCACCATTTTGTAATAATCAGATGTTTTGCTACTTAGAGATGACTGGCGAAAGCCATATGTTTGCATCGCTCTTGAAGCGACCATCTTTCTTCTCCATCAGAGAATGATTACACGTTATGTTAAGGTTTATTTGTTCGAATTAAGAGGCTAGATGAGGCACCTGTATAGATGCTATATTTATGTGTGTCCAGACTTCGATTCTGTTGATTGTATTATTGTAGGGAGGTAACTGATGTTCATGCCAGGCCTTACCCAGAGGTAAATTAAGTGAGCCGAGAGCCGCTAATAACCTATTTTATTGTTATATCCGAGCGGGAGAGCTCGTTGATGGTGTTTTATAGCAGAGATTGATCTCGCACGAGACTGCTACTGCTGAGCTCAAGGTATTCAGGATTGTCAGCCTATTCGCCATAAACCAACGATAATCTAAACCAACGATTCTAATAATCAGAACGTCATTATTATAAACTGATGATAATTCACTATTTATAGCATTTAACCTTGATTTTCTTGCATTTTGGACCTGCTGGCTGACACTTACTTTGTGCACGCTTCTTTTGTGGAAGTAATCTAGGACAGATGACACTAATTTTTATTGACGGAGTGCTTGCTCAACCTTTAGTCAGTAGCTGGTTGAGCGTGAGCCTCATGCGACGTTAGACGTAGTTTTTACTACGCAATCGCCACCGTAATTAACATGCACGTAGATGACACTTGTTTACAAAGAGTAACCCAGGGCGAAGGCAGGAATAATACTGTTTATGGTCTTGTTATTATTTATTCACGTGTATGATAACCCCATGTTTACCCTTTTTTAGATTGTAAGAGGGCATTTAATGTGTTTTTTTTACGGCTTGTCATGTAGATTTGTACTAACTGTTTTGCTTTACGGACGTCATCGCCGTAAATTTTGTATTATTTGTTAGGAATTAGCTAGATTATTTAAAAATAAATGTAAATGAGGAAATGGTATCATCCTAACTTAGACTTGCTATTGCTACCCTGTTAAATGTAAATTCCGTTATTAGCTTATTTTGTAACTTGACTTAGAGATTATAGCCGTATCATTTTCCCCGCGTTGCTTTTGTTGCTTTACTTTGTCAGATAGATCTTTCGCGAGGGTTTACAGTAGTTTACAGGTAGGGTACTGATCTTTTATTTTTGTTTATTTATTAGTTTGCGGATTAGCCGATAGAAACCCTCCGAACTAGGCTAGGTGTCTGAATATTTTGAATAAATATTTCTACATGTTTTACTTAAGCCTGGAAGTTTATTTCTCAGTCTAGCTTTAGGAGGTGTATTTTCTTGAGCTGTCTATGACCTTTTTAGCAACCATGTTACCACGGATCCCCTGGATCATGGATTCTTGTGCCGCTATGGCCTATAAGAAATTCACCTGATCCTCATGGCACATGGGTCCAGCAGGTGAGATATTAGGGATGTCGTTTCGGCTGTTGGCAACCCTGATAGCTCCTCTGACGGGCACATAACTACCCCTCTTCTTTATTTGGCGCCCAACTGGTTGTGCCGATGTAGACATGGTGACCTTCTGCTCCATGCTCTATTTATGAGGATTTTATTGTGATTAAAGGTAAATTGACTGGACTGGGACGAACTTAAGAAGTCGTACTGCAGATCAATTAACCGCATGGCATTCATGCGTGATTTAAGTCCATGGGGTGAGGCTTTGTAGTATAGATTATTGGAGGATAGGTTTTTCTTTGATGATGCCTCATCCTAAGTAAATGTAAGACTTTGCTTTGCTTGTTGTTGTTGATGTAAATGTAGAAGCACTTAGTTCGCATACTCCAGCAGTACTTGTAATATTTACTGTATTCAAGAGAAAGCAGGCTGTTCTACACCGCAAAAGTAACTAGTCATAGCTGTAAGTTTCTGGAATGCTCCTTCTGTTCTCTCATATATATTCTTGTGTCATGGATGAGGAGACGATTCGTCGTGTGATTGGGGAGATGTTGGCTGTTGTTAACACCAACCTCCAACAGATTAGAACTGATTTAGGTGAAGTCCGAGGTGACTTAGGAACTGTAAGTGGAAATGTTGAACAAGTCCGGGGTGACTTGGGTGTGAATACTCAGTCTATTGATAACGTTAGGGCTGATCTTGAAGCCAATACTCAGACTATCAATAATGTTAGGACTGATATCACAGATGTTAGGACTGATATCACAAATGTTAGGGCTGATCTCGAAGCCAACACCCGAACTGTAAATAATGTTAGAGCTGATCTAACTCATGTCAGGGCTGACATAGATGCGCATAGGGAAGAGGGTAGGAATAACCTTACAGCAGGTTTAGCCGCAGTTAGAGTTGATGTCTTGCGACGCCAGCAGAATGCAAATGATAGGATAGATCATTTAACCGATCAAATGAACCGAGCAAGGGACGATGTTCAGACCAGGTTAGGTGAACACACCACTCAGATTAAGACGAACATAAATAGAGTTCAGATCGATATGAGGGCTGGTTTGGATCACACTAGAGAAGAGTTTGGTCATCGACTCACAAACGTCGAGGGATTTATCAACAATGTCAAGAGGGATATCGCTGCAGTCAATGTAGGATTAACCTTGATGAGAGGAGCAGCATACGCCGTAAACGCTAATGTGAAAGCCATCGCTGACGACATGGTTGAATTCAGAGAAGCACTAGCGACGAATACGAAGAACGTTACTCAGTTAACGGACACCGTGGGAGAGTTACGCGAAACCGTACACACTCATAGAGAAGAAATGAAAATTGACATCTCATTATTAAGAGGAGATTTTAATGAACACAAACATGTTGTAGAAGCTCAAATAGCTCGTGTTCGAGACGAAGTAAGGGAACTTCGAGGGGACGTCACAGAGGTTAAGGAGGACGTTTACCAGGTCAAAGAGGACGTATCCAATTTCGAAACGGAAGTAGAATCCATGAAGAAAAGGTTAGAAGAGGTTGAACTGACAGAGCGTCTTCAACTTAGCCACAACCTTAGGACAGCGATTCGAGAGGTCGACACAAACCTCAAAGGGAAAATCGAAAAGGTCGAATTGCAATTAAACGATCTTGGAAGTAAGATTGAGGCAAAGACTATTCCAGGCCTCGAAATTATTGAGAGACGTTTAGATAAGCTGGAAGCTCAACCGAGAGAGACTCGAACTTCCACACTGTCAACTGAAACGCAGATTACACTAGGACCACAGTTCGTACAATAGACATCGTCCTGTATTCAACTGAGCGCACCACCCGAAACACAACCATTCAGATTCGCAGATACCATGCGCAATGAAACATCACCATTCACGAAGTCATACTTCGGTGATAACGCCAACGTAAATACTCAATCAACGCTGAATTACAATGCAAATCCATTTAGACCAGCACAAACTCAGCACAATCAAGGTAATGTGATGATCATACGATCAAGAGAAGAGCAACAAGCTCGATTCTCAGGTACTGGTAGCGGCATTACACCAGTCGATTTTTTGGCAAATGTAGAGAGTTATCTACGTGACGCTACGGTGACACCGGAAAGAGAGCTCAGGGTCATAGAGCGTCTTCTTGAAGGTCAAGGTAGCACTTGGTTCAGGGCCTTTAAATACTCTTTTACTGGATACCAGAATTTTAGAGAAGCTTTGTTACGTACTTATTGGTCAAGCGACATACAGCAGAGTACCAGAGCGGAGATGTACACTCGCCGATACAGCTCAAATACGCCTACACGTTATGCAAATTACTTTGCAACCCAGCTGACGAAACTCAGATGTCTTCAACCCCCACTATCAGAGCAGGATTTAGTGAGCACTATTATATGACAATATCCAGCCGATGTTCAACGAGTGTTAATTGCTGCGGGAGCAACAACCTTCCAGCAATGTGACCAGATTCTGAGGCGATTGGACGCAAATACTGAACAATTTGCAAGCCACCGTCCAACCAAAGGAGAGATACGCCACGTGAACTTGACTACTGTGGATAAAGTTAGTCAGACGCCACAGCAAACTCAGACTCAGAATGAGAATAGAGGAAGTTACAATTCCAATCAAAGTAACTGGAATAATACTCCATATGCGAGAGGGAGACAACAAGGTGACAATAGGGGATATTGGAACCGACGTTTCAACCAAGGGACGAGCGACAACCGTCGTCACGACAACAACCGTCGTGGGACAGGAGAGAATCAGCGAGGAAGAGGAAGAATTCGTCGAGACTATCGTTATAGCGGAGGCTATCGACGCGATCGAGACCCCAGGGAGAGGGAAGATCGAGATTGGAGAGGACGGGCACAGGAGAGTCGAGAATACATCCGACAACTCCACAATCAACGAGAAGAGGTTGAAGAAAACCGAACTCCGAGGGAAGACTCGCACCCGAAGAAAAATCGCCAAACCGTAGTGGCAGATGTACACCAAGTTGATGTAGTTCCAGAGATAAGATATCTGAAACCGGAGCAGAGACCGAAGAAATGGAACGCCGAAGCTGAAAAGTACTTCATTACGCCGGAGATGAGTTCAAGAGAATACGATCGGAGAGAGAGAGAGCGAATGCTCAGAGAGAATCGAAGAAGAGAGAACCGCCGACGCGAGGATGATGAAGATGGGATAGGAGAACTCTACGAGGAAGACTCCGACTGAAGAACAGTACCTTCGAGGGATATTCTTGCTAACGAACGACGCTGACGAATGACGCAACCCAAGAATAGGACCACCGATGGAAGAAATCAAGAATAGAACCACCGATGGAATGATGCGAAAAATATCACCAAGCTTGAGCTTGAATTGGAGACAAATAAAAATGCATTCCTTCATTTTTATTTGAAACGACGGAGAGGCAGATGAACCCGCTAAGCACTGGTTCATGTGATATTTTTCATCGCAACGCATTTTGATGCATCACTTTAGAACGTACCCACTGACCGACCATGCTGTCGCCACATGCTAACATTCTTTGGAGTTATAAATGGTTGATCCTTTGACTATGGAGAAAACCGTTATTAAATAATCTGAGGCTAAATTATGACATTCTATTTTCTACGAAGCTCAGATAATCTCATGTTGTAATTCTGTATCACCGAAACATTCTTTAGAATGTTATTTCTGCTTTTGGTAAGGTAGTAACCTCGCAGATACGCGAACCGGAACCAGACAGTCGCTGCACGACTAGTGTATTCACGAGTTCACGCAGAGCAGGACTGAGCTCTTACCACATGTGTTTGGTTTACCATCCAAGTTGGATGTGTTCTTGTCAAGTCCGTCTAAAAGACGATGTAATAGTCCGCCTGAAGGCGAGGAAAGCAATCTTAGTGCATCGAACATTATTTAACTACGAACAGTACATACTATTAGTGAATATTACAGCCAGAGAAGGCTTGTGCTACGAATACTGTGAATTTTTGGAAAAGTGATTATAATTGTGGAACACCACATTTTCAACCACGTGTTTGAACATCGTATTTCGACATCGTCAAGTGGCGATAAAATATATCATTCACCGTGAAATTATCATTAACCGAGTGAATCATTTCAACACTCATAACTACAAATATTGCTTTGATCGCAAGTGCGATTCCTTTCTGTGAAACACAACGTCGCGATGCCACGTGATTTGTGGGCAAGTAAAATCCGTGTTAGTGAAGCAGATAATAGTGCATGGCCAATTTATAAACCATCTGCGCCGTGTAGTAGCAGTGCATTTATGACCACATTAAAGCTAGTTTCAGTGCAGCTGTGCTACGCTCATTTTTCGTATTTTCAAGTGGTAAATTCGTACTTCAAAATGCCACTTCTTGATAACCACGTGTACGACGATCTTTGTAACGCATCGCCTGTGGAGATGAGCTGTTAAGCTTCATCATGTGAAGGAGAGGACCGGAGAACTACAGCCGATGACGGGAGAACCATGACTTTAGCATCCGCTAAGCCAAGGAAAATGACGACTTTGGGGAGGAGTCTGGTCATATCATCACGACAACGACGAGGACAAATAAAGGCCGTGGAGATGGATAAAGCCTATGTGGAGGCCCAGATTGGACAACCCTTGTCCGGAGACCAAAGCCTTATTGTATCCCTCAGGTCGTTGGAACGACTGAGATGTAGACATCCTCTCTTGTGAGTCCGAATAATTCATTCCTTGTGAGGTTCTTTTGTGGTGTAGCTTAGTGTAGTTTATTGTAGAATCAGCCGAACTTCTTGACAAGCCATAGGTAGGATTTGTACTGTTAGAATTAATCCTTGTAGTTCACTTTCAGTGATTCGTTAGTCACCTGTTGTGATTGAACGTAGATGACACTGGTTTACAAAGAGTAACCCAGGGCGAAGGCAGGAATAATATTGTTTATGGTCTTGTTATTATTTATTCAAGTGTATGATAACCCCATGTTTACCCTTTTATGTAGATTTCATTAGAAAGCTAAATATTGCAATGGGTACCATGTTTCGACTTCCGGAAAATTTCGACATATCTTCGCGTTTCACATCCCCCAGACCCCAAAACCACCGTCAGTTCAAAAGTTTATATATAATTTATGTATGTATATATATATATATAGATGTATATCAGTTTCTTGTGGACACGATAACTGCCGTAATTTTACACCAATCACTTTGAATTTCTTACCGAATATGTACACCTATAAAATCTCGGTCGAGTTCGTTACTGGGCTAAATCGGTCGAAGGGGGTGAAAATGGGGGGCTTTTTTTTTTTCGAAAAAGTAAAATATTGCTATAACTCTCTTAATATGTGCAATATCGAATCCGTTCAAAATTCATACTATGTGTCGGATAAAGCACAAAAATTTATGTTTGAAGAGTTTTTTATAGCACCAACCAATGACCAAAGGGGTGGGAAAAAGTGGGTTTTTCGGGAAGCATTAATCATATCTCTCTTAATAGGCACAATATCAAAACCGTACACAATGGACAATATTCCCCTAATAATTACCTAAAACTTTTGTCTGAAAGAATTTTTGATATGACCCACCATTACGCCAAGGGTTGAGAAAAATGATTTCGGAATTATAAGAAAATGCCAAGAGCTATCAGAGGTTGTCATGACAACACTACTAAATTGATGAGAGATGAGCCATCAGGCGTTGCCATGACAACGAACTTGCACGAGATTCGATTTCCATCTGACTAAGTGTGAAGCGGCTTCGGTGACGTAACTGGTAGCATGCTGAACTTCTATGCCCAAGGTCGCGGGTTCAAAGCCGGCCGAAGTCGTCGGATTTTCTAAGAGCGCTAACAATCCGTCAGTATGCTTTCCTTTGGAGGGGAAGTTCCAACGTTCGTTGCGAGTTGCTGGTTGTGGTGGCATATAGTAGCCAAGTTCACAGCCAGGTGTCGTCGACGGCCCAAGGTCGCGGGTTCAAAGCCAGCCGAAGTCGTCGGATTTTCTAAGAGCGCTAAAAATCCGTCAGTATGCTTTCCTTTGGAGGGGAAGTTCCAACGTCCGTTGCGAGTTGCTGGTTGCGGTGGCATCTAGTAGCCAAGTTCAGAGCCAGGTGTCGTTGACGGTAGTATCTGGTAGCAACATTAGGAACTACTGCTTGAAATTGGCCGTCTGAGTCCTTACCTGAATCACAGACTAATACAGCCATCACAATTCACACCATTTATCAGACAGATTCTACACACACCCACAGTACACGGAGCTATATGACCGCGTCGTCGCAGCCCCTAAACTGAGGAACCAACCAACATCTCTGCGGGAGATATAATTTTGCGTGAAGAAGTAACAGACCGTTACATAGTTACACATCAGTGTCGAAACCTTGCATAAGGACAGTGTGACCACAAGTATAAAAATTGATCCCAAATGACAAGAAGGTTACCGTCCCCATAAGACAATAAAATGTTTAAAATATGCATAAAAGGACGAAAACAAAGTTAATTAAGCTCCAATTACAAAATACTTTCTCGCAATAAATGAGGTCTGATCCTTCTACGAAAACCTGCATATTCTGCCTATTTTTGCCTATCCCCAAGTTTGTCCGGTGAAATCTACCTCCGCCTTCCGGCGTGCCGAGAGGACTTTTTTATACTTGTGGCCACACTGTCCTTATGCAAGGTTTCGACACTGATGTGTAACTATGTAACGGTCTGTTACTTCTTCACGCAAAATTATATCTCCCGCAGAGATTTTGGTTTGTTGCTCAGTTTAGGGGCTGCGACAACGCGGTCATGTAACCCCGTGTATTAAGGGATGGCTGTATTAGTCTGTAATTCAGGTAAGGACAGCAGACGGTCAATTTCAAGAAGTAGTTCCTAATGTTGGTACCAGGTACTACCGTCAACGACACCTAGCTGTGAACTTGGCTACTAGATGCCAACGCAACCAGCAACTCGCAACGAACGTTGGAACTTCCCCTCCAAAGGAAAGCATACTGAGGGATTTTTAGCGCTCTTAGAAAATCCGACGACTTCGGCCGGCTTTGAACTCGCGACCTTGGGCATAGCCATTCAGCATGCTACCAGTTACGTCACCGAAGCCGCTTCACACTTAGTCAGATGAAAATCTGAATCTGATCTCGTGCAAGTGCGTTATCTTGGCAACGTCTTATGGCTCATCTCTCATCAATTTAGTAGTGTTGCCATGGCAACCACTGATAGCTCTTGGCATTTTCTTATAATTCCGAAATTATTTTTCTCATCCCTTGGCAAAATGGTGGGTCATATCAAAAATTCTTTCAGACGAAATTTTTAGGTAATTATTAGGGGAATATTGTCCATTTTGTACGGTTTTGATATTGTGCCTATTAAGAGAGATATGATTAATGTTTCCCGAAAAACCCACATTTTCCCACCTCTTTGGTCAATGGTTGGTGCTATAAAAAACTCTTCAAACGTAAATTTTCGGGCTTTATCCGACACATAGTATGAACGATGAACGGATTCGATATGTAACATATTAAGAGAGTTATAGCAATATTTCACTTTTTCGAAAAAAAGCCCCCCCATTTTCACCCCCTTCGACCGATTTAGCCCAGTAACGAACTCGACCGAAATTTTATAGGTATACATATTCGGTAAAAAATTCAAAGTGATTGGTGCAAAATTACGGCAGTTATCGTGTCCACAAGAAACTTATATATATATATACATACATAAATTATATATAAACTTTTGAACTGACGGTGGTTTGGGGGTCTGGGGGATATGAAACGCGAAGATATGTCGAAATTTTCCGGAAGTCGAAACATGGTACCCATTGCAATAGTTAGCTTTCTAATGAAATCTACCTCTGGCTGGTTCCTCAGTTTAGGGGCTGCGACAACGCGGTCATCTAACCCCGTGTACTTTGGGTGAGTGTAGAATCTGTCTGATAAACGGTGTGAATTGTAATGGCTGTATTTGTCTTAATTCAGGTAAGGACTGCAGACGGTCAATTTCAAGCAGTAGTTCCTAATGTTGCTACCAGGTACTACCGTCAACGACACCTAGCTGTGAACTTGGCTACTAGATGCCACCCCAACCAGCAACGAACGTTGGAACTTCCCCTCCAAAGGAAAGCGTACTGAGGGATTTTTAGCGCTCTTAGAAAATCCGACGACATCGGCCGGCTTTGAACCCGCGACCTTGGGCATAGACATTCAGCATGCTACCAGTTACGTCACCGAAGCCGCTTCCCACTTAGTCAGATGGAAATACTGAATCTGATCTCGTGCAAGTGCGTTGTCATGGCAACAATGATGGCTCATCCCTAATCAATTTAGTAGTGTTGCCATGGCAACCTCTGATAGCTCTTGGCATTTTCTTATAATTCCGAAATCATTTTTCTCATCCCTTGGCGTAATGGTGGGTCATATCAAAAATTCTTTCAGACAAAAGTTTTAGGTAATTATTAGGGGAATATTGACCATTTTGAACGGTTTTGATATTGTGCCTATTAAGAGAAATATGATTAATGTTTCCCGAAAAACCCACTTTTTCCCACCCCTTTGGTCAATGGTTGGTGCTATAAAAAAACTCTTCAAACATAAACTTTTGGGCTTTATCCGGCACATATTATGAACGTTGAATGGATTCGATATGTCACATATTAAGAGAGTTAGAGCAATATTTCACCTTTTCGAAAAAAAGCCCCCCATTTTCACCCCCTTCGGCTGATTTAGCCCACTATCGAACTCGACCGAGATTTTATAGGTATACATATTCGGTAAAAAATTCAAAGTGATTGGTGCAAAATTACGGCAGTTATTGTGTCCACAAGAAACTGATATACATATATATATATATATATATATATATACATACATAAATTATATATAAAATTTTGAACTGACGGTGGTTTTGGGGTCTGGGGGATGTGAAACGTGAAGATATGTCGAAATTTTCCGGAAGTCGAAACATGGGACCCATTGCAATAGTTAGCTTTCTAATGAAATCTACCTAAAACTGCGTTAATTCTCACTTAAGGAGAGCGTTATAACACAATACATTTTAGCCTACTTTTCACATTTTGCAAAAATGAGGAAAATGTAGACTTATGAGATCGATCCCGGAACATGTCAGTCTGTCCTTCTGTCTGTCCCCCCTATCAACCCCTAAATGGCTGCAGCAATCGAAACCAAATTTGGTATGAGTAAAGATTTATACCGGGACATCTCAATGTCACACTTGAAAATGGTGTCAGTGCTACCAACTGCTGAAAAATCGCAATTGAAATTTGAGGTCCATGTTGGATATCTTGGAATGTATCCATGGGAACGATTCCAAAATTGGCACACATATAGTAGATAATAATACTTCAGTTTAATTTTCAGGAGGCCATATATGGCAGTGTTACCAAAATGATTCTACGCCTACTGATAGTTCCCATTTTTAAATGCACATAACTTCTAAACTATCAATTGGATTTCAACCAAATTTTGTATGTAATATGCGTACATAAACAGATATGACTGAGCGTATTCTTAAGAGCCACCAGGGCTGCCAACTGTCAATATGTTCTCTCTATTCTTTTATCCAAATACCAATATATCTGAAAGTATGCAAGCCGACAGCTTTAAGCTATGCACACGTATAGTACCTGACATTGTACATTAATTTGGAGTAACTTATGTACGTCAGTGCTACCAATATGATTCTAAGCCTGCTGATAGGACCACATAGATACATGTAACTTCTATACTATCGATTGGATTTCAACCAAATTTCGTATGTGCTATGTGTACCATAACAGATATGACTATGCTTATTCCTAAGAGCAACCAGGGCTGCCAATTGTTAATAATGGCTGTCTCTACTTTTTTACCCAAATATTAATATATCAGAAAATATGTAAGCCAACTGCTTTAAAATTTGCACACGTATAGTACCTAACATTCTAGATTAATTAGGAGGAACTAATATACGTCAGTGCTGCCAACATGACTCTAAGCCTGCTGATAGGTCCAATTTTAAAATACATGTAACTTCTATACTAACAAATGGATTTCATCCAAAATTGGCACAACAAGAGATCATAATATTTCAGATTATTTCTGACCAACGCATCCATGACATTGTTCCCAACATGATTTTAGGCGCGCTGATAGATCCAATGTCTAACTGCATGTAACGTCCATGCTATCCATTGGACTTCAACCAAATATTGTATTATGTACCTTAAGAGATGGAACTTAAGCTCTATTAGGCTACAGGTATATTTCGAAATAATTAGAAATTTCGATATTATCAACTAAATTTCGCTATTTTTCTAAATAAGTCTATATAGATTGGCATGAATCTTAAATTTTAAGAAAATTAGACTCTTTAGTTCGTCACGGAACTTCTTGTTTTTTCTGTCTCTTTCTTCTTTCTTCCCAAAATCCTCACATATATTCACTGTGTTTCTTCTTTCTCTCTTCTGTCCACTTCCTTCCTGTTATTTTCATTTCTTTATTTGGGCGTTTGCTCAAATTTCTGTTTTCTGATTTTGTCTCTGTATATAATACTGCCTGCCATGACTTCTGTTGAGACGTTTAGTTTCTTGAGGTCTTCCACGGTTTATTTTACCCAATTTACCTATTCATAACTAGATTAAAATCTTCTTGATCAGTCTGTCTTCATTCATCCTATGTAGCCTATGTGTCTATAAAAATTTGCCCTTCATTTCCTTATGTTGATTGTAGTCGTCTCTGTCTGTTTGTACAGTTCTATTGTCGGTCTCTTTATCCGTATTCCCTCTTTCTGAACTGGCCCGTAGATCTTTCACATTTTTTCTCTTTTGTTTCTCTAGTTCGTTGATTTTTGTTCTTCCCTTGATTGCTGTCGTTTCTGAAGCGTATAAGGCTTCTGGTAAGCCTACTGTATTATAGTGTCGTAGTTTGGCATTGATGGAGATACTTTTTTGTTGTTGTTGTCGTTGTAGAGGTTTCATGTAGGTCTGTATGCTTTCTGTAATTATGTGATCCTTTCTTCATTGGATGCCAAGTTCAGTCCTGTCTTCTGTATAATCTATTCCAGCTATTATTATTATTATTATTAATATTATTATTATTATTATTATTATTTTACAGACCTCACATGACCCTTTAGTCCAAGTAATTTGCTTGTTAGATCCTTTCACAAAGTTTCCTCTATTATCATTTAGCTTCATTTGTTTCATGAATCGCTAGATTCAGTATTGTAAGGCGCCAAGCAACACACTTTGAGCTAAGAGCGAATGTAATGTGATGACGTTTAACGAAGACTGATTAGAGGATCGTCTGAGTGAGATAACTGGTAAATCTAATTTGCGAGTAACTCAAGATGAGAATCTCTGTTTGCTAACATCGCAAAAGTGAACGTCTCGATCTCTCTGAAACTTTGCGTAAGTTTGCACTTGGTCAGATCACGAGAAGAACTTATGTTTAGGTAATTTCATCCTCAAATCCAGTTGTGCCATCTCACGAGAATCTAAATTTCTCATTGAACATTGACTCAAAGACATCGTTCTTTTTTTGAATTCTAAATTCCGTATTTTTTTTTGATTATTAATGTAATTATTACTTTTATAAAAAAAAATGTTTTATTAATTTTAGGCATTTTTCGTATTAACACGTCCACTCTCAATTTTAATTCCATTCTTAATTTGTATATTTTAATCCGTGTTAAGAGGGGTAGATGACCTCGCTGTTTCGGCCATCAAAACAACAATAACTAACATCTCACGAGAGGGAAACATAATATGGATCCAAACCACTCTTGTCGATATTTAGATTAGTAAAGTAGATTTACGAACGAACAAATAATCCAACAGAGGAAGCTTTGCTTTTGACCATTATTATTTTGCCTGAGAAGGATAATAGACAGAATAATTTGATGAAATTATCATTGTTGTTAATGATAATTACTGTTGTTTTATAGGGCCTAACATCTAGGTCATGGCCCCCTATTTTTTGTGTGACAATGAAAAAACCCTGAGAGGAAAAACTAGAACTGAAACTAACTATCGACTTGCATCTAACTTATTGATTGATTGATTTATTTTCACGGCTACACTTAGAGCTTAAGAGCTCCTTTACAATAGCGCCCTACATAAAATAAGATTAGGGCTTATAAAAATAAATCATTTCACTTACATTCACAATATAAATAATCATAGTCTAACAATTATAGTAACAAAAAGATAGTAACAATACAATAATAATAATAATACTAATGATAATGGAAAAATTATATACAAAAGAGTGAGAGTGCATACAGACTATCAGCCCGAAAAACAAACACCATATACTGTACAAGAAAAGTTATTGAAGTAGACAGGTTGTCAGCTATTGTCCTTGTGTTATAATTGAACTTTAAAAAAAGTATTTTAACATAATACAGTAATCAAATGTGAGAGGTATACTGCTCCAAGAAGCAGGATGAAAGATGTCTTTCGAAAGCTTCAGTGCTTGCAATGTTGACGAACTTATATAAATCGAAGGTGTTGAAGAGGCGTAAGGCGGTGCAAACAAAAGATTTATTGAACTTCATGGTTCAATGGTGGTGGGGGGCGGAAGAAAAAGAGAAATAAACGACAGGGAAAAAGAAATGCCCTCGGCCCTCGAAAAATGAGGATTTAGATAATCCGAAATACTTAGAGCCATGAAAGGCAGAATGGTACACGAATGAAGAGACAGTCCACCAAAAAAGTCAATGGATAAAAGTTAAAGGTCCCTTGCTATTCTGAAAAACATCTCATCTAGATGATGAATACCTGTTAACCTTTCTAAGAAGGTTATATTACAGGTGAGCACGTGTTTACATCACTCGCAATTTGCATGATGATTGGTATGTAAACCAGTTTCTTTATAACGTTGTTCACACACTGTTAGCTATTATTGGATTGAAGTTGCGGAGACAAATACAACTCCCAAACAAGACAATGAGAAGCGGGTAGTATCTGCACGCGCCTGCTTAGGGGCAAGGTGCGTGGTAGACAGTTACACTTTCAACGTGCATCACGCAAATTTTGGCTGATCCCTAGCCCAAAAACATATGTTAAAGAGGGGAAGCAGACCCAGCTAAGGAATCACTTGGGATCGCCATCTCCCGAGTTGACCAGCCATGATCCCTAGAGGGTGTCGCACTATCCAGGGTTCACCATAAGGGGTGGGTCTACACACACCCTGCCTCCTTGAGGGCCTTGTGCAGAAGGCAGGAGATATCATGAAAAGAAAAAGAAGGCTGAACCCTCGAAGAATGAGGGTATCAGGAAAGATGAGACAAGGGGAATTAAGGCGGGAAAGGCAAAGACTCCCTAGGCCTCGGATACCCTAATACCGTCGGGGTCGGAAGAGAACAAGTATTGACCAAGGGAGACCGATAGCAACGATAACTGAAAGGAGCCCGGCACAAGTAAGTGCAAGGAATGATGGCCTCAGCTGGGGTCCCGTGGTTGCCAACCCACGTCCCACAAGTTGTGAGATCCTGGGGGGGTAACCAAATGCAATGCTTGTCGGGTGTAAGACGGTTGCAAATCCGACAATAATTTGCAATATGGAATAATTGGTTTTGTAGTTTATGCAATCTCCCTTTGAATGTTTTTGTCGTGTATGTGGTCTGGATGAAACGCTGGAAACAAAACACACATTGTTATTGAAAACTGCTATTGGGAGCCAATGGCCCAGTATATAACAGAATATTGGAGTTCATTGGACCGAAACAAAATGCACTGTACTGTACATTACTTGCATACGAACGAGTCTTCTTTCAAAACACTGCACCAATAATGGACGCAATGCTAATACGATGTAGGTATTCCATAAATGAATCCAATGGTTCTGATTCAACTCAGTGCGAGTTCAAAGCCATTAGCAATTCACTAATGCATTAGCAGTGTCGCGGTACATGCTAAAATCTTGGTATCTTACACGAGCTTTTTATAGCAGCAACACCTCTACACTTACAAGTTGATGATGATGATAATTGTTGTTCTGAGGGGCCTAACATCTAGGTTATCGGCCCCCAATGATATGGACGATAGCCAAAAATGAAATGATGATTATAATTTTTGTTTTATGGGGCCTAACATCTAGGTTATCGGCCCCTAATGGTTTGGGTGATAGTAAAATTGATAATGTAAACTATAACTAAAACTAACTACACAGTTACATACTAGAAGAAGAAATGGAAAACAAAAGAAGAATAAGTCAAATAAACGTCAGGAGAACAAGAAATGCCCTCAACCCTCGACGATTGACGGAATTCGAAGGAAAGAGAGCCATGAAAGGCAGATAAGAAAGGGAAGGAGGAGAGAGTCCGCCCGGGAGGCAATGGAAAAAGGGGAAAAACACGAACCCAGCTCAGGGATCTCTCGGAGTCGCCAACTCCCAACCCCACCAGCCGTGAGCCCTGGAGGCTGTAGCACTATCCAGGTTGCATCATAAGGGGTTGGGCTACACACATCCTGCGTTCTTAAGGTCTTGAGAAGAAGGCAGGAGTTATCAAGAAGGGAAAAGAAGAGATCTGACCCCTCGAAGTATGAGAGATCGGGAAACATGAGACAAGGGCCAATTAAGGCGGAAAAGTGCCTTGGAAGAGAACAAGAGTTGACCAAGGGAAGTCAACGGGAAATATGTCAGAAAGGAGACCGGCACAAGTAAGTGGAAGCAATGTCGGACTCAGCTGGGGTCCCGTGGTCGCCAATCTGAATAACAACAAACAACAATGATCATAATGATAATAATGGACTGATAAAATAGCTTTTAGGCCCCTTAAAGTTCCACTACTACGATATTAATCGTATTAAGTGGCCTAGGATCTGGCTTATCAGCCCCTTATGAAAAGAATAATGCGAATGTTACTATTGTGGGATTTTCAGACTGTAGACTAGTTCGATGCAGCACCAAACTCACTGAAAGAAAGGAAGATTCGGACCAAACTCAGGAATCACTGTCCCGTAGCGTAGCCATGTTCATTAAATGTTACATCGTGCATCAACTCATGGGCAGCTGCAGCAAGGTTCGAACCCCGGCGCTGACAGCTTCCTTTTTTATTGATCTCTCACACACAATTATGGTAAGGTTGGCGTCAGGAAGGGTATTCGGCCATAAAAACTACGAGTCACTTAGGAAACTCATCCATGATCTCGTAGATAAGGGGAAACTACTGTCGACCAAAGTATTATGTGCACTCGAGTTTGAAGGTTGTTTGTGAAGTAACCAATAGACCTACATAAAATCCAATAACATCATCATTTTCGTCTTTCTATTGCACGTTAGTTCATGTAGGTTTGGAATTTTTAATTTATATTTTAATATTTTTGTCGCAGTTGGAGCACAAAAAGTGCACGTTTTTAAGCGTGTTTCAACCATGCGTCACATTTAAGAATTATTATCTCAAAAACCCGTCATCAGATCGAATCCAAATTTTAACACAATATACATTGGAATGTTGTATAACTGGATTATTAATTTCAAAATTTTGCGTGTCCAAGAAAAAAAAGTTGTTATCATTTTTGTAAGGTAACTTTTTCTCGGCTCGGGGTGGTTGGAAAATGTAGTTCTTGGTTGCGATGTAATCCTTATCAGGGGCGAGGCACCCATTAGGGCGCTGAGGCTCAGCCTATCCGTAAAAATACTTAAATTAGTTTTCTTCCACTGTTATTGGTGCTTTTCGATTGATATTTCAAATATTATATATTTGAACTCGCGCTGTCTAGCGCTGTGTTTGCTCACAACCAAATCAACCAATAGCTATTCACCTCAACTCAGCCTGGCGCGCGCAGACGCAGTAGCAACTACTTAAGTGGCGGGGTAAAGAGGAGGGTGTATCTTTTAAACGTGTGCGTTAAGGCTTGCCCAAGGACCTGGAGGGAGAAACCCCACAACGCTGGTTGTAAGTAACTGCTGCAATCTAGGGGTGTTTGGCAGAACTAAGACAGCACAGTATAATGAATGATGCTAGTTCCAGTGTTGTCAACGACATTAAATGCAAGATGGCATAATTTTCTGACATGAAAAATTATTGAACATGGACATAAATCTGAACAGGACCCAGACAAACGCAAAAAAATGAATTTAAGATAAATATCATTATGTGTTACTTTAAAATACATAACTTAACTTGCAGAATGATATTTGTTTTTAAATGTGCTCTTTCGACATGTTGGCAGTCCTGGTTACACGGTGAATGATACGAATCTGTGTAGCCTATTGCCAGTGTGAAATGTAAGTGCAGTGAAGTGTGTTTCTATTAATCTATTTGTATCTTACTGTGTGGTGTGTTTGTGTTACAGTGTAGTTGAAAACAAATAGTAGGCATCAATACGCTAATCTACACGGCACATGCGTTTCAATGGATGCATTCAATACAACTAAAGATCCATTGAATTTTCTTATTGAAAATCCAACATTTTTTTCTCAACTCTCTTTGGAGGAAAAAATCCAGGTAAAATAACGGAAGCCCACGCCAAGCTTGTCTCTTCAGAAAACCGATGGAAAGTTTGTAAGACAGTTTCAGATACAATGGTACGAGTCGAACCATGGTTGAGTGGTAGTGCTACCCGAAATAGATTATTTTGTTTTTATTGTGTGCTTTTTGCTAAAGACAATTTAGAATGGGGCAAAAGAGGGGTTGGTGAGGAAAGTCTTAACAATTTCCTAAGGCAAAGAAACATGAGTGTTCAATTTCACACATCACAGCAGCTGTTAAATATAATCATTTAGATACCGCTAGAATGGACCATGCACTTTCTGAGGCGATGCGTCTTGCAGCTTTGAAACACAATGAAAAAGTCGAGCTAAATAGGAATATAATGAAAAGACTGATTTCAACTCTCTGTTTCCTGGCGCGGCAAGAGTTAGCTCTCAGAGGTCACGATGAATCTGAGACGTCTTTAAACAAACGCAATTATTTAGAATTATTGGATTTCTCGGCAGAGGAAGAACCGTATATGAAAGATCATTTATTATCCGATGGGGTATATAAAGGCACTTCCTCTGACACACAAAATGAACTACTCGAATGCATCACGGAAGTAGTTAAAGAACAGATTTTTAGTGAACTTGAAAATAGTCCGTTTATTTCTATACAAGCTGATGAAACCACGGATGTCTCAACTACAAGTCAATTGAGCGTTATTTTCCGTTATGCCAATAACGAATCGGGAGAAATTGAAGAGAGATTCGTCGGATTTTTAGACGTTTCAAAAGACCGAAGTGCTCAAGGTATAGCCGCTGTTTTGCTTGACGTCCTCAACACCTGGAAGATCTCGAAAGGGAAATTAATATCCCAAACGTACGATGGATGCAGTGCAATGGCAGGTAAAAATGCTGGTGTTCACTGTATTGTAAAACAAGAATATCCTCATGCCCTCTTCATCCATTGCTACGCGCATCAATTAAATTTGGTTCTGCTTTATGCTTGTAAAACAATTACGCAAGTTAAGATTTTTGTAGCAAACCTCGCAGGATTCCATACTTTCTTTAGCCGTTCTAGTAAAAGAAGCGATCTTCTTAGAGCAAGGGGTTTCAAATTGCCAAGCTCATGTGAAACAAGATGGAACTTTCATTCGCGCGCTGTTGCAACAATTATCCTTCACTATGCGGAACTAAAAGCCACATTTCATGATATTATAGACAATGATGGATGGGATGATAATTCCTTACATCTGGCAATTGGACTCTGCAATATATTGAATGATCTGACGTTTCTTTTTTTGCTGCAGCTTTATAATTTGATTTTTCAGCATACGGGTGTATTGTTTGACATCCTGCAAATCAAAACCGTAGATATAAGACGTTGCAAGTACGAAATTGAAAATTGCACCAAGGCGGTTGACAAACTAAGATGTGAAGAAGTAGTTCTTGCCTGCATAGAGAAAGCTAACTCTCTACTAAATTCAGCAGGTGAACTTAAAACTACTCTAAATGAAGCAGGATCACAGAAATTGAAGAGACTTGCGTTTGAAATAGTTGACACTATAGTAGTGAATATGGAAACCAGATTCCAGGACTTTCAGAAGCTAGATTTTAAGGAATTGGTAGATCAGGAAAATTTTTTGTATTACAGTAGGCCAAATAATTTCCCGACATTTATTCTCGAAAAATTGTTTTAAGTGTATCCATTCTTCGATCATGAAAAACTGACAGGAGAACTTATGTTCGTTTATAGTAGTGAGGATAAACACCTATCGCCTAGGGATTTATTCAAATACATTATACACAATGGATTAAAAAATGTGCTCCCCGAGTGCATGAAGCTACTTTCTTTGGTACTTGCAGTTCCGGCGACCACTGCTTCTTGCGAAAGAAGCATGAGTACATTGAAACGTGTTAAAACGTACCTCCGCAACACAATGACGAACGATAGACTATCAAATTTGGCAATTTTGGCTATAGAGAAGAGAACTGTTAAATCTTCTTCCAAACGTCATGAATTCATTTCTCGAGTTATCGACGTCTACGCCCAGAAAAAGGACAGAAGGATCGAACTTATCTACAAAAGAATTTAATTGTGTGTGATAATGTATTAATTTGCTGATGCTCATTGTCGAATTAGATTTATTTTGAAATAACACATCTGCTCTATTATGACTGTGTAAGTGAAGAATACAATTTAGTTGAGATAATTGTTCTATTTTAATTTTTTCCATACATGGTATGAGTAACTGTGTGTGCCCCATTAAAGTTAAAAAAGGCCCGACCTCTGATGAGTTAAGGGACACTGGGGGTGGGGACACAGCCTTTCCAGTAGACTTAAGCTGTGCATTTTGAGGAGTTAGCACGTTTGTTACTTTCGGAATTCATTTAACTTCAGCCTACCATACAAAAAGTATCACGCTTCGCCACTGATCCTTATACATCAAAAAGTTAAGCTGTATGACTGTGAAATACGTAAATTAACTCACTTATTTTATATCGGTTTGTATTTGTAGGCGGAAATAACACGTCGTTCGCCAGCTACCCGCTCCCAGAAAAGCTGTACAGCGTTGCCGAAATGGAGCCCAACACGCATCATGGCGTGCCTCGCTCGGAAGTGATGGGCTCCATCACAACTCCATAACAACTTTTTTTCTTGGACACGCAAAATTTTGAAATTATTAAACCAGTTATACAACATTCCAATGTATAATGTGTTAAAATTTGGATTCGATCTGATGACGGGTTTTTGAGATAATAATTCTTAAATGTGACGCATGGTTGAAACACGCTTAAAAACGTGCACTTTTTGTGTTCCAACTGCGACAAAAAATATTAAAATATAAACTAAAAATTCCAAACCTACATGAGCTAACGTAAAATAGAACGACGAAAATGATGATGTTATTGGATTTTATGTAGATCTATTGGTTACTTCACAAACAACCTTCAAACTCGAGTACACATAATACTTTGGTCGACAGTAATTGGTAGTTTGATAGATAGATTGTCATGAAAGCCATTGTTTTATCTTCCCTAGGGGCTTTGCAAACGGTTTATTTCTCCATCATACTTTTCCTTTCGAATACGTTTATCTACCGCAACTCTGGTGCGATGCATTTATTTTATATCTATTCCGAGGAGTTGAAGTGTCGTTTTTACGAGTCGAATGACATTTGGGCTAGCGATAAAACGTATTTCAAGCATAGCCGCTCATAAGTACACTCGTTCCTTGTAACATAATTACATCCATCACCGTCTCAACAAGGCGATTTTATGTCCATTGGTATTGCTTCATTGCCCAGGTTTCCTTTATCAATCTGGGTTTATACTCCAACAAGAAGGCAAGAAACGACACCTCACGGACTCCTCTGCCAACTGCAAATCCAAGATGACTTTACATTAACCAGACTTTTACGACTGACTTCCGGCAGTAACTAATGGTGACGTAGTTTATAGAACTTACTCCTTGGAACAACTAACCTGGTCTTTAAGGGAGCTACAGTTGAAAATTAATAATATTAATACAGAGAGCTTTCAGAACTGATCAGGAAGCAATGGTACAAATCAGGAGAGTTCCTATGATCAACTCCAGCACTGGCGTGATTCCGAACAACCTAAAAGGACATGCAGCGTGGCTCAGTCGTAAAGTTCTCGCTGGCTGGGCCCAAGGTTGCAGGTTCGTATCCTGGCACCGTCAGCTGGCATTTGAGGGTGCGCAAATGCGAGGGAACCGTATATTTACTGGCACGTTAAATATCCCGTGGCACCTGGTGGCGAACGTTGGAACTTACAAATCTAACCTACAAATTTAGCTTCACACAATTGTAGTTAGTGGAAGGTTCTTTTACATGCTATAAATCGATGACATGGGCCCACCAGCTTTATTTCCCCTCTGAAGGAAGGCATACTGAGGGATTTTAACGCTCTTAAAAATCCGATGACATAGGCCGGATTTGAGCCCGCGATCTTGGGCATAGAAGCTCAGCATGCTACCAACTACGCCACCGAAGTCGCTTTATGGATTTCAGTTTGCTTTAAGAAAATCAGATTGTAGAACAATTGGTCTTGTACTTGTTGACCGACTCAAGAGTTAAAATAAACATTGCAAAATGTATTCGAAGCTTTCTATATATCGTAGTACAGTAAATTCCCATGAGCAATTTGATTAAATTAGATCAGCTGCTGGGCTATCTTTCGTCTGTTATTGCGTAGTAATCACCGTGGCATTGGCTCTCTTATGACGACGATCTACCTCTTCCAAACTCGCTACATTTTAAATTCTGCGCAGCTAGTGGTATCGGGGCTTACAGTACATCAGATATTCAACTACCCTCTACTTGATAACTATAAAGTGCCAGGGGGGCCCTACACCAAGAAGGATTTGTCATTTTTCAATATTTTTTTTCTACGTTTAATGATTCTTCCTTTTCAAATCACTGCAACAATTTCTTTGATATGTATAATACTTTTGAAGTTATGAACGTGCGGGGGAGTTATAGATGTTTTCCTACACATTGGTAACTTTGTTGCTCGTTTCCCGAAACTTTGGATTTTCAAATCCGTTTCCTTAGTAACTGCCAGAGTTTTCAAGATAATGAAGTAACATTTAGTATACATGTGTATCTTATGGGGCAGAAAATTATGACATAGAACTGTTGCTGTACATGTCATAGTTTCGGTTTAAAAAATATAGTCAGTAAAAAACTTGCAAAAAAGTTACACTTTAATATAAGCTTAAAAAAATATTTTTCTTTATAGATTCCAATGATTCTAGGCCAATCTCTAGCTACTGTATTAGTAAATACAATGAATAAAGAATTTTTGAAAACCAATGATATTTGTATAAAATATTAGGGAAACGGTGGATCAGTGCACAATATGCAGCCGCCATTTTAAATGCCTAATTTGCTGAAATGCATTCGCCATATGACTTGTAAATACACGAACATATTGGCAAAGCATAGTGTGATTGGCAGACCAAATTACAATTCTTTAGTACTTTTTGTTGCTGAGGAATGAAAAAGTGAAATATAAATGATTTTCGGATCCTTGCAGGGTAGGTCCCCCCTTGACACTGGGTTGTGACAATGGCTTATTATACATAACTGAAAATCCACAGCCTGCTTCCAGTCGACCGACCGGGTCAGGGAATGGAATGAATGGAGTCCCCATCTAGTGGCGAGGATATGAACTGTGCCGGCTGCCGAAGCCTGTCGCACTCCCTTCGGGCAATGATTAAATGAATGACAGTTGAAATGAACTGATAGTGGAGAGTGTTGCTGGAATTAAATTGTGACAGGGCAAACCGGAGTAACCGGAGAAAAACCTGTCTGCCTCCGCGTTGTCCAGCACAAATCTCACATGAAGTGACCGGGATTTCAACCACGGACCCAGCGGTGAGAGGCCGGTGTGCTGCCGCCTAAGCCACGGAGGCTCTTTGCTTAGTTTGCACTATTACATGAGGCAATTTTAAGAAAAAGGTTTCTTTTATTTCCATTTGGTCAATGGTTGTTAATTTTACAAAGCAAAGATCTAACCTTTCTAAGCCACCTGCTAACAATAAATATGAAACATTATTGTCTGATTTTGTACAGGGTGCTCAAAAATAAGGTAACAGAAACCAATCCCTCAAGTTAAGATTTGAGACATTCTGGTACACCTTTCTCAGGAACTACTTAACTGACAGGCCCGATCTTCTGTATTGTGTTGGTAACCGTGTAGTTTTAAAAAATAAATTGAAAGATATTATAAATAATTGTTATCTTTTCAATGTATAAAGTAAAAAGTCATACATTTTAAGAGACAAATATATTTGTTGAGGATGTTAATCTTTAAACGACTCGAAATAATTAGTCTAGAAAGACCATTCATTTTGTCAAGCCACATGTTCTTTTCATTCCAGGAAATGATAATGATGATGATGATAATTGTTGTTTTAAGGGGACTAACATCTAGGTTATTGGCCCCTAATGGTTTGGGTGATCGTGAAGATGAAAATGAACTGTAAATTATAACTAAAAGTAACTACTAACTTATATACTAGAAGAAGAAATGGAAAATAAAAGGAGAGGAAAGCAAATAAAGGACAGGAGGAAAAGAAATGCCCTCAACCCTCGAAGAATGCGGCTTGAGAGACTTGGAAGGAAGATGATGATGATGATAATTGTTGTTTAAAGGGGCCTAACATCGAGGTTATCGGCCCCTGATGAAATGAAATGGCGTGAAATGAAAGGATGAAGATAAAAAACAGCTCACTGCTATGGATGAAACGAAAATGGTTTAGATAAAATAGACAGTGAGCCCCAACAACTATGCCTTAGTAGCAGGGAAAATACTTACAAAAAGGAACTCAGATTGAAAGTAATCACCAAATGGAGAGCGGTAATACGTACATAAGGGAATTTCGAAAGAAAATACTCACAAAAGGTATAGATTGAAAAATACGCACAAAATGTAGGTTAAGTCCAAAATACGTACAAAATTCAACGTACAGCCGAAATACCTACAAAATGCAAGTGAAATCAAAATACTTACAAAATGCAAATGAGATTGAAAATACGCACACAATGTAATTTAGATTCAAAATACCCACAAAATTGCAATTGAGACCTAACTACTTGAACAAAGCGGGGTAGGTTGAAAACACAAAATGCAATTGAAACTCATAAAACTCACAAAAGCCCCGGCCCGGATATTGAATGACCTACTAAAAAGGAATTTAGATTGTCAATCCTTACAAAATGCAATTGAGATTGAAAAACACTCACAAAATGCAATCTAGATCGAAAAGACTTACAAAAAGCAACGTAGATTAAAAATACCTACAAAAAATCGCTAAAAGGGAATTTAGATACACGGGAAACCAAGTAACAAAAACAGTGCGGGAATCTGAAAGAGAAAAGGAAATATAAGGAAAAGAGGAGAGGATTGGAGAGGAGAGGGGAGGGGAGAGAGGAGAGGGTCCGCCCCAAAGGGAAGGGACAAAAGGGGAAAACGGACCCAGCTCAGGAATCCCTTGGGGTCGCCAACTCCCGAACCCTCCAGCCGTGAGCCCCTGAGGGTGTAGCATTATCTAGGGTGCACCAGAAGTGGTGGGGCTACATACACCCTGCCTCCTTAAGGGCCTTGAGCACAAGGCAGGAGGTAAAAGGAAAAGAAAAAGAAGGCTGACCCTCACAGAAGGAGGGTGTCAGGAAAGATGAGCCAAGGGCCAATTAAGGCGGGAAAGGAAGAGACTCCCTAGGCCTCGGATACCCTAATACCGTCGGGGTCGGAAGAGAACAAGAGTTGACCAAGTGAGGTCGACAGGAAAGAAGACGGAGAGGAGCCCGGCACAAGTAAGTGGAAGCAATGCCGGACAGCTGGGGCCCCGTGGTCGCCAACCCACGCCCACGAGAAGTGAGCCCCTGGGGGATTGGAAGGAAGAAGAGCCACGAAAGGCAGATAGGAAAGTGAAAGAGGAGAGGGTCCGCCCCAGAGGTAATGGATAAAAGGGGGAAAACCAGACCCAGCTCAGGTACCCGCGGGGTCGCTAACTCCTGAACTCACCAGCCGTGGGCCCCTAAGGGTGTAGCAATATCTAGGGTGCACCAGAAGTGGTGGAGCTACAGACACCCTACCTCCTTTAGGGGCTATCGCAGAAGGCAGGAGATAACATGAAAAGAAAAAGAAGGCTGACCCCTCGCAGAAGGAGGGTATCAGAAAAGATGAGACAAGGGCCAATTAAGGCGGGAAAGGAAGAGACTCCCTAGGCCTTGGATATCCTAATACCGTCGGAGTCGGAAGAGAACAAGAGTTGACCAAGTGAGGTTGATAGGAAAGAAGACACAGAGGAGCCCGGCACAAGTAAGTGGACGCAATGCCGGACTCAGCTGGGGCCCCGTGGTCGCCAACCCACGTCCCACTAGATGTTAGCCCCTGGGGGAGTCGGGTTTGAAATAATGGACTCTATTTCAGGAGAAACTTTAACCGGAAAAAGGAGGTGTTAGAATATTATGCACGTTGCTAACCTCATCCGTCCATATCCCCACAGAGATTTCATGAGTTCATTAAAACTTTTTGCCTTTGGTGTCTCGTAAAGTTAAATAACTTTGCTCTTAATACGTATAATGGAGGTTCTTTGCATTGCTTTATAATTCCTGAGCAAGCAGCTTTGCTGGCTTCCATCTAACTATTTCTGCTGAATTGGTGAAATCTTTCATTTTTATCCTCTTTCTCTGTCTCTCCTGGCCCACATAAGGGTGTAATGAAGTCACGATGTAAGCATATTCAACAGGGTTGCCAATAGTGAACCCCTGGCACTATACAGCCCATGACGGGCTAAGGCCGACCAAGCGACCGCTGCCCAGCCATTTGGCCTGCAGATATTGGGGTGACGCTTGATCAGCGCGTCGGGTCCCCTCGGCCGATAATCTTAGTTTTCGTGATCGGGGCGCTGTCTCACTGTCAGACAGCTACTCAATTGTCCTCACGAGGCTGAGTGCACCCCGTTCCAACCCTCACGTCAGTTTTAAAATCCCTGACGGAGCCGGGGATCGAACCCGGGGCCTCCGGGTGAGAGGCAGGCATGCTACCCCAACACCACGGGGCCGGCACAGGGTTGCCAATAGTGCTATGAAAAATCGTTTGGTGTCAGATTTTGCCATTATTGTTATTCTTTCTTGTATTGTTACAGAAGGCGAGAAACGATCACAAACAGCATTCTACTGCAAGTTGGTGATCTCTTTTCAACTCTGCCTCTCAATCTGACAAATCGGCTAATGAACATGATATTTGAAGCACAAATGTTTTATAACAACAATAATAAATCCCACTGCATTACCGTATGCTTAACTACAACAGTCTGCACTGAATAATTTAACCTAGAGTATTCAGAATCGCTCGAGTAACACACCATATTAAGTCCTACAGTTTTCTCACAAATCGCCCTGCATATTTTCGACTAGGGTAACTACCCCAATCAGAAATACGCCGATTAGTTTATTCGTCAGAATGATTGATTGGTTAGTGGATGGGTTAAAATGAAGACAAATACTTTCTTCTTTTAATTTAGTGAGCAAATTGTTTGAGTCTGAGGAATATGGTAAACACCTAACCGCAAGGTTACAACAAGGAAAAAGCAATGGCTTCGTACTGTTAGAGGTATTTTTATCATTTTAGAACTTGTCACTGCACGGCAGATGCTGGAAGTGTTCTTGTCTATCAAACAGGCTGTACGGTGAATATTGAAAGATAAAATGAAAGATAACGATTTAAATATTTATAAAAAAAGAACGAAACCTAACTACAAATTTACAACTAACTTACGTACTAGAAGAAGAAATGAATAAATAAGAAAGGAAAAAGAGAAATAAAAGACAGGAGGAAAAAAAAATGCCCTCAATACACGAAGAATCAGGATTTAGGGACTTGGAAGGAAGGAGAGTCACGAAAGGCAGATAGGAAAGGGAAAGAGGGCAGTGTTCGCCCCAAAGTCAGTGGAAAAAGGCTGAGGAATCCATCGGGGTCGGCAACTCATAAGCCGTGAGCCCTTGAGGATGCAGTACTATCCAGGGTGCACCATAAGTGGTGGGGCTGCACACGCCCGGCCTCCTCGAGGGCCTTGTGCAGAAGGCAGGAGATATCATGAAAAGAAAAATAAGGTTGGCCCCTCGAAGAATGAGGGCATTCGGAAAGATGAGACAAGGGCCAAACGTGAATGACTCCCTAGGCCTTGGATACCCTAATACCGTCGGGGTCGAAAGAGAACAAGTGTTAACCAGAGGAGGTCGACAGGAAAGGTAACTGAAAGGAGCCAGGCACAAGTAAGTGGAAGCAATGCCGGACTCAGCTGGGGTCCGGTGGTCGCCAACCCACGTCCCACAAGCTGTGAGACCCTGGGGGGTCACTCACTATAACTTACTGTAGTTTTGAATATCTGGAAATATCACAGAGCGGCTTCTGAAGATGCTTCGTCGAAGATTATTGCGGCGACACTAAAATCCGCAACTTATTATTCCATCAAAATGCCTAATTAAAAAACTGATGCCGTAATTTTCATTTTATCACTGATCTGTGGAGTGCGGAATTCCAAGGCACCTTGACGCCAGGGAATTAATGACTGTCGCAAAGAGTTTCAGTTTAAACAGAAATAGGAACGTGGTTTAACTCTTTGAAATTACAACCTACGAATATTTCTTGCACTTGGTAAAGATCTCATTCATCTCTGTACATCTGAACATACTGATTCCAACTGTCGGAGCTTAGGATATAGGTAATATTGTAAGACTCTTATCACCTCATATCACTCACACAAACGTAATCACCCTAGGCGAAGGACCTCCTTACTAATCCTCCTACCATCCCTTCCAAACATATTTATTTCCAGAGCGTTTTCTTCCAATTAGTTAATTGATGATGATGATAATTGTTGTTTTTAGGGGCCTAACATCTAGGTTATCGGCCCATAATGGTTTGGGTGATCGTAAAGATGATAATGAAATGTAAACTATAACTAAAACTAACTACTAACTTATATACTAGAAGAAGAAATGGAAAACAAAATGAGATTAAGGCAAATAAAGGACAGGAGGAAAAGAAATGCCTTCAACTCTCGAAGAATGCAGATTGAGGGAAAGTGAAAGAGGAGAGGGTCCACCCCATGGGTAATGGACAAAAGGGGGAAACCGGACCCAGCTCAGGAATCCCTTGGGGTCGCCAACTCCCGAACTCACCAGCCGTGAGCCCGTGAAGGTGCAGCATTATCCAGGGTGCACCAGAAGTGGTGGGGCTACATACACCCTGCCTCCTTGAGGGCCTTGAGCAGAAGGCAGGAGATAATAGGAAAAGAAAAAGAAGGCTGACTGCTCGCAGAGGGAGGGTGTCAGAAAATATAAGACAAGGTCCAATTAAGGCGGGAAAGGAAGAGACTCCCTAGGCCTCGGATACCCTAATACCGTCGGGGTCGGAAGAGAACAAGAGTTGACCAAGTGAGGTCGACAGGAAATAAGACAGAGAGGAGCCCTGCACAAGTAAGTGGAAGCAATGCCGAACTCAGTTGGGGTCCCGTGGTCGCCAACCCACGTCCCACTAGATGTGAGCCCCTGGGGGGAATTACTTAATTAATTAATTAATTTCAGTGACAATGTCTGATCATAGTTACATAAATGTAGCCTAAATCCATTAAATTCTCATCCGAATCAATCAATTAACCATTTGAGACTCTTTTGACGTAACGTAGTCCTTAGTTGGCCGTAACGAAGTAGGAAGAAGAAGAGGAAGAATAAGAAAGAAAAGAAATTAATTAATTAATTAATCACTCATGTCGGAAGAAATTTCAAAAAAACTGTAATAGTACATATGGGAACATTGGCCTGATCTCACAATCATTCGTTAGTCGGTGCACGGGTCAAGTCTGGGTAGAGAAATGACAAACAATGACATGTCTCCCTTTAATTATGGTGTTTGAAGCCGTTTTCAGTGTTGCCTTGTGGCTTCGATGGCGTAGTTGGTAGCATGCTGAACTGCTGTTCCCAAGATAGCGGGTTCATATCCAGCCGAAGTCGTCGGATTTTTTAAGAGCGTTAAAATCCTTCAGTATGCATTCCTTCGGAGGGGACGTTAAGCCGGCGATCCCATGTCATAGATTTATGACATGTAAAAGATCCTTCCACAGACTGAACTTGTGTGAAGCTAAATTTCTAGGTTAGATTTCGTTGGAACGCTCTATCAAAGTTCCAACGTTCACCACTAGGTATCAGTGACATCTGGTAGCGAAAGTTGGAACTTCTTGAAATTGAACGGAACTTGTAGCTCACCCCATGGGTGTCCGCTTGAAGGAGTTACAGCCTCTGGTGAGACGAACATGTCCTCGGACACTCCCGGCACTAAAAGCCATACGATAAATAAATAAATAAATAAATAAATAAATAAATAAATAAATAATAGTACATTATGCAACGAGCCTATAATGGCTATAATTAAGACACGAGTATTTTTTATAAAACGAGCGTATGCGAGTTTTATAATTTCCATACGAGTGTCTTAATTACCATTATAGGCGAGTAGCATACGACTGTTTATGTTCGCCGATAATTATAACTGCTACGTGAAGAGACACCAATCGCTTGGCCAGCAGCACGTCAGTAATTCGATAACCAACGCACTGCTACCAAAATGCTACGAGTAGAGACACCATCGCTTGGCCAGCAGCACGTCGGCTTCTCGATAACCAACGCTTTGCTTACCAGAATGGGACGAGTACGGGAAACGTGGATGGGCCAACTTACCTGTATTCAGGGGTCCGGGTCACTTCCGCCGCAACATCACCTCCAGATGACATGTCCCGACAGAAGAGCTCCAAAGGAGTGGAAGGAAGATGGATAAGGGGACAACACACACAGGCTATCGTACAAACACCCCCCAAAAACCAACGGGACTGCCGTCGGCTAAATAATGCCACAACCAAAGAATTAAAAAAAAACAATAGGTTTAATATTAAAAATTTAAGGAACCTTCACCTAAACTGAACATGCATCAATCCACACAAAATTTACAAGAAGGCCAGATAGCGCCTAACATGCTTGCTTGCAAAAGCCAAGAAAAGGAAAAAGTTAATTTAAATTAAAAAAAAAATTAAACAGCCCAAAGGTTAAAATAAATATTACATGCATAACATACTCAGAACGGGCTTGATGAATTGCAAGGTAATGCAATCACGATCCGACATGCAGATGTTGAGGCCACGCCAAAACAAAAGGAATTGAAAATTAAATTACACTTTCAAAAAAATTAAATGGGATAGAAAATAAAAAAAATAAATGATATGCTCGCCGGCGGAAAACACAAGGACATTACCAAAAATCACGAAATTAACATTAACAAGATTACACTAAAAAAGGATTAAGTTAATTCACAACACGTCTGCTATTGAGGCCCGCGCCAAAAGGACTGACAACGAGACCACAATGCATCACGGTAACAAAAGCTATGGCCACACCAAAAACATGCCAGATCAAAATTACGGCAAACAATAAATAAGATTAAATTTAAACATTAGTAGAAGGAAATGAACGTAAAAAAAAAAAAACAATTACATCAAACACTATAAATGCAAGTCGTTTTAAAACTGGACGGATCTTACATGGATTTTAAAAAAAGGACAAACCCAAGCTTGCCAAAGGAAAATAAAAAATAATTTAAACGTGAAATAACAAATAAACGTGTCTCCAGAAGGTAAACAAAAAATAAATAAGAAACTTAATATATATAAGGAAACGTTATTAAAACGAAAAAGAAATTTTTGGCCTACAAGCTAGAACACAACAGAAGATCAACATTCGTACACGACCAAACTTGGAGATCCCAAAATAAAATAATTAAATAAATTAAATTTAAAATAAAAAACGTACCTTACATCCTTCTCCGTGGAGACACAATGACAATAAAATAATTAACACACATTAAATAATTTTAAAAGGCATCAGATTTGCCTCATCATGGCTACCCCAGCACACGCGCCGTTTTGTACACAAGCAACCTTTCCTTGCAGCAAGTTACGATAAGTATCCCACATTTCCTCTTCAAGATGAAATCTCGAATTTATATCCTTCAGTGCACAGATTATTTCCTTTAGATAGAATAGATCCACATTTCACGGAGGCCAGGGGGCAAGCCCCCGGCACAAACGGAGACACCTTTTCACCAGATAGCTTGATGTTTTACACTCGACAGCTAATGGGCTCCACAAAAATGGCGGAGAATCGCTCGTCATTTATCGAACTGTCTTCATGTAAATAAATATTGTCCAATCAGAGAAAGACACATCAAAACAACAATGTCATTAATAAGTTCATAATTTTGGCGGTATCATGAATGCACTAGCATTTGTTTTATGACGTAGAATCATAATTGACTTTCAATTATGTCATGCGTATATAGAGTTTATAAGGCGAAGCCCACACCACCTATTGGGGAGAAACAGGAACTACTTGCAATCTCTCCAAGACCGACAGGCGCTACCATCTCGTGTTCAGAATGGGAAGCAAGTCACCAGGCGGTCGTTTCAAACTTCAAGAACAGCGTCCCTGATTAAATACATGTTTGAAATGGTAGAGACGTGCCCTTGCACGTATCAGTCTCCCTCCCTTAAGCGTGAACACCGTTCACGAATATGCCAAGGCATAGACAGTCCTCCTTAACTTGTCGATTCACCAGAGATGCTTCCCGAAGATAATGATCACCAGTTAACTCCAATTGATGGATGAAACCGCATCGTTTTGGTTAGGAAGAATGCAGGGTCAGATTATCAGTGATGGGATAATTGATCACCTCGCAAACCACTTAGTCAACAGCATCACTGTGTCCAAAAATCCTCAGAAACGCAGTACACCAGCACCAGCAGTGCTTTCAGAGTCCGAGACACGTTAGGAAAATTTTCAACAAGTCCAATGTAGGTCGTTTTAGATGAAGTAGGTAGAAGCAATGTGCAAGACATTATGTGACGCGTGGGCAGCCATTTACAAAAATAGAAGTTAATCTAATTTCAAAAATAAAAGATTACAAAATTACAATTTCTTACTACATTTTACAAAAGAGAAACAAGGTTGAATTTAAATGAAGGAAATATTTCTGACCAAGCCCTAGATCCGTGCTTACAAAATTTCATTAACAAGTTTACCTTTTTACATATTCGAAGTACCTTTCAAGATTACGTGAGTTGGATGACTATACATTTCGAAGGAACTACGGTAGAGGAATGACCACTACAATTCCCAAAGGGAACAGGAATACAAGGTTACCATGAGTTAGGTCTCCCACCGAGCCCAACTTACATATTAGCATCTCCTGTGAAACATCAAAATTAGGTACACTTTTACAATTTACCATTACAATGGGAACTTCCCAACATTTACATTTTGTATCCCATCAGAGTTTGCAAACCCAATTAAATTCAAAATTCCACAAGGAACAGAAGCTTGAAGGCTTCAATGAAGGTTAGGGATACTCTACATTATACAAATTCAGTTTTACAAAATTTACGGTAGCATTTCCTCATTAGAAACGTCTCCACCTCGTTTAATGTGTGATAGATGCACTCTAGAAATTTTGTTGGCCTTAGGGTTTCTAACAAGAAGAGTAACAGGAGTCAAGAATGCCTCTACATAGCATGGGCCTTTAAAACGAGGGGTTAACTTGCTTGAGACAAGATTACTGACGCCCTTGGGCTCGAAATTGCGGACGTACACAACATCACCAATTTCCAAATCAGTTGGCTTGCGACAGGCATTGTGTCGCCTGGCAAGTTGGTCATGGGATACCTTAATATTCTCTCTAGCCTTGTCGAATTTCGCCCTCATATCCTCGGGCGTGTAACTGTCAGGAAGGAGATCGTGCAGGTTCCACAGATTAGACAACGGACAATTGGCCATAAAGGAAAACATTAGCGAAAAAGGGGTAGCTTGCGTGCTCTCATGCACGGCAGTGTTGAAAGCAAAATTGAGCCAATGCAAATTAGAATCCCACTTGGAATGGTCGTCGTGGTGGAAAGCAATCAGAGCAGAACGGAGATTACGATTGACTCGCTCAGCAAGAGACGGGTTAGGAAAATAGGGAGTGGTGGTTACGTGCGAAATAGCATAATCAAACAAGAATTGACGGAACTGATGAGATACAAAGCACTTGGCATTATCTGACACCAGATACTGACACGGCCCAAAAGACGAGAAGATGGAATTAAGACACTTTATGACGGAACTGGTCGTAGCCTGTCTGGTGGGGAAAATCCAACTAAACCGGGAGAAACCGTCAGTGCAAACAAGCGCAAATTGGTTTCCCCGACCAGAGCGAGGGAACGGTCCAAAATGGTCGATAAAAAGCCTTTCCATGGGTCTAGATGCTGGTTCAGATGACAACAGGCCAACCTTAGTAGAAACCGGAGGTTTGCTAATACTGCATGCAGCACAATTCCTAATGAGCCTCCTGATGTCGCCATCCATACTTTGCCAAATGAAAAACTGTCTGATTTTAGCTCGGGTCTTGAATACTCCTAGGTGGCCACCAATAGGAGATTCATGATAGTAACGAAAGATTTCGGGAATGAGGACCGACGGGAGCACAATTTTAGGAAGGCGGTCATGACGAGACGAGCAACACAATACACCGTCCTTCAGAGAGTAGGGCTTGATCACTTCACCAGAATTGATTCGGTCAATAAGGCTAGACAAGGAGGGGTCTTCTTTCTGGAACCGTCTTACATCCTCAAACAGCACAGGGGAATTGCTAAGAACGGCATTGACACAATTTACAGCAGATATAAGGTTTACGGGTTCACATTCCTGAACATCCTCCTCAGCTGCTTCCTCGTACATGCGGCTTAAGGAATCAGCTACCGCATTTTCGGACCCACGAATATGTTGAACAGTGAACTGGAACGACAGAATCCTAGTTGCCCACCTAGCAATTCTCCCAGTTTTGCGGGGTTTCCCTAAGACCCAGCTCAAGGCTTGGTTATCGGTCTCAAGGAGAAACTTGGTGTGCTCAAGATACATACGGAATTTTTCCAGAGCGAACAACACCGCCAAACCCTCAAGTTCGTAAATAGAATACTTCCTCTCTGCGTCCGTTAAGGTACGTGAAGCGTATGCAATAGGTTGCCGACCCAGATCAGATTCCTGCAGAAGGACACAACCAACACCACGACCAGACGCATCCGTCTGCACAATGAACTGCTTCCCAAAATCCGGAATGGCTAACACAGGGGCGTTAGAGAGCGCAAGCTTAAGATCTTCGAAGGCTGCTTGCTGAGAGGGACCCCACTCGAACTTCACAGCCTTTTTGCGTAATTGATTTAGAGGAGCAGCACGGTCGGCAAAGTTACTGATAAACTTGCGAAAGAAGTTGACCATTCCAATGTAGCGAGCAACACCCTTGGCGTTCTTGGGTGGTTTAAAATCTCTGATGGCCTGAGTACGAGATTGGTCCACTGAGATACCAGATTCAGAAACAATATGTCCCAAGAAGGAAATTTTGGGCTTGGCAAAGGAAACCTTGGACAATTTGACGGTAAGTCCAGCGTCACGCAACCGATCAAGTACAATTTTCAGATGATCAACGTGTTCCTCGAATGACTCGGAATAGATCACCACATCGTCAAGGTAGTGGTACACAAACTTGAATTTAATTTCTGAAAATACCTTGTCCAGAAGTCTGCTCAACACTGCGGCTCCGGTGGACAGTCCAAACGGGACACGGGCATACTCAAAGAGGTTCCAGTCAGTGGAAAAAGCAGTAACATGCCTGGATTCAGGAGAGAGGGGAATTTGGAAGTAGGAAGAATTTAAATCGAGGATCGTGAACACCTTCGCGTTGCGAAACCAACTAAAACATGTGTGAAGGTCCGGCAAAGGAATGGACTGCAAAACAACTTTTTGATTAAGAGCCCTATAGTCGACCACCGGCCGAAAACCACCGTTAGGTTTTGGCACAAGAAATACAGGGGATGAGTAGGCAGAGATAGAGGGTTGGATAACACCTTCTTCTAACATCTTATCGATAATCTTACGAAGTTCAGCCATCTTGGGCGGGGCAAGGCGATACGGGCTGGAACGCACCGGCACAGAATCGGTTAGCTCAATCTTGTACTCCATCAAATGGGTTACACCCAGCTTGTCAGTAAATACATCGCCATACTCCTGACATAACCTCTTAATGGCCTCCCTTTGAAGACTCGTTAAACTTTCCAGATCGAGATCCTCAATAGTCATTGGCTCAGTAACAGAATTGACAGCATGAGAAGATAAAAGCGGGTTAAAAGATAATTTACTCAGTGGATTAAACTTAAACCATAAGTTGCGAGCACCAAAATCAAGAAGCATACCAACGTGTGACATGAAATTAGCTCCAATGACCACAGCACAAGAAAGATTTCTGGCAACCAAAAATTTAAATTTCCAAGAAAAATTTAGAATATGAATTTTGACTGTCATACTACCCAAAATACTTAAGTTTGAACAATTTGCCGAAATAAAAGATTCATTGTTAGGCTCTAACTCAGGAAATTTGCAAACACTCTTCATAGATAAAAACCAGTCCTCGCTTATAAAGGATGCGACACTACCAGAATCAAGCAATGCAGAAACGGGCTCGTCATTAACACAAATTTCAATAAACGGGGATATTCCTTTAGCCACAGGAGAAATTCCAAAATTATTACTCACTCTAACACGATTACAAGTAGGTGACGAGGACACCCGCACCACAGGTTTCACACAACGTTTAGAATTAGGCTGACTTGCCACGCCATTGTTCACCGACAGGGTAGGTAGGTCAGTGACATAAGCAGAATTAGCAAATAAAGATTTAGCTTTCAACGAGCTATCCAGACTATCATAGGTAGGGCGACCAGAAACTTCACAGGGTTTTCCCAAATTCTTACACACAGAAATATCCTTGGAAGTAACACCCGAATTGGTCTCCTCAACGTTCCGTCATTGGCGATACACAGCCTGGTTACTCGGACACACCTTCTTGACATGTCCCACTCCACCGCACGAGTGGCACTTAATGTTGGGTCGAGGATGAAACATAACCTTAGGTGGGGGACGAGACATCAAGGACGGAGGAGGAACATTAGCTACCCGAAGGGAATCTGCATGCTTCACAGCCATAGCCTCTATAACGACCTGTTTCAGCTCGACGAATGACGAAGGCCTGGTACACATAGTCATGTATGACCTATATTGAGGCGAAAACCCATTCACAATTGATGACACCAACTGTCGCTCGGTTAAAGGGGATGCAAAAACCTGGGCATACACCTTAATGTCGCTGACATAGTCGCTAAGGGACTCGTCCAGCCTTTGGACACGATAAAGGAACTTATGCTCGAGAGCACTTAGGGCGCTCGCAGGGACAAAAAACCACAACACTTCCCTAATAAACATGGCTAAGGACATGCGGAGGTGGATAGCTTCAACAAGCTTATCGCGCAGCATACCGGATGCAACTGGATACAAAAGTTGGAAAATCTGAACTTCCGACATCCCAAAAATCGAGGCATGGTTGCCCAACTCGACCACTTGTTTTAAAAATTGTACCACTTGGGTAACGTCATCAAGGTTGAAATGCTTTAATTTAGTTAAGAAACCAGAAATAGGATGAGGAATCGACCCATAATTAACGGTAGGTGAGAATGAAGCATTAGGAATAGACACATTGTTACCAGGGTAGCCCGCTCGCACACCCTCTACAGGCGACAAAACATTTATATTACTAGTGAAAGAACTGGGATGCAATGGGCCGGCAGGACCCAGGAAATCATTAGGTGACCTAACATGAGAGGAATGACCGCATGCAGGATTAAGTGGTATGGACGAGCCAGCGCCAGGCAACAAAGGGGCAGGCAAACTACTACTGGTAATCGATCCCAAAACCTCAGACCTAGTAACCAGAGATGATTCCCGTTCAACCCCAGAAGAACTCTCCAAATTCACAAGGTTATCGCTTAAGTCGATTAAATTGAAAACACTATTGTTGTCGGCCATTTTGGAAAACACAGAATGCAGACAACCAATATAGAAAGAAACAAATTTTCAGGAATTACAAGGACAGTTTACACTTTCACAACAGTACCACAACCAACAATGACCATCACCAAAGATTAGGCTGACACTCAAACACAGCCACCCTACTACACCAAATCATGCACCATGCTGTCCAGAACTGCACACGTCACCACCTGCTTGGCTCGAGAAGAGGGAGCTAAATCACAAAATAGGCACAATCAATCAGGCTACCAGCTTCCGACGGGCTCCAGGATTCCTTCATACGCAGCATATAGGCTATTAGAACATTAAGAAATCCCATTTCCCATGCCAAGAACACATGTCAGACACTCACCGAGCTGCATCTTCATTGGGGATGTTGCACACAAACAGGGTAAAATACAGGGGTAAACGCCTCGTTTAAAAACAGGACACCTTACATCCAGCATACCACATGGATATCCAGAGGCCACATGAAACACAATAACGATAAGGATTAGCAAAACATAACATTAAGTGCACTCTCCTGACAAAATCACACCAACAACTGACCCATCGGCATTAGAGGGGTCCATAAAACAGCCTGTGGGTACTGGGGAGGGGATAGTTACGGAAGTGAGCATGAGCAGGATCTGCTACCAAAATGCTACGTGAAGAGACACCAATCGCTTGGCCAGCAGCACGTCAGTAATTCGATAACCACGCTCTGCTACCAAAATGCTACGTGAAGAGACACCAATCGCTTGGCCAGCAGCACGTCAGTAATTCGATAACCAACGCACTGCTACCAAAATGCTACGAGTAGAGACACCATCGCTTGGCCAGCAGCACGTCGGCTTCTCGATAACCAACGCTTTGCTTACCAGAATGGGACGAGTACGGGAAACGTGGATGGGCCAACTTACCTGTATTCAGGGGTCCGGGTCACTTCCGCCGCAACATCACCTCCAGATGACATGTCCCGACAGAAGAGCTCCAAAGGAGTGGAAGGAAGATGGATAAGGGGACAACACACACAGGCTATCGTACAAACACCCCCCAAAAACCAACGGGACTGCCGTCGGCTAAATAATGCCACAACCAAAGAATTTAAAAAAAACAATAGGTTTAATATTAAAAATTTAAGGAACCTTCACCTAAACTGAACATGCATCAATCCACACAAAATTTACAAGAAGGCCAGATAGCGCCTAACATGCTTGCTTGCAAAAGCCAAGAAAAGGAAAAAGTTAATTTAAATTAAAAAAAAAATTAAACAGCCCAAAGGTTAAAATAAATATTACATGCATAACATACTCAGAACGGGCTTGATGAATTGCAAGGTAATGCAATCACGATCCGACATGCAGATGTTGAGGCCACGCCAAAACAAAAGGAATTGAAAATTAAATTACACTTTCAAAAAAATTAAATGGGATAGAAAATAAAAAAAAAAATGATATGCTCGCCGGCGGAAAACACAAGGACATTACCAAAAATCACGAAATTAACATTAACAAGATTACACTAAAAAAGGATTAAGTTAATTCACAACACGTCTGCTATTGAGGCCCGCGCCAAAAGGACTGACAACGAGACCACAATGCATCACGGTAACAAAAGCTATGGCCACACCAAAAACATGCCAGATCAAAATTACGGCAAACAATAAATAAGATTAAATTTAAACATTAGTAGAAGGAAATGAACGTAAAAAAAAAAAAAACAATTACATCAAACACTATAAATGCAAGTCGTTTTAAAACTGGACGGATCTTACATGGATTTAAAAAAAAGGACAAACCCAAGCTTGCCAAAGGAAAATAAAAAATAATTTAAACGTGAAATAACAAATAAACGTGTCTCCAGAAGGTAAACAAAAAATAAATAAGAAACTTAATATATATAAGGAAACGTTATTAAAACGAAAAAGAAATTTTTGGCCTACAAGCTAGAACACAACAGAAGATCAACATTCGTACACGACCAAACTTGGAGATCCCAAAATAAAATAATTAAATAAATTAAATTTAAAATAAAAAACGTACCTTACATCCTTCTCCGTGGAGACACAATGACAATAAAATAATTAACACACATTAAATAATTTTAAAAGGCATCAGATTTGCCTCATCATGGCTACCCCAGCACACGCGCCGTTTTGTACACAAGCAACCTTTCCTTGCAGCAAGTTACGATAAGTATCCCACATTTCCTCTTCAAGATGAAATCTCGAATTTATATCCTTCAGTGCACAGATTATTTCCTTTGGATAGAATAGATCCACATTTCACGGAGGCCAGGGGGCAAGCCCCCGGCACAAACGGAGACACCTTTTCACCAGATAGCTTGATGTTTTACACTCGACAGCTAATGGGCTCCACAAAAATGGCGGAGAATCGCTCGTCATTTATCGAACTGTCTTCATGTAAATAAATATTGTCCAATCAGAGAAAGACACATCAAAACAACAATGTCATTAATAAGTTCATAATTTTGGCGGTATCATGAATGCACTAGCATTTGTTTTATGACGTAGAATCATAATTGACTTTCAATTATGTCATGCGTATATAGAGTTTATAAGGCGAAGCCCACACCACCTATTGGGGAGAAACAGGAACTACTTGCAATCTCTCCAAGACCGACAGGCGCTACCATCTCGTGTTCAGAATGGGAAGCAAGTCACCAGGCGGTCGTTTCAAACTTCAAGAACAGCGTCCCTGATTAAATACATGTTTGAAATGGTAGAGACGTGCCCTTGCACGTATCAATAACTTTATTATATGTTTTAACATAAATATTCATAAATATCTGTTGAGAGTCAGCTACTGGAATTTTGTGATCGCAGAGCGAGCGTTGGGTGTTATATTTTTGTCTTTCAAGAGCTTTGAACAACCGACGCATGCGCTCTGTGTGGTTGCAATGCCATATGCAACCATATGTTTACATCAGCCGTCCCTCAGTAATATTGTCACCGCAGTCATTTGAAGACAATGCGCTGTGTAGAAATTAGTGTTGGTGATTTTAAGGTACAGTGCTATTTCTTGTCTCATATTCGCCAGTTTATTTACGCGAACATATGGACGGTGGGTATTCCATGTCGGTAATTTATTATAGTTCGATGTTGTGTTTATGTCCGACATGTTGGATTTTGAGCGCATGCGCGAAGTTATCGTTACCTAATTGGTCAATGAACGAGCTCTGATTGGCTGGAGAAACTGTATCATAATGGAAAACAGTGTTATAATGACCATCATTATGATACAGTTATCTGACACATAATAGTGAGGGTCGAACATAAATAAATAAATAAATAAGTGTTGCCTTAGTAAACGAAAATTTGATGATTTTCAGTCGGTGAACACGAATGTACCCAAAAAGAGCTGGGTTATGCCATAATCCTGAAATAAATTACATGACATTAATAAATACACTAGGATGACCAGTTTCGATCGTCAAGCGATCATCATCAGATCCATTACACTTAGGCTATAACATCTATGTTTGAAAATACATGATGATGATGATGATAATTGTTGTTTTAAGGGGGCCTAACAACTAGGTTATCGGCCCCTGATGGTTTGGGTGATCGTGAAGATGAAAATGAAAAGCGAACTTAAAACTAAAACTAACTACTAACCTACATACTAGAAGAAGAAATGGAAAACTAAAGGTGAATAAGGCAAATAAAGGACAGGAGGAAAAGAAATGCCCTCAACCCTCGAAGAATGCGGATTGAGGGACTTGGAAGGAAGGAGAGCCATGAAAGGCAGATAGGACAGTGAAAGAGGAGAGGGTCCGCCCCAAAGGTAAGGGACAAAAGGGGAAAACGGACCCAGCTCAGGAATCCCTCGGGATCGCCAACTCCCGAACTCACCAGCCGTGAGCCCCTGAGGGTGTAGCATTTTCTAGGGTGCACCAAAAGTGGTGGCGCTACATACACCCTGCCTCCTTAAGGGCCTTAAGCACAAGGCAGGAGGTAACATGAAAAGAAAAAGAAGGCTGACCCCTCGCAGAAGGAGGGTATCAGAAAAGATGAGACAAGGGCCAATTAAGGCGGGAAAGGAAGAGACTCCCTAGGCCTCGGATACCCTAATACCGTCGGGGTCGGAAGAGAACAAGAGTTGACCAAGTGAGGTCGACAGGAAAGAAGACGGAGAGGAGCCCGGCACAAGTAAGTGGAAGCAATGCCGGACTCAGCTGAGGCCCCGTGGTCGCCAACCCACGCCCACAAGATGTGAGCCCCTGGGGGGTTGAAAATACAAATACACATAGATGTTATAGCCTATGTGTAATGGATATGATGATGATCGCTTGACGATAGAAACGGGTCATCCTAGTGTATTTATTAATGTCATGTAATTTATTTCAGGAATAGGGCATAACCCAGCTCTTTTTGGGTACATTCGTGTTGACCGACTGAAACGCACTAAACTCTTGTTTACTAAGGCAACACTGAAAAAATGGCTTCAAACCCCACAACAAGAATTTACATGACATTAATATAATTTTTTTATTTTTTTATTTATTTTTAGTTTTGTTGACCGACAGAAAACTTCAATTTTTCGTCTACCCTTAATTGAAGTAATTGAAACTTAAATAAAGTTAGATTCTTCGTCTCAATTTCTAAAAATTGAATGCCAGACAATATACAGTAATTACATCCATCTCTCATTTTAGTTTACAAGAAATTAACAACTGTATTGCAGGCTCTGTCAAATGAAATGGAAATTGGATTGCTTTGCAATTATACAGCTGCGGCTGTGTTCACGAGGGCCATGTGCCGTTATTAAACTTTCTCCTTCCACCGCAAATATAATTATATGGGAAATAGTATCGCTCATTGTAGACCGACAGTAGTGGCTACGCTGGCTAAAGTGCAGCATTAGGTCATGGGGCCAAGCTCTCTGCTGACTCGGTAGACGCGTGGGTTCGAGCCCCACAGTCGGCCGTCCTTAAAATGGTTTTCCGTGGTTTCCCATTTTCAACACCAGGCAAATGCTGGGACGATACCTTCTGACAGGCCACGGCCGCTTCCTTCCACATCCTTGCCCAGTTTCATTCACCATCATTCATTTCATCTCTCATTAATTCCTCTCATGAGGTTGGCGTCAGGAAGGGCATCCGGCCGTAAAATTCATCGCCACAAAGACTTCCATCGCGTCTCATCCCCGACCCTGTTGGAAAACGGGAATAATAAGGGGTAGACATACAGTATCGCTCAATGTAGACCGTGGACATGCAGCATTGGGAAATCATAAATGTCCATTTCTGTTATTGTTGTTGCTGTGGTGGTGGCGATATTAAGATATGATGATGATACTTGTTGTTTTATTTTCGACCCTGACTATTATATGTCAGAGAACTGTACTATAATGAGGCTCATTATAACACTACTTTTCATTATGAAACAGTTTCTCCCACCAATCAGAGCTCAAGAAACAGTTGTTTGACCAATTAGATAATTAGATGCGCTGAGTTCCAAGGCCTTCTAATTTAAATTTCACTGCCTGGCCTAGTGTCATAGTAGGGTAATCGAGGAGGCCATGGTCAAATACAAGGCATTCTCTGCATCTCATGCGATCTGTTCAGTACATAAAACTGGCGAAATCTCGACAGATATTTATGAATATTTATGTTCGAACATAAAATAGTTATAATAATTATTGTCGAACATAAACAGTCGTATACAACTCGCCTATAATGGTAGACTAATTAAGACACGGGTATATTTATAAAACGAGCGTATGCATAATGTACTATTAAGGGGCCCTAATGGTCTGGATGATAAAGAAAATCACATTTTTTTAAACCATAACGAAAATACTTGCGTAATGGAACTCAGCTTGAAACGACTCACAAAATGTAGAGTGGAAATACTCACAAAAGGAATTTACTCACAAAAGTAATTTAGATTGAAAAATACGCACAAGATGTTGTTACGATTCAAAATACTCACAAAATGCAATTGAAAACAAAATACATACAAAATGCCCATCCTAAAAATTGCAATTTAGATTGAAATTACTTGAAAAATTTGGTTTAGGTTACAAATACTTACAAAACGCAATTGCAATTCAGAAAACTCACAAAAATGGTACCCCAACATTCAAATACTTACTTACTAAAAAGCAATTTAGATTGTCAACCCTTACAAAATGCAATTTAGATTGAAAATACCTACAAAATATAGTGTAGAGTCAATATATCGACAAAATGGAATTTAGATACACGGGCAGCCAATTCACAAAAAGAGTGCGGGAATCTTAAAGAGAAAAGGAAATATAATGAAAAGTAACAGAAGGTTGATCCTTAGAAGAATGAGGGATCAGGAAAGGAGAGACAAGGCCAATTAAGGCGGGAAAGGAAGAGACTCCCTAGGCCTCGGATATCCTAATAATTGCTACCTCTCGTTTCGCATGATGTGACCTAGGTATTGTTTCTTTCTTTGCTTTATAACATGTAGCAGTTCTTTTTGCTTTTTCATCCGATGTAGGACCTCGACATTTGAAATTTTCAATATCCAAGGTATGCGCAGGAGACGACGATATAGATACATTTCAAAGGCATCGATTCGTTTTTCAATAGAAGGATCCATGGTCCAGCATTCTTTTTTTTGTATGTATTTGATAAGTGCGTAATATTTGTTTATGTCTTAATGCATATTTGGGCTGAGGAAGCACTAACGTTTCTGCGAAACTTGTACCCAATTGTATAAATAGACTATTAATATTGTATTGAAAAGACGGAGAATTGATAGTTTTATTAGCACCCCATGTGTGCCAGCTAGTTTGCGGATGATATTGTTCCTGGTCTTAAGATTTCCTGCCGTATTCTCAAGGTGTTTATTGTAGGTCAGAGAACGGTCCAGAGTTACTCCTAGGTATTTGGGGTTGGGATTGTTTCTCAGCCTCCTTTCGCAGAATGTAATGTAATATAATACGTATTGTGTTATCCGCCCTGTCAATACTGTGAAATAATGCCTAATAAACTTTAAACGTGATAATGATGATGATAATTGTTATATTAAGGTGCCTAACATCTAGTCGAGGTTATCGGCTCCTAATGTTATGGGTGATAGTGAAAATGAAACAAGGACTGAAAACTAGATCTAAAACTAACTACAGACTGAAACACTAACTAGAATAAGACATTAACAAAACAAAAGAAAAAGAAAAGAAATAATGGACAGGAGGAAAATAAATGAGGGACTTGGAAGGGAGGAGAGCCATGAAAGGCAGATAGTAAAGAGAAGGAGGAGATGGGACCGCCCCAAAGTCAGTAGAAAAGGGGGGGGGGAACGATGATGATGATGATGATGATGATAATTGTTGTTTTAAGGGGCCTAACATCTAGGTTATCGGCCCCTGATGGTTTGGGTGATCGTGAAGATGAAAATTAAATGCAAACTTAAAACTAAAACTAACTACCAACCTACAGACTAGAAGAAGAAATGGAAAACTAAAGGAGAATAAGGCAAATAAAGGACAGGAGGAAAAGAAATGCCCTCAACCCTCGAAGAATGCGGATTGAGGGACTTTGAAGGAAGGAGAGCCAGGAAAGGCTGATAGGAAAGAGGAAAGAGGAGAGAGGAGAGGGTCCGTCCCAAAGGTAAGGGACAAAAGGGGAAAACTGACCCAGCTCAGGAATCCCTCGGGGTCGCCAACTCCCGAACTCACCAGCCGTGAGCCCCTGAGGGTGTAGCATTATCTAGGGTGCACCAGAAGTGGTGGGGCTACATACACCCTGCCTCCTTGAGGGCCTAGAGCAGAAGGCAGGACGTAAAAGGAAGAGAAAAAGAAGGCCGACCCCTCGCAGAAGGAGGGTATCAGGAAAGATGAGACAAGGGCCAATTAAGGCGGGAAAGGAAGAGACTCCCTAGGCCTCGGATACCCTAATACCGTCGGGGTCGGAAGAGAACAAGAGTTGACCAAGTGCGGTCGACAGGAAAGAAGACAGAGAGGAGCCCGGCACAAGTAAGTGGAAGTAATGAAGTAAATTTTACACACTAGAAATAATTTGTTAATAAAATGATGACACTGCTGCTGCTGCTGCTGCAGATGATGATGATGATAATTGTTGTTTTAAGGGGGCTAACATCTAGGTTAGGCCGCCCCGTGGTGTAGGGGTAGCGCGCCTGCCTCTCAACCGGAGGCCCCGGGTTCGATAGCCCGGCTCCATCAGGGATTTTAGAAACTGACGTGATGGCTGGAACGGGGTGCACTCAGTCTCGTGAGGACAATTGAGTAGCAGTCTGACGGTGAGGCAGTGGTTCGATAACGAAAACCTAGATTAACGGCCGAGGGGACCCGATGCACTGATCACGCGTCACTCCAATATCTGCAGGCCAAATGGTGGGCAGAGTTCGCTTGGTCGGCCTAGGCCCTTCACGGTCTGGAGTGCCAGGGGTTTTTATAACATCTAGATTATCAGCCCCTAATGGTTTGGGTGATAGTGAAAGATGTGTTGAGAATGAAAACTATAACTAATACTTACTACAAACTTACATACTAGAAGAAGAAATGGTAAACAAATAAAGGATTAGGCAAATAAAGGACAGGAAGGAAAGAAATGCCCTCAAGGCAGTGTGTATTTCCAATCGAAAATATTATGTATAACTCATCCTTATAACACCATTATGCATAACTTAAGCGAAAAAACAACATGAATAAATAGAACCAACAAAATGAATAACGCACAATTTCTAACCTGGTCAACTTATAACAAACAAGAAGTTCCGTGACGAACTAAGGAGCCTACTTTTCTTAAAATTTAAGATGCATGCCAATGATTAATCTATATGGATCTATCTAGAATAATGACGAAATTAAGTTGGTAATATCGAAATTTCTAATTAGTTCGAAATACTGTATACCTGGCATAATGTAGCCTAATAGACAACTACAGTTGGCAGCCCTGGTGACTGAATATATTCTTAGTTCCATCTCTTAAGGTACAGAACACAAAATTTGGTTGAAGTCCAATGGATAGCATGGACGTTACATGCAGTTAAACATTGGATATTACAGCGCGCGTAAAATCATGTTGGCAACAATGATATACATGTGTTGGTCAGAAATAATCTGAAATAAAATGATCTATTGTTGTGTCAATTTTGAATTAAATCCATTAGTTAGTATAGAAGTTACATGCATTTTAAAATTGGACCCATCAGCAGGCTTAGAATCATGTTGGTAGCACTGACGTATATAAGTTACTCCAAATTAATATAGAATGTCAGGTACTGTACGTGTGCATAGTTTAAAGCTGTCGGCTTGCATACTTTCTGATATATGGGTATTTGAATTTTTAAAAAATAGATCATTTAATAACAGTTGGCAGCCCTGATGGCTCTTAAGAATACGTTCAGTCATATCTGTTTATGTACACATACCACATACGAAATTTGGTTGAAATCCAATTGATAGTGTAGAAGTTATATGCATTTAAAATTTGGACCTATCAGCAGGCTTATAATCATTTTGGCAACACTGCCATCTATGGCCTCCTGGAAATTAAACTGCAATATTATTATCTATACGTGTGCCAATTTTGAAATAGCTCCCATTCATATCTTCCAAGATATCCAACATGGGGCTGAAATTTCAATTGCGATTTTCAGCAGTTGGTATCACTGACATCATTTTCAAATATGGCCGTGAGATATTCAGGTATAGATCTTTACTCCTACCAAATTTTGTTTCGATTTCTGCAGCCGTTGAGGAGTTCATAGGGACACACACACACACACACACACACACACACACACACACACAGCCAGCCAGCCAGACAGACAGACAGAAGGACAGACTGGCAGACAGACAGACAGACACACATTTGCCCGATCTCAAAAGTCTACTTTTTCCTCATTTTTGCAAAATGTGAAAAGTAGGCTAAAAATGCTTGTCATTAGGCACTAAGATCCAACACTACAAAACTGTAACTTTGCCCGAAGCCACTTGAAAATCCACAGCCTGCTTCCAGTCTCCGACCGGGTCAGGAATGGAATGAATGAAGCCCCTATCTAGCGGCGAGGATATGAACTGTGCCGGCTGCCGAGGCCTGACGCACTCCTCTGGGCCAATGATTAAATGAATGACAGATGAAATGAAATGATAGTGGAGAGTGTTGCTGGAATGAAATGTTGACAGAGAAAACCGGAGTACCCGGAGAAAAACCTGTCTGCCTCCGTTTTGTCCAGCACGGATCTCACATGGAGTGACCGGGATTTGAACCACGGACCCAGCGGTGAGAGGCCGGCGTGCTGCCGCCTAAGCCACGGAGGCTTTCCCGAAGCCACTTATGCTTGCTAAACCTTGTTCCAAATTAAAAATGAAAGAAGAACTGATCAGCTCCTCAAAACTGAAAGAAGAATTATCAGAATCTGCATAAATAAATATTACCAGGTTGAAGGAGTCTGCAGAATCCTCTCCAATGAAACAGTCTATCGAGAGATTGGCCCAGTTACCAGCACGATGAAGAAGAAAAGAATCTCTTATTTCTTTCACATCCTACGATTACCAGAAAACAGGATTTTACGACAACTAGTGATGAGAAATCTGGGAAAGAAGACTGGAGGGCATTGGATCAAAGAAGTTCAAGATGATCTGAAAAAAGTTGGACTCGAAATTACAAATGCAGAGAACAAGAATAAAATTACCACCCTTCTTAAGAATCACAAATTTTCAGCAGAAATGATGCACAGACCGCCTGTAGAGATTTCAGACGAATTAAGATCACTGCGATCAGAACGAATGAAGAAGTACTAGGCAGATAAGAAGAATCAAACAATACAACCTTCAAAGAAAAAGTGTACATGGGAGACTCAAGTGGTCCAATGTGGCCAATAAAGTTAATAATAATAATAATAATAATAATAACACATATTTCACCACTCGACTTCATCGATTAAAATTCGTTGTCCTTGATCCGCGATAGAGTATACTTTTTTGTTTGTTGAGTCTTTAGGTATTTTTCAGCATCACGGTCTTGTAGGGCCGTGTACTTGGGTGTGTGTAGAAGTTGTCTGATAACCTGTGTCACTGTGATGTCTGTAGGCTTAGTAGTGTGTGTACTTTTATACGAGGAAGGATTTGGGTGGGAAGCTGTTGTTGTTTCATTTGAGGTGCATGGACATCTATGCCATTTAGCCCCGCGTACTTGGGTGAGTGTTGAATTTCGTCTGATAACCTGTGTTATTGTGATGGATGTATTAGTGTGTAGCGTATATATAATTCAGGCGAGGATTCAATCAATCAACGTATAATATCCGTATAGCACGTTGTATTTCAACAAGCTACTACAACCAACATTCAATTATTATACTCCTTGAAAAGGACAAAAAGTCATAACTATACCCATGCATTTCGAAGAATTACTGAACATCTTGTTTTTTTAAATCTGGCGTGGTTGGTACACTGCTGCATGTCGCGCTGTAGTGGGAGGTCTGCTGGCATCCCGCCGGGCGACATGTCGCGACGTGCTGTCTGCTGGTCACAATCAGGTCTAGGTCATTGAGTTCCTCCCTCCCACTCACATGTCTATCATAGAAACGTTCTGAGAATCAGCTGTAAAGTTATCGAGACTGTTTTGCTCAAAACATGTTGTTGACTAATGCGGCCGAGTTGTATAGCCTACATTGAATGAAGCTTATTATCAATAGGGCTCGGATTTTTAGGTGCTAAAAATCTGGAAAATATTTATTTTTTATATATTAAAAATACCTGAAATATGTGACAAAAAAGTAAAAATATTTAATTATAATTTATTTTATCAATATGAATATAAACAATATGCAGTACTCACGAATGCAATTTATTCTATGTAGGCTATCACTAACTGCTGAAGCGTTACAATACACAACAAGATACATCTTCAGGTTGTCCATCACAAATGATAGACGCTTATCGCGAAACACTTCTTCTGAAGGCGTGAAACTGCGGCAATATGTTTCTTGCCCTCGAGGTGTTGTGTAATTTGAGATCGCTGTTCAGCCTTGATTACTTTACCACATGGTTGGCAGAACAGAACTCCCCCATCAGAGGTAAAAGTATCCTTAAATTCTGCAACATACTGCTGCAGACGATAACTTGTAGTTGCTTTTACTTTAGGCATCCCCGGCTTCCACAGTGAGTGGGACGGGGTGACAAGATAAGAAAAACACAGCTGCAAGCTGAAATACGCTCTGCATGAAGATTAGATAGCTCACATGTACTTCCCCGTTGAAGTAACACAGAACAAAAATGTAATAAACTGAAAGATCTAGCATGCTGATTTTAAGAAATCTATATATTATGTATTTTTATGTGCTAATAAGTGAAAAGCAGGAATTTATGTATTTATAGACAAAATGTTTAAAATATGAATTTACATAAAAAAATATTTATTTACCTAAAAATCCGAGTCCTAATTATCAAAAGGCTCCAGATCGAAATTAAAATTTTACAGATATTCTATAGGAGTGTACAATTTGAAATGAAAATTACGTTCAGATAAAATAAACACATTGTTATACAAAGTATATTTCTTTAAATGTTTGCCGTATAAGATTATTATTGTGATTAGTATTTTATTATTAGTCTATTTTTATTATTATTATTATTTGTAGTAGCGGTGGTGCAACAACAACAACAACAACAACAACAACAACAACAACAACAACATAAAGAGACTGCTAAAATTATTTTGCTGTTTTCGTGTTAATTTTGTCATTGTAACCATACATCTTAAATGTATTTGTAAATGTCTTTATGTTCGTCCATGCCGAAATATAAATATTATATGCCAGAAAACTGCATCTTAAAGAGGCGCATTATAGTTCAAGTATCATTATGATACAGGTTCTCCACCAATCAGAGCTCAAGATGTTCATTTCGATACAGCTGTTTGACCAATCAGATAAGGATAGCATCGCACCTGCGTTGACTTCCACGGCCTCCTATTTTAAATTTCACTGCGTGACTAGTGTCATAGTGGTATATTCGAGGAGGCCATGGTATTCTCTATGTCCCATGCGCTCTGTTCAGTAAACAAACTAGTGGAATCTCGACAGATAAGTTATTTATGAATATTTATGTTCGAACATAAAATAAAGTTATAATTACCGTAGAAAATGAACAGTCGTATGCGACTCACCTATAATGGTAATTAAGACTCTCGTATGGAAATTATAAAACTCGTTCCGCTCGTTTTATAAACATACTCATGTCTTAATTATTGCCATTATAGTCTTGTTGCATAATGTCATCACCTGGCACTATAGAGCCCATGAAGGGCCTAGGCCGACCAAGCGACCGCTGTCCAGCCATTTGGCCTGCAGATATTGGGGTGACGCGTGATCAGCGCATCGGGTCCCCTCGGCCGATAATCTTGGTTTTCGTGATCGGGGCGCTGCCTCACTGTCAGACAGCTACTCAATTGTCCTCACGAGGCTGAGCGCACCCCGTTCCAACCCTCATGTCAGTTTTAAAATCCCTGACGGAGCCGGGAATCGAACCCGGGGCCTCCGGGTGAGAGGCAGCGCGCTACCCAACACCACGGAGCCGGCCTGTTGCTTAATATACTGTTTCATACGTTTGTACATTCACCTTTTGTCCGTGTGTCTGTCTGTGTGTGCGTGTGTGTGTGTGAGATGGATTTGTGTGTGTCCTCCCCTAATAACATCTAAATGGCTGGAGCGATTTCAATGAAACTAGGTAAGTTCATAGCATTATTCCGGGCGATCCCGACTGTGCCCTTCAAATTTTGTTACGTCTCACCAATCCAACATGGCGGCTGTGCGAAATATTTCATCAGCATTCAATATCTCCGAAACTATTACAGATATCACCCTCGAATTTTGTACGGTGATAAAGGGAACTACTAGAAGTTCACCTATGTGCCTTTTGAAACCAACATGGCGGCCAAGCGAAGTTGCGACATTTAAATAGACGTTTCTTGCGATTTAACCAACCAAACGCAATGTAACTTGGTACAGTATATGTTTTTACCATTGTAATGCACCGACAACTAACTTCGTTCAATTGTTCACATAACCTCAAGATGGCGGCTGTGCGAATTATTTATTCGGCATTCTATATCTCTGAAACTATTACCGGTATCACCATGAAATTTTGTACGGAGATAAAGGGCACTACTGGAAGTTCAGCTATGAGACTTTCAAAAACTGGTTAACTACAAAACTAACATGGCGGCCAAGCGAATTTGAAAGTTTTAAATAGACTTTTCTCGCGATTTAATGATCCAAACGCAATGAAACTTCGTACAGCAAATTTTTATACACATTGTAAAGCAATAGTATCTAATATAGTTTAATTGTTTACCTCAAGACGGCGGCTGTGCGAATTTCGAAAATTAAGGTTTTATTTCTTGTGTTCTAATCATGCGATAACCGACAGTAGTGGCTACGCGGGCTAAAGCGCTGCGTTAGGTCAAGGGGCCAAGCTCTCTGCTGACTCGGTAGACACGTGGGTTCTAGCCCCACCGTCAGCTTTCCTTGAAATGGTTCTCCGTGGTTTCCCATTTTCAACACCAGGCAAATGCTGGGACAGTACCTTCTGACAGGCCACGGCCGCTTCCTTCCGCATCCTTGCCCAGTTTCATTCATCTTCATCCATTCCATCTCTCATCCCGACGCGCAGGTCGCCCACGGGCGTCGACTAGAAAGACCTGCACTCGACCTCTCAGGAGGCTACACGACAAAAAAAATCATGCGATGGAAATCAACATTTACATAATAAACGTACACAATAATCATCATCTAACAGTATATAACTCTATGGCCTACATACATTAAAATCCAACATGGCGACCATCCAAAATATTTAGACGGTTCTCTATCTATTAATCTACTACAGCAATCCAACTGAAATTTTGTAAGTGTATAGAGGCTATAAGCATAAGTTCACCTATGGGACGTTCAATAACCTGGCGAGCACAAATACCAACATGGCGGCGACGCGAAATTCAAATATTCAAATGGACGTTTCTTGCGTTTTAACCATCCGAGCGCTGTGAAACTTGATACGGTATATGCTTATACAAATTTTAATCGACTGGCATCTAATTCATTTAAATTATTTCCATAACCACAAGATGGCAGCTGAGCGAAATTTTAAAATCCCGCTTTTATTTATTGTGTCCTAATCATGGGATTGAAGTTTGAATAAAACACCTACACAATAATCTTCATGTAATAGTACATACATCTAAGGCCTATAATATAAAAATTCAACATGGTGACCATCCAAAATATTTAGACGGTTCTCAATATCTACGAATCTATTACAGCAATCAAACTGACAAATTGTATGTTGATATAGGCAATTGATATTAGTAGGATATATGAAAATAGATGATGATGATGATAATTGTTGTTTTAAGGGGCCTAACATTGAGGTTATCAGCCCCTTATGTAATGAAATGGTGTGAAATGAAAGGATGTAGAAAAAATAACTCACTGCCATGGATGAAGCGAAAATGGTGTTTATAAAACAGACAGTGAGCCCCAAAAAGTATGCCTTATTTGAATAAAAAGAATAAAAGGCGGATGGTAAAAAAAAGATAAAACAAATAAGGCATAGTGAACAATAAAATAGTAGAACACAAGAAAAACATAAAACAGATTTAACCTGAATTAAAAGTCGTAACTACATATTAAAACTTTAAAAAATAACCACTCTCCCTCATGAACAGGATGACGAGGCCAGCTGACGGCCCGTCATTACGGAGAATAAGGGAGAGGGTATTAGGCAGTTTAAGAGTCCTTCGCAGATCAGCCAGATCCAAACACTCCAAGAGAAAGTGTGCCACGGTTAGGTGGGCGCCGTAAGTACACACAGGGGGATCTTCTCTCTTTAGCAAGTGGGAGTGCAGAGTACCACAGCGTCCTTCCGGAGAGACCGGAAGGAAGATTTCCACACATTCGATGTCTCCTTGATGCCTCTCAGTTTGTTGGTTGGAGGCTTGGCACGCCATGCTTCCTCCCAATGCGACAGGATCGACTGCCGCAACTGAGAGCGCACATCACTAGCAGGCACCTTATACGGTACCGAGGGCAGTGCGCCTGCCTCTCTCTCCGCCTGATCAGCAAGCTCGTTTCCCGCAATACCCATGTGGCTAGGAAGCCACACAAAGGTCACTCCAGTTCCAGCGTTACGCGAACTGACGAGCTGGTCGTGCCAAGCTGGACCAACGGGTGCTTCGGGAAACACACATCGATCGCTTGCAGCGCACTCAGAGAGTCAGTACACTCAAGAATGTGCAGGTGATCGTCTGATAACGTGTACCGCAGAGCCTCTAAGATGGCATAGAGCTCCGCTGTGTACACGCCACCGGCCTCGGGAAGTGAAAATAGATCCTCAACCACAAATGCAAAGCCTACTTTCTCGTTTACCCTCGAACCGTCCGTGAATAGAAGCCCTGATCCCGGAAACCGGCTCATCACGGACTGGAACAGCCTCCAATGGACGGAGGAGTCCGTGTCCGACTTGGGGCCGGTGTGCAGATCCAGGATGATATCAGGGCGAGAGACCATCCACGGAGGGGCCTTGCTACGTACTCGGACGATACAGGAGACAGAAGGAAATCGGAACTGACGGTATAAGGCATCCAAGCGAATCCCCGCCGGCCGAGTGGCTCGGGCGAGCGCATCATACAGCCGGCGATTCGGATTGGAAAACAAACATGGACAGCTTGGATGAAGTGGCATCTGTCGAATAGTTGCAGCATAGGTCAGCAGTGCTTGTTCGCGCCTCAGCTGTAAAGGAGGCACGCCAGCCTCGGCGAGCAAGCTGACGACTGGGCTCGTCCGAAAGGCACCCGTCGCCAGCCTCACACCGCCGTGGTGGACACTGTCCAGTTTAACAAGTACTGACTTAGGGGCCGAACCATATGCTACATTGCCATAATCTAATCTAGATGAAATCCGTGCCTTATAAAAACGTGCACCGCGCGGTCCTCCTCCCATGATGTGCCGCTAAGAAACCGCAACATGTTGAGTTTCTTAGCACAGGCAGTTTTCAAACACCGCACGTGTGGTTCCTACGTCAATTTCTGATCGAAAAGGAGCCCAAGGAACCGGTACGCAGCAACAACAGGCAAAGCTACATTGCCCAGATAAAGCTCAGGATCAGGATGGAGAGTGCGCTTTCGGCAGAAATGGACAACCGAGGACTTAGCGGTTGAGAATCGAAAGCCATGCTGTAGTGTCCAGCGTTCCACTCTCCGAATAGCTTGTGGTAGCTGTCCTTCAGCGACCGCCATATTTTGCGCACTATAATGTCGAGCGAAGTCGTCTACATATAGCGACGGTACCACAGCTGGACCAGCAGCAGCGACTATACCGTTTATGGCAATCGCAAATAATGTTACGCTAAGCACCGATCCCTGTGGGACTCCATTTTCCTGTATATGATATTGCGAATATGTCCCCCTATTCAGACACGGAACAGGCGAAGGGACAGAAAATTCGCAATAAAAACCGGCAAGTTACCTCGGAATTTCCATTGATGCAGGGTAGAGAGGATGCCGTAACGCCAAGGGGTGTCATAGGCCTTCTCGAGGTCAAAGAAAACAGCGACTAGGTGCTGTCTCCGGAGAAAAGCGTCCTGTATGGCGGTCTCCAGGCGTACCAGATGGTCGTTGGTACACCGGGACGCCCTGAAACCACACTGGTATTCAGACAGGAGTCCCCGTTTCTCCAGGACCCACACCAGGCGCCGATTGACCATCCTCTCAAAGAGCTTGCACAGACCGTTAGTGAGACAAATAGGTCTGTAACTCCCTGTCAAATTGGGATCCTTATCGGGCTTCAGGATAGGTATAATGATACCTTCCTGCCATTGCGCTGGAAACAAACCTTCCAACCAGATTCGGTTAAACACCCTGAGCAAATAACGAATGCTCTCATCGTTAGGGTGCTTAAGCATCTGGTTGCGAATATTATCCGGGCCGGGAGACGTGTCCCTGCAGAGCGCCAGCGCTCCGCGGAGTTCCCACTCCGTAAAGGGCACGTTGTACTCCTCCGAAGCGCGGGAAGCAAAACTAAGCTGGAAACGTTCCGCTTCGCGCTTCAGGGCCACGAAGGCAGGGTCATAGTTATGGGAACCGGATATATCCGCAAAATACGAGGCGAGATGGTTTGCAACGCGATAAGGATCGGTAACCAATTCATTATCAATGGAAATTCCCGGTACAGTAGAAGATGTCTGAATTCCCGAAATGCGTCGTAGTTTAGTCCACACTTGAGAGGAGGGGGTATGTGCCATAATAGAAGACACATACCGTTCCCAGGATTGTTTCTTACTCTGGCGAATAAGAATCCGTGACTTGGCACGAAATTTCTTAAACGCCACCAAATTGGCCATGGTTGGACGCAGACGGTAGTGCTTATGAGCTCGACGACGGTCTCTTATTGCCGCTGCAATATCCTCTGTCCACCAAGGGACGAGTTTGCGACGAGGAGTCCCAGAAAAGGAGGGAATGGACTCTTCGGCGGCAGCAAGAAGCACATCGGTGATGTGCTGTACCTTGTCATCGACGCTCCGGCAACCAAGATCAACGAACACAGCTCGTTCTTGAAACGAGGGCCAATTTGCCCGCTTAAGCACCCAACGACTGGAGAACTCCTCGGGCTTCTGGTTCAGAAGTGTAAGAACGATCACTGACACAGAGGTCGTCGTGTACATACCAACCAAATAGGGGGACCAGCGCACGGCTACACACACTCAAGTTAATGTGTGAGTACGTGCCGTGCGCTAAGCTAAAATGTGTAGCTTCTCCTGTGTTTAATAGGGATAAATCCAACCCCTGAATTAAGCCCTCCACGTCCCTTCCTCTGGGGCAGGAAGATGGTGATCCCCATTGGGGGTTATGCGAGTTGAAATCACCCACGATAAGGAAAGGGACTGGAAGATGATCAACAAGATCAAAGACGTCATTAATATCAAGGGGCTGGTTCGGTGGAAGGTACACGTTACAAACAGTTGTCATAGCGGGCAAGGACACGTGAACTGCAATAGCTTCCAGAGGAGTGGCGAGCGGAAACTCTTCACTGTAGCAGTCAGAGCGAACGAAGGTACAAACGCCCCCGGAAGCCCGGGCGGCGTCTTGTCGCTCTTTAGAGCATAGTCTGAAACCGCTCAGTACAGTCTCGTGATCAGGTCTGAGGTTTGTTTCCTGTAGGCAGACTATACTCGCTGCGTATTGTGCAATGAACTGACGGAGCTCTGTCAAATGCCTGTCATAACTGTTACAATTCCACTGTAACAGTGCCATAGTGTGAACTTATAAACTAGGGAATAAGTTGGAGCAGCAAGCTACAACTTAGCCTCTGGAGGATCATCAGCCACTACGTCGACTATAATCTCCATGTCCTCAGGCGAGGTCGTGGAGTGAATCGACTCAGCGGAAGATTTCCTAGACGCAGTTCGGCGGCGGGGGGATCTCCGTGGGGAGCGCGCAGATCTGGGGACCGGAACGTCCCCAGGCGCGGAAGCATCCGCAGGTTATGGGGCGGATGGCTTCCCCTTTTTTGGAGAAAGGGAATGCGTAGTGCGGGGTCCCTTCTTCCCCGCCTCTTTAAGATATATAGACGGATCAGGAGCCAAATTCCTGACCCTGGTCGATGATGCCGCTCCACCGGCTTCGGCGCGGCTTTCGCCAACCGTTCAACTTCCTCTCGAGTGGGGAGTAAGTCTTCAACTTCCTCCCCTGCTGGGCGGGCGGAGCAGCCATTGCTCGCACAGCCTTCGTGGTGGCCGAAGGTGGAGTTGAAGTCACCTTCGGGCTTTTTGTCATAATCATAGGTGGTGGTTTCGGAACAGGAAACTCAGCTGCAAGTTTCACAGCAGGTACAAAAGATGAGGTGGAACCAAATTGGGTATTATAACTCGATAATCAATCGTAGGCGAAGGAGCAATCGCGGTATGGTACTTCTTGCGGGCTTCCTGGTAGGTGAGACCATCCAGGGTTTTGATCTCCTGGATTTTCTTCTCACTCAGGAAGACAGGGCAGTTCCTGTCCCGAGGAGAATGAAATCCAGGGCAATTAGTGCACTGATAGGGTGTTGTGCACTCTTCCGCTTCGTGTGGTACCTTACCGCATGTTCCGCAGATTTCTGGGCTTGAGCATCGGGATAACATGTGCCCGAACTTCTGGCACTTATAACACCTCATTGGCGGAGGGATATAAGGCCGTACGTCACAACAGTAATTTGTAACCTTGACTTTCTCCGGGAGCACCGAAAGCTCAAAGGAAATAATGAAAGCACCAGTATCCACGATTTGACCATTGACCTTGCGCGTAATGAGCCGGACATCAGTCACGTGACGGTGCTGCATATTTTCCTTGAGCTCCTCGTCAGTGTTCAGAATCAGGTCCCGGTGGAAAATAACTCCTCGGACCAGATTCAGGGACGTGTGCTTTTCCACTTTGACGGGTATTTCGCCAAAGTGGTCACATTGCAAAAGTTGTTCAACTTGCTCACCAGTCCTAGTCTTGAGCAACAAGCTACCGTTCCTCATCTTTTGTACTTTCTCAAGCTCACCATAGACACCTTCTATGTGGCGAGAAAACAAAATACTCTTTACCAGCTTGAAATCACCCCCATCTGTTCTGGTAGCTACCAGAAACTTGGGGGGGGTTAGCACCCAGATTTTCACGCACAGATTGTTCCCAGGGGTTGATCCCCGTAGGGAATCAAATGTTAAAGACTTGGGTGTAGGACCACCCTGTTTGGGGATTTTTCTTTTAGAACCCATGGCCAGATCATCCTCCCCGAATGCCACCGACATCCGATTACAGGCCGTCACAGTAGGCGCTACCCAGCCAGGGCAAGGCCCGCCTAGCTTGGAAGGCATTGCCCGGGGATCCGATGTTTTACAATGCCGTATCGGCATGTACCCCTTGGCATATACTGGATTTTACAGCTCCTGACATTCGGCTGTGCGGGGACCTGCGTAGTCAGGCGGATACTACTGCACGGGTACATGGCACACCCACCTGTCGGCGCGGCCAAGACCGGAACAGGCTTTCGAGCGTAGTCGCAAGCGTAAGTGGCCCATCCCCTAACAGCACGCACACATAGAAATTTTCTTTGCCAGACCCTGAAAGCAGTAACGGAAAGAAGTGCGATATAAACTAATGAGAGTTATACCGCACGGGTGTATATCTTTTAGAGCTGACTGTCAAGCCCTCGAAAGGGGACCGATCCGAGAAGCCCTTTTAGTCGCCTTTTACGATTGGCAGGGATTACCGTGGATGTATTCGCTTCCTCCCACCCACTGGGGGTCCAATTCACAAACCAATGCGGAGTCCTTAAATTATAGCCAAGGTCCCCCCTTTTAATCGCCTCTTACGACAGGCAGGGGATACCGTGGGTGTATTCTAAACACCCCACCCACAGGGGGAATATGAAAATAGGCTTTAGTTCTTCTCGGAACTACTTGTAATTAATAAATTAACCATCTCTCCGTAGGTTTTGGACTTCCAGACATACTCGTAATTAAACAGCAGATACAACTGGGGATTTCCCCCATGGTGCTCTAATCTAGTGGGTCGTGGGTTGGCGACCACGGGGCCCCAGCTGTGTCCGGCATTGTTTCCACTTACTTGTGCCGGGCTCCCCTCCGTCTTCTTTCCTGTCGACCTCACTTGGTCAACACTTGTTCTCTTCCGACCCCGACGGTATTAGGGTATCCGAGTCCTAGGGAGTCTCTTCCTTTCCCGCCTTAATTGGCCCTTGTCTCATCTTTTCTGATACCCTCCTTCTGAGAGGGGTCAGCTTTCTTTTTCTTTTCATGTTATCTCCTGCCTTCTGCTCAAGGCCCTCAAGGAGGCAGGGTGTTTGTAGCCCCACCACTTCTGGTGCACCCTGGATATTGCTACACCATCAGGGGCTCACGGCTGGTGAGTTCGGGAGTTGGCGACCACGAGGGATTCCTGAGCTGGGGCCCGGTTTCCCCTATTTGTCCCTTACCTGTGGGGAATAAGCACTTTACCTTTGGGGCGGACCCCCACTTCTTTCACTTTCCTATCTGCCTTTCATGGCTCTCCTTCTTTCCAAGTCCCTCAATCCGCATTTTTCGAGGGTTGAGGGCATTTCTTTTCCTCCTGTCCTTTATTTGCCTTATTCTCTTTTGTTTTCCATTTCTTCTTCTAGTATATTAGTTAGTAGTTAGTTTCAGTTATACATGTATGTTTACATTTCATTTTCATCTTGACGATCACCCAAACCATTAGGGGGCGATAACCTAGATGTTAGGCCCCTTAAAACAACAATTATCATCATCATCATCATCATCATCATCAACAACTGGGGATGGTGACAGGTGACCGCTAACTGTGGCCTAATTAAGAAAGGATCAAGGAAGGGATTCTGGAAGGAAGTTGGCCGTGGACGTGTTGAAACGGACTGACCCAACATTTGCCTGGAGTGAAAATGGGAAATTACGGAGAAAACATTTTCAGGACGAGGTAGGGTATGATACCAGCGAGGCTCTAGGTAGCGCGTTAAGTCTTCCGGCCACCTCGGCCGGTTGAAGGAATATTCAGGGAAAATAGGATGGGTTTGTTAATTTTTTTCTCTGAAATGATGATGATGATGGTAATTGTTGTTTTAAGGGGCCTAACATCTAGATTATCGGCCCCTGATGGTTTGGGTGATCGTAAAGTTGAAAATGAAATGCAAACTTAAAAACTAAAACTAACTACTAACCTACATACTAGAAGAAGAAATGGAAAACAAAAGGAGAATAAGGCAAATAAAGGACATGGGGAAATGAAATACCCTCAACCCTCGAAGAATGCGGATTAAGGGACTTGGAAGGAAGGAGATCCATGCAAGTTAGATAGGAAAGTGAAAGAGGAGAGGGTCCGTCCCACAGGTAAGGGACAAAAGGGGGAAACCGGACCCAGCTCAGGAATCCCTAGGGGTCGCCAACTCCCGAGCTCACCAGCCGTGAGCCCCTGAGGGTGTAGCAATATCCAGGGTGTACCAGAAGTGGTGGGGCTACAAACACCCTGCCTCCTTGAGGGCCTTGAGCAGAAGGCTGGAGATAACAGGAAAAGGAAAAGAAGCCTGACCTCTCGCAGAAGGAGGGTATCAGGAAAGATGAGACAAGGGCCAATTAAGGCGGGAAAGGATGAGACTCCCTAGGCCTCGGATACCCTAACGCCGTCGGGGTCGGAAGAGAACAAGAGTTGACCAAGTGAGGTTGACAGGAAATAAGACGGAGAGGAGCCCGGCACAAGTAAATGGAAGCAATGCACTGAAATTATAAATAGTTCCATGTGAAAGGTATAAATGCCTCTGCAATTATCAGAACTTTGGAAAAAATTGACTGTATTTATGTTGTTGTTGATTCATTTAATGGCTTTGTGACTCCATGGTTGAGTGGAAATTCTGAAAAATAATTTTACAGTCAGGTTCTTAAAAGAAAATATAATTAAGACGTTAGGTAAACCTTTGAAATAGTTTCTGTGCCTTGTAAACAGTTTTATTGCATTAAGTCGCGAAAAGTATGAATGAAATGTTGAAAAACTCACCTCGAGTCTTTTACTGTGCACACCTCTGTAGTTAGTGGAAGGTTCTTTTACATGCCATAAATCTATGACATGGCCAGTCGGCTTTACTTCCCCTCCGAGAGAAGGCATATGCCTACTGAAGGATTTTTTAACTCTCTTAAAGAATCCGACGAATTCAGCCGGTTTTGAATCCTTGATCTTGTGCATGAAAACTAAGCATGCTACAAACCACGCCACCGAAGCCGCCTCAAATAGCTGTGGGACTTGAAAAGATGATGATGATGATAATTGTTGTTTTAAGGGGCCTAACATCTAGGTTATCGGCCCCTGATGGTTTGGGTGATCGTGAAGATGAAAATGAAATGTAAACATACATGTATAACTGAAACTAACTACTAACTAATATACTAGAAGAAGAAATGGAAAACAAAAGAGAATAAGGCAAATAAAGGACAGGAGGAAAAGAAATGCCCTCAACCGTCGAAGTATGCGGATTGAGGGACTTGGAAGGAAGGAGAGCCATGAATGGCAGATAGGAAAGTGAAAGAGGAAAGGGTCCGCCCCGAAGGTAAGGGACAAAAGGGGAAAACGGACCCAGCTCAGGAATCCCTCGGGGTCGCCAACTCCCGAACTCACCAGCCGTGAGCCCCTGAGGATGTAGCATTATCTAGGGTGCACCAGAAGTGGTGGGGCTACATACACCCTGCCTCCTTAAGGGCCTTGAGCACAAGGCAGGAGGTAAAAGGAAAAGAAAAAGAAGGCTGACCCTTCACAGAAGGAGGGAATCAGGAAAGATGAGACAAGGGCCAATTAAGGCGGGAAAGGAAGAGACTCCCTAGGCCTCGGATACCCTAATACCGTCGGGGTCAGAAGAGAACAAGAGTTGACCAAGTGAGGTCGACAGGAAAGAAGACAGAGAGGAGCCCGGCACAAGTAAGTGGAAGCAATGCCGGACTCAGCTGGGGCCCCGTGGTCGCCAACCCACTTCCCACTAGATGTGAGCCCCTGGGGGAACTTGAAAAGAAGGAGAGCCATGAAAGGCAGATAGGAAAGGGGAAAACGGAGAGGGTGCATCAAAGTCATTGGAAAATGGGAAAACGGACCCAGCTCAGGAATCCCTCAGGATCACCAACTCCCGAGCTCACCAGTCGTGAGCCCTTTGGGTCTAGCAATATCCAGGGTGCACCATAAGTTGTGGGGTTACACACACCCTGCCTGCTTTATGGCCTTGTGTAGAAAGTAGGCGATACCACGAGAAGATAATTCTTCGATGAATAAGGGTATCAGGAAAGGTAAGACAAGGGCCAATAAAGGCAGGAAAATAAAAGGCACCATAGGGCTCTAATACTCTAATACTGTCGGGGTCGCATGAGAAAGAAAGTTGAACAAGGGAGGTCGACAGGAAAAACGACAGAGAGGAGCCGGACACAAGTAAGTGGAAGGAATGCCGGAATCAGATGCGGTTCCGTGGTCGCCAATCTAGGTCCTATATAATTATTTTGAGCCCCTGGGGGGGATATGAACCACACTCAGTATGTTCACTGAATTAGCGTCAGGATTCGATCCCTTTATCTCCAAAGTTGCTGTACTGTAATTCCTGTCTACAGTTCAACGGCCTCCACTAGGCTTCATGTTATACAAGAAGGAGATAAAGGAAGATTTCATTTCGGACGCCATAAATCACAGTTTACCAGTACAGTATTTTCTTATCATCGCGTCAGTAGTTTGTTCTGCTTTAGAACTTGTAGGACCGAGAAAGTTTGAAGGTAGTGTGCTGCCTGTTAACTTGTGAACTTGGCACCCAACTTTACCTGCCACATTATCACTAATTCTGTTAATGGTCTGCACAAAGCTTGCACAATGAACTCACCCTGCAGCCAAGGTAGCTGCAATCTGTGTTTGTACAGGGTCATCGAAACATAATGCTAACATTTCAAAAATTATAGCACCAAAACCCTTTATGTTAAACGTGTAATTCTTTCACTGAACGCCAGCTGGTTAAAGTAAGTTTTGTTTTGCAGGGAACGTGCCCTTGCTATGCGCACACTAGATGCGCAGTAGCCAATATCGGCCGGGGGTGCGCGCGCCAATGACTGCACCGCCCGACAAACTGCACCTGATTACAAAGCTGTCATTCGATGGTTTAACCAGTTTAAGATAACAGGGACTGAAGAGAAAATATCTAGGCCAGGCCGACCACAAATATCAGCATTTATTTATTTATTTATTTATTTATTTATTTATCGTATGGTTTTTAGTGCCGGGAGTGTCCGAGGACATGTTCGGCTCGCCTGAGTCTGTAGCTGCTTCCAGCGGATACCCTAAAGGGTGAGCTACAAGTTCCGTTCAATTTCAAGTAGTTCCAACTTTCGCCACCAGATATCAATGATACCTAGTGGTGAACGTTGGAACTTTGATAGAGCGTTCTGACGAAATCTAACCTAACAAATTTTGCTTTACACAAGTTTAGTCTATGAAAGGATCTTTCACATGCCATAAATCTATGACATGGGACCGCCGGCTTTACTTCCCCTCCGAAGGAAGGCACACTGAAGGATTTTTTAACGCTCTTAACAAATCCGACGACTTCGGCCGGGTTTGAACCCGCTATCTTGGGCACAGCAGTTCAGCATGCTACCGACTACGCCACCGAAGCCAGACGGACAGAAAGTAAGGAAGGGACTTTGTAGTAAGGAGAACCATGAAAGGTAGATAGGGAAGGCAAAGAGGACCATTGAACGCATGCTTTCCAAATGGCGGGATTGGTACGTGCAATCATTTCAGGAGTAACTGTCAAGATGGCGGCAGAAATTCGCTCCCGCAGGTGCTCCAAATCCCGATTTTTTTCTGCTTACACAAAGTTTTAATGTACCCCCAGAAAAAAATAATCCAAAGGGGTGAGGTCACGACTTCATTGGCATGCGCGCCCCCGGGCGACCTTGGCTACTGCGCATCTAGTGTGCGCATAGGAAGGTCACGTCACCTCCAAAACAAAACTTACTTTAACCAACTGGCGTTCAGTGAAAGAATTACACGTTTAACATAAAGGGTTTCAGTGCTATAATTTTTTGAAATGTTGGCATTATGTTTCGATGACCCTGTATATTATGCTCCGCTATCTCAAAGAAAAGGAGTGATCGAGCTGCAAGCCTTCTTTCTTCTCCCCCCCCTCTCTTTCCGCCAAAATTGGCAGTACCCGTTCTATTCCGATTAATGCGTGTGGGATTTCCAAAGATGATGATGATGATGATAATTGTTGTTTTAAGGGGCCAAACATGTTTGGGTGATAGTGAAAGATGAGAATGAATACTATAACTAATACTAACTATAGACTTACATACTAGAAGAAGAAATGGTAAACAAATAAAGGATAAGGCAAATAAAGGACAGGAAGAAAGGAAATGCCCTCTACCCTGGAAGAATGAGGATTGAGGGACTTGGAAGGAAGGAGAGCCATGAAAGGCAGATAGGAAATGGAAAGAGGAGAGGGCCCACCCCAAAGTCTGTGGAAAAAGGGGAAAACGGACCCAGCCATGGAATCCCTCGGGATAGCCAACTCCCAAACTCACCAGCTGTGAGCCCATGAGGGTGTAGCACTATCCAGGCTACACCAGAAGTGGTGGGGCTACATACACCCTGCAAACATAAGGGCCTTGAGCAGAAGGCAGGAGATATCATGAAGAGAACAGAAGAGGTCCGACCCCTCGAAGAATGAGGGATCAGGACAGATGAGACAAGGGCCAATTAAGGCGGGAAAGTAAAAGACTCCCTAGGCATTGGATACCCTAATACCGTTGGGGGCTGAAAAGAACAAAAGTTGACCAAGGGAGGTCGACAGGAAAGATGACGGAGAGGATCCCGGCACAGGTAAGTGGAAGTAATGCCGAATTCAGCTGGGGTCCCGTGATCGCCAACCCATGCCACACAAGTTGTGAGCCCATGGGGGAGAATCGTGAGATTAAACTGGAGCTTCATTTTAACAACAATAACTACAACAATATAAACAATGTGAATGGTGGCACAGTGGCTAGTATTGTTGGCTATCACCCCTGAGGTCTGGATCGATTCCCAGATCTGCAAAGACATTTAATTATGGTCTGAGGGGTGGAATGGGGTACACTCAGCCTCATGAGGCAAAACTAAGATTCCCACCTCAGCCATCCTGGAAGTGTTTTCCCGTGTTTTCCATCTTCCACTCCAAGTAAATGGTGCGATGGCTCCTAACTTAAGTTCACAGCCTCCTTCATCCTAATCCATGCCTCAATTACAAATATACACACTACTACGGACAAATTATACACACGCCACTGGGCTAAATGACCAATATATCCAAGCCTCTCAAATGAAACAACAACAACAACAGCAGCAAATTAAGTGAATAGGTAGGACTAGGTGTGATGGTATTCTGACACACGGCGCACAAGGAACACGCCACATTAAACCCACAATATGCTAAACGGACTTTGCGCTCTTTGCTATGAGCGTTAGAAATTTACATCGGAATGCTAACTTTACTACTGAATCATGGCCTTATTGTATGAACCCGCGAGTGAATATAACCAGAGATTCAGGCTTGTAAAGTTGGCAGTAATATGCTGCTGGAGGGACATTTAAAGCCATTACAGAATTCTCTCCGGCGAGACATTCTAACTTCCATAGAAGAGGCTCCCTTAATGGATGTGACTACACGGGGAGCGTCTAGCTCACAGACAAACGTAAGGTCTATCTAGAACACCTTCCAATAAAGGGATTGGCCGTAACGGATGTGATTATACAGGAAGCTTGGGAGAACGTAAAGATCCCTCTGGCTAGAACACGTTCCAATAAAGGAATTAGACGTATCCGGTGTGATTATACGGGAGGCTTCTAGCTTCGAGTGAATGGTAAGGTCTGTCTGGAACTTTTTTCAATAAAGGAATTGGCCGCGACGGATGTATTCATTTGTGACCTATTTTCATTTATGACAAGATGTTCAACAAAGAACATATAGCCTACTTTCTCCTAAATATATGGGTATACTTATAACTAGGGCTCGGATTCGAGCATATTTGCATTTTTTTCCCTGAATAGTACGCATTGAAAGAAGCCTTTCGGTGGTATTATCACCTGTCTGGGACCAACAGAATTGAAATTATCTTTAAGGTTCGAAAACAGAAATAATTATTGAAAAGCCTATCTGGTGCGAATAATAGAACCGCAGGTATTTAACCTTTAGTGAGGTCGTTCTGGTCATTGAAATTTTATCGACTGATTTAAGAAAATCATTCAAAACTGAAAAAAATCTTTTTGTGCAGACCAATGCATTTTTTTTCTTTAGTCGTTTATCCTCCAGGTTGGTGGAACCCACGGACTCAGCGAGGGAACTCACCACTACCGCCTCTACGGGCAGTGTCCTAGAGCTGGGAACATCGAATCAGAAGGGATACAACTGGTGAGGTGGGATTGGCACCTCGCCCAGGCGGCCTCACCTGCAAAGCGAACAGGGGCCTCATGAGGGAAGGTAAGGGATGGTTAGGATGGATAGACAAGGAAGAGGGAAGGAGGCGGCCGTGGCCTTGAAGAAGGTACCATCCCGGCATTTGCCCGAAGACGAAGTGGGAAACCACGGAAAACCACTTCGAGGATGGCTTAGGGGGAATCGAACCCCCTCTACTCATTTGGGCCACCCGAGGCTGAGTAGACCCCGTTCCAGTCCTCGTACCACTTTTCAAATTTCGTGGCAGAGCCGGGAATCGAACCCAGCACCTCCGGGGCGGCAGCTAACCATGCTGACCGCTACGCTACGGAGGATCTACTTCATTGACTCGCCTAATTCTGAACACTTGTAAATGAACTTTTAAACTGCAACTTTTATAAGAAAACTTCTCTTATGTATACTTGAAAAACTTGAATGCGAGTAGGCTTATATTGCAGTGTATCATGCATACAATTAGAAATTAAAGCTCGTATATAAAGGTATGCTATTGGTTCGTTCGTTTCACTTTCCTTTCTATAGTTTTTAACGCTGTTTTTGAGCATATTCTGCATATTTAACCGCATATAATGTTTTTTTCGAGCATATCTATCGAGCATATAATGGGTTTTTCGAGCATATCTATCGAGCATAAAACACATGGTTTTCGAGCATATCTGGAGATTTTATCGAGCATATCGATCCGAGCCCTACTTATAACTCTTTGTCCTCATCCCTAAAATAATCACCTCTACCACCATATATTGTTTTCTTTTATATTGATAATTAGCCAGTAAGTGTCAAAATCAATATTATATACTTTATGATGATTGAATAACTACTCTACTAACTTATTGTAATGCATTCACGTCCGCTAATCTCGATATTAAGCCTCCAAACTTAAGAATATTTCGTTTTGGGTATCTTCCCCTTTAAAAATCCGCGGCGATCACAGTAGGTTGGTGCTGCAACCTAGCAGTGAATTAGATGATGATGATGATAATTGTTGTTTTAAGGGGCCTAACATCTAGGTTATCGGCCCCTGATGGTTTGGGTGATCGTGAAGATGAAAATGAAAAGCGAACTTAAAACTAAAACTAACTAATAACCTACATACTAGAAGAATAAATGCAAAACTAAAGGAGAATAAGGCAAATAAAAGGACAGAAGGAAAAGAAATGCCCTCAACCCTCGGAGTAGGCGGATTGAGGGACTTGGAAGGAAGGAGGGCCATGAAAGGCATATAGGAAAGTGAAAGAGGAGAGGGTCCGCCCCAAAGGTAAGGGACAAAAGGGGAAAACGGACCCAGCTCAGGAATCCCTCGGGGTCGCCAACTCCCGAACTCACCAGCCGTGAGCCCCTGAGGGTGTAGCATTATCTAGGGTGCACCAGAAGTGGTGGGGCTACATACACCCTGCCTCCTTAAGGGCCTAGAGCACAAGACAGGAGGTAAAAGGAAGAGAAAAAGAAGGCTGACCCCTCGCAGAAGGAGGGTATCAGAAAAGATGAGACAAGGGCCAATTAAGGCGGGAAAGGAAGAGACTCCCTAGGCCTCGGATACCCTAATACCGTCGGGGTCGGAAGAGAACAAGAGTTGACCAAGTGAGGTCGACAGGAAAGAAGACAGAGAGGAGCCCGGCACAAGTGGAATCAATGCCGGACTCAGCTGGGGCCCTGTGGTCGCCAACCCACGCCCACAAGATGTGAGCCCCTGGGGGTAGCAGTGAATTAATATATAATCTTGTACGCCTCGGAGTGTTGAATGAGCAGGCAGTTTAAAGCAGCCAGGAGGTAGGCGATCCAGCTGGCAGTGCTTAAAGGTAAACGTTAATAATGTTATTGGTTTTACGTACCTTTTAACTACTCTGGCTTTTAGAAATGCCGGGGTGCCGGAATTTTGCCCCGAAGGGGATCTTTAACATGCCAGTAAATCTACTGACACGGCTCCCTCGCATTTGCGCACCCTCGAATGCCACCTGACTGCGCCAGGATACGAACCTGCAACCTTGGGCCCAGCAAGAGAGAACGTTACCGCTGAGCCACGCAGCCAGGCAAATAGGTAATCGGAGCGCGGTCATGGCTACAAGTTTAAGTAATACAAAATTGAAATACTTCAGGAGGCCAGGGATTCACAAAGCAGAATGTTTGGAACAATTACCCACGTAATCCGCAAGAGGACAGCACAGTACAGAGGCATTGAGAAGGCTGTGGTTGATGACGTGTATCTTGTTCCTCTATCCTCCTTTTTATAATGTCTTCTGTTTAAGTGCGATACTGGGGCTGTGATTATTAATAAATGAGCGTATACATTAGCCTTTCCTAGGTGCTAAGTGGTATTTTATTTAGTATCTGTGTAAAGAGCTCGTGCACATCATTTGCAAAAGAATTCAAGATTAAAAAAGTTATCTCAAGTAGTATTCGATCCCCAATCAACCGCGTGAGAGACAAACGCTGTAGCCCAGAGCCAACCATGTCCTTAACACCTGAGTGTTATTAACTGTCTAGATACAACGTGTTAGAAAATAATTTCTTGAAATAAACGATTTCTTCAGTGCAGTGCATCTTCATTATAAATAATTTCATACAAAGTTTATATTATTTGTATCAGTAGCCTATATCGCATACAACATACTAAAACTACTGAAATATAGGACGGGCACAATAGGTCAGCTGCCATATTGTCATGTAACTGACACGGCTCAGCTCTTTTAAGCCACTCATACAGTTTAATATTATAATATTGAATTATAATAAATAACAGATCACGTCTTTTAGGATAGCTTAAAACACACTTGGCTCGATAATTGGAATTGAAGGGTCTTAAGCTATTGATTATAATGGTTGCATAATTCACACGGCCGCCATCCTGAAATGGCACAGATGTTGACCTTATAGTTTGGGTGAAAGACGCGTCCTGTATAAAGGTGTATTGTTACCAAATTTGGTAGGGATCGGATGATTAGTTTAGTCGTAATTTGATTTTACGTTTTGAACGTTTGAGTGGCCGCCATTCAGTTTTGGTAAAGATGGCGGTGATATAAAATATGACACTGAGGTGTCCTTTGCTAGTGCTACCTCTGTACCAAATGTCGATCAATTCGGTTTCACCGTGTTTGAATTGATAGGGGGAGGGTGGGACAGACTGATATGCAGAGTACACACACTCACACACACAGGCACACAATTTTTGGCCCTGTGTAGATCTCACAAATCTACTTTCATTTTTGGCAAAAATGGAAAGTAGGCTAAAAAGATAGGCTTATGAGATCACCTTTTGTCCGTGTGTGTATGTGTGTGCGTCCGCGTGTGTGTGTGTGTGTGTTTGTGTGTCCCCCTAATAACTTCTACACGGCTGGAGCGATTTTAATGAAACTAGGTAAGGTCATAGTACTACAGTATTTCAGCCAATACCGACCACTCCCTTCAAATTTTATTACATCTCACCAATCCAACATGGTGGCTGTGCGAAATATTTCACCGGCATTCTATATCTCCGAAACTATTACTCATATCGCTCAGAAATTGTGTACGGTGAACTAGATGTTCACCGATGTGACTTTCAAAAAGCTGTTAACTACAAAACGAACATACCGGCCAAGCAAAGTTGAAACATTTAAATAGACTTTTCTCGCGATTTAACAATCCGAACGCAGTGAAACTTGGTAGAGCAAATGACTAAACTAATTGCAATGCACTGATATTTAATTTATTTCAATTGTTTAGATAACCTCACGATGGCGGATGTGCGAAATTTTAAAATCCAATCATGCGATCGAAATCAACGTTTGAATAATGAACGTACACAATAATCCTCATCTAATATTACATAACTTTATGGCATATATATATTAAAATCCAACATGGCGACCATCCGAAATATTTAGACGGTTCTCAATATCTATTAATCTATGACATCAATGAAACTGAAATTGTGTATGTGTATAGAGGCTATAATCGTAAGTTCGCCTATGGGACGTTCAATAACCCGGTGAGCACAAATTCAAAATACATCCAGTGGTTCTCGAGATTACCCGTGACATCCAAGAATCGGGGAATTTGTTTTATACTAAGTAGAGATATACTGTAGTGGATTGTACTTCCTAAGGCAACATCTACTAATCAGGTACATAAAAAAGATGAATGTCTGATTGTTCATCCCTTATGCGTACAAATACCATTCATACGATTGCGATCAAATTTTGGTGAGTTGTTGTGCACACTCCTGGGATGGTTATAGGCAGAGTAAGTCAAATTTACAATAGATAGTGCGCGAATAGTTTCAACAAATAAGTCTTGGCGATGCGTTCATATGCCATTCATCCGATTGTGATCAAATTTTGGTGAATTGTTGTACACATTCCCGGGATGGTTATAGGCATAGTAAATTCAATTTACAATGGGTGATAGCGTGCGAATAGTTCCAAAAAACTCCCGTATGCGTTCTCTATACCGTTTATCCGAAGCATTGAAACTTTGGTGAGTTGTTCTGTACACTCCTGCGAAGGTTTCTGACTTAGTAAATCCATATTACAATAGGTATTGCACGAGTAGATTCAACAAATGGGTGACAGCGCGCAATCCTTTTCAACAAAGTCCCGTATACGTTCATGAACCATTCATACGATTGCGATTAAATTTGGTGAGTTGTTGTTTACACTCCTGCAAAGATTTCTGACTTAGTAAATCCATGTTAAAATAGGTAGCGCACGAGTAGATTCAACAAATGGGTGACGGCGTGCAAATAGTTTAAACGAAGTTCCGTATGCGTTCATATACCATTCATCCGATTACGATTACTGTGGTGAGTTGTTGAGCACGCTCCGACGAATGTGTCCGAGATAGTAAATCCATTTTACAATAGTTTAGAGGCAATTAACGGAAGAAGAAACAAGATGTTCAGTAAAGAACATATAGCCTACTTTCTCCTAAATGCATGGGTATTGTTATAACTCTTTGTCCTTTTCAACGAGTATGATTGAATGTTGGTTGTAGTAGCTTGTTGAAATACAACGTGCTATAGGGATATTAAACATGAATATGAGGTGCCCTTTGCTAGTGCTACCTCTGAACCAAATTTCATTCAATTCGGTTTCACCGTGTTTGAATTGATAGGGGGAATCGATTTGCACACATACTTGGCCACCATATGCAAACTATTGGGCTGATGTTCTTGCAGTTTGGTCTGAATATGTTTCCCACACAAAGATATGGTGTTGCAAAATTTGGTAGAGACTAGATTATTAGGTTGGTCGTAATTACATTTTAGCTTTTAACATTTGGGTGGCCGCGATTACGTTTCCGTCAACATAGCGGTGATATAAAACATGACACTGAGGCGCCCTTTGCTAGTGCTACCTCTGTACCAAATTTCGTTCCATTCGGTTTCACCGTGTTCGAATTGATAAGGGGAATCGATTTTCACACAAAGATGGCCGCCATCCGCAAAATATTAGGCTGATGATCTATTAGTTTGGTCAAAGGATGCTCCCTCCATAAAGGTATGTTGTTGCTTAATTTAGTAGAGATCGGATGATTAGGCTAATCGTAATTTGATTTAAGCTTTGAACATTTGTGTGGCCGCCATTACGTTTCCTTCAAGATGGCGGCGATATAAAACATGACACTGAGGTGCCCTTTGCTAGTGCTATCTCTGTACCAAATTTCGTTCATTCGGTTCCACCGTGTTCGAATTAATAGGGGGAATCAATTTTGACATAAAGATGGCCGCCATCGACAAACTATTAGGCTAATGGCCTATTAGATTGGTCAAAGGATGCTCCCTCCATAAAGGTATGTTGTTGCAAAGTTTGGAAGAGATCGGATGGTTATGTTAGTCGTGATTTGATTTAAGCTTTAAACATTTGTGTGGCCGCCATTACGTTTCTGTCAATATGGCGGCGATATAAGTCATGACACTGAGATGCCCTTTGCTTGTGCTATCTCTGTACCAAATTTCGTTCCATTCGGGTTCACCGTGTTTGAATTAATAGGGGGAATCGATTTTGACACAAAGATGGCCGCCATCCGCAAACTATTAGGCGAATGACCTATTAGATTGGTCAAAGGATGCTCCCTCCATAAAGGTATGTATTTGCAAAATTTGGTAGAGATCGGATGATTAGGTTAATCGTAATTTGATTTAAGCTTTGAACATTCGTGTGGCCGCCATTACGTTTCAGTCAAGATGGCGGCGATATAAAACATGACACCGAGGTGCCTTATGTTAGTACTACCTCTGTACCAAATTTCGTTCCATTCGGTTGCACCGTGTTCGAATTAATATGGGGAATCGATTTTCACACAAATATGGCCGCCATCCGCAAACTATTACGCTGATGGCCTATTGGTTTGGTCAAAGGATGCTCGCCCCATAAAGGTATGTTGTTGCAAAATTTGGTAGAGATCGGATGATTAGGTTAGTCGTAATTCGATTTAAGCTTTGAACATTTGTGTGGCCGCCATTACGTTTCCGTCAAGATGGCGGCGATATAAAACATGACACTGAGGTGTCCTTTGCTAGTGCTACCTTTGTACCAAATTTCGTTCAATTCGCATTCACCGTGTTCGAATTGATAGGGTGGGGACAGACATTCAGAGTACATACACTCACACACACACAGACACACACACACAGACTCACACACACACATACACACACACACACACACATACACACACACACACAGACACACACACACACATACACATACACAGACAGACACACTTTTTTCGCCCTGTGTTGATCTCATAAGTCTACTTTCATTTTTTGCAAAAATCGAAAGTAGGCTAAAATTATTGTGTCCAAAGGCACTTCAACAGATAAAGTTACAACGCCAACACTTTCTTTGATTGGCATTGCAACGCATGCCGGGTACAGCTAGTCTATAATAAATAATATTCAGACATGAAAATAGCTAAGGCATATTTAAGGTTATAGACTTCCCATATTTCTATATGGTCTTCCAAATACGCTTTTCAAGTGCACATTGTATACAATGCAGAGTAAGTATTCAAACAATATTACAACACGTGAGGTTTTACAATCAATTTAAGACATTTTGTTTCTCTTTGTAGAATAATTCTGAATAGTTACCATTCAACATTTTGTTTCTTGTAGAGTACAGTAGATCTCAAAAAGCATACCAAACGCTACTTATGATTACATAAATTTTAGAAGAACATTTCTATTTGGTTTTAACTTATACTATTCCTTTTATGTGGAAAAGAAAACTACAAATTCTATTTGATTTTAAATCTTGTGAGCAACACAGCACTTTTATATGTTTTTAGAGGATAATTAACTAGAAAAAACGACTGAAATTCTACGGGCACCTCATCCGGATGGGGAACGATAGAATCACCAAGAAGATCTTCAACTTGATTAATGGCTGCAAGACTGGCAGCTTGTGGCTTAATGAGATGAATCAAGACTTGAATAACGCTGGCATTTTAGACTGTGATACTATTGACCGTTCCAAATTTTGTGATTGTGTTAACTGTTGGTCCCCACCACCCGAAGGGATTAAGACCCGACCACCCCTCACACAGGAGAGGAAGGATAAGTTACTGGCTGGACTCAGGAGATATTGGAGAACAAAGAGAGCATCGCAGAAGCACAAGTCATAAGCGCTCCTTAAATCACTAATAATAGAAGAAACCACACATATTTTATTTGATAATTCAATTATTTTCATTTCCTGTTAACAAATATCTTTTGGTTAAATGACTTTGTAACTGATCTGATTTCGATGATATTGGAATATTTTAAGAGCATCTCAACAATACAATATGCAGTAGTTTCAATTACTCGCACTGCTTGCCACGGTGGGTGTTTGGTTATAGTGTTGGACTACCAAACCCCAAGTTTGCAGGTTCGCTCCTGGCCATGGTAAGTGATTTTTGAAAAGCGACAAAAATCACGATACTCTTGTCATACGTTGTTGGCATGTTAAAGAACCCATTTGAATTCAGTAGGCCGAGTTCATAATGGCAAAATTAATCTCGGGATTTTCCGGCAACACAAAGTTCCTAATTTCTCTACTAGAAAGCGGTATAGCTTAGAGGTTAGATATCTTACCTCCTTGACATTCATAGCGCTCCAAGGAGCATTTAATTCGACACGCAAGTTGCCCTCTGGGTGTCAATTAACAAAGTTTGCACCCGGCACCCGAGGACATACGATATTATTATTATAATTAGTCGCAACTATATGTTTTAATAGTTTCTTCGAACAACTTGTTAAGATTGCTGATGATGATCACAGGAGCGTCTGTGGAAGGGGAATGACGCATGCGCAGAGCCTCGACGAATTGAGAGGAGCAGCAGACCAGCGTGCCCGATATCTTTAGAGTACAACTCACGATGGCAGACAGACGTATACTGACAACGTGGTCGCCAATGAGAGTGCGTGCTGTTATCCGGTATGAATAGGCACATGGAACTACTGTCGACCAAAATATTATGTGCACTCGAGTTTGAAAGTTGTTTGTGAAGTAACCAATAGGCCAACATAAAATCTAATAACATCATCTTTTTTGTCGTTCTATTTTACGTTAGGTCGTATTCGTTTGGAATTTTTAATTTATATTTTAATATTTTTTATCGCCGTTGGAATACAAAAAGTGGCCGTTTTAAGCGTGTTTCAACCATGCGTCACCTTTAAGAATTAGTTTCTCAAACACCCGTCATCAGATCAAATCCAAGTTTTAACACAATGTACATTGTAATGTTTTATAACTGGCTGATTAATTTCAAAATGTTGTATGTCCAAGGAACAATGTTGTTATCACTTTTGTAAGGTAACTTTTTCTCGGCTCGGGGTGGTGGATGTGTGGAAGTGGGCGTCCCTCCACATCCACAAATAAAAACTACATCGCTCGAGTACAGGACAAGGTGTTAGCGGACAGGCGCATAACGGTGGCGTCCACACTGAGTATTGGTCATGCCCGGGCCCATCACATGCTCTATGATACCACACTCTTGGGTCGTCACATTCACACAAATGCTTGGGTGATGCAAGCTATGCGACAATTCCTTGTATCACAGGGCACCGAGTTTTACCAGAGTGGTTTCTTCAAACTGATTGCACTCTACGATAAGAGTCTCAATGTCGGTGGCGACTATGTCGAAACATAACGTACGGTGTATAGTTCATGATACCATGGCGTATGTTAGTTTGAGAATAAAGGGTCTCTGGAAAAAAATGATGAAATTTATTTTCGGAACTACTCCTGTAAGCAAGAAATATCGTATGCTTTGATTCTCTTTGTCCTTGTGAATTCATAATAAGTAGTAATAGAAGATGATGTTGATGAAGATGATAATTGTTGTTTTAAGGGGCCTAAAATCTGGGTTATCGACCCCTAATGGTTTGGGTGATAGTGAAAGATGAGATGAGAATGAAAACTATAACTAATACTAACTACAAACTTACATACTAGAAGAAGAAATGGTAAACAAATGAAGGATAAGACAAATAAAGGACAGGAAGAAAAGAAATGCCCTCAACCCTCGAAGAATGAGGATTGAGGGACTTGGAAAGAAGGAGAGCCATGAAAGGTAGATAAAAAGGGGAAAGAGGAGAAGGCCTGCCCCAAGGTCAGAGGGAAAAACGAGCAAAACGGACCCAGCTCAGGAATCCCACTGGGTCGCCAACTCCCGAACTCACCAGCCGTGAGCCCTTGAGGGTGTAGCACTATCGAGGGTGCATCAGAAGTGGTGGGGCTACACACACCCTGCCTTCTTAAGGGCCTTGAGCAGGAGGCAGGAGATAACATGAAAAGAAAAAGAAAGCTGACACCTCGAAGAATGAGGGTATCAGGAAAGATGAGAGAAGGGCCAATTAAGGCGGGAAAGTGAAAGACCCCCTAGGCCTCGGATACACTAATACCGTCAGGGTCGGAAAAGAACAAGAGCTGACCAAGAGAGGTCGACAGGAGAGAGGACGGAGAGGAACCCGGCACAATTAAGTGGAAGCAATGCCGGACTCAGCTGGGGTCCCATGGTCGCCAACCCACGTCCCACTAAATGTGAGGCCCTGGGGGGGGGGGGGGTAAGTAAGAAATATCGTATGGCTTGGTGCTCTTTGTCCTTGTGAATTCAAAATAAGTAGTAATAGAATAAAGTACCTTTCAGATTCGTCTTGTGAATATCTCAGTGTCATATAGTCTGGATCTTGGCAGATGTTACCCCGATATATTGCGTCATTCTGGAGAATGGATAACGGCGCCTGAGGCAAACAAAGGCTTGTGACGGCGCCAAGTGAACTTAATTGTCAGCAGTGGAAATAATGGGATCATATCTTAAGCCAAGTGGAACAACATTTATTCAGTGAAGGCGAGACCTTTGTTCCTTGAAATGCTCGTCTCCAACATTTCACATTCCGGCTATCAACGCGAATTAAGACAAGTTTACTGAACTGACTGGCAACTCTGAGGACCTGTTGTAACTAAGTAGTTATACTCAACCAACCGTCAGGTGAACTCGATACTTGATGGTGATAATGATGATGATAATTCTTGTTTTAAAGGGTTTTCGGTCCCTAATGAAAAGGAATGTTAAGGAATGAAGATAAAAACAGCCTATTGCCATAGATTAAAATGAAAATGGTTTGTGTAAAACATACAGTGAGCCCCAACAACTATGCCGTATTTGGATAAAAGGAGTTAAAATGCGAATAATTAGAAACAATAAAACAAATAAGGCATGCTAAACAATAAAAATAAAGATGAACAAAATAAAAAAATCATAAAACTGACTAAAACGAAACAAAGTGTTACACTATTTTAAAATTAAAAAAAGTAACCACCCTCCCTCACGAACCTGATGACGAGGTCTGCGGATGGCCCGTCATGACGTAGAACAAAGGAGAGGGTCCACACACTCCAAGAGAACGTGTGCCGTGGTAAGGTGGGCACCGCAAGTACACACAGGGGGGTCTTCTCTCTTTAGAAAGTAGAAGTGCGTAGCAATCCCATGGCCGATCCGGAGTTGACAGAGTACCTACCACAGCTTCCTTCTGACTAGATCGGAAGGAAGATTTCTATACCTTCGTTGTCTCCTTGATGGTTGTCATTTTATTAGGCAGAGGCGTGGTGCGCCACACTCCTTCCAATGCGACATACTCTGTACTTGATAGGTTTAGAGAGGACGGTACTTTATTGGGTGGACGCATCCCTCGTCCTCCATCAGAGGCTCCCATGCCCTTGCTCCTCTCATAGCTGTGCCAGAGCCACCACCTTTTACAAGCATTAGGCTGAGTACAAAATAAAGTAGCCTATTCGATTTTGTCTGTCTGTTTGTTTGATGATGATGATAATTGTTGTTTTAAGGGGCCTAACATCCAGGTTATCGGCCCCTAATGGTTAGGGTGATCGTGAAGATGATAATGAAATGTGAACTACAACTAAAACTAACCACTAACTTATATACTAGAAGAAGAAATGGAAAACAAAAGGAGAATAAGGCAAAGAAAGGACAAGAGGAAAAGAAATGCCCTCAGCCCTCGAAGAATGCGGATTGAGGGATTTGGAAGGACGGAGCGCCACGAAAGGCAGATAGGAAAGTGAAAGAGGAGAGGGTCAGCCCCAGAGGTAATGGATAAAAGGGGGAAAACCGGACCCAGCTCAGGAATCCCTCGGGGTCGCCAACTCCCGAACTCATCAGCCGTGAGCCCCTGAGGGTGTAGTAATATCTAGGGTGCACCAGAAGTGGTGAGGCTACATACACCCTGCCTCCTTGAGGGCCTTGAACTGAAGACAGGAGATAACAGGAAAAGAAAAAGAAGGCTGACCCCTCGAAGAATGAGGGTATCAGAAAAGATGAGACAAGGGCCAATTAAGGCGGGAAAGGAAGAGACTCCCTTGGCCTCGGATACCCTAATACCGTCGGGGTCGGAAGAGAACAAGAGTTGACCAAGTGAGGTCGGCAGGAAAGAAGACGGAGAGGAGCCCGGCACAAGTAAGTGGAAGCAATGCCAGACTCAGCTGGGGCCCCGTGGTCGCCAACCCAGTCTGTCTGTTTATCCAGGCTAATCTCGAGAACTACTGGACGGATTTTGATACAAGTTTCACCATTCTATAAGGAAGTTTTTGAGAAAGGTTTATAGGGGAGACTTTGCTAATTCCGCAGTATTCGAAATATACTTCGTGTGCATAATATACCCGTAGGGTTGCCAGACGTTCCATATTACCCGGAACAATTCCGTTTTTCTTGTTTGGTTCTGCGTTCCGTTACAATCTTTAACGGAACGACAAATATTCCATTTTATGGTTAATTTGATAATACGAGGGCTGTTTTTTAAGTAAGGGCCGTTTTTTTAAGCCCGTAGTTAGTGCGTACGCCGCAACAAGCGTGCTCGCTAACTCCCGGCATCCTTTGCGAACAAGCAGGCGTCAGTTGCAGCTGTGTAGCTAACCTGTACACTGAACTGTGCATCTTTACAATGTTGAAGATTATTCATTCGCCCGCCGCGTGTGAGGTACGATCTGTGGTACGATTTTTGAGTGCAAGAAACATGTCGGCTGCAGACATTCATCGTCAGCTTTGTGAAGTGTATGGTGATAATGCAATGACGGAAGGTAAAGTGCGAAAATGGGTACACGAGTTCAAAAGTGGCCGTGAAAATGTTCATGACGATGAACGCTCAGGTCTGTGATCACACATGACTTGGTGACTGCAATTGACACGAAAATTCACGAGGACCGAAGATTCATGATAACCACTCTATCAATGGATTTTCCTCACGTGTGAATTCTTGGTTGTCTGAGCAGGCGGCAAACTTTTATGCAGAGGGATTTCAGAACTTAGTTTTAAGGTATGACAAGTGCCTAAATAAACAAGACAACTATGTAGAAAAATAGAGAAAGGTATGTAAAATCTAAATATATATGTGGTTTCAAAATAAAATGTTCGGTTAATTTTTATAAAAAAACGGCCCTTACTTAAAAAACCGCCCTGGTATATTCAATTTCGCACCAATTTTCAAATGTCCCGCTTCAGAATTGATTGCAATATCTAGCATGTTTTCTGGTGATACAGGGGCAAGTTTGGAAGAGAAAATGATTTCTAAGTCTGTGTCAGATATATGTTATAGATTTATTAGAGGCAACACAATTAAGGAATATCTTAGTCCTTGTGAAGTTAATACTCAGCATAGTCTATTCCCCTCCAATGCTTTTAAAGAGAGAGTTTTTTTTTCTGTCATGAATATCAAATGTTGAGATGATAGAAACAGAAGCTCCATTAGTTTGATAAAACAAGAATTGTTCACATATTACAATTATGACGAAAATTGTGTTGAATTTCATCAGAAGGTATTTACAAATAAAACAATCCTTGCAAAGGGTCGTTCAAATGAAAAGCATTTGTAAGTTGCTGGTGTCATAGACCTATATGATATGTCAGCAATATCGAGTTTTAATTTTGTGTATTTGATTATGTAATGCTTATTTAATACATATGTGTATTATTTGTTACAACATTAAACAACCTGGATTCAAAAAACAATGTTTTGGGGCGTGTGTTCCATTCTTAAAATCAGGCAACCCTATGTACCCTAGCCTAGTGCAAGAGAAGAGTTCATCTCTTTAGCTGTGTTGGGACAACTATTTCATTTCCCTTGGCCATAAATAGGGGCCGGATTTTTAGCCTACTTTCGATTTTTGCAAAAAATGAAAGTAGACTTATGAGATCAACACAGGGCGAAAAAAGTGTGTCTGTCTGTGTGTGTGTATGTGTGTGTGTGAGTCTGTGTGTGTGTATGTGTGTGTGTGAGTCTGTGTGTGTGTGAGCGTGTGTACTCTGAATGTCTGTCCCCCCCTATCAATTCGAACACGGTGAATGCGAATTGAACGAAATTTGGTACAAAGGTAGCACTAGCAAAGGACACCTCAATGTCATGTTTTATATCGCCGCCATCTTTACTAAAACTGAATGGCGGCCACTCAAACGTTCAAAACGTAAAATCAAATAACGACTAACCAAATCATCCGATCTCTACCAAATTTGGTAACAACATACCTTCGTATAGGATGCGTCTTGTGACCAAACTACAAGGTCGTCCGCCATACCATTTCAGGATGGCGGCCGTGCGAATTATGCAAACTTTATAATCCATATCATGGGACCCACCAGTTCCGATTATCGAGCCGAGAATCGTTTTAACTGTTCTAAAGGAAGAGGCACGTTCGAAATTAAAAGTTTATTTTGTAATACTATAGTGCAGACGTGATTTTAAAAAGCTGAACTGATTCAGTAATAAGACAAGATGGCAGCGGATATCTTGTGCCTGACTTATATTTCACTAATTTGAGTATTGAATGCAATATAGCGTACTGATAAAAAATAAATAAACTTTGTATGAAATGCTTTATATATAAATAATATACTCCAGTGATGAAATCGTTTAGTATAAATCATTATTTGCTAACAAGTTCTATGTAAATCATTTTAAATAGAACGATATTCGTTGACACAATTAGCTCAGTGGTAGAGCGATAGCCTGTCGCTCAGATGCCTATGGTTCAAACCCGATCAGAGCTAGGTTTTTTGCTTGAAATGTTATATGTTTATTGTTTTGTAATGACTCAGATGTTGTAAAATTAAGCGTTATATTGTGCAAATTATGGTGTAAAATATATATTTAATTAAAACATAATTCGCCAGCAGATTTACTCGAGACATCTAGCTGCCAAAAAGGTAACTTCCAGATTTTATTGAAAAGTTTCTTCTTCTGGCCGCTAGAATGCACTCGCTCTGTTAGGATTATATTGTTCGATATTTCACCACTAGATGTCCCGACTAGTCTACGTGGGGATCCATTGATTACTATACCATTATCATTCTATGCGCATCGAATTTGAAGAATGACAAGTTGATACTACGATACATTTTAACTTTTTATTTTAAAGGGTTTGTAACAGCCTATTTTGCGTTACTTGAAAATGTTATTAAGCGTTATATTGTCCACATTATGGTGTAAAATATATATTTAATTAAAACATAATTCGCCAGCAGATTTACTCGAGACATCTAGATGCCAAAAAGGTAACTTCCAGATTTTATTGAAAAGTTTCTTATTCTGGCCGCTAGAATGCACTCGCTCTGTTAGGATTATATTATCGAAAATATCCACATAGTTTGTATACACACGTCTCTGTAGGGTCATGGAAAGATTTGTTAATTCAATTAGGGTTGTGAAAGCCATGCACAACCAGACGTGTAAAGACATGCCTCAACTCAAAGTTGGATGTTGCCCACGGCAGGTCGTAATAATAATAATAATAATGTTATTGGTTTTACATCCCTTTTAACTACTGCTGCTTTTAGAGACACCGGGGTGCCGGAATTTTGGCCCGAAGGGGATCTTTAACGTGCCAGTAAATGTACTGACACGGCTCCCTCGCATTTGTGCACCCTCAAATGCCAGCTGACTGCGCCAGGATACGAACCTGCAACCTAGGGCCCAGCAAGCGAGAACGTTACCGCTGAGCCACGCCGCCAGTCCGGTCGATTATGTCTCCAGATCCATAACATTCTTGATATACTTCTTATCTTTCTTTCTTTCTTCAATGATGGTAGCAGTTTTTATCTAGGTCGTGGCGTTTGGTAGAGGTAAATCGTTTCTAAGGTCTTCAACAAAGAATAGTTCTTGTTAATGAGTTGGAGTTGATTTTGGTGATGTAATGAATTTTTGTCCTCTTTTATGAATATGACCTTTATTTATTGTTTATTGCCTTGTGTCATATCAAGGCTAATGGCTGCTTTTTTACAATTGACTGCCGACAGCGCTGCGCTATGGCCTAACTAAAACCACGGCCCACTGGATGCTGCTCTCCAAGGAGCTTACAAAAGTAGTCCATACATAGAGGGCGCTCATAGCAGCACAATAGCAGCTAACATTCCTGGCTCTCCTTGAAAGATGCGATTTCAACAAGAAAACCATGTACTGTACGTACGGTATGTTAAAAACCATACGTAAACAACATTTAAAAACTACATCTAATGAGAATATATAATCTAACATAAACTAAAGCAAGTGAACACTGCTATGTATGCTTTAGAAATTCGTAATCTGCCTCTCCGTTGACTTTCTCGAAGTTGGAAAGTACCCGCATAGCCCACACCAGTTAAGGTGAAGGGCATAGTGACTTTCGAACCCCTCTCTTTGGGTAAATCTCCAATGCGGACTTCTGGAACTGTTGGATTGAATCGAAAACACTGGACGCATTTTCGAACGATCTTTTGTGCTTCTCTTCGACCACTTATCGGCCAATATTTTTGTCGAGTTGAATGTGATAGTTGCTCCGGTGGACAATGATGGTGCTCGTATCTCATAATAGCTGTTGTTATGTGATGATTTGCCGGGAGGAGAATGGGATGCTTTTGCTCTTCAGAGAGAGCAAAATGTCTCAATCTTCCACCAACTCGTATTAACCCATCTTCATCAATGAATGGATCAAGGCATCTTAAAGGACTTCCACGAGGTGGTGTTTCCTTTTTGGATAAACATTTGTGTGATGATGAAAAAGCTTCTATTTGCAACCACCTTAATACAGTATTTTCTGCTGGTTTCATTTCTTCAGGAGTGATGTGGTTTGTATTTAGGTCTTTGGATACTTTTCCCCTTTTCTTGCTCTGTACTTTGATTATGGTATTATTTGCAAATCTATGACTATACGCAATGACTCGACGTAACTTCGAAAATGAAAATGTGTGCAATATTTTGGAAGTACTTGCGATGGTCAACATAACCTTTGAACTCTTCATCTCTGGCAGACAGATGTCAGGTTGCAATGAGGAAGGAGGTAGTGAATTTTCCTTGACTAACCAATGATGACCAAACCACCAAAGATGATGGTTAATAATATCATTGGTTGGAATCCTTTGCGATATGAGGTCAGCAGGGTTTTCCTGAGAGGTACGTGACCCCACTTTGCATTCTCAGTTGCATCTTGTATTTTTGTGACTCTGTTAGCCACAAATGTTTTCAGCAATCGCGGTTCTGTGTTTATCCATCCTAAAATAATGGTGCTGTCACTCCAAAGAAAAACATTTCTTATCTTGTCTGCTGCTGCAGCCTTCGTTTCTCGCACTAAACTTGTGAGTAAAAGTGCTGCTTCTAATTCTAGTATTGAAATGGATATGGTTTTTAGAGGAGCCACTTTAGATTTTGCGCTGCTTAGATGAGATGAGAACATTCCATCTTGATTTCTGTTTACTGCGTGTATACAGGCTCCGTATGCTTTTTCGGAGGCGTCACTGAATCCGAAAAGATCAAATTTCGAATTGTAATTTTCAGGATTGACGTTCCTTATGATTCTGAGCTGGTTTAGCTGTGGCAATGAAGAATAATATTGGTTCCAAATTGACAGCTTATCTGTGGTAACAGGTTGGTCCCAGTCGAACCCGTCCGTCCATAGTTGTTGCATTATGATTTTTCCTCTTATTAAAACAGGACTTACTAGCCCAAGAGGATCAAAGACTTGCGAGATTTTTGATAAAATCTCACGCTTTGTATACACTACTTCAGATGAGAGGTTAACCTGATACTGCAATGTATCTCTTGTCGAATCCCAGACAATTCCTAACGTCTTACTGGCTTCTTCTTTGTCTAGGACCATCAAGTCTCGTGCATTCGATTGGATATTCAAGTGTTTTATGATTTCCTTATGGTTGGACCTCCACTTGCGCAACAACATTTGCCCCTTTTGCAATAGATCCATAAGCTGACGATGAATTTGTATTACTGCATCTACAGTATCGCCACCGGTGATACAATCATCCATGTAAAAGTCTTGCCTCATAATTTTGGCTGCTACTGGATATTGAGGGTCATAGATATTAGCAAGTTCGCGAAGACATCTCATCGCGTGGTAAGGTGCTGACGCTGTTCCGTAAGTGACAGTGTTTAGCTGATATGTTTTTATTGGTAACAGTGTATCCCTTCTCCATAAAATTTGTTGCAATGGTCGATCTTCATGGTGTATCATTATCTGCCTAAACATTTTCTCAATGTCAGCCGTTATTACATACTGGTGCATGCGAAATCTGAGAATGATGTGAAATAAATCTGCTTGTAAATTGGGACCTTGAAACAATTTGTCATTTAGTGATGTTCCTCGTGTAGTTTTGGCGGAAGCATCAAACACCACTCTCAATTTCGTGCTTGAGCTCTCTGGACGTAAAACCGCATGATGTGGTATAAAATAACATTTGTCTGATTCGTTCTCAGCTGTTTCTTCAATGTGTGACATATGTCCAAGTGCTTCGTACTCGTCCATAAAGTCACAATATGCCTGCTTCAAATTTTGTTGTTTGTTGAATTTTCTTTCCAAAGCGGCAAGTCTTCTCTTCGCTTGTTCTTTGGACTCGCCGAGAGTAACTCCTGGCCGTATGGGCAATCTAACCACAAATCTTCCAGATGAGTCCCGCGTGGTTGTTTCAGCAAATAGTTCTTCGCAAAATTGCTCTTCTTTTGTATAGTGCTGCGTTTCTGGGATTTTTTCTTGTAGCCAAAACCTTTCGAGCTGTTGTGATAATGTATCATTAGTCATTGTGAGACACGTAGACATTCCTTCAGCTTTATTTTCTTGTATTTCTCCACCGAGAATCCAGCCCAATTTTGTATCCTGCAAAGCAGGTTGACCAGCTATGTTGTTTTTTGGTCTTCCAACGACGATTTTCCAGTAAATGCTTGCTCCAAGCAGCAGGTCAACATCTCCTGGCTCGTTGAATGAAGGGTCTGCAAGTTGAATATTTTTTGGCATGACTATCTCATTGATGTTAACCTTATATTGAGGTAGTCGTCCTGTGATGGAAGAAACAACGTAGCATTCCAAATCAATGCTGTATTGACTATCCATGGAATAAAGTTGTATACGATTGATTCCCTTTGCTTCAACCTGGGCACCACTAACACCGCTGAATTGTTGATTCTGTCGAAACCACTGTAAATTAAGCCTTTTGCTAAAAGTCGTTGTTACCAAATTTAACTGTGCACCAGGGTCTAATAATGCTCGGCAGGTGATTCTCTTTCCTTTATTGTCCACTACATTCACAAGCGCAGTTGACAGAAGAACTTGTGATGTTCGAACTCTTGTTAAATTGACGCTTGACCCTTGGCCTATTGTAGATTCTTGCAACTGAATTAAGCGATTTGCTTCGGAAGTTGTGGCTTTTTCTTGGCTTTCTGAACTGGCACTGCCTTTGTGCAGTAATGTGTTATGCAGTGAGTTGCATTTCTTGCATCTTGTTCCACGGCAATCTCTTGCTAGATGTCCAAATTTTAGGCAATTTAGACAATGTTTCTTTTTAATTAATAACTGTCTTCTCTCATCAGGCGTTTGCTTCAGCAACGTTTCACACTGAAAAATGAAGTGGTTTCCTTCACATATGTTGCATTTGAATGAAGGTGTGTTGACCATTAAAACCTTCTTATCCTGTTTATTTTCCTTCTGTGTATACTTGTTTCCCGGACTCTGCTTGTTTACTGTATTTGATTTGAGGGTTTGTTTCAACAACATCAGTGATTGACATCGTTCGGCTAAAAACTTTGTGAAATCTTGTAGAGTTGGCATATTTTCTGGTGTGCGATTCTTGATTCTTTCTTGCCAGTCACGCTGTTCAAGATAATCTAGTTTCTGCTTAACTAAATGGATTATTAAGGTATCCCAATGATCTACAGGCTGATTAAGTGATTTTAACGCTGATATATTCGTTTGGATGTGCCAATTCAATTTTCGCATCGAGTCGGCTTTGTTTTCCTTCTCGATTTCTGGAAATTTGAAAAGTTCATCCAGGTGGGTCTGTATTATCATCATTTGGTTGTCGTATGTAGCGTTTAATAGATCCCAAGCGTTGGTATAGGTCTCTTCGCCTATGGTAAATCCTTCGATGACACTTTGAGCCTCTCCCTTCAGTACTCCGACAAGATACTGGTGCCTCTGTACATTTGATAGGTTTGAATTGTTGTGAATTGTGGATTCAAAGCTATTTTTGAAAAACCGCCACTTTTTGTAATCACCGTCGAATTCTGGGAGTTTTATTTCTGGCAATTTTGACACATTAGAATGAGTTGTTTGAGGAAGTTCTTGTAATGGAAGGTTCTGGGTATTTGGGGATATTTGTTGTTGTGCTGTCTCGACGATAGCGTGTAGTTGACTGACTGTGTTGAAATATTGTGTTTCAAATACAGCGCGTTCACTCTCACATTCTGCCAGAAATACGTCCGCTTCAGTTTCATCTTCTGGTATATGGTCTTCGATAGCCTGTTGAGTGTCGTCAAACTCATTCCAAATGCCTTCTATTTTTTCTAATTTTACCGTTGCTTCAATTGGTGTGGTGTGTTCTGAGATCGAGTTGGCTGTTCTAGTCACGAATCCTTTTACTCGTGCGCGACTTTGTTTTAGCTTTGTGAATTGCGACATCCTGAATTGCGATTAAATATAAAGTTGCGTAGGTCTGTGCAGTGACCAATGCAATGAAGAAATGCCTATTGTATTCAATGAATTATATGAATTTGTACAATGGGATTTGAAGTACGGAAGACCTAGCTCAATGTTTTATTTGTTTTGGTAGTATGACTCTTGAATTATATATGACACTGCTTGGGCTATTGCGTTTACGTTTCAGCAGTCGATTGCGACGTATATTTGTAACCTATGAATGTCTATCCAATTATGATTTATTTGATACTCACAGGAGTCGAGAGTTCCGCTGTTGGGCGCCAATGTTAATGAGTTGGAGTTGATTTTGGTGATGTAATGAATTTTTGTCCTCTTTTATGAATATGACCTTTATTTATTGTTTATTGCCTTGTGTCATATCAAGGCTAATGGCTGCTTTTTTTACAATTGACTGCCGACAGCGCTGCGCTATGGCCTAACTAAAACCACGGCCCACTGGATGCTGCTCTCCAAGGAGCTTACAAAAGTAGTCCATACATAGAGGGCGCTCATAGCAGCACAATAGCAGCTAACAGTTCTATTATACTCTTTGATAATAACAACGAGTTATAACTATACTCATACATTTAGGAGAAAGTAGGCTATATGTTCTTTACTGAACATCTTGTTTGAATATGCATATGCACATATGCAAACCCTTTTGAGGGTTTATTGCATTTGTTGCGTATTCTGAACATGAAAGCATATTTCAGCATACAGCGTGTTTCAGGAGGAATGGTAAATATTTTAGGAGGTGGTAGTACATATGAATTGCAATAAAAAAATCCATATAACATGGGTCCCAATTGTATTGCGTACCGAGATACAGCTGGTAGTATTTAACCCAAGCAAATGTAGAGCCAAAGCAAATGAGGACGTTCAAAGTTGATTTTCAAAACTTCCACCACCAATTTCGATGCATTTTGCACTTCTCTTGATAACATCCCGTGTAGCTCTTCGGAGGGCGTCTTGGCGTTCTTTGTTTAAGGGCTGCTCTATGCATAATCCGAACAACCAACTCGGCTCTTGTGTTAACGCTTTCCTTGTAGACTTCACCTTTCAACCATCCCCACAGGCAAAATCAAAAAGGGGTAAGGTCCGGGGACCTTGGTGGCCAAGAAACGTGTCCATATCTCCCGATCCATCTTCCAGAGAATGTTAGGTTTAGATGTTGTATCACCATATCGAAAGCTGGGTACTGCACCAGAGTCACACAGTGTATTGTAAACACTCTTGAATCTGGTCGTCTGCGGTTAGGAAGTCGTATTCCGTATTCTCTACAAGCAGCAGCAGCATTTCCAGTTTAAAAAAAAACGCACACAAATACCATAACGGCATACTCAGCATGTGTAAAAATGTGCGGCATGTTTAAACGATACAGTACAGACAACTTGGTCAACAAAGCACACTGACAGGTGAACACAGTCAATGGAAACTAAAGCACAACTTCACAACGTGAACATCAACACACGTCTATTGACAATTGTTAAATACGCCCATAGCAACCGGTGTACCAACACTCGAAACGACAACAGCCCTGGTTACATGCCGACATCTGTATCTCGGTACGCAATAAAAATAGGACATATGTTATAAGGATTTCTTTTATTGCAATTCATCTATTCTACCACCTCCTAAAATATTTACTATTCCTCCTGAAACACCCTGTTATAATTTAAAACATCTTGAACAAAATAGGTTTCGCCTGCGTGTTGGACATCCCTTGCAAGCAACTTTCTGAGAATCAGAATTTTAACTAATATTTTGCAAGCATGTTGCCTGGTTATTTAAAGAAGGGAATGGTGTGGGACATTCATTTCACCATCCGGGCAGTATTCCTTGTAAGCAACTCTCTGAGAAACAGATAACGAGATGAGTACTCGTACTTAACTCAATGCTACCTGGCTATTTGAAGAAGAGAATGGGGTGGGACATTCCTTTCACCATCTCGACAGCCAGTAGCTCAGTTCTTTGAGGAGCTTCTTCAGTTAATGTTTTACTTTATTCTTAGTCTGCATATCCTTAAAATGCCTAAAGAGAGTTAGTTATTGTTGTTTTAAGGGGCTGAACTACGAGGTCATCTGCCCCTCTTAACACAGATTAAAGAATACAAATTTGGAATTGAATTTAAAATTTAGAGGTGGACGGACACCTAAATTTGGAATGATATATAAAATTAATAAAACAAAAAATTAAACAAAAATAATAATTATAAAAATAAACAAAAATTACGGAAAAACTAAAAATTATCATTCAAAAACAAACAAGTCGTTGAGTCAATGTTCACTGAAAAATTTAGATTGCTGGCCCTAACCCACTCTCACTTATAAAGCGGATAACGCGATCAGCAGCCACCACGTCATCGGCTAATAGAAGTTTGAGTGTCATCTGCAAACCAAGGTTTCTTCGTAAGTCAACAAGATCCACACACTCGGTTACAATGTGGGCCACGGTGAAAACGGCTCCACAGGTACAATGTGGGGTGTCTTCCCTTCTCATTAGGTACGAGTGGATGAGAGCAGCAGAAAGTATTTATTGAATCAGTGGGTGTCAGGTAATAGTGATTATTCAACTGATGGCGTTATCATCTATTGTCAAGTATGCTCGAAGGAAGTGAAACGTGAAAAGAAATTTCAACTTGAACAATATGCAAAGCACATATTACGGCAAAGGAGGAAAGAAGAGTGAATACCATTGGATCATTCAAAAGTGCATATTTTTCAATTTTTAATGCATATTGCAATCAATTTTAGTGCATACATTTTGAAACGACAAATGCTACCAACTAGTGGAAAAAATAGTGAAAACCTGTGTTGTATTTTACTTGTGAGGTATTTATAAATAATTCATCATGTGATGCATTTATGTTTAGATATCATATTGCGGATTTAGACAACCTATGTTAGATGGAATTTTAGGTAGATTTCATTAGAAAGCTAACTATTGCAATGGGTCCCATGTTTCGACTTCCGGAAAATTTCGACATATCTTCGCGTTTCACATCCCCCAGACCCCAAAACCACCGTCAGTTCAAAAGTTTATATATAATTTATGTATGTAAATCAGTTTCTTGTGGACACGATAACTGCCGTAATTTTGCACCCATCACTTTGAACTTTTTACCGAATATGTATACCTATAAAATCTCGGTCGAGTTCGTTACTGGCCTAAATCGGTCGAAGGGGGTGAAAATGGGGGGCTTTTTTCGAAAAAGTGAAATATTGCTATAACTCTCTTAATATGTGAAATATCGAATCCATTCAAAGTTCATACCATGTGTCGGATAAAGCCCAAAAATTTATGTTTGAAGAGTTATTTTATAGCACCAACCATTGACCAAAGGGGTGGGAAAAAGTGGGATTTCGGGAAACATTAATCATATCTCTCTTAATAGGCACAATATCAAAACCGTACAAAATGGACAATATTCCCCTAATAATTACCTAAAACTTTTGTCTGAAAGAATTTTTGATATGACCCACCATTACGCCAAGGGATGAGAAAAATGATTTTGGAATTATAAGAAAATGCCAAGAGCTATCAGAGGTTGCCATGGCAACACTACTAAATTGATGACGGATGAGCCATCGGACGTTGCCATGACAACGCACTTGCTTGATATCAGATTCAGATTTCCATCTGACTAAGTGTGAAGCGTCTACGGTGACGTAACTGGTAGCATGCTGAACTTCTATGCCCAAGGGCGCGGGTTCAAAGCCGGCCGAAGTCGTCGGATTTTCTAAGAGCGCTAAAAATCCCTCAGTACGCTTTCCTTTGGATGGGAAGTTCCAACGTTCGTTGCGAGTTGCTGGTTGCGGTGGCATCTAGTAGCCAAGTTCACAGCTAGGTGTCGTTGACGGTAGTATCTGGTAGCAACATTAGGAACTACTGCTTGAAATTGACCTCTGCAGTCCTTACCTGAATTACAGACTAATACAGCCATCACAATTCACACCGTTTAGCAGACAGATTCTACACTCACCCAAAGTACACGGGGTTACATGATCGCGTTGTCGCAGCCCCTAAACTGAGGAACCATCCAAAATCTCTGCAGGAAATATAATTTTGCGTGAAGAAGTAACAGACCGTTACATAGTTACACATCAGTGTCGAAACCTTGCATAAGGACAGTGTGACCACAAGTATAATAATGGACTCCAAATGACAAGAAGGTTGCCGTCCCCATAAGACAATAAAATGTTTAAAATATGCATAAAATGACGTAAAACAAAGTTAATTAATCTCCAATTATAAAATACTTTCTCGCAATAAATGAGGTCTGATCCTTCTACGAAAACGTGCATATTCTGCCTATTTTCGCCTATCCCCAAGTTTGTCCGGTGAAATCTACCTACGCCTTCCGGCGTGCCGAGAGGACTTTTTTAAGAACTGAATTTATATCATGTATGTAGTAATTTTATTTCTATCTTTGTCCGCCTCGTTCCGTAGTGGCTAGCACTCTTGGCTGTTACCGCAGAGGTCCGGGTGCGACTCCTGTCTCTGCAAAGAAACTTAGCCTAATTCTAGCCTGAGGACTGGAAAGGGGTAAAACTTCCTACTTCAGCTATCCTAGAGGTGTTTTTCCGTGGTTTCCCACTTCTACTCCAGACGAATGCTGGGATGATTCCTAAATTATAGCCACGGCTGCCTCCTTCCCAATACTCATCTGAATTACAACTACACACATTAATACAGTCATCACAGTTACACAGGTTAACAGACAACTTCCTAACACACCCTCGTACACGGGGCTACTTGACCACGATGTCACAAAGCCCGTAACTTCTATACCAACAAATGGATTTCATCCAAAATTGGCACCATAATATATCATAATATTTAGACTAATTCTAGGCAACACATACATGACATTGTTCCCAACATGACTTTACGCGCTGATAGATCCGATATCTAACTGCATCTAACGTCCATACTATCCATTGGGCTTCAACCAAATTTTTTATGTGCATTTTGTACCTTTAAGAGATGGAACTAAGAATATATTCAGTCTCCAGGGCTGTCGAATGCAGTGCTCTATTAGGCCACACTATTTCAGGTATATTTCGAACTAATTAGAAATGTCAGTATTACCAACTTAAGCCTCCGTGGCGACAGCGCGCCGGCCTCTCACCGCTGGGTCCGTGGTTCAAATCAAGGTCACTCCATGTGAGATCTGTGCTGGACCAAACGGAGGCAGACAGGTTTTTCTCCGGGTACTCCGGTTTTCCCTGTCAAAATTTCATTCCAGCAACACTCTCCACTATAATTTCATTTCATCTGTCATTCATTTAATCATTGCCCCAGAGGAGTGCGTCAGGCCTCGGCAGCCGGCACAGTTCATATCCTCGCCGCTAGATGGGGGCTTCATTCATTCCATTCTTGACCCGGTCGGAGACTGGAAGCAGGCTGTGGATTTTTTCAGTATTACCAACTTAATTTCGGCATTATTCTAGACGAAATCATTGGCATGAATCTTAAATTTTAAGAAAAGTAGGCTCGACATGAAACTACTTGTTTTCAGGTGAATTGTTTCGCATGTCTCATTAATTGGGATTTTGTGTTGACCGACTGAAGAGTTGCAATATCTATTGTTACTATGGCAACACTGAAAAATGACTTCAAATCTCCCAGTAATACGTCTCAGGCAAGATTACCCATGCAAATATTTCACCACATTCATAAAACGTTACAGCTCATTACAGTTTCCGATTTCTTTATTTTTATAAAGGGGTTTTATACATTTTTCAGGCGCTGTAAGGTCCTGTACTTGTACGTTCTGATAGGTTGGCAGCGCAATTTTCCAGCACTCTGTATACTTGATGTTTATTCTGAGGCGTGGTTGGGATGTCCTGGGAAGAGTGCGGAAGGCAGGATTTCCTCTCCTCCACACCTGCACTTCTTTATTCCGGAGGTCATAGCTTTACTGCGGAACCCTGTACGGCTGGAAAGAGAGAAGTTCTTCCGTCATGAATTAAGCTAGCAGCTCTCATCTCAGAAGCATCCTGCAGATTCAAAAACTTCAGCTGATGATGATGATGATAATTGTTGTTTTAAGGGGCCTAACAGCTAGGTTATCGGCCCCTGATGGTTTGGGTGATCGTGAATATGAAAATGAAAGGCAAACTTAAAACTAAAACTAACTACTAACCTACATACTAGAAGAAGAAATGGAAAACTAAAGGAGAATAAGGCAAATAAAGGAGGAAATGAAATGCCCTCAACCCTCGAAGAATGCGGATTGAGGGACTTGGAAGGAAGGAGAGCCATGAAAGGCAGATAGGAAAGTGAAAGAGGAGAGGGTCCGCCCCAAAGACAAGTGACAAAAGGGGAAAACGGACCCAGCTCAGGAGTCCCTCGGGGTCGCCAACTCCCAAACTCACCAGCCGTGAGCCCCTGAGGGTGTAGCATTATCTAGGGTGCAACAAAAGTGGTGGGGCTACATACACCCGACCTCCTTGAGGGCCTTGAGCAGAAGGCAGGAGATAACATGAAAAGAAAAAGAAGCCTGACCCCTCGCAGGAGGAGGGAATCAGAAAAGATAAGACAAGGGCCAATTAAGGCGGGAAAGGAAGAGACTCCCTAGGCCTCGGATACCCTAATACCGTCGGGGTAGGAAGAGAACAAGAGTTGACCAAGTGAGGTCGACAGGAAAGAAGACAGAGAGGAGCCCGGCACAAGTAAGTGGAAGCAATGCCGGACTCAGCTGGGGCCCCGTGGTCGCCAACCCTCGTCCCATTAGATGTGAGCCCCTGGGGGAATCTTCAGCTGAAACTTACGGACGGTGGGATGGTGCAATCCTATTAATATTGGAAACCAGGTCAAGAAAAAATGGTTTCTTACATACACACACACATACATACCGAACGATTTACTGTTCAACTCAACTCCTATACGAGCCATACCAATTGATCCGCTTGCTCTCCAGGGTAAACGACCTACAAGTAACAGCTGATATTTTAAACAAGACGTAGCTTCTTTGACCTCCGCATGCCGCATTGAAAAATTGAGACTAGTGTTGCACTTGGGAGTAGATTATTTCTGTATATTTCTACTGAGCTCCATTTTAAATAGAATTGGATTGTGGTAGAAGATCTAGAGGTATTATTTCCGATGAAGGTTTCCTGAAATCCTTTAATCGAAGGGATGTTCGTAAATAATTTAGTACTCTCTCGTGATTTAGTGACTAGCATTCTAGGCTCTTTCTTTTTTAGGGGCTCAGGAATGCTGAACATTTTCAAAATATTCGAAATTTCATTTTATGCGTCATATTAAGCTGAGGACCATTCGCTTTGTGTATGTGTGTGTTTGTAGGTATTTCCGTCCACCCATACATTTCCAAACTGCGACAGCGAATTAAATGAAATTTGGCACAGTGGTGGCATTTGTATGGGGATCCTTAATGTCACGCTTACAGTATATCGTCGCTATCTTAACGAGAACGAAATGATGATGATGATGATAATAATTCTTTTTATGGGGCCTAACATCTAAGTTATCGACCCCTAATGAAATGTTATGGAATGAGAACATGAATATAAAAACAGCCCACTGCTAGGGGGTGAAAACGAAAATGGTTTATATAAAACAGACAGTGAGCCCCAACAATTATGCCTTATTTGTATAAAATGAGAAAAAAAAGAATGATAAAAGCCAATAAAACAAATGAGGCATTTTGAACAGTGGAAAAAAATTGCACACAGTAAAAACCTACAACAGACTAAAAACTTAACTGAAAGTCTTAGACTATTTTACAATTTTAAAAAAGTTCCCACTCTCCCTCATGAACTCGATGAAGAGGTTAGAACGAAATGACGGCCTCCCAAGTGTTCAAAGCCTAAACCAAGCACTAACTAAACTGATCATCACATCTCTACCAAATTTTAGGAAAACAAATCTTCCTGTTGGAACCGACTGACGCACAAATTACAAGATCAGCGTTTGGATAATTTCAATATGGCAGTCATGCAAACCTTGCAAACAACCGACGTCTTGGATGGTCTAGGAGATAAAATTGCCCTTTCCTCCCCACTGGGTGATTCTTCTGTGAATATAACCGACTACTGTACGTTAAAGAATAGCGAGCCAGAGTTGAAACAAGCCATTGCTTTATTGTATTCCTTTTATTACGAATGTTTTTGTTATGTGAACCCATTTAATACCACTACTTAAACTCCAGCAGTTATGAGAGTGCATTTCATCAACTGCAATGCCTTTCTCTCGTCCCACAACGACAACAAAAGTAGACTAACACTGTGACGAAGCTAGGATATGAGCTCACTTCAGAAGTCAGCTCATTGTTAATTTAGTGGACACACCATCCCGCTGCCTTTTTTTTACGACCTGCATGCTTCCCCCGGCTCTTGCCGGATAAAATAAACAGAACCTAGGGCCACGTCGCTGCTGTGTGCGGTAGCGGTATCTTATTTAACACTACGGCAGACTATCTGTACAGAATGTGATGATAATTCTTGATTTAAGAGGCTTAACATCTAGGTTATCGACTCCTAATGGTTTGATGGTTGGTTGGTTCTTAAGTTTAGGGGCTGCGACAACGCGGTCATGTAGCCCCGTGTACTTTGGGTGTGTGTAGAATCTGTTTGATAACCGGTGTCAATTGTGATGACTGTAATAGTGTGTGTTATCTGTTTTTTAATTTAAGTACAAGCTGCAAATTAGAATTGTTCAAATAGTTCCTACTTTTGCCGCCAAGCGCCACCATCAACGACTACTAGGCCAAGTTCAGAACTTAGCTACTAGACGCCACTACAGTCGGCTCTTTGCAACGAATGTACAAACCTAAGAGCGTTTACATTCTTAACCTATACAATTTAGCTTCACACAGGTGTAATTAGTGGAAGGTTCTTTAACATGCCATAAATCTATGACATGGGACCGCCGGCTATACTTCCCCTCCGAAGGAAGGCATACTGAGGGATTTTTAACGCTCTTAAAAATCCGATGGCTTCGGCTGGGTTTGAACCCGCTATCTTGGGCATTGAAGCTCAGCATGCTACCGACTACGCCACCGAGGCCGCCTCCATAATGGTTTGAGTGATAATGATAATGAATAATGGCATGAAACCTACAACCAAAATTAACTACTGACTTACTAACTTACATACTAGAAGAAGAAATGAAAAATAAATAAATAATAATAATAATAATAATAATAATAATAATAAATCTTACAATCGACTGTCTAGCCTTTGCAGATGATCTAGTGATCTTTTCAGATTCCATTGATATGGCAGAAGAACAACTTAACCAGCTGAAAAATCAAGCACTGAAGGCTGGGCTTCAAATCTCCTTTGAGAAGACACAATTCATGACAAATATAAAGTCAGCGCCCAGGGAACTGGAGGTCGGACTAGGAAAAGTTGCCTGCCTGCCTGAACCCAAGCAAGTGAAGCCGGCACGCCGGCTTCACTGCGTGCATTTTTAGTCTGTCGACACCCACTTTGGGGCCATAAGAGCTTTATCAAGGGGAGTTGGGACCTGGAGCTTAATAATTTAGGATGCGGGTTAGGTACATGTGTATCAAACTGGTCAGAATATGACCTGAGGTTAGGTGGAGGGCAGGAGTAGGAATTGTGGGAATGGGAAGGGTTAGGAGAGATAAAATGCAGCTAGCATAAAGCAGGAGAGCATGAGCTCAAAGAAAACAGCGAGTACAGAAGGCGTCACAACCACGAATTATACAAGCACGAGGAGAAGATCAGTGACACGATTCGAAAAAGAAGAATTGCCTTTTATAGTCACGTGACACGAATGAACCCAGGCAGGATATCAAAACGGATATTGACGTACTTTCAAGATAAGAAAATCAAAAGGGCATGGTTTACGGAAGTTGAGAAAGATCTACGTGAAATGGAAATTTGCCCTAAAGATATCCAGGAGCGTTTTCCACTTCAGGAAAAACTACGTACGCACGAAGGTTTCCAGGAAAAGCCGACACTGAAGTCAGGGAAGGCGTGGTCCCAAGAGAGAAAAGAACAACACCGGAGACGAATGTGGGAACACTGGGCGGTAGTTATAGCTCGGAAGAAGAGACAGTTGAACTGACGTGGTCCCTAGTTGGCCATATCGAAGAAAGAATATTAATAATAATAATAATAATAATAATAATAATAATAATAATAATAATAATAATAATAATAATGGACAGGAGGAAAAGAAATCCGGGAAGAATGAGGATTGAGGGACTTGGAAGGAAGGAGAACCATGAAAGGCAGATAGGGAAGGGAAAGATTAGTGGGCCTGCCCCAAAGTGGGTTGAAAAAGGAATTCCTTGGGGTCACCAACTCTCAAACTCACCAGCCGTGAGCCTTTGAGCGCTATCCAGAGTATACCAAAAGTGGTGGGACTACACACACCCTGCCTCCTTTAGGGCCTCGGGCAGAAGGCAGGAGAGAACAGAAGAGGTCTGACCCCTCGAAGAATGCGGGATCAGAAAAGAGAGACAAGGGCCCATTAAGGCGGAAAAGTGAAAGACTCTCTAGGCCTCGGATACCCTAATACCGTCGGAGTCGGAAATGAACAAGAGTTGACCAAGAAAGGTCGATAGGAAAGATGACGGAGAGGAGGCCGGCACAAGTAAGTGGAAGTAAATCCCAACTCAGCAGGGGTCCCGTGGTCGCCAACCCACGTTCCACTAGTCGTGAGCCTCTGGGGGAGCCAAGAAATTTAATTCTAGTCTGAGGCTAGAACACGGTAAACTCATCCTCGTGGGAAAAGCTGAGTAGAGGCGAATTCGATTCCTACCTCGGCCATCTTGGGAAATGTTTTCCGTGATTTTCCTCTTTTACTCCAACCAAATGCCGGGATGTACTGTACCTAAGTTAAGGCCACGGACGCATCCTAACCAAACCTTACGTCAATTACAAACACACACACACACAAACTAGTACAGACATCATAGTGACATAGGTCATGAGACAAATTCTGCACACACCCAAGTACACGGTAATGCATGTCCACGATGTCGCAATGACTCTTAAATAATCAATAAGAAAAACTGTCTTCCCACCAGTAATGTAAGCAGCCAAGGAGCCCGTAGTTGGGGCGACTGCCAAGTTTCGTCATTTTGAGTGGAAGGGCGTCGACTCGCACCTAGTAAATAAGTTTACGTCTGCCTCCACTTAGCATGTATGCGAGTTCAGATCTCATATGAAGGAAGCTACGGCACGATATTACCGTTGCTATATTGGGGCGAGGGAACCTGGCTTCTGGCCAGAGTCTTTTCTTTGAAGACAGAAAGATGTAATATTGGACTCAGTAATTGGATGGCACAAGGTCGCAAAATAAACGCTTACATGTCACAGTTCCGAGAAAAGGGTCATGGTTTCGAAGCCTTATTCGTGAGGAAAATCTGCGATGTATTTGGTTACCATACTACGAATAAGTGCATATAAGTTACTAACAAGAAGATCCGATACGAACTAAAGAGCCTACTTCTCTTAAAATGTAAGATTCATGCCAATGATTAATCTAAATGTATCTATCTAGAATAATTACGAAATTAAGTTGGCAATAGCAAAATTTCTAATTAGTTTGAAATACAGTACACCTGGCATAATGTAGCCTAATAGAGCACTACAGTTGCCAGCCCTGGTGACTCAATATAATCTTAGATCCGTCTCTTAAAGTACAGAATACAAAATTTGATTGAAGTCCAATAGATAACATGGACGTTACAGGCAGTTAGACATTGGATCTAACAGTTCACGTAAATTCATATCGGCAACAATGTCATTCATGTGTTGGTCAGAGATGATCTGAAATAATATGATCTATTGTTGTGCCAAGACTGAATGAAATCCATTATTTAGTATAGAAGTTACATGCATTTTAAAATTGGACCTATCAGCAGGCTTAGAATCATGTTGGCAGCACTGACGTATATTAGTTAGTCCAAATTAATATAGAATGTCAGGTACTATAAGTGTGCGTAGTTTAAAGCTGTCGGCTTGCATACATTCTGATATATTGGTATTTTGATAAAGGAAATTGAGAGCATTCATTAACAGCTGGCAGCCCTGGTGGCTCTTAAGAATACACTCAGTCATATCTGTTTATGTACAAATAGTACATTCGAAGTTTGGTTGAATTCCAATTGATAGTGTAGAAGTTATATGCATTTAAAAATTGGACCTATCAGCAGACTTGGTATCATTTTGGCAACACTGTCATATATGGCCTCCTGGAAATTAAACTGAAATATTATTATCTATACGAGTACCAATTTTGAAATAGCTCCTACGCATACCTTCGAAGATATCCAACATGGAGCTCAAATTTCAATTGCGATTTTTCAGCAGTTGGTAGCACTGACATCATTTTCAAATACGGCATTCAGGTATAGATCTTTACTCATACCAAATTTTGTTTCGATAGCTGCAGCCGTTTAGGAGTTGATAGGGGGAGACACACACACATCCAGACAGACAGACAGACAGACAGACAGACAGACAGACACACACCCACACATTTTCCCGGATCGAACTCATAAGTCTACTTTTTCCTCATTTTAACCTATTTTCATTTTTGAAAAAGAAAAAAAAAAGGCTTATGAGATCACCTTTTGTCCGCGTGTCTGTGTGTGCGTGTGTGTGTGAGATGTGTGTGTCCCCCCTAATAACTTCTAAACGGCTCTAGCGATTTCAATGAAACTCGGTAAGTTGAAAGCACCATTCTGGGTGACCTCGACCGAGCCCTTAAAATTTTATTGTCTCTCACCAATCCAACATGGCGGCTGTGCGAAATTTCTCACCAGCATTCAGTATCTCCGAAACTATTACCGATATCACCCTGAAATTGTGTACGGTGATAAAAGGCACCACTAGAAATTTGCCTATGAGACTTTCAAAAACCTGGTAACTACAAAACCAACATGGCGGCCAAGCGAAATTGAGACTTTTAATAGACTTTTCTCATGATTTAACCATCCAAACGTAATGAAACTTGGTACAGCAAATGTTTATACACATTGTAATGCACTGGCGTCTAATTTAGTACAATTGTTTACATAACCTCAAAATGGCGACTGTTCGAAATATTTCACTGGCATTCCATATCTCCGAAACTATTACGGATATTACCCTGACATTTTGTACGATAATAAAGGGCACTGGTACAAGTTTACCTATGTAACTTTCATAAACCTGCAAAGTAAAAAACGAACATGGCGGGCAAGCGAATTTGAAACATTTTAATAGATTTGTCTTGTGATTTAATTCTCTGAGCGCAATGAAATGTGGTACAGTAAATAATTATACATACAGTATTGTAATTTACTGGCATCTAATTTAGTCCAATTGTTTACATAACCTCAAGATGGCGGCTGTGCGAAATTTTAAAATTAAGTTTTTATTTCTTGAGTCGTAATCATGCGATCGAAGTGAAAGTTTGAGTAATGAACCTACGCTATAATTTTCCTTTAATGGTACATAACTCTATGGCCTCTACATACAACAATCCAAAATGGCGAGCATCGGAAATATTTTGACGGTTCTCAATATCTACGAATCTTTTACAGCAATCAAGCTGACCTATAGGGCTTTCAGTAACTTGGTGAGCACAAATCAAACATGGCGGCGACGCGATGTATAAATATTTAAATGGACGTTTCTCGCGATTTAACCATCCGAGTGCAGTGAAACTTTGCAAGTTATATGCTTATACAAATGTTAATCCACTGGCATCTATTTTATTTCAATTGTTTCCATAACCACAAGATGGCAGCTGTGTGAAATTTTTAAATCTCGTTTTAACTTCTTGTGTTCTAATCATGCGATTGAAGTTTGAATACCACATGTACAGAATAATCTTCATGTAACAGTACATAAAATCCAACCTGGCAACCATCTGAAATATTTAGACGGTTCACAATATCTACGAATCTATCACAACCTTCAAACTTAAATTTTGTATGTTGATAGAGGCAATTAACATGAGTAGGATATATGAAAATAGGCTGTATAGTTCTTCACGGAACTACTTGTTGCAAAATGTGAAAAGTAGGCTAAAAATCACAATGGTGGCCGGTTATTTGAATGTTGAGGTAAGCAGTCTTTTAGTGGCTATAATTTATACTGTATGCTTTTAACGTTTCAGATGAATGTTGGTAATAGTAATATATATATATATATATATATATATATATATATATATATATATATATATATATATATATATATTATGAATTACTATTGATATTGCATTTGTGAAATGTCTCACGAATCTGACGGCAAAATCAGTACAGATTATCTGTGAGACATATTAGTTATTATTTACAAATATATACAGGTTGTATTTCAATACAAGAGGGCATGCAAGAGATAATAATAATACTATTTTTTTAAAATCGCTTTTGTTCCCAGATCGGCTTCACCCACGGACTCAGCGAGGGCTCATTCCTGTACCTTCAGAAGGACGGTGTCCTGGTAACTGAACACACTTTGTTGCAGATACAACTGAGGATGGTGACAGGCCGATCGCCTAGGCGACCCCTAACTTAGGTCTAATTAAGGAAGGGTCAGGGAAGGGATTTTGGAGGGAAGTCGGCCGTGGACCTGTTGAAAGGAACCGTCCCTGCATTTGCCTGGTGGTGAAAATGGGAAACCACGGAAAACAATTTTCAGCATGGCCGAGGTAGGATCCAATCCTATGCTCTTCTAATGAAGCGGGTCACTAGCCAGAGCGTTAGCACTCCCGGCTGCAGTGGCCGGTATTAACAATAACAATAATAATTAAAATAATAATGATGTTATGATGATGATAATTGTTGTTTTATGGGGCGTAACATCTAGGTTATCGGCCCCTAATGGTTTGGGTGATCGTGAAAATGAAAACGAAATGTAAACTTATTACTAAAACTAACTACTAACTTATATACTAGAAGAACAAATGGAAAACAAAAGGAGAATAAGGCAAATAAAGGACAGGAGGAAAAGAAATGCCCTCAACCCTCGAAGAATGCGGATTGAGGGACTTGGAAGGAAGGAGAGCCATAAAAGGCAGATAGGAAAGTGAAAGAGGAGAGGGTCCTCCCAACAGGCAAGGGACAAAAGGGGGAAACCAGACCCAGCTCAGGAATCCCTCGGGGTCGCCAACTCCCGAACTCACCAGCCGTGAGCCCCTGAGGGTGTAGCAATATCCAGGGTGCACCAGAAGTGGTGGGGCTACATACACCCGGCCTCCTTGAGGGTCTTGAGGAGAACGCAGGAGAGAACATGAAAATAAAAAAGAAGGCTGCCCCTCGCAGAAGGAGGGTATCAGAAAAGATGAGGCGAGGGCCAATTAAGGCGGGAAAGGAAGAGACTCCCTAGGCCTCGGATACCCTAATACCGCCGGGGTCGGAAGAGAACAAGAATTGACCAAGTGAGGTCGACAGGAAAGAAGACGGAGAGGAGCCCGGCACAAGTAAGTGGAAGCAATGCCGGACTCACAGGTGCCCCGTGGTCGCCAACCCACGTCCCACAAGATTTGAGCCCCTGGGGGGAAATAATAATGATTTGGCCTCCGGAGGGGCATGATGCAGGTCCTTTCAATGACGAAGGCAAAGGCCACGAGCCAGAGGAATCAACTAGTTGAAGTACCACGGCCCAACCGGGAATCGAACCCAGGACCTCTCGTACCAAAGTCGAGCGCTATATACACTTGAACATGAAGCCTGACAAGAAGTACTGATAAGCTGATTATCACGAAACATTGCTTTATCGCCAAATGTTTTTGCTCAAGGCTTGGTGAAACCTTTTAACACAGAATAGAGCACAAAAAACAAGTGTAGTTTGAATATCTTGACCGTTCACCACTGTACCAACACACTACAAAATCAATATCCTAAAGGCATAGCGTTCATCTCTACACAGTATAAAAATAAGTCCCCGATTCTTGGATGTTACGGGTAATCTCGAGAACCACTGGATGCATTTTGATGCGGTTTTCACCATTCTGTGAAGGATTTCTCGATGAAGATTTCTGTAGAAAAAAATATGACTAAAGGTAGCCGAGCAGTAACGATATCAGTGAATCGAGTGGAAGAAAAACCTGCCGTCCGTGCGCCTCTTAAACTTACGCTGGGTAAACCGTTAACAATATGTATATAGGCCTACTATAAGTGTAAGAATTGTTTAGCATGAAGAATTCTACAAAAAGTTTAATATATCGCCCACTGTAAGTGTTTTTACGTTTTCATTTCTTCCAACAATATCCATTCAGTGGAAATTAAAATTTCTAGCTTAGGAGCAATTTCAAGACCTAGCGAGCCAGCCTATTACTGCAGCTTCGAGTTGAGTCGAGTCGAGTTATGAATTCAGAAAAGAGCATATGTGTTTGGAGTGTCGCTGTTCACCTCGGTTTTTCTGAATTACGTCTGGGACCTCCGTCCAGGCGCATTCAAAACTTACGCTGGGTAAACCATTAAAGATACCGGTCGAAGCCGGGGTTGGTTGGTACTGTAGTTGAAGTATATATAGAAATATTTTGCTATATATTACACTTAGTATTTAACAGAAATTATTACAAATATGAATGTGGAACTCTATAGGAGCTAGAATGTAAATGGATTTTACACGAGGAACAAAGGAATAAAATAGAATAGAGCTTTTTTATAGGTTTCAGCATTTATTTCGATTTTTGATGTATTTTCCCTTTAAAGTTGATGATGATGAAGATAGTTGTTCTTTTAAGGGGCCTAACATCTAGGTTATCGGCCCAAAATGGTTTGGGTGATCGTGAAGATGAAAATAAAATGTAAACTATAACTAAAACTAACTACTAACTTATATACTAGACTAAAAAATGAAAAAAGAGAATAAGGCAAATAAAGGACAGAAGGAAAAAAATGCTCTCAACCCTCGAAGAATGCGGATTGAGGGACTTGGAAGGAAGGAGAGCCATGAAAGGCAGATAGGAACGTGAAAGTGGAGAGGGTCCGCCCAGAGGTAATGAAAAAAAAGGGGGGAAACCGGACCCAGCTCAGGAATCCCTCGGGGTCGCCAACTCCCGAACCCACCAGCTGTGAGCCTCTGAGGGAGTAGCAATATTCAGGGTGCACCAGAAGTGGTGCGGCTATATACACCCGGCCTCCTTGAGGGCCTTGAGCAGAAGGCAGGAGATAACATGAAAAGAAAAAGGCTAACCCTTCGCAGAAGGAGGGTATCAGAAAAGATGAGACAAGGGCCAATTAAGGTGGGAAAGGAAGAGACTCCCTAGGCCTCGGATACCCTAATACCGTCGGGGTCGGAAAAGAACAAAAGTTGACCAAGGGAGGTCGACAGGAAAGAAGACGGAGAGGAGACCGGCAGAAGTAAGTGGAAGCAATGCCGGACTCAGCTGGGGCCCTGCGGTCGCCAACCCACGACCCACTGGATGTGAGCCCCTGTTTTTTTTCTTTAAGTACTGTTGTCGATTTTTGTTATTATATGAAGCGGAACATCCACGTAATTTGTTCCAGGTCATTTAAATTCAGTCGTAAAATTAATAAGGCAATTAGAATGATGATGATAATTATTATATTCTAGATTATTGTCCCTTAATGGGTTGGGTGATTGTGAAAATGGTAGTGAAATGTAATGAAAATTCAACTTCAAATACTTCTAACTTACACATTAGATGAATTGGGTAAAAGGTAAATATATACAGGAGGAATACAAGTGCTCTCAAACCTGAAAGAATGAGGATTGAGAGACTTGGAAAGAAGTAGAGACATGAAAGGCAGATAGGAAAAAGAAAGACAGCATATTCCACCCCAAAGTCAGTAGAAAGAAGTAGTTCCGTAAAGAACTAAATAGTCTATTCTCATATATCCCCCTTATTTCTAATTCCCTCTATCAACATACGATTGATTGCTGTAATAGATTCGTAGAATCTAAATATTTCGGATGGTCACCATGTTGGATTTTTATGTACTGTATGTAGGCCATATAGCTAGGTAGGCTACTATTACATGAAGATTATTGTGTAGGTGTATTATTCAAATTTCAATCGCATGATTAGGACACAAGATATAAAAACATATTTTTAAAATTTCGCACAACCGCCATCTTGTGGTTATGAAAACAATTGAAATAAATTAAATATCAGTGCATTACAATGTGTATAAACATTTGTTGTGCCATGTTTCACTGCGCTCGGATGGTTAAATCGTAAGAAAAGTCTATTTAAATATTTCAACTTCTCTTGGCTGCCATGTTCGTTTCGTACAGGTTTTTGAAAGTTACACAGGTGAACTTTTAGTAGTTCGCTTTATCATCGTAAAACATTTCAGGGTGATAGCATAATAGTTTCGGAGATATACTGTAGAATGCCGGTGAAATATTTCGCACAGCCGCCATGTTGGATTGGTGAGTCGTAACAAAATTTGAAGGGAACGGTCAGGGTTAGTCAAAATAGTACTATGAGCTTACAGAGTTTCATTGAAATCGCTCCAGCCGTTAAGATTTAATTAGGTGGGGACACACTCAGAAACTCACAAACATACGCACACACGGACATAAAAGAAAATAGGCTAAAAAGAGAGAAAACCAGGCACAGCTCAGGAATCCCTCGGGGTTGCCAACTCCGGAACACACCAATCGTGAACCCTTGAGAGCGTAGCACTATCTAGGGTGCACCATAAGTAGTGGGGCTACACACACCCGGCCTTCTTGAGGGCCATGTGCAGAAGACAGGAAATAACATAAAAATAAAAGAAGAATGAGGGTATCACGAAAGATGAGACAAGGGCCAATTAAGGTAGGAATGGGTGGCTTCGGTGGCGTAGTCGGTAGCATGCTGAGCTTCTATGCCCAAGATAGCGGGTTCAAACCTGGCCGAAGCCGTCGGATTTTTTAAGAGCGTTAAAAATCCCTCAGTATGCATTCCTTCGGAGGGGAAGTAAAGCCGGTGGTCCCATGTCATAGATTTATGGCATGTTAAAGAACCTTCCACTAATTGCACCTGTGTGAAGCTAAATTGGATAGGTTAAGAATGTAAACAACGCTCTTAGGTTTCTACGTTCGTTGCCAAGAGCCGACTGCGGTGGTGTTTAGTAGCTAAGTTCTGAACTTGGCCTAGTAGTCGTTGACGGTGGCGCTTGGCGGCAAAAGTAGGAACTATTTGAATAATTCTAAGTTGCAGTACTTATATTAAAAAAAAAAACAGATAACACACACGAATACAGTCAGACGGTTATCAGACAGATTCTACACACACCCAAAGTACACGGGGCTATATGACCGCGTTGTCGCAGCCCCTAAACTTAAGAACCAACCAAGGTAGGAAGGTGAAAGCCAGCCATGACCTCGGATACCCTAAAGGCGTCGGTGCAGAAGAGAACAAGAGTTGACCAAGAGGAACCCGGTACAAGTAAGTGGAAGCAATGGCGAACTCAACTGTGTCCTGTGATCGCCTACGCACGTCCAACAAGTTGTGCGTGCCCCTGGAGATCATTAGAAAGTCATATCAAGACGAATAGAGTAATTACTTTATTCGCCTTGGTTATCTTTTAATTTAGGTATCATCTTGTCGACATAGGGTCAACCATTTACCGGTAGAAAGACTAACAATTAGCCTATTTTCATATATCCCATTTGTCTTTTCCATTAAAACTCTCCTGGCTATTAAAAGGAGTATCCATCTGATATACTAAATAGCTTTTTGTTCACAACTTACGTCCTCACCAACAACATTACAATGAGAAGTTATGTGCTGGAATATACTGTATAGCTTTCAATATCGGTGATTAAGGCTCCTCCCGCCAGATGGCATCTTTCTGTAATGAACCTCGGGATTTTATTTTTAGTAAAGTCAAATCGTTTTGTGGAAGTTCAGTAGCATGGTTGGTTGATTGGTTCCTCAGTTTAGGGGTCGCGACAACGCTGTCATGTAGCCCCGTGTAGCCTACTTTGGGTGTGTGTAGACTCTGTCTGATAACCGGTGTTAATAATTATAGTGATGGCTGTATTGGTGTTTGTTATCTGTAAATCAGGTAAGGACTGCAGACGATCAATTTGAAGTAGTTCCAACTTTTTATACCAAATGCTACCGTCAACGACACCTAGTAGCGAACTTTGGTAATAGATGCCACCGCAATCGGCCCCTGGTGGCGATCGTTGGTACTTATTAATTAAGAATCAATTGTAGTTAGTGGAAGGTTCTTTTACATGCCATAAATCTATGGCATGGGCCCGCCGGCTTTACATCCCCTCCGAAGGAAGGCATATTGAGGAATTTTTAACGATCTAAAAAAATCCGATGACCTCGGCTGGGTTTGAACCCACGATCTTGGTCATATAAGCTACCAACTACGCCACCGAAGCCGCCGTTGAGTAGCTTCATACCTAATGTCTTCTTGTTACTGTTTTGTTAAGATTTTAAAATAATATGCAAAGTATTTATGTCCACGAAGGATGATGATGATGATAATTGTTGTTTTAAGGGGCCTAACATCTAGGCTATCGGCCCCTGATGTCCACGAAGGATATGATATTCTGAATTAAGCTGGGTGATAGGCTTACGAGCGAACAGGAATTTAATCCGTCCTCGTTCCAAGGTACTAATTCATAGTTAAAGAACTGAACCGCGGACCATCAAGTTCCTAGTTTGCGATAATCCACCATGAATAAAGAAACTAGTTCATCCAGTTAACTCAGGAAGTGGGTCAATAGCGTCGTTCTTGTCTCGGTTACTCATACAGGATATGATCTTCGAGAAATAGAGCACTGCACTCCTATGATTAACCTGCATTGCGGATGTCGTGATCCGAGCGACAGAGAGAGAATCTGTTCCCATCCTTGCCGTGTCTTAGAAGGGTACTAGATGCCTCCGCAACCGGCAAACGTTGGAACTGATGATGATCAGGTCATTTCGTTTCAGTCATAAAATTAATAAGGCAATTAGAATGATAATAATTGTTCTTTTAAGGAGCCTAACATCTAGATTATTGTCCCAAAATGGGTTGGGTGATGATAAAAATGATAGTGAAATGTAATGAAACTTCAACTTCAAATACTACTAATTTACAAATAAGAACAATTGGTGGAACGGAGATGATGATGATGATGATGATAATTGTTGTTTTAAGGGGCCTAACGTCTAGGTTATCGGCCCCTGATGGTTTGGTGATCGTGAAGATGAAAATGAAAAGCGAACTTAAAACTAAAACTAACTACTAACCTACATACTACAAGAAGAAATGGAAAACTAAAGGAGAATATGGCAAATAAAGGACAGGAGGAAAGTAAATGCCCTCAACCCTCGAAGAAGGTGTATTGAGGGACTTGGAAGGAAGGAGAGCCATGAAAGGCAGATAGGAAAGTGAAAGAGGAGAGGGTCCGACCCAAAGGTAAGGGACAAAAGGGGAAAAAACGGACCCAGCTCAGGAATCCCTCGGGGTCGCCAACTCCCGAACTCACCAGCCGTGAGCCCCTGAGGGTGTAGCATTATCTAGGGTGCACCAGAAGTGGTGGGGCTACATACACCCTGCCTCCTTAAGGGCCTAGAGCACAAGGCAGGAGGAAAAAGGAAGAGAAAAAGAAGGCTGACCCCTCGCAGAAGGAGGGTATCAGAAAAGATGAGGCAAGGGCCAGTTAAGGCGGGAAAGGAAGTGACTCCCTAGGCCTCGGATACCCTAATACCATCGGGGTCGGAAGAGAACAAGAGTTGACCAAGTGAGGTCGACAGGAAAGAAGACAGAGAGGAGCCCGGCACAAGTAAGTGGAAGCAATGCCGGACTCAGCTGGGGCCCCGTGGTCGCCAACCCACGCCCACTAGAAGTGAGCCCCTGGGGGGGGGGGGGGGGGGGGAACGGAGATGATGATGATGATGATGATTATGATAATTGTTGTTTTATGGGGCTAACATCTAGGTTATCGGCCCTTAATGGTTTGGTTGATAGTTAAATATAGTTAGTTATTGTTGTTTTAACGAGCGGAACTACGAGGTCATCCGCCCCTAAAGATAGTTAAAGATGAGATGAGAATGTAAACTATAACTAATGCTAGCTACAGACTTACATACTAGACCTTACGGTCTTTTAAAAAAGAAGAAGTTCCTCGTATTCTTGCTGTATTATTAACAATATATTCACGTAATGTATGTCTACCCCTTATTATTCCCGTTTTTCCTACGGGGTCGGGGATGAGATGCGATGGAAGTCTTTGTGGCGGATGGTGTTTACGGCCGGATGCCCCTCCTGGCGCCAACCTCATGAGAGGAGTTAATGAGAGATGAAATTAATGATGGTGAATGAAACTGGGCAAGGATGTGGAAGGAAGCGGCCGTGGCCTGTCAGAAGGTACCGTCTCAGCATTTGCCTGGAGTTGAAAATGGGAAACCACGGAAAACCATTTCAAGGACGGCGACGGTGTGGCTCGAGCCCACGCGTCTACCGAGAGAGCAGAGAGCTTGGCCCCATGACCTAACACAGCGCTTTAGCGAGCGCAACCACTACTGTCGGTACAATATATTCATGTAATACTCTGTTTAAATGGAAGAGGATCTTACTTGCCAGGCAAGAAACATCTAATCTAATCTGATTAGCAAACTTAAAGCATGGAGGTATCAGAGCACAAAAAGTAAATCCCCCATCACATTCTAGTTATTAATTATTGTTGTTTTAAGGGGCGGAACTACGAGGTCATCTGCCCCTCTTAACACAGATTAAAGAATACAAATTTGGAATTGAATTTAAAATTTTGAGGTGGACACCTACATTTAAAAAGACCAAAAATTAATAAAACAAAAACATTTTTTTAATAAACAAAAATTACGGAAAAACAAAAAATTATCATTCAAAAACGAACAAGGCGTTGAGTCAATTTTTACTGGAAAATTTAGATTGCTGGCCCTAACCCACTCTCACTTATAAAGCGGATAACGCGATCAGCAGCCACCGCCTCATCGGCTAATATAAGTTTGAGTGTCACCTGCAAACCAAGGTTTCTTCCTGTCAGCAAGATCCACACACTCGGTTAAAATGTAGGCCACGGTGAAAATGGCTCCACAGGTACAAAGTGGGGGGTCTTCCCTTCTCATTAGGTACGAGTGGGTGGATCTTGTATGACTTATCCTTAGCCTACACAAAATGACGGACTCTCTCCGTGGCCGGAAAGAGCTCCGCCACACGCGAGTAGTTCCCATGATCGCTCTCAGTTTACTGGGCAGAGGGTCAGCTAGCCACTGACTCTCCCAAAATGCCAGAACTTGTAGGCTTAACTGAGAACGAATATCTCTAGCGGGTACCTCCAGTGGTCGTTCTGAGTACTTTCGGTTTATTATCAATCATCCAAACTATGATCTAATCTGACTGCAATGGAGCTAATTGGTGACCGATTGAAAGGCCAGGCATCTCTCCCGACATATCAGCTTTAACACGTGAATATATCGCTGCTGCCTCATTCATAGCCATACATCCTGTCATAAAATGAGTGTCGTGTCGTGTCGACAATATCACAGGCTACTGCGTGTTGAATGCAATGCACCGTTCAATCCTCAAATTGCTTTTATGATGTTTAATTTTCCAACGGATGTAATTTATTGCATGATTCAATTATTATGCCAGGAATATTCATCCGGCACTTGTGGATGTCTAATGGATTAACAAAAATTAATATTTACTTCAAGAGTGTTTCAGTTAAGGGAGAACATACAGGTTTAATATTATAACCGCGCCTGTCATTAATCTTGTGTAACCAGTGCTTTTTTTTTCTAAAAAGAATTTAAGGGGTACTCTCAGTTGTAGTCGACAAAACGTCACGATCTTGCAATTTTCGGCAATTTGCAAATTCCGGTCATTGATTGTGTTCGAATCCTTAACTTAAGCTTTTTCGATGCCAGGGTGGATGTTAAATAGTTTGTTATTTTCTTCATCCTTCCAAACTAACCACACACACAAAATAACAACCTACCCCGCCTCCAAACACTAGCCTGCGTGCTTATAAGAACGGAGTGCCGAGTTGCCGACCAAAAGAAACTGATTCGATAGATCGATTTAAATCGAGGATTACTCGAAATCTCCTCCAGCTGTTGTGAACAGCGCGTTGACGCCAGCTCATCGATGAACTTTCAAGTCGGAAGTTATATTTGCCGGACTAGATACAAATGTACCAATATTTTTTCTTGAACAGTTTTCAAATGTTTAAGGGGTACGCGTACCCCCCGCGTTCCCCCTGAAAATAAAAAGCACAGTGCACAACACTTACTGTACATTCCCAAGGGAATTGAAATTTTCAAAATTCAAATCGTAACTATTTTCATCAATTTTTCAAAATTTGGTTCTTTCTTTGTGTTGACCTTAAAGTTAACCTCATATCTCCCAAGTTTATAACATTTTTTGGACTATCCTGTTTTACAGTGGATGTTAAACCTTCACCTTCGGAGTTGTCCGCTTTCAAGTCCGGAATTTTTATTTATTTATCGTATGGCTTTTAGTGCCGGGAGTGTCAGAGGACATGTTTGGCTCGCCTGAGTCTGTAGCTGCTTCCAGCCGACACCATTAGGGTGAGCTACTAGTTCCGTTCAATTTCAAGTAGTTCCAACTTTTGCTACCAGATATCAATGACATCTAGTGGTGAACGTTGGAACTTTGATAGAGCGTTCCGGCAAAATCTAACCTCACAATTTAGCTTCACACAAGTTTAGTCTGTGGAAGGATCATTTTACATGCCATAAATCTATGACATGGGACCGCAGTCTTTACTTCCCCACCGAAGAAAGGCATACTGAAGGATTTTTAACGCTCTTAAAAATCCGACGACTTCGGCTGGGTCTGAACCCGCGATCTTGGACATATTAGTTCAGCATGCTACTAACTACGCCACCGAAGCCCCTACGTCCGGAATGAGAAAGGTGGAGGGTTTGTTGGCCTAGTGTACCAACTGTAAAAACTGCTGGTAGCCTGATACCGTAGGTGGCATCCCCACCATCAGGATGGGGGTGCCGGGGACTTACAATCCGCACGCCTTAAAAACAACTTGTAAAAGAATCAGCTACAAGACAGGACTGATAAACAAATGACGACTTTTGGCTCTAGAAAAAGGACAAGAATAGGTTTTTGGAACGTACGAACCATGTTTGAAACTGGACGACTCGATCAGGTGGTAGCCGAGAAGGAAAGATACAATATCGAAGAGAAGTTGTCTCAGAAGGAAAGGCATGGACCCAAATTAAAGGATGGCCAACAACAGAGTGAGATGGAAGCAGTTTGTAGCTGCGCTATGTTATTACTAGGGCTCGGATTTTTAGGTGCTAATAATCGGGAAAATATTTTTTTTTTGTATTAAAAATACCTGAAATATGTGACAAATAAGTAAAAATATGCAATTACAATTCAGTTTATTAATGTGAATATAAACAATATGCAGTACTCACGAATGCAATTTATTATATAGTTCACTGACTGCTGAAGAATTACAATACACAACGAGATACATCTTCAGGTTGTCCATCACAAATGACCGACGATTATCGTGAAACACTTATTCTGAAGGCGCGAAACTGCGGCAATATGTTTCTTGCCCTTGAGGTGTTGTGTAACTTGAGATCGCTGTTCAGCCTTGATTGCTTTCCCACATGGTTCGTAGAAGAGAACGCCCCAATCTGAAGTAAAATTATCTTTAAATTCTGCAACAGACGATAACTTTTAGTTGTTTGTACTTTAGGCATCGTAGAACTGCCTTACAATTCACAGTGCCAGAAATGAACTGCATGTGAGTGACACTGGTTTCAGGTACCTGGGGGAGGGGGAGGTCTAGCACGTGGTGCAATATGGCTATGAACATGGAAATCCTCGAACTTCACAGTGAGTGGAAAGGGGCGACAAGTTAAGAATAATACAGTTGCAAGCTGACATGCGCTCTACATGAAGATTAGATAGCTCACAGGTTCTTCCTCATTGAAGTAACACAGAACAAAAATTCAATAAACTGAAAGATCTAGCATACTGATTTTAAAATATTATGCCTTTTTATGTGCTAATAAGTGAAAGCAGGAATTTATGTATTTATAGGAAAAAATGCTTAAAATATGTATTTACATAAAAAATCTGTATTTATCTAAAAATCCGAGCCCTAGTTATTACAAGGAATAAGAGGAAATAAGCCAAGTTAAACCTTAGCAACAAATTGAATTGCACTTATTTCCATATTATTATTTAATTAAGCGTCATTATTTCAATTTTTATTCTGAGTAAACTCAAAAAAATATTTTTAACGTTTCATAAAAAGACTAATTTAAGTCACAAAGGTTTGAGTGAGTTTAACACCCATTAAAAGAATGAGAAGTCCAAAAATTCTAAAAGACATAGGATATATAAGGAAAATGGTGAAAATAAGCATAAAGTAAAAACCCAATTTTGAAAAATGGATAAATTAGTTAAGATTTTAACTTTTCAAAATTTAGAACTTTGCTATTAATAGCAAGATGTGTGCGTTTCCTTGGAAATATATATAACTGTTGTACAAGATTTATGACAGGACAGTTAAAATATTAATATCGTTATTGTTTTGGCTTGCCCTTAAAGCATGCTGTTATTTAAAATTCTTGATATAATGTGATGTTATTCCCCTGAAGCATACTACTTGCTTTAACACATTATTTGTGGTCACGGGTTAAAGACTGTGGAATTCCTTACCAGTTAGTGTCACCAAATGCTTTTTGCGGAATGTAGGGTATCACAAAATCTAACAGTAAAAATCAAAAATAACTAACATAATAAATACGAGGGCGGATAAAAAGTCATTGCCCCTATTTTTTAGCCAAAAAATAATACATACGTGCAAGTAATCACAAATATTCGTACTGTTCTATGTACTTTACACTATTTTTCCACATAGTCTCCACATAGTCTACATATTTGTCCCATCGCACACTAAATTTGAGATGCCCCTGTAGTAGAATTCAGCCGTCTGACTGTGGAACCATCGTCGGACTGCTGTCTTGGCGTCATCGTTGCACGTGAATTGCTGTCCTGCGAGGAACATCTTCAGTGGACCATGACAATGCGAGACAATATGTGGCAACCAGAACAGACAACAAGCGCCGGTCATTTCACAGGGAAAGTCTGGACCACCCACCACCAGTCCGGACCTCGCCCCTAGTGATTTCCACGTTTTTGCGAGCCCCCCCTCATATTTAATGCACATTATTTTGGTTATATATTTCTATTGTGGAACATCATTCACCACGTCGGACTACCAACTGCAAACTTGCAGGTTCGCTCCTGGCCGTGGTAAGTGATTTTTGAAAGACGACAAAAATCACGGCACGCATGTCATACGTTGTTGGCATGTTAAAGAACCCATTTGAATTCAGTAGGCCGTGTTCATAATGGCAAAATTAATGTCGGGATTTTGCGCCAACACAAAGTTCCTCCTTTCTCTACTAGAAAGCGCTATAGTGTCAAGGAGCTTAGATATCGTATCTAACCTCCTTGACTTTCATAGCGTTGCAAGGAGCGAAAAAAAAATCGACGTGCAAGCTGCCCTGTGGGCGTCAAATAACAAAGCTTGCTCCCGGCATCCGAGGCCCTACGATATTATTATTATTAATAATATTATTATTATTCATATTTCAAAGAGGAATTGATTTACCCTGGGGGCAAATTAGACACTGATGTTCATGTTCATGTTGGATGCGATTCAGAGATGTCACCCGTATTCTTTGTGATAAGAAGATTCCTATCCGCTTAAAATCAAAGATATACCGCACAATGGTGAGACCAGTTGCATTATATGGCACCGAGTGTTGGCCAGCACCTAGAAATGCTGAGCACCCACTTCATGTCATGGAAATGCGGATGCTGCGAAGATCTTTAGACATTTCTCTGCTCGACCTTATCCCCAACACAACGATTCGACATACAGCTGGCGTGGCTCCAATCAATGAGAAAATGCAGGAATGGAGAATCCGTTGGTATGGGCACGTTGTCCGTGCACCACAAAGTTCAGTCATCGGCTCGGCCGACCATCTAACGGTCGACGGCCAGAGACAGCGTGGGAGACCAAAATTGCGGTGGCTGGACACTATTAACGCAGATTTACGATCAAGAAACTTGAAAGCATTAGATCGCAAGAAATGGCGTGCATTGATCCAAAAAAGTGGGTGACGCTAAGAAGAAGAAGAAGAAGAAGAAGTTCACGTTCGTTTCTTCCCACTTTCAAGGTTTTATATTTAGTTGATATGTCGTTAAATTTATACTTCCGCTTTGGCATTGTAGAAATGTGCGTTTACCCGTGGTATAATTTAACACGTGCTGAGAGAATGCAATCACAATCAACGACGCTGACTCGCCAACATTCAAGCAGCGTAGGGACCTAACATCTAGGTTATCGGCCCCTAACGGTTTGGGTGATAGTGAAAATGAAATATGATCAAACGAAACTTACAACTAAAACTAACTACTGACTTACAAACTAGAAGAGAAAATGGGAAACAAAATGGAGAATAATATAAAGAAAATACAGGAGGAAAGGAAATGCCCTCAACCCTCGATGAATGAGAATTTAGGGACATGGAAAGAGGGATAGACAAGAAAGGCAGAGAGGAAAGGGAAAGAGAGTCCGCCCCAAAGGCAATGGAAAAAGGAGGAAAATTTGACCCAGATCAGGAATCCGTCGGAGTCACCAAAAATAGAATTCACCAGCCGTGAGCCCTTGGGGGTGTAGCACAATCCAGGGTGCACCATAAGTGGTGGGGCTACATACACTCTGCCTCCTTAAGAGCCTTGAGCAGAACGCAGGAGATATGATGAAAATTAAAAGAACAGGTCTGACCCCTCAAAGGATAAAGAATCAGGAAAGATGAGAGAAGGGCCAATTACGGCAGGAAAGTAGAAGACACCCTAGGGCTTGCATATTCTAATATCGTCGGGGTCGGAAGAGAACAAGAGTTGACCAAGGGAGGCCGAAAGAAAATGTTAAACTGAGAAGCCCGGCAGAAGTGGAAACAATGTTGGACTCAGCTGGGGTACCGTGGTCGCCAACCCACGTCCCACAAGTTGTGAGCACCTGGGGGGGATTACAAATGAATATGAAAAAGAAAACATACTTACTACAATAACTACTCACTTATACTAAGAAAATGGACAAAAAGAATAAGGGGAATAAAGAACAGAGAAATATTTTCCCTCACTCCTCGAAGAATGACGACTGAGGAACTTGTAAGGAGGCAAAGCCATGAAAGGCATTACCCTTCAGGCCTTCATTTTTTAAATGGTTGATTATTTTGTAGTCACATATTAAGTTCAGTCATGTCCTTCCTACGAGTAATTACTTTATTAATTTTGTTCCTCCTAATCCCGCACCTTCTTTGTGTCTTCTAGGCGATTGGGAATGCCATACGCTTCTATGTCGGCATTTCGTTTATCCTGTAACACTTGTCTAGCCTTTTACTCTGTTATTTCCAAACGAAATTATGCACCATGTGTGCATGTTAATTCACTAGCCTACCTCACTCTCCTTTTGTCTATGACAAACTTGCACATTTCGTGCATCCCACTGAACTACCGTAACTCCATGTCGTATTTTAACATAACATAACCAAATTGAGGCAAGTGGCAATCCATCGAAAGACACATTTACAAGTACATCCTCCCAAATATCGACAGGTATGGCCTGAGTGAGGATGATTTACTTCGTTTCAAGGGAATTGCTGGGCCATCACAAAGGGGCGAAGATGAGACAGTGGTTGCGTGTCATCGCTTCCTCGTCAGTATATGTTTATTAAGTTATTCTTTGGAGAACATACAATTGTGATCCCTATTATATCTACGATGTCTCTGATTTCATTCATTCCTTAGATCTTGTGCATTACTTAATGAGTTGCGCATTGATTTTTTAGCTGCGCAGATTAGTTTTTGTGCTGCGCATTGACTTTTCAGCTGCGCAGAATAGTTTTTTGAGCTACGCATTGACTTTTTCGAGTTGCGCAGATTAGATTTTGTGCTACGCATTGATTTTTCAGCTGCGCAGGTAAGTTGTTGTGCTGCGCTTTGACTTTTCAGCTGCGCAGATTAGTTTTGGTGCTGCGCATAGCCTTTTCAGCTGCGCAGATTAGTTTTGGTGCTGCGCATTGATTTTTTCAGCTGCGCAGATTATTTTTTGTGTTGCATATTGACATTTTCAGCTGCTGATTAGTTATTGAGTTGCGCATTGACTTTTTCGAGCTGCGCAGAATAGTTTTTGAGGTGAGCATTTATTATTGAGCCGCGCAGATTAGTTTTTTGAGCTGCACGTATTAGTTTTTTAATCTGCGCATTGACGTTTTGCGCTGCGCAGATTAGTTTTTGAGCCGCACATTGACTTTTTGAGCCGCGCAGATTGGTATTTTGAGCTGCGCATTGATTTTTCAGCTGCGCAGATAAGTTTTGTGCTGCGCATAGCCTTTTCAGCTGCGCTGATTAGTTTTTGCGCTGCGCATTGACTTTTTGAGCCGCGCAGATTGGTATTTTGAGCTGCGCATTGAGTTTTCAGCTGCGCAGATAAGTTTTGTGCTGCGCATAGCCTTTTCAGCTGCGCTGATTAGTTTTTGCGCTGCGCATTGACTTTTTTGTGCTGCGCGTTGATTTTTCAGCTGCGCAGATTAGTTTTTGTGCTGCATAGAGACTTTTTCTGCTGCGCAGATTAGTTTTTGAGCTGTGCATTGATTATTGAGCCGCGCAGATTAGTTTTTTGCGCTGCGCGTATTAGTTTTTTAAGCTGCGCATTGAGTTTTTGAGCTGCGCATTGGCGTTTTGAGCTGCGCAGATTAGTTTTTGAGCCGCGCATTGACTTTTTGAGCCGCGCAGATTAGTATTTTGAGCTGCGTATTGACTTTTTGAACTGCGCAGATTAGTTTTTGAGTTGCGCATTGATTTTTGGAGCTGCGCAGATTAGTATTTTGAGCTGCGTATTGACTTTTTGAGCTACGCAGATACGTTTTTGAGCCGCGCATTGACTTTTGTAGCTGCGCAGATTAGTATTTTGAGCTGCGTGTTGACTTTTGTAGCTGCGCAGATTAGTTTTTGAGCTGCACATTGACTTTTGGAGCTGCGCAGATTAGTTTTTTGAGCTGCGCATTGACTCTTTGAGCTGCGCAGATTAGTTTTTGAGCTTGCATCCACTTCCATATGAATGTACGTCGATTCCTTGCCTGTGGAGGATTTCTCCCCCTTTCGATATCTCACTAATCTCGTTTTATGTATCCTACTCCCCCTAGTCCTATTACATACGGTAGGCCCAGCGCAGGACAAGGTACTCGCTTCAACTGCTGCTACAACATTTGCAAGGTTCATATTGTAGAAGAAAGGAAGGAATTGAAGATTAAGAATATTCATTGGTGCCAGGCTAATATTAAGAGATGAGTGGAAATGATCAACGGCCTGATGGGGATGATTTACCTCATCAGTTCCGAAAAAAATACTCTACCGGGGAACAGCAAAAAATCATTGTTTATACATAAGTATTTCAGGTGAGTTAATACAAAGTTTTAATTTCGCACGAGACTTATTATCATTAAGTATTACTTGTATTATTCATATTTTCATTATTAAGTTATATCCTTTAACGTAAGGTTTTGGGTGAAGGAGTAGTGTTGTGATATGAAACCGACCCTAAATATTTCTCTTTCTATAGTTATGCCTTCTGGTGATCATTGCACGTGCCCCACTATCTATGAAACATCTGTGGATACTGCATTGCATATCGTGCGTCGTAGTCCCCCCCCCCCCCCCAACCCTCTGATTTACATGTTAGCATGTATTAATTCTGTTACAGCTTGCCACACTGGCGCGTTACTGTCTGCAGGCACGTCCACCTAATGGGACTGTTTTGTTTAATTTTGTTGCACAGAATGCAAGCATGTGGCCGTACAAACTGCCGCATAGTATTACTATTATTATTTGTCATTATTAATAACGCAGTTGTTTTGCCTGAAGACTTGTACGCGGCAGAAACCACAGTTATTAGAGGAATGACGAGAATTCATGATATTGAGAAACAGGAACGAAAAATTCTTACGAAATTCCATGGCGCTGTTTTCCGTAATGGAGACCAACAAAGGAACTTTATGAAAATACAGACACCATTATAGATAAATTTAGGAAGAGACGTCTGCAGTTCTATGGACACATATATAGGATGGATGAGAAGAGACTCACTAAGAAGATTTTCAATATCGTGAATGCAAGTAAATTAAAGACCAGTTGGATAAAAAGAAGTACACGAAGATATGGAATTACTTAAAATCTCTGAAGACGACATAAAGGACAGAGAACAATTTATAAATGAAATCAGAAACACGAAAATTGTTCAACTCTCAAGGGTTATCACGGAAAAAATGGACAGAGGAAAGGGAGAAATAGCACAGTGAACTACTGAAGAGGTTTTGGGAAGAAAAGAGGAGAGGAAAAGGAAGTGAAGCTGTGATTGGCTCAAGTTCTCACGCTCTCCTGAAGGGGAATAATTGGACATAATAATAATAATAATAATAATAATAATAATAATAATAATAATAATAAACCTGTGTCAATTAGACCCTGAAGGGGCTTGGCCTATCAACGACAAATGCCCAGCTCTGTTGGCCAAAGGAGTGTGGGATGAGGTGTGGGCAGAACGTCGGGTCCCCTCGGCCGTTAATAATGATTTTCTTAAACGGGGCTATGCCTCTCTGATGAGAGAGCTTCTCAATAATCATAATGTTTTTGTCCTAAGTGATGATGATGATGATGATGATGATAATTGTTGTTTTTAGGGGCCAAACATCTAGGTTATCAGCTCCTAATGGTCTGGGTGATAGCGAAAATTACAATAAAATAGAATCCATAACGAAAATTAAGTTAGACTGAAAATACTTACAAAATGGAACTCAGATTGAAACGACTCACAAAATGTAGAGTGGAAATACAAAATATAATTTTGAAGGAAAATACTCACAAAAGGAATTTAGATTGAAAAATACGCACAAATTGCAGCTTAGGTTCAAAATAATTACAAAATGCAATGTAGATTCGAAATACTCACAAAATGCAACTGAAATTCACAATATTTACAAAATGCAATTGAAATTGAAAATACTTACAAAATGCAATTGAGATTCAAAATACCAACCAAATGCAATTGAAATTGAAGATACACAATTCAATTTAGATTGAAAATGCCTACCAAGATTCAAAATACTTACAAAATGCAATTGGAATTCAAAATACTTACAAAATGCAATTGAAATTGAAAATACTTACAAAATGCAATTTAGATTGGTGCACGCCAAGACATTGCTCTGAGAGGACACAGGGAGGGTGAAAACGGAAATTGCAGTGGCAGTAATGAACCAGATGAAGCAAAGGAGGGGGCTGAGAAGTTTTCGGATGTAAATCGTGGGAACTTTCAAGAATTAATAAACTTATGGTGTTTAGAAAATGACCGGTTTAATTTGAATCTAAAAACCATGTCTGGAAACGCAAAGTATACATCTAAAGATGTACAAAATGACATTTTAGACACCGCTGCGAATTTGATTACTCGCAGTATAGTTGAGGAAATAAAATCTAGTAACGTATACAGCATTATAGTGGATGAAGCTCGAGATGGACACACAGAACAAATGAGTATCTGCTGTCGTTACGTTCATCAATGTAAGATAAAAGAAAGATTTTTGGGTTTTGTTCAATTGAAAGAACTAACTGCTGAATCTTTAGCTAGAAAAATAAAACAGTTTTTGGAATCAATTGGACTTGAAATAAGGAACTGTGTAAGTCAGTCATATGGCGGTGCTTCCGTTATGTCGGGAAGGTTTAACGGGCTGCAGTCCCTTATTAGACAGATGACTGAAAATCCTTGCCCTTACGTACATGGCCATGCACATCGGTTAAATTTAGTCTTGGTTGATGTCGCTAAAAATGTACAAATTGTTAGGGAAACTATGGGCCTTTTGGAAGCAATATATGCTTTTCAATCGTGTTCTACGCTTCGCCATGAAATGTTCATATTTACTCAAGATACTAAGACTGGGAGGAAAGTCATCACAGTGCCTCAACATAGTGACACTAGATGTGTGGCAAAGTATAAGGGGGTACTTTTATTTAAGAACCAGTTTGGCACTGTAACAAATGCTTTGCAGAAGTGCACTGAAATTTCAAAACCAAGAGAAGCTGCTGAGGCAAAAGGTCTTCTGATGCAATTTAGATCTTTTGAGAATGTCTTCATTCTAGTTAGTCTTGAGGGTATTTTACAAGTTGTAAATATCCTATCAAAGCAACTACAGTCTCCAACCCTGGATATAGGATTGGTTTGATTTGTATTTTGAGTTTTCTACTTAAAGTTAAAAATAGCTTTGTGAAATTTATAGGTAATAAAGTGTATTTTGTTGAAATTCAAAAAGAGTTATGAGTTTTATTTTGAAGGTTAATCCATTATTTCGAATAATATCCCCCTTAGATAGTTAGAATAAGTCATTTTGTGTTTTGAATCAATAAAAGCTAATAGGCATAGTAGGCTCTTGCAAATAAACTATTATTACAAGTAGACCATACCTTATGCAACAACTTACTGTAATTGTGATTACAACTTACTGTGATCGGAGCAACTTACTGGAATTGTGATTAGTGATTCTAAGTCTTGTCAAAATTTTCTTTCCTGACAATTAGAGAGTGTGTACAGTCAATTTCAAAAACGTCAGTTAATATATTATTTTATCACAATCTGGAAAACAATTAAAGGTCTAAATTCTAAGCAAGTGATGAAATATTTTAGGCTTAATTCTATGACTAAAAACATCTAGGCTCTGCATGCTCTAAAACCTTTTTTGAGACACCGAAACTACTTTTATTTGGCTATACCACATGTATAGCCCAATAAAAGCAAGAGTAAAATGTACCATCAAAAAGCCTTAAAAATCACCAATTTGCTTCCAACCTCAAACTGTACCTATCCAAAAATATAATCCTGGAGCCGCCCCTGGGGGAGGTGTTTCAATTAGGAGCTTGTGGCATCTTGGCCATTACGAATCCCATATGTTGTTGCTTATTTTAGGGGTTGCGACATCGTGGTCATATAGCCCCGTGTGGAAGTTGTGTGATAACCTGTGTTATTGTGATGGCTGTACTAGCGTGTGTATTTATCAATTGGAGATAGGATTGGGAAGGAGGTGGCTTTGACCTTAAGTTAGGAACCATCCCAGCATTTGTCTGGAGTAGAATTGGTTAAACCACGGAAATTCTACTTCCAGGATGGCCGAGGTGGGAATTGAATCCTCCTCTTCTCATTTTTGCCTCATGTGGCTGAGTGTACTCCATTCCAGTCCTCACACCAGTTTTTTTTTTGGCAGAGCCAGGAATCGCACCCGGACCCCCAGGACAACAGAATAAGGAAAGTAAAAACAGAACTTTAAAAAAAGATGACTACATTCCCCAGACATAGATCATAAGATTTTGTGGATGTGGCACTGTCATTTGATGAGCTCTGGTCGCGGGTTATCAAATCACATTAACACACAAATCATATGACGAGCTCTACTCGCGGAGATGCATTGCGTTTTTACGTTCGTGTATTCCTATCTCGTTTTCGTATGACTTGCCAGAATCCTGAAATACCGCTATGGAAGTAGTTAGTTAGTTATTGTTGTTTTAAGTGGCGGAACTACGAGGTCATCTGCTCCTGTAATGGAAGTAGTCATGTGTTGTGCATAAACAATGGTGTTTATCACAACTTGTTTGTTGGTATTGTTGAACAACACTTTACATTCTTAGCTTATTAGTATTCAACATGCAGTCGAACCGGTGTTGTGATAATGATGGAGAGGCATTGAGTGACTGGAAATGGACTGAAAGAGGCAAAGAGCGGGTACAGTGGATCCTTATGACTGTTTGCAAGCATATATGGACCTGTTGTCTAAGCTGTGACAGCACAAGAAGTGTGGTGTTGCTCTTCGCTTACCGGAGTGCTTTGAAGTCTACCACACTCGGCAGTCATTCTAGGACTAAAGAACGAGTAAATTACTACTTTTAGATACATTCATACAAAATTTCAGTAAAATATCGTTATTGGTTTGTATTTGATGGATAGTTTTGTAGTGTAAGTAATCGCAGACCACTGCTGGGTGAATAAACTCTGATTTCACAGTTAACAATGTGACCATTAAATTACCGTATGACTGGAATGGGTTAATTAACATTTCATTTTATTTTTAAAAATTTATTTGTTTTACGTTTTAGTTAGGTTGTAATCTTATATGACTGGAAGGAAACTGTTTTTAGTCATTACAGTTTTAAAATTGCAGATGTAAGCTATCTTCACACCCCCATCTAGGCCTACCAAGTTTACTATCGTACCGTAACTTCTCTAATCTGCTTTCCCCAACAGGAATCTGAAGAATAATTTGGGTCATCTAGACCCCAGTTTTGCTTCGGACAGAGAGAATGATGCACTGGAGTTTCTGTTGAAATTGTTTGACCATTTAGACTCATTCTATAAAGGCCTACACGGAAGTTTCACCTTTACCCTATTGAGGAAGTATACATGTTTATTGTAAGTAATTTTTAGGTTGTGTTTTTCTTTTTACATATATTATTTTATCATCATCATTGTGGTCTTAAGATCACATTCTTAAATGAGTAAAGTTCTAAAGGAGAATTTGAGCTAATCTATATAAATAAAATTAGATTTTTCTGCACTTTCCACTTGAAGAAGAGAATGTTTGATATTTGTTTCATATCTGAATAATGCTGTGTGTTCAGTTTCTGGGTGGTTATGCTTCAAATGAAAGAATGCAATTTCATGAAATTTGGTAGCCTACCTAAGTACGGCATAGAATAAGGATGTTTGACGTTTAGGTCCCAAGTTATTTCATTTATTTGAAGAGGAAGGGGGCTCAAAAAGAGTTCAAATATAAATTGATAATTTCAGTGATGTTTAGTTTCATAAAAATGCTTTATACAGACTATTTTGAAAATATGTACCCAAAATAGTATGATAGAAAGGACGAATGTAGTATTATCTTTTCAGAGACCAGGCTCAGCAGTCCAAGGACCAAGAGGGCACCAAACAAAAGATTGGCTCCCTTAATTAGACAACCATTCTGTCATACGGCCTATTTATACATTATCATAGGGTCCACCAACTAACATCCCTAATCAGCATCTTCCTTCAGAACAAAAGATTCCAAGTCTCACTACAGGGTAAAAGGAGGAGATGGCGAACCATCGACATCCACTATATGGGCACCAGGCAGCAAAGTCTCGCCTCAGATCCCGCAAGAGTTTCCTTGCTAGGACTCTGCCGTTGGAGAGAACACCAGAGACAACTCGTCTCAATAGATGGAGGAGCTCACTCCCCGCAGACATATCACCAAAGGAAGAACTGACTGCTGGCGCCGACCTACCTTTTCCTGTGTGGAGGTCCCTCAACCGCTTAAGAGTGGGTGTCCCTCGATGAAGACCAACCTGCAAAAATGGGGGATCCTTCCAGCAGACGCAGACACCTCTTGTGAATGTGGAGCTGAAGAAGACCCAAGCCACCTACTTACCTGCCCCCTCCTGGACAACCCGTGGCACTACAGGCCTACCAAGCGACCGCTGCCCAGCCATTTGGCCTGCAGATGTGGTCAGCGCATCGGATCCCCTTGGCCGTTAATCTTGATTTTCGTGACCGGAACCCATGCACAATTGAAGATGTTTTGGAGGAAGTAACAAGGCCATCGCAGCTGCAGATTTTGGAAATGTTGACCGGACACGGAAATGAATGAATGTTGGGGAATTATGAATTTAATAAATACCTAGCTAACATTGAGCCAAGCTAGCTAACTGCTAATTTACTTCTTCTCAGCCACTACGTTCATTAGAGCAAATGTTTGGAATATCTCACTGTTACATCATTGTAATGTGATTGAGATATAATTCAGTAACACTGATAGACTGTTAGTTGGATGTAACTCTTCAGTCAGTCAACACGAATTTGCCCAATGCCTGGGCAAATCTTATACACAATTTTATAATATAAAATGATGAATATGTAGATATACACCCCTGAAAAAAGTTACATGTATTGATTATGGTCAGTATTAATAATGGGATAATTTGGGATTATGCGTTTCGATCACCAAGCAATCATCATCAGAGCCTAATCACTGGGGTTGAGGTTTAAATTTACTGACAAATATTAATCTGTGTGGTCTTATTATACTTAGTAGTAGCAACCCAACCCGGCTTCACCCGGCAACAGTTATGAATGCATTACGTGATAAGCACTTCTTTTTTCCAATGCCAATGAACAACGACCAATATCCGTTATACGTCGCGGCATGATGGTTTAAAATCATTGACTGGACTATTAATTATATTATCATGGAGATGCATGTGCAACAAATTCTTGTCAGACGTAATTTAAGAATGGCGAGGTGCATGAAACACAAATACCCCTTCCGTCCAATCTTAACTTGACTGTGAATTTCGCGGAACGAAACGTTCACAGGCGAAACTCCAAACACAACCACTCTGCTCTAAAATTTTTAACTTAACACGACTCGACAGTTTGCTGCTGGCTGTATCTGGGGCAATAAGCTCGTCCGCTAGCTAAGCTGTAACTGGGGTGATAGACTCGCCCCTAGTAGGCTCATAAGCTGTCGCCTCAGTAACTGAAAGGAGATTGTTGGAAGAAATTAAAACGTAAAAACACTTATAGTTGGCGATGTATTTATGATATATACTCCCCCGGACTTTTTTGTAGAACTTTTCATGCTGAACAATTCTTACACTCATAGTATGTGGATATTTTTAACGGTTTGCCCAGCGTAAGCTTAAAAAGAACACGGACGCCTTTTTTTCGACCTTCTCACTGAAATCGTTAGTTGATGATGATGATGATGATAATTGTTGTTTTAAGGGGCCTAACATCTAGGTTATCGGCCCCTGATGGTTTGGGTGTTCGTGAAAAAAAAAAAAAAAAGCGAACTTAAAAACTAAAACTGTGTGATGATGATAATTGTTGTTTTAAGGGGCCTAACATCTAGGTTATCGGCCCCTGATGGTTTGGGTGATCGTGAAGATGAAAATGAAAAGCGAACTTAAAACTAAAACTGACTACTAACCTACATACTAGAAGAAGAAATGGATAAAATTAAAGGAGAATAAGGCAAATAAAAGGACAGAAGGAAAAGAAATGCCCTCAACCCTCGGAGAAGGCGGATTGAGGGACTTGGAAGGAAGAAGAGCCATGAAAGGCATGTAGGAAAGTGAAAGAGGAGAGGGAACGCCCCAAAGGTAAGGGACAAAAGGGGAAAACGGACCCAGCTCAGGAATCCCTCGGGGTCGCCAACTCCCGAACTCACCAGCCGTGAGCCCCTGAGGGTGTAGCATTACCTAGGGTGCACCAAAAGAGGTGGGGCTACATACACCCGGCCTCCCTGAGGGCCTTGAGCAGAAGGCAGGAGATAACAGGAAAAGAAAAAGAAGGCTGACCCCTCGCAGAAGGAGGGAATCAGAAAAGATGAGACAAGGGCCAATTAAGGCGGGAAAGGAAGAGACTCCCTAGGCCTCGGATACCCTAATACCGTCGGGGTCGGAAGAGAACAAGAGTTGACCAAGTGAGGTCGACAGGAAAGAAGACAGAGAGGAGCCCGGCACAAGTAAGTGGAAACAATGCCGGACTCAGCTGGGGCCCCGTGGTCGCCAACCCACTTCTCACTAGATGTGAGCCCCTGGGGGAGAAATCGTTAGTGCTTGACTTCCTTTGGTCATAAAAAATTATTTTCACAGAAACCTTCCTCGAGATATCCTTTACAGAATGGTGAAAACCGCATCAAAATCCATTCAGTGGTTCTCGAGATTACCCGTAACATCCAAGAATCGGGGACTTTGTTTTATACTAAGTAGAGATTATACGCCAATCATTATAATTTAATATAATATAATCCCCCTTCCGTCCAAACTTAAATTGCCTGTGAATTTTGCAGAACGAGAAGTTCACAGGCGAATTGGGAGTTGCACTTCCAGGGAATGGCGAGGTGAATGAAACTCAAATCCCCCGTCCGTCCAATCTTAACTTGACTGTGTTTCACAGGCGAAATGTAGAAAATCCGAGTTGCACTTCCAGGGAAACTCCAAACACAACCACCCTTCTCAGATGTCTTAACTCAACACGACTCAACGGATTGCTGCTGGCTGTATCTGGGGCAATAGGTTCGCCCGCTATCTAGGCTGTAACAGGGATGATGGACTCTCCTTTAGCTAGCTCGTGAACTGTCGCCTCAGTAGTTGAATGGACATCGTTGGAAGAAATTAAAACGTAAAAACACTTATAGTGGGCGATGTATTGAAGATAGATATATGCTCTCGCGAACGTTTTTGTAGAACTTTTCAAGCTGAACAATTCTTACGCTCATAGTATTTAGATATTTTTAACGGTTTGCCCAGAGTAAGCTTACAAAGCGCCCGGACGCCAGGTTTTTTTCGACTTCTCCACTGAAATCGTTACTGATCGGCTTCCTTTGATCATAAATAAATTATTTTCTTCAGAAATAATCCTCGAGATATCCTTTACAGAATGGTGGAAACTGCATCAAAATCCATCCAGTGGTTCTCGAGTTTACCTGTAACATCCAAGAATCGGGGACTTTGTTTTATACTAAGTATTTTCTATCTAAAATGCATTTTGTAAATATTGTCAATTCAAATAACAGTACAGTAAGTATGTAGTTAGTTTTAGTTGTAAGTAGGTAGTTAGTTTGTCCATTAGATATATGTCATTGTTCTATTAGACTGTGGTGTGTGAGTGTGTCTGGTAGCAGTTGCATTGTTTATTAGTTATAGTTCATTGTTTCAGTAGACTATGATGTGTGAGAGTGCATGTGAGTGTGCCTGGTGACAGACTGTTTTAGTGGTAGTATTTGTTGGTGGAACTTGAGTGTTTTTTTTTTAAGTAGAATTTTGGTATTTAATTGTTAGTACGGTAGAAGGTTAGTATTTTTGTTAGTAGAATTGCTCTTTACTTATTCTGAAAGGGAGTAGCAGCCTTTCAGAATAAATCAATTCTTTACTAGTCTTATAGACGGTTGAGATATTGATAATATAAGCCAAATAATGGCTAAACTGCGTCCTGCTGCACGGCAGAAAGCAACGGGAAACTACAGCCGTATGCTATTCCCGAGGATATGCACCTCTCTATGCATAATTACATGTGATGATGGCCTCCTCCCTTGTAAAATTTCAATCCGGAGGTAAACTAGTCCCCCGTTCGGATCTCCGGGTGGGGACTACTCGAGAGGGGGTTAACATCACAGAAGTGACAAAGAGGAAATCTGACATTCTACGGATCGGAGCGTGGAATGTTAGAAGTCTGCTAGGAAGTGGAAGGTTAGAAAACTTAGAAAGGGAAATGGATAGGTTGAGGTTGGATTTGGTTGGGATTAGTGAAATGCGCTGGCAGGAAGAACAGGACTTTTGGTCAGGAGACTATAGGGTCATTAGCACTAAATCAAACAATGGCCAAGCAGGGGTTGGCCTCATATTGAGTAGGAAACTTGGACAGCGGGTGGAATATTATGAGCAATATAGTGAACGGATTATTGTACCAAAAATCAATACTAAACCTACCTGCACCACAGTGGTACAAGTCTATATGCCTACCAGTCAAGCTGATGATGAGGATGTTGAAAAGGTCTACGAAGAAATAGACGAAATTCTGAGGTATATCAAGGGTGATGAAAATGTTATAGTAATGGGAGATTGGAATTCTATGGTAGGAAAAGGGAGAGAAGGGAAGATAGTAGGAGATTTCGGATTAGGTGAAAGAAATGATCGAGGAAGCAGGCTGGTAGAATTCTGCACCGAGCATGAATTGGTCATAGCTAACACATTATTCAATAACCACAATAGAAGAATATACACATGGATGAGACCAGGAGATACAGGGCGTTACCAAATCGACTTCATTATGGTCAAGCAGAGGTTTCGAAACCAGATTTTGGATTGTAAAACATATCCTGGTGCTGACATAAATCCTGACCACAATCTGGTTGTAACGAAATGCAGATTAAAGTTGAAGAAACTGAAGAAAAGTCAAAAGCCAAAAAGCTGGGCAATAGACAGACTGAAAGAGAAGGATGTAAACGAAAGATTCAAGAAGAGTATAAAGGAAGGACTAATGAAAAACCCTAAACAAACTTCAATTGCAGACGAATGGGCACTTTTGAAGAATGAAATAACAAAATCCGCAGAAGAAAACATTGGTAGGAAAGAAAGAATAGGTAGAAAACCGTGGATCACTCAGGATATACTAGAATTGATGGATGAAAGGCGGAAACACAAGAATGTAAGAGATGAAAAGGGGAAAGCAGAATACAGACGTCTGAGAAATGAGGTTAACAAGAAGTGCAAGGAAGCGAAAGAAGAATGGTTGAAAGAGAAATGTGCTGGTATAGAAAATTGTCTGAAATTAGGAAAAGTAGACACAGCTTATCGAAGGATTAAGAATACTTTTGGGGAAAAGAAGACTAAGTGCTGTAATATTAAGGACACAATTGGAAAGCCTCTAACAGATAGGGAAGAAAAGGTTGAGAGATGGAAAGCTTATATAGAGAGTTTGTATAAGGGAAAGGAGATTGAGAATCATGTAATGGAAAGGGAGGAGGACATTGATGAGGATGCGAAAGGAGATTTAATATTGAGATCAGAATTTGATAGAGCTTTGGAAGACTTAAGCAGGAACAAAGCACCAGGCATAGATGATATACCGATTGAGTTGCTATGCTGCATAGGAGATGAAGGTCTGATCAGGTTATTTCACTTGGTGTGTAGGATTTATGAGGCAGGTGAGGTACCCCCTGATTTCAAGAAGAATGTAATCATCCCTATACCAAAGAAAGTGGGAGCTGACAGATGTGAAGATTACCGTACCATCAGCTTGAGTAGTCATGCTTCAAAGATCCTGTCTAGAGTAATTTACAAGAGGATTGAAAGCCAGATAGAAACGGAGTTGGGTGAAGACCAGTTGGTTTCAGGAGAAATGTAGGAACAAGGGAAGCTGTACTAAGTCTTAGGCTGATTTTGGAAGGTAGAATAAGGAAAGATAAGAGAACGTTCATGGCTTTTGTAGACTTGGAAAAGGCTTTTGATAACGTTGATTGGACTAAATTGTTTGACATTTTGAAATCGATTGGAATAAAGTACAGGGATAGGAGGGTGATATACAATCTATACAGAAACCAGATAGCAGTCATTCGAGTTGAAGGACATGAGAGAGAAGCTGGTATTCAGAAAGGTGTAAGGCAAGGCTGCAACTTATCACCCTTACTTTTCAATCTTTACATTGAACAAGCAATGAAGGAAATTAGAGAAAAATTTAAAGTGGGAGTGAAGATTCAAGGAGAAATAATTTCAACTCTGAGATTTGCTGATGACATCGTCATCTTGGCCGACAAGCCTGAGGATTTGAATGAGTTTTTGAATGGTATGGACTCCGTCTTACGGAAAGAATTCATGATGAAAATTAATAAATGTAAAACAAAAATACTGGAATGCAGCCGAAATAAATCAGAAACCTCTATGGAGATCAAATTGGCAGGTGAAAAGCTGAAGGAAGTAGGAGACTTCTGTTACTTAGGAAGCAGAATAACCAGTGATGGACGAAGCAAAGAGGATATAAAAAGTAGGTTGGCTCAGGCAAAGAAAGCATTTCTACAAAAAGGGAATCTGCTGACATCGAATATAGATTTAGGTATTAGGAAGTCATTTTTGAAAGCCTTTGTCTGGTGCGTGGCGCTCTATGGAAGTGAAACTTGGACTATTGGTGCAGCAGAAAAGAGGAGAATTGAAGCATTTGAAATGTGGTGTTACAGGAGAATGATGAAGATCAGATGGGTAGATAGGGTTACAAACAAAGAGGTATTAAGACGAGTGGGAGAGGAGAGATGTTTCTGGCGACTGTTAATGAAGAGAAGAGATAGGTTGGTAGGACACATACTAAGACACCCAGGAATAGCAAGCTTAGTTATGGAAGGAAGGGTCGAGGACAAAAACTGTAGGGGTAGACCAAGGTTAGAATATGTTAAACAGATTGCCTCGGATGTAGGGTGTCGGAGCTATGTAGAGATGAAACGATTAGCTCAGGACAGGGAGGCATGGAGGGCTGCATCAAACCAGTCAAAATACTGAAGACTCAAACAACAACATTGAAAATACTTACAAAATGGAGTTTAGATCGAAAATACTAACAAAATGCAATGTAGATTGGAAATATTGTGCTTACAAAATATAGTTGAGATTCAAAATACTCACAAAATGGAATTTAGATACACGGGGAGCCAATTCACAGAAAGAGTGCGGGAATCTTAAAAAGTGTGGCTAAGTGGAACAATAACAACAACAAACTCGTAGATAAGTATTTCGAATGATCCATTTTTTAGTATTAGAACTCATTTCGAAGCAAAGCCAACTCTATAAGAGCTTGGAGCAGTGGCTGTCTAGGAAACAGGCGTTATTAAGCTGTGCATGCCAATACTTCTCATTAACTACAGTATTGCTTTTGTGAAAGCGCTCATCTGATGCATAGCTCTGCTTCAAATTGCTTGATACACATCAAACGAGCACGCTTTCATCAGAATCCGGAGGTTGCAGTTGTGAATAAATTGAATGTTTCATTTCGGAATCATGCATGTACCTAGTGTCAGTGACGTATGATAGTTTCACAACCGATCATATACAATAAGCATGGATCTATTTTGTGTTTAGCATTCTTGGCGGTCACCACGAAGCCCCTGGTTTGATTCCCGTCGCTGCCAAAAAATTTAATTCAGGTCGGATGGTTGGATCAAAGTACACTTAGCCTCGTGGGGCAAAACTGAGAAAAGGCGGTTTCGATCCCTACCTCAGCCATCCTGGAAATATCTTTCCGTGGTTTCACACTTCTACTCCAGGCAAATGTTGGGAAGGTACCTAACTTAAAGTCAATTACATGTTGATGATAATCATTGTTTTAAGGGGCCTAACATCTAGGTTATCAGCCCCTAATGGATTGGGGCAGATTTTTTATGAGTGTTAAAGAACCTTCAGTATGCCTTCCTTCAGAGGGGAAGTAAAGCCGGCGGTCCCATGTCATAGATTTATGGCATGTAAAAAAACCTTCCACTAATTACACTTGTGTGAAGCTAAATTATAGGTTAGATTTGACTAACGCTCTTAGGCTCCAACGTTCGCCGCCAGGTGCCAGTCGCGGTGGCATATAGTAGCCAAGTTCACAGCTAGGTGTCGTTGACGGTAGAGTTTGGTAGCAAAAGTAGGAACTACTTGAACATTCAATGTCTGCAGTCCTTACTTGAATTAAAAACTGATAACACACACTAACACAATAATCACAATTAACACCGGTTATCAGACAGATTCTACACACACGCAAAGTACACGGGGCTACATGACCACGTTGTCGCAGTCCTGAAACTGAGGAACCAACCAACGAATGGTTTGGGAGATAGTGATAATGACAGATGATCAAATTAAGCCTACAACTAAAACTAACTACTGACATACAAACTAGAAGACGAAAGGGGACACAAAAAAAGTTAGAATGTACCTATAAATAAAAGAAAAGAGGAAAGGAAATGCCCTCAACCCATGAAGAATGAGAATTGAGGGACTTGGAAGAAGGGAGAGCCAAGGTAGAGAGGAGAGGAAAAGAGGGAGGGTCAGCCCCAAAGGCAATGGAAAAAAGCGTAAAATCGGACCCAGCTCAGAAATCTCTCGGTGTCGCCAAATCCCGAGCTCACCAGCCATGAACCCTTGCGGGTGTAGCACTATCCAGGGTGCACCAGAAGTGGTACCGACAGCAGTGGCTATGCTCGCTAAAGCGCAGCGTTAGGCCATGGGGCCAAGCTGTGTGCTGACTCGGTAGATGCGTGGGTCGGAGCCCCACCGTCGGCCGTCCTTGAAATGGTTTCCCATGGTTTCCCCATTTTCAACACCAAGAAAATTCTGGGACGGTACCTTCTTACAGGCATCGGCCGCTTCCTTCCACATCCTTGCCCAGTATTATTCATCTTCAATCATTCCATCTCTCATCCCAATGCGCAGGTCGCCCAAGGGCGTGGACTAGAAAGACAACAAAAAGAAACAGAAGTGGTGGGGCTACATGAACACAGCCTTCATTAGGGCCTTGAGCAGAAGCCAGGAACGATAATAATAATATTATTATTAATATCGTATGGCCTCGGGTGCAAGCTTTGCTATTTGCCTCCCAGAAGGCAGCTGAAAACTCTAAATTTGTTGTTCCTTGGAACGCTACGAAAGTCAAGGAGGCTAGATATCTAAGCTCCTTGACACTACAGCGCTTTCTAGTAGAGAAAGGAGGAACTTGTTTGTGTTGGCGGAAAATCCCGAGATTAATTTAGCCATTATGAGCACGGCCTACAGAATTTAAATGGGTTCTTTAACATGCCAACAACGTTTGACATGCGTGTCGTGATTTTGGTCGCCTTTCAAAAATCACTTACCACGGCCCGGAGCAAACCTGCAAGCTTGGGGGTTGGTAGTCCGACACAATAACCACTCACCCACCGTATTTTGAGCTGCCTATTGACTTTTTGAACTGCGCAGATTAGTTTTTGAGTTGCGCATTGACTTTTGGAGCTGCGCAGATTAGTATTTGAGCTGCGTATTGACTTTTTGAACTGCGCAGATTAGTTTTTGAGTTGCGCATTGATTTTTGGAGCTGCGCAGATTAGTATTTGAGCTGCGTATTGACTTTTGGAGCTGCGCAGATTAGTTTTTTGAGCTGCGCAGATTAGTTTTTGAGCTTGCATCCACTTCCATATGAATGTACGTCGATTCCTTGCCTGTGGAGGATTTCTCCCCCTTTCGATATCTCACTAATCTCGTTTTATGTATCCTACTCCCCCTAGTCCTATTACATACGGTAGGCCCAGCGCAGGACAAGGTACTCGCTTCAACTGCTGCTACAACATTTGCAAGGTTCATATTGTAGAAGAAAGGAAGGAATTGAAGATTAAGAATATTCATTGGTGCCAGGCTAATATTAAGAGATGAGTGGAAATGATCAACGTCCTGATGGCGATGATTTACCTCATCAGTTCCGAAAAAAATACTCTACCGGGGAACAGCAAAAAATCATTGTTTATACATAAGTATTTCAGGTGAGTTAATACAAAGTTTTAATTTCGCACGAGACTTATTATCATTAAGTATTACTTGTATTATTCATATTTTCATTATTAAGTTATATCCTTTAACGTAAGGTTTTGGGTGAAGGAGTAGTGTTGTGATATGAAACCGACCCTAAATATTTCCTTTCTATAGTTATGCCTTCTGGTGATCATTGCACGTGCCCCACTATCTATGAAACATCTGTGGATACTGCATTGCATATCGTGCTTCGTAGTCCCCCCCCCCCCCAACCCTCTGATTTACATGTTAGCATGTATTAATTCTGTCACCCATACTTTTCAATCTTTACATTGAACAAGCAATGAAGGAAATTAGAGAAAAATTTAAAGTGGGAGTGAAGATTCAAGGAGAAATAATTTCAACTCAGAGATTTGCTGATGACATCGTCATCTTGGCCGACAAGCCTGAGGATTTGAATGAGTTTTTGAATGGTATGGACTCCGTCTTACGGAAAGAATTCATGATGAAAATAAATAAATGTAAAACAAAAATACTGGAATGCAGCCGGAATAAATCGGAAACCTATATGGAGATCAAATTGGCAGGTGAAAAGCTGAAGGAAGTAGGAGACTTCTGTTACTTAGGAAGCAGAATAACCAGTGATGGACGAAGCAAAGAGGATATTAAAAGTAGGTTGGCTCAGGCAAAGAAAGCATTTCTACAAAAAGGAATCTGCTGACATCGAATATAGATTTAGGTATTAGGAAGTCATTTTTGAAAGCCTTTGTCTGGAGCGTGGTGCTCTATGGAAGTGAAACTTGGACTATCGGTGCAGCAGAAAAGAGGAGAATTGAAGCATTTGAAATGTGGTGTTACAGGAGAATGATGAAGATCAGATGGGTAGATAGGGTTACAAACAAAGAGGTATTAAGACGAGTGGGAGAGGAGAGATGTTTCTGGCGACTGCTAATGAAGAGAAGAGATAGGTTGGTAGGACACATACTAAGACACCCAGGAATAGCAAGCTTAGTTATGGAAGGAAGGGTCGAGGACAAAAACTGTAGGGGTAGACCAAGGTTAGAATATGTTAAACAGATAGCCTCGGATGTAGGGTGTGGTAGCTATGTAGAGATGAAACGATTAGCTCAGGACAGGGAGGAATGGAGAGCTGCATCAAACCAGCCAAAGACTGAAGACTCAAACAACAACAACTTGCCACACTGGAGCATTACTGTCTGCAGGCACGTCCACCTAATGGGACTGTTTTGTTTAATGTTGTTGCACAGAATGCAAGCATGTGGCCGTACAAACTGCCGCATAGTATTACTATTATTATTTGACATTATTAATAACGCAGTTGTTTTGCCTGAAGACTTGTACGCGGCAGAAACCACAGTTATTAGAGGAATGACGAGAATTCATGATATTGAGAAACAGGAACGAAAAATTCTTACGAAATTCCATGGCGCTGTTTTCCGTAATGGAGACCAACAAAGGAACTTTATGAAAATACAGACACCATTATAGATAAATTTAGGAAGAGACGTCTGCAGTTCTATGGACACATATATAGGATGGATGAGAAGAGACTCACTAAGAAGATTTTCAATATCGTGAATGCAAGTAAATTAAAGACCAGTTGGATAAAAAGAAGTACACGAAGACATGGAATTACTTAAAATCTCTGAAGACGACATTAAGGACAGAGAACAATTTATAAATGAAATCAGAAACACGAAAATTGTTCAACTCTCAAGGGTTATCACGGAAAAAATGGACAGAGGAAAGGGAGAAATAGCACAGTGAACTACTGAAGAGGTTTTGGGAAGAAAAGAGGAGAGGAAAAGGAAGTGAAGCTGTGATTGGCTCAAGTTCTCACGCTCTCCTAAAGGGGAATAATTGGACATAATAATAATAATAATAATAAACCTGTGTCAATTAGACCCTGAAGGGGCTTGGCCTATCAACGACAAATGCCCAGCTCTGTTGGCCAAAGGAGTGTGGGATGAGGTGTGGGCAGAACGTCGGGTCCCCTCGGCCGTTAATAATGATTTTCTTAAACGGGGCTATGCCTCTCTGATGAGAGAGCTCCTCAATAACCATAATGTTTTTGTCCCTAAGTGATGATGAATATGATGATGATAATTGTTGTTTTTAGGGGCCAAACATCTAGGTTATCAGCTCCTAATGGTCTGGGTGATAGCGAAAATTACAATAAAATAGAATCCATAACGAAAATTAAGTTAGACTGAAAATACTTACAAAATGGAACTCAGATTGAAATGACTCACAAAATGTAGAGTAGAAATACAAAATATAATTCTGAAGGAAAATACTCACAAAAGGAATTTAGATTGAAAAATACGCACAAATTGCACCTTAGGTTCAAAATAATTACAAAATGCAATGCAGATTCGAAATACTCACAAAATGCAACTGAAATTCACAATATTTACAAAATGCAATTGAAATTGAAAATACTTACAAAATGCAATTGAGATTCAAAATACCAACCAAATGCAATTGAAATTGAAGATACACAATTCAATTTAGATTGAAAATGCCTACCAAGATTCAAAATACTCACAAAATGCGATTGGAATTCAAAATACTTACAAAATGCAATTGGAATTCAAAATACTTACAAAATGCAATTTAGATTGGTGCACGCCAAGACATTGCTCTGAGAGGACACAGGGAGGGTGAAAACGGAAATTGCAGTGGCAGTAATGAACCAGATGAAGCAAAGGAGGGGGCTGAGAAGTTTTCGGATGTAAATCGTGGGAACTTTCAAGAATTAATAAACTTATGGTGTTTAGAAAATGACCGGTTTAATTTGAATCTAAAAACCATGTCTGGAAACGCAAAGTATACATCTAAAGATGTACAAAATGACATTTTAGACACCGCTGCGAATTTGATTACTCGCAGTATAGTTGAGGAAATAAAATCTAGTAACGTATACAGCATTATAGTGGATGAAGCTCGAGATGGACACACAGAACAAATGAGTATCTGCTGTCGTTACGTTCATCAATGTAAGATAAAAGAAAGATTTTTGGGTTTTGTTCAATTGAAATAACTAACTGCTGAATCTTTAGCTAGAAAAATAAAACAGTTTTTGGAATCAATTGGACTTGAAATTAGGAACTGTGTAAGTCAGTCATATGGCGGTGCTTCCGTTATGTCGGGAAGGTTTAACGGGCTGCAGTCCCTTATTAGACAGATGACTGAAAATCCTTGCCCTTACGTACATGGCCATGCACATCGGTTAAATTTAGTCTTGGTTGACGTCGCTAAAAATGTACAAATTGTTAGGGAAACTATGGGCCTTTTGGAAGCAATATATGCTTTTAAATCGTGTTCTACGCTTCGCCATGAAATGTTCATATTTACTCAAGATACTAAGACTGGGAGGAAAGTCATCACAGTGCCTCAACATAGTGGCACTAGATGTGTGGCAAAGTATAAGGGGGTACATTTATTTAAGAACCAGTTTGGCACTGTAACAAATGCTATGCAGAAGTGCACTGAAATTTCAAAACCAAGAGAAGCTGCTGAGGCAAAAGGTCTTCTGATGCAATTTAGATCTTTTGAGAATGTCTTCATTCTAGTTAGTCTTGAGGGTATTTTACAAGTTGTAAATATCCTATCAAAGCAACTACAGTCTCCAACCCTGGATATAGGATTGGTTTGATTTGTATTTTGAGTTTTCTACTTAAAGTTAAAAATAGCTTTGTGAAATTTATAGGTAATAAAGTGTATTTTGTTGAAATTCAAAAAGAGTTATGAGTTTTATTTTGAAGGTTAATCCATTATTTCGAATAATATCCCCCTTAGATAGTTAGAATAAGTCATTTTGTGTTTTGAATCAATAAAAGCTAATAGGCATAGTAGGCTCTTGCAAATAAACTATTATTACAAGTAGACCATACCTTATGCAACAACTTACTGTAATTGTGATTACAACTTACTTTAATCGGAGCAACTTACTGGACTTGTGATTAGAGATTCCAAGTCTTGTCAAAATTTTCTTTCCTGACAATTAGAGAGTGTGTACAGTCAATTTCAAAAACGTCAGTTAATATATTATTTTATCACAATCTGGAAAACAATTAAAGGTCTAAATTCTAAGCAAGTGATGAAATATTTTAGGCTTAATTCTATGACTAAAAACATCTAGGCTCTGCATGCTCTAAAACCTTATTTGAGACACCGAAACTACTTTTATTTGGCTATACCACATGTATAGCCCAATAAAAGCAAGAGTAAAATGTACCTTCAAAAAGCCTTAAAAATCACCAATTTGCTTCCAACCTCAAACTGTACCTATCCAAAAATATAATCCTGGAGCCGCCCCTGGGGGAGGTGTTTCAATTAGGAGCTTGTGGCATCTTGGCCATTACGAATCCCATATGTTGTTGCTTATTTTAGGGGTTGCGACATCGTAGTCATATAGCCCCGTGTGGAAGTTGTGTGATAACCTGTGTTATTGTGATGGCTGTACTAGCGTGTGTATTTATCAATTGGAGATAGGATTGGGAAGGAGGTGGCTTTGACCTTAAGTTAGGAACCATCCCAGCATTTGTCTGGAGTAGAATTGGGTAAACCACGGAAATTCTACTTCCAGGATGGCCGAGGTGGGAATTGAATCCTCCTCTTCTCATTTTTGCCTCATGTGGCTGAGTGTACTCCATTCCAGTCCTCATGCCAGTTTTTTTTTTGGCAGAGCCAGGAATCGCACCCGGACCCCCAGGACAACAGAATAAGGAAAGTAAAAACAGAACTTTAAAAAAAGATGACTACATTCCCCAGACATAGATCATAAGATTTTGTGGATGTGGCACTGTCATTTGATGAGCTCTGGTCGCGGGTTATCAGATCACATTAGCACACACATCATATGACGAGCTCTACTCGCGGAGATGCATTGCGTTTTTACGTTCGTGTATTCCTATCTCGTTTTCGTATGACTTGCCAGAATCCTGAAATACCGCTATGGAAGTAGTTAGTTAGTTATTGTTGTTTTAAGTGGCGGAACTACGAGGTCATCTGCTCCTGTAATGGAAGTAGTCATGTGTTGTGCATAAACAATGGTGTTTATCACAACTTGTTTGTTGGTATTGTTGAACAACACTTTACATTCTTAGCTTATTAGTATTCAACATGCAGTCGAACCGGTGTTGTGATAATGATGGAGAGGCATTGAGTGACTGGAAATGGACTGAAAGAGGCAAAGAGCGGGTACAGTGGATCCTTATGACTGTTTGCAAGCATATATGGACCTGTTGTCTAAGCTGTGACAGCACAAGAAGTGTGGTGTTGCTCTTCGCTTACCGGAGTGCTTTGAAGTCTACCACACTCGGCAGTCATTCTAGGACTAAAGAACGAGTAAATTACTACTTTTAGATACATTCATACAAAATTTCAGTAAAATATCATTATTGGTTTGTATTTTATGGATAGTTTTGTAGTGTAAGTAATCGCAGACCACTGCTGGGTGAATAAACTCTGATTTCACAGTTAACAATGTGACCATTAAATTACCGTATGACTGGAATGGGTTAATTAACATTTCATTTTATTTTTTAAAATTTTATTTGTTTTACGTTTTAGTTAGGTTGTAATCTTATATGACTGGAAGGAAACTGTTTTTAGTCATTACAGTTTTAAAATTGCAGATGTAAGCTATCTTCACACCCCCATCTAGGCCTACCAAGTTTACTATCGTACCGTAACTTCTCTAATCTGCTTTCCCCAACAGGAATCTGAAGAATAATTTGGGTCATCTAGACCCCAGTTTTGCTTCGGACAGAGAGAATGATGCACTGGAGTTTCTGTTGAAATTGTTTGACCATTTAGACTCATTCTATAAAGGCCTACACGGAAGTTTCACCTTTACCCTATTGAGGAAGTATACATGTTTATTGTAAGTAATTTTTAGGTTGTGTTTTTCTTTTTACATATATTATTTTATCATCATCATTGTGGTCTTAAGATCACATTCTTAAATGAGTAAAGTTCTAAAGGAGAATTTGAGCTAATCTATATAAATAAAATTAGATTTTTCTGCACTTTCCACTTGAAGAAGAGAATGTTTGATATTTGTTTCATATCTGAATAATGCTGTGTGTTCAGTTTCTGGGTGGTTATGCTTCAAATGAAAGAATGCAATTTCATGAAATTTGGTAGCCTACCTAAGTACGGCATAGAATAAGGATGTTTGACGTTTAGGCCCCAAGTTATTTCATTTACTTGAAGAGGAAGGGGGCTCAAAAAGAGTTCAAATATAAATTGATAATTTCAGTGATGTTTAGTTTCATAAAAATGCTTTATACAGACTATTTTGAAAATATGTACCCAAAATAGTATGATAGAAAGGACGAATGTAGTATTATCTTTTCAGAGACCAGGCTCACCAGTCCAAGGACCAAGAGGGCACCAAACAAAAGATTGGCTCCCTTAATTAGACAACCATTCTGTCATACGGCCTATTTATACATTATCATAGGGTCCACCAACTAACATCCCTAATCAGCATCTTCCTTCAGAACAAAAGATTCCAAGTCTCACTACAGGGTAAAAGGAGGAGATGGCGAACCATCGACATCCACTATATGGGCACCAGGCAGCAAAGTCTCGCCTCAGATCCCGCAAGAGTTTCCTTGCTAGGACTCTGCCGTTGGAGAGAACACCAGAGACAACTCGTCTCAATAGATGGAGGAGCTCACTCCCCGCAGACATATCACCAAAGGAAGAACTGACTGCTGGCGCCGACCTACCTTTTCCTGTGTGGAGGTCCCTCAACCGCTTAAGAGTGGGTGTCCCTCGATGCAAGACCAACCTGCAAAAATGGGGGATCCTTCCAGCAGACGCAGACACCTCTTGTGAATGTGGAGCTGAAGAAGACCCAAGCCACCTACTTACCTGCCCCCTCCTGGACAACCCGTGGCACTACAGGCCTACCAAGCGACCGCTGCTCAGCCATTTGGCCTGCAGATGTGGTCAGCGCATCGGATCCCCTTGGCCGTTAATCTTGATTTTCGTGACCGGAACCCATGCACAATTGAAGATGTTTTGGAGGAAGTAACAAGGCCATCGCAGCTGCAGATTTTGGAAATGTTGACCGGACACGGAAATGAATGAATGTTGGGGAATTATGAATTTAATAAATACCTAGCTAACATTGAGCCAAGCTAGCTAACTGCTAATTTACTTCTTCTCAGCCACTACGTTCATTAGAGCAAATGTTTGGAATATCTCACTGTTACATCATTGTAATGTGATTGAGATATAATTCAGTAACACTGATAGACTGTTAGTTGGATGTAACTCTTCAGTCAGTCAACACGAATTTGCCCAATGCCTGGGCAAATCTTATACACAATTTTATAATATAAAATGATGAATATATAGATATACACCCCTGAAAAAAGTTACATGTATTGATTATGGTCAGTATTAATAATGGGATAATTTGGGATTATGCGTTTCGATCACCAAGCAATCATCATCAGAGCCTAATCACTGGGGTTGAGGTTTAAATTTACTGACAAATATTAATCTGTGTGGTCTTATTATACTTAGTAGTATAAACCAACCCGGCTTCACCCGGCAACAGTTATGAATGCATTACGTGATAAGCACTTCTTTTTTCCAATGCCAATGAACAACGACCAATATCCGTTATACGTCGCGGCATGATGGTTTAAAATCATTGACTGGACTATTAATTATATTATCATGGAGATGCATGTGCAACAAATTCTTGTCAGACGTAATTTAAGAATGGCGAGGTGCATGAAACACAAATACCCCTTCCGTCCAATCTTAACTTGACTGTGAATTTCGCGGAACGAAACGTTCACAGGCGAAACTCCAAACACAACCACTCTTCTCTAAAATTTTTAACTTAACACGACTCGACAGTTTGCTGCTGGCTGTATCTGGGGCAATAAGCTCGTCCGCTAGCTAAGCTGTAACTGGGGTGATAGACTCGCCCCTAGTAGGCTCGTAAGCTGTCGCCTCAGTAACTGAAAGGAGATTGTTGGAAGAAATTAAAACGTAAAAACACTTATAGTTGGCGATGTATTTATGATATATACTCCCCCGGACTTTTTTGTAGAACTTTTCATGCTGAACAATTCTTACACTCATAGTATGTGGATATTTTTAACGGTTTGCCCAGCGTAAGCTTAAAAAGAACACGGACGCCTTTTTTTCGACCTTCTCACTGAAATCGTTAGTTGATGATGATGATGATGATGATAATTGTTGTTTTAAGGGGCCTAACATCTAGGTTATCGGCCCCTGATGGTTTGGGTGATCGTGAAAAAAAAAATGCAAAAGCGAACTTAAAAACTAAAACTGTGTGATGATGATAATTGTTGTTTTAAGGGGCCTAACATCTAGGTTATCGGCCCCTGATGGTTTGGGTGATCGTGAAGATGAAAATGAAAAGCGAACTTAAAACTAAAACTGACTACTAACCTACATACTAGAAGAAGAAATGGAAAAATTAAAGGAGAATAAGGCAAATAAAAGGACAGAAGGAAAAGAAATGCCCTCAACCCTCGGAGAAGGCGGATTGAGGGACTTGGAAGGAAGAAGAGCCATGAAAGGCATGTAGGAAAGTGAAAGAGGAGAGGGTCCGCCCCAAAGGTAAGGGACAAAAGGGGAAAACGGACCCAGCTCAGGAATCCCTCGGGGTCGCCAACTCCCGAACTCACCAGCCGTGAGCCCCTGAGGGTGTAGCATTACCTAGGGTGCACCAAAAGAGGTGGGGCTACATACACCCGGCCTCCCTGAGGGCCTTGAGCAGAAGGCAGGAGATAACAGGAAAAGAAAAAGACGGCTGACCCCTCGCAGAAGGAGGGAATCAGAAAAGATGAGACAAGGGCCAATTAAGGCGGGAAAGGAAGAGACTCCCTAGGCCTCGGATACCCTAATACCGTCGGGGTCGGAAGAGAACAAGAGTTGACCAAGTGAGGTCGACAGGAAAGAAGACAGAGAGGAGCCCGGCACAAGTAAGTGGAAACAATGCCGGACTCAGCTGGGGCCCCGTGGTCGCCAACCCACTTCTCACTAGATGTGAGCCCCTGGGGGAGAAATCGTTAGTGCTTGACTTCCTTTGGTCATAAAAAATTATTTTCACAGAAACCTTCCTCGAGATATCCTTTACAGAATGGTGAAAACCGCATCAAAATCCATTCAGTGGTTCTCGAGATTACCCGTAACATCCAAGAATCGGGGACTTTGTTTTATACTAAGTAGAGATTATACGCCAATCATTATAATTTAATATAATATAATCCCCCTTCCGTCCAAACTTAAATTGCCTGTGAATTTTGCAGAACGAGAAGTTCACAGGCGAATTGGGAGTTGCACTTCCAGGGAATGGCGAGGTGAATGAAACTCAAATCCCCCTTCCGTCCAATCTTAACTTGACTGTGTTTCACAGGCGAAATGTAGAAAATCCGAGTTGCACTTCCAGGGAAACTCCAAACACAACCACCCTTCTCAGATGTCTTAACTCAACACGACTCAACGGTTTGCTGCTGGCTGTATCTGGGGCAATAGGTTCGCCCGCTATCTAGGCTGTAACAGGGATGATGGACTCTCCTTTAGCTAGCTCGTGAACTGTCGCCTCAGTAGTTGAATGGACATCGTTGGAAGAAATTAAAACGTAAAAACACTTATAGTGGGCGATGTATTGAAGATAGATATATGCTCTCGCGAACGTTTTTGTAGAACTTTTCAAGCTGAACAATTCTTACGCTCATAGTATTTAGATATTTTTAACGGTTTGCCCAGAGTAAGCTTACAAAGCGCTCGGACGCCAGGTTTTTTTCGACTTTTCCACTGAAATCGTTACTGATCGGCTTCCTTTGATCATAAATAAATTATTTTCTTCAGAAATAATCCTCGAGATATCCTTTACAGAATGGTGGAAACTGCATCAAAATCCATCCAGTGGTTCTCGAGTTTACCTGTAACATCCAAGAATCGGGGACTTTGTTTTATACTAAGTATTTTCTATCTAAAATGCATTTTGTAAATATTGTCAATTCAAATAACAGTACAGTAAGTATGTAGTTAGTTTTAGTTGTAAGTAGGTAGTTAGTTTGTCCATTAGATATATGTCATTGTTCTATTAGACTGTGGTGTGTGAGTGTGTCTGGTAGCAGTTGCATTGTTTATTAGTTATAGTTCATTGTTTCAGTAGACTATGATGTGTGAGAGTGCATGTGAGTGTGCCTGGTGACAGACTGTTTTAGTGGTACCGTAGTATTCGTTGTTGGTGGAAATTTAGTTTTTTTTTTGTTTTTTTTTTGTTAGTAGAATATTGGTATTTAATTGTTAGTACGGTAGAAGGTTAGTATTTTTAGCCTATTTTCAATTTTGAAAAAATAGGCTTATGAGATCACCTTTTGTCCGTGTGTGTGTGCGTGTGTGTGTGTGTGTGTGTGTGTGTGTGCGTGTGTGTGTGATTCGTGTGTGTGTCCCCCCCTAATAAAATCGAAACGGCTGGAGCGATTTCAATGAAACTCGGGAAGTTCATAGCACTATTCCCGGCGACCTCGACCGTGCCCTTCCAATTTTGTTACGTCTCTCCAATCCAACATGGCGGCTGTGCGAAATATTTCACTAGCATTCAATATCTCCGAAACTATTGCCGATATCGCCCTGAAATTGTGTACGGTGATAAAGGGCGCTACTAGAAGTTCACCTATGAGGCTTTTAAAAACCTGGTGACTACAAAACCAACATGGCGGCGATGCGAAGTTGAGATATTTAAATAGACTTTTCTCGCGATTTAACTATCTAAATGTAATGAAACTTGGTACAGCAAATGTTTATACACATTTTAATGCACTGGAGTCTAATTTAGTTCAATTGTTTACATAACCTCAAAATGGCGGCTGTGCGAAATATTTCACTGACGTTCTATATCTCCGAAACTATTACAGATATCACCCTGCAATGTTGTACGGTGATAAAGGGTACTGATACAGGTATACCTATGTATATTTCATAAACCTGTAAAGTACGAAACGAACATGGCGACCAAGCGAATTTAAAATATTTTAATAGACTTTTCTCGTGATTTAACTCTCTGAGCGCAGTGAAATGTGGTACAGTAATTGATTTTGCAGATTGTAATGCACTGCCATCTAATTTAATTCAATTGCTTACATAACCTCAAGATGGCGGCTGTGCGAAATTTTAAAATTAAGTTTTAATTTCTTGTGTCGTAATCATGCGATCGAAGTGAAAGTTTGAATAATGAACCTAGGCAATAATTGTCCTTGAATGGTACATAACTCTATGGCCTATACACATAACACTCCTAAATGGTGAGCTCCCGAAATATTTAGTCGGTTCTCAATATCTATGAATCTTTTACAGCAACCAAACTGAATTTTTTAATGTTCATAGAGACTATGAACATATGTTCACCTATAGGACTTTCAGGAACCTGGTGAGCACAAATCCAACATGGCGGCGACGCGAAGTATAAATATTTAAATGGACGTTTCTCGCGAATTAACTATCGGAGTGCCGTGAAACGTTGCACGTTAAATTCTTATACAAATGTTGATCCACTGGCATCTAATTTATTTCAATGGTTTGCATTATCACAAGATGGCTGCTGTGCGTAATTTTAAAATCTCGTTTTTACTTCTTGTTGTCTAATCATGCGATTGAAGTTTGAATACCACACGTACACAATAATCTTAATGTAATAGTACAAAAATAAAAATCCAACCTGGCGACCATCTGAAATATTTAGACGGTTCTCAATATCTACGAATCTGTTACAGCAATTAAACTGAAATTTTGTATGTTGATTGTGGCAGTTAACATAAGTAGGATATATGAAAATAGGCTGTATAGTTCTTCACGGAACTACTTGTTGTTAGTAGAATTGCTCTTTACTTATTCTGAAAGGGAGTAGCAGCCTTTCAGAATAAATCAATTCTTTACTAGTCTTATAGACGGTTAAGATATTGATAATATAAGCCAAATAATGGCTAAACTGCGTCCTGCTGCACGGCTGAAAGCAACGGGAAACTACAGCCGTATGCTATTCCCGAGGATATGCACCTCTCTATGCATAATTACATGTGATGATGGCCTCCTCCCTTGTAAAATTTCAATCCGGAGGTAAACTAGTCCCCCGTTCGGATCTCCGGGTGGGGACTACTCGAGAGGGGGTTAACATCACAGAAGTGACAAAGAGGAAATCTGACATTCTACGGATCGGAGCGTGGAATGTTAGAAGTCTGCTAGGAAGTGGAAGGTTAGAAAACTTAGAAAGGGAAATGGATAGGTTGAGGTTGGATTTGGTTGGGATTAGTGAAATGCGCTGGCAGGAAGAACAGGACTTTTGGTCAGGAGACTATAGGGTCATTAGCACTAAATCAAACAATGGCCAAGCAGGGTTTGGCCTCATATTGAGTAGGAAACTTGGACAGCGGGTGGAATATTATGAGCAATATAGTGAACGGATTATTGTTCCAAAAATCAATACTAAACCTACCTGCACCACAGTGGTACAAGTCTATATGCCTACCAGTCAAGCTGATGATGAGGATGTTGAAAAGGTCTACGAAGAAATAGACGAAATTCTGAGGTATATCAAGGGTGATGAAAATGTTATAGTAATGGGAGATTGGAATTCTATGGTAGGAAAAGGGAGAGAAGGGAAGATAGTAGGAGATTTCGGATTAGGTGAAAGAAATGATCGAGGAAGCAGGCTGGTAGAATTCTGCACCGAGCATGAATTGGTCATAGCTAACACATTATTCAATAACCACAATAGAAGAATATACACATGGATGAGACCAGGAGATACAGGGCGTTACCAAATCGACTTCATTATGGTCAAGCAGAGGTTTCGAAACCAGATTTTGGATTGTAAAACATATCCTGGTGCTGACATAAACTCTGACCACAATCTGGTTGTAATGAATTGCAGATTAAAGTTGAAGAAACTGAAGAAAAGTCAAAAGCCAAAAAGGTGGGCAATAGACAGACTGAAAGAGAAGGATTTAAACGAAAGATTCAAGAAGAGTATAAAGGAAGGACTAATGAAAAACCCTAAACAAACTTCAATTGCAGACGAATGGGCACTTTTGAAGAATGAAATAACAAAATCCGCAGAAGGAAACATTGGTAGGAAAGAAAGAATAGGGAGAAAACCGTGGATCACTCAGGATATACTAGAATTGATGGATGAAAGGCGGAAACACAAGAATGTAAGAGATGAAAAGGGGAAAGCAGAATACAGACGTCTGAGAAATGAGGTTAACAAGAAGTGCAAGGAAGCGAAAGAAGAATGGTTGAAAGAGAAATGTGCAGGTATAGAAAATTGTCTGCAATTAGGAAAAGTAGACACAGCTTATCGAAGGATTAAGAATACTTTTGGGGAAAAGAAGACTAAGTGCTGTAATATTAAGGACACAAATGGAAAGCCTCTAACAGATAGGGAAGAAAAGGTTGAGAGATGGAAAGATTACATCGAGAGTTTGTATAAGGGAATGGAGATTGAGAATCATGTAATGGAAAGGGAAGAGGAAATTGATGAGGATGCGATGATGATGATGATGATAATTGTTGTTTTAAGGGGCCTAACATCTAGGTTATCGGCCCCTGATGGTTTGGGTGATCGTGAAGATGAAAAAGAAAAGCGAACTTAAAACTAAAACTAACTACTAACCTACAATGATGAGGATGCAAAAGGAGATTTAATATAGAGATCAGAATTTGACAGAGCATTAGAGGACTTAGGCAGGAACAAAGCACCAGGCATAGATGATATACCGATTGAGTTGCTACGCTGCATAGGAGATGAAGGTCTGATCAGGTTATTTCACTTGGTGTGTAGGATTTATGAGACAGGTGAGGTACCCCTGATTTCAAGAAGAATGTAATCATCCCTATACCAAAGAAAGTGGGAGCTGACAGATGTGAAGATTACCGTACCATCAGCTTGATTACTAATGCTTCAATGATCCTGTCTAGAATAATTTACAAGAGGATTGAAAGCCAGATAGAAACGGAGTTGGGTGAAGACCAGTTTGGTTTCAGGAGAAATGTAGGAACAAGGGAAGCTGTACTAAGTCTTAGGCTGATTTTGGAAGGTAGAATAAGGAAAGATAAGAGAACGTTCATGGCTTTTGTAGACTTAGAAAAGGCTTTTGATAATGTTGATTGGACTAAATTGTTTGAAATTTTGAAATCGATTGGAATAAAGTACAGGGATAGGAGAGTGATATACAATCTGTACAGAAACCAGACAGCAGTCATTCGAGTTGAAGGACATGAGAGAGAAGCTGGTATTCAGAAAGGTGTAAGGCAAGGCTGCAACTTATCACCCATACTTTTCAATCTTTACATTGAACAAGCAATGAAGGAAATTAGAGAAAAATTTAAAGTGGGAGTGAAGATTCAAGGAGAAATAATTTCAACTCTGAGATTTGCTGATGACATCGTCATCTTGGCCGACAAGCCTGAGGATTTGAATGAGTTTTTGAATGGTATGGACTCCGTCTTACGGAAAGAATTCATGATGAAAATTAATAAATGTAAAACAAAAATACTGGAATGCAGCCGAAATAAATCAGAAACCTCTATGGAGATCAAATTGGCAGGTGAAAAGCTGAAGGAAGTAGGAGACTTCTGTTACTTAGGAAGCAGAATAACCAGTGATGGACGAAGCAAAGAGGATATAAAAAGTAGGTTGGCTCAGGCAAAGAAAGCATTTCTACAAAAAGGGAATCTGCTGACATCGAATATAGATTTAGGTATTAGGAAGTCATTTTTGAAAGCCTTTGTCTGGTGCGTGGCGCTCTATGGAAGTGAAACTTGGACTATTGGTGCAGCAGAAAAGAGGAGAATTGAAGCATTTGAAATGTGGTGTTACAGGAGAATGATGAAGATCAGATGGGTAGATAGGGTTACAAACAAAGAGGTATTAAGACGAGTGGGAGAGGAGAGATGTTTCTGGCGACTGTTAATGAAGAGAAGAGATAGGTTGGTAGGACACATACTAAGACACCCAGGAATAGCAAGCTTAGTTATGGAAGGAAGGGTCGAGGACAAAAACTGTAGGGGTAGACCAAGGTTAGAATATGTTAAACAGATTGCCTCGGATGTAGGGTGTCGGAGCTATGTAGAGATGAAACGATTAGCTCAGGACAGGGAGGCATGGAGGGCTGCATCAAACCAGTCAAAATACTGAAGACTCAAACAACAACATTGAAAATACTTACAAAATGGAGTTTAGATCGAAAATACTAACAAAATGCAATGTAGATTGGAAATATTGTGCTTACAAAATATAGTTGAGATTCAAAATACTCACAAAATGGAATTTAGATACACGGGGAGCCAATTCACAGAAAGAGTGCGGGAATCTTAAAAAGTGTGGCTAAGTGGAACAATAACAACAACAAACTCGTAGATAAGTATTTCGAATGATCCATTTTTTAGTATTAGAACTCATTTCGAAGCAAAGCCAACTCTATAAGAGCTTGGAGCAGTGGCTGTCAAGGAAACAGGCGTTATTAAGCTGTGCATGCCAATACTTCTCATTAACTACAGTATTGCTTTTGTGAAAGCGCTCATCTGATGCATAGCTCTGCTTCAAATTGCTTGATACACATCAAACGAGCACGCTTTCATCAGAATCCGGAGGTTGCAGTTGTGAATAAATTGAATGTTTCATTTCGGAATCATGCATGTACCTAGTGTCAGTGACGTATGATAGTTTCACAACCGATCATATACAATAAGCATGGATCTATTTTGTGTTTAGCATTCTTGGCGGTCACCACGAAGCCCCTGGTTTGATTCCCGTCGCTGCCAAAAAATTTAATTCAGGTCGGATGGTTGGATCAAAGTACACTTAGCCTCGTGGGGCAAAACTGAGAAAAAGCGGTTTCGATCCCTACCTCAGCCATCCTGGAAATATCTTTCCGTGGTTTCACACTTCTACTCCAGGCAAATGTTGGGAAGTCAATTACATGATGATGATAATCATTGTTTTAAGGGGCCTAACATCTAGGTTATCAGCCCCTAATGGATTGGGGCAGATTTTTTATGAGTGTTAAAGAACCTTCAGTATGCCTTCCTTCAGAGGGGAAGTAAAGCCGGCGGTCCCATGTCATAGATTTATGGCATGTAAAAAAACCTTCCACTAATTACACTTGTGTGAAGCTAAATTATAGGTTAGATTTGACTAACGCTCTTAGGCTCCAACGTTCGCCGCCAGGTGCCAGTCGCGGTGGCATATAGTAGCCAAGTTCACAGCTAGGTGTCGTTGACGGTAGAGTTTGGTAGCAAAAGTAGGAACTACTTGAACATTCAATGTCTGCAGTCCTTACTTGAATTAAAAACTGATAACACACACTAACACAATAATCACAATTAACACCGGTTATCAGACAGATTCTACACACACGCAAAGTACACGGGGCTACATGACCACGTTGTCGCAGTCCTGAAACTGAGGAACCAACCAACGAATGGTTTGGGAGATAGTGATAATGACAGATGATCAAATTAAGCCTACAACTAAAACTAACTACTGACATACAAACTAGAAGACGAAAGGGGACACAAAAAAAGTTAGAATGTACCTATAAATAAAAGAAAAGAGGAAAGGAAATGCCCTCAACCCATGAAGAATGAGAATTGAGGGACTTGGAAGAAGGGAGAGCCAAGGTAGAGAGGAGAGGAAAAGAGGGAGGGTCAGCCCCAAAGGCAATGGAAAAAAGCGTAAAATCGGACCCAGCTCAGAAATCTCTCGGTGTCGCCAAATCCCGAGCTCACCAGCCATGAACCCTTGCGGGTGTAGCACTATCCAGGGTGCACCAGAAGTGGTACCGACAGCAGTGGCTATGCTCGCTAAAGCGCAGCGTTAGGCCATGGGGCCAAGCTGTGTGCTGACTCGGTAGATGCGTGGGTCGGAGCCCCACCGTCGGCCGTCCTTGAAATGGTTTCCCATGGTTTCCCCATTTTCAACACCAAGAAAATTCTGGGACGGTACCTTCTTACAGGCATCGGCCGCTTCCTTCCACATCCTTGCCCAGTATTATTCATCTTCAATCATTCCATCTCTCATCCCAATGCGCAGGTCGCCCAAGGGCGTGGACTAGAAAGACAACAAAAAGAAACAGAAGTGGTGGGGCTACATGAACACAGCCTTCATTAGGGCCTTGAGCAGAAGCCAGGAACGATAATAATAATATTATTATTAATATCGTATGGCCTCGGGTGCAAGCTTTGCTATTTGCCTCCCAGAAGGCAGCTGAAAACTCTAAATTTGTTGTTCCTTGGAACGCTACGAAAGTCAAGGAGGCTAGATATCTAAGCTCCTTGACACTACAGCGCTTTCTAGTAGAGAAAGGAGGAACTTGTTTGTGTTGGCGGAAAATCCCGAGATTAATTTAGCCATTATGAGCACGGCCTACAGAATTTAAATGGGTTCTTTAACATGCCAACAACGTTTGACATGCGTGTCGTGATTTTGGTCGCCTTTCAAAAATCACTTACCACGGCCCGGAGCAAACCTGCAAGCTTGGGGGTTGGTAGTCCGACACAATAACCACTCACCCACCGTGGCAAGCTAGAAGGTAGGAGATATCATGAAAAGATAAACAAGAGGTGTGACCCCTCGAAGATTGAGGGATGAGGAAAGATGAGAGAGGGGCCAATTAAGGCGGAAAAGGAAGAGACTACCTAGACCTCGGATACACTAATATCGCCGGGGTCGGAAGTGAACAAGAGTTGACCAAGGGAGGCCGAAAGATAAGGTGACAGTGAGGAGCCCGGCACAAGTAAGTGGAAGCAATGCAGGACTCAGCTGGGGTCCCGTGGTTGCCAAACCACGTCCCACACTTCGCGAGGCCCTGGGAGATAATTCTAGAGAATCGCGTGATTTTTAACAATGTGAGTGAATTACAACATGCTCAACACAAATCAGAACTGAAACTATAGAGATGATGGAGAATGCTTAGACTCTTTGATAGCATGTAGATTATTGGCTTCTAAACTTGGAGAATATGGTGGTAATTGATGTGTTCAGGGGCCTAACACAGAGTTATCGGCCCCTGATGGTTTGGGTAACAATAAAAATTTATGATAAAATTAATCCTACAACTAAAGCTAAATACAGACTTATAACTAACTTACGTAGGCCAACTGGAAGAAGAAAAGGGAGAAAAAGAATAGGCCTTAGTAAAATAACCGACAGGGAAAATAAATGCCCTTAACCTCCGAAGAATGAAGCCCGAGGTACTTGGAAAGTAATAGAGACATGAAAGGCAGGTATGAGAGAGTTCACCCCAGTGTCAATGGAAAAGGGGAAAGGGGAAAACGGACACAGCTCAGGATTCCAGGGTGCACCGAAAGTGGTGGGGTACGCGCACCCTGCCTCCTGTGCAGAAGGCAGGAGATACCAGGAAGAGAAGAAAAGAGGTCTTGGTCCTGGAAGAATAAGGGTATCAAGTAAAATAATAATAATAATATGTTTATTGCAGCAAAATTGCATACAAATCAGGGGAGTCCACTGTCCTTGGGGTAAATCTGAGACTTGCCTCATACAAAACTGTCGCTCTCAAAGATCGCCACGGAAGTGGGGGAAAACACTGTATCAATGCGGGTCTCATCAAGTAAAATAAGAAAGGGCCAATTAAGGTGCGAAATTGAAAGGCAGCCTAGACCTTGGATACCCTAATACCGTCGGGGTCGAGGAGAACAAGAGTTTACCAAGGGTGGTCGACGACAGGAAAGATGAAGGAGGGGAACCTAGCAAAAGTCAGTGGTAGCAATGACGGACTCAGCTGGGGTTCCGTGGTTGCCAACTCTCGTCTGAGTAGTTGCGAGCGCGTGAGAGGCCTTGTATTGTAGACAGAGTATTGTTACGGCTGTGAGTTTTTTTTTGTCGCTCGCCGCATGAGTCACAGCTCCCCCGGGCTGTGTGTGCTCTGCCTCGGTGTATTACGTGCGAGTTACGCAACGGGCTGCAAAGTGAAAGGGATGGTCCAGAATATTCGTGACCCAGCCAGTGAAGAAATGTCGAGAAGCCGTGTGTCCTGGACGATTCTAGAATTCATTGAGTCACCAGCCTGCTATATAAGCGGCTTCAACAGTAAGGGGGCCGAGTTTTCTGTGGGTGTGTGCTTCTGAGCTAGTGCGTGTTTTCCTGAGCGACAGAAGTGTGGTGACGAAGTGCCGTGCGAGTTACGAAATCCAGTGACATTGTTTCCCAGCTTGTGAACAGCGTGCAGCAAGTCATCGTAAGCAACTGTAGTTAGTGTACATAAGGGAGAGGAGCAGGTAGTTTCTGTCAAGGCCACCGTACTCATTAAGACGGTTTAACTTCTGTGGTTTGTTGACAAGTGAAAGGGCCAAGAGCGCTCAAGGAAGAGACTTGAGGAAACTGGAGTAAGGTTCCAATTGCTTGTATTTGCTGATGAGTAGTGTACCTCTTCCTGCAAGCAATAAAGCTAACTTCTCTTTAAAGCAGTAATTGGTGTTGTGTTTTCTATCCTCCGTAATCCAGTTAACAAAAGTGCCACTAGGGGGTGGCACGTAACAACTGGTGTCAGAAGCCGGATTACGAACTCAAGCACAAGCACAACACCTGGCGGTCTTGGTTTCAAAACCCGAGCAGGTCATTTTCTCTAATTTTCCTGTGAGTGCATGCCCTTTACAAGACAAACAACTAAAATGGAGGCGCAATCGGCAGCATTGCTAGAAAAGTTAAATGGCATGGAAACCAAAATGGAGGCCGGCCAGAAGAAGATGGAAGACGGCCAGAAGAAGATAGAGGACGGCCAGAAGAATTTAACCAAGGACCTAACTGCCAAATTAGAAGACGGCCAGAAGAAGCTAGAAGACGGCCAGAAGAAAATGGAAGACGGTCAAAATAAGTTAGCGGAGGACCTGAAGAAGATGGAAGACAGCCAGAAAAGTTTAGCCGAGGACCTAACTTCCAAATTAGAAGACGGTCAAAATAAGCTAGCAGAGGACCTGAAGGACGGCCAGAATAAGTTAGCAGAGGACCTAACCACCAAATTTCTGGAAGGCCAGAAAAATCTGGAAGAGTGTCTGCTGACGAAATTAGAGGAGAGCCAAAGGAAATTAGAACAGGGCCTACGTGAGGAAGTCGCAGCAGCGGAAAAGAAGTTCGACGCCTTACAAGTGGAAGTTGCCGAGCTGCGACAACGCCCGCTGATGGGGGTGGAGGAGAAATTCAACGCCTTGCAAGTGGAAGTTGCCGAGCTGTGCCAACGACCGCTGATGGGGGTGGAGGAGAAATTCAACGCCTCACAAGTGGAAGTTGCCGAGCTGTGCCAACGCCCGCTGATGGGGGTGGAGGAGAAATTCAACGCCTTAAAAAAGGAAGTTGCCGAGCTGCGCCAACGCCCACTGACGGGGGTGGAAGAGAAACTCAACGCTCTACGAGAGGAAGTTGCCGAGCTGCGCCAACGCCCGCCCACCGTTACACCGGGAATATAAGGAACGGGACACAGCAGAGTGACGCCCCCAACCTTCGACGGAAAGGTCCCGTGGAGCACCTACTTACGTCAGTTCGAGGCGGCCTGTTCCATAAATAACTGGAACAACACAGAAAAGACTACAGCTCTCATTGTAGCGCTGAGAGGTGACGCCCTTAACGTCCTTCAGGCCATCCCGACTGGATCCCAGGACTACGCTTCACTGATCGCCCATATGGAGTCCCGATATGGAGATAGCCATCTTCAGCAGGCCTACCAGATGCAGCTCCGGACTCGGGTACAGAAGAACGCGGAAACCCTGCAGGAGTTTGAGATGGACATCGCACGCCTCGTAAGGCTCGCCTATCCAACAGCGCCGGCCGACTTTCTGTAACAGATTGCGACGCAGACCTTCACCGACGGGCTACGGGACTCGGACACTCAACAGGCGCTGCGACTCGCGCGCAATAAGACCTTGGCAGATGCGCTGAGCCACGCACTTGAGTTCGAGACGGCAAAACAGGCATCTGGAATGCACGCGCGAGTGCGTCAAGTGGACGTCGACGAACCAGCAAAAACCAACTAGACCAAGCCCCTGGCCGACGAATTGATGGAGGCGCTAAGCCGTTTCTTCGATAGTCGCGGCACCACCAGCAACGACACAGCCGGAAGACAACCGGAGAGGCGGCCCGGAAGAGGACTACCGACCTGCTGGACCTGCCGTAAGAGAGGCCACCTGAGCAAGGACTGCGGTGATCGCCGCCGCCAAGGGTTTCCGTCGGGACAGTCAGTCGTAGGGAAACCGCGCGGCCCAGGAAAGCAAGTATCAGCCAGCCTTGGGGGGCAAAGGTTGGCTTGTGACAGTAGTCAAGCACGGGCAGTCCAGGTTCGTGTGACGAAGTTACGGAGGGACAATAGCAGCCTGATGGTCGACGGAGTCGCCAACGGAGAGAGCTGGCCCATGCTAATCGACACGGGAGCATCGAGGACCCTCGTCAGTCCCACCGCGATCCCGAAGTGGAGGGTGCAACCCACACAAAGGAACCTCCAGCTAATAACCGCGACCGGAGAGACCGCACCGGTACATGGCGAAGCATCACTGGAGTTCGCCGTTGGTCGACGGGCGATAAAGCATCCAGTGCTTGTGGCTGACGTATCAAATGAAGTGATCATCGGACTGGACTTCCTGGACCAGAACAACATCATCTTGGATCTGAGTACCAACACTCTGCACTTCGGAGGTGAGGAACTTGCTTTGCAACCTGCTCACGAGTCTATCACCGCACGACGAGTAAGGCTGAGAGAAGACGTCATCGTTCCCGCCAGGACGGAGGTCAGCGCTGCCGTAATTGTCGACGGAACTGCTGAGGGAGTGGCGGCTGTCATCGAGCCAAAATATAAGGACATCCAGACAAAGGATTGCTAGTTGCCAAGACTCTCATCAACACGACGTCTCGGCCGTACGTCCGCCTGTCCAACTTGAACGACTACGACATTACGGTTCACCGGGACACCAACCTAGGAGTCTGCGAGCCCGTTACCTGGATTGCCCGCATCACAGATACGACGGACGGACACCTGCAGACGCACAACCGAAGAAGACGCACACTGCCAGAAGAACTACAGAAGCTGTACCAAGGATCCCAGGACCATTTAGACGAGGAACAATCACGCCAACTTCAGGACCTGCTACGCGAATTCCAGGACGTCTTCTCCGTGGGGAGCAAAGACTTCGGCAGGACAAGCTAGGTCCAGCACAGAATCGAAGTTGGGGACAGCGCACCGATTAGGGCCCCATTCCGACGTGTCGCGCTCGCCAAGCAAGCCGAAGTCGACCGGATGGTAGAAGAGATGAAGGAGCAAGGGGTGATCGAGCCATCACATAGTCCTTGGAGTTCTCCGGTCGTGCTAGTGAAGAAGAAGGACGGTTCCACCAGGTTCTGCGTGGATTACAGGCGGGTGAATGACGTCACGAAGAAGGACAGCTACCCTCTACCCCGGATCGACGACACGCTGGACACCATATCAGGATCAAGATGGTTCTCCACCTTGGAATTGGAGAGTGGCTACTGGAAGGTGGAGGTCCACCCTAAGGACCGCGAGAAAACGGCGTTCTCTGTGGGCAGCGGGCTTTGGCAGTTCACCGTCATGCCATTCGGTCTGTGCAACGCCCCTGTGATCTTCGAAAGGCTAATGGAGTCCATTCTGAGGGGACTACACTGGAAGACCTGCCTGGTCTACCTTGACGACGTCATCGTTCTGGGAAAAAGCTTCGAGGAGCACTACAGCAACCTGAAGGAGATCTTGGTGAAGCTACGGGCTGCCCAGCTGAAGTTGAGCCCCAAGAAGTGTCAGCTCTTCCAGAAGCAGGTCCAGTACCTTGGGCATATTGTCTCCGAGGAAGGGGTACGCACCGACCCAGAAAAGACCGCAGCTTTGAGGGAGTGGCTAGTTCCGAAGGACAAGTCCCAACTACGAAGCTTCCTAGGACTCGGCACTTATTACCGTCGCTTCGTGAGAGGATTCGCCGACATCGCCAAACCACTGCGTCGACTGACTGAGAAGGACCAACTCTTCACGTGGACAGCAGAATGCCATAGTGCCTTCGAACAACTCAAGCAGACTCTGTGCACCGCGCCTATTCTGGCCTACCCTAGACCTGGAACAAGGTTCATCGTCGATACCGATGCCAGCGACTTTGGTATAGGGGGAATCCTGTCGCAAATAGTGGGCGGCGAGGGGAGAGTAGTGGCCTACTTCAGCAAAGCCTTGTCAAAGCCAGAGAGGAACTACTGCGTCACCAGGAAGGAACTGCTCGCCAACGTGAAGACCATCGAACACTTCCACAAGTACCTGTACGGGCAAGAATTTCTCATCAGGACCGACCATGCATCCCTGCGGTGGCTCCTGAACTTCAAACAGCCCTAGGGTCAACTCGCGCGGTGGTTAGAGAGGCTTCAACAGTACAACTTCGAGATCCAGCACAGGAAAGGCCAACTGCATTCTAATGCCGACGCCCTGTCACGAAGACCGTGCCCCGAAGACTGCACCTTCTGTACTAGGAGGGAGGAGAACACCGGGATACAGTGCCGAAGGACTACCGTGGAACTTGAAGGGAGCTGGAGCCGCGAATCTTTCACGCGGGCGCAAGCGGAAGATGATGACCTGGGACTGATAGCCGAATGGAATAGGGCCTGTGTCCCCAGACCCGGGTGGAACATTGTGAGTGACTGCAGCCCAAAGTTTAAGTCCTACTGGGCGCAGTGGGACTCGCTGGTAGTAAGGGATGGCCTCATCTGCCGTACCTGGGAGAGCACCGACGGGAAGACATCTCCGGAGCAAGTCGTCGTTCCAAAGGCTATGATGGAGGAAGTCCTGAAGGAAGTCCATGGAGGATCATCTGGTGGACACCTAGGGATAAAGAAGACCCTGGAGAAGCTGAGAGAGCGGTTCTACTGGACCGGATGCCAAACTGACGTGGAGAACCACTGCGCGAGGTGCCACGATTGCGCAGCCAGCAAGGGCCCAGGACGAAGACGACGGGGTCCACTGAAGACCTACAACGTGGGCGGCCCCATGGAGAGAGTGGCCATCGATGTCGCTGGGCCATTCCCGTTAAGCGAGGCAGGGAACCGCTACATATTGGTCGTCAGCGACTACTTCACCAAATGGCCGGAGGCGTATGCGCTCCCTAACCAAGAAGCCGCGACGATCGCAGAGACCCTGGTGAAGGAATTCGTCAGCCGGTACGGAGTACCCCTGGAACTGCACTCCGACCAAGGGAGGAACTTCGAGTCGCAGGTGTTCCAGAATCTATGCCAGCTGCTGGGAATCCGGAAGACAAGGACAACGCCGCTACTCCTTCAGTCCGACGGGATGGAAGAGCGATTCAATCGCACCATCGAGAACCATCTCCGAATAGTCGTCAGCGAGCACCAGAGGGATTGGGACAAGCATCTTCCACTATTTCTCCTGGCCTACCGCGCCGCCGTGCATGAAGCCACCGGGTGCACACCAGCCCGGGCCATGTTTGGGAGGGAGCTCCGTCTACCTGTCGATCTTGCCTTCGGCCGACCTGGGAATGATCCGGTCCCGGTAAGCCAGTATTGTCAAGAACTGGTCGGCCAACTGGAGGACGTGCACGCGTTCGCGAGGAGGAAACTGCGGATCGAGACCGACCGAATGAAGACCCGATACGACCAACAGACGGATGCTGGCGGATTCCACGAGGACGACCTGGGCTGGCTCTTCAACCCATTACGGAAGAAAGGCCTGTCACCCAAACTGCAGAAGTCCTGGGAGGGCCCGTACCGAGTCGTGAAACGGATCAACGATGTCGTCTACAGGATCCAGCGGAGCCCGAGGGCGAAGATGAAGTTCGTGCATCGAGATCGCCTGGCAGCCTACGGAGGGACACAGACGGACCAATGATTGATCGGGACGATCAGCCTTTTAGGAAGGGGGTGGTGTTACGGCTGATTTTTTTTGTCGCTCGCCGCATGAGTTACAGCTCCCCCGGGCTGTGTGTGCTCTGTCTCGGTGTATTACGTGCGAGTTACGCAACGGGCTGCAAAGTGAAAGGGATGGTCCAGAATATTCGTGACACAGCCAGTGAAGAAATGTCGAGAAGCCGTGAGTCCTGGACGATTCTAGAATTCATTGAGTCACCAGCCTGCTATATAAGCGGCTTCAACAGTAAGGGGGCCGAGTTTTCTGTGGGTGTGTGTTTCTGAGCTAGTGCGTGTTTTCCTGAGCGACAGAAGTGTGGTGACGAAGTGCCGTGCGAGTTACGAAATCCAGTGACATTGTTTCCCAGCTTGTGAACAGCGTGCAGCAAGTCATCGTAAGTAACGGTAGTTGGTGTACATAAGGGAGAGGAGCAGGTAGTTTCTTTCAAGGCCACCGTACTCATTAAGACGGTTTAACTTCTGTGGTTTGTTGACAAGTGAAAGGGCCAAGAGCGCTCAAGGAAGAGACTTGAGGAAACTGGAGTAAGGTTCCAATTGCTTGTATTTGCTGATGAGTAGTGTACCTCTTCCTGCAAGCAATAAAGCTAACTTCTCTTTAAAGCAGTAATTGGTGTTGTGTTTTCTATCCTCCGTAATCCAGTTAACAAAAGTGCCACTAGGGGGTGGCACGTAGCAGTATCATTACCTAAAGTCTATTCGCCGAGTCGAGACAGTGCCCCTGGCTACCTGGACAGGGAATCAACTTGACGTTACAGACAGTTTCACGACTCGGTACGGGCCCTCCCAGGTTTCTGCAGTTTGGGTGACAGACCTTTCTTCCGTAATGGGCTGAAGAGCCAGACCGCAGCTTCCTCCTCGCGAACGTGTGCACGTCCTCCAGTTGGTCGACCAGTTCTTGACAATACTGGCTTTCCGGGACCGGATCATTTCTAGGTCGGCTGACGGCAAGATCGACAGGTGAACTGGGGGTGATTCCCTACTTGACGTTACAGACAGTTAGGAACAGGGCTCCGAGTGAAGGCCGAAGTTAAACGATTGACTTCGCGTCACCACATGGTAGCTTTACGACTGGTTACAAAGTGAGGAGCTTATTATCCTCTCTGTTTCAAAATAAATAAAGGTTATCTATATTTACGACACTTTACTAAATGTAAAATACTGTAGTGCAATATTCAACATATCATATTCCCAGAATACATTACATTGAAGTACCTCCATTTTCTGAACATTACACGTCGCCCTGTTGGTCTAGGGGTATGATTCCTGCCTCGGGTGCGGGAGGTCACGCGTTCGAACCCCGGAAATGCCGAGCATTTTTAGCTTACTTTTCACATTTTGCAAAAATGAGGAAAAAGTAGACTTATGAGATCGATCCGGGAAAATGTGTGTCTGTCTGTCTGTCTGTCTGTCCTTCTGTCTGGCTGTGTGTGTGTCCCCCCTATCGACTCCTAAACTGCTGTAGCAATCGAAACCGAATTTAGTATGAGTAAAGATGTATACCGGTATAGCTCACGTCCATATTTGAAAATGATGTCAGTGCTACCAACTGCTGAAAAAACGCACTAGAAATTTGAGCTCCATGTTGGATATCTTGGAAGGTATGCATGGGAGCTATTCCAAAATTGGTACACATGTAGATAATACTATTGCAGTTTAATTTCCAGGATGCCGTACATGACAGTGTTGCCAAAATAATTTTAAGCCATCTGATAGGTCCAATTTTTAAATGCATATAACTTCTACACTATCAATTGGATTTCAACCAAAATTTGTATGTAATATGTGTACATAAGCATATATGAATGAGCGTATTCTTAAGAGCCACCAGGGCTGCCAACTGCTAATAATTGCTCTCTCTATTTTTTTATCCAAATACCAATATATCAGAAAGTATGCAAGCCGACAGCTTTTAAACTATGCACACGTATAGTACCTGACATTTTCGATTAACGTGGAGTAACTTATATACGTCATTTCTACCAACATGATTATAAGCTTGCTGATAGTACACATTTTTAAATACATGTAACTTCTATACTATCAGTTGGATTTCAACCAAATTTCGTATGTCTTATGTGTAACATAACATATATGACTATAAGTATTGTTAAGAGCAATCAGGGCTGCCAACTGTTAATAAATGCTGTCTATATGTTTTTACCCTAATATCAATATATCAGAAAGTATGCAAGCCAACAGCTCTATACTTTGCACACGTATAGGACCTGACATTCTAGATTAATTTGAAGTAATTAATATGATTCAGTGCTGCCAACAATATTCTATGCCTGCTGATAGGTCCAATTTTAAAATACATGTAACTTATATACTAACAAATGGATTTCATCCAAAATTGGCACAACAAGATATCATAATATTTCAAATTATTTCTGATCAGCAACGCATTACATTGTTGCCAACATGCTTTTACGCGTGCTGATAGATCTAGTGTCTAACTGCATGTAACGTCCATTGGACTTCAACCAAATTTTGTATTCTGTACCTTAAGAGACGGAACTAAGAATATATTCAGTCACCAGGGCTGCCAACTGTAGTGCTCTATTAGGTTACATTATACCAGGTGTATTTCGAACTAATTAGACATTTCGATATTACCAACTTAATTTCGTCATTATTCTAGATAGGTTCATATACTGTAGATTACTCATTGGCATGAAACTTAATTTTAAGAAAAGTAGGCTCTTTAGTTGGTCACGGAACATCTTGTTACTTTTGTTTTATCTCTTGAAAATATTCAAAAAGTGTATAAAAGAATTTTAGGAAGTTTTTTTTTATGTGTAACATCTTTCCACTCGGTATCTGGGTATTTTGTGGCACTCGGTAGCTGGACATTTTTGTGGGAGTGATTTTGGAAAAGAGACGGAAGTGGATGGGATGGAAGTAGATGGGACGGAAGTGCATGGGACGGAAACAATGTGCGCGCGCGGTGGCAGAGATCGGTACAACGACGTATTGTAAGCCATGTGACTATGTGGAATGTAAATCGCATATGGTTTACCTCAAGGTTTGGAGGCCCCATTAAAGAAATTCCTACAATAAATCATCGTCAAGTTGTCGTTCTTTGGTGTGAAAATATTCATTATATCATATTTGCTGAAAACAATTACGATGTATTAAATCTTCATACTTTTGCTGTAGCCTACTCTTATTTAATGTAAGCACTCGCACTCGATACCTCGAGTGCTATATCGCATCAACCAACACTCCAAACAACGTAGGAATTCAGTATATTAACACCTACTACTAACAATAATTGAAACTTCGTAGGTCTAAACGTATCCCTGGGAGAAACGCATTTAATATACCTACTGCACACCTAATTTTTAATCGCGCCTATACTTGGCAGTGCGCTATATCGGCAATAAGAGGCCATTTTCAATAACACCGCTGGCATGGGTTCACTAACTGGCCGGTATAAAGCGCTGCTCGCATCAAGTAGGCAGTGGATTGCTCCCGCATACAGTTGCAGGTATATGTCACTACTGCAGATGCATTGCAGAATCCTGTCATGTTTGCTGGCACAAGGTAGCACTATGAGTTCATTCTTTAAAAAATGCGAGTAAGTAATGTGGAATTATTCGAATAACAAGTCAGATGTTACACATTATATGCAACTACTGTAAGGCTCTTTTTTTTTTCTGCGAGACTTGTACTTACAGTGTTCCAGTAATATAAATACATAGTTTGAGGTCGAACGATATTTTTTTTTATAATTTCACTCTGCTGCATGACGTCACGCGCTCTCCATTTCCGTATCGCATAACGCCATAGCCCAGGAGTAAACTCAGACTCGGTGCATATGCACTGAACAACATGATGACGTCATACGCTCAAGAGCAACCTTAGTAAATTTCCTCCCCGTAACAGTAACGCATAACGGTAGACCAAAGCATACCGATGAAGTCGACATGATCATTTGAAATGATAAAAAAAAACAAGATGTTCAGTAAAGAACATATAGCCTACTTTCTCCTAAATGTATGAGTATAGTTATAACTCGTTGTTATTATCAAAGAGTATAATAGAACTATTCTTTGTTGAAGGCCATAGAAACGATTTACCTCTACCAAACGCCACAATCTAGATAAAAACTGCTACCATCATTGAAGAAAGAAAGATAAGAAGTATATCAAGAATGTTATGGATCTGGAGACATAATCGACCGGACTGGCTGCGTGGCTCAGCGGTAACGTTCTCGCTTGCTGGGCCCTAGGTTGCAGGTTCGTATCCTGGCGCAGTCAGCTGGCATTTGAGAGTGCACAAATGCGAGGGAGCCGTGTCAGTACATTTACTGGCACGTTAAAGATCCCCTTCGGGCCAAAATTCCGGCACCCCGGTGTCTCTAAAAGCAGCAGTAGTTAAAAGGGATGTAAAACCAATAACATTATTATTATTATTATTATTATTATTATTATTATTATTATTATTATTATTATTATTATTATTATTATTATTGTTTTAATGTGCTAACGGTTCCAGGCTAGTGTTCAGAAGTAAAGGGGGAGTTTTAGTCGGTAGTCTGCTACTCAGTAGCAGGAGCCCGACACTCTGTGCGTAAATGCATTTCTTCCCCTAAAATATATATATATATATATATATATATATATTATTATTATTATTATTATTACATATACGACCTGCCGTGGGCAACATCCAACTTTGAGTTGAGGCATGTCTTTACACGTCTGGTTGTGCAGGGCTTTCACAACCCTAATTGAAAAAAAAGGAAGGAAGATTGTAGTTTTACGTGGCCGTGAATCTTGTGATTATGAGCCACGGGACCTCCTTTTTACGTGGAATCCGAACCACAGGACATGGCATTTCACTTCGAAAATCTCTCATGCATTGACCGGGAATCGAAAACCCTAATTGAATTAACAAATCTTTCCATGACCCTACAGAGACGTGTGTATACAAACTATGTGGATATTTTCGATTGCTATTTGCCTGAAATAAAAGTAGTAATTAATACCTGAACTAACACCAACGGCTTGAACTCAGTTACTATGTGAAATCGTTTTGTTCTTTACTTCAAATAACATTTTCAAGTAACGCAAAATAGGCTGTTACAAACCCTTTAAAATAAAAAGTAAAAATGTATCGTAGTATCATCTTGCCATTCTTCAAATTCGATGCTCATAGAATGCCAATGGCATAGTAATCAATGGAGCCCCACGTAGACTAGTCGTGACATCTAGTGGTGAAATATCGAACAATATAATCCTAACAGAGCGAGTGCATTCTAGCGGCCAGAAGAAGAAACTTTTCAATAAAATCTGGAAGTTAATAAGTATGTCGGAGTGCAGTTACCTTTTTGGCAGCTAGATGTCTCGAGTAAATCTGCTGGCGAATTATGTTTTAATTAAATATATATTTTACACGATAATATGCACAATATAACGCTTAATTTTAAAACATCTGAGTCATTACAAAACAATAAACATATAACATTTCAAGCAAAAAATCTAGCTCTGATCGGGTTTGAACCATAGGCATTTGAGCGATAGGTTAACGCTCTACCACTGAGCTAATTGTGTCAACGAATATCGTTCTATATAAAATGACTTACATAGAACTTGTTAGCAAATAATGATTTATACTAAACGATTTCATCACTGGAATATATTATTTATATATAAAGCATTTCATAGAAAGTTTATTTATTTTGTATCAGTACGCTATATTGCATGCAATACTCAAATTAGTGAAATATAAGTCAAGCACAAGATATCCGCTGCCATCTTGTCCTATTACTGAATCAGCTCAGCTTTTTAAAATCACGTCTGCACTATAGTATTACAAAATAAACTTTTAATTTCGAACGTGCCTCTTCCTTTAGAACAGTTAAAACGATTCTCGGCTCGATAATCGGAACTGGTGGGTCCCATGATATGGATTATAAAGTTTGCATAATTTGCACGGCCGCCATCCTGAAATGGTATGGCGGACGACCTTGTAGTTTGGTCACAAGACGCATCCTATACGAAGGTATGTTGTTACCAAATTTGGTAGAGATCGGATGATTTGGTTAGTCGTTATTTGATTTTACGTTTTGAACGTTTGAGTGGCCGCCATTCAGTTTTAGTAAAGATGGCGGCGATATAAAACATGACACTGAGGTGTCCTTTGCTAGTGCTACCTTTGTACCAAATTTCGTTCAATTCGCATTCACCGTGTTCGAATTGATAGGGGGGGACAGACATTCAGAGTACACACACTCACACACACACAGACACACACACACACACACACAGAGACTCACACACACACATACACACACACACAGACTCACACACACACATACACACACACAGACAGACACACTCTTTTCGCCCTGTGTTGATCTCATAAGTCTACTTTCATTTTTTGCAAAAATCGAAAGTAGGCTAATAGCGTTTGACCTCAAACTATGTATTTATATTACTGGAACACTGTAAGTACAAGTCTCGCACGAAAAAAAACTTCCTAAAGTTCTTTTATACACTTTTTGAATACTTACAAGAGATAAAACAAAAGTAAAAATGCTGGGCATTTCCGGGGTTTGAACGCGTGACCTCACGCACCCGAGGCAGGAATCATACCCCTAGACCAACAGGGCGACGTGCCAAGTGCAGAAAATGGAGGTACTTCAATGTAATGTATTCTGAGAATATGATATGTTGAATATTATACTACAGTATTTTACATTTAGTAAAGTGTCGTAAATATAGATAAGCTCTATTTATTTTGAAACAGGAGTCGCCTCCATAGTGTAGCGGTCAGCATGGTTAGCTGCCGCCCCGGAGGTCCTGGGTTCGATTCCCGGCTCTGCCACGAAATTTGAAAAGTGGTATGAGGACTGGAACGGGGTCTACTCAGCCTCGGGTGGTCCAAATGAGTAGAGGGGGTTCGATTCCCCCCTCAGCCATCCTCGAAGTAGTTTTCCGTGGTTTCCCACTTCGTCTTCGGGCAAATGCCTTCTTCAAGGCCACGGCCGCCTCCTTCCATCTTCCTTGCCTATCCATCCTCACTATCCCTTACCTAACCCTCATGAGGCCCCTGTTCGCTTTGCAGGTGAGGCCGCCTGGGCGAGGTGCCAATCCCACCTCACCAGTTGTATCCCTTTCGATTCGATGTTCCCCGCTCTAGGACACTGCCCGTAGAGGCGGTAGTGGTGAGTTCCCTCGCTGAGTCCGTGGGTTCCACCAACCTGGAGGGTAAACGACTAAAAATAAATAAAAAATTGCATTTAGTGTCGTAAATATAGATAAGCTCTATTATTTTGCAACAGAGAGGATAATAAGCTTCTCACTTTGTAACCAATCGTAAAGCTACCATGTTGTGACGCGAAGTCAATCGTTTAACTTCGGCTTTCACTCGGAGCCCTGTTCCTAACTGTCTGTAACGTCAAGTAGGGAATCACCCCCAGTTCACGTCATCGGCTCTGCCGGACAGGGGTAGGCAAGATGCTCCGCGATCGTTGGTCATGAAAAGACAAGACTTGCTGCACTTAGTGCTGTGCTGCACTGTATACTGTTGTCTGTCATAATCAGTTATGAACTTATTAATTAATTACATTAATACATAAACGAACAATATATAAACCGCGCTGTAGCATGTAACCGATAAGTCAGCCCGCTTCACATGTAAGCTATACACAGCACTGCACTTGGCGTACGTTCAACAAGCACAGCTCTATACGCCCCTTGCGGGCAGCCCTGCAATCACGTGTACAACTGTGTTTACTTCCACTATCCCAACTCGGCGAACAGACTATAGTAATTCTGGTATGTTCCAAACAAACCTGCTATATCTCTATATTTATTAGTCGTATGTGATAAAATGATGGATAGGGAGAGCGAGAAGTCGAGAAATAAGGACAAGAAGAGGAGGACGATAAACTCTACATTCACACTATCAACTATCTTCAGATGTATTTTATGAGATACTTCATTCGATGTGAACTAAGTTTTCTTTTACTAAACGACATTCCATTCGGAAGATGCTATATGGTGTTGCAGAAAGTCGATGGCATGCCGCTTACAGCAGCAGTTAGAAGCAGTTTATTGAAGCAGCTCACCGTAACTATTTTATCGAGCCTCTAGGAGCATGTGTTCCGTGCCTCACATCCATTATGGACTAGTAATGATCGATACAGAGTACTTTAGGGAGCATGGTCATATTGTGTGACTTCTTCACTCCTCAAGTTAGTCAGTTAGTGAGCCTTGCAACCAGCCATCCATCCAGCGAGCGAGTCTAGCGACGAACCAGCTATCTATCTAGACAGCGAACGAGTCTAGTTACAATCCAGCAATCCATCCTGCCAGTGAATCCAACAACGTACCTGCCATCCATCCACTCAGCCAGCGAGTCTAGCAACGAACCAGATGGATTCAGTGATTGCAGTGATGGAGAACACCTTACAAACTTATAGCCTATAAGGTGACGTGGACTAACACCATGCTTGTTGTGATAGAGGACAACTTGAAAGGTTTCATCTTTAGTAACTTGTTTAAGGTGACGTAGACCAACACCAGGCGTGTAGTGATAGAGGACAACTTGAAAGGTATCATCTTTAGCAACTTGTTTAAGATGACGTGGACTATGTAACACCATATTTGTACTGATGGAGGACAACTGGAATGGTTTCATTCTTAGTAACTTACTTAAAGTGACGTGGGCTAACATCATATTTGTAGTGAAGGGGGTCAGCTTGAAAGGTTTCATCCTCCGTAACTTAAGATGACATCGACTGTAGGGTCATACCTCCTGCATTTGCAATAATTTCAACCCTACCGGTATGTAGTGAGCATGGGTCATAAATTGAGTGTAGCGATTAATTGGATGGCGAGCATTTGCTCGCGTTATGGAGTCTTAATGGTGGGAAGGTGTTCCCATGAGCCGCTTATCTATAGGGGAGATTTATTTGCTAAAGCAGGCAGGCCTCGGAGCGATATGAGGTGACAATAGATCATAAATTGTGTGGGACGTGATGGGAATACGATAAAACTCGAAGTCTATGCAGCTACCCGCAAGCTCTGCCTGAAAGGGTGAAGGAAAGTCTGCCTCTCATCCTGCCCTCCATTTTCCGTGCCATATCAGCAAACTCGAATATAATCTCCTCACAATATCAAAGCTATTCAATTGTATAATTTTGATAATGCTGATAATAAATGTTGTTTTAAGGGGCCTAACATCGAGGTCATCTGCCCCTGACGACATAAAGAAAAGCAAGTAGTTCCGTGAAGAACTATATAGCCTATTTTCATATAGGCAATCCTATTTATGTTAATTGCTTCGGTGGCGTAGTTGGTTGCATGCTGAACTGATGTGCCCAAGATCGCGGCTTCAAACCCGGCCGAGTTGGATTTATTAAGAGCGTTATAATCTATCAGTATGCCTTCCTTCGGAGGGGAAGAGACGCCGGTGGTCCCATGTCATACATTTATGGCAAGTAAAAGATCCTTCCACGAACTAAACTTTTGTGAAGCTAACTTTCTGGGTTAGATTTCGTTGAAACGCCCTTTCAAAGTTCCAACGTTCACCCCTAGATGCCAGTGACATCTGGTAGCAAAAGTTGGAACTATTTAAAATTTAACGGAACTTGTAGCTCACCCCATGGGTGTCCGCTTGAAGCAGCTACAGCCTCTGGTGAGGCGAACATGTCCTCGGACACTCCCGGCACTAAAAGCCATACGCTAAATAAATAAATAAATAAATATATAAATAATCAACATACAACATTTCAGTTTGATTACTCCCATAGATTCCTAGATATTGAGAACCATCTAAATAATTCGTATGGTCTCCATGTTAGATGTCTATATATGTAGGCCATAGAGCTATGCACTATTACATTAATATTACTGCGTAGGTGTATTATTCAAACTTCAATCGCATAATTAGGACACAAAAAACAAATTTTAAAATTTCGCACAACCGCCACCTTGTGGTTATGGAAACAATTGAAATGAATTAGATGTCAGTAGATTCAGATTTCTATAAGCATTTACCGTACGAAGCTTTACTGCGCTTGGATGGTTAAATCGCGAGAAGCAACCATTTGAATTTTAAATTTTGCGTCACCGCCATGTTGATTTTTTCTCACCAGGTTATTGAAAGTCACATAGGTGAACGTATGTTTAAAGCCTTTATCAATATACAAAATTTCAGTTTGATTGCTGTCATAGATTAGAAGATATTGAGAACCATCTCAATATTTCAGATGGTCGCCATGTTGGATTTGTATATATGTATGCCATAGAGTTATGTACTATTAGATGACGATTATTGCGCAGGTTCAGTATTCAAACGTTGACTTTGATCGCATAATTAGGACAAAAGAAATAGAAACTTAACTTCAAAAATTCGCACAGACGCCATCTTGAGTATGTTTAAACAATTGAGCTGAATTAGATGCCAGTGCACTCCAATGTGTATAGACATTTGTTGTACCAAGTTTCACTGCAGTCGAGCGGTTACATCGCGAGATAAGTCTATTTAAATGTTTCAACTTCGCTTGACCGCCATGTTCGTTTTATAGTTAACAGGTTCTTCAAAGTTCGAAGTTAACAGGTTCTTCAAAGTCACATACGTGAACTTGTATTAGTGCCCTTTATCACCGAACAAAATTATCAGGGTGATAAGTTATCAGTAATAGTTTCGGAGATATAGCCTAGTATGTCGGTGAAATATTTCGCACAACCGCCATCTTGATGATGATGATAATTGTTGTTTTAAGGGGCCTAACATCTAGGTTATTGGCCCCTAATGGTTTGGATGATCGTGACGATGATAATGAAATGCAAACTGTAACTAAATACCAACTACTAACTTACATACTAGAAGAAGAAATGGAAAACAAAATGAGAATGAGGCAAATAAAGGACAGGAGGAAAAGAAATGCCCTCAACCCTCGAAGAATGCGGATTGAGGGACTTGGAAGGACGGAGAGCCATGAAAGGCAGATAGGAAAGTGAAAAAAGAGAGGGTCCGCCCCAGAGGTAATGGATAAAAGGGGGAAAACCGGACCCAGCTCAGGAATCCCTCGGGGTCGCCTACTACCGAACTCACCAGCCGTGAGCCCCTGAAGGTGTAGCAATATCTAGGGTGCACCAGAAGTGGTGGGGCTACATACACCCTGCCTCCTTGAGGGTCTTGAGCAGAAGGTAGGAGGTAACATGAAAACGGAAAAGAAGGCTGACCCCACGCAGAAGGAGGGTATCAGAAAAGACGAGACAAGGGCCAATAAAGGCGGGAAAGGAAAAGACTCCCTAGGCCTCGGACACCCTAATACCGTCGGGGTCGGAAGAGAACAAGAGTTGACCAAGTGAGGTCGACAGGAAAGACGACGGAGAGGAGCCCGGCAAAAGTAAGTGGAAGGAATGCCGGACTCAGGTGGGGCCCCGTGGTCGCCAACCCACGTCCCACTAGATGTGAGCCCCTGCGGAGTCTTGAGGTTATGTAAGCAATTGAACTAACTTTGATATCAGTGCATTACAGTGTGTATAAACATTTGCTGTAACATGTTTCACTGCGCTCTGATAGTTAAATCGCGAGAAAAACCTATTTAAAAGTTTGTAATTCGCCTGGCCGCCATCTTCGTTGTATGCTTTTCAAGCTTTTGAATGTGATATAAGTAAACTTCCAGTTGTGTCCTTTATCAGGGTACAAAATTTAATGGTGATATCGGTAACTGTTTCGGAGATATAGAATGGCGGTGAAATATTTGGCACAGCCGACATGTTGCATTGGTGAAACGTAATAAAATTTGAAGGGCACGGTCGGAGTCGGACAAAATAGTACTATGACTTTACCGAGTTTCATTGAAATCGCTCTAAGTGTTTAGATTTTATTAGGGTGGGTGGGTGGGGGGGGGGGGGGAGGTTTGACGGGGACACACACACACACATACGCACACACACGGACAAAAGGTGATCTCATAAGCCCATTTTTTCATAAATGAAAACAGGCTAATAATGAAAATAAGGAACAGAACGGTAGGAATTGCTGATGATGATGGCAATTCTTGTTTTAAGGGCCTAACATCTAGGTTATCGGCCCCTAAAATAATAAATGCCTTCAAGCCTCGAAATATAAGGATTGAAGGAAGGAGAGCCATAAAAGGTGATGATGATGATGATAATTGTTGTTTTAAGGGGCCTAACATCGAGGTTATCGGCCCATGACGAAATGAAATGGCTTGAAATGAAAGGATGAAGATAAAAAACAGCTCACTGCTATGGATGAAACGATGATGATGATGATAATTGTTGTTTTAAGGGGCCTAACATCTAGGTTATCGGCCCCTGATGAAATGAAATGGCGTGAAATGAAAGGATGAAGACAAAAAAACAGCTCACTGCTATGGATGAAACGCAAATGGTTTAGATAAAATAGACAGTGAGCCCCAAGAACTATGCCTTATGCAGCAGGGAAAAAACTTACAAAAAGGAACTCAGATTGAAACTACTCACCAAATGGAGAGCGGTAATACGTACATAAGGGAATTTGGAACGAAAAGACTCACAAAAATAATAGATTGAAAAATACGCACAAAATGTAGGTTAAGTCCAAAATACGTACAAAATGCAACGTACAGTCGAAACACCTACAAAATGCAAGTGAAATCAAAATACTTACAAAATGCAAATGAGATTGAAAATACGCACAAAATGTAATGTAGATTCAAAATACCCACAAAATGCAATTGAGACTTAACTACTTGAACAAAGCGGGGTAGGTTGAAAACACAAAATGCAATTGAAATTGCTTACAAAAGGTATGGTAGATTCAAACTTCTCATTTGGATGGACAATACTTACAAAATGCAATTTAGATTGAAAATAATTACAAAATGTAATTTAGATTCAAAATACCCACAAAATTGCAATTGAGACTTAACTACTTGAACAAAGCGGGGTAGGTTGAAAATACAAAATGCAATTGAAATTCAAAATACTCACTAAAGTCCCAACCCCTATATTGAAAGACTTACTAAAAAGCAATTTAGATTGTCACTCCTTACAAAATGCAATTGAGATTGAAAAACACTCACAAAATGCAATCTAGATCGAAAATACGTACAAAATGCAACGTAGATTAAAAATACCTACAAAAAAACCGCTAGAAGGGGATTTAGATACACGGGGAACCAAGTAACAAAAACAGTGCGGGAATCTTAAAGAGAAAAGGAAATATAAGGAAAAGAGGAGAGGAGAGGAGAGGAGAGGAGAGGAGAGGGGAGAGAGGAGAGGGGAGAGAGTCCGCCCCAAAGGTAAGGGACAAAAGGGGAAAACGGACCCAGCTCAGGAATCCCTCGGGGTCGCCAACTCCCGAACTCACCAGCCGTGAGCCCCTGAGGGTGTAGCATTATCTAGGGTGCACCAGAAGTGGTGGGGCTACATACACCCGGCCTCCTAAAGGGCCTTGAGCACAAGGCAGGAGGTAAAAGGAAAAGAAAAAGAAGGCTGACCCCTCACAGAAGGAGGGTATCAGGAAAGATGAGACAAGGGCCAATTAAGGCGGGAAAGTGAAAGACTCCCTAGGCCTCGGATAACCTAATACCGTCGGGGTCGGAAGAGAACAAGAGTTGACCAAGGGAGGTCGACAGTAAAGAAGACGGAGAGGAGCCCGGCACAAGTAAGTGGAAGCAATGCCGAACTCAGCTGGAGCCCCGTGGTCGCCAACCCACAACCCACTAGATGTGAGCCCCTGGGGGGTGGATGAAACGAAAATGGTTTAGATAAAATAGACAGTAATGATGATGATGATAATTGTTGTTTTAAGGGGCCTAACATCGAGGTTATCGGCCCCTAATGATCTTGGTGATAGCGAAAATGATAATGAAATGGAAACCAGAACAAAATTATCGAAGACGGAAAATACGTACAAAAAGGAACTCACATGGAAACAACTCACAATATGGTCTTACAAAAGGGAATTTAGAACGAAAAGTTGCACAAAAAGAATAGATTGAAAAAGACCCACAAAACGTAGGCTAGATTCAAAATACGTACAAAATGCAAAGTAGCGCCAAAATACTTACAAAATGCAACTGAAATTCAAAGTACTTACAAAATGCAAATGAGATCGAAATTACGTACAAAATGCAATTGAGGTTCAAAATACTTACAAAATGCAATTGAAATTGAAAATACACAATGCAATTCAGATTGAAATATCCCAGTTCCAATCCAAATTATTCACAAAGTGCAATTGAAATTCAAAATCCTTACAAAATGCAATTGAAATTGAAAATGCTTACAAAATGTACGGTGGATTCAAACGACTCATGTGGATTGACAATACTTACAAAAAGCAATTTAGATTGAAAATACTTGACAAATGTAATTTAGATTCAAAATACCCACAAAATGCAATTGAGAATCAAAATATGTGCAAAATGCCCACCAAACAAAATGCAATTTAGATTCAAAATTCGTGCGAAATGCGGTTTTGGTTGAAAATACTTACAAAATGCAATTGAAATTCAAAATACTCACTAAAAGGCCCGGCAACCTGCATTGAAAGACTTACTAAAAAGCAATTTAGAATGTCAATCTTTACAAAATGCAATTGAGGTTGAAAACAATCGCGAGATGTAATTTAGATCGAAAAAACTTACAAAATGCAACATAGATCAAAAATGCCTTAAAATCGCTTAAAGGGAATTTCGATACACGGTGATTCGAGTAACAAAAACAGTGCGGGAATCTTAAAGAGAAAAGGAAATAGAAGGAAAAGAGGAGAGGAGAAGGGAGAGAGGAGAAGGGCCGCCCCAAAGGGAAGGGACAAAAAGGGGAAAACGGACCCAGCTCAGGAATCCCTCGGGGTCGCCAACGCCCGAACTCACCAGCCGTGAGCCCCTGAGGGTGTAGCATTATCGACGGTGCACCAGAAGTGGTGGGGCTACATACACCCTGCCTCCTTAAGGGCCTAGAGCACAAGGCAGGAGGTAAAAGGAAGAGAAATAGAAGGCTGACCCCTCCCAAAAGGAGGGTATCAGAAAAGATGAGACAAGGGCCAATTAAGGCGGGAAAGGAAGAGACTCCCTAGGCCTCGGATACCCTAATACAGTTGGGGTCGGAAGAGAACAAGAGTTGACCAAGTGAGGTCGACAGGAAAGAAGACGGAGAGGAGCCCGGCACAAGTAAGTGGAAGCAATGCTGGACTCAGCTGGGGCCCAAATAGACAGTAAGCCCCAACAATTATGCCTTATGTAGCAGGAAAAATACTTACAAAAAGGAACTCAGATTGAAACTACTCACCAAATGGAGAGCGGTAATACGTACATAAGGGAATTTCGAACGAAAATACTCACAAAAGGAGTAGATTGAAAAATACGCACAAAATGTAGGTTAAGTCCAAAATACGTACAAAATGCAACGTACAGTCTAAATACTTACAAAATGCAAGTGAAATCAAAATACTTACAAAATGCAAATGAGATTGAAAATACGCACAAAATGTAATGTAGATTCAAAATACCCACAGAATGCAATTGAGAATTAACTACTTGAACAAAGCGGCGGAGGTTGAAAATACAAAATGCAATTGAAATTGCTTACAAAAGGTATGGTAGATTCAAACTTCTCATTTGGATGGACAATACTTACGAAATGCAATTTAGATTGAAAATAATTACAAAATGTAATTTAGATTCAAAATACCCACAAAATTGCAATTGAGACTTAACTACTTGAACAAAGCGGGGTAGGTTGAAAATACAAAATGCAATTGAAATTCAAAATACTCACAAGAAGACCCCCCCCCCCCTATATTGAAAGACGTACTAAAAAGCAATTTTGATTGGCAATCCTTACTAAATGCAAGTGAGGTTGAAAGACACTCACAAAATGCAATTTAGATCGAAAAAAACTCACACAATGCAACGTAGATAAAGAATACCTACAAAGAGGTGCGGGAATCTTAAAGAGAAAAGGAAATATAATGAAAGACCGTGAGGAGAGGGGAGAGAGGAGAGGGTCCGCCCCAAAGGTAAGGGACAAAAGGAGAAAACGGACCCAGCTCAGGAATCCCTCGGGGTCGCCAACTCCCGAACTCACCAGCCGTGAGCCCCTGAGGGTGTAGCATTATCTAGGGTGCACCAGAAGTGGTGGGGCTACATACACCCTGCCTCCTTAAGGGCCTAGAGCACAAGGCAGGAGGTAAAAGGAAGAGAAATAGAAGGCTGACCCCTCCCAAAAGGAGGGTATCAGAAAAGATGAGACAAGGGCCAATTAAGGCGGGAAAGGAAGAGACTCCCTAGGCCTCGGATACCCTAATACAGTTGGGGTCGGAAGAGAACAAGAGTTGACCAAGTGAGATCGACAGGAAAGAAGACGGAGAGGAGCCCGGCACAAGTAAGTGGAATCAATGCCGGACTCAGCTGGAGTCCCGTGGTCGCCAACCCACGTCCCACTAGATGTGAGCCCCTGGGGGGAGCCATAAATGGCAGATAGGAAAGGGGAAAGAGGAGAAGATCCGCCCAAGAGGTAATTGAAATAGGGGAAGAAACCGGACCCAGTTCAGTAAACCCGTGGAAGCAATAGCGGACTCAGCTCTGGTCCGCGGTTGCCAACCCACTTCCCATTAGTTGTGATTCCCAGGAAGAATCTTGTGTTTTAGGGGTGACTGTAATAATGAGTATAGGTCCAGGATGGGGGCAGGTGCTATTCTGGCATTTGCTAGAGAAAAGTGTGATAAAAACCCGCGGGAATAATACACTTAGGGTGGCCATTGTTTACGCCGGTATTCGAATCTTCGATCTCTGGACTTCCAGCTCTCCTTAGCAGAAGTTCTGTGTGACTTAGCTCGCACGGCTACACTGTGGCGTGAAAGTTGAGAGTAATATGTATTTGAAGGGTCTCTTTTTATATATCTGTACTGTACCCAGACAGATAAGATCAGATAACATGCAGTGGTCTTATCATGCAATGCTAACATTTACTGAGCGCAGATGTCACGTGTGTCGGAAATAGCTTCATATATTGTGATTAATACGGCGATACCATGTCCCATGCGCATTAGGGGCTGTTTACCTCTGGGGTGGTTACTGAACCAAATTACTGTATCGCATTGATCTTCATGTTACAACTGGGGCCCGGATTCTTTGGTTTTGATGATGATGATGATAATTGTTCTTTTAAGGGGCCTAACAACTAGTTTATCGGCCCCTGATGGTTTGGGTGATCGTGAAGATGAAAAGGAAATGCAAACATAAAACTAAAACTAACTACTAACCTACATACTAGAAGAAGAAATGGAAAACTAAAGGAGAATAAGGCAAATAAAGGACAGAAGGAAAAGAAATGCCCTCAAACCTCGAAGAATGCGGATCGAGGGACTTGGAGGGAAGGAGAGCCATGAAAGGCAGATAGGAAAGTGAACGAGGAGAGGGTCCACCCCACAGGTAATGGACAAAAGGGGAAATCCGGACCCAGCTCAGGAAGCCCTTGGGGTCGCCAACTCCCGAACTCACCAGCCGTGAGCCCCTGAGGGTGTAGCATTATCCAGGGTTCACCAGAAGTGGTGGGGCTACATACACCCTGCCTCCTTGAGGGCCTTGAGCAGAAGGCAGGAGAGAACAGGAAAAGAAAAAGAAGGCTGACTCCTCGCAGAAGGAGGGTATCAGAAAAGATGAGACAAGGGCCAATTAAGGCGGGAAAAGAAGAGACTCCATAAGACTCGGATACCCTAATACCGTCGGGGTCGGAAGAGAACAAGAGTTGACCAAGTGAGGTCGACAGGAAAGAAGACAGAGAGGAGCCCTGCACAAGTAAGTGGAAGCAATGCCGGACTCTACTGAGGCCCCGTGGTCGCCAACACACGTCCCACTAGATGTGAGCCCCTGGTGGGGAGATGGCAACTTGCATGTCGAATTTTATTCCTCCTTGAAGCGCTATGAAAGTCAAGGAGGTTAGGTATCTAAGCTCCTTGAGCACTATAGCACTTTCTAGTAGATAAATGAGGAACTTCGTGTTGGCGGAAAATCCTGAGATTAATTTTGCCATTATGAACACGGCCTACTGAATTCAAATGGATTCTTTAACATGCCAACATCGTATGACATGCGTATCGTGATTTTTGTTGCCTTTCAAAAATTATTTACAACGCCAGGAGCAAACCTGCAAGCTTGGGGTTGGTAGTCCGACATATAACCACTCACCAACCGTGGCAAGCATTTATGAGTTTGCATAGACTGATGTAGTAAATCAGGTCAGTTCATGGCATGGTCGTCATGGTGTAATAATATACACATTTACTGTAAATAAACAACCATGCAGGACAACTTATTTGTGAAACCCATGTTTACACTTTTACACCAGTGTACACACTTACTGTTAACAAAGGCAATGGAAAAAGGTAACAACAGACCCAGTTCAAGAATCCCTCGGGGTCGCCAACTCCAGAGGTTACCTTGAGGGTGCACCAGAATTGGTGGGGCTATACACTCCCTGCTACTTTTAAGACCTATGATGATGATGATAATTGTTGTTTTAAGGGGCCTAACATCTAGGTTATCGGCCCCTGATGGTTTGGGTGATCGTGAAGATGAAGATGAAAATGAAAAGCGAACTTAAAACTAAAACTAACTACTAACCTACATACTAGAAGAAGAAATGGAAAATTAAAGGAGAATAAGGCAAATAAAAGGACAGAAGGAAAAGAAATGCCCTCAACCCTCGGAGAAGGCGGATTGAGGGACTTGGAAGGAAGGAGAGCCATGAAAGGCATATAGGAAAGTGAAACAGGAGAGGGTCCGCCCCAAAGGTAAGGGACAAAAGGGGAAAACGGACCCAGCTCAGGTATCCCTCGGGGTCGCCAACTCCCGAACTCACCAGCCGTGAGCCCCTGAGGGTGTAGCATTATCTAGGGTGCACCAGAAGTGGTGGGGCTACATACACCCTGCCTCCTTAAGGGCCTAGAGCACAAGGCAGGAGGTAAAAGGAAGAGAAAAAGAAGGCTGACCCCTCGCCGAAGGAGGGTATCATAAAAGATGAGACAAGGGCCAATTAAGGCGGGAAAGGAAGAGACTCCCTAGGCCTCGGATACCCTAATACCGTCGGGGTCAGAAGAGAACAAGAGTTGACCAAGTGAGGTCGACAGGAAAGAAGACAGAGAGGAGCCCGGCACAAGTAAGTGGAAGCAATGCCGGACTCAGCTGGGGCCCCGTGGTCGCCAACCCACGCCCACAAGATGTGAGCCCCTGGGGTCTTTTAAGACCTAGGGCAGCAGGTAGGAGATATCATTAAAACAAAAGAAGAGACCTGAGCCCTCGAAGAATGAGGGTACCAGGAAAGATGAGACAAGGACCTATTAAGGCAGGAAAGTGAAAGACACCGTTGGCCTCGGATACCCTAATACTGTCGGGGTTGGAAGAGAACAAGGTTTGCCCAAGGGAGGTAGACAGGATAGATGAAAGACAGGAGCCCGACACAAGTAAGTACCGTACAGGCAATGCCGCACTCAGCTGGGGTCCCATGGTCGCCAATCCACGTGCTACTAGTTGTCAGTCCCTGTCGGGCTGCGATAATAGCTGGCTGCACGTCTATAATATGTTATCTTGTTTACGCTTCCATGATTTGTTGATTTTTAAACACACGCACACACCAGTTTATCATGACTCGTTTTCTCGTGATAAGCAAATTATGAAGTAACTGCTGATTCATCCCCAAAAGGCATTTCCTGGTTTCTGATTTTACACACTTTGCACGTGGTGTTGCCGAATGTCACGTATTTCTTTTCCTCCTGTTTTCTTCTGAACCACGCACCTTTTAATATTCCTTTTCAAGTCTTTTGATTCTTCATCTCCTGGCGAATCATAATGTTCCCGGCTGCCTAGTCATAACGCACCAACCCCGTATACAGACTAGCCTACAGTACATACTGCACGAAAATGAACACTTCGATATACCTTGGTGGGCGGATTGCCAAATGCCTTGCCACGTATCTGTAGAATTATTCCATTTCGTGAACATTATTGTTTCTTACGTATAAACAGAAAGGCCAATACTTCGCCAGCTACTTCAGAAGCTCGTTCTTGAAAGCAAAGCACTTGCTTCTGATTTAAACAGCAGAACATGTTACTGCTTCCATCACGCTCTCTTCAAACTCCTCATCTCCTCGTATACCCACGATGCTGCTTTTCCCGGCACACGGCTTTTCACAGCGTTGCAAGACTTTCTGTGGCCATGTTCCTATTATTTCTGTATTTATGTACGGCTATAACTGTGACTTACGACGTACGGACTTTTGCCTTCAGTGTGCACAGACAATAGATCACTAAATCAATCAACTTCAAATTACTGGGCAATACAAAGTGGACTTTAGGATTGTGGATTTTTCGGACGAATCAGAGTGAACACATTAGTTTGTGTGTCCTCTGATTGAAAGCCCAAAATGAAACTTTGCTTCATAACGTGCTGAATCAATCATTGAAGAACATCTTCAATAAGCAAACCTACAGGATTATCGATTGAGCACATTCACAAACATACGTGGCGAGATTTGTGCTAACCGATTCAATTGAAATTCATAGCTGTGAAAATAATTCATTCACCTGGTAGTAACATTATTTTACCTATGTTAGTGCCTGTCGTTTGCATTTAGACTATTGTTTACAGGAGTGTTGGTGAAAATCCTCCAGTATTATTGAACAAGACCGCAATGCACAGCTTAAAGCTACGGTGTTATGTGGTAAACCCTACTGTAGACTCAGTCTCTATACGCTGTTTATATGTTTCATTGATCGTGTTGAAGATATAGGGTGAAAAGTAACAACTGTACAAAATGTTACATAGGTGTTCTGATGAAATTGATGATAATTAATTGTTGTTTCGATGGGACTAACATCGCGATTATCGGCCCCTAATGGTTCGGGTGATCGCAAAAAATAAAGATGAAGAAATGAAACCTACAACTAAAACTATCTCTGGATTTAACAACTAACTTAGGGACTAGAAGAAGAAAATGGGGAAAGAAGGGTAAAGAAAAGAAAAAAAAACGGACATGGAAAAAAATGCCCTCAGCCCTCAAATAATGAGGACTGCGGAACTCAGAAAAAAGGAGAGCCATAAAAGGCAGATAGGAAATGAAAAGGGTAAAATGATAGGGAAAGAGGAGAGATTCTGCCCCAAAGGAAATGGGAAAAGAGGGCAAAACCTGACCCACTTCAGGAATCCCTCAGGGTAACCAACTCCTAGCCGTCAGCCCTTGAAGGTGTAGCACTATCGAGGATGCACCATAAGGCGTGAGGGTACACACACCCTGCCTCCGTTAGGGCCTTGTGCAGAACACAGGAGATATTACAAGAAAAACGAGAGGTCTCACCCCTCGAAGAATGAGGATCAGGAAAGATGGGACGAAGGCCAATGAAGGCGGGAAATTGAAAGAATACCTATGCCTCAGAAACCCTAATACCGTCGGGGTTGGAGGAGATCAGGTGTTGACCAAGGAAGGTCGATAGTAAAGATGGCAGAGAGGCGTCCGAAGCAAGTAAGTGGAAGCAATGCCGGACACAGCTGGAGTCCCGTGGTCACCAACCCACGTCAAACTAGTTGTGAGCCCCTGGGGGGGGGGGGGGGGGAGGGGGGAGTCGTATGCAAGAAGAATATTAAAAAACAATAACTGTTTCCTTATATACAGGGTGAAGAATAACTGCCGCTCTTGAAAGTCGGCATGCGGTTCCTCTTCGAAAATCATGATGAAGGTTTATCTAGCAAAACCTAGTTCCGCCAATAGGTTTAATAGAAATGCGAGTTAAGAAACGGGGCTCTGGTAACGCTGGAACTGCGTGCAGCGTGGCCAAGAACAGGTCGCATGAACTCGGCGCTGTGCCGAAGCTGTCTAATTAGCTCAGTGGGACGAGGTAATGCCGTGAATGCTGATTATGCGGACGCGCCGATGGTTGAGTCGCGATCGCGCTAAAAACAAGTCAGTTAATTTATCAAATTGTATCCAATGTACACCTCTCCACAATGCAATACACTATTTTGTGTACTATGTCTTACCTTCATTCCTTGCCTTACATTCAAACACAACATGAACTTCTTACAGACGTAAACGACCACTTGGTTTCGTCCATGGCGCAAATAAAGCCAATAGAACATAACAGTGGATACAGTAACATCGACTGTATCCAATGAAGTACAAAACACACACTAGATTACCCATTATGTTCCGCTCAATAATTCAATTCTATACGTTTGACGTCCAGTCTTATCTTCACAGAGCCGGTACGTACACTTACAAGCTACGTTCACTTTACAGCAGATGCTCAAAGTGACCTCCAGGTCGCGAGATTGCAATTTCTAGTTCACTTTTAGCATTGGAGAAGGGCACGGCTTCCTGATTGGCTATTCTGACGAAACACGACTGCAGCTTAAGATGTGATTAGTCAGCATAGTTATAGGGTGGAACCTATCAGCGATATTGTTTCAGTTATGAAAACAATATGTAGAACTCCCGGTGTTTTAACTTCGTATTTTCTTGGTACCCGTATAAATTGTATGCGCCTTGCAATAGTTGCATGATCATTGTTCCTGGGCCATAAGTATTTCCATATCTTCTTAAATCTAGAAGAATCATTACCAGAATGTTTTTCATCGTTTAACAACCCCTTGTCGGATTGTAGCCTACCATTTGGGTGATTCTACAAATAGGGGACAATTATGGTCCCATGTTTTTAGAATTTATTATTCTAACAACACAGTTCTATGAAAAATATATCATTTTATACATGAATATCTTACAAATAGACTAGATTTTAACAACATTTTGAGAACTGAACAATACAACAAAAATATACGTAATTTGTCATTATCATGGAAGTCCCTAGTCATCACTTCCTAAATGTTTGCTATTGCATTTATTGATGCATGAGGTTTCTTTTCCTTATGAATGCATAATAATTCGACTAGCATATAAATAAACCTTAACTTAATGAAACGACATCGCTGATAGATTCCACGCTATATCCACGCTGACTAATCACATCCTTTCTTGCAGTCGTGTACCGTCAGAATAGCCAATGAGGAAGCCGTATCGCTCTCCAATGCTAAAAGTGAACTAGAAATTGCAATCTCGCCTCCCGGTCAATGCATGTGAGATTTTCGAAGTGAAATGCCATGTCCTGTGGTTCGGATTCCACGTATAGTGGAGGTTCCGTGGCTCATAATCACAAGATTCACGCTCACATAAATCTACAAGCTTCCTTACTTCAAACCGACCACCTTGCATTTGCAAACACTTCGTCACTCGCTGGATCATACTTTGCCGGACCCTACGCAACTGCATCCACCATTGCCGAAGCAGCATGGTTATAGTTGTGCACTGAGCGGTTAGTCGACTCATGTATGTAGTTAAATGGATCACACTGCCATGTGTTAGGCTATTGTCATGTGACAACATGATGTCCTGCTTATACAGTAGAGTCGCAAACTAGCCCTAATGTGCACCGAAGGATGGCCGAAGAAGAAATATGATGATGATGATGATGATAATTGTTTTAAGGGGCCTAACATCTAGGCTATCGGCCCCTGATGGTTTGGGTGATCGTGAAGATGATAATTAAATGTAAACTTAAAACTAAAACTAACTAATAACTTATATACTAGAAGAAGAAATGCAAAACAAAAGGAGAATAAGGCAAATAAAGGACAGGAGGTAAAGAAATGCCCTCAACCCTCACAGAATGCGGATTGAGGGACTTGGAAGGAAGGAGAGCCATGAAAGGCAGACAGGAAAGTGAAAAAGGAGAGGGTCCGCCCCACAGGTATTAGACAAAAGGGGAAAACCGGACCCAGCTCAGGAATTCCTCGGGGTCACCAACTCCCGAACTCACCAGCCGTGAGCCCCTGAAGGTGTAGCAATATCTAGAGTGCACCAGAAGTGGTGGGGCTACATACACCCTGCCTCCTTAAGGGCCTTGAGCACAAGGCAGGAGGTAAAAGGAAAAGAAAAAGAAGGCTGACCCCTCGCAGAAGGAGGGTATCAGAAAAGATGAGACAAGGGCCAATTAAGGCGGGAAAGGAAGAGACTCCCTAGGCCTCGGATACTCTAATACCGTCGGGGTCGGAAGAGAACAAGAGTTGACCAAGTGAGGTCGACAGGAAAGACGACGGAGAGGAGCCCGGCTCAAGTAACAGAAAGTAATGCCGGACTCGGCTGGAGGCCCGTGGTCGCCAACCCACGTCCCACTAGATGTGAGCCCCTGGGGGAGGAAGAATGAGAAAAACCAGACCCAGCTCAAGAAACCCTTGGGGTCGCCAACTCCCGAACTCACCAGACGTGAGCCATTGAAGGTGTAGCACAATCCAGGGTGCAGCATAAAACTGCACTGTATTAGCAAGGTGTATAGTTGATGTACCTCCACCAAACTGAGGGAATGTCATAATGTAGTGGCTTAAGCAGAAGAGCACTGTTTGAAAACCAAAGGATTCTGGATCAGTTACTGGTAACACCTTATCATTTTAACTCTCTAGTTATCATCTACAATGCTTGTGCTCTATGTGCGACGGTTGGAACTTAAGTGGTGGCAACTATTTATTATCAAGAGGTACAAAAGTGGTAGATGTTAGCTACCTGTACAGTCCTTCAAAGTAGTCACCGGTGTGGTGTAGAACCCTTTGCCAGCGATGTGGAAGTCGTAGTTTACCTTTCGCTGAGCCCGTTCTGTCGATGGAGTGCATGGAGCGGTCTACAGCCTGTCGAATCTCTGCAACAGTCCGGAAGTGAGTGCCACGAAGTGGTTCCTTGATCTCGTACACTACGATCACCGTCACCTTCACCGCACTGGGGGTTCAGACGGACTTTCGACTTTCGGGGTGACCCATGATGCCGCCATTCGTGATGACGTGATCCTATCGCATTACGTTCCTCCACGGCAGACCGTCAATGCACAGTATTACTGTTCGTTTTGGGGGCACCACCTGCGCCCAGCATTGCAAAAGAAGCGGTCACACATTCTGCGCCAACAACCCATCATGTTGCACGACAATGCTCGGGCGCCTACAGCGCGAGCTGTGGTAGATTTGTTCGGTCGATGGGGCTGGAAGTACTGTACCATCCACCATACTCCCCTGACTTAAGTCCCAGTGACTCCGATATAATCACTAAGATGAAGGAACTACTTTCTGGCACTCGTTTCCGGACTGTTGCATAGATTCGACAGGCTGTAGATCGCTCCAAGCACACCATCGACAGAACGGGCTCGGCGAAAGGTATACTACGACTTCCACATCGCTGGCAACGGGTTGTACACCACGCCGGTGAGTACTTTAAAGGACTGTAAAGGTTGCTAACATGTACCACTTCTGTACCTCTTGATAATAAATAGTTGCCACTACTTAAGTTCCAACCCTTGTATATTAGACTACCTAATTTCCAAAAACCTCATTTGGTGTCAATGTGGTGGGGGAAACAACAACAATAACAATATTCCTAGTCTCATTACTTTGTGAAGGACGATAATCTTAAAGTGCGGCACACAGTACCCCGGGATGGTATTGGCTCTTTAGGCAAGGGGTTATTCTAATGCAAGATTTTGACTTACCGCGGAAGTTGAGGAAGGTAGCGATGACTAGGACATTGGTCACGATGATAGCTACCCCCATGACGAAAATGATACCCGCTTCGGTTAGAGTCTCCAGGGTGAAGTGATTGTTGTTCTCCGTGAGGATGATCATCGCGGCTTGCTACTCAGCAGGCGCAGCTGCAAGGGCCGCCGCCGCCCGTGCAACGCGCCATGGCGGGCCGGGCCTTCAGTAGCGGGGCAAGTCCCTCCCCGCCAACAGCACCCGACCATCTCCCGCGCTATCACCGGCGCCTGCCGTCCCACCGCCTCATGGAGCTGTAACAAGCAAACACCACTCATGATGAGGATGAAGATAATTGTTGTTTTAAGGGGCCTAACATCTAGGTTATCGGCCCCTAATGGTTTCGGTGATCGTGAAGATAATGATATGTAAACTATAACTAAACCTACTAACTTATATACTAGAAGAAGTAAGTGAAAACCAAATGAGAATAAGGCAAATAAAGGACAGGAGGAAAAGAAATGCTCTCAACCCTTGAAGAATACGGATTGAGGGACTTGGAAGGAAGGAGAGCCATAAAAGGCAGATAGGAAAGTGAAAGAGGAGAGGGTCCGCCCCACAGGTAATGGATAAAAGGGGGAAAAACGGCCCCCGCTCAGGAATCCCTCGGGGTCGCCAACTCCCGAACTCAACAGCCGTGAGCCCCTGAGGGTGTAGCAGGGTGCACCAGAAGTGGTGGGGCTACATACAGCCTGCCTCCTTGTGGGCCTTGAGCACAAGGCAGGAGATAACATGAAATGAAAAAGAAGGCTGATCCCTCGCAGAAGGAGGGTATCAGAAAAGATGACACAAGGACCAATTAAGTGGGAAAGACAGAGACTCACTAGGCCTCGGATACCCTAATACCGTCGGGGTTGGAAGAGAACAAGAGTTGACCAAGTGAGGTCGGCAGGAAAGAAGACTGAGATGAGGTCGGCACAGGTAAGTGGAAGCAATGTCGTACTAAGCTGGGGCCCCGTGGTCGTCAACCCACGTCCCACAAGATGTGAGCCCCTGGGGGGTCATGACTTAAGTCCTGGATAGTTATGAGTTTAATTATTTTTTATTTTAATAAATACTAGCAGAAGTACTCCTTCTTCGAACGGTGTTCGGTGTTAACACCAGACATCAATTGAGCTACTGTTGCAATGGTTAGCGGTTTGTCATTCCTTCATAAGTTTATCAGAACGAAGTTAGTTTTATGGGAATATCACACACACTGTTATTTTAAGGGCCATAAAATGTGGTTTTCGGAGACCCTTGATAGAGTCCCGAATTTTGTGTCTCACATTGAGAAGCGCAACATATTGTTACACATCGAAGGGTGTATAACACCCGTAGGAAGTGTATACACATACAATTACCATTCTACAGACATCTACAAATACTCCTTCAACAGCTACATTTATCAAACCATCTGTCCCACACCCAACTCCGTTTTCACCCCTTAAACACCTCCAAGCTGGAATCAACAGCAATTACAACACACCTTCATTACACAAAGCTAGCAGAGCTGAAGTCACAGCTCTTGCGCTATTGCTTACATAACTTCGCCAACATGCACACAGAAGCTGCTACCAAAACTGCTATACAGCAATACGGCAGAGTCGGCACTTCGGAAATGTTTAAAGGGACCATCTCCCAAGGGGAAGGTATCTGTTTCCGTCGGAGACTCTGTCCAACCACATCCAGACATCAAACCACAGGTGAGTGTGCATCTCAGATCCCATACACGTTTTATACATCCAACCCCTTACCACACCCTTTACACTTGTGAATTGTTACATTGTTGTACTCTCCCGACTTGCCAGGGACTCAGTACGCCCAGATTAGCCTTAGTAAATAATTACTCTTTACCCAAATGGCCCGATTGTTATTTATTATTTGTCATTATCCTTTTTACTGCTTACTGCCCCACTCACACCTCGTCCAGTCATCACACTACTTCATAACCGCTGAGCCAGCAACACTAGCCTGTTCCTTGGCTCTGGCCTTGCTCACTTAGCACGGTCGAGAACTTATTGTAGTAGTGCGCCGTCAGCAACACTTTGGATTGCTCACCGCGGCTTCCAGCCCGCACGGCATTATTCTTCTTCTTGAGATCACTTCCATTAAATGCGCACCCTTATTCACAGAGCTTCGCCCACTATCCCTTTGCATTCAGCACCTTTCGACACCCGTCCAACGGTCTGACACATCCGTTAAACTTCCCCCAGTTAAACACCACCCTCTCCTCACACATTCATCCCCCACTTCAGCCACCCCCACACAAAGGGTCTGAACAATATGCTTTGGTCGTCCTTCTAGGAAGATTTTTATATTTCGCCTATTTTAGCAAGTATTTTGAGAAGTTTTTCACTATATCCACCCTTCTACTGTATCAAAAGTACGTTGAAGAATTTTATGAGTGACTAGCAGGTACCCGCGGCTTCGCCCGCGATCAAGACAATTGGTCTATTGTATTGCAGCAATCGCGGCTACAGATGGGTCCATTTTAATTCTGAATACTGATACATACAGTATATTGATATGAGCAGCAAAGTGGGAATTTTATAGAGTTGTGAAAGTCTGCAGGGTTCGATGTTACATTATGCTAACACATTTTAAAATTACGTCTTTTGCTGAGACATAACGATTTTGTTGTCCGGATGCTCGCGAGCACGCCACTTACAGTTGGCCATGGGAAAAAATGGTTTTGTCTAAATGGACACGTGCTACTGCTAAGTGTGTGTCATTGAGCTTTGTTAAAGAAATTGCGAATATTGTTTGAAGAGGGAAATGCACTCTTGCACACTGGAATGACAAATCTATCGGAGTATGGGGAATTAAAAGTATTCTTCCTTAAGCTATTCTGGATGTAATTTTGCCATACTTATTGATGATTTGAACGTCAACATATCGCTATTAATAGACCTATAGTTAAATATCTCTCACCTTGGCCGCTGATGTACAGTACATTATGCAGTCTCTTCCAGTGTTACATCCCAGGGATTGAAATTCTCCAAAACCAATTTTGCCTCACATGCCTCTCTAAGAAATTAAAATTGCCGATTGTTGTTGTTTGAGTCTTCAGTTTTTTAACAGGTTTGATGCAGCAGTCCATGTCTCCCTCTTCTGAGCTAATCGTTTCATCTCTACATAGCTACCACACCCTACATCCGAGGCAATCTCTTTAACCCTGGTTTACCCCTACAATTCTAGTCCTCGACCCTCCCATCCATAACTAAGCTTGCTATTCCTGGGTGTCTTAATATGTGTCCTACCCTCCTATCTCTTCTCTTCATTAGCAGTCGCCAGAAACATCTCACCTCTCCCACTCGTTCTAATACCTCTTCATTTGTTTCCCTATCTTCCCATCTGATCATCATTCTCCTGTATCACCACATTTCAAACGCTTCAATTCTCCTCTTTTCTGCTGCACCATTAGTCCATTAGTCCAACTCAGCAACTTTTCTAGGTTCAAGCCGTGCCTTGTGCGGGGATTCAATGGCCGTGAAAGACAAAATACCAACTTTATTGAAATAAGTTTGCCCAATTCCTCAGTAAGAATGTATTGTATGTATGTCTACCCCGTATTATTCCCGTTTTATTTCCAACGGGGTCGGGGAAGAGATGTGATGAAAGTCTTTGTGGCGATGGTTTTTACGGCCCGATGCCCTTCCTGACGCCAACCTCATGAGAGGAGTTAATGAGAGATGAAATGAATGATGGTGAATTAAACTGGGCAAGGATGGGGAAGGAAGCGGCCGTGGCCTGTCAGAAGGTACCGTCCCAGCATTTGCCTGGTGTTGAAAATGGGAAATCACGGAAAACCATTTCAAGGACGGCCGACGGTGGGGCTCGAACCCACGCCTCCCCGGTCTGCGAAATTTAAGCGGTTGCCATAGTAACGTTGATCTGTTTCTTCGAGGGAACAAAGTTATTAGGGAATATCTCCGAAACCGTTCATTTTAGGAACTTAAAAAGTGTTTTTTCGGGGTCCCTACAGGACCTCCGAGTATTGTTTCTCGTATCTGGCGGCTTAAAATGAGCTAAATCCGGTCTTTGTATCGACTGTCCTTGCTCAGTGCCAAAGGGCCGAAAAAGGTCACTTACAAATTGAATTTTCAAAAACCGTTTCTTAGTGAGCCTCTACATACTCGGATCAACAAAACATGCAAAATTTCAGCTTTCTAGGTCTAGTGGTTTGAGCCCTGCGTTGATGAGTCAATTTTGGATTCTCAGTGCCAAAGGGCCGAATAAAGTAACTAACAAATTGAATTTTCAAAAACCGTTTCTTAGTGAGCCTCTACATACTCGGATCAACCAACATGCAAAATTTCAGCTTTCTAGGTCTAGTGGTTTGAGCCCTGCGTTGATGAGTCAATTTTGGTTTATATATAATAGATGAGACTTTCCAAGTCGATTTGCTCGTAGAAATATTGAATATAGCTCATTCTGCGCGTATCAATGCGAGGAGCAATGTTCGTAGTTTCCACTTCTATGAAGTGGGAACCGAACGACGCTGTTTAAGGCCCTAAAACGAACGGTGTTCGAGATATTGCCAGAAAACTATCCCCGGTCTGCGAAATTTCAGCGGTTGCCATAGTAACGTTGATCTGTTTCTTCGAGGGAACAAAGTTATTAGGGAATATCTCCGAAACCGTTCATTTTAGGAACTTAAAAAGTGTTTTTCGGGGTCCCTACAGGACCTCCGAGTATTGTTTCTCGTATCTGGCGGCTTAAAATGAGCTAAATCCGGTCTTTGTACCGACTGTCCTTGCTCAGTGCCAAAGGGCCAAAAAAGTCACTTACAAATTGAATTTTCAAAAACCGTTTCTTAGTGAGCCTCTACATACTCGGATCAACAAAACAAGCAAAATTTCAGCTTTCTAGGTCTAGTGGTTTGAGCCCTGCGTTGATGAGTCAATTTTGGATGCTCAGTGCCAAAGGGCCGAAAAAAGTAACTAACAAATTGAATTTTCAAAAACCGTTTCTTAGTGAGCCTCTACATACTCGGATCAACCAACATGCAAAATTTCAGCTTTCTAGGTCTAGTGGTTTGAGCCCTGCGTTGATGAGTCAATTTTGGATGCTCAGTGCCAAAGGGCCGAAAAAAGTAACTTACAAATTGAATTTTCAAAAACCGTTTCTTAGTGAGCCTCTACATACTCGGAACAACCAACATGCAAAATTTCAGCTTTCAAGGTCTAGTGGTTTGAGCCCTGCGTTGATGAGTCAATTTTGGATTATATATAATAGATGAGACTTTCCAAGTCGATTTGCTCGTGGAAATATTGAATATAGCTCATTCTGCGCGTATCAGTGCGAGGAGCAATGTTCGTAGTTTCCACTTCTAAGAAGTGGGAACCGAACCACGCGTTTTAAGGCCCTAAAACGAACGGTTTTCGAGATATTGCCAGAAAACTATCCCCGGTCTGCGAAATTTCAGCGGTTGCCATAGTAACGTTGATCTGTTTCTTCGAGGGAACAAAGTTATTAGGGAATATCTCCGAAATCGTTCATTTTAGGAACTTAAAAAGTGTCGTTCGGGGTCCCTACAGGACCTCCGAGTATTGTTTCTCGTATCTGGCGGCTTAAAATGAGCTAAATCCGAACTTTGTACCGACTGTCCTTGCTCAGTGCCAAAGGGCCGAAAAAGGTCACTTACAAATTGAATTTTCAAAAACCGTTTCTTAGTGAGCCTCTACATACTCGGATCAACCAACATGCAAAATTTCAGCTTTCCAGGTCTAGTGGTTTGATCCCTGCGTTGATGAGTCAATTTTGGATTATATATAATAGATTGGTGTATTGACTCTCATGGTTACCATACCTAATTTTACGATGCACCAAGCATCCGAACACGAGTTATAGGCGTACATAAAGATACACAGAAAGACAGACAGACAATTCAATTGTCTACAGCATATCACCCAGATATCCAAATATGGGTATATCTACCACACAGTATCAAACAAAATCATCCTTACGATGCACCCGTATGTCGACAAAAACAAAAGGAAAAAAAAAAGATTAGTTAAAATGTCCTCCCAAACTAAATTCACCTAACGTGTACTTCCTGACGTGAAATAGAATTGAAAGCCTTGTAGACGAAACGCAATACACGTCACATAAAAACTGACCCTCTACGTTGTGTTAGGTCCCCATAAACAGGAAGACCCCTTCCATAAATTATAAAGGCTTGTGGTGCATGAAAATTCAGGTCCTTTAGCCTCAAATGGCCCAAATTCCTAAAAGCCGCAAAAAATGCCGATTCAATTCAGGAATTTTTGAAAACAATGTTACTGTTTGGAGATATAATAGACCTTCTGTACTGTCGCACGTGAAAATGGCATTAAAAATTCTAGGTTACCCCTAGACCCCCTTAATTGCATTGATGAATTATACAGTCTACGTTGGTTCCGTGATAACCTTATAGCCATTTGCAAACTTTCACACATGGAATTGCATTGCGTCTTGCAGCAATAGATGGACCTCTGAGAATCTGTTGCCATGGTTACTGGCTTGCATTCGTTCGTTAGTTTATTAAATGAAATTAGTTTTCTGGGAATATCTCAAAAACGGTTGGTTTTAGGGCTTAAAATGTGGTTTTAGGGTCTCCGAGTTTTGCCTCTCACATTGAGGGGCTGAATATGAGCTTTGTCTCGTCCTTCTACGCCTATTTCAGCATGTATTTTAAGAGGGTAGGTCCCCTTTTATGAGAGGTACGGCGAAGACGTACATCAATGATTAGTGTCGTGCCTCTGATTGATATCCTTACCAAATTTTACGTTGATACACCAAGCCGTTCCCGAGTTATAAGGGAACAAAGTTGTCCACAGACAGACAGACAGACAGACAGACAGACAGACAGACAAAAAAGTTATTTTCGCGCACATCCATAATAAAAGAGTCTGAAACGCGTAAATAACCTAAATTTCCGTAGAAATTCAGAAAAAGAAACAGACAAACTTTCATTTTTTAATTTGTTGATACGTGCTACCCCTAGTAGCAAGTTCGTTAATTGGATTACAGTGGCTAAAAGCACAACACAAATGGTCCATTAAAGAAATATTAGCTTTATTGCAGGTCAGAAAGTTACACCACACTGTAAGCAAATAGAAACAATTAGCTGTTATACAGAAGCTTCCTCCTTTAAAGAGCACACCCACCCTCTCATTTGGGCATGCAGTTAATCCTTCCGTAATTAGTCCCGTGTCCCTCCTAGAAGTAACAACAACTCTTCGTTTTGTACACAAGCCACAGTCTGTCACTCACTGTTCTTGAATACACTCTGTTTCGCAATTCTCACGTCACCGTAACACCTCTATCGGACTGGAAAGCACACTCCCAAAACACACAGTCCCCGTCACCGGCCAGGATCGCTCATTATATATCGGGGCTGATGACTCACAGATGTTTCTAGAGTAGACCAGGGTTCACACCTTTTCGAGATTTCCAATACAATGTGGGGCACGAACCTTCTGGACCATGCCCTTTTGTTCTTACAGCCCTGTTGCGTAAGGCGCTGGTAACACACAGTCAGGGATAGCGTGGGGCGGCCTGAGTCACACGCGAAGAGCGAAGCTGTCTGGCACTCGTAACAATATATAGAGATATACTGCACCGCTCGGTGTTGACCGTGTTTTATTGCACAAATTTAGGTTTTGCTCGCTAACCGTTGGAAATACACGAAAGGTGATAAGGACCTCTCGGATAGGAAATTAAATTTTAAAGCTCGTATATGCCATCAAAAGTTTGCTATTTCTTAGATTTCTCTTTTTATTTGATATGGAAATATGAAATTTTGAAACCAAAGGGTGTAGTGACGTCATTAAAATGGTCGCCATTTTTAATAGTGCAAAATATCGAAATCAAAAGTATCCTATATGTAAACCTGGTAAATCAGCTACATCCATGCAAAATTTCATTTAAATAGGACCAGTGGTTGTTACGTTATTGAGTAACACGCAGACAGATAGACAGACAGACAGACACACACACCATCTCATTTTCGTATATTAGTATGATTTACATCCTTTTGCCGTGTTTATAAATAAACACATATTCTGGCGTATTTTATTCTTAGGTACACATTTCCTATATTTGGTTGTATGTTGTACTTCTTAGATGACTGCCCACATTTTCGATCCTTGGCTATTCCAGTAATTGGCTTCCCTGTTTCGTCAGTACACCGTTATCTCTGTATTGTAGTAGTATTTCAAGACAGGAATTCCCTAGTCATTAAGTTCAGCAGGTATACTGGAGTCAACAGTCTCATTAAGCCTCCACTATTCCTTACCTTGACGGGAGATTTTACTTGAAATTGCAGTGGTCTGCGAAAGTTGTGAGTACTGACAAAGTTCCATAAGTGCGAAGAGTGTTACTTCGAAACGTTTCGTGGGGAGTTCGGAGACATTGTTAAAACTGACGGATCTGTATTATTTTGCAACGCTTGTGGGAAACTCGTAATGGCAGACATGCGCACTAGCAAGTGGAAGCAATGTCGGATTCTACCGGGGCCTACCAAGTCCCACCAGTATGAGCCCCGGGGAAGGAAATGTAACTTGAACGATGGCAGCATGGACTGGTCATCGACTATCTTTTGTTACTCTTGGACCAAATCCAATGCTCTATCCACTAAGCCGGATATCAACATCAATAAGTGGGATGAAGAACATAGATGGATGGATTTTCTACTAGGGACATACTGCGATCTAATAAGAAGAACTACACCGCAGTAGAACTGTTTAAATATCCAATTACTATGTCGGAGAACATTTGTTCTGAACTCGCGATTCCCTGGAGAGCTGTCGGGTGGTCTGACCTCAGAGTGATTTGAACTCAACTGCCGTGCTGCAGCCAGGGTTGGGGAGACAGCTAAACTTTATTACATGGAGATTACAATTTAGAGAAACTTAGTGCTTGAGGGACCGAATGTTATGCAGACTGGCTCATCCTATTACAAGTTGACTGTTAAATGATGCTGCTGCTGATGATGATGACAATTGTTATTTTAGGGACTTGGGTTTTGGTTAAAAAATACAATTTTCTCTTTTCTGTTGCTTTGGGTACTCAGGATATTGAAATATCTTGGGAAGTTAGTTTGGAGCAAAAATGTTAATCTGTTTCCGAGATTTTTGAATTTTGTTAACATCTACTAAATATTTATTCATCTACCTTTGCAGATATTTCTTTGACAGCCATTCCATACAAATTTTATTTTTATATAAACGAGAATATTGGAATGCATCCACAATAAATCAGAAACCTCTATGGGCATCAAATTGGCAGGTGATACGCTAAACGAAGTAGGAGACTTCTGTTACTTAGGAAGCAAAATAACCACTGATGGACGAAGCAAAGAGGATATAAAAAATCCTCTCGGCACGCCGGAAGGCGGAGGTAGATTTCACCGGGCAAACTTGGAGATAGGCGAAAATAGGCAGAATATGAAGGTTTTCGTAGAAGATGATGATTATGATGATAATTGTTGTTCTAAGGGGCCTAACATCTAGGTTATCGGCCCCTAATGGTGTGGGTGATCGTGAAGATGAAAATGAAATGCAAACTATAACTAAAACTAACTACTAACTTATATACTAGAAGAAGAAATGGAAAACAAAAGGAGAATAAGGCAAATAAAGGACAGGAGAAAAAGAAATGCCCTCAACCCTCGAAGAATGCGGATTGAGGGACTTGGAAGGAAGGAGAGCCATGAAAGGCAGATAGGAAAGTGAAAGAGGAGAGGGTCCTCCCCACAGGTCCCAAAAGGGGGAAACCGGACCCAGCTCAGGAATCCCCAAGGGTCGCCAAATCCCGAACTCACCAGCCATGAGCCCCTGAGGGTGTAGCAATATCCAAGGTGCACCAGGAATGGTGGGGCTACATACACCCTGCCTCCTTCAGGGCCTTGAGCAGAAGGTAGGAGATAACAGGAAAAGGAAAAGATGATAATGATGATAATTGTTGTTTTAAGTGGCCTAACATCTAGGCTATCGGCCCCTGATGGTTTGGGTGATCGTGAAGATGAAAATGAAATGTAAACTTAAAACTAAAACTAACTACCAACCTACATACTAGAAGAAGAAATGGAAAACTAAAGGAGAATAATGCAAATAAAGGATAGGAGGAAAAGAAATGCCCTCAACCCTCGAAGAATGCGGATTGAGGGACTTGGAAGGAAGGAGAGCCATGAAAGGCAGATAGGAAAGTGAAAGAGGAGAGGGTCCGCCCCGAAGGTAAGGGACAAAAGGGGAAAACGGACCCAGCTCAGGAATCCCTCGGGGTCGCCAACTCCCGAACTCACCAGCCGTGAGCCCCTGAGAGTGTAGCATTATCTAGGGTGCACCAAAAGTGGTAGGGCTACATACACCCGGCCTCCTTGAGGGCCTTAAGCAGAAGGCAGGAGATAACATGAAAAGAAAAAGAAGGCTGACCCCTCGCAGAAGGAGGGAATCAGAAAAGATGAGACAAGGGCCAATTAAGGCGGGAAAGGAAGAGACTCCCTAGGCCTCGGATACCCTAATACCGTCGGGGTCGGAAGAGAACAAGAGTTGACCAAGGGAGGTCGACAGAAAAGAAGACGGAGAGGAGCCCGGCACAAGTAAGTGGGAGCAATGCCGGAATCAGCTGGGGTCCCGTGGTCGCCAACCCACGTCCCACTATATGTGAGCCCCTGGGGGAACCTCCGTGGGCATCAAATTGGTAGGTGATACGCTAAACGAAGTAGGAGACTTCTCTTACTTAGGAAACAAAATAACCACTGGTTGGTTGGTTGGTTCTTAAGTTTAGGGGCTGCGGCAACGCGGTCATGTAGCCCCGTGTACTTTGGGTGTGTGTAGAATCTGTCTGATAACCGGTGTTAATTGTGATGACTGTATTAGTGTGTGTTATCTGTTTTTTTATATTTTTTAAATTTAAGTACAGACTGCAACTTAGAATTTTTCAAATAGTTCCTACTTTTGCCGCCAAGCACCACCGTCAACGACTACTAGGCCAAGTTCAGAACTTAGCTACCAGACGTCACCGCAGTCGGCTCTTGGCAACGAACGTAGAAACCTACGAGCATTGTTTACATTCTTATTAACCTATCCAATTTAGCTTCACACAGGTGTAATTAGGGAGGTTCTTTAACATGCCATAAATCTATGACATGGGACCGCCGGCTTTACTTCCCCTCCGAAGGAAGGCATACTGAGGGATTTTTAACGCTCTTAAAAATCCGACGGCTACGGCCGGGTTTGAACCCGCTATCTTGGGCATAAAAGCTCAGCATGCTACCGACTACGCCACCGAAGCCGCTTTAAAAAATAACCACTGATGGACGAAGCAAAGATGATGATGATGATGATGATGATGATGATGATGATGATAATTGTTGTTTTAAGGGGCCTAACATCTAGTTTATCAGCCCATAACGAAGCAAAGAGGATATAAAGAATTCCTCTCGGCACGCCGGAAGGCGGAGGTAGATTTCACCGGACAAACTTGGGGATAGGCGAAAATAGGCAGAATATGAAGGTTTTCGTAGAAGGATCTGACCTCAATTATTGCGAAAAAAGTATTTTATAATTGAAGCTTAATTAACTTTGTTTTTTGTCTTTTTATGCACACAGAATTTTAAACATTTTATTGTCGTGTGGAGACGGTAGCTATCTCGTCATTTGGGGTCCAAATGCGGATTGAGCACTTATGCAAGGTTTGGAACTGATGTGTAACTATATAACGTTCTGTTACTTCTTCACGCAACATTTTAGATGTTGGTTGGTTCCTCAGTTTAGGGGCTGCGGCAACGCGGTCATGTTGCCCCGTGTACTTTGGGTGTGTGTAGAATCTGTCTGATAAACGGTGTTAATTGTGATGGCTGTATTAGTCTGTAATTCAGGTAAGGACTGCAGACGGTCAATTTCAAGTAGTAGTTCCTAATTTTACTACCAAATACACCGTCAACAACACCTTGCTGTGAACTTGGCTACTCGATGCCACCGCAACCAGCTACTCGCACCAACGTTGGAACTTCCCCTCCAAAGGATAGCATATTGAGGGAATTTTAGACTTCGGCCGGCTTTGAACCCGTGACCTAGGGCATAGAAGTTCAGCATACTACCAGTTACGTCACCGAAGTCGCTTCCCACAGAGTCAGATGGAAAACTGAATGTGATCTCGTGCATTGACGTTGTCATGGCAACCTCTGATGGCTCTTCGCATTTCCTTCTAATTCCGAAATCATTTTGCTCATCCCTTGGCGTAATGGTGGGTCATATCAAAAATTCTTTCAGACTAACGTTTTAGGTAATTATTAGGGGAATATTGCCTATTTTGTTCGGCTTTGATATTGTGCTTATTAAGAGAGGTATGAATAATGTTTCACGAAAAACCCACTTTTTCAACCCCTTTCGTCAATGGATGGTGTTATCAAAAATCTTTTCAAACATAAATTTTTGTTCCTTGTCGGATACATAGTATGAACTTCGAATGGATTCGATATTTCACGTATTAAGAGAGTTATAGCCATATTTCACTTTTTCAAAAAAGCCCCCCAATTTTCACCCACTTCGACCGATTGTACCATTTAACGAACTCGACCGAGATTTTATGGGGATACATATTATGTAAGAAATTCAAAGTGATTGGTGTAAATTTGCGGTAGTTATCGTGTCCACAAGAAAGCGATATATATATACATATATACAGTGTGGTCCACCCGCCCCTTATTATTTAGTTTTATGAAACCCAACTAATACTGCATTTCTCCCGATGGTCGATATTGCTCTGCCCTCTAACTGTGTGACAGCAATGTAATTGAGTCATGGGTCTAGCAAAGAAAAACCGACCTTAAACTTTTCCCCGCCAAGTACTATGGCCCATTCTACTGACATATGACTTATTACTCCTTTAAATAACACACATACACGTAATACGATCGAATTAATAGCTTATGCCACGTGATCTGTATTAGTAGAAAGTTAAATCAACACCATAAACCGTGATTGAAGACTTTGAGATGGACTTAAACGTTTCAGGTGGGACGGCTACAGTAACTACAGCAGGTTTAACGCGAGTTATCTACCATGTGTCGGCTGAGTTGGTTAAAGCACGGCCGTAGACGGCGGATGAGAATGGGTAGAATAGTGCATCGAATCCAGTGTAGGCATACATTTTTAAATGAAAGCCCACGCTCCATTTTAGTAGGGATGTAACTACATAGCCACATTCATTCCCTTACGATGTATTTTTGTGAAGAGTATGTTGAATTTTGCTGATTTATAAAGAGAATGCGACCGAATTGATAGCTTTTGCCACGTGACCTGTAATGGCAGAAAATGAAAAAACTGTTATGGATATTAACATAACATATCGACGTGTCGCTCCGGAGGTCCAGGTTCGATTCCCAGTTCTGCCAAAAAATTCAATACTGGTCTGAGGGCTGAAATTGGATATACTCAGCTTCGTGAAGAAAACCTGAGAAGAGGTGGGTTCGATTCCCACCTCAGCCACCCTGACAGTGGTTCTCTGTGGTTTCCCACTTCTGCTCCAGGCTATTGCCGGGACGGTTTCTAACTTAAGGCCCCGGCCGCCACCTTCCCCATCCTCACCTTAATTGCTAATACATACATTATACAAACACCGCTATAGACAGGTTATCAGAGGAATTCTACACACACCCAATTACACGGGGCTAAATGACCGCGATGTTCTAGCCCCTCTAATGAAACAAGATTCTGATCGAAGTATACGTATTCCTTAAAATTTCCCGTGATATTATTTTGTTCGGGGTCTCCTCAGCCACGGGTGATCCAAATGAGCATAGAGGGTTCGATTTCCCCTTCAGCCATCCTCGAAGTGGTTTTTCGTGGTTTCCCACTTCGTCTCCAGGCAAATGAAGGGATGCTACCTAACGTAAGGCCACGGCCGCCTCCTTCCCTCCACCTTGCCCATCCCTCCCTATCTTCCCATCCCTTCCCATCCCTCATAAGGTCCCTGTTCGCTTTGCAGGTGAAGCTGCCTGGTTGAGGTGCTTGTCTCACCTCCCCAGTTGTATTCCCTTGTATGTTTCAAGCTCCAGGACTCTGGCCTGGAGGCGGTAAAGGTGCGATCCCTCAGTGAGTCCGAGGAAAAAGCTAATCCTGGAGGGTAAACTGACTAAAAAATATATTTTGTAATTAAATTCCAGCAAGAAGAAGAAAACTCCATTTGACGTGTACATATTAAGATATTTCGTGTAATACCGAATTCAAACACTACGTAACGTTCATGGAATCCAACCTGAAAATGCATCTGCTCGCTATATTACTAGTGACCCATCCTCAATAATTAACTGTGACCTCTTGTATCATTTCTGTCGTAAGACATTGGTAAAGTTGTCGACACAGACGATAAAACATACCGAAAACAAATTATAAATCTTCCCCTTCTTCTAAGTATCGAACCCCGAATCCTTCAATCCGCCGTCCAACGCGTTACCCTTTCAGCCACGGTCGCTAACAGTACAGGTGGGGCAGAACACACCACAAGGATAGAAAGTGAGAAGTGGGATGCCACGGGAAACCACTTCCTAGATGATTTAGGTTGGCCTCGAGTAAATGATAGAGATTTGATAATCAATTCCACAAGCATGCCAACACACGTTATTTTGTTTGCACAAAAATAATCCTACCTGAGAGTTAATTCAGCAGGAAATTAAATATTCATAAATAACTGTCGAGTTTCGTTTACTGAACAGTGCGCATTGGACGCTTGTATTCTTTCATGGCCTCCTCGAATACGCCACTACTGTAGACCTATGACACTTCCCAGGCAGTGAAATTTAAAATAGGAGGCCTTGGAAGTCAGTGCATGTGCGATGCGATCCTTACCTAATTGGTCAAACAGCCGTGTCGTAATGAAAATCTTGAGCTCTGATTTTTGGAGAACCTCTATCATAATGAAACTTGAACTATAATGAGCCTCTTTAAGATGCAGTTTTCTAGCATATCATATTCATATTTCGGCATGGTCGAACATAATAGTGCATTATGCAACGAGCCTATAATGGCAATAATTAAGACACGTTTATATTTATAAAACGAGCGTATGCGAGTTTTATAATTTCCATACGAATGTATTAATTACCATTATAGGCGAGTTCCATACGACTGTTTATGTTCGACGATAATTATTATAACTATTTTATGTTCGAACATAAATATTCATAAATATCTGTCGAGATATCGCCAGTTTTATGTACTGAACAGAGCGCATGTGACGCAGAGAATGCCTTGTATTCGACCATGTCCTCCTCGATTACCCTACTAAGACACTAGGCCAGGCAGTGAAATTTAAATTACAAGGCCTTGTAACTCAGTGCAGGTGCCATGATATCCTTACCTAATTGGCCAAATAACTGTTCCTTGAGCTCTGATTGGAGGGAGAAACTGTTTCATAATGAAAACTTGTACTATAATGAGTCTCATTATAGTACAGTTTTCTGACATATAATAATTACATTTCGACATCGTTGAACATAAAAGTAGTTCCATATTATTGAGACTCACTCAGCGGAGTGACCTGACCTTGAGTACACTTGGTGGGGGACGATACTGGCCATACGGCAGCTTACGATATCAAACGCAACTGGTACTAATTTTCCCGGCACTAATACACACCTACTTGTACTTGGTCACATAACAGCACGCATTCACTCACGATGTATTCCAGTGACGAGTACGTTCATATGATGCTCATTTATGGAGAAACAAGGAAGAACACATTGCAGTCTCAACGCCTGTATCACGAGCGCTATCCTGACAGAAGACTACCGACTGCCAATTCGTTTCGCAATCTTGAACGAAGAGCGCGGTCAACGAGGACACTTGGAAGGGTATCTCCTGTTAGAGATGCTCTTATAACATCTGGTCCAAATGAAGAAGCTGTTTTGGGCACTGTCCTTAATAATCCTCACATTAGTACACGGACACTTGCACAACAGACCAACATCAGCCGGTCATCTGTCATCCGAATATTGCATAACAATAGATTTCACCCATATCATCTTCAGTTACACCAGCAGCAACCACGAACGTGATTTCGATGCTAGAGTAACATTTTGTCAATGGGCGTTACACAGTATTGTCAAATGTTCTCTTTACAGACGAATCACGATTTCACAACAATGGCACCGTCAACCGGCATAACATGCACTATTGGAGCGTGGAGAATCCCCATTGGGTAAGACTGGGCTCATTTCAAGAGCAGTGGGGTGTAAATGTATGGTGTGGGATCTTCGGTGACAATCTAATCAGACCATATTTCTACGACGGCCATCTTACGGGAGCACGCTACCTTCATTTTCTGCAAAATGAACTCCCACAGTTGATGGGAAACGTGCCACTGCGCGAGCGATTGGGAATGTGGTGGCAACAGGATAGGCCCCACTTCACGGATCATTAGTCGTCAAGAACCATCTTCAGGATACATATCCAAATAAATGAATAGAAAGAGGATGACTCGTTCACTGGCCTGCCAGATCACCCGATCTTACGCCACTTGACTTCTTCCTGTGGGGTCACTTAAAGCAGGTAGTATATGCACAGGAGCCTGAAGATCCTGACCACCTTCGGCAACTAATCACCGAGGGATGCCAAGCTGTTTCACCTCAGATGTTACAGCGTGCAAGACTGTCTGTAATACGTCGTGCTGAAATCTGCATCAACCAAGGTGGTCAACATTTCGAACACTTGCTCCACTGAATATTCAGAGTACCATGCTTTATTCCTACAGGGGGGTGTGGTGGCGCAGCGGTCAAGCTCTTCGCCTCACACCAACGCCACATCCTGTGGTTCGAATTCACGTAAAATGGAGATCCCGTGGCTTATGATCGCGAGATTAACGGTCACGATAAACTACAAGCTTTCTTACTTTTCTTCCTACAGACCATTATGTCATCGTCAGGACCAAATAAAAATTCATTCATTGGAACAGGTAGATATTTGTCCGTAGTGCAGCTACGGTAAACGGCATTAAGCGAAAAAAAAACTTATTTGCCTTGGGATCGAACCTGCTACATTGCAACATGGCTGACGTTACAGCAGAGAAGCACAATTTAACCATCTTAGCTACCGTGAGCCGTGGTGGGATATTGTCACGTATTGAGTCTATTTGTAGTCCTCATAGACACTACATGTCCTTCGTAAGGCAGTGTTGTTCGGATATGTCGATTTACACATTCGTTATAGTTGATGACATTGAAATAACACTGCTGCCAATGATTTCGACTATATTCGCGAGCTTGAACTCAACCGTAAATTTGTACTAGGCCGTAAAGGAGCAAGTACTAATGTTTTTAGGACGACTATGATATACGCGTTAGTTGGGTTGCCTTCCTCCAAAAAAAATAAAGGGTGGTGGACCACACTGTATATAAACTTTTGAACTGTCGCTGGTTTTGGGGTCTAGGGGATGTGAAACGCGAAGATATGTCGAAATTTTCCGAAAGTCGAAACATTGTACCCATTGCAATAGTTAGGTTGGCTCAGGCAAGGAAAGCATTTCTACAGAAAAGGAATCTGTTGACATTGAATATAAATTTAGGTATTAGGAAGTCATTTTTGAAAGCCTTTGTCTAAAGCGTGGTGCTGTATTGAAGTGGATCTTGGACTGTTGGAGCAGCAGAATAGAGAAGAATTGAAGCGTTTGAAATGTGGTGTTACCGGAGAATGATGAGGATAAAATGGGTAGATAGGGTAACAAATGAAGAGGTATTAAGACGAGTGGGAGAGGAGAGATGTTTTTGGCGACTGCTAATGAAGAGTAGAGATAGGTAGGTAGGATACATACTATGACACCCAGGAATAGCAAGCTTAGTTATGGAAGGAAGGGTTGAGGACAAGAACTGTAGGGTAAGACCAAGGTTAGAATATGTTAAACAGATTGCTTCGGATGTAGGTTGTGGTAGCTATGTAGAGATGAAACGATTAGCTCAGGAGGGGGAGGCATAGAAAGCTGCATCAAACCAGTCAAAAGACTGAAGACTCAAACAACAAACACGTTACGCTATCTCTGAAATTACGACACCGATCTCCTTGAAATGTTCACAGTATCTCTATGTTCCCCCCAGGGGCTCACATCTAGTTGGACGTGGGTTGGCGACCACGAGGCTCAGCTGAGTCCGGCATTGCCTCCACTTACTTGTGCCGGTCTCCTCTCCGTCTGCTTTCCTGTCGACCTCACTTGGTCAACTCTTGTTCTCTTCCGACCCCGACAGTATTAGGGTATGCGAGGCCTAGGGAGTCTCTTCCTTTCCCGCCTTAATTGGCCCTTGTCTCACCTTTTCTGATACCCTCCTTCTGCGAGGGGTCAGCCTTCTTTTTCTTTTCATGTTCTCTCCTGCCTTCTGCTCAAGTCCATCAAGGAGGGCGGGTGTATGTAGCCCCACCACTTCTGGTGCACCCTAGATAATGCTACCCCCTCAGGGTCTCACGGCTGGTGAGTTCGGGAGTTGGCGACCCGAGAGGTTCCTGAGCTGGGTCCGTTTTCCCCCTTTTGTCCCTTACCTGTGGTGCGGACCCTCTCCTATTACTCTTTCCTATCTGCATTTCATGGCTCTCCTTCCTTCCAAGTTCCTCAATCCGCATTCTTCGAGGATTGAGGCCATTTCTTTTCCCCCTGTCCTTTATTTGCCTTTTTCTCCTTTTGTTTTCCATTTCTTCTTCTAGTATATAAGTTAGTAGTTAGTTTTAGTTTACATTTCATTTTCATCTTCACGATCACCCAACCCATTAGGGGCCGATAACCTAGATGTTAAGCCCCTTAAAACAACATTTATCATCATCATCATCATCATCATCATCATCATCATCTATCTCTATGTTTATGTGTGCATCAATATGACCTAGAATAATCGCTGCAGTATTTATGTAACTTGAAAAAAAAATGCATTTATTCCAAACTTTTTAAATTTATCAAAGACAAATTTACAAATAAAAGGTTTGAGGCACTAGAAACATGATTCTAATTGGGATTGCAAGCAATGAAATCATCTTCAAGTTTATTAAGTTTCAATCCTTTAACTTCAATAGTTAGGTCATAAATGTAGGCTACCGTTTTGTTTTCAAAAATCGTTAATTGTAATGTTGGTATCAGTGAGGAGCTTGGTATCAAAGTTGGACAACTCCTCTTTTGCTCTTTTTACAGGAGAGGGAGAAAAACTAAATTCAGGGTATGGTTGTCAGTATCATGGTGAATTTTTTACTTCATCCTTATAGGCCACATAAACATTTTTAGCCTACTTTTCACATATTGCAAAAATGAGGAAAAAGTAGGCTTATGAGATCGATCCGGAAAAATGTGTGTCTGTCTGTCCTTCTGTCTGGCTGTGTGTGTGTGTCCCCCCCCCTATCAACTCCTAAACGGGTGCAGCAATCGGTACCAAATTTAGGTTGAGTAAAGATGTATACCGGAATATCCCATATTTGAAAATGATGTCAGTGCTACCAACTGCTGAAAAAACGCACTCGAAATTTGAGATCCATGTTGGATATCTTGGAAGGCATGCAAGGGAGCTATTCCAAAATTTGCACACATATAGATAATAGTATTTCAGTTTAATTTCCAGGAGGCCATACATGACAGTGCTGCCAAAATAATTTTAAGCCTTCTGATATGTCCAATTTTTAAATGCATATAACTTCTACTCTATCAATTGGATTTCAACCAAATTTCGTATATGCTATGTGTACATAAACACATATGACTGAGCGTATTCTTATGAGCCACCAGGGCTGCCAACTGTTAGTGATTGCTCTCTCTATTTTTTTTTATCCAAATACCAATATATCGGAAATAATGCAAGCTGACAGCTTTAAACTATGCACACGTATAGTACCTTATATTTTAGATTAATTTGGAGTAATTCATATAAGTCAGTGCTGCCAACAAGCCTCCGTGGCTTAGGCGGCAGCACGCCGGCCTCTCACCGCTGGGTCCGTGGTTCAAATCCCGGTCACTCCAAGTGAGATCTGTGCTGGACAAAACGGAGGCAGACAGGGTTTTCTCCGGGTACTCCGGTTTTCCCTGTCACAATTTCATTCCAGCAACACTCTCCACTATCATTTCATTTCATCTGTCATTCATTTAATCATTGCCCCAGAGGAGTGCGTCAGGCCTCGGCAGCCGGCACAGTTCATATCCTCGCCGCTAGATGCGGGCTTCATTCATTCCATTCCTGACCCGGTCGGAGACTGGAAGCAGGCTGTGGATTTTCTTTTCAGTGCTGCCAACATGATTCTAAGCCTGCTGATAGGTCCAATTTTAAAATACCAGTAACTTCTATACTAACAAATGGATTTCATACAAAATTGGCACAACAATATATCATAATATTTCAGATTATTCCTGACCACCACACGCATGGCATTGTTGCCAACATGCTTTTACGCGTGCTGATAAATCCAATGTCTAACTGCATAAAACGTCCATTGGACTTCAACCAAATTCTCTATTCTGTACCTTAAGAGATGGAACTAAGAATACATTCAGTCACCAGGGCTGCCAACTGTAGTGCTCTATTAGGCTACATTATACCAGGTATATTTCTAACTAATTAAACATTTCGATATTACCAACTTAATTTCGTCATTATTCTAGATAGGTTCATATACTGTCGATTAATCATTGGCATGAATCTTAACATTAAGAAAGTAGGCTCTTTAGTTCGTTACGGAACTTCTTGTTTCATACTCATTACTAAATTAAATGAATATTAAAGCCGTAATTATAATTTAAATAGCGGAGTTGGCCATGTATGAAACCAAGACATGGAGTTGTCTGATTTTGAGGCCAAAGGGAGCCATATTGAAATTGAATCTGCTCTGTTTTGAAATCAAATAGGCTAGTTATGAAATCGATATCAATGAATTAATTTTATATGGTTCATCTACACTTCTAATGACTGAGGGTGTTTTAAAATAATGTAATTATATCTAATGTATTAAAACAAAGTCATATATATAAAATCGGTTTTATAGTTAAATATGTCATGAACAAATTGTACTGAGAAGCCTTTCGACAAAACTGAAATCGTTGAGTATTTCTTACACTTTGGAAAGAACTAGTTCATCAAAAGCTGCACTCTCCAACTCATCACACTCACGATGTCCACTATTTAGAATATTACCAGCGTCGTTACAGGTTAAACATTCAGCCATGATGGATTTGCAGTGCATGTTGGGAGCAGATCGCATGATTCCTTTGCGATGATCTGATTGAATAGTTCCGTGATTGTTGGTATTAATTCTTCCTCTCCGAAGATAAGGTATTCATTGTATACATTATCTTCGCCTGGACATCTATCCTTTCTTAAGCTGGGTATATCCGTCCTTACTTCACTTGGGAGGATGTTTGGGATGTCCTCTGTGGGTCTTGCGAGTTGGTTCATGAGGGGTAGTGTGTTCTGTGACGTACTGGAGTATAACTGACTATAGAATTTGGTAGCTTCCTTTGAAATCTCTTCCCTTGAGGTTAGTTTGTGACCTGTGCTGCCTTTGACTCCCAACATCCAGTGCGTGCCTTCCCTGGTCCGTTTTCTTAGTTTCTTTATAGATTTTGAGTTTTCCATCACTTCTTTGATTTGGTGGTAGTTATATTCTCGCAAGATTCTCCGTATTTCTCTCTTAGTGTTCCTGTTCAATTTTTCGTATTCCCTCTTTTGTTGCGGGTTTGTGCCTTTAACTGCCTTCAGTTTTTCCCTTTGATCTATCCTGTCATTTTTTGAAACGAAACTATGGTGGTATTGTCCAGATTTTGATTCTGAAGTGAGCAAATACTTGCTATTCTCCCTAAGTTCTATCTTTTTGTTGGATGCAGAACAGTTGTAGAGTCGTATTCAGCTTAAAAAGTCACATAACAAAATCTCACAACTGACAAAAATGGAGTTGTCCAACTTGGATACCAAGCTCCTCTGAAATCATCTTAATTTTATTAAGTTTGAACCGTTTAAATTCAATAGTTAGGTCATAAATGTACCGTTTGATTAATATTTTGATGAAGGAGAGCCATGAAAGGCAGATAGGAAAGTGAAAGAGGAGAGGGTCCACCCCACAGGTGAGGGACAAAATGGGGAATCCGGACCCAGATCAGGAATCCCTCGGGGTCGCCAATTCCCGAACTCACCAGCCGTGAGCCCCTGAGGGTGTAGCATATATCCAGGGTGCACCAAAAGTAGTGGGGCTACATACACCCTGCCTCCTTGAGGGCCTTGAGCAGAAGTCAGGAGAGATCATGAAATGAAAAAGAATGCTGACCCCTCGCAGAAGGAGGGTATCAGAAAAGATGAGACAAGGGCCAATTAAGGCGGTAAATGAAGGGACTCCCTAGGCCTTGGATACCCTAATACCGTCGGGGTCGGAAGAGAACAAGAGTTGACCAAGTGAGGTCGACAGGAACGAAGACGGAGAGGAGCCCGGCACAAGTAAGTGGAAGCAATACCGGACTCGGCTGGGGTCCCGTGTTCGCCAATCCACGTCCCACTAGATGTGAGCCCCTGGGGGGGGGGGGGGGGGAATTTGACCAAGGAAGGTTTACAGGAAAGAGGGGAACTCGTTAACCCCAGTGGCGACAAATACACGCCCCAGAAGTTGTTAGTTCCTGCAAGTCTCTTAGGATATGGATGGGGATGAAGTTGTCTCTACTCATTCCCTCTGAGGTATTCAGGCGACTTTGGTGGCGTAGTTGGTAGCATGGTGGGCTTCTACATCCAAGATCGCGGGTTCAAACACGGCCGAAGTCGTCGTATTTTTAAGAGCGTTAAATATTCCTCAGTATGCCTTCCTTCGGATCCGAAGTAAAGCCGGCGGGTCCATGTCGTATATTTATGGCATATAAATGAACCTTCCGCTAACTAAAATTGTGTCAAGCTAAATTTTTAGGTTAGATTTGATTAACGCTCTATATGTTCCAACGTTCGTCACCAGGTGCCAGGGGCTGTGTCATCTAGTAGCCAATTCATAAGTAGAAACTACAGTGAAACCTCGATTAAGAGACCAGTGACGGTTCCATGCAAAACTGGTCTTTTAGAGGGGTGGTCTCTTAATAGGGGTAGGCATTAAAATAATGTTATACTGCATTATTAATAAAGTACAGTTGGAACACTGCATTGGTTCACATTTAGTATACATTAATTACAATTAGTTATTTTCTGAGCTGTGTCAAGTAAAAAAGTCACGAATTGATCTCTGTTTCAGATTAGCACATCTTTTTTTGGAACAATTTCACTTTCTAGAACAGGCTGTTCCAAATCCACGAGTTTGAGTATGAGTACACGCGAGTACTCAGCAGTGATGCTCGGAGTACGGTTGGAGAGGGACTAGGGGTGATAGCCAATGCCTCACTGGACGAAGGTCATAGTACAAATCCATGCACTTCCAGTCAGTCTTGATGTATCCACCGCGAAGTGACGGCAGCCCCCCACATCAGAGCTGTATTGCATGTTGCAGGTTTACTCACGTAAGGCGGCGAGCACTCCGCTGCTCACGGACGAGTTGCTCGGCTGGAACAGCCTGTTCTAGAATATCTCTCAGGGAGTTCGGAAGTCCATTAATTTGTTCTGAATTCGAGCAATCTTCTAGGAGAGCCGTATTTTTGTACGTTTCATAACACTTTTTCTAATGACATTGTATGCTGATGCAGTTCTGTGCGAACAGAACCATTGCTTACATCATCACCCTCATCCCCACTCCAATGGGAACGCAGACGAGAAGTGGTCTTTTGAAAAAGGTCAAACTGAGAAAATGCCTCGTCTTTGGTCGGGGAGAGGGGTGGTCCTTAAATAGCGGTAACAAATACATTGACCTTATGAGGTTTTAAATCGGTTCCAAGAAAAATCGGTCTTTAAGAGAGGTGGTCTTTTAATAGGGGTGGTCTTTTAGAGAGGTTTCACTGTACTTTAAATTGATCGTCCACAGTCCTTACCTGAATTATAGTTAACACACACTAATACAGCCATCACAATTAACATCGGTTGTCAGACAGATTCTACACACACCCAAAGTACACGGGGCTACATGACCGCGTTGTCGCAGTCCCTAAACTGAGGAAGCAACCAACCAGTCACACATGTCCTCTGCCTAAACTTAATATGTTCAACCTATGCCTACTCAAGTTAGCTACGGTGCAGAACCTCATTAAATAGGGCTTTAGATCGTTGCGAGACATGATCGGCTTAGCCATCGTTACATTTAATACTTTCTTCCTTCTTTAACACAAACTCCAACTGGTGCGAGACATCGAATCAAAAGAAACGGTGAAGTCAGCACATAAATTATGATGATGATAAATGATGTTTTAAGGGGCCTAACATTGCGTTTATCGGCCCCTTATGGTTTGGGTAATAATGAAAATGATAATGAAAAGGGAACTCACTGACTTACAAACAGGCAGACAGCAAGTTTCAAGTGTGTAGAACAAAAAAAATAAAAAAAAATAAAAAATGATAGCCTACTTTCTCGCGAACGCATGATCGGATTTTAACAAATGAGGCGTTGTTGGCGTTGGGATGACGTCCTCTTTGCTATGGATGACTTGTACTATTTTTCATTTTTTTCAAAAATATTGTTTTCGAAAGTAGGCGATAGTTTGAAAACCAAACTTGATATAACGTTGTCAAATAGTTCAAACGAATGGTCTGTATGTCTTTTGTATTTTTATAATAAAACATTTTTATTTTTTATATTTTTTGAAAACAGTGCAATTTTGAAATTCTTATATTTTGGAAACTAGGAATTCTACAAAAAGAACAACTATACAGCCTATTTTCATACATCCTACTTATGTTAATTGCCTCTATCAACGTAAAAAAATCAGTTTGATTGCTGTAATAGATTCGTAGATATTGAGAACCGTCTAAATATTTCGGATGGTCGCCATGTTAGATTTTTATATACGTAGATCTTAAGAGTTATGTACTATTACATGGAGACTATTGTGTAGGTGTAGTATTCAAATTTCAATCCCATGATTAAGACACAAGAAATGAAAACCAGATTTTAAAATTTCGCACAGCTGCCATCATGTGGTTATGAAAGCAATTTAAATAAATTAGATGCCAGTGGATTAAAATTTGTATAAGAATTTACCGTACCAAGTTTTACTGCGGTCGGATGGTTAAATCGCGAGAAACGTCCATTTAAATATTTATATTTTGCGCCACCGCCATGTTGGATTAGTGCTCACCAGGTTATTGAAAGTCCCATAGGGGAACTTATGTGCATAGCCTCTATCAACATACAAAATTTCAGTTTGATTGGTATCATAGATTAATAGATATTGAGTACCGTCTAAATATTTCGGATGGTCGCCGTGTTGGATTTTTATACAGGGTCATTATCTATGTGCGCCCCAATAAACACGGCAAGCTAAGCCGGCTGTGACTGGCGCAGATTGCGGGCGCGCGTACCTGGTTCAGCCGGTGGTAGCGCGCACTTTCACACTTTTACCAAACATTTTCAATAAGTTAATGTGTTCTTACAGTGCTCATAGGCGATGCTGAAACTGTCCTCCCTCACTTGTAACACAGACATGACATCTTCAGATGAAAGAATGTCTGTCAACTCTTTTATTATTTACGGAGCCTGTTTCCTTGAATCGTTTAGCGAGCCTCCTAATTGTACTGGCATTAGGCACAAGTCTTCCTGGAAACTTGAGTCGAAAATTTCGTCTCGTTTCAGAAAAGACTTTCTGCTTTTCATTTACGAATTATGGATATACACACGTTCGCGCAATGTGATGATGATGATGTTAATTGTTGTTTTAAGGGGCCTAACATCTAGGTTATCGGTCCCTGATGGTTTGGGTGATCGTGAAGATGAAAATGAAATGCAAACTTAAAAATAACTACTAACCTACATACCAGAAGAAGAAATGGAAAACTAAAGGAGAATAAGGCAAATAAAGGACAGTAGGAAAAACAAGATGTTCAGTAAAGAACATATAGCCTACTTTCTCCTAAATGCATGGGTATTGTTATAACTCTTTGTCCTTTTCAAGGAGTATGATTGAATGTTGGTTGTAGTAGCTTGTTGAAATACAACGTGCTATAGGGATATTAAACATGAATATGAGGTGCCCTTTGCTAGTGCTACCTCTGTACCAAATTTCGTTCAATTCGGTTTCACCGTGTTTGAATTGATAGGGGGAATTGATTTGCACACATACTTGGCCACCATCTGCAAACGATTGGGCTGATGTTCTTGCTGTTTGGTCTGAATATGTTTCCCACATAAAGATATGGTGTTGCAAAATTTGGTAGAGACTAGATTATTAGGTTGGTCGTAATTACATTTTAGCTTTTAACATTTGGGTGGCCGCGATTACGTTTCCGTCAAGATAGCGGTGATATAAAACATGACACTGAGGTGCCCTTTGCTAGTGCTACCTCTGTACCAAATTTCGTTCCATTCGGTTTCACCGTGTTCGAATTAATAAGGGGAATCGATTTTCACACAGAGATGGCCGCTATCCGCAAAATATTAGGCTGATGACCTATTAGTTTGGTCAAAGGATGCTCCCTCCATAAAGGTATGTTGTTGCTAAATTTGCTAGAGATCGGATGATTAGGCTAATCGTAATTTGATTTAAGCTTTGAACATTTGTGTGGCCGCCATTACGTTTCTGTCAATATGGCGGCGATATAAATCATGACAATGAGATGCCCTTTGCTAGTGCTATCTCTGTACCAAATTTCGTTCCATTCGGTTTCACCGTGTTTGAATTAATAGGGAGAATCGATTTTGACACAAAGATGGCCGCCATCCGCAAACTATTAGGCGAATGACCTATTAGATTGGTCAAAGGATGCTCCCTCCATACAGGTATGTAGTTGCAAAATTTGGTAGAGATCGGATGATTAGGTTAATCGTAATTTGATTTAAACTTTGAACATTCGTGTGGCCGCCATTACGTTTCAGTCAAGATGGTGGCGATATAAAACATGACACTGAGGTGCCCTTTGCTAGTGCTACCTCTGTACCAAATTTCGTTCCATTCGGTTCCACCGTGTTCGAATTAATAGGGGGAATCAATTTTGACATAAAGATGGCCGCCACCCGCAAACTATTAGGCTAATAACCTATTAGATTGGTCAAAGGATGCTCCCTCCATAAAGGTATGTAGTTGCAAAATTTGGTAGAGATCGGATGATTGGGTTAATCGTAATTTGATTTAAGCTTTGAACATTCGTGTGGCCGCCATTACGTTTCTGTCAAGATGGCGGCGATATAAAACATGACACTGAGGTGCCCTTTGCTAGTGCTACCTCTGTACCAAATTTCGTTCCATTTGGTTTCACCGTGTTTGAATTAATAGGGGGAATTGATTTTCACACAAAGATGGCCGCCATCCGCAAACTATTAGGCTAATGACCTAGTTATTTGGTCAAAGGATGCTTCCTCTATAAAGGTATGTTATTGCAAAATTTGGTAGAGATCGGATGATTAGGTTAATCGTAATTTAATTTAAGCTTTGAACATTTCTGTGGCCGCCATTACGTTTCCGTCAAGATGGCGGCGATATAAAACATGACACTGAGGTGCCTTTTGTTAGTACTACCTCTGTACCAAATTTCGTTCCATTGGGTTGCACCGTGTTCGAATTAATAGGGGGAATCGATTTTCACACAAAGATGGCCGCCATCCGCCAACTATTACGCTGATGACTTATTAGTTTGGTCAAAGGATGCTCCCCCCATAAAGGTATGTTGTTGCAAAATTTGGTAGAGATCGGATGATTAGATTAGTCGTAATTTGATTTAAGCTTTGAACATTTGTGTGGCCGCCATTACGTTTCCGTCAAGATGGCGGCGATATAAAACATGACACTGAGGTGTCCTTTGCTAGTGCTACCTTTGTACCAAATTTCGTTCAATTCGCATTCACCGTGTTCGAATTGATAGGGGGGGACAGACATTTAGAGTACACACACTCTCACACACACACACACACACACACACACACAGACACACACACACACAGACTCACACACACACATACACACACACAGACAGACACACTTTTTTCGCCCTGTGTTGATCTCATAAGTCTACTTTCATTTTTTGCAAAAATCGAAAGTAGGCTAAAAATGCCCTCAACCCTCGAAGAAAGCGGATTGAGGGACTTGGAAGGAAGGAGAGCCATGAAAGGCAGATAGGAAAGTGAAAGATGAGAGGGTCCGCCCCATAGGGAAGGGACAAAAGGGGAAAACCGGACCCACCTCAGGAATCCATCGGGGTCGCCAACTCCCGAACTCACCAGCCGTGAGCCCCTGAGGGTGTAACATTATCTAGGGTGCACCAAGAGTGGTGGGACTACATACACCCGGTCTCCTTGAGCGCCTTGAGCAGAAGGCACGAGATAACATGAAAACAAAAAGAAGGCTGACCCCTCGCAGAAGGAGGGAATCCGAAAAGATGAGACAAGGGCCAATTAAGGCGGGAAGTGAAGAGACTCCCTAGGCCTCGGATACCCTAATACTGTTTGTGTCGGAAGAGAACAAGAGTTGACCAAGTGAGGTCGACAGGAAAGAAGACGGAGAGGAGCCCGGCACAAGTAAGTGGAAGCAATGCCGGACTCAGCTGGGGTCCCGTGGTCGCCGACCCACGTCCCACTAGATTTGAGCCCTTGGGGGGTCGCGCAATGTGAATTGGTATCTAGGCATGACCAACAATCACAGTAATCACAATACTCATTAAAGGTGCAACACTAACGTCTACGTTTTGCAGATACATGTCCATATGAAAGACAATACACGTGTGAACTAACTATATGAATCAGCGAAGCACGCCTACCACCGGCTGAACCACGTAAGCGCGCCCGCGATCTGCGCCAGTCACAGCTGGCTTAGCTTGCCGTGTTTATCGGGACTCACATATATAATTACATGTAGGCCATAGAGTTATGCACTAATAGATGACGATTTTTGCGTAGGGTCGTCATTCAAACGTTCACTTCGATCGCATGTTTAATACACAAAAAGTTAAAAACTTAATTTTAAAATGGCGCACAGCCACCATCTTGAGGTTATGTAAATAATTGAAGTAAATTGGATGCCAGTGCATTACAATGTATATGGACATTTGCTGTAACAAGTTTCATTGGGTCTGGATGGTTAAATTGCGAGAAAAATGTATTTAAAAGTTTCAACTTCGCTTGACCGCCATGCTCGTTTTGAAGTTAACAGGTTTTTGAAAGTCTCATAGGTGAACTTCTAGTAGTGCCCTTTATCACCGTACAAAATTTCTGAGCGATATCAGTAATAGTTTCGAATATATGGAATGCCGGTAAAATATTCCGCACAGACGCCATGTTGGATTGGTGAGACGTAAGAAAATTTGTAGGGCACGGTCGGGGTCGGCCTAAATAGTACTATGACCTTACCGAGTTTCATTGAAATCTCACCAGACGCTTAGATGTTATTAGGGGGGACACACACATGGACACACACACACACATACACACATGGACAAAATGTGATTTCATAAGCCTATATTTTTCATAAATGAAAATAGGCTAAAAATGTAATAAGGAAAATAAAAGACATGAGGAATGGACATGTGAACTGAGGGACTGGGAGGGAAGGAGAGCCATGAAAGGCAGATTAGAAAGGTAAATAGAAGAATCCACCCCAAAGGCAGTGGAAAAAGGGAAATAGAATCCATCTCAGGAATCCCTCACCAGTCGTGAGCTCTTGAGAGTGTAGCACTATCCACACACACCCTTCCTCCTTTATGGGCTTGTGCAGAAGGCACGAGATATCAAGAAGAGAAATGGAAGAGGCCTGACCCCTCGAAGATTATGATTATGATAATCCTTGTTTTAAGGGGCCTAACGTTTAGGTTATCGGCCCCTATTGAAAAGAATTGGTATAACATTAAAGGATGAAGACAAAAACAGCCCACTGCCCGAGATGAAACGAAAATAGTGTATATGAAACAGACAGTGAGCCCCAACAATTATGCCTTATTTGAATAACAATATTAAAAGGGGAATGGTAAAAACCAATAAAACAAATAAGGCATAGTGAACAATAACATAATTGAACGCAATAAAAAACATAAAACATACTAAAACTGAATTAAAAGTCTTGCAAAAAATATCCACTCTCCCTCATGAACCGGATGACGAGGCTGCTGACGGCCCATCATCACGGAGAATAAGGGCGAGGGAGTTAGGCAGTTTGAAAACCCTTCGCAGATCGGTCAGGTCCACACACTCCATCGATCTTCGGTAATGCTGCAACTCTCATAGTAATTTATTTAAATATAGGATGTTGCTGATGAAAATTGCTTCTTTCTAACGTCTAGGTTATCGGCCCCTAATGGTTTGGGTGATCGTGAAAATGTAAAAGAAACTGTACCTAAAACTAATTACATATATACTAGAAGAGGAAATGGAAATTAAGAGTAAGAATAAGGGAAACAAAAGACATGAGGAAAGGAAATGCCCCCAACCCTCGAAGAAAGAGAATTAAGGGACTTGGAACAATAGAGAGCCACGAACGCCAGAGAGGATAGGGAAAGAGGTGAGGGACCGCTCCAAACGCAATGGAAAAAGGAGGAAGACCAGACCCAGCTCAGGCAGACCTCAGGTTTGCCAACTCCCAAACTACCCGACGTGAGCTCTTGAGGGTGTAGCACAATCCAGGGTGCACCATAACTGGTGGGGGCTACACACACCTTGCCTCCTTGAGGGCCTTGTGCAGAAGACTGGAGATATCAGGAAAAGAAAAAGAAGGCTGACCCCTCAATGAATGAGGGTATTGGGAAGGATGTGGCAAGGGCCAATTAAGGCGAGAAAGTGAAGGACTCCCTAGGCCTCGGATAACCTGACACCGTCGGGGTTGGAAGAGAACAAGTGTTGGCCAAGGGAGGAAAGATAACTGAAAGGAGCCCGGCACAAGTAAGTGGAAGCAATGCTGGACTCAGCTGGGGTCCCGTGGTTGCCAACCCAACGCCTGGGAAGTTATGAGTCCCTGAGGGATTAAATATAGGACGGACATACATTGATTGAATAATTAAAATTACTTGGAAAGATAGAAATTCCAATTTTATATTAAAAAAATGGATTTAAAGCATATGGCTAAGCCAGCGGGGTAATAATCGAGAGTTGTTAAGGGTGGAAATGCGATATAACAACGGACAGAGTACGGTATCGAAAATTATTCATTTCGCATAAAATAACACAAGAGGATCCGTAGAATCCAGCCTTTGTTTAAATACTGTTTGATTGACGTTAAACCTGCTGTGTGTTTAAGTTTGGAAGTGGAAATACAGCCAGGCGAGGATGGGACGGGAGATTGTAAGAGGAACACAACGGTATGTAACTAGCGGTGATATCTGAATTCTCAGAACACGGCAGGCCGGGAACGCTTCGTGGAAAAGCTATTCTGACAGCGATGGTAATTTATTCTCACGAAACTTGATTCATGTAACATCGAGCGAAGGGTAAACATACAGCAATATACCTCTTATGAATAACATATTTCAGTTAAATTGGACACTGTAGACTTAACTGCCTCGTTTCGTAGTGGCTAGCATTATTGGGTGTCACCGTGGAGAGCCGGGTTCCATTCCAGGCTCTGCCATGAAATTTAATTTAATTCTGGTCAGAGGGCTGGAAGGGTGCAGTCCAATTGGGCCAGTTAATTACACTGATAAAATCGGACAGACTTTTTCGCCACCATGATCTGCCCCTTTGATAATTCATAGTCCGATTGAGCCTGCGATAGCTCATTAGCAACCTCCCCTCTCTTCACCCACTCTGCAGCCAACGCATACTATATTGTACACAAGTTCCAACCTTTCCTCATTAAACTGTTGGAAGGGAGGTGACTCTCAGTTAGACGGTCCCAGGGGTGTCAATTACTATAAAGTCACATATGTATGACCCAGCGTTCAGGATATGGTGACAACTGTATGTGGAGGAGCTTTATATAAAGAATACGATATGTTCTCAATAGTTTCACAAATATGGGCATCCATGAGATTGTGTTCGATAAACTGACAGCGTTAATATAACCTAAGTATAAGCTCAAACATTTTACCCGATCTTCATTACAGAAACTAATGAATGAACAAAATTAATTCTAAAAAAAAAACAAGTGAACAATTTTCATTGGATAGCCTAACCTATTAGATGAAATTAAAACATACTTAATACCAGTAATTAATTATTGGAGATTGATTTTAGGGGCTGGGGAAGCTTGGCAATCAGCCCCAGGTACTGCATCTTTAATTGGTGTAAATTACAAAGAGAATTTATATACTGTACTAACCAAGGGTCACAATATTATTTAGCAATTTTATATTTCGACCATGAAGCCAGTCTGTAATGGTTTTCCATGCTTTCCTATTTACAACTCTATACAAATCCAGGAACTGCCCTTTCTAATAGGCCAAGGCTACTTCATACCAACTCCTTACTTAGGTTCATTAATTTCTTCTCTCATTAGCTCATTTTGTGAGGTCGGCTCCAGGAAGGGCATCCAGCCGTCAAAAATACCCGCCTCATAGAAATTCATGGCATCTCATTCCCGTCGAGAAAAGGGTAGAAAAGGGTAGAAAGGGTAAATTCTACATTAGAAATCCTCTTGGTGTTTCCTTTTCAAATTACAGTAATACGACGCCAATTGCTGCAGAAATCCTTTCTACGCAGTAGCGAAGGGGAATAACACATGCTCACTTCAACATTATTTTACATCTTCCATGACCCTACAGAGACGTGTGTATACCAACTATGTGGATATTTTCGATTGCTATTTGGCTGAAATAAAAGTATTAATTAATATCCTGAACTAGCACCAACGGTAGAGTTCAGATACTATGTGAAATCGTTTTGTTCTTTACTTCAATTAACATTTTCAAATAACGCACAATAGGCTGTTACAAACCCTTTAAAATAAAAAGTAAAAATGTATCGTAGTAACTTATCATCTTGTCATTCTTCAAATTCGATGCGCATAGAATGCCAATGGTATAGTAATCAATGGAGCCCCACGTAGACTAGTCGTGACATCTAGTGGTGAAATATCGAACAATATAATCCTAACAGAGCGAGTGCATTCTAGCGGCCAGAAGAAGAAACTTTTCAATAAAATCTGGAAGTTAATAAGTAGGTCAGCGTGCAGTTACCTTTTTGGCAGCTAGATGTCTCGAGTAAATCTGCTGGCGAATTATGTTTTAATTAAATATATATTTTACACCATAATATGCACAATATAACGCTTAATTTTAAAACATCTGAGTCATTACAAAACAATAAACATATAACATTTCAAGCAAAAAAAAATCCTCTCGGCACGCCGGAAGGCTGAGGTAGATTTCACCGGGCAAACTAGGGGATAGGCTATAATAGGCAAAATATGCAGGTTTTCGTAGGAGGATCAGACCTCATTTATTGCGAGAAAGTATTTTACAATTGGAGGTTAGTTAACATTTTTTCGTCTTTCTATGCATACTTTTAACATTTTACTGTCTTATGGGGATGGTAACCTTCTTGTCATTTGGGGTTAATTTTTATACTTGTGATCACACTGTCCTTATGCAAGGTTTGGAACTAATGTGTAACTATCTAACAGTCTGTTACTTCTTCACGCAAAATTTTATCTTCCACAGAGATGTTGGTTGGTTCCTCAGTTTAGGGGCTGCGACAAGGTGGTCATGTAACCCCGTGTACATTGGGTGTGTGTAGAATCTGTCTGATAAACGGTGTTATTTGTGATGACGGTATTAGTCTGTAATTCAGGTAAGGTCTGCAGACGGTCAATTTTAAGTAGTAGTACCTAATTTTGTACCAAATACTAACGTCAATGACACCTAGCTGTGAACTTGGCTGCTAGATGCCACCGCAACCAGCAACTTGCAACGGATGTTGTAACTTCCCCTCCGAAGGAAAGCATGCTGACGGATTTTTAGCGCTCTTAGGAAATCCGGCGACTTTGGCCGGCTTTGAACCAGCACCTTGGGCATAGAAGTTCAGCATGCTACCAGTTAGCCGCTTCCCTCATAGTCAGATGGAACAAGAAGTTCCGTGAAGAACTAAAGAGCCTCCTTTTCTTAAAATTAAGATTCATGCCATAGATTAATCTACAGTATATGAATCTATCTAGAATAATGACGAAATTAAGTGGGTAATATCGAAATGTCTTAATTAGTTCGAAATAAGGTATACTATGCATAATGTAGCCTAATAGAGCAATACAGTTGGCAGCTCTGGTGACTGAATATATTCTTACTTCCATCTCCTAAGGTACAGAATACAAAGTGTGGTTGAAGTCCAAAGGACGTTACATGGATTTAGACATTGGATCTATTAGTACACGTAAAAGCATGTTGGCAACAATGTCATGCGAGTGCTGGCCAGAAATAATCTGAAATATTATATATTTTTGTGCCAATTTTGGATGAAATCCATTTGTTGGTATAGAAGTTACATGTATTTAAAAATTGATCCTATCAGCAGGCTTAGAATCATGTTGGTAGAACTGACGTATATAAGTTACTCCAAATTAATGTAAAATGTCGGGTAATTTACATGTGCATAGTTTAAGGCTGTCGGCTTGCATACTTTCTGATATATTTGGATACAAAATAGAGAGCAATTATTAACAGTTGGCAGCCCTGGTGGCTCTTAAGAATACACTCAGTCATATATGTTTATGTACACATATTACATCCAAAATTTGGTTGAAATCCAATTGATAGTGTAGAAGTTATATGCATTTAAAAATTGGACTTATCAGAAGGCTTAAAATTATTTTGGCAACGCTGTCATGTATGGCCACCTGGAAATTAAACTGAAATAGTATTATTTATATGTGTGCCAATTTTAGAATAGCTCCCATGTATACCTTCCAAGATATCCAACATGGAGCTCAAATTTCTAGTGCGTTTTTTTAGCAGTTGGTAGCACTGGCATCTTTTTCAAATATGGGCCTGAGATATTCCGGTATACATCTTTACTCATACAAAATTTGGTTTCGATTTCTACAGACGTTTAGGAGTTGATAGGGGGGGGGGGGACATACACACACAGCCAGACAGACAGAAGGACAGACAGACGGCCAGAAGGACAGACACATTTTCCCGGATATATCTTATAAGTCTACTTTTTCCTCATTTTTGAAAAGTGTGAAAAGTAGGCTAAAAATGAATGTGATCTCGTCAATGGCGTTGTCTTGGCAACCTCTGATAGATCATCCCTTATCAATTTAAAAGCGTTGTTATAGTAACCTCTGATGGCACTTCGCATTTTTTAAAATTCCGAAATCATATTTCTCATCCCTTGGCATAATGGTGGGTCATATCAAAAATTCTTTCAGACAAAAGTTTTAGGTAATTATTAGGGGAATATTTTCCATTTCGTACGTGCCTATTAAGAGAGATATGATTAATGTTTCCCGAAAAACCCACTTTTTTCCACCCCTTTGGTCAATGGTTGGTGCTATCAAAAAACTTATTTGACATAAAATTTTGGCACTTATCCGACACACATTATTAACTTTGAATGGATTCGATATTGCATGTATTAAGAGAGTTATAGCGAAATTTCACTTTTTCGAAAAAAGCCCCCCATTTTCACGCCCTTCGACCGATTTTGCCCATTAACGAACTCGACCGAGATTTTATAGGGATACATATTATGTAAAAAATTCAAAGTGATTGGTGCAAAATTACGGCAGTTATCGTGTCCACAAGAAACTGATATATATATAGATAGATAGATAGATACATATATACATAAATTATATATAAACTTTTGAACTGACGGTGGTTTTGGGGTCTGGGGGATGTGAAACGCGAAGATATGTCGAAATTTTCCGGAAGTCGAAACATGGTACCCATTGCAATAGTTAGCTTTCTAATGAAATCTACCTAAAACCTAGCTCTGATCGGGGTTGAACCATAGGCATTTAAGCGATAGGCTAACGCTCTACCACTGAGCTAATTGTGTCAACGAATATCGTTCTATATAAAATGACTTACATAGAACTTGTTAGCAAATAAGGATTTATACTAAACGATTTCATCACTGGAGTATATTATTTATACACACATCAAAAAAAGTTTTGCATCACCTCGGTTCCCAGATCTCCGGCATATAGACGTTGACTGTGTATATTGTATCCAAGATACAGTCCCTTTGACTGTTCATAGATGTCACTAAAACTGCTCAAAGATGTAAACAACCATGCATGAGCAGGGCCTATTAGACGGAGGGGGTACGACAGCCGATCAGTTCCAGTCATTCCACCAGGACGAAGGTACGCTGCTCATGTTGTCTGTAGTTCTACCATGCCTAGAAGGTCAATACCGCAGTTCGATCGCGTCCGCATTGTTACTTTGTGTCAAGAAGGGCTCTCAACAAGGGAAGTTTCCAGGCGTCTCAGAGTGAACCAAAGCGATGTTGTTCGGACATGGAGGAGGTACAGAGATACAGGAACTGTCGATGACAGGCCTCGCTCAGGCCGCCCAAGGGCTACTACTGTAGTGGATGACCGCTACTTACGGATTGCCGCTCGGAGGAACCCTGACAGCAATGCCACCATGTTGAATAATGCGTTTCGTTCAGCCACAGGACGTCGTGTTTCAACTCAAACTGTGCGCAATAGGCTGCATGATGCGCAACTTCACTCCCGACGTCCATGGCGAGGTCCAGCTTTGCAACCCCGACACCATGCAGCGCGGTACAGATGGGCCCAACAACATGCTGAATGGACCCCACGGAATTGGCATCACGTTCTCTTCACCGATGAGTGTCGCATATGCCTTCAACCAGACAATCGTCGGAGACGTGTTTGGAGGCACCCTGGTCAGGCTGAACGTCTTAGACACACTGTCCAGCGAGTGCAGCAAGGTGGTGGTTCCCTGATGTTTTGGGGTGGCATTATGTGGGGCCGACGTACGCCACTGGTGGTCATGGAAGGCTCCGAAACGGCTTTACGATACCTGAATGACATCCTCCGACCCATAGTGCAACCATATCGGCAGAATATTGGAGAGGCATTTGTCTTCATGGACGACAATTCTCGACCTCATCGTGCACATCTTGTGAATGCGTTCCTTCAAGATAACGACATCGCTCGACTACAGTGGCCAGCATGTTCGCCAGACATGAACCCTATCGAACATGCCTGGGATATGTTGAAAAGGGCTGTTTATGGACGTCTTGACCCACCAACCACTCTGAGAGATTTACGCCGAATTGTCGTTGAGGAGTGGGACAATTTGGACCAACAGTGTCTTGATGAACTTGTGGATAGTATGCCACGGCGAATACAGGCATGCATCAATGCAAGAGGACGTGCTACTGGGTATTAGAGGTAGTGGTGTGTACTGCAATCTGGACCACAAATGCTGAAAGTCTAGCTGTATGATGGTACAACATGCAATGTGTGGGTCTCATGAGCAATAAAACGAGCTGAAATGTTGTTTGTGTTGATCTCTATTCCCTTTGTATTTAACGGTTCCGGAACTCTTGGAACCGAGGTGATGCAAAACTTTTTTTGATGTGTGTATATAAAGCATTTCATACAACGTTTATTTTTTTTGTATCAGTACGCTATATTGCATGCAATACTCAAATTAGTGAAATATAAGTCAGGCACAAGATATCCGCTGCCATCTTGTCTTATTACTGAATCGGCTCAGCTTTTTAAAATCACGTCTGCACTATAGTATTACAAAATAAACTTTTAATTTCGAACGTGCCTCTTCCTTTAGAACAGTTAAAACGATTCTCGGCTCGATAATCGGAACTGGTGGGTCCCATAATATGGATTATAAAGTTTGCATAATTCGCACGGCCGCCATCCTGAAATGGTATGGCGGACGACCTTGTAGTTTGGTCACAAGACGCATCCTATACGAAGGTATGTTGTTACCAAATTTGATAGAGATCGGATGATTTGGTTAGTCGTTATTTGATTTTACGTTTTGAACGTTTGAGTGGCCGCCATTCAGTTTTAGTAAACATGGCGGCGATATAAAACATGACACTGAGGTGTCCTTTGCTAGTGCTACCTTTGTACCAAATTTCGTTCAATTCGCATTCACCGTGTTCGAATTGATAGGGGGGGGGGGACAGACATTCAGAGTACACACACTCACACACACACACAGACACACACACACACACACACACAGACTCACACACACATACACACACACAGACAGACACACTTTTTTCGCCCTGTGTTGATCTCATAAGTCTACTTTAATTTTTTGCAAAAATCGAAAGTAGGCTAAAAATAGGCTTATGAGATCACCTTTTGTCCGTGTGTGTGTGTGTGTGTGTATGTGTGCGTATGTTTGTGTGTCTCCCTCTAATAACTTCTAAACGGCTTGAGCGATGTTAATGAAACTCGGTAAAGTCATTGCACCTATTCGGCCAACCCCGACCGTGCCTAACCCCGACCGTTTCCTTCAAATTTAATTACGTCTCACCAATCCAACATGGCGGCTGTGCGAAATATTTCACCAGCATTCAATATCTCCGAAACTATTACCGATATCACCCTTAAATTTTGTACGGTGATAAAGGGCACTACTTTGAAACTTTCGAAAACCTGGTAACTACAAAAATAACATAGCAGCCAAGTGAATTCGATACAATTAAATAAACTTTTCTCGCGATTTAACGATCCATACGCAATGAAACTTGGTACAGCAAATGTTCATACACATTGTAATGCACTGGAGTCTAATTTAGTTCAATTGTTTACTTAACCTCAAGATGGTGGCTGTGCAAAATATTTCATCGGCATTCTATGTCTCCAAAACTATTACTAATATCATCCTGACATTTTGTACGGTGATAAAGGGCACTACAAAAAGTCTATCCATGCAGGTTGCAAAAACCTGTAATGCACAAAACGAACATGGCGGACAAGCAGAAGTGAAACATTCTAACACTTTTCTCGCGATTTAACCATATGAGCTAAGTGAAATATGGTACAGTAAATGTTTATACATATGGTATAAAATTTAAATTAAGATTTTATTTCTTGTGTCGTAGTCGTGCGATCGAAGTAAAAGTTTGAATAATGAACACACGCAAAAATTCTCCTTTAATGGTACATAACTCTATGGCCTATACATAAAACAATCCAACATGACGACCATCTGAAATAGTTAGACGGTTGTCAATATCTACGAATCGTTTACAGCAATCAAACTGAAATTTTCTATGTTCATAGAGCCTACAGTATGGACAAAAGTTCGCCTATAGGACCTTCAATAACCTGGTGAGTACAAATCCAATTTTAATATTTAAATGGACGTTTCTCGCGATTTAACCATCCGAGTGCAGTGAAACTTGGCACGGTAAATGCTTATACAAATTTTAATCCACTGTCATCTAATTTATTTCAATTGTTTTCATTACCAGAAGATGGCAGCTGTGCGTAATATTAAAATCTCGTTATTACTTCTTGTGTCCTAATCATGCGGTTGAAGTTTGAATACTACACGTACACAATAATCTTCATGTAATAGTACATAACTCTAAGACCTACATATATAAAATACAACATGAAGACAATCTGAAATATTAGATAGGTCTCAATATCTACGAACCTATTACAGCAATAAAACTGAAATTTTGTATGATAGAGGCAATTAACATACGTAGGATATATACAAATAGGCATTAGTTCTTTACGGAACTGCTTGTTTTCTCATACGATGAAATATGTTAAAATATTCTTCATAGGCGAGTAAAGTGACTTGTTAGGGGAATGTAGTTGGTTTTGTATATGATTGTATAAAAGAATATACTACGGCTGACACAACGAGTAAACGAGTTGTTTTAAGTTAAATGAGAGAAGTGTTCTAAATAATTTGAATTTATTCCATGTATTGTTGTATTAAATTACTTCAACGAATCGTTTTCTTTTTGTCCATCCGGGAAGTTTGTCTTATTGAGTTTTTAATTAATATGGTTTTAAAAAACATTATGATTAAGAATATGCCTAACATTTTAACTGCTATTTCTATATTGAATTCCAGTATATTTTAATGAGATTAGGTAATTGAGTAGTGAATAAAACAGGATTGCTTTTATGAATCCTCTGTAAAACATACGCAGTTTCATCGAATATTTTTTTAAAGTCATTTTCATTCATTTTTATAGTTTTTTTTTCAGATTATATTTCATTGAGTATTTACAAATATGATAATCATTCACGTAATTTTAATGCATCATATATTTTAGCCTATTTTCATTTATGAACAAAAAAAATAGGCTCATGTCCACCTCATTGCGTAGTGGCTGTCACCGCGGAGGAGGTAATCTCTCATTGCACCCCATTTTTTAATTTAATTAAATTTTTTAATTGATTTTTTTCTTGATTAATTTATTTACAGGATATTGATTCCTGCACGTCACTGGCCGTAATAAATAATTTTGTGTTTTCTGTGATATATATTTCCGTCAAATAGTCACAAAACTCAGTATCTCGTTCGTCTTAAGGCTTGCAGGACACGAAATCTTCAACAAAGGCATTAGCAACTTCTTCGGGGTTCAATAAGGGAAGGCCAAAAATCGCTCGAAGCCATTGCCCCAACTCCGATGATTTTTCAACAGACGCTTGTGAAAGGCCAAATGTTGGATTTTCCTCCACTAGGACTGAGTGAGATGAAACCTACAACCAACTACCTCAATATCAGGTCATACTCTCCTGGCGGCATGATGAATTCCTTCTTCAAAGTCCGCAACGATTTGCCTTGGTCGAAACGTAGTTCTTAATTCTTGACATTTGTCTATAATACTTGCAAATGCCTTTACGTAAGTCGCCGTGTTCTTGTTGGGTAAAAGCAGAAAAATTGTTGGTTTATAATCACCGTTTTCAAACACACGAATCGTAAAAAACTGATAAAAATACTTTGGACAATACGTGAAAGTGCCATCGACAAAAATTCTATCTCGACCACAAGCGAATTTCAAATTCGTCGCTGTTGTGAAGCATATTATGCCATTCTCGACGTCATTAAACTGCAAGAAAATCTCGCCCTGGTTTGTTGCAATGTTTATTTCTTGAAGAGCACGTTGAACCTCTGCGGCTGACTTAGGTAAGACGGGCTGTTCCCTTCGACGAACTCTATACACACTTCGACGTAGGAGATTACTGTCTTGGATAGTTAGTGACGCTGCAGTGTTCATATTGCAGATTTCTCTTCTGATGATTTTCCTTGGTTTTTTCATTCAAGTTCTCAGCAGCCTTCCTCTTCACATTACTTGCAGCAATCTGGCGAGCTAATTTGTCACTCAGTGCATGGTTATGTTCACCTTCGTACCTTAGAATAGTACTTCCGTTTTCTTCGACGTATATTTTCGCTAGACAGTTTTTAACCATACAGCGCCACCTCCAACCGTGCACAGTCTCATTAACCCGACGACATTTGTACTTGTAATACATGATATTGATGTGCCCACGTGAGCTTACAGTCTGTTCCAATTCCATTTTGAACAAAAGCCTGACTAATGACTAGTTATCAACATTCACTGTGTTATTACAGTGCTTTTTTTTTCTAAAAATAATTTAAGGGGTACTCTCAGCTGTAGTCGATAAAACATCACGATTTTGCAATTTTCGGAAATTTGCGAAGTCCGGTCTTTGTGTTCGAATCAATAACTTTCATCTTTTTCGATTCCTGGGTGGATGTTAAATATGATTATGATGATGATAATTGTTGTTTCAAGGGGCCTAACATCTAGGTTATCGGCCCCTAATGGTTTGGGTGATCGTGAAGATGAAAATGAATGCGAACTATAACTAAAAACTAACTACTAACCTATATAGTAGAAGAAGAAGAAATGGAATACAAAAGGAGAATAAGGCAAATAAAGGACAGGAGGAAAAGAAATGCCCTCAACCCCCGAAGAATGCGTATTGAGGGACTTTGAAGGAAGGGAAGCCATGAATGGCACATAGGAAAGTGAAAGAGGAGAGAATCTTCCCACAGGTAAGGGACAAAAGGGGGAAACCGGACCCAGCTCAGAAATCCCTTGGGGTCGCCAACTCCCGAACTCACCAGCCATGAGTCCTTGAGGGTGTAGCAATATCCAGGGTGCACCAGAAGTGGTGGGGCTACATACACCCTGCCTCCTTGAGGGCCTTTATCAGAAGGCAGGAGAGAACATGAACAGAAAAAGAAGGCTGACCCCTCGCAGAAGGAGGGTATCAGAAAAGATGAGACAAGGGCCAATTAAGGCGGGAAGGGAAGAGACTCCCTAGGCCTTGGATACCCTAATACCGTCGGGGTCGTAAGAAAACAAGAGTTGACCAAGTGAGGTCGACAGGAAAGAAGACGGAGAGGAGCCCGGCACAAGTAAGTGGAAGCAATATCAGACTCAGCTGGGGTCCCGTGGTCGCCAACCCACGTCCCACCAGATGTGAGCCCCTGGGGGGACTTTCCCTACTCAGCACTACTATTTGTGATCTCGAAAATATACTCCAAAGATTTGTCAGGTTATAGGTACACTATATCATTTAACTTTCACGGAACGGTATAAGCACTGCTACTCAGAAAATAATGATGATCGATGCATGGTAGTTCGAATATAGTCTAACAATTATATTTTGTCCAGTGGAGTAAGCTACGCCTACAATTTGATGCATTTCAAAATTAGAGAAAAATAACTGGACATGTAATTTGCAGGATAAGCATGATTATGTAACAAGTTGATAATGATGATCATGATGATGAAGATTGGTGTCTTAAATGGCTGAATAGTGAGGCCATCGGCCCAAACACAGGCTAATGTTATGCAAATAGTGCCAGTCTGAGTGAAACAGCTGGTTAAGTACTTATATTCTATCAAGTTACAACACATAGCGAGAGCATTTGAATGCAAATATCTCTAGACGAATTTAAATCCACGCAAAATAACTCGAACTACCCCGTGGCACTACAGCCCATGTTTGATCCTGGCCTACTAAGCGACCGCTGCCCAGCCATTCGGCCTACAGGGTGAAGCGAGGTCAGGACGCGTCACCTCGACCGTTGATTTTTGTCTCCGTGACCGGGGCGCTGCCCCACTGTCAGACAACTACTCAATTGTCCTAACGAGGCTGAGTGTACACTTTTCCTTCTCCTGATGCAGAATTGAGAAGAGGCGGGTTCGATTCCTACATCAGCCATCCTGGAAGTTGTTTTCCGTCGTTTCTCACTTCACATCCAAGCAAACGCCGGGATGCTTCTAACATAAGACCAAAGCTACCTCTTTAATAATCCTAGTGACTTCGGTGGCGTAGTCGGTTGCATGCTGAACTGCTATGCTCAAGATCACGGGTTCAAACCCGGCCAAAGACGTCGGATATTTAAGAGCTTTAAAGCCTTCAGTATGCCTTCCTTCAGAAATGACATGAAAAGGAACCTATTGGTAGTGTGTAGCAAAATCTGTAGGTTATTTGGCTAGGAAGGCTTTATCAAGTTCCAAAGTTCGCCGCTAGGTGTCAGTGACGTCCGGGAGCCAAAGTTGGAACTACTTGAAATTTAACTTGCCCAGTTTAATTCATCTTTATTCATTTCATCTCATTCACATGAGACGGTATTTGTAACTCACCCCATGGGTGTCCACATAGAAGCAGCTACAAACTCTGGTGAGCCGAACATGTCCTCGGACACTCCCGGCTTTAAAAGCCATAGGCTAAATGAAATAAATAAATAATAAGGAAATAGGCATCACAGTTGACATTGTACTAGACGGAGCTAAGTTCAGAGAATTTGTCGGTAATCACTGCTTTGCAGACCAGCCAAGCACTATTACCAATAAAACCTGGTCAGAAGACCGCAAAAAAGCCACAGCGAGAAAAAAATGATGATAATTGTTGTTTTAAGGGGCCTAACATCTAGGTTATCGGCCCCTAATGGTTTGGGTGATCGAGAAGATGATAATGAAATGTCAACTATAAGGTGCGTTCAAAAAGTAAAGAGCCGGAGGCTGTAATGCGCAAACCGGTGACATCGGCTAATCATGGGGTGTGTATTGTACCCGATACCTATTTGAGGCTATCGGCTACGCCAGCAGACATTAAGCCGTAGTTGAGGTTTTGAGAAGAGTTAAAGAAAGATAGCGCTCAGATCGAGTCAAGAGGAATGTCAGGATGACGTAGTAAGTCTAGGATCAAGAAGGCGCTGACATCTGTAAGCGGATGGAATTATGGATGGATTTATGAAGCTTTATTAAGATCTGTATGGAACATGGTAGTTAAACATCTTAGAAGAGAAGATATAACATGCATTATATGTGGTAATAATTTTAAGGAAGTTAGATAACCCTTAAGTTATTTTATAACGTAATAGCCGAGATGATGAGGGTTCGAGATTATAATTGTGACACGAGAGCATAGTGGTGGGGTGAACGCCACGTGTCTGCGCCAGGCAGATAAGAGTAAAGACAGTGCGGACACATTCAGTGGAGCTCTGTCAGCCGAGCAAGGAGGGTCGAGCAGTAGCGCAAGCCAAACGCATGGTGAAGGTCGCGTAGCGAACCGAAACTGTCACGGCAAAGTGTAGGCGACAGTTTCAACATCACCGAGCAGCGAACGACAAGCAGGTCAATAAACCGGGCGGACTTGCCGAGCAAGCAAGCATAGACGGCCGGGATGTTAGAACAGCATTGCGAGTAGTTGGATAACTTTATTCCAAGCTGCTTTTCAACGCAGAACAGAACAGTAGAGCGACATGGCGAAGTCAGCTTTAGGCGGAGATGATTATATACGCAAGCATTATAACAGAAGCTGAACTTCATTGCTACGTTGAGTTGGAACGTTTATTCAGCACTTGAATTATAAAGACAAATAGTTACGTGATACTGCAACTTTGAACTTCGAAAGAACATAGTTTTTCTCAATGACATTACGACTATGCATTTCATAGCGCATTCCAAGTAACAGTAACCATTTTAAGCAAACGGAATGTTGTAAGCATATGCACTTAGGAACATTAGCTCGTGCATTAATGCAAGTCAGTCTTAAGAAGTGTTATGAATTACCGAGTATGAACACAGATACAGGGTGTTTCATAAACTTAGACACTCTGATAAAATAATTTTATTTTCTACAAGTAAAACTAAACCGCTGTGGAAATTGAACTTTCAACACTCAAAGTGAAAATTGTATAGAACAGTGGCGTAACGTAGAAGAGGAATAGGTGGTCCGCTGTTTCTATGAACTTTTTCGTGAGGATTTGGACAATATCCGCTATGGATAACCAGAAGTTTATCATGTCGGAGTAAACGCAGACAGAGACGCGATGGCACCACGGAGCGATGGATTCGATTCCTGACGAGGAGGAGGTCCACCAGCTGATTCACTTGGGATTCGAAGGCAATCGTCATTGCATGGATGGAATGATATTCACGCCGATATTTCGAGAAATTCATTACATAGGGAAAATCGACGATCTTTGAAATTTAATAACAGCTGATTATGAGAAGGTACTGTAAGAGTTATAACTTCCTGATACGATTATTTTCATGAATACTGGGCACACATGTATATTTTTCTAATAGGAGTGATACGATTATTTAAGACATGGCTTTGACTTTATATGCTTCGAATTTTTGCTAGAATATGGCGTGACCATATGATATGGCAGGCATCATTATACGAAATTCTCACCATTGGTTGGCTTTATTAAGCAGATGTTTGGTCTTTTAGACATTTTTCCAGTAGGGATATTTTTCATGAATATTTTTTTTTGTGTAACGAGTATTTCGAACTCGTGATCTGCAATTCATTATCTAAATTACTTCGTCAGTTCATTGCATACTAGCGAGTGTGTATTATTCATCAGTAGGGATTTTTTCCATTGGATTGTTTGGAGATATTAAGATGTTATTCACTTTAGTGAATGAATATCGCTATTATGTGACAACTAGAGACTTGTTGATTCCTATCTGGTACATTCACTCATATAGTCTTCGAGATGGGGTCTTTCGTATTTATACGATTGTATGGTGGTTACTCATCTTACCCATCGCTTAGGGCACTATCATGATTAGTCGACGGGGCGAGGTCTTTCGTATTTATACGATTGTACGGTGGTTACTCATCTTACTTGCCATTGAGGGACTCATTTTTATCATCCGAGTATACATGAGACTGTACGTGAATCAAACAAGGAACTACTAGTCATATATCAGTCGAAATTTTGTTAAATAAAGTAACGATAAATGTCAGCAGGGTTACATTTGTAATTCTTGTTTGCCAATCCAATATTTTGTTGCTATACTCTTTTGAGAGTAATTTCAGTTTAACAGCTGTTACAGCTGATGCTTTTGATGATTTTTATAATTGTGTTTGATACCTTTGAAAAGGAGTTAATGGAATTGAATCTTGTAAGATGAATCATTAATGGTCAGATTTATTTTAAGGCAGATCAGTATTGCAGATTTTGATATGAGAGATTATAGCACATTGGTGTTTTTCTGTGATGTGAATTATGAAAATTGTAAGAGAATTTATGCTATTTGAAAGCGAATCTTGAATTACTAAGGTAATATTTTTCCAATTGTTTAAGAAGTTGTCTAGATGTGATCAGAGTAATTACAGTTATTGGAGATTGTGTGCGTTGATAATTTGAAGCCAGTTATATATTTTTTGTAGATCATGCAACATGGTTAAGTGGAGTTTGTGATAGGCATTTTGTGGAAGTTGCCATGTGATAGTAGCAATGTTGCTAATGTATTTTGAGGCAGACATGAGGTCGTCGTACCCAGTCTAGCGTAATTGTTGAGATTCATGCTGTATGTGCTGAATATTTATGGAGTTTTTGTGGAATAATTGTGGTATTCAAATGTGATATTTGAAGAATTGAGGATATATAATGTAGTTGTGGATAGTCAGATCCAACGTGATGTCGTGAAGGCAATAATATTTTTTGGCATGATAATTAAATACGAGATATAACTTGGAAGTAATAAAACTGTAAGACAACGTTCTATAACCCATATTAAACAATTTGTTAGGAAATTAAACAAATAAATAAAGTTGATAATACAAGATTTTCTGAGAATAATAATTAATGAAATAATAATCTGAAAATTAAGCATATTAATGATCTGACCTAATGAAATAAAAATCAGAATGACTAGATGAAATAATAAAAATCTAAATAACCAGAAGAATGAAATTTAAATAAATTGATAAATTAAATTTTGAAATAAATCAATGAATTAAATAAATGGATGAATTAAAGATTGGATGAATAAACTGATTTAAATAAATGAATAGATAATTGGATAGATGATGAATAACTGAATTAGAAGGTGATAATTAATTAAAGAAGCTGATGATTAATGAATTTATATGGAATTAAAATAAATTTAATTGAGATATAATGTGAGGAATTGCAACTTGAGTTGAGGAATTAAACAATTTGTATTGATGATTTAAGACGATTTAATCTGAGGAAGATGATAAATTAAGATTGTGTGAATAATTAGAAAGCATAATGAAGTGATGATAATAATTTTCATTTAAATGATTTAATGGTGATGAGTTAATGATTCTGACAGGAATATGTTGAATTTTGAGATGAGAATTAATGTGAGAAATGTTTAATTTTGATGATGATGATAACGATGACCAATGAGCCTTGAATTTTCTGCAATTCACGAATAAGTAATTATGAATGACAATGTAAATAGTGTAAATTAATTATTCAATGTTTAGGAGCATTTGACTAACATGTTCAACATTTAAATTATGCCATGCAAGCCATAAGATACGTGATGTTTAATATATGTGATTATAATATGTGTATGTTTAGACAGATTAATAACTTTTTCAAATCCACATTTATGATGTTAAATTAAAGAGAAATTAGGTCTCAGGTTTCACAAATGTCAGTGACGAAAGACATAGTGCTACAGTGATCCTGAGAACCCAAGAGAACTTTAGAGATTTTTCTTGTTCTATGTGGATGAAATATTTTTGATTAGAAAAGAGATGGTTCGATTTTTGGACAATGACAATTTAACGTTGGCATTCGACCATACTCTCAGGTAGGAGGTTTATTTAAAATGTCTGTCTGACTATCAAAGTGAAATAAATTTGTTTTTATCTTAGTTGTGATCTGATGATGATGTGATTTTCCTTTTTCTTTCCTTGTCTTGAGTAAGGCTTAACCAGGAAAGGAGGTGGTTTGCTAGGAATTCAGTTGATGGCGCCCATTTATATTTGCATTTTTTTTTATTAAACTTAAGCCCGTAACGACCCTAGAGATACTTTGTCTCGTGTTACCCACTGCTTTTTCGATAACTCAGCTGAATTTCCGACACATTCCTTATTTGACTAGAGGTTCATTTAACTCCGCTCTGTCCTGGAACTCCAGGAATGCGATGTAATAGCAGATGGGTCATCGCATCCCCAGGACGAACGGGTACAGAGAGAGAGGGAGAATTGGCTTTATCCAACTTGTGGGGCTTAGATTTTGTTTATTCCATGGAATCACATCAGATTTAGATTACTGAGAGATAGATCTCAAGTTCATTTAATTGTGTTACAAAATTTATTAAACTTAGTCAGGCAATATACTAGTGTGCCCATTCCAGTGTTCATGTTAATCGTATTAGTATTATATCATGTTAGTTATAAGTCATTTTTTCCTTTACCCAAGTGAATGCAGGAATTGAGACATTGTGATGTGTTGTTGTCTAACGTGTCTGAATAAAACGTCTATTGAAAATATAATTATGTTGCCGGAAGATTTAGCTAAGGTGTTAGGAGAGCTGCAGAGTGGTATGTCTGGTATTCCAGAAACTATTTCTAAAATGGAAACGGAAGTTAAAGAACAGATAAATAGTTCAGAAGCTAGGTTAGAAGCTAGATGTAAAGAAAATGTGCAAGCCTTACAGACTAGTAATGAAGATAATTTAAAGTCATTAGTGACTAGATTACAGACTAGTAATGAAGAAAATTTAAAATTATTACAGTCAAATAGTAATGATGAGTTGATGTCATTGGAGACTAGATTACAGACTAGTACTGAAAGTCATTTAAAAGCTAGTGAAGCTAACTTGAAGGATAGTTTTAAATCATTAGAAGAATGATTACAGTCAAATGGTGAAGCTAACTTGAAGGATAGTTTTAAATCATTGGAAGAGAAATTACAAGCTCGTAGTGAAGAAACTAACACGGAGTTCGAAAACAAGTTAACTAGGTTAGAGAATAGTTTAACTTTAAAGAATAATGAGATGCTTAAGACTTTACAATTGGATATAATTGCAGTAAATATGAAAGGAGAGGAAAATGTTCAAATATTAAGAAAGAATATTATTGAATTAGAAACTAGAGGAGAAGAAAATATTCTTACTTTAAGAACAGACGTTATGTCCATACAGAAAGACATTAAATCGGATGTATCGAAGTTGAGATTCGACATCGATGGTTTAGTGGCAGATGTAGGCAAATTTCAAGAGTGGTCTACCGAAGTATCTTTCGAGACTAAAATCAAAGGTCTAGAGATGAATCTAGGTAATGAGATTAAGGATTTAAAGTCAGTAATTGGGACCATTAAAGAGGATGTCTTAGGAGAGGTTAATTCTAATTTAAAATCATTAGAGAATCAATTGCAGAAAGATATTAGGAAGATGGACGATGATATAGAGCAAAAGGTTAAAGAAAACTTAGCTTTATTCAAAAATAGAGTCGGTGCAATCGTGGAAGAACGGTATAGTGAGGTCGATGCCGAAGCAAAAGAAAAACGTGCAGGATTAGATGAGAAATTAATCGCAGGTATGGCGAACTTAGAAGCGAGATGTACGGAGAACAAGGAAGCGATGAAGATAGATTCAACTCTATTTAGGACAGATGTTGATCTGTTAAAGGAACAAGTCGCGTCAGTAAAGAGTACATGCGAAGACAAAATAGACTTGTTGAAAAACGATTTAGAGGAGAGTAATAAAACGCAGAATGTTACGTCGTTAGATGAGTTGAAAACTCAGGTCAAGACCGTAGAGAAATTGGAAGAAGATATGATAACTAAACTAGAATCTATGATTAATAGTTTCACCAGTCAAAATACTACATCAGGGGAAATATCGATGAATCAGACAGCGATAGACCGCAGTATGGGTAATCAACAAGTTAGCAAGGGAGAAGACCGTCAAACGCAACCGAATGTGACATTCGAAAGGGCAAGTTCAACCCCTCAGGATAATCCAAGTTCGAATAGGAGTACGTTGGGTACAAGCGAACGATACTCAGGTCCAGTTACCATTATAAGAAATCTGGATGACAAGCCGAGGAAGTTTTCTGGAAATACAGGGGTCACACCAGTCGAATTTCTGCGAGATATTCGAGACTACATGGCGGAACATAGAGTAGCCAAGGAAAGAGAGCTAAGGATAGTCGAACGCGCCTTAGACGGGTCTGCGCTTACTTGGTTTAGAGCATTCAGAAGCAATTTTGCGAATATGGAGCAATTTGCAATAGCATTCCTAAGGAGATTTTGGAGTGCAGAGGATCAACTGAACGTGAGAGCAGAAATGTACTCGAAGCGGTATTCTACGTCACATCCGACGCATTATGCCAATTATTTTACGTCACAGCTGGCTAAATTGCAGTTTCTGATTCCTCCATTGCCGGAAGAAGAGCTTTTGCAAGCTATAGCGAGACAGTTACCGATTGAGGTACAACGATCACTCATAGCGTCGGGAGCAAACACACTTGAGCACTATGACGACATTTTACGGCGATTAGACTATACAAGCGCTCAAGTTACGCCTAGAAATACAAGAAACGACAATAGAAACACGCAAGAGGTGAATGCGGTAGTCGTTGATAACGCAGCTCAGACGGACAGAAGAGATTCCTGGGAAAACAGAAGGAGCGAAGGAAATCGAGGAAACATCCGTAACGTTCGTGGAAAAGATCGGTATAGAGGACCATATGAGAGGCCATACGATCAGGAAGCAAGAGATAGCCGATACAGAAATTATAACCAGAATTCCAGATATCAAGATAGGAATCGATACAACAATAGATATCGTGGTAGAAATAACTGGAGCCAAGGTCAACAGTATGATGGGAACGACAGGCAGGATGGCCGAAGAAACCATCCTAACGAAAGACGAGATAGTCGTGGATACGAGAGATCGAGGCAAGAAAATAGACAGCCTAGTGCACCACCCGAGGAGACAGTCAGAGATGTCAATCGAGCAAGCACGAGTAGTGAAGGAAGAAATAGACATCAAAGTAATACAGAATCAAGATGCTAATCATTGGAAGTCAATCATCATTATTGAGAGTCAGAAAGTACCAACATGCTGATTAAGAGAATTGTAGAGCTATCGTGTACATATGTTATATATAGAATGCCTGAGAGTATTTTTTTTCTCAATCCTGATAAAAAAAAGGAGATGTACGGGAGAGATGTACCCGATACCTATTTGAGGCTATCGGCTACGCCAGCAGACATTAAGCCGTAGTTGAGGTTTTGAGAAGAGTTAAAGAAAGATAGCGCTCAGATCGAGTCAAGAGGAATGTCAGGATGACGTAGTAAGTCTAGGATCAAGAAGGCGCTGACATCTGTAAGCGGATGGAATTATGGATGGATTTATGAAGCTTTATTAAGATCTGTATGGAACATGGTATTTAAACATCTTAGAAGAGAAGATATAACATGCATTATATGTGGTAATAATTTTAAGGAAGTTAGATAACCCTTAAGTTATTTTATAACGTAATAGCCGAGATGATGAGGGTTCGAGATTATAATTGTGACACGAGAGCATAGTGGTGGGGTGAACGCCACGTGTCTGCGCCAGGCAGATAAGAGTAAAGACAGTGCGGACACATTCAGTGGAGCTCTGTCAGCCGAGCAAGGAGGGTCGAGCAGTAGCGCAAGCCAAACGCATGGTGAAGGTCGCGTAGCGAACCGAAACTGTCACGGCAAAGTGTAGGCGACAGTTTCAACATCACCGAGCAGCGAACGACAAGCAGGTCAATAAACCGGGCGGACTTGCCGAGCAAGCAAGCATAGACGGCCGGGATGTTAAAACAGCATTGCGAGTAGTTGGATAACTTTATTCCAAGCTGCTTTTCAACGCAGAACAGAACAGTAGAGCGACATGGCGAAGTCAGCTTTAGGCGGTGATGATTATATACGCAAGCATTATAACAGAAGCTGAACTGCATTGCTACGTTGAGTTGGAACGTTTATTCAGCACTTGAATTATAAAGACAAATAGTTACGTGATACTGCAACTTTGAACTTCGAAAGAACATAGTTTTTCTCAATGACATTACGACTATGCATTTCATAGCGCATTCCAAGTAACAGTAACCATTTTAAGCAAACGGAATGTTGTAAGCATATGCACTTAGGAACATTAGCTCGTGCATTAATGCAAGTCAGTCTTAAGAAGTGTTATGAATTACCGAGTATGAACACAGATACAGGGTGTTTCATAAACTTAGACACTCTGATAAAATAATTTTATTTTCTACAAGTAAAACTAAACCGCTGTGGAAATTGAACTTTCAACACTCAAAGCGAACATTGTATAGAACAGTGGCGTAACGTAGAAGAGGAATAGGGGGTCCGCTGTTTCTATGAACTTTTTCGTGAGGATTTGGACAATATCCGCTATAGATAACCAGAAGTTTATCATGTCGGAGTAAACGCAGACAGAGACGCGATGGCACCACGGAGCGATGGATTCGATTCCTGACGAGGAGGAGGTCCACCAGCTGATTCACTTGGGATTCGAAGGCAATCGTCATTGCATGGATGGAATGATATTCACGCCGATCTTTCGAGAAATTCATTACATAGGGAAAATCGACGATCTTTGAAATTTAATAACAGCTGATTATGAGAAGGTACTGTAAGAGTTATAACTTCCTGATACGATTATTTTCATGAATACTGGGCACACATGTATATTTTTCTAATAGGAGTGATACGATTATTTAAGACATGGCTTTGACTTTATATGCTTCGAATTTTTGCTAGAATATGGCGTGACCATATGATATGGCAGGCATCATTATACGAAATTCTCACCATTGGTTGGCTTTATTAAGCAGATGTTTGGTCTTTTAGACATTTTTCCAGTAGGGATATTTTTCATGAATAGTTTATTTTGTGTAACGAGTATTTCGAACTCGTGATCTGCAATTCATTATCTAAATTACTTCGTCAGTTCATTGCATACTAGCGAGTGTGTATTATTCATCAGTAGGGATTTTTTCCATTGGATTGTTTGGAGATATTAAGATGTTATTCACTTTAGTGAATGAATATCGCTATTATGTGACAACTAGAGACTTGTTGATTCCTATCTGGTACATTCACTCATATAGTCTTCGAGATGGGGTCTTTCGTATTTATACGATTGTATGGTGGTTACTCATCTTACCCATCGCTTAGGGCACTATCATGATTAGTCGACGGGGCGAGGTCTTTCGTATTTATACGATTGTACGGTGGTTACTCATCTTACTTGCCATTGAGGGACTCATTTTTATCATCCGAGTGTACATGAGATTGTAAGTGAATCAAACAAGGAACTACTAGTCATATATCAGTCGAAATGTTGTTAAATAAAGTAACGATAAATGTCAGCAGGGTTACATTTGTAATTCTTGTTTGCCAATCCAATATTTTGTTGCTATACTCTTTTGAGAGTAATTTCAGTTTAACAGCTGTTACAGCTGATGCTTTTGATGATTTTTATAATTGTGTTTGATACCATTGAGAAGGAGTTAAAGTAATTGAATCTTGTAAGATGAATCATTAATGGTCAGATTTATTTTAAGGCAGATCAGTATTGCAGATTTTGATATGAGAGATTATAGCACATTGGTGTTTTTCTGTGATGTGAATTATGAAAATTGTAAGAGAATTTATGCTATTTGAAAGCGAATCTTGAATTACTAAGGTAATATTTTTCCAATTGTTTAAGAAGTTGTCTAGTTGTGATCAGAGTAATTACAGTTATTGGAGATTGTGTGCGTTGATAATTTGAAGCCAGTTATATATTTTTTGTAGATCATGCAACATGGTTAAGTGGAGTTTGTGATAGGCATTTTGTGGAAGTTGCCATGTGATAGTAGCAATGTTGCTAATGTATTTTGAGGCAGACATGAGGTCGTCGTACCCAGTCTAGCGTAATTGTTGAGATTCATGCTGTATGTGCTGAATATTTATGGAGTTTTTGTGGAATAATTGTGGTATTCAAATGTGATATTTGAAGAATTGAGGATATATAATGTAGTTGTGGACAGTCAGATCCAACGTGATGTCGTGAAGGCAATAATATTTTTTGGCATGATAATTAAATACGAGATATAACTTGGAAGTAATAAAACTGTAAGACAACGTTCTATAACCCATATTAAACAATTTGTTAGGAAATTAAACAAATAAATAAAGTTGATAATACAAGATTTTCTGAGAATAATAATTAATGAAATAATAATCTGAAAATTAAGCATATTAATGATCTGACCTAATGAAATAAAAATCAGAATGACTAGATGAAATAATAAAAATCTAAATAACCAGAAGAATGAAATTTAAATAAATTGATAAATTAAATTTTGAAATAAATCAATGAATTAAATAAATGGATGAATTAAAGATTGGATGAATAAACTGATTTAAATAAATGAATAGATAATTGGATAGATGATGAATAACTGAATTAGAAGGTGATAATTAATTAAAGAAGCTGATGATTAATGAATTTATATGGAATTAAAATAAATTTAATTGAGATATAATGTGAGGAATTGCAACTTGAGTTGAGGAATTAAACAATTTGTATTGATGATTTAAGACGATTTAATCTGAGGAAGATGATAAATTAAGATTGTGTGAATAATTAGAAAGCATAATGAAGTGATGATAATAATTTTCATTTAAATGATTTAATGGTGATGAGTTAATGATTCTGACAGGAATATGTTGAATTTTGAGATGAGAATTAATGTGAGAAATGTTTAATTTTGATGATGATGATAACGATGACCAATGAGCCTTGAATTTTCTGCAATTCACGAATAAGTAATTATGAATGACAATGTAAATAGTGTAAATTAATTATTCAATGTTTAGGAGCATTTGACTAACATGTTCAACATTTAAATTATGCCATGCAAGCCATAAGATACGTGATGTTTAATATATGTGATTATAATATGTGTATGTTTAGACAGATTAATAACTTTTTCAAATCCACATTTATGATGTTAAATTAAAGAGAAATTAGGTCTCAGGTTTCACAAATGTCAGTGACGAAAGACATAGTGCTACAGTGATCCTGAGAACCCAAGAGAACTTTAGAGATTTTTCTTGTTCTATGTGGATGAAATATTTTTGATTAGAAAAGAGATGGTTCGATTTTTGGACAATGACAATTTAACGTTGGCATTCGACCATACTCTCAGGTAGGAGGTTTATTTAAAATGTCTGTCTGACTATCAATGTGAAATAAATTTGTTTTTATCTTAGTTGTGATCTGATGATGATGTGATTTTCCTTTTTCTTTCCTTGTCTTGAGTAAGGCTTAACCAGGAAAGGAGGTGGTTTGCTAGGAATTCAGTTGATGGCGCCCATTTATATTTGCATTTTTTTTATTAAACTTAAGCCCGTAACGACCCTAGAGATACTTTGTCTCGTGTTACCCACTGCTTTTTCGATAACTCAGCTGAATTTCCGACACATTCCTTATTTGACTAGAGGTTCATTTAACTCCGCTCTGTCCTGGAACTCCAGGAATGCGATGTAATAGCAGATGGGTCATCGCATCCCCAGGACGAACGGGTACAGTATTGAGCTGTGGTTCTGACCAGAGCGTGGAAGGTCACAGCCCGTCGCTAGAGGGCACACGTGCACGTCACGAGACGATACAAAGCGAGCAGCAGCATGCATCAATCGTCCAACCAAGACCACGACAGTAGGCCATTCGACATGCTTCCTAGTGTTGTTGGAGACTGTGGGGCACCCATTGGGCACACACTCTCCGCAAGTGCAGTCGTTGCTTCATGATGGTGTGCACACTTCCACGCTAAATCCGACCACGGCATCTATGGCATTCACTGTCACTCGCCGGTCCTGTTTAAATGTTTAAAAGGTTGATGACGATGACGATAATTGTTGTTTAAAGGGGCCTAACATCTAGGTTATCGGCCTCTAATAGTTTGGGTGATAGTGAAAGATGAGATGAGAATGAAAACTATAACTAATACTAACTACAGACTTACGTACTAGATGAAAAAATGGTAAGCAAATAAAGGATAAGGCAAATAAAGGACAGGAAGGAAAGAAATGCCCTCAACCCTCAAGGAATGAGGGACTTGGAAGGAAGGAGAGTCAGGAAAGGTAGATAGGAAAGGGAAAGAGGAGAGGCCCGCCCCAAAGTCATTGGAAAAAGGGGAAAAAGACGGATCCAGCTCAGGAATCCCGCAGGGTCGCCAACTCCCGAACTCACCAGCCGTGAGCCCCTAAGGGTGTAGCAATATCTAGGGTGCACTAGAAGTGGTGGGGCTGCACACACCCTGCCTCCTTGAGGGCCTTGAGCACAAGGCAGGAGATATCATGAAATGGAAAGGAAGGCTGACCTCTCGAAGAATGAGGGTATCAGGAAAGATGAGAGAAGGGCCATTTAAGGCAGGAATGTGCAATACTCCCCAAGTCTCGAATACACTAATACCGTCGAGGTCGGAACAGAACAAGAGATGAGCAAGGAAGGCCGACAGGAAAGAGAACTAAAAGGAGCCCGGCACCAGTAAGTGGAGGCAATGCAGGACTCAGCTGAGGTTCCGAGGTCGCCAACCCACGTCCCACAAGTTGATGATTATGATGATGATAATTGTTGTTTTAAGGGGTCTAACATCTAGGTTATCGGCCCCTAATGATCTGGGTGAGAGCGAAAATGAGAATGAAATGGAAACCAGAACGAAAATTATGTGAGACGGAAAATACGTACAAAAAGAAACTCAGATGGAAACAACTCACAATATGGTCTTACAAAAGGGAATTTAGAACGAAAAGATTCACAAAAAGAATAGATTGGAAAAGACCCACAAAACGTAGGCTAGATTCAAAATACGTACAAAATGCAATGTAGCGTCGAAATACTTACAAATGCAACTGAAATTCAAAATACTTACAAAATGCAAATGAGATCGGAAATACGTACAAAATGCAATTGAGGTTCAAAATACTTACACAATGCAATTGAAATAGAAAATACACAATGCAATTCAGATTGAAATATCCCAGTTCCAATCCGAATTATTCACAAAGTGCAATTGAAATTCAAAATACTTACAAAATGCAATTGAAATTGAAAATGCTTACAAAATGTACGGTAGATTCAAACGACTCATGTGAATCTTACAAAATGCAATTTAGATTGAAAATGCTTTACAAAATGTAATTTAGATTCAAATACCCACAAAATGCAATTGAGAATCAAAATATGTGCAAAATGCCCACCAAACAAAATGCAATTTAGATTCAAAACTCGTGCGAAATGCGGTTTTGGTTGAAAATACTTACAAAATACAATTGAAATTCAAAATACTCACTAAAAGGCCCGTCTACCTGCATTGAAAGACTTACTAAAAAGCAATTTACTGTAGATTGTCAATCTTTACAAAATGCAATTGAGGTTGAAAACAATCGCGAGATGTAATTTAGATCGAAAAAACTTACTAAAGGCAGCGTAGATCAAAAATGCCTTTAAAAAATCGCTAAAAGTGAATTTAGATACACGGTGAACCAAGTAACAAAAACATTGCTGGAATCTTAAAGAGAAAAGTAAATATAAGGAGGAGAGGAGAGGAGAGGAGAGGAGAGGGGAGAGAGGAGAGGAGAGGGTCCGCCCGAAAGGTAAGGGACAAAAGTGGAAAACGGACCAAGCTCAGGAATCCCCCGGGGTCGCCAACTCCCGAAATCACCAGCCGTGAGCCCCTGAGTGTGTAGCATTATCTAGGGTGCACCAGAAGTGGTGGGGCTACATACACCCTGCCTCCTTAAGGGCCTTGAGCACAAGGCAGGAGGTAAAAGGAAAAGAAAAAGAAGGCTGACCCCTCACAGAAGGAGGGTATCAGGAAAGATGAGACAAGGGCCAATTAAGGCGGGAAAGTGAAAGACTCCCTAGGCCTCGGATAACCTAATACCGTCGGGGTCGGAAGAGAACCCCACAAGTTGTGAGCGCCTGGGGTAGGTGTTTTGAAAAGGGACGACGGACCCAGCTTAGGAATTCTCGGAGTTGCCAACTCCCGAGCTCACCAGCTGTGAGCCCTTGAAGGTGCACCAGAAATGGTGGGGCTTTGTGCAGAAGGCAGGATATCCCATGAAAGGAAAAACAAGTGGTTTGACCTCTCAAAGATTGAGGGATAAGTAAAAATGAGACAAGGGCCAAGTAAGGCAGAAAAGTGAAAGGCACCCTAGGCCTTGGATACCCAAAAACCATTTTGGTCGAAATAGAACAAGAGTTGGCCAAGAGAGGTTGACAGCGCGTTCTGTGTGACGGAGCGTTAAGTGCGTGGTAGGCCTATGGTTTCTATGCTCACAATGATTGTATTGTGCTCTCGAACACGCGTCTGATTTGCTTTCTGCACCCCGTATATCGATAGATATCGAACATTTCTATATCTTTTGCTTATTTCTGCCGTGGACTTAAAACTGAGTAGATTGACGGAGCTCACAAGAGCTTCACTGAATGTAGCAATAAAAGGTTCGAAACACCTAAGCCACGAACAGCTGATGACAATATAACGTGCAAAGGTCTTCCCACTGGGATGGAACATCCATAATTCAGGAACACTACTCAAGTCTGCTTGCTTGTTATAAGTTAGAACTCACGCGATCTTGTCCCTGGGGTGATGATATTCTGTGACTGTCCCTCCCGAGCTCACGACTGGCCTCTGTACTGTCGGCCGTTTCTTGATCACTCTCTGTCGTAACTTCATTATAATCCTTGATAATCCGTGATTCCGTTTCGTTCGTTAGGTGAACATCATGCATGTTTATTAAGGTTTTGGTCATAAGTGAACAAGATCTGATGAAGCTTGCCTGACAAACAAAATGTCATTCAATTCACGCCGCCCCCCCCCCCCCCTCCCCTCTACCTCCCCCTCTCCCCCAGCCCTTTTCGATAAAAGTATTAAAAGCTTAGGGTATAATTAGTCCCAGTATTTTTTTCAGCTTAGTAGATGTAAGTTAGATAAGTGTTAATTAAAGCGTCTACCGTCTGAAAAGCAGTTCATTTACTACATTAGTCCGCCTCGTTGCGTAGTGGTTAGCATTCTTGGCAGTCACCGTGAGGGTCCGTGTTCGATTTCCTGTCTCTGCCAATAAATTTTATTCTGGTCTGAGGCCTGGAACGGGGTACACTCAGCCTCGTGTAGTAAAACTGTGAAGAGGAGGGAACGATTTCTTCCTCAGCCATCCTGGGAGTGAATTTCTGTGGTTTTCCAGTTCTAATCCAGGCAAACGCCGGGTTAAGATGATGATGATGATATTTGTTGTTTTAAGGGGCCTAACATCTAGGTTATCGGCCCCTAATGATCTGGGTGATAGCGAAAATGATAATGAAACGGAAACCAGACCGAAAATTAAGTGAGACGAAAATACTTACAAAAAGGAACTCAGATTGAACCAACTCACAAAATGTTCTTACTGAAGGGAATTTAGAACGAAAAGATTCACAAAAGGAATAGATTGAAAAAAAAAAAAAAGAAGGCTAGGTTCAAAATACGTACAAAATGCAATGTAGCGTCGAAATACCTACAAAATGCAATTCAAATTCAAAATACTTACAAAATGCAAATGAGATCGAAAATACGTACAAAATGCAATTGAGGTTCAAAATACTTACAAAATGCAATTGAAATTGAAAATACACAATGCGAGTTGGATTGAAAAAGCCGGTTCCAATCCAAATTACTCACAAAGTGCAATTGGAATTCAAAATACTTACAAAATGCAATTGAAATTGAAAATGCTTACAAAATGTACGGTAGATTCAAACGACTCATGGGGATTGACAATGCTTACAAAATGCAATTTAGATTGAAAATACTTGACAAAATGTAATTTAGATTCAAAATACCCACAAAATGCAATTGAGAATCAAAATATGTGCAAAATGCCCACCAAACAAAATGCAATTTAGATTCAAAATTCGTGCGAAATGCGGCGTTGGTTGAAAATTCTTACAAAATGCAATTGAAATTCAAAATACTCACTAAAAGGCCCGGGCACATGCATTGAAAGACTTACTAAAAGGCAATTTAGTTTGTCAATCTTTACAAAATGCAGTTGAGGTTGAAAACAATCGCGACATGTAATTTAGATCGAAAAAACATACAAAAAGCAACGTAGATTAAAAATGCCTTAAAATCGCTAGAAGGGAATTTAGATACACGGTAAACCAAGGAACAAAAACAGTGCGGGAATCTTAAAGAGAAAAGTAAATATAATGAAAAGAGGAGAGGGGAGGGGAGAGAGGAGAAGGTCCTCCCCAAAGGGAAGGGACAAAAGGGGAAAACGGACCCAGCTCAGGAATCCCTCGGGGTCGCCAACTCCCGAACTCACCAGCCGTGAGCCCCTGAAGGTGTAGCATTATCGACGGTGCACCAGAAGTGGTGGGGCTACATACACCCTGCCTCCTTAAGGGCCTTGAGCACAAGGCAGGAGGTAAAAGGAAAAGAAAAAGAAGGCTGACCCCTTGGTGCATTCTTGGAATACACGGTACCTGAGATTATAATTTTCAATGCTTTTGCATGTTCTTTCCTTCTTCTTTGTCAAACACCAACAGTGATCATCTGTTTTCTCCTTGTTGGGCATATCTCTTATGTCTTCATAAGTATGTTTCAGATATATAACTTCTGTGACCCACCTAGCGTCACCTCGCAGCGAATCTCTGAAGCTCCTCAATTCTTCCTGGTGCTAGAGGACTTACTTATCCATTTGGCCACCAGATCCTGTTACCATCGTCAGCTATTTTCTCTTGGAGCAAGAGGACTACATCCACTTCTTTACTCACCATGCTGCGCTAGTATCAACTGTTATCAACTCTTAGAAGACCGGCTCAGCAAGAGAAGATAAATTTTTTGTTTTAAAGTTTGCAATGCTTATATGTTCTCCTTTTGTCTCCTACCCCCCACTCTTTCCCCTTTTTCTTGGTCCCTCCGTGCTCCGTTGAGCTGCTCTCACTTCTTAGTCTGCAGTTGACTCGTTCAGTCAAAGCTCCGCTCGAGATTGCCTCCTCAAACCAAGAGGCTCACACTCTTCTACGCCATGTTGGCATAGTAGTAGGAAACTTCAACTTCAACATGAAATTAAGATAAGTACCATTTTAAAGGTTTTAACCTCATCTTCATCATTTTATCTACATGCTTTTATAGATTATTTTATAGACAGCGTGAGATTACTTATGGGGCGGTAATCATTCTTCGCGAGATTTGCCATGTTGAGCTTCTGCTTGTATAAGCCAACCTTACTAAAAAAGAGCTTTTCTTAAGCTATTTAAACGAGAAATCCTCTCGCTACGTGGGATATTATTTAGTACCCGCTGTCTATAAATATAAAGCTATTTCCTCCGTTGGATTTTCTCAACCCCATTTTCTGCTAAGGTTGTTCTGGAACCTTCGAGATCTTGTTCTCTATCTACGAGTCTTGCCGTCAAGTATTGTTCACGCACTTGTGAAAATGCTAGTTAAAATGAGGAATCTTCCTCACAAATTTTTGCAATAGCTAACTTTCCTCCACCGCTGGAACCTCTGGAACATTCTATGGCGCATTTAATTGTAAATCACAACTTTTTCAAGAAATAGACTCTCACCTATATAGTGCAATCAGTTATTTCCATAATTGCAATAACTTTCTTTTTCATGAACTTTAGTGTTTCTATAGTGAACTTTGCATCCATCTTCATAGACTATAGTGATAAACAGTGCTTGCTCCACGTTTCTACCGCGTCGCGATCGTCCGGTTATATTAAATACGGCCATGAACATTGATCCTATATCCCAATGATCTTTCCTCAACCTTCTACTAACCATCATTATTAATAAAATTGTAACTTTCTATAAGGTGTCACTCACAAGGTGCCCTTCCCTCTTTGCTAGTTTAACATTAATTAAATTCTGCATAATTGCTTGTGTGATACAAGTTTTAAATTTACGTTGTTCCTTTCCCATAATCAGGGAAAACAATTCTTTAAACTCTTGAGCGAGTCATGTTCAGGTTTCACGAAATGGAAACTGTCCCATTTGGCGAGTGATTCCTGCCCAAACTTGGGAAGTCCAGAACTTTCCCTTTCACTTTCTTCAGGTTTCACAGTAAGTGACCTGCCCTCTTTGTATAATTCTCATATATTAATTCTGTATAAATATAAGAAGTTGTAGGAACTTCTATCTTATTTTTCATGTTGTTATTATTGTTATTTTCAAAGTTGTCACTTTCTCCAGAACATTCTCTCCAGAATTTCTTAAGGTGCACTCTTTGTTCTCCAATTCACGTTTAAGCTTTAATTATTTCATTGTTCATTTGTTTAAATCTTATAAAGATTTTAGAAACATGTAAGGTTTGAAACCTTGTAAATGGTCAATTGCCTGGAGCAACCTTTTAATGTTGAGAGGTCTGCGACCCTATTTGTTAAAGAGTTCAAATGAACTATGTTTATTAAAATTATATTGCACAATTGTTAATTTCCTCAAACTTCTTGGAATTGTCAAATAAATTAAATATTTGTTTTTGGATTCATCATTTCTCTGATACTACAGTTAGGCAAGATCCTGGCTTTCCTAGCTCCTCCTAGGTTCATGCTCTCGTTAACACAAAATAAAGCTTTTACTATCTGTCTTGCTAGACCATCACCCTTCCCTATAGTACTTTTATTCGTGCTTGGGAGGAAAGACACTAAAGCCTCTCTCTGGCAAACTGCCCAAGTCTTAGCTGCAGTTCCCGTTGGCCTCGACCAAGCTCGTACCTATTTTAGATATCAGGAGGTTAAGTTTCTGTGGCAATCGCCTTTAAGTGTGTTTAAATCTAAACTTATTAATTTTGTGGGACTCTCCTCCTATTTTTCTATCCTTCTTTTCCAATCCCAAATCTACTTCCTTCTCTTAATCATCTTCCCTTGGTGGGTGGGTTATTCCTCAGCCAATAAACTACCCAAAATTTGGTACCAGAAACCCGGGAGAGCCCATTTTTTCTTTTTTCTTTTTAAAATAGTGTCATTTGACAATACTTTGCATATTTCTAATATCTGTGTTGAATATTTCAGCTATAACCACATCGTGCAAAGCCTGTGAACGGGAAAGAGGCCGCTCCTGTCTCCTATGGTGTGTCCCATTCTTTCTACTCATTCGTTGCTGCCAGCTTGACAGCATTTCCAAGGTTCTACAGTTTCGTGAGTTGTATTTCAATTTATTCTCTTTATCATGGCTCCTACTGAAAAAGATGAAACTCTCATTGCTAGACGTTCTTCCTATAAAGGGCAACTCACTAGATTCAGAAATTTCATCAGCAAATTAAATCCCGCAGAGTGTGATTTAGACATCTTGACACATCGCCTTAAGTTGTACGAACGGTCTTATGATTATTATGACCAAATTCAAACCGAGATTGAATCCGCTTGCCCAGAACTCCAATCGGATCGGGACGAGGTCGAACCCTTGTACTTTGAAGGGATTGCAAAGGCCCACCAATTGATTCGCAATATCTCAGAACCGGACACTAGGGTCATCAATCCGGCCCAGTTCGCACCCGCTTCAGTTCACGAGAACAAACCGAAACCGTTACTTCCCAAGATAAGCCTACCGCACTTCTCAGGCAAGGAAGGTGAATGGTATTCTTTTTACGAACTTTATTGCTCCCTAATTCATGAAAATATCGAGATCCCAGACATACATAAATTTTATTTCCTTCGCACGTCTTTGGAAAGTGAAGCCTTAGCCTTGGTGGAGTCACTGCCTTTAAGCGCAGACAACTACCACATCGCCTTTAATCTCCTTAAAGAGAGATATGGCAATTTACGCTTGAGTGTAGCTCGCCACATACGCTGTCTTTTTAACTTGCCAACCGTCAAACCTAATGACGTCACCTCTTTAAGAGACCTCTTAGATTCTATACAGTTGAATGTCAGAGCATTATACCAACTCAATCAACCTGTCCAAACATGGGACACCATACTCATTCATCTGGCTACATCAAGATTCGATTTTTCAACCTTAAAGGCTTGGGAAATTGAACTCGCTCGCAAGGAAGAATTTTCCTTCGAACACTTAATCTCGTTTCTTAACAGCCGATGCCAAGTCCTTACAGCACTCGCATTTCAGTGTGAAAAGGTCGAAACGAATCATCAGTCTCACATTTTTGAGAAAAACCTTGCTTTTTCAAAGGGTCATCAGCCCCCATCTGTCGAGTACAAGCAAACCCGTTCTTCTTTCAATCATGCAAGAGAAGATATCAGGCCGCTTAATAAATCTTTAAAATGCACGCTCTGTAAAAAGCTTCACACCTTGTATTCGTGCAAATCCTTTAAAGAATTGTCTGTCGAAGATCGAAGAAAGTTTGTCTTCAACAGCAAACATTGTTTCAATTGCTTGTCACCTAAGCATTCTTCTTCGAACTGTACGTCATCAAATCTCTGTTTCCATTGTAAAAAACCGCATCATTCTTTATTGCACGTTCACGATAAATCGAGGTCATCAGTACCTGCCTCTTCAAGCTCCATGCAGAGCAGCTCCGAACTAACTAATGCTTCTTCCTGCATTTCTAACGCCGAAACTTGTCACAGTGCGCAAACCCTTTTGACCACTGTACAATTCGAAATCCAAGATAAATTTTGGAAATTGGTTTAGAACCCGTGGTCTTCTCGATTCCGCTTCAACTCATAACTTTGTTTCGCAATCGTTGATTAAAAAACTAGGTCTTTCGTCATCGCCTACTTCGATCAGTGTGACCGGCATTGACAATTTGAAAACTCAAGTTTTGCAGTCTTCAAAATTGAAAATCAGAGACGTTTGCCAAAGAAACACCAATCTTAATTTAAACTGTCTCATTCTTACCAGTATTGGTAAGGACACTCCAAGTCACTCTATTAATACCTCCGGATTAAAGATTCCTTCGCACTTAAGGTTAGCTGATCCTCAGTTTAATGCTCAAGGTCCCATTGATGTACTTTTCAGTGCCAATATTTTTTGGAATTGCATTCGCAAACAAACACGCAAGTTATCTTCAACCATGGTCGCCAGAGACACCGATTTTGGTTGGGTTATTACTGGTGAAATCAAACAACCCAGTCTTCAAACTAAAGCGCAATGTCATTTCGTTACAGCTGACAGAAATCCCATTTCTGAAAAAAAGAACGCTCATGTTTCAGATCTCAATATTTTTGAAAAACACTTGTCGAAACGATGTCTTATCGTGAACAACTACGCTACCTCTGTAAGTTGTTTAAATGGTTTTTCCTTCGTCCCGCACAAAATGGCAATTCAAGTTCTCCTTGCTTTGTGTTATTTCCTTTACCTTCTCATGTCATTTTTTATAGCAGGTAATTGCTTAAACTCTTTCTCGAAAACTATCTTCCCCTTGTGTAAAACCATGGCTATCAGTCTCCATCACTTTGCTGTACGCTATGTTTCACTTCTTTCGTTATTTAGAAGGATGGCCACGGTCGGCTCCTCCCTCCTTCCTCACAATTGGAAGTCGCTCATGAAACCGTTTGAAAATCTGAATTCTATAGCATCTAGAATAACTATTCTTATGCATAACCTTCTTCTCAATGTCCCAGCTTGTCTTCTTTGCTCGGAAGAATTAAGCTTCTTTTTGTTGAAAATTGTCGGATTCCGTGATCCTCTCAATTATGCGAAATTGATTTCCTACTCTATTTCATATATCTTTAAATCGCTTTTTCACGTCCAAGTTACGATTGACTGCATTCCGTTCAACCTGAATATCTGCTTTAAGTCACAGCTGATTCAACTAGTGTTTGTGTACTTTGAACTGCTTGTTTTTCAAACTTGTTTGTATACACGCCGGAGTAAGGTCAAGTTGTTGTTTATTTCCTGTACGCTTGACACAGTTCAAAGCAAATTTCTCTTATCTCAACTTTGGCTGATTGCCAACCATTGTCTGGCGAGCCGCTACCGTAATCTCGGAAGCCGCTCACCTAATTCCCAAAATAAACTTGTTCTAGTTAAGGACTCGTTCAGCTATTTATATGCCTTATCTCGTTGTACTATGTGTGTCAAGGCCGCGCTTGCCTGTGTCTTTCATTTACTCATGCTCGTATTCTATAACTGCTTCGTTCCTTGTTTCAAAACTTCGTTGCGTATTTCTCACGCGCTTATGTATTGCAATTTGCTTACATCTTTTGCGATCTTAATGTTCATTGATGAACAAACTTGCTTTTTCTCGTCGTCACATTCGATGTGTTTTTGCATTTATACTTGTTATGTCACGTTTCTCGCTGACTTAAGTATTTTTCTGAGTAACCCCTTTGATACTTATTATGACTTAAGGTCATTGTTTATGGCTACTCGTTTGTTACCTATGGCGTTCTTGCTTTCTACTCGCATAGTTCCTTTGTTTATTTGGTATATTCTTGTCCTGAATAGATGTACTTGTTTCTATACGCTTTGTTTAAACTTGTCAATTCTTCTTTCGCATCGTATCGTAATCTTTACTAGTGCTTTATTTCTCTCAGCTTCCAGCTATTTTGTGATGGAAGATGTTGATAATTCTCGCCTTTTTACTCCGCTTTCTAATGACCCTGATGACCTCCTTCCACTCACACCTGGTCACTGTCTTACACGCACTTCTCTCTCTGCCCCTCCTCCCCTTCCTAATTTTTTCAGGGATTCTGATTTACCTATTGTTTGGCGTAAACTTGAAGCCCTCCGTAATTCTTTTTGGAAGAGATGGAACTTGGAATATTTAACTTCCTTGCAACGAAGGCAGAAGTGGTTTCTTTCCAGTCCCGACATTAAAGTGGGGGACTTGGTCTTAGTTAGGAAAGTTTTTCCCCCCTTAGTCTGGACTTCCGGTAGAGTGACCCAGTGTTACCCTGGAAGAGATGGGAGAGTCAGGGAAGTCAGAGTCTTAACTATTAATGGTCCGATCACAAGACCTCTGTCTTTGATCTCTCCATTACCTTCAAATGTTTACTTGTTTTTCTTGTTCGCTGTTGGTGTCTGACCCTCCCAGTATGGAGCATTCTTGGAATACACGGTACCTGAGATTATAATTTTCAATGCTTTTGCATGTTCTTTCCTTCTTCTTTGTCAAACACCAACAGTGATCATCTGTTTTCTCCTTGTTGGGCATATCTCTTATGTCTTCATAAGTATGTTTCAGATATATAACTTCTGTGACCCACCTAGCGTCACCTCGCAGCGAATCTCTGAAGCTCCTCAATTCTTCCTGGTGCTAGAGGACTTACTTATCCATTTGGCCACCGGATCCTGTTACCATCGTCAGCTATTTTCTCTTGGAGCAAGAGGACTACATCCACTTCTTTACTCACCATGCTGCGCTAGTATCAACTGTTATCAACTCTTAGAAGACCGGCTCAGCAAGAGAAGATAAATTTTTTGTTTTAAAGTTTGCAATGCTTATATGTTCTCCTTTTGTCTCCTACCCCCCACTCTTTCCCCTTTTTCTTGGTCCCTCCGTGCTCCGTTGAGCTGCTCTCACTTCTTAGTCTGCAGTTGACTCGTTCAGTCAAAGCTCCGCTCGAGCTTGCCTCCTCAAACCAAGAGGCTCACACTCTTCTACGCCATGTTGGCATAGTAGTAGGAAACTTCAACTTCAACATGAAATTAAGATAAGTACCATTTTAAAGGTTTTAACCTCATCTTCATCATTTTATCTACATGCTTTTATAGATTATTTTATAGACAGCGTGAGATTACTTATGGGGCGGTAATCATTCTTCGCGAGATTTGCCATGTTGAGCTTCTGCTTGTATAAGCCAACCTTACTAAAAAGAGCTTTTCTTAAGCTATTTAAACGAGAAATCCTCTCGCTACGTGGGATATTATTTAGTACCCGCTGTCTATAAATATAAAGCTATTTCCTCCGTTGGATTTTCTCAACCCCATTTTCTGCTAAGGTTGTTCTGGAACCTTCGAGATCTTGTTCTCTATCTACGAGTCTTGCCGTCAAGTATTGTTCACGCACTTGTGAAAATGCTAGTTAAAATGAGGAATCTTCCTCACAAATTTTTGCAATAGCTAACTTTCCTCCACCGCTGGAACCTCTGGAACATTCTATGGCGCATTTAATTGTAAATCACAACTTTTTCAAGAAATAGACTCTCACCTATATAGTGCAATCAGTTATTTCCATAATTGCAATAACTTTCTTTTTCATGAACTTTAGTGTTTCTATAGTGAACTTTGCATCCATCTTCATAGACTATAGTGATAAACAGTGCTTGCTCCACGTTTCTACCGCGTCGCGATCGTCCGGTTATATTAAATACGGCCATGAACATTGATCCTATATCCCAATGATCTTTCCTCAACCTTCTACTAACCATCATTATTAATAAAATTGTAACTTTCTATAAGGTGTCACTCACAAGGTGCCCTTCCCTCTTTGCTAGTTTAACATTAATTAAATTCTGCATAATTGCTTGTGTGATACAAGTTTTAAATTTACGTTGTTCCTTTCCCATAATCAGGGAAAACAATTCTTTAAACTCTTGAGCGAGTCATGTTCAGGTTTCACGAAATGGAAACTGTCCCATTTGGCGAGTGATTCCTGCCCAAACTTGGGAAGTCCAGAACTTTCCCTTTCACTTTCTTCAGGTTTCACAGTAAGTGACCTGCCCTCTTTGTATAATTCTCATATATTAATTCTGTATAAATATAAGAAGTTGTAGGAACTTCTATCTTATTTTTCATGTTGTTATTATTGTTATTTTCAAAGTTGTCACTTTCTCTAGAACATTCTCTCCAGAATTTCTTAAGGTGCACTCTTTGTTCTCCAATTCACGTTTAAGCTTTAATTATTTCATTGTTCATTTGTTTAAATCTTATAAAGATTTTAGAAACATGTAAAGTTTGAAACCTTGTAAATGGTCAATTGCCTGGAGCAACCTTTTAATGTTGAGAGGTCTGCGACCCTATTTGTTAAAGAGTTCAAATGAACTATGTTTATTAAAATTATATTGCACAATTGTTAATTTCCTCAAACTTCTTGGAATTGTCAAATAAATTAAATATTTGTTTTTGGATTCATCATTTCTCTGATACTACAGTTAGGCAAGATCCTGGCTTTCCTAGCTCCTCCTAGGTTCATGCTCTCGTTAACACAAAATAAAGCTTTTACTATCTGTCTTGCTAGACCATCACCCTTCCCTATAGTACTTTTATTCGTGCTTGGGAGGAAAGACACTAAAGCCTCTCTCTGGCAAACTGCCCAAGTCTTAGCTGCAGTTCCCGTTGGCCTCGACCAAGCTCGTACCTATTTTAGATATCAGGAGGTTAAGTTTCTGTGGCAATCGCCTTTAAGTGTGTTTAAATCTAAACTTATTAATTTTGTGGGACTCTCCTCCTATTTTTCTATCCTTCTTTTCCAATCCCAAATCTACTTCCTTCTCTTAATCATCTTCCCTTGGTGGGTGGGTTATTCCTCAGCCAATAAACTACCCACCCCTTACAGAAGGAGGGAAACGCCGGGTTAAGGCCACGGCACTTTCGACCCAAATCCTACCTCAATTACAATTACACACACCAGTACAGACATCACAGTGACACAGGTTATCAGACAAATTCTACACACACCCAAGTACAAGGTGCTACATGACCACGATGTCGCAAAGCCACTGAAATTACCAAGAACAACTTTTACTACATTTCACTAATAATAATAACAATAATAACGAATGGCCTCGGGTGCTGGGTGTAAACTTTGTTATTTGACGTTCAGAGGGCAGCTTGCATGTCGAATTTTGATGTTCCATGGATCGCTATGAAAGTCAAGGAGGTTAGATATCAAAGCTCCTTGACACTATAGCGCTTTCTAGTAGAGAAAGGAGGATATTTTTGTGTTGGCGGAAAATCCCGAGATTAATTTTGCCACTATGAACACGGCCTACTGAATTCAAAAGGGTTCTTTAACATGCCAACAACGTATGACGTGCGTGTTGTAATTTTTTTCGCCTTTCAAAAAAATCACTTACCGTGGCCAGGAGCGAACCTGCAAGCTTGGGGTTGGTAGACGGACACGATAACCACTCACCAACCGTGGCAAGCAACATTACACTGAAAATGACTTAAAATGTCTATAAACCAGTCCTTCACAATCTGCGGATCGTGACGCAAATATATATCAGCAAGTTCCATGAATTTATTTTAATTTTCGTATGTACCTAGAAGAAGAGTTATTGTTCTGCACCATGGGAAGGGAAGCCACACGCCTCGAGGTCGCCACCTCACATTCCTGGGTCAGCCGCACAGACATCGATCACCACCTGGCCTTGGTACGGTACAACAAGTAGTCCCACCTCTAATTCAGTAATTGGCGGTTGTTCCTAACAATCCTAGAACACTACCCTTCGTAATTCACTCGGCCAGGCGCCAGTGCTGTGTAATTCATTGCCTTCCCTGAATTATTGTTCGTCACTTTTAGCCTATTTTCATTTCTCAAAAGATAGGCATATGAGATCACCTTTGTCCGTGTGTGTGTATGTGCGCCCGTGTGTGTAAAATCTAAACAGCTGGAGCGATTTCAATGTAACACGGTAAACTCATAGTACTATTTTGGTGGACACCGACCATGCCCTTCAAATTTTATTACGTCTCACCAATCCAACATGGCGGCTGTGCGAGATATTTCAGCGTCATTCTATATCTCTGAAACTATTACCCATATCACCCTGAATGTTTGTACGATGATAAAGGGCACTACTAGAAGTTCACCTATGTCATGTTGAAGAACCTGTTAACTGCAAAACGAACATGGCGGCCAAGCAAAGTAGAAACATTTAGATCGACTTCTCTCGCGATTTAACAATCCGAACGCAGTGAAATTTGGTACAGCAAATGTTTATACACATTGTAATGCACTGACATATAATTTACTTCAATTGTTTACATAACCAGAAGATAGCGGCGGTGCGAATTTTTTTTTTAAATTTTATTTCTTGTGTCCTAATCATGCGATCGAAGTCAACGTTTGAATAATGAACCTACGCAATAATCCTCATCTAATAGAACATAACTTTATGTCCTACATATATTAAAATCCAACGTGGCACCCACCCGAAATATTTGGACGGTTCTCAATATCTACGAATCTATTACAGCAATCAAACTGAAATTTTGTATGTTGATAGAGGCAATTAACATAAGTAGGATATATGTAAATAGGCTATATAACTTAGTTCTTCACGGAACTACTTGTTTAGCCTATATTCATTTCTGAAAAAATATTAGTCTTATGATATCAACTTTCGTCCGCGTGTGTGTGTGTGCGTGTGTATGTCCCCAACTAATAAAATCTAAACGGACAAAGCGATTTCAATGAAACTCGGTAGGTGCATACTACTATCTCTTATGAACTTGACCGTGCCCTTCAAATTCAAATTTTGAGCCATGTTAGATTCATGACTCTATAGAATATCAAAAATCTTAAAAATATTAACTGTTATGTAGAAGAAAAATCAATTATATGTAGTACAATATAGGAACTGCAACTGTTCTGCCGAAGTTTGGCTGGGAGCTGTTTGATACAGCTCTGATCTTGCTTCCAGCGATATCCACCTTTTGTCGCACCTCAGTAAATTTCTGTTCTCCGGTCAGCATTTTCACACTGACGAAGAGCTGAAGACGAATATCACACGCTGGTTCCAGTCGCCAACCCCCCTCAAGACGGTTACCAGACATAATGTCCACGATTAGAATGTCCAGGTACAAGGAAGTCCACGCCTTTTGGTCCAGGTCTTAAATGGCCAGGTTTCTTGGTCCACATGTCAAAATGTCCAGGGTACAAAACGGCTGAAGGTCAAAATGTTCAGAGTGCCAAACGTTCAAAGTGGGAAATGCCCAGAGTGCAAAACGTCTAAAGTGATCTATCAGAGGAACCAGCGAGAAGTGGAGCGCATGTTGGCAATTACCAAACATACAAAGATGGCGGAGACATCGCCGTCTACCTGAGGGGGATAGAGGAGGCCCCTGATCCTGAGGAAGAACAGGAGTAAATTTTTCCTGCGAGGTAATATAAATGGTCACCATAATTCGAAAATATTTCATTTGGAATGAAAGCGGGTCCGAAAGTCCTTTCCTTATTTCACACAGGTACCAACAACCGGGCACCGACACAACAGCATGTGCATCTCCAGGCGGTCTCCAGGTTGACTCTAGGCGGTAGTACCTACCTCTAGCTCGCTGCCGGCATTTCACTTTGCTAACTTATTGAACCTATAAATAAATGCTCAGTCTGGACATTTTTCATTCCATTTCAAAAAAGAATAGTTAAGATAGAGTTGAAAAAGATAAGAATCCTGTCTTAGTGAACATCAATATTTGAGGACATTTTGAACGGGGTTTCAATATTCCTGGATATTTTGTTTCTCTGGACATCATTATTTGTGGTCATTTTGGACGAGGTGCAACAATCCCTGTCATTTTGACACTCTGGACATCATGAATTGTGGTCATTTTGAACGGGGTGCATATATTCCTGGACATTTTGTCACTCTGGACATTTTGGTTTGGTGGACATTATTGCTTGTGGTCTTTTTTTTTTGTCATGGTCTTTTCGGCTGTGGACTTTATGAGGTGGAAGGCCTCAAGACCTAAGCGGTACCTTTGATCTTCTGATCTATGAAGAGTCTAACGCGCCAGGAAATAGTTCCCACCTTTTCTGCTTGTTTTTGGCGTATTTTTTCCAGCACATGTTGCTATGTTCCCATAAACTAGCTTGATTACTTTTCAGAATTCCCTTTGTAAAAATCTATGAATGAATTTTTCATTTTCTCGTTAATTGGGAGCTTTACCAACTTTGCTTTTCATGCGATGAATTATGTGTGTGTGTGTGAATACTGTTTTAGTAGTTTTTTGAAACGATGGGCAGAGTAATTCAGTACGAATTTGATATAATATTAATTCTTATATGTATAAACTTTCTTTGAGTGGCAAAGGAGAACCCGAGTAATTACATTTCATGGCGAATCAGGTTCAAAGTTTGGCAACACTGTTACGAATGCAAAATGTACAACATGGTTTCCTCGATAAAACGACGTGTTCAAACTGCAGCTGTAAAGCTTGAATCATCAATAAACTACTTCAGAGGTGATAAAAGTGACAGAAGTTGTGTAAAAGGTTGTTCTCTTCTTCCTGCTGGTTAATATGGAAATATTATTCTTCCCTCGTAGTCATACATGCTGTTCATCATCATCATCATCATCATCATCATCTTCATTTCCCCTTTTTCAGTTGACACTGGGTGGGGGCAAATATGGTTCCTCTCCACTTTGCTCTGTCGTTCCACTATTCCTCCTCCGATACAGTGTTCCAATCCAGGTTCCGTTTTCTAATACTATTCTCCACCGAGTCCATCCAACGCATTCTTGGTCTTCCTCGTCCTCTCTTCCCAGTCATCCGTCGTTCCAGTGCCCGTCTTCGTAGCCTACTTCATTCATCCGTTTGACATGTCCAAACCATCTCAATCTATTTTGCTCCAGTTTCTCATTTAGTTTCTGTACTCCCAGTTCTTTCCGTATATCTTCATTTCTCACTCTGCCCCTCCTCGTTTTCTGAACAATGCTTCTCGGGAATCTCATCTCAGCTGCTTGTACTCTGCTCTCATCCCTCCTAGTCATTGTCCAAGTTTCTGCTGCATATGTCATTATAGGAACATAATATGCTTTGTACATAACTTCTTTAGCCTTAATTGGTATATCCTTGTTCCATACTAGTCCCCGTACCTGTTGGCAGAAAGCACTCCCGAGTTGTATTCATCTGCTTATTTCCAAATCTAGTCTTCCATCTTCAGTCAGTTCACTTCCCAAGTATTTGAAGTGTTTCACCACTTCCAATTCCTTATCTCCTACTTTGATTACTCCTTTTCCTTCTTTTTTATCTCTACTCATCATCACTGTTATACTCTTCTCCACATTTATCTTCAATAAATACAATATGTATGAGATATGTAATATTTAGTTCTAAAAATCTATTTTGTCCACGGAAAAAATGTTTTGTTTATTCAACGCTGCAACCGTTTCACTGTCTGCTACTGACTACTCCAGAAAAATGCTGGAATGATCCCTAATTAAGGCCACGCTGGTGATACCCAATTACTCTTGTACAACCGTCACAATCACATTGATAATCGGGTAGATTTCATACAGACACACACACAAAGTGTGACGAATATATGCCTTCCTTCGGAGGGGAAGTAAACCCGGCGGTCCCATGTCATAGATTTATGGCATGTTAAAGAACCTTCCACTAATTACATGATGATGATGATGATGATAATTGTTGTTTTAAGGGGTCTAACATCTAGGTTATCGGCCCCTGATGGTTTGAGTGATCGTGAATATGAAAATGAAAAGCGAACTTAAAACTAAAACTAACTACTAACCTACATACTAGAAGAAGAAATGGAAAACTAAAGGAGAATAAGGCAAATAAAGGACAGGAGGAAAATAAATGCCCCCAACCCTCGGAGAAGGCGGATTGAGGGACTTGGAAGGAAGGAGAGCCATGAAAGGCAGATAGGAAAGTAAAAGAGGAGAGGGTCCGCCCCAAAGGTAAGGGACAAAAGGGGAAAACGGACCCAGCTCAGGAATCCCTCGGGGTCGCCAACTCCCAAACTCACCAGCCGTAAGCCCCTGAGGGTGTAGCATTATCTAGGGTGCACCAGAAATGGTGGGGCTACATACACCCTGCCTCCTTAAGGGCCTAGAGCACAAGGCAGGAGGTAAAAGGAAGAGAAAAAGAAGGCTGACCCCTCGCAGAAGGAGGGTATCAGAAAAGATGAGACAAGGGCCAATTAAGGCGGGAAAGGAAGAGACTCCATAGGCCTCGGATACCCTAATACCGTCGGGGTCAGAAGAGAACAAGAGTTGACCAAGTGAGGTCGACAGGAAAGAAGACATGATGATGATAATTGTTGTTTTAAGGGGCCTAACATCGAGGTTATCGGCCCCTAATGATCTGGGTGATAGCGAAAATGATAATGAAATGGAAACCAGAACAATTATCTGAGACGGAAAATACGTACAAAAAGGAACTCAGATGGAAACAACTCACAATATGGTCTTACAAAAGGGAATTTAGAACGAAAAGGTGCACAAAAAGAATACATTGAAAAAAGACCCACAAAACGTAGGCTAGATTCAAAATACGTACAAAATGCAATGTAGCGTCGAAATACTTACATAATGCAACTGAAATTCAAAATACTTACAAAATGCAAATGAGATCGAAAATACGTACAAAATGCAATTGAGGTTCAAAATCAAAATACTTACAAAATGCAATTGAAATTGAAAATACACAATGCAATTCAGATTGGAATAAGTCCTATCCCAGTTCCAATCCAAATTATTCACAATGTGCAATTGAAATTCAAAATCCCTACAAAATGCAATTGAAATTGAAAATGCTTACAAAATGTACGGTAGATTCAAACGACTCATGTGGATTGACAATACTTACAAAAAGCAATTTAGATTGAAAATACTTGACAAATGTAATTTAGATTCAAAATACCCACAAAATGCAATTGAGAATCAAAATATGTGCAAAATGCCCACCAAACAAAATGCAATTTAGATTCAAAATTCGTGCGAAATGCGGTTTTGGTTGAAAATACTTACAAAATGCAATTGAAATTCAAAATACTCACTAAAAGGCCCCGCAACCTGCATTGAAAGACTTACTAAAAAGCAATTTAGATTGTCAATCTTTACAAAATGCAATTGAGGTTGAAAACAATCGCGAGATGTAATTTAGATCGAAGAAACTTACAAAATGCAACATAGATTAAAAATGCCTTAAAAATCGCTAGAAGGGAATTTAGATACACGGTAAACCAAGGAACAAAAACAGTGCGGGAATCTTAAAGAGAAAAGTAAATATAATGAAAAGAGGAGAGGAGTGGAGAGGGGAGAGAGGAGAAGGTCCGCCCCAAAGGGAAGGGACAAAAGGGGAAAACGGACCCAGCTCAGGAATCCCTCGGGGTCGCCAACTCCCGAACTCACCAGCCGTGAGCCCCTGAGGGTGTAGCATTATCGACGGTGCACCAGAAGTGGTGGGGCTACATACACCCTGCCTCCTTAAGGGCCTTGAGCACAAGGCAGGAGGTAAAAGGAAAAGAAAAAGAATGCTGACCCCTCACAGAAGGAGGGCATCAGGAAAGATGGGACAAGGGCCAATTAAGGCGGGAAAGTGAAAGACTCCCTAGGCCTCGGATAACCTAATACCGTCGGGGTCGGAAGAGAACAAGAGTTGACCAAGGGAGGTCGACAGGAAAGAAGAAAGAGAGGAGCCCGGCAAAAGTAAGTGTAAGCAATGCCGGACTCAGCTGGGGCCCCGTGGTCGCCAACCCACGCCCACTAGAAGTGAGCCCCTGGGGGGGGGGGGAAGAAGACAGAGAGGAGCCCGGCACAAGTAAGTGGAAGCAATGCCGGACACAGCTGGAGCCCCGTGGTCGCCGACCCACGCCCACAAGATGTGAGCCCCTGGGGGATCCACTAATTACACCTGTGTGAAGCTAAATTAGGTTAAAAATGTAAACAACACTCAGATTCCTACATTCGTCGCCAGGAGCCGACTGCGGTGGTGTCTAGTTGCCAAGTTCTGAACTAGTAGTTGTTGACGGTGGCGTTGGCAAAGAAGGAAATACTTGAAAAATTGAAAGTATGCAGTCCTTACTTGAACTAAGAAACAGAAACACACACTAATACAGTCATCATAATTAACACCGGTTATCAGACAGATTCCACACAAACCTAAAGTACACGGGGCTGTATTGTGCCCAACTCTAGGAATGGGTATTCCAAGATTCAGACACCTAGATATCAAGGGAAAGGCTACAGCCGCTTTTGAAAGTTGAGATATTTGAATATCGCGCTCCATTACTTCTAGAATGGAATGGAAACTTTATGCAGCCAAGAGCATGTCAAGTGACGTAGCAAGTAGTAGCAGAGGTCGAGACTATTTGTTGATTAAATAGTTAGCCATGGAGTAGAGACTTGAGACTTGGATCAGATTACTGGCACGGCCAAATGAAAGAGAATGCACTTAGTCTCAAGTGAATCGGACCAGGGATACCAGAGATATGAGGATTTCCAGATTTCAGCGTGATTCAGCGTGGACCTGACCGTTTTGAATAAAAGCCGGCCGGCCCAAGCAACATCAGCTCACTTCGAACCAAGCTCTTGCATGACAAGGTGCTGCCACGTTGAGCCAAAGCACATGGTTGCCGGATCTACGCAGAAGATATCTTTAAATTGTGATAGTTACAAAAGTGCTGCGATACATGTGGAACATAGTAAGTTTCCGGCAGAAAGAATCACTAAGGTGATTGTTATTTTTCTACTGACACTGGTGAAATATTTTATTTCTATATGGACATATGCTAGACTTTGTCTAGAAAGTACTTTGTCACAGTCCAGTAATAATAATTCAATACTTGGATATTTTAGTCCAATTAGTCAGTTTCATAATTGTAACTTGATAACCACTCCGATCTTTCAGTATATTGAAGGCCAGTCTATCACGGTGTTGTTCATTAGCCGACGAAGGGAAACTATATGTTGCTTCGCGCATGATAGATTGTGATAAGCCATGCCCAGGGAACGATCTTCAGAACAGCCGTTGATTGATTTAGACTGTCAGTGTTTTCTTGTACTGAAAAGATTACCGTGAGTTATGTTACAACTGACATATTTGAGAATAGATCACTTGGATCTGACCCCATTTAAGCAAAATGCTATGGGATTAATTGAAGCCAATATTAAAATGGATCAGCAGTTACTTCAAACTTCAAGAAATATCTCCACTATGTCGTGTTAGACAGATTGTGGGTATATAATGGCGGCCGATACAAGGATTAGACGTGCGTGTCCGATAGGGCATGTATCTGGATAAATCTGGTACAGACCAGGTTCACTACGCTTCAAGACCACCGAGAAATGTAAGCCACATTTTGACTTTATATTATGCCTAGCTAATTGGAACAAACTCATTTTCTGCAGATGACCAACACATTTGTTTTTCTTCGTATTTAAATTGTGGTGTTTGAAGCCATATTTTCAGTGTTGCCTTAGTAAACAAGAGTTTAGTGCTTTTCAGTCGGTCAACACGAATGTACCCAAAAGAGATGGGTTATTCCCTAATCCTGAAATAAATTACATGAGATTAATAAAACACTAGGATGGCCAGTTTCGATCGTCAAGCGATCATCATCAGATCCATTACACCTAGGCTACAAAATCTATGTTTGAAATACAGGTGAAAATATTTACAATATGTACAATTATTTAGTTGCAGTATTGGTACTGCAACTGTCAGTGTATGCTAAATGCAGTATATATGTTAGGTGAAATGCTAAATGGTGATAGCTATCCGTAGATTGTACTTTAGAGAGATTATATGGTTGTAAACTATGGTTAAACTATAAAATTTTAGGCTAACTACTTATCTGATTGTCTTCCGTACAACAGCTACTCGCAGTTGTCGTGCTCACTTGAACTCACTGTGCGGTAGACTGCGGTGGTTATCTTAACGACTGGTTTTTCCCTGCTTTCTCCCCCCTGCTCCTACGTGCTGTGAGGAGTGATAGCGATGTGTTTATGTGAGGTGTTGCCAACCTAGATAAGATGTATGTTATTGAATGAAGTGGGTCTACAATTATTAAAGACCGTGGATTAGCCCTCGCCACGCGTGGAGCATAATCCATTCGAACTAAGCGTTGACGGTCTTATGAGGACGTCCCGGCACCTTTAATACTGCCGCGAATATGGGCCTTGGTTTATTGCAGAAGAAAAGTACATCGTACACCTGATCCAGATAACATTTACCTATTGATAACCCCCTAATTTCCCCCCTTTTTTTATCTAGCTTGGCTGTGTCGCTAAATTGTGTTTTGTTGCCGACAGGGTGTGTTTTTTAGTAGCGTGAAGAGGGGTGAGCTCTCCATGAACGTGTGTTCATTTAGATTGTTGGGATTGTTTTGTTTGGCTAGGTGTATCTCGATTGCTTCCTTTATGTCAAGAGCTCTGCCTTTCGATTCGTGATGGATTATTTTAAGGTCCGACTCTATGTTGGTAAAGCTGTGCCCTGCGTCACACATATGTTCGCACACGGCTGAATGTGTTCCGTATCTTATCGCATTCCTATGTTCATTATAACGTGTGTCTACTCGCCTTCCACTCTGCCCGATGTAATTAGCTTGACAATCGGTGTCTTGGCACGTTATAGAATATACCCCTGACCTTGAATACGGGTCACGTTTATTTAGATTACTATTTAGGAGGTGCCTAGCGGTTGTGTTTTTCGTCGTGAAAGCTATCTTTATGCCTTGCTTTTTGAATAGGTTAGTGATTTTATATGTATTCGAATTCACATAGTTGAAACGCGCAAATTTTTTCTCATTATTGTCCGGTTTGGGAATCGTTTTATCTTTATTTTTATGTTTGGCTATAATTTGATTTATTTCGCTTGGCGAGAAGTTGTTTTCCTTTGCTATTTGCATAATAGTTCTTATTTCCTTATTATAGTTGTCTTTTGACATGGGTATGTTTAAAGCTCTGTGCACCATTGAATTGAAACCCGCTAGTTTTTGCGTACTGGGGTGATTAGACTGATTGTCGATTGCATGCGAGGTTTGTGTTGCTTTTCGGAATATAGAATATGAAAGGTCGTTGTCTTTACGTTCAATAGTTATATCGAGATAATTTATTTTCCGGTCTATTTCGGATTCCTTAGTGAATTTGATAGAATGGTGAAGGCTATTAATGGATTGGAGAATTGTTTCTTCGCTTGTTAGTTCAGTATCGTAGATGCAAATTACATCATCTACGTATCTTTTCCATATTACTATTCCCTTTGTTGAAGTCTTTTCTAAGAACGCATTTTCTAGTGCATTGATGAAGATGTCAGCGATTAACCCACTTAGTGGCGATCCCATTGTACATATTGTAAATATTTTCACCTGTATTTCAAACATAGATTTTGTAGCCTAAGTGTAATGGATCTGATGATGATCGCTTGACGATCGAAACTGGTCATCCTAGTGTTTTATTAATCTCATGTAATTTATTTCAGGATTAGGGCATAACCCATCTCTTTTGGGTACATTCGTGTTGACCGACTGAAAAGCACTAAACTCTTGTCGTATTTAAATCTTGCAATGATTTACGCAAGACATATTAGAGTTATTCTGAGTATTTTCAGCACTCAGAACAGTTTAGGATCGATGACCGAGCATAACGAGTATTTATTTGAATGTTTCATATTTTTTGACAATCACGGTAATCAGCCGATGTAACTGTAAAAGTTAATAATTATTTTTGTTGAGAAATGGATATTTTATCCATATTCGAAGAATCGAACATGTGGATTCTCACATAATGAAATAATAATTAAACACATTTACAATAATATAACTAATAATAATAATAATAATCCACTAATAATAATAATAATGATTTTCATAACTTTTCTAAATAATTCTTGGTTCTTATATTTTCTAATAATCACATTCATTGAGAGAGAGCTTATGAAGTAGTTTAATCATTTCTAGTTTGGAACAGGTGATTTTCCGAAGGAGAGAGGTTAGCGCAAGCCCGCATTCAACCAACATTACAGTTCTGGTTGAACAGTTAATATTTGCAATGAGCAAAGTATATTTTTCAGATAACACGGAGAGGCATGAAACGGGAAGCAAAGGATATTTGTATCAATTAGGATATTTTTGTATTTATATAAAATCATGACGTAGATACACATTCGAAAATGAAATAGAGAGTATCATAAGTATGGTAACTTCACGGGTTGAACTGAATGGTAAAATAAAATAAACTTGTAAGTTTATAAATCTTCCAGTGTTGATAACAAGCAGAGGCTTGATTTATTGTATAAATTTTGGGAAGAAAATTTATGTGTGTGGAGTAGTTGAAATGCCATTCCCAGGTGCGCACGTTTAAGTCGCAGGAATGAGGAGGTTTTTATTTGAGCATCAATCAAATAGCAGGTTCGATGACTCAGTGTTAAAGAAGGAGTATTCGAACTACACATTGCGTCGTATGAATGACCCAAAGGTTATTTCTTAAAAACCATCAGTTCTTATTTCAACTTTGTTTACGGATTCCATTAAGACATTGATTTTGCTAGAACCCGGATTTGTCATGATAGTATTTTATTCTTCTTCAGAGGAAGACCTTTGCCGTTGTTGTTGGAATATTGTGTTCTTATAAAAATAATAGAATGGGCCACTGACAATTAAAAATAATTCTATAACCACGAATAATTTGAAGGATGTTTTCAATCCTAGTGCCATGAACTAAATGAATTTATTATGAAGCTACAATTCTTATTTCCGCATTCTGTCGAAGAATTGCAAGTTGTGAAAGTTACTAAAATGGCCACAAATATAAATATTTTTCTTAATAATGATTCGAAGTGGAAAATCGAATAATTGAATAGTCCAACAATTTATTGATCAAGTTGATGATTCAGAAATCATATATTTTGTTAGGAACTTGAAGTTCATAATCGAGTCACTTCTCGAAACGTTTAATGTCAGAAGAACAATTAATTTTGTTGTGCATCGCACAGTTCTTCGATGCTATGCTCAATGGTCAAATACTTTTCAGATCTTGTTATTAATATGTGTACATAATTTGTGTTGATTCAGAGATAACAATATTTTTTGACAATATTTTTTGAAACTGGAAAAATAAGTGAAAGTTAAAAATTCTATGAACAATTATTCTACGAGTGTTAATATTATGTAAAAATTCAACCAGTGAACTACGGTATTTCCAGTAAAGACAATTAAATTTGAACTGGATTTAATCATAAATAATGGATATAATTTTGGAACACAGTCTACAGGACTGATAATCAGACTTGTGTTTCCAAAGATAATTGTCCAAAGTGTTGGAAAATTTCTGTACATTGTGTAAATAGTAATGTGGGTCGCCACACATGAATGATGCTGCTTTGAGCATTTTATTTTGCAGTCAATTTTAAATTCAGAATAAAATGAGATAATTTTACAAGATGTGTTATGCCCAGTTGAATCTCCATCTATCCTTATTGTTGCATTGAGCCAAAAACCAGTAAAGCATTTTTTTCCTTTGATGTCGTTTTTGCGATTAGCTTTAACCCATCTGGCGCCCCGGGATATTTTGACTCTCGTGCTGACTGATTCTTGGTAAAATGCATATGTGGTCGTGCGGACTCCGGTCTAAACGGGCACAGTATGACCGCATTGTCGCAGCCCCTAAACTGAAGAACCAACCAACCGAAGATGTTCCAGGCCCTTTAAATTAACTAACAAGAAGATGTGAAAGCTGTATTGTTGATGTGCAAGTGCCTGTAGCTGTTCCTAATAGCAGTGATTACACTAAGTGTTTGTAACGACACTCCAGCGTTCCGCCAGGCTGCGCTCGGGTAGCTGCAGCCACCATTAGCGGCAAGGCCGGGCCACCAGGGAGCAGGCTGGGGTTCGAGCTTCACCGAGCAAAGTTATATCATAAACAAGCAACAATACAGTAAATGCAGATGGAAAGCCAACATTTTTCTGGTCACTATGCTCAGTAGTACAGGCATTGCTTGTAACAGAGAGAAAGATAGATGATGATGATGATGATAATTGCTATTCTAAGGGGACTAACATCTAGGTTATCGGCCCCCAATGGTTTGGGAGATCGTGAAGATGAAAATGAAATGCAAACTATAACTAAAAACTAACTACTAACTTATATACTAGAAGAAGAAGAAATGGAAAACGAAAGGAGAATAAGGCAAATAAAGGACAGGCGGGAAAGAAATGCCCTCAACCCTCGAAGAATGCGGAGTGAGGGACTTGGAAGGAAGGAGAGCCATGGAAGGCAGATAGGAAAGTGAAAGAGGAGAGGGTCCTTCCCACAGATAAGGGAACAAGTAGTTCCGTGAAGAACTATACAGCCTATTTTCATATATCCTGCTCATGTTAATTGCCTGTATCAACATACAAAATTCCAGTTTAATTGCTGTAACAGATTCGTCGATATTGAGAACCGTCTAAATATTGCAGATGGTAGCCAGGTTGGATTTTTATTTTTGTACTATTACATTAAGATTATTGTGTACGTGTGGTATTCAAACTGTTATCGCATGATTAGAACACAAGAAGTAAAAACGAGATTTTAAAATTACGCACAGCAGCCATCTTGTGATTATGCAAACAATTGAAGTAAATTAGGTGCCAGTGGATCAACATTTGTATAAGCATTTAACGTGCAACGTTTCACGAGTCTCGGATAGTTAATTCGCGAGAAACGTCCATTTAAATATTTATAATTCGCGTCGCCGCCATGTTGGATTTGTGCTCACCAGGTTACTGAAAGTCCTATAGGTGAACATATGTTCATAGTCTCTATGAACATGAAAAATTTCAGTTTGGTTGCTGTAAAAGATTCATAGATATTGAGAACCGTCTAAATATTTCGGAAGCTCGTCATTTACGATTGTTATATGTATAGGCCATAGAGTTATGTACCATTCAAGGACAATTATTGCCTAGGTTCATTATTCAAACTTTCACTTCGATCGCATGATTACGACACAAGAAATAAAAACTTAATTTTAAAATTTCGCACAGCCGCCATCTTGAGGTTATGTAAATAATTGAATTAAATTTGATGGCAGTGCATTACAATCTGTAAAATCATTTACTGTACCACAATTCACTGCGCTCAGAGAGTTAAATCACGAGAAAAGTCTATTCAAATATTTCAAATTCGCTTGGTCGCCATGTTCGTTTTGTACTTTACAGGTTTATGAAATATACATAGGTAAACTTGTATCAGTACCCTTTATCACCGTACAAAATTGCAGGGTGATATCTGAAATAGTTTCGGAGATATAGAATGTCAGTGAAATATTTCGCACAGCCGCCATTTTGAGGTTATGTAAACAATTGAACTAAATTAGACTCCAGAGCATTACAATGTGTATAAACAATTGCTGTACCAAGTTTCATTAAGTTTGGATAGTTAAATCGCGAGAAAAGTCTATTTAAAAGTCTCAACTTCGCTTGACCGCCATGTTGGTTTTGTAGTCACCAGGTTTTTGAAAGTCTCATAGGTGAACTTCTAGTAGTGCCCTGTATCACCGTACACAATTTCAGGGCGATATCGGTAATAGTTTCGGAGATATTGAATGCTAGTGAAGTATTTCGCACAGCCGCCATGTTGGATTGGTGAGACGTAACAAAATTTGAAGGGCACGGTCGAGGTCGCCGGGAATAGCGCTATGAATTTACCGAGTTTCATTGAAATCGCGCCAGCCGTTTAGATTTTATTAGGGGGACACACACACACACCTCACATACACGCACACACACACACACACGCACACACACACGGACAAAAGGTGATCTCATAAGCCTATTTTTTCAAAATTGAAAATAGGCTAAAAAAGGGGGAAACCGGATCCAGCTCAGGAATCCCTCGGGGTCGCCAACTCCCGAACTCACCATCCGTGAGCCCCTGAGGGTGTAGCAATATCCAGGGTGCACTAGAAATGGTGGGGCTACATACACCCGGACTCCTTGAGGGCCTTCAGCAGAAGGCAGGAGATAACATGGAAAGAAAAAGAAGTCTGACCCCTCGCAGAAGGAGGGTATCAGAAAAGACAAGGGCCAATTAAGGCGGGAAAGGAAGAGACTCCCTAGGCCTCGGATACCCTAATACCGTCGGGGTCGGAAGAGAACAAGTGTGGTTCAAGGAAGGCCGACAGGGATTTTAACTGAAAGGAGCTCGGCACAAGTAAGTGGAAGCAATTCCGGACTCCGCTGGGGTCCAGTGGTCACCAACGCACGTCCCATAAGTTGTGAGCCCCTGGGGGACATTGGGGCACAGGGTATCTGTGCATTGCTGAATGTTCTATGAATCAAGCAATAATAAAGAATTTGATTCTATTCAGCTTTACCATAACTATTTGGCCACCTGTGTATGTTTAACGTAAGATTTTGCGAATTACGTTAGTTTCCGTTGAAGGCAGGATTTGCTTTATTTGTACATCGTCTGTATCTCCAAACAAATATAGTAAGGTCTGTGTGACCTCAAGGTCATCTCCACAGAGAGCAGGACATCAACTTTTATGAAGCACATTTGGAAATGGTGGACAAGGTGGTAAAGTACGCAATCAGCTTAACAGTCGAGGAAAAACGCTGACGCGAGGATTAACCAATGACGGTGTGGCACATGAGAGATGAATATCCTAAAGCAAACGTGCAAAGCTTGGGTAAGGGGGGTCTGCCCCCTTCCTATTCCCGCTCGTATGAGGTCAGATATAATGATAATGATGATAATTGTTGTTTTAAGGGACTTAACATCTGGGTTATCAGTCTCATAATGGTCTGGGTAATAGCGAAAACGACAATCAGACGATAACCATAACTAACGGAGATTGAAACTGCTGACAAAAGTTTAAAAAGATACACAAATTGTAATTTAGATACAATTCTCAAAAACCAGTGAATGATTTCGGATAATCGCCATGTTGGATTGTGCTATATATATGCCATAGAATTACTGTATGTACCAGTAGATGGCGAATAATGCTTTGGTAAATTATACAAACGCATGATTAGGACACAAAAATTATATGAACTTAATTTTAACATGTCGCACAGCCACGATTTTGGGGTTATGAAAACAAATGAATTAAATAAGATGCCAGTAGTTTAAAACGTATATAAACATTTACGGTATCAAGTCGCGAGTAAATTCCATTTAAATATTATCCGCCAAGTTGGTTTTGTCACATAATAGTACTCCCTATCGCCATACAAAATTGCAAGGTGATATCAGTAACAGTTCCAGAGATATAGAATGCCGGTGAAATATTTCGGCCGCTGAGTTGGATTAGTGATGATGATGATGAAAATTGTTGTTTTAAGAGGCCTAACATCGAGGTTATCGGCCCCTAATGAAATGAAATGGCGTGAAATGAAAGGATGTAGATAAAACAACTCGCTGCCATGGATGAAACGAAAATGGTGTTTATAAAACAGACAGTGAGCCTCAAATATTATGCCTTATTTGAATAAAAAGAATAAAAGGCGGATGGTAAAAAAAGGATAAAACAAATAAGGCATAGTGAACAATAAAATAGATGAACACAATAAAAAACATAAAACAGATTTAACCTGAATTAAAAGTTGTCACTACACATTAAAACTTAAAAAAGTAACCACTCTCCCTCATGAACCGGATGACGAGGTCAGCTGACGGCCCGTCATCACGGAGAATAAGGGAGAGGGTATTAGGCAGTTTAAGAGTCCTTCGCAGATCGGCCAGATCCACACACTCCAAGAGAAGGTGTGCCACGGTTAGGTGGGCGCCGCAAGTACACACAGGGGGGGATCTTCTCTCTTTAGCAAGTGGGAGTGCGTAGCAATCCCATGGCCGATCCGGAGTCGACAGAGTACCACAGCTTCCTTCCGGAGAGATCGGAAGGAAGATTTCCACACCTTCGTTGTCTCCTTGATGCCTCTCAGTTTGTTGGGTGGAGGCGTGGCACGCCATGCTTCCTCCCAATGCGACAGGATCGTATGCCGCAACTGAGAGCGCACATCACTAGCAGGCACCTTATACGTTAGCGAGGGCAGTGCGTCTGCCCCTCTCGCCGCCTGATCAGCAAGCTCGTTTCCCGCAATACCCATGTGGCTAGGAAGCCAGACAAAGGTCACCCCGGTTCCAGCGTTACGCGAACTGACGAGCAGGTCGTGCACACGCTGGACCAACGGATGCTTCGGGAAACACACATCGATCGCTTGCAGCGCACTCAGGGAGTCAGTACACACAAGAAAGTGCTGGTGATCGTCTGATAACGTGTACCGCAGAGCCTCTAAGATGGCATAGAGCCTCGCTGTGTACACACCACAGGCCTCGGGAAGTGAAAATAGAAACCGACGATCCTCAACCACAAATGCACAGCCTACTTTCTCGTTTACCCTCGAACCGTCCGTGAATAGAAGCCCTGATCCAAGATACCGGCTCACCACGGAGTGGAACAGCCTCCGATGGACGGAGGAGTCCGTGTCCGACTTGGGGCCGGTGTGTAGATCCAGGGTGATATCAGCGCGAGACCATCCACGGAGGGGCCTTGCTATGCACTCGGACGATACAGGAGACAGAAGGAAATCGGAACTGACGGTATAAGGCATCCAAGTGAATCCCCGCCGGCCGAGTGGCTCGGGCGAGCGCATCATACAGCCGGCGATTCGGATTGGAAAACAAACATGGATAGCTTGGACGAAGGGGCATCTGTCGAATAGTTGCAGCATAGGTCAGCAGTACTTGTTGGCGCCTCAGGTGTAAAGGAGGTACGCCAGCTTCGGCGAGCAAGCTGACGACTGGGCTCGTCCGAAAGGCACCCGTCGCCAGCCTCACACCGCCGTGGTGGACACTGTCCAGTTTAACAAGCACTGACTTACGGGCCGAACCATATGCTACACTGCCATAATCTAATCTATATAAAATCAGTGCCTGATAAAAACGTAGGAGCACCGCGCGGTCCGCCCCCCACGATGTGCCGCTAAGAAACCGCAACATGTTTAGTTTCTTAGCACAGGCAGTTTTCAAACACCGCACGTGTGGCTCCCACGTCAATTTCTGATCGAAAAGGAGCCCAAGGAACCGGTACGCATCAATAACAGTTGGATGAGTAAAATGTATTGAGATTGAAGAGGCACAGTCGAGATTGGATGGGGCTGTAGTACGTCCTTATCTTGTTTCAATGAAATCACTTCAGTCGTTTAAATTTGATTAGAACACACAAATGCACACACATTCACACGGGCAGAAGGTAATTTCATAAGCCTATTATTTCATGTGATGAAAATAGGCTAAAAATAGCAAGGCAGATTTCACATAATTAATATTATTTTTAACAGATTCCTACTACATTATTGTTAGTTAGCCGCGCTGTTTCGCCCCTAAAACAATAACTATCTGCTCCTTGCTATGGCATTTCTGTTCTTAAATTCTGGTTATTTATTTTCCTTATTTATTTATTTATTTTATCTGAAGATATAATAATAATAATAATAATAATAATAATAATAATAATAATAATAAGGCAACTATTGAACTCAGAGACCTTGATGCTCTAACTACTTCCGAAGATGTCATGGAAGCTATCCAGAGAACTATTCCAGAGCTCTCTCCAGATACCAAGGTGCTGGTGACGAGGACGAGGAAAGTGAAGATGGCTGTTGTCACATTAACAACTAGTGATGCAGATGTACTCTAGAAGCAAGATCATATTCAAATAGCGTGGGTCAATTGCAGGATTAGACAAGGATCATGTTATCTCGCTGTTACAGATGTCTGGAGTATGGACATGTCGCTAGCAAATGCAAAGGCACTGATCGAAGTTAACTTTGCTACAATTGCGGAGGGACTGATCACAAAGCTAGAGAATGTACGGCCTCGAAGATATGTGTTCTTTGTGAAGAGCGAGGTTTTGACAAAGAGTATTTAGCACATGCTGTGAGATCCGGCCAGTGTAAGGTCTTCAGGGAGGCTTTGGACAAAGAAAAGGCTCTGAGGTTCAAAAGATTCGTGTACTTGAAGCCAATCTACATAGAAGTAAAACAGCCGATGATCTGCTGTATCAGCTAGTTGCAGAGAAGCAAAGTGATCTCTTGTTAATCAGTGAACAGTATAAAGATGATGATGATGATGATAATTGTTGTTTTAAGGGGCCTAACATCTAGGTTATCGGCCCCTAATGGTTTGGGTGATCGTGAAGATGAAAATGAAATGCAAACTTAAAACTAAAACTAACTACTAACCTACATACTAGAAGAAGAAATGGAAAACTAAGGGAGAATAAGGCAATTAAAGGACAGGAGGAAAAGAAATGGCCTCAACCCTCGAATAATGTGGATTGAGGGACTCAGAAGGAAGGAGAGCCATGAAAGGCAGATAGGAAAGTGGGAGAGGAGGGGGTCCTCCCCAAAGGTAAGGGACAAAAGGGGAAAACGGGCCCAGCTCAGGAATCCCTCGGGGTCGCCAACTCCCGAACTCACCAGCCCTGAACCCCTGAGGGTGTAGCATTATCTAGGGTGCACCAAAAGTGGTGGGGCTACATACACCCGGCCTCCTTGAGGGCCTTGAGCAGAAGGCAGGAGAGAACATGAAAAGAAAATGAAGTCTGACCCCTCCCAGAAGCAGGGTATCAGGAAAGATGAGACAAGGGCCAATTAAGGCGGAAGAGGAAGAGACTCACTAGGCCTCGGATAATGTGAGAAACGGTTCCAGGCTAGTGTTCAGAAGTAATGGGGGGAGTTTTAGTCGGTAGTCTGCTACTCAGGAGCCCGACACTATGTGCGTAAATGCATTTCTTCCCCCCCCCCCCCCCAAAAAAAATATATATATATATATTATTATTATAACGGAGATAATTATTATTGTTACTATAATAATAGTAATTTATAGTACATTTGCATTTGTCAGTTGGCACAGGCTAGAGTAAAAGGTGGCTTTTCACCAATGTCTCAGTCTCACTCATGGCTGTGATTATATGGAAGCTACTGAGGTATGGGTGGTGCTTAGTAATGACATTCGGGGCACAGTCAGTGCCTGTGGATGTTGTGAAAGGTTCTACTCATAGGGTTAGGACTACTGTTCTGACTCAGTGAGGAAAGCAATGGCAAACTACCTCACTCCTCTTCTTGCCTAGAACGCCTCAATATAGCGCTGCCTTGGGTTTTTGTGGGTATCTACTCACATAACGTAAGGGCGGTGCTTTTTGAGGATCCAACCAGCCTTCGGGCTGACTACCTAACAGACATTATGATTACCGGTATTAACCGGTATTAACAATAATTTCTTCAATCTGTATTGCAGTAACGTGAAAACAGTAGGAAGCCCGAGTGAGCCTGTGAATTATGCAGCCCACGTTGCAGTTCTACTTGCCGCAGTACAAACGAGGGAATAAGTAATGGGGGCCAGTTGCAGCGAACCACAGAGGTTACTAGACAGATGTACCGAGCGAGGTCATTACTCGGTGGCTTTTGCAGGTTCACGGGGAACTGATGCTGATTATTTCCATCGTACTTGCCCCCGCAGGTATTCACCAAGAGTAGGTCTACTGAGCCTCATGTTAGCTAGTTATACAGTATGTTGTTGTTTGAGTCTTCAGTCTTTTGACTGGTTTGATGAAGCGCTCCCTCTCTCCCTATCCTGAGCTAATCGTTTCATTTCTACATAGCTCCCACACCCTACATCCGAGGCTATCTGTTAAACATATTCTAAACTTGGTCTACCCCTACAGTTCTTGTCCTTGTTCCTTCCATAACTAAGCTCTCCTCTCCCACTCGTCTTAATACCTCTTCGTTTGCAACCCCATCTACCCATCTGATCTTCATCATTCTCCTATAACACCACATTTCAAACTCTTCATTCAATCATTCATTGTTATTTTAATGGGTGGAACAACGCGGTCATCTGCCCCTAAGAACCTGCTAACGCTTCAACTTACATTAATGGACACCTCTTTTTCATTTAACCAGTCACATTATGGGGTCTAGGGTACGATGATGATGATGATGATGATGATGATTGTTGTTTTAAGGGGACTAGCATCTAGGTGATGATGATGATAATTGTTGTTTTAAGGGGCCTAACATCTAGGTTATCGGCCCCTGATGGTTTGGGTGATCGTGAAGATGAAAATGAAATGCGAACTTAAAACTAAAACTAACTACTAACCTACATACTAGAAGAAGAAATGGAAAACTAAAGGAGAATAAGGCAAATAAAGGACAGGAGGAAAAGAAATGCCCTCAACCCTCGAAGAAGGCGGATTGAGGGACTTGGAAGGAAGGAGAGCCATGAAAGGCAGAGAGGAAAGTGAAAGAGGAGAGGGTCCGCCCCAAAGGTAAGGGACAAAAAGGGAAAACGGACCCAGCTCAGGAATCCCTCGGGGTCGCCAACTCCCGAACTCACCAGCCGTGAGCCCCTGAGGGTGTAGCATTATCTAGGGTGCACCAAAAGTGGTGGGGCTACATACACTCGGCCTCCTTGAGGGCCTTAAGCAGAAGGCAGGAGATAACATGAAAAGAAAAAGAAGGCTGACCCCTCGCAGAAGGAGGGAATCAGAGAAGATGAGACAAGGGCCAATTAAGGCGGGAAAGGAAGAGACTCCCTAGGCCTCGGATACCCTAATACCGTCGGGGTCGGAAGAGAACAAGAGTTGACCAAGGGAGGTCGATAGGAAAGAAGAAAGAGAGGAGCCGGCACAAGTAAGTGGAAGCAATGCCAGACTCAGCTGGGGCCCCGTGGTCGCCAACCCACAACCCACTAGATGTGAGCCCCTGGGGGAAGCATCTAGGTTATCGGCCCCTAATGGTTTGGGTGATCGTGAAGATGACAATGATATGTAAACTATAACTAAAACTAACAACTAACTTATATACAAGAAGAAGAAATGGAAAACAAAAGGAGACTAAGTCAAATAAAGGACAGGAGGAAAAGAAATGCCCTCAACCCTCGAAGAATGCAGATTGAGGGACTTGGAAGGAAGGAGAGCCATGAAAGGCAGATAGGAAAGTGAAAGAGGAGAGGGCCCACCCCACAGGTAAGGACAAAAGGGGGAAACCGTACCCAGCTCAGGAATCCCTCGGGGTCGCCAAATCCCGAACTCACCAGCCGTGAGCCCCTGAGGGTGTAGCAATGTCCAGGGTGGGTAGATTATTAGCTTGGGAATAACCTAACCCCCAAGGGAAGATGATGAAGAAAAATAAGTGGGTTTCGGACTGGAGAAAAAGGATGGAGAAATAGGACGAGAGTCCAACAGAAGTTATAATTTTAACTTTAAGTATACTCAAAGGCAGCTGCCACTGCAAATCCGCTTTCCGATACCTAAAGTGGGTAGGGACCTGGGCGAAGCTAACAGGAAACGCAGCTGGAACTTGGGCTATTCGCAAGAAAGCTGCTATAGCGTATTCCCTCTCAAGCATAAATATACCTACTATGGGGAAGGGTGGTGGTCTGGCAAGACAAAGAGTAACAGATTTATTGTGTATCTGTTCAAAGGAGTTTGTTTCTAAAAGAGTATTTTGAAGAATACAAATAATTTGAATCAGCCGTGATATTTTAGTTCTTGAAATTGTAGAATTTCTAAAGAGCGACCGAATGCTTCCAAGAAGGATAGGGATAAAGCAATTATACACTTGGGAATAATTTTGGTAAGAGTACCAATAGTTGCATTTAGAAATGACGAAGCTTTTACCCAGCAAGGCGCCGACTAAAAGTTTAGACAATGAGAAACACTTAAATTTTGAAAAACCAACCATAAGTGGTAGAGAGAATCTCCACAAGCAGGAAGCTGGCGTAGCGAGCTATGCTTGCCTTACTGGCCAGTTAGAATTAGCTATCAAAGCTAAGAGAGACTTTAATAAGTTAATAACTAAGAGTTCTTGCTCAAATGCAACAAGTGGTGAAAACCTTATCAATGGATTTATTTTTATTAAAGAGGGCATAAACCTAGGAAGAGTCAGCGAAGACAAGATCTTGCCTAACCGTTATGTTTGAGAATTGATAAATCAAAAGAACAAATCTTAATTTATTTAACAATGTAAAAGGAAGTAGTTTATGTAACAAATATATAATTTTAATTTTGCAAACAATTGGGGTCGCAGACCTCCGAAAACATCCAAAGCTTGCGCCAGGCAATTGACAATTCTTTTGGTTTTAAACCTTTTATATGCTTTAAAATCTTCGTAAGATTTTGAAATAGCTAAGATAAATAAATAGAAAATTTTAAGATAATTAACGTAATTAGGGTTAAACAATAAATCAAGTACAAGGTGTGTACTTTAAGGATTTCTAGATAGGTATCTTAGAAATATGAACAAATAACAACTACGAAAGTAACAACAACAACAACAAAAACAGGAAGAAATGAAATAGAAGTTTCTATAACTTCTTGTATTAATACAGAACTACTTTTGGCGATTATACAAATAGGGCACGTCACTTATTGTGAAACCCGAAGAGAAAAAATGAAAGGAAGTTTCTAGAACTCCTATGTTTAAGTAGGGATCACGAGAAAAATGGGGCAAATTTCCCTTTCGTGAAACCTAGAGATAACTCACTTTTGAGTAGAAAGAATTGGATTCCCTCATTAGAAGGGAGAAACAATATACTTTAAGGCGTGTACTAGACACGAAGTTTTACAGACATTAATTCGTTATACGTGGAGCAAGTAAGGGAGGGCACTTATTGAGAGTGACACCTCATTGAAAAAAGACCTAAAGTTACAATTTTATTATTTTAGTTTGTTAGTAAAGGGTTTGGGAAAGATCAAATGGGATTGTGGAAGAGTGTTCATGGCCGTAGTTATTGTACTCGGACGAGCGCGACGTGGATGAAAAAGTTGAACAGGCACTGTTATCACTATAGTCTGTTGATATAGTCGAAAGTTCACTGTAGTAGCACAAAAAGTTTATGGAAAGAAAATTTATTGCAGTTATGTAAAAGTTGAATTTTGGCTTGAGAGAATTATGAGTTGTAGTTTCTATAGGTGGCAGTTAAATACGGCAGAAAATTTCCCACGTAGGAAGACAGTTTATGTGGATTAGAAGTTTGTCCCTCATAAGTTTCTCAGCGAAGAAAGTATTCCCATATCAAGTGGAAAATACATGACAGTATAACTGGTAGATAGAGTGTAGGTTCTGGAAGGTTCCAGAGCAATGATGACTTGTTTAAATTGGGTAGAGAATCCCTCGGCGGAAAACTAGATTATATAGACATTGGGTATTTTAGAAATATCCCTCGGTGTGAGATAGCATCTCAGAAAATCTTTCATTTTGAAAGTTAGACCTGATAGTTTGAGTTTGATCAAGAAGATCTCTTGAAAGCAGTTATTTTATCACATATGGCAATTTTCACTGTCTATAAAATACAAATAAAAGCATAGAGCCTTTTAAAAGCGATGAGAATGTGGTTAAAACATGAAGTCGGTACTTATCTTTGCTTCATGAAGAAGGCGATGTTGCTGTTGACGGTTGATTCTAAAACTCGAACATGGCGTCGAATTTAAAATTTGCCTCTAGAGTAGAGGAGGAGAGCTTTAGTTAAGCTCCAACTGACTGATTTGACTTCAGACGCACAAGTGAGGCCAGCTCAACGGAGCGCAGCGCGACCAGGGAAGGGAAAAGAGTGGGGGTAGGAGACAAAAGGAATACATATAAAAATAGCCAACATAACAGAAATAATTTCTCTTGATGAAATGGTCTTCAAAGAGTTGATAGCAGGCGTCACTAGCGCAGCCTGATGGGTGAAAAAGTAGACGAAGTTCTCTTGATCACGGAGATGATAGCTGGCGATAGCAACGAGATCTGGTGGCTAGATTGGTAAGGAAGTCCTCTTGTACAGGGAAAATTGAGGAACTTCAGAGATTCGCTGCTAGATGACGCTAGGTGAGTAATGGAAGATATATATCTAGAACAGACTTACAGGTAGTGTAAGAAACATATACCAACAAAGAGAAATCAGGAGATCCCTGTTGGTGTTTGCGAAAAAAGGAAGGGATGAACTAAAGCAAAGAGAAGCAAAAGCTTACTCTCTCTTACCGTGTTTTCCAAAGAATACACCACAGGGTGCACCAGAAGTGATGGGGCTACATACACCCTGCCTCCTTGAGGGCCTTGAGCAGAAGGCAGGAGAGAACATGAAAAGAAAATGAAGGCTGACCCCTCGCAGAAGGGGGGTATCAGAAAAGATGAGACAAGGGCCAATTAAGGCGGAAGAGGAAGAGACTCGCTAGGCCTCGGATACCGTAATACCGTCGGGGTCGGAAGAGAAGAAGAGTTGACCAAGTGAGGTCGCCAGGAAAGTAGACAGAGAGGAGCCTGGCACACGTAAGTGGAAGCAATGTCGGACTCAGCTGGGGCCCCGTGGTCGCCAACCCACGTCCCAATAGATGTGAGCCCCTGGGGGGAGAGCTAAAAGCTCCAGCAGCCTTTCACCTCCCTATAAAGGCTTCCAAAAGATGGTTTATTGGCTTTCAATGCCAAGGAATTAAAATGGTTGTGTTATATTCTGTAATTTCAAGATGGCTGCTACGCGCTACATTCACTGGGGGCATTGTAACGAATTGGAAAAACAATGGAAGAAGTGCCTCAATCCATGTGGTGATGGATTACACAACGCTCCAGGCATTCGCCATTGTCTTACATTCTCATATGAGCCAAGCCGCTACGCGGGATTGAACTTCGAGTGGGAGAGCTTGTGGGATAATATTTCATTTACTGTGCAACTAAAGTTATCTCAGAAACAATAGCCTATACCAGAGCTGGAGAATAACGCGTAACCTGTGAACAAAAGCGTTTTATGTAGTACTAGCAGTAGTACCTGGCTTCGCCCGGTGGATTTATTTATTTGTTTTATGCATAAGACAAAAAATTGGTGCTTGTCAGTCAGTCAACACGAATGTATCCAACCCAGTCGCGTGTTACCAGTGCCTGAGTCAAGTGAACTGCTTGCTGCTGTACTGCACAAGACTCTTAACCAGATAAGTAGCCTGTACAATACAGTAAATCAGATTTTACCGTTCACAATAACCACAGAGTCACTCCAAACAGACAAATTCCGGAGTTCTATCACCACTTTGAGCATCTCACCAAAACATCATATAGATTATAACTAACAAACACCGAAGAGTTGCAACTAAATAAGTGTAGGCTACATATTGTAAATATTTTCACCCGTATTTTCAAACAAAGATTTTATAGCCAAGTGTAATGGATCTCATGATGATCGCTTGAGGAAACTGGTCATCCTAGTGTATTTATTAAGCTCATGTAATTTTCTTCAGGATTAGCTCAATGCATAACCTCATTGCTATTTGAAGTTGTTCCTTCCACGCTCGTCTAATTCGTATGCAGGCATTTGATTTTGGACCTGTTGAGCATAAGGCATCTTCATTGGTTGTGTCCATATGGTGAAGTATTGTGATTTTTGCCAATTCAAGCTTCGACCAGTGTTTTGGAGCGGATTTACGAGTTAACTGTCCACTGATTCTCTGTGTTTTGATGGCTGAATATCATCGCTGTTACATATATGTTTTTAGTTTTGCTCAACAATTTCCTGTGACCTACTTATATGGTGCACCATATTAAGTTAAATAGCTATTTATTTTTTGAGTGCTACGCTATTTTATATCTTTCTTCTGATATTTGTCTTGGCTGATGAAGGGGATAAAAGCAATTAATCCCCGAAACATGTACCAGGAGCAAGTGTAATTATAATTTATTTTCGTTTATGTATTGACTAAGGCGGATATACAATTTGTTGTTAAAACTATTAAGTATACATTGGACAAACAAAACGGTCCATTGCAACTCGCATCAAAGAGCATCAAAGGAACATCCGTCTACCGCCTAAACCAACCTGATAAATCAGCTATAGCTGAACATGCTCTGCCTTCAGGGCACGATGTATGTTTCAAGGATGCTCATGCGCTTGCCCTTGTTAAGCACAACTAGTCTAGAATTATAAGGGAGGCAGTTGAAATTCGTAAAAATCCCAATAATTTTAACAGAGACACTGGATATCTGCTAAGTGACACTTGGCTACCAGTTATTAAGGATCTAGGAAGATAGTTCCTCTCAGTCTCTCTGTTCTTCACCTATTTCAATTTGTACTTTTCCCTCTATGGCTACAGAGCCTGGATTTGATCTCCTTTGTTCGTCACTGGAGGAGTTTCCATCTGTTTTTTTGCCGTTGTCTGTATGACGTTAGGTATCGTCCAGATAGACTTCCCTTTTGTTTATGTTTCCTTATATCCATCTAACCCTCCCACCTCCCCCCCCCCCCCCTTTTCATTTGGACATCCACATTCTTCGAGGAGTCTCTATATTTTCACCCCACCCCCTTTACCTTCTCTTTACTTACTACTCTGTCCGCCGTTCTACCATGGTCCATAGAGTAATTTCTGGCAGCTGCTCTCTGGTGACGAACAGAGGAATTTATCTATATTTTTTGTAATTTTTGTAATCTCATTGATATACTTTCTTTGGCCACATTGTTTGATTTCCATTGAAAAAGGAGGCAAGGTTTCTCCGAAACGTATGGTTCTAATCTAAATACACACGGCATTAGCCCAAAAACATGCATTTTTTATATAATCCGGGCCGTGAAAGCCTTAATATACACATTAAATAAATAATATTACTAATATTATAAACTAATATTATCAGTCAGGATTATGAAACAGGGCCTTCTATTGAAAAGTTTCTGACAAGTCATTCGAAGTTTTCTTTTTAAATTATGATGCTGCTGCTGATGATGATGATTATAATTGGTGTTTTAAGGTGCCTAACATCTAGGTGGTCATCGGCCCCTAATGGTTTGTGTGATCGTGAAAATGAAACTAAAAGTAAAATTAACTACAAAACTTACGGGCTAGAAGAAGATAAGAACAAAACAAAGGAATAAGGGAAATAAAGGACAGGAAGAAAGGAAATGCCCTCAACGCTCGAAAAATGAGGATTGGGGGACTTGGAAGGAAGGTGATCCGTCAAAGGCAGTTAGAAAAGGGAAAGAGGAGAGGTCCGCCCAAGGTGCAATGGGAAAAGGGGGGAAAACCGAACCCAGCTCAGGAATCCGTCGGGGTCGCCAACTTCCGAACTCACCAGCCATGAGCCCTTGAGGGTGTAGCACTATCGAAGGTGCACCAGGGGTGGTGGGGCTTCACACACCCTATCTCCTTAAGGGCCTTGTGCAGAAGGCAGGAGATATGAACAGAACAGAAGAGGTCTGACCCCTCGAAGAATGAGGGATCAGAAAAGACGAGACAAGGGCCTATGAAGGCAGGATTGTGAAAGACTCCCTAGGCCTCAAATACCCTAATACTATCGGGGTCGGAAGAGAACAAGAGTTGACCAAGGGAGGTCGATAGGAAAGATGACATAGAGGAGCCCGGCACAAGGAAGCGGACGTAATGCCGAATTCAACTGGGGCCCCGTGGTCGCCAACCCGCGTCCCACTAGTCGTGAGCCACTGGGGGAGTTCATAAATTGACTTGTCTGCTTCACACATTGATACTTGTTGATTATATTATTCCTATGGGACATATTCGTAATTAATGAGATAAATACCTTAATGCAGCTATGGTCTAAGATATTTTAATTCCCATTATCTGCAATCTCGACAAAACACCCTTCTCCCACGTAAGACTGTCGAGACCTTTCCTGTCTTCCAAGACCATGATTCGCCACTGAAGTGGAGGAAGTGTAAGCTTCAGACTTATATGAGCAATTAAGACATCACACTAGACATACTTAATCACCATCGTCCAGGATCAGTTCTTCTGTCTTCCGCTTGCAATATTAATTGCTGCATACATCCCACCCACAGCACAGTTTCTTGTGAGCTGGGCGGTGCTGGAATCCATTAATCATAGGCTCTAGTGTCCACCCCACAGCTGCAGTGCCTGGTCATGTCTTAAGATGACACTCAAGCAAGAAGGACCAGTCACTTCCAGGTGTCATCATCCTTCATGTAGAATGCCAGCGAGATAGCCAAGACATCAGCCTGTTTTATTAGAGTATAGTTTCCATTTCGACGCTCGATGTCCTTAGATGTAGCTAATGATTTGTTACTTCCTCGTGGTGTTCTGGTTAGCATGGATTTCATTAGAAGTGTTTGTAAGTGTTGATGACGATAATTGTTGTTTTAAAAGGCCTAACATCCAGGTTATTGGCCCCTAATGATTTGGGTGATAATGGTAATGGATTTTAATGCCATGAAACCTACAACTAGAACTGACTGCGGACTTAAAAAATAACTTACGTACTAGAGGAAGGAATTAATAAAAACGAAATGTTCAGCAATGAACATATAGCATACTTCTCCTAAATGTGATATTGTGTTCATATTAGTACAATTCACAATCATGCAAAATTTCATTGAGATAACTTGAATAGTATCTGAGTTGAATAGTTGTCTGAAATTTAAAGAGACAACCTAAGCGACACAACTAACATTTAGGACCCTATCTCTACAAGTATTAAAGATAAATTCTTTTAATCATTTTAAATGAACTTTTCGACTTCGTCGTTACGCTGGGGTCTGGCGTTACGTTACGGTGACGGGGCGAAATGTACCCAGATGCACTGAGGTGTGTGACGTCATAGTACCGCTTGGTGCATGTGTTCCCCGACAATCTCTACATCGTTAGTATAAGACAAAAATCCCCGATTCTTGGATGTGACGGGTAATCTCGAGAACCACTGGATGGATCTTGATGCGGTTTTCACCATTCAGTAAAGGATATCTCGAGGAAAGATTCTGTAGAAAATAATTTATGTATGATCAAAGGAAGCCAAGCAGTAACGACTTCAGTGAAAAATTCGAAAACAAACTTGGCGTCCGTGCGCTTCTTAAGCTTACGCTGGGAAAACCGTTAAAAATATCAATATACAATGAGCGTAAGAATTGGTCAGCATGAAAAGTTCTACAAAAACAGTCCGCGAGAGCATATCTCTATCTTCAATACATCGCCCACTATAAGTGTTTTTAGACTGGATGGAAGGGGCACGTCCCCGCGCGCTCTGGTGAGCGTGACGGCATCCCGCGCGCTTGACCTTGCTTTGCCTTTGGTTTCCACTTGCCGTTCGCGAGTAATTTGAAACAAGGTAAAGTATTATAAAGCAAGATAAGTATTATGCAGATAATTTTCGAACATGCCAAGAGTCTTTGGCTTCGAGCGAAGCGAGAAGCCTCCATCCTCTCCAGCTATTTTCAGCATTTGTAGCATTTAAAATGATACAAAGTCTAGTCTTTCAGACTGACTGTCACTTTTTTTTTTTTTTACCAAATGAAAGACAAAAGATTAGTCATTCAAATAATTTATTTAAAAAAATTGACCCTGAAATGTGTACCTCCCCATTTAATATCACGCAGTTGCAAATTTAATTCTAGTATTTAAGTTTTCCTAGTATTTAAGTTTGATAGGTTAAGAATAACATATATGAGTATTGCTATAAGTTGCATTGTGTGTAGTTAAGTGTATGAGAGGGTCAAGAGCCCTAACTTCACCACAATAAAGGCACCAATAAATAAATAAATAAATAAATATAGTTCTAACTCTTTGTCCTTATCAAGGAGTAGACTACAATTGAATGCTCGTTGTAGTAGAGTTTGCTGCAGGTGCATTCGTAAGACCTCAATCAGAAAGGTTTATCTGGCTAGAACATTTACGTATCGGGATCTGACTTTTTGTGATACCCCTAGAACCCGGTAGGAGCCATTAGTAAGCAAGGATCGACTTCTACCATTCTTATTCAAGGGGCTGTGCTCTCTTCTTTACGTCACTTATAGGTAATCGGAGTGTGGTCATGGCTAGAAGTTGAACTATTACAAGATTGCAATATACTTCAGGAGGCCAGGCATTTACAAAGCCACTCACTCTACCTCAGTAATTTCTGGTATGTGATTATATTAACACTGCTTACTCTCAGGGAGCGCTATATATTCATAGGATCTTCTAGGTAACGACGAAGTAATTTAATGACGTCTGAGTAGTTATAAAACAATTAATATAAAATAATTCAAGTAGAAAAGCTAACTGTAGTAGGTTTCAAACCCCAGCCGATCACGTGAGAGATCAACGCTTTATCTCATAAAGAAGAATCGGACACTTCCAATCCATGATGACGTTCAACAATTGAGCCCTTCTAGACTGAAATCCCTCAAATCTGCATGGAAAACAGCCTTAGAACTAACAAACGGCAATTTCAAAGCCAATAGTAGCTGGCGGACTGAGTGGACAAGAGCTCCTCCTCGAGGCATCGTACAAGTTGGGAACCCAACCACAAAACTCGTTGGTTTCAACTTGCCGAGACTAACCTGGAGTAGACTCAATCGTATTATATGTGGTGTGGGAAGAAGTGCGTCTGTACTACACACTTGGGGATGGAAGGATTCGCCTTACTGTGACTGGGATGTCATTCCGCAGACATTGGATGATGATGATGATGATGATGATGATGATAATTGTTATTTTAAGGGGCCTAACATCTAGGTTATCGGCCCCTGATGGTTTGGGTGATCGTGAAGATGAAAATGAAATGCAAACTTAAAACTAAAACTACTAACCTACATACTAGAAGAAGGCATGGAAAACTAAAGGAGAATAAGGCAAAAAATGGACAGGAGGAAAAGAAATGCCCTCAACCCACGAAGAATGTGGATTGAGGGACTTGGAAGGAAACAGGGCCATGAAAGGCAGATAGGAAAGTGAAAGAGGAGAGGGTCTGCCCCACAGGTAAGGGATAAAAGGGGAAAACTTACCCAGCTCAGGAATCCCTCGGGATCGCCAACTCCCGAACTCACCAGCTGTGAGCCCCTGAGTGTGTAGCGTTATCTAGGGTGCACCAAAAGTGGTGGGGCTACATACACCCTGCCTCCTTGAGGGCCTTGAGCACAAGGCAGGAGATAACATGAAAAGAAAAAGAAGGCTGACCCCTCACAGAAGGAGGGAATCAGAAAAGATGAGACAAGGGCCAATTAAGGCGGGAAAGTGAAAGACTCCCTAGGCCTCGGATAACCTAATACCGTCGGGGTCGGAAGAGAACAAGAGTTGACCAAGGGAGGTCGACAGGAAAGAAGAAAGAGAGGAGCCCGGCACAAGTAAGTGGAAGCAATGCCGGACTCAGCTGGGGCCCCGTGGTCGCCAACCCACTTCCCACTAGATGTGAGCCCCTGGGGGGGGGGGGTTGTTTTAAGGGGCCTAACATCTAGGTTATCGGTCCCTAATGGTTTGGGTGATCGTGAAGATGATAATGAAATGTAAACTATAACTAAAACTAACTACTGACAAGAAATGGAAAACAAAAGGAGAATAAGGCAAATAAAGGACAGGAGGAAAAGAAGTGCCCTCAACCATCGAATAATGCGGATTGAGGGACTTGGAAGGAAGGAGAGCCATAAAAGGCAGATAGGAAAGTGAAAGAGGAGAGGGTCCGCCCCATAGGTAATGGATAAAAGGGGGAAAACCGGACCCAGCTCAGGAATGACCTCGGGGTCGCCAACTCCCGAACTCACCAGCCGTGAGCCCCTGAGGGTGTAGCATTATCTAGGGTGCACCAGAAGTGGTGGGGCTACATACACCCGGCCTCCTTGAGGGCCTCGAGCAGAAGGCAGGAGATAACAGGAGAAGAAAAAGAAGGCTGACTTCTCGCAGAAGGAGGGTATTGGAAAAGATGAGACAAGGGCCAATTAAGGCGGGAAAGGAAGAGACTCCCTAGGCTTCGGAGACCCTAATACCATCGGGGTCGGAAGAGAATAAGAGTTGACCAAGTGAGGTCGACAGGAAAGAGATGATGATGATGATGATGATAATTGTTGTTTTAAGGGGCCTAACATCTAGGCTATCGGCCCCTGATGGTTTGGGTGATCGTGAAGATGAAAAATGAAATGTAAACTTAAAACTAAAACTAACTACCAACCTACAAACTAGAAGAAGAAATGGAAAACTAAAGGAGAATAAGGCAAATAAAGGACAGGAGGAAAAGAAATGCCCTCAACCCTCGAAGAATGCGGATTGAGGGACTTGGAAGGAAGGAGAGCCATGAAAGGCAGATAGGAGAGTGAAAGAGGAGAGGGTCCGCTCCGAAGGTAAGGGACAAAAGGGGAAAACGGACCCAGCTCAGGAATCCCTCGGGGTCGCCAACTCCCGAACTCACCAGCCGTGAGCCCCTGAGGGTGTAGCATTATCTAGGGTGCACCAGAAGTGGTGGGGCTACATACACCCGGCCTCCTTGAGGGCCTCGAGCAGAAGGCAGGAGATAACAGGAAGAGAAAAAGAAGGCTGACCCCTCGCAGAAGGAGGGAATCAGAAAAGATGAGACAAGGGCCAATTAAGGCGGGAAAGGAAGAGACTCCCTAGGCTTCGGATACCCTAATACCGTCGGGGTCGGAAGAGAACAAGAGTTGACCAAGTGAGGTCGACAGGAAAGAAGAAAGAGAGGAGCACGGCACAAGTAAGTGGAAGCAATGCCGGACTCAGCTGGGGCCCCGTGGTCGCCAACCCACTTCTCACTAGATGTGAGCCGACAGGAAAGAAGACGGAGAGGAGCCAGTCAAATAAGTGGAAGCAATGCCGGACTCAGCTGGGGTCCCGTGGTCGCCAACCCACGTCCCACTAGATGTGAGCCCGTGTGGGGTCAAAAAATATGACTTACGAAAAACACAAAAGGAATGTTTGACTAATAGCTACAGTATAGCCTTAGAACATAATGTTTAAAGCTAATTTTATTACATATAAATATCACTTCAGCTCAATAATTGAAACACCAAATTCTTCAAGACAGACGGGAGATTTTTTGTGCCAAAAAAGAATTTACAATTTGAGCCTATCACATGTCCCGGTTCCCTTAAAAAAGTCACCACAATCACCATAACATTTTGATCATGTGACCAGCCTTGGTGTAGCCGACTCTACAGGCAGACAGACAAAGCCAAGCTGACTGTACAATGTTGTGTATTTTTAACGAATACTTTGCTTATAACAGCAGCTGGTGTCTGTGCCATAGCTGAAGGCCCTTAAGTGAATTGTGCGTGACAAGCAAACGGGAAGACTCCACTGCTGCACGTTAATATGTAGCATGGCTTGCATTATTTACAGAGTTTTGATATTTCAATGTTGCTTCCTCTGCCTGTACGAGTGAAAGACAGCTGCAGCCTCCAATAACATGATGGTGAATGTTTTCCTAGGAGGGTTAGAAGCCCCTAATGAATTCTACTCACATACGAGCAGGTATGGGTAATGGAGAAAGATGTTGAAATCATGAACTAGAACTAAGAATACGGGGGAAGTTCTAAAAGCAAGTTTCGTCATTTTATGTTCGACCCTAACAATTATGTGTCAGAAAACTGTATCATAATGAGGCTCATTATAACACTATTTTTCATTATGAAACAGTTTCTCCCACCAATCAGAGCTCAAGGAGCAGTTGTGTGACCAATTAGATAAGGATACCTTCGCGCATGTGTTCAAAATCCAACATGTCTATATAAATTACCGAAATTTCACCGTCCATATGTTCGCGTAAATAAACTGAGACAAGAAATGGCACTGTACCTTAATATCCCCAAAATCAATTTCTACACAGCGCGTGGTTTTGAAACGACTTTGGTGACAGTTTTACTGAATACTGGAGCACAATCTGAACATATGGCATTGAAGCACACAGAGCGCATGCGTCGGTTGTCCAGAGAGCTTAGGAAACAGAGATATACTACCCACCGCAGCACCCGATCACAACATTCTAGTGACTGAACAGACATTTATGAATATTTATGTTAAAACATATAATAAAGTTATAATTATCGTCGAACATAAACAGTCGTATGCAACTCGCCTAGAATGGTAATTAAGACACTCGTATGGAAATTATAAAACTCGCATATGCTCGTTTTATAAAAATACTCGTGTCTTAATTATGGCCATTATAGGCTCGTTGTATAATGTACCGTACTATTATTGCACGAGCAGATGACACACCAGTTAGTTAGTTAGCTATTGTTGTTTTAAGGGGCGGAACACTGAGGTCATCTGTCCCACTTAACACAGATTAAAGTATACAAATTTGGAATGGATTTTAAAATTTAGAGGTGGACACCTAAATTTGAAAATAGCGAAGGTTATTCAAACAAAAAATTAAATAAAACTAATAATTATAAAAATAAACATAAATTTCGGAAAAATAAAAACATTAGAATTCAAAAAAGAACAAGTCGTTGAGTCAATGTTCACTGGACAATTTAGATTGTTGGCCCTAGCCCACTCTCACTTATAAGCGATCAGCAGCCACCGCGTCATCGGCTAATATAAGTTTGAGTGTCATCTGCAAACCAAGGTTTCTTCGTAGATAAGCAAGATCCACACAATCGGTTAAAAAGTGGGCCATGGTGAAAACGGCTCCACAGGTACAAAGTGGGGGGTCTTCCCTTCTCATTAGGTATGAGTGGATGGATCTTGTATGACCTATCCTTTGCCTACACAAAATGACGGACTCCCTCCGTGACCGGAAAGAGCTACGTCACACGCGAGTAGTTCCCTTGATCGCTCTCAGTTTACTGGGTATTGGAACAGATAGCCACAGACTCTCCCAATGGCACGTCAGGTAACACAACAATCACCATAAGAAACCACACCCGTGACTGGTTCATTGACGGAAGGAGTGTCAGTGGAAGGGGAATGATGAATGTGCAGAGCACCGACGAAGATGATGATAATTGTTGTTTTAAGGGGCCTAACATCTAGGTTATCGGCCCCTAATGGTTTGGGTGATCGTGAAGATGATAATGAAATGCAAACTATAACTAAAACTAACTACTAACTTATATACTAGAAGAAGAAATGGAAAACAAAAGGAGAATAAGGCAAATAAAGGACAGGAGAACAAGAAATGCCCTCAACCCTCGAAGAATGCAGATTGAGGGACTTGGAAGGCAGGAGAGCCATGAAAGGCAGATAGGAAAGTGAAAGAAGAGAGGATCCGCCCCACAGCCGAGAGCCCCTGAGGGTGTAGCAATATCTAGGGTTCACCAGAAGTGGTGGGGCTACATACACCCTGCAAGGGCCTGGAGCAGAAGGCAGGAGATAACAGGACAAGAAACAGGAACAGAAGGCTGACCCCTCGCAGAAGGAGGGTATCAGAAATGATGAGACAAGGGCCAACTAAGGCGGGAAAAGAAGATACTCCCTACGCCTCGGGTACCCTAATACCGTCGGTGTCGGAAGAGAGCAAGAGTTGACCAAGTGAGGTCGACAGGAAAGAAGACGGAGGGGATCCCGGCACAAGTAAGTGGAAACAATGCCAGACTCAGCTGGGGCCCGTGGTCGCCAACCCACGTCCCACTAGATGTGAGCCCCTGGGGGTCCGACGAAGAGAGAGGAGCAACAGACTGGCGTGCAGACGAGTATATCTAACAGACAGACGTGTACTGAAAACGTGGTCGCCAATAGGTGTGCGTGTTTTTATGCAGTATGAATAGGCACGTGGGACTATTGTGCCAGTCATCCATGAAAAGTCATACAGACCGTGTTTGGTGAAACAATCATTTTCCTCAAATGGTCGGTCGGTCATATTGCATGTTCAGGGAAGGACGGCAGAGTGTGCAGGATGAAGATCGAAGTGGGCGTCCCTCCATATCCACAAATGAAATCATTGCTCGAGTACAGGACATGGTGTTAGTGGACAGGCGCATAACGGTGACAGACACACTGCGTATTGGTTGTGTCCAGGCCCATCACATGATGATGATGATGATGATGATAATTGTTGTTTTAAGGGGCCTAACATCTAGGTTATCGGCCCCTGATGGTTTGGGTGATCGTGAAGATGAAAACGATATGCAAACTTAAAACTAAAACTAACTACTAACCTATATACTAGAAGAAGAAATGGAAAACTAAAGGAGAATATGGCAAATAAAGGACAGGAGGAAAAGAAAAGCCCTCAGCCCTCTAAAAATGCGGATTGAGGAACTTGGAAGGAAGGAGAACCATGAAAGGCAGATAGGAAAGTGAAAGAGGAGAGGGTCATCACCAAAGGTAAAGGACAAAAGGGGAAAACGGACCCAGCTCAGGAATCCCTCGGGGTCGCCAACTCCCGAACTCACCAGCCGTGAGCCCCTGAGGGTGTAGCATTATCTAGGGTGCACCAAAAGTGGTGGGGCTACATACACACGGCCTCCTTGCGGCCTTGAGCAGAAGGCAGGAGATACATGAAATAAAAAAGAAGGCTGACCCCTCGCAGAAGGAGGGTATCAGAAAAGATGAGTCAAGGGCCAATTAAGGCGGGAAAGGAAGAGACTCCCTAGGCCTCGGATACCTTAATACCGTCGGGGTCGGAAGAGAACAAGAGTTGACCAAGTGAGGTCGATAGGAAAGAAGACGGAGAGGAGCCGGCACAAGTAAGTGGAAACAATGCCGGACTCAGCTGGGGTCCCGTGGTCGCCAACCCACGTCCCACTAGATGTGAGCCCCTGGGGGACCATCACATGACCCATGATGTGTTGGGATACCAAAGTGCCCGCAAGACGGGTACCGAGAAACCTGACGCCGGAGCAGGCTGCTAATCTGTTATGAAGCCGCTGGCTGCGAGCGAAGCCACAATTCCTTGCATCGCAGGGCACCGAGTTTTACCAGAGTGATGTCTTCAAACTGATTGTACGCTACGACAAGTGTCTCAATGTCAGTGGCGACTATGTCGAAAAATAGTACAAGGTATATGCAGTGCAGTAGTTTATGATACTATCGTGTATGTCAGGATGGCAATAAAGGGTGCCTGGGAAAAAAAATAACGAAAGGGAAAGAGGAGAGATCCACTCCAAAGACAAAGGAAAAAGTGAAAGAAGGACCCAGCTCTGGAAACCTTTGGGGTCAGCAACTCCCAAGCTCAACAGCCGTGAGCCTTTAAGGGTGTAGCACTATTCAGGGTGCACCATATGTGGTGGGACTACTCTGCCTCCGTTATGGGAGGATAGAAGATAGCATGGACATAAAAAGAAGATGATGATAATTGTTGTTTTAAGGGGCCTAACATCTAGGCTATCGGCCCCTGATGGTGTGGGTGATCGTGAAGATGAAAATGAAATGTAAACTTAAAACTAAAACTAACTAATAAGGAAAAGAGGAGAGGATTGGAGAGGAGAGGGGAGGGGAGGGAGGAGAGGGTCCGCCCCAAAGGGAAGGGACAAAAGGGGAAAACGGACCCAGCTCAGGAATCCCTCGGGGTCGCCAACTCCCGAACTCACCAGCCGTGAGCCCCTGAGGGCGTAGCATTATCTAGGGTGCACCAGAAGTGGTGGGGCTACATACACCCTGCCTCCTTAAGGGCCTTGAGCACAAGGCAGGAGGTAAAAGGAAAAGAAAAAGAAGGCTGACCCCTCACAGAAGGAGGGTGTCAGGTAAGATGAGACAAGGGCCAATTAAGGCGGGAAAGGAAGAGACTCCCTAGGCCTCGGATACCCTAATACCGTCGGGGTCGGAAGGGAACAAGAGTTGACCAAGTGAGGTCGACAGGAAAGAAGACGGAGAGGAGCCCGGCACAAGTAAGTGGAAGCAATGCCGGACTCAGCTGGGGCCCCGTGGTCGCCAACCCACGCCCACTAGAAGTGAGCCCCTGGGGGGATGAAAAGAAGAGGTCTGACTCCTCTTAGATGATGATGATGGTAATAGTTGTTTTAGGGGCCTAACATCTAGGTTATCGGCCGCTAATGGTTTGGGTGATAGTGAAAGATGAGATGAAAATGACAACTATCCTAAGTAATACTAACTACAGGCTTACATACTAGAAGAAGAAATGGTAAACAAATAAACGATAAGGCAAATAAAAGACAGGGAGAAAAGAAATACCCGCAGCCCTCGAAGAATGAGGATTGATGGACTTAGAAGTAAGGACAAATAGGAAAGGGAAAGATAAGAGGACCCGCCCCAAAGTTGGTGGAAAAAGGGGATAAACGGACCCAGCTCAGGAATCCCTCGGGATCGCCAATTCCCGAACTCACCAGCCGTGAGTCCCTGAGGGTGTAGCAATATCCAGGGTGCACCAGTAGAGGTGGGAGTACATACACCCTGCCTCCTTGAGGGCCTTGAGCAGAAGGCAGGAGATAACATGAAATGAATAAGAGGGCTGACCCCTCAAAGAATTAGGGTATCAGGAAAGATGAGATAAGGGCCATTTAAGGCGGGAAAGTGAAAGACTCCCTAGGCATCGGATACCCTAATACCGTCGGGGTCGGAAGAGAACAACATTGACCATGAGAGGTCACAGGAAATAAGACGGAGAGGAGCTCGGCACATGTAAGTGGAAGCAATGCCGGACTCAGCTGGGGTCCCGTGGTCGCCAACACACGTCCCACTAGATATGAGTCCCTGGAGGGACTCCTCGTAGAAAGATGAATCTAGGGCCAATTAAGGCAGGATAGTGAAAACGCCCTAGGACTTGGATACCCTTATACCATCGGGGTTGTAAGAGAACAAGAATTGACCAAGTAAGGTCGGCAGGAAAGATGTAAGTGCAGAGCCTGGAACAAGCGGAAGCATTGTCAGACTCAGCTGGGGTCCCATGGTCGCCAACCCACGTGCAACTAGTTGTGATCCTCTAGGGGGTAAGCCAGAATAAATATTATTTGCATACCAGTTATCAGCTGAAGATTGAGAGCGAAGTAAAAGGCATCACGTGATCAACTTACCTGTAACAAACAAGAAAAACAGTCTTAGCAACACTAACACTTAAATGCACTTTCACATAGATAATCATCATTTACACTTCAACAATATCATGAAGATAATTATAGCTATTTTAAGGGGCCGAAAATTTAGGTGATTGGCCCCTAATTATAAGGGTGAAAGAAAAAATGAGAAAGAATTTAACCTACTACTGCCGCTCCTACTACTTTAAAATTACATACAGTACTAGAAGAAGAAATGGGATAACAGGAAGAAAACAAGAGTTAAACAAGGAAGGTCGACAGGAATGATGAAAGAGAAGAGCCGAACAAGTAAGTGGAAGCAATGCCGAATTCAGCTGTGTTCTCTTGATCGCCAACCCAGTCACACAATTAGTAAGCCTCTGGGGGAAGCAGGAGCAGTTGCTGAAGAGATAGTAGAGACACAAGATGATGATGATGGTGATGATGATAATTGTTGTTTTAAGGGGCCTAACATCTAGGTTATCGGCCCCTAATGGTTTGGGTGATCGTGAAGATGAAAATGAAATGTAAACTTAAAACTAAAACTAACTACCAACCTACATACTAGAAGAAGAAATGGAAAACTAAAGGAGAATAAGGCAAATAAAGGGCAGGAGGAAAAGAAATGCCCTCAGCCCTCGAAGAATGCGGATTGAGGGACTTGGAAGGAAGGAGTGCCATGAAAGGCAGATAGGAAAGTGAAACAGGAGAGGGTCCGCCCCAAAGGTATGGGACAAAAGAGGAAAACGGACCCAGCTCAGGAATCCCTTGGGGTCGCCAACTCCCGAACTCACCAGCCGTGAGCCCCTGAGGGTGTAGCAATATCTAGGGTGCACCAGAAGTGGTGGGGCTACATACACCCTGCCTCTTGGGGGCTTTGAGCAGAAGGCAGGAGATAACATGAAAAGAAAAGGAAGGCTGACACCTCGCAGAAGGAGGGTATCAGAAAAGATGAGACAAGGGCCAATTAAGGCGGGAAAGGAATGGACTCCCTAGGCCTCGGATACCCTAATACCTTCGGGGTTGGAAGAGAACAAGAGTTGACGAAGTGAGGTCGACAGGTAAGAAGACGGAGAGGAGCCCGGCTCAAGTAAGTGGAAGCAATGCCGGACTCAGCTGGGGCCCCATGGTCGCCAACCCACGTCCCACTAGATGTGAGCTCCTGGGGGGAGAAGCAAAAGAGTGCATGGCAACACTGTGCACTAATTTATGCTTTGTCCGCATGACGTCATAACCCGTTAAATGGAACAACAACAGTACACACTCAACCCTTTGGAAGCCAAGCTTTTACGAGTGTTTATGTAAAAAATGCCAATCTAAGTTTACTGTGAAGTTACAAATATTAGATACAAATTATGTAACTAATAAGCTATTTTAAAAATTGATTGTAGCAGGTAAATATACCGTATTTTAGACGCATTAGACACTAAATATTAAAAATTTGTTTCAATTAACTTATTTCATTAAAAGCAAGTAGTTCCGTGAAGAACTATATAGCCTATTTTCATATATCCTACTTATGGTAATTGCCTCTATCAACATACAACATTTCAGATTGATTACTGTAATAGATTAGTCGATATTGAGAACCGACTAAATATTGCGGATGGTCGCCAGGTTGGATTTGTATATATGTAGGTCTTATAGTCATGTACTGTTACATGAAGATTATTGTGTACGTGTAGTATTCAAACTTCAATCGCATGATTAGGACACAAGAAGTAACAAGGAGATTTTAATATTTCGCACAGCTGCCATCTTGTTGTTATGGAAATAATTGAAAAAAATTATATAACAAATGGATTAACATTTGTATAAGGATTTACTCTACCAAGTGTCACTGCACTCGGATGGTTAATTTGCGAGAAACGACCATGTTAATATTTATCCTTCGCGTCTCCGCCATGTTGTATTTGTGATCACCAGGTTATTGAAAGTCCTATAGGTGAACTTATGTTTATAGCCCCAATGAACATTAAAAATACAGTTTGATTGCTGTAATAGATTCGTAGATATTGAGATCCATCTAAATATTTCCGATGGTTGCCATGTTGGATTGTTTTATGTATAGGCCATAGAGTCATGTACTATGAAAGGTAAATTATTGCGTAGGTTCATAATTCAAACTTTCACTTCGATTGCATGATTAAGACACAAGCAATAAAAACGTAATTTTAAAATTCGCATAGCCACCATCTTGAGGTTATGTAAACAATTGAACTAAATTAGATACCAGTGCATTACAATGTGTATAAACATTTCCTGTACCAAGTTTCATTGCGTTCGGATCATTAAATCGCGAGGAATGTCTATTATAAGTTTTCAAATTCGCATGACCGCCATATTCGTTTTGCAGTTGACCGGTTTTTGAAAGTCATATAGATGAACTTCCAGTAGTACCCTTTATCTCCGTACAATATTTCAGGGTGATACCACTAAGAGTTTCAGAGATAGAGAATGCCAGTGAAATATTTCGCACAGCCGCCATCTTAAGGTTATGTAAACAATTGAACCAAGTTTGATATCGGTGCATTTCAATGTGTCTAAACATATACTGAACCGAGTTTTATTGCGTTTGGTTGGTTAAATCGCGAGAAACGCCTATTTAAAAGTCGCAACTTCGCTTGGCCGCCATGTTGGTTTTGTAGTTACCAGGTTTTCAATGGTCAGATAGGTGTACTTCTAGTAGTTCCCCTTATCACCGTAAAATGTTCCAGGGTGATATCGGTAATAGTTTCGGAGATATTGAATGCTGGTGAAATATTTCGCACAGCCGCCATGTTGGATTGGTGAGACGTAACAAAATTTGAAGGGCACGGTCGGGGTCGTCGGGAATAGTGCTATGAACTTACCGAGTTTCATTGAAATCGCTCCATCTGTTTAGAAGTCATTAGGGGAGACACACACCATCACACACACCATCACACACGCACACACAGATAGACACACGGAGAAAAGGTGATCCCATAAGCCTATTTTTAGCCTACTTTCGATTTTTGCAAAAAATGAAAGTAGACTTATGAGATCAACACAGGGCGAAAAATTGTGTGTCTGTCTGTGTGTATGTGTGTGTGTGTGTGTGTGTGTGTGTGTGTGAGTGAGTGAGTGAGTGAGTGTACTCTGAATGTCTGTCCCCCCTATCAATTCGAACACGGTGAAACCGAATTGAACGAAATTTGGTACAGAGGTAGCTCTAGCATAGGGCACCTCAGTGCCATACTTTATATCGCCGCCATCTTTACCAAAACTGAATGGCGGCCACTAAAACTCAAATTACGGCTAAGCTAATCATCAGATCTCTACCAAATTTGGTGACAACATACCTTTATATAGGACGCGTCTTTCACCCAAACTTCAAGGTCATCGGCCTTGCCATTTCAGGATGGTGGCCGTGTGAATTATGCAACCATTATAATCAATAGCTTAAGACCCACCAATTCAGATTATCAAGCCTAGGGTGGTTTAAGCTATCCTGAAGGTCGTGATCCGTTATTTATTATAATTTAATATTATAATATTATTCTGTATGACTGGCTTAAAAGAGCTGAGCTGTATCTGCCACACGACAAGATGGCAGCTGTCCTCATGAGCCTGTCTTATATTTCAGTAGTTTTAGTATGTTGTATGCGATATACCCTACTGATACAATAATATAAACTTTGTATGAAATGATCTATAATGAAGATGTAATGCAGTGAAGAAATAGTTTATTTCAATTCATTATTTGCCAACAGGTTGAATCTAATATATCAGTTAAGATCGCCATGATGTTACGGATATGTTTAGCTCTGGGCTAGCGTGTTAGCCTGTCACGCAGTTGACTGGGGATCGAATACTGCTATAGTTAACTTTTTTTTTCTTGAATTCTTTTACAAATGATGTGCACAAACTCTTTTCACAGATACTGAATAAAATGTAATTTAGCTCAAAAGGGGAGGCTAATGTATACACTCGTTTATTAATAAAATCACAGTCCCAGCATTGCACATAAACAGAAGACATTACGAAAAGGAGAATAGAAGAATTAGATACACGTTGTTATCAACCACAGCCTTCTTAATGTCTCTGTACGGTGCTGTCCTCTTGTGGGTTATGTGGGTAGTATTGTTCCAAATATACCGCTGTGTCAATACCTGGCCTCCTAAAGTATGGCAATTTTGTAATACTGGTAGTTCGACTATTAGCCACGATCGCGCTCCGATTACCTTTAATGATAGAACGTACAAGGCACTGCCGGCAGGAAGTTAGGTCCTCATTTGAGTACGTAATTCAATTGCTTATATGAGGACGAAGCGTCCTGCTGGCAGGACCGTTCTTTTTTCCATTATATAGAGGGAAATGTATCGAATCAGCGCATGCAAGTCTGAAGTTGGTAGCTCTGACCGTTCAGTAATGGCGGCGATTATACGTAATGGTGACTGTGTTTATGTTTTTGCTACTTATTTCGATGCTCCAAACAGCGGAGATGCATGGAGTCGCTCGTTATTTGCTAGTAATTATGATATCAGTAAATGTAATGGTACTGTAGTTTAAATTACGTGTAGTTGTGCAACTGTGCAGTGGGATATTGACAAAAACACAACTAGGCTTTTTTTAATTTATTTATTCTCGAGTGATGGCGCCGTCGCTCATACATTTATTTAGTCTCTGTACTATAAGAAAACACGTTTATACTTTATACGTTTATATATTTTAGAGTCAATATGTTGTTAAGAGACAGTTATTGTATTAGTCAATATGAGTCATATTGAATATTTTAGAATATTTACAGACTTTTATTGTTTGCCCAGTACCAGAACTGCAATATTATTACGCTCTGATAACCCAAAGTACTGCCGGAAGGACGCGTCCTGCTGGAAGGCCAGTTCAAACATTTGCCATAAGGGTCCAAAGTCCTGCTGGAAGGACGCACCGCTGTGTACAAAAGTACTTCCGGAAGGTCCTTCTAGCAGGACGAGCGACTGTACGCTCTATCATTAAACACTGCCAGTTGGATCGCCTCCCTCCTGGCTACTTTAAACTGCCTACTCGTTGAACACCCAGAGGCGTACTAGATAAATATGAATTCACTGCTAGGTCGCAGCACCAACCTACTGTGATTGGCGCGGATTTTTTAAGGGGAAGGTACCCAAAACGATAGATCCTTAAGTTTGCAGGCTGGCTTAATATAGAGATTAACGGACGTGAATGCATTACATTAAGTTAGTAGTTTTGTTATTCAATCATCATAAAGTATATAATATTGATTTTGACACTTACTGGCTAATTATCAATATAAAAGAAAACAAACACTACATGGGGGTAGAGGTGGTTTTAGGGATGAGGACAAAGAGTTATAAATATACCCATACATTTAGGAGAAAGTAGGCTATATGTTCTTTGCTGAACATCTTGTTTCATAAATGATGATGATGATGATAATTGTTGTTTTAAGGGGCCTAACATCTAGGTTATCGGCCCCTGGTGGTTTGGGTGATCGTGAAGATGAAAATGAAAAGCGAACTTAAAACTAAAACTAACTACTAACCTACATACTAGAAGAAGAAATGGAAAACTAAAGGAGAATAAGGCAAATAAAGGACAGGAGGAAAAGAAATGCCCTCAACCCTCAAAGAAGGCGGATTGAGGGAATTGGAAGGTAGGATAGCCATGAAAGGCAGATAGGAAAGTGAAAGAGGAGAGGGTCCGACCCAACGGTAAGGAACAAAAGGGGAAAACGGACCCAGCTCAGGAATCCCTCGGGGTCGCCAACTTCCGAACTCACCAGCCGTGAGCCCCTGAGGGTGTAGCATTTTCTAGGGTGCACCAAAAGTGGTGGGGCTACATACACCCTGCCTCCTTGAGGGCCTTGAGCAGAAGGCACAAGAGAACATGAAAAGAAAAAGAAGGCTGACCCCTCACAGAAGGAGGGAATCAGAAAAGATGAGACAAGGGCGGGCCAATTAAGGCGGGAAAGGAAGAGACTCCCTAGGCCTCGGATACCCTAATACCGTCGGGGTCGGAAGAGAACAAGAGTTGACCAAGTGAGGTCGACAGGAAAGGAGACAGAGAGGAGCCCGGCACAAGTAAGTGGAAGCAATGCCGGACTCAGCTGGGGCCCCGTGGTCGCCAACCCACGCCCACTAGAAGTGAGCCCCTGGGGGGGGGGGGGGGGGGGGCAGGAGATAACATGAAAAGAAAAAGAAGGCTGACCGCTCGCAGAAGGAGGGAATCAGAAACGATGAGACAAGGGCCAATTAAGGCGGGAAAGGAAAAGATGATGATGATGATGATGATAATTGTTGTTTTAAGGGGCCTAACATCTAGGTTATCGGCCCCTGATGGTTTGGGTGATCGTGAAGATGAAAATGAAAAGCGAACTTAAAACTAAAACTAACTAATAACCTACATACTAGAAGAAGAAATGGAAAACTAAAGGAGAATAAGGCAAATAAAAGGACAGAAGGAAAAGAAATGCCCTCAACCCTCGTAGAAGGCGGATTGAGGGACTTGGAAGGAAGGAGAGCCATGAAAGGCATATAGGAAAGTGAAAGAGGAGAGGGTCCGCCCCGAAGGTAAGGGACAAAAGCGGAAAACGGACTCAGCTCAGGAATCCCTCGGGGTCGCCAACTCCCGAACTCACCAGCCGTGAGCCCCTGAGGGTGTTGCATTATCTAGGGTGCACCAGAAGTGGTGGGGCTACATACACCCTGCCTCCTTAAGGGCCTAGAGCACAAGGCAGGAGGTAAAAGGAAGAGAAAAAGAAGGCTGACCCCTCGCAGAAGGAGGGTATCAGAAAATATGAGACAAGGGCCAATTAAGGCGGGAAAGGAAGAGACTCCCTAGGCCTCGGATACCCTAATACCGTCGGGGTCAGAAGAGAACAAGAGTTGACCAAGTGAGGTCGACAGGAAAGAAGAAAGAGAGGAGCCCGGCACAAGTAAGTGGAAGCAATGCCGGACTCAGCTGGGGCCCCGTGGTCGCCAACCCACGCCCACTAGAAGTGAGCCCCTGGGGGATTTTCATAAATGAAAATAGGCTAAAAATGGACCCCAAATTACAAGAAGGTTACCGTCCCCATAAGGCAATAAAATGTTACAACACTACTAAATTGATGAGGGATGTGCTATCAGACGTTGCCATGACAACGCACTTGCACGCGATCACATTTAGTTTTCCATCTGACTAAATGAGAAGCGGCCTCGGTGACGTAACTAGTAGTATGCTGAACTTCTATGCCAAAGTTCGCGGGTTCAAAGTCGGCCGAAGTCGTCGGATGTTCTAAGAGCGCTAAAAACCCTCAATATGCTTTCCTTTGGAGGGGAAGATCCAACGTTCGTTGCGAGTTGCTGGTTGCGGTGGCATCTCGTAGCCAAGTTCAGAGCTAGGTGTCTTTGACGGTAGTATCTGGTAGCAACATTAGGAACTACTGCGTGAAATTGACCGTCTGCAGTCCTTACCTGAATTACAGACTAATACAGCCATCACAATTCACACTGTTTATCAGACAGATTCTACACTCACCAAAAGTACACGGGGTTACTTGACCGCGTTGTCGCAGCCCCTAAACTGAGGAACCAACCAAAATCTCAGCGGGAGATATAATTTTGCGTGAAAAAGTAACAGACCGTTATTAGTTACACATCAGTGTCGAAACTTTGCATAAGGACAGTGTGACCACAAGTACAAAAATGTACCCCAAATGACAAGAAGGTTACCGTCCCCATAAGACAATAACATGTTTAAAATATGCATAAAATGACGAAAAACAAAGTTAATTAAGCTCCAATTATAAAATACTTTCTCGCAATAAATGAGGTCTGATCCTTCTACGAGAACCTGCATATGCTGCCTATTTTCGCCTATCCCCAAGTTGGCCCGGTGAAATCTACCTCCGCCTTCCGGCGTGCCGAGAGGACTTTTTTTTTATTAAAGGAATACCGTGCATTATTATTGAGATTGTTGTTAATAAGGAGAGGAAAGGAGTATGTCAAGTATGGAAGCGTAGCTGACGCTATTATAAGATATTGTTCACCGTGTTACGAAAGGAAAGAAGTGTATTGCCATTTGGAGCAAAGAATTGTTACAGTATGTTTGAAAAGTAACTGACATTAGGGTTTATATTTATGTTGTACATGTCAGAAAGTGTTACTACTATATCCACTAAGTATATTAAGAGTAATTGTGTAGTTCCGCATCGTTCTTTAAATCTTTTTTATTTTATTCACTGATGCGGCATTTAAGAGCTGTATTTAACTTAATTGTTCGATACCAGAGCTTTATTTATTATGACAAGAAACCAGAGTATACCTAAAATTACATTGTTTTGTGAACAAGCATTCGAAGAACTGTTTAAAGAAACAGGAGCGAAATAAAATTGTCAGATCGCGAAGGATCTTGTAAATATGTTTTTAAATACCTTGCTGGTCAGGGTATTTGCAACTTATGTAAATATTTAACCATTTTAAATAATATAATAAATTTATTCTTATTATGTTCACGCTTTTAAGGCAAATAAGTGTATAATGTAGGGTATTGTATTGTTAATTACATTTTATTTGAAGAACAGGTGATAACGATCAGACTGCTTAAAGTGATCGAGTCACAGGGTGACTAGAAAGCGCAAACATTTAATTATTATTTTTAAATAATTACATTTGTGTAATTTAAACTTTGATGAAAGTATATTTAACAGATAGAAGGACTATCTACCGTGTGATTTTGTTTTTAATTTGAATTAATTGTTATTGGTGTTAGGAAGAATTTAACATTTTGTAAATATTTAGGTAATACATTTCAGGCACTAATTCTGTTTGCCTGCTCATTTTTATAGAAACTGATCATCTTTTCATTTCGCAATCGACGTGCGATAATACTGCCAGTTTGTTACTAGAACTCACTTAGTCTCAACTTCACCGTTCACGCTCGAGATCCGAGATTCTCGTCCTACCATCTTGTTATGGATATTTAATTTCTAGTAAATGTGTAGCGTTATTGCATGACCGGTATGCGTCGAGGGTTTCCTAGTCATTCACCTAGTAGGGTAGTGTTGGTTTATCTGGCTGGGTATCGACATCCATACAATCCTTTTCCATCTCAGAGGATATAGGTGGTGGCTATGCGAGATTCGGGCGCAGTGCGTTCTATGCTTGACATCTGGCAGATTAGGTCAATATCCATTAACAACAATATTCAAAGATATCATGTGCATCTTCTTGGGTATATCATGGGCTAGGAAGAATTTGTTTCAGTCTCATTTACAACGGTCTCTGTTGTCAGTTTGGTTGTTAAACACGAGCGTCATATTGCTAAGTGCATATCAGGGAGTAATGTTTGGTTTGATTGCTGAACCTGGTCGAGAGATTCAGATAGACACTTTTGAGCAACTGGCTGAATCTCGTCTTCAAATTATTACTCGAGTTGCCTCCGCCACATTCAATGTAGATTCGGATAGATTTCAACGAATTGTTCCAAAATTTAAGTTCTCAAATGTTAACAGTACTTGGGAAATGTTGGAAGGAATCGCATGTTACCGAAACATTAGCACTACAGCATTCAATAACATTGGCCACGATTTCTCTTCGTTGTCCCACGTAATGCTTAAATGATTATGATGATGATAATTGTTGTTTTAAGGGGCTTAACATCTAGGTTATCGGCCCCTGATGGTTTGGGTGATCGTGAAGATGAAAATGAAATGCAAACTTAAAACTAAACTAACAACTAACGACTAACCTACATACTAGAAGAATAAATGGAAAACTAAAGGAGAATAAGGCAAATAAAGGACAGAAGGAAAAGAAATGCCCTCAACCCCCTAAGAATGCGGATTGAGGGACTTGGAAAGAAGGAGAGTCATGAAAGGCAGATAGGAAAGTGAAAGAGGAGATCATGATGATAATTGTTGTTTTAAGGGGCCTAACATCGAGGTTATCGGCCCTAATGATCTGGGTGATAGCGAAAATGATAATGAAATGGAAACCAGAACAAAAATATCTGAGACGGAAAATACGTACCAAAAGGAACTCAGATGGAAACAACTCACAATATGGTCTTACAAAAGGGAATTTAGAACGAAAAGTTGCACAAAAAGAATACATTGAAAAAAGACCCACAAGACGTAGGCGAGATTCAAAATACGTACAAAATACAAATGAGATCGAAAATACGTACAAAATGCAATTGAGGATCAAAATACTTACAAAATGAAATTAAATTGAAAATGCTTACAAAATGTACGGTAGATTCAAACGACTCATGTGGATTGGCAATACTTACAAAATGCAATTTAGATTGAAAATACTTGACAAAATGTAATTTAGATTCAAAATACCCACAAAATGCAATTGAGAATCAAAATATGTGCAAAATGCCCACCAAACAAAATGCAATTTAGATTCAAAATTCGTGCGAAATGCGTTTTTGGTTGAAAATACTTACAAAATGCAATTGAAATTCAAAATACTCACTAAAAGGCCCGTCTACCTGCATTGAAAGACTTACTGAAAACCAATTTAGATTGTCAATCTTTATAAAATGCAATTGAGGTTGAAAACAATCGCGAGATGTAATTTAGATAGAAAAAACATACAAAAAGCAACGTAGATTAAAAATGCCTTAAAAATCGCTAGAAAGGAATTTAGACACACGGTGAACCAAGTAACAAAAACAGTGCGGGAATCTTAAAGAGAAAGGAAATATAATGAAAAGAGGAGAGGAGAGGAGAGGGGAGAGAGGAGAAGGTCCGCCCCAAAGGTAGGGGACAAAAGGGGAAAACGGACCCAGCTCAGGAATCCCTCGGGGTTGCCAACTCCCGAACTCACCAGCCGTGAGCCCCTGAGGGTGTAGCATTATCTAGGGTGCACCAGAAGTGGTGGGGCTACATACACCCTGCCTCCTTAAGGGCCATGAGCACAAGGCAGGAGGTAAAAGGAAAAGAAAAAGAAGGCTGACCATTCACAGAAGGAGGGTATCAAGAAAGATGAGACAAGGGCCAATTAAGGCGGGAAAGTGAAAGACTCCCTAAGCCTCGGATAACCTAATACCGTGGGGGTCGGAAGAGAACAAGAGTTGACCAAGGGAGGTCGACAGGAAAGAAGAAAGAGAGGAGCCCGGCACAAGTAAGTGGAAGCAATGCCGGACTCAGCTGGGGCCCCGTGGTCGCCAACCCTTCCACAACCCACTAGATGTGAGCCCCTGGGTGGTGAAAGAGGAGATGATGATGATGATATTTGTTGTTTTAAGGGGCCTAACATCTAGGTTATCGGCCCCTATGGTCTGGGTGATAGCGAAAATGATAATGAAACGGAAACCAGAACGAAAATTAAGTGAGACGGAAATTACAAAAAGGAACGCAGATTGAAACAACTCACAAAATGTTCTTACAGAAGGGAATTTAGAACGAAAAGATTCACAAAAAATGAATCGATTGAAAAATACCCACAAAATGATGGCTAGGTTCAAAATACGTACAAAATGCAATGTAGCGACGAAATACCTACAAAATACAATTGAAATTCAAAATACTTACAAAATGCAAATGAGATCGAAATTACGTACAAAATGCAATTGAGGTTCAAAATACTTACAAAATGCAATTGAAATTGAAAATACACGATGCAATTCAGATTGAAATATCCCACTTCCAATCCAAATTATTCACAAAGTGCTATTGAAATTCAAAATACTTACAAAATGCAATTGAAGTTGAAAATGCTTACAAAATGTACGGTAGATTCAAACGACTGATGTGGATTGACAATTCTTACAAAATGCAATTTAGATTGAAAATACTTGACAACATGTAATTTAGATTCAAAATACCCACAAAATGCAATTAAGAATCAAAATATGTGCAAAATGCCCACCAAACAAAATGCAATTTAGATTCAAAATTCGTGCGAAATGCGGTTTTGGTTGAAAATACTTACAAAATGCAATTGAAATTCATAATTCTCACTAAAAGGCCCGGCTACCTGAATTGAAAGACTTACCAAAAAGCAATTTAGATTGTCAATCTTTACAAAATGCAATTGAAGTTGAAATCAATCGCGAGATGTAATTTAGATCGAAAAAACTTACAAAATGCAACGTAGATTAAAAATACCTTAAAAGAAACCGCTAAAAGGGAATTTCGATACGCGGTGAACCAAGTAACAAAAACAGTGCGGGAATCTTAAAGAGAAAAGAAATATATTGAAAAGAGGATTGGAGAGGAGAGGAGAGGAGAGGGGAGAGAGTCCGCCCCAAAGGTAAGGGACAAAAGAGGAAAACGGACCCAGCTCAGGAATCCCTCGGGGTCGCCAACTCCCGAAATCACCAGCCGTGAGCCCCTGAGGGTGTAGCATTATCAAGGGTGCACCAAAAGTGGTGGGGCTACCTACACACGGCCTCCTTGAGGGCCTTGAGCAGAAGGCAGGAGATAACATGGAAATAAAAAGAAGGCTGACCCCTCGCAGAAGGAGGGAATCAGAAAAGATGAGACAAGGGCCAATTAAGGCGGGAAAGGAAGAGACTCCCTAAGCCTCGGATACCCTAATACCGTCGGGGTCGGAAGAGAACAAGTGTTGACCAAGTGAGGTCGACGGGAAAGAAGACAGAGAGGAGCCCGGCACAAGGAAGTAGAACTAATGCCGGACTCAGCTGGGGCCCCGTGGTCGCCAACCCACGTCCCACAAGACGTGAGCCCCTGGGAGAGTAATGCTTAAAGACGTACACATTTTAAGTGATTACATTCATCCAGTTCTGTCGGAGCATGATCACTTTCGTGATGTTTAACGTGTAGATAGGTTTGTAAGGTACTCACTTTATCGTCGGACAATACAATATTTCCTCCATCTGCCTCCAAATTATGGTTGTATGTTTGTGGAGTGCCATGCTCTCTGGAATTATTTGAATCAATCCGTATTTTAGATGGCTTATGTGAATGATACATAGATCTGGATATTGCCTTACCTCAGCTATTGACCGCTATATTTACTACGTGACAACAAATTGAGAAACCGAATATAGGATGCATCATTCCTGAGTCGAGTGAGCAGTTGACCGCTCATAATATCCTGCATGACGAGGCTGCTGATGAATCTGTAGCAGTTAGAATACCTAATACAGCGTGTTCCAGGATATGCGTGTCCAGCGCCAAGACCACTACTGATAGGTAGGGATGGGCGCGACTGAAGCCTGGAATCGAGAGTGTCGACTCGATCGACTCCGAACACCGGTCTCGGTTCGCATGAAGCCTCGCGACTCCACGTTAATCTGATGCGTATTGCGGGGCCGCTTCGCATGAAGCCTCGCGACTCCAAGCTCACCTGATGAGTATTGCGGGGCGCTTCGCATGAAGCCTCGCGACTCCAAGCTCACCTGATGAGTATTGCGGGGTCGCTTCGCATGAAGCCTCGTGACTCCAAGCTCACCTGATGAGTATTGCAGGGCCGCTTCGCATGAAGCCTCGCGACTCCAAGCTCACGTGATGAGTATTGCGGGGCCACACGGTCCCTTCGCATGAAGCTTGGCGACTCCAAGCTAACCTGATGAGTAAGGTCCGGATGGTTATGTGCTTATATATATTTAATTTTACTAAATATTTTCTATTTATTTACATATATTTGCCGTTTTTATAAATAAATACATATTATGGCGAATTTATTGGTAAGTAGGCTACATATTTCCTGTATTTGGTGGTATGTCGCACTCCTTAGATAAATGCTGCCGACATTTTCGACCCTTGGCAATTCCATTAATTTGCCTCTCTATTTCATGAATGTACCCTTGTCTCTGTATTGTAGTAGTATTTCAAGACAGGAATTCCCTGGCCATTAAGTATAGCAGGGGGGGGGTCTGGAGAAGACTCGTGACTCCAAGCTCCCCTGTTGAGTATTGCGGGGTCAAGTCGCATGAAGACTCACGACTCCAAGCTCACCTGATGGGTATTGCGGGTCGCATCGCATGAAGCCTCGCGACTCCAAGCTCACCTGATGAGTATTGAGGGGTCGCTTCACATGAAGCCTCGCGACATCAAGCTCACCTGATGAGTATTGAGGGGTCGCTTCGCATGAAGCCTCGCGACTCCAAGCTCACCTGATGAGTATTGCGGGGTCGCATCGCATGAAGCCTCGCGACTCCAAGCTCACGTGATGAGTATTGCGGGGTCGCTTCGCATGAAGCCTCGCGACTTCAAGCTCACCTGTTGAGTATTGCGGGATCGCTTCGCATGAAGCCTCGCGACTCCAAGCTCACCTGATGAGTATTGCGGGGTCGCATCGCATGAAGCCTCGCGACTCCAAGCTCACGTGATGAGTATTGCGGGGTCGCTTCGCATGAAGCCTCGCGACTTCAAGCTCACCTGTTGAGTATTGCGGGGTCGCTTCGCATGAAGCCTCGTGACTCCAAGCTCACCTGATGAGTATTGCGGGGTCGCTTCGCATGAAGCCTCGCGACTTCAAGCTCACCTGATGAGTATTGCGGGGTCGCTTCGCATGAAGCCTCGCGACTTCAAGCTCACCTGATGAGTATTGCGGGGTCGCTTCGCATGAAGCCGCGTGACTCCAAGCTCACCTGATGAGTATTGCGGGGTCGCTTCGCATGAAGCCTCGCGACTCCAAGCTCACCTGTTGAGTATTGCGGGGTCGCTTCGCATGAAGCTTCGCGACTTCAAGCTCACCTGATGAGTATTGCGGGGTCGCTTCGCATGAAGCCTCGTGACTCCAAGCTCACCTGATGAGTATTGCGGGGTCGCTTCGCATGAAGCCTCGCGACTTCAAGCTCACCTGATGAGTATTGCGGGGTCGCTTCGCATGAAGCCTCGCGACTTCAAGCTCACCTGATGAGTATTGCGGGGCCGCTTCGTATGAACACTCGCGACTCCAAACTCACCTGTTGAGTATTGCGGGGTCGCTTCGCATGAAGCCTCGTGACTTGAAGCTCACCTGATGAGTATTGCGGGGTCGCTTCGCATGAACACTCGCGACTCCAAGCTCACCTGATGAGTATTGCGGGGTCGCTTCGCATGAAGGCTCGCGACTCCAAGCTCACCTGTTGAGTATTGCGGGGCCGCTTCGCATGACGCCTCGCGACTCCAAGCTCACCTGATGAGTATTGCGGGGTCGCTTCGCATGAAGCCTCGTGACTCCAAGCTCACCTGATGAGTATTGAGGGGTCGCTTCGCATGAAGGCTCGCGACTCCAAGCTCACCTGATGAGTATTGCGGGGCGCTTCGTATGAACACTCGCGACTCCAAGCTCACCTGGCGAGTATTGCGGGGTCGCTTCGCATGAAGCCTCGCGACTCCAAGCTCACCTGATGAGTATTGCGGGGTCGCATCGCATGAAGCCTCGCGACTCCAAGCTCACGTGATGAGTATTGCGGGGCCGCTTCGCATGAAGCCTCGTGACTCCAAGCTCACCTGATGAGTATTGCGGGGTCGCTTCGCATGAAGCCTCGCGACTCCAAGCTCACCTGTTGAGTATTGCGGGGTCGCTTCGCATGAAGCTTCGCGACTTCAAGCTCACCTGATGAGTATTGCGGGGTCGCTTCACATGAAGCCTCGCGACTGCAAGCTCACCTGATGAGTATTGCGGGGCCGCTTCGCATGAAGCCTCGCGAGTCCAAGCTCACCTGATGAGTATTGCGGGGTCGCTTCGCATGAAGCCTCGCGACTTCAAGCTCACCTGATGAGTATTGCGGGGCCGCTTCGTATGAACACTCGCGACTCCAAGCTCACCTGTTGAGTATTGCGGGGTCGCTTCGCATGAAGCCTCGTGACTTGAAGCTCACCTGATGAGTATTGCGGGGTCGCTTCGCATGAACACTCGCGACTCCAAGCTCACCTGATGAGTATTGCGGGGTCGCTTCGCATGAAGCCTCGCGACTCCAAGCTCACCTGTTGAGTATTGCGGGGCCGCTTCGCATGACGCCTCGCGACTCCAAGCTCACCTGATGAGTATTGCGGGGTCGCTTCGCATGAAGCCTCGTGACTCCAAGCTCACCTGATGAGTATTGAGGGGTCGCTTCGTATGAAGGCTCGCGACTCCAAGCTCACCTGATGAGTATTGCGGGGCCGCTTCGTATGAACACTCGCGACTCCAAGCTCACCTGGCGAGTATTGCGGGGTCGCTTCGCATGAAGCCCCGCGACTCCAAGCTCACCTGATGAGTATTGCGGGGTCGCTTCGCATGAAGCCTCGCGACTTCAAGCTCACCTGATGAGTATTGCGGGGTCGCTTCGCATGAAGCCTCGCGACTCCAAGCTCACCTGTTGAGTATTGCGGGGCCGCTTCGCATGAAGCCTCGCGACTCCAAGCTCACCTGATGAGTATTGCGGGGTCGCTTCGCATGAAGCCTCGAGACTCCAAGCTCACCTGATGAGTATTGAGGGGTCGCTTCGCATGAAGCCTGGCGACTCCAAGCTCACCTGATGAGTATTGCGGGGTCGCTTCGCATGAAGCCTCGCGACTTCAAGTTCACCTGATGAGTATTGCGGGGCCGCTTCGTATGAACACTCGCGACTCCAAGCTCACCTGTTGAGTATTGCGGGGTCGCTTCGCATGAAGCCTCGCGACTCCAAGCTCACCTGATGAGTATTGCGGGATCGCTTCGCATGAAGCCTCGAGACTCCAAGCTCACCTGATGAGTATTGAGGGGTCGCTTCGCATGAAGCCTCGCGACTCAAAGCTCACCTGACGAGTATTGCGGGGCCGCTTCGCATGAAGCCTCGCGACTCCAAGCTCACCAGTTGAGTATTGCGGGGCCGCTTCGCATGACGCTTCGCGGCTCCAAGTTCACCTGATGAGTATTGCGGGGGGCACACGGTCGCTTTTTATCCGAATCTCTCATTATTATTATTATTATTATTATTATTATTATTATTATTATTATTATTATTATTATTATTATTTACAATCATTGTACCAAATTGTTGTAATATTGCACTTTAGGCAGGTTGTATTACTATTATTGTTATAAATAATAATCATCACAATAAACACAATAACAATTACTCCTACAACATTATCGATGATAACCCGAAACAATCCTCCATGTTTGCTGGCTAATAATCCTATTGTATTCATCGTAACACAAGGTATCAAGGGACGAACGTGGATGCATAACAAGACCGTCACAATATGAGAGACCTGTGCGCACATCTTAAACAAAGCAATTAACAAACCATAATATAGGCCAAATCTTACATTAATTCAACACCCAACTTTTGTTATTGTAGACACGGAAATGAAACACCCTATCATGAAAGTAAAAATATACACACAGTGCCAAGAACTTTGTAATTGGTATTCGACATTCCATATAACGATCTTGCCAGCAAAATAAATATCCCATCACTATACATCAACTAGGCCTATACAGCATATTCTCATACTGTAGAATCCTACAGTAGATCATAACAAAGAACGACTATGCATATAATCATTCTATTGAATCGTTTTGCTGGTTATAATAGCTTGCCATACATTTCAATACCAAAAAGGTATCACTGGCAAGCTAGTAGCAAGGTTTAGTCAGCTGTATTTTAAACATGCCGCAGCGATGGCGAACAACGTTGCTGCTGGCGCCGTGTGGCATACATGTTCAAGCAGTTCCACAAACAGTTGTTAGATGGCGTTAGTGCATCAATGGAGTCGACACTGGAGTCGAGAGTGTCGGTTCCAGCGGCAGCAGTCTCGACTCTTCGCGACTCCGTTCGCAACCCATCCCTACTGATAGGTGTGTTCCCTTGCCTGCTGCTTACCTGCTGAGCTGACGTCACATCTACCGCTATAGCCAATCATCGCCTGCAGCCTGTGAGTTCCAGATATTTCGCTGGTACCACTATTTAAACGGCGGCTTTCTTCACCCAGATGTTCATTCTTCACCAAGACGTTCATTCAGTCCACCAGCACTTCCACGATGCAATACCACGCTTCACTTCTACGGTGTACTTCCGCTGTATGACAGCTCAAGCAACGCTTCACTTCGCTGCGCTGGCGGCAGCATAATACCACGTTGATGATGATGATGATGATAATTGTTGTTTTAAGGGGCCTAACATCTAGGTTATCGGCCCCTAATGGTCTGGGTGATAGCGAAAATGATAATGAAACGGAAACCAGAACGAAAATTAAGTGAGACGGAAAATACTTACAAAAAGGAACTCAGATTGAAATAACTCACAAAATGTTCTTACAAAAGGGAATTTAGAACGAAAAGAATCACAAAAGGAATAGATTGAAAAATACCCTCAAAATGAAGGCTAGGTTCAAAATACGTACAAAATGCAAAGTAGCGTCGAAATACCTACAAAATGCAATTGAAATTCAAAATACTTACAAAATGCAAATGAGATCGAAATTACGTACAAAATGCAATTGAGGTTCAAAATACTTACAAAATGCAATTGAAATTGAAAATACGCAATGCAATTCAGATTGAAATATCCCAGTTCCAATCCAAATTATTCACAAAGTGCAATTGAAATTCAAAATACTTACAAAATGCAATTGAAGTTGAAAATGCTTACAAAATGTACGGTAGATTCAAACGACTCATGTGGATTGACAATACTTACAAAATACAATTTAGATTGAAATTACTTGACAAAATGTAATTTAGATTCAAAATACCCACAAAATGCAATTAAGAATCAAAATATGTGCAAAATGCCCACCAAAAAAATGCAATTTAGATTCAAAATTCGCGCGAAATGCGGTTTTGGTTGAAAATACTTACAAAATGCAATTGAAATTCAAAATTCTCACTAAAAGGCCCGGCTACCTGCATTGAAAGACTTACCAAAAAGCAATTTAGATTGTCAATCTTTACAAAATGCAATTGAAGTTGAAAACAATCGCGAGATGTAATTTAGATCGAAAAAACTTACTAAATGCAACGTAGATTAAAAATACCTTAAAAATCGCTAAAAGGGAATTTAGATACACGGTGTACCAAGTAACAAAAACAGTGCGGGAATCTTAAAGAGAAAAGGAAATATAAGGTAAAGAGGAGAGGAGAGGAGAGGAGAGGAGAGGGGAGAGAGGAGAAGGTCCGCCCCAAAGGTAAGGGACAAAAGTGGCAAACGGACCCAGCTCGGGAATCTCTCGGGGTCGCCAACTCCCGAACTCACCAGCCGTGAGCCCCTGAGGGTGCACCAGAAGTGGTGGGGCTACATACACCCTGCCTCCTTAAGGGCCTTGAGCACAAGGCAGGAGGTAAAAGGAAAGAAAAAGAAGGCTGACCCCTCACAGAAGGAGGGTATCAGGAAAGATGAGACAAGGGCCAATTAAGGCGGGAATGTGAAAGACTCCCTAGGCCTCGGATTACCTAATACCGTCGGGGTCGGAAGAGAACAAGAGTTGACCAAGGGAGATCGACTGGAAAGAAGATGATGATGATAATTGTTGTTTTAAGGGGCCTAACATCTAGGTTATCGGCCCCTGATGGTTTGGGTGATCGTGAAGATGACAATGAAATGCAAACCATAAGCAAAACTAACTAATAGCCTACATACTAGAAGAAGAAATGGAAAACTAAAGGAGAATAAGGCAAATAAAAGGACAGAAGGAAAAGAAATGCCCTCAACCCTCGGAGAAGGCGGATTCAGGGACTTGGAAGGAAGGAGAGCCATGAAAGGCATATAGGAAAGTGAAAGAGGAGAGGGTCCGCCCCAAAGGTAAGGGACAAAAGGGGAAAACGGACCCAGCTCAGGAATCACTCGGGGTCGCCAACTCCCGAACTCACCAGCCGTGAGCCCCTGAGGGTGTAGCATTATCTAGGGTGCACCAGAAGTGGTGGGGCTACATACACCCTGCCTCCTTAAGGGCCCAGAGCACAAGGCAGGAGGTAAAAGGAAGAGAAAAAGAAGGCTGACCCCTCGCAGAAGGAGGGTATCAGAAAATATGAGACAAGGGCCAATTAAGGCGGGAAAGTGAAAGACTCCCTAGGCCTCGGATACCCTAATACCGTCGGGGTCGGAGGAGAACAAGAGTTGACCAAGTGAGGTCGACAGGAAAGAAGACGGAGAGGAGCCCGGCACAAGTAAGAGGAAGCAATGCCGGACTCAGCTGGGGCCCCGTGGTCGCCAACCCACGCCCGCAAGATGTGAGCCCCTGGGGGAGAGGAAAGAAGACGGAGAGGAGCCCGGCACAAGTAAGTGGAAGCTATGCCGGACTCAGCTGGGGTCCCGTGGTCGCCAACCCACGTCCCACTAGATGTGAGCCCCTGAGGGGAATACCACGTTGCTACGGCATGACACATTGTTCGTCATCCTCGCATATGATCATAACAAGTTGAGTGGTGGCCAACTTAGATCATATTGTGATCCGACATACAAGATGGAAACTTGTTCATTAAGCTTCAGTGACCTTCTAAAATGGTACAACTGTATTACCAAAGAGAAAACTTACTCTAAGCAGGGCCATCATTTATGGATGCTGGACATCCTCAACGCAACGTCTAGTCACTTACAAACCAAAAGGTTCCGCCGTCCAGCCAGCAAGCTCCAGCTACGGCCGACCTGCCGCGCCAAAAGTCTAGTCAATTTACATCACCGCAAAAGTTAAGTGTTTTCATTTTAAACATTATTTTAATCATCTCTCCCCTCATTTTAAGTGACATTAATAGCTAAATTGATATTTTATTTCAAAGTGCTCTACAAAACCAAGTTATATTGAAGACTTATGAACTATTGCAAATAGCACCATGTTGTGCCAACATAATTATCATTTTCAATTTAAAGTGTTTTTTCTCTATTTATGTATACTCAGCAAGTTAGATAATTTAATGAAATTTATATTGTGTTAACGCTCAAATGTTCATGTGTGAAGCTAAAGAACCAGGCCGCATTTCCATTAGCCCAAATATCCAGTTTAATAGCTCCTTCCAAAGTGGTTATTTGGTCCAGGCCTTTTTGCCTGATGCTTTCTCCCATTATGAGGAAGAACTCGGGCTGTTCTCCACGCTGGGCGAAAGGGATCACCCTATGAGAAAAAGTTCAGCTGTTTTAAATATCTGGTTGATCAATCGGGGATAGAAGTCTACTGGGGACGTCTGTTTGAATCGAAGGTATTCCAGTACGAGGGAACGACAAGGAAGAGAATTTACTCGCAGATAGAAGTAGCTAACTTACATGATCTACAAGTTGCTTTAGCTGTATTGCTGATAGGTTTAGCCGTTAGCTTCCTTTGTTTTATTTTAGAGCATATCTTCTGTCGCGTTAATACTTACTCGTGGTTGAGGTGGTACAGGCATACGTAGTTCTCCCCCTAGACAACGTGTGTGGCCAACTGTTCTGAGAACCAGCAAGGTTTGATTAGAAAATACTCAGGCAGAATCCATGGCATTATTCTTTAGTCATCTTAGTGGATGGAGACATCTTTGTCATAAGCCCTATGTAGTGTGGTGTGTCTGATAACCTGTGTGTTGGTGGGTGTATAACAGTAATTATGAGTCTAGGATTGAGAAAAGAATCCCGGGACATTGAATAAGGAGCAATCCTGCAATTTGCCTGGTGGAAAAATCCAAGGAAATACCATTTACTGGATGGTAGCTGTCGGGGTCACCTAACTTTACCTCCCCTGATAGTGGTGCCCCATACTATCATGCAGGATATTATTATTCTTCTTTAATCGTATCGGCCAATAAGTACCACGTTATTTCAACTGGCTTCTCTGGGCTTTGATCTTTGCCCAGTGTTCCTTCATACATTGCCGGTGTTGCTCTTTTCTTTCTTCCGTCCACATCTTTCCCGTCTTCAACTTCGGGTTTTCCTGAAAACCCTGGTGGTCGTGTAGTTTCTTCCTGAGGGGATTGCGTTCTTGAATATCCCCACAGGTAATTTCCACCTCTTGCAGGTCACTTTCCACCTCTTCGAACCAGGCTGGCTTGGGCTTCTTATTTTTAAAATAGTTAAAGATCCGGTTCGTCAATCGTGTGGGTTTCAATCTAAGCAAGTGGCCACAAAATGCAATCCTCCTTTTCCTCATTACATCAGAGATCTTCTGGACATGAATATACAGCTCATAGTTATGCCGTCGTCTATATTCACCGTTGTCTTTAATCGGGCCAAGAATTTTCCTCAAGATCTTTCTTTCCTTGATCTCCAATTTTTCTACCAGGCCTTTCTTGTTCATGGTGAGGCATTCCGCTGCGTACAGAGCCTCTGGTCGTATGACAGTGCAATAATGCCTAAGTTTTGCGTTCAGGGATATTGACTTTTTGTTGTAAACGTCCTTGGTGAGTTGGTACGCCATTTCTATTTTGTTCATGCGCGAAGTGAAGGTTTCTTTCTCACATACGCTGGGTTCTACCCACTCGCCAAGATATTTAAACTTATCCGTCCGTTTGATTTCCCCTGGTTTACTTTTAGTTCCCTTGGTGCTGGCTTGATGTTAGTTATGATGTGTGTTTTCTCCAAAGAGGTCTGAAGACCAACTTTTGTTGCCTGTACCTGCAGCTGGTTAATTTGTTTTGTGGCCATATCTAAAGAGTCGGAGAAAATTGCAAGATCATCTGCAAAAGCTAGGCAATCAATAGAAAGGTTCATGTTCTTGTAACCCAGTCGTACTCCATTTTGGACCCCATCGTTCATTTCTTTGCACCACTCGCGGATGACTTTTTCAAGTGCACAGTTGAAGAGCAGGGGTGAAAGCCCATCTCCCTGCCTAACTCCTGTCTTAATTTCGAAAGAGTCTGAAATTTCTCCTCTGAACTTGACTCTGGAGGTTGTGTTAGCTAAGGTCTGTTGAATGATTGCCCTGGTTTTATTATCCAATCCAAATTCCTTTAGAATTTGAATAAGAGCTATTCTATCAATCGAATCATAGGCCTTCTTGGAGTCGACGAAGGTTACCACAAATTTCTTGTTCCTTTGCTTCAGATAGAAAAGGATGGATTTCAGATTCATAATTTGTTCGGCACATGAGCGCTCTTTCCTGAACCCTCCTTGGTACTCTCCTAATTGTGGATCAAGTTGTTGTTCTGCCCTAATCTGTAGAGCTTTTGAAATAATTTTGTAAGTTATCAATAGGAGGGAAATGCCACGGTAGTTGTTAACGTCCGTTTTTTTCACCTTTCTTATGCAGGGGATGAATCAAGGCAGAAGTCCAATCACGTGGAAGTTTCTCAGTTTCCCAAATCTCCTTGATAATCTCAGTCAATTTATCAATCATCTTTTCACCAGCATAGTTCCACAGTTCGGCGATTATCGAGTCCTCACCTGGTGCCTTGTTGTTCTTAAGTGACTGGATAATCTGTTTGATTTCTTCTTTCGTTGGAGGGGATGAATCTGGGTGGACTTGTATGTTGTCTTCAAATGAGAAAGTGGAGTTTGGAGTCCCACAATTAAGGAGGGATTCAAAGTATTTCGCTAGAATCTGGCAATTTTCTCTTTCACTGTAAGCTAGTCTCCCATTTGAGTCTTTGAACTGTAGAATCGGAGGATTGTATTTGCTTAGATTGCGTTTGAAGGTTCTGTAGAAGTCCCTTGTGTTGTTCCTCTGAAAGTCTAGCTCAATTTGAGTTAGTTGGCTCTTGTTTTAGGCACGTTTTACATTGCGGATGATTTTTGCAGCGCGTTGTCTCTCGTTCACGAAGTTTTTCCAATTATCTTGGTTCTTTCCCGAGTTCCATTTCTGCCAGGCAAGTTGTCTTTGCTTTACCACTGAATCACATGCATTATTCCACCACGCATGTTTCTTTGACTTCGTCAGTGGAACTGTCTCCTGTGCTGTTGTGACCAAGGCCTGTTGTAGTTCATCCCAGTTTTCGGGATTCCAAGATTGTAGTTTTTGAGTAAATTCAGGGCACAATCGTAGTTTTTCAGTATCAAATCGATTGATCTTTTTTAAGACGGCCTTTCTGGTGTTTCTCGGAATCAGTTTAACTTTGATTTTGGATAGATAGTGATGCGAATCTAGATTGGCATTTCTTAGAACCTTCACATTCTGTATTTCTCTCTGAGCTTTACGTGCAATTGCGACGCGATCAAGGATATAATAATAATAATAATAATAATAATAATAATAATAATAATAATAATAATTATTATTATTGTTGTTGTATCGTATCTACTATATTTTACACCACATAATTTACATACGCAGGATTCATCAGGGTCATGAACCTATTCGGTATTGCACAGTTTATGGTGATACCCATGTACCGTCATCGAATTAACAAAGTGTCGCAAGTCTTTGTTAGTGTTAATCCATGTTCTATTCACCATGACCTCCGTTGTCTAAAACTCGAGCCAGATTTCGTTCCTCTTCTGTATTCTTTCCTGCATTATTTTTTTCCAGGCGTCTGTGGATGGTAGCCCTCTCTTCATCCGAAGGTCCTCAATGAAGAAGGTCTCCCTGGCGAGTTCATATGTTAATCTAGATTTTGTATATTTCGATATCCCCAGGGTAGCCTTCACGAAGCGCGATTTGACTGCTTCAAGCGTCCTCAAGTCAGGCAGGGATAATTTATCCGAGATGATCTCAAGTCCATATGTGGCAATTGGCGTTATTTTCGCATCAAATAATCTCATAGCAGTCCGCAATGAGAGCTTCGTGATTGTTTTAATGCCATATATGGCTTTGGTAGCGGCTATTGCTCGAGAATTTATGTGAATTCTGTAGGCTCTTGCTGTTGTTTGCATTCACAATCCTAGATATTTAAATGTATTGACTGACTTAAGGGGAGTCGATCCTAGGTATATCCTGTCTCCTGAAGCCTCTCTTCCTCCTTTCCGAAACGTCATTTTCACTGTTTTTTCTGTGTTAGTTATCATCGTGTTGTCCTTTGCCCACCTGTCTAGATTGTCTATGGCTTTTTGAACTTCAGGAATGGAACTCGAACCAATGACCATATCATCTGTGTATAATAATAATGTAAGATTTGCTGTTCCCTGCCTAGTTGCCATCACCACAGCAATGTTGAACAGGAGGGGGCTGCATTACTCCATTAGTTTGCATTATCAAATTCGAGGTTGAGACACGGTCATCTATTTGTATGAAGTTCGTGTCAGAATGTTACTTATCATGTAATTTCTTGTGCAAATCAAGGATCATCCACTGTGATGTTTTGTGAATGACAGTTTGTTATCATCACTATGTACAATTTGTGCGCTTTATATTTAATTATAATAATAATAATAATAATAATAATAATAATAATAATAATTATTATTATTATTATTATTATTATTATTATTATTTATTTACATTGTTTAGACCCAAAGGATCACATTAAGCAAATTATGTTCTGGTGCTGTTCTTGTTCTTCCAGAACTCCTTCATCATCACACTGTGTCGGACTCGACGTTCCTCCGTCCATCCTTTCCCTGGTCTCTTTGGTCGATCTTCATGTGTGACTTCCCAACTGTGGATCTTATGTCGGAATGTCATTCGATCGTCTATGTCTATTGGTATGATGTTGGCACTTTCGAGATCAATTTGGACTTGGATAACCCAGACTGTTGTCACTTTAAGTTTACGTAAGTAAGTCAATATTCTCTTTGTTAGCCGGTCGTCATTCAGTCTCATAATGTGGCCGTAGAATCTCAGTCGTCGCTTGCGGAAATCTGACTCGATGTTAGAGGATCTCTCTGTGATTGTGTGTGATTGCAGACGATATCCATCATCTGTGAGTTTAGGGCCCAATATTTCACGGATGATTTTTCTCTCAGCCTTCTTGATGTTCTCAAGATCCCCTTTGTAGTTGAGTTTTAGAGTCTCGCTGGCGTAAAGTGTAATTATTATTATTATTATTATTATTATTATTATTATTATTATTATTATTATTCAGAGGCGGTACAAAATGTGTTTATTGAATGTCATAAAAAAGTGTTTCTCTCTTCTTGAAAGTCCAGAACGAATTCAGTAGTACACATAACGCAACCCTAACTGAAGTTGCTGGCAGTCTCGTAGTGTGTATTGTCATAGCGAGGGCCGCTCTAACGAACATTCCCTTAAGAGTGTATGGTTGGAAGGACCGGGCGAGAAAGCAGTGGATATGGCATTGTCTTGCACGCGAATTGCATGTGTTGTGAAAGGATCTTCTTTTCTCTTCACGGGCCTGGAGAATTGGCCTATAACGTTGCGGTGGAGCGAAATAGAAGTTCTCTCCATCTCACTTCCTGCTCTGTGTCTGTTTGAAGGTCAAACCAGTCTGTTTGAAGGTCAAACCAGATTAAGGGAGATAGACCCAATCCACGCCCTTAAGAGGGCGCTAAAGTCAGCCGGCCGGCCGCTCGTGGCTGGCTCTGCTTATAGCATTGAGAGAGAGTTAAAATCTTCGTTTTAAATAGGTCAATGGCCGAAATTAAACAAAACTTCACTTTCAAATCACGTAAATACCTTCAATAGCACGTATTAAACTTTTCAAATGAGATTTCATTGATAATAACATTTTGTATCATTGAAACTGAGAAGCAGTTTTCCCATAAGGCAAGGCGTTTTTTTCACCGATTTTACTTCAGAAATTTAAAATCAATGTGACTGTCAAAAGTTATGAAAAGTTACATGGTTGTAAAGGGTATTTGTTTAAGAATGCTTCTATAGAGATGAATCTTGCTTTTCTCCTGCGTGTTTCTATAAAACAAGCAGTTTTTAATGCCCCACACTTTCAGTCGTAATGCCGCTGCCATAGAAGTTCGCTACTTAGCCGCAAGAGCGCAGGCGTAATGGGTCGGTAAGGCAGAGTGACGAGTTATTTTTAGCGCTGAGAACAAGACTTACAGCTCATGTATTGTGTTCATTGAATAGGATTCTACTGTGTTACTTTCGTTTTTAAACGAACTGTTAGTAGGTTAATCTTCTGTATACAGTGTTATTAATTCAACGAGTTTAAGTATAATTTATTGTGAAACATTTTTATCATACACTTATTAATTAAAAGTACAGGGTCCTTCTTTTTTATCCATCTAGCAAGTTCGTTATTGTTTTTAAGGGGCGGAACTGCGTGGTCATCTACCCCTGTCCATGTAGCAACATAGCAGCGCTATATCTCTCGCAATGAGTAACCCGGCTACGCATGCATTTTGCCGCTGCGCGGCTATGTCGCTAGACCGAAAAAAGTACCCTGTATAAAAATCATATCTATTGTGTTTTCACAGTATTGTCCTACACTAATACTCTGGTAGTTTCTTATATTTTAACTAATTATGAACCTACAGTACAGTATAAGATAAGCGTAGCACTAAAAATATGAGGAAACTCGTGGCGAGAAAAAGCTACTCATGGAAAGGAGTGACATCATTAGCGGCGAGAACTGTATTTTTCAGGGTACCGGTACCGTAATGTACGAGATCGGTGAATCAGGGACATATGTTACTGCATTTATTACCTTGATGAAGCGTAATGTAAGTCAAAACTCCCCCCCCCCCCCAGGGGCTCACATCTAGTGGGTTGTGGGTTGGCGACCACGGGGCCCCAGCTGAGTCCGGCATTGCTTCCACTTACTTGTGCCGGCTCCTCTCTTTCTTCTTTCCTATCGACCTCCCTTGGTCAACTCTTGTTCTCTTCCGACCCCGACGGTATTAGGGTATCCGAGGCCTAGGGAGTCTCTTCCTTTCCCGCCTTAATTGGCCCTTGTCTCATCTTTTCTGATTCCCTCCTTCTGCGAGGGGTCAGCCTTCTTTTTCTTTTCATGTTATCTCCTGCCTTCTGCTTAAGGCCCTCAAGGAGGCCGGGTGTATGTAGCCCCACCACTTTTGGTGCACCCTAGATAATGCTACACCCTCAGGGGCTCACGGCTGGTGAGTTCGGGAGTTGGCGACCCCGAGGGATTCCTGAGCTGGGTCCGTTTTCCCTTTTTGTCCCTTACCTTTGGGGCGGACCCTCTCCTCTTTCACTTTCCTATCTGCCTTTCATGGCTCTCCTTCCTTCCAAGTCCCTCAATCCGCCTTCTTCGAGGGTTGAGGGCATTTCTTTTCCTCCTGTCCTTTATTTGCCTTATTCTCCTTTAGTTTTCCATTTCTTCTTCTAGTATGTAGGTCAGTAGTTAGTTTTAGTTTTAAGTTCGCATTTCATTTTCATCTTCACGATCACCCAAACCATCAGGGGCCGATAACCTAGATGTTAGGCCCCTTAAAACAACAATTATCATCATCATCACAAGTCAAAACTATACAAGGTCAGTGTGCTGGAAAATAAGCGATGTTTTCGGAGGACTGGAAGTTTTGGTTAGGAGGTCGGCTCGAAATGCAACGTCAGTAGTCGCGTGGATTACAATCGTAGGCCAATTTTAATGGGTATTTCATTTGTTCTTTTTTTTTTGGTTTAAAATGTTGATTTTCGATTTTATAAGAAGGATGGAGTGTGATGAATATACTAATCATAGACAAATACCATAGAGGAAAGAACCGGAAGGAGATGCCTTCGCTGCGCTGCCTAGAGCAATATAATGTTTTGTTGTTTGAGTCTTCAGTCTTTCGACTGGTTTGACGCAGCTCTCCATGCTTTCCTGTCCTGAGATATAATATAATATTAATAAACTCAACCTGCAACAGAATTGCATGGATACAACTTACAACGGTTCAGCATCAATTGATATTGTAACTTTCAAGTATGGTAAATAATCGGCCCACTATATTTTTATGCTTCCTGGTCTGTTCTGTCGATTCGTACCACCATAGGCACTACACGCCATTATTAGGAAGAAAAAACTCCGAAATAACCATGCACAATGCTCTACCACATACTGGGCAAATCCTCTCTTTCTTTCCTCCATGACAAATACATGAAATACCAAATATTTTGACATAACATGAAAACTTATATAATTCTAAATTTGAAAGAAATTTGGCAGTTTCCCGTATTGAGTAAAAACATGAAATATTTGCGAACAGATGAGTATTTTTCTACAATTAAGTGTTCCTTAATATATTCAGTTGCCCAATTCTATACAATGCTATACAAGCATGGGCACCCGCAGGATTTCTTTCCGGGGGGAGGGAGGCAAGTTGTATTTTTCATTTCTTTACCTACCTGTCACTAGCTGATGATGATACGTACCTCCGCCCCGCAATTTAGTTTCATTTCTTACTTGCTTCGTGTTATTCATTATTTGACTGCTCTAAAACCGTCGGGTACATATCTTCATGGCATGAATGGGAGGAGTTTTTTTCTTTCTTTTGTGAATCATCGTCATAATGTTTATTTCTTAAGAACAAGTAAAATAAAAATCAAGCAGTTCATTAAAATAGTAATGTTAATCCAGTTCGCCGATTTTCTAAATAACTGGAGATATTTTCAAATAATCACAAATTACTTAGTTAATTAAAACTGTGGAATTATCCCTACATCTAAATCAGTTAACTATCAGTATCCTCAATTTATGAAATAAACTGGTGTGACAATGAACAGTCGAAATATTCTCGGGATTCCAGAAGGGGCCCATGGCCCCTTTTTTCCCCTCCCCTACGGGCGCCAATGAGTAAAGCCCTACGCGGATGCGGATATCCGCAACATTTTCGCCATGCATATATAGTTTGCATGGCTGTGCGGATAGCGGATAAGCTGCGGATAATGTTTTGAATAAATTTGCGGATAGCTTTTAGAATACGATCCGAACTTGTTGAATTTCATTACTAGGACCCGGATGTTTATGAGATGACATATTTTTTTCCGTTATGTTATTTTCATGAGAAATGTAAGATGATTACTTAAGCTAATATCATTCAAATTAAGTCATTAAGCATAATTAACACTCCGAACTGGAAGTGTTGCATTTCTGGCCGTGTAACATTCATTTTAAACATAGAACTTGACATACAAAGCCTAAAGGAACGACTTTCTTCTCAAATGTGTTGCTTTAATGCGTTATGCTTTATCTAATTAAAAATATTATAGTAATGCCAGTAGATTCGGATAACAAACGTGCGGATGCGGGACGGATGCGGATAACGCTTTGTTTACCGCGGATGGCTCTACCCATGAGTTCAAGCGTAGTTCCCCAAATAGTCGAGTGGAATACAATTGACTATTTGGTACACCACTGGCACGCTATATAGTGGCAATTGATGTAATATTTCACGGTGATTGTAATGGGAAGAACTTCTTGGAAAGGTACTGAACAGAATGTACGAAAATCTAGTGTATTATGTTCGTAGATATAAAACAAATGAACCTTGATTACAATAGTAATCTACGCGACCAAAGGAGGGTTAGTATCGAACTCGGAGAAATCTGACCATTGCCGTTCAGGAGAGACACGCTCGTTTTAAACTAAGGTTTACTGAATAATTACTGCCAGACCTCCGTCCACATTCAGTTATTATGGACAATGTGAGCATTTTCTCAGTGCAAATTAACAAAGCTCCGACCTCGAATAACAGAGAGGCTTACATTATTGAGTGGTTGTCTTCTAATGATATTCCCCACAGCCCATCACAAACCAGAGTGGAATTGTTACTTCACAAATCCGCTCATTGTACGTACGAAATTGATGAAATAGCAAGACAACGCGGACACAGGTCCGACGAGAAGGAGGGGCAAATGGGGCTACAGCCCTGGGGCCCGAGCGTACTGAAGGGCCCGAAAGAGAAAACTACGGCTTCTTAATTGCTATATCAGTCTTTTAAATAAGTCCAAGCAAACTCTTGAAAGGTAAAGTGAGTAAACTTTAAAACAATGGTGATTCTTGGGCCGTTGTAGAGCGAAAACGTTGGGTCCAATTTCAGTTATTTCTAAAGAACTGTTATTTACCTAGGTTTATACTGTAGTCTATTGGCAGCAGGTAAAATTTCAAGCGTTACAGTGCTAAAGGCAACTTAGAAAATGTAAGCACGCTACGAAATTTAAAAGTACAAAATTCACGAATGAATATAAAATGAGATTATGTCCCCGCAAAAGCAGGCCCGGACTTAAGAGATCCAGGGCCCCTAGGCACTTGACATTTGGGTCCCCCACCATCTCGAAGATATTTTGGAAATTTAGCAAATTAATGCACTAGTACAGAACATATAATTTGTAATCGACTTTAATGACTCTAATAAACATCAGAATAATACAGTCTATGTTAGTATTGGTACGTTATTCTGTAAAATGTATAGAATCAAACGACAAACATTCTTCTGTGAAAAAGAATGAATGACGTCATCATAGTCAATTGACTGCATTATTTCTGACTCTATGTACATTACAGAGAGTGAATTGAGCCTGTTCTCTCCTATGTTAGATCTTAAGCAATCCTTTACTCTCTTTAGCGCTGAAATCGACCGTTCTACTGAGCAGTTTGACGATGGTGTACACAACAGCATTCGAAGCGCAATTCCTTCGTTTGGATAAATGTCGAAAAAGCCTTTTTCCGATATGTGTATAGCTTCAGTGACGATAACTCCATAACTTCATCATTCGACGACAAATGAGCTTGCAGGTGCAGACACTCGTATTCCAAAGTCCTATCCAAGTCCCCCGGATAAAAAGTTATAAGGTTTGTGGCTCCTTCACGAATGTCTTTAGATTCCAAACGATGTAGTTTCGTAAGAAAGTCAAACTTTTTACTTAACTCCTCATAAGCAGATAAAATTCCTCCACCGGGGCCCCTAGGCTGGCTGGGCCCCTAGGCCGGGGCCTTGTAGGCCTAGGCAGAAATCCGGCACTGCGCAAAAGGCCTGGTTGGTGAAAATTCAATAAGTTGAATAGCTTCCCTTTCCGATATAATTTCACATAACCAAATATTGAAATTTTAATTTATTTTAAGAAAAAACATGAATATTAGGATTTCACGGAAAGAACTAAAGTGTGGGGTGGCAGTCAATACCGTGGGGACCAAGATCGCTCTCTATCGTCGCGGCCCTGCGTGGACATTGTGTAGTTTTGGTACAACCCAATTGTGGGCGCACGTGAAATCTTATGTTGCAAGAAAAAAACAATACGTTCCGAATAGCAGTCGTTTAGAATTACGGACGAAGTGACGATTGACAGCATCGCAACATCCCCTTGGGCAGGTTGCGTAAGTCCTGCCGAAAGACTGAGGGAAGAAAACTGAGAAGTCGGCTGAGTGGAGGTTGAATGCTTACTGACTTGCTTCATAGCAATTAGCAACACTGCGGGAAGATCCACTGCCTTCGTACGAAGGCAGTGGAAGAGCAGTCTGGCGACATCGCAGTGAGTGTCTCTGTCTCTTTATGTCCAAAACGCTCTCTCTCACCTGCCACCGTACGCGCTATACTCTGTAGCATGGTCGGTAATGCAGATTACGCGACAATAGCGCTCACCTCTCAGGTGGCCATTTCTGGAAATAAAAGGCGATTTCCGACCCAAGTTTCGCCCCCTCTTAAACAGGTACTTAGCTATTGTTCACATCTTGCAGAATTGAAGATTTTACACAAAAATACACTGGTCAAAACAATTAGGGGATCAGGTGAGATATAATACAAACGATACATATGGTAACGTCTTTTATTCGGAGTTCGATTGCAATTGTAATTTGTGTGTGCCACAGTACGATATTGTGCTGTCTCAACTCTTTACTGGAGGTTTATATGGCGTTTACGTAGAGCGAGGCACCATGGGACTGCCATAATAGTGAGAAAGTAATTCTCGTTGCTCTCTAATATGGTGTGTGATCACCTCGGACGGCCAGGACAGTTGCACACCTGCGTGGCATGGACAGTATGAGGTTATCAATCAGCTTTTGAAGGATATTTGACCATTCTTCCATGAGTGCAATATCCAGCTCAGCAACCGTTGTGGGAGGTGCTGGTCTGGCTGCAATGCGTCTGCCAAGTGCATCCCAGACATGCTCAATCGGGTTTAAGTCCGGTGAACAAGCTGGCCACTCCATTCGTTCAATGCCCTCGTCGTCAAGCATGTTGTCCACTAGAGCAGCTCTGTAGGGACGTGCGTTATCGTCCACCATAATGAATCCATCGCCTATGGCACCAGCGTAGGGCACAACAAACGGACGAAGGATCTCGTCTCGATACCTCTGAGCCGTCAAAGCACCATTCTGAACGATATAGAGGTCCGCACGTCCACCAATACTGACTCCTGCCCACACCATTCGTCCACCACCATGATATGGTGCTGTTTCCTGCACATAAGCGGGATTGTTCCGAGTTCCACGTTCTCTCCAGATGAGGGAACGACGATTGTCCGGCTGAACACAAAATCTTGACTCATCTGTGAACAAAACCCGGCGCCATTTCTGTGGGCTAAACGGTGGCGTGGTTTTAATTGGACACACACCATAGGCCTCCGTGCGTAGAGCCATTTTCCCGAAGGCGATTTCGGACTGTTTGTGCTGATATTGCGCGTCCTGTTGCCGTCTGGAGGGTGCGTTGCAGCTGAGTTGCATTCAGCCTCCTGACTCAACGGGCTGTTAACCGGAGATAACGGTAATCTCTTACTGATGTTACCCGTGGACGACCTTGGACTGGCCTTCTTTTAACGGTTCCTGTTGTCTGAAATCGCGTCCAGGTTCTGGAAATTACACTTTGGGACACTCCAATAGCTGCAGCCACCTCCCTCTGTGTCTGTCCCGCTTCCAACTTTCCTATGGCTCTCCACGCCATACTTTCGGGTAAGTCACGTGGTTGTTGCATTGCACTGCCTACTCACTACACCATCTGAACCCAACTGCTTGTGTCATTCGTTTGGTAGAGTAAACACAAGCCCACACCAAGCCCCTTTGCAGCAACTTTCTGTTATTACCACTATCTCGGTTGCCGTAATGTTTTTGTCTCCACTCCGTAGAACCGACAGACAGACGTCAAACCATTTTAGGTCATTCTGCCGATGACAATACCTCAGAACCTAGATATCTCAACTGATCCCCTAATTGTTTTGACCAGTGTATATTCATTTATTTTCAGTTGCCTGGTGGTTTAACTACAGTACAAGTGTGTCAGTGAGTTTTGTGAAAGAAATTAATTTCTATAAATTAGTGTGTTTTTAGCCTATTTTCATTTATGAAAAAAGTAGGCTTATGAGATCACCTTTTGTCCGTGTGTCTGTCCGTGTGTGCGTGTGATAGGATTTTTGTGTGACCCCTCTAATAACTTCTAAATGGCTGGAGCGATATCAAAGAAACTCTGTAAGTTCATAGCACTATTCCGGGCGACCCCGACCGTGCCCTTAAAATTTTGTTACGTCTCACCGATCTAACATGGCGGCTTTGCGAAATATTTCACCAGCATTCAATATCTCCGAAACTATTACCGATATGACCCTGGAATTTTGCACGGTGATAAAGGGAACTACTAAAAGTTCACCTATGTGACATTTGAAAATCTGGTAACTACAAACCAATATGGCGACCAAGCAAAGTTGCGACTTTTAAATAGACGTTTCTCGCGATTTAACCAACCAAACGCAATGGAACATGGTACAGTATATGTTTATACACATTGTAATGAACCGACATCTAACTTCGTTCAATTGTTTACATAACCTCAAGATGGCGGCTGAGCGAAATATTTCACCGGCATTTTATACCTCAAACTATTACCGGTATCACCATGAAATTTTTTACGGAGATAAAGGGCACTACTGGAAGTTCATCTATGAGACTTTCAAAAACCGGTTAACTACAAAACGAACATGACGTCCAAGCGAAGTTGAAAGTTTTAAACAGACTTTTCTCGCGATTTAATGATCCAAACGCAATGAAACTTAGAGCAGCAAATGTATATACCCATTGTAATGCACTTGTATCTAATTTAGTTCAATTGTTTATATGATGATGATGATGATGATGATGATGATAATTGTTGTTTTAAGGGGCCTAATAACTAGGTTATCGGCCCCTAAAGATCTGGGTGATAGAGAAAATGATAATGAAATGGAATCTAGAACGAAAATTAAGTGAGACGGAAAACACTTAAAAGGAACTCAGATTGAAACAACTCATAAAATGTTCTGACAAAAGAGAATTTAGAATGAAAAAATGCACAAAAAGAATAGATTGAAACATACCCACAAAACGTAGGCTAGGTTCAAAATACGTACAAAATGTAATGTAGCGTCGAAATACTTACAAAATGCAACTGAAATTCAAAATACTTACATGATGCAAATGAGATCGAAAATACGTACAAAATGCAATTGAGGTTCAATATACTTACAAAATGCAATTGAAATTGAAAATGCTTACAAAATGCACGGTAGATTCAAACGACTCATGTGGATTGACAATACTTAAAAAATGCAATTTAGATTGAAAATACTTGACAAAATGTAATTTAGATTGAAAATACTTGACAAAATGTAATTTAGATTCAAAATAACCACAAAATGCAATTGAGAATCAAAATATTTGCAAAATGCCCACCAAACTAAATGCAATTTGGAATTAAAATTGTTGCGAAATTCGGTTTTGGTTGAAAATACTTACAAAATGCAATTGAAATTTAAAAAACTCACAAAGGTCCCTCCACCATATTGAAAGACTTACTAAAAAAAATTTAGATTGTCAATCTTTACAAAATGCATTTGAGGTTGAAAACAATCGCGAGATGTTGATGATGATGATGATGATAATTGCTGTTTTAAGGGGCCTAACATCGAGGTTATCGGCCCCTGATGAAATGAAATGGCGTGAAATGAATGGATGAAGATAAAAAACAGCTCAATGCTATGGATGAAACGATAATGGTTTAGATAAAATAAACAGTGAGCCCCAACAACTATGCCTTATGTAGCAGGGAAAATACTTACAAAAAGGAACTCAGATATAAACTACTCACCAAATGGAGAGCGGTAATACGTACATAAGGGAATTTCGAACGAAAATACTCACAAAAGGAATAGATTGAAAAATACGCACAAAATGTAGGTTAAGTCCAAAATACGTACAAAATGGAACGTACAGTCGAAATACCTACAAAATGCAAGTGAAATCAAAATACTTACAAAATGCAAATGAGATTGAAAATACGCCCAAAATGTAACGGAGATTCAAAATACCCACATAATTGCAATTGAGACTTAACTACTTGAACAAAGCGGGGTAGGTTGAAAATACAAAATGCAATTGAAATTTCTTACAAAATGTATGGTAGATTCAAACTTCTCATTAGGATGGACAATACTTACAAAATGCAATTTAGATTGAAAATAATTACAAAATGTAATTTAGATTCAAAATACCCACAAAATTGCAATTGAGACTTAACTACTTGAACAAAGCGGGGTAGGTTGAAAATACAAAATGGAATTGAAATTCAATAAACTCACAAAAGCCCCGGCCCGGATATTGAAAGACTTACTAAAAAGCAATTTAGATTGTCAATCCTTACAAAATGGAATTGAAATTCAAAAAACTCACAAAAGCCCTGGCCCGGATATTGAAAGACTTACTAAAAAGCAATTTAGATTGTCAATCCTTACAAAATGCAATTGAGATTGAAAAACACTCAAAAATGCAATCTAGATCGAAAAGACTTACAAAATGCAACGTAGATTAAAAATACCTAAAAAAAATCGCTAAAAGGGAATTTAGATACACGTGGAACCAAGTAACAAAAACAGTGCGGGAACCTGAAAGAGAAAAGGAAATATAAGGAAAAGAGGAGAGGATTGGAGAGGAGAGGGGAGGGGAGAGAGGAAAGGGTCCGCCCCAAAGGGAAGGGTCAAAAGGGGAAAAACGGACCCAGCTCAGGAATCCCTCGGGGTCGCCAACTCCCGAACTCACCAACCGTGAGCCCCTGAGGGTGTAGCAATATCTACGGTGCACCAGAAGTGGTGGGGCTACATACACCCTGCCTCTTTAAGGGCCTTGAGCACAAGGCAGGAGGTAAAAGGAAAAGAAAAAGAAGGCTGACCCCTCACAGAAGGAGGGTGTCAGGAAAGATGAGACAAGGGGTAATTAAGGCGGGAAAATAAGAGACTCCCTAGGCCTCGGATACCCTAATACCGTCGGGATCGGAAGAGAACAAGAGTTGACCAAGTGAGGTCGACAGGAAAGAAGACGGAGAGGAGCCCGGCACAAGTAAGTGGAAGCAATGTTGGACTCAGCTGGGGCCCCGTGGTCGCCAACCCACGCCCACTAGAAGTGAGCCCCTGGGGGAAATCGCGAGATGTAATTTAGATCGAAAAAACTTACAAAATGCAACGTAGATTAAAAATACCTACAAAAAAATCGCTAAAAGGGAATTTAGATACACGGGGAACCAAGTAACAAAAACAGTGCGGGAATCTTAAAGAGAAAAGGAAATATAATGAAAAGAGGAGAGGAGAGAAAAGGAAATATAATGAAGAGAGGAGAGGAGAGGGGAGAGAGGAGAGGGTCCGCCCCAAATGTAAGGGACAAAAGGGAAAAATGGATCCAGCTCAGGAATCCCTCGGGGTTGCCAACTCCCGAACTCACCAGCCGTGAGCCCCTGAGGGTGTAGCAATATCCAGGGTGCACCAGAAGTGGTGGGCATATACACACCCTGCCTCCTCGAGGGTCTTGAGCAGAAGGCAGGAGGTAACAGGAAAAGAAAAAGAAGGCCGGCCCCTCGCAGCAGGAGGGTATCAGAAAAGATGAGACAAGGGCCAATTAAGGCGGGAAAGGAAGAGACCCCATAGGCCTCGGATACCCTAATACCGTCGGGGTCGAAAGAGAACAAGAGTTGACCAAGTGAGGTCGACAGGAAAGAAGACTGAGAGGAGCCCGGCACAAGTAAGTGGAAGCAATGCCGGACTCAGCTGGGGCCCCGTGGTCGCCAACCCACGTCCCGCTAGATGTGAGCCCCTGGGGGGAATTGTTTATATAACCTCAAGATGGCGGCTGTGCAAATTTCGAAAATTAAGTTTTTATTTCTTGTGTTCGAAACATGCGATCGAAATCAACATTTGCATAATGAACGTACACAATAATCATCATCTAATAGTATATAAGTCTATGGCCTACATATATTAAAATCCAACATGGCGACCATCTGATATGTATTTAGACGATTCTCAATATCTATTAATCTACTACAGCAATCAAACTGAAATTTTGTAAGTGTGTAGAGGCTATAAGCATAAGTTCACCTATGGGACGTTCAATAACCTGGCGAGCACAAATCCAACATGGCGGCGACGCGAAATTTAAATATTCAAATGGACGTTTCTTGCGTTTTAACCATCCGAGCGCAGTGTAACTTGACACGGTATATGCTTATACAAATTTTAATCGACTGACATCTAATTCATTTAAATTATTTCCACAACCACAAGATGGCGGCTGAGCGAAATTTTAAAATCCCGCTTTTATTTCTTGTGTCCTAATCATGGGATTGAAGTTTGAATAAAACACCTACACAATAATCTTCATGTATGGGACATAAATCTAAGGCCTATAATATAAAATTCCACAATGGTGACCATCCAAAATATTTAGACGCTTCTCAATATCTACGAATCTATTACAGCAATCAAACTGACAATTTGTATGTTGATAGAGGCAATAAAAATTAGTAGGATATATGAAAATAGGCTATTTAGTTCTTCACGGAATTACTTGTTAACTTTTGTGGTACTATACGTAATATTTTTTTGGCATGTGGCCTCCTCAGAGGCCGAGTGCAGGTCTTTCTATCCGACGCCCGTGGGCGACCTGCCCGTCGGAATGAGAGATGGAATGGATGAAGATGAAACTGGGCAAGGATGTGGAAGGAATCGGCCGTGGCCTATCAGAAAGTGCTATCCCAGCATTTTCCTGGTGTTGAAAATGGGAAACCACGGAAAACCATTTCAAGGATGGCCGACGGTGGGGCTCGAACCCACGCGTCTACCGAGTCAGCAGAGAACTTGGTCCCATGACCTAACGCTGCGCTTTAGCCAGCGGAGCTACTGCTGTCGGTTTATGCTGATTGTTTGTGACAAGGTAATTAATGAAGTGGAATTCTTATTAGGAAGTCAATTTTCTTCTATAGGCTACTGCAAGAACTTTAAAATAGGAACTAATCAACCAAGCTGGCACATAAATTTGCTTCATCCAAGCACAGGAGAGGAGATTATGTTTACATCTAAGGAGCTATATGAGTCCAGTTCTTAATGCAGAAACTATTATTAAAGTTTGTTTGAAATGTTGTGTTCTGTGGAATGATGCTAATAGCAATATTGGCAAATATTATATCATTGTTTATTATGAAACTACAATAGCATCATCTAGCCCACTCGCAAAGTTTAGTGAGAAGCCGCCCCTGTTAATATTATTGATAATGATGATGATAATTGTCGTTTTAAGGGGCCTAACATCTAGGTTATCAGCCCCTAATGGTTTGGGTGATCGTGAAGATAATAATGAAATGTGAACTACAACTAAAACTAACTACTAACTTATAGACTAGAAGAAGAAATGGAAAACAAAAGGAGAATGAGGCAAACAAAGGACAGGAGGAAAAGAAATGCCCTCAACCCTTAAAGAATGCGGATTGAGGGACTTGGAAGGAAGGAGAGTCCTGAAAGGCAGATAGGAAAGTGAAAGAGGAGAGGGTCCGCCCCAAAGGTGGATAAGAGGGGGAACACCGGACCAGCTCAGGAATCCCTCGGGGTCGCCAACTTCCGAACTCACCTGCCGCGAGCCCGTGAGGGTGTAGAAATATCCAGGGTGCACCAGAAGTGGTGGGGCTACATACACCCTTCCTCCTTGAGGGCTTTGAGCGGAAGGCAGGAGATAACATGAAAAGAAAAAGAGGCTGACCCATCGCCGAAGGAGGGTAACAGAAAAGATGAGACGGGAAAGGAAGAGCTTCCCTAGGACTGGGATACCATAATACCATCGGGGTCGGAAGAGTACAAGAGTTGACCAAGTGAGGTCGACAGGAAAGAAGACGGAGAGGAGCCGGCACAAATAAGTGGAAGCAATGGCGGACTCAGCTGGGGCCCCGTGGTCGCCAACCCACGTCCCACTAGATGTGAGCCCCTGGGGGGGGTATATAGATGTGTTCGGTGAATGTCAAATTCCTGTTGTCTTTGAGATACAATGGCCTGTTTAAGTGTTTATATAGCTATCGTTGTTATCGTTGTGGAATATGGGTAGTCATCTCCTTCCATCTTGTATCGTACAGCAGGCAGTGCGAAGTAATACACATGGCAAAGTTAGTATTTTGATTATCACTGTTTTTATATTTATTAGACTGGTGTCCCAACAGCGCGGGGACGGACGATAGCTCGAGAACATATAGAGGTAGAAAATAAGTTTAAATGCAAAGCGCCTTTATTTCTGTGACCGCAACAACCTAAAAATATTTTCGAGTACACAGGCAGATTCAGAAATCCTGGGCAGACAACAACTTTCTTATTTTAAATGGAACACCTGTATATTATTGACTTTTTGGAATCTACGAAGAATTTAGAGTATTTTTTTAAATTCTAGGATAGCCTATGTCGATATTCAACTGTTGAAAATGGCCGTTGAAAATCTCAATTTTGGAACTATGGAGCGCTGTAATTCCAAATTTCAAATTTGACAGCAGCAATTTTTTGTAGTATAATTTCTCTTGCAGGTGTCAAATTTTAAAATATCACCATCAGGTAGATCAATGAAAGTTAACATAGGAACACGCAAGCCGTTTTCCCCAAATGTCAACTGTCTTGGAATTACAGCGCTCCAAAGTTCCAAAATTGCGATTTTCAACGGCCATTTTCAACAGTTGAATATCGACATTGGTTATGCTATATTAAAAAAAATTCCTCTCGGCACGCCGGAAGGCGGAGGTAGATTTCACCGGGCAAACTAGGGGATAGGCTATAATAGGCAAAATATGCAGGTTTTCGTAGGAGGATCAGACCTCATTTATTGCGAGAAAGTATTTTACAATTGGAGGTTAGTTAACATTTTGTCGTCTTTCTATGCATATTTTTAACATTTTACTGTCTTATGGGGATGGTAACCTTCTTGTCATTTGGGGTTCATTTTTATACGTGTGATCACACTGTCCTTATGCAAGTTTTGGAACTAATGTGTAACTATCTAACAGTCTGTTACTTCTTCACGCAAAATTTTCCCGCAGAGATGTTGGTTAGTTCCTCAGTTTAGGGGCTGCGACAAGGTGGTCATGTAACCCCGTGTACATTGGGTGTGTGTAGAATCTGTCTGATAAACGGTGTTATTTGTGATGACTGTATTAGTCTGTAATTCAGGTAAGGTCTGCAGACGGTCAATTGTAAGTAGTAGTACCTAATTTTGTACCAAATACTAACGTCAACGACACCTAGCTGTGAACTTGGCTGCTAGATGCCACCGCAACCAGCAACTAGCAACGAACGTTGTAACTTCCCCTCCGAAGGAAATCATGCTGACGCATTTTTAGCGCTCTTAGAAAATCCGGCGACTTTGGCCGGCTTTGAACCAGCGACCTTAGGCATAGAAGTTCAGCATGCTACCAGTTAGCCGCTTCCCTCATAGTCAGATGGAACAAGAAGTTCCGTGACGAACTAAAGAGCCTACTTTTCTTAAAATTAAGATTCATGCCATAGATTAATCTACAGTATATGAACCTATCTAGAATAATGACGAAATTAAGTGGGTAATATCGAAATGTCTTAATTAGTTCGAAATAAGGTATACTAGGCATAATGTAGCCTAATAGAGCAATACAGTTGGCAGCTCAGGTGACTGAATATATTCTTACTTCCATCTCCTAAGGTATAGAATAAAAAATGTGGTTGAAGTTCAAAGGACGTTACATGGATTTAGACATTGGATCTATTAGTACACGTAAAAGCATGTTGGCAACAATGTCATGAGAGTGCTGGTCAGAAATAATCTGAAATATTATATCTTTTTGTGCCAATTTTGGATTAAATCCATTTGATGGTATAGAAGTTACATGTATTTAAAAATTGGTCCTATCAGCAGGCTTAGAATCATGTTGGTAGAACTGACGTATATAAGTTACTCCAAATTAATGTAAAATGTCAGGTAATTTACGTGTGCATAGTTTAAAGCTGTCGGCTTGCATACTTTCTGATATATTTGGATACAAAATAGAGAGCAATTATTAACAGTTGGCAGCCCTGGTGGCTCTTAAGAATACACTCAGTCATATCTGTTTATATACACATATTACATTCAAAATTTGGTTGAAATCCAATTGAGATTGTAGAAGTTATATGCATTTAAAAATTGGACTTATCAGAAGGCTTAAAAATATTTGGGCAACGCTGTCATGTAAGGCCACCTGGAAATTAAACTGAAATAGTATTATCTACATGTGTGCCAATTTTAGAATAGCTCCCATGTATACCTTCCAAGATATCCAACATGGAGCTCAAATTTCTAGTGCGTTTTTTTAGCAGTTTGTAGCACTGGCATCTTTTTCAAATATGGGCCTGAGATATTCCGGTATACAACTTTACTCATACTAAATTTGTTTTCGATTGCTGCAGCCGTTTAGGAGTTGATAGGGGGACACACACACACACACACACACACACACAGCCAGGCAGACAGAAGGACTGACAGACAGACAGAAGGACAGACACATTTTCCCGGATCGATCTCATAAGTCTACTTTTTCCTCATTTTTGAAATGTGTGAAAAGTAGGCTAAAAATGAATGTGATCTCGTCAATGGCGTTGTCTTGGCAACCTCTGATAGATGATCCCTTATCAATTTAAAAGCGTTGTTATGGTAACCTCTGATGGCACTTGGCATTTTTAGCCTATTTTCAATTTTGAAAAAATAGGCTTATGAGATCACCTTTTGTCCGTGTGTGTGTGCGTGTGTGTGTGTGTGTGTGTGTGATTCGTGTGTGTGTCCCCCCCTAATAAAATCTAAACGGCAAAAGCGATTTCAATGAAACTCGGAAAGTTCATAGCACTATTCCCGGCGACCTCGACCGTGCCCTTCAAATTTTGTTACGACTCACCAATCCAACATGGCGGCTGTGCGAAATATTTCACCAGCATTCAATATCTACGAAACTATTACCGATATTACCCTGACATTTTCTATTGTGATAGAGGGAACTACTATAAGTTCACTTATGTGACTTTTGAAAACCTGGTAACTACAAAACCAACATGGCGGCCTAGCGAATTTGCGACTTTTAAATAGACGTTTCTCGCGATTTGACCAACCAAACGCAATGAAACTTGGTACAGTATATGTTTATATACATTGTAATGCACCGACATCTAACTTCGTTCAATTGTTTACATAATCACAAGATGGCGGATGTGCGAAATATTTCACCGGCATTCTATATCTCTGAAACTATTAGCGGTATCTCCCTAAAATTTTGTACGGAGATAAAGGGCACTACTGGAAGTCCATCTATAAGATTTTCAAAAACCGGTTAACTACAAAACGAACATGGCGGCCAAGCGAATTTGAACATTTTAAATAGACCTTTCTCGCGATTTAATGTTCCAAGCGCACTGAAACCTGGTACAGGAAATATTTATACACATTGAAATCCACTGGTATCTAATTTAGTTCAATTGTTTACATAACCTCAAGATGGCGGCAGTGCGAATTTTAAAATTAAGTTTTTATTTCTTGTGATATAGTCATGCGATCGAAGTGAAAGTTTGAATAATGAACCTACGCAATAATTTTCCTTTAATGGTACATGACTCTATGGCCTATACATTTAACAATCCAACATGGCGACCATCCGAAATATTTAGACGATACTGAATATCTACGAATCTATTTTAGCAATCAAACTAAATTTTTTAATGTTCATAGGGGCTATGAACTTAAGTTCACCTATAGGACTTTAAATAACCTGGTGATCACAAATCCAACATGGCGGTGACGCGAATTATAAATATTCACATGGACGTTTCTCGCAATCTAACCATCCGCGTGCAGTGAAACTTGGTACAGTAAATCTTTATCCGAATGTTAATCCACTGGCATCTAATTTATTTCAATTGTTTCCATAACCTCAAGATGGCAGCTGTGAAAATTTTTTAAATCTCCTTGTTTTTTCTTGTGTCCTATTTATGCGATTGAAGTTTGAATACTACACGTTCACAATAATCTGCATGTAACAGTACATAACTCTAGGACCTACATATATAAAATCCAACATGGCGACCATCCGAAATATTTAGTCGGTTCTCAATATCTACGAATCTATTAGAGCAATCAAACTGAAATTGTGTATGTTGATAGTGGCAATTAACATAAGTAGGATATATGAAAATAGGCTGTATAGTTCTTCACGGAACTACTTGTTTTAAATTCCGAAATCATTTTTCTCATCCCTTGGCGTAATGGTGGGTCATATCAAAAATTCTTTCAGACAAAAGTTTTAGGTAATTATTAGGGGAATATTTTCCATTTTGTAAGGTTTTGATATTGTGCCTATTAAGAGAGATATGATTAATGTTTCCCGAAAAACCCACTTTTGTCCACCCCTTTGGTCAATGGTTGGTGCTATCAAAAAACTTATTTGACATAATTTTTTGGCACTTATCCGACACATATTATGAACTTTGAATGGATTCGATATTTCACGTATTAAGAGAGTTATAGCGAAATTTCACTTTTTCGAAAAAGGCCCCCCATTTTCACCCCCTTCGACCGATTTTGCCCATTAACGAACTCGACCGAGATTTTATAGGGATACATATTATGTAAAAAATTCAAAGTGATTGGTACAAAATTACGGCAGTTATCGTGTCCACAAGAAACTGATATATATATAGATAGATAGATAGATAGATAGATAGATACATATATACATAAATTATATATAATCTTTTGAACTGACGGTGGTTTTGGGGTCTGGGGGATGTGAAACGCGAAGATATGTCAAAATTTTTCCGGAAGTCGAAACATGGTACCCATTGCAATAGTTAGCTTTCTAATGAAATCTACCTAATACTCCAAATTCTTATATAGATTTAGGTCCCCAAAACTGGCCCAGTCCTGGACTTTTTTTACACTCGATGGTGCAACTCACTGAGGCCAAAAAAAAAAGGTTCTATGACTTTTTTCACTTAGACCAACCCTTGAATTTTTGCAAATTTTTATATAGATTTAGGCCCCCAAAACTGGTCCGGTTCTGGACCTCTTTTACACTCTCTGATGCAACTTATTGAGGCTTACAGAAAAGGTTCTATGACTTTTTTCACTTAGACCAACCCTTGAATTTTTACAAATTTGTATATACATTTGGGCCCCAATTTTCTTTTTCAAAAAACAAAAACATTTAATAACATCAAATCAGTGAGAGATACCAAAAAATCGTAAGGGGGTACAAAGTTGCTAATCACTGAGATCTTACACCTGTAGATGTAACTTTTTTCGATTGGACCGACCGTTTCCGAGATATAACGATTCGAAAAAAAATGGATGAAATTCAGGACCCAAAAAAGATCTGAACCTGCTCCGATTGTAACGCCCAACAGTAGGGTTTCTTACAGGCCCAAACCCTTTCACCGTTCCAAATTTCAGCTCGATATCGTGAAAATTACGACCTGTACTTTGCTAAACGTAAAAATGTCACGCACATACGTACATACATACATACAGACCGACTTTTTTCGAAAACGATTATTTTCGACCCCGATTCGATTGGTATAGGTTTGAACCCTGGGCGACGCTTAGTTCCCGAGATCTCGAATAAACCTACCACGGCTATATGAAAGTCTATATGGAGCCAGGTCGGGCATGGAGCTGACAATTCCATCCCATCTAGTGCCGATGTCACTACTCTCAGGGCCACCATAGCCTGTACAGAGTTGACTTTGCTTTTGCTTTGCTTTATGGATCGAGGCGATCTGGCTTTCATAACAATGCCAACAGATCGACCCGTGGCAATTTTAACAGTTGCTCCCTTGGCCGATATCGCACCCGGCACTACAGGGTGATTCTTTTGCTGGAGTGCTCTTTCCGCCAGCCAACCGAGCTCGCTGCGCGGATTGCACGCCGGTGGAAACCGTAACAAAGTACATTAATTAATGGAAAATTCACCAGCAAATCATCCACCTATACACAGGAGATGCTGAGAGTGTTCTCCTTCAGCTGACAGACAGGCGTTGTACCGTGTAAATAAATTAGCGTTTACACGCTGTGATTCCCTTCTGTTGTGAGGGATATCTGCTTCCGTATATTGTTCTCCAGCTCCACTAGGGTACGGGAATTTGATCTTTACACTTTGTATTTTAAGTTAACCCACAATTGAACATCAAACGGGGCTAGGTCCGTGCTTGGATCAAATACAGTAAACACGCAGGAGGGTGCAGGAGTAGCTACATAATGTAACGATGTAACTTCCAAACTTACTGTCTGTCAGCTGAAGGAGTACATTTTTAGTATCTTCTGTCTCCCTAGAAATAAAAACACATCTGTGCCTCTTTAATTAAATCTTGCAGCTGTTGTTTATGTTACCTTCTTATCTGTGCGCTGACACTACACACCCTCGTTGGTGAAAGTTTAGTGACTTAATGACTTTAATGAACCTGGTTAGCTCGCCTCCACCTCGCGCAACCCTGCGGTCCGAGCTCGGTTGGCTGGTGGAAGGCGCTCACGCCCGGCAGTTGGCCCCCGGCCCCGCTCCAGCAAAATAATCTCACTGTATAAGGGTTAAAGGAATATTGGAGATAGTTAAGAGGCTAGTAAACTTGGGTTTTTCGTTAATCCGCTTGTAAAACTAAATGTGTTCTAGCACACAACGTCATTACATTCCAGTAATACATCACAGCAATTAAGAGTCTCTCTTGCTCTCGAGTAGGTATGCGAGGAAGAGGAATGCACCCTGCATCACCAGCAGGGCCACAGAAGTTTTGTGATGCCCTAACTTTTATATCCCGAGTTTCGAGCGGAATACAGAGTGTAGCCATATGTTGCCTGGTAAAAGAGAGATGGAGCGATCCACTTCAGTATGCGGGGTTCATCTCTCCAACATATCAAGAGCTCACCGGCAATTTCAGACTGTGACATTATACCCGCAAAGGACATGGAGTCAGTGATTAACATCAGGCAAATATAAAAGTAAGACCCTGATGCTTAGGAATTCACATTCCATATGACAAGTACAGTACGGAAGGTACTTCACTTCCCAATACAACTCACTCCTCAATACATATTCAGTTTGTATTCCTACTGTACTTTCTAAGCAGTCCACTCCAAAAGACGTAACACGCGAGGACAAGGAAAGCCAATGAAGATGATAATATCGTGTTAAGGAGCCCAACATCAAGGATATCGTAATAATAATAACATTATTTCAGGTTGTTCCCAACTTGCCAACACTGACTACAAACATAGACACTTTCTATGCCCTAGATCGTGGGTTCAAACCCGGACGAAGACGTCGGATTTTTAAGTGCGTTAAAAATCCCTCAGTATGCCTTCCTTTGGAGGGGAAGTAAAGCCGGCGCGGTCCCATGCCATAGATTTATGGCATGAAAAAGAACCTTCCACTAAATACAATCCTGGAAGCAAAAATGTGTAGATTAGTGTGATAACGCTCTATTAGTTCCAACGTTCGCCACCAGGTGCTGACTGCGATGGCATTTAGTAGCCGCGTCCGCAGCTAGGTGTCGTGTGGACGGTAGCATTTGGTGGCAAATGTAGGAACTACTTGATAAAAATTAATCGGCATACAGATAACCCACACTAATACAGCCATCACAATAAATTAACTCCGGTTATCAGACAAATTCTACACACACCGAAAGTACACGGGGCTACATGACCGCGTTGTCGCAGCCCCTAAACTGAGGAACCAACCAACCAACCAAGCATAGACACAATCCAGTTGCCAACATTAACCACCCAAAATTGGCCTTGAAGTACAAACTTCTTCAAAGCTCCGTCACCTATTGGAAATATGCACCAACTGCAGTACTCGAAAATGCCACACACAAGTTCTACTGGGACAGATGACTTGTGAAATATGTTAACGTCAGTAACAACCGGCCAGGTATCATTGTCGTCCATAAAGAACACCGAGAGGAATTACTGATAGACATCGCATGTCCCAACACACAGAACATCCAAACAACAGCTGCTACTACGATGTGTACGTATACTACGAATAATATCTAAGTACACAGAGCTGGCAATTAAGATAAAACAGATGTGGAATCTTGAGTCGGTGACTACAGGATCATTATGTATGTGCGCTCGAATAAACACGGCAAGCTAAACCGGCTGTGACTGGCGCAGATCGCGGCCACGCGTACCCGGTTCAGCCGGTGGTTGGCGCGCACTTTCACACATTTACCAAACATTTTCAATAATGTGTACTTACAGTGCTCATAGGCGATGCTGAAAATGTCATCCCTCTCTTGTAACACCTGACATCTTCTGATGAATGAATGTCTGTCAACTCTTTTATTATTTACGGAGCCTGTTTCCTTGAATCGTTTAGCGAGCCTCCTGATTGTACGGGCATTAAGCACAGGTCTTCCTGGAAACTTGATTCGAAATTTTCGTCTCGTTTCAGGAAAAGTTTTTCTGCTTTTCATATACGAATTATGGATATACTCACGTTCGCTCAATGTGAATTGGTGTCTAGGCATGACCAACATTCACAGTAATCACAATACTCACTAAACGCGCAACACTAGCGTCTAAGCTTTGCAGATACACGTCCATATGAATGACAAAGCACGTGCAAACTAACGATATGAGTCAGCGGAGCGCGCCAACCACCGGCTGAACCTGGTACGCGTGGCCGCGATCTGCGCCAGTCACAGCCGGCTTAGATTGCCGTGTTTATCGGGGCGCACATATATAATGGCCGTGTACAATCCCAATAATTGTTTCAGGTAGTCTACTGGCGTTATACCCAAAACACTCCACAGAAGTCTATCAGCATGGATATGATGATGATAAATGTTGTTTTAAGGGGCCTAACATCTAGGTTATCGGCCCCTGATGGTTTGGGTGATTGTGAAGATATTAATGAAATGTAAACTATAGCTAAAACTAACTACTAACTTATATACTAGAAGTAGAAATAGAAAACAAAAGGAGAATAAGGCAAATAAAGGACAGGAGGAAAAGAAATGCCCTCAACCCTCGAAGAATGCTGATTGAGGGACTTGGAAGGAAGGAGAGCCATAAAACGCAGATAGGAAAGTGAAAGAGAAGAGGGTCCTCCCCACAGGAAATGGATAAAAGGGTGAAAACCGGACCCAGCTCAGGATTCCCTCGGGGACGCCAACTCCCGAACTCACCAGCCGTGAGCCCCTGAGGGTGTAGCACTATCGAGGATGCACCAGAAGTGGTGGGGCTACATACACCCTGCCTCCTTGAGGGCCTTGAGCAGAAGGCAGGAGAGAACATGAAAAGAAGGCTGACTCCGTAGGCCTCGGATATCCTAATATCGTCGGAAGAGAACAAGAGTAGACCAAGTGAGGTCGACAGGAAAGAAGACGGAGAGGAACCCGGCACGAGTAAGTGGAAGCAATGCCGGACTCAGCTGGGGCCCCGTGGTCGCCCACCCACGTCCCACAAGATGTGAGCCCCTGGGGCGGGGGGCTGATATACTGTGCCCGTTTAGACCACATATGCACTTTACCAATAATCAGTCAGCACGAGAGTCAAAATATCCCGGAGCGCCAGATGGGTTAAAGATAATCGCAAAAACGACATAAAATGAAAAAAATGCTTTACTGATTTTTGGCTTAATGCAACAATAAGGATAGAAGGAGATTCAACTGGGCATAACACATCATGTAAAATTATCTCATTTTATTTTGAATTTAAAATTGACTGCAAAAATACTCAAAGTAGCATCATTCACGTGTGGCGACCCACATCCTATTTACACAATGTACAGAAATTTTCCAAACACATTTGACAATTATCTTTGGAAACACAAGTCTGATTATTAGTCCTGTAGACTGTGTTCCAAAATTATATTCATTCATGATTAAATCCAGTTCAAATTTAATTGTCTCTACTGGAAATATCGTAGTTCACTGTTTGAATTTTCACATAATATTAACACTCGTAGAATAAATGTTCATAGAATTTTTAACTTTCACTTATTTTTCCAGTTTCAAAAAATATTGTCAAAAAATATTATCATCATTGAATCAACACAAATTATGTACACATATTAATAACATCTGAAAAGTATTTGACCTTGAGCATAGTATCGAAGAACTGTGCGAAGCACAACAAAAATTAATTGTTCTTCTGACATTAAACATTTCGAGACGTGACTCGATTATGAACATCAAGTTCCTAACAAATATATGATTTCTGAATCATCAACTTGATCAATAAATTGTTGGACCATTCAACTATTCGATTTTCCACTTGGAATCATTATTAATAAAAATATTTATATTCATGGCCATTTTAGTAATTTTCACCACTTGCAATTCTTCGACAGAATGCGGAAATAAGAATTGTAGCTTCATAATAAATTCATTTAGTTCATGGCACTAGGATTGAAAACATCCTTCAAATTATTCGTGGTTATAGGATTATTTTTAATTGGCAGTGGCCCATTCTATTATTTGTGTAAGAATACAATATTACAACAACAACGGCAAAGGTCTTCCTCTGAAGAAGAATAAAATACTATCATGACAAATCCGGGTTCTAGCAAAATCAAAGTCTTAATGGAATCCGTAAACAAGGTTGAAATAAGAACTGATGGTTTCTAAGAAATAACCTTCGGGTCATTCATACGACGAAATGTGTAGTTCCAATACTCCTATAAACCTGAGCCATCGAACCTGCTATTTGATTGATGCTCGAAAAAACCTCCTCATTCCTGCGACTTAAACATGCGCACCTGGGAATGGCATTTCAACTACTCCACACACATAAATTTTCTTCCCAAAATTTATACAATAAATCAAGCCTCTGCTTGTTATCAACACTGGAAGATTTATAAACTGACAAGTTTATTTTATTTTACCATTCAGTTCAACCCGTGAATTTACCATACTTATGAAAATCTTTATTTCACTTTCGAGTGTATTTACGTCATGATTTTATATAAATACAAAAATATCCTAATTGATACAAATATCCTTTGCTTCCCGTTTCATGCCTCTCCGTGTTATCTGAAAAATATACTTTGCTCATTGCAAATATTAACTATTCAACCAGAACTGAAATGTTGGTTGACTGCGGGCTTGCGCTAACCACTCTCCTTCGGAAAATCTCCTGTTCCAAACTAGAAATGATTAAACTACTTCATAGGCTCTCTCTCAATACATATGATTATTAGAAAATATAAGATCCAAAATTATTTAGAAAAGTTATAAAAATCATTATTATTATTATTAGTTATATTATTTTAAATATATTTAATTATCATCTCATTATGTGAGAATCCACATGTTCGAACCTTCGAATATGGAAAAAATATCCATTCCTCAACAAAAATTATTTTAACTTTTACAGTTACATCGACGGTTTTCCGTGACTTCCCAAAAATATGAAATATTCAAATAAATGCTCGATATGCTCGGTCATCGATCCTAAACTGTTCTGAGTGCTGAAAATACTCAGAATAACTCGTAATATGTCTTGCGTAGATCATTGCAAGATTTAAATACGAAGAAAAATAAATGTGTTGGTCATCTGCAGAAAAATAGTTTGTTCCAATTAGCTAGGCATAATATAAAATTCAAATGTGGCTTACATTTCTTGATGGTCTTGAAGCGTAGTGAACCTGGTCTGTACCAGATTTATCCATAAACATGCCCTATCGGACAAGCACGTATAATCCTTGTATCGGCCGCCATTATATACCCACAATCCGTCTAGCAAGACATAGTGGTAATATCTCTTGACGTTTGAAGTAACTGTTGATCCATTTTAATATTGGCTTCTGTTAACTCCATAACAGTTTGCTTAAATGGGGTCAGATCTAAGTGATCTATTCTTAAATATGTCAGTTGTAACATAACTCACGGTAATCGTTTCAGTACAAGAAAACACTGACAGTCTAAACCAATCAACGGCTGTTCTGAAGATCGTTCCCTGGGCATGGCTTCACACCATCTACCATGCGCGAAGCAACATGTAGTTTCCCTGCGTTGGCTAATGAACAACACCGTGATAGACTGGCCTTCAATATACTGAAAGATCGGAGTGGTTATTAAGTTACAAATATGAAACTGACTGAATTGGACTAAAATATCCAAGTATTAGGTTATTACTGGACTGTGACAAAGTACTTTTCTAGACAAAGTCTAGCATGTGTCCATGTAGAAATAAAAATATTTCATCAGTGTCCGTCGAAAAATAACTATCACCTTAGTGATTCTCCCTGCCGGAAACTTACCAAGTTCCACTCGTAGCGCAGCACTTTTGTGACTATCACAATTTTGAAAATAACTTCTGCGTAGATCCGGCAACAATGTGCCTTGGCTCAGCGTAGCGGCACCTTGTTAGGCAAGTGCTTGTGTCGAAGTGAGCTAAAGTTGCTTGAGCCGGCCGGCTTTTATTCAAAACGGTCAGGGTCACGCTGAATCAGCTGAAATCTGGAAATCCTCATATCTCTGGTATTCCTGGTCCGATTTACTTGATACTAAGTGCATTCTCTTTCATTTGGCCGTGCCAGTAATCTGATCCAAGTCTCAAGTCTCTACTCCATGGCTAACAATTTAATCAATAAATAGCCTTGACCTCTGCTATTACTCGCTACGTCACTTGACATGCTCTTAGCGGTATATTCTTTCCAATTTCTTCTAGAAGCAATGGAGCACGATATTCAAATATCTCAAGTTTCAAAAGCGGCTGTAGCCTTTCCCTTGATATCTAGGTGTCTGAATCTTGGAATACCCATTCCTAGAGTTGGGCACAATACAGAATGTTTCTACATTCCCATTAAAAATTTGAGGGCTTGTAGTGGGGACCATGGCGGTTAAGTTTACTACCGGTATAGGAACTTATGACCAACACCATACCGCTACCCGCAAAGAAACACTACAACACCCGATCACAGCTCCCGCTCTGTCCGACTTCTTCTGCTTGTCGTCTGGGTCCAATATTAGAGGTGGGCTCGATCTGACAACCACCGACGTCAACACAGACATGGTACCATATTCTGGTACACACGATCACCAATCTCTGGTCCTCCAACATCCACCGCAGCCATAACCCACGCCAGTCGGTCTTCCTCGGTTTCCACAGGGGTCTCGTAAATCAAGGTTTTCATGTGACCCCACAGTTAGTAGTCTAGCAGTGTCAAGTTGGGTGAAATTGCAGGCCAAGCAATCGGGCCACCACGACCTATCCAATGTTGTAAAAAATTAGTTGGTGCGCCATCGTGCTGAAACGACAGGTGATGATGATGATAATAGTTGTTTAAAGGGGCCTAACATCTAGGTTAGCGGCCCCTGATGGTTTGGGTGATCGTGAAGATGAAAATGAAAAGCGAACTTAACACTAAAACTAACTACTAACCTACATACCAGAAGAAGAAGTGGAAAACTAAAGGAGAATAAGGCAAATAAAGGACAGGAGGAAAAGAAATGCCCTCAACCCTCGAAGAAGGTGGATTGAGGGACTTGGAAAGAAGGAGAGCCATGAAAGGCAGATAGGAAAGTGAAAGAGGAAAGGGTCCACCCCAAAGGTAAGGGACAAAAAGGGAAAACGGACCCAGCTCAGGAATCCCTCGGGGTCGCCAACTCCCGAACTCACCAGCCGTGAGCCCCTGAGGGTGTAGCATTATCTAGGGTGCACCAAAAGTGGTGAGGCTACATACACCGGCCTCCTTGAGGGCCTTAAACAGAAGGCAGGAGATAACATGAAATCAAAAAGAAGGCTGACTCCTCGCAGAAGGAGGGAATCAGAATAGATGAGACAACGGCCAATTAAGGCGGGAAAGGAAAAGACTCCCTAGGCCTCGGACACCCTAATACCGTCGGGGTCAGAAGAGAACAAGAGTTGATCAAGTGAGGTCGACAGGAAAGAAGACGGAGAGGAGCCCGGCACAAGTAAGTGGAAGCAATGGCGGACTCAGCTGGGGCCCCGTGGTCGCCAACCCACGTCCCACAAGATGTGAGCCCCTGGGGGGGGGGGGGGGGAAACGACAGGTTAGACGTACTTGCAGTGTAACATCGTCTAAGAACTCATGCAGTACGTCTTCAAGGAATAACAAGCACGCGGCATCCGTGAGATATCGTGGAAGAAGGTATGTAATATCCCCCTCTGCAAGAAAGGAGACAATCGAGAATGTGGTAATCACCGTGGTATTTCATTGTTATCAGTGCCAGGGAAAGTCTACTCAAGGATTCTATAGGTAGAGTCCAGATTAAGAAAAGACGTAGAGGTGGATTTGGAAGAAACCCAGTGTGACTTCCGCCCAAATAGAAGCACGCAAGATCTCATATTCACCCTTCATGCAAGATTTATTGACCTGAAGCAGGCATTTGACAGAGTTCCAAGAATGGAAATATGGAAAGCCCTAAAAGAGTGAGGAGTCAGCGAAACACTTGAAAGATCCATTAAAAGACTCAACAGGAACTGTCGGTACTACGTGCGGACAGTGAATGTGAGATCAGCAGAATTCATCTCAAAACAAGGAGTCCAGCAAGGATGTAACCTAAGTACTCTACTTTCATAGTATACCTCGATAGAATTATGAAGACATGCCAAGATAAAGTTAAGAAGATGGTGATTGGAAATTACTTCATGAGACCAGTGAGATTAATAATTTTGCACATGCAGATAACTTGATAGTAGTTGCCTCCAACGAACAAAATCTACAGCACAATATGAATATATGGGTGGAAGAGTTAAGGAAGAGAGGAATGGAGGTGAACGTCGAGAAGACAAAGACCATGCTAATCAATAGAAATGAGGAGAGGCACAGCATTACGGTAAATGGAAGTCTACTGGAACAGGTTACAAACTTCAAGAATCTTGGTTCAACAATAAGTTCGAATGGAAAAATGGAGGAGGAAATTACGGATAGAATAGGAAAAGCCGGGAGATTGTTTACTGCCATCCGAGGAAAGTTCCTAAACAAGAGGGAAATCTCCAAGAACACAAAGTTGCCGGTTTACAAATTCACATTTTTGTTCGTGTATTTACTTATGGCTGTGAATCCTGGGCACTAATGGAACGAACGAAAAGCAGAATCCCGGCGGTAGAGATTCGATATCTCCGGAAAGTAGAGGACAAAACCAGGAGGGACAGAATACGAAATACAACCATTCGGAGAACACTGACTATCAAACCACTAGAGAAAGCCATCCAAGAACATCAATTAAGATGATGATTAAGATAATTGTTGTTTTAAGGGGCCTAACATCTAGGTTATCGGCCCCTAATGATCTGTGTGATAGCGAGAATGATAATGAAATGGAAACCAGAACGAAAATGAAGTGAGACGGAAAATACTTAAAAGGAACTCAGATGGAAACAACTCACAAAATGTTCTTAGAAAAGGGAATGTAGAACGAAAAGTTTCACAAAAGAATAGATTGAAAAATACCCACAAAATGCAATTGAAATTCAAAATACTTACAAAATGCAAATGAGATCGAAAATACGTACAAAATGCAATTGAGGTTCAAAATACTTACAAAAAGCAATTGAAATTGAATATACACAATGCAATTCAGATTGAAATATCCCAGTTCCAATCCAAATTATTCACAAAGTGCAAATGAAATTCAAAATACTTACAAAATATTGAAAATGAAAATGCTTACAAAATGTACGGTAGATTCAAACGACTCACGTGGATTGACAATACTTACAAAATGCAATTTAGATTGAAAATACTTGACGAAATGTAATTTAGATTCAAAATACCCACAAAATGCAATTGAGAATCAAAATATTTCCAAATGCCCACCAAACAAAATGCAATTTAGATTTAAAATTCGTGCGAAATGCGGTTTTGGTTGAAAATACTTACAAAATGCAATTGAAATTCAAAATACTCACTAAAATGCCCTGCAATCTTCATTGGAAGACTTACTAAAAAGCAATTTAGATTGTCAATCTTTACAAAATGCAATTGAGGATGAAAACAATCGCGAGATGTAATGTAGATCGAAAAAACGTACAAAATGCAACGTAGATTAAAAATACCTACAAAAAATCGCTAAAGGGAATTTAGAAACACGGGGAACCAAGGAACAAAAACAGTGCGGGAATCTTAAAGAGAAAAGGAAATATAATGAAAAGAGGAGAGGAGAGGAGAGGAGAAGAAGGGGAGTGAGGAGAGGGTCCGCCCCAAAGGAAAGGTACAAAAGGGGAAAACGGACCCAGCTCAGGAATCCCTCGGGGTCGCCAACTCCCAAACTCTCCAGCCGTGAGCCCCTGAGGGTGTAGCATTATCTAGGGTGAACCAAAAGGGGTGGGGCTACATACACCCGGCCTCCTTGAGGGCCTTGAACACAAGGCAGGAGATAACATGAAAAGAAAAAAAGTCCTCTCGGCACGCCGGAAGGCGGAGGTATATTTCACCGGGCAAACTTGGGGATAGGCGAAAATAGGAAGAATATGCAGGTTTTCATAGAAGGATCAGACTTCATTGATGGCGAGAAAGTTTTTTATAATTGGAGCTTTATTAACTTTGTTTTTCGTCATTTTATGCATATTTTAAACATTTTATTGTCTAATGGGGACGGTAACCTTCTTGTCATTTGGGGTCCATTTTTAGCCTATTTACAATTTTGAAAAAATAGGCTTATGAGATCACCTTTTGTCCGTGTGTGTGTGTGTGTGTGTGTGTGTGTGTGTGTGTGTGAGGTGTGTGTGTGTGTGCCCCCCCCCCCTAATAAATTCTAAACGGCTGGAGCGATTTCAATGAAACTCGGTAAGATCATAGCACCATTCTGGCCGACCCCGACCGTGCCCTTCAAATGTTATTGTGTCTCACCAATCCAACATGGCGGCTGTGCGAAATATTTCACCAGCATTCATCATCTCCGAAACTATTACCGATATCACACTGAAATTTTGTACGGTGATAAAGGGAACTACTAGAAGTTCACATATGAGACTTTCAAAAACCTGGTAACTACAAAACCAACATGGCGTCCAAGCGAAGTTGAGACATTTAAATAGACTTTTCTCGCGATTTAACCATCCAAACGTAATGCCACATGGTACAGCAAATGTTTATACACATTGTAATACACTGGGGTCTAATTTAGTTCAATTGTTTAGATAACCTCAAAATGGCGGCTGTGCGAAATATTTCACTGGCATTCAATATCTCCGAAACTATTTATGATATAACCCTGACATTTTGTACGGTGATAAAAGGGACCTATAAGTTTATCTATGTAACTTTCAAAAACCTGTAAAGTACAAAACGAACATGGCGGCCAAGCGAACTTGAAATACTTAAATATACTTTTCTCGTGATTTAACCGTCTGAGAGCAGTGAAATGTGGTACGGTAAATGATTATTCATATTGTAATGCACTGGCATCTAATTTAGTTCAATTGTTTACATAACCTCAATATGGTGGCTGTGCCAAATTTTAAAATTAAGTTCTTATTTCTTGCGTCGTAATCATGCGATCGAAGTGAAAGTTTGAAAAATGAAGCTATGCAATAATTTTCCTTTAATGATACATAACACTATGGCCTACTCATAAAACAATCCAAAATGGCGAGCATCCGAAATATTTTGAAGGTTACAATATCTACGAATCTTTTACAGCAATCAAACTGATGTTTTTTATATTCATAGAGACTATGAACATAAGTTCGCCGATATGACTTTCAGTAACCTGGTGAGCACAAATCCAACATGGTGGCGACGCGAAGTATAAATATTTAAATGGACGTTTCTCGTGATTTTACCATCTGAGTGCAGTGAAACTTTGCACGTTAAATGTTTATACAAATGTTAATCCACTGGCATCTAATTTATTTCAATTGTTTTTATAACCACAAGTTGGCAGCTCTCCGAAATTTTAAAATCTCGTTTTTACTTCTTTTCTCCTTATCATGCGATTGAAGTCTGAATACCACACGTACACAATAATCTTCATGTAATAGTACATAAATAAAAATCCAACCTGGCGACCATCTGAAATATTTAGACGTTCTCAATATCTACGAATCTATCACAACAATCAAACAGAAATTTTGTATGTTGATAGAGGCAATTAACATGAGTAGGATATATGAAAATAGGCTGTATAGTTCTTCACGGAACTACTTGTTATACTTGTGGTCACACTGTCCTTATGCAGGGTTTCGACACTGATGTGTAACTATCTAACGGTCTGTTACGTCTTCACGCAAAATTTTATCTACCGCAGAGATTTTGGTTGGTTCCTCAGTTTAGGGGCTGCGACAACATGGCTGTATTAGTCTGTAATTCAGTTAAGGACTGCAGACGGTCAATTTCAAGCAGTAGTTCGTAATGTTGCTACCAGATACTACCTTCAACGATACCTAGCTGTGAACTTGATGATGATGATGATAATTGTTGTTTTAAGGGGCCTAACATCTAGGTTATCGGCCCCTGAAGCTGTGAACTTGGCTACTGGATGCCACCGCAACCAGCAACTCGCAACGAACGTTGGAACTTCCCCTCCAAAGGAAAGCATACTGAGGGATTTTTAGCGCTCTTAGAAAATCCGACGACTCCGGCCGGCTTTGAACCCGCGACCTTGGGCATAGAAGTTCAGCATGCTACCAGTTACGTCACCGAAGCCACTTCACACTTAGTCAGATGGAAATCTGAATCTGATCTCGTGCAAGTGCGTTGTCATGGCAACGTCAGATGGCTCATCCCTTATCAATTTAGTAGTGTTGCCATGGCAACCTCTGATAGCTCTTGGCATTTTCTTATAATTCCGAAATCATTTTTCTCATCCCTTGGCGTAATGGCGGGTCATATCAAAAATTCTTTCAGACTAAAGTTTTAGGTAATTATTAGGGGAATATTGTCCATTTTGTACGGTTTTGAAATTGTGTCTATTAAGAGAGATATGATTAATGTTTCCCGAAAAACCCACCTTTTCCCACCCCTTTGGTCAACGGTTGGTGCTATAAAAAAACCTCTTCAAACAGAAATGTTTGGGCTTTAGCCGACACATAGTATGAACTTTGAACGGATTCGATATTTCACATATTAAGGGAGTTATAGCAATATTTAACTTTTTCGAGAAAAGCCCCCCATTTTCACCCCCTTCGACAGATTTAGCCCAGTAACGAACTCGACCGAGATGAGACAAGGGCCAATTAAGAGGGAAAGGAAGAGACTCCCTAGGCCTCGGATACCCTAATGCCATCGGGTTCAGAAGAGAACAAGAGTTGACCAAGAGAGGTCGACAGGATACAAAACGGAGAGGAGCCTGGCACAAGTAAGTGGAAGCAATGCCAGACTCAGCTAGGGCCCCGTGGTCGCCAACCAAGGTCCCACTAGATGTGAGTCCCTGGGGGGGGGGGGGGGGGGGCAGAATTGGAGAGGAGGCGGCCGTGACCTTATGTTTGTAACCATCCCAACATTTGTCTGGAATAGAAGTGGGCGAAACCACGGTAAACCACTTCCAGGATGGCTGATACAAAGCCGATAATCGAACCCTCCTCTTCTTTGACCTCGCGAGGCTGAGTGTTTCCCATTCCAGCCTTCAAAACAGAATTAACACTCCTTAACAGATCTGGGAATCGAACCCGGACAACCAAGGTGATAGCCAAGAACACTAGCCGCTACATTACGAGGTGGTCTCGAATAGAATGGGCTCAGACAGGTAGGCTCCGGTGATACAATATTCTTACAGTACAAGACATTCCTATTTAAAGGGAATTGACGAGGTGTTAAAATGAATGCAGTGACGTGAAGACAGCAGATAATTCCGCCAGGTTTGGCGGGAACTAACCCTGCTAGTCATTTTTGGATTCTAAATAGGATATAAACAGGATATAAATAGTTTCTCACTGCGGGAACGTGCTTGGAACAGCTCCTTATCGGCCTTCTTCTTAATAAAGGATGTCACGAAATGACGTAAATGGTTCAAAAAGTCAATAATTAATAATTCGTTCCCCTTGCCCGTCTGCCTTGTGACGCAAACAGCGAGGGTTGAGGGTAGACAAGAATACAATGACGTGTGGGGAGGATTTCAAGTGGAGAGACGTTCTGACGGTACACACGTACGATGTCAAATACTACCGGGTAGCTTTTAGCTCCCTCTATACGTCCGTTCCAAACACACGTCAGGCATTACTTAAACATTATGTGTCCACTCTCGGATGATGAAGATTTTGATAATTTATGTTTTAAAGGGCCTAACATCGAGTTTATCCAACGGTAATTGATGATAATAATTGTTGTTTTGAGGGGCCTAACATTTATGTTATCGGCCCCTATGGTTTGGGTGATAGTGAAAGATCAGATAAGAAGGAAAACTATACCTAATACTAACTACAGCCTTACATAATAGAAGAAGAAATGGTAAACAATAAAGGGATAAGGCAAATAAAGGACAGGACGAAAAGAAATGCCCTCAACCCTCGAAGAATGAGGATTGAGGGACTTGGAATGAAGGAGAGCCATGAAAGGCAAATAGGAAAGGGAAAGAGGAGAGGGCCCACCACAAGGTCAGTGGAAAAAGAGGACAAACCAGACCCAGCTCAGGAATCCCTCGGGGACGCGAACTCCCGAACTCACCAGCCGTGAGTCCTGAGGGTGAAGCAATATCTAGGGTGCACCAGAAGTGGTGGGGCTACATACACCCTGCCTCCTTGAGGGCCTTGAGCAGAAGGCAGGAGATTACATGAAAAGAAAAAGAAAGATGACCCGTCGAAGAATGAGGGTATCAGAAAAGATGACACAAGGGCCAATTAAGGCGGGAAAGCGAAAGACTCCCGAGGCCTCGGATACCCTAATACCGTCATGGTCAGAAGAGAACAAGAGTGACCAAGAGAGGTCGACAGGAAAGAAGACAGAAAGGAGCCCGTCACAAGTAAGTGGAAGCAATGCCGGACTCAGCTGCGGTCCCTTGGTCACCAACCCACGTCCCACTAGATGTGAGCCCCAAGGGGGTCGAGGTTATCCCCCCTAATGCTGTGGATGAAAATGGAAAATTATGATAAAATGAACACTAGAACTCATACTAAATACAACTTACGGGCTAGAAGAAGACAAAAACAAATAACGGAGGAAGAAGAGAAACAAAAGATAGGGAAAAGAAATGGCCTCGATCCTCGAAGAATGAGAACTGAAGGACTTGGAAAGAAGTAGAGCCAGGAAAGCCATGATAGGGTCCACCCCAAATTCACTGGAGAAAGAGGAACAGACCAGATCCTGCTCAGGAAAGTCGCAAGGTACCCAACTCTCGAACTCACCAGTCTGGAGCCCTTGAGGGTGTAGCGTTACCCAGGATTAAGGGGGGCAAGTGAAAGACTCCCTAGGCCTTGAATACTCTAATACCATCGGGGTCGGAAGAGAACAAGAGTAGACCAAGGAACGTTGACGGGAAAGATTATAGAAAGGATCTCGGCACAAGTAAATGGAAGCAATGCCGGACTCAGCTGGGGTTCCGTGGTCGCCAACCCACGGTCCACTAGTTGTTTGCCCCTGGGGGGTTGAGATAAGTCGGAGTTTCTATTTTTACTAATTGATCTGAAGTAAATGTAAGTGCAGGGGCAGCATCTTACTCAACGAGACATCCGTACAGAAACTTTTTCTCGGAATCAGGTCTTCTAAGCCTGCTATTTGCCTGTTCGGGAAATACAGAAAAAATATATCCACTGCATCATTTGCGAATCCCGTGTTTGATACTCCATCCAGATAACATGTACCTTGTCAAAATTTAAATATTGTTTATTATTTACAAAGCACAATGTGCACTTAAGACGCGTTTACATGAATTTATAGGTCTTTGGCGTAATTAGCGAGTGTAATTGTCCTTTTAGAGCAGTTCTTCAGGTGGTACTGCGTGCATTTCAATCCACACATTTTGCATTTGCAGTTGTCATCCAGTATGTGGTGACCGTCAGTCGTTCAGATCTTCCAGTGAAAGACGTGGGCGGAGAATCTCGTATACAAATGTCTGAGCTCGAAGTTTGGGCCTTTCCATGTGTCTGTCTGCAGTGCCTCCGTGGAGTGGATATCCACTGGAATCTGCCGTGCCTTTTCTCTTCTGTCTTCGAGGACGAAGATGGAGGCAGGTGTGTCCTGTAGGTTGAAGGTGGATTAGATGTCATCCAGGATGAATGATTCATTGGCTATTACGTATGCTAGTCTGTTTTCGGTGAATTTGGAGATCTGGAGGATGCGTTTCAGGTATTTGGCTTTAAGACTTTCAAGTTTCCTCATGTTGGATATGTTAAGCTTTTTACGTATTATTTGGATGCCCTATGTTGCCACTGGGGCAACTCTCAGTTTGAAAAGGGCCATTGCAGTGTTGATTGATAGCTGGTGGGGTTTTGGTATCTCGTACATAGCTTTTGCTGAGGCAGCCGTTCTTACCATAATATGAATGGTGAATGTTGCTCCAGTGGTTTATAGTGTTATTCCCAGATATTTGAATGAAGATACCATATCTAATACTGTGTTCCCGTACGTGAATTGGTCTGTTTTGGCTGTTGGCCCTCCTCTTATAAATTTAATTACTTTGGTTTTCATGCCATTTATCTTCAGTGAGTTCCTGTCTGCCCATTGGGTGAGGTTATCGAAAGCTTCTTGAAGGTCCGTTGGGGACCTCGATAGGAGTGCCATATCGTATGCACACATCAGGAGTTAAAATATAACCAAATATGATTTCATATGCACTGAAATTAGCAAAATATGAACAAGATGGCCAAAATATTCGTTTACAGCCAAAATAAAATTCTCTAAAGGATGGCAGGGACCCTTCAATCGCAAATATTTTATTTCTTTTTCATATTTCGGACAAAATAAGCTCAGTAAGAATGTCACAAAATAGACCTTCCATGAACACTATTCCATTTTTGGGGCATTTGTAATTGATTTCCGTTGTTTTCTCCACTTTTCCAAATCATGTAAAGGACACACTAAACGTTTCCTACGAGGTGCCGGTATGATGACAGGTGCTAGACTGTTGATTGTTTATCAGAAACTGAACCATATCCGGTCGATTAGATGCGCAGTTTGCTTTTCTATCACTACGAGTGCTAGTGTGAGTCAAATGCTGCTGCTGATGATGATAATTCTTTTGTTAAGGAGCCTAACGTCTAGGTTATCTGCCCCTAATGGTTTGGGTGATAGTGAAAGATGAGATGAGAATGGGAACTATAACTAATACTAACAACAGACTTACATACTACAAGAAGAAATGGGAAACAAATAAAGGATAAGGCAAATAAAGGACAGGAAGAAAAGAAATGCCCTCAACCCTCAAAGAATGAGGATTAGGGGACTTGGAAGGAAGGAGAGCCATGAAAGGCAGATAGGAAAGTGGAAAGAGGAGAGGGCCCACCCCAAGGCGAGAGGAAAAAGGGGACAAAACGGGCCCAGCTCAGGAATCCATTGAGGTAGTCAACTCCCAAACTCACCAGACGTGAGCCCTTGAGGGTATAGCACTATCCAGGGTGCACCATAAGTGGAGGGGCTACACACACCCTGCCTCCATGAGGGCCTTGTACAAAAGGCTGGAGATAACATGAAAAGAAAAAGAAGGCTGACCCCTTGAAGAATGATGGTATCAGGAAAGATGAGACAAGGGCCAATTAAGGCGGGAAGGTTAAATACTCCCTTGGCGTCGGATACCCTAATACCGTCGGGGTTGGAAGAGAACAAGATGATGATGATATGATGATGATGATAATTGTTGTTTTAAGGGGCCTAACATCTAGGTTATCGGCCCCTAATGGTTTGGGTGATCGTGAAGATTAAAATGAAAATCGAACTTAAAACTAAAACTAACTACTAACCTACATATTAGAAGAAGAAATGGAAAACTAAAGGAGAATAAGGCAAATAAAGGACAGGAGGAAAAGAAACGCCCTCAATCCTCGAAGAAGGCGGATTGAGGGACTTGGAAGGAAGGAGAGCCACGAAAGGCAGATAGGAAAGTGAAAGAGGAGAGGGTCCGCCCCAAAGGTAAGGGACAAAAGGGGAAAACGGACCCAGCTCAGGAATCCCTTGGGGTCGCCAACTCCCGAACTCACCAGCCGTGAGCCCCTGAGGGTGTAGCATTATCTAGGGTGCACCAGAAGTGGTGGGGCTACATACACCCTGCCTCCTTAAGGGCCTTGAGCACAAGGCAGGAGGTAAAAGGAAAATAAAAAGAAGGCTGACCCCTCGCAAAAGGAGGGAATCAGAAAAGATGAGACAAGGGCCAATTAAGGCGGGAAAGGAAGAGACTCCCTAGGCCTCGGATACCCTAATACCGTCGGGGTCGGAAGAGAACAAGAGTTGACCAAGTAAGAGAACAAGAGTTGACCATGAGAGGTCGACAGGAAAGAAGACGGAGATGAACCTTTAGCCCTTCAACGTTTATCAGAATCGAGGAAATTGCTAACTTTTAGGTTTTTGTTGAGAAAGGGGAACCCGTTTGTCTGCTAAGAAATGCTTTCAAAATGTTTAAAAATATGACCTTTCTTTACTTCCCAACGCTTCTTCTGTCTGTCTGTTGGGGTGTCAATCGTGAGGCTGGTCAGATCCTAAAAAAGTACCACCGTAGACTTTGTTGGTAGAAACCCACAAAACGCCAAGGAGTAGTACTAACTTACTACTAACACAAAGCGTGTTTCAGGAGGAATAGTAAATATTTTAGGAAGTGGTTGTATAGATTTTATTTAATCTATGGTGAGTACAACAAGGAATTCATATGTCCAGGTCCAAGTTCTTCAACCACACAACATCACTTTCTGAAAATGAAACAGGTCCTTGGGGCTTCCGGAGTAGTCATGAAGAGGGCAGCACAGGATGACATGGTCCATGGTCTGTTCCTCTTCACTGCATTCACACATTGGAGAATCCATCCAGCCCCACTTATGGCGCAAGAAAGTACAGCGTCCATGCCCAGTTCTCAGTGTGTTGAGGCGACACCATAGTTTTCTTAGGAGGTCAAATCCATTCATTATCCGAGTTGGATTTATCTCATGAGCATTAGTACCAGATGTTGAATTTGACTATTCTACCTGCCAGCTCCAGTTTAGGTTAAAATTGTCCCTCAAGAGTCGGCCGGCCAATACACTTACTGGTCTCCTAGATCGAAGTCGTTGTGGCGATGGGTAACAAAATTCCTGGTGAACTGGTAATGAGGGACATGACCAGATCTTCTTTGCTTCTCTCAGCAGAGCTTCCTTTCTCCTCAGGTGGGGTGGTGGGATATGGCTAAGAACGGGTAACCAGTGGCGAGGTATAGACTTGACACTACCAGTTATGCAGCGCATGGTTTCATTCAACTTAGTATAGATGAATTGCAATAAAAACAAATCCATATAACATTTATCCCATTTTAATTGCGTACCGAGATACAGATGTCGGCATGTAACCAGGGCAGTTGTCGTTTCGAGTGTTGGTACACCGGTTGCTATGGGCGTATTTAACGATTATCGACAGTCGTGTGTTGATGTTCACGTTGTGAAGTTGTGCTTTAGTTTCCATTGAATGTGTTCACCTGTCAGTGTGCTTTGTTGGCCAAGTTGACTGATGGTTTAAACATGCCGCACGTTTTTACACATGCTTAGTATGCCGATATGGTATTTGTAGGAGTTTTGTAATGGTAACGCTGCTGCTGCTTATAGAGAATACGGCATACGATTTCCTAACCGCAGACGACCAGATTCAACAGTGTTTACTCGTGTTTACAATACACTGCGTGACTCTGGTGCAGTACCCATCCGTCATATTTCATCTGAACGTGCAAATGAACAGACTGTGGAGAAAGCAGATGGCATTATGCAGTCGGTAGAACGTAATCCTTGCATTGAAGTTGGTGGTGGAATCTTTGAAAATTAACTTTGAACGTCGTAATTTGTTTGGGTTAAATACTAGCAGCTGTATATTTGTACTCAATAGAAATGAGGCACATGTTATATGGATTTTTTAAATTGCAATTCATCTATACCACCACCTCCTAAAATATTTACAATTGCTTCTGAAACACCCTGTACACTCTCCTGAGACCATTAACGCATAGCCACCCCAGCTCGAATCCCGGTGAGGACCGCAATCACAACACCTAATACCAGTGCTTGATTTGTAAAAAAGGAGGTTCCGTTGCTGTGGACTACCGGGCAGTGGTGGGAGGGGAGGGCTTTATGGAATATTGAAATATAGAGTTCTAGAAACGATATTTTTACACTTTTCTGAACACCTTTAAAAATAAATAAATAAATAGCAATCTAATTTTGATTTCAATTTCAAATTAAAGTGAGACTGCTTTAGCAACATTTTTCTTACCACAGCCGATAGCCTATATTAAATTTTAATGTAGGCCAACTGGGCTACAATTCAAACAATGTAAATTATTTCAATTTAATTTTTTGCGTAATTTAAAAAAGATACATTCGGTTTGAAAATACACTCAAGTTTACCAACAATCTTTTATTTCTTGTTATATAATTTTGTCTTTGCAGTTTCCTGAAATAATTATCCAGTCAAAGACCAAGTTGACCTTGACTTACAACTATCGTTCCACAGTTCTAAAAATTATGTTATATATTCGTCTTTTCCCGCGATCAGAGGTTTCGGTGCGGCGTACCGGAGCGTACCGTCACAAATCTAGCCCTGGCTATTACCATACGTCTTTAGGCTCTTCCTCATCAGAGGTATCGTACTGTATGCTCCCCACTAACTAGTCAACCCGCGTCACACAGAAGGATCACTTTATGACGTCACATTGTATTTACAACAGAGAGAGGGTAAATGCGTGTTTTTCGTTGTAACCAATAATTTGCTTAGTTTTATTATTCTATATTTTTTCTGAATGTTCTCATTTATATGGGAAGTTTGTTTTGCTGCGGGCAGTTCATGTTTTATTGCTATTGTGAATGCGTGAGTCCTGGTTCACTACGTGTTCTACTTTATTCAGTACTGTACGTGCTCGCCACCTCTTTTTACAGTAGACCTGATAAAAAGCGAAGTTCGGTCAATCGACAAAATAGAATATAAATCGAATAATTTGAAATTAATCGAAAACGATTAATCGACTAGTCGAAGTATCAATTATTGATTAATAGACACGAGATAAGAAAATAAGTATAATTGCGAGATCATCGCTTAAGTTGGTTGGTTGGTTGGTTCCTTAGTTTAGGGGCTGCGACAACGTGATCATGAAGCCCCGTGTACTTTGGGCGTGTGTAGAATCTGTCTGATAACCGGTGTTCATTGTGATGACTCTATTAGAGTGTGTATCTGGTTTTTTAAATTCAAGTATGGACTGTAACTTTGAATTTTTCAAATAGTTCCTACTTTTGCCACCAAACGCCACCGTCAACGACTACTAGGCCTATTTCAGAACTTAGCTACTAGAAACCACCGCAGTCGGCTCTTGGCAACGAACGTAGCAACCTAAGAACGTCGTTTACATTCTTAACTTATACAATTTAGTTTCACACAGGTGTAATTAGTGGAAAGTTCTTTAACATGCCATAAATCTATGATATGGTACCACCGTCTTTACTTCCCCTCCGAAGGATGGCATACTGAGGTATTTTTAACGCTCTTAAAAAATCCGACGGCACAGTGCAGTGAGGAGTGGGTTATCGAACAGCGCCTCATTACGAGTCTCTCTGTACGCTCTCTTGACTTGAAATGCCGACCGACATCACCAATATATGCACGAGAATCTCATAACACACAGGCAGGAATATTTCCTCAGCCGAGTTCCTATCGGAAACCCGCTTCAGGCCATGTGCTTCAGCTATTGTTCATAGTCTCAGTTTTGATCATAACGCTGACTGGGGCTTAGTCGAAGTCCGGAATGATGATGATGATGATGATTACAATTCTTATTTGAAGGGGCCGAACATCCAGGTTATTGGTCTCTTCTGGTCTGGGTGATAGTGATCATGATGATGATAATTGTTGTTTTAAGGGGCCAAACATCGAGGTTATTGGCCCCTGATGGGTGATAGTGAAAATGATAATGAAACGGAATCTATATCGAAAACTAATTGAGATTAAGAATACTTACATAACATAATTTAGATTGAAAATACTCACAAAATGTAAGAGCGGGAATACTTACAAAATGTAATTAGATTGCAAATACTCACAAAACGGAATATAGATTGAAAAGACTCACCAACTGTAATTTAGATAACAAAAGTTTGGTGCTTTTCAGTCGGTCAACACGAATGTACCCAAAAAGAGATGGGTTATGCCCTAATCCAGAAATAAATTACATGAGATTAATAAATACACTAGGATGACCAGTTTCAATCGTCAAGCGATCATCATCAGATCCATTGCACTTAGGCTATAACATCTATGTTTGATAATACAGGTGAATAATATTTACAATATGTACAATTATTTAGTTGCAGTATTGGTAATGCAACTGTCGGTGTATGCTAAATGTAGTATATCTAATGTTAGGTTTATTTACTCGTGTCAGGAACAAAAATATTACATAACAAACTGTGTACAAAATGGGCAAAACAATGGCAACACTTGAACATTAAGGTTCTAAATAATGCATGACCAATATTTTGCCATGTCACGTCCATTTGGTGTAGCCTTCACCAGATCCTCCATGGTGCACAGTATAGGACACAGACTGCACTGAAGCAGATGACCCATAGTCTGTACTTCACCGCATTCACAAAGGACCGGATCGCAGCAAAAACCCCATTTATGAAGGATGGACTTGGATCTGCCAACACCAGATCGCAATCTGTTGAGAGACTTCCAAGTTGTCCAAGCCTCTGTATGTCCTGCTGGGAGCCTTTCAGATGGAACCATCCACTGGGTAATGTGGGGGCTTCTGGTCAACCAAGATGTAATCCTCAAAACCTGAGGTTTGTCAGTTAGGCACACAGTTGTGTGAAGAAAGCTTCTTCTGGACTTCAGTCGAGAGTGGGCTGGTTGAAGGCTAAACAATGGATGTGCTTGAGACACATCAACCCTAGATCTCTCACATTTAGCTGCAATTTCTCTTCTGATATCTGGAGGTGCAATGCCTGCTAAACAATACAGTTTATCACATGGCGTGGGTCTCAGGCAGCCAGTGATAAGTCTACACGTTTCATTTAATGCAGTATCAACCTGCTTGGTATGACACGACCTATACCACACAGGACATGCATATTCTGCTGCAGAGTAACAGAGTGCTAAAGCAGTGGTTCTTATTGTTTGAGCTTGAGTCCCCCAGCTGGTACCAGATAATTTGCGAAGGAGGCAGTTTCTTGCGGATACCTTATTTTTGGTGTTTAGACAATGTCTTTCATACGTGAGTGCACGATCCAATGTAATCCCAAAGTATTTGGGATTCGCACAGTGATCCAACAGCATGCCTTCCCACGTTACATGCAGTTTCCTCTTTGCCTGTCTGTTTTTGAGATAGAAAGCGCAGACTTGTGTTTTCAAAGGGTTTGGTTTCAATTGGTTTCCTCTATAGTAATCACTTAGTTCCCACAGAGCTTCAGATAGACTTCTTTCCACAACTTCAAACTGATCCGCCTGGACGGTAATGGCACGATCATCCGCATAAATAAAGCTTCGAGTACCTACTGGTATTGGCTGGTCATTTGTATATATGTTAAAGAGGATAGGGGCCAGAACACTACCTTGAGGCAGTCCATTTCGTTGATTCCTCCAACGGCTGTGCTGCCCTTGAAAGTCTACAAAGAGTCTACGATTTTGAAGAAGACACCTGACTATTTCAGTTAATTTATAGTCCTATATCATCAAGTAGAGTTTATTCAGCAGTAAGTGATGATTGACTGTGTCCTAAGCAGCTGTTAAGTCAATGAATACTGCCCCTGTGATCTTCCGGTTCTGGAATCCATCTTCAATATGCTGAGTAAGATGTAGGATTTGTGAAGTGCAGCTTTTACCTGTTCTGAAGCCAGCCTGTTCAGGTATTAGGAAAGGTTCAATTACCTTTGTGAGCCTACTTAGAATCAATCGCTCCAGTATCTTGAAAAGGTGGGAGAGCAATGAAATAGGCCTATAATTCTTAGGATCATGTGCATCTTTCCCGGGTTTGAGAATCGCTATTACTCTGCTCTTCCTCCACATTTTGGGTATTTTACAGGTAGTAATGCAGTTATTAAACAATTCTAGCAGCCATTCTTTAGCCCCAGGTCCAAAATGTTTGATTTGATCCACACAAATTCCGTCCAGACCAGCCGCCTTTCCATTCTTACAGTAATTAATAGCTATATTCAGTTCTGAAAGTACAAAGGGTTTAAGGAACATGTTGTCTTCCTGTTCATGTTCCCTTACCAACTTCAATTTAGGTTTATGGATTCTTTTTCCAGAATTACCATTTCGAATAAGTTGATTAACAATTTGGTTGGCAGTGACATTAGAATGTGAAGAAGTTCTATTGTGATCATTGTTAAGGGGTCTATGAAACCTCCAAGCTTTCTGGCTGCTCCTTCCCATATCCAAATCTTCCATAAGCTTTAACCACTGTTGTCGTTTTGAGTCTGAAATAGAAGAGAGAACACGTTGTCCGCTAGCAATAGTTTCCTCACTGAAAGGATCTTCGTCAAATGATTTGCAGTAATTTGACAAAAGAGTCGTTGTCTGAGGAGTAAGACCTTGTATGTAATTTGTTCTACATCCTCTCGGGATGGCTGCATTGGAACATACTTTAATCACATCAATGAATTGCTCATAGGATTCTGGAATGGGACTGACTGAGGTGATCTTCTCATCAAGTAATGAGGTGAACAGTATCCAGTTAGCCTTCTTGAAGTTGTATCTTCTTCGAAAAGGGACAGTCTGTGGTCTGACAGCTGGAAATAGCTGGCACATTATGGGACGATGTTGAGTATTTGGGATGGGCGGACAAACCGATTTCACACATTGGCTGGTGACACTCTCACTTACAAATATGAGATCTGGGTTGTAGCCACGCTTCCATCTTCCACTGTTAAATGATGAAGGGAGTTTACTGTCATGTATGAGGGACAGCTGAAGTAATTCTGCCCATTTTAAAACTGCTTCCCCATTTTCATCATCGTGGGAATATCCCCACACATTACTATGGCTATTAAAATCACCAATGATAACAGACACTTTTTGCGAACTTAAATTGTCAGGAACTTTGAATGAAAACTGTGACTTAGGTTGTATATTGAGAAAATGATCAAATTGTTCAGTTCTACGGCAATGATTTCTATATCGTTTTCTTCTGAAATGGATGTCGCCTGGATCATGATGTCTGGTTTCGTGAAGATAGCACTACCATATTGGCCATGAGGACGTTCCACTACCAGCTTCATACCTGGAATTTTAGGTCGGCGTTGGTTAATGTCTCTGTGCGTTTCTTGTATGCACAATACGTCACAATTGTGTTAGTGGCATATGCCATGTAAGAGTTCTTCCTTATTTATAGAAATTCCCTCAATATTCACAGAAATTATAGTCATTTTTGGCTCTGATAAGAGCCTTTTCCATTTATCATAGACCATTCGGGTATGTAAATATACTATGTTCCTGGAATGCTGACGTTCAGTTCAGTACTGGAAATTTGAGTCCAAGTACCTATGCAGGGGCACCACGGGCAGGAATCAGCTTAGGTGAAATGCTAAAGTGGTGATAGAACTATTTAAGACCGTGGATCTTCCTGTATTCTATAACATATATTCTTATCTAGATTTGGCAACATCACACAAATAAACACTGCACTGACCTCAGACAGAACATAGGAACAAAGGGGGGAGAAAGGAAATAAACAGTTTCGTCCAGTTAACACCCGGGTTCAGTCGACCACAACTGGTGCTAGAGTGAACACGAAACTACTCGAAGTCCCAGCCAGGAAGCCAACTGGATAGGTATTAGCCTGTATTATTACAGTATAACCATAGTTGACTTTTAGCCTATTTTCAATTTTGAAAAAAAAAATAGGCTTATGAGATCACCTTTTGTCCGCGTGTGTGTGCGTGTGTGTGTGTCGCCCCCTAATAACTTTTAAACGGCTCGAGCGATTTCAATGAAACTCGGTAAGTTCATAGTACTATCCTGGGCAACCTCGACCGTGCCCTGCACATTTTGTTACGTAACACCAATCCCACATGGCAGCTGTGCGAAATATTTCACCAGCATTCAATATCTCTGAAACCATTACCGATATCACCCTGGAATTTATTACGGTGATAGAGGGAACTACTAGAAGTTCACCTATGTGACATTTGAAAAACTGGTAACTACAAAACCAACATGGCGGCCACATGAATTTGCGACTTTTAAATAGACGTTTCTCGCGATTTAACCAACCAAACGCAATAAAACTTGGTACAGTAGATGTTTATACACATTGTAATGCACCGACATCTAACTTGGTTCAATTGTTTATATAACCACAAGATGGCGGATAAGCGAAATATTTCACCGGCATTCTATATCTCTGAAACTATTAAGCTGTATCATCCTGAAATTTTACACGGATATAAAGGGCACTACTAGAAGTTCACCTATAATACTTTCAAAAAGCGGTTAACTACAAAACGAACATGGCGGCCAAGTGAATTTGAAAATTTTAAATAGACCTTTCTCGCGATTTAATGTTCCAAACGCAATGAAATCTGGTACAGGAAATGTTTATACACATTGTAATGCACTGGTATCTAATTTAGTTCAATTGTTTACATAACCTCAAGATGGCGGATGTGCGAATTTTGAAATTAAGTTTTTATTTCTTGTGTCGTAATCAAGCGATCTAAGTGAAAGTTTGAATAATGAACCTACGCAATAATTTTCCTTCTATGTGACATGATTCTATGGCCTATACATTTAACAATCCAACATGGCGACCATCCGAAATATTCAGACGACTCTGAATATCTATGAATCTATTATAGCAATCAAACTGATTTTTTATGTTCATGGGGGCTATGAACGTAAGTTCACCTATAGGACTTTAAATAACCTGGTGATCACAAATCCAACATGGCGGCGACGCGAAGTATAAATATTCACATGGAAGTTTCTCGCAATTTATCCATCCGAGTGCAATGAAACTTGGTACAGTAAATCCTTTTAAGAATGTTAATCCACTGGCATCTAATTTATTTCAATTGTTTCCATAACAACAAGATGACAGCTGTGCGAAATTTTAAAAACCCCTTATTACTTCTTGTGCCCTAACCATGCGATTGAAATTTGAATGCTACACGTACACAATAATCTTCATGTAACATTGCATAATTCTAGGACCTACATATATAAAATCCAACATGGCGACCATCCGAAATATTTAGTCGGTACTCAGTATCTACGAATCTATTACAGCAATCAAACTGAAATTTTATATGTTGATATTGGCAGTTAGTATAAGTAGGATATATGAAAATAGGCTGTATAGTTCTTCACGGAACTACTTGTTTACAACCATATAATCACCCCAAACAGACAAACTCCGGATTTCTATCACCATTTTAATATTTCACCTAACAATAGATATATTACATTTAGCACACACCGACAGTGGCATTACCAATATTGCAACGAAATAATTGTACATATTGTAAATATTGTTCACCTGTATTATCAAACATAGATGATATAGCCTAAGTGTAATGGATCTGATGATGATCGCTTGACGATCGAAACTGGTCATCCTAGTGTATTTATTAATCTCATGTAATTTATTTCAGGATTAGGGCATAACCCAGCTCTTTTTGGGTACATTCGTGTTGACCGACTGAAAAGCACCAAACTTTTGTTTACTTAGGCAACATTGAAAAATGGCTTCAAACCCCACAATGTAAATTAGATGCAAAATACTCACAAAATGTAATTGAGATTGAAAATACTTACTAAATGTAATTTAGATTCAAAATACTTAAAAAGGTAATTTTGATTCAAAAGACGTACAATATCCAATTTAGGTTCAAAATACTTACAAAATGCAATTTAGATTGAAAATTCTTAGAAAATGTAATTTAGGTTGAATGAAGAAAGGGGGAAAACCAGACCCAGCTCAGGAATTCCTAGGGGTCGCTAAATCCCAAGCTCACCAGCTGTGAGCCCTTGAAAGTGTAGCACTATCTAGGGTGCACCAGAAGTGGTGGGGCTAAATGCATCCTGCCTCCTAAAGCAGAAGTTAGGAGATATCATGAAATGAAAAACAAGAGGTCTGACCCCTCGAAGAATGAGGGATCAGGAAAGATGAGACAAGGGCCAATTAAGACGGGAAAGTGAAAGACTCTCTAGTCCTCGAATACACTAATACCATCGGGGTCGGAAGAGAACTAGAGTTGATCAAGAGAGGCTGAGAGGAAAGATGACAGTGAGGAGCCCGATACCAGTAAGTGGGAGCAATGCCGAACTCAGCTGGGGTCCCGTGGTCGCCAACCCACGTCCGACTAGTCGCGGGCCCCTGGCGAGAGAGAGGGGGGGGGGGGCAGTTGTAAATCAAGGCTATGATTAGCAAGGAGGCGTCCATAGCCTCAAGTTAGAAAGCATCCCTGCATTTCCCTGGAGTAGAAATAGGAGACAACGTAAATCCACTTCTAGTTTAATGATTGTTGTTTGAGTCTTCAGTCTTTTGACTGGTTTGATGCAGCTCTCCATGCTTCCCTGTTCTGAGCTAATCGTTTCATCTCTACATAGCTACCACACCCTATATCTGAGGCAATCTGTTTAACATATTCTAACCTTAGTCTACCCCTACAGTTCTTGTCCTCGACCCTTCCTTCCATAACTAAGTTTGCTATTCCTGGGTGTCTTAGTATGTGTCCTACCAACCTATCTCTTCTCTTCATTAGCAGTCGCCAGAAACATATCTCCTGTCCCACTCGTCTTAATAGCTCTTCGTATGTAACCCTATCTATCCATCTGATCTTCATCATTCTCCTGTAACACCACATTTCAGACGTTTCAATTCTCCTCTTTTCTGCTGCACCAACAGTCCAATTTTCACTTCCATAGAGCGTCACGATCCAGACAAAGGCTTTCAAAAATGACGTCCTAATACCTAAATCTATATTCGATGTCAACAGATTCCTTTTCTGTAGAAATACTTTCCTTGCCTGAACCAACCTACATTTTATATCCACCTTGCTTCGTCCATTACTGTATATTTTGCTTCTAAGTAACAGAAGTCTCCTATTTCCTTTAGTTTTTCACCTGCCAATTTGATGTCCATAGAGGTTTCTGATTTATTACGGCTGCATTCCAATATTTTTTTACGTTTGAATGATAATAATAATAATAATAATAATAATAATAATAATAATGGCAGGCTATTGGTTTTATGTCCCTTTTAACTACTACAGCTTTTAGAGACGCCGGGGTGCCTCTAAGGGGATCTTTGATGTGCCAGTAAATCTACTGACACGGCTCCCTCGTCCCTATTTGGGCACCCTCAAATACCAACTGACTGCGCCAGGATTCGATCCTGCAATCATGGGCACAGCAAACGAGAACTTTACCACCGAGCCACGCAGTCGGTCTAACTTCTAGTATATGTGGTTCGAATCAAATCTCAGTTTTCCCTACGAGGCTGTGTGTAACCAGTTGCAACTTACAGACCAATTCAAGAATTTGGCAGATGATGATGATGATAATTGTTGTTTTAAGGGGCCTAACATCTAGGTTATCAGCCCCTGATGGTTTGGGTGATCGTGAAGATGAAAATGAAAAGCGAACTTAAAACTAAAACTAACTACTAACCTACATACTAGAAGAAGAAATGGAAAACTAAAGGAGAATAAGGCAAATAAAAGGCCAGAAGGAAAAGAAATGCCCTCAACCCTCGGAGAAGGCGGATTGAGGGACTTGGAAGGAAGGAGAGCCATGAAAGGCATATAGGAAAGTGAAAGAGGAGAGGGTCCGTCCCAAAGGTAAGGGACAAAAGGGGAAAACGGACCCAGCTCAGGAATCCCTCGGGGTCGCCAACTCCCGAACTCACCAGCCGTGAGCCCCTGAGGGTGTAGCATTATCTAGGGTGCACCAGAAGTGGTGGGGCTACATACACCCGGCCTCCTTGAGGGCCTAGAGCACAAGGCAGGGTATCAGAAAAGATGAGACAAGGGCCAATTAAAGCGGGAAAGGAAGAGACTCCCTAGGCCTCGGATACCCTAATACCGTCGGGGTCAGAAGAGAACAAGAGTTGACCAAGTGAGGTCGACAGGAAAGAAGACAGAGAGGAGCCCGGCACAAGTAAGTGGAAGCAATGCTGGACTCAGCTGGGGCCCCGTGGAATTTGGCAGAGCTGGGAATCGAATTCTCAATAAATACCCGGAGGCCGTAAAAGGCGGGTGTACCGATCAAAAATGTAAAAATATGCATTCACAAAGAGAAAGAACAGGCGAAAAACCCTGATACGTGGATATACAATTGTTCAAGTTAATAAAATTAAAAATAAATTATTTGAAATGAACTGGACATCACGTGCGATGGGCTGTAAAAAGATAAGATGATTAAAATACTCCACATTACTATCATTGAATTGTGTGCTGATAAAACACAAATAAAAGTGTTTGTTTACACAATACAAACTCTTTCGAAAAACAAACACAACACATCCGCGTTGATAAAATTAATTTGTGGACAAACTGCATTTCGTTACATTCAGCAGATACCAGTCACGAACAGTAAACTTTTATGTGTGTATAATACGTTCGCATGGCCAACGAGAAAAATAGGTCCATCCGTGGAGTAGTGGCTAGCATTTCGGATGTCACTATGGAGGTCCAAATTAGTTTTCTGGCTCTGCCAAGGCATAATTGTCTTGTCTGAGAATTGGAACGGGGTTCACTCAGTTTCGTGAGGTGTAGTGAAGCTTTTCTGGGAGTGTTTTCCGTGATTTCCCAGTTCTAATTCATGATGATGATAAAATTTGTGTTAAAAGGTCTAACATCTAGGTCATCGGCCCTTAACGGTTTGGGTGATTCTGAAATTTATGATGAAGTGAAAACTAGAACTAAAAGTATCTAGGGACATAGAACCTACTTACGTACTAGAAGAGGAAGAAGAAGAATACAAATAAAAAAGGAATAAGAGGAATAGAAGACAGGAAAAATAAATGTCCTCAACCCTCGAATAATGAGGATTGAGGATCTCGTAAAGAAGTAGAGCCACGAAAGGCAGACATACAAGGGGTAAGAGAAGATGATGATGATGATGGTAATTGTTGTTTTAAGGGGCCTAAAAACCTAGCTTATGGGCTCCTAATGGTTTGGGTGATCGTGATAATGAATGATAATGCCATGACACCTACAAATAGAACTAACTATGGACTTAACAACTAACTTACATACTAAAAGAATAAAGAAGTAAATAAAAAAGAAAATAAATAAAGGATAGGAGGAAAATAAATGCCCTCAATCCACAAAGAATGAGGATTGAGGGACTTGCAAGGAAGGAGAGACTTTAAAGGCAAATAGGTAAACATTATGTGGGGGCAATGGAAGAAAGGGGAAAAACGGTCCCAACTCAGGATTCACTCGGGGTCGCCAACTCCCAAACTCACCAGCCGTGAGCCCTTGAGGGTGAAGCACTATCTAGGGTGCACTGTAAGTGATGGGGCTACACACACCCTGCCTCCTTGAGGGCTTTGTGCAGAAGGCAGGAGATATCATGAATAGAATAGGAAGGCTGACCCCTAGAAGACTGAGGGTATCAGGAAAGATGAGACAAGGGCCAATTAAGGCGAGAAAATGAAAGAACCCCTAGGCCTCATATACTCTAATACCGTTGGTGTCGGAAGAACATAAGTGTTGACCAAGGGAGTGTGACAGGGAAGATAACTGAAACGAGCCCGGCACAAGTAAGTGAAAGCAATGCCAGACTCAGATGGTGTCCCGTGGTCGCCAACCCACGTCCCACAAGTTGTGAGCCCTGGGGGAAGGAAAAGAGGAGAGGATCCGTCCCAAATTCAATGGAAAAAGGGGAAACGGACCCAACTGAGGAATCCCTTGGGGCCACCAACTCCGTGAGCCCTTGAGAATGTAGCACAATCCAGGGTGTACCTTAAGTGGTGGGGCTACACACACCCTGCCTCCTTTAGGGCCTTGATCTGAAGGCAGGAGATACCATAAAGAAAGAATGAGAGTATCAGGAAAGATGAGACATGAGCCAATTAGTACGACGGGAAAACGAAAACCACCCTTGACCTCGGACATCCGAATATCGTTGGGGTTGAAAGAGAACAAGAGTTGAACAAAGGAGAAAAACAGATAAGGTGAAAGAAAGGAGCCCGGCACAAGTACTTTGAAGCTCTTCCAGACACAGCTGGGTTCCCGTGGTCGCCAACCCACTCCTCACTAGTTGTGAGCCTTTGGAGAAAATAAACGAACAATTTGCTCCCACATTATATTTACGATCGAGCTCTTTCAGTGGCATTTGTCTCTTAACTGAAGTTAGGACCCCTGTTTTCTTAATCCTCGCCTCCAAGCATGAGATTTATTGCTCGTAGTTTTTACGTACCAATGTTTCTTGTTGAGACCAGACTTGTTGGCGGTGTTCATTAAACTTGCGGAGATTGATGGGCCCAGCTATGACACATGTTGGGCAAGTCCTCCTACACCAAGCCTTACTCAATCATTAACACGATTATGATGATGATGATAATTGTTGTTTAAAGGGACCTAACATCTAGGTTATCGGCCCCGAATGGTTTGGGTGATAAAAAAAATGAAAGATGATCAAATGAAACTTACAACATAATAATATAATATCTTATGGCCTCGTGTGCCGGGTGCAAGCTTTGTTATTTGACACCCAAAGGGTAGCTTGCATGTCAAATTTCGTTGTTCCTTGAAGCACTATGAATGTCAAGGAGGTTAGATATTTAATCTCCTTGACACTATAGCGCTTTCTAGTAGAGAAATGAGGAACATTGTGTTGGCGGAAACTCCCGAGATTAATTTTGCCATTATGAACACGGTCTACTGAATTCAAATGGGTTCTTTGACATGCCAAAATCGTATGACATGGTGTCGTAATTTTTGCAGCCTTTCAAAAATCACTTACCACGGCCAGGAGCGAATCTGCAAACTTGGGGTTAGTAGACCGACACGTTAACCACTCACCCACCGTGGCAAGCTGATACTTACAACTAAAACTAACTACTGAATTAGAAACTAGAAGAGGAAATGGGAAACAACAAGGAGATGAATGTAAATAAAGAGAGGAGGAGAGGAAACGCCCTCAACCCTCGAATAATGAGAATTGAGGGACTTGGAAGGCAGGAGCGAAAGTGAATGACATGGAGGTGATGATGATGATGATGATGATGATGATATTTCTTGTTTTAAGGGGCCTAACATCTAGGTTATCGGCCCCTAATGAATGAAAATATTGTGAAATGAGGATAAAAACATCCCACTGCCAGAGATGAAAATGAAAATGCTTTGTATAAAACTGACAGTGAACCCCAACAATCTTATTATATAATACGCTAAGGTGTATGCTTCACAAAACTCAAGCTCCTAAACCAGGAGGTTTATACCAAAATCTGCCAAATCATCTCAATAGTACAGGAGAAATCATACATTTCTTGAAAAGTCAATGGAAATATATTTATTTGTTTATAAAGTGCTTTTAAACAAATAAACAAGATGATAGCCCCTGGCAGAACTGTGTCGTAATGGCCGCATAGCACTTGAGCCGGGCGGGTAGTCTGTACACATGGGGCGCACACAACCCAGATAGTCCCTGGCAGATCTCTGCCGCGTACAGCCCGTATAGCACTAGTGCCGGGCGGGTAGTCTGTACACATGGGGCGCACAAACCCATTATGCGAGAATTCTCGCACGAGTCCGCTAGTTATGTCTCACTTGGACAGAAGGAGTTATAACAAGGATGATATAAAATAATAAAACACATAAGGCATATAAAGCAACTAAATGGATATGATCACAATAAAAACAAAAAAACAAACAGACTAAACCTAAACTAAAAGTCAGAAACTATATGAAAACTTAAAAAGTAGCCACTCTCCCTCATGAACCGGATGGTGAGGTCTACTAACAGCCCATCATCACGGAGAATAAGAGAGAGGGTGTTAGGCAGTTTGAGAGTCCTTCGCAGATCGGCCAGGTCCACACACTCCAAGAGAATGTGTGCCACGGTAAGGCCGATGAATTAGAAGAGTAATGCACTAGTAAGAGGAAGTAATGCCAGACTCAGCAGGAGTTGTGGTGGGCCTCTGAAGAACACACTTGCAAGGGAGCGTGGGACTGATCATTAAGTAAGCTGGGTACATAAGATTGGCCTCTTATTTCTGGCACTGCTTATTAATAGCACTCATCTAGTTATTTTAAAGTTCCCTCTTTTTCAGACGGATGTGAGTAAGATGGCTTTGTTTACAATCCAGCGCTTGTTACATTGAACAATGCGTTCACTCACACTTGGTAGCCAACAGCTGACTGCAGACCAGTGATTGATAGCTTCTTGGATTCTTCAGTTGGATGAAGCCACCACAGTTAACCTTCCTCTGGTCGCTCCTAGTATCTTATGACCGTTAGTCGCTCGACGCCAATGTAATGTGCCTCGATACTGGGTGGATGGGATAAGAAGCATACTAGAAAAATGATGATGATGATGGTCATTGTTATGGCCTAACGACTAGGTTATCGGCCCCTAATGGTTTGGGTGATAGTGCTGATGAAAAAAGAATGGCAAAATTACAATAATAATAATAATAATAATAATAATAATAATAATAATAATAATAATAATAATGCGCTGTACGCAGCAGAATGCCTGGCAATGAATAGGAACGGTCTGGTTGAGAAATTGGAAGTCAAAGAAAGGAAGATACTGAGGAAGATCTTAGGGCTGTTGAAAGACGATGGTGAATACAGGAGACGGCATAACAATGAGCTGCACCATCATGTAGAAAGGATATCTCAAGTAATTCGGAAGAAAAGAATATCTTTCTATGGCCACTTAACCCGTATGAAACCCGAGAGAATCACCAATCGGATATTAACCTATTTTCTTAACAACAACAAAAAACAAGGGCCCCTGGTTTTGTGAGGTAGACAAGGATTTACACGAAGTAGGGATCACCCACGCAGACATTATGGAACGTGACCTTTCGAAGGAAAATCTTGGAGCACACCACCAATTCCAAGAAAAAGTGAAATAAAAACCGGCAAGAAGTGGTCTGAAGAAAGAAAGGAGTTTCACTGACAGCGAATGCGTGAACACTGGGCTAAGATCAAGGCCCAAAGACGTCAGCAGTTGAAATGACGTGGTCCATAGCTGGCCTAAACGAAGAAAGAAAAAAGAAAGAATAATAATAATAATAATATCGTATGGCCTCGGGTGCCAGGTGCAAGCTATGTTATTTGACACCCAAAGGGTAGCTTGCATGCCGAATTTCGTTATCTTAGAAGCACTATGAAAGTCACGGATGATGATGATGATGATAATTGTTGTTTTAAGGGGCCCAACATCGAGGTAATCGGCCCCTAATGAAATGAAATGGCGTGAAATGATAGGATGTAGATAAAAACAGCTCACTGCCATGGATGAAACGAAAATTGTGTTTATAAAACAGACAGTGAGACCCAAAAAAAAAGAATAAAAGGCGGATGGTAAAAAAGAATAAAACAAATAAGCCTTAGTGAACAATAAAATAGATGGACACAACAAAAACATAAAACAGTCTTAACCTGAATTAAAAGTCGTAACTACACATTAAAACCTAAAAAAGTAACCACTCTCCCTCATGAACCGGATGACGAGGTCTACTGACGGTCCGTCATCACGGAGAATAAGGGAGAGGGTGATAGGCAGTTTAAGAGTCCTTCGCAGATCGGCCTGATCCACACACTCCAAGAGAATGTGTGCCACAGTTAGACGGGCACCGCAAGTACACCCAGGGGGATCTTCTCTCTTTAGCAAGTGGGAGTGCGTAGCAATCCCATGGTCGATCCGGAGTCGACAGAGTACCACAGCTTCCTTCCGGAGGGATCGGAAGGAAGATTTCCACACCTTCGTTGTATCCTTGATGCCTCTCGTTTTGTTGGGTGGAGGCGTGGCACGCCACACTTCCTCCCAATGCGACAGGATCGAATGCCGCAACTGAGAGCGCACATCACTAGCAGGCACCTTATACGGTAGCGAGGGCAGTGCGACTGCCTCTCTCGCCGCCTGATCAGCAAGCTCATTTCCCGCAATACCCATGTGGCTAGGAAGCCACACAAAGGTCACCCCGGTTCCAGCGTTACACGAACTGACGAGCAGGTCGTGCACACGCTGGACCAAAGGATGCTTCGGAAAACACATCGAGCGCTTGCAGCGCACTTAGAGAGTCAGTACACACAAGAAAGTGCTGGTGATCGTCTGATAACGTGTTCCACAGAGCCTCTAAGATGGCATAGAGCTCCGCTGTGTAAACACCACAAGCCTCGGAAAGTGAAAAGAGGAACCGACGATCCTCAACCACAAATGCACAGGCTACTTTCTCGTTTACCCTCGAACCATCCGTGAAGAGAAGCCCTGAACCTGGATACCGGCTCACCACAGACTGGAAACCATCTACGGAGGGGCCTTGCTAGGTACTCGGACGATACAGAAGACAGAAGGAAATCGGAACTGACGGTATAAGTCTTCCAAGCGAATCCCCGCCGGCCGAGTGGCTCGGGCGAGCGCATCATACAGCCGGCGATTCGGATTGGTAAACAAACATGGATAGCTTGGATGAAGTGGCATCTGTCGAATAGTTGCAGCATAGGTCAGCAGTACTTGTTGGCGCCTCAGGTGTAAAGGAGGTACGCCAGCCTCGGCGAGCAAACTGACGACTGGGCTCGTCCGAAAGGCACCCGTCGCCAGCCTCACACCGCCGTAGTGGACATTGTCCAGTTTAACAAGCACAGACTTACGGGCCGAACCATATGCTGCACTGCCATAATCAAATCTAGATAAAATCAGTGCCTTATAAAAACGTAGGAGCACCGCGCGGTCCCCCCCACGATGTGCCGCTAAGAAACCGCAACATGTTGAGTTTCTTAACACCGGCAGTTTTCAAACACCTCACGTGTGGCTCCCACGTCAATTTCTGATCGAAAAGTAGCCCAAGGAACCGGTACACAGCAACAACAGGCAAAGCTACATCGCCGAGATTATGCTCAGGATCAGGATGGCGAGTGCGCTTTCGGCAGAGATGGACAAACGAGGTTTAAGTGGTTGAGAACTGACAGCCATGGTCTAGTGTCCAGCGTTCCACTCTCCGAATAGCTTGTTGTAGCTGTCGTTCAGCAACCGCCATATTGTGCGCACTATAATGTAGAGCGAAGTCGTCTACATATAGCGACGGTACCACTGCTGGACCAGCAGCAGCGACTATACCTTTTATAGCAATAGCAAATAATGTTACGCTAAGCACCGATCCCTGTGGGACTCCGTTTTCCTGTATATGATATTGCGAATATGTCCCCCCTATTCGGACACGGAATAGGCGAAGGGACAGAAAATTCGCAATAAAAACCGGCAAGTTACCTCGGAATTTCCATTGATACAGGGTAGAGAGGATGCCGTAACGCCAAGTGGTGTCATAGGCCTTCTCGAGGTCAAAGAAAACAGCGACTAGGTGCTGTCTCCGGAGAAAAGCGTCCTGTATGGCGGTCTCCAGGCGTACCAGATGGTCGTTGGTACACCGAGACGCCCTGAATCCACACTGGTATTCACACAGGATTCCTCGCTTCTCCAGGACCCACACCAGGCGCCGATTGACCATCCTCTCAAAGAGCTTGCACAGACCGTTGGTGAGACAAATAGGTCGGTAATTCCCTGTCAAATTGGGATCCTTATCGGGCTTCAGGATAGGTATAATGATACCTTCCTGCCATTGCGCTGGAAATGCACCTTCCAACCAGATACGATTAAACACCCTGAGCAAATAACGAATGCTCTCCTCGTTAAGGTGTTTATGCATCTGGTTGTGAATATTATCCGGGCCGGGAGACGTGTTCCTGCAGAGCGCCAGCGCTCCGCGGAGTTCTCACTCCGTAAAGGGCACGTTGTACTCCTCCGAAGCGCGGGAAGCAAAACTGAGCTGGAAACGTTCTGCCTGGCGCTTCATGGCCACGAAGGCAGGATCATAGTTATCGGAACCGGATATATCCGCAAAATAAGATGCGAGATGGTTTATAACGCGATAAGGATCGGTAACCAATTCATTATCAATGGAAATTCCCGGTACATTAGAAGATGTCTGAATACCCGAGATACGTCGTAGTTTAGTCCACACTTGAGAGGAGGGGGTATGCGCCGTGATAGATGACACATACCGTTCCCATGATTCTTTCTTACTCTGGCGGATATGAATCCGTGCCTTGGCACGAAATTTCTTAAACGCCACCAAATTGGCCATGGTTGGACGCCGACGGTATTGCTTATGAGCTCGACGACGGTCTCTTATTGCCGCTGCAATATCCTCTGTCCACCAAGGGACGAGTTTGCGACGAGGAGTCCCAGGAAAGGATGGAATGGACTCTTCGACGGCAGCAAGAAGCATATCGGTGATGTGCTGCACCTCGTCATCGACGCTCCGGAAACCAAGATCAACGAACACAGCTAGTTCTTGAAACGAGGGCCAATTTGCCCGCTTAAGCACCCAACGACTGGGGAACTCCACGGGCTTCTGGTTCAGAAGTGTAAGAACGATCGGGAAATGGTCACTGTCACAGAGGTCGTCGTGTACATACCAACCAAATAGGGGGACCAGCGCACGGCTACACACACACTCGTCAAAGTGTGAGTACGTGCCGTGCGCTAAGCTAAAATTTGTATCTTCCCCTGTATTTAATAGAGATAAATCCAACCCTTGAATTAAGCCCTCCACGTCCCTTCCTCTGGGGCAGGAAGATGGTGATCCCCATTGGGGGTGATGAGAGTTGAAATCACCCACGATTAGGAAAGGGACTGGATGTTGATCAACAAGACCAAAGACGTCATTAATATCAAGGGGCTGGTTCGGTGGAAGGTACACGTTACAAACAGTTGTCATAGCAGGCAAGGACACGCGAACTGCAATAGCTTCCAGAGGAGTGGCGAGTGGAAACTCCTCACTATAGCAGTCAGTGCGAACGAAGGTACAAACGCCCCCGGAAGACCGGGCGGCGTCTTGTCGCTCTTTAGAATATAGTCGGAAACCTCTCAGAACAGTCTCGTGATCAGGTCTGAGGTTTGTTTCCTGTAGGCAGACTATACTCGCTGCGTATTGTGCAATGAGCTGAATGAGCTCTGTCAAATGCCTGTCATAACTGTTACAATTCCACTGTAACAGTGCCATTGTGTGAACTTATAAACTAGGGAATAAGTTGGAGCAACAAGCTACAACTTAACCTCTGGAGGATCATCAGCCACTACGTCGACTATAATCTCCATGTCCTCAGGTGAGGTCGGACTCAGCGGAAGATTTCCTAGACGCAGTTTGGCGGCGGGGGGATCTCGTGGGGAGCGCGCAGATCTGGGGTCCGAAACGTCCCCAGGCGCAGAAGCATCCGCAGGTGGTGGGGCGGATGGCTTCCCCTCTTTTGGAGAAAGGGAATGCGTAGTGCGGGGTCCCTTCTTCCCGCCTCTAAGATATTTAGACGGGTCAGGAGACGAATTCCTGACCCTGGTCAACGATGCCGCCTCCGCCGGCTTCGGCGCGGCTTTCGCCGACCGTTTGGGTGGGGAGAAAGTCTTCAACTTCCTCCTCTGCTGTGCGGGTGGAGCAGCCTTCGCTCGCACAGCCTTCTTTGTGGCCGAAGGTGGAGTTTAAGTCACCTTCGGGCTTTTCGTCATATTCATAGGTGCTGGTTTCTGAACAGGAAACTCAGTTGCAGGTTTCACAGCTGGTACAAAAGATGAGGTAGACGGAACCAAATTGGGTATTATAACTCGATAATCAATCGTAGGCGAAGGAGCAATCGCATTATGGTACTTCATGCGGGCTTCCTGGTAGGTGAGACCATCCTGGGTTTTGAACTCCTGGATTTTCTTCTCACTCAGAAACACAGGGCAGTTCCTGTCCCTAGGAGAATGAAATCCAGGGCAATTAGTGCACTGATATGGTGTTGTGCACTCTTCCGCTTCGTGTGGTACCTTACCGCATATTCCGCAGATTTGAGGGCTCGAGCATCTGGATAACATGTGCCCAAACTTCTGGCACTTATAACACTTCATTGGTGGAGGGATATAAGGCCGTACGTCACAACGGTAACTTGTAACCTTGACTTTCTCCGGGAGCACCGAAAGCTCAAAGGAAATAATGAAAGCACCAGTATCCATGATTTGACCATTGACCTTGCGCGTTATGCGCCGGACATCAGTCACGTGATGGTGCTGCATATCCTCCTTGAGCTCCTCGTCAGTGTTCAGAATCTGGTCCCGGTGGAAAATAACTCCTCGCACCAGATTCTGGGACGTGTGCTTTTCCACTTTGATGGGTATTTCGCCAAAGTGGTCACATTGCAAAAGTTGTTCAACTTGCTCACCAGTCCTAGTCTTGAGCAACAAGCTACCGCTCCTCATCTTTTGTACTTTCTCAAGCTCACCATAGACACCTTCTATGTGGTGAGAAAACAAAATACTCTTTACCAGCTTGAAATCACCCCCATCTGTTCTGGTAGCTACCAGAAACTTGGGGGTGTTAGCACCCAGATTTTCACGCACAGATTGTTCCCAAGGGGTTGATCCCCGTAGGGAATCAAATGTTAAAGACTTGGGTGTAGGACCACCCTGTTTGGGGATTTTTCTTTTAGAACCCATGGCCAGATCGTCCTCCCCGAATGCAACCGACATCCGATCACCGGCCGTCACAGTAGGCGCTACCCAGCCAGGGCAAGGCCCGCCTAGCTTGGAAGGCATCGCCCGGGGGTCCGATGTTTTACAATGCCGTATCGGCATGTCCCCCTTGGCATATACTGGTTTTTACAGCTCCTGACATTCGGCTGTGCGGGGACCTGCGTAGTCAGGCGGATACTACTGCACGGGTACATGGCACACCCACCTGTCGGCGCGGCTAAGACCGGAACAGGCTTTCGAGCGTAGTCGCAAGCGTAAGTGGCCCATCCCCTAACAGCACGCACATATAGAAATTTTGGTTGCCAGACCCTAAAAGCAGTATCGGAAAGAAGTGCGATATAACCTAATGAGAGTTATACCGCACGGGTGTATGTCTTTTAGAGCTGACTGTCAAACCCTCGAAAGGGGACCGATCCGAGAAACACTTTTAGTTGCCTTTTACGACTGGCAGGGATTACCGTGGATGTATTCGCTTCCTCCCACCCACTGGGGGTCCAATTCACAAAACAACGGGAGTCCTTAAAGTATAGCCAAGGTCGCCCCTTTTAGTCGCCTCGTACGACAGGCAGGGGATACCGTGGGTGGATTCTAAACCCCCCACCCACAGGGGGGATCCACGAATGTCAAGGAGGTTAGATATCTAAGCTCCTTGAACACTACAGCGCTTTCTAGTAGAGAAATGAGGAACTTTGTGTTGGCGGTAAATCCCGAGATTAATTTTGCCATTATGAACACGGCCTACTGAATTCAAATGGGTTCTTTGACTTGCCAACATCGTATGACACGTTGTCGTAACTTTTGCCGCCTTTCAAAATCCACTTATCACGCCCAGGAACGTACCTGCAAGCTTGGGGTTAGTGGACCGACACGTTGACCACTCACCCATCGTGGCAAGCAAGACAAAATTATAACTAAACCTAACTACAGACTTACAAAGAAAACTTACATACTATAGGGCCTAAGAGGGAAAACTAAAATAAAAAGAAGGTAAATAATAGACAAGTGGATATAAAATGCCCTCCACTCGCAAAAAAATGAGGCATTAGGGACTATGTAAAACGGAAAGCCATTAAAGGTGGATAGGAAAGGGGAAATAGGAGATGGTCCGCCCCAAAGACAATGGTGAAAAACCAGACCCAGCTCAGGAATCCCTCGGGGCCGCCTACTCCCGAACTCATCAGCCGTGAGCATTTGAGTGTGTAGCACTATCCAGGGTGCACCAGAAGTGGTGGCACTTCATACACCCTACCTTCTTTAGGGCCTTCAGCAAAAGGCAGGAAATATCATGAAAATAAAAACAAGAGTTCTAACCCCTCGACGAATGAGGGCCAATTACGGCGGGAAATTGAAAGCCACCCTAGGCCTCGGTTACCGTAATACCGTCGGGGTGGAGAGAGACCAGAAGTTGACCAAGGAAGGTCGACTGAAAAGAAGACAGAGAGGATCCCGGCACAAGAAAGTGGAAGCAATGCCGGATTCAGCTGGCGTCCCGTGTTCGCCAACCCACGACCCACTAGTTGTGATCCCCTGGGGGAGGTGTGAAATCTTTCTGATAACCTGGGATGATATTAGTGTGTGTACTACTGTGCGTACTTTTTGTAATCTAGGTAGAGCCATTAAGGTCCTAGTGATGGTCTGAAGAAAGATTCAACCCAGCATTTTATTGTGGTTGAAATAGAAATCCTGGGGAAGCAATTCCAACGATGTTCTACGGCGACAATGTAACTCACTGATCTGCCACCGAATCTTTGAATCGTGGCCAGCTAAAGAACGCTGGACTATTCTTGTAGGCAGGTCCTTCGACATTGTCGATTGACACGACATTTGTAGCCAGCAGTGAAACAAAGGCCGTAATATATATTTGGAAGCCCTCGTTTTAGCTTTCCCTCGCTTCAGTGGTAACTCCACAACTAGGCACCATTACTGTACGAGGATGCTGAAAGTCCGGAGATCAAGGGTTTGAATCCCAGCGCTAAAAGCGGCCATCCTGAGGGTGGCTTTCTCCATGCAGGCAAATACAGATGTGGTTTCTTGCTTTAACTACTGGGCCACCTTTGACCCTAGTACAGCCGCTGTAGAAAAAATGATCATTAGACAAATACAACACCCAATTAAGTATACGGGAATGATGACCTAGATGTCCAAAGCTTGAGCGCCAAGAGTGCCCATCTTGAGGGTTGTGTTCCCTCGAACATTTTCACACACTGTCCAGCAAATGCTGATATTGTATCTTGTTTATACCCTCCCCGAATCTTAGACCGTAAAAACTAATCCCAAGAGACACGCAGGTACACGGAGCTGACGACCGAGATATCCAAAGTGTAGGCTGATAAATAATTGCGGATTAAGGATAACAATTCCAGATTTTGATTCCTGACTTCAGGTGACCAACTTCCTCATATTTTTTGGGATCTCCCGAATTTGACACTATTTTTTCATGATTTCCCGGATCCCATATTTTCTGTCTCTTTGGATGAATTTCTCCTGTTCTTTTTTTCGTCAAGTAAAATCATTCACTTTCAATCATGTAAATTTTGCGCACACGGTCGAAATTTCTTTATACGTTCGAGAGCAGGTAAAATTGATTATATATGGAGTTTCTTCTATTGATCAACTCGTTTAGGAAGAGTTTAAATCTCCTTGTCTGTTAAACCAATGAACGCATGCTTTGGCGTGATTTGGTTTCATTGGTTTTTGGTTTTACTCTACATCACCTGTGAGCCGTATGGCTCACAATAATACAATAATGGGCAGAGATTACAAAGCTAAAACGTCACCAAAATTGAAAATGAAATATACAGTATGTGTACATAACTTTCAAAATGGGAAAGTGTAGTCTGTATTCCTGGTTTGGGAATTTTAGAATTTGCAAAAAGTGATGGCTAACTATTGTCTGAAGCAAAATCTGTTACAAAATATATGTAGACCTTCGTTAAGTATAACATAAAGTGCTTTTGTTTACAAATACTGCGTTGCTCTTTTCCATTTTTTTCTTTTTTGTGACATTTTTCCGTGTTTTAATCTCCCTTATTTTTGGTCAAGAATATATAAATCTCCCTCATTTTCTTCAAAATAAGTTGGTCACCCCATCCTGGACACACCATGTTACTGTAATTTAACCCCACAACTTCTGAGGGGCGAACAAATGACCCGAGCTAGTGCTGCCAGTTCCTGTCTACATCCGGTATGATCTACTGGTTTAATCCCAGACCTCCGCGGTGACTGCTAAGAATGCTAATAACTACGCCATGAGGACTATGGGTGACAGTAATGGACGATGAAAAAGATAATATTGTCGTTTTAAGGTTGATGTTAATTGTAGGTTCTAGGCCTCTGATTATATGGATGAAATGAAAAATTGGAACTAAAACTAACTACGGACTTAAAAGATGTAATAATAATAATAATAATAATAATAATAATAATAATAATAGGCCTAACAATAATAATTGACCATGTGTCAATAAAGAAAGATCTGTCCTGTGAATTTGTCAAAAGATTAAAACAAATCATAAAAACGCACTTGAACAGCAAAAACCTAGTGTAAGCTGTTAACACGTAACACTTCTTTGGCATAATCAAATGGTGTAAAACGGAAATCGAAGGACTTGAGCGAAAAATGAGAACGATGCTCACAAAAGGAAGGAAACACCACCCACGATCTTCAATAGAGTGATTGACTCTACCCAGAAGACTAGGTGGACGTGGATTCGTTGACATTGATAATCAGATGAATCGACAAATAGTCAGCCTTAGGGAGTACTTCTACGCAGAAGCGAGGTCATCTTTACTTCACAGAGCCATCAGTGAGGCGGACAGATCAACGACACTGGTCTTGTGTCAGCAAGAGATTCAACACCTCCTACATACTGACCTTCAGAAGATGGAAGCATGGAAAGCAAAACCTTTGCACGGAAGGCATCCAAATAAGGTGAGTCAAGCAAATGTTGATATAACTGCGTCAAACTACTGGCTCACTTCAGGACAGATCTTTCCAGAAACTGAAGGTTTTATGCTAGCAATTCAAGACCAAGTCATCCCTACAAGGAACTACCTCAAGTTCATTGTAAAAGATCCCGCTGTACCAGATGATAAGTGCCGCTACGGATGTCAACAGTCAGAAACAATACAGCATATTACATCTGCAAGTAGATATTTCCTGGCAACGGAGCACAAACAAAGGCATGATGCAGTTGCTAAAATCTTTTATCAGGAGTTGGCTGATAAGTTTCAGCTTCTGAAAGGAAAGAAAGTTCCGTACCACCAATATCAGCCAGAGTGTGTTCTTGAAAACAATGAATGCAAGCTGTATTGGGACCGAACTATTTTGACTGATCAATCGGTATCACACAACAGGCCGGATCTGGTGGTTGTAAACAAGAAAACCAAGCAAACTACATTGATTGATGTTGCGATTCCTAACAACAAGAATCTCCAGTCAAGACACATAGAAAAGATCAGCAAATACAGCGAATTGGTCGACCCTATCAAGAGACAATGGCATGTAGAGCGAGTAAAAACCATACCTATCATTGTCTCGAGTACGGGCGTGATCCCAAGTACCTTGCTCCAAGGCCTTAAAGAACTGGATCTGGATACTCGGCTGTACAAAGTAATGCAGAAGGCAGTAGTTCTATCAACAACCAGAATTGTTCGGAAGTTCATGGGTAGCGACATTCCAGCTTAGAAGTTGCTGTTTCCGTAGCTATACTTTGGTTCACTGAAGCCCGTATAGTTACGTTGTAATATACCAGAAATGTGTTATATGTACTGTATAAACCGAAAATAATAATAATAATATGGATTTTCCGTCCTTTTTAACTACTGTGACATTTAGAGACACCGGGATGTCGGAATTTTGCCCCAAAGGGAATCTTTATCATGCCAGTAAATTTACGGACACGGTTCCCTCATAAATAAGCACCCTCAAATGCCAACTGACTGTGCCGGGATTCAATTCCGCTATCTTGGGTTCAGAAGGCGAGACCGTTACATCTGAGCCACGCAGCCAGTAGTCGTAAAACAAACTTAAGTACTGCAACGGGGACACAAAAATAAAGAATAACGGAATTAAACTACAGGGGAAAGAAAGGCCCTTAACTCTCAAAGAATGAGGATGGAGGAACTTGGCAAGATACGAAAGGCCACAAAGGCAATGGAAAAAGGAGGAAAACTGGACTTAGCTCAGGAATCCTTCGGGATCACCAAATTCCGAAATCACAGCTGTGAGCCCTTGGGGGTGTAGCACAATCTGGGGTGTATCATTCATGGTGGGGTTACACACACACTGTCTCCTCTAGTGCCTTGAGCAGAAGGTTGGAGATACCATGAATAGAAAAGAAGAGGTCTGACCCTTCGAAGAATGAGGGTATCAGGAAAGATGAGAGAAGGGACAATTAAGGTGGAAAAATGAAAGACCTTAGATATCCTAATACCATCGGGTTCGGAAGAGAACAAGGGTTGACGAAGGGAGGTCAAAGGGATATATGACATAAAGGAGCCTGGCACAAGTAAGTGCAAGCAATGCTGAACTTTGCTGAAGTCTCGTGGTCGCCAACTTACCTCCCTCTTGCTGTGAGACCCTAGAAAGGACAATTAACGGGATGATTGATGACGATGATAATTGTCGTTTTAAGGAGTCTAACATCTAGGTTATGAGCCCCTAATGGTTTGGGTGATAAGGAAAATGAAACATGGAATGAAAACTAGATCTAAAACTAACTACTGACTTAAACACTAACTTACTCCTCGAAGAAGGAGGGCATCAGGAAAGATGAGACAAGGGCCAATTAAGGCTGGAAAGTGAAAGACTCCTTAGGCCTCGAATACCCGAATACAGTCGGGGTTCGAAGAGAACAAGAGTTAACAGGATGATTGTTGCTTTGTCTACCCACCCAAAATTGGAAAGTATTCGGTGGCATCTCCCATAATCATCACAATAACGACAGCATTTAAATACTTGAAACACTAAGCTTTTGAAACATTTCCGACGTTCTAGACAACCTAGTTTACGATTCTTGGAACAATTCATATTTTTTGGCACGTTCGTTTGCTAATAATTCCTATTGTGAAGTTTATATGGGATTAATCTTCATTTTCTCCAAGATGTTTACCATTACAATCGCAAGGACAGCGCTGACTCTGTCAACTCTCAGTATAATGGTTTCACACACTGTATTGTTCATGCCCCAGTAAGAGCTTTGAATGTAACCGAGTATGTGTAATATACTCCACTATTAGCGATTTACAGAGCAACGTTGTCCTCCATTATTCAGGCAAAGAACTAGATGTCTTCATAAACTGGCTTCCTTTGAATACTCTGTGAACCCGTTATTGACGGTAGATTAGAAAACCAATACCTCACCAACATCTATAAAAACATTAATTACCGCATAGATAAGGAAAATGCTACTTCACCGCCTGCTATAGAAACAATAATTACATCATATATAAGAAAAGTGCTACCTCACCGCCTACTATAGAAACCATAATTACAGCACAGATAACAAAAGTGCTATCTCTCCGCCTTCTATAGAAACAATAAATAATGACAGCATAGATAAGAACAGCGCTACCTCACCCCCTTCTACCGAAGCAATAATTACATCATAGATTATAAAAACGTTACCTGACCGCCTCCTATAGGAACAATGACTACAGAATACACAAGAGCAGCGCTACCCTGCCGCCTTCTATAGAAACAATAATTACATCATAGATAAGAAAAGTGCTACCTCACCGCCTTCTATAGAAACAATAATTACAGCATAAACCTCACCGCCTTCTATAGAAACAATAATTACAGCATAGATTAGAAAAGTGCTACCTCACCGCCTTCTATAGAAACAATAATTATAGCATGGATTAGAAAAGTGCTACCTCACCGCCTTCTATAGAAACAATAATTACTTTATAGAATAGAAAAACGTTATCTCACCGCCTTCTATAAGAATAATAATTAAATCATAGATTAGAGAAACGTTATCTCACCGCCTTCTATAGGAAAAATGACTACATAATACATTAGAGCAGCAGTATCTCACCGCTCTCTATATAAATAATAATTACAGCATAGATTACGGTAGAAAAACGTTACCTCACCGCCTTCTATAGGAACAGTAAGGACTTGAGGTTACATTAAAGCAGCACTACTTCACCGCTTTACATAGACACACCAATAACTGCAGTATAGAAAAGATTAGAAAACATTAAGTGTTGTTGACGCGCGGGACATGTGTACCAGACTCGCATTAGAAGGTAATTATGGGTGTGTGTGTGTGTGTGTGTGTGTGTCGTGCCAAGCCTGAAGGATGGCGCGGCGCGCGGCGGCGTCTAAATATTCCCCAGTGTGCATGTGTCATATCAAAGACACAGCAGCTGGGACGTGTCACACTCAATATTGCTCGCCACAGTAAAGACAAGGAAGACTGTCTTTTGCACTCACTAATGTGCCGAGTGAATTATGACTTGTGGGTTATGCTATTGAGAAGTTCAGTTAAATATAACACGGGACTATTTATCGTCTCCCCGCATTGCCCACTGAAGTGTGGCCTAGGTGTGCGTATAGAGACTACTTGTTAGTGTTTTGTTTTTTCACCTCTTCCGGTGCCAATGCTCCTCAGTGGTTTCTGACAGCCACCTGGAGTTTTTAGGAAAAATAATAAAATTCACCACAAGTGCGTAACCTTCATCATAATGTACCTGAAATACACCATTATCACCAAATTTGGAGCAGTCTGGGACATCAAGATCAGAAATCACAGAGGAATCCAGATCTTTATGCTCTTCATTGAGCCACAGGCTTCCAGTCTTGTAGCGTTTAACCAAGGAGAAGATCAGGCGGCTTCGGTGGTGTAGTTGGTAACAAGCTGAGCTTCTATGCCAAAGTTCACGGGTTCAAACCCGGCCGAAGTCGTCGAATTTTTTAAGAGCGTTAAAAATCCCTCAATATGCCTTCCTCTGGAGGGGGAGTAAAGACGGCGGATCCATGTCATAGATCTATGGCATGTAAAAGAACCTTTCACTATTGACAATTGTGTGAAGCTAAATTCGTAGGTTAGATTTGATTAACGCTCTATTATGTTCCAACGTTTGCTGCCAGGTGCCGGTTGTGGTTGCATCTAGTAGCCAAGTTCACAGCTAGGTATCGTTGACGGCAGCAAAAGCAGAAACTATTTGAAATTGATCGTCTGCAGTCCTTACCTGAATTGCAGATAGCTCACACTAATGCAGCCATCACAATTAACACCTGTTATCAGACAGATTCTACACACACCCAAAGTACATGGGGCTACATGACCGCACTGTCGATGCCCCTAAACTGAGGAACCAACCAACCAACCAACCAACCAACCAAGGAGAAGATCCTCTTGGTAAATCGGTTGTTGTCCATTCGTAGAAGGTGTCAGTAGAACTTCAACCGCCTACGTCGCATGCTGGTATTGGCCATTTCCAACAATCGATACAGTTCGGAGTTTGCTTTCAGTCGGTAGGTTCCATCTGGGAACAATCTCGGCCCATGAATTTTCCTGAGAATATGTCTTTCGACCTTCTCCAGATCATCCATGGTGCCTTTTCTGTTCATCAGGAGAGTCTCTGTGGCATACAAAACTGTGGCCTGACTACAGCTTTGTAATGAGAGATCTTGGCATTCTCCGGAATTCACTTCTTGTTCTAGCGGTTGCGAGACTGTTGGCAGGCTGTATTGAGTCTGTTATGTCTTTCTAAAATTGGGTTGCTGTCTCGACCATTGGGGTGGACCCATTCACCGAGATAACGGAATCGACTATCTCGATCGTTCCATGTACAATTCCATGGGTTGCGGATTTTCGAAGTAATTTGTCTTGTACGATAAATAATAATAATAATTTATTTAATTTACATTCTCGTACATTGGTCATAGTTACTGAATTTCATATTCAGTTGATTAAGAACAACTCATTACTATTTTACGGTCACCTTTTGAGGATGACTGCTGATCGATTAACGAAGTTTCATTAAGTCTAAGGCAACAGGGCCGAGATGGTTCGAGGAATCCGAAAAATATCTCAGGTAAATTGGTATTCAAGACCGAGAAATTCCTGACAGGAACACATTTAGAAGATTGGTGAACAACTACCAAGGTTTTAAATTGGTATCAACTTCCGGAAGACGGAGAGGACCCTTGTCCGAAGAATATAAACGGGCACTCGTCGCTGGGGTCAGAAGATACTGGCAGGAAGTCAAAGCCGGAACAAGAACAATACCTAAACACTTAAGTGAAGTTGGTTGCTACCACGCAGTCCATAGAGGCTCAACTTGATGTATAATGTTATTTGTTTTATGTCCCTTTTAACTACTGTGGCTTTTAGAGACGTCAGGGTGCATGTATTTTGCCCGTAAGGGGATCTTAAACGTGCCAGTAAATCTACTGACAAGGTTCCCACACATTTGATGATGATGATGATAATTGTTGTTTTAAGGGGCCTAACATCGAGGTTATCGGCCCCTAATGATCTGGGTGATAGCGAAAATGATAATGAAATGGAAACCAGAACAAAATTATCTGAGACGGAAAATACGTACAAAAAGGAACTCACAATATGGCCGTACAAAAGGGAATTTAGAACGAAAAGAGTCACAAAAAGAATACATGGAAAAATACCCACAAAACGTAGGCTAGATTCAAAATACGTACAAAATGCAATGTAGCGTCGAAATACTTACAAAATGCAACTGAAATTCAAAATACTTACAAAATGCAAATGAGATCGAAAATACGTACAAAATGCAATTGAGGTTCAAAATACTTACTAAATGCAATTGAAATTGAAAATACACAATGCAATTCAGATTGAAATAGGCCCTATCCCAGTTCGAATCCAAATTATTCACAAAGTGCAATCGAAATTCAAAATACTTACAAAATGCAATTGAAATTGAAAATGCTTACAAAATGTACGGTGATTCTAACGACTCATGTGGATTTACAATACTTACAAAATGCAATTTAGATTGAAAATACTTGACAAAATGTAATTTAGATTCAAAATACCCACAAAATGCAATTGAGAATCAAAATATGTGCAAAATGCCCACCAAACAAAATGCAATTTAGATTCAAAATTCGTGCGAAATACGGCGTTGGTTGAAAATTCTTACAAAATGCAATTGAAATTCAAAATACTCACTAAAAGGCCCGGGCACATGCATTGAAAGACTTACTAAAAAGCAATTTAGATTGTCAATCTTTACAAAATGCAATTGAGGTTGAAAACAATCGCGAGATATAATTTAGATCGAAAAAACCTACAAAAAGCAACGTAGATTAAAAATGCCTTAGAAAAAAAAACGCCAGAAGGGAATTTAGATACACGGTGAACCAAGTAACAAAAAACAGTGCGGGAATCTTAAAGAGAAAAGGTTATATAAGGAAAAGAGGAGAGGAGAGGAGAGGAGAGGGGAGGGTCCGCCCCAAAGGTAAGGGACAAAAGGGGAAAAACGGACCCAGCTCAGGAATCCCTCGGGGTCGCCTACTCCCGAACTCACCAGCCGTGAGCCCCTGAGGGTGTAGCATTATCGACGGTGCACCAGAAGTGGTGGGGCTACATACACCCTGCCTCCTTAAGGGCCTTGAGCACAAGGCAGGAGGTAAAAGGAAAAGAAAATGAAGGCTGACCCCTCACAGAAGGAGGGTATCAGGAAAGATGAGACAAGGGCCAACTAAGGCGGGAAAGTGAAAGACTCCCTAGGCCTCGGATAACCTAATACCGTCGGGGTCGGAAGAGAACAAGAGTTGACCAAGTGTGGTCGAAAGGAAAGAAGACAGAGAGGAGGCCGGCACAAGTAAGTGGAAACAATGCCGGACTCAGCTGGGGTCCCATGGTCGCCATCCCACGTCCCACTAGATGTGAGCCCCTGGGGGGCCCGCACATTTGCGCACCCTCAAATGCCAGGTGATTGCGACAGGATTCGGTCCTGCAACCTTGGGAACAGCAAGCGAGAACGTTACTGCTGAGCCATTAAAATAAATTCATGAGCCTACATTGATTTGATAATCATACATTTAAAAATTTAAATCTGCCAAGTCTTTCGACTTGACATCAGATGATAAGCATTAATTTTCAGAAAGTTTAATATACAATTTTGAAATTGGTACTCAGAATTTAATTTAAGTCATCACAACCATGAATCAGCCAGTTTATTTTTTAACTTCTCTACCATTGTGAAAATCTTTTAAATTTATTGGCAGCATAATAAAATAATTTGGAATAGTTATTTTTAATGTTTTAAGTCCATACTGCGACAACGCGGTCATGTAGCCCCGTGTACTTTGGGTATGAGCAGAATCTGTCTGATAACCGGTGTTAATTGTGATGGCTGTATTAGTGTGTGTTATCTGTGATTCAGGTAGAAGGACTGCAGACGATTAACTTTTTCAATTAGTTCCTACCTTTGCCACCAACTGCTACCATCCACAACATCTAACAGCGGACGCGGCTACTAAATGCCATCGCAGTCAACACCCGGTGGCGAACGTTGGAACTAATAGAGCGTTATCAAACTAACCTACAAATTTTTGCTTCCACAAGTGTAATTAGTGGAAGGTTCATTTTTAGGCCATAAATCTATGACCATGGGACCGCCGGCTTTACTTCCCCTCCGAAGGAAGGCATACTGGGGGATTTTTAACGCGCTTAAAAAATCGAACGACTTCAGCCGGGTTTGAACCCGCGATCTTGGGCATGGTAGCTCAGCAAGCTACCAACTACGCCACCGAAGCCGCCTTATTTTATGTTAATTGCACTTGTGAGGGAAAAATAAGAGTAGTGGCCCGTTTCAGCTTATGTTCGGTGAGGAAGTGAACATTGGTCCTAGCATTAGGGACCAGTCTCTTTCCTGACGATGCTGTAGGTTGTTATTAGACATTAGTAGCGATAGTCACTTTGAATCTCCCAGCGCAATTTCGATTAATAGATTGTTGAGTTGATGCGTTATCAGTTTTAGCAGGTGTTGGCTTAAGTAAGCATAATGACGGTGATTATACGAATAACAATCTGCTATAGTGTCAACATACGTGCGGGAGCAATTTGGGCTCGGATTACTTGATCCTCTCATCCTGCTCCCGGAGTCTGCCAGCTCCTACTCTTGTGTCAAGTTGAATTGTTAGCTTTAGCTCTGTCAATTCTCACGTCGAGAGGTTTGTTCTTCTACGTAACATGACACTTGGAGTATCGGGATCAGGCAACTGATCACCTGGAGGTAATGTGACAGCAATCGCTTCCACTGTGATACCGTAATAGTACATTATGCAACGAGCCTATAGTGGCAATAACGAGCGAAGCGAGTTTTATGTTCGACCCTCACTATTATGTGTCAGAAAACTGTATCATAATGATGGTCATTATAACACTGTTTTTCATTACGATACAGTTTCTCCAGTCAATCAGAGCTCGTTCATTGACCAATTAGGTAACGATACCTTCGCGCGTGCGCTCAAAATCCAACATGTCGGACATACACACAACATCGAACTATAATAAATTACCGACATGGAATACGCACTGTCCATATGTTCGCGTAAATAAACTGGCGAATATGAGACAAGAAATAGCACTGTACCTTAATATCACCAACCCTAATTTCTACACAGTGCATTGCTTTCAAACGACTCCGGTGAAAATATTACTGAGGGACGGCAGATGTAAACATAAGGGTGCATAATATGGCATTGCAAGCACACAGAGCGCATGCGTCAGTCAGTCTGAGATCTTGAAAGGCAGAGATATACCCAGCGCTCGCTCTCCGATAACAAAATTCAAGTGGCTGACTCTCAACAGATATTTATGAATATTTATGTTAAAACATATAATAAAGTTATAACTATCGTCGAACATAAACAGTCGTATGCAACTCGCCTATAATGGTAATTAAGACACTCGTATGGAAATTATAAAATTATAAATTATAAACATACTCGTGTCTTAATTATTACCATTATAGGCTCGTTGCTTAATGTACTATTATAATTTCCATACGAGTGTCTTAATTACCATTATAAGCGAGTTGCATACGACTGTTTATGTTTGACGATAATCAAACTATTTTATGTTCGAACATAAATATTCATAAATATCTGCCGAGATTTCGCCAGTTTTATGTACTGAACAGAGTGCATGGGACGCAGAGAATACCTTGTATTTGACCATGGCCTCCTCAAATATCCCACTATGACACTAGCCACGCAGTGAAATTTAAAATAGCAGGCCGTGGAAGTCAGCGCAGATGCGATGCTATCCTTACCTAATTGGTCACACAACTGTTACTTGAGTTCTGATTGGTGGAAGGAACTGTTTCATAATGAAAAATAGGTAGTGTTGTGCCCAACTCTAGGAATGGGTATTCCAAGATTCAGACACCTAGATATCAAGGGAAAGGCTACAGCCGCTTTTGAAAGTTGAGATATTTGAATATCGCGCTACATTACTTCCAGAAGGAAATGGAAAGAATATGCAGCCAAGAACATGCCAAGTGACGTAGCGAGTAATAGCAGAGGTCGAGACTATTTGTCGATTAAATAGTTAGCCATGGAGTAGAGACTTGAGACTTGGATCAGATTACTGGCACGGCCAAATGAAAGAGAATGCACTTAGTATCAAGTAAATCGGACCAGGGATACCAGAGATATGAGGATTTCTAGATTTCAGCGTGATGCAGCGTGACCCTGACCGTTTTGAATAAAAGCCGGCCGGCCCAAGCAACTTCAGCTCACTTCGAACCAAGCGCTTGCATAGCAAGGTGCTACTACGCTGAGCCAAGGCACATGGTTGCCGGATCTACGCAGAAGTTATTTTCAAAGTTGTGATAGTCACAAAAGTGCTGCGATAAATGTGGAACTTAGTAAGTTTCCGGTGGAGAGAATCACTAAGGTGATTGTCAATTTTCTACGGACACTGGTGAAATATTTTATTTCTACATGGACATATGCTAGACTTGGTCTAGAAAAGTACTTTGTCACAGTCCAGTAATAATCATTCAATACTTGGATATTTTAGTCCAATTTAGTCAGTTTCATAATTGTAACTTGGTAACCACTCCGATCTTTCAGTATATTGAAGGCCAGTCTATCACGGTGTTGTTCATTAGCCAACGAAGGGAAACTATATGTTGCTTCGCGCATGATAGATGGTGATAAGCCATGCCCAGGGAACGATCTTCAGAACAGCTGTTGATTGGTTTAGACTGTCAGTGTTTTCTTGTACTGAAAAGATAACCGTGAGTTATGTTACAACTGACATATTTGAGAATAGATCACTTAGATCTGACCCCATTTAAGCGAAATGCTATGGCTTTAACAGAAGTCAACATTAAAATGGATCAGCAGTTACTTCAAACTTCGAGAAATATCTCCACTATGTCGTGTTAGACAGATTGTGGGTATATAATGGCGGCCGATACAAGGATTAGACATGCGTGTCCGACAGGGCATGTATCTGGATAAATCTGGTACAGACCAGGTTCACTACGCTTCAAGACCATCAAGAAATGTAAGCCATTTTTGACTTTATACTATGCCTAGCTAATTGGAACAAACTATTTTTCTGCAGATGACCAACACATTTATTTTTCTTCGTATTTCAATCTTGCAATGATTTACGCAAGACATATTAGAGTTATTCTGAGTATTTTCAGCACTCAGAACAGTCTAGGATCGATGACCGAGCAGAACGAGCATTTATTTGAATGTTTCATATTTTTGGGTAATCACGGAAAACAGCCGATGTAACTGTAAAAGTTAATAATTATTTTTGTTGAGAGATGGATATTTTATCCATATTCGAAGAATCGAACATGTGGATTCTCACATAATGAAGTAATAATTAAACACATTTAAAATAATAATAATAATAATAATAATAATAATAATAATAATAATAATAATAATCCACTAATAATAATAATAATAATGATTTTCATAATTTTTCTAAATAATTCGTGGATCTTATATTTTCTAATAATCACATTTATTGAGAGAGAGCCTATGAAGTAGTTTAATCATTTCTAGTTTGGAACAGGTGATTTTCCGAAGGAGAGTGGTTAGCGCAAGCCCGCATTCAACCAACATTACAGTTCTGGTTGAACAGTTAATATTTGCAATGAGCAAAGTATATTTTTCAGATAACACGGAGAGGCATGAAACGGGAAGCAAATGATATTTGTATCAATTAGGATATTTTTGTATTTATATAAAATCATGACGTAAATACACACTCGAAAGTGAAATAAAGATTATCATGAGTATGGTAAATTCACGGGTTGAACTGAACGGTAAAATAAACTTGTAAGTTTATTAATCTTCCAGTGTTGATAACAAGCAGAGGCTTGATTTATTGTATAAATTTTGGGAAGATGATGATGATAATTGTTGTTTTAAGGGGCCTAACATCTAGGTTATCCGCCCCTGATGGTTTGGGTGATCGTGAAGATGAAAATGAAAAGCGATCTTAAAACTAAAACTAACTACTAACCTACATACTAGAAGAAGAAATGGAAACTAAAGGAGAGTAAGGCAAATAAAGGACAGGAGGAAAATAAATGCCCTCAACCCTCGAAGAAGGCGGATTGAGGGATTTGGAAGGAAGGAGAGCCATGAAAGGCAGATAGGAAAGTGAAAGAGGAGAGGGTCCGCCCCAAAGGTAAGGGACAAAAGGGGAAAACGGACCCAGCTCAGGAATCCCTCGGGGTCGCCAACTCCCGAACTCACCAGCCGTGAGCCCCTGAGGGTGTAGCATTATCTAGGGTGCACCAAAGTGGTGGGGCTACATACACCCGGCCTCCTTGAGGGCCTTAAGCAGAAGGCAGGAGAAAACATGAAAAGAAAAAGAAGGCTGACCCCTCGCAGAGGCAGGGAATCAGAAAAGATGAGACAAGGGCCAATTAAGGCGGGAAAGGAAAAGATGATGATGATGATGATAATTGTTGTTTTAAGGGGCCTAACATCTAGGTTATCGGCCCCTGATGGTTTGGGTGATCATGAAGATGAAAATGAAATGCGAACTTAAAACTAAAACTAACTACTAACATACATACTAGAAGAAGAAATGGAAAACTAAAGGAGAATAAGGCAAATAAAGGACAGGAGGAAAAGAAATGCCCTCAACCCTCGAAGAAGGCGGATTGAGGGACTTGGAAGGAAGGAGAGCCATGAAAGGCAGATAGGAAAGTGAAAGAGGAGAGGGTCCGCCCCAAAGGTAAGGGACAAAAAGGGAAAACGGACCCAGCTCAGGAATCCCTCGGGGTCGCCAACTCCCGAATTCACCAGCCGTGAGCCCCTGAGGGTGTAGCATTATCTAGGGTGCTCCAAAAGTGGTGGGGCTACATACACCCGGCCTCCTCGAGGGCCTTAAGCAAAAGGCAGGAGATAACATGAAAAGAAAAAGAAGGCTGACCCCTCGCAGAAGGAGGGAATCAGAAAAGATGAGACAAGGGCCAATTAAGGCGGGAAAGGAAGAGACTCCCTAGGCCTCGGATACCCTAATACCGTCGGGGTCGGAAGAGAACAAGAGTTGACCAAGGGAGGTCGACAGGAAAGAAGAAAGAGAGGAGCCGGCACAAGTAAGTGGAAGCAATGCCGGACTCAGCTGGGGCCCCGTGGTCGCCAACCCACAACCCACTAGATGTGAGCCCCTGGGGGTGAAAGGAAAAGACTCCCTAGGCCTCGGATACCCTAATACCGTCGGGGTCGGAAGAGAACAAGAGTTGACCAAGGGCGGTCGACAGGAAAGAAGACAGAGAGGAGCCCGGCACAAGTAAGTGGAAGCAATGCCGGACACAGCTGGGGCCCCGTGGTCGCCAGCCCACATCTCACTAGAAGTGAGCCCCTGGGGGGAAATTTTGGGAAGAAAATTTATGTGTGTGGAGTAGTTGAAATGCCATTCCCAGGTGCGCATGTTTAAGTCGCAGGAATGAGGAGGTTTTTATTTGAGCATCAATCAAATAGCAGGTTCGATGACTCAGTGTTAAAGAAGGAGTATTGGAACTACACATTGCGTCGTATGAATGACCCGAAGGTTATTCCTTAAAAACCATCAGTTCTTATTTCAACCTTGTTTACGGATTCCATTTAGACTTTGATTTTGCTAGAACCCGGATTTGTCATGATAGTATTTTATTCTTCTTCAGAGGAAGACCTTTGCCGTTGTTGTTGGAATGTTGTGTTCTTACACAAATAATAGATGATGATGATGATAATTGTTGTTTTAAGGGGCCTAACATCTAGGTTATCGGCCCCTGATGGTTTGGGTGATCGTGAAGATGAAAATGAAAAGCGAACTTAAAACTAAAACTAACTAATAACCTACATACTAGAAGAAGAAATGCAAAACTAAAGGAGAATAAGGCAAATAAAAGGACAGAAGGAAAAGAAATGCCCTCAACCCTCGGAGAAGGCGGATTGAGGGACTTGGAAGGAAGGAGAGCCATGAAAGGCAGATAGGAAAGTGAAAGAGGAGAGGGTCCGCCCCAAAGGTAAGGGACAAAAGGGAAAAACGGACCCAGCTCAGGAATCCCTCGGGGTCGCCAACTCCCGAACTCACCAGCCGTGAGCCCCTGAGGGTGTAGCATTATCTAGGGTGCACCAGAAGTAGTGGGGCTACATACACCCGGCCTCCTTGAGGGCCTAGAGCACAAGGCAGGAGGTAAAAGGAAGAGAAAAAGAAGGCTGACCCCTCGCAGAAGGAGGGTATCAGAAAAGATGAGACAAGGGCCAATTAAGGCGGGAAAGAAAGAGACTTCCTAGGCCTCGGATACCCTAATACCGTCGGGGTCAGAAGAGAACAAGAGTTGACCAAGTGAGGTCGACAGGAAAGAAGACGGAGAGGAGCCCGGCACAAGTAAGTGGAAGCAATGACACAAATAATAGAATGGGCCACTGCCAATTAAAAATAATTCTATAACCACGAATAATTTGAAGGATGTTTTCAATCCTAGTGCCATGAACTAAATGAATTTATTATGAAGCTACAATTCTTATTTCCGCATTCTGTCGAAGAATTGCAAGTTGTGAAAGTTACTAAAAGGGCCACAAATATAAATATTTTTCTTAATGATGATTCCAAGTGGAGAATCGAATAGTTGAATGGTCCAACAATTTATTGATCAAGTTGATGATTCAGAAATCATATATTTTGTTAGGAACTTGAAGTTCATATTCGAGTCACTTCTCGATTATGTTTAATGTCAGATGAACAATTAATTTTGTTGTGCTTCGCACAAGTTCTTCGATGCTATGCTCAAGTTCAAATACTTTTCAGATGTTATTAATATGTGTAAATAATTTGTGTTGATTCAAAGATAATAATATTTTTGACAATATTTTTTTGAAAACTGGAAAAATAAGTGAAAGTTAAAAATTCTACGAACAATTATTCTACGAGTGTTAATATTATGTAAAAATTCAACCAGTGAACTACAATATTACCAGTAAAGACAATTAAATTTGAACTGGATTTAATCATAATTAATGGATTTAATTTTGGAACACAGTCTACAGGACTAATAATCAGACTTGTGTTTCCAAAGATAATTGTCCAATGTGTTGGAAAATTTCTGTACATTGTGTAAATAGTAATGTGGGTCGCCACACGTGAATGATGCCGCTTTTAGCATCTTATTTTGCAGTCAATTTTAACTTCAGAATAAAATGAGATAATTTTACATGATGTGTTATGCCCAGTTGAATCTCCTTCTATCCTTATTGTTGCATTGAGCCAAAAATCAGTAAAGCATTTTTTTCATTTGATGTCGTTCTTGCGATTAGCTTTAACCCATCTGGCGCTCCGGGATATTTTGACTCTCGTGCTGACTGATTCTTGGTAAAATGCATATGTGGTCGTGCGGACTCCGGTCTAAACCGGCACAGTGTTATAATGACCTTCATTATGATACCGTTTTCTGACATATGATATTTACATTTCGACATCTAACGATAAGAAAGGTCAACACGAATTTTGAGTCTGGGTTCTGTATGTCTGATTTTGATTTGTCCTGCCTAACTAATAATAATAATAGTAATAATATCGTATGGCCTCGGGTGCCGGGTGCAAGCTTTGTAATGTGACGCCCATAGGGCAGTTTTGTTGTTCCTTGGAACGCTATGAAAGTTAAGGTGGTTAGATATCTAAGCTCCTTGACACTACAGCGCGTTCAAGTAGAGAAAGTACGAACTTTTGTGTTGGCGGAATATCCCAAGATTAGTTTTGCCTAACTAATGAAAGAATGGCCTCCGTGGCTTAGGCAGCAGCACGCCGGCCTCTTAGCGCTGGGTCCGTTATTCAAATCCCGGTCACTCCATGTGAGATTTGTGCTGGACAAAGCAGAGGCAGACTGGTTTTTCTCCGGGTACTCCGGTTTTCCCTGTCACAATTTCATTTCATCTGTCACTCATTTAATCATTGCGCCTGGGGAGTGTTGACAGGCTTCGGCAGCCGGCACAGTTCATATCCTCGCCGCTAGATGGGGCTTCATTCATTCCATTCCCTGACCCGGTCGGTAGACTGGATGCAGGCTGTGGATTTTCATTTTTATTTTAATGAAAGTATAATAATGTTTTTGGTTTAACGTCTCTTTTAACTACTCTGGCTTTTAGATACGCCGGGGTGCCAGAATTTTACCCCGAAGGGGATCTTTAACGTGCCAGTAAATCTACTGACACGGCTCCCTCTCATTTGCGCACCCTCAAATGCCAGCTGACTGCGCCAGGATACGAACCTCCAACCTTGGGTCCAGCAAGCGAGAACGTTACCTCTGAGCCACGCAGCCAGTCACTAATGAAATAAAATATAGCTTCACCTAATAAAGTTTGCTTTTACAGCTACCACAACGAAAGTTCAAAGGAAATTCTCTATTTTAAAGAGTTCAAACGAAACAAACGGTAATTTATTTATCCACCATACGTTTGTTTACAAACCATAGATAACATTAATCTACAAATCAAAAAAAAATACAAATAAGCTTTACAAATTAATATTTTTGTACTACTTCAATGTGGGTACGAACGTTCTCGTATTATCCCCCAAATGTAATCACCCATCATGTTCTTATTATATTGGAATCGATAACGTTACTCCAAGTCCATCACGTCTTGGTGAAAACGTTCCTCTTGGTCTTCTGAATATGTCCCTAATTTATCTTTAAATTGGTCCAAGTGAGCATGTAACATGTGTACATTCTGCAACCCATGAGTTCAAGTTCTCAAGCACAGTGGAATTGATGATGATGATGATAATTATTGTTGTTTTAAGGGGACTAACATCTAGGTTATCGGCCCCTAATGATCTGGGTGATAGCGCAAATGACAATGAAATGGAAACCAGAACGAAAATTATATGAGACGGAAAATACGTACAAAAAGGAACTCAGATGGAAACAACTCACAATATGGTCTTACAAAAGGGAATTTAGAACGAAAAGATTCACAAAAATGAATAGATTGAAAAAGACCCACAAAACGTAGGCTAGATTAAAATACGTACAAAATGCAATGTAGCGTCGAAATACTGACAAAATGCAACTGAAATTCAAAATACTTACAAAATGCAAATGAGATCGAAAATACGTACAAAATGCAATTGAGGTTCAAAATACTTACAAAATGCAATTGAAATTGAAAATACACAATGTAATTCAGATTGAAATATCTCAGTTCCAATCCAAATTATTAACAAAGTGCAATTGAAATTCAAAATACTTACAAAATGCAATTGAAATTGAAAATGCTTACAAATTGTACGGTAGATTCAAACGACTCATGTGGATTGACAATACTTACAAAATGCAATTTAGATTGAAAATACTTGACAAAATGTAATTTAGATTCAAAATACCCACAAAATGCAATTGAGAATCAAAATATGTGCAATATGCCCGCCAAACAATATGCAATTTAGATTCAAAATTCGTGCGAAATGCGATTTTGGTTGAAAATACTTACAAAATGCAATTGAAATTCAAAATACTCACAAAGGTCCCTCCACCATATTGAAAGACTTACTAAAAAGCAATTTAGATTGTCAATCTCTATAAAATGCAATTGAAGTTGAAAACAATCGCGAGATGTAATTTAGATCGAAAAAACATACAAAAAGGAACGTAGATTAAAAATGCCTTTAAAAATCGCTAGAAGGGAATTTAGATACACGGTGAACCAAGTAACAAAAACAGTACGAGAATCTTAAAGAGAAAAGTAAATATATGGAAAAGAGGAGAGGAGAGGAGAGGAGAGGGGAGAGAGGATAAGGTCCGCCCCAAAGGTAAGGGACAAAAGGGGAAAACGGACCCAGCTCAGGAATCCCTCGGCACAGTGGAATTAAGCTCTTTGTAATTCTCAGCTTTCTTATTTCCAAGGAAGCTATGGATCACTGCTTTGAGGCTTGTTCTTCGTGGGTGTTGAGTAATTGTGCAAATTCTTCTGTATTTGCGGGCCGACGAAAATACCAGCTTTAATTTTAGCTTCTGACAATTTAGGGGAAAGAAAAAGTCTTTAAATACGCCTCTCTTACGTGTTCAAAGCCGACACCACCCGTAAACAGTCTACCAAAACTTTAAAAAAATATTTATCATTGTATTAAACACAAAGGCAAACGTTATTAATTATGAATGGCGTTTTTGGTCACTGTTCGATGTAGACAGAATATAGGCCTATGCATTAAATAATAGACTCAACACAAATTGTTTTCCTTTTTACATGTGCAATATTAAAATTCAGAACATTGTTGTAACGCAGTAGTTCTCCAAATGAAAGTCCAACCGACGATAGATTACGTCACATGTTAGAATGCGTGCGAACCATGGAGCTTTTCGAGTCATTTACATAGGAGTGGTGTCCTAAATTCTCCATACTGCTACAGTGATGGACAGTCAAGAGGCGACTTGAATCGCCTCTTCTTCGCCTGTCTTCACTATCATGCCCACCAAGTGACTGTTCTGAACTTTTGTACACCTATAATAAGAGCAACTCTCCCTAAATATTCAGTACCTGCTGGCTTATGTTTTCCGTAACAATGGGTTAGAAATATGACGTTTGTATTTCTGACTCCGATCATACTACTGCCAAATTTCGTGAGAAAGTGTTCCTTTATTCTTTCTCTTCTTTTCTCTATTGTTATTGTTCGTTTTATTTCCTGGTCAGAATGTTACCATATTGAAGTGCGTACCGAAGAACATACCTATCAAGGATCATTTTACAAACAGTGTTGTTTTTGGTATATTGTCTTTCACGATCAAGTAATAAAAACTCAGCATTTCTAGACTTCTGCTTACTAATGAGTCTGACTTCTTGGTGAATCTAGTTGAAACCCCACGAAAGACACAGCAAAATCATTGATGATGATGATGATGATAATTGTTGTTTTAAGGGGCCTAACATCTAGCTTGCCACGGTGGGTGAGTGGATAGCGTGTCGGTTTACTAACCCCAAGATTGCAGGTTCGCTCCTGGCCGTGGTAAGTGATTTTTGAAAGGCGGCACAAATACGATACGCATGTCATACGATGTTGGCATGACAAAGAACCCATTTGAATTCAGCAGGCCGTGTTCATAATGGCAAAATTAATCTCGAGGGTTTCCGCCATAGCAAAGTTCCTCATTTCTCTACTAGAAAGCGCTAGTGTGTTCAAGGAGCTTAGATATCTAACCTCCTTGACTTCATAGTGATTCAAGGAACAACGAAATTCGACATGAAAGCTACCCTATGGTTGTCAAATTACAAAGCTTGCACCCGGCATCCGAGGCCATAGGAAAATAAAATATAGGTTATCGGCCCCTAATGGGGGCTGAGTGGCGCAGTCGGTAGAGGGGCTGAGCTTCTAACTGAAAGGGAGTGGGTTCGAGCCCCACCCAGGTAGTGGATTTTAGAAACAAAACTACCACTTTCGGAAACGCAAATGGCCCTGGGGTTCACTCAGCCTACACCAGAAATGAGTACCAGGGATTCCTGGGAGCAAAGACGGCCGGGCGTGGAGCTGACAACTCCATCCCATCTAGTGCTGATGTCACAAAAAGTGGAAGCCTCTACCTTCCACTACTCCCAGGGCCTCCATGGCCTGTATGGAGTTGGCTTGGCTGGCCCCTAATGATTTGGGGGATCGTGAAGATGAAAATGAAATGCAAACTATAACTAAAAACTAACTACGAACTTATATACTAGAAGAAGAAATGGAAAACAAAAGGAGAATAAGGCAAATAAAGGACAGGAGGAAAAGGAATGCCTTCAACCCTCGAAGAATGCGGATTGAGGGACTTGGAAGGAAGGAGAGCCATGAAAGGCAGATAGGAAAGTGAAAGAGGAGAGGGTCCGCCCCGAAGGTAAGGGACAAAAGGGGAAAACGGACCCAGCTCCGGAATCCCTCGGGGTCGCCAACTCCCGAACTCACCAGCCGTGATGATGATGATGATAATTGTTGTTTTAAGGGGCCTAACATCGAGGTTATCGGCCCCTAATGATCTGGGTGATAGCGAAAATGATAATGAAATGGAAACCAGAACAAAATTATCTGAGGGCGGCTTCGGTGGCATAGTTGGTAGCATGCTGAGCTTCTATGCCCAAGATAGCGGGTTCAAACCCGGCCGAAGCCGTCGGATTTTTAAGAGCGTTAAAAATCCCTCAGTATGCCTTCCTTCGGAGGGGAAGTAAAGCCGGCGGTCCCATGTCATAGATTTATGGCATGTTAAAGATCTTTCCACTAATTACACCTGTGTGAAACTAAATTGGATAGGTTAAGAATGTAAACAACGCTCTTAGGTTGCTACGTTCGTTGCCAAGAGCCGACTGCGGTGGCGTCTAGTAGCTAGTTCTGAACTAGGCCTAGTAGTCGTTGACGGTGGCGCTTGGCGGCAAAAGTAGGAACTATTTGAAAATTCAAAGTTGCAGTCCCTACTTGAATTAAAAAAACAGATACACACACTAATACAGTCATCACAATTAACACCGGTTATCAGACAGATTCTACACACACCCAAAGTACACGGGGCTACCTGACCGCGTTGTCGCAGCCCCTAAACTAAGGAACCAACCAACCAACCAAAATTATCTGAGACGGAAAATACATACAAAAAGGAACTCAAATGGGAACAACTCACAATATGGTCTTACAAAAGGGAATTTAGAACGAAAAGATGCACAAAAAAATACACGGCAAAATACCCACAAAACGTAGGCTAGATTCAAAATACGTACAAAAAGCAATGTAGCGTCGAAATACTTACAAAATGCAACTGAAATTCAAAATACTTACAAAATGCAAATGAGATCGAAAACACGTACAAAATGCAATTGAGGTTCAAAATACTTACAAAATGCAATTGAAATTGAAGATACACAATGCAATTCAGATTGAAATAGGCCCTATCCCAGTTCCAATCCAAATTATTCACAAAGTGCAATCGAAATTCAAAATACTTACAAAATGCAATTGAAATTGAAAATGCTTACAAAATGCACGGTGATTCTAACGACTCATGTGGATTGACAATACTTACAAAATGCAATTTAGATTGAAAATACTTGACGAAATGTAATTTAGATTCAAAATACCCACAAAATGCAATTAAGAATCAAAATATGTGCAAAATGCCCACCAAACAAAATGCAATTTTGATTCAAAATTCGTGCGAAATGCGGAGTTGGTTGAAAATTCTTACAAAATGCAATTGAAATTCAAAATACTCACTAAAAGGCCCGGGCACATGCATTGAAAGACTTACTAAAAAGCAATTTAGATTGTCAATCTTGACAAAATGCAATTGAGGTTGAAAACAATCGCGAGATGTAATTTAGATCGAAAAAACTTACAAAATGCAACGTAGATCAAAAATGCCGTAAAAAATCGCTAAAAGGGAATTTAGATACACGGTGAACCAAATAACTAAAAACAGTGCGGGAATATTAAAGAGAAAAGTAAATATAATGAAAAGATGAGAGGAGAGGAGTGGAGAGGAGAGGAGAGGGGAGAGAGGGGAGAGAGGATATGATGATGATGATAATTGTTGTTTTAAGGGGCCTAACATCTAGGCTATCGGCCCCTGATGGTTTGGGTGATCGTGAAGATGAAAATGAAATGCAAACTTAAAACTAACTACCAACCTACATACTAGAAGAAGAAATGGAAAACTAAAGGAGAATAAGGCAAATAAAGAACAGGAGGCAAAGAAATGCCCTCAACCCTCGAAGAATGCGGATTGAGGTACTTGGAAGGAAGGAGAGTCATGATAGGCAGATAGGAAAGTGAAGGAGGAGAGGGTCCACCCCGAAGGTAAGGGACAAAAGGGGAAAACGGACCCAGCTCAGGAATCCCTCGGGGTCGCCAACTCCCGAACTCACCAGCCGTGAGCCCCTGAGGGTGTAGCATTATCTAGGGTGCACCAAAAGTGGAGGGGGCTACATACACCCTGCCTCCTTAAGGGCCTTGAGCACAAGGCAGGAGGTAAAAGGAAATGAAAAAGAAGGCTGACCCCTCACAGAAGGAGGGTGTCAGGAAAGATTAGACAAGGGCCAATTAAGGCGGGAAAGGTAGAGACTCCCTAGGCCTCGGATACCCTAATACCGTCGGGGTCGGAAGAGAACAAGGGTTGACCAAGTGAGGTCGACAGGAAAGAAGACGGAGAGGAGCAAAATCATTGAGGAATTGCTGGATTTTAGTGTTGTTCTTCTTGAGTATTTACACTGTTACTGAACATTATTATTTCATCGCTCCTTGTTTCTGTGTTTTATTTCTGTAGTTCAAAGTTATGTCATCATGGTCGGTGTCATATTGTTGTAAGGCCAGTTTCGGCCTAAAGCCAATTTTTTAAATTGTACTTCTGACATCTTTAATTGAAACAACGATCAGATGCTATACCACATCTTTATTTATTTATTTATTTACTTATTTACTTAGCGAATGATTTAAAGTGCCGGGGGAATGTCCAAGGACATGTTCGGCTCGCCAAAGGCTGTAGCTGCTTCAAGCGGACACCCATAGGGTGAGCTACAAGTTCCGTTCAATTTCAAGTAGTTCCAACTTTTGCTACCAGATGTCACTGGTACCTACTGATGAACGTTGGAACTTTGATAGAGTGTTACAACGAAATCTAATCTAGAAATTTAGCTTCACATAAGCTAAGTCTGTGGAAGGATCTTTTACATGCTATCAATCTATGACATGGGACTGCCGGCTTTACCCCCTCCGAAGGAAGGCATACTGAGGGATTTTTTGGCTCTTAAAAATCCCATGACTTCGGCCGGATTTGAATCCGCGATCTTGGGCACAGCAGTTCAGCATGCTACCAACTACGCCACCGAAGCCGCTTTATACTACACAGATGGGTTCTGTTAAACAAATGTAATCAACTCCGGCATCACATCTTATGTTTCTGCAATGTATGTTGGAAATATTTGAAGAAAAAAAAATTACCTAGAAGTGAAATCATTAATATTGTAGTTTTCAGTCAGTAAACACACAATAATTCCAATTACTGGAATATGTGAAAAATAATCAGAAATAAATTACATATGATTAAGATTGTAACTGACTATTGAATAAGAAGGAGGATGATGATGATGATGATAATTGTTGTTTAAAGGGGCCTAACATCTAGGTTATCGGCCCCTGATGGTTTGGGTGATCGTGAAGATGAAAATGCAAACTTAAAACTAAAACTAACTACTAACCTACATACTAGAAGGAGAAATGGAAAACTAAAGGAGAATAAGGCAAATAAAAGGACAGAAGGAAAAGAAATGCCCTCAACCCTCGGAGAAGGCGGATTGAGGGACTTGGATGGAAGGAGAACCATGAAAGGCATATAGGAAAGTGAAAGAGGAGAGGGTCCGCCCCAAAGGTAAGGGACAAAAGGGGAAAACGGACCCAGCTCAGGAATCCCTCGGGGTCGCCAACTCCCGAACTCACCAGCCGTGAGCCCCTGAGGGTGTAGCATTATCTAGGGTGCACCAAAAGTGGTGGGGCTACATACACCCGGCCTCCTCGAGGGCCTTGAGCAGAAGGCAGGAGATAACAGGAAAAGAAGAAGAAGGCTGACCCCTCGCAGAAGGAGGGAATCAGAAAAGATGAGACAAGGGCCAATTAAGGCGGGAAAGGAAGAGACTCCCTAGGCCTCGGATACCCTAATACCGTCGGGGTCGGAAGAGAACAAGAGTTGACCAAGTGAGGTCGACAGGAAAGAAGACAGAGAGGAGCCCGGCACAAGTAAGTGGAAGCAATGCCGGACTCAGCTGGGGCCCCGTGGTCGCCAACCCACTTCCCACTAGATGTGAGCCCCTGGGGGAAAGAAGGAGGAGAAGAAGAAGAAGAAAACTAAGAGATGACATGTTTCGCTCATCAAGCGAGCATCATCAGATCCAAATATGCAAGACAAATTGCTCTACAAAACATTACCAAACCTAGTGACACCCACAGACAGTATCTGCTCACCAAAAACAAAATACAAGAAAACCCATCACAAAACTTGGGAAGTGTAGTATTTATTACTGATAAATATTAAAGCATAAATCCCCTGAAAAATACATATTTATTTTAATGTTGTAAAACTTACTAGAGCCCTGGTCAGTAGAGTAGGTTTCTTCATTTGTTTAAGTTCAACCACTCGTTTTTATTTCAATGCCGTTCTTGATATTAACAAGTATCAAAGTTACATTTCAATATCAAAGTCAATTATAGAAATTATTCCATATCCATTTAATGATTACTATTTACTTTTCAGAATTCGGCACCTGCTTTACAACTAACGTGACTATGGGGGGCCAGGATTATACAAAAAGGATAAAATTACAGCGACACTTAACATACATAAAATTGATGAGAAAATTCACATTATACAGAGTAGCGCAGAAGAAGCGCATGGGTTTCACTGCCTCATAATTTCTTTTGTAATTCGTTTATTGAAATTTTTCTTCTTCAGGACTGTGAAGTACATCTAGGAGATCCATCGCGGAGAGATTGAGTCTTGTACAGCGCACGAAACTGGTGAAACTTTATTTTGAAAATCAACGCTCAGAGAGCATACCGTCGGCACTTCAACGTGCGCTATTTATTGTCCTCCTCAGACCACGATTCTCCGTCTGGTAGCAAGCTTTCGGCAACATCATTCAGTCTTCGATCGCCCAAGATCGGGTAGACCACGTTCGGTGTGAACCTCGGAAAAAAAAAATCAAAATAATGTTCCACCAGTTTCATCCGCTGTACAAGACTCAATCTCTCCATGATGGATCTCCCAGATGTGCTTCACAACCCTGAAAAAGAAAAATGTCAATTAAGAAATTAAAAAAGAAATTATCAGGCAGTGAAACCCATGCGCTTCTCCTGTGCCACTCCTGTATATACTGTAGATGGTTGTTCAAAACGTGATGATGATGATGATGATGATTGTTATTTTAAGGGGCGGAACAGCGAGGTCATGTTCCCCTCTTTACACAGATAAAATAATACAAATTTTGATAAGAATCAAATTTGGAAGTGGATGCTTAAATACAGTATGAGGAAGGAAACAAGTAGTTCCGTGAAGAACTAAACAGCCTATTTTCATATATCCTGCTCATGTTATTTGCCTCTATCAACATACAAAATTTCAGTTAAATTGCTGTAACAGATTCGTAGATATTGAGAACCGTCTAAATATTTCAGATGGTCGCCAGGTTGGATTTTTATTTTTGTACTATTACATTAAGATTATTGTGTACGTGTGGTATTCAAACTTCAATCGCATGATTAGAACACAAGAAGTAAAAACGAGATTTTAAAATTACGCACAGCAGCCATATTGTGATTATGCAAACAATTGAAATAAATTAGATGCCAGTGGATCAACGTTTGTATAAGCATTTAACGTGCAACGTTTCACGGCACTCGGGTAGTTAATTCGCGAGAAACGCCCATTTAAATATTTATACTTCGCGTCGCCGCCATGTTGGATTTGTGCTCACCAGGTTACTGAAAGTCCTATAGGTGAACATATGTTCATAGTCTCTATGAACATAAAAAAATTCAGTTTGGTTGCTGTAAAAGATTTATAGAATTGAGAACCGACTAAATACTTCGGAAGCTCGCCATTAAGATTGTTATATGTATAGGCCATAGAGGTATGTACCATTCAAGGACAATTATTGCCTAGGTTCATTATTCAAACTTTCACTTCGATCGCATGATTACGACACAAGAAATAAAAACTTAATTTTAAAATTTCGCACAGCCGCCATATTGAGATTATATAAACAATTGAATTAAATTAGATGGCAGTGCATTATAATCTGCAAAATCATTTACTGTAAAACATTTCACAGCGCTCAGAGAGTTAAATCACGAGAAAAGTCTATTAAAATATTTCAAATTCGCTTGGTCGCCATGTTCGTTTTGTACTTTACAGGTTTATGAAATATACATAGGTAAACTTGTATCAGTACCCTTTATCACCGTACAAAATTGCAGGGTGATATCTGTAATAGTTTCGGAGATACAGAATGTCAGTGAAATATTTCGCACAGCCGCCATTTTGAGGTAATGTAAACAATTGAACTAAATTAGACTTCAGTGCATTAAAATGTGTATTAACAATTGATGTACCAAGTTTCATTACGTTTGGATAGTTAAATGGCGAGAAAAGTCTATTTAAAAGTCTCAATTTCGCTTAGCCGCCATGTTGGTTTTGTAGTCACCAGGTTTTAGAAAGTCTGATAGGTGAACTTCTAGTAGGGCCCTTTATCACCGTACACAATTTCAGGGCGATATCGGTAATAGTTTCGGAGATATTGAATGCTAGTGAAATATTTCGCACAGCCGCCATGTTGGATTGGTGAGACGTAACAATATTTGAGGGGCACGGTCGAGGTCGCCGGGAATAGCGCTATGAACTTACCGAGTTTCATTGAAATCGCTCCAGCCGTTTAGATTTTATTAGGGGGACACACACACACACACACACACACACGGACAAAAGGTGATCTCATAAGCCTATTTTTTCAAAATTGAAAATAGGCTAAAAATAGGCAATTGAAATTATAAACAAAGAGATGGTTAAAAGCTCTCAGAATTTTAAAGCGGAATCTGAGTTCAGACGACGGAGAGGGCCCCTACCAGAAGCACAAAAGAAGGTACTGATTGCTAAAAAATCATTATTAATTTTGATTTTTTAATTTCAAATTCGGGTCGCCACTGAGATTTACTAGCACGTTAAAGATCCCCTGCGAGGTAAAATTCTGGCACCCCGAAGTCTCTAAATCGTCAGTAAACTTAGTTCATAAATTCGCATTACGAACATGAAGGCCCTGAGATAAGTCTCTGTAGTTAAATCTCCACATTGAGTAAAACACACCTGGTAGCCTGTGTCAAGCAAATAAATTATTAGCATTTCAACAGGCATAGTCAGGACAAAGTTAATATTAATTGCTCAACAATGAAATGTAGCGTGTGACATGTCTCAGGGCTGGCACACGAAGAGTTGCGAGGCAAGGAGTATAATTAGTCGCATTTCTCGCCGCTTGGTGGTGGTGAATGTTGTTTAGAGAGGCAGAACATCTAGGCCATCTGCGCCCGATGAACAGGATGACAATGAAAATAGAGGCAACTACTACTAACTAAATATATCTAATTTATGTATTTATTAGCTTATTTTCATTTTATGAAAAAAAAAAAAAAAAGGCTTATGAGATCACCTTTTGTCCGTGTGTGTGTGTGTGTGTGTGTGTGTGTGTGTGTGAGGTGTGTGTGTGTGTCCCCCTTAATAAATTCTAAACGGCTGGAGCGATTACAATGAAACTCAGTAAGATCATAGCACCATTCTGGCCGACCACGACCGTGCCCTTCAAATTTTATTGTGTCTCACCAATCCAACATGGCGGCTGTGCGAAATATTTCACCAGCATTCAGTATCTCCGAAACTATTACCGATATCGAACTGAAATTGTGTACGGTGAAAAAGGGCACTACTAGAAGTTCACCTATGAGACTTTCAAAAACCTGGTTACTATAAAACCAACATGGCGGACAAGCGAACTTGAGACTTTTAAATAGACTTTTCTCGCGATTTAACCATCCAAACATAATGAAACGTGGTACAGTAAATGTTTACATGAATTGTAATGCACCGGAGTTTAATTTAGTTCAATTGTTTACATAACTACAAAATGGCGGCTTTGCGAAATATTTCACTGACATTCTATATCTCCTAAACTATTACAGATATCACCCTGAAATTTTGTACAGTTTGAAGGGTACTGATACAAGTTTATCTCTGTAACTTTCATAAACCTGTAAAGTATAAAACGAACATGGCGGCCAAGCGAAGTTGAAATATTTTCATACACTTTTCTCGTGATTTAACTCTCTCAGCGCAGTGAAATTTGGTACAGTAAATTATTTTACATATTGTAATGCACTGGCATCTAATTTAGTTCAATTGTTTACACAAACTTAAGATGGCGGCTGTGCGAAATTTTAAAATTAGGTTTTTATTCCTTGTGTCGTAATCATGCGATCGAAGTGAAAGTTTGAATAATGAACCTAAGCAATAATTGTCCTTGAATGGTACATAACTCTATGGCCTATACATATAAAAATCCAAAATGGCGAACATCCGAAATATTTAGACGGTTCTTAATATCTATGAATCTTTTACAGCAATCAAACTGAATTTCTTTAAGTTCATAGAGGCTATTGACTTATGTTCACCTATAGGACTTTCAGTAAGTTGGTGAGCTCAAATCCAACATGGCGGTGACGCGAATCATAAATATTTAAATGGACGTTTCTCGCGAATTAACTATCCGAGTGCAGTGAAACGTTGCACGTTAAATGCTCATACAAATGTTAATCCACAATTTATTTCAATTGTTTGCATAATCACAAGATGGCAGCTGTGCGAAATTTTAAAATCTCGTTTTTACTTCTTTTGATCTAATCATGCGATTGAAGTTTGAATACCACACGTACACAATAATCTTAATGTAATAGTACAAAAATAAAAATCCAACCTGGCGACCATCTGAAATATTTAGACGGTTCTCTATATCTACGAATCTATCACAACCTTCAAACTGAAATTTTGTATGTTGAGTAGGATATATGAAAATAGGCTGTATAGTTCTACTCGGAACTACTTGTTTATTTATTGATGTGTAACATCTTTCCGCTCAGTTTCTGCATATATCTTTATTAGGAGTGATTTCGTAAAAAGGGACGGAAGTGGGTCGGAAATTGACCGGAAACAATGATCGCGCGCGGTGGCAGAGATTGGTACAACGACGTACTGTCGGCCATGTGGCTATGTGGAATGTAAATCGCCACATTAAAGATATGCCTACAATAAATCATCTTCAAATTGTCGTTCTTTGGTGTGAAAATATTCATTATGTCATATTTGCTGAAAACAATGATGATTTATTAAATCCTACTACTTTTGCTGTATTCTTATTTAATGTAAGCACTCGATGTACTGTCGGCCATGTGGTTATGTGGAATCTATATCGCATCAACAAACACTCCAAACAACGTAGGAATTCAGTTTATTAACGCCGACTACTAACAATAATTGAAACTTCGTTGGTCTAAATATATCACTGGGAGAAACACATTTAATATACTTTCCGCACACCTAATTTTTAATCGCGCCTATACTTGGCAGTGTGCTCAATCGGCTAAACGAGGCCATTTTTAATAACATCGCTGGCATGGGTTCACTAACTAGCCGGTATAGAGCGCAGCTCGCATCAAGTAGGCAGTGGATTGCTTCTGCCACGGCAAAAAATAATTATGATTCATTACGGTCAGGATTTGGCTCTGGAGTTTTACAAGTAGTTATTTCAATGACCAACAGAGTTCACTGTCAACAAAGGTTTTGCGCTCCCGGGACACACATAGTAGGATAACATGTCACATGTTACACATCATATGCGACTACTGTAAGGCTCGTATATTTTTTAGCCTACTTTCGATTTTTGCAAAAAATGAAAGTAGACTTATGAGATCACTACAGGGCCAAAAATTGTGTGTCTGTGTGTGTCTGTGTGTGTGTGTGTGTGTGTGTGTGTGTGTGTGTGTGAGTGTGTGTACTCTGAATGTCTGTCCCCCCCTCTATCAATTCGAACACGGTGAAACCGAATTGAACGACATTTGGTACAGAGGTAGCACTGGCAATGGGCACCTCAGTGTCATGTTTTATATCGCCGCCATCTTGACATAAACGTAATGGCGGCCACCCAAATGTTCAAAGCTTAAATCAAATTACGACCAACCTATTCATCTGATCTCTACCAAATTTTGTAACATAATACCTTAAAGTATGAAGAATACTTTGACCAGACTACGAGGTCATCTGCCTAATAATTTGCGGATGATGGCCATATTTGTGTGCAAATTGATTCCCCCTATCTTTTCAAACACGGTGAAACCAAATTGAACGAAATTTGGTACAGAGGTAGCACTAGCAAAGGGCACCTCAGTGCCATGTTTTATATCGCTGCCATCTTGACGGAAACGTAATGGCGGCCACCCAAATATTCAAAGCTCAAATCAAATTACGACCAACCTATTTATCTGATCTCTGCCAAATTTTGTAACATTATACCTTTATGTATGAGGAATCTTTTGACCAAACTACGAGGTCATCTACCCAATAATTTGCAGATGGCGGCCATGTATGTGTGCAAATTGATTCCCCCTATCTTTTCAAACACGGTGAATCCGAATTGAACGAAATATGGTACAGAGGTAACACTAGCAAAGGGCATCTCAGTGTCATGTTTTATATCACCGCCATCTTGACGAAAACGTAATGGCGGTCACTTAAATGTTCAAAGCTTAAATCAAATTACGACCAACCTTTTAATCTGATCTCAACCAAATTTTGCAACATGTATGAAGAATCTTTTGACCAAACTACTAGGTCATCTGCCAATAATTTGCGGCTGGCGGCCATGTATGTGTGCCAATCGATTCCCCCTATCTATTCAAACACGGTGAAACCGAATTGAACGAAATTTGGTACAGAGGTAGCACTAGCAAAGGGAACCTCATATTCATGTTTAATATCCGTATGACACTTATTTCAACAAGCTACTACAACCAACATTCAATTATACTCCTTGGAAAGTGCAAAGAGTTATAACAATACCCATGCATTTAGGAGAAAGTAGGCTATATGTTCTTTACTGAACATCTTGTTTTATTATTTATTTATTTATTTGTTTGTTTGTATACAAAAAGGTTCCCGAGAGCAGAACTCTGTCGTGGGGAACAGTACATAGTTCCTTACACGGATGACGAACTAACTATACATAGGCTAAATTATAATACGTTAAGATAAGAGTACAGTATACAAATATGCAATTGAAGCGTTGCTTTTCGCATATTATAGCTTTACAATACATGAATAAGGAAAAAGTGTTACAATATAATTAGAGAAGAAGAGAGTATAAGAAAACGAGCATTCTGATGCTTTGAAGATATAAAACAATTCGTACTGATAAACGCAAACAATATTTGGAAGAATGTGGTATCACAAAATAGTACATTATGCAACGAGACTATAATGGCAATAATTAAGACACGAGTATGTTTATAAAACGAGCGTATGCGAGTTATATAATTTCCATACGAGTGTCCTAATTACCATTATAGGCGAGTTGCATACGACTGTTTATGTTCGACGATAATTATTTTAACTATTTTATGTTCGAACATAAATATTCATAAATATCTGTCGAGATTTCGCCAGTTTTATGTACTGAACAGAGCGCATGGGACGCATAGAATGCCTTGTATTTGACCATGGCCTTCTCGATTGCCCCACTATGACACTAGGCCAGGCAGTGAAATTTAAATTAGAAGGCCTTGGAACTCAGCGCAGATGAGTTGCTATCCTCACCTGATTGGTCAAACAACTGTTTCTTGAGCTCTGATTGGTGGGAGAAACTGTTTCATAATGAAAAATAATGTTATAATGACCATCGTTATGATACAGTTTTCTGACATATAATAGTCAGGGTCGAACATAAATAATTATTATACATTCCGAGTCAGTAAATAGTACCTTTTCAACTTTTCACGAAATGGTCCAATTTTAGAGATTCTTGCTAGAACAAGTGGAACAGGGTTGTTTACAGAGATGAGCGAGTGCAGAAGTGCATTGACTCCAAATTTAGTTGTTCTATTGCAGATTGCATGTTACCTTTTTTTTTGTCTTGTGCAGTGCATGTGAATTTCATTCACGAAAGAGAATGTAATGTTAGTGATCATGAGATTATGCAATATTTTATAAATTATTAAAGTAGAATTGAAAGGTACAAGCTGTTTCAAAGGCAACATATTAGTTTCAGTTCTACAGCGAGAGTATAAACAATGAAATCCATATATTAACATTACAGCCCTGTTTTATAGAATCCCAAGATTATTCAAATTAGTTTGTGAAGCCCTTTCCCAGATGAAACGTACTAGAAGAGAAAGTGGAAGAAAAGTAAAAAGAATAATTGAAATGAAAAAAGGAAAATAAATGTCTATAACCCTCCAAGAATGAGATCTGAGGGACTTGGAAGGAAGGAGAGCCATGAAAAGCAGATACGGAAAGGAAAGGGGAGTGGGTCCGCCTCAGAGTTGAAAAAAGAAAACAAGTAGTTCCGTGAAGAACTATGCAGCCTATTTTCATATATCCTACTTACGTTAATTGCATCTATCTACTGAACCCTTTATCCACAGGCTGTATAAAAGATTCTAATAAATTATTCATCATCATTTGATACATTTCTACAGACAGCAGATATGAGAGCCAGACGGAGTTGGGAAATGTTGAGAAATCAGTGGCAGAGAGAACACAAAGGTTTAAGCTCCTGTGGTATTTTAGAAAGTAGTATAACATTCTTGACGCATAGGACAGGTGCAACTTTTAGCGCGAAGAGAGGCTTGAGTACGCACAATGTGGCTTGTTACTATGAGAGTTGGCGCCAAGAAGAAAATTGAATGCTACGATGTGAATGGTCAATCTTCATGTTAACCACTCCTTGTGGCAGGAATACAAGAGCACGCGAAGATCTACAAGAGTCTGAACCAATAATATCAAGACGCCCTGTTTAAGCGGCAACTCGGCGTTGTAACGCATCCTGGTGAATTAACGCGGGAGTTATCTACGGATTAATTCCACGATCGATTCGAGCTAGCTACAGCATAATCGTAACCTCCACATTGCTACGAACTCAATGATACCGATCGCATGCTAGTCTGATAATTATTATGGAATATTTTTCCATTAATCCCCTTCTATGCCTACTCTAGCCAGTTTCATTTATAAATGGTCCAGGAAACTTCGAGAGATTACTTTTATTTGAGCGTTTGAGGACGTAAGGCCGTTATTCAGGTGTCTGAGGACACGAGGCATAACTTCTAATTATCTTGTGTGTGAACATGGAACATTTTCGTCAAGTTATAAGTCTAACTTCAGTGTTTTATTTGTAGTCCCAGTACTACCAGATAGGGTGAGTTCATCGAAATAATTCACCAATAGACGGTCAAGGAATTTAGTACTTGATCGGTGAATTTAATAGGAAATATATCGTGTGTGTATCTGACAAACATTATTTTAATACAGCACGAGATGGCGTCTAGGAACGAGGGCGGATCTTGGAACCAGCAGGACATTTGCCAGAAGATGTCGATGGTGAGCTAAGCATTTTAAAGGAGTGATGGCTGGAGATGTTTTCCTGACACTGTTCTATATGAATGAGTAGAAATGAATGTATTTATTTATTAAATCAGCTATGGTTTTATGGGACGTATTGTTGTAGATATTTGTTTGCTTGTTTGGTAATGTAGATTCTTAGTTCTTATTTACTGACACATTAAGTATGGGACAAGCTGAGCACTTTGTATTTTGTAGATATTGTGATTTTGTTTGGTTCAACTGTGCGGGGCTATGCGCAGCTCGTGCTCGCATTCGCTTGCGTAAATCGCGGTCAAGCATTGTAAATTCGGAAGTATGCCTTATAACAAAAATGGAACTGAATTAATTTGAGATTAAAAATAGAATTTGGAGGGTAAAGATTATTTGTGAGCGGAATTTATGATGGATCAGGATTATTTTGACAGTGGCTTTTCTAGCAGGTCTGTACGGGATGGCACTCTTGCACCCGAGTTTTTGTGGTCTATTTTGTTTTAATGTGTCTATGGACGCAATGTAGGTTGATCTGTTTTGAGCCGACCCAGATGGTATGTTTATGAGTGAGTCAGTCCAAGCTTTATGGTGCATATTGTGCTTTTATGATGTGTTGGCGGGAAATATATCATAGAGATTATTCCGACTCGCTGCACATCAGCCCAGTTCATAATCTCGCGAGGCTGAACTTGTGGTAAATATTTGTGTTTCTTGCCATCCAAGTGGATGAGTGAGATACCGTATGTCTTTTCGCGTTTCCAGATTGATAACGGGATCAGTGTGGTCCCATGTATAATTAGCACCAAGCTTGAAAGACTGAGAGAGAGTAGAGGCAGTGATGACTCATAACTAGGGGAGCGCTCAAATCAGATAACGCGATGTGGTCATTAGTAGCAGGCTAGGTTCCTGTATTTCAATATAAGACGTTGTTTTAAATTCACAAAACCCTGATCGGTTATAAAGAGTATTTGATTGATTAAATGGGTGTTGTCCATGGTTTTAAGGTATATTCCGAAACATCTGTTTGTCTGGCGTTTATAAAATGTAAATATAATTTTCAGCCGTTAGGCTTGTATTTTGTTGTTGTTGCTTGACTTCTTGTGTGTTTATTTACGCGTTCAATGGCCCCGTGTGGCATTAGGATGTGCGAGGCTGCGTTCCCAATTTGTGATGCGAGCTTTTTGGCCTATTTTCGGCATGCTCTTTATGTTTTGTGTGCTTTGGCACCGGCTAGAATCTTAGGGAGGTTCTTCATGTTTTTTTTTCTATTATTAGATCTTGCATATGTCAGTAGTAATTATAGTGTGTTAATTAAGGGTGGGTCCCATAGCCGTAGTGTGATTTAAAAGATGCAACTCCGTGAGCAATATGACTGTTTCAGTTGTAAACGGACTCGCATCAGTACTCATTTTCTTATTAAAGAGCAGTACACCACGCATTATATAACTTCTTGACCAGGACAAATGGACTTGCATCCATATGTTGTGAGGAGCGAGTTCTTACCGCTCAATTTTGTGTTATGATTAATCATTTTGAGTGAAGCTGTATTCACATTTTTTTGTTGTGTGGAGCGAGTTCTAACCGCTCAGTAATATATTTATTTCTTATGGGAGTGAAAGTCAGGGAGGACTTCTTTTTATTATTATTATGCACATAATTTTCAGTCATTAAATATCTTTTATTCTACTTGTTATTCATTTTATTTCTAGTATAGCCTCTGTTATGGACCTTTCTATTCATTAGAGCATGTTGTTTTTGCGAACTTTGCTGTGAAAAGCATTCAGGACTGAGCACGACCCCGTAGAAAGAATCTTGATAAAACAATGCTTTATTGAAGGGTGCACTACATACAAAATTTCAGTTTGATTGCTGTAATAGATTCGTAGATATTGAGAACCGACTAAATGTTTCGGATGGTCGTCATGTTGGATTTTATATATGTAGGTCCCAGAGTTATGCACTGTTACATGAAGATTACTGTGTACCTGTAGCATTCAAACTTCAATCGCATGATTAGAACACAAGAAATAACAAGGAGATTTTAAAATTTCGCACAGCGGCCATCTTGTGGTTATGGAAAAAATGAAAATCCACAGCCTGCTTCCAGTCTCCGACCGGGTCAGGAATGGAATGAATGAAGCCCCCATCTAGCGGCGAGGATATGAACTGTGCCGGCTGCCGAGGCCTGACGCACTCCTCTGGGGCAATGATTAAATGAATGACAGATGAAATGAAATGATAGTGGAGAGTGTTGCTGGAATAAAATTTTGACAGGGAAAACCGGAGTACCCGGAGAAAAACCTGTCTGCCTCCGTTTTGTCCAGCACAGATCTCACATGGAGTGACCGGGATTTGAACCACGGACCCAGCGGTGAGAGGCCGGCGTGCTGCCGCCTAAGCCACGGAGGCTACTGTGGTTATGGAAACAATTGAAATACATTAGATGCCAGTGGATTAACATTCGTATAAGGATTTACTGTACCAAGTTTCACTGCACTCGGATGCTTAAATTGCGAGAAACGTCCATGTGAATATTTATAATTCGCGTCGCCGCCATGTTGGATGTGTGATCACCAGGTTATTTAATGTCCTATAGGTGAACTTAAGTTCATAGCCCCTATGAACGTAAAAAAATTCAGTTTGATTGCTATAATAGATTCGTAGATATTCAGAGCCGTCTAAATATTTCGGATGGTCGCCATGTTGGATTGTTAAATGTATAGGCCATAGAGTCATGTACCATTAAAGGAAAATTATTGCGTAGGTTCATTATTCAAACTTTCATTTCGATCGCATGATTACGACGCAAGAAATAAAAACTTAATTTTAAAATTCGCAAAGCCGCCATCTTGAGGTTATGTAAACAATTGAACTAAATTAGATACCAGTGCATTACAATGTGTATAAACATTTCCTGTGCCAGATTTCATTGCGTTTGAAACATTAAATCTCGAGAAAGGTCTATTTAATATTTTCAAATTTGCTTGGTCGCCATGTTCGTTTTGTAGTTAACCGGTTTTTGAAAGTCATATAGAAGAACTTCCAGTAGTACCTTTTATCTCCGTACACAATTTCAGGGTGATACCGATAATAGTTTCAGAGATATAGAATGCCGGTGAAATATTTCGCACATCCGCCATCTTGTGGTTATGAAAACAATTGAACCAAATTAGATGTCGGTGCATTACTATGTGTATAAACATATACTGTACCAAGTTTTATTGCTTTTGGTTGGTTAAATCGCGAGAAACGTCTATTTAAAAGTCGCAAATTTGCGTGGCCGCCATGTCGGTTTTGTAGTCATCAGTTTTTCAAAAGTCACATAGGCGAACTTCTAGTAGTTCCCTTTATCACCGTAAAAAATCCAGGGTGATATCGGGAATAGTTTCGGGGATATTGAATGCTGGTGAAATATTTCGCACAGCCGCCATGTTGGATTGGTGAGAAGTAACAACATTTGAAGGGCACGGTCGGGGTCGTCTGGAATAGTGCTATGAACTTACCGAGTTTCATTGAAATAGCTCCAGCCGTTTAGAAGTTATAGGGGGACACACACACCTCACACACACACACACACATACACACACACACACACAGAGACAAAAGGTGATCTCTTAAGCCTATATTTTCAAAATTGAAAATAGGCAAAAAACTGACCCAGATCAGGTATCCCTCGGGATTGCCAATTCCCAAACTCACCAGTCGTGAGCCCTTGAGGATGTAGCATTATCCAGGGTGAACCATAAGTGGTGAGGCTACATACACCCTGCCTCCTTCAGGGCCTTGTGCAGAAGGCAGGAGATACCATGAAAAGGTCTGACCCCTCACAGAATAAGGGTATCAGGAAAGACGAGACAAGGGCCAATTAAGGCGGAAAAATGAAACACTTCCTAGGCCTCGGATACCCTAACACTGTCGGGGTCGGAAGAGAACAAGTGTTGTCCAATTGAGGCCGACAGGAAAGATAACTGAAAGGAGCCCGGCACAAGTAAGTGGAAGCAATGTCAGACTCAGCTGGGGTACCATGGTCGCCAATCCACGTCCCACTAGTTGTGAGCCCCTGGGGGATTTGAATGATAAATCATGATTGAATATCCTTTTAATAAATCTTTCACTGTCCAGTCATTGAATATGTTATTAAATGTTAATCTCTCTACCTAATAGTGTCGGATATTTTTTCGGAATGCTGGTATAACTTGTGAGACCTCCGTTTCATTCCCTTTATACACACTGGGCTGACATTTTCTAAGGATTTTCCCTTCTTATTTTGCTAAATTTTTAGTTAGTGATCTGCCTCCAATGGATGGGGTTTATGATGCCTGTAAGACTTCAGGTTGATTTACCTTGCTATAGTGATTTTAACTTATATTCATTTATGAAAACAAGTAGTTCTGTGAAGAACTAAATAGCAATGCCGGACTCAGCTGGGGTCCCGTGGTCGCCAACCGACGTCCCACTAGATGTGAGCCACTGAGGGGCTCCGTAGATCAGCAAGATCCACACACCCAGTTACACTGTGGGCCACGGTGAATACGGCACGGCAGGTACATTATTAATTATGAAAAATATTACTCGTATTCAAATGAGAAAGCAAAAGTCTAAAGTTACAATTCAATATATAAATACTGGCTTGGTTCTTAGAAATCTCAAAACGAAATGGGTCTTGTGGCGATCACGTTTAAGGTTGTTTGGAAGTCTTATTCGATTGAAGTCGCCTATTTATTCATTATCGTCTGAATAATCTCGGACTAAAAATATGATAATTTTCAGTTGGTCCTGTAGTGAAATTCCTTGCACTATTGGACGTCTTCTGTTAACTTTATTATTAGATTGATTGATCGAATAGTTTTTAATTGTCTTAATAAAATTTCTTTCTTCTACCTTCCAAAGATCGCGGGTTCAAACCCGGCCGAGAGCGTTAAAATCCCTCAGTATGCCTTCCTTCGGAGGGGAAGTAAAACCGATGGTTCTATGTCATAGATTTATGGCATGAAAAAAGAACCTTCCACTAATTACACTTGTGGAAGCAAAAATTTGTAGGTTAGTTTGATAACGCTCTATTAGTTCCAAAGTTCACCACCGGGTGCTGACTGTGATGGCATTTAGTAGCTGCGTCCACAGCTAGGTGTTGTGGATGGTAGCATTTGGTGGCAAAAATAGAAACTACTTGAAAACATTAATCGTCTGCAGTCCTTCTACCTGAATCACAGATAACACACACTAATTCAGCCATCACAATTAACACCGGTTATCACACAGATTCTACACACACCCAAAGTACACGGGGCTACATGACCGCGTTGTCGCAGCCCCTAAAGTAAGGATCCAACCATATCTTCGAAAGAAAGACTTGCGCCCTAGCGTTTCTATCGTTCGAGTTACACAACTTCTAGGATTAAAATCGTTGAGCACAAACCTAGCAGCCTTCCTTTGTACATTCTCTAGCACATTGATGAACCCTACTTTATAAGGGTCCAAACCGTTGAGTCGTTTTCCAAGATTGGCCTTACTAGGGTCAAATAGCCTACCTATTTTGCGGTGGAACTACTGACTTTTAATACTCTAATTACTAAGGTTCGGATGTTAAGGAAAAGTCATATTTTTTTCCTCAGCTCATTTTACCCGAAATATGAAAAATAAGGTTGAATGACGGGTCTCTGACCACGTTTAAAGCAATTTGATGTTGCCTATAAATGCATATTTTGGCCATTTTTATTGTGTAGGTCATATTTGGTCATATTTTAGTGATATAAGGTCATATTTGGTTATAATTTCAGCATTTTTGTTTAAATTGAGGCGTCGTTAACAAGGTACGTGTTATCTGCGTCGAGTTTCAAACACAGGATTTCCGAAGAGTGTAGTAGATATATTTTTCTTTCTTTTCCCGTAAGAGGCAGATAGCAGGTTTAGAAGACCTGATTCCAAGAGGGTGCTCCTCTACGGACGTCTTTTAGCACATCTTTCTGGACAAGTTAGATTGCGACACTGTACGCATGAGATCATAGAACATGACGATAGTGTGCTTCCACCTTTCTCAATACAATGTCACTCCATTAGATGATGATGATGATAATTGTTGTTTTAAGGGGCCTAACATCTAGGTTATCGGCCCCTGATGGTTTGGGTGATCGTGAAGATGAAAATGAAAATCAAAAGCGAACTTATAACTAAAACTAACTACTAACCTACATACTAGAAGAAGAAATGGAAAACTAAAGGAGAATAAGGCAAATAAAAGGACAGAAGGAAAAGAAATGCCCTCAACCCTCGGAGAAGGCGGATTGAGGGACTTGGAAGGAAGGAGAGCCATGAAAGGCATATAGGAAAGTGAAAGAGGAGATGGTCCGCCCCAAAGGTAGGGACAAAAGGGGAAAACGGACCCAGCTCAGGAATCCCTCGGGGTCGCCAACTCCCGAACTCACCAGCCGTGAGCCCCTGAGGGTGTAGCATTATCTAGGGTGCACCAGAAGTGGTGGGGCTACATACACCCTGCCTCCTTAAGGGCCTAGAGCACAAGGCAGGAGGTAAAAGGAAGAGAAAAAGAAGGCTGACCCCTCGCAAAAGGAGGGTATCAGAAAAGATGAGACAAGGGCCAATTAAGGCGGGAAAGGAAGAGACTCCCTAGGCCTCGGATACCCTAATACCGTCGGGGTCAGAAGAGAACAAGAGTTGACCAAGTGAGGTCGACAGGAAAGAAGACAGATAGGAGCCCGGCACAAGTAAGTGGAAGCAATGCTGGACTCAGCTGGGGCCCCGTGGTCGCGCTCCATTAGATATACAGTACTTAGCTCAGAAGCAATTAGCAAACAAGGAAATGCCATGTTTTTAGGTCATATTTTATAGTTTGTAGGTCATATTTAGCTAGTTTTAGGGCATATTTGCTTGCATATTTTGTACTTCTTTAGGCCTTAAACTTACGAACCCTACTAATTACCATATGGAACCTCCTCCTCCTCCTCAACAAGACCGTGTGTGTGTGTGAGCAAATATTATTCTTTCTTTCTTTCTTTCTTTCTTTCTTTCTTTCTTAGAATGAGCCAACTATAGACTACGTGGGTTAACCAAAATGGTTTTCAGCTTGATGAGTTGGGATGGGTTTCACGTTCTTAAGAGCCTTCTTCCTAGCCCATATTATTATTATTATTATTATTATTATTATTATTATTATTATTATAATTTTTACATTCATTTCACCACATAAGTGGAACATATCAACATATCGTCGGCTTGTTTGCAAGACGGTATGGCTAATTCTCTTAAGGTGGCACATTGAGAAACGAGTGAACAATGGAACAGGTCTCCAAGATGACTGCCTTCTGCATGGTGATATGTAGACCAGGATGAATTCCCAATATTTGTAGATTGCGAGACAATGATTTGGGGATGATGCTGTTAGAAGAAATGACTATGGGCAGAACCACTACACTATCCTGTCTCCACATTTGCCATATTTCCTCAGCCAAGGGCAGATATTTGGTGTTCTTATCACAGCTGGTTTGTTGCAGATTATGGGAATTGGGCACTGTAATATCAATTAGGAAGGTTCTCTTCTGCACCTTGTCCACAAGAACGATATCTGGCCGGTTTGCTGGTATGGTTTTATCAGTAATAACTGATCGGTGCCATAACAACTTGTGACTAGGATTTTCCAAAACGGCGTCAGGAACATACTGATAGTAAGGCAAAGTATTTTCAGATAATAAGTGCTTTTGAGCAAGGTGTAGGTGCATTATTTTGATCACTTGGTTGTGCCTTTTTATGTAATCAGTACAGGAGATTGCTTGGCAGCCTCCTGTAATATGTTGAATTGTTTCCGGTTCTAGTTGGCATCATAGGCATTTATCAACCTGAGTATTTGCCTTAACTATATATTTAAGATAGTTTTATTATTATTATTATTATTATTATTATTATTATTATTATTGATTACTCTGCACGAGGGGTGGAACTGGGTCGCTTTGAGAGGGAGTGAGATAGCACCATGCTAGTGCCACTTGCGGTTTGACAGCCATTAATATTGCTGAGAACGCGGGTGGAATGAAATTCATTGCTGGCCTCTTGCCGTATTTCAACGCCAGCCACTGCCCATGACAGTCGTAATGACGTCACGATGTCAAGAGCAGTACCGCTCGCCCGTATAGCCATTACGCACGATGGTCAGACGGCCTCTGTTCACATCGCGTGACGTATGACGCATTCTTATGACAAGAGGGAGGATTACAGTTGAATTTTAAATTATTTTATTCAGACTTGGGACATAGCAGAAAGCATTAACACCACAAGAATTCACCTCTACTGATTTCCGAGATTCGCTCTGCACTTGGGCATTGATTCCCTGGACTTTTCTTTTCATTTTCTCATGAACCGTATAACGTCCTTTGTAGTATGTTGTAAAGAATTCGTTCTTTTTATTATCTAACTTGGTGAAATATTTCACCAGTTCTCAATATCTCCGAAAGTATTACAGCAATAGGAAAGGAAAAGAAGGTGCGCCAAAAATCGAAATGGACACAGGGGAAAACGGACCCAGCTCAAGAATCGCTCAGGGTCGACAACTCCCGAGCTCACCAGCTGTGAACGCTTGAGGGTGTACCGTAAGTGGTGAGGGTGCACACACCTTGCCTGGGCCAAATGCAGAAGGAGGAGGATGATGATTATTAGGGCCAGGATGTTTATGACATTTCATCTTTTTACTGAGCTGTCTGAAACAATGCTGAAGTACATAGAAACTCCGGACGGGCCAACCCGTCTTCTTATTTTGCATCTTTTTGCATCTTTTCCTATTTTTCAATTTTAAGAGCATTTTTTAAAGTTTGGTGGATTTTTTTGGTCTTATTTTACAGAAATCGTCCTTTCGAGGTCATTTTTTTTCCAATTTAGTCATGTCATAGCATTATATGAGTGAGTTAAGTGTCTCAGAGTTAAGAAGAAGCTAGTAGCTGATACAAGATAATTTAAAATATTCAAATATTGATTCCACTTCCTTAATCAACCGGGTGGAAACTAGTCTTAGCAACAATCGTGGCGAAATTGCTGCGGGAATTGCATCAAAACTGAAAAAGGTGCTGTACTAAAACGTGAGGTATAAAACATTCTGCAAAATCTGACATTCTTTCTGGTGAAAACTACTGCATGGATGGGATTGAGGAGGATTTAGCAGCAAATGACCTTCCTCACTTCAAGTACACTCCGATCACATCAGTTGATGTTGAACGCAGCTTTTCGAGATATAAAAACTTGTTGGCTGATAACCGCAGATCATTTACATTTGACGACATCAGAATGACATTCGTAGTGCAGTGCAACTCAGACTAAAGTGAACATAAACCTTTTGTTAAGTGCTAGAAATCTATTTTGATTGACTTTTCAGTTTGAGCTTAGGATTTCATTTTTGAAATATTGGCGAGTTTATAAAAGATCATTTTCTCCATTTTATAGTGCATTTTTCGAATTTTTAGGTCTTTATTACAGTCATTTTTGAAAGTTTTAAGTGCATTTTTTAAACTTTTTTACGGCATCAATATCCGGGACCTAACTTCTAGGTTATCGGCCCCCGATGGTTTGGGTGATAGTGAAAATGAAAGATGATCAAATGAAACCTACAACCAGAACTAACTACTAAACTAGAAGGTGAAATGGGAAACAAAAAGGAGAAGAATGAAAATTAAAGACAGAAGGAAAGAAAATGCCCTCAACCCTCGAAGAATGAGAACTGAGGGACTGGGAAGGAAGGAGAGCCATGAAAGGCAGACAGGGAGAGGGAAGAGGGGGCAAAGGCAATGAAAAATGGGGGGAAACCGGACACTGCTCAGGAATCCCTCGGGGTCGCCAACTCCCGAACTCACCAGCCGTGAGCCATTGAGAGTGTAGCACTATCCAGGGTGCACCTGAAGTGGTGGGTCTTCAGACACCCTGCCTCCTTTAGGGCCTTCAGCAAAAGGCAGGAGATATCATGAAAAGAAAAACAAGAGTTCTGACCCCTGGAAGAATGTGGGATAAGGAAAGACGAGAGGAGGACCAAGTAAGGCGGAAAGTGAAAGACTCCCTAGGCCTCGGATACCCAAATACCGTCTGAGTTGGAAGAGAGCAAGAGTTAGCCAAGGGAGGCCAAGTGATAGTGGAGGTATTGCCGTGGTTTGATTGCTGTAATAGATTCGTAGATATTGATGATAATATGATGATGATAATTGTTGTTTTAAGGGGCCTAACATCTAGGTTATCGGCCCCTGATGGTTTGGGTGATCGTGAAGATGAAAACGTAGATATTGAGAACAGTCTAAATATTTCGGGTGGTCACCATGTTGGATGTTTATATATGTAGGTCTTAAGAGTTATGTATTATTACATAAATATTAATGTGTAGGTGTAGTTTTCAAACTTCCATCGCATGATTAGAACACAAGAAATGAAAACCAGATTTTAAAATGTCGCACAGCTGCCATCTTGTGGTTATGAAAACAATTGAAATAAATTAGATGCCAGTGGATTAAAATTTGTTTAAGCATTTACCATACCAAGTTTCACTGCACAAGGATGGTTAAATCGCGAGAAACGTCCATTTAAATATTTATATTTCGCGTCGCCACCATGTTTGATATGTGCTCATCGGGTTATTGAAAGTCCCACTGGTGAACTCATAGCTTCCAACAACATACAAAATTTAAGTTTGATTGCTGTCATAGATTATTAGATATTGAGAAACTTCTAAATAATTCGTATGATCGCCATGTTGGATTTTAATATATGTAGGCCATAGCGTTATGTACTATTGCATGAGGATTATTGTGTGGATTCATTATTCAAACGTTCACTTCGATCGCATGATAAGGACACTAGAAACTGAAACATAATTTTAAAATTTCGCACAGCCGCCATCTTGAGGTTATGTAAACAATTGAACTAAATTAGATGAAGTGCATTACAATGTGTATATACATTTGCTGTCCCAAGTTTCACTGCGTTCGGATGGTTAAGTCGTGAGAAAAGTCTATTTAAATGTTTCAACTTCGCCTCGCCGCCTTGTAAGTTTTGTAGTTACCAGGTTTTTGAAAAGCACAGAAGTGAACTTCTAATAGTGCCATTTATCACCGTACAAAATGTCAGGGTGATATCAGTAATGGTTTTGGAGATATAGAATGCCGGTGAAATAATTCGCACAGCCGCCATCTTGAAGTTATGTAAACAATTGAACTAAATTAGATGCCAGTGCATTGCAATGTGTATAAACATTTGCTGTACAATGTTTCTTTGCCATTGGATGGTTAAATCAAGAGAAAAGTCTATTTAAATTTCTACTGTGCTCGGCCGCCATGTTTGTTTGGTAGTTAACAGGTTTTTGAATGACTCATAGATAAACTTCTAGTAGTACCTTTTATCACCGTACAAAATTTCAGGGCATTATCGGTAATATTTTTGGAGATAAATAATTCCGGTGAAATATTACGCACAGCCGCCATGTTGGATTGGTGAGACATAATGAAATTTGAAGGGCACGGTCGGGGTCAGCCAGAGTGGTGCTATGTCCTCACTGAGTTTCATTGAAATCGCTCCAACCGTTTAGATTTTATTTAGTGGGGACACACACACATACGCACACACACGGAAGAAAAGGTGATCTCATAAGCCTATCTTTTTCTTCGTAAATGAAAATAAGTTAGAAATAATCATTATGATATAATAGTTGTTTTAAGGGGTCTAACATCTGAGTTATTGGACCCTAACGGTTTGGGTTATCGTGAAAATAAAAATAAAATGGGTACTATAACCAAAAACTAACTACTAACTTACAACTAAAACTAACTACTGACTTAGATACTAGAATAGGAAATTAAAAACAAAGAGAAGAAAAACAAGTAGTTCCGTGAAGAACTATACAGCCTATTTTCATATATCCTGCTCATGTTAATTGCCTCTATCAACATACAAAATTTCAGTTTAATTGCTGTAACAGATTCGTAGATATTGAGAACCGTCTAAATATTTCAGATGGTCGCCAGGTTGGATTTTTATTTTTGTACTATTATATGAAGATTACTGTGTACGTGTGGTATTCAAACTTCAATCGCATGATTAGAACACAAGAAGTAAAAACGAGATTTTAAAATTACGCACTGCAGCCATCTTGTGATTATGCAAACAATTGAAATAAATTAGATGCCAGTGGATCAACATTTGAATAAGCATTTAATGTGCAACGTTTCACGGCACTCGGATAGTTAATTCGCGAGAAACGTCCATTTAAATATTTATACTTCGCGTCGCCGCCATGTTGGATTTGTGCTTACCAGGTTAATGAAAGTCCTATAGGTGAACGTATGTTCATAGTCTCTATGAAAATAAAAAAAAAATCAGTTTGGTTGCTGTAAAAGATTCATAGATATTGAGAACCGTCTAAATATTTCGGAAGCTCGCCATTTAGGATTGTTATATGTATAGGCCATATAGTTATGTACCATTCAAGGACAATTATTGCCTAGGTTCATTATTCAAACTTTCACTTCGATCGCATGATTACGACACAAGAAATAAAAACTTAATTTTAAAATTTCGCACAGCCGCCATCTTGAGGTTATGTAAACAATTGAATTAAATTAGATGGCAGTGCATTACAATCTGCAAAATCATTTACTGTACCACATTTCACTGCGCTCAGAGAGTTAAATCACGAGAAAAGTATATTAAAATATTTCAAATTCGCTTGGTCGCCATGTTCGTTTTGTACTTTACAGGTTTACGAAATATACATAGGTAAACTTGTATCAGTACCCTTTATCACCGTATAAAATTGCTGGGTGATATCTGTAATAGTTTCGGAGATATAGAATATCAGTGAAATATTTCGCACAGCCGCCATTTGAGGTTATGTAAACAATTGAACTAAATTAGACTCCAGTGCATTACAATGTGTATAAACATTTGCTGTACCAAGTTTCATTACGTTTGGATAGTTAAATCGCGAGAAAAGTCTATTTAAAAGTCTCAACTTCGCTTGACCGCCATGTTGGTTTTGTAGTCACCATGTTTTTGAAATTCTCATAGGTGAACTTCTAGTACCTTTATCACCGTAGACAATTTCAGGGCGATATCGGTAATAGTTTAGGAGATATTGAATGCTAGTGAAATATTTCGCACAGCCGCCATGTTGGATTGGTGAGACGTAACAAAATTTGAAGGGCACGGTCGAGGTCGCCGGGAATAGTGCTATGACCTTACCGAGTTTCATTGAAATCGCTCCAGCCGTTTAGATTTTATTACGACACACACACACACACACACACACACACACACGCACACACACACGGACAAAAGGTGATCTCATAAGCCTATTTTTTCAAAATTGAAAATAGGCTAAAATGAAAAAAAAAAGACACAAGGAAAGGAAAAGCCCTCAATCCTCGAAGAATGAGTATTTAGGGACTTGGAAGCAGTGTTGCCAAATCTTGAAATGGGAAAGAACTAAATCCTATACTTTAAAACACCAGAAAAGCACCAGCTGGACTCTATGATTCAAACCACTAGAAAAACACCAAAAATTATAAATATACTGTATAAACGGCTTTTTACTTACATTTCTGTCATTAAAAATAGTCTTGTTTACTTGCGGAGCCTGCTACCGCTATTACATCTTTAGAACAGAAAGGTGTAGCTCTGCATGCTTCCAATTTTGGCCAGTACTATATCATTCGGAAGTTCGTAATCGTGATAGAATTTTCCCTCTGTTTTTAGTCCAAATCGCACATACAGAATGGAATGCAATTTTGAACTTTCATTCGATTTCTTTGCTTTGTTTTCACCAATTAAACTTGGCTGAACACTCTCCCTACATCTGCATTAGAGTGGGGGAGCGAAAGTAAAAAAACTGCCTTCGCAAGAAACTGGGAAATCCCCTGGGAGCTGGGAAGAAAATAGATGATAGGCCGATTCTTTGTACCAGTGCACTTGCACTGAGCCCTGCATGTTGCGCATACTTAGCACTTAAGCACACGAATGAGAATTTCAGGGACTTCCCCTGTTGGGGTGTTGATCTTGACACGTGTCAGGCTGAACATTGTCTAACTTTATTAAAACTATTACAGTACATGGCTTCCAGGATTTACTTATGTGTCATAGGAGACAATTTCATGCAACAATCCGTTAAGCACCAGATTTGGCACTGGTTTTATTGAAATAACACCAGTATTTTGCTATGGCGCTATTAGAACATTTCTGGCACCAGGCGAACTTCAGAAACACCAGATCTGGTGCTAAAAACACCATTGGCAACACTGCTTGGAATAATGGAGAGGCATAAAAGGCAGATAGGAAAGGGAAAGAGGAGAGGGTGCGCCCAACAAGGCAATGGAAAAAGGGGGGAAAACTCGACCCAACTCTGGAATCCCTCGGGGTTGCAAACTGCTTAACTCACCAACCGTAAGACCGTGTAGGTATAATACTATCCAGGGTAGGAAGATGATGATGATGATGATAATTGTTGTTTTAAGGGGCCTAACATGTAGGTTATCGGCCTCTGATGGTTTGGGTGATCGTGAAGATGAAAAAGAAAAGCGAACTTAAACTAAAACTAACTACTAACCTATATACTAGAAGAAGAAATGGAAAACTAAAGGGGAATAAGGCAAATAAAAGGACAGAAGGAAAAGAAATGCCCTCAGCCCTCGGAGAAGGCGGATTGAGGGACTTGGAAGGAAGGAGAGCCATGAAAGGCATATAGGAAAGTGAAAGAGGAGAGGGTCCGCCCCAAAGGTAACGGACAAAAGGGGAAAACTGACCCAGCTCAGGAATCCCTCGGGGTCGCCAAATCCCGAACTCACCAGCCGTGAGGGTGTAGCATTATCGAGGGTGCACCAGAAGTGGTGGGGCTACATACACCCTGCCTCCTTAAGGGCCTAGAGCACAAGGCAGGAGGTAAAAGGAAGAGAAAAAGAAGGCTGACCCCTCGCAGAAGGAGGTATCAGAACATATGAGACAAGTGCCAATTAAGGCGGGAAAGGAAGACAGTCCCTAGGCCTCGGATACCCTAATACCGTCGGGGTCGGAGGAGAACAAGAGTTGAGCAAGTGAGGTCGACAGGAAAGAAGACGGAGAGGAGCCCGGCACAAGTAAGCAATGCCGGACTCAGTTGGGGGCCCCGTGGTCGCCAACCCACATCTCACTACATGTGTGAGTCAGGGGGGGTAGGAAAGATGAGACGAGTGGAAATGTTAAAGACTCTCTAAGCCACGGATACTCTAATACCGTCGGGGTCAAGGGAGAACAATATTTGACCAAGGGAGGTCGAAGTGAAAGATGACATAGCGTGAGGTGCGAACCAGAGGGATCCATCTGACTTCAAGTTAATTCTTCAGGAGATGTGTTTGAAGTTTGGAATTACCTTGAAGCCAGCTCTTTGCGAGGTATTTCAAAATGACGATACAAGGTTCTACCTTAATGAATTAACACCAAATTTAACAATTACACAGAGAACATAGGTATTTTAATGACTTATTCCAAAGGTTGTATGCAGATAGAAGTTTTTGGCCCTAAAATTTGCATAAGATGTTAGAGTCATAAGGTTCTTCATTTCAAAATTGCTTTGTAGAACTCTATATCGACAGTGGGCATTCCAGGAATGGAATTTTCCTCTATTATATAGAAACTCTTGCTTTTGGTAGTCGGGTTGGTACTTTGTTCTGTTCCTGATTGTTATCAGTCCTGTAGGTCCTACTCTTCGATATCTTGACTTCATTGAACTCCTTAGCGGCTTCGGTGGCGTAGTCGGTAGCATGCTGAACTGCTATGCCCAAGATAGCGGGTTCAAACCCGGCCGAAGTCGTCGGATTTTTTAAGAGCGTTAAAAATCCTTCAGTATGCCTTCCTTCGGAGGGGAAGTAAAGCCGGCGGTCCCATGTCATAGATTTATGGCATGTAAAAGATCCTTTCACAGACTAAACTTGTTTAAAGCAAAATTTGTTAGGTTAGATTTCGTCAGAACGCTCTATCAGAGTTCCAACGTTCACCACTAGGTATCATTGATATCTGGTGGCGAAAGTTGGAACTACTTGAAATTGAACGGAACTTGTAGCTCACCCTTTAGGGTATCCGCTGGAAGCAGCTACAAACTCAGGTGAGCCGAACATGTCCTCGGACACTCCCGGCACTAAAAGCCATACGATAAATAAATAAATAAATAAATAAATAAATAAATAAATAAATAAATTCAACTCCCTGTCTTAAAGTACACACTGAACAGGACGTCTGCACAAAAGTTCAGCTGCGATACCTGCAGATACAGTATATTTCTATAATGAAAGAGTTTCGCTTGAGTCGGGTAGACACGGAAATCGGATGCTCTCATCTGAAGTACATGGTTGCAAGAGAGATGATGATGATAATGATGATAATTGTTGTTTTAAGGAGCCTAACATCTAGGTTATCGGCCCCTAATGGTTTGGATGATCGTGAAGATGATAATGAATTATAAACTATAACTAAAACTAACTACTAACTTATATACTTGAAGAAGAAATGGAAAACAAAAGGAGAATAAGGCAAATATAGTACACGAGGAAAAGAAATGCCCTCAACCCTCGAAGAATGCGCATTGAGGGACTTGGAAGGAAGGAGAGCCATGAAAGGCAGATAGGAAAGGGAACGAGGAGAGGGTCCTCCCCCACAGGTAAGGGATAAAAGGGGGAAAACCGGACCCAGCTCAGAAAGCCCTCGGGGTCGCCAACTCCCGAACTCACCAGCCGTGAGTCCCTGAGGGTGTAACAATATCTAGGGTGCACCAGAAGTGGTGGGGCTACATACACCCCGCCTCCTTAAAGGCCTTGAGCAGAAGGCAGGAGGGAACATGAAGAGAAAAAGAAGGCTGACCCCTCGCAGAAGGAGGGTATCAGAAAAGATGAGACAAGGGCCAATTAAGGTGGGAAAGGAAGAGACTCCCTAGGCCTCGGATACCCTAATACCGTCGGGGTTGGAAGAGAACAAGAGTTGACCAAGTGAGGTCGACAGGAAAGAAGACGGAGAGGAGCCCGGCACAAGTAAGTGGATGCAATGCCGGACTCAGCTGGGGTTCCGTGGTCGCCAACCCATGTCCCACTATATGTGAGCCCCTGGGGGGAAGAGAGAAGAGATCTTATTAGTGAAACTGAAGACCACACCTCTGATAACCGCAAAGACTTATCAATGTTTGAATGGATGTCGTCAACCTCCTGAATGCAAGAATGCCCCGGAGTTAAAAATGTCATGGTAATTTCCCTTATGTGGTTATTTTCTCGAAGAAAGCTATCCACAGCAAAAGAAATCAGTGAGTTTCTATTCTGAGGAAAACAGCTATCACTCCAAAGAATATATTCCCTAACTTCCGGGTGAAATATTTTTAAATACTTAAATTACAGCACTTGCAATTTCATTTCCAGATCTGCCGCACAGTGCTTCATGCCAAATAGCTTAATAGCCATGTTTATTCCTCGATAAATGAGCAGTAATATTGTAAACGATCAGTTTTCTTTTATAAAGGAAGCAACTAACATTGCACAAGGTAAAGCTATCACATTTTGTAGATCAAAACATATCACCATTGCATCACTTCGTCTGTCATATTCTCTTTCCTGTCGCATGAACGATTTCTCTTCTAATTGATTATCAATCTTCGTTGACAAACTCCCATTGACCCTATTTTCCTTTTTCGCCATGATAAACTCATCACAAAGGTCACACCGATCGGATTTTGATGCTAAGAACTCCAGATTATATTCAGATTTAAATATTGACTGTTCATTGACAGTGTTACCGCTTTATAGCTATTCTGTATGCAAACTTCTTTATGCTTCTCATACATTCTAGTTACATTTAAATCAGGACCTAAGTAGTCCTTTTGTGTCCCAGCCCTGCAGTAATGCAACTCTGCCCATGGAAATGATCCAATGTGCCTTCTAACAAAATCTTTACTATATTTGAAAATCCTCTGTTGTTTTCTTTCCTCTCTGGATTTTGGTTGGTTGGTTCCTCATTTGAGGGGCTGCGAAAACGTGGACATGTATCCCCGTGTACTTTGGGTGTGCGTAGTATCTGTCTGATGTCTGTCTGTTAACCGGTATTAATTGTGATGGCTGTGTTAGTGTGTGTTATCTGTCTTTAATTCAAGTAAGGACTGCAGACATTCGATTTTCAAGTAGTTCCTAATTTTGCTACCAAACGCCACCGTTAACGACCAACTAGTTCTAAACTTGGTTACTAGATGTCACCACAGTCGGCTCCTGGCGACGAACGTTGGAACCTAAGAGCGATAGTCAAATCTAACCTATAATTCAGCTTCACACATATGTAATTAGTGGATGGTTCTTTATCATGCCATAAACCTATGGCATGGGACCGCCGGCTTTACTTGCCCTCCGAAGGAAGGCATACTGAGGGATTTTTAACGCTCTTAAAAATACGACGACTTCAGCCGTGTTTGAACCCGCGACCTTGGGCATAGAAGCCACCCTCTCTGGATTTTGGAGTCCCTGATGTTTGATCTTTGTTAAAATGCACATTGTATATTACTTTTTGACTGACCAACGAGGTCTTTTGCATACTCTGAATGCCATTCCCTAGTAAAAAGTAAGAGAAAGATTTACGTTTCCTACGGTGAACTTTCATGGTCCTCTGAGAACATTTACACTCGGAGTTTTGTAAAATATATATTTTTCTCATTTCTTGCTGTGAATAAATTGAAATCCTGAAGATTAAAAACCATAAGTCAATAATAATTTGTACCGGTTTCGACCACATTGTGGCCGTCCTCAGTGCGAAACAATGTCAATAGGGAAGCTAGACTGACAGAACATGAAATATTTTACCATAGAGCCTACTTTTCTTACAATTTAAGAATTAATCTAAAGTATTATGATCTGCCAATTTTGGATGAAATCCATTTGTTAGTATATGATGATGATGATGATGATAATTGTTGTTTTAAGGGGCCTAAAATCGAGGTTATCGGCCCCTAATGATCTGGGTGATAGCGAAAATGATAATGAAACGGAAACCAGAACGAAAATTAAGTGAGACGGAAAATACTTACAAAAAGGAACTCAGATTGAAACAACTCACAAAATGTTCTTACAAAAGGGAATTTAGAACGAAAAGATTCACAAAAGGAATATATTGAAAAATACCCACAAAATGAAGGCTAGGTTCAAAATACGTACAAAATGCAATGTAGCGTCGAAATACCTACAAAATGCAGTTGAAATTCAAAATACGTACAAAATGCAAATGAGATCGAAATTACGTACAAAATGCAATTGAGGTTCAAAATACTTACAAAATGCAATTGAAATTGAAAATACACGATGCAATTCAGATTGAAATATCCCAGTTCCAAGAGAAATTATTCACAAAGTGTAATTGAAATTCAAAATACTTACAAAATGCAATTGATATTGAAAATGCTTACAAAATGTACGGTAGATTCAAACGACTCATGTGGATTGACAATACTTACAAAATGCAATTTAGATTGAAAATACTTGACAAAATGTAATTTAGATTCAAAATACCCACAAAATGCAATTAAGAATCAAAATATGTGCAAATTGCCCACCAAACAAAATGCAATTTAGATTCAAAATTCGTGCGAAATGCGGTTTTGGTTGAAAATTCTTACAAAATGCAATTGAAATTCAAAATTCTCACTAAAAGGCCCGGCTACCTGCATTGATGATAATAATGATGATAATTGTTGTTTTAAGGGGCCTAACATCTAGGCTATCGGCCCCTGATGGTTTGGGTGATCGTGAAGATGAAAATGAAATGCAAACATAAAAACTAGAACTAACTACCAACCTACATACTAGAAGAAGAAATGGAAAACTAAAAGAGAATAAGACAAATAAAGGACAGGAGGAAAAGAAATGCCCTCAACCCTCGATGAATGCGGATTGAGGGACTTGGAAGGAAGGAGAGCCATGAATGGCAGATAGGAAAGTGAAAGAGGAAAGGGTCCGCCCCGAAGGTAAGGGACAAAAGGGGAAAACGGACCCAGCTCAGGAATCCCTCGGGGGCACCAACTCCCGAACTCACCAGCCGTGAGCCCCTGAGGGTGTAGCATTATCTAGGGTGCACCAGAAGTGGTGGGGCTACATACACCCTGCCTCCTTAAGGGCCTTGAGCACAAGGCAGGAGGTAAAAGGAAAAGAAAAAGAAGGCTGACCCCTCACAGAAGGAGGGAATCAGGAAAGATGAGACAAGGGCCAATTAAGGCGGGAAAGGAAGAGACTCCCTAGGCCTCGGATACCCTAATACCGTCGGGGTCGGAAGAGAACAAGAGTTGACCAAGTGAGGTCGACAGGAAAGAAGACAGAGAGGAGCCCGGCACAAGTAAGTGGAAGCAATGCCGGACTCAGCTGGGGCCCCGTGGTCGCCAACCCACTTCCCACTAGATGTGAGCCCCTGGGGGATACCTGCATTGGAAGACTTACCAAAAAGCAATTTAGATTGTCAATCTTTACAAAATGCAATTGAAGTTGAAAACAATCGCGAGATGTAATTTAGATCGAAAAAACTTACAAAATGCAACGTAGATTAAAAATACCTTAAAAAATCGCTAAAAGGGAATTTAGATACACGGTGAACCATGTAACAAAAACAGGGCGGGAATCTTAAAGAGAAAGGAAATATAATGAAAAGAGGAGAGGAGAGGAGAGGAGAGGGGAGAGAGGAGAGAGTCCTCCCCAAAGGTAAGGGACAAATGGGGAAAACGGACCCAGTTCAGGAATCCCTCGGGGTCGCCAACTCCCGAACTCTCCAGCCGTGATCCCCTGAGAGTGTAGCATTATCTAGAGTGCACCAGAAGGGGTGGGGCTACATACACCCGGCCTCCTTAAGGGCCTTGAGCTCAAGGCAGGAGGTAAAAGGAAAAGAAAAAGAAGGCTGACCCCTCACAGAAGGAGGGCATGAGGAAAGATGAGAGAAGGGCCAAAAAAGGCGGGAAAGTGAAAGACTCCCTAGGCCTCGGATACCCTAATACCGTCGGGGTCGGAAGAGAACAAGAGTTGACCAAGTGAGGTCGACAGGAAAGAAGACGGAGAGGAGCCCGGCACAAGTAAGTGGAAGCAATGTCGGGCTCAGCTGGGGTCCCGTGGTCGACAACCCACGCCCCACTAGATGTGAGCCCCTGGGGGGCATTTGTTAGTATAGAAGTTACATGTGTTTAAAAATTGGACTTATCAGCAGGCTTAAATCGGATTGGCAGCACTGACAGTTGCTCCAATTTAATTTAGAATGTAAGGTACTATACGTATGCAAAATTTAGAGCTGTCTGCTTGCATATTTTCTGATTTATAGATATCAGGGTAAATATTGCGAGATCATTTATTTACAGTTGGCAGCCCTGTTGGCTCTTAAAAATAAGCATATTCATATCAGCTATGGTACACAAATCACATATGAAATGTGGTTTAAATCCACATTTGTTAGTATAGAAGTTACATGCATTTAAAATTTGGACCTATCAACAAGCTTAGAACCATATTGGCAGCACTGACATACACTGGGTACTCCAAATTAATGTAACAGATCATGTACTGTACTATACGTGTGCTAAGTTTCGAGCTCTTGGTTTGTATACTTCCTGTGGTGTTAGGATTTAAAAAAATAGAGATAGCATTTATTAACAATTGGCAGCCCTGGTGGCTCTTACGCAAAGTCATATCTGTCATTGTACACATAGTACATACGAAATTTAGTTGAAATCAGATTGATAGTGTAGAAGTTACATGATTTAAAAATTGGACGTATCAGCAGGCTTAGAATCATGTTGGCAACACTGCCATGTATGGTCCCCTGGAAATTATACTGAAATATTATTATCTTTATGTGTGCCAATTTTGGAATAGCTCCCATGCATACCTTCCAAGAAATCCAACATGCAGCTGAAATTTCAATTGCGATCTTTCAGCAGTTGGTAGCACTGACGTCAATTTCAATTAATATGGCCTTGAGGTATTCAGATATAGATCTTTACTCATACTAAATTTGGTTTCGATACCTGCAGCCGTTTAGGAGTTGATAGGGGGTGGGTAGGGGGACACACACACAGACCGACAGACACATTTTTCCGGATCGATCTCATAAGCCTACTTTTTCCTCATTTTTACAAAATGCGAAAAGTAGGCTAATAAATCTTGATATGAAACCGGCTTGAAGAAGGAAACAGTGATGTGGATGTTATGTAGACAAACATATAGAGGTTAAAATGGAATTTGTCAGAATGGTTAAAATGAAGTAGAAATTCGAAGAAACTGTGGAAAGATAGCCTATCGTTGAGAAAATATTACAATCTGGAGATATTCTTTCAGTGAATAAAATGAAATCATTATGGAATTCCGCTCATCTTTAGAAATCTTATAATAACACTTAAATTTGCACTTACAGTGTTCATGTTTTACCTCCTTCTCAGCCACCACTCTGTCGCAGTCTCTTTTGAATATTCTTTTTAATTGTTGAGGATTACGCCTTCTCATCCTGGACTTCTTACGAGTTATAGCCAAACAGATGAGATGAGATAGAAGTGAGCAACTCCAAACAGCTGATCCATTCTGCAGATAGAACCAAATGTACCTGCTTAATGACTGGAAACGGTAAAAGATACGGGTGTTGCTGTCATGGATAACGATAGTATCTCCCAGTACCATTTACAACGAAAATATCAAAATCCTTAAAATGTGTAGATAGAACCCTCTGGTTCTCACCTCACGATAGAGGAGCCCGGCACAAGTACCTGGAAGCAATGCCGAACTCAGCTGGGGTATGGTCAGCAATCCACGTCCAACTAGCTTTGAGATCCTGGGGGAGCCTAATTAAAACCAAACCCAATAGATTTAACTTCCTTAATTGGAATGTTTGGGTGATTCGAATTTTGGTTTTGTTCCCTTCAGCTTCGAATTATAAAAGGTCGTAGCAAAAGCAAAGTGGAATAGATGCTGGTCCCCATGGTCATCCGTAGGGCTCAGATTTTTAGATAAATATTTTTTCTTAATGTAAATACATGTTTTAACCATTTTTCTATAAATACATAAATTCCTGCTTTTCACTTATTAGCACATAGAAAGACATAAATATTTACATTTTTCAAATCAGCATGCTAGATATTTCAGTTTATTGCATTTTTGTTCTGTGTTACTTCAACGGGGAAGAACCTGCGAGCTATCTAATCTTCATGCAGAGCGTATGTCAGCTTGCAACAGTTGTTTTTCTTAACTTTTCACCCCGTGCCACTCACTGTGGAAGCCATGGATTTCCTTGTCCATAGCCATATTGCATCACGTGATAAACCTCTCCTCCCCCAGCTACCTGGAACCAGTATCACTCACATGCAGTTCATTTCTGGCACTGTGAAGTGTAAGGCAGTTCTACGATGCCTAAAGTTAAAACAACTACAAGTTATCGTCTGTTGCAGAATTTAAAGATAATTTTACCTCTGATGGGGGCGTTCTGTTCTACCAACCATGTGGTAAAGCAATCAAGGCAGAACAGCGATCTCAAATTACACAACACCTCAAGGGCAAGAAACATATTGCGGCAGTTTCGCACCTTCAGAAGAAGTGTTTCGCGATAATCGTCGGTCATTTGTGATGAACAACCTGCAGATGTATCTCGTTGTGTATTGTAATGCTTCAGCAGTCAGTGAGACATAGCATAAATTCCATTCGTGAGTGCCTCATATTGTTTATATTCACATTAATAACCTAAATATTATAATTAAATATTTTTACTTTGTCACATATTTCAGGTATTTTTAATACATAAAAATGAATATTTTCCCGATTTTTAGCACCTAAAAATCCGAGCCCTAATCGTCAGCTTACGTCCCACTAGCTGCAACCCATGTGTGGGTGCGCTGCAGCATCCTCCGCGTCATGCTGTAGCACAACATTGTAGCCCGGTCGCTCAGCTCCCCGCGTTCGATCAATGATTCCTCCCCCTCCACCCCTCTCCGCAGCGACCCACTTTCTTCAACCCCCACTTTTAGCATCCGAAACAATCCACCAGTTACTACACGTTACGGCTACGCTCAGCAACGCAAGGTCACCAGCTCGCGAGTGCAGGTTAACCCCTCCGAGCCTACTGTGGTCCGCATTGCCGAGTGATTTGCTTGGGTGACCTACTTCTCGAGCCAATTGACACTGATCATCCAGCAGTTGATAGCAGGATTTCATCGCCATGAAAAACCTTAAACAAGGTTACTAACTAATTTCATCGGCACATGAAGCAGCTGACCGCGATCATCATGATGGGTCAATAACCTAAATCTCAACGTTTGTCCCTCTGAAGACCATCTTGCAGTAGTCAGTCCGAATATTGGATTATTGCCATAAATGTTCCCAGATTATTAGCAACTGTTTTCATAAGCACTGGAACTCTTCTCTATTGTCTTCAAAGACCTATTTCAAAATGATCGTATTGACATTCATCGGTGATAGTATTCAATCCTTGTGATTGCCTGAAACAATGTACCCCAGCGTGTGACCCCAAAAGACAGTAGGTTGGATTAAACATTCCTCGACAGTATTGACACTCGCACAAAAAAAAATCCGTTTAACTCTGATGGATTCATCAATCAATTTACGGTTACTGTGACATTACTACTTCCCTGTCAGAACGAGTACTACAGATAAAGTTTTTTCGATGGCATCATTCAGTGTAACTTATATCCTTATGAGTGTTTGTTAATGAAGCTTGGCACAAAAATGTATCTTGAGTCATAAATGGTTCGGAAAATCTTTATCACACTTTAAATCTCATTACAACAGAAAATGAAACGTTTCTGGACATTACATCCGATCTGTTATCGACATTGTCATGCAAGAAAACTTTTCTGATAACCGTCCGCAGAGTCTGAATACTGGTCACCATTTGTTTTGTCCGTAATTCACTGGAGAAATAACAACATTCCAGTAGCAGGACTCTGCAGCTGTTTAACAGGAACTATTCATGTATCAACTGTGAAGCTTTTGTGAGAACTTCTGAAGAGTTTTACTAACCAACAATTACGCTAAGTATATTCCACTTTAATAATTATTATAATTCCCGCTAAAAGACACAAAACGCTAATGTACGATAATTAGCCTCAAGCTAGTTGAAACAATAAGCGTAGGGGTGGATTTCAAACCTGTGCCAATGACGATTTGAAACTTACTGTTAAGGCAAGCAGAAGAAGCATTTCCTTGAAGATTTACTTGATGCATTCTTAGTGTTTCAAATAACTGTGGGTTAGTAATTTGTAAAACTCAAAATGTTTGATGTCCGTTCGAAAATTCCCACAGTTAGTGAACTGTGTTTTAGGCATCAATAGAATATCAGTTTTGAACACATAACTTACTGTATTTGGTACAAGGACCTGAGTGATATTCTCTGCCATGTGCTGATAGTATGATGAAACTATGGAGAATGAGCAAGGAAGTAAGTCTAGATCTCAAATGACTATGTTCGTGGTGAACAAGAACCTCTTGGCAGAAAATGCTTTTGAAGTTTGGGAAGGAGCTGAAACAAGGGAGGAATCATCATCAAGAGGCCTCATTAGCAGACGGCTCGAACAGGCTGTAATACCTGGCAAGCTGTTTGAAGTATGGAATGGGGCTTCATCGGAAGCGGCAATCAGAGGAATGAGCATTGAAGGCGAGGACGCTGAGAACGTGCTGGAAGTGTGGGACGGGAGAGATACAGCCCAGCCGATAGTTAGATACTGCAGAGTATGCAAGAGACTGCGCAAAGTAGATATGCCTCGCCAGGTGTGGAATTGCTCACGTGAGACTGACGATGTTGGAGAGGAGGAAGCAGTTAAAAGATTCACCCAAAAATGTAATAGAACTGTTCTTACTATAGATCAGACTTTAGAAATATGGAACGGATCCATTGGTGTTGAAGAGAAAAGTGGACCAGCGCTTCCAGATACGTCACCATATTTAAAACGAATTCTTCAGTCAGAACATTCGTTGGAAGTGTGGGACAGTGCTAGAGCAGAGAAAAGTGGAGGTCAAATAGGTCCATAAGAAGAAGAACATGTTAGCAATTGAATTGTTTAAGTGCCATATTGATTGATATTTCAGGTACGATTGGTTAATAAGTTAATTTAGGACATTGCAAAAACGTCGTCTGTTATCCCCGTATAATTGGGTATGTGTATGATATGTCTGATAATAAATCTGTGTTTCTTTAGTGTCTCCAAGTGTGTGTATTTATTGATTTTGAACTAGGATTGGGAATAAGGCCTTAAGTTCGGAACCATTCCGACATTCGCTTCAAGTAGAACTGGAAAACCATGAAATGTCACTTCTAGGATGCCTGAGGTGGGGATAGAACCCACCTCTTCCCAGTTTTCCCTCCCAAAGACGAGCGTGTCTCATTCTAGCCCTCAGACCAATTGAATTTCCTGCCAGAGCCGGGAATCGAACCTGGATTTCAGGGAAAACAGCCAAAAATGCTAGCCATTACGAGGTGGTAATTAGTTAATCATTCACTTATTGTTATAATGTTTCCAATTCATATACGCAAAAATTGTGATCTACGAAAGGTTACCTTAGAACATTAAAATAATTATGCAAGGATCTGCCCGGAGCATAAAAGGAAAACAGTGGAAAGGGAGAAACCTCCATCTCCGCTAGTAAGTAGGTAAAGAGACTGACTATTTGTACCTCAAATATTTGACAATTCATGTAAAGACAATTACCCATAAATATGTTATACAAATTTAAATTCTCTTTTCTCATTTGGTGATGATGATGATAATTGTTGTTTTAAGGGGCCTAACATCTAGATCATCGGCCCCTAAAGGTTTAATGATGATAACTGTTGAAGGGGCCTAACATCTAGGTCATCGGCCCCTAATGGTCTGGGTGCTAGCGAAAATGAAAATGAAATGGAAACCACAACGAAAATTAAGTGAGACTAAAAATACTTACAAATTGGAACTCGGATAGAAACGATTAGCAAAAAGTAGAGTGGAAATACTTACACAAGGTAATTTAGAAGGAAAATACTCGAAAAAGGGATAGATTTGAAAAATACGCACAAAATGTAGTCGAGGTTCGAAATACGTACAAAATGCAATGTAGAGTCGAAATACTTACAAAATGCAATTGAAACTCAAAATACTTACAAAATGCAAATGCGAATGAAAATACGTACAAAAAACAATTGAGGTTCAAAATACTTCCAAAAAGCAATTGAAATTCAAAATACACAATGCAATCTAGATTGAAAAGGGTCGATTCGGATTCAAAATACTCACAAAGTGCAATTAAAATTCAAAATACAATACTTACAAGATGCAATTGTAATTGAAAATGCTTACAAGATGTATGGTAGATTCAAAATACTCATTTGGATTGACAATACTTACACAAAATGCAATTTAGATAGAAAATACTTACAAAATGTAATTTCAATTCAAAATACTCATAAAATGCAATTGAGAATCAAAATACATACAAAATGCCCACCACACAAAATACAATTTAGATTGAAAATACTTGTAAAATGCGGTTTAGGTTAAAAATACAAATTGCAATTGAAATTCACAATACTCAAAAAAATGCCCCCACCTACATTGAACGACTTACTAAAGAGTAAGTTAGATTGTCAATCCATAAAAAATGCAATTGAGGTTGAAAATACTCGCAAAATGCAATTTAGATCAAAAATACTTACAAAATGCAACTGAGATTGAAAATACCTACAAAATGTAGTGTAGATTCAAACAATTTGCTAAAGGGAATTTAGATACACGGGGAGCCAATTCACAAAAACAGTGCAGGAATCTTAAAGAGAAAAGGAAATATAGGCCTAATACAAAGAAATCAAGAGGTCTGACCCCTCGATGAATGAGGGATCAGGGAAAATGAGACAAGGGCCAATTAAGGCGGGAAAATGAAAGACTCCCTTGGCCTCGGAAACTCTATTACCATCGGGGTCGGAATAGAACAAGAGTTGACCAAGGGAGGTCGACAGAAAAGAAGACGGAGAGGAGCCCGGCACAAGTAGGCGTAAGTGGAAGCAATACCGGACTCAGCTGGGGTCCCGTGGTCACCAACCCATGTCCCACAAGTTTTGAGTCCCTGGTTTTTTTTCTCATTTGGTTTAGGAGCGTACAGTATGTTTAAAATGCAACTTTCCATCCCTTTGAGAAACCAAAATCAGAATGACTTAAAATAGCCTTAACAGGAAGATTTGCTCCTTGAGGCTCCTATTCTCATTTCACGTCGATACGAGCCGTTCGTTGCTAAAAGCGGATAGCCTTTACCTCATCTCTCATCCCGCAATCAGTGGTAGACGATCTCGGTCTTCAATAACATTCACACTGTTTGTTTTGAACGGTTCGTATCGGCGTGAAATGAGAATACGAACCTCAAGTTCTATCATCTCATGAATTTGAAACTAAACTGCTTGCCAAGATTCATTGGACTCGCAGCGGTGGATTAGATGAGCATTCCTTGTTAGACTTGCGAGATAGGCACGCGTATATTCCCCGCTAGTATCTTACTTTATTGCCAAGTTTGCTGCGCATCTTTTACTTATCTTCCCCATCAGAGACGAAAGTGTGTCGAGATCTTGCTTGGCAGTCATGGAAGTCTGTATTCTTCTGGAATACTAAGCTTACATCTCTGGATCTGCTGTCGTATCTGTCGTTCCAATGACACGAACTTTGCTAATATTCGAAAAATATCCCATGCATTGATCACAATTTGAAATTTATAATCTTGACATTTCTGAACATTTGGTTATTCGTGATGAAAGAGCTACATGTCTTCGTTAAATATTCCATAGCTGCTTGTAAATATGTTTGTTGAATATTGTATAGATGCCCCTCCGTCATAAGAATATAAGTAAATTATCTATTCTTCGAACGTCACTTTTCTAGTATTTTCTTTGTTTTGGTTAGGACGTCTTCGATTGAATTTATACGACCAAAGCGTATGATGTTTTTATTTCAGAAGGGTATTTCAGATAGGATTTAAATTATCGCACAATATCTCAATATAAGGGTAGAATATTTGGCACGAATAACTCATAGATAGTTAAAATTTAAAATTGTGGATTATTTAGCTTTAATTATTTTCTTTCTCGTGTGTATTTTGAGCTGGTTCGGAATTATACCTATTTGCTCGCGGCCCTGAGTTAACAGTCTCTGATCATATCATATGATCCTTGTGTGTTACGCTTGCGAAGGAAGCCAGTGGAGGATGACGTAACGCCGTCAGCCATTGGTATCTCGGCGTGAACGCGCCCACTACAGGGATGATTTGTTTAAGTTGGAGACTTAGACATTTGCATTTTAGCCCTGTATAAGTTCCACTTTTCTCCGGCTACTGTGCATTAGCGATAAAATGGTCTTATTCATAATTGCCAAAGCAGTGGAGCTTGGTTTATAAGCAGATTCCATTATAGCGTTGAACATTGTATATACGGAAGGAAATTCTGTAAAACATATCCGAGTCTCAATCCATAAATATGTTTTGCTTTGTGCTCAATTTCAACGGAATACGTTTCCAATAACAACTTGCTCCTTTTCCTTTTTCACGTTTCATTGCTCTCACGGTAAAGTGTAAAAGCTTCGCACCGGCTCACTAATGTGTTTTATTCCGTTTACTTATCTCTAGAATATCTGGTATAAAAATCTTCCGGAGGCTTAGCCGTTAAAATCGCTTACCACGACCACATAGGGGAGCTGCAGCAAGTCCGAAGATCAGAGGTTTGAATGCTGGTGCTGACAGGGGGCCAATGTGATTGTGGTTCTTCCCACGGTGTTCCTACACTCCTTCCAAATAAATGCCGCGATAGTATCTTATTTCAAGTCAAGATGATGATGATGATGATGCTAATTGTTGTTTTAAGGGGCCTAACATCTAGGTTATTGGCCCCTAATGATCTGGGTGATAGCGAAAATGATAATGAAACGGAAACCAGAACGAAAATTAAGTGAGACGGAAAATACTTACAAAAAGGAACTCAGATTGAAACAACTCACAAAATGTTCTTACAGAAGGGAATTTAGAACGAAAAGATTCACAAAAGGAATAGATTGAAAAAAAACACACACACAAAATGAAGGCTAGGTTCAAAATACGTACAAAATGCAATGTAGCGTCGAAATACCTACAAAATGCAATTGAAATTCAAAATACTTACAAAATGCAAATGAGATCGAAAATACGTACAAAATGCAATTGAGGTTCAAAATACTTACAAAATGCAATTGAAATTGAAAATACACAATGCGAGTTGGATTGAAAAAGCCGGTTCCAATCCAAATTACTCACTAAGTGCAATTGGAGTTCAAAATACTTACAAAATGCAATTGAAATTGAAAATGCTTACAAAATGTACGGTAGATTCAAACGACTCATGGGGATTGACAATGCTTACAAAATGCAATTTAGATTGAAAATACTTGACAAAATGTAATTTAGATTCAAAATACCCACAAAATGCAATTGAGAATCAAAATATGTGCAAAATGCCCACCAAACAAAATGCAATTTAGATTCAAAATTCGTGCGAAATGCGGCGTTGGTTGAAAATTCTTACAAAATGCAATTGAAATTCAAAATACTCACTAAAAGTCCCGGGCACATGCATTGAAAGACTTACTAAAAAGCAATTTAGATTGTCAATCTTTACAAAATGCAATTGAGGTTGAAAACAATCGCGACATGTAATTTAGATCGAAAAAACATACAAAAAGCAACGTAGATTAAAAATGCCTTAAAAATCGCTAGAAGGAAATTTAGATATACGGTAAACCAAGGAACAAAAACAGTGCGGGAATCTTAAAGAGAAAAGTAAATAAAATGAAAAGAGGAGAGGAGAGGAGAGGAGAGGGGAGAGAGGAGAAGGCCCGCCCCAAAGGGAAGAAACAAAAGGGGAAAACGGACCCAGCTCAGGAATCCCTCGGGGTCGCCAACTCCCGAACTCACCAGCCGTGAGCCCCTGAGGGTGTAGCATTATCGACGGTGCACCAGAAGTGGTGGGGCTACATACACCCTGCCTCCTTAAGGGCCTTGAGCACAAGGCAGGAGGTAAAAGGAAAATAAAAAGAAGGCTGACCCCTCACAGAAGGAGAGAATCAGGAAAGATGAGACAAGGGCCAATTAAGGCGGGAAAGTGAAAGACTCCCTAGGCATCGGATAACCTAATACCGTCGGGGTCGGAAGAGAACAAGAGTTGACCAAGGGAGGTCGACAGGAAAGAAGACGGAGAGGAGCCCGGCACAAGTAAGTGGAAGCATTGCCGGACTCAGCTGGGGCCATATACTCTCCTTAAAATACAGGGTTGTATTTATATATCAGCACCGTCGCGAGTGGGGATTTTCCACTCGGCTGATGCCCATGCATCTGCCGACCGAGGCTGATGTAATTCCCCTTGATATCTCTATGCGCACTCGTCTTCTCAGCTGCATCTGTCATTACGCGGCAATTACATCAACAGCGATCGGTCGATGAACGGGCAACATTCGAGTGGAAATCCCCGCGTGCGACGATGCTGATATATAACCCTGCCCCTCCTTTTCTGCATGATGGTAAGCTGTTAGCTGACGAGGTTAAAAAACACACACAGTGTTGCAAGTGTTCACACTCATTTCGAAAGACGAATACAGCGAATTTAAATATACAATATTGTATAATTATGTACATGTCTCTTTTCAGAACACCTCTTTTATAAGGAGTTCGTATGGATACATTATTATTATTATTATTATTATTATTATTATTATTATTATTATTATTATTATTATTATTATTATAACGCAGCGTAGCCGATATATGGGACAGACCAAGTGAGACCACAGCCTTGTACAGTAGTTCAATAGTTCATGAAATATGAAGTCCCGTAAGAAATGTTGCGTGGAATTTCCCGTCACAATAACATCTCACTAATGAATTTGAAAATAAATTTAAAATCGTAAATAAGGAACTGTTTCATTAAAAGTATCAGTAAATTAAGCAGAATGATCCATATATTCATGAAATGTAAAAAAAAAAGTCATCAATTTGGATCTTAACGACTCTTCTTAAGAGATGAATGATGATGATGATGATAACTGTTGTTTTAAGCGGTCTAACATCTAGGTTATCGGTCCCTAATGGTTTGGGTGATAGTGAAAATGAAAGATGATCAAATGAAATCACAACTAAAACTAATTACGGACTTACAGACTAAAGAAGAAATGGTAAACAAAAATGAGAAGAATGTAAATAAAAGACAGGAGGAAAGGAAATGCCCTCAACCTTCGAAGAAGGAGAATTGAGGGACTTGGAAGGAAGGAGAGCCAAGAAAGGCGGAGAGCAAAGGGAAAGAGGAGAGAAGGGCCAATTAAGACGGGAAAATGAAAGACTCCCTAGACCTCGGATACCCTAATACCGTCGGGGTCGGAAGAGAACAAGAGTTGGCCAAGGGAGGACGAAAGAATAGGTGACAGTGAAGTGCCCGGCACAAATAAGTGGAAGCAATGCCGGACTCAGCTGGGGTCCTGCGGTCGCCAACCCACTTCCCACTTGTTGTGAGCCCCTGAGGGGTGGGGGGTGTTAAGAGATGGTCCATCTGCACCAATCAGGCGGTGTTTGGAAGGAGTCACGCTGACTGCTGTACAGTAGACACGATGCGATGTGGAGACCGGTACCGGTCGTCCCCGCTATGTAGAGCACGCGCAGTCAAATATATCTCCCACTGACACCAGGTCAAGGAAAGCACGAACATAATCAGATTTATTTTATGTCACATCATTGGATTAGTGCTCATTTAGATTCTAGGATATGGCTGCAATTTAGGAAACCATAGGCTATAATATCTACAGGAGAATTCAGCTTGTTATTACATTGTAATAATGTTGTATCTATCTACATAACAGTGCACGAATACCGGGGTGGAATGACAAGCACCGCTTGGTACATGGAACAGTACAACTGAGCATTTTATACTCATAATGATGATGATGATGATGATGATAATTCTTGTTTTAAGGGGCCTAACATCTAGGTTATCGGTCCCTAATGAAATGAAATGATACGAAATGGAAACAGGAGATTTAAACAGCCCACTGCCAGGGGATGAGAACGAAAATGCTTTGCATAAAAGAGACAGTGAGCCCTAACAAGTACGCCTTATTTGGATAAAAGTAAAACAAAAAGTGGACGATAAAAAACAATAAAACAAATAAGGCATTTTAACAGTAAAAAATATATATGTACACAGCAAAAACATACAACAGACTAAACCTGAACTAAAAGTCTTACACTATTTTAAAACTTAAAAAAGTAACCGCTCACCCCCATAAGTCGGATGACGAGGTCTACTGACGGCCCATCATCACATATAACAAGGGAGAAGGTGTTAGGCAGCTTGAGAGTTCTTCGGAGATCGGCCAGGTCCACACACTCCAAGAGAATGTGTGCCACGGTAAGGTGGGCACCACAAGTACACACAGGGGGACTTCTCTCACGCACTCCCATGGCCGATCCGGAGTCGACAGAGCACCACAGCTTCCTTCCGGAGAGATTGAAAGGAAGATTTCCACACCTTCATTGTCTCCTTGGTGGCTCTCAGTTCATTGGGCAGAGTCCTCCCAATGCCACTGGATATAATGTCGCAACTAAGGGCGTACATCACTAGCAGGCACCTTATACGGTAACGAGGGCAGTGTGACTGCCTCTCTCGCCACCTGATCAGCAAGCTCGTTTCCCGCAATACCTAAGTGTTACACGAACCGACTAGCAGGTCGTGCACATGCTGGACCAAAGGGTGTTTCGTGAAACACACATTGATCGCTTGCAGCGAACTAAGAGAGTCAGTACACACAAGAAAGTGCAGGTGATCGTCTGATAATGTGTACCGCAGAGCTTCTAAGATGGCACAAAGCTCCACTGTGTACACACTATGGCCTTTGGAAGTGGAAAGAGAAACCGACAAATGCACAGCCTACATTCTCGTTTATCCTCGAACCGTCCGTGAACAAAAGCCCTGATCCTGGATACCAGCCCAGCATGGAAGTGAACAACCTCTGATAGACGGAAGAGTCCTTGTCAGACTTAAGGAGGGTTGCAGATCCAGGATGATATCAGGGCAAGAGACCATCCACGGAGGGACCTTGCTAAGTGCTCGGACGATACAGGAGACAGAAGGAATGTGGAACCGATGACATGAATCCCAGCCGGCTGAGTGACTTGGACGAGCGCACCATACAGCCGGCAATTTGGGTTGTTAAACAAACATGGATAGCTTGGATGAAGTGGCATCTGTCGGATAGTTGTAGCATAGGTCAGCAGTACTTGTTGGATCCTCAGGTTTAAAGGAGGTACACAAACCTCGGCGAGCAAGCTGTCGACTGGGCTCGTTCGAAAGGCTCCGGTGGCCAGCCTCACACTGCACTGGTGGACGCTGTCCAGTTTGACAAGTACTGACTTAGGTGCCGAACCATATGCTACACTGCCATAATCTAGTCGTGATAAAATAAGTGCCCTATAAAAACGTAAGGGCACTGAGCGGTCCGTCCCCTACGATGTGCCGCTAAGAAACCGCAACATGTTGAGTTTTCAAACACCACACGTGTGGCTACCACGTTAACTTCTCATCAAAAAGGAGCCCCAGTAACCGGTACGTATCAACAACAGGCAGATAAAAGTCATGGATGGAGAGTGCACTTTCGGCATAAATGGACAACCGAGGTCTTAGAGGTTGAGATCGGATAGTCATGTTCTAGTGTCCACCGTTCCACTCTCCCAATAGCTTGTTGTAGCTGTCGTTCTGTAACTGCCATATTTTGTGCACTATCGTGTAGAGGAAAATCGTCTACATATGGCGACGGTACATCTGCCAGCCAGCGGCAGCTACTATACCGTTTATGGCAATCGCAAATAATGTTACCCTAAGTACCGATCCCTGTCAGGCTCCACTTTCCTGTTCGTGATATTGAGAATATGTCCTGCCTATTCAAACACTGAATAGACGAAGGGACAAAATATTCACAATAATTCCCGGCAAGTTACTTCGGAATTTCCATTGATGCAAGGTAGAGAGGATGCCGTAACGCCAAGTTGTGTCATAGGCCTTCTCGAGGTCAAAGAAATCAAGGACTAGGTGCTGTTTCCAGAGAATAGCGTTCTTTATGGCGGTTTTCAGGTGTACCAGATGATCAGTGGTATACCGTGACGTCATGAAATCACACTGGTATTCATACAGGAGTCCTCGTTTCTCCAGAACCCACACCAGTCGCCGATTGACCATCCTCTCAAAGAGCGAGCACAGACCATTTGTGAGACAAATAGGTCTGTAACTGCCTGTCAAATTGGGATCCATATCTGGTTTCAGAATAGGTATAATTATACCTTCCTACCATTGCCACCTTCCAACCAGATGCGATCAAACACCCTGAGCAAATAACGAATGCTCTCATCGTTAAGGTTTTTAAGCATCTGGTTGTGAATATTATCCCGGCCGAGAGACGTGTCCTTGCAAAGCGCTCCGTGGAGGGCACGTTGTACTTCTCTGAAGCGCAGGAAGCAAAACAGAGATGGGAGCGTTCTGCCTCGCGCTTCAATGCTACGAAATCCGGATCATTGTTATCGGAACCGGATATATCCGCAAAATACGTTGCGAGTTTGTTTGCAACAAGATCAAGATCTGTAACTAGTTCGTTATCAATGGAAATTCCCGTTACAGTACTGGATGTCTGAATTCCCGAAATGTGTCGTAGTTTAGTCCACACTTGAGAGGAGGGAGTATGTGCCGTGATAGACGACACATACCGTTCCCATGATTGTTTCTTATTTTGGCGGATAAGAATCCGTGCCTTGGCACACAATTTCTTCAACGCCACCAAATTGGCCATGTTTGGGAGTCGACGACAGTGCTTATGAGCTCGACGACGGTCTCTCATTGCCGCTGCAATATCCTCAGTCCACCAGGGGACGAGTTTGCGACAAGGAGTCCCATAAAGGGATGGAATAGACTCCTCGGCGACAGCAAGAAACACATCAGTGATGTACTCTACCTCGTCATTGAAGCTCCGGTAACCAAGATCATCGAACACAACTCGTTCTTTAAATGAGGGCCAATTTGCCCGCTTAAGTACCCAACGACTAGGGAACTCGACGGGCTTATGGTGTAGAAGAGTAAGAACGATTGGGAAATGGTCACTGTCACACAGTTCATCGTGTACATACCAACCGAACAGGGCAACTAGCACTCGATTACACACACTCAGATCAATGTGTGGAGACGTACCGTGCACTAATCTAAAATGAGTGGCTTACCCAGTATTTAACAATGATAAATCCAGTCCTTGAATTAAGCCTTCCACGTCGCTTCCTCTGGTGCATGAAGATGGTGATCCCCATTGTGGGTGATGGGCGTTGAAATCACTATCGAGCGGGAAGAGGCTGGAAGTTGATCCACATGATCAAATAATCGTTAATATCATGGAGCTTTTCGGTGGGAGGTACACATTACTAACACTCGTCATAACAGGCAATGACACGCGAATTGCAATAGCTTCCAGGGCTTGGACGCGGCTTTCACCGACCGTTTGAGAGGGCAGAAAGTCTTGGACTCCCCCCCACCCTGCTGTGTGGGTAGAGCAGGCTTCGCCCGCACAGTCTCTTTGGTGGCCTGAGTTGAGGTTGGTGGCACCTTCGGGCTTTTCGTCTTTCTCCTCTTGTGTGCTGGTATCGAAGTCGGAACTGACAGAATAGAGGGTTTCACTGCTGGAATAAAAGATGAGGTCGATGGAACCAAATTTGGTATTATAACGCTGTAATCTATCCGAGGAGCGGAAGCTTTCATAGTACTTTTTGCGTGCAGGGTTGTCATCTCCTGGATTTTCTTCTCACTTCTGGAAGACAGGGTTCCTGTTTCGAACAAAATAAAATCCAGGACAATTAGTTCACTGGTATGGCTTTGTGCACTCTTCCGCTTCGTGGGGTACCTTACCGCACGTTCCACAGATTGCAGAGTTCCAGCAACGAGATAACAGGTGCCCGAACCTCTGGCAGTTGTAACATTCAATAGGTGGAGGAATGTAGGGGCGTACGTCTCAACGGTAACTTGTGACTTTGACCTTCTCCGGGAGCACCGAAAGCTCAAAGGAAATGATGAAAGCACCCATTTCCACGATCTGGTCGCTGACCTTGCGCGTAATGCGCCGGAAATCGCTCACGTGATGGTGCTGCACAATTATCCTCCCTGAGCTCTTCGTCAGTGTTCAGAATCAGGTCCCCGGTGGAAGATAACCCCTCGTACCTGATTCAGAGATTTGTGCTTTTTCACTTTGACAGGGAGATTGCCAAAGTGGTCACACTTCAGAAGTTGGTCAACTTGCTCAGCAGTCCTTGTCTTGAGCAACAAGCTACCGTTCCTCATCTTTTGCACCTTCTCAAGCTCACCATAGACCCCTTCTATGCGGCGAGAAAACAAAATGGATTTAACCAGCTTAAAATCACCCCAGTCGGTTCTGGTTGCAACTATAACCTTGGAGATGTTAGCACCCAGATTCTCTGTAACAGACTGTTCCCATGGGGTTGATCCCCACAGCGAATCAAAATTTAAAGACTTGAGTGTTGGACCACCCTATTTTGGGATTTTTCGTTTTCCCATGGCCAGGTCTTCCTCCCCGAATGACATCGACTTCCGATCACGGGCTGTCACAGTAGACGCTACCCAGCCAAAGCAAGGCCCACCTAACTTGGAAGGCATTGCCCGGGGGTCCGATGTTTTACGATGCCTTATCGGGGTGTACCTTTCGTCATATACTGGAGATATTCAGCTCTGACATTCGGCTGTGCGGGGACCTGCGAAGTCATGTGGATACTACTGTACGGGTACATGGCGCACCCAGCTGTCGGCTTGGCCAAGACCGAACAAGGTTTTGAGCGTAGTCACGCATATAAGCGGCCCATCTCCAAACAGCATGCACATAAAGAAATTTGGAGATCCAGACCCTAAAAGCCTGTACAGAGAGAAGTGCGATATAACCTAATAGGAGTTATATCGCATGGTGGAATGTCATTTAGAGCTGGTGGTGAAACTCTCGAAAGGAGACTTATCGTAGAAACCCATTTAGTCGCCTTTTACGACTGGTAGGGATTACATTGGGTGTATTCGCCCCCTCCAACCTACGGGGGATCCATTTTACTAACCAACTCGGAAGCCTAAACGTATAGCCAAGGTCTCCCCTTTTAGCCGCCTCTTACGACAGGCAGGGGATACCGTGGGTGTATTCTAATCCCCCCACCCACAAGGGGGGGATTATACTCATAAATAATAATAATAATAATAATAATAATAGACTAATAATAATTATTATTATCAAGTTAGAGAAAAATAAAATTTTCAACCTAGCCTTATCTATGAAAAATCAAAACAACTGCCTAAGAGAAATGAGTGAAGACATAAATGAAATTGACTGTCAGGAAGAAACCATTCAAGGCAGAAAAAAATTCAGAACTTTAATTCAAAAACACAAATTTTCTGAGAAGCTCACCCGATAAAATACAGGATGGACAGAATAGCGTAAAAGTAACACAGCGAGAGAATGAAGAGGAAGGGAAGAAAAAAAGTGCTAATAAGTTCAAAACGCGCTTTTTAATCGGGCACAACGAATCAAAAATAATTATTATTAGAGAAACAATAGAGCCACCGTGGCTTAGGCGACAGCACGCCGGCCTCTCGCCGTTGGGTCCGTGGTTCAAATCCCGGTCACTCCATGCAAGATTTGTGCTGGACAAAGCGGAGGCAGACAGGTTTTTCTCCGGGTACTCCGGTTTTCCCTGTCACCAGCAACACTATCCACTGTCGTTTCATTTCATCTGTCATTCATTTAATCATTGCCCCAGGGGAGTGCGACAGGCTCAGGCAACCGGCACAGTTCATATACTCGCCGCTAGATGGGGGCTTCATTCGTTCCATTCCCTGACCCGGTTGGTGGACTGGAAGCAGGCTGTGGATTTTCGTTAGAGAAACAAGGAAGGAAAATATTGAGGAAAATCCATGGTCCAGTGTGATTAGAAGAAATCTGGATGAAACGGAAGTCTCAGGAGTTTTATCAACATGCTGAAAATATAACCGACACCTTCAGGAAAAGGCGATTGTTCTACGGTCACATTCTCAGAATGAACAATAACAGGCTCACCAATATTGCTCTATCAATGATCGTCAAGAACAACTGGCTAAGTGAAATAGAAAAAGACCTTCAAGAAATTGGCATTACGGAGGAAATTCTACAAGATCGATTCCAGTTCAGAACATTAATCAATAACCATAATTTCTCCGAGAAAATTACTACCAGGACCAAGAAATCATGGACGGATGAACGGAGGAAGTTTTTTAGTGTCCAGATGAAGAGATTTTGGGAGAAGAAAAAATGATGATGTTAAATGTTGTTTTAAGGGGCCTAACATCTGGGTTATCGGCCCCTAATGGTTTGGGTGATCGTGGAAATGTAAATTAAACTAAACCTAAAACTAACTACATACTTACAAACTAGAAGAGGAAATGGGAAACAAAAATAAGAATAAAAGAAACGAAAGACAGGAGGAAAGGAAATGCCCTAAACCCTCGAAGAATGAGAATTAAGGGACTTGGAAGAAAGGAGAGCAAATAAAGGCAGATATGAAAGGTAAAGAGGAAAGGGACCGCACCAATGGCAATGGAAGAAGGAGAAAAACCGGATACCGCTCAGGAAGCCCTCGGAGACACCAACTCCCGACCTCAGCAGACGCGAGCCTTTGAGGGTGTAGCACAATCCAGGGTACACCATAAGTGGTGGGGCTGCACACACCCTGCCTCCTTGAGGGCCTTGAGCAGAAGGCAGGAGATACAATGAAAAGAAAACAAGAGGTCTGACCCCTCAAAGAATGAGGATCAGGAAAGATGAGACAAGGGCCAATTATGGCGGGAAAGTGAAAGATTTCCTAGGCCTCAGATACTCTAATACCACCGGGTGAGTTAGCTGTGGTCGTTACGGCATGACTGCTGGCAGTCGATCATATCCGGGAGGCGAGGAGTTTCGAATCCCCCCGCCGGCAACCTTGAAGATGACCTTCTGTGGTTTCCCATCTTCCTTCCAGGCAAATGCCGGGGCTGGTCCCCAACTATAGGCCACAGCCGCTACCTTCCAACTCCTCGACCTTCCATTCCAACTTTCCTCCCCAACGGTACTTGTAGCTCACCCATTGGGTATCCGTCTCGAAGCAGCTACAAAAACTGGCGAGCTGAACATGTCCTCGGACACTCCCGGCACTAAAAGCCATACGCTAAAAAAAAACTCTAATACCGTTGGGTTCGGAAGTGAAGAGAGTTGACCAAGAGAGGTCGACAGGAAAGAAGACGGACAGGAGCCCGGCACAAGTAAGTGGAAGCTATGCCGGACTCAGATGGGGTCCCGTGGTCGCCAACCCACGTCCCATAAGTTGTGAGCCCTGGAGGGGGGGGGGGCATCTCCTTGAATCTGATGTGAGTTTTAAAGCACCAAAAGGTCGGAGTTTTGTCCTACTGGATATCTTTTAACGAGTCATAAATCTACTGACAAGTGTGACTCTCGTACTAAGCACTCTCAATCGGCAATAGACTGCGGCGTGATTCAATCACAGAACGTGGGACACGATCGTTAGGCTACAATTTAACATACCGTATCTGGGTGCACATGGTCATTCCGATGACGGGCAGTGAACTGGAAATTTTCAACTTACCTGAAACAAAAACATACACTATAATTACCATCTGAATAAGAAGAAATACATAAAATAGTGTTAACGAAGAAACCATTCAAGCAAGAACAAAATTCATAACCATACTGAACATACACAAATTTTCAGAACAATCTGAACGAATAAATTCATGATGATGATGATAATTGTTGTTTTAAGGGGCCTAACATCGAGGTTATCGGCCCCTAATGATCTGGGTGATAGCGAAAATGTTACTGAAATGGAAACCAGAACAAAATTATCTCAGACGGAAAATACGTACAAAAAGGAACTCAGATGGAAACAACTCACAATATGGTCTTACGAAAGGGAATTTAGAACGAAAAGATGCAAAAAAGAATAGATTGAAAAAGACCCACAAAACGTAAGCTAGATTCAAAATAGGTACAAAATGCAATGTAGCGTCGAAATACTTACAAAATGCAACTGAAATTCAAAATACTTACAAAATGCAAATGAGATCGAAAATACGTACAAAATGCAATTGAGGTTCAAAATACTTACAAAATGCAATTGAAATTGAAAATACACAATGCATGTTAGATTGAAAAAAGCCGGTTCGGATTCAAAATACTCACAAAGTGCAATTGGAAATCAAAATACTTACAAAATGCAATTGAAATTGAAAATGCTTACAAAATATACGGTAGATTCAAACGACTCATGTTGATTGACAATACTTACAAAATGCAATTTAGATTCAAAATACCCACAAAATGCAATTGAGAATCAAAATATATATGCAAAATGCCCACCAAACAAAATGCAATTTAGATTCAAAATTCGTGCGAAATGCGGTTTTGGTTGAAAATACTTACAAAATGCAATTGAAATTCAAAATACTCACTAAAAGGCCCTTCTACCTGCATTGAAAGACTTACTAAAAAGCAATTTAGATTGTCAATCTTTACAAAATGCAATTGAGGTTGAAAACAATCGCGAGATGTAATTGAGATCGAAAAAACTTACAAAATGCAACGTAGATCAAAAATGCCTTAAAAAATCGCTAAATGGGAGTTTAGATACACGGTGAACCAAGTAACAAAAACAGTGCGGGAATCTTAAAGAGAAAAGGAAATATAAGGAAAAGAAGAGAGGAGAGGAGAGGAGAGGGTCCGCCCCAAAGGTAAGGGACAAAAGTGGAAAACGGACCCAGCTCGGGAATCCCTCGGGGTCGCCAACTCCCGAACTCACCAGCCGTGAGCCCCTGAGGGTGTAGCATTATCTAGGGTGTACCAGAAGTGGTGGGGCTACATACACCCTGCCTCCTTAAGGGCCTTGAGCACAAGGCAAGAGGTAAAAGGAAAAGAAAAAGAAGGCTGACCCCTCACAGAAGGAGGGTATCAGGAAAGATGAGACAAGGGCCTATTAAGGCGGAAAAGTGAAAGACTCCCTAGGCCTCGGATAACCTAATACCGTTGGGGTCGGAAGAGAACAAGAGTTGACCAAGGGAAGTCGACAGGAAAGAAGACGGAGAGGAGCGTGGCACAAGTAAGTGGAAGCAATGCCGGACTCAGCTGGGGAATGAATTCATGTTGGACGGAACAATTAAAAATACATTTGGCAAAAGTATGAAGAGGTAGGCTACTGAAAATAAGAGACGAAACAGTATGTTACTGAAACTCAATCGTGCTCTTTAGTTAGGAATTACGTATAAATAATAATAATAATAATAATAATGATAGTAATAATAAATACTACAACAAAAGAGTCATAAGGCGTAATGCCGGAAGATTTCATCGCCCTTTAGAAACTGAAAAGAAAAAGAGGTGAATTATCCAGAAAATGCATGGTCCCACGAGAGAAAATGGAAAAGGGATAAGATGATGATGATAATATATTGTTGTTTTAAGGGGCCTAATATCTAGGTTATCGGCCCCTAATTGTGATGATGATGATAATTGTTGTTTTAAGGGGCCTAACATCTAAGTTATCGGCCCCTAATGATCTCGGTGATAGCGAAAATGATAATGAAATGGAAACCAGAACAAAATTATCTGAGACGGAAAATACGTACAAAAAAGAACTCAAATGGAAACAACTCACAATATGGTCTTACAAAAGGGAATTTAGAACGAAAATGCACAAAAAGAATAGATTGAAAAAGACCCAAAAAACGTAGGCTAGATTCAAAATACGTACAAAATGCAATGTAGCGTCGAAATACTTACAAAATGCAACGGAAATTCAAAATACTTACAAAATGCAAATGAGATCGAAAATACGTACAAAATGCAATTGAGGTTCAAAATACTTACAAAATGAAATTGAAATTGAAAATACACAATGCAATTCAGATTGAAATATCCCAGTTCCAGTCCAAATTACTCACAAAGTGCAATCGAAATTCAAAATACTTACAAAATGCAATTAAAATTGAAAATGCTTACAAAATGTACGGTAGATTCAAAGGACTCATGTGGATTGACAATACTTACAAAAAGCAATTTAGATTGAAAATACTTGACAAAATGTAATTTATTCAAAATACCCGCAAAATGCAATTGAGAATCAAAATATGTGCAAAATGCCCGCCAAACACAATGCAATTTAGATTCAAAATTCGTGCGAAATGCGGTTTTGGTTGAAAATACTTACAAAATGCAATTGCAATTCAAAATACTCACAAAGGTCCCTCCACCATATTGAAAGACTTACTAAAAAGCAATTTAGATTGTCAATCTTTACAAAATGCAATTGAGGTTGAAAACAATCGCGAGATGTAATTTAGATAGGAAAAACATACAAAAAGCAACGTAGTTAAAAATGCCTTTAAAAATCGCTAGAAGGAAATTTAGATACACGGTGAGCCAAGTAACAAAAACAGTGCGGGAATCTGAAAGAGGAAAGTAAATATAATGAAAAGAGAAGAGGAGAGGAGAATATCCGCCCCAAAGGTAAGGGACAAAAGGGGAAAACGGACCCAGCTCAGCAATCCCTCGGGGTAGTCAACTCCCGAACTCACCAGCCGTGAGCCCCTGAGCGTGTAGCATTATCTAGGGTGCACCAGAAGTGGTGGGGCTACATACACCCTGCCTTCTTAAGGGCCTTGAGCACAAGGCAGGAGGTAAAAGGAAAAGAAAAAGAAGGATGATGATGATGATAATTGTTGTTTTAAGGGGCCTAACATCTAGGTTATCGGCCCCTGATGGTTTGAGTGATCGAGAAAAAAAAGTGAACTTAAAAATAAAACTAACTACCAACCTACATACTAGAAGAAGAAATAGAAAACTAAAGGAGAATAAGGCAAATAAAGGACAGTAGGAAAAGAAATGCCCTCAACCCACGAAGAAGGCGGATTGAGGGACTTGGAAGGAAGGAGAGCCATGAAAGGCAGATAGGAAAGTGAAAGAGGAGAGGGTCCGCCCCAAAGGTAAGGGGCAAAAAGGGAAAACGGACCCGGCTCAGGAATCCCTCGGGGTCGCCAACTCCCGAACTCACCAGCCGTGAGCCCCTGAGGGTGTAGCATTATTTAGGGTGCACCAAAAATGGTGAGGCTACATACACCCGGCCTCCTTGAGGGCCTTAAGCAGAAGGCAGGAGAGAACATGAAAAGAAAAAGAAGGCTGACCCCTCGCAGAAGGAGGGAATCAGAAAAGATGAGACAAGGGCCAATTAAGGCGGGAAAGGAAGAGACTCCCTAGGCCTCGGATACCCTAATACCTTCGGGGTCGGAAGAGAACAAGAGTGGACCAAGGGAGGTCGACAGGAAAGAAGACGGAGAGGAGCCCGGAACAAGTAAGTGGAAGCAATGCCGGACTCAGCTGGGGTCCCGTGGTCGCCAACCCACGCGCCACTAGATGTGAGCGCCTGGGGGGGGGGGGGGCTAATGGTTTGGGTGATAGTGAAATATGAGAATGGAAACTATAACTAATATTAACTTCAGATTTACATGCTACAGTACAAAAAGAAATGGGAAACAAATAAAGGATAAGGCAAACAAAGGACAGGAAAAAGAAATGCCCTCAACCCTCGAAGAATGAGGATTGAGGGACTTGGAAGGAATGAGATCCATGAAAGGCTGATATGAAAGGTAAAGAGGAGAAGGTCCGTCCCAAAGGCAGCGGAAAGGGGGAAAAACCGGAACCTGCTGAGGAATCCTTAAGGGTTGCCAACTCTCGAACTCACCAGCCTTGAGCCCTTGAGAGTGTAGCACTCCAGGATGAACCATGAGAGGTGGGGCCACTTACACACACCCTGCCTCCTTGAGGGCATTGAGGACAAGGCGGGACATACAATAAAAATAAAGATGTCTGACGCCACGAAGAATGAGGATATCAGGAAAAGGCCAATTGGGCGAGAAGCTGAACGACTCCCTAGGCCTCGGATAACATAATACCGTCGGGATCAGAAGAGAACAAGAGTTGACCAAAGGAGGTCGACAGGAAATATAAGAGGGAGAGAGAGGGGAGCCCAGCACAAGTAAGTGGAAGCAATGCCGGACTCAGCTGGGGTCCTGTGGTCGCCAATTCACGTTCAACTCGAAAGGAACAAACATTAAGATTAAACGACTATACCGTTGTTGTTGTTGTTTCATTTAAGGGGGGGGGGGGCGTTGATCGAGCTCTTTGCCTCTCACCAATGTAGACCGTCAAGGATTTTAGAAACTTACGTGAGGGCTGGAACGGGGTGCATTTAGCCTCGTGAGAACAAATGAGTAGCTGTATCGACAGCGGGGCAGCGCCCCTGTCAAGAAAACCAAGATTAACGGCTGAGGGGACCCGATGCGCTGACCACACGTCACCGCAATATCTGCAGGCCAATTGGCTGGGCAGCGGTCGCTCGGTAGGCCTAGACCTTTCACGGGCTGTAGTGCCAGGGGTTATTATTATTATTAGACGTAGAACACTTCGAAAAAAAACCACTTCTAGGATTGCGGAGGTGGGAACCGAGCCTGCCTCTTCTGAGCTAGGCGTCTCGAGGCTGAGATTTCCCCGTTCTAGCCCTCAGACCAGATTTAAAGTTCTTGGCAGATTTCGGAATCGAACCCAGCCCTCTGAGGCAAAATCGACTCTACAATCCAGAGTGGAAGTATAGTGGTAATATGTCCTCTTATGTGGATAACAGAGCGAGGATCAGCAGAGATTAGCTACTCGCCACTAAACACACAGATACTTCTAATCCCATCTCGTTAAGCTGCAGGAAGTTGTGTGGATATTGGGCACGGCCGCTGCATCAACACGGATAGAGGGTCTTGTTTAACTTGGTGATTCTCGAGGGACAGCAAGCGCCCCGACTAGTTCTCACAGTGAAAGTTGGGAGGATTATAAAACTAATGACATTGTCATCATGAGAGCTCAGATTTATTTGTACTGAGAGTAATTCGTATCTGCGTATTGACTGTAGATATAAACTAATACAGTTCTTGATGATGATGATGATGATAATTGTTGTTTTAAGGATAGCGCAGTCAGCTGGCATTTGAGGATACGCAAATGCGAGGGAGCCGCGTCAGTACATTTACTGGCACGTTAAAGATCCCCTTCGGGGCAAAATTCCGGCACCCCGGCGTCTCCAAAAGCCAGGGTAGTTAAAAGGGACGTAAAACCAATAACATTTTTTTTAAGGAGCCTAACATCCTGGTGTGTGATGATCGTGTGGCCTCCGGAGAGGCCGAGTGCAGGTCTTTCTAGTTGACGCCCGTGGGTGACCTGCGCGTCGTAATGAGGATGAAGTGGTGATGAAGACGTCACAGACACCCAGTCCCTGAGCCACGGCAATTAACCCCAGGAGATTAATATACCTGATGGCTCGGCCAGGAATCGAACCCGGGGCACTTCGGGCCAAAGCCTAGCGCGCTAACCATTTAGCCACGGAGCCGGACAACATCCTGGTTATCGGCACCTAATGCTTTGGGTGATTGTGAAAATGACAAATGAATAACTACACTTAAAATTAACTAGGAACATAACTTACAACTAACTTACCTCCAAGAAGAAGAGAAAGGACAAAAGAAGGAATAAGGGAAATGAGGTACAGGGAATAGAAAGTCCCTCAATCCTCGAAGAATGAGGACTAAGGGACCAGGAATGGTGTATAGCCATGAGATGCAGATAAGAAAGGGAAAGAGGAGATGATCATTATGACAATTGTTATTTTAAGGAGTCTAGCATCTTGGTTATTGGCCCCTAATGGTTTTGATGATAGTAGTTAGTGAAAATGAAGCCTAAAAATAAAACTGACTTAAAAACAGGAAGAGGAAAGGGGAAACAAAAAGAAGAAGAATGTAAATAAAAGACAGGAGGAAAGAAAATTCCCTCAATCCTAGAAAAACGAGAATTGAGGGACTTTGAAGGAAGGGGAGCCATGAAAGGCTGAGTGGAATGGGGAAAGAGAAGAGGGTCCGCCCCGTAGGTAAAGGATAAAAGGGGGAAAACTTGACCCAGCTCAGAAATCCCTCGGGATCGCCAAATCCCTAGTTCACCAGCCGTGAACCTTTGAGGGTGTAGCACTATCCAGGGATACTATACGTGGTGGGTCTACACACACCCTGTCTCTTTTAGGGCCTTGAGCGGAAGGCAGGAGATAACATGGTCTGACCCCTCGAAGAATAAAATTATAATCGAAGTGGCACATCCTCCCGCAGAAGTGGGAACTCATGGCGCAGATAGCCCTTGATTATGCTAGTCATGAAAGATGAGACAAGGACCAATTAAGGCGGGATCAGGAAAGAACAAGATTTGACCACGGGAGTTCTATAGGAAAGATGAAGGAGAGGAGCTCGGCACATGTAAGTGGAAGGAATGCTGGACTCAGCTGGGGACCCGTGGTCACTAACCCATGTCCCACAATTTGTGAGGCCTGGGGGGAATAATGTTCTTAATGTGCTCGTTAGTATATTTTATGTCGGTGCATTTAAAACACAAAAGTTGATGAAGATGATGATAATTGTTGTTTTAAGGGGCCTAACATCTAGGTTATCGGCCCCTAATGGTTTGGGTGATCGTGAAGATGAAAATGAAATGTAAACTATAACTAAAACTAACTACTAATTCATAAACTAGAAGAAGAAATGGTAAACAAAAGGAGAATAAGTCAAATAAAGGACAGGAGGAAAAGAAATGCCCTCAACCCTCGAAGAATGTGGATTGAGGGATCTGGAAGGAAGGAGAGCCATGAAAGGCAGATAGGAAAGTGAAAGAGGAGAGGGACCGCCCCGAAGGTAAGGGATAAAAGGGGGAAAACTGGACCCAGCTCAGGAATATCTCGGGGTCACCAACTCCCGAACTCACCAGCCGTGAGCCCCTGAGGGTGTAGCAATATCCAGGGTGCACCAGAAGTAGTGGGGCTTGAGCACAAGGCAGGAGATAACATGAAAGGAAAAAGAAGGCTGACCCCTCAAAGAAGGAGGGTATCAAAAAAGATGAGTAAAGGGCCAATTAAGGTGGGAAAGGAAGAGACTCCCTAGGCCTCGGATACCCTAATACCGTCGGGGTCGGAAGAGGACAAGAGTTGACCAAGAGAGGTCGACAGGAAAGAAGACGGAGAGGAGCCTGGCACAAGTAATTGGAAGCAATGCCGGACTCAGCTGGGGCCCCGTGGTCGCCAACCCATGTCCCACTAGATGTGAGCCCCTGAGGGACAACACAAAAGTGGACAATAATTAAAAACAAATGATTTTTTGCTAGAGTGCTGACAATCCCCACTGTGTTCGACTGGTGGCCTATCAAGTGCAATGGACAGTGAATGTATGGTGTGGAATTTTGGGTGATCGCCTTGATGATGATGATAATTGTTGTTTTAAGGGGTCTAACATCTAGGTTATCGGCCCCTGATGGTTTGGGTGATTGAGAAGATGATAATGAGACGCTAACCATAACGATAACTAACGGAGACTGAAAATACTGATAAATGATTGAAAATACTTACAAAATGAAATTTGGATTAACAATACTTACAAAATGCTGAACCTACAAAATGCAATTTAGATTGAAAATACTTACAAAATGTAGTGTAGATTCAAAAAATTCACAAATTTTAATTTAGATACACGGGGAGCCAATTCACAAAAACAGTGCGGGAATCTTCAAGTGAAAAGGAAATGTAATGAAAAGAAAAAGAAGGCTCATCCCTAGAAGAAAAAGGGATCAGGAAAGATGAGAGAAGGGCCAATTAAGGCGGGAAAGGAAGAGACTCCCTAGGCCTCGGATACCCTAATACCGTCGGAGTCGGAAGTGTTGACGAAGAGAGGTCGACAGGAAAGAAGACGGAGAGGAACCAGAACCAAGTAAGTGGAAGTAATGCCGGACTCAGCTGGGGTCCTCTGGTCGCCTACACAAGTCCCACTAGATGTGAGCCCCTGAGGGGGAGGGGAGAAGTTATCGCCTTATTGGGCCGTATTTTTTTGAGAAAAAAATGACAGGTGCACGCTATCTGCACTTTCTACGCCATGAGTTCCCACTTCTGCTGGAGAATGTGGCACTTGGGGAACGTTTAAAGATGTGGTTTCAACACGATGGAGATCAACCACATAGTACGTTAGCTGGCCCCAACCATCTCAATAACACACGTCCAGAAAAATGGTTAGGAAAAGGAGGACCTGTCCCTTGGACTGCCAGGTCACCTGATTTAACGCCATTAGTCATACTCCCGTGGGGGCATATGAAACAAGCAGTCACCCAGCAGCCAAAAATTCCAAAGCGCTAAAATCTGTCATTCAATAACAACGGCCATGCTACAGCGCACTAGTACATCCATTCAGTGGTGGACGCAGATGTTTTCAGCAGGAATATGATGATGATGATGATGATAATTGTTTTTTTAAGGGGCCTAACATCTAGGTTATCGGCCCCTAATGATCTGGGTGATAGCGAAAATGATAATGAAACGGAAACCAGAACGAAAATTAAGTGAGACGGAAAATACTTACAAAAAGGAACTCAGATTGAAACAACTCACAAAATGTTCTTACAAAAGGGAATTTAGAACGAAAAGATTCACAAAAGGAATAGATTGAAAAATACCCACAAAATAGGCTACGTACAAAATGCTACGTAGCGTCGAAATACCTACAAAATGCAATTGAAATTCAAAATACATACAAAATGCAAATGAGATCGAAATTACGTACAAAATGCAATTGAGGTTCAAAATACATACAACATGCAATTGAAATTGAAAATACACGATGCAATTCAGATTGAAATATCCCAGTTCCAATACAAATTATTCACAAAGTGCAATTGAAATTCAAAATACTTACAAAATGCAATTGAAGTTGAAAATGCTTACAAAATGTACGGTAGATTCAAACGACTCATGTGGATTGACAATACTTACAAAATGCAATTTAGATTGAAAATACTTGACAAAATGTAATTTAGATTCAAAATACCCACAAGATGCAATTAAGAATCAAAATATGTGCAAAATGCCCACCAAACAAAATGCAATTTAGATTCAAAATTCGTGCGAAATGCGGTTTTGGTTGAACATACTTACAAAATGCAATTGAAATTCAAAATTCTCACTAAAAGGCCTGGCTACCTGCATTGAAAGACTTACCAAAAAGCAATTTAGATGGTCAACCTTTACAAAATGCAATTGAAGTTGAAAACAATCGCGAGATGTAATTTAGATCGAAAAAACTTACAAAATGCAACATAGATTAAAAATGCCTTAAAAAATCGCCAGAAGGGAATTTAGACACACGGTGAACCAAGTAACAAAAACAGTGCGGGAATCGTACAGAAAAAAGTAAATATAAGGAAAAGAGGAGTGGAGAGGAGAGAAGAGGAGAGGAGAGGAGAGGGGAGAGAGGAGAAGGTCCGCCCCAAAGGGAAGGGACAAAAGGGGAAAACGGACCCAGCTCCGGAATCCCTCGGGGGCGCCAACTCCCGAACTCACCAGCCGTGAGCCCCTGAGGGTGTAGCATTATCGACGGTGCACCTGAAGTGGTGGGGCTACATGCACCCTGCCTCCTTAAGGGCCTTGAGCACAAGGCAGGAGGTAAAAGGAAAAGAAAAAGAAGGCTGACCCTCACAGAAGGAGGGTATCAGGAGAGATGAGACAAGGGCCAATTAAGGCGGGAAAGTGAAGGACTCCCTAGGCCTCGGATAACCTAATACCGTCGGGGTCGGAAGAGAACAAGAGTTGACCAAGGGAGGTCGACAGGAAAGAAGGAAGAGAGGAGCCCGGCACAATATGAGTGACTAACATAACGCAAGTTTCTGTGCTCCGTGTTTATAAGTCAAATAGTTTAGTAAAGTGCACTGCTCGGGACAAGGATATGTTCACACTGAATCGGTGAGTAATAAAGATCATTTGGATGTATAAATCTTAATACTACATCAATGGACTAGCAACATCTAGGATATTTTCTAAGCGTGTGGACACATAACCAACAAAAGCGACTTTCAACTGTTCGTTTGAACGCCAGTGCTACCACCCAGCGAAACAATAATCTGTGACTCAAGTGCACCCCGACAGTCAACTGTTTCTGCCAACCACTCCCAAACAAATTTCCGACTTGAACGCTACCCTACATCCTTGTCCGCATCAGCGCTAGTGAGCTCTCGCACAAATATTAAACAGTGAAGTGACGAGTTACGTACTGCCAAAGAATTAAAAATACACCTTTCACATCTAAAGCAGTGCCTTTACAATACTAGTAGCATTATTAGGAGCCAGTGCAATAATGGGTGTCTGTTTCGAGTGCAACAAGGCGGTGTCCAGGCAAGACATCAATGCAAAAATTCAATGTGCTGTATGTAAAAACTGGTATCATAATTATTGTGTAAATTTAAAAGAAGATGATCTCAAGTCCATAATTTCTTCGCACAAACAATGGAAATGTAATAAGTGTCCCAAGAAGAAGCTTAGCCTACATGAAGAGGGAAAGAATCAGTTAGCCCTACCTAACAACGACGAAGTTTTTAACTTATTGACTAATTTAAACAAAGAAATTTCTGAGTTAAAGGAATTGTGTAAACAGAGGGAAACTGATTTGGGGAGGTCGTTAGATCTGGTGCACGAGAAATTGGACGAAAATAAGGAAACCCTGCGGAAACAAGCAGAAACTATTAAAGATTGCAGGCAAGCAATTGAAGAGATGCATCAGGAGAACCTAAAGTTAAAGAAAGAAAACTTGGAACTAAAATCAAGACTTACTGATTCTGAGCAATACTCAAGGATCAATATGATAGAAATACATGGTATACCGTCAAACCCTGCAGAGGACACAAGCAGGTTGGTTCAAGAAGTCGCGCGAACACTCCACGTGGAACTGAAAGAGGAACATATTGACGCTTGCCACAGACTTCCCCCTCGTAACAATTCCCAGATTGCGCCTATAATCGTGAAATTTACAAGACGTCACTACAAAGAAGAAATCCTCAGACAACGGAGAATTAAACGTAATCTGAGTACCCTTGACTTTGGATACACCTACAACAACCCGGTGTATATAAATGAAAGTCTTTGCGGGGAGCGGAAAAAACTTCTAGCAAAGGCAAGGGAAGTGAAACGAGCGAAGGACCTAAAGCACTTATGGACAAAGAATGGCAGAATACTCATGAGGAAACACGACCACTCTCAGGTAATCTCCATCAACACTGAAGAGGACCTTGACAAACTTTAACCTGAACATTGAAGATGACTCATAAGAAAAAAGAAACCATCATTTACTACCAGAACGTAAGAGGACTACGGACCAAATCCAATACTTTATTTTTAAATACACTGTCAAATAACTATGATATTATTTGTCTTTCAGAAACATGGCTTCTTGAGGGTGTAAGCAGTTCTGAGCTCTTTGATGACAGATATATTGTGTATAGGAAAGACCGAGATTTTTCTTTAAGTTCCAAGAAAGATGGTGGTGGAATTTTAATAAGTGTTAAAAGTACAATACATTCGAAGAGAATGCCAATGTTAGAATCGGATACCGAATCATTATGGATTAAAGTTTCATTCAACAATAGGGAATGTTATATATGTGTTCCATACTTTCCGCCGAATTCCAATATAGAAGCATACAAATCATTTTATGAGAAAATAGAAGAAAATATGCAGTTATTTAAAGATTACGATATTTGTATCATTGGTGACTTTAATTTACCGGAAGTAACTGATAAATCTTACAATCTATTGAAGGGTTCAAACAAATCCAAAGAGTTACAGAATTGTTTGCACCTGCTGAATGCCAGGCTGTTTAACGATATTAAGAATGTTAATGGGAGAACTCTTGATTTAATAATCAGTAACATTGACCAGTTGCATATCCAGGAAGAAACCGACCCCTTAGTCCGATTAGATGAAAATCATCCAGCATTGCAAATTATATACAAACAGGGGAAAATAACCAGATCACATGAAAGTTCAACCTATGAATATAACTTCCTCAGGGCAGACTTCTTAAAATTGTATGAATTAGTGAAAAAATGCAATTGGGATAACATGAATAATTGTAGAAATGTAAACGAAGCTGTTGATATCTTTTATGACAAAATATACTCTATAATTGACCAGTGCGTTCCAAAGACTAAACATTACAAGCGCACATATCCTGTTTGGTTCACTCAGTCCATAATATCAAATTTAAAGCTAAAGGAAAAATATAGAAAAAAGAAAAATTTATCCGAATATTACTTAAATAATTATACTCAACTTAGATCTAAAACTAAAATAGACATAAAAAAAGCATATGATGACTATGTAGCTCTTACTGAGCGGAACATGGAAAAAGATAGCAACAGCTTCTGGAACTTTATAAAAAATAGAAAGGAGCGTAAAGGATCAGGATTGGCGATGGAATATGAAGGTAAAGAATATTGTAAATCACTGGAAATTGCCAATTGTTTCGCTGACTATTTCAAATCAGTATATTCGCAAACTATTCCCAACTATAATTTGAACACAAACAGCAATAACGTAAAGCAACATTATTTTCAAAATTATTTGGTTATATCTGAAGTCACCGAGGATATGGTTGAATTCGCCATTAAGAAACTAAAACCAAAAAAGTCAGCGGGGCCTGATGGGTTACCACCATACCTCTTTAAAGGTTGTAAGGAATATATTACTAAACCACTGACTATAATATACAATCTCATACTGAAGACCAGCACATTTCCAGATAAATGGAAACATACAAAAGTAACACCAATTCTAAAATCCGGAAACTCAGTTCAGATTAAGAATTACAGACCTGTAGCTGTATCGTCATCTCCGGCTAAGATATTTGAGAGTATTTTGTATAGTCATATTTTTCAACATGTTAAAGTGATCATTTCCCCAAATCAGCATGGATTTATACCAAACAGGTCAACCGTGACTAACCTTATTAATTTTACGCAATTTGTATCCACGGAGCTAGATCACAAAGGCCAAGTAGATGTAATATATACTGACTTTCAAAAGGCATTTGACAAAGTGGATCATGACGTACTCATCACTAAACTATCAACGTATAATTTTTCTGAACCACTGTTTCGTCTGCTGATTTCATACCTGAAGAACAGAACACAAGTTGTGAAATATAAAACGCAACTATCCAAAACATTTCCCACCAACTCAGGAGTTCCTCAGGGATCTAACTTAGGACCATTACTATTCTTATTATTTTTAAACGACATCTCTGATAAAGTTCAACACTCAGAAATTTTATTATTCGCAGACGATATAAAATTATATAAATCAATACGTGACCCTTACGATTGTATCAAACTTCAAAATGATTTAAATGAACTAAACCTATGGACGAAAGAAAATAAATTGCCATTTAACATCAGTAAATGCAAGCAAATTAATTTTACTAGGCGAAAAAATTACATAAAGTTTCACTATGACATTGACGGGGAAAGCTTACTAAAAATTCATGAAGTTCAGGATCTGGGAATTGTATTTACCAATGATCTGAATTTTCAAAGACATATAGAGAAAATTGTCTCTAAAGCACATAAATGTATGGGATTTGTAATAAGAAATTCATTTAATTTCTCCTATGGGATTTTAATATTGCTCTTTAATGCCTTCATCAGATCACAACTAGAATATGCTTCAGTTATATGGAATCCATACACATTGAAACATAATAAGCTTATAGAGAACATCCAAAAGAAATTCTTAAAATATGTATATTACAAAAGATTTGGCTATTATCCCTCTTACGAATCGTACACATTTATATTACAGTCCTTCAATGCCAGAAAACTATCTCACAGGCGAAATTGTCAGGGCCTGCTTTTTCTCTATAAAATAGTAAACAATAAAATTGACGACGCTAAAATTCGAGAGAGAATTACGTTATATGTACCAGCTGTGAAACCTAGTAGATTCCGAAACATTTTCTTTATTCCGAGAGTTCACACAGACAACCATAAAAACTCGCCGATTAACAGAATTTTATCCCACTATAATAAAGTTCATCATCTTGACTTAGATATTTTCAGTATGTCAGAAAACCAGTTTGCAGCGTCCTGTGATAAACTGCAAGATGTCTTGTAATATATTGTACTGTATTCAGCCCATTTCCTTCTCATACCTAACCTTCCTTTTCTTCTTCTTATTATTATTTATAACGTGTTTCTCTATCTATATCTTCTCTTTATGTATCTTTTGTTTTTCTATTTATATATTGTTGTATATTATATGATTGTAGTAGTGAGCAATGTAATTGGGGCTTCCTGTAATGTTCACAACATAAATAAATAAATAAATAAATAAATAAATAAGTAAGTGGAAGCAATGCCGGACTCAGCTGGGGCCCCGTGGTCGCCAACCCACAACCCACTAGATGTGTCAGCAGGAATATAAACTGTGGTTTGCATAAAGCTGTATGTGTGTGGCACACAATTGCATGTGAATGTAGCATTCAAGCGTCATTAGCTCATAACGTTGTACAACGTAGAAAATATGTTGCCCGATGGGAATTCGAACTTTCGTTCCCACTGCCCATTAATTGGCAATCCAGTGGGGACCCACATGCGCCACACCTCGGCGTTGATGGAGACTTGTATTAAGAACCTCTTCAAGTGCATTTGGGGCAGATGACCTCGTAGTTCCGCCCCTTAAAACAACAATAACTACTACTACTACTGCTACTAGAGTGCATTTCTCCTCCAGTTCGCCGTTTCAATCGCTCTCAATGTCACTGTATCGTAGTTTTAAGCGTTAATTTCATGATTTAAGATACCCAGCCACTTGGCACGACGTCTTTACTCAGATGATATGTTTCTCTACAATAATTGACTGCAGTTACATCATATTATTTGAACGGTCTGTAGTCACATCGAGAGAATCGTTCAGTATCGTTTGCGGGTTATACTTGGAATGCATTAGTATCAAAGGGAATGAATGCAGAGAAACATCGACCTTTCTAAATACAAACGTTTGTTAGGCTGTATAAAACTCTATGTGATGCTCAGAATATATGTGCGAAATGATGACTTGATATTGTGCAGATTTTTAAATTATTTATATGAACAGATTCTACGATATTGAATCAAGGTCTTACATGTTCGCAGAATGTTACTGTGCAGTTGGTAGCCCTGGCGATTCTGTAAACAAGCATATCTATAAGAGCATCCAGCGTTTAGAAAAGACTGTGTAGCCTTATGGAGACAGTGTTGCTAACTCTAGACAGATGATGATGATGATGATAATTGTTGTTTTAAGGGGCCTAACATCTAGGCTATCGGCCCCTGATGGTTTGGGTGATCGTGAAGATGTAAATGAAATGTAAACTTAAAACTAAAACTAACTACCAACCTACATACTAGAAGAAGAAATGGAAAACTAAAGGAGAATAAGTCAAATAAAGGACAGGAGGAAAAGAAATGCCCTCAACCCTCGAAGAATGCGGATTGAGGGACTTGGAAGGAAGGAGAGCCATGAAAGGCAGATAGGAAAGTGAAAGAGGAGAGGGTCCGCCCCGAATGTAAGGGACAAAAGGGGAAAACAGACCCAGCTCAAGAATCCCTCGGGGTCGCCAACTCCCGAACTCACCAGCCGTGAGCCCCTGAGGGTGTAGCATTATCTAGGGTGCACCAGAAGTGGTGGGCCTACCTACACCCTGCCTCCTTAAGGGCCTTGAGCACAAGGCAGTAGGTAAAAGGAAAAGAAAAAGAAGGCTGACCCCTCACAGAAGGAGGGTGTCAGGAAAGCTGAGACAAGGGCCAATTAAGGCGGGAAAGGAAGATACTCCCTAGGCCTCGGATACCCTAATACCGTCCGGGTCGGAAGAGAACAAGTGTTGACCAAGTGAGGTCGATAGGAAAGAAGACGGAGAGGAGCCCGGAACAAGTAAGTGGAAGCAATGCCGGACTCAGCTGGGGCCCCGTGGTCGCCAACCCACGCCCACTAGAAGTGAGCCCCTGGGGGGACTCTAGACAGAGGTAGCGCTGACGTCATACGTTATCTTCACCCACTTCGAGTACTGTCATTTCATAAGTTGGCGACACAACACAACCCCACTGTCGGCAGCCATGATTCGATCGAACAGAAAATATAACAGGCACACAACAGTAATACCAATGACGGATAGTGCTTCAGAACTTATGTTGCCAGTGGAGCTGAGCACGTGCTCCACTCCGGGCGAGCACACGACGAGGGTCTTCTTTTTCAGCGTGCTAACTTCGAAAATTTTTAAATTATTAAGACGAATTATTAATGATACCTGCATGCAATAACAAAGGTAATCAATTGGCAGATAAATGCAGGAAGCCATTATGACGAATAATAAATATGTTCAGAGTTCCTTCATGACAAAAGGTGAGGTAACAAAACCAGTGTTACCGTCCGTTAAAAGTAAAATCCCGTAAGACCCATAGTTTTCTTTTCTCAACGCTGGATGCTCTATACGTATGTGTCTTAAGAAATGCAATACACGTGCAGAATTTGATATAAAACCATAAATTAATATGGTAGTTACTCCGGCCTGGTGTACTTTTTGTTTGCACTACAACGTTCTACATTCGAAGACATCTCATTTCATACGCATCAGCTACCACAGTGATCCGAAGGTTATACAATGCCTGTTATCAGCACAGTATCGGGCACGAACACATGCTTCAATAGAATAAATATTAGTCTAGTGGAGGAGACACTAGAATGAAGGCGATCACAGGGTTGATGTCCTAGAAAAAACACTGACTAATGAAAGATGATGATGATAATGATTATGATCGTTTTTCTAAGGGGCGTAACATCTGGGTTAACGCCCCTAATTGATCGCGAAAATGAAAAACAAAGGGAAACGAGTGGCTAGCATTCTTGCCTGTTACCGCGGATACCCGGGTTCGATTATAGCTTTGCCCAGAAATTTAATCCTGGTCTGAGGGCTGAAACGGAGTACAGTCAGCCTCGTGTAGCACAACTGACAAGAGGTGGGTTCGATTCCTACCTCACCCAGCCTGGAAGTGGTTTTCCGTGGTTTCCCAGTTCTACTCCAAGCAAATGCTGGAATGGTACTGAGCCAGTATTTTGCTGTATACTTGAACCCTGATACGACAGCAAGACGTATTTTGAAATTATTGTTTGGCATTAATTTGGCTGCAGGCTTGAGGAGCAATACACTCGTCATTCACATAGGAGATAGATAGGCAATCCCGCCATGCTCTTGATCACGTGGACAGGACATGCTCACTAACTTATTTCTGCAACTGTCTGATGCATATATAAGATGATAATCGACAGAGTTCCATTGTCAACCTCGATACAAGGAGAGATGTATCATGGGTAGACTGCCAGCTGTGGCGTGTCTGCGAGCAGTTCTGAAATCACAGACACTTGAGTTTTGTGACACACGGAGTGAACGTGCTATCGTCTCTGTAAGAAAAGTTTCGTTAAACACGCAGTCGTACGAGTGTACTCTCATCACGGCGCGGAGCGAACAGGCGGATTGCTTCATAGCAACATGCGGTTGTTCGTATTTCTGGCGTGTTTGGCATAACCCAGAAAATAGATATATGCGAGTGAGCTTAGTTATTGCATGGACTTGTCAGTACAAACTCCACGATGAGGAAATCTACTACATATATGGTTGAAATGCAGGAAAGCATTAGTATTATCAAGAACAATACGACTGGACTTTATTGTGAGAATATAACTGCTGTAGCAATGTTGGGCTAAGCAGATAGTACAGGAATGCAATGCAGAGGCAGGATTGATCATTTGGAATGACAACCTTATAAATACTACAATGAAGAAAAAGAAACGATTGTAGGAGTTCGTTCTGATCCAGTGGTTTTGAAGTACATGAGAATGAAGAAACAACTCCAAATGAACGAAACTACTTTACTGATAACGTCGAGGGAGCCTTGTACAAGTAATATGTAGGAACTCCGTTTCGTAGACAGTGGTTTTCGAGTTAGGAGGAAGTTGGTTCGACGACTTACAGCTCCAGCCATGGACTATTCAGGGATGAGGGTCCAGTTCCTGAAAGGAATGTATATTCCTTTACTTTCTTCAATCTCAACCAGAACATCGCCCAAGGTAGCTGGAAAACTTTTCTTTCTTGTAGACAGTAGACTTTGTCACTTTTAGTTCGTCACTTTTCACCAATATTTTATTAAATAGTATGAAATTCATTCGAAGACTAGATTTGGTTCCTTGTATCATTTATGTCGGAGAGTGTAATTTATTTTGTAGTTAACAGTAAACGTAATGCTATTTAGAGCATTACTTGTGTTTGTTGTTTTTTTTTGAAATTATTGGAAATAAAACCAAGCATTGAATTTTGTTGGGAAGACATCTGCAGCATAATTAGGACCAAGACGACGATTTTTTTTGTATAAGAATAGCGATTAGGAAGAAGATGGCCACACACACGTGCACTTGAACTATTCCAAAAATATTTCAGTGATACTCTTCGTTTGGACTTATGACATTCTAGTAGACATTTCTTTCTTTTAGAAATGATAGTTCATTTTCATCATTATTTTCCATGGGTATGGAATCGTAGAAATCGTCCAGCGAGAACAATTGTGAATTGATTGTCGAGGCATTTGTAGCCTACTTTCATATTTCTTTTAGATTAGAGATTTTTTTTAAACTGAAACTTTAGTTCGTTCAGTCTTCAGCTTGTGTTATTTTAATTCGTTTTTGGTAGGCTTTTGGCTAGATCATCGTTTGATTTAATGGTTTGCGTGTATCTATTGATACGATAATAGACTCCTTTCCATGGAGTAAATCTCACGTGTTTTCTTCTGAGTAGTTAAGCCGTTTTTCGAGTTTGGATAGGCGAAACTGAACCGACTATTTTACTAGTGTCTATCTACAATTTTTTTATATATAAGTTATTATGGAAATAATTATACATATTGTATATAATACATATATAGGAATAGTGAACTAAATTAACTGTTCAAACAAGTATAACAGAATTTATCATAGACTTAAATGACGATAATTTATGGAAGTAGATAATACAACTTATCTAATAAATTGTTGCAACTTGTTGAGTGAAGTTGGGAAAGAGGTACTCTGTGACACTTCTATATTCGTCTACGATAAGGCGTGATATCTTCAGAGTAATTATTGAAAGGTTTTGAGTTTAATTACGTTTGGAAAAAAATCTTGACAGCTTTAGAAAGCTGAATTAATGTATTGCAATTTAATGAATACGAATTTATTGTGCTAATGAAGCGAATATTTGACATCATTGGATGGTCAACATTAATATTGTATAATGTACTCGAAGTCTTATGTGAAGACATTAACGTAGTCATTTCGTTTTGTAAGAGTGAAATTAGCTTTTGAGCTATCACTAATTTGAATAGGAAGTTGTTGTGAACGTGAATTGGAATCACGAATGTTTCTCTTAAATGCCAGTATTAATTCAAGTAACCCTACGTTTTTATTCTTGCCAATTAAGATTTGCCGCAGATGGATTGCTTATATCGTGACACACATATTTAAGTGACACAGCCACTTTTCGAATAACTTTAATTAATTCATGCAATATAATACATTTGATATTTCAGTGATTTTAACAAAAATATACTGCATTCATTGAAGCATCTGGATAGTTAATAAACTATTTTCTAACTTGTAACACTATTCGATTATCTTAATTGATTGTTGAATTCAACAATTTAAGAGAATTATAACCTTGAGATATACTTGTCGAATTAAATGGAAATGGGCAGCGATAATAACAAAATCCTAACTAAGGATATAATCTGTATATAAAATGTAAGATATGTATAAATTTTTAATAAGGGTATAGCATCAGTGCATGATTTAATATTGTATTTTTCATGTAATGTGTTCAATGAATGAGATATTTAAATACTGCGATTTAGAGCAGTAAGATGGGGCCTTATTATAGGCGTTTATTGAAACTATTTTCGTCATTTGATTTAGAGAAGCTTTCTTCATTTTTGTCTAATTGACAGACATACACCACTTGCCAGTTAATAAACTGAATTTAATTTTAAAAAAATCTTTGAACGACTGGTGTTTTCTATTAGAAAAGGGAGTGCGTTAAGAGGACCAGTGGGTGTTTTTTTTCTTGAGTTTGCTTAAAATTAACGCCCGAGATACTTTCGTTTTCTTTTAGAGTCTTTTGTTCGAGTTCTTTTAAGAGCTTCGTTTCATTGTAATATATACACCACTGGCATCTTCGTATCGCATTCTTTAATATCGACGTATCCTAATCCCTGGTTGATCCTAGTTGGTAGACTTTTAGGGGTTATTTCAGCCGGGAACTTCCAGAATCTACGATCCAGCTTTTCCATCGGATTTCAACGGGTAAGACCACGTGGATTACGGGTACATCTATATATGGCGTCCCAACCTATGGGGCTTTCGAATTGGCATTCTCGAGTTCTCCAATGCTAAACCCATGTGTGAGAATCCATTTTTATGAGGTTATTGAGTTTAGCAGTTTTCGAACGATGTAGTCGTTAGCAAAATTTTCTTTGGCACTGCTACGATTATACACGTCGAATTCGTTGGGAATTTACGTTTCTTCAAAACGTGAAGATGAGTTTACTCAATCTACCTGGCATACATATAGAATTATCGCCATTGCTTAAATTTATTTGTTTTGTGTGTGCCTCGTAAAATGTAATTTGATTGATTACGACATGATCATAAAAGACATTTCTAGGAATTTTTTATGGATCAGCGTGGTCAGATGGGACATGACATGGGGCCATTTTTCACTCCATGCTTGTCGGCCATTTCGTGTTAGTCACCGGCGATGATTATTTGTAGATCATCTGTAATGATAGAATCAATTTCTTTAATAATAAAATAAATAATTCAGCATCTCAACTTTAATTTAAACCGTTTCTAATATAAATCACCGTCGTTGCATTCCTCCTCTTTTCTTATAGACTTAATTTATATAATAAGTTTAGAAGCAAAACGAAATACAATGCTTGTATTGGTGAAAAGGGTCATTCTAAATGTGTCGATTCTGCTATTTATGTATTGCATTCTTGTGTTTTCTATAATTGTATTTATCATGACAGCTGTGTCAAATGAGGACATTGCCAATATGTTGACGGCAATACAGGAGAAGATGGGCAGTCACACCAATGAATTAGCTGAGATCAGGAGTAATTGCCAAACTAGTTTTGACAATATCAACGCCATTGTCAATAAGAATACTGAATTAGTTCAGGAATCTGTAGGGGAGAATTTGAAGGCAGAGATTAGTCAAATGCACTTGTCCCTCAAATATCTTCAAGATAGTAATCGCAAGATTTCAGCTAAAACTAAAGATATAAAAGAAAAGATAGATGATATAGAAACGGGCATCGACAGTGTGACGGCTGATGTCAGGCTTGTTCAACTTGATATTAGTAATATTAATGTAGAAGTTAGCCATGTTAGATCTAATGTTGCATCATTAGAAGTAAGAGCCAAACTGAAAATAAAATAGATTCGGCTGAGAAAAAGATAGATGCCACTCAGGCTAAAATTAACCTAACAGAAGACATCGTAACTGGTATACGATCTAGTATTTCTACCATAAAGGAGGATGTTAGAAATATTAAATCGGAACTAGACAGTAACCAAAAATAAAATAAAAATAGCTTAGATGCATTGCAATTGCAGTTTTCAAACGAAGCAATTACAACGCAAGAAACTCTAGCCAAATTAGAGGGTGATATGGCCCAACTTAAGGAAAAGGTTGAAGAACACAACAAGGTCTTGAGAAAGGATATAGAGATCGATCTCAAGGCTATTGTTAACGATCAAGTGACCATCTTAAGGGGGGAAATCACAAAAATAAATGAAGACGTCATTAAAATTATTAAGTCAGATTTTGAATTAAAGATTAACAGAACGGAAATAAGACTTAACCAAGATATGTCCCAGGCTAGAAAAGACACTGATAAACGAATCGATTCAGTACAGACTATGCAGGTGGAAAGCGTGACTGTTCTTAGGGAGGATTTAGAAACGCAGATTAAAGGCGTAATTCTGAAAGTAAACCAAGTTAAGATAGATCTAAACTCAGAGCGTGAAAAGAAAACATCGGAATTAAACGAGATTAGACAAGAGTTGCAAACGTTCAGTTTAAAGGATCACATAGACATAAATAAATTAAGAGAGGAAATCAAGTCACAATTAGACGCCTTGGGGAAACCTATAAATTCTGATGGGGAAGGAACGGTACACTATTTAAGGGACAGGATGGATACCACCACTCCAGCTAGAAACTATTTAGCGAGGTTGAATAAGGCACGTGAAACAGAACAGAGTCAGGCTAGATCAGAGATCCCGAATGAGGCTATATCAGAAATAAATCCCAGAGATTTTAGGACATCAATGCCTAATGACAGATCTAATGCCATGATAGTGAGGAATTACGAGGAGAAAATTAAGAAATTTTCAAATACGGAGGGTTTAACTCCCATAGAATTCATTAGAAATCTACAGGATCATTTTGCGGAACATCATGTTACAAGGGACAGAGAACTGCGGATTGTTGAGAAGCATCTGGCAGATGCACCGCTAAATTGGTTTCGCGCATTCCGATACACTTTCGATAACTTCGAACAGTTTTCGGAAGCATTTATTAAAAGATTCTGGTCGATAGAGATACAACACGCAGTGAGGGCGGAAGTATATTCAAGGAAGTATAGTAGTACTGGACCCACCAGTTACTCTGAATTCTTCACATCTCAGTTAGCCCGCCTTAGATATCTTCAACCCCCACTGAGACAGGAGGAAATTCTCGAGACAATTTCACGCTAGTTACCGGTGGAAGTTAGAAGGAATTTAATCTCATCAGGCGTAGAGGATTTAGCGGCAATGGACGACTTGCTGCGTAGGCTCGACCATACTTCTATGTCGCCTACCATAGTCAAAAGCGGAAGGACGGAAACTAAGACCGTGAACGCGGTAGTCATTGATCAAACTCAACAAACAGAAAGGTCAAATAGGACAGAATCTAGATGGGAAGGTCCGATGAGGAACAGTAGAACGTATAGTCGAAGGTTTGATGATAGAAACAACCAGCGACCATATGGAAACTACCAACAGAGATATGACCGAGACCGGGATAGTCCTAACCAAACAGATCGTAATCAAGAAAGATATAAACCTTACGAAGGTAGAAATAGGAATGACAGGTATATGAATGGAAATCAGGAAAGGGAACAATACCAACCTAGGAACAACAGGTATCGAGGTTATCAGAACAATAACCGATACTACGATAATAGGGATAGACAAGGCCAGTATCAGCAACAGAACAGAGGTCAACAAGGGTTTGCCAGATACAAAAACTACCGAGACAAGAACTATCATAACCAGGAAGATAAAGAACAGTCTAGAAAGGACAGGGATAGGCGTGAAGAAAGGAAGGATCGAAGGGACACAGAAAGTGAGCCAGAACCTAACACTAGCCATCACACTAGTGACAATGAAAGGGGTTCACAAGAAAAAAAAACGCCAATTACGAAATCCCGGAAGGATTAAACAGCCAGCCGTCTCCATTTGACATAATTATACAAGATGTTTATGAGGTCACGGACGAAGATTTGTTGTACGAAGAAAAGGAAGGAATTGTGAGCGAACGAGCTGAATTGCCTATTATTGAAATCTCTGTGGGTAAACAACATTGTAGGTCTCTCATAGACACGGGAGCGGTCATTTCAATCATGTCCGAAGATTGCTTTTTGAAATTAGAAAAGGAACAACAATTTACCACGTTGCCAGCTTCATCGATCAAAGTTAGAGGACTATTTCAGGATAAGTCGATGAAATGTAAATTACAAGTCCAGATGAAGTTCAGTATAAATGAAAGATGTTTTGCACATATTTTTGTGGTGCTCAAAAATATCAACTTCGAAATAATCCTAGGGATTGATTTTATTACCCGTGCCAGAATCACCATGGACATAGACAGGAGAATTATCAGGTTCCCAGAGGAAACTCTTAGGAAGATAGTACCTGAAGATATTGATTCCAATGAGGATGTGGAAAATTTGATCAGAGAAGAAGTTTTAGAAAATATAATAAACCACACCGAGCAAGAAAGAGAGCATTATGCACTTTACGTCGAGGGATTTACAGAAATAGAAAAAGAATTCAAAGACTTGATCGAGGAGTTTACTGATATCTTCGATGATAAGCCAGGCCTAATTAAAAACTTCAAGTATCAGATTAGATTAAACGATGACACTCCATACCAGGCCAAACTGTATCCCATTCCGGATAAATATTATGAAGAGGTCAGGGAGATCATTAAGAGAATGGAAGCAGAGGGAATCATTAAGAAACAAGCCTCTTCCTACTTAAACCCTATTACGGTGGTAAAGAAAAGCAATGGTGAGCTTCGTCTATGTTTAGACGCTAGGAAAATAAATTCCCGGATATTTTTAGAAATGGACCGACCTCCCAAAATCAGAGATTTGTTACGGAAATTTAAAGACAAGGCATGTTTCAGCGTACTCGATTTAACAGCATCCTTCTATCAAGTAGAACTTGCCGAGGACAGCAGGCAGTACACAGGGTTTCTGTTTGACCAAACAACCTTCGTGTTCTGTCGTGTACCGTTCGGTATGATAAATAGCGGTCCAGCGCTCATCAGGGCTCTCGACAGTAAGCTTTCTGATGAAGTCAAACGCAGCGTCACGTGCTATATTGACGATCTCATCATCGCTTCAGTTAATGTTCAAGAACATCTGAAATAACTTAGAAAGTTGTTCCTAGAGCTTCGAGAGGCCAATATTAAGGTCAACTACGATAAATGTCACTTCATGAAGGAACGTATAAATTTCCTAGGCCACACTATAGATCAATACGGTTATCATCCCAATCTTAAGAAGATTGAGGAAATTGCAAAATTCCCTAGACCAAAAAGAATCAAGCACCTACGCCAATTCCTTGGGATGTGCCAATTTTTGAGTAGTCACTGCCCAGGATACTCAGTGACCATGGCACCGTTATATGAACTGCTGAAGAAAAATAATCGGTGGAAGTGGACGGACTTAACTGAGCAGGCCTTCGAGAATGCGAAGACTATGCTGAAGGAATGCATTAAGTTAGAGTATCCGGAATTCAGCCGCACTTTTTATATTGAATCTGACGCCTCCAGAGTAGGTTTAAGTGCGGTCCTGTATGAAAAGGATGAACAGGGGAATAAGCACTACATTGATTTTTACAGCAGGAAATTAAAGCCTCATGAGGAGAATTATTTCACTACAGAGCTTGAGGCTCTGGTCTTTGTCTCAGCTTTGCAGAAGTGGAAAAAAATACTTCTAGGTCATCAGATTGTAATAATTACAGATCACAGAGCTCTGCAGTTCATGCTTCAGTCCGATTTGTCTTCTGATCGCCTGACGAGATGGACGTTGTTTATACAGCAGTTTAATGCCACCATCAGACATCAGCCAGGCAAGGACAACCTTCTTGCTGATGCTCTTTCGAGAAACCCCTCTAATAAATTAGCAGTAAACTTGGTACAATTGGAGGAGGGAGATGAGGCAACCCTGGAAAAGCTACGCAAATTAGCTGTGTCACAGAAGATACACACTCCAATAAGGAACATGTACAGATATTTAAAGGGCCACATGGATGACTCGGATGAGTATTTTCAGGCAACTAGGAGATGTTCTGACAGATTCGCTCTTTGTGGAGAAGTTGTTTGTAAATTTGTGGACAAGCACAAGAACAAACTTAGAATAGTGGTGCCTCCTAAATTGACTGTACCTTTGATCTGGTTAACACACAATAGTATCGGCCATGGTGGCCTGGATAAGACCATGAAAACGCTTCAGGAGACGTTTTATTGGTCTAAGTTGCGTCAGTCCGTTGCGAGGGTTATTAGGTCATGTGGCAGTTGCCAGAGGAGCAAATATCCTTCGGCATTATCTAAGGAGGAGCCGAGAGCAATTATCCCCTATAGACCACGTGAATTAATGGCTTGTGACCTGTTTGGCCCTTGTCCAAAAGGTGCCAGGGGTAACCAGTTTCTACTTGTTACCGTGGATGTGTTTTCGAAATTCGTCACCCTGGACCCCTTGCAGAACGCAACAGCAGCGCAAGTTATAAGTCGCTTAGTTAAGAGTGTATTCACAAAAGCTGGAAGACCAGAAACGATTCTTTCAGATAATGGATCACAATTTACTTCCTATGAATTCAAAGTCGCTATGGAGAGATTTGGAATACGTCACGTGTTCTCCAGCATCAGATATCCTGAGTCCAACAGTTCGGAACGTCTAATGTCAGAGGTTGCCAAGTTTGCACGTTTATACTGCCCTCAAGATCATCCTAGCTGGGTAAAATATGTACCTCTGATGGAGACATGCCTAAATACGACATATCATGAAAATCTGAGAGATATTCCAGTGTTAGTTCATCATAACAGAAAGCCAGAAAGAGCTTGTGATGAAATAACACAATTCTTAACTAAAGATGCTGAACCGTCAGAGCAGGAAAGGGTGGATAATGCCCGAGAAAGCCTGATGGATGCGGCGGAAAAAAGACAGAAAAGAAATGAAGGAAAGCGCTACAACCCGCCTCTAGAAACTAATGACTTAGTTCTCGTACGTAAATCCACTAAAACAGATGCAGCGAGGAAGATATACATGAAGTTCAGTAGCCTGTACATTGGCCCCTACAAGGTAGGCAGAGTGTACGGGAATAATAGTTACCAAGTTCTAGACATCCACACGAACGAGGAAATAAGAAAATTCAATGCGAAGAACCTCAGAAAGTATTTTAAGAGAGTGGAATAAAACACAAAATACTGTTCATTAACGAATACCTAGAATGGTGTAATAAAAGTATTTGCACACTTTTATTAGCTAGGTTGGGAGGAGGATGAGCCAGTATTTTGCTGTATACTTGAACCCTGATACGACTGCGAGACGTATTTTGAAGTTATTGTTTGGCATTAATTTGGCTGCAGGCTTGAGGAGCAATACACTCGTCATTCACGTAGGAAATAGATAGGCAATCCCGCCATGCTCTTGATCACGTGGACATGACATGCTCACTAACTTATTTCTGCAACTGTCTGATGCATATATAAGATGATAATCGACAGAGTTCGATTGTCAACCTCGATACAAGGAGAGATGTATCATGGGTAGACTGCCAGCTGTGGCGTGTCTGCGAGCAGTTCTGAAATCACAGACACTTGAGTTTTGTGACACACGGAGTGAACGTGCTATCGTCTCTGTAAGAAAAGTTTCGTTAAACACGCAGTTGTACGAGTGTAATCTAATCACGGCGCGGAGCGAACAGGCGGATTGCTTCATAGCAACATGCGGTTGTTCGTATTTCTGGCGTGTTTGTCATAACCCAGAAAATAGATATATGCGAGTGAGCTTAGTTATTGCATGGACTTGTCAGTACAAACTCCACGATGAGGAAATCTACTACATATATGGTTGAAATGCAGGAAAGCATTAGTATTATCAAGAACAATACGACTGGACTTTATTGTGAGAATCTAGCTGCTGTAGCAATGTTGGGCTAAGCAGATAGTACAGGAATGCAATGCAGAGGCAGGATTGATCATTTGGAATGACAACCTTATAAATACTACAATTAAGAAAAAGAAACGATTGTAGGCGTTCGTTCTGATCCAGTGGTTTTGAAGTACATGAGAATGAAGAAACAACTCCAAATGAACGAAACTACTTTACTGATAACGTCGAGGGAGCCTTGTACAAGTAATATGTAGGAACTCCGTTTCGTAGACAGTGGTTTTCGAGTTAGGAGGAAGTCGGTTCGACGACTTACAGCTCCAGCCATGGACTACTCAGGGATGAGGGTCCAGTTCCTGAAAGGAATGTATATTCCTTTACTTTCTTCAATCTCTACCAGAACATCGCCCAAGGTAGCTGGAAAACTTTTCTTTCTTGTAGACAGTAGACTTTGTCACTTTTAGTTCGTCACTTTTCACCAATATTTTATTAAATAGTATGAAATTCATTCAAAGACTAGATTTGGTTCCTTGTATCATTTATGTCGGAGAGTGTAATTTATTTTGTAGTTCACAGTAAACGTAATGCTATTTAGAGCATTACTTGTGTTTGTTGTTTTTTTTGAAATTTTTGGAAATAAAACCAAGCATTGAATTTTGTTGGGAAGATATCTGCAGCATAATTAAGACCAAGACGACGATATTTATGTATAAGAATAGCGATTAGGAAGAAGATGGCCACACACACGTGCACTTGAACTATTCCAAAAATATTTCAGTGATACTCTTCGTTTGGACTTATGACATTCTAGTAGACATTTCTTTCTTTTAGAAATGATAGTTCATTTTCATCATTATTTTCCATGGGTATGGAATCGTAGAAATCGTCCAGCGAGAACAATTGTGAATTGATTGTCGAGGCATTTGTAGCCTACTTTCATATTTCTTTTAGATTAGAGGTTTTTTTTAACTGAAACTTTAGTTCGTTCAGTCTTCAGCTTGTGTTATTTTAATTCGTTTTTGGTAGGCTCTTGGCTAGATCATCGTTTGATTTAATGGTTTGAGTATATCTATTGATACGATAATAGACTCCTTTCCATGGTGTAAATCTCACGTGTTTTCTTCTGAGTAGTTAAGCCGTTTTTCGAGTTTGGATAGGCGAAACTGAACCGACTATTTTACTAGTGTCTATCTACGATTTTTTTATATATAAGTTATTATGGAAATAATTATGCATATATATATATATTGGAATAGTGAACTAAATTAACAGTTCAAACAAGTATAACAGAATTTGTCATAGACTTAAATGACGATAATTTATGGAAGTAGATAATACAACTTATCTAATAAATTGTTGCAACTTGTTGAGTGAAGTTGGGAAAGAGGTACTCTGTGACACTTCTATATTCGTCTACGATAAGGCGTGATATCTTCAGAGTAATTATTGAAAGGTTTTGAGTTTAATTACGTTTGGAAAAAAATCTTGACAGCTTTGGAAAGCTGAATTAATGTATTGCAATTTAATGAATACGAATTTATTGTGCTAATGAAGCGAGTATTTGACATCATTGGATGGTCAACATTAATATTGTAAAATGTACTCGAAGTCTTATGTGAAGACATTAACGTAGTCATTTCGTTTTGTAAGAGTGAAATTAGCTTTTGAGCTATCACTAATTTGAATAGGAAGTTGTTGTGAACGTGAATTGGAATCACGAATGTTTCTCTTAAATGCCAATATTAATTCAAGTAACCCTACGTTTTTATTCTTGCCTATTAAGATTTGCCGGAGATGGATTGCTTATATCGTGACACACATATTTAAGTGACACAGCCACTTTTCGAATAACTTTAATTAATTCATGCAATATAATACTTTGATATTTCAGTGATTTTAACAAAAATATACTGCATTCATTGAAGCATCTGGATAGTTAATAAACTATTTTCTAACTTGTAACACTATTCGATTATCTTAATTGATTGTTGAATGCAACAAATTAAGAGAATTATAACCTTGAGATATACTTGTCGAATTAAATGGAAATGGGCAGCGATAATAACAAAATCCTAACTAAGGATATGTCCGGTTCTGTGGCTAAATGGTTAGCGCGCAAGGCTTTGGCCCAAAGTGCCCCGGGTTCGATTCCCGGCCGAACCATCAGGGATTTTAATCTCCTGAGGTTAATTCCCGTGGCTCGGGGACTGGGTGTATGTGCCGTCTTCATCATCACCTCATCCTCATTACGACGGGCAGGTCGCCCACGGGCGTCAACTAGAAAGACCTGCACTAGGCCTCTCAGGAGGCCACACGATCATTATTAACTAAGGATATAATCTGTATATAAAATGTAAGATATGTATAAATTTTTAATAAGGGTATAGCATCAGTGCATGATTTAATATTGTATTTTTCATGTAATGTGTTCAATGAATGAGATATTTAAATACTGCGATTTAGAGCAGTAAGATGGGGCCTTATTATAGGCGTTTATTGAAACTATTTTCGTCATTTGATTTAGAGAAACTTTCTTCATTTTTGTCTAATTGACAGAGATACACCACTTGCCAGTTAATAAACTGAATTTAATTTTAACAAAAAATTCTTTGAACGACTGGTGTTTTCTATTAGAAAAGGGAGTGCGTTAGGAGGACCAGTAGGTGTTTTTTTCTTGAGTTTGCTTAAAATTAACGCCCGAGATACTTTCGTTTTCTTTTAGAGTCTCTTGTTCGTGTTCTTTTAAGAGCTTCGTTTCATTGTAATATATACACCACTGGCATCTTCGTATCGCATTCTTTAATATCGACGTATCCTAATCCCTGGTTGATCCTAGTTGGTAGACTTTTAGGGGTTATTTCAGCCGGGAACTTCCAGAATCTACGATCCAGCTTTTCCATCGGATTTCAACAGGTAAGACCGCGTGGATTACGGGTACAGTACCCGACTTAGGGTTTGGGTAGGAAGCGCCCGTGGCCCTAACTCAATTACAAATACTCACACAAGTACAGACATTGCAGTGACACAGGTTATCAGACAAATTCTACACACACCCAAGTACACTGGGCTACATGACCACGATGTCGCAAAGTCCCTAAAACAATCAACAACAAAACTAACGACTTACATACTAGAAGAGGAATAGGAACTCAAAAAGTATAATAAGGTAACTAAAAGACAGGAGGAATGGAAATGCCCTCAACCCTTCAAGAATTAGAATTAAGGGACTTGGAAGAAAGAAGAGCCATGAAAGGCACATAGTAAAAGGTAAGAGGAGAGGGTCCGCCCCAAAGGCAATGGAAAAAGGAGAGAATCCGGGCCCAGCTCAGGAATCCCACGGGGTCGCTAACTCGAGAACTCATTAGCCGTGAGGCCTTGAGGGTTTAGCACAATCCAGGGTGCACCATAAGTGGTAGGGCTACACACACCCTGCCTCCTTGAGAAGATACCGTCAAAAGAAAAAGTTGATGTCTGAGGAACGAGGAAGAGAACAAGTGCTGACCAAGGAAGGTCGACGGGAAAAATGATAGAGAGGAGCCCGGCACAACTAAATGGTCGCTATACTCCCGTGGTCGGCAACTTACGTCTCTAGCCTCTGAGGTAGGTAAAAGGAATGAATGCTCTGTTCTGCCAAGGGTAGTCTTCCCATCCCTTTAAGTAATTGGCCAGTAATGAGATTTGTGGAGAAACACATGAAGTTAATCAGCTCAATATGATGATGATGATGATAATTGTTGTTTTAAGGGGCCTAACATCTAGGCTATCGGCCCCTGATGGTTTGGGTGATCGTGAAGATGAAAATGAAATGTAAACTTAAAACTAAATCTAACTACCAACCTACATACTAGAAGAAGAAATGGAAAACTAAAGGAGAATAAAGCAAATAAAAGACAGGAGGAAAAGAAATCCCCTCAACCCTCGAAGAATGCGGATTGAGGGACTTGGAAGGAAGGAGAGCCATGAGAGGCAGATAGGAAAGTGAAAGAGGAGAGGGTCCGCCCCGAAGGTAAGGGACAAAAGGGGAAAACGGACCCAGCTCAGGAATCCCTCGGGGTCGCCAACTCCCAAACTCACCAGCCGTGAGCCCCTGAGGGTGTAGCATTATCTAGGGTGCACCAGAGGTGGTGGGGCTACATACACCCTGCCTCCTTAAGGGCCTAGAGCACAAGGCAGGAGGTAAAAGGAAGAGAAAAAGAAGGCTGACCCCTCGCAGAAGGAGGGTATCAGAAAAGATGAGACAAGGGCCAATTAAGGCGGGAAAGTGAAAGACTCCCTAGGCCTCGGATAACCTAATACCGTCAGGGTCGGAAGAGAACAAGAGTTGACCAAGTGAGGTCGACAGGAAAGAAGACGGAGAGGAGCCCGGCACAAGTAAGTGGAAGCAATGCCGGACCCAGCTGGGGCCCCGTGGTAATCAGCTCAATAAATCCGAAGACAAGTCTCTTGTTTGACCTTTGAACTACTTACCGACACTTAGCCTGGGAGAAAATAAGAGCCTCGTCAAGCTGATAGGTACAAGAAAGAAGCCATCGGAAGTGAGAAACCATCCATTACTTTTCTCGCTAAAGAATGAGAGCCATTTCTCGATTTCAGACGTAGGGGCATCGGGACATGGTGAATACAAGGATAAGTAGCTTATTACATGACTTCCACCAATTCTCCACCCTTTATTCGGGTTTACCTTTAGAAAGAATGTGGCACACTTGGACATCGTGGTCATCAGCCCCTTGTGGTAGGATGCCTGACAATCTGTGTTATTGAAATATCTGTAGTGTGCGTATCTGTAATTGTATATGAGGCTGGTGTTGCGTAGAAGGTGACCGTGGACTGAGTTGTGGTCAGGCATGTTGGCGTCCACTCACCGCATGTGAAATGCTCTGGGCTACACTAACGTTGCTACTGTACTGTAGGCATTTCGCGGGTTGACTTCTGTGGGACGAAAACCATCTGGTGGGGGCGAAAAATAAAGCCCAGCTAGAAAGCTTAGGTTACTATTAGCTACCAGCAGAGAGATGGCTGCTAAGGTCAGTGATGATGATGATGATGATGATGATTGTTGTTTTAAGGTGCCTAACATCTAGGTTATCGACCCCTAATGATCTGGGTGATAGCGAAAATAAGAATGAAATGGAAACCAGAACGAAAATTATGTGAGACGGAAAATACGTACAAAGAGAAACTCAGATGGAAACAACTCACAATATGGTCTTACAAAAGGGAATTGAGAACGAAAAGATTCACAAAAAGAATAGATTGAAAAATACCCACAAACGTAGGCTAGATTCAAAATACGTACAAAATGCAATGTAGCGTCGAAATACTTACAAAATGCAACTGAAATTCAAAATCCTTACAAAATGCAAATGAGATCGAAAATACGTACAAAATGCAATTGAGGTTCAAAATACTTACAAAATGCAATTGAAATTGAAAATACACAATACAATTCAGATTGATATAGGCCCTTCCCAGTTCCAATCGAAATTATTCACAAAGTGCAATTGGAATTCATAATACTTACAAAATGCAATTGAAATTGAAAATGCTTACAAAATATACGGTAGATTCAAACGACTTATGTGGATTGACAATACTTACAAAATGCAATTTAGATTGAAAATACTTGACAAAATGTAATTTAGATTCAAAATACCCACAAAATGCAATTGAGAATCAAAATATGTGCAAAATGCCCACCAAACAAAATGCAATTTAGATTCAAAATTCGTGCGAAATGCGTTTTTGGTTGATAATACTTACAAAATGCAATTGAAATTCAAAATACTCACTTAAAGGCCCGGCCACCTGCATTGAAAGACTTACTAAAAAGCAATTTAGATTGTCAATATTTACAAAATGCAACTGAGGTTGAAAAGAATCGCGAGATGTAAATTAGATCGAAAAAACTTACAAAATGCAACGTAGATTAAAAGTGCCTTAAAAATCGCTAAAAGGGAATTTAGATACACGGTGAACCAAGTAACAAAAACAGTGCGGGAATCTTAAAGAGAAAAGGAAATATAATGAAAAGAGGAGAGGAGAGGAGAGGGGAGAGAGGAGAGGGTCCGCCCCAAAGGCAAGGGACAAAAGGGGAAAACGGATCCAGCTCAGGAATCCCTCGGGGTCGCCAACTCCCGAACTCACCAGCCGTGAGCCCCTGAGGGTGTAGCATTATCTAGGGTGCACCAAAAGTGGTGGGGCTACATACACCCTGCCTCCTTAAGGGCCTTGAGCACAAGGCAGGAGGTAAAAGGAAAAGAAAATGAAGGCTGACCCCTCACAGAAGGAGGGTATCAGGAAAGATGAGACAAGGGCCAATTAAGGTGGGAAAGTGAAAGACTCCCTAGGCCTTGGATAACCTAATACCGTCGGGGTCGGAAGAGAACAAGAGGTGACCAAGGGAGGTCGACAGGAAAGAAGACTGGAATGATTTGTACTCATCGCATCTACACAGGGTACCTGTTCCTTTACAACTGTTAAACCTAACTGAAGAAGGAGTACATCCGTTTGCTCGTATTTCGTGGCAATTGTTTTCACCTGCTGATCTGCAGGTTTTGTTGTGATAAGGCGCCGAGAATATACTACTATATAACATTTCTCTGTTTGTTCAAGTTAAAGCTGATTATGTGTCACAGAAATGTCCTCATCAAAGACCCGTGACGTCAGCTTGCGGTAAGACGAATACGAGCAGGAGGCCTACGGTATTCTCCTTTGATCTCACAAGGAGCTTCTAAATTTACACGTATATGGTGTTCTACACTAGTTACGAGAGGTGTCATACAAATTCAGGGAGGGATTCGTCATGTTCAGCGCGAAGTCACCAGCGTCGCCCAACGAGGGCAGCTTGGCTCTAATCCTTGGCTCAATGACGCTGATAATGATTCATCTAGGTTATCTGCACCTACGAATTTGGGTAATAGTGGAGACGATGATAATGATGATGAGATGAAGTAAAACTAACGTACTAGAAAACAAGATGAAAAAAATAATAAGAGAACAAATGACAGGGAGAAGAAATGCCCTCAACCCTGGTAGAATGCAGATTGAGGGACTTGAAAAGAAATAGAGCCATGCAAGACAAATAGTAAAGGGAAGGCGGAGATGATGATGATGATGATGATGATAACTAGGTTATCGTGTCCTAATGATTTGGGCGAACGGGATAAGGAATGATAATGCCATGAAATCTACAACTGGAACTAAGTACGGGCTTAACAACTAACTCACATGCTAAAAGAAACAAGTAGTTCAGTGAAGAACCAAATAGCCTATTTTCATCTATCCAACATATGTTAATTGCCTCTATCAATATATACAATTTCAGTTTGATTGCTGTAATAGATTCGTAGATATTGAGAACCATCTAAATATTTCGGATGGTCGCCACGTTGGATTTCTATATATGTAGGCCCTAGAGTTATGTACTATTACATGAAGATTATTGTGTATAAAACTTCAATCACATGATTAGGACACAAGAAATAAAAACGAGATTTTAAAAATTCGCACAGTTGCTATCTTGTGGGTATGAAAACAATTGAAACAAATTATATGCCAGTGGTTACAATTGGTATACGCATATACCGTACCAAGTTTCACTGCGCTCGGTTGGTTTAATCGCGAGAAGCGTCCATTTCAATATTTAAATTTCGCGTCGCCGCCATGTTGGATTTGTGCTCACCAGATGTTTATAGCCTCTATCAACGTACAAAATTTCAGTTTGATTGCTGTCATAGATTAATAGATATTGAGAACCATCTAAATATTTTGGATGGTCGCTATATTGGATTCTAATATATGTGGACCATATAGTTATGTACTACTAGATGAGAATTATAGGTTCATTATTCAAACGTTGAATTCGATCGCATGATTAGATACAAGAATTAAAAACTTAATTTTGAAATTTCGCATAGCTGCCATCTTGAGGTTATGTAAACAAATTACTAAATTAGATGATGATGATGATAATTGTTGTTTTAAAGGGCCTAACATCTAGGTTATCGGCCCCTGATAGTTTGGGTGATCGTGAAGATGAAAAAGGAAAAGCGAACTTAAAACTAAAACTAACTACTAACCTACATACTAGAAGAAGAAATGGAAAACTAAAGGAGAATAAGGCAAATAAAAGGACAGAAGGAAAAGAAATGCCCTCAACCCTCGGAGAAGGCGGATTGAGGGACTTGGAAGGAAGGAGAGCCATGAAAGGCAGATAGGAAAGTGAAAGAAGAGAGGGTCCGCCCCAAAGGTAAGGGACAAAAGGGGAAAACGGACCCAGCTCAGGAATCCCTCGGGGTGGCCAACTCCCGAACTCACCAGCCGTGAGCCCCTGAGGGTGTAGCATTATCTAGGGTGCACCAGAAGTGGTGGGGCTACATACACCCTGCCTCCTTAAGGGCCTAGAGCACAAGGCAGGAGGTAAAAGGAAGAGAAAAAGAAGGCTGACCCCTCACAGACGGAGGGTATCAGAAAAGATGAGACAAGCGCCAATTAAGGCGGGAAAGGAAGAGACTCCCTAGGCCTCGGATACCCTAATACCGACTAAATTAGATGTCAGTGCATTACAATGTGTATAAACATTTTCTGTACCAAGTTCCACTGCGTTTGGATGGTTAGATCGCGAGAAAAGTCTATTTAAATGTTTCAAATTCGCTTGACCGCCATGTTCATTTCGTAGTTAACTGTTTTTTGAAAGTCACATTGGTGAATGTTTAGTAGTGCTCTTTATCACCGTACAAAAGTACAGGATGATATTAGTAACAGTTTTGGGGATATAGAATTCCAGTGAAATATTTCACACAGCCGCCATGTTCGATTGGTGAAACGTAACAACATTTGAAGGGCATGGTCGGGGTCGTTCAAAATAGTACAATGGCCTATTTTTTCATTTATCAAAATAGTTCTATCATCTAGGTTATCGGCCCCTAATGGCTTGGGTGATCGTGAAGATGAAAATGAAAAGGAAAAGCGAACTTAAAACTAAAACTAACTACTAACCTACATACTAGAAGAAGAAATGGAAAACTAAAGGAGAATAAGGCAAATAAAGGACAGGAGGAAAAGAAGTGCCATCAACCCTCGAAGAAGGCGTATTGAGGGACTTGGAAGGAAGGAGAGCCATGAAAGGCAGATAGGAAAGTGAAAGAGGAGAGGGTCCGCCCCAAAGGTAAGGGACAAAAGGGGAAAACGGACCCAGCTCAGGAATCTCTCGGGGTCGCCAACTCCCGAACTCACCAGCCGTGAGCCCCTGAGGGTGTAGCATTATCTAGGGTGCACCAAAACTGGTGGGGCTACATACACCCAGCCTCCTTGAGGGCCTTAAGCAGAAGGCAGGAGATAACATGAAAAGAAAAGGAAGGCTGACCCCTCACAGAAGGAGGGAATCAGAAAAGATGAGACAAGGACCAATTAAGGCGGGAAAGGAAGAGACTCCCTAGGCCTCGGATACCCTAATACCGTCGGGGTCGGAAGAGAACAAGAGTTGACCAAGTGAGGTCGACAGGGAAGAAGACAGAGAGGAGCCCGGCACAAGTAAGTGGAAGCAATGCCAGACTCAGCTGGGGCCCTGTGGTCGCCAACCCACGCCCACTACAAGTGAGCCCCTGGGGGAGAAGGAAGGAGAGCCATGAAAGGCAGATAGGAATGGGGAACGAGAAGAGGGCCTGCCCCAAAGTCGGAGGAAAAAGGGGAAAAACCGGACCCAGCTCAGGAAACCCTCAGGATTGCCAACTCCCGAACCTACCAGCCCTTGAGGGTATAGCACTACCCGGGGTGCACCAAAAGAGGTGGGGCTACACACACCCTGCTTCTTTGAGGACCTAATGCAGAATGCTGAAGATATCATGAAAAGAAAAAGAAGGCAGCCCTCGAAGAATGAGGGTAACAGAAAAGATGAGACAAGGGCCAATTTAGGCGGGAAAGTGGAAAACTCCCTAGGCCTCGGATTTTTGCTGCTATACCACGAGGAGGACTCGGAGTTTTTTCCTCCGGCTTCAAAGCTATATGCGCTATCCGAGTCCATCGAACTTGCCTGTGCAAGACTGTGATGTAAGCAAATTGAGATGCCAGTAACAGAGAAGCAAGCAAAATGAGAGAAGGAAAACATCTTTAGGATTAGATGAAATGAAACTGCCATCGAATTATTCGTGATAGGAGACGGTTAGGAACACCCTGCGGGGACTCGGATGTGGATAATGATCTCAGGATGGGCAGAGTTAAGGGCAAGTGACATTGGAAGTGTCAATACACACCGAATGCTACAGACACAAACAGACATGTATTGTTAGTTAGTTAGTTAGTTAGTTGGTTATTGTTATTTTAAGGGGCGGAACTACGAGGTCATCTACCCCTAGACATGTATTGAAGTTGAACCTTAGCGTGTTATCAGCCGCTTGAAGAGAATACCAGGTGAAGCCTTGCTGTGCTAGACGAAGACATGGACATAAAACTTTTTAGGGCTTCCTAGTTGGAGTAGCTTACCCTCAACGGAACAGCAACGTCATCAGAAACACATTAAGGTGCTCGTAACATACCCCTCCACAGTATTTAGATTACATTCGTCAACTTCAATGAACTTTATTGCTGGAGCAACACGTTTCATTTTACAGTATGTGCCTTCTCAGTGATAACTGTAATCAAATTAAAGATTAAAGTTTCATAAATTAAAAAAGATACGAGCCTTCAGTAGTCGCATATGATGTGTAACATCTGACATGTTATCCTACTATGAAATTGAGATGAAATGTATGTGAAGTCATCTGACATATCGTACTCGTATAGTACACAGATTCCTCTCCAACGGTACTTGTAGCTCACCCATTGGGTGTCCGTCTCGAAGCAGCTACAAAAAACTGGCGAGCCGAACATGTCCTCGGACACTCCCGGCACTAAAAGCCATACGCTAAAAAAAACTACACAGATTGGACATTCTAAAATGTTAATTTACGATCCGTTTTCATACTGGTACTATGATGAATGTTAAATGTTAATTTACGCTCCGTTTTCATACTGGTACTATGATTGAATTGGAGATATGCTACTGTCACACTTGATTGAACAAATATCACATATTATATTGTAAATTAAGAGGAGGAATGAAACCATAGTCTCTAGCCTATCTATACACTACTATAAATAATGTTCAATACAATCACTTTTCCCAATTCCTGCTTGGTGCAAACTATTGTAATTAAAATTAGATAAATGTTATGATATATATCGTTTAAATCGATAATCCGGTAGCAAAAATTATTGCCGGGACTAGGGTTCGAAACTGAGACCTCATGATTCGCAGATCAAGATATCATCCACGCAGCCATTACGACCACAGAAATTTAGAGTACAAGACAGTTACTAATTTTCACGTGCCTGTAATAATATGGAAGTCATTTTTAAGCACCATTTTTTTTTTCGATTATGTTCCTACGTGAAATTGAGTTTAAAATTAGTTGTGAATACGCCTACTTGACAGTAAAGGGAATTCCTATAGTGGTCCGTGAAAGGCTACCTCAGTTCCCGTATAAAAAATCGATATACATTACATTGATCACTTCATTACCGCAATGTGGGTTAATATCTGAATAGCCATTGTGTAGAAACATAATACCGGCTTTGCCGACTAGTTACAATGTTCTACATTAAAGCATATCATCATTTAAATACTGATACGAAGACTTTTAACAAGTGGTTTGTGTTTTAATGAGTTGACACCAGAGTTCCCATGAGCGTTTAACGGTTCAGTATGAAAGTGTTGAGCAAAGTTACTCGGGGATCGGATGCCCATCACTTTTATGCAGAGATTGAAAAACAGGCTCTAAATAAATCATAATTGTTTTCAGCAAATATGATATAATGAATATTTTTACACCAAAGAAGACAACTTTAAGATGATATATTGTAGAAATATCTGTAATTGCGCCTCCAAACCTTGAAGTAATCCGTATGTGATAAACATTCCAGCTGGCATTGCATATTACACACTTCCGTCCGATCCACTTCCGTCCCATTTTTCAAAATCACACGTCTCATTTTTCAAAACCACTCCCACAAAAATATCCAGCAACCGAGTGGAAAGATGTTACACATCAAAAAATGTCCTTTATTGAAACTGAGGAAAAATATGACCCCATTCAAAAACTAAATATGAAGAAAGGAAAAACTAATGTTGACATTTTGCATTTTTGACAGAAGATGTTAAATTTCATAAAACAAAGTCCCCGAATCTTTGATGTTACGCGTAAACTCGAGAACCACTTTATGGATTTTGATGCGGTTCTCACCTTTCTGTAAAGGATATCTCGAGGATGATTTCTGTAGAAAATAACTTATTTATGATCAAAGAAAGCCGAGCAGTAACGATTTCAGTGGAAAAGTCGAAAAAAAACCTGGCGTCCGAGCGCTTTGTAAGCTTACGCTGGGCAAACCGTTAAAAATATCTAAATACTCTGAGTGTAGGAATTGTTCAGCATGAAAAGTTCTACAAAAAAGTCCGGGAGAGCATATGTCTATCTTCAATACATCGCCCACTATAAGTGTTTTCAAGTTTTAATTTCTTCCAACCATGTCCATTCAACTACTGAAGCGACAGATTACGAGCTATCCAAGGGCGAGTCTATCATCCCTGTTACAGCCTAGCTAGCGGGCGAACCTATTGCCCCAGATACAGCCAGCAGCAAACCGTCGAGCCGTGTTGAGTTAATACTTCTGAGAAGGGTGGTTGTGTTTGGAGTTTCCCTGGAAGTGCAACACGGGTTTTCTTCATTTCGCCCGAGAAACACAGTCAAGTTAAGATTGGACGGAAGGGGGATTTGAGTTTCATTCACTACGCCATTCTCTGGAAGTGCAACTATCATTTCGCCTGTGAACTTTTCGTTCCACAAAATTCACAGTCATTTTAAGATTGGGCGGAAGGGGGATTATATTATATTAAATTACACTGATTGTTTTATACTAAGCAGAGATTATACGCCAAAGTCCCCGATTCTTGGATGTCACGGGCAATCTCGAGAACCACTGCATGGATTTTGATGCGGATTTAACCATTATGTAAAGGATAGCTCAAGGAAGGTTTCTGTAGAAAATAATTTATTTGTGATCAAAGGAAGCCAAGCAGTAACGATTTCAGAAAAGAATCCTGGCGTCCGTGCGCTTTTTAAGCTTACGCTGGGCAAACCGTTAAAAATATCAATATACATTGAGTGTAAGAATTGTTCAGCATGAAAAGTTCTACAAAAACATACGCGAGAGCACATCTCTATATTCAATATATAAGTGTTTTTAGATTGGACGGAAGGGGGATTTGTGTTTCATGCAACTCACCATTCTTGAATTACGTCTGACAAGAATTTGTTGCATATGCATTCCCATGATAATATAGTTAATAGTCCAGTCAGTGATTTTAACCCATCATGCCGAGACGTAAAACGGATATAGATATAAGCGCTTATCACGTAATGCATTCACAACTGTTCCCAGGCGAAGCCGGGCCGGGTTGCTAGTAATAGTGATAAAGGTAATAAATTTAGTAGGGGACATCAAAAACACTCATGGTAATAGTTATGTGAAAGAAAAATTAAAATTGCTAGGTGATCTCAAAATGCCAATAGTTTTTACAAAATAAAGACACGGTACACCCCCTAAATTGTAAGTTAACAATTATTTGCATTCTACGAGTACTTAAGGGCTAAAATTTCTTTTTTAAAGTTTGGTTTAAAATTATGGAAATTTTGGTTGGTTGGTTAATTAGTTTAGGGGCTGCGAGAACGCGGTCATGTAGCCCCGTGTACTTTGGGTGTGTGTAGAATCTGTCTGATAACCGGAGTTAATTTATTGTGATGGCTGTATTAGTGTGTGTTATCTGTTTTAATTCAAGTAAGGACTGCAGACGATAATTTCAAGTAGTTCCTACTCTTGCTACCAAATGCTGCCATCCACGGCACCTAGCTTGCGGACTTGGCTACTAGATGGCATCGCACCTGGTGGCGAACGTTGGAACTAATATAGCGTTATTAATTCTAACCTACAGATTTTGGCTTCACACAGGTGTAGAAGGGTCTTTTTCATGCCGTAAATCTATGACATAGGACCGATGTCTTTACTTCCCCTCGGAAGGAAGACATACTGAATTTTTTTAAACGCTCTTAAAAATCCGACCCGCGATCTTGGGCATAGAAGCTCAGCATGCTACCTACTACGCCACCGAAGCCACCACTTGGAAATTTTCTTAAAGACTGCGGAACTATCGATGGTCGTTTGTTAGAGGCTTTACTGTACCTTGGGACTGATGATGATTATGATTATTGTTGTTTTAAGGGGCCTAACATCTAGGTTATCGACCCCTGATGGTTTGGGTGATCGTGAAGATGAAAATGAAATGCAAACTTAAAACTAAAACTAACTACTAACGTACATAATAGAAGAAGAAATGGAAAACAAAAGGAGAATGAGGCAAATAAAGGACACGAGGAAAAGAAATGTCCTCAACCCTCGAAGAATGCGGATTGAACTACTTGGAAGGAAGGAGAGCCATGAAAGGCAGATAGGAAAGTGAAAGAGGAGAGGGTCCGCCCCACAGGTAATGGACAAAAGGGGGAAACCGGACCCAGCTCAGGAATCCCTCGGGGTCGCCAACTCCTGAACTCACCAGCCGTGAGCCCCTGAGGGTGTAGCATTATCCAGGTTGCACCAGAAGTGGTGGGGCTACATACACCCAGCCTCCTTGAGGGCCTTGAGCAGAAGGCAGGAGGGAACATGAAAATAAAAAGATGGCTGACCCCTCGCAGAAGGAGGGTATCAGAAAAGATGAGACAAGGGCCAATTAAGGCGGGAAAGGAAGAGACTCCCTAGGCGTCGGATACCCTAATACCGTCGGGGTCGGAAGAGAACAAGTGTTGACCAAGTGAGGTCGACAGAAAAGAAGACGGAGAGGAGCCCGGCACAAGTAAGTGGAAGCAATGCCGGACTCAGCTGGGATCCCGTGGTCGCCAACCCACGCCCCACTAGATGTGAGCCTCTGGGGGGAAGACAGAGAGGAGCCCTGCACAAGTAAGTGGAAGCAATGCCGGACTCAGCTGGAGGCCCGTGCTCGTAACCCACGTCCCACTAGATGAGAGCCCCTGGGGGGTGGGGCTGATGAACATGGTGTTGCAAAGTCCCCAATAAAAATTCAGTAACTCCACTGAGTTGGGATGAGCACGTTACTAATAACATACAGGGAAGTTCACTCATCACTTCATCCACTCAATATTCACCAGTCCGTTCTACCCCGTAACTTGATACTCCCTGTATTTAACTACTGCGATGTTGTATTAGTAGATGCTACCAAAAACAAAACAAGAAATTTCAGAGAGCTTTAAAGTCCTGCATTAGGTTTATTTCCCCCTTGAAATTTTCCTAACACGTGTCTCCTTTTTATGCTCTACTTTCCTGGTTAAAAGTAGAATAACAAAGAAATGTGCACAAAATGTTCACTTATCTATCGACTTCTCAATGAAGGTACACCCCAGTATATTTCTTGGAATTTTCTTTTTCTTTCTTCCTTTTATGATCGTCACACGTGATCTGGATCTTTGCAATTCCTCTACATCATTCACCTACCTTCAGTAACTCTTTCCTCGTGTCGGGAACTAGAATTTAGAATAATTGTTCTCGTGACGATAGAAATTGTACATCCCTAACAACTTTCAAACGTGCATGTAAAGACTTCTTCCTGTATTCGTACGTCAACTAGAACAATTCGTGTATGAATGTGTGAGTGAATTACTATAGAAATAATTTCATAAACCTTCATAAATTGCTTTTATTTTGTCGTGTGGCCTCTGGTGTATTCTTTGGAATACACGGTAAGACAGAGTAAGCTTTTGCTTCTCTTTGCTTTAATTCATTACATCCTTTTTTCGCAAACACCAAGAGTGATCTCCTGGTTTCCTTTTGTTGGTATACTTTACTTATACTACGTGTGAGTCTGTTCTAGATATATATCTTCCATGACCCACCTAGCGTCATCTAGCAGCGAATCTCTGAAGTTCCTCAATTTTTCTCTGTACAAGAGGACTTCCTTACCAATATGGCCACCAGATCTCGTCGCTATCTCCAGCTATTATCTCCGTGATCAAGAGGACTTCGTCTACTTTATCATCCACCAGGCTTCGCTAGTGACGCCTACTATCAACTCCTTGAAGACCATTTCATCAAAAGAATTAATTTTTACAATGTTGGTTATTCTTATGTATATTCCTTTGTCTCCTACCCCCACTCTTTTCCCTTCCCTGGTCTCTCCGGGCTTCGTTGAGCTGGCCTAACTTGTGCTACAGTCGTCAAGACTCCCAGTCGGAGCTTACCTAGTGTTCGTCTCCTCTCTTCGAGAGATAAAATTTTAAATTTGGACGCCATGTCCAGATCGTAACCAACGGTCAACTAGAATCGCCGTTCATCAGAAATGAGCTAAGTACTACTTCAACGTTCTTCAACTCTTTTTAATTGCTTTTATATAGCTACATGCTTTTTATCCATCATTTACAGACAGTGTGATATACCTAAATGTGGGCAATAGCTTCTTCGCGGGATTTTCGAAGTTGGGCTTTGTCTATCTAAGCTAATCTTAACATGAAACGGCATTTCTTATGCTTATTAACTGAGATAATTTCTCACAACGTGGGACATCTTTAAACTACGCACTGTCTGTAGAAACTTAGCTCGTTCCACCGCTGGACTTTTTCTGTCAATTTCAACCGTCATGATTGTTCTGGAATTTTCCGTGCCAAACAATTCATCTACAAGTTAAACCTTCTAGTATTTTCCACTCACTTATGGGAACACTTTTTCTAACCAAGGAATCTTCCTTATGAACAGCTATTCAACACCTAATTTTTCATCCTCCGTTGGAATTTTTCTGCTGCATTCAACTATAACTCACAAGTTTTTCAACGCAATAGACTATCGTAAATCTAGTGCAACTAGTTATTTTTCACCATCGCAATAATTTTCCTTGCTATAAACTTTCTGTGCTGCAATAGTGAACTTTTCAACCACTTCAATAGACTATAGTGAAACAGTGCTCGTTCGATTTCTCATCCGCGTCGCGCTCGTCCGAAATAAATGAAATAGGCCAAGAACTTTCTCTACAAAGTTCCTATTTCCTCTTCCTCAACCCCTCTTTACTAACAAATTAGGTTAATCTTTAAATTTATGTATTTTGCAATGAGGCATCGCCAAACCATAGGCGCCCTCCCAACTTTCTCCACTTTTCATTTATTCCATCTGTATAAATATCAGCAGTTAGAAACTGCTTATTAATCTATTTCTTTTCTTGCTAGCACAAGGATTGGTTATTGTCTACCAAACTTTCAATAATCTCTTTAATCCAGGTTTCACGAAAGGGTAACTTGCCCCATTTTTTCCTCGTGATCCTGTTTAAATATAGAAGTTCTATAAACTTCCTTTTAATTTTTCTCTTCAGGTTTCACAATAAGTGACCTGCCCTATTTTGTATAACCTTTAAACGTAATTCTGTATTAATACAAGAAGTTATAGAAACTTCTATTTCATTTCTCTCTGTTTTTGTTGTTGTTACTTTCAAAGTTGTTATTTGTTCACCTATTTCTAAGATATCCATCTGGAAATCCATAAAGTACACATCTTGTACTTGATTTATTGTTTAACTTTAATTACGCTAATTATCTTCTGAACCCTTTATCCTCTGATGGATAAATGATTCGATGTTTTATTTCTACAATTAATTAATATTTCCACCAGCGTCATGAAATAGCCAGACGAAGATGAGGAAACTTCAAGCATTTGTTGGAGACAGTGGGGACATACCTGCAGCAGGATGACAAAAGGCTAAATACTTAAGGAATATGAAAGAAAAGAGCTTATCGATGATTCACAAGGACAGGTGCTGGCTACCTCAGAATAGAAGGGACGCGTGGTGAGACACGCTTGTGGCATGTTCATTGTACTATTCGCGCCTAAAAAAAAATTTTATGCAGTAACTTGAGTGGCTGATGGTACTACTGGACACTCCTACTAGGCCGAAGTCTGATGAAAACCGCGAAGGCAACGTAAAATGATGATGATGATGATAATTGTTGTTTTAAGGGGCCTAACATCTAGGTTATCGGCCCCTGATGGTTTGGGTGATCGTGAAGATGAAAATGGAAAGCGAACTTAAAACTAAAACTAACGACTAACCTACATACTAGAGGAAGAAATGGAAAACTAAAGGAGAATAAGGCAAATAAAAGGACAGAAGGAAAAGAAATGCCCTCAACCCTCGGAGAAGGCGGATTGAGGGACTTAGAAGGAAGGAGAGCCATGAAAGGCATATAGGAAAGTGAAAGAGGAGAGGGTCCGCCCCAAAGGTAAGGGACAAAAGGGGAAAACGGACCCAGCTCAGGAATCCCTCGGGGTCGCCAACTCCCGAACTCACCAGCCGTGAGCCCCTGAGGGTGTAGCATTATCTAGGGTGCACCAGAAGTGGTGGGGCTACATACACCCTGCCTCCTTAAGGGCCTAGAGCACAAGGCAGGAGGTAAAAGGAAGAGAAAAAGAAGGCTGACCCCCCGCAAAAGGAGGGTATCAGAAAAGATGAGACAAGGGCCAATTAAGGCGGGAAAGGAAGAGACTCCCTAGGCCTCGGATACCCTAATACCGTCGGGGTCAGAAGAGAACAAGAGTTGACCAAGTGAGGTCGACAGGAAAGAAGACAGAGAGGAGCCCGGCACAAGTAAGTGGAAGCAATGCTGGACTCAGCTGGGGCCCCGTGGTCGCCAACCCACGCCCACAAGATGTGAGCCCCTGGGGGAGGCAACGTAAAAGTGGAACCAATAGGAGATGAATGCTTATGAACGCGCTAAGTCTAGCTAAGGCACGCGATAGCTAGCATTAACGCGGGAGATCGGCTAGACAACATCTCTACGATCGATTCTAGAATTAATGGGCATATTCTTGACCTGCGCATTTTTACGAGTCCAGTGATATTTGTTTCATTCCTGTACTACTATTATTTTGAGAAATTTTTATATATTTTCCCCCTCTATCGATACTTAGGGCCTGTTCATTTATATGTGGCGTGAAGAGCCAAGATGATTATTACATTTCGTGCGTCTGAGGACGTTAGAGACATAACTTATTCTGCGTGTCCGAGGACACAAGATATTTTCATTGGTGTGTCGAGAGGCACTTGTACTTTTGTGTCATAAAGACACTGTTATAATTTTGAGGCTACAAGTTGTGTTAAATTCAGTGAGTGTTAGGTAGTCACCAGCACTACAATAAATAGGGCCAGTTTCGTCGATAATTCGCAAATAGACTAGTCCAGGGAACTGAGTACCTGGATCGGCGAATTTAGCAGAAGGAAACAACGTGTGTATTAACTGTGTAATTTTTTTTATCAGCACGAGATGACGTTGCACTGGGAAGAAGAAAATTGTGAACACTCTGTCGAGATGTCACGGAGCAGCTAAGCATCTAATCAGGGAGATGGCTGCAGATGTCCGCTGACGGGTGACTGGCCGAGGATGAGTACTGAATAATATTCTTATTATCTGACAAATCAATTTATGGTATATGGGACATATTTTGTTTGTAAATATCTGGCTTCTGTTGATTAACGTAGTGTATTTAGTTTTGGTCTGACACACATTTTGCATGGAAACAGCTCGCACAATTGTTTGTAGACGTAGGTTCATGTTTGTTTGTTATAATTAACGTGGCTATGTGGACGACCGTGTTCGCATATGTTTACGCAATGCGGTTAAGAAACGTCTCTCGGAGATATGTTGTGTTTCAGAAGTAGGACTGAATTAATATAATCATAAAGTAGATTGGCGGGTAAATCGATCTTTGTAGTGTTTATTATTGGTCAGATTCATTGAGTTTATTGCCTTTGGAGCAATGTGAGTTGTGGCGAAGAGCATTCAGCTCTCTCATAGGTTTTAATATTCTTAAATAAATTGTGAGCATCTGATTCAACCGACCTGTGTGAAAAGTGTTATGTCATTCCCAGCAGTGTGTGTGTGTGTGTTTTATTGGTCATTACAAGCGGGAATTTCAGCGTAGACTGATTTCTGTCAGCTTGATGCCGAGTCCATATCGTGACCTTGCGAGGGCGTGTGTGATTATATCGATTAATGTCTTGCCATATGTGCATGTGGTTGAGATTTCTACGAGATAACGGGACAGTAGGTCAAGTTATTTTTACACACTGGAGCTGGATGATGACAAGAGTTGAGAGGAAGGGGGAACCTGTTTTCACAAGGCGGGTTGAACAGATTTCATCGAGGTCATTAGTGGAGTACAGGTTGGCTCCGTATTAATAGTTGAAATACAGAATAAGAACTGGTCGATGATAAATAATTGTTTAAATAAATGGGAGTTGTCTACGAATCATTATAATCTCCGAAGCGTTATCTTATCGAAAAAATTTTTTATTCATATAAAATAATGTCAGCCGTGAGGCATATGTTTTTTGTTGTTGTTGTTATTGGTTTATTTTTAGTCTTGTGTCGGTGACTCCGAGTGGTCACGTGCGGCGCTGTGTTTCCTTGTTTGTTTGTTTGAGCATTTGGCCTTGCAGGCAAGCTCGTTGTCAGATGAGCTATCTCACGGGGGAGAGGGTCTCGAGGGAGATTCCTGTAAATATTTGATATTAGGTTGTGTGTCAGCATTAATTTAAGGGTTTTTATTAGTGTTGTGTCCTATATCCGTAAACGTTGATTTACGAGATGATTGTTCGTAAGCACCGTGGCTGTTACCCGCTGTAAACGAACAGTCATCCAAGTACTCATTCCTCGTAGTTAGTCATTCCGCGTGCATAAAATCGTGATGCAAGTTGGTGGACCTTGGATCCACACTTTTATGAGGAGGAGATCCGTCTGATCCCTCAACGTTATGTATATTTCTGTCATGGGAAGATTCAGGGAGGAATAATATTGTTGTTATTTATATTCATTTATGCACTATTAGTCATTAAATTATGTTATTATTTTACGTCTTGTCACTTCCTTTCTTAAATATAGTTTTAATCTTATGAACCTTCACTCAGTAGAGCATGTTGTTTGGCGAACGTATATATCACACTATGAACTGAGCGCGACCCCTTGATAAAGATTCTTGCATATAAACACTGCGATACTGAAGGTTTCACTTCTATTTATTAATCTTAGCACCATTTCAAAATCTTTCGAAGATTTTAGCGCTTATAAAAGTTTCCAAACCAAAAAATTGTCAATTGCCTGGTGCAAGCTTTAAATGATTTTAGGAGGTCTGCGACCCCAATTGTTTACAAAATGAAAATTATATATTTGTTAAATTGATTACTCCTTTTTGCATCGTTAAATAAATCAAGATTTATTCTTTTGCTTTATCACTTATCTAAAATAACTATTAGGCAAGATCCTGTCTTCCCTTACTCTTCCTATGGGCTTAACTTTAAAAACCTCACAAATAAAATTAATAACGGTTCCACTTTTTGTTGCATTTGAGCAAGAACTCTTAATCATAAACATATTAAAGCCTCTCTTAGCTTTGATAGCTAATTCTAACTGGCCAGTAAGGCAAGCATAGCTCGCTACGCCAGCTTCCTGCTTGTTGAGATTCTCTACAACTTAAGGTTGGTTTTCAAAATTTAAGTTTTTCTCATTGTCTAAACTTTTAGTCGGCTCTTTGCTGGGTAAAAGCTTAGTCATTCCTAAATGCAACTATTGGTGCTCTTACCAAAATTATTCTCAAGGGTATAATTGCTTCATCCCTATCCTTCTTGGAAACATTCGGCCGCTTTTTAGAAATTCTACAATTTCAAGAATTAAAACATCACGGCCAATTCAAACTATTTGTATTCGTCAAAATATTTTTTAAACAAACTACTTTAAAATGATACATAGGAAACTCATCATTTCTTTCTTTGCCAGACTACCACCCATCCCCATAGTAGCTGAATCTTGGCTTGGAAGGGAAGGTACCATCTCCTATCGCTCGCAATTAGCCCAGGCTCTAGCTGCGTTTCCTGTTAGCTGTGTTTAGGTCCCCACTCACTTTAGTGATTTCACGGGCTTTGCGGTGACACTCTTCTCTAAAGATTATTTGTATTTGATGTTGGACTTTCGTCCTATTATCCACACTTGTTCCTCAGTCCGAAACCCACTTCCCTTTACTTCTTTATTCATCTTTCCTTGTGGGTAAGGTTAATTCTTAGCAAAAACCTACCCAGCCTCCTAAGAGACTGAGAGCAGATCTCTCAAGTCGACGCCCGTGGGCGACCTGCGCGTCGGCATGAGAGACGGAAAGGATGAATATGAATGAAGCTGGGCAAGGATGTGGAAGGAAGCGGCCATGGCCTGACAGAAGGTACCGTCCCAGCTTTTGCCTGGTGTTGAAAATGGGAAATAATAATAATAATAATGATATTGGTTTTCCGTCCCTTTTAACTACACTGGCTTTTAGAGACGCCGGGGTGCCGGAATTTTGCCTCGAAGGGGATCCTTAACGTGCCAGTAAATGTACTGACACGGCTCCCTCGCATTTGCGCACCCTCAAATGCCAGCTGACTGCGCCAGGTTTCGAACCTGCAACCTTGGGCTCAGCAAGCGAGAACGTTACCCCTGAGGAAAATGGGAAACCACGGAAAACCATTTCAAGGACGGCCCCGCGTCTACCGAGTCAGCAGAGAGCTTGGCCCCATGGCCTAACACTGCGCTTTAGCCAGCGTAGCCACTGCTGTCGGTATTTATTGCTATTACCCTAAGTAATGCTTATAGCTTAGTTCATATTTAAATTCTGGTATTTACTTTGGGTATGTTAAAAATTACAAATGGATATTCATTGGTAATGATGCATTGTGTGTGAGAAAGGTTGATGATGTTGATGATAATTGTTGTTTTAAGGGGCCTAACATCTAGGTTATCTGCCCCTAATGGTTTGGGTGATAGTGAAAATGAAAGATGATCAAATGAAACCTACAACTACTCACTTACAAACTAAAAGAGGAAATGGGAAACAAAAAGGAGAAGAATGTAAATAAAAGACAGGATGAAAGGAAATGCCCTCAGCCCTCAAATAATGAGAATTGAGGGACTTGGAAGGTAGGAGAACCAGGAAAGGTAAGAGGAGAGGGTCCGCCCCAAAGGCAATGGAGAAAGGGGGAAAACTTGATCTAGCTCAGGAATCCTTCGGGGTCGCCAACTCCTGAACTCACCAGCCGTGAGCCCCTGAGGGTGTAGCACTATCCAGAAGTGGTGGGGCTACATACACCCTTAATTAGTTAGTTGTTGTTGTTGTTGTTTTAAGGAGTGGAACTACGAGGTCATCTGCCCCTCTTAACACAGATTTAAGTCACAAATTTGGAATGGAATTTAAAATTTAGAGGTGTACACACACCCGGCCTCCTTGAGGGCCTTGTGCAGAAGGCAGTAGATATCATGGAATGAAAAAGAAGGCTGATCCCTCGCAGAAGGAGGGTATCAGAAAATATGAGAAATGGGCCAAATAAGGCGGGAAAGTGAAAGCCTTCCTAAGCCTCGGATACCCTAATACCGTCGGGGTCGGAAAAGAATGCAGCCGAAAGAAATCAGAAACCTCTATGGACATCAAATTGGCAGGTGAAAAGCTGAAGGAAGTAGGAGACTTCTGTTACTTAGGAAGCAAAATAACCAGTGATGGACGAATCAAAGAGGATATAAAAAGGAGGTTGGCTCAGGCAAGGAAAGCATTTCTACAAAAAAGGAATCTGTTGACATCGAATATAGATTTAGGTATTAGGAAGTCATTTTTGAAGCCCTTCGTCTGAAGCGTGGCGCTCTATGGACGTGAAACATGGACTATTGGTGCAGCAGAAAAGAGGAGAATTGAAGCGTTTGAAATGTGGTGTTGCAGGAGAATGATGAAGATCAGATGGGTAGACAGGGTTACAAACGAAGAGGTATTAAAACGAGTGGGAGAGGAGAGATGTTTCTGGCGACTGCTAATGAAGAGAAGAGATTGGTTGGTAGGACACAAACTAAGACACCCAGGAATTAGAAGCTTAGTTATGGAAGGAAGGGTCGAGGGCAAGAACTGTAGGGGTAGACCAAGGTTAGAATATGTTGAACAGAATGCCTCGGATGTAGGGTGTGGTAGCTATGTGCATATGAAACGATTAGCTCAGGACAGGGAGGCATGGAGAGCTGCATCAAACCAGTCAAAAGACGGAAGACTCAAACAAAATCGGAAAAGAACAAGACTTGACCAAGAGAGGTCGATAGGAAAGATGACAGGGAGGAGCCCGGCACAAGTAAGTGGTAGTAATGCCGAACTCGGCTGGGGCTCCGTGGTCGCCAACGCACGTCTCGCTAGAGATGAGGCCCTGGGAGGGGGTGAGAGGGGGCCAAGAGCCCTAACTTCACCATAATAAAGGCATCAATAATTATAATAACAATAATAAAACCATTATCAAACATCACCAATATGTTGAATGTACAACCATTTTTCCTGTGATGAAAAAATAAATAAATATAAACAACTTTTCAACATATATTCAACAACATAACGGGTGGTTCACCAACAATTTTAAGCTCTTTTATGATTTCACGCTGAATCGGATGCTAAAATTATGAATATTCGTGCGATATTGAGGCGTGGGCAATGACACGCTCTGATACACCAGTAAATCCACATCGTTTGCATATAGAATGGTCTTCTAATAATACAAATTCCAATTAAAGTATGGGTATTGAAGACCTGTCACTGCCTGCCAAGGATTTCAACGATACGGTCGTTCGCTTTACGAGACACCAAAATAGTGGCAAAACCTGTCAAAACCTTTAACGTTTAATTACAGCGAATGACAGAGTAGTGTCCAATCTGTTCCCGTAGTAAATAATGCATACTGACTCAAAGTTACTGAAGATACTACGTAAGGACAATTTAACATGATGGTAGCGATTATTGTTTTAACAATCGGAACATGTAGGTCATCTGCCCCTAATGATGATGATGATGATGAAAATAATTGTTGTTTTAAGGGGCCTAACATCTAGGTTATCGGCCCCTAATGATCTGGGTGATAGCGAAAAATGAGAATGAAATGGAAACCAGAACGAAAATTATGTGAGACGGAAAATACGTACCAAGATAAACTCAGATGGAAACAACTCACAATATGGTGTTACAAAAGGGAATTTAGAACGAAAAGAGTCACAAAAAGAATAGATTGAAAAAAAAAAACAAAAAAAAAAAAAAAAAACGTAGGCTAGATTCAAAATACGTACAAAATGCAATGTAGCGTCGAAATACTTACAAAATGCAAATGAAATTCAAACTACTTACAAAATGCAAATGAGATCGAAAATACGTACAAAATGCAATTGAGGTTCAAAATACTTACAAAATGCAATTGAAAATACACAATGCAATTCAGATTGAAATACCCCAGTTCCAATCCAAATTATTCACAAAGTGCAATTGACATTCAAAATACTTACAAAATGCAATTGAAGTTGAAAATGCTTACAAAATGTACGGTGATTCTAACGACTCATGTGGATTGACAATACTTACAAAATGCAATTTAGATTGAAAATACTTGACAAAATGTAATTTAGATTCAAAATATGTGCAAAATGCCCACCAAACAAAATGCAATTTAGATTCAAAATTCGTGCGAAATGCGGTTTTGGTTGAAAATACTTACAAAATGCAACTGAAATTCAAAATACTCACTAAAAGGCCCGGGCACATGCATTGAAAGACTTACTAAAAAGCAATTTAGATTGTCAATCTTTACAAAATGCAATTGAGGTTGAAAACAATCGCGAGATATAATTTAGATCGAAAAAACATACAAAAAGCAACGTAGATTAAAAATGCCTTAAAAATCGCTAGAAGGGAATTTAGATACACGGTGAGCCAAGTAACAAAAACAGTGCGGGAATCTTAAAGAGAAATGTAAATATAATGAAAAGAGGAGAGGAGAGGGTCCACCCCAAAGGTAAAGGACAAAAGGGGAAAACGGACCCAGCTCAGGAATCCCTCGGGGTCGCCAACTCCCGAACTCACCAGCCGTGAGCCCCTGAGGGTGTAGCATTATCTAGGGTGCACCAGAAGTGGTGGGGCTACATACACCCTGCCTCCTTAAGGGCCTTGAGCACAAGGCAGGAGTTAAAAGGAAAAGAAAAAGAAGGCTGACCCCTCGCAGAAGGAGGTTATCAGGAAAGATGAGACAAGGGCCAATTAAGGCGGGAAAGTGAAAGACTCCCTAGGCCTCGGATAACCTAATACCGTCGGGGTCGGAAGAGAACAAGTGTTGACCAAGGGAGGTCGACAGGAAAGAAGACGGAGAGGAGCCCGGCACAAGTAAGTGGAAGCAATGCCGGACTCAGCTGGGGTCCCGTGGTCGCCAACCCACGCCCCACTAGATGTGAGCCCCTGAGGGGTGCCCCTAATGATAAAGGTAATAAGTATAATCAGTGAAGAGATTACTACTACTAATGATGATGAAGATTATAATTCTTGTTTCAAGGGGAATAAAATCGAAGTTATCGTCCCCTAATGAAATTAAATGTTATGAAATGGGATGAAAATAAGGAAAAAGCCCATTGCCGGGGATGTAAATGAAAATAGTTTGTTTACAACAGACAGTGACCCCAACAATAATGTCTTATTTCCATAACAGTAGTTAAAACGGTGGGCCGGCCACGTGGTGTAGGGGTGTAGGGGGCCTGCCTCTCACTTGGAGGCCCCGGGTTCGATTCCCGGCTCCGTCAGGGTTTTTAAAACTGACGTGAGGGTTGGAACGGGGTGCTCTCAGTCTCGTGATGGCAATTGAGTAGCTGTCTGACAGTGAGGCAGCGCCCCGATCACGAAAACGAAGATTAACGGCCGAGGGAAAACGATGCGCCGATCACGCGTCACTCCAATATCTGCAGGCCAAATGGCTGGGCAGCGGTCGCTTGGTCGGCCTAGGCCCTTCATGGGCTGTATAGTGCCAGGGGTTGGGTTGAGTTAAAACGGTGATGATAAACAATAAAACAAATGACGCTTAATAAACAATCAAAATAGAGATGAACAGGATAACAAAATAAAACAGAATAAAACGAAACTAAAAGCCTTAATTAATATCAATAAAACTTAGCAAGAAGTTCCGTGACGAAATAGAGCATACTTTTCATGCCAATGATTAATCTACAGTATATGAACCTATCTAGAATAATGACGAAATTAAGTTGGTAATATCGAAATGTCTAATTAGTTCGAAATATTCCTGGTATAATGTAGCCTAATGGAGAACTACAGTTGGCAGCCCTGGTGACTGAATATATTCTTAGTTCCATCTCTTCAGGTACAGAATACAAAGTTTGGTTGTAGTCCAATGGACGTTACATGTAGTTAGACATCGGATCTATCAGCACGCGTAAAAACATGTTGGCAACAATATCATGCGTGTGCTGGTTAGAAATAATCGGAAATATTATGATAGCTTGTTGTTCCAATATTGGATGAAATCCATTTGTTAGTGTAGAAGTTACATGTATTTTTAAATTGGACCTATCAGCAAGCGTAGAATCATGTTGGCAGCACTGACATATTAATTGCTCGAAATAAATCTAGAATGCCAGGTGCTAAACGTGTCCAAAGTATAGAGCTGTTGGCTTACATACTTCCTGATATATTGATATTTGGGTAAAATAAAATAGACAGCATTTATTAACAGTTGGCAGCCCTGATTGTTCTTAAGGATACTTATAGTCATATATGTTATGTTACACATAGAACATACGAAATTTGGATGAAATCCAACTAAGTGTATAGAAGTTACATGTATTTAAAAATTGGTCCTATCAGCAGTCTTAGAATCATGTTGGTAGAACTGAAGTATATAAATTACTCCAAATTAATCTAAAATGTCAGGTACTATACGCGTGCATAGTTTAAAGCTGTCGGCTTGCATACTTTCAGATATATTGGTATTTAGATAAAGAGAATAGAGAGAGCAATTATTAACAGTTGGCAGCCCTGGTGGCTCTTAAGAATACACTCAGTCATATCTGTTTATATACACATGTTACATACAAAATTTGGTTGAAATCCAGTTGATAGTGTAGAAGTTATATGCATTTAAAAATTGGACATATCAGAAGGCTTAAAATTATTTTGGCAACACTGTCATGTATGGCCCCCTGGAAATTAAACTGAAATAGAATTGTCTACATGTGTGACAATTTTGGAATAGCTCCCATGCATACCTTCCAAGATATCCAACATGGAGCTCAAATTTCTAGTGCGTATTTTCAGCAGTTGGTAGCACTGACATCATTTTCAAATATCGACGTGAGATATTCCGGTATACATATTTACTCATACTAAATTTGGTTTCGATTGCTGCAGCCGTTTAGGAGTTGATAGGGGAACACACACACACACACACACACACACACACATAGCCAGACAGACAGACACACGCACATTTTCCCGGATCGATCTCATATGTCTACTTTTTCCTCATTTTTGTAAAATGTGAAAAGTAGGCTAAAAATGTAGCCACTCTCCCTCATGACACAGATGATGAGGTCTGCTGACAGTCAGTCATCACGTAGAACAAAGGAGAGGGTGTTAGGCAGTTTGAGAGTGCTTCGCAGATCGACCAGGTACACACACTCTAAGAGAATGTGTTTCACGGTAAGGTGGGCACCGCAAATACACACGGAGAGAGAGAGAGGGGGGGGGGGGTCTTCTCTCTTGAGCAAGTGGGAGTGGGTAGGAATTCCATGGCCGGTCCGGAGTCGACCGAGTACCGCAGCAGCTTCCTTTCGGATAGTTCGAAAGGAAGATTTCCGTACCTTCGTTGTCTCCTTGATGGCTCTCAGTTTGTCTGGCAGAGGCGTGGCGCGCCACGCTCACTCCCAATGTGACATAAGAAGTACTACCACTACTACTATTGACTTACTACAGTTCAAGATGATATGGACACAAATACAGGAATTACAGTGGGGCAAGTAAATGCCCTCAACGCTCGAAGAATGACAACTAAAAGACTTGGAACTAGGGTTACCAACCATCCGGCTTTTGCCGCACATGTCCTGCTTTTCAATCATTTTGGTTATGTCCGGCCGGCATTTCTAATTTATCGACATTGTCCGGCATTATTCGTTACAAGATTGCTCAATTAGGTTTTAGGCTGAAGACAGCATGTTATTGTATCGTACATCAACTTCATGTGCTCAGGGCGCTACTTCCGAGGGTGGAAATATGATTATGATGATGATAATTGTTGTTTTAAGAGGCATATCGTCTAGGTTATCGGCTCCTTATGGTTTGGTTGATCGTGAAGATGAAAATGAAATGCAAACTTAAAACTAAAACTTACTACTAACCTACATACTAGAATAAGAAATGGAAAACTAAAGGAGAATAAAGGACAGGAGGAAAAGAATGCCCTCAACCCTCGAAGAATGCGGATTGAGGTACTTGGAAGGAAGGAGAGCCATGAAAGGCAGATGGGAAAGTAAAAGAGTAGAGGGTCCACCCCACAGGTAAGGGACAAAAGGGGAAAACGGACCCAGCTCAGGAATCCCTCGGGGTTGCCAACTCCAGAACTCACCAGCCGTGAGCCCCTGAGGGTGTAGCATTATCTAGGATGCACCAAAAGTGGTGGGGCAACATAGACCCGGCCTCCTTGAGGGCCTTGAGTAGAAGGCAGGAGATAACATGAAAAGAAAAAATCCTCTCGGCACGCCGGAAGGCGGAGGTAGATTTCACCGGGCAAACTAGGGGATAGGCTATAATAGGCAAAATATGCAGGTTTTCGTAGGAGGATCAGACCTCATTTATTGCGAGAAAGTATTTTACAATTAGAGGTTAGTTAACATTTTTTTCGTCTTTCTATGCATATTATAAACATTTTACTGTCTTATGGGGATGGTAACCTTCTTGTCATTTGGGGTTCATTTTTATACTTGTGATCACACTGTCCGTATGCAAGGTTTGGAACTAATGTGTAACTATCTAACTGTCTGTTACTTCTTCACGCAAAATTTTATTTCCCGCAGAGATGTTGGTTGGTTCCTCAGTTTAGGGGCTGAGACAAGGTGGTCACGTAACCCCGTGTACATTGGGTGAGTGTAGAATCTGTCTGATAAACGGTGTTATTTGTGATGACTGTATTAGTCTGTAATTCAGGTAAGGACTGCAGACGGTCAATTTTAAGTAGTAGTTCCTAATTTTGTACCAAATACTAACGTCAACGACACCTAGCTGTGAACTTGGCTGCTAGATGCCACCACAACCAGCAATTTGCAACGAACGTTGTAACTTCCCCTCCGAAGGAAAGCATGCTGACGGATTTTTAGCGCTCTTAGAAAATCTGGCGACTTTGGCCGGCTTTGAACCAGCGACCTTGGGCATAGAAGTTCAGCATGCTACCAGTTAGCCGCTTCCCTCATAGTCAGATGGAACAAGAAGTTCCGTGACGAACTAAAGAGCCTACTTTTCTTAAAATTAAGATTCATGCCATAGATTAATCTACAGTATATGAACCTATCTAGAATAATGACGAAATTAAGTGGGTAATATCGAAATGTCTTAATTAGTTCGAAATAAGGTACACTAGGCATAATGTAGCCTAATAGAGCAATACAGTTGGCAGCTCTGGTGACTGAATATATTCTTACTTCCCTCTCCTAAGGTACAGAATACAAAATGTGGTTGAAGTCCAAAGGACGTTACATGGATTTAGACATTGGATCTATTAGTACACGTAAAAGCATGTTGGCAACAATGTCATGCGAGTGCTGGTCAGAAATAATCTCAAATATTATATCTTTTTGTGCCAATTTTGGACGAAATCCGTTTGTTGGTACAGAAGTTACATGTATTTAAAAATTGGTCCTATCAGCAGGCTTAGAATCATGTTGGTAGAACTGATGTATATAAGTTACTCCAAATTAATGTAAAATGTCAGGTAATTTACGTGTGCATAGTTTAAAGCTGTCGGCTTGCATACTTTCTGATATATTTGGATACAAAATAGAGAGCAATTATTAACAGTTGGCAGCCCTGGTGGCTCTTAAGAATACACTCAGTCATATCTGTTTATGTACACATATTACATACAAAATTTGGTTGAAATCCAATTGATAGTGTAGATGTTATATGCATTTAAAATTGGACTTATCAGAAGGCTTAAAATTATTTTGGCAACGCTGTCATGTATGGCCACCTGGAAATTAAACTGAAATAGTGTTATCTACATGTGTGCCAATTTTAGAACAGTTCTCATGTATACCTTCCAGGATATCCAACATGGAGCTCAAATTTCTAGTGTGTTTTTTTAGCAGTTGGTAGCACTGGCATCATTTTCAAATATGGGCCTGAGATATTCCGGTATACATCTTTACTCATACTAAATTTGGTTTCGATTGCTGCAGCCGTTTAGGAGTTGATATGGGGGGACACACACACACAGCCAGACAGACAGAAGGACAGACAGACAGACGGACAGACACATTTTCCCGGATATATCTCATAAGTCTACTTTTTCCTCATTTTTGAAAAGTGTGAAAACTAGGCTAAAAATAAATGTGATCTCGTCAATGGCGTTGTCTTGGCCACCTCTGATAGATCATCCCTCATCAATTTAAAAGCGTTGTTATGGTAACCTCTGATGGCACTTAACATTTTTTTAAATTCCGAAATCATTTTTCTCATCCTTTGGCGTAATGGTGGGTCATATCAAAAATTCTTTCAGACAAAAGTTTTAGGTAATTATTAGGGGAATATTTTCCATTTCGTACGGTTTTGATATTGTGCCTATTAAGAGAGATATGATTAATGTTTCCCAAAAAAACCCACATTTTTCCACCCCTTTGGTCAATGGTTGGTGCTATCAAAAAACTTATTTGACATAAATTTTTGGCACTTATCCGACACATATTATGAACTTTGAATGGATTCGATATTTAACGTATTAAGAGAGTTATAGCGAAATTTCACTTTTTCGAAAAAAAGCCCACCATTTTCACCCCTTTCGACCGATTTTGCCCATTAACGAACTCGACCGAGATTTTATAGGGATACATATTTTGTAAAAATTCAAAGTGATTGGTGCAAAATTGCGGCAGTTATCGTGTCCACAAGAAACTGATATATATATATATAAATTATATATAAACTTTTGAACTGACGGTGGTTTTGGGGTCTGGGGGATGTGAAACGCGAAGATATGTCGAAATTTTCCGGAAGTTGAAACATGGTACCCATTGCAATAGTTAGCTTTCTAATGAAATCTACCTAAAAGAAGGCTGACCCCTCACAGAAGGAGGGAATCAGAAAAGATGAGACAAGGGCCAATTAAGGCGGGAAATGAAGATAATCCCTAGGCCTCGGATACCCTAATACCGTCGGGGTCGGAAGAGAACAAGAGTTGACCAATTGAGGTCGAAAGGAAAGAAGACATGGAGGAGGCCGGCACAAGTAAGTGGAAGCAATGCCGGACTCAGCTGGGGCCCCGTGGTCGCCAACCCACGTCCCACTAGATGTGAGCCACTGGGGGGGGGGGGGGGGAGGGGAGGGTGGAAATAAGTAATACTGATATTCGATGTATTGAACTCGAAGTCCAGGCATCGATCAACCAATCAACGCGCTTCATTTCCACGTATATGTTGAGAGAAAGCGGAAGTGTCGAGAGCTACAGTTTACATGTGCTTGCCATATGATTTGCAGCTATCGTGTTTGGTTATCTGGTTGTCGCCGTAAATTATAGAGCGAGTATGCAGCGAGTGGAGTGAAATATTAATCTCATTGCTCCTATTACATACCGGTATGTCATCTTTGAAACCTGAAAGGAGTGAATCTAAAAAAAGGCAGTGTAAATATTCGGATAAACTAAAACATAAGTACGGTATCCTTGGTTTACTCACGGACGCAGTGAAAGTGAAGCGAAATGTGCAGTGTGTGATAGTTATGTTTATGTCGGATACAAAGGTGTTGGTGATTTGGAAAGACACGTTAACTGTGAAAAACAGAAAAAGATGGTGAGAACTGGGCCAATATCAAGTTCAATGTTATCATTTCCCACTGCCAAATTTTCACCAGATGATAAAAAAAAGTTCAAGCCGCAGAAGCTACAATGTCATTTCATATCGTTTTCCATCACCAGTCGTACAAATCAATGGACTGCACAGCTAAATTGAATAAGAGTATGTTCTTAGGTTCTGAAGTAGCACAGAAACTGACCTGTGCAAGAATTAAAATATAAGCCATAATAAATAATGTTATTGCTCCTCACTCGACAGATATTATAATTGAAACTCTCAACAATAAAGTTCCATTTTTTGGCCTAGGAACAGATGCAAGCAATCATGATGCACTAAAGTTGTTTCCAATTGTCATCCAATTCCTTGATAACAAAAAAAAAAGGCATTCAGATAAAAGTTCTTGATTTACAAGCATGTCCAAATGAAAGTTCTGAATGTATTTCCTCCTTTATTTCAGATACTCTCAAAAAGCATAAACTTACTTCTAGATGGATTGCATTTTCTGGAGACAATGCCAATGTTAATTTTGGAGGCCTTGCACGCTGAGAAGGGAAGAATGTATTCTCTGCTCTCAAAAATGACTTGAATGAAAACATAGTAGAGGTTGGATGTCCTGCTCACATTCTACATGACTGTTTGCAACACGGAGCTGATGCTCTTCCTGTTGATATTGAGTCTGTGGTGATGAAAATTTTCAAATTCTTTCATATATATGCAGTGCGCACTCAGGAACTGAAAGAATTTTGAGAATTTGTTGATGTAAATTATCTTCACCTTTTAAATCATTCTAAGACTAGGTGGTTAACATTGTATCCAGCAGTTGAAAGAATCCTGCAATTGTTCCCAGCTCTGAAATCCTACTTTCTTTCTCAGGGTAAGAAGTCAGTGCCTTCATCAATTGGAAACTTCCTTGAAAGTGACTTTTCAGAGCTCTATCTTTTGCTTCTTTCCTCAACCATGCACATTTTTCACCATAAAATTTTGTCACTTGAGAAAGAAAATAATTCAGTTGTAGAAGTACTTGAACTATTAGAATCTGTCCAATCTTCATTGAAAGGCAGACTTGAAGGTCAATTAATTCCCCTTAAAGTCAGACAGATGTTAAATACATTGGATAAAAAGTGCAAAGTGTTTATGGAGAATGTATCTTGTTTCTATGAAACCTCTAACGGGTACTTGGATAAATGGATGCATCCTATAGAGGAATTCAAGTGTTTCAAATGGTTGAAACTTCAAAACATTAAAGACCTCAGCTTTGACGATATTGTACCATGTATTCAGATGATTCAAAATTATTCGACCAGTTCTGCAAAGTGAGGGCTTATTCTAAAACTTCAACTTTGGATAAAGATACAACACTAGATAACAATGGTGTGTTTTTTTAATAAGTGCCAGAACATTGAGTTTTTTTCTGAACTTTTGAACATTTGCAAGTTTGTCCTTGCCATACCAGGCAGCAATGCCTCCACTGAACGTGTGTTTTCATTCATAAATGCTCAATGGACAAAGGAAAGGAACCGTTTGTTGGTAGAATCAGTGAAAGGAATGTTACTTGTGAAGTTCAATTTCAAAGATGTGTCGTGTGAAGAATTTTATAAATATGTACTTCAAGAAAATAACTCGCGTCTTCATCCAAAAGTAGGTTCTGTTGAAAAATACAGCTTCAAGGAAATGAACTGCAGCAAGGACTGATCATTAAGTAAGGTATTTCCTTTTGTAAATAGTTATGAGTAATATATGAATAATTTTGTTATCGATTGAAATAGTTAGCCTTCTTCCTAAAATGTCCTGCTTTTTGCTAAGCAATGTCCTGCATTTGGAAATTTTCAGTTTGTAACCCTACTTGGAACAGAGTAGAGATATGAAAGCCATATAACAAATGGTAATCGGAGGCGGCCCACCCCAAAGGCTATTGTAAGAAATCGGCGAAATTTCTGAGCTATAGACACTCGAGGGTGTAACACTACTAGAATAAATCACAGGAAAGATGATGATGATGATGATGATGATAATTGTTGTTTTAAGGGGCCTAACATCTAGGTTATCGGCCCCTAATGATCTGGGTGATAGCGAAAATGAGAATGAAATGGAAACCAGAACGAAAATTATGTGAGACGGAAAATACGTACAAAGAGAAACTCAGATGGAAACAACTCACAATAAGGTCTTACAAATGGGAATTTAGAACGAAAAGATTCACAAAAAGAATATATTGAAAAAGACCCACAAAACGTAGGCTAGATTAAAAATACGTACAAAATGTATCGTAGCGTCGAAATACTTACAAAATGCAACAGAAATTCATAATACTTACAAAATGCTAATGCGATCGAAAATACGTACAAAATGCAATTGAGGTTCAAAATACGTACAAAATGCAATTGAATTTGAAAATATACAATGCAATTCAGATTGAAATATCCCAGTTCCAATCCAAATTATTCACAAAGTGCAATTGAAATTCAAAATACATACAAATCACAGGAAAGAATCACTGCGACACCCATCGTCTGTTATAGTGACTAACATGAACGCTGTCCTGTGTGAGACTTGTGTACTACGGTGTGGTTGGATATGTATATTAACTGAAGCTTCTTCATCCGTTGAGAATGGTAATAAACCTGTTGCTAGAATTTCTCGTCATGTGAAAAGTCAAACTGCAAAAACGGATTTAAGTATGAACATGGAAAACCCGCCTTTTATAAATATGTACTTCAAGAAAATAACTCGCGTCTTCTTCTAAAAGTAGGTTCTGTTGAAAAATACAGCTTCCAGGAAATGAACTGCAGCAAGGACTGATCATTAAGTAAGGTATTTCCTTTTGTAAATAGTTGTGTGTAATATATGTATAATTCTGTTATCGATTGGAATTGTTAGCCATTTTTCTTAAATGTCCTGCTGTTTGCTAAGCAATGTCCTGCATTTGGAAATTCTCAGTTGGTAACCCTACTTGGAACAGATTAGATATATGAAAGCCATATAACACATGGTAATCGGAGGAGGCCCACCCCAAAGGCTATTGAAAGAAACCGGCGAAATTCCTGAGCTGTAGACACTCGAGGGTGTAACACTACTGTTGGAGAATAAATCACAGGAAAGAATCACTGCGACACCCATCGCCTGTTATAGTGACTAACATGAACGCTGTCCTGTGTGAGACTTGTGTACTACGGTGTGGTTGGATATGTATATTAACTGAAGCTTCTTCATCCGTTGAGAATGGTAATAAACCTGTTGCTAGAATTTCTCGTCATGTGAAAAGTCAAACTGCAAAAACGGATTTAAGTATGAACATGGAAAACCCGCCTTTTATAAATATGTACTTCAAGAAAATAACTCGCGTCTTCTTCTAAAAGTAGGTTCTGTTGAAAAATACAGCTTCCAGGAAATGAACTGCAGCAAGGACTGATCATTAAGTAAGGTATTTCCTTTTGTAAATAGTTGTGTGTAATATATGTATAATTCTGTTATCGATTGGAATTGTTAGCCATTTTTCTTAAATGTCCTGCTTTTTGCTAAGCAATGTCCTGCATTTGGAAATTCTCAGTTGGTAACCCTACTTGGAACAGATTAGATATATGAAAGCCATATAACACATGGTAATCGGAGGAGGCCCACCCCAAAGGCTATTGAAAGAAACCGGCGAAATTCCTGAGCTGTAGACACTCGAGGGTGTAACACTACTGTTGGAGAATAAATCACAGGAAAGAATCACTGCGACACCCATCGCCTGTTATAGTGACTAACATGAACGCTGTCCTGTGTGAGACTTGTGTACTACGGTGTGGTTGGATATGTATATTAACTGAAGCTTCTTCATCCGTTGAGAATGGTAATAAACCTGTTGCTAGAATTTCTCGTCATGTGAAAAGTCAAACTGCAAAAACGGATTTAAGTATGAACATGGAAAACCCGCCTTTTATAAATATGTACTTCAAGAAAATAACTCGCGTCTTCTTCTAAAAGTAGGTTCTGTTGAAAAATACAGCTTCCAGGAAATGAACTGCAGCAAGGACTGATCATTAAGTAAGGTATTTCCTTTTGTAAATAGTTGTGTGTAATATATGTATAATTCTGTTATCGATTGGAATTGTTAGCCATTTTTCTTAAATGTCCTGCTTTTTGCTAAGCAATGTCCTGCATTTGGAAATTCTCAGTTGGTAACCCTACTTGGAACAGATTAGATATATGAAAGCCATATAACACATGGTAATCGGAGGAGGCCCACCCCAAAGGCTATTGAAAGAAACCGGCGAAATTCCTGAGCTGTAGACACTCGAGGGTGTAACACTACTGTTGGAGAATAAATCACAGGAAAGAATCACTGCGACACCCATCGCCTGTTATAGTGACTAACATGAACGCTGTCCTGTGTGAGACTTGTGTACTACGGTGTGGTTGGATATGTATATTAACTGAAGCTTCTTCACCCTATGAGAATGGGAATAAACCAGTTACTAGAATTTCTCGTCATGTGAAAAGTCAAGCAACTGCTAATACGAATTTCAGTTTGAACATGGAAAACCCGCCTTTTATAAATATGTACTTCAAGGAAATAACTCGCGTCTTCTTCCAAAAGTCGGTTCTGTTGAGAAATACAGCTTCAAGGAAATGAACTGCAGCAAGGACTGATCATTAAGTAAGGTATTTCCTTTTGTAAATAGTTGTATGTAATATATGTATAATTTTGTTATCGATTGAAATTGTTAGCCATTATGAATATCTATGACTTTAGTCATTTTTCCAAGTTTTCCCGTATTGATTTTGATAAGTTATGCAAATGTATTGTAAAGTGGACATTTGCATAACTTATTGTTAGCCATTGTTCTTAAACATTCTGCTTTTTGCTAAGCAATGTTCTGCATTGGGAATTTTTTTTGGTAACCCTACTTGGAAGAGAGTAGAGATATGAAAGCCATATAACAAATGGTAATCGGAGGCGGCCCACCACAAAGGCTATTGAAACAAACCGGCGAAATTCCTGAGCTGAAGACACTCGAGGGTGTAACACTACTGTTGGAGAATAAATCACAGAAAGAATCACTGCGACACCCATCGCCTGTTATAGTTACTAACATGAACGCTGCCCTGTGTGAGACTTGTGTACTACGGTGTGGTTGGATATGTATATTAACTGAAGCTTCTTCACCCGATGAGAATGGGAATAAACCTGTTTCTAGAATTTCTCGTCATGTGAAAAGTCAAGCAACTGCTAATACGAATTTAAGTTTGAACATGGAAAACCCGCCTTTTATAAATATGTACTATACCCGGATTGTTCACACGTCCGTGACATTGTTGACATTCTTATTTTGGAAAGAAGAGTTGTTAGTTGAAGAGGTTGAAGGAATGGATGATTTGAATAACGCGCGGAGGAGACTCAAAGTGCTGAGGGAAGCATACATCGCAGGGGCGAGTGACGCGAGATTATGACGTGGAGCCTGAATAAGTCATGAGAAATAATTTTTTGAATTACCTTAAGGAGAAGAGATGGACGCTAGGAATTTAGCACACTTTTCTGGCTATAACAAGAGGAGGATTTTGAGCTATCAAGCATTAAAATCGGTCCAGTATAAGCCGAGATACGAGATGGAATGTTCTCGGACAATTTCTCGCTGAACTATTTAAGGCCACGTTAGTGAGCAGGGAGTCATCATATCTTCAGAGCATTTGCTCATGTTTGGATCTACGCTACGTGAAAATGACAGTATACACTGCCGAAATTCTGACGGTCGGAGGACTTAGTCGCCGTACCAGTGGTCAGCACGACTTAGTTTGTGTTCAAGTGAACGAACTTAACTTTTGGCAGCGAATGGACTTAGAATATTCACTGACTTTCAGGTCACTTATTCTATAGTCAGGTGATGGTAGTGTCGAAACCATTCACAGAAGTTAGCCTACAGAACGATGTATTTCTTGTGGTGACTATACATCAGGCACTTCGAATTCATCAGGAGAAGTTTATTTCATTTTGTTCGTTTATGCAGCTAATAGGTGTTCCTATCTTAGCGTGCAAACGAAACCACATTATAGGAACATGAGATTTATTCTCGAATCTACAGGAGTACTGTACCAGTCTATGACTGAGCAACTTTTTGTCATGTTACACGGTACTAGTGATAACGAGAGTTATTTCGAACGGATGACTGCGAACATCATCATGCGCCGCTAAAACTACGCGTAGGACTGGAAGGACATGGAGACGAACGAGGTATTTGGATACGGCCATGGGTGCCCATAGGATTGTTTCCAGAGGGGGGCCAAGTACATATTTTCGTTCCATTACCTATCTGTCCCCCTCCCCCTCCCCCCTCCACCCCCCCCCCCCCCCACACCTTTTTATATTCAATAATTGGCATTGTTGTAAATGTAAACAGGTTTAAACCTCACCCCTTGTACTTGACTCTGAGTGAAATTCTGGGTTATGTAATAATGTGTCATTAAGCGAGTGTGTATAAGTAATGTTATTTCAGAGTACCGATAGCGTAGTTTTGAGATGAGTGCCCCGGAACATGAAACATGATAGGTACGTGGTATTTCCCTGAAGGTAGTGTTGAAAATATCGTAGGCCTACTAGGGATGGCTGCTGTCAGCGTCGGCAATCAAATTTCGAATATTTAGGTAACCATTCGTCATCGTGGAGCTTAAATTGAGGTACTCAACTACACAGATGGGCTTAAAGATCAAATTACTACATTCTGTCCTTTCTTACAATGCATGCCACGATGAATTTACGTTGCTGTCCCCGACTTGGAATATGCAAGATTTATTAAAGTTGTAACCTTCCCCGGTCACAAGGGATCGATCCTTTACTTTCGGGACGTACGATTTTCATAATCGTTCTCATATTTTTATTTGATGCCTTTTTATGTTTTATAATTACGTAATGAAGTGTATAATATCATGTGATTTATTTCCGATTAATTTGTTTAGGTTTTAAGGGATTGTAATTGGCAGGATCTGAGTCTAGTTATATGTGAATATTATAACATTGGAATAATCTTCAGTCAGAGAGTCTGGAATTGTGTGCAAGAACCAGGAAGTAGGCTTGTTGTCGCCTGGGTTTTTCTCTCGCAAGCTCAAGTGCATGATCACTCATGCAGGTAGGAGACTTGGCAACCCTGTGATAGGGGTGTGTCTAGGGTATTTTGAAGACCAAGAAGGCACTCCTTATATGGTAATGTTTTGTTTCGATTGGCTGGATCCGAGAGGGAAGCCAGGTAGGCCAGTGATTTGTGGAGGGGAGATGAATGTTATTAGACTTGACGAAGCTGTGAGGGCGACTCATTCTTAGGACTCCGTGGGGAGTAGTAGTCATTCTTTGGACCGCGTGTAGGGTGGTGTACTCATCCTTTAGACTCCGTGTGGAGTGGTTCGTACTCTTGGTAAGACTCCGTGAGGGAGTGGAACTTGTATTTTGGACTTGTGTGTTTTTGGTGGAGAAGGAAGGTATTTCAGACGATCACAAGTTGGTGTTCGATGTGCAATTACTGAGTTGCTGGCTATACATTCTCAAGGTAATTATGAGCCTAGTTTCAAACAAATAGTCTAGATTGTTTGTCTCGAATCGCATGAAGTATTGTAAACTAACGTCTGTATACCGAAATTCTGAGACCATAGTGGTAAATTGTTATACGACAAATACTAGTAAAATATGCTATGTATTAGTAAACTCAGGAGCGGACTTGATGCGATAATCCAACACACGGTTTAAAGCATCTTTGTATAATCAGATCCACGAAACTAGATAAATCGTTGGATGCTGACCATCAAAGTAATAATGTACATAATATTCATAGTTGAGAGGCTTGCGTGTGAAATATATAGTAATTGTGCTGCGAGTAAGTAGGAGTGATTCTCTGGGAGCAACTAACTCCCGACTCAGTAGAGTTAAGTCGTCACAGCTGAAGTCAACACCTGTACGTACCAGTCACCCCATCAATATGTCATAAGTGTGCCTGTGTGAATATGATAGTGAGTTTTAGATAGTCTGTACGACGAGGATCCTGCGAAGTGTATTTCATGTCTGGTATCAGAATATATTGTAAATTTTACCAAATCTATAGTGCTTTAATGTATGAGGTAACCAGTGTAGTTAGGAGTGAATGTTTATTGCTGTTGCTCATACCGTACAGGTGTTTAACCCTCACGCAACCCGTGAAGCCGAGCAGTTACAAAGTTTCCATAACATATGAGGCTGTTTCTTCGCCTGAGTGTGTATTTAACTATGAGTGGCATACACTATAAATATGCGTTTGCTAAAATTACAAATTTAAAAAAATTATACAAAGAATGTTCATTAAATTTTAACATATATCATTCACAATCAATGTACAAAAACAATTATTTAAATACCGGTAACAAGTTTGGAATTTCCTCACTGGTACAATTTCACATTCAAGTCAGATCAACAGCAAGAACACCAAGGTGACTAATACGATCCTTTTAATTATGTCTTTAAATAATCAACAATGCCAAAGTACGGTATATTCTCTTGTGGATGGCTTTAAATTAAATCAACTCGACGTTTAATGACCAAGCAGTTTTGTACAGTTTTCCAGACATGTTTCCGTCCCTTGGCAGTAGCAAGTTTGTCTCCCCGTCAATACGGGTCTGAATACAGTAAATTATCCAATATTGTAAGCTATTGTAAGCTCGACCTTACAGGACCAGTGTTTTACTAGTCAGCATAGAAAAGCTTATTTTAGGGGTTAAGAAACGCTAGCAATGTTGCAATGTCTAAAAGTATCTCCAGAACGTGCTTTTCATATCGACACTGCCAAAGTGAGGTGGCAAAAGTAGTAGCCACTCAAGATAGTGATGGGGAATCACACGGTATTTAACACTAGGCATAACCGTATTGAAATTTGGAGCTTTCCTAGATGTTAGGCCCCTTTAAACATCAATTATCATCATCATCATCATCCATTGGTGACAAGAGTGCATGCCATCAATAGAACCATATTTTTATTTAAAAATTGTAAATACATATTACGTCAGCAACATTACAGAATTTTGTTGTTGTAACAGTTGTCAGTTGACTATTTGCAACTTCCATTTAAGAAATAAACTGGTGTGACAATGAACAATCTTATTTCAACATTCTCGGAAATCCAGTCCCCCCAAGGGCGTCCACGATGTTAACCCATGCATGAGTACCAAATGGCCGAACAGACCCACGTAAAGCTTGAATATTCTAAGAGCAATTCTTAGTGAGCACCCACAAACTGAGAGTAATCAACATGCACAATTTCAGTTTCATAGCCCTTGTGGTTACAAAGATACGATGATTAACGAGTGAGTACCTCCTTTATGGATTATATATAGTAAGATAAGATTGCATTACTTACCTTTAACTGAAATATAAATCCATTCGTACTCGAAGCACACAAAATTAATAAATACTACTGTCAGCACACAGACACAGTCTAGGCGGCGGTTCATAGTGAACACAATACACACGAATGGAATGTAGGCTACGCGCATATAAATTACAATATTCCTTTGTAATATTACTCAAGTGTCTAATTTAAAGCGAAAGCACACCAGAACTATTGCATAACTGACATAATATGTAGGATGATTTTAACCTTCCGGTGGGTGCTACTGATATTATCTCATATTCGTCAACATATTCGTCAACTACCTTTCAGTAGTTACGTCTTTCCACATGACATTCAAGTCCATATCGGCCAGTTTGTCAATGACCCTTCTACACATTTGCTGTTGTTGCAAAAGTGAAATGCGAGGCAGATTGCGCCTGATTGAGCACAATTACGTAATAGACTATGTAGAGAACGAATGAGTGTTTCACTAATTGAAGCAAACCTATTCTTCAGCAAATATTGAAATGTTAAAAAATTCACATTTCTGACGTGTGCCAGACAGGCTTAATGCTTCCACTGCCATTATACAGTATTTAATGTTTGGCCTGTCGGAATGTTAAATATCTGAAGTATTTATATTTAGTACAAATTAATTAGAATACTGGAAGCCCTTTTGCAAAAAAAAAAGTTTGTTCTCAGTCTGATTTTCATATCGTTTTATTTTTCAAGGATCCAGGGGGGGGGGATAATAATGTTATTGGTTTTACGTCCCTTTTAACAACTGCGGCTTTTAGAGACGCCGGGGTGCCGGAATTTTGCCCCGAATGGGATCTTTAACGTGCCAGTAAATCTACGGACACGGCTCCCTCGCATTTGCGCACCCTCAAATGCCAGCTGACTGCGCCAGGATACGAACCTGCAACCTCGGGCCCAGCAAGCGAGAACGTTACCCCTGAGCCACGCAGCCAGCCAGGGGGGGGAGCATGGCCCCCCCTGCCCCCCGTATGGGCGCCCATGGATACGGCAGATGGCCATGGGAAGACACTGTGGGAATAGTGTACACCGCAGGACACGCCCGTCATCGACATCAAGAATGAAGTAAGACAACCATTTCATGTACTATCCACTAACCAGTAGTATATGGGAATTCCATATTATTGAACAGTCACGATCAGAAATCAAGACACATTTTTCACCATAGCTAGATATTAGCTAGATCTTCGATTGTATTTGTCTGGATGACAAATGGAACTGCTGTCTGACAATTTATTTTTCGATCTAAGATTTTTGTTAGGACAGGCATTAGTTCATGTTTCGACATTAAATATTTCGATTATTCCAAGGGATATAAATATTTTTCGTTAATTCTGATTATGAGAACAGAAGTAATTGAGGCTTGGATTATTTAAATAATTTAATAATAATACAATAATAATAATCAAGTGTAAAGTGAATAAGTTAATAATAATATAATAATAATAATCAAGTGTAAAGTGAATAATTTAATAATAATATAATAATAATAATCAAGTGTAAAGTGAATAAGTTAATAATAATACAATAATAATAATCAAGTGTGAAGTGAATAAGTTAATAATAATACAATAATAATAATCAAGTGTGAAGTGAATAAGTTAATAATATTTCTAAATAATAACAACGCTATTTAAAGTTATAAATAATTAGGGAGTGATAATACCGAACATTAGGAATTAAATAAAATTTTGTTAATTGTTTATTGTGATTAAATAATTAATGCATTAAATAAAAATTAATAGGAGACGTTGATAATAATAATTCTCAGATGAGACTTAAATATTTATTTATTTAAATGAATAGGGCGATAATAATCATTTGACATTGACGATGCTTAAATATTTGTTGTGGTGATTAATAATTTGTGGATGAAATTAATTAATTGGAAGGAATTAAATTAAATAACTTTGTTTGGAAGTTTAAATAAATTTAAATGAGTTTATGGATGAAGAGAATGAAGTATTAGATTTTTGAGCTCAGATTTTTTTTTCAAAAGCACTTAAAAAAAGAAAGAAAAGAAAATATTTGGTTAAAAAATAAGGGAACGGCAGGTATTTAATGTATCAAATAGGGAGAATTTATGTAAATGGGAGGCAAGGAGATATTGACCAGAATTTATTTAATTGGTAAAATAATACTGAAGAACCACAGTCCAGTAATTGACAGAATATTACAAGAAGAAAAAAATATAATAGTAATAATATGATGCTGTGTGCAGAATATTCTGGTGATGATTTTAGTGTGCGTTGGGCGACACTTAAAGTTGTGGAGGCCTAGGGGGTCATCCAAAAGTGGGTTTTATTCCCGTAGTTGTGGGCACAGAAGGATGTGCGGATGTTTGAAGGAGCCTGTGGGCTATATTTGTAAAAGAAGGGTTAGGTGATGTGAACCGCCCCATATTCTTGTCAGATTTCACTATTCTGTTAATCCAAATATTAAATAATTTTTTTTCTGGATCAACTCAAAATTCAAACGGAATGCCAAAATAAATAACTGAAGAACTTGAATTTAGATTTGTTGAACCTGACCGAGGAGAAGAAAAAAAATAAGGTGAAAAGTGCAAATGAATTAAAATAAATAATTAATAATTTTTATTTTTGAATAACAATAATAATATCATTGGAAATGAGCAAATAAAATATTCATCATGTGAGAGGTTGAGAAAACTTGTTATAAATAAAATGAAGGGAAAGTTTGAAATTAATTAATTAATATTAATAATATTTTTTTTGATTAATTTTTTTTGGTGAGATTATACGAAAAGTTTGGTGATAGAAAATTTTGTTAACATAAAAATTTGGTGAAGAGTTAGATGATTTAATCCGCTGATGGTGGATAGAAATAACAACATTGTTTACAACAATTTTTGTGTAATGTTAATAACATATGAGAATAATTTAAAATCGTTTATGACATTTAAACAAATGAAAGTGATATAATAAGAAAGTTGAATTTTCAAAATATTATGAAAGTTTTTGAACAAATTTCGTTTTTTTGAATTTGAAAATTTTTATGAACAATTATTAACATTCGACTTTATGTCAGTCGAGTATTGATATTGTTATGAAACAACGAATCAGTGATATGATAATTTTCCAAATAAGTTTAATTTTGGAATAACACCGAATGAATCAAGTGACTATTTATTTTGATAATTTTTTGCTACGATTATTTGATAAAATCAAATTGCAATCTTTGTAAAGTGAACTACGAACGTGTAAATAGTAGGGATCACTCAGAACTCTTTATTGAACAGTGATTACCGAGTGTAAATATTCTTTTAAATTTGTTTACGGACATCAGAATGGACTAATTAATTTTTCTGATTATCACATCTACGACAATTCTAATAATATTATAGGGACAGTTGATTTCTTATGTGTGATGTGTTTTTATCTTTGTTGAGGGTTTTTACCAGTTGAATCATATTTTTTATTTATAAATAGATGATGATGATAATTGTAGTTTTAAGGGGCCTAACATCTTGGTCATCGGCCCCTGATGGTTTGGTTTTTTTTTTTTTTTTTTTTTTTTTTTTTTTTTTTTAGCGTATGGCTTTTAGTGCCGGGAGTGTCCGAGGACATGTTCGGCTCGCCAGTTTTGTAGCTGCTTCGAGACGGACACCCAATGGGTGAGCTACAAGTACCGTTGGGGAGGGAAGGAGGGAAGTTGGAATGTAAGGACGAGGAGTTGGAAGGTAGCGGCTGTGGCCTATAGTTAGGGACCAACCCCGGCATTTGCCTGGATGGAAGATGGGAAACCACAGAAGACCATCTTCAAGGTTGCCGGCGTGGGGATTCGAACCTCCTCGCCTCCCGGATGTGAGCGACTGCCATCAGTCATGCCGTAACCACCACGGCTAACTCACCCGGTATGGTTTGGGTGATCGTGAAGATGAACTTAAAACTAAAACTAACTAATAACCTGCATACTAGAAGAAGAAATGGAAAACTAAAAGAGAATAAGGCAAATAAAAGTACAGAAGGAAAAGAAATGCCCTCAACCCTCGGAGAAGGCAGATTGAGGGACTTGGAAGGAAGGAGAGCCATGAAAGGCATATAGGAAAGTGAAAGAGGAGAGGGTCCGCCCCAAAGGCAAGGGACAAAATGGGAAAACGGACCCAGCTCAGGAATCCCTCGGGGTCGCCAACTCGCGAACTCACCAGCCGTGAGCCCCTGAGGGTGTAGCATTATCTAGGGTGCACCAGAAGTGGTGGGGCTACATACACCCAGCCTCCTTAAGGGCCTTGAGCACAAGGCAGGAGGTAAAAGGAAATGAAAAAGAAGGCTGACCCCTCACAAAAGGAGGGTGTCTGGAAAGATGAGACAAGGGCCAATTAAGGCGGGAAAGGAAGAGACTCCCTAGGCCTCGGATACCCTAATACCGTCGGGGTAGGAAGAGAACAAGAGTTGACCAAGTGAGGTCGACAGGAAAGAAGACGGAGAGGAGCCCGGCGCGCATATTTATAAATAAATTGAGAATTTTAAGGAATGTGCTAGTTCAAAAAGAATTTCTCACCTTATCTTACTTGTGAATTACCGAGATCAGGGATGCCAGATTAGACCCAAGTGATCACTTTCGTGATGTTTATAGTGCGTTTTTCCTTTGTGCCGCATTTGTCAGTTAAATGCTTTTGAGACCACCGAACGAAAACATATGTACTTATTCATTTCTGTTAACATTATAATGTTTATTACTAGTGTTTAATCTCTCTCTCTATATATATCTAAGACTCTTACCTCAGCGTGTTAATAGGTCATGCGCCTCCAGCTTACGCTCGCATACTGAAAAGGGTGTCGACTTGCTTGCTGCCTTCCTGTATGACTGACGTCACAGCTTGCCCTGGCCAATCATCGCCCGCCAGCCTGGCTTCCAGACGTTTCTATGATGTTATTATTTAAGTGGCGGCGTTTTGCTCTCCATCAGCATTCCTTCTTCAAACCTTCTACGGTCTTCTTCAACTAGCGAGAGGCATTCGTGCCTTCCGCCCTTCTCCGGGGCCTTCTAAACTTCAGGCCTAATCTGCATTTATGAGTGAAACTACCAGGAAACGCAACAGCAGAGAGCTTCAGCACTGAGAAAGTGCATTCTACGTTTTTACTCCAAACCGCAAGAAGCTGCATCAAATCGCAGTTCTAAATGCCATGTTATTTGGCATTCAAGAAATAACATCAAAACCTAACGATGTTAGCCAATGTACAGCGCTGGTCGCCCTGGCGAAGTTATTTTCCTGATGCTGGACATTTCAAATTCTACTACCAAAAAATCTAGTGTTGGCCACGGCAGTCTCCGTCAGCATGCTTCTAGTCATCGCCACTAAAGATAAGTTTGTGCCTTTTTTATTATTATCTTAATCATCTTCGTTTTAAGTGTTTGCTAGCAAGTGCAAGAATATTAAATTTGTGTGTGCATCAAGCAGAATGAACTTTTGAATAATAGCACATGGCTGTGCCAACCTAAATAAAATTAATGAACATTTGAAACTGCCCCAGGCGGGCCAGCATAACTAATTTTTTAATTAAGGCTTTATTAATGTGTTTGCAAGTTTCACCCTAAAAAATAAAAGTATTGTATTTACTCTCAATGTTCAGTCTAGTATTGAAAGAACCAGGCCGCATTTCCTTAGCCCAATCCTTTCAGTCTAATCTTCTCTTAAGGAAGTTATTTGTCCAGGCCTTAAGCCTGATGCTGTCCTCCCGTTTATGTTGATGAATCTGGGCTGTTCTCCACATAACCATTTTGGTGCCTATAACCGGGATGCTTGTAAACATTCTGTTTAACCAAATCTTCAAATTTCTTAATGATAGAACTAATTCAAAATTTAAATGCCATACTGAACATTGAGTGTGTTAATATTTTAAAAATTGTGTTTTCTAATCTACTTCGAAAGTTTCAGCTCGAGTGTATATGGTTGGCACTGAGAAAGGAGACAAACAGCAGGCCCGTATTTCACCGCAGGGGAAGCCGCACTCTCTTTTCTGGCAGACTGTCAACTTCTTCCGAAGCAAGTTGTACCAGCTCACAGTATAGTCGTGAGTACACAACAAACTTTCATAATGCCGATTGACGATAAACTCATTAATGCCAGAGCTTCTGTCAAAGGCAAGTTAACGCGTTTTCGCACTTTTCTAGATGAGCTCCCGGAAAAAGAACGTAATAGTGACATAATTTCTCAAAGACTGAAAGGTTATGAACAGGCCTTTGAGAAATATGATGAGATCCAAAGTAATATTGAGACCAAGGATCCCGATCAGCAAAGTGACCGCTGTGAGGTTGAAAATCTATATTATAAGGGGTTCGCAGACGCGAAGCAGCTTTTAAGAAGTTTAACATTGCAGGAAAAGCAGGAGAAAATTCCTTCAGAATCTTCTTCTTTTCCTTCCCGTGTTATATTACCGAAAATAGAATTACCTAAATTTACCGGAGATGAAGCTACATGGGAACCATTTTTTGAATTATTCAATTCATTGATTCACGAAAACGATTCTCTTCCTTCAATACAGAAGTTTCATTATTTGCGTTTGTCCTTGCAAGGCAACGCACTTAAACTCATCCAAGAGCTTACGTTGACAAATGAAAATTATGAAGTAGCTTTGGCACTTCTCAGAGATCGGTTTGGGAACACTCGTTTAAAAACTCAACGTCACATACAGGGTTTATTCAATTTACCTATTGTTCAAGCTGATAATCTTGCCTCGCTTCGTAATCTGATCGATGCTGCGGAACTTCATATTCGTGCGCTTGCAAATTTGGACCAACCAGTTGACCATTGGGATCTATTTTTGATTCATCTTATTTCTGTTAAATTAGACACTAAAACTTTAAAAGATTGGGAAGCTGATCTGTCGCAACATTCATTGTGTACCTATGAAGCTATTATTAAATTCTTAAAGGCGAAATGCCAAATTCTCTCTGCTGTAGCCAGTCAAAAGAGTAGCTCTACCTTCAAACCTCCCTCTAATAGTAAGGACATCAGCCCCACTCAGAGAGTACTAAGGTCACATGTCTTTTCTACCAATATTCGGTCTTCCAATCAAGCACAAGCTTGTGTTTTGTGTCAACAACCACATAACTTGTACCAATGCGCTCAATTCAAATCTTTATCTGTGGATGAAAGACGCAAATTAATTACCACCCACAAGCACTGCTTTAATTGCCTATCAGCGACACATATGATAAGCAATTGTCGTTCTGAACGGTTATGTTTTCACTGTAAAACAAAGCATCATACTCTCCTGCATAGGCATGAAAGATTGCGGTCATCAGCAACCAATAGTTCATCCGCTAAATCTAATTCTGAGACTTCGCCTAATAACGCTCAGTCTTTTACTCAAAGCTCTGTTTCGTTCAGTAAAACTCAAGTTTTATTGTCCACTGTCCAAATTCTAGTGAAGAATGTTCACGGAAAATGGGTTTCTGTAAGGGGATTGTTAGATAATGCTGCAACTAACAATTTTATCAGTGAATCGCTAGTTCGCAAATTAGGTCTACAAATATGCCCTACTTCTATAGAAGTTACAGGAATTAATGGTTCAAAATCGCAATCTCTGAGTTATGCTAAAGTGGATGTAAAGGATTCCAATAATCTCGGCATTCATTTAAATTTAGATTTTTTAATTATAAATTCCATAGGTAATGACACCCCCATTACTTCCTTTCAAGTCCAGGGTTGGAATATTCCGCATCATTTGCAACTTGCAGATCCGAATTTCAACAGAGCTTCATCTGTAGAAATTCTTTTAAGTGCCAGCATTTTTTGGAAATGTTTACATCCAGAAAAGGTTAAAGTTGCCCGTGATGTTTTCTTTCGTAGAACCGATTTTGGTTGGATTGCCACTGGGCAAATATACCGCAACCCAGTTCAACAAAAATCTCATTGTTATTTTGTTGGTGCTGATTTAAATCAAGAATTAATTAAGTTCTGGGACATTGAGGATATTCAAGTCACCTCACCTCATTCTCTCAATAATGAGATCTGTGAAACACACTATGTAGAAACCACTGTTCGCACTACTGAAGGCAGATTCGTGGTTACTCTTCCTCGCATTTTTTAACCCCCCTGTTATCACAGAATCACATTGCAGAGCTCTCAAAGCTTTATTCGCAATTGAAAATCGCTTTAAAAAAGATGCTCTCTTAAAAACTCAGTATACTTCCTTTATGGAAGAATACGAATCAGCGAATCACATGGAAGTAGTTCCAAAATCTGAAGAAATTAGTAATCCTCCTAAAGAAATAGTATATCTTAATCATCATCCGGTTTGGAAAAATTCTTCCACCCGAGAACAGATAAGAGTGGTTTTTAATGGGTCATCTCCAGATGCTAATGGTGTTTCTCTCAATGACACTCTGCATTCTGGACCCGCTATTCAGACAGATCTTACTTCAGTTTTACTTAACTTTCGTCTATTCCCCATTGCTGTCCTTGCTGACATCAAGCAAATGTATAGGCAAATTCTAGTAAATTCAGAACAACGTGATTTGCAAAGAATTTTGTGGCGAGACGACAATGCAAAACCTATAAAAATATTTCGTTTAAGAACAGTGACATACGGTCTTAAGCCGTCTGCCTTTCTCGCAATACGATCTCTTCACATGTTGGCCGAACAAGATGGTCATCTTTTTCATCCTCTAGCTTCTGAAGTTTTGAAAACTGCATTTTATGTAGATGATTTTCTGTATTCTTTTCCTAGTATCTCTGACGCACTTCTTGTTTGTGAGGATTTAAACTCTCTTCTTTCTGGCGGTGGGTTTACCCTTCATAAGTGGAACTCGAACTCAACTGAATTTTTATCTAACTTTTCACAAGTAATTCCTGTTGACAAATGTGTTGCGCTTCCTACTGAGGAATCAGCTATTAAAACCTTGGGTGTTTTTTGGTCTCCTTCTTCAGATACCTTTTCCTATCAGGTACACTTATCTGAGTTTCACCCTCAAACGAAAAGGCAATTATTATCAGAAATAGCAAAAGTTTTTGATCCCTTGCAGTACATTGCTCCGGTGGTTATTACTGCAAAAATTTTCTTACAAAAACTTTGGTCATTGAAAGTTGGTTGGGATGAAAAGGTACCCTCCCCCCTTTTGGATGAGTGGTTAAAATACCGCAAGAGTTTGTTAGATCTTTCTCAAATTTCTATTCCCCGCACTTTAATTTCGGACCTCTCATGTCAGTATTTCGATTTGCACGTATTTGCAGATAGTTCTGAAAAGGCATACGGTTGCTGCGCCTACTTAGTAGGCCGCTCTTCCAATACTTTACCCGGATTTTCCAATTTAATTTGCGCAAAATCAAAGGTAGCCCCACTCAAATCCATATCTTTGCCTAGATTGGAATTATGTTCTGCTGTAATGGCTGTGGAATTAGCCAGTAAATTAAAAATCAGTTTAAATTTGAAATTTTCGAGCACATGGTTTTGGAGTGATTCTTCCATCGTGTTAGCTTGGCTTTCAAAACCTTCTTCACATTGGACCACTTTTGTGGCTAATCGCGTGTCTAAAATACAAGAGTTGTCTCATTTTGACCAATGGAATCATGTTCCGGGAAAAGAAAACCCCGCTGATATAATTTCACGTGGCTGCTTGCCCAAGAAATTAATTTCTCTTAAATTATACTGAAATGGTCCGGCGTGGCTCAGTCAGGATTTCTCTTGTTGGCCTCGTTCATCTAATCCACTCGCAGAAGATGTTCCTGATGCTCGCATTGTTACCGCTTCCCATTTTCTAACTTCTATTGCTACTAGTCTTTTTCAGCGTTACTCTTCATTTAATAAATTAATTCGTGTGGTAGCATATTTATTTCGATGGAAATTTCTTGTTCTTGATCAGCCTTTGAAACCGCAACCCTTTCTCACTAAAATGGAATTGGAATTTGCTACTCGTAGAATCTTGTTTCTCATGCAACAAGAAGTATTCTTTCTTGAGTATCAGACGCTTTTAAGCAAAAAAACTTTACCAAAGTCTAGTAGGCTGTTACCTCTCACCCCTTTTTTGGACCAAGATGGATTAATAAGAGTGGGGGGTAGGCTAGAATATTCTAGTTACTCAGGTGAGAAAAAACATCCCATTATTCTCCCTTCTAGACATCCTATTACTACTCTTATCGTAAAGAAATTTCATTATCAGAATTTGCACGCTGGCACCCGCACTTTGCTTTGTTTAATTCGCGAGAAATATTGGCTCATTAACGGTGTTCATGAAGTTTCTTCTGTTATTCGGAAATGTATACCTTGTTTCAAATCTAAGCCCCCGCCAATCACGCAAATTATGGGAAACTTGCCATATTTTCGTTCCGAACCTAGTAAGCCTTTCGCCCTAACGGGTATCGATTATGCCGGTTCTTATGTCTATCAAGTTAATTCCCCTTTATCTAAGCGAAAGTTGTTAGGTAAACTTTATATTTCTTTATTTGTGTGCATGGTGACAGGAGCCATTCACCTTGAGTTGGTTACAAGTGCTTCTACTCCTTATTTTATAGCAGCCTTTTCTAGATTTGCCGCTAGAAGGGGTGTTCCCTCCGAGGTTTTTTCAGATAACGCAAAAATTTTTGTTAGTACTTTTGATCTTTGGAAAACTGCGCTTACCTCCCCTTCTGCTAAGGAACAGTTTTCTAATTTTTCGCATGCTAAGGGATTCAAATGGCATTTCACTCCCCCATACGCCCCCCATCATGGTGGTCGTTGGGAATCTTGCATAAAGCTCACGAAGAGACAGCTGAAGAAAACCCTTGGTTCAGCCATCCTTTCCTATGAGGAATTCAATTCTTTAATTATTCAGGTTGAGGGTATTGTAAATTCTAGGCCGCTCACGCCTTTGTCTAATGATCCTAAGGATCTTCTTCCCTTAACACCTGGTCATTTTTAATAGGCTGTTCTTTAGCTTCTACGCCTCCTTTGCTGAGTCGACGCTGTGATCTCGGGTTGCCTATTTTCTGGAGAAAGTTAGACTCTTTGCGAAACTCCTTTTGGCGCCGTTGGAAGCTGGAGTATCTCGGCTCACTTAACAGAAGAGAGAAGTGGCGGCTTTCCCAGCCTGATGTGCGAGTGGGAGATATGGTTCTTTTGCGAGATCCAAGTCCCCCTCTCGTATGGAATATTGGTAGGGTAACTCACTGCCATTTGGGTCGTGATAATCATGTGAGAGTTGTAGATGTTCTCACTAGTAAGGGTGTCTATACTAGACCAATTTCTATGGTTGCTATCTTGCCTGTTGAGGCTTAGTGTCATCTTCTTTATTGTTGTTCACGTTTTTGTAACTGATTCTTTGATTGTTTTCTTTCGGGGGTCTCGGAGCATGATCACTTTCGTGATGTTTATAGTGCGTTTTTCCTTTGTGCCGCATTTGTCAGTTAAATGCTTTTGAGACCACCGAACGAAAACATATGTACTTATTCATTTCTGTTAACATTATAATGTTTATTACTAGTGTTTAATCTCTCTCTATATATATATCTAAGACTCTTACCTCAGCGTGTTAATAGGTCATGCGCCTCCAGCTTACGCTCGCATACTGAAAAGGGTGTCGACTTGCTTGCTGCCTTCCTGTATGACTGACGTCACAGCTTGCCCTGGCCAATCATCGCCCGCCAGCCTGGCTTCCAGACGTTTCTATGATGTTATTATTTAAGTGGCGGCGTTTTGCTCTCCATCAGCATTCCTTCTTCAAACCTTCTACGGTCTTCTTCAACTAGCGAGAGGCATTCGTGCCTTCCGCCCTTCTCCGGGGCCTTCTAAACTTCAGGCCTAATCTGCATTTATGAGTGAAACTACCAGGAAACGCAACAGCAGAGAGCTTCAGCACTGAGAAAGTGCATTCTACGTTTTTACTCCAAACCGCAAGAAGCTGCATCAAATCGCAGTTCTAAATGCCATGTTATTTGGCATTCAAGAAATAACATCAAAACCTAACGATGTTAGCCAATGTACAGCGCTGGTCGCCCTGGCGAAGTTATTTTCCTGATGCTGGACATTTCAAATTCTACTACCAAAAAATCTAGTGTTGGCCACGGCAGTCTCCGTCAGCATGCTTCTAGTCATCGCCACTAAAGATAAGTTTGTGCCTTTTTTATTATTATCTTAATCATCTTCGTTTTAAGTGTTTGCTAGCAAGTGCAAGAATATTAAATTTGTGTGTGCATCAAGCAGAATGAACTTTTGAATAATAGCACATGGCTGTGCCAACCTAAATAAAATTAATGAACATTTGAAACTGCCCCAGGCGGGCCAGCATAACTAATTTTTTAATTAAGGCTTTATTAATGTGTTTGCAAGTTTCACCCTAAAAAATAAAAGTATTGTATTTACTCTCAATGTTCAGTCTAGTATTGAAAGAACCAGGCCGCATTTCCTTAGCCCAATCCTTTCAGTCTAATCTTCTCTTAAGGAAGTTATTTTGTCCAGGCCTTAAGCCTGATGCTGTCCTCCCGTTTATGTTGATGAATCTGGGCTGTTCTCCACATAACCACCAAGTATTCACCTAGGTAGACCCTGAGATATATTTTCTCGTGCTGATCTGATTTCGGTATTTTACAAAATGTGGTCGTTGGATCTCGGTCCAAACGGGCACATAAGGTAGGGTAGAGAGGTTTGGCGCCCGTACTAAGGGGCTATGGAATGGGTCTTTCGGACTTGTTTTCGAAGAGGCATTCGAGTAGACTTGTGAATTTTGCCACATGTTTCGACAATTGACAAAAATCTAGATAATTTTGAAATAAGGGAGATTGTTGAGTCCAAGTTTGAGGACATAGTCAAATTTGCATTTTGAAATAAGTATTTTGATTTTGTTTTGTTACAACGACTTTGATTCGTAAGGGAGTACAGTAATACTTAAAAGGGAGTTTTTTAAATAGATGTTAGAATTGGGAGTTTGTTTTGGTTATGTGAATAGCACATTCATAGTATCCAGATGGAGGATTTTGTTTTTTTGAATTTTGAAATTTTGCTGTTGTTGTTTGAAAGTCAATTTAAATGAGTAGATTTTTTCTTTTCCATTAGACATCGACGTAGGGTATCTCAATTTATTCGGAATTATCTAATGCTATATGTTGGTATATGTTTAGTATTAAGGCTTCCTCCTATCCATGGAATACCAGTCTGTATTTCTATTGGAAAATTATGGATCAGGTTTTGGAGGTGTTGGCTCGGCTGGAGTCAAATAATAAACAGAGTATTGAGAGAGCTACTCAACTAGAGAATATGTTGTCAGAAAATTCCAAAAGGTTGGAAAAGCAGATGCAAGAAAATTCGCAATATTTGGAAAGCTCATTAGAAGTTAAAATAAATGCAAATTCCAAATCATTAGAATCTAAAATAAATGAAAAGTCTTAATCTTTAGAAGAATCATAAGAATCTAAAATGAATGAAAATTCTCAGTCATTTGAATCTAAAATGAATCAAAATTCCCAGTCATTAGAATCTCAACTATCTGAAAAATTGCTAGAAAGCTCTAATTCACTTAGGTCAGATATTGACAGTAAACTATCCGAAAATTCTAAACTTTTTGAAGACAAATTAAGTGTTAGTGCAGAATCTTTGAGAGAAACTTTAGAAGAGAAGATTGCTGAACATTCTAAAGCTATTGATAGGTTGACTGAAAATTCCCGCATAATGGATTTAAAAATCATTGGAAATTCAGAAACGCTAAGGTTAGATGGCTGATAATTTTAAACAGATAGAACATCGCTTATCAGAAAGTTTGGGGAACCAATTCGCGGAAAAGTCCAAAATTTTTGTGGAAAAAATCCAAGAACGTAGAAACTAGGTTAGAAGAAAACAAAGTTTCACTGGAGACAAAAATTAATGATAGTATGAAAAACTTAAGAGGACAAAATCGAAAAATCGCATGATTAATTGAAAGACATGAAAAAAGATTTTGATAAACATTCTAGAAGATGATGATGATGATGATGATAATCGTTGTTTTAAGGGGCCTAACATCGAGGTTATCGGCCCCTAATGAAATGAAATGGCGTGAAATGAAAGGATGTAGATAAAAAGAACTCACTGCCATGGATGAAGCGAAAATGGTGTTTATAAAACAGACAGTGAGCCCCAAAAATTATGCCTTATTTGAATAAAAAGAATAAAAGGCGGATGGTAAAAAAGGATAAAACAAATAAGGCATAGTGAACAATACAATACATAACACAATAAAAAACATAAAACAGATTTAACCAGAATTAAAAGTCGTAACTACACATTAAAACTTAAAAAAGTAACCACTCTCCCTCATGAACCGGATGACGAGGTCAGCTGACGGCCCGTCATCACGGAGAATAAGGGAGAGGGTATTAGGCAGTTTAAGAGTCCCTCGCAGATCGGCCAGATCCACACACTCCAAGAGAAGGTGTGCCACGGTTAGACGGGCACCGCAAGTACACCCAGGGGGATCTTCTCTCTTTAGCAAGTGGGAGTGCGTAGCAATCCCATGGCCGATCCGGAGTCGACAGAGTACCACAGCTTCCTTCCGGAGGGATCGGAAGGAAGATTTCCACACCTTCGTTGTATCCTTGATGCCTCTCGGTTTGTTGGGTGGAGGCGTGGCACGCCATGCCTCCTCCCAAAGCGACAGGATCGAATGCCGCAACTGAGAGCGCACATCACTAGCAGGCACCTTATACGGTAGCGAGGGCAGTGCGACTGCCTCTCTCGCCACCTGATCAGCAAGCTCGTTTCCCGCAATACCCTTGTGGCTAGGAAGCCACACAAAGGTCACCCCGGTTCCAGCGTTACGCGAACTGACGAGCTGGTCGTGCACACGCTGGACCGGGAAACACACATCGATCGCCTGCAGCGCACTCAGAGAGTCAGTACACACAAGAAAGTGCTGGTGATCGTCTGATAACGTGTACCGCAGAGCCTCTAAGATGGCATAGAGCTCCGCAGTGTACACGCTACAGGCCTCGGGAAGTGAAAAGAGAAACCGACGATCCTCAACCACAAATGCACAGCCTACTTTCTCGTTTACCCTCGAACCGTCCGTGAATAGAAGCCCTGATCCCGGATACCGTGTCACCACGGACTGGAACAGCCTCCGATGGACGGAGGCGTCCGTGACCGACTTGGGGCCGGTGTGCAGATCCAGGATGATATCAGGGCGAGAGACCATCCACGGAGGGGCCTTGCTAGGTACTCGGACGATACAGGAGACAGAAGGAAATCGGAACTGGCGGTATAAGTCATCCAAGCGAATCCCCGCCGGCCGAGTGGCTCGGGCGAGCACACCATACGGCCGGCGATTCGGATTGGAAAACAAACATGGATAGCTTGGATGAAGTGGCATCTGTCGAATAGTTGCAGCATAGGTCAGCAGTACTTGTTGGCGCCTCAGGCGTAAAGGAGGTACGCCAGCCTCGGCGAGCAAGCTGACAACTGGGCTAGTCCGAAAGGCACCCGTCGCCAGCCTCACACCGCCGTGGTGTCCAGTTTAACAAGCACTGACTTACGGGCCGAACCATATGCTACACTGCCATAATCTAACCTAGATAAAATCAGTGCCTTATAAAAACGCAGGAGCACCGCGCGGTCCGCCCCCCATGATGTGCCGCTAAGAAACCGCAACATGTTGAGTTTCTTAACACAGGCAGTTTTCAAACACCGCACGTGTGGCTCCCACGTCAATTTCTGATCGAAAAGGAGCCCAAGGAACCGGTACGCAGCAACAACAGGCAAAGCTACATTGCCCTGATAAAGCTCAGGATCTGGATGGAGGGTGCGCTTTCGGCAGAAATGGACAACCGAGGACTTAGCGGTTGAGAATCGAAAGCCATGCTCCAGTGTCCAGCGTTCCACTCTCCGAATAGCTTGTTGTAGCTGTCGTTCAGCGACCGCCATATTTTGCGCACTATAATGTAGAGCGAAGTCGTCTACATATAGCGACGGTACCACTGCTGGACCAACAGCAGCGACTATACCGTTTATGGCAATCGCAAATAATGTTACGCTATGCACCGATCCCTGTGGGACTCCGTTTTCCTGTATATGATATTGCGAATATGTCCCCCCTATTCGGACACGGAACAGGCGAAGGGACAGAAAATTCGCAATAAAAACCGGCAAGTTACCTCGGAATTTCCATTGATGTAGGGTAGAGAGGATGCCGTAACGCCAAGTGGTGTCATAGGCCTTCTCGAGGTCAAAGAAAACAGCGACTAGGTGCTGTCTCCGGAGAAAAGCGTCCTGTATGGCGGTCTCCAGGCGTACCAGATGGTCGTTGGTACAGCGAGACGCCCTGAAACCACACTGGTATTCAGACAGGAGTCCCCGTTTCTCCAGGACCCACACTAGGCGCCGATTGACCATCCTATCAAAGAGCTTGCACAAGCCGTTAGTGAGACAAATAGGTCTGTAACTCCCTGTCAATTTGGGATCCTTATCGGGCTTCAGGATAGGTATAGTGATAGCTTCCTGCCATTGCGCTGGAAACACACCTTCCAACCAGATACGATTAAACACCCTGAGCAAATAGCGAATGCTCTCATCGTTAAGATGTTTAAGCATCTGGTTGTGAATATTATCCGGGCCAGGAGACGTGTCCCTGCAGAGCGCCAGCGCTCCGCGGAGTTCCCACTCCGTAAAGGGCTCGTTGTACTCCTCCGAAGCGCGGGAAGCAAAACTAACCTGGAAACGTTCCACTTCGCGCTTCAGGGCCACGAAGGCAGGGTCATAGTTATCGGAACCGGATATATCCGCAAAATACGAGGCGAGATGGTTTGCAACGCGATAAGGATCTGTAACCAGTTCATTAGCAATGGAAATTCCCGGTACAGTAGAAGATGTCTGAATTCCCGAAATGCGTCGTAGTTTAGTCCACACTTGAGAGGAGGGGGTATGTACCGTAATAGAAGACACATACCGTTCCCTGGATTGTTTCTTACTCTGGCGAATAAGAATCCGTGCCTTGGCACAAATTTCTTAAACGCCACCAAATTGGCCATGGTTGGACGCCGACGGTAGTGCTTGTGAGCTCGACGACGGTCTATTATTGCCGCTGCAATATCCTCTGTCCACCAAGGGACGAGTTTGCGACGAGGAGTCCCAGAAAAGGATGGAATGGACTCTTCGGCGGCAGCAAGAAGCACAACGGTGATGTGCTGTACCTCGTCATCGACGCTCCGGCAACCAAGATCAACGAACACAGCTCGTTCTTGAAACGAGGGCCAATTTGTCCGCTTAAGAACGATCGGGAAATGGTCACTGTCACAGAGGTCGTCGTGTACATACCAACCAAATAGGGGGACCAGCGCACGGCTACACACACTCAAGTCAATGTGTGAGTACGTGCCGTGCACTAAGCTAAAATGTGTAGCTTCCCCTGTATTTAATAGAGATAAATCCAACCCTTGAATTAAGCCCTCCACGTCCCTTCCTCTGGGGCAGGAAGATGGTGATCCCCATTGGGGGTGATGAGAGTTGAAATCACCCACGATTAGGAATGGGACTGGAAGTTGATCAGCAAGACCAAAGACGTCATTAATATCAGGGGGCTGGTTCGGTGGAAGGTACACGTTACAAACAGTTGTCATAGCAGGCAAGGACACGCGAACTGCAATAGCTTCCAGAGGAGTGGCGAGTGGAAACTCCTCACTATAGCAGTCAGAGCGAACGAAGGTACAAACGCCCCCGGAAGCCCGGCCGGCGTCTTGTCGCTCTTTAGAGTATAGTCGGAAACCTCTCAGAACAGTCTCGTGATTAGGTCTGAGGTTTGTTTCCTGTAGGCAGACTATACTCGCTGCGTATTGGGCAATAAGCTGACGGAGTTCTATCAAATGCCTGTCATAACTGTTACAATTCCACTGTAACAGTGCCATTGTGTGAACTTAGGGAATAAGTTGGAGCAGCAAGCTACAACTTAAGACTCTGGAGGATCTACAGTCACTACGTCGACTATAATCTCCATGTCCTCAGGCGAGGTCATGGAGTGAATCGACTCGGTGGAAGATTTAATAGACGCAGTTCGGCAGCGGGGGGATCTCCGTGGGAGCGCGCAGATCTGGGGACCGAAACGTCCCCAGGCGCAGAAGCATCCGCAGGTGTTGGCGCGGATGGCTTCCCCTTTTTGGGAGAAAGGGCACATGCATTGAAAGACTTACTAAAAAGCAATTTAGATTGTCAATCTTTACAAAATGCAATTGAGGTTGAAAACAATCGCGAGATGTAATTTAGATCGAAAAAACGTACAAAAAGCAACGTAGATTAAAAATGCCTTAAAAATCGCCAGAAGGGAATTTAGATACACGGTGAACCAAGTAACAAAAAGCAGTGCGGGAATCTTAAAGAGAAAAGTAAATATAATGAAAAGAGGAGAGGGGAGAGAGGAGAAGGTCCGCCCCAAAGGGAAGGGACAAAAGGGGAAAACGGACCCAGCTCAGGAATCCCTCGGGGTCGCCAACTCCCGAACTCACCAGCCGTGAGCCCCTGAGGGTGTAGCATTATCTACGGTGCACCAGAAGTGGTGGGGCTACATACACCCTGCCTCCTTAAGGGCCTTGAGCACAAGGCAGGAGATATATAGACGGGTCAGGAGCCGAATTCCTGACCCTGGTCGACGATGCCGCCTCCGCCGGCTTCGGCGCGGCTTTAGCCGACCGTTTGGGTGGGGAGAAAGTCTTCGACTTCCTCCCGAGTCGGGAGTAAGTCTTCAACTTCCTCCCCTGCTGTGCGGGCGGAGCTGCCTTCGCTCGCACAGCCTTCGTGCTGGCCGAAGGTGGAGTTGAAGTCACTTTCGGGCTTTCCGTTATTATCATAGGTGCTGGCTTCGGAACAGGTAACTCAGTTGCAGGTTTGTCAGCTGGTACAAAAGATGAGGTCGCCGGGACCAAATTTGGTATTATGGCTCTATAATCAATCGTTGGAGAAGGCGAAATCGTGGTATGGTACTTCCTGCGGGCTTCCTGGTAGGTGAGACCATCCAGGGATTTGATCTCCTGGATTTTCTTCTCACTCAGGAAGACAGGGCAGTTCCTGTCCCGAGGAGAATGAAATCCAGGGCAATTAGTGCACTGATAAGGTGTTGTGCACTCTTCCGCTTCGTGTGTACCTTACCGCATGTTCCACAGATTTCGGGGCTCGAGCATCGGGATAACATGTGCCCGAACTTCTGGCACTTATAACACCTCATTGGTGGAGGGATATAAGGCCGTACGTCACAACGGTAACTTGTAACCTTGACTTTCTCCGGGAGCACCGAAAGCTCAAAGGAAATAATGAAAGCACCAGTATCCACGATTTGACCATTGACTTTGCGTGTAATGCGCCGGACATCAGTCACGTGACGGTGCTGCATATCCTCCTTGAGCTCCTCGTCAGTGTTCAGAATCAGGTCCCGGTGGAAAATAACTCCTCGGACCAGATTCAGGGACGTGTGCAAAAGTCGTTCAACTTGCTCACCAGTCCTAGTCTTGAGCAACAAGCTACCGTTCCTCATCTTTTGTACTTTCTCAAGCTCACCATAGACACCTTCTATGTGGCGAGAAAACAAAATACTCTTTACCAGCTTGAATTCACCCTCATCTGTTCTGGTAGCTACCAGAAATTTGGGGGTGTTAGCACCCAGATTTTCACGCACAGATTGTTCCCAGGGGGTTGATCCCCGTAGGGAATCAAATGTTAAAGACTTGGGTGAAGGACCACTCTGTTTGGGTGTAGGACCACCCTGGTTGGGGATTTTTCTTTTGGAACCCATGGCCAGATCATCCTCCCCGAATGCCACTGACATCCGATCACGGGCTGTCACAGTAGGCGCTACCCAGCCAGGGCGAGGCCCGCCTAGCTTGGAAGACATTGCCCGGGGGTCCGATGTTTTACAATGCCGTATCGGCATGTACCCCTTGGCATATACTGGATTTTACAGCTCAGACATTCGGCTGTGCGGGGACCTGCGTAGTCAGGCGGATACTACTGCACGAGTACATGGCACACCCACCTGTCGGCGCGGCCAAGACCGGAACAGGCTTTCGAGCGTAGTCGCAAGCGTAAGTGGCCCATCCCCTAACAGCACGCACATATAGAAATTTTGGTTGCCAGACCCTGAAAGCAGTACTGGAAAGAAGTGCGATATAACCTAATGAGAGTTATACCGCACGGGTGTATGTCTTTTAGAGCTGACTGTCAAACCCTCGAAAGGGGACCGTTCCAAGAAGCCCTTTTAGTCGCCTTTTAAGACTGGCAGGGATTACCGTGGATGTATTCGCTTCCTCCCACCCACTGGGGGTACAATTCACAAAACAACGCGGAGCCCTTAAAGTATAGCCAAGGTCGCCCCTTTTAGTCGCCTCTTACGACAGGCAGGGGATACCGTGGGTGTATTCTAAACCCCCCACCCACAGGGGGCATTCTAGAAGAGTGGCTGAAGATTTGGTAAACTTGGAGATTAAAATTACGGAAGAGTGTAATGTTACTGCAAGGCAGGTGTTGCACAAAGTGGCAACAGATTTCCAGGGGACTATTCTAGAACAGCTGAAAGAGGACAAGTTAATCCAGGAACTTAGTATCAATGTAAAGGATGATGATGATGATAATTGTTGTTTTAAGGGGCCTAACATCTAGGTTATCGGCCCCTGATGGTTTGGGTGATCGTGAAGATGAAAAAAAAGCGAACTTAAAAACTAAAACCAACTACTAACTTATATACTAGAAGAAGAAATGGAAAACTAAAGGAGAGTAAGGCAAATAAAGGACAGGAGGAAACGAAATGCCCTCAACCCTCGAAGAAGGCGGATTGAGGGACTTGGAATGAAGGAGAGCCATGAAAGACAGATAGGAAAGTGAAAGAGGAGAGGGTCCGCCCCAAAGGTAAGGGACAAAAAGGGAAAACGAACCCAGCTCTGGAATCCCTCGGGGTCGCCAACTCCCGAACTCACCAGCCGTGAGCCCCTGAGGGCGTAGCATTATCTACGGTGCACCAGAAGTGGTGGGGCTACATACACCCTGCCTCCTTAAGGGCCTTGAGCACAAGGCAGGAGGTAAAAGGAAAAGAAAAAGAAGGCTGACCTCTCACAGAAGGAGGGTGTCAGAAAAGATGAGACAAGGGCCAATTAAGGTGGGAAAGGAAGAGACTCCCTAGGCCTCGGATACCCTACCCTTACCCTTACCCTTACCCGCCTCTTTAAGATATATAGACGGGTCAGGAGCCGAATTCCTGACCCTGGTCGACGATGCCGCCTCCGCTGGCTTCGGCGCGGCTTTAGCCGACCGTTTGGGTGGGGAGAAAGTCTTCGACTTCCTCCCGAGTCGGGAGTAAGTCTTCAACTTCCTCCCCTGCTGTGCGGGCGGAGCTGCCTTCGCTCGCACAGCCTTCGTGCTGGCCGAAGGTGGAGTTGAAGTCACCTTCGGGCTTTCCGTTATTATCATAGGTGCTGGCTTCGGAACAGGTAACTCAGTTGCAGGTTTGTCAGCTGGTACAAAAGATGAGGTCGCCGGGACCAAATTTGGTATTATGGCTCTATAATCAATCGTTGGAGAAGGCGAAATCGTGGTATGGTACTTCCTGCGGGCTTCCTGGTAGGTGAGACCATCCAGGGATTTGATCTCCTGGATTTTCTTCTCACTCAGGAAGACAGGGCAGTTCCTGTCCCGAGGAGAATGAAATCCAGGGCAATTAGTGCACTGATAAGGTGTTGTGCACTCTTCCGCTTCGTGTGTACCTTACCGCATGTTCCACAGATTTCGGGGCTCGAGCATCGGGATAACATGTGCCCGAACTTCTGGCACTTATAACACCTCATTGGTGGAGGGATATAAGGCCGTACGTCACAACGGTAACTTGTAACCTTGACTTTCTCCGGGAGCACCGAAAGCTCAAAGGAAATAATGAAAGCACCAGTATCCACGATTTGACCATTGACTTTGCGTGTAATGCGCCGGACATCAGTCACGTGACGGTGCTGCATATCCTCCTTGAGCTCCTCGTCAGTGTTCAGAATCAGGTCCCGGTGGAAAATAACTCCTCGGACCAGATTCAGGGACGTGTGCTTTTCCACTTTGACGGGAATGTCGCCAAAGTGGTCACATTGCAAAAGTCGTTCAACTTGCTCACCAGTCCTAGTCTTGAGCAACAAGCTACCGTTCCTCATCTTTTGTACTTCCTCAAGCTCACCATAGACACCTTCTATGTGGCGAGAAAACAAAATACTCTTTACCAGCTTGAATTCACCCTCATCTGTTCTGGTAGCTACCAGAAATTTGGGGGTGTTAGCACCCAGATTTTCACGCACAGATTGTTCCCAGGGGGTTGATCCCCGTAGGGAATCAAATGTTAAAGACTTGGGTGAAGGACCACTCTGTTTGGGTGTAGGACCACCCTGGTTGGGGATTTTTCTTTTGGAACCCATGGCCAGATCATCCTCCCCGAATGCCACTGACATCCGATCACGGGCTGTCACAGTAGGCGCTACCCAGCCAGGGCGAGGCCCGCCTAGCTTGGAAGACATTGCCCGGGGGTCCGATGTTTTACAATGCCGTATCGGCATGTACCCCTTGGCATATACTGGATTTTACAGCTCAGACATTCGGCTGTGCGGGGACCTGCGTAGTCAGGCGGATACTACTGCACGAGTACATGGCACACCCACCTGTCGGCGCGGCCAAGACCGGAACAGGCTTTCGAGCGTAGTCGCAAGCGTAAGTGGCCCATCCCCTAACAGCACGCACATATAGAAATTTTGGTTGCCAGACCCTGAAAGCAGTACTGGAAAGAAGTGCGATATAACCTAATGAGAGTTATACCGCACGGGTGTATGTCTTTTAGAGCTGACTGTCAAACCCTCGAAAGGGGACCGTTCCAAGAAGCCCTTTTAGTCGCCTTTTAAGACTGGCAGGGATTACCGTGGATGTATTCGCTTCCTCCCACCCACTGGGGGTACAATTCACAAAACAACGCGGAGCCCTTAAAGTATAGCCAAGGTCGCCCCTTTTAGTCGCCTCTTACGACAGGCAGGGGATACCGTGGGTGTATTCTAAACCCCCCACCCACAGGGGGCATTCTAGAAGAGTGGCTGAAGATTTGGTAAACTTGGAGATTAAAATTACGGAAGAGTGTAATGTTACTGCAAGGCAGGTGTTGCACAAAGTGGCAACAGATTTCCAGGGGACTATTCTAGAACAGCTGAAAGAGGACAAGTTAATCCAGGAACTTAGTATCAATGTAAAGGATGATGATGATGATAATTGTTGTTTTAAGGGGCCTAACATCTAGGTTATCGGCCCCTGATGGTTTGGGTGATCGTGAAGATGAAAAAAAAGCGAACTTAAAAACTAAAACCAACTACTAACTTATATACTAGAAGAAGAAATGGAAAACTAAAGGAGAGTAAGGCAAATAAAGGACAGGAGGAAACGAAATGCCCTCAACCCTCGAAGAAGGCGGATTGAGGGACTTGGAATGAAGGAGAGCCATGAAAGACAGATAGGAAAGTGAAAGAGGAGAGGGTCCGCCCCAAAGGTAAGGGACATAAAGGGAAAACGAACCCAGCTCTGGAATCCCTCGGGGTCGCCAACTCCCGAACTCACCAGCCGTGAGCCCCTGAGGGCGTAGCATTATCTACGGTGCACCAGAAGTGGTGGGGCTACATACACCCTGCCTCCTTAAGGGCCTTGAGCACAAGGCAGGAGGTAAAAGGAAAAGATGATGATGATGATAATTGTTGTTTTAAGGGGCCTAACATCTAGGTTATCGGCCCCTGATGGTTTGGGTGATCGTGAAGATGAAAAAAAAAAAAAGCGAACTTAAAACTAAAACCAACTACTAACCTACATACTAGAAGAAGAAATGGAAAACTAAAAGGAGAATAAGGCAAATAAAGGACAGAAGGATAAGAAATGCCCTCAACCCTGGGAGAAGGCGGATTGAGGGACTTGGAAGGAAGGAGAGCCATGAAAGGCATATAGGAAAGTGAAAGAGGAGAGGGTCCGCCCCAAAGGTAAGGGACAAAAGGGGAAAATGGACCCAGCTCAGGAATCCCTCGGGGTCGCCAACTCCCGAACTCACCAGCCGTGAGCCCCTGAGGGTTAAAAGGAAAAGAAAAAGAAGGCTGACCTCTCACAGAAGGAGGGTGTCAGAAAAGATGAGACAAGGGCCAATTAAGGTGGGAAAGGAAGAGACTCCCTAGGCCTCGGATACCCTACCCTTACCCTTACCCTTACCCGCCTCTTTAAGATATATAGACGGGTCAGGAGCCGAATTCCTGACCCTGGTCGACGATGCCGCCTCCGCTGGCTTCGGCGCGGCTTTAGCCGACCGTTTGGGTGGGGAGAAAGTCTTCGACTTCCTCCCGAGTCGGGAGTAAGTCTTCAACTTCCTCCCCTGCTGTGCGGGCGGAGCTGCCTTCGCTCGCACAGCCTTCGTGCTGGCCGAAGGTGGAGTTGAAGTCACCTTCGGGCTTTCCGTTATTATCATAGGTGCTGGCTTCGGAACAGGTAACTCAGTTGCAGGTTTGTCAGCTGGTACAAAAGATGAGGTCGCCGGGACCAAATTTGGTATTATGGCTCTATAATCAATCGTTGGAGAAGGCGAAATCGTGGTATGGTACTTCCTGCGGGCTTCCTGGTAGGTGAGACCATCCAGGGATTTGATCTCCTGGATTTTCTTCTCACTCAGGAAGACAGGGCAGTTCCTGTCCCGAGGAGAATGAAATCCAGGGCAATTAGTGCACTGATAAGGTGTTGTGCACTCTTCCGCTTCGTGTGTACCTTACCGCATGTTCCACAGATTTCGGGGCTCGAGCATCGGGATAACATGTGCCCGAACTTCTGGCACTTATAACACCTCATTGGTGGAGGGATATAAGGCCGTACGTCACAACGGTAACTTGTAACCTTGACTTTCTCCGGGAGCACCGAAAGCTCAAAGGAAATAATGAAAGCACCAGTATCCACGATTTGACCATTGACATTGCGTGTAATGCGCCGGACATCAGTCACGTGACGGTGCTGCATATCCTCCTTGAGCTCCTCGTCAGTGTTCAGAATCAGGTCCCGGTGGAAAATAACTCCTCGGACCAGATTCAGGGACGTGTGCTTTTCCACTTTGACGGGAATGTCGCCAAAGTGGTCACATTGCAAAAGTCGTTCAACTTGCTCACCAGTCCTAGTCTTGAGCAACAAGCTACCGTTCCTCATCTTTTGTACTTCCTCAAGCTCACCATAGACACCTTCTATGTGGCGAGAAAACAAAATACTCTTTACCAGCTTGAATTCACCCTCATCTGTTCTGGTAGCTACCAGAAATTTGGGGGTGTTAGCACCCAGATTTTCACGCACAGATTGTTCCCAGGGGGTTGATCCCCGTAGGGAATCAAATGTTAAAGACTTGGGTGAAGGACCACTCTGTTTGGGTGTAGGACCACCCTGGTTGGGGATGTTTCTTTTGGAACCCATGGCCAGATCATCCTCCCCGAATGCCACTGACATCCGATCACGGGCTGTCACAGTAGGCGCTACCCAGCCAGGGCGAGGCCCGCCTAGCTTGGAAGACATTGCCCGGGGGTCCGATGTTTTACAATGCCGTATCGGAATGTACCCCTTGGCATATACTGGATTTTACAGCTCAGACATTCGGCTGTGCGGGGACCTGCGTAGTCAGGCGGATACTACTGCACGAGTACATGGCACACCCACCTTTCGGCGCGGCCAAGACCGGAACAGGCTTTCGAGCGTAGTCGCAAGCGTAAGTGGCCCATCCCCTAACAGCACGCACATATAGAAATTTTGGTTGCCAGACCCTGAAAGCAGTACTGGAAAGAAGTGCGATATAACCTAATGAGAGTTATACCGCACGGGTGTATGTCTTTTAGAGCTGACTGTCAAACCCTCGAAAGGGGACCGTTCCAAGAAGCCCTTTTAGTCGCCTTTTAAGACTGGCAGGGATTACCGTGGATGTATTCGCTTCCTCCCACCCACTGGGGGTACAATTCACAAAACAACGCGGAGCCCTTATAGTATAGCCAAGGTCGCCCCTTTTAGTCGCCTCTTACGACAGGCAGGGGATACCGTGGGTGTATTCTAAACCCCCCACCCACAGGGGGCATTCTAGAAGAGTGGCTGAAGATTTGGTAAACTTGGAGATTAAAATTACGGAAGAGTGTAATGTTACTGCAAGGCAGGTGTTGCACAAAGTGGCAACAGATTTCCAGGGGACTATTCTAGAACAGCTGAAAGAGGACAAGTTAATCCAGGAACTTAGTATCAATGTAAAGGATGATGATGATGATAATTGTTGTTTTAAGGGGCCTAACATCTAGGTTATCGGCCCCTGATGGTTTGGGTGATCGTGAAGATGAAAAAAAAAGCGAACTTAAAAACTAAAACCAACTACTAACTTATATACTAGAAGAAGAAATGGAAAACTAAAGGAGAGTAAGGCAAATAAAGGACAGGAGGAAACGAAATGCCCTCAACCCTCGAAGAAGGCGGATTGAGGGACTTGGAATGAAGGAGAGCCATGAAAGACAGATAGGAAAGTGAAAGAGGAGAGGGTCCACCCCAAAGGTAAGGGACAAAAAGGGAAAACGAACCCAGCTCTGGAATCCCTCGGGGTCGCCAACTCCCGAACTCACCAGCCGTGAGCCCCTGAGGGCGTAGCATTATCTACGGTGCACCAGAAGTGGTGGGGCTACATACACCCTGCCTCCTTAAGGGCCTTGAGCACAAGGCAGGAGGTAAAAGGAAAAGAAAAAGAAGGCTGACCCCTCACAGAAGGAGGGTGTCAGAAAAGATGAGACAAGGGCCAATTAAGACGGGAAAGGAAGAGACTCCCTAGGCCTCGGATACCCTAATACCGTCGGGGTCGGAAGAGAACAAGAGTTGACCAAGTGAGGTCGACAGGAAAGAAGACGGAGAGGAGCCCGGCACAAGTAAGTGGAAGCAATGCCGGACTCAGCTGGGGCCCCGTGGTCGCCAACCCACGCCCACTAAAAGTGAGCCCCTAAGGGATCAATGTAAAGGTGATAGCTCTTACTGAGGTCAGAAGTTCAGTACTAGAGGAGGCTAAAGAAGATGTTCAGGAAGTAAGGAATTCTTTTTCTACGCATATCAAAGTAATATCGGAAGATGTAGGAAAAATTCAGAGAGATGTGTCTAAGGTGACTAATTTAGTGAAGACTCACGAAACTATAATTGAAAAACTAGTAAAAGATGTTCAGGAGACGAATCAAGGCTTGAGAAAGAAAGGAATCGATCCTGTATCTAAAGAATTTGTTGAGACAACCAAAGAAAAAATCAGAGGAGAGATAGAAAAGAAGTCAGGTGGTTCTGGATTAAAGAAGACATTGGAAACATTAGAAGAGAAAATGAATTTTTATGAATCGCGAAAACAGCAAAGAAATGTAGAAGAAATACCGATTTTTGAGCAGAACAAAAAGAGAGAAATTTCGAAAGAGATGGAGGATCAGAAAATTATGGCAAATTCTATTCCTATCGCTATATATAAGGATAAGGATGATAAACCAGGAAAATTTTCAGGAACAGGAAGTATCCCACCAGCCGAATTTTTGAGAGAAGTCAGGGATTACATCCGGGATTCAAAAATTTCAAAGGAGAGAGAGATAAGAGAGGTAAGCAGATATTTAGATGGACCTGCACTGTTTTGGTTAAGGGCTTTTAGATCCAGTTTCCACAATTTCGATGAATTTTCCAGGGGTCTGATGAGAAAATTTTGGTCGTCGGAAACTCAACAACAGATCAGGGCGGAATTGTATGCAAAGAGATATTCAACATCACAGCCAACAAAGTACTCGGCTTATTTCTCGCAACAATTATCTAAATTGCAATTTCTCGAACCACCAATAATATCTGCGCTCATACGTCAATTTCCCATCGAGGTGCAAAGAACATTGATTGCAGCGAACATCGGAAACATGGAGGAGTTCGATGAGGTGCTACAAAGATTAGATCATGCCAATGCACAATTTTTTCACTTAAGAGGAAACAATAAGACTGTAAACCATACGATGAACACTGTAGTGACTGATCGTCACAGCCAAACAAATCAACAGTGGAACAAACCTCAGAATCAGATTGAAAATAAGGAATGGAGCAACACGAGAGGCACTCCATATCAGAATAGACCATATGCGAGGCCATATCAATACCAAAAATAGATGGAATCAGTGGAGAAAACCAGGGTTTCAATCAAAACCATACAATAGGCCACAGCAACAGTATGGAAATCAACAACAAAATAGATGAGAAGAACAACGAGGGAAGGAGGAATTTAAGCAACAGGCTAGAGAAGATCTTGAAAGAAGGCATCAGGATAGCAAGCAATACCTAGATGAGCAACACAACAAACCTAGTACTTCCGGATTGCAGAAGTCTACACGTGATGAAAAAAAAGCGTCGAAAAATCAATAAGTAGTTACATTTCAAAGATTGTTAAATGGCAAGCAGAAGATGAAGACTTGATAGATGTAAAGGAAGAGAGAATTGGACTTGAGAAAAGATCGAAATTACCAATTATAGAGTGTGAAGTCTATGATACGAAGATTCATACACTTATAGATACCGGAGCTATGCTGTGTGTAATTAGTGGGAAGTTCTATGCTTTATGGAAGATCACAGAAAGTTTGGAGGAAATTCCTGTGTCATGCATTAAGATACAAGGAATTATACCTAACAAAGTGACTACATGCAAAGTACAGTTATATCTAAAGCTAAAGATGGGAGGATGCTATTTTGAGCACATTTTCGTGGTGATGAAGGACATTAACCATGATATGATCCTTGGAAATGATTTTATGACTAAGTACAAAGCTATAATCGATATGAAGTCAGAGACCATACGTTTTAATCATACTGAAGAAGAAGATTTGGAAGGAGACGAAGAGAAATTCACCGAGGGAATCATCCGATGGTCACAGGTTATTCATAATATTGAAGGGGAAGAAGAAGAATTAGTCAAAGTAGAGGAAACACCTGAATTGAAAAAGATCTTATGTGAATTTGAGAACATTTTTGATGCGAAACCAGGGGAGATCAAGGATTTTGAATATCACATCCAAGTGAGCGATGAAGCACCATATCATTGTAAACTTTACCCTATTGCAGAGAAGTATAGAGAGCAGGTGAAAGTCATGATTGAAGAGTTGGAAAAAAAATGACATAATAGAGAAATATACCACAGCTTATGTGAATCCATTAGCAGTTGTGCCAAAACCAGATGGGAGTCTGCGAATTTGCTTAGACGTAAGATCTCTAAATTCCAAAATTTTGCCTGAATATGACCGACCTCCGGTTATTAAGGAATTGCTAAGGAAATTTAAAGGCAAGAGATGGTTTTCCACAATCGATCTTACATCATCCTACCATCATGTGAAGCTGAGCGAAGAGTCGAAGAAATTCACTGGATTCATGGTTAACCAGCAAACATATGTTTTCAAAAGATTACCATTTGGAATGAAAACATCCGGATCTGTTCAAATTAGGGCATTAGACAAGTATCTTAGCCCAGAAGTGAAAAGCTCAGTTATATGTTACATTGATGACATATTGGTAGCGTCTGAAGATGAAGAGCAACATCTGTTACACTTAAGGAATTTATTCGATGACTTCATCATCACCATCTTGCACATTTTCCAGCCACTGGCCGGGTCTGTTTGGAATACAAGCCTCTCCAACGTCTTCTGTCTTCCCACCATCTCTCAGCCTCCACCCTTGTCCAGTCTTCTCCTCTCTTCTTCACGCATTCTTCCACCCCCTTCAGCCACTTGTCTCTCGGTCTTCCTCTCGGTCTCTTTCCTTCCCACTTCGTCTCGTGTACTCTCCTGGGTATCCTCTTCTCCTCCATTCGTTTTAAATGTCCATACCATCTAAGTCTAGATTTCTCTATACCATCCTGTAATGGTTCCTCCTTCATTAATTCTCTGGTCCTCCCATTTCTTATTCTGTCCATCTTTGTAGCTCCAATACTGCTTCTCAAGAACCTCATCTCACTGGCCTGTATTTTGCTCGTCTCCCTTCCTTTCATAACCCAGATCTCCGAGGCATACGTCAGGATAGGGACATAGTACGTCCGATATATGATCTTTTTTGCTGTTCTGAGGGACATCCTTGCTCCATAACATGCTTCTCACACTCCTCCGAAATGCTTCTGCCTACCTCCCCCGCTCATTTATTTCTCTATCGTTTCTTCCATTATCTTGTATCAGGCTTCCCAGATACTTGAAACTCTCCACTTTCTTCAGCTGTCCCCCACCAATTGTTATTCCCGATGTGGTTCTTTCCTTCTTCCTTGTTGTGATCACCATCTCACAGTAATTTATGCTAAAAGTCATCCCATATCCTTGTATTATTCCTTCCCACACGTCCAACTGTTCCTGTACCTCCTCCTCCTTGCTTCCTCAAATCATCAAATCATCTGTAAACACCATTGCTTTCATCTTTCCTTCCCCAATTACTTGTGCCACTCGGGTCATTATGTCATCCATCACCACAATGAAAAGTAACGGTGACAGTGCACTTCCTTGTTTCAGGCCGTTTCTCTGTTCCAACCAGTCTGATCTCTCTCCTCCCACTTTCACACAGCTCACGCTTCCCTTGTACATCTCCTTTATCCTCTCTATAGTCCATTTCTCTACTCCTCTCTCCTCCAGGGACTTCCATACTTTGTTTCTGCATACACTGTCATATGCTTTCTCAATGTCCAGGAAGGCCATCAGTAGATCTGTTCCATACTCATAGTGCTGTTCTTGTAACTGCCTTACAGCAAAAATCAAATCCACTGTGGACCTTCCTGCTCTGAAGCCACGTTGTTCTTCCCTCATCCCTCCTTCTATCCTTGTCCTAATTTTCTCTTCCAAAACTTTCTCGAAGATCTTTGCACAATGACTCATCAGTGTTATTCCCCGATAGTTTCTGCAATCTGTTCTACTACCTTTCTTGAAGATCGGGACAATTATTCCTTTTTTCCAGTCCTCTGGGGTCTTCCTTTCCTTCCATGCTGTCCTCATCACTCGGTACAACCACTGTATCCCCACCTCTCCTGCTGCTCTCACCATCTCCACACTCAACTCATCCACACCCGGTGCCTTCCCTCCTCTCATCTTGTCCACTGCATCTTCCACTTCTTTCCATTCGATGATTTTAGGAAGTCAAATTTCAAGGTGAATCTGAAGAAATGCCAGTTTTTCAAAGAAGAGATCAAATTCTTAGGGCATATCTTAGATGGACAGGGGTATCGTCCAAATGAGGCCAAGATACAAGCAGTTGCCAACTTTCAAAGACCCACGAGGATAAAGCATGTCCGTAGTTTTCTGGGGACTTGCCAATTTTTCGCTGGACATTGTCTTAACTACACCAACATTGTTGCGCCTTTGCAGAATCTTTTGAAGAAAGGGAACAGATGGAAATGGAGTGAAGAGCACGAGGAATCTTTCAGGCTAGCCAAGGAGTTATTGATGAATAATGTAAAACTGGAATATCCTGATTTTCAGAAGAATTTTATTATCGAATCAGGTGCTTCATGTGTGGGTATAGGAGCTATCCTATTACAAGAAGTCGAAGATCACACTAGGCATTATTTATCTTTTATAAGCAGAAAGTTAAGACCTTCAGAGCGAAATTATTACACGACTGAACTTGAAGCTTTAGCTATTGTTCACGCTCTAGAAACTTGGAAGAAGATGCTTATAGGACATTCTGTCATTGTGCGAACAGACCATCATGCACTTGAGTTAATTTTGAAGACGAATTTTGCAAGTGAAAAAAATTACACGTTGGGCTTTGTTTGTCCAACAATTCAACATTATGATAGAGCACAAACCTGGGAATGTGAATGTAGGAGCCGATTTGTTGAGTCGTGCAGTTGAACCGACTTTTAAGGTGATGCCTATTACCTTGATACAAGAAGATGAAGAAACTTTAGAACGTTTGGAAAGGATATCTGTTACTCAGAAGAGGAACACAAGTTTGACGGAAGGTATACATTAGTTGAAGAAGAATCTGGTAACACCGTGGAAAAATTCAACGCGGCAAGTTTGAAGATTTATCATTCAAGAGCCAGACAAGAATGAGGAAAAAAATATATGATGTGTCACATATTTTTTATTGGCTTGAGGGGTGGATATACCCGGATCGTTCTCACGTCCGTGACATTGTTGACATTCTTATTTTGGAGAGAAGAGTTGTTAGTTGAAGAGGTTGAAGGAATGGATGATTTGAATAACGCGCGGAGGAGACTCAAGAGTGCTGAGGGAAGCATACATCGCAGGGGCGAGTGACACGAGATTATGACGTGGAGCCTGAATACGTCATGAGAAATATTTTTTTAGAATTACCTTAAGGAGAAGCATTAAAATCGGTCCAGTAGAAGCCGAGATACGAGATGGAATGTTCTCGAACAATTTCTCGCTGAACTATAAAAGGCCACGTTGCTGAGCAGAGAGTCATCATATCTTCAGAGCATTTGCTCATGTTCAGATCTACGCTACGTGAAAGTGACAGTATACACGCCGAAATTCTGACGGTCGGAGGACTTAGTCGCCGTACCAGTGGTCAGCACGACTTAGTTTTTGTTCAAGTGAACGAACTTAACTTTTGGCAGCGAATGGACTTAGAATATTCACTGACTTTCAGGTCACTTATTCTATAGTCAGGTGATGGTAGTGTCGAAACCATTCACAGAAGTTAGCCTACAGAACGATGTATTTCTTGTGGTGACTATACATCAGGCACTTCGAATTCATCAGGAGAAGTTTATTTCATTTTGTTCGTTTATGCAGCTAATAGGTGTTCCTATCTTAGCGTGCAAACGAAACCGCATTATTGGAACATGAGATTTATTCTCGAATCTACAGGAGTACTGTACCAGTCTATGACTGAGCAACGTTTTGTCATGTTACACGATACTAGTGATAACGGGAGTTATTTCGAACGGATGACTACACATCATCATGCGCCGCTAAAACTACTCGTAGGACTGGAAGGACATGGAGACGAACGAGGTATTTGGATACGGTAGATGGCCATGGGAAGACACTGTGGGAATAGTGTACACCACAACACACGCCCGTCATCGACATCAAGAATGTAGTAAGACAACCATTTCATGTACTATCCCCTATCCAGTAGTATTAGAGAATTCCATATTATTGAACAGTCACGATCAGAAATCAAGACACATTTTTCACCATAGCTAGATATTAGCTAGATCTTCGATTGTATTTGTCTGGATGACAAATGGAACTGCTGTCTGACAATTTATTTTTCGATCTAAGATTTTTGTTAGGACAGGGATTAGTTCATGTTTCGACATTAAATATTTCGATTATTCCAAGGGATATAATTATTTTTCGTTAATTCTTATTATGAGAACAGAAGTAATTGAGGCTTGGATTATTTAAATAATGTAATAATAATACAATAATAATAGAGTAAAGTGAATAAGTTAATAATAATACAATAATAATAATTAAGTGTGAAGTGAATAAGTTAATAATAATACAATAATAATAATCAAATGTGAAGTGAATAAGTTAATAATAATACAATAATAATATTCAAGTGTGAAGTGAATAAGTTAATAATATTTATAAATAATAACAACGTTATTTAAAGATATAAATAATTAGGGAGTGATAATACCGAACATTAGGAATTAAATAAAATTTTGTTAATTGTTTATTGTGATTAAATAATTAATGCATTAAATAAAAATTAATAGGAGACGTTGATAATAATAATTATCAGATGGGACTTAAATATTTATTTATATAAAAGAATAGGGCGATAATAATCATTTGACATTGATGATGCTTAAATATTTTTTTGTGGTGATAATAATTTGTGAATGAATTTAATTAGTTGGAAGGAATTAAATTAAATAACTCTGTTTGGAAGTTTAAATAAATTTAAATGTATTTATGGATGAAGAGAATGAAGTATTAGGTTTTTGAGCTCAGATTTTTTTTTCAAAAGCACTTGAAAAAAGAAGGAAAGAAAATATTCAGATAAAAAATAAGGGAAGGCAGGTATTTAATGTATCAAATTGGGAGAATTCTTGTAAATGGGAGGCACGGAGATATTGACCAGAATTTATTTAATTGGTAAAATAATACTGAAGAACCAAAGTCTAGTAATTGACAGAATATTACAAGAAGAAAAAAATATAATAGTAATAATATGATGCTGTGTGCAGAATATTCTGGTGATGATTTTAGTGTGCGTTTGGTGGCACTTAAAGGCCTAGGGGGTCATCCAAAAGTGGGTTTTATTCCCGTAGTTGTGGGCACAGAAGGATGTGCGGATGTTTGAAGGAGCATGTGGGCTATATTTGTAAAAGAAGGGTTAGGCGATGTGGACCGCCCCATATTCTTGTCAGATTTCACTATTCTGTTAATCCAATAATTTTTTTTTCTGGATCAACTCAAAATTCAAATGGAATGCTTAAATAAATAATTGAAGAACTTGAATTTAGATTTGTTGAACCCGACCGAGGAGAAAAAGAGTTGAAAAGTGCAAATGAATTAAAATAAATAATTAATGATTTTTATTTTTGAATAACAATAATAATAACATTGGAAATGAACAAATAAAATATTCATCATGTGAGAGGTTGAGAAAACTTGTTATAAATAAAGTGAAGGGAAAGTTTGAAATTAGTTAATTAATAATAGTAATATTTTTTTTTTTTGTGAGATTATACGAAAAGTTTGGTGATAGAAAATTTTGTTAACATAAAAATTTGGTGAAGAGTTAGATGATTTAATCCGCTGATGGTGGATAGAAATAACAACATTGTTTAAAACAATTTTTTTGTAATGTTAATAACATATGAGAATAATTTAAAATCGTTTATGACATTTAAACAAATGAAAGTGATAAAATAAGAAAGTTGAATTTTCAAAATATTATGAAACTTTTTGAACAATTTTTTTTAATTTGAAAATCTTTATGAACAATTATTAACATTCGACTTTATGTCAGTTATGAAACAACGAATCAGTGATATGATAATTTTCCAAATAAGTTTAATTTTGGAATAACACCGAATGAATCAAGTGACTATTTATTTTGAGAAATTTTTGCTACGAATATTTGATAAAATCAAATTGCAATCTTTGTAAAGTGAACTACGAACGTGTAAATAGTAGGAGTCACACAGAACTCTTTATTGAACAGTGATTACCGAGTGTAAATATTCTTTTTAAAATTGTTTATGAATATCAGAATGGACTAATTAATTTTTTCTGATTATCACATCTATGACAATTCTAATAATATTATAGGGACCGTTGATTTCTTATGTGTGATGTGTTTTCTTTATCTTTGTTGAGGGCTTTTACCAGTTGAATCATATTTTTTATTTATAAATTAATTTAGAATTTTAAGGAATGTGCTAGTTCAAAAATAATTTCTCACCTTACCTGACTTGTGAATTACCGAGATCAGGGATGCCAGATTAGACCCAAGTATTCACCTAGATAGACCCTGTGATATATTTTCTCGTGCTGATCTGATTTCGGTATTTTACAAAATGTGGTCGTTGGATCTCGGTCCAAACGGGCACAGTACTTCAAGAAAATAACTCGTGTCTTCTTCCAAAAGTCGGTTCTGTTGAGAAATACAGGTTCAAGGAAATAAACTGCAGCAAAGACTGATCATTATGTAAGGTATTTCCTTTTGTAAATAGTTGTGTGTAACATATGTATAATTTTGTTATCGATTGGAATTGTTAGCCATTTTTCTTAAATGTCCTGCTTTTTGCTAAGCAATGTCCTGCATTTGGGAATTTTCTGTTGGTAACCCTACTTGGAACAGAGTAGAGATATGAAAGCCATATAACAAATGGTAATCGGAGGCGGCCCACCCCAAAGGCTATTGAAGAAAACCGGCGAAATTCCTGAGCTGTATACACTCGAGGGTGTAACACTGCTGTTGGAGAATAAATCACAGGAAAGTATCACTGCGACACCCATCGCCTGTTATAGTGACTAACATGAACGCTGTCCTGTGTGAGACTTGAGTACTACGGTGTGGTTGGATAGGTATATCAACTGAAGCTTCTTCACCCAATGAGAATGGGAATAAACCTGTTACTAGAATTTCTCGTCATGTGAAAAGTCAAGCAACTGCTAATACGAATTTAAGTTTGATCATGGAAAACCCGCCTTTTATAAATATGTACTTCAAGAAAATAACTCGCGTCTTCTTCCAAAAGTAGGTTCTGTTGAAAAATACAGCTTCAAGGAAATGAACTGCAGCAAGGACTGATCATTAAGTAAGGTGTGAAGCCACCACTAGCTTAGAGGCACCACCTACCGGACTGCAGAACCCAGTGGAGGGAGAGATGGACTCGGGTCCATATCTAGTTGGATATAATGATGTCCAAGATGACGCAAGGAGACTCTTACCCTCCAGCCATCGCCATGATCGTGTGTTAAAATTCAGCCCCGTGGGGAGATGCTAGAATTCATATGAAAGTAAGTCTTAGTAGCGCTTAGACGAGCTGCGGAAACTTCCGTCAGTATATTCACAGTAATTTAAATATTGTGTATACAATCACTGCTCTACTTAATTCAAGTAGCAGTAGTTACGGGGGATTACATACTTTATTCCGGCGAGTTCCGGGACCAGCCAATAAACCAAACTCCGAATCTACTTCCGCTCGGCTAGGAAACAACACCAGATGCGCTGTCAACCGGTCAGACCATCTCACAGGACGCGTAAAGTCACGACATCACACCCCCTAAACTTTTCACGACAACAATTACTATATTTTTCAAATAATATTTATTTTTTAGCACTTGTACATTTAATAAAGTATATACAAGAGTTTTTTCTCAAGATGAATAATACACTTTTCATTAAATCATATATATATATATATATAAGTTGCGTTCAAAAAGTAACGAGCTGGAGCCTGGAATGAGCAAACCGGTGAAGACATCGGCTAATCGTGGCGTGTGTAACGAGGTGTGGTTCCGTCCAGAGCTGGAAGGTCACAGCCCATCGCTAGAGGGCACGCGTGCACGTCACGTGACGAAACAAAGCGAATAGCAGCATGCATCAATCGACCAACGCTGCCAGTCACATTGCAAACAGTGACATGGAGGAGTCAACTAAAGAGCAAAGAGGTGTTTTCGGTTTCTGACAGCGGAAGGAGTAGGGGGAACGGATATTCATCGCTGAATGTCACAAATGTATAGCGAACACTGCATGTCCCTTGCAAGGGTCAAGACGTGGCACAAGCGCTTCAGGAAAGGACGGGTGTCGTTAGCCGTTGATGCCCAGTCTGGGGCACCCCCCTGCATTACCGACGACAACGTCCAGCTGGTTGATGCACTCATTACCCAGGACCACCGAGTGACAGTGAACGCCATAGCCGCCGTGGTCGCTCCACGACAATGCACGACCTCATACGGCCAAAACAGTCGCGGCAATCCTGCAGAAATTTAAATGGGAGGTTCTCGGCACACCTCCATACAGTCCAGACCTCTCTCCCTGTGATTACACCATGTTTGGTCCACTGAAAAGGTCTCTGCGGGGCCAACGATACACCTCGGACGCCGACGTCCAGCTGTGCGTGCGGAACTGGTTCACATCGCAGCCCAGGGAATTTTATGAGACAGCCATTCACCTCCTCGTGTCACAGTGGGACGAGTGCCTCAACAGCCAGGGTCAATACTTCTAACATACATGTACTGGTTTCTGTAATTATGCCTCCGGCTCGTTACTTTTTGAACCCACCTTATACTGTACATTCATTTCAATTGAATCGATCATCGTTATTTGAAAACATTTCAGATGATTTGATAAACAATTTAACAAATCATACTATTTTTTACTTCCTTACTTACTTACTCCCTGGCACTACAGCCCTTGTAAGGCCTTGGCCTCCCGGACAATCTCCACCCATTCTTCCCTGTTGACTGCTTTGGTTCTCCATCTTCTATCTCCCATCCTTCTCAGATCCTCCTCCACGTTGTCCAGCCATCTGGTCCTAGGACTAACCGTCACACGCCGTCCTCCTGGCTTCCCATTGAAGACCTTCCTTGCAACTCTGTTCTCTGTCATTCTTTCGACATGTCGCAACCAACGATGCCTGCTACTCTTTATTTCCACTACTATATCTGGCTTACCTTAGGTACAACTCTCTTATCTCCATACTATTTCTGATTCGCCAGAATTCACCCTCTTTTACTGGTCCATATTGAGCCCGTCAGATGAGTTGTTCGGGTTGCCACTAACCGCAATGACTTCCCAGACAACTCACCGTCTGGACACATGTGCCGAAGAGGATTGGATGTACTTCCTATAGGTCAGTGCGCACGAAAGACGCAGCATCCCGGGGTAATCGGGCAGACACGGAGAATAAGTGAATGGACCCAAGAAGTACGCCGCAGAAACACTTAGACTACAAAATAATAACATCCAGACTTATGTAAACTCGGGTAAAATTTATTAAAAAATCAACAAACACCTACCCTAGTTCGGAGGGTTTGTTTCGGGCTAATCCCGCAAGCTAATAAAAAAAAAGATAAATGTCGTAGATCCTAAACTGATTGTAAGGTGAAAAAAAACTCGCGAAAGATCTAATTAAAAGAAAAAGAAAAAGCGGCAAGCTAGGGCAGTGGTACGAAAAGTACACCCTACACATATGAAACGGGTTACTTATAAAAGAAGTTAAATTAATAGCAATAATTTATGATGGTACCACCCACTTATTTATTTTTAAAGAAGTGAATAATCTAGCTAAATCCTGACAATTACAATAAAGTATACGGTGACTTACTACCGTAACAATCAAACAATTATAGCAAAAGGTATGTGACAACCAGTTTAAACAATCATTAAAGTCAATCTTACTGGCTAATAGGTACATGGGTAAACATACATGATCACATGTGATACGTGCAAGGGCACGTCTCTACCATTTCAAACATGTATTTAATCAGGGACGCTGTTGTTGAAGTTTTGAATCGTCCGCTTGGTCGCTCAGTACCGTTTGTCACCACAAGATGGTAGCTGCAGTCGGACTTTGAAAAGATACAAATAGTTCCTGTTTCTCCCCAATAGGTGGTGTGGGCTTCGCTTTTAAACTCTATATACGCATGACATAATTGAAAGACAATCACATTCTTCGTCTTCAAACAAAAGCTGGTGTAGTCATGATACCGCCAAATTATGAACTTATTAATGACATTGTTGTTTTGATGTGTCACTTCGTGATTGGACAATATTTATTTACATGAAGACAGTTCGATAAATGACGAGCGATTCTCCGCCATTTTTGTGGAGTCCATTTGCTGTCGAGTGAAAAACATCAAGCCGACGACTGGTCGAAGAGTGTCTATCCGTTGCGCTGGGGGCGTTGCCCCTAGCTTTTTCAAAATGTAAATACTCATTCAAGAAAAAGGAATTGCCTGTTTTCTTCAGGCTGTAAATTTTCATCGTTCCGCCGTGAAGAGGAAATGTGCAAGGATAATCGCAACTGGATGCGATCAAGTGCTTGTATCTACACGACGCATCGGCGTGTTAGCCATTTTTGTGAAGTACATGTAATAACGTAAAATTATGTGTTAATTATTTTATTGTTATTGTGTCTCCACTGAGAAGGATGTAAGGTACGATTTTTTTTAAATTTAATTTATTTAATTATTTTATGTTATGGAGCTCCGATATCTTCTTATAGTAATGTTTTATTTCTGTTCCTCATTTGTTTAATGGCCTAATTTTTTTTTGCTGTTTTAATTTCGTGTCCTGATTTATTTGAACCTTGTTATCTTTTCGTCGTACCTCCTGGAGACACATTTCTAGTTTATTTCACGTTTAAATTATTATTTATTTTCCTTTGGCAAGCTTGGGTTTGTCCCTTTTTTTTAATCCATGTAAGATCCGTCCAGTTTTAAAACGACTTGCATTAATAGTTTTTAGATGTAATTGTTTTTTTTTTCACCTTTCATTTCCTTCTACTAATGTTTAAATTTAATCTTATTAATTGTTTGCCGTAATTTTGACCTGGCATGGTTTTGGTGTGGCCATATCTTTTGTTTACCGTGATGCATTGTGGTCTCGTTGTCAGTCCATTTGGCGCGGGTCTCCAAAGCATACGTGTTTTCTGTTAGCTCAATATTTTTTTTTAAATTGTAATCTTGTTGTTGTTAGTTTTGTGTTTTCGGATGTAAAATGTCCTTGTGTGTTTCGCCGGCGAGCATATCATTTTTTTTTTATTTCTATCCCATTTAATTTTTTTTTAAGTTTAATTTAATTTTCAATTCCTTTGTTTTGGCGTGGCCTGAACATCTGCATGCCGGATCGATATTGCATTTCCTTGCAATTCATCAAGCCCGTTCTCAGTATGTTATGCATGTAATATTTATTTTAACCTTTGGGCTGTTTTACCTTTTTTAATTTTAATTAAGTCTTTTTTTTTCTTCTTGGCTTTGCAAGCAAGCATGTTAGGAGCTATCTGGCCTTCTTGTAAAATATTGGTGGTTGATGCATGTTCTTTCTCTGGTGAAGTTCTTATTTAAATTTTCAATATTAAACCTTATATTTTTCCTTTTTTTAAATCTTTTGTTGTGGCATTATTTCACCGACGGGTGTTCCGTTGGTTTTTGGGGGGTGTTTGATGATGATGATGATAATTGTTGTTTTAAGGGGCCTAACATCGAGGTTATCGGCCCCTAATGATCTGGGTGATAGCGAAAATGATAATGAAATGGAAACCAGAACAAAATTATCGAAGACTGAAAATACGTACAAAAAGGAACTCACATGGAAACAACTCACAATATGGTCCTACAAAAGGGAATTTAGAACGAAAAGTTGCACAAAAAGAATAGATTGAAAAAGACCCACAAAACGTCGGCTAGATTCAAAATACGTACAAAATGCAAAGTAGCGCCGAAATACTTACAAAATGCAACCGAAATTCAAAATACTTACAAAATGCAAATGAGATCGAAAGTACGTACAAAATGCAATTGAGGTTCAAAATACTTACAAAATGCAATTGAAATTGAAAATACACAATGCAATTCAGATTGAAATATCCCAGTTCCAATCCAAATTATTCACAAAGTGCAATTGAAATTCAAAATACTTACAAAATGCAATTGAAATTGAAAATGCTTACAAAATGTACGGTAGATTCAAACGACTCATGTGGATTGACAATACTTACAAAAAGCAATTTAGATTGAAAATACTTGACAAATGTAATTTAGATTCAAAATACCCACAAAATGCAATTGAGAATCAAAATATGTGCAAAATGCCCACCAAACAAAATGCAATTTAGATTCAAAATTCGTGCGAAATGCGGTTTTGGTTGAAAATACTTACAAAATGCAATTGAAATTCAAAATACTCACTAAAATGCCCTGACGCCTGCATTGAAAGACTTACTAAAAAGCAATTTAGATTGTCAATCTTTACAAAATGCAATTGAGGTTGAAAACAATCGCGAGATGTAATTTAGATCGAAGAGACCTACAAAATGCAACATAGATCAAAAATGCCTTTAAAAAAATGGTAAAAGGGAATGTAGATACACGGTGATTCGAGTAACAAAAACAGTGCGGGAATCTTAAAGAGAAAAGGAAATAGAAGGAAAAGAGGAGAGGAGAGGGGAGAGAGGAGAGGGGAGAGAGGAGAAGGTCCGCCCCAAAGGGAAGGGACAAAAAGGGGAAAACGGACCCAGCTCAGGAATCCCTCGGGGTCGCCAACGCCCGAACTCACCAGCCGTGAGCCCCTGAGGGTGTAGCATTATCTAGGGTGCACCAGAAGTGGTGGGGCTACATACACCCTCTCTCCTTAAGGGCCTAGAGCACAAGGCAGGAGGTAAAAGGAAGAGAAAAAGAAGGCTGACCCCTCGCAGAAGGAGGGTATCAGTAAAGATGAGACAAGGGCCAATTAAGGCGGGAAAGGAAGAGACTCCCTAGGCCTCGGATACCCTAATACCGTCGGGGTCAGAAGAGAACAAGAGTTGACCAAGTGAGGTCGACAGGAAAGAAGACAGAGAGGAGCCCGGCACAAGTAAGTGGAAGCAATGCCGGACTCAGCTGGGGCCCCGTGGTCGCCAACCCACGCCCACAAGATGTGAGCCCCTGGGGGTTGGGGGGTGTTTGTACGATAGCCTGTGTGTGTTGTCCCCTTCTCCTTCTTCCTTCCACCCCTTTTGGAGCTCTTCTGTCGGGACTTGTCTTCTGGAGGTGGTTTTGCTGCGGAAGTGACCCGGACCTCTGAATACAGGTAAGTTGGCCCATCCACGTTCCCCGTACTCGTCCCATTCTGGTAAGCAAAGCGTTGGTTATCGAGAAGCCGACGTGCTGATGGCCAGTGCCGTCCAATGTTTAGGGGTAGCAACATGAATAAATAAATAAATAAATAAATAAGACACAGCATTCAGAAAGCTTCTTATTAACAACATGCGTACACGCAAGAACACGGTTTGTATTCTTGGGTCATCTAGTGTATAATAAGATTGATAATGGCGTGATCAAAATCACATCTTACATTACTTGAGCGTCAAGTGCCACTAGTTGAGAACTAATGGTCTGAAACAGCTCCGTCGTCTCAAGATAGTGTAACGAAGTCTTTAAGTCATTTTCCGGTTGGAAATGTGACTAATCCAAAGATTCGGCCAGTTCGCATTATATTGCAAGTCATAGTAATTTTACAATCAGTTTGGTCGTCTTAATTAGAACAATTAGATCTTGTTATTATTTGAAGCATTATTTACATTGTCGTAGGTTTATGTAGAATACTGGCTATTCTTAATGAACACCTAGGCTTAAATAGCGTGAAGTCTAGCTAAGAACATCACTAATATAATCGACTCACACCTGGCCGGAAAACACAATAACACGAGTTAACAGACTCGGTTTACAATAACACTGAAGGGGCACAAAGCTCTCCTACAGAGTATTCAGGTTTCACCTGGACAAAACATGGTCGCAGATCTATCATCTGTACGACAGCGCAATATGAGCGCTTAATTCTTACGTAGAATCCTTTAAAAACGGTGTCAAAGTTACCCAACATAATAGACAATAGATTCTGTTCATTTCAATGCACTCTCCCAGTGCTCAAACAATCCGGTTCCTAAAGCGGTAACAAATTACAATATCGTCTAGTGACGTAAGCAAACATATGACTGCTATAAAAAACTCCACAACCTTGATCCAGAAATAGTCAATACATTCAACTTCGTGAAATACAGACGTGCGCATTCGCGTCGGGTCTAACAGTAAAAAGTCGTCTCGCTGTGAGCTCTACGGATCCATTGCATTTCAAACATTCAACCTTGGCTTGTCAAAGCACACTCTCAACTCATCGCACCAGGTGATAATTACACTTCACAGGCGTTAATTCAGCCAAAAGAAGTCAACATGTAGTGTTAAATGGTTCGTGGCTTCACCACCACGTAGAAATATCAATAATAAACATGGGCAACGTTGAAGTATTGCAAAGTTAATAATCTGAAAGATATTCCACTCGGGATAAGTTACTTTGGAATTGGTGGAAGATATTCCACTCCTTAAATATTTTCATGTGGGCATCTATAACTTTAGTGCGTCTTACAACTTGACACTAACAAGATAATATAACATGTGACAATTCTACAGACTGCTAGGATGTTGGTGATGATGATGATGATAATTGTTGTTTTAAGGGGCCTAACATCTAGGTTATCGGCCCCTGATGGTTTGGGTGATCGTTAAGATGTTGGAAACGATACGAAGTGTATCTGGGGTTCGATGCTTGGGTGGCATCTTTAATAAAACTCCCATACTAGTTCTTACTGGAACTTATGTGGCTTCAGAGCACACATCAAAGCATAAATTAATTACATTCAAAAGGTCATGACTTCTGTCGGTCATGAAATGATACGGTTAAAATAAAGCCCAAAATAAATCATAGAGTGGCGTGAATGGAAAGTTCGCTGAAAGGGGTCACAAAAATATGACGAAGAGATGGTTATCCATCGCTCAAAATAAGTTGGCCCATATGAAGGGCTGACCAAATCAAATTTAAATGACTTGTGGTCCTGTCTATCCATGAAAATTAGGACGTAACGTCCTGCGAACACCTTCACGATGCCCCAAAAACACATGGTGACAAACTCCACTGTGGAAAAACAAGATTAAACTATCTACAAATCCCTACCTATCTGGTGTCACTAATTCGGTTAATTTTTCTACTATCTACTCCACCACAGCTTAACCCGTACAATGAGATAAAAACAAACTCACTCAGCAGTCACCATTTTTGTAGATCCAATCAATTTGGTGTTACAGAGGCCTGGATGGGTGGTAATAATTCCATGTTATAGCTCGGGCATCGAGCTTATCCGCTTCCATTTTACTCCTCTTCCTAGTAGTCTCTCGAGCAAAGATCTCGATCTCTTGGTCAGCGATTGGGTTGATGGTCCCTTGGGCTCCAATTCCCGAAGAATAGGTGGTTAATTCTCCTGCCATGGTGTAGATAGATGTCTCCTCGTCGAATATTCCTCACATGATGGGTTCATACCCCATTACACTGACCATTGTCAGCGTGGCAAGAATGGTGTGACGTGGTCGTCGATATGATGCATTTTGAAAGATTCACACGTGATTTCCACTGACGTTATATTTAGCACAGTATTATCAAGCAAATCACTGGCTTTAAGTTGCAGACTGATTCTAAATTGCCTTTTCACTGTCTGCTTCACTGAATCTATTCGACACGTGGTATCAGCAATCACAGATTCGAATAGTGGTTATCATCCAAAAATATCCCACTAATCTGGCGCAAAAATTAATGCCAATTTGCATCATAGAATGTGGTAATATTTACCACTTGTTCACACTTGGATGGTTTGCAGATCATAATTAAAACACAGTATTTCAACACCCTCGTGGGCACAGAATATGAGGTTCACACGAACAAATGTGGTGTTACAATCACAAAAATATTCACCAAAAATACGACAAGAATTCCGCACTTGACAAGTGCATTTGATGGATTTATAGCTGATTAGAATTCTCACAGGCAATTCTAATTCACTTGTAATTTGTGATAGATGTTTGCTGATTTGCACATCAACTCGTGTGCGAAATATTGTGATGATCGTCTCGTGGACGAAAATTAGTCACTTTTCACACACAATCAAATGAATACTTTCACGCAGTGAAGCACTGCATACATTTGTGCGAAAGTTATACTGTTCACGACGTTTTGTCGGATGCACTAATTATATTCTTCACCACTTGGTGGACTTGTAATATTTTCCTCGTCCCTTAGCACAGACAAGGAAATAGCACGTCTACAATCGACGGCTTCTGAACAGGTAGTCATGATGATGATGATAATTGTTGTTTTAAGGGGCCTAACATCTAGGTTATCGGCCCCTGATGGTTTGGGTGATCGTGAAGATGAAAATGAAAAGCGAACTTAAAACCAAAACCAACTACTAACCTACATACTAGAAGAAGAAATGGTAGACTAAAGGAGAATAAGGCAAATAAAAGGACAGAAGGAAAGGAAATGCCCTCAACCCTCGAAGAAGGCGGATTGAGGGACTTGGAAGGAAGGAGAGCCATGAAAGGCATATAGGAAAGTGAAAGAGGAGAGATGATGATGATGATGATGATAATTGTTGTTTTAAGGGGCCTAACATCTAGGTTATCGGCCCCTGATGGTTTGGGTGATCGTGAAGATGAAAATGAAAAGCGAACTTAAAACTAAAACTAACTAATAACCTACATACTAGAAGAAGAAATGCAAAACTAAAGGAGAATTAGGCAAATAAAAGGACAGAAGGAAAAGAAATGCCCTCAACCCTTGGAGAAGGCGGATTGAGGGACTTGGAAGGAAGGAGAGCCATGAAAGGCATATAGGAAAGTGAAAGAGGAGAGGGTCCGCCCCAAAGGTAAGGGACAAAAGAGGAAAACGGACCCAGCTCAGGAATCCCTCGGGGTCGCCAACTCCCGAACTCACCAGCCGTGAGCCCCTGAGGGTGTAGCATTATCTAGGGGGCACCAGAAGTGGTGGGGCTACATACACCCTGCCTCCTTAGGGGCCTAGAGCACAAGGCAGGAGGTACAAGGAAGAGAAAAAGAAGGCTGACCCCTCGCAGAAGGAGGGTATCAGAAAAGATGAGACAAGGGCCAATTAAGGCGGGAAAGGAAGAGACTCCCTAGGCCTCGGATACCCTAATACCGTCGGGGTCAGAAGAGAACAAGAGTTGACCAAGTGAGGTCGACAGGAAAGAAGACAGAGAGGAGCCCGGCACAAGTAAGTGGAAGCAATACCGGACTCAGCTGGGGCCCCGTGGTCGCCAACCCACGCCCACAAGATGTGAGCCCCTGAGGGGGAACAGGTAGTCAGTGATGTTGATGATAATTGTTGTTTTAAGGGGCCTATCATCTAGGTTATCGGCCCCTGATGGTTTGGGTGATCGTGAAGATGAAAATGAAAAGCGAACTTAAAACTAAAACTAACTACTAACCTACATACTAGAAGAAGAAATGGAAAATTAAAGGAGAATAAGGCAAATAAAAGGACAGAAGGAAAAGAAATGCCCTCAACCCTCGGAGAAGACGGATTGAGGGACTTGGAAGGAAGGAGTGCCATGAAAGGCAAATAGGAAAGTGAAAGAGGAGAGGGTCCGCCCCAAAGGTAAGGGACAAAAGGGGAAAACGGACCCAGCTCAGGAATCCCTCGGGGTCGCCAACTCCCGAACTCACCAGCCGTGAGCCCCTGAGGGTGTAGCATTATCTAGGGTGCACCAGAAGTGGTGGGGCTACATACACCCTGCCTCTTTAAGGGCCTAGAACACAAGGCAGGAGGTAAAAGGAAGAGAAAAAGAAGGCTGACCCCTCGCTGAAGGAGGGTATCAGAAAAGATGAGACAAGGGCCAATTAAGGCGGGAAGGGAAGAGACTCCCTAGGCCTCGGATACCCTAATACCGTCGGGGTCAGAAGAGAACAAGAGTTGACCAAGTGAGGTCGACAGGAAAGAAGACAGAGAGGAGCCGGGCACAAGTAAGTGGAAGCAATGCCGGACTCAGCTGGGGCCCCGTGGTCGCCAACCCACGCCCACAAGATGTGAGCCCCTGGGGGAGGTAGTCAGTGAGCTTAGATCCTCCCTGCCTCGTGCAGGACAAAAGTTGAGTCTTTGACGGTCCATTTCCTGCCGCAAATCTGCGGTGTTAATACCTTTTACCTTAAATTGAAAATCGATAAACATCGTAATGTTTCATTTAAGCTGATCTACATTATGGAATGATCTGAGACTTTTAATTGCAGAATACGTGATAGTTGGTGCTCAGAATAAATATTCAAGGCGAGAGTCCTAAGTCAAGACATCTCCCATTTTTCCTGCATGCCTCGCGCTGCTACAGGGCGCGTTCAGTTACATTGGCATGACATGCTCGTCATTAATTCCAATAAATATCACCGACCCATGAGCTCACTCGGGCTCATATGCTCTCCCGTCGGTTTAATTAAAAATGTAGGGATACATTTTTATTTATCCAACAGCTTATCTATGCTTGGTGATATTTCTTAAGTTGGCGGCGTTGAAAATACCAAGACGCTCACCAGTTTGGACGTCTTCTATGACATAACTTACATTATTTAGGGGTTCAGCTACCCTACTGGGGCCATAATAAAGGGATAGACATTTCCCATATACTCTGTCCACTGGGTTGGATATCCCTGGACGTCGAATGAGCACTAAATCTCCGGCGACAAGTGGATTTCTGTATCTCTTACATCGCATTCGTCTGATTCTCTTGGCAGCTTGTCTGTCCATTCTGTTCCTTGCAGCTAATATCCTGCTATCGAGTGAAGGTTGGATACTCAGTGGTGTTGCAATAACACGATTTCACAGTCTCATAGGCGCTTGATTCAAGTGTAGAACCGTTGGTATCTGGTCTGTGCTCTCGTGTACGGTAGAATTTATACATCGAGCCATAAGAATTAGGACTTCTGTCCACCGCCAGTGTGCTTCCTGGCAATAAAGACGGCAAAATTTTGCTATGGTAGCCATTATGCATTCCGCTGGAATACTTTCTGGATGTCTCACAGAAAATAACAGGTGTCCAATTTCTAGTTCATGCATGGCAGCAGCAAACTCAGCAGTGATAAACTCTGATCCTTGGTCGGTGAGGAGAAATTGTGGTTTTCCCGCCTCCGGTATCAATTGACGTCTGATTTTCTGGATAATCTGGTGCGCTGTTGCCTTCTGCACTGGATGTAGCATGGTGAACTTTGTGAACACTTCGATGGTTACAACCACAAAGCGATTCCCACGATGTGCCTTCGGAATCGGTCCATACAAGTCCTGTGCGTACAATTCCCTGGTTCTCGTGGGTAAGATAGGTCGAGGTGGTTCCTTGAGTAAGTACGACGTGTACTTATTTCGCTGGCATGCATCAAAAGCACGTAAACACTCCCTCACAGACGTTCCCATCCCTTTCCAGGTGAATGATTCACGGAAGGTCGGCAAGGTCTTGTCTGTTCCTCCATGCCCAATAGATGACAGTTCTCTCATACCTTCTGGGAATCACTGCTCTTAGCTGCGTGTGGTCGGCATCCACAAACTTGTACAAGACTCGCTGATAAATTAGATAGTCATCAGCTATGGCGGTAATCCTGGCGTAATCTGGATCCTGGGCATCCATCCGGTTCTGCAAGAATCGTATGATCTTCCTTAGCTCTTCCTCGCGCCTCTGACCTTCGGGTAAGTGACGTAACCTGTGGAGGTGTTCCTCGCAGTCTCCCACGAAGTCAATGGCGTTGATGGTGGCGTCAGAATTACGGCTGAAAATTTCGGCAAACACATTCTCTTTGCCTGGGCGGTGTTCGATTACCAAATCGAAAAGCTGGAGAAATAAGGCCCATCTGGTTATCCTGTCGCTCGCCAGTCTTGATCGGGTGATGAAGGTCAGTGCGTGATGGTCAGTCCTCACCATGTTCTTGTGTCCCCAAAAATGTATGCGCCAGTATTCCAGGGCGTAAACTATGGCTAAGGCTTCAATTCAATTGTGAAATAATGCGACTCATGCGGTCTCAATCGTCTGCTCAGAAAAGCAATATAATGACGACCTTTCAGCTCATCCTCCTGCAATAAAATTGCTCCAATGCCTATTGCGGATGCGTCCGTCTCTAGGATGAAGTTCCTAGTGTAGTCAGGGTATTCCAAACTGATGGATTCGGCATGCATTTTCTTTGCCTTAAGAAATGCCTCGTTACATGATTTATTCCACGCCCATCTGCAGTTCTTCTTAAGTAGGTTCTGCAGTGGTGCTACTGTCTCTGAATATTTGGGACAGAGTGCAGCAAAAAACTGAAGTATGCCCAGAAATTGTCTCAGGTGTTTCACACGGGTTGGAATAGGGAATGCGGCGATTGCTTGGATTTTCGCCGGTTTCAGTCGATAGCCTAGACCGCTGATAATGTGGCCTACAAATTTTATTTCCGACTTCAAAAAATGGCACTTGTCATACTTGACCTTAAAGTTTGCCTTTCGCAGGTTCTCAAAAACGAGACGAAGAGTTGCGATGTGTTCTTCCTCGGCCACGGATGCTATGATTATGTCATCAACATAACATACAACTTTCTCCTTGACCTCAGGGGTTAGCTTTGCATCGAAAGCGCGGATCAAAGCGGCTCCTGCGTCTTTCACACCGAAGGGTAGTTTCTTGAAGACATAAGTGGTCTGGTCATAAAGAAACCCTGTGTATTTCTGCGTGTGGTCAGACAATCGGATGTGGTAATAGGATTGTACCAAATCCAGGGAAGTCAGATGCCTCTTCCCTTTGAATTTACGTAGAATATCCCTTATTTTCGGCGGTCGGTCATGTTCTGGCGCCAAGCGTTCATTTAAGGCTCTCACGTCGAGACAAAGCCTTAAGATCCCATCTACCTTTACCACAGGTGTGATCGGATTAAGGTAAGATGTCGGCGCTTTCTTAATGGTCCCTACATCCTCCATTTCCTTCAGCTTTCTTGCTACTTCGGCGCTGTGCTTTTCTGCAATGGGGTATATCTTCTTTTGAAACGGCGAGTCGTCTAGAAGAACCAAATCGTATTCAAAATCGGGGATCTCGCCGGGTGTCGTTCCGAAAATGTCCTGATATTCCTGGAGTACGTCATTTAATCGTTTCTTGCAGCGTCAGATAGAGGTTGCACATCGGCTGGTTCTCCCTCTTCTGGTGCGTTCTGCTTAGTAACCCCGTTGTCGATCACGTAAACATCATAACAATGGGCTCCTTCGGCGAAAACTCTACTGTGTTTCGTCCCATGTCAATTATGCCGTGATGCAGGCGCATAAAATCGGCTCCTAGGATCGCTTCGTATCTGAGGTCCTTCAGAACAATGAATTGGTGCAGGTACTCCTGGTTCGCTATGTTGAGATTCCATAGGACCTGTACTTTGCACTTGACTGTACGGTCAGGAATGACTCCTCTCACACGCAGGGTTGAAACAGGCAGTTCCGTGACATCAGACTTCGCTTTCAGGGTAGCGTAAAAGTCTGTCGAGATTACACTGATCATAGCTCCAGTATCAATAAGAATAGTAACTGGACATCCATTAATCTCTGCCGGTATCATTGGCAATCGGGTTAGTTCAAAGTCGTTCGTCGTTCTTCTAAGAGATCCTCTTCCGCTGGTTCCCAGAGTAATATAGAGGCAGTTACTTTGGTACAATGCAATTGCGACTCTAGTTCATTTTGGGCGTTTTTTTCCCTTGGAGGTGCCGGGTTCGTTAGGATCGGTCACCTCCTCTGGAGCATTGCTTCCTTCCCTTGGCGTTCTGCCTTGGTCCGCCTCTTCTCTGGGCGTTCGAAGCTGTCTAATGTATTCGCGGCTGTCTAGCGCGCGTCCACGCCAGTCCCTATCGTGTTGATACATGGGATCATGGCTCCTCCGATATCCTCCACTGTATCTGTAGTCACGTCGGATCCCTCCAGACTGTTGCGCTCGAGGTGAGTTACCATTCCCTCGGCGGTCCTGGTTTTCGTAATTCCTATTACGGTCGTTCCTTTGGTTAAACCGGTCACTCCAACGTCCCTGGTTCCCTCGACGATTTTCTCTGGAGTATGGCGTTCCACTCCATTGGCGTCGATTATAATCTTCGTTACCAGTCTGGTATTGTCTACCGTTATTACTGTTGTTGTTGCTGGCGTTCTGCTGCGTTGGCTTCAGGGTCTACGATACCTTATCGACAGTCGTGAGGTTGACGTGTCGAGGTTCGCCCCTCGTCGGCTTGTGGGGTGTGAACTGTTCAGCGCTGGAGTCCTGTCTCCGTAGCATCTGGTCACACTCGCAGAAAGTCTTTGCTCCCGGGGCGATCAGTACTTTCTGTACATCAGCTGGGTACTGCCAGACAATCGTATTTATTAAATCCTCCGCGGACAACGGAGGTTTAAGGCATCTCAGTTTCGCAAGCTGTGAGGCGAAGTAGTTCGCATAGCTTGTGGGTAAGTTAGAGCTGTACCACTTGGTGTACATCTCTGCTCTAATAGCTTGTTGGACGTCGCTCGACCAATAGGTCCTTAACAGCGCTTTCTTAAAGTCGTGGTACACGGTGAAAGAGTACCAGAAAGCTCTGTACCAGGTACATGCTTGGCCATCCAAAAGGCGTTCAATGACCCCTAACTCCCTTTCGGGTGTGACCATTGTGTCCCTTAGGTAGCTCTCCACGTTCGTTAAGAATTCTACAGGTGTAACACCTCTACCTGTTCATTTGAATTTAGCCAGTTGTTCTTCCCGTGATCGGATGATCATGACATTATTTTGACTTCCAGGCGAGTACTGTGACTTAAATGGCTGAGCATTATAATTCAGATTTGCGCCAAAACTGTTAGGTGTAGCGGAAAATTTCGGCTGCGCCATCGGCGTTGGTGTGTAAAATTGCTGCGTACCAGATTGAGGCAGTATCTGGGATTGCGTGGTCGGCTTGTCATTCGATAGATCAACCTTCGTAAATCGAAATGGTTGCGTCGTCGGCTTATCATCCTGTTGTTGAACATTCATGAACTGAGGCAAGTTCACGTGGCTGGATGGCGCCATTCCATCTGTCACCTCACGTTGATTCGCAATATTCTCAGTCGTAGTCGTTGGATTCCTTAACTTGTCGATCCTTCTATCCATGTCTTCCCATTCTGGAACAGTCGCTTCTTCCTTCTGACGACTTAGCTCATTTACCTGGAGTTCAATCCGCTCAATCTTCCCTCGAAAGCATTGATCCAGTTCGCTCACGCTGAGTCTTACATTTGCGCTTAGTTTCTGTCGTTCATCTTCTCCAGCTTTCTCTAAACGTCTCTGCATGACTTCGACATCTTCTTTCACTTGTTAGACATCGTCTTTGACGACGGCGACGTCTCCCCTGAGTTCGGTTACCTCGTCTTGAACTCTTGCAACTTGGGTTTCAACTACCAGTTTATGCTCGTTGAAATGCCCTCTCAACAGCATTATGTCGGTGCTGATTTCCCCCTTGTTACTCTCAACAGTTCCTAGGAGTTCGCTAATGCTGAGATTCACGTCAGTAACGCCCTTGTTTGTGACGGACATCTCATGTTTGAGCTGCGTCACCTCAGCTCCTATAGCTTTCACGTTTGTGTGAACGGCATAAGCGGCTCCATGCATCAGTATAAGTCCTGCATTGACAGTAGCTACTTCGTTCTTCACCTGCTGGATAAATCCCTCGACGTGAGTTACGCGACCTCCCAACTCTTCCCTTGTATGGTCGAGATCGGCCCTCATATCGATTTGCATCCGGGTCATCGTAGCTTCTAGTTTCGTGGTATTATCGTTTGCTCGGTTCTCGTTGGTCTCATCCAACTCTGCAATGCAAGTTTGCATTTCCTCCCTTGCACGGTTGATGTCATCACTAAGCGCGTCTAACCTATTATTTGCATCCTGCTGAGTCGCAGAAAGTCGGCCCTAACGTTAGCTAGACCTGCGGTGATATTGTCGTTAACCACCTCTCGGTTAACCTCCATTTCCGCCCTGACATCATTCACATCTTGTCTAACATTAGCTAAACTATCGTTAACATTATTAACATCCAGCCTAACATTATTTACACCGCCTCTAACAATATTAATAGTGGCTGTGTTGTTCTCGAGATCTTGCCTAACATCATTGAGTCTCTCGTTAGTGACGTTGACATCACCCCTAACATTATTTAGTCCTTCATTGATTTGTTTGAGATTCGCATTAACTCCAACCATCATCTCCTCAAAGCGGCGTATCATCCATTACACAATTTATATAAGTGAGAAACAGAGAAATATTCATCAGAGGAGAACTTACATCTAAGGTAGGGAATCACCGTGGCGGAAAGTTTGCTTTCTTTCAATAAATCACCCGAGTACAGCTGGAGTACACAACTAAGTGATTCTACATTTACTAACATCACGAAGAGCAAAGCAAAGTATTACATTTACTTAAGATGAAGTGTAGGCAAAGATATATCCTAATCTGATTTTAATAAGCTAATTACAGATGATGATGATGATGATAATTTTTCTTTAAAGGGGCCTAACATCGAGGTTATCAGCCCCTGATGAAATGAAATGGCATGAAATGATAGGATAATGATAAAAACAGCTCACCGCTATGGATGAAACGAAAATGGTTTATACAAATTAGACAGTGAGCCCCAACAATTATGCCTTATTTGAATAAAAACGAATAAAATGTAGATGGTAAAACACAATAAAATAAATAAGGCATAGTGAACATTAAAATAGATGAACACAATAAGAAACATAAAACAGACTTCTGAATTAAAAGTCTTAACTTACCTTAAAACCTAAAAAAGTAACCACTCTCCCTCATGAACTGGATGACGAGGTCTACTAACAGCCCGTCATCACGGAGAATAAGGGAGAGGGTATTAGGCAGTTTAAAAGTCCTTCGAAGATCGGCCAAATCCACACACTCCAAGAGAATGTGTGCCACAGTTACATGGGCAACGCAAGTACACACAGCGGGGTCTTCTCTCTTTAGCAAGTGGGAGTGCGTAGCAATCCCATGGCCGATCCGGAGTCGACAGAGTACCACAGCTTCCTTCCGGAGAGATCGGAAGGAAGATTTCCACACCTTCGTTGTCTCCTTGATGCCTCTCAGTTCGTTGGGTGGAGGCGTGGCACGCCACGCTTCCTCCGAATGCGACAGGATCGAATGCCGCAACTGACAGGGCACATCATTAGCAGGCACCTTATACGGTAGCGAGGGCAGTGCGACTGCCTCTCTCGCCGCCTGATCAGCAGTAACCATGTGGCTAGGAAGCCACACAAAGTTCACCCCGGTTCCAGGGTTACACGCACTAACGAGCAGGTCGTGCACACGCTGGACCAACGGATGCTTCGGGAAACACACATCGATCGCCTGCAGCGCACTCAGAGAGTCTGTACACACACGAAAGTGTTGGTGATCGTCTGATATTTTGAACCGCAGAGCCTCTTAGATGGCATAGAGTTCCGTTGTGTACACGCCACAGGCCTCGGGAAGTGAAAAGAGAAACCGACGATCCTCAACCAAAAATGCAGCCTACTTTCTCGTTTATCCTCGAACCGTCCGTGAATAGAAGCCCTGATCCAGGATACCGGCTCACCACGGACTGGAACAGCCTCCGACGGACGGAGGAGTCCGTGTCCGACTTGGGGCCGGTGTGCAGATGCAGGATGATATCGGGGCGAGAGACCATCCACGGAGGGTCTTTGCTAGGTACTCGGACGATACAGGAGACAGCAGGAAATCGGAACTGTCGGTATAAGTCATCCAAGCGAAACCCCGCCAGGCAAGTGGCTCGGGCGAGCGCATCATACAGCCGGCGATTCGAATAGGAAAACAAACATGGATAGCTTGGGTGAAGTGGCATCTGTCGATTAGTTGCAGCATAGGTCAGCAGTACTTGTTGGCGCCTCAGGTGTAAAGGAGGTACGCCAGCCTCGGCGAGCAACCTGAGGATTGGGCTCGTCCGAAAGGCTCCCGTCGCCAGCCTCACACCGCCGTGGTGGACACTGTCCAGTTTAACAAGCACTGACTTACGGGCCGAACCATATGCTACACTGCCATAATCTAATCGAGATAAAATCAGTGCCTTATAATAACGTAGGAGCACCGTGCTGTCCGCTCCCCACGATGTGCCGCTAAGAAACCGCATCATGTTGAGCTTCTTAGCACAGGCAGTTTTCAAACACCGCACGTGTGACTCCCACGTTAAATTATGATCGAAAAGGAGCCCAAAGAACCGGTACGTATCAACAACAGGCAAAGCTACATTGGCCAGATAAAGCTCAGGATCAGGATGGAGAGTGCGCTTTCGGCAGAAATCGACAACCGAGGTCTTAGTGGTTGAGAACCGAAAGCCATGCTCTAGTGTCCAGCGTTCCACTCTCCGAATAGCTTGTTGTAGCTGTTGTTCAGCGACCGCCATATTTTGTGCACTATAATGTAGAGCGAAGTCGTGTACATATAGCAACAGTACAACTGCTGGTCCAGCAGCAGCGACTATACCGTTTATGGCAATCGCAAATAATGATACGCTAAGCACCGATCCCTGTGGGACTCCGTTTTCCTGTATATTATATTGCGAATATGTCCCCCATATTCGGACACTGAATAGGCGAAGGGACAGAAAATTCGCGATAAAGACCGGCAAGTTACATCGGAATTTCCATTGATGTAGGGTTAGAGGATGCCGTAACGCCAAGTGGTGTCAAAAGCCTCCTCGAGGTCAAAGAAAACATCGACTAGGTGCCGTCTTCGGAGAAAAGCGTCCTCTATGGCGGTCTCGAGGCGTACCAGATGGTCGTTGGTACACCGAGACGCCCTGAAACCACACTGGTATTCAGACAGGAGTCCTCGTTTCTCTACGACCCACACCAGGCGCCGATAGACCATTCTCTCAAAGAGCTTTCACAGACCGTTTGTGAGACAAATAGTTCTGTAACTCCCTGTCAAATTGGGATCCTTAACGGGTTTCATGATAGGTATAATTATACCTTCCTGCCATTGCGCTGGAAACACACCTCCCAACCAGATACGATTGAACACCTGAGCAAAGACCGAATCCTTAACGGGTTTCAGGATAGGTATAATTATACCTTCCTGCCATTGCGCTGGAAACACACCTTCCAACCAGATACGATTGAACACCTGAGCAAAGAACGAATGCTCCCATCGTTAAGGTGTTTAAGCATCTGGTTGTGAATATTATCCGGGCCGGGAGACGTGTCCCTGCAGAGCGCCAGCGCACCGCGGAGTTGCCACTCCGTAAAGGGCACGTTGTTCTCCTCCGAAGCGCGGAAAGCAAAACAGAGCTGGAAGCGTTCTGCCTCGCCTTTCAAAGCAACGAAATCTGGAGCATAATTATCCGAACCGGATATATCGGCAAAATACGAGGCGAGATGGTTTGCAACGCGATAAGGAACTGTAACCAATTCATTATCAATGGAAATTCCCGGTACAGTAGAAGATGTCTGAATTCCCGAAATGCGTCGTAGTTTAGTCCACACTTGAGAGGAGGGGGTATGTGCCGTAATGGACGTCACATACCGTTCCCATGATAGTTTCTTACTCTGGCGGATAAGAATCCGTGCCTTGGCATGAAATTTCTTAAACGCCACCAAATTGGCCATGGTTGGACGCCGACGGTAGTGCTTATGAGCTCGACGACGGTCTCTTATTGCCGCTGCAATATCCTCTGTCCACCAGGGGACGAGTTTGCGACGAGGAGTCCCAGAAAAGAATGGAGTAGATTCCTCGGCGGTAGCAAGAAGCACGTCAGTGATGTGCTGTACCTCGTCATCGATGCTCCAGCATCCCAGATCATCAAATACAGCGCGTTCTGTAAATGATGGCCAATTGGCCCGTTTAAGTACCCAACGACTGGGGAACGACACGGGCTTCTGGTTCAGAAGTGTAAGAACGATCGGGAAATGGTCACTGTCACAGAGATGGTCGTGTACATACCAACCCAATAGGGGGACCAGCGCACGGCTACACACACTCAAGTCAATGTGTGAGTACGTGCCGTGTGCTAAGCTAAAATGTGTAGCTTCCCCTGTATTTAAATCCAACCCTTGAATTAAACCCTCCACGCCCCTTCTTCTGGGGCAGGAAGATGGTGATCCCCAGTGGGGGTGATGCGAGTTGAAATCACCCACGAGAAGGAAAGGGACTGGAAGTTGATCAACAAGATCAAAGACGTCATTAATATCTAGGGGCTGGTTTGGTGGAAGGTACACGTTACAAACAGTTGTCATAGCAGGCAAGGACACGCGAACTGCAATAGCTTCCAGAGGAGTAGCGAGTGGAAACTCTTGACTACAGCAGACAGAGCGAACGGAGGTACAAACGCCCCCAGAAGTCCGGGCGGTGTCGTGTCGCTCTTTAGAGTATAGTCTGAATCCTCTCAGAACAGTCTCGTGAGCAGGTCTGAGGTTTGTTTCCTGTAGGCAGACTATACTCGCTGCGAATTGTGCAATGAGCTGACGGAGCTCTGTCAAATGCCTGTCATAACTGTTACAATTCCACTGTAACAGTGCCATAGTGTGAACGTATAAACTAGGGAATAAGTTGGAGTAGCAAGCTACAACTTAACCTCTGGAGGATCATCACCCACTACGTCGACTATAATTTCCATGTCCTCAGGCGAGGTCGTGGAGTGAATCGACTCAGCGGAAGATTTCCTGGACGCAGTTTGGCGGCGGGGGGATCTCCGTGGGGTGCGCGCAGATCTGGGGACCGAAACGTCCCCAAGCGCAGAAGCATCCGCAGGTGGTGGGGCGGATGGCTTCCCCATTTTTGGAGGAGAAAGGGAACGCGTAGTGCGGGCTCCCTTCTTCCCCGCCTCTTTCAGATATTTAGACGGGTCAGGAGACTTATTCCTGACCCTGGTCGAAGATGCCGCCTCCGCCGGATCGGCGGGGTTTTCGCCGACCGTGTGGGTGGGGAGTAAGTCTTCAACTTCCTCCCCTGCTGTGCGGGCGGAGCAGCCTTTGCTCGTACAGCCTTCTTTGTGGCCGAAGGTGGGGTAGAAATCACCTTCGTGCTCTCTTTCTGATTCTGGGGTGTAGAGGGAGATGTAGATGGCGGTGGTACATTTGAAGGTTTCACAGCTGAGACAAAAGATGAGGTAGCCGGGACCAAATTTGGTATTATAGCTCTATAATCAATCTTTGGAGAAGGAGAAATCGTGGTGTGGTACTTCTTGCGGGCCTCCTGGTAGGTGAGACCATCCAGGGTTTTGATCTCCTGGATTTTCTTCTCACTCTGGAAGACAGGGCAGTTCCTGTTCCGAGGAGAATGAAATCCAGGGCAATTAGTGCACTGATATGTTGTATGGCATCCTTCCGCTTCGTGTGTTAGCTTACCGCATGTTCCGCAGATTTGAAGGCTCGAGCATCGGGATAATATGTGCCCGAACTTCTGGCATTTATAACACCTCATTGGGGGAGGGATGTAAGGCCGTACGTCACAACCATAACTTGTTACCTTGACTTTCTCCGGGAGCACCGAAAGCTCAAAGGAAATAATGAAAGCACCAGTATCCACGATTTGACCATTGGCCTTGCGCGTAATGCGCCGGACATCAGTCACGAGACGGTGCCGCATATCCTCCTTGAGCTCCTCGTCAGTGTTCAGAATCAAGTCCCGGTGGAAAATAACTCCTCGGACCAGATTCAGAGACGTATGGTTTTCCACTTTGAGAGGGATCTCGCCAAAGTGGTCACATTTCAGAAGTTGTTCAACTTGCTCACCAGTCCTAGTCTTGAGCAACAAGCTACCGTTCCTCATCTTTTGTACTTTCTCAAGCTCACCATAGACTCCTTCTATGTGGCGAGAAAATATAATACTCTTTACCAGCTTGAAATCACCCCCATCTGTTCTGGTCGCTACCAGAAACCTGGGGATGTTAGCACCCAGATTTTCACGTACAGATTGTTCCCAGGGAGTTGATCCCCGTAGGGAATCGAAAGTTAAAGACTTGGGTGTGGAACCACCCTGTTAGGGGATTTTTCTTTTGGAACCCATCGCCAGATCATCCTCTCCGAATGCCACCGACATCCGATCACGGGCCGTCACAGTAGACGCTACAAAGCCAGGGCAAGGCCCACCTACCTTGGAAGGCATTGCCCGGGGGTCCGATTTTTTACGATGCCGTATCGGCATGTACCCCTTGGCATATACTGGAATTTACAGCTCTGACATTCGGCTGTGCGGGGACCTGCGTAGTCAGGCGGATACTACTGCACGGGTACATGGCGCACCCACCTGTCGGCGCGGCCAAGTCCGGACAGGCTTCGAGCCTAGTCGCAAACGTAAGTGGCCCTTCCCCTATCAGCACGCACATATAGAAATTTTGGTTGCCAGACCCTGAAAGCAGTAACGGAAAGAAGTGAGATATAGCCTAATGAGAGTTATACCGCACGGATGTATGTCTTTTAGAGCTGAATGTAAAACCCACGAAAGGGGACCGATCCGAGAAACCCTTTTTGTCGCCTTTTACGACTGGCAGGGATTACCGTGGATGTATTCGCTTCCTCCCACCCACTGGGGGTCCAATTCACAAACAAACGCAGATTCTTTAAAGTATAGACAAGGTCCCCCCCCCTTTTAGTCGCCTGTTACGACAGGCAGGGGATACCGTGGGTGTATTCAACCCCCACCCACAGGGGGAAAGCTAATTACACTTCACCTTTGTGGTTTTAGATCACAAGAATGCCACACGGCTTGCTGAACAGCAGTACGACCTTCTAAGTTCGTCCCAGTCCAGTCAACTAGCCTTTAAATAGTGTTTTCATCCTCATACAAGAAAGCGACAGGTGCTGATGGCCTCCATGTCCAAAATCGGCATCACCGGTTGGGCGCCAGTTGGAAATAAAGTAAGTGGTATGAGCCCGTCACACGAGTTGTTTGGATTGCCACTAACAGCAATGACTTCCCAGACAACTCACCGTCTTGACACATGTGCCGAAGAGGATTGGATGTACTTCCTAAAGTCAGAGCGCAAGGAAGACGCAGCATCCTGGGACGATAAGGAAGACACGGAGATTAAGCGAATGGATCCACGAAGAACACCGCAGAAACATTTAGACTACAAAATAATAACATCCAGACTTATGTAAACTCGGGTAAAATTTTAAAAAAAAATCAACAAACACCTAGCCTAGTTCGAAGGGTTTGTTTCAGGCTAATCCCGCAAGCTAAAATAAAAAAGAATAATGTCGTAGATCCGAAACTGATTGTAAGGTGAAAAAAAAAACTCGCGAAAGATCTAATTACAAGAAGAAGCAAAAGCGGCAAGCTAGGGCAGTGGTACGTACAGTACATCCTACACATATGAAGCGGGTTACTTATAAAAGAAGTTAAATTAACAGCAATAATAATCAAATAATTTAAAATGGTACCACCCCCTTATTTATTTTTAAACAAGTTAAAAATCTAGCTAAATCCTGTCAATTACAACAAAGTATACGTTGACTTACTACCGTAACAATCAAACAATTATAGCGAAAGCTAAGTGACAACTAGTTTAAAAAAAACATTAAAGTCAATCTTACTGGCTAATAGGTACATGGGTAAAACATACATTATCACATGAATAAATAAATAAATAAGACACAGCATGCAGAACGCTTCGTATTAACAACCTGCGAAGGTTGATAATGGCGTGATCAAAATCACGTCTTACATTACTTGAGCGTCGAGTGCCACTAGTTAAGAACTAATGGTCCGAAACAGCTCCGTCGTCTCAAGATAGTGTAACAAAGTCATTTCCCGGTTCGAAATGTGACTAATCCAAAGATTCGGCCAGTTCGCATTATATTGCAAGTCATAGTAATTTTACAATCAGTATGGTCGTCTTAATTAGATTAATTAGATCTTGTTATTATTAGTAGCATTATTTACATTGTCGTAGGTTTATGTAGAATACTGGCATTCTTAATGGACACCTAGGCTTAAATAGCGTGAAGTCTAGCGAAGAACATCACAAATATCATCGACTCACACCTGGCCGGAAAACACAATAACACGAGTTAACAGACTCGGTTTACAATAACACTGAAGGGGCACAAAGCTCTCCTACACCGTCTTCAGGTTTCGTCTGGGCAAAACATGGTCGCAGATCTATAATCTGTACGACAGCGCAACAAGAGCGCTCAACTCTTACGTAGAAGCATTTAAAAACGGTGCCAAAGTTACCTAACATAATAGACAATAGCTTCTGTTCATTTCAATGCACTCTCCCAGTGCTCAATCCGCTTCCTAAAGCGTTAACAAATTAAAATATCGTCCAGTGACGTAAGCAAACATATGACTGCTATAAAGAAAACTCCACAGCCTTGATCCAGAAATAATCAATACATCCACTTCATGTCGAATCTAACAGTAAAAAGTCGTCTCGCTGTGAGCTCTACGGATCCATTGCATTTCAAACATTCAACCTTGGCTTGTCAAAGCACACTCTCAACTCATCGCACCAGGCGAGGCAACGTTGAGGTATTGCAGAGATAATAATCTGAAAGATATTCCACTCGGGATAAGTTACTTTGGAATTGGTGGAAGATATTCCACTCCTTAAATATTTACATGTGGGCATCTATAACTTTAGTGCGTCTTACAAATTGACACTAACAAGATAATACAACATGTGACAATCCTACAGACTGCTAGGATGTCGGAAACGATACGAAGTGTATTTGGGGTTCGATGCTTGGCTGGCATCTTTAATAAAACTTCCATACTAGTTCTTACTGGAACTTATGTGGCTTCAGAGCACACATCAATGCATAAATTAATTACATTCAAAAGGTCATGACTTCTGTCGGTCATAATATGATACGGTTAAAATAAAGCCCAAAATAAATCATACAGTGGCGTGAATGGAAAGTTCGCTGAAAGGGGTCACAAAAATATGACGAAGAGATTGTTATCCATCGCTCAAAATCTAAGTTGGCCCATATGAAGGGCTGACCAAATCAAATCTAAGTGACTTGTGGTCCTGTCTATCCATAAATATTAGGACGTAACGTCCTGCGAACAGCTTCACGATGCACCAAAAACACATGGTGACTAACTCCACTGTGGAAAAACAAGATTAAACTATCTACAAATCCCTACCTATCTGGTGTCACCAGTTCGGTTAATTTGTCTACTATCTACTCCATCACAGATCAACCCGTACAATGAGATAAAAACAAACTCACTCAGCAGTCACAATTTTTGTAGATCCAATAAATATGGTGGGTGGTAATAATTCCATGTAATAGCTCGGGCATCGAGCTTATCCCCTTCCATTTTACTCCTCTTCCTAGTAGTCTCTCGAGCAAAGATCTCGATCTCATGGTCAGCGATTGGATTGATGGTTCCTTGGGCTCCAATTCCCGAAGAATAGGTGGTTAATTCTCCTGCCATGGTGTAGATGTCTCCTCGTCGAATATTCCTCACATGATGGGTTCTTACCCCATTACACTGACCATTGTCAGCGTGGCAAGAATGGTGTGCACGTGGTCGACGTTATGATGCATTTTGAAAGATTCACACGTGATTTCCACTGACGTTATATTTAGAAAAGTATTATCAAGCAAATCACTGGCTTTAAGTTGCAGTCTGATTCTAAATTGCCTTTTCACTGTCTGCTTCACTGAATCTATTCGATACGAGGTGTCAGCAATCACAGATTCGAATAGTGGCTATCATCCAAAAATATCTTACTGATCTGGCGTAAAAATTAATGCCAAAGTGCATGATAGAATGTGGTAATATTTAGCACTTGTTCACATTCGGATGGTTTGCAGCTCATGATTACAACACAGTATTTCAACACCCTCGTGGACATAGAATATGAGGTTCACACGAAGAAATGTGGTGTTGCAATCACAAAAATCACCAAAATTACGACAAGAATTTCGCACTTGACATGTGCATTTGATGGATTTATAGCTGATTAGAATTCTCACAGGCAATTCTAATTCACTTGTAATTTGTGATAGATGTTCGCTGATTTGCACATCACCTCGTGGGCGAAATATTGTGGTGATCGTCTCGTGGACGAAAATTACTCGCTTTTCACACACAATCAAAAGAATACTTTCACGCAGCGTAGCACTGCACACATTTGTTCACGACATTTCGTCGGATGCACTAATTCTATTCTTCACCACTTGGTGGACTTGTAATATTTTCCTCGTCCCATAGGACGGACAATGAAATAGCACGTCTACAATTGACGGCTTCTGAACAGGTAGTCAGTGAGCTTAGATCCTCTCTGCCTCGTGCAGGTCAAAAGTTGAGTCGTTGACGGTCCATTTCCTGCCGCCAATCTGCGGTGTTAATACCTTTTACCTTAAATTGAAAATCGGTAAACATCGTAATGTTTCCTTTAAGCAGATCTACATTATGGAATGATCTGCGACTTTTAATTGCAAAATATGTGATAGTTGGTGCTCAGAATAAATTTTCAAGGTGAGTGTCCAAAGTCAACACATCTCCCATTTTTCCTGAATGCCTCGCGCTGCTACAGGGCGCGGTCAGTTACAATGGCATGGCATGTTCCTCATTAATTCCAATAAATATCATCGAGCCATGAGCTCACTCGGGCTCAATATACTTTCCTAAGTATCTTATATTCCATCTCCTCAACAATTCCTCATCACCTTGTGTCATGGTCCAAGTCTCCGAACCATACATCACCACAGGTCTCACTACCGTACGATATACAGTCAGCTTCAGATTTCTACTAAGACTTCTTGGTTTAAAAACTTTGCTTAAAGCATAGTATCTCCTATTTCCAGCTGATATTCTTGCTTGTATTTCTTCTCTCGTGTCATTGTTTTCAGCTATCATTGACCCTAAATATTTAAAATTTTTACAGCGTTCATATTCTTTCTCATTCAGTTTCACATTCTTCTCTAATTCATTATATTTTCTCCTAGATGTTAGCATATACTTCGTTTTTGACTGATTAATCGTCAATCCAATCTCTGCCCCATATTCCTCTAATTTCCCTAGCTTCTCTTCCAATATCATCTGCATAAGCAAGGTCTTGCGTCACTCAGTGAAGCAATGTTCCTGCTGCGTTGCCCTCTTTTATCCTTCGCATTACATTCTCCAAGGCAATGTAAAACAGTAAGGTGGAGAGAACTTCACCCTGTCGTAATCCTTGGTTAACTTCAAATGCATTTGATAGAATACCTTCAACGTTTACTTTACATATTGTTCTTACCAAAGTCATTTGTACCATTCTTGTTAATTTATTAGGTATTCCTTCCCCTTCCATTGCCTACCATAGATGATTCCTTTTAATGCTATCATATGCTTGTTTAAAATCCATCAACAGCTGGCGTACATCAATGTTGAACTCGTAACATTTTTCTAGGATCTGTCTGATGGTAAAAATCTGGTCCGTAATAGATCTACTAACTCTGAAGCCACACTGGTAATCTCCTAGATATTCCTCTACATATATTCACAACCTTAAATCTATAAATTTTGCTAAAACTTTATACACAATACACAGCAATGCTATCCCTCTATAAATACCACAGTCTGCTTTGTCATGTTTCTTATGTATAGGGCAGAGTATTGCTTTGTTCCACTGCTCTGGCATTTTCTCCTTTTGCCATACCCCTACCATGATCTTATGTAACCGTCTTGTTAGTTTTCCCCTTCATATTTTATCGTTTCTGCTGTGATGTTATCTTCTCCCGGCGCCTTATTTTTTTAGGGCCTTAATACCATATTCAACTTCTTCCAATGTGGGTTCCTTGACTGATTCCAGGTCCGTCTCTACTCCATTTTGTTCCTGTCCCAACTCCTCCCTCGGTCCAACTTCTACCTCACCTTCATATCCAATTCCGCATTCAGCAATTCACTAAAATACTCCACCCATCTATTTAACATATCATCTTCTCCAATCAAGTTGCCCTCCTTATCTTCACAGAAAGATGCTCTGGGTTGGAATCCTTTCTTTATATCTTTAACGCTTGAATAGAACTCTCTGGTTTCCTGAGCCATCTTTCTCCCTTCTAACTCCTCAATCCACTGCTTCCAAAAATCTCTCTTCTTCTTTCTACATTCCTTGTCTGCTTCTTTTCTCTTCTCCCTATATTCCTCTACAGTAGTTCTTGTTCTTCTTTGTAACATTCTTCTCGTTCCATTCTTCAATCTTCTTTCTACACTCTTCATCAAACCAATCCTGCATCCTCAGTTTCTTATTTTTGCCCAGCACAGTTTCCACCGTGTTTTGTATTTTATCTTTGACCGTCTGCCACTGTTCTTCTATACTTCCTCCTTGCTTACCTTCCACTTAATTAAGCTTATTTGTCAAAACCATTGTGTATTGCTGAGCTATGCTTTCATTCTTTCTTAATTTAGCATCATCAAACCTATGTATAACAGCTCTCTTAATCAGTGGCGTACGCAGGATTTCCTTCTGGGGGGGGGGGTTTCATTAATATAATAGGATGATTGTGTACATTACCGGTATTACAGGGACAGATGACCTTGCTGTTCCGCCTCTTAAAACGACAGTCATCATCATAATTAAAATGATACTTTGATTAATATTCATAAAAACAACAATTAAATAACCGCTCTCTTTGCATGAAAAATATTTTAGGTCTCATTTTTTGACACAATAAAAAAAATGAAAAGAAATTCTAAAAAATATGGACAACAGTAACTAAATATTGAGACTGAAACGATGCAGTGGTATAATCATGACCATAGTGACGTGGTTGCTTAAAATATTGATATTATGTGAGAGAAAAGTAATGTTTTGCTCTCCGTGATCCTACTGCAATTGCCATTGGCTCTCAAAATCTGTCTATCTTGATTAATTTATATGTATCATTAATTGGAATAAATTGCAGAAACTCCTCTTTTACTGAATTATCTATAAGGAAACGGGCACACACAATTAAAGCAACCCGAAGTGACGTGAAAAGACTTACCGATCGCACACTTCAACAGCAAAACTGATCCATGAGTAGCTCCAACACTGCGAGTAGAGTGCAGGGCATTTATTAAGTGAGGAACGTGACCACACCTAAGGTGTATGCGGGAGTTAAGACGCCTAACGAGCGATGCCGTAAAACAGGTGATAGATGGGACAATATATAGATCCAAGTAAAGGAATATCTCGGGGGGGAGGGGGTTCAACCCTGAACCCCCCCGTCGGTACGCCACTGCTCTTAATCTCTCTGTACTTGGCTATCCTTTTTCTATATTTAATTATTACCAGAAAATGATCACTATCTCCGTCTGCTCCTCGACAGCTATCCACTTCCAACACATCTGAGGCATGTTGTCTATCATGATCAATTTGGTTTTCTGTGATTCCATCAGGGGAGCACCATGTCACTTTCCTTATATCCTTCCTTTGCATCCATGTGTTTTTGATAAGCATGTTACTGCCTATAGCAAAATCAATCAGTCTAATACCATTATCATTGGCCACTTCATGTAAACTTTCCTTTCCCGCTGTACTCCTGTAGACAATTTGTCTTCCCACTTGTGCATTACAGTCCCCCATAACAACCTTAACATCATGCTTTGCCACTCGTGGTAGTTCCTGTTCCAGCTGCTCATAAAGAAGATCTTTTTCTTCCTCCTCTGCATCTTCGGTTGGTGCGTATGTACATATGAAGGATATATTGAAGAAACGGGCTTTCACTCTTAATACACACATCCTTTCGTTAACAGGCTTAAAATTTAGTATAACATTTTTATACTCATTATCAACAAGAAAAATTGTCCCTCCATATCCTCTGTTCCCAGAACTATAGAACAGGGTGTGTGTCCCCGTGACAAGTATTCCACTTCCATTCCATTGCTGCCAGCTTTACATTATATTTCTTCATTTCCTTCTTCAAGTTCCGTAATCCTCCAGGTTTACTCAGTGTTCTTACATTCCATGTCCCAAAATACCAATTCATGTACCGTTTCCGTTGCCAAGGACATTTATCCATTTCATCCGTCCGGTTTCCTTTGTCCTTTGGTTCCGTAACAAGTGTTTTTTCCGGGGTAGGGTTGTTAGCCCCACACCCAACCCCCAACCTGAAGGACCAGGGTACCGCTCTTAGTCTGGTTCATCACCTTAGGCCTGTCCAGCTTGGGTGGCCCTACCAGGAGCCGAAGCTCCCGCTGGCATAGCCCCAAGGATTATTTGAGCTCGCAAGACTCCCAACACCCGTCAATACTTGATTGCCTTCTGCAAGATGACGGTACCGGCGGGATGATACTATTTTTTACTTCTGTAAAATATAATCATTTTTTTTCTTCTGTTCTTTCGGTCAATGAAATCTTCTACAATGTCATCAAAATCAATTTCCCGCAGAACATATGACTCGATATACATTAAACTTAGCATGTCTAATCGTTCTTGTGACATGATACTTCTTTGCGCACTTTTGAGCCGTTCAATTTTGAAAACCAGCGCTCCGCAGAACAATTCGTTATCATGAGGGTCAGGAAAATGCGAAAAACAATTTCAACGTTCGGAAAAAACAGACTCAAGCTTGTCTCGAATAAGAATTTCGTAAAGTTCAGAATTAGTGAACTCAGTTTTTAAAGGACATTGTAATTTAATATAACGCTGAAACTGTCCCAGTTCTGGATAAAAATTGTCTAAATCTTCGGAATAAAATTGAACTAAATTAGAAATGCTCTTTGACATTCATTTTCTGATAGTTCCATATCAGCTAAAAAAGAAAATTTCTCAGAAATCTCCCAATAAACTTTGCCTCGTTTGTTAATTTCGCTTCTGAGCGCATCAATAATTGGAAGAAACCCGTTTAAACGAAAATTGTCTCGTGTATTATTTACCACTTCTGGAGCATTTCCATCGTTAGGTCTTATTGTTCTTCGATGAATTTGCTCTTTGACGAATTCGGTATCAGGCAAAATTGATTTGGCTTTGTTTTCAAATTCGGCAAACTTTTCTCTTTTCTCATCTAAGGACTTTTCCAACGACGCGTACATAAGTGCGCATGTTTTTAGATTAATTTGTTCTGACTGCAAAGCTTTGCTTTTGGCTCGAAAACTATCTAATATGTCGCTCCACAATACAAGCATGAAAACAAATTCCAAATTTTGTATTTTGACCTCAATACATTCAGCTTGGTGCCTACTTTCAGGATTGTGAGAAGGATCGTAAGCGATTTCAATTAACGCTTCTATAATTTTATAAAATGAATTGAGGACTGACTCGGTAGCGTTTGCGTGAGCTTCCCAACGCGTTTCTGATAAATATTTGACTACTTTCTCATTTCCTATATGTCTCTTTAAAACAGCCCAGCGACGCGGTGCACTTGAAAAAAAAATCTTATACAATGATTGTACGATGGAAAAAACTTTACTGCAAACAAGAAGCATTTTACAGCGAATTGCCCAACTAAATCCAAATAATGTGCTCCGCATAAATCGCATATTTATTTTAAGTTAGCAAGGTCACTAACATACCTTGATAAATACCGGACATGTTCGTGGCATTATCGTAAGATTGATTTCAGCAATATTTAACATCCAAATGACAAATTTCGCTCAAAAATTTTAAAGTCTGTTTCGCGATTACCGCACCTACGTGACTTTTCAACTCCAAAAAGTCAGAAATCTTTCGACAGGTTTTCCAGTTTTTGACGAAACAAACCAAATAACTATACTAATTGGTCAATGTGAGAAATGTCTGGAGTTTAATCAACTGAAATACCAAAATAGAGAGCATCAAATGCTTCTTGAATTATGTATGATCGCACTTTTTTCCCCATTAAGTCGATCAATTCCTCACAGATTGTTTTCGATAGATACGATGTATTTCCTTTACCTTTATCCGCATATGTGGTAATACGATTTTGTAAAAATGAGTCATACGACGTCATAAGTTCTAGCAAACACAAGCAGTTCCCATTATCTGGAGATCCAAAATGCTCGTTCGTCCCTCGAAATGGTAGTCCTCGTTCATCTAACGCTTTGATGACACTTACCGCACGTTTCAAAACTTCTCTCAAGTGTTCTTTTTTTCGCTTTGGAACTGAAGTTCAAGTTCGTTGGATACATCACTCTTTTGTCGTCTTTGGATGTAAGTCAACATGCATTCTCTGTGAAGCGATCCATTCTCATGCTGACTTAATTAAGAATTATTTTTCCAATCACTAAATCCTCATTGGTAAGTTTGTTTTGTTTCTCTTTAGGGTAAAACAGTTTGCACGCAAAGCAATTCACACAACCAGATGTTGGAGAATAAATGAGCCATTCTCGCGAAAACCGCTCTCCATTTGGTTTCTTTCCAATGAAAATATTTTCTGTACAATGTCTTGATTTGAATTCTGTATCATAAAATCGATGGGAACACTCGAATGGTCCGGAACGATTTTAACACGTTTTTGGACCACGATAGATCCAGAAATTGACATCATGTGTAGTAAAGTCGCTCCACTTTCCAGGATCACTAGAATGGTTGCCATTTTCGATGATAGATTCATTTTCGCGAACGGAAGAATCAGGGCTATCGGCATCTTCAGTTTTTACTGCCGGTGTTGGAATCAGCAAAGCATGAAAAGCTTTTAAAATGTGATTAAATCTTTTTCAAGGCTAGATTTATACTATTTATATTACTTTTTTTAACTGCTCCACTTTTTTTGCCGGTCAGTTATAATGGCAGAATGATTAGTGGAAACAAGCTTTTGATTTTCTTTTTGTAAACGATAAGAATAGTTAACTGAATTAAAAGTTATTATACTACTAATGTTGTTGTACATAATAATGTTATATGATAAAATTATTTATATTTTCATCGCATTAAAAAAATTTATATAAGTTTATCTCAAAATTGAATGCGTTAAATTTAGTAAAACATCGAGAAATTAATAATTGATTACCTACTTATTCTTACATTTTCACAAGCATTCTCTGTTGTTTCCTTTTGTTCACCAGATGACTAAGCTGGTGATGCGGATCCTTTGAAAAATGATGTCAGTTTTGGTATTTTTGCTATATCTGCAACATTTTTTAATTTTTCATCCTCTGTAATCTTCCTTTTTTTGTGATCCACTCGGATAAGTTCGTGACATTGTTTAATCTAGAAGAATATTAACATACCTCAACATCGTAAGAATTCAATAGGAAAAGTGGGGATGTATTTGCCGACTCGAGCAAAACATTGTGAGTCATAGTTTATGACCCTTTTGTTTCCTTAATGAAATTAAAGATATAGTTGGAAAAACCCAAGTAGGCAGCAAATTCCTTACCAAATTCCGAACTACTCAAAAATTCAACTGTAATTCAGAAATTGCAATTAAATTTGACATTCTAAAATTACACCTTCTTTTTTTCTTGGACCAAGACTCATTGTCAGCTTTTCTGATGATGATGCAAGAACACTTTGGCCTGAGTCACCGAGAACAAACCAACGTATCATTCTTTGTGACAAGACCATGCAACCTGCAACCAACTGCGTAGTAGCAGCAATCTGTCCCACTATTTTTATCTATCACTGAACATGATGATGATAATTGTTGTTTTAAGGGGCCTAACATCGAGGTTATCGGCCCCTAATGATCTGGGTGATATCGAAAATGATAATGAAATGGAAACCAGAACAAAATTATCTGAGACGGAAAACACGTACAAAAAGGAACTCAGATGGAAACAACTCACAATATGGTCTTACGAAAGGGAATTTAGAACGAAAAGTTGCACAACAAGAATAGATTGAAAAAGACCCACTAGACGTAGGCGAGATTCAAAATACGTACAAAATGCAATGTAGCGTCGAAATACTTACAAAATGCAACTGAAATTCAAAATACTTACAACATGCAAATGAGATCGAAAATACGTACAAATGCAATTGAGGTTCAAAAAACTTACAAAATGCAATTGAAATTGAAAATACACAATGCAATTCAGATTGAAATAGGCCCTATCCCAGTTCCAATCCAAATTATTCACAAAGTGCAATCGAAATTCAAAATACTTACAAAATGCAATTGAAATTGAAAATGCTTACAAAATGTACGGTGATTCTAACGACTCATGTGGATTGACAATACATACAAAATGCAATTTAGATTGCAAATACTTGACAAAATGTAATTTAGATTCAAAACACCCATAAAAAGGAATTGAGAATCAAAATATGTGCAAAATGCCCACCAAACAAAATGAAATTTAGATTCAAAATTCGTGCGAAATGCGGCGTTGGTTGAAAATTCTTACAAAATGCAATTGAAATTCAAAATACTCACTAAAAGGCCCGGCCACCAGCATTGAAAGACTTACAAAAAAGCAATTTAGATTGTCAATCTTTACAAAATGCAATTGAGGTTGAAAACAATCGCGAGATGCAATTTAGATTGAAAAAACTTATAAAATGAAACGTAGATTAAAAATTCCTTAAAAAATCGCTAAAAGAATTTAGATACACGGGGAACCAAGTAACAAAAACAGTGCGGGAACCTTAAAGAAAAAAAGAAATATTATGAAAAGAGGAGAGGGGAGGAGAGGGGGAGGAGAGGGGAGAGAGGAGAGGGTCCTCCCCAAAGGTAAGGGACAAAAGAGGAAAACGGACCCAGCTCAGGAATCCCTCGGGGTCGACAAATCCAGAACTCACCATCCGTGAGCCCCTGAGGGTATAGCATTATCTTGGGTGCACCAAAACTGGTGGGTCTACATACACCCTGCCTCCTTAAGGGCCTTGAGCACAAGGCAGGACGTAAGAGGAAAAGAACAAGAAGGCTGACCCCTCGCAGAAGGAGGGTATCAGAAAAGATGAGACAAGGGCCAATTAAGGCGGGAAAGGAAGAGACTCCCTAGGCCTCGGATACCCTAATACCGTCGGGGTCGGAAGAGAACAAGAGTTGAGCAAGTGAGGTCGACAGGAAAGAAGACTAGATGTGAGCCCCTGGGGGAAGTATGTGTACCTGATGAAGACGAGTGTTCACACCATGACGAAAAACTAACTATTAGCCACTCAGAGGCTGAAACAATGCTGTCCAAGTGTATAGAATGGTTTGAAAGTCAAGAAGAGGCCAATGCAACGCAGATACTACTGCTCCGAAAAATATGAAATATTGCCGCTTGTGAAAGCTCGAGCATCAAAGAGGCAGAAGAAAATGACTATTTTCAAGCTACATGAACTATTTCACCTGTAAGTTCACATTTTATTTTGCAAAACTTGTAGCTACTGTACGGATGTTTTAATCATGTAATAAATAGTTTTATTTGCTATTACAATCGTCTTTAATTTCGTTTCGCTCCGAAATATATTACATTACTGCGAGAGTGATATCGGTCTATAATGTAATTGATTGATGTCATGTTTTGGAGGAATAATACAGTGTTTCTCTTATCCGTCTATCCGCTCAACCGTCACGATCATGGTCCCGGGGATGGCGGTTTATCGAGTTTTTACTGTATTCCATTTTCAATGCAAGGAATAAGACACAAAGCCCCAATGAAGAAAAAATACTATGTAACTACTGTTGTTAGGTTCGCTGAGAATTTAGAAAGAAACACTACAAATGCCATATTGAGCAATGCAAAGAAGAAGAAAAGTTAATAGAATATAAGTTTTATATTTAACATTTTTCAAAAACTCACCAATTGAAAGACACGTTGTTGAGATACAGCTGGAGTCTGTAGGTTTTGTTTCACTGACACACACACTAATTTCACAGTAGTTGTTTGGAACACTGTAGAGTGATCACACGGTCCACAATATAATACGTTACAACAGAGCACTGTATGTCACGGAGCGAACGTCCAACACGTTCCACGCTTTGTGACGGACTGCACTTGGCGGTCTAGTCAGCAGTCAATGTCGCGGGGAGAGCAGTGGGGGTAGGCCCCGAGCCCCGGAGCGAGGAGGTTTTTTTTCTTTTATTCTTTCAGTTTTTAGTTTTTTTTTGTTTTTTTTGGGAGGGGGGGAGGGGCAGATAATTTGGGGCCCCAGGCCTGGGCCTAGTCGGGCCTAATGGGTAATCCAGCACTGCACCAAAAGTACACCATGCATGGTGGGGCTACAAACACTTTGCCTCCATGAAAGAAAAAAAAATGTCTGACCCCTTGTTTAAAGAGGGTATCAGATTAACAAAGGACAAGGGCCAGTTAAGAGGGAAAATTAAAAGACTCCCTCGGCGTCGGATATTCTAATATTGTCCGGGTCGGGAGAGAAGAGGAGTTGAGCAAGGGAGGTCCACACGAAAGTAAGTTAGCCTACTTATTGCAGTTGTAAGGGGCGGAACAGCGAGGTCATCGACCTCTATCCATACGAAAGATGATGATGATGAGAAGGATAGTTGTTTTAAGGTGAAGGTACAACGTAACAAAGGACAAGGGCGGAAAATTAAAAGACCCCCCTCATCGTCGGATACTCTAATATTGTCTGGGTTGGGAGAGAAGAGGAGTTGAGCAAGGGAGGTCCACACGAAAGTAAGTTACTTATTGTAGTTCTAAGGGGTGGAACTGCCAGGTCATCTGCCCCTATCCACATGAAAGATGATGGTGATAATCAGAAGGATAGTTGTTTTATAGGGCCTAACATCTACGTTATCGTCCCCTAATGGTTTATTTGGTAGTGAAATTCATGTCAAGTTTCGAAGCCATTCTTTCAGTGTTGCCAAAACAAACTGCCATTTGTAACTCTTCAGTTGGTCAACACGGATCTGCCCAATATCTTGACGGGGGGTATAATGTATATATTGTTACGTGCCACCCCCTAGTGGCACTTCCGTTAACTGGATTACGGTGGGTAGAAAGCACAACACAAATTGTCCCTTTAAAGAAACGTATTAGCTTTATTGCGGACCAGAAAGATACACCACACAAATAGCAAATACAGGCAATTAGTATCTCACTCTGGTTTCCTCTTGTAGGGAACACTTGCCTTTCACTTGTCAATAAGCCACAGAAATTAATCCCTCCTAATGGGACCGGTGGCCTCGATAGAACTACCTGCAACACTTCCTTGAATACGCAAGCTACAGTTATTTACGATAATCGGTCACTCACCACTACACTCTGCTTCGCTGTTCGCTGGCTAGGGAAACAGCCCCCGGTGTTTTCACAATTCACCAAACTAACCTCTGTTGCACTGGAAAACACACTCGCTCAAACACAGTTCCTCCGTAGGCTTCACAATCCTTCACTGTCAAGAGAATCAGCTTCACTAGGGTTTCGCAAGTCACTTCACCAACTACTGTCGCTCAGGTAAAAGCTCGCACTAGCTTGAAAAACACTGTCCACCTCACTGGTCAGGTCGCTCTTATATAGCAGGCTGGTGACTCAATAAATGCTTCTAGATCCGTCCAGGATTCACGGCTTCTCGAGATTTTCATCACTGGCTAGGTCACGAATATTCTGGACCATCCCTTTGTCCGCGCAGCCCGTTGCGTAAGGCGCACGTAATACACTGAGGCAGAGCACAGCCCGGGGCAGCTGTGACTCATGCGGCGAGGCGACGAAACAAACTCACAGCCGTAACACCATGATGTAGATTGAAAATATTTACAAAAATGGAACTTAGATTGAAAAGACGCACAAAATATAAAGTGAAAATACAGGGCGCCAGGAAATGTTCTCCGCAGTGCCTACATGAGCTAGCGAGAGCTAGCATCAGGAGTTACATTGGCAGCACGACTGTCGCTTGTATCAAAACAAACAAACAGTAAACTTTGTACTCACCACGGCCATTCATAACAGATGCTGGAAGTGTTGATGACACACACACTCACTTATTGCAACACAAACTGACGATTTCAACAGCCTACAGCCCACACGTGTGGGATTCTCCCCACCAAGGACACCGTGCTGCCAACTAAACTGCTGATGCTAGCTCTGGCAGAAGCCGGCAGTCACTGCGGAGAGCATTTCCTGGCGGCCCTGTACTTACAAAAGGTTATTTAGATGGAAAATACTCACGAAATCAATTTGGATGAAAAATACGCACAGTATGTTGTTTAGGCTCAAAATAATTACAAAATGCATTGTAGATTCAAAATACTTGCAAAATGCAATTGAAATTCAAAATACTTGCAAAATGCAATTGAAATTGAATATATTTTCATAATGCAATTCAGATTGAAAATATCAACCCATCAGATTCAAAATACTCACAATATGCAATTAAAATTCAAAATACTTACAAAATGCAATAGCAATTGAAAATACTTACAAAATGTAATTAGGATTCAAAATACTCACAATATGTCGGCACACAATTCAAAATACTGTACTTACAAAATGCAATTTAGATTGAAAATACTCACAAAAGGGAATTTGGATGGTATTAATAATGTTATTGCTTTTACGTCCCTTTTAACTACCCTGGCTTTTAGAGACGCCGAATTTGGATGGAAAAGACTTACAAAATGTAATTTAAATAAACGGAGAGTCAATTCACAAACCAGTGCGGGAATCTTAAAGAGAAAAGGAAATATAATGGGAAGAAAAAGAAGGCTGATCCCTCGAAGAAAGAGGGATAAGGAAAGACGAGAGAAGGGCCAATTGAGGCGGGAAAGGAAGAGACTCATTAGGCCTCGGATACCGTAATACCGTCGGGTTGGAAGAGAACAAGAGTTGACCAAGAAAGTTCCACAGGAAAGAAGACGGATTGAGACCCGGCACATGTAAGTGGAAGCAATGCTGGACTCAGCTGGGGTCCTGTAGTCGCCATCCAACCCACGTCCCACTAGATGTGAGCCCCTGGGGGAGGGGGTGGCACCACCCCAGAGGCAATGGAAAAAGGGGGAAAAACCGGACCCAGCTCAGGAATCGCTCAAGGTTGTCAGCTCCCAAACGCGACAACTGTGAGCCCTTGAGGGTGTAGCACTATCCAGGGTGCACCATAAGTGGTGGGACTACACACACCCTGCCTCCTTTTGGGCCTTGAGCAGAAGGCAGGAGATATCATGGAAAGAGAAGAGGAGGGCTGACCTCTTAAAGAAGGATAAATGGGACAACGGTGGGACAATGTATACCTCCAGGGTAGCATGCGAACAAGGGTTGACCAAGTGAGGTCGACAGGACAGAGCGGAGATTGGCTCGGGAAGTTGAAGCATTGCTGGTCCCGTGGTCGCCAAACCACGTCCAACTAGTTGTGAATGTGAAACCCTGGGGGAATAGAGAATTCTAATCTTTCACCAGTTCCACGGAGTTAATCTACATCTATTACAGCCTGTATACAGTATAGCCAATATTTCATTTTTACTGGCTAACGTGTGCTTGGAAAGAAAAAATGATTGTTAATTTGGCACATCAAGTGTTGTTAGTTACTTCTGATACAGATGGACATTGTTACGCCTTTGGCACAGTGGAAAAGTGACAATTAATAGCTACAGGTACATTAGTCAGTTGACACTAAGGCGTTGGAAGAATTCTCTTTAATCAGCCTAACACAATAGCTCATCTTGTTGGTACACGATACCTTAATTGAAGCGTGCTAGAGCTAAGGTCAGAGGGCGAAGCATGTCCCACAGAATGAAGCACAGGCCATTCATTTGAACATAAATAATACACGCAGCTATTTGAAATTGGCTCATGTGGTAGTCCATAGGTTAGCACAGTGTTTAGATATCTAACTAGCTATAATTTATTTTTAAATATTACACTGCTCAACAAAAGTTTGGAATAGCATAGATTTTACTACAATGACGTCTTATAGTAATGATGATAATTGTTGTTATAACGCGCCTAACATCGAGGTTATCGGCCCCTAATGGTCTGGGTGATAGCGAAAATGACAATGAAATGGATGATGATGATGATGATGATGATGATGATGATGATAATTGTTGTTTTAAGGGGCCTAACATCTAGGTTATCGGCCCCTAATGATTTGGGTGATCGTGAAGATGAAAAAGAAATGCAAACTTAAAACTAAAATCAACTACTAACATATATACTAGAAGAAGAAAGGGAAAACAAAAGGAGAATAAGGCAAATAAAGGATAGGAGGAAAAGAAATGCCCTCAAACCTCGAAGAATGCGGATTGAGGGACTTGGAAGGAAGGAGAGCCATGAAAGGCAGATGGGAAAGTGAAAGAGGAGAGGGTCCATCCCACAGGTAAGGGACAAAAGGGGGAAACCGGACCCAGCTCAGGAATCCCTCGGGGTCGCCAACTCCCGAACTCACCAGCCGTGAGCCCCTGAGGGTGTAGCATTATCTAGGGTGCACCAAAGTGGTGGGGCTACATACACCCGGCCTCCTTGAGGGCCTTGAGCACAAGGCAGAAGATTACATGAAGAGAAAAACAAGGCTGACCCCTCGCAGAAGGAGGGAATCATAAAAGATGAGACAAGGGCCAATTAAGGCGGGAAATGAAGTGACTCCCTAGGCCTCGGATACCCTAATACCGTCGGGGTCGCAAGAGAACAAGAGTTGACCAAGGGAGGTCGACAGGAAAGAAGAGGGAGAGGAGCCCGGCACAAGTAAGTGGAAGCAATGCCGGACTCAGCTGGGGTCCCGTGGTCGCCAACCCACGTCCCACTAGATGTGAGCCCCTGGGAGAAACATAACGAAAATTATGTTTGACTGAAAACACTTACATAATGAAACTAATATGGAAATGCCTCACAAAATGTAGATTCCAAATACTCACAAAATGCGATTGAAATTCAAAATTCTTACAAAATGCAATTGAAATTGAAAATACGTACAAAATGCAATTAAAATTGAAAATACGTACACAATGCAATTTAGATTGAAAATGCCATAGCTGATTCAAAATACTCACAAAAATGCAATTGAAATTCAAATTACTTACATGATGATGATGATGATAATTGTTGTTTTAAGGGGCCTAACATCTAGGTTATCGGCCCCTGATGGTTTGGGTGATCGTGAAGATGAAAATGAAACGCGAACTTAAAACTAAAACTAACTACTAACCTAACCTACTAGAAGAAGAAATGGAAAACTAAAGGAGAATAAGGCAAATAAAGGACAGGAGGAAATGAAATGCCCTCAACCCTCGAAGAAGGCGGATTGAGGGACTTGGAAGGAAGGAGAGCCATGAAAAGCAGATAGGAAAGAGAAAGAGGAGAGGGTCCGCCCCCAAAGGTAAGGGACAAAAAGGGAAAACGGACCCAGCTCAGGAATCCCTCGGGGTCGCCAATTCCCGAACTCACCAGCCGTGAGCCCCTGAGGGTGTAGCATTATCTAGGGTGCACCAGAAGTTGTGGGGCTACATACACCCTGCCTCCTTAAGGGCCTAGAGCACAAGGCAGGAGATAACATGAAAAGAAAAAGAAGGCTGACCCCTCGCAGAAGGAGGGAATCGGAAAAGATGAGACAAGGGCCAATTAAGGCGGGAAAGGAAGAGACTCCCTAGGCCTCGGATACCCTAATACCGTCGGGCTCGGAAGAGAACAAGAGTTGACCAAGTGAGGTCGACAGGAAAGAAGAAAGAGAGGAGCCCGGCACAAGTAAGTGGAAGCAATGCCGGACTCAGCTGGGGCCCCGTGGTCGCCAACCCACAACCCACTAGACGTGAGCTCCTGGGGGATAAAAATTACTTACAAAATGCAATTGAAATTCAAAATACTTACAAAATGTAATTTAGATTCAAAATACTCACAAATGCAATTTAGATTCAAAATATTCACAAAATGCAATTGAGAATCAAAATACCGGTACTTAAATAATGACCATCCTACAAAATGCAATTTAGAATGAAAATACTTGCAAAATGCGGTTTAGGTACAAACTACTTAAAAAATGCAATTGAAATTCAGAAAACTCACAAAATAGGTAGCCCTACATTCAAAAACTTACTAAAAAGCAATTTAGATTATCAATCCTTTCAAAATGCATTTGAGGTTCAAAATACTCGAAAAATGCAATTTAGATTGAACATACCTACAAAATGTAGCGTAGGGTCAAAATATTCACAAAATTGAATTTAGATAAACGGGGAGCCAATTCACAAAAACAGTGCGGGAATCTTAAAGAGAAGAGGAAATATAATGAGAAGTAAAAGAAGGCTGAGGGATTAGGAAAGTTGACAGAAGGGCCAATTAAGGCGGGAAAGGAAGTGACTCCCTAGGCCTCGGATACCCTAATACCGTCGGGGTCGCAAGAGAACAAGAGTTGACCAAGGGAGGTCGACAGGAAAGAAGAGGGAGAGGAGCCCGGCACAAGTAAGTGGAAGCAATGCCGGACTCAGCTGGGGTCCCGTGGTCGCCAACCCACGTCCCACTAGATGTGAGCCCCTGGGAGAAACATAACGAAAATTATGTTTGACTGAAAACACTTACATAATGAAACTAATATGGAAATGCCTCACAAAATGTAGATTCCAAATACTCACAAAATGCGATTGAAATTCAAAATTCTTACAAAATGCAATTGAAATTGAAAATACGTACAAAATGCAATTAAAATTGAAAATACGTACACAATGCAATTTAGATTGAAAATGCCATAGCTGATTCAAAATACTCACAAAAATGCAATTGAAATTCAAATTACTTACATGATGATGATGATGATAATTGTTGTTTTAAGGGGCCTAACATCTAGGTTATCGGCCCCTGATGGTTTGGGTGATCGTGAAGATGAAAATGAAACGCGAACTTAAAACTAAAACTAACTACTAACCTAACCTACTAGAAGAAGAAATGGAAAACTAAAGGAGAATAAGGCAAATAAAGGACAGGAGGAAATGAAATGCCCTCAACCCTCGAAGAAGGCGGATTGAGGGACTTGGAAGGAAGGAGAGCCATGAAATGCAGATAGGAAAGAGAAAGAGGAGAGGGTCCGCCCCCAAAGGTAAGGGACAAAAAGGGAAAACGGACCCAGCTCAGGAATCCCTCGGGGTCGCCAATTCCCGAACTCACCAGCCGTGAGCCCCTGAGGGTGTAGCATTATCTAGGGTGCACCAGAAGTGGTGGGGCTACATACACCCTGCCTCCTTAAGGGCCTAGAGCACAAGGCAGGAGATAACATGAAAAGAAAAAGAAGGCTGACCCCTCGCAGAAGGAGGGAATCGGAAAAGATGAGACAAGGGCCAATTAAGGCGGGAAAGGAAGAGACTCCCTAGGCCTCGGATACCCTAATACCGTCGGGCTCGGAAGAGAACAAGAGTTGACCAAGTGAGGTCGACAGGAAAGAAGAAAGAGAGGAGCCCGGCACAAGTAAGTGGAAGCAATGCCGGACTCAGCTGGGGCCCCGTGGTCGCCAACCCACAACCCACTAGATGTGAGCTCCTGGGGGATAAAAATTACTTACAAAATGCAATTGAAATTCAAAATACTTACAAAATGTAATTTAGATTCAAAATACTCACAAATGCAATTTAGATTCAAAATATTCACAAAATGCAATTGAGAATCAAAATACCGGTACTTAAATAATGACCATCCTACAAAATGCAATTTAGAATGAAAATACTTGCAAAATGCGGTTTAGGTACAAACTACTTAAAAAATGCAATTGAAATTCAGAAAACTCACAAAATAGGTAGCCCTACATTCAAAAACTTACTAAAAAGCAATTTAGATTATCAATCCTTTCAAAATGCATTTGAGGTTCAAAATACTCGAAAAATGCAATTTAGATTGAACATACCTACAAAATGTAGCATAGGGTCAAAATATTCACAAAATTGAATTTAGATAAACGGGGAGCCAATTCACAAAAACAGTGCGGGAATCTTAAAGAGAAGAGGAAATATAATGAGAAGTAAAAGAAGGCTGAGGGATTAGGAAAGTTGACAGAAGGGCCAATTAAGGCGGGAAAGGAAGAGGTGGGAAGAGAACAAGAGTTGACCAAGAGAGGTCGACAGGAAAGAAGACAAGAGATGAGCTCGGCACAAGTAAGTGGCAGCAATGCCGGACTCAGCTGGGGTCCCGTGGTCGCCAACCCACGTTCCACTAGATGTGATAACCTGGGAAGACTTCTTATAGTAAACCCATCGAGGTTGATATGATAACGTTTTAACAAACTAAACATCAGTCCTTCTGTAAACAATAACAATCGTGGTTAGATAACAATGAAACGGTACAAAACAAAGCGAACTCGCTTCTATGTGTCCCTTTTGATAACAAATAATTGAAAATCCATATCTCATGATGATCAGTATCAGTCTTTAGAAGTCCTCCCCGCACACGCAGGAGCCAGGCCCTGAATGAGACCATGGCATTTTATTTATTTATTTATTTATTTTTCGTACAGCTTTTAGTGCCCGGAGTGTCCGATGACATGTTCGGCCCACTAGAGGCTGTAGCTGCTTCTAGCGGACACCCATAGGATGAGCTACAAGTTCCCTTCAATTTCAAGTAGTTCCAACTTTCGCTACCAGATGTCAATGATACCTAGTGGTGAACGATGGAACTGTGATTGATTGATTGATTGATTGATTGATTGATTTTATTTTCACGGCTACACTTAGAGCTTAAGAGCTCCTTTACAGTAGCGCCCTACATAAAACAAGGTTAGGGCTTATACAAATGAAACATTTCACTTACATTCACAATATAAATAATAATAGTCTAACAATAGTAACAAAAATACAGTAATAATACAATAATAATAATAATAATAATAATAACAATGATAATGGAATGATTATTTACAAAAGAGAGCATACAGACACAGTATCAGCCCGAAAAGCAAACATCATATACTGTACAAGAAAGGCTATTAAATTAGACAGGTTGTCAGCTATTGTCCTGATGTTATAATTGAACATAAAAAAAAAGTATTTCAACATAATGCAGTAATCTAATGTGAGAGGTATACTGCTCCAAGAAGCAGGATGAAAGATGTCTTTTGAAAGCTGCAGGGCTTGCAATGTTGACGAACTTATATAAATGGAAGGTGTTGAAGAGGTATGAGGCGGTGCAAACAAAAGATTTATTGAACTTCGTGGTTCGGTGTATAGGAATCTGGAGTGTTAATTTTGTGTATCTATTTTCTCGATTATGAACAGAATGCATTGGTGTAAAGGCATTGCAGAGATATAACGGGGTCTTGGTATGTAATATTTTATGTGTCAGAAGAGTGTTCCAACGAAATCTAACCTAGACTTTTAGCTTCACACAAGTTTAGTCTGTGGAAGGATCGTGTACATGCCATATAACTCTGACATGGGACCGCCGGCTTTACTTCCCCTCCGAAGGAAGGCATACTGAAGGATTTTAACGCTCTTAAAAAAGCCGTCGACTTCGGCCGGGTTTGAAACCGCTATCTTGGGCACAGCAGTTCAGCATGCTACCAACTACGCCACCGAAGCCGCTACCTTCTAGTTATCTTGGGGTAAGAGGTCCCACTCCTCGATGGTGGTAGTCCTAACTTTTGTTGAGCAGTGTATATTACCCAATGAACCATTTCAGCTATCAGATCGTGTGGTGTATATGGAGTTCAATCCATCAAGATGTTTAACAAGCAGTTACAATTCTGGCGCCAATATCAATGTTCGAGTTTCGAGTCCAAGATGATTATGATAATTGTTGTTTTAAGGGGCCTAACATCTAGGTTATCGGCCCCTGATGGTTTGGGTGATCGTGAAGATGAAAATGAAATGCAAACTTAAAACTAAAACTAACTACTAACCTACATACTAGAAGAAGAAATGGAAAAACAAAAGGAGAATGAGGCAAATAAAGGACAGGAGGAAAAGAAATGCCCTCAATCCTCGAAGATTGCGGATTGAGGGACTATGAAGGAAAGAGAGCCATGAAAGGCAGATAGGAAAGTGAAAGAGGAGAGGGTCCGCCCCAAAGGTAAGGGACAAAAGTGGAAAACGGACCCAGCTCAGGAATCCCTCGGGGTCGCCAACTCCCGAACTCACCAGCCGTGAGCCCGTGAGGGTGTAGCATTATCTAGGGTGCACCAAAAGTGGTGGGGCCACATACACCCTGCCTCTTTGAGGGCCTTGAGCAGAAGGCAGGAGATAACATGCAAAGAAAAAGAAGGCTGACCCCTCGCAGAAGGAGGGAATCAGAAAAGTGGAGACAAGGGCCAATTAAGGCGGGAAAGGAAGAGACTCCTTAGGCCTCGGATACCCTAATACCGTCGGGGTCGGAAGAGAACAAGAGTTGACCAAGGGCGGTCGACAGGAAAGAAGACAGAGAGGAGCCCGGCACAAGTAAGTGGAAGCAATACCGGACTCAGCTGGGGCCCCGTGATCGCCAACCCACATCCCACTAGAAGTGAGCCCCTGGGGGATCGAGTCCAAGACACGGCGTACATAACGAAGATATAATAATAATAATAATATTAATAATAATAATAATAATAATAATAATAATAATAATAATAATATCGTATGGCTTTGGGTGCCTGGTGCAAACTTTATTATTTGACACTCAGAAGGCAGCTAGCATTTCGAATTTTGTTGTTCCTTGAAGCACTATGAAAGTGAAGGAGGTTAGATATCTAAGTTCTTTGACACTATAGCGCTTTCTAGTAGAGAAATGAGGAATTTTGTTTTGGCGGAAAATCCCGAGATTAATTTTGCCGCTATGAACACGGCCTACTGAATTCAAATGGGTTCTTTTACATGCCAACATCGTATGACATGCCTGTCGTGATTTTTGGCGCCTTTCCAAAAATCACTTACCACGGCCAGGAGCGAACCTGCAAGTTTGGGGTTAGTAATCCGACACGATAACCACTCACCCACCGTGGCAAGCCAACGAAGATGATAATAATAATTGGTGTTTCAAGAGGTCTAACGTGTGCGTTATTGGCCCCTAATGGTTTGGGTGATAGTAAAAGTGAAACATGATGATGAAATGAACACTAGAACTAAACAACTAGCTTACGAAATTGAAGAAGAAACGGACAAAAAAAAGAAGTAATAAGGTGAATACAAGAATGGGAAAATAAATGCCCCTAATCCTCGAAGAATTAGAATTAAAGGACTTGAAGAGAAATAGGACCCAGAAAAGCAGATAGGAAAGAGAAGAGGGTCCCCCCTACAGGCACTGGAAAAAGGGGAAAATCGGACCCAGCTCAGGAATCTCTTGATGACGCCAACTCCCGAAGTCACCACCCGTAAACCCTCGAGGGTGTAGCACAATCACTGGTGCATTTTAAGTGGTGGGGCCACATTCACCATGCCTCCTTTAGGGCCTAGAGCCGAAGACAGGAGGTACCATGAGAAGAAAAAGTCAAGGAGGTTAGAAATCTAAGCTCAAAGATTGAGGGATCAGGAAATATGAGGAAAGAGCCAATTAAGGTGAGAAAATGAAAGACGCCCTAGACCTCGGATACCCTAATACTGTCGGGGTCGGAAGAGAAAGAGAATTGACGGAGGAAGGTCGACAGGAAACATGATAGAGAGCAGCCCGGCACAAGTAAGTGCACTTCAATGGGGTCCTGAGATCGCCAATTCACGTCCCACTAGGTGTGAGACCCTGAAGCGTGAACTAATGTTGACCGATTGAAAACGCTCTGATAATGATGATAATTCTTGTTTTAAGGGGCCTAACATATTGGTTATCGGCTTCTAAACAAATGGAATGGTATGAAATGAAAGGATAAAGATGAAAACAGCTCACTGCCAGGGATGAAACGAAAATGGTTTACATAAAACAGACAGTGAGCTCCAAAGACTATGCCTTATTTGGATACAAATATTTAAAAGGAGGATGGTAAATATAATAAAACAAATAAGGCATAGTGAACAATTTATTTATTTATCGTATGGCTGTTAGTGCCGGGTGTGTCCGAGGACATGTTCGGCTCGCCTGAGTCTCTAGCTGCTTCCAGCGGACACCCTAAAGGGTGAGCAACAAGTTCCGTTCAATTTCAAGTAGTTCCAACTTTCGCCACCAGATATCAATGATACCTAGTGGTGAACGCTGGAACTTTGATAGAGCGTTCTGATGAAATCTAACCTAACAAATTTTGCTTTACACAAGTTTAGTCTGTGAAAGGATCTTTTACATGCCATAAATCTAAGACATGGGATCACCGGCTTTACTTCCCCTCCGAAGGAAGGCATACTGAAGGATTTTAACGCTCTTAAAAAATCCGACGACTTCGGCCGGGTTTGAACTCGCTATCTTGGGCACAGCAGTTCAGCATGCTACCGACTACGCCACTGAATAAAATATATGAACGCAATAAGAACATAAAACAGACTAAAACTGAATTAAAAATATCCACTCTCCCTCATGAACCGGATGACGAGGTCTGCTGACTGCCCGTCATCACGTAGAACAAGGGAGAGGGTGTTAGGCAGTTGAGAGTTCTTCGCAGATCGGCCAGGTCCACACACTCCAAGAGAATGTGTGCCACGGTAAGGTGGGCGCCGCAAGTACACACTGGGGGAGTCTTCTCTCTTTAACAAGTAGTGGGAATGCGTAGCAATCTCATGGCCGATCCAGAGTCGACAGAGTACCGTATAGATCGGAAATAAGATTTGGATACCTTCGTTGTCTCTTTGATGACCCTCAGTTTGTTGGGTAGAGACGCTTCCTCCCAATGCGACACTATCAAAGCTCTCGTCAACTCCTCTCATGATGCGAGTACCGGGTGAGTTAGCCGAGGTCGTTGCGGCATGACTGTTGGCAGTCGCTCACATCCGGGAGGCGAGGAGGTTCGAATCCCCCCGCCGGCAACCTTGAAGATGGTCTTCTGTGGTTTCCCATCTTCCTTCCAGGCAAATGCCGGGGTTGGTCCCTAACTATAGGCCAAAGCCGCTACCTTCCAACTCCTCGACCCTCCCATCCAACATTCCTCCCCACCGGTACTTGTAGTTCACCCATTGGGTGTCCGTCTCGAAGCAGCTACAAAACTGGCGAGCCGAACATGTCCTAGGACACTCCCGGCACTAAAAGCCATACGCTAAAAAAAATGATGCGAGTACATCATAGTATAAAGACCGTTGCCGGAACTCTGTCCCCCGGCCACGGTGTTGACGGTCACGCTATCTCTGAGGCACAAGTCACTTGGTGCTTTTACCGGGGATTAAATAGCAACTCAGGGAAACGTAATGCGCTTCATTCGCGTAACTGAAAAAGAAAATGAACAGTGAAAAGCAATTTTGTTTCAATCTCTCCCGCTGATGAACTTATTAAAGAGATAATTGCTCGTAAGAAGGGTGCCCAAGCTATGGGACTCTCGGCACTTCCATCCCGTTTCCGACATTGTCATCAAATAGTTCTCATTGCTTGGATCTAAGGGTCTATAACAAGTGAGTATACTTGGCCACAATTTTTATTCATTACTTAAAATTTGACAGGCGATCACATTAATGCAAGGCCACTTCAGTAGTCTCGGGATATATATTTGGACTACGGATCCAAAGGTCCTCGAGTCATGATAAAAATTATGATGATCATTATTGATTTAAGGAGCCTAACATCTAGGTTATTTGCCCCTAATGATGATGATGATGATGATAATTGTTGTTTTAAGGGGCCTAACATCTAGGTTATCGGCCCCTGATGGTTTGGGTGATCGTGAAGATGAAAATGAAAAGCGAACTAAAACTAACTACTAACCAACATACTAGAAGAGGAAATGGAAAACTAAAGGAGAATAAGGCAAATAAAGGACAGGAGGAAAAGAAATGCCCTCAACCCTCGAAGAAGGCGTATTGAGGGACTTGGAAGGAAGGAGTGCCATGAAAGGCAGATAGGAAAGTGAAAGAGGAGAGGGTCCGCCCCAAAGGTAAGGGACAAAAAGGGAAAACGGACCCAGCTCAGGAATCCCTCGGGGTCGCCAACTCCAGAACTCACCAGCCGTGAGCCCCTGAGGGTGTAGCATTATCTAGGGTGCACCAAAAGTGGTGGAGCTACATACACCCGGCCTCCTTGAGGGCCTTAAGCAGCAGGCAGGAGATAATATGAAAAGAAAAAGAAGGCTGACCCCTCGCAGAAGGAGGGAATCAGAAAAGATGAGACAAGGGCCAATTAAGGCGAGAAAGGAAGTGACTCCCTAGGCCTCGGATACCCTAATACCGTCGGGGTCGGAAGAGAGCAAGAGTTGACCAAGTGAGGTCGACAGGAAAGAAGACAGAGAGGAGCCCGGCACAAGTAAGTGGAAGCAATGCCGGACTCAGCTGGGGCCCCGTGGTCGCCAACCCACATCCCACTAGATGTGAGCCCCTGAGGGGTGCCCCTAATGGTTTGGGTGATAATGAAAATGAAAGATGTCCAAATGAAACATTCAACTAAAACTAACTACTGACTTAACAACTAACTGAAGTCCTAGAAGAAGAAAAGGACAAAAACAGGAAGAAAGCAAGAAAGAAACAGGGATAAACTATGCCCTCAGCCCTCGAAGAGTGAGGACTGAGGGACGTTGAAAGAAGAAGAGCCATGAAAGGCAGATGGACCAGGGGAAACAGGGGAGGGGTCGCTCCAAAATCAATGGAGAAATAGGAAAACAGACCCAATTCAGTATTCCTTCGAGGGTAGCCAACCCCCAAACTCACCAGCCGCGAGCCCCTGAGAGCGTAGCACTATACAGGGTGCGCAGTTTTACACCCCCTTAACTACATACACCCTGCCTTTCTCAGGACCTTGATGAAAAGGCAGAGATATCATGAAAGAATTAAAGAGGTGTGCCTCTTGAAGAATGAGGGATTAGGAAAGATGAGACAACGAACAATTTAGGCAGGAAAGAGAAAGACACTGTAGTGGAAGTAATACTGGAATCAGCAGGAGTCCTGGGCTCATTTCCCTGCTATACCAAAATATTTAATTCTGGTGTGTGGGTTGGAACAGGGTACATTCAGCCTCGTGGGGCAAAACTGGGATAAGCTTGGTTCGATTAGTATCATCAGCTTGAAGATGATGATGATGATAATTATGGTGATGATAATAATAATAATAATAATAATAATAATAATAATAATAATAATGCTAATAATAGTAATGCTTTCGCTTGTACGCACCCTTTACTACTGTGACTTTTAGAGACACCGAGGTACCGGTATTTTTTCCCCAAAGAGGATCGTCAACGTGCCAGTAAATTTGCTGACATCATCAGATCCATTACACTTAGGCTATTAGATCTATGTCTAAAATACTTTTAGGACGATCGAAACTGGTCATCCAAGGGTATTTATTGATCCCATGTACATTCTTTTTTCAGGATTAGAGAATAACCCATCACAATTGGGTACAATCGTGTTGACCGACTGAAGAATCTCTGCATACGGTTACGCATACAATCGCTATTTTAAAACATATGGGTGGTTTATTTATTTATCGTATGGCTTTTAGTGTCGGGAGTGTCCGAGGACGTGTTCGGCTCGCCAGAGGTTGTAGCGGCTTCAATGCGGACACCCATGGGGTGAGCAACAAGTTTCGTTCAATTTCAAGTAGTTCCAACTTTCGCTAACAGTGTCACTGACACATATACTAGTAGTGAACGTTGGAACTTGGATATAGTGTTTCAAGTATAACCGACAAATTTTGCTTCACACCAGTTTAATTAGTGGAAGGTTATTTTACATGCCATACATCTATGACATGAGACCGTACGCTTTACTTCCCCTCGGAAGGAAGGCATACTGAAGTATTGTAACGCTCTTAAAAAATCCGACGACTTCAGCCGGGTTTGAACCCACGATCTTGGGTAGAGAAGCTCAACATGCTACCGATTACGTCACCGAAGTCGCTATTTGGGCGGTATATCCATTGAAGAATACATATAAAAGCATGTTTCCCACACGTCACATAGGGCGGAATGAAAAAATTGACAGCAGAAAGAGTGAGGTTATCCTGCTACATAAGGTCAGGTTGAGTGCAAAGAGGAAACAAGAGGAGGAAATAAAAATAATTAATATTTGGATCGCCATCCGAAGTACATTCTCTTAGCAAGTGATCGTATTTTACGCTCACAAGCTCGTTATTGTGCTCCTCTAGACCCCAGAAGTCCGGGTTCGATTCTCGGCTCTGCCAAGAAAACTAATTCTGGTGTGAGGGTTGGAACTGTATACCGTACAGTCAGCATTGTGAGGCAAAACTGAGAAGAGGATCCATTCCCACTTCAGCCATCCTGAAAGTTAATTTCCCTAGTTCCCCACCCACTTCTACTCCAGGCAAATGCTGGGATGGTTCCTAAATTAAGGTCACAGCCACCTCCTTCCCAATGCTATCCCCACACACTAGAACAGCCATCTCAATGACACAGGTTATCACACAAATTCCACACTCAGCCAAATACACGGGCTTATATGACCACGATTTTGCAGCCCCTAAAATAAGCAACAACAACAATAAGATGATGATGATGATCATGATGATGATAATTGTTGTTTTAAGGGGCCTAACATCTAGGTTATCAGCCCCTGATGGTTTGGGTGATCGAGAAGATGAAAATGAAAAGCAAACTTAAAACTAAAACTATCTACGAACCTACATACTAGAAGAAGAAATGGAAAACTAAAGGAGAATAAGGCAAATAAAGGACAGGAGGAAAGGAAATGCCCTCAACCCTCGAAGAATGCTGATTGAGGGACTTGTAAGGAAGGAGAGCCATGAAAGGCAGATAGGAAAGTGAAAGAGGAGAGGGTCCGCCCCACTGGTAAGGGACAAAAGGGGAAAACTGGACCCAGCTCAGGAATCCCTCGGGGTCGCCAACTCCCGAACTCACCAGCCGTGAGCCCCTGAAGTTGTAGTATTATCTAGGGTGCACCAGAAGTGGTGGGGCTACATACACCCTGCCTCCTTGAGGGCCTTGAGCAGAAGGCAGAAGATAACAGGAAAAGAAAAAGAAGGCTGACCCCTCGCAGAAGGAGGGAATCATAAAAGACGAGACAAGAGTCAATTAAGGCGGTAAAGGAAGAGACTCCCTAAGCCTCGGATACCCTAATACTGTCGGGGTTGGAAGAGAACAAGAGTTGACCAAGTGAAGTCGACAGGAAAGAAGACGGAGAGGAGCCCGGCACAAGTAAGTGGAAGCAATGCCGGACTCAGCTGGGATCCCGTGGTCGCCAACCCACGTCTCACTAGAAGTGAGCCCCTGGGGGAAACAACAATAAAAAGGCGCCTGTAGAGTGGTGCAATTCAGAGTTCGTACAGATCTGGAGTGGGTAAACATTGGAGCTTCCATTCTGTTCCATACACACAGAGGTAATCCAAGCGGCTTCGGTGGCGTAGTCGGTAGCATGCTGAGCTTCAATGCCCAAGATAGCGGGTTCAAACCCGGCCGAAGTCGTCAGATTTTTAAGAGCGTTAAAAATCGGCCGAAGTCGTCGGATTTTTAAGAGCGTTAAAAATCCTTCAGTATGCCTTCCTTCTGAGGGGAAGTAAAGCCGGCGGTCCCATGTCATAGATTTAAGGCATGTAAAAGATCCTTCCACAGACTAAACATTTGTGAAGTTAAATTGTTAGGTTAGATTTCGTCGGAACGCTCTATCAAAGTTCCAACGTTCACCACTAGGTATCATTGATATCTGGTAGCGAACGTTGGAACTACTTGAAATTGAACGAAACTTGTAGCTCACCCTAAGGGTGTCCGCTGGAAGCAGCTACAGCCTCTGGCGAGCCGAACATGTCCTCGGACACTCCCGGCATAAAAGCCATACGATAAATAAACAAGATGTTCAGTAAAGAACATATAGCCTACTTACGCCTAAAAGCATGTTAATTGTTATAACTCTTTGTCATTTTCAAGGAGTATAATTGAATGTTGGTTGTAGTAGCTTGTTGAAATACAACGTGCTATAGGGATATTAATAATAATAATGTTATTGGTTTTACGTCCCTTTTAACTACCCTGGCTTTTAGAGACGCCGGGATATTAAACATGAATATGAGGTGCCCTTTGCTAGTGCTACCTCTGTAAAAAAAATTCATTCAATTCGATTTCACCGTGTTTGAATTGATATGGCGAATCGATTTGCACACATACATGGCCGCTATATGCAAACTATTGGGCTGATGACCTTTCAGTTCATTCAAAAGATGCTTCCCACACAAAAGTATGTTGTTGCAAAATTTGGTAGAGATCAAATGATAAGGTTGGTCGTAATTTGATTTAAGTTTTTAACATTAGGGTGGCCGCCATTCCGTTTCCGTCAAGATGGCGGCGATATAAAACATGACACTGAGGTGCCCTTTGCTGGTGCTACTTCTGTACCAAATTTCGTATATTCGGTTTCACCGTGTTTGAATTGATAGGGGGAATCGATTTGCACACATACATGGCCACCATATGCAAACTATTGGACTGATGACCTTGTAACTTGGTCAAAGAACGCTTCTCACATAAAGGTATGTTGTTGCAAAATTTGGTAGAGATCAGATGATTAAGTTGGTCGTAATTTGATTTAAGCTCTTTACATTTGGGTGGTCACTATTACGTTTCCATCAAGATGACGGAAATATAAGACATGACACTGAGGTGCCCTTTGCTTGTGCTACCTCAGTACCAAATTTCGTATATTCGGTTTCACCGTGTTTGAAAAGATAGGAGAAATCGATTTGCACACATACAAAGCCAACATCCGCAAATTATTGGGCTGATGACCTTGTAGTTTGCTCAAATGATTCTTCATACATAAAGGCATAACGTTGAAACATTTTGAGAGATCAGATGATTAGGTTAGTCGTAATTTGATTCAAGCTTTTAACATTTGGGTGGCCGCCATTACGTATCCATCAAGATGGCGGCGATATACTGTAAAACATAACACTGAGGTGCCCTTTGCTAGTTCTACCTTTGTATCAAATTTCGTTCAATTAGGTTTCACAGTGTTCGAATTGATAGGGGGAGGGGAGGGGGACAGACATTCAGAGTACACACACTCACACACACACACACACACACAGACAGACACACAATTTTTGGCCCTGTGTAGATCTCATAAGTCTACTTTCATTTTTTGCAAAAATCGAAAGTAGGCTAATAAATAAGAGGTAATCCAGCTACTGTATTACAACAATGTGTGGTACCATAGCGCATAAATAAAAACTATGACCTCATGATTGATTGATTGATTGATTAAATTTAGGATTACATATAAAGGGCTAAGAAGCCCCATTTGCTGCATGTAATCCGCTCGTTTACATTAAATAATATACGCAGTGATATGAACTAAATCATATCTAATAGCTTTCCTTATTGACTATTTAATATAAATGAGTACCAATTGGTATTTAATAAATGTATCACACCTTAGACAATAATAATAATACATTAATATACATAAATTAATGAAATGTGCCAGTTTCGGCCATATTATAGCCTTCTTCAGCGATGTAGTTAAAAAGAAGAGAAACTAACGTAATATCGATCAAAGCATTGTTATTAATAATTTACGTGGGTTTTCTAGGAAAAATGCTATAAAAATAGTTACAAACAGATCTGTAAGAAATGTGGCCTATGATTTGATGTTAATAAAATTAATTTTGAAAAAATGGCATGTATAAATACTGGGTGGCGCAGAAGAAGCGCAGGGGCGTGGTGGAGCAGCAGTCAAGCTGTTGACCTATCACCAGGGTGGACTGGGTTTGATTCCCGGTCAATGCATGTGAGATTTTCAAAGTGAAATGCCATGTCCTGTGGTTCGGATTCCACGTAAACAAGAGTTCCCGTGGCTCATGATCGTATGATTAACGGTCACGTAAAACAAAAATCTTCCTGCTTTTCAGAAGAAGTGCATGGGTTGAATTGCCTCAATTTCTTTTGTTATTTGTTTATTTTTATTTTTCAGGACTGTGTAGTACATCTGGGAGGCAATAAGAGTATTTCATGCTCGAGTGCTTGTTCCTTGATCTGATTGTGTGCATACGAGGGTGTGAAGAGGCTGCACGGAATTCAATGCAGGCCATTCTGCAAAGTTGTTTGTTCCCTAATTTGACAACGCTAGGCAAAAATGCTTTAAATTGTGAAGATGAGCACTAAATTAGCCCATGTTTCTTAAGTCACAAACTCGACATAAATTATCAGGCTACCACTTATTCATCGGCACGTAGGACTGTAAGCCACGTTGAGACGATAAAACTTTCACGAGATAGGAGCCATTACGATCGAACATGTGGATAACAATTCACACTGATTAATGAAAGAAACCTGGGAATTTAGACCAGATGGGAGGGAATCAGCCTAGTAACCATCTCTGAATGGATAAGCACATATGCAAAACTCCGATTCTCACACACTGCATCTCCACCCCTCATTATTGTTGTTTCCACAGGCACAAGATGAGGCGAGATGAGATAATTATTGTTTTCAAGAGCCTAACATATAGATTATCAGCCGCTAATAGCTTCGATGACAGCGGAAAATCATGAAAGATAATGACATGAATCTTACAACTAAAACGAATTACTGACTAAACAACTGACTTAACTATCTAGAAGAAACAAAAGTAAAAAAGACAAGGAATAGGTTATGATGTTGATGATGATGATAGTTTTAAGGGGCCCAACAACTAGGTTATCGGCTCCTAATGGTGTGGGATATCGTGATAATTAATTATAATGCCATGACACCTACAAATAGAACTAACTACTCTATAACAACTGTCTTACATACTAAATGAAGAAATGAGTAAATAAAAATGGAAAAGAAAAGAAATAATGAACAGGGGGAAAATAAAATGCCCTCAATCCACAAAGAATGAGGATTGAGGGACCTGGAAGGAAGGAGAGCCATGAAAGACAGATAGGAAAGGGGAAAGAGGAGAGGCCGCCCCAAAGTCAGTGTAAAAAGGGAAAAGAAAAACTGACCCAACTCCAGAATCCCTCGGGGTTACCAACTCCCAAACTCACCAGCCTTGAGCCCTTGAGGATATGGCACTATAGAGGGTGCACCAAAGAGGTGGGGCTACATACACACCGCCTCCTTGAGGGCCTTGTGCAGAATGCAGGAGATATCATGAAAAGAAAGAGTAGGCTGACCGCTCGAAGAATGAGGGTCTCAGGAAAGATGAGACAAGGGTCTATTAAAGCGAGAAAGGGAAAGACTCCCTAGGCCTCGGATACCCTAATACCGTCGGGATCGGAAGAGAACAAAGAGTGACCAAGGGAGGCCGACAGGAAATATAACTGAAAGGTGCCCGGCACAAGTAAGTGGAAGCAATGCCGGACTCAGCTGGGGTCCCGTGGTCGCCAACCCATGTCCCACTAGTCGTGTGAGCCACTGGTGGGATTTATTTATTTAGTTAGTTTTAGTGCTTCTATCAGGTAACAAACTAATTATGAGAAACACTTATGAAAGTGACTCTTAATAACTTGCTTACGCTGCTTGCCAAAGAACCCATTTGAATTCAGTAGGACGTGTTCATAATGGCAAAATTAATCTCGGGATTTTCTGCCAACACAAAGTTACTCTCTCTACTAAACAGCGCTATAGTGTCAAGGTGCTTAGATATCCAACCTCCTTGAATTACATAGCGCTTCAAGGAATGACAAAATTCGACATGCAGTTTTCCTATGTGCGTCAAATAACAAAGCTTGTATCGAGCACCCGAGGCCATACGATATTATTATTATTACGCTGGAGTGATAATGACAATAAACAGCATTTTAATAGAAATAACAATAATAATTATAAAACAATAAAACTTATGCTAAATATTATTCATGTACTGTAGTACAAAGTTAAGAACTTTACATAATACCGTATTGTGTTACAAAATCACTGCTTAGGAGAGTATAATATTCCTTTGTTTCTGTGCATGGGAATACAAAAGGACGAAGAGTGCTGTCAAATGATATTCACGTTGAAATGTGTGCATAATTTGTCGGAGATTCTGAAAGTCTTTAATAGAGGCGAATATTTATGTTGCCTTGTACAGGTCCTTGGACAGTGGAATGTAATACGTTTCGGTCTCACTGACCGCGAGGGAACACATAATTTGAACACAGAACAAATAAGGTGATGATGATAATTGTTGTTTTAAGGGGCCTAACATCTAGGTTATCGGCCCCTGATGGTTTGGGTGATCGTAAAGATGAAAATGAAATGCAAACTTAAAAACTAAAACTAACTACTAACCTACATACTAGAAGAAGAAATGGAAAAATAAAGGAGAATAAGGCAAAGAAAGGACAGGAGGAAAAGAAATGCCCTCAACCCTAGAAGAACGCGGATTGAGGGACTTGGAAGGAAGGAGAGCCATGAAAGGCAGATAGGAAAGTGAAAGAGGAGAGGGTTCACCCCACAGGTAAGGGACAAAAGGGGGAAAACTGGACCCAGCTCAGGAATTCCTCGGGGTCGCCAACTCCCGAACTCACCAGCCGTGAGTCCTTGAGGGTAGAGCATTATCTAGGGTGCACCAAACGTGGTGGAGCTACATACACCCGGCCTCCTTGAGGGCCTTGAGCACAAAGCAGGAGATAACACGAAAAGAAAAAGAAGGCTGACCCCTCGCAGAATGAGGGAATCAGAAAAGATGAGACAAGGGCCAATTAAGGCGGGAAAGGAAGAGACTCCCTAAGCCTCCGATACCCTAATACCGTCGGGGTCGGAAGAGAACAAGAGTTGACCAAGTGAGGTCGACAGGAAAGAAGACAGAGAGGGGCCCGGCACAAGTAAGTGGAAGCAATGCCAGACTAACAAATAAGGACTAACAATAAAGTTATTAAATATTTTAAAAGTAAATCCAGTCTCTTGACCTTCCTTCTTGTCTCTAATGTCGTATCAAAAATTGTTCCAGCAAGAAATTATACCTGGTATATTTAGAATATACATTTGTCCTTTTCGAATCCAGGTTTCTAAGAAATTTATTTTGTATCATTTCCGTTCTATCGTCGCTATTGAGGCTTATACAAGTATATTTTTACGATTGCACTAATCAATATTTTATTAGTGTCCGGATTTCTTAACTCACATGAGCATCTTATTATTTATTAATCCCAACATTGTGTATGCATATCGAACAATTTCATCAATATGGTGAGAAAATGATGGCTTTGTATCAGAGTATCTTTCTAGATCCTTGATAGAACTGATTTCTGAAATGGTGGTGTTTTCTATCCCATACTTGAATTCGAAATATGAATTTCTTCCAGTAAATGTTACTAGGTGATATTATGAACCATACTATTTGGTTTGTGCCAAATTAGAATTATTTTTATATCTTGTTGGAACAATATACAGTCCCCTAATGAATGAATTTATTTAATCGATTTCACGTCATATACAAATAATAGTATATTGACATCTTTAATGCACTCCGGGATATCGTTAATTAGGATTAAAAATAACAGAGGTGCAAGGTTCAATCCCTGTGGAACACCGGATAAATGAATAGCTACTGTAAGTGTCATGTTATTAAATATAAGTGAGAAAAGGGATGAGGGAGGGTTATTTGCCATCAGAAGAGCATCGTAATGGAATCTGTTTATCACTTCATATTTCAAATATACTGCTCTCACACTAATTAGCGCTATGAGCACAGTACATGTGGTGAGACCTTTCAAACCGGCACTGGGTTTGGGCGTCCCCACTAATCAATGGTCCAGGACTGTAATTGCAATTTCTGCGCTGTCCAGGAACTCACTGGCGACACTAAATGGCTGAGTCTAATTCGTCCCCATTGCTTTCTACTAACACATCAAGTTTTATTGTAGGCTTTCCCAGGAGCTCACGACTAGTGGGACGTGAATTCAATTACACCGATGCTAACGTAACCTCACCTGGAATGTGAAACTAAGGAAACAGTCGGGCTTCCCAGTGAGCCGCTAGGCGTGCCACCGTCGTGCCTCTCTCCCCTCAAAGGTCGTCACTGTGGCTGAAGCAGGAATGTTGCAACGTACGCTTTCAAAGAGGAGCAATATCATCCCAACGTCAAAGACTAATGCTGTTAATTTAATTGCCACTTTTAAAGGTCGTTGAAGCAACTTTTTGTTTCGAGAGCACTTCTTAATAACATAAAGTTGGAGCACTACATCAATAATGTATGACTGAAAGTTTTGGTTTGAAGCAACATCTCCGTAACTTGTTAAACTAATGCAAATTTCTATCAAAAAGTGAGCTTTCTGTGTTAACATTTTGTATATTTGGTTGAAACTTTGTATAAGGCATTACAAAAATTTCCGTTTGACGTCCGTATGGTACAGAATAGGTATGTCAATCAGGCAAAATCACCGACAGGCACTCAGGCAATCATCCCACTGACGTACCAGGCTGAAGATGATGATCATCATGATAATTGTTGTCTTAAGGGGCCTAACATCTAGGTTATCGGCCCCTAAGGGTTTGGTAGATAGTGAGAGATGAGAATGTAAACTATAACTACGACTAAAACCACACTTAGAACTAAAACTAACTACACACTTAGATACTAGAAGAAGAAATGGAAAACAAAACGAGAATAACGCAAATAAAGGACAAGAGGAATGGAAATGCCCTCAACCCTCAAAGAATGAGGATTGTGGGACTTGGAAGGAAGGAGAGCCATGAAAAGCAGATAGGAAAGGGAAAGAGGAGAGGGCCGCCCCAAAGGCAATGGAAAAAGGGGAAAATGGGACGCAGCTCAGGAATCCCGCGGGGTCGTCAACGCCGTGAGCTCCTGTTGGTGTAGGACTATCAAGGGTGCACCAGAAGTGGTGGGGCTACACACACCCTGCCTCCTTAAAGGCCCTGAGCAGAAGGCAGGAGAACATGGAGAGAAAAAGAAGGCTGACTCCTTGAAGAATGAGGGATGAGGGCCAATTATGGCGGGAATGGAAGAGACTCCCTAGGCCTCAGATATCGTAATGCCATCGGGGTCGGAAGTGAACAAGAGTTGACCAAAAGACTGGAAAGAAGACGGAGAGGAGCCTGGTACAAGTAAGTGGAAGCAAAGCCGAACTCAGCTGGGGTCCCGTGATCGCCAACCCACGTCGCATAAGTTGTGAACCTCTGGGGGTAAATATATACAACTGATAACACTGTCTTAGATATGATACAAATCGTTATTTCAAGCATTTATCAGCTGCATACCATCTCTCTTTATTTCAATACAATAATTTAAGAAATAACAGAAAGAAACAGCCGACATTCATCCGAGTTTAACATCTGTCATCCTGTAGCAGCTCGTTGTATTCCTCTGTGGTACAACCTAACTCATGTATCTGATCTGCACTGTGGAACAAGAATAACTTATATAAGATCGCATGCAAAACTGCCATCACTTCTGTCATGATATATGTGCCGTGCCCTTGTAGCTCGGGAGTACTTTGTTCTGTAGACTCGTATTGATCTCTTTGGTCCAGGTGGACCATGGAACTAGGGCGAGGTGGGATTTCTCGATACGGTAGCAGTACATGTATGAGTTAGATGATGATGATGATAATTGTCGTTTTAAGGGGCCTAACATCTAGGTTATCGGCTCCTAATGGTTTGGGTGATAGTGAAAGATGAGATGAGAATGAAAACTATAACTAATACTAACTACAAACTTACAGACTAGAAGAAGAAAAGGGAAACAAATAAAGGATAAGGCAAATAAAGGACAGGAAGAAAAGAAATGCCCTCAACCCTCGAAGAATGAGGATTGAGGGACTTAGAAAGAAGTTGAGCCACGAAAGGCAGATAGGAAAGGCAAAAGGAGAGGGCCCGGCCCAAGATCAGAGGAGAAACGGGACAAAACGGACTCAGCTCAGGAATCCCTCGGGGTCGCCAACTTCCAAACTCACCAGCCGTGATACCTTGAGGGTGTAGCACTATCCAGGGTCCACTAGAAGTGGTGGGACTACACACAACCTGCCTCCTCGAGGGCCTTGAACAGAAGGCAGGAGAGAACAGGAAATGAAAAAGAAGGCTGACCTCTCGCAGATGGAGGGTATCAGAAAAGATGAGAGAAGGGCCAATTAAGGCGGGAAAGGAAGGGACTCCCTAGGCCTCGGATACCCTAATACTGTCAGGGCCTGAAGAGAACAAGAGTTGACCAAGTGAGGCCGACAGGAAAAAAGACGGGGAGGAGCCCGGTACAAGTAAGTGGAAGCAATGCCGGACTCAGCTGGGGCCCCGTGGTCGCCAACCTACGTACCACTAGATGTGTGCCCCTGGGGGGATTTCCATTAAAGAATGCGAAATAGAGGAGCTAGAGAAAAAGGAAAGGAGGATACTTAGAAAAATATTGGAGAGTTCAGATACAGAAACAATGACGACCTCGACAAAGGATGAAGAAATTGAAGAAATCTACCAAACGATCAAGAAAACTGGGGTTAATTTCTTTGGACACGTTATGAGGATGAATATGCCAGTCTCACAAAACAAATTTTCAGTCATGTATACAAGAGCAAGAATGGTAATCAATGGGTGCAAAGTATAGAAAGGGATATGGAAGTAACAATAGATATTATTCATGACAGACCACCTTTCAGAAATATGAACAAAATTTTGAAGGGTTTCCAGGAGAAGGAAAAGAAGAAGCGGATGAACATCTGGACGGAAGAGAGGAGACAAAGTGATGTAATGAAGAACTACTGGAAGGCAAGAAAGTATAAAGGAAATATGAGACAGGGAATGCAATGTGTTAATTTACGCGGTCACAGATTGCCAAAATCGAGGAAAGAAGAACAAAACCAATAAAACATTTTGAACAGTAAAAATATAGATATGTTCAGAGTAAAACAGACTACATCGAAGCTAAAAGTCTTAGACTATTTTAAAACCTAGAAACGTAACCACTCCCCTCACGAGCCGGATGACGAGGTCTGATGACGGCCCATCATCACGTAGAACAAGGGAGAGGGTTAAACCTCAGCAATTTTTCCAGCTTTGTGCCGTGTTAGGTGTGGGTTTTCGCCTAGGACACCAAGCTGGCTCATCAGCGGGCTGTTGGTGTCCCCGCCAGGACCCGCACAGGAGTAGCGAACTGCGCGCTACCTCCCGTTTTATGAAGCGCACCTGCTCTTCTTCACCGCGAGATCTAAAAGCTCAAGCAGCCGTAACCTCCCTATGAAGACTTCCAAAATGATGGTATATTGGCTTTCACGGCCGGTGAATTAGATGATGATGATGGTAATTGCTGCTTTAAGGGGCCTAACAGCTAGGTTATCGGCCCCTGATGGTTTAGCTGATCGTGAAGATGAAAATGAAAAGCGAACTTAAAACTAAAACTAACTACTAACCTACATACTAGAAGAAGAAATGGAAAACTAAAGGAGAATAAGGCAAACAAAGGACAAGAGGAAAAGAAACGCCCTCAACCCTCGAAGAAGGCGGATTGAGGGACTTGGAAGGAAGGAGAGCCATGAAAGGCAGAGAGGAAAGTGAAAGAGGAGAGGGTCCGCCCCAAAGGTAAGGGACAAAAAGGGAAAACGGACCCAGCTCAGGAATCCCTCGGGGTCGCCAACTCCCGAACTCACCAGCCGTGAGCCCCTGAGGGTGTAGCATTATCGAGGGTGCACCAAAAGTGGTGGGGCTACATACACCCTGCCTCCTTGAGGGCCTTGAGCAGAAGGCAGGAGATAACAGGAAAAGAAAAAGAAGGCTGACCCCTCGCAGAAGGAGGGAATCAGAAAAGATGAGACAAGGGCCAATTAAGGCGGGAAAGGAAGTGACGCCCTAGGCCTCGGATACCCTAATACCGTCGGGGTGCCGGTGAATTAAAACTCAGCAATTCTTCTAGGTTTGTGCCGTGTCTTTTGTGGGGTTCGCTGATGTGCCAGCTTGGTGTCCTAGGCGAAACCCCACACAAGGCACAAACCTACGAATATCGCTGAGTTTTAATTCACTGGCCGTGAAAGCCAATATACCATCTTTAAGGGAGAGGTTGTTAGGCAGTTTGAGAGTCGTTCGCAGATCGGCCAAGAGTGTGTGTGCCACGGTAAGGTGGGCGCCGCAAGTACAAACAGTGGGACTGCATGCGTGTTATAACGGGTTTAACATCTAGGTTATAGGCCCCTTATGGTGAGGATAATAATGCATACGAATAGTAAACGAGAAACTACTTACAACTACAGACTTACATACCAGATGACTAATAATAATAATGTTATTGGTTTTACGTCCCTTTTAACTACACTGGCTTTTAGAGACGCCGGGGTGCCGGAATTTTGCCCCGAAGGGGATCTTTAACGTGCCAGTAAATGTACTGACACGGCTCCCTCGCATTTGCGCACCCTCAAATGCCAGCTGACTGCGCCAGGTTTCGAACCTGCAACCTTGGGCTCAGTAAGCGAGATACCAGATGACTAAAATGGACAAAAATTATAGGGTAGGCTAAATATCGGAGAAGGAAATGCCGATGAAAGTTTAGAAAAACGAGATTTGATTGATTTGGAGATATTTAGAGCCATGAAAGGCAGGAAAGGGAATGAAGAGAGATGATAATTGTTGTTGTTTTGAGAGACCTAACATCTGGGTTATTAGCCCTTAATGGTTAGGATAGAAATGAAAGTGAAACTGTAACTAAAACAAACTACAAGAGGAGCCTGGCACAAATAATGCCTGACTCAGCTGGTATCCCGTGGTCGCTAACCCTCCTCCCACTAATTGTGAGCCTCAGGGGGTTAATTCAATCAGAGAAAGGGTACGATACCGACTTTTATAGGACGATACATGTAGATATAGATATAGGGGAAAAGATTGATAAAGGAGATTGATATGGTAATGACAAATGTATAATATTATGTTAGTTTATTTGCGGTATTGTATTAAGAGTATACCTAGTTTGGTGGGAAATGCCAAAGCATCGAAGACGATTTTCAATAAAAGTTATAAATATTATAATAATTATTATTATCACTGCTGTACTAGTTATAGGGTTACGTGGCAAGCATTGCTATGCCAAAGAAAGAAAGAAAGAAAGAAAGAAAGAAAGAAAGGAGGTAAAGTAAGATGATGATGATAATAATTGTTGTTTTAAGGGGCCTAACATCTAGGTTATCGGCCCCTAATTGTTCGGGTTATCGTGAAGATGATAATGAAATGTGAACTACAACTAAAACTAACTACTAACTTATATACTAGAAGAAGAAATGGATAGCTAAAGGAGAATAAGGCAAATAAAGGATAGGAAGAAAAGAAATGCCCTCAACCCTCGAAGAATACGGATTGAGGGACTTGGAAGGAAGGAGAGCCATAAAAGGCAGATAGGAAAGTGAAAGAGGAGAGGGTCCGCCCCAGAGTTAATGGTTAAAAGGGGGAAACCGGACCCAGCTCAGAAATACCTTGGGGTTGCCAACTCCCGAACTCACCAGCTGTGAGACCTTGAGGGTGTAGCAATATCCAGGGTGCACCAGTAGTGGTGGGGCTACATACACAAAGGAAAAGAAAGAAAGAAAGAAAGAAAGAAAGAAAGAAAGAAAGAAAGAAAGAAAGATGGACGGAAAGGAAGAAGGATAGAAAGAACGAAAGAAAGAAGGAAAGAAAGAAGGGAAAGAAAGTGCCGTATTTTTTTTTATTGAAGTGTTTTTGGAAAAAAAAAGTTTTTCCGTCGGGTGCGTAGCCTACATGGATAAATCAGAAGACTTTCTGATGCGTGAGTAGGCCACAACAGCTGTCCACGTGACAGGGATGGTTTTTCGAAATTTAGCCCACACATTCGTAGGGATTGATCCTGTGCTCTGTTGCTAGTCAGCGCAAATAAGAGTCCCACCGGAAACTGCAAATGTTTGTAAAGACACAAATTGCCACCAAACTGTATGGAATACACACTTTTTTTTGTAAAGACTTATAAGCCACCTATCGTAAAATGAATTTGCTGATTCAGAAATCTTTGCGAGCATGCAAAACAGCTGACGAAATTACCTTTATTGAAACAACTCGCTCGCTATTTATTGTAAAATGAATATTCTAATTCAGACAACAAGGAGACCGTAAGCACAACTCCTTACCAAATTTCATTTGTTGAAACGATTAGCGCCTTAAAATTCATTTGTTGATAGCAGAGGTAGTGCCGGTGTGCCATGGCACCACCATGTGTCATCTCAATAACAGTTTATATTCAATTTAAACTTCAAGGAAATGACAAGCATAATTATGTTATTGTGCATTCATTTGAACGAGCGCGTTAACTGACATTCGCTCTGACGGCGCTTTCCTGAATGAGTGTGCCAGGCCACACGGGTCCACCTCCGAAAATAAGACTCAACACCAATAAAGGCTAGTTTGGCCTGGCTTTGCATGTGTTGTATTGTGTTGTGTTGGGCTGAGGCAGAGCACGGCCGACTATGAGCGCATTCAGTCGGCCGTGGGCAGAGCCAACAGCCGCGTGGCGCATTCACCAGAGTGCAGCATGCACCCGCAAGCTAGAATTGCTTGAAGTAATTTATATTTCAACCACCACATGACAGCACAAGGACGCAGGTCTAGGGTTCCCAAATTAATGCTTTGTCACTATATGTGGCGACTATTAAATATAATATACAAGATGCTTTTAGTTCTTTCTTGTTAGACACTTACCGACTGTTTCACACTCAGACTGGTGGCAGGAATACTTATTTCTCTATTTATAATGTAACAATCCGGGCTTTTTACAGTAAGTTTTGCTTTGTTTCGTTGGTTTAAGTTGGGGACACAGTTACGCCTACCAGAACGCAGATGCAAATTCTCGGGTTTGCGGGTGGCATTGCAAGTGTTTAATAGTAGCGTCGCGGATATCCTTACCAAGTCTAGGCTATATCTGTATGTAAGGTAATCTTGACGGTACGGCATCTTGTTTATTGTATTTTACCTGTTTATTTCACGGTTGCATCTGAAATTGAGTCTAAGTTGAATTGCGGGTCTTGTACAATTACACAGTTAAATACGGTGATTCTGAAACTTATGCCTATAGCATAAAATATGCAGTGTCTATATTTTGCAACGTTTGAACGATTTGATTGCAAATGTTGAATTTGCTGGCAGCACCAAGTTAATTATTACCATCCGCCACTGGTTGATATGACTCTATTGTGAACTGGATTTACTGATTCCGAAAATTTCTCGAGCGTGCACATGACAACTAACCAAAGTTCATTTCTTGAAACAATTTGCGCGCCAATATTCATTTATAGAAACTACTCGTGCGCTACGTATTGCAAAAAGTATCTACTGTCAAAGAAACATTTGCGAGAGAGCTCAAAACCACTCACCCACGTTTCATCGCAATCGGATGAATGGTATATAGTATGAACGCAAGCGGCATTTTGTTGAAACCATTCAGGGCGCCAGCACACATTTTTTTCACTATTCGTGGGCCACCTATTGTAAAATGGATTTACTAAACCAGTAACCTTCCCCGGAGTGTGCATAAAAACTCACCGAAATTTCATCGAAATCGGATGAATGGTATATGAAACCGTTTGGGACAATTAGACATACAATCACTTACTATTCATTTTTATATAGAGAGAAGAAGATAAAGCATGCGAGAAATATTTTGTGATGTTTGTTGTTGTTGTTTCATTTAGATTGTTTCTCACATCGTGGTCAAGTAGCTCAGTGCAATTGGGCGTGTGGAATCTGTCTGGAATCTGACTTGTGTCTTTGTAATGGATGTACTAGAGTTTGTATTAATAATTATGATGATAAGAGTTTAGTGCTTTTCAGTCGGTCAACACGAATGTAGACATAGGCTACAATTTCTCGTGTTGACTGACTGAAAAGCACTAAACTCTTGTTTACTAAGGCAACACTGAAAATATGGCTTCAAACACCACAAATTATGGTGATAATTGTAGTTTTAAGGGACCTAACATCTAGTTTATCGGCCCCTAATGGTTTGGGTGATAGTGAAGATGATAATGTAAACTATGTCTAAAAGTAACTACAAACTTTCATACTAGAAGTAGAAATGGCAAACAAAAGAAAAATAAGGTAAATAAACGACAGGAGAAAAAGAAATGCCCTAAACCACCGAGGATTGAGGGACTTGCAATGAAGGAGAGCCATGAAAGGTAGATAGTCAGCGGAATGAGGAGAGAGTCCACCCCAAAAGACAATGGAAAAAGGAAAAACCACGGACCCAGCTCAGGAATCCCCCAGGGCCATTAACTCCCGAACTCACCAGCCGTGAGCCCTTGAGGGTGTAGCACTATCCAGAGTGTACCATAAGTGGTGGGGCTACAAAACCCTGTCTTCATAAGGGCCTTGAGCAGAAGGCAGGATATATCAAGAATAGAAAAGAAGAGGTCTGACCCCTCGAAGAATGAGGGTATCAGGAAAGATGAGACAAGGGCCAATTAAGGCGGAAATCATAAGACACTCTAGGCCACAGATACCCTAATACCATCTGGGTCGGGAGAGAACAAAGGTTGACCAAGGAAGGTCGACAAAAAGATGTCTGAGAGGAGACCCGCACAAGGAAGTGGCAGCAATGCCGGACTCGACTGGGGTCCCGTGGTCGCCAATCCACGTCCCACTAGTCGTGAGCTCCTTGGGGGGAGTATTTATAATTACCGGTAGTGTTAGAATTGGGAAGGAGGAGATCGTGGTGTTGGGTTGTGAATCATCCTTGGTGCGGAAGTGGGAAGCCATAGAAAATCACTTGTAGGATGTACGAATGAAGCCCGTTCCTACCCTCAGACCAGAATAAATTGGCAGGGCCAGGAATTAAACCCGGACCTGAGGAGCTGACAGTCAGAAACTGTTAGCGACGAGGTGATCTTCCGTGTTATTTCATTTACTGTGGATTGACTCAAGAGTCAAATAAGTGAGGGAACCTATAAGCCGTCAGCGACGCTCAGTAAGCCTGGTCAATGTCTTGTTAGAGTGGATTACAACTTCGGATGGCGTGATCGACAGGTAAGAAAGCTGATGTACTAATCGAAGCTTGTTCCTCCCTGCTTATCGAGGCTAAGAGTCGATAACTGCAAGCTCACGTCACTGCGTACAGCAATCTCAATGATTTACTGCAACAGTCTGCTAGTCGCCTTCTGTGGTCTTGTAATAGGCTACGTACTGACATTTCAGTCTCTAAGTTGCTGGGTTCAACTGCTGCTTAAGGCAGGGTAACGTTATGTCAGCGGAAACCTTAGAAACCCCGGGCAATGATATGTTGAAACATAATAATAATAATAATAATAATAATAATAATAATAATAATATAATATAATATGATATAAACAACCAAGTAGCTCGACAGATCTATGAGCTAAGAAAATACTTCTGTTCTGTATCGAACCATTCGATGCTGCACAGGGCTGTCACAGAAGCAGATGATTCAACTCCACTACTCTTAAGTCAGCAAGAGACTCAAATTCAGGTGCGCAGTGATTTGGATAGATTCAATGCCTGGTTGTCCAAGCCACTACACGGAAGACATCCCAATGAAGTCATCCAAACTCACGTCGACAAGCTAGCGTCGAACTTTTGGTTGATTTCTGGGCAGATGTTTCCTGAAACAGAAGGCTTTATGATGGCTATTCAGGACCAGGTTGTCCCCACGAGGAACTACCTAAAGTTCATAACCAAGGATGCATCTGTGCAAGATGACCATTGCAGATACGGTTGCCCAACATCTGAGACTGTTCAGCATATTATATCGGGTTGTCGCCATTTTGCAGGGACAGAATATAGGAAGAGACATGATTTTGTTGCCAAGATAGTCCATCAAGAATTGGCTATACAACTTCAACTGCTGAGCCAAGAGAAAGTGCCGTACTACAAATATGCTCCTGAAAGTGTACTGGAAAATGACAGCTTTACGTTGTACTGGGATCGTACTGTATTGACAGACCAATCAGCTGTGCACAACAGACCTGATTTAGTTCTTGTTGACAAATGCATGAAGCACACCACCTTCATAGATGTGGCGATCCCAAACAGTGGCAACATACTAACAAAGCATGTTGAAAAGCTGTCAAAATACACAGAGCTTTCAGAACTGATAAGGAAGCAATGGCACATGGCACAAGTCAGGACAGTTCCTATTATTATCTCCAGCACTGGCGTGATTCCCAACAACTTAAAGGAATCGCTCACGGCGTTGAAATTAGACCCAGGCCTTTTCAAACTGATGCAGAAAACAGTCATACTTTCTACGTGTCGCGTAGTAAGGCTGTTCTTGGGCAATCAGGCCTGAAGCAATGAGGGGAATATGAAGCTACTACTCAATGCAGTCACCAAGAATTTGCTCCTTGTGATATGTACGGTATCTGGGATTGTAAATGTTTTCTTTCCAGCAAATGCTGAGAATGTGTAAGCGCATGCGCAAAATAAATAATAATAATAATAATAATAACAATAATAATAATAATAATAATAATAATAATATCAATATCGCATGGCCTCTGGTGCTGTGTGCAAGCTTTGTTATTTGACACCCGAGGGCAGCTTGTATGTCGAATTTTGTTGTTCCTTGAAGCACTATGAAAGTCAGAGAGTAGTCATGGCGCAGAGTGAGTAACACGACTAAGGATCGGCTCGTGGAAATTGTGTACTTGGCAGGTGTAAACGCAGTGTAGAGAGGAAAAAGAAGTATAGTGTGAATCAATTCAGTGTATAAGTTTTAGCTGGTGAGATTATTTCACACTCATCATCCTTTAATTTACATAAATCGTAAAAACTAAAAAGTGAAATGTCTTCTAAGAAGAGCAAGCAGCAGCAACAGCAGCAGCAGAAGCATCAGACAGGTAACGACAGTTCCAGTTCTACCAACTCCATAGAGGAAGTAGTACGGCGTGTGATGGAGGATTCCTTGCAGTCAAAATCATTTGTGGACCTAATTGTAAGTACTGTAGTGGATAAGATCACGGAATGTGTATTAAATAAACTTGAGGAAACGATCCAATTCAACGTGAATCTTTGTGAGGACCTCAAGGTTCAGATAAAGAAACGAGATAAAGAGATCGAAGATCTCAAATCGGAAAGCAACTCCAAACACGACGAACTGGAGCAATACCAAAGGAGGCAAAATCTCCGTATCTTCGGTGTGCCAGAGCATCCTAACGAGGACACAGATAATTTAGTGCTGAAAGTTGCCGGGGACATTAAGGCAAACATCGCTCTTGCGGACATAGACAGAAGCCATAGGTTAGGCCCCAAGATTGGGACCAAACCCAGGCCAATCATAGTAAAATTGGCAACGTATCGTGCTAGGCATGAATTGTTTAAAAACAAGAAGCAGCTCAAAGGTACCCCGGTGACTATCAGGGAAGATCTCACAGCCACAAGACTAGCGATTTTGAAGGCGGGAATTGCAAGATTTCAGCAATCCAACGTATGGACTTACGATGGCATAATTTACGTGAAGAAAACAGATGGCAGCAAGCACCGTGTTACAAAGATGAGTGAGTTACCCAAAGCTTAAAGTAAGGCCACTTAACATATAGCAATAGATTGTGTTAGTAAGCAAAAGTTGGTACACCCTCTAAGGTAACCCACACCACAATCTGTCTGTCTCTCTCCCGCATAACTGTTCATTGCATACCTCCCCTGCCGTGTTGCTGGTGCTATTTCAAACTGACCTTTCACTTTCCTCCCCTCAACAGCTGAATTCCACTCCACCCCTCCCTCCAAGATATCTCACAATAACTTGACCGCTAACACTTAACACTTTTCCTAATTCAATTTGTATGAACACATATGCAGATGATTATGTAAAATATCAAATTCGGTCAGAGGTGGGGAAGAGTATAGGTGAGTGTAAATACTTCTTACATAGACATGAAGATAACAATAGTTTAAAAGTAATCCATTCTAATATTAGAAGTCTTGCAAAACACAAGAATAGCTTAGACATCACACTGAAGGCTTATGAAAATATATTTGATGTTGTGGTCTTAACGGAAACGTGGAAATTAAATAACGCAAATGTTACTAAACATAGCTGCTATAAATCGTACTATAATGAAAGTGAAATAAATCAGAATGATGGAGTAGTCATCATGATAAAAGATGGATTACAACATGAAGTTAAGTGTGTAGCATATAAAGATTTCAAATTTATTCGAGTAGTTGTTAATAAAAGCGACAACAAAATAGCAATAACAGGGGTGTACAAACCACCAAAATACAACAAAACATTATTTCTGGAGAATTTAAATAACTATATAAAAACAAATTGTCAGCTAGAAAATGAATTAATAATTGGTGACATGAATATTAATTTATTCGAAAATCAAGATTCAGATGATTATTTAAACCTTCTTAATGAATTTGATTTCAGATCTATAATCAATGGTACAACTAGGGAAACTGAAACTAGTAAATCATGCATTGACCACGCATTTCTTAAAAGTAGGCTTTCGAATGAAAACATTCTCTCTTTAATCTCGGAAAGCAAAATAACTGATCACAATACAACAATAATTAGCCTAAAATTTAATCAAGTTAGTTGTCAGAAAAATAAACCAAACATTAGGAATTATCAAAGACATAAATTAGATTATGTGGAACTAAAACAGAAGTTAAACAACATCAACTGGGATAATAAACTTGGAGAAGGACATTTGGATAGCCTACTAAAGTAAATATATTTATTGAAACAATACAAAGCTGCATCCATGAATCTACTAAACAGTTAAACTCAAAGCGAGTCAAAAGAAAAGAGTGGATAACCCTTGCATTGGTAGAGTCCATTAATACTAGAGATAAATTATACCGCGATTATATGGCAAATAAAAATAATGAAGAATTAAGAGAGAAATATAAAAAATACAGAAACAAATTAAATGAGCTAATAAACTGGGCAAAAATAGATTACTACAGACATTTAGTAAATGCTAGTTCAGGAAATCCTAAAAAGATTTGGGGTATAGTTAATGAGGTAGCTCAGAGAATTAATCAAAAAGAGCAAATTAGTGAAATAAAGTATCAGAATGAAATGTACAAAAGTGACACGCAAATTGCGAATAAATTTAATGAATATTTCATAAATAAGAGTACCGAGATGTCCAAATGTATAAAGAAAAGTGGAAACCCCACACTTAATATAACTAGCAATAAGAGCTCATGCTTCATGGCCCCGGTAAATTCCACTGATTTGAAAAAAATCCTAGGTGACATAAGTGACAGTAAAGCTATGGGAATAGACAATATTTCAGCAAAGGTTATAAAACAAAATATAGTATCATTAGAGAAACCGCTTTTAAATCTCATAAATCAATCTTTTACAGAAGGATATTTTCCAAAGCAACTGAAGTCAACAATAGTTAAACCAATCTTAAAATCAGGCAATACTATAGATATGGAAAATTATAGACCGATATCTCTGATTACAATAATAGCAAAAATATTTGAAAAATGTATCAAGAACAATATTTTCCAGTTTTTACTGAAGCATGACATTCTTCAGCAAGGCAATATGGATTTATAAAAAGTCGAAGTACTGTGGATGCAATTGCAACACTTACTAAACAAATACAAGAAAAATTAAATTGCTCCACACCATCACTAGGAATATTTTTAGATCATACTAAAGCTTTCGACACCGTAGCACATGATATTCTTCTGCAAAAAATGGAAAAATATGGTATTCGAGGCACAGCTCTTAATCTCATCGGAAGTTACCTTACTGACAGAATCCAATATGTAAAAATAAATGACACATTGAGTGCACCGATGCAAGTAAAAAGGGGCATACCACAAGGAACAGTCTTAGGAACACTATTTTTTATTATATACATTAATGACATAGAAAAATCAATAAATAATCAAAAAAATAGTTCAATCATCACTTATGCAGATGACACCGCTATATTTGTTGAAGGGAATACATGGGAAATAGTCAGGCAAGAAGCAACCGAAGCTTTAAAAGGGATTAAATTATGGCTGGATAATAATGAATTGTTTCTGAATGTAAATAAATCAAAATTTATTATTTTCACATTAAAAAACAATCAAAATTGCTTCAACGAGCTTACAGTACATCGAGAAAACTGTAATACAAACTGCAACTGCATAAAAATCAACCGCACACAAAATATAAAATACCTAGGAATTTATTTTGATGAAGACATGAAGTGGAGATCGCACATCAATTTCCTCACAAAGAAAATAAGGAGGACAGTTTATGTATTTCATTGTCTGAAACACATTGTCAATATTAAACTACTGAGAGATATCTACTTTGCACTTATTCAGTCTACTCTCACGTATGGAATAATTACATGGGGAGGAGCTTATCGAACTATTTTAAAAAAAGCTCAAGTAATGCAAAACTTGGTGTTGCGTATCATGTATAAAAAGGAAAGGGTATATCCTACGAATGAATTGTATGCGGAAGCAAACGTCATGAATATAGGACAACTTTACGCGACGGAAGTCTATAAATATATCTATAAAAATAAAAATTCAGTCATAAACATGAGCCACACCTACCAAACAAGAGGTAGAACAGGAAATATGTCTGTCCTCTTCAAACCAAATCTATCTATTGCAAAGCGTAATTTTCAATACTTTATTCCTAAATTTTATAATATCCTTCCTAAAGCCATAAAAGAGCAGTTACATAAATCTACAAGGTTTATACGAAACGCAAAGATATTCGTTCGAGAAAATAAAAATGTAATTAAAGATATATTAAAGTAGCTTATTCTATAAATTAGCATTACCATTGCTACCTAGCTATTTCACAACGCTTATTTTAATAAATGCAGTATATGTAATATATTTTCTAACATGAACACTTAACGTTATAATTAGGTAAATAGAACTAATATGCCACCCACAAGGCCTTGCCTTACGTGGTATAGCTTACATGTATTCTTCCCTGACTCGGCTGAATTTGATATTCATCACATAGATCTCAGAATGTACATTTTTAGACTAATACGTTTACTTAGATAATAATCAAAAATAGACTAAAGTTATGATATGATGAAGATTGTACATGTTTAATATAACGGGACTCCAGTGATCAAGAGAACAAGTGAATTACACACTGTTGTAGTGCAAAGGACAATGTGTATATAGCACACGCGATTTCTTGAACAATGTACGGACGTATGTCCTAATACTTAAAAAGCTATGTGTGTATATATTTTTCTTGTATTGCTGGATGTAATATTGATTATTCATAATAATAATAATAATAATAATAATAAAATCGATTAACAAAGATAAAAAAAAAAAGATGTCCAACCTCCTTGACACTATAGCGCTTTCTAGTAGAGAATTAAGGAACTTTGGTGTTGGCGGAAAAACCCGAGATTAACTTTGCCATTATGAACATGCCCTACTGAATTCAAATGGGTTCTTCAACATGCCAACAACGTATGACATACGTACGGTAATTTTTGCCGCCTTTCAAAAAAAATCACTTACCACAGCCAGGAGCGAACCTGCAAGCTTGGGGGTTAGTAGACCGACACGTTAACCACTCACCCACTGTGGCAAGCTTTAATAATAATAATAATAATAATAATAATAATGTGATTTTAAACTTGAGGATAAACGGTACCATGGTGGCTAACATTCCAGTGGACAGAAGTCATGATGGTAATTGTAGTTTCAAAGGACCTAGCATCTAGGTTATCGACCCCAAATGAATAGGGGAACTCGTGAAAATGATGAAATGAAAAACAAGATGTTCAGGAATGAACAAATAGCCTACTTTCTCCTAAATGTATGGGTATAGTTATAACTCTTCGTCCTTATCACCTCCTACAGTATTTTCTTCCTATGCAAAATGACACACAGCACAACACAGCAGCGGCGTTCAAACCATTGTTTATAATTTACCCCAGCATTTTACTATTTCATCAGCAAACACTCCAAACAACGTAGGAATTCAGTATATTAAAACCGACTACTTACAACAATTGAAACAGAAACAAAACTTCGTTGGTCTAAGCGTATCACTGTGTGAAACACACTTAATAAACCTACCGCACAGCTAATCTTTAATCGCGCCTATGCTTGGGGCAACAAGACGATATTTTTCAATTACACCGAATTCATGATGATGATGATAATTGTTGTTTTAAGGGGCCTAACATCTAGGTTATCGGCCCCTAATGATCTGGGTGATAGCGAAAATGATAATGAAACGGAAACCAGAACGAAAATTAAGTGAAACGGAAAATACTTACAAAAAGGAACTCGGATTGAAACAACTCACAATATGGTCTTACAAAAGGGAATTTAGAACGAAAAATTCACAAAAGGAATAGATTGAAAAATACCCACAAAATGAAGGCTAGGTTCAAAATACGTACAAAATGCAATGTAGCGTCGAAATACTTACAAAATGCAACTGAAATTCAAAATACTTACAAAATGCAAATGAGATCGAAATTACGTACAAAATGCAATTGAGGTTCAAAATACTTACAAAATGCAATTGAAATTGAAAATACACGATGCAATTCAGATTGAACTATCCCAGTTCCAATCCAAATTATTCACAAAGTGCAATTGAAATTCAAAATACTTACAAAATGCAATTGAAGTTGAAAATGCTTACAAAATGTACGGTAGATTCAAACGACTCATGTGGATTGACAATACTTACAAAATGCAATTTAGATTGAAAATACTAGACAAAATGTAATTTAGATTCAAAATACCCACAAAATGCAATTAAGAATCAAAATATGTGCAAAATGACCACCAAACAAAATGCAATTTAGATTCAAAATTCGTGCGAAATGCGGTTTTGGTTGAAAATAATTACGAAATGCAATTGAAATTAAAAATTCTCACTAAAACGCCCGGCTACCTGCATTGAAAGACTTACCAAAAAGCAATTTAGTTTGTCAATCTTTGCAAAATGCAATTGAAGTTGAAAACAATCGCGAGATGTAATTTAGATCGAAAAAACTTACAAAATGCAACGTAGATTAAAAATACCTTAAAAAATCGCTAAAAGGGAATTTAGATACACGGTGAACCAAGTAACAAAAACAGTGCGGGAATCTTAAAGAGAAAGGAAATATATTGAAAAGAGGAGAGGAGAGGAGAGGAGAGGAGAAGAGAGGGGAGAGAGGAGAGGGTCCGCCCCAAATGTAAGGGACAAAAGGGGAAAACGGACCCAGCTCAGGAATCCCTCGGGATCGCCAACTCCCGAACTCACCAGCCGTGAGCCCCTGAGGGTGTAGCATTATCTAGGGTGCACCAGAAGGGGTGGGGCTACATACACCCGGCCTCCTTAAGAGCTTTGTGCACAAGGCGGGAGGTAAGAGGAAAAGAAAAAGAAGGCTGACCCCTCACAGAAGGAGGGTATCAGGAAAGATGAGAGAATGGCCAAAGAAGGCGGGAAAGTGAAAAACTCCCTAGGCCTCGGATACCCTAATACCGTCGGGGTCGGAAGAGAACAAGAGTTGACCAAGTGAGGTCGACAGGAAAGAAGACGGAGAGGAGCCCGGGCACCGTATTCATGGGTTCACTGACTGGGAAGGTCAAGGCCGGTATAGAGCACAGCTCGCATCTAGTAGGCCGTGGTTAGCAAACGCATTGTTAAACTAGTTGATAGTTGATGTCACTCGTGCAGATCCGGTGGAGGACTTTGTTTAAATTAAATATATATTTTCCATTGCAAAATGCACTACATAACGCACAATTTTATAACGTATCTAAATAAATATAAAAATCAAGCAATAATATACCACTCTGATAGGGTGAAAGACCAAAGCTCTAACCACAGAGCCAAACGTGTCCACCCAGGTCAAACATTTTCAATCGATTTACATACAACGTCTTAGCAAATAATGACTTGGACTAAACGATTTCTTTACTGGAGTATATATTCATTTTCATTATATTTAATTTCAAACAAAGTTGATATTATTTCTATTAGAAGGCTATATTGCATGCAACATACTCAAATTAGTCAAATATAGGTCAGAACGCGATAGCTAGATATATAAAATGGGTTGTTTTGCCCTCCCAAGAGGGCTGACAGCCATCACATCTTGATGTAAATATTGTTTAAAAATATACAAATGTAGTATCAAAATTTAAATAGAGTTACAAGTAATAGTTGAATGATGTGTATGAAATGAAGGATGATGCGTCGGTGAGATGCGTTCAGTTCGTCTAGGGGTTCGTAGAGTAAGTTGTCATCTTCTTGATGTTGAAAGGTGGCCCGGTGCCAGGTGGTAAGTGGCTGAGAGGAATGGATGAAAAACAATTTCAAAGGTCGGAAAATCTACGTGAAGACAAACGGTTTATGCACACTGGATGTTTATTGGGTTAAAATTTATGGGGGGATATGTGTCTGGAGGAATGATGTGAGAGAGGTCAGGGAGAATATTATGATGGCGAAGGGATAGTGCCTAGGCTTGGGAAAGAGGTTTGGATAGGCGGCGTTGTCTCCGGGTAATTGGCGTCATGACGAAGTCATAAGTCAGTGGTAGTTGTGAGTCAACTAGTGTCTGCATGGGAGTTTGTGAAGGTGACGGTAGAGTGAGGGGAGAGTCCTGGGGTAATTTAACAGATTGCTGTCCGTGTCAAGACGAAGTGTTCAATAGAAAATAGAATTTAATATTGGGGTAAGCTAGCCCCTATCCAGGCCAAAGAGCAATATGTAAGCAATTGACGGATGAAAACCTTGTAGGTATGGATGAGTTGAAGTGGGCTAAGACCCCAGGAAATCCCTTTCAGTCGACGGCTTAGCGCCAAACGTTGGCGCGCTCTGTGGGCTTGCTGTTTGATGTGAGGTCTCCAGCAGAGCTGGTGATAAAGTGTGATTCCTAAATACACTGCCTGGCGAAAGGGAGGGCCTCGTCGAAGATGTTGAGGGGGAATGGTCAGTAGGTGCTGATCGTAGACTCGAGGCCAAATAGAACTTGCCTAACTGGGTTTTGGTGGTATTAATAGTGAGGTGCCATTTAGAGAATCAGGCAACCAGTGTATTTAGGTAGGCCGGGAGACGGTTGATGAGGGTTGTGATATTATTTGCGAATGATAGCAGGGCTGCATCATCCGCAAATTGAAAGAGCTGGGAGAATCGGTTGGGTTGGGGCATGTCATGGACATAGATCAAATAAAGGAGCGGGATGGCCAGCAGATACCTCAGCAGCCCTGTCTGCAGGAGAGGAAGAAAATCGGCACTGAACCGTTTTTCTCTCCTCCGCTGATCTCTTTAATTTTTGTAGGTGAGTCCCCCCATACCGACGGGTTTGCCTTCCCTCCCTTGATGATTGTGGGACTTCTTCCCTGGAGGCACTGGATCGGATGGATTAGCCGTTGCCTTTTTCACGATGGCCGAAGAAGGTTCTGGAACCTTCAGCACTAAAACTAGACATCGAAGGTACTGCGCTTTGAACACAAACGGCAGGGGTGATTGAGGGCGTCGCTGCAGCCGCAAACGATACCCGAAATTCGGGGGTATTCATATCACGGTACCTCTTGCGAGCGTCGTGATACGAAATCCTATCAAGTGTCCTGATCTCCTGGATCTTGGCTACCTTGGTGAATTCAGGGCACTGTTTTGACCGTGGAGAGTGACTTCCTTGGCAGTTAGGACATATAGGCGGAAGCGTACACCTCTCACCTTCATGTGTACCCTTGCCCCACACTCTCTACAAACGGCCTACGCAGTACACCTGGCGGAAACATGCCCGAATTGCTGACATTGGTTGCAGCGCATAGGTGGAGAGATGTGAGGTCGAACGTCACAATAGTAGGACGTGACCTTCGCCTGCTTAGGCACCACATCACCCTCAAAATGGAGAATGACTGCGCCGGTATCGATGCTATCCTCTCCAATTTTCCGGGTGATGCACCTAATTTTGGTGACGCCTCTCTTCCCTAGATCCCGCATTAGTTCCTTATCCGTGTTCAAAATGAGGTCTTGGTGGAATATTACTCCACGGACCTCATTTAGTTTTTCGTGCTTGGTGACCTTAACCTGGATTTCACCGAATTGCGTGCATTCCAGCAACGCTTCGGTTTGCTGCCGGCTAACGGTATGCAGCAGGAGCTGCCCGTTCCGGAACTTGGACATTCCATTACGGTCTTCCCTCGATTTCTTCTGCAAAATGTATGGATTTGACGAGCTTAATATCTCCCCCGTCCGTCCTGTTAGCTACCAGATTTCCACAGGAAATCTCTTATTCTTCATCTCAAGGTGTATATACCTTGGGATTTATATGACACTCCAGAGACGGCTTCTTAGGGAGGCAGAAGATATCAGGAAAAGAAAAACAAGAGGTTTGACCCCTCGAAGAATGAGATATAAGGAAAGTTGAGAGAACGGCCAATTTAGGCGGGAAAGTGTAAAACTCCCTAGACCTTGGATACCCTAATACCGTCGGGGTCGGAGAAGAACAATAGTTGACCAAGGGAAGCCGAAAGAAAAGGTGACAGTGCGTAGCCTGGCACAAGTAAGTGGAAGCAATGCCGGACTCAGCTGGGGTCCCGTAGTCGCCAATCCGCGTCCCCACTAGTCACTGAATGGAACATCCGCAGGGGCTCACACCTTGTGGGACGTGGGTTGGCAACCACGGGACCCCAACTGAGTTCAGCATTACTTCCACTTACTTGTGCCAGGCTCCTCTCTGTTACCTTACCTGTTGACCTCCCTTTGTCAACTCTTGTTCTTTCCCGACCCCGACGGTATTCGGGTGTCCGAGGCCTAGAGAGTCTTTTCCTTTCCCGCCTTAATTGTCCCTTGTATCATCGTTCCTGAACCCTTATTCTACGAGGGGTCAGACCTCTTGTTTTCTTTTCATGTTACAGTATCTCCTGCCTTCTGCTCAAGGCCGTAAATGAGGCAGGGTATGTGTAGCCCCACCTCTTATGGTGCACCCTGGATAGTGCTACACCCTCAAGGGCTCACGTCTGGTGAGTTGGCGACCCTGAGGGTTTCCTGAGGTGGGTCCGGTTTGCCTCCTTCTTCAATTGTCTTTGGGGCGGTCTCTCTCCACTTTCGCTTTCCTCTCTTCCGTTCCTGGCTCTCCTTTCTTCCAAGTCCCTTAATTCTCAATCTTCGAGGGTTGAGGGCATTTCCTTTCCTCCTCCTATCCTTTTTACCCCCCCCCCCTCATTCCTCTTTTTGCTTTCCATTTCCTCTATTATAGTGAGTTTTAGTTTTAGTTTCAGTTTCATTTCATTTCATGTGCATTTTCACGATCATCCAAACCATTAGGGGCCGATGACCCTGATGTTAGGCCCCTTAAAGCAACAATTATCATCAACATCATCATCAACATCATGAATGGAACAAATATGAATGTGTCATCATTGGTAGCTCAAATGCAAGTTATTAGAATGAACATTTTTTAACGTTTACTGTTACAAATTGACGAGCCACGATGACCCGAGAGTGCTAACGCGCTAGCCAGTGCCTCGCTGCCATCAGGAGAGCATGGGTTTAAATCCCACCTGGGCCGTCCTGACAATGGGTTTCGTGGTTTCATATTTTCTCTGCCGCTGGGCGGTCCCTTTCAACTTGTCCACGGTTGACTTCCTTCCATAATCCCATTTTTAGACCCAAGTTAGCGGTTAACTTGTCACCATACCCAGTTGTATCTGCTATCAAAGTGTGTTCAGTTCCCAGAATGATTCCTCGCAGAGTCCGTGGGTGAAGCAGAGTTGGGAGAATAAGCGATTAAAAACAAAGTTACAAAATCTATCTAAACATACCTTTTCTCCCCGGAATTATTCCAGTGTATATGGATTAATGGATGTAGGGTTGATAACTTACCTGAAACAGACAGAAGATGCCTTGTTAGATAAGTTAGACACATAAAAATATACACTGTTTGAATGATTTACAGCTTCCATTGCTAAAAGATATACCTGACTTCATTCCACGTTAAGAACACAAAAACATATCATTTGACTGTCATTCGTTTCAAACACACAAAGTTAAATGTACAACCAGTGTTAAAAGCAACGAAAATAAACACATATTACATAGAATAGGCTATTGCTTTCACGTCTTCGAAGACTACGGTGGTGATTGGTAATTTAAGGGCTGATACATCTAGGTCATCTACCCCTGATATTGAAAATTAATACGAAAATAAAAATACTTACAACCAACTATTGACTTACATCAAACTTACGTACCAGGGGAAGAAATGGATGATAACAAACAACTAACAAGGTAACATAAAAAATAAAACGAAAACATAAGATAGAAATGCCTGCTGCCCTCAAATAATGAGTATTGTGGGTCTGGGGAAGAAGCTGAGCCATAAAAGGCAAATAGGAAAGAGAGAAAAAAAGGAGAGGTCCCCCCCAAGTTATTGGAAAAAGGGGGAGAAACGGACCCAGCTTACGAATCTCTGGGGGTCACCAATTCCCGACTTCACAAGCCGTGAAGCTTTAAGATTGTAGCACTATGCATGGTGGGGCTACACAAACCCTGCCTCCTTTAGGGCCTTGAGTAGAAGGCACGAGATAGCATGAAAAGAAGGCAAGACCTGTCGAAGAATGAAAGGATCAGGATAAAAGATGATAATTGTTGTTTTAAGGGGCCTAACATCTAGGCTATCGGCCTCTAATGGTTTGGGTGATGGTGAAAATGATAATGAAAATGTGAACAATAACTAAAACTAACTACGAACTTATATACTAGATTAAGAAATGGAAAACAAAAGGAGAATAAGGCAAATAAAGGACAGGAGGAAAAGAAATTCCCTCAACCCTCGAAGATTGCGGATTGAGGGACTAGGAAGGAAGGAGAGCCAGAAAAGACAGTTAGGAACGTGAAAGAGGATAGGGTCCGCCCCAATGGTAAGGGACAAAAGGGGAAAACCGGATCCAGCTCAGGAATCCCTCGGGGTCGCCAACTCCCGAAGTCACCAGCCGTGAGCCCCTGAGGGTGTAGTATTATCTAGGGTGCACCAAAAGTGGTGGGGCTACATACACACTGCCTCCTTGAGGGCCTTGAGCAGAAGGCAGGAGGTAACACGAAAAGAAAAAATAAGGCTGACCCCTCACAGGAGGGTATCAGAAAAGACAAGGCAAGGGCCAATTAAGGCGGGAAATGAAGAGACTCCCGAGGCCTCGGATACCCTAATACCGTCGGGGTCGTAAGAGAACAAGAGTTGACCAAGTGAGGTCGACAGGAAAGAAGAAGGAGAGGAGCCCGGCACAAGTAAGTGGATGCAATGCCGGACTCAGCTGGGTCCCGTGGTCGCCAACCCACGTCCTACTAGATGTGAGCCCCTGGGGGACAGGAAAAAAGAGGCAAGGGTCAATTAAGGCGGGAAAATGAAAGATACCCTACGACTCGGATACCTTAAAAGCGTCGGGGGTGGGAAAGAACAACTGTTGACCAAGGGATGTCTATAGGAAAGAAGAGATAGGAGCCCAGTAAAAGAAAGTGGAAGCAATGCCGTAATCAGATGTATACCCGTGGTCACCAACCCACGTCTCAGTAGTTGTGAACTTCTGGGAAACTTCCATTGACAGTCAGTGTACGCATGAGTATGAGAACATATTCGAGAATTTTGTCTGCGTTAGGGAAAAGCGGAAGCTTGTAGTTTAACGTGACCGTTAATCTCGAGATCACGAGCCACGGGACCACCTTTTTACGTGGAATCCGAACCACAGGACATGGCATTTCACTTTGAAAATCTCACATGCATTGACCGGGAATCGAACCCGGACCGCCTTGGTGAGAGGCATACAGCTAGACCGCTGAGCCACCACGCCCCACTGCGTTAGGGAAAAAAAAGGTTTGTTGCTAAATGGGTTGGTCACTTTCTTTAGTCTGAAAAGCCTCTGGCTCGATTCCCGGCCCATATCCTTTCCTCGCAAACTGGATGTTCGTGATGTCTCTTTGATTCATTTCATCCATACCAAATATCACAGATCACTCACAGGCGTCAAAATAAATGGCGTTAGGGATCTGCAGGACGTCCAGAGATCCAGGGTTGATTCTCCAAGTTGATTGTGGCTCTCCTGAGTGTGGTTTACTCCGGTATTTTCCACATTCCTTCCAGGTAAATGCAGGAATAGTATCTTACATGAAGTCCCTGGGTATCTATCCTATTTCTCTGCCTAATAAGTACAGCCACACACACTACTACAGTTACCACAAAAACACAGGTTATCAGACAAGATAGACTAACAAACTCCCAGGTACATGGACCTGATGACAAAGATGCAACAAACCCCTCAAATGAATTAACATCTACTAAAACGACCTGACCATGGTCTTTATGGTGGCCATTAGCTATTTATTTATTGTCCAAGGTTGCGGGATCGAATCCTGGCGCAGCCAGCTGGCATTGGAGGGTGCGCAAAGGCGAGAGAACCGTGTCAGTAGATTTAATGATGATGATGACAATTGTTGTTTTAAGGGGCCTAACATCTAGGTTATCGGCCCCTAATGACGTGGGTGATCGTGAAGATGATAATGAAATGCAAACTATAACTAAAACTAACTACTAACTTATATACTAGAAGAAGAAATGGAAAACAAAAGGAGAATAAGGCAAATAAAGGACAGGAGGAAAAGAAATGCCCTCAACCCTCGAAGGATGCGGATTGAAGGACTTGGAAGGAAGGAGAGCCACGAAAGGCAGATAGGAAAATGAAAGAGGAGAGGGTCTGCCTCCACAGGGAAGGGACTAAAGGGGGAAACCGGACCCAGCTCAGGAATCCCTCGGGGTCGCCAACATTATCTAGGGTAGCATTATCTAGGGTGCACCAAAAGTGGTGGGGCTACATACACCCGGCCTCCTTGAGGGCCTTAAGCAGAAGGCAGGAGATAACAGGAAAAGAAAAGAAAGCTGACCCCTCGCAGAAGGAGGGAATCAGAAAAGATGAGACAAGGACCAATTGAGGCGGGAAATGAAGAGACTCCCTAGGCCTCGGATACCCTAATACCGTCGGGGTAGGAAGAGAACAAGAGTTGACCAAGTGAGATCGACAAGAAAGAAGACGGTGAGAAGCCCGGCACAAGTAAGTGGAAGCAATGCCGGATTCAGCTGGGGCCCCGTGGTCAACTCACGTCCCACTAGATGTGAGCCCCTGGGGAAGTCAGTAGATTTATTGGCGCGTTAAAGATCTCCGTCGGGAAAAATTCCGGCACCCCGGCGTCTCTAAAAGCCAAAGTAGTTAAAAAGGACGTAAAACCAATAACATCATTCATTCATATCGTATAGGTCATCTATGGACCACGTCATTCCAACTGTCTCCTACAGGCTTTAATGTTTGCTTTCGTTCTCGGTGGACTTCCTTCCGCTCCTGGGTCCAAATCTTTCCCGTTTTCAGCTTCGGTTTTTCTTGGAAACCTTTGCAAGCTTGAAGTTTCCTTTTAAGTGGGGCGTGCTCCTGAATGTCTGTTGGTGTAATCCCCACTTCTTTCAGATCTTTATCCAGTTCAATGAACCAGGCCCATTTTGTTTTCCTCTCCTGAAAGTAAGTTATGTTGCGGTTGGTCAGTCTCGCTGGGCTCATTCGTTCCACATGTCCATAAAATCTTATCCTTCTCTTCCGGATGACGTCACTTATCTTCTCCACATGAGTTATGCCGTCTTCTGTATTCCCCATTGTCTTTGATGGGACCCAACAGGGGCGGCTCCTGCCTAAAATGTTTGGGTAGGCCAGATGATATTATTGTTGTTTCATATTAAATACAGTATTGTATTCTACTTGACATTCATTGTCGCCAATATTGCCATTATTATAATTCCACTCAACGCAACATTTGAAACAAGTTTTAATAAGTAGTTCGTGCATTATAAACTGTGCTCACATGGCTCCTTATTCGTATTTATTCTCCTCTCCTGTGCTTTGATGAAGCAAATTTATCTATCAGCTTGGTTTATGAGGTCCTATTTATTTAATTTCTAACTTTGTGTTCATTCTCTTATTTCGAACACGTACCGTATCACACAAGTTAAAAACACATCAATTTATAGAGATTAATTTCATCCACAGAAATCACTAAGACACTTGTACTGTACTCGGAACACCAGACAACTGAAAGTGTATAAATATATTTTTGTCTAATGTAGGCAAGCTGCGAACAACGGCTGAATACCTGTTTAAGGGCGTGGGGTTGGGTGGACCCTTCTCCCTTCAAACAGAGATAGCAGCAGGTAGTGAAATGGAGAGATCTATTTCGCTTCAAAGCAATGCTATGGGCCACGGCGTTCAACTTAAGAACGCCGTGTATGGGCCCATTCCCCAGGCCCTTGAAGAGAAAGTAAAATCCCTTCTTAGCACAGAAGAATTCACGTGCAAGACAGTGCTATGTCCACTGTTTTCCCACCCGGCCCATCAAGTCATATATTTTGCATGGGACTTTCTGTGGAGCGGCCGTCGCTATGGCAATACACCGTAGGGGATTGTCAGGAACTTGGGCTAGGGATGAGTTATGTATACTTAATTCCTTTTAGAGGTTCCAGAAGAGAAAAAAACTTATTTTGAGTAGAATATTTCTAATTTAAAGTAATTTGATGATGATGATAATTGTTGTTTTAAGGGGCCTAACATCGAGGTTATCGGCCCCTAATGATCTGGGTGATAGCGAAAATGATAATGAAATGGAAACCAGAACAAAATTATCTGAGATGGAAAATACGTACAAAAAGGAACTCACAATATGGTCTTACAAAAATAATTTAGAACGAAAAGAGTCACAAAAAGAATACGTCATGGAAAAATAACCACAAAACGTAGGCTAGATTCAAAATACGTTCAAAATGCAATGTAGCGTCGAAATACTTACAAAATGCAACTGAAATTCAAAATACTTACAAATTGCAAATGAGATCGAAAATACGTACAAAATGGAATTGAGGTTCAAAATACTTACAAAATGCAATTGAAATTGAAAATACACAATGCAATTCAGATTGAAATAGACCCTATCCCAGTTCCAATCCAAATTATTCACAAAGTGCAATAGAAATTCAAAATACTTACAAAATGCAATTGAAATTGAAAATGCTTACAAAATGTACGGTGATTCTAACGACTCATGTGGATTGACAATACTTACAAAATGCAATTTAGATTGAAAATACTTGACAAAATGTAATTTAGATTCAAAATACCCACAAAATGCAATTGAGAATCAAAATATGTGCAAAATGCCCACCAAACAAAATGCAATTTAGATTCAAAATTCGTGCAAATGCGGCGTTGGTTGAAAATTCTTACAAAATGCAATTGAAATTCAAAATACTCACTAAAAGGCCCGGGCACATGCATTGAAAGACTTACTAAAAAGCAATTTAGATTGTCAATCTTCACAAAATGCAGTTGAGGTTGAAAACAATCGCGAGATGTAATTTAGATCGAAAAAACATACAAAAAGCAACGTAGATTAAAAATGCCTTTAAAAAAATCGCCAGAAGGGAATTTAGAATCACGGTGAACCAAGTAACAAAAAACAGTGCGGGAATCTTAAAGAGAAAAGTAAATATAATGAAAAGAGGCGAGGAGAGGGGAGAGAGGAGAGGGGAGCGGAAAGAGGAGAGGAGAGGGTCCGCCCCAAAGGGAAGGGACAAAAGGGGAAAACGGACCCAGCTCAGGAATCCCTCCGGGTCGCCAACTCCCGAACTCACCAGCCGTGAGCCCCTGAGGGTGTAGCATTATCGACGGTGCACCAGAAGTGGTGGGGCTACATACACCCTGCCTCCTTAAGGGCCTTGAGCACAAGGCAGGAGGTAAAAGGAAAAGAAAAAGAAGGCTGACCCCTCACAGAAGGAGGGCATCAGGAAAGATGAGACAAGGGCCAATTAAGGCGGGAAATTGAAAGACTCCCTAGGCCTCGGATAACCTAATACCTTCGGGGTCGGAAGAGAACAAGAGTTGGCCAAGGGAGGTCGACAGGAAAGAAGAAAGAGAGGAGCCCGGCACAAGTAAGTGGAAGCAATGCCAGACTCAGCTGGGGTCCCGTGGTCGCCAACCCACGTCCCACTAGATGTGAGCCCCTGTGGGCTTTAAGTAATTTTTAAAGACATTAATTAAACAAATTAATGTGCAATATGGCTTAACGGCCATGGGAGGGCAGTGCCCTTTTGGCCCTTAATGACGCACCGCCCCTGGGACCCAATATCTTTCTCAAAAGTTTCCTTTCTTTGGCCTCCAGTTTTTCGACCAAGCTTTTTTGTTCATCGTGAGGCATTCAGAAGCATACAATACCTCCGAACGGATGGCACTGCAGTAATGTTTTAATTTTGCTTGGAAGGATATTGACCTTATCTTATAGATGCCCTTAGTTAAATGGTAGGTCATTTCGATTTTGCTCATGCGCGATCTGAATGCTTCTTTCTCTGATACATTAAACTTTGCAACTCACTTAATTTTTCCTTGTTCCACAGCAAGGTATTTGGGCGCCGCGCCGGTTCGATATTAGTTATGAACACCGTCTTCCCAAAGGAGATCTGGAATCCTGCCTTCGCTGCTTGTGCACTAAGCTGATTAATCTGTTCCGTGGCTGTCTCTAATGAATCAGAAATGATTGCAAGATAATCGGCAAAGGCTAGACAGTCAATTATGATGTTCCGGCTTCTGTATCCCAGTCTGACTCCACTTTCAACTCTTTGTTTATTCAGTTCTTTACGCCACTCACGGATAACCAATAACATCATTATTATTTATTTATTTATTTAACGAGATTTTAGTTCATGAAGAACCATTGCACATCACAAGGAATGACAATTTGCTTGTTATTTACCCATTAGGCCGATACTAAATTGGAGTTCAATGGAGCAAGTGAATCATCTCTCATGTATTTTCCAGGAAGAAACATCTATGGAGGATTTCCTTTAACGTCTTTTAGTAAATTGCTCCAATCTTCTTTGTCGTCAGCCCCCACTTACAGAGAGTGGCGGTACCAAGATTGAAGTCGGCACGCGAAGACTCCCATTATCCACACGAAGTGACATCCCGGAAATATCGCCAAATACACACAGTCTGATATGATGATGATGATGATAATTGTTGTTTTAAGGGGCCTAACATCTAGGTTATCGGCCCCTGATGGTTTGGGTGATCGTGAAGATGAAAATGAAATGCAAACTTAAAACTAAAACTAACTACTAACCTACATACTAGAAGAAGAAATGGAAAACAAAACGAGAATAAGGCAAATAAAGGACAGGAGGAAAAGAAATGCCCTCAACCCTCGAAGAATGCGGGTTGAGGGACTTGGAAGGAAGGAGAGCCATGAAAGGCAGAAAGGAAAGTGAAAGTGGAGAGGGTCCGCCCCAAAGGTAAGGGACAAAAGGGGAAAACGGACCCAGCTCAGGAATCCCTCGGGGTCGCCAACTCCCGAACTCACCAGCCGTGAGCCCCTGAGGGTGTAGCATTATCTACGGTGCACCAGAAGTGGTGGGGCTACATACACCCTGCCTCCTTAAGGGCCTTGAGCACAAGGCAGGAGGTAAAAGGAAAAGAAAAAGAAGGCTGACCCCTCTCAGAAGGAGGGTATCAGGAAAGATGAGACAAGGGCCAATTAAGGCGGGAAAGTGAAAGACTCCCTAGGCCTCGGATAACCTAATACCGTCGGGGTCGGAAGAGAACAAGAGTTGACCAAGGGAGGCCGACAGGAAAGATAACTGAAAGGAGCTCGGCACAAGTAAGTGGAAGCAATGCCGGACTCAGCTGGGGCCCCGTAGTCGCCAACCCACGTCCCACAAGTTGTGAGCCCTGGGGGAAGGAAAAGAGGAGAGGATCCGTCCCAAATTCAATGGAAAAACAAGAAGTTCCGTGACGAACTAAAGAGCCTACTTTTCTTAAAGTTTAAGATTCATGCCAATGATTAATCTAGATGGATCTATCTAGAATAATGACGAAATTAAGTTGGTAATATCGACGTTTCTAATTAGTTCGAAATACTGTATACCTGGCATAATGTAGCCTAATAGAGCACTACAGTTGACAGCCCTGGTGACTGAATACATTCTTAGTTCCATCTCTTAGGGTACAGAATACACAATTTGGTTCAAGTGCAATGGATAGCATGGACGTTACTTGCAGTTAAACATTGGATTCAATAGCGCGCGTGAAATCATGTTGGCAACAATGTCATGCTTGTATTGGTCAGAAATAATCTGAAATAATATGATCAATTGTTGTGCCAATTTTGAATGAAATCCGTTAGTTAGTATAGAAGTTACATGCATTTTAAAATTTGACCTATCAGCAGGCTTAGAATCAAGTAGGCAGCACTGACGTATATTAGTTACTCCAAATTAATCTAGAATGCCAGGTACTACACGTGTGCAAAGTTTAGAGCTATTGGATTGCATTCTTTCTGATATATTGATATTAGGGTAACAAAAATAGAGACAGCATTTATTAAAAGTAGGCAGGCCTGGATTGTCTTAAGAATACGCTTAGTCATATCTGTTATGGTACACATAGCACATACGAAATGTGGTTGAAATCCAAACGACAGTATAGAAGTTACATGCATTTTAAATTTGGACCCCTCAACAGGCTTAGAATCATGTTGGTAGCACTGACGTATATACGTTACTCCAAATTAATATATAATGTCAGGTACCATACGTGTGCAGAGTTCAAAGCTATCGGCTTGCATACTTTCTGATATATTGGTATTTGGAAAAAATAAATTGAGAGCATTTATTAATAGTTGACCGCCCTGGTGGCTCTTAAGGATACGCTCAGTTATATCTGTTTATGTACACATAGCACATACGAAATTTGGTTGAATTACAATTGATAGTGTAGAAGTTATATGCATTTTAAAATTGGACCTATCAGCAGGCTTATAATCATTTTGGAAACACTGCCATGTATGGCCTCCTGGAAATTAAACTGAAATATTATTATATATACCAGTGCCAATTTTGAAATAGCTCCCATTCATACCTTCCAAGATATCCAACATGGAGCTCAAACATTATTGTGATTTTTCAGCAGTTGGTAGCACTGACATTTTCAAATACGGCATTGAGATATTCAAGTATAGATCTTTACTTCTACCAAATTTTGTTTCGATTCCTGGATCCATTTATGAGTTGATAGGGGACACACACACACACACACAGCCAGCCAGACAGACAGACAGACAGACAGACAGAAGGACAGACAGACATCTCATAAGTCTACTTTTTCCTCATTTTTGCAAAATGTGAAAAGTAGGCTAATGAGAAAATGGAGCCAGCTCAGGAATCCCCTGGGGTCGCCAACTCCCGAACTCACCAGCCGTGAGCAATATCCAGGGTGCACCATAAGTGGTGGGGCTACACACACCCTGCCTTCTTTAGGGCCTTGAGTAGAAGGCAGGAGATACCAGGAGGAGGTGTGGTCCCTTGTAGAATATGGGATCAAGAAAGAAGGTACACGGGCCAATTAAGGCGTGGAAGTGAAAGACTCCCTAGGCCTCAGATACCCTAATACCTTTGGGGTCGGAAGAGAACAGGAGTTGAACAAGGTCGAACGGAAACATGAAAGTGAGGACTCCAGCACAAGTAAATGGAAGCAATGCGGAACTTAGCTGGGGTCCCGTGGCCGCCAATCCACCCCAACTAGTTGTGATCCTCTGAGAGCCAAGAAAAGACACAAGCCCAGCATTCGTGTGGTGTGTGTGTAATAACACTTTGGACGAAGACACATTCAGGACGAATGCCATTACTCCAAATTTGAACTAAGGATCACCAAGTGGTTCAGCAACTGTCGTCTAGACTGTCGACCAAAATATTATGTGCACATAAGTTTGAAGGTTGTTTGTGAAGTAACCAATAGAACTACATAAAATCCAATAGAATCATCATTTTCATCGTTCTATTTTACGATAGTTCATGTAGGTTTGGAATTTATAATTTAATATTTTTATCGCAATTGGAACACAAAAAGTGCCCGTTTTTATGCGTATTTTAACCATGCGTCATATTTAAGAATTATAACTTCAAAAACTCGTCATCAGATCGAATGGTAATGTTAACACAATATACATGGGAATGTTGTATAACTAATTTATTAATTTCAACATTTTGTGAATAAGACGCGGGGAAAGCTGTACAGCGTTGCCGAGATGGAGCCCATCACTTCCGAGCTAGGCGCGCCATGACGCATGATGGGTTCCATCTCGTCAACGCTGCACAGCTTTACCCGTATCGGCTATCTGCTGAACTATGTCTTATTTTCCCGTACAAATACAAACCGATATAAAATAAGTGAATCAATTTACGTATTTCACAGTCATACAGCACAACCTTTTGATGTATAAGGACTACAACGTGACAAGAACTACATTTTCCAACCACCCCGAGCCGAGAAAAAGTTACCTTACAAAAATGGTAACAACTTTGTTTCTTGGACACTCAAAATTAATAAATCAGTTACCCAACATTCCAATGTATATTGTGTTAAAATTTGGATTCGATCTAATGAAGGGTTTTCGAGATAATAATTCTTAAATGTGACGCATGGTTGAAACACGCTTAAAACGGGCACTTTTTGTGTTCCAACTGTGTTAAAAATATTAAAATATAAATTAACAAGATGTTCAGTAAAGAACATATAGCCTACTTTCTCCTAAATGCATGGGTATTGTTATAACTCTTTGTCATTTTCAAGGAGTATGATTGAATGTTGGTTGTAGTAGCTTGTTGAAATACAATGTGCTATAGGGATATTAAACATGAATATGAGGTGCCCTTTGCTAGTGCTACCTCTGTACCAAATTTCGTTCAATTCGGTTTCACCGTGTTTGAATTGATAGGGGGAATCGATTTGCACACATACTTGGCCACCATCCGCAAACTATTGGGCTGATGTTCTTGCAATTTGGCCAGAATATGGTTCCCACATAAAGACATGGTGTTGCAAAATTTGGTAGAGACTAGATTATTAGGTTGGTCGTAATTACATCTTAGCTTTTAACATTTGGGTGGCCGCGATTACGTCTCCGTCAAGATAGCGGTGATATAAAACATGACACTGAGGTGCCCTTTGCTGGTGCTACCTCTGTACCAAATTTCGTTCATTCGGTTCCACCGTGTTCGAATTAATAGGGGGAATCAATTTTGACATTAAGATGGCCGCCATCCGCAAACTATTAGGCTAATGACCTATTAGATTAGTCAAAGGATGCTCCCTCCATAAAGGTATGTTGTTGCAAAGTTTAGTAGAGATCGGATGGTTATGTTAGTCGTAATTTGATTTAAGCTTTAAACATTTGTGTGGCCGCCATTACGTTTCTGTCAATATGGCGGCGATATTAATCATGACACTGAGATACCCTTTGCTAGTGCTATCTCTGTACCAAATTTCGTTCCATTCGGTTTCACCGTGTTTGAATTAATAGGGGGAATCGATTCTGACACAAACATGGCCGCCATCCGCAAACTATTAGGCGAATGACCTATTAGATTGGTCAAAGGATGCTTCCTCTATAAGGGTATGTTGTTGCACAATTTGGTAGAGATCGGATGATTAGGTTAATCGTAATTTGATTTAAGCTTTGAACATTTGTGTGGCCGCCATTACGTCTCCGTCAAGATGGCGGCGATATAAAACATGTCACTGAGGTGCCTTTTGTTAGTACTACCTCTGTACCAAATTTCGTTCCATTCGGTTGCACCGTGTTCGAAAAAATAGGGGGAATCGATTTTCACACAAAGATGGCCGCCATCCGCAAACTATTACGCTGATGACCTATTTGTTTGGTCGAAGGATGCTCCCCCCATAAGAGTATGTTGTTGCAAAATTTGGTAGAGATCGGATGATTAGGTTAGTCGTAATTTGATTTAAGCTTTGAACATTTGTGTGGCCGCCATTACGTTTCCGTCAAGATGGCGGCGATATAAAACATGACACTGAGGTGTCCTTTGCTAGTGCTACCTTTGTACCAAATTTCGTTCAATTCGCATTCACCGTGTTCGAATTGATAGGGGGGGACAGACATTCAGAGTACACACACTCACACACACACACACACACACACACAGAGACTCACACACACACATACACACACACACACAGACTCACACACACACATACACACACACAGACAGACACACTTTTTTCGCCCTGTGTTGATCTCATAAGTCTACTTTCATTTTTTGCAAAAATCGAAAGTAGGCTAAAAATTCCAAACCTATATGACCTAACGTAAAATAGAATGACGAAAATGATGATGTTATTGGATTTAATGTTGGTCCATTGGTTACGACAGAAGCAACCTTCAAACTCGGAGTGCACACAGTATTTTGGTCGACAGTAGGCGATCTTAACAGACATACTGACTGAGGGCAATACGGGGCAGCTGGACCAAAAGTCGAACAGTAGGCTGACTGCCCCGGCCAATAATCGATACCCCTCTCCGCACACGTCTAGCTTAGCTCCTGGGAGGGAACGGAGATGCCCGCCATTCATACTAAACAACAATACAGTGGTCAGTGACGGCAGCCGTTAAATCCGTGTAGTGGATAGCATTCTTGGCTGTCACCCCAGAGGTGCGAGTTCGACAAGGAATTTAAGTTTGGACAGAGGCTTGTAACGGGGTACACTCAGCCTAGCGAGGTAGAACTTAGGAGAGGTGGTTCGATTTCTACCTCAGTATTCCTCTAAGTTGTTTCTTCACTTCTACTACAGGCACATTTCGGGATGCTGCCTAATTGCAGGCCACGGCCACCCTCTTCAATCCTAGACCCAAGTACATTTGACTAAATATGTACTAAATGTCGAAGGCCCGTAATGATTCAACAACAACAACATTCTATATTGGTGAGACGTCAAAATATAATGATAATTCTTGTTTTAAGGGGTCTAAAATTTAGGTTATCGGCCCCTTATTAAATGAAATGCAATGGAATGAATATAAATACAGCCCGCTGCCAGAGATAAAAATGAAAATGGATTGTATGAGACAGTCAGTGATCACCAAAAATTATGCCTTATTTGGATAAATGGAGTAAAAATTGGATGATAAAATACATTAAGCATATAATGCATATTAAACAATTAAAATGGATATGATCACAATAAAAACAAGATGTTCAGTAAAGAACATATAGCCTACTTTCTCCTAAATGCATGGGTATTGTTATAACTCTTTGTCCTTTTCAAGGAGTATGATTGAATGTTGGTTGTAGTAGCTTGTTGAAATACAACGTGCTATAGGGATATTAAACATGAATATGAGGTGCCCTTTGCTAGTGCTACCTCTGTATCAAATTTCGTTCAATTCGGTTTCACTGTGTTTGAATTGATAGGGGGAATCGATTTGCACACATACTTGGCCACCATCTGCAAACTATTGGGCTGATGTTCTTGCAGTATGGTCTGAATATGTTTCCCACATAAAGATATGGTGTTGCAAAATTTGGTAGAGACTAGATTATTAGGTTGGTCGAAATTACATTTTAGCTTTTAATATTTGGGTGGCCGCGATTACGTTTCCGTCAAGATAGCGGTGATATAAAACATGACACTGAGGTGCCCTTTGCTAGTGCTACCTCTGTACCAAATTTCGTTCCATTCGGTTTCACCGTGTTCGAATTGATAAGGGGAATCGATTATCACACAAAGATGGCCGCCATCCGCAAAATATTAGGCTGATGACCTATTATTTTGGTCAAAGGATGCTCCCTCCATAAAGGTATGTTGTTGCTAAAATTGATAGAGATCGGATGATTAGGCTAATCGTATTTGATTTAAGCTTTGAACATTTGTGTGGCCGCCATTACGTTTCCGTCAAGATGGCGGCGATATAAAACATGACACTGAGGTGCCCTATCCTAGTGCTACCTCTGTACCAAATTTCGTTCATTCGGTTCCACCGTGTTCGATTTAATAGGGGGAATCAATTTTGACATAAAGATGGCCGCCATCCGCAAACTATTAGGCTAATGGCCTATTAGATTGGTCAAAAGATGCTCCCTCCATAAAGGTATGTTGTTGCAACGTTTGGTAGATATCGGAGGGTTATGTTAGTCGTAATTTCATTTAAGCTTTAAACATTTGTGTGGCCGCCATTACGTTTCTGTCAATATGGCGGCGATATAAATCATGACACTGAGATGCCCTTTGCTAGTGCTACCTCTGTACCAAATTTCGTTCCATTCGGTTTCACCGTGTTTGAATTAATAGGGGGAATCGATTTTGACACAAAGATGGCCGCCATCCGCAAACTATTAGGCGAATGACCTATTAGATTGGTCAAAGGATGCTCCCTCTATAAAGGTATGTAGTTGCAAAATTTGGTAGAGATCGAATGATTAGGTTAATCGTAATTTGATTTAAGCTTTGAACATTCGTGTGGCCGCCATTGCGTTTCAGTCAAGATGGCGGCGATATAAAACATGACACTGAGGTGCCCCTTGCTAGTGCTACCTCTGTACCAAATTTCGTTCCATTCGGTTCCACCGTGTTCGAATTAATAGGGGGAATCAATTTTGACATAAAGATGGCCGCCACCCGCAAACTATTACGCTAATAACCTGTTAGAATGGTCAAAGGATGCTCCCTCCATAAAGGAATGTTGTTGCAAAGTTTGGTAGAGATCGGATGGTTATGTTAGTCGTAATTTAACTTAAGCTTTGAACATTTCTGTGGCCGCCATTACGTTTCTGTCAAGATGGCGGCGATATAAAACATGACACTGAGGTGCCCTTTGCTAGTGCTACCTCTGTACCAAATTTCGTTCATTCTGTTCCACCGTGTTCGAATTAATAGGGGGAATCAATTTTGACATAAAGATGGCCGCCATCCGCAAACTATTAGGCAAATGACCTAGTCATTTGGTCAAAGGATGCTTCCTCTATAACGGTATGTTGTTGCAAAATTTGGTAGAGATCGGATGATTAGGTTAATCGTAATTTGATTTAAGCTTTGAACATTTGTGTGGCCGCCATTACGTTTCCGTCAAGATGGCGGCGATATAAAACATGACACTGAGGTGCCTTTTGTTAGTACTACCTCTGTACCAAATTTCGTTCCATTCGTTGCACCGTGTTCGAATTAATAGGGAGAATCGATTTTCACACAAAGATGGCCGCCATCCGCAAACTATTACGCTGATGACCTATTAGTTTGGTCAAAGGATGCTCCCCCCATTAAGGTATGTCGTTGCAAAATTTGGTAGAGATCGGATGATTAGGTTAGTCGTAATTTGATTTAAGCTTTGAACATTTGTGTGGCCGCCATTACGTTTCCATCAAGATGGCGGCGATATACGACATGACACTGAGGTGCCTTTTGTTAGTACTACCTCTGTACCAAATTTCGTTCCATTCGGTTGCACCGTGTTTGAATTAATAGGGGGAATCGATTTTCACACAAAGATGGCCGCCATCCGCAAACTATTAGGCGAATGACCTATTAGATTGGTCAAAGGATGCTCCCTCTATAAAGGTATGTAGTTGCAAAATTTGGTAGAGATCGAATGATTAGGTTAATCGTAATTTGATTTAAGCTTTGAACATTCGTGTGGCCGCCATTGCGTTTCAGTCAAGATGGCAGCGATATAAAACATGACACTGAGGTGCCCCTTGCTAGTGCTACCTCTGTACCAAATTTCGTTCCATTCGGTTCCACCGTGTTCGAATTAATAGGGGGAATCAATTTTGACATAAAGATGGCCGCCACCCGCAAACTATTACGCTAATAACCTGTTAGAATGGTCAAAGGATGCTCCCTCCATAAAGGAATGTTGTTGCAAAGTTTGGTAGAGATCGGATGGTTATGTTAGTCGTAATTTAACTTAAGCTTTGAACATTTCTGTGGCCGCCATTACGTTTCTGTCAAGATGGCGGCGATATAAAACATGACACTGAGGTGCCCTTTGCTAGTGCTACCTCTGTACCAAATTTCGTTCATTCTGTTCCACCGTGTTCGAATTAATAGGGGGAATCAATTTTGACATAAAGATGGCCGCCATCCGCAAACTATTAGGCAAATGACCTAGTCATTTGGTCAAAGGATGCTTCCTCTATAACGGTATGTTGTTGCAAAATTTGGTAGAGATCGGATGATTAGGTTAATCATAATTTGATTTAAGCTTTGAACATTTGTGTGGCCGCCATTACGTTTCCGTCAAGATGGCGGCGATATAAAACATGACACTGAGGTGCCTTTTGTTAGTACTACCTCTGTACCAAATTTCGTTCCATTCGCTTGCACCGTGTTCGAATTAATAGGGAGAATCGATTTTCACACAAAGATGGCCGCCATCCGCAAACTATTACGCTGATGACCTATTAGTATGGTCAAAGGATGCTCCCCCCATTAAGGTATGTCGTTGCAAAATTTGGTAGAGATCGGATGATTAGGTTAGTCGTAATTTGATTTAAGCTTTGAACATTTGTGTGGCCGCCATTACGTTTCCATCAAGATGGCGGCGATATACGACATGACACTGAGGTGCCTTTTGTTAGTACTACCTCTGTACCAAATTTCGTTCCATTCGGTTGCACCGTGTTTGAATTAATAGGGGGAATCGATTTTCACACAAAGATGGCCGCCATCCGCAAACTATTACGCTGATGGCCTATTGGTTTGGTCAAACGATGCTCCCCCCATAGAGGTATGTTGCTGCAAAATTTGGTAGAGATCGGATGATTAGGTTAGTCGTAATTTGATTTAAGCTTTGAACATTTGTGTGGCCGCCATTACGTTTCCGTCAAGATGGCGGCGATATAAAACATGACACTGAGGTGTCCTTTGCTAGTGCTACCTTTGTACCAAATTTCGTTCAATTCGCATTCACCGTGTTCGAATTGATAGGGGGGGACAGACATTCAGAGTACACACACTCACACACACACAGACACACACACACACACACACACACACAGACTCACACACACACATACACACACACAGACTCACACACACACATACACACACACAGACAGACACACTTTTTTCGCCCTGTGTTGATCTCATAAGTCTACTTTCATTTTTTGCAAAAATCGAAAGTAGGCTAATAAAACAGACTGAAACTAAACTAAAAGTCTTAAACTACATTAAAACTTAAAAAAGTAAACACCATCCCTCATTAACAGGATGACGAGGTCAGCTGACGGTCCGTCATCACGTAGAACAAGGGAGAGGGTGATAGGCAGTTTGAGAGTCTTTCGCAGATCGGCCAGGTCCATACACTCCAAAAAATGTGTGCCACGGTAAGTTGGGCGCCGCAAGGACACACAGGGGGAGTCTTCTCTCTAGAGCAAGTAGGAGTGGGTAGCAATCTCATGGTTGTTTCGGAGTCGAGAGAGTACTACTGTGCCCGTTTAGACCGGAGTCCGCATGACCACATATGCATTTTACCAATAATCAGTCAGCACGAGAGTCAAAATATCCCGGGGCGCCAGATGGGTTAAAACTAATCGCAAAAACGACATCAAATGAAAAAAATGCTTTACTGATTCTTGGCTCAATGCAACAATAAGGATAGAAGGAGATTCAACTGGGCATAACACATCATGTAAAATTATCTCATTTTATTTTGAATTTAAAATTGACTGCAAAAATGCTCAAAGCAGCATCATTCACGTGTGGCGACCCCACACTCCTATTTACACAATATACAGAAATTTTCCAAACACATTGGATAATTATCTTTGGAAACACAAGTCTGATTATTAGTCCTGTAGACTGTGTTCCAAAATTATATTCATTCATGATTAAATCCAGTTCAAATTTAATTGTCTCTATTGGAAATATCGTAGTTCACTGATTGAATTTTTACATAATATTAACACTCGTAGAATAAATGTTCATAGAATTTTTAACTTTCACTTATTTTTCCAGTTTCAAAAAATATTGTCAAAAAATATTATTATTTCTGAATCAACACAAATCATTTACACATATTAATAACATCATCTGAAAAGTATTTGACCATTGAGCATAGCATTGAAGAACTGTGCGAAGCACAACAAAATTAATTGTTCTTCTGACATTAAACATTTCGAGACGTGACTCGATTATGAACATCAAGTTCCTAACAAAATACATGATTTCTGAATCATCAACTTGATCAATAAATTGTTGGACCATTCAACTATTTGATTTTCCACTTGGAATCATTATTAATAAAAATATTTATATTCACGGCCATTTTTGTAATTTTCACAACTTGCAATTCTTCGACAGAATGCGGAAATAAGAATTGTAGCTTCATAATAAATTAATTTAGTTCATGGCACTAGGATTGAAAACATCCTTCAAATTATTCGTGGTTAGAGAATTATTTTTAATTGGCAGTGGCCCATTCTATTATTTTCATAAGAACACAATATTACAACAACAACAACGGCAAAGGTCTTCCTCTGAAGAAGAATAAAATACTATCATGACAAATCCGGGTTCTAGCAAAATCAAAGTCTTAATGGAATCCGTAAAAAAGGTTGAAATAAGAACTGATGGTTTCAAAGAAATAACCTTCGGGTCATTCATACGACGAAATGTGTAGTTCCAATACTCCTATAAACCTGAGCCATCGAACCTGCTATTTGATTGATGCTCGAAAAAACCTCCTCATTCCTGCGACTTAAACATGCGCACCTGGGAATGGCATTTCAACTACTCCACACATAAATTTTCTTCCCAAAATTTATACAATAAATCAAGCCTCTGCTTGTTATCAAAACTGGAAGATTAATAAACTTACAAGTTTATTTTATTTTACCATTCAGTTCATTGATGATGATGATGATGATAATTGTTGTTTTAAGGGGCCTAACATCTAGGTTATCGGCCCCTGATGGTTTGGGTGATCGTGAAGATGAAAATGAAATGCGTACTTAAAACTAAAACTAATTACTAACCTATATACTAGAAGAAGAAATGGAAAACTAAAGGAGAATAAGGCAAATAAAGGACAGGAGGAAAAGAAATGCCCTCAACCCTCGAAGAAGGCGGATTGAGGGACTTGGAAGGAAGGAGACCCATGAAAGGCAGATAGGAAAGTGAAAGAGGAGAGGGTCCGCCCCAAAGGTAAGGGACAAAAAGGGAAAACGGACCCAGCTCAGGAATCCCTCGGGGTCGCCAACTCCCGAACTCACCAGCCGTGAGCCCCTGAGGGTGTAGCATTATCTAGGGTGCACCAGAAGTGGTGGGGCTACATACACCCTGCCTCCTTAAGGGCCTAGAGCACAAGGCAGGAGGCAAAAGGAAGAGAAAAAGAAGGCTGACCCCTCGCAGAAGGAGGGAATCAGAAAAGATGAGACAAGGGCCAATTAAGGCGGGAAAGGAAGAGACTCCCTAGGCCTCGGATACCCTAATACCGTCGGGGTCGGAAGAGAACAAGAGTTGACCAAGGGAGGTCGATAGGAAAGAAGAAAGAGAGGAGCCGGCACAAGTCCATTCAGTTCAACCCGTGAATTTACCATACTTATGAAAATCTTTATTTCACTTTCGAGTGTATTTACGTCATGATTTTATATAAATACAAAAATATCCTATTTGATACAATTATCAATTGCTTCCCGTTTCATGCCTCTCCGTGTTATCTGAAAAATATACTTTGCTCATTGCAAATATTAACTGTTCAACCAGAACTGAAATGTTGGTTGAATGCGGGCTTGCGCTAACCACTCTCCTTCGGAAAATCTCCTGTTCCAAACTAGAAATGATTAAACTACTTCATAGGCTCTCTCTCAATACATATGATTATTAGAAAATATAAGATCCAAAAATTATTTAGAAAAATTATGAAAATCATTATTATTATTATTAGTGGATTATTATTATTATTATTATTATTAGTTATATTATTTTGAATATATTTAATTATCATCTTATATGTGAGAATCCACATGTTCGAACCTTCGAATATGGAAAAAATATCCATTCCTCAACAAAAAAATAATTTAACTTTTACAGTTACATCGACGGTTTTCCGTGACCTCCCAAAAATATGAAATATTCAAATAAATCCTCGTTATGCTCGGTCATCGATCCTAAACTGTTCTGAGTGCTGAAAATACTCAGACTAACCCTAATACGTCTTGCGTAAATCATTGCAAGATTTAAATACGAAGAAAAAAATAAATGTGTTGGTCATCTGCAGAAAAATAGTTTGTTCCAATTAGCTAGGCATAATATAAAGTCAAAATGTGGCTTACATTTCTTGATGGTCTTGAAGCGTAGCGAACCTGGTTTGTACCAGATTTATCCATACACATGCCCTATCGGACAAGCACGTATAATCCTTGTATCGGCCGCCATTATATACACACAATCCATCTAACAAGACATAGTGGTAATATCTCTTGGCGTTTGAAGTAACTGTTGATCCATTTTAATAATGGCTTCTGTTAAAGCCATAGCCGTTCGTTTAAATGGGGTCAGATCTAAATGATATATTCTTAAATATGTCAGTTGTAACATAACTCACGGTAATCGTTTCAGTACAAGAAAACACTGACAGTCTAAACAATCAACGGCTGTTCTGAAGATCGTTCCCTGGGCATGGCTTCACACCATCTACCATGCGTGAAGCAACATGTAGTTTCCCTGCGTTGGCTAATGAACAACACCGTGATAGACTGGCCTTCAATATACTGAAAGATCGGAGTGGTTATTAAGTTACAAATATGAAACTGACTGAATTGGACTAAAATATCCAAGTATTAGGTTATTACTGGACTGTGACAAAGTACTATTCTAGACAAAGTCTAGCTTATGTCCATGTAGAAATAAAAATATTTCACCAGTGTCTGTAGAAAAATATCAATCACCTTAGTGATTCTCCCTGCCGGAAACTTACTAAGTTCCACTCGTAGCGCAGCACTTTTGTGACTATCACAACTTTGAAAATAACTTCTGCGTAGATCCGGCAACCATGTGCCTTGGCTCAGCGTAGTGACACCTTGCTAGGCAAGTGCTTGTGTCGAAGTGAGCTAAAGTTGCTTGGGCCGGCCGGCTTTTATTCAAAACGGTCAGGGTCACGCTGAATCAGCTGAAATCTGGAAATCCTCATATCTCTGGTATCCCTGGTCCGATTTACTTGATACTAAGTGCATTCTCTTTCATTTGGCCGTGCCAGTAATCTGATCCAAGTCTCAAGTCTCTACTCCATGGCTAACTATTTAATCAATAAATAGCCTCGACCTCTGCTATTACTCGCTACGTCACTTGACATGCTCTTAGCGGTATATTCTTTCCAATTGCTTCTAGAAGCAATGTAGCGCGATATTCAAATATCTCAACTTTCAAAAGCGGCTGTAGCCTTTCCCTTGATATCTAGGTGTCTGAATCTTGGAATACCCATTCCTAGAGTTGGGCACATCCACCCCACACCTAGCAAAAAATAAAAATTGAAAAAAAAAATTTTTCCTATTTACACATTAAATCATCTGGTTCTTGAATAGTAAATCTTCAAATTCGATGCATTATAAGTTCCCACGATGTTACCAGTTCGTGTATTGGCGACTTCATAGCTTCCATTGTTGTTTACTTCCACAATATTCAAAATCTTTAATTTCACCAGGTCTAATATCAAAAATATCGTGATACTCTTCCAAAATTTTCCCTAGCTCTGGGGACTCCTTCTCAGTGTAGACTTCTCTTCCTTCAGCTTCATGAAAAATCAGAGACCATTGAGCATCTCCCTCGATGTCTTCCTCTTCTTTTCCCTCGAAGTTAATCTCTTCGGTATTCTTGAATCTGATCGTCTCTGTCTTCATGTCTATCACTGCTTGATATTTCTGAATGAAATCCGCTCCCAATATCATGTCAAAAGCCATGTCCTTCATTACTACAAACACATGTCGGAAATCATGTCCTCCAATAGTAATACATAATTGTGTTTTACACAGAGATATTTTGTTGGGTATTATTCCTTGGATTTTAATTCCTGATACTGGAATCTCCTCTAAATTCTCTTTGAGCTTAAGCAGAATATAAAGCTTCTCGCTTACAAGAAAAAGCATAGCCCCAGTATCAATTAAAGTATCGACAGGCATACCGAATACTTCGCATGATATGATTGGCATTCTAATTCTTGTACCCATTTCTTTCAGTTCGTCATTCTGTTGGATTAAGTCATCATCCTCTGCTTGCCATTTAATAATTCTGGAAGTGAAAGTGTTCAAAATTCTATCTTCTAATGTGAATTTGAAGGTTTTTTTTTCGTTTCCATTCCCCCGGGATTGTTGTGTTCCCGATGGACCTGGTTCATTGTGCTTCTGTTCCAAGAACTGCAAGTTTTCTTGGTGTCTTTCTTCAAAGTTCTTTCTCGTCTCCTTATTGAACTCTTCATTGGACTGACGAGTATTCACATTCCCTCTATTATTGTAGTTGTTTCTACCGTAGTACCTTCTTTCCTGGTACATTCCTTGATTATCCCTGGGCCTTCTCCATCGAGTATTATATCGATCTCCACCATCCGGTCTTGCATAAGGCTTGTAACTGTATCTGTTACTGTACTGATTCCATCCTCTTTTGTCGGGATCTTCCCTCGGCGTTTTCTCTTCTCGCCCCTCTCGAATCTCTCGAGGTGTTTGGGAATAACTATCGGCCATAACAGCGTACACAGCGTTGTTATTGTTTCCTCCCTTCTGATGGAAGAATTGAGCGTTCGTATGATCCAGCTTCAGTTATACCTCGTCAAATTGCTCCATATTATAGATGTCAGCAGCGATCAAAGTTCTTTGGACGTCTGCTGGAAACTGACGTATTAATGCAGTAATTAATTCGTTATCTGGCATCGGCGGATCTAAATGTTGTAGTTTAGAAAGCTGTCCAGAAAAGTACGTAGAGTATCGAGTAGGTTGTGACGTCGAGAATCTCTTCGAATATAATTCTGCTCTGACTTGCTGTTGGGTTTCCGGGGACCAATACTTTTTCAATAACCCACGGGAAAACTCCTCAAAATTGGTTAGAGTGGACCTAAAAGCTCTAAACCAAAGAAGTGCAGGACCTTCCAAAAACTTCCCTATCACTCGGATCTGTCTTTCCTTAGGGATCTTGGAATCTTTCAGGTAATCACCTGCTTCTCTCAAAAATTCCACGGGTGTCACAGAATCTCGCCCTGAAAATTTAGAAGGTTTATCCTCTACATTCTTGAATACAGTTATGGGGTTGGATTGAAATACCGTCCTGACCTCATCCTGTCTTTGACTATCAGTTTCTCTAGCTGCTCCTAGATTTATCTGTATCTGCTCTTTTCCCCTTACACTTGGCATTTTCAACAGATGGTCAGACTGTTTCTCGTCCTTGATTTGGGTTTTCATAGCCTCAAGTTCCTTATGGTTTTCTTCTGCCATTTTTTTAATTTCTTCGGTTTCCCTACAATTCTCCTTGACATCAGTGGATATCTGGTTCATAACAGCCTCGTGACTTTTCAACGACCCTGTCATATCTGATATGTCCTTCTGAGTTGCTTGGATATCCTTGGAAATTACTTGAATATGGGCTGACAAAGATTCCCTAATTTCCTTGATTCCTTCTTGGTTCTCCAGCTTGAGTGTGTCTTTAATTTCATTGACAACTGTGGTTTTAATTTCAGTTTGTAATTCATTAATCACACCCTCTCTTATTTCTCCCATTACAAGTTCTTTGAATTGTTCCGTTAAACGTTGAACAACTAGAATTCCCATCTCATTACTCTCTTTCTTCACTCTGACTTCTAGGTTGATCATGTCTTCACCAACTTTCCTAAGACCATGTTCTATCCTATCAGCTAAGCTTTGGGATCTAAGATCGGCATCGCGAAATTTATCGTCCATTAAACTTGCGTTAGTAGCTAATGAAGTTTCGAGCTCATGTGTTTTTTCGCATAATTTAGACATTTTACTCTCAAGTGACATTTTCAAAATTTCGGAATTCTCTTTAAATTTACTTTCCATAGAATTAAATTTACTATTTAAATTTTCTTTCAAGTTACCTTTTAACCTGCTTTCTAACAAATCGGAACTTTCTTTCAAGTTATCTTTTAAAGAATCAGAACTTTCTTTAAGTTTATTTTCTAAAGAATCAGAATTTTCTTTAAGTTTATCGTTTAAATTTTCTTTAAGTTTATTTTCTAAAGAATCAGATTTTCTTTAAGTTTATTTTCTAAAGAATCAGAATTTTCTTTAAGTTTCTCATTTAAACTTTCTTTAAGTTTATTTTCTAAAGAATCAGAATTTTTTTAAAGTTTCTTTTCCAAAGCCTCTGTATTTTCTTTCAAATGGCTGTGACACGCAGTCCAGCTTCTTTTGAACTCTCCTCTAAACTCCACATCATCCTCATCCTCTCTTCTATAATTTTCAATTTTTATTCAAAACTTAGGGGTATACAATATTGGCAAACACAAGCTTATAACAAGAACAAGAAATATGAATAGCTAATTGGAACACTCTAATAAAATGAGATTTGTCCTAATGTCGACGTGATGGAAAAACAAAATTCTCTACTTTTACGAATTACATTTACCACAATATCACAAGAAAAATATGCAAGTTCTCAAATATCCTCCAGCTGGATCCTAATAACGTGTATGTCCAGTCATCGAACGTTTACTACTGAATTTACTTGACGCCCTAATGGTTAAGCCATTATCAAAAATAATCAAACCCATTCTAATTGTTAACCAAGTTAAATTTTTAATTTTCCCCACTAATTGGGTTTCCTACTAATTTATTCATCCAAACCAGACATTTCTCAACTCCCAAAATATTTATAGAAAAAATTATCACAATTTAAATCGGCATGCGATCGACCGTGTCTAACTCGGGCCCCACGTTCGAAGCCATTTCTCTCTCTATCTTATTTTATGTGCCTGTTTAGACCGGAGTCCGCATGACCACATATGCATTTTACCAATAATCAGTCAGCACGAGAGTCAAAATATCCCGGGGCGCCAGATGGGTTAAAGCTAATCGCAAAAACGACATCAAATGAAAAAAATGCTTTACTGATTCTTGGCTCAATGCAACAATAAGGATAGAAGGAGATTCAACTGGGCATAACACATCATGTAAAATTATCTCATTTTATTTTGAATTTAAAATTGACTGCAAAATGCTCAAAGCAGCATCATTCACGTGTGGTGACCCACACTCCTATTTACACAATATACAGAAATTTTCCTAACACATTGGACAATTATCTTTGGAAACACAAGTCTGATTATTAGTCCTGTAGACTGTGTTCCAAAATTATATTCATTCATGATTAAATCCAGTTCAAATTTAATTGACTCTACTGGAAATATCGTAGTTCACTGTTTGAATTTTTACATAATATTAACACTCGTAGAATAAATGTTCATAGAATTTTTAACTTTCACTTATTTTTCCAGTTTCAAAAAATATTGTCAAAAAATATTATTATTTCTGAATCAACACAAATTATTTACACATATTAATAACATCATCTGAAAAGTATTTGACCATTGAGCATAGCATTGAAGAACTGTGCGAAGCACAACAAAATTAATTGTTCTTCTGACATTAAACATTTCGAGACGTGACTCGATTATGAACATCAAGTTCCTAACAAAATACATGATTTCTGAATCATCAACTTGATCAATAAATTGTTGGACCATTCAACTATTTGATTTTCCACTTGGAATCATTATTAATAAAAATATTTATATTCACGGCCATTTTAGTAATTTTCACAACTTGCAATTCTTCGACAGAATGCGGAAATAAGAATTGTAGCTTCATAATAAATTCATTTAGTTCATGGCACTAGGATTGAAAACATCCTTCAAATTATTCGTGGTTAGAGAATTATTTTTAATTGGCAGTGGCCCATTCTATTATTTTCATAAGAACACAATATTACAACAACAACAACGGCAAAGGTCTTCCTCTGAAGAAGAATAAAATACTATCATGACAAATCCGGGTTCTAGCAAAATCAAAGTCTTAATGGAATCCGTAAACAAGGTTGAAATAAGAACTGATGGTTTCAAAGAAATAACCTTCGGGTCATTCATACGACGAAATGTGTAGTTCCAATACTCCTATAAACCTGAGCCATCGAACCTACTATTTGATTGATGCTCGAAAAAACCTCCTCATTCCTGCGACTTAAACATGCGCACCTGGGAATGGCATTTCAACTACTCCACACATAAATTTTCTTCCTAAAATTTATACAATAAATCAAGCCTCTGCTTGTTATCCACACTGGAAGATTAATAAACTTACAAGTTTATTTTATTTTACCATTCAGTTCAACCCGTGAATTTACCATACGTATGAAAATCTTTATTTCACTTTCGAGTGTATTTACGTCATGATTTTATATAAATACAAAAATATCCTATTTGATACAATTATCAATTGCTTCCCGTTTCATGCCTCTCCGTGTTATCTGAAAAATATACTTTGCTCATTGCAAATATTAACTGTTCAACCAGAACTGAAATGTTGGTTGAATGCGGGCTTGCGCTAACCACTCTCCTTCGGAAAATCTCCTGTTCCAAACTAGAAATGATTAAACTACTTCATAGGCTCTCTCTCAATACATATGATTATTAGAAAATATAAGATCCAAAAATTATTTAGAAAAATTATGAAAATCATTATTATTATTATTATTAGTGGATTATTATTATTATTATTATTATTAGTTATATTATTTTAAATATATTTAATTATCATCTCATTATGTGAGAATCCACATGTTCGAACCTTCGAATATGGAAAAAATATCCATTCCTCAACAAAAAAAATAATTTAACTTTTACAGTTACATCGACGGTTTTCCGTGACCTCCCAAAAATATGAAATATTCAAATAAATCCTCGTTATGCTCGGTCATCGATCCTAAACTGTTCTGAGTGCTGAAAATACTCAGACTAACCCTAATATGTCTTGCGTAAATCATTGCAAGATTTAAATACGAAGAAAAAATAAATGTGTTGGTCATCTGCAGAAAAATAGTTTGTTCCAATTAGCTAGGCATAATATAAAGTCAAAATGTGGCTTACATTTCTTGATGGTCTTGAAGCGTAGCGAACCTGGTTTGTACCAGATTTATCCATAGACATGCCCTATCGGACAAGCACGTATAATCCTTGTATCGGCCGCCATTATATACACACAATCCGTCTAACAAGACATAGTGGTAATATCTCTTGACGTTTGAAGTAACTGTTGATCCATTTTAATAATGGCTTCTGTTAAAGCCATAGCCGTTCGTTTAAATGGGGTCAGATCTAAATGATCTATTCTTAAATATGTCAGTTGTAACATAACTCACGGTAATCGTTTCAGTACAAGAAAACACTGACAGTCTAAACAATCAACGGCTGTTCTGAAGATCGTTCCCTGGGCATGGCTTCACACCATCTACCATGCGCGAAGCAACATGTAGTTTCCCTGCGTTGGCTAATGAACAACACCGTGATAGACTGGCCTTCAATATACTGAAAGATCGGAGTGGTTATTAAGTTACAAATATGAAACTGACTGAATTGGAATAAAATATCCAAGTATTAGGTTATTACTGGACTGTGACAAAGTACTATTCTAGACAAAGTCTAGCATATGTCCATGTAGAATTAAAAATATTTCACCAGTGTCTGAAGAAAAATATCAATCACCTTAGTGATTCTCCCTGCCGAAAATTTACTAAGTTTCACTCGTAGCGCAGCACTTTTGTGACTATCACAACTTTGAAAATAACTTCTGCGTAGATCCGGCAACCATGTGCCTTGGCTCAGCGTAGTGACACTTTGCTAGGCAAGTGCTTGTTTCGAAGTGAGCTGAAGATGCTTGTGCCGGCCGGCTTTTATTCAAAACGGTCAGGGTCACGCTGAATCAGCTGAAATCTGGAAATCCTCATATCTCTGGTATCCCTGGTCCGATTTACTTGATACTAAGTGCATTCTCTTTCATTTGGCCGTGCCAGTAATCTGATCCAAGTCTCAAGTCTCTACTCCATGGCTAACTATTTAATCGATAAATAGCCTCGACCTCTGCTATTACTCGCTACGTCACTTGACATGCTCTTAGCGGTATATTCTTTCCAATTGCTTCTAGAAGCAATGTAGCGCGATATTCAAATATCTAAACTTTCAAAAGCGGCTGTAGCCTTTCCCTTGATATCTAGGTGTCTGAATCTTGGAATACCCATTCCTAGAGTTGGGCACACTACTGCTTCTTTCTGGACAGATCGGAAGGAAAATTTCCACACCTTCCCTCTCAGTTTACTGGGCAGAGGCGTGGACGCCACGCTTCATCCCAATGCGACAGATAATAATTGTTAACGGCCCCTAATAGTTTCAGTCATAGTGAAAAAAATTATAAAAGTGATTTTTTTTACTACATGTACAGATATCGGCGCGCAGCTATGTATTTGACCATTATAGCTCAGCGGTAGGAGTGGAGTGTAGAGCGGTGCGGAGAACGCAATGAATACTTCCCTAACAGAGAACATTGACGCGAGTGAAAGTAGATTCTCACAATAAGACACAGACACGTTCAACGTGGCAAATGTTTTACGCTGCAGTAGTATACCGGGGGAGTTGGCCGATAACCAAGATGTGATGATGATGATAATTGTTGTTGTTTTAATGGGCCTAACATCTAGGTTATCAGCCCCTAATGGTGTGGGTGATCGTGAATATGAAAATGAAATGTAAACTGTAACTAAAACTAACTACTAACTTATATACTAGAAGAAGAAATGGTAAACAAAAGGAGAGTAAGGCAAATAAAGGACAGGAGGAAAAGAAATGCACTCAACCCTCGAAGAATGCGGATTGAGGGACTTGGACGGAAGAAGAGCCATAAAAGGCAGATAGGTAAGTGAAAGAGGAGAGGGTCCGCCCCACAGGAAATTGATAAAAGGGGGAAAACAGGACCCAGCTCAGGAATCCCTCGGGGTCGCCAACCAGCCGTGAGCCCCTGAGGGTGTAGCAATATCTAAGGTGCACCAGAAGTGCACCCTGCCTCCCTTGATGTTAGTTCCCGTAAGACAACAATCATCATCATCATTATTATACTGAGGGAGTGCGATGGGGAAGTGCCGTTATGTGAAACTGCTCGCTTACAAAACAGGAATAAGGGAAATAAAATACAGGGCAAACAAATGCCCTGAAACCTCAAAGAATGAGAATTTAGGGACTTGGAAGAAATGGTAGCCATGAAAGGCACATAGGAAAAGGGAAGAGTCAAGTGTCCGCCCGAAAGTCAGTGGAAAATGGGGAAGAAATGGAACCAGCTCAGGAATCCCTCGGAGTCGCCAACTCCGAAACTATATAGATGGCACAGGAGTGATTTTGGTTTGAAGTTTTTTGGACATTTGTCTTCCTCCAGATTTTAGGGATTTGACATCGTTACAGACAGTTATCGAAAAGCTGTGGAATCCATTGTTCGGTAGCATCTCCAAAATGTTGATCTGCTCCATACGCATGTCATATAATCCGGCTGCCTTGCCAGTTTTACTCACTTTTATGGCATTTTCTAGATCTGTCATGATGAAGGGATTGGATAGACTGGGCGTTTCTTGTTCAAAATTTCTTTGAAGTTTTGGTGATCTATTTCACTTATCTGCTTTGCCATTTATTAAAAATTGATGAGCAATCTGGTTAGGAGTAATGCAGCTGAGTAGAGGGATTTCCGTGCGGTCATTGTCCAGACGTCATAGTAGCTTCTATGCTGTTGTTGATGATGATAATTGTTGTTTTAAGGGGCCTAACATCTAGGTTATCGGCCCCTAATGATCTGGGTGATAGCAAAAGTGACAATGAAATGGAAACCATATTGAAAACTAAGTTAGACTAAAAATACTTTCAAAAATGGAACTCAGTTGCAAACGACACACAAAATGCAGAGTGGAAAAACTTACAAAAGGCAATTCTGAAGGAAAATACTCACAAAAGTAATTTAGAATGAAAAATACGCACAAAATGTAGTTTAGGGTCAAACTACTTACAAAATGCTATTGCAATTGAAAATACTTACAGTAGGCTATATTATACAATTTAGATTGAAAATGTCGACCCATCAGATTCAAAACACTCACAAAATGTAATTGTAGTTCAAACTACTTCCAAATTGCAATTAAAATTCAAAATATTTACAAAATACAATTTAGATTGAAAATACTTACAAAATGCAATGTAGATTCAAAATACTTACAAAATGCAATTGAAATTGCTAATACACAATGCAAGTTAGATTTAAAATACTCACAAAATGCAATTGAAAATTCTAACGACTTACAAAATGCAATTGAAATTGAAAATACTTACAAAATGTAACTTAGATTCAAAATACTTACAATATGTCAGCTCGCGATTCAAAATACTTACAAAACGCAATTTAGATAGAAAATACTTAAACTTACAAAATTGAGTTTTGATCGAAAATACTTACAAAATGCAATATAGATTAAAAATACATACAAAATGTGGTTGAGATTTAAAATACTCACAAAATGTAATTTAGATACACGGGAAGCCAATTCAGAAAAACAGGGCGGGAATCTTAAAGAGGAAAGGAACTAGAATAAAAAGATGATGATGATGATGATAATTGTTGTTTTAAGGGGCCTAACATCTAGGTTATCGGCCCCTGATGGTTTGGGTGATCGTGAAGATGAAAATGAAAAGCGAACGTAAAACTAAAACTAACTACTAACCTACATACTAGAAGAAGAAATGGAAAACTAAAGGAGAATAAGGCAAATAAAGGACAGGAGGAAAAGAAATGCCCTCAACCCGCGAAGAAGTCGGATTGAGGGACTTGGAAGGAAGGAGAGCCATGAAAGGCAGATAGGAAAGTGAAAGAGGAGAGGGTCCGCCCCAAAGGTAAGGGACAAAAAGGGAAAACGGACCCAGCTCAGGAATCCCTCGGGGTCGCCAACTCCCGAACTCACCAGCCGTGAGCCCCTGAGGGTGTAGCATTATCTAGGGTGCACCAAAAGTGGTGGGGCTACATACACCCTACCTCCTTGAGGGCCCTCAGCGGCAGGAGATTACATGAAGAGAAAAAGAAGGCTGACCCCTCACAGAAGGAGGGTGTCAGGAAAGATGAGACAAGGGCCAATTAAGGCGGGAAAGGAAGAGACTCCCTAGGCCTCGGATAACCTAATACCGTCGGGGTCGGAAGAGAACAAGAGTTGACCAAGTGAGGTCGACAGGAAAGAAGACGGAGAGGAGCCCGGCACAAGTAAGTGGAATCAATGCCGAACTCAGCTGGGGCCCCGTGGTCGCCAACCCACGCCCACTAGAAGTGAGCCCTGGGGGTGGGGGACTTGGAAAGAACGAGAGAAATGAAAGGCAGATAGGAAAGTGAAAGAGGAGATGGTCAGTCCCACAGGTAAGGGACAAAAGGGGGAAACCGGACCCAGCTCAGGAATCCCTCGGGGTCGCCAACTCCCGAACTCACCAGCCGTGAGCCCCTGCGGGTGTAGCATTATCTAGGGTGCACCAAAAGTGGTGGGGCTACATACACCCTGCCTCCTTGAGGTCCTTCAGCGGCAGGAGATTACATGAAGAGAAAAAGAAGGCTGACCCCTCGCAGAAGGAGGGTATCAGAAAAGATGAGACAAGGGCCAATTAAGGCGGGAAATGAAGAGCCTCCCTAGGCCTTGGATACCCTAATACCGTCGGGGTCGGAAGAGAACAAGAGTTGACCAAGTGAGGTCGAAAGGAAAGAAGACAGAGAGCAGGCCGGCACAAGTAAGTGGAAGCAATGCCAGACTCAGCTGGGGTCCCGTGGTCGCCAACCCAAGTCCCACTGGAAGTGAGCAACTGGGGGGGGGGGGTAGGTTATTGGCCCCTAATGGTTTGGGTGATAGTGAAACATGAGAATGTAATTTAAACTATAACCAAACTAACAATACACTTACAAATCAAACTAACTACACACTTACCCACTAGAAGAAGACATGAAAAACAAAAGGGGAATTAAGCAAATAAAGGACAGGAGGAAAAGAAATGCCCTCAACCCTCGAAGAATGCGGATTGAGGGACTTGGATGATGATGATGAAGATAATTGTTGTTTTATGGGGCCTAACATCTAGGCTATCGGCCCCTGATGGTTTGGGTGATCGTGAAGATGAAAATGAAATGTAAACTTAAAACTGAAACTAACTACCAACCTACATACTAGAAGAAGACATGGAAAACTAAAGGAGAATAAGGCAAATAAAGGACAGGAGGAAAAGGAATGCCCTCAACCCTCGAAGAATGCGGATTGAGGGACTTGGAAGGAAGGAGAGCCATGAAAGGCAGATAGGAAAGTGAAAGAGGAGAGGGTCCGCCCCGAAGGTAAGGGACAAATGGGGAAAACGGACCCAGCTCAGGAATCCCTCGGGGTCGCCAACTCCCGAACTCACCAACCGTGAGGCCCTGAGGGTGTAGCATTATCTAGGGTGCACCAGAAGTGGTGGGGGCTACATACACCCTGCCTCCTTAAGGGCCTTGAGCACAAGGCAGGAGGTAAAAGGAAGAGAAAAAGAAGGCTGACCCCTCACAGAAGGAGGGTATCAGAAAAGATGAGACAAGGGCCAATTAAGGTGGGAAAGGAAGAGACTCCCTAGGCCTCGGATACCCTAATACCGTCGGGGTCGGAAGAGAACAAGAGTTGACCAAGTGCGGTCGACAGGAAAGAAGACGGAGAGGAGCCCGGCACAAGTAAGTGGAAGCAATGCCGGACTTAGCTGGGGCCCCGTGGTCGCCAACCCACGCCCACAAGATGTGAGCCCCTGGGGTTGACAAGAGACTAAGAGGTGTTTAGGTTACATCGAGCAATAAGAAGGAAATAAGATGTTCTTCTGGGAATAATTTAAATCTGGAACGAAGACATTAGAGGCTCGGAAACTTTTTATGTATCCAGCTAATGTCTAAGCTAGGATTGTGCCAAGGTGTGAGTCTTCTGCCAAGCTTATGCTCATAATCATTAACAGTCTGCATTCTGTGCCAAGAGACTATAAGGTCGGGGTGAAGAAGAAGTGAGATGTGGATCCAAGCCTGCAATATAATGGGAATAATCTACGATCCATATAAGTTATAACCGTTATTATTGCTACCGGAATACTTCGAGAACAGTGAGATCTTCTATCGTCCCGACAATCGTATGATGATTATGGTTATTATTGTTGTTTTATAGGGCCTAACATCTAGGTTATCGGTCTCTGATGGTCTGGCTGATAGCGAAAATGACAATGAAATGGAAACCATAACCAAAACGAAGGTAGATTGAAAATACTTACAACAAGAAATTCCGTGAAGAACTATACAGCCTACTTTTCATGCCAATGATTATTCTACAGTATATGAACCTATCTAGAATAATGACGAAATTAAGTTGGTAATATCGAAATTTCTAATTAGTTCAAAATATACCTGGTATAATGTAGCCTAATAGAGCACTACAGTTGGCAGCCCTGGTGACTGAATATATTCTTAGTTCCACCTCTTAAGGTACAGAATACAAAATTTGGTTGAAGTCCAATGAATAGCATGGACGTTACATGCAGTTAAACATTGGATCTAACAGCGCGCGTAAAATCATGTTGGCAACAATGTCATGCCTGTATTGGTCAGAAATAATCTGAAATAATATGATCTATTGTTGTGCCAATTTTGAATGAAATCCATTAGTTAGTTCAGAAGTTACATGCATTTTAAAATTGGACCTATCAGCAGGCTTAGAATCATGTTGGCAGCACTGACGTATATTAGTTACTCCAAATTCATCTAGAATGCCAGGTACTATACGTGTGCAAAGTTTAGAGCTATTGGCATGCATACTTTCTGATACTGTATATTGATATTAGGGTAACAAAAATAGGGACAGCACATATTAACAGTTGGCAGCCCAGGTTGCTCTTAAGAATACGCATAGTCATATCTGTTATGGTACACATAGCACATACAAAATTTGGTTGAAATCCAAATGATAGTATGGAAGTTACTTGTATTTAAATTTGGACTTGTCAGCAGGCTTAGAATCATGTTGGTAACACTGACGTACATAAGTTACTCCAAATTAATATACAGTGTCAGGTACTATACGTGTGCATAGTTTAAAGCTGTCGGCTTGCATACTTTCTGATATCTTGGTATTTGGATAAAAAAAATTAGGAGCATTTATTAACAGTTGGCAGCCCTGGTGGGTCTTAAGAATACGCTCAGTCATATCTGGTTATGTACACATACAACATACGAAATTTGGTTGAATTCCAATTGATAGTGTAGAACTTATATGCATTTAAAAATTGGACCTATCAGCAGGCTTATAATCATTTTGGCAACACTGCCATGTATGGGCTCCTGGAAATTAAACTGCAATATTATTATCTATACGTGTGCTAATTTTGAAATAGCTCCCATTCATACCTTCCAAGATATCCAACATGGAGCTCAAATTTCAATTGCGATTTTTCAGCAGTTGGTAGCACTGACATCATTTTCAAATATGGCCGTGAGATATTCAGGTATAGATCTTTACTCCTACCAAATTTTGTTTCGATTGCTCCAGCCGTTTAGGAGTTGATAGGACACACACACACACACACACACACACACACACACACAGCCAGACAGACAGACACACATTTGCCCGATCTCATAAGTCTACTTTTTCCTCATTTTTGCAAAATGTGAAAAGTAGGCTAAAAATGCAATGTGGATTGAAAATTCTCGCAAAAGGTAATTAAAAGAAAAAGAAAACTCTCAAAATGTAATTTAGATACATGGGGAACCCTGACTAAAGTTATTCCCTTCCCCTACACTGTAACAATCAATACGGGGGGAATATAACCTTTTCCCTAGTCTATGCTATATTATATGTGTGTTTACTGTATTCACATAAGTGGAAAAATTGTATTAGCGTGATTTAAGGAAACTAGCGGGCCCGTGAGAGAACTCGCGCATATTCTAACGGGTTGTGTGCGCCCCGTGTATACAGACTACCAGCACGGCTCTAGTGCTATGCGGGCTGTACGGGTGAAAGTTCTGCCAGGGGCTATCGTCTTGTTTATTTGTTTAATAGCACTTTATAAACAAATAACTATATTTCCGTTGACGTTTCAAGAAATGCAAGATTTTACCTGTACTATTGAGACGATTAGGAAGATTTTGGTACAAACCAAACCTTCTAACTCCGCCTGGTTTACGAGCTTGAGTTTTGTAAAAGATGATGATGAAAATTGCTGTTGTTTAAAGGGGTTTAACATCTAGGTTATCGGCCCCCAATGGTTTGGATGATAGTAAAAATGAAAGATGATCAAATAAAACCTATTACTAAAACTAACTACTCACTTACAAACTAGAAGAGGAAATGGGTAACAAAAAGGAGAAGATTGTAATAAAAGACAGGAGGAAAGAAATGCCCTCAACCCTCGAATAATCAGAATTGAGGGACTTGGAAGGCAGGAGAGCCAAGAAAGGCAATGAGGAAAGGGAAAAGAGAGAAGGTCCATCCCAAAGGCAATGGAAAAAGGGGGTGAACTTGACCCAGCTCAGGAATCCCTCAAGGTCACCAATTCCCGAACTCACCAGCCGTGAGACCTTGAGGGAGTAGCACTATCCAGGGTGCACTATTATAGAAGTAGTGGGGCTACATACACCCTGCCTCCTTGAGGACCTTGTGCAGAAGGCAGAATATATCAAGGAAAGAAAAAAAGACTGACCCCTCGAAGAATGAGTGTTATCAGAAAAGATAGTAAAAGCGACAATTAAGGCGGGAAAGCGAAAGACACCAAGGGAGGTCGATAGGAAAGATGGCAGTGGAGCCCGGCACAAGTAAGTGGAAGCAATGCCGAACTCAGCTGGGGTCCCGTGGTCGGCAACCCACGTCTCATTAGTCGTGAAGCCTCTGGGGGGATTTTTGTGAAACATACACCTTAGTGTATTATATAATACTGGAGTTTTGGTGAGCAATAATTTAACAGTGAATTGCCACGGGTAATTCTGGAGCTGAGGTAAGCTGAGCCACCCACAGCCTAACTTGATAATAACAAGCACAGCCAAACAAGTGCTTTCAGGTTATGTGAGCCACAGAGAAGAGAAGTTCATTGCTGTGAAGGGTGGGCGGGAACTGGAGTTACATCATAGGCAGTGTGGGCGATACTGATTCTCCAAACATCCGTCATTAGGAAACAACGGACGGCAGAGATTCTCACAAGTTAAATGATGATGATGACGATAATTGTTGTTTAAAGGGGCATAACATCTAGGTTATCGGCCTCTAATAGTTTGGGTGATAGTGAAAGATGAGATGAGAATGAAAACTATAACTAATACTAACTACAGACTTACGTACTAGAAGAAGAAATGGTAAACAAATAAAGGATAAGGCAAATAAAGGACAGGAAGAAAAGAAAGAAAGAAAGAAAGAAAGAATGAATGAAAGAAAGAAAGAAAGAAAGAAAGAAAGAAAGGCTCCCAGCCCTCGAAGAATTTTGATTGACGGACTTGGAAGGAAGGAAAGCCATGAAAGGCAGATAGGAAAGGGAAAGGGGAGAGGGCCTACCCATAAGTCAGTGGAAAATGGACCCAGCTCAGGAAACCCCGGGATCACCAACTCCCGAGCTCACCAGCCATGAGCCCCTGAGGGTGTAGCACTATCCAGGGTGCACCAGAAGTGGTGGGGCTACATACACCCTGCCTCATTGAGGGCCTTGAGCAGAAGGCAGGAGACAACATGAAAGGAGAAAGAAGGCTGACCCCTCGCAGAAGGAGGGTATCAGGGCCAATTAAGGCGGGAAAGGAAGAGACTCCCTAGGCCTCAGATACCCAAATACAGTCGGGGTCGGAAGAGAACAAGAGATGTCCAAGGGAGGTTGAGAGGAAGGAAGACGGAGAGGAGTCCGGCACAAGCTTCATGGAATTTTTGGGTTATACATTTACCGAGGTATAGCCTATCTAGTATCTTTTATTCGCTGTTTAGTATCATAAGTCTAGCTGTAGGGTTATTTTATTTTATTTATTTTTGTTATCCCCTTCAGGGCTCTCAGGTCACGACCCACTAGATGTGAGCCCCTGGGGGGCATAAGTTAAATATGAGGGGTATTTGATTGTTCAGTTTCATATTCAAATACGTCGTTAGTCAACTAAGGCATGGTTCTCCACCTAAACTGTACTATGACCGGCTCAGGGCTTCTAAACTGTGTATGAGCGGACTAGCTCTCCTATAACTTACGAGACAGATATCGTTATAATATTGCTCCTGATTCATTTAGGGGCTTTGTGACAATGTGACGGGGACCACACAAAACAGGGCGGGAATCTTAAAGAGAAAAACAAAATATAATGAAAAGAAAATGAAGAATGAGGGATCAGGAACGATGAGAGAATGGCCAAATAAGACGAGAAAGGAAGAGACTCCCTAGGCCTCTTGTACCCTAATACCGTCAGAGTCGAAAAGGAACATGAGGTCGAGAGGAAAGATAACAGAGAGGAGCCTGGCACAAATAAGTGGAAGCAATATCGGGCTCAGCTAGGGTCCCGTGGTCGCCAACCCACGTCTCACAAGTAGTTGTGATCCCCTGGGGGGCATTCGTATCAGGCACGTATTTAAGTAAGGGATTTAGTGGATACATCACCCTCCCCGAGCCGGCCCCTTGGTGTTGGGGTAACGCACCTGCTCTCACCCTGAGGCCCCGGGTTCGATTCCCGGCTCCGTCAGGGATTTTAGCAACTTACGTGAGGGCTGGAACGGGGTGCAGTCAGCCTCGTGAGGACAATTGAGTAGCTGTCTGACAGTGAGGCAGCCCCCGATCACAAAAAACAAGATTAACTGCCGAGGGGACCCGATGCGCTGATCACGCGTTATCCCAATATCAGCAGGCCAAATGGCTGGGCGACGGTCGCTAGTTAGGCCTATGCCCTTAATGGGCTGTAGTGCCAGGGGTTATTTATTATTTATTATGGCTCCGTGGCTAAATGATGATGATGATAATTGTTGTTTTAAGGGGCCTAACATCTAGGTTATCGGCCCCTAATGATCTGGGTGATAGCGAAGATGATAATGAAACGGAAACCAGAACGAAAATTAAGTGAGACGGAAAATACTTACAAAAAGGAACTCGGATTGAAACGACTCACAAAATGTTCTTACAAAAGGGAATTTAGAACGAAAAGATTCACAAAAGGAATAGATTGAAAAATACCCACAAAATGAAGGCTAGGTTCAAAATACGTACAAAATGCAATGTAGCGTCGAAATACTTACAAAATGCAACTGAAATTCAAAATACTTACAAAATGCAAATGAGATCGAAAATACGTACAAAATGCAATTGAGGTCCAAAATACTTACAAAATGCAATTGAAATTGAAAATACACAATGCAATTCAGATTGAAATAGGCCTTATCCCAGTTCCAATCCAAATTATTCACAAAGTGCAATCGAAATTCAAAATACTTACAAAATGCAATTGAAATTGAAAATGCTTACAAAATGTACGGTGATTCCAACGACTCATGTGGATTGACAATACTAACAAAAAGCAATTTAGATTGAAAATACTTGACAAAATGTAATTTAGATTCAAAATACCCACAAAATGCAATTGAGAATCAAAATATGTGCAAAATGCCCCCAAACAAAATGCAATTTAGATTCAAAATTCGTGCGAAATGCGGTTTTGGTTGAAAATACTTACAAAATGCAATTGAAATTCAAAATAGTCACTAAAAGGCCCCGCAACCTGCATTGAAAGACTTACTAAAAAGCAATTTAGATTGTCAATCTTTACAAAATGCAATTGAGGTTGAAAACAATCGCGAGATGTAATTTAGATCGAAAAAACTTACAAAATGCAACATAGATCAAAAATGCCTTAAAAATCGATAAAAGGGAATTTAGATACACGATGATTCGAGTAACAAAAACAGTGCGGGAATCTTAAAGAGAAAAGGAAATAGAAGGAAAAGAGGAGAGGGGAGGGGAGAGAGGAGAAGGTCCGCCCCAAAGGGAAGGGACAAAAGGGGAAAACGGACCCAGCTCAGGATCCCTCGGGGTCGCCAACGCCCGAACTCACCAGCCGTGAGCCCCTGAGGGTGTAGCATTATCGACGGTGCACCAGAAGTGGTGGGGCTACATACACCCTGCCTCCTTAAGGGCCTTGAGCACAAGGCGGGAGGTAAAAGGAAAAGAACAAGAAGGCTGACCCCTCACAGAAGGAGGGTATCAGGAAAGATGAGACAAGGGCCAATTAAGGCGGGAAAGGAAGAGACTCCCTAGGCCTCGGATAACCTAATACCGTCGGGGTCGGAAGAGAACAAGAGTTGACCAAGGAAGGTCGACAGGAAAGAAGAAAGAGAGGAGCCCGGCACAAGTAAGTGGAAGCAATGCCGGACTCAGCTGGGGCCCCGTGGTCGCCAACCCACAACCCACTAGATGTGAGCCCCTGGGGGGCCGTGGCTAAATGGTCAGCGCGCTAGGCTTTGGCCCAAAGTGCCCCGGGTTCGATTCCCGGCCGAGCCATCAGGGATTTTAATCTCCTGGACTTAATTCCCGTGGCTCGGGATGTCTACTGGTGTACGGGAGCACATACAGTACAGTTGTGTGCCTCCAGAGGGAGTCTGTGCTAGACTGGGTGTATGTGACGTCTTCATCATCACTTCATCCTCATTACGACGCGCAGGTCGCCCACGGGCGTCAACTAGAAAGACCTGCACTCGACCTCTCCGGAGGCCACACGATCATTACTATTATTATTATTTAGTATCACTCTCCCCGACACGTTTGCTCCGTTCTCACCCTTCTAACTATGAGCAGAGTTGGATACAATTACTTCAGATACTCATATTCAATATCACTCCCCGCTAAAATTAATTTTACGGTACGCCTTTTCAAACAATTATTGCTCTAGAAATGTAAAAGTGTTTGTTGTTGTTGTTGAATCATTCAGTTTGCGACATCGCGGCCATGTAGCCCCGTGTAGTTGAGTGTGCGTTGAACATGTCTGATAACCTGTATTTATGTAATGACTGCAGTAATGTGTGTATTAGGGAGGAATGGGGATAGCTAAGTGTCCCGGGACTTGAAGTAAGGTACTAATTCGTCATTTACCTGGACGGAGTGTGGAAAAACCCGGAGAAGAACCACGCATTAAAACCACTGTCAGCACCTGAATTTGAACCCACGGTAGAGTCTTGCGCGGATAAACAAAACGTTTTCCTCATTCCCACGTTTGTTATCGGAATCTACTGGCATTATAATATTATTTTAAGTAGATAAAGCATAAATTAATAAAGCAACATATTTAGACATTTGAGGGAAAATTCGTTCCCTTAGGTTTTGTATGTACAAAGTTTAAAATGAATGTTATACAGCCAGATTGCAACCCTGTCCAGTTGGGAGTGTTAATTATGCTTAATGGCGTAATTTGAATAAGACTAGCGTACAGTAAGCCATCTTACATTTGTCATGAAAAAAAAAAAAAAAACGGAAAATATGATATGTCATAAACACCCGGGTATGTAAATATACATCCATATATATATAATTCTTCGACACGTGTGTATGTGACTGAACTCCTCCTAAACGACTGGACCGATTTTGATGAAATTTGGTATGTACATTAGGGTGGGTCCATGTATGGTTTAGATTCACAATCTGACCCGGTAGGTGGAATGAACACAATTTTAGAACCACAATTTACACACAATTTTGGAACCACAATATACAGTCAAAAACAGTCGTCATGGAAACCACTAGCCTTGGCCTTCGTGAAAGCTGATGTCTTTGGACGGTTTGTCTCTGCACGTTAGAGCCACCTGGTCGCAACCTGTGCAACTACCGCCATAACATACACTCCGCCCGTGGCGGAAAGTTGTGTTTTATACCAAAGGTGGCAGTGATGTCGAATTCTACTGTTTGTCTCTGCACGTTAGAGCGTTTCAAAGTCACGTATGCGGTCATATACCGTTCATCCCATTGCGATGAAACTTGGGTGAGATGTCGAGTGTACTCCAGGGAAGGTGTTTGGCTTAGTAAATTATTTTACAATAGATAGCACACGACTAGATTCAACAAATGAGCGACGACGCACGAAGCGTTTCAAGAAGGTCCCGTATGCGTTCAAATACTATTCGTCCGATAGCGATGAAACTTGGGTGAGATGGTGTGTACACTCCAGGGAAGACTTCTAGCTTAGTAAATTCATTTTACAATAGGTAGCGCATGAGTAGATTCAACAAATGAGCGACGACGCGCGAAGTGTTTCAACAAAATCCCGTATAAGTTTATATACCATTCATCGATTGAGATGAAACTTTGATGAGTTGTTGTGTACACTTACCTGAAGGTTTCTAACTTAGTAAATCCATTTCACAGGAGGTTGCGCACGAGTAGAATCAACAAATGAGCGGCGACGTGCGAAGCGTTTCAACAAAGTCCCGTATGCGTTCAAATACCATTCGTCCGATAGCGATGAAACTTGGGTGAGATGTTGTGTACACTTACGTGTGGGTTTCTAACTTAGTAAATCTATTTTACAATACGTAGCTCACGAGTAGATTCAACAAATGAGCAACGACGCGCGAACGTTTAAACTAAGTCCCGTATGCGTTCATATACAATTCATCCGATTGCAATGAAACTATGGTGAGATATTGTGTACACTTACGTGAGGGTTTCTAACTTAGTAAATCCATTTAACAGGAGGTTGCGCACGAGTACATTCAACAAATGAGCGACGACGCGCGAAGCGTTTCAATAAGGTCCCGTATACGTTCAAATACCATTCGTCCGATTACGATGAAACTTGGGTGAGATGTTGAGTACACCCTACGGAAGGTTTCTAGCTTAATGAATCCATTTTACAATAGGTAGCACACGAGTAGATTCAACAAATGAGTGACGGCACGCGAATCATTTCAACAAAGTATCGTATGCGTCAATATACCATTTATCCGATTGCGATGAAACTTTGGTGAATTGTTGTGTACACTTCAGTAAAGGTTTCTGGCTTAGTAAATTCACCAAATGTGCGATAGCGCGAGAATCGTTTCAACAAAATCCTGTACTGTAGGTGTTCATATACCATTTATCCGATTGCGATGAAACTTTGGTGAATTGTTGTATACGCTCCAGGAAAGGTTTCTGGCTTAGTAAATCCAGTTTTTAATAAGTAGCGCATGTTGAGATTAAATAAATGAGTGATGGCATGCGAATCGTTTAAAGAAAATCCCGTATGCGTTCATATGTCATTCATCCGATTCCGATGAAACAGTGATGAGTTGTTGTGTACACGCCAGGGAAGGTGTTCAACATGGTAACTCCATTTTAAAATATTGGTAGTGCACGAGTAGATGTAACAAATGAGTGACGACGCGCGAAGCGTTCCAACAAAATCCCGTGTGCGTTCATATACTATTCATCGATTGCGATGAAACTTTGATGAGTTGTTGTGTACACTTACGTGAAGCTTTCTAACTTAGTCAATCCATTTCACAGTTGGTAGAGCACGAGTAGATTCAACAAATGAGTTACTGCGCACGAATCATTTAAACAAAATCCCGTATGCGTTATATGGCATTTATCCGATTGCGATGAAACATTGGAGAGTTGTTGTGCACGCTATCACGAATGTTTCTAGATTAGTTAATTCATTTCACGATAGTTTAGAGGCAGTTAACAGAAATTGAAAAAAAAAATTGTGTATTCAAAAGCACTTCAAGAAACAAAGTTACAACACTTTCTTTGATTGGCAGGACAACGTCTGCCGGGGCAGCTAGTATATATATATATATATATATATATATATCCATTGTATAGCCTTCAACCAGCCCACTCTCGACTGAAGTCCAGAAGAAGCTTTCTTCACACAACTGAGTGCCTAACTGACAAACCTCAGGTTTTGAGGATTACATCTTGATTGACCAGAAGCCCCCACATTACTCAGTGGATGGCTCCATCTGAAAGGCTCCCAGCTGGACATACAGAGGCTTGGACAACTTGGAAGTCTCTCAACAGATTGCGATCTGGGGTTGGAAGATCCAAGTCCAACATTCATAAATGGTTTTTTTTTTTTGCTGCGACTCGGTCCTTTGTGAATGCGGTGAAGAACAGACTATGGGTCATCTGCTTCAGTGCAGTCTGTGTCCTATACTGTGCACCATAGAGGATCTGGTGAAGGCTACACCAATTGGAGTTGACATGGCAAAATATTGGTCATGCATTATTTAGAACCTTAAATGTTCAAGTTTTGTCATTTTTGTTGCCTATTTTGTACATTATTTCCCATGTAATAGTCTTTGTTCCTGACACGAGTAAATAAATAAATAAACATCGGGGTCCTAATAATGGTATTAAACAAGTTCGGATTGCATTCTAAAAACTATCCGCAAATTTTCTCCAAACATTGTCGGCAGCTTATCCGCTATCCTCACAGCCATGCTAACTGGGCTATATCCGCATGGCAAAACATTTTGTGGATATCCGCGGATACCTGCATCCGCGCAGGGCTTTAACTTCCGGTAACAGTTGAGTTAGCCGTGGTCGTTACGGCGTGGTTGAAGGCAGTCGCTCACATCCTGGAGGCGAGGAGGTTCGAATCTCCCCGCAGGCAACCTTGAAGATGATTTCCTGTGGTTTCCCATCTTCCTTCCAGGCAAATGCCGAATCTCCCCGCCGGCAAACTTGAAGATGATTTCCTGTGGTTTCACATCTTCCTTCCAGGCAAATGCCGGGGTTGGTCCCTAACTATAGGCCACAGCCGCTACCTTCCAAATCCTAGTCCTTACATTCACACTTTCTTCCCCAGACAGCACTCCCCACGCGACGGTACTTGAAGCTCACCCCATGGGTGTCCATATAGAAGCTGCTACAAACTCTGGCGAGCAGATCATGTCCTCGGACACTCTCGGCACTGAAGGTCATTCGCTAAAAATAAAATAAAAAACTACTGTATCCGAAATTGATGCAGCTGTCCCCATGGCCATGGTGCACGATTTAACGAGCACTGCTACACCGCAAGACCATGTACGCTGCACAGTAATTGGTGGAGCTACACACATCCTACCTCCCATAGGGCCTTGACCAGAGGCCCGAGATACCAGAAAAAGATGATGATGATGATGATGATATTTGTTGTTTTTAGGGGCCTAACATCTAGGTTATCTGCCTCTTATGGTTTGGGTGATAGTGAAAATGAAAGATGATAAAATGAAACTTACAACTGAAACTAACTACTCACTTACAAACTAAAAGAGGAAATGGGAAACAAAAAGGAGAAGATTGTAAATAAAAGACAGGAGCAAAGGAAATGCCCTCAACCCTCGAAGCATGAGAATTGAGGGACTTGGAAGGCAGTAGCGCCAATAAAGGCAGAGAGGAAAGAGGAGAGGGCTCGCCCCAAAGGAAATGGAAGAAGGAGAAAACCCGGACCCAGCTCGGGAAGCCCTTGGAGTCACCAACGCCCAAACTCAACAGACGTGAGCCGTTGAGGGTGTACACTATCCAGGGTACACCATGAGTGGTGGGGCTATATACTTGAGGGCCTTAAGCAGAAGGCATGAGGTACAATGAAAAGAAAATAAGAGGTCTGACCCTTCGAAGAATGAGGGATTAGGAAAGATGAGACAAGGGACAATTAAGGCGGGAAAGTGAAAGACTCCCTAGGCCTCGGATACCCTAATACCGTCGGGATTGGAAAAGAACAATAGTTGACCAAAGGAGGCCGACAGGAAAGAGAACTGAAAGGAGCCCGGCACCAGGAAGTGGAAGCAATGCCGGACTCAGCTGGGGTCCCGTGGTTGCCAACTCACGTCCCACAAGTTGTGAATACCTAGGGGGTGGCCTGAACTCATTGGGCAATTCACGTTACACCAGCTGGAAGCCTCTTTCATTCTCTTTGGCTTTGTAACCTCATATCTCGGGTGTAAGTCAAGTCATAGCCTACAGTTTGTTCCTCACGCAACATCTTGTGTTTAATATAGAGTACAGCTGCCAAAGAGTTAAATGATACATTGCACTCAGTAGATCTGCCTTGTAATAAAGAAACTGGTTTTCGAGTATCACAGCGTCCACTATGATACTCTCCAATCGAGGTCACCAATACCCAATCAATACAAGGAACCATTTCCAGGATTCCCTCTCCTTTTCCACCGACACATTGATTGGCCTTGAGGGGATGGTCTCCATTATTGAACAATCCATATAGATTTTATACGACCTACATACCCCACAATGAGTCATCCCAACAACAACAACAATTCTATAGGAACGTTGGTGTAGAAACTGATGACGTTAACCTTTAACTCGGTGTGTGGGGTGCTGAGAACATGATGATAATGATTATGATAATTGTTGTTTTAAGGGGCCTAACATCTGGGTTGTCGGCCCCTAATGGTCTGGGTGACAGCGAAAATGGCAATGAAGTGGAAACCAGAACGAAAATTAAGTGAGACGGAAAATACTTACAAAAAGTAACTCATTGAAATTACTCACAAAAAGGAGAGTGGTAATACTTACAAAAGGGAATTTAGAACGAAAATACTCACAATAGGAATAGATTGAAAAATACGCACAAAATGTAGTTCAGGTTCAAAATACGTACAAAATGCAATATTGAGTCGAAATACATAAACATTCAATTGATATTCACAATAATTACAAAATGCAAATGAGATTGATAATACGTACTGAACCCGATGTCACATTTGCCATGTGACCTCTTTGGCTCATGTAAAGTTCACCATCCATGGAAGAGGCCGATTGAGCGTTCATTTGACTTATATGATGATGATGATAATTGTTGTTTTAAGGGGCCTAACATCTAGGCTAATGGCCCATTATGGTTTGGGTGATCGTGAAGATGAAAATGAAATGTTAACTATAACTAAAACTAACTACCAACCTAGGCTACATACTAGAAGAAGAAATGGAAAAATAAAGGAGAATAAGGCAAATAAAGGACAGGAGGAAAATAAATGCCCTCAACTATCGAAGAATGCGGATTGAGGGACTTGGAAGGAAGGAGAGCCATGAAAGGCAGATAGGAAAGTGAAAGAGGAGAGGGTCCGCCCCGAAGGTAAGGGACAAAAGGGGGAAACGGACCCAGCTCAGGAATCCATCGGGGTCGCCAACTCCCGAACTCACAAGCCGTGAGCCCCTGAGGGTGCAGCATTATCTAGGATGCACCAAAAGTGGTGGGGCTACATACACCCGGCCTCCTTGAGGGCCTTGAGCAGAAGGCAGGAGATAACAGGAAAAGAAAAAGAAGGCTGACCCCTCGCAGAAGGACGGTATCAGAAAAGATGTGACAAGGGCCAATAAAGGCGGGAAAGGAAGAGACTCCCTAGGCCTCGGATACCCTAATACCGTCGGGGTTGGAAGAGAACAAGAGTTGACCAAGTGAGGTCGACAGGAAAGAAGACGGAGAGGAGCCCGTTACAAGTAAGTGGAAGCAATGCCGGACTCAGCTGGGGCCCCGTGGTCGCCAACCCACGTCCCACTGGATGTGAGCCCCTGGGCGAGTTTTTTTCTTACAGAAGTTGGCTACTCTGTTGAGGAAATCAGTACCTTCTTGAATGAGCTTGGAGTTTAAGATAACATCATTTGCCATTTTGCATGGTTGAAAGTTGTGTCTATTATTGCCGACAATAGCATGTACGGTAGCCTATAGGCTGGGGTGTCGTCAGCACCGTTACACATCGTGTCTAGTTGGTTTGTACTTCGCAAATTGAGCTGTCGCTTCTGCGTGGTGTTGGGAGTGTGTGAAATGAATACTTCTTTAGATGAAGTGCAGGAACGGGTCAGTTTACATATTTGTGTTCGTAAATAATTGTCTGGAAGTAATTAAGAATTGAGCTTAAAATGTACATGCAGTACGTAAACAAAATATTATGACTTTGGGATTGGAAATCAGTAAGGTATTTATTTTTATAGCTGTGGTGCCAAATATCTTATGATAATATTCTTAAGGTAATAATAAAGATTGAATTTGGTCATTATTTAACATTTGTAAAAGAATAGTGCAAGTTTTAGTTGGGATGTTGTGAGCACCGCACCTATCTTCTTACGTAACTCCAACCCACATACCTAATTAAAGTTTAAAGAGTTTTGCGGCATCGTGGCCATATATCCCCATGTATTCGGATGTGTGTAGAATCTGTCAGATTATCTATGCCACTCTGATGACTGTATTTGTGTTTTTTTAACCCTCCAGCAAGCGCGCCTAAAAATTATACATGACCAGGCGCGTGGTATACTTTATACCCCACACCTTAACATCACATCTAATCACGTAATAATGGGAAATCTCATTTTTATCAGATGTCATTTATTCACATCAGTAATAATTACAATTTTACCATATTATATACTGTAGCAAAGTGAAAATGCAAGAGATGACTTCATGTTCTTCATCTGATTCCGCGCTGTCCAAGTCGTCTTTTTCTGGCTGTTCATGGAGTAATTTGGCTATTTCCTCAGGTACCAATATCCTAAATAAACGGAAATATATTGTAGTTGATGATGATGATGATAATTGTTGTTTTAAGGGGCCTAACATCTAGGTTATCGGCCCCTGATGGTTTGGGTGATCGTGAAGATGAAAAAAAAAAGCGAACTTAAAACTAAAACTAACTACTAACCTACATACTAGAAGAAGAAATGGAAAACTAAAAGGAGAATAAGGCAAATAAAGGACAGAAGGATAAGAAATGCCCTCAACCCTGGGAGAAGGCGGATTGAGGGACTTGGAAGGAAGGAGAGCCATGAAAGGCATATAGGAAAGTGAAAGAGGAGAGGGTCCGCCCCAAAGGTAAGGGACAAAAGGGGAAAATGGACCCAGCTCAGGAATCCCTCGGGGTCGCCAACTCCCGAACTCACCAGCCGTGAGCCCCTGAGGGTGTAGCATTATCTAGGGTGCACCAGAAGTGGTGGGGCTACATACACCCTGCCTCCTTAAGGGCCTAGAGCACAAGGCAGGAGGTAAAAGAGAAAAAGAAGGCTGACCCCTCGCAAAAGGAGGGTATCAGAAAAGATGAGACAAGGGCCAATTAAGGCGGGAAAGGAAGAGACTCCCTAGGCCTCGGATACCCTAATACCGTCGGGGTCAGAAGAGAACAAGAGTTGACCAAGTGAGGTCGACAGGAAAGAAGACAGAGAGGAGCCCGGCACAAGTAAGTGGAAGCAATGCTGGACTCAGCTGGGGCCCCGTGGTCGCCAACCCACGCCCACAAGATGTGAGCCCCTGGGGGGATATATTGTAGTTGAAGAAACAGTAGTAATTTAAGTGTTTTAAACACTGCCATGCTTGAAAATATCAATAAACTAATGTAGTCGAAATACTTACTCCATCGAGCGCGCGGGGTACATTGTAGCCCGCTTGTGACACGTTCCGAATTGAAGCAACAATAGAGCCGTTCAAGTGCACTCCCAGAGACTCCAACTATCACATTCAACAACTAAGGTCACACTGCAAGAATAACAAACCAGCAACCCGCATTAGAGAGGCTACATAGTTGCGAAGTTGAAAAATATTAAAAATGTTTTCCTGTACTTTATACCCCAGCGCGCCCGCTGGAGGGTTAACTGAAGCTGGGATTCGGTAGTAATAGGGATGTAGCCAGAGAAAGTTCGCGCCAGATAGCGCTCTTGTAGTACTGGGTAATCGCAAGGCGATCTTCTTAAGTTTCTCCCAGTCAGCTGTGAGGAATGTATAAATTGTGACGGAGTTTTCTAAGCTAAAGTAAATTATATCTTCTCTAATTTTACTCCAAGACTATATTAATTAATTCTATAGGTATATCTCCTAATATATTATGGACGATTTTAAGCGTTACACAGCGGCAAAATGAGCTACGGACTAGAGGCGCTAAAACTAGCGGTAGGAGGAAGAATTAATACAGCGGTAATAACTAAATTCTAACACGCTTTATTATTCAAATAATGAATATTCACTTGTTCCATAGACTTCTATTCATGTCTTTTTGAGGTTGATAGCTTACATGAAACTGTCACATTGTTTTAAGGTCAACAAAATCAAGGAAAGTTGATACCAGTATTTTACCGGTATAAGTTACCTCGAAAATGCATCGCAACGTTTGGTTCTTATGCAATTTTGTCAATTTTTCAACAAGAATCGTTCCCGTACCCCTGGAAAAGGACTTGGGGGTACAATTTTTTTTAAAGTGAGATCCCTGCTTTAGGGCCCCGAACGGTTTCCATTCATCTGACTATGTCTCAAGAATGTAGAAGTCAATCGCTACCACATTCTCCGTCGGGCAGATGGAAGTTGACGATTAATTCTGATTTCAAGATACCAACCATAGGCCTAATACATTTGTGACTGTTAATGTTGCGACATCTATTCTTGAAGTATTCGTCCGAGTATTGATGTCTTTCAAAATGGGAGTCAGAAATATTACATTCACTTCTTCGTGTATATTGACGATTTCTTCCCGTACTTCAATGGAGATGATTCCTACAGATTCTGATATTGTAGGCTTATCAACGCATAAATTCAGTGGTTGCTATCGAAATGACTAATCAATTTATAGGTACATAATAGGAATTATTTCCCTTTGTAAATCACACTTATCCAACACAGTTTTCGTGAAGTCGTCGGGTTGTGAATGATGGGAACACACTTTAATATATTCGGTCAGATTTTTCTCAGTGAAATTTTTCCTTCTAATAGCACGTAACCATTTCTTCCTCATTTCTTTATTTTGTGAAAATTGGTGCAACGAAAAAGGGCTTCCCTGATTTTTGCAAAGAGGAACACTGCAATAGCTCGGCATAGTCACGAAAATAACAAATTAAACAACTTAAATTCGTACATATTAGCGGCATGAGAACACACGAGACAAATGAAGAGCGCCTTGCGCGTATCCAGTACAACAGCAGTGCGCTCTATCGGTGCTAGTTCTATACATCCCTATTGTTCAGGACTGGTGATCCTGGATTCGACATTTGAAGGATAATATGTCATTTTCATGATTTTCATACTTTATTTCATATACTGTAAGTTATTACCAATTGAAATTAATGTCCATTATCGCTCCTGACCATGGTAAGTGATTTTTGAAAGGCGACAAAAATCACGACCCGCATGTCATACGTTGTTGGCATGTTAAAGAAGATGATGATGATGATATTGTTGTTTTAAGGGGCCTAACATCTAGGCTATCGGCCCCTAATGGTTTGTGTGATCGTGAAGATGAGAATGAAATGTAAACTATAAATAAAATTAACTACCAACTTATATACTAGAAGAAGAAATTGAAAACAAGAGGAGAATAAGGCAAATAAAGGACAGGAGGAAAAGGAATGCCCTCAACCCTCGAGGAATGCGGATTGAGGGACTTGGAAGGAAGGAGAGCCATGAAAGACAGATAGGAAAGGGAAAGAGGAGAGGGTCCGCCCCAGAGGTAATGGATAAAAGGGGGTAAAACCAGACCCATCTCAGGAATCCCTCGGTGTCGCCAACTCCCGAACTCACCAGCCATGAGTCCCTGAGGGTGTAGCAATATCCAGGGTGCACCAGAAGTGGTGGGACTACATACACCCTGCCTCCTTGAGGGCCTTGAGCAGAAGGCAGGAGATAACAGGAAAAGAAAAAGAAGGCTGACCCCTCGCAAAAGGAGGGTATCAGAAAAGATGAGACAAGGGCCAATTAAGGCGGGAAAGGAAGAGAGTCCCTAGACCTCGGATACCCTAATACCGTCGGGGTCGGAAGAAAACAAGGGTTGACCAAGTGAGGTCGACAAGAAAGAAGACGGAGAGGAGCCCGGAACAAGTACGTGGAAGCAATGCCGGACACATCTGGGGCCCCGTGGTTGCCTACCCACGTCCAACTAGATGTGAGCCGCTGGGGGAGCTTGTTAAAGAACCGAATTCAGCAGGCCGTGTTCATAATGGCAAAATTAATCTCAAGGTTTTCCGCCATGAAAAAAGTTCCTCCTTTCTCCACTAGAAAGCGCTGTAGTGTCAAGGAGCTTAGATATCTAACCTCCTTGATTTTCATAGTGCTCCACAGAACAACAAAATTCGACATGTAAGCTGCCCTCTGGGAGTCAAATAACAAAGCTTGCACCTGGCACCCGAGGGCATATGATATTATTATTATTATTATTATTGTCATTATTATTATTATTATTATTATTATTATTATCTCTACTGCCCTGGAAATATGTGCTAAATTACTGAAATGTGTGTTTTTGTATCTTGCTCATTCAATGACAATTGCCATGTTATTTTGGTGCATCGGGTCTCTTCAACTGTTCCCGATGCGCACTCATTTACCTCACATTACTGTTACCAACGTACACCTTGCAATTATGTGAAAAAGCATTACTTGGCAATACGATTCGTCTGAATATGGGTTATTGATTCTTGAGTATTCCCACTGTGCGTGACAAAATCCAGGCCTGTATATAGGCTACAGAAGGTGTTTCTAAATAAATTCCCATTACAGACTTTAAGGGCTTGTAGTGGGGACCAAGACGGTTAAGTTCAGCATAGGAACTTGTGTCCGGATACCCGCAAAAAACAAAAACAAACAACACTACAGCACAAGTTCACAGCTTCCGCATTTTCGGTGCTCTGCCCGACTCCTCTTGCTTGTCGTCGGGGTCCAATTACAGGTGGGGCTCGATGTGACGACCACCGATCATCTTCACCACAGATTTGGGCAACATTGGACAGGTCGCTCAATTGCTTGGCCTACACGTTCACCCGACTTGGCACCACTAGACTACTACATCTGGTGTCACATGAGACCCCTGTGGAATCCGAGGAAGATGATGATGATGATGATAATTGTTGTTTTAAGGGGCCTAACATCTAGGTTATCGGCCCCTGATGGTTTGGGTGATCGTGAAGATGAAAGTGAAATGCGAACTTAAAACTATAACTAACTACTAACCTACATACTAGAAGAAGAAATGGAAAACTAAAGGAGAATAAGGCAAATAAAGGACAGGAGGAAAAGAAATGCCCTCAGCCCTCGAAGAAGGCGGATTGAGGGACTTGGAAGGAAGGAGAGCCATGAAAGGCAGATAGGAAAGTGAAAGGGGAGAGGGTCCGCCCCAAAGGTAAGGGACAAAAAGGGAAAACGGACCCAGCTCAGGAATCCCTCGGGGTCGCCAACTCCCGAACTCACCAGCCGTGAGCCCCTGAGGGTGTAGCATTATCGAGGGTGCACCAAAAGTGGTGGGGCTACATACACCCTGCCTCCTTAAGGGCCTAGAGCACAAGGCAGGAGGTAAAAGGAAGAGAAAAAGAAGGCTGACCCCTCGCAGAAGGTGGGTATCAGAAAAGATGAGACAAGGGCCAATTAAGGCGGGAAAGGAAGAGACTCCCTAGGCCTCGGATACCCTAATACCGTCGGGGTCGGAAGAGAACAAGAGTTGACCAAGGGAGGTCGACGGGAAAGAAGACAGAGAGGAGCCCGGCACAAGTAAGTGGAAGCAATGCCGGACTCAGCTGGGGCCCCGTGGTCGCCAACCCACGCCCACAAGATGTGAGCCCCTGGGGGGATCCGAGGAAGACTTACGGCTGCGGGGGATAAATCGGATATTGGTGGACCAAGGATTGGTCATCGTGTGTAACAGAACATGGTACGCATGTTCCGTGTCTATAGCTTGCCACGGTGGGTGAGTGGATAGCGTGTCGGTCTACTAACCCCAAGATTGCAGGTTCGCTGCTGGTCGTGGAAAGTGATTTTTGAAAGGCGGCAAAAATACGACAGGCATGTCATACGATGTTGGCGTGTCAAAGAACCCATTTGAATTCAGTAGACCGTGTTCATAATGGCAAAATTAATCTCGGGAGTTTCCGCCAACACAAAGTTGCTCATTTCTCTACTAGAAAGTGCTATACTGTTCAAGGAGCTTAGATATCTAACCTCCATGACTTTCATAGTGATTCAAGGAACAACGAAATTCGACATGCAAGATACCCTCTGGGTGTCAAATTACAAAGTTTGCACCCGGCTCCCGAGGCCATACGATACTATTATCATTACCGTGTCTGTGTTGACGTCGGTGGTCCCCCTGGAGGGAGAAAGGGGAAAATATTTGATGATGATGATGATGATGATGATAATTGTTGTTTTAAGGGGCTTAACATCTAGGTTATCGGCCCCTAATTGTTTTGGTGATAGTGAAAGATGAGATGAGATTGAATAGCCTACTAACGAATACTAACTACAATCTTACATACTACAAGAAGAAATGGCAAACAAATAAAGGATAAGGCAAATAAAGAACAGGAAGAAAAGAAATGCCCTCAACCCTCGAAGAATTAGAATTGAGGGACTTGGAAGGAAGGAGAGCCATGGAAGGCAGATAGGAAAGAGGAGAAAGCCCGTCGCAAGGTCAGAGGTAAAAGGGGACAAAATGGACCCAGCTCAGGAATCACTCGGGGCCGCCAACGTCAGAACTCACCAGACGCGAGCCCTTGAGGGTGTAGCACTATCCCAGGTGCACCAGAAGTGGTGGGGCGACATACACCCTGCCTCCTTGAGGGCCTTGAGCAGAAGGCAGGAGATAACATGAAAAGAAAAAGAAGGCTGATCCCTCGAAGAAGGAGGGTATCAGGAAAGATGAGACAAGGGCCAATTAAGATGAGAAAGTGAAAGACTCCCTAGACCTTGGATACCCTAATACCGTCGGAGTCGGAAGAGAACAAGAGTTGACCAATAGAGATCGACAGGGGCAACCCACGTCCCACTAGATGTGAGCTCCGGGGAGGAGGGGACAAATATTTGATACTGAATAACTATAGTTTAGTAGAATGTATTCTCTTTACGTCTATTATGTTTTTTCAAATTAAGTCAGAGCGTTTGTTTATCACATGCAACGTTATCATCATGCCATGCTGCTATATGAATTTCATATATTGTATTCAAACATATAACTGGATTATTTTTTATGTAGCAAGTACTTATTTGACTATTTTTCAAATGTTCCTCATCCTGTATATACGAGCTCAAAAATAACACCGGTTATTCTGCTACTCATTAGGAGTACATGACGGGGCATGAATTTTAACACGCACCATCAGAATGAACTTCATAACGAAGTGGGTGACAGTGCATTACCGTTTGTATACCGGAGTCAAATTTTAATGTTGAAGTATGTTAGGCTATTATTACGTCACTGCAGGGTGTAATATATTAGCTAGAAGCACAACAAACACTAATTACATTCTGAGGACTACCATCCACTCCCCTGTTTGCAAAATCATTAGAATTAATTGATATACTGTACCAGTACTTAGAGAGCGCTTCAATAGCTAGTTGTTTTTGTTGTTGTTGTTGTTTGAATCTTCAGTCTTTTGACTGGTTTGATGCAGCTCTCCATGCTACCCTGTCCTTAGCTAATCGTTTCATCTCTACATAGCTACCACGCCCTACGTCCGAGGAAATCTGTTTAACATATTCTAACCTTGGTCTACCCCTACAGTTCTGGTCCTCGACCCTTCCATCAATAACTCTGCTTGCTATTGCTGGGTGTCTTAGTATGTGTCCCACCAACCTATCTCTTCTCTTCATTAGCAGTCGCCAGAAACATCTCTCCTCTCCCACTAGTCTTAATACCTCTTCGTTTGTAACCCTATCTACCCATCTTATCTTCATCAGTCTCCTGTAACAACACATATCAAACGCTTCAATTCTCCTCTTTTCTGCTGCACCAATAGTCCAAGTTTCACTTTCATGGAGCGCCAAGCTCCAGACGAAGGCCTTCAAAAATGACTTCCTAACACCTAAAACTATATTCGATGTCAACAGATTCCTTTTCTGTAGAAATGCTTTCCTTGCCTGAGCTAACCTATTTTTATATCCTCTTTGCTTCGTCCATCACTGGTTATTTTGCTTCCTAAGTAACAGAAGTTTCCTACTTCATTTTGTTTTTCACCTGCCAATTTGATGTCCATAGAGGGGTTTGATCTATTTCGGCTGCATTCCAATATTTTTGTTTTACATTTATTAATTTTCATCATAAATTCTTTCCTCAAGACGGAGTCCATACCATTCAAAAACTCATTCAAATCCTCAGGCGTGTCGGCCAAGATGACTATGTCATCGGCAAATCTCAGAGATGAAATTATTCTCCTTGAATCTTCACTTGTTCAATGTAAAGATTGAAAAGTATGGATGATAAGTTGCAGCCTTGCCTTACACCTTTCTGAATACCAGCTTCTCTCTCATGTCCATCAGCTCGAATGACTGCTGTCTGGTTTATGTATAGATTGTAGATTACCCTCCTATCCCTGTACTTTATTCCAATCGTTATTGATAGCATATCTTTCCTGCTGCTCCGGGTAATCAGTTTGGAATTGGCGACATCACTTGTATCGTTATGACGTCATTAGCCCGTCACAGCAATCATGCCCATCTGTCTTAATTAGTTAGAAGCAGGCGGTACCGTTCCGCGCCAATTACTCACGAACGCAGAAATACCGTCCCTTAACGTGCAATACCTCGTATCCCATAATATGATCTTTTCCGTTGTTTTCTTTATGATTGGTATCGCCGTCCAACAGAACAATTCACGCAACTCTGTATTTCCAAAGAGAGAATGTGAAGGAAATGATGATGTTGATGATGGTTTTAATGGGGCCTAACATCTAGGGTATCAGCCCCTGTTTTTTTTTTTACGAGGGACTGTGGAAAATCTTCAAAAGACACATGTGAAGGGTCCGCACTCCACAGTAGTGTGGGATTCTTACCCACTAAAAACCACCTCCCTTTTCCCACGATGTGTTCATCACCCCGGAACCGCTCTCGCATTACTTCAGGGTGATGTCGTGCTTACTTAGTCATTCAGACTTCTTCTTTCTTCATTTTTTCTTATGGATGTTCGAACGCATCCATTTCCCTCTTCTTCTGGCGCAGGACACATTCTATGTAAATAGCTATCTGATTCCATGTTTGATCATTTCGGAGCATCATCTGTAGGATGTTGTCCGGCGTGATTGCCCCTATAGAAGCTTGCAGATCTCTTCTATGTGTTGACCAGCGTTCACACACAAAGAATGTGTGGAGCGCATCATCCTCTTCATTACAATAATGACACAAAGGACTATTAGCCACGCCTATGTGATGCAGGAATCTCCGAAAATATCCATGGCCTGTTAGGAACTGTGTCAAATAATAATTGACCTCTCCGTGGTTTCGATCAACCCAGTCAGCCAGACGCGGAATAAGCTTCTTTGTCCATCGACCTCGCGTCTCATCATCCCACTTCTGTTGCCATCGTTCCATACAATGGTTATGTGCAGACGTCTTTGCCTGGTGTATGTTCAGTTCTTCTTTGGTGCGCCAAACTTCCTGACGCTCTAAGGCAAGTAAATCAATTGGTGCTACTCCCGCTACCACTAGAACAGCAGGCTCTGAAACAGTGCGATATGCACATGAGATCCTCAGTGCTCCTCTTCGTTGTACTGCTGCTATCCTTTTACGATATTTCTCGAACCGTAAGGACTCAGCCCAGACCTCAGCTCCATAGAGTAATATGGACTGGACTGTTGTCATCAGAACACGTCGTTTGCTAGGCTTCGGACCTTTAATATTACCCATTAATCGGCTCAAAGCGGTCAAGATATTTGCTGCTTTATCCGTCACTCTGAATATGGGCTCAGAATGTGAGCTTCGTATCTAGCGTCACACCCAAGTACTTCGTACTCCTTGATGAATTAATCATCGTCCCTCCCACTTGCATTGGTACAAGAGTGGTGATTCTCCTTCTCGTCAGCACAACAATCTCTGTTTTATGGTCTGCTAATGACAGCTTATGTTCCGTCATCCAATCTGTGACACGTCGCATTACCTGATTGAGTTTCAGTTGCGCCAGCTCTATATCACGAGCCACAATCAGAGCAGCAACATCATCAGCATATCCTACCAATATTGCATCTTCGGGCATCTTCAGCCGAAGCAGGCCATCGTATGCAATATTCCAGAGATCTGGCCCAAGAATAGATCCTTGAGCTGCCCCAGCAGTTAATCTTTTAGTCCTATGTCCTTCCTCGGTATCGTACTGCAAAATACGGTCCTTTAGATAATCCCTCATTATCCGCATGAGGTATCTCGGTAGTCTAAATTTATCTTGAAGTGCCACCAAAATGTCACTCCACTGGGCAGAGTTAAAGACATTCTTCACATCTAGAGTCACAAGTAGCGTAACTTTACGTGAGTAATGGTTACCCATCTGAGCTCTGTTTGCAGTCTCTACAACTACCCGCACAGCATCAGGACTTTCTATTCTACCGGACCTGACACTGAAATCCAAGATGGCCGCCGTAGTTGGTGGTCGGACATCAAACGCCTGACGTGTGTCACAATCCAACACAACACAAAATAACATCATGACGTGATTTTGTCTGCTGTTAATTCATTTTATGGGCTTGGGACATCTTGGTCATCAGCCCCGTGCAGTTGTGTGTGGGTTGAATTCCTCCGATTACGTGATGAATGTAGTAGTGTGTGTTGCTGTGTAAGGGACAGGCATGGGGAGGTGCCCTAGGAGTTGAAGTAATGTATCACCGGAGTTTCATCAGGAAAGGAATAAAATAAAATAATGTTGAGGTACACAGGAGAGATCTGCAGAATATCTTGGCTGAGTGAACAGGGAAAGTTGTAAATGTTCCTGTAGGAATTTCAATGCCTTTTTAGTAAGTTACATATTATTCGGGGCATGTTTGCCATCTCTTGATGAATGCAGTACATTTGCATTTTTCTGTTGGCACAGGCTAGAGTTAAATGAGGCTTTTCGCCGATGTCTCAGTCTCACTCATGGCTGTGATTATATGGAAGCTCCTGAGGTATGGGTGGTGCTTAGAAATGACATTCAGGGCACAGTCAGTGTCTGTTGGCACAGGATAGAGTATCACCGATGTCTCAGTCTCATTCATGGCTGTGATTATATGGAAGCTACTGAGGTGTGGGTGGTGCTGATTAATGACATTCAGGGCACAGTCAGTGCCTGTTGCCACAGGCTAGAGTATCACCGATGTCTCAGTCTCACTCATAGCTGTGGTTATATGGAAGCTACTGAGGTATGGGTGGTGCTTAGTAATGACATTCAGGGCACAGTAAGTGCCTGTGGATGCTGTGAAAGGTTCTACTCATAAGAGTTAGTACTGTTGTACTGACTCAGTGAGGAAAGCAATGACAAACTACCTCACTCCTCTTCTTGCCTAGTACGCCTCAATATAGCGCTGCCATGGGTTTTTGTGGGTATATACCCACATAACCTAACGGCAACCGACAGTAGTGGCTACGCTGGCTAAAGCGCAGTGTTAGGTCATGGGGCCAAGCTCTCTGCTGACTCGGTAGACGCGTAGGTTCGAGCCCCACCGTCGGCCGTCCTTGAAATGGTTTTCCGTGGTTTCCCCATTTTCAACACCAGGCAAATGCTGGGACGGTACCTTCTGACAGGCCACGGCCGCTTCCTTCCACATCCTTCTCCAATTTCGTTCACTTTAATCAATTCCATCTCTCATCCCGACGCGCAGGTCGCCCACGGGCGTCGAATAGAAAGACCTGCACTAGGTCTCTGAGGAGACCACACGAAAAAAAAAACCTAACGGCAGGGCCTTTTGAGGATTCAACCAGCTTTCGGGCTGACTACCTAACAGACATACATATTATTCTTAAAAATAAATGTGACCAACCAGATGGTGTAGTTCTTGGTTCTCACTTCTGGGGTCCAAGTTTGATTCGTGACTGTCAAGAAATCTCAATTCTAGTCTGAGGTTAAGAACGGGCTACACACAGCCTAGTGAGGTAAACCGAGAAATGTTGGGTTCGATTCTCCGCTTAGCCACCCAGCAAGTGGTTTACCATGGGTTCCCACAAATACTGAAGATAAATGCCTAGGTAATTCCTATCATAAGGTCACGACTGCCACCTGTAAATCCGTCAACAAGTAGGCTAGTCGTATTCACTCATTCCTATTCATGAGATTAAATGGAACTCTGTCAAACGGGGCGAGTTCGGTGGCGTAGTTAGTAGCATGCTGAGCTTCTATGCCCAAGATAGCGGGTTCAAACCCGGCCAAAGCCGTCGGAATTTTTAAGAGCGTTAAAATCCCTCAGTATGCCTTCCTTCGGGGGGAAGTTAAGCCGGCGGTCCCATGTCATAGATTTATGGCATGTTAAAGAACCTTCCACTAATTACACCTGTGTGAAGCTAAATTGGATAGGTTAAGAATGTAAACAACGCTCTTAGGTTTCTACGTTCGTTGCCAAGAGCCGACTGCGGTGGCGTCTAGTAGCTAAGTTCTGAACTAGGCCTAGCAGTCGTTGACGGTGGCGTTTGGCGGCAAAAGTAGGAACTATTTGAAAAATTCTAAGTTGCAGTCTGTACTTAAATTAAAAAACAGATACACACACTAATACAGTCATCACAATTAACACCGGTTATCAGACAGATTCTACACACACCCAAAGTACACGGGGCTACATGACCTCGTAGTCGCAGCCCCTAAACTTAAGAACCAACCAAATTCTGTCAAAGGCATGACGTGTGTCAGAATCCAACCCAACCCAAAATAACATCATGACGTGATTTTGTCTGCTGTTAATTCATTTTATGGGCTTGGGACTTCTTGGTCATCAACCCCGTGAAGTTGGGTGTGGGTTGAATTCCCCTGATGGGAAATTAGAAAATAGGGAAAAAAGGAAGCTTGTAGTTTAACGTGACCGTTAATCTCGAGATCATGAGCCACGGGACCTCCTTTTTACGTGGAATCCGAACCACAGGACATGGCATTTCACATCGAAAATCTCACATGCATTGACCGGGAATCGAACCCGGACCGCCTTGGTGAGAGGCTTTCAGCTAGACCGCTGAGCCACCACGCCCCCGTAGAAAATAGGCACCAATGGCTTATCTTCATAATAATTGGATTTGGATCCAGTCACACAACAGTTTCTAGGCATATCACCACAATTTTAGCATAACCTATGTATGAGTAAGTCTACTGGTAGTTTATTAAAACGGGATCCACACCAAGTACGTGATAAGAATGATATCCTTGGACAAGCAGGCGTATAATTGGATGAGAGAACACTGCATACAATTTAAAAAGTAGGTTATGTTCCTACGTACGGTAATCAATTTTCAGATCTTCTTAAACCTTGAATTGGAATACGTTAATTATTGCTATGCTTGCTCATAATGAATTACCATTACTAATAATTTATAAACTTTAAACAGAATAATAAATAGACCAAACTTACCCACTGATTGGCATTAGTATTGATGGTATCACAAGCGTAACAGAAGTCACCGGTATCTCGTATTTAAGAAGCACTATTGCAGACATTTACTTACACGAACGTGTAATATCATTAAGCAATAATCAATAAGCAAATAAGCACAGATAATCAAGGGAGACGATTGCTAACCGAAATTCACATCACTATCACATCGTAAACAAAACGACTCAACTAATAAACAAAGCATGTAACCACCAACAGCGACAGCCATCTTTCATCAGTCCCACCGCCAGTGTCAGGTCCGGTATTATAGAAGGTCCTGACAGCATCAATAGTCGTGTGCCCTTTCCGAAAGCCGTATTGTTGGGCAGATAGATCTCCAGCTGATTGAACTGCCATCAATATTCTAGGCTGTAATAGTTTTTCTAATCTTTTCCATCCGTATCCAGCATACATAATAGCCTGTATGATGAAGGCAAATTTCCTCCCAATTTTCCTTTACTAATAAAAACTAGTCTGGCCTTCTTCCAGCAGGCACTAAAAACGCCTGCCTTCAGACATGCGTTATACATGTTCAAAAGGAGTCGCGGGCAAGCTCTTGCTGCCTCCTTAAGTGCTTCTGCTGGAATCCCATCTGGTCCAGGAGCCTTCTTGTTCCTGATAGAATTAATCGCTTTCAATAATTCTTCCTCGGTGAACAATGGTATTTCTTCAATATCAATGCAATCATCAGCTTCATCAATCCTCTCCGGATGTTCCGGAAACAGCGTACTGACTATTTCGTCCATAGTGTGTGCATACATTATCGGATTAGAAAAAGTTCCAAGTTTCTTCAATACAATCTTATATCCTAGTCCCCACGGATCGTTGTCAACTTCTTTGACCATTTCCTACCATTTGTCAGCTTTACTTCTTTTAATTGCATCCCGAAGCGCCTTTCTTGCTGATTTGTGGTCTTCGGAGAATAAGGCTGCCTCTTCTCTTCCTCTCGCTCTATGTGCCCTTCGTCTCATCCTCAGGCAGTGTCGCCTCATATCAGCAATTTCCTCCGTCCACCAGTATGCTGGCTGTTTGTGTTTTCGCGTGTTCTTCCTGCACATGGATTTATTGCAGGCTTGATGAATAAGCAACATAGTGTTCTCTACCCATTTATCCGCCGCCTCTCTCCCCTCAAATGAAAAGCAACTCGTTTCAACTTTCACCATTCCTCTCTGTATTACCTCACAGAACTTTTCTTTATCCATATTTGTGGGATTCCAGTATGATGGTTTGCGTATGACAGCGCTTTGTTGTCGATGGTTTAGATGATAGTGATAATGAATGATAATGCCACGAAACCTAAAGTCTATTCGACGAGTCGAGACAGTGCCTCTGTCTACCTGGACAGGGAAACACGCCCAGTTCACGTCATCGGCTCTGCCGGACAGGGGCAGCCAAGAAGCTCCGCGATCATTAGTCATGCCGTAGTCCTAGAAAAGACAAGACTTGCTGCACTGTGTACTGTTCCCTATCATAAGCAGTTAAGAACTTATTAGTTAATTACATTAATACGAACAATAAATAAACCGTGCTGTAGCATGTAACCGATAAGTCAGCCCGCTTCACATGTAGGCTATACAGAGCGCTGCACTTGGCGTACGTTCAACAAGCACAGCTCTATACGCCCCTTGCGGGCAGCCCTGCAATCACGTGTACAACTGTGTTTACTTCCAGTATCTGGTCTCAGCGAACAGACTTTACAAATAGAACTAACTACTGACTTAACGACTAACTTCATCGCCACCTACAATTCTCAAGCCGTGCTCTTGGTAGAATTGGCAACGTGTAGAAGAGTCCGTAAATTCTATAAACACGTAAGACCACGTGATAAGTTTTATTCATAAATATCGTTTATTTTGATATGGCAGCATCTAAAAGCAGTTCGTACTAACTATTTCAACACCCGTGAAATTCTCCTTGGTAAACAAGACCTACTGAAAGTTGTGGATGTGAGTATTTCCCGCATTAAGTTGTTTGTGTAACCAATACCTTGTTATGAATTTAACCAACAAATTCTTCACTAATATTTCAGATGCCAAGGAAGTGTTGTGTGCTTGGCTGTAAGTCAAATTATGGCAACACTATTAAAATAACTGGTTTTATTACAACGTATTGATCACTACAGCGAGGTGGACTTTCTGTGTCCAGAAGGCCTAATTTAGTTTAGGTATATATCTTCATGTGTCCTATATAATCCAGTACATTATGAACTTTACTCAGTTGGCAAGTGCTTTTAGGTAGATTTCATTAGAAAGCTACCTATTTTTAAATTAGGTGACCAGTTGAACATTAGGTTTATTGTTAGACTGTCAGCATTAAGTTTGGAGGCCTATTGTGTCTATGATTTCTGGACAAAAAGTGAAGGATGCATTATCAAAAGCAGTCTCTAAGTTCGTAAGAATAGTCTTAAATATATCTTCTGAGCACGTCAATGACGGCAGTGAGCATAGCAGCAAGGAAAGAAAACTTCAGACATTGGGACATTGAGGTACAGTACAGCCTTTTATTATTACATTACCTTATCGGGAATCGACAGTACATAACATGATAATATATATCCTGTATTTGTGATATTTGTGTGCAGATTTGATGATGATGATAATTGTTGTTTTAAGGGGCCTAACATCTAGGTTATCGGCCCCTGATGGTTTGGGTTATCTCAAGATGAAAATGAAAAGCGAACTTAAAAACTAAAACTAACTACTAACCTACATACTAAAAGAAGAAATAGAAAACTAAAGGAGAATAAGGCAAATAAAGGACAGAAGGAAAAGAAATGCCCTCAACCCTCGAAGAAGGCGGATTGAGGGACTTGGAAGGAAGAAGAGCCATGAAAGGCAGATAGGAAAGTGAAAGAGGAGAGGGTCCGCCCCAAAGGTAGGGGACAAAAGGGGAAAACGGACCCAGCTCAGGAATCCCTCGGGGTCGCCAACTCCCGAACTCACCAGCCGTGAGCCCCTGAGGGTGTAGCATTAACTAGGGTGCACCAAACGTGGTGGGGCTACATACACCCGACCTCCTTGAGGGCCTTGAGCACAAGGCAGGAGGTAAAAGGAAAAGAAAAAGAAGGTTGACCCCTCACAGAAGGAGGGTATTAGGAAAGATGAGACAAGGGCCAACTAAGGCGGGAAAGGAAGAGACCCCTAGGCCTCGGATACCCTAATACCGTCGGGGTCGGAAGAGAACAAGAGTTGACCAAGTGAGGTCGACAGGAAAGAAGACAGAGAGGAGCCCGGCACAAGTAAGTGGAAGCAATGCCGGACTCAGCTGGGGTCCCGTGGTCGCCAACCCACATCCCACTAGATGTGAGCCCCTGGGGGGGGGGGGGGTGTAGATTTAGCGGACATTATGTTCTGTTGTATTTTCGGAAACATTTGGCGTCAAAATCTATGTGTTTACGCAGTGTTAGCAATTACCATGTGCTTGCGCTAGGCCTCCCAGATGACAGAAGGGCGGTGTTGCCAAACCTTATGACACGGCTTGAGAATTGTAGACGGCGATGATAACTTACACACTAGAAGAAGAAATTAGTAAATTAAAAGAGAAAAGAAAAGAAATAATGGACAGGGGGAAAAGACATGCCCTCAATCCACGAAGAATGAGGATTGAGGGACTTGGAAGGAAGGAGAGCCATGGAAGGCAGATAGGAAAGGGAAAAAGGACAGGGCCCGCCCCAAAGTCAGTGGAAAACTGGAAAAGAGGGACCCTGCTCAGGAATCCCTCAAGGTTACCAACTCCCAAAATCACCAGCTGTGAGACCTTGAGGGTGTAGCACTATCCAGGGTGCACCATAAGTGGTGGGGCTACACACACACTGCCTCCTTGAGGGCCTTAAGCAGTGGACAGGAGATGTCATGAGAAGAGAAAGAAGGCTGACCCCTCGAAGACGGAGGGAATCATGAAAGATGAGAGAAGGGCCAATTAAGGCGGGAAAGTGAAAGACTCCCTAGGAATATTGAGAATCTCTGTAGCTGCCTGTTGACGTTGTACTTAACAGACGGGTGTGTTTCCAACTGAACCAATTGCACCAAACAGATACGAGATACATTAGAAGTCGTCTGGGCTACAATAGTAGCCCGCGCGAGCATCGCTGTTTCAGAATTGAACGTGCAAAGGAAACGTTGTCTCACAGGAGGCGGCCATTGAGATGACGTTCAAATCAGTCAGTGTTTAGATGAAAGCAGTGATAGGTTCAGTGTAGTGGAAATAAAATCGGCTGTTGCTTCTTGTGTGGATGAGGGAGGAATAAATCAACAAGGAATAGGCCTAGATCTGCAAAGTGCAATAAAAATATTCTCGGATCATTGTGTCCAATTGCATTGAATGCTTGGGTGACAAATTAGTGTGAGCATGCTTATGTATTTCCTGTAGCCAAAAGGGCAAAACTATGATGATGATAGTTGTTGTTTTAAGGGGCCTAACATCTAGGCTATCGGCCCATGATGGTTTGGGTGATCGCGAAGATGAAAATGAAATGTAAACTTAAAACTAAAACTAACTACCAGCCTACATACTAGAAGAAGTATTTGGAAAACTAAAGGAGAATAAGGCAAATAAAGGACAAGAGGAAAAGAAATGCCCTCAACCCTCGAAGAATGTGGATTGAAGGACTTGGAAGGAAGGAGAGCCATGAAAGGCATATAGGAAAGTGAAAGAGGAGAGGGTCCGCCCCGAAGGTAAGGGACAAAAGGGGAAAACTGACCCAGCTCAGGAATCCCTCGGGGTCGCCAACTCCCGAACTCACCAGCCGTGAGCCCCTGAGGGTGTAGCATTATCGACGGTGCACCAGAAGTGGTGGGGCTACATACACCCTGCCTCCTTAAGGGCCTAGACCACAAGGCAGGAGGTAAAAGGAAGAGAAAAAGAAGGCTGACCCCTCGCAGAAGGAGGGTATCAGAAAAGATGAGGCAAGGGCCAATTAAGGCGGGAAAGGAAGAGACTCCCTAGGCCTCGGATACCCTAATACCGTCGGGGTCAGAAGAGAACAAGAGTTGACCAAGTGAGGTCGACAGGAAAGAAGACAGAGAGGAGCCCGGCACAAGTAAGTGGAAGCAATGCCGGACTCAGCTGGGGCCCCGTGGTCGCCAACCCAAAAGGGCAAAAATAACATTCAAGAATTCGAGAAAAAAATAAATGAAAAAACTGAAATTGTTCATAATAAGTGGTGATTTTTTAAGGAAATTATCTAACCCAGTACCCTATTTTTGTTTAATTCCAATCCACATACACTAATATAAGTATTTAGGTTTACATAAAAATAATTTAACAGTTAACAGTTTATTTCTGTTGCAGTTTGATGATGATAATTGTTGTTTTAATGGGCCTAACATCTAGGTTATCGGCCCCTAATGATCTGGATGATAGCAAAAATGAGAATAAAATGGAAACCAGAACGAACATTATCTGAGACGGAAAATACGTACAAAGAGAAACTCAGATGGAGACAACTCACAATATGGTCTTACAAAAGGGAATTTAGATCGAAAAGATTCACAAAAAGAATAGATTGAAAAAGACCCACAAAACGTAGGCTAGATTCAAAATACGTACAAAATGCAATGTAGCGTCGAAATACTTACAAAATGCAACTGAAATTCAAAATACTTACAAAATGCAAATGAGATCGAAAATACTTACAAAATGCAAATGAGATCGAAAATACGTACAAAATGCAATTGAGGTTCAAAATACTTACAAAATGCAATTGAAATTGAAAATACACAATGAAATTCAGATTGAGATAGACCCTATCCCAGTTCCAATCCAAATTATTCACAAAGTGCAATTGAAATTCAAAATACTTACAAAATGCAGTTGAAATTGAAAATGCTTACAAAATGTACGGTAGATTCAAACGACTCATGTGGATTGACAATACTTACAAAATGCAATTTAGATTGAAAATACTTGACAAAATGTAATTTAGATTCAAAAGACCCACAAAATGCAATTGAGAATCAAAATATGTGCAAAATGCCCACCAAACAAAATGCAATTTAGATTCAATATTCGTGCAAAATGCGGTTTTGGTTGAAAATACTTACAAAATGCAATTGAAATTCAAAATACTCACTAAAAGGCCCGGCCACCTGCATTGAAGGACTTACTAAAATCAATTTAGATTGTCAATCTTTACAAAATGCAATTGAGGTTGAAAACAATCGCTAGATGTAATTTAGATCGAAAAAACTTACAAAATGCAACGTAGATTAAAAATGCTTTAAAAAATCGCTAAAAGGGAATTTAGATACACGGTGAACCAAGTAACAAAAACAGTGCGGGAATCTTAAAGAGAAAGGAAATATAATGAAAAGAGGAGAGGAGAGGGGAGAGAGGAGAGGGTCCGCCCCAAAAGTAAGGGACAAAAGGGGAAAACGGATCCAGCTCAGGAATCCCTCGGGGTCACCAACTCCCGAACTCACCAGCCGTGAGCCCCTGAGGGTGTAGCATTATCTAGGGTGCACCAGAAGTGGTGGGGCTACATACACCCGGCCTCCTTAAGGGCCTCAGCACAAGGCAGGAGGTAAAAGGAAAAGAAAAAGAAGGCTGACCCCTCGCAGAAGGACGGTATCAGAAAAGATGAGACAAGGGCCAATTAAGGCGGAAAAGGAAGAGACTCCCTAGGCCTCGGATACCCTAATACCGTCGGGGTCGGAAGAGAACAAGAGTTGACCAAGTCAGGTCGTCAGGAAAGAAGACGGAGAGGAGCCCGGCACAAGTAAGTGGAAGCAATGCCGGACTCAGCTGGGGCCCCGTGGTCGCCAACCCACGCCCACTAGAAGTGAGCCCCTGGGGGCAGACAAGGGCCAATTAAGGCGGGAAAGGAAGAGACTCCCTAGGCCTCGGATACCCTAATACCGTCGGTGTCAGAAGAGATGTGTTCAAAGTAAGCAATCTGATGATGATGATAATAGTTGTTTTAGGGGGCCTAACATCTAGGTTATCGGCCCCTAATGATCTGGGTGATAGAAAAAATGATAATGAAACGGTAACCAGAACGAAAATTAAGTGAGACGGAAAATACTTACAAAAAGGAACTCAGATTGAAACAACTCACAAAATGTTCTTACAGAAGGGAATTTAGAACGAGAAGATTCACAAAAGGAGTAGATTGAAAAATACCCACAAAATGAAGGCTAGGTTCAAAATACGTACAAAATGCAATGTAGCGTCGAAATACCTACAAAATGGCAATTGAAATTCAAAATACTTACAAAATTCAAATGAGATCGAAATCACGTACAAAATGCAATTGAGGTTTAAAATACTTACAAAATGCAATTGAAATTGAAAATACACGATGCATTTCAGATTGAAATATCCCAGTTTCAATCCAAATTATTCACAAAGTGCAATTGAAGTTCAAAATGCTTACAAAATGTACGGTAGATTCAAACGACTCATGTGGATTGACAATACTTACAAAATGCAATTTAGATTGAAAATACTTGACAAAATGTAATTTAGATTCAAAATACCCACAAAATGCAATTAAGAATCAAAATATGTGCAAAATGCCCACCAAACAAAATGCAATTTAGATTCAAAATTCGTGCGAAATGCGGTTTTGGTTGAAAATACTTACAAAATGCAATTGAAATTCAAAATTCTCACTAAAAGGCCCGGCTACCTGCATTGAGAGACTTACCAAAAAGCAATTTAGATTGTCAATCTTTACAAAATGCAATTGAGGTTGAAAACAATCGCGAGATGTAATTTAGATCGAAAAAACTTACAAAATGCATCGTAGATTAAAAATACCTTAAAAAAATCGCTAAAAGGGAATTAAGATACACGGTGAACCAAGTAACAAAAACAGTGCGGGAATCTTAAAGAGAAAGGTAATATAATGAAAAGAGGAGAGGAGAGGAGAGGGGAGAGAGGAGAGGAGAGGGGAGAGAGGAGAGGGTCCACCCCAAAGGTAAGGGACAAAAGGGGAAAAACGGACCCAGCTCAGGAATCCCTCGGGGTCGCCAACTCCCGAACTCACCAGCCGTGAGCCCCTGAGGGTGTAGCATTATCGAGGGTGCACCAGAAGTGGTGGGGCTACATACACCCTGCCTCCTTAAGGGCCTTGAGCAGAAGGCGGGAGAGAACATGAAAAGAAAAAGAAGGCTGACCCCTCGCAGAAGGAGGGAATCAGAAAAGATGAGACAAGGGCCAATTAAAGCGGGAAAGGAAGAGACTCCCTAGAACTCGGATACCCTAATACCGTCGGGGTCGGAAGAGAACAAAAGTTGACCAAGGGAGGTCGACAGGAAAGAGGACAGAGAGGAACCCGGCACAAGTAATTGGAAGCAATGCCGGACTCAGCTGGGGGCCCGTGGTCGCCAACCCACGTCCCACTAGATGTGAGCCCCTGGGGGAAGTAAGGAATCTTCCATATTCTACATTACAACAGTTATTTTTTCACAAGTATGTGTAGTCCGAGTTATCCCATCATCCAATGAAGTTCATCTTAAAATAAGGACCACTATGATGCGTAGGCTATCTAACTATTTCGAGGCACTGAAGCCAACTTTGCTTCAAAAAACGCTCCGTTAGACAGGGATGAAACTGTGTCTGAATCAAATATGCAGCAAATAACATTAGGTTGTTCGAAATATGGGAAACAAAAACCGTAGTGGCTCTTATTCAACGTGGACATAGCTGATTTTGATACTAAACGACTCATATACACAGTTTTCTTTTATTGGGCCCCAAAGCTTTCCTCAATTCCATACTTCCTTTGACTCTTAATTTCTCAATCAGTCATTTATCGTTCATTGTGAAGTATTCCGCTGGATGTTCGGTATAACACGGGTCGGATTATTGTTGTGGTTTTAAGGGGCCTGGAAAAGGGAGAGATCGGGTGCGTCTTGACCGATCCTCCACAACTTTTGGGATTTCGACAGATAGAAAAAGTATAGGAGTGACATAAGCATAAAGGAAACGTATGTGATAAACCACAGTTAGAAATTCCTTTTGGTTTATTCTCCTTTTGACAAATTATAATTAGAAATCGCAACAAGGCTAAAGAAAAAGCCTCCGTGGCTTAGGCGGCAGCACGCCGGCCTCTCACCGCTGGGTCCGTGGTTCAAATCCCGGTCACTCCATGTGAGATCTGTGCTGGACAAAACGGAGGCAGACAGGTTTTTCTCCGGGTACTCCGGTTTTCCCTGTCAAAATTTCATTCCAGCAACACTCTCCACTATCATTTCATTCCATCTGTCATTCATTTAATCATTGCCCCAGAGGAGTGCGTCAGGCCTCGGCAGCCGGCACAGTTCATATCCTCGCCGCTAGATGGGGGCTTCATTCATTCCTTTCCTGACCCGGTCGGAGACTGGAAGCAGGCTGTGGATTTTCAACAAGGCTAAAGAAGCTAATAAGGAGTAAACCAACAAGAATGATGAAGTTCAACTTAATTACTGGCAGAGGTTAAAATGATTAACAATAAATAACAATTAATATTTCAACAATTGTGAGGGTCTGGCTAGCAGAAGCCCTAGATAGTTGCAAAAAGTTCATAAAATTGAAATTTAAGAGTTCGTAGATGTTTGACAACTTATCCTGAATGGTTCCTGATTGTACTTCTTTCATTGGTCCATGAGAGTGGCGATGAGGCGGCCGTGGCTTGCACAAAAAGCCCCTGTTAGGCCATCCAATATCTCGACGATCCTCCAATCGTAGGCAGATTAGAGTTCACCCAGGAACTCAGTAGTCGTTCAGTGAGGCGGCAGTGGCCAACCGCATCACAGCCAGAGAAATCAGTGGTAATTTTGCCTTGACCACATAGCAGGCCATGAACCCCAGGTAGGGATTCTGGATGATGTTGAAAGGAGAACTTCCTCCTCGAGTTGAGGAGATTGGCAGGATCTTGAAGTGACGTCTAAAAAACTCATGTAGAGTCCAGGACCGTGGCCCGCCAGAGTCCCAGGTGGGATACTTGTAGAATCCAGCAGATTCAGAAAGACGATTCAGGAATGCCAATTCAGGAGTGACCATCCTGGAAAGCTCACTCGGAATATATATCCGAAATGACGTCACAGGATGATACGTCACCAAGACAGGGAGGGAGAACCAACCAGCCAATCACCGGTCCGACATGGAGAACGCCCAGTTGACCCTCAGTGAAGATGAACCATTCCGGATTCAAACTTTGGAAAGTGCGGAAGTGCTCTACGACTCTCCGAGCAGATGGTAAGTGCATTGAACAAAATTAGTAATTAAATAACCAGGTGAGTTAGCCGTGGTCGTTACGGCATGACTGTTGGCAGTCGCTCACATCCGGGAGGCAAGGTGGTTCGAATCCCCCGCCGGCAACCTTGAAGATAGTCTTCTGTGGTTTCCCATCTTCCTTCCAGGCAAATGCCGGGGTTGGTCCCTAACTATAGGCCACAGCCGCTACCTTCCAACTCCATGTCCTTACATTCCAACTTCCCTCCACAACGGTACTTGTAGCTCACCCATTGTGTGTCCGTCTCGAAGCAGCTACAAAACTGGCTAGCCGAACATGTCCTCGGACACTCCCGACACTAAAAGCCATACGCTAAAAAAGTAATTAAATAGACATAACATGTTTTATATGTGTAACCGTGATCCCACTGCACGGAAGAAAACTAACAACAGGATAATGGGGCAGTCAAAATTAAAGAGTATTTCTCACCCGAAGGGAAATGCCCAAAATCACAAACCAAGCTATTCGCAAAAGCGAACAGGGCCCAAATATATTTCATTGGCCTCAATAGTTACGATGACTATGAAATGGATGATTAAATGCAACTTAACCTAGGAACTAACTACAGGCTTAAAACTAAGTCACGTATTAGAATAAGAAATGGACCCAAAGGAGAATAAGGGAAATTAAATACAACGGAAAAGAAATGCCCTCAAACAATGACGAAAACAGACTCAGAAAGGAGAGCAATGAAAGACAGTCAGGAAGGGGAAAGAGGAGACAGGAAAGGGTCCAGCCGAAACCAATGGAAAAATGGGAAAACGAACCCAGCTAAGGAATTCAATGTGACTGCCAACTCCAGAGCTCATCATCAGCTTTGACCTTGAAGGTGTAGCTCTTTAAATGGCACATCATAAGAGGTGGTGCTACAACTATTCTGTCTCCTTTAGGTACAAGGGAAAGAAATGAGGAGGTCCTTTTCCTCAAGAAATCAGATTGTCAAGAAAGAGAATAGCAAGGGGTAAATTAATATGAGAAAATAAAAGACTACCTAGGTGTCGGATACCCTAATTCCGTCAAGGTCAGAAGAGATAAGAGTAGACCAAGAAAGATCGACAGGAAATATATAGGAGAAGTGATAATTGTAGTTTGAGGGGCCTAATGGTTTGGATGACAGTGAATAATATTACAGTATAATGAAATGAAGTTTACCAACTTATCACTTACACTTAACTTATACTCTAGCAGAAGAAATGGACAAAAACTTCGAAGAATGAGGATTGAGGGTTTTGGAACGAATATGAGCCATAAAAAGGCAGATAGGATAGGGAAATAGGAGAGGGAAAATGACAGACATTGGAAAAAGAGGGAAACAGACCAGATTAGAAACCCCTCGAGTTCACCAACTGCCAAACTCACCACCCGTGAGCCCTTGAGGGTGTAGCACTATCCAGGGTGCACAATAGGTGGTGGGGCTACACACACATACTGCCTCCTTGACTGCCTTGAGCAGAAGTCAGGAGATACCGTGAAAAGAGGATGATGATGATGATGGTAATTATTGTTTTAAGGGGCCTAACATCTGGGTTATCGGCCCCTTATGGTTTGGGTGATAGTGAGGATGATAATGGAATTAAACTAAACCTAAAACTAACTACACACTTACAAACTAGAAGAGGAAATGGGAAACAAAAATAAGAATAAGGGAAACAAGAGACAGTAGAAAAAGAAATGCCCTCAACCCTCGAAGAACGAGAATTAAGGGACTTGATAGAAAGAAGAGCCAGGAAAGGCAGATAGGAAAGGTAATGAGGAGAGAGACCGTCCCAAAGGCAATGGAAGAAGGAGAAAAACCAGACCCCGCTCAGAAAACCCTCGGGGTCGCCAAATCCCGAACTAACCAAACGTGAGCCCTTGAGGGTGTAGCACAAGACAAGGTGCACCATAAGTGATGGGGCTACACACACCCTACCTTCTTGAGGGCCTTGAGCAGAAGGCAGGAGATACAATGAAAAGAAATCAAGAGATCTGACCCCTCGAAGAATTAGGGATCAGGGAAGTTTGAGACAAGGGCCAATTAAAGCGGGAAAGTGAAAAGACTCCCTAGGCCTCGGACACCCTAATACCGTCAGGGTTGGAAGAGAACAAGTGTTGACCAAGGAAGGTCGACAGAAAATATAACCAAGAAGAGCCAGGCATAAGAGGAGAAAGAAGCCTGACCACTCGAACAATGAGGGTATCAGGAAAGATTAGGACACGGCCAGTTTAGGCGGGAAATTAGAAGAATTAGAATTAGAAGACACCCTAGGCCTCTGATACCTTTATACAGTTGGGATCGGAAAAGAACAAGAGTTGACCTAGAGAGTTCGACATCAAAGATATAGGAGTTTAGCCTGGAAGCAATGCCCGTGGCCCCCAGCCCAAGTACCACCAGTTGTGTATCCCCGGGGATATCCATGTGTTGATGCGTTAGTATTCCACAAGTATATTCAGGCTAAACTGAAATCAAATTCATAATTCAAACATTGGTTCGAAGCTATAATTTCCAATTGCTGTGGGGGTAAATTTCAAGAAAAGTAGACATTCTTATGCTGATCGTGTCCCGGCAGTTCGAGCTAGCTCCTGGAGCAGGCTGTTTATGCAACCAGCACGTGCGACGCGGCAGAAGGGTTGCTGCTAGCCTACGAATAGCGGCGCAGTGAAGGTAAAACGGACCAGGTCAGGTCAGGGCGGGTCAGCTGCTGTGCGCGGTGCAGGGAACAGGAGTGCACAGGAAATAATGATATCACTCGAGAATACAATATCATTATATATACTTGCCGTAAGTACGTACAGACACAAAAATGTGTAATGTCTGTTCATAAATAACTATAAATTATTAACTGAATAACATTCTTGTGGCCCTAAGATCGATGATGTGGATATTGTTTTTTAAGTGGCCTAGCATCTATGTGATCGGCACCCAAAAGTTTCAGTATTCATGAAAAATGAAAATGAACCTATAATTAAATCCAACTACATACTTGCAACTACAATTAACTACAACTTACACACTAGAAGTTGGTTGGTTCCTTAGTTTAGGGGCTGCGACAACGCGGTCATGTAGCCCCATGTACTTTGGGTGTGTGTAGAATCTGTCTGATAACCGGTGTTAATTGTGATGGCTGTATTAGTGTGTGTTATCTGTTTTCAATTCAAGTAAGGATTGATACATTCAATTTTCAAGTAGTTCCAACTTTTGTTACCCAACGCCGCCGTCAACTACCAAATAGTTCTGCAATTTATTACTACATGCCCCCACAGTCGGCTCCTGGCGACGAACATCAGAACCTAAGAGCGTTAGTCAAAGATAACCTATAATTTAGCTTCACGCAGGTGTAATTAGTGGAAGGTTCTTTATCATGCCATAAATCTATGACATGGGACCGCCGGATTTACTTCCCCTCCGAAGGAAGGCATATTGAGGGATTTTTAACGCTCTTAAAAATCCGACGACTTCGACCAGGATTGATGATGATGATGATGATGATAATTGTTGTTTTAAGGGGCCTAACATCTAGGTTATCGGCCCCTAATGGTTTGGGTGATCGTGAAGATGATAATGAAATGAAAAATATAACTAAAACTAACTACTAACTTATATCCTAGAAGAAGAAATGGAAAACAAAAGGAGAATAAGGCAAATAAAGGACAGAAGGAAAAGAAACCCCCTCAACCCTTGAAGAATGGGGATTGAGGGACTTGGAAGGAAGGAGAGCCATGAAAGGCAGATTGGAAAGTGAAAGAGGAGAGGGTCCTCCCCACAGGGAAGGGACAAAAGGGGAAAAACCGGACCCAGCTCAGGAATCCCTCGGGGTCGCCAACTCCCGAACTCACCAGCCGTGAGCCCCTGAGGGTGTAGCAATATCTAGGGTGTACCAGAAGTGGTGGGGCTACATACACTCGGCCTCCTTGAGGGCCTTGAGCAGAAGGCAGGAGGTAACAGGTAAAGAAAAAGAAGGCTGACCCCTCGCAGAAGGAGGGAATCAGAAAATATGAGACAAGGGCCAATTAAGGCGGGAAAGGAAGAGACTCCCTAGGCCTCGGATACCTTAATACCGTCGGGGTCGGAAGAGAACAATAGTTGACCAAGTGAGGTCGACAGGAAAGAAGACGGAGAGGAGCCCGGCACAAGTAAGTGGAAGCAATGCCGGACTCAGCTGGGGCCCCGTGGTCGCCAACCCACGTCCCACTAGATATGAGCCTCTGGGGGAGGCCGGGATTGAAGCTACAACCTTGGGCATAGAAGCTCGTCATGCTACCAACTACGCCACCGAAGCCGCCACATGAACACTAGAAGAAGAAAAGGAAAACAAAAGAAGTGTAATTAAAAAAAAGAAAGAGGAAAGAAATGCCCTTAATCTCCAAAGAATGAGGATTGAGGAACTTCGAAACAAGTAGAGACACATTTTATCCAGTACTTCTTGAGTATTAATTTCCACATTTTTATATATTGTATATACATTAACCGAAGCCTCCGTGGCTTAGGCGGCAGCACGCCGGCCTCTCACCGCTGGGTCCGTGGTTCAAATCCCGGTCACTCCATGTGAGATCTGTGCTGGACAAAACGGAGGCAGACAGGTTTTTCTCCGGGTACTCCGGTTTTCCCTCTCAAAATTTCATTCCAGCAACACTCTCCACTATCATTTCATTTCATCTGTCATTCATTTAATCATTGCCCCAGAGGAGTGCGTCAGGCCTCGGCAGCCGGCACAGTTCGTATCCTCGCCGCTAGATAGGGGCTCCATTCATTCCATTCCTGACCCGGTCGGAGACTGGAAGCAGGCTGTGGATTTTCATATACATTAACCGTAGTCCATTCAAACTGGTGTTCCTCAAATAGGTCCCCAGATACCATAATGTTAAGAACGAACGTTCTGGTGTTGCTGGAGTTACCGGTTGAAAGTGCTGATAATCTTCAACGACTTGTCTATGAAGGGGAAAATAATTTCATTACACCTCTTCAAAGATGACATAAAATCATTAGGAAACTCATGATTAGGGCTCGGATTCGAGCATATTTGCATATTTTTTCCTGAATAGTACACATTGAAAGAAGCCTTTCGGTGGTATTTTCACCTCTCTGGAACCAACAGAATTGAAATTTATCGAGCATATAAATGCATAAAACAGCGGTTTTCAGAATAGAAGCATATGAATGCATATTCTTGTGGTTTTCGTCTAAATAGTTTGTTTTTCTTCGAATTCTCCCCCGAATTCGGGCCCTGACGATCCTTAAGGTTCGAAAACAGAAATAATTATCTGGTGCGAATAATAGAAGCGCAGGCTTTTAACATTTTGTAAGGTCGTTCGCGTCATTGAAACTTTTATTGACTGATTTAAGAAAATCATTCAAAACTGAAAACATAGAAAATTTCTTGTTGTACAGACCAATGCAGATCTACTTCATTGACTCGCCTAATTCTGAACATTTTGTAAATGAACTTTTAAACTGTATCTTTTATAAGAGCACTTCTCTTATACTGTATATACTTGTAAAACTTGAATTCAAGTTTATTGCAGTGTATCATACATACAATTAGAAAATAAAGCTCGTATTTAAAGATATGTTATTGGTTTTTTCGTTTCACTTTCCTTTCTATAGTTTTTAACGGTGTTTTTCGAGCATATTCTGAATATCTAACCGCATATAATGGGGGTTTCGAGCAGATCTATCGAGCATATAATGGGCTTATAATGTTTTTAGAGTATATAATGGTTCTTTCGAGCATATCTATGGAGCATAAAACACATGGTGTTCGAGCATATCTGGAGATTTTATCGAGCATATCGATCATTCTGTTCAAGGAAACGTCTTCTCCACATCTTTATCTCACTGAAGAATAACTCTGGTGATGCATCAATATCATCCGGCCATTGGTTTATGGCATCAACTGCTTTTTTCAGAATGATGCTCATCTGAGGCTTGCACAATGCTGTTGGGCAGCAACGTTTATATGGTTTGTAGAATCACTTTATGATTCAAAAATCTGTCCTTGAGCTGACTCATGAAATAGTCTATGACAGGAAGGAAAATTGAAAGCCTGTAGTACATTACATGTACATTTAGAAGTCTATATTAATTAAAATAATGTAGAAAACGCTCAGATCATTTGAATATATTGAATTAATGTGAATACTTTTATCTTTAGTTACGTCCTTAATAGTTTTGAAGTTTTCGGGGGAGGGGGGATACAACCCCCCTATCCCCCCCCCCCCGGGTCCGTCCCTGGCCTTGAATATCCTAATACCGTCGAGTTCTGAAACGAACTAGAGTTGTCCCAGGGAGGTCTACAGGAGCGGAGATAAAATTAGTGGAGGCAATGCCATATTCAGCTAGGGTCCTGTGGTTCCATTAGTGTGAGCCCCTGAGGGATTGCAGGGTGACATAAACTAAGCCAAAAATCTTAAACCAATACACGTTGTACACCCCTATACGCTTCGATTGAATTCAGATTAACCATCATTGCGTTAAATATCGTACCTGCCCATTAACTCTGTATTTATCGACTACGAGAATGCAGTCCTAATAGATAGAATCAGTGCGACAGGATCTAATTTGCAATGGGACGTGTTATGTCAACCTATGCGTACGCGTAACGTTTTTGATTTGTTGACCAATAGCGCAGCCAGTAAGCCATCGATTGACCACAACTGCCGATCTGGGAACTGCCTCACGCTCAGCCGGGGATTTATGGCTCTCATGTTTATTCAGGCGTGGTCATGCATGACGTCATCATGATGACGTGAACGTGGGCAATTTAACATCTCCCTAAGATAATAATCGCAGAAATTATGGCCCAATGGAAGACAAATACACTGGTCAAACCATATGTAGGGTAATATACTGTTAGTGGTGCATAGCTCAGTTATTGATGATAGTTGTTGTTTTAAGGGGCATAACATCTAGGTTATCGGCCCCTAATGGTTTGGGTGCTAGACAAAGATGAGAATTTAATGAAAACTATAACTATAACTAACTACGGACTTACATACTAGAAGAAGAAATGGAAATCAAAAGGAAAAGAAATGAGGATTGAGAGACTTGGAAGGAAGGAGAGCCATGAAAGGCAGATAGGGAACGGAAAGAGGAGAGGGTCCACTCCAGAGGCAATGGAAAAAGGGATAATCCCTCGGAGTTTCCAACTCCCGAACAATGCAGCCGTGAGCCCTTCAGGGCATTCAGCAAAGAGGCAGGAGATATTAAGAAAAGAAAAAGAAGGCTCGAAGAATGAGGGATCATGAAAGATGAGACAAGGGCCAATTGAGGCGGGAAAGTCAAATACTCTCTAGGCCTTGGATACCCTAATACTGTCAGGGTCGGAAGAGAACAAGAGTTGGCCAAGGGAGGCCGAAAGAAGAAATAGTGAGTAGTCCGGCACATGCAATTCCGGACTCAGCTGAGCCCCTGGGGATGAGGGGTGGAGCGCATTTGACAGCGGTGAAAAACCTATTGCACCACCTTCTATACTTGATAGTTTTATACAATTTTGAGCAATTTCTCCACGTATTATGCCTTGTCTGTAAGGGTATGCTCAGATGTACAGGTCATTGCAATATTAAATTGCTGTGACGTTAGGCGCCAAATTATTCCATTATTTGATGGCTCAATACGGAGTTCAAAAATGCTAAGGGAGCTGAAAGCTCTTAGCTCATTTGGGGAAGAATCACTGCAATACACATCATAAATGGGACATACCAAGTAGTTTCTCTCCCACAATTGGTCTATCTAGACAAAGAGTCTACTGACGAGCCTCCTCCATATAGAGATCAGAAGTGTTAAAGAAGCAGAAACCTCTTAGCTCATTTAGCGAAGAATCACTGCAATGCACATCATAAATGTGACATAGCAAGTGGTTTCTCTCCCACAATTGGTCTAGCTAGACAAAGAGTCTACTGACGAGCCTCTTCCATATAGGGATCAGAAGTGTTAAAAAAGCAGAACACTCCTAGCTCATTTAGCGAAGAATCACTGCAATACACATCATAAATGGGACATACCAAGTAGTTTCTCTCCCACAATTGGTCTATCTAGACAAAGAGTCTACTGACGAGCCTCCTCCATATAGAGATCAGAAGTGTTAAAGAAGCAGAAACCTCTTAGCTCATTTAGCGAAGAATCACTGCAATGCACATCATAAATGTGACATAGCAAGTGGTTTCTCTCCCACAATTGGTCTAGCTAGACAAAGAGTCTACTGACGAGCCTCTTCCATATAGGGATCAGAAGTGTTAAAAAAGCAGAACACTCCTAGCTCATTTAGCGAAGAATCGCTGCAATGCACATCATAAATGGGGCATAGCTAGTAGTTTCTATCCCACAGGTGGTCTAGCTAGACAAGGAGTCTACTGACGAACCCTCAAGAGGGAGATCCAGAAGAGATAAAGAAGCTGAAAACTTCTGAAAACGAGCAGGCAATCGTACCTACCCTTTTCTCTAGCGTCATTTGCACTCCTTTGCTCAGCTTGCAGGAAATGGATTCATGTACTGTATTACCTTTTGAAGATACGAGATTAAAATCAAGAAAGAGCTTCCTAACAACTACTCAACCATTACAAGGAACAGTAGCATCACGAGTTTCCATGTGCAAGGAGCAAACCAGTAATTTGTCTGAATGAATGGAACCGAGAGAATCTCTATCCCTGGCCAATCTGGATATCCCTCAACAGATTGCAAGCTGAGATTACAGGATCAAGGGAAAAATTATACCGGCTGAGTCTCATGCCACTTATTTGTCTAGTTTTTAGCCACATTTCCAACGTCTGACAGTTCCCCGTCCATAGCCAAGCCACAATAACCCTAAACGACTTTACAAGATTTATGTTGACATGGAAGCAATACCTTAACATAAACATGTGTGTGACAAGTGATTACAAAATGCATCAAACTGTCATACGGGCATGTACAAAGTACATACCGATTATACGGTTCCAGTTGAATAAGAAATTAACGCTGGGAACGGTGGCTTACTGATAAAAATACGTGAATGAACCTTCGAATTGGAGAGCAGTATCACATCTCATACGCTTTCAGGCAAGGTGGAGGGTTGAGTTTCCGTGGAGCAATGGTACAAGTGCGCAGAAGGTAACGGACTGTGTTAGGGTGAGTGGATAGCGTGTCGGTCTACTAACCCCAAGATTGCAGGTTCGCCCCTGGTCGTGGTAAGTGATTTTTGAAAGACGGCAAAAATACGATACGCATGTCATACGATGTTGGCATGTCAAAGAACCCATTTGAATTCAGTAGGCCGAGTTCATAATGGCAAAATTAATCTCGGGAGTTTCCGCCAACAAAAAGTTCCTCATTTATCTACTAGAAAGCGCTATAGTGTTCAAGGAACTTAGATATCTACTATCTAACCTCCTTGACTTTCACTTTCATAGTGATCCAAGGAACAACGAAATTCGACATGCAAGCTACCCTCTGGGTGTCAAATTAGAAAGCTTGCACCGGGCATCCGAGGCCATACGATATTATTATAAGGTACTGGGTTCGAATGCTACCACCGCCAAATAATTGTATGCACATTTCAAGCTTAGGGGATCAAATACATGAGCATTCGTGCCCCATTTGACCAATATCATTCAGTGTTTAATAGGGGTTCTATGTGTACTGGCTTGGCACAGTGTGCAGCCTAGAAGTACTGATCATTCATCGCCATGTTCTCGGCAGAAGAGTATGTTGACATGTTGCTCATCTACGTTGAAGCAAGACAGAACGCACCAGACGCTCAGCCCCTGTACAAGGAGAGATTTCCACACAGAAGGCGACCAGTCGCAAATACCTATAGGACGGTGGAGCATCGTTTGCGTATAACTTCGTCACTTTCTCGAACGGTTCCTGTTAGAGAGATGCCAGTTACGTCAGGTGATACTACTGAGATGGTTTTGGACACTTTCCAGGACAATCCTCACACTAGTAGGCCTATCCGCGCAGTAGCTCAACAGGCCAATATCAGCCAGTCGTCTGTTAAACAGATTTTGCATGATAGTTTCATCCGTATCACCAGCAGCTACTTTACATCAAGAACTCCATGGACGAAATTTCGAATCTCGGGTTAATTTTTGCGCATGGATCCTGGATCAAGTGGCATATAATCACGCGTTTTTGTCTCACATTTCATTTTCGGATGAGTCTCGATTCCACATAATGGCTCTGTGAATCGTCACAACATGCACTACTGGAGTGTTGAAAATCCCCACTGGGTGAGACAGTCAGATGGGGAGTAAAGGTTGACTTAGCTGGGGTCCCGTGGTCCTTACAAAACGGAATATAGATGAAAAATAATGACAAAATGTAATTTAGATTGAAAAGACTATGTAATTTAGGTTCATAATACACACAAAATGTAATTGAGAGTGAAAATACTTAATGAATGTAATTGAGATTCAACAGACTCAACTAATGTAATTTAGATGGAAAATAATCACAAAAAGTAGGTTGAAAATACTTACAAAATGTAATTCAGATAATAATAATAATAATAATGTATGTATGTATGTCTACCCCTTATTATTCCCGTTTTCCAACGGGGTCGGGGATGAGATGCGATGGAAGTCTTTGTGGCGATGGTTTTACGGCCGGATGCCCTTCCTGACGCCAACCTCATGAGAGGAGTTAATGAGAGATGAAATGAATGATGGTGAATGAAACTGGGCAAGGATGTGGAAGGAAGCGGCCGTGGCCTGTCAGAAGGTACCGTCCCAGCATTTGCCTGGTGTTGAAAATGGGGAAACCACGGAAAACCATTTCAAGGACGGCAACGGTGGGGCTCGAACCAACGCGTCTACCGAGTTAGCTAAGAGCTTGGTCCCATGACCTAATGCTGCGCTTTAGCTAGCGTAGCCACTACTGTCGGAAATAATAATAATAATAATAATAATAATAATATTGGTTTTACGTCCCTTTTAATTACTGTAGCTTTTGGAGACGCAGATTCACAATGCTTACAAAATGTAATTTAGATTCAAAATACAGTACTTACAAAATGTGTTGATGATGATGATGATAATTTTTAAGGGGCCTAACGTCCAGGTTATCGGCCCCTAATGGTTTGGGTGATCGTGAAGATGATAATGAAATGCAAACTTAGAACTAAAACTAACTACCAACCTACATACCAGAAGAAGAAATGGAAAACAAAAGGAGAACAATGCAAATAAAGGCCAGGAGAAAAGAAATGCCCTCAACCCTCGAAGAATGCGGATTGAGGGACTTGGAAGGAAGGAGAGCCATGAAAGGCAGATAGGAAAGTAAAAGAGGAGAGGGTCCACCCCAGAGGTAATGGATAAAAGGGGGGAAACCGGACCCAGCTCACGAATCCCTCGGCGTCGCCAACTCCCGAACTCACCAGCCATGAGCCCCTGGGGGTGTAGCAATATCCAGGGTGCACCAGAAGTGGTGGGGCTACATACACCCTGCCTCCTTGAGGGCCTTGAGCAGTAGGCAGGAGATAACAGGAAAAAAAAGAAGGCTGACCCCTCGCAGAAGGAGGGTATCAGAAAAGATGAGACTATGGGCCAATTAAGGCGGGATACCCTAGGATACCCTAATACCGTAGGGGTTGGAAGAGAAAAAGAGTTGACAAAGTGAGGTCGACAGGAAAGAAGATGGAGAGGAGCCCGCACAAGAAACTGGAAGGAATGCCGGACTCAGTTGGTCGCCAACCCACGTCCCACTAGATGAGATGATGATGATGATGATGATAATTGTTGTTTTAAGGGGCCCCTGATGGTTTGGGTGAGCGTGAAGATGAAAATGAAAAGCGAACTTAAAACTAACTACTAACCTACATACTAGAAGAAGAAATGGAAAACTAAAGGAGAATAAGGCAAATAAAGGACAGGAGGAAAAGAAAGGCCCTCAACCCTCGAAGAAGGCGGATTGAGGGACTTGGAAGGAAGGAGAGCCATGAAAGGCAGATAGGAAAGTGAAAGAGGAGAGGGTTGAAAATACTTACAAAATGTAATTCAGAATGAAAATAGGGCCTACTTACAAAATGTAGTTGAGATTCAAAATACTCACGAAATATAATTTCGATACATGGGGAACCAATTCACAAACCAGTGCGGGAACCTTAAAGGATAGCCAATGCTACCCCCTGTTAGTGGCCTCTAACGACAGGCAGAGGAGACCGAGGGTGCATTGTAATCCCGCCCACCCACAGGGGAGGCAATAAGAAAATATGAGATAAGGGACAATAGAGTCGGGAAAGTTGAAAACACCCTTTGCATCGGATGCCGTAATACAGTCGGGATCGGAGGAGAACACGAGGGTGGTCAAGAGATAGGAGTCCAGTTCAAGCAAGTTGCATTGCCGGACTAAGCTGTGATCCCGTGGTCATCAACCCACATCCCACTAGGTGTGAGACGCTGAGTGGAGGAGACGTGAGATTGTCGCGACAAGAAAGATGATGATGATGATAATTGTTGTTTTAAGGGGCCTAACATTTAGTTTATCGGTCCCTGATGGTTTGGGTGATCGTGAAGATGAAAATGAAAAGCAAGCATAAAACTAAAACTAACTACTAAACCTACAGTCTAGAAGAGGAAATGGAAAACTAAAGGAGAATAAGGCAAATAAAGGACATGAGGAAAACAAATGCCCTCAACCCTCGAAGAATGCGGATTGAGGGACTTGGACGGAAGGAGACCCATGCAAGGCAGATAGGAAAGTGAAAGAGGAGAGGGTCCTCCCCTAAGGTAAGGGACAAAAGGGGAAAACGGACCCAGCTCAGGAATCCCTCGGGGTCGCCAACTCCCGAACTCACCAGCCGTGAGCCCCTGACGGTGTAGCATTATCTAGGGTGCACCAAAAGTGGTGGGGCTTCATACACCCGGCCTCCTTGAGGGCCTTGAGCAGAAGGCAGGAGATAACATGAAAAGAAAAAGAAGGATGACCCCTGGCAGAAGGAGGGAATCAGAAAAGATGATGATGATGATAATTGTTGTTTTAAGGGGCCTAACATCGAGGTTATCGGCCCCTAATGATCTGGGTGATAGCGAAAATGAGAATGAAATGGAAACCAGAACGAAAATTATGTGAGACGGAAAATACGGACAAAGAGAAACTCAGATGGACACAACTCACAATATGGTCTTACAAAAGGGAATTAAGAACGAAAAGATTCACAAAAAGAATAGATAGAAAAAGACCCACAAAACGTAGGCTAGATTCAAAATACGTACAAAATGCAATGTAGCGTCGAAATACTTACAAAATGCAACTGAAATTCCAAATACTTACAAAATGCAAATGAGATCGTAAATACGTACAAAATGCAATTAAGGTTCAAAATACTTACAAAATTGCAATTGAAATTGAAAATACACAATGCAATTCAGATTGAAATAGGCCCTATCCCAGTTCCAATCCAAATTATTCACAAAGTGCAATTGAAATTCAAAATACTTACAAAATGCAATTGAAATTGAAAATGTTTACAAAATGTACGTTAGATTCAAACGACACATGTGGATTGACAATTCTTACAAAATGCAATTTAGATTGAAAATACTTGACAAAATGTATTTTAGATTCAAAATACCCACAAAATGCAATTGAGAATCAAAATATGTCCAAAATGCCCACCAAACAAAATGCAATTTAGATTCAAAATTCGTGCGAAATGCGGTTTTGGTTGAAAATACTTACAAAATGCAATTGAAATTCAATATACTCACTAAAAGGCCCGTCTACCTGCATTGAAGGACTTACTAAAAAGCAATTTAGATTGTCAATCTTTACAAAATGCAATTGAAGTTGAAAACAATCGCGAGATGTAATTTAGATCGAAAACATGATGATGATGATAATTGTTGTTTTAGGGGGCCTAACATCTAGGTTATCGGCCCCTGATGGTTTGGGTGATCGTGAAGATGAAAATGAAAAGCGAACTTAAAACTAAAACTAACTACTAACCTACATACTAGAAGAAGAAATGGAAAACTAAAGGAGAATAAGGCAAATAAAAGGACAGAAGGAAAAGAAATGCCCTCAACCCTCGGAGAAGGCGGATTGAGGGACTTGGAAGAAAGGAGAGCCATGAAAGGCATATAGGAAAGTGAAAGAGGAGAGGGTCCGCCCCAAAGGTAAGGGACAAAAGGGGAAAACGGACCCAGCTCAGGAATCCCTCGGGTTCGCCAACTCCCGAACTCACCAGCCGTGAGGCCCTGAGGGTGTTGCATTATCTAGGGTGCACCAGAAGTGGTGGAGCTATATACACCCTGCCTCCTTAAGGGCCTTGAGCACAAGGCAGAAGGTAAAAGGAAAAGAAAAAGAAGGCTGACCCCTCACAGAAGGAGGGAATCAGGAAAGATGAGACAAGGGCCAGTTAAGGCGGGAAAGTGAAAGACTCCCTAGGCCTCGGATACCCTAATACCGTCGGGGTCGGAAGAGAACAAGAGTTGACCAAGGGAGGTCGGCAGGAAAGAAGACAGAGAGGAGCACGACACAAGTAAGGGGAAGGAATGCCGGACTCAGCAGGGGTCCCGTGGTCGCCAACCCACGTCCCACTAGATGTGAGCCCCTGAGGGCCGGAAATGATGAGACAAGGGCCAATTAAGGCGGGAAAGGAAGAGACTCCCTAGGCCTCGGATACCCTAATGCCGTCGGGGTCGGAAGAGAGCAAGTGTTGACCAAGTGAGGTCGACAGGAAAGAAGACAGAGAGGACCCCGGCACAAGTAAGGGGAAGCAATGCCGGACTCAGCTGGGGCATAAATAAAAAGAAAGCTCATAGAAAAAAAATATATATATGAATAAATAAAAATTGAACGAATATAAATGTTGATGATGATGATGATAATTATTTGTTAAGGGGCCTAACATCTATGTGTAATAATACTAATATCGTACGGCCTCGGTGCCGGGTGCAAGCTTTGTTATTTGACACCCAGAGGGTAGTTTGCATGTCGAATTTCGTTGTTCCTTGACTATGAAAGTCAAGGAGGTTAGATGTTAGATATTTAAGCTCCTTGAATACTATAGCGCTTTCTAGTAGAGAAATGAGGAACTTTGTGTTGGCGGAAACTCCCGAGATCTAGGCTATCGGCCCCTAATGGTTTGGGTGATCGTGAAGATGATGATGATGATGATGATAATTGTTGTTTTAAGGGACCTAATATCTAGGTTTCGTGAAGATGATAATGAAATGTAAACTATAACTAAAACTAAGTTATATACTAGAAGAAGAAATGGAAAACAAAAGGAGAATAAGGCCAATAAAGGACAGGAGGAATAGAAATGCCCTCATCCCTCGAAGAATGCCGATGTGGGACTTGGATGGAAGGAGAGCCATGAAAGGCAGATAGGAAAGTGAAAGAGGAGAGGGTCCGCCCCACAGGTAGGCCTAATGGATAAAAGGGGGAAAACCGGACCTAGCTCAGGAAGCCCTCGGGGTCGCCAACTCCCGGCCTCACCAGCCGTGAGTCCCTGAGGGTGTAGCAATATCCAGGGTGCACCAGAAGTGGTGGGGCTACATACACCCTACCTCCATACGGCCTTGGGCAGAAGGCAGGATAAATCATGAAACGAAAAAGAAGGCTGACCCCTCGCAGAAGTAGGGCATCAGAAAAGATGAGACAAGGTGCAATTAAGGCGGCAAAGGAAGAAACTCCCTAGGCCTCGGATACACTAATACCGTCGGGGTCGGAAGAGAACAAGAGTTGACCAAGTGAGGTTGACAGGAAAGAAGACAGAGAGGAGCCCGTCACAAGTAAGTGGAAGCAATGCCGGACTCAGCTGGGGCTCCGTGGTCGCCAACCCCCTTCCCACTAGGTGTGAGGCCCTGGGGGGAAACTGCGTGCTCGAGTGACCTACTCCGCCCAGGAAAGGCAAGAGAGCTCAGATCTTCTCTTCGCGGGAGCCGCGCCGTGATGAGAATACTGTAGCGGAGTCCAGCAGCGTACAAATCAATTAGTACGGTAAATGTAGTGCCAAGTTGATTAAAACTTGCTCTTCGTTTCAATTCCTTAAACAATTACATTTCTAATTGTCCTTCATGGGCAGGGATGCCACATTTCCATGTGTTTATTTCCACACACACACCTCTTGTTAGCCTACTTTTGATTTTTGCAAAAAATGAAAGTAGACTTATGAGATCAACACAGGGCGAAAGTCCCCCCTCCCCTATCAATTCAAACATGGTGCAACCGAATTGAACGAAATTTGGTATAGAGGTAGCACTAGCAAAAGGCACCTCAGTGTCATGTTTTATATCGCCACCTTCTTGACGGAAACGTAATGGCGGCCACCCAAATGTTAAAAGCTTAAATCAAATTACGACCAACCTAATCATCTGATCTCTGCCAATTTTTGCAACATTATGCCTTTATGTATGAAAAATCTTTTGACCAAACTACTAGGTCATCAGCCCAATAATTTGAGGATGGCGGCCATATTTGTGTGTAAATCTATTCCCCCTATCTATTCAAACACGGTGAAACCGAATTGAACGAAATTTGGTACAGAGGTAGCACAAGCAAAGAGCACCTCAGTGTTACGTTTTATATTTCCGCCATCTTGATGGAAACGTAATGGTGACCACCCAAATATAAAAAGCTTGAATCAAATTACGACCAACCTAATCATCTGATCTCTACCAAATTCTGCAACAACATACCTTTATGTGAGAAGCGTTCTTTGACCAAGCTACAAAGTCATCAGTCCAATGGTTTGCATATGGTGGCCATGTATGTGTGCAAATTGATTCCCCCTATCAATTCAAACACGTTGAAACCGAATTGAATGAAATTTTGTACAGAAGTAGCACTAGCGAAGGGAACCTCATATTCATGTTTGATATCCGTATAACACGTTGTGTTTCAACAAGCTACTACAACCAACATTCAATTATACTCCTTGAAAAAGACAAAGTGTTATAACAATACCCATGCATTTAGGAGAAAGTAGGCTATATGTTCTTTCTTTATTTTTTCAGAGTTGCTGCCCCTGACTACAATATTTGCCATAGCCTGTCATTTATGAAGCAACTTGGGTCAATCAAAACGTGAACGTAATATGAAAGATAACTCCACCTGGTAATGACCCGTCTGATTTTGAGCACGAAGTTGTAGCTGATCATGGTATGATCAAGGCAACCAACATTGTGGAAGTCAACAGTTTCAGCCCCGATTTAAGACTTTTCAATAAACCACAATCCCAAAACCAATGGCTATCTCATATTCCAGATAGGATGGCTCATAATGAAAATCTACCAGCTGAACATAATGAGATCTGAATCGTGTGGAACCCCCTCATATGATTGAGGACGGGAATTGGTGGCTCAAAAATAAACCTCAACCGATGGGGCTTATAGCCTATGAATCGTTCTATCTATAGCATACATTTACACTGGCCTTCCTAATTACCAAGTATAATATAGACATCTGCGATGCCTTGGCATGCCGTTACTTGGCATTTTCAAATAGCAGGAATATGTCTTGCGGGTGTGGTAAATGGAAAATTATAAGAAATACAATTTAGCACGTCCGTCACTATGTTCTCAGTAGGACTTGACAATAGCCAGACCAAATACAATTGAACTCCATCACTCTTTTTATCTCCTGGTGGAGAAAAATTAATTGAACTAATGAACAAACTCACAAGTCTTGCTTTCGATATCAAAGTTAGGAACATGATGAGGGACAAATCTGGTATGTGCCATTTGAAACAGTTATCTCTGTTCTTCTTAGTCGTGTAGTTCTTGGTTTTATTGCCAAGTATTCAGCTAGCACAGAGCAGGCATGTCGAACACTTCAATAACAACTTTATTTGTGGTCAATCACCATAGTTTTGTGAGTGAGGTAATTTAAATTTCCCAAAATTTGAATGAGTTATATTTGTTTCAGTGTTTCTAATGAGAAGTAAGGAAGAATCTGGCATACAGACTGAATCTCCCACCATGTGATTTCCATACATTTTGCAAGCTTAAAGAACATCTGGGTGGGAATACATTTGTCACCGATGATCAAATTGAAACGAGTTTCTCCAGTGGCCCCAGGACCAAGGAGTGGATTTCTATCGTTGGAAAATTGAAACATTGGTAGATTTTTCAGATCATTGTTTACAGAAATTTGGTGACAGTGTTAAGAAACAGTGTGGTGTAACTGTGTCACTTTACATGTTAATAACATTTTATTTTAACTACCACATACGTTGAAGATAAAACTCTTTTTGAATGCCCTACATAGAAATTTTGTGAAGTAGACTTTATAATATAGGACCCCTTGCTCCCCTTTGCTTAGAACTAAGGAGCTCAGACATGCAATATACTGTACTTACTTGCCTATAACACCATCTCTCTTGATAATAGGGGACAAAATATCACAAAATAGTTGGGTTAGCGTTGTTCAACATTAGTCGCAGTGTAATTTAAAATGTACTCCTGACATAAAAGAAGAAGAAGAAGAAGAAGAAGAAGAAGAAGATGAAGATGATGATGATGATGACGATGACGATGACGATGACGATGATGATGGTAATTGTTGTTTTAAGGGGCCCAACATCTAGGTTATCGGCCCCTAATGGTGTGGGTGATCTTGAAGATGAAAATGAAATGTAAACTATAACTAAAATCTAACTACTAACTTATATGTTAGAAGAAGAAATGGAAAACAAAAGGAGAATAGGGCAAATAAAGGACAGGAGGAAAAGAAATGCCCTCAACCTCGGAAGAATGCGGATTGAGGGACTTGGAAGGAAGGAGAGCCATGAAAGGCAGATAGGAAAGTGAAAGTGGAGAGGGTCCACCCCACAGGTAATGGATAAAAGGGGGAAAACCGGACCCAGCTCAGGAATCCCTCGGGGTCGCAAACTCCCGAACTCACCAACCATGAGCCCCTGAGTGTGTAGCAATATCTAGGGTGCACCAGAAGGGGTAGGGCTACATACACCCTGCCTCCTTGAGACGCTTGAGCAGAAGGCAGGAGATAACAGGAAAAGAAAAAGAAGGCTGACCCCTCGCAGAAGGAGGGTATCAGATGATGATGATGATAATTGTTGTTTTAAGGGACCTAACATCTAGGTTATCGGCCCCTAATGATCTGGGTGATAGCGAAAATGATAATGAAACGGAAACCAGAACGAAAATTAAGTGAGACGGAAAATACTCACAAAAAGGAACTCAGATTGAAACAACTCACAAAATGTTCTTACAAAAGGGAATTTAGAACGAAAAGATTCACAAAAGGAATAGATTGAAAAATACCCACAAAATGAAGGCTAGGTTCAAAATACGTACAAAATGCAATGTAGCGTCGAAATACCTACAAAATGCAACTGAAATTCAAAATACTTACAAAATGCAAATGAGATCGAAATTACGTACAAAATGCATATGAGGTTCAAAATACTTACAAAATGCAATTGAAATTGAAAATACACGATGCAATTCAGATTGAAATATCCCAGTTCGAATCCAAATTATTCACAAAGTGCAATTGAAATTCAAAATACTTACAAAATGCAATTGAAGTTGAAAATGCTTACAAAATGTACGGTAGATTCAAACGACTCATGTGGATTGACAATACTTACAAAATGCAATTTAGATTGAAAATACTTGACAAAATGTAATTTAGATTCAAAATACCCACAAAATGCAATTAAGAATCAAAATATGTGCAAAATGCCCACCAAACAAAATGCAATTTAGATTCAAAATTCGTGCGAAATGCGGTTTTGGTTGAAAATACTTACAAAATGCAATTGAAATTCAAAATACTCACTAAAAGGCCCGGCTACCTGCATTGAAAGACTTACCAAAAAGCAATTTAGATTGTCAATCATTACAAAATGCAATTGAAGTTGAAAACAATCGCGAGATGTAATTTAGATCGAAAAAACTTACAAAATGCAACGTAGATTAAAAATACCTTAAAAAATCACTAAAAGGGAATTTAGATACACGGTGAACCAAGTAACAAAAACAGTGCGGGAATCTTAAAGAGAAAAGGAAATATAAGGAAAAGAGGAGAGGAGAGGGGAGAGGAGAGGGGAGAGAGGAGAAGGTCCGCCCCAATGGTAAGGGACAAAAGTGGAAAACTGACCCAGCTCGGGAATCCCTCGAGGTCGCCAACTCCCGAACTCACCAGCCGTGAGCCCCTGAGGGTGTAGCATTATCTAGGGTGCACCAGAATTGGTGGGGCTACATACACCCTGCCTCCTTAAGGGCCTTGAGCACAAGGGAGGAGGTAAAAGGAAAAGAAAAAGAAGGGTGACCCCTCACAGAAGGAGGGTATCAGAAAAGATGAGACAAGGGCCAATTAAGGCGGGAAAGGATATCCTAATACTGTCGGGGTCGGAGGAGAACAAGAGTTGACCAAGTGAGGTCGACAGGAAAGAAGACGGAGAGGAGTCCGGCACAAGTAAGTGGAAACAATGCCGGACTTAGCTGGGGCCCCGTGGTTGCCAACCCACGTCCCACTAGATGTGAGCCCCTGGGGGGAAAAAGATGATACATTGCATTAATGAAAATGTTGGTGCCATGGAAATCCTCGTATTTACTTATAATGAATTAGCAAAACACGAAAGTATCCATACTTTGAATAGTCTCTGTCAAAGTCGGGTTTTGAGCCATGAATCTGCTAACACCAGTAGTGGAATGTGCCTTAGACTTCTCTTCTAAACTGATGATATTGTACAGCCCCCCAGGGGTATGCACCCCCTGGAGGCCATCCCCCCATCATCTATCTAAATCACCCCTAACTGGCAACCCTTGCAAGTCCAGACCAACATCTATTAACACCGCAAGGGCGGCTAACCAGTCTGGGAAGCTTACCCAATAATTGCATCACTACCACAAACAGCGACACACAATTAACTGGGGCATCTATGCCATCAGAATGTCGACGAAGCAACGCCGAAGAATATAAGAGGGAGCCTTAAAGGGATCAAGCTCTCTCAATTACCAGTCTTACAGTGCGGCGGCCGGAGGCTATCGCTGGTATCATCAGGTGAGTCAGCAAGTGTTCAGAATCCTGTAACTTTGTAACCTCTACCCACAAATTGTATACACAAGTTTGTACACATTGTAACATTTACTACATCCCTTAAAAGGGACTCACAATTCCATATTACTGACCAATAAACACTTGGTCAGTACGCTACACCTGTATTACTATTTTACACGCCTCTTCACGACCTAAAGTCCATCCTGAATCCTCCGCCACGATTAGACGTGACTTACAGTAGCCAGATACTTGCTAGCGCAAGTATCATTGTATTCCCGCATAGGCCTGACTGATAGGAGCAGCACGCACCATAACGCTGACGCGTGCACATCGGTTATATAACCAGCCAGCCAGCCAGCTGGAAGACCAGCGCGTTGACCTGTACGCCAAGTTCATCCCCTAAAATACACCTACATCATTTATAGGAGCGCCCCTTAGTTCCTAACACTAAACAACACTCTACACTGGTCAGCTTGCCCGACTACGGGAAGCTACCCCCTTTTAGGCACTTCCTTATAAATTAACACAATAACTCTTCCGTTTTAGATCCAACCACCCCCCCAATAAGGGATCTAAAACAATATCGAAAAGAGTACTGGTTTCGGGAAAGGCAGATCAATTCTGGAATTGACCCTGCCGTTTGCAAACGCCAAATCACGATATGACGAAGCATAGCAGCTATCAATACGATCCCTACCAATTAGGCAACCCAGTGCACATTTCAGCTATCGTCCAATTCATGCAGGAGTATCCACTACAAAACAAATAATATGTCGGGAGCGATTGTGTTGTCAACATGGATATTTACTTTCGCGATTGATGTAAACCAAATTTGTAATGACATAGCAGTACGTTTACAGTATATAGAAACCATATTCAGCAACATATCAAACTAGCAGAAGTACTCGTTCTTCGAGCGGTCTTTGGTATTAATAACCAGATGGTATCAATTGAACTACTGTTGCAGTTGTTAGGGGCGTGTCATTCCTTCATAAGTTGATCAGAGCGAAGTTAGTTATCTGGGAATATCACAGACACTGTTTATTTAAGGGCCTTAAAATGTGGTTTTCGGAGACCCTTTATAGACTTCCGAATTGTGTGTCTCACATTGAGAAACGCAACATATGCCTTGGTCGTCCTTCGAGGATATTTTTTAAATTTCCCCTATTTTAGTATGTATTTTGAAAAGTTTCTCTCTATGCCCATCCTTCTACAAGAAGTGCGGTGAAGAGTTTTATAAATGACTAGTGTTTTGACTCGCATGGATACCATACCTAATTTTATGATGCTACAAGCATCCGAACTCGAACTATAGGGGTATATAAAGATACACAGAAAGACAGACAGGAAAATCCACTTTTTGCTTGCATCCGTCAAAAAACATTCCGAAACGCGTAAAAGAAACAAAATTGAAAATTGAATAAACAAACAATCATATATTTATAGATATGTGTATTTAGTATTTTCAATGCGAGAGCAAAGGCACCCAGTGGCTACGAGGCAAACTAACTCTATTGACTACAACATATCACCCAGATATCCAAATATGGATATATCATCCACACAGTATCAAACAATATCATCCTTACGATGAACCAGTTTGTCGACAAAAAATTTAAAAAAAAAGATTACTTAAAATGTGCCCTCAAAATAATTCACCTAACGTATACTTCCTGACGTGAAAAAAAAAATGAAAACCTCATAGACGAGACGCAATACACGTCACATGAAAACTGACCCTCACCGTTGTGTCAAGTCACTCTCTTTACAGTATCAAAGACGCTGTTACGCTGACCGTGTGTCTTCAAATTATTACCAAACTCATCAAAATTCTCAGTGCTACGACCGGTTCTCACCAGTTTCTGCGTGTGCCCGTGCTAGCGATTATATACTTACCAGTGCTTGTGTTCGTGTGCGTCATGGTGAAAACACCGTCTGATGCGGCTAAAATGCCGCCTTCTGCTCAAGCTGCTTCTCAAGCTCCTTCCATGCCATCGCTGCTGATGGACTCGGACTCTGACCACGAACAACCCGAGGTGAGTGATAGTGAAATGGAAACTCTGCAAATTAAAATGGCCCGCAAGGACCGCACGCCTCCTTCCATCGAGCGTGCTAAGAAGCCCTGCTATCCAGGGCAGAGTTCTGGTTCCACCAGCACTACTGTTACGCCCACGGAGGAGCTGGGTATTAAGAGCCTTTTGGAGATTGACTCTCCGCTCCGCCGTCTCTCACCATCTCGTATCGCTGCCCCATTTCACTTCCCACCTCGATCGCCACAGCAGAACCAGTCTCCATCTTCCGACGTCTATATGCCGGCCAATACTGTACCCGGCCCACTTCTCCGCAATTACGCCGACGCAGCACGGAACCCCGCCTTACCCTCTGCTGACCGTACGCGTAGCGTCACCGCTCCCTCCCTCATCCCGTCTCCCACCTACTATGCTGTCCGTCTTATCAAACTCATGCCAGAACATAACCACCCCCGCCATATCCACCAAGTCCTATCCAAGTTTATTCCTAACCTTGCTGCCTACAACCTCGAAATACAGAGGACCAGGAAGGGTCACAACCTCAAATCCACCGAGCCTCTGTACAGCATCATTGTTAACTCCATCGGTAGAGCCCACTTCTCCCCCTCCTGTCGGGCTTATAATGTCACTATGGCCCAGCCATCACATCAGCCTCCCCCATCTCACCGCGCTACTCCCATCATGTCAGCGGTTATCTATGGGGTCGAGCGTTCGTACTCCGCCGACGAGGTTGCCGCTCAGCTCCAAATCACCGGCTTGGATATCTTCAAGGTGGTACGGATCAACAACGCCCATGGCCCCACCACCCTGGTGCGGGTGCTGTGCAAGAACGTCACCTCCATCGACGCCCTTCTGCGCAACGGTGCATCCATCTATTGTAAGCGTCATCGCGTGGAGCCCTCCCGGACTCCCGCCCCTCAACGTACGCGCTGCGACTGGTGCCAGAAATTTGATCACCCCCTTGGAGCCATCTGCCCGAACACTCAGGTATGTGGTATTTGTGCACAAGAACACTCTACCGCTCGTTGCGTAAATCGGGAGCACCCGAAGTGCGCAACCTGCGGTGAGGCCCACCCCATCTTCGCATACCGATGCCGGGGTCGGCCTCTTCCCGACCCTGCTAAGCCTGAACAGGTTGTCCCCGTCCTGTCCCAGGATCTTCCCTCCCCCCCCCCCCCTTCCGCATCCCCTACCCCTCCCCCTACCACGGAGAACATCGTCCGATTCGTGGCGATGGTCCTCCAAAACGTCCTTCCCTTCGCCCGTCCACTCATTGTTTCCCAAGTCACACTCGCCGCCCGTCTCACTTTGAATACGCATGTCGACATGTCGTATAGCGGGAATAAGATGCACTTTGCATTTTTCCCGCTGAGTACCGTCCCTGCCTATTGATAAATGCCTAACCTCACCCTCTACTTCGTCAATATCCGCTCCCTATTCTCCAACCGACCATTGTTGGACATCTCCCTCTCCCAACATGCCCCGGACATCATGAATTTTAATGAAACCTTCCTCAAACCTTCCCAAGCAATTCCTCCCTTTGACGGCTACCAACTCATTCGTGCCGATCGTCACTTTCAACGGTCGGGTGGGGTTGCGGTTGCTGTTCGCAACTCCATTCCCACTCGCCAGCACTTTTTCAATTTTCCTGAAGGCTTTAACGAATATCTCATTCTTGACCTTATCTTTCCCAACCAAACTTTCACCCTTCACTATGTATCTGGTACCCCGATCCCCTCCCCCCATCGATTTCTTCCGCTTCCTAGAAACCACTTTTCCTACTTATTTCTTTGTCGCCGATATCAATGTTACCTCCTACACCCCTGTCCAAGCCCGTCTTTTCCAGGACTTCTTGTCCATTAGCCGGGGCATGTCCGTCCCTTTTCCCTCCCCCACGATTCCCTATTCCAATTCCACTCCCGATTTTCTTATGCTTACTCCTAATCTCGCCAATATTGCTACTGTTGCTGTCCTCCCCACTATCGGTAGTAACCACTTTCCAACCCTCATTTCCCTGCATAACTACCTTCCTGCCCCTTTCCAACCTCCACCACGACCTCCTCCAGCCCGTCAATACTCTAAAACAGATTGGAACGCCTACCGTACCACCTTAACTTCCTCCCTCACCCCCTTTCCTCCTACACCCCTACCTCTCACCCTGCCCTCTCACAACTCATCCATCGTGTCGAACAGGCCTTAATTAACGCCGATCTCCGCCATGTTCCCCGCCACTCCTATCACCCTTTGAAACCTCCTATCCCTCCCCGCGCCCTCCGTCTCCGTCGTACTGCCCATGATCTCTACCGCTCCTACTGTCGAACCCGCGACCCTGTCACCCTAACCGAACACCGTAAAACTCTTCGTCACGCTCGCTCTTTTATCAAAGCCATCCGCCGCAAGCAATGGAATGACGCCTGTTCCGACCTTTCCCACACCCCTGACCCTGCCCTTTTCTGGAAAACTTTCTCCCGCCTTTCCCAATGTCACAAATCCCATCCCACGTACCCTATCCTCCGTAATGGTTCTCCTGTTGTTTCTAATCAAGCAAAAGCCGATATGTTTGCCCAGCATTACTCCCACGTTTTCTTCCCCACTATTGCCCCTCACCTCTCCCACCCCGACGAACCTACCATTCGTGCCTATACCGACCCAATTTCCCCTTGTCTCACGCCTTCCTTTGCCCATCTTCCCTCCACTGATTACCAACACCCTCTCAATTCCCCTATCCCTCCCCTTGAAATCCGCAATCTCCTTAAGCATCGCCGCACTACGGCCCCCGGGGGTGACGGCATTACTTACCGTCACCTCCGCGAGGCCCGCGACTTCCTCTTCCTTTACCTTGCTCAGATCTACAACACTATCCTCTACACCGGCCATTTTCCCCACCACTGGGGAAATGCCAACATCCTTCTTTTTCTAAAACCTTCTAAACTTCCCTTGGACATCAATTCCTACCGTCCATTCTCCCTTCTCCCTATTCTTTCCACACTTTTTGAACTTCTCATCACCAAACGCCTCTATCCCTATCTTCACTCCCTTCATCTCATCCCCGCGCATCAAGCTGGCTTCCGCCCTAACTTCTCCACCCACGATCACCTCTTTCACATCACTGCCTCCATCGAAACCTTCCTAGTCTCCCCCAATAACAAACACGCCCTTCTCCTCTGTTTCGATATAGAATAAGCTTTCGATAAAGTCTGGTTCCCTGGCCTCCTCTTCAAGCTCCTCCACCTCCCCTTACCCATCACGTACGTCCGCCTCATTGCAAACTTCTTATATCTTCGCACGGCCCAAATCCTCATCCAAAGTACTTCTTCCTTCACTTTCCCTAGCCACGCCGGAGTCCCTCAAGGCAGCCCCCTTTCTCCCCTTCTCTATGTCCTCTACACCCATGATATCCCTACCCCTTCTCCTCCGCTCCGTTTGTATCAATACGCCGACGACCTTGGCATTCTCGCCCTCTTCCCTCGTTCTCACACCCTCCAACGCCATGTTCAACGTTACCTTCATACCCACCAAACCTGGTGCAATCACTGGCACATTCAAGTCAACCCCCAGAAGTCCCAATACATCCATATCAAACGCTCCCGCACCCGTCGCCGCCCTTCCCAGTGCCTCCATTTCACCTTCAATGATTCTCTTATTCCTCAACTTAATCAGCTTAAATACCTCGGCATTACCTTCCAAAATAACCTCCAATGGAACCTCCACTTCGACTCAGTCTACAAACGCTCCCTCTCCCACTTCCGCATTCTCCGCCTCCTCGCCGGTAAGACCTGGGGCCTACGGCCCCCTCAGACCCTTAACGTTTACAAGACCTTCATCCGCCCTGTTTTCACCTACGCCTCCCTTACCTGGCTCACCGCCCACCCCCGCCTCTATTTCCGTCTCCTCACCCTCGACCGCCACGTTATCAGAATCGCCTATCATTGTAAACTAGATACCCCTTCCGCCACCCTCACTGGTATGCTCACTTTCCCTTCTGCACTCGCCCACATTCACTCCCTTCGTTTCTCCTACCTTACTCGCGCACGCCGCTCCCACGCCACCCAACCCCTCGAAGCTCTCGAGCTCTCCCCCTATGCCACTGCTATCCTCAATTCCACACGCACCCCGGAAACCGGTCATCTCTGCCCTCCGCTCATCGACTAGCCCCCTCTCACGATCCCATTCTTCTGTTCTGTGCACATTTTCCACATGTTATACTTTCTTTTGGGGGGCTATAGTCAGCCCCGCCTCTTTGTTACTGTCGGCACCACAAGTGCCCTCTCATTGTTTATTTCTTTTCGTTCAGTTTTATCTTATTCACATCGCCCCTGTCGCAGTTATATAAATTTTATTTTTGTCCCACTAAACCTTATTTTGTCTACTTCATTCTCCGGAATGGCTCCACGATTCGTCACACAGTGCTCCCAGTGCTCCTAAAATCTATCGGCCTTGTTTCCGCTACACCCCAGTGCTTCCAGTGATGCGTGTGCTTCTGAAATATTTTTGTTTCTTTTTCAGCATGGACAATAGACAATCTTTTGAACTTTAATACATTGCAATTTATAAATTTTCTGTGCCTTTTCCAGTGTCTTTATCTTTTCCATCCATACGAACAATAAACATTCTTTCTGGACTTTACTTTTCTGTTTGTTGTATCTACTTCCGTATTTTACCCACGGCAATCTTCATTTTCTGTATCTTGTATATTTTTTGAATAAACGGGGCTAGTGGGGTAATGCTCCGGTGAGTGCGGTGGGGGGCCCCGTCTGGGGGGTCCGCCTTGGGGTCGCGGTGTCTTCTGCGCCATTGCATCCTCCTTCGTCCCTCCTATCCATATGGCTAGCATATCTTCTTTCAAATATAATATATTCTCTAACCCTTTCCTCTTCTTCGGCACAAGAGCTCCCTGTTGAGCTGGGTGCCCGCCCTGTCTCGCTTTGCGGGGCAGGGAATGAAATAACTCCTGTTCCTTTCTTACTTCCTTGTGTCAAGTCCCCAATGTTGGCAAGAATATCGTGTATGTTTTATTTGGAACTAATCTGAAATCTTATGATCTAAGGTTGCGCCAATTTTGGATGAAATCCATTTTTTAGGGCGGAAGTTCCATGCATTTAAAAATTGGACCTATCAGCAGGCTTAAATCATTTTGGCAGCATTGACGTATATTAGTTACTCCAAATTGATTTAGAATGTTAGGTACTATACGTATGCAAATTTTAGAACTGTGGGCTTGCATATTTTCTGACATATTGGTATTAGGATATAAACTAAAGAGAACATGTATCAACAGTTGGCAGCCCTGGTTGCTCTGAAGAATGCGCAAAGTCATATCAGTTATGGTATACATACTGCTTACGAAATTTGATAGAAATCGAATTGATAGTATGGACGCTACATTCATGTAACGATATGATATACTCGTATTATCAGCCATATAATCATGTTGGCAACACTGTCATTGTATGACCTCCTGGAAATTAAACTGAATTATTATTATCTACAGTATATGAAGTTCAATGAATATGATGATGACGATATGATGATGATAATTGTTGTTTTAAGGGGCCTAACATCTAGGCTATCGGCCCCTGATGGTTTGGGTGATCGTGAAGATGAAAAATGAAATGTAAACTTAAAACTAAAACTAACTACCAACCTACAAACTAGAAGAAGAAATGGAAAACTAAAGGAGAATAAGGCAAATAAAGGACAGGAGGAAAAGAAATGCCCTCAACCCTCGAAGAATGCGGATTAAGGGACCTGGAAGGAAGATGATGATGATGATAATTGTTGTTTTAAGGGGCCTAACATCTAGGCTATCGGCCCCTGATGGTTTGAGTGATCGTGAAGATGAAAATGAAATACAAACTTAAAACTAAAACTAACTACCAACCTACATACTAGAAGATGATGATGATGATAATTGTTGTTTTAAGGGGCCTAACATCTAGGTTATCGGCCCCTGATGGTTTGGGTGATCGTGAAGATGAAAATGAAATGCAAACTTAAAACTAAAACTAACTACCAACCTACATACTAGAAGATGATGATGATGATAATTGTTGTTTTAAGGGGCCTAACATCTAGGCTATCGGCCCCTGATGGTTTGGGTGATCGTGAAGATGAAAATGAAATGCAAACTTAAAACTAAAACTAACAACTAACCTACATACTAGAAGAAGATGATGATGATAATTGTTGTTTTAAGGGGCCTAACATCTAGGCTATCGGCCCCTGATGGTTTGGGTGATCGTGAAGATGAAAATGAAATGCAAACTTAAAACTAAAACTAACTGCCAACCTACATACTAGAAGATGATGATGATGATAATTGTTGTTTTAAGGGGCCTAACATCTAGGTTATCGGCCCCTGATGGTTTGGGTATTCGTGAAGATGAAAATGAAAAGCGAACTTAAAACTAAAACTAGCTAATAACCTACATACTAGAAGAAGAAATGGAAAACTAAAGGAGAATAAGGCAAATAAAAGGACAGAAGGAAAAGAAATGCCCTCAACCCTCGGAGAAGGCGGATTGAGGGACCTGCAAGGAAGGAGAGCCATGAAAGGCATATAGGAAAGTGAAAGAGGAAAGGGTCCGCCCCAAAGGTAAGGGACAAAACGGGAAAACGGACCCAGCTCAGGAATCCTTCGGGGTCGCCAACTCCCGAACTCACCAGCCGTGAGTCCCTGAGGGTGTAGCATTATCTAGGGTGCACCCAAAGTGGTGGGGCTACAGACACCCGGCCTCCTTGAGGGCCTTGAGCAGAAGGCAGGAGATAACAGGAAAAGAAAAAGAAGGCTGACCCCTCGCAGAAGGAGGGAATCAGAAAAGATGAGACAAGGGCCAATTAAGGCGGGAAAGGAAGAGACTCCCTAGGCCTCGGATACCCTAATACCGTCGGGGTCGGAAGAGAACAAGAGTTGACCAAGTGAGGTCGACAGGAAAGAAGAAAGAGAGGAGCACGGCACAAGTAAGTGAAAGCAATGCCGGACTCAGCTGGGGCCCCGTGGTCGCCAACCCACTTCTCACTAGATGTGAGCCCCTGGGGGAGTTCAATGAATAATATGGACGTTACATGCAGTTAGACATTGGATTTATCAGCGCTCGTAAAATAGCTCCCATGCATACCTTTCGATGTATCCAACATGGAGCTCAAATTTCAATTGCAAATTTCATCAGTTAGTAGCACTGACGTCATTTTCAAATATGGCCATGAAATATTCAGGTGTAGACATATACTCATACCAAATTTAGTTACGATAGCTGCAGGCGTTTAGGAGTTGATAGGGGGTCACACACACACATACAGACAGAAGGGCAGACAGAAGGACAAACAGACACACATTTGCCCGGATCGAACTCATAAGTCTACTTTTTCCTAATTTTTAGCCTATTTTCATTTATGAAAAAAAAAATAGGCTCATGACATCACCTTTTGTCTGTGTGTCTGTCTGTGCGTGTGCGATTCGTGTGTGCCCCCCCCCCCCCCCTAATAAAATGTAAACGGCTAGAGTGATTTCAATGAAACTCGGTAAGTTCATAGAACTATTCCAGGTGACCCTGACTGTGCCCTTCAAATTTTGTTACATCTCACCAATCCAACATGGCGTCTGTGAGAAGTGTATCACCAGCATTCAATATCTCCGAAACTATGACCGATATCATCCTGGAATTCTGTACGGTGAGAAAGGGAACTACTAGAAGTTTACCTATGTGACTTTTGAAAACCTGGTAACTATAAAACCAACATGGCGGCCAAGCGAATTTGCGACATTTAAATAGACGTTTCTCCCGCTTTAACCAACCAAACGCAACGCAACTTGGTACAGTATATGTTTATACACATTGTAATGCACCGACATATAACTTCGTTCTATTGTTTACATAACTTCAAGATGGTGGCTGTGCAAAATATTTCACCGGTATTCTATATCTCTGAAACTATTACCGGTACCACCCTGAAATTTTATACGGAGATAACGGGCACTACTGGAAGTTCATCTATGAGACTTTCAAAAACCGGTTAACTACAAAACGAACATGGCGGCCAAGCGAAGTTGAAAGCCTTAAATAGACTTTTCTCGCGATGTAATGATCCAAATGCAATCAAACTTGGTACAGCAAATGTTTATACACATTGTAATGCACTGGTATCTAATTTAGTTCAATTGTTTACATAACCTCAAGATGGTGGCTGTGCGAACTTTAAAATTAAGTTTTTATTTCTTGTGTCATAGTCATGCGATCGAAGTGAAAGTTTGAATAATGAACCAACGCAATAATTTTCCTTTAATGGTACATGGCTATGGCCTATGCATATAGCAATCCAACATGTTGACCATCCGATATATTTAGACAGTTCTCAATATCTACGAATCTATTACAGCAATCAAACTGTTTTGTTAAATGTTCATAGGGCTATAAACATGAGTTCACCTATAGAACTTTAAATAACCTGGTGATCACAAATACAACATGGCGGTGACGCTAAGTATAAATATTCACAAGGACGTTTCTCACAATTTAACCATCCGAGTGCAGTGAAACTTGGTAGAGTAAATCCTTATACAAATGTTAATCCACTGGCATCTAATTCATTTCAATTGTTTCCATAAACACAAGATGGCAGCTGTGCGAAATTTCAAAATCTCGTTTTTACTTCTTGTGTCCTAATCATGCAGATGACACTGCAGTAGCCGTGCATGGTCGTAGCTTTGAAGAAGTAGAACATTCTTTGTCCTGTGCTTTGGAAGAACTTGGTCGATACTATCACAGAAATAATTTGAAGCCAAATCCAGCCAAAACGCAAGTTTGTGCTTTCCACTTGCGAAATAAAGAAGCAAAGAGGACACTGAACATTAAGTGGCAAGGTGAAACAATCCTTCATTGTTTTACACCAAAATATCTTGGTGTCACCCTCGATCGAACTCTGTCTTTCAAGCAACATTGCTTGAAGACCAAAAGTAATGTATCTGCACGAAATAACATACTAAGATACTAAGACCTTCAGCCCTTGGACTGAGCTTCTTATCTGCTGAATATTCAGCTGGGGTCCCGTGGTCGCCAACCCACGTCCCACTAGATGTGAGCCCCTGGGGGGAAAGAATGAAGGATCGGGAAAGTTGGATACCCTAATATCGTCGCGGTCGGAAAAGAACAAGAGTTGACCAAGGAAGGTCGACAGGAAGGATGACAGAGTAAGGGGAAGTAATGGCGAACTCAGCTGGGGACCATTGGTCGCCAACCCACGTCCCACTAGATGTGAGCCCCTGTGGGTGGGCATTACGGGAGGGGTGTGAGGTAACAATAAAACTGTTTCGTTCACATACCATGATAATGAAATAAATAATATCATATGGCCTCGGGTGCCGGGTGCAAGCTTTGTTAATTGACTCCCAGAGAGCTACTTGCATGTCGAATTTTATCGCTCCTTGGAGCGCTATGAAAGTCAAGGAAGTTAGATATCTAACCTCTTTGACACTATAGCGCTTTCTAGTAGAGAAAGGAGGAACTTTTTGTGTTGGCGAAAAATCCCGAGATTAATGTTGCCATTATGAACACGGCCTACTGATTTCAAATGGGTTGGTTCTTTAACATGCCAACAACGTATGACTTGCGTACCGTGATTTTGTCGCCTTTCAAAAATCACTTACCTCGGTTGGAGTTGGTAGTCCGACACGATAACCACTCACCTACCGTGGCCAGCACATACCGTGATACAATTAAGCAACGAGGCAACAGAATCCGATATCATAGAGCAGGCTGTTCCAAATCCACGAGTTTGAGTATGCGTATACGCGAGTACTCAGCAGTAATGCTCGGAGCATGATTGGAAAGGGACGGGGGTGATAGCCAATACGTCACTGGGCGAAGGTCATAACACAAGTTCATGCACTTCATGCCTGTCATGATGTGTCCACCGCGAAGTGACGGCAGCCCCCCACAGCAGAGCTGTGTTGCATGTTGCAGGTTTACTCACGGAAGGCGGCGAGAACTCCGCTGCTCACGAGCAAGTTGCTCGGCTGGAACAGCCTGTCATAGAGCGTATTAAAATGATGATAATTATTGTTTTGAAGGATGGTGGAATGAACAAACTAGGACTAAGACTATCTACAAACTAACTGATGTACTAGAAGAGAAGGATAAGATAACGGAAAAAGTCAAATAAATGGCAGGGAAAGAATATGCCCTCATCCCCCGGAGAATGAAGACTAAGAGATTCGGAAAGAAAGATAGCACTCAGAGGCCGATAGAAAAGATTGGGTCCGCCCCAAGGGCAATGGAAAAAGGGAAAACTGATCCAACTGAGGAATCCCTCGTGGTCACCTACTCCCAAGCTCAGCTGGGGTTCTGTGGTCGCCTACACACGTCGTTCTAGTTGTGAGCCCCTGAAGGATTCAATTTTATTGCCTTTCGATCTCAACCATTCAATAATTACTGTAGTCCCTACCGGGAATCAAAATGGTATCCTCTTCAATACCAGCTAATTAAGCTATCGATTGTGCAATTAAAACCGAATGAATTGTTGGTTCGTCATAATGGATTATTGTGAGTGGGATATCGACCACTCCCTTAAATGTTCGTTCAAAGTACGGCAATGCAAGCACCGTGCTGCAGGTTTGAGTCTCTTTCGTGGCACATTGGTGGCAACCAAGTTAATGATTGTTTTAAGGGGCCCCTAATGATTCAGTGACACTGAAAGAAAGATGAATAATATGTAAACTGTCTACTACAACTAACTACTGACTTACATCTAACTTATACAGTATACCAGAAAAGAATGGAGAAACCAGGAGCAAAGGAAATGAAAGACAGGGAATCGATGATAATGATGATGATGATGATGATAATTATTGTTTTAAAGGGCCTAACGTCCAGGTTATCGGCCCCTTATGAAAGGAAATTTTATGAAATGATGATAATAACAGCCCACTGCCAGAGATCAATATGAAAATGGTATGTATAAAACAGACAGTACCGGCGCGGTGGCTGAGAGCGCTAACGCGCTACCTCGAGTCCTCGAGTCTCGCTGGCATCGGGAGAGCGTGGGTTCGAATCCTGGATTTCATGGTTTCCCATTTTCACTACCAGGCAAATGCCGGGACGGTTCCTTTCAATAGGTCCACGGCCGATTTCCTTCCATAATCCCTTCCCTGACCCGTCCTCAAAAGAAAAATACAAGGCCATTGGCTGCATTAATAAAATTATTATAAAACAGACAGTCAGCCCCAACAATTATGCTTTAGTTGGATAAGAGGATGATGATGATGATGATGATAATTGTTGTTTTAAGGGGCCTAACATCTAGGTTATCGGCCCCTGATGGTTTGGGTGATCGTGAAGAACACAATAAGAACATAAAACAGACTAAAGCTTAGAAATATGCCCACTCTCCCTCATGAACCGGATGACGAGGTCTGCTGACTTGTTAGGGAGAGGGTGTTAGGTAGTTTGCGAGTCCTTCGTAGATCGGCCAAGTTCACACACACTACAAGTGAATGTGTGCCACGATGAAGTAAGCAGGGAAAAGAAATGCCCTCAACCCTCGAGAAAGAGAATTAAGGGAGTTGGAAGGAAAGAAATCCATGAAAGGCAGATAGGGAAGGGAAACTGGAGTGAGTCAGTCATAAAGACAATAGAAAAAGGGGAGAAACCGGACTCAGCTCAGGAATTCCTCGGGGTCGCCAACACCAAAACTCACCAGCCGTAAGCTGTTAAGGGTGTAGCACTATCCATAAGTGGTGAGGCTATACATACCCTGGCTCCTTTAGGGCCTTGTGCAGAAGGCAGGAGGTATCATGAAAAGAAAATTAAGAGGTCTGTCCCCTTGAAGAATGAGGGAGTAGGATAGATGATACATGGCCTATTAAGGCGGGAAATTAAAATACTCCCTAGGCCTCGGATGCCATAATACCGTCGGGGTCGGAAGAAAACAAGAGTTGACTAAGGGACGTTGATTGGAAAGGTGACAGTGAGGAGCCTGGCACAAGTAAGTGGAAGCAATGGCAACCAAGAATACTAACAACCACACCACAAGATGGTAGCAAATGTCTTCTTTACAACTGAGCTTTGTGGCGACAATTATAGTCTTCATTTTATTCTGAACTACGAACCCGACCCGGCTTAGCCCGGGAACAGTTATGAATGCATTACGTGATAAGCGCTTTTTTTTTCAATGTCAATGAACAACGACAAATATCCGTTTTACATCTCGGCATGATGGGTTGAAATCACTGACTGGACTATTAATTATATTATCATGGAGATGCATGTGCAACAAATTCTTGTCAGACATAATTTAAGAATGGCGAGGTGAATGAAACTCAAATCCCCCTTCCGTCCAATCTTAACTTGACTGTGTTTCACAGGCGAATAATGAAGAAAACCCGAGTTGCATTCCAGGGAAACTCCAAACACAACCACCCTGCTCAGAAGTCTTAACTCAACACGACTCAACGGTTTGCTGCTGGCTGTATCTGGGGCAATAGGTTCACCCGCTAGCTAGGCTGTAACAGGGATGACAGACTCGCCCTTAGCTAGCTCGTAAACTGTCACCTCAGTAGTTGAATGCACATGGTTGGAAGAAATTAAAACGTAAGAACACTTGTAGAGGGCGATGTATAGAAGATAGACAAATGCTCTCGCGGACTGTTTTGTAGAACTTTTCATGCTGAACAATTCATACACTCATAGTATTTAGATATTTTTAACGGTTTGCCCAGCGTAAGCTTACAAAGCGCTCGGACGCCAAGTTTTCTTTCGACTTTTCCACTGAAATCGTTACTGCTCGGCTTCCTTTGATCATAAATAAATTATTTTCTACAGAAATCATCCTCGAGATATATCCTTTACAGAATGGTGCAAACAGCATCAAAATCCATCCAGTGGTTCTCGAGTTTATCCGTAACATCCAAGAATCGGGGACTTTGTTTTACACTAAGTAGAGATATGTAAGAAACAGGGTTACCAACATTATCAATTCTTCCCCAAATCAATGTGTATCTTAAAAATATGTAGCAAATACATTGGTTTGATAGGAAAATAAGATATCTGTTGGCTACGGTATGAAGACCATCCATCACCGATAACCACAACTAGAATTTTCCTTGTTGGTGGCCTATCCCATTAGCATCTGAAAATAACGTAATCACGCTGTCCTCTGTGCTCTCGGGGTACGATTTAAGACTTAGGTCACAAAGGTCCCGAGTTCGATTCGGGATACTCCATTATCGTGGGTTTAAACTGAGACACCCCTAGGGGCTCACAACTTATGGGACGTGGATTGGAGACCACGGGATCCCAGCTGAGTCCGGCATTGCTTCCATCTACTTGTGTCGGGCTCCTGTCTATCATCTCTTCTGTTGATCTTCCTTGGTCAACTCTTGTTCTCTTCTGAATACGACGGTAACAGGGTATCCGATGCCTAGGATGTCTTTCATTTTCCCACCTTTATCGACGCTTGTCTCCTGATACCCTCATTCTTCGAGGGATCACCTCTTGTTTTCTTATCATATCTCCTGCCTTCTGCACAAGGCCCTAATGAAGACGGGGTATGCATGTCCCCACAACTTTACATTGCACCCTAGTTAGAAGTACACCCAAATGGGGTCACGGATGGTAAATTCGTGAGCTGGCGACCCCGGGGTATTCCTGGTTAGGGTACGGTTGCACCCCTTTTACTATTTCCTTTCCTGGGAAGGAGGAGAGGGTCCATCCTTAAGTCAATGGAAAAAGGGGAAACGTATCCAGCCCAGGAATCCTGCGGGGACACCAAATTCCGAGCTTACCAGCCGTGACCCCTTTTGGGTGTAGCACTATCCAGGGTGCACCAGAAGTGGTGGGGCTACACATACTCTGCCTCCTTTAAGGCCTTGAGCAGGAGGCAGGAGGTATCGGGAAAAGAAACCCAAGAGGTCTGACTCCTCGAAGAATGAGGAGAAAGATGACAGAAGGGTCAATTCAAGTGGGAAAGTGAAAGACTCCCTGGGCCTTGGATACTCTAATACCGTCGGGGTCGGAAACAAACAAGAGTTGGCCAACGGAGGTCGACAGGAAAGATAACAGAGAGGAGCCCGGCACAGGTAAGTGGAAGCAATCCTGGACTCAGCTGGGGTCCCGTGGTTGCCAACCCACGTCCCACTAGATGCGAGCCCCCCAGGGGGGAGTTCAATTCTCACCTCAACCAACCTAGATGTGATTCCCCGTGGTTTACCACCTTAACAACAGGTAAATAATGTGTTAGCTGCCTAATTTTAGGCCACGGCTACGTTCTTTTAAAACCGAATCTACAGTAAATACGAAAATATACACACACTAGTAGAGTCTCCACAGTGACAAAGGTTATCGGCCCGATTCCTCGCACAAGTAGGTGTCAGGAGTACAACAGCCACTATGTTACAAGCCCCCTAAACAGTAAGAAACTTAGTTCACGATAGGACGAGGCAGAGGGGCTGCCGTGAATTTTGGGTGAATGGTGTCCAGTGTTACGACACCCACACAGCCAGGTTTGGCTATAGGGCACTACTTCTCATGGCTAGCAGCTATTCGATTGTCATTACGTGACTAAATTCATCACATTCCAGCCCTCACATCAGATCTTAAATTACTGTTAAAGCTGTGAATCCAACCCAAGGCCTAGTAGGTAAGAGGCAAGCGTGTTAGCACAATACTAACACAGAGAACCTAATTTATAGTCATTACAGAACATCCTAATTAACCGAGTAATTATAACGTAGGCAGTGACCCCATTCTTGTAATTAGACTGTCATCATAAATACTCTTGTCCGAGCTTTGAATTGTTAAGCGTGTAAATGCTGCACATGCGCTAAACACAAATAATACATTATTCTGATTGCCCCTAAGTGTTCGCCGTATTTCAACATCAATATTACGAAGTGTTCTTTTTTAACTGGGCATTGGATAGCGTATGGAAGTTACAATACTTGGGTTATATAATGAGAGGAGACAGGTATGGTCTTCTACAAGAAATCATTCAACGGAAGGTTGAGGGCATAGGGAGTCGAGGAAGAAGAAGGATCTCTTGGTTGGACAACCTAAGAAATGGTTCAAGTGTAGTTCCAGTGAACTTTTTAGTGCTGCTAGATCCAAAAACTGGATTGATGTGATGATCGCCAACCTTCCTAGAGGAGACGGCACGTGAAGAAGAAGAAGAAGAAGAAGAAGAAGAAGAAGAAGAAGAAGAAGGATAGCCTATGTCGCGTAAGGATTTTTAGAGAAATTCTAAATAATAATGATAATAATAATAATAATAATAATAATAATAATAACTTGGCTGCAAACCCCTGGATGACAGCTATCACTGCATGACACAAGAGTGGAAGAAAAATCATACTGAGTGATTGAAGAGATTTTTGGAAGAGAAGAAAGCAAATTTGATGATGATTGTGATAATTGTTGTTTGAAGGGGCCAAATATCTAGGTTATCAGCCCCTAATGGTTTGGGTGATGGTGAAAGATGAGAATGTAATGTAAACTATAACTATGGCTAACTACGGACTTACATAATACAAGAAGAAATGGAAAACAAAAGAAGAATAATCAAATAAAAGACATGAGACAAAAGAAATCCCCTCAACCCTCTAAGAATGAGGATTGAGGGACTTGGAAGGCAGGAGAGCCATGAAAGGCAGATAGGGAACGGAAAGAGAGAGGATCCACCCCCAAGTCAATGGAAAACAAACATCTCAAGAATCCCTCGGGATTGCCTAGTCCCGAACACTCCAGCTCACCCCTGAGGTTCTGGAACTATCTAGAGTGAACCTTAAGTGGTGGGGTTACACAGCCTGCCTCCTTTAAGGCCTTGAGCAGAAGGCATCAGATACCAGTAAAAGAAAAGGAAGAGGGTTGACCCCTCAAAATATATGTTAAAGTACGGGATCAGGAACGATGACCGAGATGAACCCGGTACACGTAAGTGGAAGCAATGCTGGACTCAGCTGAGGTCCCGTGGTTGACAACCCATGTCCCACTAGTCATGAGCCCCTGGGGGATGCATGATAAGGACGAGAGATACTACTATAACGATGCATTTAATAGAAAGTAGGCTATATGTTATTGAATGGTCATTAGCCTATTTTCATTTATGAAACAAGATGATCAGGAAAAAACATACAGCCTACTTTCTTCTAAATGTATGGGTATAGTTATAACTCTCTGTCCTTATCACCTCCTATTTTCTTCCTATTCGAAGTGCAAATTGGCACACTGGATTTGAGCAGCGGCGTTCAAACCATAGTTTATAATTTACCCCAGCATTTTGCAGTTTCATCAGTAATCACTCCAAACAACGTAGAAAGTCAGTATATTAACACCGCCTACTAACAATAATTGTAAATTTGTTGGTCTAACCGTATCACTGCGAGAAACGCATTTAATATACACACTGCATACTGTGCCCAATTAGACACGGCAGACTGGCATCGAACTCGGGTCTTATTAAAGAAGACCAGGCCAATGATTCTGCCCAGAATCGAATCATTGATCTCTGAGGGGGAACAGCTTCAGGGAACCCGAGGAGCAATGAGTTATATCTGCATATAATCATAATAGCAGGATTTCACGGCTAGAACGGGAATATCATAGCTTTTTTAGGTGGATCTATGCAAGAAAATACAAAGCCCATGTACGTTTTAGAAGCCTGAATGCGAGAAAGCAAACCAGCTTGACAGTTGACTAATCGTAGTTAGTGAAGGGGCGTTTTTAGGTGACGCCAAGGAACTAATTTTCGTCTGGACCGCAGGAACAGCTCAAGATTAATGACTCTGGGATCCACCGTCTCACAAGGCATAAGAGTAGAGAGGGGGCAGTCGCCCACAGAAATTAATTGATTACAGCCAATTGGAGCATTGAAATGGAATAAAACTTACACCCAGGTGAATATATTCTAGGAAAGATAATTTAGGAGTGTTCTCACGCCTAAATTAAAGCCTACATCTATAAACGAGCCTCTGCACAGACTGTTTCCGCTCGGGAGGAAGGTTTTGGAGATCAGCAGAGGGGGAATTACCAGGATAGCGTCATGACGCCATGGAAGAAGGCAATTAATTGTAATTAATTGGCCGAAGCGATCGCTTGCACGCGAGTGATTTTGGGACCTCCACACCTAGACAAACGAGAGTTATACTTCACGTTGTCTGGAAATGTATTATTTCAAGAAGGGAGTCGGTCCTGAGTGTCCAGTGGACTATGTTTCACAAGAAATCCTTATATAGGGGAAGCTTCGCAGGGAAGTTAGTTCGTCTTCCGTTCGTCTTGACTCAACACGTGAACTAACACGCTGCCAGATCATGCAAGAAAGTGCGCGAATTTATAAAGTATCGATGCTCAAATGTATTTGGAGACAATGGAAGCGCATCATGCAGCTTCACAACAGTAATTATGCATCGTGTAAGATTTAGTCTACAGCAGACGTTTAACCAATAACATACGCGAGTATAAATTCAGTACAGCGTAGGGATAATTTAGGATGTTTATGGACAGTGAACATACCAGGAGGTGTTGTCATAGTTAAAAATGACACATTACTGTCAGGATCACTACAGTTACGGGAGCCTGGAAGGCGTCACAAATAGTCGTGACAGAGGATTGAACAGAATTGCAGTAGAGGAGATATAAACTGTAGGTGACAGGAATCGAACGCACACACACGCAAGATAGACTTTCATGGAGACCAGCGGTTGTCAGGAGTTAGCTGCATTGAATCTCTGAGGTCAGGCGATAGTAGGAGTCCAATCAAGGATCCATGTGTGAAATAGTGCGGGAATTGTATATAAAGTTACATTACAGTGATTTTTTAAAGTGTTTATGTGTATGGTAAAATAATATGTATTGTGTCAAAGTGAGAAAAACCAGTGATGAAAAAATATGATTACCATATGTGAAGTGTATACCATGTGTCGTGTGATAGATACCATGATGGCTTAAGCTAAGCATCATGGTAGGCTCGTGGCTGGCGTGCTGGACTAACCCAGCAAAAATGAAAGTGAGTACAAATTTAATACGTTGATATGATTAAATAGCTCACCATACAACGAAGCATCACTCTAAGACTAAGAATTAACATTCATTATGTACGAGCTCACATCCCTCGTATTTTGGTAAAATATGGCTTGGAGGATGATTTGTTTACGGCCATTTCGGCGTAAGACAATGATGAAAGTAACGGTAACGTTAAATAATAATAATAATAATAATAATAATCTGGGGTCGGTAACAGTAATGAATAAAATAATGGGCATGTCAGGCCTAGAGTACGTACAAAGTGTGTCATGTCTAACGTAAGAGTACTATGTTATTGTAAACAGTAGGAAAGAATCGTAAAATATCGAGATAATGAGACTTTTTCAGTGTCATTGAATTGTTGAATGAATGTTTATTATGGTAAATTCTACAGGGTTGTATTTGAGAACCATTAAGGTAGTTAATGTAAGCCAGTAAATTTATACTTGTTTTGGGAGCTACGTAAAGCTTTGGCTTATGAGTAATTGCAGAGAGGACGTGAGTGCTTTAATAATTGAGTCATCTATAGAAGTATTGTTTGAGCCGCGTACAGCAAGCAAGTAACGTAGAATCAAGAGATTTACGTCAATAAGTTGCGGGGATCATCCAAATATAGCTTGCGCGTTAGGCGAATCTAGTCGGCTAAATCTTCGATATTTACGAGATAGTATCGCCTTGGAGTATACTTGTATTATTCGCAACGAAGTGGGACAGAGGCTGTCTGTATCCACCGTTTGCAGAATTGTTGCCACTAGGGATAACTATTAGAGACCCTGTGGGAGCCCATATATTAATTGATCTGCCCTTAGAGGTAAGACTAATGGTTCGTCGTATAGGAAACGCCGATTTCCTCTTGTTATAGGCAGCTGCACCAGTGAGAGAACTTAGATACTCACTTGAGATGCGCGCCAGAGCCACTAATGTTGCCACAGAACGGCAAAGCTATCCGTGATCCATCCCCTGCCATGAATATTAATTAGGAGCCGAGTTGAGCCCATTATACTCTAAATGTAGGTGTTAAATAATAATTAGAATGACTCAATTACTAGGGACACAACCCACTCAGGGTACCTCCAGTTTAACTGCACCAGTAAATAAACTTCACCTTGCGAGAAGCCAGATGGGATGGCAGGAAAACCACTAGACCGGCGGCCATCTTTCTCAGGCAGCCGATACTAATTTATTGTCCGCTTGGAAAGGAAGTCTGTTGACCTGATCCTTTTATTTTAAAAGCGTAGTGGGACACTGAAGAATCTCGATATTTCGAAACGTAATTAAGATATGATTGATGTGCTGATGCCAATTGAATTAAATGCTTTATTTCCACCCACATACCATGTTGGAATGCTGTGATCGGATAATATTTGGCCCAGTTATTCTCTGAGGAGGAAAACTGCACCAAATAAATATAGGCATCTTTGTAAAGTGTATTTGCCCAGTTTACACTAATTTATTCATACGGGTAGCGTAATTTCAATGACATGACACATTTGTAACGATAATGTTTTGACCAGACCCAGAAAATCGTTGTATGGTGAAGCTATAATACATCTCTATCCATGTGTATTTTGGAAGGGAAAGTGTATTACTTAAGCGTTTCAAATTGATGGGAAAAAGAATACGAGTTGCAAGACACAACACTTGTTAATTAAGGCATAAGATAATGAATTAATGTTACTGAAAGTAAATGCCCCGTGTAAAACGGATAAATGTTTAATAATTGCAGATTTAATGTCATTTAAAGATAATTTGTGTTTATTGTGTTGTGATATTCCAGTTTGTGTTAAATTGTGCCACGTGAAGAACACTATGGACACTCGCAAATGTCAGAGAGTATCAATAATAGGATGTTTTGAATAGACATGAGGGCGGTGAAGCACTAATTTTAAGGAGAGACTCACAGATAACTTTGATTTTCTTTGTGGGAAATAAATGTAAAGTATCTTTTGTTTCTGTTTTATGTTGTATTGCCATGATTTTCTATCATTAAATGTTATATTTAGGAATATATTGTTTCTTTCAAGTAGAATAGTCACCTGACAGACTCAAATCCTGAGCATGTGATCGTATGGTGGGCATGAATGTCCCATACCTGGAAAGACTGAGTTAGCTGGGATACGAACACATGTTCCATATGATGACGATTGGGTACATGGAGGACATGTTATTGTACTAGGATTGAGTCACAGGTACTATTAAAAGTTGGCCAAGATATTAATGGTAGAGGCAAGTATAGCAGAAAAATTAGGATATATTAGGAAAAGGCCGCGTCCCATTGTTAATAAGCCTTCACGTTAAAATAAATGTTGATAATCCTCCATAAGACATGCTTAAATGTAACCTGTTAGCATTGAGCACCCACCTACTTATAGTTATCATGACGCTGATATGTGGGGCCAGTTTAAAATAGAGGTCACCCTAGGTGTGCATGTACCTCTTATTTACCATAGAGCATGTCTCCCTTTTATGTTTATCATGGCATGGCCCAGCGTGGGGCATTCGGCAATAAAAACCACTCCCTGGACAGTTTTATTAATAAATCAGAATATGGCCGGTGTCTTACAATGGGGCAGCCATTGAGCATGTCCACATTATGTTTATCATGGCGCCCAGAGACGTGATGGCTTATGGGATTCAGAAAACCCCATAATAATAGTATGGTTTCCATGGGGGAAAACCATAATAGTATATTTTTCCTCAAACTGTGTTTGAGTGATTGTGAGTCTTTTTAGGTGATACTCGGACATTAGACACTGTTGTCAGACGAGTGAATATACAGACGGGTACGAGGGTCTAAACCCATTCCATAGGTGCTTACAGCACTGTGTAAAATGAATGTTGTTGTCGCGATATCGGAATTCTTTTCCCACATATAACGCGCCAGCATGCACAGCTACGGCCTGCCTATATCTCAAGATAAGAGATATAGGATGGCTGGTACTGAGGGGGTACTTAAGTGTATCGCGGTGTTAAAGGAACATTTTGATGCTACTCATGTCAAGAGTAGGGAAGATGCTAAAGCATTTCAAGATGAAATAGCGGGTAGATTGGATACAGTAAATAATCAGATGGATGCTAATCAAACTGAAATGAGCCAGATGTTGGCTACAGTAAATACTCAGTTAGAGACTAATCAAACTGAAATGAACACTAGATTAGAGACCAATCAGTTAGAGGTCAGTCAAAGAATAGATTCAAACTTATTAGAGGTCAATAAAAAATTGATGATGTTAAAGAATCTATTAAGCAAGAGGTAACTAAAAATATTGTTAGCGTGGTTTCAGAGATGCAAGCAAATAACTACAAACTCTTTGAGTCAATAGAGGTCAAACTCGAGAGTAATCTGCAAGTGTGCAGAGAATCGCACCGTGACATTAATGATAGATTAAACAATATGTTCGTAGAGCTTAAAGATATTCAAAGTCAGAACGAAGCGAATACTAAGCGACAACAAGAGCAATTTAACACGTTCACTCAGACCGTGGGTCAAAGGCTTGAAGACAGCGACGAAAAATGGAGTAATCGAATGGCAGGCTACGCAAAAGCTGTAGACGAAGCATTAAGAAAGCAAGATCAGAATATCCTTGACCAATGCAAGGAGATCAGTGAAATAAAAACTTCCGCTAAAGAAAATAAGGGAATGATCTCAAACATGAAAACGCAGGTTGGAAAGGTTCAAAAAGAGTTAGAACAAACTCAAAATGATCTAGCAGTCATTCATAAAAGGCAAGATGAGGACCAGGGAGAAATTACCAAAATAAGGACCGAAATCTCCAGTATGCATGGTCACATCCAGAAAGAGGTTACAGGCTTACGAGAAGAATTGGAACTTCGAGAGGGCTTGAAAAATGAAGCCAGCGATAAAACGCTTGCCGAGGTAAGGCAAAGTCTAGCGGGGAAAATTTCCCTTATGAAAGACAGCCTTAAAGATGACAAGGAGAAAGTATTTTCTATGGCAGAGAAAAACAGGGATCGCTTGGAAAAAATAGAACGAGAGGTATTAGCTCGTTTAGATAGAGCGGAAAATAGGCACAGCCTAATGGAAACTAGAATGATCGCACATGAGGAGTCCATATTGCGAAATCCTAGTTCTAATGAAGGAAGCATAGATGAAAATAGGAGAAATAGATGGGCAGATACAGAGATACAGCCCACTCCGAAGAATACAGCCATGCCAAGTGACAGCCCGTATACCACGCCTGGTATATCTATTGCTATTGTTATTTATTTATTATTTATTTATCGTATGGCTTTTATGCCGGGAGTGTCCGAGGACATGTTCGGCTCGCCTGAATCTGTAGCTGCTTTCAGCGGATACTCTAAAAGGTGAGCTACAAGTTCCGTTCAATTTCAAATAGTTCCAACTTTCGCCACCTGATATCAATGATACCTAGTGGTGAACGTTGGAACTTTGATAGAGCGTTCTGACGAAATCTAACCTAACAAATTTTGCTTTTCACAAGTTTAGTCTATGAAAAGATCTTTTACATGCCATAAATCTATGACATGGGACCGCCGGCTTTACTTCCTCCTCCGAAGGAAGGCATACTGAAGGATTTTTAACGCTCTTAAAAAATCCGACGACTTCGGCCGGATTTGAACCCGCTATCTTGGGCACAGCAGTTCAGCATGCTACCGACTACGCCACCTTAGCCGCTTACCTATTGCTATGTCCACACCGCATGAAAATGTTGTACAAAATCAGATAGTCACTGTTGTGAGGGCTAGGACGAGAAACCGAGAAAATATTCTGAGAGTAACTCAAATATGACACCCAAATACTGGCTCAAAGAGGTTTCCGAGTATTTGAATGACGCAAATGTACCGCCAGAGCGAAGATTAAGAGCTATCGAAAAACTGACTGAGGCTGAATGCGCCTTATGGTTCAGAAGTTTTCGTTACACGTTTGACACCGTTGAAGAATTTCGCCAGGCATTTTTAACCAGGTACTGGGACGCAAATATACAACAGAATCTCAGGTTGGACTTGTACTCCAGACGCTATAGTACAAATAATCCAACGAAATATGCTGAATTCTTCATAGCACAATTATGCCGTTTTAAGGAGCTTGACGAGGCCCCTAGAGAGGCGGATCTGTGTATAGCGATAGCCAAGCAATTACCATACGAAATAAAACGACTATTAATCTCGGCAAACGCCAAAACAGCGATTGAAATGGAGGAAGTGCTGAGACAGCTCGATCTCACCACAGCGCAGCACACAAGGCAGATTCGGAACACGGAACAAGTCCACATGACTAGTGCACCAACTGAACCGACTAGGGTGCAGACTAAAAGTAAGTCCACTAGCACAGAAACTGAGAAGTCAGACTGGCAACGAGAAGAAAGGGAGAACCAGAATTGGAGGCCAGCATACAGAGCAAGATCGAACCGCGGATACCGAGGAAGAAAAACCTGGAATCAGCGCGATACAAGAAACCAACAGCCTGATAGCAGGAGAAATTACGGCCGAAATGGGAATAACCGAGAATGGAGATCCCAAGAACAGAGTCGCGGGTTCGACGAAGAAGCAGAAGAACGTTATCACGCAACACTAAGATATATGGAGGAGCGTGGAGACGACAACAGAAAATCGCAAGTGCATTGGGATGAAGCGATTAAAAATAGAAGGTCACCCGACATCTATAAGGATGATGACGGAGCCAAGAGTCTGGATCTTCAGCAGCGCGAAGACAGACAGCTGAACTCCACAAAGAATGGAGCCATAAGGAAAACCAGCCAATTATGACTCGGGGAGAAGGAGATACCCGAAAGTCAATGTAAGGTTCATAAACCCTACCTGATTATAAGGGACTTGCAAAATAATGCCTACAGAATCAAAGATGAAGAAACAGGCAGAAGTTGTAGTAAACGCTGCGAACTTAAAATTATATAGTCCGCCAGAGGAATATGAAACCATAGAAGAGCAAGCCATTCACACCCAAATGAACAGAGAGTCATTATATATGCACGCAGAGAGGCTTCAGGAAAGCCCACGCCACAGAGAAAGAAAGCGAGACTGCCAGCTCGTAGACCAAGGGAGACGAGGGTTGAATGCAGCTGTCAGTTAGAAGAGCTTTACAACCAGTTGTGTGAAGCAGCAGTACAGCTCCAAGAAATGAATGAACAGCTAAGGGCGCAGAACAAGAAAATACGAGACGGCAGACGTAATGGAGTGGAGGAACGAGACATCCCATTGCCCGGGAGCACTGACCGCTTCAAGTAAACACTGTACGGAGTCGATGCCATCTGGAGGCCCGAAAGAATTCACTTGTAAAATGAATTATCCGAGCTTAGCAAGGGAAAGATGTGCCTAATTAGACACGGCAGACTGGCATCAAACTCGGGTCTTATTAAAGAAGACCAGGCCCATGATTCTGCCCAGAATGGAATCATTGATCTCTGAGGGGGAACAGCTACAGGAAACCCGAGAAGCAATGAGTTATATCATAATAGCAGGATTTCACGGTTAGAACGGGAAAATCATAGCTTTTAAGGTGGATCTTTGCAAGAATATACAAAGCCCATGTACGTTTTAGAAGCCTGAATGCTAGAAAGCAAACCAGCTTGACAGTTGACTAATCGTAGTTAGTGAAGGGGCGTTTTTGGGTGACGCCAGGGAACTAATTTTCGTCTGGACCGCAGGAACAGCTCAAGATTAATGACTCTGGGATCCACCGTCTCACAAGGCATAAGAGTAGAGAGGGGGCAGTCGCCCACAGAAATTAATTGATTACAGCCAATTGGAGCATTGAAATGGAATAAAACTTACACCCAGGCGAATATATTCTAGGAAAGATAATTTAGGAGTGTTCTCACGCCTAAATTAAAGCCTACATCTATAAACGAGCCTCTGCACAGACTGTTTCCGCTCGGGAGGAAGGTTTTGGAAATCAGCAGAGGGGGAATTACCAGGATAGCGTCATAACGCCATGGAAGAAGGCAATTAATTGTAATTAATTGGCCGAAGCGATCGCTTGCACGCGAGTGATTTTGGGACCTCCACACCTAAACAAACGAGAGTTATACTTCACATTGTCTGGAAATGTATTATTTCAAGAAGGGAGTCGATCCTGAGTTTCCAGTGGACTATGTTTCACAAGAAAGCCTTATATAGGGGAAGCTTCGCAAGGAAGTTAGTTCGTCTTCAGTTCGTCTTGACTCAACACGTGAACTAACACGCTGCCAGATCATGCAAGAAAGTGCGCGAAATGCCATGTCCTGTGGTTCGGATTCCACGTAAAAAGTAGGTCCCGTGGCTCATGATCTCAAGATTAACGGTCACGTTAAACTACAAGCTTCCTTCCTTCCAAAGTGCGCGAATTTATAAAGTATCGACGCTCAAATGTATTTGGAGACAATGGAAGCGCATCATGCAGCTTCACAACAGTAATTATGCATCGTGTAAGATTTAGTCAACAGCAGACGTTTAACCAATAACATACGCGAGTATAAATTCAGTACAGCGTAGGGATAATTTAGGATGTTTATGGACAGTGAACATACCAGGAGGTGTTGTCATAGTTAAAAATGACACATTATTGTCAGGATCACTAAAGTTACGGGAGCCTGGAAGGCGTCACAAATAGTCGTGACAGAGGATTGAACAGAATTGCAGTAGAGGAGATATAAACTGTAGGTGACAGGAATCGAACGCACACACACGCAAGATAGACTTTCATGGAGACCAGCGGTTGTCAGGAGTTAGCTGCATTGAATCTCTGAGGTCAGGCGATATTTGGAGTCCAATCAAGGATCCATGTGTGAAATAGTGCGGGAATTGTATATAAAATTATATTACAGTGATTTTTAAAAGTGTTTATGTGTATGGTAAAATAATATGTATTGTGTCAAAGTGAGAAAAGCCAGTGATGAAAAAAATATGATTACCATATGTGAAGTGTATACCATGTGTCGTGTGATAGATATCATGATGGCTTAAGCTAAGCACCATGGTAGGCTCGTGGCTGGCGTGCTGGACTAACCCAGCAAAAATGAAAGTGAATACAAATTTAATATGTTGATATGATTAAATAGCTCACCATACAACGAAGCATCACTCTAAGACTAAGAATTAACATTCATTATGTACGAGCTCACATCCCTCGTATTTTGGTAAAATATGGCTTGGAGGATGATTTGTTTACGGCCATTTCGGCGTAAGACAATGATGAAAGTAACGGTAACGTTAAATAATAATAATAATAATAATAATCTGGGGTCGGTAACAGTAATGAATAAAATAATGGGCATGTCAGGCCTAGAGTACGTGCAAAGTGTGTCATGTCTAACGTAAGAGTACTGTGTTATTGTAAACAGTAGGAAAGAAACGAAAAATATCGAGATAATGAGACTTTTTCAGTGTCATTGAATTGTTGAATGAATGTTTATTATGGTAAATTCTACAGGGTTGTATTTGAGAACCATTAAGTTAGTTAATGTAAGCCAGTAAATTTATACTTGTTTTGGGAGCTACGTAAAGCTTTGGCTTATGAGTAATTGCAGAGAGGACGTGAGTGCTTTAATAATTGAGCCATCTATAGAAGTATTGTTTGAGCCGCGTACAGCGAGCAAGTAACGTAGAATCAAGAGATTTACGTCAATAAGTTGCGGGGATCATCCAAATATAGCTTGCGCGTTAGGCGAATCTAGTCGGCTAAATCTTCGATATCTACGAGATAGTATCGCCTTGGAGCATACTTGTATTATTCGCAACGAAGTGGGACACAGGCTGTCTGTATCCACCGTTTTCAGAATTGTTGCCACTAGGGATAACTATTAAGAGACCCTGTGTGAGCCCATATATTAATTGATCTGCCCTTAGAGGTAAGACTAATGGTTCGTCGTATAGGAAACGCCGATTTCCTCTTGTTATAGGCAGCTGCACGAGTGAGAGAACTTTGATACTCACTTGAGATGCGCGCCAGAGCCACTAATGTTGCCACAGAACGGCAAAGCTATCCGTGATCCATCCCCTGCCATGAATATTAATTAGGAGCTGAGTTGAGCCCATTATACTCTAAATGTAGGTGTTAAATAATTAGAATGACTCAATTACTAGGGACACAACCCACTCAGGGTACCTCCAGTTTAACTGCACCAGTAAATAAACTTGACCTTGCGAGAAGCCAGATGGGGTGGCAGGAAGGCCACTAGAACGGCGGCCATCTTTCTCAGGCAGCCGATACTAATTTATTGTCCGCTTGGAAAGGAAGTCTGTTGACCTGATCCTTTTATTTTAAAAGCGTAGTGGGACACTGAAGAATCTCGATATTTCGAAAAGTAATTAAGATATGATTGATGTGATGATGACAATTGAATTAAATGCTTTATTTCCACCCACATACCATGTTGAAATGCTGTGATCGGATAATATTTGGCCCAGTTATTCTCTGAGGAGTAAAACTGCACCAAATAAATATAGGCATCTTTGTAAAGTGTATTTGCCCAGTTTACACTAATTTATTTATACGGGTAGCGTAATTTCAATGACATGACACGTTTGTAACGATAATGTTTTGACTGGACCCAGAAAATCGTTGTATGGTGGTTGCTATAAAACATCTCTATCCATGTGTATTTTGGAAGGGAAAGTATACTACTTCAGCGTTTCAAATTGATGGAAAAAATAATACGAGTTGCACGACACAACACTTGTTAATTAAGGCATAAGATAATGAATTAATGTTACTGAAAGTAAATGCCACGTGTAAAACGGATAAATGTTTAATAATTGCAGATTTAATGTCATTTAAAGATAATTTGTGTTTATTGTGTTGTGATATTCCAGTTTGTGTTAAATTGTGCCACGTGAAGAACACTATGGACACTCGCAAATGTCAGAGAGTATCAATAATAGGATGTTTTGAATAGACTTGAGGGCGGTGAAGCACTAATTTTAAGGAGAGACTCACAGATAACTTTGATTTTCGTTGTGGGAAGTAAATGTAAAGTATCTTTTGTTTGTGTTTTATGTTGTATTGCCCTGATTTTCTATAATTAAATGTCATATTTAGGAATATGTTGTTTCTTTCAAGTAGAGTAGTCACCTGACAGACTCAAATCCTGAGCATGTGATCGTATGGTGGGCATGAATGTCCCATACCTCGAAAGTCCGTGAGTTAGCTGGGATACGAACACATGTTCCATATGATGACGATTGGGTACATGGAGGACATGTTATTGTACTAGGATTGAGTCACAGGTACTACTAAAAGTCGGCCAAGATATTAATGGTAGAGGCAAGTATAGGAGAAAAATTAGGATATATTAGGATAAGGCCGCGTCCCATTGTTAATAAGCCTTCACGTTAAAATAAATGTTGATAATCCTCCATAAGACATGCTTAAATGTAACCTGTTAGCATTGAGCACCCACCTACTTATAGTTATCATGACGCTGATATGTGGGGCCAGTTTAAAATACAGGTCACCATAGGTGTGCATGTACCTCTTATTTATCATAGAGCATGTCTCCCTTTTATGTTTATCATGGCATGGCCCAGCGTGGGGCATTCGGCAATAAAAACCACTCCCTGGACAGTTTTATCAATACATCAGAATATGGCCGGTGTCTTACAATAGGGCAGCCATTGAGCATGTCCACATTATGTTTATCATGGCGCCCAGAGACGTGATGGCTTATGGGATTCAGAAAAGCCCATAATAATACTATGGTTTCCATGGGGGAAAACTATAATAGTATATTTTTTTTTATCAAACTGTGTTTGAGCGATTGTGAGTCTTTTTAGGTGATACTCAGACATTAGACACTGTTGTCAGACGAGTGCATATACAGACGGGTACGAGGGTCTAAACCCATTCCATAGGTGGTTACAGCACTGTGTAAAATGAATGTTGTTGTCGTAGCGATATCGGAATTCTTTTCCCAAATATAACGCGCCAGCATGCACAGCTACGGCCTGCCTATATCTCAAGATAAGAAATAAAGGATGGCTGGTACAGAGGGGGTACTTAAGTGTATCGCGTAGTGAAAGGAACATTTTGATGCTACTCATGCCAAGAGTAGGGAAGATGCTAAAGCATTTCAAGATGAAATAGCGGGTAGATTGGATACAGTAAATAATCAAATGGATGCTAATCAAACTGAAATGAGCCAGATGTTGGATACAGTAAATACTCAGAGACTAATCAAACTGAAATGAACACTAGATTAGAGGCTAACCAAACTGAAATGAGCCAGATGTTGGCTACAGTAAACACTCAGAGACCAACTTATTAGAGGTCAGTCAAAGATTAGATTCAAATTTATTAGAGGTCAGTAAAAAATTGATGATGTTAAAGAATCTACACACATCAAAAAAAGTTTTGCATCACCTCGGTTCCCAGATCTCCGGCATATAGACGTTGACTGTGTATATTGTATCCAAGATACAGTCCCTTTGACTGTTCATAGATGTCACTAAAACTGCTCAAAAATGTAAACAACCATGCATGAGCAGGGCCTATTAGACGGAGGGGGTACGACAGCCGATCAGTTCCAGTCATTCCACCAGGACGAAGGTACGCTGCTCATGTTGTCTGTAGTTCTACCATGCCTAGAAGGTCAATACCGCAGTTCGATCGCGTCCGCATTGTTACTTTGTGTCAAGAAGGGCTCTCAACAAGGGAAGTTTCCAGGCGTCTCAGAGTGAACCAAAGCGATGTTGTTCGGACATGGAGGAGGTACAGAGATACAGGAACTGTCGATGACAGGCCTCGCTCAGGCCGCCCAAGGGCTACTACTGTAGTGGATGACCGCTACTTACGGATTGCCGCTCGGAGGAACCCTGACAGCAATGCCACCATGTTGAATAATGCGTTTCGTTCAGCCACAGGACGTCGTGTTTCAACTCAAACTGTGCGCAATAGGCTGCATGATGCGCAACTTCACTCCCGACGTCCATGGCGAGGTCCAGCTTTGCAACCCCGACACCATGCAGCGCGGTACAGATGGGCCCAACAACATGCTGAATGGACCCCACGGAATTGGCATCACGTTCTCTTCACCGATGAGTGTCGCATATGCCTTCAACCAGACAATCGTCGGAGACGTGTTTGGAGGCACCCTGGTCAGGCTGAACGTCTTAGACACACTGTCCAGCGAGTGCAGCAAGGTGGTGGTTCCCTGATGTTTTGGGGTGGCATTATGTGGGGCCGACGTACGCCACTGGTGGTCATGGAAGGCTCCGAAACGGCTTTACGATACCTGAATGACATCCTCCGACCCATAGTGCAACCATATCGGCAGAATATTGAGAGGCATTTGTCTTCATGGACGACAATTCTCGACCTCATCGTGCACATCTTGTGAATGCGTTCCTTCAAGATAACGACATCGCTCGACTACAGTGGCCAGCATGTTCGCCAGACATGAACCCTATCGAACATGCCTGGGATATGTTGAAAAGGGCTGTTTATGGACGTCTTGACCCACCAACCACTCTGAGAGATTTACGGCGAATTGTCGTTGAGGAGTGGGACAATTTGGACCAACAGTGTCTTGATGAACTTGTGGATAGTATGCCACGGCGAATACAGGCATGCATCAATGCAAGAGGACGTGCTACTGGGTATTAGAGGTAGTGGTGTGTACTGCAATCTGGACCACAAATGCTGAAAGTCTAGCTGTATGATGGTACAACATGCAATGTGTGGGTCTCATGAGCAATAAAACGAGCTGAAATGTTGTTTGTGTTGATCTCTATTCCCTTTGTATTTAACGGTTCCGGAACTCTTGGAACCGAGGTGATGCAAAACTTTTTTTGATGTGTGTATTAAGCAAGAGGTAACTAAAAATATTGTTAGCGTGGTTTCAGAAATGCAAGCAAATAACGACAAACGCTTTGAGTCAATAGAGGTCAAACTCGAGAGTAATCTGCAAGTGTGCAGAGAATCGCAACATGACATTAATGATATATTAAACAATATGTCCGTAGAGCTTAAAGATATTCAAAGTTAGAACGAAGCGAATACTAAGCGACAACAAGAGCAATTTAATACGTTCACTCAGACCGTGGATCAAAGGCTTGAATACAGCGACGAAAAATGGAGTAATCGAATGGCAGGCTACGCAAAAGCTGTAGACGAAGCATTAAGAAAGCAAGATCAGAATATCCTTGACCAATGCAAGGAGATCGGTGAAATAAAAACTTCCGCTAAAGAAAATAAGGGAATGATCTCAAACATGAAAACGCAGGTTGGAAAGGTTCAAAAAGAGTTAGAACAAACTCAAAATGATCTAGCAGTCATTCATAAAAGGCAAGATGAGGACCAGGGAGAAATTACCAAAATAAGGACCGAAATCTCCAGTATGCATGGTCACATCCAGAAAGAGGTTACAGGCTTACGAGAAGAATTGGAACTTCGAGAGAGCTTGAAAAATAAATCCAGCGATAAAACGCTTGCCGAGGTAAGGCAAAGTCTAGCGGGGGAAATTTCCCATATGAAAGACATCCTTAAAGATGACAAGGAGAAAGTATTTTCTATGGCAGAGAAAAACCGGGATCGCTTGGAAAAAATAGAACGAGAGGTATTAGCTCGTTTAGAAAGAGCGGAAAATAGGCACAGCCTAATGGAAACTAGAATGATCGCACATGAGGAGTCCATATTGCGAAATCATAGATCTAATGAAGGAAGCATAGATAAAAATAGGAGAAATAGATGGGCAGATACAGCGATACAGCCCACTCCGAAGAATACAGCCATGCCAAGTGACAGCCCGTATACCACGCCTGGTATACCTATTGCTATTATTATTTATCTATATATTTAAAACAGTTAGGTGATTTTTGTTACCACGAGATTGAGAGAACGACAGAACCGATTTACTTCGTAGAGCACTCTAACGAAAGCTCTTGGCCTCTAGATTTGCAGAGTGTCTATAAAATAAACAAATATATTACGGTATATTTTTGAATTAATATAGAAAATAGCAGAATTCTCTCCCCTCACGCATGCGCACAATCCGCCTGGGGTCATGACAAAATGGCGGTGAGAAGTCCATTAAAATGTAAGTTATTTAATAAGCTTGCATGTAATTGAAAACATACATTAACCAAGTTCTGACAATAAAATGTAATAACATTATGAACGTATACGAATGTGCAACATTGATTTATTTGGATAATGAAATGGATTATTTCCTTTAGACAGCAGCTTTTCAAGATAAAGAATGACTGCGTCTGCTACTGATCAGGAGTGCGTGAGTAGCTATGTGGTTAAGGCGACTGACTGTGGTTCCAAGGTTCACCGGTTCGATCCTAGCCCTCGCGATATATATTTTTTTTTACCACTGAAATATTGTTTAATCAAGGAGTATTAGTAAGGTTTCATGTCTGTAAAAGATACATATTTCTACATTCCCTCTCAATACGTTTTATTTCCGTTTTACCATTGCATTACAGCATGTGATCAAAAGAGCAAACTGTTATCCTCAGTACGCCGTTTAAATATTTGCAATCAGTTCCTATAACTGACAACAGATGGCAATACATCGCCCATATAGTTCCAGTAACTGACAGCAGATGGCAGCACCATTGCATCGATGTATTTAAAACCCAAGACATGGCACGTTTTCACGTGATGGAGAATTATAAAGGAGGGGAATATTTAAGAAGGGAAATTTTGAGGAACATTAATCGACAGTTGAATGTGTAGGCTATGTTGTTTATGTACCTTAATATTGCAATTTCTTCCCAATGCTTCGGTGGTCAAGTTATTAGCGTCCTAGACTAAAAGTTATAATTATGCATCGTCGATATACTCTTAAATTATTAAAGAAAAAAGTAGTTTTCCAGGCACCCGCGCGTGTCCACAATTGCTTTCGCCATAAGAGACACTTGGCAAACATAATTCGATTGAAGGGCTCCGACATCGTGGTAACTCAGCCCCGTGTACTTGGGTGTGTATATGTGAAATTTTCTCTCATAACCTGTGTTATTGTGACGGCTGCATTACTGTGTGTATTTGTAATTAAGGTGGTAAATGGCAAGGAGACGGCCAAGGCCTTAAGTTAGGAACCATCCCGGTATTTGCCTTAAGTGGAAGTGGGAAACCACGGAAAACCACATCCAAGATTGTCGAGGTGGGAATTAAACCTTCCTCTTCTTAGTTATACCTCAAGAGACTGAATGTGCCCCGTTTTTGCCCTCAGACCAGAATTTAATTTCTTGGCAGAGCAGGAAATGTAACCCGGGTCTCCGGGGCGATAGACAAGAATAGGTGGGCCTCCATGTGTTAATACGATGTTTGACATGTACGGGACATATAATTAAAAAACTGCCTCCATTAGGGTGACTGCCGAAGTGAGTATTGAGTATAGTCCTATGGTCGTTCCAGTAGTTGGCGAAGTGATTCTATGTTCCCCTGCAAAATGTACTGTCATAACCTATAACAGGTGATGGAAATTGCTTATTTAGAGCAGTTTCGTACTGTTTATAACAAAATGAAGAACGTCATTCTGAGCTGCGTTTTCAAGCTATCGCAAAAAATTTCGCTGGCAGGAACAATTATAAGGAATTTATTTTAAGCGATCAGTCTCATCGCATTCTCCTCACCAACCAACTTGAGTATGAAAGTCTCTGGACGGTCATGTTGAACTTCATTGTATAAGACAATTGTTTAATGATTATTTGTTTAGAGTACTGAGTCTAACTACACAGTTGATTTCGGCAATGGAAGTATTATTTGCCATTTAATATTGAGACCGTTTAGTTGATGTCAACAACCACGATGACTCAACTAACGACACATAAATCGAATAAAAAGTACCGTGAGGGTCAGGTGACCTTCCAAAAAGGCTAAAGCGGCACGAGAGTCCGTAGTCCACAGGGATTGTGGTACATGGTGACGATGGTCATAGACCGCCTAAGGAAAGGTTCACCTTAATACTAGACTGAGAAAATAAACATCCAGACTCATGTAAAACACCGTGAAAATTTATTAAAATTCACAAGCCCCTAGCCTAGTTCGGAGGGTTATAATCGGCTAGTCCGCAAGTTAATAAATAAACTAAGATAAAGAACAGGTCCCCTACCTGAGAAGTTACTGAAAACCCTCGCGAAAGATCTAACTCACAATGATAAAGCAACAACAGCAACGCTAGGAATATGGCACGACGCAAGTCCCTAGTTCAAGTTACAAGATCAAGCTAATATCTGAATTTACATTTAACAGGGTAGCAAAACAAATCTAGGTTAGGATGGTACCATTTCGACATTTAAATTTAACATTAATTCAACTAGCTAAGTCCTATCTATTAACAAAATTTACGGCGATGACGTCCGTAAAAGAAAACAATTACATCCAAAAGCTAAGTGTACAGCCATGAAAAACAAACAATTTAATTATGCTTAATAACTATGTGCTAACAGCACACAATAAAGTAACATGTAGGGTTTAATACACTTGACATCATAAATTAATAACGAAATAGACACAGTAGTTTTATTAAAATTCCTGCCTACACCTTGGTTTACTCTTTGTAAACCATAGTCATCTAATGTGTATAGTTACGGTGACGAATGCGCAGTTGAGACCACGTCTGACATCGCATGGCCTGAGCTCCACGAGCTACGAACTCTAGGTTCGCACATGCTTCAGGTCGCTACAAAAATGTCAACTGTCCTAGTCATTTCCTCACAAGGAAATTATCTTCAACTGCACGGCTATGTCAACAGTTCCAGAATGCAAAGAACAAAGTTAGATAGAAAGAATCGTTAGTTAGGCTTGTTTTACAACAATTATGCATTTTATTATTAGAATGTCGGTTTATAGGTTTATCGTAGGTTTATGGCGAATAACATTGACAATAGCCTGGGCACGGAGTGTCTCCAACTGAGATCATTCTCCACCAAAAAGCCTCGACTCAACAGTCGGAATATAATCAACGAGTATAACAACTCGGACACACAATAACACGGGTTACCAGCGGCGCTAAGCTCGCGTTCAATAACTCTGGGATAGGCCTGTACAACAGTTACCTTCCAAAAACATCTGGTCAACGGGATCATCCCCGGACAAAGCATACAATAACAACCGGCTATAACAGGGTAGACTTCACCATCCTATAGAAAACCTTACATAACTGTACCTGTCATACGACAATACACGCAACAGAGCGCTAAACTAACAAAAACCGATCCATAAAACAAGTGATCAAATACAAGAGTGGAAACTGATTTCCATAAGCAAAATAGCAATGAAAGGAAAAGCGAATACAAATCGTACTCTGTCCTCGTCTATAGTAGTTTTGTCTCACAATGAAGCAGGCGTGCTCTAGGTCACTGGGTTACATAACCAGTTTATTCAAGGCCGGCGATTTAATCAATACAAAACCTGCACTTGGCCGGTTCATAAAAACTTTACCATATGTTACGGATCTCTACAGAGTCCGTGTATGAAATGCACGCTATAAATCTGAGTATAGTAATACACTTCCGTCTTTCTACCAAAGACGTCTAAATGAAAGTAAACTTACAATAACTGAAGCTCTTTGCTTTAAAAATGCAACTCAGTAGTTGCTAGAACATCAAATAAAAACGTGTCTCACACGACACAAGAAAAATATGATAAATGTGGCACAGATTCACACACTAGATCTGCTTAATGATACGTTGGGAACCGCGTTCGATGCTAGGCAACGAAACATTCCTTCTAGTTGTTAGGTTTAAACATGACCAAGAATAGCTTCTGAGCTTATTCAAAATGAAATATAATGCACTTACAAACTGGTAGTTACTGTCGACTACCTAAATGATACGACCGTTCTAACGACAGTCAGGGGTGTAACAAAGGATGGCTGCGAAGAATGCAGTCAATTAATAACCAAGGCATCTGATTGCCATAACTACAGTCAGCAAAGACTTGAAAATTACCCCAAGTAGGGTTGAACAAAATAGCCTCAAAATGACTACGATCAGGTTCAGCAAAAAGGTAGGCATTGACGTTCCACGACGTTCACCAAGCTGCACCAGGGCTGACCAAAATGTCTGACCCCTAGGGTGTCTCACTCTAAACTGAAATAAATGACATCTAACTAATCTAGTTACATCCCTACCTAGAAAAATGGCTGACACTGAGTGTGGTTGATTCACAAACTACATTATAACTACTATACCACCAGAAACTAGAACAAAGAAGGGGTGTGACAAAAACTCACGAAATGGAGGAGCTCTCACTCAGCTCTCTATTCCACAACAAGGGTTGTACATAAACCTCTCTGGCTCTCTGGATCGGTATCCTCCTCATCAGGATTCCCATCTGGACTCCCCCAAAGACCAGGGTTCGATTTGTCCCTGTCGACATCTTCGTGGATATGCCTGGAAATGGCATTTTGGCTCCTTCCCTCTCGTTCATCGTTCTGGAAGTTCCACCATCATGCTGGTTCCTGTAGAAACGTCACCCCCCCATACTGGGATGGTATTAGCCCATGGTGTCTGCTTCAACCATGGTGAATAAAAGTCCAATCACGTGGGTAGCGAAATAAGTTGCGTGATTATTCATCCTCTCACTTCCAAAATTATAATGTCCGTCGTGACTATTATAGGCTTCAATTATAAAATACGATACAGCCTTAATCTTGCAGATGTGGATTAGCATGTGAGCTAATACTATATTATAATGCTGCACGTGCTAGTGACGCTACTTTTGTATCACGCAGCATCCGTGAATTATACGACTTTTCAAAGATGAAATTTCCACTTTGGCAATTTAAATATCTCATACTATTATAATCACACTTATTCAGGATAATTGTAACACTATTACCTGTATATTTCCACTAGGCATCTGCCCTCCACATACGCGTGGGTAATATGTGATGTCACAGCAATGTTGTGCAATACACTATACTTGCCAATAATTATTTCCCAAGCTTCTTATTTAATTCACTGGACTTCATCGACAGTGAATATTAGTATTTGCTTGCTCGATGGCACTTTATAATCACTTTGAACGCTAAACAGCGGATATTCTTCTACGTCTCGTAGGACAAATGTAATTCCACGCCTACACCAGGCGGATTCTCAAGACGCAGTGCTCCGGTACTGGGTGTCTCTAGAAAAGTAGGTCGTCAAAACGAAAACGTTGAGCGACTACTTACGTTCCTTTTTGCGTATCTGCAAGGGTATTACCTTACCTAAAGTAAAAATAAACATTCTCCAAAATGTTTTAATAATGCAGCATGACGAAATGGAATATTCTGAGTCTCGTAGGAAAGATAAAAATAATTAATAAGACCTCAGATAATAATTAGCAGTTTACACCAAAGTCAAAAGTGCGATTCACCGCTACTTCAAAGTATCGCGTGATCTCTCAGCTTCACGTGGCTTCCTGGGTGTGTTCAAAAGTACAACATCCCATCATAAATGCTCTGTCATAAAAAAAATATCACATGAACCATAGCTCAGCGGGTTCAATATTTAGCGGCTCCGTTATTGCAGGACACTATAGTGTTATCGAATAATACGAAGCCACATTTAAAATCCAATATAAATAGACCATTTCAGAAACAATTCCAGATATTATGCAGTACAGTGTACTGTAAGGTCTTTGACGATCAAATGTAAACATTGTTCTACATTGTATTTCTCTTGCGTAAAATCTATGCGTGGTTACTTTGGTCTTTACTGTTGTGAGGGTAAAATTTATCTGCTGGAATATAAAATATTTGCCAAGCTGCAACAATGTAATGATATTAATTTAAAAGTCATTGAACTTATATCCAGTAGTTCAAACACATACATCAGCGTTAACAGATTGGATACTGAAGATGAAAGCCAGCTACTTCATATCCCTATTATTGAATTTTTCAATTCCTTGGAAATAAGTGATTCGCCTCCACATACTCCGAACGTTTGAGCCATAGTTATACTCCTTAGAAATCTGAACGTTTCCCAAGGACTCATATATGGTAATATATTAATTGTAAGAAATATGTAAGAAATTGCTTGGATTCGGATATAATAGGTGCAGTAATATTAGGCAGAGAGCTCAAATCCTACGACTTGATTTAACACCTTCCGATAAAACACTTGCAGGTACAGTACATTTTCTTTTAATAGGCAACAATGTCCTATTCGCTCGGCCTACTTTATCACAATCAATCAAGCTCAAGGAGAAACTCTTGAACGTATTGGGCTATTTACCTAATCACGTTTTAAGTCATGACCAGCAGGATAGTGAACGTACAAAAAAGGTCCTGTATGGGATGGTAAAGAATAAGAGGCGGAAGGATCCTACGGATTATGTTAGAATGGTGAACAAAAGGGGACAAGGGATAGAAAATAGGGAAGAACTGAAGAAAATGTGGAAAGAATATTTTGAAGAACTCCTGAAACCAAATGGAAACCACGGCGAGGAAGAAGAAATCGGGAAAGAGGTACAGTAGATGAACTGCAAACAGAAAAGGACTTAACATGGAAAGAAGTGGAAGATGCAGTGAGGAAGATGTAAGGAGGGAAGGCACCGGGTGTGGATGAGTTGAGTGTGGAGATGGTGATGATGATGATGATGATAATTGTTGTTTTAAGGGGCCTAACATCTAGGTTATCGACCCCTGATGGTTTGGGTGATCGTGAAGATGAAAATGAAAAGCGAACTTAAAACTAAAAATACCTACTAACCTACATACTAGAAGAAGAAATGGAAAACTAAAGGAGAATAAGGCAAATAAAGGACAGGAGGAAAAGAAATGCCCTCAACCCTCGAAGAAGGCGGATTGAGGGACTTGGAAGGAAGGAGAGCCATGAAAAGCAGATAAGAAAGTGAAAGAGGAGAGGGTCGGCCCCCAAAGGTTAAGGGACAAAAGGGGAAAACGGGCCCAGCTCAGGAATCCCTCGGGGTCGCCAACTCCCGAACTCACCAGCCGTGAGTCCCTGAGGGTGTAGCATTATCTAGGGTGCACCAAAAGTGGTGGGGCTACATACACCCAGCCTCCTTGAGGGCCTTAAGCGTGGAGATGGTGAGAGCAGCAGGAGAGGTGGGGATACAATGGTTGTACCGAGTGATGAAGGCAGCATGGAAGGAAAGGAAGACCCCAGAAGACTGGAAAAAGGGAATAATTGTCCCGATCTTCAAGAAAGGTAGTAGAACAGAATGCAGAAACTATCGGGGAATAACACTGATGAGTCATTGTGCAAAGATGTTTGAGAAAGTTTTGGAGAGGAGAATTAGGACAAGGATAGAAGGAGGGATGAGGGAAGAACAACATGGCTTCAGAGCAGGAAGGTCCACAGTGGATTTGATTTTTGCTGTAAGTCAGTTACAAGAACAGCACTATGAGTATGGAACAGATCTACTGATGGCCTTCCTGGACATTGAGAAAGCATCTGACAGTGTATGCAGAAACAAAGTATGGAAGTCCCTGGAGGATAGAGGAGTAGAAAAATGGACTATAAGGAGGATAAAGGAGATGTACAAGGGAAGCGTGAGCTGTGTGAAAGTGGGAGGAGAGAGATCGGACTGGGTGGAACAGAGAAACGGCTTTATTTCCCCTCCGAAGGAAGGCATACTGAAGGATTTTTAACGCTCTTAAAAAATCCGACGACTTCGGCCGGATTTGAACCCGCTATCTTGGGTACAGCAGTTCAGCATGCTACCGACTACGCCACCGAAGCCTCTTACCTATTGATATGTCCACACCGCATGAAAATGTTGTACAAAATCAGATAGTCACTATTGTGAGGGCTAGTGACGAGAAACCGAGAAAATATTCTGGGAGTAACTCAAATATGACACCCAAATACTGGCTCAAAGAGGTTTCCAAGTACTTAACTGACGCAAAGGTACCGCCAGAGCGAAGATTAAGAGCTATCGAAAAACTGACTGAGGGTGAATGCGCCTTATGGTTCAGAAGTTTTCGTTACACGTTTGACACCGTTGAAGAATTTCGCCAGGCATTTTTAACCAGGTACTGGGACGCAAATATACAACAGAATCACAGGTTGGACTTGTACTCCAGACGCTATAGTACAAATAATCCAACGAAATATGCTGAATTTTTCATAGCACAATTATGCCATTTTTGGAGCTTGACGAGGCCCCTAGAGAGGAGGTTCTGTGTATAGCGATAGCCAGGCAATTACCATACGAAGTACATCGACTATTAATCTCGGCAATCGCCAAAACAGCGATTGAAATGGAGGAAGTGCTGAGACAGCTCGATCTCACCACAGCGCAGCACACAAGGCAGATTCGGAACACGGAACAAGTCCACATGACTAGTGCACCAACTGAACCGACTAGGGTGCAGACTAAAAGTAAGTCCACTAGCACAGAAACTGAGAAGTCAGACTGGCAACGAGAAGAAAGGGAGAACCAGAATTGGAGGCCAGCATACAGAGCAAGATCGAACCGCGGATACCGAGGAAGAAAAACCTGGAATCAGCGCGATACAAGAAACCAACAGCCTGATAGCAGGAGAAATTACGGCCGAAATGGGAATAACCGAGAATGGAGATCCCAAGAACAGAGTCGCGGGTTCGACGAAGAAGCAGAAGAACGTTATCACGCAACACTAAGATATATGGAGGAGCGTGGAGACGACAACAGAAAATCGCAAGTGCATTGGGATGAAGCGATTAAAAATAGAAGGTCACCCGACATCTATAAGGATGATGACGGAGCCAAGAGTCTGGATCTTCAGCAGCGCGAAGACAGACAGCTGAACTCCACAAAGAATGGAGCCATAAGGAAAACCAGCCAATTATGACTCGGGGAGAAGGAGATACCCGAAAGTCAATGTAAGGTTCATAAACCCTACCTGATTATAAGGGACTTGCAAAATAATGCCTACAGAATCAAAGATGAAGAAACAGGCAGAAGTTGTAGTAAACGCTGCGAACTTAAAATTATATAGTCCGCCAGAGGAATATGAAACCATAGAAGAGCAAGCCATTCACACCCAAATGAACAGAGAGTCATTATATATGCACGCAGAGAGGCTTCAGGAAAGCCCACGCCACAGAGAAAGAAAGCGAGACTGCCAGCTCGTAGACCAAGGGAGACGAGGGTTGAATGCAGCTGTCAGTTAGAAGAGCTTTACAACCAGTTGTGTGAAGCAGCAGTACAGCTCCAAGAAATGAATGAACAGCTAAGGGCGCAGAACAAGAAAATACGAGACGGCAGACGTAATGGAGTGGAGGAACGAGACATCCCATTGCCCGGGAGCACTGACCGCTTCAAGTAAACACTGTACGGAGTCGATGCCATCTGGAGGCCCGAAAGAATTCACTTGTAAAATGAATTATCCGAGCTTAGCAAGGGAAAGATGTGCCCAATTAGACACGGAAGACTGGCATCAAACTCGGGTCTTATTAAAGAAGACCAGGCCCATGATTCTGCCCAGAATGGAATCATTGATCTCTGAGGGGGAACAGCTACGGGAAACCCGAGGAGCAATGAGTTATATATGCATATAATCATAATAGCAGGATTTCACGGCTAGAACGGGAAAATCATAGCTTTTAAGGTCGATCTTTGCAAGAAAATACAAAGCCCATGTACGTTTTAGAAGCCTGAATGCTCGAAAGCAAACCAGCTTGACAGTTGACTAATCGTAGTTAGTGAAGGGGCGTTTTTGGGTGACGCCAAGGAACTAATTTTCGTCTGGACCGCAGGAACAGCTCAAGATTAATGACTCTGGGATCCACCGTCTCACAAGGCATAAGAGTAGAGAGGGGGCAGTCGCCCACAGAAATTAATTGATTACAGCCAATTGGAGCATTGAAATGGAATAAAACTTACACCCAGGTGAATATATTCTAGGGAAGATAATTTAGGAGTGTTCTCACGCCTAAATTAAAGCCTTCATCTATAAACGAGCTTCTGCACAGACTGTTTCCGCTCGGGAGGAAGGTTTTGGAGATCAGCAGAGGGGGAATTACCAGGATAGCGTCATGACGCCATGGAAGAAGGCAATTAATTGTAATTAATTGGCCGAAGCGATCGCTTGCACGCGAGTGATTTTGGGACCTCCACACCTAAACAAACGAGAGTTATACTTCACATTGTCTGGAAATGTATTATTTCAAGAAGGGAGTCGGTCCTGAGTTTCCAGTGGACTATGTTTCACAAGAAAGCCTTATATAGGGGAAGCTTCGCAAGGAAGTTAGTTCGTCTTCAGTTCGTCTTGACTCAACACGTGAACTAACACGCTGCCAGATCATGCATGAAAGTGCGCGAATTTATAAAGTATCGACGCTCAAATGTATTTGGAGACAATGGAAGCGCATCATGCAGCTTCACAACAGTAATTATGCATCGTGTAAGATTTAGTCTACAGCAGACGTTTAACCAATAACATACGCGAGTATAAATTCAGTACAGCGTAGGGATAATTTAGGATGTTTATGGACAGTGAACATACCAGGAGGTGTTGTCATAGTTAAAAATGACACATTATTGCCAGGATCACTAAAGTTACGGGAGCCTGGAAGGCGTCACAATAGTCGTGACAGAGGATTGAACAGAATTGCAGTAGAGGAGATATAAACTGTAGGTGACAGGAATCGAACGCACACACACGCAAGATAGACTTTCATGGAGACCAGCGGTTGTCAGGAGTTAGCTGCATTGAATCTCTGAGGTCAGGCGATATTTGGAGTCCAATCAAGGATCCATGTGTGAAATAGTGCGGGAATTGTATATAAAATTATATTACAGTGATTTTTAAAAGTGTTTATGTGTATGGTAAAATAATATGTATTGTGTCAAAGTGAGAAAAGCCAGTGATGAAAAAAATATGATTACCATATGTGAAGTGTATACCATGTGTCGTGTGATAGATATCATGATGGCTTAAGCTAAGCACCATTGTAGGCTCGTGGCTGGCGTGCTGGACTAACCCAGCAAAAATGAAAGTGAGTACAAATTTAATATGTTGATATGATTAAATAGCTCACCATACAACGAAGCATCACCCTTAAGACTAAGAATTAACATTCATTATGTACGAGCTCACATCCCTCGTATTTTGGTAAAATATGGCTTGGAGGATGATTTGTTTACGGCCATTTCAGCTAAAGTCAATGATGAAAGTAACGGTAACGTTAAATAATAATAATAATAATAATAATATTAATAATAATCTGGGGTCGGTAACAGTAATGAATAAAATAATGGGCATGTCGGGCCTAGAGTACGTGCAAAGTGTGTCATGTCTAACGTAAGAGTACTGTGTTATTGTAAATAGTATGAAAGAAACGTAAAATATCGAGATAATGAAACTTTTTCAGTGTCATTGAATTGTTGAATGAATGTCTATTATGGTAAATTCTACAGGGTTGTATTTGAGAACCATTAAGGTAGTTAATATAAGCCAGTAAATTTATACTTGTTTTGGGAGCTTCGTAAAACTTTGGCTTATGAGTAATTGCAGAGAGGACGTGAGTGCTTTAATAATTGAGTCATCTATAGAAGTATTGTTTGAGCCGCGTACAGCGAGCAAGTAACGTAGAATCAAGAGATTTACGTCAATAAGTTGCGGGGATCATCCAAATATAGCTTGCGCGTTAGGCGAATCTAGTCGGCTAAATCTTCGATATCTACGAGATAGTATCGCCTTGGAGCATACTTGTATTATTCGCAACGAATTAGGACAGAGGCTGTCTGTATCCACCGTTTTCAGAATTGTTGCCACTAGGGATAACTATTAGAGACCCTGTGTGAGCCCAAATATTAATTGATCTGCCCTTAGAGGTAAGACTAACGGTTCGTCGTATAGGAAACGCCGATTTCTTCTTGTTATAGGCAGCTGCACCAGTGAGAGAACTTTGATACTCACTTGAGATGCGCGCCAGAGCCACTAATGTTGCCACAGAACGGCAAAGCTATCCGTGATCTATCCCCTGCCATGAATATTAATTAGGAGCCAAGTTGAGCCCATTACACTCTAAATGTAGGTGTTAAATAATTAGCATGATGATGATGATGATGATAATTGTTGTTTTAAGGGGACTAACATCTAGGTTATCGGCCCCTAATGATCTGGGTGATAGCGAAAATGTTAATGAAACGAAAACCAGAACAAAAATTAAGTGAGACGGAAAATACTCACAAAAAGGAACTCAGATTGAAACAACTCACAAAATGTTCTTACATAAGGGAATTTAGAACGAAAAGATTCACAAAAGGAATAGATTGAAAAATACCCACAAAATGAAGGCTAGGTTCAAAATACGTACAAAATGCAAAGTAGCGTCGAAATACCTACAAAATGCAATTGAAATTCAAAATACTTACAAAATGCAAATTAGATCGAAATTACGTACAAAATGCAATTCAGGTTCAAAATACTTACAACATGCAATTGGTATTGAAAATACACGATGCAATTCAGATTGAAATATCCCAATTCCAATCCAAATTATTCACAAAGTGCAATTGTAATTCAAAATACTTACAAAATGCAATTGAAGTTGAAAATGCTTTCAAAATGTACGGTAGATTCAAACGACTCATGTGGATTGACAATACTTACAAAATGCAATTTAGATTGAAAATACTTGACAAAATGTAATTTAGATTCAAAATACCCACAAAATGCAATTAAGAATCAAAATATGTGCAAAATGCCCACCAAACAAAATGCAATTTAGATTCAAAGTTCGTGCGAAATGCGGTTTTGGTTGAAAATACTTACAAAATGCAATTGAAATTCAAAATTCTCACTAAAAGGCCCGGCTATCTGCATTGAAAGACTTACCAAAAAGCAATTTAGATTGTCAATCTTTACAAAATGCAATTGAAGTTGAAACAATCGCGAGATGTAATTTAGATCGAAAAAAACTTACAAAATGCAACGTAGATTAAAAATGCCTTAAAAATCGCTAGAAGGGAATTTAGACACACGGTGAACCAAGTAACAAAAACAGTGCGGGAATCTTAAAGAGAAAAGTAAATATAAGGAAAAGAGGAGTGGAGAGGGGGAGGAGAGGAGAGGGCAGATAGGAGATGATGATGATGATAATTGTTGTTTAATGGGGCCTAACATCGAGGTTATCGGCCCCTAATGATCTGGGTGATAATGGTAACCAGAACAAAATTAACTGAGACGGAAAATACGTACAAAAAGGAACTCACAATATGGTCTTACAAAAGGGAATTTAGATCGAAAAGAGTCACAAAAAGAATACGTCATGGAAAAATACCCACAAACCGTAGGCTAGATTCAAAATACGTTCAAAATGCAATGTAGCGTCGAAATACTTACAAAATGCAACTGAAATTCAAAATACTTACAAAATGCAAATGAGATCGAAAATACGTACAAAATGCAATTGAGGTTCAAAATACTTACAAAATGCAATTGAAATTGAAAATACACAAAGCAATTCAGATTGAAATATCCCAGTTCCAATCCATATTATTCACAAAGTGAATAGAAATTCAAAATACTTACAAAATGCAATTGAAATTGAAAATGCTTACAAAATGTACGGTGATTCTAACGACTCATGTGGATTGACAATACTTACAAAATGCAATTTAGATTGAAAATACTTGACAAAATGTAATTTAGATTCAAAATACCCACAAACTGCAATTTAGAATCAAAATATGTGCAAAATGCCCACCAAACAAAATGCAATTTAGATTCAAAATTCGTGCAAATGCGGCGTTGGTTGAAAATTCTTACAAAATGCAATTGAAATTCAAAATACTCACTAAAAGGCCCGGGCACATCCATTGAAAGACTTACTAAAAAGCAATTTAGATTGTCAATCTTTACAAAATGCAATTGAGGTTGAAAACAATCGCGAGATGTAATTTAGATCGAAATATCATACAAAAAGCAACGTAGATTAAAAATGCCTTTAAAAAATCGGTAAAAGGGAATTTAGATACGCGGTGAACCAAGTAACAAAAACAGTGCGGGAATCTTAAAGAGAAAAGTAAATATAATGAAAAGAGGAGAGGAGAGGAGAGGAGTGGAGAGGAGAGGAGAGGAGAGGAGAAGGTCCGCCCCAAAGGTAAGGGACAAAAGGGGAAAACGGACCCAGCTCAGGAATCCCTCGGGGTCGCCAACTCCCGAACTCACCAGCCGTGAGCCCCTGCGGGTGTAGCATTATCTACGGTGCACCAGAAGTGGTGGGGCTACAGACACCCTGCCTCCTTAAGGGCCTTGAGCACAAGGCAGGAGGTAAAAGGAAAAGAAAAAGAAGGCTGACCCCTCACAGAAGGAGGGTATCAGGTAAGATGAGACAAGGGCCAATTAAGGCGGGAAAGTGAAAGACTCCCTAGGCCTCTGATAACCTAATACCGTCGGGGTCGGAAGAGAACAAGAGTTGACCAAGGGAGGTCGACAGGAAAGAAGAAAGAGAGGAGCCCGGCACAAGTAAGTGGAAGCAATGCCGGACTCAGCTGGGGCCCCGTGGTCGCCAACCCACAACCCACTAGATGTGAGCCCCTGGGGGGTAATTAGAATGACTCAATTACTAGGGACACAACCCACTCAGGGTACCTCCAGTGTAACTGCACCAGTAAATAAACTTGACCTTGCAAGAAGCCAGATGGGGTGGCAGGAAGGCAACTAGACCGGCGGCCATCTTTCTCAGGAAGCCGAAACTAATTTATTGTCCGCTTGGAAAGGAAGTCTGTTGACCTGATCCTTTTATTTTAAAAGCGTAGTGGGCCACTGAAGAATCTCGATATTTCGAAAAGTAATTAAGATATGATTGATGTGATGATGCCAATTGAATTAAATGCTTTATTTCCACCCACATACCATGTTGAAATGCTGTGATCGGATAATATTTGACCCAGTTATTCTCTGAGGAGGAATACTGCACCAAATAAATATAGGCATCATTGTAAAGTGTATTTTTCCCAGTTTACACTAATTTATTCATACGGGTAGCGTAATTTCAATGACATGACACGTTTGTAACCATAATGTTTTGACCAGACCCAGAAAATCGTTGTATGGTGAAGCTATAATACATCTCTATCCATGTGTATTTTGGAAGGGAAAGTGTACTACTTCAGCGTTTCAAATTGATGGGAAAAAGAATACGAGTTGCACGACACAACACTTGTTAATTAAGGCATAAGATAATGAATTAATGTTACTGAAAGTAAATGCCCCATGTAAAACGGATAAATGTTTAATAATTGCAGATTTAATGTCATTTAAAGATAATTTGTGTTTATTGTGTTGTGATATTCCAGTTTGTGTTAAATTGTGCCACGTGAAGAACACTATGGACACTCGCAAATGTCAGAGAGTATCAATAGTCGGATGTTTTGAATAGACTTGAGGGCGGTGAAGCACTAATTTTAAGGAGAGACTCACAGATAACTTTGATTTTCGTTGTGGAAAGTAAATGTAAAATATATTTTATTTGTGTTTTATGTTGTATTGCCATGATTTTCTATCATTAAATGTTATATTTAGGAATATGTTGTTTCTTTCAAGTAGAGTAGTCACCTGACAGACTCAAATCCTGAGCATGTGATCGTATGGTGGGCATGAATGTCCCATACCTCGAAAGACCGTGAGTTAGCTGGGATACGAACACATGTTCCATATGTTGACGATTGGGTACAATACCTAATTTTTAATCGCGCCTATGCCTGGCAGTGCGCCCTATCAGCAACAAGAGGAATTTTCAATTACACCGTAGGCATGGGTTCACTAACTGGCCGGTATAGAGCACAACTCGCTTCTAGTAGGCTGTGGATAGCTCCCGCATACTGTAGTTCAACTGGTTGCTAGTAGTCACACCTGCAGATCCGCAGGAGAACTTTGTTTTCCATTGCAAAAGCACAATGAAAATGAAAATCCACAGCCTGCTTCCAGTCGACCGACCGGGTCAGGGAATGGAATGAATGAAGCCCCCATCTAGTGGCGAGGATATGAACTGCGCCGGCTGCCGAAGCCTGTCGCACTCCCCTGGGCAATGATTAAATGAATGACAGATGAAATGAAATGGTAGTGGAGAGTGTTTCTGGAATGATATTGTGACAAGGAAAACCGGAGTACCCGGAGAAAAACCTGTCTGCCTCCACTCTGTCCAGCACAAATCTCACATGGGTTGACCCGAATTTGAACCACGGACCCAGCGGAGACATGATGATGATGATGATAATTGTTGTTTTAAGGGGCCTAACATCGAGGTTATCGGCCCCTAATGATCTGGGTGATAGCGAAAATGATAATGAAATGGAAACCAGAACAAAATTATCTGAGACGGAAAATACGTACAAAAAGTAACTCAGATGGAAACAACTCACAATATGGTCTGACAAATGGGAATTTAGAACGAAAAGTTGCACAAAAAGAATAGATTGAAAAAGACCCACAAAACGTAGGCTAGATTCAAAATACGTACAAAATGCAATGTAGCGTCGAAATACTTACAAAATGCAACTGAAATTCAAAATACTAACAAATTGCAAATGAGATCGAAAATACGTACAAAATGCAATTGAGGTTCAAAATACTTACAAAATGCAATTGAAATAGAAAATACACAATGCAATTCAGATTGAAATATCCCTGTTCCAATCCAAATTATTCACAAAGTGCAATTGAAATTCAAAATACTTACAAAATGCAACTGAAATTGAAAATGCTTACAAAATGTACGGTAGATTCAAACGATGATGATGATGATAATTGTTGTTTTAAGGGGCCTAACATCTAGGTTATCGGCCCCTGATGGTTTGGGTGATCGTGAAGATGAAAATGAAAAGCGAATTTAAAACTAAAACTAACTAATAACCTACATACTAGAAGAAGATGATGATGATGATAATTGTTGTTTTAAGGGGCCTAACATCTAGGCTATCGGCCCCTGATGGTTTGGGTGATCGTGAAGATGAAAATGAAAAGCGAACTTAAAACTAAAACTAACTACTAACCTACATACTAGAAGAAGAAATGGAAAACTAAAGGAGAATAAGGCAAATAAAAGGACAGAAGGAAAAGAAATGCCCTCAACCCTCGGAGAAGACGGATTGAGGGACTTGGAAGGAAGGAGAGCCATGAAAGGCATATAGGAAAGTGAAAGAGGAGAGGGTCCGCCCCAAAGGTAAGGGACAAAAGGGGAAAACGGACCCAGCTCAGGAATCCCTCGGGGTCGCCAACTCCCGAACTCACCAGCCGTGAGCCCCTGAGGGTGTAGCATTATCTAGGGTGCACCAGAAGTGGTGGGGCTACATACACCCTGCCTCCTTAAGGGCCTACAGCACAAGGCAGGAGGTAAAAGGAAGAGAAAAAGAAGGCTGACCCCTCGCAGAAGGAGGGTATCAGAGAAGATGAGACAAGGGCCAATTAAGGCGGGAAAGGAAGAGTTTCCCTAGGCCTCGGATACCCTAATACCGTCGGGGTCAGAAGAGAACAAGAGTTGACCAAGTGAGGTCGACAGGAAATAAGACGGAGAGGAGCCCAGCACAAGTAAGTGGAAGCTATGCCGGACTCAGCTGGGGCCCCGTGGTCGCCAATCCACGCCCACAAGATGTGAGCCCCTGGGGGGAGATTCAAACGACTCATGTGGTATGACAATACTTACAAAAAGCAATTTAGATTGAAAATACTTGAAAAAATGTAATATAGATTCAAAATATCCACAAAATGCAATTAAGAATCAAAATATGTGCAAAATGCCCGCCAATCAAAATGCAATTTAGATTCAAAATTCGTGCGAAATGCGGTTTTGGTTGAAAATACTTACAAAATGCAATTGAAATTCAAAATACTCACTAAAAGGCCCGTCTACCTGCATTGAAAGACTTACTAAAAAGCAATTTAGATTGTCAATCTTTACAAAATGCCATTGAGGTTGAAAACAATCGCGAGATGTAATTTAGATAGAAAAAACTTACAAAATGCAACGTAGATTAAAAATGCATTAAAAAATTGCTAGAAGGGAATTTAGATACACGGTGAACCAAGCAACAAAAACAGTGCGGGAATCTTAAAGAGAAAAGTAAATATAATGATAAGAGGAGTGGAGAGGAGAGGGGAGAGAGAGGAGAGGGTCCGCCCCAAAGGTAAGGGACAAAAGGGGAAAACGGACGCAGCTCAGGAATTCCTCGGGATCGCCAACTCCCGAACTCACCAGCCGTGAGCCGCTGAGGGTGTAGCATTATCAAGGGTGGACCAAAAGTGGTGGGGCTACATACACCCGGCCTCCTTGAGGGCCTTGAGCACAAGGCAGGAGGTAAAAGGAAAAGAAAAAGAAGGCTGACCCCTCGCAGAACGAGGGTATCAGAAAAGATGAGACAAGGGCCAATTAAGACGGGAAAGGAAGAGACTCCCTAGGCCTTGGGTACCCGAATGCCGTCGGGGTCGGAAGAGAACAAGAGTTGACCAAGTGAGGTCGACAGGAAAGAAGACGGAGAGAAGCCCGGCACAATGAAGTGGAAGCAATGCCGGACTCAGCTGGGGTCCCGTGGTCACCAACCCACGTCCCACTAGATGTGAGCCCCTGCGGGGAGATCCGTTGGAGAACTTTGTTTTAATTATATATATTTTCCATTGCACAATGCACAATATAACGCTCAATTGTATAGCGCTCAGTTTTCAGAAAACAACAAATGTCAAACAAACAAGCAACAAAATATAACTCTGTTGGGATTAGAACCCCAGCCGACCGGGTGAGAGACCAACGCTCTACCTACAGACCCAAATATGGTCTCCCAAGTTGAACGTTAACAATTGATTTAGATACAACGTCTTAGCAAATAATGACTATGACTAAACGATTTCTTCACTGGAGCATATTTCAAACAAAGTTCATTTCATAAACAGTTCATATTATTTCTATCAGTAGGATAAATTGCATGCAACATACTCAACTTAGTGAAATATAGGTCAGAACGAGAGGTCAGCTGCCATCTTGTCTTGTAACCGAGACGACTCAGCTTTTAAAAGTCACTTCTGCACTATAATATTGCAATATAAACTTTGAATTTCGAACGGGCCACGTCCTTCAGAACAGTTTAAATGATTCTCGGTCCAATAATCGGAACTGGTGGGTCCCATGTTATGAATTATGAAGTTTGCATAATTCACACGGTTGCCATCCCGAAATGAAACGGCAGATGACCTTGTCGTTTGGGCAGCAGCCGCGTCCCATATGAAGGTATGTTTTTACCAAATTTGGTAAAACCGATGATTAGTTTGGTCGTAATTTAATTTTATGTTTTGACTATTCGAGTGATCGCCATTACATTTAGGTAAAACCAGAGCAATATATAACATGACACTAAGGTGCCCTTTGCTAGTGCTACCTCTGTACCAAATTTCGTTCAATTTGGCTTCGCCGAGTTTGAATTGATAGGGGGAGGGGGGAAGGGGAGGGGCGGAGTGGAAGGGGGAGGGGGGGGCAGACATACAGGGTACACACACACACGCGAAGATCTCATAAGTCTACATTCATTTGTTGCAAAAATCGAAAGTAGGCTAAACAAGATGTTCAGCATATAGCCTACTTTTTCCTAAATGCATGGGTATTGTTATAACTCTTTTTCCTTTTCAAGGACTATAATTGAATGTTTGTTGTAGTAGCTTGTTGAAATACAACGTGCTGTACGGATATTATACATGAATATAAAGTGCCCTTTGCTAGTGCTACCTCTGTAAAAATTTGCATTCAATTCGGTTTCACCATGTTTGAATTGATATGGAGAATCAATTTGCCGCTATCTGCAAACTATTGGGCTGATGACCTTGTAGTTCGGTCAAAAAAATCCCACAAAAAGGTATGTTGTTGAAAAATTTGGTAGAGATCAGATGATTAGGTTGGTCGTAATCTGATTTAAATATTTTATATTTGGGTGGCAGTATTACGTTTCCGTCAAGATTGCGGCGGTATATAAACATGACACTGAGGTACCCTTTGGTAGTGCTACCTCTGTACCAAATTTCGTTTAATTCGGTTTCACCGTGGTTGAGAAGATATGGGGAATCGATTTGCACACATGAAAGGCCGCCATATGCAAACTATTGGACTGATGACCTTGTAGCTTGGTCAAAGAATGCTTCTCATATAAAGGTATGTTGTTGCAAAATTTGGTTGAGATCAGATGATTACGTTGGTAGTAGTTTGATTTAAGCTTCTTACATTTGGGTGGCCACCATTACGTTTCCGTCAAGATAGCGGCGATATAAACATGACACTGGAGTGCCCTTTGCTGGTGCTACCTCTGTACAACATTTCGTTCAATTTGGATTCACCGTGTTTGAAAAGATAGGGGGAATCGATTTGCATACATACATGGCCGCCATCTGCAAACTATTGAGCTGATGACCTTGTAATTTAGTCAAAAGACGCCCGCCATACGAATACATGTTGTTGCAAAATTAGGTAACTATCGGATGATTAGGATGGTCGTAATTTGATTTAAACATTTTACATTTGGGTGGCACTATTTCGTTTTCGTCAAGATTGCGGCGATATAAAACATGACACTGAGGTACCCTTTGGTAGTGCTAACTCTGTACCAAATTTCATTCAATTCGATTTCACCGTGTTTAAATTGATATGGGGAATCGATTTCCACACATACATGGCCGCCATCTGCAAACTATTGGGCTGATGATCTTGTAGTTGGGTCAAAATATGCTTCCCACATTGAGGAATATATTTGCAAAATTTGGTAGAGATCAGATAATTAGGTTCAGATATTTAGGTTGGTCGTAATTTGATCTAAGCTTTGAACATTTGGGTGGCCGCCATTACGTTTCCGTCAATATGGCGGCAATTAAAAACATGACACTGAGGTGGCCTTTGCTAGTTCTATCTCTGTACCAAATATCGTTCCATTCTATATCACCGTGTTTAAATTGATAGCGGGAATTGATTATCACACATACGTGGCCGCCATCTGCAAACTATTGGGCTGATGATCTTGTAGTATGGTCAAAATATGCTTCCCACAAAGAGGTATATTGTTGCAAAATTTGGTAGAGATCAGATGATTAGGTTGGACCTAATTTGATTTAAGCTTTTAACATTTTGGTGGCCGCCATTACGTTTTCGTCAAGATGGCGGCGACACATGACACTGAAGTGTCCTTTGCTAGTGCTACCTCTATACCAAATTTCGTTCAATTCGGTTTCACCGTGTTTGAATTGATAGGGGTAATCAATTTGCACACATACATGGCCGCCATCTGCAAACTATTGGGCTGATGACCTTGTTATTTAGTCAAAAGACGCTCGCCATGTTGTTGCAAAATTTGGGAGAGATCGGATGATTAGGTTAGTCGTAATTTAATTTAAGCTTTGAACATTTGGGTGGCGGCCATTACGTTTCTGACAAGATGGCGGCGATATAAAACATGACACTGAGGTGCCCTTTGCTAGCTCTACCCCTCTGTACCAAATTTCGTTCATTTCGATTTCGCCGTGTTCTAATTGATAGTGGGGGGGGGGCAGACATCCAGAGTACACACACACACACACACAGACTCACAATTTTTGACCATGTGTAGATCTCATAAGTCTACTTTAATTTTTTACAAAAATATAAAAAATAAGCTTACGAGATCACCTTTTGTCCGTGTGTGTGTGTGTGTGTGTGTGTGTGTGTGTGTGTGTGTGTGTGCACGGTGTGTGAGTGCGTCCGTGTGTGTTTCCCCCCTAGTAAAATCTAAACGCCTGGAGCGATTTCAATGAAACTCTGTGAGGTCATAGTACTTTTATGGCTGATCTTGACCATATCCATCAAATTATATTACGTCTTACCAATCCAATATGGCGGCTGTGCGAAATATTTTACCGGCATTCTCTATGTCCGAAACTATTACTGTTATCACCCTGAAATTTTGTACGGTGATAAACAGCACTACTAGACGTTCACCTATGATACATTCGGCGGCTTCGATGGAGTAGTTGGTAACATGCTGAGCTTCTGTGCCCAAGGTTGGGGGTTCAAACCCGGCCGAAATCGTCGGATTTTTAAGAGCGTTAAAATCCCTTAATATGCCTTCCTTGGGAAGGGAAGTAAAGCTGAAAGAGCCCATGTCATAGATTTTTGGAATGTAAAAGAACCTTCCACTAATTACACTTGTGTGAACTTAAATTATAGGTTAGATTTGAAGAACGCTCTTAAGTTCCAACGCTTGTCGTCAGGAGCCAATTGTGGTGGCATTTAGTAACCAAGTTCACAACTAGTTGTCGTCGACGGTAGCACTTGGTAGTAAATGTAGGAAATACTAGAAAATGGAATGTATGCAGTCCTCACCTGATTTACACATAACACACAATAAATAAATAATACGGTCATCACAATTGGCACCGCTTATCAGACAGATTCTACACATATCCAAAGTACACGGGGTTTCGTGATCGCGTTGTCTCAGTCCCTAGACTGAGGAATCAACCAACCATGTAACTTTCAAAAACCTGTTAACTATAAAACGAACATGGCGGCCTAGCGAATTTGAAGCATTTAAATAGACTTTTCTCGCAATTTAAGCATCTGGACGCAGTGAAACTATGTACAGCAAATGTTTATATACATTGTAATACACTTACATTTCACTTAGTTCAATTGTTTACATAGCCTCAAGATGGCGGTTGTGCGAAATATTAAAATTGAGTTTTTGTATCTTGTGTCCTGATCATGCGATCACCGGGTGAGTTAGCCGTGGTCGTTACGACATGACTGCTGGCAGTCGCTCACATCCGGGAGGAGAGGAAGTTCGAATCCCCCTGCCGGCAACCTTGAAGATGGTCTTCTGTGGTTTCCCATCTTCCTTCCAGGCAAATGCCGGGGTTGGTCCCTAACTATAGGCCACAGACGCCACCTTCCAACTCCTCGTCTTTGCATTCCAACTTTCCTCCCCAACTGTATTTGTAGCTCACCCATTGGGTGTCCGTCTCTAAGCAGCTACAAAAACTGGCGAGCCGAACATATCCTCGGACACTTCCGGCACTAAGAGCCATACGCTAAAAATTTTAAAAAATTAAAAAGATCATGCGATCGAAGTCAACGTTTGATTAATGAACCTACTCAATTATCGTCATCTAATAGTACAAAACTTTATTGCCTACATATATATTAAAATTCAACATGGCGACTATCCGAAATATTTAGACAGTTCTCAATATCAATTAATCTATGGCAGCAATCAAACTGAAATATTGTATGTTCATAGAGGCTATAAACATAAGATCACCTATGCTGACCACAAATGGAGCATGGTGGCGACGCGAACATACATACTCAAATGGGCATATCTCGCGATTTAACCACCCGAGCGCAGTGAAACTTTGTTCGGTATATGGTTATATAAATATTAATCTACTGGCATCTAATTTATTACAATTGTTTTATAACCACAGAATGGCGGCTGTGCGAAATTTTAAAACCTTGCTTTTATTTCTTGTGTCCTAATCATGCGATTGAAGTTTGAATAATACATCTACACAATAACCTTCAGGTAATAGTACAAAACATTAAGGCCTATATATATACAGTGTATAAATTCAACATGGCAACCATCCGAAATATTTAGACAGTTCTCAATGTCTACGAATCTATTAAAGGAAACATACTGACAATTTGTTTGTTGATAGAGGTAATTAACTTAAGTAGGATATATGAAAATAGGCCATACCTCTTTTTATTGTTATTGAACTTTCGATAGTTACCAAAACCACATAGGATTGGCGTAGTAAAAATTATTATTATTATTAAATATGGTTTGTTTTTTATCGGGTTGAGTGGCATACTGTAAAGTCATTTTATATAAAGAACGTCTTTCTTTGCAATACAGCAGACTCTGTACGTCTTTGTGAAATGATAAATGGGAGTTGGGAAATTAGTTGGGAAGTATCATGCAAGGCCATGGAGCTATTATAGTACAGCATCATTCTACCAACTTATCGTTTTATAAACCAGAAAGAGAACTGGTCTACTTGGAGTTAGCATCCAGCGAGCACGTAATCATCACTGCAGTGTAGCGCAATGGACTCAATATCGAATTGTTGCGTCCAGCGTGTCAGTCCTCTCACACCCAGGGCTGGCAAGTAGCGCGTCGCTTGTAACTAATGAAACCCACAAACTGCAAAGCAGTCACTTTTAACAATGACGAAAATATGAATTATTTTTTCAAGATGGAGCAATGAATGTCGCTGTTTTTTAATATTATTCAATTTATTTTGAAATACAGTGAGGGCTTTCTCTTTTGAATGGAACGGTGCGGGCCGTGCGTGGATGTATAGCGCTGAATCACCGCCACATGATGATGATGATGATTGTTGTTTCAAGGGGCCTAACATCTCGGTTATCGGCCCCTAAAAGTTTGGGTGATGATGATGATGATAATTGTTGTTTTAAGGGGCCTAACATCGGGGTTATCGGCCCCTAAAGGTTTGGGTGATGATGATAATTGTTGTTTTAAGGGGCCTAACATCGAGGTTATCGGCCCCTAATGATCTGGGTGATAGCGAAAATGAGAATGAAATGGAAACCGTAACAAAATTATCTGAGACGGAAAATACGTACAAAAAGGAACTCAGATGGAAACAACTCACAATATGGTCTTACAAAAGGGAATTTAGAACGAAAAGTTGCACAAAATGAATAGATTGAAAAAGACCCACAAAACGTAGGCTAGATTCAAAATACGTACAAAATGCAATGTAGCGTCGTAATACTTACAAAATGCAACTGAAATTCAAAATACTTACAAAATGTAAATGAGATCCAAAATACGCACAAAATGCAATTGAGGTTCATAATACTTACAAAATGCAATTGAAATAGAAAATACACAATGCAATTCAGATTGAAATATCCCAGTTCCAATCCAAATTATTCACAAAGTGCAATTGAAATTCAAAATACTTACAAAATGTAATTGAAATTGAAAATGCTTACAAAATGTACGGTAGATTCAAAGGACTCATGTGGATTGACAATACTTACAAAAAGCAATTTAGAATGAAAATACTTGACAAAATGTAATTTAGATTCAAAATACCCACAAAATGCAATTGAGAATCAAAATATGTGCAAAATGCCCGCCAAACAAAATGCAATTTAGATTCAGAATTCGAGTGAAATGCGGTTTTGGTTGAAAATACTTACAAAATGCAATTGAAATTCAAAAAACTCACTAAAAGGCCCGGCCACCTGCATTGAAAGACTTACTAAAAAGCAATTTAGATTGTCAATCTTTACAAAATGCAATTGAGGTTGAAAACAATCGCGAGATATAATTTAGATCGAAAAAACTTACAAAATGCAACGTGGATTAAAAATTCCTTAAAAATCGCTAAAAGGGAATTTAGATACACGGGTGAGAAGGAGAGGAATGTAAATAAAAGAAAAGAGAAAGAAAATGCCCTCAACCCTCAAATAATGAGAATTGAGGGACTTGGATGGAAGGAGAGCCAAGAAATGCAACGAGGAAAGAGAGAGAGAAAGGCAATGGGAAAACGGGGGAAAACGTGACCCAGCTCAGGAATCTTTCGGGGTCGCCAACTCCCGAGCTCACCAGCCGTGAGCCATCGAGGGTGTTGCACAATCCAGGGTGCACGCTAACTGTTGGGCAACACTCACCTTGCCTCCTTTAGGGCCTTCAGCAGAAGGCAGGATATACAATGAAAAGAAAACAATAGGTCTGACCCATCGAAGAATGAGGGATTAGGAATGATGAGACAAGGGCCAATTAAGGCGGGAAAGTGAGAGACTCCGTAGACCTCAGATACCCTAATACCGTCGGGGTCGGAAAAGAACACGAGTTGACCAAGGGAGGTCGAGAGGGAATATAACAGATGAGCCTGGCACAAGTAAGTGGAAGCAATGCCGGACTCAGCTGGGGCCCCGTGGTCGCCAACCTACATCGCACAAGTTGTGAGCCCCTTGGGGGACCGCCAGGTAACTAACATTTGCCGATTACACAAGAAGATTATATTTCTTGTTTTAAAGGGTCTAACAGTTAGGTTATCGGCCCCTAATGAATTGAAATGTTTTAATGTGCAAACGTCAGTAGTTGTAACTATGATTTAACAAGTAGTTCCGTGAAGAACTATACAGCCTATTTTCATATATCCTACTTATGTTAATTGCCACGATCAACATACACAATTTCAGTTTGATTGCTGTAATAGATTCGTAGATATTGAAAATCGACTAAATATTTGGGATGGTCGCCATGTTGGATTTTATATATGTAGGTCCTAGAGTTATGTACTGTTACATGCAGATTATTGTCTACGTGTAGTATTCAAACTTCAATCGCATGATTAGGACACAAGAAGTAACGAGGAGATTTTAAAATCTCGCACAGCTGCCATCTTGTGGTTACGGAAACAATTGAAATAAATTAGATGCCAGTGGATTAACATTCGTATCAGGATTTACTGTACCAAGTTTCACTGCACTCGGATGGTTACATTGCGACAAACGTCCATGTGAATATTTATAATTCGCGTCACCGCCATGTTGGATTTGTGATCACCAGGTTATTGAAAGTCCTATAGGAGAACTTAAGTTCATAACCCCTATGAACATGAAGAAAAATCAGCTTGATTGCCATAATAGATTTGTAGATATTCAGAGCCGTCTAAATATTTCGGATGGTCGCCATGTTGGATTGTTAAATGTATAGGCCATACAGTCATGTACCATTAAAGGAGAATTATTGCGTAGGTTCATTATTAAAAACTTTCACTTCGATCGCATGATTACGACACAAGAAATAAAAACTTAATTTTAAAATTCGCACAGCCGCCATCTTGAGGTTATGTAAACAATTGAACTAAATTAGATACTAGTGTATTACAATGTGTATAAACATTTCCTGTACCAGATTCCATTGCGTTTGGAACATTAAATCGCGAGAAAGGTCTATTTAAAATTTTCAAATTCGCTTGACCGCCATGTTCGTTTTGTAGTTAACCGGTTTTTGAAAGTCTTATAGATGAACTTTCAGTAGTGCCCTTTATCTACGTACAAAATTTCAGGGTGATACCGGTAATAGTTTCAGAGATATAGAATGCCGGTGAAATATTTCGCACATCCGCCATCTTGTGGTTATGTAAACAATTGAACGAAGTTTGATGTCGGTGAATTACAATGTGTATAAGCATATACTGTACCAAGTTTTATTGCGTTTGGTTGGTTAAATCGCGAGAAACGTCTATTTAAAAGTCGCAAATTCGCGTGGCCGCCATGTTGGTTTTGTAGTTACCAGTTTTTCAAAAGTCACATAGGTGAAAATCTAGTAGTTCCCTTTATCACCGTACAAAATTCCAGGGAGATATCGGGAATAGTTTCGGAGATATTGAATGATGGTGAAATATTTCGCACAGCCGCCATGTTGGATTGGTGAGACGTAACAAAATTTGAAGGGCACGGTCGGGGTCGTCCGGAATGGTGCTATGAACTAACCGAGTTTCATTGAAATCGCTCCAGCGGTTTAAAAGTTATTAGGGGGGGGGGGTGAACACACACACACACATTCCTCACACACACACGCACACACACACGGACAAAAGGTGATCTCATAAGTCAATTTTTTCAAATTTGAAAATAGGCTAAAAATATTCATGGAACAGTCCTTATAAATACCACTCTTGGTTCTGAGTTTCACTCGGATGTTATCGATAAACCGAGCATGGTGCTACTGAAATAATTGCCAACAATATTTTCCCTCTGCGCCCATAACTCTTTCAAAGAGTATATCATTAATATTAATTGACAGCTCTGCCAACATAGCGACAGAATCTACTGTTTTAGGAAACTGTCCATAAACTGGAACGGATCCAATAGCTTGTAATTCCCAGAACTCGTTTGAGTTCTACAAATTATGTAATAGCTGCTGTGTCCTCAATTAAAGTTGCGACGACCAACGATGCGGAATACGATTGATCCTCAGCCCTTTGTAAGTAATCCTCGTCCATCAGTAGGGCCATTTTATGATGGTAATGTCATGCTCGCTGTTTGAAAAACATGCAATTTACTTCATAAATATGTATAATAATAATAATAATAATAATAATAATAATAATAATAATAATAATATCGTATGGCCTCGGATGCCGGGTGCAAGCTTTGTTATTTCACACCCAGAGGGCAGCTTGCATGTCGAATTTTTGTTGTTCATTGGAACGCTATGAAAGTCAAGGAGGTTAGATATCTAAGCTCCTTGAACACTATAGCGCTTTCTAGTAGAGAAAACTTTTGTGTTGGCGGTAAAATCCTGAGATTAATTTTGCCATTATGAATACGGCCTACTGAATTCAAATGAGTTCTTTAACATGCCAACAACGTATGACATGCGTGTCGTGATTTTTGTCGCCTTTCAAAACCACTCACCCACCGTGACAAGCTATAAATATTTAAGAGTAGTATTGCTTTACAGTCAGCTTCCTACAGTAATGCATGATGTAATTGTTGATTTCAGGGATTCGCCCGAGAGGCAATGGAAAAAAGGGTATAGACCGGACCCAGCTCAGGAATCTCTCGGGGTCACCTACTCCCGAACTCACCAGCCGTGAGCCATTGAGGGTGTAGCACTATCACGAGTGTACTATAAAAAGTTGAGCTACTCACAATGTGCTTTCTTCGGAGCTTTGAGCAGAAAGCAGAAGATACCATAAAAAGAAAAAGAAGAGGTCTGACACCTGGTAGAATGAGAATAATATCAGTAAATATGACACAAGAGCTAATTAAGGTGGGTAAGTGAAAGACACCCTAGGCCTTGAACACCCTAATACCATTGGGGTCGGAAGATGATGATGATGATGATGATAATTGTTGTTTTAATGGGCCTAACATCTAGGTTATCGGCCCCTAATGGTTTGGATGATCGCGAACATGATAATGAAATGTTAACTATAACTAAAACTTACTACTAACGTATATACTAGAAGAAGAAATGGAAAACAAAAGGAGAATAAGGCAAATAAAGGACAGGAAAACAAAAGAAATGCCCTCAACCCTCGAAGAATGCAGATTGAGGGACTTGGAAGGAAGGAGAGCCACGAAAGGCAGATAGGAAAGTGAAAGAGGAGAGGGGTCCGCCCCACAGGTAATGGATAAAAGGGGGCAAACCGGAACCAGCTCAGGAATCCCTCGGGTTCGCCAACTCACCAGCCGTGAACCCCTGAGTGTGTAACAATATCTAGGGTGTCCCATAAGTGGTGGGGCTACATACACCCTGCCTCCGTGAGGGCCTTGAGCAGAAGGCAGGAGATAACATGAAAAGAAAAAGAAGGCTGACCCCTCGCAGAAGAAGGGTATCAGAAAAGGTGAGACAAGGGCCAATTAAGACGGGAAAGGAAGATACTCCCTAGGCCTCGGATACCCTAATACCGTCGGGCTCGGAAGAGAACAAGAGTTGACCAAGTAAGGTCGACAGGAAAGAAGACGGAGAGGATCCCGGCACAAGTAAGTGGAAGCATGCCGGACTCTGCTGTGGCCCCGTGGTCGCCAACCCACGTCCCTCAAGTTTTGAGCCCCTGTGGGAGGTATTCAGTAGAAAACAAGAGTTGACCAGGAGGGCGGGGGGGGGGGGGGGGGTCGACAGGAAAGATGTCAGAAAGGAGACCTACAAGGATGCAAGGCAGGATTCAGTTGGGGCCCCGTGGTTGCTATCCCCCGTCCCACTAGTTATGCACCCCTGTGGGTGGAATAATGTCGCAAGGAATAATGAACTTATTCTGGTTGAGAATATGAGCAGAGTCGTATTGGCTCTTCTTTTAACAGTCAGTTGTGTGGTTCCAGTCAAGTTAGTGTTCGTTAGGGCCGTATTAACCAACTCTTTACTAACTATTCGTTAGTTAATTCCTATCTTATTTTGTAATACGCTAAGGTGTATGTTTCACAAAACTCTAGCTCCTAAACCAGAGGGAGTTAGAAGGAGTGGTTTGTACCAAAGTCTTCCAAATCGTCTCAATTGTGCGGGAAAATCTTGCATTTCTTGAAAAGTCAACGGAAATATTTTTTGTTTTGTTTTTAAAGTGCTTTTAAACAAATAAACAAGACGATAGCCCCTGGCAGAACTGTTGTGCGTACAACCCGCATAGTACTAGAGCCAGGCGGTTAGTCTGTACACACGGGGCGCACACAACCCATTATGCGAGAGTTCTCGCTCGGGTCCGCTAGTTTAACTTAAATACGAGAGTGCATGGTTATCGTCGATGCATTTCACGAGGCCATGCAGGTTCGTCACTACTTAAATACGCTGTACGGCTCTCGCGCAACCGTAAATTCGGATTCACCCTGGAGAAATATGGCGGACAAAATAATATAAGAAGCGTGTAACACTGATCGTTTTTTAATATGCTTCCTTGGGATTTTCTGCAACATATTATGTTGTTGTTTGAGTCTTCAGTCTTTTGACTGGTTTGATGCAGCCGTCCATACCTCCCTGTCCTAAGCTTATCGTTTCATCTCTACATAGCTACCACACCCTACATCCAAGGCAATCAGTTTAACATACTCTAACCTTGGTCTACCCCTACAGTTCTTGTCCTCGACTCTTCCTTCCATAACTAAGCTTGCTATTCCTGGGTGTCTTAGTATGTGTCCTACCAACCTATCTTTTCTCTTCATTAGCAGTCACCAGAAACATCTCTCCTCTCCCATTTGCCTTAATAACTCTATACCCATCTGATCTTCATCATTTTTCTGTAACACCAAATTTCAAACTCTTCAATTCTCCTCTTCTCTGCTGCATCAATAGTCCAAGTTTCACTTCCATAGAGCGCCACACTCCGGACAAAGGCTTTCAAAAATGATTTCCTGATACCTAAATCTATATTCGATGTCAACATATTCCTTTTCTGTAGAAACGCTTTCCTTGCCTGAGCCAGCCTACTCTTTGTATCTTCTTTGCTTCGTATATCACTGGTTATAAAGGAAGGGAAATACAGAATACCTTATTCATGACAAAAGCTTAAAATGATGTGAAAAAAATATTGTGGAGAATTGGCAGTTGTTTACTTGGCTAAATAGCACGCGCTCTCCCCGTTGTCTCCGTAGTGTAAGTGGTTGCGTTGCAGACTGAGTTATTTATGCAAAACTGGAAAGAGTTCTTATCCCACTTCGGATATGTTTTTAGCCTATTTTCAATTTTGAAAAAATAGGCTTATGAGATCACCTTTTGTCCGTGTGTGTGCGTGTGTGTGTGTGTCCCCCTAATAACTTTTAAACGGCAGGAGCGACTTCAATGAAACTCGGTAAGTTAATAGCACTACTCCCGGCGACCCGACCGTGCCGTTCAAATTTTGTTACGTCTCACCAATCCAACATGGCGGCTATGCGAAATATTTCACCAGCATTCAATTTCTCCGAAACAATTACCGATATCACACTGGATTTTTTTACGGTGATAAAGGGAACTACTAGAAGTTCACCTATGTGACTCTTGAAAAAAATGGTAACCACAAAACCAACATGGCGGCCAAGCGAAGTTGCAACACTTAAATAGACGTTTCTCGCGATTTAACCAACCAAACGCAATAAAACTTGGTACAGTATATGTTTACACACATTGTAATGCACCGACATCTAACTTCATTCAATTGTTTACATAACCACAAGATGGAGGCTGTGCGACATATTTCACCGGCATTCTATATCTCTGAAACTATGAGGGGTATTACCCTGGAATTTTGTACGGAGATAAAGGGCACTACTAGAAGTTCATCTATAAGATTTCCAAAAACCGGTTATCTACAAAACGAACATGGCGGCCAAGCGAATTTGAAAATTTAAATAGACCTTTCTCGCGATTTAATGTTCCAAACGCAATGAAACTTGGTACATGAAATGTTTATACACATTGTAATGCACTGGTATCTAATTTATTTCAATTGTTTATATAACCTCAAGATGGCGGCTGCGCAAATTTTAAAATTAAGTTTTTATTTCTTGTGTCGTAATCATGCGATCGAAGTGAAAGTTTGAATAAAGAACCAACGCAATAATTTTCCTTTAATGGTACATGACTCTAAGGCCTATACATTTAACAATCCAAAATGGCGACCATCCTAAATATTTAGACGGTTCTGAAGATCTACGAATCTGTTATAGCAATCTAACTGAATATTTTTATGTTCATAGGGGCTATGACCATACGTTCACCTATAGGACTTTCAATAACCTGGTGATCACAAATCCAACATGGCGGCGACGCGAAGTATGAATATTCACATGGACGATCCTCACAATTTAACCATCCGAGTGCAGTGAAACTTGGTACAGTAAATCCTTATACGAATGTTAATCCACTGGCATCTAATTTATTTCAATTGTTTCCATAACAAGAAGATGGCAGCTGTGCGAAATTTTTAAATCTTGTTGTTAATTCTTGTGTCCTAATCATGCGATTGAAGTTTGAATGCTACACGTACACAATAATCTTCATGTAACAGTACATAACTAAGGACCTACATATATAAACCCAACATGGCGACCTTCCGAAATATTTAGTCGGTTCTCAATATCTACGAATCTATTACAGCAATCAAACTGAAATGTTGTATGTTGATAGTGGCAATTAACATAAGTAGGATATATGATGATGATGATGATGATGATAATTGTTGTTTTAAGGGGCCTAACATCTAGGTTATCGGCCCCTGATGGTTTGGGTGATCGTGAAGATGAAAATGAAATGCAAACTTAAAACTAAAGTAGAATAAGACAAATAAAGGACAGGAGGAAAAGAAATGCCCTCAACCCTCGAAGTTAGCGGATTGAGGGACTAGGAAGGAAAGAGAGCCATGAAAGGCAGATAGGAAAGTCAAAGAGGAGAGGGTCCGCCCCAAAGGTAAGGGACAAAAGGGGAAAACGGACCCAGCTCAGGAATCCCTCGGGGTCGCCAACTCCCGAACTCACCAGCCGTGAGCCCCTGAGGGTGTAGCATTATCTAGGGTGCACCAGAAGTGGTGGGGCTACATACACCCTGCCTCCTTAAGGGCCTAGAGCACAAGGCAGGAGGTAAAACGAAGAGAAAAAGAAGGCTGACCCCTCGCAGAAGGAGGGTATCAGAAAAGATGAGACAAGGGCCAATTAAGGCGGGAAAGGAAGAGATTCCCTAGGCCTCGGATACCCTAATACCGTCGGGGTCAGAAGAGAACAAGAGTTGACCAAATGAGGTCGACAGGAAAGAAGACGGAGAGGAGCCCGGCACAAGTAAGTGGAAGCAATGCCGGACGCAGCTGGGGCCCCGTGATCGCCAACCCACGCCCACAAGATGTGAGCCCCTGGGGGAAGGATATATGAAAATAGGCTGTATATTTCTTCGCGGAACTACTTGTTTTTTTTTTGTTTTTTTTTTAGTTTACGTATTCTTCGTTCTTCGTTTTACTAACATGTATGATCATTTATAATTTCATTGTCATAGACATATTTTCGACTAGCAGTAGTGCCCGGCTTCGCCCGGTGGATTTATTTGTTTTACAGAACTGGAGCCCTCAAGTATAAGGATCGGAATATATGAAAGTAAATTTGAAAGCACCACCGCGTATTGAAGCTGATAACCTCAGTATACTGCACGAACACCTTCGTCCTTATACAGAGGCATACTATTGTCATGATGATAACTGTTTTAAGGGGCCTAAGAAATCTTTTTGCACTAATTACTCCCCGTGTCTGCAATTTATAAGCAGCCCGCAATTCTGCACCAGAACATTGGTAGGGGCGACGTGATGTGGCCCGCATTACATGGCAACAATAGACTTCGGTATTATTGAAGCTATTCTGGAGCGCTTGTTCTTTCCAACAAAAATCAATCTTTAAGATTACCTGAGAGGTGTAACCTAATGCTACATAGCCTAATCTATTCCTCTTGAAACAGGCTATCATATACAAAAACAAGAAGTTCCGTGACGAACTAAAGAGCCTACTTTTCTTAAAATTTAAGATTCATGCCAATGATTAATCGATATGGGTCTATCTAGAATAATGACGAAATTAAGTTGGTAATATCGAAATTTCTAATTAGTTCGAAATACTGTATACCTGGCATAATGTAGCCTAATAGAGCACTACAGTTGGCAGCCCTTGTGACTGAATATATTATTAGTTCCATCTCTCAAGGTACAGAATACAAAATTTGGTTGGAGTCCAATGAATAGCATGGACGTTAAATGCAGTTAAACATTGGATATAACAGCGCGCGTAAAATCATGTTGGCAACAGTGTCATGCATGTATTGGTCAGAAATAATCTGAAATAATATGATCTTTTGTTGTGCCAATTTTGAATGAAATCCATTAGTTGGTATAGAAGTTACATGCATTTTAAAATTGGACCTATCAGCAGGCTTAGAATCATGTTGGCAGCACTGACGTATATTAATTACTCCAAAGTAATCTAGAATGTCATGTACTATACGTGTGCATAGTTTAAAGCTGTCGGCTTGCATACTTTCTCATGTATATTGGTATTTGGATAAAAGAAATTAAGAGCATTTTTTAACAGTTGGCAGCACTGGTGGTTCATAAGAATACGTTCTGTCATATCTGGTTATGTACTGTACACATACAACATACGAAATTTGGTTTAATTCCAATTGATAGTGTAGAAGTTATATGCATTTAAATATTGGACCTATCAGTAGGCTTATAATCATTTTGGCAATACTGCCATGTATGGCCTTCTGTAAATTAAACTGCAATATAATTATCTATATGTGTGCCGATTTTGAAATAGCTCCCATTCATACCTTCCAAGATATCCAACATGGAGCTCAAATTTCAATTGCAATTTTTCAGCAGTTGGTAGCACTGACATCATTTTCAAATATGGCCGTGTGATATTCAGGTATAGATCTTTACTCCTACCAAATTTTATTTCGATTGCTCCAGCCGTTTAGGAGTTGATAGGGGGGGGGGACACACACACAGCCAGACAGACAGACAGACAGACAGAAGGAAGGACAGACAGACAGACAGTCAGTTAGACACACATTTTCCCGGATCGATCTCATAAGATTACTTTTTCCTCATTTTTGCAAAATGTAAAAAGTAGGCTAATAATGTTTCGAATCCGACTGGTAGTTCCAGAGATTAGCGCGTTTTAACACAAAAACAAACACACAAACTCTTCAGCTTTATTATATTAGTATAGATTCATACGGATGAAAGTTCGTGTGAAATCAATTCTGCCGCCATGCCAAGACACACGAGGTAGAGTTCAGCTGATTCCCTCCACCTTAATGTTGCTTTAGAGAGTTGAGTGGACAGATTTGGCCACTTAACGTAATTCCTTGTTAGTGGTAAGTTAACGAGGGTTTCTGTATGATGAAATGATCGTGCAAAGTTAAATAAACTTATATGATGAATTAAGACATGGTTGGTTGGTTGGTTCCTCAGTTTACAGTCTGCGACAACGCGGTCATGCAGCCCCGTGTACTTTGGGTGTGTGTAGAATCTGTCTCATAACCGGTGTTAATTGTGATGGTTGTATTAGAGTGTGTTATCTGTAATTCAGGTAAGGACAGCCGACGATCAATTTTAAGTAGTTCCTACTTTAGGTACCAAATGCTACCGCAAACGACACCTAGCTTTGAACTTTGCTACTAGATGCTACCACAACCGGCATATGGCGGCAAACGTTAGAACTAATAGAGCGTTAATCAAATCTAACCTACAAATTTAGCTTAACACAATAGTGTAAGGTTCCTTTTAATGCCATAAATCTATGACATTGACCCGCAGTCTTTACTTCCCCTCCGAAGGAAGGCATACTGAGGGATTTTTAACGCTCTTAAAAAATCCAACGACTTTGGCCAGTTTTGAACTCGCGATCTTGGGCTAGGAGCTCAGCATGCTACCAACTGTGCCACCGGAGCCACTAAAAATTAAGAGATAATTGGCATCGGTGAAAACTGCCCTTAGTGTACGTCCTACTAGTTGTCATCCCCTGGGGGAGGAAGCAATATTCTGCTAAGCTGGGGTTCCAAGTTTTCCTACTCACGTCTCACTAGTGGCGAGGCCCTAGGGAGAGATGCAAGTAGAAATTCCTATTCTTTGTAAATACAATCCCATGGTACGTGACAGGCGAAGTGAACACCGGAGTTTTGTACGTCTGTCCTTTGTCCTTACTACACTCGAGGGAATTCCATTATTCTCCTTTCAGTCTGTCTCCCGAATATTTCAAGAACTTTGTGAGATATTTTGGCGCACTCGTATACATTCTCACCATATAAAGTGTGCTCGAGGCAATGCTGCAGCAATTCGCAGGCTAGGAGGAAATGTCTTAGTGTTTGGTATCAAGAGATTAGTGTCTGCAGGAGAAGTTGGACAGTGGTAACGAATCTACTACTGACATTGAGAGATGATGATGATAATTGTTGTAGGTTATCTGTCCCTAATGGTTTGGGTGATCGTGAAGATGATAATGAAATGTAAACTACAACTAAAACTAACTACTAACTTATATACTAGAAGAAGATGATGATGATGATAATTGTTGTTTTAAGGGGCCTAACATCTAGGCTATCGGCCCCTGATGGTTTGGGTGATCGTGAAGATGAAAATGAAATGCAACCTTAAAACTAAAACTAACTACCAACCTACATACTAGAAGAAGAAATGGAAAACTAAAGGAGAATAAGGCAAATAAAGGACAGAAGGAAAAGAAATGCCCTCAACCCTCGAAGAATGCGGATTGAGGGACTTAAAAGGAAGGAGAGCCATGAAAAGCAGATAGGAAAGTTAAAAAGGAGAGGGTCCGCCCCAGAGGTAATGGATAGAAGGTGGAAACCCGGAACCAGCTCACTAATCCCTCGGGGTCGCCAACTCCCAAACTCACCAGCCGTGAGACCCTGAGGGTGTAGCAATATCCAGGGTGCACCATAAGTGGTGGGGCTACACACACTCTGCCTCCTTCAGGGCCTTGAGCAGAAGGCAGGAGATAACATGAAAAGAAAAAGAAGGCTGACCCCTCGCAGAAGGAGGGTATCAGAAAAGATGAGACAAGGGCCAATTAAGGCGGGAAAGGAAGAGACTCCCTAGGCCTCAATACCCTAATTCCGTCGGGGTCATAAGAGTACATGAGTTGACCAAGTGAGGTCGATAGGAAAGAAGACGGAGAGGATCCCGGCACAAGTAAGTGGAAGCAATGCCGGACTCAGCTGGGGCCCCGTAGTCGCCAACCCACATCCCAGTAGATGTGCAAGCAAGCTTGTAGTTTAACGTGACCGTTAATCACGAGATCATGAGCCACGGGACCTCCTTTTTACGTGGAATCCGAATCACAGGACATGGCATTTCACTTCGAAAATCTCACATGCATTGACCGGGAATCGAACCAGGTCCACCTTGGTGAGAGGCATACAGCTTGACTGCTGCGCCACCACGCCCCCTGCCCAGTAGATGTGAGCCCCTGGGGGCGGGGGAGGGACATGAGAGGCAACTGGGGATTTCTATTGATGTCTGTCACGAGAGAAGGGATGAAAATTGTGAACTTATTAGTAAATAACAGGAAATTAATTATAGGCAACAAACTATCATAGACAATTTGATATCAGAAAACAGGCGTCTGACGAACGTGGTAAATAATCTTCCCTCGAGATGTGATGACCTTGAATAAAACTCAAGGTCAAACACTGTGGAAATAGTTGGTGTTCCTGAGTCCCACAATGAAGATGTTGTACAGACTGTAATTAATATAGGCAAGGCCTTAAGATTTGAATGAGGACGTGATTGATGCCAGTCATCGTTTGAAAAAGGTTCACAATCCTCCAACTTCTGGAATTATAGTCAAATTTGTTAGAAGGACCCACAAAGAGCAATTCCTTGCCAAGTGCAAGGTCAAGCGAATCACATCTACAACCCATGTCAACTCCCAACCCAATTTTCAATCACTTGCTCCACCTAGAAGAGTGTTATTTGCAAAGGCTAAGCAATTGCGGCGGGAAAGGAACTATAAATACCTTTGGTGATGATGATGATGATGATGATTAAGAAAGTAGAAGGAAGTCCTATTTATGTCATCAGTACTAATGAGGACCTAAGTAAGCTGTGATCTCGATGTACTGGCACAGAAATTTATTTAATTGTTCAATGGCTCCATTAAATACTTCGGTATGCATTGTTGATTTATAACTATTTTTTTTTTCTTTTATGTATTTATAATTGTATACTAATGTCAGGAAATAAATTGTCCATTAATTATAAAAATTTCGGGGCCTCAGGACAAAAACTGTCGTAACTTTGTTGTGATTATGATATAATTGCATTAACATCATGATGATGATGATGATTGTTGATTTAAGGGGCCTAACATCTAGGTTATCGGCCCCTGATGGTTTGGGTGATCGTGAAGATGAAAATGAAAAGCGAACTTAAAACTAAAACTAACTACTAACCTACATACTAGAAGAAGAAATGGAAAACGAAATAAAGGACAGGGGGAAAAGAAATGCCCTCAACCCTCGAAGAAGGCGGATTGAGGGACTTGGAAGGAAGGAGAGCCATGAAAGGCAGATTGGAAAGTGAAAGAGGAGAGGGTCCGCCCCAAAGGTCAGGGACAAAAGGGGAAAACGGACCCAGCTCAGGAATCCCTCGGGGTCGCCAACTCCCGAACTCACCAGCCGTGAGCCCCTGAGGGTGTAGCATTATCTAGGGTGCACCAGAAGTGGTGGGGCTACATACACACTGCCTCCTTGAGGGCCTTAAGCAGAAGGCAGGAGATAACCTGAAAAGAAAAAGAAGGTTGACCCCTCGCAGAAGGAGGGAATCAGAAAAGATGAGACAAGGGCCAATTAAGGCGGGAAAGGAAGAGACTCCCTAGGCCTCGGATACCCTAATACCGTCGGGGTCGGAAGAGAACAAGAGTTGACCAAGTGAGGTCGACAGGAAAGAAGACAGAGAAGAGCCCGGTACACGTAAGTGGAAGCAATGCAGGACTCAGCTGGGGCCCTGTGGTCACCAACCCACATCCCACTAGATGTGAGCCCCTGGGGGAAATTGCATTAACAGAGAGTTTCTTGGGTCAGGATATTATGGATGGTGAGTTTTGTGATGATCGCTATTTCTGGTAAGACTAGAGGTGGAGGAGTAGCAGTAGCATTCAAAAAGGGGTATAAATCCAAATTGTGTTCTATCTATTATAACGAGCAAAAATTCGAATCATTAACTTTTTACATTCGGTAATTACTCGTAAATTCTTCATAAATATTGTCTACATTACTCCCTTTTCTAAACTTTCTGTATATAAAGGATACGTTAATTACGTTGTGGGTCCTTTGGGGAATTAAGAAGCAATGCCTCGTCCGTCTGAGGTCCAGTGATTACCTATTCACATTTACTTGTGACTCATGAGGGGGAGGCGTTAATACTTAAAAGCCTCTCACACTGTTAATATGCTGGAGAAACCTTCGCCTCGTCTCATGGTTATTTTTATCAAGTCTCTGCTAAGAAGCTCCACCTGTTGCAGCCCATCACAACGCCGACGCTCGCCAGTGACGTGTTTGTCAGGATTACTCGGGCTTCTCAGACACCGCAAATTAATTCTAACGATGTCTGAGATTATCCACTGTACACTGCATAGCAGTTCCAACAGTGGTGCCATATCTTGGCAACAAGCAGTATGAACATATCTTTATTCTAACATGAAGCAAACCTTTTTCTTCTTGTTGGGGTTGTTGATGTCTTATTTTGAAATTTAAACACAAAGGCCTTTATGTCCATGTACTCAAGTTTTATACCGTACACTAATGATGATGATAATTGTTGTTTTAAGGGGCCTAACATCTAGGTTATCGGCCCCTAATGGCTTGGGTGATCGTGAAGATGATAATGAAATGTAAACTATAACTAAAACTAACTACTAACTTATATACTAGAAGAAGAAATGGAAAACAAAAGCAGAATAAGACAAATAAAGGACAGGAGGAAAAGAAATGCCCTCAACCCTCGAAGAATGTAGATTGAGGGACTTGGAAGGAAGGAGAGCCATGAAAGGCAGATAGGAAAGGGGGAAGAGGAGAGGGCCCGCCCCAATGTCAGTGGAATAAAGGTGAAACAACGGACCCAGCTCAGGATCCCTCGGGATTGCCAACTCCCGAACTCACCAGCCGTGAGCCGTGAGCCGCTGAGATGATGATGATGATAATTGTTGTTTTAAGGGGCCTAACATCTAGGTTATCGGCCCCTAATGATCTGGGTGATAGCGAAAATGAGAATTAAATGGAAACCAGAACGAAAATTATGCGAAACGGAAAATACGTACAAAGAGAAACTCAGATGGAAACAACTCACTATATGGTCTTACAAAAGGGAATTTAGAACGAAAAGATTCACAAAAATAATAGATTGAAAAAGACTCACAGAACATAGGCTAGATTCAAAATACGTACAAAATGCAATGTAGCGTCGAAATACTAACAAAATGCAACTGAAATTCAAAATGCTTACAAAATGCAAATGAGATCGAAAATACGTACAAAATGCAATTGAGGTTCAAAATACTTACAAAATGCAGTTGAAATTGAAAATACACAATGCAATTCAGATTGAAATATCCCAGTTCCAATCCAAATTATTCACAAAGTGCAATTGAAATTCAAAATCCTTACAAAATGCAATTGAAATTGAAAATGCTTACAAAATGCACGGTAGATTCAAACGACTCATGTGGATTGACAATACTTACAAAAAGCAATTTAGATTGAAAATACTTGACAAATGTAATTTAGATTCAAAATACCCACAAAATGCAATTAAGAATCAAAATATGTGCAAAATGCCCACCAAACAAAATGCAATTTAGATTCAAAATTCGTGCGAAATGCGGTTTTGGTTGAAAATACTTACAATATGCAATTGAAATTCAAAATACTCACTAAAAGGCCCGGCAACCTGCATTGAAAGACTTACTAAAAAGCAATTTAGATTGTCAATCTTTACAAAATGCAATTGAGGTTGAAAACAATCGCGAGATGTAATTTAGATCGAAAAAACTTACAAAATGCAACATAGATCAAAAATGCCTTAAAAAATCGCTAAAAGGGAATGTAGATACACGGTGATTCGAGTAACAAAAACAGTGCGGGAATCTTAAAGAGAAAAGGAAATAGAAGGAAAAGAGGAGAGGAGAGGGGAGAGAGGAGAAGGTCCGCCCCAAAGGGAAGGGACAAAAAGGGGAAAACGGACCCAGCTCAGGAATCCCTCGGGGTCGCCAACGCCCGAACTCACCAGCCGTGAGTCTCTGAGGGTGTAGCATTATCTAGGGTGCACCAGAAGTGGTGGGGCTACATACACCCTGCCTCCTTGAGGGCCTTGAGCAGAAGGCAGGAGAGAACATGAAAAGAAAAAAGAAGGCTGGCCCCTCGCAGAAGGAGGGTACCAGGAAAGATGAGAAAAGGGCCAATTAAGGCGGGAAAGGAAGAGACTCCCTAGGCCTCGGATACCCTAATACCGTCGGGGTCGGAAGAGAAGAGTTGACCAGGTGAGGTCCAAAGAAAAGAAGACAGAGAGGAGGCCGGCACAAGTAAGTGGAAGCAATGCCGGACTCAGCTGGGGTCCCGTGGTCGCCAACCCACTTCCCACTAGATGTGAGCCCCTGGGGGGCAACTGAAATTAACTACAGACTTTCATACCAGAATTGGAAATGGATAACTAAGAGAAGAATACTTGCCTACTCTTACTCTCCTGGTTCCACAACCCGTAGTCGGTTCTTGGCCTCGTCAAGTAGCCTCCTCCACCTCGCTCTGTCCTTGCCATCTTCGTCCGTGCTCCTAGTAGCTGGATGTCCTTGGCTACCTGGTCTCTCCATCTCATTTTTGGTCTGCCTATAGGTCTTCGTCCGTCTTGATTCTTCACACACACTTCTCGCAGTCTAGATCCCTCTTCTCTTCTATACGCGTGGCCAGTACATCTCAGCCTTCTTGCCTTAGCTTCCGCAACAACATCGGGTTCATTATACAACTCCTTTAGTTCCTTGTTCTTTATCCTTCACCATTCACCTGCTTCACAAATTGGTCCGATAATCTTTCTGAGGATTTTATTTTCAAAAAGATACAGTCAGTTTGAGTGACTAGACTTTATATCATTTCAAATGACGCATGCTACAAATGCTACACATGTTAGAAAGGCTCAGGAGAGCTTCTCGCTTCGCTCGAAGCCCCAGGACTCTTTGCAATCTGCTGCATGAGGTCACGCACTCGCCGTCTCCGTATCGCATAACGCCAGACCCCAGCAGTAAACTCAGACTCGGTGCATATGCACTGAACAACATGATACGTCATACACGCCGTAACCGTGACGCATAACGATGAAGTCGACAAGATCATTTGAAATGATAAAACCTTTATCTTTCTCTCTGTGCATTTGCTTAATTTACATGTTTCTGCACCATACTGGCCTAATTATAGTTTTATATATTCATATTTTGGTCCCTCTTGATAACAATTTGGATGTGAGTAGTTTGTTAACTGAATATAATGCTCTGCATGCAGCTTTAATCCTCGCTTCTATCTCCTGGTCTTCTTCGTTTCTATTTTTTTTTAGCGTACGGCTTTTAGTGCCGGGAGTTTCCGAGGACATGTTCGGCTCGCCAGTTTTGTAGCTGCTTCGAGACGGACACCTAATGGGTGAGCTACAAGTACCGTTGGGGAGGAAAGTTGGAAGGGAAGGTCGAGGAGTTGGAAGGTAGCGGCTGTGGCCTATAGGTAGGGACCAACCCCGGCATTTGCCTGGAAGGAAGATGGGAAACCACAGAAGACCATCTTCAAGGTTGCCGGCGGGGGGATTCGAACCTCCTCGCCTCCCGGATGTGAGCGACTTCCATTAGTCATGCCGTAACGACCTCGGCTAACTCACCCGGGTTCGTTTCTATTATTTATTGGTGTCACTTAAAGAAGAACAAGGTAATTAGATGCAGAAGGAGAGGATATGCCCCCAACCCTCGAAGAATGATAATTAAGAGACTTGTAAGAAAGGAAAACCATGAAAGGCAGTGATAAGAAGTGGTGTGTTGTTCTTTTCTTAGTGCCCAGTATCTCTTTAGTCTTTCTGATCTTCCTTTCCTCTCTTCTTCCGAGATGGTGGGTTTGGATTTTAGTGTAGAAATGTCTCGGAACCTTATATTTTCGTCTTGATTAATTATTTTAGCTTCTGGATTGAGTAGTTAATTATCTGTAATTTTTTATTCTACTAGTTTTTTCTGTTTCCTTAAACCATGTTGATTTTGTTTTGTGGTTACGGAAGAAATCAAAGATTAGTTTGGTTTATCAATTCGAGTTCATTGTGAGAAGATGACCGTAAAAATTTATCCTCCTTTTTCACATAGTAGGCTATCGGAGAAATTATTAAATTTCTTTTAGAGAGTCTCATTCTAGATTTGTATTATATTTATGAGGGTCATTATAGTACAAGTTTTCATTATGATACATCATGATGATGATGATGATGATTGTTGATTTAAGGGGCCTAACATCTAGGTTATCGGCCCCTAATGATCTGGGAGATAGCGAAAATTATAATGAAATGGAAACTAGAGCGAAAATTAAGTGAGACGGAAAATACTTAAAAAGGAACTCAGATTGAAACAACTCACAAAATGTTCTGACAAGAGAGAATTTAGAACGAAAAAATGCACAAAAAAATAGATTGAAAAATACTCACAAAACGTAGGCTAGATTCAAAATACGTACAAAATGCAATGTAGCGTCGAAATACTTACAAAATGCAACTGAAATTCAAAATACCTACATGATGCAAATGAGATCGAAAATACGTACAAAATGCAATTTAGGTTCAAAATACTTACAAAATGCAATTGAAATTGAAAATACACAATGCAATTCAGATTGAAATATCCCAGTTCCAATCCAAATCATACACAAAGTGCAATTGAAATTCAAAATACTTACAAAATGCAATTGAAATTGAAAATGCTTACAAAATGTACGGTAGATTCAAACAACTCGTGTGAATTGGCAATACTTACAAAATGCAATTTAGATTGAAAATACTTGACAACATGTAATTTAGATTCAAAATACCCACAAAATGTAATTGAGAATCAAAATATGTGCAAAATGCACACCAAACAAAATGCAATTTAGATTGATGATGATGATGATAATTGTTGTTTTAAGGGGCCTAACATCGAGGTTATCGGCCCCTGATGGGTTGGGTGATCGTGAAGATAAAAAAATGAAAAGCGAACTTAAAACTAAAACTAACTACTAACCTACATACTAGAAGAAGAAATGGAAAATTAAAGGAGAATAAGGCAAATAAAGGACAGGAGGAAAAGAAATGCCCTCAACCCTCGGAGAAGGCGGATTGAGGGACTTGGAAAGATGGAGAGCCATGAAAGGCATATAGGAAAGTGAAAGAGGAGAGGGTCCGCCCCAAAGGTAAGGGACAAAAGGGGAAAACTGACCCAGCTCAGGAATCCCTCGGGGTCGCCAACTCCCGAACTCACCAGTCGTGAGCCCCTGAGGGTGTAGCATTATCTAGGGTGCACCAGAAGTGGTGGGGCTACATACACCCTGCCTCCTTAAGGGCCTACAGCACAAGGCAGGAGGTAAAAGGAAGAGAAAAAGAAGACTGACCCCTCGCAGAAGGAGGGTATCAGAAAAGATGAGACAAAGGCCAATTAAGGCGGGAAAGGAAGAGACTCCCTAGGCCTCGGATACCCTAATACCGTCGGGGTCAGAAGAGAACAAGAGTTGACCCAGGGAGGTCGACAGGAAAGAAGACAGAGAGGAGCCGGCACAAGTAAGTGGAAGCAATTCCGGACTCAGCTGGGGCCCCGTGGTCGCCAACCCACGCCCACAAGATGTGAGCCCCTGGGGGGCAATTTAGATTCAACATTCGTGCGAAATGCGGTTTTGGTTGAAAATACTTACAAAATGCAATTGAAATTCAAAATACTCACTAAAAGGCCCGGCCACCTGCATTGAAAGACTTACTAAAAAGCAATTTAGATTGTCAGTCTTTACAAAATGCAATTGAGGTTGAAAACAATCGCGAGATGTAATGTAGTGTGACCTTTATGCATCTCTGATAGCATAAAGTCTACATATTATTCCAACAAAATTTAATTCATGTCTCAAAGTCGATGTGAGAATAGAAGTTGCTTGTGAAACTGGAATGACAAAAGGATGGTTCGTACGTGACTTGAAGAAGCTTTCTCCCAGCGCGGACAAAGAAAGCAGGGGAGAGAAAATCCACATCTGGACACCAAATGCGACCAGACAACGCGCGGAGGTCGTTACACTGCGCGGGTAAATGCAGAAACCTCAACGATCACCTACCAAATAAACCCCGCCCATTTGAAAGGAATTAGAGCAATAATTAGAATACAGAAACAGAAATTATACCATCGTATAGGGGATTATCCCAGCCTCTCAGAAATATCGTCAAAATTTAAATTGGATTATTCTGCGATTTTTGCCAGAATTAAAATAAAATCAGGGGGTGGATTTGAAACGACCAATGGCAGCGAGAGACGCTAGACGCGACCAAATCCCGCCGAAATTAAGGGACAATGAAGCAAATTACGGAGCTCATTATATAAGGATCCAACGATCGGATTTTGAATAAAAAGGTGTCATTGAGACATTGGAAATGAGGACGTTCTAAGGAGCTAGTTCGCATATTCATGTGAGTGTTATTTTGGAAATAAATTCAGAAACCCCCCTACTCCACGTCCCTTTAAGAGAAATCGTATAAATAATGGATTGAAACACAGCGAAGTCAGTCTACTTTGGGGCATCGCTAGAGGCGGAAGCCCGTGCCTCGAGCCCTCAGAAATTAACGTGATTTTCTTACAAGTTTTATAAGTTCTTAGTATGCGCTGTAGAGGCGAGAGCCTGCGCTTGAGGCCATAAGAATATTAACATTTTTTACAAGTTTATAAGAAGGAGCAAGTATACCTCCGAGATTTGAACATCGCTAAGTATTCGCGTGTGCGAAGTAGAACAGTGCATATCGTAACAGTATGACGCAGTTGTAATGATAGGTATAGCCACCCGAGCTATTAACAGCTAAACCAGTATTCTAGGAAGCTATGAACTGTCAGCCGAACTAAGTAAGTTGATGATAGCTATAGGAGATAGGAGCTTCATGTACGAGAACCGTGCATTGTGTTAATGGTAATAATTCACAGTGGACCTTTGTTTTGGTGAAATTTTGAGAAAAACCGTGTGTAAATTATCCTCCTATCAAGATGTACCAACTAATGAAGAAGACTGATATCAAGGACCAGAACCGCATCAGGAAATATGAGAGATAAGTAAATATTGTATGGGGCATGTGGGCCATAATGTTTCCCATCATTGGGATCGGATAAGTTTATCTCGATCATAAGCAGTTATGATAAAAATAGATATTTTAGGCGTACCGGGCATGTTTGTGTAGATTTGTGTGTTTACCAGTAATGAGTATTTTTGTGTGTTTTATAACGTAATAAGTATATGAGCATCAAAGTGTTATTTTAAATATGGTTTTGTTTTGGTATGTCATCAATCTTGTTGAATGCACAGTTAAGGGAATGATTTGTTTGATAGTGCTTATGCACAATGTGAATGTAAAAAGCTAATATGGGGAAGACCGCTCGATATTGTGGCAAGACCAGTAAGTGACACTGAAATTATGAGAGTAATAAGTATGGTAAGTGATTATCACGCGAAGGTAAAAAGAGGTAAGACAAGAATGGCTGGAGGGTAATGTGAGATATATTCAGGTAAGGCTAAGAGTCGATCCTGGGTCGAGCAGAATTAAAGCGGGGGTGATATTCCCGCGTTCTTCGATGATATATAATGGTGAGTGAAAATAATGGCGGAGGTGATATTCCCGCATTCTTCGACGATATAAAATGGTAAGTGAAATGATTGAATTCATTATCTGATGAGAGTGCACTTTAGCTCCGTCGGAAAGGTATTGTACTGCTCGAGCCCAAGGCAGGTAAAAGGGAGTCTTAAAGAGACAGGTAGAAGTGTGGTAAGCCGTCTGAATTCTAAAAGCAGCAAGGAAGGTTGTTGCCGGCCAGCTGGCTAGCGCGGTGAAAGTGTGTCTGTCACAAGGTCGAGTCTGTCATTGTATTCTATGAAGGGAGGTAGTCCAACTTCCCGGGGTTTCTTCTTGTGTACCGCTTCATGAAGCGATGTATTCTGTTGTCATTATTTTTGGAGTGCATTCATTATAGTTGTTGTTTATTAATGATCACGGTGCACCGGCCGCCGAAGTATTTATTTGATGCTTCATGTATGTTGACTTGTTTATGTTACCATAATTAACGGAGTCATAGCTCTGAGTGAAGTAATTGTTTTAAAGTTATAAAAACACACATGCCCGTAACCTAGAGTAAATCTATTGTCTTCATTATCTGACTCTTGTGAGGAAAGATGATGATTGTACGAGTAGACATGTCCGATTACCCAAAGAACAAATTTTTCAAGTTATAAAAATGAGTGCGCAATATTTATTGTGATAGAATGGCTGGTTTATTTATGCCATAATTATTTGAATTAAGTTGTTGACAATAACTCTTGGACTTGAAGCAGTGGACTGCAGTAAAATAGACTATTTTCTATTCCTGGTTTCAGCCAGTGTGAAACATTATTTTTGCATTTTTTTGATGTTGTTGATTTCAGTAATTTAAGGGAGTTGATTTTGTTTTTATTTGTCTATGGTTGGGAGAAAAGGGAGATGATGTTTTTGAGAAATAAATTATTTTATATTAGGAGTTCTCTGACCTACTGATTTTAAGATAAGCCTCCTGTGATCCTGTAACGATATTCCTAGGATGTTTAGAGTAAGTTAGAGCCACCCCGAACAGAGCACTACCCGAGTAAGAGTCGGCATCCTAGAAGAACACTGAAGGGTATATATGGATTGGTGATAATGATGTAGTTATTCATGTCCATATTAGTTTTTCTTTTATTAATTAGTGGATCACAGTGATGGAGAGTGTCAGAGAGTAGCTAGCCGGAGCCTACTGAAGTCTACATGCCGCCTTGAGGTTATGTAAACAGATGTAAAGCATCCCCTGTCATGAGGTCTGTCTCCTGGGCACGACTCAGTGTAGCATCATGTCGCCCTGTAGTGGGGCACGACACTTGTGAGCATCATGGCGCTGAACGGTGTGGCCAAATTAACAAGTAATTCAGGGGAAAGTAAAGCCAGGAGTTTGTTTAAAGTAAATAATCGAAAAATGCTGAGTTTATTTTGCATAGTTAGGTAGAAGCAGCGTTTTCGTGGCGCCCTTATATTTGAATAATTAGTAGCAAACTCCAAATGTATGTTGTAGGACGGCATGAACCGTAAGAGTGATGTCAGTACTTTATTGACAGAACTGGGAAGTTAAAATTAACGCAGAAGGGTAAACTGGAAGTTTATTCACAAAAGCAAACATCAAATAGGCAGCTCTTCAAGCATATTAAAGTCATTAATGGGATTAACGTAAATTGGGATTAAGCGACTCATTTTATGATTGCAGAAGGTGGGGACGTGAGGCTCCATGCCCCAGTCTTCTCAAATAAGTATTATATTGTGTGATATGGCGTCAGTGGAGGAAATTCGACTTATTATTGAGAGTTCAACAGCTAGAACAATGGAACAGTTCGAACACTTTAAGAGGGAATGTAGGGAGCAGAATGAAATAAACAATGCACGTATAGCGGAGCAGAACGAAATCAACAATGCACGTATAGCGGAGCAGATAGCGGAACACAGTAAGACAAATAATGCACTACTCGCGGAACAAAATACAGTTACTAACACACAGTTAATGGAACGAATTGCAGAACAGGGTAGGCGGAATAATGAAGTATTAAAAGAGGAATTAACAGATAAATTAGCAGAGCAAAAAGCTAAAATCACGCTTGAGACTACCACACAGTTAGGTCTGATGGAGACGAACTTAAGGCAATCAATAGCGTTCAGTGAAGAAAAGACGGCAGCGAAACTCATACAGCTAGAAGAAATATGTAACGCTAATACAGAAGGGATAAAGATAGAACAATTAGCAATCCAAGCTACCATAAAAGGAGTAGACAACGAGGTTAAGTCTGCGGCAAAACAATTGCACAGCTTAGAAGGAAAGATGATAGAGATTAGAACGGAAATAGACAAGGCAGCTTTGACTTCAGCAGAACGATGGAGCATTCAAGAGAACGAGAATGATGCACTTAAAGAGAGTATCCGTGAAAGCAATGAAATGATAGGAGGCAGGCTCGATCAGCTGGAAAGCGAGAAGAAAGAGGGAAAGAGAAAAGAGGAAAATAGATATGAGGCAATAAGAGTGGAAATAAACAGGACATGCCAACAAATTGGAATTGACGGGAAAGAGGATAGAAAGAAACTCATAGAACAAATGGAAGAAAACCAAAAGAGGATAAAGGAGGTCGAACTGCAGTTACTAGGAAAAATGGAGATGCAAGAACGGAAGATTATTAAGACCGAGATACAGTCTTTACAACAACAGGAAATGCTTCTTGAACTGAAAGCTCACAATAGCGGTAAAGAAACGAGCAGTGTGGCTAAGCATTTCAACACAAGCCAGACTCAGGTAGAAGGAATGAATGAACTTAGTCCGGGCCGTGCGACCGCAGGTAGCGAGAATAATGAAGGGTTCCAAACATTTAGAGGACTTGCCTCAACACCTCAACAGCCGACTGGCACTAATAATAATAATAACCCAACTACACAGTATGTCCAAATAATTAGAATGCAGGAGGATCGCCCACGAAAATTTAACAATGCTGGTTCACAAACCCCGAAAGCTTTTCTAAAAGACTTAGAACACTACCTTACAGACAATAACATTCCTGAGAATATGAAACTCAGAATAACAGAGAAATTACCTGCGGATAGCGTTCTGACGTGGTTCAGAAGTTTTCGCTACACCTTTGAGGACATGGATACCTTCAAGCATGCGTTTTTACGTCGTTACTGGAGCATGTCCATACAACATAGTTTAAGGATGGAATTATATAGTAGGAAGTATCATGCTTCACAGCCAACACGTTATTCAGAATATTTTTCGGCTCAGCTACTTAGACTGAAGGATATGGATATTTTACCACCGGAGTCAGAACTGGTGATGACAATTGGAAAACAGCTTCCAATGCCAGTACAACAGTTTTTAATTGCGGCAAACGTCTCGAGCGCACTGCAAGCAGAGGAGGTGTTACGTCAGTTGGATGAGACGTCATTAAATAATCAAAATAGACAAGTCAGAGCGAGTGACAGCGCAGCGCTGGTACACCAAGCCGAGCTAGTCAAAACTAGAGAGCAGAGCACCAACACGAATGTTAGCCATAGAAGCGGGAATAATAACGGAAGGTCAGACTTGCCGAAAGAGGAGCAAAGGAGATATGAACCAAGGAACGAAAGGAACTGTCAGCCACAACAGTACAGGAGAGATGAATGGAGAGGGCGTGGTCGCGAAGGTCCATATCATCATCGCAGATATGATAGACGAGATAATAGAACGTGGAACCGAGGACGAGATGAGAACCGAGGATACACGGAAGACAGTCGACGGGAATTGCAAAACAGGCATGAGGCATCACAACGATACCTAGATGAGTTGCATCGCAACCAAGAGACGGAAAAGGATCGCTGGCGAAGGACGATGGAGAATCGCGAGAACCCAGATATGGAAATCACTGGAGCAGAGAGTGAATTAGCGCAACAGCATCGCGAAAGCCAGAATGAGAAGAGGAACACGGGGGCCATTAAAAACAAAATGTACTAGAGGGTGAAGGAGATAGGCTAATTTTCACGCCAGATAAGACACAGTGGTTGATAGCGAACATCGAGGAATGGATCGCAACTCCTGAGGATTTTACACGTGAAATTATTCAACCGGAACAACATTGTTTGAGGAAATTACCAGTCATCATTACGAGGATAGAAGGACTAAGATTAAAAGGATTAGTGGATACAGGGGCACAGCTATGTCTAGTATCAGAGGCATTAATTAAAGCTCTAAGCGAGAAACAGAGAATACCTTCGATTCCAGTACCACAGGTCAAAATTAGAGGAGTAATTCCCGAAAAATCAGCTGTATGCAAATTTCAGGTACAACTGGATCTAGAAATATTAGGACACACTTTCTCACACGTATTCATGGTGATGAACAAGATGAATGTAAATTTGATTCTGGGGGCGGATTTCCTATATGAGCACCAAGCAGTGATTGACCTGCGCAACAATGTAATCAAATTCAGAAATATGGAAGGATTATCAGCAGTGGGACTGAACATGAATAACCACGGCTTAGATGGAGACGCTGACATTTGGAAGCTGGAGACCATTCCTGAGGAAGAAGAAACAGAAAGTCAAGCAGATGAAGAAGACTCGAACACAGGACTCCTGGAGGGAAAGCAAGAATTGGAAGATGAAATGTGGTCCATGGCAGTAGAAGAAGATGGCAACAAAGACAGTTTTGAGGCACTTTTGAAAGAAAAATTAAGAGAGGCAAAGCTAAATGAGGATGAAAGAAATTGCTTGGCACAAACGCTATGTAAACACTCAGCAGTATTTAATACACTACCGGGAAAAATATTAAATTTCAAGTACGCTATGCAGGTAGATGACTGGACACCATTTAAGAGCCGACTCTACCCAATTCCAGAAAAGCAGCGTGCAGCAGTTAGAAAAATTATAGATGAGATGCATAGAGGGGGCATAATTAAGAAAGCTCCAACCCCATATTTGAACGCCATATTAGCGGTGGCGAAGCCCAATGGTTCAGTGAGGTTGTGTCTCGATGCTCGCACCCTCAATTCCAGATTAATAGATGAAACCGACCGTGCACCACTAATTAAGGATGTACTCAAGAAGTTCCATAAGAAGAAAATATATTCGTCTGCCGACCTTGCGAATAGCTATTGGCACATCGAGTTAGAAGAGAAATCACAGCTGTTAACTGGATTTCTATTCGACAATCAGAGTTTCACCTGGTGTCGTTTACCATTTGGAGTTAAGACAGCCGGATCTGCACTAATCCGAGCATTGGATCGAAATTTAACAGAAGAAGTGAAAGACATGACTATCAGATATGTCGACGATATCTTACTAGCATCAGAAAGCAATGAGGAACACATGCAAAATTTAAGCAAGTTGTTAGAGAACCTAGAAAGGGCAAATTTCAAGATCAATCTAAAAAAATCACACTTTTTTCAGCACGAAATTTTATATTTAGGACATATTGTTGATGGAGAAGGGATCAGGCCCAATCCAGTGAAAATCAAAGCCATTAAAAATTTTCCTCGACCAACCAGAGTCAAGCACATAAGGATGTTCTTGGGAGCCACCAATTTCTTTCGTGAAAACTGTCCAGGATACACCGAAGTAGTAGCACCGTTACAAGAGATGCTAAAGAAGAATAACCGTTGGTTTTGGAACGAAGAGTGTGAGAGGTCATTCATAGCCATGAAGGAATTACTGTCAAATAACATCAAACTGGGTTACCCAGATTTTTCGAAGAGGTTTATAATTCAAGCAGATGCATCTTTAGTGGGCATCGGAGCAATGCTTTTCCAAGAAGACGCAGAGAGAACAGCAAACCGTTCATACCTAGCATTCATCAGCAGGAAATTAAGGAAACATGAGAAAAGTTATACCATCTCAGAGCTGGAGCTTTTGGCGATCATATACGCGCTACAACAATGGCGTCGTATTATCTACGGTTTCTCCATAACAATCCGCACTGGTCACAAGGCGCTGACTTTCTTATTTAAGACCACCATGGTAAGTGAACGCATCAACAGATGGGCCATTTATGCGCAGCAGTTTGATATACAAATTGAGCACATATCAGGAAAATTGAATGTAATCCCGGATATTTTGTGCCGAAATCCAGAAGAAGAGGCACAGCAGGAGGAAATGTTAGTGCAACACATTGAGCTGACAAACGAAGATCAAGATTTCTTACAAGAACTGAAGAGGTTACCGCAGGAACAAGAAAAGGAGCCATGGATGATGCAGATGATTAAATTCCTCAAGAGAGAGATAACACCTGATACCCCAGCATATCGAGAGATTGAAGCTCAAGCGAGAAGTTATTCATACTTCAATAATATGATCCATAAATTTATAGATGAGGATCATGTCAAGCTACGGATATTGTTACCAGCTTCGTTACAGAGGAAATTAGTGTGGCATACTCATTATACGCTTGGTCACATAGGGTTAGACAAGACGCAAGGAACAATAGGTGAGGCTTTCACTTGGCCACGGATGAGGATCACTATACGCGATGTCCTGAAGACATGCGATATTTGCCAGCGCGCAAAACCCAATAACTTCCTCATGAGACAATACCCAAAGCCAATACTGCCACAGAAACCGTTAGAGCTCATTGCTACGGACTGTCTTGGTCCATTGCCAAAAGACGTAGAGGAGTGCGACATGTCCTAGTATGTGTGGACGTTTTTCTAAATTTGTTGTTCTATGCGCGATCCAGAAAACAACATCGAAACAGGTCCTAAGCCGCATCAAGAATCGAGTTATACCTATAATGGGAAAGCCTGAATTTATCCTTTCTGATCATGGAAGTTATTACACATCAGCAGAATTTAAGCGCGGATTAAATGAGCTAGACATCAAGCATGCACTATCTAGCATACGCCATCCACAGGGAAATCCGAGCGAAAGAGTTTTACGTGAGGTCTCGAAGCACATACGCACATACATACCTACAGAACATCACCGTTGGGCTGATACATTGAAAAATATTGAGATTTGCATCAATATGACACGTCATGAGTCAACTGGACAGGTTCCATACACGTTACACTTGAACCAGCAACCACCGAGATCTTGGACAACAGTACTGGATTGCCCAAGAGATCCGCAGCCAGCACCACAGCTGAGAGTCGAACGGACGATCACCTACATGAGAGAACAAGCTGACAGGAGGCTAAGAAGACAAAAAGGAAAACGCTTTCACAGGGAATTGAACGTCAATGAACTAGTTTTATTGAAGAGGCCACCTATCTCTGATCCAGCAAACAAAGTATTTCATAAATGGTGTTTCCCATACATAGGACCTTATCGAATCATAAGAAATTTGGGGAATAATGCATATAAGATACAGGACGTAAACGGCGGAAGCACATCAGTTGTAAATTGCTCAAACCTCAAATTATATTACAAAAGGGAACCGTTTGATCAACCACGGAATACCGCGGGTGTCAACATTATGGAAATCGAATAAAGATGAGCCAAATGCACGTGGAACGAAGAAGTAGTCAGTCATAAACAGACCCGGTGTTTACAATGGAAAGCCGTGAAGTAAGAAAACTGGGCGAGACAGGCGGACAATAGCTAGCTACCTGCACCAGACAGCCGAGACACTAATCTTAGCAAGAATGTGGAGAGGGAGACAAGAATCGTACCAAGGTAATCCCTGCGCGCGACCAGCAGTGACGAACCAAGTGAACAATATAAGGAATGACGACGGAACCTTGCAGCATCCGTGATGCGGATCGAGATTGAGAAAAAAATCATACGTTCCATATCGATTTTTTTCCTTTGCAGAAGGGTAATGTGACCTTTATGCATCTCTGATAGCATAAAGTCTACATATTATTCCAACAAAATTTAATTCATGTCTCAAAGTCGATGTGAGAATAGAAGTTGCTTGTGAAACTGGAATGACAAAAGGATGGTTCGTACGTGACTTGAAGAAGCTTTCTCCCAGCGCGGACAAAGAAAGCAGGGGAGTGAAAATCCACATCTGGACACCAAATGCGACCAGACAACGCGCGGAGGTCGTTACACTGCGCGGGTAAATGCAGAAACCTCAACGATCACCTACCAAATAAACCCCGCCCATTTGAAAGGAATTAGAGCAATAATTAGAATACAGAAACAGGAATTATACCATCGTATAGGGGATTATCCCAGCCTCTCAGAAATATCGTCAAAATTTAAATTGGATTATTCTGCGATTTTTGCCAGAATTAAAATGAAATCAGGGGGTGGATTTGAAACGACCAATGGCAGCGAGAGACGCTAGACGCGACCAAATCCCACCGAAATTAAGGGACAATGAAGCAAATTACGGAGCTCATTATATAAGGATCCAACGATCGGATTTTGAATAAAAAGGTGTCATTGAGACATTGGAAATGAGGACGTTCTAAGGAGCTAGTTCGCATATTCATGTGAGTGTTATTTTGGAAATAAATTCTGAAACCCCCCTACTCCACGTTCCTTTAAGAGAAATCGTATAAATAATGGATTGAAACACAGCGAAGTCAGTCTACTTTGGGGCATCGCTAGAGGCGGAAGCCCGTGCCTCGAGCCCTCAGAAATTAACGTGATTTTCTTACAAGTTTTATAAGTTCTTAGTACGCGCTGTAGAGGCGAGAGCCTGCGCTTGAGGCCATAAGAATATTAACATTTTTACAAGTTTATAAGTAGGAGCAAGTATACCTCCGAGATTTGAACATCGCTAAGTATTCGCGAGTGCGAAGTAGAACAGTGCATATCATAACAGTATGACGCAGTTGTAATGATAGGTATAGCCACCCGAGCTATTAACAGCTAAACCAGTATTCTAGGAAGCTATGAACTGTCAGCCGAACTAAGTAAGTTGATGATAGCTATAGGAGATAGGAGCTTCATGTGCGAGAACCGTGCATTGTGTTAATGGTAATAATTCACAGTGGACCTTTGTTTTGGTGAAATTTTGAGAAAAACCGTGTGTAAATTATCCTCCTATCAAGATGTACCAACTAATGAAGAAGACTGATATCAAGGACCAGAACCGCATCAGGAAATATGAGAGATAAGTAAATATTGTATGGGGCATGTGGGCCATAATGTTTCCCATCATTGGGATCGGATAAGTTTATCTCGATCATAAGCAGTTATGATAAAAATAGATATTTTAGGCGTACCGGGCATGTTTGTGTAGATTTGTGTGTTTACCAGTAATGAGTATTTTTGTGTGTTTTATAACGTAATAAGTATATGCGCATCAAAGTGTTATTTTAAATATGGTTTTGTTTTGGTATGTCATCAATCTTGTTGAATGCACAGTTAAGGGAATGATTTGTTTGATAGTGCTTATGCACAATGTGAATGTAAAAAGCTAATATGGGGAAGACCGCTCGATATTGTGGCAAGACCAGTAAGTGACACTGAAATTATGAGAGTAATAAGTATGGTAAGTGATTATCACGCGAAGGTAAAAAGAGGTAAGACAAGAATGGCTGGAGGGTAATGTGAGATATATTCAGGTAAGGCTAAGAGTCGATCCTGGGTCGAGCAGAATTAAAGCGGAGGTGATATTCCCGCGTTCTTCGATGATATATAATGGTGAGTGAAAATAATAGCGGAGGTGATATTCCCGCATTCTTCGACGATATAAAATGGTAAGTGAAATGATTGAATTCATTATCTGATGAGAGTCCACTTTAGCTCCGTCGGAAAGGTATTGTACTGCTCGAGCCGAAGGCGGGTAAAAGGGAGTCTTTAAGAGACAGGTAGAAGTGTGGTAAGCCGTCTGAATTCTAAAAGCAGCAAGGAAGGTTGTTGCCGGCCAGCTGGCTAGCGCGGTGAAAGTGTGTCTGTCACAAGGTCGAGTCTGTCATTGTATTCTATGAAGGGAGGTAGTCCAACTTCCCGGGGTTTCTTCTTGTGTACCGCTTCAGGAAGCGATGTATTCTGTTGTCATTATTTTTGGAGTGCATTCATTATAGTTGTTGTTTGTTAATGATCACGGCGCACCGGCCGCCGAAGTATTTATTTGATGCTTCATGTATGTTGACTTGTTTATGTTACCATAATTAACGGAGTCATAGCTCTGACTGAAGTAATTGTTTTAAAGTTATAAAAACACACATGCCCGTAACCTAGAGTAAATCTATTGTCTTCATTATCTGACTCTTGTGAGGAAAGATGATGATTGTACGAGTAGACATGTCCGATTTCCCAAAGAACAAATTTTTCAAGTTATAAAAATGAGTGCGCAATATTTATTGTGATAGAATGGCTGGTTTATTTATGCCATAATTATTTGAATTAAGTTGTTGACAATAACTCTTGGACTTGAAGCAGTGGACTGCAGTAAAATAGACTATTTTCTATTCCTGTTTTCAGCCAGTGTGAAACATTATTTTTGCATTTTTTTGATGTTGTTGATTTCAGTAATTTATGGGAGTTGATTTTGTTTTTATTTGTCTATGGTTGGGAGAAAAGGGAGATGATGTTTTTGTGAAATAAATTATTTTATATTAGGAGTTCTCTGACCTACTGATTTTAAGATAAGCCTCCTGTGATCCTGTGACGATATTCCTAGGATGTTTAGAGTAAGTTAGAGCCACCCCGAACAGAGCACTACCCGAGTAAGAGTCGGCATCCTAGAAGAACACTGAAGGGTATAGCAGATCGAATAAACTTACAAAATGCAACGTAGATTAAAAATTCCTTAAAAATCGCTAAAAGGGAATTTACATACATGGTGAACCAAGTAACAAAAACAGTGCGGGAAGCTGGAAGAGAAAAGGAAATATAAGGAAAAGAGGAGAGGAGAAGAGAGGGGAGAGAGGAGAGGGTCCGCCTCAAAGGTAAGGGGCAAAAAGGGGAAAACGAACCCAGCTCAGGAATCCCTCGGGGTCGCCAACTCCCGAACTCACCAGCCGTGAGCCCCTGAGGGTGTAGCATTATCTAGGGTGCACCAGAAGTGGTGGGGCTACATACACCCTGCCTCCTTAAGGGCGTTGAGCACAAGGCAGGAGGTAAAGGGAAAAGAAAAAGAAGGCTGACCCCTCACAGAAGGAGGGTACCAGGAGAGAGGAGACAAGGGCCAATTAAGGCGGGAAAGTGAAAGACTCCCTAGGCCTCGGATAACCTAATACCGTCGGGGTCGGAAGAGAACAACGGTGACCAAGGGAGGTCGACAGGAAAGAAGACGGAGAGGAGCATTATGATACAGTTTCTCCCACCAATCAGAGCTCAAGAAACAGTTGTATGACCAATTAGGTGAGGATAGCATCGCACCTGCGCTCACTTCAATGGCCCCCTATTTTAAAGTTCACTGCGTGGTTAGTGTCATAGTGAGGTATTCGAGGAGGCCATGGTCAAATAGAAGGTATTCTCTGCGTCCCATGCGCTCTGTTCAGTACATAAAACTGGCGAAATCTCGACAGATATTTATTAATACAGTATTTATGTTCGAACATACAATAGTTATAATTATCGTGGAACATAAACAGTCGTATGCAACTCGCCTATAATAGTAATTAAGACACTCGTATGGAAATTGTGTCTTAATTATTGCCATTATAGTCTCGTTGCATAATGTACTACTATGTCCTGAAATTTTGGTCCTATGATTTTTCTTAAACATTTCCTTTCCTTTAATACGAGTTTCTCCATTTGGCCTTTGCAATTCATGTTTTGGGATACTTCTGCGTACACTGTTTCGGGTTTAGTCACTGTCTTATAATGTTTAATGTTTGATAACCTCTTTTATAAGATAGAAATACTCTATTTTCAAATGTTTTATTTATTTATTTCTGTCCATTGATTTAAGTTTAAGCTTTATGTCTTCCTGTTGTTGTTTTATTCTTTGGATCCCATAATTTAAGTTTGTCTTGGAACTTTTGTTATTGCCCTGTTGCTTTGTTCTTTTTGATTTTGGTTTATAGTTTGCTTTTGGCATTGTTTTGGTTTTGATGATGATGATGATGATGATAATTGTTGTTTTCTAGGTTATCGGCCCCTGATGGTTTGGGTGATCGTGAAGATGAAAATGAAATGCAAACTTAAAACTAAAACTAACTACCAACCTACATACTAGAAGAAGAAATGGAAAACTAAAGGAGAATAAGGCAAATAAAGGACAAGAGGAAAAGAAATGACCTCAACCCTCGAAGATTGCGGATTGAGGGACTTGGAAGGAAGGAGAGCCATGAAAGGCAGATAGGAAAGTGGAAGAGGTGAGGGTTCGCCCCAAACATTAGGGACAAAAGGGGAAAACGGACCCAGCTCAGGAATCCCTCGGGGTCGCCAACTCCCGAACTCACCAGCCGTGAGCCCCTGAGGGTGTAGCATTATCTAGGGTGCACCAAAAGTGGTGGGGCTACATACACCCGGCCTCCTTGAGGGCCTTGAGCAGAAGGCAGGAGATAACAGGAAAAGAAGGCTGACCCCTCGCAGAAGGAGGGTATCAGAAAAGATGAGACAAGGGCCAATTAAGGCGGGAAAGGAAGAGACTCCCTAGGCCTCGGATACCCTAATGCCGTCGGGGTCGGAAGAGAACAAGGTTTGACCATGTTTTGGTTTTGTGTTTTTGGATTTCTGTTTGTTGTATTCTGCTTTTTCTTTCGTTTTTTATTAGCCTACTTTCGATTTTTGCAAAAAATGAAAGTAGATTTATGAGATCAACACAGGGCGAAAAAAGTGTGTCTGTCTGTGTGTGTGTAAGTGTGTGTGAGAGTCTGTGTGTGTGTGTGTGTGTGTGTGTGAGTCTGTGTGTGTGTGTGTGTCTGTGTGTGTGTGAGTGTGTGTACTCTGAATGTCTGTCCCCCCCTATCAATTCGAACACGGTGAATGCGAATTGAACGAAATTTGGTACAAAGGTAGCACTAGCAAAGGACACCTCAGTGTCATGTTTTATATCGCCGCCATCTTTACTAAAACTGAATGGCGGCCACTCAAACGTTCAAAACGTAAAATCAAATAACGACTAACCAAATCATCCGATCTCTACCAAATTTGGTAACAACATACCTTCGTATAGGATGCGTCTTGTGACCAAACTACAAGGTCGTCCGCCATACCATTTCAGGATGGCGGCCGTGCAAATAATGCAAACTTTATAATCCATATCATGGGACCCACCAGTTCCGATTATCGAGCCGAGAATCGTTTTAACTGTTCTAAAGGAAGAGGCACGTTCGAAATTAAAAGTTTATTTTGTAATACTATAGTGCAGACGTGATTTTAAAAAGATGAACTGATTCAGTAATAAGACAAGATGGCAGCGGATATCTTGTGCCTGACTTATATTTCACTAATTTGAGTATTGCATGCAATATAGCGTACTGATAAAAAATAAATAAACTTGGTATGAAATGCTTTATATATAAATAATATACTCCAGTGATGAAATCGTTTAGTATAAATCATTATTTGCTAACAAGTTCTATGTAAGTCATTTTAAATAGAACGATATTCGTTGATACAATTAGCTCAGTGGTAGAGCATTAGCCTATCGCTCAAATGCCTATGGTTCAAACCCGATCAGAGCTAGGTTTTTTGCTTGAAATGTTATATGTTTATTGTTTTGTAATGACTCAGATGTTAAAAAAAAAGTCCTCTCGGCACGCCGGAAGGCGGAGGTAGATTTCACCGGACAAACTTGGAGATAGGCGAAAATAGACAGAATATGCAGGTTTTCGTAGAAGAATCAGACCTCATTTATCGCGTGAAAGTATTTTATAATTGGAGATTAATTAACTTTGTTTTTCTTCATTTTAAACATATTTTAAACATTTTATTGTCTTATGGGGACGGTAACCTTCTTGTCATTTGGAGTCCATTTTTAGCCTATTTTCAATTTTGAAAAAATAGGCTTATGAGATCACCTTTTGTCCGTGTGTGTGTGTGTGAGGTGTGTGTGTGTGTGTCCCCCCCCCCCCCCTAATAAAATCTAAACGGCTGGAGCGATTTCAGTGAAACTCGGTAAGTTCATAGCACTATTCCCGGCGACCTCGACCGTGCACATCCAATTTTGTTACGTCTCACCAATCCAACATGGCGGCAGTGCGAAATATTTCACTAGCATTCAGTATCTCCGAAACTATAACGGATATCGCCCTGAAATTGTGTACGGTGATAAAGGGTACTACTAGAAGTTCACCTATGAGACTTTCAAAAACCTGGTTACTACATAACCAACATGGCGGCCAAGCGAAGTGGAGACTTTTAAATAGACTTTTCTCGCGATTTAACTATCCAAACGTAATGAAACTTGGTACAGCAAATATTTATACACATTGCAATGCACTGGAGTCTAACTTAGTTCAATTGTTTACATAACCGCAAAATGGCGGCTGTGCGAAATATTTCACTGACATTCTACGTATATCCCCGAAACTATTACAGATATCACCCTGCAATTTTGTACGGTGATAAAGGGTACTGATACAAGTTTACCTATGTATAATTCATAAACCTGTAAAATACAAAACGAAAATGGCGGCCAAGCGAATTTGAAATATTTTAATAGACTTTTCTCGTGAGTTAACTCTCTGAGCGCAGTGACATTTGGTACAGTAAATGATTTTGCAGATTGTAATGCACTGCCATCTAATTTAATTCAATTGTTTACATAACTTCAAGATGGCGGCTGTGCGAAATTTTAAAATTAAGTTTTTATTTCTTGTGTCGTAATCATGCGATCGAAGTGAAAGTTTGAATAATGAACCTAGGCAATAAGTGTCCTTGAATGGTACATAACTCTATGGCCTATACATATAACAATCCTAAATGGCAAGCTTCCGTAATATTTAGACGGTTCTCAATATCAATGAATCTTTTACAGCAACCAAACTGAAATTTTTATGTTCATAGAGACGATGAACATATGTTCACCTATAGGACTTTCAGTAACCTGGTGAGCAGGAATCCAACATGGCGGCGACGCGAAGTATAAATATTTAAATGGACGTTTCTCGCGAATTAACTATCCGAGTGCCGTGAAACGTTGCACGTTAAATGCTTACACAAATGTTGATCCACTGGCATGTAATTTATTTCAATTGTTTGCATAATCACAAGATGGCTGCTGTGCGTAATTTTAAAATCTCGTTTTTACATCTTGTGTTCTAATCATGCGATTGAAGTTTGAATACCACACGTACACAATAATCTTAATATAATAGTACAAAAAAATAATCCAACCTGGCGACCATCTGAAATATTTAGACGGTTCTCAATATCTACGAATCTGTTACAGCAATTAAACTGAAATTTTGTATGTTGATAGAGGCAATTAACATGAGCAGGATATATGAAAATAGGCTGTACAGTTCTTCACGGAACTACTTGTTATACTTGTGGTCACACTGTCCTTATGCAAGGTTTCGACACTGATGTGTAACTATGTAACGGTCTGTTACTTCTTCACGCAAAATTATATCTCCCGCAGAGATGTTGGTTGGTTCCTCAGTTTAGGGGCTGCGACAACGCGGTCATATAACCCCGTGTACTTTGGGTGAGTGTAGAATCTGTCTGATAAACGGTGTGAATTGTGATGGCTGTATTAGTCTGTAATTCAGGTAAGGAATGCAGACGCTAAATTTCAAGCAGTAGTTCCTAATGTTGCTACCAGATAGTAACGTCAACGCCACCTAGCTGTGAACTTGGCTACTTGATGCCACCTCAATCAGCTACTCGCAACGAACGTTGGAACTTCCCCTCCAAAGGAAAGCTTACTGAGGGATTTTTAGCGCTCTTAGAAAATCCGACGACTTTGGCCGGCTTTGAACCCGCGACCTTGGGCATAGAAGTTCAGCATGCTATCAGTTACGTCACCGAAGCCGCTTCACACTTAGTCAGATGGAAATCTGAATCTGATCTCGCGCAAGTGCGTTGTCACGGCAACGTCTGATGGCTCATCCCCCATCAATTTAGTAGTGTTGCCATGTCAACCACTGATAGCTCTTGGCATTTTCTTATAATTCCGAAATCATTTTTCTCATCCCTTGGCGCAATGGTGGCTCATATCAAAAATTCTTTCAGACAAATATTTTAGGTAATTATTAGGGGAATATTGTCCATTTTGTACGGTTTTGATATTGTGCCTATTAACAGAGATATGATTAATGTTTCCCGAAAAACCCACTTTTTCCCACCCCCTTTGGTCAATGGTTGGTGCTATCAAAAAACGTTTCAAACATAAATTTCTGAGCTTTATCCGACACATAGTATGAACTTTGAACGGATTCGATATTTCACATATTAAGAGAGTTATAGCAATATTTCATTTTTTCGAAAAGAAAGTCCATTTTCATCCCCTTCGACCGATTTAGCCCAGTAACGAACTCGTCCGAGATTTTATGGGTATACATATTCGGTAAAAAATTCAAAGTGATTGGTGGAAAATTACGGCAGTTATCGTGTCCACAAGAAACTGATATACATATATACATATATTACATAAATTATATATAAACTTTTGAACTGACGGTGGTTTTGGGGTCTGGGGGATGTGAAACGCGAAGATATGTCGAAATGTTCCGGAAATCGAAACATGGTACCCATTGCAATAGTTAGCTTTCTAATGAAATCTACCTAAAATACTACCGTCAACGACACCTAGCTGTGAACTTGGCTACTAGATGCCACCTCAATCAGCAACTCGCAACGAACGTTGGAACTTCCCCTCCGAAGGAAAGCAAACTCAGGTTTTTTAGCACTCTTAGTAAATCCGACGACTTCAGCCGGGTTTGAACCCGCGACCTTGGGCATAGAAGTTCAGCATGCTACCAGTTCCGATACCGAAGTCGCTTCCCACAGACATATGAAAACTGAATGTGATCTCGTGCAGTGGCGTTGTCATAGCAACTGCTGATGGCTCATCCCTTATCAATTAAAAGTAAAGTTGTCATGGCAACCTCTCTTGGCACTTGGCATTTTCTTATAATTTAAATAATTTTGTTCACCCCGTGGCGTAATGGTGGGTCATATCAAAAATTCTTTCAGACAAAAGTTTTAGGTAATTATTGGAGGAATATTGTCCATTTTGTGCGGTTTTGATATTGTGCCTATTAACAGAGATATGATGTATGTTTCCCGAAAAACCCACTTTTTCCCACCCCTTTGGTCAATGGTTGATGCTATCAAAAACCTTATTTGACATAAATTTTTGGCACTAATCCGATACATATTATGAACTTTGAAGGGATTCGATATTTCATGTATTAAGAGAGTTATAGCGATATTTCACTTTTTCGAAAAAAGCCCCCCATTTTCACCCCCTTTGACCGATTTTGCCCATTAACGAACTCGACCGAGATTTTATTGGGATACATATTATATAAAAAATTCAAAGTGATTGGTGCAAAATTACGGCAGTTATCGTGTCCACAAGAAACTGATATATATATATATATATATATATATATATATAGATAGATAGATAGATACATATATACATAAATTATATATAAACTTTTGAACTGACGGTGGTTTTGGGGTCTGGGGGATGTGAAACGCGAAGATATGTCGAAATTTTCCGGAAGTCGAAACATGGGACCCATTGCAATAGTTAGCTTTCTAATGAAATCTACCTAATTAAGCGTTATATTGTGCACATTATGGTGTAAAATATATATTTAATTAAAACATAATTCGCCAGCAGATTTACTCGAGACATCTAGCTGCCAAATAGGTAACTTCCAGATTTTATTGAAAAGTTTCTTCTTCTGGCCGCTAGAATGCACTCGCTCTGTTAGGATTATATTGTTCGATATTTCACCACTAGATGTCCCGACTAGTCTACGTGGGGCTCCATTGATTACTATACCATTATCATTCTATGCGCATCGAATTTGAAGAATGACAAGATGATACTACGATACACTTTAACTTTTTATTTTAAAGGGTTTGTAACAGCCTATTTTGCGTTACTTGAAAATGTTATTAAGCGTTATATTGTGCACATTATAGTGTAAAATATATATTTAATTAAAACATAATTCGCCAGCAGATTTACTCGAGACATCTAGCTGCCAAAAAGGGAACTTCCAGATTTTATTGAAAAGTTTCTTCTTCTGGCCGCTAGAATGCACTCGCTCTGTTAGGATTATATTATCGAAAATATCCACATAGTTTGTATACACACGTCTCTGTAGGGTCATGGAAAGATTTGTTAATTCAATTAGGGTTGTGAAAGCCATGCACAACCAGACGTGTAAAGACATGCCTCAACTCAAAGTTGGATGTTGCCCACGGCAGGTCGTAATAATAATAATAATAATAATGTTATTGGTTTTACATCCCTTTTAACTACTGCTGCTTTTAGAGACACCGGGGTGCCGGAATTTTGGCCCGAAGGGGATCTTTAACGTGCCAGTAAATGTACTGACACGGCTCCCTCGCATTTGTGCACCCTCAAATGCCAGCTGACTGCGCCAGGATACGAACTTGCAACCTAGGGCCCAGCAAGCGAGAACGTTACCGCTGAGCCACGCAGCCAGTCCGGTCGATTATGTCTCCAGATCCATAACATTCTTGATATACTTCTTATCTTTCTTTCTTTCTTTCTTTCTTCAATGATGGTAGCAGTTTGTATCTAGGTTGTGGCGTTTGGTAGAGGTAAATCGTTTCTAAGGTCTTCAACAAAGAATAGTTCTATTATACTCTTTGATAATAACAACGAGTTATAACTATACTCATACATTTAGGAGAAAGTAGGCTATATGTTCTTTACTGAACATCTTGTTTTTATTTTGCTTTCATTTAAGATTTCTTGTTTTTGATCACTAGGCTACTTTGTGCGAGGGAGGGAGGAAGGGGGACGAGGCTTGGGAAAAATGAGACTTAATCAATGAAAAAGAAACCTACACGTTTTAATTTTCATGTTTGACCTCCATAGTATTTGAAACGTTTTATTTGCAACTATCACTGTGCGAAAGCTCTGAAGAGTTTTGCTTAAGCAAGTGTTAGGTTTAAGTAGGCCTAGCACTAAATACTTTACACGAGTAAACATAAATATTATCGAATTAATAAGAATAATCCAATCGTTTGTGGTCAATCCAAAGATTGGTTTAATCAAAATACAAATTTCATCAACCTACGTATGAGGAGTGTTCAAATGAAAAGGTATGAAACGATACTGTGGGTACAATTTATTCGTTATTCAAAAGTAATCACCACAGGCCTGTGTACAGGTGTCCCATTGCTTCACTAGCCACTGGATTCCCTGTTCCCTGAAGTCTTGGGTTTGTGACAGGATCCAATCCTGTACGCTGTCCTTTAGTTCGTCGTCCGATTGGAAACGTTTTCCCTTGTGATGTTTCTTTAAGGACCAAACATGATGATGATAATGATAATTCTTGTTTTAAGGGGCCTAACATCTAGGTTATCGGCCCCTAATGGTTTGGGTGATCGTGAAGATGAAAATGAAATGTAAACTATAACTAAAAACTAACTACTAACTTATATACTAGAAGAAGAAATGGAAAACTAAAGGAGAATAAGGCAAATAAAGGACAGGAGGGAAAGAAATGCCCTCAATCCTTGAAGAAAGCGGATTGAGGGACTTGGAAAGAAGGAGAGCCATGAAAGGCAGATAGGAAAGTGAAAGGGGAGAGGGTCCACCCCACAGGTAAGGGACAAAAGGGGGAAACAGGACCCAGCTCAGGAATCCCTCGGGGTCGCCAACTCCCGAACTCACCAGCCGTGAGACCTTGAAGGTGTAGCAATATCCAGGGTGCACAAAAAATTGTGGGGCTACATACACCTGGCCTCCTTGAGGGCCTTGAGCAAAAGGCAGGAGATAACATGAAAAGAAAAAGAAGGCTGACCCTTCGCAGAAGGAGGGTATCAGAAAAGATGAGACAAGGGCCAATTTAGGCGGGAAATGAAGAGACTCCCTAGGCCTCAGATACCCTAATACCGTCGGGGTCGGAAGAGAACAAGAGTTGACCAAGTGAGGTCGACAGGAAAGAAGACGGAGAGGAGGACGGCACAAGTAAGTGGAAGCAATGCCGGACTCTGCTGGGGTCCCGTGTTCGCCAAGCCACGTCCCACAAAAGGACCAAACAGATGGAAGTCACAGGGTGACAAGCCGGGACTGTAGGGCGGATGCTCAAGTTGCTCCCACCTGAACGTGGCCAATGCACCTTGTGTGAGGTTAGAGACGTGTGGGCGAGCGTTATCATGGAGCAGAATCACTCCCTTCGTGAGCAATCAAGGCCTTTGTTCTTGATGGACTTGCGTAGGCTACGAAGTGTCGCACAATACACTGTTAATGGTTTATCTCAAGGGGAAATATTTCGAATCGGATGACGAACTAAACAACACCGTACAGGATTGGCTCCTGTCACAACCACAAGACTTCTGGGAACAGGGAATCCTGCGGCTAGTGAAGTACTGGGACACCTGTGCACAGGCCTGTGGTGATTACTTTTGAATAACGAATAAATTGTACCCACAGTATCGTTTCGTACCTTTTCATTTGAACACCCCTTATATTTTCATTACTTTGCTCCCCTAATCACCCCCTGCAGTTACGCCACTGGGGCACCATTATTTCAGTATGACGGATCAAGATGTGTAAGCAAACACTCGCTGCCATATTGCAGCCACCTTCATTTGATGTGTAGGTCATAAATGAAAGCGGAGCACGCAGAGGATCAAAGGCAAATATCCGGTTAGCAGCTTGACCTAGATTCATGTTGTTTTAAGGGGATAAGCCTGTTAACTACCGGGCACCAACCAACTCTTTGATCGTGCTGCTGCAAAATGTCAAGGGTCATCAACCACCCTCCTCCTAGTGGGCTTACAAACAGGTGTTCACCATTATTTATTTCGAAAGCAATCTCGTCAGGTATTCTAGTTTAAAAATGCCATTACACTAGAACAATTGCAACCGGTATCTATCAAATTAGTTTTGAGGCCAAACAGAAGCGCAAATAAACTGAACTAGTTTTCACGAAGAGCATACTTATAAGTTGGTTGGTTGGTTGGTTGGTTCGTTAGTTTAGGGCTACGACAACGCGGTCATGTAGCCCCATGTACTTTGGGTGTGTGTAGAATCTGTCTGATAACCGCTGTTAATTGTGGTGACTGTATTAGTGTGTGTTATCTGTTTTTAATTCAAGTAAGGACTGCAGACAATAATTTCAAGTAGTTCCTACTTTCGCTACCAAATGCTACCGTCCACGACACCTATCTGTGAACTTCGCTATTACTAGATGCCATCACAACCAGCGCCCGGAGACGAACGTTGGAACTTGAGAGCATTAATCAAACATAACCTACAAAAAGATGGTAGCCCATATTGACTTTCAAGGCCAGTAAATTAATATTCAGCAATTCTACTAGGTTTGTGCCGTGTCTTGTGTGGGGTTTCAACTAGGACACCAAACTGGCTCATCAGCGGGGTCTTGGTGTCCCCGCCCAGACCCCCACAGGAGTAGCGACCTGCGCGCTACCTCCCTTTATATGCAGTGCAACTGCACCAGTTCACTGCGAGAACTAAAAGCTCGAGCAGCCTCAACCTCCGTACGAAGGCTTCTAAAAAGTTGGCATATGGTATGAAGTGGTGCCGAGTTTTATAACCTACACATTTAGGCTTCTCAAAAGTGTAGTTAGTGGAAGGTTCTTTTTCATGCCATAAATCTATGACATGGGACCTCCGGCTTTACTTCCCCTTCGAAGGAAGCCATACTGAGGGATTTTTAATGCTCTTAAAAATCCGAAGACTACGGCCGTGTTTGAACCCGCGACCTAGGCATAGAAGCTCAGCATGCTACCGACTACGCCACCGAAGTCGCCAGCATACTTAGGCTACAATACATTCACTTTCATTTGCGACTGTTTTGCCTGCCAGCTTTCATTCTAGTCTGCAAGCCTCTGTTTGCGAACAAGTCGGATGATGATTATGGTGATGAGGGTTGATTTAAGGGGACGAACATCTAGGTTATTGACCCCTAATGATGTGAATGAGAATTAAAATGAATATGAAATCTACTTATTACAACAACCAACTACAGACTTAAAATCTAATTTAAAAAACTAGTAAGTTATTTAGAAAGGGGCAAAATATGAACAAAATTAATGAAAGGAAAAATAGACAGGAAAAGAAACGTTCTAAACCCTCGAAGAAGAAGGATTTAGAGACTAGGAAGGAAATAGAGCCAAGAAAGGCAGATAGGATAGAGAAAGAGGGGAGGTTCCGCACCAAAGGCAATAGAAAAGGGGAAAAACTGACCCAGCTCAGGATTCCTCGGGGTTGTCAACTCCCGAACTCATCAGCCATGCGCCTCTGAAGACGTAGTACTATCCAGGATGCACTGTAAGTGGTGGGGCTACATACACGCTGCCTCCTTTAGGGACTTGTGCAGAAGGCAGGAGAAACCATGAAACCTGTCCCCTCGAAGAATGAGGAATCAGGAAAGGTAAGAAATTGAAATACACCCTAGGCCTTGGATACCCTAGTACCATTGGGGTCCGAAGAGTACAAGAGTTGACCAAGAGAAGTCGACAGGACAGATTACTGAAAGGAGCCTGATACAAGTAAGTAGAAGTAATGCCGGACTTCTCCGACTTGTTGTGAACCCCCTTAGGGTTTGAAACATTAGCATCGCTACGTCTCTAAAGGCGGAATACATATACGGGACCTATCACTCGTTTTTATTGACTTTTGGTGGATCGCTCCATTGTGTATTTATTAATAAGTATATTTGTCAACTAGCAACCCACCCCAGCTTCGCCCGGTATCTTTAACGGTGCACCCAGCGTAAGCTTAAAAGGCGCACGGACGGCAGGATTTTCTTCGACCCAATTCACTGCAATCGTTACTACTCCGTTTCCTGGTCAGAAATAAATGATTTTCTACAGAAACCTTCCTCGAGAAATCCTTCACAGAATGGTGAAAACCGCATTAAAATCTAAATTATATATGATTATCTTAACAATACAAGATTCTAAACTACTATTCACGAATTACAAGATCCAGTAGCTATGATAGGTGTAGTATTCTGGCGCAATAGATCTGATCAATGGAGAGTCTAACAATGGGTCTCCACACTTGATTGCATCTCTTGACCTGAACATCAACTTATCCGCAGTGCGGAATTGTTTGGAACTTGCCATCCACTATGAGAGCTATTTGAATGGGAACATAATCTATTACACATGCTAAGTCGTGAACAATGACACCCACACTAATGCACGGCAGTACCCAAATCAATCAAATCAATATATCATCTTTCACAGACGTTACACGATTAGTAGAATAATGTGTCGTTAATTTAAAAAAACACTCCAGATTAGTCAATATATCTATGAACAGTCTGATAGTCATTTACGTTTATTAAATGGGTCGGATGTAATGGTAATATGATACAGCAACAATATACCAGAACTTATTACAATGAAGAAGATATTTGTTGTTTTAATGGGCCTAACATGATGATGATGATAATTGTTGTTTTAAGGGGCCTAACATCTAGGTTATCGGCCCCTGATGGTTTGGGTGATCGTAAAGATGAAAATGAAATGAAAACTTAAAACTAAAACTAACTACTAACCTACATACTAGAAGAAGAAATGGAAAACTAAAGGAGAATAAGGCAAATAAAGGACAGGAGGAAAAGAAATGCCCTCAACCCTCGAAGAATGCGGATTGAGGGACTTGGAAGGAAGGAGAGCCATGAAAGGCAGATAGGAAAGTGAAAGAGGAGAGGGTCCGCCCCGAAGGTAAGGGACAAAAGGGGAAAACGGACCCAGCTCAGGAATCCCTCGGGGTCGCCAACTCCCGAACTCACCAGCCGTGAGCCCCTGAGGGTGTAGCATTATCTAGGGTGCACCAAAAGTGGTGGGGCTACATACACCCTGCCTCCTTGAGGGCCTTGAGCAGAAGGCAGGAGATAACAGGAAAAGAAAAGGAAGGCTGACCCCTCGCAGAAGGAGGGAATCAGAAAAGATGAGACAAGGGCCAAATAAGGCGGGAAAGGAAGAGACTCCCTAGGCCTCGGATACCCTAATACCGTCGGGGTCGGAAGAGAACAAGAGTTGACCAAGTGAGGTCGACTGGAAAGAAGACAGAGAGGAGCCCGGCACAAGTAAGTGGAAGCAATGCCGGACTCAGCTGGGGCCCCGTGGTCGCCAACCCACGCCCACTAGAAGTGAGCCCCTGGGGGATAATGGGTTACCGGCCGCTAATGGTTTTGGTGATAGAGAAGATGAAAGATGAAATAATGAAATGGATAACTAAAGCTAACAACAGATAAACAAGCTAAATAAAAGACAGGAGAAAAAGAAATGCCCTCAACCTTCGAAGAATACGAATTCAGGGACTTGGGAAGGAAGGAGAGCCATAAAAGATAGATAGAAAAAGGAAACGGAAGAGGGCCCACCCCAAAGGTAATGGTAAAGGTAAAGGTGGAAAGACCGGACCCAGCTCCGGAATCCCTCGGGGTCGCCAACTCCCGAGCTCACCAGCCGTGAGATCTTGAGGGTGTACAGTAGCACTATTCAGGGTGCACCAGAAGTAATGGGGCTACACACACCCTGTCTCCTTGAGGGTCTTGTGCAGATGGCAGGATATACCATGAAAAGAAAACCAAGAGGTCTAACCCCTCGAAGAATGGGGGATCAGGAAAGATGAGACAAGGGTCAATTAAGGCGGGAAAGTGAAAGACTCCCTAGGCCTCGGATACCCTAATACTGCCGGGGTCGGAAGAGAACAAGATTTGACCAGAACGAAAGTGGAGCTCCGCCACAAGTACAATACTGAAATTAGCGAGAGTCACTTGGTCGCCAACTGACGTCCCACTAAGTGTGAGCCTCTGAGGAGGGGGGAACCAACCAATGGAATAACGTCTGAGGTTTTAACGAGGTACACTCTCCGCCGTTAACAGAATTGAGGAGAGACCAGTTCGATTTCCACCACAGTTCTCCAAGAAGTTATCTTTCGAGGTATCCCCATTTCTACTCTACCCAGCTCCAATTGCACACAAATGCATACAGCTATGAGAAAGACACAGGCCGTCAGACACACACACATTACCATGATGTCGCGAAACTACTTAATGAAGTATGAACATCTCTAAATTGAATTAGGTAGTATTCCGACGTATCTCTACTTAGTATACAACGAAGTCGCCGCTTTTTGGATGTTACGGGTAATCTCGAAAACCTCTGGATAGATTTTGATGCGCCTTTCACCATTCTGTGAAGGATATCTCGAGGATGATTTCTGTAGAGAATAATTTATTTATGATCAAAGAAAGCCGAGCAATACTGATTTCAGTGAAAAAATCGAAAAAAAAAATCCTGCCTTCCGTGCGCTTTTTAAGCTTTCGCTGGGCAAACCTTTAAAAATATCAATATACTATGAGTGTAAAAATTGTTCAGCATGAAAAGTTCTACAAAAAGATCCAAGCGAGCATATCTTCAATACATCGCCCACTGTAACCTCTATAAGTGATTTTACTTTTTCATTTCTTCCAACAATCTCCACTCAATTACTGAGGTGACAGTTTACGAGCTAGCTAGGGGCTAGCCTTTCACGCCAGCTACAGCCTAGCTAACGGGCGAGTCTTTTACCCCAGATACTGCCAGTAGCAAACTGTCGGGTCGTGTTAAGGTAAGACTTCAGAGAAGAGTGGTTGTGTTTGGACTTTCCCTGGAAGTGCAACTCGGCTTTTCTTAATTTCGCATGTGAACTTTTCGTTCCGAAAAATACACAGACAAGTTAATATTGGCCGGAAGGGGGATTTGTGTCTCATGCACTTCGCCATTCTTAAATTACGACTGACAAGAATTTGTTGCACATGCAATATGCATGATAATATAATTAATAGTCCAGTCAGTGATTTTAACACATCATGCCGAGACATAAAACGGATATAGGTCGTAGTTCCTGGATATTGAAGAAAACACGTATATCGTAATGCATTCATAATTGTTCCCGGGCGAAGCCGGGACGGGTTGCTAGTACAATATATACAAAGCTGAATGTTGATTTGTTTGTTATTTATACAAATCCACATTGTTATCCAGATCTGAACCAAATTTTATGTACTTACCGTTTAGAACCCTGCAGGTAACACTGTTTACTTGAAATTTGGACAGCCCTTTCCATTCCCTAGATTTAGGCCGTTTGGTACATAGACGAAATATTGAATTTGTCGTAGGAGGTCAGGGAATGGAATGAATGAAGCCCCCATCTAGCGGCGAGGATATGAACTGTGCCGGCTGCCGAAGCATGTCGCACTCCCCTGGGGCAATGAATAAATTAATGACAGATGGAATGAAATGATAGGGGAGAGTTTTGCCGGAATGTAAGTTGTGACAGGGAAAACCGGCTCATTTTAAGCCTCGCAACGAAAGAAATAAAACTCGGAACGTAAACTTTGGTTCAGTTTGGTGAACCGGTGTAGTTTTGTATAAATAACTGACAAAGGGTCCCGAAAACAACGTTTTAAGGCTCTAGAACCAATCGTGTCTGAGGTATTTCGGCGTTGTACTAGGGGTCAAGAGATGATGGGAATTGAGGTGTAACTGTAAGAATATTTAAATAAGTCTATTGTTAGCTGGCAAAGTGAGCTGCATCACGCCACCCTTATCAGTGTCCTGGCGCGAATTGCGATAATAGTTACATCTTGCGCAACTTACAAATTACACTCGAAGGGAGTAATTAGTGAGGAAAGATTTATACCGCTTAACACAATTATGATAATCATCGTTAACCGAACTGAAACAAATTTTACGTACTTACCTTTTGGAACACTGGGGAAACACTGTCTACTAGAAATTTGGACAGCCTCTCTATTCCCTAGATTTAGGCAGTTTGGCACATGGACGAAATATCGAACAGCACTGTGGCGAAAAATGACACTATTGCTCCCTCTGGAGCTCAGGATAGCCCAAATTTTCCGACGTGGTTCGATATCTTCCTAGAGCGCTTAAGTTAGTAAATAGCCGTTTCCATGTTCATTATTGTCATGATCATTAGGGGGAAATGTTCTGGATGTTACGTCCATGATACTACTATCACCAACACAAAAGCTATTTTAAAATATTCTTTTTCTATTACGATGATGATAAATGTTGTTTTAAGGGACCTAACATATAGGTTATCGGCCCCTAATGGTTTGGGTGATAGTGAAACATGAGATGAGAATGAAAACTATAAATAATACTAACTACCAACTTACATAGACTACTAGAAGAAGAAATAGTAAACAAACAAAGGATAAGGCAAATAAAGGACAGGAAGAATAGAAATGCCCTCGAAGAATGAGGATTGAGGGACTTGGAAGGAAGGAGAACCATGAAAGGAAGTTAGGAAAGGGAAAGAGAAGAGGACCCACCCCAAGGTCAGAGGAAAGGGAGGAAAAAACGGACCCTGAGCCCCCGAGGGTGTGGCAATATCCAGGGTGCACCAGAAGTGGTGGGGCTACATACACCCTGCCTCCTTGAGGGCCTTGAGCAGATGGCAGGAGACAATATGAAAAGAAAAAGAAGGCTGACCCCTTGTAGAATGAATCAGAAAAGATGAAACAAGGACTAATTAAGGCGGGAAAGTGAAAGACTCCCTAGGCCTCGGATACCCTAATACCGTCAGGGTCGGAAGAGAACAAGAGTTGACCAAGAGAGGTCGACAGGAAATAAGACGGCGAGGAGCCCGGCACAAGTAAGTGGAAGCAATGCCGGTCTCAGCTGGGGCTCCGTGGTCGCCAACCCACGTCTCACGAGATGCGAGCCCCTGCGATGTGTCATGATGATGATGATAATTGTTGTTTTAAGGGGCCTAACATCTAGGTTATCGGCCCCTGATGGTTTGGGTGAATGTGAAGATGAAAATGAAAAGCGAACTTAAAACTAAAACTAACGACTAACCTACATACTAGAAGAAGAAATGGAAAACTAAAGGAGAATAAGGCAAATAAAAGGACAGAAGGAAAAGAAATGCCCTCAACCCTCGGAGAAGGCGGATTGAGGGACTTGGAAGGAAGGAGAGCCATGAAAGGCATATAGGAAAGTGAAAGAGGAGAGGTCCGCCCCAAAGGTAAGGGACAAAAGGGGAAAACGGACCCAGCTCAGGAATCCCTCGGGGTCGCCAACTCCCGAACTCACCAGCCGTGAGCCCCTGAGGGTGTAGCATTATCTAGGGTGCACCAGAAGTGGTGGGGCTACATACACCCTGCCTCCTTAAGGGTCTAGAGCACAAGGCAGGAGGTAAAAGGAAGAGAAAAAGAAGGCTGACCACTCGCAGAAGGAGGGTATCAGAAAAGATGAGACAAGGGCCAATTAAGGCGGGAAAGGAAGAGACTCCCTAGGCCTCGGATACCCTAATACCATCGGGGTCAGAAGGGAACAAGAGTTGACCAAGTGAGGTCGACAGGAAAGAAGACAGAGAGGATCCCGGCACAAGTAAGTGGAAGCAATGCCGGACTCAGCTGGGACCCCGTGGTCGCCAACCCACGCCCACAAGATGTGAGCCCCTGGGGGGACGCGATGTGTCAGTTCAGTAGAAGTATTCATTATCTTCCATAAAACAAAGGCGGGTACTACTGCTAGTCATCAATAATCACAATAAATGTGTCTGCTGGTATTTTCTGCATACCTGAGCAGAAAGGCGAGATTTGTTTGCGTGCTAATGACATTAACAGATCGCGTGCAACATTGCACATGCTCATGTATACATGATGCGTGTTACTCAGAAACATTTGCATAAGACTCTATTTCATGTGTCAAATTAGAAAGTGATAATCCCTTTCAAGAACTTTTGTTACCATCTTCCCTATTAACACGGTTACAATACAGGACTCCTTTCTTAAGACTCAGGCAACTCATTTCAAACTGAATTTAACAAAGGTTTCATTATGGCTGAAATTCATTGACGTCATTGCTGCGGCTTCAAAATCCGCTAAAAGAGAATGTTGTCCTTTACTATTCTGTTCCGTAAAACAGACACACAGTCCTAGAATCAAACACAGAAATGCACTTACGGTTACCTATAACTGAATGTTTCAGAAATATAATAATGACTAGCAGAAGTACCCATTCTTCGGTATTAATAACCAGATGTTACCAATTGATCTACTGTTGCAATGTTTAGGGGCATGGAACCTGTTTGTTGGCAAAGAAAAATGATTAGCTAAAATGTGCTCTCAAACTAAATTTACCTAACGTGTTCTTCCTGGCGTGAAAATAAAATTGAAAACCTCGTAGACGAATCGCAATACACGTCACATACGAACTGACCCTAACCGTTGTGTCAAGTGCCCAACCACAGGAAGACCCCTTTTATAAATTATAAAGGCTTGTGGTGCACGAAAATTCAGTTTTTTTTAGCCTCCAATGGCACAAATTCCTAAAATCAGCAAAAAAAAGTCTACTGTTTCAAATCAGGAATTTTTGAAAATAATATTGCTGTTTGGCGATATAATAGACCTTCTGTACGACATATCGCACGTGTAAGTCGTGTGAAAAAAATCTTGGGTACTCCTTGAACCCCTTAAGCGCATTGATGAATTTTACAGTTTACGTTGGTTCCATGATAACCTTATAGCCATTTGCAACCTTTCACAGAAATGTAATAAATGGAGTGGCATTACTTATTCCAGAAATAGATGGAAAGTTGGATGCCACCTCTTGAGATACTTTTGTCATGGTTAGTGGCTTGCATTCCTTCTTTAGTTTATTAAATGAAATTAGTTTTCTGGGAATATCTAAGAAACTGTTGGGTTTAGAGCCTTAAAATACAGTTTTCGGGGACCCTTTACGGGTCTTAAGGGGCCCCGAGTTTTGTTTCTGACCCCAAGGGTTTGAAAATGAGTTTGTCTCGTCGTTGTACGCCATAATAATAATAATTAAAATAATAGTAATAATACTAATATAACAATATAGGGATAGGGATATAATAGACCTTCCGTACCATACCCGCACGTGTAAATCGCGTTAAAAATTCTAGAATACCCCTTGACCCTTTAAGCGCATTATATGTATTGATGAATATTTGAGCTTAATTTGGATCCGTTATAACCTTATTGTCGTTTGAAAACCTTCACAGTAATATAATAAATGGAATTGCATTGCGTCTTACAGAAATAGCTGGACCTCTGAGATTCTGTTGCCATTGTTACCGGCATGCATTCCTTCATTAATTTATTAAGTGAAGTTAGTTTTTTGGGAATATCTCGAAAAATGTTGGTTTTAGGGCCCCCGAGATTCGTTTCTCACATTGAGGGGCTGAAAATGAGCTTTGTTTCACCCTTCTACGCCTATTTCAGCATGTATTTTAAGGGGGTAGGGCCCCTTTTATGAGAGGTACGGAAAAGAGTTACATCAATGATTGGTGTCGTGCCTCCGAAGGATATCTGTATCAAATTTTACGTTGATCCACTCAGCCGTTCTCGAGTTATAAGGACACAAAAAATTGTCCACAGACAAACAAACAAACAAACAAACAGACAGCCAGCCAGACAGACAAAAATTTTATTTTTGCGCGCATCCATCATAAAACAGTCTGGAACGCGAAAATATCGAAAAATTTCCGTGGAAATTCAGAAAAAACAGACAAACTTTCATTTTTATAAATAGAGAGATGATGATGATTACACAAGTCAACACAAATTTTGAGTCTGGGTTCTGTTCGCCTGTTTTGATTTGTCAAGCCTAACTAATAAAAGAAAAATAGTTTTACCTAATAAAGTTTGCTTTTATTGCTACCACAACGAAAGTTCAAATTTAAAGGAAATTCTTTATTTCCAAGAGTTCAAACGAAAACAAACGTTAATTTATATATTTACATCACGTTTATTTACAAAACATAGTTAACATTAATCTATAAATTTAAAAACAATACAAAGAAGTTTTAAAAATGAATATTCTTGGTATCAGTGCGGGTACGAACTTTCTCATATTAGCCCTTAAATGTTCTCTTTATATTGTCCTTGATAACGTCTTGGTGAAAACGTTTCCCTTGCTCCTCTGAATCTGCCCCAAGTTGTCTTTAAATTGGTCCAAGTGAGCATGTACCATGTGTACTTTGAGGGACATTCTGCGATCCGTGAGTTTTAAGTTCTCAAGCACAGTGGAAATAAGCTCTCTGTAATTCTCAGCCTTCTTATTTCCAAGGAAGCCATGGATCACTGCTTTAAGGCTGTACCATGCATGTTTTTCGTGGAAATTCGTCACTCGCCATTAGTTTCTTTATTTGAGGCCCGACGAAAATACCAGCTTTAATTTTAGCTTCTGATAATTGCATGGAGACTAGTTTTGAGAAAAACACAAAAATATGTTTTACATTTAAACTATTGATCTGAGACCAACAATATTTTGTACATTACATGTCACTGCCATAATAGCTGTTTTGTTTGGTTTGGTTCATTAGAAAGGACAGAATAAGCTTCCAAATTCTGCAAAATAAGGCCTTTTAGAAATGACTCTCAAGAGTCAATATTTATATGTACCATACTAAATGTTTAATATTCTTGTGATTATTTGTTTTTTAATGATCACTTGTATTAAACTTGCTAAAAACTTTATTTTTAAAAGTTATCATTCTCTAATGTACACATATTTTAAACATATAATGGTATTTCATAACACGGAGTAGCATCACGTATTCCTCTTGTGTATGGCTCTAGGTGTTCTCTGCTGGGCATTTCAATAAATCGTCATAATATTCCACATATTCATGTGGGATGCATGTCATAACTTTCTTGATGTCTTCTATCTTCTTCGGGCACAAAATTTGCCAATAATGTTGTATTCACACAAAAGTTCCACACGTATAGCCAACATGAAGCCTCATCTTCTTATAATTCAGAACATACTTTGCTCATCCTTTGGCATCAGGTTGGGTCATATCAAAAATTCTTTCAGACAAGATTTTAGAAGACTATCGACCATTTTAATCTGTTTTGATATTATGCCTATTAACGGAGGTTTGATTGTTTTCTCTCAAAAACTCCATTATTCTCACCCCTTTGGTCAATGGTTGGTGCTATCAAAAAGCTTCTCTGAGACGTTTTTGGCCCTTATTCGAAGAATAGAACGATTGCATCTGTTCCTAGCTTGCTCTGGTTCCTTGCTAAACTGCCCCTTCTACCGCAGAAAAGGCCCTTTAGAAATGAATGTAAATATCACTGCCATCCTGTGACTACACTAAAAGGCAGAAAGAGGCCTTTTCAGCATGGAATGCTGTGTTTACCTCTGAAAAACCCCAATCCATGTTTAACTCATTTTCACCAAAAATGTCATAAAGGGCCTTTTAGAAATGACCGATTCAATTTAGGGAAAGAAGCCTTTTAAATATTGAAAAGCTTCAGAATCTTGACGAAGAGCCTTTACACACTGCTTCATGATGCCTAATTTTATATACAACGGAGGCATTAAAACATGATCATTGGATAAAGTAAAATAGCAAACTATGAATGGCGTTTCAGGTTACTGTTTGATGTAGACAGTCAGAATATATGCATTAAATAATAGACTCAACACGATTTTTTTTGTGTGTGTTGACTGTCATTGTTGTTTTAATGGGCTTAACATCTGCAGACGTGCTTAAATTAAAAAGGTTAATGTTTTTCTCAATTTGTTCATTGAAACAAACATGAAGTTTAGAACGGTGAAATTAAGCTTTCTGAGTGTTTAAAATCATACTTCATGAAGAGCATTCACATGAACATTCCATCAATTTGGATGCTTATTATCTAGGCTTACAGGATGGAGCCACGTCGTGTATCGGGGATATCTTCCCGACCTTCAGGCTGTCATTGCAGTAGCATTAATCATGGGTACGAGTTCGTGTCTGTACTCAAACTGACCGTTGGTTGTCGGTCGTCTGCATTGACGTCAGGGAAAAATAAAGACTTCCTAGACCTCAGAACCCTACTACCATCGGGGTGGCAAAGGAACAAGGGTTGACTATGGAAGGTCGACAGAGAGGACCCCGGAATAAGATTTTGGAAGCAATGTCGAACTCAGTTGGGGTCCCGTACTCACCTACCCACGACCCAGTAATTGTGAGCCTCTGGAAATTTATGTGAATTAACCGGGAAACTAACTTTGTCCACCTTGGTGTGAGGCAAACAGACCAATTAAGACTAGGAAACTTAGGACATATTAGGTTTTGGATACCGTGCGATAATATCTTTGGAATCGGTACAGAACAAGACTTTGCTTTAAAGATGAATGAGAGAAGCCTTTCACAATTAACTGAAAGCAATACAGGACTCAGCAGGTGCCTGCCTACACTTTTCTAACTAAGTTCCATAACGTGTGAGTCCCTAGGGACCTCTGAGTGCAAAAATGAAGGGCATAAAATGAAAGAATATAGTCAGTTCAAATTATAGTGATGTGTCGACCAACACACCGTAGGCGGAGGCAGCCGGTATCGGAGGCCGGCTGGGCCAAGGGTTCGGAGCGGTCATCAACGCCAACCCACAGCTACGTTCAGCTGATGATCCTCAAGTGAAGATGATCTGCTATCTAGATGACTGGCTCATCCACGGGCCAGACATCCCAGTGGAAGAGCTCATCCTCTTTCTTCAGGTAGTGGTAGAAGTAACCATAAACACTAACAAGAGTATACTGCGCCCTTCAGTGATACTGCAATACCTCGGTGTTACAATAAACTTGGCAGCTCAGTGCATATTACTCCCTGCACCGACCAAACAACGAGTGAATCAGATTCTGCGAGACATTCCGTACTACGAAGATAAACAGTCACAACAAGCGGCAGGCTTCATGAGTTGGGTGTGTTGGGTTATGGGATGGCCTCTCTTCATTCCCAAACACACCCTCTCCAAGGAGGCTTACTGGCCACGAAGAATTCTCACCCAAGAGTTTATGGACATACCACGAACAATGAACCGCCCTGGACGTGAAATCAAGGTCTACGCCGATGCGACTCCTAGAAGTGTAGCAGGGATCATCCCGGAACTCCACCTCGCCTGGGCACAGGCCTTCAGATGGCCTGCAACAGTCAACGAGGCAGAACTAACTGCCGCCGTGCTTTCAGCATTATGGACAATCTTGGATGATGAAGTACCACAATGTAACAAAGTGTCTGTATATACTGATTCGGCCGTGGCCCGATATACTCTGTTATCGGGCCGCGGTCCACTATTGTACCGTAACCTGTTTGTATTACCAATGTATCTAAAGCTTATTAAAGTAGCAGCACAGCGAGGCATCACCCTCGCGTGGCGAACCGTCCGTTCGCGGGAGAACCCCGCTGACGGGCCCTCCCGGGCCGTGCTCGCCGAGGTACGCGCGGCTCTGCCGTGAGTATTTAGGCGGGCCGCACCCGGGCGAGCCCGTCAGTTGGTTTAGTTCTTCCGGGCGGACGGGGACACCACAGCAGCGAGGCCCTCAACGCGGGGCCGGCCGAGGACGCGGACCACGCGGGGGCGGGAAAGGGGCACCAGCAGCCAGATAGAACTGCAAGGATCATCCTCCCGGCGGACGATTCTTCGCAGACCTGTAGTACCTGGTCCCTCCACTCTTCGGCGGACGACATCTTGGCGATCTCTTCATGATTACGACCACGCCCTGGTACAAGTGAATTTCTCTCATCATGAAGCTGAGCGCCTGGGTTTACGGCCGCTGAAACTGCAGAGCCCGGACCGGGGAAAAGGACAGTGACGGTAGGGGTCAGAGTGAAAGTGAACTTGTGCATGGTGGAAAGGGGAAAGGTTTCTTATGTTATTTACTGTTTTGTATTTGTATGTTCGTTCTGCCATGTTTGTTTATACTTTGTAATATTTTTGTAAGGCTGCCAAAATTATTTAATAAAGCAATGGGCCTTCAGCCCGGCCGCTCCTCGCCAGGCGGCTGCGCCCGTGCTCCTGGCTTCGCTCCTGTATACGCGCCTGTCGGCATTTTGTATATAAGGAGCGGAGCCGGGCAGCTCGGGAGCAGTCGTTTGGTGGAGGAGACAGCCAGCAGCGCGGCTCTGCCGTGAGTATTTAGGCGGGCCGCGCCCGGGCGAGCCCGTCAGTTGGTTTAGTTCTTCCGGGCGGACGGGGACACCACAGCAGCATAATATAGTCAGTTCAAATTATAGTGATGTGTCGACCAACACACCGTAGGCGGAGGCAGCCGGTATCGGAGGCCGGCTGGGCCAAGGGTTCGGAGCGGTCATCAACGCCAACCCACAGCTACGTTCAGCTCCCCACGGCACCAAACTTACAAACCACACTACAAGAATTCTGGGCGAACTACATGCCCGAGGAGGAACCAGTGGAAAACCAACCGATTCTACCAGACAGCATTGCAGACCGGTATGATCAAGAATGGCAATGGATCATCTGGGATAGCGCCCCTTGGGATGTCATATCCGACTCCGAAGGTCTGGACGTAGCGGACCTTGGCACACCAAGGGAGCAGGCGGGCAACCCCGACCACCAGCCAACACACGAGCAACCTGGACATAACCAATTCAACATTCTGGATCCGGACCAAACACCTGACGAAGAAGAAGAAGACGAAGCCTGGCAATACGATCCTCGGTACCCGAATCGTCCGCCAAGACTCATCAAAACAGTGCACATCGATGAACAAGGATTTCCTACAATCAACGTGGAAGCTCCTTCAAAGCGACCGGTTCCGCCAACTCACTATATCAGCACGGGGATAGAAGCAGCATTACCAATCCCTTATTGTGACACTCCATTAGGACATTACGCGACACAAATATTACGGGACGGAGTATCACTCCCACGGCCGGCAGGGCCCCCCCCCCCCCCCCCCCCCAGTATTCCGCAAGACAAGGACGTCACCCCTGATGGATACAGTGCTTCAAGATCTGTTGGATACCAAAGTGATTTTCCGTTTTAAACCATTTTTTGCATTTCCTCTGTTCTTAGTGCCTAAGCCAAATGGCTCCGCGAGAGTGATTTATGACTTATCGCAATGGACTCCATATATCAGAAAACCAAAATTCTCTCTTAAAAGTGCAGCAAAGGCCCTGGCCAGTATTCCCGAAGGTCACGTGGCAATAAAGGTAGACTTAAAAAGTGGTTTCTATCATATTCCCTTAAGAAACCGAGATACTTTTACGTATGGCATATATTATAACAATGACTATTACTGTTGGAATCGATTGCCGATGGGACATTCACTGGCACCTAGTGTGATGCAGCGGTGGGCCGAGGCCGTGGCGGAGCTAGTTACAGAACATACACTTCTTCGGGCACAAAATTTGCCAATAATGTTGTATTCACACAAAAGTTCCACACGTATAGCCTACATGAAGCCTCATCTTCTTATAATTCAGAACATACTTTGCTCATCCTTTGGCATCAGGTTGGGTCATATCAAAAATTCTTTCAGACAAGATTTTAGAAGACTATCGACCATTTTAATCTGTTTTGATATTATGCCTATTAACGGAGGTTTGATTGTTTTCTCTCAAAAACTCCATTATTCTCACCCCTTTGGTCAATGGTTGGTGCTATCAAAAAGCTTCTCTGAGACGTTTTTGGCCCTTATTCGAAGAATAGAACGATTGCATCTGTTCCTAGCTTGCTCTGGTTCCTTGCTAAACTGCCCCTTCTACCGCAGAAAAGGCCCTTTAGAAATGAATGTAAATATCACTGCCATCCTGTGACTACACTAAAAGGCAGAAAGAGGCCTTTTCAGCATGGAATGCTGTGTTTACCTCTGAAAAACCCCAATCCATGTTTAACTCATTTTCACCAAAAATGTCATAAAGGGCCTTTTAGAAATGACCGATTCAATTTAGGGAAAGAAGCCTTTTAAATATTGAAAAGCTTCAGAATCTTGACGAAGAGCCTTTACACACTGCTTCATGATGCCTAATTTTATATACAACGGAGGCATTAAAACATGATCATTGGATAAAGTAAAATAGCAAACTATGAATGGCGTTTCAGGTTACTGTTTGATGTAGACAGTCAGAATATATGCATTAAATAATAGACTCAACACGATTTTTTTTGTGTGTGTTGACTGTCATTGTTGTTTTAATGGGCTTAACATCTGCAGACGTGCTTAAATTAAAAAGGTTAATGTTTTTCTCAATTTGTTCATTGAAACAAACATGAAGTTTAGAACGGTGAAATTAAGCTTTCTGAGTGTTTAAAATCATACTTCATGAAGAGCATTCACATGAACATTCCATCAATTTGGATGCTTATTATCTAGGCTTACAGGATGGAGCCACGTCGTGTATCGGGGATATCTTCCCGACCTTCAGGCTGTCATTGCAGTAGCATTAATCATGGGTACGAGTTCGTGTCTGTACTCAAACTGACCGTTGGTTGTCGGTCGTCTGCATTGACGTCAGGGAAAAATAAAGACTTCCTAGACCTCAGAACCCTACTACCATCGGGGTGGCAAAGGAACAAGGGTTGACTATGGAAGGTCGACAGAGAGGACCCCGGAATAAGATTTTGGAAGCAATGTCGAACTCAGTTGGGGTCCGGTACTCACCTACCCACGACCCAGTAATTGTGAGCCTCTGGAAATTTATGTGAATTAACCGGGAAACTAACTTTGTCCACCTTGGTGTGAGGCAAACAGACCAATTAAGACTAGGAAACTTAGGACATATTAGGTTTTGGATACCGTGCGATAATATCTTTGGAATCGGTACAGAACAAGACTTTGCTTTAAAGATGAATGAGAGAAGCCTTTCACAATTAACTGAAAGCAATACAGGACTCAGCAGGTGCCTGCCTACACTTTTCTAACTAAGTTCCATAACGTGTGAGTCCCTAGGGACCTCTGAGTGCAAAAATGAAGGGCATAAAATGAAAGGAGACATACCGTATTCCACGAAGGATACACCAAGTCCACTCATCATGCACTTAATGGTTGCCGTGTCTTTAACTTACCTGAAACAGACAAGAATATTAGGTTAGGCAAGTATAGAAATTAAAATTCTGAAGATGATGATGATCGTGATGATATGATGATGATGATATGATGATGATAATTGTTGTTTTAAGGGGCCTAACATCTGGGTTATCGGCCCCTAATGGTTTGAATGATCGTCAAAAAATAAATGAAATGAAACTATACCAACAACTAACTACACACTTACAAACTAGAAGAGGAAATGAGAAACAAAAGAAAAATAATGGAAACAGAAGACAGGAGGAAAGGAAATGCTCTCAACCCTCGAAGAATTAGAATTAAGGGACTTGGAAGAAGGAGAGCCACGAACGGCAGAGAGGAAAGGGAAAGATGAGAGGGACCGCCCCAAAGGCAATGGAAGAAGGAGAAAACCCGGATCCAGCTCAGGAAGTGTCGGGGTCGCCAGCACCCGAACTCACCAGCCGTGAGCCCTTGAGGGTGTAGCACAATCCATCGTGCACTATAAGTGGAGGGGCTACAAACACCCTGCCTTCTTTAGGGCCTTGAGCAGAAGGCAGGAGATGCAATGAAAAGAGAACAACCCTCGAAGAATGAGAATTAAGGGACCTGGAATCAAGTAGAACCATGAAAGAAAAGATGATGATGATGATAATTGTTGTTTTAAGGTGCCTAACATCTAGGTTATCGGCCCCTGATGGTTTGGGTGATCGTGAAGATGAAAATGAAAAGCGAACGTAAAAACTAAAACTAACTACTAACTTATACACTAGAAGAAGAAATGGAAAACTAAAGGAGAGTAAGGCAAATAAAGGACAGGAGGAAAAGAAATGCCCTCAACCCTCGAAGAAGGCGGATTGAGGGACTTGGAATGAAGGAGAGCCATGAAAGACAGATAGGAAAGTGAAAGAGGAGAGGGTCCGCCCCAAAGGTAAGGGACAAAAAGGGAAAACGGACCCAGCTCAGGAATCCCTCGGGGTCGCCAACTCCCGAACTCACCAGCCGTGAGCCCCTGAGGGCGTAGCATTATCTACGGTGCACCAGAAGTGGTGGGGCTACATACACCCTGCCTCCTTAAGGGCCTTGAGCACAAGGCAGGAGGTAAAAGGAAAAGAAAAAGAAGGCTGACCCCTCACAGAAGGAGGGTGTCAGAAAAGATCAGACAAGGGCCAATTAAGGCGGGAAAGGAAGAGACTCCCTTTGGCCTCGGATACCCTAATACCGTCGGGGTCGGAAGAGAACAAGAGTTGACCAAGTGAGGTCGACAGGAAAGAAGACGGAGAGGAGCCCGGCACAAGTAAGTGGAAGCAATGCCGGACTCAGCTGGGGCCCCGTGGTCGCCAACCCACGCCCACTAGAAGTGAGCCCCTGGGGGATGAAAGAAAAGAAAAGAAGGCAATGGAATAAGGGGAAACCCGGAATTGGCTCAGGGATCCCTTGTCAACTCCCAAATTCACCAGCCGGAAGTCCTTTAGTGTGTAGCCTTGCCACGGGTGGATGTGGTGGGGCTACACACACCCTGCCTCCCTCAGGCCCTTGTGCAGAAGGCAGGAGATGCTGTGAGAAGAAAAAGAAGAGGTTTGATCCCTCAAAAAGTGAGGGATCAGGAAGGATGAGACAAGGGCAATTAAGGCAGGAAAGGAAAAAGACTGCATAGGCCTTGGATACCGATACCATCGAGATCGGAAGGGTGTCAACAGGAATGTGACAGAAAGAAGCCCGTCACAGCTAAATGGAAGCAATGCAGGACTCACACTATCATATTATGTGCAAATTAGAAGAGTAGAGAGATTTAATCTGATGAAACAGAATATGTTACATTCTGTCAGCTGGAAATTATGTGGGCCAGGGAGTCGGTAGGTCGCTCGGTCGATAGCAGCGCCTCTAATGGCTAACATTAGCATGCCTTCCGGGTAACAGGTGCAAGTGAGAGGGTGGAGGTAATCGAGGAATTATTACCAACTGCTCAATGGAACCATCTCCTTGTAATCGTCTCAATGTTACATGGGGCTCATTGTAATTCATGAGGCGAGTCACACAAATACGTCATTGTGAGAATCCAGTTACGAGGAATACTGCATTGCATATTAGAAACAGTTCCATGCTCTAGCAGTTATGCCTTGTAATTACGGGTAACAGGCTTGACATATGATAAATGGTGTAATGATTGTTGATTCAAAGGGACTAACATCTAAGTTATCGGCCCCTGGTGGTTTGGGTGATCGTGAAGATGAAAATGAAATGCAAACGTATAACTAAACTAACTACTAACCTACATACTAGAAGAAGAAATTGAAAACTAAAGGAGAATAAGGCAAATAAAGGACATGAGGGAAAGAAATGCCCTCAACCCTCGAAGAATGTGGATTGAATGACTTGGAAGGAAGGAGAGCCATGAAAGGCAGATAAGAAAGTGAAAGAGGAGAGGGTCCGCCCCAAAGGTAAGGGACAAAAGGGGAAAACGGACCCAGCTCAGGAATCTCTCGGGGTTGCCAACTCCTGAACTCACCAGCCGTGAGCCCCTGAGGGTGTAGCATTATCTAGGGTGCACCAAACGTGGTGGGGCTACATACACCCTGCCTCCTTAAGGACCTTAAAAAGAAGGCAGGAGATAACATGAAATAAATAAAAAAGAAGGCTGACCCCTCGCAGAAGGAGGGTATCAGAAAAGATGAGACAAGGGCCAATTGAGGCGGGAAAGGAAGAGACTCCTTAGGCCTCTGATACCCTAATACCGTCGGGGTCGGAAAAGAACAAGAGTTCACCAAGTGAGGTCGACAGGAAAGAAGACGGAGAGGAGCCCGGCACAAGTAAGTGGAAGCAATGCCGGACTCAGCTGGGGCCCCGTGGTCGCCAACCCACGTCCCACTAGATGTGAGCCCCTGGGGGGGTCAAGGGGACTAACATCTAGGTTATCGGCCCCTAATGGTTTGGGTGATAGTGAAAATGATAAATGATCAAATGAAACTTACAACTAGAACGAAGTACTGACTTAGAAACTAGAAGAGGAAATGGGAAACAAAATGGAGACAAATTAAAAGATAGGAGGAAAGAAAATGCCCTCACCTCTCGAATAATGAGAATTGAGGGTTTAGGAACGAAGGCGAGCCATGAAAGGCGGAGAAAAAAAGGGAAAGAGGAGAGTGTCCGCCCCAGAGGCAATGGAAAAAGGGAAAAACAGACCCGACTCAAAGATCCCTCATGGTCGCCAGCCGTGAGCCCTTGAGGGTGTAGCACTATCCAGAGTGCACTAGAAGTGGTAGGGTTACACACACCCTGCTTCCTTCAGGGCCTTCAGCAGAAGGCAGGAGATATCAGGAAAAGAAAAACAAGAGGTCTGCCCCTAGAAGAATGAGGGATCAGGAACGATGAGACAAGGGCAAATTCAGGCGGAAAAATGAAAGAATTCCCTATGCCCTAGGATACCCTAATACCATCAGGGTAGAAGAGAGCAAGAGTTGACCAAGGGAGGTCGACGGGAGAGATGACAGAGAGGAGGCTGTCACCAACTGAACTAGGGTCCCGTAGTAGTCTCCCACGTCCTAATAGTTATGAGCCCATGGGGAGAAGATAGAAGACTGAACTTATTTAAAAACTAAAGGAAACAGTTGAAATGACGTGGCAACTAGTTGGTTGAAACGAAACAATAATAATAACAATAATAATAATTCCATCGTTTACACACCAGAACGTGAATACAAATATCTATAGCCCGCCTCGTTGCGTAGTGGCTAGCATTCTAGGCAGTCACCGTGGAGGCCCAGGTTCGGTTCCCGCCTCTGACAATAAATTTAATAATAATAATAATAATAATAATGTTATTGGTTTTACGTTCCTTTGAACTTTTGCGACTTTTAGAGACGCCCGGGTGCCGGAATTTCGCCCCGAATGGGATCTTTAACGTGCCAGTAAATCTACTGACACGGCTCCCTCGCGTTTGGGTACCCTCCGGCAATCTTGGACACAGCAGGCGATAAATTTACCGCTGTGCCACGCATCCAGTGTGACAAGAAATTTAATTCTGATCTGAGGGCTGGAACGAGGTACACTCAGCCAACCTTGAAGTTGTTTTCCGTGGTTTCCCACTTCTACTCCAGGCAAATGCCGGGATGATTCCTAAATTAAGGCCACGGACGCCTTCTTCCGAATCCTCATCTGCATAACAACTAGACACACTAATGCAGCCAATACAATAACACAAGTTATCAGACAAATTCCCCCTCGCCCCCCCACACACACACACCCAATTACACGGGGCTACATGACCACGATGTCGCAAAGCCTCTGAATGAATTAACAAAAACAACAAATGCCTACACCACGCCGTTAGTTCTATATTCTTGCCTATTATGGCATTACAATCAACAAATTAAAATCCAAATACAATAATTATAAAAGAAATGGTGGCGGCGGTGGTGGCGGTGGCGGTGGCAGTGGTGGAGGTGGTGGTGGTGGTGGTGGTGGTGGTGATTGTTGTTTTAAGGGACTTAACATCTAGGTTATCGGCCCCTAATGGTTTGGGTGATCGTGAAGATCATAATGAAATGTAAACTACAGTATAACTAAAACTAACTACTAACTTACATACTAGAAGAAGAAATGGAAAAAGGAGAATAAGGCAAATAAAGGACAGGAGGAAAAGAAAATCCCTCAACAGTCGAAGAATGCGGATTGAGGCGACTTGGAAGGAAGGAGAGCCATGAAAGGCAGATAGGAAAGTGAAAGAGAAGAGGGTCCGCCCCACAGGTAATGGATGAAAGGGGGAAAACCGGACCCAGGTCAGGAATCCCTCGGGGTCGCCAACTCCCGAACTCACCAGCCGTGAGCCCCTGAGAGTGTAGCAATATCTAGGATGCACCAGAAGTGGTGGGGCTACATACACCCTCCCTCCTTGAGGGCCTTGAGCAGAAGGCAGGAGATAACATGAAAATAAAAAGAAGGCTGACCCCTCGCAGAAGGAGGGTATCAGAAAAGATGAGACAAGGGCCAATGAAGGCGGGAAAGGAAGGGACTCCCTAGGCCTCGGATACCCTAATACCGTCGGGGTAGGAAGAGAACAAGAGTTGACCAAGTGAGGTCGACAGGAAAGAAGATGGAGAGGAGCCCGGTACAAGTAAGTGGAAGCAATGCCGGACTCAGCTGGGGCCCCGTGGTCGCGAGCCCACGTCCCACTAGAGGTTAGCCCCTGGGGGGTGGGATAAAAAGGAAGCTGATTCCTTGAAGAATGCGGGTGTCAGGATAGGTGAGACAAGGTCCTATTAAGGCGGGAAAGGAAGAGACTCCCTAGGCCTCGGATACCCTAATACCGTAAGAGAACAAGAGTTGACCAAGTGAGGTCGACAGGAAAGAAGACGGAGAGGAGCCCAGCACCAGTAAGTGGAAGCAATGTCGGACTCAGCTGGGGTCCCGTAATGCCAACCCACGTCGCACTAGAATGTGAGCCCCTGGGGGAATCTAGAAGAGAAGTTCCTAATTTAGAATTGAACTTAATTTGGCACGCCAGTACACTCATAAAGAGGACGAGAGATTGCAAAAGGTTGATTACAGCGAAAACAATTAGTCCCCTGCCTGTTTTTTTGTAACACAGAACAGATAATATCAGCTGTTATGGCTCTTAGTGCCTCGTGCTTGCCATGATTAATGTACCTCCCTCATTCCACTGTTGCTGTTCTTATTGATCTTCAGCGACCGCTCAGCCGCTGCGATGCGATGCGATGCGATGCGATGCGTCACGAGGGCCGGTCGGTATGGAGCTAATTGAAAAATTACATTACTGTGCTTTTTTGTCTCTTTTTCCCATGTATGATGAGAAGTGGCGCTGGATGTATTGTTCGTACGTGCTTGCCAGCTGATAATGCCATTATATAGAACCCCTGACAGGTGGACCACGCTGGTTGAAGTCACTTCTGCTCTTCTGTTACAGCCGAACAAATGATCACTCTCATGCGCATTCCATTAGTATTTCCAATGGAAGGACACAGTGCACTTTATATTCATAAAACCCTTTGTCCCAGCTGGACATTTTATGCGGTGTTGTTTGATTTTGTTTTATTTACAAACTAGCAACATCATGGTCATAAATTCCTTTACTTGTGATTGTGGAATTAGTGTGAACAATTGCATCATTCATCCTCTAAAGTTGATGATGAGAATTGTTGTTTTAAAAGGCCTAAATTCGTGGTTATCGGTCCCTTTTTTATAGTGAAAATAAAGAAGATGACATGGAACCGACAACTAAACCTAACTACGGACTTAAATAACTTATGGTTGGTTGGTTTCTTAGTTTAGGGACTGCGACAACGTGGTCATGTAGCCCCGTGTACTTTGGGTGTGTGTACAATCTGGCTGATAACCGGTGTTATTTGTGGTGACTGTATTAGTGTGTGTTTCTGTTTTCAATTCAAGTAAGGACTGAAGACATTGCATTTTTTCCAAGTAGTTCCTACCTTTGCCGCCAAACGCCACCGTCAACGACTACTAGCTCAGATCTTGATTACCAGACGCCACCAAAGTCGGCTCCTGGCGACGAACGTAGGAACCTAAGAACGTTTGTCAAATGTTTAACCTATAGTCTAATTTAGCTTCACACAGGTGTAATTGGTGGAAGGTTCTTTAACATGCCATAAATCTATGACATGGGACCGCCGGCTTTACTTCCCATCCGAAGGAAGGTATACTGAGGGATTTTTAACGCTCTTAAAAAATCCGACGACTTTGGCCGGGTTTGAACCCGCAATCTTGGGCATAGAAGCTCAGCATGCTACCAACTACACCACTGAAGCCGCCTAACGTAGTAGTAGAAGAAGGAATGGACACTAAATTGTAAAAAAGGGAAAAGAAATGCCATCAGCTATCCAAGAATGAGGACTGAGAGACTCGGAAATAAGTAACGTCATGAAAGGAAATGGAAATAGGAGAGGGTCCACTCCATTGGCAATGGAAGAAGTGGAAAACGAACCCACCTCAGGATTCCCTCGGGGGCGTCAACTCCCGAGTTCACCAGCCGAGATGATGATGATAATTCTTCTCTTAAGGGGTCTAACATATAGGTTATCGGTCCCTAATGGTTTGGGAATTAGTGAAAGATGAGATGAGAATGAAAACTATAACTAATACTAACTAAAACTTACATCCTAGGAGAAGAAGAAATGGTAAACAATGATAAAGGATAAGGCAAATAAAGGACAGGAAGGAAAGAAATGCCCTCAACCTTCGAAGAATAAGGATGGAGGAACTTGGAAGGAAGGAGAGTCATGAAAGGCAGATAGGAAAGGGAAAGAGGAGAGGGTCCGATCCAAGGTCAAAGGAAAATGGGGACAAAACGGACCCAGCTCAGGAATCCCTCTGGGTGCACAATTAGTGGTGGGGTTACACACACCCTGCCTCCTTTAGGGTCTTAGGCAAAAGGCAAGAGATAGCATAAAAAAAAGAAAAAGAATAGGGTTATCACGAAAAAAGGAACGAGTGCCAACTTAGGCGAAAAAGTGCGAAAAAGTGAAAGACACCATAGTTCTCGGATACCGTAATACCGTCGGGGTCGGAAGAGAACAAGAGTTGACTAAGGGGGATCAACGGTAAAGATGACGAGTAGGATCCCGGTACAAGCAAGTGGAAGCAATACCGGACTCAGCTGAAGTCCTGTATCACAGAGCTGTGAAATTTTCACCATAAATTTGTCACATAGTGGTTAATATTTTAAGTGAGAAGATTCCTTGTTTAAAGAAAAAAAATTGGTATTAGGTTGATTTTTAATAAAAAGTAATACGTATTTTTGACTGTTAAAAACAAAAATATTGGAATGAAGTCGGAAGAAATCAGATACCCATATGGATGTCGAATTGGCAGGTGAACAGCTGAGGGAAGTAGGCGACTTCTGTTACTTAGGAAGCAAAATAACCAGTGATGGACGAAACAAAGAAGATATAATAAGTAGGTTAGCACAGGCAAGGAAGGCATTTCTACAAAAAAGGAATCTGTTGACCTCGAATATAGATTTAAGTATTAGGAAGTCATTTTTGAAAGCTTTTGTCTGGGGCGTGGCGCTCTATGGAAGTGAAACTTGGACTATTTTTGCAGCAGAAAAGAAGAGAATTGAAGCGTTTGAAATGTGGTGTTACAGGAGAATGATGAAGATCAGATGGGTAGATTGGATTACGAATGAAGAGGTATTAAGACGAGTGGGAGAGGAGAGATGCTTCTGGCGACTGCTAATGAAGAAAAGAGATAGATTGGTAAGGCACATACTAACACACCCAGGAATAGCAAGCTTAGTTATGAAAGGAAGGGTCGAGCATGAGTACAGTAGGGGTAGACCAAGGTTAGAATATGTTAAACAGATTGCCTCGGATGTACGGTGTGGTAGCTATGTAGATGATGATGATGCTAATTGTTGTTTTAAGGGGCCTAACATCTAGGTTATCGGCCCCTGGTGGTTTGGGTGATCGTGAAGATGAAAATGAAAAGCGAACTTAAAACTAAAACTAACTACTAACCTACATACTAGAAGAAGAAATGGAAAACTAAAGGAGAATAAGGCAAATAAAAGGACAGAAGGAAAAGAAATGCCCTCAACCCTCGGAGAAGGCGGATTGAGGGACTTGGAAGGAAGGAGAGCCATGAAAGGCATATAGGAAAGTGAAAGAGGAGAGGGTCCGCCCCAAAGGTAAGTGACAAAAGGGGAAAACGGACCCAGCTCAGGAATCCCTCGGGGTCGCCAACTCCCGAACTCACCAGCCGTGAGCCCCTGAGGGTGTAGCATTATATAGGGTGAACCAGAAGTGGTGGGGCTACATACACCCTGCCTCCTTAAGGGCCTAGAGCACAAGGGAGGATTTAAAATGAAGAGAAAAAGAAGGCTGACCCCTCGCAGAAGGAGGGAATCAGAAAAGATGAGACAAGGGCCAATTAAGGCGGGAAAGGAAGAGACTCCCTAGGGCTCGGATACCCTAATACCGTCGGGGTCAGAAGAGAACAAGAGTTGACCAAGTGAGGTCGACAGGAAAGAAGACAAGAGAGGAGCCCGGCACAAGTAAGTGGAAGCAATGCCGGACTCTGCTGGGGCCCCGTGGTCGCCAACCCACGCCCACAAGATGTGAGCCCCTGGGGGATCCTAATGGTGAGGGTGATCGTGAAGATGTTAATGAAATGTATAACTAAAACTAACTTACATACTAGAAGAAGAAATGGAAAACAAAAGTAGAATGAGGCAAATAAAGGACAGGAGGAAAAGAAATACACTGAACCCTCGAAGGATGCGGATTGAGGGACTTGGAAGGAAGGAGAGCCATGGCAGGCAGATAAGAAAGTGAAAGAGGAGAGGGCCGCCCCAGAGGTAATGGACAAAATGGGGAAAACCGGACGCAGCTCAGGAATTCCTCGGAGTCGCCAACTCTCGAACTCACCAGCCGTGAGCCCCTGGATGTGTAGCAATATCCAGGGTGCATCAAAAGTGGTAGGGCTACTTACATCCTGCCTACTTGAAGGCCTTGGGCAGAAGGCTGACCCCACGCATAAGGAGGCTATCAGAAAAGATGAGACACGGGCCAATTAAGGCGGGAAAGGAAGAGACTCCCTAGGCCTCGGTTACCCTAATACCGTCGGTGTCGGAAGAGAACAAGAGTTGATCAAGTGAGGTCGACTGGAAAGAAGACGGAGAGGAGCCCGGCACAAGTAAGTGGAAGCAATGCCGGACTCAGCTGGGGCCCCGTGATCGCCAACCCACGTCCCACTAGATGTGAGCCCCTGGGCGGATGTAGATGATGAAACGATTAGCTCAGGACAGGGAAGCATGGAGTGCTGCATCAAACCAGTCGAAAGATTGAAGACTCAAACACACAGTTAAAACATAAATTTAAAAAAATTCTGACTCCCCTGAAGTCCAATATAAAAAACGCTGCTATTGATTTAAATGTGACATAATTTTCATTATGATGCCTTTAATAGATTCTGAGGGAAAGGAACATGAATTAAACAAATTTAACATTGGTGAGATAGGCGATTCCTTGTGCCCTTAATTGAACTTTTAGCTGAAGAAGGCTTTATTGGCAAGCGGAAACATGTACAGTAATCGAACATTTCAGTAGTTTTTTCTTATTTTGTATTGTTTGGCGGAATATTATTAAGAATGATCTATTAACCAATACGGGTTAGGGGCTGCGACAACGCGGTCATGTAGCCCCGTGTACTTTGGGTGTATGTAGAATCTGTCTGATAACCGGTGTTAACTGTGATGGCTGTATTAGTGTTTGTTATCTGTAATTCAGGTAAGGACAGCAGACGATTAATTTCTGGTAGTTCCTATTATTGCTACCAAATGCTACCATCATCGACACCTAAGCTTGCCACGGTGGGTGAGTGGATAGCGTTTCGGTCTACTAACCCCAAGATTGCAGGTTCGCCCCTGGCCGTGGTAAGTGAGTTTTGAAAGGCGGCAAAAATACGATACGCATGTCATATCATGTTGGCATGTCAAAGAACCCATTTGAATTCAGTAGGCCGATTTCATAATGGCAAAATTAATCTCGGGAGTTTCCGCCAACACAAAGTTCCTCATTTCTCTACTAGAAAGCGCCTTAGTGTTCAAGGAGCTTAGATATCTATTATCTAACCTCCTTGACTTTCATAGTGATTCAATGATGATGATGATGATGATGATAATTGTTGTTTTAAGGGGCCTAACATCTAGGCTATCGGCCCCTGATGGTTTGGGTGATCGTGAAGATGAAAATGAAATGCAAACTTAAAACTAAAACTAACTACCAACCTACATACTAGAAGAAGAAATGGAAAACTAAAGGAGAATAAGGCAAATAAAGGACAGGAGGAAAAGAAATGCCCTCAACCCTCGAAGAATGCGGATTGAGGGACTTGGAAGGAAGGAGAGCCATGAAAGGCAGATAGGAAAGTGAAAGAGGAGAGGGTCCGCCCCGAAGGTAAGGGACAAAAGGGGAAAACTGACCCAGCTCAGGAATCCCTCGGGGTCGCCAACTCCCGAACTCACCAGCCGTGAGCCCCTGAGAGTGTAGCATTATCTAGGGTGCACCAAAAGTGGTGGGGCTACATACACTCTGCCTCCTTGAGGGCCTTGCGCAGAAGGCAGGAAAGAACATGAAAAGAAAAAGAAGGCTGACCCCTCGCAGAAGGAGGGAATCAGAAAAGGTGAGACAAGGGCCAATTAAGGCGGGAAAGGAAGAGACTCCCTAGGCCTCGGATACCCTAATACCGTTGGGGTCGGAAGAGAACAAGAGTTGACCAATTGAGGTCGACAGGAAAGAAGACAGAGAGGAGCCCGGCACAAGTAAGTGGAAGCAATGCCGGACTCAGCTTGGGCCCCGTGGTCGCCAACCCACTTCCCACTAGATGTGAGCCCCTGGGGGACATAGTGATTCAGGGAACAACGAAATTCGATAAGCAAGCTACCCTCTGGGTGTCAAATTACAAAGCTTGCATCCGGCATCCGAGGCCATACGATATTATTATTATCGACACCTAGCCGCGAACTTGGTCACTAGAAGCCAGCGCAACCGGCACCTGGCGAGGAACGTTGGAACTTAATAGAGCATTAATCAAATCTTACCGACAAATTTAGCTTCGCACAATTGCAGTTAGTGGAAGGTTCTTTTACATGCCATAAATCTTTAACATGGGCCCGCCGGCTTTACTTCAATGGTGAATGTTATTGCTTTTCACGTTCCACTAGGCGTGAACCCCAGTTAGAGGAGCTGTGGATTAGACATGTCTTAAAATGAGGTGTCTATATGGACCAGGTGTTGTTTATTGAAACACATACTGTGTTCCTGCTCGCATTCTTGTTTTATTTAAACAGTTCTCTCTCTCTGTCTTGGGCTGTTCCTCACAAGCCAGGTGCTAATAAACCACGACCTGTTCCAGGCCATTATTCATGACCATAACATCTTAATTCTACCCTGCATTTGTAACTGGCATGCAGGAAGGAAACACATTTACCTACACGCATAATTCTCCTGACGTTCTTTACGGCGGCCACGAGATTATTTGAATCCAATTGCTGAGAAAAATATAATCATGTAGGTTCGTTTCAGAATGATGGTGGTGATCGTTGCTTTAAGGGGCCTAATATCCACGCCAAAAGTCATGAGAAGGCACGGAATATGTGTTTAATAAGTTCCTTCTCCGCGAGCCCTCAAAACGGCAGCAATACGGCGAGGCATCGACTCGACAAGAAATGGGTTCCTGACTCCCAACATTCAACTGGGCGGTGATTTGACTCACAGTAGCCCTTCGATCGCTCCATATGGTTCTGTCGACGCTTGAATAGCAAACGAGAAAAAAAACTTAAAATTTTGTACTGACGCCATCTTGAATTTTCTTAAATAATTGAACATTAGATTATGTATATTCCAACCTCTGAACAAAGATTCAATGATCCAAGATTCGCTGTTGTCGGATGTTTGGTCACCAGAAATGTCATTTTAATATTTGAGGCAACGTGATGTGCGTTGGTTAAAACCTGTGGTCGTCCCTTGTGGGGGCTTACGCGGATGGCAACACTATCTCTGCGATATTGAAGATCCACCCTCGACACTGTTGACCTCGGAAACCTGCATTCATGTGTAATCTCCGAAATGCTATGATCGATCATACCACGTTCAATGTCAGTTGACTCGCGACATGTTGCCAATTTCACTACACTCATGTCTGTGTCAGACTTCTCTGCTCCGCCACAGCTAGCCGCAACGCTCAGAAGTCGTACACAGCACATTTTCTCATGGAACTATCCTTCCCGTGACTTTTAGCCACTCGGTGTATGTTGCAGACCGCTAAAATGATGACAATTCTTGTTTTAAGAGCCCTAACATGAATCGGCCCCTAATGAAATGAAAGGATGAAGATAAAAATAGCTCACAGCCAGAGATGAAAAGATAATTGTTTATATAAAACAGACAGTTTGCCCCAACAATTATGCCTTACTTGAGTAAAAAAATAGTAAAAGGGGGAAGGAAAAAAACAAATAAGACATAATGAACAATAAAATAGATAAACGAAAAAAAAACCACACACAACAACAACCATAAAACAGACTAAAACTGAATTAAGTTTTAACTTACATTAAAACTTTAAAAAGTAACCACTCTACCTCATGAACCGGATGACGAGGGCTAGTGACGGGCCGTCATCACGGAGAATAAGGGAGGGTGTTAGCAATCACATGGCCGATCAGGAGTCGACAGAGTACCACAGCTTCCTTCCGGATAGATCGGCAGGAAGATTTTCACACCTTCGTTGTCTCCTTGATGCCTCTCAGTTTATTGGGCCGAGTCTTGGCACACCACGCTTCCTCTCAATGTGACAGGATAGAATGTCGCAACTGAGAGCGCACATCACTAGCAGGCACCTTATATGGTAGCGAGGGCAGTGCGACTGCCTCTCTCGGCGCCTGATCAGCAAGCTCGTTTCCCGCAATACCCATGTGGCTGGAAAACCACACAAAGGTCAGCCCGGTTCCAGCGTCACACGCACTGACTAGCAGGTCGTGCACACGCTGGACCAGGGGATGCTTCAGGAAACATATATCGATCGCTTGCAGCGCACTATGAGAGTCAGTTCACACAGGAGAGTGTTGGTATTGTGTGATAACGTATACCACAGATCCTTTAAGATGGCATAGAGCTCCACTGTGTACACGCTACAGGCCTTGGGAAGTGGATACAGTAACCGACGATCCTCAACCACAAATGCACAGCCTACTTTCTCGTTTACCCTCAAACCATCCGTGAGTAGAAGCCCCGATCCTGGATACCGGCTCACCACGGATTGAAACAGCCTCCGATGGATGGAGGAGTCCGTGTCTGACGAAGGGCCGGTGTTCAGAACCAAGATGATATCAGGGTGACAGACCATCCTTGCTAGGTATACGGACGATAGAAGAGACAGAAGGAAATCGGAACTGCCGATATGAGTCTTCCAAGCGTATCTCTGCCGGCTGAGTGGCTCGGGCGAGCGCACCATACAGCTGGTGATTCGAGTTGTGAAACAAACATGGATAGCTTGGATAGTTGCAGCGTAGGTCAGCAGCACTTGTTGGTGCCTCAGGCGTAAAGGAGGTACACCAGACCGCTAGAAGATTGGGTGATAGTGAAGAAGGAAGATGACTACATAATTAACAATAATAATAACGCGTTATTAGTTGTATGCCCTTTTTAACTTCTGCATCTATTAAAGACGCCAGGGTGCCGGAATTTAGCCCAAAAGGGGGTCATTAACGTGCCAGTATATATACTGACACTGGTCCGTAGCATTTAAGCAGTCTCAAAAGCCAACTGATTGCGCCCGGATTCGATCCTGCAACCTTACAACAAGCGATAACGATGATGATGATGATGATGATGATGATAATTGTTGTTTTAAGGGGCATAACATCTAGGTTATCGGCCCCTGATGGTTTGAGTGATCGTGAAGATGAAAAATGAAAAGCGAACTTAAAACTAAAACTAACTACTAACCTACATACTAGAAGAAGAAATGGAAAACTAAAGGAGAATAAGGCAAATAAAGGACAGGAGGAAAAGAAATGCCCTCAACCCTCGAAGAATGCGGATTGAGGGACTTGGAAGGAAGGAGAGCCATGAAAGGCAGATAGGAAAGTGAAAGAGGAGAGGGTCCACCCCGAAGGTAAGGGACAAAATGGGAAAACGGACCCAGCTCAGGAATCCCTTGGGGTCGCCAACTCCCGAACTCACCAGCCGTGAGCCCCTGAGGGTGTAGCATTATCTAGGGTGCACCAAAAGTGGTGGGGCTACATACACCCTGCCTCCTTGAGGGCCTTGAGCAGAAGGCAGGAGAGAACATGAAAAGAAAAAGAAGGCTGACCCCTCGCAGAAGGAGGGAATCAGAAAAGATGAGACAAGGGCCAATTAAGGCGGGAAAGGAAGAGACTCCCTAGGCCTCGGATACCCTAATACCGTCGGGGTCGGAAGAGAACAAGAGTTGACCAAGGGAGGTCGACAGGAAAGAAGACAGAGGAGCACGGCACAAGTAAGTGGAAGCAATGCCGGACTCAGCTGGGGTCCCGTGGTCGCCAACCCACGTCCCACTAGATGTGAGCCCCTGAGGGGAAGCGATAACGTTACGACAGTCTAATATACCCAGTTGCGACGCTTGCTATGTGACGAAATCGCATCCTCTAATTGGGGTCGTGGTTGCGCAGTTGTCAAGCTGTTTGACTCTCACCAAGATGGACCGGGTTCGATTCCCGGCCAATGCATGTGAGATTTTTGAGGTGAAATGCTTTGTCCTGTGGTTCAGATTGCACGAAAAAGGAGAGGTAACAGTGAAAGAGACAAGAACCAAGGAAAAGATTTTCTTAACTAATGAAATTAGCGATAAATATATTTTATAATGATTCAAAATTGATCTTGAAATGATGCAGTACCTACTCCTCTGATGTAGGCTACATAACCCACCCGCCTTTCCAAATTATATCACGACGTATCTGTTTTTAAGCTAGCCGGACCACTTTTCAAATTTCTTTGTGAATTTGTTGATATACATAGATCAATCGGACATTTAAAATCCTGTTTCGTTCGGGAACAGACATTTCCAATATGGATTAGGAAGGTAAGCTAACACCATTCTGATTAGGAAGTTTTAACTTCCGTAGTACATTGGCGCTGCTCGTGGTGATATTTTGTGTTTGCAGCGGCCTTCTCAGTATGTACTAGCCACGCGTCGTGGAGAGGTGTACGATATCCAACTGAGGAGCCCATTGGTACACTGAGGGGAAACGCTGGCAACTGTTTTTGGGCTAACCGGACCATTTTTCAAATTTCTTTGTGAATTTGTTAATTATCTAGTAAAATTCCAGCTGTGCCGGCCATTATCCCGCGTGAATTATGCACAAGTACAGTATTGCCAACCCCACGCATACGGTACTGGGGTGGGTTTTAAAAACAAAGGAACGCCAATATCATTTCACAGAGTGCCAAGTCGGATTTATACTTCATCACTGTGCGTCACATCATGGATTGTCCAAGTTGCGAGATAAGTACAGTATCTCAAAGTATAATCGCCCAATAATGTCGACAATGTTTACAGCCTAGCAATGTAGACAAATGGCTTTTGCCAGTGGTGGTGTATTTCATATCTTACATGTTGGGAACACACAATGTGACGTCATGTTGTGAGTGTAGAATCTGTCTGATAACCAGTGTTAATTGTAAAGGCTGTATTAGTGTGTTATCTGTAATTCAGGTAAGGACTGCAGACGATCAATTTCAAGTAGTTCCTACTTTTGCTATCAAATGCTACCATCAACGACACCCAGCTGTTAACTTGGCTACTAGATGCCACCACAACTGGCATCTGGCGGCGAACGTTGGAACTTATCAGAGCGTTATTCAAATCTAATCTACAAATTTAGCTTCACGCAATTGTAGTTAGTGGAAGGTTCTTTTGCATGCCATAAATCTATGACATGGGCCCGCCAGCTATACTCGTTCTCCGAAGGAAGGCATACTGAGGGATTCTTAACGCTCTTAAAAATTCCGACTACTTCAGCTGGGTTTGAACTCTAGATCTTGGGCATAGAAGCTCAGCATGCTACCAACTACGCCACCGAAGCCACTGATGGCAAGATTATTGATGATAATTGTTGCGTTAAGGGGCCTAACATCTAGGTTATCGGCCCCTAATGGTTTGGGTGATCGAGAAGATGATAATGAAATGTAAACTATAACTAAAACTAACTACTAACTTATATACTAGAAGACGAAATGGAAAAAGGAAAAATGAGGCAAATAAAGGACAGAAGGAAAAGAAACGCCCTCAACCCCCGATGAATGCGGATTGAGAGACTTGGAAGGAAGGAGAGCCATGAAAGGCAGATAGGAAAGTGAACGAGGAGAGGGTCCGCTCCACAGGTAATGGAGAAAAGGGGGAAAACCGGACGCAGCTCAGGAATCACTCGGGGTCGCCAACTCCCGAACTCACCATCCGTGAGCCCCTGAGGGTGTAGCAATATCTAGGGTGCACCAGAAGTGGTGGGGCTACACACACCCGGCCTCCTTAAGGGCCTTGAGAAGAAGGCAGGAGATAACATGAAAAGAAAAAGAAGGCTGACCCTAGCAGAAGGAGGGTATCAGAAATTATGAGATAAGGACCAATTAAGGCGGGAAGGGAAGAGACTCCCTAGGCCTCGGATACCCTAATACCGTCGGGGTTGGAAGAGAACAAGAGTTGACCAAGTGAGGTCGACAGGAAAGAAGACGGAGAGGAGCCCGGCACAAGTAAGTGGAAACAATGCCGGACTCAGCTGGGGCCCCGTGGTCGCCAACCCACGTCCCACTAGATGTGAGCCCCTGGGGGATGCGGGTAGTATCTGCGCGGGCCCGCTTAGGAGCAAGTTGCGTAGTAGACTTATCACACGTATTTGTGTCTAACGCTGATTTACTGTACCACACTCAGTTTGGCTTCACCCTGGCCCTAATATATATATCAATGTTCAAACAGGGAGGAACCAGGTACAAGCGAGTTGAAACAATGTATGACTCAGCTGGAGGTCACGTGGTCACCCACCCACGTCCCACTAGCCGTCAGTCGCTGGGGAGGTAGGATATGAATCAGCACCAGCAGCCTGTCTTTGTTCTCCTCTCAGTGGTAACATGTGGTCCTGTTGCGCTTAGCAGCGCTGGACTTTAGTGGACACTGTACTTACTACATCACTCCTCATCCCGGTAGGCTCCAGTTGCTACGCTCAGCTGCCAAGGACAGAGGCACTTGTTTCAGTAGTACCAACTAGCGGACCCATGCGATAACTGTCGCATATCTATATACCACCTGCCCGGCTTCATTGGTATGCGGGCTCCACGAGACACCGTTATCGCAAGGGGCTATCGTCTTGTTTATTTGTTTATGATGATGATGATGATAATTGTTGTTTTAAGGGGCCTAACATCTAGGTTATCGGCCCCTGATGGTTTGGGTGATCGTGAAGATAAAGAAGCGAACTTAAAACTAAAACTAACTACCAACCTACATACTAGAAGAAGAAATGGAAAAATAAAGGAGTATAAGGCAAATAAAGGACAGGAGGAAAAGAAATGCCCTCAACCCTCGAAGAAGGCGGATTGAGGGACTTTGAAGGAAGGAGAGCCATGAAAGGCAGATAGGAAAGTGAAAGAGGAGAGGGTCCGCCCCAAAGGTAAGGGACAAAAGGGGAAAACGGACCCAGCTCAGGAATCCCTCGGGGTCGCTAACTCCCGAACTCACCAGCCGTGAGCCCCTGCGGGTGTAGCATTATCTAGGGTGCACCAGAAGTGGTGGGGCTACATACACCCTGCCTCCTTAAGGGCCTAGAGCACAAGGCAGGAGGTAAAAGGAAGACAAACAGAAGGCTGACCCCTCGCAGCAGGAGGGTATCAGAAAAGATGAGACAAGGGCCAATTAAGGCGGGAAAGGAAGAGACTCCCTAGGCCTCGGATACCCTAATACCGTCGGTGTCAGAAGAGAACAAGAGTTGACCAAGTGAGGTCGACAGGAAAGAAGACAGAGAGGAGCCCGACACAAGTAAGTGGAAGCAATGCCGGACTCAGCTGGGGCCCCGTGGCCGCCAACCCACGCCCACTAGAAGTGAGCCCCTGGGGGGATTATTTGTTTAAACGTACTTCATAATGATAATATACGTTTTTTTTTTCAGGTAGCATAATCCAAGAATTTTCCTGCACTATTGAGGCAATTTGAAATAGTTTGTCACAAACCGCACCTTCTAACTCCCTCTGGTTGCATTTTGAAACATACACCTTAGAAGTTTGTATATATATAAAAATGGAGCTGCTTGGTTTTTACCAAGATGCTTTAAGACACATCATACCCCTCAATCCTGGGTAGACATTTCATTAACATACATTTTTTGAACACATTTGAAATTAAGTTGTGTTTTAATATCAGAAATGTCAGCTGTTGGGATTCTTGTAGATGTGGTGCTGCAATATAGCCACTGAGTAAGCAATGATATTTTCAGCAAGAGTTATTAGGTGATTCTTCTCTAACCCGAACTTCTGGAACAGTTCCACAACTTCTCGATGAATGTGGCACCAAATAACATTCCTCGCTCTTTGGCCAATGTAAGTAACATGTCTTCGACCCTTATATTGACAGCTTTGCTATGCAAGCAAGCGCCGATCACGATGGATGTCTTTGGCTGATTTCTTGCCTGTTTATGGAAGAAATACGGTAATTCCTGTAAACTCATACATATCTCACATGAAAATGAAAATCCACAGCCTGCTTCCAGTCTCCGACCGGGTCAGGAATGGAATGAATGAAGCCCCCCATCTAGCGGCGAGGATATGAACTGTGCCGGCTGCCGAAGCCTGTCGCACTCCTCTGGGGTAATGATTAAATGAATGACAGATGAAATGAAACGAGAGTGGAGAGTGTTGCTGGAATGAAATTGTTGACAGGGAAAACCGGAGTACCCGGAGAAAAACCTGTCTGCCTCCGCTTTGTCCAGCACAAATCTCACATGGAGTGACCGGGATTTGAACCACGGACCCAGCGGTGAGAGGCCGACGCGCTGCCGCCTAAGCCACGGAGGATCTCATATCTCACATACAAAATGTAAAACGTTAATAATACTCCCAGATAAAACAATATTTGATCAATATAGATATAACAAAGGCAATATATTTTACAAGAAGACCAAGTAGACATGTCAGGGATGAGCTGAGGCTATTCGGACAGAGGATACCGTGGAATAAAGATGTTAAATATGTAGATGTTATTTTAGATGTCCAATTGAATTTTAGGGGACAGATTTTATCTACTCTTGACAAGACAATCAAAGCAGCCGCCAAATGTCAATATCTTTTAAATTCTAAATCAGTTTTAAGTGTTAAAAATAAAGTTTTAATTTATAAGGCCATGGTGTCGTGAGTTATCTTGTATGCGGCTCCTACCTGGGGAGCAACTTTCAAAACCCACATGGAATTACCACAAACATTTCAAAACAAGAAACTCAGAGCTATAACCAACTCAGGTCTTTTTGCCAGAAATAAAGACATTCACAAGCTACATAGAATAAAAACAATTGAAGAAGCGATTGTTGATCTGTCAGCAAAGTTTCATAGTAAAGCTGAAACATCAACTAATGATCTCATTAGGAGAGAAATTTCTGAAATAGATGGCAATGCTGCACACAAATATAGGCATCCAAAAAATGTCCTAAGTAATAGATAAATGACTTGACCATGTTAATGGTTAAACCTAATGAATATACTGTAGTATACCCTGCTTGGCAGCAGAATGTGTGAAAAGTGTTTTTTATATCATTGTATGAGTGTTCGTGTGAATATTTCCTTGTCATGTTTTGAATAATCAGACTTAGATAATTTTATCCTAAAATTTTCTATACTTTTTACAATTTCTGATATTTTTAAATTTTTAAAATTTTAATTTTTGAATTTTAACCTATTCGAATAATCAAATTAGTTAACATTTGATTAAACCCATATAAAATAACGGTTAGTTTAAAAATCATTTTAGCTAACTTCGTTTTAAACACACTTTTAACATATATACTACTAATTAAATCTTAAACTTTTATTATTTATACACTCATCTCGATTTTAGACCATTGCGTTCAATTCCAAACATTCTTATGCTGTTTAATTTAAATTATTCTACCCAGATCATTTATTAAGCCGTGACGAAATTCCTCTTGCCGATAGAGACCAAAGACCACAATTGGTCGTTAGTCTCATGATTTATTACAATTCCCAATTTGGGAATGCTGTGCCTGGGTCGGTGGGTCGGTTCAGTGATAAATAGAGCAGCCGCCGAGAGGTGGGATCAACCATGGGCTCTTGCGGTCCAGAGTCACTTACTTCAACCACTGTGCTATTGGCGCACGTCTCTCCATACGTTGGCGCACGTACTCACTATCTCGATAACCCGCTGTCAGGAGAAAATTGATGATGATAATGATAATTGTTATTTTAAGGGGCCTAACATCTAGGTTATCGGCCCCTAATGATCGGGGTGATAGCGAAAATGATAATGAAAGGGAAACCAGAACGAAAATTATCTGAGACGGAAAATACGTACAAAAAGGAACTCAGATGGAAACAACTCACAATATGGTCTTACAAAAGGGAATTTAGAACGAAAAGATTCACAAAAAGAATAGATTGAAAAAGACCCACATAACGTAGGCTAAATTCAAAATACATACAAAATGCAATGTAGCGTCGAAATACTGACAAAATGCAACTGAAATTCAAAATTCTTACAAAATGCAAATGAGATCGAAAATACGTACAAAATGCAATTGTGGTTCAAAATACTTACAAAATGCAATTGAAATTGTAAATACACAATGCAATTCAGATTGAAATATCCCAGTTCCAATCCAAATTATTCACAAAGTGCAATTGAAATTCAAAATACTTACAAAATGCAATTGAAAATGAAAATGCTTACAAAATGTACGGTAGATTCAAAGGACTCATTTGGATTGACAATACTTACAAAATGCAATTGAGATTGAAAATACTTGACAAAATGAAATTTAGATTCAAATACCCACAAAATGCAATTGAGAATCAAAATATGTGCAAAATGCCCGCCAAACAAAATGCAATTTAGATTCAAAATTCATGCGAAATGCGGTTTTGGTTGAAAATACTTACAAAATGCAATTGAAATTCAAAATACTCACAAATGTCCCTCCGCCATATTGAAAGACTTACTAAAAAGCAATTTAGATTGTCAATATTTACAAAATGCAATGGAGGTTGAAAACAATCACAAGATGTAATTTAGATCGAAAAAACATACAAAAAGCAACGTAGATTAAAAATGCCTAATAAAATCGCTAGAAGGGAATTTAGATACACGGTGAGCCATGTAACAAAAACAGTGCGGGAATCTTAAAGAGAAAAGTAAATATAATGAAAAGAGGAGAGGAGAGGAGTGGAGAGGAGAGAGGGGTGAAGGTCCGCCCCAATGGTAAGGGACAAAAGGGGGAAAACGGACCCAGCTCAGGAATCCCTCGGAGTCGCCAACTCCCGAACTCACCAGCCGTGAGCCCATGAGGGTGTAGCATTATCTACGGTTCACCAGAAGTGGTGGGGCCACATACACCTTGCCTCCTTAAGGGCCTTGAGCACAAGTCAGGAGGTAAAAGGAAAAGAAAAAGAAGGCTGACCCCTCACAGAAGGAGGGTATCAGGAAAGATGAGACAAGGGCCAATTAAGGCGGGAAAGTGAAAGACCTGGAGGAAATTGTCCATTTCATTGAGAATAAAATCAATGTTGCACATTCGTATACGGTACGTACATAGTCTATTGTTATTATATTTTATTGTCATGACTAGGCTGATGTCCGTCTTCAAATACACAGAAGTTTTATGAATAGGTGCGTACAGTTATGTAATGAGTAGTGGCTCGGCCATGTTTGGATGGCAACAGTCCAAGATTTGTGAGCGCAAGGTAAATATTTAATCTTGAAAATAAATATATTTCCGTTGACTTTTCAAAAAATGCAAAACTTTCCCCGTGCTATTGAGACGATTTGGATGATTTTGGTACGAACCACACCTTCCAACTCCCCCTGGTTTTGGAGCTTGAGTTTTGTGAAACATACACCTTATGAAATACTAGCTGAAGTACCCGTGCTTCGCTACGCGTCATAAATAAATTAAAATGTGAAGGTGACAGTTAAAACAGGGGATAGGCGAGGTGCTGCGCAGAGGGAGATTAAGGATGGAACATTTTGTCCAACTACACCGTTCGGCGTTGACCATGTTTTATAGCACAAATTTAGGTTTTACTCGCTAACCGTTGGAGATACCTTTCGGATAGAAAATGTAATTTTATACCTCGCATATGCCATCAAAAGTTTGCTATTTCTTAGCGTTCACTTTTTATTTGAACTGGAAATATGAAAGTTTGAAACCAAAGGGTGTAGTGACGTCACAAAACTGGTCGCCATCTTTAAATAGTGCAAAGTATTGAAATCAAAAGTAGCCTATATGTTAACCAGGTAAATCAGCTACTTCCATGTAAAATTCATGTAATTCGGACCAGTGGTTCTTGCGTGATTGAGTAATACACAGACACACACCATCTCTTTTTTAGCCTCGCTTTGCTCGCGTCATAGTCGTGTCATATTGTTATTCAATGACATGCAGGTTCAACCACGTTAACACCCTTTTAGAACCTGAATATCCAAAAATCCCTCCATAGTAGACTTTTTCGACACACAACAAACATATCCTCTTCTTCTAACTTTAATAGTTATGATTGGTCGATGAGAGTGAACATCCAAAAATACTTCCTTAGTGGACGTTTTTCTTCCTGAATTTCACCCCTCCCCATAGGCCCCTTATATTGGATTTATGAAAAAAAAACGGTCGAACACCTACTTATTTTAATTATTTATTCATTTATTTAAAAGCCTCCGTGGCTTAGGTGGCAGCACGCCGGCCTCTCACCGCTGGGTCCGTGGTTCAAATCCCAGTCACTCCATGTGAGATCTGTGCTGGACAAAACGGAGGCAGACAGGATGTTCTCCGGGTACTCCGGTTTTCCCTGTTAAAATTTCATTCCAGCAACACTCTCTACTATCATTTCACTTCATCTGTCATTCATTTAATCATTGCCCCGGAGGAGTGCGTCAGGCCTCGGCAGCCGGCACAGTTCATATCCTCGCCGCCAGATGGGGGCTTCATTCATTCCATTCCTGACCCGGTCGGAGACTGGAAGCAGGCTGTGGATTTTCATTTTCATTCATTTATTTATTTTTTAAGCTGATTGAAACTCGGAGAAAATCAAACTCCTCGCCTATGTCGTTTAAGAGATACACGCTCCGTTAAGAATCCTTCAACCCCCAATTTTCTCCCCTTTCACCTCATAATATACACCATATCGATAAACCCTTAGACATATGTCTGCTTATTTTGAATGCTTAGTTTATATGCAGAATATCACATCCCAAAATGAAACAACTCGTGAGATATTGTTATTCAATGAAATGCAAGTTTAACCCCCATAACACCCCTTCAGAACATGAATATCCAAAAATCCATCCTAAGTGGACTTTTTTCGACATACAACGAACATATCCCCAAAATTTCAAGTTTCTAACTTAAATAGTTTTCGCTAGGCGTGATGAGTGAGTGAGTCAGACAGGACATTTTCTTTCAATTATTTATACCAAAATCTCACCCCTCCCCATGGGCCCCTTAAATTGGATTGATGAAAAAACGCTTGAACACCTATTAACTTATTTTTAAGCTGTCTTTTTCCCTTGAGTTTGATAAGTGAGTGAGTTAGTCAGTCAGTTAGGGCACTTTCTCTCCTTTTTTCCCCCCAGAATTTCACCCCACCCCATTGGCTCCTTAAATTAATTTATGAAAAAACGGTGGAACACCGATTTACTTATTTTTAAGCTGATTTTTTCCCGCTGAGTTTCAAATTTCTCGCCTATGTCGTTTAGGAGATACGCCTTCACGATTCGTTAGGAATCCTTTAACCCCTAATTTTCACCCCTTTCACCTCATAATAATACACCACATCGAAAAACCCTTAGACACATGTCTGCTTATTTTAAATGATTGGTTTATATGCCGAATATCACATCCACAAATGAAACCACTCGTGAGATATTGTTATTCAATGAAATGCAGGTTTAACCCCCTTAAGACCCCTTTAGAACCTGAATATTCAAAAATCCTCCCTTAGTGTATGGTTTTGACATACAACGAACATATCCCGAAAATGACTTGTTTCCAACTTCAATATTTTTGGCTGGGCGATGATGAGTGAGTGAGTCAGGACATTTTCTTTCAATTTTTTTTCTTCAGAATTTCACCCCTCCCGATGAACCCCTTAAATTTGATTCATCAAAAAAACTGTCGAACACATATATATTTATTTTAAGCAGTTTTTCCCCCTGAGTTTGAAGAGCGAGTGAGTCAATCGATTAGGACACTTTCTTTCCTGTTTTTTACCCAGAATTTCACCCCTCCCCATGGGCCCCATAAATTGGATTTATGAAAAAAATACGGTCAAACACCTATTTACTTATTTTTTATGCTGATTTTCTTCCGCTGAGTTTCAAACTCCTCACCTATGTCGCTTAAGAGATACAGGCTCCGTTAGGATCTTTCAACCCCCACTTTTCACCCCTTTCACCTCATAATATACACCACATCGAAAAACCCTCAGACAGATGTCTTCTTATTTTTAATGATGTGTTTATATGCCGAGTATCACATCCCCCAATGAAACCAATCGGGAGATATTGCTATTCAATGAAAGAATATTTTTTGTATTAGATATTAATGGAATAAAAGATAATAAATTGATTTCTATGCTGGTCTATCCCCTTAACACCCCTTTACAACCTGAATATCCAAATATCCATTCTTAGTGGGCGTTTGCGGCCCTTGAGGAAGCTGCATACCAAATTTCATTCCAATCCGTTGGGTGGTTTCTGAGATTTCGTGATGAATGTGTGCGTGAGTGAGTGAGTGAGTGAGTGGTATTTGACAAATATCTAGTAGATAGTGTCAAGTCTTTGTTATGCTAAACCCGGTTGACAGTGCTGTGTGAGCAGTTGAGTATCTAACGGGATTCAAGTAAAGATCCTCATTTTCTATACCGGTAGTGCAGAGCGCAACTCGGATCCATTCGGCCGTGTCTCGACTTGAGCTATGTTGCCATGGAAACTATCTGCCTTGCCATTCCTTCATGAGTATATTTTATGATTTGATTAGCCTGAGCTTGAGTGCAAAAGGGCCGAAATCAGAAGAATGAGAAAGACTATCGAAAATTCATTTAGCCAGCGGTTCCTTCTGGGTCCTAAACTATGTGTATGCAAAATTTGGTTGAGATTGGTGAATCGGTGTAGATTTGTATACGGAACCAACCCACCCACCCACCCACCCACCCACATACATACAGACTTTCACTTTTACATATAAGATAGCGTGTTCCAAGAGGAATAGCAAATATGTTAGGAGGTCGTAGTATAGATGAATTGCAATAAAAAATCCATATAACATTAGTCCCATTTGTATTGCGTACCGAGATACAGATGTTGGCATGTAACCAGAGCAGTTGTAGTTTCGTGTGTTGGCACACGCTGACTTTCAGCACGAATCGGTGATGTAAATAGACGATTGGAATTGTGTCGTTGGATACGTGAAAATCGCCAAGTAATCCCATTTGTAATCTTCACTGATGATGCCATGTTCACTCGTGACGTCATCAATAACACTCATAATGAACATCAGTGGTCAGAAGAAAACACACATGCCATTGTGGACACACATTTTGAGGAAATCTTCTCTGCAAATGTGTGGTGTGGGTTGATTGACATTCCGTTGACTGGGCCTGCCCTTCTGTGTTGCCGCATCTTCCAATAGGACCCCATTATCTACACTTTCTTGAAAATGAACTTCCAGCATTTTTGGAAGAGATTCCATTGTTTACAAGAATGAGTTATATTCTTCCAGCATGACGGGGCTCCCGCACATTCTATCCGTTTGGTGATACAACATCTAAACCTAACATTCCTCGGCAGATAAATCGAGAGATATGGGCACGTTTCTTGGCCACCAAGGAAGAGACTCCCTAGGCCTCGGATACCCTAATACCGTCGGGGTCGGAAAAGAACAAGAGTTGACCAAGGGAGGTCGACAGGAAAGAAGACAGAGAGGTGATGATGATGATGATAATTGTTGTTTTAAGGGGCCTAACATCTAGGTTATCGGTCCCTGATGGTTTGGGTGATCGTGAAGATGAAAATGAAAAGCGAACTTAAAACTAAAACTAACTAATAACCTACATACTAGAAGAAGAAATGCAAAACTAAAGGAGAATAAGGCAAATAAAAGGACAGAAGGAAAAGAAACGCCCTCAACCCTCGGAGAAGGCGGATTGAGGGACTTGGAAGGAAGGAGAGCCATGAAAGGCATATAGGAAAGTGAAAGAGGAGAGGGTCCGCCCTAAAGGTAAGGGACAAAAGGGGAAAACGGACCCAGCTCAGGAATCCCTCGGGGTCGCCAACTCCCGAACTCACCAGCCGTGAGCCCCTGAGGGTGTAGCATTATCTAGGGTTCACCAGAAGTGGTGGGGCTACATACACCCTGCCTCCTTAAGGGCCTAGAGCACAAGGCAGGAGGTAAAAGGAAGAGAAAAAGAAGGCTGACCCCTCGCAGAAAGAGGGTATCAGAAAAGATGAGACAAGGGCCAATTAAGGCGGGAAAGGAAGAGACTCCCTAGGCCTCGGATACCCTAATACCATCGGGGTCAGAAGAGAACAAGAGTTGACCAAGTGAGGTCGACAGGAAAGAAGATGGAGAGGAGCCCGGCACAAGTAAGTGGAAGCAATGCCGGACTCAGCTGGGGTCCCGTGGTCGCCAACCCACGTCCCACTAGATGTGAGCCCCTGGGGGAGGTACGCAATACAAATGGGACATGCTATATGGAATTTTAGTATTGCAATTTCATCTATACTACTACCTCCTAAAATGTTTACTATTCTTCCTGAAACACCATGTATAGATATGATCATAGATTTCATTACCATTCTTATTATTTTGGACCGATAACCTCGATGCTCCACTCCTTAAAAAACTATCGCCAACACCATGTAAACTACTTGTCTTAGTTTCAATGCCAACGGAAGATGCAGCACATTGAATTATCCGTGTTTGCTTTCGTGTGCAAGAGAGTTCGCAATAATGCATATTGTAATTCTTGCTAATTAGGACGAAGAGAAGCGAGCCTGTTAATAAGCTACATCTGCTAATGAGAGCGCTGTCACGTGTCGTATCACATCGTTAATACATTCAATGGCATCCCTCTCGTGAGAAGACAGCCCGGGGTAATAATCGAGAACAACAGTCACTGGGCCGTCTTGTGGTATAGTGGTTAGTGCTGTCTCGTGACGTATAAATTGTTAATACTTATAAAATCGTTAATACATACATATCCCTCTCACTGAGAAGACAGCCCTGGCAATCATCGAGAACGACAGTCGCTGGGCCGTCAGGAGGTGGTGTAGTGGATAGTGCTGTCATGTAGGGCTTCACATAATCAAACATCGAGTTTTTCGACTAATTTCGAAAAAGAATATTGGATTCGAACATGTGAATAGTTCGACTAAATTATTTGCACAATCCATTAGTCGAATTATTTTTACATTTGAATTTCACAATATTCCCATTAGTGAAATAACCCGGCTATTCATCCAATAATCGAACGTTTCGACGAACAAGTCGAATCATTGTAATAAACAAGGAGAGAATGATGATGGTAATTCTTGCCTAACATCTAGGTTATCGGCCCCTAATGTTTTGGGTGATAATGAAAGATGAGATGAAAATGGAAACTATAACTAATTCTAACGACAGAATTACATACTAGAAGAAGAAATGGTAAACAAATAAAGGATAAGGCAAATAAAGGACAGAAAGAAAATAAATGCCCTGAACCCTCGAAGAATGAGTACTGAGGGCTTAGAAAGAAGGAGAGCCGTGAAAGGCAGATAGGAAAGGGAAAGAAGAGATGGTCGCACCAAAGTCAGCGGAAAAGGGAGAAAATCGGACGCAGCTCAGGAATCCATCGAGATCGCCAACACCCGAACTCACCAGCCGTGAGCCCCTGAGGGTGTAGCAATATCCAGGGTGAACTAGAAGTGATGGGGCTACATACACCATGCCTCCTTAAGGGTCTTGGGCAGAAGGCAGGAGACGTCATGAAAAGAAAAAGACGACTGAACCTCACACAAGGAGGGTATCAGCAAAGATGAGACTAAGGGCCAACTAGACGGTAAAGGAAGAGACCTCCTAGGCCTCGGATACCCTAATACCGTCCGGATTGGAAGAGAACCAAGAGTTGACCACGGGAGGTCGACAGGAAGGAAGACGGAGAGGAGCCCGGCACAAGTAAAGTAAGCCGAAGCTACACCAGACTCAGCTGGGGTCCCCTGATCGCCAACCCACGTCCCACTAGGTGTGAGCCCCCGGAGGGGAAACAAGGAGAAAACAAACCATAAAGGGAGAAAAGAAATTAAGAAAGAAAGAAAGAAAGAAAGAAAGAAAGAAAGAAAGAAACAAACAAACAAACAAAGAATGATAGATCTTGGTGATGATGATGATGATGATAATTGTTGTTTTAAGGGGCCTAACATCAAGGTTATCGGCCCCTAATGATCTGGGTGATAGCAAAAATGACAATGAAATATAAACCGTAACGAAAAATACTTGCAAAATGGAACTCTGATTGAAACGACTCACAAAATGTACAGTGGAAATACTCACAGAAGGAATTTAGGTAGAAAAATATGCAAAAAATGTAGTTTAGGTTCAAAATAATTACAAAATTCCATGTAGATTCGAAATACTCATAATGTCCAATTGAAATTTAAAATACTTACAAAATGCAATTGAGATTGTAAATACCTACAAAATGTAAATTAGATTTAAAAAATACTCACAAAATGCTGACCATACATCCCAAATACTTACAAAATGCAATTTAGATTGAAAATGCTTACAAAATGGAGTTTAGATAGGAAATACTTACAAAATGCAATGTAGATTGAAAAACATACAATATGTGGTTGAGATTCAAAATACTCACAAAATGTAATTTAGAGACACGGGGGGGGGGGGGGGGGGGGGGAGGGGGGGGAATTCATAAAAACAGGGCGGGAATCTTAAAGAGAAAAGGAACTATAATTACAAGAAATAGCAGACTGATCCCTAGAACAATGAGCGATCAGGAAAGGTGAGCGAAGGGTCGATTAAGGCAGGAAAGGAAAAGACTCCCTTGGCCTCGGATACCCTAATACCGTCGGGGTCGGAAGAGAACCAGAGTTGACCAAGAGAGGTCGACAGGGTAGAAGACGGAGAGGAGCCCGGCACAAATAAGTGAAACAATGCCGGACTCAGCTGGGTTCCCGCGGTCGCCAACCCAGGTCCCACAAGTTGTAAGCCCTTGGGGAAGAAATAAAGAGATAACGACTTGTGTTGATAATTATTGTTGTTATAAGGGGGGGGGGCTGACATCTTCATTATCGGCCCCTAATAGTTTTAGTGAAAATGAAGAATGAGGACATGAAAAGTAGGCCTAAAATTAAAACAAACTACTGAAAACAACTAACTTACTTACTACAGGGTCATCAATTCAAGTGTCGCATCCAACGAGCTAGAGAAAGGTATATAGAGTGGAAATGGCGCCGCCATTTTGGAAGCAGGTTGAACTGGCAGCCACCATGATATATCCTGTCAAGAGGGTGGGAGTCAGGGAGGGAGAGGCGTAACTAACGAGGCGTAATATAAGATTAGGCCTACGCAAGACCTGACAATTTAATGTGTACATCGAACGAAAAGTAACACAATCATGTTACAAGACAATATGCTACGTTGCTTATGCACAGTACATTGCATGATTTCATTGTCCTTTAAAAATAATAATGTTTGTGTACAACTGACGCACCTGTTGACCTCTCTCACGTTGAGCTGTATTTCTGCAGAAGTGGTGAAGCCTGCATTTATAATACTGTTTCACAATTCGCTCGATGAGTGAAGCATAGTGAGACTTTTCCACAGGTTCAGTAGCTGTAAATAGATGGTCAGATTTCTGAAACAGATAACCCGGCAGCATAGCACAGACATCTGTCTGCAACTTCAGCATGAGATTCTTCGTGTTCTTTCGCAACATACTGTCATTATTCCTGATGACAATCTCAGCTGTTTTACATAATTTCACTACATCATTTGATGGATTCAAAAGGCCATCTTTCACGTCTTTCTCTTTAAGCAGTCCTTCTTTCTGAACATCTTGACCCGATAAAAGCACTTCTAGGCATTCAATACAAGTTAATTTTTTAGACACTTGGCGAACGATACTTCCTGCTTTGTACTGAACAAAATTTTCTACATACATATCGTTCATATGCATACCCCGCCCAGGGGTTCACAACTTGTGGGACGTGGATTGGTGACCACGGGACCTCAGCTGAGACTGGCATTGCTTGCAAATCCACCCGTCAACCTTCCTCAGTCACCTCTTGTTCTCATAAGGCACTAACGGTATCCGAGACCTGGAGAATCTTTCAAATTCATGTATTATTTGGCCTTTGTCTCATCTTTCCTGATACTCCCATTTTTCGAGGGATCAGACCTGATCTTTTCATTGTATCCCCTTGTGCACAAGACCCTAAAGGAGGCACGGCGTGAGCAGCCTCTTGAGAATTAGGCATCGTTACCAACGAGCTACCCCCCAGGGGCTCACATCTAGTGGGACGTGGGTGGGCGACCACGGGGCCCCAGCTGAGTCCGGCATTGCTTCCACTTACTTGTGCAGGGCTCCTCTGTCTTCTTTCCTGTCGACCTCACTTGGTCAACTCTTGTTCTCTTCCGACCCCGACGATATTAGGGTATCCGAGGCCTAGGGAGTCTCTTCCTTTCCCGCCTTAATTGGCCCTTATCTCATCTTTTCTGATACCCTCCTTCTGCGAGGGGTCAGCCTTCTTTTTCTTTTCCTGTTATCTCCTGCCTTCTACTCAAAGCCCTCAAGGAGGCAGGGTGTATGAAGCCCCACCAATTCTGGTGCACCCTGGATATTGCTACACCCCAAGGGGCTCACGGCTGGTGAGTTCGGGAGTTGGCGACCCCGAGGGATTCCTGAGCTGGGTCCGGTTTTTCTCCTTTTATCCAATACCTCTGGGGCGGAACCTCTCCTCTTTCACTTGCCTATCTGCCTTTCATGGCTCTCCTTCCTTCCAAGTCCCTCAATCCTTATTCTTCGAGGGTTGAGGGCATTTCTTTTCCTCCTGTCCTTTATTTGCCTTATTCTCCTTTTATTTACCGTTTCTTCTTCTAGTATATAAGTTAGTAGTTAGTTTTAGTTATAGTTTACATTTCATTTTCATATTCACGAACACCCAAGCCATTAGGGGCCGATAACCTAGATGTTAGGCCCCTTAAAACAACAATTATCATCATCATCATAACCATCGAGCTAGAGAAAGGTATATAGAGTGGGAATGTTAGTTCCTGCTTCTGCAAGGGGAATCTGAAATGTAAATATCACACAAACTTAAACTGCTGCATCACGCTTTCGTAAAGAGTCTACCTCATTTTTGGATGACATTTCTTACCAGAAATACGACACTCCTGTTGTCTTATTACTTCTATTCGTACAATTGAATGACGAACACACTGACGGCATGGTCTATGTATTTTTAAATAAATTTCATTCAACACATGTTCCTGTACAGCCCGAATAATCGCAACAAGCTCTTGTCAGACGACGTTCTGAATCATGGTCGCCTTAACTCAGGTTGCCTCCGCCCAGAGCGCTGCTACGCGGCTCCTTGCCTCTCTATATACCTTTCTCTAGCTCGTTGGTCGCATCCGATACCGATTACGGCGCGGCAAGCTCTCGCGCTGACACCCGCTTGCTGGCCGGTAAAAAGTGCGCGACTTCTCCCCACTACTTCGCGTCAACATACAGTCATTTAATAGCAATTTCTAGTGAAAATAATTATCTACAAAATTACATGGTTTTACAAGAAATGTTCTCTAACAGAAGAAGAATACTTCGCATGAGAAAGCACAATGAATACACGTTGTTCTATAGAAAACATCACTTCGCATAACAAAGCACAATGAATAATAGAAAACATCACTTTAAGGCAACACATGAACTGTAAAATTGCCCCGAGGCTGCACTGTATGTTAGGTACGTAGCACTTCACAAGCTTGAATACGCCGGAGATACTGACAGCTTATTGCAACATTGCCGATCGCAACGCACGTGTGCATTGCGGGGAGAACGCCAAGGCCACCTTCACCGGCCTAGCGGCGCGTACATGCGGGAAATAAAATGATGATGATGATGATGATAATTGTTGTTTTAAGGGGCCTAACATCTAGGTTATCGGCCCCTAGGGAAATAAAATGATGATCCGGTAGAAGAGGAAATTGACAATAATTCAAGGAAAAGGGAAATAAACAGACAGGGAAAGGAAGCACCCTCAGCCCCCAAATAATGAGGACTGATGGACTTGGGAATAAGCAGAGCCATAAAAGGCAGATAGGAAAGTGAAAGATGTGGGAGTCTGTCCCAGAGGCAATGGAAAAAGGGGATAACCGGGACCCAGCCCAGGAACATTTCGCGGCCGCCAACCCCTGAACTTGACTGCCATGAGCCCGCGAGACTGTAGCACTATGCAGGATGCACCATACGTTGTAGAGATACACATACACTGCCTACTTTAGGACCATGAACAGAAGGCAGGAGATATCAAGAAAAGACAAGTAGTTCCGTGAAGAACTATACAGCCTATTTTCATATATCCTACTCGTGTTAATTGCCTCTATCTAAATACAAAATTTCAGTTTGAAGGTTGTTATTGATTAGTAGATATTGAGAACCGTCTAAATATTTCAGATGGTCGCCAGGTTCGATTTTGATTTATGTACTACAAGCTGTACCCGGCATGCGTTGCAATGCCAATCAAAGAAAGTGTTGGCGTTGAAATTCTGTTTCTTGAAGTGCTTTTGGATACACAACATGTTAACTGCCTCTAAGCTATCGTAAAGTGGATTTCCTAATTTAGAACCATTCGTGGGAGCGTGCACAACAACTTTCAAAAGTTTCATCGCTGTCACTCATTTGTTGAATCTATTCGTACGCTACCTATTGTGAAATGGATTTACTAAGTCGAAACCCTTCCCTGGCGTGTACACAATAACTCATCAATGATTCATCGCAATCGGATGAATGGTATATGCACGTATAGGGGTTTTTGTTTAAACGATTCGTGCGCTGTCACTCATTTGTTGAATCTACTCGTGCGCTACCTATTGAGAAATGTATTACGAAGTCGAAGCCCTTCCCTGGCGTGTACACATTAACTCATCAAGGTTTCATCGCAATCGAAGAATGTTATATGAACGCAATAGGGGATTTTGTTGAAACGCTTCGCGCGTCGTCACCCATTTGTTGCATCTACTCTTGTGCTACTTATTGTGAAATGGATTTACTAAGTCCCCTTCCCTGGCGGGTACACAATAACTGATCAATGTTTCATCGCAATCGGATGAATAGTATATGAACGCATACCTGATTTTGTTTAAACGATTCGCGCTCCGTCACTCATTTGTTGAATCTACTCGAGCGCTACCTACTGTAAAATGTATTTACTAAGTTAGAAACCGTCACGTAAGTGTCCACAACATCTCACCCAAGTTTCATCGCTATCGGACTAATGGGATATGAAGACATAGGGGACTGTATTGAAACGCTCCGCGTGTCGTCGTTCATTTGTCGAATCTACTCGTGTGCTACCTTCTGTGAAATGTATTTACTAAGCCAGAAACCTTCCTTGGAGTGTCCACCATATTTCACCCAAGTTTCACCGCTAACGGCAGAATGGTATATGACCTTATACGGGACTTTGTTGAAACGCTTCGCGCGTCGTCCCTCATTTGTTGAATCAACTTGTGCGCTGCATATTGTATAGTGGATTTACTAAGCCAGAAATTTTCCATGACGTGTACACAACATCTCACCCAAGTTTCATGGCTACGGACGAATGGTACATGAATCCATACGGGACTTGGTTGAAACGCTTCGCGTGTCGTCGCTCATTTGTTGATTCTACTCTTGCGCTACATATTGTAATATGGATGTACTCAGCCAGAAACCTTCCCTGGAGTGTACACAACATCTCACCCAAGTTTCATCGCAATCGGATGAATGGTATGTGAACGTATACGGGACGTTGTCGAAACGCTTCGCGCGTAGTCACTCATTTGTTGAATATAAACGTGCGCTTCGTATTGTAAAATGGATTCACTTAGCCAGAAACCTTTCCTGGAGTGTACACAACAATTCACCAAACATTTATCACTATCAGACGACTGGTATACGACTTTATACGGGACTTAGTTGAAACGCTTCGCGTGTCATCGCTCATTTGTTGAATCTACCGGTGCGCTACCTATTGTAAAATGTATGTACTAAGCCAGAAACCTTCCCTGGAGTGTACACAACATCTCACCCAAGTTTCATCGCTATCGGATGAATGGTATATGAAATTATATGGCACTTTGTTGAAACGCTTCGTGCGCCGTTGCCCATTTGTTGATTCTACTCGTGCTCTACCTATTTTTAAAGGGATTTACTAAGCTAGAAAGCTTCCCTGGAGTGCACACAAAATCTCAGCCTAGTTTCATCGCTATCGGACGAATGGTATATGAACGCAAACGTGACTTTGTTGAAATGCTTCGCGCGTCGTAGCTCATTTGTTGAATCTACTGGTGCGCTGCCTATTGTAAAGTGGATGTACTAAGCCAGAAAATTTCCCTGCAGTGTACACAACATTTTACGCAAGTTTCATAGCTATCGGACGAATGGTATATGAATGCATACGGGACATTTTTGAAACACTTTGCGTGTCGTCGCTCATTTGTTGAATCTACTCGTGCGCTATCTACTGTGAAATGTACTCACTAATTTGGAAACCTTCACGTAAGTGTATACAACATCTCACCCAAGTTTCATCGCTATCGGACTAATGGTATATGAACACATACGGGACTTGTTTGAAACGCTTCGCGCATCGTCACTCATTTGTTGAATCTACGCGTGCGCTACCTATTGTAAAATGGATTTACTAAGTCAGAAACCTTCCTTAGAGTGTACTCAACATCTCACCCAAGTTTCATCGCAATCGGTTGAGTGGTATATGAATGCATAGGAGACATACACACACACCCACAGACAAACTATCACGTAAGATTGATTTTTATATATATAGATTACATGAATATTATTGTGTACGTGTGGTATTCAAACATCAATCGCATGATTAGAATACAAGAAGTAAAAACGAGATTTTAAAATTTCGTACAGCTGCCGTCATGTGGTTATGAAAAAATTGAAATAAATTAAATGCCAGTTGTTTAACATTTGTATAAGCATTTAACGTGCAAAGTTTCACTGCACTCGAATGGTTATATCGCGAGAAACGTTCATTTAAATATTTATAATTCGCATCACCGCCATGTTGGATTTGTGGTCACCAGGTTACTGAAAGTCCTAAAGGTGAACTTACGTTCATAGGTTCTATGAACAAAAAAACCGTTCGATTGCTGTAAAAGATTCGTAGATATTGAGGACTGTCTAACTATTTCGGATGCTCGCATTTTGGATTGATATATGTATATGCCATAGAGTTATGTATCATTAAAGGAAAATTATTGCGTAGCTTCATTATTCAAGCTTTCACTTCGATCGCATGATTACGACGCAAGAAATAAAAACTTAATTTTGAAATTTTCCACAGCCGCCATCTTGAGGTTATGTAAACAATTGAACTAAATTAGTTGCCAGTGCATTACAATATGTATAAACATTTGGTTTACCAAGTTTCATTACGTTTGGATGGTTAAATCGCGACAAAAGTCTATTTAAAAGTCTCAAATTCGCTTGACCGCCAAGTTAATTTTGTAGTTACCAGGTTTTTGAAAGTCTCATAGGTGAACTTCTAGTAGTGTCCTTTATCACCGTACGCAATTCCAGGGTGATATCGGTATTAGTTTCGGAGATACTGAAAGCTGGTGAAATATTTTGCACAGCCGCCATGTTGGATTGGTGAAACACAATACAATTTGATGGGCACGGTCGGGGTCGACCAGAATGGTGCTATGATCTTACCGAGTTTCATTGAAATCGCTCCAGCCGTTTAGAAGTTATTAGGGTGAATACCACCCCTCCCCCTCCCACACACACACACACGGACAAATGGTGATCTCATAAGCCTATTTTTGTTTTCATAAAATGAAAATAGGCTAAAAAATAAAGAGGTCTGGCCTCTCGAAGAATAGGGAAAGACGAGACAAGGGTCAGTTAAGGCGGAAAAGTGATAGAAACTCGAGGCCTCGGATACCTTTATACCGTTGGTGTCAGAAGAAAACAACAGTTGACCAAGAGGGGTTGACGGGGTAAGTGACAGAGGAGCCCGTCACAAGTAGCCTAAGTAGACGCAAAATTGAAACGCAAAAATAACGAAAGCGAGCCCGTATTAGAGGCATGGGATATAATTAATACAACACAAACCGATCGAAAATCTTGGGTAAAGAAAAGGCGGAGGAAATCTTCGATGTCATCAACGGCGGAGAGTTGGCTGATGAAACAAAACTGTTGACAGCCGAAGAAGTAGGTGAATAGCATACTGCACATGCAATCGTTGAAGAACTCGGCAACGGCGGTGGACGAAGCATGTGAAGAAGGGTGGAACAAACCAGGTCAAATATAGGTATCGTTAATAATCAATTCGTGGGTCTTCGATAGTTTTGAAGAGGCCAGAGAGAATGGTCGTTTGGTTATTACCCGAATGTTGCGGCTGCGGCTCCATTGCAATCCGAAAGGTTCGCAATTAAAACTTCGCACACGTGGTGTCATACCTTGAAGGCAAAGCATAGGATTTGGCAGTTAATTATTAACAAATATGTCAGCACAAAGGAGAAACGTATGTTCGAAGAATTATTGCAAACCGCCGAGACTTTGTGGTCAATACAGATCAAACCAGTTACGTATACCACGTCAGCATGAAACGAACTTTGTCGCACCGAGGTAAAAGAGTCACGGACCTTCCTATCAACCAATTGAATCACATGATACATTATGGTATAACACTTTCAGGAAAACTCCTGCCAACAATCTTCATAGGTCTTCAGCAAGTTAGCGAATAATTCAGGCCTCAAGTAGGCTACAAGAAGATGATGATGATGATGATGATGATCCTTGTTTTAAGGGGCCTGAGATCTAAGTTATCGGCCCCTAATGAAATGAAATGGTATGAAATGGAAACATGAGAGCATTATTATAAAACCAGCCCACTGCCAGGGGATGAGAACGAAAATGGTTTATGCCTTATTTAGATAAAGAAGTAAAAAAAGAGGATGATAAAAAGAACAATAAAACGAATAAGACATTTTGAACAGTAAACAAGTACGTGAAGAACTATACAGTCTATTTTCATGAATCCTACGTATGTTAATTGCCTCTATCAACATTTAAAAAAAAGTTTGATTACTGTAAGAGATTCTAAAATATTGAGAACATTCTAAATATTTCGGGTGGTCGCCATGTTGGATAGTTGTAAGTATAGGCCATACCATTAAATGAAAATTATTGCGTAGGTTCATTACTCAGACTTTCACTTCAATCGCATGATTACGTCACAAGAAATAAAAACTTAATTTTAAAATATCGACCAGCCGCCATGTTGAGGTTATGTAAACAATTGAACAATGATTGATGATTGATTGATAATTGTTGTTTTAAGGGGCCTAACATCTAGGTTATCGGCCCCTAATGATCTGGGTGATAGCGAAAATGATAATGAAATGGAAACCAGAACGAAAATTAAGTGAGACGGAAAATACTTACAAAAAGAAACTCAGATTGAAACACCTCACAAAATTTTCTTACGAAAGGGAATCTGGAACGAAAAGATTCACAAAAAGAATAGATTGAAAAATACCCACAACATGTAGACTAGGTTCAAAATACGTACAAAATGCAATTGAAATTCAAAATACTTACAAAATGCAAATGAGATCCAAAATGCAAATGAGGTTCAAAATACTTACAAAATGCAGTTGAAATTGAAAATACACAATGAAATTCAGACTGAAATATCCCAGTTCCAATCCAAATTATTCACAAAGTGCTGCTGCTGATGATGATGATGATAATTGTTGTTTTAAGGGGCCTAACATCGAGGTTATCGGCCCCTAATGATCTGGGTGATAGCGAAAATTATAATGAAATGGATACCAGAACAAAATTATCTGAGACGGAAAATACGTACAAAAAGGAACTCACAATATAGTCTTACAAAAGGGAATTTAGAACGAAAAGAGTCACAGAAAGAATACATGGAAAAATACCCACAAAACGTAGGCTAGATTCAAAATACGTACAAAATGCAATGTAGCGTCGAAATACTTACAAAATGCAACTGAAATTCAAAATACTTACAAAATGCAAATGAGATCGAAAATACGTACAAAATGCAATTAAGGTTCAAAATACTTACAAAATGCAATTGAAATTGAAGATACACAATGCAATTCAGATTGAAATAGGCCCTATCCCAGTTCCAATCCAAATTATTCACGAAGTGCAATCGAAATTCAAAATACTTACAAAATGCAATTGAAATTGATGATGAAGATGAAGATAATTGTTGTTTTAAGGGGCCTAACATCGAGGTTATCGGCCCCTAATGATCTGGGTGATAGCGAAAATGATAATGAAATGGAAACCAGAACAAAATTATCGAAGACTGAAAATACGTACAAAAAGGAAATCACATGGAAACAACTCACAATATGGTCTTACAAAAGGGAATTTAGAACGAAAATTTGCACAAAAAGAATAGATTGAAAAAGACCCACATAACGTAGGCTAGATTCAAAATACGTACATAATGCAAAGTAGCGTCGAAATACTTACAAAATGCAACTGAAATTCAAAATACTTACAAAATGCAAATGAGATCGAAATTACGTACAAAATGCAATTGAGGTTCAAAATACTTACAAAATGCAATTGAAATTGAAAATACACATTGCAATTCAGATTGAAATATCCCAGTTCCAATCCAAATTATTCACAAAGTGCAATTGAAATTCAAAATACTTACAAAATGCAATTGAAATTGAAAATGCTTACAAAATGTACGGTAGATTCAAACGACTCATGTTGATTGACAATACTTACAAAAAGCCATTTAGATTGAAAATACTTGACAAATGTAATTTAGATTCAAAATACCCACAAAATGCAATTAAGAATCAAAATATGTGCAAAATGTCCACCAAAAAAAATGCAATTTAGATTCAAAATTCGTGCGAAATGCGTTTTTGGTTGAAAATACTTAAAAAATGCAATTGAAATTCAAAATACTCACTAAAAGGCCCGGCACTGGTTAAATCGCGAGAAAAGTTTATTAAAATGTTTTAACTTCGGTTTTTGAACGTTGCATAGATAAACTTGTAGTAGTGCCCTTTATCACCGTACAAAATTTCAGGGGAATATCAGTAATAGTTTCGGAGATACAGGATGCCCGTGAAATATTTCGCACAGCCGCCATCTTGAGGTTATGTAAACAATTATACTAAATTAGATGCCAGTGCATCACAATAGGCCTATGTATAACCATTTGCTGTACCATGTTTTGTTGCATTGGATGGTTAAATCGCGAGAAAAGTCTTAAAAGTTTAATCTTCGCTTGGCCACCATGTTCATTTTGTAGTTAAGAGGGTTTTGAAAGTCTCATAGGTGAACTTCTAGTCCTGCCCTTTATCACCGTACAAAATTGCAGGGTGATATCGTTAATAGTTTCGGAGGTATAGAATGCCGGTGAAATATTTCGCACAGCTGCCATGTTGGATTGGTCAGATGAAATAAAATTTGAGGGGCACGGTCGGGTTCGGCCAAAATGGTGCTATGACCTCACTGAGTTTCATTGAAATCGCTCCAGCCATTTAGAACTTATTCGACATACACACACACACACACACACACGCACGGACCAAAGGTGATCTCATAAGCCTATTGTTTTTATACATGCATATAGGCTAAAAATAGATATACAGAGTAAAATCATAAAACAGAAACTACACTACATTAAAACTTATGAAAGTTACCACTCTCCCTCACAAACCGGATGACGAGGTCTACTGGCGGTCCGTCATTACGAAGAACAAGGAGAGGGTGTTAGGCAGTTTTAGAGTTCTTCGCATATCGGCCAGGTCCACACACTCAAAGAGAAAGTGTGCCACGGTAAGGTGGGCGCCGCAAGTACACACAGGGGGATCATCTCTCTTGAGCAAGTGGGAGTGTGTAGCCATCCCATGGCCGATCCGGTATTGACAAAGAGTACCACAGCTTCCTTCCGGAGAGATCGGAAGGAAGATTTCCACACCTTCGTTGTCTCCTAGATGCCTCTCAGTTTGTTGGGCAGAGGCGTAGCACGCAAGGCCTCCTCCCAATGCGACAGCCAAATGGAAGAGGTGACCAAATCACCCACTGGTGCAACATCCGAACGTGTTCGCAACCACCATTCTATCCGGGAAGCTCACTAAAGATAACAGCTTGCAACCGTATGTTAAAACGGAGCCATTCTTGTTCATAATCGGTTCATTGGGTGGTCAGAGCGATTCTGTCTTATACGACGAAAAATTCATGAATACATATCGAATATCACGTTGTTTGTTGAAGGTAATTCCCCCGAAGTGTACGCTGCTGTGTCAACCCTGTAACGTATAATTTTACTGGCAAATACAACTGTTTGTCCTAAACTTGCAGAATCATTCTACACTCATAGCACAGCAAAAGAATATCACGACTTGACGCGTTTCAATAAAAATCCACGCATTGATTCATACTCAATTGCAAGCGTCAGGTGTTATAAAAATGATCCGTTATGCGTGGTTTGTTGAAAATTTATTGTCAACGCATTAAATCTTCAGTAATTTTAAGGACGTTTCTTTCCCGAGTGACATTCTCTCTCAGAAATGTACTCTAATAGAGGCCAACCTAACTTCGCGCGATGTTTCAATGATCAGAAGCATTATCACCAATGAAAAAAAATGAAAATCCACAGCCTGCTTCCAGTCTCCGACCGGGTCAGGAATGGAATGAATGAAGCCCCCATCTAGCGGCGAGGATATGAAATGTGCCGGCTGCCGAGGCCTGACGCACTTCTCTGGGGCAATGATTAAATGAATGACAGATGAAATGAAATGATTGTGGAGAGTGTTGCTGGAATGAAATTTTGACAGGGAAAACCGGAGTACCCGGAGAAAAACCTGTCTGCCTCCGTTTTGTCCAGCACAGATCTCACATGGAGTGACCGGGGATTTGATCCACGGATCCACCGGTGAGAGGCCGGCGTGCTGCCACCTAAGCCACGGAGGCAGTTGCAATATCACCAATATTATTGACAATACAGATTACAGAAATCAACAAAAAAAATAATCAGAAAGGTTGTTTCAATTAGAATTATTTTGAAGTTTGATTTACCAGACAGGAAGTTAATAGACGAATGAGGAAAACTATAATTCAAAAAATATTTTAGAAAACCATAGTTATATAGTTAGTTATTGTTGTCTTAAGGGGCGTAACTATGAGGTCATCTGCCCCATTAGAAAACCATTCATATAGTAATCGTCAATGGACGACAGTAAATAAATGGAACAAAAATAATCATCGGGATTTAAACTCAGGGCGCAAAATTGTAAAGCCACGGGAAAAGCCACTGCGTCACCGCGTCGGTTGAACTTGCTACGGGCTAAAAGGTTTGGGGGCAGATTACCTCATAGTTCCGCCCCTTCAAACAACAATAACTAACGCGCTAAAAGACTCGTAAAGCACATCGGAGATTTGTACCGTTATTTTCTCGCAAATGGTCGAGTGTCAACGGATAAGCCAAATCATGTGTTCGCTTATTTCAACCCCTCTTCCACAAGAAAAGAGTAGACGAATGGAGATTGACAGGAAAAATTAAGGGGAGGTGCTCGGCAAAAGTAAGTAGAAGTAATGCAGGGCGCAATTGGGGTCCCACGGTCGCCAACCCACCTCCCACTGGTCATGAGCCCGTGGGTATCATAATAATGATAATAGCCTAATATTGTTGTCTTAAATGGCCCGATATGATACGGTGATGGAGAAAAAATAAATATGAAATATAAACCAAAAATAAAACCCATCACACACCCACAACTAATACCAACTACGGACCACACTTACCGGATGAGGAAATGGAAAACAATAAGATTAAGATGATGATGATGTTGATGATGATAATTGTTGTTTTAAGGGGCCTAACATCGAGATTATCGGCCCCTAATGATCTGGGTGAGAGCGAAAATGATAATGAAATGGAAACCAGAACAAAATTATCTGAGACGGAAAAAAACGTACAAAAAGATGATGATGATGATAATTGTTGTTTTAAGGGGCCTAACATCTAGGCTATCGGCCCCTGATGGTTTGGGTGATCGTGAAGATGAAAAAGAAATGCAAACTTAAAACTAACACTAACTACTAACTTACATACTAGAAGAAGAAATGGAAAACTAAAGGAGAATAAGACAAATAAAGGACAGGAGGAAAAGAATTGCCCTCAACCCTCGAAGAATGCGGATTGAGGGACTTGGAAGGAAGGAGAGCCATGAAAGGCAGATAGGAAAGTGAAAGAGGAGAGGGTCCGCCCCGAAGGTAAGGGACAAAAGGGGAAAACTGACCCAGCTCAGGAATCCCTCGGGGTCGCCAACTCCCGAACTCACCAGCCGTGAGCCCCTGAGGGTGTAGCATTACCTAGGGTGCACCAGAAGTGGTGGGGCTACATACACCCTGCCTCCTTAAGGGCCTTGAGCACAAGGCAGGAGGTAAAAGGAAAAGAAAAAGAAGGCTGACCCCTCACAGAAGGAGGGAATCAGAAAAGATGAGACAAGGGCCAATTAAGGCGGGAAAGGAAGAGACTCCCTAGGCCTCAGATACCCTAATACCGTCGGGGTCGGAAGAGAACAAGAGTTGACCAAGTGAGGTCGACAGGAAAGAAGACAGAGAGAAGCCCGGCACAAGTAAGTGGAAGCAATGCCGGACTCAGCTGGGGCCCCGTGGTCGCTAACCCACTTCCCACTAGATGTGAGCCCCTGGGGGGAGGCGTACAAAAAGCAACTCAGATGGAAACAACTCACATTATGGTCTTAAAAAAGGGAATTTAGAACGAATAGTTCCACAAAAAGAATAGATTGAAAAAGACCCACAAAACGTAGGCTAGATTCAAAATACGTACAAAATGCAATATAGCGTCGAAATACTTACAAAATGCAACTGAAATTCAAAATACAAAATACAAAATGCAAATGAGATCGAAAATACGTACAAAATGCTATTGAGGTTCAAATTACTTACAAAATGCAATTGAAATTAAAAATACACAATGTAATTCAGATTGAAATAGGCCCTATCCCAGTTCCAATCCAAATTATTCATAAAGTGCAATTGAAATTCAAAATACTTACAAAATGCAATTGAAATTGAAAATGCTTACAAAATGTACGGTAGATTCAAAGGACTCATGTGGATTGACAATACTTACAAAAAGCAATTTAGATTCAAAATACCCACAAAATGCAATTGAGAATCAAAATATGTGCAAAATGCCCGCCAAACAAAATGCAATTTAGATTCAAAATTCGGGCGAAATGCGGTTTTGGTCGAAAATACTTACAAAATGCAATTGAAATTCAAAATACTCACAAAGGTCCCTCCGCCATATTGAATGACATACTAAAAAGCAATTTAGATTGTCTATCTTTACAAAATGCAATTGAGGTTGAAGATAATCGCAGGATTTAATTTAGATCGAAAATACATACAAAAAGCAACGTAGATTAAAAATGCCTTAAAAATCGCTAGAAGGGAATTTAGATACACGGTGAACCAAGTAACAAAAACAGTGCGGGAATCTTAAAGAGAAAAGTAAATATAATGAAAAGAGGAGAGGAGAGGAGAGGAGAGGAGAGGAGAGGGGAGAGAGGAGAAGGTCCGCCCCAAAGGTAAGGGACAAAAGGGGAAAACTTACCCAGCTCAGGAATCCCTCGGGGTCGCCAACTCCCGAACTCACCAGCCGTGAGCCCCTGAGGGTGTAGCATTATCTACGGTGCACCAGAATTGGTGGGGCTACATACACCCGGCCTCCTAGAGGGCCTTGAGCAGAAGGCAGGAGATAACAGGAAAGGAAAAAGAAGGCTGACCCATCGCAGAAGGAGGGTGTCAGAAAAGATGAGACAATGGCCAATTAAGGCGGGAAAGGAAGAGACTCCCTAGGCCTCGGATACCCTAATACCGTCGGGGTCGGAAGAGAACAAGAGTTGACCAAGTGAGGTCGACAGGAAATAAGACGGAGAGGAGACCGGCACAAGTAAGTGGAAGCAATGCCGGACTCAGCGGGGGCCCCGTGGTCGTCAACCCACGTCCCACTAGATGTGAGCCCCTGGGGGGAAAAAGAATGACAATCAGGGGACTTGGAGGGAAGGAGAGCCGATAAGAAAGAGAAAGATGTGACGATCCGCCCCAAAGGCAATGGAAGAAGAGAATAACCGAATCCAATTCAGGAATCCCTTGGAATTGCGAACTCCAGAACACTCCAGCCGTGAGCACTTGATGGTGTAGCACTATGCAGGGTACACCTTAGTGGTGGTGCTACACACACCCTACCTTCATGAGGACCTTGTGCGGAAGGTAGAAGATACCAGGAAAAAAAAAAGAAGAGGTCTGAACTCTCAATGAATGTGGGATATGGAAAGAATTAAAGAGGGAATACGAAAGACTCCCTAGGCCTCGGGTACCCTAATACCGTAGGGATTGGAAGAGAACAATTTTTGTTGTTGTGTGGCCTCCTGAGAGGCCGAGTGCATGTCTTTCTATTCGACGCCCGTGGACGAACTGCGCGTCGGGATGAGAGACGGAATTGATGAGGATGAATGAAACTGGGCAAGGATGTGGAAGGAAGCAGTCGTGTCCTATCAGAAGGTACCTTCCCAGAATTTGCCTCGTGTTGAAAATGGGAAACCATGGAAAACCATGTCAAGGACGGCCGACGGTGGGGCTCGAACCCACGCGTCAGCAGAGAACTTGGCCCCTTCACCTAACGCTGCACTTTAACCAGCATAGCCACTGCTGTCAGCAGAACAAGAGAAGACGAAGGGAGATTGACAGGATGGATGATAGAGAGGATGATGATGATGATAATTGTTGTTTTAAGGGGCCTAACATCGAGGTTATCGGCCCCTAATGATCTGGGTGATAGCGAAAATGATAATGAAATGGAAACCAGAACAAAATTATCTGAGACGGAAAATACGTACAAAAAGGAACTCAGATGGAAACAACTCACAATATGGTCTTACAAAAGGGAATTTAGAACGAAAAGGTGCACAAAAATAATACATTGAAAAAAGACCCACAAAACGTAGGCTAGATTCAAAATACGTACAAAATGCAATGTAGCGTCGAAATACTTACATAATGCAACTGAAATTCAAAATACTTTCAAAATGCAAATGAGATCGAAAATACGTACAAAATGCAATTGATGTTCAAAATCAAAATACTTACAAAATGCAATTGAAATTGAAAATACACAATGCATTTCAGATTGAAATAAGCCCTATCCCAGTTCCAATCCAAATTATTCACAAAGTGCAATTGAAATTCAAAATCCTTACAAAATGCAATTGAAATTGAAAATGCTTACAAAATGTACGGTAGATTCAAACGACTCATGTTGATTGACAATACTTACAAAAAGCAATTTAGATTGAAAATACTTGACAAATGTAATTTAGATTCAAAATACCCACAAAATGCAATTGAGAATCAAAATATGTGCAAAATGCCCACCAAACAAAATGCAATTTAGATTCAAAATTCGTGCGAAATGCGGTTTTGGTTGAAAATACTTACAAAATGCAATTGAAATTCAAAATACTCACTAAAAGGCCCGGCAACCTGCATTGAAAGACTTACTAAAAAGCAATTTAGATTGTCAATCTTTACAAAATGCAATTGAGGTTGAAAACAATCGCGAGATGTAATTTAGATCGAAAAAAACTTACAAAATGCAACATAGATCAAAAATGCCTTAAAAATCGCTAAAAGGGAATTTAGATACACGGTGATTCGAGTAACAAAAACAGTGCGGAAACTTAAAGAGAAAAGGAAATAGAAGGAAAAGAGGAGATGGAGGGGAGGGGAGAGAGGAGAAGGTCCGCCCCAAAGGGAAGGGACAAAAGGGGAAAACGGACCCAGCTCAGGAATCCCTCGGGGTCGCCAACGCCCGAACTCACCAGCCGTGAGCCCCTGAGGGTGTAGCATTATCGACGGTGCACCAGAAGTGATGGGGCTACATACACCCTGCCTCCTTAAGGGCCTAGAGCACAAGGCAGGAGGTAAAAGGAAGAGAAAAAGAAGGCTGACCCCTCGCAGAAGGAGGGTATCAGAAAAGACGAGACAAGGGCCAATTAAGGCGGGAAAGGAAGAGACTCCCTAGGCCTCGGATACCCTAATACCGTCGGGGTCAGAAGAGAACAAGAGTTGACCAAGTGAGGTCGACAGGAAAGAAGACGGAGAGGAGCCCGGCACAAGTAAGTGGAAGCAATGCCGGACTCAGCTGGGGCCCCGTGGTCGCCAACCCACGCCCACAAGATGTGAGCCCCTGGGTGAAATACGGAAAAGAGGAGAGGATTGGAGAGGAGAGGGGAGGGGAGAGGAGAGGGTCCGCGCCAAAGGGAAGGGACAAAAGGGGAAAACGGACCCAGCTCAGGAATCCCTCGGTGTCGCCAACTCCCGAACTCACCAGCCGTGAGCCCCTGATGGTGTAGCATTATCTAGGGTGCACCAGAAGTGGTGGGGCTACATACACCCTGCCTCCTTAAGGGCCTTGAGCACAAGGCTGGAGGTAAAAGGAAAAGAAAAAGAAGGCTGACCCCTCACAGAAGGAGGGTGTCAGGAAGGATGAGACAAGGGCCAATTAAGGAGGGAAAGGAAGAGACTCCCTAGGCCTCGGATACCCTAATACCGTCGGGGTCGGAAGAGAACAAGAGTTGACCAAGTGAGGTCGACATGAAATAAGACGGAGAGGAGACCGGCACAAGTAAGTGGAAGCAATGCCGGACTCAGCTGGGGCCCCGTGGTCGCCAACCCACAACCCACTAGATGTGAGCCCCTGGGGGGCCGTGGGTGTATTTGGATGGAACCTTCTGGAATAGGTACTGGGAGGAAATGGACCGAGCTTCTGACTGTTAAATCAATAGAGATGTTTGCTTCCACGCTATGATCGATTAAGGGTTGTCGCCCTCCTCTTGCTCCCTCGACTCAAAGTATTGGATTTCTTTTTCATTAAAACGAGAACCTTTCGTGTCTCATATCCAGCATCACCAGTATTGAATTCCAAATCGCTTCTTCAATAAGTAGGAAGTGCCCACTTAGAAGCCGTACTTGAGGTTTGCACATCACAGACACAGGACAAATATTTCTTGGAACAACTTCTCATTTTCCCTGAACAGAGGTGAGGGTTCAGTAACTTCTACTTCGCTGTCTTACAGATTAACAATTTAAATTATGTAACTTCCGCAATTGTGACTGTTATAATAATAGTTTCCCCTGGATTCAAGGACATGTCGGAACTCCTGGAAACGAAAGAGCTGATCAACTCGCAAAAACTGCAGCAGCATCTAATATGCAAGCTTCATATGACAATATGTTATGCAAAGAGACAAATTATAAGTCGCATAGCAAGTGAGTGGAACAAGTACTGGACCCATTCTACAAAAGGATCTGTCACAAGAAATATATTTTTTTCCAGAAGTTCACCATAGGCTCCAGTGTAAGATGTCTGTGCCGAATTTTGAACTTACTATTTCGAACGTTTTAAAATTAATATTGTAGATGGTTATTCCTGTTTTTGTGATTCTCCTCAAACAATAGATCACCTGTTGTTTGAATGTTCTGTGTTTGGTAAAGCCAGATACAACTTGAACTGTCACTTGAATTTTTGCAACTTGAAATTTCCAAAACCACTTCATCACATATTCACAAGAAATGTTGTTATAAGCAGTTCTTAGCTATTATTCATCTAATTAAACAAAAATTAATCTCATAATTTATGATGTAATTAATTTTTCATTTTTTAACAAACTACAACCCTAATATACTATGTGTAATAGGCTTCCATTTACAGTAATGAATATTTAATAAATAAATAAATAAATAAATAAATAATAGTCTAATAATACAACGAGGAAATATATTACCCGAACCAATAACATCGTAGAAAAAAATGAATGTTGTTCAACGGGCACACTGATGATGATGATAATTGTTTTAAGGGGCCTACATAGAGGTTATCCGCCCCTAAAGATTTGGGTGAAATTAAAAATGATGAAATGAACACTACAACTAAAACTAACTTCACTTTACAATTAACTTACGTGCTAGAAGAAGAAGCGGACAAAAAGAAAGGAGCAAGGTAAAAGGAAAGACAGGGGAAAAAATACCCTCAACCCTCGAAGAATGAGAATTGAGGGACATCAAAAGACAGGAAAGGAAAATAGAAGATGATGATGATGATGATGATGATGATGATAATTGTTGTTTTAAGGGGCCTAACATCTAGGTTATCGGCCCCTAATGATCTGGGTGATAGCGAAAATGAGAATGAAATGGAAACCAGAACGAAAATTATGTGAAACAGAAAATACGTACAAAGACAAACTCAGATGGAATAACAATATGGTCTTACAAAAGGGAATATAGAACGAAAAGATTCACAAAAAGAATAGATTGAAAAAGACCCACAAAACGTAGGCTAGATTCAAAATACGTACAAAATGCAATGTAGCGTCGAAATACTTACAAAATGCAACTGAAATTCAAAATACGTACAAAATGCAATTGAGGTCCAAATACTTACAAAATGCAATTGAAATTGAAAATACACAATGCAATTCAGACTGAAATAGGCCCTATCCCAGTTCCAATCCAAATTATTCACAAAGTGCAATTGAAATTCAAAATACTTACAAAATGCAATTGAAATTGAAAATACACAATGTAATTCAGATTGAAATAGGCCCTATCCCAGTTCCAATCCAAATTATTCACAAAGTGCAATTGAAATTCAAAATACTTACAAAATGCAATTGAAATTGAAAATGCTTACGAAATGTACGGTAGATTCAAAGGACTCATGTGGATTGACAATACTTACAAAAAGCAATTTAGATTGAAAATACCCACAAAATGCAATTGAGAATCAAAATATGTGCAAAATGCCCACCAAACAAAATGCAATTTAGATTCAAAATTGGTGCGAAATGCGGTTTTGGTTGAAAATACTTACAAAATGCAATTGAAATTCAAAATACTCACTAAAAGGCCCGTCTACCTGCATTGAAAGACTTACTAAAAAGCAATTTAGATTGTCAATCTTTACAAAATGCAATTGAGGTTGAAAACAATCGCAAGATGTAATTTAGATCGAAAACACTTACAAAATGCAACGTAGATCAAAAATGCCTTACAAATCGCTAAAAGGGAATTTAGATATACGGTGAACCAAGTAACAAAAACAGTGCGGTAATCCTAAAGAGAAAAGGAAATATAAGGAAAAGAGGAGAGGGGAGAGATGATGATGATGATGATGAAAATTGTTGTTTTAAGGGGCCTAACATCTAGGTTATCGGCCCCTGATGGTTTGGGTGATCGTGAAGATGAAAATGAAATGCAAACTTAAAACTAACCTACATACTAGAAGAAGAAATGGAAAACTAAAGGAGAATAAGGCAAATAAAGGACAGGAGGAAAATAAATGCCCTCAACCCTCTAAGAATGCAGATTGAGGTACTTGGAAGGAAGGAGAGCCATGAAAGGCAGATAAGAAAGTGAAAGAGGAGAGGGTCCGCCCCAAAGGGAAGGGACAAAAGGGGAAAAAGGACCCAGCTCAGGAATCCCTCGGGGTCGCCAACTCCCGAACTCACCAGCCGTGAGCCCCTGAGGGTATAGCATTATCGAGGGTGCACCAAAAGTGGTGGGGCTTCATACTTCCGGCCTCCATGAGGGCCTTGAGCAGAAGGCAGGAGATAACATGAAAAGAAAGAGAAGGCTGACCCCTCGCAGAAGGAGGGAATCAGAGAAGATTAGACAAGGGCCAATTAAGGCGGGAAAGGAAGAGACTCCCTAGGCCTCGGATACCCTAATACCTTCGGGGTCGGAAGAGAACAAGAGTTGACCAAGTGAGGTCGACAGGAAATAAGACAGAGGAGCCCGGCACAAGTAAGTGGAAGCAATGCCGGACTCAGCTGGGGCCCCGTGGTCACCAACCCACGTCCCAATAGATATGGGCCCCTGGGGGGATGATGATGATGATCATTGTTGTTTTAAGGGGCCTAACATCTATATTATCGGCCCCTAATGGTTTGGATGACCGTGAAGATGAAAAGGAAATGTAAACTTATAACTATAACAAACTAACTACCAACCTACATACTAGAAGAAGAAAAAGAAACCCAAAGGAGAATAAAGCAAATAAAGGACATGAGGAAAAGAGATGCCCTCAACCCTCGAAGAAGGCGGATTGAGGGAATTGGAAGGAAGGAGAGCCATGAAAGGCAGATAGGAAAGTGAAAGCGGAGAGGGTCTATCCCCACAGGTAAGGGACTAAAGGGGGAAACCGGACCTGGCTCAGGAATCCCTCGGGGTCGCCAACTCCTGAACTCACCAGCCATGAGCCCCTGAGGGTGAAGCAATATCCAGGGTGCACCAGTAGTGGTGGGGCTACATACACCCTGCCTTCTTGAGGGCCTTGAGCAGAAGGCAGGAGATAATGGGAAAAGAAAAAGAAGGCTGACCCCTCGCAGAAAGAGGGTATCCGAAAAGATGAGACAAGGGCCAATTAAGGCGGGAAAGGAAGTGAATCCCTAGGTCTCGGATACCCTAATACCGTCGGGGTCGGAAGAGAACAAGAGTTGACCAAGTGAGGTCGACAGGAAAGAAGACGGAGAGGAGCCGGCACAGCCAGGATATGAACCTGCAAGCTTGGGTCCAGCAAGCGGACTCCTTTTGATACCCTAATACCGTCGTGGCCGGAATAGGACAATAGTTGACCCAAAAGTGGTCGAGAGCAAATCTAGCACAAGTAACTGTAAGCAATGCTTTACTGAATTGTGTTCCGATGGTCGCCAACTCACTTCCAACCTGTTGTGAGCCCTTGTGGATTATATTAAACTTTTTTCACTCTTTAATACAATTCCCTTTTCTTTTACACTATTAGTAATAGAGATAAGAAAGAAGGAAAAGGAGTAATCAAAGTAGGAGATAAGGAATTGGAAGTGGTGAAACACTTCAAATATTTGAGAAGTGAACTGGCTGAAGATGGAAGACTAGAATTGGAAATTAGCAGAAGAATACAACTCGGGAGTGCTTTCTACCTACAGCTACGGGGACTAGTATGGAACAAGGATATGCCAATTAAGGCTAAAGAAGTTATGTTCAAAACATATTATGTTCCTATAATGACATATGCAGCAGAAACTTGGACAATGACTAAGAGGGATGAGAGCAGAGTACAGGCAGCTGAGATGAGATTCCTGAGAAGTACGGTCCAGAAAACGAGGAGGGACAGAGTGAGAAATGAAGATATACGAAAAGAACTGGGAGTACAGAAACTAAATGACAAACTGGAGCAAAACAGATTGAGATGGTTTGGACATGTCAAACGGATGAATGAAGTAAGGCTACCAAGACGAGCACTGGAACGACGGATGACAGGGAAGAGAGGACGAGGAAGACCAAGAATGCGTTGGATGGACTCGGTGAAGAATAGCATTAGAAAACGGAACCTGGATTGGAACACCGTGTCGGGAGAGGAATGGTGGAACGACAGAACAAAGTGGAGAGGAACCATATTTGCCCCCACCCAGTGTCAGCAGGAAAAGGGGAAATAAAGATGAGGATGAATGATTTGGAAATTTGAAGTCAATCTCTTTCAGTGTTGCCATACAAATTGTCTTTGCTGCTTTTGAGTCTGTCAACACGATTTTGAATTGAGCAAATCTGAATGAACACACATTTTTAGAAAGATCACCACTTTACACGCTGTTAAATAAAAATTGAAACCACACGAATAAAAATGAGGCAATGAATGCACACGGGAAGGGTTTTCAATGGGAAATATGTTACAGGAGAAGGATGCACTATGTGTTAATTTTTCATACAAATAGAGGCCTGAATATAAGTAGTATCGCGTGGAACCTATAATCGTCTATTAGACTGGGTAGCAGCCTATATGAGACGTTCATTATGCCTTGGCAGATGATGTAACTTGGGCTACGGTAGTATGAACGTTTCCCAGAATCCACCACATACACTTTTTGAAAAATCATTCAAACCTCAGTTTATCAGTTCAGGCAAAAACATTTAAAGCATCAGTTACAAAGTTCAGTGACAGAGGTCGCATATCACGTCACGCACACCTAACGAAGCGCGGACGCTTATCGCATTCAGTTGTCTAGTGGGAGACCACGCGACAAGTTCAACACCGTCAAACTTCACGAGTCGAGTACGTGCATGATGATGATAATTGATGTTATAAGGGGCCTAACATCTAGGTTATTGGCCCCTAATGGTTTGGGTGATAATGAAAGATGAGATGAGAATGAAAACTATAACTAATACTCACTACAAACTTACATACTAGAAGAAGAAATAGTAAACAATAAAGGGATAAGGCAAATAAAGGACAGGAAGAAAAGAAATGCTCTCAACCCTCGAAGAATGCAGATTGAGGGACTTGGAAGGAAGGAGAGCCATGAAAGGCAGATAGGAAAGGGGAAAGAGGAGAGGGACCGCCCCAAGGTCAGAGGAAAAAGAGGACGAAACGAACCCAGCTCAGGAATCCCTCGGGGACGTGAACTCCCAAACTCACCAGCCGTGAACCCTTGAGGGTGTAGCACTATCCAGGGAGCACCAGAAGTGGTGGGGCTACATACACCCTGCCTCCTTAAGGGCCTTGAGCACAAGGCAGGAGGTAAAAGGAAAAGAAAAAGAAGGCTGACCCCTCACAGAAGGAGGGTGTCAGGAAAGATGAGACAAGGGCCAGTTAAGGCGGGAAAGGAAGGGACTCCCTAGGCCTCGGATACCCTAATACCGTCGGGGTCGGAAGAGAACAAGAGTTGACCAAGTGAGGTCGACAGGAAAGTAGATGGAGAGGAGCCCCGCACAAGTAAGTGGAAGCAATGCCGGACTCAGCTGGGGCCCCGTGGTCGCCAACCCACGCCCACTAGAAGTGAGCCCATGGGGGATGTATAGATTGAATTTGAGATTTGCTACTGTCACACTTGTTTGAACAAACATCACATATTATATTGCAAATTAAGAGGAGGAATGAAACCATAGTCTCTAGCCTATCTCTAGACTACTAGAAATAATGTTCAATACAATCAAATTTCCCAACTCCTGCTTGGTGCAAACTATTGTAATTAAAATTAGATAAATCGCAATTTCATGTAGATTCTGTTAAAATTATATATAGGCCTATATATATATATATCGTTTAAATCGATAATCCGGTAGCAAATATAATTGCCGGGACTGGGGTTCGAACCTAACACCTTATGATTTGCAGACCAAGATGTTATCCACGCAGCCATTACGTCCACAGACATTAGGGGTACAATGCAGGTACTCATTTTCACGTGCCAGTAGTAATATGGAAGTATATGTTTATGCGCCATTAATATTTTGCTTTCTTCTATAATGTTCCTGCGTGGAATTGAGTTTTAAATTAGTTATTAATACGCCTACTTGACAGTAAAGGGAATTCCTATAGTGGTCTATGAAAGGCTAGCCCAGTTCCCGTATAAAATCATCGATATATATTACATTGATCACTGCATTACCGCAATGTGGGTTAATATCTGAATAGCCATTGTGCAGAAACATAATACCGGCTTTGCCGACTAATTGCAATACTTCATATAAAAGCATATCATCATTTAAATACTGATACGAAGACATGTGGTTTGTGTTTCAATGAGTTGACACCCGAGTTCGCATGAGGGTTTACCGTTCAGTATAAAAGTGTTCACGAAAGTTACTCGGCGAGAGGATGCCCATCAAATTTATCCAAAGATTGAAAAACAGACTCTTAATAAATCATAATTGTTTTCAGCAAATATGATTTAATGAATATGTTTACACCAAAGAACAACTTCAAGATGATTCATTTTAGAAATATCGGTAATGGCGCCTCCAAACCTTGATGTAATCCGTATGTTATATACATTCCACATGGTACCACTGCCATCTGGATCGGATCGCATCCCTCCTAGCAGCCAGGAGGGATGCGATCTACAGTAGCTGGCAGTGCGTCTTACACACTTCTCTCCGATCCACTTCCGTCCCATTATTCAAAATCACTTCCACAAAAATATCCAGCAACCGAGTGGAAAGATGTTACACATCAATAAATTCGAAAAACGAAATTTTCTCGGTGTTAAGCTGTACTGACCCCTTTAATATAATCAACAAACATTGTGTGGTTTGAAGCCATTTTTTCAGTGTTGCCTTAGCAAACAAGAGTTTAGTACTTTTCTGTCGGTCAACACGAATGTACCCAAAAGAGCTGGGTTAGAGGTAAATGTTATCTGGATCAGGTGTACGATGTACGTTTCTTCTGCAATAAACCAAGGCCCGCATTTGCGGCAGTATTAAAGGTACCGAGACGTCCTCATAGACCGGGCAGCGCTTAGTTTGAATAGCTTTGGTCCACACGTGGCGGGGAATGTTCCACGGTCTTCGATAGTTGTAGACCCACCTCATTCAATAACGTACATCTTATCTAGGTTGGCAACACCCCACATAAACACATCGCATTGACTCCGCACAGCACCTATGAACCGGGGGGGGGGGGGGGAAGAAAAGGGAAAAAACCCGTGTCGTTGAGATAACAGACCATCTCAGTCGACCACACCTGGCGTTACAGTGAACACGAAAACTGCGCGCAGCTCCAGCAAGGAAGACTACCAGATAAGTAATAGCCTGTAATATTACATAGCTGATTTTTACAACCATATAATCACGATGAATATCTATGACTTTAGTCATTTTTTCAAGTTTTTCCGTATTGATTTTGATAAGTTATTCACTTGTCCACTTTAAGGAATAAATGGATCCCGAAACATTTGAATAAATTTCAAAAAATAAAAGGAAAATCACACCATGAAAGAAAAACACAGGAGATCATTAATGAAACTGTGTTAAGAAGGGAAATAAATTTTCTGTACAAAAAGAAAGATTAAGAAAAATGTACAATCATCACTTAGTAGCAGCAAATAAATTAACTCAAATAGGGTTGGATGATTTTCAACGGTGCAGTATAGAAAAAATGGAATTCGTTTTAGATAAGAAACAAAAAGTCCTAGACAAAAAATCTAATGCCTTAAGTATTAAAAAAAACAAGCACATCCGTAGATGAAAATATTGACAGCCCCTGTTTTCAACAACCTGTCATTAACTTAACCGATATAAAACTTTCAACTGATGAGGAATTAATTTTAAATAAAGGTCCCAAGTATAATTGGAACCAAACATATGATGAACGCACAATCACTAATACTATTGCTGAAATAGAAGTAGCCATACAGGATCTAAGCCAGGAAAATAAAAATGTAATAAGGCACGAGACTAGCAGAAAAATAGAAAAGATTCTTAAGAACACAGAACCCATAACGCAATATGATAAGCAAAACATCAAACAACTAAAACGAAAAATTAAATTAAATTAAATTAAAAAAAGAACAATACATAGAAAAAACGGATTTTTTTTCGAAAGCTCAAAGTTTAAAGTGGTTAACAAAGATCCAACTACGAATATCCAAAAAAAAACTAAAACAAGTAATTAAAAATGTAGAAGTCCTGTTTGACGGTAAACAACCCCCAAACTTAGTGAACATGAACCCCGGACTCCCCACAGTCAGGGCACTACCCAAAACTCATAAAAAAGAAATACCTATTAGACCCATAGTTAACTTTAAGAACATCCCTACGTATAAATTAGCAAAGTACATACAGCAGTTTCTAAAAAAAAACATATAAAATTTGAAGCTAATACAGGCTTCATTAATTCCATCGATTTCAGCAAAAAACAAAAGACCTAATCATAGAAGATGAACACACTATGCATTCGTTTGACGTACAAGACATGTACTCCAATATTCCAATAAAGAAAGCACAGAAAATAATCCTAAATAACTTACGAAAATATGGAAAAGTAAGTGCAATAGAAATTAATGAGTTTATGTCACTACTTAATTTTTGTTTAGAAAACACTTTTTTCACCTTTAATAATAAAATATATCAACAAACCAATGGTTTGGCAATGGGATCTCCGGCATCCGGTATTATAGCAGACGTTTATTTGGATTTCTTGGAACAAAATAAAATCATTAACCATCTACCAGGTATTGTGTTCTGGGGAAGATATGTGGACGATGTGTTCACTATAATAGACGAAAAAATGGTAAAAGCAGACGAATTATTGAATATGTTAAACAAGTTAGATAATATAAAATTCACGCTAGAATCCCAAAAAGAAAATTGATTAAATTACTTAGATCTAAAAATAAAGAAAACACAGAATAAGTTGCATTTTGACATATATCGCAAGCCAACCCAAACAGACATAACAATCAAGAAAGATTCTAATCACCCAGAGAGCCATAAGAAAGCCGCCTTTTACAGCTTAATTAATAGAGCGCTAAATATTCCACTCGGTGAAGAAAGTTTAAACAATGAACTAAAAATCATAGCCAACATCGCAAAGAAAAATGGATATTCACAAAATTACGTAAACAGAATCAAAAATAAGATTATTAACAAATTTGAAACAACTTTAGAAAAAGATCGCAAAAAGAACCAAAAGTTCGCTACTTTCACGTATGTAAACCCAAAAGCACATGCAATAACAAACTCAATTAGAAAATTTGATATTAACATTGCATACAAAACACAAAATAATAACAGCAACATCTTCTTTAATCATAATAGTGTAAATAAGACCAATAAATTCAGCAAATCGGGAGTGTACAAACTAAAATGTAAGGATTGCAATTCCACCTATTTTGGACAAACGGGTAGAGCGTTCAACGTAAGATACGGGGAACATACCAGTGCGCTGAAATATAATAAGTTCTCGGCCATGGCGAACCACATGGACGAGAAAAAACATAATTTCAGTTCGATAGATAAGGATTTGGAAATTGTACATATTGTTAATAAAAGTAAAAAACTTAATGTATTAGAGAACATAGAAATTTATATCGCCCAAAAAACAGACCCTGTAAACAATTTGAACGAATTAACTCTCAACGACAACATATTATTTAACACGATCTCGAAATTAAGGCGAAGAGACCGACATAAACAAGAAGCGGCCCTCCCTCCTCCATAACGTAAGGTTCTGACGTATGCTACACCTCCCCTTCTGCGACCGTTGACCTCACACTTGCAGTATTCTAGTCAACATGTGATCAAAGGTGAACAACAAGACGGACACATTTGTAGTAGCTCTTTCAAGTTGTGAGGTGACAGTTTATGGTTTCCAAACTGCGATATGTAAACATTGGTCATTTATGCGTGGGTTTTTGTTATAATGTCAATTTTTCATTTTCATTTAGTTTTTCGCTTTACAGGTTGTTGAAAACATTTTGGCAAAGCTCTAAATAAACAACGTTCGATTCCTATTTCTACTTTCCTTTTTCAAGATGCTTGTACAATGGGGTAAGTTTTCTACATAACTAAAGTCAACATTTCTTCATGTTTCCAAGTAGGAACCATAGATTGTTAGGTAATTTTTTATTGTTCCAGGTCCCTCGTTTTGAAAATAGATTAACAAGAATGGAGCCCACGTTTCAAAATTTCGTGCATTTTTAAATCTTTTAATTTCTTTAAGCATTTTATATTCATGTATTTTAAGCATCCTGACGAAGTAAAATAGATTTACAAAAATTTTTATGAGAGACCAACCTTTAGAATGATCTAGGAGAATTTTATTGATTTTGACTGAAGAAGGCTCACAGGGCCGAAACATGTATCAAAATGTATAAATAAAAAGATATTTTGTATTGTAAAGTGGACAAGTGAATAACTTACCATATAATCACTCCAATACTGCAACTAAATAATTGTACATAATGTAATTATTTTCACCTGTATTTTCAAACATAGATGTTATAGCCTAAGTGTAATGGATCTGATGATGATCGCTTGACGATCGAAACTGGTCACCCTAGTGTATTTATTAATATCATGTAATTTATTTCAGGATTAGGGCATAACCCAGCTCTTTTGGGTACATTCGTGTTGACCAACTAAAATCCACTGAACTCTCATAATCAACAAATTCAAACGGACAAAAAAATCACTCATGCCATAGATATACAGTCCCTGTGGATGTAAAATGGTGCCAAAGACGAAAATTTGTCGTATTTCACGTTTCCAGAGATGCAACTATTTACGCCCATGTGACAGTACAATCTCAGAACTTCGCAGTATGGAAGAAATCTGAGAAAAGTACAACTAAGGATGCCCAGTGTCAGCACCTTTGCTCAAACTACCGAACTGCGAACTTGTTGTAACACACCGTCACAACACTACGGGGTGTCATGTTTGCCAAGTAGCCTGCAGTGTTTAGGTCCAGCTGGTCGTTATTTCCCGAGCCTCATTGGAATTCTCTTCAGTTGCCCCTCTGCTCGAAAAGAACGTGCACGATCCGAATTGAAACGAAAGAAATAAAGAAAATGTAGAGAAGGCGAGAGGATAATCCCTAGGGAGAAAGAGAAACAAGATTGGATGTGCAGAGCGCTCGTACACTAATTTCAGGAGAACAATCCCATTTTCTGTCTGGGAGTGAGTGCTACAAGGAGGTGCCGCGCCACGTAAGTATAATACCACCATTAAGAAATCATCCAACACTTTGATTATGATTATGATGATGATGATGATGATGATGATTGTCTTTTAAAGGGCCTAAAATCTAGGTTATCAGCCCCTAATTGTTTGGGTGATAGTGATAATGAAAGATATCAAATGAAACCTACAACTAAAACTATCTACTGACTTACCAACTAGAAGAGGAAATGGGAAACAAAAAAAGCAGAAGAACGTAGTGAGCCCGAATAGCTCATGCTGGTGATAGCTTGTACGAGAGCAATGGAATTTATTATGTTCGAGAGTTATGAACGCATCCCAGAGGCATGCCACCATATCAGATGTTCTTTTCACTTTGTTAAGAAGCTACAATTGACCAACGACTTTCATTTTTATTTTCTCTAGACACTGCTAGGAATGTTCATTACGAGCCATGTTTGTTGATGCTCATGCTATTGACCTTGATCAAGTATCGATTATGTTAAAGATTGTTTCAGTACAGGGGTACTACTAAGTAATGCTTTATATTTTGAAATATCCTCGCAGGTATTTGTGAGCGAGCCCAATGTATTATTGTTATGATTCATATTTGATTTCAGTAACCATTGATAGGTTTGACATTTAAGGCCATTATTTATTCTCACTTGAAAGTGAATGATACTTTTCCGTGACTTTGATACACGAAGTTGGGTTGGTTACCATGTTTATTCTAGTATAGGCCGGCAAAGCTATGTTACAGAACAAGTTTGTCCGAGGTGGAATAGTAACGGTCTCTTATGAGCACCGATTGTGTTATTGTTAACGTGCGAGCCACGTATTTTTGGTGAGGTGTACCACGAGATAGTAGCACGCTCATGCGAAGCCTTGCATTATGGTCAACTATCTTAATAATAAATGAACTCATAAATCTACGACATTAAACTTAGGACTAAATCATTTATTTCCTCAACCGACGATGCTAATACTACCGTTAATTCGTAATCCCTGTAAAATCTTGATCTTGTTTCTTTCAGTCGAGCGGACCAATGCATTGAGCTTTAGTTTGTTCCAACTGGAAAGCCTAGTAGCTGACACAGATAGACTTTTTGACAGAGATCGTACGCGAACCAAAAGTTCAGAGCATATGGGCCGCGACTCGATCAGGAGAATGCTGTTTTTGAGCAGTTTGTATTCTCATGTTTAAATACACTGATAGATGACGGTGGATAACAAACTGTTGTTCATCTGACTGTAGGCAGGAATAACAAGATTATTTGTGTGTTCAATTTATTTATTCATTGACATGTTATCCCAATGTTCACCCTACTGTTTCTTGCAATGTAATATCTTTGTTGTCGTATATAATTGTAACATTGTACTGTAATGATGACTGACAATCCTTAGATTTTCTTTAGTTTGGGTGTCTATGACAATCAATGTGATGGGAACCTGATCCTTAGGGAAGCAGAGTCTTGTGCCGGCTAGTCCCACAAGGAGTGCATTCCGACCCTCTCCTGCAATGTGTCTCGAGGTAGGGGTCATCTGGGAGGCCACATTACGGTTGGTGGTAACCGATAACCTCGTCCAACGGGCACAGTAGATAGGAGACAGGAGGAAAGGAAATGTCCTCAACCCTCGAAGAATGAGAATGAGGGACTTTGAAGGAAGGAGAGCCCTGAAAGGCAGAGATGATGATGATGATGATAATTGTTGTTTTAAGGGGCCTAACATCTAGGCTATCGGCCCCGGACGGTTTGGGTGATCGTGAAGATGAAAATGAAATGTAAACTTAAAACTAAAACTAACTACCAATCTACATACTAGAAGAAGAAATGGAAAACTAAAGGAGAATAAGACAAATAAAGGACAGGAGGAAAAGAAATGCCCTCAACCCTCGAAGAATGCGGATTGAGGGACTTGGATGGAAGGAGAGCCATGAAAGGCAGATAGGAAAGTGATAGAGGAGAGGGTCCGCCCCAATGGTAAGGGACAAAAGGGGAAAACGGACCCAGCTCAGGAATCCCTCGGGGTCGCCAACTCCCGAACTCACCAGCCGTGAGCCCCTGAGGGTGTAGCATTATCTAGGGTGCACCAAAAGTGGTGGGGCTACATACACCCGGCTTCCTTGAGGGCCTTGAGCAGAAGGCAGGAGATAACAGGAAAAGAAAAAGAAGGCTGACACCTCGCAGAAGGAGGGAATCAGAAAAGATGAGACAAGGGCCAATTAAGGCGGGAAAGGAAGAGACTCCCAAGGCCTCGGATACCCTAATACCGTCGGGGTCGGAAGAGAACAAGAGTTGACCAAGTGAGGTCGACAGGAAAGAAGAAAGAGAGGAGCACGGCACAAGTAAGTGGAAGCAATGCCGAACTCAGCTGGGGCCCCGTGGTTGCCAACCCACTTCCCACTACATGTGAGCCCCTGGGGGAGAAAGGCAGAGAGGAAAGAGAGAAAGAGGAGAGGGTCCACCCGAAAAGCAATGGAAAAGGGGGGAGGGAGAGAGGGAAAATTTACGCAACACTGGAATCGCACGGGGTTGCCAACCAGCCGTGAGGCCTTGATGATGATGATGATGATGATGATGATGATTCTGATGATAATTGTTGCACCTTACGTGGTGGGGCTACAAACACCCTGCCTCCTTGAGGGCTTTGTGCAGAAGGCAGCAGATATCAGGAAAAGAAAAAAAAGAGATCTGACCCCTCGAAGAATGAGGGACCAGGAAAGATGAAAGAAGGGCGAAAGGCGGTAAAGTGGAATACTCCCTAGGCCTCGGATAACCTAATACCGTCGGGGTCAGAAGAGAATAAGAGTTGAACAAGGGAGGCCGAAAGAAAAGTTGACAGTGAGGAGCTTGGCACAAGTAAGTGGAGGCAATGCTGGACTCAGCTGTGGTCCCGTGGTTGCCAACCTACGTCCACTAGTCGTGAGCCCTTCATGGGGGGAAGGGAAAGAGGAGAGGTTGCGCCCCAAAGACAATGGAAACAAGATATTCAGCAAAGATCATATGCATGGTATAGTTATAACCTTTTGTCCTTATCAAGGAACCACCAGGGGCTCACTTCCAGTGGGACGTGGATTGGCGACCACGGGGCCCCAGCTGAGGGCGGCATTGCTTCCATTTACTTGTGCCGGGCTCCTCTCTATCATCTTTCCTATCGACCTCACTTGGTCAATACTTGTTCTTTTCCGACCCTGATGGTATTAGGGTATCTGAAGCCTAGAGTTTCTCTTCCTTTCCCGCCTTATTCGGCCTTTGTCTCATCTTTTCTGATACCCTCCTTCTCCGAGGGGTCAGCCTTCTTTTTCTTTTCATGTTGTCTCCTGCCTTCTGCCCAAGGCCCTAAAGGAGGTAGGCTGTATGTAGCCCCACCACTTCTGGTGCACCCTGGATATTGCTACTCCCTCAGGGGCTCACGGCTGGTGAGTTCCGGAGTTGGCGACCCCGAGGGATCCCTAGCTGGGTCAGGTTTTCCCCCTTTCATCCATTACCTCTGGGGCGGACCCTCTCCTCTTTCACTTTCCTAGCTGCCTTTCATGGCTCCCCTTCCGTCCAAGCCCCTCAATCTGCATTCTTCGAGGGTTGAGGGCATTTCTTTTCCTCCTGTCCTTTATTTGCCTTATTTTCCTTTTTGGTTTGGTTTTAGTTGTGGTTTGCATTTCATTTTCATCTTCATGATCACCCAAACCATTGGGGGCCGATAACCTAGATGTTAGGCCCCTTAAAACAACAATTATCATCATCATCATCACCTTATCAAGAAGTAGACTATAATTGAATGATCGTTGTAGTAGCTTGTTGAAATGCAGCTTGGTGCATTGTACGTTATAATATGCTAATGATTTTCCTAATTTCCACTCATTACGGTACTTACTGGACCTATTACCGACTGCGTAACTGAATGTGGTACCTTTGTCAAGTGTTCTTACGGCACCGGGGCTAACTGGTTAGCATGCTAGGCATTGGTCCTAAAGCCCCTATCACACGACAATCGTGGGCATGGAAGCTTCTGCCAGTACGCGTATACATGCTGGTAAAGAAAGGTGCCATTTTCCCGGCAGGTTTCATGGAAGATTGGGTACAACAACCAATCGAATTCTTGTTCTAGGCGAAATCCTAGCATCAATATTAACAAATAGATTTGCTATGTGGGATTACCTATGAAATAAATACATCAGAACGAAACTTTATTTTCTTTATTTCTGTGTCTGGCAAGTTCTCAACTTTATTTAAAGCATTTAAAGCATTGCTTTCATAATGCGAATAAACTACAAATTACTCTCAAACGACAGCACTTCCCATATTTGATTTCCTACACTTTTGCGAATGAAAATCCACAGCCTGCTTCCAGTCTCCGACCGGGTCAGGAATGGAATGAATGAAGCCCCCATCTAGCGGCGAGGATATGAACTGTGCCGGCTGCCGAGGCCCGACGCACTCCTCTGGGGCAATGATTAAATGAATGACAGATGAAATGAAATGATAGTGGAGAGTGTTGTTGGAATGAAATTTTGACAGGGAAAACCGGATTACCCGGAGAAAAACCTGTCTGCCTCCGTTTTGTCCAGCACAGATCTCACATGGAGTGACCGGAATTTGAACCACGGACCCAGCGGTGAGAGGCCGGAGTGCTGCCGCCTAAGCCACGGAGGCTACACTTTTGCGAATAATATAGGCTATAATAATAAATTCATTGCGCTCAATGTGCACTGTCTGTACATTAGAAGAGCAAAATTGAGCTAGTGATACTCTTATTTTCTTGCACTTTATCGCGTGGAAAATATCGCACTGTTGAAATGATCGTGTGGCCTGCGGAGAGGCCGAGTGCAAGTCTTTTTAGTTGACGCCCGTTGGTGACCTGCGCGTCGTAATGAGGATGAGGTAAGGATTAAGACGTCACAAACACCCAGTCCCCGAGCCACCGGAATTAACCCAGGGAGATTAAAATCCCTGATGGCTTGGCTGGGAATTGAACCCGGGGCACTTCGGGCCACTTCGGGCCAAACCCTAGCACGCTAACTATTTAGCCACGGAGTCGGGCATCGCACTATTCACTGCATATCTATACTAATATAATAAAGCTGAAGAGTGTTTGTGTTTGTTTATGTGTTTAAACGCGCTAATCTCTGGAACTACCAGTCGGATTCGAAACATTATTAGCCTACTTTTTACATTTTGCAAAAATGAGGAAAAAGTAGACTTATGAGATCGGGCAAATGTGTGTCTGGCTGTGTGTGTGTCCCCCCTATCAACTCCTAAACGGCTGGAGCAATCAAAACAAAATTTGGTAGGAGTAAAGATCTACACCTGAATATCTCACGGCCATATATTAAAATGATGTCAGTGCTACCAACTGCTGAAAAATCGCAATTGACATTTGAGCTCCATGTTGGATATCTTGGAAGGTATGAATGGGAGCTATTTCAAAATAGGCACACGTATAGATAGTAATATATCAGTTTAATTTCCAGGTGGCCATACATGGCAGTGTTGCCAAAATGATTATAAGCTTGCTGATAAGTCAAATTTTTAAATACATATAACTTCTACACTATCAATTGGAATTCAACCAAATTTCGTATGTACTATGTGTATATACACAGCTATGAATGAGCATATTCTTAAGAGCCACCAGGGCTGCTAACTGTTAATAAATGCACTCCCTATTGTTTTTATCCAAATACCAATATATCAGAAAGTATGTAAGCAGACAGCTTTAAACTATGCACACGCATGGTACCTGACATTCTATATTAAATTTGGAGTAAGTTATATACGTCAGTGCTACCAACATGATTCTAAGCCTGCTGAGAGGTCCAACTTTAAATACACGTAACTTCTATACTATCATTTGGATTTCAACCAAATTTCGTGTGTGTTATGTGTACCATAACAGATATGACTATGTGTATATTTAGGAGCAACCAGGGCTGCCAACTGTTAATAAATACTGTCTTTATTTTTGTTACCCTAATATCAATATATCAGAAAGTATGCAAGCCAATAGCTCTAAACTTTGCGCACGTATAATACCTGGCATTCTAGATTAATTTGGAGTAACTAATATAGGCCTACGCCAGTGCTGCCAACATGATTCTAAGCCTGCTGATAGGTCCAATTTTAAAATGTATGTAACTTATCTACTAACTAATGGATTTCATTCTAAATTGGCACAACAATAGATCATATTATTTCAGATTATTTCTGACCAATACATGTATGTCATTGATGCCAACATGATTTTACACGCGCTGTTAGATGCAATGTTTAATTGCATGGAACGTCCATGCTATCCATTGGACTTCAACCAAATTTTGTATTCTGTACCTTAAGAGATGGAACTAAGAATATACTCAGTCACCAGGTCTGCCAACTGTAGTTCCCTAATAGGCTACATTATGCCAGGTATACAGTATTTCGAACTAAATAGAAATTTCGATATTACCAACTTAATTTCGTCATTATTCTAGATAGAACCATAATATAGACTAATCATTGGCATGATTCTTAAATTTTAAGAAAAGTAGGCTCTTTAGTTCGTCACGGAATTTCTTGTGTTTGTATATGATGGCCTGATTCAAGAGGAAGAGTTTAGGCTATGTAGCATTAACCTACACCTCTCAGGTAACCTTAAATATTGATTTTTGTTCAGTAAGTCGGAAGAACAAGCGCTCCAGAACGGCTTCAATAATACCGATGTATATTGTTGCCATGTTATGCGGGCCGCATCACGTCACCCCTACCAATGTTCTGGTGCAGAATTGCGAGCTGCTTATAAATTGATGATGATGATAATTGTTGTTTTAAGGGGCCTAACATCTAGGTTATCGGCCCCTGATGGTTTGGGTGATCGTGAAGATGAAAATGAAAAGCGAACTTAAAGACTAAAACTAACTACTAACCTACATACTAGAAGAAGAAATGGAAAAATAAAGGAGAATAAGGCAAATAAAGGACAGGAGGAAAAGAAATGCCCTCAACCCTCGAAGAAGGCGGATTGAGGGACTTGGAAGGAAGGAGAGCCATGAAAGGCTGATAGGAAAGTGAAAGAGGAGAGGGTCCGCCCCAAAGGTAAGGGACAAAAGGGGAAAACGGACCCAGCTCAGGAATCCCTCGGGGTCGCCAACTCCCGAACCCACCAGCCGTGAGCCCCTGAGGGTGTAGCATTATCTAGGGTGCACCAGAAGTTGTGGGGCTACATACACCCTGCCTCCTTAAGGGCCTAGAGCACAAGGCAGGAGGTAAAAGGAAGAGAAAAAGAAGGCTGACCCCTCGCAGAAGGAGGGTATCAGAAAAGATGAGACAAGGGCCAATTAAGGCGGGAAAGGAAGAGACTCCCTAGGCCTCGGATACCCTAATACCGTCGGGGTCAGAAGAGAACAAGAGTTGACCAAGTGAGGTCGACAGGAAAGAAGACAGAGAGGAGCCCGGCACAAGTAAGTGGAAGCAATGCCGGACTCAGCTAGGGCCCCGTGGTCGCCAACCCACAACCCACTAGATGTGAGCCCCTGGGGGGGCTTATAAATTGCAGTCAGGGGGAGTAATTAGTGCAAAAAGATTTCTTAAGCCCCTTAAAACAGTTATCATCATGACAATAGTATGCCTATGTACAAGGGCGATGGTGTTGGCGCAGTATACTGAGGTTATCAGCTGCAATAAGCGTTGGTGCTTTAAAATTTACTTTCATTTATTCCGATCCTTATCCTTGAGCGCTCCATTTCTGTAAAACAAATAAATCCACCGGGCGAAACCGGGCAGTACTGCTAGTAACATATATACAATCCTGATTGGCTTGGTGAAATGATTTCCTGGCACAATATGATGATGAGAACCGTGTATCGCAAAGCGTGTCATCAGGTGTCTCCACCTGTATTCCTTATTCATCCTTTCCTTATGTACCATAGCATCGGTAGTGCAGAAACTTTCTTCGATCAAGTCCCTTTCCTCCTCTAGTTCTCGTAATAGCCCGAGTTTGCTGCAGTTTTATTTACATATCTAAGTCCTCAATCAGAAAGGTTTCCCTGGCTAGGACATATCTGACATATTGTGATAACTCTAGAACCTGGTAGGAGCCATTAGCAAGCAAGGATCGACGTCGCCATTCTTGGACAATAAACTGCGCACTGTTCTTTACGTTACTAAAAGTTAATCGGAGTGCGGTCATGGCTAGAAGTAGAACTATACAAGATTGTAACATACTTCAGAAGGCCAAAGATTTGTAAAGCGGAATGTTTGGAACAATTAACCACTTAATCCACAAGAGGACAGCACCGTACAGAGACATTGAGAAGCTTAGATCATAATGCTCGAAGTTGAGAAGGCTGCGGGTGAAACGTGTACCTTGTTTTTCTATTCTCTTTTTTCATTTCCCTTCTATTTATGTTTGAAGCTGCAGCGGCTATCAAAATCTGGTTTCAAATGCCCGGACATTTAATAAAACATATTTTACATAGTAAGATTAACAAAATAACGCTTAATAATTAAGCGTTAATTAATTATTTTATGCAGTCTGAGTAGTTATAAAACAATAAATATAAAAGAATTCAAGTAAAAAGGCTAACTCTAGTAGTTTTCAAACCCCAGCCAAGCGCGTGAGAGACGAACACTATACCACAGAGCCAAATATGTCCGCAAGAAGGCAGTGTTATTAACCCGACTTACATACAACGTGTTAGCGTATAATGTCTTGAAATATACGATTTCTTCACTGCAGTACATCTTCATTACTATAATAAATCATTACATACAAAGTTTATAATATTTCTAACAGTAGGCTATATCGCATGCAACATACTCAAACTACTGAAGTATGGGACAGGCACAAAAGGTCAGCTGCCATCCTGTCCCGTGTCCTCAAGACTCAAGACACAAGCTGATGTCAGAGGAGTGCTTTGTTCAAGGTGGTACCGGATGGAATTGCGTCAACTAGAGCATCCCTCTAAACAAAGTAAACTTCCATGGAATTGAGTGATGATGATGATAATGGTTGTTTTAAGGGGCCTAACATCGAGGTTATCGGCCCCTGATGAAATGAAATGGCGTGAAATGAAAGGATGAAGATAAAAACAGTTCACTGTTATGGATGAAACGAAAATGGTTAAGATAAAATAGACCGTGAGCCCCAAAAATTATGCCTTATATAGCGGGAAAAATATTTACAAAAAGGAACTCAGATTGAAACTACTCCCCAAATGGAGAGCGGTAACACGTACATAGGGAATTTCGAACGAAAATACTCACAAAAGGAATAGATTGAAAAATACGCACAAAATGTAGGTTAAGTCCAAAATACGTACAAAATGCAACGTACAGTCGAAATACTGACAAAATGCAAGTGAAATCAAAATACTTACAAAATGCAAATGAGATTGAAAATACCCACAAAATTGCAATTGAGACTTCACTACTTGAACAAAGCGGGGTAGGTTTAAAATTACAAAATGCAATTGAAATTGCTGACAAAATGTATGGTAGATTCAAACTTTTCATTTGGATGGACAATACTTACAAAATGCAATTAAGATTGAAAATAATTACAAAATGTAATTTATATTCAAAATACCCAGAAAATTGCAATTGAGACTTCACTACTTGAACAAAGCGGGGTGGGTTGAAAATACAAAATGCAATTGAAATTCAAAATACTCACCAAAAAAAACCTATATTGAATGACTTATTAAAAAGCAATTTTGATTGGCAATCCTTACAAAATGCAAGTGAGGTTGAAAACCACTCACAAAATGCAATTTAGATCGAAAAAAACTTACAAAATGCAACGTATATTAAGGATACCTACAGAAAGGTGCGGGAATCTTAAAGAGAAAAGGAAAATATTATTTAAGTTAGGTTCAAAATATTACAAAATGCAAATTAGATTCAAAATACGCACAGAGTACAATTGAAATTCAAGATACATAATGCAATTGAAATTGAAAATGCTTACAAAATGTGTGATAGATTCAAAATATTCACAATATGTGGAAGCCCGCGGTTCAAAATACTGTACTGACAAAATGCAATTGAGTTTGAAAATACTTACAAAATGCAATGTAGGTTAGATTGAAAATACTTACGCAATGCGGTAGAGATTCTAAATACTCGCAGAATGTTATTTAGAGACACGGGGAGCCAATTCATAAAGAAGGCTGAGAATCGTAAATAGAAAAGGAACTATAATGAAAAGAAAAGAAGGCTGATCCCTAGAAGAATGATGCATCCGGAACGATGAGAGAAGGGCCAATTAAGGCGGGTAAGGAAGAGACTCCCTAGGCCTCGGATACCCTAATATCATCGGGGTTGGAAGAGAATAAGAGTTGACCAAGTGAGGTCGACAGGAAAGAGAACAGAGAGGAGCCCAGCACAAGTAAGTGGAAGCAATGCCGGACCCAACTGGGATCCCGCGGTCTTCAATCACGCTCCAATAATTGTTATCCCCTGGCGGATGTTGTAAGCTGCCACCTAATGCTGTACTACTGTGGGGGTTCAAGGAGAGCTTCTGTTACTAGTACAGTGACCTTCCCGTGAACTTGAAGTGCTTCTGCGTTCATCGACCTGTTTGTGCCAAGCCTCTCAGCTAACTACAACACGGAGTTGTCACTGATAAGCGCTATTAACTGGAAACATCCTTGCTGGGCATAAAGCACCAATTATTATATGAATTACGAGTGTTAACAAGTTATCTATTTATTTAGCGTATGGTGATGATGATGATGATTAAGGTTCGGATGTTAAGGAAAAGTCATATTTTTTTCCTGAGCGCATTTTACCCGAAATCTGAAAAAATACGTTTTGAATGACGGGTCCCTGACCACGTTTTAAGCAATTTGATGTTGCTTATAAATGCATATTTCGGCCATTTTTTATTGTTTTGGTCATATTTGGTCATATTTTAGTGATATAAGGTCATATTTGGATATAATTTCAGCATTAATTGTTGTTTAAATTGAGGCGTCGTTAACAAGGTACATGCTATCTGGGGCGAGTTTCAAACACAGGATTTCCGAACAGTGTAGTAGAAAAGATTTCTTTTTGATAGCCTGAGAATGAATATCGTCGTGAAGTGCAATGCTGGCATAGAAGAAGCTTAACAGGTATGTACGATAATGAACTCGATAAACTTCCAGTTAGGCAGTGTCTTTTAACTTACGCCGACAGATATCATAAAGCATGCTAATACTTCTTTTTTTTTTTTGTTTTCTTTTAGGAAAACCGAACACGAACTACATCTCATGGCTGTGATACCGAATGAATGTTGAAAATGTTAATGTACTGTAGCTCTCTGTGAGCGTGTAGGATTAAATGTATCTGATGTATTATCGCTGATCACGTTTTGGTACTTATGACGTTTACTGTATGTTAGTGATACTCGACCTATCCCAAAAATTCATGTCATATCTCAGTTTTTTAGGGCATATTTGCTTGCATATTTTGTACTTCTTTAGGTGTTAAACTTCCGAACCCTAGTGATGATGCTTGTTGTTTTAAGGGGCTTAACATCAAGGATATCGGCCCCTAATGGTTTGGGTGACAGTGAAAGATGAGAATGAAAACTATAACTATACACTAATACTAACCACAGGACTTACACACTAGAACAAGAAATGGTAAACAAATGAAGGAGAAGGCAAATATGATGATGATGATGATGATAATTGTTGTTTTAAGGGGCCTAACATCGAGGTTATCGGCCCCTAATGATCTGGGTGATAGCGAAAATGATAATGAAATGGAAACCAGAACAAAATTATCGAAGACGGAAAATACGTACAAAAAGGAACTCACATGGAAACAACTCACAATATGGTCTTACAAAAGGGAATATAGAACGAAAAGTTGCACAAAAAGAATAGATTGAAAAAGACCCACAAAACGTAGGCTAGATTCAAAATACGTACAAAATGCAAAGTAGCGTCGAAATACTTACAAAATGCAACTGAAATTCAAGATACTTACAAAATGCAAATGAGATCGAAATTACGTACAAAATGCAACTGAGGTTCAAAATACTTACAAAATGCAATTGAAATTGAAAATACACAATGCAATTCAGATTGAAATACCCCAGTTCCAATCCAAATTATTCACAAAGTACAATTGAAATTCAAAATCCTTACAAAATGCAATTGAAATTGAAAATGCTTACAAAATGTACGGTAGATTCAAACGACTCATGTGGATTGACAATACTTACAAAAAACAATTTAGATTGAAAATACTTGACAAATGTAATTTAGATTCAAAATACCCACAAAATGCAATATAGAATCAAAATATGTGCAAAATGCCCACCAAACAAAATGCAATTTAGATTCAAAATTCGTGCGAAATGCGGTTTTGGTTGAAAATACTTACAAAATGCAATTGAAATTCAAAATACTCACTAAAAGGCCCGGCAACCTGCATTGAAAGACTTACTAAAAAGCAATTTAGATTGTCAATCTTTACAAAATGCAATTGAGGTTGAAAACAATCGCGAGATGTAATTTAGATCGAAAAAACTTACAAAATGCAACATAGATCAAAAATGCCTTAAAAAATCGCTAAAAGGGAATTTAGATACACGGTGATTCGAGTAACAAAAACAGTGCGGGAATCTTAAAGAGAAAAGGAAATAGAAGGAAAAGAGGTGAGGAGAGGGGAGAGAGGAGAAGGTCCTCCCCAAAGGGAAGGGACAAAAGGGGAAAACGGACCCAGCTCAGGAATCCCTCGGGGTCGCCAACTCCCGAACTCACCAGCCGTGAGCCCCTGAGGGTGTAGCATTATCTAGGGTGCACCAGAAGTGGTGGGGCTTCATACACCCCGCCTCCTTAAGGGCCTAGAGCACAAGGCAGGAGGTAAAAGGAAGAGAAAAAGAAGGCTGACCCCTCGCAGAAGGAGGGTATCAGAAAAGGTGAGACAAGGGCCAATTAAGGCGGGAAAGGAAGAGACTCCCTAGGCATCGGATACCCTAATAATGTCGGGGTCAGAAGAGAACAAGAGTTGACCAAGTGAGGTCGACAGGAAAGAAGACAGAGAGGAGCCCGGCACAAGTAAGTGGAAGCAATGCCGGACTCAGCTGGGGCCCCGTGGTCGCCAACCCACGCCCACAAGATGTGAGCCCCTGGGGGAAGAAGGCAAATAAAGGACAGGAAGGAAAGAAATGCTCTCAACCCTCGAAGAATGAGCATTGAGGGACTTGAAAGGAAGGAGAGCCATGAAAGGCAGATAGGAAAGGGGGGGAAAAGGAGAGGACTCGCCCCAAAGGCAGTGGAGAAAGGATGGAAAACGGGCCCTGCTCAGGAATCCATCGGGATCCGCAACTCCCGAACTCACCAGATGTGAGCCCCTGAGGGTGTAGCAATATCCAGGGTGTACCAGAAGTGGTGGGGCTACACACACCCGGCCTCCTTGAGGGCCTTGAGCAGAAGGCAGGAGATAACATGAAAAGAAAAAGAAGGCTGACCCCTCGCAGAAGGATGGATTCAGAAAATATGAGACAAGGGCCAATTAAGGCGGGAAATGAAGAGATTCCCTAGGCCTCGGATACCCTCATACCGTCGGGGTCGGAAGAGAACAAGAATTGACCAAGTGAGGTAGACAGGAAAGAAGACGGAGAGCAGCCCCGCACAAGTAAGTGGAAGCAATGCTGGATTCAGCTGGGGGCACGGGGTCGCCAAACTACGCTCACTAGTGAGCTTCAGAAGACTTCTGGGAGATTTAGAAAAGGTGAAGATTTATATGGAGCCCCTTGTAGTATCGAACCTGGTCTCAATGCTGTTCTGTTTGTGTCAATAAATAAGATGAGAGCTCTATCTCGCTAGCTCTGTTGTCAGGGGACCTCGTTCGGAAAACTACTTTGGGTACATCACGGTTAGTCCACCTTGGTGTTTGCATACCACTCAGGGGCAATGGCGGGCAATGTGTGAGGCAAAGAATAAAAAACCATCCCGGCACACTCGTTCACTTCCTGGATATATTGGGGTAATATAATACTCGGCATACTGCAGTGAACTAGCGCCATCCAAATCGAAGTTGGAGACTTTGATAACGAAATTAATTCGTCTCGATTTTAATTAGGCAATTTATATTTCTATGTTTAAAATTGTAAAGGAACATCGTGTTCACTATTGAGAATTAAATGCTATCAAATTAACCAATTCCTGTGTGTTAGAGGCATAAGTCTTTTGACTGGTTTGATGTATTCCCCCATGTCTCCCTGTCCTGAGCTAATCGTTTCATCTCTACACAGCTACCACACCTTACATCCGAGGCAATCTGTTTAACGTATTCTACCCTTGGCCTATCCCAACAGTTCTTGTCCTCGACCCTTCCTTCCATAACCAAGTTTGCTATTCCTGGATGTCTTAGTATGTGTCCGACTAACCTATGTCTTCTCTTCATTAGCAGACACCAGAAACATCTCTCCTCTCCCACTCATTTAATACCTAATTTGTTACTCTATCTACCCATCTGAACATGATTCTCCTGCAAGACCACACCTCAAATCCACGCTCCAGACTAAGGCCTTCAAAAATAACTTCCTAATACCTAAATCTATATTAGATGTTAACAGATTCATTTTCTGTAGAAATGCCTTCCTTGCCTTATACAACCTACTTTTTAGATCCTCCTTGCTTCGTCCATCACTGTTTATTTTGCTTCCTAAGTAACAGAGGTCTCCTACTTAATTTAGCTTTTTACCTGCCAATTTGATATTCATCGGGGTTTATGATTTCTTACGGCTGCATTCCATTAATTTATTTTATATTTATCGATTTCAATCATGAATTCCTTCCTCAAGACGGGGTCCATACCATTCAAAAACTCATTAAAATTCTGTGGTGAATCGGCTAAGATGACGATGTTACCAGCAAATCTCAGAGATGAAATTATTTCTCCTTGAATGATGATGATGATGATGATAATGTTTTGTTGTTTTAAGGGGCCTAATGGTTTGGGTGATCGTGAAGAAGAAAATGAAATGTAAACTATAACTAAAACTAACTAACTTATGTACTAAAGGAAGAAATGGAAAAAGAAAGGAGAATAACGCAGTAATAACAGGTGGAAAAGAAATGCCCTCAACCCTCGAAGAATGAGGATTGAGAGACTTGGAAGGAAGGAGAGCCATGAAAGGCAGATAGGAAAGTGAAAGAGGAGAGGGTCCACCCCAGAGATAAGGGATAAAAGGGGAAAAACCGGACACAGCTCAGGAATCCCTCGGGGTCGCCAACTCCCGAACTCACCAGCCATAAACCCCTGAGGGAGTAGCAATATCTAGGGTGCATCAAAAGTGGTGGGGCTACATACACTCTGCTTCCTTGAGGGCCTGGAGTAGAAGGCAGGAGATAACATGAAAAGAAAAAGAAGGCTGACCTCTCGCAGAAGGAGGGTATCAGAAAAGATGAGACAAGGGCCAATTAAGGAGGGAAAGGAAGAGACTCCTTAGGCCTCGGATACCCTAATACCGTCTGGGTCAAAAGAGAACAAGAGTTGACCAAGTGAGGTCGACAGTAAAGAAGACGGATAGGAGCCCGGCACAAGTAAGTGGAAGCAATGCCGGACTCAGCTGGAGCCCCGTGGTCACCAAACCACGTACCACTAGATGTGAGCCCCTGGGGGGATCAAGTGTAAAGGTGAAAGCTGCAAACTTCATCGCTCGAAGCTAAGACGAATAATATTGTGACAATGCATGATGGACCTCATCAATTTCAGGCTGAGTATGTCTCTAATTTATTACATTCAATACCAGCAACCGGAAACCTAGAGTAGGCTGTTACTGCCACGTGAGAAATACACTCGAGTCAATAAATTCCCGGCCTGTGCTCATATGTCACTCATTGTTTACCTTACACATATCCGATTTCCTGATACCTTCAAAGTAATCCCCAACTGAGGAGAGACAACGATCGTAATGGTGCTCCCACTACTCGGAAATATTTCTCTCTTGTTAAAAACTTTCAGTTTGAATTTCACCGTGTGTGTTAAATCGTTCACCATATCTGCGATGGAGACTTGCAGCAAATCCAAAGAGCTGAAAATGGCTAATCTGAGAGCGGTTTTATCCGGATTTTCCATAATTCCTCCAGACAAGTGCCGGGAGAGTACCTTTATCTCAAATCCCCATTCCTGACGTTAAGAATTATAGTTACACACACCGCAACTGTCACCACATTAGCACAGGTTATTAGATGAATTGAGCACACACCAAGTACACGGGACTGATGATCAAGATATCCCAAGCCCCTAAAACTAAAACTAGTTATGATGATGATGATAATTGTTGTTTAAAGGGGCCTAACATCGAGGTTATCGGCCCCTAACGGTCTGGGCGATAGCGAAAATGACAATGGAATGGAAACCAGAACGAAAATTAAGTGGGACTGAAAATACTTACAAAATGTAACTCAGATTGAAACGACTCACTAAATGGAGAGCGGTAATACTTACAAAAGGGAATTTAGAAGGAAAGAACTCCAAAAGGAATAGATTGATAAATACGCACAAAATGTTGTTTAGGTTCAAATTACGTACAAAATGCAATGTAGCGTCAAGATACTTACAAAATGCAATTGAAATTCAAAATACTTACAAAATGAAAATGAGATTGAAGATACGTATACAATTCAATTGAGGTTCAATATACTTTCAAAATGCAATTGAAATTGAAAATACACAATACAATTTTGATTGAAAAACTCCCATTTCAGATCCAAAATACTCACCAAGTGCAATTTAAATTCGAAATGCTTACAAAAAGCAATTGTAATCGAAAATGCTTACAAAATGTAATTGTAATTCAAAATATTAAAAAAAAACTTACTAAAGAGCAATTTCGATTGTCAATGCTTACAAAATGCAATTGAGATTGAAAACACTCGCAAAATGCAACTTAGATCGAAAAGACTTACAAAATGCAACGTGGGATGAAAATACCTACAAAATGGAGTGTCGAGGTAAAAAATTTGCTAAAGGGTATTTAGATACACGGGGAGCCAATTAACAAGAACAGTCCTGGAATCTAAAGAGAAAAGGAAATATAATTTAAAGAAAAAAAGAGGTATGACCCCTCGAAGAAGGACGGATCAGGAAAGATGAGACTAGGGTCAATTAAGGCGGGAATGTGAAAGACTCCCTAGTCCTCGGATACCCTAATACCGTCGGGGTCGGAAAAGAACATGATTTGTCCAAGGGAGGTCGTCAGGAAAGAAGACATGCACAAGTAAGTGGAAGCAATGCCGGACTCAGCAGGGGTCCCGTGGTCGCCAACACACGTCCCACTAGATGTGAGCCCCTGGGGAGTAAAACTAATTAACAGCAACATGAGCGAAGTAAAGCACGAAAGGCACGTAGAAAATGGGAAAAGTTGAGGGGCTACGCAAAGTCATTGAGGAAAAAGATGTAGTTCCGTGAAGAAAGCCAATTTTCATTTATCCTACTGGTCTTTTCCATTAAAGACTCTCCCGTCTGGTAAAATGATTTTCCCTTTTATGAACTAAATAGCTTTCGGTTGTGATTAGTAGTTCCGTAACGAACTAAAGAGCCTACTTTTCTTAAAATTGTAGAGACCATAATATCACGAGGGCCTTGAGCAGAAGGCAGGAGATAACATAAAAAGGAACGAAAGGATGACCCCTCACAGAAGGAGGGTATCAGGATAGATGAGACAAGGGTCACATAAGGCGGGAAAGGAAGAGACTCTCTAGGCCTCGGATGCCCATACACATTGGCAGATGATGTTGATGACAATTGCTGTTTTAAGGGTCCAAACATCTAGGTTATCGGCCCCTAATGGTTTGGGTGATAATAAAAGATGAGATGAGAATCAAAACTATAACTAATTGTAACTGCAAACGTACATACTAGAAGAAGAAATGGAAAACAAATAAAGGATAAGGCAAATAAAGGACAGGAAGGAAAGAAATGCACTCAACCCTCGAAGAATGAGGATTGAGGGACTTGGAAGGATGGAGAGCCATGACAGGCAGATAGGAAAGGGAAAGAGGATAGGGACCGACCCAACGTCAATGGAAAAAGGGGAAAAACTGACCCATCTCAGGAATCCCCCGGGATAGCCAACTCCCAAACTCACCAGCCGTGAGCCCCTGAGGGTGTAGCAATATCCAGGGTGCACCAGAAGTGGTGGGGCTACATACACCCTGCCTCCTTGAGGGTCCTGAGGAGAAGGCAGGAGAGAACATGAAAATAAAAAAGAAGGCTGACCCCTCGCAGAAGGAGGGTATCAGAAAAGATGAGGCGAGGGCCAATTAAGGCGGGAAAGGAAGAGACTCCCTAGGCCTCTGATACCCTTATACATTGGGGATCGGAAGAGAACAAGAGTTGACCAAGGCAGGTTGACATGATAAGAGGACGGCGAGGAGCCTGGCATGCGTAGGTGGAAGCAATGCCGGACTCAGCTGGGGGCCCGTGGTCGCTAACCCACGTCCTACTAGATGTGAGCCCCTAGGGGGTGGATAGGTTATTAGCTGAGGAATAAACCTCCCTAAGGGAAGAACATGAAAAAAAAGGAAAGGGAAGAAATGGGTTTCGGAATGGGTCCAATATACTTCATAAACCTACACTAAAGTAAACATTTAATCACTATTTTCACTGCGCAAGCCTGCAGTATACCTAAAGTGGGTATGGACTTGGACACAGCTAACGGGAAATGAGTCTGGAGCTTGGGCTATTTGCAAGCAAGCGGCGTTCGTGCTTTCCCTTCCCAGCCTAAAATTAGATAATATGGGGAAGGATGGTAGTCTGGCAAGACAAAGAATGACAGATTTACTGTATATCCTTTCAAAGGAGTTAAGTTTGAACGAATGTTTTGAAAGGCGCAAATAATTTGAATTTGCCGTGATAATTTTAGTCCTTGGAACTGTAGGATTTCCGACGACTGATCGAGTACTCCCAGGAAAGGTAGTGGTGAATCAGTTATAGTGATTTTGGGAACAATTTTGTTGATTTCTTTGAAAATTTTGGTAAGAAAGATAATAGTTGCATTTAAGAATAGCTAAGCTCTTACCCAGCAAAGTACCGACTAAAAGTTTAGACCGGAAGAAAACTTTAATTTTGAAAACGAACCACAAGTTTTAGAGAAAATCTCAACAAATAGGAAGCTTGCGGAGTTAGCTTTACTTGCCTTACTGGCTCATTAGAATTAGCTATAGCAGCTAAAAGATGCTTCGGAAAAGATGATACTAGAAGTTTTTTTTTCAAATGCAACAAGAAGCAAAACTTGTATAATTTTAGTAGCCTACCGGTATGTGATTTGCTTAAAGATAGCATAAACCGATAGGAAGAGTCAGGGAAACCAGGGTCCTACATGATCGTTATTCTGTTGTAATGTATAAAGCGCAAAGTTGAAATTTTGTTTATTTAACAATAAAGAAAGAGTTGACGTAGTAAACAATATAAAGTTGATTTAAATTCAATTTAATAACAATAAACAATTTTAACATACAAAAGTCTGAGACTTAATGCTAACAAATTGTAAATTTTTTGACAATGTTAAATAGGACGCAAGTTTAAAACTTGCTTCGAGCACAAAATCTGAATGAGATTATAAAACTTTTGCTAAAAATTGAAAACTTTCAAGTTCATAACGAGAATTACAAATAATTAAAGCTTTAAGAAGGAATCAGGTACAATGTAGGTACTTTAAGAATCCCTATTAGAAATCTTAAAGGCTATGAAAAGGCATTTAATATGAGATTATGACAAAAAAGAGAGGAAAATTAAGAAGAAGTTTCTATAACTTCTTATATTTAAACAGGGATTACGAGAAAAATGGGGTCAGTTGCCCTTTCGTGAAACCTGGAAAAGGAAAGTTAGAAAACTCACTTGTGAGTAGAAATAATTGAATTCCCTAGAAAACGAGGAAAACAATAGTTTAAAGAGTGTGCTAGGCACAGATTATACAGAAATTACGATGGTAAACAGCACAAAGATGGGAGGGCACTGCTATTGAGTGACACCTCATTGAAGGAAATCCAAATTTTATAATTTAACTATAATATGTTAGTAAGGTATTTGAGAGGAGGAAAAATAGGAGGTTTAGGAAAATGTCTTGGCCATATTTATTGCTCTCTTTCGAACGCGACACGGATGGTGGTTGAACGAGCACTGGTTCACTATAGTCTATAGGTATCTTTGGAACGTTCACTATTGCCGCACAGAATGTTCACAAGAAGAAAAGTTATTGCAATTATGTAAATCACTAGTTGAATTTTAACTTGAGAGAGTTTATTTCTTTAGAAATCCATAGGTTGCAGCTGAATGCAACGGAAAATCCCACGATGTTGATTAGAAGTTTATGCAACATAAATTACTCAGTGAGGAAAACGTGTTCCCATATTTGAAGAAATGCTAGGCTATTTTACTTGTAGAAAGATAGTTCGATGTCGAAAGTTCTGGAGTTATGGTAACAGTTGAATTTGGCGATAGGTCCCAAGGAGAAAAACTAAGCTTTATAGACAGTATTTCGTTTAATATGAATCCCGCGGAGCGAGAACTCAATCTCAGTTAATTTGTGCAAGAAGCACTAAATTTTTAAATGGAACGTCAGCTTAGATAGTTAGAGCATGACTAGAAAAATCCCTCGAAGGTAGTTGTTGCGTTATATTTAGCAATTTCAAACTGTCTATAAAACAAGAATTAAAAAGCATTTAGCTGTTTAAAACCAATTAAAATGCGGTGAAAACCATTAGAGTTTGGTACTTAGCGTATTGTTTGTAGAGTAGATAATCCATGGCGACCGTTGGCTTAAATCTACAACATGGCGTAGACATTTAAAAATGCCTCGAGTAGACAGGAGACAAGCCTGAGGTAGGCTCCAACTGTTTTCTTAGATATTAATTTTCTTGATGGAGTGATCTTCAAGGAGAAGCTAGCAGGCGATAATGATGACGTCTGGAGGATTGGAATGATGAAGAAGTCCTCTCGAGCAAGGAGATGTTAGCTGGAGATAGCGACGACATCTGGTGGCTTGACTGATAAGGAAGTCTTCTTGAGAGTGAAAATGTTGAAGAACTTCAGCGGTTAGCTGCTAGATGCCACTAGGTTGATCATGGAAGATATGTATCTATAACAGACTTACAAAGGAAGTAATCAAGGTGCACAAATAAAAGAAAAAGTAAGAAATCACTGTTGGTGTTTGCGAAAAAGGAAGGAATGAATTAAAGCAAAGAGCAGCAAAAGCTACATCTGTGTTACCGTGTATTCCAAAGAATACACCAGGGGGACAGTTGGCATACCTGGAGACTCTAAATATATTCTTAGTTCCATCTCTTAAGGTACACAATACACATGCAAAATTTGGTTCAGGTCCAATAGATAGTATACACGTTACATGTATTCATCATATTGGCAGCACTGCCAGACATTGGTTACTGAAAATTATCCTACATTTGCAGGAACTCTAATTATGTATGCAAAGTTTAGAACTGTTGGCATGCATACTTCCAGATATATTGAGATTAGGCTACAAATTTATGGAGTGTAATTTTTCAACAGTTGGCAGCCCTGTTGACACTAAAGAAAACGCATATTGATATCTGCTCCAGTGCGCAAATCATATACCAAATTTTGTTCAAATCCAATAAATAGTAAGGAAGTTACATGCATTTAAAGATTGGACCAATCAGCAGCAGGCATAGAATCATGTTGGTAACATTCTCATGTCTGATGTAAAATGATCTATATGTGTATCAATTTTGGAACAATTTGCATGCATATCTTCCGAGATATCCAACATAGCGCTCAATTTTCTATTGCTATTTTTCAGCAGTTGGTAGCACTGAAGTAATTTTCAAATATGGCCGTGACATAGGTCTACTCAAGTACAGATCTTTACTGATAGCAAATTCAGTTTCGATAGCTGCAGCAGTTTATAAGTTGAAAGGGGGGGACCACACACACACACACAGACAGAAGGACAGACAGACACACTTGTGTCCGGATCGATCTCATAAGTCAAATCAAATTTTTCCTCATTCTTAGACTATTTTTAATTTATGAAAAAAATAGGCACCATTTCGGCCAACTCCGACCATGACCTTCAAATTGTATTACCTATCATCCACCATGGCGGCAGGGAGAAATATTTCACCAGCATTTAATATCTCCTGAACTATTACCGATATCACCTTGAAAGTTTGTACGGTGATAAAGGGCACCTATGAGACTTTCAAAAACCTGATAACTACAAAACCAACATGGCGGCCAAGCAAATTTGAGACTTTTAAATAGACTTTTCTCGCGATTAAACCATCTGAGTGATATGAAATATGGTACAGTCAATGTTTACAAATATTGTAATGCACTGGTGTCTAATTGAGTTCAATATTGTTTACATAGCCTCAAGATGGTGGCTGTGCAAAATTTTAAAATGAAGTTTTTATTTCTTGTGTCGTATTCATGCGATTGAAGTGAAAGTTTGAATAACCTACGCTATAATTTTCCTTTAATTGTTTTAACTATGCCCAATACATATAACAATCCAACATGACGACCATCCAAAATATTTAGACGGTTCTCAATATCTACGAATGTTTTACAGAAATCAAAGTGATTCTTTTTATGTTCATAGAGGCTATGAACATAAGTACACTTATAGGACTTTCAATAACTTGGTGGCAACGCGAGGTATAAATATTTAAATGGACGTTTCTCGCGATTTAACCATCCGAGTGCAATGAAACTTGGTACGGTAAATGCTTATACAAATGAATCGGTCATTGTTAGAAGGCACTAAGTCAATTCCTGTCGAAATTGCGATTTCCATTGATACGTATAGTATGAATGTCGACGCATCTAGCTATGTTAAAAGGAACTAAGTCTGCCAGTTCAGTATACTGTTTCACTACTAGCTGAATTTAAGGTTCAGTGTTAAAGAGAACTAAGTTATTGACTTAAGCAGGATATATGAAAATAGGCTTTAGTTCGTACGGAATTACTTGTTTCATCATGTGATTAAAATAGGCTAAAAGGGAAAAAGCGGACCTTGCTGGGATTCCCTCGGGATGTCTTGCAGTATAGGCTACAGCGAGTATCATGAAGAATTGAAAGCAGTTGACTGACGCCTTGAAAACAATATTGTTTCAGAAATGAAAAAGGGCCTGTTCATGCAGGGAAATTTTAAAACAATCCTAGGCTTTGGATACCCTAACAAACGTCGGGATCGGAAGAGAGCAAGAACTGACCAAGAGAGGTCGATGATGATGATGATAATTGTTGTTTTAAGGGGCCTAACATCGAGGTTATCGGCCCCTAATGATCTGGGTGATAGCGAAAATGATAATGAAATGGAAACCAGAACAAAATTATCGAAGACTGAATATACGTACAAAAAGGAACTCACATGGAAACAACTCACAATATGGTCCTACAAAAGGGAATTTAGAACGAAAAGTTGCACAAAAAGAATAGATTGAAAAAGACCCACAAAACGTAGGCTAGATTCAAAATACGTACAAAATGCAAAGTAGCGCCGAAATACTTACAAAATGCAACTGAAATTCAAAATACTTACAAAATGCAAATGAGATCGAAATTACGTACAAAATGCAATTGAGGTTCAAAATACTTACAAAATGCAATTGAAATTGAAAATACACAATGCAATTCAGATTGAAATATCCCAGTTCCAATCCAAATTATTCACAAAGTGCAATTGAAATTCAAAATACTTACAAAATGCAATTGAAATTGAAAATGCTTACAAAATATACGGTAGATTCAAACGACTCATGTGGATTGACAATACTTACAAAAAGCAATTTAGATTGAAAATACTTGACAAATGTAATTTAGATTCAAAATACCCACAAAATGCAATTGAGAATCAAAATATGTGCAAAATGCCCACCAAACAAAATGCAATTTAGATTCAAAATTCGTGCAAAATGCGGTTTTGGTTGAAAATACTTACAAAATGCAATTGAAATTCAAAATACTCACTAAAATGCCCTGACGCCTGCATTGAAAGACTTACTAAAAAGCAATTTAGATTGTCAATCTTTACAAAATGCAATTGAGGTTGAAAACAATCGCGAGATGTAATTTAAATCGAAGAGACTTACAAAATGCAACATAGATCAAAAATGCCTTTAAAAAAAAATGGTAAAAGGGAATTTAGATACACGGTGATTCGAGTAACAAAAACAGTGCGGGAATCTTAAAGAGAAAAGGAAATAGAAGGAAAAGAGGAGAGGAGAGGGGAGAGAGGAGAAGGTCCGCCCCAAAGGGAAGGGACAAAAAGGGGAAAACGGACCCAGCTCAGGAATCCCTCGGGGTCGCCAACACCCGAACTCACCAGCCGTGAGCCCCTGAGGGTGTAGCATTATCGACGGTGCACCAGAAGTGGTGGGGCTACATACACCCTGCCTCCTTAAGGGCCTTGAGCACAAGGCAGGAGGTCAAAGGAAAAGAAAAAGAAGGCTGACCCCTCGCAGAAGGAGGGAATCAGAAAAGATGAGACAAGGGCCAATGAAGGCGGGAAAGGAAGAGACTCCCTAGGCCTCGGATACCCTAATACCGTCGGGGTCGGAAGAGAACAAGAGTTGACCAAGGGAGGTCGACAGGAAAGAAGAAAGAGAGGAGCCGGCACAAGTAAGTGGAAGCAATGCCGGACTCAGCTGGGGCCCCGTGGTCGCCAACCCACAACCCACTAGATGTGAGCCCCTGGGGGGAAGAGAGGTCGAAAGAATATATTAAGTAGAAGAACCTGGTTGATCCTTTTAGGGACTACGGGACATCGTGGTCATGTAGCTCCATGCACTTGGGTGTGTGCATAATTTGTCTGATATGATGATAATGTATTGTTCTTTTAAGGGGTATAACAGCTAGCTTACCACCCCCTAGTGGTTTGGATGAAAATGTACGATGAAATTTAAAAATAGAACTAATCCTAACTACAAACTTATAACTAACTTACGTATTAGAAGAAGAAATTAATAAACAGAACAGGATGGCAATTAATAGATAGGAGAAAAAGATGATAATGATGATGATAATTGTTGTTTTAAGGGGCCTAACATTGAGGTTATCGGCCCCTGACGAAATGAAATGGCGTTAACTGAAAGGATGAAGATAAAAAACAGCTCACTGCTATGGATGAAACGAAAATAGTTTAGATAAAATAGACAGTGAGCCCCAACAATTATGCCATGTGTAGCAGGAAAAAATACTTACTAAAAAGAACTCAGATTGAAACTACTCACCAAATGGAGAGCGGTAATACGTACATAAGAGAATTTCGAACGAAAATACTCACAAAAGGAATTGATTGAAAAATACGCACAAAATGTAGGTTAAGTCCAAAATACGTACAAAATGCAACGTACAGTCGAAATACTTACAAAATGCAAGTGAAATCAAAATACTTACAAAATGCAAATGAGATTGAAAATACGCACAAAATGTAATGTGGATTCAAAATACCCACAAAATGCAATTGAGAATTAACTACTTGAACAAAGCGGGGTAGGTTGAAAATACAAAATGCAATTGAAATTGCTTACGAAAGGTATGGTAGATTCAAACTTCTCATTTGGATGGACAATACTTACAAAATGCAATTTAGATTGAAAATAAATACACAATGTAATTTAGATTCAAAATACCCACAAAATTGCAATTGAGACTTAGCTACTTGAACAAAGCGGGGTAGATTGGAAATACAAAATGCAATTGAAATTCAAAATTCTCACAAGAAGACCCCCCTATATTGAAAGACTTACTAAAAAGCAATTTTGATTGGCAATCCTTACAAAATGCAAGTGAGGTTGAAAAATACTCACAAAATGCAATTTAGATCGAAAAAACTTACAAAATGCAACGTAGATCAAGAATACCTACAAAAAGGTGCGGGAAACTTAAAGAGAAAAGGAAATATAATGAAAGGCGGAGAGGAGAGGAGAGGGTCCGCCCCAAAGGTAAGGGACAAAAGGGGAAAACGGACCCAGCTCAGGAATCCCTCGGGGTCGCCAACTCCCGAACTCACCAGCCGTGAGCCCCTGAGGGTGTAGCATTATCAAGGGTGCACCAGAAGTGGTGGGGCTACATACACACTGCCTCCTTAAGGGCCTTGAGCACAAGGCAGGAGGAAAAAAGAAAAAAGAAGGCTGACCCCTCCTAGAAGGAGGGAATAAGAAAAGATGAGACAAGGGCAGGAGAAAAAGAAGTGCCACCAATCTACGATGAAGGAGAATTAAGGGACTTGGAAGAAAAGGCAGATAGGAAAGGGAAAGAGGAGAGGGTCCACCCAAAAGTCAGTGGAAAAAGGGGAGAAAAGAGACGCAGCTCAGGAATCCCTCGGGTCGCCAACTCCCAAACTCACCAGCCGTGAGCCCTTGAGTGTGTAGCCCTATCCATGGTGCACCAGAAGTGTTGGGGCTACACATACCCTGCCTCCTTGAGGGCCTTGAGCAGAAGGCAGGAATTATCATGAAAAGAAAAAGAAGGCTGACCCCTCGAAGGATGGGGGCTATCAGGAAAGATGAGACAAGGGTCAATTAAGGCGGCAAAGTGAAAGACTCCCTAGAACTCGGACACCCTAATGCCATCGGGGTTGGAAGAGAACAATTTGACCAAGTGAGGCCGACAGGAAATATAACTGAAAGGGGCTTGGTACAAGTAAATGGAAGCAATACCATACACATCTGGGGTCCCGTGGTCACCAACCCACGTACCACAAGTTGTGAGCCCCTAGGGGGAATTTGCCTGATAACCTGTGTCCCTGTGATGCCAGTACTACTGCGTGTGCTTTTGTAATGTAGGTAGAATTTAGATAGGAAGCGGCCGTGACCGTATGTTAGGTATCATCCCGTAATTTGCCTTGAGTAGAAACGAGAACCCACGGAAAACCACTTCTAGGATGGCTGAGGTGGTAATCGAACCCGCCTCTTTTCAGTATTTTGCTCCAACCCTCAGACCAGAATTACATTTCTTGGCAGAGCTGTAAATCGAATCCCGGCCTCAACGGTTACAGCCAAGAATGTTAGCCACTACGCAATGAGACGGACACTGGTACACGTAAGTAGGTAATTAAGTGTAAGAAAAGTAAGTAATTAAGTAATTAGGTGTAAGAAAAGTAAGTAATAATAATAATATCGTATGGCCTCGGGTGCGAGTTTTGTTATTTGGCACCCAGAGGGCAGCTTGCATGTCAAATTTTATCGTTTCTTAGAACGCTATGAAAGTCAAGGATGTTAGATAGCTAAGCTCCTTGACACTATAGCGCTTTCTAGTAGAAAATGGAGGAACTTAGTATTGGCGGAAAATCCCGAGATTAAATTTACCATCACGAACACGGCCTATTGAATTCAAATGGTTTTTTTTAACATGCCAATAACGTATGATATGCGTGTCGTGATTTTTGTCGCCTTTCAAAATTCACTTACCACGGCCAGGAGCGAACCTGAAAGCTTGGGGTTGATAGTCAGACATGATAACCATTCACCCACCATGGCAAGCAGTAAGTAAGTAATTAAGTGTAACAAAGTAAGCAAATAAGTAATTAAATGTAAGAAAAGTAAGTAAGTAATTAAGTGTAAGAAAAGTAAGAAATTAAGTAATTAAGTGTAAGAAAAGTAAGTAATTAAGTGTATGAAAAGTAAGTAAGTAATTAAGTGTAAGAAAAGTAAGAAAGTAATTAATTAAGTGTAAGAAAAGCAAGTAAGTAAGTAATTAAGTGTAATAAAGGTAAGAAAGTAAGTAAATAAGTGTAAGAAAGTAAGTATGTAAATAAGTAATTACGTGAAAGAAAAGTATCTTAGTAAGTGTAAGTAGTAAGTAAGTAAGTAAGTAATTACGTGTAAGAAAAGTATCTAAGTAAGTGTAAGTAGTAAGTATGTAAGTAAGTAATTACGTGTAAGGAAAGAATCTAAGTTAGTGTAAGAAAAGTAAGAAAGTAAGTAAATAAGTAATTACGTAAGTGAAAGAAAAGTAAGTAAATAAGTAATTAAGTGTAAGAAAAATAAGTAAGTGTAATAAATGTCGGACCCAGCTGTATTCCCGTGACCACTACTGTGAGCCATGGTAGGCATCTGTAGTCTAATGTGCTTATTATAACATACGATTATCGGATTTCGTTTTGTATTTGTGAGAAATCTGCGTTCCTGGCAGCACATCCTATTGTATATAATAGCTATGAATAGTCCCTTGTTTACAAGAAACACAATACAGATGTAATGATGATAACTGATACTCGTCCACTGTCTGTTGAGTTGTCAGCTATCGATCGAGAGGGCTGTGACGCACTAAATCAGTGCGCATGGCAGCCTCTGGTGCACGTTTCCCCACCTCTAGAAACATACCATGCGGCAAATCGCACCTTCCTCCGCTGCATCACAGCTACACACAGGCCTTATGAGCACGTGGCGTCCGTCATTTATTTATTCTTAAGCGAGGTTTTGTGTTTGGGAGCGAACTTAGGGACTTCTGTTGTCAACCTGGTATTGTTACTACATTTTAGGGACTTGCCGTTTATTTTCATTGTCCTTTGGAAAATTAACACAACGTGATGGAGGCGGAACTCGCAAATCTATAAGGTGATTTACAGAAAGCTAATGGTAGTTTCAGTCGATAAAATGACAGTATATTGTTTGTTTATTGTGTGTGAATTAAGTTCAGTTTTCGGTCGTGCTAAATTTGTAAGAGAGATGATGATGATAGTTGTTGTTTTAAGGTGCCTAACATCCAGGTTATCGGCCCCTAATAGTTTCGGTGATAGTGAAAGATGATATGAGAATGAAAACTATAACTAATAGCCTCCTAATTACAAACTTACACACTAGAAGAAGAAATGGTAAACAAATAAAGGATAAGGCAAATAAAGGACAGGAAGAAAATAAGACTGAGAGGAACCCGGCACAAGTGGAAGCAATGCCGGACTCAGCTGTGGTCCCGTGGTCGCCAACCCACGTCCCGCTAGATGTGAGCCCCTGGGGGGGCTTGAAGAATAGAGTGCAAAAGATAGTACTTGTCAGCATTCCTCATGATGAGTCCTGGGTATTGGATTTTCCATATTTTCACGGTGGTTAATACTTCCTTCGTTTTTCTAATTTTTTTGAGAGCCTCAACATTTGTGAATGGTCTAACCAGGGTATCCGCAAAATCCTTCTGCACAGCCATATTTCAATGGCCTCTAGACGTTAACATATAGACTCAGTCATGATGATGATGATGATAATTGTTCTTTTAAGGGGCCTAACATCGAGGTTATCTGGGTGATAGCGAAAATGATAATGAAATGGAAACCAGAACAAAATTATCTGAGACGGAAAATACGTACAAAAAGGAACTCAGATGGAAACAACTCACAATATGGTCTGACAAAAGGGAATTTAGAACGAAAAGTTGCACAAAAAGAATAGATTGAGAAAGACCCACAAAACGGAGGCTGATTCAAAATACGTACAAAATGCAATGTAGCGTCGAAATACTTACATAATGCAACTGAAATTCAAAATACTAACAAAATGCAAATGAGATCGAAAATACGTACAAAAATGCAATTTGAGGTTCAAAATAATTACAAAATGCAATTGAAATTGAAAATACACAATGCAATTCAGATTGAAATAGGCCCTATCCCAGTTCCAATCCAAATTATTCACAAAATTCAAAATACCTACAAAAAGCAATTGAAATTGAAAATGCTTACAAAATGTACGGTAGATTCAAACGACTCATGGGGATTGACAATACTTACAAAAAGCAATTTAGATTGAAAATACGTGACAAAATGTAATTTAGATTCAAAATATCCACAAAATGCAATTGAGAATCAAAATATTTGCAAAATGCCCGCCAAACAAAATGCAATTTCGATTCAAAATTCTTGCGAAATGCGGTTTAGGTTGAAAATACAAAATGCACTTGAAATTCAATAATCTCACTAAAATGTTCTGCACCTACATTGAAACACTTACTAAAAAGCAATTTCGATTGTCAATCTTTACAAAATGCAATTGAGGTTGAAAACAATCGCGAGATGTAATTTAGTTTGAAAAAACTTACAAAATGCAACGTAGATTAAAAATGCCTTAAAAATCGCTAAAAGGGAATTTAGATACATGGTGAACCAAGTAACAAAACCAGTGCGGGAATCTTAAAGAGAAAAGGAAATATAAGGAAAAGAGGAGAGGAGAGGAAAGAGAGAGAGGAGAGGGTCCGCCCCAAAGGTAAGGGACAGAAGGGGAAAACTGACCCAGCTCAGGAATCCCTCGGGGTCGCCAACTCTCGAACTCACCAGCCGTGAGCCCCTGAGGGTGTAGCATTATCTAGGGTGCACCAGAAGTGGTGGGCTACATACACCCTGCCTCCTTGAGGGCCTTGCGCTGAAGGCAGGAGATAACAGGAAAAGAAAAAGAAGGCAGACCCCTCGCAGAAGGAGGGTATCAGAAAAGATGAGACAAGGGCAAATTAAGGCGGGAAAAGAAGAGACTCCCTAGGCCTCGGATACCCTAATACCGTCGGCGTCAGAAGAGAACAAGATTTGACCAAGTGAGGTCGACAGGAAAGAAGACGGAGAGGAGCCCGGCACAAGTAAGTGGAAGCAATGCCGGACTCAGCCGGGGCCCCGTGGTCGCCAACCCACGTCCCACTAGATGTGAGCCCCTGGGGGGGCTCCTCAAGGACCTTGAGCAGAAGACAGGAGATATGAAGAGAACGAAAGAGGTCTGCTCCTCGAAGAATGAGGGATCAGAAAAGACGAGACAAGTGCCTATGAAGGCGGGTAAATGAAAGACTCCCTAGGCCTTGGATACCCTATTACCGTTGGGGTTGGAAGAGAACAAGAGTTGACCAAGGGAAGTCGATAGGAAAGGTGACAAGAGAGGAGCCCGGCACAAGTAAGTGGAAGTAATGCTGCACTCAGCTGGGGCCCTGTGGTCGCCAACCCTCGTCCCACTATTTTTGAGCCTCTTATGTAATTTTGTCAGAGGTTTTACTGCAAAAGCAAAATAGCAGGTGCTGAAAACATAAATTTTCCCTCGTGCGACCTGTCCCGTTCTCAAACGGGCACGACCTCTGGAGTGTTAATAAGACTTAACATACAAAAACAGGGCTACCCCCCCCCCCCCCCCCCCTCTATGTAATACAGTCAGTAATCAACAGAGGACGAGCCAGTTCCGACAGATGGTGTTATCTAAACGCTGGCCCAACCCAGCAGAAACCAACAGAGTGGAGTGAGGTGATGTGAAGTGATGTTGGAGGCATGCCGCATTCAACACGGCGACAGATGTGTCCGTAAGTTTATTACCGCAAAGATGTTGAGAATGTCCTTTTTGATGAATAAGTGTGATGTTTCATGAATCCGGACTTCACGGGTGACAGCCGAGGTGTACAGTTTGATCAACTATACAACAATAAGTGTTTGACAATGCAATTGTATATACCGTACTGTACCAGTTTTGCGACCTTTTATGAATGATTATTATGTTTCAGAAATTTTAATTCTTGTATGAAGACTGGAACAGGGTACACTCAGCCTCGTGAGGCAAAACTAAGAAGAGGAACGTTCGATTCCCACCTCAGCCATTCTGGAAGTGGTTTCTCCACTTAAACGCCAGTTCAATGCTAGGATGGTTCGCAACTTACGACCAGGGCTGCCTCCTTCCCAATCCTCTCCCCAATTTACAAAGGCACACACGACTACTGCCATCACAATAACAGGTTATCACACGAATTCCACACACACCCCAAAATGGCGATGTGACCGCGATGTCACAGCTCCTAAGATAAGCAACAACAAAATCATCGTGGCGTATTAAATATCCCCCTTTTTTAAGGAGTCTCCTTGATAGTGGAGTCCGAAATCATAGTTGAAGATTTATTATAGTATAAATAATCCTGTTTAAGTTTACAGCTTCTTCAGCCCGAGGATTGATCGGAGCTTGCCAAGAGGTTTTCCTGAGTGTGAGTGAACTTGGCTGTGAGTCATCAGTTGTTTTCCACCGTCCTGCAGCTTAGCCAATCATCTGAGTGCAGACTGGCATGGTCTTCAATCCTGCCTCCAGTCGGCTAAGCCATTGACGTTTACACATCAGAAATTATGACTCACATGTGAAAGAATGTACAATGTGTGCAATGACCGAACATAAATTAATAAATCAATTGAAACTGCCTGGAAAATCATTCTTCCTCATTTCCTTGAAGACAATAATCAACCCTGCCTATAGTGTTTCTGTAGATACAGTTGAAAATCATTTAACCATTGAGGGTAACTAAATTGCAATGAAAATACTGTACATTTTCTTAGGCATATACAATTTATTCGGAGAAGGAGGTATAGCAGTTAAAAAATCATCCATAGTGGCGTACTGGGTCGGAATAGGGGTATGGTCGTTTGGCGAGTATGGTACCATAATATTGCAAACTTGCATCAACTTTCATAATGCATTCCTTATAACGTTGGAACTTTTAGAAATACCAGTTCCTTATACTTCCATGTATTCAAAGGGCTAAACAACTGTAAAAAATAAGATTTCGTTTTTTTACTGTCGACTTGAGCCTCTATGGACTGCATGTTAACAACCACTCTCCTGGGTTACGCCTCCACCATAAAACTCTGATAGCTTTTCACCATCCTTCTGAAACTATTCCTGTCTTTGATTTTATCCTCCGTATTACCCACATGTCGCATATCTTTCTCACACTCTTGGAACCATTTCAACTTGGAGATCTTCGGTTTAAGAAAATTCCAGATTTTCTTTGTGAGCCGGTTATTATTCATACGGAAGATGTGTCCATAAAACAGCAATCTTCGCTTTCCAATTGCTGCTGTTATCGGTTCCATCTTGCTGTATACTTCTTTATTTGATATCAGTCGAACATGTCCGTCAACCCATCTGTTGCCCAAGATCTTCCGTAGTAGTCTGCATTCTCTTTTAAGTAGCTGATTGACTTATCCTGTCCGATTCATACACAGGGTCTCCGAAGCATATAAACCTTCTGGTTTGACAACAGTGCTGTAGTGCTTTAGTTTGGCTCCTATACTTAGCATCTTCTTATTGTAGATGTTTTTAGTCAGTTGGAACGCTCGCTCTAGTTTCAGGATGCGGATATTGGTAGCTTCTTGTTCTAGCCCATTCTCTTGGATTACTTCACCAAGGTATTTAAACTTCTTGACTCTTCGAATCTTTCCATGGTCTGTGAACAACCATTCTGGACATTCACGGATGCTAGTCATATATATCGTTTTCTCAAATGAAATTTGTGGTCCAACTTTCTCTGCTGTTTCTTTCAGATGGTTTATCTTCCTGATTGCTGAACTGGTGTTGTTTTCATATATGGCTACGTCGTCTGCGAACGCCAGACAGTCAACATACATTCCTTTGTGTTTCTGGCCTAATCGAAACTGATCTTCATTTCCGGTTTCATTGTTCAGTGATTTTCTCCATTCTCGAATTACCTTTTCTAAGATACAATTGAAAAGAAGTGGAGAAAGTCCATCTCCTTGTCTGACCCCAGTTTTATTTATCTCGAAAGAAGAATATACTCGGTAGCCCATTATTTTTGAACCGTACCAACGTCATTGACCGAAACTAACGTACAAAATTTTTGATCATCCGTTGCCTCTTAGTATCCAAACTAAGTAATATTTTGTCATGAAATAATATAATATAATTGCTTTAAGCACTAATAACGATGTATAACCGGAACAATCAAAGTCGATACCATTTCCTCTCATTTCAAAAGTTGGCTAACGTACTAGCCAAAAGAAACCTAGATCATTTCGTCCCTTATATTTATTGCTACGATATACAGTCACTTATTGCATCTCAATGGCGTTGGAATTCACCACGTGCGCGCGTTCGTGCCAAACATTATGCCAACACTTTGTATTTAAGAACCTCCGATCTACCCACGAGTCCAGACTCATATTATATGCTCCTTAGCTACACGTGCAGTTCACATCTCTAGGTCAACATGCAGCTTCACACAGACCAGAGGCATCACAAACCCTACGTCCACCCCAGGGGCTCACATCTAATGAGAAGTTGGTTGGCGACCACGGGACCCCAGCTGAGACCGGAATCACTTACACTTACTTGTGCCGGCTCCTCTCCGTCTTCTTTCCTGTCGACCTCTCTTGGTCAACTATTGTTCTCTTCCGACCCCGACGGTATTAGGGTATGCGAGGCCTAGGGAGTCTCTTCCTTTCCCGCCTTCATTGGCTCTTGTCTCATCTTTCCTCATACCCTCCTTCTGCGAGTGGTCAACCTTCTTTTCCTTTTCATGTTATAATCCAGCCATCTGCCCATGGCCCTCAAGGAGGCAGGGTATATGTAGTCCCACCACTTCTGGTGCACTCTGGATATTGCTACACCCTCAGGGGCTCCCCCGAGGGATTTTTGAGCTGGGTTCGTTTATTCCCCTTTTTCCACTGACTTGGGGCGCGCCCTCGCCACTTTCCCTTTCCTATCTGCCTTTCATGGCTCTCCTTCCTGCCAAGTCCCTCAACTCATTCTTCGGGTGTGAGGGCATTTCTTTTCTTCCTGTCCTTTATTTGCCTTATCCTTTATTTGTTTCCCATTTCTTCATCTAGTATGTAAGTTTGTAGTTAGTATTAGTTATAGTTTTCATTCTCATCTCATCTTTCACGATCACCCAAACCATTAGGGGCCGATAACCTAGATGTTAGGCCCCTTAAAACAACAATTATCATCATATCATCAAACCCGACGTCCAACAGGCTTCTCTTTCCATTCCGATGAAGTTATTCAATATTGTAGTTGCTGTGAAGTTATCAACCAGCAAACTATTTCGATCCTCAAAAAACCCCACCCTAGGTTATGATTTGAGCTCGGCGCTGTAACATTTTATCTATGGCTACCCCTTATTAATCCCGTTCCCAACGGTGTCGGGGATGAGATGCGATGAAATTCCACGTGGATGATGGTTCTACGGCTGGATACTCTTCCTGACACCTCTCTAGAGGAGTTAATGACAGATGAAATGAATGAAGATGAATGAATGTTCAATTTCAAGTAGTTCCAACTATTGCTACCAGATGCCACTGTCACCCAGCGGTGAACGTTGGAAATTGATAGAGCGTTTCTAAACAAAATAACCTAGAAATTTAGCTACAAACTACCAATTGTAGTGGTAGATTCTTTTTCATGCCATAAATCTATGACATGGGCCCGCCGGCTTTACTTCCCTTCCGAAGGAAGGCATACTGAGGGATTTATAATGCTCTTAAAAATTCCGATGACTTTGGCCGTGTTTGAACCCGCGTTCTTGGGCATAGTAGTTCAGCCTACTACCAACTACGCACCGAAGCCGTTCGGCGCAATAGGTGCTAAACACTTAAAATAGTCAGGCAAATAGGCACAGTGCAGGAGATACAATGAAAAGAAAAAGAAAAGGCGTGGGCCATCGAAGAATGAGGGATGAGGAAAGTTGAGACATAAGTCAAAAAAAAGGGGGAAAATTAAAAGAATCCCAAGGTCTCTGATACCCTGGGGTCAAAAGAGACCAAGAGTTGACCAAGGGAAGTCGGCAGGAAAGATAACAGAGAGGAGCCCGGTACAAGTAAGTGGGAGCGTTGCCGACTCAGCTGTGGTCCCGTGGTTGCCAACCACGTCCCATTGGTTAAGAGCCCCTGGGAAACTTAACCCAACAACCATCACTACCATACTATATCAACGACAATAATAAGTGAAGACATTATTCTCACAGCACAGTCGCAAATTCCGCAGTCTAAATCGGGCAATAAACAAAGATAATGAAGGATAATGACGTAAGGAACACCGAATTAAAATTAGCAGGTAACAGAGAAGTAGGTTATTTTCATCTTGAACAAGAAACGATTGGATGGGGTCCAAGAATGAGAAATGAGAAATATCAGCCGTGAGTGGAATGCATATCATCATTAGTCATATTCAACAAGAAGTCTAGCTGCCCTCCGGCTACACCGTCGTGTGCCACTAGCTGAAGGTCATGTTCATTACAGGATGATGATCATAATGATGATAATTGTATAAGGGGTGTTCAAATGAAAAGGTACGAAACGATACTGTGGGTATAATTTATTCGTTATTCAAAAGTAATCACCACAGGCCTGTGCACAGGTGTCCCATTGCTTCACTAGCTGCAGGATTCCCTGTTCCTTGAAGTCTTTTGGTTGTGACAGGAGCCAACCCTGTACGGTATCCTGTAGTTCGTCGTCCGATTTAGAACGTTTTCCCTTGAGATGATTTTCTACCGGACCAAACAGATGGAAGTTGCAGGGTGACAAGTCCGGACTGTACGGCGGCTGCTCAAGTTCACCCGACTTGAACGTGGCCAATACACCTTGTGTGACGTTGGAGACGTGTGGGTGAGCGTTATCATGGAGTAGAATCACTCCCTTCGTGATCAGTCGAGAAGTGGAAAAGAAATTCCCTTAATCCACGAAGAATGGGAACTGAGGGACTTGGTAGAAAGGAGAGCCATGCAAGGCAGATAGGAAAGTGAAAGAGGAGAGGGCCCGCCCAAGAGGCAATGGAGAAAGGGGGGGAACCAGACCCAGCTCAGGAATCCACCGGGGTCGCCAACTCCCGAACTCACCAGCCGTGAGCTCTGAGGGTGTAGCATTATCCAGGTAGCACCATACGTGGTGGGGCTACATACACCCTGCCTCCTTGAGGGCCTTGTGCAGAAGGCAGGAGATATCAAGAAAAGAAAAGAAAGGCTGACCCTTAGAAGAATGAGGGTATCAGGAATGATGAGGCAAGGGTCAACTGAGACGGAAAAGTGAGAAAGACTCCAAAGGCATCGGATACTCTAACACCGGCGGGGTCGGAAGAGAACAAATGTCGACCAAGGGAGGACAACAGGAAATATAACAGAGAGGAGCCCGTCACAAGTAAATGGAAGCAATGCCGGACTCGGCTGGGGTCCCGTAGTCGCCAACCCACGTCCCACAAGTTGTGAGTCACTGGGGGAGCTCAATAAAAGACATGACGGAAGATATGCGCTCAACCCTCGAAGAATGAAGATTGAGAGACATGGAAGAATGGAGAGACATGAAAGGCAGATCGGAAAGGGGGAAGAGGAGATGGCCGCCCTAAAGGCAATGGAAAAATGGGAAAAACCGAACCCAGCTCTGGAATACCTCGGGGTCGCCAACTCCAGCCGTGAGCCCTTGAGGGTGTGGCACTATCAAGGGTGCGGCACAAATGTTGGGCCTACATACACTCTGCCTTCTTTCTTGAGTGGAAGGCAGGAGCATATCATGAAAAGATAAACAAGAGGTCTGACCCCTCGAAGAGTGAGGGTTTGGGAAGAATGAGACAAGGACCGATTAAGGCGGGAATGTGGAAGACTCCCCTAGGCCTCGGATACCCTAATACTGTCGGGGTCGGAAGAGAACAAGAGTTGACTACGAGAGGGCGACAGGAAAGAAAACAGAGAGGAGCCCGGCACAAGTAAGTGGAAGCATTCGGTACTCCCGTGGTCGCCAACCCACGTCCCACAATTTGTAAACCCCTGTGAGGGATCTATGTCGTAGATCTGTCGAACAAGCTAATATTCCCCGTTTATTTTGATAGACAACAAATAGGGAAACTGAATTTCTGGATGCTCCTCGTAGTTAGTCAGCCCCTGGAGGGATTCGCAGCTTATTTACCTTGTCACATTATATTAAAATATTATATTTTGCTTCATCTTTGGTGCCTTGTCACTTGCTTACTTGTATTTATCAATGAGTTTAAGCTTCTTATAACAGTTCGTTGCACTCCGACGTTAATTAAAACTTGCTGGATACCATTAGCATAGAGTTTTAATTGGAGTTCAATCTTGATCCCTTTCTCCGACAGTCACTAACTCTCCTATCCGCATCTCCGTATTGCTTTTGTTGTTGTCGTGTTAGGGGCTTGGGACATCTTGGTCATTAGGCCAGTGTACTTCAGTGTGCGTTCAATTTGTCTAATATGATGATCATAAGGGGCAAAACATTTATGTTATCGGCCCCTAATGGTTTAGGTGTTCGTGAAGATGAAAATGAAATGTTAACTATAACGGCTATCAATGCAATTCATGAAATATATATTTAATTAAAGTGCATGTTTCACCCTTCTATGGAGTCTTCTTTAGGTCATATCTGACGATGATGATAATTGTTGCTTTAAGGGGCCTAACATCTAGGTTATCGGCCCCTGATGGTTTGGGTGATAGTGAAACATAACTGACACTAACTACAAACTTACATACTAGAAGAAGAAATGGTAAACAAGTAAAGCATAAGGCAAATAAAGGACAGAAAGAAAATAAATGCCCTCAACCCTCGAAGAATGAGGATTGAGGGACTTGGAAGGAAGGAGGGCCATGAAAGACAGATAGGAATGGGGAAATAGGAGAGGACCCACCCCAAAGTCAGTGGAAAAATGAGGGAAAAACGGACCCAGTTCAGGAATGCTCCGGGATCGCTAACTCCCGAACTCACCAGCCGTGAGCTCCTGAGGGTGTAGCAATATTCAGGGTGCACCAGAAGTAGTGGGGCTACATACACCCAGCCTCCTTGAGGGCCTTGAGCAGAAGGCAGGAGATAACAAGAAAAGAAAAAGAAGGTTGAGCCCTCGCAGGAGGACGGTATCAGGAAAAATGAGACAAGGGCCAATTAAGGCGGGAATGGAAGGGACACCCTAGGACTCGGATACCCTAATACCCTCAGAGACAGAAGACGACAAGTGTTGACCAAGGAAGGCCGACAGGAAATATAATGATAGTAATGATGATTATAATTTCTGTTTTAAGGGGCCTAACCTCAAGGTTATCGGTCCCTAAGGGTTTGGGTGATAGTGAAAGATGAGAATGTACCTAATGTAAACTAAGTTGTAAAAAAAAGCCTTACTTACAACTAAAACTTACATACTAGAAGAAGAAATGGAAAACAAATGGAGCATATGGCAAATAAAGTACAGGAAGAAAATAAATGCCCTCAACCCTCGAAGAATGAGGATTGAGGGTCTTGGAAAGAAGGAGAGCCATGAATGGCTGAGCCACGCTGCCAGCCCGTATTTAACAGAATTCATAACGATATTGTTTCAATTCAATTTTTAAATTTAATATTTTGTAAGGACACCGATTTATATTTTTATAATTTACAGTTTATTTCAACCTAGATATAGCTTTAAGATTATTTTTACGGAGTTTTAATTTTGCCTTAGTTAAAAGCTGAAGAAGACTTCATCGAAGAGTCGAAATATGTAGGCTACATTAATTCAATAGACGTTTCATGAATTGTATTGAAAGACATATCATTTTAAGAGGAACGTTCTAAATTATACACATGGATTAGATAGAATTTAACTAGGCGATTTAAACAACAATCAGTTGCTGGAAGAAATGTTCGAACAAAGGGGTAATTATGAAAATGCTGCTAGCAAGATATTCATGAAATATAATTTACAAGCATTGATGATGATGATGATGATGATGATAATTGTTGTTTTAAGGGGCCTAACATCTAGGTTATCAGCCCCTAATGGTTTGGGTGATCGTGAAGATGATGATGATGGTGATGATAATTGTTGTTTTAAGGGGCCTAACATCTACTTTATCAGCCCCTAATGGTTTGGGTGATCGTGAAGATGATGATGATGGTGATGATAATTGTTGTTTTAAGGGGCCTAACATCTAGGTTATCGGCCCCTAATGATCTGGGTGATAGCGAAAATGATAATGAAATGGAAACCAGAACGAAAATTATGTGAGACGGAAAATACGTACAAAAAGGAACTCAGATGGAAAAAACTCACAATATGGTCTTACAAAAGGGAATTTAGATCGAAAAGATTCACAAAATGAATAGATTGATAAGACCCACAAAAAGTAGGCTAGATTCAAAATACGTACAAAATGCAACGTAGCGTCGAAATACTTACAAAATGCAACTGTAATTCAAAATACTTGCAAAATGCAAATGAGATCGAAAATACGTACAAAATGCAATTGAGGTTAAAAATACTTACAAAATGCAATTGAAATTGAAAATACACAATGCAATTCAGATTGAAATATCCCAGTTCCAATCCAAATTATTCACAAAGTGCAATTGAAATTCAAAATACATATAAAATGCAATTGAAATTGAAAATGCTTACAAAATGTACGGTAGATTCAAAGGACTCATGTGGATTGACAATACTTACAAAATGCAATTTAGATTGAAAATACTCGACAAAATGTAATTTAGATTCAAAATACCCACAAAATGCAATTGAGAATCAAAATATGTGCAAAATGCCCGCCAAACAAAATGCAATTTAGATTCAGAATTCGTGCGAAATGCGGTTTTGGTCTAAAATACTTAAAAATGCAATTGAAATTCAAAATACTCACAAAGGTCCTTCCACCATATTGAAAGACTTACCAAAAAGCAATTTAGATTGTCAATCTTTACAAAATGCAATTGAGGTTGAAAACAATCGCGAGATGTAATTTAGATCGAAAAAACATACAAAAAGCAACGTAGATTAAAGATGCCTTAAAAAATCGCTAGACGGGAATTTAGATACACGGTGAACCAAGTGACAAAAACAGTGCGGGAATCTGAAAGAGAAAAGTAAATATAATGAAAAGAGGAGAGGAGAGGAGAGGGTCCGCCCCAAAGGTAAGGGACAAAAGGGGAAAACGGACCCAGCTCAGGAATCCCTCGGGGTCGCCAACCCCCAAACTCACCAGCCGTGAGCCCTTGAGGGTGTAGCAGTATCCAGGGCGCACCAGAAGTGGTGGGGCTACATACACCCTGCCTCCTTAAGGGCCTTGAGCACAAGGCAGGAGGTAAAAGGAAAAGAAAAAGAAGGCTGACCCTTCGCAGAACTCAACTGGGTTCCCATGGTCGCCAACCCACGTCCCACTAACCGTGGACCCCTGGGGGAGAATCATTAAGTAGGCTTAATGTAAAGCATGTTACGATTTTCTATATGGCAATGCTCGTGTTTACTCCATGTACAAGATATTTAGTGCTTCAATTCTCATGAGCAGATTGTACTGCGGTGACGTCATGTTCAGTACTGGTTGCGCTATACTATGCAGGACTTCACTCGCCCCGATCGGTTAATACCATAAACCGTCTGTACGATGTATTGTGTGTAGGAGATGTTTAGGGCGGTACAATCCTCATAACATTTTTCAGTAATAAGAGCAGAATTCATGACAACTATTCGTGTTCTCCAAACATGGCGTGCTTCAGCAATTAGTGATGTGAGAACCATGATCGCACGCCGTTAATAAATGAGTAAGAAACATAATTTAGCTTTTATAGCTAGTTATTAATAGATAGGTATTTCATATGTTAGTAAAATGTTCGTTTGTCACGGAAGATGCATGTCAAATCACCTCCATTTACATCAAATGTTCAATATCTTGCTCTGTAAAGCTCCGTACCAGCTTTCATCAATAATACTCCAGTATGTGTCAGTGCTCTCTGATATTGCCTTATTTCCAGGTAAGGCACGATGGATATTCTCGTAAACATACATTTAAATGTATCAACTCATTTGCTATATTTCTTATTATATTCAACAATTCACAGAATTATAGCTAGTCATCCTGTTCTCAAATTACGTATTCAGCCCTAAATGCATTGCATTACTGTTCGTCTTCTACGACGCTACATCGTATGTACAGCCTTGTCTTTCTTGCTGATGATGATGATGATGATGGTAGTTGTTGTTTTAAGGTGATGATTAGTGTTTTTAGGGACCTAACACCTAGGTTATCGGCCCCTAACGGTTTCGATTAAGATGAAAGATGATAATGAAAGCAACAACTTAAACAAAGAACTGACTTACAACTAATGTACGATGATGATGATAATTGTTGTTTTAAGGGGCCTAACATCTAGGTTATCGGCCCCTAATGTTTTGGGTGATCGTGAAGATGATAATTAAATGTAAACTATAACTAAAACTAACTACTCTACTAACTTATATACTAGAAGAAGAAATGGAAAACAAAAGAAGAATAGGGCAAATAAAGGACAGGAGGAAAAGAATTACCCTCAACCCTCGAAGAATTCAGATTGAGGGACTTGGAAGGAAGGAGAGCCATGAAAGGCAGATAGGAAAGTGAAAGAGGAGACGGTCCGCCCCAGAGGTAATTGATAAAAGGGGGGAAACCGGGCCCAGCTCAGGAATCCCTCGGAGTCGCCAACTCCCGAACTCACTAGCCGTGAGCCCCTGAGGGTTTAGCAATATCCAGGGTGCACCAGAAGTGGTGGGGCTACATACACCCTGCCTCCTTGAGGGCCTTGAGCAGAAGACAGGAGATAACATGAAAAGAAAAAGAAGGCTCTCAGAAGGAGGGTATCAGAAAAGATGAGACAAGGGCCAATTAAGAAGGGAAAGAACGAGACTCCCTAGGCCTCGGGACACCCTAACCGTCCGGGTTGGAGTGGGTTCGCAAGAAAGAAGACGGAGAGGAGCCCGGCACAAGTAAGTGGAAGCAATGCCGGCCTCAGCTGGGGCCCCGAGGTCGCCAACCCACGTCCCACTAGATGGGAGCCCCTGGCGGGTAGTGTTGGAAAGGGGAATCATCAGGAAGGTTTGCTGCGGGCCTATTTAGGCAAAGGCAAGTAAATATGGAGGAAATATTTAGAACCCTGGATGTGTGCATATGTAAATATTAGGTAGAATTTACGTATTTGAATGTGTATCGGTATCTTTGCTAGACCTATATAGGTCAAGGAATGATGGGTAACACAAATTTTGTAAATATAAGGTACAATGCGAAAATTTGGATATGAATCGGGATATTTACTAGACCTATATAAGGTCTAGTAAAGAACGCGTTACACATCTCGTTTCCAATTGTTATTGTAAATGCCAAATTCTGTCCATGTGTTCCCCCTTCTATAACCCTCTATTCTTCCTGCGTATTCCCGTGAGCTCGCCAGGTAAACACTTGGTGACGTTCGTGGTGTCGATCAAGTCATCAATGCCACCATATTGTTTTTAGGAAAATTTTATACGAAAATGTGTCGCAATCTCTACTAGTTCCATTATTATTCACTATGTTTATTTTGTATCCCTAGTAGCAGAAGTGTCCTACTTCCTTCAGATTTTCACCGGCCAATTTGATGTCAACGGGAGTTTCTGGTTTCTTTCGGCTGCATTCAATATTATTTCTATTACCGGAACTGTGCTCCTACACAGGGCCGTATTTCTAAATAGGCTAAGTAGGCTGCAGCCTGGAGTGGCAATTTTTCAGGGGCGGCAGTTTGCCAATTTATTCAAAAGTTAAAATGAAGTATTTCAGAAGTTTATAATATTTTCCGTACCGATACTAATTTAAGAATATATGTTACTTAAAAATATGTTTAAGTCGTTCTACAGTTTTTCCTGCCTTAGACGAGTTAGGAACTATGTGTGAACTAGTATTTCTGAAATAGGCCTACGGTTAAACTCACTTTAATTACTTTCTATTGAGGCAAATACAACAAAAACACTTTCATATGAGGACATTATTGACGAGTTGCCCATTACGAAATCTCGCAAGAAAGCTACAGTATGTAAATTTGAACATCAAGATTACGTGGGGTGAGTAATTAACTACATTTTGTGTAATTTCATTTCACCGTGTAGGACAACTTAATTGAAATTGAACACAGTTCTTCAATTACGCTAATGATAGTTATTAGCATTAACAAATAAAAATGTGTTAAATAGTGATCACTGATGCCCAAGAACAAATTAATTAATTAAGTTCGAAACCCATTTCATTACTTAACGAATCTTAAAAGAAGTAAATAAAGAAAAAAAACAAGATGTTCAGTAAAGAACATATAGCCTACTTTCTCCTAAATGTATGAGTATAGTTATAACTCGTTGTTATTATCAAAGAGTATAATAGAACTATTCTTTGTTGAAGACCTTAGAAACGATTTACCTCTACCAAACGCCACAACCTAGATAAAAACTGCTACCATCATTGAAGAAAGAAAGATAAGAAGTATCTAAAGAATGTTATGGATCTGGAGACATAATCGACCGGACTGGCGGCGTGGCTCAGCGGTAACGTTCTCGCTTGCTGGACCGTATGTTTCAGGTTTGTATCCTGGTGCAGTCAGCTGGCATTTGAGGGTGCACAAATGCGAGGGAGCTGTGTTAGTAGATTTACTGGCACGTTAAAGATCCCCTTCGGGACAAAATTCTGGCACCCCGGCGTCTCTAAAAGCAACAGTAGTTAAAAGGGACGTAAAACCAATAACATTATTATTATTATTATTATTATTATTATTATTACATAATCGGCCTGACGCGGGCAACATCCAACTTTGAGTTGAGGCATGTCTTTACACGTCTGGCTGCGTATGACTTTCACAACCCTAATTGAATTAACAAATCTTTCCATGACCCTACAGAGACGTGTGTATACCAACTATGTGGATATTTTCGATTGCTATTTGGCTGAAATAGAAGTATTAATTAATATCCTGAACTAGCACCAACGATAGAGTTCAGATACTATGTGAAATCGTTTTGTTCTTTACTTCAATTAACATTTTCAAATAACGCACAATAGGCTGTTACAAACCCTTTAAAATAGAAAGTAAAAATGTATCGTAGTATCATCTTGTCATTCTTCAAATTCGATGCGCATAGAATGCAAATGGTATAGTAATCAATGGAGCCCCACGTAGACTAGTCGTGATATCTAGTGGTGAAATATCTAACAATATAATCCTAACAGAGCGAGTCATTCTAGCGGCCAGAAGAAGAAACTTTTCAATAAAATCTGGTCGGCGTGCAGTTACCTTTTTGGCAGCTAGATGTCTCGAGTAAATCTGCTGGCGAATTATGTTTTAATTAAATATATATTTTACACCATAATATGCACAATATAACGCTTAATTTTAAAACATCTGAGTCATTACAAAACAATAAACATATAAAATTTCAAGCAAAAAAACTAGCTCTGATCGGGTTTGAACCATAGGCATTTGAGCGATAGGCTAACGCTCTACCACTGAGCTAATTGTGTCAACGAATATTGTTCTATATAAAATGACTTACATAGAACTTGTTAGCAAATAGTGATTTATACTAAACGATTTCATCACTGGAGTATATTATTTATATATAAAGCATTTCATACAAAGTTTATTTATTTTATATCAGTACGCTATATTGCATGCAATACTCAAATTAGTGAAATAAAAGGCAGGCACAAGATATCCGCTGCCATCTTGTCTTATTACTAAATCAGCTCAGCTTTTTAAAATCACGTCTGCACTATAGTATTACAAAATAAACTTTTAATTTCGAACGTGCCTCTTCCTTTAGAACAGTTAAAACGATTCTCGGCTCGATAATCGGAACTGGTGGGTCCCATGATATGGATTATAAAGTTTGCATAATTCGCACGGCCGCCATCCTGAAATGGTATGGTGGACGACCTTGTAGTTTGGTCACAAGACGCATCCTATACGAAGGTATGTTGTTACCAAATTTGGTAGAGATCGGATGATTTGGTTAGTCGTTATTTGATTTTACGTTTTGAACGTTTGAGTGGCCGCCATTCAGTTTTAGTAAAGATGGCGGCGATATAAAACATGACACTGAGGTGTCCTTTGCTAGTGCTACCTTTATACCAAATTTCGTTCAATTCGCATTCACCGTGTTCGAATTGATAGGGGGGGGGACATACATTCAGAGTACACACACTCACACACAGACACACAGACACACACACAGACTCACACACACACATACACACACACAGACAGACACACTTTTTTCGCCCTGTGTTGATCTCATAAGTCTACTTTCATTTTTTGCAAAAATCGAAAGTAGGCTAACAAGTAGATAACTAATGTATATAAACCATTTAAATTGTAGTTTTATCTAAACTAAGTGAACTTTATATTTAATAAATATGAAAACGCCAACGGACTCTCTCCTTTTGGTGTATAGAACAATTGTATTAAGCAAATATGAACAATAGAGGGGGCGGCAAATTGACTTTAGCCTATAGGCAGCATACTCAGCCCTGCTCCTACATTTTTAGCCTACTTTCGATTTTTGCAAAAAATGAAAGTAGACTTATGAGATCAACACAGGGCGAAAAAAGTGTGTCTGTCTGTGTGTGTATATGTGGGTGTGTGAGTGTGTGTGTATGTGTGTGTGTGTGAGTCTGTGTGTGTGTGTGTGTACTCTGAATGTATGTCCCCCCCCTATCAATTCGAACACGGTGAATGCGAATTGAACGAAATTTGGTATAAAGGTAGCACTAGCAAAGGACACCTCAGTGTCATGTTTTATATCGCCGCCATCTTTATTAAAACTGAATGGCGGCCACTCAAACGTTCAAAACGTAAAATCAAATAACGACTAACCAAATCATCCGATCTCTACCGAATTTGGTAACAACATACCTTCGTATAGGATGCGTCTTGTGACCAAACTACAAGGTCGTCCGCCATACCATTTCAGGATGGCGGCCGTGCGAATTATGCAAACTTTATAATCCATATCATGGGACCCACCAGTTCCGATTATCGAGCCGAGAATCGTTTTAACTGTTCTAAAGGAAGAGGCACGTTCGAAATTAAAAGTTTATTTTGTAATACTATAGTGCAGACGTGATTTTAAAAAGCTGAGCCGATTCAGTAATAAGACAGATGGCAGCGGATATCTTGTGCCTGACTTATATTTCACTAATTTGAGTATTGCATGCAATATAGTGTACTGATACAAAATAAATAAACTTTGTATGAAATGCTTTATATATAAATAATATACTCCAGTGATGAAATCGTTTAGTATAAATCATTATTTGCTAACAAGTTCTATCTAAGTCATTTTATATAGAACGATATTCGTTGACACAATTAGCTCAGTGGTAGAGCGTTAGCCTATCGCTCAAATGCCTATGGTTCAAACCCGATCAGAGCTATTTTTTTTTTGCTTGAAATGTTATATGTTTATTGTTTTGTAATGTCTCAGATGTTTTAAAATTAAGCGTTATATTGTGCATATTATGGTGTAAAATATATATTTAATTAAAACATAATTCGCCAGCAGATTTACTCGAGACATCTAGCTGCCAAAAAGGTAACTGCACGCCGCTACTTATTAACTTCCAGATTTTATTGAAAAGTTTCTTCTTCTGGCCGCTAGAATGCACTCGCTCTGTTAGGATTATATTGTTCGATACTTCACCACTAGATGTCACGACTAGTCTACGTGGGGCTCCATTGATTACTATACCATTGGCATTCTATGCGCATCGAATTTGAAGAATGACAAGATGATACTACGATACATTTTTACTTTTTATTTTAAAGGGTTTGTAACAGCCTATTGTGCGTTATTTGAAAATGTTAATTGAAGTAAAGAACAAAACGATTTCACATAGTATCTGAACTCTACCGTTGGTGCTAGTTCAGGATATTAATTAATACTTTTATTTCAGCCAAATAGCAATCGAAAATATCCACATAGTTGGTATACACACGTCTCTGTAGGGTCATGGATAGATTTGTTAATTCAATTAGCGTTGTGAAAGTCATACGCAGCCAGACGTGTAAAGACATGCCTCAACTCAAAGTTGGATTTTGCCCGCGTCAGGCGATTATGTAATAATAATAATAATAATAATAATAATAATGTTACTGGTTTTACGTCCCTTTTAACTACTGTTGCTTTTAGAGACGCCGGGGTGCCAGAATTTTGTCCCGAAGGGGATCTTTAACGTGCCAGTAAATCTACTAACACGGCTCCCTCGCATTTGTGCACCCTCAAATGCCAGCTGACTGCGCCAGGATACGAACCTGAAACATACGGTCCAGCAAGCGAGAACGTTACCACTGAGCCACGTCGCCAGTCCGGTCGATTATGTCTGCAGATCCATAACATTCTTTAGATACTTCTTATCTTTCTTTCTTCAATGATGGTAGCAGTTTTTATCTAGGTTGTGGCGTTTGGTAGAGGTAAATCGTTTCTAAGGTCTTCAACAAAGAATAGTTCTATTATATTCTTTGATAATAACAACGAGTTATAACTATACTCATACATTTAGGAGAAAGTAGGCTATATGTTCTTTACTGAACATCTTGTTTCATCATGAATTCTTTCCTCAAGACGGAGTCCATACCATTTAATGATGATGATGATAATTGTTGTTTTAAGGGGCCTAACATCTAGGCTATCGGCCCCTGATGGTTTGGGTGATCGTGAAGATGAAAATGAAATGCAAACTTAAAACTAAAACCAACCACCAACCTACATACTAGAAGAAGAAATGGAAAAAGAAAGGAGAATAAGGCAAATAAATGACAGGAGGAAAAGAAATTCCCCCAACCCTCGAAGAATGCGGACTGAGGGACTTGGAAGGAAGGAGAGCCATGAAATGCAGATAGGAAAGTGAAAGAGGAGAGGGTCCGCCCCGAAGGTAAGGGACAAAAGGGGAAAACGGACCCAGCTCAGGAATCCCTCGGGGTCGCCAACTCCCGAACTCACCAGCCGTGAGCCCCTGAGGGTGTAGCATTATCTAGGGTGCACCAGAAGTGGTGGGGCTACATACACCCTGCCTCCTTGAGGGCCTTGAGCAGAAGGCAGGAGAGAACATGAAAAGAAAAAGAAGGCTGACCCCTCGCTGAAGGAGGGAATCAGAAAAGATGAGACAAGGGCCAATTACGGCGGGAAAGGAAGAGAATCCCTAGGCCTCGGATCCATACCATTTAAAAACTCATTCAAATCCTCTGGTGAAACGGCTAAGATGACAATGGCATCATCAAATCTCAGAGTTTACATTATTTCTATTTGAATCTATACTCCTACAGTCGAAATAAATCAGAAACCTCTATGGACATCAAATTGGCATGTGAAAAGCTAACGGAAGTAGGAGAATTCTGTTACTTAGGAAGCAAAATAACCAGTGATGGACGAAGCAAAGAGGATATAAAAAATAGGTTAGCTCAGGCAAGGAAAGCATTTCTACAGAAAAGGAATCTGTTGACATCGAATATAGATTTAGGCATTAGGAAGTCATTTTTGAAGGCCATTGTCTGGAGCGTGGCGCTCTATGGAAGTGAAACTTGGACTGTTAGTGCAGCAGAAAAGAGGAGAATTGAAGCGTTTGAGAAGTGGTTTTACAGGAGAATGATGAAGATCAGATGGGTAGATAGAGTTACAAACGAAGAGGTATTGAGACTAGTGGAAGAGGAGAGATGTTTCTGGCGACTGTTAATGAAGGGAAGAGATATGTTGGTGGACACATACTAAGACACCCAGGAATAGCAAGCTTAGTTATGGAAGGAAGGGTTGAGGACAAGAACTGTAGGGGTAGACCAAGGTTAGAATATGTTAAACAGATTGCCTGGGATGTAGGGTGTGGTAGCTATGTAGGGATGAAATTATTAGCTCAGGACAGGGAGGCGTGGAGCGCTGCATCAAGCCAGTCAAAAGACTGAAGACTTAAACAACAACAACAACAACAACAACTCCTACATTAAATGTTTCTCTTATTTCCTTCATTGCTTGTTCAATGTATCGATTAATAAGAATATCGTATGGCTTCGGGTGCCGGGTGCAAGCCTTGTTATTTCACACCCAAAGGGTAGCTTGCATGTCGTATTTCGTTGTTCCTTAAAGCACTATGAAAGTTAAGGAGGTTAGATATCTTAAGCTCCTTAAACACTATGGCGCTTTCTAGTAGAGAAATGAGGAACTTTGTGTTGGCGGAAACTCCCGAGATTAATTTTGCCATTATGAACACGGCCTACTGAATTCAAATGGGTTCTTTAACATGCCAACATGGTATGAAATGGTGTCGTAATTTTTGACGCCTTTCAAAAATCACTTACCACGGCCAGGAGCGAACCTGCAAGCTTGGGGGGTTATGAGACCGACACGTTGACCACTCAGCCACCGTGGCAAAGCTGATGTATAGATTGAAAAGTATGGCTGATAAGGTGCAACCTAGCCCTACACCTTTCTCAATAGCAGCTTCTCTCTCGTCCTCAACTCGATTAACTGCCGTACAGATGTAGATCATCCTTCTTTCCCTGTACTTAATTCCAATCCTTTTCAAAATCAGGCGGCTTAGGTAGCGTAGTTGGTAGCATGCTGAGCTTCTATGCCCAAGGTCGCGGGTTCAAACCCAGTCGAAGTCGATGGATTTTTTCAGAGCGTTAAAAATCCCTCAGTATGTTTTCCTTTGTAGGGGAAGTAAATCCGGCTGACCCATGCAATAGATTTATGGCATAAAAGGAACCTTTCACTAACTACACTTGTGTGAAGACAAAATTTGTAGGTTAGAATTGATAACGCTCTATTAGTTCCAACGTTCGCCACCAGGAGATGACTGTGATGCCATCTAGTAACCAAGTCCGTAAGCTAAGTGTCGTGGATGGTAGCATTTGGTAGCAAAAGTAGGAACTACTTGAAATTACTGTCTACAGTCCATACTTGAATTAAAAACAGATAGCACACACTAATACAGCCATCACCAATTAACACCGGTTATCAGACAAATTCTACACGGGACTACATAACCGCGTTGTCGCAGCCCCTAAACTAAGGAACTAACCAACTAACTTTTCAAAATGTCACTTAAGGAACGATATGTGTAGTAAAAATTGAACTTTATCAGAAAACTCTGCCTTAGGATGGGTCAATTGCGAGTCTGGTTCCTATGATTTCTGTCAGCATTTGTCTTACCGGAACTGTGGCCCAGCTAACAACGCTCATAATCAAAAAGAGAACAGTGCAAGGATGTAGGAGAGTAATCATTACAACCCTTTGAGCTGTTCTCTCTGTGAGAGGTTTCGTGTGTTTGTAGACCGGAGATGGAATGCGGGCAGGAAAATCATTTTCCAAGTGGTTGGAGCGAATCGTACAAGAAAGAGAGAAAACTACTCTCTACCGTAAGCTCTTAATGGAGGCTACACCGTGCGAGCTGCAGAAACATACACGCTGTTTTAAGGGGTGGAACATTGAGATTATTTGTCCGCAATGGAAATGATTGAAAATGAACCATACCACGGCTAACTACTGGCTTACATACTGGAAGAAATAATGAATTAAAGAAATGAATAAGGGAAATAAAAGGGGCTGATGCCCTTGCTGATCTGTCCCTTAGAGCAGCGATTCCCAAACTGGGTTCCGCGGAACACTAGGGTTTAAACTCAAATTTAAAACTGATTTTAAAATAAAGCCACACGATGCTAACTATCAGATTGTCTCTAATGCGAAGGTAGGTGGAGTTCGTGTTATAACCAAACACCTATTTGCCAACGTTAGGACTTCTTTTTATGACTTTTATCACAGCAAAATCCATTTGCCAACGAAATAAACGTCACATGTCCGTGACTTACAATGAATATCTTATTGAAATTCAATGTACCTCCGCTTTTAAAACGAAATATGAATTTGTGCCGCTGAATGACTTTTGGGTAGGACTGATACACGTATACATGTCAGTAGCCGAGAAGGCTATCCGAGTTCTGCTCCCCTTCGTGTCCAACTATCGATACGAAGCAGGCTTTTCTGCTTATGCTTACACCAAAAACAAATTCAGGAGTAAGTTCAATGCTGCCCCGGATTTACCTATTCAACTGTCGGACATAAAGCCCGATTTCAAAACTATTTTAAGAACGAAAATGAAACAATTTCATTCATCACATTAGAAATTATTGTTCTAAAATAATTGTTTATATTTTTGTACCGAAATAAAGGCTTGTATGTATATTTAAAATGTTTTCTCTTTGTTTCCAAATCTACTAAGTTAGCGTTAGGCTATAAAAAAAACAGTCAATAAGTATGATGATGATAATTGTTGTTTTAAGGGGCCTAACATCTAGGTTATCGGCCCCTAATGGTGTGGGTGATGGTGAAGATGAAAATGATATGCAAACTTATAACTAAAATTAACTACTAACTTATATACTAGAAGAAGAAGAAGTGGAAATCAAAAGGAGAATAAGGCAAATAAAGGACAGGAGGAAAAGAAATGCCCTCAACCCTCGAAGAATGCGGATTGAGGAACTTGGAAGGAAGGAGAGCCATGGAAGACAAATAGGAAAGTGAAAGAGGAGAGGTCCGTCCCAGAGGTAATGGATAAAAGGGGGAAACCGGACCCAGCTCAGGAATCCCTCGGGGTCGCCAACTCCCGAACTCACCAGCCGTGAGCTCCTGAGGGTGTAGCAATATCCAAGGGTGCACCAGAAGTGGTGGGGCTACATACACCCTGCCTCCTTGAGGGCCTTGAGCACAAGGCAGGAGATAACAGGAAAAGAAAAAGAAGGCTGACCCCTCGCAGAAGGAGGGTATCAGAAAAGATGAGAGAAGGGCCAATTAAGGTGGGAAAGGAAGAGACTCCCTAGGCCACGGATACCCTAATACCGTCGGGATCGGAAAGGAACAAGAGTTGACCAAGTGAGGTCGACAGGAAAGATGACGGAGAGAAGCCTGGCACAAGTAAGTGGAAGCAATGCCGGACTCAGCTGGGGCCCCGTGGTCGCCAACCCACGTCCCACTAGATGTGAGCCCCTTGGGGAGTCAATAAGTATAGATGAAAGCAGGAAGAACGTTGTGGGTTCACAATGCTCAGTAAAAATCAGGGATAGAATTCGGGTTCCGCGGAAGGAACACTACTTCTGAAGGGTTCTAGGATCGCAAGAGTTTTGGAACCGCTGCCTTAGAGCACCACCAATTATCAGCATCAATATAAAAGACGAGGAAAAGCGATGCCCAGAAACGTCGAATAACTAGGATTGATGGATGGGGAAGAAAGTAAACCCATGAAATATGATAATGGTGATGATGATGATGATGATAATTATCGTTTTAAGGGGCCTTACATCTACGTTACCGGCACCTAATAGTTTGGGTGACAGTGATAATGAAAGATGATTACAATAAACCTACAACTAAAACTAACCACTGACTTAACAATTAACTTACATACCAGAAGAAGAAATTAAAGAAAAAAGAAGATAAATAATGGACAGGAGAAAAATAAATGTCACGAAGAATGAGGACTTAAAAGACTTGAAAGGGAGCAGAGTCATAAAAAGGCGATAGGAAAGGGAAAGAGGAGAGGGCCCGCCCCTAAGTCAGTGGAAAAAGGGGAAAACAGACCCAGCTCAGGAATCCCTCGGGGTCGCCAACTCCCAAACTCACCAGATGTGAGCCCGTAAGGGTGTAGCACTATCCAGGGTGCACCAAAGGTAGTGGAGCTACATACACCCTGCCTCCTTGAGGGCCTTGAGCAGAAGGCGGAGGATAACCTGAAAAGAAAAAGAAGGCTGACCCCTCGCAGAAGGAGGGCATCAGGGAAGATGAGACATCGGCCAATTAAGGTGGGAAAGGAAGAGCCTCCCTAGGCTTCGGATACCCTAATACCGTCGTGCTTGGAAGAGAACAAGAGTTGACTAAGAGAGGTCAACAGGAAAGAAAGCGGAGTGGAGCTCGGTACAAGTAAGTGGAAGCAATGCCGGACTCAGCTGGGGTCCCGTGGTCGCCAACCCACGTCCCACTAGATGTGATCCCCTGGGGGTAGGGAAGAGTTTGTGCACTATAAGGTGGAACGAAGAGGTAATGATAAAGTTCTAACGAACAGTTTGACAGAAAAGGAGTAGAAAGTAGTAATTACAGGGATTGCGGCCGATATACTGTGACTGAGATAAGTATCTTGCAGTGGCGTTCGTGATTTTAGTTCCATTAGAATAATCCAGGCTCATTAAACATGTCGTGTAAACGAGAAATTACTGATCTCTGAGAGATATGAACAATTACTTTCATTCGTATTCTAACTTACACTGTACACATCATCCAGAACAGAAAAAAATTGTGAATTCTATACAACATACAAGTACCATTACTCACTTACACAGAGCATTGAATTTCCAGACCTACAGATGTTCAGGGTGAAGCAACATTTGTTTGATGATTATGATAATTGATGTTTTAAGGAGGTTATCGGCTCCTAACTGCTTGGGTGAAAATATAATTGATGAATTAAACACTTGAGTTAGTACCTGTCGTGAGACGTAAGTGGGTGTGTCCGAGTTGAAAAGCTACTCTATTTTCCACCAAGGACACACTCACTTACTTTTCATGACATATAGTGGTGCCGAAAAATCTGGTATAACATACCTAAATGGGAGCTACCTTAACACGAGACGGCGAGATTAAACCGTATCAAGAATTCTCAAGTGGAAATCAGTGTAAAGTGAACGTAAATGTTCAAACTTGTATTAAACAGGAATTTTCAGTACGAGCGTCTCCACCTCTAGCCTCCAACACACAGATGAGTACGGTATCTAACTTATGATGATGAGGATGATGATGATAATTGTTGCTTTAAGGGGCCTAACATCTGGGTTATCGGCCCCTAATGGCTTGGGTGATAGTGAAAGATGAGGTGAGAATGGAATGAAAACTATAACTAACTAGCTGAAGTACCCGTGCTTCGCTACGCGTCATAAATAAATTAAAATGTGAAGGTGACAGTTAAAATAGGGGATAGGCGAGGTGCTGCGCAGAGGGAGATTAAGGATGAAACATTTTGTCCAACTACAACGCTCGGCGTTGACCGTGTTTTATAGCACAAATTTAGATTTTACTCGCTAACCGTTGGAGATACCTTTCGGATAGAAAATGTAATTTTAAACGTCGTATATGCCATCAAAAGTTTGCTATTTCTTAGCGTTCTCTTTTTATTTCAAATGGAAATATGAGTTTGAAACCAAAGGGTGTAGTGACGTCACTAAAATGGTCGCCATCTTTAAATAGTGCAAAGTATTGTAATCAAAAGTAACCTATATGTTAACCAGGTAAATCAGCTACTTCCATGTAAAATTCACGTATATCGGACCAGTGGTACTTGCGTGATTGAGTAATACACAGACACACACCATCTCATTTTTAGCCTTGCTTCGCTCGCGTCATTACTTACATTACTTACATGGGTAGGAGCGATCATCCTTTCAAAGTTAAGGGCCGACCACAGCGAACAAATTATGGTAAATATTCTTTTGTAAACCGTGCCATTGATAACTGGAACTCTCTACCTGCCGCAGTCTTAGAGCCTTTTCCCAAACATATCGGTGTGTTTAAGAAAAGACTGACTATTTGTGTAAATACTCCAGTTTAATTGTTGTATAATTGTTATTGAATTGTTATGTGTAATTATTTATTTGTTATGTATATCCAATTTGCCTCCGGGGGCCACACCCTCCATTGCAAATAAATGAATGAATGAACGAATGAGTGTCATATTGTTATATAATGAAATGCAGTTTTAACCCCGTTAACACCCCTTTAGAACCTGAATATCCAAAAATCCCTCCTTAGTAGACGTTTTCGACACACAACGAACATATCCCCAAAATGTAATTCTTCTAACTTTAATAGTTTTGGTTGGTCGATGAGAGTGAACATTCAAAAATCATTCCTTAGTGGACGTTTTTCTTCCAAAATTTCACCCCTCCCCATAGGCCCCTTAAATTGCATTTATGAAAAAACGGTCGAACACCTATTTATTTTATTTATTTATTTATTTATTTATTTATTTTTAAGCTGATTGATTTCCTCCGAGTTTCAAACTCCTCGCCTATGTCTTTAAAGAGATACACGCTCAGGTAGGAATCTTTCAACCCCCACTTTTCATTCCTTTAACCTCATAACATACACTACATGGAAAAACCATTAGACATGTGTCAGCTTATTTTTAATGATTAGTATATATGCCAAGTAAGCCTCCGTGGCTTAGGCGGCAGCACGCCGGCCTCTCACCGCTGGGTCCGTGGTTCAAATCCCGGTCACTCCATGTGAGATCTGTGCTGGACAAAACGGAGGCAGACAGGTTTTTCTCCGGGTACTCCGGTTTTACCTGTCACAATTTCATTCCAGCAACACTCTCCACTATCATTTCATTTCATCTGTCATTCATTTAATCATTGCCCCAGAGGAGTGCGACAGGCTTCGGAAATCGGCACACTACATATCCTCGCCGCTAGATGGGGGCTTCATTCATTCCATTCCTGACCCGGTCGGACACTGGAAGCAGGCTGTGGATTTTCATTTCATTTCATATATGCCAAGTATCACATCCCCAAATGAAACCACTCGTCAGATATTGTTATTCAATGAAATGCACGTTTACCCCCTTAACTCCTCTTTAGAACCTGAATATCCAAAACTCTTTCCTTAGTGGACGTTTTCGACATACAATGAACATATCCCCAACATTTCATGTTTCTAATTTTAATAATTTTGGCTGGGCGATGATGAGTGAGTGAGTCAGTCAGGACATTTTTTCATTTATTTTTGATAATTTCACCCCTCCCCATGAACCCCTTAAATTGGATTTATGAAACAAACGGTCGAACGCCTATTTACTTATTTAAAGCTGTTTTCCCCCTGAGTTTGATGAGTGACTAAGTGAGTCAATCATTTAGGACACTTTCTTTCCTGTTTCCCCCCCCCCCCCCCAGAATTTCTCCCCTCTCCAAGGGCTCCTGAAATTGGATTTATGAAAAAACGGTCGAACACCTATTTACTTGTATTTTAAGCTGTTTTTCCCGCCGAATTTAATTTTTTTCGCCTATGTCGTTTCAGAGATACACGCTCCGTTAAGAATCCCTCAACCCCCAATTTTCACCCCTTTCACCTCATAATATACATCACATCGACAAACCCTTAGACATATGTCTGATTATTTTTAATGATTAGTTTCTATACCGAATATCACATCGCCAAAGAAACAAATCATGTGATATCGTTATTCAATGAAATGCACCTTTACCCCCTTAACACCTCTTTAAATCCCGAATAAACAAAAATCATTCCTTAGTTGACGTTTTCGACATACAACGAACATATTCCCAAAATTTCATGTTTCCAACATTAATAGTTTTCGCTGGGCGTGATGAGTGAGTGAGTCAGACAGGACATTTTCTTTCAATTATTTTTACCAGAATTTCACCCTTCCCCATGGGCCCCTTAAATTGGATTGATGAAAAAACTCTTGAACACCTATTAACTTATTTTTTAAGCTGTCTTTTTCCCCTGAGTATGATGAGTGAGTGAGTCAGTCAGTCAGTTAGGACAATTTCTCTCCTTTTTTCCACCAGAATTTCATCCCACCCCATTGGCCCCTTAAATTAATTTATGAAAAAAAACGGTCGAACACCGATTTACTTATTTATTTAGCTGATTTTCTTTCTCTAAGTTTCAAATTTCTCACCTATGTCGTTTAAGAGATAGGCCTTCACGCTCCATTAGGAATCCTTCAACCCCCACTTTTCACCCCTTGCACCTCATAATAATACACCATATCGAAAAACCCTTAGACACCTGTCTGCTTATTTTTAATGATTAGTTTATATGCCGAGTATCACATCCACAAATGAAACCACTCTTGAGATATTGTTATTCAATGAAATCCAGGTTTAACCCCCTTAAGACCCCTTTAGAACCTGAATATCCAAAAATCCTCCCTTAGTGTACGGTTTTGACATACAACGAACATATCTCCAAAATGCCATGTTTCCAACTTCAATATTTTTGGCTGGGCGATGATGAGTGAGTGAATGAGTCAGGACATTTTCTTTCATTTGTTTTTCTTCAGAATTTCACCCCTCCCGATGAACCCCTTCAATTTGATTGATCCAAAAAAACTGTCGAACAGCTATTTACTTACTTTAAAGCAGTTTTTCCCCCTGAGTTTGATGAGTGAGTCAGTCAGTCAATCGGTTAGGACACTTTCTTTCCAGTTTTTTCCCCCCCTGAATTTCACCCCTCCCCATGGGCTCCTTAAATTGGATTTATGAAAAAACGGTCAAACAAATATTTACTTTTTTTGTATGCTGATTTCTTTCCGCTGAGTTTCAAACTCCTCGCCTATGTCGTTTAAGAGATACACGCTCCGTTAGGAATCTTTCAATCCCTACTTTTCACCCCTTTCACCTCATAATATACACCACATCGAAAAACCATCAGACACGTGTCTTCTTACTTTTTAATGATGACTTTATATGCCGTGAATCACATCCCCCTATGAAACCATTCGAGAGATATTGTTATTCAATGAAATGCAGGTTTAACTCCCTTAAGACCCCTTTAGAACCTGAATATCCGAAAATCCTCCCTTAGTAGACTGTTTTGACATACAATAAACATATCCCAAAACGGTCATGTTTCTAACTTCAATAATTTTGGCAGGGCGATGATGATGAGTGAGTGAGTGAGTGAGTGAGTGAGTCAGGACATTTTCTTTCAATTTTCTTTTTTCAGAATTTCACCCCTCCCCATGAACCCCTTAAATTTGATTTATGAAAAAAAACTGTCGAACAGCTATTTACTTACTTTAAAGCAGTTTTCCCCCTGAGTTTGATGAGTGAGTCAGTCAGTCAATCAGTTAGGACACTTTCTTTCCTGTCCCCCCCCCCCCACCAGAATTTCACCCTTCCCCATGGGCCCCTTAAATTGGATTTATAAAAAAACGGTCAAACACATATTTACTTATTTTTTATGCTGATTTTTTTTCGCTGAGTTTCAAACTCCTCGCCTTTGTCGTTTAAGAGATGATGATGATGATAATTGTTATTTTAAGGGGCCTAACATCTAGGTTATCGGCCCCTGATGGTTTGGGTGATCGTGAAGATGAAAATGAAAAGCGAACTTAAAACTAAAACTAACTACTAACCTACATACTAGAAGAAGAAATGGAAAACTAAAGGAGAATAAGGCAAATAAAGGACAGGAGAAAAAGATATGCCCTCAACCCTCGAAGAAGGCGGATTGAGGGACTTGGAAGGAAGGAGAGCCATGAAAGGCAGATAGGAAAGTGAAACAGGAGAGGGTCCGCCCCAAAGGTAAGGGACAAAAAGGGAAAACGGACCCAGCTCAGGAATCCCTCGGGGTCGCCAACTCCCGAACTCACCAGCCGTGAGCCCCTGAGGGTGTAGCATTATCTAGGGTGCACCAAACGTGGTGGGGCTACATACACCCGGTCTCCTTGAGGGCCTTAAGCAGAAGGCAGGAGATAACATGAAAAGAAAAAGAAGCCTGACCCCTCGCAGAAGGAAGGAATCAGAAAAGATGAGACAAGGGCCAATTAAGGCGGGAAAGGAAGTGACTCCCTAGGCCTCGGATGCCCTAATACCGTCGGGGTCGGAAGAGAACAAGAGTTGACCAAGTGAGGTCGACAGGAAAGAAGAAAGAGAGGAGCCCGGCACAAGTAAGTGGAAGCAATGCCGGACTCAGCTGGGGCCCCGTGGTCGCCAACCCACGCCCACTAGATGTGAGCCCCTGGGGGACGTTTAAGAGATACACGGTCATTTAGGAATATTTCAATCCCCACTTTTCACCCCTTTCACCTCCTAATATACACCACATCGAAAAACCCTGAGACTCGTGTCTTCTTATTTTTAATGATGAGTTTATATGCCGAGTATCACATCCCCCTATGAAACCAATCGGGAGATATTGCTAGTCAATGAAATGCAGGTCTACCCCCTTAACACCCCTTTAGAACCTGAATATACAAAAATCCTTTCTTAGTGGGCATTTGCGGTCCTTGGGGAAGCTGCATACCAAATTTCATTCCAATCCGTTCGGTGGTTTCTGAGATTTCGTGATGAATGAATGAGTGAGTGAGTGGTATTTGACAAATATATAGTAGAAGATAGTGTCAAGTCTTTGTTATGCTAAACTCGGTTGACAGTGCTGTGTGAGTAGGTGAGTAACTAACGGGATTTCAAGTAAAGATGCTCATTTTCTATACCAGTAGTGCAGAGCGCAATGGCATCCAGACGGCCGTGTCTCGACTTGAGCTATGTTGGCATGGAAACTATCTGCCTTGCCATTCCTTCATGAGTATATTTTATGATTTGATTAGCCTGTGCTTGAGTCCAAAAGGGCCTAAATCAAAAGAATGAGAAAGACTATCGAAAATTCATGTATCCAGCGGTTCCTTCCGGGTCCTAAACTATCTGTATGCAAAATTTGGTTGAGATTGGTGGAACGGTGTGGATTTGTATACGGAACAGACCCACATACCCACATACCCACATACCCACATACAGACTTTCACTTTTATATATTAGATATTAACTACAGTCTTAAAAACTAGAAGAAGAAAAGGTAAACAAATAAAGAATAACACAAACAATGGACAGGAGGAAAAGAAATGCCCTCAACCCTCGAAGAATGAAGATTGAGGGACTTTGAAGGAAGGAAAGGGAAATGGAAGAGCGTCCGCCCCAGAGGCAATGGAAAAAGGGAAAAAAATGGACCCAGCTCAGGAATCCCTTGGGGTTGCCAACTCATTAACTCACAAGCCGTGAGCCCTTGAGGGTGTAGCACTATCCAGGGTGCACCAGAAGTGGTGGGGCTACACACACCCTGCCTCCTGAAGGGCCTTGAGCAGAAGGCAGGAGATATGAAGAGAACAGAAGAGGTCTGACCCCTCGAAAAATGAGGGATCAGGAAAGATGAGACAAGGGCCAATTAAGGCGGGAAAGTAAAAGTTTCCCTAGGCCTCGGATACTCTAATAACGCTGGGGTCGGAAATTAACAGGAGTTAACCAAGAGAGGTCGATAGGAACGATGACAGAGAGGAGCCCGGCACAAGTAAGTGGGAGCAATGCCGATCTCAGCGGGGGTCCCGTGGTCGAAAACCCACGTCCCTCTAGTCGTGGGCCCCTGGGGGATATTTAACTTACTTTTCAGAGCTAAGTAGTTATAACCTACGGGAGTTAAGAGTTGAATGTATGTTATTTTATGTTCACGTACGATATGGCATGGTTTTAGATGCATTAGTTAGGTTAGGGATACATGCTGAATAAATACGCCATTTTTGTGGTTCTCACAATTCACACGGGAATTTCACAGCCTACTCGACCATTCGGAACCGTCATTTCGCTGCCACCTATCGGCAAAATAAATAAACGTTCCCACGGCCTGATCAACCAGTCTGAACCGTAATTTCCTGCTACCATCTACCGTAAACAATAAACAATTCCACGGCCTACTCGACCAGTCTGAAGGAACCGTCACTTCTTTGCATCATGAGCAGGGCCGTGGAGAGCGGCGACGGGCCCCGGGGCTGGAATCTCCCGGGCCCCCAAGACCCTAAAATTAATCAACAGGAAGTAAAGTTCACTGGACTGCATGTTAAAAGAGGTGGAAAGGGTATACTGTACACTGTGCAGTACTACGGCCTCTGTGACATATGACGTAATCTCTTTTCATATTGAAAACATGATGCTTACACAAAGTCAAGACGTATTTTAAAATACGTTTTACATATAGGGTTTTTATGTTGACATTATTAAAATTGCTGCCCTTGAAGAATCACGCCCTTGGGTCTAAGCCTAAACACTGGGAAGTGTTTTGGTTGAACGGCGATCACACATCATTGTACACTAAACAAAGCAAAATATATTTTCATAATTAACCACAGGTATACTCATACGTAAGTCAAGTTATTTATTATGTGCTATAAGTAGATTGCAGCTGATCAGCGATTGTTTTCACAAAAGAAAAAAAATGTGAATTTGAACTATATTTGGTAATTTGCAGTCAGTGGACTTCTTATAATTTAATATTGCATAGCAGTAAGCAAACCTAGAGCCAGGTTCTCCTAAAAATTCCCAATCCTATCTATGACTGGTGACCATCGGGGCGGATTTAAGCCAAGATTGTGGGGGAGTAGACACACCGGGGATCTGGGGGGTTTGGAATATCTTCAAGCTCAAAGTGGGGTCCGGGGTCTTCCTTCGGAAAATTTTTCAAAAATTAGGTCCAAATTATTGAGTTATAGGCCATTTGGGTGATTATTTTTGTGATATTTTGGAGTAAAAATTTGGTGACCATTGACGTTTAGTGGCTACTAGCTGAAGTACCCGTGCTTCGCTACGCGTCATAAATAAATTAAAATGTGAAGGTGACAGTTAAAACAGGGGATAGGCGAGGTGCTGCGCAGAGGGAGATTAAGGATGGAACATTTTGTCCAACTACACCGCTCAGCGTTGACCGTGTTTTATAGCACAAATTTAGGTTTTACTCGCTAACAGTTGCAGATACCTTTCGGATAGGAAATGTAGTTTTAAACCTCGCATATGCCATCAAAAGTGTGCTATTTCTTAGCGTTCTCTTTTTATTTGAAATGGAAATATGAAAGTTTGAAACCAAAGGGTGTAGTGACGTCACTAAAATGGTCGCCATTTTAAATAGTGCAAAGTATTGAAATCAAAAGTAACCTATGTGTTAACCAGGAAAATCAGCTACTTCCATGTAAAATTCACGTAAATCGGACCAGTGGTACTTGCGAGATTGAGTAATACACAGTCACACACCATCTCAATTTTAGCCTTGCTTCGCTCACGTCATAGTCGTATGATATTGTTTTTCAATGAAATGCAGGTTTAACCCCGTTAACACCCCTTTAGAACCTGAATGCCCAAAAATCCCTCCTTAGTAGACGTTTTCGACACACGACAAACATATCCCCAAAATATCATTCTTCTAACTTTAATAGTTTTGGTTGGTCCATGAGAGCAAACATCCAAAAATCCTTCCTTAGTGGACGTTTGTCTTCCAGAAGTTCACCCCTCCCCATATGCCCCTTAAATTGCTTTTATGAAAACACGGTCGAACACCTATTTATTTTATTTATTTATTCATTTATTTATTTATTTTTAAGCTGATAGATTTCCTCCGAGTTTCAGACTCCTCCCTATGTCGTTTAAGAGATACACGCTCAGTTAGGAATCTTTCAACCTCCACTTTTCATCCCTTTCACCTCATAATATACACTACATCGAAAAACCATTAGACATGTGTCAGCTTATTTTTAATGATTAGTATATGTGCCAAGTATCACATCCCCAAATGAAACCATGATGATGATGATGATAATTGTTGTTTTAAGGGGCCTAACATCGAGGTTATCGGCCCCTAATGATCGGGGTGATAGCGAAAATGACAAAGAAATGGAAACCAGAACAAAATTATCGAAGACGTAAATACGTACAAAAAGGAACTCACATGGAAACAACTCACAATATGGTCTTACAAAAGGGAATTTAGAACGAAAAGTTGCACAAAAAGAATAGATTGAAAAAGACCCACAAAACGTAGGCTAGATTCAAAATACGTACAAAATGCAAAGTAGCGTCGAAATACTTACAAAATGCAACTGAAATTCAAAATACTTACAAAATGCAAATGAGATCGAAATTACGTACAAAATGCAATTGAGGTTCAAAATACTTAGAAAATGCAATTGAAATTGAAAATACACAATGCAATTCAGATTGAAATATCCCAGTTCCAATCCAAATTATTCACAAAGTGCAATTGAAATTCAAAATACTTACAAAATGCAATTGAAATTGAAAATGCTTACAAAATGTACGGTAGATTCAAACGACTCATGTGGATTGACAATACTTACAAAAAGCAATTTAGATTGAAAATACTTGACAAATGTAATTTAGATTCAAAATACCAACAAAATGCAATTGAGAATCAAAATATGTGCAAAATGCCTACCAAACAAAATGTAATTTAGATTCAAAATTCGTGCGAAATGCGGTTTTGGTTGAAAATACTTACAAAATGCAATTGAAATTCAAAATACTCACTAAAAGGCCCGGCAACCTGCATTGAAAGACTTACTAAAAAGCAATTTAGATTGTCAATCTTTACAAAATGCAATTGAGGTTGAAAACAATCGCGAGATGTAATTTAGATCGAAAAAACTTACAAAATGCAACATAGATCAAATATGCCTTAAAAAAAATCGCTAAAAGGGAATTTAGATACACGGTGATTCGAGTAACAAAAACAGTGCGGGAATCTTAAAGAGTAAAGGAAATAGAAGGAAAAGAGGAGAGGAGAGGGGAGAGAGGAGAAGGTCCGCCCCAAAGGGAAGGGACAAAAGGGGAAAACGGACCCAGCTCAGGAATCCCTCGGGGTCGCCAACGCCAGAACTCACCAGCCGTGAGCCCCTGAGGGTGTAGCATTATCGACGGTGCACCAGAAGTGGTGGGGCTACATACACCCTGCCTCCTTAAGGGCCTGGAGCACAAGGCAGGAGGTAAAAGGAAAAGAACAAGAAGGCTGACCCCTCACAGAAGGAGGGTATCAGGAAAGATGAGACAAGGGCCAATTAAGGCGGTAAAGTGAAAGACTCCCTAGGCCTCGGATAACCTAATACCGTCGGGGTCGGAAGAGAACAAGAGTTGACCAAGGAAGGTCGACAGGAAAGAAGAAAGAGAGGAGCCCCAAATGAAACCACTCGTGCTTTCAATGGAAAGCACGTTTACCCCCTTAACACCTCTTTAGAACCTGAATATCCAAAACTCTTTCCTTAGTGGACGTTTTCGACATACAACGAACATATCCCCAAAATTTCATGTTTCTAACTTCAATAATTTTGGCTGGGCGATGATGAGTGAGTGAGTCGTCAGGACATTTTCTTTCATTTATTTTTGATAATTTCACCCGTCTCCATGAACCCCTTAAATTGGATTTATGAAATAAACGGTCAAACACCTATTTACTTATTTAAAGCTGTTTTCCCCCTGAGTTTGATGAGTGAGTAAGTGAGTCAATCAGTTAGGACACTTTCTTTCCTGTTTTTCCCCCCATAATTTCACCCCTCTCCAAGGGCCCCTTAAATTGGATTTATGAAAAAACGTTCGAACACCTATTTACTTGTATTTTAAGCTGTTTTTTCCCACCGAATTTCAAACTTCACGCCTATGTCGTTTCAGAGATACACGCTCCGTCAAGAATCCCTCAACCCCCAATTTTCACCCCTTTCACCTCATAATATACACCACATCGATAAACCCTTAGACATATGTCTGATTATTTTTAATGATTAGTTTATATACCGAATATCACATCCCCAAACAAACAACTCATGAGATATCGTTATTCAATGAAATGCACGTTTACCCCCTTGACACGTCTCTAAAACCCGAATAAACAAAAATCATTCCTTAGTTAACGTTTTCGACATACAGCGAACAGATTCCCAAAATTTCATGTTTCCAACTTTAATAGTTTTCGCTGGGCGTGATGAGTGAGTCAGACAGGACATTTTATTTCATTTATTTTACCAGAATTTCACCCCTCCCCATGGGCCCCTTAAATTGGATTGATTAAAAATCGCTTGAACACCTATTAACTTATTTCTTAAGCTGTCTTTTTCCCCTGAGTCAGTCGGTTAGGACACTTTCTCTCCTTTTCATCCCCAGAATGTCACCCCACCCCATTGGCCCCTTAAATTAATTTATGAAATAACAGTCGAAAACCGATTTACTTACTTTTTAAGCTGATTTTTTTTCGCTGAGTTTCAAATTTCTCGCCTATGTCGTTTAAGATATAGGCCTACACGCTCCATTAGGAATCCTTCAACCCCCACTTTTCAGCCCTTTCACCTCATAATAATACACCACATCGAAAAACGCTTAGACACGTGTCTCCTTACTTTTTAATGATAAGTTTATATGCCGTGTATCACATCCCCCAATGAAACCAATCGGGAGATATTGTTATTCAATGAAATGCAGGTTTAAACCCCTAAAGACCCCTTTAGAACCTGAATATCCGAAAATCCTCCCTTAGTAGACGATTTTGACATACATTGAACATATCCCCAAACTGTCATGTTTCTAACTTCAATAATTTTGGCTAGGCGATGATGAGTGAGTGAGTAAGTGAGTGAGTCTGGACATTTTCTTTCAATTTTCTTTTTTCAGAATTTCACCCCTCCCCATGAACTCCTTAAATTTGATTTATGAAAAAAAAAACTGTCGAACAGCTATTTACTTAATTTAAAGCAGTTTAAGAGACACACGCTCCGTTAAGAATCTTTTAATCCCCACTTTTCACCCCTTTCACCTCATAATATACACCACATCGAAAAACCCTCAGACACATGTCTTCTTATTTTTAATGATGAGTTTATATGCCGAGTATCACATCCCCCCATGAAACCAATCGGGAGATATTGCTATTCAATTAAATGCAGGTCTACCCCCTTAACACCCCTTTAGAACCTGAATAGCCCAAATGTCTCTCTTAGGGGGCATTTGCGGCCCTTGAGGAAGCTGCATACAGATTTCATTCCAATCCGTTCGGTGGTTTCTGAGATTTCGTGATGAATAAATGAATGAGTGAGTGAGTGAGTGAGTGAGTGAGTGAGTGGTATTTGACAAATATATAGTAGAAAGAAGATAGTGTCAAGTCTTTGTTATGCTAAACTCGGTTGACAGTGCTGTGTGAGCAATTGAGTAACTAACGGGATTTCAAGTAAAGATCCTCATTTTCTATACCGGTAGTGCTGAGCGCAATTGGCATCAAGTCGGCCGTGTCTCGACTTGAGCTATGTTGCCATGGAAACTATCTGCCTTGCCATTCCTTCATGAATATATTTTATGATTTGATTAGCCTGTTTTTGAGTGAAAAAGGGCCGAAATCAGAAGAATGAGAAAGACTATCGAAAATTCATGTAGCCAGCGGTTCCTTCTGGGTCCTAAACTATGTGTATGCAAAATATGGTTGAGATTGGTGGAACGGTGTAGATTTGTATACGGAACCAACATACATACATACATACATACATACATACATACATACATACATACATACAGACTTTCACTTTTATATATTAGATAGAAAAGACTCTCCGTTATTGAAGTAAAAGCTCCCGAACCTTCAAGTAAGATCCCGCGGTGTAGCTCACCAATGACCGTGATGGGGATGTACAGCAAGTCTGCAGATCAGAGTTTCGAATCCCAGTGCTGACAGCGGCTATCCTGGGTGTGGTTTTTCTCACTCCCTCCAGACAAATGCCGGGATAGTACCTTATTTCAAGTCCAGGAACACCTACCCTACTCTTAACCCTAATAATTTCAGTAATAGTCGCGACGGGCAACGCATTCCCACTTTTCCCAGTCAGCAACTAAGAATACGGCATGCGATTGATCATATCACAGAGGCCATGGCACAGCACAGTGTATACCCTGCGTTTCTTCCAGCATTGGGTGGTTTTAAGCGGGTCTAAGTTTCTACTCTACAAGACAAATACTGTAGTTACAACAATGTTGCCAATACATATCTCGTATTATACAACAACCACTAGCCTCCCCTTCAGTCTACACAATTCGCACGTTTCTTAGTTCTCTATTTTGTTCGCTGTTTTAGAATCTTATAATTTATTTCATTAATATTTGTGAAAACTACTGCTTTACAGTCAACTTCATTCAATAATGTGGAGGCCTTCAGAAACAAACCGGAAAATTAACGCGTCAGCATATACTGAAATATAGGCTATCTACAGTACTAGTTCATGCAAACGATTCCCAACCGAGCGCCAATGGTTCATTGCCCGCCAGTAATACTAGACCTACTAGCTACCAAGTACACCGGTTAAATGTCGCAAGCCCCTAAATGAATTAACAACTGTAACGACAAATAGGCCTATTATTAACTGTTGAGTAAGACTACGAATGACACCGCAGTCGGTAAGCCGAATCCTGCATTCCTGTCGCGGCTTCGTCAGGATCCGGAGTCATTTCCAATTCATAAATAAAGGGAGCAACTCAATGTTTAACGGTACTGAGACGTTAAAGCGTATCATGAAAGGGTTGGATTCAGAAGGGAAAATATCTCTTCGCGTCCTGAAAAAGAAGTGCTTTGCAGATCGAAGTTGCTCTTTGGAATAAACGGCGTAGAAATATCCAATAATAATATCCGCCACTGCACCAGCTCGAAACAAAATTGTATTTATATTAATATTCGACAATACTTCATCTTAATTTTCTTCTAAATTAAGCAAAGTTCAATATTTGGTCTTAGAAAAGTCTGCGCGGTTGCCTACATGCAATATATTAATTTCTCCATCGCCATGCACACCACTGGCGTTACTTATTTTTGTTTTATGAGGTGGAACAGCTGCTGTAGGTCATCTGTCCTTACCACTGACGACCCATGAGAGGAATTGGTAAACAAAGTTGAGTGGTTCAGTGTCCTAGCTTAATGGTAATTTTTCTCCTGGTTAATTAAACACTCAGTCCCGAAAAATATTGGAATGTTACTTTAGTTTCAGTCTTTGGATACATTTCCCAACTCTAGTACCAATAGTAATATAGGTTTTCAATAAATTCCTTAATCAGAAATGATTTGCGCACGAACCCAAGTACCTAGGATTGTTTATCGTATTGAATGAACCAGTTATAATAATACACACATCAAAAAAAGTTTTGCATCACCTCGGTTCCAAGAGTTCCGGAACCTTTAAATACAAAGGGAATAGAGATCAACACAAACAACATTTCAGCTCGTTTTATTGCTCATGAGACCCACACATTGCATGTTGTACCATCATACAGCTAGACTTTCAGCATTTGTGGTCCAGATTGCAGTACACACCACTACCTCTAATACCCAGTAGCACGTCCTCTTGCATTGATGCATGCCTGTATTCGTCGTGGCATACTATCCACAAGTTCATCAAGACACTGTTGGTCCAAATTGTCCCACTCCTCAACGACAATTCGGCGTAAATCTCTCAGAGTGGTTGGTGGGTCAAGACGTCCATAAACAGCCCTTTTCAACATATCCCAGGCATGTTCGATAGGGTTCATGTCTGGCGAACATGCTGGCCACTGTAGTCGAGCGATGTCGTTATCTTGAAGGAACGCATTCACAAGATGTGCACGATGAGGTCGAGAATTGTCGCCCATGAAGACAAATGCCTCTCCAATATTCTGCCGATATGGGTGCACTATGGGTCGGAGGATGTCATTCAGGTATCGTAAAGCCGTTTCGGAGCCTTCCATGACCACCAGTGGCGTACGTCGGCCCCACATAATGCCACCCCAAAACATCAGGGAACCACCACCTTGCTGCACTCGCTGGACAGTGTGTCTAAGACGTTCAGCCTGACCAGGGTGCCTCCAAACACGTCTCCGACGATTGTCTGGTTGAAGGCATATGCGACACTCATCGGTGAAGAGAACGTGATGCCAATTCTGTGGGGTCCATTCAGCATGTTGTTGGGCCCATCTGTACCGCGCTGCATGGTGTCGGGGTTGCAAAGCTGGACCTCGCCATGGACGTCGGGAGTGAAGTTGCGCATCATGCAGCCTATTGCGCACAGTTTGAGTTGAAACACGACGTCCTGTGGCTGAACGAAACGCATTATTCAACATGGTGGCATTGCTGTCAGGGTTCCTCCGAGCGGCAATCCGTAAGTAGCGGTCATCCACTACAGTAGTAGCCCTTGGGCGGCCTGAGCGAGGCCTGTCATCGACAGTTCCTGTATCTCTGTACCTCCTCCATGTCCGAACAACATCGCTTTGGTTCACTCTGAGACGCCTGGAAACTTCCCTTGTTGAGAGCCCTTCTTGACACAAAGTAACGATGCGGACGCGATCGAACTGCGGTATTGACCTTCTAGGCATGGTAGAACTACAGACAACATGAGCAGCGTACCTTCAACCTGGTGGAATGACTGGAACTGATCGGCTGTCGTACCCCCTCCGTCTAATAGGCCCTGCTCATGCATGGTTGTTTACATCTTTGAGCAGTTTTAGTGACATCTATGAACAGTCAAAGGGACTGTATCTTTGATACAATATACACAGTCAACGTCTATATGCCGGAGATCTGGGAACCGAGGTGATGCAAAACTTTTTTTGATGTGTGTAATAATTATACTGCGCCTAAGCATAGAGATTATTCAAATGTTAGCATTGTTTTCTCAATTCAGTATACGAGAAGATGAACAATTTCGCATGCATTTCTTCTATCTACGTTTGACAGCAGAATCGCCTCACCCTTTCGCAAGATATTTAGCCAGCAATGATAATTTTTCACATAGTGCGAAAGTGAATTAATGTGTGGACGCTACTTTAAAATGTATTTTACATACCTGCCTGCACGGCATACGAATTGATACGTCTAGCTAGACAATATATTCATTTCAGACACTAATACCTCTAAATATCTAAGCTCGACGTGACGCACCAAACTTGAAACTCTTGAGCTAGCTGACCAAACACACCAGGGCAGCCCAGGCTCTCGTGGCCTTGGCAAAATAAGTGAAGAGATGAGAAAGTTATTGGAAGGATTGGTGCATAAGCCGAATAAGCTAAATTTAGAATAATGGAATGCTCTCTGTCTTCAGGTACGGTATATTCTTAGAACAATACATAGTGAGGCCCCTTTGTGCTTTGTAGAGGAAAATATTGTCGGCTTGACATAATAAGTTTCTCAATCCTTGTAACATTGTTCACAGACAGTTCATTGCTTTCACTAAATGATTGCCAGTAGCAAATTCAAGTCACATAAAGACAATAATATATCATTGCCCGATCGGGCCCATCCTCCTAGGACGCCGGGCCCCCCTGGGAGGGTCGGGCCCCGGGGCACCGGCCCTGCCTGACCCCCCTCTCGTCGGGCCTGAACATGAGTGAAAGTGACCAGCTCAGAAAATTGAAGAGGACCCGTGTCACAACAAGCGGTAATGTTATACGCTTTACGAGCCTAATTAATCAATTAAAAGACCATAACAACAGGGACGAGGTTACATGTACCCGTAATCGACTTCATGATACACTCCAAACACTTCTGGCTCTAGACAAACAAATCATGACCTCTTAGATGATGTTGAATATGAGGCCGATGAGGCCGACGACGTAACAGTTTGCGAAGAATACGAAGATACAGGCAAACGTGCCATCCACACGGCAGATAATCTTCTCAGGCGTGAAAACAACACCCATATCCATACAGTTGTTCAAGAAATAAAATTACCGACGGTGAGACTTGAACCCTTCGCGGGTGATATAGAATCGTGGACAAGTTTCTGGGAACAATTAGAGTCTTCCATCGATAAAAACTACTCAGTATCTGAAATAAATTAACATGATTTTTAGCCTATTTTCAATTTTGAAAAAATAGGCTTATGAGATTACCTTTGGTCCGTGTGCGTGTGTGTGTGTGTGTGTGTGTGTGTGTCCCCTAATAAAATCTAAACGGCTGGAGCGATTTCAGTGAAACTCAGTAAGTTCATAGCACTATTCCCGGCGACCTCGACCGTGCCCTTCAAATCTTGTTACGTCTCACCAATTCAGCATGGCGGCTGTGCGAAATATTTCACTAGCATTCAATATCTCCGAAACTATTACCGATATCGCCCTGAAATTGTGTACGGTGATAAAGGGCACTACTAGAAGTTCACCTATGAGACTTTCAAAAACCTGGTGACCACAAAACCAACATGAGGGCAAAGCGAATTTGAGACTTTTAAATAGACTCTTCTCGCGATTTAAATATCGAAACGTAATGAAACTTGGTACAGCAAATATTTATACACATTGCAATGCACTGGAGTCTAATTTTGTTTAATTGTTTACATAACCTCAAAATGGCGGCTGTGCGAAATATTTCACTGACATTCTATATCTCCGAAACTATTACAGTTATCACCCTGCAATTTTGTACGGTGATAAAGGGTACTGATACAAGTTTACCAATGTACATTTCATAAACCTGTCAAGTACAAAACGATCATGGCGACCAAGCGAATGTGAAATATTTTAATAGACTTTTCTCGTGAGTTAACTCTCTGAGCTCAGTGAAATGTGGTACAGTAAATGATTTTGCAGATTGTAATGCACTGCCATCTAATTTAATTCAATTGTTTACATAACCTCAAGATGGCGGCTGTGCGAAATTTTAAAATTAAGTTTTTATTTCTTGTGTCGTAATCATGCGATCGAAGTGAAAGTTTGAATAATGAACCTAGGCAATAATTGTCCTTGAATGGTACATAACTCTATGGCCTATACATATAACAATCCTAATTGGCGAGGTTCCGAAATATTTAGACGGTTCTCAATATCTATGAATCTTTTATTATTATTATTAATCTTGATTGGTCACATTGGACCACTTGAGTCGTTCCACATTCACTTCTTCTTTGAAGGTAGTACTGCTTGGTTCTTGCGCTCTTTCCAGTACTTTTTCATTCTTTCAGATCGGGATTTTCTCAACTCATCTGAAATCTCCATAGGCTTTCTGTGTGTCATTTCTGCAGAAAATTTGTGAGTTTTAAGAATGGTGTTAATTTTATTTTTCTCCTCGGCATCTGTTATCTTGAGTCCAACTGCTTTGAGATCTTGTTGGATTTCTTGGATCCATTTTCCTCCAGTTTTCTTTCCTAGATTTCTCATCACCAGTTGGCGTACAATTCTGTTTTCTGGAAGCCGTAAGATGTGAAAAAAATATGAAATCTTTTACAGCAACCAAACTGAATTTTTTATGTTCATAGAGACTATGAACATATGTTCACCACAGGACTTTCAGTGACCTGGTGAGCACAAATCCAACATGGCGGCGACGCGAAGTATAAATATTTAAATGGACGTTTCTCGCGAATTAACTATCCGAGTGCCGTGAAACGTTGCACGTTAAATGCTTATACAAATGTTGATCCACTGGCATCTAATTTATTTCGATTGTTTGCATAATCACAAGATGGCTGCTGTGCGTATTTTTAAAATCTCGTTTTGACTTCTTGTGTTCTAATCATGCGATTGAAGTCTGAATACCACACGTACACAATAATCTTAATGTAATAGTACAAAAATAAAAATCCAACCTGGCGACCATCTGAAATATTTAGACGGTTCTCAATATCTACGAATCTGTTACAGCAATTAAACTGAAATTTTGTATGTTGATAGAGGCAATTAACATGAGCTGGATATATGAAAATAGGCTGTATAGTTCTTCACGGAACTACTTGTTTCTACGGGGATACCTGGCAGAAGAGCCCAACGTGTTGTAGACGGAATAGCTATTACTGGAGGCAAGTACGAGCTGACGAAGAAGATAATTTTAGGACGCTATGAAGACACGAATAGAATAATCCAAGCACACTGTAACCACCCTCGTTACAAGGAACCGAACCCGTGTTCTGGGGAGTTACGAATTTTATTAATGTGATGTGTATATTTGTGTTTGAGTTTTTTTATGTCTTATAATTATCTATCAGAATGTATATTATGACGTGCTTGATTTACAAGTAATTTGTTTAGCGTATATATATTGTAATTATAGCAGGATCCGAATCTAGGGAGTGAGGAATATTTTAACATTGGAGTAGTATAAAGTTTTGTATCTGGAAAATGTACACGGACAAGGAAGTACGTGCTGTTGTTGAAGACAGGGTTAAACCCGAGCGCCTGTGGAGGGTGAGTCAGAGGTGAAACTTGACATCTATGTACGAGCGAGGACGATGGACTGTTTCCATATTTGGTGATGTTGAGAATCGGGCAATGTGATTGGTGGGAGTCGTGGTTGAACCCAGGTAAACCAGTGATTGTGGAAGGGGATGATGACGGTTACTTAGATTTTGTGGAGGCAAGTGGAAGATGATGATGATGATGATGATGATGATTGTTGTTTTAAGGGGCCTAACATCGAGGTTATCGACCCCTAATGATCTGGTTGATAGCGAAAATGATAATGAAATGGAAACCAGAACAAAATTATCTGAGACGGAAAATACGTACAAAAAGGAACTCACAATATGGTCTTACAAAAGGGAATTTAGAACGAAAAGAGTCACAAAAAGAATACATGGAAAAATACCCACAAAACGTAGGCAAGATTCAAAATACGTACAAAATGCAATGTAGCGTCGAAATACTTACAAAATGCAACTGAGATCGAAAATACGTACAAAATGCAATTGAGGTTCAAAATACTTACAATATGCAATTGAAATTGAAAATACACAATGCAATTCAGATTGAAATAGGCCCTATCCCAGTTCCAATCCAAATTATTCACAAAGTGCAATTGAAATTCAAAATACTTACAAAATGCAATACAAGTGGAAGACACTCAACTTTAGGATCCCGTGGGGATTAGACTCAATTTTGGAACCACGGGGTGGTGTAGTCTCAGTTATCAGACCGCGTGTGAGCGAAAATTATTCTTCGGTACTCCATGGGAGTAGGACTTGTCTTTTTGATTTTGTGTGTTGAGGAAGAGGTATTACAGTATAACACTAGTCGTGTTCTTGATACAATAACCAAGTTGCTGGCTATAAGTTCTTGATTGAATGATGAGCCTAGTCTTAAGTATATCGCTAAGATTACTTATTTCGAACAGCACGAAGTATTGTCATCTGATATCTGTACATCTGCATTTCAATTATAGCGGCAAGGTATTCGTCCAGGAATGCTAGCCATATATGCTATGCATTATTAAAGTTACGAGCGGAGTTAATGCGATGATTCAACACGGATTCCAAGCATTTGTATGGAACTAGATCCACGACGCAAATTAAATCGTTGGATGCTGGTTACAAAAGTAAGACACATAATAGTAATCATAAAAGTAGAAATGGCGTGTGAAGCAAAATTAATTGGGCTGCGAGTAAATAGGGCTAATTCTTTGGGAGCACTGAACCCAGAATTAGTAGAGTTAGGTCACCACTACTGAAGCCAACATCTGTAAGTACCAGTCAACTTTATTCCTGAGGGTCATCTATATCATGTCATATGTGTATCTGTGTAAATACGATAGGGAGTGCAATTATTCTGTACGAGGAGGATCCTGCGAAATGTGCGTTTTATGTCTGGTAGGGTTTTATTTATTAGTTCATTTAGGAGTAGTTAGATGTGAATGTCTATTGTTGGTATTATCGTACAGGTGTTTAACCCCCACGCACCCCGTACATATAGATGATGATGATAATTGTTGTTTTAAGGGGCCTAACATCTAGGTTATCGGCCCCTAATGATCTGGGTGATAGCGAAAATGAGAATGAAACGGAAACCAGAACGAAAATTATGTGAGACGGAAAATACTTACAAAAAGGAACTCAGATTGAAACAACTCACAAAATGTTCTTACAGAAGGGAATTTAGAACGAAAAGATTCACAAAAGGAATAGATTGAAAAATACCCACAAAATGAAGGCTGGGTTCAAAATACGTACAAAATGCAATGTAGCGTCGATATACCTACAAAATGCAATTGAAATTCAAAATACCTACAAAATGCAAATGAGATCGAAAGTACGTTCAAAATGCAATTGAGGGTCAAAATACTTACAAAATGCAATTGAAATTGAAAATACACGATGGAATTCAGATTGAAATATCCCAGGTCCAATCCAAATTATTCACAAAGTGCAATTGAAATTCAAAATACTTACAAAATGCAATTAAGAATCAAAATATGTGCAAAATGCCCACCAAACAAAATGCAATTTAGATTCAAAATTCGTGCGAAATGCGGTTTTGGTTGAAATTACAAAATGCAATTGAAATTCAAAATTCTCACTAAAAGGCCCGGCTACCTGCATTGAAAGACTTACCAAAAAGCAATTTAGATTGTCAATCTTTACAAAATGCAATTGAAGTTGAAAACAATCGCGAGATGTAATTTAGATCGAAAAAACTTACAAAATGCAACGTAGATCAAAAATGCCTTAAAAATCGCTAAAGGGGAATTTAGATACACGGTGAACCAAGTAACAAAAACAGTGCGGGAATCTTAAAGAGAAAGGGAATATATTGAAAACAGGAGAGGAGAGGAGAGGGGAGAGAGGAGAGGGTCCGCCCCAAAGGTAAGGGACAAAAGAGTAAAGCGGACCCAGCTCAGGAATCCCTCGGGGTCGCCAACTCCCGAACTCACCAGCCGTGAGCCCCTGAGGGTGTGGCATTATCTAGGGTGCACCAGAAGGGGTGGGGCTACATACACCCGGCCTCCTTAAGGGCCTTGAGCTCAAGGCAGGAGGTAAAAGGAAAAGAAAAAGAAGGCTGACCCCTCACAGAAGGAGGGTATCAGGAAAGATGAGAGAAGGGCCAAAAAGGCGGGAAAGTGAAAGACTCCCTAGGCCTCGGATACCCTAATACCGTCGGGGTCGGAAGAGAACAAGAGTTGACCAAGTGAGATCGACAGGAAAGAAGACGGAAAGGAGCCTGGCACAAGTAAGTGGAAGCAATGCCGGACACAGCTGGGCGTACATATAGAAGTATTGAGAGGCTGGCATATTACAACACCTAGATTTCCTCGATAAAGTTAAGCACACCGTATCAGAAAGCCCTGAAGAATTATATTCCACTTTCGTTGTGTGTCACCGTGGAGTACAAGCCCTTATGGCTCTGGGAGAAGATACTGACGTCTACGGCCGAATACTGGCGCTGAGCGTCCTACGTGCATTCCCAGCCGATGTATGATGATGATGATGATGTTAATTGTTGTTTTAAGGGGCCTAATATCAAGGTTATCGGCCCCTAATGGTTTGGGTGATCGTGAAGATGAAAATGAAATGCAAACTATAACCATGACGAATAGAAGGAGAAAGTGAGAAGACTCCTGAAGTTCAAGCGCGCCCCGCAAGGCAGCGCTAGAGTGGGCAAGTTCCACACTGCCGGGGTCAGCTGGTCTTAGGGATTGTGCTAAGGGAAACGAATTACTTTGTAACTAATACTCTTTTAAAAAGTAATTAGCGGTTACAATGAAAATAGCATGGCAGGGCACAATGGAAAATATAATTAACGGATATAAGAACTACGGTCTTCATTACATGTTACGGAACGCACAGATTCCTGGAGTATACAGTCGGAGAAAGCCCAGATCTTTCTCGTAACATCTGCAGGATTAAGGATGTGAGGTTGTAGAGAGCTTGTCTTGCCACTGACTCCTAACGAATTCCTGGCCTTTTTATTTGATTGACTACCATCACAAGTAAAGCCAGCCACCCTCGCCCCAGCCTCTTCTAACTGCAAAATCACCTATATTAGAATTTTTGCGAGAATGTCCCTTGGAGTAGCATTTCTGCTTGCATAAACAGCAACTGGTTGCACCCAATTTATGCATGAAAGGTACGAACAAGAACACTAGAGCGAGATTTGCAAGTACGTTCTTCTGGAGGTCAGGTGTGTGTTCACCTAAATCAACTAATCCATCTACTTTATCAGAAAAACTATTTAACTCGATTTCTTCTCTTAGCTTCTCTTCTTCGAAAATTACAACACAGTAACGTGAATTATCATTCTTTTCTTCCTTAAAATTGTCTGAAATAGCATTTATACGAGGCGTATTAACTCCATAAGGGCACTTAAGTCCTTTACAAAGTTTCCTCAAGCGACTTTCTGAAGGCAGAGGCAAGAGATAATGTCGCCGACTATGACAATCCTTTCGGTGATTTTATTCTCAACAATAAACACTCTAAAATGAATTAATTGCTGTACCTCATTCCATTGGGCGATTTTTCCTGGCATTTCTTGAGCATAGTGTCTATTATCTTTTCATTCTTGCTAAGGTGTTCGTTATCTTTGTAATTAAATGCCTGTGAATTTCGAACCTGCTTCTCCAGCAAATTAATTCTCGATTTTGCCGAGTTGAGGCAGGATATAACGCGAATTAAATTACGGTTAGCATTCTTTAGGCGCCTTTTGAGCAATATTATAGTCTTTTCAGCATCAGTAAGTACATTAGAATGACCCAAATTCTTATCAACATTGGACTGACCTTTTAATGCCTCATTCGTTGCTCCACTCCCATCTTCAATCTTCTTTCTTCTTTTTCTGGTGGTGTCGAGATTCTTTTCCCTGTTGGGAGCTTTACGGGACTTATTCTCACTACTTCGGTAAATTAGGGAAAAATGAGGCACTGCTCCAGGACGTAACTTCCACCACACACGAGAGATTTCCACTTTTTCACCATTCACTATAAAATTACCTGATTTTACTATCAAATCATCAGAGAAATGAATTTGACCAATTCTAATTGTATGTCTACCCCTTATTATTCCCGTTTTTCCAACGGGGTCGGGGATGAGATGCGATGGAAGTCTTTGTGGCGATGGTTTTTACGGCCGGATGCCCTTCCTGACGCCAACCTCATGAGAGGAGTTAATGAGAGATTAAATGAATGATGGTGAATGAAACTGGGCAAGGATGTGGAAGGAAACGGCCGTGGCCTGTCAGAAGGTACCGTCCCAGCATTTGCTAGGTGTTGAAAATGGGAAACCACGGAAAACCATTTCAAGGACGGCCGACGGTGGGGCTCGAACCCATGCGTCTACCGAGTCAGCAGAGAGCTTGGCCCCATGACCTAATGCTGCGCGTTAGCCAGCGTAGCAACTACTGTCGGTAATTTGACAAATTCTAATACTTCGCGTTAACTCCGTATCCTTTCGTGGAATAGCTCTGGCCCATTTTTCAAATTGATTTTTATTCTTCGGTGGTGAAAAAAATCGTATATCGTCAACTACTCTACTATACCCTGACTTACAGCCAGGCAAAAAACAGTACGGCATGTTGAACTATTAAATTAACAAAGCCACATAAGAAATATGTTTGAAGTTCACAACACAAAACGCTGATGTACACAAGCCACAATGAATTGAATTTAAGAACTGAAAGCAAAGAAAATTCAATTTAATTCACACAAATATCTCACACAGTAACTTCTCGCTCACTTTTCTAAGACCCGGCTCGTCCCAACAACAGGACACGTTGTTGGACATTATCGCTTGCAGTGCTTGTAGCGGCGGGACCACAAACTACCGTGCTATAATGGCGGAGTCCTCACACTAGGTCCTTCTATTCGTCATGCTATAACTAAAAACTAACTACGAACCTATATACTAGAAGAAGAAATGGAAAACAAAAGGAGAATAAGGCAAATAAAACAGGAGGAAAAGAAATGCCCTCAACCCTCGATGAATGTGGATTGAGGGGCTTGGAAGGAAGGAGAGCCATGAAAGGCAGATAGGAATATTCAAAATCTTATTTGGATTGCCAAGGTAAGGCTTTTGTTTTTATGAAAGAGAGTTTGACTCCCGTAGCACATTAGCATGCTCGTGACGTCAATACTGCTTGTATTTTGTGTCTTGCATGGCCTTCTCAGTATGTGCTAGCCACGCGTATTGGTAGGTGTGTCTGTACCAACTGACGAGCCCAACGGCACCCTGGGGCGGAACGCTGGCATTGTTTGAGCTAACGGACCATTTTATCATTTATTGATAATTCATCCGCTCAAATGGAAAATACATCATATTCCCTTCGGGAATATTCAAAACCTTACAAGAAGGGAAGTAAGACAGACCTCAAAAATAATTATAGATTTCCTTGATACAAATTACCTACACGATCCTCTCTGTAGCCTTGCTCAATAGAGTCACTGCACAGCTAGACTCACAATTAGGTGAATACCAGGCTGTTTTCCGTATGACTAGATCTTGCCCAGAACAGATTCACAATCTTAAGACAGTTCTCACCTACACGAACCGAGGTGGGCATCCATGGGTGGTGGTTTTAGTATATTTTCAGAAAGCTTATGACTCTGTGGACTGAGATACCCTTTTCTCCATACTACGGTAATTTGGTCTGGATGGGAAGACCCTACGATTAGTCGAAGTCACTCTGAGAAACACGACGGCCAAGGTCAAGTTTTAGGTGAATTATCCGAACGCTTTCCAATCAGAACAAGAGTTAGACAGGGTGATGGTCTCTCCTGTATTCTCTTCAACTGTGTACTGGAAAAGATCATTAGGGAATGGAGAACGACGCTACCACCGGGAGCTGGACTGAAGCTTGGTTACAAGGGAGACAACCTCTTCGTCCCTTGATTAGCCTTTGCTGATGACCTCATTCTACTGACAAATAATATAGAGAAGGCTACCTACTACTTACAAAGTCTTTATAGTGTTAAGGGTGGTTTGAATATCAACATCCAGAAGACTATATGACCAATATCAAAGAGACCCCTTCTAATATTCCTCTCACAGACACTACCATACGAAAGGTATCTGCAGTTAGGTACTTGGAAGAATGGATTTCTGCGAATCAGAGCGAGAACCTAGCCATAGATGCCAGATGTACCAAGTTTGAAAGGGCTTATTATTCCTGTCGTAGTATTTATTCATCTAAGTTCCTCTCCAAGAACATCAAACTCACGACACTATAACTCGGTCGTCAAGCCATCTTTTCTGTAAGCTTCTGAGTGCCTTGTAATGACCAGAAAGGGTCCACTCAGAAAACTGGAGTTAAAAGAGAGGAAGATCCTAAGGAGGATATTAGGTCCAATTAGAGAGAAAGGATTAATTTACAGAATCTGTCATTATGATGAATTATATGAACACCAGGAGAACACCATCACGTCTATAAGGAAAAGACGCCTGACCTTTTATGGACGCTTGGCACGTCTGGAATCTGAAAGACTCACCAACAGGGTATTCACAGTAACAGGAAGAGGCAAGGCTTCCAAGAACAAATGGATTGCGTCAGTTAAGTCAGATATGGAACAACTAGATATCCCACTGGAACAAACTCGTGACCGTCTGCTGTTCCGTCAGGTCATCCGACAGGGCGTTTTCCAAACGTCCCTTACAATTAAGAAGACTACAAGAGCTAAGTGGACAGAGGAATGAAGACTGACCCAGGGTCAGAAAATGATGATGATGATGATGATGATGTTTTAAGGGGCCTAACATCTAGGTTATCGGCCCCTAATGATCTGGGTGATAGCGAAAATGAGAATGAAACGGAAACCAGAACGAAAATTATGTGAGACGGAAAATACTTACAAAAAGGAACTCAGATTGAAACAACTCACAAAATGTTCTTACAGAAGGGAATTTAGAACGAAAAGATTCACAAAAGGAATACATTGAAAAATAACCACAAAATGAAGGCTAGGTTCAAAATACGTACAAAATGCAATGTAGCGTCGAAATACCTACAAAATGCAATTGAAATTCATAATACTTACAAAATGCAAATGAGATCGAAAGTACGAACAAAATGCAATTGAGGTTCAAAATACTTACAAAATGCAATTGAAATTGAAAATACACGATGGAATTCAGATTGAAAAATCCCAGTTCCAATCCAAATTATTCACCAAGTGCAATTGAAATTCAAAATACTTAAAAAATGCAATTGAAGTTGAAAATGCTTAAAAAATGTACGGTAGATTCAAACGACTCATGTGGATTGACAATACTTACAAAATGCAATTTAGATTGAAAATACTTGACAAAATGTAATTTAGATTCAAAATACCCACAAAATGCAATTAAGAATCAAAATATGTGCAAAATGCCCACCAAACAAAATGCAATTTAGATTCAAAATTCGTGCGAAATGCGGTTTTGGTTGAAAATACTTACAAAATGCAATTGAAATTCAAAATTCTCACTAAAAGGCCCGGCTACCTGCATTGAAAGACTTACCAAAAAGCAATTTAGATTGTCAATCTTTACAAAATGCAATTGAAGTTGAAAACAATCGCGAGATGTAATTTAGATCGAAAAAACTTACAAAATGCAACGTAGATCAAAAATGCCTTAAAAAACGCTAAAGGGGAATTTAGATACATGGTGAACCAAGTAACAAAAACAGTGCGGGAATCTTAAAGAGAAAGGGAATATATTGAAAACAGGAGAGGAGAGGAGAGGGGAGAGAGGAGAGGGTCCGCCCCAAAGGTAAGGGACAAAAGAGTAAAGCGGACCCAGCTCAGGAATCCCTCGGGGTCACCAACTCCCGAACTCGCCAGTCGTGAGCCCCTGAGGGTGTGGCATTATCTAGGGTGCACCAGAAGGGGTGGGGCTACATACACCCGGCCTCCTTAAGGGCCTTGAGCACAAGGCAGGAGGTAAAAGGAAAAGAAAAAGAAGGCTGACCCCTCACAGAAGGAGGGTATCAGGAAAGATGAGAGAAGGGCCAAAATGGCGGGAAAGTGAAAGACTCCCTAGGCCTCGGATACCCTAATACCGTCGGGGTCAGAAGAGAACAAGAGTTGACCAAGTGAGGTCGTCAGGAAAGAAGACGGAGAGGAGCCCGGCAGAAGTAAGTGGAAGCAATGCCGGACTCAGCTGGGGCCCCGTGGTCGCCAACCCACGCCCACTAGAAGTGAGCCCCTGGGGGAGGGTCAGAAAATGTGGGACTATTGGAAGAAGAAGGAAGCAACAACTTTACCTAAGATTAGATACGAGCCCCGTTGTCCTAAGTAGGCCTAAACGATAAAGAAAGAAAAAAGTACCTCTTATTAAATGAATGTAAAATAAAAATATAGGAATACAGCCGAAGGAAATCAGGAACCTCTATGCACATCAAATTGGCAGGTGAAAAGCTAAAGGAAGTAGGAGACTTCTGTTATTTAGTATCAGCGGAACAAGCTCAAGGAAGCCATATATCTACAGGGACTTCTACGAGAGCTGGGACACGACGACCTGTCCAAAAGCACGCTGTACTGAGACAACAGCAGTGCACTCAAACTCGCCGAGAATCCCATGTTTCACGCCAAGACGAAACACATCGACATAAAGCATAATTTTGTACGAGATACAATCCAAAGCAAATCTCTCATCGTGGACTACGTCCCAACGTCGGACCAGATTGCAGATTTCCTGACGAAAGGTCTTCCGAGACCAAAGCACAGCTGGTGCAAGAAGGCTGCAGGACTCCAGATCTAGCCATGGGAAGAAATCTTTAACACCCCACTCGAGAGGAAGTGTTAGAACACATTTAACCCACAAAGACAATAATAAACAAATGCACACGAGTATCGGTGTTTTTTCTTTGGTTTCCGTCCTTGTCTTTCTGATGAGGCGAATTCTTCTTTTGCGGGAATTTTTAAATTTTCGCGAAAATTACGGCGGAACATCGTTGTATGTTCCTTTTTTTTCGGGCCTCGCTCGCCTCCGTGATTTTGGCCCTGAGGGCTTCGGGGTTGGCAGTTCGTCACGTGACTCAATGGCGCAGCGGAAATTTTCGAAGGACGACGGCAAGCTTTACAGCAACATTACTGCCAGTTACGCTTGCCACGGTGGGTGAGTGGTTATAGTGTCGTACTACCGACCCCAAGATTGCAGGTTCGCTCCTGGCCATGGTAAGTGATTTTTGAAAGGCGACAAAAATCACGACACTCATGTCATACGTTGTTGGCATGTTAAAGAACCCATTTGAATTCAGTAGGCCGTATTCAATGGCAAAATTAATCTCGGGAGTTTCCGCCAACACAAAGTTCCTCCATTCTCTACTTGAAAGCGCTGTAGTGTCAAGTAGTTTAGAAATCTAACCTCCTTGACTTTCATAGCGTTCAAAGGAACGACGAAATTCGACATGCAAGCTACCCTCTGGGTGTCAATTAACAAAGCTTGCACCAGGCACACGAGGCCATACGATATTATTATTATTACCGCCAGTTGATCTGGGTGGATGTTTATCTCCATTTCACCGAGTTTGTCAACAGGTGTTCGTGCAAGTCCCGCCCTCCGCCATCTTATGCAAGGTGAGCCGTTTCAGGAGTGTTGCCTTCCGCGCTGGTCCTTGCGACTGATATATAATATCCACATGTCTCGTGAGGTTTCACAGTTCTTTACCTGTTTTGAGTTCAGAAGGTGAGACGGCCAAGATAATGTCGGATTTCGGTTTCCAGTCGTTTCTGTCCCATTCCAACATGGCAGCAGAGTTGTCGGCTAACGGTTCAGGTTTGACTTTTACGCCGCTAACATACTCCCACATGTCGTTCTTCACCAGGATGGCTTCCATCTGGAGCTTCAAGGCATCGTAGTTTTGTTTGTCGAGAAGTTCGATCCTCGCGCTGTGTGCAGCCATCTCGTGATACAAAACGTGACCGCGCTTGCAGCCGAACGCGTAGTGAAGTTAGAGTCCTTTCTGTTCACACTGAATTTTTCGTGTTCCAGTTACGAACAGCGGAACAGGCTCAGGGCAGAGTCAATTAATTACACAACAGTTTAATCAAACGAGTATTTATTTAATGTAAAATGCATAGCACTATTGACCCAAAACGAAATGAACCGAACTGTGTATATTATTATTAAGGTGGTAAATTGTTTGAATGCAATGGAATAACTTTGTGACAAGAAAGAAGAAACCCAATCCTTTCAATTTCAGTGATAAAAAACTCACCAAAATGAATAAAATATTGTCTTTTATCTCCGGAGATGCTTCGTTTGTCAGTCTGCATACAGAAATGGGCGTGGGATTTGCTGAACTGCTTTGTTAGATTATGATGTCATTGTCATGTTTCCATTCAATCAAATCAATGAAATAACCCTGTTCTTTTCAATTACGCATCCAGGGGATGGGCCAACTGCCCCTCCCCCCGCATATATTTCTACAGAATCAAGCTGTAATATCTAACATGTTTCTGAATGAATTTATAAAGCCTGCTAAGGACTAATTTTTCAGTACTTCACTCTAATGTCATTGAGCAGCATTGTAAGGTTTTATTGGTATCACTACAATAATGCCGACAAGTATAAGACGTGAGCCCCTGGGGGGAATTTTTGGAGAATATCCGATAGAATTAGTGAGCTAAGCCATGTGATGATGATGATGATGATAATTGTTGTTTTAAGGGGCCTAACATCTAGGTTATCGGCCCCTGATGGTTTGGGTGATCGCGAAGATGAAAATGAAATGCCAACTTAAAACTAAAAACTAACTACCAACCTACATACTAGAAGAAGAAATGGAAAACTAAAGGAGAATAAGGCAAATAAAGGACAGGAGGAAAAGAAATGCCCTCAACCCTCGAAGAAGGCGGATTGAGGGACTTGGAAGGAAGGAGAGCCATGAAAGGCAGATAGAAAAGTGAAAGAGGAGAGGGCCCGCCCCAAAGGTAAGGGACAAAAAGGGAAAACGGACCCAGCTCAGGAATCCCTCGGGGTTGCCAACTCCCGAACTCACCAGCCGTGAGCCCCTGAGGGTGTAGCATTATCTAGGGTGCACCAAAAGTGGGGCTACATACACCCGGCCTCCTTGAGGGCCTTAAGCAGAAGGCAGGAGATAACATGAAAAAAAAAAGAAGGCTGACACCTCGCAGAAGGAGGGAATCAGAAAAGATGAGACAAGGGCCAATTAAGGCGGGAAAGGAAGAGACACCCTAGACCTCGGATACCCTAATACCGTCGGGGTCGGAAGAGAACAAGTGTTGACCAAGTGAGGTCGACAGGAAAGAAGACAGAGAGGAGCCCGGCACAAGTAAGTGGAAGCAATGCCGGACTCAGCTGGGGCCCCGTGGTCGCCAACCCACGCCCACAAGATGTGAGCCCCTGGGGGGTCTAAACTATGTGAGCTGTTGTGGTAGGAAGTAACATTAAGACCATAAAACACGATAAGATAATACTCACAAAAGTAACAGATTGAAAAATACGCACAAAATGTAGTTTAAGTTCAAAATACCTACAAAATGCAATTAAAATTCAAAATACCTACAAAATGCAATTGAAATTGAAAATACTCACAAAATGGAGTTTTGACAAAATAGGCTACTTACAATGATGATGATGATGATGATGATAATTGTTGTTTTAAGGGGCCTAACATCTAGGTTATCGGGCCCTGATGGTTTGGGTGATCGTGAAGAATAAAATGAAAAGCGAACTTAAAAGTAAAACTAACTACTAACCTACATACTAGAAGAAGAAATGGAAAACTAAAGGAGAATAAGGCAAATAAAGGACAGGAGGGAAAGAAATGCCCTCAATCCTCGAAGAAGGCGGATTGAGGGACTTGGAAGGAAGGAGAGCCATGAAAGGCTGATGATGATGATGATAATTGAAGTTTTAAGGGGCCTAACATCGAGGTTATCGGCCCCTAATGATCTGGGTGATAGCGAAAATGATAATGAAATGGAAACCAGAACAAAATTAGCGAAGACGGAAAATACGTACAAAAAGGAACTCACATGGAAACAACTCACAATATGGTCTTACAAAAGGGAATTTAGAACGAAAAGTTGCACAAAAATAATAGATAGAAAAATACCCACAAAATGTAGGCTAGATTCAAAATACGTACAAAATGCAAAGAATCGCCGAAATACTTACAAAATGCAACTGAAATTCAAAATACTTACAAAATGCAAATGAGATCGAAATTACGTACAAAATGCAATTGAGGTTCAAAATACTTACAAAATGCAATTGAAATTGAAAATACGCAATGCAATTCAGATTGAAATATCCCAGTTCCAATCCAAATTATTCACAAAGTGCAATTGAAATTCAAAATACTTACAAAATGCAATTGAAATTGAAAATGCTTACATAATGTACGGTAGATTCAAACGACTCATGTGGATTGACAATACTTACAAAAAGCAATTTAGATTGAAAATACTTGACAAATGTAATTTAGATTCAAAATACCCACAAAATGCAATTGAGAATCAAAATATGTGCAAAATGCCCACCAAACAAAATGCAATTTAGATTCAAAATTCGTGCGAAATGCGGTTTTGGTTGAAAATACTTACAAAATGCAATTGAAATTCAAAATACTCACTAAAAGGCCCGTCTACCTGCATTGAAAGACTTACCAAAAAGCAATTTAGATCGTCAATCTTTACAAAATGTAATTGAGGTTGAAAACAAACGCGAGATGTAATTTAGATCGAAAAAACTTACAAAAGGCAACATAGATCAAAAATGCCTTAAAAATCGCTAAAAGGGAATTTAGATACACGGTGATTCGAGTAACAAAAACAGTGCGGGAATCTTAAAGAGAAAAGGAAATAGAAGGAAAAGAGGAGAGGAGAGGGGAGAGAGGAGAAGGTCCGCCCCAAAGGGAAGGGACAAAAAGGGGAAAACGGACCCAGCTCAGGAATCCCTCGGGGTCGCCAACGCCCGAACTCACCAGCCGTGAGCCCCTGAGGGTGTAGCATTATCTAGGGTGCACCAGAAGTGGTGGGGCTACATACACACTGCCTCCTTAAGGGCCTTGAGCACAAGGCAGGAGGTAAAAGGAAAAGAAAAAGAAGGCTGACCCCTCACAGAAGGAGGGTGTCAGGAAAGATGAGACAAGGGCCAATTAAGTCGGGAAAGGAAGAGATGATGATGATGATAATTGTTGTTTTAAGGGGCCTAACATCTAGGTTATCGGCCCCTAATGATCTGGGTGATAGCGAAGATGATAATGAAACGGAAACCAGAACGAAAATTAAGTGAGACGGAAAATACTTACAAAAAGGAACTCTGATTGAAACGACTCACAAAATGTTCTTACAAAAGGGAATTTAGAACGAAAAGATTCACAAAAGGAATAGATTGAAAAATACCCACAAAATGAAGGCTAGGTTCAAAATACGTACAAAATGCAATGTAGCGTCGAAATACTTACAAAATGCAACTGAAATTCAAAATACTTACAAAATGCAAATGAGATCGAAAATACGTACAAAATGCAATTGAGGTTCAAAATACTTACAAAATGCAATTGAAATTGAAAATACACAATGCAATTCAGATTGAAATAGGCCTTATCCCAGTTCCAATCCAAATTATTCACAAAGTGCAATCGAAATACAAAATACTTACAAAATGCAATTGAAATTGAAAATGCTTACAAAATGTACGATGATTCCAACGACTCACGTGGATTGACAATACTTACAAAAAGCAATTTAGATTGAAAATACTTGACAAAATGTAATTTAGATTCAAAATACCCACAAAATGCAATTGAGAATCAAAATATGTGCAAAATGCCCCCAAACAAAATGCAATTTAGATTCAAAATTCGTGCGAAATTCGGTTTTGGTTGAAAATACTTACAAAATGCAATTGAAATTCAAAATACTCTCTAAAAGGCCCCGCAACCTGCATTGAAAGACTTACTAAAAAGCAATTTAGATTGTCAATCTTTACAAAATGCAATTGAGGTTGAAAACAATCGCGAGATGTAATTTAGATCGAAAAAACTTACAAAATGCAACATAGATCAAAAATGCCTTAAAAATCGATAAAAGGGAATTCAGATACACGGTGATTCGTGTAACAAAAACAGTGCGGGAATCTGAAAGAGAAAAGGAAATAGAAGGAAAAGAGGAGAGGGGAGGGGAGAGAGGAGAAGGTCCGCCCCAAAGGGAAGGGACAAAAGGGGAAAACGGACCCAGCTCAGGATCCCTCGGGGTCGCCAACGCCCGAACTCACCAGCCGTGAGCCCCTGAGGGTGTAGCATTATCGACGGTGCACCAGAAGTGGTGGGGCTACATACACCCTGCCTCCTTAAGGGCCTTGAGCACAAGGCAGGAGGTAAAAGGAAAAGAACAAGAAGGCTGACCCCTCACAGAAGGAGGGTATCAGGAAAGATGAGACAAGGGCCAATTAAGGCGGGAAAGGAAGAGACTCCCTAGGCCTCGGATACCCTAATACCGTCGGGGTCAGAAGAGAACAAGAGTTGACCAAGTGAGGTCGACAGGAAAGAAGACAGAAATGAGCCCGGCACAAGTAAGTGGAAGCAATGCCGGACTCAGCTGGGGCCCCGTGGTCGCCAACCCACGTCCACAAGATGTGAGCCCCTGGGGGAGAAATACTTACAAAATGCAATGTATAGGTAGATTGAAAATACGTACAAAATATGTCGAGATTCAAAATGCTCACAAAATGTAATCTAGAGACACGGGGAGCCAATTGAGAAAAGCTGGGCGGGAATCTTAAAGAGAAAAGGAACTATAATTGAAGAAAATAATGCTAATCCCTGGAAGCATGAGGGATCAGGAAAGATGAGAGAAGGGCAAGGAAGAGATTCCCTAGGCCTCGGATACCCTAATACCGTCGGGGTCAGAAGAAAACAAGAGTTGACTATAAGAGGTCGATAGGAAAGAAGACGGAGAGGAGCCCAGCACAAGTAGGTGGAAGCAATGCCGGACTCAGCTGGGGTCCCGTGGTCACAAACCCACGTCCCTATAGACGTGAGCCCCTGGGGGGAATTTATGGAGAATATCCGATCGAATTGGTGAGTTAAGCCACGTGAGCTGTTGTGGTAGGAAGTAACATGAAGACCATAAACCACGATTTGGAACTCGGACTCGGATATTAACTGTCAAGGTTGAAGAGCCGCATTTATGTACTGCACTTCAAGCAAGCACCACGTTGTATTGGGTTTGTGGCGGAGGTTGTTAAAAGCTGGCACCCAAGGTGCCTCCGAGCGCCACTAGTAACTTATAGTGTTTCGATTTCAAACTTATTTTTGAACGATAAATTGTCTCACATTTTAAAGGACACACAGTGTTAAACACACCTACAAGGTCACATTACAGCACGTATTCGTTCACTCAAGAGTAATCCAGTGACGAGTACGTTGATATGTTGCCGATGTATGGAGAAACAAGGCAAAACGCTTGTATCACGAATGTTTTTCTGACAAAAGACTACCGACTACCAATTCGTGCCGTAACCCTGAACGAAGGTTGGGACAGCTGGAACAATTTTGAAGGGTATCTCCTATTATAGATGGCCCTATAACGTCTGGTAAAAAATTGTGTTTTTGACACTGTACTGAACAATCCTCATATTAGTACACGGAAACTTGCGCAAGACACCAACATCAGCCGGTCATCTGTCATGCAAATACTAGATAATAAATATCACCCATACCATCTGCTGTTATACCAGCTGCTACACGGACGTGATTTCGATGCTAGAGTTACATTTTGTCAATGGACATTACGCTGTAGGACCAATAATACAGCCTTCCTTCTTTCATTCCTTCCTTTTGAAGAGCCCAATTTCAGACGAATCACGATTTCACAACAATGGCACAGGGAGCAGGGACAACATACACTATTGGAGCGCGGAGAATCCCCATTGGGTAAGACAGGATGCATATCAAGTGCAGTGGTGGTGGTGGTGGTGATGATAATTGTTGTTTCAAGGGGCCTAACATCGAGGTTATCGGCCCCTAATGATCTGGGTGATAGCGAAAATGATAATGAAATGGAAACCAGAACAAAATTATGTGAGACGGAAAATACGTACAAAAAGGAACTCAAATGGAAACAACTCACAATATGGTCTTACAAAAGAGAATTTAGAACGAAAAGATGCACAAAAAGAATAGATTGAAAAAAAAAGAACACAAAACGTAGGCTAGATTCAAAACACGTTCAAAATGCAATGTAGCGTCGAAATACTTACAAAATGCAACTAAGATTCAAAATACTTACAAAATGCAAATGAGATCGAAAATACGTACAAAATGCAATTGAGGTTCAAAATACTTACAAAATGCAAATGAGATCGAAAATACGTACAAAATGCAATTGAGGTTCAAAATACTTACAAAATGCAATTGAAATTGAAAATACACAATGCAATTCAGATTGAAATATCCCAGTTCCAATCCAAATTATTCACAAAGTGCAATTGAAATTCAAAATACTTACAAAATGCAATCTATATATTTAAAACACTAAGCTGTTTTTTGTACACACGAGATTGTGAAAACCACTTAACCGATTGGCTTCGTAAGACATTCTAACGAAAGCTCTTGGCATGCAGATTTGCAGAGTTTCTTTAAAAGGAAAATATATGTTACGGTATATTTTTAAATGATTAAAGAAATATGTAATATTTGTCACTCCCGCGCATGCGCACAATGGCCTTTCTCAACAAGGAAAATGGCGATTCCGGTCGCGTCTAACTGAGATCTTTGTTCATGAGAATTAAAAAGGATCTCCAATAATGTTAGTTATGTTTTTACAATGTGCATTGAAATAGAATTATATTAAATAAACCACGAATTGAAAGACATAAACTGCAGGTTGAGTGTGTATACTGGTTAGATAGCTTAATACTGCAGTGTCACATAGTTGTCTGGTTGGCCAAGGGGATAAGGTTACTGACCTGAAATTTGTATTATGCATGATCGAGAGGGTTCGATTCCCACCTCGGATATGTTTTTTTATTTTCATTTTCTTCCTTCCTACGATTGGTATTGCATTGTAGAAAGCTCTTGGCATGCAGATTTGCAGAGTTTCTTTAAAAGAAAAATATATGTTACGGTATATTTTTAAATGATTAAAGAAATATGTAATATTTGACACTCCCGCGCATGCGCACAATGGCCTTTCTCAACAAGGAAAATGGCGATTCCGGTCGCGTCTAACTGAGATCTTTGTTTATGAGAATCAAAAAGGGTCTGCAATAATGTTAGTTATGTTTTTACAATATGCATTGAAATAGAATTATATTAAATAAACCACGAATTGAAGGACATAAAGTGCAGGTTGAGTGTGTATACTGGTTAGATAGCTTAATACTGCACTGTCACATAGTTGTCTGGTTGGCCAAGGGGATAAGGTTACTGGCCAGAAATTTGTATTATGCATGATCGAGAGGGTTCGATCCCACTTCGGATATGTTTTTTTATTTTCGTTTTCTTCCTTCCTACGATTGGTATTGCATTGTAGAAACATATTTCACTTTTATCATTCCCGTCAAGTAACGAATTCTCTGTTCCCATCGAGAGGGTTCGATTCCCACCTCGGTTATGTTTTATTTATTTTCGTTTTCTTACTTCCTACGATTGGTATTACATTGTAGAAACATATTTCACTTTTATCATTCCCGTAAAGTAACGAATTCTCTGTTGCCATCCTTTGCATGGTCGAGAGGGTTCGATTCCCACCTCGGATAGGTTTTTTTAATTTTCATTTTCTTCCTTCCTACGATTGGTATTACATTGTAGAGATATATTTCACTTTTTCATTCCCGTAAAGTAACGAATTCTCTGTTGCCATCCTTTGCATGGTCGAGAGGGTTCGATTCCCACCTCGGATATGTTTTTTTTTTGTTTTCTTCCTTCCTACGATTGGTATTACAGTGTAGAAACATATTTCACTTTTATCATTCCTGTAAAGTAACGAATTCTCTGTTGCCATCTATCTATATATTTAAAACACTAAGCTGTTTTTTGTACACACGAGATTGTGAAAACCACTTAACCGATTGGCTTCGTAAGACATTCTAACGAAAGCTCTTGGCATGCAGATTTGCAGAGTTTCTTTAAAAGGAAAATATATGTTACGGTATATTTTTAAATGATTAAAGAAATATGTAATATTTGTCACTCCCGCGCATGCGCACAATGGCCTTTCTCAACAAGGAAAATGGCGATTCCGGTCGCGTCTAACTGAGATCTTTGTTCATGAGAATTAAAAAGGATCTCCAATAATGTTAGTTATGTTTTTACAATGTGCATTGAAATAGAATTATATTAAATAAACCACGAATTGAAAGACATAAACTGCAGGTTGAGTGTGTATACTGGTTAGATAGCTTAATACTGCAGTGTCACATAGTTGTCTGGTTGGCCAAGGGGATAAGGTTACTGACCTGAAATTTGTATTATGCATGATCGAGAGGGTTCGATTCCCACCTCGGATATGTTTTTTATTTTCATTTTCTTCCTTCCTACGATTGGTATTGCATTGTAGAAAGCTCTTGGCATGCAGATTTGCAGAGTTTCTTTAAAAGAAAAATATATGTTACGGTATATTTTTAAATGATTAAAGAAATATGTAATATTTGACACTCCCGCGCATGCGCACAATGGCCTTTCTCAACAAGGAAAATGGCGATTCCGGTCGCGTCTAACTGAGATCTTTGTTTATGAGAATCAAAAAGGGTCTGCAATAATGTTAGTTATGTTTTTACAATATGCATTGAAATAGAATTATATTAAATAAACCACGAATTGAAGGACATAAAGTGCAGGTTGAGTGTGTATACTGGTTAGATAGCTTAATACTGCACTGTCACATAGTTGTCTGGTTGGCCAAGGGGATAAGGTTACTGGCCAGAAATTTGTATTATGCATGATCGAGAGGGTTCGATCCCACTTCGGATATGTTTTTTTATTTTCGTTTTCTTCCTTCCTACGATTGGTATTGCATTGTAGAAACATATTTCACTTTTATCATTCCCGTCAAGTAACGAATTCTCTGTTCCCATCGAGAGGGTTCGATTCCCACCTCGGTTATGTTTTTTTTATTTTCGTTTTCTTACTTCCTACGATTGGTATTACATTGTAGAAACATATTTCACTTTTATCATTCCCGTAAAGTAACGAATTCTCTGTTGCCATCCTTTGCATGGTCGAGAGGGTTCGATTCCCACCTCGGATACGTTTTTTTAATTTTCATTTTCTTCCTTCCTACGATTGGTATTACATTGTAGAGATATATTTCACTTTTTCATTCCCGTAAAGTAACGAATTCTCTGTTGCCATCCTTTGCATGGTCGAGAGGGTTCGATTCCCACCTCGGATATGTTTTTGTTTTGTTTTCTTCCTTCCTACGATTGGTATTACAGTGTAGAAACATATTTCACTTTTATCATTCCTGTAAAGTAACGAATTCTCTGTTGCCATCTATCTATATATTTAAAACAGTAAGGTGATTTTTGTTACCACGAGATTGAGAGAACGACAGAACCGATTTACTTCGTAGAGCACTCTAACGAAAGCTCTTGGCCTCTAGATTTGCAGAGTGTCTATAAAATAAACAAATATATTACGGTATATTTTTGAATTAATATAGAAAATAGCAGAATTCTCTCCCCTCACGCATGCGCACAATCCGCCTGGGGTCATGACAAAATGGCGGTGAGAAGTCCATTAAAATGTAAGTTATTTAATAAGCTTCTATGTAATTGAAAACATACATTAACCAAGTTCTGACAATAAAATATAATAACAGTATGAACGTATACGAATGTGCAACATTGATTTATTTGGATAATGAAATGTATTATTTCCTTCAGACAGCGGCTTTTAATGATAAAGAACGGCTGCGTCCGCTGCTGAACAAGAGTGCGCGACTAGCTATGTGGTTAAGGCGACAGATTGTGGTTCCAAGGGTCACCGGTTCGATCCCAGCCCTCGCCGATATATATTTTTTTTTTACCACTGAAATATTGTTTAATCAAGGAGTATTAGTAAGGTTTTATGTCTGTTAAAGATACATATTTCTACATTCCCTCTCGGTATATTTTTGAATTAATATAGAAAATAGCAGAATTCTTTCCCCTCACGCATGCGCACAATCCGCCTGAGGTCATGACAAAATGGCGGTGAGAATTCCATTAAAATGTAAGTTATTTAATAAGCTTCCATGTAATTGAAAACATACATTAACCAAGTTCTGGCAATAAAATATAATAACAGTATGAACGTATACGAATGTGCAACATTGATTTATTTGGATAATGAAATGGATTATTTCCTTCAGACAGCAGCTTTTGAAGATAATGAATGGCTGCGTCTGCTTCTGAACAAGATTGCTCGAGTAGCTATATGGTTAAGGCGACAGACTGTGGTTCCTAGGTTCGCCGGTTCGATCCCAGCCCTCGCCGATAAATGTATTTTTTTTTTACCATTGAAATATTGTTTAATCAAGGAGTATTAGTAAGGTTTTATGTCTGTAAAAGATACATATTTCTACATTCCCTCTCAATACGTTTTATTTCCGTTTTACCATTGCATTACAGCATGTGATCAAAAGAGCAAACTGTTGTCCTCAGTACGCCGTTTAAATATCTGCAATCAGTTCCTATAACTGACAACAGATGGAAGTACATCGCCCATATAGTTCCAGTAACTGACAGCAGATGGCAGCACCATTGCATCGATATATTTAAAACCCAAGACATGGCACGTTTTCACGTGATGGAGAATTATAAAGGAGGGGAATATTTAAGAAGGGAAATTTTGAGGAACATTAACCGACAGTTGAATGTGTAGGCTATGTTGTTTATGTACCTTAATATTGCAATTTCTTCCCAATGCTTCGGTGGTCAAGTTATTAGCGTCCTAGACTAAAAGTTATAATTATGCATCGTCGATATACTCTTAAATTATTAAAGAAAAAAGTAGTTTTCCAGGCACTCGCGCGTGTCCACAATTGGTTTCGCCATAAGAGACACTTGGCAAACATAATTCGTTTGAAGGGCTCCGACATTGTGGTCACTCAGCCCCGTGTACTTGGGTGTGTATGTGTGAAATTTTCTCTCATAACCTGTGTTATTGTGATGGCTGCATTACTGTGTGTATTTGTAATTAAGGTGGTAAATGGCAAGGAGACGGCCAAGGCCTTAAGTTAGGAACCATCCCGGTATTTGCCTTAAGTGGAAGTGGGAAACCACGGAAAACCACATCCAAGATTGTCGAGGTGGGAATTAAACCTTCCTCTTCTTAGTTATACCTCAAGAGACTGAATGTGCCCCGTTTTTGCCCTCAGACCAGAATTCAATTTCTTGGCAGAGAAGGAAATGTAACCCGGGTCTCCGGGGCGATAGACAAGAATAGGTGGGCCTCCATGTGTTAATACGATTTTTGACATGCACGGGACATATAATTCAAAAACTGCCTCCATTAGGGTGACTGCCGAAGTGAGTATTGAGTATAGGCCTATGGTCGTTCCAGTAGTTGGCGAAGTGATTCTATGTTCCCCTGAAAAATGTACTGTCATAACTTATAACAGGTGATGGAAATTGCTTATTTAGAGCAGTTTCGTACTGTTTATAACAAAATGAAGAACGTCATTCTGAGCTGTGTTTTCAAGCTATCGCAAAAAACTTCGCTGGCAGGAACAATTATAAGGAATTTATTTTAAGCGATCAGTCTCATCGCATTCTCCTCACCAACCAACTTGAGTATGAAAGTCTCTGGACGGTCATGTTGAACTTCATTGTATAAGACAATTGTTTAATGATTATTTGTTTAGAGTACTGAGTCTAACTACGCAGTTGATTTCGGCAATGGAAGTATTATTTGCCATGTAATATTTAGCGGCTCCGTTATTGCAGGACACTATAGTGTTGCTTCGGTGGCGTAGTCGGTAGCATGCTGAGCTTCTATGCCCAAGATAGCGGGTTCAAACCCGACCGAAGTCGTCGGATTTTTTAAGAGCGTTAAAAATCCTTCAGTATGCCTTCCTTCGGAGGGGAAGTAAAGCCGGCGGTCCCATGTCATAGATTTATGGCATGCAAAAGATCCTTTCACAGACTAAACTTGTGTAAAGCAAAATTTGTTAGGTTAGATTTCGTCAGAACGCTCTATCAAAGTTCCAACGTTCGCCACTAGGTATCATTGATATCTGGTGACGAAAGTTGGAACTACTTGAAATTGAACGGAACTTGTAGCTCACCCTTTACGGTGTCCGCTGGAAGCAGCTACAGACTCAGGCGAGCCGAACATGTCCTCGGACACTCCCGGCACTAAAAGCCATACGATAAACAAATAACTATAGTGTTATCGAATAATACGAAGCCACATTTAAAATCCAATATAAATAGGCCATTTCAGAAACAATTCCAGATATTATGCAGTACAGTGTACTGTAAGGTCTTTGACGATCAAATGTAAACATTGTTCTACATTGTACTTCTCTTGCGTAAAATCTATGCGTGGATACTTTGGTCTTTACTGTTGTGAGGGTAAAATTGATCTGCTGGAATATAAAATATTAGCCAACCTGCAACAATGTAATGATATTAATTTAAAAGTCATTGATCTTATATCCAGTAGTTCAAACACATACATCAGCGTTAACAGATTGGATACTGAAGATGAAAGCCAGCTACTTCATTTCCCTATTATTGAATTTTTCAATTCCTTGGAATTAAGTGATTCGCCTCCACATACTCCGAACGTTTGAGCCATAGTTATGCTCCTTAGAAATCTGAACGTTTCCCAAGGACTCATATATGGTAATATATTAATTGTAAGAAATACGTAAGAAATTGCTTGGATTCGGATATAATAGGTGCAGCAATATTAGGCAGAGAGCTCAAATCCTACGACTTGATTTAACACCTTCCGATAAAACACTTGCAGGTACAGTACATTTTCTTTTAATAGGCAACAATGTCCTATTCGCTCGGCCTACTTTATCACAATCAATCAAGCTCAAGGAGAAACTCTTGAATGTATTGGGCTATTTACCTCATCACGTTTTAAGTCATGACCAGCAGGATAGTGAAAGTACAAAAAAGGTCCTGTATGGGATGGTAAAGAATAAGAGGGGGAAGGATCCTACGGATTATGTCAGAATGGTGAACAAAAGGGGACAAGGGATAGAAAATAGGGAAGAACTGAAGAAAATGTGGAAAGAATATTTTGAAGAACTCCTGAACCCAAATTGAAACCACGGCGAGGAAGAAGAAATCGGGGAAGAGGTACAGTAGATGAACTGCAAACCGAAAAGGACTTAACATGGAAAGAAGTGGAAGATGCAGTGAGGAAGATGTAAGGAGGGAAGGCACCGGGTGTGGATGAGTTTAGTGTGGAGATGGTGAGAGCAGCAGGAGAGGTGGGGATACAATGGTTGTACCGAGTGATGAAGGCAGCATGGAAGGTAGGAAGACCCCAGAGGACTGGGAAAAGGGAATAATTGTCCCGATCTTCAAGAAAGGTAGTAGAACAGAATGCAGAAACTATCGGGGAATAACACTGATGAGTCATTGTGCAAAGATGTTTGAGAAAGTTTTAGAAAGGAGAATTAGGACAAGGATAGAAGGAGGGATGAGGGAAGAACAACATGGCTTCAGAGCAGGAAGGTCCACAGTGGATTTGATTTTTGCTGTAAGTCAGTTACAAAAACAGCACTATGAGTATGGAACAGATCTACTGATGGCCTTCCTGGACATTGAGAAAGCATATGACAGTGTATGCAGAAACAAAGTATGGAAGTCCCTGGAGGATAGAGGAGTAGAAAAATGGACTATAAGGAGGATAAAAGAGATGTACAAGGGAAGCGTGAGCTGTGTGAAAGTGGGAGGAGAGAGATCGGACTGGGTGGAACAGAGAAACGGCCTGAAACAAAGAAGTGCACTGTCACCGTTACTTTTCATTGTGGTGATGGATGACATAATGACCCGAGCGGCACAAGTAATTGGGGAAGGAAAGATGAAAGCAATGGTGCTAGCGGATGATTTGATGATTGTGGAAACAAGGAGGAGGAGGTACAGGAACAGTTGGACGTGTGGGAAGGAATAATACAAGGATATGGGATGAAATTTAGCATAAATAAGAGTGAGATGGTGATCACAACAAGGAAGAAGGAAAGGACCACAACGGGAATAACAATTGGTGGGGAACAGCTGAAGAAAGTGGAGAGTTTCAAGTATCTGGGAAGCCTGATACAAGAGAATGGAAGAAACGGTAGAGAAATAAATGAGCGGGGGAGACAGGCAGAAGCATTCCGGAGGAGTGTGAGAAGCATGTTATGGAGCAGGGATGTCCCTCAGAACAGCAAGTAGATCATATATCGTACTATGTCCCTATCCTGACGTATGCCTCGGAGACCTGGGTTATGAAAGGAAGGGAGAAGAGCAAAATACAGGCCAGTGAGATGAGGTTCTTGAGAAGCAGTATTGGAGCTACAAAGAGGGACAGAATAAGAAATGAGAGGACCAGAGAATTAATGAAGGAGGAACCATTACAGGATGGTATAGAGAAATCTAGACTTAGATGGTATGGACATGTAAAACGAATGGAGGAGAAGAGGATACCCAGGAGGATACACGAGACGAAGTGGGAAGGAAAGAGACCAAGAGGGAGACCGAGAGACAGGTGGCTGAAGGGGGCGGAAGAAAGTGTGAAGAAGAGAGGAGAAGACTGGACAAGGGTGGAGGCTGAGAGATGGTGGGAAGACAGAAGACGTTGGAGAGGCTTGTGTTCCAAACAGACCCGGCCAGTGGCTGGAAACTGTGCAAGATGATGATGACCTCATCACGTTTTCAGTCATGACCAGCAATATGTTGCAATGCTGAGAGTGCTATCTTTTGACGCCCTTAAAGTTGCAATAGTGCTAAAAAGTAATGGTACAAAGAATGTAACTTATATAAGAAGCTTCTTCAGTAAATTTGTTTTCCATTGTCCGTCATGTTTTGACGGGTTTCATCTAGTATATATTTAAAACACTAAGGTATTTTTTGTACACACGAGATTTTGAAAACGACTTAACCGATTGGCTTCGTATGGCATTCTAACGAAAGCTCGTGGCATGCAGATTTGCAGTGTGTCTTTAAAAGGAAAATATATGTTACGGTGTATTTTTATATGTTTAAAGAAAAAGGTAATATATGTGGCAATTGCGCGTTGCCACAATTGCGTTTCTTCATGAGAGAAATGGCGGATAAAAGATCCACCGTATCGTAGTGTGATCTTTGTTTATGAGAATTGAAAAGGGAAATATCGCTTATGTTGTATCCCGATATATACTGGAATAGAATCATGAAATAAGGGAAATATTGATGAACTGTAACTGGCAGTTGAGTGCGTTTGTTGTTTACGTCACTTAATATTGCACTCTAATTTCGTTGTCTGGGTGGCTCAGCGGCTAACATTGTGGACAACGAAATTGATTATGCATCGTCGAAGGAGTTTGATTCCCACCTCAGACATGTAATTTTATTTCCCAATTATTCTATCTTGCAATTGGTATTACATTGTCTAAACATATGTTACGTTTATTATTCCCGTAAGGTAAGAAATTCTCCATGATTTACGTTGCCAGATACTTTTAAATTGAAAATGAAAATCGGCACAATCGCTTAGCCTTGAGAGAAAATTGTCGAACATAATTCATTTGATGGACTCAGACATCGTGGTCACTCAGCCCTGTCTACTTTGGTGTGTGAGTGTAAACCTTTCTCTGATAACCTGTGTTAATGTGATGGCTGTATTGATGTGTGCATTTGTAATTAGTAAGGGGAATAGGGAGTTGAGAATCATGAAATAAGGGAAATATTGATGAACTGTAACTGGCAGTTAAGTGCGTTTGTTGTTTACGTCTCTTAATATTGCACTCTAATTTCGTTGTCTGGGTGGCTCAGCGGCTAACATTGTGGACAACGAAATTGATTATGCATCGTCGAAGGAGTTTGATTCCCACCTCAGACATGTAATTCTATTTCCCAATTATTCTATCTTGCAATTGGTATTACATTGTCTAAACATATGTTAGGCTACGTTTATTATTCCCGTAAGGTAAGGAATTCTCCATGATTTACGTTCCCAGATACTTTTAAATTATTATATAAATATCGGCACAATCGCTTCGCCTTGAGAGAAAATTGTCGAACATAATTCATTTGATGGACTCAGACATCGTGGTCACTCAGCCCCGTCTACTTTGGTGTGTGAGTGTAAACCTTTCTCTGATAACCTGTGTTAATGTGATGGCTGTATTGATGTGTGCATTTGTAATTAGTATGGGGAATGGAGAGTTGACGACTGAGGCTTTAAGTTAGGAACTATCCCGGTATTTGCCTGGAGTGGAAGTGGGAAACCACGGAAAACCACATCCAAGGTTGTTGAGATGGGAATAAAATTTTGCTCTTCTTAGGTTTGCCTCAAGAGTGCGCCCCGTTCCAGCCCTCAGACCAGAATTAAATTTCTTGGCAGAGCAGGGATCGAACCTGGAATCTGGGGCGATAGCTCAGAATGTAGCCTTAAGACTGGGCTTCCCTGTGTTAATACGATCTTTGAAAAACACTGAACATATAATTCTAAAACTCCCTCCATTACGGTGGCTGGCGAAGTGAGTCCATGCTCATTCCAGTAGTGGCGAAGTGATTCTATGCTCCCTTGCATAATTTACTGTCATGGAAATGCAAAGTATTGTACCTTCAACAGGTGATGGAAATTGATTATTTAGAGCAGTTTCATTCTGTTTATTTCAAAATGAAGTTCGTCATCCTGAGTTGCGTTTGCAAGCAAATTGCAAAAATTGCAAGGATTTTATTATTGGCGATCAGTCTCATCGCATTCTCATCAGCAACCAACTTGAGAATGGAAGTCTCTGAACTTAGTTGTATAAGTGAATATTGTTGTTTATTGATTATTTTTTTAGAGTACATAACAATGAGTCTAACCACGCAGTTGATTTTGGCAATGGAAGTAAGTTATTATTTGCTATTTAATATTTGGCAGCTGCGTTGATGCAGGCCACTATAGTGTTATTTAATAAGCTATGACGTTAATTTGGGGAGAAATGCTGCTATAAATAAACCCATTTTACGAAATAGAACATTAGCCGCAAACAAGTGGGAAATCGGAGAAAAATACGAAGCCACTTTTAAACTCCAATATGAATACGGCATTTCAGGTACAATTCCAGATACTATACCGTTACACTGTAGGGTCCTTGACGAACAAATTTAAACATTGTTCTGCACTGTATTTCTCTTGAGAGAAATCTTCACTTGGTTACTTTGACCTTTGCTGTTGTAATGTAAAATTAATCTGACTAAATATAAAACATTTGACACGCTGCAACAATTATTTTTCACTGGAGATGATATCTCAAGGAATTTCAGAGAGACTAATCGGCAGTACAATGCTATGTCCTTCGTTTCATTTGGTGCCAATGTTACTGTGCCACACCCATACGGTCCACATTGTTCTAAGATGTATGGAGGTGCACATCATCGCATTTCTTCGTTATATTCCAAAATTATATGTGACGGTTTGCGGCCAGTTTTATTAGACTCCTCAGAGTTCTTGAATTCCTTGGAAATAAATGACTTGCCTCCACATATTCCAAACGCTTGAACCGTTATGCTGCTTAGAAATCTGAACGTTTCCCAAGGGCTCCTAAATGCAACCATATTGCTTGGATTTGGAAATAATAAGTGCAGTTAAAATTAGGCAGAGAGGTCTAATCCTTCTACTTGATTTAACAGCATCCGATAAAACACTATCATTTTGTTTTAAGAGGCAATATTTTCCAATTTATTTGGCATACTCTGTCACAATCAATGAAGCTCAAGGGAAAACTCTGGAACGTATAGGTCTCAATTTGCCTCATCAATTTTTCAGTCATGGCCAGCAGTATTTTGCAATGTTGAGAGCGCAATCTTTTGACGCCCTTATAGTTTCAATAGAGCCAAAAAATCATCGTACAAAGAATATACAGTAGGCCTACATAAGAAAATTCTTCAGTAAATATTTTTCTATTGACCGTCATTTTTGACGGGTTTCAACTAGTTGAAATTTAATATGCTTACAAAATGTACGGTAGATTCAAAGGACTCATGTGGATTGACAATACTTACAAAAAGCAATTTAGATTGAAAATACTTGACAAAATGTAATTTAGATTCAAAATACCCACAAAATACAATTGAGAATCAAAATATGTGCAAAATGCCCGCCAAACAAAATGCAATTTAGATTCAAAATTCGTGCGAAATGCGGTTTTGGTTGAAAATACTTACAAAATGCAATTGAAATTCAAAATACTCACAAAGGTCCCTCCGCCAATATTGAAAGACTTACTAAAAAAGCAATTTAGATTGCCAATCTTTACAAAATGCAATTGAGGTTGAAAACAATCGCAAGATGAAGTGCAGTGGGAAATAATCGTCTGGTGTGGGATCTAGGGTGATTATCTAATCGTACCATCTTTGACGGTCGCCTTACGGAAGCACTCTACCTTCTTTTCTGTAAAATGAACTTCCCCAGTTGCTGGAGAACGTGCCACTACGCGTGCGATGATTAATATGGTGGTAACATGATGATGTTGACGATAATTGTTGTTTTAAGGGGCCTAACATCTAGGTTATCGACCCATAATACGAGGCACGTCCAGAAAGTAAGTTCCGTTTGGTAATAAAATTAAATTGTGTACAGATACAGAAAAATTATTTATTGCACAACATTCTACACCCCTTAAACTACTTTTCCACATAACTGCCGAACTTTTTAAGGCATTTGTCATAGCGTGGCACAAGTTTTTGGATACCTTCCTCATAGAAGTTTGCCACCGACCTGTAAACGAGAGTGAAGTCTCCCCTGTAAGATATCCTACCGTTTGGCCAACACTGTTAGGCAAATTGCGAATGTGGTCAGGAGAACTCCTTAACATACGCAGTTCTCCTGGTAAGCACGCAATTTGTCTAACAGTGGTGGCCAAACGGTAGGATATCTTACAGGGGAGTCTTCACTCTGGTTTACGGGTCGGCGGCAAACTTCTATGAAGAAGGTATCCAAAAACTTGTGCCACGCTATGACAAATGCCTTCAAAAGTTCGGCAGTTAAGTGGAAAAGTAGTTTATGAGGTGTAGAATGTTGTGCAATAAATAATTTGTCTGTATCTGTACACAATTTAATTTTATTACCAAACGGAACTTACTTTCTGGAAGTAAGGAAGGAAGGAAGATTGTAGTTTTACGTGACCGTGAATCTTGTGATTATGAGCCACGGGACCTCCTTTTTACGTGGAATCCGAACCACAGGACATGGCATTTCACTTCGAAAATCTCACATGCATTGACCGGGAATCGAACCCGGACCGCCTTGGTGAGAGGCATACAGCTAGACACTTTCTGGAAGTGCCTCGTTGTTTGGGTGATAGTGAAAGATGAGATGAGAATGAAAACTATAACTAATACTAACTACGGACTTACATACTAGAAGAAGAAATGGTAAGCAAACGAAGGATAGGGCAAACCAAGGACAGGAATAAAAGAAATGCCATCAACCCTCGAAGAATGAGGATTGAGGTACTTTGAAAGATAGGAAAGGGGCCGCCCTAAAGTCAGTGGAAAAATGGAGAAAAAACGGACCTAACTCAGAAATCTTTCGGGATCGCAAACTCTTGAACTCACCAGCCGTGAGCTTCTGAGGGTGTAGCAATGATCAGGGTGCACCAAGAATTGCGGGGCTACATACACCCTGCCTCCTTCAGGGCCTTGAGGGCTGATTCGCAGTTCAAATCGTGATGATGGTGGTGATGATAATTGATATTTTGAGGGGCCTAACATCTAGGTTATCGGCCCCAATGATTGGGGTGATTGTGAAAATGATGATGAAATGTAAACTATAACTAAAACTAACTTATACTAGAAGAACAAATGGAAAACAAAAGGAGAATAAGGCAAATAAAGGACAGGAGGAAAAGAAATGCTCTCAACCCTCGAAGAATGCGGATTGAGGGACCTGGAAGGAAGGAGAGCCATTATTATTTATTTTCGTATGGCTTTTAATGCCGGGAGTGTCCGAGGACATGTTCAGCTCGCCTGAGTCTGTAGCTGCTTTCAGCGGACACCATTAGGGTGAGGTACAAGTTCCGTTCAAATTCAAGTAGTTCCAACTTTCGCCACCAGATATCAATGCTACCTAGTGGTGAGCGTTGGAACTTTGATAGAGCGTTCCGACGAAATCTAGCCTAACAATTTAGCTTCACACAAGTTTAGTCTGTGGAAGGATCTTTTACCTGCCATAAATCTATGACATGGGACCGCCAGCTTTACTTCCCCTCCTATGGAAGACATACTGAAGAATTTTTAACGCTCTTAAAAATTCCGACGACTTTGGCCGGGTTTGAACCCGCAATCTTGGGCACAGCAGTTCAGCATGTTACCAACTACGCCACCGAAGCCACTAGGAGAGCCATGAAAGGCAGAGAGTAGAAGGTCTGCCCTAGAGGTAATGGATAAAAGGGGGAAAACCGGACCCAGCTCAGGAATCCCCAGGGGTCGCCAACTCCCGAACTCACCAACCGTGAGCCCTTGAGGGTGTATCACTATCGAGGGTGCACCAGAAGTGGTGGGGTTACATACACCCAGCCTCTTTAAGGGCCTTGAGCAGAAGGCAGGAGATATCATGAAAAGAAAAATAAGGCCGACACCTCAAAGAATGTGGGTATCAGGAAAGATGAGACAAGGGCCAATTAAGGCGGGAAAGTGAAATACACCCTAGGCCTCTGATACCCTAATACCGTCGGGGTCGGAAAAGAACAAGAGTTGACCAAGGGAGGTCGATAGGAAAGATAACAGAAAGGAGCCCGGCATAAGTAAGTGAAAGTAATGCCGAACTCAGCTGGGGCCCCGTGGTCGCCAACCCACGTCCCACTAGTCGTGAGACCCTGGGGGGACAACTATCAGTGTGACCAGGTCCCTGTTAGCGTGGGGCCGAAATCGAACGTACGAGCACGGAGCAAGGGTCGGGGAGCACGGAGCGGGGGTTACAAAATTACTAGAGTGATTGACACGAAACGACGTATTTAAGTGTAGGGTACCCCTAAACGAAAATTAAGCTACCAATTAGTTATGTAATGCAATGGGGCGAGGGCCAGCAATTGCACTATCTTAAAATAGCAATATAAAATTGGCATTGGTTAAAATGGCATTTTAAGTTAATACGTGTTTATTTTAAGTTCTATTTTGTAGGGAAAGCTTGCCAACAGGTTGGAAAATGATGATGATGATGATAATTGTTGTTTTAAGGGGCCTAACATCTAGGTTATCGGCCCCTGATGGTTTGGGTGATCGTGAAGATGAAAATGAAAAGCGAACTTAAAACTAAAACTAACTAATAACCTACATACTAGAAGAAGAAATGGAAAACTAAAGGAGAATAAGGCAAATAAAAGGACAGAAGGAAAAGAAATGCCCTCAACCCTCGGAGAAGGCGGATTGAGGGACTTGGAAGGAAGGAGAGCCATGAAAGGCATATAGGAAAGTGAAAGAGGAGAGGGTCCGCCCCAAAGGTAAGGGACAAAAGGGGGAAAACGGACCCAGCTCAGGAATCCCTCGGGGTCGCCAACACCCGAACTCACCAGCCGTGAGCCCCTGAGGGTGTAGCATTATCTAGGGTGCACCAGAAGTGGTGGGGCTACATACACCCTGCCTCCTTAAGGGCCTAGAGCACAAGGCAGGAGGTAAAAGGAAGAGAAAAAGAAGGCTGACCCCTCGCAGAAGGAGGGTATCAGAAAAGATGAGACAAGGGCCAATTAAGGCGGGAAAGGAAGAGACTCCCTAGGCCTCGGATACCCTAATACCGTCGGGGTCAGAAGAGAACAAGAGTTGACCAAGTGAGGTCGACAGGAAAGAAGACAGAGAGGAGCCCGGCACAAGTAAGTGGAAGCAATGCCGGACTCAGCTGAGGCCCCGTGGTCGCCAACCCACGCCCACAAGATGTGAGCCCCTGGGGGAACAGGTTGGAAAAACATATCCATATGATTCATGGGGACAGTGATGAGTAAGGTGCGGATGTTAAGGAAAAGTCATATCTAATCATTTAAAATAGACGCTGGCTGCGCGAGCGTAGCGAGCGAGCCAGCGGCGTGTGAACCAGGTACACGGTGCGTCTAAGCGCTCCTTAGCCTGGGTTATAAATTGACAAGGGTTTTAATATTAATCGTTGGTAAATTGGTTTGAGAGGTGTAAAATTGAATTAAAAAATGGAGGGGCCTCCCCGGAGGCCCCTGGCGTGGGTTAAAGTTGTTATCGTAAGCTTGAAGTATTTTAAAGTTGAGAATTTAGGTTGGAATATGCTGGATTGTTATTAATTAGTTCGTTGATTAGCTTGTTGTATTATCAGAAAGAGTCTCGTTTACTAGACGTTAGCACGCCCTCGCGTCCGCGGCACGACATCAGCAGTTGCTTCAGCTGTTGATAATAATAATAATAATAATAATAATAATAATAATAAAATGTATGATGGTTTGAAGTTATGACTTTAGCTTTAGGAAGGAAGACAGACCGCTAGTGGGTTAGCGTTTGATAGTATGAAAGATGGAAAGACCTGTAGTAGGTTAGTTGGTTTAAAAATAAAATATTAATAATAATAATAATGATAATAATAAGCCTCGCTATTGGAAATGATGAGAAATGTAATGAGTTGAAAGCTATGCATGTGCCGTGTAGTGATTGGCTGGATTTGAATATGCCGGCTGAGCGGGCGTCTGTTCTGTGCTGTGATTGGTTGTTAGTTTTTGATCTGTTTTGTGTGTTCCAGGCTTGTGATTGGCTATCCGGGTTCTGCAGTCTCTATTCTGTAAATCAGTGAATATGCAAATTTTAGTGTTTCTGAATGGAGTTGAAAGTTACTGTTTTAGTATGTTAAGTTGAAAAATAATGTAGTTTTGAATTTCGAAATGGGTTATGTGCGCGTGAGCTGTGTGTGCCCCGTCAGCGCGCAGCGAGCCATCCCCCGTGAACAGGCTTACGCCTAGTCCCTAGGTCGGCCCGCCACGAGCCAGCGGGTCCTGTGTTCGACTGCAGTAACTTCCGGATAGACTTGAGGGTTTGAGTGATGTTAATCATGTAGTATAATGTTGTTAGAGTTCGTTTGTGATGTGGAACGTGTTGAAGTGATTGCGTTATGATGTTTTATGGCCTGTAGTGTGTCTTCCGGTCCGCCAAGCGGGCGACCGGGTTCGCACCCAGCCCCCAGGCAGGCACCTAGCGGTCCCAGAATCCTGGGTTCGGTTCTGACTGAGTGTTTAGGACTGTGGGATGGCTGAGAGTTGGGAAAGGAGCTGGAGTAACTGTGTGAGGACTGAGTTAGTGTTAGTAGGAGGGGGAGAGGTTTTGAGAGACATGAGGGCGGGGATGTTAGAGTGGTCGCGTTGTCTGAACTTCAACTGCCGTCGCCTGATGGCTGTTTTAATGTAAGCGCAACCGGAATAAGAGGCCGCATGCGCACCACCACAGTTGACGCACCGTGGTTTGTCTCTGGCCACATTACATCCAGTGTGGTGATGGTTATCTCCACACCGATTGCAACGAGCCTCGTGGGGGCAACTAGCAGCATTATGTCCCAATCGCTGGCAGTTGAAACACTGGAATATGAGTGTAGTATGTGGTTTGGGAGGAGGACGACGAGTCGCCCGTGTTTTTGGTTGAGGATTTGATTCTACTGTGTCAGGGGGAGGGAAGTTGTCAGGTGCGGCATCGCTCTCTGAGGGAGGGGCGACTGCCTGTGAAAGGATGGCGACTTGTGTTGTTTGAGGGCCGTTATGTTCTTGTATTGTTGGCTTGGTGCGTTGTTTGGAGTCTGTAGAATTGATTGCGATGGTTCGGTCTATTGGGCTGGTGAATTGTGTATTTTTGTGCTTGCGTTTGGGTCGGTTGTGCGCCAGATGGGTTTGCGTTCAAGTTTCTGCTACATTGGGTTCGGTTTGCGAGTGTTCGTGAAAGTATTCCGGTGAATATGTTTGGGAAGCTTTTGTGTATTTGAGAGTAGGCGGCAAGGGCGGAGGGTGGGGAATTGTGTCCTCCTGTTTGGGCTCGAGCGTGTCTTCTGTTTGTGTCTGTGCTGTTTTGATAGTAGTGTCCTGGAATGGGATCAGAGTGAATGTGGGAATGGCCGGATGACTCCTGAGCGCTCTCATGATGGTGTTTAGACGGTCGTCGCGTGTTGGTGTGATGGCGATGTGGTAATTACGAAGTTCCTCAATCTGAGTAATGAATTTCGCAATCGGTGTGAGCACACTGATTACTGCTCCTCTAAGTGAGTTCATGTGTTTCCAGTTTTGGGGCGGGCGGATGACGATCAGTGTGCTCTTGGGAGCTCGCCGTGTGGGTGATTCGTACCATAGCCCCTGTCCAAAATCAAAGTCTGGGAAGGAGCCATGGCGCGGTGTTGGTTGTGGCGAGCTGCAAGTGGGTTCATGGCTCGGGGATCTTGCAGCTATTTCGCAGGCTTGGCCCCAAAGGGCGTCGAAGTGTGGGCCCATGTAGTGAGTGGTAGTGTAAGCTGAGATGAATGAAAAGAATGTAGAGGAAAGAAGTGGTCAAATGCTGTTGCAGACCGTAGAAAATTGAATTTGGCTCGCCCAAGAAGTGATGCCAGTCGCACAAGGTTAAACAGTTGATCGGATGTAGCCGTGACAGTGTGCGAGCTGGCAGAAAATAAATTTAAATAATTAATCAAAGATTAATTATTTGGCTGCTGCGGGGATGGAAGGATGAGTTATGCTTGACTGTACTCTCGGGAGATAGGAAATTCTAGACGTGGATGGAGTGAAGGTGGGCTGGCAACAATGGCTTGGTTACAACAATGGGTAACGGATTTGAAAGGGAGGGAAGGGGATTGTTGGTTTTTAAATGTGGGTTAGAGGAAGGCTGTTGACTCGGTGGCAGCGATGATGAAGCGGCGTGGAAGGTGGATCATCAGTTGACTCGGTTAGGTCAGAGCTCGGCGCAGAGAGGTCTGGTCCGCTCGGGAGCTGATCTCGGAATGGAAAAGTCATATTTTTTCCTCAGCTCATTTTACCCGAAATCTGAAAAGTAAGTTTGAATGACGGGTCCCTGACCATGTTAAAAGCAATTTGATGGTGCCTATAAATGCATATTTCGGCCATTTTTATTGTTTTGGCCATATTTGGTCATATTTTAGTGATATAAGGTCATATTTGGTTATAATTTCAGCATTTTTGTTTAAATTTAAGCGTCGTTAACAAGGTACGTGTTATCTGCGTCGAGTTTCAAACACAGGATTTCCGAATAGTGTAGTAGATACAGTATATTTTTATTTCTTTTCCCAGAACAGGCAGATAGCAGGTTTAGAATACCTGATTCCAAAAAGGCGCTCCTGTACGGACGTCTTTTAGCACATCTTTCTGGACAAGTTAGATTGCGCCACTGAACGCATGAGGTTACGGAAGATGACGATAGTGTGCTTCCCCCTTTCAATAGGATGTCACTCCAGTAGATATATTTAGCTCAGAAGCAATTAGCAAACAAGGAAATAACATGTTATGTCTTTTAGGAAAACCGAGAAAGAACTGCATCTCAAGGATATGATACTGAATGAATGTTGAAAATTTTAATGTACTGCAGCTCTCTGTCAGTTTGTATGATTAAATGTGTCTGGTGTATTATCGCTGATCACGTTTTGGCACTTAAGACGTTTACTGTATGTTAGTGATACTCTACCTATCCCAAAAATTCATGTCATGTTTCATAGTTTTTAGGTCATATTTAGCTAGTTCTTAGGGCATATTTGCTTGCATATTTTGTACTTCTTAGGGTCTTTAACTTCCACACCCTAGTGATGAGGCAGCAGCGATAGCGCAGGAAAGGATAAGGCAGAAGTTGGCCGAAGCCAAAACTAGAAAGCAGGGTATGCGTAATATTCATAAGCAATCTGCAACTCCTTTCGGCACGAGCAATCTCAACTTGAGAAAGTTGTTCGTTTTCACTCAACCTTATACAATTGAGTGTCTAAAGATGTATCAACGACCTCCTCAAACCCTGGGAGACAGGCACAACGTACGCGCAAGCTTAACATAGAGTAGTCGCATGACACCCTTAAGGCAGCGTGCGTCGAACTGATGACTACCAATGGGCGCTCATTTCGAATCATCGAAGACTCAGGCATGGGGATGATCCTGGACCCATTGGTGAAGGCGATTCAAGTGAAGGATCCGACGTTCACTATTCATCGACGGGACATGCGAACGTGGATTAACGAGCAGGCGCTTAGCCTGCGTACCAGCATAAGTTCTCAAGTAAGAGGGGGAAACGTTGTTCTTCCTTCCTTCCTTCCTTCCTTCCTTCCTTCCTTCCTTTTGAAGATGATGATGATAATTGTTGTTTTAAGGGGCCTCAAATCTAGGTTATCGGCCGCTAATGGTTGGGGTGATAGTGAAAGATGAGAATGAAAACTACAGACTAAGTAATACTAACTACAAACTTACATACTAGAAGAAGAAATGGTAAAGAAACAAAGGATAAGGCAAATAAAGGACAGGGAGAAAAGAAATGCCCTCAACCATCGAAGAATGAAGATTGAGGGACTTGGAAGGAAGGAGAGCCATGAAAGGCAGATAGGAAAGTGAAAGAGGAGAGGGTCCGCCCCAAAGGTAAGGGACAAAAGGGGAAAACGGACCCAGCTCAGGAATCCCTCGGGGTCGCCAACTCCCGAACTCTCCAGCCGTGAGCCCCTGAGGGTGTAGCATTATCTAGGGTGCACTAAAAGTGGTGGGGTTACATACACCCGGCCTCCTTGAGGGCCTTGAGCAGAAGGCAGGAGATAACATCTTTTAAGAGCGTTAAAAATCCCTCAGTATGCCTTCCTTCGGAGGGGAAGTAAAGCCGGCGGTCCCATGTCATAGATTTATGGCATGTTAAAGATCTTTCCACTAATTACACCTGTGTGAAACTAAATTGGATAGGTTAAGAATGTAAACAACGCTCTTAGGTTGCTACGTTCGTTGCCAAGAGCCGACTGCGGTGGCGTCTAGTAGCTAGTTCTGAACTAGGCCTAGTAGTCGTTGACGGTGGCGTTTGGCGGCAAAAGTAGGAACTATTTGAAAATTCAAAGTTGCAGTCTCTACTTGAATTAAAAAAACAGATACACACACTAATACAGTCATCACAATTAACACCGGTTATCAGACAGATTCTACACACACCCAAAGTACACGGGGCTACATGACCGCGTTGTCGCAGCCCCTAAACTAAGGAACCAACCAACCAACCGAGATAACATGAAAAGAAAAGGAAGGCTGACCCTTTGCAGAAGGAGGGAATCGTAAAAGATGAGACAAGAGCCAATTAAGGCGGGAAAGGAAGAGACTCCCTAGGCCTCGGATACCCTAATACCGTCGGGGTCGGAAGAGAACAAGAGTTTAACAATTGAGGTCGACAGGAAAGAAGACAGAGAGGAGCCCGGTACAAGTGGAAGCAATGCCGTACTCAGCTGGGGCCCCGTGGTCGCCAACCCACGTCCCACGAGATGTGAGCCCCTGAGGGGCTTATTTGAATATAAATAGAAAAAGGATGATATTAGAATCAACAATACAATTAAGGCATAGTGAACAATAAAATAGATGAACGCAATAACAAACATAAAACAGACTAAAACTAAATTAAAAGTCTTAAACTACATTAAAACTTAAAAGAGAAACCACTCTCCCTCATGAACCGGATGACGAGATCTACTGACGACCCGTCATCACGGAGATTAATTGCTGGGGGGCACACTGCATCCGTTCCGTACCGTACCCATCCATCCGGTCAGTCAAGTTTGCCCTGGCAAGCAAAGTTGACGGAAGACGGAAGGCAGGTTCCTATTGTACTGTAGTGCTTTGTTACATATTTTAGTGTAATGAGTGCAATCAATGAGGAACTGAAATGAAAATCCACAGCCTGTTTCCAGTCTCCGACCGGGTCAGGAATGGAATGAATGAAGCCCCCATCTAGCGGCGAGGATATGAACTGTGCCGGCTGCCGAGGCCTGACGCACTCCTCTGGGGCAATGATTAAATGAATGACGGATGAAATGAAATGCTAGTGGAGAGTGTTGCTGGAATGAAATTTTGACAGGGAAAACCGGAGTACCCGGAGAAAAGCCTGTCTGCCTCCGTTTTGTCCAGCACAGATCTCACATGGAGTGACCGGGATTTGAATTACGGACCCAGTGGTGAGAGGCTGGCGTGCTGCTGCCTAAGCCACGGAGGCTTAATGAGGAACTACTTATTGAAATTGTAAAACAACATCCTATTCTTTACGATTTGAGTGATAAAAGTTATCACGATCTGACAAGGACAAGGAATGCGTGGGAGATGGTTAGCGAGGTCGTAAACTGTCCAGGTATGTGTATTATTTACTTAACCTTACATTTTTATTTACTTTCATAAAAGGGCAAATGCGTGTTTCTAAGGTTGCATACTTTTGTGATAAATAGTAATAATAATAATAATAATAATAATAATATATTGACGTACTTTCAGGATAAGAAAACCAAATGGGGAAGGTTCACGGAAGTTGAGAAAGATCTACGTGAAATGGAAATTTCCCCTAAAGAGATCCAGGAGCGTGTTCCACTTCAGGAAAATATACGTACGCACAAAGGTTTCCAGGAAAAGCGGAAGCTGAAGACAGGGAAGGTGTGGTCCAAAGAGAGAAAAGAACAACACCGGAGACGAATGCAGGAACACTGGGTGGTAGTTAAAGCTCGGAAGAAGAGACAGTTGAACTGACGTGGTCCCTAGTTGGTCGAATCAAAGAAAGAATAATAATAATAATAATAATAGTTAAATAAATACATATTACGGAAGACAACAGCTTTTATTAAATTATGGAAACATGTTATATACACACTAGTGAAGACAAAGTAATACCCATACATTTCGTCTTAATAATTTCTGGGAATGTAACGACTTTAGCAATAGTGCAATCAGTGAGATTCAATTGAAGGCCTTATTTTAATCTTTCATAGTGGTATAACTCTTTTAAAATAAATAGATCCCGGTCAATGCATGCGAGATTTTCTAAGTGAAATAGGAGGTCCCGTGGCTTATGATTGAGAGATTAAAACGGTCACGTTAAACTAAAATCTTCCTTATTGTTGCTTTTAAATAGTCACTTTCATGTTCATACAAGTCTATTCTGCTCTTACTCCAGCTTACTTTCCATTCCAAAGGGAGTGCATACAACACAAATTGTAAATTAGAATTTTATATTGAAGTTGTATATATCAGCGACGATACGATGTTGATAAAAAATTGGAAGTCTACCACTGTTGAAATAAGGGCTTCAATTAAAACCAGGATTGAGTGCTCTATCTTGCCAAGGTACTCTTCCTTGAGGAGAAAGCAAGGAACTCTTAATTAAATAAAAAGAAGGCTGATCCCTAGAAGACTGTGGGATCAGGTAAGATGAGAGAAGGGTAAATTAAGGTGGGAAACGAAGAGACTCCCTAGACCTCGGATACCCTAATACCATCGGGTTCGGAAGAGAACAAGAGTTGACCAAGAGAGGTCGACAGAACCGAAGACAGAGAGGACCCCGGCTCAAGTAAGTGGAAGCAATGCCAGACTTAGCTGGGGCCCCGTGGTCGCCAACCCACGTCCCACTAGATGTGAGGCCCTGGGGAAGGTGGTGACATGTTGGGACCTTACCTCACGGATCATTAGTCATCCGGAAACATCTTCATGCGACATATCCAAATAAATGAATAGGAAGGGAGAGGACCCGTTCACTGTCCTGCCAGATCACCCGATCTTACGCCACTCGACTTCTTCTTGTGGAATCACTTAAATAAGTCTAAAGATCCTGGTCACCTTCGGCAACTGATCACCGAGGCATGACAAGATGTTACACCTCACGCGTTGAAACGTGCAAGACTGTCGTCACAACGTCTTGCTAAAATCTGTACAAACCACTGTGGCCAACATTTCGAACACTCGCTACGCTAAATATGCAGGGTGCCTTCCCTCCTACATACTCGTACAAATTATCATGTCGTCGTCCAGCGTGGCCACATACCGTCGGATAAAAGTGATCCTTTTCAGGACCAAATAAAAATTCACTCATTGGAACAGGTAGATATGTGGCCATACTACTACTGTAAACGGCATTAAACGAAAAAAGAATATACCAGTCTGGGAATTGAACCTGTAACCGGACACCTTGACTGACGCAATAACAGCGATGTGTAATTTAACCATTTGATCTATTAAGAGGCATGGTGTTAAGCTGGCAAGTATTGAAACCATTACTAGTCCTTACAGACACTTCCCCCTCAAGATGGTATCCTCATCTTGACGTGATATAGGGGCTCGAGAGCCCAAATGATCCTGCGAGCTATGCCGGCGGGAGCGTAAGCTACTGGTAGGGCCACCCATGTCGGACAGGTTAAAGGTGATGTGCCAGACTAAGAGGGATACCCTGTTCCTCCAGGTTGGGGGATTGTAAGTAGACCTCAACGGCAGCAGAGACGGAAAAGGAGTCATTTGGTACGGCAAGGCTGGCGTAGGAGGCAACCCTTCGCCTCGGTGCTAAATAAGGAAAACACTACTGCCTTGTGGTAAAGAGGGATCTTTAAAGGTTAAGGGAGATAACCCCTACAGAAAATCCTGCGGTCTGGACCAAACAGGAGGCAGCCCCTACACTGGACTAAGGTGCTGTGGGCTAATAACTCACACACCCGAAACAAACTTATTACAGAAACCAGGTAAAATTTAAGCCGGCCGGATTTTATGGAGACGACTTTTGCAATGAAAGACAGGACGCGAAATGGATTCTGGAATGTGAAAACTATGTAGAAGGAGATAGCTGGAGTCAACAAGACATGGAGAGAGGTGAAATTACTGGCAGGGGATAGAAGAAGCTGGAGAGGAATATCGTCGAAGCCTTATGTTCCGCCTAGGAATTAAAGGAATTAAGTCAAGTAAGTCAATAGACACTTCCTGGATATTATGTTAGCAGCAGAAATATTTGTAGAAGAGATTACATCCGTTCTAGATTATCTCGGTCCCGGAATGGCTGCGTTGCTTTAAACAGCGCTATAATATAGTAAAACGTAAAGTAACATTATTTGTAAGAACACGCAAAGTTCAAGATACAGTCCAAAAGGAACAGATAATACAGTCCTTTAGAGATGACTGCAAGGTAATCGTGGAGTCATACACCAATAACCAGATTTACAATGCCGATGAGAGTGGTTTTAATAAAGAAATGCAGATGGTAAAGGTACTTGTGACGTAATGGAAGCAGTACAATCGAAAGGGGACGATCACACATTCGTATACAGTCATGCCTATAGTGACTTCATCAGGGAAGCTAATGCTAACATTTGTGATTTTATACGAACCAACTGGCATAAGGGACAAAGTTCAGGAAAAAAATCAAGTCAGACAATTTAATTTTCAATGGAAATCGTTAGGAAAAATGAAAAAGCAGTAGTTCAATACGTTTTCAAAAGACGCCTTCCTACCATTTTGATGTGCAAGAAACTAGTTCCTTTTAGATTCATACGGCGTCCACAATGACACTTTCTGACATTCGTTTCTTGTAACAAGTGTGTTTATTTGTGTTTACTGATATTTACAGGTATCAGAACCAGTTCCATAGGGAACAGTCCCATGACCGTGGACGCCATATACTCTCACAGACGCCACACATGAGTATCTGATGACAAAATTGCCAAAACCTCTGATGACGACAAAAGGAGTGCTACTGATAGATGACCCAGGAACATGACAGACTAAGCTGTAGACATGTGTTATTGTATGTATTTTTTACGTGAATAAAACGCCGTTGCGTTTACCGATTGCTTAAATCTTTATTTTGTGTCCTTACTTTCTGTCGTAAGTTTTAACAATTTCAAACAATTGACTACACGCTCCCGCGAGTACGGGTCGCAACAAAAACCAGTCGACACGCAATCGACTCCTTCCTTTCAACATCGAAGGGATGAAGTCTACTCATTAACAACATGAATTACAAACGAAATGCTGTTAAGTATTGAAAAAGCTATGAGAGGGTGCAAATTTTCCTTATCATCAGTATAAAGTAAGTTTTATCGTGCAAAAAGTAAGAAAGATTTATATCTGTGTACAGAGCAAGTGAAAAAAAAGGAGGCTCCCACCGCGACAGATGAGAATAACATGTGCCGCAAACGCCCAATTTGGCATTGCCCATCAGAATAAAGACGTATTGCATGACGTGACAATTCAGTAAAGCGCTATGCTAGCTGTACAGGACATGAAATGTACGGGGAGTAATTTCATCCATTCCTGCAGTACTTTGATGATCGCTGTAACATCATTTCGCGATAAATTACTGTGACGACGTCAAATAATTCCTAATGAGAAATGGATAACATGTCAGCAGCAGAGATATTATTTGAAGAGATTACATCCGTTCTAGATTCTCTCTGCCCCGGAACGACTGCGTTATATTAAACAGCACTATAATATAGTAAACCGTAATATAACATCATTTGGAACAACAGGCAAGTACAAGATACAGTCCATTAGGAACAGATAATACAGGCCTTTAAAGATGACTGCAAGGTAATCATGGAGTCATATACCAATGACCAGATTTACAATGCCGATGAGAGTGGTTTAAGAAATGCACGTGGTAAAGGTACTTGTGACAAAGGAAGCAGTACAATCGAAAGGGGGCGATCATACAATCGTATACAGTCATGCCTATAGTAACTTCATCAGGGAATCTAATGCTAACATTTGTGATTTTATACGAACCAACTGGCATAAGTGACAAAGTTCAGGAATAAAATTTCAAGTCAGACAATTTATTATTAGTATGGAAATCGTTAGGAAAAATGACAAAGCAGTAGTTCACTACGTTTTCAAAAGACGCCTTCCTAGCATTTTGAAGTGCAAGAAACTTGTTTCTTTTAGATTCATACGGCGTCCACAATGACACTGCAAATATAAGAACAATTCTCGAAGAAGCTAATCATGATTCCGAAAAATTAACAGCATGAATAATACAGGCCAACACAACATATGAACTTCAGCCTTTAGATTAATGCTTTTCCCGAATGATTAAGATTTTCTCTCCCATCAAAAACAAACTGGTCCATGTTAATAGAAGAAAGAAAACAGAAGAGAGAAGCCATCTGGTCGGAACTCTACGTCACAAGTGCCATGACAGACCACACATGGAAGCAACCTAATCAACCATTGAGATACATGGTCACAAATTTAGCTGTAGATGGCTATACTCATAAAATATGTAGAAATAAGACTTTTCATGAACCAGGTCGTGAATGTGTATACGAGATATGCAATGGATACTGTGATGGGTACCCCGCCATTAAGTGCTCAAAGAGAGGAATCTCCATTAGCCAACTTTGTAAATCTTACATTAATTGTATGCACAACTGTGCGCTTTTCTTATTAATAATTATTAGCCTATATTGCCTCATGGCCATTGGCTGCAATAAATACCTTATTATACACTGGCCAAAAAGAGGTTTGGATATTGCAAGCTTATGTATTTGTGGACCAAATATAATACACGTGCATTATCCGTTAACTCATTATTTATTTATGTAGCGTATCGCATTACACATGAAACAATAATAATACATCCAGTGCTTTTTTCAGGGGGAACGTGGGGGTACGCGTACCACTTAAATATCTGAAAACTGTTTAAGAAAAAATATTGGTGCATTTGTATCTAGTCCGGCAGATATAACTTCCAACTTGAAAGTTCATCGATCAGCTGGCGTCAACGCGCTGCTCACGACAACTGGAGGAGATTTCGAGTAATCCTCGATTTAAATCTATCGAATAAGTTTCCTTTGATCGGCAATTGGGCACTCCGTTCTTATAAGCACGCAGGCTATTGTTTGGAGTCGGGGTAGGTTGTTATTTTCTTCCAAACACTAGCATCAAGACATTTTGAAAACATAAAATGTGAAAACGTGTTTGAGAAAAATGAACTTCCTACATAGGCGAAAAGAAAATGTGTCAACAGCAAAATGATGATGATGATGATAATTGTTGTTTTAAGGGGCCTAACATCTAGGTTATCGGCCCCTGATGGCTTGGGTGATCGTGAAGATGAAAATCGAACTTAAAACTAAAACTAACTACTATCCTACATACTAGAAGAAGAAAATGAAAACTTAAGGAGAATAAGGCAAATAAAGGACAGGAGGAAAAGAAATGCCCTCAACCCTCGAAGAAGGCGGATTGAGGGACTTGGAAGGAAGGAGAGCCATGAAAGGCAGATAGGACAGTGAAAGAGGAGAGGGTCCGCCCCAAAGGTAAGGGACAAAAGGGGAAAACGGACCCAGCTCAGGAATCCCTCGGGGTCGCCATCTCCCGAACTCACCAGCCGTGAGCCCCTGAGGGTGTAGCATTATCTAGGGTGCACCGAAAGTGGTGGGGCTACATACACCCTGCCTCCTTAAGGGCCTAGAGCACAAGGCAGGAGGTAAAAGGAAGAGAAAAAGAAGGCTGACCCCTCGCAGAAGGAGGGTATCAGAAAAGATAAGACAAGGGCCAATTAAGGCGGGAAAGGAAGAGACTCCCTAGGCCTCGGATACCCTAATACCGTCGGGGTCGGAAGTGAACAAGAGTTGACCAAGTGAGGTCGACAGGAAAGAAGACAGAGAGGAGCCCGGCACAAGTAAGTGGAAGCAATGCCGGACTCAGCTGGGGCCCCGTGGTCGCCAACCCACTTCTCACTAGATGTGAGCCCCTGGGGGGAACAGCAAAATGAGAAATGAACTTTTTAATGTCGGCAATGTGCAAAATACAAAACTTTAAAATGAAATTTAAAAAAAAAATTGCAAATTGGAAATTGTATATTTAATGTGAGAAATATCAAAATGAAAAATATCTATCTACATATTTAAAATAAAAAGACATCACTTAGTTCTTTCACATACTATCTACATTTCAAAACAGAGTTTTTATATGATATTCCTCATGAGCACAACTGCAGAACATGGTATTTTTGTTACAAATTTTAATCTGAGATATGCCAACAATTCTTGGCTGTTATGATGCACAAATGGAAAATGGAAGCTGTACAAAATATGACCTTAAATCATTATTATCGATGAAATTTGACAATAACTATGAAATTAACCCAAGCATGCATTTATTTGCTCTATAAAATCCACCAAAAAATCAGGAACATTGAATTCCTGTTTAAATGCATTTTTCTAATAAAAATGTAGTAAAGGAAAAAATATATAACATTTCTTAAATA